>CM057480.1:8332500-18332500 GCA_030035585.1 Dugong dugon | reverse complement strand
AATAAAAGGAAAGAAAAAAATCACATGATTATCTCAATTGATGCAGAAAAGGCATTTGACAAAGTCCAAAACCCATTCCTGATAAAAGCTCTCAATAAAATAGGTATAGAAGGGAAATTTCTCAACATCATAAAGGGCATCTATGCAAAACCAACAGCCAACATCATTCTTAATGGAGAAAGGCTGAAAACATTCCCCCTGAAAACAGGAACAAGACAAGGATGCCCTTTATCACCACTCCTATTTAACATTGTGCTGGAAGTTCTCGCTAGAGCAGTAAGGCAAGAGAAAGAAATAAAGGGCATCCAAATTGGTAATGAAGAAGTTAAACTCTCCCTGTTTGCAGATGATATGATACTATACATAGAAAACCCTAAAGTCTCCACGAGAAATTTACTGGAACTAATAGAAAGATTCAGCAGAGTAGCAGGATACAAGATAAACATTCAAAAATCAGTTGGATTCCTATACACCAGTAAAGAGAACGATGAAAAGGAGATCAGGAAATCAATACCATTTTCAATAGCCCCTAAAAAGATAAAATACTTAGGAATAAATCTGACCAGGAATATAAAAGACCTATACAAAGAAAACTACAAAACACTGCTGCATGAAACCCAAAGGGATCTACATAAATGGAAAAACATGCCATGCTCATGGATAGGCAGACTCAACATTGTGAAAATGGCAATTCTACCTAAAGCAATTTACAAATACAATGCAATTCCGATACAAATACCAACAGCATTCTTCAAAGAGATGGAAAAACTAATTATTAACTTTATATGGAAAGGGAAGAAACCCCGAATAAGTAAAGCACTACTGAAGAAGAAGAATAAAGTTGGAGGACTCACACTACCTGACTTGAGAACCTACTATACAGCTACAGTACTCAAAACAGCCTGGTACTGGTACAACAACAGAGACATTGACCAATGGAACAGAATTGAGAACTCAGATGTAAATCCATCCACCTACGGTCACCTGATTTTTGACAAGGGCCCAAAATACATCAAATGGGGAAAAGACAGTCTTTTTAACAAATGGTGCTGGCAAAACTGGATATCCATTTGTAGAAAAATGAAACAGGACCCATACCTCACACCATATACAAAAACTACTTCAAAATGGATCAAAGACCTGAATATAAAGCCTCAAACTATAAAATTCATAGAAGAAAAAATAGGACCAACACTTCAGACCTTAATACATGGCATTAACAGGATACAAACCATAAACATGAACACAAAAAACCCAACAGATAAACTAGATAATTGGGATCTTCTAAAAATCAAACATCTATGCTCTTCAAAAGATTTCACCAAAAGAGTTAAAAGAGAACCTACAGACTGGGAAAAAATTTTTGGACAGTACAAGTCAGACAAAGGTCTAATCTCCATAATCTACAAGAAAATCCAACACCTCTACAACAAAAAGACAACCAATCCTATCAAAAAATGGGCAAAGGAAATGAACAGACACTTCACCAAGGAAGACATTCAAATGGCCAACAGACACATGAGGAAATACTCGCGATCACTAGCCATTAGAGAAATGCAAATTAAAACCACAATGAGATACCATCTCACCCCGGCATTACTGGCACGAATCAAAAACACTGGAAATAACAAATGTTGGAGGGGCTGCGGGGAGACGGGAACTCTTATACACTGCTGGTGGGAATGCAAAATGATACAGCCATTTTGGAAAATGATATGGCGTTTCCTCAGAAAGCTAGAAATAGACGTACCATTCGATCCAGCAATCCCACTCCTAGGAATATATCCTAGAGAAATAAGAGTCATCACTCGAATAGACATATGCACACCTATGTTCATGGCAGCATTATTCACAATAGCAAAACGATGGAAACAACCTCGATGTCCATCAACAGACGAATGGATACACAAACTATGGTACATACACACAATGGAGTACTATGCAATGAGAAAGAACAATGAATCGGTGAACCATCTCATAACATGGAGGAAACTGGAGGACATCATGCTGAGTGAAATAAGTCAATCACAAAAGGACAAATATTGTATGAGACCTCTATTGTAAAAACCCATGAAAAAATTCACATGCAAAATGTAACAATCCTTGTTGGTTACCAGGGATGGGAGGGGGGGGGAATACTAAATAGGTAATAGGTAAGTGGTAACTTGGGTGAGAGATGAGATAGTACATAGTACAGGGGAAACTAACACAACATGCACAAGGAAAGGTCATGGAGGCCCTATAGACACATCCAAACCCCCCGAGGGACTGAGTTGTTAGACAGAGGGCTCTGGGGACCATGATCTCGGGGAACATCTAGCTCAATTGGCATGACACTACTTATAAAGATAATGCTCTACATTCTACCTTGGTGAGTAGTGTCTGGGGTCTTAAAAGCCTATGAGCGGCCATCTAAGATACTCCACTGATCTCATCGCTTCGGGAACAAGGGAGAACGAAGAGAACAGGATACAAGGAAAAGATTAGTCCGAAGGACTAATGGTCCACAGCTACCAAGGCCTCCACGGGACTGAGCCCAGTACAGCTGGATGGTGCCCGGCTACCACCAATGACTCCTCTGACCAGGATCACAACAGAGGGTTCTGGGCAGAGCTGGAGTAGGATGTAGAGTATAATTTTAACTCCCAAAAAAAAAAAAAAAAAAAAGAAGACCAGATATACTGGCCTAAAGAATACTAGAGAAACCTCGAGAGTGTGGCCCCCAGACACCCTTTCAGCTCAGAGGGGAAGTTACCTTCAAGGTTCGATGTTAAGCCTGGGAATGGACACCCCAGTAAAACTAAATGGGACTAACGATGTACAGGAGTCCGGTGACAAGGGCCAGAAGGCAGAGGGAGAGTAGGAAACTGATGATAAGGAACACAAATTGAATAAGGACACTGTCGATGTATTGTGAGATTGTTGACCACTGCTATAGGGCAACATTTGTAGTAACTATTAAATGGGAGGCTGTTTTGTCCTGTAAGCCTTCATCTTGGGCGAGAATGGCAGCACAATTGGAAGAGCATAGTCAATATCACTTAAATGTGTAAGTAAAAAGTTTTGAAATGGTGTTTAAATAAAATAAAAATAAATAAATAAATAAACAAATGAGACTAAAGAGGTACAATAGTCCACTGATAAGGTCCAGAAGACAGAAGGGGACAAGGAAGCCCCCTGGTGATAGGGAATACAAGGTGGAGTAAGGATATTCTTGATGTGCTGTGAGATTGTTAACCATTGTCATAGGGCAACATGTGTAGTAATTGTTAAATGAAAAACTATTTTTTCTGTAAGCCTTCATCTTAAGTGAGAATAACAGCACAGTTGGAAGAGCGTAGTCAATGTCACTGAACTGTGAATGTAGAAATTTTTGAAACGGTGTATCTTTGGCCATCTGTAATTTTCATCAAAAAAAAAGGTTGAGAATTTAGAGGCTTAATACGTTGTGGGGTTGTTAACCAATGTCAAAAAACAACATGTGTACTACTATTTCATGAGAAACTATTTGCTCTGTAAGCTTTCACCTGAAGTACAATAAAATATATATTAAAAAAAAAAAAAAAAAAATGGTATGGCCTGACACCAAACTAATATGAAATACGAATATAATATGGAAGGTTAAAATAAATAAACAAAAACTTAGAGGGGGAGGCAGGTGAATTTCCATGGTCCAGAGATGAAAAGAATCACAAGCTATTATTTTGACTGGAAGGGGAAGACGTTTTGAAATATAAACAGGTTCATAAGACAAAAATACTTTCCTATGTGACAAAGGATTCAACCAAGCATACAAGTGAATTACAGTGTTACTTTTCCAGAAGGAGACTACATGTAAGAATGGAAAGAGAAGACAAATTCCAGACTTATCTGGAAAGGACAAAATGGCATGGCACTTGTAGTGGAATGACAAAGTCTTTTCTTCAGATTAAAATGATTTAATATGTATTACATATACACATATATATCCATCTTGGTTCTTCTTTATTTGGGGGTTATGTTCTTATATATGTATGATAAATCCAATTGATCTTGGCACTGAGCCATCTAAAAATTTTATAAAATTTGTATTTATGGACATGATCAGTCAATAAGTAAACAAATCTAGTATTTGTAGCATGTTAGTCCCTCTTACTGACATCATAGTGCTACAGAATCATTTTTAAATTCCCTAAGCAAGTTTCCATTCCTGTATTTCAGTTCTGCAATGATCATGTTTTATTTGCAAAATATGCTTAAAATGTTGCCATACCATTTATAAACTCAACAATGTTGGGTCTTGCTATTTAAAAAATCATTAAAACTGCAGTTTTTAAAATTAGCACTGCAATTAGGGGGCAAGATGGAGCTCTATGCAGAAGCACCACGCCGTCCCTCCACAGCAAAGATCCGAAAAACTAAGCCTAACAGAGAACCAACAATCCTGAAACCCTAGAACACCAAATGAAGAGATAAAGAACTCAGCCAAACACCAAACGGAGTGAGAATACTAAAAGAGAACGGAGAGCGAGGAGAGACTCATGCAGAGATTCCTTACCAGCTAACGCAGCGCGGATCCACCATCTTGGATTCCTATTGGAGACCAGCTAACGGGAGAGCAGCCTCGCAGAGCGTCCAGTGGGAGACAGAACGACCGGTAAACTGCGGTGCGCGCTTTCCCAACCCCCACCCCTCTCCACCTCGGCTGGGGCTCCCCTGCTTTCCGTGGCCAGGGTCCCTGCGCTGGGGGGCGCCGGTGCTTGGATTCCACGCGCCCGGGCTGGCGGCTTTCTGAGAGCCGTTTGCTGGCTGCTGGCGAAGCTTTTTCTGCCGCCTCCCCCTCCTTTTGCCTGGGTGCCTGGTTCCGAGCGCCGTCTTTGCTCTCTCCTGTGGGACTGTGGGGCTGTGTTCGGGCGTGTGGCTGCTTCCAGGTATGGGCTGCCACGCTGGTGAGATCCCAGGGCCTTTGTTCGTTCGCCCCTCTGCTTCCCGTGGCCACAGTCTCTTAACCCCGAGACTGCCGGCTGCTTGGAATTCGCGCCCCTGAGTGGGGGCTCTCTGGGTCCCATTTGTTGGCACTGACTGCTGGTGTTGCTTTTTTCTTTTAATTTTATTTTTCTTCTTTTTTGATTAGTTTTGTCATCTTTTCCCTCTTTTTCCCTTTTGTCTTTCTTCATTGCTTAATTTCTCGTCTCTCTATCTCTTCCTTCTCTTTCTGATCCCTGAATACCAGGCGATGTATACCTCTGTACCTTCCGGCCAGGCTGTGCTGTGAAAACTGAGACCAACTCCCCCAGACCTCATAGCTGCATCGGTGGGTTCCCCGGGAACTTTGCAGTTCTTTAACTTTCTGATTTTTATTTGTTCATTCTTTCCTTTTCTTTCTCTTCCCCCTTCTGGTTTCCTCCATCCCAGAGTCTCTCATCTGTACATTCCAACGATAACCTCCCCTAGCATTCTTTTATGTTTGTATGCTTTTTGCTCCTGCTCCTCTCTCCTCTCTCCCATATCCAGCTTAGCTTCACACATAACCATCTTCCCACTGCACCCTACCTACCTGCACCGTGCACTTGACATCACACCACCAAGCTGTGCAGGCACGCCCTATTGGAACCTGCCCAGCACTGACTACCGACCGTCCTGGGGGCTGCGGTGAGTGCCACAAACAACCCGTCCCAGTGGCTCCTCTTCAGCTAGATCTGCCCAGCTGTACCACAAGGGCGAAACAAACAAAAAAAAAAAAATCTACAATCAATAAACGAGAGAAATATCTACTGAATGCCCCGAAAACAGCAAAGAATATAAAAACATTTACAAAAACAAGACAAGATGGCTCCAATAGGCGTCCAAATTAAAACACCAGATAACTCTCCTGTGGAAGAAAATGCACTAGAAGTACCTGATAGGGAACTCAAATCACTAATACTCGGAATTTTCCAAGAACTGAGGCAAAAAGCCGACAAACATGAGGAAAAAATAGACAAATTTATGGAAAATACAGACAAAAAATTGGAAGAATTCAGGAAGATGATGCAGGAACAAAATGCCAAAATAAATTCACAACTCGAAATTATACAAAAACAACAATTAGAAATCCAAAAGATAAACAACAAGATTTCAGAAATGGACGGTGTCATAGAAGGGCTGAGAAGTAGATTTGAAACCATGGAAGACAGGATCAGTGGAACTGAAGACAAACACTTGGATACAACTCTGTTTCAGGAAAACTCAGAAAAAAGAACAAAGAAAAATGAAGAGACCCTGAGAGTTATGTGGGACACAATTAAAGGCAAAAACTTAACGAGTGATTGGCATACCAGAACAGGGGGAGAAAACAGAAAACACAGAGAGGATCATTGACGAACTGCTGACAGAAAACTTTCCCAGTATCATGAAAAATGAAAAGCTGGCCATCCAAGAAGCTCAACGAACCCCATATAGAAGAGACCCCAAAAGAAAATCACCAAGACATATCATATTCACACTCGCTAAAACTAAAGACAAAGAATCCTGAGAGCAGCTCGTGAAAAACAAGAAGTCACATACAGAGGAGAAACAATAAGACTAAGCTCAGATTATTCAGCAGAAACCATGCAGGCAAGAAGGCAATGCGATGACATATATAAAACCTTGAAAGAAAAAAATTGTCAGCCAAGAATAATATATCCTGCAAAACTCTCATTCAAATTTCATGGTGAAATTAGGTCATTTCCAGATAAACAGAAACTAAAGGAATATGCAAAAGTCAAACCAAACTTACAAGAATTATTAAAGGGAGTTCTTCGATCTGAGGACAAACAGCTTCAGCCCTCAGGCAGGAACTAGGACCTAGGACGCAGGTTCATATGAACCGGATACCATTCTAGGAACTGAACTACAGAGGACTTTCCAAAAACAAAAGAAATACAACAGGGAATCAGAGAAATCAATCAAAGGATGACAACAACATCAAAACAATGCAAGAGGGAATAAACGGCATAGGTATAGAACCTTCTAAAGGAGAGGAAGGCAAGGTGATACCAAGTAAGGGTAGACTGCTTCAAAATTATAAAGATAGGGGTAAAATTCATGGTAACCACAAAGAAAGTTAACAAACCAACTCATAAAAATAAAGACGAAAAACATAAAGTCTCAACAAAAAAAAAAGAAATGAACACAAAATCCACAAACAAAAGGAACTCAGCACAAGAGAGTAAGAAGAACAAAGAAAACTTCAGCACCACAAAAAAAAGCACTACAAAATGACAGCAACAAACTTCCATCTATCAATAATTACACTGAATGTAAATGGACTCAATGCACCCATAAAGAGACGGAGAGTGGCAGAATGGATAAGAAAACAGGATCCATCAATCTGCCGTCTACAAGAGACACACCGTAGAAACAAAGATGTGAATTTATTAAAAGTCAAAGGTTGGAAAAAAATATATCAAGCTAACAACTATCAAAAAAGAGCAAGAGTGGCAATTCTAATCTCAGATAAAATAGACATTAAAACAAAATCTACCATAAAAGACAAAGAAGGACACTATATAATGATTAAGGGGATGATCCATCATGAAGACATAACCATAATAAATATCTACGCACCCAATGACAGGGCTCCAAAATACATTAAAAAAAAACTGTAACAGCACTGAAAAGAGAAATTGACAGCTCCACAATAATAATAGACTTCAACACACCACTCTCAGTAAAGGACAGAACAACTAAAAAGAAACTCAGCAAAGATACAGAAGACCTAAAGGACACAATCAGCCAACTAGACCTCACAGACATATATAGAACAATCCATCCAACCGCTGCAAAGTACACATTCTTTTCCAATGCACATGGAACGTTCTCCAGAATAGACCACATCTTAGGCCACAGATCACTCCTCAACAAGATCCAAAATGCTGAGATAATCCACAGTATCTTCTCTGACCACAATGCCATCAAAGTAGAAATTAACACTAGAAAGAGCAAGGAAAAAAAATCAAACACATGGAAACTGAAAAATAATCTGCTTACACATCAATGGGTAATAGAAGAAATCAGAGATGGAATTAAAAAATTCCTAGAATCAAATGAAAATGAAAACACATCATACCAAAACCTTTGGGACACAGCAAAGGCAGTCCTCAGAGGACAATTTATAGCAATAGATGCACATATCAAAAAAGAAGAAAGGGACAAAATCAAAACATTAACTACAGAACTCAAACAAATAGAAAGAGAACAACAAAAAAAGCCTACAACCACCGGAAGAAAGGAAATAGTAAAGATCAGAGCAGAAATAAATGAAATAGAGAACAGAAAAACAATAGAAAGAATCAACAAAACCAAAAGTTGCTTCTATGAAAGAATCAACAAAATCGACAAACCACTGGCCAGACTGGCAAAAGAAAAACAGCAGAGGGCACAAATAACCCAAATAAGAAATGAAATGGGGGACATTACAACAGAACCAACCGAAATAAAAAGGATTATAACAGAATATTATGAAAAACTATATTCCAACAAATTTGAAAACCTAGAGGAAATGGATAAATTTCTAGAAACATACGGCCTACCCAAACTACAACACAGTGATATTGAAAATCTGAACAGACCCATAACAGGAGAAGAGATTGAAAAGGTAATAAAAAAACTCCCAACCAAAAAAAGCCCTGGCCCAGATGGCTTCACTGGAGAATTCTACAAAACATTTACAGAAGAGCTTGTACCAGTTCTACTCAAGCTATTTCAGAGCATAGAAGAGGAAGCAACACTTCCAAATTCATTCTATGAAGCCAGCATAACGCTGATAACAAAACCAGGCAAAGACATCACAAAAAAAGAAAATTACAGACCAATATCTCTCATGAATATAGATGCAAAAATTCTGAACAAAATTCTAGCCAATAGAATTCAGTATCATATCAAAACAATAATACACCACGACCAAGTAGGATTCATACCAGGTATGCAAGAATGGTTTAACATTAGAAAATCCATCAACGTAATCCACCACATAAATAAAAGGAAAGAAAAAAATCACATGATCATCTCAACTGACGCAGAAAAGGCATTTGACAAAGTCCAACACCCATTCCTGATAAAATCTCTCAATAAAAAAAGGTATAGAAGGGAAATTTCTCAACGTAATAAAGGGCATCTATGCAAAACCAACAGCCAACATCATTCTTAATGGAGAGAGGCTGAAAACATTCCCCTTGAGAACAGGAACAAGACAAGCATGCCCTTTATCACCACTCCTATTTAACATTGTGCTGAAGTTCTAGCTAGAGCAATCAGGCAAGAGAAAGAAATAAAGGGCATCCAAATTGGTAATGAAGAAGTTAAACTGTCCCTGTTTGCAGATGATATGATACTATACATAGAAAACCCTAAAGACTCCACGAGAAATCTACTGGAACTAATAGAAAGATTCAGCAGAGTAGCAGGATACAAGATAAACATTCAAAAATCAGTTGGATTCCTATACACCAGTAAAGAGAACAATGAAAAGGAGATCAGGAAATCAATACCATTTTCAATAGCCCCTAAAAAGATAAAATACTTAGGAATAAATCTGACCAGGAATGTAAAAGACCTATACAAAGAAAACTACAAAACACTGCTGCATGAAACCCAAAGGGATCTACATAAATGGAAAAACATACCATGCTCATGGATAGGCAGACTCAACATTGTGAAAATGGCAATTCTACCTAAAGCAATTTACAAATACAATGCAATCCCGATACAAATACCAACAACATTCTTCAAAGAGATGGAAAAACTAATTATTAACTTTATATGGAAAGGGAAGAAACCCTGAATAAGCAAAGCACTACTGAAGAAGAAGAATAAAGTTGGAGGACTCACACTACCTGACTTGAGAACTTACTATACAGCTACAGTACTCAAAACAGCATGGTACTGGTACAACAACAGAGACATTGACCAATGGAACAGAATTGAGAACCCAGATGTAAATCCATCCACCTACAGTCACCTGATCTTCCACAAGGGCCCAAAGTCCATCAAATGGGGAAAAGACAGTCTTTTTAACCAATGGTGCTGGCAAAACTGGATATCCATTTGTAGAAAAATGAAACAGGACCCATACCTCACACCATATACAAAAACTACTTCAAAATGGATCAGAGACCTGAATATAAAGCCTCAAACTATAAAATTCATAGAAGAAAAAATAGGACCAACACTTCAGGCTTTAATACATGGCATTAACAGGATACAAACCATAAACATCAACACAAAAAACCCAACAGATAAACTAGATAACTGGGATCTTCTAAAAATCAAACATCTATGCTCTTCAAAAGACTTCACCAAAAGAGTCAAAAGAGAACCTATAGACTGGGAAAAAATTTTTGGACAGTACAAGTCAGACAAAGGTCTAATCTCCATAATCTACAGGAAAATCCAACACCTCTACAACAAAAGGACAACCAATCCTATCAAAAATTGGGCAAAGGAAATGAACAGACACTTCACCAAGGAAGACATTCAAATGGCCAACAGACACATGAGGAAATGCTCGCCATCACTAGTCATTAGAGAAATGCAAATTAAAACCACAATGAGATACCATCTCACCCCGGCATTACTGGCACGAATCAAAAATACTGGAAATAACAAATGTTGGAGGGGCTGTGGGGAGATCAGAACTCTTATAGACTGCTGGTGGGAATGCAAAATGATACATCCATTTTGGAAAATGATATGGCGTTTCCTCAGAAAGCTAGAAATAGACATACCATTCGATCCAGCAATCCCACTCCTAGGAATATATCCTAGAGAAATAAGAGTCATCACTCGAATAGACATATGCACACCTATGTTCATGGCAGCATTGTTCACAGTAGCAAAACGATGGAAACCACCTCGATGTCCATCAACAGATGAATGGATACACAAACTATGGTACATACACACAATGGAGTACTATGCAACGAGAAAGAACAACAATGAATCTGTGAACCATCTCGTAACATGGATGAAACTGGAGGACATTATGCTGAGTGAAATAAGTCAATCACAAAAGGACAAATATTGTATGAGACCTCTATTGTAAAAACCCATGAAAAAATTCACATGCAAAATGTAACAATCCTTGTTGGTTACCACGGATGGGAGGGGAGGGGGGGGAAATACTAAATAGGCAATAGAAAAGTGGTACCTTGGGTGAGAGGTGAGATAGTACACAGTACAGGGGAAACTAACACAACCTGCACAAGGAAAGGTCATGGAGGCCCTATAGACACATCCAAACCCCCCGAGGGACTGATTTGTTGGACGGAGGGCTCTGGGGACCATGGTCTCAGGGAACATCTAGCTCAATTGGCATGACACTACTTATAAAGATAATGCTCTACATTCTACCTTGGTGAGTAGTGTCTGGGGTCTTAAAAGCCTATGAGCGGCCATCTAAGATACTCCACTGGTCTCATCCCTTCGGGAGCAAGGGAGAATGAAGAGAACAGGATACAACGAAAAGATTAGTCCAAAGGACTAATGGTCCACAGCTACGAAGGCCTCCACCGGACTGAGTCCAGTACAGCTAGATGGTGCCCGGCTACCACCACTGACTGCTCTGACCAGGATCACAACAGAGGGTTCTGGACAGAGCTGGAGAAGGATGTAGAGGATAATTTTAACTCCCAAAAAATAAAAAATAAAAAAGACCAGATTTACTGGCCTAAAGAATACTGGAGAAAGCTCAAGAGAAACCTCAGACACCCTTTCAGCTCAGAGGTGAAGTTACTTTCGAGGTTCAATATTAAGCCTGCGCGTGGACAGCCCAGTAAAACTAAATGGGACTAACAAGGTACAGGAGTCCGGTGACAAGGGCCAGAAGGCAGATGGGGAGTAGGAAACTGATGATAAGGAACACAAATTGAGTAAGGACACTGTCGATGTGTTGTGAGATTGTTGACCACTGTTATAGGGCAACATTTGTAGTAACTATTAAATGGGAGGCTGTTTTGTCCTGTAAGCCTTCATCTTGGGCGAGAATGGCGGCACAATTGGAAGAGCATAGTCAATATCACTTAAATGTGTAAGTAGAAACTTTTGAAATGGTGTTTAAAAAAAAAAAAACCAAATGAGACTAATGAGGTACAGTAGTCCAGTGACAAGGGCCAGAAGACAGAAGGGGACAAGGAAGTCCCCTGGTGATAGGGAACACAAGGTGGAGTAAGGATATTCTTGATGTGTTGTGAGATTGTTAACCATTGTCATAGGGCAACATGTGTAGTAACTGTTAAATGAGAAACTATTTTGTTCTGTAAGCCTTCATCTTAAGTGAGAATAACAGCACAGTCAGAAGAGCGTAGTCAATGTCACTGAACTGTGTATGTAGAAATTTTTGAAACGGTGTATCTTTAGCTATCTGTATTTTCATCAAAAAAAAAAAAAAAGGTTGAGAATTTAGAGGCTTAATATGTTGTGGGGTTGTTAACCAATGTCATAAAACAACATGTGTACTACTGTTTCATGAGAAACTATTTGTTCTGTAAGCCTTCACCTGAAGTACAATAAAATATAAAAATAAAATAAAATTAGCACTGCATTAAAAAAACAAACAAACAAACAAAAAACAACTGTTGCCTCCAGTTGGTTCTGACTCATAGCGACCCTGTAGGACACAGCAGAACTGCCCCATAGGGTTTGTAAGGCTATGATCATTCCAGAAGCAGACTGCCACATTTTTCTCCCTCAGAGCAGCTAGTGGGTTCAAACTGCCAACCTTTAAGTTGGCAGCTGAGCACTTTAACCACTGCACTACCAGGGCTCCATCTAGCACTGCATATTGAAACTATATTCAAGGTTCAACAGAAGGAAAAATATAAGGGAAATGAATTCATATGTCCAGTTTATATAGACCAAAAAACTGACCTGGGTAATTATCTGATGAATTCAGGTTCTCGTAGAATTCAGTTCAAGCTTAAGTCAAACATCCATCTGAGCATCTGTGGTAGGCAGAATAATGGCTTCCCAAAGATCTCTACATCCTAATCCCTAGAACCTAGGAATAGATTGCATTATAGGGCAAAGGGGCATTAAAGCAGCAGGTGGAATTAATGTTGCTAATCAGATGACCTTAAAGTAGGGAGAGTATCCTGGATTACCCAGGTGAGTATAATGTAATCACAAAGATCTTTAAATGTGGAAGAGGGAGGCCAAAAAGTGATAGTCGAGCTGATTCCACATGAGAAGGGCTCAGCTGGCCATCACTGGTTTGAAGATGGAAGAGAGACCCATGCGCTAAGGAATGCAGACAGCCTCTAGAGAAGCTAGAAAAAGCAAGGAAATAAATTCTCCCCAGAGCCTCCAGAAGGAACACAGTCCTGCTAACACTTTGGTTTTAGCCCAGTGAGAACCATCTTGGACTTCTGACCTCCCAAAATGTAAGATAATACATGTGTATTGCCTTAAGCCTCTAAATTTGTGGTAATTTGCTACAGCAGGAATAGAAAACTTGTGAAGAGCAAGCCACAATTGTTGAATCATGACACAGACAGCACATATCCCACGAACGCTTTGACCATTTTCCTTCTACCACATGCCTGATGGACCTAAAAGCAAAGTTGTGAGAATGAAACCCAACTGGCCCTGCTGGTGTTGTTAACTACCTCAGAGTCAGCCCCTGACTCATGGCGACCTCTATGCACAATGCGATCAGACTTCTGTGATTCATAGGGTTTGTGTTGGTGGCTTTTTGGAAGTAGATCAAGCTTTTCTTCCTAGTCTGTCTTAGTCTGGAAGCTCTGCTGACAAGACAGGCGGTGGCTGTGCACGAGGTGCATTAGCCAGGACTTGAACGTGGGTCTCCTGCATGGAAGGCAGTACACTCTTTACTGCCTTTACTGTAATCTTTACTGTAAAAAATTACACTACCACTGGATCACCACTGTCCTCTAATTGTCCCTAATAAATACATACTGATTCCTATATTACCCTGAAATTTTATTAGCATAATTGTTACTCTCTCTTACCAGGGAAATAAAATAAGATTACATTTTAGAAAATATTTGTTAATAGGGGAACATATATATAAATATGTTTCCTATAGCATACCTGACAATATTTCTAGAATTTCCAAAACATCCTTTTGATATCCAGCTATCAAAATTAGAGATGCTTACAAAATGGAACCATTGTCTTGAGATCATGAGTGATCCATCACCGGAAATAATCAACCAAAAGACATATACATGGATGTATGGATGGATTTCTTGCATTCGGTGGGAGATTAGGTTCAATGACCTTGAAGTCTCTTTCTGACTCCTGGTTTACAGGAAGTTTTCTTGGTACAGAGGAAACTTTTGACAGTGAAATTGTTGGCAGGAGGGGATATTTGGGAATAGTCCCCATTAGATGGAAAGAGCTGGCAACACGATTCCTGGGAGACTTTTGCATTATTATCTGACCAGTTCCAGAGTGAAATGCCAGTACCATTTACGGGCAAAAGGAACTAAGAAGGAACCACTTGAAATAACAATTACAGAGCTATGTGATTGTTTGCTAAGTGTTTTAGCAGTTATCAAAGCTACAACTATTGAGCACAGAACTCTTATTTGCATGTTAGGAGGACTCTTTTTTACAACTACTGGAAGAGATTATGACATAACATTCATCACTCAGAAATATTTTACTGTTAATAAACTGAATACTCTATGGCACATGTCTTAAAATTCAAAACAAATCATGGTGCTCAATATTAAACAACAAAAAACTTCCCTTGAAATAAATTGCTACAAATGTTTGGTGCATTGTTTTATAGCAGCAAATACCATCCCTGTGTCAATATACAGAGAAGTACTATGCAGACAATCTACCCTCCTCTTTTTTAAGCCATTAGATGGAATGTTATAAAACTACCTGATGATTGCGCTCACATGAGTTCATAAGATAGTAATAATGTTTACTAAAAAAATGAGACTTTTTTCTCACAGAAGAAACAAGCCACTATATTTGTGCTACATTTATTGCCTCTGCCTGATTGTCTAATAATGGTCTATGCTTATCATCAGAGAGGGCATCTAGGACACCTACTTTCCTGGAGAGATTAAATACTGGATGGCCTAACATTCTCCAGAATCCAGATCTGTTTGGTCATCTCCACACTGTATACCAACATAGGACAAAATAATGGTATCTTGGCAGAGACCATTTTGATAGGCAGGGCCCCTTGTTGGCCTACAGTGTGAAAAAAGTCTCCCAATTCTATTCCTTCCAAACCAACATTCCCTTTCTTTCTGCATCACTCAATGACTTTTTGACTTCCGGCCTCCAGAATGGTAAGATAATAAATAAAGCAGGTTTGAGGGGACAATATTTTTCATACTGGCCACAAGCCAAAATCAGCATCACTGTGATGGATCCACAGTCCTTCCTGATCTTTAGAAAAGGTGGGAAAGTTGCCTGTGAATCACTTGCAAAGCACTGGTCAAGCTCACAAATGTCTCCCTATCTGTCACATTCTCCACTTAAGTTTTAGTGCTTTGAGGCCTCTAGGAGCCCTGTTAAAATGCTAATAATACTCCTAGGGCAGTAACTTGAGAGTTCAAATATAAATATAATTAAAGACACAAGAGCTGACCTGGAATTGGGGGTGGCAAAGCATCAATGGAAATATACAAAGTCAAA
Organism: Dugong dugon; assembly: GCA_030035585.1. NCBI lineage: Eukaryota > Metazoa > Chordata > Mammalia > Sirenia > Dugongidae > Dugong > Dugong dugon. Next base: position 18,316,879 of record CM057480.1, on the reverse strand, counting down.
ATGTTGGCCTTGAACAATCTGCAATCTTATTTCAGAGGTGTGACCTATTGAAAGCCTCATGGCCCTAAATTTGGCTATTTCCCAAAGGCAAAATGTATTATCTAAATGTAGCATTCCCAAGAAATTAAAACATTCTATTGCACTGCAAGTGTGTAAGATTGTATACATGTGATTTTTTCATAGGCAACAACAGAACATATATAATAAATTAAAGCACATGAGGAGTTAAAATTTTATCCTTGAATTTTGACATGCTCAGTTACTGCAGAGAAAAGTTTTAAGAAATCTCCTCTCTTGCAAGATTAGAACAGCACAATATATATATATATATATTTAGTGACTACTAAATGATAAACTTACATCGGAATTAAATCTCAACTGGCAAATGTTGCATGATATGATTTGCTTTCTTCGATGAGGAAGAGGAACCCCGAATGTATGATTTATTACAGCTTTCTGAATCGGGTCCATCTGTAAAGAGAAAAAAAAATACAACAAATAGAAATAAAGATTGTCAGTTCCATTGGAATGTTGCCTACTTCATTAAACAGCCAATCTGTACAGCTTCAATCTACTGCTCACATAATAAAGAACATTTTTATTCTAAGGAACGGCATTTCTACTTTCTTTGAAAACAGAGAATAATAAACCCAAAGCTCAGTATGGTAAGGAAATGATAAATGTACCCATTAGAATCTGCATACTAACCGTTTGTCTCATTTAGGATCAACAATTGTCTGAGTTTGCTAAACCTGAAGTATAATTAAAGGTATTATCACAACTGAAGTTATCACTAATGTCAGCAATCTTACACAGAGGTGTGCCTATACCATTGCCCAAAAATGGACCTCAAGATAAATTTGGTCAGTTGAACAGCTATTAAAATAAGTATCACCCCATTATCGAACATATCCCACGAATACCAAAAAAAAAACCAACCAACCAAACAAATCTGCTGCTGTGGGTGGAGTCGACTCAGAGCAACCCTCCAGGACAGAGTAGAACTGCTCCACAGAGTTTCCAAGGAGCAGCTGTTGAATTTGAACTACCAACCTTTTTTTTTTTTGGTTAGCAGCTGAGCTCTTAACCACTGCACCACAAGGGCTCCATCCTAAGAATACAGTATCTGAATTCTAATTTGAGACATATAGAGCAGTTAATCAATTCATTCAACAATCATTTACTGGCCACCTAACATACACTGCTATCCTATAGGCTTATTATTTGGGATTCAGAGTTTGTGCCCGAAGTCGGCTCTCTCTCTCCATCTCACCCACAGGACAGGAGAAGCAATGCCAGAACATAATGTTGGCAATCCAGCTCAATAAAATCAAATGTGTCATCACCAAACTTTGGTCCATCTCTTGGTTATCTAATGCTGCTGTAACAGAAATACCACAAGTGGATGGCTTTAACAAAGAGAAATTTATCTTCTCACAGTCTAGCAGGCTGTAAGTCCAAATTCATGGTGTCAGCTCCAGGAGAAGGCTTTCTCTGTCAGCTCTGGGGAAAGTCCTTGTCATCAGTCTTCCCTTGGTTTGGGAGCATCTCAGTGCAGGAACCTCAGGTCCAAAGGACGCGCTCTGCTCCTGGCCTTGCTTTCTTGATGGTATGAGGTCCCCATGTCTCTCTGCTCACTTCTCTCTTTTATATCTCAAAAGAGATTGGCTTAAGACTATCTAATCTTGTAGATCTCATCAATATAACTGCTGCTAATCCATCTCATTAACATCATAGTGACAGGATTTACCATACAGAGGGAAATCACAACAGATGACAAAATGGTAGACAATCACATACTAGGAATCATGACCTAGCCAAGCTGACAGATATTTTGGGGGGACACAACCCAATCCATGACAGTCCATATCAATGGTTCTCAACTGTTAATATCAAAGTTTGATCTGCTTCTTAAGACTTGTTCAACCTCTTGTCTATCTAACTCCTTAGGCTGTGACGAGGCTTACCTGTGATAATTCATGAAACTTCCTTAGCACAGTGAGCGCTGGGCACATTAAGAAGTCAATAAATGTTAGCTACTAGGTTTTCTCTGCTGCAACACATGTGAAGATCAATGTTAACATGAGTCTCATACTCCTACAGTAGTACATTGCTGGCACGCCACCCATTTCTTACATGATCAAAACACAGTATTTCCAAATGATTACAATGTAATATGTACAACCATAACTTCTGCTGAATACTTGCAAATGTTGAAACTTTTACATGATATGAGATACAAAGTTCTATGACAGCTTGGGTTGAGATAGCTCAGATGCGATCTTGAAACAAAAGAAAGCTACGAACGTGTCTGAGAAATGATGGTTTAATATTCAGCTTTAGTGACTACTAAATGATAAACTTACATCAGAATTAAATCTCAACTGGCAAATTAAACCTATTAGTTCTCCTAAACCAGTAAACATTTTATTCCACCTCGTCTTTTGTATTTGAAATCATCAGAACCGGTTAATTCATAGGCTTTCTCCACTGGCGAGTAGGAGAAAGCTCTGTCTCCTCCATATTCACAACCTTTATTGGGTAGTCAAGGAGCCCTGGTGGCACAGCAGTTAAAGAGGTCAGCTGCTAACTGAAAGGTTAGTAGTTCGAACCCACAAGCTGCTCTGTGGGAGAAAGACGTGGCAGTCTGCCTTGGAAACCCTATGGGGCAGTTCTACTCTGTCCTATAGGGTCACTGTGAGTCAGAATTGACTTCACTGCAATGGGTACAGGGTTGCCTGTGGTTGTTGTTGTGTGCCTTTGCGACTTTATAGGATAGAGCAGATTGGCCCTGTAGGATTTTCTAGGCTGTACACTTTATGGGAGCAGATTGCCAGGTCTTTCTCCCATGGAGCCATTGGTGGGTTCAAAACCACTGACCTTTTGGTTAGCAGCCGTTAGCAGCCAAGCACTTAACCATTCCACCACCAGGACTCCTTTTGGGACATCTAGACACTCTTAATACATTGCTCTAAATAATAACAACAATAAAAATCAATATACTCAACACTTATTAAGTGCTTACTACGTGCTAAGAATTGGGTGAGGTGATTTACACGTTAAAGTTACATTTATCAAGAAAAACTCATGGATGTAATCATTTGTATCTTCCACTGTCCCTTTAAATGCATTGTTGTTGTTAGGTGCCTTAGAGTTGGTTCCAACTCACAGCAACCCCGTACAACCAAATGAAATGCTGCCCAGTCCTGCACCATGCTCAAAATCCCTGCTAAGTTTCAGCCCATTGTTGCAGCCACTGTGTCAATTCATCTCCTTGAAGGTCTTCCCTTCTTTCACTGACCCTTTACTTCACCAAGCATGATGTCCTTCTCCAGGGACTGGTCCCTCCTGAAAACATGTCCAAAGTACATGAGACGAAGTCTTGCCATCCTCACTTCTAAGGAGCATTCTGGCTGTGCTCCAAGACAGATTTGTTTGTTCTTCTGGCAGTCCATGGCATATTCAATATTCTTCACCAACACCATGATTCAAAGGCCTCCATCCTTCTTTGGTCTTCCGTAGTCACTGTCCAACCTTCAGATGTAAATGAGATGACTGAAAACACCATGGCTTGGGTCAGGAGCACCTTAGTCCTCAAAACGGCAGCTTTGTTTTTTAACACTTTCAAGAGATTGTTTGCAACAAATTTGCCCAATGCAAGGTATTATCTAATGTTATTCCCTGCCCAGATTCTGGATGAGGACTCAGGCTGTCCCCACAATTTTTATAGTCACTTGTAGGTATTAACTGATTCTAGGGTCCCCTCCCCCTTTACTGGTGAATTTCATTGTATTTTCTTTTAAATCAATTTTATTGATGTATAATTTACATACAATAAACTTTTACATATAAATGCAATTTTAAGTACACAATTTGATGAGATTTGACAATGCATACAGTCACCTATGTTATCATACAGAACACTTCCATTACCCCAACAAGTTCCCTCCTGACCCTCTGCAGTCAATCCCTGCATCATAGCCTCAGTCCCTGGAACCACTGATCTGCTGTCACTGTATTTTTTGCCTTTTTTAGAAGTTTATAAAAACGGAATTGTATAGGATGCGGGCCTGGCTATTTTCATTCAGTATAACTCATTTGAGATTCATCCATGTTGTCTCGTGTATCAGTAGTTTGTACCATTTTATTACTGAGTTGTAATCCTTCAGAGTTCCTGGGTGGTGCAAAAGCACTTGGCTACTAACCAAAAGTTTGGTGGTTCAAATCCATCTAGAGGTGCCTTGGAAGAAATGCCTGGTGATCTACTTCCAAAAGATCACAGCCATTGAAAACCCTACAGAGCACAGTCCTACTCTGAAACACATGTGCTAACACTGAGTTGGAAAGAACTGGAAGGGAATCAGTTCCATTCCTTTGTATGGAACTATACCATTGTTTCATCTATTTGTCAGCTGATGAACATTTCAGGTATTTCCAGTACATTCTACTATCATTTCAATTCTTAATAAGAAATAATCTAAGCTTACTTCTTAATAAATTCAGTTCAGTGTCTTAATCCAAACATTAAAAATTAATTTAAAATGATAGCATCTGTTTTCCTTAGACTGAGCCTGCTATAGGCTAGTAGTGTGAAAGGCCACAGGGAATGAGGCTTCTTCTCTGTATACTGCCAAGTCCCCCATCCCAGATAAATTTCCAACCCCTCCTCAATCCCACCTCACAGCTATTTCCTCAAAACCCAACTAGGCAATGCACAGAGCTTGAGAAAGCCAGCAGACATACAAAAGTGCAAATCTGGTCTGCTTAAATAGCCCTCATTCTGCTCCCTGAGATCATTCTTACACTACTTTTAAAATGGCATCACAAAACTTCTATAATAACAACCACAGAGAACCCTGGGGGATAATTATCTCTTCGGCCAATAGCTGGAAAAAAGACAAATTAAAAGCAAAAAGAGGTCACTGACATAGAGGTAGTTGCCTGATCATGTTCTGTTGCATTTGTTCTGTGTATAAATGGGGCTCATTTATATCAAGGGATAAGGTGAATAATACCTATAATCCATTAAGGAATACTGAAGTCCTCTTATAATGATACTTTGAAATAAAAATGAACTATATATTTAAATCAAAGATGCTCTCTGAAAATATGCAGTGTTGAGTCTTTATCATCTATTTGTGGGCAGAATATTCTTTTGTTTTTTTAGTAATGCTGGGGAAGTACTGTCCGCATTCAATCCAAATTGGTGTAGGAGGTATTTTGGAAGTAGACACTTCAAGCAAATGTGGCATATTTTCTAGATGTATTTCTTTTGTTTGAATTGAATGATGTTCTGATCACTTTAGCTATGAAATAAGATTTCAAAATGCAAAGTGGTGCATTCTTCTTCAGAGACAATTTTATTTCCCAGTATAATTAAAGAAAAAAAAAAACTCTTAAGGGAATTATATTTTAAAGATGGATTTCAGGAACAATAGTTACACACCAAAAGTAATTATCTTTTATCATTTTAGGAATCTAGCACAACAAAACGATAAACGTTTAACTCTTTATTAATGAACATAAATCATACCCACGTAGATAATATACGTTGTGGTTAGTTGCTGTCATGTCCATTCCAACTCATGGCGACCCCATGTGTGCAGAGAAGAACTGCTCCATTGGGTTTTCAAGGCTGTGATCTTTTGGAAGCAGACTGCCAGGCCTTACTTCCCAAGTATCTCTGGGTGAGTTTGAACTGCCAACCTTTTGGCTAGTAGTCGAGTGCTTCACTGTTTGTGCCACCCAGGGACCTAGCTAACATATACATATATAAATATATATATAACCATTTGTAACACGTGATTATGAGAGGACTACATCTAAATAATAATAGTGCAGTTGTTAATTAAATGTTACTATGTTATGTATCTGAAAGTAGCATCTACTATTAAATCTGGGGATACATACATATAGCCACTTTGCTCATTTTGTCCGAGCTTACCATTACAATCAAAAATTTTATTTAAAAAGTGTGAAAGAGCTTTTTTAAAATCTAGGTGCTTGGCATAAAGAGAGGCTTCTGCCAGAATTGCAGGCTGGACTCCATTTTTGCTGTTTACTGCTTATTCTGAGCTGACATTCAGAAGTCAACTAGCCAGCATACCTCAGGAAGCCTGTGGGTTCCCCTCTTCCCACTGCCTCTCACTGCATGCTCCCAGGAAGGATATTCACTCAGTCTAAAAATCAAAAATCCAAACCCACTGCCGTCGAGTCGATTCTGACTCATAGTAACCCTACAGGACAGACAAGAACTGCACCATAGGGTTTCCCAGGAGCACCTGGTGAATTCGAACTGCTGACCTTTTGGTTAGCAGCTGAACACTTAACCACTATACCACTGTGGCCCCCAAAATATCCATAGATTAACAAGATTTTAACTGACTCAAATTTTTATGATTAACAAAACAATGTTTACAGAATCTTGGAATTGTCTGGTATCTGTTGAAGCAAGATTTTGTAAATACCAACCAATCAGAATTTTTTCCTTGTAAGTTCCTGGATTTTCTGTACTTAAAATCTGTGAAAAATTCCTTTTGCTTGAGTGCACTTGAGAATCCTTACGGAGTGCTGCCCAATCCAGATTGCTTTATTCCTTCAGTAAAACCCTCTGCTTTAATTTTAACATAAGCTCCAGTTTGCTCTGTGACATTTCTTGGTGCCAGAAGTGGGATTTCAAAAGTGCACTGGCTGCAGCTACCCCCTGAGGACTCAAGGATCAGGCTTCAGTACCACAGCAGGGCTGTTTGGGCTCACCACTCCATAAACTTCTCGGGAGTCATCACCAGGCAAATAACCTCTCGAATTTTGAGCTCTGCTTTCTTGTGTTGAGCTCTTTGGGAATTATTGAAGGATTCTAATTTTGTTTTTTTCTTGACTGTTTCATTTTGTCTTGTCTGTTTTCACTGTCTCTCGCAAGAGTTTGTTTGCCCCCCAGAGTGGCAGTAGTGTGAAGTTCTGGTTCCGTCTCTTGCAAGGGATATTTTGCTTCCACTGGTGGCAGCAGTGTGAGGTTCTGGTACGTTACTGCCCTAGAAGTTTTTGAGTTTGTGTAATCTCGGACTCTATAAGCCACAAGAACAAGTGGCACAGGATGACCAGTAAATGCCATTAGGACAATTTCCTGGCGTGAAAGATGGTAAAAGACTCCTGTGTCAGGATAAACCAGTTCAGGGGATGGGCCAGAAGCAAGAGGCTGTCTGCCAGGTGTAAGACAACACCCCTGTAACAAGGCACAGGTTGGTTTAAGCAACATACTGTACAAAGCCCATGGTAAGCCTTGTCAGGATTTTACTGAGTTTGAGAGTCCTAAACTTTGAACAAACTCCAGCCTTCTCTGAAAACAGGAAATGCTATATCTAGGGGCAATGCAGAGTTCCCTTATGGGACTTCTGTCTAATACATATACAACACTATGGCTCTGGGGCCCTGATAATGAAGTGGTTAAGAGCTCTGCTACTAACCAAAAGGTCGGCAGTTCATATCCACCAGCCGCTCCTTGGAAACCCTATGAGACAATTCTACTCTGTCCTATAGGGTCACTATTAGTCAGAATCAACTTGATGGCAACTTTTTTTGTTTGTTTGTTTTTTACTATACCTCTGCCACTTGCGTGTACCTATCTGCTTGGCATAGTCTCATTAAGGGCAGTATGAAAACAAAAAAAAAGTGGCCACTTTGAAGCTCTTTTGAACTATCTGAATTCAGAAGCTTCTAAGAAGCATCAAGAAAGCAGAATTGCTTTCCTGCAGGTTACTGTATCCAAATTAACAAAATAAAACAGGGAGCTACAATGTAAAAGCCCTGCTCCTATCTGCTCCCTATAAAAATCCATTCTATTATGGACGCTGAGGGTACTTTCCCAGTAGAAAAACTAGTATATTTAAGATACGAGACTAGGTCTCTAGCCTGCAGAATGACTTAGGTTTAGAAGGAATAAAGCCAAAGTTTCCATCTAATTCTTAACATCCTTGATAAATGAGCCTCTATTTCTCCCTTACCAGGATGCTGGATTGGGGTTCTAAACACTATACTAGAAGTAATTTAGAGTTTCAGTGATCACTTTAGGAAAAGGAGTTCCCATTTGTTTGGCCTCTTCTTTCTTCTGGGGAACTTTGATGTTCAGGATTTGTCAATCTATCTGAAAGGTATACTACATAAATTGTTTATTTAATTGGTATAACAAGGCCTTAAAGTAGACCAATTAGTCTAAGTTTCTTCTCTAAAGGATCCTATAAAGTAGTCAAAGACAAGATTATGAAAATATCTATAATGATCTCCTACATCTGGATGGTGCTATTAAATTAGATTATAATCTTTCTTCAAAGAATTTACTCTGATTTGTTTAATGATAAATAAGTGCTTATAAGTTTAGTAGTCTTAACAGTCAATGGAATTAATAAAATTGATTTCATTCTAAAAAAGGTTTTTATGTTTTGTGCTATGCCAATCTTAAAAGCAGGTTTTAAACAATTATTCTAAGTAACTTAGGCTAAATATTATATGAAATGTGTTTCATTCAGAGAAAAAAGTAGTAACTTTGTCCTGAAAAGAAACTGGTTCCTAAAAAATTACATCATCTTTTGTCTTTCAAGTTATTTAGGCTAACCCAAACATATACAAATGAATTTAGATTACTTAAATTTTCTTGACTATGAGGCAAGAAGGGGCTGAGGGCAGAATCTGGCCTCCATGGCCCTACCCTAAAGGTTGCAGCTTGCCTTTGTAGCCCCAGAACTACTTTGAAAACAATTCAGTGATCTTATTTTTGACTGATATTTCAAAACTGTAGAATTCATTTTGTGGTAGTTTTTTTTTTTTTTATTTCAAGTTCTGTATAAACTTTTGTGCTTAAAAACAGCAACAAAACTGTATTCTACTTCTTCACTATAATTAACAGTACAATGCAAATCTAATTATTTTATCGCGGTTTGAATTCTGCATATCTGCTTTATCTTATGCTGTTGATTTTTTTTTTTTACTAAATTTGAAACATTTTTGTTTATCAAAGCAACTACTATGTGGTGACTCGCCTATATCATGAAATATTTCAGATTTTTATATTTTTCTAAATTGTTGTAATTAAATGAGGTTTACATTTCAAGTTAGTCTCCCATACAGAATTTTTTTTTTAACATACATTGTTATGAGACCCCAACCGCTCACCCCATTCTGCAACAGCACACTCCTCCCCTACCTCCCTGATTCCCCATGAACATTCAACCAGCTCCTAACTCTCTCTGCCTTCCCCTCACCTCTGGACAGAAGCTGCCCCTTTGGTCTCTTATATCTACATGTCTAAGAGGCACATTCTTCACAAGTATCACTTCATGTCCCACAGTACAGTCCAATCCCTGTTTGAAGAGTTGGCCTCGGAAATTGTTTTAGTTCTGGGGTGATGGAGAGACCAGGGGCCATGCCTTCCGGGGCGCTTCCAGTCTTAGTCAGACCATTAAGTCTGGTCTTCTTACTAGAATTTGAGTTCTTCATCACATCGTTCTACTGCTCCATCAGGGACCCTCTGTTGTGTTCCCTGTCAGGATGTTCATTGGTGGTAGCTGGGCACCATCTAGTTCTCCTGGTCTCAGGCTGATGAAGTCTCTGGTTTATGTGGCCCATTCTGTCTCTTGGGCCAATACTTTCCTTGCGTCTTTGGTATTCCTCATTCTCCTTTACTCCAAGTGGTTGGGACAAATTGATGCATCTTAGATGGCCACTTGCAAGCTTTTAAGACCCCAGACGCCACTCACCAAAGGGGATGCAGAACATTTTCTTAATAAGCTTTGTTATGCCAATTGACATAGATGTCCCCTGAGAGCATGGTCCCCAGTCCCCGCATCCCTTCTACTCTGTCTCTCAAAGTATTTAAATGTATTGAGGAAACTTCTTGGCTTTGGGTTAGTCCACTTGTGCTGGCTTCCCCTGTAGTGTGTGCTGTCCTTCCCATCATGTAAAATGATTCTTATCTACTATCTAGTTAGTGAATAACCCTCACCCTCCCTCCCCACCCCCGTAACCATCAAAGAATGTTTTCTTCTGTGTTTAAACCTTTTCTTGAGTTCTTACAATAGTGGTCTTATACAATATTTGTCCTTCTGTGCCTGACTAAATTCACTCAGCATAATAAGTTCTAGCTTCCACCAAGTTATATAATGTTTCACAGCTTCATCATTGTTCTTTATCGTTGTGTAATATTCCATTGTGTGGATATACCATATTTTGTTTATCCATTCGTCCATCGATGGGTGTTTAGGTTGCTTCCATTCTTTTGGCTATTGTGAACGGTGCTGTGATAAACATGGGTGTGCATACATCTATTCGTGTGATGGCTCGTTTCTCCAGGAAATATTCCAAGGAACAGGATAGCTGCATTGTATGGTACTTTTATTTCTAGCTTTTTAAGGAAGCGCCAAATCAATTTCCAAAGTGGATGTACCATTTTACATTCCCACCAACAGTGTATAAGTGTTCCAGTCTCTCCACAATCTCTCCAGCATTTGTTATTTTGTGTTTTCTGGATTAATGCTAGCCTTGTTGGGGTGAGATGATATCCCATTGTAGTTTTGATCTGCATTTCTCTGATGGCTAATGATCGTGAGCATTTCTTCATGTCTCTGTTAGCTGCCTGAATATCTTCTTTGGTGAAGTGCCTGTTCATATCCTTTGCCCATTTTTTAATTGGGTTATTTGTCTTTTTGTTGTTGAGGTTTTGGAGTACCCTGTAGGTTTTAGAGATTAAACGCTGATCGGATTTGTCGTAGCCAAAAATTTTTTCCCAGTCTGTAGGTTGTCTTTTCACTCTTTTGGTGAAGTCTTTGGATGAGCATAAGTGTTTGATTCTTAGGAGCTCCCATTTATCTAGTCTCTCTTCTGGTGCTTGTGCATTGTTACTTATGGTTTGTATTGTGTTTATGCCATGTATTAGGGCTCCTAGCATTGTCCCTATTTTTTCTTCCATTATCTTTATCGTTTTTGATTTTATATTTAAGTCTTTGATCCATTTTGAGTTAGTTTTTGTACATGGTGTGAGATATGGGTCTTGTTTCAGTTTTTTGCATATAGATATCCAATTATGCCAGCACCATTTGTTAAAGAGACTGTCTTTTCCCCAATTAATGGACTTTGGGCCTTTGTCAAATATTAGCTGCTCGTAGGTGGATGAGCTTATATCTGGATTCTCAACTGTTCCATTGGTCTATGTATCTGTTATTGTACCAGTACCAGGCTGTCCTGACTACTGTGGCAGTATAATAGGTCCTAAGATAAGGTAGTGTAAGGCCTCCCACTTTGTTCTTCTTCTTCAGTAGTGCTTTATTTATCTGGGGCGTCTTCCCTTTCCATATGAAGTTGGTGATTTGTATCTCCATCTCATTAAAAAACGTTGCTGGAATTTGGATTGAGATTGCATTCTATCTGTAGATTGCTTTGGGTAGAATTGACATTTTCACTATGTTGAGTCTACCTATCCATGAGCAAGGTATATTTTTCCACTTATGCAGGTCTCTTTTAGTTTCTTGCAGTAGTGTCTTGTAGTTTTCTCTGTAAAGATCTTTTACATCTCTGTTAAGATTTATTCCTAAGTATTTTATCTTTTGGGGGGCTATTGTAAATGGTATTGATTTGGTGATTTCCTCTTCAAGGTTCTCTTTGTTGGTGTAAAGGAATCCAATTGATTTTTGTCTGTTTATCTTGCATCCTGAAACTTTGCTGAAATCTTCTATTAGTTCCAGTAGTTTTCTTGTGGATTCTTTGGGGTTTTCTGTGTATAAGATCATATCATCTGCAAATACAGATACTTTGACTTCTTCCCTACCTATTTGGATGCCCTTTCTTTCTTTTTCTAGCCTAACTGCCCTGGCTAGGACCTCCAGCACAATGTTGAATAATAGTGGTGATAAAGGGCATCCTTGTCTGATTCCTGTTCTCAAGGGGAATGCTTTCAAAGTCTCTCCATTCAGGATAATGTTGGCTATTGGTTTTGTATAAATGCCCTTAATTATACTGAGGAATTTCCCTTCTATTCCTATTGTTTTGAGAGTTTTTATCATGAATGGGTGTTGGACTTTGTGGAATGCCTTTTCTGCATTGATTGATAAGATCATGTGGTTCTTGTCTTTTGTTTTATTTATGTGATGGATTATGTTGATTGTTTTTCTAATGTTGAACCATCCCTGCATGCCTGGTATAAATCCCACTTTGTCATGGTGAATTATTTTTTTGCTAGATTGCTGAATTCTATTACCTAAAATTCTGTTGAGGATTTTTGCGTCAATGTTCATGAGGGGTATCGGTCTGTAATTTCTATTTTTGTGGTGTCTTTTCCTGGTTTTGGTATCAGGGTTATGCTGGCTTCAGAGAATGGGTTTGGGAGTATTCCATCCGTTTCTATGCTCTGAAATACCTTTAGTAGAAGTGGTGTTATCTCTTCTCTTAAAGTTTGGTAGAATTCTCCAGTGAAGCCATTCGGGCCAGGGCTTTTTTTTATGGGCAGTTTTTTAATAACCTTTTCAATCTCTTCTTTTGTTATGGGTTCATTTAGTTGTTCTAACTTTGTTTGTGTTAATTTAGGAAGACAGTGAGTTTCTAGAAATTTGTCCATTTCCTCTAGGTTTTCTAATTTGTCAGAGTACAATTTTTCATAGTATTCTGTTACAATTAGATTTTTATATTTTTTATTAGAATTTATTGCAGATGTTTTGTTCATGATACTTCCTTCAGGGTTATGTGCTTATCAATGAAATAACCCCATAGAAGTGAGAGAAAATAATCTGCAGCTAATTATATTCAGGAATAACTACTGTAAATGATGAACATGTTAAGAAAACACCAATATTAAGAGCTCAGCTGCTAACGAACAGGTTGGCAGTTCAAATCCATCAGGCACTCCTTGTAAATCCTATGAGGTAGTTCTACTCTGTCCTTTAGGGTTACTATGAGTCCGAATTGACTCCACAGCATTCTTTTTTTTTTTTTCTTTTTTCTTTTTCTGGTAATCCTAATTTAGTTACAACAATTGGTAGACTCTCCTACCAATTTAAATTCTGGCAAAGTCCTCATCATCTAAACAGTAGAATAACTCACAGTGTGTCTTTTAAAGATGCCAGGCCTTTACCACTACTGTACTATCCTCCCAGCCCACCCCACAAAAGTAGCACACAGGCATATACACAATATTATTTTCTAAGGACTGCTTTTTCACATTGAGCACAGTAGGCATAAATGGTGGTTATTCAGTCTGTCTTTCATTTTTTATACTTGATTTTAAATACAAGATGCAATGTAGACGTTGAGTAGTGAAGAATGGTACTGCTCCTGACAAGCATATGTTAACTGTTTACATCTTGTATCTGTAGAATTATATCTTTAAAACTGAATTGTTCCTAACTGAATTGTTTCTCTATAAGTGAATTGTTTTGTTATCTTTGGAACAGGAAGGATTTCACACAGTGAACAGAGAAACACATACCTAAATCAATGGCCAGGTTCTGGGCAGAAAGCCCATTGAAATGAGTGACCAATGACAGCAAGAGTAGTTACAACTCAAAATATGACATCTAAAGGCTCACTTGGCATGAATTCACATATTGACTGCAAATGTTAAAAGATATTTAAAATTAAAACACATTAGCCTTTTTATATGCTTTGCAACAGTAAACAAGTTTTTGATGGTTTACAGCCATGATTTTCAGCTTCTTTTGAAGTTCTCAGGCTTTTTATCTACCTCTTCCCTGCTCAAACAACATGGTGCACTAATTTTTTTAGGTCAATTACGGTTTTGAAACTATAATACCTCTTGAATTGAGAAACAGGATTGGATTTATGATTTTAGCAAAAATTTGTACATGAGTGTGCTCTTAGTTTATATTAGTTTGACAATTAATTTCTTTATTTTCTCTAGGATACATTATTTCACTACTGCATTTTAACAGGTAACATGCTTTCGGAAGATTTCGTATCTTATATTTGATTGTTGATGAGCCATCTCTGTCGATAAAGATTTTGGTTAAACAAGGAAAGCCAGGTGTTCTTATAGCATCATTTGTTCTACATGCCAGCTGCTACTTACCAGCCAGCATGTTTTGGTCAAATTCAGAGAAAATGAACCTTATTTCTTAATGTAGCCTAAAATATTTATCAAATTGTATCCTGAGAACAAAGTCATTTGTGAAATGTTACTTACCCTCGGTTTTAAAAATGCAGCATCTAAATACAACTTTCCCTCTTAAGTCAGTTAAGCTGAATATTTATCTGTATAATATATATATGTATGAGAAGCTTCTTGACTTTTTAAAGCCTCTTGAACATTTTTTAACAGTAATTACAAATTAAGTTTCTATCAAGCAGTAACTTATGTAATGCCACCTTGCTTATCTTATAATTTTGTTTTTTCAACTTTATACACATACATAGAGTATCTCAGCATTTTAACACTGTTTGCTAAACAGTTCTTGCTTATCTACCTGTGCCTGCTTGTTCTTCCTGTTACTCATTCTTCTGAGTCGGTAAAGGCACAGTTCATTCATCCCAGATTCCTAAGAGAAGTGCCAGCCTTTCAATGAGAAGGCAACCACACAACCTCTCTGATGGATACAGAGCTCAACAGTACGTAAAATAGCAAACTTTCTTGTGAGCCTTTTCATTTTCTGTTCCATTCTAATCCTCCTGTGTTATCTAAAAAGATGAAGGTGAGGAGAACATCACTTTCTAAGTGAAATGGGCAGCAGGCAAGTGAAGCTGTTTCCTGGGACACAGGTAAGACTTAGTTTACATTATCAGCCAATATCTGCTACATATATGAAGATTTAAGTACTCAGTGTTATCTAGGCCTGGGCCAGCACCACATTCTGAGATATCCATCTCAGTGACCTACGATAACTCCTAACAATTCTGTAACGTCATGGAAAGACACAGAAGATTTGTTCCGACCTTGTAAAGAGAAACATGAAAATATAATAATAAGGGTTTTGTGTGTTAAGTTATATGGAATGATGAAACATGTTCTCAAATCAGGAGAAGTGCCTGATATTTCTTTGGGTTAAAATTTATATGTCAATGATGCTATATCATAATTTTATTATTATTATTTTCTGCTAACTTAGTTGCAACTTTATTTCTTTTCAATCTAGCATCATTAAAGCCAACGGTTTAACTGGAGAATTCACATCATTTACCCATGATGTTTGTTTTGTTTTGTTTTTTACTATTCAGATGCTTAGAAACTTGATAATCCTAGTTTATTCTTGGTACCTCATGAGTATTTACTACTATATCTTAAGATTATTCTATATCATATCTAAAGCTCTTTAAAAGCAAGGCTGATCATTATGATTATGTTTGGAGATACTTTCATCTAAAGTTCTTTTTTGTTTTTGAATTGATTTTATTTGGCTTTGTATTACTTTTATAATTTATTCCTATGAAATTTTTACTTTAAAGATTATTATAAGTTAACCATAACCATTTTAAGTTTGTCATCTGCAGATAAATGTTACTTTTCTTAACTAAAACATTTCAACAAAAATGACCTACATCAGATTTATAAAGAGGATTATAATATTTCAAATGTGGATGCTATTGGACTAAATTGAGACTTCCAAAACTCCTAATACAGAAAATAACAGACTGCTGTTGATCCACAATTGTATGGAAACAAAATAAAACTACGTAAGACTAAGGAAACGAAAAAAATGACCATAACGTTTTTATAAAACCATTGCTGTTGTTCAATGGAAGAGAACTACCCGGGCAACCGACTAGAAAAGATCTGTATTTATACCTATTCCCAAGAAAGGTGATCCAACCAAATGTGGAAATTACTGAATAACATCATTAATATCACACACAAGTAAAATTTTGCTGAAGATCATTCAAAAGCGACTGCAGCAGTATATTAACAGGGAACTGTCAGAAATTCAAGCCAGATTCAGAAGAGGACTTGGAACCAGGGATATCACTGCTGATGTCAGATGGATCATGGCTGAAAGCAGAGAATACCAGGAAGATGTTTACCTGTGCTTTATTGACTATGCAAATGCATTCGACTGTGTGGATCATAACAAATTATGGATAACATTATAAACAATGGGAATTCTATAACACTTAATTGTGCTCATGAGGAACCTGTACATAGATCAAGAGGCAGTTGTTCGAACAGAACAAGGGGATACTGTGGTTTAAAGTCAGGAAAGGTGTGCATCAGTGTTGTATCTTTTCACCATATTTATTCAATCTGTATGCTGAGCAAATAATCTGAGAAGCTGCACTATACGAAGAAGAACGAGGCATCAGGACTGGAGGAAGACTCTTTAATAACCTACGATATGTAGATGACACAACTTTGCTTGCTGAAAGTGAAGAGGACTTTAAGCACTTACTGATGAAGATCAAAGACCACAGCCTTCAGTATGGATTACACCTCAACATAAAGAAAACAAAAATCCTCACAACTGAACCAATAAGCAACATCACGATAAATGGAGAAAAGGTAAGTTGTCAAGGATTTTATTTTACTTGGATCCACAATCAACACCCATGGAAGCAGCAGTCAAGAAATCAAAAGACTCATTACATTGGGCAAATCTGTGCAAAAGACCTCTTTAAAGTGCTGAAATGCAAAGATGTCACCTTGATGATTAAGGTGTGCCTGGCCCAAGCCATGGTGTTTTCAATCACTTTATATGCACTCAAAAGTAGGGTGATGAATCAGGAAGACCGAGTTGGGATTGCATTTACATAGAATGCCCCAGATGACCTGGCAGCATTGATTTAGAAGGAGAATGATTCCAGAAATCCATTCTAGTTCCAGCTGTGCCAGAAGTTCACAAACTTATTTGGTTCCTGGGCAGGTCATTATATTGAAATGTGCTCTACTCGGAGATGGAAAGACAAGTAAACTGCTTTTAACCAATATACTGTGGCCCTGTCACAGAATGCCCACAGATACCTGCACTCTGAGATTTTTAAATAGACATACGGAACCATTACCAACACAGTTTCTCGGTCATGGAAGTTTAACTCCGGCACAACTCTGGAAATCATCTATTTGTGCTATTTCCAGTGGGTAGGGACTATGTTTCATGCATGTTCATATGCCCTGTGGTTCTCATTCCTTTCTCTGCCACTCAGCAAGCACTCAAAATGTACCATAATTTCATTAAATGACTGCAGCATAATTTGTGGTGTTGGCGAAGAATATTGAATATACCAGGGACTGCCAGAAGAATGAACAAATCTGTCTTGGAAGAAGTACAACCAGAATGCTCCTTAGAAGCAAGGATGGCGAGACTATGTTTCACATACTTTGGACATGTTATTAGGAGGGATCAGTCCCTGGAGAAGGAAGTAGAGGCCCAGCAAAAAAGAGGAAGACCCTCAACAAGGTAGACTGACATAGTGGCTGCAACAATGGGGTCAAGCATAACAACGATTGTGCGGATGGTGCAGGACCAAGCAGTGTTTTGTTCTGTTGTACACAGGGTCGCTATAAGTCGGAACTGACTCAAAGGCACCGAACAACAACATAACAACAACAGCCCAGCTATGTGTCTGGGGTCTTAAAAGCCTGTCTAGAATAGGAGGCTATCTAATAAACATGCCAGCTATAACTAAAAAGGTCATTGAGGAAGACAAGTTGTCTTATGGGTGACATGAGATCTGCTCACCATGAAGATGAGGCTCCACACAGAGCAAGGTGAAGAGTTAGTCCATGCAGAAAAAGTCACTTTTATAATAATAATCAGTGAATTTCTACAGAAATTCTTGATCGGGGGGGAGGGATGGGTTGTGAAAGAGCTTTTAAAAAATCTAGGTGCTTGGCATCACAAGAGGCTCTGCCAAAATTGCAGGCTGGACTCCATTTTTGCTGTTTACTGCTTATTCTAAGCTGACATTCAAAAGTCAACTAGCCAGCATACCTCAGGAAGCTTGCGGGCTCCCCTCCTCCCACTTCCTCTCATGCTTCCAGAAAGGATATTCACTCAGGCTAGCCCCCCGAAATATCCATAGATTAACAAGATTTTAACTGATTCAAACTTTATGATTAATGTGGCCCTATTCAGCATGTTTTCTCCTTTTCAGAATGGGTAAATGAGAGCCTGACATGGCTCACGCATGATAAGCCTATAAATTTCTTTTTTCTTTGCCTTCTCCCCTTTCACATCTTTGTTAATGTCTTTGTTTGGCGCATACCTGTGTTAATGACTTCGTTTTTTGACTTAGGATCCCCCACAGGAAGATTAGAGCCCAGATGTTGGAGATGTCTATCTTCAGCGTGTTAAGGAAATGTCCAGTTCCTTATCTCTCTTAGTATGATAGTCTCTTGTAATTATCTTGAAATGAATAACAACACTTCTAACCTTTGTAAAAATCGTATATAAGCTCTAATGTAAAAATGCCTTTTGGGACTCCCTAACGACAGCCTGCGTTGCTGTTGCGTCCCCAGTGGTGTACACTACCTCAATTAAAACTTTCTCACTCTTTCTGACTTGGAGCATGTTTCATTGGCTTGACTAGTCTAGGGCACAGACCTTATTTGGGTAACAATTAACAAAACAATGCTTACGGGATCTTGGAATCGTCTGATACCTGTTAAAGCATGATTTTGTAAATATCAACCAATAATAATTTTTTCCTTTGTAAATGTTAGCCAATCAGAATTTTTTCCAGATTTTCTGTACTTCAACTCTGTGAAAATTCCTTTTGCCAGTGAGCTTTTATGAATCCTCATGGAGTGCTGCCCAATCTAGATTACATTATTCCTTCAATAAAACTCTTCGCTTTAATTTAAACAGAAGGTCCAGTTTGCTCTTTTACAAAAGAAAACCATATAGGTTGTGTTTCTCCCCATGAAATAATAGGCTAGGCCTGTCAAAACCATCATACCTTATTGTGTGTATATATACTACCATTGGGAGTTTTTCTACAAAATCTGTCTCAAGATATGCCAATATATGGGATAGGCAAGATAAAAAGGAATTCTTTGATCAAATAAATTGTAGGAAACCTAGTTATTGTAGCCTGGTAGTTCACAGCACAAAATAAAATACTAAATTCTTTGAGATGTCCTACAGTAAAAAATACAAGTTTTAAATAAATGATTTCTAAAATAATTTAACCAAGTTTCTTGTTGCTTTATTTATTTGTTTAACATCATCGTTTGATGTTACATAGTTGTTAAAAAATAATCAAAACTAAAAGAAGCAAACATAAGGTTTATTCTGAGCAGTTATTCTACATGCATATAGGGAAACTATTCCCATTCTAAAAGACTAAAACAAACAAAAAAAAATGGTTAGACGTAGACTAGTAACAATGAAGCATATAAAGTGGAGGGAAAATAGAAAATCAATCATTAAGTAATTTTAAATTAATTGATTGAAACACTGCCTCCCACCCCCAGATCAACTGATACTTGGTTATGGGTTGTGTCTGGCCTGGCTACCCCTCCCCCATTCATTTGCACAAGTGTTTAAATGTAGTCTGGAAGTTTTAAAATGATAAAATGTACCTCATCTCTCAGGAAGCAAGGGAAATTACCTAAAGTTACATTTTTTGTATTACATAGACTCTAAGCTACTTTATCCTTAACAATTGTCTTTGTCATAAAGGGGTTTCCAAAGATTTAATCATTGTGTTAAACTGGGCCTCAGTTTTCTTGTTATTAATGCTCATCAAAGCCAGAAAAAAAAAAACAAGTTAATACTTTTATAGTTTTGGGAGTCAGGCTTTTACTGTTAACGTTTGGTTTCTTGGGTAAGAAAAAAGAAGCCCTGGTGGCACAGTTGCTATAATAAGTAGGTACGGACTTGAAGGTAATTGGTTTTGTTTTTTTGTTTTGCTTTTGAGTAAGAAAAAACCCTTGAAATCAAAGTAAGATGTCTGTTATTATTTTTTCTTTGACACAGCTTAGGAAACAATCATCTGGGAAAAGAAAATTATTATAAAAGTATGAATAAGGTATAAAGCCTTCAGTACAATAGTAAAGACACTATACTTAAAATGTAATACATAGAAATCAAATGCATAAAACTTCAGGTACATTTTCCTTACCCATGTAGCACTGAATTAAAATCTAAAAGAAATGGTAAACTCTACATTATATTTTTAGACATATTTTCTAATTCCTAAATTGGGATATTTTGAAAGCTAAAATTTTCTAAAGCCGTTATCCAACCCTTCCTCCTCAAGTCAAACAGAAGTGAAGGATGATATACTACTTATTGATATGCTCACCCAAACTCTAGGCTAAAATTCAATTTCAAACTCAGCCTATGGCCTTATTTAAAGCCAAATGAATATGTTTTTCTTCATTTCAGGCTAAAGATCTTTGCATTTCTATCTAAGGCTGAGGTTTTCCCTCACCTCCCTCTGGGCATTCTGCTAAATTGATTTGTAAATGAGTATACAGGGGAGATGCCTCAGGCACAGCAGCCACAACTCAAGATTCCCTTCTCTGGGAGGCCTGATTTGTTTTCTGAGAGGATGGGGCTTAACCCTGAGTCTACATTTCCTGCTCTGTTCCTATCATCCTATCATTAAGGAGCCCTGGTGGTGCAGTGGTTAAAGTGGTCAGCTGCTAACCTAAGGGTCAATGGTTCAAACAAACCAACTGCTCTGCAGGAGAAAGATGCAGCAGTCTGCTTCTGTAAAGATCCTGTCCTATAGGTCACTATGAACTGGAATCGACTCAATGGCAACTGGTTTGGTTTTGGGTTTTTTTTTTTTTTTCCTGTCATTATGGTGGCTTTTAAATCAAAGAATAGGAACTTAAATGCCAGAAAGTTTAGAAGTCCAGAAATACAAAGGCTGGCTCTTCCAGCTGGTATTTCTGCATAACAATGGCCAGTAACAGTAACTTGAAGGTTACACTTTATGGATGCTTACTGTGTATTTGATGTTTATACGCATTATGTCTATTCCCACAACTTACTGAGGAGCCCTTATTGCTCTGTGCACAACTAGTAGTGGCAGAGCCAGCTAACACCTGCAAACCTCCCACCCTGCCTCACTGCCTGTCTCAGGGGCCATATGAAAGCTTTGTGATACACATCTCCCAGGGAATTTGTCTTTGTAGTATTAAGTGACACTGAGTAGAAATCAGATGTATTATATCAACTTAGAATTACCAAAATTTGTGTTTGTATTACTTATAGTCGCATATTAGAGGGAAAAAAAATCCTAATAATCCTATTCCCACAACAAATTGTCCATTTGAAAATTGTGCAATTTTGTCCTTTTTCTTTAGCTTTTTTAATGAACATATAACTTAGACACAAAAAACTGTATATATCTTAAGTGTCTCATTTATCAGGGTTTTTTGTTACCAACATCCTGATAAAGAAATAGAACATACTCTGTACTTCTAGAAGCCTCCCTCCTGTTTCTGCTTTATCAACACCCTTCAATATTCACTGAAAGAAACGCACAGCCGTCGGGTCAATTCTGACTCATAGTGACCCTATACACTCTAATGGTAACCACTATTATGAGATCTATCACCATGGATCATTTTTGCCTGCTTTCACAGTTTACAAAAACATAATTATACACTATGTATTTTTTGTGCATGTCTGCTTCTTTCATTCAACACTGGATCCGTATTTTGTTTATTTTTCATTATTGTATAGTATTCCATTGTGTGACCATACTGGTAGTCAACCTGGCCAGGAGCTGTTTACCTGCTCCTCCTGTCCATTAGCAAACAAAACCTTAGGTGATAGAGATGGGTGTGGATCAGCTGGGAGCTGCTCAGACCAAGCAGAACCTGCACCTCCTGTCTATTGTCCTTAAAGAACTGGGTGTGGCTCAAGCCCATCAAACCGATTTTACTAGCCCACATGCCAAAGAAAAATGCAGTTTGTCCTACTGCATCTGCATGCCATGAAAATCTATGTAGTCCATGATGTCTGTATGTACTTCCTTGTGAGAGAAGGTATTAAAAGTTTCTCCCTCCTTTTATATGGGGAGCTTGATTTGAGGTATACACCTCCTTGCTCCTTGCCTGCACGTTTGCAATAAATGCTCTTCCTCCCTCCTCACCTCAGTGTGTCTTTATTGATGAGAAGCTGTACCGAGCAGGACCTGCTTTGGGTAACACTACTGCAATTGTTAAGGATCTCTGGTGGCGAAACAGCTAAGCAGGTTGGTTGCTTACCGAAATGTCGGTGGTTTGAATCCACTCAGCAGCTCTTCGGGAGACAGACCTGCTGATCTGCTCCCATAAAGATTACAGCCAAGAAAACCTTATAGCACAGTTCTACTCTGTCACATGGGGTCACTATGAGTTGGTATCAACAGCACACAACAATGCAGCTGTTTGCCAATTCAACCGTTGATGGAGACTTTGGTTATTTTCAGTTTGAGTCTACTATAAACATTTCTGAGCATGCGTTTTGTTGGACATAGCAGTCATTTCTGTGAGCTCTACATCTAGGGATCGAATTCCTAGGCTGTAGGATGTGCACTGGTGAAGATTTAACAGATACTGCCAAACAGCTCTTGAAACTGGTTATTCATCTTTGTACCTTTAAATCCATAGTTTTATATAGTTAAGCACCATGTAGATGGAATATTCTCTTTCCTCTTCACCTCACAACATATGAAAAGAATACTTTCATTTAACTTCAGTTTTCATATTTACCAATTATATGGTGGCATATTATTTCATTAAATCATTGTACCATAATTTACTTAACCATTTTTTCTGCTGTTGGATGTTAAGTTGTCAAAATTTTAAATAGCACTGCACAGATAATCTCTACATGAAGAACCATAGCATTTTAGAGCTGGGAAGACTCTCAGTGATCATATTTGGCACTCTCATTCTACTGACAAGCCCACTAAGGCCCAGAGAGGTGAAATCCTGGTAGCAGAAAATGGACTAAAAACCAACTCACCATCTCCTAGTTCTAGGCCCCAGCCCCTCTCATTCTCTCAAATGTAGGAAGTAACAAACGGTTAAGATGTAGTCTAAAATCTTGCTACTTTTACATATTAGCTATTCTATTTTAACTTTTCTAAGCTTCCACTTCCCTACCTCTAAAATACTGTAATAATGATCACTGCTGGGTTGTTGTAAGTAATGGATTATGTAAAGTGTATATGGTGCCCAGCACTGTGTATAGAACATAGAAAGCGCTCAGTAAGTGTTGCTGTTTCTGCTATTATTATTTTATAGCGATATTGGTAAACATCACTATCTCTTCCTAGCAGTAGAAATTTTAGAAAGAAAAGAAAGATGCCTCAGAGGGTACATTTGACCAAAACCATAAAGAAAAACATAAATAAACTCAATTACATCAAACCTAAAATATATTTGAAGAAAACAATAATAGCTAACTTTAAGTAAGCACTTACAGTTTGAGTCCAGATTGCTTTATTCCTTCAATAAAACTCTTTGCTTTAATTTTAACAGAAGCTCCAGTTTTATCTTTGACAAAAGAAAGCCATATAGCTTGTGTTTCTCCCTATTAACTAAGAGGCTTGGTCTGTAGCTATGAGTCAGAATTGACTCGACAACAACAGGTCAAAACTATCACACCCTTATTGTGTGTATACATATTATCATTGGTAGTTTTTCTGGTTTTCAAGGCACCATTCATAAGGGCTTATATGTTATATATCATTAGGTCTTCACTATATCCCTAGAGATGGCATACTCCCATTTTACTTATGAGAATGTTGGGGCACAAAGATATGAAGTTACTGGATCAGGGATTCACAGCTAGGCACTTCTACAACTGGGATTTGAACCCAGACAGTCTGACATCCTCTGTACGATTAACCACTGCTACCCTTCCTTTCATCAGTAAAAGAAAAAAGTAAATTAAAAAAAAAAAAAAAAGTTTCTGCAACATCTAAATTAACCAAAATCATGTACTCCAGATATGTCTAGGAGCACTAGAAGCCACTATGTAAAAAATAAAATACCAATGTCAAGATGGTTAAAGCATGCTAAAAGGCATTTCATATAGGAGAATATTTGGACAGTCAATAAAAATATAAAATACACTGACTACTGGGAAAATAAAATTTAAAATAACAATGAAATAGTTTTTACACAGCAGGTTGGCAAAAATAAACCTGTCAATATTAGGTACCGAGAAGGATTTGGGAAAAGTAGAGAAGAAATTGGCAGCACTTTACTAAAGTTGAAAATGAATCTAACACATGACCTAAACATTCAATTTCTAGAGAAACTTTGGCTCATATGCACCATGAGATAATTACAAGGAAGTTCACTGTGTTTCTATTAGCAAAAATTCAGGAACAACCTAAGTGGCCAACAATAGGAGGAATGACAAATAAATCATCAAAGAGTTATATGATGGAATACCATATAGAACTTACAACAAATTCATTCGATATTTATTAGCATGGACATATAAGCAAAAGCAAAATGGAAAAGAATATCTATAATATGATGTCAGACACTGAAAAATCACACATACACAGTCAATAAATAAAGTAAAAAGGATAAAATTAGGATAGCAACATTTTACAACTCCTAATACACCTCATGAACAGCCATCACTCATTTTTCTGTGGAGGCTTGTGTACTGCTATGATACTGAGCAGGCTTCAGAAGAGCTTCCAGACTAAGAAGGACCAGGAAGAAAGGCCTGGTGATCTATTCTAAAAAATAAGCCAAGGAAAACCTTTTCAATCACAATGGTCTGATTCACAACCAGCCATGGGGAATGACATAGAACTGGGCAGTATTTTGCTCCAATGTGCATGAGGTTGCCATGAGTTGGGGCTGACTTCAGGTTAGCTTACAATAACAATGAAATAATGGGTCTTGGCAATGGCCATCAATTACTGCTGATAAGCAAGAAGAGATAACCAGACACCAGGTATCACCTGAAGAAGTACAACACCATTTATGAAGAAGTCTTGCCAAAAATATCTAGCTTCAATCTGATCAAGCCTCTGTATGTAATTACCTGTTTGCAGGAAATGTACAGCCAGAAGAACAAGTTAAAAGACCCTACACAGATAAAATCAGCAAATTCCAAACTGTTTAGGAACAAGAGAACAAATGACATAGTTTATTTAACATACAAATAGCTAGAAAATAATAATTAGGGGAGGAACTATAGATTTAAAGATACTTAATAGATATAGCAAACAATTTCAAAGGATGGGCCTTACATGGATCCTGATTCTAAAAAACAAACCATATAATAAATATTTAAGAGATAACTGGGGAAAATAAAATTGAAATTTTTTATAATAATAAGGAATTATTTTTTCTTTGTAGGTGTGATAATTGTAGTGTGATTATGTATTTTAAAAAAGTCACTATTGTTTAGAAATACATAGTGAAATACATACTGAGAAAATGATATTATGTCTGGGATATGCTTCAAAATAATAAAGGGGTAGAGAGGGCAAATGAATGGGGAAATAAATAAAACAAGATTGGTCCTGAGTTGACAATTGTTAAAGCTAGGTGACAGTTATGTGGGTTTCCATTACATCCTTTTTTTCTACTTTTACGTATGTTTTAAATACTCTGTAATAAAAAGTTAACAACAATCACACGTACAAAACAATCCTACACATTATTTGTAGAAATGCATATATTGGTGTATAAAAGTATGAAAACTGGAATGGAAGGAAGGATACATACCGAACTCCTAACAGTGGTTGCCTCTTGGGGATCTAAGGACAGGTCAAGTAAAGTGGGTAAAGAGGACTATAGCTACATCCATGATATTTCACTTCCTTTAAAGTATAGAACTAGAAGCAAAAAGGGCAAAATATTAATACTTAGACAGTTCTGGGTGTCATATGATTATGGGTTTTTATTATAATATTTATTGCACTTTAGTTTTGATTTAAAAAAATCTAAAAATAAAAATTCATGTGTTAGTCATTTTGTATGTCATACATGAGTCAAAATAATTTGGGAGATGTTACCTTCACTCTTTTTTCTGTGGAATTTCAAATGGTAGGGAGTTTAACAAGCACACCAATTACCCAAGACATGGCTCTGAGTGGGGTGAAGGGATGTTTAATGGAGGCACACACGAGTATCGCAGTTTCTTTGCTTGCTCCAAACAGCAAAGGACATGCATGACTTCATTCAACAAATAAACTGATTCAACTAGAGGCAGGCTTATTTCCATCAATCTCATTAACGAGGTCAAGGCCAAATTTGGGGACTTGATAAATTTAAGTAGGAAATATACTGCATGTAAGTCAAATAAATAACATCAAGGGCACAATTTTTCAATGCACCAAGGTCTCTTTTACCTTTAAGCCTTTGCACTTCCTCTTCCTCTGTCTTGAAAACTTTTTGCCCCAAACTTGCTAATCCGATGGCTAATACCTGTCTACCGCTCAGGAATCAAATCTGGCATCTCCTTTTCCAGAACTCCTTCCTGACCTCCTTCAGCTGGGCTAGGCACTCATTTTGCCGAATAGTCCATCATACTATTATTCTGAAAATGATTCTTGACTTGTTTCCCTCTCGCAACAGACACTGAAGCCAAGGAAGGGCTGGATCTCACTGTTCATTGTAGATGAATTAGCAGAGCGGCTCACACTTATCAAGGACTTAATACCTGTTTGTTGAGCTGTTATATATATTGAACAAAATTGAAGCCAAAATTAAAAACATAAGATTAGCCATAGAATGAAACCTGAATTCATAAGAAAACCTTAGGAATGGAGGTCAAAGAGCTTGTTAGCAACAAGGGCACATGGGACGATGACTCTGGGATACAGTCTGACATACAGGATAGACCCTGGGAGCAGAAGCTACAGCTGCAAACCACCAGGCACAGTATGCAGGCAATCTATTTCCATCTAAGCAATGGGGCAATTGTTGTTAAGTTCTCTTATCTACCATTTATGTGCAAACGTAAGACCATTTTTCCACCAGGCATCTTCCTGACAAAAGCTAAACCCATAGTTTTCCCTTGATTCCAGCGCCAAAGAGGGGCTGATTGTGTTCAGAAAACCAAAGCTTGAAGTTAAATGAGCAAAGCTGTTTGGATGCTTTCCAAGTACTCAGGACATGTCCAAATATAAGAAACATTTCCTTGCCAGTGACTTTCTTCCATGGCTATTTTCCCTAATGTTCTATGGGAAGGTTAATAAAGTGAAACACAGAAAGTTCAAAGTAAAGGAGGGATGAGCTTGAGGAGAGTTTCAGACATTATTGTTCTCAGAATCATTTATGTACCCAGGCAAATTGCTCTTAACCAACATGTATTGAGGCCCTGTCACAATGCCCACAGATGCCTGTACTCTTGAGATTTTTAAATGGAAACATGGAATTGTTACCAACACAATTTCTCAGTCATGGAAGTTTAACCCTGGCACAACTCAGGAAATCATCTATTTGTGCTATTTCCAGTGGGTAGGGAATATGTTTCATGCATGTTCATATGCCCTGTCGTTCCCATTCCTGTCTCTGCCTCTCAGCAAGCACTTAAAATGTATTTAAACTTTACTGAAACTACTCATTTTATAAATGAGAAATCTAGGCTCTGAGAAAAAAGGAAGGCAAGAGGTTTATTTTATTCAATTGATGGCCTTTTTTGAGAATTTTTCTAGTTGACAGAATATCAAGTTTCTTTAAAAAGAATGTTGACCAAATGTCCTAATGTTACCCTGCGGTGAAGATTCTGGTGTTCAATTCTGACACTTTAGAAACCTTGTCATCAGCATTTACAGGGACTTAATTTGACTCAAATGCTTTCATAAGAATTCATTTTCTGGTAGACTTAAAACAGCAAATTCTCTTTCAAAGGCAATGAACACCTACGGTGATTGCCAATACAAAGAGAGACCAGTTTTCTCAGTGGTCTTCAGGCCTGGCCTCTGAATAAGGTCTAAAGTGATTAAACTCAACAACCCCAGAGTTGGGACTGCATTTACATAGAATGCCCCAGATGACCTGGCAGCATTGATTTAGCAGAATGATTCCAGAAATCCATTCTAGCTCCAGCTGTACCAGAGGTTCACAAACTTATTCAGTTCCCGGGCAGGTCATTATATTGAAATGTGCTCTACTCGGAGATCAAAAGAAAAGTAAGTTCAATATACTTCTGTGAATAAATTACAGCTGGTTAAATCTGAAGAATTTTCTCTTATTCTGAAATTATATCCTCCCTACCTTTCGGTTGTAAACTGTGTTTTTTACAAAATCATGTTTTTATTAGATGGAGATATGGAGAGTATTTTGTTGTTGTTGTTTTTTAATGTCCTGGCTTGAGAAACTTAAAATGAGGAAGTCCTAGGTTAGTGGACTTCTCATTTTTTTTTTTAAACAATAATTTTTGTTTTTCTTTTACTCACCGTTTCTCCCTCCCTCGCCAAAAAAACAACAAACACAAAAATCAAATCTATTGCCATCTAATCAATTCTGACTCATAGTGACCCTACAAGACAGAGTACAACTGCCCCATAGGGTTTCCACGGCTATAATCTTTACAGAAGCAGACTGCCACATTTTTCTCCCACAGAGCAGCTGATGTGTTTACACCGCCAACCTTTCAGTTAGCAGCTGAACGCTTAACCACTGCGCCACCAGGGCTACTCTACCTCCCACCAGTTCCTAGAAACCACTAATCTACTCTTGTCTCTATGCATTTGCCTATTCTAGATGTTTCATATAAGTGGGATCACGCAGTATTTGTCTTTTTTGTATCTGGCTTATTTCACCTAACAATGTTTTCAAGGATCATGCATGTCATAACATGTACCAGAACTTTATTTCTCTTTCTGGCTGAACAATATTCCACTGTATGTGTACACCACATTTTGTTTACCCATTCGTCTCTTGATGGACAATTGGGTTGTTCCCATCTTTTGGCAATTATTAACAATGCCACTATGAATACTGGTGTGCAAATATCTGTTTGAGTCCTTGCTTTCAAGTCTTTTGAGTATATAGCTAGGAATGGAATGACTAGGCCATATGGTAAGTCTCTGTTTAACTTTGTGAGGAATAATCAAACTCTTTCCAACAGCGGATGTACCATTTTACATTATCATCAGCAAGGGACCAGTGTTCCAGTTTCTCCATATCCTCTTTTCTTATCTTCCCTATTTTGATAATAGCCATCCAAGTGAGGGTGTCGCTAAAAAATACTGAATATACCACAGACTGCCAGGAGAATGAACAAATCTATCTTGGGGCAAGTATAGCCAGAATGTTCCTTAGAAGCGAGGATGGCGAGACTTTTTCTCAGGTACTTTGGACATGTTATCAGGAGGGACCAGTCCCTGGAGAAAGATATCATGCTTGGTAAAGTAGAGGGTCAGTGAAAAAGAGGAAGACCCTCAAGGACATGGACTGACACAGTGGCCACAACAATGGGCTCAAACATAGCAATGATTGTGAGGATACCACGCAGCGTTTTGTTCTGTTGTATACAGAGTTACTATGAATGGGAAGGGCTGGAAGGCACCTAACAACAATAGTGGAGGTGAAGTAGTATCTCACTGTGGTTTTGATTTGCATTTCCCTAATGACTAATGTGGAGTATCTTTTCGTGTGCTTACTGGTTATTTGCATATCTTCTTTGGAGAAGTATCTAATGAAGTCCTTTGCCCATTTCTTGATCGGGTTATCTTTTCATTGTTGAGTGGTAAGACTTCTTTACATATTCTGGATATTAAACCTTTGCCTGTACATGCTTTCCAAATATTTTTTCCCATTCTGTAAGTTGTCTTTTAATCTTCTGGGTAATAACCCTTGATGCACAAAAGTTTTTAATTTTGATGAAGTCTAATTTGTCTATTTTGGGTGTTGTTGCTCATGCTTTTGCTGTCTTATCTGAGAAGCCATTGCCAAAACAATGTCCTGAAATATTACCCCTATGTCTTCTTCCATCAAGGGTTTGGCTGTACAAAAGGAGCCTCTATAGTTGGCTTTCGTGTGTGTAAAAAGATACATAACACAGCATTTACCAGTTGAACTTTTTCAGGTGTACATCTTACTGATATCGATTACATTCATCATGTTCTGCAACCATTACCCGTAATTGATGCCAGATTTTCCATCACCATAAACAAAAATTCACTGCTTCCCAAACAATGCCCCCCTCCCCTGCACCTCGTAACCACTATTAAACTTTGTTGTCTATACATTTGCCTATTCTTGTCATTTTATGTAAGTGAGATCATACAATATTTGTCCTTTTGTGACTGACTTATTTCACTCAGCATTATGTTTCCAAGGTTCAACCACGCTGTAGCATATATCCGGACTTCATTTCTCTTTGTGGCTGATTACTATTCCATTGTATGTATGTTCCAAATTTTATTTATCCATTCATTCGCTGGTGGCCATTTAGGTTGTTTCCACCTTTTGGCTATTGTGAATTGTGCTGCAATGAACATTAGTGTACATACGTCTGCTCATGTCGCTGCTTTGAAGTCCCTTGTGTATATACCTAGGAGTGACTGCTGGGTCATATGGTAGTTCTATTTTTAGCTTTTTGAGAAACCGCCACACTGTCTTCCACAACAGCTGTATCATTTTGCATTCTCACTAGCAATGGATAAAAGTTCTAATTTACCCACATCCTCGCCAACATTTGTTATTTTCATTTTTTTTTTAATCTTAGTCATCCAAGTGGGAATAAAGTGGTATCTCATCATGGTTTTGATTGGCATCTCTCTGACGGCTAAAGATTGAGCATATTTTCATGCGTTTGCTGCCCATCTGAATATACTCTTTACCCATTTTTTGACCGAGTTGTCTTTGTTGTTGTTGCTGTTGTTAAGTTGTAGAATCTCTGTATTCACTGTCCACTCCTCTTTGCCTCAGATATTTTGTTCCAGTAATATAGACCTAAGGTCTAGTGGTGCAACGGTTAAGCCTTTAGCTGCTAACCAAAAGGTTGGTGGTTCAAAGCCACTCATTAGCTCTGTGGGAGAAAGACCTTGAGATCTGCTGCCATAAAGATTATAGCCTAGAAAATACATGAAACCGTTCAACTCTGTTTCATGGGTTTGCTATGAGTCGAAATCGACTTGAGAGCACCTAACAACAATAACACTATATAGACCTACTGACAATTCCTTGCATAATCCAATGTGTTATACTGTCTTCTTATCTTTGCTAAGGCTCTTTCTTTTCCTAGATCACTGCTATGTATATATTACATGTATTAATTCCTATCTATCCCTCCAAATACTATTTTTTTCAAGAGATCCCTCTCCTGTCCCTCAGTAGGCTAGGCTAAATAGCTCTCCCCCAAGTCTACTAAACACCCTATAAATTCTAGTATTGTGTCATTTACCATATGCTGCCATGTGCTATGGATCGCCTTTCCATAAATTGCAAAAGAGGTAGTACATTTATTCATCTTTGATTAACAGATGCCTAAGCCATAGAGGAAACCCTGGTGGTGTAGTGTTTAAGAGCTACACATGCTAACAAAAAGGTCAGGAGTTTGAATCCACTAGGTGCTCCTTGGAAACTTTATGGGGCAGTTCTACTCTATGCAATAGGGTCATTATGAGTCGGAATTGACTCGACCGGAACGGGTTGGTTTTTTGTTTTCTTTGGACCCATAGAAAGTACTCAATGAAAGTGTATTGTTTAAGAAAGTAATTAGATATGTAAAAATAGCCTCTCTAGGTAACTGACAATCATTTTAATGAGAACGAGGTGACCCAAGATATAATTCTTGGCTGAAGCCACATTGTTCCACTTTGCAGAAGAATGTGACCTGAGACATAATGTGTTTCTGGGCCTTGACGAGAATTCTCAAAATAAACCATACGTTTAAAAACTAAAGTTAATAATCTGGTTCTTAAAATGCTCGCCACATATTTAAGCCAATCATTCCCAACCCTGGCTGTGTATCAGGAATCCTGGGGAGCTTGTTAAAGATACAGAGCCAGGGCTACAACACAGGGAGAATACAGTTCAATGTTTAAAAGGCTCCGTGGGGATGGGTAAGAATCTCTAGGCAAAACCCTCGTAATAGAATTACATTCTTGTGAAGATAAAGTTTTCACCAGATGTTTCCAGGTGACCATTGTCTTCTTTTTCACCAGTAAATACTTTTTAGCCAAATAATCCCATATAAGAGGTAGTATTATCCTCCTTATTTACAGAAACTGAAACTGAGAAATAGCCAGAACAAATGACTTGCCATGGTCACATATATATGTGATCAAGGCAGTTTCAAGATTAAATCTAGGTTTATTAAAATCCAGGGTTCCTCCTGCACCTCACACTGACTTTCAAACATTTGTAGTAGCTAAACAAACTTCTGAATTCAATCTGAAAACTGGACTGAAGGTGGGTTGTTGGAGGTGGGCAAACCACAAGACAGAAGCACATTAAAAGAAAAGAAAGAAGAACTGATGGAGAAAAGTAAACCAAAACAACTTGAAAGAAATGCTCAGGCCACGTATAAAATATCTTCAGCAGCTGACTTGCTTTTAATAAATTGTAGGTTATTTTCAATCTCCAGAGGAGTTGCCAAACGTAGGTTATTTTCAATCTCCAGAGGAGCTGCCAAACCATTGTTTCACTTCTTCCTTTATCTTTGTCTACTGTGTCCATTTTTTCACTCGCTGATATCCTTCAGGGCTTAAATACCAGGAATTATTGGAAAGTTAAACAGTAGGTAGAAGCTTCAATCAACTATAATGAAGGCTAATAGGCCAGATGAGGTTTTTAATTGTGGAAAGCAAGGAAGGATAAAGCTGAGAGTATCTGGCGCTCCCAGAAATCCTAAAGCTCAATTTGACCTGAATTTTAGGTGATGGTAACCCAATATCTAAGAACCTCTCTTATCCATGAACGTACAGTCACCTTTTGTTTGTATTTTTAACACTTTTGGGGTCTACCACATAGAAATATATGCACAAATTTTTAAAAAACCCAAAATAAAGTGCTGTTGGACTATTGATGGTTTATAAGTATAAACTACAATATAAACTATAACCACTTAAACCACTCCTCACATGGACTGAGGAGGTTTGTAAATATCAATGTTTGTCATGAACAAGCACTTTGAGAGCCACTGATTTAAGAGGTTATTTGTCAGTTGGAACACTACCTTTTGTATTTCCTAAGCAATTCAAGTCCTCTTCCATAAGGACTCTATGAATATATTGTGTTATAATTTATTTTTTTAAATTTTTATCAAATATTACACACATAGTAAAAAATCAAACAGTGCATCAAACGAAAAGCAAAACTCTCGCACACTAACCTTCCCAGCCCAGAGGCAAATGCTTTATTTTCTTTAATTAGTTTTTTTCTGCCAGTTGATGTAACTGCTCCAAACAATATGCTAATATATTTTTTAGACACTAATTAATGTACCTCACTAGGAAAGATGAGAATGTAATGTACATACACTATCCCGCTTCCTTTTCTTTCTTTCCACATTCTTCTATACGACCTTTTGAAGTTTTCTAATTTGAATATTCTACTGTTATTTTACAACTATACATAATATGTTACCACTTGTATGTTTTGGTCCATTAACTTGAATCAGGATCCCAATTTCCCTGCTCTGAAGTTACTAGTTTTCTAACATCTTTTTTCCCTCAATTTCCAATTATCAATTTCTCTCAACTACCCTTACACTTCTACATGTTTACCATCTTCTAACTGAAATATTTTGTCCTACAACTACAATCCATTCTTCTAAGCTTTGTTCAAGGGTAACTCTAAAATTTGAAAGCTAATAAACAATGTTACCAATGCTCTGACCTTACCAATATTTTATGCAAGGCAGGTAATGTGATAGAATTAGATATCTTTTTCTATAGTATCAATGACACAACTCTTGGGTCATACAAAAGAGAATTTTTAGCTTTAAGCCAAGTGGCTTCTATTTTCTTATTATTGATCAATTGCTTGAAATTGTATCTTTTTTTTGACTCATATACATAAGCCATACTTTTTGTATTGGTTCTTTTTTGCCTTTTTTTTCTATAAGTAAGGTGTTTTTATCTTGATATAAAATAAGTTTCATCTTCTCAGTTAATCCCATGTTTTCAGCCATGCCCATGTCTCATGATTTCTGCTTTATCCACCCATGATTACACATGCAGACCCTAAGCCCACACCTTTTTCATGACTGTGACCTTCTAGGTCTCTCCACTTCACTTTTCCGATCACTCCCATCCACCCCCTGGCTTCCGGAACTGTTTAAAGCTTTCATCTGTTAGCAATCCAAAATTGTTCTTTTCTTTTGCACCTATGTCTCCATTTTGTATTTCTTAGATTTATTTCAGGGAAATCTTGGGAGAAAGGAATTGTATATATGCGATCTCCGTGCCATTTTGAAATAAAACTACACATTGTTTCTAATGTGAATTTGAATGACATATCTGAAAAAAGTAACCTTGATTCCTAAAAATGTGCACTACTCCAAAATAATTGAGTATCTGATATCAATAAATTACAGTTTTCATGTAAAGAATCATTTTGCTTATATCTGAGTTATAAAAACTATGCCATTTAAATAATATGCCATCAAAACAATAATTTAACATTAAGAACTTGATCTAGGATCATGTCACTTTCTCTGAAATCTTCTGAGGACTCCTAGTGAGTTGCTTTTCTCCTTCTTGGAATATGTAATTCTTTCTATCACTGAAAATAATATATGACAGTTACAAACTTCATTTTCATCCTGCCTCCATGGCTGAATTTACTTTGTATTTTAAGTGAACTTTCTAAATCAGTTCCCCAGATATTTCTAGGTAACAATGTGCAATCTGTAAAGGATTCTTGGCTAAAGAAAAGCAAACATAAAAAAGTAATCACAATGAAGAAAATGTACTAGTACTAAAGACTTCCTCTAATTGCCTGACAAAATAATCGGCTTGCCTGAGCACCTCTGGAATGGCGATGTTAACTCTTAAGAAAAACACATCGTGGATCCAGCGTCAGGCTGCAAAGCTGAGTTTCAAACAATTCCAAAACATTAAACAGGAAAAGACCATGCACTGCATAACACAACTGGGCAAGAGTTCTACATCATTTGCACTTAATCATATAAATCCACACAGGAATAAAATAAAGAAAATGCAGGGTTCAAAATGGCAGTAAAGGGGATGGCAGAGCATTAAGAAATGGAGAGATGAACTTGGTTATAAAGAAATTTGATATCCTGGAACACAAACGGGAATCTTTGCAGAGAGATCTGGTACTACACTCCAGACTAGTCACCTAAGGATGTTCTAATCTTCGGCAAGCTTATTTTGAGAAGCGAAGGAGATAACATACACAAAGTGCTTGAAACAGAACTAAGCATGTTCAGGGTTCACATATGGTACTGTGGTTTTTAAATACCATCACCCTAGAGTGTTGTTGTTGTTGCTGTTAGGTTCTATGGAGTCGATTCCGACTCATAGTGCCTGTACAGGACAGAGTAGAACTGCTCCATAGGGTTTCCAAGAAGCAGCTGGTGGATTTGAACTGCCAACCTTTCGGTTAGCAGCTGAGCTCTTAACCACTGTGCCACCAAGGCTCCCATCCTAGAGTACTGACAGCCAAATACTGGGAGAAGGAATAAGACGCTCATGGCTGAAATAGAGTATCATTAAAAAATATTCTGTATTGATTGTTGAAAGATTAGTTAATATAATAATGAATTAAAAGAAACAAACTGAAGACTATATGAGTGGGTTGAGCAGTTTGGTAAGATTTTAAGGAAGAAGCTGAAAATGTACACTGATAAAGAGCTTTCAAGAAGATTACACTCAATCACTATTGATGAGAGGGAAGGACGTCTGAAGAAGTAGACAGAAGATGCTTTCTGGGTTTCAGTGGAGTTTGGTTTGAGGGGAAGATATGTGAGCTAATTGCTGGGGCAGATACAATCATGTACAGAAATGTGTATGACCTCCAGGAAGAAAGATGTTGGAGGATAAACAAACATATAAATAAATTTTAGTTCCATCTGGCATGTATTAGAATAAAGATATGAGCAAAGTATCAAGGGAGCAGAGGAAAGATGGCAGGTACTCAGTTTGGGGGTGTCCTGTAAGACTTCAAAGGAATGATTTGATTCAGTTATTTGAGCTGGATGAGTAGGAATGATTTACATAGAAAAAGGGGAAATGATAATTGTAACAGAAACAGCCCATGTATAGATATAAAGAATGTCATATTGCCAGTAAACATTTAAAATTTAAGTATGAATGGAAAACGTGTGTGTGAAACAGATGAAAGAGGCAAGGCAGATTGGGGCAATTACATGAAGTGTCCTGTGTGGTCTGTTAATAAATTTGGACTTTTGTCCTTTGAGCAAAGATAAGGTACAAGAAAATTTCAGTCTAAGTATATATGAAAATACTTGTATTTTAGAGAAATTATTTTGGCAGAAACTTGAAGAAAGATAGTTAATCTGGAGTCAGGAAGACAAATTAGGAGGCTACTGCAATAGCCCAGCTGAGACATACAAACCCTAACTTGGCGAGTCACAGTAGGGAGACTGAGAGAGAGAGGGGAAGATTTTTAGGAGGCAAGCTTTCAAGATAGCATTATCTATTTGAGATAAGGTCGAAGGAAGGCTGATTCTTCTCATTTGAGTAACAGAATTGATAGTGACGGCATTAATCATCACATGAATAAAGGAAGAATGGTAAATTTCAGAAAAGTGTGTGTGTGTGTGTGTGTGTGCGCGCGTGTGTGTGTTTGTATGCATACTCATGTGGTAAACCAAAGCAAATCCTCTGCCGTCAAGTCAGTTTCGACTCATAGTGACCCTGAAGGATAGAGTAGAACTGCGTGGTAGAAGGGGAATTAACGCGTTTGGTTTTGGACATAATAAATTTTAAGTGCTAACAGAAGATTTTCTATGAGATACATAGTAGGAAGTTAGAAATAAGACTTCGGAGATTAAAAGAGTGTTCAGTGTTGTTGTTAGGTGCTGTCAAGTCAATTTCTACTCATAGCAACTCATGTGACAGAGTAGAAACGCCCCACAGGGTTTAGTAGGCTGTAATCTTTACGGGAGCAGATTGTCAGATCTTTCTCCCGTGGAGCCACTAGGTGGGTTAGAACCACCAATTTTTGAGTTAGCTGCCGAGCACTTAACCGTTGCGCCACCAGGGCTTCTCGGGTGTTCAGTGTAGGAACTGTAAACTCAAAAATTCTTGTTGTAGTTGAAGACATAGGAGTGGATGATATGCAGAAGAGTTTGGGGTACAGTAAGAGAGTTAGGGCTGCAAAGAGAGTCCTAGGTAAGCATTGATGTTTCAAGGAGGGCAGAAAGAGAAGATCCAACATGGAATCTGAGGAGATGAGACTTGAAGGAGTAATAGGAGATAATGAAACACTAGTATCCAAGGGGAAAGAGATTCTGGAAAGAAGGAATGCCCAACATCATCAGTGCCTCCATGGCCATGTAATATTATCATGTAGACCAAGTTCTGTATAACTTTTGAAGGTTTTAATGAAAATAGACCCTATTAGCTCCTTTGGATGTCTAATTTTAGTGCCTATAAGCAATTGAAACTCATTCCACATGGCAGGTACTGTGACTGAGCCTGGGGATACAAAGACAAGTCCCCGGTTTCAATGAGTTGGGCAATCTAGTGGGGAAGACAGATGTATGTAGAGCTAATCACTACATAAGACAATCATAATAACTGCTGTGGAAAAAAAAAAAAAAGGTCATATTTAGAAACATTAGAGAAGGAATAGTAAGTTTTCTTGGAGATGGGTTATATAAGGCTTTCATAAGAAGCAAAAACTTAAGACCAAAGTGTTTTTCTTTTCTCCCTAAGTCTCACCAGTAGTTTTAATTACAACCTTCTTTTAGATTCTCATCTCTTTTCTCAGTTACATGGAAAATTTCTGAGGAACTACAATTACTAGCTGCTTTTAAACGTTTACCTTTATTTAAAAAGACGTATTATATAATGTTTAGAACGTATAGTGTCAGTGTTTAGTTAAAGATAAACACCTGATTTTATTGTAAAATCTATGAATAATTTAACTGTCTACAAGAATAAGAATTTATCAAACAGTTCAGAACCTTATAGAGATAATTTTTAAGATAAATTGAAAGACATTAAAGAGTAACTAAATAAATGAGAGATATATTTATGGATAGAAAGACTCAAAATAATAAAAAAAAGTCCCTTTGTTCTCTCCAAATCAAACTATAGAGACAATGTAATACGAAGCAAATAGCAATGAAGTTTTTCATAGGACCTGCTAAGGAAAATTCTAAAATTTACATGGGAGAGCAAATTGTCAAGAATAGACAAACCACTCTAAAAGAATGAGGAAAACATGGAGAGGACATGCCCTACCATACATCAAAACTTATTATAAAGCTATAGAGTAAGATAGTAGTATTCACCCAGAGTTAAACAAATAAACCATTAAAACCAGACTAAAAGCCCATGTTGTTATTGCTTTTAGCTGCCCTGGAGTTGATTCCAACTCACAGCAACCCCAAGTATAAACAGATTCATTTTTGTAACTTAATATGCTCCTTTGTTCAATATGTATATTGAGTGCTAATTATGTGCCAGGCATTGTTCTACGTGTTGGTGTTCCAGCAGTAAATAAAACAGACAAAAATTCTTCTCCTCATCATGTTTGTATCAGAATGGGGGAGATCTATAATAAATAAAATAAATAAAGCAAGTATATACAATTTCTAATAGTCATAAGAGTGATGGAGTAAAATAAAGCGGGAGAGAGAGATTGAAAATGATCTGGGAAGTATATAAATGGTCATATGCAGCCTCCTGGAAAGATGACTTTAGAGAAAAAGCCTGAAGGAAATGAGGAAGGGAGCCTGTTGCTACCTAAGGGAAGACTTCATGCACAGGACAAAGCAAGTTCAAAGACACTGTTGGGAGCATGCCTAAGGCAAGTGTGTTATTGTCATTCAGGGAAGACAGAAATGACAAATCAATAAATGAGTAGGGAACGACTGTTTTCCAGAAAAAAAAGAAAGAAAGAAAATGAAATTAAACCTCATACCATGCACAAAAATTAATTCTGAGTAGATTATGCAGTGAAATGTGAAAGGCAAAACTTTACCTTTTAGAAGACAAAGAGAACATTTTTATGGCTTTAGGGATGGAAAAGATTTCTTACATAAGGCAAAAAAGGTTCAAACAACTTTGAAATTATAAACATTTTTTCATCAAAAGTCCCTATAAAGACAGTGAAAAGACAAGTCACAAATCTGACAAAGAATTAGTATCTTTAATTTGTAAAGAACTTATACAATTCAGTAAGAAAAAGTCTGATACTCAATAAAAAATGAGCATTTCACAGAAAAGGAAAAACAGCCACTGAACATAGGAAGAACTGGTTAATCGTAGTGAACAGGAAAATAAAAAAATTAAAATGACATTGGGATTCTATTTTATACCCAAGAGATTAACATAAATTTTTCAAAATGTCCAACAACAGCAACAATTGGTAAAGATGTAGAACAAAAAGAACTCTTATACCAGATGGGAGTAAAAATTGACACCACTTTTTTGGTAACTTCTAGTGAAGGATCCTAGTGGCACAGTGGTTAAGAAATCTGCTGCTAACCAGAAGGTTGGAGGTTCGAATCCACCAGCCACTCAGTGGCAGAAAGATGTGGCAGTCTGCTCCCTTAAACATCAAGCCTTGGAAATCCTGTAGGGGCAGTTCTACCCTGTCCTACAGGGTCGCTACGAGTCAGAATTGACTTGATGGCAATGAGTTTTTGTGAAGTTAAGGAGCTAGTAAGGTAAGACCCAGCAATTCCATTCCTACGTAACTGGCTCTAGAGAAACTTCATGCAGTTATTCACAAATAAGCAAGTGTGAGAATAGTAAGAGTTGCACTCTTTGTAACAGCAAAAACACGGACCCAGATACCCATCTGTGGTATAATAGATCTATACTCTATGGTCTTTTCATGAAAAAAAAAAAAAATCATTTTAGTCAAATTGATTCTGACTCATGGCGACCCCATGTGCTACAGAGTACAACTGTTCCATAGGGTTTTCTTGGCTGTAATCTTTATGGAAGCAGATCATCAGGTCTTTCTTCCACGGCACTGCTGGGTGGGTTTGAACCACCAACCTTTAGATTAGTAAAATTCAAAAACTCATTGCCATCTATCCAGTTCTGACTCATAGTGACCCTACAGGGCAGAGTAGAACTGCAGCACAGGATTTCCAAGGAGCAGCTGGGGATTTGAACTGTCAACCTTTTGGTTACCAGCCAAGCTCTTAACCACTGAACCATCTGTGCCACCCAGGGACCTTATATGGCTAAATTCAATTACATAACTGAGTGGATTAGCCAAGTAGTATGATAAGAGATGACATACAGCTATATATATCAACATAGATGAATCTCAGACACATAATAGTGGGTGGAAAGATAAGGAAAAGAAGGATATATACACTAGGATATTTCTGTGATGCTAAAAAGTAAGCAAAATTAAATGCTTCTTTATTTAGGGGCTGAAACAATAAAGAAAATCATGGCAATGACGACTATAACATTTTGGTTAATGGTTACACCTCTGGCAGGGAGGCAAGGGGATATGATTAGCAGCAAGAAGCATTAATTATTTTGCACATTAAAGATAATGTTCATCTTCTTAAGCTAGACAGGAAGTACATGGTGTTTGTATTATATTAAGCTTTTTAATTTACAAATACAGTAAATGTATTAATAGACATCAAATATTTCATTAAAAAGGCAAAAAGAGTTTATGAACTAGTATAAATTTACAATTAACCTTTAAAAATACATCAATAAAATATAAATTGCCGAGGCGGGGCCAAGATGGTGGAGTAGTCAGATGATTCCTGTGATCCCTCTTACAACAAAGACTCGAAGAAAACAAGTGAATCGATTATATATGACAATCTAGGAGCCCTGAACATCAAAGACAAAGTTGAGGAATCAGATTGAGGGGCAGGGGGAGGGAGAGACGGTTCAGAAGCAGTGAGGAATAGGAGACATGACCTGTCTGGCACCGGCACCCTGCAGGCTGGATCGGCTAGCGCGCGAGGGGTGAGGCAAGCAGTGGCACTCAGGACTTGTTTTCCACATCAGGAGACACCCAGTGGTGGAGAGTCTGCTCAAGCCTCCCGAACAAGTGAGAAATGGCGCTCAATCAGCAAAAGATAAGTACAAGCACCTAACCTACTGCGCAGAACAAAACAAAAAATCCGTCCTTTCGGGAAGTACCTCTCTCCCGTTTTTCTTCCCCCTCCCTGCTCTGTTCTAGGCCTGGTTCAGCTTCAGCGATTGCTGCGCCCCCGGGCCGGAAGTAGGACCTGTTGCACTCAAAGCCATTCTCCCAGCTTTGGAGAGGGAACAAATTAACAAACAGGAAAAAATAATCTGCCAGCTCCCCTAAGCCGGGAACTCAGGGCAGGCATAGCCCCTTTGCCTAGGCACAGGCATAAGGGGTCCACAGACTCTGAATGCCTTTCACCCCTGCATAGAACTTTGTGGGCCCATTTCAACAGCACAGACCCTCATTAGCACAGTACAACAGGGTATATACCTGAAGCCTATTTTCACCTGTATCAGCTATAAGGGGGAGTGGCAGACTGGTGACGTTTGACACTGCCTTGCCCATTAAGCAGGGTCCTCACCTACTCACATCAGGGGTCGGAGGATTGGTGGCTCCACCCACTCCACCAAGCCACCCACGAAAGGGGTCCAAGAATAAGCAGTGACTTCCAGTCCTTATAGCGAACAGCAT
The DNA here is from genome assembly GCA_030035585.1 of Dugong dugon. Taxonomy (NCBI): domain Eukaryota; kingdom Metazoa; phylum Chordata; class Mammalia; order Sirenia; family Dugongidae; genus Dugong; species Dugong dugon. The sequence goes on along the minus strand of CM057480.1, from coordinate 18,275,205 downwards.
TGTGTGCCCATAGTCAGGCTGCAAAACCCACCTACCTATGTGCTCTAGGGAACAGGGACACAACTACCACCCAGAGACTCAGGGACAGCAGTCAGCCCCCTGCCTTGATCAGCGCATGACCCCATACTGCAGCCAGATATCTGTGCCTACTCCCATCACCCCTGCCCATCTAGGACTGTGGGTGACAGCCTGCACCACACACTTAGGGAATGACGATCTGTCCAGATCTGAGCTGAATCCACACAAGAAAAGTAAACGGACTCCTGGGCTCACATACCTAGTAAAAGATCTAACCAGCTGGTGACAGGATACTGGAGCTTCAAAGACACCAGTAATCAAACTAGCTGACACGACCATCCTATTTGGGCATATCAAAACAAAACAAGAAGCTTGGACATAGTAAGCAAACATAAAATAAATAAATATTATAACTTATTGATGGCTCAGAGACAACAGTCAATATCAACTCACATAAAGAAGTAGATCATGATGGCTTCAGCAAGCCACCAAAACAAAGAATCAACAAACCTTCCAGAGGAAGAGAACTTCTTGGAATTACCAGAGGTAGACTTCAAAAGATTAATATACAGAACTCTTCAAGAGATCATGCAAAATGCAGAACAAGCCAAGGAACATAATTACAAAGCAATAGAGCAACTAAAGAAGGTTATACAAGAGCATAATGACAAATCTAACAGGCAAGAATCTATAGAGGACAGCAAACAGAAATCTAAAAGATTAACAAAAAAATTACAGAACTAGACAACTCAATAGGAAGTCATAGGAGCAGAATTGAGGCAATGGAAGTCAGACTTAGTGAGCCTGAAGATAAAGAACTTATACAACACCAACTTAATTGAGGAAAAATCAGATAAAAGAATTTTAAAAGATGAAGAAACCCTAAGAATTATGTGGGACTCTATCAAGAGGAATAACCTACAAGTGACCGGAGTACCAGAACGGGTGGTGGTGGTGGTGGGGGAATAACAGAAAATATAGAGACGATTGTTAAAGATTTGTTGGCGGAAAACTTCCCTGATATCCTAAGAGATGAGAAGATATGTATCCAAGAAGCTCATAAAACCCCACACAAGGTAGATTCCAAAAGAAAGTCACCGAGACATATTATAATCAAACTTGCCAAAACCAAAGATAAAGAGAGAATTTTAAGAACGGTTAAGGATAAACAAAAAATCATTTACAAAGGAGAGCCAATAAGACTAAGGTTGGACTACTCAGCAAAAACCGTGCAGGCAAGAAAGCAATAGGATGACATATATAAAGCCTTGAAGGAAAAAAACTGCAAGCCAAGAATTATATGTCCATCAAAACTGTCTCTCAAATATGATGGCAATATTAGGGCATTTCCAGGTAAACAGAAGTTTAAGGAATTTGTAAAAAACCCAACCCAAATCACAAGAAATACTAAAGGGAGTCCTTTGGTTAGAAAATCAATAACATCAGATAACAATCGAAGACCAGAACACAGGACAGAACAACTAGATATCAACCCAGACAGGGAAGTCACAAAAATAAATCAAAGCTACAACACTGAAAATAGAAAAACAGAGACATCAATATGTAAAAGATGACAACACTAAAACAAAAAAAACTAAATAATGTAGTCATAGACCTTTCATATGGAGAGGAAGTCAAGGCAATATAAAGAAATAAAAGATTGGTTCAAACTTAGAAAAATAGGGATAAATATTAAGTTAACTACTAAGGAAATAACCAATCATACACATCAAAAAAAGAAAAAAAAAAAAAACCCAAGAAAAACAATTCAGCACAGAAAATTAAGTGGAACAAAGAAACTGTCAACAACACACATGCAAAAAAAAAAAAAAAATACATCAAAATGACAACACTAAACTCATACTTATCAATAATTGTGCTGAATGCAAATGGACTAAATGCACCAATAAAGAGACAGAGAGTGGCAAAATGGATTAAAAAAAAAAAAAAACCACAATCTGTCTAAATGCTGCATACAAGAGACATACCTTAGACTTAAAGACACAAACAAAATCAAACTCAAAGGATGGAAAAAATATATCAAGCAAACAATATTCAAAAAAGAGCAGGAGTGGCAATATTAATCTCTGACAAAATAGAATTTAAAGCAAAATTCACCACAAAGGATAAGGAAGGACAATATATAATGAATAAAGGGTTAATACACCAGGAGGACATAACCATAATAAATAATTACGCACCCAAAGACAAGGCTCCAAAACGCATAAAACAAACTCTAACAGCATTGATAGAGAAAAATACAGCTCCACAATAACAGTAGGAGACATTAACACACCACTTTCGGTGAAGGACAGAACACGCAGAAAGAATCTCAGTAAAGACATGGAAGATCTAAATGCCACAATCAATCAACTTGACCTCATAGACATATACAGAACACTCCACCCAAAAGCAGCCAAGTATACTTTCTTTTCCCATACACATGTAACATTCTCCAGAACAGACCACATATAAGGCCACACAGCAAGCCTTATCAAAATCCAAAACACTGCAATATTACAAAGCATCTTTTCTGACCATAAAGCCATAAAAGTAGAAATAAATAACAGAAAAAGCAAGGAAGAAAAGAAAATCAAATAAATGGAAACTAAACAACACTTTGGTCAGAAACTATTGGGTTATAGACACAAACAAAAGAAAACTCAAAGGATGGAAAAAAATATATCAAGCATACAATACTCAAAAAAGAGTATATAGAAGATACTAAGGCCGGAATAAAGAAATTCACAGAAATCAAATGTGAATGAAAACACATCCTACCAGAACCTTGGGAACATAGCAAAAGCAGTGCTCAGAAGTCAATTTATAGCAATAAATGCACACATCCAAAAAGAAGACAGGGCCAAAATCAAAACATTAACCATACAACGGGATGAAGTAGAAAGAGCAGCAAAAGAAACCCTCAGGTACCAGAAGAAAGGATATAATAAAAATTAGAACGGAATTAAACAAAATAGAGAATAGAGAAACAACTAAAAGAGTTAGTAAGACCAAAAGCTTGTTCTTTGAAAAGATCACCAAAGTCAATAAACCATTGGCCAAACTAACAAAAGAAAAACAGGAGAAGAAGCAAATAACCTGAATAAGAAATGAGATGGGTGATATCACAACAGACCCAACTGAAATTAAAAGAATCATAACAGCATACTATGAAAAACTGTACTCTAACAAATTTGAAAACCTAGAGGAAATGGACAAAATTTCTAGAAATACACTACCTAACTAAACTAATACAAACAGAGGTAGAACAATTAAATAGACCTATAACAAAAGAAGAGATTGAAAAAGTAATTAAAAGACTACCAACAAAAAAAGCCCTGGCCCTTACAGCTTCACTGGAGAATTCTACCAAACTTTCAGAGAAGAGTTAACACCACGACTACTAAAGGTATTTCAGAGCATAGAAAAGGATGGAATACTCCCAAATTCATTCTACGAAGCCAGTATAACACTGATACCAAAACCAGGTAAAGACACCACAAAAAAAGAAAATTACAGACCAATATCCCTCATGAAAATAGATGCAAAAATCTCAAACAAAATTCTAGCCAGTAGAATTCAATAACATATCAAAAAAATAATTCACCATGACCAAGTGGGATTCATAGGAGGAATGGTGGGATGGTTCAACATTAGAAAAACAATCAGTGTAATCCATCACATAAATAAAAGATAAGAACCACATGATCTTCTCAGTTGATGCAGAAAAGGCATTTGACAAAGTCCAACACCCATTCATGATAAAAACTCTCAGCAAAATAGGAAAACAAGGGAAATTCCTCAACATAATAAAACGCATTTATACAAAGCCAACAGCCAACATCATCCTCAATGGAGAAAGCCTGAAAGCACTCACCTTGAGAAAGGGAAACAGACAAGGATGCCCTTTATCATCACTCTTGTTCAACATTGTGTTGGAAGTCCTAGCAGAGCAATTGGACTAGAAAAAGATATAAAGGGCATCCAAATTGGTAAGGGAGAAGTAAAAGTATCTCTATCTGCACATGAGATCATCTTATACACAAGAAAACTACTGGAACTAATAGAAGATTTTAGCAAAGAATCAGGATACAAGATAAACATACAAAAATCACTTGGATTCCTCTACCAACAACAAACAAGTTTGAAGAAGAAATCACCAAATCAGTGCCATTTACAATAGCCCACAAGAACATAAAATGCTTAGGAATAAATCTAACCAGAAATATAAAAAACCTATACAATGAAAACTACAATACACTACTGCAAGAAGCCAAAAGAGACCTACATTAGTGGAAAAACATACTTTGCTCATGGACAGGGAGACTCAACACTGTGAAAATGTCAGTTCTATCCAAAGCATTCTACAGATACGATGCAAGCCCGATCCAAATTCCAATGACATTTTTTTAATGAGATGGAGAAACAAATCACGAACTTCGGAAAGCAAAGAGGGCCCGGATAAGTAAAGCTTTACTGAAGAAGAACAAAGTGGGAGGCCTCATACTGCCTGATTTTGGAACCTATTATACCACCATGGTAGTCAAAACAGCCTGGTACTGGTACAACAACAGATACATAGACCAATGCAACAGAATTGAGAATCCAGGTAAATTCATCGATCTATGAGCAGTTGATATTTGACAAAGGCCCAAAGTCTGTTAAAAGGAGAAAAGACAATCTCTTTAACAATGATGCTGGCATAACTGGATAGCCATGTGCAAAAAATGAAACAAGACCCTTGCCTCACACCATGCACAAAAACTAAGCCATAATGGATCAAAGACCTAAATATAAATTGAAAACGATAAAGATCATAGAAGAAAAAATAGGGACAACGCTAGGAGACCTAATATATGGCATAAAATAATATGAACCGTAAGTAACAATGCACAAACATCAGAAGAGAAACTAGATAACTGGAAGCGCCTAAAAATGAAACACTTATGCTCATCAAAAGACTTAACCAAAAGAGTAAAAAGAGAACCTACAGACTGGGAAAAAAATTTTGGCTACAATATATCAGATCAGAGTCTAGTCTCTAAAATCTACAAGAAACTGCAAAACTTCAACCACAAAAAGCCAAATAACCCAACTGAAAAACAGGCAAAGGATATGACATCCACTTCACCAAAGAAGACATTCAGGTGGCTAACAGATACATAAAGAAATGCTCATGATCATTAGTCATTCGAGAAATGCAAATCAAAACTACTGTGAGATACCAACTCACCCTAACGAGGCTAGCACTCATCCAAAAAAACACAAACTAATACATGTTGGAGAGGTTGTGAAGAGACTGGAACACTTATATACTGCTGGTGGGAATGTAAAATGGTACAACCACTTTGGAAATCGATCTGGCGCTTCCTTAAAAAGCTAGAAATAGAAGTACCATAGGATCCAGCAATCCTGCTCCTTGGAATATATCCTAGAGAAATAAGAGCCGTCACACAAATAGCTATATGCACACCCACGTTCATTGCAGCACTGTTCACAATAGCAAAAAGATGGAAACAACCTAGGTGCCCATCAACGGACGAATGGATAAACAAATTATGGTATATTCACACAATGGAATATTATGCAACAATAAAGAACAACGATGAATGTGTGAAACATCTCATAACACGTATGAATCTGGAAGCTTTATGCTGAGTGAAATTAGTCAGTTGCAAAAGGACCCATATTGTATGAGACCACTATTATAAGAACTCAAGAAAAGGTTTAACCACAGAAGAAAACATTCTTTTATGATTACCAGGTTGGGGAGGGAGGGAAAGGGGAATTCGCTAACTAGATAGTAGACAAGAATTATCTTAGGTGAAGGGAAGGACAATACACAATACAGGGGAAGTCAGCACCACTGAACTAAACCAAAAGCTAAGAAGTTTCCTGAAAACAACCAAACACTTTGAGGGACTGTGTACTGGGGTGGGGGTCTGGGGATCACGGTTTCAGGGGACATCAAAGTCAACTGGCATTAAAAAGTTTATTAACAAAATGTTCTCCATCCCACTTTGGTGAGTAGCGTCTGGGGTCTAAAAAGCTAGCGAGTGGCCATCTAAGATACATGAATTGGTCCCAAGCCACCTGGAGTAAAGGAGAATGAAGAACACCAAAGACACGAGGAAAGTATTAGCCCAAGAGACAGAAAGGGCCACATAAACCAGAAACTGCATCAGCCTTAGCTCGAAGAATTAGATGGTGCCTGGCTACCACCAGTGACCACCCTGACAGGGAACACAACAGAGAGTCTCGGACAGAGCAAGAGAAAAGTGGGGTACAGAACTTAAAATTCTAGTTAAAAGACCAGACTTAATGGTCTGACTGAGACTGGGGGAACCCCAGAAAACACAGCCCCTGGACTCTCTGTTACCCAGAACTAAACCCATTCCTGAAGCCAACTCTTCAAAGAATAGACTGAACTGTAAGACATAAAATCATTCCAATGAAGAGTGTGCTTCTTAGTTCAAGGAGATACACGAGACTATAAAGGCAGCTCCTGTCCAGAGGCTAGATGAGAAGGCAGAAACGGCTATGCGCTGGCTGAATAGACACAGGAAATTCGGAGTGGAAAGGAGGAATGTGTTGTTGCATTATAGTGATAGCAACTAGGGTCACATAACAATGTGTGCATAAATTTTTGTATGAGAAACTTACTAGAGCTGTAAACTTTCACCTAAAGTACAATAAAAAGAAATAAATAAATTGCGATGCTTTTATATACTCAATTTTTATCCAGGGAATCTCTGTAAAATGGCTCAGACTACTAGAAATTTAAGATAATAAAAATTAACAAAGTAGAGGCAGTAATGATCATTTCTTGTTTTTCTCCTTCTCCTTGTTCTTCATTTGGTAGTGAGAGAAGAGAAGGGCATGGAGGGCATGGAGCACCAATGATGTGATGAACAAGCTCACTCTAGTTTACACTACTGCATTGTGCACACCTCTTCCCAACTCTGGGTTCAATAACTTCATGTTGGCCATGGTATGAATATTTAAACCAGCAGCTGTAGAGAAGAGTTTGGCAGTTCCTCAGAATGTTAAACATAGAATTACCATATGATCCAGCAATTCCATTCCTAGGTATATACCCAACAGAATTGAAAGTAGGAATGCGAACAGCCACACGGACACCAGTGTTTACTGCAGCACTATTCCCACTAGTTAAAAGGTGGAAACAATCTAAGTATTCATCAAGAGATTAATGGATAAACAAAATGTGGAACATACATACAATGGAATATTACTCAGCTATAAAGAGAAACAAAGTCTTGATACATGCTACAACATGGATGAACCTTGAAAACGTTATGCTGAGTGAAATCAGTCAGTCATAAAAGGTCAAATATATAATCCCACTTGTATGAAATACTTAGAACAGTCAAGTGAATAGTGACCAAAGTTTATTAGTGGTTACAAGAGAAGGGTGGGAGAGAGAGGGAAAGGAAGACTCAATGCCTGGGGGACACTAGGCTTCTGTTAAGGGTGATGGAAGGATTTGGGAGCAGATAAGTGTGATGGTTAAGCAACATGATGAACTTAAGTAAGTGCCATTGAACTGTACAAGTGAAGAATGTTGGGATGACAAATGTTTTGTCACATATATATTTTCCACAATTAAAAAAAAAAATGTGTAAAAGAAAAATATACACACAAAAATATCCGCAAGGAGCCCTGCTGCCACAGTAGTTAAGTGCTCGGCTGCAAACCAAAAAAGGTCAGTGGTTCAAGCCCACCAGCTGCTGTGCAGGAGAAAGACACGGCATTTGATTCCGTAAAGATTACAGCCTTGGAAATCCTATGGGGAAGCTCTACTCTGCCCTATAGGGTCACTATGAGTTGGAATCAACTTGACAGCAACCAGTTTTCTTTGTTTTGTTTTAATTAGCAAACGTTCATATTAGGGCCTTTTTCCTCCCCACTTAGAGAGCCAGCTGGATGTGGGTTTTGCTGTGCATGAACAAAATGTATCAGCATCCATCGCCACCACAAAAACTTCATAAATCAACGTGTAAATCTTTAGGTAGGCTGAACCACAAGACATCTACACACACTCACGCACACACTCATAAACACAAATACAATTTTAAAATACAAAAGTAAATAAATAAAATATACCACTTCTGAGATAAGAAGGCGAGGGAAGATGTCCTTTGTGTATGGCTGTATCCATCGAGTCACTCACACCAAACTTGTAATGGCAGAAAAGATATTTGACACAAGAACAGGAAGTTGAGATGTAATATTTGCAATGAATTAAGAGATACATGCTAACTGCAGTAGAAATGATAGAGACAACTCTTTGGGAGACACTATGAACAACATTCCTCATGTACACTAGTTTATACGATGCCCACAACAGCATGTAAAAGTAGCTACCCTTTTCTTAAGAATATTGCTTAAGTCACACGGTCAGTTAAGAAGTAGAGCTGAGATTATAAGCCATTTCTGTCCTAACTAAAAGTCTCTGGTTTATACCTCTTTGCACAGTAAATCATTTTTACCCTGTCTCCTGAAAAATACCTACACTGGCCCTCCAAAAAAACCTACACTGGCTGCCTATCTATCTATCTGTCTTTCTATCAATCTAATCAAAGAGAAAAACAAAAAAACATTGAAATTAATCTTAACTACATTATATTTTTAGAAAGTAAATTAAAATTTTAAATAGGCACACAGCATTTTAAAGTCACATGCTAAACATGTCAACTCAGAAAAATTGGTATAAAAATGCTTTTTGAGATTTCTCGTATCCTAACAAACTTAAATTTCATTTCCTACATTTCTCTTTTTTCAAATGACCCTTTGCCTCATCAATAAACAAGACTACTTTGCAATATTCTCTTTTACCTCACCAAAAGGAAATGAAGAGTCTGTTTATTCCTATATTATTTAAACAACTCTAGGAAAAAAAATACTACATGGTTAGCGAAACAGAACGAAGTGAAAGAGAAATTTAATAGATTTCTGAAATTATTCACCAAGACTGATCTTCAATGGGTTGATTTCACAATTAAATATTATGATACTTAACATTTAATTTCAAAAGCCAATTATATTAAGTCCAACATGAACATAAAATAGCTTACTAAGTATCATAAATATTTGATACAGTACCATCAGATGAAGAAAATACACACATACAATTAGCTTGGTGTGTGCTAACCTATTCTTAGGGTCACAGCCTGGATGTTGATTTCCCAGGAATTACTCTGCCTTTTAAATATTAAATGTATCATCCATTCTGTCCACAGGATTTTGGAGCTCTGCTCCTTGTTTTTTTCCTCACTATATCCTATTTTTAACCTCATTCAGAACCTTAGATCTTGCTTGTTGTAATTCCTTCTCCAGTATCTTCCCTAGAAACCTTGGGCTTTCAAACCAACAACTTCCATACCTCGGTTGCTCCATTGTATGTCCATCACTTTTTTTCTTAAACACTCCCATCAAGAATCAACCAAACATCTGCGATTTTTGCTCTTCTGATTACTACTTTATTTTTTCTCACCTCTCAAGCCCAGGGTCAGAGACTGAGTTTCAAATCCTGACTCTTACTAGCTATGAGATGTTAGGCAAGTTAATAAACCTCTTTAAACCTGATTATTTATAAATGAGATAGTAACATGTGACATATGGGTGTGTTGTAGGGATTAACTGAGATTATATTTGCATAGGATTTAATTAGTATACTTTGGGTACATAAATTTTCATATAATTATTAGTTATGATTATTAGTAGTTTTGTTTCTTTAACTTGTTTGATACAAACAAAACCTCCATGTAGATTTCCCGACCACAATCTCACCTGCTTTGTCTCCACTCTCTGGCTGCTTCTACATAAATTCCTTTACAAGATCCTGTTTCTCTGCCCATCCTTTAAATGATGTCATTCTCCAGTATTCCATCAGTCTTCCTATCTGATGGCTTATTTATCTGTTATGATTTAGTGTCCTTGTAAAAGGATACTGCTTTCAAAAACATAAACTAACATCAAGAGAAACGAGTTAACGTTTGCCACACAAGGCGATATATTGATGAGTCTTGTGTTTTCCTCTTCGATTGTGTTCTCTGTAACGAGATGGACTGACATAGTGGCTGCAACAACGAGCTCAAACATCAACGATAGTGAGGATGGCACAGGACAGGGCAGTGTTCCGTTCTGTTATACAGAGGATTATTATGAGTCAGAACCAATTCCATGGCGCCTAACAACAACAACATAATAAAAAAACCCAAACCTATTGCTGTAGAGTTGATTATGACTCAGAGCTGCCCCATAGGGTTTCCAAGGCTGTAATCTTTCTGGAAGCAGACTGCTGTATCTTTCTTCTTTGGAACGGCTAGGGGTTCAAACCACAGACCTTTCAGTTAGCAGCGAGTGCTTAACCACTGTGCAACCAGGGCTCCTTTCTCTATAATAGGAATTATATTTTCTCACAGAGCCTTCCCTCCTTAATAATTTTGTTTTCAGGGCAGAAAACAATTAACTGCAGTATGTGTAATTTTCGGCTCTTTGAAAAAGAACACTTAAAAGAAAAAATCTATCTGCAGCAAAGCTTTGGTTTTCTCAAACTCTGACTTTTAAATCAAATCTTTTCGATGTGAAAAGAACAGCAACTTCTATTTTAAGATTTCGAATCCCAGGCAACAGGTACCTTTCAAGAATAAAACCTATTCCTTTTTTTCCTGAGTAGAAAGCAGTTAGAATCTGTCAATCAAAGTACAAAACTTCCACAAGGGAAAAGCATTCTAGAACATAAAGACATTCATTGATCTAAGTCATATGAAAAGATGGATCTCTCAGGCAGGCCCTTTTCTTAATGTGATCTATTCCCTACACGAGCAAAGGGACAAGAAAGGCTGAGGTGTGGCCTGCACAGCAAGCTCTTGACCAACAATGAAATGACTCCATACGTGGCAGACCCTTGCTTGATCGCGGAACGTCTGGCACTTCTACAGCCACCAGAGAATAAATAGACCCAGGCCATAAAACCCATCCCCCTCCCTGCTGTGAAGTATACTTCTGCTTGCCCCACTTTTTTAGTCATTCCCAACCAGTCCTGTGTGAGACCTCTCAATCCCAATTCCACCTCTTCTTTTACAATGGGGACATTCTAGGTATCTCTCTTTAAGGGAAGGACGGATGGACAAGTGGAGGAAAGCGCTGGCTTTTCTCCACCCTTACCTACCTCTCATAGCTCCAATACTGATGTCTTAGTTATGTTTCCAGTTCCCATTCCATTGCCTCCTTTCCTATACAAATCTTTAGTTCTTCTCTTTTCACCCTTGGATCAGACCCAGCTCTGGGCCATAACAGCAAAAAGAAATTTTGAAATATAAATGATTCTTACTTGATCCTTTGTGGACAAATTTCCATGATTAATATCTTTTTCCTACGAGTTTAACTGAAAAAGAAAAGGATGGATGAGGGACATACAAGGAAATCAGAGCCGTTTGCTACGTCTTCCTTTCAGTATTGGTGTTGTTGTTAGGTGCCGTCTAGTCAGTTCCAACTCATAGCGACCCTACAGAATAGAACAGAACTGCCCCACAGGGTTTCCAAGGAGCAGCTGGTGGATTCAAACCGCCAACCTTTTGGTTAGCAGCCATAGTCAATGTTTCTTTCTAAACAAAACCCAATTCACCGCCTAACATATGTTCATGCACACACGTGTGCACACAAAAAATTTGGAAAACTTAAAAAGAGCTTATTGATTATAAAATGATGCAGCCGCTACAAAAAACAGTGTGGTTAATTCTCAAAAAAATAAACTTAGAATTAAGCTCGGATTCAGCAATTACACTCCTAGGTATATACCCAAAATAACTGGCAACAGGGACTCAAACAGATGGTTGTACATCAATGTTCATTGCAGCATTAGTCACAATAGCCAAAATGTAGAAACAACCCCAGTGGCAGTCAATACATGAACAGATAAATAAAATGTGGTGTATGTATACAATGCAATATTATTTAGACATGAAGAGAAATGAAGTTCTGATACTGAGATGACATGGATAAACCTTGAAAATGTGCTGAATAATTCAGACACAAAAAGACAAATGTTCTATGATTCTCACACGTGAAACATCTAGAATAAACCAATGCATAGAAACCAAAGTTTATACATGGTTACCAGGGACAGGTGGGAGGGGAAAATGGTCTAGGGGTGCTGAGTTTCTGTTAAGGGTTGTGGTGGTTAATTTTATGTGTTGACTTGGCTAGGCTATGGTGCCCAGTTGTTTGGTAAAATACTAGTCTAGTTGCTGTTATAAAGTAATTACATGTGATTAATTCAGTTGCCCTCAAGGAAAGCTGATTACCTTCCATAGCGTAGGTAGGCTTCAATCCATCTGTTGAAGACTTCAAGAGCAAAAACAGAGTTTCTTAAAGGAGTATTCTGGCTCCAGACTATAAAGAGACATTTTGCCAGAACATTCTTACCCTTTACCCTTCTTATTGTCTAAACTAAGGATTTTGGGAAGCAAGCCAGCCTATGGCTTGATCTACGGATCTCGGGCTTACCAACTTTCATAATCACATGAAGTAAATCAATCAATTAATCTCTCTCTCTCTGTGCTGTGTGCATATGTATTTATACACATATTTCACTGGTTCTGTTTGTCGAGAGAACCTTGACTAAGACAAGGGCGATGAAAAAATCTGGAAATGGATAGTGATAATGGTTTCACAACATAGTGAACATAATTAATGTCACTGAATTATACGTGTAAAAATGTTGAATTGGCAAATGTTTCGTTATAAATGTATTTCATCACAGTAAATTTTTTTTTAATTTAAAAAGAGCTTATGTTTGCTGTTGGATCCCTAAGTATCTGTTATAGACTTTGTTTAAAATTACAATAGACAAGAGGAAATAAAATGTGTTCTGAAACCACTGGAAATGCAATTTCACAAAGTGAAGACATTTTTATTTTTTGGTTGTAAGAACCAGAAGTTTGACAGCTTTGTCGAAGACATAATGAACATTTAACTGCAAAAAGTTCATAAAAACAATTTTTCCGTCACCTTTCAATAAAAGAAGATAACACAGGAAAGAAATTTATACAAAATGGCTCTGCATTCCAGGTTTAGTAGTTGTATTATCACAACTATGTTCATCGCAAGACCCTCTTGCCATGATCCACAAAGAGTAGATGTAAAATAAGTCTACAACCTAAGATATAATTCACCTTTTCAATTAGCTGCTGAATCATGTCATGATAAATATAAAACAGGAAAACGGGGAGCCTATTACATGGGCAATACTGAATACCAGACCACTTCTAGAAATTGGGATGGACCAAGTCTCAATGTCCAATTTGTTAAGTTTTATCTTCCATCCTAGAACACTTGTTCAACGTTATCCAACCATTGACTGCACCTGCTCACTATAGAGGAATACATTGTTCTCAACTGAATCACATTTTAGCAACTGAGGTGGTTTTTGAGCAGCACAAATGATGATAAAATTTTCTTAGGGAAACAAACTAAAACTAGCTTTAGAAGTAAGCCATCTAGACCCAGGAAGACAAAGAAGAGAAGCACGAAAATCTTAGAGTGACCTTTGGTGAATATCAACGTACACTGAACTTGAGTCTCCAATAAAACACACAATGTCTAATTATGAATTCAGTCTCTTCTAAAAACATTAATCCAGATGCACAAGTGACAATGCAATTTCACAAAGCAAAGGTATTTTTATTTTTCAGGTTGTAAGAAACAGAAATTTGACAGCTTCGTCTAAAATATAAATATTTAGCTGCAAAAGTTCATAAAACTATTTTTCCATCACCCTTCAATAAGAGAAAAAGGTAAGACAGGAAAGAAAGTTATCCAGAATGGCTCTGAATTCCAGTTTAGTAGCTGTATTCTTATAACCATGTTCATCGCAACATCACTCAGACCTTTTTGCCATGACCCACAAAAAGTAGATGCAAAATAATGCCATGATCTAAGACAAAATTGTCCTTTTCAATTGAATCATGTAATGATAATGTAAGTATAAGACAGGAAAATCAGCAACCCACTTAATATGAGCAATACCGAATACCAGGAAAGAGGGTAAAGTAAGCTAGAATCATTTACTGCCAGATACATTTCAGTAATTTTATAACAAAATTCAAATGATAAATAAAATTACAAAGCAAAGATAAGACTAGGGAGTCACAAATCACACTGTTTAGTTTACAGAGCTGGGGGGGGGGGCGGGGGGCGTGGCTTGTAAGAGTGAGAACTTACTATCCTTGGGACACCCCTAGCCTCATTTTCAAAGAATCCACAGGTTGTGTGGTACAGTCAGAAGGCAAATTTTTCACCTGTCAAATATCCTCTATTTCTCTGAGGTAATGTTATGGGAGTATGGAAGCCTAGGGTACAGCAAAAGCAGGGGTGCTTCCACAATGAATTCAATTCCCTTTTCTGGGACTTGGGTCATTGGACACCCATCTTTTCTTTTCTCTTTATAGGTAAGAGATATGGTCAAGGCTAAGAAAGGAGGAAAAAGGAAGGCAGAATATTACGTCATGCTTTGACTCTTCCCCCAACTGCCAGGCCTGAAAACAACCAAGTCAGTCTAAGATAGCATCTGTCTGCTAATATACTCTGAGCAATCCGAAGTTTTACTTTTAAAAGAGTTATGCTAGTTTTCCCTATGTTTGCTGGATGTCAAGTTATCCAAGTAATCTTGATGCTGGTAGTTGGTGTATTTGTAGGTTTGAGAAAATACTGACCACCAATCTAATAAGTAAGGCAATTTTTAACAATACTGTTTGCTTTAAAAAGGAAGCTACGTTTTAGCTCAAGGTTTAATTAACTAGTTGTCACAGACTGAATTGTGTCTCCCCAAAATATGTGTCAGCCATGATTTCCGGTATTGTGTGGTTCTCCCATTTTGTGATCTGATGTAATTGCCCTATGTGTTGTAAATCCTAACCTCTGCCCGCAGTTAATGAGGCAAGATTAGGTTATGTCAAAGAGGATTAGGGTGGGATACAACACCCTTACTCAGGTCACAGACCTGATCCAAAGTAAGGTGAGTTTCCCTAGGTTGTGGCCTGCATCACCTTTTACCTTACAAGAGATAAAAGGAGAGAGAAGTGAGCAGAGAGAAAGGGACCTCCTACCCCTAAGAAACAAGAGCAGGAGCGCAGTGTGTCCTTTAGACCTGGGGTCCCTGCACTGAGAATCTCTTAGACCCAGGGAGAGATTGATGCCAAGACACATGGAGATTTCCAAGGAAAGCTGGGCCCACAAATGTTGAAAGGAGACAATGGACCTTTCCCCAGAGCCAACAGAGAGTGAAAGCCTTCCCCTAGAGCTGATGCCCTGAATTCAGACTTCCAGCCTCCTAAACCGTGAGAGAAAAATTTGTTTGTTAAAATCCACTCGTGGTATTTCTGTTATAGCTGCACTAGATAACTAAAATGAAAAACAAAAAAAACAAATCTGTTGCCGTTGAGTGGATTCTGACTCATAGCAACCCTACAGGACAGAGCAGAACTGTCCCACAGGGCTTCCAAGGAGTGGCTGGTAGATTAGAACTGCTGACCTTTGGTTAGCAGCCGAGCTCTTAACCACTAGGCCACGAGGGTTCCGATAACTAAGACACTAGTTATAATTAAGAACCTAATTAATTAGTGGCCTCATTTTCTTTCCTGGGAACACTCCTAGAGATTATTTTCAAGTAGTGTTATCACATGACTCAAGAAATTCTATAATTTATACTGCATCGGTATCTTTTAAACGGAATCAGCAAACTTCTTTTAACTGTATTCAACTTTTACGATCTAGAAAATGTGTTATTCAAAAAAGGATCCAAAGAAAACTAAGACATTATTTCTACGCCTCAAAAACTCATAAAGCAGAATGCATACTGAGTGACAAATAATATTCAAGTAAAATAGAATGAGTTCAGAGAGAAGAGTGAGAATGAGAAAGTGAATTTTCTAATGAAAAGAAAGACATCAGTGGAAAATGTCTTTAAAATTCAGACTTAAGAGTTGGGTAAGAGTAAGGTCATGGAAGCTCCATAGATACATCCAAACTCCCTGAGGTACCGAATTACTGGACTGAGGGCTGTGGGGACCATGGTCTCAGGGAACATCTAGCTCAGTTGGCATAACATACTTTCTAAGAAAATGTTATACATTCTACTTTGGTGAGTAGCGTCTGGGGTCTTAAAAGCTGTGAGCAGCCATCTAAGATACTTCATTGGTCTCACCCTGCCTGGAGCAGAGGGAGGAATGAAGAAAACCAGACACAAGGGGAAGATTAGTCCAAAGGACTAATGGGCTACTACTCCCACAGCATCTACCAGACTGACTCCAGCACAACTAGATGGTGCCCAGCTACCACTACCAACTGTTCTGACAGGGATCACAATAGAGGGTACCAAACAGAGCTGGAGAAAAATGTAGAACAAAACTCTAACTCACAAAAAAAGATCAGACTTACTGGCCTGACAGAAACTGAAGAAACTCCAAGAATATGGCCCCCAGACACCCTTTTAGCTCAGTAATAAAGTCACTCCTGAGGTTCACCCTTCAGCCAAAGATTAGACAGGGCCATAAAACAAAACAAGACTAGGCCCATAAAACAAAACAAGACTAAAGGGGTACACCAGGCCAGGGGCAAGGACTAGAAGGCAGGAGGAGACAGGAAAGCTGGTAATAGGAAATTTAAGGTCGAGAAGGGGAGAGTGTTGACAAGCCGCGGGGTTGGCAACCAATGTCACAAAACAATACATGTACTAATTGTTTAGTAAGAAGCTATTTTGTTCTCTAAACCTTTACCTAAAGTGCAATAAAAATAAAAAAGATAGAGAGAAAAAGAATTGGGTAAGACCATAAAAAGTGGAAGGAGTAGAGAGAGGCACATCAGACAAGGCAGCTACAAATGAACATGGATGGAATGGAAAAGGTATAGAGGTAGGAAAGCATTGTTAGGAAACTATGGGTTTTACAATTTGTCTGGATTATTAGGTAGCAGTGGGTGATAAACCTGAAAATGTGACTTTTGTTGAGCTTGTTGAACACCAGGAATGTGTTTCTCAATAATGGAAAACGGCATCGTAAATAGTCTTTAGAACACTTAATCCAATGGCCATGTGGAAAGAGGGTTGGCTAAGGAAGAAGGAGAAGACAAGGAGACCTACTAGACACTAATCCAGGTGACACTTAAGGAGTGATGAAAAGTAAAAGGTGAACTGGAAGGATGACTAAGATTGTAGAAAGAAAGAAGTAAACAAAATCAGCAAAATATTTACAGATTCATGTGACACCTTAAAGACAACTTACTACTTTATAGGACATCTGCTAGCAAATCCATTTCTAATAATTCATAAAGGGTTGAATCATTTATGTTAGAAAATGACCATGAGGGTCTTAAAGAAAGCAGTCTTACAGATAAATCGCTTACAAACTTAATATGTATACAGATATATTTAGCTTAATATCTATATGGATAAAATTATACACATACATCTCATTTCTAAATTATATTCAAAGAGTTACATATTAAAATAGTATTTCAAAAGGTAGGGGAGGCAATATTAGAGAATCACATACATGTAGCTTTTAGCCTAAGGGCAGAAAAATCCACAATAATAACTTTCAGAGACATAGAAGCATTTCAAAACTTGATCATTAAGAAGGAAATTTAGGAGACTTGGCAAGCACTAAAGAACATATTCCCAACTGGATCCTTTACATGTGAATAAACAGTATAATTGGACCAAAATATTACAATTGGATTTAATGACAGTGGAACAATGTCATTGCTCAAAGATGAAGAAAGTGGGATTTCTGCCCAACAGACAAGAGACTAGAGACTCAAATAATTTCTATTGACTTGGATCCGGAAGGAAAAAGAAAATCTCAAGTGTGAATTTCACAGAAGGGATTGTTCAGTTTAAAGCAGAAATTAGGCACTACGACTTAGGTAAAGTCTTGAAAATAAATGCTAATTTCTAATACAAAATAGTGTCAACAGAGTCTCCTTGAAGACAAATATGTTGTTGTTAGGTGCCGTCAAGTCAGTTCCAACCCACAGCAATCCTATGTACAAGAGCACAAAACAATGCTGGGAACTGCGCCATCCTCACAATCTCTGTTATGCTTCAGCCCATTGTTGCAGCTACTTTGACAATCCATCTCGCTGAGGGTCTTTCCTCTTTTTCACTGACCTTCTACTTTACCAAGCATAATGTCCTTCTCCAGGGACTAGTCCCTCCTGATAACATGCCCAAAAGTATGTGAGATGAAGTCCCCCCATTCTTGCTTCTAATAAGCATTCTAGCTGTACTTCTTCCAAGACAGATTTGTTTGTTCTTTTGGCAGTCCATGGTATATTCAATATTCTTTGCCAACACCACAATTTAAAGGCATCAATTCTTCTTCTGTCTTCCTTATTCACTGTCCAGCTTTCACATGCATATGAAGCAACTGAAAACACCATGGCTTGGGTCAGGTATACCTTAGTCCTTAAAGTGACATATTTGCTTTTTAACACTTTAAAGAGGTCTTTTGCAGCAGATTTGCCTAACGCAATGCATCATTTAGGAACTCCATGTGATAGAGCGGAACTGCCCCAAACTTTTTTTTGGCTGTAACCTTTACAGAAGCAGATCAGCAGGTCTCCCCTTTCCCTTTATACCCCGGCTTCCACGTGTCCATTCGTCCAGTTTTCCTGTCCCTTCCTACTTTCTCATCTTTGCTTTTGGGCAGCTGTTGTCCATTAGGTCTTACTTCGTTTTTTAATATGAATTTAAATTTGAGAATCATGAGACATTTGAGGAAACGCTTAGAGACCTAAACAAAACCAAATACACACACACACACACACACACACACAGAGGAAATGAAGAGGAATCGGGAACATTAACATTGATGATAAATAATAGGAAATATTCATGAATGACAATAAAAGAGGATGCTGTTAAAAAGGAATATTCAGAAGGCAAAAAAGCTCTGAGATTAAAAATATGAAAGCACATACACATAGAAATTTTAAACTCAAGAAAATAATTTCAACATTAAAATCAAAAAGTAAGCCAAAGGGATGTACAACAGATAGAACAGATAAGAAAATTAAAGGATTAACCCTGGAGAGGGAACATCTGACTAATGGGAGTTCAACGGGGGAAAAGAAAAAAGAAAACCTGAGAAAATTTGCCTATAAAGTTATAAGCCGGAACCCAGGGAATATTTATTATATTTGCCATCACTGTCTTTTTTTTTTTAAAGGAGCCTTCTATCATTATTACCTTTCCCTGGTATGTGCATCACACTGATAAAAAAAATTATAATTACTTGAAAATTCACAAACAATTTTAAAATATGAAGTGGAATCCACATGTTCAGTTGGGGGGATCACCAAGTTATTCAGGAAGTACATATCTGAGGTAAGTTCCTTAGCATGTGTCAAAAGGGTTTTTTTTTTTTTCCTTTAGAAAGTAGAGAAGCCATAGGCCAAGACAGATTTGATTTCTTCCTGCTGACTCATTTGTATGAGTCAAGTAAAACGTTCAAAGAAAGATAAAAACTCCAGCTAATGAGCCCATTTGTGCAAATTCATTAGCATGAACACTTCCAATTGATTAGCACAAAGTGTTACAAGAAAACTCAAGAGTAAAAAGCAACATACAAGATTGGAGGCTGCTCTTCCAAGATGGAGAAAACCCCTGGAGATGAGGCCCTGGGGAGTTAAGGAAAACATCTGGCCTCCTTTGGAAATGAAATTCTTCTAAAAAGAAACATCCACGAGCTAACGCTGAATACTTATGAGACCAGATTAGATAGCTTTACTTTTATAAGGCTGCTAGATGTGAATCAGTTAAGGAAAGTAAATGTTAATGCTAATTATTTGTAAAACTTTACCATAATTTTATAGACACTCACATCACTTCCCTGGCTCACAAGTGTCCAAAGATGTCTTGCTCCCTTGTCACGCTAGGTAACTGCATTTCATTAATGATCTTCAGGAAACCTTTGACCTCTAAGATGAACTTAATGGTCCCTTCCCCCAAGAAGCTTGAGCAGATCAACTCACATCACTTCCAATTTATGGGTACCCAGAGGTCCTTATAAGTCTCCATTTGCAGCACTTACTACGCTGTTGTCATCATCACTTCATTTGATCTCTATTCTCTGTGATACTTTATGTTCAGAGATAATTAGGGACCAGGCTATCTTATTCATTGCTGTAACCCGAGCTACTAATAGACTATCTAGTCTGGGTAGTATGTGAAGTTGATGGAAAGAGTCAATGAATAAATAAATGGCAACCTGGTTTCACAGATCAGGAAATGCAGTAATAGAAAAGTAAGTGACTTATCCAGGATCAGTTGGTAGCATCACCAGGAGTACAACTTCAGTTTCCTGCTTGCCTGCTTAATGCTTTTTCTAAAGTATTAAAACAGAACTCATTAGTTCACATCAAGAGCCTCTAAAATAAGGGGATAAGCTCCTTTTAAAATCTTATTCTCTACTACTCTTACACATGAATCATAACCTCCAGACAAAAAGACCTGTTTACTGTCCAGATACATCCAGCTTAACTTCTCCTGCTGGTCTCTGATGCCTTTGTTCATACCAGGAATTCCTTGCCTTTATCTTTAACTTAACTCCCCCAAATTTACCACTCAGGTCCAGCTAAAATCCTATTACCAAAATTAAAAAAATGAAAACTCTGAACATTTTCTATATACCAGACAACAGAGGAGACGGAGATGGAAAATAAATGGCCTCTTTTCAAGTATACAATTTAATAATATTAAAAGTTTGACAATATCTAGTGTTGGAGAAGGAGCCCTGGTGGTGCAGTGGTGCGTTTGGTTAAAGCACTTGGCTGCTAACTGGAAGGTCAGTGGTTCAAAATCACCAGCTGCTCTGAGGGAGAAAGACGTGGCAGTCTGTTTCCATAAGGATTCACAGCTTTGCTAGCAAGTGGCCATTAAGATGCACTGATTGGTCTCAACCACCTGCAGTAAAGGAGAATGAAGAACACCAAAGACACCAGGAAAGTATTAGCCCAAGAGGCAGGAAAGGGCCACATAAACCAGAGACTGCATCATCTTGAGACCACAAGAACTAAATGGTGCCCGGCTACCACCTATCACCGCCCCGATGGGGAACACAACAGAGAGTCCCTGATGGAGCAGGAGAAAGGTGGGGTGCAAAGTTCAAATTCCAGCAAAAAGACCAGACTTAATGGTCTGACTGAGACTAGAGGAATCCTGGAAAGCATGGCCTCTGGACTCCCTGTCAACCCAGAACTAAAACAATTCCTGAGGCCAACTCTTCAGACAAAGATTGGACTGTACTGTGGGACATAAAATGATACTCGCGAAGAGTGTGCTTCTTAGCTCAAATTGATACATGAGAATGGGCAGCTTCTGTCCAGAAGTGAGATGAGAAGCCAGAGAGCGTTAGGAGCTGGTTGAATGGACACAGGAAATCAGGGGTGGAAAGGAGGAGTGTGCTGTCACAGTATAGGGAGAACAATTAGGGTCACATAACAATGTATATATAAATTTTTGTATGAGAAACTAACCTGAAATGTAAACTTTCACTTAAACTACAGCAATACACAAACAAAAAAGATTCACAGCTTTGGAAACCCTATGTAACAGTTGTACTCTGTCCTATAGGGTCACTATAAATTGGAATCAACTCAATGGCAACGGGTTTGATTTTGGTTTTTGAGTGTCGTCAAGACGGTAAGGAAATAGCCACTTTTCCACAATGTTGGTAGATATGTAAATCAGTGCCACAGTTTTGTTTTGTTCTGGGAAGGGAGGATTTAGCAATATCTCTCCATGTTAAAAGTGCATGATCCCTTAGACCCAGGAATTCTGCTTCTAGTAGTTTATTGGACAGATATTCTCCTAGATGTGTGTAAATTCTTATAAACATTAATGATGACTGAAGCAGTTTTTGTAAGAGACCAAAACTGGTAAAATAAGTGTCTGTCTACAGGATACTAGTTACATAAACTGTGCTACAACTATACAGAAAATACTTTATTTATTAAAAAGAATGAGCTGCAACTGGCGGAACAAGAAAATATTCTACATTCTACCTTGGTGAGTAGCGTCTGGAGTCTTAAAAGCCTGTGAGCAGCCATCTAAGATACTCCACTGGTCTCAACCCTTCAGGAGCAAGGGAGAACGAAGAGAACAAGATACAAGGAAAAGATTAGCCCAAAGGACTAATGGACCACAGCTACCATGGCCTCCACCAGACTGAGTCCAGTACAGTTAGATGGTGCCCGGCTACCACCACTGACTGCTCTGACCGGGATCACAATAGAGGGTCCTGGACAGAGCTGGAAAAAGATGTAGAACAAAATTCTAACTCACAAAAAAAAAGACCAGATTTACTGGCCTGAGAGACTGGAGAAACCCCAAGAGGATGGCCCCGGGACACCCTTTTAGCTCAGTGATGAAGTCACTCCCAAGGTTCACCCTTCAGCCAAAGATTAGACGGCCCCATAAAACAAAATGAGACTAATGGGGCACAACAGTCCAGGGCAAGGACTAGAAGGCAGGAGGGGACAGGAAAGCTGGTAATAGGGAACCTAAGGTTGAGAAGGGACAGTGTTGACACGTCGTGGGGTTGTCAACCATTGTCATAAAACAATATGTGTACTAACTGCTTAATGAGAAACCATTTGTTTTGCAAACCTTCATCTAAAGTACAATGAAAAAAAAAAATAGCTGCTGAGGCTGCTTATGTGCAACCAAATACCTCATGGGATTTTGTTCCTTGGTTTGGAGGTTTCGGGTCATAGTTTCATGGGACATACCAGAAATTGGCCTAATAATGTGTTTAGTGTTTCTGTTCTATGTCCTAGTTTGTTGTGTAGTGCCTGGGATCTTAAAAGCTTGCAAGCACCCATCCAAGGCGCAACAGTTGGTCTCTATTCATCTGGAGCAACAGAAGAAAAAGGAGAGTCATGAATAGGAGGAGAATATGGAATGTATGACTAATTGCCTCAACGAACAACTGCCTCCTTTGCCATTAGACCAGAAGGATTGGATGGTGTCCAGCTACCATTTCTGAACATTTTGCTCAGAGATTCCATAGAAGAATCCTGATCAAAAATGGAAAAATGCAGAATAGAATTTCAAATTCTCATGGATTATAGACTTTCTGGAACCATGGAGGGCAGATGAACCCCTGAAACTATTGCCCTGAGATAATCTTTAAACCTTAAACCAAAAATATCCCCTGAAGTCATCTTAAAACTGAACAATAGCTTAGCTTAATTAGTAAAAAAAAAAAAAATAAAGGTCAGTCTTGAGCATTATGCTCTTTTAATAACCATCTATATGGGATCAAATTAACAACAGCAACTTGAAAGATTAGATAGGAACCTTAGGGGGCAGTCAGAGTTTGATAATGAACAAGGAACAACTTAGAAAAGGAGGGTAAGAATGGTTGCACAACTGGAAGAATGTTATCAATGTCACTTAACTGTACATGTAAAAACTGTTGAATTAGTGTATGGTTTGCTGCGTATATCCTCAACAACAACAAAAAACTAAAAATTTTAGAAAACAGAAAAGATTACAGCCTTGGAAACCGTATGGGGCAGTTCCACTCTGTCCTATAGGGTCACTATAAATTGAAATCAACTCGAAGGCAATGGGTTTGGTTTGGTTTTTGGTTTTATAACAATGCTTTACAGTACCATGTAATTAAAAAAAGAAAAAATAATGAGCTAGCTCTCTATAGGCTAATATAGAAAAAACTCAGTGATATTAAGTGAGAAAAGCAAAATGCATAATAATATGTATGATTTCATTTGTACAAAATCATATACATATATATACCTTTATATAAAAATATATACATCTATATAGATATCTTTGTATACACTAGAAGTAAGAAAGTATAGCTAAAAAACAGAAGTAGTGATCAATTGCCTCTAGGAAATAAGACTGGGGATGTGGGGTGGGCATTGGTCTCTACTTATCATTTTTTATTCTTCAGTATTTGAATTTTTTACACACACACAGATATCACATCCATAATTATTTACCTATTAAAGTTAATTAAACTTTTAAAAAGTCTATGAATATTTACTTAGTTGACAGGAAGGCAGAGTGAATATTAGGGAAAGGTTAAATGAGATAGTGATATTTTATACTGTCCTTGAAGGGTAAGTAGTGTTTCTATAGACAGAGATAGAAGAAGGATTCCATGCAGAAAGTGGACTATGCTTGCCAGCACATGGCAGTTAGGCATGGCCATATGACTAGTTCTAGTCAATGAAATAGGAGGTGAAGTGATATATCTACTTCCGGGGTAAGGCAGTGGGAAGCCCTTATATAATTGGACTCAGTAATAAAGAAGGACTTGTGTTGAGTTGGTGGAAAAACAAGATGGAAGAAGTGCAGAGTGCTGAGTAACTGCAAAGAGAACGGCTACCCCAGTGCGTCACATGTACCCTCAAGAGGCAAAAATAAACTTCCACTCTGTAAAGAGATGTGGAAGTGTTTGTTACTATAATCTAGCCTCACGTGACTAACACAGACAATTCCAGGAAAATAAACAACATTATAGGGAAAGGTGTTAAAAAATGAAAGTCTGAGTTATACTAAGGAGGCCTTGTGGTGCTGTGGTTAAGCGCTCAGCTGCTAACTGAAAGGTTGGCGGTTGGCAGTCGGAACCCACCAGCTGCTCTGTAGAAGAAAGACTTGGCAGTCTGCTACTGTAAAGATTACAGCCCTGGAAATCCTATGGGGGCAGTTCTACTCTGTCATATAGGGTCATGATGAATAGGAATTGACTCAACAGCAATGTTCTTTGCTTCTTTTTTTGGCGGGGGGCGATATTTTAAGTTATACTAACCCATTGCTGTTGAGTCAATTGCGACCCACAGCGATCTTATGAGACAGGGTAGAACTGCCCTATAGGACTTCCAAGGCTGTAATCTTTACGGAAACCGACTGCCACATCTTTCTCTCGCAGAGCAGCTGATGAGTTCGAACTGCTGACCTTTTGGTTAGCAGCCAAGTGTTCAACCACTGCACCAGCAGGGCTCCTTTAAGTTACACTAGTGAGTGTTTAATACGTGTGTAGAGGTACAGGTGCAGGAGACACTCAGAAAGTGGTCTGGGCTTGAAAGGCAAAGGGATTTCACTACCACAGTGAAGAATTACACTCACTTTGTTTGGCTTAAGAAGCTTCTAAAAGTTTTTTTATTTATTTGCTTGTTTTTTTGTTTTTGTTTTTTAAGCTGGGAAGTGGCATGATCAAAGATTAGGAATTTTATTTGTTTAGGAAGATCAGCCTGGCAGTGGGGCTAAGAAGAGTATCTAGTTTTAAAATGGAAAAGGAGTAATCAGCAAAGAAGACAGAAAACAGTCAGAGAAAAGCAGGAGTGTTTTGTTGTATTAGTTTCTTAGGGCTGCTGTGAAAAGTATCCCAAACTGCGTGGCTTAACACAACAAAAATTTATTCCCTCGCAGTTCTGGAGGACATAAGTTAGAAATCAAAGTATCAGCAGGGGTGGTTGCTTCTGAGGGAGAGTCTGTTCTACCCTTTCTCCTAGCTTGTGGTGGCTGCTGGCAATCCTTGGTGTTCCGTGGCTTACAGGCTTCTCACTGCCAACTTCTGCCTCTGTCTTCTCCTGGTAGTGCAGTGGTTAAGAGCTCAGGCTGCTAACCAAGAGATCAGCAGTTCGAATCCACCAGATGCTCCTTGGAAACCCTATGGGGCCGTTCTACTCTGTCCTAAAGGGCCGCTGTGAGTCATAATCGACTCGATGGCCGTGGGTTCTTTCCTTCTCGTGGCCATTTTTCCTGTGTGTCTTTGCGTCTTCCCACGGCTTTCTCGTGAGAACACCAGTGACTGGAGGTAGGACCCACCCTAAACCTGTATGATCTTATCTTAACTAGTTACATCTACAAACACACTGCTTCCAAATAAGGTGACATCTGAGGTTTTCAGATACACATCAATTTTGGGTGGACACTATTCAATATAATACAGTACTAGAATCTAAAGACAAAAGCTAAACGAAGAAGAAATGTGTGGTACCAGGAAATCCAAGGAGGTGAAATGAGGTGAGGCATGAGGAGGGTGACTGTGGTCCTTAACTGACAAACTTAGAGAAAGTAATTAGTAAAGTAAGACGGAAAGAAACGAGGATGTAAGACGTTGGGCAGTGAGTAGGCGGCAAAGAAATGGGGTCACTTAGTAGCAAACTCTCCAAAGAAATTTGGAAAGAGAAAGCGCAGAGAGAAACAGGAACAACTTGAGGAAAATGCAAAGTTAAAGAAAGGTTAGTTTGTTGTTGCCTGTTTATTTGCTTAGTTATTTCTTTAGATAGGAAAGATAATGAAATATCTCTGGGCAAAGAGGAGCTGGGTTGGCAGGAGAGATAGGACAATGAGACCCACTGCCATTGAGTCGATTCTGACTCATAGTGACCCTACAGGACAGAGGAGAAGTGCCCCATAGTGTTTCCAAGGCTATAATCTTTACAGAAGCAGACTGCCACATCTTTCTTTCAAAGAGTGGCTGGTGGGTTCAAACCACCGACTTTTCCGTTAGCAGCTGAGTGCTTAACCATGGTGCCACCAGGGATCCTTTGATAGGACAATAAAAAAAAAAAAAACCCTTTGCCTTCTAGTTGAGTTGATTCTGACTCACAGCAGTCCTCTAGGACAGAGTAGAACTGCCCCATAGAGTTTCCAAGGAGCAGCTGGTGGATTTGAACTGCAAACCTTTTTGTTAGCAGCTAAGCTCTTAAGCCATTGCCCCACCAGGTCTCCAATAGGACAACAGAGGGCGGTAATTAATTGTGCATGGCCCACACTTTTTATTAATGAGTAGTATCAAATACAAAGGAGAAGGAATTAGTCTTGAGCATGCCTCTGACTTTCTGAAGTGAAGAGTGGAAACTTAAATGGTCTCAAACTAGTTAGTCCTAAAACTTCTCAGTGAACAAAAGGCAAGGTCTCCTGATCAGAGTACGGAGGCTGCAAGTAGAGTTTAGAGGTAAGAAGCTCACTGGAGGGGGCATTGGGGGATTGGGGACATTTAACTTCCAGGAATAGACAGCGAGTTAGGATGAGGGAAACACAAGGATAAATGAACCTCACTGAAGGTCCAGGGAAAAGAAGAAAGGATTTAGATCGGACCTGTCTTCAGTATGGTGGCTTTCCGTAGTTAGGCACAGCAGCCTGGGGACAGATTAGAGAAAGCAGAGAATTGCGGTCCCTTGGGAATCCCTGGCTGGTACAAATAGTTAACACACTCGGCTGCTTACCAAAAGGTTGGAAGTCTGAGTCCACCCAGAGGCATCTCGTAAGAAAGGCTTGGTGATCTACTTCTGGAAAATCAGCCATGGTAAACCCTATGGAGCATAGTTCTACTCTGACACACATGGGGTTGCCATGAGTTGGAGTTGACAAACCAGCCACTGGTTTGTGCTTACCTTGAGGTAAGAAGGATAAGGCAGGGCGTAGTGAGCCATGGCACGTTTGTCATCTAAGTCTTTAAATGCCTCGCCACAGGTGTGAGCTATGGTAGGAAATTAAGTATCTGCCAAACACAGGTGATAGGCCAGGTGTACTGTGAGGGGACAGTAGAAAGGGGACAGTGGACATAAGCTAGTTAACGAAGCTTTTCTTGACCACTCCAAGTAAAAGGGATCTTGCTCTCTTTAGAAGTTTTTCAGCATTTTTGTCTGTCCACTCCCATAGCATTCAAAACTTCTCAGTGCCTCAGTTTCTTCATCTGTAAAGTTGGGATAATGACAGCTACCACCACACAGGGTTGTTGTGAAGATTAGTTGATATTATATCATTTCACCATCACTATCATCTGGTGATTTACATATTATTAATTTCAAGGTTTTAGACGAAGAAACTGAGTTTAACCCTAGTCCTTAACAATTTCTACTGAGCCTACCTTACTGAACACTATCCAACATTTGAAGAATCAAATGCAAAACACACTAGATATAGATACGCCACATACTGTCCCCTCAGAATTGCAGACTGGGCTGGTTATCCTCTTTTTTGCCATCTCCATCCACTCTCTCACTTTCTCTCCCCTTCTCTGTTTCCTGAGGGTTCACCCCTCTGGACTCCATCACCTGGATCCCTTGCATCTGACTTCTGGTTGCCTCTGGCTTTTAGAGGCACCAACAGGAGAACTGAGGGATGGAGGTGAGAGAGGCCAGGCTCCAGCCTCCCCAGCTCCTCTCCCAATGTTCACACTACTCCAGCAGTAGCTGCTTCTGTTTAAGACCGTAGCTCCAGCCCTGCAGCTCTTCCTGCACAGCCCCAGCACTACTTCCTCCCCTGGTCCCTCAGGCCTAGCTGTGCTAAGATGGCCAACTCTGGGTGCTTTAACATGACTTGCTTCCTTCAGCCCTGCCCACAACGCAAAGCATAGTCCCTTCATTAATTCTCTTGTATTAAACTCTTTTTGAGTAGTTTTGTTTCCCCTGTGTCCAGATTGATCCACAGTCTATATGAAGTATCATACATTTTATGTACAAAATAGAATGCAAAAAATAAATTTTAGATCCTTAGAGGACTTTAGACTACATTTGAAACAGATGAAGAAACTGAGTCCTGCAGAAATAACCTGGTTCCACATTTGCAAAGCTAGTAAGAGCAGCGTGGAGAAGGGCCAGGTCCCCCGACTCCCAGAACAGGCACTTTCTGCTCCATCCTGTGGTGTCCCTCTCAAGGGGACCTGAACAGGAAAACAAAGGGCTTTGATTATAGGACACATCTGCAAGATAGTACTGTGGCTTCTAGTAAATAAATTTCACTGTCAGACTTTTCCACCCCATTGTCAGAACAGTCCTACCACCTCTCTGTGTGGAGATAATTAGGATTTAACCTCCATGTCGGAAGCAAAAAGCTGCTGGCTTTCAGAAAGAGATGTTACTTAAGGGTCAAAACTATTGTCGTCTGATCAATTCTTCTCCAAATGGATGAAGTTCTTAGATCTGCTTCTTATTTTGGGGTGGAGGGCCATCTTGAGGAATGCAGTCTTCTAACTAAAACAATAATTTGTCAATTCTGATGCATTAAGAAGTAGAGAATTAAAAAAAAAAAGCAGAGAATTTATTTACATTAATCAAAATTAATTTCCTTATCATTTTGTTCTCCCCAAAATTATTCTTAAAATTGATGGTACACACAATAATCAACAGCATCTCACACACGTATGTGTGTGTGCATATAGATATGTATACAAACATATACACATAAATATACATGTACATACATTATGTGTGTAAACAGATAGATATATATACAGACTTAAAAACCTACAGAATGACAAACATTTATTTACTGCTTAACTGATGGACCTTTTATATTAATAACATTATGTCTTCCTCCAACATTTAGAGGTAGCATTTATTATTTACTGCCATTTAACAGATGACAAAATTAAAGCATATGGAGTTCAGTTGAGATAGGCTAAACTAGCACAGGTACTAAGTGGAGAAATTCAAATCTGAGCCTAGCCCCTCTACAACAAAAAATACCCACTCTCTCCATTTTCCTGGTGCTCTACAGTCAATACCATTATTGGGGTGACACACAGCATATAACAACTGTAACTGACGAGGACAAAAGATGTCCTCTGCCAATCATTTCATCCTGGCCCCATATCCTCTTCTTAGCCATCTCGTCCTATAGCTCTTGAAGGGACAAGCACTCATCTGGTCAAATCCTATTCTCTCTGCTGGGAATTTAGATTTGGGTGTTGGAGATATAGGTTTGAGGGTCTGTTGGGTGCTTGGATGGAAATGTTCTGTGGAAGCCAAGGCTGGAGGCCATGTGCATCTAGGAGCAGGGAGAATTAGCCTATAGAGACAGAGGAGAACAAATGCATGTCTCCAAAGAAAAGCAGAGATGAGAGTCCAGGTAGTTCTGGAGAGAGGGAGAGAGTAACCCAGATCCTGGTCTCATCTCCTAAAAGGCCTGATTGTGACTCCTGCCTATGAGATCCACCAGATGCTCCCTTAGTTACTCCGCCTTTAATTTACATAAGCAACCTTGAATAGTATTGTGTTACTTACAACGAAGTGACCCAGAATGCAAAAATCTATTTTTTTCTGACAATTATGTGCATCTTTTAGGAATGTCATTAAGAACATGAATTCTAAGCGTTGCTGGCTATTAAACGATATGCGTTAATGGAATGTCAGACTGAAAATGTGCAATCATCGGACTGTGGTTAAATGTACAGACTCTGACTTCAGAGTCCCTGACTTCAAACTTTCTCATCAAGTGTAACACAAAACAAGTTTTTTCTATTCTGCTTCTGCTTCTTCTGCTACAGAATATGGATAATAAAATTAAATAAATTAAAATTATATATGTAAAGCAGTTACCCCACTTGCTGCCACATAGAAGAACCCAAAAAATGCCAGGTTTTTTTTTCCTGTTATTTTTTTACCTTGATAATCTCCATAGCGTCACTTCCCGTGTCTTACTCTCTAGATAAAGTTTTATTATTGGTTTCATGTAGAAGAGTCAAAATTCCATCCATAAATTCAAATAATTTCAAATCCAGTTGTGAAATAAAGGCCCGTCACAGTCATTAGTGTTAACATTTACAGCTCTTCCTTTATCTTTGTTTAAATTTCCAATAAGTGTCATTCATAATCATAAGAAAGGGTTGAGAAGATGAGACTTCACTGAGACAGGGAGGAAAATTCTTTTTAAATATCCTGTCAATGATAAGTCAGACAACCATGGGATACAATCAAGTAACTAATATGAAAATAATCGTGCTGTCTTTCATAAATGTAAATGACTGCCAACTACTTTCACGAGTGGCTGCCTTGGAGTTGTTTCTCCATCTACACTGAATGGGATTATGCTAAACAGCGTATCTGCCCCCTCCACAACCCAAAGCAGGTGTTTCCAAAGAAAAGGATTAGAGCCAAGGCTTCGAAATGGTTCCCTCCAGTTCAAACCCCTGCTGAGAATTTGTATTTCTAACAAGTTCCCAGGTGATGCTAATGCTGCTGGTCAAGGACCAGTTCTGAGAACCACTAGTACAGCAGTGGTTCTCAAAATTTCTTATTCATAAGAATCACCTAGGGATCTTGTTAAAATGAAGATTCTAATTCAGTATATTGGGGTGGAAATGCAA
This sequence comes from Dugong dugon, assembly GCA_030035585.1. Taxonomy (NCBI): domain Eukaryota; kingdom Metazoa; phylum Chordata; class Mammalia; order Sirenia; family Dugongidae; genus Dugong; species Dugong dugon. The sequence goes on along the minus strand of CM057480.1, from coordinate 18,244,036 downwards.
ATTCTCAGCAGGGGGTCAAACTGGAATGAACCGGTTCGAAGCCCTGTTTAGAGTAAGGGTAGAGTCCATATTCCAGAGCACAATAAAACCTACTGTTCTCCAGAGGGATTTACTAACCACATCAGTCTCATTAAAACACAGCTCTAGCCCATTGAGCTAAATAATTAGGGTCAGCTATAGATAGAATTACCATTAATTGTTTTCAGATTTCAATCTCTGGGCCTTTCATTCCAGAATCACTAATTAAAATAAGGAAGAAAAAAGTGTTCAGAAGTGTAGAGTCAATTTACGCTTCAGAATCATCTATTAGTGTGCCAAATGGCTCGTTCATGGAGAACGCTACCCAAACCAAGTTTTTCAGCAGTAAATATTTAAATTCCAGGCACTTGTGAAAAATGTTGCCAAATAAATTCTAGACACCACTGTTTTGTCTAGTTAACATCTCGTCTTCCCACCCTTCTTTGGGAATAGCTCAACCCCCTATAAATAGGGGTGTGCTCCTAAACTATGCTGAACTTCTCATAGTATCTTACATCTTGATGGGCACAGTCATTGATCCAAGATGTCAGTACAAAACCTAAAGGGATGACTTTCAGGAAGAAGCTAAGAGAGCATGTGTACCGTAACCACTCTGGTTAGGACGTTAAAGTCAGACCTGCTTGCAGCTATTTCCACAGCGACACCAAGACAATGAAATTCACCTGCAGACAGAAAGAGATGCGATGCAGAAAAGAAGGAAACAGAGGCCCGGTGGCTTTTGAATCCCTCTTTTAAACTATCTTAGCTTTTACTCCTACCACTCCAAACTATACAAAAAACCCAAAAACCAAACCCGTTGCCTTCAAGTTGATTCTGACTCACAGTGGCCCTATAGGATAGAGAAGACCTGCCCACAGGGTTTCCAAGGAGTGACTGGTAGATTCGAACTGCCAACCTTTTGGATAGTAGCCGAGCTCTTAACCACTGCACCACCAGGGCTCCGCTGCCAATTATACAAACCAGTAAACTTAAACTAATTCAAGTTAAGTCTCTGTCACTTGCAATCAAAGTGTCTTGAATTATATGCCACTACACCAGAATTACTGTCTTTGAACACTTTGAGGTTTACTTCATTTCAAAGACCCAAGAGTTAGAGGAGAAATTTAGACTATATATATGTATATATATATATACGCACACACATATATACTCATACACACACATATATATATATTATGTATATATATACACTCCCTCGTCTCACTTATCAACATGATTAGGTTCCAAAAACCAGGTCATTATATGAAATCAGTATTATGTGAAAATGGAGGATGACCACATCATTATATAAACTGCCAGATTTTATCATTATGTAACTGCCAAACCACTGAGAATCATGGTCCAGCCAAGTTGACACATAACCTTAACCATCACAGCCAGTGTTACTCTCTCTTCACACCTTGGCATTTGTTTCTGCCAGATGTATGTCGTTAATAAGCAAAATAGTCAAAGAGTAGATTTTTTTTTTACCATTGTTGTACGTGTGAAATGTTGGGTAACAAGACAGTTTATAAGTGAGGAGAAGGTGTATACACATACACACACATGCATATATATGGGAATATATCTTCATCAATGGCCCATAGAGAGTTTCTAAGAGATTCCACTGTCACAAAGGATAGGCATCATGGAGTCAAATGTGTAAGAACACAAATAGACACTATACTCCTGGATTAAGCATCATGATGATAATAACTTTGAGTTATTAAGGAGCCAGACTGGGCAGTGTTTCATTCTGTGGTGCACAGGGTTGCTATGGGTCAGGAGTGACTCGACAGCACCTAGCAACAACAACAACAGCGGTGCCAAGGTTAAGTGCTTGGCTGCCTACAGAATGGTTGATGGTTTGAACCAACTCAGTGGCTCTGCAGGAGAAAGACCTGGCTATCTGCTTCCATGAAGACCACAGGCAAGAAAACCCTATGGGGCAGCTCTACTCTGGATCAGCGGCTGTAAGTTCCTTGCCATGTGGCCTTCACCATAAGAAACTCACAATATGGCAACTGAATTTTTAAAGCCAGCAAGAAAGAGAATCTCCTCACAAGACTTGTGTTACAATCTATGTAATTACATACATATAGTCATGTATGTATGTTCTATCACCTTTGTCGTATTCTGTTGGTCAGAAGTAAATCACAGGTTCCACCTACACTCACGGGAAGGGAATTACATACAGGCATGAATACCAGGAGGCAGGGATCATGGGGCTGCCCTAGAGTCTATCTACCACACAGATATTATTATTATTTTTATTTTTCAGATAAATATGCTGAGGCACAGAAGTTAAGTAAAGTTTTGAAGACCACACAGCTAAGGTACAGAGCCAGGCTTCAAATCCAGGCAGTCTGTTTCCACTATGCTACATCTTATGGGAAAAAAATGCTACATGCAGTGTTCAGCAAATTCAGTACTACTAGTCTCGAACCTGATATTTAATAGCTGTGTGAGCTGGGACAAAAGTCTTAACCTCTCTGATCTTCACTTTTTTCCCCCTCTCTAAAGCAGAAATAATGAATAATAACGTTTCTGGGGTTTTGTGATAGCTAAATGGCATATACATATGAAAATACTTTGAAAGTGCTATATTTTAATATATTTTATATTTACTATATTTTTAATATAATACTACCCTGTGCCTTCATGATATAGACTAAAGATGCTATATGCTAAATTTTACTAAATGTATTTTGTGCATATAATTAGGTACGATATTTATTAAAACCTGCTACAATTCCACACACCTAGATCATCAAGGGCTTTCATTATTCCCATTTTTCTGCAACACTGACACCCACTTCGGTCTTGGCAGGCAGAGGAAGATGAAGGTTCCAAAAGGCGGCATGATGTTTCACCCTTACCAGGACATGAGACCTGAGCACTTTGACTAGAAGGAGGAATTGATTTATACAAATCCACCCATATACTTCTGCTTGTCTTACCCCACAATACTTCTATGGTGGCTAGCCTTGGAAAGTTGTCTTTTGTCACAATGGATAGGAAAGTGAAAGAAGCTCATATCTATTATCTACAAAAGTTACCTGTCCTTGGCAATTCACAGATGTTACTTTGTTTAACCTTCACAAAGCTCTGTGAGGTAACATTATTAACTCTACCTTCAGGTAAAGAAATTAAGAATCAGGAGGGTCATATAACTTGTTCAAGGTAGAATGCAAACCCAAGACTGCTTCAAGTTGGACAAATAGGGGAAATATATATACTTAAAAGATATGTACAGAGTCCTGGTGGCACAGTAGTTAAGAGCTACGGCTACAAACTAAAAGGTCCGCAGTTCAAATGTACCAGGTGCTCCTTGGAAACCCTACGGGGCAGTTCTAGTCCGTCCTATGGGGTCACTAGAAGTCAGAATCAATCAGTACTAAATCATGATGGAATTTATTAATTTGTTCAGTTATCAAATCACCAAGGAGTAATTGAGGTCTTATAATATCTCGGGCACAAATATATAAAAGCAATGAGAAGTCAAATTAAATCATGTCTCAGAATTTTGAAAGCCAAACCATTGACTTGGGACTCAAAAGACATTTATCCTACACCTGGCCACACTGCTAAATACCTGTGTGTCACCTGACCTAGATTGTGTATACTAAACCTTCAGGGTTCCCTCTATAAAAATGGTGGCCCTTCCCTCTGTTATATCTTTTTTCACAAAGCAATCATTGGGATTAAAGAAACTAGTATGCCTGTAAAAATAAAGCACTAGAAGTGTAAGGAACTGTCACAGTCATGGGAAACAGATCCAATCTTAGACCTATTTAGTTTTTAATAGTAGTTAAAAAAACAAACATGCTCATGCAACATCGTATTTTACCAGAGTACTTAGAAACACACTCTGAATCCAAAACAGACAACATTTTCAAGCTTCCCCAATTTAAAAGAAAATGTAAAAGATGTCAAAGAACTGAATTAAATAATCCTGGCTTCTAATCATTATAAACCCAAAAATGGACTAATTTCAGAAAATGATGATAAAATTTTATGAGCCACCGAGAGTTGTAGACAACTTATTTACAGAAACATATTTTCCCCCAAAACACCATTTAAAAACATGATGGCTTTAAATAAAAATGATCTAGGAAACATACTAAGCATCATACATCTGCTTCCCTATAACACCGTATGCATATGTGAATACATGGGTGGGGAATAGAACTTTCTCTCCGTGTCCCTGGCAAGCCAGAACTATTGGTAGAAACTGATTTCAATACAACTGAATAAAAACAAAGAAGAAAATAACAACATAACAAACATTTTCATGGTTAGGGCTGCCCCACACTGAAATGAAAGACCTGGGTTGGGGGTGGTGGGGTCCTGTCATCATAAGAGTTCAAGCAGAGGTTTGTTCCTAGGGCAGAGCCAGGTTTTGTGGGGCCTAAATTTGAAGTTTATATAATTTCCGTGAGTGTTTTTAAGAAAAAGAAGACACACTTTCCAATATAAAATTAGGTTGGAAAGAGAATATTGATTGATAATGAGGAAAATTACAACAAACTTCAAATATTACAAAAAAAACCTAATAGATACCACAAACATCATAAAATACAGGAAAAAAGGTCATTTGTTTTTATTAACACACCATATCACTTTTTTCCCCAGGTTTTTTGGCTGTATACTCCTTGACTACTTCTTCATATGACAATGATTTTGTACTACAATTGTGTATGGAGAGACTGTAAAGGAGTAAAATCAGTCTGCGTGGTATGGGGAACTGATTTAAAAAAACAACAACAAAACCATAGTTTTAGAACAGTTTTCCTTCAGCTTCAAAACTCACCATTGGTAATATAGTGTAAATTTGGGGTATGAATTGGAATTGACTCGACAGCAACAGGTGTGGTTTTTGGGAGTTGTTAAATTGGGGATACTTCTCTTAAGTGTCTTTTATATTTCAAGATTTAGAAGTATTTTCCACAGACCAGTATCTGGCTCCATATATTTCAAACCTTGTTTCTCCTCCACTATACACATACCTTCAGTGCTAGGCTCTTTTTAAAACAGGCTCATATTGAGATCTGAACTCTGACCCTGGGCCTTCCTGTCATGGTACAGGCTAAGTTAACAACTGAGTGCAAAGAGCACTTCTGGAAGTCATTTTTACACCAGGATGGGTAGTATCAACTCTACAAAGAAGGGCTCATAAACCACAACAAATACATTCAATTAAACTCAAACTGAATGTATTCTCAATCCAACTTCCCCTTAGCTGGATTGTAAAAACACCAGTGGCCACTCCAAGACCATTCAACATGTGGGGAAATACAGAAGAAGTCAGAGGGTGAAGAAACAGCAGTCTTAACTATTTGTGTTTAGAATATTAAATGTTTAAAATTTTGTTTTTAGCAGACAAAAATATGTGACCATGTAAACTCACCGACAGAGCATTTCCAGGGTCTTAGAAGTCACTCAGACATTTGAGGGGCCCTGAAGTTTATATAATTTATTACTTTCACAGTAAATCCTCCTCTGTGTGTTACTGATAATAGAGAAGAGGATCCAAAACCACACAAAGTTCAGTCAAGAAGACCCTTAGTGAACTTTCCAGTGCTGTAATTACATGAACCTCTTTCTTTGTGCATTGAATGGCTCTTTGAGCTCGTAGAAGCAAATAGGTAAACTTGTATCACCAGACTGAGACAGAATGAGAATACCAGGTTTGAAAGTGGGAGCTAAGCATGTAAATGAATCACGAAAAAAGAGTTTTGTAGGGAACTGACACACTTGGTCCTTGGCCTTTTCCACACACATTACATCCATACTGATTTCAGCAATCAAACCTTGCCCCTAGATCTTAAGTTGTTGTACTCAGAAACCACCTGAATTAGTTAAGATAGGCAAACTTCTATAAGAATTGGACCCTAAATATAAGAATGACTCAAATACAAGGAAGGTTTATTCGTTGTCCACAAGGTCCTACTGGGTGGGTAAGCAGTTCTGAAATGAAACTCTCATCCATGTGGCTTCCATAACCTTTGACATGTGGCTTCCGAGGTCACTGGTGGCTTCTCCTGATTCCAGTCAGGCAGAAGTGTAAAGGAATGTGAAGGAACATAGCATAGGGAGATTTTTTTCTTCCCCCACCAGGCCTGGAAGAGTAGGATTACCACTTCCGTCCAGTGATAATCACATTGATCTAGCTAGAACTTAGATACATCGCTACTCACAAGGAAAGCTGGAGAACAGAGTACCTCTGGGTAGCCATCTCACAGCAAAAGCTCACACAGTGGAAGGTAGAACACACATTGTTGGCAGACAGGTTTAAGTGTCTCTGCCACTGCATCATATTCAATCCTGTAGGCTTCTTACTGACAGGTAATGAGCACAGTCTCACAGAGCAGCTCTCCAGATCTTCTTTTACCTCATTTAACTCTAAAAATCCATTGCTGTCGAATCAATTCCAACTCATAGAGACCCTGGAGGACAGAACAGAGCTGCCCCACAGGGTTTCCAAGGCTGTAATCTTTATGAAAGCAGACTGTCACCTCTTTCTCCCACGGAGCAGCTCGTCAGCTCAAACGACCAACGTTTTGGTTAGCAGGGGAGTCCCTTAAGCACTGCGCCACCAGGGCGCCTTGGTTTAACTATCTGCCTCTTATTTTCCACCATCATCACCTAATACTCTTCCAAGCTGTCCCCTAGCTATGTCCTCTACTCAGTTTTTCCCCTTCAAAGCACAAGAGTTTTGTTGTGGCTATTACTCTTTTGCTTATCTTTCATTTTCTATTTAATAAAAACTTTTTGATGGTTAAGATTTCAGGCGGCCAACTCATCTTGTAAGGCCTCCTCTAGAACCGCTAAAGAGAACAACCGTACAGAAAATGGGAACAATGCGTGCCGGCTGGGAGAGTTAAAAAAAAAAAAGGATCCATTTGAAAAGACCAGATTATTCAGTGAAAGAGGGGAGAAAGCATAATAAGCTAATCTATACACAGCTTCAGGAATCTGAGCAATTTTATTTACCTTGGATATAAACAGACAACTTTCTGAAAGGCTAATCAGTATTAATGAATAGAAAAATTAAAGAATAGAATTAACACATGGAAAATAGGAAAAGAAAATTTTTAATCAGGCATCAAGTTAGCTTTATTTAAATAAGTTGAAATCTATTAGAATAAAAAAAAATCTTAGACAATTCCCCTCTTATGATTAGAAAATAAATAAAAGACTTAGAAAAAAAGGGGGTATAGTATTAATCAAATAATGTGGACAAATAATGTGAAGAAAATAAAGGCCAACTGAATGGGTAAGAACACATAATATTTGAGAATCTGGGTGATTTGACAATCTGAGGTAGCCACATTTCACACTATTTCCTTGCAAAGGAATCTGGATACCAGAAACGGGAAAGAATGGCTTAATTCTTGTTTACTGCTAGGAATCTACAGACATCTGACTCACTGATAATGCTAAATTAGTTGCTTCTCCACTGATGCTAAAGATACCCTTCAGTACCTTCCATCTGAAAACCAATTTCCTTGCAGCAGAATTTCTGAAGGAGGCCAGAGGACCTTCTACTATTATGCTAAATAACTAGTCACAGCAAAACATACTTTCATTCCTAAAATGGCCTCTGGAAAACAGCATATTTAGTCTTACAACCAGAAATGTTTCTCTATTCTTTAAATCTAACTAGTTTAACCATAAAACCAATTAAAAAACAACTTATGTTCTCCTGCTTATTTATTATTGCTTATTGCACTTAGAAAGTGGGTTGTTAAAATGTCTCTAAACAATAGTGAACAAATATACATGTAAGGCTCACTCATTACCTATAGTATGTATTATCTGGTCTCTAAATGCATATTATAAAGTGCTTCTTGTGATATCTGTACACATGTTTGATAAATACGATGTAAATTACCAACACAGGTCCCCTGGAAGCTGGCACTTCAATGGGTTATAAAAATAAATGTGTACATTATTGTGAGTTATGAGTCTGCAATATAGTACATTATTTTATTAAATATCCAGATCATGATTTCCTCTTGCCTAATTATTTTTGAAAGACCTCCAAAAAGTTAGAAGGTATCACATCTGACTAAGTCACAAGAACACATCGATTTTGCCCCGACCACATAATCATAAAATATTGGTCTAATGATATTTTTCTTCTCTGCAAGTGCCCAAATTCCAACAACCTCCTCTCTGTCCTTGAAACCAGTCCCATCAATAATAATTTCTATATTTACAAGCCCTAATGTGTTGAGTAATAGGGAATTCTGCCTTCTCTTTCCACTAAGGATATCAAATTTTCATTTTTATGCCTACATTTAATAAAATTGAGACCAAGGTGTCTTGACTCATGTGTTCAGACCAATAAGATGGATTCTTCATACAAAAGTGTCCCCAACAAAAAATCAGGATTTAATATGGTGCTGGGTACAAAGAAGTAGACTAGGTTCCACACAGTTGGGTTTGAGTCCTAGCTATTATTAAATACCTGTGTGAACCTGAGAAAATCACAACTCTCAGGACCTCCTGAATGCATCTGTACAGTGAGGAATTTGGATTAGATGCTGGCTGTTGTTGTTGTTGTTAGTTGCCATCAAGTTGATTCCAACTCATGGCGACCCCATGTGTCAGAGCAGAACTGCTCCATAGGGTTTTCAAGGTTGTGACCTTTCAGAAACAGATCACAAAGCTTGTCTTCGAGGCTCCTCTGAGTGAGTTCAAACCATCAACCTTTTGGCTAGTAGTTGAGCAGTTAACCATCTGTGCCACCCAGGGACCCCTCAGACGCTGGCTAGTGATGATTAATCCACCACCTGTCTGTCAGTTTATCATACTGTGGTGGCTGAATGTTGTTGTGATGTGGAAGCTATGCCATCATTATTTCAAATATCAGCAGGGTCACCCATGGTGGACAGGAATCAGCAGAGCTTCCAGACTAAGAAAGACTACGAGAAAGGCCTGGCATATGCTTCCGAAAATTAGTCAATGAAAACCTTATGGATCACAACAGAATACTGTCTGACTTCCTTGCTTTGGACACGTCATTAAAGAGGGATCAATCACTAGAAGAGAACATCTTGTTTCATGAAATATAGGGCCAGGGAGGGTAGTGAGAGACCTTCAGTGAGACAGATTGGCACAGTAGCCACAATGATGGACTCAGACATGCTGGTGATTACGAGAATGATGCAGGACCAGGCAACATTTCGTTCTGTTGTACGTAAGGTCGCCATGAGTCAGAGTTGACTGAATGATAGCTAACAAGAACAGTGATGGCTAACAGTTAGAGTGCTCCTGAGTATACTCAGCAGGGCTTTATATATCTCAGTTCATGTCATCCTTAGAACAACTGTAAAAGAAAGGTATTTTTATAACTTCTGCTCTACAGATAAAGAAACCCAACACTAGTGAAGTTAAGAATCTTGCCAAGGTGAAAACAGTGAGTTGTGAAGCAGAAATTCTACCCAGGAGTAAATGCTCTTAGTCACCACATTATACTGCTAAGGTGCTTTCTAGCATGGGTGTTCTATGATTTATATCAACCTCTTTTACAAAACACTTAGCTATAGTGCTCTTGGTAAGACGGACAGTAACATGGTGGAAGGGAAAGAACTCTGTACCAAAACCAGGAAATTGGCCTTCTCTTCCTTCTCCACCCTTAAGAAGCCGTGTGCACCCAGGAAAGTTGCTTATAAACTTTCTGTGCCTCACAGATCCCTAAGGTCCCTTCCAGCTCTCCATTTGTGGGATTTTAATTTTGAATTAACAAATGGCACATCTCTCATTGTCAGTGGAGGTCTAGGTTCCCAGAACAACCTTTTTTTTTTTTCCTTGTGTATAGTTGTTTGGAGCCCTGGTGGCACAGTGGTTAAGCATTCAGCTGCTAACTGGTTTGATATGTCCATGTCTTAATCTCTGGAGCCCGTGAATATTACCTTATATGGCAAGAGAGTAAATGTTAATGAAAAAGAGTTTTTGCAATGTAATTAAGAATTCTGAGTGAGATTACCCTAGTTTACCCAGATGGGCACTAAATGCTACAACAAAATGTCCTTATAAAACAGAGGCAAAGGGAGATTTCACACATGGACACAAAGAGTAGAAGGTGATGTAAAGACAGAGGTAGAAACTGGAGTGATGTAGCAATAAGCCAAAGAATGCCAAGGCCTGCCCACAGCCACCAGAAGCTAGGAAAGGCATTCCGCCTCAATGCCTCCAGAAGAAACCAACCCTTGACTTGACTTACACAACTATGAGAGAATAAATTTCTGTTGTTTTAAGCCACAAAATTGATGGAAATTTTTTATAGCAGCCTTAAGAAACTAATATACCGTAAATGACCACCATAAATCTCCATTATTTTCTTATCTTTCTCAACTCTCCTTACTTAAGCAGTTATTTGTTGCCCAGCCATCAGCCACTCTTCCCAGCCAACAGAAGGCTGATTTTACAGGGAGCAGAGAGCCCTTAAACAGGATGCTAACTCAGAACCCCAGAGGAAGAGTATAGTCATCCCTTGGTATTTGTGGGGGATTGGTTCCAAGACCCCCTCAAATACCAAAATCCAGGAATGCTCAAGTACCTTATATAAAATGGCATATATTCGCATATACCCTACGCACATCCTCCTATATACTTTAAATCATCTCTAGATTACTTATAATACCTAATACAATGTAAGTGCTACGTAAATAGTTGTTACACTTTATTGTTTAGGAAATAATGACAAGGAAAAAGTCTGTTTTTTTTTCCCCCACGTATTTTCGATGTAGAACCTGTGGATATGGAGGGCCAACTGTATGGTCAGCTAAACCAGTCTCCTCTATGTTAATCAGTCTAATGGTCATCACGTGACTCAGCTGTGACCCTTTCAGGTTTCTGTCTGACCTCATATTTAAGAAATATTCCTAAATCACCTCCATCAGTACCTTCTACAGTGTTTTTATATAAAGCAGATTCCCAGGCTCAACTCCAGACTGCCAAATAAGAAAGCCTGTAGGAGCCAGGGAATTTGCCTTTTTCACAAAGCCACTGAAGTTGTCCACTAGATTTCTGTTCTCGTTTCTCTTCCCACTCTGGACACTCTCTTTGGTCTCATCCATGTGCATAATATCCACGACAGTTATATATGCAGACTAATCCCATATCTCTGTCTGCAGCTCACACCTCTTCTGAACCCTACACTGCTTCACTGTTTACTGAGTATCTCCAATTTAGACTTCTGAGTCTCACTTCAAAGTTGACATATCCAAAACTAAGTTTATTATATTTCCCCAATACACATTTATCCTCTTGTATTCCATACCCTAGAATAACAGGGTATTAAATTGTCTTTAGCTTGGTCACGCAAGCTGAGGGCCACCCTAGGTTGCCTCTCTACCTTAGCTCTCATATCTAATTAACTGTTCACTAAATTGTGTAGACTAATTCTTCTAGATTTTTATTATAAAAGGAAAACAGGTACATTCCAAAAATTTACAGTTAGCTCTTGGGTGTATCTTCTTACTTTTTTTTTAAAATGTATATACTAATGTAGTATTTCTTTCAAGGTTTTCTTTACATTATAAATAGAAATTTCTGCCATTTTTTTTTTCTATTTGACATTGCATCAACCTCATGTTCCATGTCTTCCCAAATCTTTGGCTTCTTGGGTATTGGGACAATAAATAAGATACTTTAGATTCCATACATCCGAAAATGTAAACTGCAAGGAAAACAGCATTAAGACTACCACAGCTTTCCTAGCCTTAGAGCATTTTTAATAAAATGTTGATACATACAAAAAAAATTGTGTAGACTACATCTCACAAATGAGTATTCAGTCTGATACTCCATTAATTTCCACTAAAATTTCTTTAGCTTAAAACAAAACAAAAAAATAAACCTGTTGCCATTGGGTCGATTCTAACTCACTTCTTTAGCTTAGGTTACCATTATTTATTTCATAGACTATTATAATTGTGCTTCCACTGGTATAAACACTTCAGTGTCTCCTCATTGCTTATAGCACGGCTAACAAACTTTTCTATAAAGGGCCAGATAGTAAATACAAGTATGTTAGCCTTTATGAGTTGCATATGGTCTCTAGCACATATTTTTCTTCGTTTTTGGGTTTTTCAGGGCAATATGTTTCTCTTTATATATGGCCTTGCTGGCCTTGGGTTTGTAGTTCTGCTAAGATGATTTGCTAGGCTACAATCTTGCACGGGGATTGGTTAGTCTACTATGCAAATAAGGTATGTAAAACACCTGCGGGGATTGGTCAATTACTATGAAAACAAGCTGGCTGTGGACTACCTAAAGGGATTGGTCAGTTTTGCCATACTGCTAGGCTTACAAGAGCCAATTGCACAAAGGTTGAGGGAAGACCTCATTATCATCAAGAAGAAGAGCCTGGAGCAGAGCACATCCTTTGGACCTGGGGTCTCTGCACTGAGAACCTCCTAGACCCGGGAGACAGAGACCTGTTAACACTGAGGATGGTGAGAGACCACGAGAGATGGTGCAGCAAGAGTGGCAGGAGTGGGAGAGAGCAGGAACGAGACCAGTGATGGGCCTTGCTGACCCATGGAGACAGACAGCTGAGCACCTACAGGCAAGAGGCTTGCTGACGGAATGGAGTGTCTTTGGGCACTTTCTGGCAGAGCTAAAGACCTGTAACATTTTCCCAAACAGGGCAGAGGCCTGGAGGCAGAGGCCTGACCAGAAGTGGCCAGCTAAAGAGGCAGGAGCCAAGGGCCTGCCAGCGGACATGGCCCAGAAGGAGCTGAGAGCTGACTTGGTTGGAAGCTGTACTGACTGATGAACTGTATCATGTCTCCTTAGTTGTATCCTGTTATCTCCAAGTTGATCCTGATCCTGAGTTGTAGTGTGTTACTTCCCTAATAAACCCCACAACTGTGACCATGGTCTGTGAATTCTGTGTGGCCAATACAGTGAATTATCGAATGCAGTAGAGAAGTAGAGAGTGCCATGAGAAGGATGGCTGGTGTCAGAATTGGTAAAAAGTTGATGAGTGGAGGTATGTCTGACTTCTACCTCATAGGAATCAGATTTGGGCCGGTCTTGATTCTCACCTCTCCCCCTGAAGTTAGACAAGGTCTGATGCCACCACATTACACATTGCTTACACACTTTAAGAATGTAAAACACATTCTTCACTCCAGGCTAGCCTGCCGTACAAAAACAGATTACAAACTGAATGTGGCCCACTAGCTGTAATTTGCCAACCTCTGACCTATAAGATAAACTACAAACTGTAAGGACCTCTGTGATCATGCCATACCTCCCTCTCTTCATTCATTTATTTCTGTGCCATCAATCCCCAAACTCTACACGTAAGCCTTAATAAAATACCTACAGTTAACTAAACCTGAGTCATTGTTGCATTTCCTTGAATTCTGGCACATTCTGTTTCTTCTGCTTGAAATGCTCTTCTCTTCCAAATACACCTTCTAACTCCTACTCTTACTATGATACAAAGTCTAAGTGTCTCCTCCCCTGTGAATCCTCCCCCACCTTCACCCAAACAGAATTAGTCACTTCTCTTACACCACCAGTGTATTGCAATATGACACAGGATTATAATGTTCACTTTATACTTCATGATACCCTATTCTGAATGAGCTCTGTAAGTCACACAGTACAGTCTGAGTCATTTTTACATCCCAATGATCGCATAGTAAATGGTTCACAAATACAGTCTTTTAAATATAAGATCTGCTTTTATATAGTGAAGAGGACTTGATGCACTTACTGACAAAGATCAAAGACCACAGCCTTCAGTAGGGATTACACCGCAACATAAGGAAAAGAAAAATCCTCACAACTGGCCCAATAAGCAACATCATGATAAATGGAGAAGAGATAAGTTGTCAAAGGTTTCATTTTACTTGGATCCACAATTAACACCTATGGAAGCAGCAGTCAAGAAATCAGACGACGTATGCATAGGGCAAATCTGCTGCAGAAGACCTCTTTAAAGTGTTTAGAAGGAAAGATGTCACTTTGAGGACTAAGGTGCGCCTGACCCAAGCCATGGTATTTTCAATAGCCTCATATGCATGTGAAAGCTGGACAATGAATAAAGAAGACAAAAGAAGAATTGATACATTTCAATTATGGTGTTGGTGAAGAATAGTGAATATATCATGGACTGCCAGAAGAACGGACAATCTGTCTCAGAAGAAGTACAACCAGAATGCTCCTTAGAAGCGAAGATGGCGAGACTTTGTCTCAGTCACGTACTTTGGACATGTTCCTGGAGAAGGACATCATGCTTGGTAAAATAGAGGGTCAGCAAAAGAGAGGAAGACCTTCAAGGAGATGGACTGACGTAGTGGCTGCAAGGATGGGCTCAAGCACAGCCACCATTGTAAGGATGGCACACGACCGGGCAGTATTTTGCTCCTTTGTACACAGTGTCTCTATGAGTCAAAACCAACTCGACAGCACCTAACAGCAACAAAATATAATTTCATGGAAGACAATATGCTTTAGACCCTTTAAATAAGAATTGGGAACACTGGCAAGGACAGGATTCTTAAATAAAGAAAAAGCCCATCAGTAAAAGAACAAAAGTCTATGTAACATAGAACAATATAGTCCAGACAAGTGAAATTTAAATCTGTCATTCTCAGGCCTCAATCTTTATGCGTGTTGTGAGTATATATGTATAAGTATATGCATATGTAGATCTAAGCAGATATGCCTGTAGTCATTTACTTTTTAAATACATACTCCATTATCCTGCCAAACAACACTGATAAAACACAAACTGATGACCTTATTATTGTGCTTAAAACCAACAATGCTGGTTAGTAAACGACAGACTCTATTGCACTAAAAATGCCTTTAAGAGAACAACTCTGTGTCTAATGAAATTTACAGCAGCTTCCGTGTTCCCAGCCCTGTCCTGTTGAGGGAGTAGGGCACGAACAAGAGATGGGGAGGCCCCACTACATTCTGGGCCTAACTGCTAAGGTGATTCAGATAGAGAAATCAGCGGAACTCTCATGAATATGTCATTTGCCTGTATGTGCCTGAGAAAGAATCAGGGAGGTATAGTACCCTATTCTGGGTACCAACCAGACATCTCCCTTCAATGCAGGATATTAACATACATAATGCAAAGGTATGGGTAACTTGACTGAAAGTCAGTAGAATTAACACTGCTAGTGTCCAAGGGTCTGTTACCAAAGCATTTGCTCATATTACAACGTAAGGTAAAGTTGTTTTAGAAAGCAATGAAGGGCGCATCAGAAACATGGCATGGGGAAGTGTATGTTTGAAAACAAAAGCAGAGGTCTCTGACTGCTCTGTATTTTTAAATTGATCCCAGATAGCATCTAAGCACTGGTTTCCCATCTCTTGTGTTCAAAACAGAGGGGCTGAAATGGAGCTGATTGCTATTCAAACTAATCATCATCGTAACACACTATAGAAGAGTCCTCTTTTTGCCAATTTTTAAAACATTCTCCCTTGCCCCCTCCCACCTCCTCAGCCCCCTATTAATGATTCTTTTGGGTGAATAGGCATGTGATTGGGTGGGACTTCTATTTCCTTAGCAGGAAGCTTTATGCTAATAAAGTGCCATTTTATACTAACAAGCTAATAATTAGTCCCACTCAAAGCAGACATTCCATACAGCCTTGGATTCAGGCTACCCCTATGCAAGGCATTCTTCTTTTAGTACCTAGGCCTGTCCTTGTAACATCATGTGATATAGAAGGCAAGCCACGTACTTTCATCTCAGCCCACTGGTTTTCTTATTTGAATGCCCTTAGCCTATGTGATTGCACATTTCAGTTCTGCCCAATGCGCTGAATCTTGAGTCATATGCCCAACCTGAACACAAGGTGGCTGTGATCCAGTGCCTGCCAGTACACTTCATCTCTGAAAGGTCTCAGTTGGAAGCAGCTTTCCACAAAGGGCTCAAGAGGTAGAACTGGCAAGGGGCTCTCAGCCCAAAGCTGGAAAGCTACATACTTAAACTGCTAGCGGTATGTGACTGCTGTGCAAATCGACTGCAAGGGAACTCATCACAAATCAAACACTGTAGGTAAGCAAAGTGGTGTGCCTGTGTGTGCGTGCGTGTGTGTGTGTTTGTGTGTGTTGTGCAGGAATATGCACGCACACACACATTATTTTCTGAAGCACTGAATACTTGGCGTGGGTTAACAATTAAGCAATGGAAAGCAGTTATCTTATAAAAACCTGTGCTGCTTGCAATGCTGTTAATAAGAAGGCCGCAAAAACACAACTTTTAAAGCTGGGCTCCTTGCTCCAAGTACTGGGCGGCTTCTTCCCCTAGTAATTATGCATTTGCTGTCTAAGATTAATCAGGGAAGTTAATGATGCAAAAAATTACATTTAAAATCCAGTCTGAATACAGCTGTATTGCAAGCTAAGTTCTAAGTCCTATTAAAGTAAATGGAATTAATGGGCTGTCGCTGGCAATCTTTATATCTATCAGTTACTAATTAACATTCTTCTGTAAAGAATAGCTTGTGGTGGGGAAATAATAAAACATACCTTAGTAGCAGCTATGCTAAAGCGTAAGTGGAGTCATTAAGGGCAGGCCACAGCAGTGGCTACCAGGGATTACAGTGCACGGTGTTCACAATGCAGTGAGCCAGAAGCTTCCAGTTCACAGTGTCATCAGTTAAAAAATCTATGTGTGTGAGTGTGTGTGTGTGTGTGTGTGTGTGTGTGTGTGTGTGTGTGTGTGTGTGTGTGTGTGTGTGTGTGTGTAAAGTCGTTTGTTTTATGCAATAGCAAACGATCACCACTAAGGATGACCTTTCAGTGGGAAATGTCGACTTCAGCTAATAATGCAAGGACAGTGGCAGGCACACTGTAAAACTGCAGAATTCAATTAGCTGTAAAACTGAGGAAAAATGAATGCACTACGTTATCCTCCTAGATACTCAAGCACATTTGCTACTCTCATCACAAAAGCTCCCAGTTTGATTACTAATTTTATGTCTTCTGGATGAATCTGAAGTGTCCCTTCCAATCCTTTACCACCGTGTGTGTATGTATTTGGTCCTTATCACATAGAGGAAAACGCATTACTCTTCTGGAGTTTAATTTTCTTTTTTTATGTATTTTCATTTGGCTTTTATCTCCTTACCCAGGAACACATCCTTTGTCACTTCACAGCCCAGAAGAGGCTCAGTTTGCTAAAAAAGTGTGCTTTTTTTTTTTTGATACAGGAAACACCATGAGCCTCAACTCATTTATCGTTACTCACAAATTGAAACTCTGATGAAAGAAAACCTCCCATATGTATTATCATAGATAAAAGATGAATTATTTTAATAGGAAAAATGAGATTGAGGAGGAAAGCTTTCAAAAACAGTACTTTACAAGAAAATAAAGTCAAGAGAATTTGCCGTCAACTTTTCAGTATTTCATATTTGCCTTCACACAAACAGGAGAGAGCATTTGTTCGCAAGCTTTACAGATTGCAGGACTGTATTTTCTCAGTTAGATCCATTCTGAACCACAGGAAGCAGCAAAAAGGCAAATGTTTTGAGAAGTCAAGTAATGGAATATACTGAGTTCTAAACTTTGAGCGAAAAGATCAAGGTTCAAGTGTAGCTTTGACACTTAGTAGGAGAGGAAGACTGAACATGAGATTTTTCATCTATTAAAAGGATATAACAGTACATAACCTTCCTTCTAAGGAGGCATTAAGATGTTAAAGGCTTCATGTGAGGTGACAGATAGGAAAGTATTCATAAGTCCAAATTAATTCTCTGTGTTGAACTCAGTCCATTTATATCACTCAAGAAGTCTTATTTTTAATTTCCCTTGGACCTAATCATTATTGTGCTTTTTAACCTAAAATAAATGGCGGTTTGTCTAATTCTCACTTTACTTGATGATAGCTATAATATTTCTCTAGCCTAGGCTCATTTTAAGTAAGAATCACATCTTTAAACTCATTCATCTGTTCTTTCAAAATGATGTATGTTGATGCACTGAGTAAAATATACTGGTAAAGGGAAGTCACAATTTAAAAAGTTTGTGCCCTGACAGCCCAACAGACTCAACTGAAATAAAAAGGATCGTAAGAGAATACAATGAAAAACTGTACTCCAACAAATTTGAAAACCTACAGGAAATGGACAAATTTCTAGAAACACACTACCTACGAAAACTAATACAAACCAAGGTAGAAAAACTAAATAAACCTGTAACAAAAAAAGAGATTGAAGAGGTAACTAAAAATAAACTACCCGCCCCCCCCCCCCCAAAAAAAAAACCCTGGCTCAGATGGCTTCACTCGAGAATTCTACCAAACTTTCAGAGGAAGAGTTAATATCAATATCACTAAAGGTATTTCTGAGCATAGAAAAGGAAGGAATACTCCCAAACTCATTGTATGAAGCTAGTATAACCCTGATACCAAAGCCAGGCAAACACACCACAGAAAAAGAAAATTACAGACCAATATCCCTCATGACCGTAGTCGCAAAAATCCTCGACAAAATTCTAGCCAATAGAATTCAACAGCATTATCGTAATTCATCATGACCAAGTGGGATTCATACCACATATGCAGGGATGGTTCAACATTAGAAAATCAATCAACGTAATCCATCACATAAATAAAAGATAAGAACCATGTGATGTTATCAATTGAAGCAGAAAAGGCATTTGACAAAGTCCAACATCCATTCCTGATAAAAACTCTCAGCAAAATAGAAATAGAAGGGAAATCCCTCAACATAACAAAAGGCATATACACAAAGCCAACAGCCAACATCATTCTAAACAGAAAGAGACTGAAAGCATTCCCGTTGAGAATGGGAACCAGACAAGGATGCCTTGTATCACCACTCCTATTCATCACTGTGCTAGAGGTCCTAGCCAGAGCAATAAGTCAAGAAAAAGAAATAAAGAGCCTCCAAATTGGTAAGGAAGACGTAAAGGGCCCTTATTCGCAGATGATATGATCTTATACATAGAAAACTCCAAAGAATCCACAAGAAAACTACTGGAACTAATAGAAGATTTCAGCAAAGTATCAGGATACAAGATAAACATACAAAAATCAGTTGGACTCCTTTACACCAGCAAAGAGAACTTTGAAAAGGAAATCACCAGATCAATACCATTTACAATAGCCCCCAAGAAGATAAAAGTCCTTAGGAATAAATCTAATCAGAGACGTAAAAGACCTACACAAAGAAACCAAAAGAGACCTACGTAAGTTGAAACACATACCATGCTCTGGACAGGAAGACTCAACACTGTGAAAATGTCAATTCTACCCAAAGCAATTTACAGATACAATGCAATCTCAATCCAAATTTCAAAAGGCACTTTTTAACAAGATGGAGAAACAAATCACCAACTTCATATGGAAAGGGAAGAGGCCCCAAATAAATAAAGCATTACTCAAGAAGAAGAACAAAGTGGGAGGCCTCACACTACCTGATTTTAGAACCTATTATACTGTTGCAGTAGTCAAAACAGCCTAGTACTGGTACAACAACAGATATATAGACCAATGGAACAGAATTGAGAACCCAGACATAAATCCATCCATCTGCGATCAGCTGATATTTGACATAGGCCCAAAGTCCTTTAAATGGGGAAAAGACAGCCTCTTTAACAAATGGTGCCAGCATAACTGGATATCCATCTGTAAAAAATGAAACACACCATACACAAAATCTAACTCAAAACTGATCAAAGACCTAAATATAAAATCTTAAACGATAAAGACCATGAAAGAAAAAATAGGGACAACGCTAGGAGACCTAACACATGGCATAAATTGTATACAAACCATAGGTAACAATGCACAAACACCAGAAGAGAGACTAGATAACTGGGACCTCCTAAAAATCAAACACTTATGCTCATCAAAAGACTTCACCAAAAGACTAAAAAGACAACCTACAGACTGGGAAAAAATTTTTGGCTATGACATATTCTATAAGGGTCTAATCCTAAAATCTACAAGATACTGCAACACCTTAACAACAAAAGGACAAATAACCAAATTAAAAAATAGGCAAAGGATATGAACAGATACTTCACCAAGGAAGACATTCAGGCGGCTAACAGACACATCAGGAAATGCTCATGATCATTAGCCATTAGAGAAATGCAAATCAAAACTAAAATGAGATACCACCTCACCCCAACAAGGCTGGCACTAATCCAAAAAACACAATATAACAAATGTTGGAGAGGTTTTGGGGAGATTAGAACACTTATGCACTGCTGGTGGGAATGTAAAATGGTACAAACACTATAGAAAATGATACAGCACTTTCTTACAAAGCTAGAAACAGAAATACCATATGATCCAGCAATTCCACTCCTAGGAATATACCCGAGAGAAATAAGAGCCATCGGGCAAACAGACAGACACAGACCCATGTTCACTGCAGCACTATTCACAATATCAAAAAGATGGAAACAACCTAAATGTCCACCCACAGATGAATGGATAAACAAATTATGGTACATACACACAACGGAATACTATGCAATGATAAAGAACAATGATGAATCCACGAAACGTCTCACAACATGGATGAATCTGGAGGGCATTATGCTGAGTGAAATAAGTCAGTCACAAAGGGACAAATATTGTATGAGAGAGTTATTATAAGAACTCAAGAAAAGGTGTAAACACAGAAGAAAAAGCATTCTTTGATGGTTATGAGGGTAGGGAGGGAGGAGGAAGGGTAATCACTAACTAGATAGTAGGCAAGGGTCAGGTGAAGGGAAGGACAACACACAATACAGGGGAAGTCAGTACAACTAGACTAAAGCAAAAGCAAAGAAGTTTCCTAGACACATCCATCTTTAGAAAGGAAAAAAATAAAAATTTTGCCCCAAGTGAAAAATAAAATGTTTATTAGTCTTCTTTTCCAGTGTGTCACTAAAACAAAGTAACGATAAGAGAATTTTCTCAATCAGAAGAAGTACCATTTTATATACAGGCAGTATAACTTGTGATTGAGAATAGGGCTTTGACTTTATATTGCCCTCCTTTCTATTACAGTCTCGTCTTTACAAACTGTGTGCTTTTGAGACTCAGTTTCCTCGCCTGTATTATAAAGGCAACACAGTACCAACCCTACTGGGTTGTTGTTAGAATCTAAAGAGACAATCTAGGTCAAGCACTTAAGTATAATACCTAGAAGATAAAAAATATTCAGTAAATACAAGTTTCTGTTATTTGATCATGGATCATAAAATGATGTTTTGAATTAATAGTACTTTTCACAAATCTCTCACCAGGGAAAAAAAAAAAATCCAAGGCTTTGCAAATGGTTCTTACACTATATTAGAGTATCTGGTATCTTTGTTGGTACCTCAGCAGTTCTGAGTTGCCTCTTTTTAAATTACACAACCTGATGATGCTCGCTTTAAAGAAATAATTTTTCCCCAATCAGTCTTCTATGACTATCTGAGCTGTAGACACTCTTTCTTGCAAAAGCAAAACAATAACATCTTGACAGAAATAAGTACAGTATTATGCATGTTGATGGGTTTGAAGTGAAAGGCAGAAATATGTTAGGATAATCAATTTGGGGAATAGGCCTAAGGTGCTTTATTGTGGTTGGTTGGTTGGTTTACTCAGAAACATAAATTGACTGGACCATATGTCTAGTCAAGATGGGACCAAATACAGTGAAGAAAATGTTAACATATTCAGTTTGGTTTTTCCTTCCCAAGTCACACGCAACCAATAAATGTTACTAGATGGAAACCAACAGTACAATAAAAATGCCTTTTATTGCCATTACAACACAGCTTTGGAAATGACAATTTGGTCTGTTCTTGGAGCTTCTAGGTTTGGCCACAAGCCTTAGAATGGAGCCCAGATTTCCTCTGCATAAAGGATCACCCCATCACCCTGCCTGCTTCTCTGAGTGATCTACAAAATTAGGCCACTATCAAAAACTGGCATAAAGGAGGTGATCCTTTTTTTTTTCTTTTCAAAAACTACTATAATAAAATAAAGATGCTATTTCCATTCAGACAGAAACATAGGAAAAAATGAAAAAGACATGTTACCTGAGTTGGAAAAGATTTAGTTTACTTTAAAATAACAGGTATCTGGAAAATAATCATACTCTTAGGCCTTATAATGACGACTGGCAAGAATTAGATTGGAGAAATTCAGGCAGCTATGAAACTGCTGGCTTAACAATCTCACAGAGAAACCATGAGTCCCTACCTAGATCTGAGGAAAGAAACCATCTCTCTCCAGCTCTCACCCACCAGCCTCAGAAGGCACAACTCAAGCATCATGCAGGTTTAGTAAATGCTGACTATTCCAGGAAAACCATGATCCAGCTGCAGTCTGAATCCTGGAACTGAGGAAAGGGGAAAGAACATCTTATTTCAACTGAAGTCACACTGCAGCTGCCAGACCCATTTCCTGTCTCTGAGATGAAATAAAATTTGAATCAGTCAAAGAGTAGAGGTAAAAACTGCCTTCTGCTTAGAGTGACCCACCAAACTCACCCTACCACTAACTCCCACCACAGAGACATTGAAAGGAAGGATTAAGATTCCATGAAAATTAAACTTTGTAAAGATCCATTCACTCATGATGAATATGTGCATACGTCTCTCAAATACTTTCTTTGGAAAAAGCCATAAGGATAAATAAGTTAGACATATAATGTAACAATACAGAACATAATTGGTTTCTAGAAAATACATAAAATAATTTGATGGTAGACTTCAACACTCAGATAAAATACTAAAAGTATAGTCTAATTAGCTTCATTTATTAACTTAGCTTTATGAACAATAAATAGAGAACAAATTTCCTCATGTTTCCAAGTTCAGGACAAGGGGTTTCCTAAGTCCTTCCAAGGTTCCTGTTTGTGCAGATGCAGGTATTATATGCGCTTCTGCTCTCTCCATTGACAGTCAGAGTACGACATGATCCAAACAAGGGGCAACCAGAAAGGACAACATGACAATTCTGCTGTGGGGCACACTCAAATAGAAAGTTCCTAAACCAACCATACTAAAGCTTTCAGACCTTCAGTGAATCTTTGTCTGAATCCAAGCTATTAAAGAAGAATACTCAGCAACACTTTTCTCTTTGTTTACTGGTGGCTATAGAAACACACACGTCCATTACATTTGAACAACTCAAGGGAACAATGTTATTGGATCACATTAAAGAAGAAATCTTAACTTGTCTCCAAATACAGCACTTGACAAATAGCTAAATGTTAAGAACTCACTTTTGCCAATTTTGTCAATTGAGTGATTGAGACATAAGACAAAGTACTGAAGCTTTTCTACCTGTGCTGTCCAATACAGTCATACGTGGCTATTTATATTTCATCAAAATTAAAAATTCAGTTCCTTGATGCACTACCACATTTCAAGTACTCAACAGCCATACGTGGTGAATGGCTACCCTACTGGACAGGACTAGAATATTTCTATTATCGCAGAAAGTTCTATTGGGCAGGGCTGCCAATGTAGTCCAAGCATTCAAAGTTGTCATTCAAGCCCTTTTCTATCCTTTCAGATTTCTTAAAGCTACTATTTTACTTAAATCTTATCATTGGTCAGGTACTTCGTATATTTTATCTCCATTTAATTCTCAGAACTGCCCTATGAGATAAAGGACATAATTCCCATTTATAGATAAGGAACAGGAAGTTGAAGGAGATTAAGCAAATTGCCCAAGATAACTTACCTAAGGTTCAACCCCCAAGTCTGTCTAAGTCAAAGCTCCTGTTCTATGCATGCTGTCGTGATGCTTCTGGAGTTTACACCCACTGGTCCAAGATACCCAGAAGCATGGGATACAGAAGAAACACACCTAAATGCACCTTCATATATGTTCTCTGGGTGAAAACATGACAGGTTGAGGAAGTAGAAAAGTAACTAACCATGTACTGAGAGCCATTTTGGGCCAGAAACTATGCCACATATGTTATCTCAATCTTCACAAAAAGTCCAGACAATGTATACACACAACACAGATAGGGAGAGATGGTCACTGAGTTTAGGTAATAAAATGCCTCATTAATCGCAGTCAATGAAATATCATCTCTTGAGGTAAGATCTGGTTCTTATCTTTCTCTTCTTGTGGGGTGTTCCTTTCTGATTTAAGACAGAGAAAGCCCCAGTGGCTCTGGCAAGTAGCAGCAAGGAGGAGCTTTATCTCTACCACCACCTTGTAGTGACCCTGGCCACCACAGTTACTTCCACCTCTGAAGGGAAGACTCAGTAGGTAAAGAAGTAACTCTTACCTTTGGTTGAGATGCCTGGGTGTGATGGGAAGTCCCAAGATGTAGCCTCAACAGTGAATACAAAATGGGGTGCCAATGCAAGAAGACCTGATGCAAAACTCTGGAGGTAGGATGGGGATAGGAAACCAAAAAGAATGAGAGAAAGACAAGTGTGCTAGAATTTGTACATAGTCAAATATCTGAATGGATCTCAGAGCCAAGGTCCAAGGCTAGTGGGCTATTTATATGCTTCAATGCACAAAGATTTTAAAGGATTTGGGTACTGAGGGGCTTAGGGAGAAAAAAAAAAATGTCAACTAGAGAATAGACATCTATCTGTGATGAGATTTTCAGTGTTTTGCAGTGAAATTTAAAAAAAAAAAGGCAGGTTAGAGAGGATTTTTCCCCTCCATAAAACTAAATGAATTGAAGGATTTTCCTTTTTCACCTAAGGTTATGCCTTTAGGGTGTGTGTGAGGTATATATATGTATATATACACACGGACCATGGGCAAAGACTACTACCACAGTGTGTCGGAGGAGACCAAGCAAGCCTACCACTCAGCCAAGAGCAAGGAGCCTGGTGCCTAGAAGAAGTTCAAGGAGATCTCTGAGGCCTAGAACTTGCTCAGCAACCCATGCAAGTGTTAGATCTTCGACCACTAAGGAAGAAAGGCCTAAAAAGGGTAGTGATCCCAGTGGCGGGAGCAGCGGTGGTGCTAACAGTACCCTTTTCAGCTACACATTCCATGGAGACCTTCATCCTCCATCCAAGAGCCTACCTGAAAGAAACAAGACCCCCCGCCCCCACGGCCTTAGGATCTCGCTTGAAGAGATCTACAGCAGCTGTACTAAAAAGATGACTATCTCCCGCAAGAGGATGAACACCAGTGGAAAGGGCATTCACAACAGAGACAAAATCTTGACCACCAAAGTGAAGAGGGGGTGGAAAGAAGGGACTAAAATCATCTTCCCCATGGAAGGAGACCAGATCTCCAACAACATTCCAGATGACATCATCTTTGCTTTAAAGGATAAGCCACACAGTCTTTAAGAGAGATGGCTCTGTCATCAAGTACTCAGCCAAGATTAGTCTTCAGGAGGCTCTGTGTGGCTGCACAGGAACATCCCCACTCTGGATAGCAGGACCATACCTGTCGTGTTCAAAGATGTCATCAGGCCTGGCATGCTGCAAAAAGCTCTTGAAGAAGGCCTCTCCCTCCCCAAAATGCCCGAAAAACACGTGGACCTTATTATTGAGTTTGAAGTGATCTTCCCTGAAACGATTCCCCAGACATCAAGAATCATACTTGAGTAGCTTCTTCCAACAGCGCCACCTGCATTCCCCAAGCACTAACCAGCGACCTTTCAGAGCTCAAGGATTTCCAGATCCTTTCACCAGCTGTGTGCCCCAAGAGGGCTGGAGGGCCCAGGGGGCTTTTGTACTATTGAATGTTTTCCAGAGAATATATTATAATCTTTCAAAATTCTTTAATGAAATGACAATAGTGTATGGCAGGTTATTTGTTTTAATACCATTAATGGTCAAAAATAATTACTGACAAAATTATGTTAGTTCAAAAAGACGTGTGTGTGTGTGTGTGTGTGTGTGTGTGTGTGTGTGTGAGTGAGTGAGTGAGTGAGAGAGAGAGAGCGAGCTGGTTTATGAAGGCCAAGTCCAGGAACCACTATGCTCTGGGACAACTAATGAGGATGTTCCCTCTGGCCTCTGTACGAAGGTCCCTCATACTCTAACTTCCCTGTGCCCTGACCCTTTTCAAGAATAACCCCTTAATCACTGTGCCATTTTCTATAAGAGTTATGCTGATAGTTCTATTAATACCAAAATAATGTAGTCACCTAAAGTGTCTATGTTCCTCCATCCATCCCATTCCCAAAACTATACACACCTGCTTGTTTATTGGGGCTTCTAAGCCATGTAAACCTCGGTTGCTACAGATGACAGAATACACAGAGAGGAAAATAAAAATGAAAAAAAAATTGAAAACACTTGGCTTAGACAATGTACAGTAATGTAAGACAAAAGTGTTCTGTTTTTCTCCCGGTGAAGCAAAATATCTAAATGTGTACAGCTAGAACAATCACCACCTATGAAGTATCTACTGTTCTAGAGCTGAAGGAAATTTTCTGTTAAAATATTTTTGTCCCAGTCAGTTATGAGGAAAGAGGTCCCCTGGTCATCTAATTATCTTTGAATTAAGCCACAATATTAGTACATTTTGATTTATACCATAAACATAATGCGACCGAGAATTTATTTTAAATTTTGTTGTGCAGGTAACAAGCTGGGCTGGCAAGTAAAACATTTCAAGTGTTTTCTTTGCAAACATATTTTGAAACATGGAACGGGGTACACATTTAGGAAACCTGAAGCTGGGGTTAATTAAAAGGGCTGTTGCAACTCAGCAATCCCAACCCTAAGTATACACCCAGAAGTGGTGAAAGCAGGAACACAAACAGAAACCTGTACACCAATACTCACTGCAGCACTTTTCACAACAGCCAAAAGGTGGGAAGAACTGAAACGTCCATCAATTGATGAATGGAAAAACAAAATGTGACACACACATATATACACACACACACACACACACACACACACACAATGGAATACTACTCAGCCATGAAGAGAAATGAAGTCCTGATGAATGCCACAGCATGGAAGAACCTAGAAAACATCATGCTAAACAAAGTCAGTCACTAGCAAAGGACAAATACTGTATGATCGCACTTACATGAAATAAGCAAATATATAGAAACCAAAGATTATTAGTGGTTACCACGGTGAAAGTGAGAGGGAAAGGACTTTTTGCTTAGGGGGCACTGAGGTTATGTTAATGGTGGTGGGAAGATTTGGAAATGGATAGTGAGCTTGGCTCCAAAACATGAAGAATGGAATCAACATCACTGAATTGTACATGTAGAAATTGTTGAGATGGTAGAAGTTTTGTTAAGCATATTCTTACACACACACGAAAAAGGTCATTACAAAAGTCTTCACTCTGACACCACGAGCTTGAAGGCGACATTTCACTGTCAGATGGGATCTAGTTTAATTGCTCACAAGCAACAACTCTGCTTTAAGAGGAAGTGGTATTAACTGAGGAAGACTGTGGGGTTTAACAGAGGAAACTCAAACTGCCAGTGGGGGGAAAAAAAGGAATTTATCCTTAAGTCTGCTACTAACTGGCTGTGAAACCTTAGGCAAGTCATTTTTATTCATTTCCTACAAGGTACGCTTGGAGAGAAAGGATATGAGGTGGCTTATAAGAATGACCTAGATTAAAAAAAAAAAAAAAAAAGTACATAAAATAAGAAGAATAAAAGGAGTTGCTTAGCTTCTCTGAGCCTCTATAGTTATTCCCTTTTTAAAAGGCAGGGGAATTTGTCAATGGTTGCTGAATTTCACCCCGTGGCTTAGTGCAGTGGGTTGCTATCCGCCTCTCCAAACTCATCTCCACCTGAAACCTCAGAATGTGACCGTATTTGGAAACAGGATCTTTGCAGATGTAGTTAGTTAAGGATCTCAAGACGAAATCATCCTGTATTTGGGTGTGCCCTAAATCTAAGGACTGGTCTCTTCATAGGAAGAAGCGGGGACACAGAAACACACAGAGGGGAAGACAATGTGAAGACAGAGGCAGAGATTGCAGTCATGTGTCTACAAGGAATGACAAGGATTGCCAGGTAGTCATCAGAAGCTAGGAAAGAGGCAAGGAAAGGTTCTTTCCCCAGAGCCTTCAGCAGGATCATGGCCTTGCCAACAGCTTGATTTCTGGCTTCTGGCCTCCGGAACTGAGTAAGAATAAATTTCTCCGGTTTAAAGCCATCCAATTGCAATGCTTTATGGCAGCCCTAGGAAACTAATACACTGGTTACCAGCAGCAAAGTAACCTTTCCTTAATAATGTATCCAGAACTACTACAGGTAATCTCCAACTTACAACACAGTTCCGTTCCAATGACTCCATTGTAAGTCGGTTCTGACGTAAGTCGAATATCTCTTTTTTTTTTTTAGTTTTCATTATTATTGCCTTTTATTATCAGTATCTTTATAAATCTGATTTTTGTATGTAGTACACATTACTAATGATAAGATGTACAAAAAAAAAACCAGATGGTGGTAAGTACGGTTCATCATAACTAGAATACATTGTTAAGTCAGGAACTACCTGTACTAAAAATTCTGATTTAGTAAGTCTGAGTTGGAGCCATGAAATCTGAATTGTATTCAGATTCTGCCACACAACTAATATTGGGAGTAGCAGTAGTAATAATAAATAACAACAAAAATAATAGCTAAACTTCCACAGCACTTACTAAGTGCTAGGGACTCTATTAAAGTAATATATACAAATATTTCTCAAATACGACCTATAATAACCTTTCTAACTCTATTATTCTATAGATCCATGTATCTTCCCACTCATATTTTACCTGAAAAGTACTTATTAAGGGAAGGACCAATATTTTGTTTTAAAAAAGAGTAT
Organism: Dugong dugon; assembly: GCA_030035585.1. NCBI lineage: Eukaryota > Metazoa > Chordata > Mammalia > Sirenia > Dugongidae > Dugong > Dugong dugon. The sequence continues at coordinate 18,215,275 of CM057480.1, read as the reverse complement.
CCCCCTGGCACCCAGCACTGCACATTAAAATTTACAGACACTCAGTAAAGACTGGTTGGGTGAAATGCAGAGGATTAGACTAAAGTCTCTTTTTCTTGTGATCTGTTTCCATTCAGGCCTGGGGAGAATGTGCCTGCCATGTTGGGGAATTGCACACTCTTATCCTGAAAACTTGCTGAAAGTTGTGATCTGGCAAAGCCATTTGCAAGAGAGCCAAAAACACACAGTGTTCTTTATTAGGCTTCTCTCACCAGGCCCCCTTTGAGTGTGGGATGGAGGTTGGCGCCTTGCAAGTTAGTCCAGGCTGGGCGGTTAGCTCAGCTGGTTAGAGCATGGTGCTAATAATGCCAAGGTCGTGGGTTCGATCCCCGTACAGTCCAAGGAAAAAAAAGTTGCTTTTGTTCACAGCTACCAAGGCTTCCACTGGACTGAGTCCAGTATAGCTAGATGGTGCCCGGCTACCACCACTGACTGCTCTGACCAGGATCACAACAGAAGGTTCTGGACAGAGCTGGAGAAGGATGTACAGCATAATTCTAACTCACAAAAAAAGATCAGATTTACTGGCCTTAAGGAGACTGGAGAAACCTCGAGAGTATGGCCCCCAGACACCCTTTAGGCTCAGTGGTGAAGTCACCTCCGAGGTTCACTCTTCAGCCTGGGGGTGGACAGCCCAGTAAAACCAAATGAGACTAACGAGGTACAGGAGTCCAGTGACAAGGGCCAGAAGACAGAAGGGGACAAGGAAGCTGGTGATAGGGAACCCAAGGTTGAGTAAGGATATTGTTGATGTGTTGTGAGATTGTTAACCATTGTCATAGGGCAACATTTGTAGTAACTGTTAAATGAGAAACTATTTTGTTCTGTAAGCCTTCATCTTAAGTAAGAATAACAGCACAATTGGAAGAGTGTAGTCAATGTCACTGAACTATGCATGTAGAAATTTTTGAAATGGTGTATCTTTGGCTATGTGTATTTTCACCAAAAAAAAAAGGTTGAGAAGTTAGAGGGTTGATATGTTGTGGGGTTGTTAACCAATGTCATAAAACAATATGTGTACTACTGTTTCATGAGAAACTATTTGTTCTGTAAGCCTTCACCTGAAGTACAATTAAAAAAAAAAAAAAAAGTTGGTCCACACACACCCTATGAAAACCTACTTATGATTTCATATTTGTTTTTCTCCAGGCCTGTTCTCCTCTTAAAGGTTTTAAGAAGGTACATTCTTAAGACAGAAAAAAATAAGAAAATGTACATGTTCTATATTCCATGTTCACTTCTTTACCTTGACAATGAAAGGATTAATGACCTGAAAAATTACCACTTGCCCAGGTAATGGCACTGCCAAAGGCTACTTAATCAAGCACATACTTCTGTCTGCCTATATGGAGTTTCTTACGCATTTTTTGTTTGTTTGTTTGCTTGTTTTTAACCCACCACTAGCATTTTCTATATGCTGAGCAAATAATCCAAGAAGCTGGACTATATGAAGAGGAACAGGGCATCAGGATTGGCGGAAGACTCATTAACAACCTGTGTTATGCAGATGACACAACCTTGCTTGCTGAAAGTGAAGAGGACTTGAAGCACTTACTGATGAAGATCAAAGACCACTGCCTTCACTATGGATTACACCACAACATAAAGAAAACAAAAATCCTCACAACTGGACCAATAAGCAACATCATGATAAATGGAGAAAATATTGAAGTTGTCAAGGATTTCATTTTACTTGGATCCACAATCAATACCCATGGAAGCAGCAGTCAAGAAATCAAAAGATGCATTGCGTTGGGCAAATGTGCTGCTAAAGACCTCTTTAAAGTGTTGAAAAGCAAAGATGTCACCTTGAAGACTAAGGTGCATCTGACCCAAGCCATGGTATTTTCAATTGCATCATATGCGTGCGAAAGCTGGACAATGAATAAGGAAGACAGAAGAAAAACTGACGCCTTTGAATTGTGGTGTTGGTGAAGAATATTGAATATACCCTGGACTGCCAAAAGAATGAATAAATCTATCTGGGAAGAAGAACCACCAGAATGTTCCTTAGAGGCAAGGATGGCGAGACTACGTCTTACATACTTTGGACGTGTTATCAGGAAGGATCAGTCCCTGGATAAGGACATCACGCTTGGTAAAGTACAGGATCAGCGCAAAAGAGGAAGACCCTCAACGAGATGGACTGACACAGTGGCTGCAACAATGGGCTCAAGCATAGCAACGACTGTGAGGATGGCGCAGGACTGGGCAGTGTTTCGTTCTGTAGTACGTAGGGTCACTGAGTCAAAACTGACTCCACTCAATGGCACCTAACAACAACAGCAAGCATTTTCTCAGGCACCTTCCTAGGAAAAGTAGCCTCAGTTAGCACTGAAAGATGGGCAGCCTTTCACCAGGGCCACTTTTTTAAGCTCTGCATCAACTGGTTTCCATTATTTATCAGAGATTCAAACTTAAGATGCACATTACATACGACAAACTCCCCTCGCTTTTGAAAGTCTAGTCATGGATTAAGCAGAAAGATGCAAATCTGCAACATATTGTTCTGGATTACTTTAGAATTGCTTTTAGGAAATTATATTCTGCCATCATTTCACTGGTCTCTGTGAAATAAGGGTGAGAAAGCCCATCACAATATTTACTGCAGGATATAATTAAATATTCATCATATATATGATGTTTTCTCTGGGAGGACACATGAAGAAAGTGTCCCTCTATATATTTTTACTTACTGCATTCTCCCAAGCATTCTATAAAGTAGGTTTTATTATTATCATCACCATTTGATAGATGAGAAAAATGATTATGAAAATTAAGAAAAGTTGTCATACTTATTCAGCTAGTAAATGGTGGAATCAGAATTCAAAAATAGGATTGTCTAAATCGCCAAACTTTATTTTCAAAAATTTTATTGCACTTCTGAAACACCACACATATCTCAGTGTCACTAACAGACTATGTACATTTAGACAATTACTTACATTTTGAAGCTTACTTTACTCATCTGGAGCCTTGGTGGCACAGTAGTTAAGAGCCTGGCTGTTAACCAAAAAGTTGGCAGTTTGAATCCACCAGCTGCTCCTTAGAAACCCTATGGGGAAGTTCTCCTCTGTCCTATACGGATGCTATGAGTCAGAATTTGACTCTACAGCAGTGGGTTTGGTTTTTTGTTGTTTCATTTTTACTCATCCATAAAATAGGGAGAGAGGGCTAACAAAACACAAAAACACATCAGAGCTTGGATGCTATGGTGACTTTGTAATCATTGCTTCCATCAGAAACGTGGATTTCAAGCTCCTCTTCACTGTCATCATCGTTATTCTACTCCCCATCACAAGTATCTACTGAGCAAACAGTATGTGTTAATCATCATGTCAGGGATTGTACTTCTGTAAGTCACTCCAAGAAGAGGTAAGAAAGAGTTAGAAAGATGAAGTTAATAGCCCAAGTTCACATAATTAGTACGTGGTGAAGATAAGATAAAAATCCAAGTAATCTACTGAGTTTCACAGATCCTGGGAAGCAGCCCTTTGACTCCTGTAAAGGAATACTCTAAGGGATATTTACATTTAATGGTTTGCACCAAGGATCTACAAACTTACTGTGATGGTTAAGGTTGTGTGTCAACTTGGCTGGGCCATGATTCTCAGTGGTTTGGCAGTCATGCAATGATGTAGTCATCTGATGTGATCATCTAATCATTTGTAAGAGGAGTTTCCTTGGGGGTATGGCCTGCATCCAATATATATATATATGGATGCTATGGCAAAGCTCACTTGCTCTGGATACTGCATCCAGCTTGTCATCATCTGATCTCTGGTTCTTGGGACTTGAGCCAGCTGCCTGCAGTCTTACTTGTTGATCTTGGGATTCGTTGGCCTTCGCAGCCTGTGAGTCTACAGCCTGCCATCTTACCTGCTGATCTTGGATTCATCAGCCTCTGTGGCCCATGTGCCAGCAGACTGCCATCTGACCTGCTGATCTTGGGTTCATTAGCCCCTGAAGCTATGTGAGGCAGGAGAAGCCTCCAGCCTAATGCCTGACCCAAAGACTTGGGACTTCCAGCCTCTACAACCATGTGAGCCATTTCCTTGAGATAAATCTCTTTCTATCTATATCTATCTATCTATCTATATATATCTAGATATAAATATTTTATATATATCTATATACATATATATACATACATATATATATATATATATGCTTCACTGGTTTTGCCTCTCCAGAAAACTCAGCCTAAGATACCACGTGTGAGTTTGTATTTGCGGTTATGGGGAGAGACATATTCATGTGACATTGTAACACACCCACATGAATAAAACCCTGAGTAGGGATTTTCTGACGACTGCTTCCTCTTCCACATCGGACTTCAGTGGGAAGTTGGGCAGCAGCAGCATCTGGCTCCTCAGTTACCTCCTCACAGACACAGTCACATAGATCCAGAGTTGTCTTCTCCTGTCCCTCTAAGACAGGTCAATGAACTATCTTATGGCAAACAGTACTTCCAGATCATGTCCCCGGAACCTGCTATATTCAATGTAATCACAACAGCAGACCTACATCTTATTACCCTCTCTCCCCATTACAGATGGGGTGTTGACGTATCGGAAACCAAGCAAAGAAAGAGTTTTAAAAACCTCTATTTCTTGAGGAAGTGCCTCCTTTAATAGCAAGGAGATCACCGTGGAAAAGTTTTTCTCTTTAATGTCAGCAGTCTTCCCAACCAGCCCCACACACAAAATGTATAATTGCATACATTTTACAAAATGTCCACGGTGTGATGGGCGAGCTAACAGCCTTTCCGAACTACATACAGTTTTCTGTTTTAAAGACAGCCATTAAAAGGCATTTCCAACTTGAAAAATCTTTGAATTTGTAGCTTTTTTTAAAAAAAAACTAAGCCATAGCTTGGGATATGGAGGAGAAGCTTCCCAACGCCAGAACTTGGGTCCTAGTTTTAAGAGAATAATATCAGAGTACAGAAAGGCACTAACTAGTTTAATAAACTCCTGATTTGAATCCTATGTTGTTTCTTCTCTTTAATTTTCTTATTTTCCAATTATACCATCCAATAATTCATTTCATAAAAATGTGTTAAAATTTAGTTAATATTAATTTCAACTTATTTCCAGATACACAAAATTGCATTTACCATAAACGTTTGGTAATACAGAAGGCCCTACCTGGAACCATTTAAAAGGTATAATATGTTCTCTTTATCTATAATGGTGCAAGGACATTGATTTTGTCCTTTGTTGGGTTTTTGTCATTTTGTTTTCCTTCTAGGGTGGGTGGGTGGGGGGACAAAAACCAATACAAGACCAACACCATGAAATTCTTTTGTGAGTTCTCTGAACTTTTTCATAACTTACTAGTTTAGCAGCAAACATTTTAGTCAGTAGAACTCACAATACTACACCAATGTAATGTCTATCCCTTTTACAAACAATACAGCCTTTTCATGCTGTATAGCTGTCCCTTTCATCAAGGCACAAAATGAGCAGATGTTCCTGTTGAGCGCTGGGGTAAAGTTATTAAAGGTTCAACCTCATCATGTTGCTGGAAACAAAAGCCTTTCTTTAAGCCCTCAGATTTCCAGAAGTAGATTCGTATTAATTTGGAGTTTGTATAAAATCTGATTTTATGTAAGTGTATTGATATCTTGTATATGTCTACTTGGAATCCCTGGGTGGTGAAAAGAGTTAACTAACCAAAAGGTTGGAGGTTCGAGTCTACCCAGAGACACTTCAGAAGAAAAGCCTGGCAATCTACTTAGGAAAAACCAGTCACTGAAAACCCTATGGAACATAATTCTACTCTGATACACATGGGGTCATCATGAGTCAGAATTGACTCCATGGCAACTGGTCATGTGTCTAATTATGAGTGTCCAATAGGGATTTCCCTCCTTTAACCAAAATTTATTGGATTTTTAATATGTGTCAGGCACTTCTCTAGACATTAGTGACATGGTGGTGAACAAAACATATAAAAATCCCCATTGTCACAGAGGTTACAGTTTAACAGTAGAGAAACAGTAGATTTCAAATGGGGGAAAACGACTGTAATGTTTCTACTCTCAGAGAGCTTATACCTAGTGATGAAAAGATAGACAATAAACAAATAAATATATGAAATAATGTCAGATTTTGGTGAGCACCATATAGAAAAGTAATAATAGGAAGGGGGCGTTGTGTGTTGATGAGGTAATGGATGATGAGTTTTAAGTAAAAGTGACCAATTTGAGACTGGTTTTTTTAATTTGCTTATTTACTGAGTTCATACCACTAGTTTAAGCCCTTGGGACATATGTTCAATTTTTACTTACTTCTCATGCTGATTTTTGTCAATTGAAAACAATTCTGCATGAAATACGTTAAGTTAATTTCCAAAAGAATGTAGTTAAGGGGGAAAAAAGGCAATATAACAGCATTTTGCGCTGGGAGATTGAACAATAATGCGCAATATGACTTAGACCCACGGAGTGTATTCTTTAATGAAGGAAACCAAAGAAAAGCGACATAACAAATCTATTTTCAGAGTCAACTGATACAGACTGCTGCTTCTCCCTAATTTACAGTGGAGCGTACATCATCTCTGTAAGATTGGATGTGACAGAATTTGGGGAAACAAAATAGAAACCACTATTTCTGTGAACACCAGAATCAAGTTTCACTGTCATCAAGCAATTTGAAGTCCTGAGGAGTCATTTTTTCATGTATCTTCATCAAATATCATAATCTGAATAACTGAAGCGTTTACAATATACTGATTATATTTATTTGATGAATTCATTTATAGGAAAATTATTCTTGAATGTTTACACCAATATATCTATTTTGAACAAGTCTATGAAGCTACTAGAGTTTTTTTTTTTTAACTTAGTTAAAATTTAAATACACACAAAATAAAAAATTTGCTATATTCTTGAAATGCAACAGTAAAATGGTCAATTTTCTAGCTACCATTTTTTGATAGGGGCATCGGGGAAAAAAAAGGAATAATAAACTCATAAACTCATTCCTTTCAGTCCTTTACAACAGGAGAGTGAAACTAAAATTAAATTGTTAGCAGCATAGCATTTTTTATTTTACTATACTCTTCTTGATTATTCAGTTACCTTGAATAGGAGCTGGCTGTAGCACTAGAATTACACAGTGTGTGTGTGTGTCAAAATGACAGAAATCTAAACTTACATATGCAAATGGAGAAAACAAAAACACACTAGAAATAAAACAAGAAACAAAAGAGGATGACGTAGAACAGAAAAAAAAATTTTTTAACCATATTTACCTGTACTCAGCTACTGTGACTATATAAATCACGAGTAGATTCTTCTTATTACAAATTTAGACTTCTAGCTAAATTAGTATTTTCGGTTTATGAACATTAGTTCTGGATATCCTGACTTCACTGACAAAACTCCAAATTATATCTTAAGTTATTTACATAATCAATAAATGCATTAAGATTCTGCAAGAAGGAGCTTTCAGCACTGTGTTCTTGTAATAATATACTAAACAGAAAATTAAAATCAGGTGTAAACATTTCATCAAATTGTATATTTCTTCAAAGTCTAACCTCTCAATAATGTATATATTGAATTATTTATAACACACTGATAAACCTAAAGAACATATGATCTTATACTTAATACAATAACCTTTATAAGAACCTACGCTCTTATAAATAATTGTCTATTTCTTAATGTTTTAAAACAGTGCCACTAGAGACTAAATAAAGTGTATGAAAGGAAAAGGTGGCTCGTCTTTCTCACAGTGAAAATAAACCACCAAATCTTCCATAAAGGAAATTCATGATGCTCTAGCTCTGAATAGTATTGTATACTACATATCTTCGTTATTCTTTAAAGCATTAAATATATATTTTTAGTATTAAATTTGAAAGAGTACTTGTCACGTTTTAACTTTCATTTTTCCAGTCAATAAAAAGGTGAAGTTTAAAAGGACATAAAAGCTAAGTAACATCCTCCAAAGAGTCCCTAGGTGGCACATTTAACATGCTCAGCTCTAATCAATAGGTTGGCAGTTTGACTACCATGGCCTCCACCAGACTGAGTCCAGTACAGCTAGATGGTGCCTGGCTACCCCACCACTGACTGCTCTCACCGGGATCACAACACAGGGTCCCAGACAGAGCTAGAGAAAAATATAAAACAAAATTCTAATTCACAAACAAAGACCAGACTTACTGGCCTGACAGAGACTGGAGGCACCCCGAGAGTATGGTCCCCAGACACCCTTCTAGCTCAGTAATGAAGTCACTCCCAAGGTTCACTGTTCAGCCAAAGATTAGACAGTCCAAAATAACAAAACAAGACTAATGGGGCACAACAGTACAGGGACAAAGACTAGAAAGCAGAAGTACACAGGAAAGCTGGTACTAGGGAACCCAAGGTTGAGAAGGGACAGTGCTGACATGTCATGGGTTGTTAACCATTGTCATAAAACAATGTATGTACTAACTGTTTAATAAGAAACTATTTGTTCTGTAACCTTCATCTAAAGTACAATAAAAAAAAAGTTTAAACAAACAATTACAAAAAAAAAAAAGAAAAGGTTGGCAGTTCAAGTCCATCCAGAGGCACCTCAGAAGAAAGGCCTGGTGACCTTCTGAAAAATCATTAACTGAAAACCCTATTGAGCACAGTTCTGTTGTGACACACAAAGGGCTGCCATGAGTTGCAATCAACTCTATGGAAACTTTTTAACAGCCTTCTAGTTTTTCCAACTACATAATACCACACATATATAGAGAGAGAGAAAGAGAGAGAATTTATATATATATATATATATATATGGTAAATTTAAGGATGTAGTCATCATGCCAGAATAGAGGTTAGGAGTCTAGACCAGAAGTTGACAAACTATAGCCTGTAAGCCACATTCAGCCTGCCACCTGTTTTTATAAATAACATTTTATTGGCATGTAGCCACACTCCCTCAAATATATATTGTCTGTGGCAGCTCTTATGCTAAAACAGTAGAGTTAAGTAATTGCAACAGAGATCCTACATCCCACAAATTCTAAAATATTTACTATCTAGCCCTTCAGAGAAAACATTTGCCAACCACTGGTCTACCCTGAGTCCCATTCCAGGGCTGTATGCATTATGATAGCATATCTCAGGTAGTCTTCTCATGGGTTCTCATAGTGACCCTATAGCACAGAATGAAACTGCCCCATAGGGTTTCTAAGGAACAGCTGGTGGATTTGAACCACCGACCTCTTGTTTAGCAGCCAAGCTCTTAACCACTGCACCACCAGGGCTATATTGTTTTTACTGTGTTGTTAGGTACCTTTGAGTCAGTTCTGACTCACAGACATGTTGGTGGATTTGAACTGCTGACCATTTGGTTAGCAGCCAAGCTCTTAACCATTATGCCACCAGGGCTCCACTAGGGCTATAAAAAAACAAAAACTAAACCCACTGCCGTCGAGTCAATCCTGACTCATAGCAATCCTACAGGACAGGGTGGAACTGCCCCACAGGGTTTCTAAGGAGCAGCTGGTGGATTCAAACTGCCGAACTTTTGGTTAGCAGCCAAACTCTTAACCACCTGCACCACCAGGGCTCCACCAGGGCTATAGTAAGCTCAAATCAGAACATACTGAAGGAAAAGACCGGGTTTGAGAACATTGGTTTATTTACATTTAATTTGATTAGCTGGATATTTGTGTACTTAAGAAGTCATCACAACAACGTACTTTACATGCAGTTTACCTGAAATATCACTCTGTGGTTGGAACAGACTCAACAGCAATGGGTTTGTTTGTTCTGGTATTTTTGGATTGATATCTATCTATCTATTCATCTATCTATGTGTATATGTTTCACCTTATGGAAAGACAAAAACTGTCACTTAGAAGAAATGTAATTTAAAATGTGAGTCAAAAAAATGAATTTATTCATACATATCAGGGTAACTTGTGTCAATTAGGTTACAATTTCAATGGGAGCAAACTGTGGTTTTATCCTTCAGGTCTAATTGTGCTAACCAGAAGTACTTCCCTAAAAGTCAAAGCAGATCTATATGGAAACATAAACCCACAATCACATACACATATGTACAGAACAGTATCACTGGCATTTTTCGTATCCATAGAGATTCTGTTTTGGAATTTAAAAAAAAAAAAAGATTTATTTTACTCACCTCTTTAACAAATATTGATCAAGTATCTATCCTGTATAAGGTCTTATGCATTCCTAGAAATATACTGGTGAGCAAAACAGACTTGGTTTCTACCCCTGTAGTATGAAATGAATGAAAAAATGTCATTGTTGTAAAAGAAAAAATTCATAAACAATAAAATAATCTCTAACAGCTAGAATGTACTGAGTGACCACCATATATCTGGCTGAGTTCTAAGTGCTTAATGTATATTAAGTAGCTTAACCATCAAAATCATCCTACAAAGTATGTTTCATTATTATCCTCTTTATGTAGATGAGGAAACTGAGGCACAAGGAATTTAAGTGATTTGCCCCAACCTACATAGCTTGCAGGGTGGCTGGGACGGATTCCAGCCCAGTTAGTCTAGCACCAGAGTTCCTGCTCCTAAAGACTACATGAACTTAGGTAATCAGCCTTGTGAGTGCCCCAACACCAATCCATATTTGCCCAGTAAATTTCAATATGGAGTTTAATGAACTTATCATCTCCCAGAGGTTTGGTCCTCTCTTCACATTCTTCCGCTTTTCCTCTCCAACACTCTCCTCACAAAATCTAGCTTCTAAATTTTAGATGAACTGTAATAGTTGACCCTCAGGGGAAAGTGCTCCTTTGTTAAAGGAGTGAATAAAATTTTAAGAAACTAACTCTTGATTATTTCTACAAACCCAAAACCTCTACCAACTGATCTGGACCTAAATTGGATATAAAATCTAGTCCTAATACATTTGTCAGCATACTTTCCTATCCTCATCTGTGACTGAACAAATCATTCACAGAAATTCCAAGAAACAGTCAGAGGAATTTTTTTCTTTTTAATTAGAGTAAAAATAAAATAATACTGGTCATTACATTATACTGTGCACATATTAACAGAAACTTTGGCCTGCGTTTTTTCCTAACTATACCAACAAATAGGAACAAAATCATCAAGCAAACGTAACATTTAAGAAAATACAAACAATTCATTTAAAAATTTAGCGTGCAATATTTTATTCTCCATGGGTCTCATGTTTCTGCACTTCTTTCTAAGGGTGTTGACAGTTTGTTCTCGATTATCTTTTTAAGGATATTTGTATAGCAAACAGCCTCGGAAGTTAGAGATAGTGTCTCCCCCTGGGGCAGAAGGCAGATTTGTTTCCTGACCAGTATAATAGAGATAATGTCTTTTTCTGGGACGAAGATTAGGTAGGTTTTCTAGGAGTTTCCTTTAAAAGATTATGGTTTCCTAAACTGTGAGCTCCTCAGCTGTGACACAAACTCACTGTGTTGTAGCATCCACCTGAGCTCACCTGTACATTGCCTGGTGGGAATTGACACCAAAATGAAGCCCATGGTACCTGATAAGTAATTAAGTCTTTTGTCTCTGATCCAGGAGTCTCATGTCTTCTGTCAGCATCTATGAAACTATGTTAGACTAACTGGTTAGCTAACAAATAGAGTAAAATCTCAGATCCTGATAGTGCTTGACATATTCCAATTCAATGAATGGAATGTTGGTTGTGTACACAGAAAGCTACTTTATCAATAAACTACCTCAATATTTATCTACCTCTTGTAATCCTCAGATTTCTAGAGGAACACCTGGTGAAACATAAGCTTGTACTTGAATTTGACAATAAAAGATCCAATTGCAATCAAATCTGAACCTTTTACCTAGAGAAACTTCCCCAATTTCTGAAGCACACTCTCATACTCATTGGTATGGAGCCATAAAGAGATGGCAGATCTAATCCACACTACAACAGGAAACTTTTCAAATCTGCCAGATACAGACAGACACATGCACACACACACACAGATGCAAGCAATTTCAAACAGAATAAACCTCATATTCCATCTAAAACCACTACTACTCTGTGAATTACCTAGAATTTCAGAATCTAGACAGCAACCAAATATAATTATTCAAGTTGTTAAAGAACAATTAAGATACTAGTTGTATATGACATTCTCATACTCACTCCCTTTGGCAACAGAGAAACATACCTCTAATGTCCTGCATTGTTTATCTCCCTTCTCTGCTTTCTTTTTCCCCAAAGTGCTTGCCCCATCTAGCACACTTTGTATATTATTTCTGTATTTACTTATTATGTAAATATAAATACTAAATGCAAGTAGCATGAAGGCATTTTTGTGTTTTCTAGATCCCCAGAGTATAACAGTATATGACATAAAGTAAGTATCCAATAAATATTTTAAATGAATGAATGAATACATTAAACAAATAAATGAATAAATATACAATTGGAATTTTCACTAAAATCGGAACATTACTGAAAAAAGTTTTATATTCTTTTTAAATAAAAATATCATGAGCCTTTCCCCATGTCATTAAGTATTCTTTTAAACCATTGTTTTAATGACAATATGACATTTCACTCTACTGAGCTACCATTTCAATTTAAAGATTCCCTTATTGGCAGTCAATTCACTTTTGTCCAGAGTTTTCATATTATAAATGATCCTGCATTGTACATTCTTGAATATGAATCTTTGACTATCCTAACACTAATTACATATGATATTCTCCTTCCAATCAGCTCCTATGTATATAAGTTTTACATAAAAGCCAATTTTGCTACAGATATGCCCGGTTTTTAAAAAATCTGGATAAAGGTTAATTATTTACATTTAGGTATAGATTTTTTATATATTTAATTTGTTTTACCACTTGACTCTGCAGAAGATAAATTCCTTCACTACGCTATTACAGTTCAGGGAAATGAACACTGAGACTAAACGTCTCAGACATAGCTTCACTATGTAAACAACAGTCCAAAAATACTTTGATTCTGAAATAATCTTTCTGTATTATTTATATTTCTCAGCATTTTAAGCAATTAAAAATTTAAATTGTTAGCTCTAGATTATCTTGAATTTTAAAATTAGAGTTATTTCCCTCTTATTTAAAGTTTCAACTTATTTTCTTTTTCTACTCATTTGAGAAACAAAGAAATTTGGAATCCGTTCTGTGCTATGAGAGCTTTGCAGATAGTGCACTGGTCCTCCAAATGATTCTGATTCACACATTTTCTTCTATGAACATGGAGACAGTGGGCCTTCCAGATGAAACCTACACACACACTTACTCAAATTATCATAGTAATTTACCATTATAGTTTTGCTTCTCTGGCTCTTTTCCACTTTCTGATTGAGTCATGGTAGTGGCAAAAGAAAAGTGTGAAGGAGAGTCTCATTACACTCAAACCATGCTCCTCTATCTACTTCCAAATAAGGGACTATCTCAGATTCACCACTCTTGAAACTCAGATGTTTACTGTTTTCCAAATCTATTATATTTTTTTCCAGGCACTAAGAAGTATGATGCCGACTAAAAGTGCCTGTTATGACCTGGAGCTACCAATTAGATACAAACAACAATGCAGAAATGTTTGCGAATGTATTCTGCGGTATGTGTGACTACACCTGTGTTGCCCCCTAGGAGACATGAATAAAGGGGTGGATGGCATGATACCTCTAATAATTGAATCATATCACCACCTTCTTACAAGCTCTGAGACCAGCCCTTACAGCAAGCTAGAGCTTCTTGTGACAAAGGCTGATGTATATTGCCTCTGCTGTTTTATTGACAACTGGGTCAAAGTCACTCCAACAGACTGAATTTAAAGTTTCAACTCATTTCAGCCCAGCACAGGCTATATTTAGTGGTATGTAAAGTGGCTGTGGGGAGAGCTGAGAACCCATTAGAAGCACTACCTGAGATATGCTATTATAATGCAAATAGCATTGGAATGGGACTCAGTGTAGACCAGTGGTTGGCAAACGTTTTCTCTGAAGGGCTAGACAGTAAATATTTAAGAATTTGTGGGATGTAGGATCTCTGCCACAACTACTTAACTCTGCTGTTGTAGCAGGAGAGCTGCGACAGACCATAGGTAAATGAGTGAGTATGACTACATGCCAATAAAATGTTATTTATGAAAACAGGCGGCAGGCTGAATGTGGCTCACAGTTTGCCAACTTCTGGTCTAGACTCTTAACCTCTATTCTGGCATGGTGACTACATCCTTAAATTTACCATCTATAAAAAAAATCTCTCTCTCTCTCTCTATATATATATATATACATACATACACACACACACACACACAGAGGCAGTCCCCAGGTTATGATCACAGGACTTACAGACAACTTGTACTTAAGAACAGGCTGCCATAAAGTCTATTATATTAAAAACTTGAGTTAAATACAACAGTTCATAATAACAAACACAATACTTTGGGATGCTCACGAAAACAGTGCATAGTTTAGAAGCGTTTCTTAAATGTTTATATGCTTAGAAAGGTACAATACATACTATATAAATAAACATTTGACTAACTGACACTAAATAAGAACCATATGTACCTTGTCATGGATTGAATTATGTCCCCCAGAAATTCGTATCAACTTGGCTGGGCCATGATCCCCAGTATTGTGTGATTGTCCACCATTTTGTCATCTGATGTGATTTTCCTATGTGTTGTAAATCCTACCTCTATGATGTTAATAAGGTGGGGTTAGTGGCAGTTATGTTAATGAGGCAAGACTCACTCTACAAGATTAGCTGATGTCTTAAGTCAATATCTTTTGAGATATATAAGGGAGAAGCGAGCAGAAAGACATGGGGAGCTCATATCACCAAGAAAGCAACACCAAGAGCAGGTCGTGTCCGTTGGCCCCAAGTTTCCTGTGTTAAGAAGCTTCTAGACCAGGGGAGGATTGATGACAATGACCTTCTCCCAGAGACGACAGAGAGAGAAAGCCTTCTCCTGGAGCTGGCACCCTGAATTTGGACTTATAGCCTCCTAAACTGTAAGAGAAGAAATTTCTCTTTGTTAAAGCCATCCACTTACGGTATTTCTGTTATAGCAGCACTAGATAACTAAGATATACCTGTTCCATCTTACCTACAAATTCAATTTAAAGACAGTTTTACAAATGGATCTTAAAGACAGTTTTAGGAATGGATTTTGTTTGTAACCTGGGGACTGCCTGTGTGTGTGTGTGCGCGCGCGTGCGTTTATGTATTATACACACACACACACACACATAATTCTAGAGTCTTAATGTACTAAAGATACTGGCATATATGCCCACAGAAAAATACAATTACACATTGACCTATAAATATTCTTGCTATAGATACACACATGAAGATTTGACAGGATGCCTCATTTGATGTTTCTACATCAGTTATTTCAAGGGTAACTTTTGAGCATACACTCAGAAAAATACAGTCTGAAGCATGGTCCTGTCACTTTCTAGTTTTGGGAAAATATAACAATTATTGTAGTTTTAGGTAAAAAATGTGTACCTTCTATGTTTGTTTGCCAGCTATGCCCTCCTCCACCCCAAGGTATCTTCATAAGTGCCGCCATGCCAATTTTTTTTTTTTACATGTTGCTGTAAAAAAACATTAGCATAGTGCGCATATGAAAATACATCATGGGGGGAGTGTGGAGTTGGCAAACAAATGCAGATGGTGCATGTTATTTGGGTAAAAATACAGTAATTACTGCCTTTGTGTATTATATCCTCTTTGTAAAATGGGGATAATTTTACCACACTAAATTCCTCTAACTGAAGGTAAAACCAAAATGTTCAAGTCAAGATGGCCCCAAGTCATTCAATCTTTAGTTTACTCATTCATAAGTAAGAGTTTTTTAAGGTCCCATCTTAACATGACGGACTACTCCAAATTCTCATTAATATCTCCAAAAGTTGGAAGTAGAGTCATGGTTTTCCTGTATTTGCCTTGTGGTGGCTGATTCCCTACTACCTCCTGCAGCAGGCATCCTTCCTCATTAGTCTGCTGATGCCCACACTGGAAATCATCACTCCTCTTCAATTTTCCTAGAACTATAGTTTAGTAGACTGTGTGGACAATACAGGGGCCCTGGGTGCACAGGGGTTAAGGGCTTGGCTGCTAACCGAATAGTCGACAGTTTGAACCCGCTAGTTGCTCCATGGGAGAAAGATGTGGCAGTCTGCTTCTGTAAATATTACAGCCTTGGAAACCCCATGGGGCAGTTCTACTTTGCCCTATAGAGTCGCTATGGGTTGGAATTGACTCGTCAGCAATGGGTTTGGTTTTTGGTTTAGAGTAAATTTTAGCATGAGGAAGAAAGAAATTCAGTACCAGACAAGATTGTTCTGAAGAAAAAGGAGAAGGATTAGAACAACAAGAAAAAGAAGAGAGAAGAAGGAGGAGAACAAAGAAATAGACACAAGGTAAAAGGAAGAAGAAAAATAATCAGAATCAGAATTAGAATTAGAATTTCCTTTTGCTGGGAATTTCATGAGTTATATCCCTCTATCACCTGGAACTTCTGCTATGTAACTCAGGCTCTTGTTAAACCAACATTGTATCTCTCCATTCTCTCTATTTCCACACATCACCCACTTTCTACAATCAGAAAATGTAGTTTCTCTCTGTTTACTATGCAGAGCAAAATCAACTCGCTACTTTCAAACAATCTCCTCCCATAACATGACATAAGCATTTTATACATGATGATGTCCCTCAAGGTATTTTCACCATGCCCCCTTTCAGTCAGCAGTGTTCACTGGTTAAGACAAAGTAGAGAAAATGCACTTGATTTTCAAAAGCCAAAGCTTTTGAATTGCAAGAACAGGGCTTTTGAGCTTAAAAGCATAAGTTCTAAAGGCTATATAGTGCATAAAGTCTCCACCTCAAAGAGACAGATTGAGAAAAATGCATGATCGTGTAAGAAGCATTCTTCTCACTTCAGAGAATAATACTGTTGTCTGGGTTGAGGAAGGCAGCTCAGAGTCATAGGAGGAGACGAAAACTTAGCACTGGCTGGTAAATAAGAAGAACCAAGGTACATGGCAGGGTAACGGAACTACCACATGCTTTTTTGGAAAAGTAGAGAAAAGGAAACCTGTTCCAGCTACACTTCCCATCTCCACATCCACCACCAGGAAAAGCCAGAAAACAGCAAGTGTCCAGAGTTCTCTTTTGCACAGCATAGTTATGAAGCAAAATCTATGTCTGCATGGGGAGGAAAACGTCTGAACAGATGGGTTTAAGTCAATCTCACAGAATTCCAGAATATTCCAGTGACATGGTGTTCAACAGAATAACTTCTCTTGCACCCCAAAGTAGCACTGAAGCGATTATGGTTTTAGAACTCCCTCTCAGTTTTCCAAGGATCCAGAGTGCAAGAGTGTTGTGAATAAATTCCAAGACACAGAATGATGTGTGGAAGCCAGGTAACCTACAGAGGCCCCAATGATTTAGAACTGTTCTGTCTGGTTGACTAGCTACTAGCCACATGTGGTTATTTAAATTTAAATAAATTAAATTAAAAATTCAGGTACTTAGCTATACTGGCAACATTGTAAGTGCTCAATAGCCATATATGGCTACTGGCTACCCAACTGAACAGTGTGGTTATAGAACATTCCCAACATCATGGAAAGTTCTATTGGACAATGCTGGTTTAGAACAAAGAGCTGCAATAGCAACTTAGGTGGATGGACAACCAAGTATCATATGGATAGACAGAAAAGGACCAAGGGCCAGATGTCTCCCGTCCTGACATTTTTAAGGCACCCAGAATTTAGATACAATCCAGTAAGTGGAGAGACTCTGAATTAATTAAAACTGTATTTTACCACATTAAGATTGCATTTTTACCACACATAGGATGGAGGTTCAAAAAAGAAACCGAGTTCAGGTTTAGGGGAAAAAAAAAAAAGTTTTCTACAGGCACAGAGGCTTGTGGATTAAAATTTATACTGCATTTCACAGAAGTCACACTCCTGAGATAAAACAGGCTACATGCTTATTATGTGAAAGTGACTACAGAAACTTAAAAAAAAAAAAAGACTTTATTTTGTAGAACAGTTTAGGTTTACAGAAAATCCAAGACAGTACAGAGAGTTTTCATATACCCCTTCTCCCCCATATGTAGCTCCCCTATTGTTAACATCTTGCATTAGTGTGGTACATTTGTTCCAACTGATAAACCAATATTGATACATTACTATCAACTAAAGCCCAGAGTTTAAATTAGGCTTCACTCTTTGTGTTGTACAGTTCTGTGGACTTTGACAAAATGCCTAATGTCACGTATCCACCATTATAGAATCATACAGAATAGTTTCACAGTCTTAAACATCCCCTGTATCTACATACATCCCTTTCCCCAAGGCCCCAAACTCCTGGCAACACTGATCTCTTCACTGTCTCTATAGTTTTGCCTTCTCCAGAATGTTGGGATCACACTGTATGCAGCCATTCCAGACTGGCTTTTTTCACTTAGCAGCAGGCATTTAAGTTTCCCCCATGTCTTTTCCTGGTTTCACAGCCCATTTCTTTTTACTGCTGAATAGTATTCCATTCTTTTGATGTACCACTGTTTGTTTATCCATTCACTTACTGAAGGATGTCTGGGTTGCTTCAGTTTTGGGCAATTATGAATAAAGCTGCTATAAACAGTTATATGCAGGTTTTTGTGTGGCATACATTTTCAACTCATTTGGGTAAATATCTAGGAGTGTGAATGCTAGATCATATGGTAAGACTATGTTTATCTTTGTAAAAAACTGCCAAACAGTCATCCAAAAGTGGCTGTACTATTTTGCATTTCCATCAGCAATGAACGAGAGTTTCTATTACTCCACATCCTCACCAGCGTTTGTTACTGTCTGTTTTTTGGACTGTAGCTATTCTAATGCATGTGTAGTGACAGCCCACTGTTGTTTAAATTATGTTCTTACCACTATCTATATGAAATGTCCAGGCCCTAGCTTATAGATGGTACTCAAAATCGGTAGCTTTTTTGATTATTACTCCCTAGATCCATTTTGTTATAATCACACCCATTCTAAGGCAAAATAAAAGTATGTATCTGCTAAGTGGCAAAATGCCCATATCTAAAGCAACCAAAACAACCTTGAAAATAAGAACCAATAACAGCAAAGAGACCTTAAGGTCCTCTAAGTCACAAAACTCAGTATGTCTTCGATGTAATCGTCCCTGAGAAAGTTTTGTGAATTCCAAATTATAGAATAAACGAGCTTCTTGCACCCACTGGCAGCACCGGAATTGGCAGCAGCTGTGCTGTCAAATTCACACTAATCAGTTAACAGTTGTCCAAATCAAATTGCAGCCAAGGTTGTTAAAGTCCCTGATAGAATAAGCAGTTGTTGAGAGCATGATGGTGCAAGCTGGTGAGATCATGCTAGCAGCTGGAACTTGGGGTGTGAAGATGCACAGAAAGTAAGAGGCCAATTGAGACCCCGGCAACTTACACATTTGCAGATCTAGTGTAACTAATCCACTATCCTTGCTGTCTCTAAGTCTCTAATAGTGGAGGGTCTTAACTGCAGTTGAATTGGTAAAGAAAGGGTGAATGAACAGAGACTCGGGTATATTCCTGATGTACAGCCTACATTTTGAGGGTGAAAGCTGTGCTTAGATATAAATAGTAAACTCCTGAATCCACTGATTTTTAGAAATAAGGAATTTAAAGCTAGGGTGAAAATTTGAGAAAAATAGAGCTACGAAGCTAGCTAGTAGGTCCAGCTGCTACAGATGAACAGTAAGCCTTGAATTCCCAGAAATACTGAAGGGGTCTCACTGCAGCCCTCACCTACTGCAGAGGCAGCCACCAACCCTCACTGTCAGCCAGGCTGAATGCCAACAGTCTATAAGCTGGGGAAGGGAAGACACAAAGAACAGCCAGGCAAAAGTAGCATGACTTCATTCCAACTAGCTCTTCCTTCCCTCTCCTCTAGGTCTTGCTAAACACAAAGCATGTTCAGAATTATATACAGAGAAAAACTGTATATTAATAAAACTTTGGAAATGTCTCTTTCACTAGCAAGGGATTTAGTTTTTGCACCTGTTAAGTTTGGAATTCAATATAGGCAGTGCATTCCAAGAACCGAGTTTAAATGAGCACTGGGTAAAAATCTCATTCAGAGAAGTGCAGGTCTCATTTAACGAGACTGAGGAAAGAGCTAAAGGCTAGCAATGGTCATGGCACCAAATTAATTTTTTTAAGGATGAACTTCAGGAAAATTTGAGGTTTTTCTTCTTTTAAAAAATTGAGGAAGCGGAATATACAGAGAGAAATACATGTGTACACATACACACACACACACACACACACACACACACACACACACACACACAGAGAGAGCCAAAACCCGTTGCCATCGAGTCGATTCCAACTCATAGCAACCCTATAGAAGAGGACAGAACTTCTCCATAGGGTTTGGAAACCCTGGTGGTATAGGGATTAAGAGCTATAGCTGTGTAACCTAAAGGTCGGCAGTTCAAATCCACCAGGCACTCCTTGGAAACCCTATCGGGCAGTTCTACTCTGTCCTATGGGGTCGCTATGAGCTGGAATCAACTCAATGGCAACGGGTTTTGTTTGGTTTTTTTAGTCTTTACAGAGAAGTCCTGGTGGTACAGGGGTTAAGAGTTTGCCTGCAAATTAAAAGGTCAGCAGTTTGGGTCCACCAGCTTCTCCTTGGAAATCCTACAGGACAGCTCTACTCTGTCCTACAGGGTCACTATGAGTCAGAATCAACTTGATGGCAATAGGTTTGGGGTTTTTTTTTGGTTAATCTTTACACATCTTTCTCCCGCGATGCGGCAGGTGAATTCAAACCGCCAACCTTTTGGTTAGCAGTTGAGGCTTACACCACTGCGCCACCAGGGCTTTATATATATAAACGCATTGCCATAGAGTTGATTTCGTCTCATAGCAACCCTATAGGACAGAGTAGAACTGCCCCATAGGGTTTCCAAGAAGCACCTAGTGGATTCGAACTGCCAACCTTTTGGTTAGCAGCCACAGCTCTTAACTACTAGGCCACCAGGGGTTTCCAATTCATATATATAGGCTGTATATAAATAGGCCTGGAGCCCTGGTGGTGGCTACCGTGGTTGAGAGCTCAGCGATATTCCTTGGAAACCCTATGGGGCAGTTCTACTCTGTCCTACAGGGTCACTGTGAGTCACAATCGACTTCACCGCAAAGGGTTTGGTTTGATTTTGGTAAATAGGCCATGTAAGTTAACATAATCATGGATTTGGCTCAGTTTTAGAGAATGGAGAGAAGATAGTGTCATTTATTGAGACTATTTATTTATCTAAGGAGCTCTGATTATGCAGTGGTTAAGCGCTTAGCTGCTAACTTAATGATCAGCAGTTCAAACTCAAAGAGGCGCTCCTTGGGAGAAAGGTGCAGCAGGAGAAAGTTACAGCAGCCTGCTTCCCTGAAAACTGCATATTTGGAAACCCTATAGGGCTGTTCTACTCTGTCCTATATGGTGTCTGTGAGTCAGAATCAACTCAGTGGCAGAGGGTATGTTTTTTGGTTTGACTTACTTATCTGAGACTGTGCTTGGTACTGAATAAACATCTCATGTTAATCTACACAGAACTTACTACCATGTCACACATTGTTATCCGTATTTTAGAGAGGAGGAAATAGATGTTCAGGAAGGTGAGGTAAACGGGACAAGATCCACAGCTACTAAGCAACAATTGCCTCTTGGATTTGAACCCAGATTTTTCTTGTTTTCAAAGCTAAGCTGTGAATTTAAGAGTCTTTATCCAACCAGAGATTATTTCTGGTGGTAACTAAGACAAACTCATTCCACAAATATTAAGTGAGTGTCAACTATATGTTGATCACTGCTGTGAGAAAATGGTGAATTCTGGATTTGGAAACACATTAGCCCTAGAGAAAGCCTAACAATTTTGACAACTCATAAGTTAAACCACCTACTTCAGAGACAGTTCCAAAGGAAGAAACAAACTTTTCTTCTCTTCTTCACCATCACGGGCCTGGGTAGGCCATTCCATTTACTTTCCTTCCTTACATCATCATGGGAATGTAGTAAATCAGCCTTCAAAGGCTAAAGCTTCAGTATGCTCGGTTACAAATACAAAGAAACGGAAAGTCCCGAGTAGTTACCTTAACAGCCACACTACCCAGTCCCTCTCTGTCTGATTCTTTGGCTCGCTGAAATCAAGGCTAGACAGAATTGAGATGTAGTCCGAAGTGGTTCAGTAATCTGTCGTTCCACTATGCCAACAGTGATCTTTTAAATTTGTAATCAATTTCTTAATGGCATATGTAGTTTCTAGTTTCTTAGCAAAACAGAATGCCAAGGAAAACAGTAGGAATAAACAGATCTAGGATTTTCAATATTATATTTACAGATAACCTAAACATCCGGAATAATTCTTATTATCCAAATCCTGATATGGCTGTTAAGTAAATTACAGTAGCTCTCTAAGTACTAATCTTTTAAAGAGATTGCCTAAATTTCATATAATGAAACAACACAAAACCTCAATATAAGAGTTTCCTTACTGCCTTACTGTAAATCATTTCCAGACCGACATTTCTTTAGCACAATATTCTAAAATGGTAGAAATGAGTCTTCCTTCCTCCTCTTCTTCTTCCCCTATTCTTCCTCCCTTTCTTCTTCTTCCCTTCCTTGATCTTTCTTTCCTCCCTGAAAAAAAACCATTGCTGCACAGTTGATTCTGACTCCTAGCAACCCTATAGGGCAGAATAGAACTGTTCTATAGGATTTCCAAGGCTGTAAATTTTTACGGAAGAAGACCTGGTAGTACAGTGGTTAAGCAATTATCTGCTAACCGAAAAGTCAGCAGTTGGAACCCACCAGCTGCTCAACGGGAGAAAGATGTGACAGAAAGATGTGGCAGTCTGCTTCTGTAAAGATTACAGCCTTGAAAACCCTATGGGGCAGTACTACTCTGTTATACATGGGATCGCTATGAGTCAACTCGGCAATGAGTAATCTTTACTGGATCAGACTGCCACATCTTTCTCTCATGGAGCCACTGAGTGGGTTTAAATCATTGACCTTTCAGTGAGCAGCTGAGTGCTTGACCACCACGCCACCAGGGCTCCCTCCCTTCCTCCCTTACTCTCTCCTTTTTTCCTTACTTGCTTCCTTCCCTCTCTCCTTTTCTTCATCCTTCCATTTACTTACCACCATGGACACAACAAATCCATGCTTATTTTTTAAGAGCTCTTTCACTTCTAAAGAATATCAGGTAACACAGCTAATTATACAAGGCCCATTATTAACACAGGTAATCCTTAAAATAATGATTTTGTTCCACTTTCATTATCTGTTAAGTCTGTTTACGTTACCCACAGAATGAACTGTGGCAATAAAATGTGTTTCTCCCTTTATATTCCTGACTAGTTTTATCAAATAGTTTCTTAAAGTACATCACTATTCATTTCAAATGTAGCTTTAAAAAACAGGTTAACAACTGCCTACATTTAACTGTAGATTTTATGTGCTATAATATTATGTCATCCATTACCAATTTTACAGGCTTAGCAGAATAATCATCCATCTTTTTCATACGAATGCTATTAAGAAAAATGGTATAAACTTCAACTGATTACAATATTACTTAAAATGCTTTATTAAAATTTATTTTAAAGCTGTTTTTCTCATTAAGGCTTGACAAATCTGGAGAGCACTTCATTTAATCTCCTTTATGAGGATGTTTTGCGTGCAAAGGAAAACCCAAAGGACTGAGATTCCAGAAAGGCTTGGGCGATCTGGACAGCAGGGACTGGTAAGCAGTTATTTCTTACAGATCTGCTGTGCAAACTGCTCCTTGCACAAATCAAGGTGAGAGGAAAGAGCAGGGAATCAGAACCTTGTATTTAGTTTTAGTTTTCTATAAACATATATGTCTATAAACAATATCAACTGGAAAAAGGAACAACTGCCAGTTGAAATCTGTGATTCTTACAAATCTCTTATGACTGCTTGATTAAAATGTTCCATAATAGGAATTCAACAGATTTGAAGGGTGTTACGTGACTAAAGAACTGGAAAAGATCTACTAAGAAATAACAAAGAAGGAATCATCACTGCCATCCTCTCAACTACCAAAAGCAAGAGCAATATCACTGAGGTTAGCTGTGTTCCAGAAAATGAGATATATATGATATATGAGATAAATGTGTTATCTCATTTAATCCACAAATAACCCATGAGGCAGTTAGTAGTATTATCTCCAGTTTACATCTGAGGAAACTGAGACATAGCAAAACCAAGTAACTTCCCCAACATTACGTTTCTAATAAGTGGTGAATCCAGAATACAAACCTAAGGCTGCCTGATTCTAAAATTCATGCTCTTAAACACTACAGCCCTGCTCTCTACTTGATGCATGGACAAGCTGCCTCAGCATCAACTGTACTTTGTTAGAAGTGCATAATCTGATTTCATTGCATACTGACATTTGAGAACACCGCTCTATTGCTTTACGATATAAAAGTATATTCACATATGTTACAAACTGTGGCAATACAAGGCTAAAAGGCAAATAAGAACAATATTCTGGAAGATGAAGACTCCATCTGGATATCTCCAGAAGGCGTTTTGCCTTGCATTTTATGAGATAACACGAACACACTGTATTCTTCAAGGATTAAGAAGGGAGCGGTCATGGATTCATGTCCCCATGGGCTGACATCATGCAAATCTGTCGAACTTGCCTAGGACGGATTGTCCAACCACATCAAAAAGCTATCTGACCAAAAGTGGCACTAACTGTCCTTTCTGAGAATATAATTAAAGTCATTTCATAAGAGTTTCATTTATACGAGGAGAAATCCTGCCAAAGCAACTCTTCAGAACCAGAAATATTTAAAACGATAATCTCTTCCACGAAACATTTTAAAAAGCTCAAAACCAGTATAATTAATTAATTAATTTTGCATGTAAAACTGTATATAGCTCTTTTATTATAAATCCAAGTTGGCTCCAAGACCATGGGATAGGCTAGAATTTATTTTTTTCCAATTCTTTTAATTTGACTAAATAACAGTCAATTCATTAAGGGGAAATTAGTAGTACTGCATTTACTACTTAAATTTGTTAAAAGATATTGGTTTCTTGTGTCTGCCTCCTCGGCCAAATTATGAACCTTATTCTTAATTTATTCCACAACATCCCACAAACGTTTATGAACTGTCTGTTATTTGCATCTCTGACAGTGCCTAGCATGGTACTGGAGTTATATTAATCACACTATAAATAAGTGCTGGTTGATCTATTGTTTAGGGAAAAAAAAAAAAAAAAACTTGTTCAGATTCTCTGGATCAAGACTTTAAGTTCCTTGAGGGAAAGGATCTGTTCTTAGTAACTGTTACATTTCTTATGTCTAGAACCTTGCCAGTAACAGAATATTTATTGAATTAGTGAATGAATAAAAGGTAGCAGAGAAGAAGGAAGTTATTATATGCTCTTGAAGGGTGCCATGGAATATGTTAATTACAACAAATGAATAATGTGCAATTGGATGGCAAAATATGAATATTTCATATTTGAAATATAAATAAACCACCAAAACCTTCTGTCTCAAATATCTACCAGTTCAAGCAAACAAGTTAGCTAGCTTCAAGATTTTCATTTTATACTCATCTCCCATTTGTTCACACCTTTTGTAGTACAATATTACTTGCTAGAAAACAAGATGATACACATATTTATGTATTTACAAACGTTTCTTTTGCTTTCCAAAGTTAACATCTCCTTAAAATCCACATTATCAAGAGCCAAAATGTATGAGAACAAAGCTCACAATTTTAGAAATTAAATACGTTGCTGATTTTGGTAGCAGAACTCCTTAGGCCAGATCCTTAAACATCGGTGTTCCACAGGAAGATACTTTTTAAAAGAGGTATAGATAAAAAACACATTTTTTATTATAACTGAGTGCTTTTTAAAGCATCTTTTTTTAAAAAATTTTATTGTTGTACTTTAAGTGAAAGTTTACAATTCAAGTTAGTCTCTCATACGAGAATTTACACATAGTTATGTGACCCTAATTGCTCTCCCTATACTACACACTCCTCCTTTCTACCCGATTTCCTGTGTCCATTCAACCAGCTCCTAACCCTCTCTGCCTTCTCATCTCACCTCCAGACAGGAGCTCCCCATTTAGTCTCATGTATCTACTTGCGCTAAGAGGCACACTCCTCATGAGTATCATTTTATGTCCCATAGTCCAGTCTAATCTTTGTCTGAAGAGCTGGCCTTGGGAATAGTCTCAGTTCTGGGTTGACAGAGAGTCCAGGGGCCATGCTTTCTGGGGTTCCTCCAGTCTCAGTGAGACCATTAAGTCTGGTCTTTTAACTAGAATTTGAGATCTGCACCCCACTTTCCTCCAGCTCCATCAAGGACTCTCTGTTGTGTTCCCTGTCAGGGCGGTCATTGGTGGTAGCTGGACACCATCTAGTTCTTCTGGTCTCAGGTTGATGCAGTCTCTGGTTTATGTGGCCCTTTCTGTCTCTCGGGCTAATACTTTCCTGGTGACTTTGGTGTTCTTCAATCTCCTTTACTCCAGGTGGGTTAGGACCAATTGATGCGTCTTAGATGGCCGCTCACTAGCTTTGAAGACCCCAGACGTCACTCACCAAAGTAGGATGCAGAACATTTTCTTAATAAACTTTGTTATGCCAATTGACTTAGATGTCCCCTGAAAGTATGGTCCCCAGACCCCTACCCCTGCTACTTTGTCCCTCGAAGTGTTTGGTTGTACTCAGGAAACTTCTTAGCTTTGGTTTAGTCCAGTTGTGCTGACTTCCCCTGTAGTGTGTGCTGTCCTTCCCCTCACCTAAGATAATTCTTGTCTCCTATCTAGTTAGTGAATAACCCTCTCCCTTCCTCCTTGCCCTTGTAACCATCAAAGAATGTTTTCTTCTGTGTTTAAACCTTTTTAAAGCATTCTTTATCTATAAGATTTTTGTTCATGTCATCCTTGAAAAAATAAGACAAAGAAGAAAATAATGCAGAAATAACTCAGGATACAAGAGAAATCTAGAGTTACTTATTCTTTTACTTCTTCTCTTCAAAAATAAAACAGTTGCCAATAACAGTTAACCATAATGGCTACTGACCAGCCAATACATCCATATGAAGAAAGAAAGTGGCTTCTACTGATACCGGTCATTGTAATAAACATGGAATCAGATAGCGATTACAGAATGAATTACTGTATCTACAGTCGGACATTGAAGTTGGCAAGAAGCCAACCCACAGACATGCAGAGAAGGGAGGCATCATGTAGTACCAGTATGTCAAAAACTGAGGTGTGGAAAAGGTGACCAAAATAAAGGCAGAATATGAGGAATTACATATTTAATCAACAGTTCCAGAAACCTATGAAATTACATATTACATGTAAATGACGTTCATGTTTTGCCAATTTTAAATCCCTGGAAAGATTTCAGAAGCCCAAACTCAATTTGGAACATTTTGCTTTGATCATCAATTCCCTGTGGTAAGTGTTTTTCTTCAGCTTGTTCTTCTAGATTTAGTCAGCTCTGTAAAGAGTAAAGCTAATATCCCACTTTATCCTTCGGCTACTGTAAAGGACTTCTAGACCAGTAGTAAACAGGCTGTACAGACACTCAAATGAGTAAGAAGTGGTTACATTCATTTATTTTTCTTTATTAGGCATGAACGTTTTTAAGACATGAAATTAAAAAAAGAAGTCCTCCAAACAGCTGGCAGACATCACAAAAGGTAGGTAACTTAGGACAATGCATATAATGGATCATACTTTCAAAGGAGTTTAGACAGTAACGTGGGCTCTTTAATTCACATGGTCTTCTCACAGATTTCCAAAACTTTTAAATGAAGTTACAGACCAGTGAGTGTGACACAGGCATTTGAGTTTTCTTCCTCAGTTTGAACTTACTAATAGTTTCCAAGAAGACTGTATTTGGTGTTGAATAGAGTGAAATCATCATCCAACACTCAAAGAAAGAGCTACTTGATTCAAAGTTGGTTCCTGTTGTTTTCTTTTCCTTTTAAAGGAATATGTTAACATTTACCTTTTTATTTTTGCCAGAATTATGTTTTACAGGCTCTTGTAATTATCTTAAAAATTTGAAGTCTTAAAAAAAGAAAAGAAATGAAGAAAAATTCTGGGGCCAAGAGACTATAAAATATTGCTTCATGTATGTTTTGGCTCATGACGTTTTTGTTCTGCTAAAATCAAATATATTCATCAGATGTAACAAAATATGTATGATCACTAAATTCTATCATGTGGAAGAAATTGTTGTGTTTGGGCTAGGATGCACAACAGTCTGGGATTTGTGTTTGTTTATTTGGTGGGGGGAGGGAGGTGGGACTCCTGCAAATCATTGCTAAAATTATTTCAAATGATGACATTTACACAGCAAGTTGAATGTACAGGCAAGTCTGGGCAACCAATATTAAATTTAAATTAGACTTTTTAACCTCATTATAGTACGCTCAACGATCCTTGCTTCTAAAATGATACTCTTCCCAGTACTCAGAGTTCAGTGGTTGTCCAAAAACTACAGCAATTCCTCGAAAAATACAGACCTTTCAACAGAAAATTAAGTTATCTAACTTGACATTTTAAATTTGCTGGCTGGTAAACTTGTTTTAAGGAAGTGTAAACAAAGATGACCATGTTTGAGAAATAATCAAAGGGCAGTGCTTCAACAATGATTAATTTGTCTGAGACTCTAAAATACTATCCTTACTATGCTACAATAAATGCGAGACAGAACACATTCTTAGTCAGGTTCGATACAATTGATATTAATGATAAAATCCAGAAATGTTACCAACTTCCTAAACCTCATTGGATATGTAAGCGTTGAAAGAAAATGATAATGTGTTTAATTTAACAAGTAAATCTGAATTGGGTTTTAGGGGTGGGTTGCTGAGTTTGCTCAACACATTTTCTGACTGACTTTGCAACCACGTTTAAACAGTAGCAGGCTACAAGAATTGATGCATTAATCTTTCTACCTGGACATTAGTCCATACTATATAGCTCCTGTGCAAGCCAAATCATAATTGTGGCAAAGAGACAACAGGGCTGGGGACATACCAATCAAAAGATGCAATCTAGCGTCTAAAAACGTCACATCACTGTGTTAATATCAGCCAAGCCCTCAACTAGTAATGTAAGTGGCAATATGATGCAAATAAGTACTTTGCAGAATATATTTGCCACGTAAAATGTGAAAAGCTTTTTCAGTACAAGTATATAAAATAATGTAATAAATAAGCATGCACTAATCACCAAGAAGGAGCCCTGGTGGCACAGTGGTTAAGTGCTCAGCTACTAACAGAAAGGTCAACGGTTTGAACCCACCAGCCGCTCTGTAGGAGAAAGATGTGGCAGGCGGTCTGCTTCTGTAAAGATTTACAGCCTAGGAAACACTATGGGGCAGTTCTACTCTGTCCTATAGTGTCCCTACGGGCCAGAATCGACTCAACAGCAATGGGTTGGGTTAATCACTGAGAATGAAAAACTATACATTAATATTTTCTCATTTTGGTTTTACACATTTCTTTTTTTAAATACAAAAATTGAACATGACAGACACATTGACATCTCCTTTCTTTCCCTCACTGGTCCCATTTTCTCTTACTCACTCCCTAGAACCCAATGCAAATAAGGATTTGATGTGTGATCTTCTAGTCCATGTCACTGTAAACTGTCCATCCATCTCAATCTCTCATTGCTGTGTGATTTGTAAATACACACACATTCTATTATTCTGTACAGATTCTGCAACTTGTTTCCTCTTCCCCCACGTTATGCTTTTATGATATTTCCATGTTAAAACGTTTCTTTTAATTCAAATGACTCTTAAAAAGTATATTTCATAAATAGATTTCAAATTATATATCCATTTTCTCATTAATGATCATATTGATTGTTGTTTTGTTTTGCTTTTTGTTAATAAAAACAATGCTGTAACAAACATCTTTGAATCAAGCCTCCTGACATCTGTGTGTAAGTTTTTCTACGTGCTTTTGCATTCAGTATTTTTAACCATGATCTACAGTAAGAAGCATGCAAGCACGCATACGTACAGACACATGTGTATCCATACACATATCCATACATATGTGTATATATATATATTCGAAATATCCCCTTTCAAAATTGTAAATTTTTTACTATGATTTCAGGTAAGTTAAATTCAGAACAAAACAAACAAACTCTAAGCTCAAAATTATTCTATTTTCTCTGCATCTTTCCAAACCAGGTTTTCAAAACCACAGTAAGTCACAAGGACGTTTTAGGGAGTCTAAGAGCTAACAAATTGGTTCTGAAAATCAAAGTACTAATTTTAAAATGTTGTTTACATTAGAAAACAAGTATGATTATCTAGGGAAAAAAGGTCAATTTCTCCACATATCTCCATACAAAAACATCATCTATCTGAGTACAGGCAGTCCCCAGGTTACAAATGAGATCCATTCCTAAGTGTGTCTTTTAAATCAAATTTGTAGTTAGTCAAAACAGGTGCACATGGTTCTTATTTAACCTTACTTTGGTGCAAGAAAAGGCTCGGAGCCTCTTCAATGATTTAAAAGCTGCCCGTGCAGCAAGTGAAGGGTGATTGAGATGAAGAATTTGTTGCAAGTAGGGGTTGGTTCAATAATTTCAAAAAAAAACCATTATGTAGAGACGATTCTGACTCATAGAGACACTATTGGACAAAGTAGAACCACCCCATAGGGTTTCTAAGGAGCAGCTGATGGATTTGAACTGCCGACCTTTTGGTGAGCAGCCAAGCTCTTAACCACGCGCCACCACATTATAGGGCAAGTATGAGTTGTCCTAAGTCAGATGTTTGTAAGTGGGGGAGGGTGCCCGTATATAAATCTCATGTGAGTCGGAAGTGCCAGAAAATGCTGATTACTTCTCCTGTCTATCCTTCAAATCACAAGTTCCTTGGAAAGCAAGGACTATTCTTTGTAATGTACTAGGTGACAAAAGTCACAAAAGCACTAACACTGTAAGCATGCACAGATGTTCTAATGAGCTCAAGGACATTTTGCTAACGGATTCTTTTTCTGTGTGATTTCATTGAAGAGGCTGCTGAAGATACTGCACCATCTATTGTATTATTGGATTAGCATTTCTTCTAGTTTCTATTGTTTTTTAAATAGCTTAGATTTAGAAATCAAGAGAATGTTTCGTGTTCCCATTCATGTTGTTATGTGCCATCGAGTCGATTCCAACTCATGGCAACTCTTTAGGACAGGGTAGAACTGTCCCATAGGGCTTCCTAGGCTGTAATCTTTATGCAGCAGATCACCAGGTCTTTTCTCCCATGAAGTGTCTGGTGGGTTTGAACCACTGACCTTTCAGTTAATAGCTGAGTGCTTAACCATTACACAACCAGGACTCCTGTTCCCATACACACTTACTTAAATTTTCCATTTTTTTTAGTTCCTTAAAATCTCTAGGAATGGTCCTTGAAAGGAAATTCTATTTTAGAGTGTCCACAGAAGGAAGTTCAATAATTAACAACTAATTTCAGCACTTTATTAGTCACCCAAACACAAAATAAAATGTGCTATAAAGGGGTTATGCTTCAGAGAAAACAAAATGCAAATTATTTTACTTTTGATTCTACTACTGTCTTGATTTATGAGCTTCAAAGAGAGCCATTTGCTATTGCCATGCCTCGCGAGGATAAAGGAAATTGGGTACAGCTAAAGGAATTTGAGTCAAATTGTATCTGTGGCTCTCTCAACCATACATTGTGGGGATTAACTACATAACTGTTTCGAAGTTCCTTCCACATTCTATGTATCAACAGAACCCTGAAATCTTTAACACAGAACAGTGCTTCTCAACTCTCTGTGCTGAAGGACAAGCATCCCCCCTAATCTATCACATACTGATACTTTGATAAAATAAAATAAAAACAATTTACCAGAAAAATGAAATGAAAAGTTACACAAGAGATAAGCCACAATTCTTTATCAGCTGCAACAGATGTAAAACTGCTCTGTTCGGTTGTTAGAGAAACTTCTATATGCTCACTCTCAACTTTGTACATATCTCATCGCAGACCTGTAAACAGTTCCTGGCCCAGCACAGGTCCATGAACCACACTTGGAGTAGCATTGAGCCGTGGAACAAATATGCTTGTGTTGGCAAAAAATTCTCATTCCTTTGACTAAGAGTAATGAGAAATACCATTAACATTGTTCTTCACATTTGTGGTGGATAGAAAACATGGAAGAGATAACTGTCCTCAAAAAGTGGTCTGAGAGGTTGATTTTTTCCATCTGCACTTAACTATGAAAATTGATTTTCCCACCAATTTTGGCTACAGGCTGGAACACTGTCACTCTCAGAGTTTAAAGGGCAAAGAAATTAACTTGGGGAGCCTGTTAAAAAATTCTCATTAAAATGCAAACATCAGAGATCCTGATTCAAAACCCTTCCTTGATATCTACTAGTAATTTCTGGAGTACTTTCACCCTGGTGGCGCAATGGTTAAGAGCTCGGCTGCTAACCAAAAGGATGGAAGTTTGATTCCACCAGCTGCTCCTTGGAAATCCTATGGGGCCGTTCTACTCTGTGCTATAAGGTTGCTATGAGTTGGAACTGACTCGATGGCAATGGGTTTTTTTTTTTTTTTTTTGGTTTTCAATCTTTAACAGTTCAGACACTCTTAAGGGGCCAAGAGAGACCTGGTGGTGCAGTCTTAAGAGCTACAGCTGCTAACCAAAAGGTTGGCAGTTAGAATCCACCAGCAGCTCCTTGGAAACCCTATGGAGAAGTTCTACTCTGTCCCACAGGGTCCCTATGAGTTGGAATTGACTCAATGGCAGTGGGTTTTTGTTTTTTGTTTTTTTTTTAACAGGCCAACATGATTACTCTAGTTTTAAAAACAAACAAGCAAGTTATATCAAGTAGATTCATGGTGCCTCCTTATTTTTCATGAACTGGGCTCTATAGGATTTTCAACGGTTATCTTTTTGAAGTACTTCATCAGGCCTTTTTTCCGAAGTGCCTCTGGGTGGATTCAAACAGCCAAGTGTTTAACCATCTGTGCCACCCAGGTTATCTCTTCTAGTTTTACAGATGATGAAGTATGGACTCAGGGTTTTGTCGTAGGCTGCAGATACAGGAGTACTAAACACAGGGTTCAAATCTTCTAGCTCCTTAGTGTTGATTTACTTTTGGGTGTCCTCTGGTGCAGACTGATCTTGAGTCCTAAAGAGCCTTCATTGTTACTGGGATAGGAATGGATTTTTATTTAATACCACTTAAATTATTTATTCCCCTAACGACTGTCCACATACAATATAAATTCTTCTGAGGGTGACATAATATACAGTCCATTAAGGTTGCAGATGTTCTTTTTCATAATCATCCAGTCACAGCCAGAATCTTGTTCATGGAACAGCTTCCTTTCTTGGAGTTAAGTCTTCTGAGGGACTACAGACTGTTTAGTTAATTAGCTATTACAGTGTGCCAAGGGCCTGACAGCTGATTAAAGAGACTACAACAGTTTGTAGGCAAGAGATCAGCTAGCTATATTATGGATGGAATTGCGCTGGATTTGGATCACTGAACCTGAAATCTAGCCGGGATTCAGTGATGCACTATTTGTCTGATTTGTGGCAAATCATTTTATCTCTCAGAGCTCAGCTCAGTTTCCTTATCTATAATATAAAGATAATACTTACACCATGCATGGCTCTTAAGAAATCAGATTTATAGAACAGTGTGTGTAAAAGTGCCTTCCTTACAGCCCCTGTCACTTAGTCGTGGACTAGATTAGTATTACTCCATTAATGGATCACTAAAAAAACAAAAACAAAACCCAAAGCAGTTGCTGTCAAGTTGATTCCAACTATTCATGGTGACCCCATGTGTGTCAGAGTAGAACTGTGCTCTATAGGGTTTCAATAAATATTTCTTCATAAAAAGGCATACACTGGGTATTATTTTTAATCTTTCTTAACATTAATTCATATTCTGCCATCCTTGGCAGTGCAAGATTATGCTGTTTTAATTTACTTGATAATATAGCAATACAATGTATCACTTAACTTCAATCTACACTCTAAGAGTAGTTTGCTTTGAAGCACTCTAAGCAGAAGGCTTAGAGAAGACTCTTTTCAAATATCTCTATGTACATCAGCAGCAAAAGATTTGCTCATTCAAATAACATACATCGGACTAACTTTTCATTGGAAAAATGAGGGGTGTTCAAAAACATGTAGCTGCCTACTACTGAGTACAGGCATTGCCATCCTTGCATGAATTATGTGTAAGTCTCTGGCGATCCCAGGCCTAGTATCTGGTGTGGCCATCTGGGACCGGAACTTATTTTGGTCATCTGTTACTCCAATTTATCAAAGACTTGGCTGCCTAAACCGAAAAGAAGTCTTGCTGATTCCGCTCTCAGACGACTGTTGCATCCACTTAAGAGTGAAACTTTTATGAAAGATGCTCTATAGAGTGTGCCAAGGCTACTGGGATTACAGGAACATTTTGTAGAACCAGTTCTCACCTGCTTGCTAATAAATGCTTGTGTATGTATGAGAGTTGGTCTGGAAGTCACTTACGTCACAACAGACCACAGGCTAGCAGAGTTGTAGGGAGGGGAGAGAAACACACACCCACTGACTCTAAGACTCGAATGCTACCAACGCTTACCGAGAATTGCCAAGTTTATTGGCAAATTGACTTAGGTAAGTTTGGAACAGATATGCACATTTATTTGTATTTTCAATATTTAAGACAGATTTGTAAGCATCTAAGTAGACCATAAGCCAACTGATTATGAAAAAAAAAAAAAATTCTCGTTCAAAGTCATGCTCCCTACAGAACATAACAGAAACTTTATAGTAAGTGCTCCTTATATACCATTTGGATAAATGAACCCATTCTGTTCTGCAGCTATTTAGTGACCAGTGGCATATATTTGCAAGGGGTCAGGAGTCAGGAGTAAAATCAAAGGCCACAGAACAGTGTAAAGTAAAACGATGAATGAGTAAAAAGACAGGATCATCAAAACAGTATCATGGGAAACACGATACCCACCATTAACCACTGTTATAATATTTCAGTATGAGAACTTAATGATGGTATCCATTCACATGTACTAATTCAACACACATATACTACTTACCTATACCTAGGCATACAGTAAACACTCAGTAAGTATTAATATTTAATAAATGAGTTTAATGAAATAATAAATTATTGTTTAGTCATATAGAGCTTTCTTTTAGCTACCACACATAAAATTATCTTCATTCTTAGTTTATTCATTCTAAAGTAATTTACTGAATGCCTACTAAGTTCCATGCAGGAGGACAGGCTTTGGTGACACAGATGGCTAAGGGGTTCATGTACTAGCGGGGAAGATGAGTAGACAAATGCCACACTCAGGATGTATTTATAGAAATATTCTATCCAGAGGTAGAGCCCTCATTTTGAGTATGGCTAGTAGTTCAGAATATTTCTGAAAATGATCTCCGCACACTGTATTACCCTCAGAGAAGCTGGGCAGGAT
The DNA here is from genome assembly GCA_030035585.1 of Dugong dugon. Taxonomy (NCBI): domain Eukaryota; kingdom Metazoa; phylum Chordata; class Mammalia; order Sirenia; family Dugongidae; genus Dugong; species Dugong dugon. The sequence goes on along the minus strand of CM057480.1, from coordinate 18,179,676 downwards.
AGGGAGTGCTCTGGCAACCATGTCCAAAGAATAAACCAAACACCAAACCCACTGCTGTCAAGTTGATTCCAACTCATAGCGACTCTATAGGAAGAACAGAACTGTCCCATAGGGTTGTCCAAAGAATAGTTTCTTTAAACACGGGAGCAGAAATAGGTAGATGAGAATCAATGATAGGAGTTACAGGGGGCCTAATCTGGCTCCAAATGGAAAACTTCCCAATACCAGTGACCATGACCAATGATACAGAGTCTTTCTTCTCTAGGTGTAGTTTTATTTACCACCACTGGAGACAGTCAAGAAAAAAATCTGATTTGTTTGTCAGAAACTTTGTAGATTCTGATAAGTGTGGCCTGGTAGATCAGAAGGCCCTAAAAGTCCTTTATTTTTTATTTATTTATTTTTTTGCTCAGTCTGATTCCATTATTAGCATACTCTTGAGAAGTAGAAGTTGAAAGACAATTACTTCCAGCTCTGGCACTTACTAGCTATGAAATTTTGTTTGCCAATCTCTCAATCAGTCTAGGTTTATCTATAAACTACATGAGTTAGAGTAGAAACAGATTAACTCTAAAAAGTTCCTATCAGTGCTAAAATGTCTGTAGCTAAGTATGGAACATGCATCTCTAAAAGAATTACTGGACCATAAAATGTCTAGGGATAGCAGATTATATATCTTCTTATTTAGGTCCCCTTATTTACTCAGAATGAAATTAGTAGGAAAGTCCGTCTAAGAAATAGACCAAATATATTCCTTGCAAGAATAAAATTTCAGGACATTATTAGACTGACCACATAAAGGGGGAAGGAAAAAAACCTACATAGAATGTGTGTTATGCCTCAATCTTTAGTGAAAGAGGAACAATTAACATATTTAGACATCAAAATATCTCTGGAAAAATAGATACCGAAGTAATTTATCACATGGACTGTCACTTAAGAGAGCAGGACTGAGTATTCTGAATCATAGGAAAATGTATTACCTATTTAAAAAGTATTAAAAAAAATTTATGTATTATACATTTGTTTAGGCTTTTATTCCCAAGTCTGGATATCCTATATTTAAGACATTTTCTGCTTTGGGGTCATTATCACAAGTAGGCTTCACTTTTATAAATTTTTTGTTTCACAGCAAGCCTTGGGGCTCAGCAAACATGCTTAGATATTTGTTTCAGTGTGAAAACATATAATAAAAGAAGACTTCATAAGCATATGCTTCTTAGGCTTTTACGAGACAAATATGACACAATTAATGCACAGAACTAAGTAGCGATCTGCTATATTCACCTTCAAAGGACAAAGAACATAGCAATCAATACCATATTTACTATGGTATTTTCCACCTCACAAACTTTCCACCCCTCTACCAGCTGTGTCTAAGAAAGACAGGCTTATTTTTATACCCATAATTTTCCCTCGCTGCCTACCAATTTTAGTGACAGCAGCAGTGCTAAAAAAACAAACAAACAAAAAAAAACTTAGAGCAGTTATTAATCTGTAAACTGAATTTAATTAATAATCCTTTGAACAGAACCAATGGAAGCATACCTGACCACTGTTTCCAGAACTCTAATCACTTTTTACTTTGAGTGTCCCCATGAGGGGGTGACGGTGGGAAGAAGGAATTAGCTGAGGGATGGGAACATTTCCAAAGTTGGAGCAGGTAGCAAAATGCAGAGCCACAGATGAGAGCAATGGTGAATTTTTGAATGGAGGCAAAAGGTGTCAATAAATATGGTAAAATTTCCATTTCAAAGACAGAGGAAACGAAAGTCCTAAAGAATTTATTTCCAAAGATGACAAAAAATCGAATTTCAAATTTCCTATTTGGGTTCTACTGTGTGTGTGCGTGCGTGCGTGCGTGCGTGCGTGCGTGCGTGCGTGCGCGCGCGCGCAGTGCAAATTAGTTTCTCATTCAAAAATTTATACAAAATCGTTTTGTGACACTGGTTGAGAGTGTCAGCACTCTCCCCCTTTCCCTTTGTGCCCTGGTTCACCGTGTCCCATTTGCCCAGGTTTCCTGTTCCTTCCTGCCTTCTGGTCTTTGCTTTTGGGCCAGTGTTGCCCATTTCATCTCCTGTACTTGACTGAACTAAGCAGCATGTTCCTTATGTGTATTATTGTCTGTTTCATAGGCCTTTCTAATCTTTGGCTGAAAGGCAGACTTCGGGAGTGGCTTTCGTTCTGAGTTAGCAGGGTGTCCGGGGGCCACAGTCTTGGGGGTTCCTCCAGTCTCTGTCAGACCAGTAAGTCTGGTCTTTTTTGTGAATTTGAATTTTGTTCTACAATTTTCTCTGGCTCTGTCCAGAACCCTCCAGATCCCTGTTAAAGCAGTTGCTGGTCATAGCCGAGCACCACCTATTTCTTCTGGGCTAATGCTGGTGGAGGCTGTGGTACGTGTGGTCCATTAGATCTTTGGACTGATATTTCCCTTGTGTCTCTCTGGTTTTCTTCAATCTCCTTTCCTCCAGATGTGATGGGACCAGTAGATATATCTTAGATAGACCCCAAACGCTAATCACCAAAGTTGGACATAGAACATTTTTTTTTTGTGAACTTTGTTATGCCAATTGACCTAGATGACCCCCATGACCATAGTTCCCAGGCCTCAGCCCCAGTAATTCAGTCCCTAGGGGAGTTTGGAAGTGTCTATGAAGCTTCTATGACTTTGCCTTGGTCAAGTTGTGCTGACTTCCCCTATATTGTGCACTGTCTTTCCCTTCACCAAAGTTAACACTTATTTACTATCTAGTTAATGATTTCTCCTCCCCAGCCCTCCCCTCCCTCATAACAATCAGAGATTGTTGCTTTCTGTGTTTCTTTCCATTCCATATAAAGTTAGTGATTAGTTTCTCAATCTTGTTCAAGAATGCTGTTGCTATTTGGATAGGGACTGCATTATATCTGCAGATTGCTTTCGGTAGAATTGACATTTTCACAATGTTGAGTCTTCCAATCCATGAGCGTAATATGTTTTTCCATATATATAGGTCTCTTTCAGTTCCTTGCAACAACAGTGTTTTGTAGTTTTCTTTGTATAGGTCTTTGATGTCCCTGGTCAGATTTATTCCTAAGTATTTTATTTTTTTAGGGCTGAGTATAAATGGTACTGTTTTCTTGATTTCCTTTACAAAGCTCTCTTTGTTGGTATACAGGAATCCAACTGATTTTTTATGTTGATCCTATATCCTGCTACTCTTCTGAATCTTTCTATTAGTTCCAGTAGTTTTCTTGTGGAACCTTTGGGGTTCTCTATGTATAGGATCATACCATCTGTGAATAGGGATAGTTTTATGTCTTCCTTTCCAGTCTGGATGCCCTTTATTTCTTTTTGTTGCCTTATTGCTCTAGCTAGGACTTCCTGTACAATGTTACATAGGATTGGTGGTAAAGGCATCTTTGTCTTGTTCCTGTTCTCAGGGGGAATGCTTTTAGCCTCTCTCTGTTGAGAATGATGTTAGATGTTGGTTTTGTATAGATGCTGTTTATTATGTTGAGGAATTTCCCTTCTATTCCTATTTTGCTGAGGGTTTTTATCAGGAATGGGTGTTAGACTTTATCAAATACCTTTTCTGTGTTGACAGAGATGATCATGTGATTTTCTTTCATTTTATTTATGTGGTGGATTACCGTGATTGATTTTCTAATGTTGAACCATCCTTGCATACCTGGTATGAATCCCACTTAGTTGTGGTGTATTATTTTTTTGATATGATAATGAATTCTACTGGCTAGAATTTTGTTGAGAATTTTTGCGTCTATATTCATGAGAGATATTGGCCTCCAATAGTTGTATTTTAGATGGCAGCTCTCAAGCTTTTAAGACCCCATAAGCTACTCATCAAAGAAGGATGTAGCACACTTTCTGTATGAACTATGTTAAGCCAATTAACCTAGGTGTCCCCCAAGATCATGGTCCCCAGCCCTCAGCCCCAGTAACTCAGTTCCTCAAGGTGTTTGGATGTGTCTAGGAAGCTTCTATGGCTTTGCTTTGCGCCAGTTGTGCTGATTTCCCCTATACTGTGTGTTGTCTTTCCTTTTACCAAAGTAAACACTTGTTTATTATCTAGTTAGTGATTTCCTCTCCTGACCCCTCCCCTCCCTCGTACCCATCAAAAATTGTTTTTTTCTGTGTGAAAACCTTTTCTTGAGTTTTTATAATAGTGTTCTCATATAATATTTGTCCTTTTTTGATTGACTTATATCAAAGATTGTTTTTTTCTGTGTGTAAACCCTTACTTGGGTTTTTATAATAGTGGTCTCATACAAGGCTTGTCCTTTTTTTATTGACTTATGTCACTCAGCATAACATCCTCCAGGTTTATCCATGTCATGAGATGTTTTGCAGATTCATCATTGTTCTTTAATCATTGTGTAGTATTTCACTATGTGTATGTACCATAATTTTTTTATCCATTCATCAGTTGATGGGCACTTAGGTTGTCTACATCTTTTTGCTATTGTGAATAATGCTACAGTGAACATGGGTCTGCATATGTCTATTCATGTGACAGCTCTTATTTCTCAAGGATATATTCCTAGAAGTGGGATTGCTGGATCGTACGGTATTTCTATTTCTAGCTTTCTGAGGGGGTGCCATATCGTTCTCCATATGGTTGTACTATTTTACATTTCCACCAGCAGTACATTGTTAAAAATAGTCCTTTCCCCATTTAATGGACTATGGACCTTTGCTGAAGATCAGCTGACCATAGGTGGATAGATTTACATCTGGGTTCTCGATTCTGTTCCATTGGTCTGTGTGTCTGCCACTGTACTTGTGCCAGGCTGTTTTGACTACCATGTCTGTATAGTAGGTTCTGAGATCAGGTAGTCTGAGGCCTCCTACTCCGTTATTTTTCTTCAGTATTGCTTTGCTTATCTGGGGCCTCTTACCTTTCCATATAAAGTTGGTGATTAGTTTTTCTCTCTCTTTAAAGAATGCTGTTGGTTTTTTGCTTGGGACTGCACTGAATCTGTATAATCACTTTGGCTAGAATTGACATTTTCACAACGATGAGTCTTCCTATCCATGAGCATGGTATGTTTTACCATTTATGTAGGTCTCTTTTGGTTTCTTGCAAGTGTTTTGTAGTTTTCTGTGTATATATCTTTTATGTCCCTGGTCAGATTTATTCCTAAGTATTTTTTTTTTTTTAGGGGTGATTATAAATGGTATTTTCCTGGTTTCCTTTTTGAAGTTCTCTTTGCGTGTTAAGAATCCATTTGATTTTTGTATGCTGCAGTTGTATCCTGCTACTCTGCTGAATCTTCCAGTAGTTTTCTTGTGGAATCTTTGGGGTTCTCTAGTATACGATACATCATCTACGAAAAGGGATTACTTCCTCCTTTCCAATTTGGAAGCCCTTTATTTCTTCTTCTTGCCTTACCGCTCTAGCTAGGATTTCCTGTACAATGCTACGTAGGATTGGTGATAAAGGGCATCCTTGTCTTGTTCCCATTCTCAGGGGGAATGCTTTTAGCCTCTCTCTGTTGAGAATGATGGTCAATGTTGATTTTGTATTAGATGTCGTTTATTATGTTGAGGAATTTCCCATCTATTCTTATTTTATGGAGAATTTTTATCAGGCATGGGTGTTGGACTTTAACAAATGCCTTTTTGAGTTGATAGAGATGATCTTCTGATTCTTTTCTTTTGTTCTATTTATGTGATAGATTACGTTGATTGATTTTCTCATGTTGTGAGTTCTATAGTTTTGTCATCCTTCCCCATTATTATAAATGCACACTTCAGCTACAGTTCTAGAATAACCTCTATATGTTAAGCACATATAGTGTTGTCCTTCTGAAAGTTCTAAAGTATCTCACCAATATTTTACTATCATGACAGACCTTCCTGCATAATACACATTCTATGTATTTTTTTTCCTTTAAGTGGTTATCTAATAATGTGTTGAAGTTTTACTATCAAAAGGAAATCTATTTGTTCTGTTTCTTAATCTGACTTCCTGACTAACAATGTGAAATAGTTGATGAGTATTACAAAGAGCAGATACTACAGTACACTCAATAGGCAACCACTGGAATTTTTACCTTACCATCCTTTCAAATAGCCAGAGTAAAAAAAACACGAGTCAACATGAACTTACAAATGCAAATCAAGGAGATAACTTCATACTTACTAATAACTGCTTAAATTAACAATATGCATTAGATAAAAGCAATCTAGTATATGAAAATAGTGAATGCTTAGAATTTTTTTAAAATTGAGACACTTTCTTCAATTACTTTTCTTACGGTACAACTCCTACTGCTATTTCTCTTGTATATTAATTATCTGTCATACTCGTTTTTTTTTTTCCTGTCTGGTTATCTATCTATGTATCTATTTATCAGTCTATCATCTATCTATCCACCACTCATTCATTCAAGAAACAGGAGTTGAGTCTTTGTTATGTACAGGTTCCAGGCCTTGTACTACAGTTATTTTAATGAACAAGGTAAATATGGATCACTCTCAGATCCCAAATCAAACTTCACCTTCATCATTTAGCCTTCCTTGACCTCCCTGTTCAAAACACTGCCATATACTGGCTACAGCCTGGTCTACAATGAAGTTGGTGTCAGTGTCGGGAATCATAAAGGACAGAAGTTGAAAAATGTTTAACTCTAACGACATATGATAATTGGATTGCACACACGCTCAACAACCATTAGGACTCCGACTTCACTGTTACAACACTGACGCCAATTTCATTGTAGATCAGATCTACAGTGTGATCTTATTCAGCATTTCTGTACCATCAGAAACATCAGTTGTTAATCTAAAGCTGAGTTATTCAAGTTTCTCTGACTGTAACACCTGCACTACTTATACTCCCAACCATATGTCCAGCAAAAAGAAGTCATGCCACTCTAAGTTCTAATCCAAAAAAGAAGGTGAGGAAGGCTCTAGACATGGATATAAAGATGAACATCACTAAGGCCTATGATAATGGAAACAAAGTCGGTGAAATAGCACGTGAGGAAGAACTGTGTCATTCGACAGCTTCAACAATTATTAATGATAAGAACAGGATTTTGGAAGCAGTGAAAGGAGCAACTGGCATAAAGTCAACAATTTTAACAAAGAAGAGGCAAGGGCCAATCCACCAGAGGTATTTTACTTACATCAGAACGAACTTATGGCAGAGTCATCAGAACAGAACCCCTTCTTAAGTCAGGGACTACCTGTACTCACTTTCAAAGGACTTAATTTAAGCGTTTAATTATAGAGTTCTCTACAGAATGATTTAACCTTTTAATTCAACCATTTATTGAACAAATGCAATAAACTATACAGATAGAATCCCTCCTCTCATAGAACTTACTATCTAATATAGTATTTTATCTTCTAGATGCTTTACCAGTAGCTGATAGAAGAGAGTGTTTAAGAAGTGACTAATCAACTGTGCCAGCTCCATAGCTACAGGGACCATTCCTCCCATCCCTCTTCCTCCTCCCTCTCTTCCTCATCTTCCTTCTTTTTATTCCTGTTGTTGTTGTTGTTTCTAGTGTTTACTATAATATCAGACACATAGTTGGTACTTTATAAATACCCAGTGACTGAAACAGTAAGAGATGAATTACCTCTTCTCCCTTATCATACTCCCCATTATATTCATCACTACTATGCTTAAACATATGGTTTTGAAGGGAGTTACTTTCAGTAGGCATGTTTCTCAATAAGCAGAATTAGCTGGTGGAACTCAAAAGTTTGTAGAACGAAGAAATCATTCAATGAATAAATGGATCAAAAAACTCACTCATGTATTTTTCTTGCCATCACTCTTGGGATTGTGACATGTCTAAAAGTTAAAAATAATAGTAATCCATAGGAAAAGGTTAGCCTTTAACTAGTTGAGATGCAAGTGATAATGCACATAAAGTGCTGAGCACCAACCTGGCATATTGGAAGCATGCAATAAGTGAAAGCTGTAATCAAGGTCCTGAACAATGTCAGCCTACAAGTGAGACTCACAGTATATATTCCTGGGAACTAAAACACAACCACAGAAAGATCATGCTTGAGGCACAGCTGAAGCTCCCAATACTTCAAATTTCTGTCCCTCTCGCCAACACCCCACCACACAAACACCAGAAAGTTCCACAATAGCAAAGGCTCAGTCTATTAGTTTCACTGCTGATCCTCACAATAGGTCCTCAATAAATATTTGTTGAATGAATGAAAAATACTCTCCCCAGGAGTGTAAACACTGTCCAGTATATTTAAGCTTTTCCCTGGCTTTCCCTCCTCCCACCTCTAATGTTCAAAAGTCTTTGGACTCAAAATGTGGTCCATGGACCAGGAGCATGGCATCACCTGGGCAACTGCCAGAAGTGAAGATTCTCAGTCCCCCACCCTAGAACTGCTGAATTTGGATTGACATTTTAACATGATCACCAGGTGATTCGTACGCACCCTAATATACGAAGACGCATTACTGCAAATGATAAAAACTCCACTTCCCTCACCCCCTAACTGATAAAACTTCTGAACTGAGTGGAACCCAAACTAACACTACAGTCAAGTTTTCACGAAAGTTTGTGCTTTCAAGAAACAGGAAGAATGAGAGCAGAGTCAGGCACTAAGATTTAATCTCTCTGTCCCTCTCCCTCCATTTCTATTAAAACAAAAATCTGATTTTACACAGGAACAGCTGAGTCAGAATTTCTATGCTAATTTACTTTTGCTAAGATCATGAAGATGGTGCAAGACTGAGCAACGTTTTGTTCTGTTATACATAAATTCACTATGAGTCAGAGCCAACTCAACAGCAACTAGCAACAACAATAATATTAAAGACCTATTAGCCAAAGCTGCTCTCTTTTATTTGCCCTTCTTCTGCCTCTTTGCCCTCTATCTGACCTCCTTGCTCTTCCTTGCACATCTTCTGGGAGGGAAAAGGACTCAATATCCATGAAGAATCTGTCATATGCAGGTGTATTACGTTAGTTTGCTCATTTAATCCTAACGTCAAGAGGAAATACAGCCATGGGGAGGGGAGACGGAATCAGGGTCTCAGTCACTCCCCATAAGCACATTCTCCAAAAGTGGCACCTTTTCAATATTCTAAACAATCTTTATTGTCACAACTATTGATAATAGCATGAAGACAAAACATTAGAGGGTAAAAAATAAGAAGGAAATCATGAGATCCTGGGAGAAAACCGTCAAGGAGTATACTCTATTTTTAATGACTAGCTTCCACTTTAAACAACATTCCAGGGTCTTGCCCAAGCACATTCTCAGCCTTAATCTCCAGGATTTTAAAATCCAGCCATACTTTTGATAATAAACCTAAGAGGTTTTTAGTTATTCTCATTTTATAGAACAGGAAATGGGTTTAGCCTCTTGCCCATGGTTACAGAGATGTCCAGGTCTTTGTGATTCCACACAGCCCTTGCCATCCTTGTTGGGACAACTCAGCACTGTCTTCCTTCTATGTTCTCCATTATATCACAGGCACTGGAAGCCCAAGGATCCCTGCCAGCAGTGTTTAGGCTTAAATTCCTTTAAAGAGAAGCACTTAATGGGATTTGGATAAAAGCAATTGGGATTACTGGATGTCCTGTGTTTCTGCAACTCCCCGACTCTACAGAAGCAAGCCAAAAAACTAAGAGCTAGCAACAGCTTTCTCTGACCTTTGTTTGCCCTGTACTTCCAAAGGTTTTGTAAGCACCCAAGTCCTTATATTACGAGCCCTGGTGGCACAGTGGTTAAAGTGCTCACCTGCTAACTGAAAAGTCAGCAGCTCGAACCCACCAGCCGCTCTGATGGAGAAAGACATGGCAGTCTGCTTCCATAAAGATTTACATCCTTGGAAACTGTATGGGCAGTTCTACTCTGTCCAATAGGGTCACTATGAGTAGGAATCGACTCAACAGCAATAGGTTTGATTTTGGATTTAAGTCCTTATATTAAGTCCCTTCTTGTTTGAATGCCTAGAATAGTTTCTATTTTCATCACAAACCCATTTTCTTTCCCTCCTAATTATGCTTCTTTTCCTTTACCATTCTACCTCCCCTTGTCCCAAATACATAGATGATTCCACATTCATATTCTCAGGAGAGGAATCTAACACTCTCTGAGCTTCATGGCCTTTCTTTTTAAAAAAACTTCAGATGGGTGAAGGCTGTTGGGGTGGCAGAGTGGATCATCACTTTCTTGGCAAAGAGGAAAGAGCTGCAGGGTGCATCTAGGCAGGAGGAATGACAGACTGCCTTGCAAAGTTTGTGCATCCCAAGCATGGAGCAGAAAACAGCAGAAAGCTGGAGGTGTACAAAGTCATGCTAACTGGAGTACTGACCAACTCATGAACGTCTATGTGGATAAATAACTTGATGACCACAGGAAGTCTCCCACCAACAGCTGAATAACCTGTTATATTCCAGAACCTCAGCATACCCTGAAACCGAATGAGACTGCATTTTCCTTCAGTCTGGTGGAATAAGTTCTTGAACCAGACATTAAATCAAGTTATAGTCACAGAAAATTACATTTCATACACCCACGAGTTTGTGGATTGAGATTCACACCTGCTACAAAAAACAGGAACTCAGGCTGTTACTTAGGGAGATGCTCTATCCCCTTATTTGAGTCCCAGGCCACCTGGATATGGGCTTTACAATGATTATTTTCAGTTGGAAGCAAGGAGTAGCTTATCCCTTAGTTGGCTGCAGCTTGACTAGCACTGTACAGAAATAGAGAGGGAATAAACAGTGGGCATAACAATAAGCCCTGGTGGCACAGTGGTTAAGAGCTCAGCTGCTAACCAAAAGGCCAACAATTCGAATCCACCAGCCACTCCTTGGAAACCCCATGGGCAGATCCACTCTGTCCTATAGCGTCGCTATGAGTAGGAATCAACTCAATGGCAATGGGTTTGGATTTTGGCTTTTTTGATAGCAATAAGGAGGAGCCCTGGTGGTGCAGTGGTTAAGTATTCAGCTGCTAACTGAAAGGTCATTGGTTCGAACCCACCAGCCACTCCTGAAGAGGAAGATGTGGCAGTCTGTTTCCATAAAGGTTACAGCCTTGGAAACCCTATGGGGCAATTCTACTCTGTCCTATAGGGTCACAATGAGTGGGTATCAACGGCAATGGGTTTAATTTTTGTTTGTTTGTTTTAGAGCAGTAAGGGGCTTCTTGGTTTAACTGGAACACATGCCAGCACAAGTCAAAACCCATCAAACAGGAAAAAGAACTAAGTCAAACTTTTGCAACCAGTTAGTCACTGAGTGGCCACATGCAAAACAAGAAAGTTCACTGGCTATTTATGGATATATAAAATCTATCACTTAGAAAACTTCTTCTAAATGATTTACATATCAACCCATAGAATTACTATCATACACCTGTGAAACCAAACCAAAAATCAAACTCACTGCTGTTGAGTCAATTCTGACTCATAGCAACCCCACAGAACAGAGTAGAACTGCCCCATAGGGTTTCCAAGGAGCAGCCGGTGGATTTGAACTACAGACCTTTTGGTTAGCAGTTGTAGCTCTTAACCACTGCACCACCAGGGCTCCACACCTATGAAGTGGGTTATATTATTAGTCCCATTGTACAGATGAAGATACTGAGATATATGGCAGTTAAAAGACTTACCCTCGGTCATATCGATCATTAGCGGCAGTGCTGGGATTTGAAACTAGGCAGTCTAGCTACAGAGTCCACTTGACCACCATGCACTGCTACTTCTGCTCACCAAAAAAGAAAAAAAAAAAAAGCTAAAATATTTTAATGGTATAACCCCAAAGGAAGAGATCATTAGGTCCAATCTATTTTAAAGAAGAAGAACAGGAGCAGAGAGGTTAGAGATTTGCTCAGTGTCATATAGCTCAACACATCACTTATTTTTTGTTTAATGACAAGCAATACTCACTATCAATCAAATTAATGATTTTGATTTTAATGTTTCCCAAAGAACAAACCAAGTTTTAAGCCCAGCCTTTTACAACCGTCAAAGAATTTTACCTAAACTGCTGTAAAGCCAATACGGCACCTGAGTGACAGGATGCCAAGTGGTGTCAGAGGCCAGGTAATGTTCCTTGATGGATCGTCTCCCAGGTGTCTGGGAAGCAAGGCTATGCCAAGAAGCCACTTAACAGAAAGACAGTCAAGGAGCTCAGAGAAAAGGAACCCAGGAGACTTCAGAGTAGTCACTGAACAATAAGGGAATTCGATGCTGAGCAATTTTTTTCCTTACTGTTATTAAAACACTCAGAATTAGAAACCTATACTTTGGACATGTAGTCTTTCTCTTGCTTTATTTATGTTCCATCAATTTCAAAATAAGATTCCTATGGAAAACTTCTTACCCCCTAAAAAAGGAAAGAGATCATTTTAATTTTCCCTTGTTTTTTATTGAGGAGTAGCCCCTAACTCCATTACCTGTCTGTCAGTTCGTTGTACTGTGGTGGCTTGGATGTTGCTATGATGCTGGAAGCTATGTCACCGGTATTTTACATATCAGCAGGGTCAATCATGGTGGACATGTTTCAGTGAAGCTTCCACACTAAGACTAAGAAGGAAAGCCTTGGTGATCTACTTCCAAAAATGAGCCAATGAAAACCCTATGGATCACAACAGAACACTGTCTGACCTGCTTGCTTTGGACACACCATCAGGAGGGATAAATCGCTAGAGGAAGATATCATGTTTGGTGAAGGAAAACGTTACCAAGGGTGAAGGAGACCCTCGGTGAGATGGACTAGCACAATAGCCTCAATGATGGACTTGAACATGCTGGTGATTGTGAGGATGATGCAGGACTGGGCAATGTTTCTTTCTGTTGTACATAAAGTTGTCATGAGTCGACTCTGACTCACAGCAGCTAACAACAGCACTTAACTGTCCCATCTCAACTGTTGTTTTTAGTTGCCACTGAGTCGATTCAAATTCCCTGTGCCAAAGTACTATCAAAGAAAATAAGACTTCTATCTCTTGAATAAAAATAATTAAATTCTGGGCAGAATTAAAATACAAAATCCATCATAGGGGCAAGATCGTGCAAGAAGGACGCTGGATTATTGAGGGCATTTAGTGGCCTCCCATCTTAATACACTTTGCTTTGGTTGTGTTGACAGGTCCTATCATTGACCAGCTCAGATCTGCTTTATAAAAACTACTGAATGCAGAATCAGATGACATTATAAAACAATGTCACTTACTTGTTTCTAACCTTTTCAACCCTTATTTCGATTTCCATCCTAAGAGTACTCTCACAACTTGTACAAAAATAAAGATGATGGTAAATGTTATGGATTGAATTGTGTCCCCTCCAAAGTATGTGTTGTAAATCCTAGCCTCTATGCCTGTGGTTATAATCCCATTTAGGAATGGGTTGTCTTTATTACGTGAATGAGGCAAGGTTAGTATAGGGTGCACCTTTTGAAATATAAAAGAGATTAAAGAAGGAAGAGAGATGGGGGAAGAGAGATGCCAAGTCACATGAAGATCAACCAGGAGCAGAAGCTCAAACAGACAAGGACCTGCCTCCAGAGCCCAGAGAGAGAGAAAGACTTCTGTTAGAGCCGGTGCCCTGAATTCTGACTTCTAGCCTCCTAAACTGTAACAAAACAAATTTCTGTTTGTTAAAGCTACCCGTTTGTGGTATTTCTGTTATAGCAGCACTAGATAACCAAGGCAATGAAAATGATGAATCTGCCAACTTCAGAAGACATGTTTAAGAGTGAAAATAGAGGCAAGAGAGAAATTGAACTTATGCTGATAAGACTATTGACAAACCCCCCTCAAAACTGAGGGAAATAATTTGAGAAAGGCTTAACTTGAGCAATTGTGTCTGGGCAGGAAGGAAAAAAAAAAAAAAAAAATATATATATATATATATAAAACAAGTCTTGCTACCAGAAGCCTGATGTCTTTAGTGCTAAGAAAGATAAAAAAGTATTTTATCCATGAAATGTGTAACTATTATGATTATCAGGGTCCTCTATATTAAATTAGAAAAGAAGCAGCAGATTTGAAAATTAAAGTATATAGCTAAAACAGAAAAACACATTTACATTTTTAGACATCTCCTTGAATTCCAATGCTCTCTCCAGCTAATTCATTAAATTTCAATTTGGAAGAATTCCAACAAAATAATAGAATTGTAGATTTACCCGGGAGACATCAAGTCACGAACAAACCAATCAGATCAAATCGTTTTTACTTTTCCCTTGAACAAGAGCTTGGCTCTGAGGACTTCACGTAACAGGCAGACAGCTAACTTCAGCATGGATTTCAGACAAGTGGTAGCATAAATGACATAGCAGGATGGATGGTAGTGACCAAATCATCCCTGGCCTTCAAGGTTTCCCAATGCTCTGGCAGATGCAAACTTGGCCATGGTACTTACCGCATTAAAATTGGGAAAGAGGTTGACTGCGGCCGCAGTGTCAAGAGGAAAAGGAAGAAATGGTTTAATATCCAGCGATGGTTGCAAAGGAGGGGCTGGTGGACGGACCAGGGCTGGGAGAGCAGGGCTCTGGCATGTACCACCTGTGGAGAGAAGAGCAGAGAGCAGTCAGGGACACCATGTGTGGAAAAAAATGCCAAGGTCCCTCTTGAGCAAGAAAGGCCAGCTTTATGGGTCACAGGAAAAACAAGACATGGAGTTTATTGATCTCAACTGGGAACTGGCTAAATGAGCAGATTTGCCATTATGCAGAGGGAGCTAGTTGAATGGCTCCCTTTTCTTTAGATTCTAACTATCTAGTTATGTCAGTAACAGTTAACATTTCAAACAGGTAGTCACTCCTCCATCTAGCCTTCCCTTCTCTTTGTTCCCTAATTCCCTCCGGATTGGGTCAGCTACAGATCTGCTGCAACCAAGATTCCTGGATTCAAAGGGAAAACCCCTCAACTGCACACCTCTCCCTCTTTAAAACCCAACTTCTGCTCAGAAAATGCACTCAGTCTGGATGATTATTTTACAGAACTGTGCTTTTCCACCACATCCAGCACTCTGGCAGCAAGATGACATGAACCTGGCACAGAAAAGAAATTTAACTGCAAACACAGGCAGCCGTACCTTACTGCCCAGGCAAATGGAGGATTAAAAGCCAGCAAACCCAATGCAAAAAACTGAGTAAATCCCTGGGCTGTTCAGCAGCCCTACAGCTTTGAGCACCGAACAACTACCTGCCTCCTTGCCAGGTATGGGCAGGCAGAATTTAGAAGGCCACCAATGAGCAGGCAGTGGGACAATTATGGCAACAAAGACACTCCATGTGCACACTAATACACAGCCAGCTATTTTGTAAAGAAGCACACACCTTCACCCCATCATAGGACTCCACAGCACTCAAAAGCCGGAAGGACGAAAGCCCAGCTTTAGCGTTCAAAGTCTCCCATAATTTGGTAACATTCCAAAACATCAATTTGCTGTTAATTAAAGGCTGTTTGAATCCTAGGAAACTGTTAAAATAGGCCAGCATTCTTCTAATCTGTGAGGCAAGCAGCAGCCTGTTAAAACCTGCTGGTGCGAATCCAGGAAGCATTAGGAAAACAAAACACAGTTAGAGTTTTACTTTCTCACTGGAGGATTCTAGGAGGTGGAAGGGAGAAGAGAAGTTTATGTGGATGGCACTTACTTGATGTCATCTTGTTTTTAAAGCCAAGTAGAGGGAGGCTCCATACAAATTACCTTTACACATCTCATAACCAACGCTCTGGCCAAACGCAAACATCAGGCCATCGTCCTGCCTTCAAACAGTTACCTGAACACAAGGTAAAAATCCTGAAAATAATTCCCCAATGGTAAATCCAACCCCGTTGGACCAGAGGACCTGCTAACAACGTGGGTGACTTAAGACCTTTAACAGAAATCATCGGCACAGGGTTTAATTAACCACAGACAAGAGCCATCAGCTCTCCTGCTTCCAGGTCTAAAATCAGCTGGAGCCAAATTAGCAAAAACACTATCTTTTCCCACTGCTTTTACCTCCATTTTGAAATATTCCTCAACAACAGCAAGGCCAACAATTGATATCTGAGTCAGCAAAACAATTTAAAAAAAAAATAGTAGTACAAGGGAGGAAATAGAGAGATGTTAAAACAGAGATAAAAGCAACATATATAACAAGTCTACATTCACCAGAACACGCCATAAGCTTATTTATTGTTCACCTAGTAGTGGATTAAGGAGCCCCAGTGGCACGCAGCGGTTAAAGTGCTCGGCTGCTAACCCAAAGGTCAGCAGTTCGAACCCACCAGTCGCTCCTCTAGAGAAAGATGTGGCAGGCTGCTTCTGTAAAGATTTACAGCCTTGGGAATTCTACAGGGCAGTTCTACTCTGTCCAATAGGGTGGCTATGGGTCGGGATTGACTCCACGGCAATGAGTTTTGGGTAGTGGATTGAGTGTGGGTGTGTAAACTTCCTTGGTAAGGGCATCCATAAGACTTCAGACCTCTCAGGAGTTTAGTATTGCTAAAAGTTTCTCTTTTGATGACGAGTTAAAGCACCAAAATAACTTTTTGGCTAGTGCTTGTCTGGAAAACACAGAAGTAAAATAAGTTTTTGCTGACATCAGTGGTGTGGTTTGACATGTCCACAAATAATAGAAGCTTCAATAAATAATTTTAAAATATTTTCATCTATGACTGCAGTCATGCTTTGTAAAGGGTATTCATATATATCCATTACCTTAATCCTGACATTGCTGAAATTAGGTAAAGGCTAAAATGAACTCATGGAGAGAAAAAGTAAGCTGATAAACTTTTTAGCTCTTTATGTTGCTTCCACAGAAGACTTCAAGGCTTATAGTCATAAGATTGCAATTTATAGGAATGGGTTTCATTAGTTTTTCTGGTTCAAGAGATCCAAAGAGGTTAAGCTCAAGCTCGTTTTTTGCACAGCACACTGAGAGACGCAATAAAAATATGCTGATTTGCACATCAGGTGGAGTTAGAGGCACTCTTTTTTCACCCGTCTTCTTCCACGTATGTATTTCATTTACATTTATATATACAGTTCAAAGCCCTCTCTCAAAATTACAACCAAGCTGTCCATCAGAGAGTATAAAAAAGAGAAGAAGTGGAAGATTTTAGGAAATTCGGGAAAATATTTGCATGCATGCCTTCCTACTTGCTTGAAGAGAGAAAGCCTAGAAAATCAGTGGAAATCAGAGGACACGTGACTACATATTCTTTGGCCTCTTGCTGGACAAATACAGATGTAGTGGATGCTGTGCTGTGCCTCCCTGAAGCCCCTTTACAGCTGAGACACTCATTTCCCCAGCTTCTGAGAAAGCTGGTGGCTGATGGCTCTAATCTGAGACCCTATTCGCAAACTGCCCTGGGCCAAAGGGATCTCCCTCATCAAAAGTCGAGGTCCCTCTCCAGTGGAGAAGTTGGTGGCTCCACCAAATGATTGATTAATCAACAAGGGTCTTAACAGCTTTTCCACTTGCCTCAAAGCACAACACTGAAGCGCTATTTCAGTTCTAAAGCTCCTCACAGGATCTAAAAGAGGCAAAGGCCTCTGTTGTGACCGAATCCCAGTACAACTTCTCCCTCTGCCAAATCCCGCAGCCCTCACTCCTCATAGGTGATGTCCCCAAGGGCTGTCCCAAATAAAGCCTTGGGAGTCTGCATCTATAGGAACTGGACCTGTGACACCAGGTATAACTTATGATTATGAGAATACTAAATGAGTCTAAGTGAAATACTCAATTGCTTTATTCTAAAAATTCCATAGATGCTTGCCTGCAAATTTACAGCACGGACATTTTGATACACAAAATTGAGGCTACCTCTTAAAACTTATCTGCGACTAACATTTCTGCTTTTAAAATCTGGTTAAAACCTGAAATATTTCACTTGTACCAAACTGTGTATACCCAGCAGCAAAAATACCACTTGCAAATATAGTTTACTCTGCAAAGTAGATTAAAATGTTCTTTGAGATGATAGCTATTTTGTTCCTTCACTATTTTAGAAACTAGCGCATTTGTGATATATGATCATTTTAGTTATCATAAAACACCTTAATAATAAACACCAAAATAGTGAATTTATAAATATTTCTGTAAGTGAAAAGTTTTTTTTTTTCATTATTGTTTACCAACAGTGCTGCTTCATTCATTGAAGTGTCCCACTTTGAGAAATACTAATATCCATAATTTGAGGAAAGCAATGAAAAGCCTCCATGGGGTAAGGGTTAAAAAAAGATAAACACGTGTCCTTTGATTCTGAAACTATGCCTGTATCTGTTGTTGTTAGTTGCCACTGAGTCAGTTACGACTCACAGTGAACCGATGTCCAACAGAGTTAAACACTGCCAGGTCCCGCGCCATCCTCACAATCGTTGCTACATCTGAGCCCATTGTTGCAGCCACTGTGTCAATCGTCGAGGGTATTCCCCTTTTTCGCTGACCCTCTACCTTACCAAACAAGATGTCCTTCTTCAGGGACTGGTCCTTCCTGATAACACATCCGAAGTACATGAGGCTAAGTCTCACCATCCTCGCTTCCACGTAGCACTCTAGCCATACTTTTTCCAAGACAGAATTGTCCATTCTTCTGCCAGTCAACAGTATATTCAATATTCCTTGCCAGCACTGTTAACTCAAAGGCATCAATTCTTCTTCAGTCTTCCTTATTCATTGTCCAGCTTTTGCATGCATATGAGGAGACTGAAAATACCAGGCTTGGGTCAGGCGCACCTTAGTCCTCAAAGTGACATCTTTGCTTTTCAACACTTTAAAAGAAGTATTTTGCAGCAGATTTGTCCAGTGCAATACGCCATTTGTTGACTGCTGCTTCCGTGGGCGTTGACTGTAGATCCAAGTAAAATGAAATCCTTGACAACTTCAGTATTTTCTCCATTTATCGTGATGTTTATTGGTTCAGCCGTGAGTGAAGCCTCCACCAAGGCTACTCTGCTCCGCAGTGGTTGCCCACCCCACCCCCTCCCGCTCGCAGCCCTCCAAGCCGCGGTTTCTAACTGCCCTCTGAATTTGACACCGGAATCCCGCATATGCACAAACCAGGATCTTGGCAAGACCTGAAGAGCTGTTTCCTCCACCTGACCCCGATCCAACTGAGCACCGCCAGAGAGGAAGATGTTTTCAGCACACCACGGTGCCGAAGCCCGTTTGCAACGTCAGAGGTCACTTCCTTTGCTGCATGACTCAGCACCCGGATCTCCACATATGGGCATGGGCGGGATCTGGGTTTCAGATTTCAGGCGCCAATCCCTACCCCCTGGGGACTCAAGGACATAAAATCTCCTTGTCCCTTGCGGGGAGCTAGCGGTGTTTCGGCTGCTAGGCGCTGTGTTGCTCCTTGTCTGTGCGGACACTGGTGGTGTGACCTCCGTCTTATTTCCATCCGCTAATAGGACAGGACAAGAACAGCATTCGGTTACATGAGGATTTTTGTTTTATGTTGAAGTGTAATCCATACTGAAGGCCGTGGTCTTTGATCTTCATCAGTAAGTGCTTCAAGTCCTCTTCACTTTAGCGAGCAAGGTTGTGTCATCTGCATAGCGCAGGCTGTTAATGAGCCTTCCACCAACCCTTAAGCGGCTTTCTTATCCATACAGTCCGGCTTCTCGGGTTATTCGCTCAGCGAACAAACTGAGTAAGTATGGAGAAAGGATACAACTGTGACGTACACCTTTCCTGATCTTAAACCATGCGGTGTCTTCCTTACTCTGTTTCAACGACTGCCTCTTAGTCTATGTACAGGTTCCACATGAGCACAATTAAGTGTTCTGGAATTCGATTCTTCACAATGTTATCCCTAATTTGTTACGATCCACACAACTGAATGCCTTTGCATAATCAATAAAACACAGGTAAACGTCTTTCTGGTATTCTCTGCTTTCAGCCAAGATCTATCTGATATTATCAATGATATCCCTTGTTCCACATCCTCTTTTGAATCAGGCTTGAATTTCTGGCAGTTCCCTGTCTATGGACTGCTGCAATCGTTTTTTAATCATCTTTAGCAAAATTTCACATCGTGTAATATCGGGGATATTGTTCGATAATTTCTGCATCCTTTTAGATCCCCTTTCTTTGGAATGGGCTCAAATATGGATCTCTTTCAGTTGGTTGGCCAGGTAGCTGTCTCCTAAATTTCTCAGCATAGACTGCCTGTATCTAACACTACATATTTCATAGCCTATGCAATTTTAACTTGCACACAGTTTTAACAACTTTGGTTATTCTGATTTTAGAGCAATTAGTATCTCTCTATAACAAATTTCCTATATTTCATTCAAGTCAACAAATTCAAAACATTCACTGAGTACAAAATAGTCCTAAGAAATTGAGTAAGGAATGGGATAATACGGTAAATAAGATTAGGTAAGTAATCGTTAAAGTTCACCAAACGCTTCTCCTGCTTTTTTGGTCTTCGTTGCTGTTGGTTTATATTTAAAACTGAAGTTGGAAATAATGAACCATAGAGCAAACATATTAAAAATTGGTCTATTCACAAGGCAGCTGTGTATTCACTAAAAATACTAATTTGTGAATTTGAAAACAAAAAATACTATAGTAACCTACCCCTAAGTATTTGTTAGTAGAGACTGTCTGAGAAACTAACATACATTCACTTCAGAAGTTTGCCTTTTTGAAAGAAAATTAAAATGTAAATTTGGAAGTGTTTGTTTTAATAATATATATGGATACACAGGAGTTCTAACCCAGTGGTTCTCAGTTAGGAACTAGTTGTATTAGACATAATGTATATAAAATGCCTAGCCCAGTGCCTGGCCAATTGCACTCACTAAGTGAGGCACCTTCCCTTAAATGACCATAAGTAGCTTCCAAGGCAGCTGTTCAGGCCAGTTCCAAAGCCAGGCTCTCTAAAAGCAGTCACTCAAAATAATTTTAAATGGACACAGTGCCCTCCCATTCTTCTATTTATTTTGACCCCAGCAGGAGGAGGACATTCACAACACCAGGTAACTTTGTAAATCAGTACTTTGAAATATTCCTGGAGAGAGGGGTGATGTTGTTGCCATAATACAACACTTTTCACCTTGACCTTCTGCACTTGATCCAGCTAGAGTTCATCAAACCGTCACAGACATCCTGTTTGACAGCTTAACCTACGACTTACTCTTTCATTTCCCCAATGATAAACCTGAAGTTCAAAACGATCAGGGGTTGTTGCTGTTAAATATTCATGCCAGCGTGTGCCTTGGAACTGTGTGAATCGTTAAAAAGAATGTTTTTTAAATTTGTGTTTGCAGGAAGCTGAAGAAATTCCCGATTTTCCTGATGGGAGCAAGACTTTCTATTGTATCTTTTTCCTTCACCATCAATTTAATAATATTTATATATGTTAATATATCAGTACTTATATATTGAATATGTGTGTACGCATGTGGATTTCACTGATGATTCACGACTAAACTACTGACTTGCTCAGAATAGTCATACCTAGCAGGAAAATATCTGAGAATTTTGTAGAATTTTGGACCCGATGTACTTACTTTTGATAAGCAACTACTTTGATACTCATGGGAAACTACTCACATCCATTTACAGATAATTTCAATTAGAATTCACCAGGACCATGGAAGGAAGTGACTTACTACAGGAAGTCGAAGTCAATGTGATAGTGGGCATAAAAAACTCGAGCTAATACTACTAATTGGAAGGAGAACAAACGGATGGATTTAGACCCTAGACGGAAAACTTGAACTGACACACAACATTGGCCGCGGAGTGCTGTATAGTTAGTAGAACTGGCAGGCCAGGGTGGGACTAAGAGTAGAGAAAATGGTTAAATTGTATAAATCTACAGAGTAAATGGCAGGGACTAGGCCTGCTAGCCTCTTAATACCTTTAAAACTCAAAACAATTCTGCCAGGTATCTATTATGATACGCAATTTACAAATCAAAAGCCAAGGCTGTAAGAAGCTAAATATGTTACCTAAAATTATATAGGTCATAAATGGCATTTGATGTGAATTTCACAATTTTCAATGCACTGATTCAAAGAGCTTTTTACCTAAAACAACAACAACAGAAAAGAATACATAGCCAGTTCTGTCACATTAGGCAAGCCTGCTCACTTACAGCCAGACCATAAGGCATTAAAACTAGCAATCCTGTGAGAGGTTTTTATTCTCATTTAAAAAAAAAAAAAAGAGTAGACACATTCTTTGTAAAGGCAGTGATATAAAGGAATATTCAGTACTTATCCCTGATATTTATCTACCGTGGGAACATGCTGACACTATCTTATATTTGAAGAAGATTCAGAAAGACACAGATATCACATCAAATGTGTTTCAAAAGCCCTAGGGTTTACATTCTTTTGCATCTACTTGCCAAATCAGAAAAATAAATACACATTTGTTGTATCCTCTTCTGTAGCTGCCTCTCAAAACAAATCAAGGTTGCTGTTTGGGGATTACAATGGGCAGTTTTGTTGTTGAGATTATTTTTGACTCCTTGGCTAAGAAAATTATGTTTATTATGTTTCCTTAAACCTCAGTGATCCAAACTTCCATTCAGTCCCTATCTTTTTGTAAATGTTGCTACCAACAGAACGATAAAACTAGAAACTTTTTCTGAGATAAAATTTGAATGAAACGTGACTTTGTCATAATTTTGTTTTTATTGCTCTGATTTTTTCCCTCTTGTTTGGGATTGCTGATTCATCTACTAGGTTTTAGAAAGTGGATCCAGCACTTTCTACCTCAGGATGAAGGTCTTTGGAGTCCCTGGATGGTACAAACGGTTAATGAGCTTGGCCACTAAATGAAAGGTTGGAAGTTTGTGTCCACCAGAGGAGCCTTGGAAGAAAGGCCAGGCAATCTACTTCCAAAGAATCAGCCACTGAAAGTCGTATGGAGCACAGTTCTACTAGGACACACATGGGCTTGCCATGTGAGTTGCAACTGCCCAATACAGTAGCCATTGCACATTTGAAATGTGGCTACTCTGAATTGAGATGTGCTGTTAAGTATAAAATACACACTAGTTTTTGAAGACCTAGTACAAAACTATGTAAAATAACTCATTATTTTTTATATTGCTTATATACTGAAATAACCACCCAGCAGAGCCTGGGAAGAAAGGCCTGGCAATCTACTTCCGAAGAATCAGCCATTGAAAACTCTACGGAGCACAGTGCTACTCTGACACAAAAAGGGTTGCCATGGGTGGGAATCAACACCATGACAACTGTTTTTTTCCTTCTTTCTTTTTATTTATTTATGGCTTAACAGAGGTCCTTATTGGCGTACAATGATCTGTCTTTGACAGATAAACTTAAATGTCAAAATCAGGATCTTACCCAAAAGAGCAAGTTGACAGCACAAAGCCACGCCAGACAGTGACTGGTGTCTCACACACCCTGCTCCTGACCACAGAGAAGAATGAGGTGAGAATGGGAGTATGAATCAGGGAAAATGGGGCGCCACATGGGAAACAATGATTCAAAACCATTTTCCAATCAATGGTCGGTGACTCGATCTTACTCATGAAAGAAAACGCATGTGAGTAACCCAGGTTTTCCCTTTGTCCAAATTCTTTATCCACTATAATTTGTGATATTGAAATATTCCAGAAAAAATCATCTCAAAACTCATTTTGGAAGGAAGCTAGGAAAGAAGGGGTGGCAAATTTTCTTTCTCTGTCACTGTCACTGAATGTCATCACCACAATTAAAATGCTGCTACCACCCTGAACCAAGTCTTCACTGAAAGAAAAATGGAATCTCTCATTTATTTAACTAATTTTCATGACTGATTTGTGGTGTCTGGGGAACACTTGTGAAGATTCTGTTAGGAGTGCCAGGTAAGGAGTTTTAAATACTTAACCCCAAATCTCCCTCCACGTCTCAGACAGTACATAAGTGAAGACAGGCACCTGCCTCACAAGAAATCAGGAGGTTTGCCTTGAAAAATACTCTCAAGTCAGCAGTCAGTGCTATCAAACAAAGCTAATCTAGTGCTAGGCTGTCCAATATGGTGGTTACTAGCTACATGTGCTATTTTTTAAATTTAAAAATAAAATTAAAATTAAAAATTCAGTTTCTCAGTCACATTAGCCACACTTTAAATGCCCAATAGCCACATATGCCTAGTGGCCGCCATATTACATACATCACAGATAAAGAATAGTCCCATCATCGCTGAACTTTCCATTGGTCAGCACAGCTCCAATGCAAAACCAGCAGCCTCAGGTGACTCATAATCTACAAATAAGGTGCCTGATGCAGTCTGTTTCAGAATGCAGTGCTGGTAGGAAAGAAAGTCTTGCTTTCTCCTCAGCCATTCTCCTTTTAGGATCAAGGAGGAGTGCTATGTCACAGTCAGTCGTGGCCACTGTCTTAAGCTAGACACTGCTGGGATCATGCTTCTAGGATTTTGTACTGTACGTAGCAGCCTCTATAGCTAGTTTGAATCAACACAGAGATGTCTTGGAAGAAAATCCTGGCAATCTATTTCCAGAAGGTCACAGCCATTGAAAACGTAATGAAGAGCAGTTCAGTCTGAAGCACATAAAGCCATCATGAGTCAGAATATACTCAACAGCAACTTTTTTTTTCGTAACTAGTTACCTGTGGTGATCCTTCTGTCAGTTTGTCGTACTGTGGTGACTTGCATGTTGTTGTAATGCCAGAAGCTATGCTTCTAGTATTTAAAATATCAGCAAAGTCACCCATGGTGACTTGAAGAAAATCTCTCTTTTATTCTTCCCTCTCCTCTATGTATTAGGGGATTCATTGTATTTGGAGCCCTGGGGGCACAGTGGTTAAGAGCTGGGCTGCTAACCAAAAGGTCAGCAGTTCGAATCCACCAGGTGCTCCTTGGAAACCCTATGGGGCAGTTCTGTTCTGTCCAACAGGGTCGCTATGAGTTGGAATTGACTCGACAGCGATGGGTTGTATCTATTTAGTGATTTGCCTTTCTTTTTTAGGGATAGATGGATGAACAAATGAATGAATTTGAATCACAGCTTGCTGAGATGCTGTACCCCCTTCTATTGTGCCTAACTTAACAATTCCATCCATTTAAAAAAACAGCAACTTTCTTGAAGCCAAAAAAGAAAAGGGTGCTAAACAATCAGGGTTTATTGAAACGCATTGCTAAAAGGTGAGGAACAGTTTTTTCACAGATTTTCAGTCCAATTAAGCTTCTATTGTTGATTTTTTTTTTCTTTAAAAAATAAGCAAATGGCCTAAACATAAAAAGTCCTAGTCTTTTTATATGATGTTTTTATTAACCTTTTTTTCCTCTACATATGTTTCTTAAACTTGAATTTCATTTTTAGGTGTTAACTTATTCTGTCTTGAAAACAATTCCCCTCTCCTCTACAGGCATAAAAGCAATAATATATCTGCTCCTCTACACTGGGCAGGAACTCTGGTGACATAACGGTAAAGCACTCAGCTGCTAACCAAAGGTTGGCAGTTTGAATCCACCCAGCAACCCCAAGAGAGAAAGACCTGGACCTTTGCTCCTATAAAGGCCACAGCCACAAAAACCCTATGGGAGCAGCCCTACTTTGTCTCGTGGGGTAGCTATGAATCAAAAACAACTCAACGGCACCCAACAACAACATACATACGATTGGCACCAAGCTGGGCACTTTTATGTGGTATATCTCCGTTGGTCCTTTAAGGAAATGGTGCAATAGAGAGGTTAAGATAATTGCTCAAAGTTACACATATAATAAGTGGTAGAGTCAGCATCTGTCACCAGATGTTCTGTTTCTAGAGTCTCAGCTCTTATATCTACATTTTCTTCAGAGAGAGCAATCTTTTTTTTCTATGAAAGGCAGTAAAGAAAACATTTCTATAAACTGAAAATGCTGGTTTCAATTAAACTTTGCCAAAGCAAATCAAATCAAGAGGCACTCACTGGTAAGGCAATGGGTTTTATAAGAAGCAATTTCACATATTTCTTCCCTCCACTGGGGTTTATAATCTACTCTTCAGAGATTATGCACGTATTGAGTCTACCAGATACCGTGCATTAGTCCAAAGGTCTCAGATTTTCTATTTGAGTTAACTTGTTATTGGTTCAGTGTTGTCTTTCATTTTGTCTACAGAGTCCAGGGAAGCAAAGTAGAAATTAGATTTATATCCTTCATTATTAATTCGGTTGAACATAATGATAGTGACTCCTAGGGCATTCACTTGATTGTGAATGTTTTAATTCAATGTTTCGTTATGACTGTTTTCAAATTTCAGTCAAAGATACTGAAAGAGGAAAAATTTCCTTTTATAGTAGCTATGCCACAAAATTCCTAGGAAATCCCCCTGGAGTTGACATTGGATAACATGTACAAATAAATAGAGACTATGCCACTATCACCAAATTAATTAAAATGCATTAGAACAGTGAAGACCACACTTATGCTGTATCTTCTTTCCTTTCTTTTCTTACACTTATGCCATCTTAAGGGGCCGACACTTAGCACATCCCAAAATTCACTGTATCCATTAGATCCCAAAGTTTAGGAACTGTGAGTTCTGGTTTCCATTGCTTTGGTGAACCGTCTTACAAACTCAATAAAAGCACAAAAAACAAAAAAATACTGATTTCAATTACCCCAGGAACACTCCCTGCAGAGTTGACATGTGCTCTGTTTAGTCTCAGACTCAATGTGATTGTTTCTTCTGGCAGGTTTTGCTTCAAACAAATATAACTTCATATTTTCTTCTAATTCTGAAACATTTGGTGCTTGTAAAAGATGTAAAATCAGTTACTAATGGAATTGTACTAATTATGGTATCCTGAAAATGATTTGGTTTAAGTGGAAGAGAGCTAAAACACTGATTAAGTGGTTACGAGCAAGAAGACACACATTACCATTTTTTATTTTTATAAGAAATCCTGTCATTTTGAACACCAACTATATCTTAGGTTCTGTACAAGATGGCTTTACATACATTATTTATGTAAATAATGAAAACACCTTTGTCCTCATTTGATAGATGAAGAAACAGAGACTTATTGAGATCATTTTACTGAGGGAAAAAACACCTCGTTAAATGGTAAAGCTAAGAAGAATTAGACACCAGAGATGTCTGATTCTAAAGTTTACAGTCTTTGATTATATAACATCTCTCTCCCTCTCAAATGCCTACCAAGTTCATTTTCCCACCAATTTGAAAGAGGAATTATTGGGAGCAGAAGTTGCCTCTGAGAAAGGGTCTAAATTTTCACATTCAAATAGCCAGGAGGCAGCAGATAGAGAATTTACAAATCCAGAAAACAGAAACTGCTCATAGCCCTAGGGAGGAGAAAGTCATCATACCAAGGTTATAAAGCCATTGCCAAAATGCAACACGTCATGAAAAGGGACATCTACATTGTGACAAAATAAATGAGACCATAAAAGAGCGCAGTTAAACACAAGGATTACAGCTAACCTAAAATGAAGCGGAAGCAAATAATTAGTGGAAGCTGTTGTTGCTGGGAGCCATGTTGGTGGGGATGCTGAGCATTAAAGGCTAACTCTGGCATGGCCTAACGGAGCATCCCTGAGCTCAGAGAATCCCCAGCACTGACCAGAAGTGCAGGATCAGAAGCCAAGGCAAAGGAGAGAACACAGATTTTTTTCTTGGTTGCCATCCTCATGTTCTCATCTTCTTGGGTACTGCAGCCTAAAACATGCAGATCCTTGACTCCATACGAAGCACATACACATTCTGACTTGTGCTATTTATTCCCATCCACTTACTCTACTCAGAAGGAGCCAGAATTAACAGACTGGTGTAGAATGTCACGGAAATTACTTCCAGTTTTTCTTTAACTGCACATTGACTAGAAGCTCATGCTCTTACCATTCCTTAGAATTGGGTGTTCAGGACAGCACAACCCTAAATAAATTTCTAAGGGAAAAATTGAATTTAGCAATGAGGGTAAAATAGTCTGGTAATTAAATTGCAGCTTTCTGGTGGGTGGTGGACCATAGAGACAATAATTCAAAGCAGTCTCAATTTCAAATAATAATGATAACTGCTAATCATAATAACCACCATTATTAGTCAGCATTTTATATATATGTGTGTGTGTGTGTGTGTGTGTGTATAGGCTTTTTTATGCATTTTTTTTAATTGTGGAAAATATATATGTAACAAAATATTTGTGACTCCAACATTGTTCAGTGGCATTAACTATTGTTCACCATGTTGTTCAACCATCACACTCATCTGTTCCCAAATCTTTCAATCACCATTAACAGAAGTCCAGTGTCCCTCGGGCAATTAATCTTCCCTTCCCGCTCCCTCCCCTGGTAACCACTAATAAACTTTGGTCACTATACACGTGCCTATTCTAGATATTTTATATATGGGGGACTATATAATATTTGACCTTTTAGACCTGACTTATTTCAATCAGCATATTATTTTCCAGGTTCATCCATGTCGTTGCATGTATCAGAACTTTGTTTCTCTTTATTATTGAGAAATATTCCATTTTGTTTATCCATTCATCTGTTTCCACCTTTTGGCTATGTGAATAGTGATGCAAAGAACATCGGTGTCCACGTGTCTGTTTGCATTCCTGCTTTCAATTCTATCGGGTATATGCCTAGGAATGGAATTGCTGGATCATGTGGTAATTCCTTGTTTACCTTTTTGAGGAACCATCAAACTGTTTTCTATAGCTGCTGTACCATTTTACAATCCCATCAACAATGAATGAGGCTACCAATTTATCCACATCCTTACCAACACCTGTTGTTTTCTGTTTTATATATATATATAGGTTTTTAATCTTTACAACAACTGTGTTAGACCTTAATAATTTAGTTTTTCAGCAAGAGAAACTGAGACTACGTAAGATTAAGTACTTTGTAGCACCACATTCAAAGTAGGAATGCAAACATAGATTGATTGATTTCAATACTCCTGCTCATCATAAAAATCATATTCTATCCATTGTCCTCATAAGCCAAGGATAAATTCCATGATACCACTCTCCTTTTCAGTACTCAGGGCAAATATTACCAATCAATTACATTTCTAGCTGGCCTCAGAATCCTTTACATGACATACCAGTAACTAATCCAATTGATGAGTTGGCTATCCGAACATACACAAAGTGACAACATTAGGTCATCCTAATCTCTACTGGAGCCCTGGCAGTGCAGTGGTTAAGAGCTTCACTGCTAACCAAAGGTTGGCAGTTCAAATCCACCAGCCACTCCTTGGAAACCCTACGGGGCAGTTCTCCTCTGTCCTATAGGGTCGCTATGTGTCGGAACTGACTCAACGGCAACAGGTACAGGTAACCTCTACTATCTTTTGTTACATCCACCATTAAAAAAGAGTTAAAAAAAACTCTACTATTATCAGTAATGCTAGAAGATGCATAAAAATCCTTTGTAATTGCTGAAGACAGATGTTGGAACAATCCTTATGATTTTTTTACACCAAGCCACTTGACAAAGTGGTCAGTGTTCTTTTGATTAAAATCTGAGAAAATGACTAAGAAAAGACATCTGAATTTTCTGCCAAGGCTTGTCCAGGTTATGAAGATAACTGGAGAGTAGCACTTGCTCCTCGATAAGTAGGAGGCTTCCACTCCTAGGCTTTCTGCAACAATGAGTGTTGACATGGTAGAAGTATTCGTTGAGATTCCCTCATGATTCGTCTGTGATTGAACATCTTGAGAATAAACAGTTCTCTTAGAGCTAGTCTTCCTTACTGATCTGTCTTAGGCAATGGAAATCTGTGGAGTGGTCTGATCAGTGTAATCCTAAATAGCTCTGTGAAAAACAAAACAACTGCTAACTCTAAAAGGAAACTGGAGAAGGAGCTTTGATCACAGCTAGTGAGAATCTGAGTTAGTCTCTTCAAATTCGTGGGCCTGTTTGCCTTAAATTGTAAAGATTATTTTGTGCTTTTGAAAGGACATTAGTCCCAAAGGCAGAACAAAACAGAATGAGTCAAATTGCTTTGAGCAGGAATGCCTGCTGAGACTGGAGAGAAATTCTGTAAGAAGCATGGCCTCTGAAATTGGCCCAGCGTTTTCCGGAATGATTCTGATCCGTGCTGCATATAGTTTTCAAAAGTCATTATGCCTTCCAAGTGCTAAATATCTGTCCCCAATATTATCAAAGTCATTATGACCTTTTCTTGCCTATTCATACCATTTAGAGGCCTCTTCAGATAACTAGAATAAAAGAAAACTGCTTTTTTAATTTTCTTAATATGTCTCTTTATTTCTCCCTGTCCTTGAAGGTTCAGCTGAAATGTCACTTCTCCACAAAGACTTCCCTCCCCCGTCTTCCCTATTCATTTGCCACCACAATCAATTTTTCTCTTCCGCAAACTTCCACAGAATATTTTAAGTTAAGTGCATCAGAAACCTGAGTCCAAATTCCAACATTTTCATCTCCTAAGTAACATAACAGCTATTTAGTTTCTTTTTCTATGAAATAAGGAAAACAGCACCTAAATTACAGGATTTCTGTAAGGATGAAATGGAGAAATATTTAACAGTGTAAATAATTATAGTAAGTGTTCCTTTTGTCTTTTTTTAATTATTAATTAAAATGGCTTGAAATAAATTACATATATTTTATTAAAATTATTATTGTTTAAATCATGAGTCAGTGGATCTCTTATGTTTTACCTTTTATTTAATAGTAGAGTTATCTGGTTCTGGTTGAAAAATTTTTGAAAGGAAATGTCCATGTCTATACTAATTATTTTCTACAGTACTTAACAAAATGCTTTGAAAATTATAGGCACTCATTTAAATATTCTTGAGTGAGTGAATGTATAAATGAATGAGCAAATAACATACTATTTCTTTGAAAAGTTTTTTAAAGATAACAAATAGAAACAGCAAAATATATTTAATTTCATTAATAGTCTTATGCTCATTCCTATAAAGAACGTGAACTACTCATTGGTGTTTGTTTTCAACGTATGAACATTGTGGTGACAGGGAAAACAATACTAGAAGAGAAGAAAGGAAGGACTTTTTAAAAATTGGGGCAAAGGAGCATATCCAAATCAGAGATCCTGATGACTCACTTGACCTAGAAAGAACTATTTCTGAAATAGCTTGGATTTGGCCAAAGGGACATCCTATTTGGAGATTAAAACACAAGAGACAAAAAAAAAGCAGTGGCCATCAAGTTGATTCTGACTCGTGTGTCAGAGTGGAACTGTGTTCTATAGGGTTTTCAAATGCTGATTGTTTTAGAAGTAGATCACTTGGTCTTTTTTACAAGGTGCTTCTGGGTGGACACGAACCACCAACCTCTCGGTTAGCAGTCAAGTGTGTTGACCATTTGTACCACCCAGGGACTCCTATATGGAGATATCCACTCTTATAAGATTTCTAATCCATAGAATTATTTCTATCATTTAAATTGGAAAGTAACTAGTCAAGAGCATAACATTACCTGACAAATAATTATACAGGAAAGAGACTAGCTCAGTATCTAATATACAGTGGATACTCACAACCTGATAGCTGAGTCTGCATCTGGGATGGAAGAATTTAATACTGTTTTTGGTTAGTGGAAAAATGGACACACACTAATTCACATTCCTTCTTTTTTCCCTTTGCTCTCAACTACTTACCTGCTCTGTTATCTCTTCTCTCTTAGCTGCCCCTCATCTCTTTTTCCCCTCAGATTTACTTCTTTGTTTATTAGTTCATTCTTACTCACTAGCATTCATCAATTATTTATTGGCTTCTCACTCATTTGAATGCACTGCATTAGTTTTAAAAAAGCAAATGTAATCCCCAAGACCTTTAAATGAAGAGATAGCAAAGCAATAGGTAGGGAATAAGCAAAATTCCACCCCAACCCCCCATTCCTGTTCTCTTCAGCTTCTACTCTGGGATATTAGTTTTTCTCTTATTTAATAAAATGAAACAACTTCTGATCCATCAAGTAAAATTAGCGAAATCTGTTAATATTACCATATATTAACAAAAGCAAACAAACTTCTATCTGGACATTGGTTGGCTTCAGTTTGGTCTTTCTTTCGTACTTTCAAATAGCCTGAACCCTGTTTTCTTAGCAAAGAGCCACATGAGGTGCTTAATTAACAGTATCAGATATGATGACCGGCACTTTTTTACCAAAGGTAACACTTCTGTCATTTACAAGGACAAGAATGAAGTCCATTCATTTTATGTGTCTTTCTTATCCATTTGCTACATTTTCACCAACTGTTCCAATCAGACAAAGTTTTAGATGGCATATTGGCACTAGGGAAATCTTGATAATAATTGTTTATGGCAGTCTTGCCTGTAGCTGGAGAATTCAATTAGTCCAGTCAAAATTTTAGTTGGCTCATTTTTCCAAAGACCCTAGCCAAATCATGAGTGCTGCACAGTTCTACACAGAAGTATCTTTTGTTCCCTATTTTTACACACAGGCTCATCATCTTACATTCCCTCTTGCCTACAGACAACTATGCGATGTACACAACCTTCGTTCAATGGCCACTGCCAAGAAGTCAGGTAAGACGCTCTGGGTTTTATTTTTGTATTTTGTTTTGTTTTGTCTTCCATTTCGAATTTCCCTTGGATACATTTTTCTTTAGCTGGTCTGGGATGCATCTCCATTGACTGATAAATTCCAGTTATAGACCTGAGGGTAGAAGAACCATTTTCAAAAAACTCAGACTCTCCCATCACAATTAAGAGTATTATCCTGTTGCAAGACATCTCAAATCCTTCCCTGATAACCTAAGAACATGATAATATAAATCTTCTTATAAAACATGCTATTTTTATTTTAAATAAGTCATATGTTGTAAGCCTATGTGAATATATTTTATGAAGAGAAACTACTTTTTTTGGTAAATGGGATGCAAATTTGATTGGCGTGGAACAAATTATGTTACTTATTATGTTTCTGGAAAGGTAAAGGCAATACAATTGGTAAATTAAAAGTGATTATTTCAGTAATGAGATATTTCAAATAAGCAGGCTTTAATCTGCTGAAGGAAATGGCAGGGCATACCTCAAGGGGGCAAGCTTAGGAAAGCTGGCTGTCCCTCAAATCAATCCATAAAACAAAGAGCACAAACGTACATCATAGATGAAGTGGTTGTAAGAGAACCCAACGAGGGCAAAACAATAGCTCTGCATATATTTGGAACACAGAAAACAAACCAGAAACAAAAACATGTTTTCAGGAAGAATCCACACTAAGGATGATAAAAGAAATTTAAAAAATTGAAACGAAACAAGAGACAAACAATCATTTATACTTTTAGTACAACAAATCAGATAATCGCGAGATTAGGGATGAAACTTAATGTGATGAAAGGAAGGAAACAGAAAACAGAGAATTTACTGATTGCATTCCCTGATCAATTGGCCAGGTATCGACAATATTGACAGAAATGAGCAATGGAGTATAAAACTAGAATTCGGCACCTACGGTATGTCAAACCAACTGTTTGACCAAAGTGGGGCGGGGGGGGGGGGATCAGATGCCAGTGTGAACTTCCATCATGCCAAATACCTGACATCCTTGAAGCCAGCCTCAGAAAGTAAGACTTAACTATATTAAGTCTGATTGTTGGACTGATTCTGGAGAGTAATGAGTATAAAGTAAGGGATGCAGATCACATTTAGTGGACTTCAAGCAAAGGTAAGATAGGAATATGTAAAGTTACATAGAACTCTAAGAAAATAAAGTGCTGAATCCTGGAATGTTGAAGGAGTTTTGTTTGTTTTGTTTTAATGTAGAAGCCAGAAGGCTTGGCTAAGTATGTTCAGGGTCCCATAACTTATGGAAGACATATACAACCTGGGAAATACCCAAAGTAGAGAAGCAGACATGATTAAAGGGTAGGGAAAAGGGAGGAATGGGAGAGAGCTAAAGGTATTAGCAAAGATTGTCCTGAATGAGAGAGACTCAAGGATGTCTTAATAGCCTTCCTGAATGAGAGAGACTCAAGGATGTCTTAATAGCCTTCAACTATTTGAAAACTAACATAGGCAGGATGGTGAACAGATGTTCTCCATTTCCATTCAAGAGAGGAACAAGCTGACTGAGGACACACAGTACAGAGTAAAGATGAACAAGTCGCTTTAACTGCAATCATGCCTGGAGGAAAGACATGCTTTCGGGCTTTCTAACATGAATGACTGTCAAGGGTTAATGCTTCCTCGAAGAATAAACTCTAATAAATCTCATGCAGTTTTGTAGGATTCATACACAAAGCTTTGGAAAATCAGAACAAAATTAGCTGAATGAGGCCTAAGCAATCAAGTAATCTACTTTCCTTAGCAGAGGTCAGCAAACTTCTTCAGTAGTAAATATTTTGGGCCATAGGGTCTGTACTGCAACTCCTAAACCTGCCATTGAGGAGTGAAAGCAGCCAAAGACAATATGTAAACAAATGGGTGTGGCTACGTTCCAATAAAACTTTAGTTACAAAAACAGTCATCAGGCCAAATTTGACTTTTCATATTGCTGACCCTGTTCTAGAGCACTGTTTCTCAGACTTTAGTGAGCAACAGAAACACTGGAGGGCTTGTTAAAACATAACACAGGTGGGGCCCACCCTTAGAATTTCCACTTCAGTAAGTCCTGAGTAAAACTGTTGCCCTTAAGTGGATTCCAACTCATAGCGACCCGGTAGGACAGAGTAGAACTGCCCCATAGGATTTCCAAGGAGCAGCTGGTGGATTTGAACTGCCAACCTTTTAGTTAGCAGCCAAGCTCTTAACCACCAGGGTTCCAAGTCCTGAGTCTTGTTGTTGCTGTTAGGTACCACTGAGTCAGTTTCGACTCATAGCGACCCTATGTACAACAGAATTAAACAGTCCTGAGTAGGGCCTGCTAATCTGCGTTTCTTACTAAGACCCAGGCGATGTTGATGATGTGGGTCCAGGGACCACACTTTGAGAACCCTGAGGCCAGATACAGAAATAAGCCCAAGGTCTGGGTAAGTGTGTGTGTATGTATGTGTTAGTGGGGTAGAATTCTAAGTTGGCCCCCAGCGTTTTCCGCCTCCTGGTGTACACGCCCTGCATAATCCCTAGGACTGTGAATTTGATGGATTTTATAACTATAATTAGTTACACACTATATGACACAGTGCCCCTCAAGACTGGGAGTTATCTGGGTAAGCACGACCTAATCAGTGAGCCCTTTAAAAGCACAGGACATTCTCCAGTTGATTGCAGAAGAGGAAGTCAGAAATTGGAGGCATGAGAAGAGTTCCCTGCATGGATGCTGGCTGGAAGATGGAGGAGACAGCATGTTAAGTAATGTAGGTGGCCTCCAGGAACTACGAGCAGCTCCCAACTGACAGCCAACAAGGTAACAGAGACCTCAGTCCTACAACTACAAGGAAATAAATTCTACCAACAACAAGCTTGGAAGCAATTTTTCGCCCCAAAGCCTTCAGAAGAGAATTCAGTCCAGCCAACATTTTGATTTCAACTCTATGATACTCTGAGCAGAGACCCCAGCCACTCCAGTGCCGTACTTCTGACCTACTAAACTGCAAACTACAACATGGATGTTGTTTTAAGCCATCAAGTTGCAATGTGTTATTGCAGCAATAGAAATCTAACACAGTATGTATGTGTTCCACTTCAGACCTAAAGCTCCGCCAGTTGAACTGATTATATATCTAATGCCAAACAATCATATCAGCTCTAACTACTTGGTTGGGAATGGTTAGGAATAGTCTCTCTTGACATTGAAACACTGTCCAAATGCTCACTCTCCTCTTCCAGTCACAGACTCAGAGAAACTGAGGTCATAAAGAAACATATTTTGGGGATGCTTAGCAATATGAAACCTATAAATAGTTCATTATTTCTCTTCCTTTCTTTCCAGGTAGCTTTAAGTTCTTTAACATCAAAAGTGAGTCACCACCCACCATTTCAATGATAGAACCCCTTTAAGAATCTTTAATAAGCCCAATTCATAAAAAGCTCAAAAAATACCCTCGACAGTTAAGTGTTATAAAATCACATTAATTTAAAAGCATTACATTTTCTGACATTTAAAAAGTCTCTGACACGGCATATCCATAGTTTGATTTTTTTAATGTTCTTATAAAGGTCATGTTTTTGGTATAGTAAGCACACATTTACAAGGGTTATTAATCAGAGAAAAGCTAGGTTGCAAACACATTTCCAAAGAATTTCCCTTTTTTCTCCCCCCTGAACATATTAGCTACTTACGATTGTCACATTTTTCAAGAGCCTGCCTGGAAAAGAAATTATCTATCAATTTTGTTCAAACGAATGTCTTCGTTTTAAATGAAGCAGGAGTGCAGCTTAGGAAAATAAATGACAGGGATGCCTTCTACTAGTTCAGCAAACTTGTATGCCAATTTGGAAAATTCTAATTTTTAAGCTAATGCTTTAGAGCAGGTACTTTGCCAGTTAGCAAGGAAACCAATAGAATTTAGTGGGTCATGGTGATAGGTTTTCTAATACGTATGCAGTGGAAGAAACATATCTTTTCATAACACTAATAAATTCTGCAAGATTCTGGTCCATACAGGTGTGAAACTTCATTATCTCAAACAATTACCTTCCCATTTTTGTCTCAGCAAAAGAATTATTAGGTAGATCCCTTCTTGGTTGGATGCAGAATAGACTTCTTTTGTTTTAATATCTAGGAAATGTCAGGAACAGGAGTGTCCCTGAAAATTTTATGGCTACTGGCTATTTGGAAACATTATTATTTGCCTTGGTGGCAAGAATTCAGCCTGACCTTGAAACATAAGCACACTTGCAAAATATTTAAGCTTAGCAAAAAGAAACACTCAATATGGCACAGCGTAACAATTCATAAACGACAGCATAAGTGGCAGACTTTAAAGCATCTGATTTTCAAATTTCCGTATCCCTCCTCGGTTTTTCCATATGAGTTTCTCTAACCTTGTGTATAATGAACTCTGCAAACCAAACAAGACAAGCTGGCACTTACGGTATTGCTCCAACAAGAGGAAGTATCAGCTCCAAAGAGGTGTTTCACCTGATACTGGTTTAAACCGAACGTTCCTACTCCAGCCAAATTTCAAGAGCTCTGAATAGCACAGCTCATAAAAACACAAAGCAAAAACCTATCAGAAAATGATGAAATTAGTAACTGGCATGACTGAATTACTAATAATTTGAGAATTCTGGAAAACCTTTCTTGTATGAAGCAACACATCCATCTCTCTTAACTCAGAAAATGAAATGTTAGAGGTCCAAATGATCGGCCACCCTGAGGTTTTGGCCAAGAAACTGACTAGAGCAATCAGCCAAGCATGAAAGCAAAACAGGTGAATTCCCCAGGCAAGAATTCCTCAAGTGAGGCAATTAGAGCAGGGAGAATGGGTCAACCAAGAAAGGAGATAGAGAACAACAGTGAAAACTGAGGGCAGGGAGCTTTGGCTTCACAGATGCCCACCTTGGCTTTCCTGACTGATATGGGACAAAGGCAAATTGAAACATTCTAGCAGCCTTTCATGTGACCCACATAAGAAGAATTAAAGATAAATCATAGTGGAAAAGGAAATAGAAACACAATGAAAACTGAGAATGTAACTTGGTTTTTTTAACATCAGGCAATTTGGTGGTTGTAAATATTATAATATTGTGTGGAAACATGTACCTAATTTTTAATAGTTTATTTCTAAGTCACTTCACTGATATATAATACCGAACGATTATTGTGTTTGGATTTTAGAATCGACTCAACAGCAGTGGGTTTTTTGGGGGGCAGTTATTTTTGGCAAGTGCAGATTATACATAGGTATAAAGACATTTAAATATGGCACTTTGAAATTACTTATGGTCTCTGGCTATATAACTGCAAGACATAACCATTTGTAGCTGCCACCTGAAGCAGTATGAAAAGCATTAGTATACACAGCAGAGCTGCCCAATTGCAATATAATGTGAGCCAAAGAGCAGAGTCACATATGTCATTTTAAATTTCCTAGTAGCCACATTAAAATATTAAAAATAAGCAGGTGAAGTTAATTTAATAATATATTTTATTTAACTCAATATAAACACAGGTTGTTTCAATATATAAGCAATATAAAAAATTGATGAGCTATTTTGCATTTTTTTTTTGTACTAAGTCTTCAAAAACTAGGGTGTATTTTACACTTACAGCACATCTCAATTCAGAGTAGCCACATTTCAAATGTGCAGTGGCTACTGTATTGGGCAATTCCAACTCAGGGCAAGCCCATGTGTGTCAGAGTAGAACTGTATTCCATAGGGTTTTCAGTGGCTGATTTTTCTGAAGTAGATCACCAGGTCTTCCCTCCAAGGCGCCTCTGGCTGGACTTGAACTGCCAACCTTTCAGATAGCAGTTAACCGTTTCCACCACCCAGGGACTGTGCAGGTACAGAGGTTAAGAATTCAGGCTTTAGTCAGACCCTGAATTTAAATTTAATTTTCACCATTATCTAATTGTATCTAGGCTACTTGGTTCATCTTTCTTAACCTAATTTCCTTTATCTGTTAAATGGAATAATACTATTACCTACCCTTAGAGTACTGGAGTCCCTGGGTGGCACAAATGGTTAAGTGCTCAACTACTAGTTGAAAGGTTGGTAGTTTGAACCCACCTAGAGGTACCACGCCGACAGGCCTGGTGATCTGCTTCTGAAAGGTCAAGGCCTTGAAAACCATATGGAACAGTTCTACTCTGTACTCACGGGGTCACCGTGAGTTGGAAGTGACTCAGCAGCAGCTAACAACAATAACAACCACTCTTAGAGTTATTCTGTGGATTGAATGAGATAATTCACATAAAAGTAACCTTAATACCGACTTCACTTAGTAAAAGTTCAAAAACTTAGTAAATGCTCAATAATTTTTAGTTAATAGTAATATTACAAGATGACTTTGAAATTACTTATAGTCTCAAGATGTGACAGCCACCAAAAACTTTTTATCAGTAACTGTGGGATTCAGCCTTTAAAGTTTTAGTCATCCCCTGGGGCAAATTAAATATGGTCACAAATATGTTGCCGATCCTTCCATCATGAAGTGTAGTCTTATTTTCCCACCCCATGAGTTAGCACTGGCCTCGTGACTTGCTCTGATCAACAGAATGTGGCCGGGGTAACACCACAGGCATTCCAGAGCATAGGCCTTAAGAGACCTTGCAGCTCTTGCCTTTGCTCTCTAGTAGCGCTGCCTGGAGACCACTAGATGGAAGCTGGTCTAGCCTATGGGAGGATGAGAGGCCATAAGGAGGAGAAACAAGGTCTATAGCAAACAGACACGTGAGCGAGGCCATCTTATACCTTACAGCCCAGCTGACACTCTAGACCAATGCTGCCATATGAATGAGCAAGCACAACAAGCGGAGGAAATGCCCAAACCCAAAACATCGGGAGAAATAATATATTGTTGTTATAAGCCAATAAGTTTTGGGGTTGGTTTCTTATGTAGCAATAGATAATGAAGCTATCACTCATAACCCATAATATGTTTTTCGGGTAAAGCAAAAGGTGCTTTAAAATTTACAAGGAATAAATATAAAAAAGGAGGTAACATGGCGCACCAATTTTGCTCATGTACAACTTCGGTTTGTTTCATTTGAAAAATAGCTAATCGCCTAATGAAGCTATGTTTTCACTGTAGGAAAGTTATAAAATGTAAATAAGCAAAAATAAGAGATTAAAAAAACAAATCACTGTAATCGCACTATCAGAAATTGCTTCTGTTATTTTTGGGGCCTCGACTGTTTTCTTTTTTCTTCCTAAGTATTGGAGATGGGAGAACTTTTACAAAAAAAGAATCATTGGAAACTTTCTTTGTCTTATTGTAAATAATTGTGCATTATAATAAACATACTTCTAAAACATAATTTTAAAATCTGACAAATAACTTATTTTAGGGATATTCCATGACTGATATAACCAATGCTTACAGTATGCTCAATTTTTTCCATTAAAATAAAGCTGACATATAATAATTTTATAATCATAAGTTATTTAAAATAAAACAAAAGGCAATCAATAAATTGGGGAGAAGTTAACACATGCCCAAGAAACACATAATGGCATTATTCATTAATTATCTTTATATACAAAACCAAGTCTCTATCACAGCTAGACATTAACTGCATTCTTTCCAACTTTCAACTGCTTTGAGTGTTTTTATCCCTGTCTGTTTCCATAGTGCATGAATATCCCATAAACTGTTTTTAAATCCATTAATTCTTCCCTAACTATTGTCAACTGATGAAAATCTAATATACATTTAATTAACAATTCCAGCAATGCAACATGAAAACAAAATATGAAGCCATATAATTTAAAAACTACACAAAGAGAAATTTCTCAGTTCCCACTCAACAGCTTGGTACAATACCATATGTTTAGAAAATCAATTAAGAGCACACCAGGGTATTTGAAAACAGTATGTGTGTGCTATGAAATTATTATAACATTCTTATGCTCTCAACAACATACTTCAGTACAGAGAGAGAGTCCTTAGCCACGAAGATTGTTGTCTATTTAAACAAATGAGCTAAGAAAAAATATCCTCTGTGACAAAGAAAGGGAACTTGGATGTGGAAATCTTGTCTACTCTCATGGCTGAGACACTGCAATTCCAACATCCCAAGATTGCTCCTATGTTCGAATATATAGAATCACCTGCCCTGCCCTACTTCCTTGAAGGAAAAAAGATACAGGCCCATTTAAAAACTGAACGACTGAATCTCAGAGCAGTTAAGCCAAGCTGACTGTTCTAATAAAATATAAACGTAGAGGCCTGAGAGAGAATTTTGCTGTGCTTATCTCTTGCTGTCCAGAGAAAAGCATTGTTTAATTAACCCCTAGTATTTAGTCGCTGGACGGGTGAGTTCTGTTGTGGGGCAACATAAGCCCCATTCAACACACAATGTCTAGATGTTTCCCACTTCCCTTTTCTTCCATACTCAACAAGCAACTTGCAAACTGACTGGTCGTTTTTAGCAACCTGGAAAGGGGAGACTCAAAGAGCTGGTATAAATATAATAGTCTCTAGAAAGGTATAGACTCAACCACACATTAACATTTAGATATTTGGGTTTAGATACATGTACATTTAGTTCATAGGTGTTAATCTTTGAGAACCTGCTTGCTTCTTCCGATAGCAGAATCAGATTATGGAGAGGCCAGTCAGATAATTGCCTAAGGCATCAATTTATAAGAAGTTCTAAAGCACTGATTCTCTAATTTTATCAGAATCACCTGGAGGACTTGCTAAAACACAGATTTCCCAGCCCCAGGGCCTGAGAATCTGCATTCTAAGAACTTCCCAGGTGATGCTGTTGCTACTGCTCTGAGGATCTTACTTTGAAAATCACTGCATTAAAAATACCTGGATCAAATTGGGAATGTTCTGATAGTTTATGCAGGTTTCCAAATGCAATTCTTTATAAAACCAGTGAAATGTAGGTAGTTTTTGCTCCTGTCAAAGTAGACGGTACCCTTGACTGATGTCTCAGACTTTCTTTCCTAGGAAACAGAGCCTGAGGCAAGAATTAAGTACAATGGCAGGGACCGTGAGAATGAGGGAAATGGATGTGAGACAGGGAAGGATGGGAAACAATGCAAGGAAATTCACCAACATGCTGGCCACTGTTTTACCACAGCTGTGAAGAGACACAGCCAAACTCTGCTGCGCCACATGTGATGTCTCCAGACAGGTTATTCCGAGAAACTACACCTTGAAGTAGTCCATGAGATAGAGGAAGGAGAGGGAATTTAGCTGTCTTCCATCTCCTTCCCCATTGTCCTAAGTGTGACCCACAGAAGGTTAACTCCCCTGCTCTTCCAGGCTGCATCTTCCAGGTTTGCTGAAACCCACATTCCAATTTTCAAGAGGTTCTGGAAGTCTCAGAAGGAGCCAAAGACTCAGGGCTTGGTGCTGACCGATCTGGCCATGCAACAGCAGCCTAGAAGGAAGACTTGACCCTTCCAAACTAACAACCAGACTGTACCAGGATGCAGAACTATGAGGGACCAGACAGGAGTATTTCCTTGATTTGGTGGCAAGTGAGGTGGAGCATGAAGTTAAGAGTCTGGAAGATAGAAATACTGAGAATTTCCAAGAAGGGCCATAAAATCTGTCTGATACAAGTAGAAATTGAAAACACTACCTCATTTTCACCAACTTATCTCCAATGAATAGGAGCAGCATAAGCCCCATCCAACTCTGAAATAACAGGTCTTCCTATCAATCTTGAGATCAGTCAGCTCACAGTTGCCTGAAAATGCTAGGTGCTGTAAGCTCAAATTCTAAGGCTGAGTATTGTATGCTGTGGTACAGCTTACTAGGAACAAGGGAATTACTTTTATTATTTAAAAAAAATCTAAACGTAAACCTCCTTAATACGCCTTCCAAGAAGTTGGCTGGGTCGAAAAAATGCAAAAAGAAAGAAACGATAAAAAACAAGTGAAAAACATTGGCCAGTAAGATAGAAAAGAGAACTTTTAAACGTATTTTGAATGAGATTTTCAACTGTCTTATGATGGGAAGACTGTAAAACTAAAGATAAGAAATACGTTAAATGAATGAAATGTACACAAAAAGCCTTTATTCTAGACATAACATACACATATATATATATATATATACACAACAGATAATTTTTATTATTAGAAAAATCCATTTTTATTTTTCTCACTATACACATATAATAATTTTAGCATAAAACAAATAAATGTGTGTGTATATAGACACATACATACATACATCCATATAAAAAAAATTCAAAGGATATTGGTTTGAAGGGACATTAAATCATTCAGCCAACTGGAGTGTATACACAACTCAACATAGTCTTTTCTAGGGGTCCTTAGGGATCTGAGCCAGCAGACTAATCGCTACAGCAAGCTTTGAACACCGTGTAAAGCTCTGAATGGATGGCTAGTTGACCAACCTAGCAAACGTCTCAAGCCTACTCCCAAACCCCTTAACTTCATAATTTCACATTCTCCTGGTCATTATCTTAAGACCCCCAGGTCATTCACTCATAGTCTTAAAAACTTTGGCACCTGACACAGAGCCCTCCTTCTTGATCTTTTGTCCTATTTAACACTTACATTGAAGATCCACCCTACCCCTAACCAGAGACTTCACTCTCTACTCCAAGGTTACTTCAGTGTGATCCCCAGGCCAGCAGCATGGAAACTTGTTAGAAATGCAAATTCTCTGGCTCTATTCCAGACCTACTGAATCAGAAACTGGAAAATCTGCCTTTTAAAGAGCCCTCCCGATGATTCTGAAGCTCGCTAAAGTTTGCGACCTTCTGCTCTACTCCATCATTCACATCCACTTGTCTTCAGCCTTCTCAAGTATCTGATCAATATCTGGAACTTGTCCTCCTCTGAAATGTTGAACTCTGGCATTCTAACCCCTAATCATGTTTACTACCTTATCCCCACATTAAAACTTCTAGTCCCTGCTTCCTTTCAGTCTCTTAACCCCTCTTTCTTTCCTTTCCTTTCCAGCCCCGACCACATGGTCAACCAATTAAGTTGTAGTCTCATGAGTACCCTGAATTCCCTCAACTCTTTAAAGTTTGACTGCAACTGTCTTGCCAATGCCATACCCTAAATCAATCCAACTGCCTATTTCTCCAGGTTGTTGTTTCTGTGTTGCCAAGTACTATTAGAGAAAATGACATAGCCATGCTCACTGGCTTCATTACAAATTTATTAAATCTTCTCTCTGCTACTTGGCAATCCTTTTATTCTTCACCAGTCTGCTTCCCTTCCCACCAACAGCAGCTGTTCCAAGGCTTTGTAACTTTCCTCATGCCCCCAACCTGACTTTCAACCTTCGTATGCCTTCATCATGAAAAAAAGTTAACAGGCAGGAGATCTTTCAGCCTCCTTCTCCTACACCTCTAAATGTACCCACATATTTGTTACCATCCATTCTTCCTTTCTTCCCATCTAAAAAGTCCAAGCTTCACTGAAGTCATTGGCAAAAAACAAGACTCCAGGAATTGACAGAATGCCTACTGAAATGTTTCAACAAAAGCATGCAGCGCTGGAGATGCTTACTTGTCTATGACAAGAAATTTGGAAGACAGCTACCTGGCCAACCAACTGGAAGAGATCCATATTTGTGCCCATTCCAAAGAAAGGTGATTCAAACAAATGCAGAAATCATCACTTCTGCATTTAATATGATATTAATGTCATTAATATCAGGCAAGTAAAATTTTGCTGAAGATAATTAAAAAAACAGTTGCAGCAGTACATCAACAGGGAACTGCCAGAAATTCAAGCCAGATTCAGGAGAGGATACAGAAGGAGGGATATCATTGTTGATGTCAGATAGATCTCAGCTGAAAGCAAAGAATGTGTACCTGTGTTTTACTGACTATGCAAAGTCAAACTATGTCAAACTATGCATTTGATTGTGTGGATCATAACAAATTATGGATAACATTGAGAAGAATGGGAATTCCAAAACACTTAATTGTGCTTTTGCGGAACCTGTATATAGACCAAGAGACAGTAGTTCAAACAGAACAAGGAGACACTTACTGCATGGTTTAAAAATAGGAAAGGTTTGTATCCTTTCACATACTTGTTCAATCTGTATGCTAAGCAAACAATCCAAGATGCTGGGTTATATGAAGAAGGGCACAGCATCAGGATTGGAGGAAGACTCATTAACAATCTGTGTTATGCAGATGATACAACTTTGCTTGCTGAAAGGGAAGAGGACTCAAAGCACTTACTGATGAAGATCAAAGACTACAGCCTTCAGTATGGATTACACCTCAACATAAAGAAAACAAAAATCCTCATAACTGGACCAATAAGCAACATCATGATAAATAGGGAAAATATCGAGGTTGTCAAGGACTTCATTTTGCTTGGATCCACAATCAATGTCCATGGAAGCAGCAGTCAACAAATCAAA
This sequence comes from Dugong dugon, assembly GCA_030035585.1. Lineage (NCBI taxonomy): Eukaryota > Metazoa > Chordata > Mammalia > Sirenia > Dugongidae > Dugong > Dugong dugon. The sequence continues at coordinate 18,134,831 of CM057480.1, read as the reverse complement.
TGACATACTGCATTGGGCAAATCTGCTGCAAAAGATCCCTTGAAAGTGCTGAAAAGCAAAGATGTCCCTTTAAGGACTAAGGTGCACCTGACCCAAGCCATGATATTTTCAATTGCCTCATATGCATGTGAAAGCTAGTCAATGAATAAGGAAAACTGAAGAAGAATTGATGCCTTTGAACTATGGTGTTGGCAAAGAATACTGAATATACCATGGACTGCCAGAAGAATGAACAGTCTTGAAAGAAGTACAGCCGGAATGCTCCTTAGAGGATTGCAAGACTTCACCCCACGTACTTTTGACATGTTATCGGGAGGGACCAGTCCCTGGAGAAGGACATCATGCTTGGTAGAGGATGAGGAAAAAGAGGAAGACCCTCAACAAGAAGGACTGACACAGTGGCTGCAATAATGGGCTCAAACATAGCAACAATTGTGAGGATGGCACAGGACCAGGGGCAATGTTCGTTCTGTTGAACATAGGGTCGCTGTGAGTCGGAACAGATTCAAGTGCACCTAACAACAACAACTACAAGAAGACATGTTGTGAACTCCTTTCCCAGGTAATCCCACTCATCTCCCTTTTCTCTGATCCCACATCCACCAAGATCTCGATGCCTATCTATTGATTATTCTGATAAGCACTGTTATGGAACCCTGTTATTTGCATGTACTGCCCACCTTAATTCTCACAACACTATTGTGTGGTGCCTATTTTTAACCACATATACAGACAGAGATCCTGAGGTTCAGAGAGGTTAAGTAATTTAACACACAGCTATTTAGCAGATCTGGAGTAACCAGATCTCAGAACTTCTAACTTTATGTCTTTGGCTTTTCCCACTATGTCCCACTGACTCAATCTCATACACTTCCACTTCTCTAGAGACTGTAATACATCAAATTTCCATCCTCAGTTGAGTTGATTTTCTCCCTCAGTACGAACTCCTTTCTAAAACCGTGTTCAAATCTGTCCAACCCTAAAATATAATTCATTTCTTACTTTAGATTTAATCACCAAACTCAAGAAGGGAAAGGAAAGGAGGGAAGAAATGTGGGTGGGCAGGTGGGCTGGGCTTTTAACGTAAGGCATACCTGGGCTTGAATTCTAGCTCAACCACAGAATTGCTTTTGAGGTTTAGTAAGTCATTTAAATTCTCTGTAAAATGGGAGCATATCTTAAAGATTAGATATAACGTATATAAAGTACCTGAAACATAGGTGTTGCTAGTAAATGGACCTCATAGTCTTGTTGTCATCATCATCCCCACCATTACAGCCTTAGCATCATCTCTCCTCCCAGAAAACAAAGTACAATCTGCAAAGCAGAAGTTTAGGCATCCAAAAGGACATCAAAAGAAGACCAGTGTAAGGGAGTTATTTTTCTCTCCTAACGTAGCTTTCACAAATTACTTTTCCCTTTTAAATTAATCTGCGAATGCCTCTGGAGACAGATGATTTTCAATAGCTAAGCGAAAGTGAAGCCGATCCACAGTGGATGGTAATGCTCAAGGGATGGAGCCTGGTTTGCAAAATGTGTGTTATCAGCCAGATACCACCTGGTGCAGCACTTTTTAGTTCAAAGGTTGCAGACACATGGTTTTAAGCAAGTGTCACTGTAGGACACAGTGTGTGTGTATCATAAAGCCTAAGTGGAAATGACCAGTAGCCCATCCAGCTAAAGCCAGGCCTCTTCAAATAATGCCAGATGCTTCACTGGAAAGCATAAAACGCGTCAAATATTCTTCACTATGCTCTACAACACCATAGAGAGAATTTATTCTTGACCTCAGCCAGTCATCGAGCTATGCCCAGGAACATGAGATCTTACAGCCCTCTTAATAGTTTTATCCTTGCTAGTCAAACTGCAGATGCTATTAAATATATATTATACATAAATAGAGTCCATGAGAGTCCAAGGAAATTATTTCATTGTATGCCTTTAAAATGCTCTCCATTTTAGTTCTAATTATTGTTCCTTCTTGTTATGGTGAAAAAAATGTAGGGTAAATAAGATCAGCATTTTATTCTCCTGTAGTACTTTGTAATTATCAAGCCAACTGTCATTATGGTGAGTGTCTTCTCAAAGCCAGGCCCTGTGCTGCTAAGCAACTTACATTCAGTATTAGTGGTATTTTAGCCCCATTTTACAGTTAAGGGAGGTGAGGTCCAGACCAAGTAAATTATTTCACCCAATTTCCTACAACTAATAAGTTTCAGAGTTGGATTGGGACCCAGTTCTGTGTAGCCCCAAGTCTCTCAGAGTGCACTTCCTCTGTTATAGCTTCACAGAATAATCAGAGGGCAGCCAGGTGAGTTACAATGCTTTAAATTTAAGGGAAGGGGTGGGGAGGTTGACATTAACTTGGAATCTGATCATTCAACCCAGAACACTGACACTTACTTAGCAGCTGTGTGACCTTGGGCACATAATCTCTCCGTGCCTCAGTTACTTTATCTGTGAAATGGAAACAAGAGCTTGCCTGCTAACCAAAAGGTTGACAATTTGAATCCACCAGCTGCTCCTTGGAAACCCTATGGGGCAGATCTACTCTGTCCTGTAGGGTTGCTATGAGTCGGAAATGACTTGATGGCAATGGGGCCTAAACATGTTTGAGATAATCCTTGACCCTTTACGTACCTGGCACAAAGAAAACACACAATACTGGTTGTTATTATCATATTCATTGCATTATCCTTGCTAGTCAAACTGCAGATGCTATTAACTATATATTATACACATATAGAGTCCATGGGCACGATTATCAAATAATTATGCAAAAGCTGGTCCATATGAGTAAAACCAAGACAGTAAATTCAGCCATTATTCAGAACCTTTAAACGTTTCTCTCTTAAACCACTTAATAATAGGCTTTCTGATCTAATCAGCATAACTGTGTGTCCATAACATACCCACATCTATCAAACTGTGGCTATTTCAGCAATTGATCATAGTCCATCAAGCCCGTAGAATGAATTTAGAGTGAATCATAAAAATAATAGTAATGAGAGCCTAGGTTCTACACAACAATATTTTACTGTAGGGGAAAATCCACTTCTGAGTTAACCTCCCGATAAATCATTAGTTCATACAATTACTGGGAGAGGGCATTACCACTAAACCAGTCCTCACAGACAATTTATAAGGGACTTGAAGTTATTATTTTACTTGTCAGTTTGTGCCTTGTTAATATTCCTTTGTTTTAAATATTGTTTGAGATAAAGGAAAATTATGAGAAAAACAATATGAAGTGACAGTTTATCATTGTCATCAGTGTGTGTATTTTTAAGTTCAGCTGAACAATGTTGGTTTAGTGCAGTCTCTCTACAGGCCACCTGCCTAGGTGGAAACCCTGCCTCAGACATTAATTAGTTGTATGTCTTGAGAGAAGAATTTATCCTCATTGTGCCTCTGTTTCCTCATCTTTAAAACAGGGATGGTAAAAATTGAACCTACTTGATAAGACAGCTAGTTCATCCAGCCAAGATTTGAGTGCTTACTGTGGGCCAGATACTATTCCATATGCTGTAGCTACAACAGTAAATAAAACAGACTAATTCTCCTGCCCTTAAAAAGTTTATATCTACATGGGGGAAGAAAGACAAAAATCAAAATATAGGTTGTTAAAAGTGAAAAGTTGAGCATTATCTTTAACTCTGACAATAGTAAGTTTCATGGTGTTATGTCCTGAGTAACCCATTCAGCCTCACTGAGTCTCATAGTAAAAAAAATAAATGAACACAGCTGCACTGCCCAGTTTGGTAGCCTCACGTGACTGGTCCAAATTGAGATGTGCTCTGAGGGTAAATTACACACTGGTGTTGAAAACTTAGGATGAAAGAGACAATATAAAATATCTCATGAATATTTCATACTGATCACATGTTGAAATGATAATATTTTGCATATATGAACTTAAATAAAATACATTATTAAAATTAATTTCACTTGTTTCATTTTGCTGTTTTTAGATGTGACTACTTGAAAATTTAAAATTACCTACGTGGTTTGCATTTGTGGCCTGTGTTATATTTCTATTGGACAACACCGGGCTAGAGAGTGATGGGACGGGGTGGGACTTGAGACGGTGCATAGGGTGGTTAGGAAAGGCCTCTCTATTGAGGTGACATTGCTGCAGGGACCAAAAGGAAGTGACAGGGTGAGCCATGTGGATTTGTGGGGAAAGAAGAATTCCAAACAGAGGGAACATCCAATAATAACACATGAAATAATTTATATTGCACAACTAAAAGGACTTGGTACATGTTGAAAGGACACACTTTAGCTCTAATGATTTTTAAGCCCCAAAAGAATGCACTGGTATTTATAGATCTGCATTGATACAATATGACTGATTTTAAAAACTAGTTGTGAGTTTTCTGTTTCTGAGCATGAACTCAATACAGCCAGGATTAACCACTATTAGGGATTATGGAAAAGCATCTGGACAGGACAGAAGGCCTGAGCTCACTCTTTGTGACCCTGAGACATTGGGACCTTGTGACCAGTAACTCATGTGACTTTTCTGAGTCTCATTTACTAATATGTAAAATGAAGGAGAGAGATAAATAAGAAGATCTGATCTGCCCTCTGTAGGAGATTTCTGTGAGACTTTAAAAAGTTATTTAAATGATACTAGAAAAATCACTTTCCAATAATCACATGATATGCAAATTTAAATGTCATCATTGAAACATACAGGTGAGATGTTCAAAAGAATTCTAGTTCATCTCTTTCAACTGCCTATAATGGTTTATGTTGAAAAGAATTTTCCTTCAGATTAAAATACATATATATATATATATATATATATATATATATATATATATATATATATATACACCTTAAATGATAAATCTCTGTTCCTCCATGTTTCTGTACCCTTTTCTGTGACCTAGGGGGCTGACTTGTATGAACTGAATCAACAAGCTCCTTTGCCCTCAGGCTTCTGGTAGCTCTGGTCATTGGAGGCATCAGAAGATCTGAAGGCATAATAACTATAAGCTTGGGCCTTTAAATTCCCTGATGGGTCACCAAAGATTGGCTGCATCCCTCCACCAAACACCTGGGAGGCAACACTTTCCACACAGCTCAAAAATGACCATTCTTTTCCCTTGTCCAGGGTACTTACTGCACCTAGAAGAGTATGTGGCGCACAGTAGGCCCTCAACAAATATTTGTTACATTAATGAATTAACCTTTGTATCCCACATTTCTCACACAGTACTGGAGAGAGTGGGTACTTAATAAATGCTTGCTTGAATGTTGAATACCATTACCCTAGTATCCAACCACAGTGGGGTGCTGACTACTATTTTCAATACAAGGTCTCATATGGTACAGTGGTAACCATGAACTAGAAAGAGCCTGAGCCATCAAGAAGGGACAGCTGGGACATTTACTGCCATATGAGAATGTAGACTTGGTGCTGCTAGATCTTTCCATATTTCAAGAAAAGATTAAAAAAAAATAATCTTGGTTTTTCTATGTTAAAATTTCCCCATTTTTAAAAGTTGGTAATGAATTAAAATCAATACTACATATATGGACTCACGTGAAATGTCTGCAAGTGTAATGTAGCCAGCCAGTGGGTTATCAGTTTCAGAACCATACACTACCTCCCTGACCTACAATATGGAATCTGTAAAAGAAAGCAATTGTAATAAAAATCAACACCCTGGACAAATGAGCTCCTTTTAAAACCTCAAAAGTAATTTCTTGATATAAATTAAGAAGGAACAATAAGTGCTCTTACGTTATATCTTTTAAAATATCCCTTGTAGCCTTCCGGCAAAATGGCGCTCTAGGCAGAAGCACCACGCCGTCCCTCCACAGCAAAGATCCGAAAACCTAAGCCAAACAGAGAAAACAGCAATCCTGAAACCCTAAAACATCAACCGAAGAGATGAAGAACTCAGCCAAGAACCAATGGAGTGAGAAAACTGACAGTGAAAGGAGAGCGAGGAGAGATTCATGCAGAGGTCCCATATCAGCTAACACAGTGCGGATCTGCCATCTTGGACTCCTATCAGAGACCAGCAAACATGGGGTATGAGAAAGCAGCTTCACGGAGCTTGCAGTGGGAGACAGAACAACTGGTAATTTGCGATATATGCTTTCCCACCCACCCCCTTCTTCACCCCACTCAACCTCCTCTGCTTCCCGCAGTCACAGTCTCTTGTCCAGGAAGCACCGGCTGCTTGGATTCCACCTGCCCGCACTGGCTGGATCTCTGAGTGCCATTTGTTGCTGCATTTTTTCTGTTTCTTTTGATTTCTTCCTTACCTCTCACCACCTCCCCCTCCTTAGGTTCAAATACCTAGCTCTGTGCACCATCTTTTCTTCTTCCTGAGGGGTTGCAGAGCTCCGTTCGAGTGTGGAATTGCTACCGGGTCTGGGCTGCCACGCTGGTGGGATCCCAGGGCTTTTGTTGGTTTGCTTGTTTTGAATTGTTTGTTTTCTTTTCCTTTTCTTGAGTTGGGAGCCCGTTCTGGCTGGCAGGCGCTGCGTGTCTTGGAACCTATGCCCCCGGCTTGGGCAGACACGCAAAGAGATCCTGGATGAAATTTCTTTTCTCGTAGGTTTTTTTTTTTCTGTTTATCCGGGGGATTTTTTTCTTTTTTCTTTTTCTTTTTTAATTTGTTTTGTTTTCTTTTCCCTTTTTGTCTTTCTTCTTTACTCAGTTTCTCGGCTGTCTGTACCATCCATCTCTTTCTCTTCCCTGAATACCTGGTGCTGAATACCTCTACGCCTTCTAGCCAGGCTGTACTGCAACACCTGAAAACAACTTCCCCAGAGCTCAAACCTGCACCAGTGGGATCACTGGGAGCTTTGCTGTTCTTTTTCCTTTCCGATTTTTATTTACTCATTCTTTTCTTTTTTTTTCTTCTTCTTCCCCTTTTTATTTTTCTCCATTTCATAGTCTCTCATCTCTCCACTCCAACAGCAAGCTCCCCTAGGACTTCGTTTGTTTGTATGTTTTTGGCTCCTGTTCCTCTCTTCTCTCTCCCATATCCATCTTAGCTCCACACATAACAATCTCCCCCCTATATCCTGCCTACCTGCACCGTGCACTTAACATCACACCACCAAGCAGCACACTCACGGCCTACTGGAACCTGCCCTGCACTGATTACCGACCCACCCTGGTGGCTGTAGTAAGTGCCAAAAACAGCCCATCACAGTAACTCCTCTTCAGATAGACCTGCCCTGCTGTACGATATCTGAGCGACTGGCCCTGCCAATTGGAGAAGGAGGCGAAAAGTATCATGTCCACAGACGAGCAAACAACAAAGAACACACAGCCCGCCTGCTCACACATAGCCAAATAAAAAAAAAGGATGAAACAAACAAATCTCCAATCAATAAACGAGAAAAATCACTGCTGAATGCCCCGAAGACAGCAGACAATATCAAAACATTTACAAAAACAGGACAGGATGGTTCCAGTAGGCGTCAAAAATAAAACATCAGATGACTTTCCAGTGGAAGAAAAGGCACTAGAACTACCTGAAGGGAATTCAAATCTGTAATACTCAGAATTCTCCAAGAGTTGCAGCAAAAAGCAGACAAACATGAGGAAAAAATAGACAAATTCATGGAAAATACAGACAAAAACATTGGAAGAATTCAGGAAAATAATGCAGGAACAAAATGCTAAAAAATTCACAACTAGATATTATACAAAAACAACAATTAGAAATCCAAAAAATAAACAACAAGATTTCAGAAATGGACAGTTTCATAGCAGGGCTGAGGAGGAGATTTGAAACAGTGGAAGACAGGATCAGTGGAAGTGAAGACAAACACTTGGATACAAATCTGGTTGAGGAAAACTCAGAAAAAAGAACAAAGAAAAATGAAGAGACCCTGAGAGTTATGTGCGATACAATCAAAAGCAAAAATTTTCGAGTGATTGGAGTTCCACAACGGGGAGAAAATAGAAAACACAGAGAGGATCATTGAAGAACTGCTAACAGAAAACTTCCCCAATATCATGAAAGATGAAAAGCTGACCATCCAAGAAACTCAATGAACCCCATATAAGATAGACCCCAAAAGAAAATCACCAAGGCATATCATAATCACACTCACCAAAACCAAAGACAAAGAATCCTGAGTGCAGCTCATGAAAATCAAGAAGTCACATACAGAGAAGAAACAATAAGAATAAGCTTAGATTATCTGGCAGAAACCATGCAGGCAAGAAGGCAATGGGATGACATACATAGAACATTGAAAGAAAAAAATTGCCAGCCAAGAATAATATATCCTGCAAAACTCTCATTTAAATATGATGGTGAAATTAGGTCATACCCAGATAAACAGAAATTAAGGGTATATATGTAAAAACCAAACCAAACTTACAAGAATTATTAAAGGGAGTTCTTCGATCTGAGAACAAACAACTTCAGCTCACAGGCAGAATCTAGGACTAAGAATCGTACCAGCCAGATACCAATCTAGGAAATGAACTCTCAAGGACTATCCAAAACCAGAAGAAATACAACAGGGAATCAGAGCAGTTAATCAGTAAACGACAACAACATCAAAACTATAAAAGAGGGAATAAACGGTGTAGATATAGAATCTTTTAATAGAGAGGAAGGCAAGACAATACTAAGTAATAATAGTCTGCTTCAAATTTAGAAATTTCATGGTAACCAAAAAGAAAGTTAATAAACATACTTATAAAAATAAAGAGCAAAAACATAAAGTCTCAACAAAAACAAAACCTACAAAAACAAAAGAAATGAAAAAAAAATCCAAACAAAAGTAACTCAGCACAGGAGAGTAAGAAGAACAAAGAAAACATCAGCACCACAAAAAAAGCACTACAAAATGACAGCAACAAACTCACATCTATTAATAATTACACTGAATGGAAATGGACTCAATGCACCCATAAAGAGACAGAGTGACAGAACGGATAAGAAAACAGGATCCATCAATATGCTGTCTACAAGAGACACACCTTAGAAACAAAGATGTGAATTTATTAAAAGTCAAAGGTTGGAAAAAAATATATCAAGCTAACAACTACCAACAAAAGAGCAGGAGTGGCAATACTAATCTCAGATAAAATAGACTCTAAAACAAAATCCACCATAAAAGACAAAAAACACTATATAATGATTAAGGGGATGATCCATCATGAAGACATAACCATAATAAACATCTATGCACCCAATGACAGGGCTCCAAGATACATAAAACAAAGTCTAACACCACTGAAAAGAGAAATTGACAGTTCCACAATAACAGTAGGAGACTTCAACACACCACTCTCAGTAAAGGACAGAACAACTAAAAAGAAACTCAGCAAAGATACAGAAGACCTAAACGGCACAATCAGCCAATTTGACCTCACAGACATATATAGAACACTCCATCCAACCGCAGCAAAGTACACATTCTTTTCCAATGCACATGGAACGTTCTCCAGAACAGACCACATTTTAGGCCACAGAGCAATCCTCAACAAGATCCAAAACGTTACGATAATTCAATGTATCTTCTCTGACCACAATGCCATCATGGTAGAAATTAACAACAGAAAGAGCAAGGAAAAAAAATAAATTACATGGAAACTGAATAACACCCTACTTATACATCACTGGGTGATAGAAGAAATCAGAGATGGAATCAAAAAATTCCTAGAATAAAATGAGAATGAAAACACGTCATATCAAAATCTTTGGGACACAGCAAAGGCAGTCCTCAGAGGACAATTTATAGCAATAGATGCACACATCAAAAAAGAAGAAAGGGACAAAATCAAAACATTAACTACACAACTCAAACAAATAGAGAACAGCAAAAAAAAAGCACACAGCCACTGGAAGAAAGGAAATAGTAAAGATCAGAGCAGAAATAAATGAAATAGAGAACAGAAAAATAATAGAAAGAATCAACAAAACCAAAAGTTGGTTCTCTGAAAGAGTCAACAAGATCGACAAACCACTGGCCAGACGGACAAGAGAAAAACAGGAGAGGACGCAAATAACCCAAATAGGAAATGAAATGATTGACATTACAACAAAGCCAACTGAAATAAAACAGATCATAACAGAATATTATAAAAACCTACAATCCAACAAATTTGAAAACCTAGAGGAAATGGATAAATTTCTAGAAACACACAGCCTATCCAAACTACAACAAAGTGATGTTGAAAATCTGAAGAGACCCATAACAAAAGAAGAGAGTGAAAAGGTAATAAAAAACTCCCAACAAAAAAAAGCCCTGCCCCAGATTGCTTTACTGGAGAATTCTACAAAACATTCACAGAAGAGCTTGTACCAGTACTACTCAAGCTATTTCAGAGCATAGAAAAAGAAGCAACACTTCCAAATTCATTCTATGAAGCCAGGATAATGCTGATACCAAAACCAGGCAAAGACGCCACAAAAAAAAGAAAATTACAGACCAATATCTCTCATGAATATAGATGCAAAAATTCTCAACAAAATTCTAGTCAATAGAATTCAGCATCATATCAAAAAAATAATACACCATGACCAAGTAGGATTCATACCAAGTATGCAAGGATGGTTCAACATTAGAAAATCAATCAATGTAATCCACCACGTAAATAAAAGGAAAGAAAAGAATCACATGATCATCTCAATTGACGCAGAAAAGGCATTCGACAAAGTCCAACACCCATTCCTGATAAAAACTCTCAATAAAATAGGTATAGAAGGGAAATTTCTCAACATAATAAAGGGCATCTAAGCAAAACCAACAGCCAACATCATTCTTAATGGAGAGAGGCTGAAACCATTCCCCTTGAGAACAGGAACAAGACAAGGATGCCATTTATCATCACTCCTATTTAACATTGGGCTGGAAGTTCTAGCTAGAGCAATAAGGCAAGAAAAAGAAATAAAGGGCATCCAAACTGGTAATGAAGAAGTTAAACTGTCCCTGTTCGCGGATGATATGATACTATACCTAGAAAACCCTAAAGACTCCACGAGAAATCTACTGGAACTAACAGAAAGATTCAGCAGAGTAGCAGGATACAAGATAAACATACAAAAATCAGTTGGATTCCTATACAACAATAAGGAGAACAATGAAAAGAAAATCAGGAAAACAATACCATTTATATTAAACCCTAAAAAAATAAAAATACTTAGGAATAAATCTAACCAGGGATGTAAAAGACCTATACAAAGAAAACTACAAAACATAAATGTTTTTCCATGCTCGTGGATAGGTAGACTCAACATTGTGAAAATGACAGTCCTACCGAAAGCAATTTATAAATACAATGCAATCCTGATCCAAATACCAACAACATTCTTCAAAGAGATGGAAAAACTAATCATTAATTTTACATGGAAAGGGAAGAAGCTCCGAGTAAGTAAACCACTACTGAAGAAGAAGAAAGTTGGAGGACTCACACTACCTGACTTCAGAACCTACTGTACAGCTACGGTAGTCAAAACAGCCTGGTACTGGTACAATGACAGATACATTGACCAATGGAACTGAATTGAGAACCCAGATGTAAATCCATCCACCTATGGTCACCTGATCTTCCACAAGGGCCCAAAGTCCATCAAATGGGGAAAAGACAGTCTTTTTAACAAATGGTGCTGGCAAAACTGGATATCATCAGCAAAAAAATGAAACAGGACCCATACCTCACACCATATACAAAAACTAATTCAGAATGGATCAAAGACCTAAATATAAAGCCAAAAACTATAAAGTTCATAAAAGAAAAAATAGGACCAATGCTACAGGCCTTAATACACAGCATTAACAGGATACAAACCATAACCATCAACACACAAACCCCAGAAGATAAGCTAGATAACTGGGATCTTCTAAAAATCAAACACCTATGCTCTTCAAAAGACTCCACCAAAAGAGTAAAAAGAGAACCTACCGACTGAGAAAAAATTTTTGGACAGTACAAGTCAGACAAAGGTCTAATCTCTATAGTCTACAAGAAAATCCCACACCTCTACAACAAAAAGACAAAGAATCCTATTAAAAAATGGGCAAAGGAAATGAAGAGACACTTCACCAAAGAAGACATTCAATCAGCCAACAGACACATGAGGAAATGCTCCCGATCACTAGCCATTCGAGAAGTGCAAATTAAAACCACAATGAGATACCATCTCACCCCAGCATTACTGGCATGAATCAAAAACACTGGAAATAGCAAATGTTGGAAGGGCAGCAGGGAGATCGGAACTCTTATGCACTGCTGGTGGGAATGCAAAATGATACAACCATTTTGGAAAATGATATGGTGTTTCCTCAGAAAGCTAGAAATAGACATACCATATGATCCAGTAATCCCACTCCTAGGAATATATGCTAGAGAAATAAGAGTCGTCACTCGAATAGACGTATGCACACCTATGTTCATGAAAGCATTGTTCACAATAGCAAAAAGATGGAAACAACCCAGATGCCCATCAACAGATGAAGGATAAACAAACTATGGTACATACACACAATGGAATACTATGCAACGAGAAAGAACAATGATGAATCTGTGAAGCATCTCATAACTTAGATGAAACTGGAGGACATTATGCTGAGTGAAATAAGTCAATCACAAAAGGACAAATAATGTATGAGACCTCTATTGTAAAAACCCATGAAAAAGTTCACACACAAAAAGTAACAATCTTTGCTGGTTACTAGGGATGGGAGGGGTGGGGGGAAATACTAAATAGGCAATAGATAAGTGGTATCTTGGGTGAAGGGTGAGACAGTACACAATACTGGGGAAGCCAGCACAACTTGTACAAGGAAATGTCATGGAAGCTCCATAGACACTTCCAAACTCCCTGAGGGACTGAATTGCTGGGCGGAGGGCTGTGGGGACCATGGTCTCGGGGAACATCTAGCTCAACTGGCATAACACAGTTCATAAAGACAATGTTCTACATTCTACCTTGGTGAGTAGCGTCTGGGGTCTTAAAAGCCTGTGAGCAGCCATCTAAGATACTCCACTGGTCTCATCCCTTCGGGAGCAAGGGAGAATGAAGAGAACAGGATACAAGGAAAAGATTAGTCCAAAGGACTAATTGACCACAGCTTGCAAGGCCTCCACTAGACTGAGTCCAGTACAGCTCGATGGTGCCTGGCTAGCACCACTGAATGCTCTGACCGGGATCACAACAGAGGGTTCTGGACAGAGCTGGAGAAGGATGTAGAACAAAATTCTAACTCACAAAAAAAGACCAGATTTACTGGCTTAAAGGAGGCTGGAGAAACCCCAAGAGTATGGCCCCCAGACACCCTTTTAGCTTAGTGGTGAAGTCACTTCCGAGGTTCACCATTCAGCTGGAGAGTGGACAGCCCCATAAAACCAAATGGGACTAATGAGGCACAGCAGTCCAGGGACAAGGACTAGAAGGCAGAAGGGGACAGGAAAGCTGGTGATAGGGAACCCAAGGTTGAGTAAGGATAGTGTTGATGTGAGGTTGTTAACCATTGTCATAGGGCAACATGTGTACTAACTGTTTAATGAGAAAGTATTTTGTTCTGTAAAACTTCATCTAAAGTGAGAATAGCAGCACAATTGTAAGAGCATAGTTGATGTCACTGAACTATGCATGTAGAAATTTTTGAAATGGTGTATCTTTGGCTATGTATATTTTCACCAAAAAAAAAAAAAAAAAAAAGGCCGAGAAGGGAGAGGGTTGACATGTTATGGGGTTGTTAACCAATGTCCTGAAACAATATGTGTACTACTATTTCATGAGAATCTATTTGTTCCGTAAACCTTCACCTGAAGTACAATAAAAAAATTTAAAAAAAAAAAATCCCTTGTAGAAGTCACAGTGAGAGACAAAACTACTAATTAGAACTTGGTTTGAAACTTGATTAAAAGCGAATACTCCTATGCTGAAAACTCATGATCTCAGTGACCCTATGACCTTCAATTCATTTGTAATGTGGGTTCTTCTTCCTAAGTGGACAAGACACAGAATATGGGCATAAGAAGAGTTTCTGAAAAGTCATTTTGCCAATCTCTTCATTTTACAGATGAAGAAATTAAAACTGAGAAAATAGGACACTGGTCTGAGGTCACGTAATGGCAGAACTAGAAACAGAACACCCTAAGGGTCCTACTGCCTCTTTCTACCACCTCAGGAATCCACTTGCCCCATCGTGCCTTTCCTTTGGTTCAGACCCATTGCATTAGACATTAGATGTGGCTCTTGCTGTTCCGCTCACGTTTATGTTTGATTCTCTGAACTGCCTCTCACTTCCTGACCTGCAGTACCCAATGGCTTGATTCCTGCCACTCCCACACTGAGCCCTGGTTGCCAAAGCCTCAGCCTGGGATACGTGCCCAGATGAGCTCAGTCACCAGGGAGAGAGCATGAGCTGGCTAATGATGGTGGAGGTGGAGATGTGAAGTGGAAATTTACTATCCCTGTATACTGCGGAACATCTGATGTGCTGCTTTGCCTCCTCCAAGGGTCTAACTCACTCCCACATGATGACTTGACCTTAGAATAGTACTTATTGGTCACAGGACTAACAGTGACTAGAAAACCACCCTACTTTCCCAATAGGACTAAAACAGAACGAACTTCAACAAGGCCATACAACCTTGCACAATCCCACCTTGGCTTATCACAAAGTTCTGACTGGGAAATTTGTCCTTGTTGTGCAATCAGCTTTTGACAGCTCACCGTGACCTCTTACACTGTGGTCAATGAAAAGCCACATATTTCTACAAAAAAAGGTATATCTTTTTGTAGAAACTAGAGTAAGGCTAGGAATTAATTTTCATGGGTCACATAATATTTATGACTTGAGGATTTAAACAAAGCAAGAATTTATAATGTTTTTCCAAGTTACAGCTGTCCCCTTGACTAAAAGCAGAAAGTGGGGCGCCAGGGACATGTTCTCAAGCACATGTCCGTATTAGCTTTCTAATTCTATTATGAGAAGGTGGTCATGGGGCAGGAAGGTCTATTCTAGTTTCAAATCATTTAGGTACCACAGAGTCAATTACAATTAAGACTGATACCCAGAAACCTATTGCTCTGCATACACTGTGCAGGTAACAGAATGCCACATCCTCCAAAACCCCACTTCTGGGGAGCATTTACATACACGGATGGATAGAAGGAGGGATGAGATGGGATGGGGTGGGATGAGATAGGACAGAAGGATAGATATAAATATAGTTTCTAATAATACAGACAAGATTGGGTTTAGGAAGCTGATGGTTTGTTTTCCTTCTTTTTCAAGTGGCTGCCTCTTCTGTATGTACAGAGATATCTACAGTGACAGTTTGAAAATCCTGATGAAGTTCAGAGGATTTCGGTGGCTTACCTTTAATAAAACCCAGATGGGATTCAAACTTGAGTGGCCTTACTTACCAAGAGTATTTGTTATCATTTAAAGAAAAACAATGTGAACTTATTATTTGAATTATACTGCTGGGGGACAGAGAGATGCTTAGTTAAGTAGTTACTATTCTTTTTTAATAATTCCTACTTAGAGTGGTTTCATTATGTGACTTCAAACCACATCATCTTTATTAAAGGCACTTAAAATATTCAGCATGAGATGAAATTCCAAATGCTTGATTTACTATAAATTGTGCACAGGTGTGGGATTGTTTACAGTCCTTTGGTGCAGTAGGAAATCAAGCTTTCATTTATATTTCACGGTGCAGTAAGTACTGTTTAACTCTGAAATGTTAGGATCATTACAAGGAAGCTTAAAATATGAAGCAGTTTTCAATGCAGATCAAATTTTAGACTCAACCACCATTATGGTATCTCTTTTAATGAATGACATTGCAAGTGTTTCTTTGTTAGAAACGTGGAAGGCAAAGGGAGATCTCTATGTATAAAAAAAACCACACCCGGTGCCTTTGAGTCAATTCCGACTCCTAGTGACCTTATAGGACAGAGTAGCATCGTCCCGTAGGGTTTCCAAGGAGGGGCTGGTAGATTCAAACTGCCAACCTTTTGGTTAGCAGCCGACCTCTTAACCACTGTGCCACCAGGGCTCCATCTCTACACATAGAAAAGGTTTAAACCAGGACTTGGAACTGGTTAGTTCCATTTCGAACCCCTGCTGATAATTTGCATTTCTAACAAGTTCCCAGAAAGTTATACATAAGAATCACCTGGGGATCTTGTTCAACTGTAGACTTTGATTCAGTATACCTGGGGTAGAAATGCAAATTATCAGCAGGGAACTTGTTAGAAATGCAAATTCTCAGCAGGGGTTTGAACCCAGGAACTGATCTGAAGCCCTGGTTTAAACCCCTCAATGCTCTTGGGAGGAAAAAATTTCCGATTAGAGAAGTGTATGCTTATATGGGCAAAACCTGAAATGGGCTCCCCTGGGATGGCAGCATTTGGAAAGGGCATGGCTGATCTGAACACAGCTATAAATCTCCTCTGAAGGTGAGATCATTTGAGAAAGAACTGGTCTCTTTAACTGTGCCTTGGTTAGTAATAGCTTGTCCTCTGATCAGCCCTTAGAGACAGGAAAAAGTACAAATCAGAGAAGATGACGGCTCAGCTCTATTAAAATGTTAAAAGATGAGGAGTGAGCTAGATTACATATGTGTGTCTGTGGTTAGTGACCTGAAATCATTTAGTGGTGACACAGAAGGAGCTATGGGCCAGGAACAGACAGCTGTATTTTAGCACTGGTTCTGGTATTAAATGAATGCAGGACCTTGGTATGTAACAACCCCTATGTGTCTCATTTTCCTTATCTGTCAAAGAAGCAGGAAAAAATTGTATCTGGACGTCCTTTTAGCTCCAAAACTCTATGACAAGGTGATTACTTAATATTAGGCCAATACCCCCCAAGGGTTACTTGACATTTTTGGTGCTTGTAGTAAAAAATAAAAAATCATTTTGGGTTAATTTTGGTTATGCTTTGTAACATGGACAACAGCAGGAACTAACAAATACATACTACATTCTAGGCAGTGAGCTTAGAACTTTGCAAGCAGTATCTCAGGAAATGCTTACTGTTACTTTCTCTCAGGTAGATAAAATAATTTGTCCAAGAAGACACAGCTAATAAATGGCAGAAAAAGGATTAAACTCAGATTACTCTTGCCTAATGCCACTACTCTTATCCACTATCAACTTCTCTTGTAATTTGTGATTCCAGAATGTTCTAGCCAATTTCATAGCTTTCCCCGCCCATGGACATTTGAACTGCCTTCATAGTTTACCAGTTTTCTTTAAGATATTATTCATTCCAAGTCCAAGAATGTGAAAACGAATTTGTATTATTCTATTACATTATTTAGAATTGAATAGGATTAAAGAATTAAATTACTTATCGTTTCATTTCTTGTGTGTTTTCATTGATTTCTTTTGTATTAAATGTTAGAAATCATTTTATTAGAGTACAGTTTGGGTCCATACAGTTCTAATATTTACATTTCATCATCAACTTCAAAAACCAATACATTTATTTTAATGTCCTTCCTCTGATTTAAATATCACAAAGCAGTTTCTCCTTGAAGGCAGAGGTCAGCTTTCAAAGCTTCCAAGATAGGAGAATCCATATGAGAGACTTAAGACGATAGGGGTAGACTGGAACCAAGGTTGTGACTAAAATTCTCATAGGCCCAATACTCCCTTTTATATTTCATAAAATAAAATCAGCACACAGACCATAAATATAACACGTCGGTGACATGTTATACATTTTACGTTGGTGGTAATGGATACCAAGCTGTTTATTATTCCCATTTGCCATCTTCTTCAGGATCTCATGTACCTTTAGTGACAAAGAAATGCACACAATTTCATTTTGCTTTCATGAGGTAAGTAAATACACTAAAAGGCAGGTATATTGTTTGTTTTCTTCGTCAGATTCTACTTCCAAGTGTTCAGCGCCTTTCTGGTTTTATTACCCAGCATTGTCTGCACCTGCTTCTCACAAATAACTTGGTCGCCATGATCTCCCAGAAAGTTGCTCTAACCCGCAGGCTCACTTACCTACCTCTCTCTTAACAGGGCTCTTTCAGAGGACTTCATCCCTCCCTAGCTGTCCTCACAAAAACATCACCTCTCTCTTCAGCCTCCTCTTCTATCCTAAACCATCAGTTAATTCATTTCCTAATTATTCTCAATAGAAGTGACTCTAGAATAATACTGGAACTAAAAATCTCAAGGCTTCCTAGAACATTTATAAGAAAAAAGCTTCCATAAAAAGCTTTCATGGATGGGGAGGAAATACTGTACATTTTTTTGTCAATATTTCTTTTAAAAAGTAAACTAGTTTTCCAATATTTTATAAAGTTACATGCATACTTATCATATGACCCTGCTCTCTTACACCTAGGTATTTTTCCAAGGGAAATGAAAACTTGGTACCAAAAAAAAAAAAAAAAAAAAAACAAACTATTTGTAAATGCATACAAATTATTTTTTATTTGTGATCACCAAAAACTAGAAACAACAACAATGTCCTTCAACAATGACAGACTGTGGAACATCCATATGGTAGAACGCTACTCAGCAATAGAAAGGAACAAACTACTGATACACGAAAACATGGATGAATCTCAAAGGCTTTAGGCAAAGCGAAAGAAGCCAATCTCAAAGACTACTGTATGATTTCATTTATATGATAGTCTGAGAAAGGCAAAACTACAGGGAAAGAAAACAGATGAATGTTTCCAGGAGCTGAGGAGGTGGGGGCGGGGGAGTATGAGGAATTTCGGGGGTAATGGAATAGTTGTATATCTTGATTGCGGCAATTGCTATGTGAATGTAAGCATTTTTCAAAACTCACAGAACTATAGAATAATAGAGGTGAATAATACCATAATATAAATAAATAGATAAATAAGCACTAAATTGTATCTGCTAAAGCCAATGATTTGGTAAGATGGGGGCTGGGTAGTATGGGTTATAAGCCTGCGAAGGAAAGATTCTGGTTTTGTACTAATGACAGTCCCTTAAGGGAAAAGCCGAGGAGGGAGTGACATGTCTGTATCTCATGTTGTGGCTTTGCCTTCCCTGGCCATAACTGATTGGACCCAGACTGAGAGTCAACCCCAGGGCACCTACCCACAGTTTTTTTCAGATAGGACTTTATGAAAAAAATCTACCTGGGTTTCAGTCCAGGCCCCCAGAACATCTTCGTAGAATTTAAACTGGAAAAAAAGAGAATTAAGGAATGGAAAGTGAAGACACAGTTATAGAGAAGCAGTAGCTGAGTCATCTTACTGGAGAAGTACTAGAATGAGGCCATGTGAACTGCTGCTGAGGAGACACTGAGATTATCTAACTCCTGAACTCCATTTTCTTCTCCGTAAGCGACCCTACAGGACAGAGTAAAACTGCCCCACAGGGTTTCCAAGGAGTGCCTGGTGGATTCGAACTGCCAACCTTTTAGTTGACAGCTGAACTCTTAACTACTATGCCAGCAGGGTTAGGGTCTGTTAAATTGAAGCTAGAGTAAAGAAAGGATATATGCTAATTCCATAGACTGTCAGCATTGGAAGCAACATTAGAATTCTCTGAACCATGGGAGTGGATGCTTGAGTATCTCCTCCACGATATTTCCTCCAGTGGGTTATCTAGCATCTCCATAAATACCTCTAGGGTCAGACAACTCACCACTTCATGAGCTAGGCTGATTAAATCTTCCACAGCCTTGATGCTATGACGTTCTTCCTAAAATTTACCCATTCCTCATGAACCAAAGTAATCAAATCATTTTTACTAACCTAAAGCCTGCCTAAATTTTTGTTTTTGCTCATACTAATTGCAAAGGCGCCGATTCTGCATTGGGCAACTTCTTAAACCTCTCTGGGGCTTAGTTTCCTCATTCCCCCAAGGTTTTCTATAAATAAAATATATAATCCCCTTCTTAGGGTCACTATGAGTCAGAATCGACTCGCCAGCAATGAGTTTTTTGGTTTTCCCCTAAAATAATTTCAGAATGTCTTATATTCTAATAATAATTAATTTTGTAAAGATTGGAGAAATGGTTAGGATACTTGGAAAAATTTCACCTCTAACTCACACTAACTTCTTTTCTTATAACAGTAATTATAAGACAATTCTGGTATAAGTAATCCAGTTCCAACAGCCACCAATACCCCTAGACATCATTGACATGTGGTCTATTGCTATCCTGTAGAGAAGATGGGCATACATTTTCCTGAAGAAACTAAAACAAAACCCTCACTCATTCTGCCTTTTTAAATTTTAAAATAGATCCAAGTAATTTGGTGTTTATATTTAGTTTCACTAACATATCTATTTCCAAAGATATTAAAAGAAATAGAAACAGCAACGTCCAAGGACAAGCCTTATCTAATCCAAGAGCTGTGAGAGAGAATGCTGAGACTCAAGAAGAGGGCCAACAGCACTGGGACTGAGACGCCCACTCCATCTGGGAAACCCATTTTTCTACCTTTCCCATATCATTGGGCATGACAATCCTACAGAATGAAATTACAGAATTACAGACCAATGCACAATGTTTAAAACATAAGTTCTTAAAAACATACAATGACATCAATGTCATTTTGCTAATCAAAACCCCTTCATGGTTCCCTATGGCCTATTATACAATAAAACCTAACCCTCTCCTCAGCAGGGCATTTGAGGCCCTTTATAAAGATGCCCCCTCCCAACATTGCTGGCCTTTTTTGCCACCACTGCCCATTACTCCCCTTCCCCTCCATAGCAATGGACAGGTAACGACCCCTGAAGTTGCTATGCTCTTTCACACCTTTGCACCACTACTCATAGTGGTCACTCTGGCCTAAAATGCCCTTCTCTCTTGAAAGCCACTATGGATCTCCACAATTCTTCCCATTTTCTATTGGGCTTGTCTGCTTTCAGGGAATCATTACAGGAACATGGTTTCCATGTCGAGGAGAAGGATCTCTGCCTGGCGAGGTGCTTATTTCTTACTCTTTAGCGAACACCTCAACCACCCTGCTTTGCACAGTCCATTGGCCAGTTGAGTTTATGGTCTTTTTTTAAATTTCTTTATATGGAATGCCCATCACTCTTATTCCCATATTTCAACCTGTAAGTTTCTATAACCTGTAACATACTCATATTTTCTTGGTTTAAGCCATCAAAAAATAATGTTACTTCAAATAATAGAAAAGTAGAATTTTAAGAAAAAGATTTCTCAGTAATTTGTATGCTCTTGAGAAATTTATTAAACAAAACTTTTAATTTGAAAAAATTCACTATCTACACACATTGGTGTCCAGTGTGGAAATTTCTGGCAGAGAGAAATGAGAATAGTTCACTAGGCCATTGTTTTAGTTTGGAAATAGATAAGCTCTAGAAAACATAGATTTTACTGTTGTCCGAACACATAAAACCTGTTGGTTGCCTTTATCTACTCTGAGCAAATACAGTTTTCTCTACTCAATTAAGAGTAATTTATTTCTTGAATTCATCATATCCTTTCATCTTCTACTGGCAGTGAATTAATTAATTCTTTATTTACCTCCTAAAATATTGCAATGGACTTCTAACTGGCTTCGATGCTTTTAGTCTAAACCCACCATACACACACACACGCATATACACTTTCTCTCCTTCTGACTTTCCAGTGGTGCCAGCTTTTCTGAATATAAGCATCACTTTCCAATGTAAAAATAAATTTATTTCCTTTCATGCCAATTTGGCCAATCTCAGGGCCTCCACTGGAAGCAGTCAAGAGAGTACCTGTGTGCTGACATTAAAAACCGTTCCTATATTTCCATTGTCCAAATGGAAACCCACACACCTGGACCGAGAATCCTTTCCCACAGGCCTGAAGCACACTTCCAGCAGAATACAAAGGAAGTCCCGTACAGAAAAAGACTGCCCCTCTGCAGACCTGCACTCATTCATAGTCAGAATCAAGTGGGAGCCCCCAAACTCTGTGCAGTCCTGCAAATCTCTTCTGTGGTGTTTCCCTTCCCTTTTTGCCAGTGGGGGTACTACTTCCCCTAAAGGAGATTGTTTTCCTTTCCACCCTTCTTGTACCTGTGCACCCAGATGATGCAGTTGCTGTTGATGCTCCAACCACACCTTGCAGACCACTGAACTGAAAAGGGAACATGTTTGCTTGCCATATGATGTCGTTCATAGATTAATCAGCACTATACATTTCAGAAACAGGGAGTCGGGGGCCCTCCAGGCAAACCCACCGAGAGCTTTCCTGGAATGCTCTTCCAAGTGTGCTCCCAACCAATCCTTCCAGATCCCTTACACACACAACTCCACACTGCAATCTGAACCCCTGGGGTTGATATGAAGAGCTGTTCTTATTTGGCCTCCTGAGAAACACTCGCAGGCACATTCCTGAAAGCCAAGTCAGAGACTACGTCCTGGGAACCACTGCTGTCCACATCAGTCAGCCAGCTGGAGGCACCAGCCAACAAGGTACGATAACAATGAGTGTCAATATTGATTTAAGAGCTTACTATGTGCCTGGATATTTGCTAAGAACTCTACATGTACTACCTCATTTAACGCTCTCTGAAAACCCCACAAAGCAGGTACTATTAGCACCTCTCTTTTATAAAGGAGAAAACTGAAGCCCATCAAGATTAAGTATTGCACTGATAATCACATAGCCGTTAGTGGCAGAGCCCAGACATTCTAATTCCAGAAGTCAAAATCATAACCACTATGCTAAACTGCCTTCTCCTAAACATGAAATCAGGAAAGAGAAAAACTAGAACAATTAAAGCGTTCCCCTCCCAGCATGGCTTAGGAATATTCAGGCAGAAACAAAAAACATAATTGGATCCCTGTTTAAAACGATTAGCATCGCAGGGTTTAATTTTCTCCAAATCACTTGATTTTCACTTTTTCTGCACTTCAAACTATATTTTCAGTAGACAGTTTTAAAAATGAAATTAAAAAACTGTGGAAGTTTTAACCACCAAATAAGGAAGGATAATTATTCAAAAGCCTCTAAAATTTAAAAGGCTATAACTTGATCTAATATATTTGCCTAAGATATGCCAATTTTCATGTAGTAGTTATTTATCTGGCATTTGAGACCACAGTTTCTATTATGTTTTGATTGAAAATACTATATAGTCCAGGCAAGGCATATCCCACTCTTATTACTCACAGCACGGTCTGCGGGCCAGCAGCAGGGATAGAACCTTAGAGCTTGAAAGCATAGAATCTCAGACCCTACCCCAGACATCCTGAAACAGAATCTGCATTCTAACAAAATCCCAGCTCATTGAATTTTGCAGAGCTTGGCATTATACACTTGTTGCTAAATTTTAAATCGAGGCATATTGGTAAGAAGTGTTTCATAGTCAAAATGCCCTGGCCTAGCCATCAGGTGGACTCTCATGACGAGCTATTTAACCTTGGATGATTTCCCTTAGGTCTGAGTTTTTTCCAGGGCTTCAAATTGGTTCCCTGCTTAGAATTTGCATTTCTACCCCAGATATACTGAATCAGAGTCTACATTTTAACAAGATCCCTTGGTGACTCTTATGTATAATATCCTGGAAATTTGTTAGAACTGGAATGAACTTGTTTGAAGCCCTGGTTTTTTTTTATTTGAAAAATGAGAAATACAGATGGACCTAGAATACCATTGCCATCAATTCGATTCAGACTCATAGCAACCCTACAGGACAGAGTAGAACTGCCCCATAGGGTTCCCAAGGAGCGGCTGGTGGATTCAAACTGCGAGCCTTTTAGTTAGCAGCCGAGCTCTTAACCAATGTACCACCAGGGCTCTGGACCTAGAATAGTGGTTTTCAAACTTAGCTGCACATTGGAATCACCTGGGAATCCTGGAGAAAAAATATTAATGCCTAGTTCTCTGATTTAAGTGCTCTGGTGTATGATACCAGGTGATTCAAATGTGCAGCCAAGGTGAGAACCATTGGTCTCTGGTTCTCAAAATGTGGTCCTCAGATAACAGCATCAGCACTGGCCCAGCAATCTGTGCTTAACAGGCCCTCCAGGTGATTCAGATGCTTCCTTAAGCTTGAGACAGGGCTTCCAACCAGCTCATTCTGATTCAAACCCCTGCTGAGAAGTTGCATTTCTAACAAGTTCCCTGCTGAGAATTTGCATATTCACCTCATATATATTGAATCAGAATCTACAATTTAACAAGATCCCCAGGTGATTCTTATGTATAACTCCCTGGGAACTTGCTAGAAACTCAAATTCTCAGCAGGGAACTTGTTAGAAATGCAACTTCTCAGCAGGCATTCAAGCCGGACCTAACCAGGTCAAAGCCCTGGTTTGAGAACGCTGGCCTGAAGAAATCACCTGCATAGCTTCACTCACCTTCATTCTGCACAGCTGAGATTTTAGCTCATATTTGTGACTGAATATGATTGCCAATCCCATGAAGTCCCATGACATATAATCTGAAGAACTTCTATTTGCAGGAAGTGATGAGATTGGAAAGAAAGAGGAAATTCTGAGGAGCATTTCCAAAATAGTGACAAAAAATCCCTCACAGCAGCCATGGAATTATTTGTACCTTTTTCCTATAAAATGAAATGAACTTCGCTATTAAAGGCGGATGAGTAGTATATGTCCATCTGCTCAGTGATTCTAGGTTTAGAATTCCTTCCTTTTTTTCATACCCCTCATTATCAAGAGAAAATTGTAATAGAATTTTTTTATTAATGGGTAGAGATTTTATGTAAATTTAACCAAGTGGCCTGTATAACAACCCTCCCTTCTCCATTGCTAGAATGGTTACCCAGAAGTCCCCTACAAGGTCTCAGCTGGCGTTGGCACTTACTCTGCCAGTTTCAGGACCCAAGACCAGTCATACAATTTAATATTGCCACCTTCAGGCAGAGAGTTGAATCAGGGTGGGTAAATATCTGAATATTATTGTCCATTTTACTTAATAGGGAAGAAAGGGAAATTGAAATCCTTTGGACAATCTTTGTCTCTTAATGGTCTGAAATATCCTTCTCATTGTTATAAAAAGAAATTGTCCAGAGAAGGGAGCACCAAAACTTGGCAGATTCTAAAAAAGACTCCGCAAAGGAAAAGGTCCGTCTTTAAATACAAAGAAATAATTTTCTTGTACCTTGAGGTTTTGTTTTTTTAGGTTTTATCACCAAAATGAGGAAAAGAAAATCCTACTTGTGGAGGTGACTAAACTTATTTTATGATATTTTTGATCCTTAAATCCCTTAGCCATGATAATAATAATAAATTCACACTATTTCAAGGTATGCCGATGAAAAGTTACTCTCTATGTAAGAGAGAGGTTTATAAGTCCATAAAGCCTCTCAACTAGGTATTTTTAAAGATCAGCATGAAATCTGGAGCCAAACCTGGCATTTTTGTGTCTGAACTGTAATAGTCTCCTGTCTTCCAAAGATATATGCAAGCAAATAACAGGACAGCAGGGGTGGTACCCATACCCCAAAGGGGACAAGCGATGCAGGACAATAGCCTCCCCTAGCAACGTTACTGTTTCTAACAAAGATGTTTGTGCAAACCAGCAAGCAGCTCTGGAAAAAATAAAAATAAAAAAACTTTTCCTTAGACACCATCAGGTGTGAACCATATATATTTTGTAGGATGTGTGTATGTATTCTTCCACTCTCTCTTCCTTTCTCCTTTGTCCTTGGAAAACAATGCTTTTGACTGTCTGGTGCTTGGACCCTGTTTGCCTTGCCTTTTCTTCTCTGTTTCTCACAGCAGGAAGTGTCATAGGTCCTACAGAGAGACCCAGGCTTTCCCAATAGAACAGGGCTGGAATTATCAAGACCCTGATTCTGGAAGTTTGTGGAACACAGTTTTACTCTGACACACATGAGGTCACCATGAGTTCCAATTCAATAGCAACTGGTAAATGCTGGAAGGGAGTGCCCAGGTGATGCAAGCAGGTAGGCACTAGGCTGCTAATGAAAAGGCTGGAAGTTCAAGTCCACCCACAGGCACCTTGGAAGAAAGGCCTGGCGATTTACTTCCAAAAAATTAGTCACTGAAAACCCTATAGAGCAGAGTTTTCTGACACACATGGGGTTGCCATGAGTTGGGGTCGACTCACGGACAACTGGTTTTTTTTGAATATTGGAGGAATTTAGAATTACATCTTGCTTTCAGCCAGGCCAGGGATGAGGTCTTAGTGCCATTGTGGCCTCTGAGATATAGCACTGATTTTCCTCATCCCACCCCCTCCGAAGGTCCATCATCCCATACCTCACATTTTATACTCCTGGTGTCTTCTGTCTCCTGAATGTGACCTGGATTTTCTTGCCAACCTTCAAACCAAGGAAGATAGATGCTTTTCTACATGTTCAAAACCACTTTTGAGCCTGCTAGCACTGAACAAGTTCCAAGAACCTGGAAGTAACTCTACATCTACAGTGTATGTGGCCTCATTCCCCAGATTTTCCTGTCTCCTCCCTTCACCATTCCATGTACATGCGTGAGCTTGCTACACCTGCTGGAAGTGGGTTCTCCAGCCTGGTTGTCCTCGGTTACTTCTCCAGGCTCACAGTCCTCGCTCACCCTTCTACCCACCCAGCTCTGTGTTGTCTTCTGGTCTTGACGCCTCACAGCTGAGCCTGAACTGGTTAGGACCCAGGTGGTTCCCCTATACAAGGTAAAGGAAGAGGAGACCAGATGGCCACTCAGCCAGTATGGCTGCATTTTCTTTCCTAGACTCAGTTTAATTGGGCGGGGGGGAATCCAAGTTCTTACCAGACGACAGAAACTCAAGGCTTGTGTGAAAACTATCACAGCACACTTTGAAACATAGATACATTCAATAAAAAAGGAGTTTTACTTGCTGAATATGTAATAATACAACAAGCAATAAAAACTTACAATTTTCTGAAGATCCACTATACGTCAGTTGCTTTACCAAGGCTACCCACCATTGCTGTCTGGTCAATTCCAACTCATAACGACCGTATAGGGCAGAGTTGAACTGTCCCATAGAGTTTCCAAGGCTGTAATCTTTACGGAAGTAGACTGCCACATCTTTCTCCCATGGAGCGGCTGGTGGTTCGAACCACCTACATTTTGGTTAGCAACCGAGTGCTTAACCACTGCGCAACCGGGGCTCCCTTTAATTCCCACCACCGCACAACAAGCTACATATTATTGCCACTTTATTGGTGAGGAAAGAAGCCCCAGTGGCGCAAACAGTTTAGCACTCAGCAGCGAACCAAAAGGTTTAGCAATTCGAACCCACCCAGCAGCTCCACAGGTGAAAGACCTGGTGATCTGATTCTATAAAGACTACATCCAAGAAAACCCTATGGGACAGTTCTACTCTGTCATATGGGGTCACTGTGACAGGTAAGGAAGCTTGGTGTCAGCAGTCAGGAGCCTGGCCAACCTCACTCAGCTAGTTCATGGCAGAGGAGGGATTCAAATCATACAAATCTTGGCTCAAATACTACTTTCCTAAGGAGGCCCACTCCAGCAAGGCATCCCTTCTAGCACTTTGCCAGACCTACCTCGAACTGAGTTTCCCACCTATAGTGCTTATTACATTCTAAACACATACATACTTAATTTATAAATTGTTATTTAATGTCTGTCTCTCTTCAAGAACATGTCAACTCTTTGAGGGCTGAGATCTTTGCTTTGCTCACTGATTCACCTCAAGTGTCTAGAACTGTGCCTGGGACATGGCAGCACTCAGCAAATCCGTGATGAGCCTGTTAACAAAGTGTCTGAATGCCTTCACCACCTGCATTCTTAACTCCAGCTCTGCGTTGCCTCTGTTCTGAGTGCAGAAAGGGAAATTCTATTTCATTCCATGCTGAGCCACTCTCTCTGGTAAAGATTAAGGAATGGTGAGCAGGTGGTCTTCTTCAGCCATTCTTGCCTCACTGATAGTAAACCTCAGAATTACAAACATTGAAGTATGTCTGACATCTTCAAGTATAAGAATTTATAAGCAGTGATCACTTAAAGGTAATAAAACCCTAAAAACTAATTCCTTACTAGAGCATATTTATTTAAATATTGGTTTCCTAGTTATTGGCTGAAAGGCCTTCGTTCAAGCTATTTTAAGATTAAGAACAGGAAGATGCAACCTTTATTTCACAACCCGCAGTGAAAATGGATTATCTTCCCATTCTACTGTCTTTGAAGATAAAACTGTCATTTCTGCCAGATTCTAACTCTAAGAGGTAGAAGGCAGTGCGTCTCAAGGACTTCGGCAATCTTGTCAACTTTGAGGAACTTGGGTGGGACTGAAGCTGCTCTCTCTGTACAAAGTATTTTAAAGATAAGCTCTCGGGCTCTCCCTGTGCCTCACCAAGCTGCGTTTCTGTTATCTCTCACAATCCAGTCCTGAATTGTGTTGTCAATTGACCAGGTGGGAAATCTGGAGCAAAATGAAAACCAGGAAGGTTTGGAAGGATGGCCACAGCCTAGAAAGTCAGGGCAGTAGAGAAAAATTGCCTTAGTAACCCCGGAAGGTGACACTTATCGCTCAGAAAACCTGCCAGACACTGCAATACTAAGTAACTTGGCTAAGGAACGACAAAGGAGGACTAAGATCTGCTTGTGGCTAGCAGGAGATTAATTGTATATCCAGTTTGGAGCAAATCACCGGAAGATTTTTCATTAAATTCCTCCATATCTACTAAGAAGCAGAACTTGCCTGCCCCAGGCCTCCCATCACAATGCATCAGCTTCATTCATTCCTCATTGTTCATTGATTCAGTAACCATTTACTATATCACCCCATGCTAGATAACAGGATGCTATCATCTAACACTAAGCACACTGTATTACGTACACTGCATGTGTTACTACATTTAAGAACAACCCTATGAAGAAATTAAGGCGGAGAGGTCAGGTGAACTTGGCCAGGGCCAATCAGCAAATAGACACAAGGGATGGGACTAAGACCCAGGCAACCTGACAACAGAACATAGGCTCCAAAACATTTCTCAGCACTGCACAAGACATGACTCCATGTGTAAAGGCTTGTGATCTTCAAGGAGATGACTCCTAACCAACAACATCTGTCTTGCAATCTGAAAGAGACAATTCTCAAAAGGGGGAGAGAGAACGCACCACCAGTGGTCTCCAACTCTGGCTAAGTGTCAGAATCACCTGCGAAGCTTTTACATACTTTTCATAATCATTTTAAACAAATAGATTTATGAAGTTTGTTACTTCACATAAACATAAACAAGAGAAGAAAACAGTGGCTCATAATTCAATGCCAGATAATCCTGAAGAGGAAAAAAACAAGTCAATCTATTGTCTTAGTTATCTAGTGCTGCTATAACAGAAATACCACAAGTGGATGGCTTTAACAAACAAAAGTTTATTCTCTCACAGTTTAGGAGGCTAGAAGTCTGAATTCAGAGTGCCAGCTCTAGAGGAAGCCGTTCTCTCTCTGTCAGCTCTGGAGGAAGGTCCTTGTCATCAATTATCCCCTGGGTCTAGGAGCTTCCCAGTGCAGGGACCCTGGGTTCAAAGGACACGTTGTTCTCCTAGTTCTTCTTTTTTGGTGGTATGACGTCCCCCTGTCTCTCTACTTGCTTCTTTTATATCCCAAAAGAGATTGACTCATGATACAATCTAATCTTGTAGATTGAGTCATGCCTCATTAACATAACTGCCTCTAATCCTGCCTCACTACTATCCTAGAGGTAGGATTTACAAAACATAGAAAGATCACATCAGATAACAAAATTGTGGACAATCACACAATACTGGGAATCATGGTCTAGCCAAATTGACACATTTTAGGGGGACACAATTCAATCCATAACACCTATCATTCTACATTCCACTACTGAGCACTTACTATGTGTCAGGCACCGTTCTAATTCTAGGGATCAAGCAGTGAACAAAACAGACATACACCTCTGGCCTAGTGGAGCATTCTAGCTGCACAAAATGGCATAAAAAGTGTAAGTGCCATTTCCAAGTCTAACAACTGCTGATGGTTTCTTAATGTTCTGTTTTGGAAAATGCACATGCTTATATCAGTATAAACCTATTGCCATTAAGTCGATTCCAACTCGTAGCAACCCTATAGGAGAGAGTAGAACTGCCCCATAGGGTTTCCAAGGTTGTAATCCTTACGGAAGCAGACTGTCACATCTTTCTCCTGTGGAGTGGCTGGTGGGTTGGAACCACCAACCTTTCGCTTTAACCACTGCACTACCAGGGCTTCAAGTTGATGCCAATTCATGGCAACCCCATGTATATCAGAGTAAAACTGTGCTCCACAGTATTTTCAACAGCTGATTTTTTGAAAGGAGATCACCAGACCTTTCCTCCAAGGTGCCTCCGAGTGGACTAGAAAAGCCAGCCTTTCAGCTAGCAGCAAAACACATTAACCGTTTGTACCATTCAGGGACTCCATAGCAGTCAAAGTACATTCTTAATTTTTTCACTCCCAAAGGGATTTCTATTCACCCTTCTGATCTTGCTTTCTTTATCACCTGCTATTACATTCTAGAGTTTTTTCCATATCACAACACAAAAATATACTTATTTTTCATGGCTGCACACTATTCCAGTATTTTCCTATCCCTTACCAATGTTCACTTTTACTGTTTCCAGTTTGTGTTTTACAAAACCAATATTGTAATTAATATCCTTAATTGTATGTCTGAGTGACCTTTTGGGAATATATAGTATATTTCCTATAATAGACTTGCTAGGACAAAGGGCACTTGCTACAAAAATACGCATATACAAATCTTATCAAATCATCTTGGGTAGTGTTTGCAAAAAAAAATTTATTCCCTTAGACACAGCTGTGTTTAATTGTGGTTCTTGTCATACCCAACTCTTAAAAATTTTCCAGCCTACTAAGCGAAACACCTATATCCCATTATTTTTATTTATATTTTATTATGAGTGAAGTCGAGCGTAGTTTTACATATTTATTGGCAATGCATGTCTTTATGTGTAATGTTTTTGGCCATATTTGTTGCTCGTTTTCTTTTTTTTTTTTTAGTTGTCTTATTGAGTCATATAAGTTCTTTTTTAATTAAATAAGTCATTTATCTGATATTGGTGTTTTAACTAATTGTTTTCCAAGTTTGTCATTTTTTTTTCTCTCAGTTTCTGGATATTTTTTTTCCCAAGCATAAGTTACTAATTTTATGTAATTAAAATTATCATTTTTCCCATTTATGGCTCTGAGTTTATGTCCTGATTACAAGGGCCTTGTTCACTGCAAGAGTATAAATTTATTCACCTGGGCTTTCTTCTATAAATGTATTGCTTCAATTTTTATGTTTGAATCTTTGTTCAATCTCTAATTTATTTTCGTGTAATGAGTGAAAGAGAAATTCACTTCATTTATCTATCTAAATGTTTAGCCCATTGTCCCCAAACCATTTAGTGAGTAGTTCCTTTTTTTCACCGATCAATGAAATGCCATTTTTCTCACATTTCTCACAGCCTATATCTCCATGTACATAGTTTTCAGGTTTATTTCTGGATATTATATTCTGTTCTCTTTTTTAAAATCTATCTATTATTCAGAACCAAATTATTGTGGTTAACACGGCTTTACGATATACTTTCCCCCCACCAATTATTTTTTTCATAATTTCCTGGAGTATTCTCTTATGCTTTGGCTTTTAGATAAATTGTAGTATTGTTTTGTCCAATTCAAAATGAAATCTCATTAGTATTTTAAGCATAATTGCATTACAAGTTCATTCATGGGGAACAGACTATCATGTGATAGTAAATTTGGGAGGGGTTTTAAAAAATACTAATTTCCAGGCTCTACTCTGGGACATTCTGGCTCAGAAGATCTAGAGTGGGTAATGGGAAACCTAGAACTTTTAAAGAAGCCCCAGGTTTTTGTTCAGATAGGTTTGGGAGATGAAATACATGGAAATTCAGAGAAAACAGCATTTACTCCTTTTATAAAGAACTGGATAGTCTTCATCAAAGAGGTAGCATTTGCAATGGACGTTCTTAAAGAATTTGTAAGATTATGTTCTTACATAAAATGTTTAAACAACAGAAAAGAATACAGTGGAATAAAATAATGAACAGTAAGGAGTTTGGAGACTCGGAGGCAAAAACAAACTATATACCAGGTAAGAAGGGTAACATGAGTCAGACTCAGAAGAGTTAAAAGAGCGGTTCTGCAGAGCCTGGCCTTTGGACGACACCAGGAGAATTTTGTAACATAAAGCTGCAAGGTAAACTGGGGCCAGAACTTGGACTGTATTGATCACCTGGATAAGGAATTTGGACCCTATGTATCAGGAAAAAGAACCATTGAAGGCATTTGAGTGTGTGTGCAATGTGTATGTGTGTGTGGGAGGGGGATATCACGTCTGTAGTTATGCCTTGGGGGCAGCAAAGTGTTGGTTGTGCTGGAAGCACAAGAGAATCAAGTCAGGAAACTCATTAGGGATGATTATAACAGTTCATGCAAGAGATAAATGATGCACACAGCTGACAGTGAGGAATGGAATGCGGAAGACTTGATCATGCCTTTGGGACTGGAATGGGAAACAGTGATTTATTGTTCCAACAAGTTCTACCATTTTATCCCCACAGCTATTGTAGGCTCAGGGAATTTTAGGGCTGGGAGGGATCTTTGTTTCCATTTAGATCCTGAGGAGTAGGGGGATCCACCCAGGTTCAAACCTAATGCAAATAATGGGAAACTGGAGCCTTGAATCCAGGAAGCAGAGAGGTGGAGTCCAAAGCGCGTCAGCCTTAGATTCAACTCCTTGCTCCCACACTTGCTATATAACACTAGGGAATGACTTAATGTCAGTTTCTTGGGCTGTAAAATGAGAAGAACAATACTTATCTCCCAGATTTGTTGTGAAGACAGAACAAGACAGTGAACCTCCCTCACGTCTGTAGGAGAACAAATGGTGTAAGGAACGAGTCCACAGACATGAATTCTAGGCAGCTCCAGCTCCACTACTCCTTACTGTTTACTTGGGTTACCTAATTAAATCCATTGATCTCCTTTGTCTCGCCTGTAACTATAAAGGTGTCAGGGTCGGATAAGATTCCAAGCTGCCATCTAGACATGAGATTTTTCTTTTGCATATTACACAAAATGTTACTAGGATGGAGAGACTTTAAATGGCTCAATGAACTGACCGAAAACCAAAACCGTTGCCAAGTCAATTCTGACTCATAGCTATGAGTCAACAAACAGAGGGGGTGTAACTTCGGGCATAGACAGTGATTTCTACACAGCATTCCTAATTAGCATATCCTAAAGTGCAATGATTTACTGATTTCCGTCACTTAATTTTCTTGGCTTTGACAGCACTGGGCACTGCTAGGTAGGTCACATGGGAAACTGTCTCTCCAACAGAAGTGAAAAGCTGACTAGCTGCCCTCTCCTCTTCACAGTCCTAACTATAGGGTAAGCACTTAGTATTGTGATACCTTAGTACTGTTTACACCCTAGCAAGGGAGCAGTGGTGGTTCAGTGGCAGAACTCGCGCCTTTCACTTGGGATACTCGGTTTTGATTGCTGGCCAATGTACCTTATGTGCAGCCACCACCTGTCTGTCAGTGGAGGTTTGTGTCCTGCTATGATGCTGAAGAGGTTTCAGCAGAGCTTCCAGACTAAGACAAACTAGGAAAAAGGCCTGGCAATCAACTTCTGAAAAGCAGCCAATGAAACCCCTATGGATCACAATGGTCTGCTCTATGACCAATCATGGGGATGGTGAAGCACTGGGCAGAGTTTCATTCTGTCATACGTAGTAGGGTCGCCATGAGTCAGGGACTCAACGACAGCTAACAACAACATACTTTAGTAGGGAGTCTTAAGAGTCTTCACAAGCAAGGACCTTTATTTTATGTCAGAGTTCTATACTGCCATGATTCCATAAATAGGTTCCAATAGTAGTGAGCTGGACAGAAAATACCAGAGTTAACATTCTGTCATACGAGATGCCCAGTCAGACAGTCCTGGGATTGACTCCTGTGCCTGTTGCTTTCAAATGATTTGATCTTAGGCAAGAAACTTACCTCTTCTCAATGTCTATTTCCTCCGTCATAAAATAGAGATAATAACATCTAGCTATTAAAATGATAGCATTGTTTTAAGGAATAAATGAACAGATATTATACACAGTTTTTGTTTCTTCAATAAGTGTGGCATTTTCATTTTTACCATACTGACATGCTATAAACACTCCTGATTATTTCTGAGCCTAGGAGAAATGCTGAAAGGTAAAAGAATAATGTGGAGTTGGGAATACAAGAACGAACCACTGAAACATGGAGAGAATTATAGAAATCTGCTTTTACCTTTTAATGATCACTGGTTCCAAAGAAAATGAAACTTCCCACCATATTTGGATATAAATTTGGCTTTAGATATGACATAAGAGCTCTTTTAAGGATCAGCCTTCTAGTTTTGAAGCTATAAGGTAAGATTTCACTTACAGTGTACGTTCTTCCTATTGCATTTATTCCCATTCTTAATGCACAATACATCTTTTGGGTTTATGGCACGATTACTTTTTTAATTTTTTTTATTGCAGTAAAAATACATACAGCAAATTTTGCCAATTCATCAAATTTTACATGTACAATTCAGTGACACTGATTACACCATGTTTTGCAACCATCAACACTACCATTTTCCAAATTATTCTACCACCATTAACAGAAACCCAGTGACCCCTAAGCAATGACTCCCCAACCATTGATTTTTTGAATGTCGAAACTAATATCCACGTGGGACTGGAACAATGGAAGTGAAATGGAGAAAGAGAGGAGAGCAAGGACAGCCAAGCAGGGAGCCACTTCATGTAGTTCCACCCTGAGAATTCACACTCGCAGAAGTGGCGAGGCAGTTTTCAAATAAATGACTTTGCCGTTTCAAAGCAGTTATTCTCCTCTTTAATGAC
This sequence comes from Dugong dugon, assembly GCA_030035585.1. Taxonomy (NCBI): domain Eukaryota; kingdom Metazoa; phylum Chordata; class Mammalia; order Sirenia; family Dugongidae; genus Dugong; species Dugong dugon. Next base: position 18,100,006 of record CM057480.1, on the reverse strand, counting down.
AGAAATCTATGGAGAAATCATCAATAAAAATATTTCCATGGGAATTTTAAATAATTCCATGAGAATTAAATATGCCTTGCCTCAGCCATTCCATTTCTGAGAATTTGCCCTATGAACATGTGGGTCCATGTGCACAATGAAATATGCATGCACAATGGTGTTGTTGCTAGCTGCCATGGAGTTGGCCCTCGACTCACAGCACCCCATGCACAACAGATCGGGCCATTGTGCTCCACAGGGTTTCCACTGGCTGATGTTCAAAAGTAGACTGCTAGGGCTTTCTTGGTAGTCTGTCTTACTCTGGAAGCTCCATTGACACCTGTTGAGCATCATAGCAACATGCAAGCCTCCAATGACAGATGAGTGATAGCTGTGTTTGAGGTGCAACGGCCAGAAATTGTACCTGGGTCTCCCTCAGGGAAGGTGAGAATTCTACCACTGAACCACTACGGCATACTACTACTACTATGAAAAACATCATTCATTACTTTTATTAGTAAATGAATGGAAAGAAAATATACTTTTTTAAAAGAGAGCCAGTAAAATAAGTCATGATATGTTCCTGCCTTGGAATACTGTGTAGCCATAAAATAAAAAGAATGAGAAACATCAATTTATGCTAAGTAAAGCAAGATGCAAAACAAGGTACATGGTATACATATAGCCTGGCATCGAATTTACTCTCAAAGTCAACAAAAGAAGCTGGGATGGGGTGGAAGGGAAATTTAATTTTCACTATCTACCCCTTTATAATGTTCAACTGCAGCCTGGTGATGTAACGGTTAAGGTCTCAGCTGCTAACAGGAAGGTTGAGTGTTCTAATCCATCCAGACGCTCTGCAGGAGAAAGATCTGACATCTGCTCCCATAAAGATTATAGCCTAGAAAATCCTATGGGACAGTTCTACTTGGTCACATGGGGTCTCTATGAGTCAAAATCGACTCAACAGCACCTAGTAACAACAATGTTCGATAGAAAGAAAGGCCTGGTGATCTACTTCTGAAAATCAGCCAGTGAAAACATTATGGATCACAAAGGTTCCATCCACAACAGATCATGGGGATGGTGCATGGCAGGGCAGCATTTCCTTCCACTGTACTTGGGGTCACCATAAGTCGGGGGCCAACTCAAGTGCTGCTAACAATAACAATGTCCAATTAAAATAATTATAGATGCATTATCTCTTCAGAAAATGCTTTAAAAATTCGACTGAGGGTACAGAAGAGTTCATGATTTCTCTCAGTTACTGTGCCCTTATGAGTCTAAAAGAAGTTAAGGTTATTATCTGATAAGAGAAGATCACCTCAGAAGTGGGCATTATATGATGTGCCCAGGAAGAAGTCAGTGAGACAGGAAATCTCTTGTTCCATAAAGAGTGCGGTTCCCAGATCAGGCACAAACTTACATAGGTAAAGGCAATACCACATCTCTCGGCACATAGCAAGCACTTAAAAGAAGCCAGTCGTTATTGTAACCAGCATAATTTTTAAGCCACAGTTTTGGAGAATTACCACTGTATGTTCCATGAATGAGATTTTTTATCTCCGGCCCTCAGGCAGACTTTCTGGAAGGACTGGAATCTTACCCTGATCTGAGCCTCAGGCCTCACTGCCTGGTGGCTGCTTGGCTTTCAAACTGAGGGGAATTTTGTGTGTCCACTTTCCTGTTAGTTGTTGCTCATTTCAAAAACCTGCTGTTATATTTGAAGAGTAAGATTATGCTCCTCGGCTTCGGCTTTTGGATGCTGAGGTTTATACAAGGTCACACAAAACAGTGTGGTGGGGAAGCCTGTGATATGGATATGACCCAGCTTGGCCACTTACTTTAGCCTCAGTTTCTCTGCACCTCAGTTTCCTTCTCTGTAAAACAGGCATATTGATAATTCTTCATTCACAGGGCTGTTGTGAGGACTGGAAGAGTTGATACACTTAGAACAGTGGCCGGCATGGCCTAAGCACCTAATAAATCTCAGCTATTATTAGTAGTTCCACCACCTGTCTGTGTGCTGCACTGTGGTGGCTTGCATGTTGTTATATGCTGGAAGCTGCACCACTGATATTTCAAATACCAGCAGCATCACCCATGGTGGAGGTTTCAGCAGAGCTTCCAGGATAAGACAGTCTAGGAAGACAAAGCCTGATGATCTACCTCCCAAAATCAGCCAATGAAAATCCTATGGATCACAACAGAATATTGTTCAATATAGTGCTGGAAGATGAACCCCCTAGGTTGAAAGGCACTCAGAAACACCATGGCCACAACAATGGACGAGCGCATACTAAGGATCATGAGGATGGTAGAGGACCAGGCATGTCATTCTATCGTACATGGGGTCACCATGAGTCGGAGCCGACAGGACAGCAACTAACAACACAAGTTATTAATAGTTACAGCTCTGCCTTGTGAGGGAGGTGAGTTGCCATTATTACCTCAAATCAGTGGTTTGAAAACAGAAGCGCACTCAGAACAATTCATCTAAATTCATACTGCTAAGGGGTAGCACAGTGGTTAAGAGCTACAGTTGCTAACCAAAAGGTCAGTCGTTTGAATCCACCAAGCTGCTCCTTGGATACCCTATGGGTCAGTTCTATTTTGCTCTATAGGGTCACTATGAGTCAGAATCGACTTGACGGCACACAACAACAACAAATTAAAATTAAAGACTTGGGTTTTAATTTTTAGTCTGAGTACTGACACTAGCCAGACAGGCACTTTTACCAATCACTTGGCCTCTATTTTCCTGTCTATGAAATGCAGACTCTGGCCCCATGTGTGTAATGCCCTTTTGGAATGGTACCAGCTATGACTACAGTAAGCAGAGATGGGACCAGAGACAAAATCTCCCAATTCTGCCTCTACATGGGCATAGTGAACGTGTGGTTATGTTGGGCTCTTTCTGCAATCACATTTAATGCTCCAGGAAAGCAAGAATAGCTTCTGCTTTCTCATTCGTTTTCTTGTCTAAGATGCTAGTCAGCAACACTGGAGCCCCTGTAACCTCTACTGTGGAATAATTTGCTGCTTGTAGCAGCCCCATTTACTAGTCATAACAGAAAAGCAAAAGTGTACTTTGCTTCGCATATAATAGTCACATACCTGGCTGACTAAATGCTTCTGATAAGCAGATAGCATTTTATAGGAGGTGAATGAACTGGCTTTCCTAGGTTAGGACTGGCAAAGCCTTCCTCATTCACTCAACACCAGCCAATTCAGCAGGAGAAAGTGGAGCCTCTGGTGGCTATAGAAAATTCATCTGCATCAGAGAGGGCTGCCCAAGGCTTGGCATTGCCCTCAATAAACAGTTCTGAATTCAGTGTCCTTGTGCCAGGCTCTGTGCTAGGAAGGGCATGAGTTAGAAGTCTTTCTTTTCTCCTCTCCACGGGCAGTTAGAGTGGGGGCTCTGGTGTAGGTGCTGCCCTATCTCTTTATGTGTTTCTTTTTCAGGGATATCAACCGTCAACACAATGATGGGACAGGAGAGGGAAGGCACACTCATTAGCTGCAGCTGCCCTCATAAGTTGTTACAGAGCTCAGAGAAACGCTAATGGATAAACAAGGTCGACAGGAACACTAGGGGTCAGATCAGAACATCCCAAGGTGGCAAAGCCTTATCCAGGCCTTCCTTTTCCTAAAAAGCAAACAAAAAACATTGGTAATGATGTTCGGGGGAAGCAAACCATACCCTGAACCAGGAACGACTTCATCCCAGCTTGCCCATCGTATCACGGGGTAGGAAGGGATTTACAAGCTGCCTCCCTGTACAGAGATGATGCAATAAAGACGATCTATGGCTACTTGCACTTGATCTTTGAGTATTTCTTCTTCTTTTCAACAATGGAGGGGAGTACTGAGTCAGGTCTATAAATAAGTGGCAACGGCCAATTGCCAACATTTACTGAGAGCAAACATTGCGACTGTGTGGACTGCTTTACATATATCACCTAATTTAATCCTTACAATCACCATATGAAGTATCATTGAGTATTCCTGCTTCACAGGTAGGGAAACTGAGGCACAATGAAGTTTGTATTCAAGCCCAGACTTCATGTCATGGGCTGCTTTCCCTAAGGGGAAACAGCAGTTTATGGGGGAAAGAACAAGACAGCAAGTTACTCGCTCAAGTTCTCCCCACTCTTGAGTGTTGAAACTAGTAATAAAACTTACTGTATTGGAACTAAGGTATTGCTTATTGGACAAATTCACCCCAGAATGCCTGAGACTTTCTCGGTTTCAGCACTGACAGTCCCACGACCCGGGAACCCCCTCAGTCTTGGGCAAACTGGGATGGTTGGTCACCCTAATTGGAATCCAAAACATGGACTACTCAGCATCTAGTAGAAGAGAGATCGGGGGACTTAGGTTGAAGACTTGGACTTGAGCTTCCACATCTGCAGAAAGTGATGGTTCAGCTAAAAGACCTCTAAAGCCTCTAAAGCTTTACTCAGTGTGGTCGGTAGACCAGAAGCATCAGCATCACGTGGGCGTTTGTTAGAAATACAGAATCCCGGCCCCTGCCCCAAACTTGCGGAATCAGTATCTGCATTTTAATATGATCCCCAGGTGATTCGACTGAACATTAGATTTTGAGAAGCATGTCCCTAAAAGTCCTTTCTAGAACCATATCACTGTGATTGTGAATCAACTAGGGTGGCATGAACCTTTATTTGGGTGCCAGCTCTATAAAGGGCCAAGTAGAAGGAAGGGTGGGTAACCTTTGGGGATTTCCACTCTGGAAACTAGCAAAAGGGAGTCTGCACTCAGGCCAAAACTTCATGCCATGGAATGAGTTCCCTAAGGGAAGGCAGCATTTTGTAGGGGGAAGAACACAGGTTTTGGACTCAGACTGCCTGGGTTTGAATCCTAACTCTGCCAACTGCTGCCCGGGTGACCTGAGGCAGCTGGGGATGTCTAGGTCCTCAGTATGTTTACTGGAAAGTGATTAAAATTACCCACCTCAGTGGTTCTCAGTCCTACTTGTCCTTCAGAATCAGCTGAGGAACGTTACCAGGAAATGCCGAGGCCTGCCTCCATCCCCAGAGATTCCAACTTAATCCAACTGCAGTGAGGTCCTGATGTTAGTATCTTTAAAGGTTCTCAGGTGATTCTTTCATGCAGCCAGGATTTGGAACCACCGATCTTCCTCTTAAGGATGGTGGTGAAGTGCCAGTAAAATAAGTCACGCCAGCACCTGGCACAAAGCAGGCATTCAGGAGATGTTAAATCCCTCTCCGCCCAGGAGCGGGAGCCATCACCCGTTAGCACCAGAACTGCTCTCCATAAACGGGGCTGAGTAACTGTCTAAGTCGAGATGTCTGTCAAGTCAGTGACTTCAGCTTCTCACTACAACACTCTCAATGATAGGTAATAAAAAAACTAGGAAAAACCAGGCAATGTGGCCTAAAGGGGGGAGGGTATAATTTACCAGAAGGCTAGTGTTTATAGTCTCCTATACAGCTTTTTTTTTTCCTTTAAGGAAATATAATTTTTTTTTTAATAAATGCAAGCTGCCTTCGAATATACTTTTAACTGACAAAGCTGCCGTAAGGATATGAATCCTAAGAACCCCCACAGACCTCTAAGTTAGAGCTCACCATTCCTCAGGGCAGCTAATTAAAACACCTGGTGGTAATCATGTGCGTTCCATATTGTGAACTGCAAGGGAATCACTTCCCAGCAGTTACCACAGCGTTGCTTCAAAACGAGGCCACCAGAAGTTACGAACTGTCCCTGGGCTTTACAAGCAAGCGTCAAGAGGGATGCTAATAATTCCATACGAGAAGGGCAGAATGTTTTTTGCCTTAATTTTTTCTTTTAATAGCAGAGCTAGTCAGCCAAAGAAATCAGTCTTTAAAGGTCTCACAACACATAGATAGATAAAAATCAATTATCAAATCCCTCTTCTCTTCCTAAGCAACTATTAATAAACTCCCTCAGCTTTCAATGTGTCTATCCCCATTACAGTCTTGGAAAGGAAGGAATATGGGGCACAGATTCTTTACTTAGGGTTTCCTGCCTGGTTTTCTCGCCCCTGCTTTGGCTTCTGAAATTTCCCTTTGTTATAGAATAATAACAAAGAACAGACTACAAGTAGCCTCAGAGGTACATCTAACCCCACAACACATGGGGCTATTTGAAGGAGTAACCCAATGCTCCCTTCATCAGTACGCTCAGAAATCTCTGCTGGAATGCTAAGCTTCATAGCTTAACCCTTGTGCGACCCAATTACTTTTCGCTTTGGATATTTTTTTTTTTTTTTTTTTTTTGATATCATGTGTTTTCATTAATGGAAGCATGCTGAATCATTCAGCATGTCTGAATTTTTGGTAGGTAGTATGGATTTTTTTCTTGCCCCCTCCCACAAGCCTACCCTAAGTGTTTAGTGATACAGATGAAGTACCACCAATAATACTTCAGAGTCTCCACCAGGGTCTATATGTACATACGTGTAACAAACAAGAATTTCAAAATTTCTACTTGTCCACTAAAAATTCAGACACCTCATACAATACCCTGTAAAAACAGTAATTTGCAGCACATGGCTATTTCTTTGGTTTCAAACAGAAAGGCCAGTGGTACCGCAGATTCCCAATAAACCCGAGAGGCTGAAAAATTTCATGGTGGCTATATGCGCCTGCCAGGCACGAAAGAGTTAACACGTATTTTCAAATTGGATTTTTTTGCTTGTTTGCTTTTAACTGCCCCCCCCCCCCTTTATTATTCATTTGGTTTTTTCACATTCATGTAACAAGGTCCACTGACTGGGTGTCCTGCAGATTATGAAGCTCACGTTCAAAACCTCATTGGAAGACAGACTGTCGAACCCGTTTTATAAAGAAAAAAAATCAACCCAGACTTTCCTTAATTTGGCCAACGTCACACTGCCAGAAAGTGACAGGGTCAGTACTGAAATCAGGAGGATTGGTGAGGAGTTGCTGAAGGCCCTTTAACTATACTCCTTTCCCGCTTACCTAGGTCTCCTCCACCAAACCTCTCATTGATACTTGAGATACCTTTGCAGAACACTCTCCCATTTAAAGTGCTACTTCTATCGGGTGGAAGACCACCCTGCAGGTCCTGGGCCGGCCCTTCCCCATTGTTGTGTCAGACGCTGACACCTGCAGGATGCATTTCCCAGGCTGCCTTCTCAGTTGGCCTCTGACTGGGTTCCACCCATGGAAGACAGGAGCAGCAGAAGGGAAAAGGCAGGGCATTTCTGTCTCCATCGAAGGCTGAATCCTCTCCATGCCTCTGTGTCTTAGGTCTGCAACGGCTGCAGCTTCCACCAGTGACCCTGGGCCCTGGCTTCCAGGACCTTTCTGCTCTTATCTCTCCATCTTTCCACTACCTATATTTCAAATCTCTGATGGCCTCACCAGTCCCCATTTACCTTCTCTTCTGTCACCTATGTAATCAATTATATCTGCATTAAAGTCCTTCTGTGTGACTTACTTAGCTGGGTTCTTGTTTCCTGGTTCGACCCCAACAAATATAATCACTTTTCTCAATGTTTATACATTTGTATCTTGGGTTAGATATAGAGGGAGAAAGTCAGAAGGAATCAAATTTAATTGACTTCCCACCATGGACTTCCTAGGCACTTTTATATGCATTGTATATTTTAGTCCTGAAAATAGAACTTTGAGAAACATATTATTATTATTCATTTACAAGGAAACTGAGTCTCAAAAATGTAAGATGACTTGCCCAAGGACACAGAGCCTGTAAGTGGAACAGCTAAGATTCCACCACAGGACATCCTTTCTTTTTATTAGTTAGGGAATAAAGACCAGGCTAAGACTCCTTCTTGAACAAAACTGGAGATGGGATCATTATAAATATCAAGGAGTTTCTACCACAAATGACTTGGATTTTCTTTTTCTTTTTTTTTTTACCAGCATGGAGTTAAATAGGGAGACACAGGATCACATAACATACAATTAATATAAGCCTTAATATCTAATGCTGCCTGGGAGAAACTGATGCAGATCCATGCCTTATGATCAGTATTTTTTTTTCCTGATTATTAACTATCTGAGGTAAAAAGACAAGGTAGAATAAAGAAAAATCATGAATTCTATTCAGACCTGTGTTACTAATTGCGATTCCACAAATTTAAAACACAAGCATATCTTAGATCCCAACCATCTGCATTCAGATTATTGGCTGGAGTATTTTTTCTATTATTACTATTATGAAAAACCATCCATTCATAAAAATATACCACCATCAAGTCTCAAAAGTACAGCACTAGGGTCTTGGCCACTTACGGACTATGTTACATTTACTAGCTGTGTGACCTTGAAAAAGTCACTTCAGTCATCTGAGGCTCAAATTCCTCATCTAAAATTAGAAATAATTACATTTTGTCTACTTCCCGCAATGGGTCATTTTGAGGATAAAAAGGGATAATGTTGAAGCATTTTGAAAAATACAAATTGCTATACAAGTGTAAGTGGTTATGTTTATTAAAACACATTTACATTTATTATTGAGTTTTATCCTCAAAGGAATCTGCCACCACAAGTACTTTTCCTCAACAGCCAAATGCATGAATATGAACAAAGTGTGCAGAACAGTTTTGCAAAAGCCTTGCAAACAGTAGTCAAAACGACCTCCATTTTCTTCAGCCTTCCCAATTGTAAAGCTTTAAAACTGGTATCCCTCCTGGGCATTTTGGACTACATGTACATGACGGTGTCTTCCTTTTTCCTGACCATACCACCCATGTGGCAAGGGAATACCAAAACCTGTGGCAAATTCACTGAAGCAAGGTGAAGCTGAGAACTGAAACTGTGATCAGGCGAGTTGATACAACCATTCTACCATCTTATATGGTGGTTTTAAGTATTCCTCACGCATTTTGGACAATTGATCTTAATAGTCTATAGAATTCTCCCACATCCCTCCACACTGCAAAGTCCAACGAAGAAAGAAGTAAATGGAAACAGAAAAGATTGTGGAATTCCTTACATTTATTTTCAGATCTAACTTCTAGAGCTCAGGCTACTAACCAAAAGGTCAGCAGTTCGAACTCACCGGCCACTCCTTGGAAACCCTATGGGGCAATTCTACTGTGTGCTATAGGGTCACTATGAGTCGAAATCAACTAGATGGCAATGGATTTGGGTTTTTTGTTTGTTTTTTTAACTTGTAAGGACTAGCCCTTACTTTTAGGGATTACAAAATAGCAGCTAATGTTTCAGGAGCAAAGAGGACAGTGTTCCTCTTGTCAATGTGCAGGAACCAGTTCTCACAGGGATCATGAGCCTTAAGGGATCTTCTGCGGAGTGGATCCTCTTCCTGTCTGACCTCTATCACCCGGTCAATCTTGCACACTCTGCATTAGTAAGTGCCTATATGCCTGGCACTGAGTTGCGTGCTGCAGATACAGATTAAACAGTTTTCATCACTTAAAAAGTACTCTCAGCTCAACAAAGTCCTTCCCCCTACCCCATCTCCCACCAGGTACACGATGCTTTGGGGCAGACGGCATTTGCTCTGAGCATCAGTCCTGACACTGTTGCCAATTTCCTTTCTGACCTTGGTCAGGCTTGGCTGGGTTACTTTTCTTTTCCTCTCTACTTACAGAAATGGGATATTGCAAGTGGGCAAAAAAAGGGAAAACTGAAAGGCTGGTAAAGAGGAGAACAGGTCCACTGTCTCTCATCCATCGCTCCAACAGAAGTTCATATGCATGTGAGATTTTTGGAATTGAGACAGTTTCGCGGAAATATCTTCAATTTTGAAAGCTGTGCAAAGCCGGAGTTCACATTCAATGAGGGCCAACTTCCAGCTGCTCCGTGATGATTTTAATGCTGTGACAGAGCAAAGCGTCTTCCTATTTTCAACCCTAGCAATTTGGTTCAAGCATGAGCTCAACCACTTTAAGCTTTGATATTTCTAGCCATCTCTTACGCTGTATTTTCTCTTAATGCCACCAATCATGTGTGGAATTCTGTTGCAAAATTAATCTTTGTGGGAAATGATATGTAATGGCTTCTTCAAACAGAGACAGAGAGAGAGGAGAGGGCGGCGACTACGACCTTTGTTGTATTTTGAAATGTCTTTCATAGTGTAACACAAATGGAAACATCCCTTTCTCAAGGTCAAAGTCGAAATAGATTTCTGCTTATAGAAGCATCACTCTTTCCTAAGCAGGATAAGGCTTGAAAATTATCCTTATGACCTGATTTTTAAAACCTCCAATATATATAATGTCTGTTAAACATGAAAGCTAGCTGTGCTCAAAAAATAGTTTTAATGTCCATCTTATTGAAAAAGATTCAGGAATACAGAAAAGATGTGAATGAGGTATAATATTTGAGTATTTATATAACAAGGCGCTATTTGATATTCCAATGTTTTACACACACACACACGCACACACACACACACACACACACACACACACACTAACCAACACATTTTATATAAGGAGGTTTCAGGCAAAAGTAGCTGTGACCAAATCTTCTGGAATGGAAGTCAGAAACCACTACTTTAAATTTTTCATTTGTTTTCTGGAACAGTTATGCCACCCACAAAAGGGTAACTCTGCAAGTTGTCATTATCTCATGAGTTTTGGAACTTATCCTTTAAATAAGCCCATCTCATTTCCATATAACTACAGCAAATGTGGAGGTCCTTTAAAAAAAAAAAAAAAAGAAGAGTATTTTTTAGCTCAAAATTTAAGGGTGTTAATAGGAATCCATGTTACTAGCGTACTGTTCAAATCTGGAAATTTGACTCCTTAAAATCAGATCTTCATATGAATTCAAAAGAGAATCATCTTAAGGGAGAAATCTTCACGGCTTTTGAAGTTCTCTTAGATGTCAAGTCTGTGTCTGATTCTTTCCAACAAGTATTCACCTGTCACATTCTCCAGCCCTCTTAGGTAGTCATTTATTTCATGTCATTTATATTCATTTGTAATAAAGCATAACTTCAATGACTTCAGACTTTAAAAGGTGGAATCTGGACTTACAAATTGTTTCCTAAATTATTTTCTCCCCTTGACAGCCTCAGGAAGACAGAAACACCTCCTAAGTAGTTAGCAAGACTCTAGTGGACCTAATTCCCCAGAACAGATCACCCAGCACAAACTAATTAGGACGAGTTAAATGTTTCCACCGAAAACACTAAAAAAAGGAACGTTCTTCTCGGCTGCCTGCTGTTTTCCAATCATTTCCTTCCTCATAACCTTGTCGCTTAACTGTTTTTCTAACATACTGCTTTGGAGGTGAAACTTGATGGTCCAGCCACCACCGAAAGTGTTAAATGCTGACTTGAAACTGTTCTAAGCTCCCCAGGGGAAAGACAAAAGTCCTTCCTATGACAATGTACAAACACGTCTATTATAAGCAGGGGAATAGGGTTCTGGTGTAGAATTTTCTTACTAGATTTTTTTTTTTTTCTAGCTGCTGTATTAAAAGCTTGCTCAATCATGTATTTCTTGTTACAGTAGGCACAATACTAAGTATTTTTCCTATTTTTCTTCGGCATTTTAAGCAAGACAGTTGATCCACAATGAACACCGAGCTGAACTTGAATGGCTCATTCACACATTCTAAATTTTGCTCGTCCTTTTCTCTGGGTGTAATTAATATGCTATGAATAGCAACATTTACAGTGAGCTCTAATGTTTGTCTCTCAGTTCTGCTCATTTGTCTAAGGGTATCATTTCTTTTTTCAGGAGTGTCCTCAAGGAGAAAGCCCCAACGTCTTCGTGGCTATAAATTCACCGCAGTCTCTATCTGGTTGACTCTGGCCTGATAACGTACTGATCTTCAGCCACACAGAATTTCCTCAGTGCAGCCAGCCTCCCATTTCTCTCCTGATGGCCATGGCACCTCTCTGGCCAACCATGGATTCTGTGTGTGGTTGACATGACCACTGGCAGGGACTCACCACTCCAGCAGTGGAGAAATGTGCTGGGCCAGATGGGAAGGGGAAGATAATTCAGACATACGGTGCTCAGAGCTGGAGACACTGCACAGTCACAACCGTCTGCTGGGCGCTATGAAATCACCTGGGTGCATTCAAGCATAGAACCTGTGCTTCATACCAGCACGCACATCTTAACCAAACTGTAACCCCATCGGCTCAGGTCTGTTGTACTGACAACCACCCCCAGCCTCTCTTCCTAATCTGGGGAGAAGGCTCCCAGCTGCCTTGCTTTTATTTCTGGATAAATTATTAATGCCTATTCAGCCTTGGCAAATGTAATTTTTAACTATGTAAAATATTTATGGGGGTAGGAAGGGTAACTTCACAAGTATTTGTTATTTTTCTTGTCTTTTACAGTAAATCCTGATTAGGTTGCTGACTGGGATCTTCCCTGCTTCTTTCTCCCATGTGAACCTGATACTTAACTCCAAGTAACGAATGCAAGATCGATAGAATAAGTAACAAAAGTATCCACGGTGACTGAACAGCAAACTCTTAAATCACTGTGCAGTAAGTGCAAATGAACAATTATTGAAAACACTGCACTAAAATTTCAATAGGAGATAACAGTGAGGCTTAAGTCATTAAAAGGGTCCATTAGTCTTGTAAGTCTAAGACAGCACACCCAAAACATGTGCTATATTACTGAGAACTGGAAATATTACATATTCCACCAATTCAAGAACTAGAAATATTACATATTTCACCAACTCGCACACACGTAACTGACTCCAACAGAGCTAGGACAGAGTCCAGTTGTCCAGTCCCTAAAGGGAAGGAGGCTTAAAGAGAAGCAGGTAGGCTGTGCCAGCCTATTCAGGCAATGGTCCTTAGTTATATAGGAAGAGGGGCAAACACTGACAAATTAGATTATTTATAGGGAAGTAAATCTCCTGCTTGCATATCAATTCATCCCACGCTATAGTATCCCCACGCTTTTCATCACTCCCTGCTATGGAAGCAAATAAAAGACTTCTGACACCCTCCCCATTCCCACAAATCACCCAAAAAGCCCAAGAATGCAGCACCTCTTTCCTTTGTCCCTGTTCTCCCTGACTTGATAGACCATTGGCAGTTCTAAAATGAAGAAGTAGTGGCCAACCAAACTGCAAAGTGAAAACACTATCTTGAAAAATTACCTGAAGTAGCCAGATTTGTGGAGATTACATATATAATGCACACACACACACATACTCCTTTCTATATAATATACGGCCTTAGGGATTTGCCAACATTAGAATGCTATTGAATCTTAACATGCCTGGGATGTACTGCTCAATTCTTCTTGCCCTAACTCTTGTCCCAGGCATTTTATTAGAGACGGGTGGGCTCCCAGAATTCTAGAAGTCTGACAGCTTGAGTATGGGGCTGCATAGCATAACCTGGAAAGAAAAAAAATGGCATTCCTGATGCACACTATTTCCTCCAGGAATAGAAATGCATATCTCATGCCCGAATTATGGTAAGACTGAAATATGCTCATGACACAGAAGGCAACCTTAGCCTCCTCTTTGAAAGAGAATAGTTTCATCTGAAGTAGGACATCACATTTCAATTTGTACTATTAAAAAAACTTGCATTACACAATTAAACTGATTAGCCTGTGAATCACCCCGCTTTACAAACTTGCTGGACTAGAATACAGTAAATAGCACGAGCTAACCCAGCGAGCCTTTCTCCAATAGCCCCATGATAACCCAGTACAGCACAGATGGCTTCTGACCAGCACTTTTAAACTATACCGCTAGTCTGGTCAACCCTGCTTCGTCACCAGAATCACATAAACAATTTTTGCAAGAGGCTGCAAACTTAAAATTATAATCTACTTCACCATCACTCAATATATATCATTACAGATGCCAATATTTTTTTTCCAAAAGACATATTATCTTTGCCAGCTTTTCCATTTAACAAAAAATATATTCATGATAAATGTTTCCTATTTTATTAATTGCCAGTAAATATGCTTACCACCCCTGGAAAGAGGTGTTGTTTAACACTGGATACTGCTTAAATCTGGCTACAAAATGAGGATTGTTTCTTCGAAATCAATTCCGGTTATTTTAAGACATCGTTTCTAATATGACACAAATTATAGGGAAATCAAAATTGCTGTCAAGACAACTGAAGGTGTTTAGCTTTTGCGACCTGGGTTCCTTTCCTACTTTCTCAAATAGTTTCAAAGACTCAAGAAAACAGAACAAAGCAAATAGTACACATGGAAATAAATGCCCAGAAAACTAATCCTGCCCCAACCCAAGTTTATCTCCATGTCGACTGAATACCTCTTAAAATCGGAACGCCGACTCTCCATGGAACATGTAAAGCAAAGCAAAAAATCATCCAGAGTATTTGCGTTTTGGAGTCATCCCTGGCCCCCTCCAGTTATTCTCACAAACCTTTTAATATTAGATAGATGCCCTTAAATGATGTGAGATGGGACTTACAGAAGGAAAGCATAACTTCAGGGAGGAGGAAAATATATTCGGTCCTAATCCTTGGCTTCTTCTCATTTAGTGAAGGGATTTTGCTTCCTCTCCTAGCAGTAAGTTGCAGCATTACGGTGCAATTGTACAGCTCCAAGCCCGCTTACACTGCTCGACTGATGGCCCAGCTCTAAGCCTCAACATGCTTTCTGGAAATGCAAGCAGCTCAGTTGAAAACCTAAGGGAGGTTTCCACAGTGGCACAAAACTAAACCCCACAAATATTTAACAGCTCTGAGACCTCTAAAGGCTTAAAATAATATGCATTTTGTGCTAGGCTGCTCCGAGCTAAACGGGAAACTAGGATGGTATGGAGCAGTGTTCTCAGCTGTTCAACCACTGCACACTGGAGTGTTTTCCCCTTCTGCCTCAGAATTAGGGAAGAACCAAACGCTTAATGAAACACTGATATTGGCTAAGCTTTCACAGCATCAATACCATAGGAACTTTGTTTTGCGTTCCATCAAGTTAGCTCATGACTTCCCACGCCGCACCATTCCCCCTCCTTCACCTAGCTAAAAGCCAACTTCACGCAGACAAATCAAGGCAAAGTTTATCCACCGCCCTCACCCCCCACCCCCCGCCTCTTTTCTTTTCCAACTTAAACTCAGCCAGCCCCAAACGTAGCACAAAGGAAGCTTGGTCCTCCAGTTGCCAATTGGAGGCACGTTTAATGTAATATATTCTTGCAGCTTAAAGTTTTTTTTTTAAGGGCTTGTCTGCACTGATAAGACCTGGGCACCCCAGAATGACATCATCAGAGCTGACACTCACCAAAATACATTATGTTTCTCATTGATCATACAGCCGGAACCCCACCGCGGCGTCTTCAGCATCAGCTCGCACCCAGGGCTAACACGCCGAGCAGAGCCGTTTCATGCTACATTCGGTGGAAACGTCCCTGGCGTGGAGAGCAGCGAGCGCCGAGCGTGCCTCCTCCGCGGGATGAGCGCCGTTGCAGGCTGCCTCTCGGCGGCTACGAGCCCCGGCGGCTGGAGCGTGCGCTCGGGCTGCCTGCTGCACTGCCCATCCTTACTGTAATCCGACTCCTCCTTGCGATGTCCTTGCCGCGCCTGTGACATCAGGACTGAGAGTACTACAAACAGACCCCCCCACCCCACCCCACCCTACCCCACCCCCGGTTAGCAGCCGCTCCATGAGGTGCTCCGATTGCCTGCCTGCACCAACCAAGGCTCTCGGGAAGCTTTGACGGGCCCAGAGACTTGGGAAGGGGCGGAGTGAGGGGCGCGGGAGGCTCTCTTAAAGAGAGAAGGGTCTCTGGATCCACACGTGAGCACACGGGAAATTCACCAGTGCCCGGGCGGGGACACAATTAAGGCGAGTTCTACCATTAACGTGTAATTAGGCACACTTTTATCCTTCTCCCACGAATGCCTTCATCCTACCAAGTTTAAAAGGCATTGGGAAGAGGGATGGTGCCATGTGCCTGCATTTTCTTTGCTGTTGGCTTGTGGATTGTTGTTCTTGTTTGTGTTATTCATACCTAAGAAGAATAAAAGAAGAACACCAAAAAAGAATTTTAAAAAACTCAAGGAGCCCTTTCTCGGGTAATATAGGTTTTCACTTAGAAGTGATCAAATCACAGAAAGCCAGTAGGTGAAGAGTAATTTTTCTTTCTTTAATGTTTTCTGGGCTAAGTTGATAAAGAAATGTAGAGGGGGGAGAAAAACGGATGATGGAAGTCAACTAGTTTCACGCTGTTACCTGTGCTGCCTCCCTTAGTAAATAATGGAAAGGACACTGAGGCCCAAATGATCTTTGACCCCTAAAGAGCAGAGACATTTAGCCTGAAAGGCAACCGAGATTGTGTCACATTTCAAGCCTGGTCACCAATATAGTATAGACACGCACACAGACATCCTCCCATTAAATTTGAGCTGAACAGTCAAGAAAGGCAAAGCTTAGCAAAGCCTCTGGCTCCTCCAATGGTGTAATGAATTGCAGTCATATCTTACATAAAAAGCATGTTGGAAAGAAATCCCTGAAAGCTGTGCTGATTAAATACGTAAACGCTCAGAATGGAAAATAAACCCATAGAACAAGTTCTGTTTCCTAAGGACTCATCACTCTGGGACCCAACTTACCTACTGGACCATTTGAGCTTAAAAATTTCTATCAAAATCAAGGAAATTAAGAATCGAAGCTAAACAACTGTAGCCTATGGAAGGGAGCAGTTGATATATTTTTAATCTGGGCTTGTATAAGCCATGTAAGCAAATATTTCTACATTTTGATAAGCAAATATTCAATGACCTTTTTTTCCCTTCACAATCCTGTATCTGTTGGAGGGTTTAACGCATATTGGAACTAGGGGGCTGAAGCTCATCGTAACAGCTTGCTGTGCAATTCTGCAAAACAGCTTAACCCTGTATTTCCCCTCTGTGAAAAGACAGTTGTTACCAAAATCCTCTCTAAACCGGGATTATTAAGAATTTGGAAAATGCAAACAGGCAATCAAATATAAATCAGAAATGTTACAGTAGGTTTTAGGGTCAGTCCAGTGATTTTTTTTAGAAATAACTCTTCATTTAAAGCAAATTGTAGGAAGAAAATTTAAATAATAAAGAATATTTGTTTACTCTTTTTTATTAGGAATAAAAACAGTGGTACAGGTAAATATTGAAGAAAATACATATTTTTTTCTTTGCCTTTTGGGCAGACGGAAATAATCCATAAGTAAAATTAATGGCCTTTCCTTCAGGCAAGTGATCAAAAGAAAACCATCTGTGGTGGAGCTTACTTAATGAAGCCAATCAGCTGCCTTGACCTCCTACATGGGCTAGGGGGCACTGTCGTTTAATGTTAGAGTTTTTGGTCCTTTTGAGTTCCTGTAGTTGGAAGATGAGAGCATTGAGAGTTGAGTTATAAACCGAGCAGAACTGAGACACTAAAGGACTGTCATCATAAATTAATAACACCCTTACATTTGCATGTCATTTTACAGTTACAAGGTACTTCCACATAGTCATCTTTCTTACAAACAACCTGAGATATAAAGGTGGTGATATGAAGGTCACAAATGAAGAGCCTGAGGCTCAGAGCTGTTAAGCAACTTTCTCAATAATAGGATAATAAAGAGCAGTTGTCTTACTCTTTGTATGTATGTTCGATCTCTCCAACAGATTTCTTTACTCAAATAAGTTTGCCATTTATAATGATTCTAGTAAACGTCTTTCCCAATAAAATGATGTCATTACATGTTCCAGAAAAAAATTATATATATATATATATATATGTCACAAATGTACAAGCAGAGAAAAGTCAGTAATAGAACATGCCAAAACCTTGCCTGATCTATTGATCGAGGCTTAAACCCAAAAGAGCGCTATGTAGCCTCTAAAAGACACAACGTTCAAGAGTCGATTGAGTGTTATATCTACAGTGGAATGCTATTCAATCAAAAAAAGAATGATGTCCTATTTATTTAAAGGTGTATAACACCACGTCTCCCCCTGCCTCAATTAACTGCTATCTGGAATGTCAAGACCTCAGATACAAATGTCGTGTATCTCTGGATGGGAAACGGTAAGTGATTGTTATTTTAATTTTATACTTCTTTCTGTTCCACTTAAAATTACTTTATTTGAATGTGTTATTTTTATTAAAAAAAAAAAAATGCAACTTTTTTTCCTCAAACAGAAAAGCAACTAAGTGAAGACACAGCTGATATTGGCTAGATGTGGGTTGTGAACCCGTGGGTTGTGAACATCTGTGCCTGAGAGATGCTCCCATGTGCAGCTCAGGGGGATGACCCAGCAGCTTCTAGGAAAGGACTTGATTCACACCCTTGACCTTAATCTGGCTCTAAGGAGCTGGGAGCAGCTGGGGCTTCTGAGAAGGAATCAGGTCACTTCATCTGGATCCAGCCATGGCCATCAACCTGCTTGCCACATAGAAATATACCCTTCACTATTAAAACAAGGGACACCCAGTTACATATTTTAGGTTAAAACCTCAGGATAAGGTAAGAATTTCCCCTCTGCTCTAATATCCAGATACCTGCCCTTGGTCCCTCATCTCCTTCAAAACTTGTTCATGAACGAGTTTACCAGTGTTCTCTTTCCTGCTCCTCCATTTCATAGTTTTATACTGCCTTCACCCCTGCCCTGGCATTTTCTAATCTTTCCTCCCTTATTTCTCTCCACAGTATTTATTACCATCTGGCATACTATTTTTGGCTAGACTGGCTTATTTTCTCTCTCTTCTCACTAGAATGTAATCTCTATGAGGACAGGGGATTTTGTCTATTGTTTGCAACTGTATCCACAATCCTTAGAAAGGTACCTGACACCTGTTGCTACTCAATAAATATTTGGAAAAAGAATGAATGAACATATTGAGTACAACTGTGTTGTGTGTAAAACATCATACTTTTCTATGTGCCTGCAGTCAGCTCTTTGAGGTTGATAATGTTTTGTGCAAAGTGTTTACACAAATTGAATTTGTCCATGCTTAGCAGCAGCTGTTCTTAAATTCCATGCAATAAAGATGCCAGGTGGTACTGCAGGCCAGAGTTTGTAAGCTTGTTTGTCCTTTCAAGTTCTCATAGCTGTATATAGCAGTAATTTAGCAGCAGTTAGCTTAGCCTAGTTGTGGGTTCCTTTGCCTACCCTTGAGCCTTGATTCAGACCACCTTCATCTCTTATCTGGATTGCAGCAATACAGTTTTATCCAATGCACATGACTTCCAGAGTGCCCCACACGTCTGTCTGTTTGTTGTACTGTTGTTGCTTGCGTGTTGCTATGATGCTGGAAGCTATGCCACTGGTATTTCAAATACCAGCAGGGTCACCCATGGTGGACAGCTTACAGCGGAGCTTCTAGACTAAGACAGACTAGGAAGAAGGACCTGGTGGTCTACTTCTGAAAAAACTGACCAGTGAAAATCTTATGAATAGCAGCAGAACACTGTCTTGTAAAGTGCCAGAAGATGGGTCCCTCAGGTTGGAAAGCACTCAACGACTGGGGAAGAGCTGCCTCCTCAAAGTAGAGTCGACCTTAATGACATGAATGGAGTCAAGCTTTCGGGACTTTCATTTGCTGATGTGGCACGACTCAAAATGAGAAGAAACAGCTCCAAACAACCATTAATAATAGGAACATGGAATGTATGAAGTGTGAATATAGGACAATTGGAAGTAATCAAAAATGAAAAGGAACACATAAAGATAGATACCCTAGGCATCAGTGATCTGAAATTGACTGGTATTGGCCACTTTGAATTGGACAATCACATGGTCTGCTATGCCTGGAATAACAAATTGAAGAGAAATGGAGTCCCATTCATTGACAAAAAGAACATTTCAAGATCTATTCTGAAGTACAACGCTGTCAGTGATAGAATAATATCCATATGCCTACAAGGAAGACCAGTTAATACAAATGTTATTCGAATTTATACACCAAGCACTATGGCCAAAGATGAAGAAATTGAAGACGTTTACTGACTTCTGCAGTCTGAATTGATCAAACATGCAATCAAGATGCACTCATAATTCCCGGTGACTGGAATGCCAAAGAGGAAAACAAAGAAGAAGGACTGGTAGTTGGAAAATATGGCCTTGGTGATAGAAACAATGCCAGAGATAGCATGGTAAAATTTTGTAAGACCAGTGACTTCTTCCTTGCAAATACCTTTTTTCAACAACATAAATGGCAACTATACACATGGACCTCGCCAGGTAGAAACACAGGAATCAAATCAGCTACCTCTGTGGAGACAGATGATGGAAAAGCTCAATGTCATCAGTCAGAACAAGGCCAGGGGCCAACTGCAGAAGAGACCATCGATTGCTCATATGCAAGTTCAAGTTGAAGCTGAAGAATATTAGAACAAGTTCACGAGAGCCAAAATACAACCTTGAGTATATCCCAGCTGAATTTAGAGACCATCTCAGGAACAGATTTGACACATTGAACACCAATGACAAAAGACCAGACAAATTGTGAAATGACAATAAGGATATCACACATGAAGAAAGCAAAGGGTCATTAAAAAGACAGGAAAAAAAGAAAAGACCAAAATGGATGTCAGAAGACACTCCGAAACTTGCTCTTGAACATCGAGAAGCTAAAGCAAAAGGAAGAAATGATGAAGTAAAAGAACTGAACAGAAGATTTCAAAGGGCAGCATGAGAAGGCAAAGTAAAGTATTATAATGACATGTGCAAAGAGCTGGAGATAGAAAACCAAAAGAGAAGAACATGTTCAGCATTCCTCAAGCTGAAAGAACGGAAGAAAAAATTCAAGTCTCAAGTTGCAGTAGTGAAGGATTCTATGGGGAAAATATTAAACAATGCAGGAAGCATCAAACGAAGACAGAAGGAATACACAGAGTCACTGTACCAAAAAGAATTGGTGGACATTCAGCCATTTCAGGAGGTAGCATGTGATCAAGAACCAACGGTACTGTAGAAGAATTCCAAGTCGCACTGAATACAGTGGTGAAAAACAAGCATCCAGGAATTAACAGAATACTAACTGAGATGTTTTTCAAAAAACAGATGCAGCACTGGACGTGCTCACTCATCTATGCTAAGAAATTTGGAAGACAGCTACCTGGCCAACCAACTAGAAGAGATCCACATTTGTACCCATTCCAAAGAAAGGTGATCCAACAGAATGTGGTAATTATTGAACAATATCATGAATATCACACACAAGTAAAATTTTGCTGAAGATCATTCAAAAATGGTTGCAGCAGTACCTCGACAAGGAACTGCCAGAAATTCAAGCCAGATTCAGAAGCGGACATGGAACAAGAGATAGCATTGCTGATGTCAGATGGATCATGGCTGAAAGCAGAGAATACCAGAAAGATATTTACCTGTGTTTTATTGACTATGCAAAGGCATTTGACTGTGTGGATCATAACAAATTATAGATAACATTGCAAAGAATGGGAATTCCAGAACACTTAACTGTGCTCATGAGGAACCTGTACACAGATCAACAGGCAGTTGTTCAGACAGAACAAGGGGATACTGCATGGTTTAAAGTTAGGAAAGGTGTGCATCAGGGTAGCATGCTTTTACCATACCTATTCAGTCTGTATGCTGAGCAAATAATGCGAGAAACTGGTCTATATGAAGAAGAGGGGGCATCAGCATTGGAGGAAGACTCATTAACAACCTGCGATATGCAGATGACACAATCTTGCTGAAAGTGAAGAGAACTTGAAGCACTTACTGAGGAACATCAAAGACTACAGCCTTCAGTATGGATTACACGTCAACATAAAGAAAACAAAAATCCTCACAACTGGACCAGTAAGCAACACCATGATAAACAGAGAAAAGATTGAAGTTAAGGATTTCATTCTACTTGGATCCACAATTAACACCCATGGAAGCAGCAGACAAGAAATCAAAAGAGGCATTGCACTGGGCGAATCTGCAAATCTTACAAGAGATAAAAGGAAAGGGAAGCAAGCAGAGAGTTGGGAACCTCATATCACCAAGAAAGCAGCACTGGGAGCAGAGCATGTCCTTTGGACCCGGGGTTCCTCTGCAGAGAAGCACCTTGACCAGGGGAAGATTGATGGCACGGACCTTCCTCCAGACCCTACAGAGACAGAAAGCCTTCCCCTGGAGCTGACACCCTGAATTTGGACTTGTAGCCTACTAGACTTTGAGAGAACAAATTTCTCTTTGTTAAAGCCATCTACTTGCTGTATTTCTGTTATAGCAGCACTAGATAACCAAGACAGACGTATTGCACTGGGCAAATCTGTTGCAAGAGACTTCTTTAAAATCTCGAAAAGCAAAGATGTCACTTTGATGACTAAAGTGTACCTGACCCAAGCTGTGGTATTTTCAATCACCTCATATGCATGCAAAATCTGAACAATGAAAAAGGAAGAACAAAGAAGAATTGATGAATTTGTATTAACGTGTTGGCAAAGAATGTTGAATAATCCATGGACTGCCAGAAGAACAAGTAAACTGGTCTTTAAAAAAAGTACAGCCAGAATGCTCGTTAGGAACAAGAATGTTGAGACTTCATCTCACATACTTTGGACGTGTTATCAGGAGGGACCAGTCCCTGGAGAAGGACATTATGCTCAGTAAAGTAGAGGGTCGGCAAAAAAGAGGAAGATCCTTAACAAGATGGATTGACACAGTGGCTGCAACAATGGGTTCAAACATACTACTGTTGTGAGGATGGCACAAGACCAAGCAAAGGTTCTTCTATTACATACGGGTCACTGTGAGTCAGGAATGACTTGAGTCAGGATTGAAGGCACCTAACAAGGACGACAACATATAGCACTTAAGCATAGTGTGAGAATGTCTTTAAGTTGCTGTCTCCCAAATGAAGACATGACCTAATACAAATGGTTTATCTTCATCACCTCATGCAAATCAGTCATTTAACGAATGAATTCATTCATTTACATTCATTCAAAATTTATTGAATAATTGAGTATTTTTTGAGTGCCTACTATGTGCCAGGCATTGTCCTAGGTGCTGGCTAAAGAACATTGAAAAAAGATCAAAGAGCCTAAGGTGGAGCATGCCTGATGGGTTCAAGAATGAGCAATAAGGCCAAGGTGTTGGAGCAGAGTAGGTACTGAAGAGCAAACTAGGAGCTGCATTCAAACAGGTAACATGAAGCCAAATCCAGTACACTTTGTAGGCCATTATAAGGACTTTGACTTTTCCTCTGACTTATAAGGGAAATCTTGCCATAATCTGAAATATTCTAACAGGTTTGCTATGGCTGATGTTTGGAGAAGAGCCAGAATGGAGCAAGGACAGATACAAGATGACCACTTCGGAAGCCTTTGTAATAATCTAGAAAAGAGATGGTGGTTTGGATCATAGTAGGAGCAGCAAAGATAGTAAAAAAAAAAAAAAAAGTGGCCATATTCTGTACATCTGTTAAGATAGGACCAACAGAAAGTAAAGGAATGATGGGTTGGCCAAGCTTTGGTGGCTGAGCAATTGAAAGGATAGCCTTGCCACTAGCTGATCGAGAGAAGACCGTGGGAAAGCATTTTGGGGTGGGAATAAAGGGATGTCAATGGGGCATATTTAGTTTGCAATTCCTATTAGGAATCTAAGTGGAAATGTTCCATAAGCAGTTTGTTTGTATAGGTGTGGGCTTTAATATTTAAACTTGGAAGTCATCATTTTATAGACAACAAAGCCATGAGCCTGGATGACAGGATTAAGGGACTATAGATGGAAAAAAGATAAAAGGGTCAGCACTGAGGACTGGAACATTATAGGAGCAAGAGGCCAAGTATGTGGGTGTTTGGTGATTGAGTATTTGTTGAAAACATGATAATTTGTTGACACATGAATGACATATGAGTGAAAGCTGTGTATTTTAAGCCTGAGTTTGCTTCTATCTAATATGCCATCATATATATTAGACCATTGTCTAATATACCATCACCCAATGTCAAACAATTTGAAAAGTGGACACATTCCATCAAACAATAAGTAATTTATTTACATGAGAACAAATACCTAGTTCAAGTTATCTGTGTTTTGACCAGCATTATTTAGATCATGTAGAGACTGCTATAAACTCACAAATCATTTTTATTCCCATATTCTCACTTGATGCTTCCATGAAAATTAAATGGCTGGGGGCCATATGATCTTGTCTGGAAAATTTAATTGCCTACAAAAAAATATGAGTGCTTACATTGTGATAAGAATTGAAACCCTATAAAATACCACAATCTTCCAAAATTCTATCTATCTGGATTTCCTTGAATTTGAAGACATCCAACAAATCCCTTACATATCTGGCCCCTGTCTATTCTGGTAGCCAGTTAGTAGGGGATCTTTTATAATATTTAGTAAATGGCATTGAGAGCCCTCTCATAATCCTTATCTTGGAGTTGGCTGTGGCTTCGAAACACTTATTCATTTAAAAAATAGTGATTGAGTACCCATGTTCCAGGTACTGAGGGTTAGTGATGAAATTACAGAAGTCTCTGTCTGTGTGGCGCTTACGTTCTAAGAGTTTCCATATTTCATCGTACCTGGTAGGATTTGGAACCTCTTTATTCCTTCTCTCATGCAGAGGAAAGAAACTAAGCATACTTAATCTCATTCATTCATGGGTTTCATGTTTATTGCCTCTCTCCCTCCAATAGAATGGTCATGAGGGCAGGGTCATGTTTGCCATGTTCATGCTACATCCAGTGTCTCAAGCACTGCCTAACACATAGGAGGCATGCAGTAAATACTTAAGTCAATGAATTTCTCATAAATCATCTACCTCTAGGTGATGCTCCATCCTGATCCTACGGAACATTTGAAATAATATTCTACAAGGAATGCCCATTTCTAGTCCCCTTTATTTGTCTAGGAGTCCTGGTGGTGCAGTGGTTAAGAGCTCAGCTGCTAACCAAAAGGTCGGCAGTTCAAGTCCATCAGCCACTCCTTGGGAACCCTATGGGCCAGTTCTACTCTGTTCTATTGGGTCACTACGAGTCAGAATTGACTCAATGGCAATAGGTAGGTAGACAGGTTATTTGTCTAGCCATTTTATTCACCATATAAAACTTCTCAGTTTGTTTTCTAGGAAGGGTTCTCTGGACTTACCTGGCTCATGTGTTCCTGTAATGAGCGCCTGATACTTTTTATATAACCCTAGTGGCAAAGTGGTTAACAGCTCGGCTGCTAACCAAAACGTTCGCAGTTCAGATTCACCAGCCGCTCCTTGGAAACCCTATGGGACAGTTCTACCCTGTCCTATACGGTCACTGTGACGCTATGACAGCAACGGATTTTGTTGTTGTTGTTTATTACTGTATTATGCTAGATAAAGCAGAGGGTCAGTGAAAATCAGGAAAATCCTCAATAATATAGACTGACATCATAGCTGCGACAATGAACTCAAACATACCAATGACCATGAAGATGGCACAGAACGTTTTGTTCTGTTATATTTACCGTTGCCATGAGTTGACGCCAACTCGATGGCAACTAACAACAGCAACAATATTAGTGTATTTATCAGACTGCATTTCAGTGGTCTGTTCAGTGGTTGATATCCTTCAAATAGACTGAAGGCTCTTTGTAATCACAGAAAATTTTAGAGAAGTGTTAGTTCTTAAATATTTTAATATACTCCAAAATGTAGCAGAAATGTACCCCAGAAGCATGGTGTATTGGGTTCGTGACTGGAGCATACCATTAATATCAGACATTGTCAGTGGTTTAGGAAGCAGCAAGCAAGAGACAAGGGTCACAATTACATGGGCAATGATGAGAAACCAAAAACAATCTTAGGGCAGAGAGAGATTCCAAATCTTTGAGGAAAGACCAGCCAGGAATCAGAGAGCTAGCCAGCCATCAGGCAAGACACAGATCAGAAATTATGTGGGTGGATGGGGGTCAAGAGGCCAATGTGGGACCCAAGTATCAGAGTCAAGAACAGAGACTTGAGGCAGAGGGTGGTTCAGCAGAAGATCCTCAATTAGCTACTCTCCTAGGTGGCTTTTATTAGTGCATTTGCCCTGACTGCTTAACAGTCCCGATCCCCTTACACCAGGAAGCATCATAAACTTATAAGGGCTCTTGCATCTCTCCCACACCAGCCTTTCTTTTTGTTTTTTTTCCTAAACCCCTTCCAGAAAGTTATGTATATTTTTGTCTAGATTTTTATAAGCTTAATTCTGGTCTCTTGATTTTTACTTATGTAGATGCTGTTTTCTGAAATAGATGGACACCGTGTCCCAAGCCTGGCAGCCCTGAGAACACATACATCAGTGCCTCACTTATAAAATTCATGGTCACTACAACATCATCATCACTGGCAAGAAAAATGTGGGGATCCTATTACAGCAAGGTACTGAACTCTAATGTATAAACTACTGACCTGCTTTTCAAAACACTTAGTATCTTACTTGAGGAGGTGACTCACAGAGCGAAAAATGTAAGTAAAAACAAAGGTAATATAAATGAGTTGTCTCTAACATGTATGAAGGGTTTGGAAAAAGATGAAATTATTATGGGCTTCAGGAAATCCTGGAAAGCCTCAGGGAAGAGGTGGAATGAAAGCCCAATTCTTAATATTGGCCCAGGTTGAATTATTGCAGAGAACTTGGACAAGTGACATAAAATGATTATAAATGATGTGTCTGGGAGATTAAGAACAAATTAGAATGATTAAAGAGCAAGACTCATAAAAGATCTTCATGCAAAGTAAGGTTGGAGAGGAAAGCACAGAAGTCAAACTGAGGTGGTCTCCTATTCTAGGTTAAAGGATTTGCACTTTATTTGACAAATAATGTAGTAAGTGTTTGCTGAATGAATACATGACTGAACTTCAAAGTGTTTCCAAGGACAGAAATGTAATAATATGTTTTCGAAGACATTTGGTGACACAATAACATGAGTTAATACATCTTGTGTAGCAGGTTGAAAGATCCTATACACTCCAGAGATTTCCAATTTTTCTTAAAATAAAATTCATTTATGGTTCCTGGGCAGCTATTTGAGAATCAGCTCCCCCTCACTCCAGCCCCACAACAAATGTGCTTGCAAGCAAAATGGAAAAAGAAAATAGCAGTATATTGAATTTCTTCTTTTGCCTTAAAAAAAGATCCTTCAAGATAAATTGACTATACCTCTAGTAAATTTGGATGCTTTAGGTCATAGACATTCCATTTTTATGTATACTGTAATAATAACTATACAGAGGGAGCAGAGAGACAGTGCAACTCTACCCCAATGCTGTAAGAATTCACGAAATAATTGAAAGTGTTTTCAAGTGTGCATAATTCTATGCCTCCAGCCAAATACAGTAGATGGAAATTTGTTTGGCTTTCTCTGTCAAAATGTCTAAAATATAAAAAGGAAATGTGTAAACAGAAAACAAAACAGTACAGTTTCAACATTCTTTTAATTATATCTCAATTTCATCTGGGCTTTGCTCAAACATAATAATAATCGTGAGGGCTCATCTCTGATCCTTTTGGTGGGTAAAATGACCAACTGTGATTTTTACCCTTGACTCAAGTGTCAGCTCTGGAAATCTATAGTATTTGTCACCATGAATACCCAAAGGAACTCTGTACAGCCACACGTGAATATGACTGGAGGAACTTAATTAATCTTGCTGTCACTTCCATGATGCTTTTCATTAGTTTTGCTTCTATCTGATCAACTGGCCTTCCTATTGTAAATGGCTACCCACAGCCTCTTGCAAAAGCATTTTCAAAAGGTAAACAAAGACTCACCTTTGTGGTAGGGAGCTTTTACGCAGACGGACATTATTATGGCTAGTCTGACATAGTGGTAGCCCTCACAATTCATATTTAAGATTATAAAATCACAGAAAACAAATAATCAGTCTGTCTCCAACTGCGAAACTGCTTTAAAATCTATACACAGATTATGTATTTGAAATAAAAGATCATGTTTTTCTTTATTTTCCTTTCATGAATGCTGATACTTAGTGCAGTATCAGGAGCTATGCTAATTAGAGAATATAATTCATAAGAAATTTGAACTCATTCACTGGCCACTTGGAAGTAGATTGAGTGAGACTTGGATTTAACTGATGGAACAAAGCAAGTGATAATTCAGTGGTAGTATCAGCCCTCTCAGTGAGTTTTATTTTTGAAATTTTGGCTCAATATTTATATATTTTAAAAACACATTTATGTTTATATGCATTTTTTAATGCTGGTCATAGATTACTTTGCTAAAATTAAAAATTTTGGAATGATTTTATAAATGTGATCACATTTTTACTATATGAGAGTCAATTAAACCCTGCGAGGTAGGCATGGAGAACTGGAAAAGGGACTCACCAGTAACTTGACATACATGGTGCTCTCTGATGAAGAAATACAGGAAAGTAACACAGCCCCATCTTAATGTGTGGTAGCCAGCCTCCAATATGGTCCCTAGCGAGTCTTGTTTCTAGATATTCACATCCCACACTGAATAGGACTGACCAGGGTAACCAACAGGATATTGTGCAAATGACAGAGTGTGACATTGACATTGACATTGTCATAAAGACAAAGTGGCTTCTGCTCAGAGAGAGCTTGGGTCACACACTCTGGGGGAAGCCAGCTGCCATGCTGTGAAGACACTCAAGAAGCATGGTGAGGAACTGAGACTTTAAGCCAACAGCCAGTATCAACTTGCCAGGCATGTGAATGAGCCACTTTGGAAATAGAACCTCTAGTCACAGTCAAGCCTTCTGATACCCGCAACCATGACCAAAATTCTAAATGCAACTTCATGAGAGACCCCAAATCAGAGCTACCCAACTAAGCCACTCCCAAATTTCTAATCCACAATAACTATTTGAGATCAGCATTTATTGTTTTAAGGCTCTAAGTCTTGGGGTAAATTTTTGTACATCGATAGATAACATTATAAAACTTTATAGTCTAGTTGTAATAATGAGATTTCTGTACAATATTAATTAAAATTATGACAATGTGACCTGGAGTTCATCTGAGGTACAAACAAACTATAGGGACCTGAGGAGGGTTTCTTAATCCATGAAATGACGGTATTGGTGACCCTCATTCTTTCCTATAGAGCCTATAGAGAGGGGTGAGGGAAGTAACACAGTTGCCTAGGGTGGGCTAGATATATATTTATAGAGAGTGTTAGAGACTTTGGAGGATTGAAGAGTATGTAAAATATAAAGAGTGTGTTTGTTACTTAACTTCAGCTGATAGTGTGCCATGAGGGAAAGTGGACCCAATGTTGCCAGATTCTTCCATTTTTTTTTCAAGCTTTTACATTCTATGACTAAAATATCCATGTGATCAAAACTATCACCTAACTTCAATTTGAAGTGATGTTGTTGTTGTTAGGTGTCGTCGAGTTGGTTCCTACTAATGGTGACCCTATGTACAACAAAAGGAAACACTGCCCAGTCCTGCGTCATCCTCACAATTGTTTCTATGTTTGAACCCATTGTTGCAGCCACTGTGTCAATTCATCTTGTTGAGGGTCTTCCTCGTTTTTGCTGACCCCCTACTTTACCAAGCATGATGTCCTCCAGGGACTGATGCCTGATAACATGTCCAAAGTATGTGAAATAAAATCTCACCATCCTTGCTTCTAAGGAGCATTCTGGCTGTACTTCTTCCAAGACAGATTTGTTCGTTCGTTTGGTAGTCCATGGTATATTAAATATTCCTCGTCAACACCATAATTCAAAGGCATCAATTCTTCTTCGGTCTTCCTTGTTCATTGTCCAGCTTTCACACGCATATGAGGCAACTGAAAACACCATGGCTTGAATCAGGCGCACCTTAGTCTTCAAGGTGACATCTTTGCTTTTTAATACTTTAAAGAGGTCTTTTGCAGCAGATTTGCCCAATCCAATGTGGCCTTTGATCTCTTGACTGCTGCTTCCATGGTGTTGATTGTGGACCCAAGTAAAATGAAATCCTTGACAACTTTAATATTTTCTCCATTTATCATGATGTTGCTTATTGGTTCAGTTGTGAGGATTTTTGTTTTCTTTATGTTGAGGTGTAATCCATACTGAAGGCTGTAGTCTTTGATGTTCACCAGTAAGTGCTTCAAGTCCTCTTCACTTTCAGTAAGCAAGGTTGTGTCATATGCATAATGAAGGTTGTTAATGAGTCCTCCTCCAATGCTGATGCCCTGTTCTTCTTCATATAGTCCGGCTTCTTGGATTATTTGCTCAGCATACAGATTGAATAAGTATGGTGGAAAAAAAGATACAACCCTGATGCACACCTTTCTTGACTTTAAATCACGCAATTTACCCTTGTTCTTTTCGAATGACTGCCTCTTGGTCTATGTATAGGTTCCTCACCAATGCAATTAAGTGTTCTGGAATTCCCATTCTTCGCAACGTTATCCATAATTTTTATGATCCACACAGTCGAATGCCATTGCGTAAGTCAATAAAACACAGGAAAACATCTTTCTGGTATTCTCTGCTTTCAGCCAGGATCCATCTGACATCAGCAAAGATATCCCTAGTTCCACGTCCTCCTCTGAACTGGGCTTGAATTTCTGGAAGTTCCCTGTTGATGTATAGCTGCAGCTGCTTTTCAAGAATCTTCAGCAAAATCTTACTTGTGTGTGATATTAATGATATTGTTCAATAATTTCCACATTTGGTGAGATCACCTTTCTTTGGAATAGACATAAATATGGATGTCTTCCAGTGGGCTGACCAAGTAGCTGTCTTCCACATTTCTTGGCATAGACTAGTGAGCACTCCCAGCACTGCATCTGTTGAAACATCTAATTGGTATTCTGTCAATTCCTGGAGCTTGTTTTTTTGCCAACGTCTTCAAGGCAGCTTGGACTTCTTCCTTCAGTAACATCGGTTCCTGATCATATGCTACCTCCTGAAATGGCTGAATGTTGACCAATTCTTTTTGGTATAGTGACTCTGTGTATTCCTTCCATCTTCTTTTGATGCTTCTTGTGTCGTTTAATATTTTCCCTGTAGAATTCTTCAATATTGCAACTTGAGGCTTGAATTTTTTCTTCATTTCTTTCAGCCTGAGAAATGCCAAGTATATTCTTCCTTCTGATTTTCTAACTCCAAGTCTTGGCACACATCATTATAATGATTTACTTTTTCTTCTCGAGCTGCTTTGATATCTTATGTTCAGCTCTTTCACTTCATTTCTTCAATTTGCTTTAGCCACTCCATGTTCAAGAGCAAGTTTCGGAGTTTTCTGGCATCCATTTTGGTCTTTTCTTTCTTGTCTATCTCTTTAATGACCTCTTGCATTCTTCATGTATGATGTCCTTATTGTCATTCCTCGACTCATCTAGTCTTAGGTCATTAGCATTCAATGCATCAAATCTATTCTTGAGATGGTCTCTAAATTCAGGTGGGATATACTAAAGATCATACTTTGGCTCTTGTGAAATTGTTCAAATTTTCTTCAGTTTCAACTTGAACTTGCATATGAGCAATTGATGGTCTCTTCCATAGTCTAGCCCTGGCCTTGTTCTGACTGATGATATTGAGCTTTTCCAACATCTCTTTCCACAGATGTAGTCAATTTGATTCCTGTGTATTCCATCTGGTGAGCTCCACATGTATACTTGCCATTTATGTTATTGATAAAAAGTATTTGCAATGAAGAAGTTGTTGGTCTTGCAAAATTCTATCATGACATCTCCAGCATCGTTTCTGTCACTATGGCCATATTTTTCAACAGCTGATCCTTCTTCTTTGTTTCCAACTTTCACATTCTAACCACCAGTAATTATCAATGCATCCTGATTGCATGTTTGATCAATTTCAGAATGCAGAAGTTGGTAAAAGTCTTCAAATTTTTCATCTTTAGCTTTAGTGGTTGGTGTGTAAATTTGACTTATAGTCATATTAACTGGTCTGCCTTATAGGCATATGGATATTATCCTATCACTGACAGCATTGTACTTCAGGATAGATCTTGAAATGTTCTTTTTAACAATGAATGCAATGCCATTCCTCTTCAAGCTGTCATTCCCAGCAAAGTAGGCCATATGATTTTCCGATTCAAAATGGCCAATAGTGAGTGAGTCCATTTCAGCTCACTAATGCCTAGGATATTGATGTTTATGCGTTCTATTTCATTTTTGATGATTTTCAATTTTCCTAGATTCCTGCTTAGTAGATTCCATATTCTGATTATTAATGGAAGTTTGCAACTGTTTCTTCTCATTTTGAGTCGTGCCATATCAGCAAATGAAGGTTCCAAAAGCTTGACTCCATCCATATCATTAAGGTCGACTCTACTTTGAGGAGGTAGCTCTTCCCCAGTTGTCTTTTGAGTGCCTTCCAATCTGAGGGGCGCCCCTTCCAGCACTATATCAGACAATGTTTCACTGCTATTCATAAAGTTTTCACTGGCTAATTCTTTTCAGAAGTAGACCGCCAGGTCCTTCTTCTTAGTCTGTCTTAGTGTCAAAGTATTTCTTTTTATCTCTGAGTCCTACTAGGTCTATCTCCCTGTTTATAATGTGAAATCTCAGTAAAGTTAGTATGTCTCATTTATTTTATTTTCAATGCCTACTTGTGATGAGTTACCCCTACATGGTTAGACTTTTTGCCCAAATCCCTAGAAAAATCAAACCAAACCCATTGCGGTCGAGTCGATTACGACTTATAGCAACCCTATAGGACAGAGTAGAACTGCCCCATTGGGTTTCCAGTGAATGGCCAGTGGATTCGAACTACCGACCTTTTGGTTAGCAGGTGAGCTCTTAACATTGCACCACCAGGGCTCCTAGAGTTCTATAAAAAAACCAAACCTGTTGTTGTAGAGTTAATTCTGACTCATAGCAAGTTCTACAGATACTTCATTTATCAACTACCTTCAGCTGGCAGCCCTTATGGGCATTGTCTCAGCTACAGGGAGGTACCTTGCTCAGCATTTTTCCCCTTCCTTTTGGACCTTATCCAATGACTGATCAATGTGATAATAAATAAGTCTCATCATCGGGGACCAACTTGGGACAACTTGCACAACTTAGGCCATTCTAGCTCTAGAACTCACCATAGGATCATCCAAGGTTGTCTTCGGGCCTGCATTACAATTCAACTTCTTCCTCTCCCCAATCTCTTCCTCTTCGGTCTTCCACAGTGCTGTCTTCAGATCACTCCCTAATAAACATCCTTCATTCTAACCTTCACCTTAGTCTGCTTTCCAGGGAACACAACCTGTGATAACATCAAGTAGGTACTTAATAACTGCTTGGTGGTACAAATTGAAGTCCTTCAGACAAACAAGACTCTTTTCACAAAGATAGGACTATGGTTACCCCCTCTAAAAACCTTAAAATTATTGGATAGTTTCACAAGAAAGACAATCTTTTCTTCAGCTACTTGTTGATTTTGGAATTAATGTGAGGCGAGAAAAGCCCAGAATTTAAATGGACGCCCTGGTCTGCGTACTCTGAGTAACAGTAATGGCTTAGAGCTGTCAGGTCTGCCAGGAGATATTCAATCATGACGTTGTTCTCTTTCTCTTCAACAAAGGTAATCACTCAGCATTTTATCTTTTCTCGAAAGTGTCATTACTTTGAGAAGACAATAAGAGTCTCACAATAGTTTCTATGCAGTGGAAAGATTTTTCTTCACCTTCAAAAGAAAATCTAAAGAAGTGAAAGACCATAATTAATTTGATCATGAAAAAATACATTAGTTTTGCGAAATTCCACAGTTTTGAAGTATAAAATTTATTGGGAAATCCTTTCAAATTGAGTAATTTACCATGTTCTAAAGAAGCCTTGGTGGCGCAGGGGTTAAAGCAATCAACTGCTAACTGAAATATCAGCAGTTCAAAACCACCAGAAGCTCTGTGGGAGAAAGATGTGGCAGTCTGCTTCCATAGAGATTTACAGCCTTGGAAACCTTATGGTGTCGCTGTGAGTCGGAACTGACTTGACGGTAGTGGGTTTGGTTTGGTTTGATCACGTTCTTAGTGCCTATAATATATAAAGATCAAATAAACAGGGAATTGTTTTTTGAAGAAGAAGAAGAAAAACATCCCCTCGGACAAATCTGTGATGCAAAGAAGGATAGCCTACCCGAAAGAAATGATCAATAATAGGTCATCTGGTCTGTCTTAGACTCTGGCTACATGCTACCAACAACGCAGCATTTTCTAAAACAAGTGTTTTTTCCACTTATTTTTCAAATCCAATGAACAATCTGAAATACATTTATATTTTTCATTCATTTACCAATTTAAAAAATAATCACCAAGCACCCTTTAGTCAAACACTGTGCTAGAGGTCAGGGATATAGGGGTGATGGAGATAGACATTGTTCTGGACCTCAGGGAGCTCACAGTCTTCTGGAGAACAGGCTAGTGTCATGAAGGTGGATCAATAGCTGCAATAGTCCGTTGGGATGGGCAGAAGAAGGTGGGAAAGTTAGGCAATCAGGAGGGTAAGAGGATGGCCTTGGAGTACAGCACCTAAGTTGAAGACTGAAGATAATTCAGGATTAGCCAGATAAAGATAAGAGTGTTACAGGCATAGTTAACAGCATATGCAGAGGCCAAGAGGTACAAGGAATATGGGGACGAGGACTAAAAGGTGTTCAATAGGAGAGTCAGGGGAAAGTGGTATCAAATGAGGTAGGACAGATGTCTTGGAGACAATCATGAACCTGTAACAAGGATTTGGAAACCACTGAGAGTTAAATCAGGTAAGTGATGGGTAACATGGTTATATATTCACAAGGTAGTAAAATAGTTCACTACTGAATATTCTACAGCAAATAAAGTTCTCATACAACAATGCAAATTTAAGACAAACATATCTACTAATGCTGTAAAGCTCAGGTATAAGCCATAGTTTTCCTTGCTCAGGGTTTTCTGTCTACATGCCATCCAATGAAACACAGCAAAAAAGAAAGGAATGAAGGAAGGGAGGGAGAGAGGGAGAGAGGGAGAGAGGGAGGAAGGAAGGAAGGATGAAAGAAAGAAAAAAAAAGATGTCTTGCAGGCTGAGTTTGTCTAGTAGGGAATCACCAATTCAACCAGTTTTAGGGTAAATCAGCTCTTCTAGCTGTCATGGGTATTAAGCATTGAATACAAGAATGAAAGCTGAACAGCTGATTGTTTGACAATTGACCCAGGTTGTCCTACAAATCATAGAGTCAGTGTGCTGTGTAGACTAGAGTCTGTGCCCACGCACATATTGGCACTAAAATACTAGAACACATATACAGGATTTGTGAAAGAAAATAGGGGAACTGATACTTTGAGGTAAATACCATATGTTTTATGTTTATATGAAAATTGTGGTATAAGTTTACATTTCTGGCTTCTAAGCCCAATTTTGGGGCCCTGGAGGCACAGTGGTTAAGAACTCGGCCGCTAACCAAAAGGTCGGCAGTTCAAATCCACCAGCTGCTCCTTGGAAATTCTATGGGGCAGTTTTACTCTGTCCTATAGGGTCGCTATGAGTTAGAATCAACTCGACTGCAGTGGATTTGGGTTTTTTCGTTTTTTAAGTCCAATTTTGCCAAACGTCCACTTCCCTCCTGCCTACAACATTCCTAAATAACT
The DNA here is from genome assembly GCA_030035585.1 of Dugong dugon. Taxonomy (NCBI): domain Eukaryota; kingdom Metazoa; phylum Chordata; class Mammalia; order Sirenia; family Dugongidae; genus Dugong; species Dugong dugon. The sequence continues at coordinate 18,064,553 of CM057480.1, read as the reverse complement.
TCCGTCACATGATATATGGCCTTGCTTTTGAAGGTCCTCAAACACTTACAAGTATTCTTAGACTGTTGTCACCTACAATTGCCTTAAAGAAGTGAAGTCTTAGATACGAACATGGGCCAGAAATGCCTTGTTCTTCTCTAAAGTTCCAAAAAATGAGTTTTTCTAATCACAGTGATATTTTCACAAAATATGCAGCTTTTTATTCTTATTTCAGAAAAAATAAAAGCATTTTCCAAAAGGTTATGTGTGGATAGCACTCACACATTATATATATATGTGTGTGTGTGTGTGTGTGTGTATGTGAATGTCATGTTTGAGTGGGTGGGTGAGTGTGTGAATAAGTGAATGTGTGTGTGTGTGTGTGTGTGCACTGTAGACCTCACTACCTTACTTTACTGGAGATAAAAATGAAGTATCAATATTGATGTATAATGTGGAGAACTTTGACATATTTCAGGGTGGCTGCCAACCCGTGCTCCTCTCTGGAGGAATTTCTCTTTCCTATGAAATATGCAGGGAAATATAAGGCTTACTCACCCGTGGGCATGACTGATTTGATCAGGATGGCCTCTGAATAAAATTTTCTGAGACCTATGACTTGTGTGGCCTAGCGTGAAAAGATAAACTCTGACAATCATGTTAACTCCCAAAAACATAAACTAAGAGATGGAAAAGGAAGTTGTCAATCGGTGATGGGCTCTGGAGCTAGGAGGTCACATAGACATAGGTCATATAGATTCATGTGCAAGATGGGTCAATTCAAGAAGATTGATGAGGGAGGAAGACATGGAGAGTTACGGAGAAAGAGAGAGAGCAAGAGCACTAGATAAAGAGGTACATTCTTATAGGTAAGCTTTAGTTGTTCAACGGTTTCTTTTCACATGTACCTTTTCAATAATACCTTTTCTTCCCCTGATGTAACTTGAGAAGTCTCTGTTCCTTTAATAGTAATATCTTTTTTTATACCCTTAGTTAACTGGGGAGACTTGGTGGCCCAGTGGTTAAGCAGTGGGCTGCTAACCAAAAGGTCTGTGGTTCGAACCCACCAGCCACTCAATGGGAGAAAGATGTGGCAGTCTGCTTCTGTAAAGATTCAGAGCTTTGAAAACCCTGTGGGGGAGTTCTGCTCTGGCCTATAGGGTCACTATGAGTCACAATTGACTCAACTGTAACAGGTTTGTTTAGTTTTGCTTTTGGGTTTCTGACTACTCATTCTAAACAAAAGAACGCAAGATGGCAGCATTGTGAAGAAGGGGTAGATGGTTGCCTAGAGAAAAAAATAAGACCCAGTCATGCTTGGGGAATCCAGGACATTCAGGAAATGAACTGATGGTATTTACAGAATTAACAATGATGATGTCTACAAGGAACAAATAATGGCTTTCAGCTCTACAAATCCAAAACCTATTTTCCTCTAACCTACATCCTCCACTATATTTTGTGAAGATTTACATGAAAATGATGAGAGTAAAGGTTTTTGATACTTCATGTTGATAAGTAATCTGTGCACCTTATGTTTTTATGTATTATTTTCTATCCATCAAACTTCTTTTTTATAAGCTTGATGAAGAACATTGACTTTTTGAAATATCCAATGATTTCCTATCTATTGTGAGTCAGGGACCTGCTTACTGAAGTTTTAGACTCCAAAATCATGACATGGACCCATGTATTGATGCATGGTCAGCATAGTTTTTAGAAGTGAGTTTGTGTTTTAAGGAAGAGTAGCACTGTGGTACATTATTGGGTCTTTAAATATGGATTTATTGATTCTGTCCTTCATCGCAGTCTTTAGTAGCTCACTATGAACCTGCTATAAGATGCAAATCTCAAGGAAAATCTTTCAGGAAAACAGAGAAAATTTTATTAAACCTCTGTGGAAAGTCGCTTATGGCACTGGAGAATAACAGAGAAATAAACAGTAAGGAGAAGAAGAGTAAGAATAGAAGAAATTTTCAAAAATGTATTATAAATGGAATAAAGGTAAAATGAAAGCATATAATGAGTTAAAAAGATGTGTAAAGTAGTGAAGATCCTCGAAGTCAAGAACACTTAGTTAAAATTGTTATTTACTTGAAAAATCGCTTAGAGTGGAACCAATGTACTTGAAAGGATTTGTGGCTATGGGTAAAGTGGACAGCAAGATGAGGTTCTATTAATATAAATCTTACCTAATTCAATGCTTGATTCAAGTTGTGGGCTCAATGATCATTTTTAATGAAGCTATCAAATACAAGACCTTTTCAAGTGGAATCTGTTCTTCCTGTTCATGGAAAGTAGCTAAAGAGTATGTGTACCAAACACCCCCTGCACACACACACAAATACTACAACTGCTTCTAAGTCTAAACTGAAAGAGAATTTGTAGCAAATATCAGTTGAGAGCCTTACAGAAATCACAATTCTTACAGGAATACTAGGACAGTGGGAGACAGTCTTTAAACAAAACTGACTACATGTTTCTTAGGTTTGTATAGTTATCCTATACATTTTATTTCTCTTTTTAGGTAACTCCCTCATGTATCTGACAAACTTTCACTCATCATTTAGCCCCAAGCTTAGACACCGTTTCCTCCAAAGTACTTCATGACTCTGCTGATAACCCTCTTATGTGCTTCATCGGTACACTCTTCTTAGCTATAATACGATTTGTTATAATTGCCTCAACACTTGCCTGTTCTTTCACTAGACTGTAATATTTTTGATGGCAGATGCCATGGATAATTCACCACTATGTCTCCAGTGGGTGTGATTCACTGAAGGTACCTAATATGTATCTGTTATATGGATGGATGGATGGATGGATGGATGGATGGATGGATGGATGGACGGGTGAGTGGGTGGGTGGAAAGAAGGAGAATGTAGAGAAAGCTGAGGTGGCATCAAGAGAGGAGAGGGAGAAAGTGAGGGAGAAGCAGAGGAAGAGAGGAGGAAGAAAGAGGAGTTTATACTGTGGTATGAGTATTTAAAGTGATAGCTGAAGATATGTTGGATAACACAAATATGACCTTTCTTTGGGACTCTAGTAATTAAAAAAGTGGGCTCTTTATAATGCTAGGTTAAAGCACAAGAATGAACGTAATATTTTTATACTACTATGAATATCCATAAAAACCAAACCAAACCCGTTGCCATTGAGTTGATTCTGACTCATAGCGACCCTACAGAACAGAGTAGAACTGCCCCATAGAGTTTCCAAGGAGACCTGGTGGATTCGGACTGCCGACCTTTTGGTTAGCAGCTGTAGCACTTAACCACTACGCCACCAGGGTTTCATCTGAATATCCATAGCATATCTAAATGACATATCCCCTTATCAGAATTTATAGCCAAAAATTAAAAGAATATTTTTACATTGTTACAATTTGTTATAATTATCCCTATTAGTACATCCTAAGCATGATCAATGGCACAATCAATGCCCATGGAAGCAGCAGTCAAAAAATCAAACAACACATTGCACTGGGCAAATCTGCTGCAAAAGAACTCTTTCAAGTGTTAAAAAGCAAAGATGTCACTTTGAGGACTACGGTGCCCCTGAGCCAAGCCATGGTGTTTTCAATCACCTCAGATGCATGCAAAAGCTGGACAATGAATAAGGAAGACTGAAGAAGAATTGAGGCCTTTGAATTATGGTGTTGGCGAAGAATATTGAATATACCATGGACTGCCAGAAGAATGAACAAATCTGTCTTGGAAGAAGTACAACTAGACTGCTCCTTAGAAACAAGGATGGCAAGACTTGGTCTCATATACTTTGGACATGTTATCATGAGGGACCGGTCCTGCAGAAGGACATCATACTTGGTAAAGTAGAGGGTCACAGAAAAAGAGGAAGACTCTCAGTGAGATGGATTGACACAGTGGCTGCAACAATGGGCTCAATCATAACAACAATTGTGAGGATGGCACAGGACTGGGAAGTATTTTGTTCTGTTGTGCATAGGGTCACTATGAGTCGGAACCAACTAGACAGCACCTAACAACAACAACAACAACAAGCATGAGATAATTGTAAAAAAATTGTCTCTTATTTGTGTGTAATATGGGTGTTCAAGGGAGATAATCTTAGTGAGATATAAGGACAGGTGGATGGGTGAGTGAGAGAGTCCTCAAGGCAATTCAGGCATGAGTCCTTTGTCTGGATGCTGGTTATGGACAAAAATGAGGGACTTTCTTGAAGATAGAGTCATTGTCCCATTTTATAACCAGAAGAGAAAATTAAAAGAAAAAGAATGATGTACCATGATTAAATATACAAAAAAGGAAGTTGACAATTAATAAGAATTTATTCTTAAACTGAAATACTACATTTTTTTTCCCTCACCAGCTTCTATTTCCTCTTTCTCTCTGTTTCAATAACCAATTAACAGGTTTGCCCAAGAGAGCCAAGTTTTCCTTAATGAATACAACTCTAAAAATGGCCTTCCTTGACTACTCTTTTCCTAAGGGAGGTATAGGGGCTTGATTCTTTCTCCATCAAGTTCAACCTAAACACAATTCTCTTGAAGCATTGGCCACAGTGTTTGGCACATCTTTACGTATCCGTTTTCTTCACTGGACTGTGCATTTTTTGAAGGCATAGATTTTTGTCTCTATATTTGTCTTAATCATATGTGTGCTCGTGACACCTACAGTAGTGTCTGGTACATAGTGAGCTCTCAGTAGATGTTAGATGAATGAATGAATGTATGTATGTATGAATGAATGAATGAATGCAAAAGGAGGAAGAGTCACTATTGACATTCCGACTGTGGCCATTTGCCTATTTTCTCTGATGAGTCTCTGGAAAAATTCGTAAATAAATTTTGCCATGAGAATTTGTTTCGATGTTTTTCTTTGTTTATACCAAAATCAATCATCTCTTAAGGTAGGAAAGCTTTTTTTCCAGTGACTAGTATGCAACAGTTTCGTATCTAAGACTTTCTCCTTTTTCCAGCATCATTTAATCTGAAGTCTATAAATATTAGTCAAATGGTTGGTTGCTCTTAGGGAACATACCATCAGAGCAAAGGGAGATGGCAAGACTTAAGGTTTATTCAGGCCATGGAGAGGTCTTCAGCAAAACCCATGTCTTATATCCTCAGTGTTTGTCATTCAAATTTAGCATCCTGCTCATCTGGACAGCGCTGGGAAGATACTGCAAGTGTAGAGGCACTTATTTAATATTATTTAACCAGAAAAGTCCCAAGAAACTACTCTATCCCCAAACCTAATTTTACAATGTTCAGTGGCATGATAGAATTGGAATGGGGGAACACAAGTTTCAATGTTGGAGTTAGCTATGAGATGAGGTCAGAGAACAGAGATTCAAAATGAATCTAAATGTCTAGCAGGCTTGAACCAAGATTGTTACAACACCAGGAACAATGCTGTCCCCTGGGCTTGTTGACGAGGCAGAGTGGTATAGTTGAAAGAGCATGAGTTTGGAGTAATATTGATCTAGGATTGAATCCAAGCGGTGCCACTCAGCAATCGTGTGACCCCATGAAAGTTACCGAACCTTTTTGAGACTCCATTTCCTCGTTTATAAAATAGGAATGATAATTCCTACTTTGCTTTGTGGTTTTGAACAGTTGGGTCATAAAACCATTGTCATCGAGTTGACAATGACTCATGGGGACCCCATGTATGTCAGAGTAGAATTGTGCTCCATAGGGTTTTCAGTGGCTGATTTTTCAGAAGTACATTAGCTGGCCTTTCTTCTAAGGCACCTATGGGTGGACTCAAATCTCCAGCCTTTTGGTTAGCAGCCAAGTGCTTAACCATTTGCAACATGCAGGGACTCCATAGGCACTTAATAAACGACTGCTATTATTATTATTATTAATCATACCTTAAGGCTGCTAACCAAAAGGTTAGCAGTTTGAATCCACCAATTGCTCCTTGGAAACCCTATGGGGCGGTTCTACTCTGTCCTATAAGGTTGCTAGGAGTTGCAATTGACTCAGCGCGATGGGATTTAATAATATAATTAAGGAGCCATCATGGTGCAGTGGTTAAGAGTTTAGCTGCTGTCTTAGTCATCTAGTGCTGCTATAACAGAAATACCACAAGTGAATGGTTTTACTGAAGAGAAGTTTATTTCCTCACAGTCAAAGTAGGCTAAAAGTTCAAATTCAGGGTGTCAGCTGCAGGGGAAGGCTTTTTCTGTTGGCCTTATTCTCATCAGTGTTCCCCCGGACTAGGAGCTTCTCTGCGCAGGAATCCCGGTCCAGAGGACGCACTCTGCTCCCAGCACTGCTTTCTTGATGGTATGAGGTCCCTCTGTCTCACTGCTCACTTCCGTCTTTTATATCTCAAGAGATGCCCTCAGGACACAATCCAGTTTTGTAAATTGAGTCCTGCCTCACTAACACAACTGTAGCCCATCCTCCCTCATTAACATCATAGAGGTAGGATTTACCACACATGGGAAAATCATACAGTACCGGGAATCATGGCCCAGCCAAACCGATACACACATTTTTAGGGGAACATAATTCAATCCATAACAGCTGCTAATCAAAAGGTCAGCAGTTTGAATCCACCAGCCACTCCTTGGAAACCCTGTGGGGCAGTTATACCCTGTCCTATAGGGTCACTATGAGTTGGAATCAACTCCACAGCAACAGTTTTTTTTTTTTTTTTTTTTAATGGGTAATAATGTAATATTACTAGTGATTTTAAACAAGTGATAATATAATATTAATAGTGAATTTAAAATAATTATATTAATATTAAGAGAAAGTTTACTTTTTTATGCGTTCATACCCGGCAACTCCAAGTTTCTCTAGTCTTCTCTCTGACATGGATTTCTCTGTTCACAACAGGTGCCAAATAGAAGCAACACCTTCTAAAAGGGGGAGATTGTGATGGAAGCAGCAAAGAGGAAATAGGGAGAAGGGCCACAATTCCATGAAATTACAAAGACCAGTTAAAAAGAAATACAAGTTTCTAGGAAGAGTATTATTGTAGGTGCAGGATGGAGGAGAGCAGATTTGAGAAATATTTAAGAGGGTCTGTTGACTAATGAATTGGATAGGTGACAATGGGTGATGGTGGGACTGATGAAGGATTGGATGTCATACATGGAATAACATGTAGGTTGCTGATTTCTCAGTTCAATACCTCTCACTGGCATGGGCACTTGGGGAACTTTGAAGATGTCCAAGTTTAAGGGGCAAGTTAATGGTTTAGGTAAGTTGTGGTACCTTTGAAACGAGGAGATGGAGAGGACATCAGGCAGTTGAACAAAGGGCCTGAAACTGAGAGGAAGGGTTTAGCAATAATATGCCCAGTAAATGTTTAATAACTGGCTCTCCAGGAAAAAAAGTCCTGATTTGTAGCATTAGCGAGTCTCCATGGTGTAAATACTTGCACCATATTCAATTTCAAGCTACGGTCATGGCTTGGGAGGAGTTTTACACAAATGGCTCTTACAAAAGGGCGCAAGCTGACTCCAGCACATGACTGGGTCTGGGAAGCAGATATACTTATGCAATTTGATGGTGATTACAAGGCAGTTGAAGGCAGAGATTTGAATAATTGAATGAATTCACTTGGGGAGAGCATAGAGTTAGGGTAAAGAGAGGGCAGTCCTGAATTACTACAAAAACTAGTTCCTGGGTAAAGAATAATGAGCAGGTAAAGGACAGCGGTGGGCAGTGGTGGTTCCGTGGTAGAATTTTCACTTTCTATGCAGGAGACCAGGGTTTGATTCCTGGCCAATGCATTTAAAGGGTAGCCTCCAGGTGTCTGTCAGTGTAGGCCTGTGTGCTGCTATGATGCTGAACAGGTTTCAGCAGAGCTTCTAGGCTAAGGCAGACTGGGAGGAAAAGCCTGGCAATCTGCTTCTGAAAAGCAGCCAATTAAAACCTATGGATCACAGGATTTCAGTCCCATCGTGCATAGCTTACCATAAGTCCAGCAACTGAAGGGCTGCTAACAAGAACAAAGGAGACTGAGAAGGAGTAGCCAGAGTGGGTGGGAGGGAAAACCCAAAAAATTATGGTATCGTTGAAAGCAAGAAAAGGGTGATTCGAGAAGCAGAAAATAGTCAAAAGTGTGAAAAAAAAAAAACAAGAAACAAAAAACCTGTTGCCCTTCAGTCGATTCTGACTATAGCGACCCTATAGGACAGAGTAGAGCTACCCTACAGGGTTTCTAAGGCTGTAAATTTTTACAGAAGCAGACTATCACATCTCCAGACCTTTGGGATAGCAGATGAGCACTTAGCCACTGTACCACCATGCGCTCATGAAAAGCCAAGTAAATTCTTCTCAGTGACTGATGATTTTTGAAAATTGTTCACTTCCGTTTCACTTGGGTTTTCTTTCTCTTTAACTCTTAACTCTGAAGTGCAAAGCGTTCGCAGGAATAAAAGGAGATAATCAGAACTGAATCTGTTCTGTCAATCAGCTTAGAGCTTTCATTGTATCGCCTGCTGCTTCCCAAGGTCATCTAAAGGTTAACGTAAATGAAGAGTAGTGTCTTCTTACCAAAAAAAGGGAGGAGGGGGATAGAAACTACTGCTTTTAAGGCTCCATTTGTCCCTCAAGAAGTCTAAACTCTCAATGAGCCTATTAAATTAAAATTAATAGGAGGCCTTGGTAGTGCAGTGGTTAAGCGTTTGGCTACTAACCAAAAGGTCAGCAGTCCGAGTCCACCAGCCACTCCTTGGAAACCCTATGGGGCAGTTCTACTTTGTCCTATAGGGTTGCTATGAGTCGGGATTGACTCAATGGCAACAGGTTTACAGGTTTTTAAAGTTAATAAATCACCTCTAGCTGTCTCGCTCAGCAAATGGGACCCTGTTTTACCAATTTCCAAATTTATCTCTTCTGTAATTGGTCATAACTGTTTTGATTATTTGTGCATCTTTTCCTCCTCCTCCATTGATATTTGTTTTTTTTTTTTTTTTTTTTTAAATCCCTAGGAATTAAATTTTTTATTGAACTACTTGAGCTTTTCAATGACAGGGAAAAAATCATTTTCTTAACACAAGGGGCTGACTTGATTCAGAATCAACTTGAGGGCAAATAAGAAGAACAACTGATGTAATGATGATTCTAGAGTATACATTTGAATTTTTTAAGCTAAAAATGTTACACATTCAGTCTAGAGCTTATTTTTATAAATCACTCTTTTTACTAATTACAAAATAAATATATTCTCTTGTTTAAAAATTTGAAAATTAAAAAAAAATGTAAAGAAGAAAATACCCATTGCCATAGAGTCAATTTCGACTCATAGCAACCCTATAGGACAGAGTAGAAATGCCCCATAGGGTTTCCAAGGAGCGGCTGGTGGATTTGGATTGCCGACCTTTTGGTTAGCAGCCATAACTCTTAACCACTGAGCCACCAGGGCAAATTCCGTACTCAAATACTATTAATACTGTTTCCTTTCAGATAGTCAGTTGTATAGTTTGTGTGTGTGTGTGTGTGTGTGTGTGTGTGTGTTAGGTGCCCTTGGGTTGGTTTCCACTCAGGGTGACCCTATGTACAGCAGAATGAAACACTGCCAGGTCCTGCGCCATCCTCACAATCATTGCTATATTTGAGCCCATTGCTATAGCCACTGTGTCAATCCATCTTGTCGAGGGTCTTCCTCTTTTTCACTGACCCTCTACCTTACCAAGCATGATGTCCTTCTCCAGGGGCTGGTCCTGCCTTATACATGTCCAATTATATATACACTATATACACCAGTTTTATATGCACTAGTTTATATACACTATGGCATATGCTATTTATATATTAATAGTTCTTTGTGTCCTGAAATTTTGTACAATATTATACTATCAGCATCTTCCTCAAGTCAGTAAAATTCTATAAAATATGATTTTAACTGTTGAGCAATATCCTCTGTTATGAGTGTACCATATTTATTTAAACATTATCCTACTTTTGGAAAGTTAGATGATTTCCAAGTTTTCATTATTGCAAATAGAATTGCAATGGACATCCTCTTCCATTAGTTCTTGTACTTATTACTCATTGATTTCTTGGATAAAGTCCTGGAAATGTAATTACAGTGTTAAAGGTAAAATTCCTGCAAAGAATTTTGGTACATACTGTTCAATTGCTCTCCCAAAGGATTGTACCAATTTACAATTACGTCAACACTCTATTTTCACTGCACCATCGCCGACGTTGAGAATTATCTTTAAAAAAAGCAATATGTGCATGTTTGTGTGCGCACATGCTCACGTGTGTTCATGTATGTTCGTATATATGTGTGTGTACATGCGTGTGTATGTATGTATGTCGCATTTGATAAGCAATAACTGGCATCTTTATCGTTATTCTCGTTTAATGTTTTTCACAGAAGTAATTGTGTGTGTGTGTAAAGTTCTCTTCATATCCCTTGCTCTTTTTTCTATTTATGTTTAGTGTTTTACCTTACCTACAGAGTTTGATGTAATCTAGAGGTAACAAATAAACTTTATTTGAGCTTCTGGAAATATAATTTCTAAATGGAGCCTCAGCAATTACCATAAAAGGGAAAATAAAGCTAAACTGTGAAGATATAAAATTGCTGTTTACAGATCATAATTACATAAAGAGAAACAAACATTATCCCTTACAGCTACTAGGACCCCATGAGGAAGGTACATTTGTTACCCCTTTGGGCAAAGACTGAAGTTTTTTCTTCTATCCATGGATGCAGTTAGTTTTTAGAGTGAAGACTAGTTTGAGAACGGTTCCCAGGTCCCTTACCATCACTTCTGAGTGGTGCTGCAGAAGAATCCTTGCAAACAATTGCTGCGAGCTTTAGATACAATTTTCTAATTCTCCCTTGGCCCCTAAACAAGCTACTTCCTTAGCCTTTTCACCACATGGGATCATGTTGCCAATAATGTCTTTGGGATAAATTTGAATTCATCAGGCTTGACTTTAATTATATTATGTAAACTAGAAAATGTCCCCAGTAGGCTCTGAGGGAATAGCTTCTGTATGCAATTGCAGAGTTCTGTTTTGTTTAAAATATTTGCATTTTGATAAATCCACTCTGACTCTAAACCTGTTTTTGATCTTTGTCAGGAACATATTTTCATCACATCGGCCTGCATTTCCATTTTTAAATAAATATTTGCAAAAAATGTGCATAAGCTCTTTCCTTCTAGTCCACATCCACCTTATATGTCTTTCTCTTTACTCTGGTTGGGGCAGGATGGTAAGACCAGATGGGCAAAACGTCATTTTCATGGTTATCCCAGGACCATAAAAGTTGACAAATAATAATCAAGTGAGGAATCGAGAGTATTCTTAGACAGTGCATATGGAAGAACAGCTTTCAAAATGATCAGACGGGAGAGAAATCATTTGAAACACTATATGGACTCCACACTTAGGTTTATGGATGACATCTGTGAAGTTGCTCTTCCAGACCCACATTGTAGATGGTATCATTGCTCCTACCCGCCCCCGCCCCCCCAATATCTACGTCCATTTTTATATAACTTTGTAGTTCTTTCCCCCAAGGGCCATATTATATGTCAACCCCTGCTTTATTTTGGGCTTGGCTTGGTGGCCAGTTTTGGTTAATAGAATGAGGTGTGCCATATTGGAGCCTAGCTCTTTTATGCCTCTGGTGTTACTGTGCGAAGAACCTACCCCGGTAAGCCTGCTGGTCCAAGGAGGATGAGATGAATGTGGAGCAGAGATGCCCCAGCTCACTTAAGACCTGCACTGAGAAGCAGAGACGCCCAAGAACCGTAGCTAAAGCAAACCCTTTCAGCTGAGCCAAGCCTAGAACCCAGCCAATATGTCACATGTGTAAATAATAAAGATAATAAATAATTGCCCTTTTAAGTCAATAAGTTGTGGGATGGTTTGATAAAGAGCAACAGAAAACGAACATAATAACTTTAAAAAATTTAGCAACTAACAACCTACACACTCAACGTAAAAATTAAAAAGCTTCCCAGTTAGGTAGAGAGCCTATCAATGTCCCTCTTTTAGGAATGGTTCACTCGCCACCTTACACTCAGGTTCTCGTTTACAGCTTCTGAGTCATGCCTCCTCCTGGAAGCATCTCTACTTATTGGCTTTTAAAGAAACATTTCTCACCACAAATACACTTTTTTTCCCTCAACACACCTAGCCATTTCTCTTCGAAGCTCCTCCCAACTACTTCACTTTTTCCCTACCCACAGAGATGCAAAGAGCCTGAGTGAAAGGTGGTGATGGTTGAGTTCAGAAATAAAGCAAGCCTTTCCATTTCCTATTCATCTCACAAGGGTAATCTCAGCATCTAAGCGCTCCGCAGTCAATCAGGCAAGTTCTCACTGCCAGCTCTTGAAAGACGCAGGGAAACAATTCTGATTCGGGGCATGGCTCATGAAAAACAAAATCTACAATCAAAGAAAAAATCACACGTACACCTGTCTCAAACGAGGCAGAAAAATCACATCACATAATTTGTATCGTTTCTGATTTCTCACAGCAGAAAAAGAGGATCGTATTTACTTTATAATGTAATTAAGATCAATTTAAAAATCCAAACTGTCTCCAAACTGTCCTGTTGTGACTCAGTTTTATCAAAATCAATAAGTCATTTGTGGCCAACTCTTTTCTGAACAGTCAGCAAACTCAAGGAAAAATATTGCAATGAAAAGACTCTTTTAATAAAACAAAATCACCGTCTGGCACGTTGTCTGGAACATTACTATATGTGGACCAGGTCCTATTAATATCCCTGCTTTTCTAAAGACAACAAACCTAGCCTGTTTCGGTAGGCAGAATCAAATCTTCCCCATGGAGAACCAGATTGGAAAAGGAGATATTCTTTCAGCATGCCTCAGGAAGTGGTAATCTGGTGGCTGGTAAGAACAGAGGCATACTACTTTCAGCCTGGTGCAGAAAAAAAATCAACCACAGTCATGGCTGGGACACGGATAACTGCCTAGCGATTAACCAGGTGTAAACATTACCATCTCAGCTCCAGTGACAAATCCACACGCATCTGTGTCATTAAGCACCACTGGGCATTTCAGGATAGAAACGTTCCAGATGTTCTATACTCTATGAAACAAAATCCAAACAGATCATTCACATCCAATTGCTTTCTATCTCAATGACCATACACCCCAAATGATTCAAAGGTTTGTATCTTAAAATATACCTAATTGGACCTGAGAAAATATGTATTTAATTTTTTACTGCTTTAAAAAAATATATGAGATAAAAACACTAAAGAAGGCAGCTTGCTACTTTTCTTTAAACTGTATAGTCTAAAACAATATTTGGTTTACTGTATTGTGAATATAATTAAAAGGCCATTCAAATATCTATCATAAGTAGTGAGTTTAGCACATTGATTTTATACAATAGCTATTTCTAAACATTCAGAATAAAACTTATTTTTCTGACTTTGATTTCTACCTTGGAGAAAGAGAAGGGGTTGGGGAATTAACATTTACTGAGCACCTTCTGAATGCTACCCACTTTAATATGTAAGTTCATTAAATATGATTCTATAAAAATCTATGACAAAAGAAAAAGTAGGGCATGAAGTACATATCCATTTAGAAGTGCTAGGTCTCAGATATCTAGTCATGTTTATATGAGTTTTTGAGTATGGCCTGTGATTTAGCAGAGTCTATATTCTGTTGAAAAGGGCAGGCAGCTACTAACTCAGTTATTCCAAAGAACTTTTTATTCTTTCTGTCCTCACTATGCATTTCCCGCAACTTAGTCCAAAAATTAAATTTTCATTTTTAAAAAACATACTCAGAAGAAACTCTGGCTCCAGATGTAATTTTCAGGCATTGTCTTACAAGACTGTTTTGCTTTCCAAGAAGAATAAAGAAAGATGAGTTTACTGTTGTGTCATGTGAAAGGGACGTTCAGGATTTAACCAGCATGTTAGTGAATGGCCCACAGGCACATAGAAACACACAGAACCACCTATATAGGAAATAAACACTTCTGAAGAGCCAACAACACCAATAATAGCAGTAAATGTATACATAGTATTTAGACTGTTCTAAGCACTATTCTGGAGCCCTGATGGCACAGTGGTTAAGCATCTGGCTGCTAACCAAAAGGTCAGCAGTTCAAATCCACCACCCGCTCCTTAGAAACCCTATGGGGCAGTTCTACTCTGTCCTATAGGGTTGCTATGTGTTGGAATTGACTTGGCAGCAGTTTTTTTTTTTTTTTTTAAAGCACTGTTGCAAATACTTTATTTACATTGACTGCAGTGAAATCTGTGAGAGCCGGAACTTGAGGGGACCGCCTTGTTTTTCCAGGTCTCACAAGTTTTCTGCCTTTGAGAGGGTACAGTCTTACCACTTTTCTATTGCTCTCTATTTAGTGGAAAATATTTGAGTTTTTCTTCTCTGACAGATTTCCTCCTTACACAGGTTCCAGCTTCCGCAGGTTTTACTGTATTTTAATCCTTCTAACAGGCCTGTGAGAAAGGATTCATACATTTCACAGGAAAATAATAGCTTACCCCGGTGCTCAATAGCCAAAGTGAACACTCAGTATAGGGCACATTATTACTGCAACTTCTACGTGCTGATTCCTGTCACAGCTGAGTTTTCCTCGGACATTTCCCCCTCTTTCTCACCTACCTTTTTTCCTCCTACTCAGCCTTTGCATCTTTTTTTCTCAATGTCTTCCTTAAATGGATATAATATACATTTGTACTATTTACTGGTATTATTTATTTACTGAAAAATGTGAATATGTTCCCTTTCTTAATTTTAAGAGTGGGTTTGTTGAGTATTTCCTTTTCATTCTCTTATAATAGTTAAGATATGTTAGGGACCAATGGTAGTTTAAATTTTAAAATGCTACTAAGACACATAGTATCTTTTGAATGTCCTAAGTCCACCATTACAGCATTAACAAAAGGGAAACAGTTGCCATGGAGTCGATCCTGACTCATGGTGACTCATGGTGTCAGAGAAGAACTGTGCTCCATAAGGTTTTCAATGGCTGATCTTTCAAAAGTAGACCACCCGGTCTATCTTCTGAGCCATCTGTTGATGGACTCAAACCTCACCAACTCAAAACTTTCAGTTAGCAGCCAAGATGGTTAACCATATGCCCCCATTAGTGCCCCTTAAGTCACTGTAGTACGGTAACCCATAGAACCCCCAGGGAGCTACTGCATTGTGTTCAAATAAATCCTTTTTCTCTTTCACCTGAGGAAACATTTCCTGGAATCTTCTCAGTCAGGAGACCAGTAAGAGTATTCAGATATTAACAACAAGAAGAAGAAGACCAAAACCTTCCTGTGAGATCCCATTTAGTATGACTGTTGGTTGTTTATTTCCAATGCCATCATAGCAATTACATAAGACAGGAGCATTAGAAGTAGATCAATTTTAGATCCACCACACTTGAGAAATTCTGAGGCCATGATTTTCATGGATTTCCCTAGGTTGTAATGAAGAAGCTAGGAGATTATAACAAAGAGAGGTAGGTAACCCAGAAGAAATAGATATATTTGACTATACTATTCTTATAGAAAATGAAACAAAAATGGGTACAAAATAAATGCAAAGGCTTGGAATTTGGTAGTTATTTCTCTGAAAGACAGAGATAAGAGAAGGAAAAGAATGGACTTCAAAAAGAGGGAAAATAAAATAATTCCACATTTCCAGAGAAAACATTGTCAGGAGGGACAGGAGGTAGAAATCTAAAGCTTTCTTACCTATGTAGGATGGTGTGATGTTTAAGATTGTGTGTCAGCTTGGCTGGGCCATGATTCTCCGTGTTTTAATGTAATCACTCCCATGATTGAATATACTCTCTCTGGATCCTACCGCTGCTTCCTGTCATCCATCTCATCTCCCGTTCTTGGGACTTGAGCTGTCAGCTTATCTGCCGAACCTGGGATTCGTCGATCTGCACAGCCTGTGAGTGGGAGCCCTGCTCTCTGACCTTCCGATCTTGGGCTTGCCAGCTTCTGCAGCAGTATGACTTGGGAGAGGCCTCTACCCTGATCCACGGACTTGGGACGTTCTATCCTCTACAATCGTGTGAGCTGTTTCCTTGATATAATCTCTCTCTCTATATATATTTATACACTTTACTGGTTTTGCTTCTCTAGAGAACCCAGCCTCAATGTCTAAAATGGAGACAGTGCATAAAATATGCCCCCAAAATCCTAAATTATTTCAACCCCCTAGACTTCATCTGGAAGCAGACAGGGTACAACAAATATCATGTGTAACGAAATCTGTGCCAGGGAGTTTTAAGGTCTTGAGCTTTTATAAGATATATGATACTTTGAGAAAACAAATAATACTTTATGGAAAAACTTTTTGAATAATGGCTCCTTTACAAGTCATTTGCGACAAGTGTTTCATGAGTCCCAGCTCTAATAATACCTTGTATAAATTCAGGCCAGAGAATGACTAACTATCCCTTGCTGTTCTTGATGACATAAGCCTGACACCTTGAACAAACACTTAAGTCTTGTTAATATTATGAGTTCCACTGTCATCATATGGAAGGTTATAAATATCTAAGCAGCATGGGTTTGGAGGCTCTTCCCTTCACCGGAATGACAAGTTCTTACAAATAGACCTCTGGCCCACAGGTCAAGATGAAGTCAAATTATTGGCCTCTCCAGCAATGGCGTCTGACCCAGAAAGAAGCTTTAGCAATAAAAATGAAAACTGAAAGGGCTAAATGGAGATGGAACAACTAGCAACTATATTCTAGTCTTCACTCCTCAAACTGATGATGATTGCTTCTATCAAAAAACAAGACACTTTACTGTCTCAGCTCTCTCTGTCTCTCTGCCAGGACTAAGACTCATCTGCACCATTTACCCTACATCCTCTGCTCCTTCTCTGTGATGAAAAGGGAATCATCTTGTGACTTGGAACAAAGACTGGAGCTGTCTCATTATCTAATGCACCATTAGCATAATTCATCCAGAGACCGCCCTGCCCAGCTTTTCACGGGAGGTTGATAACTATTCCTGCAAGAATATGCTGGGAAAGAAGAAGATGGGAATATTTAGTGTTGCCTGCCAAGTGGAGGGCAAAACGTGAACATTTGCCATCGTGAGATATCAACATAAAACTTCCAAGCTCGGAACTGGGAAAGGGGGTCTGTCACCTGGAGGCAATCTAACCTTCAGCGCATTTAAATACTTATTTTTTACAAATGAGGAAACTGAGACCTGGAGAGGCTAAGAGGTTTGTTCAAGGTCTCCAGTTGCCTCAAGACAAATGAGCCTCTAATACATGGCCTTTTCATATAGACTGTGATTATTTTAATTTTTGCATATCAATCTGTGTCTTCTTTTCCAACCTCTGTTGACCTTTGAGTTGCTCCAGATTTGCTGTCTGTGTGATCCCGAGCAGGTTACTTAACCTCTCTTAAAGGACTTTCTTATGAGTAAAAACCACGAACAATGGTATACATGACAAATGTAATTCTATTGTCCTTCAGAAAATCAAATTAGACAACATATTTAGAAACTTGGTCTATTACTTATCTTATTCTGGAAGTATTTGATAAATGTTACCTCCCCACTTTCTCTTTGGTGAAGATGATAAAATACACTGAATTAAAGAAAATGTAGGTCATGATGTGTTTCATGAGGGGCCGGGATGAAGGTGGAGCAGGAACTTAATTTAACCTGCTCACATCACATCTTGGATAATTATTTTTACCTGGTAATTTGTAAAGCAGTTATAATTGCATTCAAACTTGGAAAAGAATGGCTAAACTAAAATACTCATGCCTCAACTGCATTTCCTACTCATAGCCCTGAAGCTCACTCACCCTATTGTTCTTCCTCGATCTTCATGACTGGTAACTGAACACTATTCTACTTGATCTTTGGCTCAATATTTCAGGATCATCACGAGAGGAGAATTCCATATCCCTCTGACAAATTTTATTTAGGAACCCTCCTATATTGTGGCTTTCTGATTGTAAAGACACAGATGTCTGAAGAAACCTAAAAAATGTGGGTCCTGGGTAGATAGTGAACAAACCATTAACACAGACAAGGTTTTTATGGGCAAAGGGTCTAGTGTGATCAGAGCTTCATTAATCTGTATTCAAAGTTAAGGTCTCTCAGACAGCCTCAAGTAGTTCCACTGGAACAGTGGAAAGAGAAGATCGAAAGAAGAGAGCTTCCATGCAAATCTTCCAAGGTAAGAGGGAAACAGCACCCTCTCCTAGGAAGACACTTAGATGTTACTACACACAACCATATGGCAGAAACATTTTCAGAGCAGATTGTCCATCGCAGCATGAATCAAGAAAATCATCTGCAAACACCTCAGACACCCTGACAGCACAGTTTAATTTATAAGCATGGAGCCATCCCATCTTGCTGCATTCTGAAGCAATTTCTCCCTTCTTGTTCTCACAGTGGGGAGCCCCTTACCTGTCTTTCGGATACAAGAGGAGCACCATGCCAGAAGCACAAAGGTGCCACTAAAATGGGATCTTTACGAAACAAATAAGTAAATAAATAGTGATAATATAATAAAATAGCAGCCCTGGGCAAAGCAAACTGATCTTTTCCCTTATGAATGTGGGGACATTTGTTTGAATAGGGAACCATTCAAAAGTTTACAATACAGCTGGGGGAAGTTAAGCCTTTCCTAAAATATCTTGATCAACACCCACTTCCTATGACAAGACTAAAAATACAGCTTGTAAGCAATTCTCCTAGAGAGAAAAGTTGTGGCGATGATGATTTTGTTCCTTTTCTCTTTCTCTATCAGACCTCATAGACTGCAGTGCAGCCTTATCAGCGTTGCCAGACTAATTCAGCGGCAGTCAGCTTCTCTCACACACGTGCTTATCAGTCTCCGGGAAGAAGTTTGTCATTTAGTGCACTAGGGGTATTAGGACTGAGCTACCGGGAGAAAATTCTGCCAAGAATAAAACTTAAAAAAAATCAGCCTATAAAGAAGGAAAACGTTATTGTGGCTGCAAAATCCACATGCTTAAAAGGCAACACTAATTGGCCACTGGGCGGGTATTCTCAAAGATGGAAATCTCTTCCTAGTTAATTCTCAGTATTCACTCACTACTTATTTGCTTACATAAAGTCCTACCTTTCAGTGTTGCTTTTAAAAATACCAGCACAATCTAATCATATTGACCATTTTGTTGGCACCTGGAGTTTCAGAGGTTGATGGTACCTCTATTCTGCATGGTATAAATATGCATATTTAGTATATAGATTTCAGATAAATAGGAACTATAAAGTGGATTCAAATTGTCCACTGTTAAGTATTGTATACCTGTGCAAATACATTGATAGAGAATCAAGCAAGGACTAGGGTGAGGAGAGTGAGCTATTCACCTCAGGCATAAAATTTAAGGGGGCACTAAACATTCTAGTAATCAAGATAAATAGTATTTTCATATACATTTTTAAAAATAAAAATTAATGCAAAAAATCCATAATTAAAAAAATCAAAATATTTTTAAAAATACAGGATCGGCATTACTGATTTTTCCTCTTGCCTCAGGCTCCAATATGGCTCCACACGGCACTGCTACTGATCAGAATCTTTATTTAAAACTTTGATATATTGTCTATCCTGGATTTTTTTGCATTTTGATTTTTTTTAAGATAAAGCATTAAAATATTATGTAACTGGATTACTTAGTTTTTGGCACCCCCTTAAATTTTGTGCCCAAGACAAGTGCCTCACCACCTCACCCTAAACAGGCCCTGAGACAGATGCACACAGGGGCTCCATGCTGCATGCTTCACATGTGGCATCACATCTAGTCTCCCCCACAGCTCAGAGAGGTTACAGCTGCAGGAACCAAGAGGTAGAGAGTTTTACTGACTTACCGCAAATCACATAACCATTAAGAGGGCAAGTAGAATATGTGCGCTGGTCTGTGTTACACGAGTCATGAATTGTAACCACTATGCCATACTGTCTTTCCTTTTCTGTTCAGGGTTATGGCAGCATAATACCAAATTCCACAAACACCTGTTAAGTACCTACTATATACTTTATGGAGCCCTGGTGGTACAGTGGTTAAGAGCTCGACTGCTAACCAAAAGGTCAGCAGTTAGAATTCACCAGTCGCTCCTCAGAAACCCTATGGGGCAGTTCTACTCAGTCTTATAGGGTCGCTATGATTCAGAATTGACTCAACGGCAATGGGTTTGGTTTTTCTAATATACTTTATAAATGGCACTTTGCTAGAAAATTTGAAGATAAATAGGACACTTCCTGGTTTCAGCATATTCGGAATCTATTGAAGTACACATAATCTTATTTGAGAACTGTACTACATGTGACAATTGTCTCTTTCGCCCGACTGAGCCTCCACTCACATAAATGCAAACTGGATAATACTGTTCATTTCCATAGAGGCTGCACTGGGCTGGAGGCAAAAACCAAGCTTGACCTTGATGTGAGAAAGAGAGGAAGAAAAGCAAGAATTAATGAGTATATGTCGTTGCTGGGTGCCACTGAGTGGGTTTTCAACTCAGTGACTGCATGTGACAAAGTAGAGCTGCTTCACAGGGCTGAGCATATAGCCTGTCTCAAGTGTTGTGACGTGAGGATTTTCTCACACCTGACTTCATCTTATCTTCATAAAATCCCCGTGAGATACCGATGCCTGTATGATACTGACGAAGAGGTTCTCAGAGGTTGATAAACTGCTGAATTGCATGGATTCCAGTGGTAGATACAGAACTCAAATTCAGCTCTTTCTGACTCTACTTTTCAAGGATTCCCTGCAAGGAACCTTACAAGCTGCTCCGCTAACTGCTAACTGTGCTGGGAGAGGACAGGGCACCATGTTCTGAGCCACGTCTAATGGGCTGACCAGGAATGTAGTGACATTCTCAGGCCCAGATAACCAAGGAAGGCTTGAGAGTACAGTAACTTCTCCAGGGAAGCTAGTTTTTTTATCTTTTTTGTTTGCTTTAGCATATTTCAGATTTTAAACATATACAATTCACAGCAAATGGGATATAGTGCCTCCAGCAAGAATTATTCAGAAAGCTTTCATCAAAATTTTGCTTGCATTCCCAGTACCCTGAAACCACATTTCCTTTCTTAGTCAGTACGTTATTTCGGAATCAATCTGTGCTGGGCTATCAGTGAGAGAGACAACTTTTGAATACCTCCCA
Source organism: Dugong dugon (assembly GCA_030035585.1). Taxonomy (NCBI): domain Eukaryota; kingdom Metazoa; phylum Chordata; class Mammalia; order Sirenia; family Dugongidae; genus Dugong; species Dugong dugon. Next base: position 18,043,464 of record CM057480.1, on the reverse strand, counting down.
TTGTGCACAAACTATGTTCTGGAACACTACAGCATCAGCGGGGACACAATAATAAGGCCATTTATATTTTTCTATTTGGTAATTCATAAAACCAAGTTGCACTGAAGTAATTTTTTTCAGCATTAAGCTTTGCCATGTCTGTGGACATATGCTAATGAATGAACTAAATAGATTTTTTTTTTTTTTTTTTTTTTTTTAGTATAAATGAACCTTATCTTTTAAACCAGAAACAAATTCCCAAGCTAAAGCTCTGAATATATTTTCCTAAGCTTGTGGGAAGTAGTGCTTTATGTTGTTTTAGGAATTGTGCTTAAAACACACACACACACACACACACACTAAACAAAGAAACAGAAAATAATACATTTATTTAAACCTAATGAGAAAACATGTGGATTGAGCACATGTGCTTATCTTCATTCTTGCCACACTTTAGATGACAGCAAGGAATCAAAAAGGTATCAATCCATGAGGGCAATGAAATAAGAGAGGGAACAATAATATATACGTGATGCCATCTCATTTTTAGAAGATGGAGAGAGAAAGGAGGAAAAATACCTCACCAAGAAAAGTAGTGGAAGCTGAACTAGTATCCAGAGGGGCAATTCCAGCCTATTAGCCTCCCAGGCCATCTAGAGGCCCAGGGACTGAGGTTTGAGGTTATCTCAGAAGGCGTGGGTGGGGTGGGGGGGCTGAAAGCACCTCCATGTTGTGCAACCAGAGAGCTTTGCTCCTTTACTTTTTACAAAAGGAAGGAGATCCAACTTGGAGAAAATGGGCCTTAAAACCCATTAAGTGGTGACATGTAACACAGAGTAGGGAGGGTGTGAGAAGCTGACATAAAAATGGAAACATTTAGTGAAAGTCTGAAACTAAATGGGATCACACAACCCCAAGCCCTCTGCTAATGTCCATTACCCAAACGCCAGTATCCAGCACACTGCCAATCACACACATAAACTTTCTCTCCTACTGGGGACTAGAAGCTCCTTCCCAAAAGAAACAGAAAGATCCAAGAATATTGGCATTCAGACTCTGAAATTTGGGGAACCTGTCAAGGGAAAAGCCAGCTTTCCACCCAGTCTTCCTACAGTTGAAAGTCTCTACCTCACAAGCTCTGCCATAGACTTTTTAAGATCTCATTCCTAAATATGAATGGACAGAAAGATCACCATATATTTGAGGACATCCTTCATCATGGAAGGCAGAGACTAGGACAAATTAAGGCTAAAAAATCAAAGAAAATAAAAAAAAAGACAAAGTTGACACAGAAGACATTTGCTTTTTTAAAAAAAGCAATAATTAATAACCTCACAGAAGAAGGAGTCACTATCATACCCATTAAAAAGAACAAGTGGAGTCCACAAGAAAGAGTAATCAGAGAAGAAATCTAGGAAATTAAAATTATGATTAAAAAAACCAAACCAGCTACCATCGAGTTGATTTCATGTGTTGCAGAGTAGAACTTTATAGGATTTTCAAGGTTGTGACCTTTCAGAAGCAAACTGCCAGGCCTTTCTTCCAAGCCACCTCTGAGTGAGTTTGAACCACCAACCTTTAGGTTAGTAGCTGAGTGCTTAAACATTTGCACCACCCAGGGACTCCAAAATTATGATAAACCAAAAACTTGTTGCAATCAACATGATTCTGACAGAGCAGAATTGTCCCGTAGGGTTTCCAAGGAGCAGCTGGTAGATTTGAACTGCTGACCTTTTAGTTAGAAGCCCTAGCTCTTTCCAAAATTATGATAGGATAATCCAGTATTCAATAGAAGCGTTAGCAGGTAAAATTAAGGAAATCTTCGGAAGAGTAGAAATAAAGACAATGAGATGGAAAATAAGAGAGAAATGATAATAAAATTAGATAATCAATCTACATGATTTGACATCTGCTTAAGGAGATCAAAAAAAAATTAAGGACAGTAAATTATCAGAAAAAGAATACAGAAAAAAAAAAATTACACAAATAGAAGGACATGCATCCAGATAGATAGGGCCCACCAAGAACCAAGTAAAATAAATGGAAAGAGGAGAAACAGGACCCACATTAATTACATTATGTAAGTATGAGGCTAGAGTAAAAACACTTACAGATACTAAGTGTTCCAAAAAATAACCTCATATGTACTCCTTCTCACCACTGCAGGAGGCACTTCATCAAAAAACCAAGAAACCAAACCCATTGCCTTCGAGTCAATTCCAACTCATGGCGACTGTCTTAGTCATCTAGTGCTGCTATAACAGAAATACCACATGTTGATGGCTTTAACAAAGAGAAATTTATTCTCTCACAGTCTAGTAGGCTAAAAGTCCAAATTCAGGGTATCAGCTCTAGGGGAATGCTTTCTCTCCCTCTTGACTCTGGAGGAAGGTCCTTGTTATCAATCTTCTCCTGGACTAGGAGCTTCTCTGTGCAGGAGCCCTGGGTCCAAAGGACATGCTCTGCTCCTGGTGCTGCTTTCTTGGTGGTATGATGTTCCCATGTCTCTCTGCTTGCTTCTCCCCTTTACATCTCAAAAGAGATTGGCTTAAGACATTATCTAATCTTGTAGATCTCATCAATATAACTGCCACTAATCCATTTTATTACATCATAGTGATAGGATTTACAACACATAGGGAAATCACACCAGATGACAAAATGGTAGACAATCATACAATACTGAGAATCATGACCTAGCTAAGTTGACAGATACTTTGGGGGAACACAATTCAATCAATGACAGTGACCCTACAGACAGAGTAGAACTGCCCCCACAGAGTTTCCAAGGAGCGGCTGATGGATTCGAACTGCTGATGTTTTGGTTAGCAGCCTGAGTTCTTAACCACAAAAGGAGGCAATAATCATGCTAGAGGAAATATGGAATTCAAGAAATATAGGATCCAACACCCTCTAGAAGTTCAGAAACTTCCAAGATGATGGTCAATGGGAAGTTGTGGCAAAATAGCTACACATGAGCCTAGAAGGCAGCTCGTCTAGATTAGGGCAGGAGGTCAGAAAGTACCAGGAAGGAGGAGTAAAAAAGGAAGGGATCAGATAGCATATCTGATGTACTAGGCCATGTGCTAAGGATGTGGGAAACACAGTTCCTAAAACCCCAAGCAAGTGAAAACATTAAAACAATGCTTAACTCTTAGAAAAACAAAAATAAATTGTACAATAAAGTCAATGTAATCATGATCCATTACTTGGTGGCCATCATGAACAGTATGTTCAAAAGCATAATAAAGAAAACAGAAAATACTGATTTAATTAAATCCATGCTATAATTATCTTTGGAGAATGGGGGAGGGTGTAAGTGTGGCATTCCAATTTAGGAATTCAATACATACTGTCTAAAATGAAATAAATTGACCAAGAACAGTACACTCCTACTATGAGTAACAAAAATCTAAACCCAGGAGAAACAGCTAGAAGAATTAAAAGTGGAAGGTTCTGGTGAGCAGGGCATGGGAGTGAGGAGGGTTAGGCTACAATGCTGGTTTTTGTTGTTGTTGTTCTCAATCTTGAAGCACTATTTGACTTTTAAACTATAGGCATGTGTTCATTTGTTAAATATATAAATTAAGAAAAAAATTAAAACCTTAATAGATGACTTTTAATGGCATTACTGCAAATAAATTGTCCACTGTTCCAAAGAACAAAGGTAAACATGATCGATTTACAAGGTCAGAAAAGAACCGTGCTTGCCTGTCTTTAGAAAATTCTTGGTTTGCATATTTATGCTTAAAAGTGGAAAAAAATAAAATAAAAAGAATAAAGCAAAGAAGGAAATTAAATTGAATCCTAATCAAAAATCCAAAATGTCTGTATAGCAAGATTGTTGCATTTTTATTGCATAAATAGATTCATGCAATAGATTTTTAGGCACAATTACTGAAAATTCTATGATCTTCATGTAAATGACTTCTTGACTTCTTTTGTCAATGCTGGCAGAGTGTGGAAAGAGTATGGGAGTGAAGGGACATATGGGGGTGATAGAACTAGAAGCTCTTCAACAGGAAATTGGTTAAGTACAGTCAGAACTTGCAATAAGACACTGTGAAGCTGTTACTAGGCTAAGAGATAGCTATATGAAGATTTCCAGTAAATATTAAGTAAAAAGATCAAGATGTAGGAAGCAGTATGTATTCTGTGACTCTGTTTGTGTACACAATTACACACATACACACACACACACAGACACATTTATGCTTGTGGATGCACAGGCTAATTTTGAGAGGACACTTACTCAACAGTTGATAGTATTGACCTCTGAGGAAGAGAGGCTTAAAGTCTTGAGGGGAAGATTCATGTTATTTCAAAATTCTTTAATACTCTTGATTTTTTTAATGGTATACCTATATGGCTCTTTTTTCCCAATAAAAAGTGGTTCATACAGATAAATAAAATGCCAATTCTTATCACGCTTCCATTAAAACAGTTTTGAAAAATAAACCAAAAAAAAAGGTCAATCAACATATATTCAGTAGGGGAAAGGAATTACAAAAATGCACATACAGTATGATCTTATCTATGCCAAATGCACGCAGAGTAATCTGTTGGCGATAAGATTTGGGAAGATTATTGCTTCTTTATAGCTTTTTTGAAGTTTACACATTTTCTACAGTGATGCTTGTATGACTCTGAAAATGAAAAATATTATTAAAAAGAAGAAACAGAAAAACGTTCCTTTATCAGTTCTCTGGGGCACAGAAGATGTGCAGTCAGGATGCGGCTTTTCTGGAAGGGGGTGGGTGAGCATCTGGCTATTATATTTGCAGACGGACTTTATAGAAAGCATATGGTAGATTTTCTCAAGGAAAGTTGTTGCTGTAGACACACAAGTTGCTATTTACTTGGCAGACGACAATTTTTTTATGCTTGACTTTTCGCCTTCCAATATGTGAATTAGGCATCTGCTCAAATTTTCTTAAGGAGTTCCCCCATTATCCAAGTTTTTTTGAAAAAAGGTCTTTGTAAAAACTGAAAATTCTGAAGTGTGAAATTTTGATAGCTTGGCTAGGAAGGAAGGATAATTTTTTTTAGCTTGTCCATTAAGCCTATTTATTTTTTCTTTATGCTTCCTAAATTGCCAGATACGTTAAAACAAGGACTCAGAAAAGAGTAAGAAACACACACACACACACACACATACACACACACTATAAGCCAATATGAAGATGTTCACAGAATCATTGGCACCTGAGCCAAGCAGGCATAGCACCATTTCAGAATAACTAGCAACTTCATTCCCAGTTTACCAGAGGTAACAGCTCTAAGAATCACACGTACTTTTCATGGGAAGTAAATGCCTTTATAAAGGTCAATGCAGAATTTATCAGCTTTACTGCATGTTTTCTGTCCTTTTCTTAGGTATGTAAAAACAACACAATAGAAGTTCATTTTATGTCTTTTCCATGACACGACTGGGTAGAGCAATCGCTTTGCTTCCAGCATCGTCAGTTATTTTGATTTCATGCGGGTCCATTTTTAACAAAAAAAAACAAACGTTCTTTAAGTGGCAGAGACGGAGAAACAGACATAAGGTGTGCAGTGGCATATGAGATAGACGAGAGGGAATGAAAAACATTTATCTTTGAGGCAATAGTGACAGAAGTGGAAATGTCATCTGTGCAGATGATTGGCCCCTTAAATTTAGGGTTTTCAGTGGAAAGTTTTAAGAGGCTCTTCCTTCCCCAGAGAAGAAATTCAGCTTCTTCAACTTCCCCTCCTGCTTTGGGGACAAAAATCTGGAACTCTGCCAGTGTTTAGATACTCACAAGTCCCCAGGGGATATTTTACAAAACATTTAGCAACTCTAATGATTTCTATTATTTAATGGTTTCTAACATTATGCGTTTGAATTAAAACTAAAGCAATGTTTAGAAAGTCTAAGCATTAACAAGCCGCAGGCTACATGCTGGGCCTGAAATTAATCATTTCTATATTCTCTTTGGCCTTTTCTGCAAGAAAACTTGATACTCAAAAGATAAGGGGTCCCAGATTTCAGGTTCCTGTCACCGATAAGTGTTATTGTTTTGAGCAATTAACTTCTATGGGCCTTAATTTTCATGTCTGTAAAATGGAGTGATTGGAGCTGATAAACTCTGATGTTCCTCCTGACTTTAATATACTGAAAGGCAAAGACATGTTTTTCTCCATCTGTAGAGCACTTTGTCCCCTCCTTTAAGAACTTGGATATTTATCCAGAGGCTTTCCTGGCGAACACCCTCTGCCTCTAGGAAAGTTAACATTTTTCTTGCAAAGGGGTTGGCAAACTACAGCCCTCAGGCCAAATTGGGGCAGCCTCTTGTTTCTGTAATTACCCCTTTATTGGAAAACAGCCACACCCATTTGTTTGCTTGTTGTCTATGGTTGCTTTCAGGCTACAATGGCAGAGTAGAACAGTTGCAACAGAGACCATCTGGCCTGGAAAGCCTAAAATATTTACTAACCAAACCCGCTGCCCTGAGTTGATTCTGACTCATGGCAATCCTATAGGACAGAGTAGAACTGCCCCATAGAGTTTCCAAGGAGCAGCTGGTGGATTTGAACTGCCAACCTTTCAGTTAGCAGCCGAACTCTTAATCACTGCACCACTAGCTGGCCCTTTATAGAGTTTGCCAATCCCTGGTCTATAGGATCTTTGAACTGCTAAGGACCTTCTTGGAACCTGGTACTGGTAGGAACCTGAACTAGGTGTTCCGTTCTGGAATACAGATGTGCATACACGGCCAAAGACAGGCCTTGTCAACTAGTTCCCATCCTTTTAACTCCTCAAAGATGGTTCCCTTCTCCCAACAAAACCCAATATCCAGGTTCTTTAGATTAAAAGAAAATCCTCCATCTGGAATATCAAGATATTTGATGCCAGATAATTGCTTTCTTTTTCTTAAAAAAAAATACGCTCAATTTTCCATACTATGTACTTTTTAGCTAATCTTTGACAAGTACGTAAACTTTTTCATTGGCCAATGACCTCTCTGAGAATCCGATTAATGCTATGAACTATCTCCAGGAAAATGTGCTTATGTAATTCAAACAACAATTTACACCCAACTTCCAGGGTGAGAAGGGTGGTTCCAGAACATTAGGTTAAGGCTTCAGAATCCATTAAAAAAAAAAAAAAAACAGCCAAAACTGTTGCCGTCGAGTCGACTCTGACTCATAGTGACCCTATAGGACAGAATAGAACTGCCCCACAGAGTTTCCGAGGAGTGCCTGGTGGATTTGAACTGATGACCTTTTGGTTAGCAGCTGTAGCTTTTAACCACTACACCACTAAGGTTTCCTCAGAACCCATAACCACCATCATTTCTAAGTGAGATAATTTGTGCAATATTCTCACCATAAAAGTCAATATTATTATTTGGATTAAATGCCAGTGTGACATAGCAGAAAGAACACCAGAAGGGAAGTCAGAAGGACAAGTTTATGCATTGTTTCTAACATCAACTAGACTTGGTAAGCTACCAAAGCACTCCATGCTTGTGTTCCTCATTTATTAAATAGCAAAAAATAATGAATGTCCTATCTACTCCACAGAGCTTGGTAAGAATCAAGTGAGATAATGCATAAAACATAAACTTAACAACCCTGTGCCCATTTGAGTAGTGAATGATTTCAACAACCCATTTCACAGATGGAGGGAACAAAGAACCATAGATTTTTTATGTTCAAAATGTGGTTCTCAGACCAGCAGTGTCAACATTACCTGGAAGCTTGTTAGAAATGCAAATTCTCAGATCCCACCCCAGACCTAGTGAATCAGGATCTTCATTTTAGCAAGAACAACAGGTGACTCAAGTGCATGTTAAAGTTTGAGGAGAACTGCCCTATAAGGTTCGCAAGGTAAAGTACAATTCACTTCATAAGGCTAAGCTCCTTCAGAGGAGGAAACTGAGGCCCATAAAGATTACATGACACACTGAAGTATTGTTCGAGTTGAGTTGCAAAGAGATGGGAGCACAACAGATACTAGGTTTTAGAAATGATTTTGAAATGGTTTGTGCTATGTGTGCTCACTATATAGGGAAAGATAAAACAACACAAAAATACTTGTTGATGTCGAGCCAATTCCGACTCATAGTGACCCTATAGCATGGGTAGAACTGCCCCATGGGGTTTCCAAGGCTGTAATCTTTACAGAAGCAGATTGCCATGTCTTTCTCCTATGGAGCGACTAGTGGGTTCCAACCACCAACCTTTTGGTTAGCAGCCAAGTGCTTAACCACTGTGCAACCAGGGCTCCTTAGGAAAGACAGGCACATCATTAAATAAGCACAACATAGTGTGGGGAATCTTGAGAACAGCTTGACCAGGTCACTAAAATCGACAAAGATTCTATCCATCGTCAGGTCAAGTCAAAGACGTCTAGACATTGTCGTCTGCAAAATTGTCAAAAAGGAAATTGCCTCTTTCCCTATAATATCTCACTGGAATGGAGTAAAATCAGTTATGCAAAGTAGATAGGCTTTATTGGCTTATCTCCCTACACCTCATCACTTCTCCCACTGAAGAAAGAATTCCTAGAAAATAGCAAGAATAAGGACATGACACGGAAGAAGGTATCGAGGGAGGCACAAAGAGTGACCAGGTACATAAAAAACTGGTGCTGACAGTATAAAAACAAAAACAACAAACAAGGGAGTAGATGTGGATATCAGTGCTTCTTTGAATGACAGAGGAAGGTACCCCGTCTACCTCTTATCCTTCTCTGCCATGGACACAACTTCCCAGGTTGGGGGAATAGAGCGTGGGGATGAGAAATAAGGGAGAAGAAATGAGAAATTCTAAACTGAAGAGGGCTTTAACCAAACAGGAAAGTGGATGGGATGTAGACCATTGGGAACTTCTGCTGTAGTGAAGCCACTGGACAGTCCCGGGGGTCTCTGGGCTCTGGGGCTTCCATCCTCTTGAGAGCTAGAAGTGCCAGAGTGCCACTTGGAGGACAGAAAACAAGGAGTGGATTGAGAAGTTTATAGCCCAAGTTTAAAAGAAAGACTGAAAGAGGGGATATGTTTCCTTCTAGATAGTCTAGCTCAGACCAAGTTGAGGGAACAGCAGGGATTGAGAGCAAAAAGGTTTTTCCAGGAATGTAGTTACAAACTGGGTTAAAGTGTTTTTCTTATGTTTTATCTGTCAGAATACTGAGCATGGTAGATAGGGGTTGTCTTAGTCATCTAGTGCTGCTGTAATAGAAATACTACAAGAGGATGGCTTTAACAAAGAGAAGTTTATTCTCTCACAGTCTAGGAAGCTAGAAGTCCAAATTCAGGGTGTCAGCTCCAGGGGAAGCCTTTCTCTCTCTGCTGGCTCTGGGGGAAGGTCCTTGTCATCAATCTTCCCCGGTCTAGGAGCTTCTCAGCACAGGGACCCCAGGTCCAAAGGATGCACTAGTCTCCTGGCTCTTGTTTCTTGCCGGTAATGAGGTCCCCATGTCTCTCTGCTTGCTTCTCTCTTTTATATCTCAAAAGACATTGGCTCAACATATAACTTAATCCTGTAGATTGAGTCCTGCCTTATTATTATAATTGCCTCTAATCGTGCCTCATTAATATCATAGAGGTAGGATTTACAACATATAGGAAAATCACATCAGATAACAAAATGGTGGACAATCAATACTGGGAATCTTGGCCTAGCCAAGTTGATACATATTTTGGGGGGACACAGTGCAATCTATAGCAGGGGCACAGGGGTAGGGAACTCAAAAGATGATAACATTAAAACATGATAATCTTTGCAGCTGTTGTTGCTGTAATGAAGATGCTCATTCTGGGAGTGTAATAGAAAGGGGAAGAGTTTGGAATATAAGAGTCCTGGATTTCCAACCCAGTTCTACCACTTGCTATTACTGTGTGATCCCATGCATTCCAGTCAACTTCGCTAAGAGTCACCTGAAGACTGAGAATGTTGTCACATATCACATAATGTTATTATGACAATTAAGTGAAATAATGACTACAAAGTGTTGACAAATTATTGGCGCCCATGACATACTCATTCCTTTTCCTTCCTTTTCGCTAAGGCTTAGTTTGCTAGTTCACACCTGCATGTTCCATATCCACTACGTTTTGGGTATGATATCAGACTGTTCATACATGATCCTTAAATAAAACAAAATGAAAAAATTAAAAAGCAAAGCAAAGAATCTAATGCTTAAGTCTGGGTGTTCCAGACCTTGTTGTCCTCAGCTCACCCTTCATGTTTAGTTATCAAACAAGAGTATTAGCCTGCTCTAAGATCACCCAGTGTGAATGGAAAAGCCATCTAAATCTTTTTTCATGTAATTATGTACACAGTTGCTGTAGGCCTCAGGGGCCCCACTGGCCCTTTAATAACAGAGGAGCCTGGAAAGTCTGTGCCTTCCCAAATTACAGCAGTGACAGGCTATGGACTCACCCTGGTAACAGATGGTTTTATTAGTGGCCACTGCCAGACACTTGGCTGAGGATGGAGCACATGGCCATTAACGTCTGCTCCACTTTGGTGGAGTGGTAGCAACGTGCACAAGGAAAGCTGGCTCTGAAAATAATTGACAGTGAGGGAGACAATATACCTTTGATGCCACCCAGGGAGAAAACAAGCTAAAAGAAAAAAAATATAAAACAATTCCTTTCCCTTGGCTCCTGAAGCAGGAAAGATAAGCCCAAATTATTGCGTTCTTTCTATGGGAGAGGAAGGTCATGGGGGAAAAATAAAACAGGGAACAAGATGTCCACATGTACCCAGCACTAAGTAAATTTTGGGAAGAAATTCTGACTCTGGCTACTTGGCAATGAAATTAAGGAAAAACAAAAAACAAAAAACAAACAAACTTTCCTCCCATGACCACTCCATCAAATTATAGGCAATCATACATGGTGAAGGGGAAAATGATCACGTAGCATGTTAAGAGAAGAAACATGCTCCATCCTGAATGGCAAACAGAAAATATTCTTTGGAGCAACAAATATTAACATTCAAGACCTAGAAGGCAAAGACAAGAAAAAGTATTCAAGACATACATTTGAAAAATCTAGACTGGGTAGTGCAAATGGTTAACAGGCACAGCTGCTAACCAAAAGGTTGGAGGTTTGATTCTACCCAGAGGCGCCTCAGAAGAAAGTCCTGGTGATCTACTTCTGAAAAATCAGCCATTAAAAACTCTGTGGCAATTCATATGGAAACCAGACTTACTGGATTCATTGAGACTGGGATCGGGGGGGCCTGGATCTATTGCCTGGAAATAATATTTAAACCTTGAACCAAAATGATCCCATGAAGCCATCATTAAACTAAACAACATTTTAGCTCAACTAATAATGTTTGCCTTCAGCATCGCACTTTTATAAAAGGTTATCTATATGACTTCAAATTGGCCACAGATAATATGGGTAGAGATAGTGAGAACGGTGACACATAGTGAAGTATGTAACCAGTGTTATTGAATTCAACATGTTGAAATTATGAATGGATGAAATGTTTGGTTGTTCATGTTGTTGTTGTTAGGCGCTGTCAAGTTGGTTCTGACTCATAGCTATGCTACATACAACAGAACAAAACACTGCCTGGTCCTGCACCATCCTCACAATCGTTGTTATGCTTGAGCCCATTGTTGCAGCCACTGTGTCAATCCATCTCACTGAGGGTCTTCCTCTTTCTCCCTGACCCTCTACTTTACCAAGCATGATGTTCTTCTCCAGGGACTGGTCCCTCCTGATAATACGACCAAAGTATATGGATGAAGTCTCGCCATCCTTGCTTCTAAGGAGCATTCTGCCTGTACTTCTTCCAAGACAGATTTGTTTGTTCTTCTGGCAGTCCATGGTATACACAATATTCTTAACCAACACCATAATTCAAAGGCATTAACTCTTCTTCTTCGGTCTTCCTTATACATCGTCCAGTTTTCACATGCATATGAGGCAATTGAAAACACCTTGGCTTGGGTCAGGTACACCTTAGTCTTCAAGGTGACATATTTGCTTTTTAACACTTTAAAGAGGTCTTTTGCAGCAGATTTGCCCAAGGAAATGCGTTCTTTGATTTCTTGACTGATACTTCCATAGGCATTGATTGTGGATCCAAGTAAAATGAAATCCTTGACAATTTTAAACTTTTCTCTGTTTATCATGATGTTGCTTATTGGTCCAGTTGTGAGAATTTTTGTTTGCTTTATGTTGAGGTGTAATCCATACTGAAAGCTGTAGTCTTTGATGTTCATCAGTAAGTGCTTCAAGTCTTCTTCGCTTCCAGCAAGCAAGGTTGTGTCATCTGCATATCACAGGCTGTTAATGAGTCTCCCTTCAATCCTGATGCCCTGTTCTTCTTCATGTAGTCCAGCATCTCGGATTATCTGCGCAGCATACAGATTGAGCAAGTATGGTGAAAGGATACAACCCTGACACATACCTTTCCTGAATTTAAACTATGCAGTATCCCCTGGTTCTGTTTGAATGACTGCCTCTTGGTCTATGTACAGGTTCCTCATAAGCACAATTAAGTTGTGTATATTGCCACCAAAAACAAAACAAAACAAAACAAAAAAACCTCATGGAGCACAGTTCTACTCTGAGATACATAGGGTCACCATGATTCAGGGTCGACTCAAGGACAACTTGTTTGTTTGTCCTCTCAAGTAGAAGGGTGTATACAACCATACCATCACAGGGAAGTCCAGACAACACTTAGGTTCTTCTCACCACTGGTATGTGGATATAAATACAGTGGCCAGCTATTTTTTTTATCAAGTTCTGGTAGAATTCCTGAGTCCTTTAGAGTTATTAAGGAACCTGGTGGCACAGTGGTTAAAGTGCTGGACTGTTTACTGAAAGGTCAGCGGTTCGAAATCACCACTGGCTCAGTGGGAGAAAGATGTGGCAGTCTTTCTCCCTAAAGATTTACAGCCTTGGAAACCCTATGTGGTTGCTATGAGTCAGACTATACTCTACAGCAGTGGGTTTATTTATTTATTTCTTTTGATCGGGAGTTACCATAGAAGAAGAGTGTATGAGAGAATTTCACTGCTGTGAAATCTATGTATCTATCAATGTATCCATCTACATATCTGTGTATGTATGTCCGTGTATATGTATTTACCTACCTACTTACCTATCTACCTCCTATCTTTCCATCTATCTATTATCTAAGCACTTACTGATGAAGATCAAATACACAACCTTCAGTATGGATTACACCTTAACATAAAGAAAACAAAAACCCTCCCAACTGGACCAATAAGCAATATCATGATAAACGGAGAAAAGTTTGAAGTTGTCAAGGATTTCATTTTAATTGGATCCACATTCAACACCCATGGAAGCAGCAGTCCAGAAATCAACGGACACACTGTATTGGGCAAATCTGCTGCAAAAGACCTCTTTAAAGTGTTAAAAAGCAAAGATGTCACCTCAAGGACAAAAGTGTGCCTGACTCAAGCCAAGATATTTTCAATCGCCTCATAGGCAGGTGAAAGCTGGACAATGAATAAGGAAGACTGAAGAAGAATTGATGCATTTGAATTATGGTGTTGGCAAAGAATATTGTATATACCATGGACTGCCAGAAGAACGAACAACAAACCTGTCTTGACAGAAGTACAGCCAGAATGCTCCTTAGAAGGAAGGATGGCAAGACTTCTCACATACTTTGAACATGTTATCAGACGGAATCAATCTCTGGAGAAAGACAGTGTGCTTGGTAAAGTAGAGGGCCAGCGAAAAAGAGGAAGACCCTCAACAAGATGGATTGACACAGTGGTTGCAACAACACAACGAGCTCAAACATAGCAATGATTGTAAGGATGGTGCAGGACCAGGCAACGTTTTGTTCTGTTGTACATAGGGTTGCTATGAGATGAAACCAACTTGATGGCACCTAACAACAACAGCAGCAATCCATTCATCCATCTTAGTTTTCTACTTCTGTGCAACAAATTACTGCAAACTTAGCAGCTTAAAACCATACAAATTTATTATCTCACAGTTTCATGGGTGGGAGTCCAGACACAGGTTAGCTAGGTCATTTGTTCATGGTCTCACTAGGATGAAATCAAGATGTTAGCTAGGGTTGTGATCTCATGTGAGGTTCAAGATTCTCTTCTAAGCTCACTGGTTGTTGGCAGAATTCAAATGCTTACATCTGTACAACTAAGGTCTTTGTGTTCTTGCTAGCTGTAGACTAGGGAACATTCTTAGCACTAGAGATCATCCTTAGGACCTTGCCATGTGGCTATCTCCTCTCACAACAGGGCAGCTTATTTCTTCAAGGCTATGAGGACAGTGTCTGCTATGGCTTCTTGTCTTTTGAATGACTCACCTAATTAAGTCGGTCGCATCCAGTATAATCTCCCCTTTGGTTAACTCAATATCAACTAATTTGGTGCCTCTCTTGTTGTTGCTGTTGTTAATTGCTGTCAAGTTGATTCCGACTCATGGCAGCCCCATGTGTACAGAAGTACAGCCAGAATGCTGAGTAGAATTGCTCCATAGGGTTTTCTTGGCTAAAATCCTAAAGAAAGAAGATCTACAGGGCTGTTCTTCCACAGTACAACTGGGTTGGTTTGAACCATCAGCCTTTAAAATCGTTGTGGAGTGCAAACCATTTGTGCCACCTAGGGACCTGGGAACTTAATTCAGTTCTTTCACCTTTGCCACCGGGGTGTGGTATTTCATCACAATCGTCATTGTGATATTTCATCATATTCACAGGTTCTGCCACCATTCAAGGGGAAGGGATAATAAAAGGCATGTGCACAAGGAGTGGAAATCTTGGGAGTCATCTTAGAATTCTGCATCCCACACTATTTCTTTACTGAGGTAAAAGTCACATAAAATTAACATTTTTAAGTGTACAATTCAGTGGCACTTAATACATTCACAATGTTGTGCAACCATCACCTCTCTCTAATTACAGAACATTTTCATCATCCCAAAGAGAAACCTAGTATCCATTAAGCTGTCATTCCACTTCGCCCCTAGCAACCACTAATTCGTTTTCTGTTTCTACTGATCTACCTAATCTGGATATTTTATCTGAATGGAATTATAAAATATGTGAATGTTTGAGACTGGCTTATTTCACTTAGCATAATGTTTTCAAGGTTCATCAATGTTGTAACATGTATCAGTATTTCATTCCTTTTTATATTAATATTTCATCAAATGTATGTACCACACTTTATCTGCTCATTCGTTGATGAACATTTGTGCTGTTTCCAGCTTTTGGTGATTGTGAATAGTACTATTATGAACATTCCTGTATAAGTTTTTGTTTGAATACCTACCATCAATATATTTTGGGTACATATCTATGAGGGGAATTGCTGTATCATGTGGTAATGCTATATTTAACTTTTTGAGGAACCATAAAACTCTTTTTCACAGTGGCTGTCCCATTTTACATTACCACCGACAATGTACAAGGGTTCCAATTTCTCCACTTCCTTGGCAACACTTATTATTATGAGACTTTGTGATTCTAGATATCCTAGTGATGTAAAGTGGAATCACATTGTGGTTTTCATTTCCATTTCCCTAATGACTAACTATATTGAACATCTTTACATGTACTTACTGGCCATTTGTATATATTATTTGGAGAAATGTCTATTCAAGCCCTTTGTTCATTAAAAAATTTTTTTTGATCTTTTTGTTGTTGAGTCATAATAGTTTTTTATACAATGAGGCTACTAGATTCTTATTAGTTATATTTGCAAATATTTTCTCCCATTCTGTAGGTTTTCTTTTTGCTTTCTTGATAATGTCTTTTGATGCATAAAATTTTTAATTTTGATGAAATCCAACTTATCTATTTTCTTTTGTTTCTTGTGGTTTTGGTGTTAAATCTAAGAATCCACTGCCAGATTGAAGGCTATGACTATTGAACCCTATGTTTTCTCCAAAGAGTTTTATAGTTTTGACTTTTACATTTAGACCTTTGATTCATTTCGAGTTAATTTTTTATGTGAGGTAGGGGGTCTAACTTCATTCTTTTGTATGTGGATATCCAGTTGTCCCTGCACAATCGTTGAAAAGAGTATATTTCCGCTATTCAATAGTACTGGCACCCTCGTTGAAAATCAACTGATTAGAGATGTATGGGTTTATTTCTGGACTTTCCAATCTTTGCCATGGATCTATGTATCTAACTGTATATAGTACCACACTGTTTTGATTATTGTAATTTTGTATAGTAAAACCTACAAAAGTTGGAAGCTGTAAGAAGGAAACCTGTCAGAAAAGGAAAATGCAAATATTTTCCACTAAAATGATAGAAAAGTGGTAAGACTGCATCCTGTTAAAGGCAGAAAACTTGCAAGATCCAGAAAAACAAGGTAGCCCCATTGAGTTCTGGCTCTCATGTTTCACTGCAGTAAGTTTTGGAATTGAGAAGTGAGAAACTTCCAATTTTGTATTCCTTTTTTCAAGGTTGTTTTGGCTATTCGAGCTTCCTTACCAGTCCATATGAATTCCATGATCTGCTTTTCTATATCTCTGTTAAACTCCTTGGGATTTTGACAGATATTGCCTTGAATCTGGAGATTAGTTTGGGAAGTACTGTCATCTTAACAATATTAACTCTCCCAGTCCATGAACATGGAATGTCTTTCCACTTATTTAGGTCTTCTTTCATTTCTTTCAACAATATCTTTTAGTTTTTACTGTACAAATATAGCAACTTCTGGGTTAAATTTATTCCTAAATATTTTATTCTTTTTGGTGCTTTTGTGAACAATATTGTTTTTCTTAATTTCCTTTTCAGGCTGTCCACTGCTATTATATAGAAACACAACTGATTTTTGCATATCGATCTTCTATCCTGCAACATTGGTGAGTTTATTTGCCCTAATAGTTTGTGTGTGTGTGTGTGTGTGTGTGTGTGTGTGTGTGTGTGTGTGTGTGTGTATTCTTAAGGATTTTCTAAATGTTTATAAGATCATGGCATCGGTGAGTATAAAAGGTTTTACGTCTTCCTTTCCAATTTGCATGCTTTTTATTTCTTTTACTTGGCTGATTGCTCTGTCTAAAACTTCTAGTATAATGCTGAATACAAGTGATGGATGTGAGCATCCTTGTGTTGTTCCTGATCTAGGGAGAAACCATTTTTTTCAGTCCTTCACCACTGAGTATAATATTACCTGTGGGCTTTTCGTAAACCTCTGTAATTTCCCTTCTATTCTTAGTTTGTTGAGTGTTTTTTTTTTTTTTCTTTTAATCATGAGAGGATATTGCATTTTGCCAAATGTTTTTTTTCTGCATCTATTGAGATGATTTTTTTTTTCTTGACTCTATTAATGTGGTGTATTACATCGATTGCTTTTCTTATGTAGTAACACCCTTGCATACCTATGATAAGTCCCATTTGGTCGTGTTATATAATCCTCTTCATATGCTACTACATTCAGTTTCCTATTGTATTCTTGAGGATTTTGCATCTATATTCATACAGAATATTATATTGGTCTATAGTTTTTTTTTTTTGTTTGTTTGTTTTGTTTGTTTGTTTGACTGATGTCTTTATCTGGCTTGAGTTTCAGTGTAAGAATGAGTTTGGAAGTGTTCCCTCCTCTTCTATGTTTTGGAAGAATTTGAGAATTAAATAAATTTAATTCTTATTTAAATGTTAAGGATTCACTAATAAAGTCATCTGGTTCTGAGCTTGTCTTTGCAGGGAGGTTTTTTAAAAAAATATTATTATTTTTTTTATTGCACTTTAAGTGAAAATGTAGAGTTCAAGTTAGTTCCTTATACAAAAATTTATACACACATTGCTATGTGACCCTGGCCACTCTTGTAGGGAGGTTTTTGATTACCCATCCAATCTTTTCGTTTATCTATTTTTAATTATAAACTTCCAATTCATGTAGCTGGAACTTAGCTAAGGAAATATATCCTTTCTTTATCTAGAAAAAGCACTCACAGTATGAAGCTACTGTGGAAAAGCCATCACTTTATTTAATAGAAAGACCACATTGGAGTGAACTGGGAGCTAACGGTTCATGCAGCTGCTGTGGCTTGGGGAACTGGTACAGCTCTGGTATTATAGACTGAACCGTGTCTCTCAAAAATGTGTGTCAACTTGGTTTTGCCACAATTCCCAGTATTGGGAGATTGTCCACCACTTTGTGATCTGATGTGATTATCCTGTGTATTGTTAATCCTAAACTCTATGATATTAATGAGGCAGGATTTGAGGCAGTTATGTTAATGAGGCAGGAACTCAATCTACAGGATTATGTTCTATGTTCACTTCTTTTGAGACATAAGAGAGAGAATCCAGCAGAGAGGAAAGGGACCTCATTACCACCAAGCAAGAAGAGCCAGGAACAGACTGTGTCCTTTGGACCCAGCGTCCTTGTGCCGAGAAGCTTCTAGACCAGGGTAGACTGAAGACAAGGACTTTATCTCAGAGCTGACAGAGAGAGAAAGTCTTTTCCTGGAGCTGGCACCCTGAATTTGGACTTCTAGCCTTCTAAACTGTGAAAGAATAAATTCCTGTTTGTTAAAGCCCATCCATTTGTGGGATTTCTGTTGTAGCAGCACTAGATAACTAAGACATCTGGGTAACTACAGACCATCCCCACTTCTAGCTGCAAATCAGTACTGCTCTGAGCTTGGTGGTTTTCTGTGGCTGTCTCAGGAAAACCTGCTAATCTAGAGTACCCTGTCCTGGCCTGTTTGGGCTTCAGGTTGCTCAGTAAATATTACTCTCTGTCAGTGTGATACCAGTAGCTTTGGTAGATTCCTGAAATGACTGGAAATTTCTGAACCATCAGTAGCTTCTCTGTTTCTGATTGGGCCATTGATTTTTTTTTTTCGCTCATATTTTTTTCTACCTTTCAACCCAACCTGGGGAAGCAGAATCATTATTTACCATCTTGAAATTGGGAACTACAGAAAATTGTTTTTATTTTTATCTTTAGAGGTATTGG
This sequence comes from Dugong dugon, assembly GCA_030035585.1. NCBI lineage: Eukaryota > Metazoa > Chordata > Mammalia > Sirenia > Dugongidae > Dugong > Dugong dugon. The sequence continues at coordinate 18,024,566 of CM057480.1, read as the reverse complement.
AAGTTCGATGATTTAAAAGACAGACAATCCATAAGGAATTTATGTCTTCTAAACATAAAAAAAATAAAGTAATGGTACCTTTCCATGAAGGAGAAATAAAACAATGTTCCACTTTTGTAAGAGAATAAATAGATTCTTAAAACTAAGTAACACACTGGGCAATCACGTGCTATAAAAAATTTTAACCTGTACATTTCCTTAAAGATGAGGAAATTTTGTACAAAAATCTAACCTATGGCTCATGAAAATTATTTACATTAAGCTAAAGCAGATTACAACTCAAGAGTTCACACTTACGAAATATTTAGTGTATATTTCAATATTGTTGCCAACAAAAGTAGAATGTGAGAAAGTGAGTTTCATTCACAGATATAAAATAATCTCTTAATAATTTGTTCCAATTATTGCTTACATAGGGAAACTGGTTCACAATTACTCCTTCTGAAAGGATTCTCCACACTTGTTTTCAAAATAACCTGTTTGTTTCTTTGCTTAAGACCCCAGGAGCAGAAGGCTCTGAGTCCCTTCAAAAGCACAGAATCAAAGCAAGATTTATGCAATATGCATCTTTGAATAAATAATGTAAAGTACTTGAACCAGCAGCTTATCTTGCAGAAAAATTATTTTGTTTCTAAATGTCGCAGGAACAACATAAACTATGTGTTTATATATATATATATGTTTATATAGTTTATGTTGCACCTGCTACATGGATGACAGGCAGGAACTTCACTTAGGACAACTACATCAGAAGATGGTCTTCCCACTCTGGAGATCACAGGAATATACTCAATAGGACTGTCCTGGGAGAGTCAAACTCCATCTCACTATCTGTGAACTGTCACTTCCTGTAGATTGAATCCTGCCTTATTAAGGTAACTACCTCTAACCCTGTTTCATTAACATCCTAGGGGTTAGGATTTATAACACATAGGATAATCATATCAGATCACAGAATGGTGGACAACCACACAATACCAGGAATCATGGCCTAGCTAAGTTGACACAAATTTTTGGGGGACACAATTCAATCCATAACACCAGGTAACTCTGATTATAAACAGATTTTAGTCTGCAGAATTCACTACTTTGTACCAAGGGGATTCCATTTATTCATTCGTTCATTTGACACACTTGGGCGCCAAATAGGTACTGAGTACTGCAATTGCCATATATACAAAGATGAAAAAGAAGTGATTCTCATTCTTGAAGAGTTTGTTGGTGAGCAAGAGAGACAGATATGCACTTCCAGCCCTCTGTATCTGTGACCTAAGTAGCTCCAGGACCTAAGGGAAGTCCTCCAAAGAAAGTCACAGGTAGAGGTGGGAGTTCAGAAGAAAAGATGAGGAGGGAGGATAGATACAGCAAAATGATAAAACTAATCTGAAAAGGTTCTGGAAGGAGCACGAAGGGTGTCCACTATAACCATATTCCTTAAAATTAATTTTATTCTCAAATTGAAAATTTTTAAACAGTTATCCAAAAAATTGTCTAGACATGAAAATTTTTTTAATGTGTGTGTAAGAGTTGATATAGTTATTGCTATTTAAAATCAAGATGCTTTAATAACTACACAAATCAATGATCAGTCCATGGCTCAGCAGAAAGCTTAAATATTCCATGATAAAGTATCCTTTTTGAAATGTTTCAGTTTTCAGCTTGATTTTTCAATAAGGAAGATGTTTTTATTTAAAACAATGTAGAATGGAGTCAAAAACAATCCAAGAAAATGTCCATGTTTCATCTAGTACATAAAAGATACATATACCATCCCTGTCATAATTCAAATGAAACGTAACTTCCCCAGACAGCACATCAAGAAACAAAAGCATTTTTTTCTCAGCCTTCTCCATTTTTCAGGCTTCCTAGAAATGGATAAATTCAAGTAGTTACTGAATATCTCCACAAGAGATATGGTTTCCACGGAACTATTTATCCCAGGAGTCTTGGACAGCAAACTGGTGGATGGGGAACATTCTCTAACAGGTCCCCACGGGATAATTAATCATCGCTCATTTGGAACCGCACTCATTGTGACGCCGTCATTTTAGACAGAGAAATGCAGTATTCTTCAACATCAGTAGGAATATTGTCAAGTAATATAGAACTTCATTTCATGTTTAGACAATGAAAGAATCTTTGTTAGAAGTCTCATCTGGACTCATCCAAAACCAAAATGAAAGGATTTTATAAACACGTAAACCTCTTCAGTTGAGAAGTTAGCACCATCACAGGGCACTATAAAACTAGTGTACATTTTTTACCCACAATACAACTATTTGGATACAATTATGATTAAACTGAAACAGCGCTGCTGGCACAGACGTTAAGCGCTCAGCTGCTAACCAACATGTTGGTGGTTCAAAGCCACCAGTAGCTCCATGGGAAAAAAGACCTGGCAATCTGCTCCCCTAAAGATTACAGGCTAGGAAACCCTATAAAACAGTTCTACTCTGTCCTGTAGGGTGGCTATGAGTTGGACTTGACTCAGTGGCGAACATCAACAAGAATAGTTGAAGTGTGTTTGCTGCAGTTGTTTTAGTAAATAGAACAGCTTTTTAAAAATATACCTCGTGTCTTTGTTCACAATTATCGCCCTCTGTGAATTTTTGTTTTCTTGCATGATGAAATGAACTGCTGGCTGGAATTGACAAGGCTAAGGAAGTCTCTGTTTGCAAGCTGTAATTAAAATGAACACACGTGGTGATGGCAATTACCAACAGAGATGAAAAATTAAATAAATGTATCACAAGAAAGTGCTTCAACTTCTACAGGGAATGCAGAATTACTATGAGAAAGAGATGACTGGAAAACAGAGAAAGTGATATTCTTTTCCACCTGTCAAACTTTGCCCAAAGGGAAGGCACTCAAAGTGTTAAAATTGCTTGTCTATCATCCAAAAACGATAGTTTGAATCCCTACCCTGTCATTTCAGAGCTGTGCACCTCTGGGCAACTCATTTTAGCCCTTCTCATCTTCAGATTATTCATTATTTACTTAATTAAAAAAATTTAAAATGCTTATTTACATCATTTACTTAATTTTACAGATTAAAATTGTCACAGAAACTAAGATTCAGAGAGGCTAAGTAATTTGCCCAAGATTACAAATGTTCTACCTAAGTTCAAGGTGACTCTATTTGTATTATTTTCATTGTCTCATACTGTTTACTTCTATCACTTTATTATTAGAAGGAATATTACTTAGAAAATCAATCATAAGGATGAAAATTTAATACTCATCATTATTTCTTGTCTGAGAAATTAAAATTGGAACAACAACAAAATCTCTAGAAGAATCTAGACTAAACATATGCTGTTTAATATGGTAGCCAGTAGACACATCTGGCTATTAAAATTTAAATTAAAAATTTAAGAAGTTGTAAATTCCTCAGTTGCACTAGGCATATTTCAGGTGCTTAATAGCCATATATGGCTAGTGGCTACCATACTGGACAGCACAGATAAAGAATATTTTCATCATCATAGAAAGTTCTATTAGCTATTGCTGGCTACAGTCTAGACCCAGGACTTCCAACACTGTATTTTAGTCACTAATGTTTTATCCGTGGTTCTTTGTCTCACTCCTAGACATGGCATTTTAGTTTATTTTTATAACCATTAATGGCAGGGTTCATCAATAAGTATTTTGCAAGTATATGCTAACATAGAAATCATATTGCAAATAAACAAATAAGCCATGAGATTTGAAAGCAGATATGTTCTCTCATTATTTGAGAAGCCTGGAAACAGTGCTAAAACTCAGCCTCCAGGCAGAATGATACTCAGGGCCTTCTACAGACGAGAAATCAAACAAATAATTCACCAGACATTAAGACCACAGTTAGTGGGTATTTCCCTCTTTTTTATTATTTTTTTCATAAGGGGTAAAAAACGTAGTCAAAGCAAGTGTCACCATCTAACCAAACCCATTGCTGTGAAGTCAAGTCTGACTCATAGCAACCCTATAGGACAAAGCAGAACTGCCCGATAGGGTCTCCAAGGCTGTAAATCTTTATGGAAGCAGACTGCCACATCTCTCCCCTGCAGAGCAGCTAGCGGGTTGAACCTCTGACCTTTTGTTGGCAGTTGAGCACTTTAACCACTGTGCCACCAGGACTCCAGTGTCACCATAAAAAAACCTCATTGTCATCCGGTCGATTCCAACTCATAGTAACCCCATAGGACAGAGTAGAACTACCCCATAGGTTTTCCAACGAGCAGCTGGTGGTTTCATACTGCTGACCTTTTGGTTAGCAGCCCAATGCTTAACCACTGTGTACCAGGGCTCCTAGGAAACCAAATATCCTTGCCCTGAACAGAAGCAACTGTTTGATTCTCATTGACTGCTGTAAGTGGAGTGGAAAAAGACCAATCTGATAACGGTCAAAGTGCTCAAATTTCTAAGTAGGTTTCTATTTTCAAGCTGCTTCTAATCAGCCTTTGCTCCTTGAACCATCCTGTCACGTTTGTATGAATGATGTGAGAAAGCAGTACCAGATACAGTTAATTTAAGAGGAGGTTATCTGTTGAGTGCAGGGCTTTGAACCCCTGCTGAGGATTTGCATTTCTAAAAAAAGTTCCCTGCTAAGAATTTGCCCTTCCACCCCAGATATACTGAATCAAAATTTACATTTTAACAAGATCCCCAGGTGATTCTTACGTATAACTTTCGGGACACTTGTTAGAAACGCAAAGTCTCAGCAGGGATTCAGACCAGAACAAATCAGTTCAAAGCCCTGGTTGAGTGGCAGCAGAAAGCTGGGAAATTTATCTAAATTAAATTAATCAGGGTGTGTGATGTGTAGTATATGTGTGAGAGAGAGAGAACGAGAAAGTGAGAAATAGAGGAGAGAGATTGTATGTACGTAGTAAAAGGGACACCAAAAACCAAACCAAACCTGTTGCGAGTTTATTCCAACCCATAGTAACTCTAGAGGACAGAGCAGAACTGCCCTATAGGGTTTCCAAGGAGCGGCTGGTGGATTTGAACTGCCAATCTTTGGTTAGCAACCGTATCGCTTAACCACTGCACCACCAGGGCACCATTATAAGGGATGAAAGTAAATATATTGTAAACATGGGTGTTTACATATGTAAACAGGTCACTGCCGATTTTCAGTAGATGGACTCAAATGTACATTAGTCTCTGAACATGAATACTGATTACTCTCAGTGATTCATGGTCATAGGTATCAAATGCATAAATCAGTAGTATCCATTCAATCCAATTCAAGTCAAATAGCCTCCTTGTAATTAGGAGAAATAACAAAAGGCCTCCTATTTATGATCAGAGACTTGGCTCTGACCATATGACCTTGACCTCTGGTTCCCCTATGAACCACTTTTTCATTTATAAAATGAACAACCAGAACGATGGGATCTCTTTGACCATCCCATCTCTGACATTAGGTTCCTCCACCCTATTACAACTTTCCCCAGAGTTGCCAGGAGTAGAGTAATACCGACAAGACTGTATTTTATTTTTCCTCTCATGCCCGTCAAGTGGAGATGCTAGCGAGCAGTGAAATGGCCATAATGTAGACCCAGAGAAAAAATGAGCAGCTACTCAGAGCACAGGATCTCATACAAAACGAGCCATTTGTCCCTGGAAAATTAGCATTTGGCCAAAGTTCCTGTGGTATGTCTCTCCTACTTACCTCCCATGAACCACAAGATGGGAATCTGTGAGAGGTCACTTTCAGAGAGCTTTAAAAAACAAAAACAAAAACCCGTTGCTGTGGAGTTGATTCTGTCTCATAGCAACCCTATAGGACAGAGTAGAACTGCCCCATAGAGTTTCCAAGGAGCGCCTGGTGGATTTGAACTGCCGACCTTTTGGTTAGCAGCCTAGCTCTTAACCACTATGCCACCAGGGTACCATAAAAATACAATGTTTGTAATAGAAAGTATTTGAATAAACAATCTTGCATATAGCCTTGTTCTCATTTGCTCTGGGCAATTGATATGCATGTTAGGCAAACACCAAATCCTGTTATTTGTCTAGTATTCAAGTGAGACTTGTTTCTTTCTTCTTTCTGTTTTCTGTTTCACCATCTAAACTCCTTTTGCACTTAGTACCTGAAAAAAATGTAATGAGACGGGGTAAAGTAACACCAGTGTTGATATGGACTCCAACATTATTTTATCAAGATTTTGCTCACTCCCTTTTCAGAATGCCATCAATATCACCAGCATTATTTATCAAGTGCTCTGTAAAAAATGGAGCCCTGGTGGCATAGTGCTTAAGCGCTCAGCTGCTAACAGAAAGGTCAGTGGCTCGAACACAGCAGATGCTCCATGGGAGATGTGGCAGTCTGCTCCTGTAAAGATTTACAGCCTTAGAAACCCTAGGGGGCAGTTCTACTCTGTTCTGTAAGGTCACTGTGAGTCGAAACTGACTAGACAGCAAAGGGTCTTTTTTTTTTTTTTTTTTTTTTATGAATACTAATTTTACTTTTAAAATCCACTCCCTCTATTAAATATAATAAGATTTTATAACAGTTAATTAGGACCAGAAGATATTTAAATGGACTAGAAAGAGCTTCCATCACTCATCTGTCGGTTTGTCATACCGTAGTGGCTTGCATGTTGCTGTGATGCTGGTCCTATGCCACCGGTATTTCAAATACCAGCAGGGTCACTCATGGTGGACAGGTTTCAGCGGAGCTTCCAGACTAAGACAGACTAGGAAAAAGGACTTGGCAATCTACTTCTAAAAAAAAAAAATATTGGCCCGTAAAAACTTTATGAATAGCAGCAGAACATTGTCTGATATAGTGGAGGAACATGAGCCCTTCAGGTTGGAAGGCACCCAAGATACTCTGCCTGCTCAAAGTAGCGTAGACCTTAACAACATAGATGGAGTAAAGCTTTCGGGACCTTCATCGGCTGATGTGGCACAACTCAAAATGAGAAGCAGCAGCTGCAAACATCCATTATAATCGGAACATGAAATGTATGAAGTATGAATGTAGGAGAACTGGAAATCATCAAAAATGAAATGGAACACATAAAGATCAATATCCTAGGCATTAATGAGCTGAAATGGACTGCTACTGGTCATTTTGAATTGGACCATCATATGGTCTACTATGCCGGGGATGACAAATTGAAGAGGAATGGCATCACCTTCATTGTCAAAAAGAACATTTCAAGATCTATTCTGAAGTACAACACTGTCAGTGATAGGATAATATCCATATGGCTACAAAGAAGACCAGTTAATACAAGTATTATTCAAATTTACACACCAACCACTAATGCCAAAGATGTAGAAATTGAATATTTTTACCAACTCTGCAGTCTGGAATCGATCAAACATGCAATCAAGATGCATTGATAATTACTGGTGACTGGAATGTGAAAGCTAGAAACCACGAAGAAGGATCTGTAGTTAGAAAATATGGCCTTGGTGATAAAAACGACGCCAGGGATTGCATAATAGAATTTTGCAAGACCAACGACTTCTTCATTGCAAATACCTTTTTTCAACAACATGAACAGCAGCTATACACAAGGACCTCACTGGATGGAATACATGGGAATCAAACAGGCTACATCTGTGGAAAGAGACAATGGAGAAGCTCAATGTCATCAGTCAGAACAAGGCCAGGGGCTGATTGCAGGACAGACTACCAAATGATCACATGCAAGTTCAAGCTGAAGCTGAAGAAAATTAAAACAAGTCCATGAGAGTCAAAGCACAACTTTGAGAATACCTCACCTGAATTTAGAGATTGACTCAAGAATAGATTTGATGTATCGAACACCAATGACCAAAGACCAGACAAGTTGTGGGATGACATCGAGGACATCATACTTGAAGAAAGTATAAGGTTATTAAAAAGACAGGAAAGAAAGAAGAGCAAAATGAATGTCAGAAGAAACATTGAAACTTGCTCTTGACTGTAGAGCAGGTAAAGTGAATAGAAGAAATGATGAAGTAAAAGAGCTGAACAGAAGATTTCAAAGGGTGGCTCAGGAAGACAAAGTAAAGTATTATAATGAAATGTGTAAAGACCTCCAGTAAGAAAACCAAAAGGGAAGAACATGCTTAACATTTCTCAAGCTGAAAGAACTGAGGAAAAAATTCAAGCCTCAAGTTGCAGTAGTGAAGGATTCTATGGGCAAAATATTGAATGATACAGGAAGCATCAAAAGAAGATGGAAGGAATACACAGTCACTGTACCAAAAATAATTGGTCAACATTCAGTTATTTCAGGAAGTAGCATATTATCAAGAACCAATGGTACTGAAAGAAAAAGTCGAAGCTGCACTGAAGGCATTGGCAAAACACAAGGCTCCAGGAATTGACAGAATACCAATTGAGATGTTTCCACAAATGAATGCAACACTGGAAATTCTTACTCGTCTATGCCAAGAAATTTGGAAGAAAGCTACGTGGCCAACTGACTGGAAGAACCCAAACAAAAACCAGACCCACTGCCTTCGAATGAGTCGAATCCGATTCATAGTGACCCTATAGGACAGAGTAGAACTGCCTGTAGGGTTTCCAAGGAACTCCTGGTAGATTTGAACCGCCGACCTTTTGGTTAGCAGCTGTAGCTCTTAACTACTATGCCACTGGGGTTTCCACTGACTTGAAGAGATCCGTATTTGTACCCATTCCAAAGAAATGTGATCCAACCAAATATGGAAATTATTGAACAATATCATTAATATCACACACAAGTAAAATTTTGCTGAAGATAATTGAAAAATGGCTGCAGCAGTACAACAACAGGGAAATTCCAAAAATTCAAGCTAGATTCAGAAGAAGACATGGAACCAGGGATATCATTGCTGATGTCAGATGGATCTTGGCTGAAAGCAGAGAATACCAGAAAGATGTTAACCTGTGTTTTATTGACTATGCAAAGGTGTACGATTGTGTGGATCATAACAAATTACGGAAGATACTGCAAAGAATGAGAATTCCAGAACACAACTGCACTCATGAAGAACGTGTACATAAATCAAGAGGCAGTTGTTAAAACAGAAGAAGGGGATACTGTGTGGGTTAAAATAAGGAAATATGTGTGTGTCAGAGTTGTATCCTTTCACCATACTTATTCAAACTGTATGCTGAGCAAATAATCCACGATGCTGGACTATACGAAGGAGAGCCTGGCATCAGGACTGGGGGAAGACTTTAACAACCTGTATTATGCAGATGGTACAACATTGCTTGGTGAAAGTGAAGAGGACTTGAAGCACTTACTGATGAAGATCAAAGACTACAGCCTTCAGTATGGACTACGTCCCAACATAAAGAAAATAAAAGTCCTCACAACTGAACTAATAAACAACATCATGATAAACAGAGAAAAGATTGAAGTTGTCAAGGATTTCATTCTACTTGGATCCACAATCAACACGCATGGAAGCAGCAGTCAAGAAATCAAACGATGCATTGCACTGGGCAAATCTGCAAAAGACCTCTTTAAAGTGTTAAAAAGCAAAGATGTCACTCTGAGGACTAGAGTGTGCTGACCCAAGCCATGGTATTTTCAATTGCCTCATATGCATGCGAAAGCCGGACAATGAATAAGGAAGACCATAGAAAAATTGATGCCTTTGAATCATGGTGTTGTCGAAGAATATTGAACATACCATGGACTGCCAGAAAAACAAACAAATCTGTCTTGGAAGAAGGACAGCCAGAATGCTCTTTAGAAGCAAGGATGGCAAGACTTCATCCCATGTACTTTGGACATGTTGTCAGGAGGGATCAGTCCCTGGAGAAGGACATCATACTTGGTAAAGTAGAGAGTCAGTGAAAAAGAGGAAGACCCTCAATGAGATGGATTGACACAGTGGCTGCAACAATGGGCTCAAGCATAACAACAATTGTGAGGATGGCACAGGACTGGGCAGTATTTTGTTCTGTTGTGCACAGGGTCACTATGAGGCAGAACTGACCTGACAATACATAACTTCTAGAGAGAGCTTGTTTTAGGGTTGAATGAGGTCATAATTAAAATATACATGAAATCAGTGCTATTTTTATGAGGGAATAGAGAAGATTGTCATTGCAGAACTTCTTCAGAACTATACATGCCTGATTTTTTTGCAGACTTGTGTTGCCAGTGCAAGAAAACACATGCTGTATAGAAATAAAATTTAATTTTCAAATCAACTCATAAAAATTTCTATTTATATCTTCCCATGTTAGTGGTTCCCAAACTTTACTAGTCAGAAAATTCAACTGGGCTCTTATTAAAAATATAAATCTTGAAATCTCCCCTTGACCTGGAAAAAGAATCTCAAGGGTAGGAAAATCTGCATCTGTGTTTTTAAAAGCATCATAAGTAAATCTTACAGTCAGATCCATCTATGGAAAATACTGCCTTATAACCAAAAAGGAATTTCATTGCCCACTGGTGCTTTTTCTGAAGTCAGTGCAAGCCACCCTCTTATTCTTCTGATGTGACACTATCCTGTTTCATAATCCGTAATAACAGGGAAGACCAAAAGACAAACTGGAAATAAAAGATCTAGAACAGCACTGTCCAATAAAAATATAATGCCAATCACATGTGTCATTTTCAATATACTATTAAAAGTAAATGAAATTAATTTTAATAGTATATTTTATATAATCCAATATATTCAAGCATTATATTTTCAACATGTAAATAATGTAAGAATTATTGAGATAATTTGCATTCTTTTTTACAATCAAGGTTTTAGAAATCCAGTTTACACCCAGAGTACATCTTGGTTCTGAGCTGCCATTTTTCCAGTGTTTCGTGGCCATATTCAGTGCATATTTAGATTATATTGGTTTAAGATACTATAAAGATATACAGTAATTCTAACTAGCCTCATTCATTTGTCTTGTACAAACTGCATTAATTTGTGGCATCCTAGTGATGATTTCATTTGAAAGGGTTAAAAATAGAAAACCGGGAACAGAAATTACAAAAATAATATGACCAGACTTTGGAGTTTTTTGTAGATACTATTTCTCTTCTCATCCTATATAGAGAAAAACAAAAGTATTAAGAAATGTAATAGAGACTACATTCTACTTCATTTAGTAAATATTAGGCATTAATTATTAAAATGTCAATGATGCTTTATACATAAAAATATAATTAAATAATTAAGTTTAGTATCAATGTAGTGGAATTATTGGAAATTTTTCTTTAGAAATTTTTGATTCTTCTTTTTTTATATTTTACACAAAATAAGAAACTACGTATAATATTTCTTTAGCTTTTAAATGTCAAGATTTTTTTCCAATATCATCTCCAAAATTCAGTGGGTTTTGAAATGGCCCCCGCTTCTGAGGAAGGCTTAAGGAAAGTGTCTGGGTTGCTATCAAAGTTCCTAAAAGGCTGTTTACTAAATTCTCAATCCTCATATATAATCTAAAAATAAAGTCTAGATAAATTTCTGTGGTTATTTGCAGTGTAAGGAACCACTTTTACATGGCCTTTCTAGCCATGGTAAGGAGCCCTGGTGGTACAGCGGTTAAGTGCTTAGCTGCTAAACAAAAGATCTGTGGTTTGAACCCACTAGCCTCTGTGCAGAGAAAGATGTGGCAGTCTATTCCTGTAAAGATTACTGCCTTGGAAACCCTATGGTCCTATCAAGCTGCTATGAGTCAGAATTGGCTTGATGGCAACGGGTTTCTAGCCATGTCTTGTAACTCCCACAAAATGATTGGCTGGGTAACAACTGTACAAAGGATTGGTTAATTTACTATGCAAATAGTGACATGAAAATCCACCTAATAAGACTGAGTCCCTTGCTGTCCTGCTAGGGGACTGGTCAATTTTGCCATCCTTCTAGGCTTATATAAGGGTCAATCCCACAGAGATATCGGGGGACTTCACTATCATCAAGAAGAGTCTGGAGCAGAGTGTGTCCTTTGGATCTGGGGCCTCTGAAATGAGGACCCCCTAGACCCAGAAAGAGCTGTAACACTGAACACAAAGAGACTGTGGGCTGGCTGGCCCATGGAGAGAGAGACGGCTGTGGTGGGTTTGCTGGCTTATGGAGAGAGAGCTGGGTGCCTTTGTACAGAAGGTTTGCCTGCTGCTAAAGAGCTGTAACACTTGCCCAGGCAGGACAGAGGCCTGAGTGCGCTCCATGTAACACACATGCCTCACTGGGCAATGTGCTGGGAGCCACGCAGGCCCTGAGGTAGTGCAGGTCTGAGTAACTTGGCAGCAAGGGAGAGAACCACACAGGCCTAGATAGCCGGTGGGAAACAGTGGCAGAGGCCTAGAAGGACTCAGGGGCAGAGGCCCAGGAGATCCTGTGCAGGGGTCTTTCCACCAGTAAGGCATGGCTCAGAGGTGGAGCAGGAGCCACAGGAGCTGGGCAGGCCCACTGGGCAACATGGTAGCACCCAGAGGTAGCAGTGATGTGAACACAGCATCTGACCTGAATCACAGCATGCCTTCCCAGCAACTTAAGAATGGACATGGATAATTTGGGGAAGGGTAAACATTTCCCCTTTGAGAATCGGTTGTTATTGTTTACTCTTTGCTTTCTATAAATAATAATAATGGCTTTCACTTTGCCAACACTGTGAAAGTGTCTTGTGTGTCGAGCTTGATCGCAGATGAACATAGCACCATGGAATGGCTGATGACATTGGGTGTGTGTGTCTCATTCCGAGCAGTCTCAGGGATACCTGGAAGTTTGAGGCACAGCCTGTCTACCTGTGCAATGCAGACAGGCAGACAGGCATGCATACATTATTTTATGAAAATAAGTAAGACTGTAGGACAAATATCAGGACAAGGATCTCAAAGTCAATCCATTTCTTTGATAACATGTGAAGAAGAATTTATTCCCCAAATTAGAGAAAGCCATAAGAAACATTTTAAGTGTCTTTGTTCCCTAGTTGCTTATCCTAAATTCAGAATCTGTATTATTCTTAGGATATAAATTCAATTCATAGAACAAACTTTTATGAACATTTGCCTTGTGCCAATAATTCAAAATCTTAATTTTGTATTAGGTCTATTCTCATGTATGGTCAAATCTGTTTGAAACAGAATTTCTCTGTAGAAATTCTATTTTTACCATTGCTTCCTGATAACTGCAATGAAATGATCAAGAGATAGGAAGCTGAAAGAACATTAGAGGCAATAAGACCAAACATGATTTGCTAAACAAAAGTTATAATGCATAATGAATAATGGTGACATTTTCATTTTTGCACATAGATTTTTCCTACTTCTTTACATAGGTACACATACATACACATACACACACACGTCTTTCGTAATAAAGAAAAACATTACAGATCTAGCATAGTATACAGGCCCTGGTATAAGAGAAATTTAAATATATCACATTGAACACAGTGGCAGGCATTTTTTGCTAAGTTTCCATTCTCCAGTCTCCCATTTGCTTTTATAAATAGAACTCCAATTTATTTGGGGTATCAATCTTTCCCAGCCTACCTTGCAGTTTGAGCTGCCCACGTGACACAGTGAGGCCCAGTTAAGTGTAAGCAGATGTTTCCGGCTGGGGTATTTAGTTAAGCCCTTTACAGTAGAAAAACCCTATGTTTGATCCTTCTTTCACAGCTCTTTACATTTCCTGTTCGGAACTACAACATAGATTTGATGCCTGGAGGTCAATCAGCCATTTGATCTCCAAATCAATGAGCATGAGGATGGTGGCTCATCCTAAGGATGGTGAAGTAAATAACCAGAAAAATCTTGAATGCCTAATGACACCATGGGATTACTGTTCCTGCACCAGTCTAGAACTGTCCATGACCAGACTTTGTATGCAGACAGAAAATAAAGCTCCCAATAAGCTTTTCAAGTTTCTATCCCATAATCACGTGTGGAAGTCACAGACTTGGGCAAATAATATCATAAAGATAATTTGTTAGAGTTTTGTGCATATAACTGTAGATTAAGATGTATAACATTCTCCTAAAGCTGAGATTGGAGCCCCGGTGGCGCAGTGGTTAAGAGCTCGGCTGCTAACCCAAATGTCAACAGTTTGAATCCACCAGACGCTCCTTGGACACCCTCTGGGGCAGTTCTACCCTGTCCTGTAGGGTTGCTGTGAGTTGGAATTGACTTAACGGCAATGGATAAAGCTGAGATTAGCCCACTTAGTAACATTTCCTGAAAATGTGAAAAAAAAAAAAAAAAGTCTTCGAAAAAATGGAAGAATTCTTCTGAATATATCTGCAATGTCATCATTTTTCAGAAGGAAGATGTAGCCCGATGATAATAATATTCTGTCCTCTTCACGATAGCTGCCTCAAATAATAGCAACACAAAAAAGGCCCCCTGGTTTCTCATTTGTGTTAGAAACATCTACTGGCACTGGTATAATTTCACCTATGGACATTGGCTAGAATCTTCTTAATGCATGCCATTATGAAATGCTACGTGGAAAACAATTATTAGGAAGGAAGTTTTGAAAGCTTTGCCCATGGGATTAAAGATATTAACGGGGTCATCTTGAACTGGAGCTGCATCGTGCTGATAAGAAATAGTAATTTCTTACATATGATATACGAACTCTTTAAATTGATTTTTAAATCTGCTCTTTCCAAATTGTCTATTTCAGAGCTCATCCTGATATTCTCATTGCCTGGAAAGTCAATTGTGATGGCTAGGGCATGCTAAGCACGTAGTCCTGTCTTTCTTTGACTTACACGAAATCGTAAGAATGTCCATCTGCTTCAGGTGCAAATGCTTTATCAGATGTCAGATTCCACAAGGAAGCTGAGAGATGTTGTCTGTCCTCAATTTTAATATGCATTTCCTGAAGATGGCTTTGTGACACCTGTTAGGTTCCTTTCTAAAATAAACAATTCATGCTATAAGTAATTTTTGTGGGTAAGGGAATATATTTGTAAACAACTAAGAGTTGTAGAAAGCAGGCAAATAACTAAAGCGAATAAAGTTAACACATTATGACAATGAAAAATTATATAATTATTAAAACATATCAAACTATCATTATATTTATATATTATATACATTACTGTATAGTATATACAATAATTATATATTTATGAAAACTTGAACATGTCCATGGCAAAAATATGGTGCTGAGTATATACATTTAGAGCATTTTAAACATGTGGCTGGATTAATATTTATGGACTATAATCATTAACCTTTTGAAAATATGTACAGCAAAACAAAATGCTGTTGCTGTTAGTTGCCATTGAATTGGCTCTGACTCATAATGGCCTTATGCATAACAGAAAGAAGAGTTGTCTGCTCCTGTGCCATCCTCACAATTGTCAGTATGTTTGAGTCCATTGTTGCCGCCACAGTGCCAATCCATCTCACTGAGCGTCTCCCTTTTTTTCTCTGACCGTCTACCAAACATGATGTACTCTCTAGCATTTGTTCCCTCCTGATGACACGTCCAAAGCACAAAGTCTTGCCATCCTCACTTCTAAGGAGAATTCTGGCTATACGTCCTCCAAGATTGATTTGGTTCATTCTTCTGGCAGTCCACAGCATACAGGTAGTCCCTGACTTAGACCAGAGTTCTGGGTTCTGATGTAAGTAGAATACATCATTTTGTTTGTTAGTTTTCATTATTATTGCCTTTTATTATCAGTATCTTTATAAAAAAAATCTGATCTTTATGTGTTTTGGGGGATTGGCATGAGATGATAACACCAGCAAATTACGTGCTGCAGCACTGTATGTAGTACATATTAAACGATAAGATGGAAAAAAAAAAAAAAAACGACAGTTGTTTAAGTGCGGTTCTTTGTAACTCAAATACGTCTTAAGTCAGAGACTACCTGTATTCAATATTCTTTGCCAAAGCCAGAATTCGAATGTGTCAATTCTTCTCGGTTTTCTTTTTTCACTGTCTATTTTTCCCATGCATGTGAGGTGATTGAAAAGACCATGTCTTGGGTCAGGCGCACCTTAGTGATCAAAGTGATATCACTGCTTTTTAAGATTTTAAAGAGGTCTCTTCCAGCAGATTTTCCCAGTGCGATACGCCTTTTGATTTCCTGACTACTGCTTCCATGGGTGTTGAATGTTGATCCAAGTAGAACAAAATGCTACCTGCATAGAAAACCATGAGAGCAATCATTTCTCACTTAATTTAAATGATAAGGATAAAGACAAGAACTCAAAGTTAAAGGGTTTTTAAAGAGCACAGTTCTTTTCTTTAACTTAAAAAGACAATATGCTCATTACCTACTATGCTTACATGTAAAATAAAGGTGACACAGTACAAGTAAATGAGTCTTGGCCATCTTTCAAATACATGAAAGAAGTGAATCTGAAGATGTTTGAAGGATGGAATTAAAGAAATAATACGTGCAAGCCAAAAGAAAGAAAAGTCCTCTCACTCCCACGAAACACATTCTACAAAAGGACCAGGAAGAGGGCTATGTTGCAGGATGAAACTTTCTTGAATATACCTGTCCTACTCACTGCAGGCAAACACCATGAAAGAACCGTGAATACCCTCTCCTTACTCTTTGCTATGGCTATAGAGACTGAGGGGTGGAGCCCCGAAGACAATACCCACACTAACATTCTATAATACCACAAACAGAAGTGGTAAGCTTCCTTTGCCACATACAGTGCTGTGGCTTCCAAAACTAGGGGAGGAGCCCTGTCGACCATCCTTGCTCTTCAAAAAGTGAATGCAAGCAGAGACAGCACCTCTCCTTCTCACCTGTGGGGATGCAGAGACTGTGAGGGGAAGCCCTGTTGACTTTCTCTGCCCAGCACTAATGCCAGTGCTTATACCTCCCCTCCTCTGTTCCAGAGATTTGGCTATAGAGGCTCTGGTGTCAAGCATTGTCAACTATCCCTCTCCTGCTCTAAGCTAATGAAAGCAAAGGGGCAAATTAGCTCACTTTTCCAACCAGACCGTGGAGGAAGGCTCATGGAAGGGAGTGAGCTGAATAACCCAATGCTTTCAGCCAGTGTATGAAGTCCTGGGCATACCCTGGAGCAACTAACAAATGAAACCAACTAGAATCAACGTAACAAAATCTTAGAGAACTGAACAATGGTTTCAGATTGGCCTCTGGTAGCACACAAGTGGGACAGATTAGAATAGTACTCTAAAGGTCTTGAGAACTAAATTGATGTTTGAACTCAAGACCACAAAAGAGGGCCAGGGTGTGCATTCTGAACCTCAGTGGGTTGTTTGCATTCTAAAACAAAAGATTTAACTGGGAACCAGAGTCTCACAACATTCAAATAAAAATATCCAGGACATAACACAAAATTGTTCATTATATATAAAACTGGGAAAACTTCATCTAGAGAAAAGATAATCATAGATGCCAATGCCAAGATAACACAGACGTTGGAATGATCTGACAAGAAGTTAAAAGCAACCACCATAAAAATGCTTCAGAAAGCAATTATAAACACTCCTGGGGAAGAAAAAAGGAAAAGTGATGGGTCCAGCAAAGAAAAAGAAACAGGAATTCAGGAAGTTTTCAGGAATGCACAAAGAACACAGATAGTGTAAATATAATAAACCCTGGTGGCATAGTAGTTGAGTGCTGCTAACCAAAAGGTCAGCAGTTCGAATCCACTATGCCCTCCCAGTTCTACTCTGTCCTATAGGGTTGCTATAAATTGGAATTGACTCAACTGCAACGGGTTTGTTTGTTTTTCTCTTCTTTGGCTTTAAAAATTATGCTTGTTGATTAAAAGCAAAAATTATAACATTAAGACAAAGGTCCCCAGGCTGTAGAAAATTCTACTACCTCAAGCAGCTTCCTTGACACACCTTGTAACTTTACATTAACATCCTGGTTCTCCTTTCCTTGACTGCTACCCAAAACTAGGTGGAATTGGCGGAAACCAGATTAGGTGCCATATTGACACCCCAGGTGACCTACTAGCTCCCTAAGTGCCTAATGCATATTAACTTTTCTGCCTCTAGGTAGAGTTTAACTGCCATTTTCTGAACATGCAATGCATGAAGTTATATTGAAATCCCATTGTGCCTGCATAGTATGATTAAGAATGTTGCTGATGTAACTTGTATGAAATTACTGCTTATAAATCCCGTAAAAGTAACTTTCCCTCTTGCCCTTGGCTGAGCAGTCTTGGAGGCACCAGCCCCGACTGTTCCTTTCCTTGAACAATGAAATAAAGCTACCTTTCTGATCTCCCACCTCAGTGCCTTGTTTATTGGCTGTGATGAGTTGCGTGGAGCAGGACCTGGCGTTCCCAGTAACAACATTATCTGAACATTGACTAATAGAGTTTTCAATGAATGTAAAGGTAATACTTTAGATAATTATATCATAAAGAGGGTGTGATGGTTAACATTATGTGTCATCTTGGCTAGGCTATGATTTTCATTAGTTTGTCAGACAGTGGACTGGTTGCTCTTCCATAATGTATTACAGTATAATCACCTTCCATGATGTGATCTGATGTCATCAGCCAAACAATTGAAAGGGAATTTTTCTTGGGAGTATGGCCTGCCTCCAGTATATAAATAGATGTTCTGGTAGAGCTCTCTCTCTTGACCCTGTACTCTCTTTTTGCCTGACCTCCGGTTGCTGGAACTAACGCCTGCAGAAGTCTCAGGCCTGTCACCTGACCTGCAGGTTTTTGATTCGCCAGCCTTTGCAATCCTGTAAGTCAGCACAGGTCTCTGGCCTGCCACTTGCCCTAAGGATTTGGGGCTTGCTAGCCCGCACAATTATGTGAGCCATTTCTTTGAAGTACATCTATCTACATGTGTACATCTCACTGGTTTCTCTCCTCTAGAGAACCCAGACCAAGACAAGGGGGAAGAAAAAAGGGGCTTAAAGGGTGGTAAGATTTTTACATTCTATTTGAAGTCATAAAATACTAAAACAAGTAGACTGGAATAACATAAGAATGTATATCATAAACCCTAGAAGGCACTAAAAACTCTACACAAAGAGATATATTCAAAAACATTATAAATAAATTAAAACTGAATACAAAAAAATGCACAAGAAGGCAAAGAAGGAGAAACAGAGGAATGAAAAGCAGAAGCAAAAACTGACTCATATTGACCCAATATAGCAAGGAGTAGAACTGTCCCATAGAGTTTGCAAGGAGCATCTGGTGGATTCGAACTGCCGACCTTTTGGTTAGCAGCCATATACTTAACCACTACACCACCAGGGTTTCTAAAAAACCAATAGATAACTAAAAATATCTATAACTATAAAATAAATTTTTACAAAAAAAACTTTCTAAAATCAAAATCTCTAAGCAGATTTTTTCACTGGCAAATTCTCCCAAATACTAAAAGAAGAAATAATACTAATTCTACACAATCTTTTCCAGAAAACAAGAGAGAAGGGAACATTTCCCAACTCATTTTGCAGGGCCAGCATTAATCTGATACCCAAACCAGACAAAGACAGTACAAAAATCAAATAGTACAGACCAAAATTCCTTATGAACATTGACACAAAAAATTCTCAACAAAAATACTAGCAAATCAAATGCAGCAATGTATAAAAAAATGGGAGTCATGATCAGGTAGAGTTTATTCTACGAATGCAAGGCTGATTCAATATTTGAAAATCAACCAACCTAAAGATTCAATAATCTAAGGAAGAAAACAACACGATCATATCAATTGATTCTAGGAAAAAGCGTTTGACAAAATTCAAGGCACATTCGTGATGAAAAGCCAGATACAGTTAAGTGTGTATTGAATGTTAAACCAGTTGCTGTTGAGTTGATTCTGTCTCAGGATGACCCCATGTGGGTCACAGTAGAACTCTGTTCCATAGGGTTTTCAATGGTTGATTTTTTGGAGGTAGATCACCAGGCCTTTCTTCTGAGGTGACTCTGGGTAGACTCGAACCTCTACCTTTCAGTTAGTAGCCTAGCATGTTACCTCTTCACACTACCTCTGCTACTTTCTATTAAAAAAAAAGATGTGTGTGTTGTATGTACATATACACACAGAAACACACATATACATATACTCTTATATTCAAAAAATTAAAATGTAAACTGTCTGAATATAGCTTTAAAAAATTGATATAGTATCCATATAAGTGTTTTATATAATAATTAAACAAAATTGATAAAATCAAAAAATAGTCAAACTTTTAACAAAATGAAGCAGATGAAACTGGTTGTCTATCAAGTTGGAGATTTAACCACATGGATAAGAATTATTTTGAGTGAATTTAAGCAAAGTAATTTGAACATACATCCCTGGTGAACATATCCTCAGGAGAAAATAAACCACAAAGATAAATTAAATGGTAATTATATTGTATGTGAGTGCATGAAGTCATAGAAAATAAATAATTATGAGATTGTGGTCTTTATGTATTATTTCCAACTTAGAGGAACCAAAACTTCTTGAGAAAATTATTGACTTCTAGGAGAGACAGAAAATATTCAACATGCAACTGATAGATATTTTCATATTAGAAAGCAAGAAAGCTATCAAAGACTACTACAATTATATCAAAAGAACCAATTTTCAATAAGAAGGACTCTTACTTCCCAAGTGGAAAAGATTTTAACAACAGAAAGAATAAGGAATATAATATATTAAATGTATATCAAATATGATAAAACGTGAGAGCTCATAATGATAGCAAAAACAAAACAGAACTCAAAGATTTATCTTATATAAATTCCAATCTTACTAGGAAAATTTTCTAACTAAATTTATGAGACAAGGACAGCAGACGGCAGTTAGGATACAGGACAATCTCACTCATAAAATTAGATGAAAAAAAATCTTTCAACAGGACGAGCAAATCAAATGTAACAGGATATTTAAAAAATTTAAATCACCATATCTATATTAGCTTTATATAAATAATGCAAGGTTGGTTCAAGTAGAAAACCCATATGATCATCTTAATAGACTGGAAGATAATTTGAAGCACTTGACAAAACTGCTTAAGAAAAAAAAATCCTCTCATGATGAAAACTATGATCTAGTAATTGTTTAAGGAAATTTTCTTAAACCAATAAAGAGTAATTATAATTTTAAAATTCTACAGCAGACACCATAGATAATAATGAAATGTAAAACTTGTTCACTTAAAAATCAGAAATAAGCTGAGAAAGGCTGATCTTTCCAACTTCTTAGCAGGAAAGAATCCCCTATTAATAACCACAA
Organism: Dugong dugon; assembly: GCA_030035585.1. Classification (NCBI taxonomy): domain Eukaryota; kingdom Metazoa; phylum Chordata; class Mammalia; order Sirenia; family Dugongidae; genus Dugong; species Dugong dugon. The sequence goes on along the minus strand of CM057480.1, from coordinate 18,003,473 downwards.
AGTCACAATGATTTTCACTGCCTAAAGTTACAAAATGTTGTTCATCAAAAATACCATAAGAAGAGTAAAAAATGAGCCCAAATGGGAGAAGACTTTTGCTGACAATGGATTAATACCTGGAATAACTTAAAATCTATAAAAATCAAGTAAGAAGAAGAGAAAAAGAAACAATGGAAAATTTGGCAAAAGACTTGAACGGGCATCTCAGAGAGGAAAAATCATAAATTGTCATCATACTTGTGGAAAGATGTTCAACCTCATTGGTAATCAGGATAATGTAAATTAAAATCACAAGGATATTCCATTACCCACTCACCAAATTGGCAAAAATTAAAAGTTGGCTAAATCTAAATGTTGGTGAATTACAGGAACCCTAATATTGTTATACACGAACATATCCTACAACCCAGTGAACTCAACTCTTAGATGCATATCCCATCAAAGCTTGTGCAAAGGTGCAAAGGGCAACATGTACAAAAAAGTTCACAGCTGAATTATTACCACAGCAAACCCTGGACACAAGCCAAATGTATAGCTACATTAAAATAGCTCAATGAACTGTGGTACAGTCAGACTGAAAAACAGCAGGAAAAGGAATGAACTGCGGCAACATGCATCAACTTGCAAAGATATCAAAAACATAATATTGAATGAAAAAAGAAAAGTGACAAAAGAATATATACAGAGTCTTACATTTATAGAAAGATCAAAAGCATAGAATAATGTTTAGAGATATGTGCATATGTTATAAAGGAATAAGCAAAAGAAAGGAAAAGGATTACTCAAAGTTCAGTATGGTAGTCACATGGGGAGGAAGGGAAGGGGTTTGCAGTCAAAAGGGTAACACAAGAGACTTCACAAATATTGTAATTTTCTGTTTCTTAAGCTGCAGAGTAGCTATACAGGTGTTCTTTTCATTATCATTCTTTATACTGCATACATTATATATAATTGATATTAATGATATGCTGCAAAAAATCTTTCAAAGACTGTAGTGAATAGGTAGAAATTTCAACATCATACTTTATGTAGCTGTGTATTCATATCAAATTCAATAACTTATTCAAATTGGTAACATATCATTTGGAGAACTAAAGGCTTCAATCACTGCAGCCAAATATTCACTATGTTAACTTTCTGGGTATTCTCAATTCCTATTTGTATCCTAAATTCCTATTTGAGGCCTAAACACTGATCCACTGCATTTTCTGCATTCATTACATGTCCAATGCAGCGTGCCCCCAAGTCAGCACCCCAAACACACACACTATGTGTGTAGAGTATATAAACACATTTTGTTTTAATTCACTTCTCTTTTCATCAGACATTACAGGCTCTCTCCGGGAATGAAGTCAAGCGTTGCTATGTTCAGATGAATTTTCTGGCCCAAGGAGATAATTTTGCACACAGTCAATAGCAATATCCCAGAAGTGAACCAGAAAACTCAACCAGTGAAACAAAATTCAATAGCAATATCAGAGCAGCAAACTCCTTAACCACAGAGGGTATGTCTTCCAAAGAACTCAACAGTAAATGCAAATGGAACACGTAATACCTACAAGCGATCAAAACTGATTGTGCCACGTTGTCAGATAAGGTTGCAACAGAAAAAATAATCCTGCGTCTATAACTCCCAAGGGGTCTCTATCGCTTAGGTTTGTTGAAAGTCAGTTTATGTTAATGGATTGCACAGAGCTGCACATCAAACCTGAGCTGAAGCTGTCACTTCATTGAGAAATCATTAAATTATTACACCATTTAACGATGCATGAAAGCAAAATGCAGTTGTGAAGAAAAGCATTTGGGGTATAGACTGTGTGTTTTATTAATGCAAAATGGTGCATTTCTGTTAGTTTGTCAAACACAGCATGGCCATCTGTGCAAACCTAAAACTGAAAGGAGATGACAAAAGGTGACTAATTAAAACACGACTTCCTTCCAATTTCATTATATCACAGCGCAGCGCACCACCCGAGGCCTTGAGACTTCTGAGCAGAAGAGGGCAGGTTCACCCCTCAGGTTGTTTAAGCTGACTTTATATTCCAAACAACGTATCTATGCCTTTTTACATTTTTATTAAAAAGATAACAAAGCAATGGTGCTTTTTATGAAAACAACTGTTGGGTCACACATTTGATCATGTACGTAACTACCGCAATGTAAGGATGTGTAGACCTCTGGAAATCATTAATACACAAAATCAATTAAAACTAAATTATCTTCTTTATGCCAAAAGATTATATATATGTATATGTACAGGAAGCCTGATGGTGCAGTGATTAAAAGTGCTCTGCTGCTATCCAAAAGATCACCTGTTCGAACACACCAGTGTCTCCGAGGGAGAAAGATGTGGCAGTCTGCTTTCATAAAGATTTACAGCCTTGGAAATCCTATGGGGCAGTTCTACTCTGTCCTACAGGGTCACTATGAGTTGGAATCCACTTGATGGCAGTGGGTTTGGTTTTTTTGTGTAGGTATATATATACGTATATATACATTATACACAATTCATATATACATATGTGTGTATCTCATCTGATCTTATATATCTTATATATCCTGATCATATATATAACTATATGCAGTTATGTATACATATATATGTATACAGTTATAATTATTTATAGTAATATATACATACATATGCATAGTTACAGCTATAGCCCAGATTTTCTTTTAAGGACTTGATACAGAATGGTGGTGAAGCAGAATACAACTGAAGTCAAGCGGAAATGAGTCCACCTGGTGACAGAGTCAATGTGGCATCTCCAGTATGTGAAAAATATTAGCTGTGGATGTAAATGGAATTGAACAGTTTAACATTTTAACATTTTCATAAATAATTTAGAGAGTTTAAGGAATAACCAGATATTGTCCTAAAATTCCCAGCTGAGAAGACTGGATGACTGTTTTCAGACCGTAAGGAAATGGTGGGGAAATGTCGAATTGCTCCTTCTGCACCCTAATGCTGATTGCAACTATAATATGATAATGTGGCATTTCAAACAAAATCACTTTAGGTAAAAATGTTATGTATAAATGCTTTTTAGGAATTTAATACATTCGGATTTTAAGACGGCAACAGAGACTACCATATCATTGAAATATTGATCTAATTGTCTATTTGAGATTTTTCCAAGTTTATCTGTATTAGGACCACGTGGGTCATTTACAAAGAAAATCATACTTTTTTAAAATTCTTCTTCTAATGTTTATAACTTCTCTCTTCTGCCAGTATTTACAGAATGCACACACCAATGCAAATCAGGCAAAGAACATGATTATTTTTCCCCAAGGAATGTTCTAACATGGCAAACTCTCCTAACTGGACCATCAACAGGAACTTGAGGCCCAAGTATGTTCTCCATGAAGCTTACCTCTAATTCATGTATCACATCCCTTCTCACCTACAGCATTTACTGCCAGAACTACTTTGCCACTTGAGTATATCACATTTTCAAATTTCTTCCCATTTGTGCTTTGCCTTTCCACATCAGAATACCCAGGAAATAGAGTGCTTCAGGAAAGAGAATATTCAACTAAGATTGCCTTAAACATTTTATACTGTTTGCTAATAACAAACGGTGTAGAGTTAGATGGTCCCAGGGTTGTTTCAGCGGCTTTAAAACTTCATGAAAGACCCAGGTTCTTTTCTTCTCATTCTTCAGCTTATTAGCATTGTCTTTCCTCATGGTTCCAAAAGGACACCAGGAATTCAAACACTAAGTCTTCACAGTGCAACATTTAAGAGCAAAACAGAAGAGAGGGAGAGTGGAAAAGAAGAGAAGTATATCTTGGTCATTTCTCTGCTCCACTAATCAGAAGGCTCATTTTTTCCCAGGAACTCTCCAACTAACTGCCCCTTATATTTCTTTGGCTAGAAGTAGGTCACATGCTCACTCCCAGGGGCAAATGGAGCTCTGAAAGCAGATATCTGGCCTTTGTAGTTTCTATCAGGGAAGGAAGGCTCTGCCAATAAGAAAATGGGAGTGAGATAATGCCTGGTGGGTAGGAAACCAACTGTGTCTACTGTAATCCTGGACAAGACTGTGAGTTACCTAAGGACTTAGGCTGGGTAATGTATTACTTATCTTTTTAGCACCAAAACCAAACTCAAACCCACTGACCTTGAGTCAATTGAGACTCATAGCAACCCTGTACGCCAGAGTAGAACTGTCCCGTAGGGTTTCCAAGGCTGTAAATCTTTACAGACTGCCATGTCTTTCTCCCATGTAGCAGGCTGTTGGGTTCCAACTGCCGACCTTTAGGCTAGCAGCCAAGCACTTAACCACTGTGCCACCAGGGCTCCTTCTTTCCAGCACAGTAGCCCGTAAAGTGCTGGCAGCTTAACAACCCATACACCACTGGCACATTTCCCCTAGGTGGCAACAGTCAGAAGAAGTAATTTAATAAGGCAAACAGAGGGCAATACTAAGTTATTGATTCTGAACAGTGGGTGTTTAATTTTTTCAGTTAGCATGCCACCTGAAGTTATTCCCATCCTTCAGAAAGTGTGGATGTGTCCAGAGGTGAGATGAGAAGGCAGAGAGGATCAGCAGCTGGTTGAATGGACACGGAAAATCCGGGGTGGAAAGGAGGAGTGTGCTGTCACAGTATAGGGAGAGCAACTAAGGTCACATAGCAATGTGTGTATAAATTTTTGTATGAGAAACTGACTTGAATTGTACACTTTCACTTAAAGCACACACACAAAAAAAAGCACAGATGATTTAGGTAACTTCTACCACCGTTCAAACAGAAAATAATCAATGTTGGGGTCATATAGTAGCTATTTTGTGGAACATGCACTGTAAGGGCAAGGAGGGCGGACTCCTTAAGTTCCACCATTTCATGAATAACTGGAGTAATGAAGTACTTCATGTAGTAATGAAGACTGTTGATCATTAAACAACTGTGAAAAGAAAACTGGAGAATTCTCTGAAATTGGTATAAACAGACACAAGTAGGAGAAAAGTCTCCCCTAGGATTAGGATGAAGGTGGTCAGGGTCCTCTTTGGAGGCACCTGAGTGAAACAGTGAAGAGTATGGGCTGAGGAGTATGGGAAGAGCTTGGCTTTTATCAACCCACTTAACCTATCTATGCTTCCGCTTCCACATCTATAAAGCGGGGATTCTGATAACATCCATCTCATATAGTTGTCGTGAGGATGAAATTAGGTGACACATACAAGATGCTTTGAATACTTATATTGTTGACACCAAAAACAAAAACAAAAAAAGTTGCCGTTGAATGGATTCCAACTCACAGTGACCCTGAAGGACAGAGTATAACTGCCCCATAGGGTGCCCAAGGAGCACCTGGTGGATATGAATTGCTGACCTTCTGGTTAACAGCCATAGCTCTCAACCACTATGCCACCAGCGTTTCCATTGCTGACATACTAAGTATTTAAAGCTTGTTAGCATCTATCCTCACCATGGATACCCTGAAGCTACAAGTATATCAGGGATTGGGAGTCCTTAAAATCAACATTACACTATCACTATATAGTATTTATTTTACATTAATGCATATTTGAATCAGATTAAAATCAGATGTTCCACAAACTGTGAACATGCTTACGCACATATGGTTAATCGGATCATTTTAAACCTTTCTATGGGCTTCAGAGAGTTTCCACCTTAAAAGGACTCCTTCAGATACGTTTTAGGAGGTCCACTGACACTTGTGGGCAAGTAGCACACCTTCTAAAATGTGTTTAAGTTTACTCATGTTTCAAGAAGCCACATGCTCCACTAGATCAGTAATACCATTTGTTGAACTGAATTCGTGTATTAAGTAGTTTATGCTTCACCTGCATTTCATGTAGGAAGAAGATCAGTAATCACATTAATACCCTCCATATGTTAATATACTGGAATGCCTCTATTTTGAAGCATTCCAAGTACTTTGGAATGCTGAAGGGCGACAAATTAGACAAAGTCATTCCCACATGATTTACAACTCTAGGAAAGAGGTTTATGAAGTGTACATGACATTTGGCTCTTCACTGAAATGCAATTTCTGATCCTTTTGAAGTTTGCCTTTCACTAGTCAAATATATAGCGTGGGAAGAAACACGCTGAATTGTAGCATATTTTTATGTTCACAGACTACTGGTAAAGGGCTCAACATATTAAGGGCAATTAATCTCCAGCTAGTTTACCTGGATAAATGCCGTAAGAGTCAGAAGTATTGAATATTAAGGAACTTGACTTACATTTTATGCATTTTCTTCAGATTGCCTTTTTTTCACTTCCTACCCTGTACTTAGAGTCCCTGGGTGGCACAAACAGTTCAACGCTCAACTGTTAACCAATAGGTTGGCAATTTGAACCCACCCAGAACATAGGCCTGGCAATCTGCTTCCAAAAAGTAATGATAAAACCCTGTGGAGCATGTTTCTACCCTGATCACATGGGGTTGCCATGAGTTGGAATCAGCTAGATGACAACTAACAATAACAACAACCATATACTTACAACTAAGTCTATGTGAATATCATATCAATAAACCAATCAGCAACGAAAACCCGAAATGAATACCATGTATTTTATGAAGGGGCAAATTCATGCATGCTGAGATTGGTTATAGTCTCTAAACACCAGTGCCATATTTCCCAGACAAAATACTCCCTTTAAATCAGTATATTCATCTGGGTTGAGGAGAAGTGTGTGGCCACAAAATCACAAATATTCATCCTGAACATTACATCACTAAAGGTCAGTTCCTGGGAAATAGGCAGATTGACATAGGCAGCTTTCAGTAAGCCCAAAATTTGGCATGCCGCATGTTTTAAACATCTTCTGAATGATACGATCAAAAAATGTTTTACTCTATTTTGTTGCACGCTAGAGAAGTAAGTAAAACAGGAGAGGGAGATTTTGTGACTTTTTAAAATAAAAAATGAGGTGTGTAACAGTGGCCTTGCTTATACACAGCCCAAATCATTTCAGCATTCATGCTTCCCCATAAGAAAATGTTGGCACATGGTTTATCATTTGTTCATTCAGCTAACATCTACTGACTATCTACTACGTGCCAGCTAGGTATGGATATGGAGGGTTCAGCAGAGAACAAAGCAAACCAGGTGTGTTACTTTCTTGCTGCACCTGTAACAAATTACTACTAACTCAGTGGCTTAAAACAACATCATTTGATTCTCTTATAGACTGGAGGTGAGAAGTCTGAAATCAGTTTCACTGGCTTAAAGTCAAGGCGTTGGCAGGGCTGGTTCCTTCTTGAGGCTCAAGGGGAGAATCTGTTTCCTTGCCTTTCTGGCTTCCAGAGTCCACCTGCATTGCTTGGATTGTAGCCCCTTCCTCTATCACTCCAACCTCTGGTTCCTTGCTTGCCTCTTCTTTTTCTAACTTTGATCCTCTTGCTTCCCTCTAATACGGATCCTTTGATTACATTGAGCCTAAAGGGATAAGCCAAAATAATCTCCCCATCTCCAGGTTCTTATTTTAATCTCATCTTCAAAGTCCTTTTTACATGTAAATTAACATATTCATGGGTCTTCAGGACTCAGGATTAGAATTTGGACATCTTGGGGAGGGTTATTCTATCTACCATACCAGGTATCAGCTCTCATGAAACTTACCTTCTAGGGAGAAGACAATGAATAAGTAAGCATATCAATCTACAGCACAATTTCAGGAAGTCATACATACTATGAAAAAATGTAAAAAGGCACCAGAAGTGTGAATGATTTGATAGGGAGGGAGTGACTATTTTATCGTAGATACTCAGAGAAAGCTCTGAGACATGAGATTTGAGATCTAAATGATGGGAAGGAGGAAATGAGCTTTCCAGGGAGAAGGAACAGCCAAGTGTAAAGGTGTAGCATCTGTAACAAGCTTGATGTGTTTTAGGGCAGGAAAAGGCCATTGTTGTGGCTTACAGCGAGAGTGGTACGAGACAGTCAGGAGGAAGGCTGTGCCCTGATTGGGGACATCTGTGTAGGTCGTGGTGAAAAGCTTGAACTGATTCCTAATCAGTAGCGAAAGCAAAGGAGAATTTTAGGCAAAGGAAAGACATGACATGGCTTATCCTTTGAGAAGATTATCTTGGCACTTCTTTAAAGAGTAGACTGTAGAGGGTCAAGCTGGTGGCAGTGAGGCAGTGGGATAAGTGGCTGCATTACAAGAGGAAGGTAGGAGACACTGCTGCCTTGAACTAGGGTTTTCATGGGGAGATGGTGAGAAATGAGTGGTATGTATTTCAGTTGTCGTTGCTGTTGTTAGCTGCTGTCAAGTTAGTTCCTGACTCATGGTGGCCCCGTGTGTTACAAAGTAGAACTGCTCCATAGGGTTTTCTTGGCTATAATCTTTATAAAAGCAGTTCAACAGGCCTCTTCTTCTGTGGTGCCACCAGGTGGGTTCGAACTGCAACATTTAGGTTAGTAGCTGATTGAGAACAGCTTACACCACCCAGCCTCCTTACATATTTTAGAGTTAGCTCCAAAAAAGCCTTGCACTTAGGCCTCTACTCTAGCCAAAATGCAATCTCTATCATCACCAAACTGACACTGTGTTGAATATCTCTAGGCACACTGGCATGAGTATTTTAGAATTGTTTTCTAGATAATATGGTCAAGAACTTTATTTGACTGATATTTATTTAACTGAGTTGACCGGCTGTTCATCTGAATTGATTGACTTGATTAGTTATTTTAGCAGTGTTGACATAGTATTGACATAGCTATTGCCACCTCTAGGGTATCCTATGTTGTTATCTTACATATCCTCTGATTTAAAACTACTTATAGTTGTCTTAGCTGATACCCTCTGGGCTAAACCGGGAAAAGCCTCTGCATATAATTTGTAGAGATGGTGTCTTAGTTACCTAGTGCTGCTGTAACAGAAATACCACAAACTGGTGGCTTTAACAAACAGAAGTTTATTTTCTCACAGTTGAGGTCGCTAAAAGTTCAAATTCAGAGCACCAGCTCTAGGGGAAGTCTCTCTCTCTGTGTCGGCTCTGGAGGAAGGTCCTTGTTTCTTCTGAGCTTCTGCTCCTGGGCAGTCTTCATGTAGCTTGGCATCTCTTCCATTTCTGCTTTGCACTTGTTTAATCTCTTTTATGTCTCAAATGGGAGCCCTGGTGGCTCAGTGGTTAAGAGCTTGGCTTCAGACTAAAAGGTCGGTAGTGCAAATTCACCAGCCGCTCCTTGGGACTCAAGATACACCCTACACTAATCCTGCCTCATTAACAGACCAAAGACAACACATTTCCAAGTGGGATTATAGCCACAGACGTAGAGGTTAGGATTTACAAATGTATTTTGGGGGGACATAATTCAATCCATAACAGATGGTCATTTGATGCTGAATTGATTTTGTAGCCAAAACTGTATTTACTTAGCCATTCTTAGCCACTGTTTGTTTGCTTTCCTTCCTCACTTCCTGCTCCCGCCTGTCCACGATGCTGCTGAACTCTGGCCAGCATCTTGCTCACAGTCTCTTTATTAGCAGAGTTGTGGAATGTGCTCGTCAAATTTTAAGCAGGTGTGCCATGTTTATGATTTCTTTTCCTTAGCAAATATCTGTGTCTGGAAATTTTGCTTGCAGTGTACAAAGAAACCCTGTACTCCTAGGGAAAATAAAAAATAAGCATGCCCTGTTTGTCACTGCCTTGGGATAGACAGAAACCCTAGAAGCATCCGCAGGAAAACATTCATGTCACTGATCCAATTTATTTACCCAAGTTCATGTGGAGGATGCCATACCACAAATTGGCTTTAAAAGCTGATGAATAAAATATTTTGTTAAAAACCCATATTTGGGTTTCAAGAACAACGTTTTATAAAACTAAACAAGTCAGACACTGGGACTTCAGAATTGATGTGCCCAGTGAATTCAAAGACTGAATCTAAGCATGAAAGGAAATGTTTTCTTGACTTTTCTTTTCAAAACAAATAAATTCTCGAGGTTGTTTTTAGAGGCACAATTCAATAACTCCAAAAACATTTTACTTAAAAATTTCCTCTCCTTTTCTTTGCTACCCGGAATGCCCTTTCTCTTATGTTCTCCCACTTACGGGGTGGTGTTAAATCAAACTTTTGCATACAGGATTGCTATGATTAAAAAAAAGAAGCAAATAAATGTATACGAAGTAGTTTGGCTAGAACACAGTAGGCACTTAAAAGTGTTATTTCTTTTCTTTTGTGTGCCTTCAACTCTTTCGTAGTTAACTGATTCAGTGATAATTTGATCTTCATGAATGAGCCCTGAACTGGACATAAGAAAACCTTAGCCTTGTTGTAGTGCTTGGACTTAAACTCAGATCTTTCTATACTCGCTTCAGAGGTCATCCATCCCACTTAGCAACTTATTCATTTAATAAATATTTACTGAGCTTCAATCCAGTTTAAATAGCCCCGATTGTACCCCTAACACAACTTTTGGAACTTAGACAACTGGAATGCTCCACTGCTCCTCTGAGCATTGAGGGGTAGGAGTTTCTTTCCCTTCAGTTGACGTAAATGTGCAGACGACATCTCCCAGGTTACAATCTCAACACTGCAGTCAGACAATGGAGCCTGAAGAATTTTGGATTTTTCTGGTGGGTTTCAACACATGAAATTTCAGCTATCTTAATCTATGTAGTATATTTTAAATGACATGACTTTGTGCTTATAACACGATAACTTACAGTCGGAAAATACTAAAAGGAGATTACATGCATATGTTTAGACTTAAACATTTTATAAGAAGTGGGGTGAAAATGTTGTTTTTAAAATATAAACATTTTGACATTGAAAGACGCTATCCATTTAGCTAGAATAGATGTCGTTGTTCCAGATTTACACACAAAAACAATAAAAATCAAGCCAATGGATTTTCTGGACAGTGCTGTTAAAATAATTTATCATTTGCTTCCTTCTGCCTCATCTTCTTCAAACGTATCTTACAAATTTTTTATTTTTAATAAATTTTACAGCACTGAACACATTTAATAAACCACCCACCTTATTTTCTCTGTATTTACTTTCATCGTAAAAAGATTCAATAAAATGTGAAAAATAATTGCAGCATTTTTTCGTTAATGCAACAAATCATAGAGGAAATCAACCTATCTCTATAATTTTGTCTGTCTTTTAGTATTTTATGTGTTAGACTGATTCATAGCCTGTTAGGGTTTCGTGATGAGTAGCAAACATATAAACATTGCTTTCAACAAATAATTTGAAAAACATAGGTGCTTGGTCATTATTTCTGAGTGCAGACTACCTCCCATTTAAGAGTGCCTTGCATTCCCATGAATTAGAGAAGCAGGTCCCTTTGCTATGAGTAGTGGGTTGAATTGTGGCCCCAGAAGTTAAGTCCAAGTCCTAACCCCTGGTATCTGTAAATTTAACTTATTTGGAAATAGATATTGCATATGTAATTAAGTTAAGGATCTTGAGATATCATCCTAGATTTAGGTTGTTGTTAGGTGCTGAGTTGATTTTTTTTTTTTTTTAATTGTTGTAGTTTAAGTGAAAGTAGACAATTTAAGTTAGTCTCTCATACAAAAATTTATACATTGTTATGTGACCCTAATTGCTCTCCCTATTCTCTGACAGCACACTCCTCCTTTCCACCCAATTTCCTGTGTCCATTCAATGAGCTCCTGACCCTCTCTGCGCCCCCATCTCACCTCCAGACAGAAGCTGCCCATATAGTCTCATGTATCTACTTGAGCTAAGAAGCACACTCTTCAAGAGTATCATTTTATGTCCCATAGTCCAGTCTAATCTTTGTCTGGAGAGCTGGCTTCGGGAATTGTTTTAGTTCTAGGTTGACAGAGAGTCCGGGGGCCATCTTTCTGGGGTTCCTCCAGTCTCAGTCAGACCATTAAGTCTGGTCTTTTTACTAGAATTTGAGTTTTGCACCCCACCTTTCTGCTCTATCAGGGACTCTCTGTTGTGTTCCCTGTCAGGGTGGTCATTGGTGGTAGCCGGGCACCATCTAGTTCTTCTGGTCTCAGGATGATGCAGTCTCTGGTTTATGTGGTCCTTTCTGTCTCTTGGGCTAATACTTTCCTTGTGTCTTTGGTGGTCTTCATTCTCCTTTACTCCAGGTGGCTGGGACCAATTGATGCATCTTAGATGGCCGCTTGCTAGCTTTTAAGACCCCAGAAGCCACTCACTAAAGTAGGATGCAGAACATTTCTTTAATAAGCTTTGTTATGCCAATTGACCTAGATGTCCCCAGAAAGAATGGCCCTCAGACCCCTGCCAATGCTACTCTGTCCCTCGAAGTGTTTGATTGTATTCAGGAAACTTCTTAGCTTTGGTTTAGTCCAGTTGTGCTGACTTCTGTAGTGTGTGTGCTGTTCTTCCCTTCAACTAAGATAATTATTGTCTACTATCTAGTTAGTGAATAACCCTCACCCTCCCTCCCCACCCTTGTAACCATCAAAGAATGTTTTCTTCTGTGTTTAAACCTTTTCATGAGTTCTTATAATAGTGCTCTTATACAATATTTGTCCTTCTGTGACTGACTAAATTCATTCAGCATAATGCCCTCCAGATTCCTCCATGTTATAAGATGTTTCACAGATTCATTGTTCTTTATTGTTGCATAGTATTCCATTGTGTGTATATACCATAGTTTGTTTATCCATTTATCCATCAATGGGCACCTAGGTTGTTTCCATCTTTTTTCTATCGTGAACAGTGCTGCAATGAACATGGATGTGCATATATCTATTTGTGTGACGGCTCTTATTTCTCTAGGATATATTCCAAGGAGCAGGATTGCTGGATCCTATGGTACTTCTATTTCTAGCTTTTTAAGGAAGTGCCAAATCGATTTCCAAAGTGGTTGTACCATTTTACGTTCCCACCCACAGTGTATAAGTATTCCAGTCTCTCCACAGCCTCTCCAACATTTATTATTTTGTGTTTTTTGGGTTAATGCTAGCCTTATTGGAGTGAGATGGTATCTCATTGTAGTTTTGATTTGCATTTCTCTAATGGCTAATGATCGTGATCATTTCTTCATGTGTCTGTTAGCCACCTGAACGTCTTCTTTGATGAAGTGCCTTTTCATATCCTTTGCCCATTTTTTCAATTGGATTGTTTTTCTTTTTGTTGTTGAGGTTTTGCAGTATCTTGTACATTTTAGAGATGAGACACTGATTGGATTTGTTGTAGCCAAAAATATTTTCCCAGTCTGTAGGTTGTCTTCTGACTCTTTTGGTGAAGTCTTTTGATGATCATAAGTGTTTGACTTTTAGGAGCTCACATTTATCTAGTCCCTCTTCTGGTGCTTGTGCATTGTTACTTATGGTTCGTATTGTGTTTATGCCATATATTAGGGCTCCTAGCATTGTCCTTATTTTTTCTTCCATGGTCTTTATTGTTTTAGATTTTATATTTAGGTCTTTGATCCATTTGGAGTTAGTTTTTTGTGCATGGTGTGAGGTATGGGTCTTGTTTCAGTTTTTTGCAGATGGATATCCAGTTATGCCCGCACCATTTGTTAAAGAGACTGTCTTCTCCCAGTTAACGGACTTCGGGCCTTTGTCAAATACCAGCTGCTCATATGTGGATGAGCTTATATCTGGATTCTTGACTCTGTTCCATTGGTCTATGTATCTGTTGTTGTACCAATACCAGGCTATTCTGACTACCATGGCGGTATAATTATTTCTAAAATTAGGTAGTGTAAGGCCTCCCACTTTGTTCTTCTTCTTGACTTATGCTCTACTTATCCAGGACCTCTTCACTTTCCATAAGAAGTTGGTGATTTGTTTCTCCATCTCATTAAAAAACGCGGGTGGAATTTGGATCGGGACTGCATTCTACCTGTAGATCTCTCTGGGTAGAATTGAAATTTTCAAATGTTGAGTCTTCCTATCCATGAGCAAGGTATGTTTTTCCACTTAGGCAGGTCTCTTTTGGTTCCTTGCAGTAGTGTCTTGTAGTTTACATTGCACAGGTCTTTTACATCTCTGGTTAGATTTATTACTAAGCACTGAGTTGATTTTTGACTCACAAGGACACCATGTGACAGAACTCCCCCACATGGTTTTCTAGGCTGTAATCTTTATGGGAGCAGATTTCCAGTTCTTTCTTCCACGGAACTGCGAGAAGGGTTCAAATTGCCAACCTTTTGGTTAGCAGCAGAGCACTTAACCATTGCGACACCTAAATCCAACGATGTGTGTCCTTATAAGAAATAGGAAGAGAGAAGGCACAGGCACGTAAAGAAGAAGGCCATATGAAGAAGGAAGCAGAGTTTGGGGTTATGCTGCCACAAGTTAAACAACATCTGGAGATACCAGAAACTGGAAGAGGCAAGGAAATTTTTTTTTTTCTTTCAGAAGACTACAAGTAGTTTGTAATTTTTATTATTTTTTTTATTGTGCTTTAAGTGAAAGTTTATAGTTCATGTCAGTTTCTCATATAAAAATTTATACACACATCGCTATGTGATTCTAGCTGCTCTCTGCAAGGAAAGATTTTGTCCCTAGATCCTTCAGAGAGAATACAGCCCTGTCGACACCTTGATTTTAGACTTCTGTCCTCAGAACTGTAAGAGAATACATTTCTGTCATTTTAAGCTCTCAAGTTTGTGGTAATTTTTTATGGCAGTCCTAGGAAACTAATACAGAGCCTCTCTAGAAATTTAAAAATCATAGCTACCCCAGACAATGTCCTACGTGATTAGTCACAGATATCTGAGGCTTTGTATTATTCAACTTCACTGTCCTGGAACAGGCCAAAGATAAAATGGGCTAAGAAGGAAGGTGATAAGATGCTGGGGACATTTAAGTGGAATCTATCATTGCTTCACAAGTGTAATCATTAGTCACTGGATGTGAAGTTGGACTAAGAGACAATTTAGGTTCCAAATTTGAAGATGATCTGATTCTATGAGTTACATTGCCCTGCTTTTCATCTTCTTCTTGGCCTCACTTGTAAGATGGAAAAGAACCCTGCACCAGATATTGTTGCTTCTCTTGTCTCACTTAAGGACATCCTTGTGTTCAAAAACCTTTTTAACAAGAACATTCAAATATAAAATAAATCTTACTTCCCCAGGTATGTTCTTCATCCACAGCTTCTTTTCAATGGTAGGGCCTATCTTACCAGTATCATGACACTTTCCACTCACATATATCCTGAATAATTTATTTATTCATCCATTCAACATATGGGTATTGAGCAACTACTATACAAGACATAGTGTTGGATACTAGGAACACAGCACAGATCAAGACAGGCATGAATCTTGCTTCACTGGGTTTTCTCCAATCAAGTTTTTAGTTGAATAGTAGCCTCAAAGACATGTCCATGTCTTAATCTCTAGAACTTGTGGTTATCACCTTATATGGCAAAAGATGTGATTAATTTAAGAATCTTGAGAGGAAGAGCTTATCCTGAATTATCCAGGCAGGCCCTAAATTCAAGCACATGTGCTATGATAAGAGACAGGCATAGGGAGATTCATAGTACATATACAGAGAAGAAGATGACATAATGATGGAACAGAGAGAAATGTGGCCACAATGTAAGGAAAGTTAACAGCTTCTAGAAGTTAGAAGAGGCAAAGAATGGATTCTTCCCTAGAGCCTCCAGAGGTAGTGTGGCCCTTCTGACCCCTTGATTTTGGACTTACATCCTCCAGAACTGGGAGAAAATAAATTTATCTTGTTTTAAGCGAATCAGTTTGTGGGGATTTGTTCCAACAGTGTCAGGAAACAAAAGCAAATACAGTATGGAAAATCAGGACTTAGAGCCTAAATATTTGGGATCAAACTCTGAGCTATGTAATTTAGTAAATGGGTGACCCTGGACAAATACTTAATCTCCTTGGCCCTTAGTTGATTCATCTGTAAAATGGGAAAAATACTATCTACCTCCCATATAATCATTGGCTTAAAAGACAGTGCAAGTTGGAGTGACAATTCTAGACCATAAGAAGCATATGGTGATGGCATGCATTTGAATATGCTAGCCAGGAAGCATTTTTAAAAAAAATTAAATAAAAGATAAAGTCATATTTGGAGGTCATTAAATTAGAACTATAAAAAAGTCATTTTAGAATTTCTTTTGTGCTGATAATGAAATTAATATATGCAAATTCTTTTATCTACTTATGATCTTTGTTAGTTATTTAAAAAAAGGAAAAAGAAGACAATAAAGGAAAGGGCGGTGGGTGGTTTTGTAACATCGAAGTTTCATTCCATTTTATAGACACATAGCTGGCTCAAGTGGACATTGATGTTTGCTTATCTGACATCATTCTCTTCTTTTCTAAAGAACCCTAGTTTTATATTCAAATAGCCACATAGCCCATGTGACTCAGAGCTGACCTCATTCCCTCATCCTCAGCTCCAAATCTAAGCTAACTCCATTCCATTTACAAACAGCTGGCTCAGGAATGGACTTGTGCCACAGTTTGACCAAAGAGACACGAAGAACCCATTTGTTGAGGACTTCTTAGAAAGTTCTTTTTGCTTATCTGGAAAAGATTCTAGGAGCGATCTCTTTCCTCCATGTGAATGAGGAAGAATGCTGTTGGCTGCTGGCTGCCATCCTTGGACATCATAGGATGAAGGTGGCCCTTTGGACTACAGAATCAAGAGATCTGGAGAGATGGTTATTGATTTTATCATTTATCTGTCAAGTCAATGAAAATTGAGATTTGCCCTACATTTGCATTTCCAGTTAAGCAAGCCAATAAAAAGGCCCATTTAAAAAAATAAAGCAATTCTGGGTTATATTTTCTGTTACTTGCATATATCCCAAGTGATAGACTGGCCTAGAAAATGCTAGGCACAGTTCTGGCCCTAAATAAATCCACTTGTTCACCAGCAGACAATTATGTCCTCAAATAAATACTTCTTCATTAGACTTTAGCTATTATTTAAAATCAGAGCTAATAAAGGTAGTGCCGTATGTGGTGACCCACTAGAAAACAAGTAATGTTCAACAGTTAAGAAAGAAAGATGAAAACTCGTGAAGGTATTTATAGCTTGCTATTTTTTTTTTTTAAGTTTGGTGGACTGAAGCAAAATGACATGTAGTTCTTAATAGTAAATAGATACTGTGTGGCTATATAGCAAATGGCATTGTAAAAATGTGCTTAGAACAATTTTCTCTCCAGAAAATTGTTATGATAGCACACTTTGTCTCCCTTCATTCTTCCATTGTACAATGTTCCCTACTGAAATACTCTTAGTCTTGTCAGGAATGTGGTAAACAATGTAATTTGGCAGGTGAATCAAAGTGAGACTACTTTAAAAAAAAAAAAAAGCCTAATAAGAACGTTTATTAAGAAAATGTTCTGCATCCCATTTTGGTGAGTGGCATCTGGGGTTTTCAAAGCTAGTGAGTAGCCATCTAAGATGCATCAATTGATCCCAACTCATCTGGAGAAAAGGAGAATGAAGAACACCAAGACAAAAGAAAAATATTAGCCCAAGAGACAGAAAGGGCCACATAAACCAGAGACTGCATCATCCTGAGACCACAAGAACTAGATGGTGCCCAGCAACCACCAATGATCGCCCTGACAGGGAACACAAAAGAGAACCCCTGATGGAGCAGGAGAAAAGCAGAGCGCAGAACTCAAATTCTAGTAAAAAGACCAGACTTGATGGTCTGACTGAGACTGGAGGGACTGGACAACATGGCCTCCGGACTCTCTGTTAGCCCCGAACTAAAAACATTCCCCAAGTTAACTCTTCAGACAAAGATTAGACTGGAGTATAAGACATAAAATGATACTCTTGAAGAGTGTGCTTCTTAGCTCAAGTAGATGTATGATTCTAAATGGGCAGCTCCGGTCTGGAGGTGAGACAGAAGGCAAAAAGGATCAGGAGCTGGTTGAACGGACAAGGGAAATCTGGGGTGGAAAGGAGGAGTGTGCTGTCACACTACAGGGAGAGCAGCTAGGGTCACATAGCAATGTGTGTATAAAGTTTTGTATGAGAAACTAACTTTCACTTAAAGCACAATTAAAAAAAAAAAAGAAAGAAATGCCTAAACCGAATATATACGTTCACGAAGGCAAAAGACTTAAGTAATAAACACAAATACACGGTCTAATAAGAAAAGTTAAAAAAAAAAACATGGGGAAAGAGGCATGGAGTCTAAAATGGGGAAGCTTGTATATGTTACTTGGAAAAGTTCTTGGTAAACCAGAAATTATACTTGAAATTATATCGTTACAAGGAAAGGGGACTCGTTTTTGCTTCTTCCATTCGTAACTAATGTAGTGTCATTTACAGCAAAACAAAAAATGCTCTTCTAGGCCTAGCAATGATTGTCCCTCTAACCAAACATCACTTTTAATTTGGTATCTGGATATTACGTTTTGTAATTCCCCAACTGCTGTAAAAGCAAAGTATTAATGGATCCTGAATATGAATTTTTAAAAATCATAGTGAGACCAGCTACGGACAGAAAAGGTTTTAAGCAACTAGTTACGTCAGTTACAAATTTTTCTAGAAGAATGGTATCAACCACAAAACACTGTTGACCTCAACCGTGGTTAAAGTTTAAGCTGCTTCCTCTTAAACTGCTTCCTCCTAATCTTCCCACTTGCAGCTGCCTTTCAGATCAGCCAATTAGAACTAGAATCCTGGGCATGCGCGGTAAGAGACTAGGTTGACCGCCAGATGGCCCCATCCCATAATAAGTATTGCTTAAAGACCCCCCCCCCCCCCATGCCAAGGAACCAAAATCACGGGGCATACATCATTGAGTGGTGACCAAGCCCATTTTAGAAGGGAGGAGTCCACCAGCCACTTCCGTGCCAAATCCTACCCCGACCCCTTTTTGAATATGTATGAAGTTAATAAATATGTACGGCTTCTTCTTTCCCGCGTGGTACAAAATTTACCCCACCCCTTTTGTCCGGGCAGAGTGCTTTGGGAAGGTTACCCCCTCGTCTCCTTACTCGCAGCGAGTAATAAACTACAGCTTACTTTAAATCCGCTTGACTCTTAGTTATTCTTAATGAGCGTACAAGCGGCGAACCCACTGAGTTCGGTAATAGTAGGGTGCTTTGGAACCTATGTTTTTGTGCAGTGGGGGGAGGGGCAAAGTCTACGATGCTTGAGAGTCTGTGAGGGTCGGGTAGGTAAGAAAGTACGTGTGAAGCCTTTTTACTTATATACTTAACTGTTGTCACCTACAATCAATTAAGATCTATTAGAGAACATCTTTTCATTGCAGGTAACGGAATCAAAAGGGAGAGAAAAAAAAAAGGTACTTCTAGGGCTAATGCTGTGTTAGTTGCTTGCTATTCAAGCTCTTAGAAAACAGCTTTTATCTACAAATAAAAACATTATTTAGAAGTGGTACCAAAAGGGAAACATAAATAAATAATGAGTGGTATTAAGTCAATTTAGAGTCACTTTTCAAATTAAATAATTACCAAACACTTAATCTGTGATCTAACACTCTCTCCTCCCCTCATATCTTTCCCTAAACTCAGGACGTAAACATCTTTATACGTCTGCATATTAGACCAACAAGATGTGAGAGCTGAGGGTGAGATGGAGAGAGTCAGCTGGGTATACTTATTTATGGATGTACAAATACTGCTGTAGGACATAACACATCACAGCGACCTAAAAAGAAAATTCTTAAATCTGCATTCTAGACTGAGAGTTAGCCAACTTCTGTAAAGAGATAGTAAACATTTTAAGCTTTGCATATGGTCTCAGTCACAACTATAACTCTGCTGTTGTTATGGAGAAGTAGTCAGTCACAGAGAATATGCATATGAATGAGCATGGTTGTGTTCCCATGAAACTTCACTTAGGGACACTGTAATTTGAATTTCATATAATTTTCACACACCGTGGAATTTTTTTTTTTTTTATTTTCCAATCATTTTTAAAAAAGTTTGTCTTTCAACAATTAAAAACAAATGTCAAAACATTCTTAGCTGTTGTTGTTAGGTGCCATTGAGCTGATTCCAACTCATAGATACCCTACGTGACAGAGTAGAATTACCCCATAGGGTTTTCCAGGCCATGGTAGTACAGTGGTTATGTCACTCAGCTGCTAACTGAAAGGTTGGTGGTTCGACCCCACCAGCCATTCCTTGGGAGAAACATGTGGCAGTCTGCTTCCATAAGGATTATAGCCTTGGAAACCCTATGGGGCAGTTCTACTGTGTTCTATAGGGTCGCTATGAGTTGGAATCAACTTGATGGCAATGGGTTTTGGTTTTTTAAAATCTTTATGGGAGAAGATTGCCATGTCTTAGTTTACAGGTGGACAAAGACAGTACGCTGGATTTGGCCTGCAAGCAGTAGTTTGCTGACCCTGTTCCAAACGTCTTAAATATCTTAGAATGGTAAGAACCAGGAAGTTGCAACTAGCTTATTCTCGGCTTCTTCCCCTTCGCACTTCTTGAGCTGATCAGATCACCTCCATGTGTCCTAGTAGAAATTGTAAAGTAGGGACATGAAGCTTGTTTGAAGAATACTTTGTGATGTTTTGATGAAAGGGTTGTAAAAAATGTAAAGTATTTATCTTTACAGTTCTATAAAGTCTTTCACATATCACAAACGTTGGAGTAACAGAAACAAAAGTTAAAGTGAAACTTTTTTTTCATGTTTCATTGTCAGATTTCTTCCTACAGGCCTCCTTCTTTCAGTCTCTAAGCCAGAGTAACACCTTCTAGCTATTGAAAGGCTTTGGCTTCTTTCAGTCAACTATCGCTGTATAAAAATGACCCCAAATTCAATGTCTTAAAACAGCAGCGATTTATCATGTCTAACAATATGGTGGGTTGGTTGAGGGGTTCTTCTCTGGGTCTCCCCTGGGCTCACTCATACAGCTCTGTTCAGCTGTGGGGTAGACAGGGGTCTGGGATCAGCTGGGACAGTTGGGATGGATCAGCCTCTCTCCACATCTCAGGCTTCTTGATACTACAGGCTCAGAGCAGTATTCCAAGTGCGTGTAGGTATAAACTGAAAGGTCTCTTTAATCCTGTGGTTGTTAGTTGCCATCAGTTCTGCTCCAAATCATGGTGATACCATGTACAACAGAATGAAACACTGCCCTATGCCCTCTTCAAAATTGTTGGTATGCTCGGATCCAGTGTTGTGGCCACTGTGTGTTTTGAGTGTCTTACAACCTAGGAGCTCATCTGCCAGCATTATATTGGGCAATATTCTGTTGTGATCGTAAGGTTTTCCTTGACTAATTTTTGCTTGGCTGCTAACCAAAAGGTCGGCAGTTCAGATCCTCCAGCTGCTCCTTAGAAGCCCTATGGAACAGTTCTACTCCATCTTACAGGGTCGCTATGAGTCAGAATCAACTTGATGGCAATGGATAATTTTTGGGAGCAGGTCAGCAGGCCTTTCTTCCTAGTCTGTCTTTGTCTGGAAGCTTCACTTAAACCTCTCCACCATGGGTGACCCTGCTGGTATTTGAAATATCAGTGTCAGCTTCCAGTATCACAGCAACACACAATCTATAACGCGCATGTCAGCCCCACTCAGGAACCCTGTTAGTAGTATTACTTTAACCATCTTTTTCAAATCTAAGATGCCATCCATTGTAAGTTGCATCCTGACTTATGTACTGTTGAGTAACTATAAATATAACGTACTGCCAATTATAAGATGCATCCAGATTTCAAAGATGTTGATCTGTGAGAAAACACGCTTCTTAGAGGTGACGGAATTTGTTGTTAGTAACATCTTCAGCTAAACAATATCCATAGGAACATGCTAAGCATTTTTCACATTTTTTGTATCAATGCTCATAATAGCCTAGGAAGTAATTTCTATTATTATAATCCCTATTTTACGAATGAGGCAACTGGAGCTAAACAGCCTAAGTCCCCTGTTCAAGGTCAGATAACTAGCAAATGGCAAAGCTGATTTCTTAAGTTAGGTTATCTAGAGGAGCAAAACCGTGAAGTGTATATATAAATATATATAGAGAAATTTATATCAAGGAAGTGGCTCATGCAATTGTGGAGGCTGACAAGTTCCAAATCTGTGAGTCAGCTGCAGGCTGGATGGAGTCTTCTCCCGACTTACATGGTAGCAGGGGCTGACGAACCCAAAATCTGCAGGTCAGGCAGTAGACTGCTGGCCCACGTCCCAGGTACCAGAGGTCAGAGAAGGATGAGGCTAATGCAGGATCGAATGCAGGATCAAGAGAGAGCGAGCTTTGCCAGAACATTCATGTATATATTGGATGCAGGCCACACACCCAAGAAAACTCCCCTTTCAACTGATTGGCTGCTCACATCAGATTACAAAATGGAGGATGATTACATAATATCTGCCAAACCACTGAGAATCATGGCCTAGCCAAGTTGACACATGACCTTAACCATCACAGCTGAGATGCTATCCTTGGTTTCTAACTCTAAAGCCTGAGCTCGTAATCACTAAGCTCTATGGTTTTTCCTGAAAATCAGTCATTTTTATACTATTTTTAGCATTAGAGAGCATATAAATACTTTTTAAAAAACAATTAATCAAGCAACCAGATTTTATCATCTATTAAGTTACTGGAGCATTCAGGAAGTTAAACATCAGCAACCAAAATGGTTTTTATGTCACAGTCCAAAAATTCACCATCTACTATAAGCATTATAAACTATGACTAAACCAATGTAGTGATTTCTTGGTTCCTAGTTCCTGTTGCTCCAAAATTCCTCACTTACCTAAATTTATGTCCAATTCAAAGATCTAATTATAAGTTGATTGATATAATTAAATATCACACAAGAAAAACTCAAATAGAAGAATCTATTAGTCAAGATAAGCTAGATTTTGCCATGATAGCTAACAAATGAAGAATCTCAGTAGCTAAGAAGAATAAAGATTTACAGTATTTCACTTCATGCCCATTGAGGGTCAGTTAGGATTCTTCTCTGTATCACTTGGCCTTCACTTCAGATCCAGCTGACAGAGCTGTTACTATCTGGAACATTTCTCAGATGCCTCAACAATCGGAAAAGAGAAGCATGAGGAATCACTACCAGAAAGTAAACGTTTGGCATGGACATGACTATTAACATTTCCACACATATAATTGGCCATAATGGATTTGTTAGTTGTTGTCAGTTCAGCCTGACTCATGGTGACCTTATGTATAATAAAGGAAGTGTTGCCTGCTCCTGCACCATCTCCATAATCATTGATATGTTTGAATCCATCGTTGCCAGTATTGTATCAGTGACTTCCAGCTTAGGGCTCATCTTCTAGCTCTGTATTGGACAATATTTTGTTATGATCTATTATAAGGTTTTCATTGGCTATTTTTCAGATTTACCAGGTATTTCTTCCTAGTAGATTACCAGGTTTTTTTCCTAGTCTTAGTCTGGAAGCTCTGCTGAAACCTGTCCACTATGGGTGACCTTGATGGTATTTGAAATACCAGAGGCGTAGCTTCCAGCATCAAAACATCATGCAAGCCATCACAGTACAAGAAACTGATGAACAGGTGGTGGTTCTCTACCACAGCAGCTAAGAATTGCCTCCTAATGTGACTCGGAAGGCACAAAGGGGTGGCATTAATGATGACAGCACAACTCTCTCAATTATCTTCAGATAAACATGACTTTTGATGCCTCTACCTATATGGTCTTATCTTTGAATAACTATTTTCCAACATTTTTGTGTGTAAGGACCCCTCTAGAAAAAGAAAAAAAAAAAGAGAGAATAAGATGATCTCTTTTGTTAATAATTGTGCTTTTTGTACCCATTGCTTGAGAAAATACATATGACAAGAAGCTTAAATGAATTCAACGATGCTTTTTGATGAGTTTGTATTTCAGTGACTACATAAGGATATATGTTTGAAAATCCATTGGCATGAAACAAATTCTGTGAATACGAGTTACATTGTCGAGGCATTTTGTCAGCGAGAAGATTAAAGACGCAATACATGGAGTAAGATGCAGTTCCCTCACCTCTCACAAAAAAACAAACTGCTAAACGAACTGCTAGATTTAAGACTTCAAAGACCTAACATTAAAACAGAATAGGGGGAAAGCTACAGGCATGTGGGATAGCTCTTTCTTTTCTCCCCATCAGGGGGAAGTGTAAGGAATTTGATCATTACATTAACAGCCGAGTGTTTTCTGTTCCCAGACATATTCATGCAGACATTTTATTTTTCATTCCATCTCATTAGTAGAGCTCAAACTTTAGCAAGCCTAAGAACTGCTGTATATACAATCCTAAAACTTCTGTACTTTATGGGAAATTTTGGGAACTTTCAAGAAAAGTTTTGCCTTTAGCCAACTTTGGTGTACAAATGTATTTAGGGCATGGGGACCTAAAGCGGGATACCACTGCTTCAGCATGAAAGCACCTAGCAGATGATGCTCTTGAGTATTCGGTGATTTTCCGTCTAATTTGATATTCTACCATTACTGACTTTTGCAAATGTGGATGGGTTATTACTTTTTCAGCCAATCAAAAAACCATGTGTAGATCACCTTCTTATATCAAGTGTTACATCTCTGGACAATGCTGAGAACACTGAGACAAAACATACAGTCCCTGTCTTCAAGGAGTTTGCTGTTTAAATGACGAAACCCAAAGATGAATATAACCTGGCAGCACAGGTGATGGACACATATCCCACCTGGGCCGATCCGTTTGGTTTCCCTGATAAACTGAGGCTCCTGCTGCATGTTTACGAAAGTGTAAGAATTAGACAAGATAGATAGCGAGAAATGGCTTGCACATAAGAGAGGAAAGGCACAGTCAAAAGCAAGGAAGCAAGTACATTCAGACATAAGGATGGCACAAAATGTTCATATTACTCTGTTCTTTTTTTCCCAGCTAAACTGCATATCATGGGCATCCCCGTAGATCGGTGATAACAGACCTAACTCACTCTTTTCAATAGGTGAATTATATTCCCGATAATGGATGCAAAATATTTACTCAATTGTTCTTCTTTTGATGGACATTCAGATTATTTCCAGTGTTTTGCTACTATAAACATCCATTTATGTATAATTTTATGCTTAGGTGCTTTGATTTCTTATAAGATCAATTGCCAAAATTGGTTTTGTTGAGGCAATGGGTATTTCAGCAGAAGACATTGCCAGACAATTGTATCAGTATATCTTCCTACCTAACACCGTAGTTTACCAATCTTATTAAATTTTGCTGATTCAATGGGGATAATAATAATATTAATTATAACTTGTATTACCTTGACCACTGAGGAAGCTGAAAATATTTCCTCTTCTGTGATTAGCCTGTTTCTATCCTTTGGCTTTTCCCCACTGTCTTTTTCTTGTCATTTTTAGAGACTACTTTGAATATTTGGATTATTAGTATTTCTTTCAGATTTTTTTTTAGTCTGTGGACTTTGTTTATGATGACTCTGATTTTGTTGACTTCATTTACGAGTTATTCTGTTATATTATTTTTAATTTTTGTAAATTCATATGCATATTGCATTGCCTTTATAGGTTTTCAGTTTCTGATCTTCCTCTGGAAAGTCTCTATACTCTGAAGTTATAAAAACAGAAATTTAAAATGTATTCTAATATTTTTACCAATTAAAAAACTTTAGATCTTTAATCCATCTTAAAACTATATATCATTTTAGGGTTGCTTTCTCTTTCAGATGTGTACCTAGTTACATTAGCAATAATAATTAAAAATATAATCTTTTTTCAGCAATGCAGGTTAGCTAGGACTCTGCTCTGCTGCCTAGGCTGAGAAGATCACTCTCTGGAAGATTTGGAATGTAATTTGGAATATCTCTCATTTTGGAAGTATGTGTTATTTGGAAATCGGGATAGGAAGTTTCCAGGTAGGCATGAGAAAAAATTCTAGCCCAAGATCTGATTCCTGTTATATCTGATTCCTACTGTGTAAATTTCCCTCTTCTTACTTCTAGCGTTATGAATTGACTTGAACTTATTTGTGAAGGCCAGGCTGTGCTTGATAGGCATGGAAGATGACTTCAAACTCAACCTGGTCGGTCACAGGCTCTTTGGACCACTGTGGAAAAAAAACTCATGGAGAGGTTTTTTTATATTGATCTTGCAATTAGATCTTTGGAATGGTTGCTTATATACTAGTCTGAGGATCTAAGGATATGAACTTAGATCCAAAGGATTGTTTTAGAGTTGTAAAATCATGTAAGTGGAATAAAAGCCCTTTCTTGTCTCATTCGGCTCCACAGTCAATCCATCGCCTTCGAATGCCAAAATGGTACAGAAATACAGTATTTTCAGCTTTGGTTACCTCTGTATTTGATCTGTTGTCAAACAGCAGTTAGGCTGATGCAGGAGGATTGTGTTGATAAAGTCGTTTTTAAAGACAGAATGCAAAGCAAGAACATCATGGTCTCCTCCATTAGTGTCAAATAAATGGGAATCTGCCAGACATGGTTGGTACACTTCCGAAAATCTTCTCTCTTTCAAATTGCCCTGCATTATATTTCCTGCAGAATCTTTGGTCCTTATTTGAAATAGTTTAGAGTAAATGCTTTTAAGAACAAACTCTTCAGAGGCTGGGGCTGGCCTTTATTAGAAACTGTGGTTTATCCTGGAAAGCAGTTCCTGGATAATTGCTGAAGAATTATCTTGGTCCTTGTCATAGATTGAATTGTGTCCCCCAAAATATCTGTCAGCTTGGCTAGGTCATGATTCCCAGTATCGTATGACTGTCTATCATTTTGTCCTCTGATGTGATTTCCCTATGTGTTGTAAATCCTATCACTATGATGTTAATGGATTAGTGACAGTTATATTGATGAGATCTACAAGATTAGATAGTGTCTTAAGCCAATCTCTT
The DNA here is from genome assembly GCA_030035585.1 of Dugong dugon. Classification (NCBI taxonomy): domain Eukaryota; kingdom Metazoa; phylum Chordata; class Mammalia; order Sirenia; family Dugongidae; genus Dugong; species Dugong dugon. Next base: position 17,976,718 of record CM057480.1, on the reverse strand, counting down.
TTGCGATATAAAAGAGAGAAGCCAGCAGAGAGACATGGGAATCTCATACCACCAAGAAGCAAGAGCCAGGAGAATAGCACGTCCTTTGGACCTGGGGCCACTGTGCTGAGAAGCTCCTAGTCCAGGGGAAGATTGATGACAATGACCTTCCTCCAGAGGTGACAGAGAGAAAGCCTTCCCCGGGAGGTGATGCCCTGAATTTGGACTTTTAGCCTACTAGACTGTGAGAGAATAAATTTCTCTTTGTTAAAGCCATCAACTTGTGGTATTTCTGTCATAGCAGCACTAGATGACTAAGACAGCCCTATTACAAAACAACCTGAGCAGGACCACCGTTGTGTGGGCCTCTCTGAGCAGTTAGTTTCTGCACTATAGGAATTCCAGTAGGGAGATAAGACACAGTGTATGGACACTGAGATCTGAGTTGTAGAAAGAGGCTTTCAGAACTGGCAGGTGGAAGCACTTAGAAGATCAACTGTAGCACCTTTGTCACTTTGCTCCTTGAAGGGGTCTTAATATGGAACTTGTCAAAAAGCTCATCAATGCAGCACTAGGGGCCCAGGAGTTGTGTTTGACAATTGGGCTATCCCTGGTGATGTATTTTAGCCCAGGAGAGATGAGCCTGTTGTCCATTTCAGAAAAGTGGATTCTGAGGATACAAAGCCGTTTATATTTCTCATGCTCTGTAGCCCAAGCGAATTAGAGATAGACTCTGATTCAAGGTGAAAACCATTGGCAACATCTATTTATTTGTTAATTCAGCTAACTTTTATTGAGCCCTTAAATATTTATATTAAAAATATCTGTCTGTCTCTCTCTCTATCTACCTAAGCACTGGTGGTTCAGTGGTAGACTTCATGGAAGCATGCAGGACACTTTGTTGATTCCCAGCCAGTGCAGCCATCATATGCAGCCATCACCAGTCTATCAGTGGTGGTTTGTATGTTGCTATGATGCTGAACAGATTTCAGTGGAGCTTCTAGGCTAAGATGTATTAGGAAGAAAGGCCTGGTGATCTACTTCCTAAAATGAGCCAATGAAAACCCTATGGATCCTAATGGTCAGATCTACAACCGATCATGGGAATGGCACAGGATCAGGCAGCGTTTCCTTCTGTTGTGTATGTCACTGTGAGTTAGGGGCCGATCTGACCTCAGTTAACAACAACTAAAATACATAGGCAGTGCAAGAAAGGCGAAGATGAATACAGCCAAGAGCTATCTAGTGGTGAAAGTTTATTAAAGTTGGAACATGGTAAAGAGAAATAGTCAAGGTATTAGCAATTTTCAAAAAGGGAAGAAATCCCAGAAGATGTTGAATTTTTAAAAGATAAATCATTCTATGTGAACTCTGGCAGGCAGAAAATTCCAAGGATCCTGGGTAAGAGTAAGAGGACTAGTGTGTCCCAGGTGAGGGAAGGGCATTCATTCTAACATCCACTCACTCATCAAACTCCTAGAAGCCATCTCCTTGTTTCAAATCATCGTGCTTCCTGCTGGGGTAACAAAGTTGAAACAGACATGGATTCTGCACTGTAGGAATTCCAGTAGGGAGATAAGACACATTCATAAATAAATATGGTGCAAGCTAGAAAATGATACATCACGTGGGAAGTCTAGATCCCTTGTTCTGAAAATTGTGGTGGAATTTAGGTGATATCCAGCATGAAAAGAAGCCAGAGATGGGGGATTTGGAGACACAGGATATCTTAGAGCATTTTTACTGTGTTATCTTATTTTAATTTTGAAAGAACCCTGAGAAGTGGACAAAAAACCCATTGCCATCGAGTCGATCCTGACTCCTAGTGACCCTTAGGACGGGGCAGAACTGTCCATAGTGTTTCCAAGGAGCATATGGTGGATTTGAGCTGCCCGTCTTTTGGTTAGCTGCCCGATGCTTAACCATGGCACCACCAGGGCACCTGAGAGGTAGGCAGTATCTAAGATTTATTATCCCTGATTCCAGGTATTACAGGTGAAGAAACTCTGGTCAGGATAGGAGGGTCTGTGTTAGTATTTTTTCTTGTAGTTTGTTTCACTCTTCAACGTGCAATGTCATAGAGTGTTTACACTAAAGGGAATTCATCCTGAGGTGGGACCAGGAAATCATTTCCTTTGGTTGGGAGTTATAGATGACGCTTTCTTGGGTTTTGACGGGCAACCTGGGTACTAAATTTGTTTGAAGCTCAATTTCTCCATGTGTCAAGTGGGGGACAATAATACCAACCCTGCTTATAAAAATCAAATGGGAAACCATTTAAAAACAGTAAGTCACCACACAAAGGTGGTAAGTTTGCACGACAAACATTGAGTCCAAATACATTGCCATGGACTCATTTTTAAAATTCATCCAGGTGCAAGATGCTTAAAGTTGAAAATATTGAGCCTCTGAGGAATTTGTCACAATCAGCAAAATGGCACTATTGCTAAACTGCTCACATTCTACTTGGAGCTAGTATTTTTCATTCAGTTTTGAAAGGTAAAAAAGATCCATTTTACTGTAATTGTTCAGAGGTGCCTTGTTCAACCTCACAAGCCGATAAACATCAGTGTTCGGTGTGACGGTGGTTATGCTGAGATAATTTAAGAGATCCTGATGGACTTTAGAACTTGTTTTTCAGATGTTGGCTTTACTTTCAACGCTCTTATGCTTATGGCACTTTAAAACACGTGTAGATGTACAGCTAAACCATGAACAGATGCAAAAAAAGAGAGATACAGAACTTACTCATCACCAAACCAGATCTCAGTGTTACCTTGTAATCTGTTTCTTCTGGAACAATCACTTAGAGTTGAAATGGTTGGAACTATTATTGGTCATTTCCTCTCCGGTCTAGTTCTAACAATAGCAGATCACAGGTTGCATTGCTATGCTGCAAATTTGCTGTATGTAATAGAATGGAGATGAAAAATGAAGGGAAAGAAGTATGGAGATTTAAACTTGTGGTATTTTCTGCACAAATGTGACTTCTGGGGTCATGGACTATAATAGGGATGATAATTTTGGATGTGCCATGAACTTAGGCATAAAAGTACAAGTACACAGTAGCTCCTACAAATAATGCTATTCTATTCTCTATTTCTCCTTCCCTTTCTTCTTTCAATCCCTTTTCATCTAGGAAATCTATTCTCCAAAGTAATACAGAGATCTTCCTAAGCAAAAATAAATTTGTTCCATGTTAAATTTGAGAGAGATGAACTGAATAAACCATACCATTACATTTAATCCAGAAAACCTTTCAACATTACAATCCCCCACCTCCACCAAAGGACTTCTTTTTTATTTTTACTGTGCTGTACGTGCTCTGAGATGTATAAATATACCCCCTGAAAAGACACCTGAGTAACATCAGCCACAATTGCCACGTTATAACATCAGAACGTTCAGTGAGAAGGCTTCAAAGACTTGATTTTAGAGATGAGATTTTTAGTGGTTAATGAAAGCTTCTGAGAATCAACATCTTTGATTTTTAAATGTGAGAGTTTGCCTGCCACATCTGTATCAACGACCGATTAAGAAAATACACATAAAGATAGGAAAATATTTGAGGATTTTACTAGAGTAAAAGGAATTCATCTTGTTGATAATAATTACAGTCAGCAGGTTGAACTCGATGTTGAAAGTACCCAAAGCATTCGAGAGCTAAAACCTACTCTGCAGTTCTGATTGCTAGGGAGACTGAGGAACATATAGCACAGCAAACATTCCTGGTCCAAAGGTCAGAATGAATGATAAGGGTAATCACTTTGGGCCAGGTGAGTTGAGAAACAAATTGCAAATTAGTCAACACTGTACAAGTATTTCCTAGTTACGAAGGTACAACTGGGGAAACTGAGGCCAAGGATGGTAGAGTAATTAGAAAAAGTATTTGAGAGGTGACTCTCAGTTCTAAAGTTCTCCAGAAGCTCATTTCTAATGAACATATCCTATAGCCTTTCACATTTTTATCGTTATATCTCTGCCCAGCCCTCAAATGGCACAAGTAATACCTCAATTAACCAAAACTCCCTAACCTTTGGAGTAGAGTTTGACAGTTTTAAAAAAGGACCTTTTCATAAACTAGCATAGTGGGAAAATGACTGAATTATTAAACTGTGTATGACCTCCTGATCATCTCTCTTGCCTTTGAGTTCAAACAGGTAGCAAGAGTTGGCAGTGTATTGCCTTAGGGCTTTGCCATGGCTGAGAGGTGAAGCAGCCTTTTCTTCCAGACATATGAAAAAAAAACCCAGAAAAGTATTGAGAAGACTAGTTTCCAGAAGGGCAGGGAGCAGGAGAGTACTGCTGTGATGCAGGGGAGATCTAAGTTATGGAAAGTGACTGGGAGCTCCCGGGGTCCCTGGGTCTGGCTACTAGGCATCACCCATTCACCAACACACCTACTTTGGTTTGGAGAGTAAGAATGGGAAAGTCTCAAAGGAATGACTCAGTGGTACACCTAAAGAAGCTAGAACCCGCCAAAGTCCTAGCCCAAAGCCACAGACTCTTGGTACCTGAAGGGACCTTGCAGGCCAAGACTGTGGCTATCCTGGAAAAAGCCACTGAGGATTGATGACCTATTACTTGTATGCTTGATTTTCACAATCCTATGGGTTTATGACTTAACAAAGACCATAGGACTCATCAGAGGTAAAGCAAAAGCAAGAACCCAGACCTTCCCAAACTCCAGCCTGATTTCTTTCTGTTATAGGGCTCCAAACTAGACTTTGTAGTTGAACCTAATTCTAAATTCTAACCTTAAACTAGCTGCCAAAGATTTCATCTCTGGAAATCCAGCTATTAAAGCTCTTTTTCACCAGTAGAAACATGGAAGAATTTATACTTTTCTGACTGGTTTTCCAGGGGCCTTAAAAGAATAAAAAAGGTATTATATTCACATCCATACAGCTGCTTCTGGGTGGGGTTCCTGTGCTTCAGAGGGTTTGAGAAGATGGCAAGAGAGAGTCTATGACCTAACACAATTTCAAAAAGCCAAAACAAAAAAATAAATGCATCTATTGATAAGGCTTTACTAATTAAGCAAAAGATTGAATTCTATGCTTTTCACAGGAGTGAATAGCAAGTTGTTTTACTAATCTGATTCTCTCATACTGATCAGGATCTTTCTTAAGCTCTTAACATATTTTGGATTACTAGAAAAAAGGAGCATTAAAATAATTACTTAATGAGTATAGTTTATTGAATATAGTAACATTTTTGCAATTCATCCCTTATTTACGGAGTGTCAGTTTTATTGAGATATACATACAATAAAATTCACTAATTATAACTGTAATTCTGAGTTTTGATAAATGTGTAAACCCATTGCCATCCAGTCAATTCGGACTCATAGTGACCACATAGGACAGAGAAGAACTGCCCCATATGGTTTCCAAGGAGCAGTTGGTGGATTTGCACTCCAACCCTTTGGTTAGCAGCCAAGCTCTTAACCACTGTGCTACCAGGGCTCCTGATAAATGTGTACAGTCATGTAAATAACACCACAGTCAAGATACAGAACATTTCTATCACTCTAGAAAGTTCCTTTGTGTTCCTTTGTAATTAATCCCCTCTCCTACGCCTGACCTTTGGAAGCATTGGTTTGATTTCCATCACTTATTTTGCCGTTTTGCCTCTTCTAGAATTTCGTATAAATGGAATCATATGGGATGTTGTTTTTTGTGTCTGACTTCTTTAACTTAGCACAACGCTTGTGAGATTTACTCATATTATTAGACGTATGCATTGTTTGTACCTTTTTATTGCTAAGTGGTATTCCATTGGAAGGATACAACATATATCTTTATCCATCGATCAGTTGATTCTTATTTGGTTTGTTTTCAATTTGAAGCTGTTATGAATAAAGCTTCTACGAACATTCACATCCAGGTCTTTACGTGGACATGCTTTCATTTCTCTTGGGTAAGTGACCAGGAGTGAAATCGCTGTGTCATATGGTAAGTGTATGTTTAACTTTATAAGAAATTAGCAACTGAAGCGATTGTACCATTTTATACTCCCAAAACAATGTATGAGAGTTCCGGTTGTTCCATAGTCTTGCCAATATTTTGAATTACCAGTTTTTTATTTAAGCTATTTAAGAGGGTAGTAGTGGTATCTGATTGTGGTGTTAATTTGAATCTACCTGGTGATTAATGATGTCGAAACATTTTGCATGTCTTCCATCCATATACCTTCTTTACCCATTTTTTAATTGGATTTTCTGTTTCTTATTACTGAGTTGTAAAAGGCATCTTTTGTGGCATATAGATTGGAAGGAAAGAGGTAAAACTGTTTTTACCTTCAGATAACATGATCCCTATGTAGAAAATACTAAAGAATCCTCAAATAAGCTACTAGGACTGATAAGTGAATTTAGTTAACGTGAAGAGTTTTGTCAATATACAAAAATTAATTGTATTTTGATATATGAACAACAAAAATTAGTAAATAATATATAAAAACATAATTTACTAAGGCATAGAAACCAAATACTTAGTATAAATTTAACAAAAGATATATACGACCTACACACTTAAAAGTACAAAAATATGCTGAGATAAATATAAAAAACACAAATTAACAGATATACTTTGTTCATAGATTTAAGAGTCAAAATTGTTAAGATGTCAGTTCTTCCAAACTGGATCTATAGATTCAAAGAAATCCCAACTGATATCTCAGTAGGCTGTTGTTTTAGATATTGACAAGCTGATTCTAAAATTTATGGAAATGCAAAGGACCTGGAATAGTAAATACAAGAAGAACAATGTTGGAGGACTCACACTACTTGATTTCAAGATTTATACAATAAAGCCCTGTGGTGCTGGGAAGAAACAGACTCAAGGATCAATGGAATATTAGAGAGTCCACAAATATACCCATATATGAATGGCCAATTGATTTTTATCAAAGGTGCCAAGGCAGTTCAGTAGGGGAAAGGATACTCTTTTCTACCAATGGTGTTGGAATACTTGGATATCAATACTCAAAAATGAAAATGAAACTTGACCCTTAGCTCATACCATATACAAATATTAACTTGCAAAGAATTAAAGACTTAAATATAACAAATAAAACTATAAAAATTCTAGAAAACAAATGAGAAAATCTTGATGACCTTAGGTTAGGCAAAGACTTTTTAAATAGGACATAGAAAGCACAAACTATAGGAATATTTTACAAATTATACTTTGTCAAAGTTAAAAGTTTGTTTTTTTCAAAACGGACTGTTAAGAAAATGAAAAGGCCAAGAATAACTTTTTGAAAACATCAGTCCGTACAAATAGTGGAGAAGATGAAGAGGCTCTGGATGGTAAAATCTGTGGAACCCCTACTTAAGGCTATATTTTATTCTTGGAGTTGCTGGACATTTTGAGTCACCTTTTGGTCATATATAATGCACAATTTTCACCTGACTTCTCTGTTTCTTCTCTTTCCAAACATTTGTGCACAGCCATTATGGAATCCTATAGTAAAAGGAGAAATCTAAATGGAAATCCAGACATTCCATTTGGATTCTAGGGGAAAGGTCTCTGCCACATGTGACAAAGGGGTTCTGGGCTAGAAGTCCCTCTGATTAAACCTTCTAAGAACTGCTTATATCTCAGGCTTCCACGAACCCAGTCACCAATGGGAATAACAGAGATTTAGGCAGAATATTACAGTCATGTATGGTTCTGATCCAGAGAGATATCGTTAAATAATGGACCAAAAAAAAATTGACAATGGCTTTGTTTTCTTTTTGTCTACTTTTATCTGCAGTCTGATCTGATGTGAAAATAAATCTGAGAATAATTATTTCATATCTAAAAGGTGAAAAGAGTTTTTCAAAAAGTTTTTAAAATAACCTTTAAAACATTTTCTCTCAATTGTATACATTTTCCCTATGATTTCAATAGAAGACTTTTTTTTTTTAAAAGCATTAAAGTCAGTATAGTTTTATTCTAGACTCATCAATTGCTGTTGTTGTTAGGTGCCATCAAGTCAGTTTTCAACTCATAGAAACCCCATGCAACTGCTCCATTGGGTTATCTTGGCTGTAATCTTTACAGAAGCAGATCACCAATCTTTCTCTTGTTTAAAGTACTAATAGGATGTTGTTATCTTGTTTATAGATATGTCTCTACACTGAGTACCGAGAGTACTGTATTTTTAACATGTTATAGAGTTGTTGTTGTTGTTAGGTGTTATAGAGTATCTGGGATAAAAAAAATTTCAAAACTCACATATACTCAAAAACTAAATGAGTCATTGTATGGTAATGAATAAAACAATTTGGCCCTTGTCCTTGGTTCCTGAGAGATAACCATTGGAATTTCCTGAGTAATTGACATGCCTTTTATACCACACCTGAGAATTTGTTGTAATGAGTAGGGGACTAGTCAGACCAGAAAGACCACCTGGTTGCCAGATATCAACTAACAGCAGGAGGCATGAATTAACCAATCATATATAACGAGGCCTCAGTCATGACTATGTAATGAAGCCAGTAAAGCCTCTGAACACAGAGGCTCCAAGAGCTTCCTGGTTGGCAAAGGGAAAGTGAGGCACCCTTTTTGAGATTTCGAAGCTTTATACTGGGAACCCTCCCAAATCTTGCTCATACATCTCTTCCTTAGAACGATCCCGATTTCTATCTTTTTGCTATAATAAATATGTAATCATAAGTATACTACTTTCTGTGAATTCTGTGAGTCATTCCAGTCAATTATCAAACCCAAAAGAGAAACGGGAGCCAGCAGGTAAAAGTGAGGCTGCCCAGGGAGGCCCCTGAGCTTGCGGCTGCATCCTGAAGGAGTAATGGGAAAACCCAAATTTGTGGCCAGTAGGTCAGAAGTGAGAGTGTCATGTGGACTTCTGGGTTTGTGGCTGATGCCTGCCTATTTAGCAGTCTGAAGAACAGTGTCCTTTTAACTTATGAGCTCTGACCTAGCTCAGGTGACCAGGGAGAGAGAGAGAGAGAATACAGTGTGGGCATCTGGTGTCAGAGATGATTGAGAAGTGGGAAAACGGGGATTTGATTAACCTTCACATTTTGGGGGATTGGATTTATGTTGATTCTTATCCATGAAGTCATAAAACACAGAAATCTTGAAAACTGATGAGCTGGCTAGTTTAGAAGTTAGACCTATATCTTATTACATAGCTTCTCTTTCTTTATCCACCAAGAAGCACTATATAGCTAATAATACTGCATTTACTATACTTCTAATAATTTTCTCTAAAAACACCAACATATATCACATATAGATGGTGAATAGTTGAGATCATATTCTTCTATTTTAAAATCTAGCTATCATTCAAGAGACATAAACATTAAGTCTCCTATTAAAACTTTTCATTACTTAAACTCATTTAAGATTCTTGTCTTAAGGTTTTATTAATGGTGTAAAAATGTTTCTACATGATCACTCTCACCGTGTTTGCACTTCATAACACTCAAATTCTACATGCTATCATAGTTATAACCTTTATTACTGGTATTTTATTTCAAAAAGTTATACATATGAATATATCTTTTACATCTATATCTTTTATTCAAGGTGTTTTACTATTTTTCATATCATAAGAATTTAAAACACAGTTAGAGTAATTTTTCAAAAAATCTAGCTCTCCCTCATGCATCTTTCATATTCAGCATGATAGTGCCACTTCTTATATATTCAGAAATAGACAACTAAATTGTTGTTAGATAGTGAAAAAAATGCATTATTTCATTTTTTATGAACAATGCATTTAAAGTATGTCCACTAATTATTATATAGCATGCTTTTCTATTTATTTTTTTAATACAAGAGAACACAAAATCTGAACACTCAACATACCCTTTCTACAACCCCAATTTTTTTTTTTTTTTTACTAAAAGTATAATATATGCAGCAGTATCCTAAAAGGGGACATCAAAACGATTAAAAAATTATTTTCCTAATTTATTTCCTTCCTTTATACATCACATAGAATTCAGTTCAATATACAAATTATATGTCAAACCCACTCCTCCCTCGGTTTCCATCACAACCATAACTCTAGATGCCTTTATTTCTTGCCTGAGCTACTCTAATATTTTCTATTACAGAGTTCTTCTAAATTTCTTGATATGTACTTCCTAAAATAATTGAGAAATCTATGGTCTGCCTCACATATTATTAAGTAGAAAGCTAATATTTTCATTATGAATTTAAATAGTTGCAAAGGATGCTAACTTGTGACTTTTTATAGATACTCACACTTAAAAATAAGCTGTTTTAGTTCTTCAAATGTCCAATGGTTGTTGTAAATATAAGGGGTTAAATGTAATCTTCATGATAACCATGAAGAAAATATCTAAAAAAAATACACACACACACACAAATATACACACAAACACAGAAAGTAAAAGAAGGAAATCAAAAGGGTTTAGTACAAAAAATTAACTAAACACAAATAATGATAAAAGTGCAGGAAATGAGGGACAAAGAAGATAAAAGGCACACAAAAAAACAATTAGCAAAATGACAGAAGTAAAGTCTTCCTTGTCAGCAATTACTGTAAATGTACAATAATGATCAGAGCAGAAATAAACAAAACAGAGACTAGAAAAACAATAGAAAAATCAACAAAACCAGAAGCTGGTTCTTTGAAAAGGTCCATAAAATTGACAAAACTTTAGCTAGACTGACAAAGAATAAAAGAGAGAACATGCAAATAACTAAAATAAAAAATGAAAGTGGGAACATTACAACTTGACATAACAGAAATAAAAAGGATCATAACAGAATGTTATTAACAGTTGTATGCCAACAAACTTGATAACTTTGATGAAGAGACAAATTCCTAGAAAGACATAATCTATCTAAATCTGCTCAAGAAGAAATGGAAAATTTCAATAGACCCAGTACAAGTGAAGAAATTGAATCAGTAATCAAAAACCTTCCAAAAACAACAACAACAACAAAAAGTCCTAGACTGGATGACTTCACAGGGAGATTCTACCAAATATTTAAAAAATTGACACCGATCTTGCTCAACCACTACCAATATTCCATATTAATACAGATGCAAAAATCCTCAACAAAATACAAGTAGACCAAATCCAAAAGCATATTAAAAGAATTATAACCATGAACAAGTGGACTTATTTCAGGAATGCAAGGATAGTTCAACATTAGAAAATCAATGTAATACATGACATTAATTGAACAAAAATGGAGCCCTCTTGGCACAGTAGTTAAGATCTTGGCACTGACAAAAAGGTCAGCAGTTCTAGTCCACCAGCTGCTCCTTAGAAACCCTATGGGGAAGTTCTACTCTGTCCTACAGGGCCGCTATGAGTTGGAATTGACTCGACAGCCAATGGGTTACAATTAAACAAAGGGGGGATAAAACACATGATCATCTCAGTTCATGCAGAAAAAGGCATTTGATAAAATACAACACCGTTTCTCGATAAAAACACTCAAAAAGCTAGGGATGAAAGGGAGATTCCTCAATAAAATTAAGGGTTTTTATGAGAAAACGACAACCGGCATTAATATTCAACTGAAAAAGACTGAGAACTTTCCTATTAAGATTGGGAACAAGACAAGGATGTCTGCTCTCATCACTGCTTTTTAATATTGTACTGTAAGTCCTAGCCAGGGCAATAAGGCAAGATAAAGAAATAAAAAATATCCAAATTGGGAAGGAAGAAGTAAAACTGTGCCTCTTCACATGTGACATGATCCTATATATATAGAAAATTCCAAAGAATCTACAAGAAAACTTCTAGAGCTAATAGAAGATTTCAGCAAAGTTGCAGAGTACAAAGTCAACACACAAAAATAAGTTTGGTTTCTATACACCACCAATGAGAAATCTGAAAAGGAAATTAAGAAATCAGCTGTATATACAATAGTATCAAAAAAAAAATCTAGGAATAAATTTAACAAGGGAGGTGAAAGACGTACACAATAAAAATTATAAAACAGGGCTGAAAGAGATTAAAGAAGCCTAAATAAATGGAAAGACATTCTGTGTTCATGGATTGGAAGATTTATCATTGTTAAGATGTCAATACTATCCAAAGCAATCTACAGACTTAATACAATCCCGATCAAAATTCTAGCAGTCTTCTTTGCAGAAATGGAAAAACAAGTACTAAAAGTTATGTGGCATTGCAAGGGGCCCCAAATAGCCAAAGCAATCTTGAAGAAGAACAAAGTAGGAGGACTCACACTTCTCTATTCCAAAACATACTATAAAGCCACAGTAATCAAAACAGTCTGGTGCTAATATAATAATAGACACATACATCAACTAAATAGAACTGAGAATTCAGAAACAAACCCAAACATCTACAGTTAACTGATTTTTGACAAGGGTGCTAAGTCCATGCAATGGGGAAAGAATAGCCTGTTTAATAAATGGTGCTGGGACAATAAGATATCCACATGCAAAACAATGAAATGGTACTCACACCTCACATCATACATAAAAATTAACTAAAAATGGATCACGGACCTAAATGTAAGAACTTAAACCATAAAACTCCTGGAAGAAAATATAGAGACATTCTTTCAAGACTTAGTTTTTAACAATGGATTCTTTTATATGACACCAAAAACTCTTAGCAACAAAACAGAAAATAGATGAATTGGACTTCATAAAAATAAAAAAATAAATAAAAAAGCCTTTTGTTCCACAAAAGATTTTACCAACAAAATAAAGAAAATATTTGGCAACTAAATATCCAGTAAGGGTTACTATCCAGAATATATTAAAAAAACACTGACGGCTTAACAGCAAAAATACAAATAACCCCATCAAAAAATGGGCAAAGGATTTGATTAGACATTTCAACAAAGGAGAAATAGAAATGGCCTACAACCATATGAAAAGATGCTTAACATCACTAGTCATTAGGGTGTTGCAAACCAATGCCACGATGAGATACTACATCACCCCCATTAGGATGGATGTGTGAGATAAAAACAAAACAAAAGAGGGAAAACAACAAATGTTGGCAAGGACGTGGAGAAATTAGAACCCTTATCCTTTGCTGGTGGGAGTGAAAACTGGTACAGCCACTGTGGAAAACAGTTTGGTGGTTCCTCAAAAAGTTAAACACCAGAGGTGAGATGGGAAGGCAGAGAGAGTTAGGAGCTGGTTGAATGGTCATGGGGAATCAGGGGCAGAAAGGAGGAGCGTGCAGAACGGGGTGAGCAATTAGGGTCTCAAAACAATGTATGTAAAAAAAATTTTGTATGGGAGACTAACTTGAAATGTAAACTTCATTTAATTACAACAATTAGAAAAAAAAAAGTTAAACATTGAACAACCATACCCATTGCTGTCGAGTCAGTTCCCACTCATAGCGACCCCATAGGACAGAGTAAAACTGTCTGATAGGTTTTCCAAGGCTGTAATCTTTACAGAAGCAGACTGCTTTCTCCCAAGGAGCGACTAGTGGGTTCGAACCACTGACCTTTCGATTAGCAGCTAAGCTCTTAACCACTGTGCCACCAGGACTCCTCATGCCCATATAAACTATCACATAAGCTAGCATTCCACTCTTAGATAGTATCCAAGAGTCTTGAAAGCAGTGATGCAAACAGACACATTTACACCAATGTTCAACTGCAGCACTATCCATAATTGCCAAAAGGTGGAAACAAATGTGCATCAATAGATGTATGGATTAAAAAATGTGGTACATGTGTACAATGGAATATGACTCAGATATAAAGAGAAACGAAGTCCTGATACATGCTATAACGTGGGTGAACCTTGAAAACATTATGCTGAGTGAAGTAAGTCAGTCACAAAAGGACAAGTATTGTATGATCTCACTCGTATGAAATAGATAGAATAGGCAAACATATAGAGACAAAAGTTTATTAGTGGTTACCAGAAGGGAGGAGGAGAGGGGGAGCCATAGTTTAGGAAGCATTTCTATTTATGGTGATGGCGATTTGGCAGTGGATATTGACAATAATTGCACAACATGATTAATGTAATGATGTCATTAAACTGTACACATGAGAAACATTAAATAGGCAAATGTTGTGTCATATATATTTTTACAACAGTAAAAATATTTTAAAATTTTGAGTGGATGCTCAATATCACGCATAAAGTAATGTTACAGAATAACTCTTACCAGATTAGCCCTTCTGCTAAAAGAAGTAGAAATGTTCACAAGTTTTTTAAACCCTAAAGCAAAAACTACAAAGTTAAACAAAGAAGTATAGTTTATAAGTCAGTAAACATAGATCGATCAATTGACAGACAGACAGATAGACAGATGGATCTACATAGTAGATGGCAATGGAAGAGATAGGTGGTTAACAGAAGGGGTTTTGTTATGGCAATTCTAAACTACTGGATCTCTTTAAATGCCAATAACCACACTGTGATGTATCACCAATAATTATTTTTAATGATCTTGTTAAAAATGAAGTATTGAAAATCACCTGATTTGCAAACAGATTTGTAATCCCATAACTAGAGTCATTCATTTTCTGAGTACCAACACTAATAATTCAAATAACCCCTTTGTTTAGTCCCACTGAAGGTTTTACACAGGGGCAATGTACCATAGTAGATTCTCAGTGGGTGGGAGGTGAAGCTTTCTTTTGTAAACTGTACAAGGGAGGTGCTAAAGTAGAACATGCATGATATATTTTCAGGAAGATCAATTAAAAAAAAAAAGTACCTGTGGAAGTTGAGGAGTTGTCAATTGACTCTCTTAAAATAATCCATGCCCACATAGTATCCTTTAGAAGCCTCTGACTACTCCAGGGGTGGCATCCTTGGTCTGAAGACCACAGCTCTACCAGTTCTCCTGCCTCCCAGAGTCCATTCTCTTGACAGAAGCAAGCTTAAATGATCTTTTTGGTAATGAAAATGCGACTGGATTATTCTCCTACATCATTAGTCCATTAAAACTCCCCAGTATGTCCCCACAGCGATTAGGGTAAAATTCTAACTCCTCAATTCTCAGGCCAGTCAGCTTCTCTCCTCCCACTTCGTACTTCTCTCTTCTGGATTCCAGATAACTTGGCCTTCTTTCTATGTCTCGTACACACCAAGTTCATCCCTACATTAGGCCTTCGTTCCCTGCTTACCGAAGCTAAAGCAGCCCCCATAGACACTCTTGGCCCGTCTTATTCCCCGGTTACGTCTTCCCATTGTTTATCACGGTCTGGTAATTGTCACCCATTTCCCTCTTCTAATATATAGGCTTCATGACAGCAAAAGCTTTCTTGCATTTTTCTCTTTGTTTTCCTCCCGCCAATGCCTAGAACTGTGCCTGAGAGGTTCTAAAAACATACTTGTTGAATGGATGAATAGGTGAATAGCAAATCATTTCTGTAAGCATTAGTTTTCAAAAGTCATTTTGTTTATTGAACAACTAGAAATTGCTCCATTTCCAATGCTAGCTTATTGCTTCCTAAAGCTATGGATGCACATGGCATGTTTATCATCTGGCTGTACATCTCTAAGGAATCTTTAACTGCAAGACAATTTAAAGAAAGAAGAAATCTGAACAAGTTCAATTAATTGCGTAGTACTTTACCTTAGGCCATTTCCAACACTGTTCCTAGGTCTTATTCCTAAAAGAGCTCCCCTAAGTGATTGTTATAAACAGCATTCACTGGAAAACTGTCACCTCCAGACCTGTGGCTTTATTGATTTCTACATTGCTTTGATTTTGAGGCATCACAGTCAGAAACAAAATGAGTATCTTGCTAAATGGTTGATTGGTAAGGGATTATTTTCTCAGAAGAATTCTGAAGAAGTGTTGCTATTTTGAATAGGGGAAGATTAGGCAGTAATTACTGCCCTGAGCTGAGCACTAGGTTCTATTATTTCTACAATACTATTTTGGACATGATGATGTTGTAATTACTGAGAATTGACTAACAACAAAGTGGGAAGAGGATAAGAAGTTATGAATTGGGGAGTATTTCAAGGGGTCAGGATCATTATTTGAACCTTAATGGAAGGAGGAAGAGAGCAGGGGTTAGGATATGGAAAGAAAATGGGACCTAAAGGAAATTGTATCCAAAGAGAAATATTCTCCATAAATTGTCATTGTTAGGTGTCATCAAGTCAGTTCTGACTCATAGCAACCCTAAGAGAACAAAACACTGCCTGGTCTTGTGCCATTCTCACAATTGTTGTTATGTTTGAGTCCATTGTTGCAGCCACTGTGTCATTTCATCTTGTTGAAGGTCTTCCTCTTTTTCGCTGACCCGCTACTTTACCAGAAAGTTTCCCATAAAGCCCCTAATAAAGCCATCATGAAATACAATAGAACAAGGCCATGATGAAATAAGTTCAATATTCAATTTCAGAAATACTGTGGGACATCTGAATGCCATTTTAATTTCTTCCACTTTTTCTCTCCAAATACTAATGAAAATTTCCTTTATACCTAGTTCTAAGATTTTCTTTCCCAGTGGTCAAAGCCATCTAAAGTTTTGCATATATTTCAAAAACAGACTTTGGAAGAAATTTACAGTGGTTTGTGATAAAGCTAAACAAAACAGTTTCATTCAGAGTAATGTTTTAAAAACAAAGCAGATATATGTTAAAATCAAGTGTGATCAAAATTATACACACTTAGCTCCTTAAAGGGACAAATAATTTTCTTATTTTGGTAAGAAATTCTTATAGTTCTTTCCAATGAAAGGACAGTGAAAGGTCTGGGGAAAACAATCCATCTTTTTTTTTTAAACTGTCTTTCTTGTTCGGTGGTTTAAATTTGGGGGTTGGAAAAAAAAGATGACAACCTCTATTATCGCAGAAATAATATGCGCAGTAAGTCAATCCACTTTCATAATTACAGCAGGATGATGATCGTGATCTTTTTAGTCAGTAATGATAATGTTAGTTAAAATTTTCAAGTGTTTGAAAAGTTTAAATTACTTTTTTTTCACATCATGCAGTCATGTTCATTTTGGGTTCTAGAATGTCACTTTGTCAGATTATAAATGCCAAAGTAGGTAGTTACGGGGGGAAAAAAAAAGAGGGAAAATTTAACTGGAAGCTGAAAGAGTGGATTTTAGCCTCAATTTTATTATTTGTTAACCATGTGGCTCTTGGCACATCACTTCATATCTATAAGTCTTAGGTTCCTCATCTGTAAAAAGGAGGACCAAAGGTAATTTCATCGTAGGATTACTGTAAGGGTCAAATGGAAATATGAACATAAAGTCTTTCATTAAATGATATAGTGCGAAACAAAAGGAAGAATATATGATTCTACTTATATAAAGTTCAAGAAAGGCAAAACTAATCTCGACAATAGAAATCACAACAGCAATTATGACTGGTTAAGCTCTTGATTGGAAAAGTGCACAACAGAAGTTCTGGGTGATAAAAAAAATATTTTTATCTAGGTGGTGGTTATAAGGGTTGTTGTTATTAGGTGCTGTTGAGTCAGTTCTGACTCATAATGACCCTATGGACAACTGAATGAAATACCGCCCAGTCCTGTGCCATCCTCACAATCATTGCTATGCTTGAGCCCATTGTTGCAGTCACTGTGTCAATCTATCTCATTGAGGGTCTTCCTCTTTTTCGCTGACCCTCTGCTTTACCAAGCATGATGTCCTTCTCCAGGGACTTATCCCTCCTGATAACATATCCAAAGTATGTGAGATGTAGTCTCGCCATCCTTGCTTCTAAGGAGCATTCTGGCAGTACTTCTTCCCAGACAGATTTGTTTGTTCTTTTGGCAGTTCATGGCATACTGAATATACCAACACCACAATTCAAAAGTGTCAATTCTTCTTCAGTCTTCCTTATTCATCGTCCAGGTTTCCCATGCATATGAGGTGGTTGAAAACATCGTGGCTTAGGTCAGGTGCACCTTAGTCTTCAAGGTGACATCTTTGCTTTTCAACACTTTAAAGAGGTCTTTTGCAGCACATTTGCCCAATGTGTTGTTTAATTTCTTGACTGCTGATTCTATGGGTGTTGATTGTGGATCCAAGTAAAATAAAATCCTTGACAACCTCAATCTTTTCTCCATTTATCATGATGTTGCTTATTGGTCCAGTCATGAGGATTTTTGTTTTCTTTATGTTGAAGTGTAACCCATACTGAAGGCTGTGGTCTTTGATCTTCATCAGTAAGTGCTTCAAGTCCTCTTCACTTTACATATATAAAAAGCCACCAAGACGTGCATGAAAAATCTGTGTATTTTGCTGTAAATTAAACCTCAAGAAATAAATAGAAAATATTAAAAAACAAAAAACAAAAAACACTAAACCCATTTCCATCAAGTTGATTCCTACTCATGGTGAGCCCGGGTGTTATAGAGTAGAACTGCTCCGTAGGGTTTTCTTGGCTGTAATCTGTAAAAACAGATCCCCAGGCCTTCCTTCTGAGGTACTGCTGGGTGGGTTTGAACCTTCAATCTTTAGGTTAGTAGCAGAGTGCCACCCAGGAACCTTAGAAGATATTATTACTGTGATATTCATCCAAGCTCCTTAGCACAGCAGAAGGGCAGTTGTGAACTGCTCCTTATCTACTTTTCTGTTCTCAACTTAGGCCACTCCAGACTCCTCCTTTAATTAGCTTTTGAGCCAATTATCATTTTCTGGCCACAATAATTGCCTTTTTACAATTGCAAAGAAATTCTAAAAGGTCCAGCTCTTTGTTTATTTTCATTCTACTCCAACCTTGCCAAACAAACTCTAAGTCCTCTCTTAAAAAGGAACTCACATGTCACTTACAAATCTTTCCAAAAACACTCTGTACGGTTAATCAGATAACCCCTCATTGATTACATGGCTAACTTCAAAGGTGTGTGACCTGGACAGTCACACAGGGCCCATGCTGAGGAGGGCCCTGTGCTTGGTCTCATGCTCTGCTGTAGCCACCTTAAAATTCTTAACAATTTTTCAACAAGGGACCCTATACTCTTATTTTGCACTGCGCTCAGAAATTATGTAGCCAGTCCTGCTCCTTTGATCTTTTGGTATACCCATACCACCACCTTGTCTGTTGTTGGGATTTATTATTTACTTGTCAGTCTCTTTGACTAAGCAAGAATCCATTAATCATGATTATGTCTTTTCCATTTCTGTTTCCAGAACTTAGCATAATTCCTAGCATGTAATAGGCGATGAACAAATACTTGCTGACTGATAGATTAACTGACCCACTAACTGAATTAATTCATGAATAGCTGAGTGAATGAATTCATGGAATTGGATAAGGGAGTGATGTGGCAAGCTAAGAAAGGATAACATTTGAGTAGGAAGCTGTGAATAGCTGCAATTGCTTCTTAAATCATTCAATAAACATTAAATACCTACTCTGTGCCAGAAAGACCTGATCGACTAACACATCTATCCTTTCCCTTCTTTGCCAGACTGAGCAGACTGTCCTTCCCAAGGGCCTAGGCCAAGGCAACTGAGACAGTTGCCTCTATGGAGCATATCTGTCCCTGAAGATAATGGCATGGCAGAAACTGAAGAAAATAGATCCAGTGAGTTTGACACATGGGGCCATATTTTTTTTTAAGGTCACCTTCTAATATTTTTTAATTCTACTCATCTTATATTCTCATAAAATCCTTCCTTGACAGCTCACTCCTTGTCAGTGGAAGTGGTACACAGAAGACAGGGGAAATGGCTAGGAAGGTGGTATTGGATACACATAACCTCCATTTTGTTTCAGCCACCAAGTTCCCTATAAGACAGCTGTTGGAGAAACTATGAGTTTTATCCGTTCCCAATTCCACCACAATTCCCACTGAGCCTTTTTCAGTGGCTAGGTCTTTTAATAAACAGGCAATGTGGTATCAATAGCTACACTATCACACCCCAAACTCATTCCCCTATACATCCCAAATAGTAACTAGTATATTGTTCTTTTTCTAGGATGTTGCTTGCAATCTCGCCCTTACATACTGTCTCAAAATAATTTGCTCCCCTTCTCTTAAGAATTTTCTAGTTGCTGACAATTTTCACTCTTTGACATCCCAAACTGCCCCAACTTTGCACCTGGACCACCCAGGGAATTAATCACAGGGTGTGTGACAAGACGTGACTCTGTATACACCACTCAGAAGCTGCATCTCTTCGTGGAGATAAGGTACTACGGGTTCCGTATCATTGCCCTCTTCTGTGGAACCAAAGCCTTCCTTAGCATTTCTAGTGCTTTAATCCTGTGAGTCTGGATTTCATTTCGTTCCTATTTTCACAGAAAATTACAATTACTGTATTTATTATAATCCATTGAAAGTACAGTTCAAGTTTTCTTCATTCTCATACCTGTCAGCAAAGGTCATCTGAATGAGATATGGACCTGGAGTTCTTCTACTTGCAGAATCACCATTTAGTCTTTCCCAAAGAATTTTTCTTATCCATCTGTGCTAAAAGACACAGAATGAAATCTTGTTCTTTATTAAACTTGGAATAAGTAACTTATGCAAACTTCTACTGAACACAGTTATGCTTTAAAGGCTCTACGTTCATCCAGCTCATGTTTTAATCTTTATAAAAATGAGTTGTGACAGTAACTATAATCAACTATGATGCTAATTCAGTTCGTTTACATCTTCCTGAAGGTTTTCAGGAGGTAGCTAATATAAAATGCCACCTAACACGTAACTGAATGAAACTTTATCTATCGTCACATATACATGCATAATATATATACTACATGAGTATAGTATATGTGCATTGTTGTTGTTGTTAGGTGCTGTCAAGTCGGTTCCAACTCACAGCAACCATATATGCACAACACAACGAAACACTGCCCGATCCCGTGCCATCCTCACAATCCTTATGCTTGAGCCCATTGTAGCCATTGTGTCAATGCATCTCGTTGATGGTCTTCCTCTTTTTTGCTGACCCTCTACTTTACCAAGCATAATGTCCTTCTCCAGCGACTGATCCTCCCTCCGGATAACATGTCCAAAGTATGTGAGACATAGTCTCGCCATCCTTGCCTCTAAGGAACATTCTGGTCTTCTTCCAAGACAGGGTTGTTCGTTCTTTTGGCAGTCCATGGTATATTCAATATTCTTCGCCAACACCACAATTCAAAGGGGTCAATTCTTCTCAGTCTTCCTTATTCATTCTCCAGCTTTCTCATGCATACGAGGTGATTGAAAACACCATGTGCATATATGTGTATATATATATGTAAAACCCACTATATATATATATATATATATACACACACACACATATGTATGTATACACACACACATACACATACATATATATAGTGGTTTATATATAAATATATAAAACCCGTTGCCATCAAGTTGATTCTGACTCATACACACACACACACACACACACACACACAAACACACACACTGCTGGCTCTAAGATTTCTGCCAACTGAAGCATAAAATGGAAGTGTATGCTTAATCCTCATCATTTGAGAAGAGAAACTTTCTTTTTGCTATAATCTCTGAGTAAATTATTCACATGAGGTATCTTATAGCATTGAGTGACACCGACTCTCGTAGTACTCCTCCTTACTTGCTGGCCAGTCCTTCACAGCCCCTTTTGCTGGGTCTTTTTCAACAACTGAAGTTTAGACATTGGAGTGTCCAGAAGTATGTCCATGAGCCTCTCTGCTTCTCTATGTACATTCACTCCTACCAGGACCCTACCCATTCCCTTGGCTTTAAGTAACATTGACAAGTTTTTATCTTCTTCCTGAACCCCTTCCCTGAACTTCAAACTCAACCACCTGTGTGATATCTCCATTTGAAGATTAATACCCATTTCAAAATCAAGATGTATACTCCTGATCTTCCTTTGAAACCAGACCTTACCCTAGGCTTTTCTATCTTTCCAGCTGTTCAGGTCTAAAATCTGGGAGTATTTTTGCTAATATCTTCCATTCGTTTATACTCCACATATAATCCATCAGAAATTCCACTGGCTTCACATTTAGAATAAATTTAATTCAGAATCTGACTACTTTTCATCTTTCCCACTATTGCCACCCCAACCCACCATCATCTTTTGCCTGGAGTTTTTCAATATATTCTAATTAGTGGACCCATTTCTACTCTTTTCCCAGTACCCCTGAGAAGACAAATGAAGAGCAATCAGCTTGAGTGTACCCAATAAACAGCTATTGAACAAATGCAAGACAATTTTCTTAAAATATGGTTTCAAAGGAAACTTAGAAATCAAATCTAAGGGACTATCTTAGAAATCTTAGGACAAACAAAGGCATAAAATCGAAATAAAACTCAGAGGAGGTAATTCTGAGGGTAGGTAAGGTATGTAGTTAGACGTCACATGTTCTAATATGACACTTCCTAGGAAAGTTTCTATTCATAGTAGACCCTTTGGGTCAAAATAAGATTTCCATGTTGTTGCTCACATGTCATGTTCTCACTGAGTCTTTTCCACATCACAGTATTTAAAACAATAACCCTTTCCACCTCTCCCTGTCCCCTTTCTCTTTGTTACGTTTCTTCTAGCACCAACAGACATATTATATATTTAGTTATTTGCCTTTATATTTTTATTGTCTATTTCCTCTACTAGAGTGCTATGACATGAGGGCAGGGTTTTATGATGTTTTGATCACAGTTGTTTATCAAGGCCGAGAACAATGCCTAGCGAGCACATAGTAAGTTGTATTGTTCAGATCCCAAGAGATGCCACTCCAATAGTAAGATATTTTTATGTAGGGAGTATTTACAGGCAACTGGGTAGAATTAGAGAAATCAATGAGATTTTTGAGGCACCCAGTAATTAGCAACAGCAGAAATCCTTATAACTCTGAGGCTGCAAGAGGAAAGGGGGGGTCTAAAGTAGGACTGGAGCTCAGTGAGAGTTGATGCATGGAGGAGGGGTTGCCTGGCAGAAGTTGTGGTCCTGGAGGGGAAGGGGCTGACCCCAATCACACAGCTTTTAAAGCAGCAGGAGAGGAGGGGATTTATTTCCTGACCTCTCTCGTCTCCTGCTGTCAAATTTGCTGAGGCCAATGGGTCAGCCACTTGGGGCAGAGAGTCAGGCAGAGAGGGCAGGGAATGGATTTGAGGGACAATCGGTGAACAACCACACATAGGAATTAATATCCGTGAAACAAAGGCAAGACAATGTCCTTAGAAATCAAGGATATTGGATATCAAATATAAAAGGAAACCTAGAAATAGAATCCAAATGACTGCTTGTCTCAGAGGCCCTTAAAACAACAACAAAAGACATAGTCATAACATCAAAGCAGAACTCAGAAGAGGCAATTCTAAGAGGAGTTAAGGTAAGTAGGTAGCCTTCAAGTGTTCTAACATGAGCCTTCAAAGAAGAGTTCTACGCACAATGGACCCTTTGGTCAAATTAAGATGTTCACATGGATGGATGGATACATGTGCCCAAATATTTCAGAGTTCTTCATGAGCTCTACCTGTAACTCTTCTATTTAACTACGTGGAATTCGTGGTTTGCATCATTAATTCAATTTCTTACCTAGGTACAGTCCTATGCCATTTGACTATCAGGTGGGCATGGTATAAGGATTCCACAAAGGAAGTGATGAGCAATCAGAAAAAACGTTCAATTCATAAATGGCACGTGATTTCTGCTTTCCTGAGTTGTACGCTCACTTTTGGTGAGCTTGGCTTCACACTAAGAGATCTAGAAGCTGATCTGATATCACTAAGCCAGAACATCAGACAGTACAGCTATCATCCCCCTACATATAATGGGGGGTGGGGGGAGAAAAAGTAAAACATAGCTTTCATACCTGAGATTTGAAAAGGGATTTTTTTTTTTTTAAGTAGCAATGCCACCTGGAACTAGAATTTTTCATTTCGTAAATAGCAAGGAAACACAGGTATGAAATGAAAAGTGAAAAGCAGCTACTGAACCTTTTTGCTCTAAGGGATTCCAGAAGCTCAAAGAACTTCCCTCAGCAAATCTGCACTTTATACTCTGTCTGCAGATCGCTCCTGCTCCTGGAAGAAAGCTTGGCGCAAGAACAGCCTGTGGAGAGTCTAGAAGTTGAAGAGTCTGAGGTTATGTACGTGTGGATTTATCTTTCCTCTTAACTAGCTGAGTTTGGAAAGAATGAAATAGAAAGAGACAGAAAACTAGAAAGGGAGAATGGTAGTTGCCTTACTTTTATAGAGATATAGATGAGAAGAACACTCTGCTGTTCCCCCCTTTGCTGTCCTCAGTGGCCCACAGAACAGGGCATTCAGGAAAAAGTTGACAAAACATGTCTCACACCATGTCAAGGTGCAGGCCCATCAATTCAGCGGCCTGCAGAGCTCTTCTCTGCAAAGGACCTGCCGCTGAAACAACATTATCGCTGGCTTTGACTTAGGAAGCTCTAAAGCCATTTTCATCCTGTGCTGGGAGGTGCTGACCTCACTGCTGGAACTAGAAGATAAGAAAAATGTTTTAATCCATATGTTAATTATTGAAATGAGAACTGCAAACAAATATTTTGGGAAACTTCAAGTTGCTTCTAAACGTGGCACTTTCCATTTTAAGCTCAATGCGTAATTGTGTATTCAAAGACTCAGATCTTCCCGAAGATTCATGCGTTATGTGTATCCTACTTCACTGGGACATGGAGGTTGTCACCCTCTGCATCCTGCTGAAATGGGGAAATAATTTCAGACAGAGTTTGACTTGAAAAAGTATCAAAACTTAAAAAAAAATATAAAGAAGAAATTTGGAACACGCTTTTCGGGACTCAGAAACTTCCACTAATATAGAGGCTCCCTTTCAGGTTAACAAATAGGAAAATAAGATGAATCTTGAAATAGCACATTAACAGCTACAGATGTATATTCTTTCATGCAAAAATATTTCTGAAAGAAGTGGGTATTAATCAAGGTTTGGTATAGTTTTTCTGTAAAGATCCGGATTGATATTAAATACTTCAGGCTTTGTGAGTCACATGGTCTCTGACATAACTATCACGCTGTCCTTCTAGTGCAGAAACAGCCACACGGGAACAGATGGGTATAGCTGTGTGCCAATACATTAGGACTAGAAATAGCCCTAACACTGAAGCATCATTGATGAATGATGTGTACTAGAAGCAGTGTATCTATACTTTTTTTTTTTTTTTTTAGCAAATTCAGGCAAAAGCCTGAGAAATATGTAGTTATTACACAGATTAGATATTAAAAAGACCATCAGAGTGATATGAATCAACATGGGATGGGGATGAATATGAGATCCTTATATCACACTAGGATTCAAAGAACGGAGCCTGAGGAACACAATAAACTATTTCCCTCTATCAATTCCGACCAAAGATTTTCCAATGAGAAGGCCACAGGTAACTCCCATGATTGCCACATCATGTGGCATGTTTGTTCCATGGTGGGTGTTCTCTTCTCTTCACATCATTGTGATGCTTTCTGTATGGGATTCCAGGATAAGGTGTTATGCTAAAGAGAGAGAATTAACTTAGAAGGAGCCTCCAGACTGTGGAGGCCATGATCCTGCAGCCTCAGTGAAGGTGTCCAGGCAAGCTTCCCCCAAGACTCTTTATAGAGGGCCTTTTCCTGTTTGCATGGGCCTGTTACATCTGCCACTACAGATATCAGGTTGTTGTGCCAAAGCTCTAATGACCTAAGACACACCTAACTTCAAGTTCAAACTGAAAGATTACAGCTCAATTACAAGTGGTTTCAGTTGCTTCCAAGATCTCCAGAGCCTAATGAAGGTAGACTAGTGTCTTCCTACTTGCCACTCCACTTTATTAAGTCTGAAAAATCCACTTCCCCTTTTTTCCCCTGACTTTATCTCTCTTCATGCACAACTTTGTGAAAATATATGCTAATAATATACTCGCAAGGGAGTATACATATTTGAAAATGTACACATAAATATTTATAGAGTCACCATCCTTAAAATACCAGAGGCCAGTAGCATAAAATCATGTTGGGAGACCACGCAAGAGTTCATATCTAAGCACAATAACTCATGATATTGGATTAGAAGTGACACTAAAAAAAATAAAATAAAATTACATACTAATGGTTTAATTTATTTTCTTTCTGAATTTTATCATTTACTTCATTTCAATTTTATCAACTGGATATTTAAAATTTTGAAAATCCTTTTCAAAATAAATGTCAGCATTTGATTTTTTTGTAATGTATTTTCTCTTTTTTAGGTTGTTGTAGGTATTCCTTATTTGCTGAATGCATGGTTGGATAGATAATAAATGTTAAAAAGCTCATATTAAGTATTGTCCTTGCTCTCTGAGCAATCTTCTTGGCTCTGGGATATAAAGATACTATGCACATTTAAAACACACAGAATGGTCATCAAAGTATAGACTTTAAACCGATGTTCCCCAGGGCAAGCCAGTGTTTAACCAAATAGCATTTAACTCAAAAGTTGAGAGAATCTAATAGTGTGGTGTAAGATAAGAAGCTCTGGAGGATCCACTGAGCATGAGAAGTGATTTATTCAGAAATTTAGCTTAGAAAAGAACAAAGACTTTCAAAGGAAAGACAATTGTTCTATGTCAGTATGACTGATGCAGAATGGCTGGCATTTTAAAGACCAAACTTAAGTTGCCAGCAGAGAAGCAAACTTAGAGCCGTTCCTGTGTCTGTGCAGGTGCAAGGAGGTGGCCATCCCAAACCTCTATAGCACAGGAACACAGTGAGAAACTGTTTCTCAAATATTAATGTGCATATGAATCAACTGGTGAATCTGTTAAAATGCAGAATCTGATTCAGTAAGTTTAGGGTCTGGCTGGAGATTCTGCATTTCCGACAAGCTTCCAGATGATGCTCATGCTGCTGGTCTATTGCAAAGCACATTGTAAAGCAAAGAGTCACTTCCTCACAATGAGTAAGGGAGATTCAAGTAAGGACTAGGACAGAAAGACTACCAAGGCCTTACTAACATTTTACATACGTGGATGCACACAAACACAAGTATGCACATATAATTCATTTCATACTTTAGTTCTCAACTAGTCCTTTGTTGCCATTTTGAAAACCTGAGTTCAACAACTCAGATTTTTTATAGGAGAGGTATGTAAACTAGAGTATCCAACTGGCCTTTGATCCTTCTTACGAAGTTGATTGGTTGGCTGTGTAAATATTCTTTTCTTATCAATCCCATCTATGGAAAAAAGAGAATGCATTAGATGCAGAGTCAGAATGCCATGACTCTAACCTTGCTGATCCCTTTAATCTTGGGAAAATAACAAGTCATGTGGTCTATGAATCGGGCTGTTCACCTTGCTCTCTCGAGTTCTTGCTCCTCTGAATCTAGTTGTGTGACTGGAAAAGTTGCTTAATCTTTATGAGGCTCAGTTTCCCTATTTTTAATTATGGATAAAATACATACTTTTTAGGATTAAACAGGCTAATAGATGTAAAGTGCTAGCCTAGTCTTTGGCGCATCACAACTGTTCAGTACAGGACAGTGGCATAAATACTACTAAATAATAAAAATATATATATATTTGCTTAAAGTACTATACAGATTTATTCTTTTTTATTATTCTAAAATTAGTCTTTTGGCTGTAGGTGTGCCTGAATATAACTACAAAGCTTTCCATTCCATTATTTATTCCTTTCTGTTGCCCTGTTTAATTCTGTTCATTGTGTGTTCTTACCAAGAAGCTTAGTATTCAATCCTAAAAATTTCCTTGCAAAATATAATTTTTTTATTATGCCAATAGCTCAGAAATGTAGGTCAAAGAAATACAAGTGGTGTGTGAAATGAAGCCTTCAGAGTTAATAGTGCTACTCACCAAATAGTCAAACATCATTAGTGTGATTATAATGGTCTGAAGGAGCTATCCTACCTTTGAAACAATTTTTTTTTTTTCTTTTCTGTCTTTTGCAGCTGATCCTCTGGGGGATGTAGCTAGGGTTTCTTTTATTTTGAAGACAAGCCTACTACTTGCCATATCTACTTTCATTGGGTATAATACAGTTGTTTTTCTTCAAGTCATTATTTGTAAGATTTGGCTATGGTAAAACTACAAGTAATTATAGCATTTACTACACATTCTGGGCTTCCTGAGCCCTTAAGATATCATGAATCTGCCATACAAACTTATAAATAGATGGAATCAATACACAGTGAAACCTCAAAATCCATTCCATGCTAGTTTAGAGTTTGTGATTTACCAGAAACAGGTTTGACTGAAGTTTGCTTTTACATCATCTGTAGAAAAAAAAAAAAAAATCCTTGTTAGGCAGTTTAACAAGGGCATTTACCTTTCCTACAAGAAGATATTTTTAAGCCTTTAAAATAGCTTCAGAGGGATACAGTGTGCTTATCTGCTAATCACCAACATTACTACCAGTTAATGAAAGAAGAACTTGAAGACCATATTTGACATTATTGTCAATTAATATTACAAAATATATTTTTAGAAATCATTCAGTATGTCTTTATTGAGTACTTGCTATGTATGGTAGGGGAGAGAGCTGAACACTGTGGGGCAAACTGTTCAGTTTAAAGGTCCTGTACATGCGGAGAGGAGCCCTCGTGGTGCAGTGGTTAAGCACTCAACTGCTAACCTAAAGGTTGGCAATTCGAACCCACCAGGTGCTCCATAGGAGAAAGATGGGGCAGTCTGCTTCTGTAAAGATATGTAGGCTTGGACACCCTGTGGGGCAGTTCTACTCTATGCTATAGAGTTGCAATGAGTTGGAATCGACTTCTCGGCAACGGGTTTGGTCTGGTTTGGTTTTATAGTGTGAAGGGGTTCAAAATTGTAAAAGATATGCATCAGGGTTGTGTCCTTTCACCTTACTTATGCAGTCTGTATGCTGAGCTAGACTATATAAAAGATAACATGGCATCAGGACTGGAGGAAGACTTATTAACAACCTGCAATATGCCAATGACACAACCTTGCTTGACGAAAATAAAGATGAAGCCCTCTTGCTTTGTCAGTATGAGGATCTCAGTGATCATGAAAATAAATCTCTCTCAGTCTCTGTCTTTCTATCTGTCAAGGCTCAAGACTAGATCTTGGTATCATCTTGCATTAGTTTCCTAGGGCTGTGTCGTAGGGATTGATATGTCCCCCAAAAAATGTGTGTATCAATTTGGCTGGGCCCTTGTTCCAAGTATTGTGTGGTTTTCCTCCAGTTTTTGATTATAATTTTATGTTAAAGAGGATTAGGGTGGGACTGTATAACAAACACCCTTACTAAGGTCACATCCCTGATCCAGTGTAAAGGGAGTTTCCCTAGTGTGTGGCCTGTACCACCTTTTATCTCTCAAGAGATAAAAGGAAAGGGAAGCAAGCAGAGAGTTGGGGACCTCATACCACCAAGAAAGAAGCACCAGAAGCAGAATGCATCCTTTGGACCCGAGGTTCCTGCATACAGAAACTCCTAGTCCGGGGGAAGACTGATGATGATGAGGACCTTCCTCCAGAGATGACAGAGAGAAAGCCTTCTCCTGGAGCTGACATCCTGAATTTGGACTTCTAGCCTACTAGACTGTGAGCAAATAAATTTCTCTTTGTTAAAGCCATCCACTTGTGGTATTTCTGTTGTAGCAGTACTAGATGACTAAGACAGGCTGACATAACAAATTACTACCAACTGGATGACTTAAACAACTTACATTTTTTCTCTCACAATTCTGGAGGCTATAAGTCCAAAATCAAAGTGTCAACAGGGCCTCTTTCTCTCAAAAGGCTCTAGGAGAGAATCCTGCTTTGCCTCTTCCAGCTTCTGGTGTCTCTAGGTTTTCCTTGGCTTGTGGCAGCATAACTCCAGTCTCTGCCCCATCTTCATATGGCCTTGTCTTCTCTGTTATCTTCTCCCCTTTTCTTCTCTTACAAGCAGATTTCCTTGGATTTTGGGTTCACCCTAATCCAAGATGATCTCATCTCGAGATTCTTAACTTAATTACACCTGCAAAGACACTTTTCCCCAGTAAGGCACATTCACAGGTTCCAGGTAAACATATCTTTTGAGAAACCACTATTCAAGCCACCACACATCTCATTGTTATTTGTATTTATCACACTTACATTAAATTTTCTAGCCTTAGGTACTTACATACATTATGAAAATTTGTGTTTCAATGTCTGTCTTTAAACAAGATGTGCTGTTTTACTAGTTTATTTTAATGTTTTTCAAACTCTCAATACCAAGATGAAATGTATTTTAGTGGGGGGCGGGGGAGACTTAATTCACAAAGAAATTGCCTTTGCTAATTACTTGTTTTGAGATCTTAGACCAGAGCTGTCCAATATAATTTTTTGAGATGATAGAAATGCTTTCTATCCCTGCTGTCCAATAAGGTAGCCAGTAGCTACATGTGGCTTGTGAACACATAAAATGTAGCTAATGCACTTGAGAAACTAATTTTAAATTTGTTTCATTTTAATTAATTAAAATTTAAATAGCAAGCATGGACACCATATTGGACAGGGTACCCTTAAACAATAAATTTATATACATAGCACTAAATGGCCTGCAATAAGTGATAGTAAGTCTTTTTAAATTTCTATTAACAAAATTACAGCAGATATATATGTATTGGTGGTTTTATACCTATCCAAGATATGTATACATACAGTAAAATCTCTGAGACCTGGAACCTGCATAAGACAGAAACCTGTCAGAGAAGGAAAACTCGAATATTTCCCACTAATAGATACCACAGAAAAGTGATATGACTGCACACTGTCAAAGGTGGAAAACTTGAGAGACTCGGAAAAAAAAGACAGTATTGTGAAGTTCTGGCTCTCACAGGTTTCACTACATATATAACATAGTTCTTGAATATTATAAACAATTATAAAACAGTTCTATGTACTCAGCTCTGTGTTCAGTGTCGCACATGCATTAAATCATTTGATTCTCATGATCAGTGGTCAGCAGACTTTTTCTGGAGAGAGTCAGAGTAAGTATTTTAAGCTTGCACTCCATAAGTCTTTGGCCAGTCCTCAACTCTGCTGTCATAGTGAAAGTAGCCATGTTGTTGTTGTTAGGCGGCATCAAGTCGTTCTAACTCATCGCAACCCTACGTACAACAGAAAGAAACACTGTCCAGCCCTGCACCATCGTCACAATCATTGTTATGCTTGAGCCCATTTTTGCAGCCACTGTGTCAACCCACCTTTGTGAGAGTCTTCCTCTTTTTCGCTGACCTTCTGCTTTATCAAGTGTGATGTCCTTCTCCAGAGATTGATCCCTCCTGATAATATGTCCAAAGTATGTGAGATAAAGCCTTGCCATCCTTGCTTCTAATGAGCATTCTGGCTGTACATCTTCTATGACAAAGTTGTTTGTTTTTCTGGCAGCCCAGGGTATATTCAATATTCTTCGTCATCATCATAATTCAAAGGCATCAATTCTTCTTTGGTCTTCCTTATTCACTGCACAGCTTTCAGATGCATATGAGGCTATCGAAAACACCATCACTTGGGTCAGGAGCACCTTAGTCCTTAACGTGCTATCTTGCTTTTTAACACTTTAAAGAGATCTTTTGCAGCAGATTTGCCCAGTACAATGTATCCTTTGACTTCTTGACTGCTGCTTCCATGGACATTGACTATGGATCCAAGTAATGAAATTCTTTGCAACTTCAATATTTTTGCCGTTTGTCATGACATTGCTTATTGGTCCAGCTGTGAGGATTTTTGTTTTCTGTATGTTGAGGTGTAATCCATACTGAAGGCTGTAGTCTTTGATCTTCATCAGAAAGTGCTTCAAGTCCCCAGCATAATCTTGATACCAAAACCAGGTAAAGACACCACAAAAAAGGAAAATTACAGACCAATATCCCTCATGAACACTGACGCAAAAATCCTCAACAAAATTCTAGCTAATAGAATTCAGCAACATATCAAAAAAATAATTCACCATGATCAAGTGCGATTTATACCAGGTATGCAGGGATGGTTCAACATTAGAAAAACAATCAATGTAATCCATCACATAAATAAAACAAAACACAAGAATCGCATGATCTTATCAATCGATGCAGAAAAGGCATTTGACAAAGTCCAACACCCATTCATGATAAAAAAAACTCTCAACAAAATAGGAATAGAAGGCAAATTCCTCAGTATAATTAAGGGTATTTATACAAAGCCAACTGCCAACATCATCCTAAATGGAGAGACTTTGAAAGCATTCCCCTTGAGAATGGGAACCAGACAAGGATGCCCACTATCACCACTCTTATTCAACATTGCGTTGGAGGTCCTAGCCAGAGCAATTAGGCATCCAAATAGGTAGGGAAGAAGTCAAAGTATCTCTGTTTGCAGATGATATGATCTTATACACAGAAAACCCCAAAGAATCTCCAAGACAACTACTGGAACTAATAGAAGATTGCAGCAAACTTTCAGGATGTAAGATATACATACAAAAATCAGTCGGATTTCTTTACACCAACAACGAGAACCTTGAAGAGGAAATTACCAAATCAATACCATTTACAATAGTCCCCAAGAAGATAAAACAGTTAGGAAAAAATCTAACCAGAGACTTAAAAGATCTGTATAGAGAAAACTACAAAACTCTACTGCAAGAAACTAAAAGAGACTTGCAAAAGTGGAAAAACATAACTTGCTCATGGATAGGTAGACTCAATACAGTGAAAATGTCAATTCTACCCAAAGAGATACAGGTAGAATGCAATCCTGATCCAAATTCCACCAGCATTTTTTAATGAGATGGAGAAACAAATCACCAACTTCATATGGAAAGGGAAGAGGCCCTGAATAAATAATTACTCAGGAAGAAGAATAAAGTGGGAGGCCTTACACTACCTGATTTTAGAAATTATTATACCACCACGGCAGTCAAAATAGCCTGGTATTGGTACAACAACAGATACATACACCCACCAATGGGGCAGAGTCAAGAATCCAGATATAAGCTCAATCACCTATGAGCAGCTGATATTGGACAAAGGCCCAAAGTCTGTTAATTGGGGAAAAGACAGTCTCTTTAACAAATGGTGCTGGCATAACTGGATATCCATCTGCAAAAAACTGAAACAAGACCCATACCTCACACCATGCACAAAACTAACTCAAAATGGATCAAAGACTTAAATATAAGACCGAAAATGATAAAGATCATGGAAGAAAAAATAGGGACAATGCTAGGAGCCCTAATACATGGAATATACACAATACAAACCATAAGGAACAATGCACAAGCACCAGAAGAGAGAATAGATCAATGGGAGCTCCTAAAAATCAAACACTTATGCTCATCAAAAGACTTCACCAAAACAGTCAAAAGACAACCTACAGAATGGGAAAAAAATTTTGACTACGACAAATCCAATCAGCGTCTAACCTCTAAAATCTACAAGATACAGCAAAACTTCAACAACAAAAAGACAAATAACCCAATTAAAAAATGGGCAAAGGATATGAACAAGCACTTCACCAAAGAAGATATTCAGGGGGCCAAGAGACACATGAGGAAATGCTCATGATCACTAGCCATTAGAGAAATGCAAATCAAAACCACAATGAGATATCATCTCACCCCAACAAGGCTAGCCTTAATCCAAAAAACACAAAATAAGAAATGCTGGAGAGGTTGTGGAGAGACTGGAACACTTATACACTGTTGGTGGGAATGTAAAATGGTAAACCACTTTGGAAATCGATTTGGCACTTTCTTAAAAAGTTAGAAATAAAAGTACCATATGATCCAGCTATCCCACTCCTTGGAATATATCCTAGAGAAATAAGAGCCATCACACGAATAGATATAGGCACACCCATGTTCACTGCAGCACTGTTCACAATGGCAAAAAGATGGACACAACATAGGTGCCCATCAACAGACGAATGGATAAACAAATTATGGTATATACACACAATGGAACACTATGCAATGATAAAGAACAATGATGAAGCCATGAAACATCGTATAACACGGAGGAAGCTAGAGGTCATTATGCTGAGTGAATTTAGTCAGTCACAGAAGGACAAATACTGTATAAGACCACTATTATAAGAACTCAAGAAAAGGTTTAAACACAGAAGAAAACATTCTTTGATGGTTACTAGGGTGGGAAGGGAGGGTGAGGGTTATTTATTAACTAGATAGTAGATAAGAATCATCATAGGCAAAGGGAAGGACAGCACACACTAGAGGGGAAGTCAGCACAACTGGACGAAACCAAAGCTAAGAAGTTTCCTGAGTCAGCACAACTGGACTAAACCAAAGCTAAGAAGTTTCCTGAATACGATCAAATACTTTGAGAAACAGAGTAGCAGCGGTAGGAGTCTAGGGACCATGCTTTCAGGGGACATCTAAGTCAACTGGCATAACAAAACTTACTAAGAAAATGTTCTGCATCCTACTTTGGTGAGTGGTGTCTGGGGTCTGAAAAGCTTGCAAGCGGCCATCTAAGATGCTTCAATTGGTCCCAACCACCTGGAGTAAAGGAGAATGAAGAACACCAAAGACACAAGGAAAGTATTAGCCCAAGAGACAGAAAGGGCCACATAAACCAGAGACTTCATCAGCCTGAGACCAGAAGAACTAGATGGTGCCCCACTACCACCAATGACCGCCCTGACAGGGAACACAACAGATTCCCTGACGGAGCAGGAGAAAGATGGGGTGCAGAACTCAAATTCTAGAAAGAAGACCAGACTGAATGGTCTGACTAAGACTGGAGGAACCCCGGACAACATGGCCCCTGGATTCTCTATCAGCCCAGAACTAAAACAATTTCTGAGGCCAACTCTTCAGAGAGGGATTGGACTGGATTGTGGGACATAAAGTGATACTCGTGAGGAGTGTTCCTCTGAGCTCAAGTAGATACAAAAGACCAAAGGGGCAGCTTCTGCCCAGAGGTGAGATGGGAAGGCAGAGAGGGTTAGGAGGTGGTTGAATGGACATGAGGAATCAGGGGCAGAAAGGAGGACTGTGCTGTCGCAGAATGGGGTGAGCAATTAGGGTCACATAACAATGTATGTATAAAATTTTGCATGGGAGACTAACTTGAAATGTAAACTTCATTTAAACTACAACAATTAAAAAAAAAAAGTGCTTCAAGTCCTCTTCACTTTCACCAAGCAAGGTTGTGTCATCTGCATATCACAGGTTGTTAATGAGTCTTCCTCCAATCCTGATGCTGTGTTCTTCTTCATATAGTCAGATTATTTGTTCAGGACACAGACTGAATAAATATGGTGAAAGGATAGAACCCTGATGCACACCTTTCCTGATTTTAAGCCTTGCAGTATCCCCTTGTTCTATTCAAAGAACTGCCTTTTGGTCTATGTACAGATTCCACATGTGCACAATTAAGTGTTCTGGAATTCCCATTCTTCTCAATGTTATTCATAATTTGTTATGATTCACACAGATGAATGCCTTTGCATAGTCAATAAAACACAGGTAACCATCTTTCTGGCATTCTCTGCTTTCAGTCAAGATCCTTCTGCTATCTGCAATGATACCCTGGTTCCACATCCTCTTCTGAATCTGGCTTGAGTTTCTGGCAGTTTTTTGTGGATGTACTGCTGCAACAGCTTTTGAATGATCTTCAGCAAAAATTTACTTGTGTGTGATATTAATGATATTGTTCGATAATTTCTGCATTTTGTTGGATCAACTTTTATTGGAATGGGTACAGATATGATCTCTTCCAGTGGGTTGGCCAGGTAGCTGTCTCTCAAATTTCTTGACATAGACAAGTGACCTCTTCCAGAGCTGCATCGGTTTACCGAAACATCTCAATTGGTATTTCGTCAATTCCTGGAGCCTCGTTTTTTGCCAATGCCTTCAGTGCAGCTTGGACTTCTTCCTTCCGTACCATTTGTTCTTGACCATGTGCTACCTCCTGAAATGGCTGAATATCAAACAATTCTTTTTGATACAGTGACTGTGTATTTCTTCCATCTTCTTTTGATGCTTCCTGTGTCATTCAATATTTTCCCTGTAGAATCCTTCGCTATTCCAACTTGAGGCTTGAATTTTTTTCTTCAGTTCTTTTAGCTTGAGAAACACTGAGCATATTCTTCCCTTTTGGTTTACTATCTCCAGGTCTTTGTACACTTCATTATAATACTTTACTTTGTCTTTTCAAGCTGCCCTTTGAAATCTTCTGTTCAACTCTTTTATTTCATCATTTCTTCTGTTCGTTTTAGCTACTCGATGTTCAACAGCAACTTTCAGAGTCTCTCTGACATCTATTTTGGTCTTTTCCTTCTTTCCTGTCTAATGACCTCTTTCTTTCTTCTGTATGATGCCCTTGATGTCATTCCTTAATTCATCTGGTCTTCGGTCATTAGGGTTCAATGTATCAAATCTATTCTTGAGATGGTCTCTAAATTCAGGTGAGATATACTCAAGGTCGTACTTTGGCTCTCGTGTACTTGTTCTAATTATCTTCAGCTTCAGCTAGAACTTGACTATGAGCGATTGATGGCTGTTCCACAGTCGGCCCAGGCCTTGTTCTGACTGATGTTATTGAGCTTTTCCATTGTCTCTTTCCACAGATGTAGTCAATTTGATTCCTGTGTATTCCATTGAGTGAGGTCCATGTGTATAGTTGCTGTTTATGTTGGTGACAAAAGGTATTTGCAATGAAGAAGTCATTAGTCTTGCAAAATTCTATCATGTGATCTCCAACGTCATTTCTATCACCAAGGCCATATTTTCCAACTACCAATCCTTTTTTGTTTCCAACTTTTGCGTTCCAATTGCGAGTAATTATCAATGTATTTTCATTGCATATTTGATCAATTTCAGACTGCAGAAGTTGGTAAAAAATCTTCAATTTCTTCATCTTTGGCCTTAGTGGTTGGTGTGTAACTTTGAATAGTTGTCATATTAATTGGTTTTCCTTGTAGGCATATGGATATTATCCTGTGACCGACAGCACTGTACTTTAGAATAAATCCTGAAATACTCTTTTGGATGATGAATACAACAGCATTCCTCTTCAATTTGTCATTTCCTGCATAGAAGCCCATATGATTTTCTGATTCAAAATGGCCAATACCAGTCCATTTAAGCTCACTAATGCCTAGGATATTGATCTTTATGTGTTCCACTTCATTTCTGATGACATCCAATTTTCCTAGATTCATACTTCGTACATTCCACGTTCTGATTATTTTTGGATGTTTGCAGCTATTTCTTCTCATTTTGAGTAATGTCACATCAGCAAATGAAGGTCCCAAAAGCTTGACTCCATCGTCATTAAGTTCAACTCTACTTTGAGGAGGCAGCTCTTCCCCAGTCATAGTTTGAGTGTCTTCCACCCTAAGGGGCTCATCGTCTGGCACTGTATCAGACATTGTTTAGTTGCTGTTCATAAGGTTTTCACTGGCCAATTTTTTTCAGAAGTAGACTGCCAGTTCCTTCTTCCTAGTCTGTCTTAGTCTGGAAGCTCAGCTGAAATCTGTCCACCAAAGGTGACCCTGCTGGCATTTAAATACTGGTGGCAAAACTTTTAGTAGCACAGCAACATGCAAGCCACTACAGTATGACAAACCGACAGACACCTGGTGGAAAGTAGTGTAAGTAGTATAAAGTAGCCATCCACTACTGATCCACTGCCGTTGAGTCAATTCCAACTCATAGTGGCCTTATAGGACAGAGTAGAATTGCCCCATAGGGTTTCCAAGGAGCGGCTGGTGGATTCAAACTGCCCACCTTTTGGTTAGCAGGCAAACAGTTAACTACGGTACCACCAGGGCTCCAAAGTAGCCATGGACAATACATATATAAATGAGCATGGCTGTGTACAAATAAAACTTTTCTTTAAAAAGTAGACATTGATCCAGATTTGGCCAGTGGGTCATATTTTGTAGATATCTACTCATTATGATCCTATAATTTTACAGATGGCTAAATAATAGCAGGGAGTGACCGCATGGGTACTCCAAGCAAGAATCTCATTTCTAATATGAACACTTGTTCAACATTAACCTCCCCACCTCCAATTATCATTTAGTTGGAACCCAGAGAAGTATCTGCCTGACATGAATTATCCTTAATAAACAACTCCTTTCCCCAGCTTTGTTGCTGGTCATCTGTTCAGGGACAAATACCCTTATACTATGATTGGACCTACTGTTATAATGTGCTTACAAGCTGGGCTTTGTTGTGCAATTCTTGGTTTCAACTACTGGACAGAGCAAAGAGTTACTACATAGCACTAAAACATTTGTATGAGTGTATGTATATCATTGTTAAATACAGCTGTAAGATGCTGACCTGCTATATATTTATTAGTTTGTCTAACAGTAATTAAACACCTATTATGTTCAAGGTACTATGCTGGGTACTATTGCGGAACTCAGGAGAAATACAGCATGATTCTTTCCAGGGAACTTAGAGTCTAGTAGGGGAGATGTCATGTACATAAATCACAGTAATAAAAGTTGACTTAAGGGAGGTAGAGGCTAAGTATTTAGGAGTCCAGACAACCTAGAGAGCTCTTTTCACTACAATTCAATTAATGATCACCCAATGAATGTCTGCTTTTTGTCTAGAATTTTGCTAGGCTACTAGCAGAATACAAAAGAAAAAAAAAGATTAGATTTTCTGTTCTTTTAGCTTGAGGTGTTATTAGGTAGGCAGAACAGCGATATACTTTTCAAACAACTGAATGGAATTCCAAGGGCTAGTTTCAACAGTATTGTTTTAACTATTCTACATAGGAGTCAAGCAAATTAAAAGTAAGGAAAGAACAAAAACTCATTGCCGTTGAGTTGATTCCAACTCATAGCAACACTACAGGACAGAATAGAACTGCCCCATAGGGTTTTTCCAAGCTGTAGATGGTGGACTCAAACTGCTGACCTTTTGGTTAGCAGACAAGCTCTTAACCACTGTGCCACCAGGGCTCCGAAAATAAGGAAGAGCAATGTAAAAAGCAGTTAGCCTGTGAGTACTCACATTTTGTGGAAGTATGTATCTACACACTAAAAAGTATGTGTTTACACAGGAAGCAATGTCATATTTATTAGCATGTGGATAACTTGGTTTACAATAAAGCATAAATAAGTCAGGGATCTACCTATCACTCTAACTATCAATGGGGTCTTTGCAATCAAGTCTTTGCATTATATTATCCAAAACAGACTACATCAAAGTGTGTACAGTTAACACAGAAATCTATGAACTCTTATGACAGAACTGTGTGATGCATGGATTGAAGGCTTTTGTAGTAACAGTGAAGAGATGAGGGACTGTTAAGTCTTCAGTGAACAATTATTATTGGGACAAGCCACTTCGGTAAGTATCTGTTTTAAAAGCAAGTAGGATTCAACACAGAAGACTCAAAATATTAACACAAATGAAACAGTAACAGCAATACCTTTATTGGATGTTAGAATCCCTCATTACAGACATTTGTTTTTCATCTTCATTAAAAAAAAAAAAAAAGTCCTCAGTATATTTTTGTCATTATAGCATATCAACAATAAACTTGTTTCTCTTCCTTTTCCTCTTCCTCTTCCTCCCCCCCTTCTCTCACCTCCTGCCTCTCTTTCTTCTTCTTTTATCATTCCTTTGAAATGCACCCTGTTTGCATTTTCAGGGATTGTTTGTCAACTCTATTAGACATTTTTTACCACTTAAGTTCTAAAAATACTGTCGTTAATCCAGAAGATATTATTTCAAAATATCAAGTTGAGGTAAAGCACATTACTTCATGCATGTAAATTAGATAAAGTAAAAACTATTTTACTATTGTCTCAATAGATTAGCAGAAGACAGTATGTTTTTACCTGAATACAGCACAGGATTCTCAGTTACAGTAATACTTTTCTTGGGTACATTATTAACTGTGTGTGGACATGTTATCCATCTGTTAAATGGACACCCCGGGCAAATTGTGGCTTTCTGAATTAGATCCTATTTTCAGAGGTGAACTTTTCAGCTCTCATATTTTATAGATTTCCTAAAACACAGCACATTAAAATACCACAACATCAGCCGGCAGGAATTATGGAAAAAGCAAGCTTCATTTTATCTCTACTTCCACTGAAGGTTTTTTTTTAATTTTAGGTTCCTGTTTTCCCTCCTACAAAAATTGTGTGCTGCATAACAATACTTTGAGTGACCCAGAAACAACCTTATACAAACTCATCAGCACATAGATTAAGCCAACAGCAAGAGATTATCATTTCACTTAAAGACTACCTTTCCAGTGCTAATGGGTTGGTATATTTTGACGGAGAGGAGGTACACTGTCAAATGGTACAGCACTGGACTGGGACTGGAAATCCTATTCAGAAAGTGGATGTGGGCATTCTATTCCTAACTTGCCTAACACAAACACATAATCATGAACAGATATTTTTATATGATATTTATGGTTATTAACTGTAATGCCCCATATATACTACGACAAACCTTTAAATCTAACATGTTTTCAACATGTGACCCCATTAAGGAGTCTTCCTAAAGTGGGGATACATATTGCATTCAGAGAACAACCCTGATACTCTCAAGCTTGAATAAATGCTGTTCAGAGCAGAAGGTCGGCAAAATCCACTAAGTTGAATAAGCATCAGTACACTATATTCTGAGGGACCAATAATGAATAATTGACAAGCTAAGTACAGGCTTAAGAAGTATTACATGTTCTAAATGATGCAGTTCAGATACACTCTTAGTAAACAAAACAAAAAACATACTATGTGTGCTTTTACTGTTATATGGGAAAAAATAAAATTCTTAATGCACTACAGTAATTTTTAATATCAATTATTTTGAGTACAGTTAGTGTCTTGTACCATCCTAAAAACCAAACCCATTGCCATCAAGTTGATTCTGACTCAAAGCAACCCTATAGGACAGAGCAGAACTGCCCCGCAGGGTTTCCAAGGCTGTAAATCTTTACAGAAGCAGACTTCCACATCTTTCTCCCATGGAGTGTCTCATGGGCTTGAACCGCTGATCTTTTAGTTAGTAACCAAGCACTTAACTACTGTGCTACCAGGGCTCCTTTCTTGCACCATTAGACAGAAAATTATACCTGGAACCAATCTAAGACAGTATTTAAAATAAACTTCTTGTCAAAATAGTATAAAAAGGAGTTCAATAAAGTGGTATGGACATCTAAAAATCAGAAACCTAAGTTATTTAAGGTAAATTCTTCTTTAACTCAGATGAAAACTGATAAACTCAAAATTCATAAAGGAAGTTTCTGTAAATAAAGATGATAAAACTCAAATAAATTACAGCTGCAGATTTAAAGAACATATCAGCGGTAGATAGCTAAGCACTTCAGTAATTATTTTTCCCCTCTGAAAGTTTATATTGTTCACGACCAAGATCACAATTTTCAACAAGCATGGCTGGATATTTTAACTCCCTTTGGGTGAACTATAATTTCAACATGCAGGATTGTAAGTCAGGCTATACAGAGACCAAACAATTCCTCCTACATGTACCTCTTCATTTCAGATGTTAGATCTGAGATAAAGGGCAAGCTGTAGCTCTGGTTTCATTACACTAACCGTAAGACTTGACTCAAGACATAGATGTCTTTCTAACTAGCTTTGTTCATTTGAATTATCATTAAATATATAAATCCTTGCTGCTAGCTTTACAGTATGTGCACAAGTCCTATCCACATAAGAAGTAGCACTATTATAAATATGATCTTACATCATAACTTGCAATTTGGAGTTCCATTACAACCAATACGGTCTTTGTTGGTGGTGTCTTAATTTACAGGATATCATCAGCCACTCAAACCTCTTGTCCAAAGATTCTGTAACTTTTCTCAAATTTTAGTGTTCATTTAGAACACTTGCAAAACATAGTCTTAATCATGTGATCATCTCAATTGATGCAGAAAAGGTATTTGACAAAGTCCAATACCCATTCCTGATAAAAACTCTCAATGAAATAGAACAGAAATTTCTCAACATAATAAAGGGAATCTATGCAAAACCAATGGCCAACATCATTATTAATGGACAGAGGCTGAAAACATTCCCCTTGAAAACAGGAACAAGACAAGAATGCCCTTTACCACCACTCCTATTTAACATTGTGCTGGAAGTTCTAGCTAGAGCAATAAGGCAAGAAAAGGAAATAAAGGGCATCCAGATTGGTAATGAAGAAGTTAAACTGTCCCTGTTGGCAGATGATATGATACTATATACATAGAAAACCCTAAAGACTCCACAAGACGTCTACTGGAACTAATAGAAAGATTCAGTAGAGTAGCAGGATACGAGATAAACATAAAAAAATCAGTTGGATTCCTATACACCAGTAAGGAGAACGATGAAAAGGAAATCAGGAAAACAATACCATTTATAATAGCCCCTAAAAAGATAAAATACTTAGGAATAAATCTAACCAGGGATGTAAAAGACCTATACAAAGAAGACTACAAAACACTACTGAAAGAAACCCAAAGGGATCTACATAAATGGAAAAACATGCCATGCTCATGGATAGGCAGACTCAACATTGTGAAAATGACAATTCTACCCAAAGCAATTTACAAATACAACACAATCTCGATCCAAATACCAACAACATTCTTCAAAGAGATGGAAAAACTAATCATTAACTTTATATGAAAAGGGAAGAAGCCCAAAATAAGTAAACCACTACTGAAGAAGAAGAAGAAAGTTGGAGGACTCACACTACCTGACTTCAGAACCTACTATACAGCTACAGTAGTCAAAACAGCCTGGTACTGGTACAACGACAGATACCTTGACCAATGGAACAGAATTGAGAACCCAGATGTAAATCCATCCACCTACGGTCACCTGATCTTCGACAAGGGCCCAAAGTCCATCAAATGGGGAAAAGACAGTCTTTTCAACAAATGGTGCTTGCAAAACTGGATATCCATCTGCAGAAAAATGAAACAGGACCCATACCTCACACCATATACAAAAACTACTTCAAAATGGATCAAAGACCTGAATATAAAGCCTAAAACTATAAAGTTCATAGAAGAAAAAATAGGACCAACACTACAGGCCTTAATATGTGCATTAACAGGATACAAACCATAACCGTCGACGCACAAAACCCAACAGATAAGCTAGATAACTGGGATCTTCTAAAAATCAAACACCTATGCTCTTCAAAAGACTTCACCAAAAGAGTAAAAAGAGAACCTACAGACTGGGAAAAAATTTTTGGACAGTACAAGTCAGACAAAGGTCTAATCTCCATAATCTACAAGAAAATCCAACACCTCTACAACAAAAAGACAAAGAATCCTATTAAAAAATGGGCAAAGGAAATGAACAGACACTTCACCAAAGAATAAATTCAAGCGGCCAACAGACACATGAGGAAATGCTCGAGATCACTAGCCTTTAGAGAAATTCAAATTAAAACCACAATGAGACACCCTCTCACCCCGCATTACTGGCACGAATCAAAAAACACTGGAAATAACAAATGTTGGCGGGGCTGCGGGGAGATCGGAACTCTTATGCACTTGCTGGTGGGAATGCAAAATGATACAACCATTTTTGGAAAATCATATGGCGCTTCCTCAGAAAGCTAGAAATAGACATACCATTCGATCCAGCAATCCACTCCTAGGAATATATCCTAGAGAAATAAGAGTCGTCACTGGAATAGACATATGCACACCTATGTTCATGGCAGCATTGTTCACAATAGCAAAACGATGGAAACAACCTAGATGCCCATCAACAGACGAATGGATTAAACTATGGTACATACACACAATGGAGTGCTATGCAACGAGAAAGAACAACAATGAATCTGTGAACCATCTCATAACATGGATGAAACTGGAGGACATGCTGAGTGAAATAAGTCAGTCACAAAAGGACAAATATTGTATGAGACCTCTATTGTAAAAACCCAGGAAAAAGTTCACACACAAAATGTAACAATCTTTGTTGGTTACCAGGGATGGGAGGGGTGGGGGGGGAAATACTAAATAGGGCAATAGATAAGTGGTATCTTGGGTGAAGGGTGAGACATTACATAGTACAGGGGAAACTAGCACAACTTGTACAAGGAAAGGTTATGGAAGCCCCACAGACACATCCAAACTCCCTGAGGGACTGAATTGCTGGCAGAGGGCTGTGGGGACCATGATCTCGGGGAACATCTAGCTCAATTGGCATAACACAGCTATAAAGACAATGCTCTACATTCTACCTTGGTAGGTGGTGTCTGGGGTTCTTAAAAGCCTGTGAGCGGCCATCTGGGATACTCCACTGTGTCATCCCTTTGGGAGCAAGAGAGAATGGAGAGAATAGGATACAAGGAAGAGATTAGTCTGAAGGACTAATTGTCCACAGCTACCAAGGCTCCACCGGACTGAGTCCAGTACAGCTAGATGGTGCCTGGCTACCACCACTGACTGCTTTGACCAGGATCACAGCAGAGGGTTCTGGACAGAGCTGAAGAAGGATGTAGAACAAAATTCTAACTCACAGAAAAAAAGACCAGATTTACTGGCCTAAAGGAGGCTGGAGAAAACCCGAGAGTATGGCCCCCAGCCACCCTTTTAGCTCAGTGGTGAAGTCATCTCCGAGGTTTCACCGTTCAGACTGGGAGTGGACAGCCCCATAAAAATAAATGGGACTAATGACGTACAGCAGTCCAGGGACAAGGGCCGAAGGCAGAAGGGGACAAGGAAGCTGGTGATAGGGAACCCAAGGTTGAGTAAGGATAGTATTGATGTGTTGTGAGGT
Source organism: Dugong dugon (assembly GCA_030035585.1). Classification (NCBI taxonomy): domain Eukaryota; kingdom Metazoa; phylum Chordata; class Mammalia; order Sirenia; family Dugongidae; genus Dugong; species Dugong dugon. The sequence continues at coordinate 17,932,150 of CM057480.1, read as the reverse complement.
TGTTAACCATTGTCATAGGGCAACATGTGTACTACCCTGTTAAATGAGAAACTATTTTGTTGTGTAAGCCTTCATCTAAAGTGAGAATAGCAGCACAATGGAAGAGTGTAGTCGATGTCACTGAACTGTGCATGTAGAATTTTTGAAATGGTGCATCTTTGGCTATGTATATTTTCACCAAAAAAAAAAAAAAAAAAAAGTCGAGAAGGGAGAGGGTTGACATGTTGTGGGGTTGTTGACCAATGTCATAAAACAATATGTGTACTACTGTTTCATGAGAAACTATTTGTTCTGTAAGCTTTTGCCTGAAGTACAATAAAAAACAAAACAAAACAAAAAAAACACACTTTCTTAGACCACACTCCTAGAGATTCTGATTCAGTAGATTTGATGTAGGACCTATTAGTAAGCATTTCTAACAAGTTCCCATGTGATACTCTTCCTTCTGGTCCATGGAAAACACTTTGAATAATAGAATTAGACGATGTTTATCTGGAGGCTGACAGTATTTATCTTTGAACTGTCTTCTAACCTGTTGCCATCAAGTAGATTCCGACTCATAGCGACCCTATAAAAAAGAGTAGAACTGCCCCATAGAGTTTCCAAGAAGCGCCTCATAGATTTAAACTACCAACCTTTTGGCTAGCAGCCATAGCTCTTAACCACTATGCCACCAGGGTTTACTTGAAGTGCCCTCCAGAGGCTCTCTAAATGAATTTCATTCACACAGTGGAACCTGTATTTAACGTCAGATTATTAATAATAAACCCTTCAAATTTGGGGAAACTCTCGTCATTTCCTTAAGATGTGATGACAATGAAAGACAAAATTAATTAACTAAAAGCCCTTTTCCATAATGTGTATAATGACTTGGTCAATATGCAATACTGAGAAAATTCGAAAAGAAATACAGATGCTCAACCTTATTGAAAAAAAAAAAAATGCTGTCATGTCAATTCCAACTCATAGTGACCATATAGAACAGAGTAGAACTGTCCTATAGGGTTTCCAAGAGTGGCTGGTGGATTCTAACTGCCAACCTTTTGGTTAACAGCCAAGCTCTCAACCACTGTACCACAGGACTTCTAACCATTACTAGTAGATGGTTAATTACATCCAAAAGCTTCACGCTGTGATTTAGCTATATGTAAAATGATATAATTAAAAAGATTGACTTCTGGCTTTAACTCCAACATGTAGACTTCTGGTTCAGCTCTGACGTGTAAAGATCTTGGAAATTGTCACTCCCATTCTCAAAACAAGAAAAAAATCTGAACTAAAAATTAATGAGTTTTCTTAGATACAACATAGAATTAAGGTCACTGGGCAGACCATCACCCTGAAATCTGGAGAGACAGGAAAATACAGAGAATCACAGCTAAAATCAGCTTATCTAAAGAAGAAGCCCCTAAAGCCATTAATTTGTTGGAACACTTAAATGATAATTTGATGGATTTCTGGGGGCTGAGTGTGGATTAGAGACTTAAAAATTCTTATGGGTCCAGTCTAAGGAAGGCTCACACACTTTCATGGGTTTTATCTCCAAGAACCCCAACAGGATCTCACAAATGAAGATTGGAGAAGAATCCCCTCTTTAAGTCCAGCAGGAGGAGCGGAGTAGCAGCCATTTTGAAATATACATAGGAAAAAAATAACCATTTTGAAAGATACCTTCAATATTCTCCATAAAAAAGGCTTTCTATCCACAGAAAACTATTATAGCAGAGCCTTATATGACCTAAACCCAAAACTCGTTGCTGTGGAGTCAATTCCAACTCACAGCAACCCTATAGGACAGAGCAGAATTGCCCCCATAGGGTTTCCAAGGAGCGGCTGATGGATTGGAACTGCTAGCCTTTTGGTTAGCAGCCATAGCTCTCAACTACTGCACCACAGGGATCCTAGGGAAGAGCAATATGACAACTCTAGCCTACTTTAGCTTACCCGTCCCACCTAAGAGAAGAAGAAAGAAAGGTTAAAAAAAACTTTTGATTTAATCATATCAATATAGAATGCTTCCCCTCCCCATATCTAACCCCTATATCAAAAGAGCTTCAGTATATATCAGATTACAAATGAGAGACGTACAAAACACAAAAGGAGCTTTTAGAGCAACCTAAAGACATAACAGGGGAGGAACAAAAAGCAGAAAAGGGAACTAGAGGAAACTGAAAACTCTGGTGCCACCTGCTATAGCAAACATTAAACAAAGCCTACCTTTTAGCCAAATTAACATAATTTTTCCCACCAAAGTTCCTGTAACCAACTACATCATGTTTGGCTTTTAACAAAAAATTACAAGGAATTCTGAAAGCCAGTAAGATACACAGTCTGAAGAGTCAAAGCAAGCATCAGTACCAAACTCAAATATTACACAGATTTTGGAATTATCAGACAGGGAATTTAAAATAATTATGATTGACATGTTAAAGCTGCTAATGGAAAAAGCAGACTGTATGCAAGAACAGATGGGAATCGTAAGCAGGGAGATAAAACTCTAAGAAAGAATTAAAAAGAAATGCTACAAATGAAAAACATTAACAGAAACGAAGATTGTCTTTGATGGGCTTATCAGTAGACTAACTGAAGTCACTTCAATCAAGCTTGAAGATATGTCATGAGAATCTTCCTAAACTGGAATGCATAGAGAGAAAAAGAATGAAAAAAATAATAAAAGAAAGAAAAGAATATTCAAGAACTGTGTAAGAATTAAAACTAGTAAAATATATGTGTAATGGGAAAATCAGAAGGTGAAGAAATAAAGGAGCAGAATATTTGAAATCATAATGGCTGAGAATTTCCAAAATTAACGGCATACACCAAAATACAGATCCAGAAGCTCAGAAAACATTAAGCAGGATAAATACATACATATACATATATATAGATACACACACATATATATATATACCTAGTATACCATGTTTAAACTGCAGAGAGCCAAAGACAAAATCTTGAAAGAATCCAGAGCGGGGAAAATAGCTTACACATAGAAGAACATGGATCAGACTTGCATCATACTTCTCATCATAAGCTAGACAAATAAGAATAGAATGGGATAAAATATTTAACATCTTGAACGATAAAAACCACAAACCTGTAATTCTGTATCCATTATCCTGTTGAAGGAAATTATCCTTCAGAAGTACACGAGAAATAAGATGCTCTCAGAAAGCTAAAATTGAGAGAATTTTTGCAAGTAGACCTACCGCACAAAAAAATGCAAGAAATATTGGTTTGTAATTTTCTTTTCTTGTAATGTCTTTGTCTGGTTTTGCTTTTAGGGTAATGATGGACTCATAAAGTGAGTTAGGAGGTGTTTCCTCTGTTTATCTTTTTGGAAGAGATAGTAGAGAATTGGTCTAATTTATTCCTTAAATGTTTGGTAGAATTCATCAGTAAAACCATTTGGCCCAGTGCTTTCTTTTGTGAAGGGTTATGAGTTAATGATTCTGTGTCTTTAACTGATATAAGCCTATTCAGATTATCTATTTCTCCTTAGGTTAGTTTTGGTGGTTTGTATCTTTCAAGAAATTATACCATTTAATCTAAATTATAAAATTGTTGGCATAGGGTTATTCATAACCCATATTATCTTTTAATGTCCAATTACATGACATTATGAAAAAAAGTCAAAATTATAGACAGAAGATGAATGGCGGCATGGAATCATGGGAAGTGAGGGATAGATAAATAGGTGAAACGGGATTTTTTTTTTTTTTATTGTACTTTCGATGCAGGTTTACAGAACAAATAGTTTCTCATTAAACAGTACACAGATTGTTTCATGACAATGGTTAACAACCCCATGACAGGTCAACACTGTCCCTTCTCAACCTTGGGTTCCCTATCACCAGATTTCCTGTCCCCTCCTGCCTTCTGGTCCTTGTCCCTGGACTGTTGTGCCCCATTAGCCTCATTTTGTTTCATGGGGCTGTCTAATCTTTGGCTGAGTGGTGAACCTTGGGAGTGACTTCATTACTGAGCTAAAAGGGTGTCCAGGGGCCATGCTCTCGGGGTTTCTCCAGTCTCTGTCAGGACAGTAAATCTGGACTTTTTTTGTGAGTTAGAATTTTGTTCTACATTTTTTTTTTCCAGCTCTGTCCAGGACCCTTTGTTGTGATCCCGGTCAGAGCAGTCAGTGGTGGTAGCCAGGCATCATCTAGTTGCACTGGAAGCAGTCTGGTGGACGCCTTGGTAGTTGTGGTCCATTAGTCCTTTGGATTAATCTTTTCCTTGTATCTTGTTCTCTTCATTCTCCCTTGCTCCCAAAGGGGTGAGACCAGTGCAGTATCTTCGATGGCTGCTCACAGGCTTTTAAGACCCCAGACGCTCCTCACTAAGGTAGGATGTAGAACATTTTCTTTATAAACTGTGTTATGTGAATTGAGCTAGATGTTCCCCGAGACCATGGTCCCCACAGACCTCTGCCCAGCAAGTCAGTCCCTCAGGGAGTTTGGATGTGTCTATAGAGCTTCCATGACCTTTCCTTGTACAAGTTGTGCTGGCTTCCCCAGTACTGTGTACTGTCTTGCCCTTCACCAAAGTTACCCCTAATCTATTGTCTATTTAATATTCCCCCCCACCCCTCCCATCCCTCGTAACCAACAAAGGTTGTTTCTTTTTGTGTGTAAACTTTATCACGAGTTTTTACAGTAGAGGTCTCATACAGTATTTGTCCTTTCGTGATTGACTTATTTCACTCAGCATAATGTCCTCCAGTTTCATCCATGTTATGAGATGCTTCACAGATTCATCATTGTTCTTTATCATCACATGATACTCCATTGTGTGTATGTACCATAGATGGTTTATCCATTCATCTGTTGATGGGCATCTAGGTTGTTTCTATCTTCTTGCCCTTGTGAACAATGCTTCAATGAACATGGGTGTGCATATGTCTATTTGTGTGATGGCTCTTGTTTCTCTAGGATATATTCCTAGGAACGGGATTGCTGGATCATGTGGTATTTCTATTTCCAGCTTTCTAAGGAAGCGCCGTATCATTTTCCAAAATGGTTGTATCATTTTGCATTCCCGGAAACACGGGATTTTTAGGGTGGTGAAACTATTCTGTATGATTAGTGTAATGGGGGATATATGATATCATAAATTTTTCAAAACCCATAGAACTGTGGAACACAAAGAGTGAATTTTTTTTTTTTTTAAGTAAACTATGGACTTCGATTGGAACCTCTGACGACACAGTGGTTAAGAGCTACCGCTGGTAACCAAAAGGTTGGCAGTTCGAATCTACCAGGATTTCCTTGGAAACTCTATGGGGCAGTTCTACTCTGTCCTATAGGGTCGCTATTAGTTGGAATTGACTCGACAGCAACCGGTTTGTATTTTGGTTTTTGTACGGACTTCAATTAATAGTAATATATAAATATTTGTACATTAATTGTAACAAATGTCCCACACTAAGGCAAGATGTTAATAACAGGGAAAACTTTGTGAGGTGCGGCAAGACATATGCGAACTCTGTGCTAGCTGATCAATTTTTCTGTAACTAAAACCATTTTTTAAAAAAAGCCTGTAAATTAAAAAATAATGTATCATTAATTATATAATACAAAATTTAAAATCACTGTTAATAATCCTAATGAAAAATACCTTTTATCTATGTATAGAAAAACTATACAAATTATTAAGTAATAGACAAGCACAGAAACTAGGTTATCATGGAAATATTACACATTATATATTAATTCTTAGATAAATTTGTAATTTTCATTTATAGTAAATATTCCAACTGGATATTTCGGATCTGAAAAAATTTTTATTTCTAGCTAAATTGGAATATATTTAATAAGAGCCATATCATTTAATAGCAATATTATGATGGTCTACAATTAAGATTATAGCACTACTAACAGAAAAAATGTAGGTATATACATGCATATATTCAGATAGATCTGTGAGAGAAAACAGCTCAATAGAATAATTAGACAGGCACAATATTGTAGCATATATATAATCCACTATCATAAAGGAGGTATACTAATCTCTGACCTATAATTCACTTCTATAAATTTAACATTTTATTGTGGTAAATATATACGTAACAAAATGCTTGCTATTTCAACAGTCTTCATATGTACAATTGAGTGAGATTAATTGTATTCATCATATTGTGTAACCATCACCATTATGTTTTCAAATTTTTTCCATCACCCTTAACAGAAGCTCAATGTCCACTAAGCAATGAGTCCCCCTTACTCCTCCCTCTCATCTGCCCGCTGTCCTTGTTAGGTGCCATCAAGTCAATTCCGACTCATAGTCACCCTATGTATAACAGAATGAAACACTGCCCAGTACTGCGCCAGCCTCACAATTGTTGCTATGCTTGAGCCCATTGTTGCAGCCACCGTGTCAATCCATCTCATTGAGGGTCTTCCTCGTTTTTGCTGACTCTCCACTTTACCCAGCACGATGTCCTTCTCCAGGCACTAATCCCTCCTGATAACATGTCCAAAGTATATAAGAGGTAGTCTCGCTGTCATTGCTTTTAAGAAGCATTCACGCTGTACTTCTTCCAAGACATATTTGTTCATTCTTTTGGCAGTTCATGGTATATTCAATATTCTTCACCAACACCATAATTCAAAGGCATCAATTCTTCTTTGGTCTTCCTTATTTATTGCCCAGCTTTTGCACGCGTATAAGGCAATTGAAAACACCATGGCTTGGGTCAGGCGCACCTTTGCCTTCAAGGTGAGTTGCTTTTCAACACTTTAAAGATGTCTTTTGTAGCAGATTTGCCCAATGCAATGCATCGTTTGATTTCTTGACTGCTGCTTCCATGGGTGTTGATTGTGGATCCAAGTAAAACGAAATCCTTGACAGCTTCAATTTTTTCTGTGTTTATCATGATGTTGCTTATTGGTCCAGATGTGAGGATTTTTGTTTTCTTTATGTTGAGGTGTAATCCATTCTGAAGGCTGTGGTCTTTGATCTTCATCAGTCAGTGCTTCAAATCCTCTTCAGTTTCAGTAAGCAAGATTGTGTCATCTGCATAATGCAGGTGGTTAACGAGTCTTCCTCCGATCCTGATGCCCTGTTCTTCTGCATATAGTCCAGCTTCTTGGATTATTTGCTCAGCATACAGATTGAATAGATATGGTGAAAGGATGCAACCCTGACACACACCTTTCCTGACTTTAAATGATGCAGTATCCCCTTGCTCTGTTTGAACGACTGCCCCTTGATCTATGTACAGGTTCCTCATGAGCACAATAAATGTTCTGGAATTCTCATTCTTTGCAATGTTATCTATAATTCGTTATGATCCACACAGTCGAATGCCTTCACGTAGTCAGGAAAACACAGGTAAACATCTTTCTGGTATTCTCTGCTGTCATTGACAATCCATCTGACATTAGCAATGATATCCCTGGTTCCACATCCTCTTCTGAATGCAGCTTGGATTTCTGGCAGTTTCCTGTCAATGTACTGCTGCAGCCACTTTTCAACTATCTTCAGCAAAATTTTACTTGAGTGTGATATTAAGAATATAGTTCGATAATTTCCACCTTTGTCTAGGTCACCTTTCTTTGGGATAGGCGTAAATATGGATCTCTTCCAGTCAGTTGGCCAGATAACTGTCTTCCAAATTTCTTGGCATAGATAAGTGAGCATCTCCAGTGCTGCATCTGTTTATTGAAATTTTTCAACTGGTATTCCGTCAATTCCTGGAGCCTTGCTTTTTGCCAATGTCTTCAGTACAGCTTGGACTTCTTCCTTCTGTACCATTGGTTCTTGATCATATGCTACCTCCTGAAATAACTGAATGTCAACCAATTCTTTTTGGTAAAGTGACTCTGTGTGTCTGTGTATTCTTTCTATCTTCTTTTGATATTTCTTGTGTCGTTTAGTGTTTTACGTATAGAATCCTTCACTATTGCAACTCAAGGCTTGAATTTTTTCTTCAGTTCTTTCAGCTTGAGAAATGCCAAGTGTGTTCTTCCTTTTCGGTTTTCTAGCCCCAGATCTTTGTATATGTCATCATAATTCTCCACTTTGTTGTCTCGAGCCACCCTTCAAAATCTTCTGTTCAGCTCTTTTACATCATCATTTTTTCTGTTCGCTTTAGCTACTGGATATTCAACAGCAACTTTCAGAGTCTCTCCTGATATCCATTTTGGTCTTTTCTTTCTGTCCCTAATTACCATTTAATAAACTTAAGTCTGTATACGTTTAGCTATTCTAAATAATTCATGTAAGTGGTATAGTACAATATTTGTCCATTTGTGACTGACTGACTTCTCTCAGCATAATTTCTTCAACATTCATCCATGTTGTAGCACGTATCAGGACTTCATTTCTCTAAATGGCTGAGTAACATTCCACTGTATGTATGTACCACATTTTGTTTATCCATTCAGATAGGAAGAAAAATTTTGGGAACCATATATCTGAAATAGTTTAATATCCAGAATATATATAGAACTCCTACAACTTAACAACAAAAAGACAAACAACACAATTTAAAAATGGGCAAAGGGCTTGAATAGACATTCACCAAAGAAGAAACTAATGGTCAACAAGCACATGAAAAGATGCTCAAAATCATTTGGCAGTAGGGAGAAGTAAATCAAAAGCACAATTAGTTATCACTTCACACCCACTAGGATGGCTATGATTTAAAAAATGGGAAACAGCAGTGGACAAGAATGTGAAGCTATAGGAACTCTCATCTATTGCTGGTGGGATAGCAAAATGGTACAGCTGCTGTGGAAAAAGTTCTAGTGGTTCCTTTAAAAGTTAAACACAGAATTTCCGAATCATCCAGTAATTCCACTTCTAGGAATATGGCCCCCAAAATTAGAAGTAGGAACGCAAATAGATGCATGTACACCAGTGTTCACTGCATCATCATTCACAATAGACCAAAGGTAAAAACCATCTACAAATTTAATTTAATCTACAAAAATAGACATGTCTGCAAGATTCACGTGCAAGAACATTCATTCATTGTAGCATTACTTACAATGTTGAAAATATGGACATAAATTCCATCTTAAATGATCATACTTTCAGATGTTGGAATAATATACAACTATTGAAAATTATATTCAGGAGTATTTGGTGACCTTAAAAAAAAAAAACACACCAAACCCACTGCTGTCAAGTCAATTCCAATTCATAGTGACTCTACAGGACAGAGTAGAACTGCCCTATCGGGCTTCCAAGATTGTAAATCTATACGGAAGCTGACTGCCACATCTTTCTTCCACAAAGCGCCAATCTTTTGGTTAGCAACTGAGCGCTTTAACCACTGCACCACTAGGGCTCCCTTTTGCTGACAGTAAAAATGCAAAAATAATAGGGAAAATTAGAAATGCAATTTAATTGCTTACAGGATTTCAAGTACTTTAAGAAAAATGTGGTGAAAAGAGAAATGTATGAAATATGGCAAAGGGGCTGAACATGGCTCTAGTAGTCTTTGTTTTCTTTCAGAATATTTTCATTGGGCATTTTAATTAACATATGCACTGCTAAGAATATCTATTCATGAAATTGTATTAGACTCTTTGAATCTTTTCAATACTTTAAATTAGGGATTTACCTTGAAAATCTTTGTACCACAAATTTGGATGTCTATCTCATGAGAAACTATTAACACAAGTTGTCAGACTTAAACAGATTATGAATTTTTTTTGATAAAAAAAAAAAGTTACAGATCAAATTTTCTGTGATGACAAGCAGACGTATTATGCTACACAGCAAATATTTTGGGAAAAAAGTAAACACTGTTAATCTTTTCTATCAAAATAAAGATGGCATTTTAACAGTGAATGAGTGTTACTTTTGCCTTTCAAAAGAAATTTGTAGTATGGATAGAGCATTTTGAAAAGGGTTGTTTGAAAATATTTTCCTTGTGTTCTGATGTTGTTTATGCCTCAAATTTTGTGTACCACATATAAAGACATGCTCAGTCACTTACCATTTAGGAAATAAAATTAAAACAGAGTTTTGTAACGAGTTTTAAAATTTCCCAGTGAAGTATTTTTGTGAGTTTTGAACTATTATTAAAAATATAAAATTGCAACATCTGTTTAGTTTGTAAGAACAATTAATTGACATGAGGTTAGATGGAAAATAAATAGCCAGTTTTCAACAAAATCCTTTCTGTAATTGGGTGGACTGGACTTCTCAATAAAAATGTTTGTATTTACTCTCTCCATTTTGTCCCATTCTCTCTTGAGCAGATTCCACCCGGGATTTCATCTTCGCCACTTTACTGAAACAACTCTTGTCAAAACTGTAAAATATCTCCATATAGCCAAATGGAAATATCTACTCTCTGTCCTTAGCGTATCCCTATCTCACCTGCTGCTTCTTCTTGGTCTCCTTTGCTGGTTTCTCTTTATTTCTCTCTTTAAATTTGGAGTATACCTTTGGACTCTCTTGTTTCTTTAATGGCATTCACCTCATAAGTGATTTTATCTAGTTTCAAGGTCTCCAACTTGGACCTCTGCTGTGGCTGCCAGACTTGAATATCCAACTAACTACTCAATATCTCTATGTGGGTGTCTAATAGGTATCACAAACCCAACAAGATCAAAAGCCAACTCTTAGGTTAATTCCCCATGACTTCTCCTCTCTTGCATTTCCTTGCTGGAATGAAAACCTACCCTTCTAGTTTTCAGACCAAAAGTCGTCGTCAGTGGTGTGCTGGAGCCAGCTAGTACTGACTCACCAGAACTGATTGTTAAATTTTTAGGAGTTTTGCAAACTAGTTCAACAAAGCCATTATTAAAACTTAAATGATATAAATTTATAATAAATTAGATTAAAAATAAAGGTAGAAATACTCAAAAATAATCATCCTAATTTTTATTACATTTTATTACTACTTATGCTTTTTAGGTTATTTATAGCTATTGAATCTGCTGTAGAAATATTATATAATGGTGCGCAATGGTCCATTTCTTCCAGCTCTGTGTTCAGTGACGTCATGTTGGTAACTTGAAATAGGCTATGGTGGGAGTACTTACACTATCGTTGTTGTTTGTTGTTAGGTGCCATCGAGGCGGTTCTGACTCATAGCGACCCTATGGGACAGAGCGGAACTGGCCTGTGGGTTTCCAAGGAGTGGCTGGTGGTTTTAAACTGCCGACCTTTTGCCATGGAGATAGGCAAATGCCACAAACCAGGCCTTAATTTATTGTATTTTTGATTGTCTAGACTTCAGAAAGTGATGGAAAAAATGATAATACTGAAGATTCGGGATAAAAGTGTGCTGTGGCTGTAGCCCTCACATCACGAATAGTACAAAATTTTGAGAAAATCTTCTTAACATTTGAAAACTATTATTCCATACATAAAGTAGTCACTCATATCATTGATAAATGAGTGCTTTCAATGTAAGTCTTCACTGATTCACTTAAATCTTACTGTTATGAAAACAAAAATATCCACTGACAATTATGTATGTTGGAACTTTACTTGTCAGTTCCAACCATTTGTTGGCTACAGATACAAGAGTTAGACAAAAATCAACAAATACTTTCTGTAAGAATCAGTGGGCTTTTTGAAATTTACAATAAAAAGTGTTGTGCACTTTATCATTATTTGTAAATTATGTACTACACATCCATTATATTAGTAAAATTTATAGTAAGCTCGTGAATGTGTATATGCACCATTTTTAACTCCTGTGAGATGGCTGTTAGTATTTACCAGCATGCCACTTCTTAGAGTTGTCTTATGTCCACTTACTTTCTTTTTTTTTTTTAATTTTCGTATTTTATGTTTTTATTTTTCTTTTATTGTTGTAATGAAATGAAGTTTACATTCCAAGTTAGTCTCCCGTACAGAATTTTTTTTTTTTACATACGTTGTTATGAGACCCCAATGGCTCACCCCATTCTGCGACAGCACACTCCTCCCCTCCACCCCTGATTCCCCATGAACATTCAACCAGCTCCTAACTCTCTCTGCCTTCCTATCTCACCTCTGGAGAGAAGCTGCCCCTTTGGTCTCTTGTATCTACTTGTCTAAGAGGTACATTCTTCACAAGTATAACTTTATGTCCCATAGTCCAGTCCAATCCCTGTCTGAAGAGTTGGCCTCGGAAATTGTTTTAGTTCTGGGCTGATGGAAAGACCGGGGCCATGCTTTCTGGGGCACCTTCAGTCTTAGTCAGACCATTAAGTCTGGTCTTCTTACTAGAATTTGAGTTTTGCATCCCATACTTCTACTGCTCCATCAGGTACCCTCTGTTGTGTTCCCTGTCTGGACATCATTGGTGGTAGCCAGGCACCATCTAGTTCTTCTGGTCTCAGGCTGATGCAGTCTCTGGTTTATGTGGCCCATTCTGTCTCTTGGGCCAATACTTTCCTTGTGTCTTTGGTATTTCTCATTCTCCTTTACTCCAAGTGGTTGGGACAAATTGGTGCATCTTAGATGGCCACTTGCAAGCTTTTAAGACCCCAGACGCCACTCACCAAAGGGGATGCAGAACATTTTCTTAATAAGCTTTGTTATGCCAATTGACATAGATGTCCCCTGAGAGCATGGTCCCCAGTCCCTGCATCCCTTCTACTCTGTCTCTCAAAGTATTTAAATGTATTGAGGAAACTTCTTGGCTTTGGTTTAGTCCAGTTGTGCTGGCTTCCCCTGTAGTGTATGCTGTCCTTCCCTTCACCTAAGATGATTCTTATCTACTATCTAGTTAGTGAATAACCCTCACCCTACCTTCCCACCCCCATAACCATCAAAGAATGTTTTCTTCTGTGTTTAAACCTTTCCTTGAGTTCTAATAATAGTGGTCTTATAAAGTATTTATCCTTCTGTGACTGACTAAATTCACTCAGCATAATAAGTTCTAGCTTCCACCAAGTTATATGATGTTTCACAGCTTCATCATTATTCTTTATCGTTGTGTAATATTCCATTGTGTGGATATACCATAGTTTGTTTATCCATTCGTCCATCGATGGGTACTTAGGTTGCTTCTAGCTTTTGTCTATTGTGAACAGGGCTGCGATGAATATGGGTGTGCGTATATCTATTCGTGTGACGGCTCTTGTTTCTCTAGGATATATTCCAAGGAGTGGGATAGCTGGATCATATGGTACTTCTATTTCTAGTTTTTTAAGGAAGCGCCAAATCAATTTCCAAAGTGGTTGTACCATTTTACATTCCCACCAACAGTGTATAAGTGTTCCAGTCTCTCCACAACCTCTCCAGCATTTGTTATTTTGTGTTTTATGGATTAATGCTAGCCTTGTTGGGGTGAGATGATATCTTATTGCAGTTTTGATCTGCATTTATCTAATGGCTAATGATTGTGAGCATTTCTTCATGTGTCTGTTAGCTCCCTGAATATCTTCTTCGGTGAAGTGCCTGTTCATATCCTTTGCCCATGTTTTAATTGGGTTATTTGTCTTTTTGCTGTTGAGGTTTTGCAGTATCTTGTAGATTTTAGAGATTAAACGCTGATTGGATTTGTCACAGCCAAAATTTTTTTCCCAGTCTGTAGGTTATCTTTTTACTCTTTTGGTGAAGCCTTTTGGATGAGCATAAGTTTTTTATTTTTAAGAGCTCACATTTATCTAGTCTCTCTTCTGGTGCTTGTGCATTGTTACTTATGGTTTGTATTGTGTATATGCCACGTATTAGGGCTCCTAGCGTTGTCCCTATTTTTTCTTCCATCATCTTTATCATTTTCAATTTTATATTTAAGTCTTTGATCCATTTTGAGTTAGTTTTTGTACATGGTGTGAGATATGGGTCTTGTTTCAGTTTTTTGCATATAGATATCCAATTATGCCAGCACCATTTGTTAAAGAGACTGTCTTTTCCCCAATTAATGGACTTTGGGCCTTTGTCAAATATTAGCTGCTTATAGGTGGATGAGCTTATATCTGGATTCTCAACTCTGTTCCATTGGTCTATGTAACTGTTGTTGTACCAGTACCAGGCTGTCTTGACTACCGTGGCAGTATAATAGATCCTAAAATCAGGTAGTGTAAGGCCTCCCACTTTGTTCTTCTTCTTCAGTAGTGCTTTACTTATTCGGGGCCTCTTCCCTTTCCATATGAAGTTGGTGATTTGTTTCTCCATCTCATTAAAAAATGCTGCTGGAATTTGGATCGGGATTGCATTGGGTAGAATTGACATTTTCACTATGTTGGGTCTACCTATCCATGAGCAACGTATATTTTTCCACTTATGCAGGTCTCTTTTAGTTTCTTGCAGTAGTGTCTTGTAGTTTTCTCTGTAAAGATCTTTTACGTCTCTGGTTAGATTTATTCCTAAGTATTTTATCTTCTTGGGGGCTATTGTAAATGGTATTGATTTGGTGATTTCTTCTTCAAGGTTCTCTTTGCTGGTGTAAAGGAATTCAATTGATTTTTGTACATTTATCTTGTATCCTGAAACTTTGCTGAAATCTTCTATTAGTTCCAGTAATTTTCTTGTGGATTCCTTGGGGTTTTCCGTGTATAAGATCATATCATCTGCGAACAGAGATACTTTGACTTCTTCCCTACCTATTTGGATGCCCTTTATTTCTTTTCCTAGCCTAACTGCTCTGGCTAGGACCTCGAGCACAATGTTGAATAATAGCGGTGATAAAGGGCATCCTTGTCTCGTTCCCGTTCTCAAGGGGAATGCTTTCAAATCTCTCCATTCAGGATGATGTTGGCTATTGGTTTTGTATAAATGCCCTTAAATATACTGAGGAATTCCCCTTCCATTCCTATTTTTTTGAGAGTTTTTATCATGAATGGCTGTTGGACTTTGTTGAATGCCTTTTCTATATCAATTGATAAGATCATGTGGTTCTTGTATTTTGTTTTATTTATGTGATGGATTACGTTGATTGTTTTTCTAATGTTGAACCATCCCTGCATACCTGGTATAAATCCCACTTGATGATGGTGAATTATTTTTTTGATATGTTGCTGAATTCTATTAGCTATAATTTTGTTGAGGATTTTTGGGTTAATGTTCATGAGGGATATCAGTCTGCAATTTTCTATTTTTGTGGTGTCTTTACCTGGTTTTGGTATCAGGGTTATGCTAGCTTCATAGAATGAGTTTGGGAGTATTCCATCCTTTTCTATGCTCTGAAATACCTTTAGTAGAAGTGGTGTTATCTCTTCTCTGAAAGTTTGGTAGAATTCTCCAGTGAAGCCATCCAGGCCAGGGCTTTCTTTTGTAGGCAGTTTTTTAATAACCCTTTCAATCTCTTCTTTTGTTATGGGTTTATTTAGTTGTTCTACCTCTGTCTATGTTAATTTAGGTAAGTAGTGAGTTTCTAGAAATTTGTCCATTTCCTCTAGGTTTTCAAATTTGTCAGAGTACAATTTTTCATAGTATTCTATTATGATTCTTTTAAGTTCAGTTGGGTCTGTTGTGATATCTCCCATCTCATTTCTTATATGGGTAAGCTGCTTCCTCTCCAGTTTTTCTTTTGTCAGTTTGGCCAATGGTTTATCAATTTTGTTGATCTTTTCAAAGAACCAGCTTTTGGACTTGTTAACTCTTTCAATTGTTTTTCTATTCTCTATTTCATTTAATTCTGCTCTAATTCTTATTATTTCCTTCCTTCTGGCACCTGTAGGCTTCTTTTGCTGCTCTCTTTCTACTTGTTCCAGTTGTACGGTTATTGCTTTGATTATGAGCCTTTCTTGTTTTTGGATGTGTGCGTTTATTGCTTTAAACTGACCTCTGAGCACTGCTTTTGCTGTGTCCCAAAGGTTCTGGTAGGATGTGTTTTCATTCTCGTTTGATTCTATGAATTTCTTTATTCCATCCTTAATTTCTTCTATAACCCAGTAGTTTTTGAGGAGGGTGTTGTTCAGTTTCCATGTGTTTGATTTTTTTTCCTCGCTTTTTGTGTCTTTGATTTCCACTTTTATGGCTCTATGGTCAGAAAAGATGCTTTGTAGTATTTCGATGTTTTGGATTTTGTTAAGGCTTGCTCTATGGCCTACTATGTGGTCTATTCTGAAGAATGTTCCATGTGTGTTTGAAAAGAAAGTATACTGGGCTGCTGTTGGGTATAGAGTTCACCGAAAGTGGCGTGTTGAAGTCTCCTACTACTATTGTGGAGTTGTCTATCTCTCTCTTCAGAGCTGTTAGAGTTTGTTTTGTGTATTTTGGAGCCCTGTTGTTGGGTGCATAAATATTTATTATAGTTACGTCCTCCTGGTGTATTGGCCCTTTAATCATTATATAGTGCCCTTCCTTATCTTTTGTGGTGGCTTTTACTTTAAGTTTATTTTGTCAGAGATTAATATTGCCACTCCTGCTCTTTTTTGAGTGTTGTTTGCTTGATATATTTTTTTCCATCCTTTGAGATGTAGCCTGTTTGTGTCTTTAAGTCTAAGGTGCGTCTCTTGTAGGCAGTATATAGATAGATCATGCTTTTTAATCCAATCTGCCACTCTCCGTCTCTTTATTGGTGCATTAAGTCTCTTTACATTCAGTGTAATTATTGATAGGTATGAGTTTAGTGCTGTCATCCTGATATCTCTTTTTGTATGTTGTTCACAGTTTCTTTGTTCTCCTCAATTTTCTGTGCTGAGTCGGTTTTCTTCATGTATTTTTTTTCATCTTTTTCTTTGTTGTAGATTTTTGTTTGCTGGGTCTTTATGTTTTTCTACTTTTTTATTTTGATTTGTAGGATTGTTAGATACCTTTGTGGTTACCTTAATATTTACCCCTAATTTTCTAAGTTTATACCAGTCTTTTATTACTTTATATGGCCTTAACTTTCCCTCCATATAGAAAATCAATGTCTCTATTTTTTAAGTCCCTCTTTTTTTGTTTTAATATTATCCTTTTTTTTTTTACATATTGATATCTGTTTCCCTATTTTCAATGTTTTAGCTTTGATGTAATTTTGATTTCCATATCTGAGTCAATATCTGGTTGCTCTGTCCTGTGTTCTAGTCTTGCATTGTTAGCTGGTGTTATTGATTATCTAACCGTAGGACTCCCTTTAGTATTTCTTATAATTTTGGTTTGGTTTTTGCATATTCCCTGAACTTCTGTTTATCTGGAAATGCCTAATTTCACCATCATATTTGAGAGACAGTTTTGCTGGATATATGACTCTTGGCTGACAGTTATTTTCCTTCAAGGCTTTAAATATGTCATCCCATTGCCTTCTAGCCTGCATGGTTTCTGCTGAGTAGTCCGAGCTTATTCTAATTGACTCTCCTTTGTAGATGAGTTTTCTTTTATCCCTAGCTGCTCTTAAAATTCTCTCTTTATCTTTGGTTTTGGTAAGTTTGATTATAATATGTCTTGCTGACTTTCTTTTGGGATCTACCTTATGTGGGGTTCGATGAGCATCTTGGATAGATATCTTCTCATCTTTCATGGTATCAGGGATGTTTTCTGTCAACAAATCTTCAATAATTTTCTCTGTGTTTTCTTTATCCCCCTCCCCACCCCGTTCTGGTACTCCAATCACTCATAAGTTATTTCTCTTGATAGAGTCCCACATGACTCTTAGAGTTTCTTCATTCTTTTTAATTCTTTTACATGATTTTTCTTCAAATAAGTTGGCATCAAGAGCTTTATCTTCAATGTCACTAATTCTAACTTCTACTGCCTCAGTTCTGCTTCTATGACTTTCTATTGAGTTGTCTAATTCTGAAATTTTATTGTTAATCTTCTGGATTTCTGACTGCTGTCTCTCTGTGGATTCTTGCAGCCTATTAAATTTGGCATTATGTTCTTGAATAACTTTTTTAAGTTCCACTACTACTGTGTCTGTATGTTGCCTAGCTGTTTCTGCATTCTGTTGAATTTCCTTTCTTATTTCTAGAAGAGTTCTTTATATTAATCTTTCGTATTCTGCCTCTGGTAATTCCAAGAAGTTCTCTTCCTCCAGAGAATTTACTGATTCTTTATTTTGGGAGGTTGCTGAAGCCATCATGAACCGCCTCTTTATGTGACTTGATATTGACTGTTGTCTCCAAGCCATCAATAATTTATTATAATTTTATTTTGTGTTTGTTTAGTGAGACCCAGCTTCTTATTTTCTTTTGTTTTGATATGCCCAAATAGGCTGCTCGTGTGCACTAGTTTGATATTTGACACCTTTTGATCTCTAATGTCCTGTCACCAGGTAGTTAGTTTTGTAACTAAGTATGTGCACACAGGAGACCATTAAATTTTCCTATATGGGATCAGCTCAGGTGTTCAGGCAGTTGGTCACCAAGCGTGTGATGCAGGTTCTCACCCCCAGTCCTAGAGAGGCATGGGTGATTGGTGCAGGCACTGGACTCTCGCTGTGGTAGGGGATCACGTGCTGAGCCAGGCAGGGGGCTGACGGCTGCCCCTGAGAGTCTGAAAGGAAAGCATGTCCCTATTCTCTAGGGTGAGTAGGTAGGTGAGTTTTGCAGCCGGGCTAAGAGGGCCCCACTCTGTTGGCTGTAAAGACTCGAGGGCACCACTTTTTCTTGAACTCCTGTAGCAGATGACTAGGCACTTTAGGAGCTACCACCAGTCCTCAAGACCCTGCTGCAGATTGATAAAAGTGCCTACTTAAGGGGCAGGGCTGTTTCGAGGGTCACAATTCTGCCCGTTCACAACTGAAGCAGTTGAAGTTAAACTTCAGATGTTTGCCCTGTTGTACTGTGGCAGTGAGGGCTAATGCTGTTGAGATGGGTCCCCACAAGTCTATACGGGGTGTGAGGCACTCAGAGTCTGCGGACCCCTGATTTCTGTGGCCAGCAAAGGAGATGTGCTGACCCTGTGATCCTGACCTAGGGGAGCCAGCAGCTTATTTGTTCCCTCTCCAAGGCCAGGAAAATGGGTCAGGGCACCTTCTGGGATCTACGTCTGGCCCAGCAGACTCCTGGTGCAGAGTGCGGAGGGAGATGGTAAAAGGAAGACAGGTTTTTCCCAAATCCGGTGCAGAGCGCAGAGGGAGGAGGTAAAAGGGAGAGAGGTTTTTCCCAAATGGGCTTTTTTTTTTTTTTTTAATTGCCGTGAAACGGTGCACACATGTACTTATCCTAGCCTCTTGGGAGCTGCTCATCACTGGTTCAGAGTGTCCAAGCAGAATCTCTGCTGCCAGGTCTGTCTCCATGTGGAAACTGCTTCCCGAGTGCATGCACAGCTCTTTGCCTGCTTCACCGTGGACCAGCGTGGCTGTGGCTCTGCATTTTCGCCACTGTGGCTCTAGCCTTCCTCTCCTCTTCCAAAAGGTCTTCCTCTCCCATATGACTCAGATGGATTTCTTAACCTTGCCTTGTTCAGGGCTGCCAGATGTTCACATAGAATCAAATCACTTGTTTTTCCAGGTCTTTGTTGTAAGAGGGATATAGAAAGCGTCTAACTACTCCGCCATGTCGACCACGCCCCCTATGTCCACTAACTTTCACATTCTATATTCAGAATCTGACCAGATCTAACTTCCTCCATCATTACCATTCTTATCTAACCCACATCTCTTACCTCCTATCAGGTTTTTCTAATTTAGCCCGCCATCTCCTCATCTATTCTCCATAAAGTTGCCGGAAGGATGTTTTAAAATGTAAATTGGATCATGTCACTCTTCTGCTCTAATCTAATAGCTTGTTCTGCCAAGAATAACAGCTGCTTTCAGGTTCTCAAGTAATCTACCTGCTGCTCCTTCTGAACTCTGTGATCCATCCTCTCAGCACAATCCTCCACCTCCTTGCTTGTTTTGATTCCAACAGTACTGGGTCATGCCTAGTCTTGGCTCACATTCTCACTTTCTTCAGAGAAATGCTCAAATGTCACCTCGTCCAAAATCCTTGTTCACTACACCCTTACTACACATCACCCCATCCTGACACTCCCTATCCTTCAGACCCTGCTGAACTTTTCAATATAGCATTTATCGTGACCTGAAATATTATTGAAATATTTAAAACATTTTTACTCAGTGTCTCAGTCCACTAAAATGTAAGCTCCTTGAGGGTAGTACCTCTGTCTGTTTTATTCATTCTCTATCCCTAGAGTTTTAAAATGGTGCCTGGAATTTAGTAGGTACTCAATAAATAAATTTTTGTTGAATAAATCACTGAATGAAGGAAGGAAGGATTATTATGATTTAGCAATCCAGTAAACGGTTGCATCTTCTATTGAAACTGCACAGCTTTCAGTGACAGATGCAATTTGATTATATACCAATTTGAACCAAGTATTTAAAGAAAAACTTTTAAATAATTTCATCATTTTGATTAATAATAATTTTTGATAAAAAGATTTCCTTATATAATTAATAAATACAATATTTTAAAATATAGTTTATTTTCTTTTTATATTATCCTATTTAATGTCCATATTTATACATGTTTATGTACATTAATATTAGGTCGGGATATTATTTATAAGTAACAATTGCATAAAGTTACAAATAACATAATATAAACAAAATAAAAATTGACTGATACTAGTGCATGGTTAGGAGTTCCTGGGTGTTACATATGGCTAAGCACTGGCCTACTAGCCGAATACACCCAGAGGCACCTTAGAAGACAGGCCTGGTGATCTGCTTCTGAAAGATCACAGCCTTGAAAACCCTATGGAGCAGTTCTATTTTGCACACACGGGGTTGCCATGAGTCAGAGTTGACTTGATGGCAACTAACAACAACAAGTGCATGATAAATATATTTAGAGACAACTGCTTTCCACTGTACAGTTTTAACACGGTTTATTTCTATTTCAGTGTGTTTAAAGTTGCATTTGTCCATAATGCATGCTACACTAGCTGTTAAACTCTGAGAGTAAGAACCATCTTTTATTATATGAATACTCCTAGCATGAAGCAGAACTAGAACTCAGAATATATGATTTTTGAAAGAATGAAACACTATTGAATTGAAGGTACTGAAGGTATTCTAGATAAATAAAAACGCATTGTTCTTATGGGATAACAACACACTCTTGGTGAAAGGAATTTAAAAATTACAGAACTTAATCTAGAAGTTTTCAAATGAGACTGTTTTACATACCACCCTTGTACACTTGAATGGCTATCTCAGTGAAGCCTTACTGTTCAAACTGTAAGACCATAATGAAGTGGTTGCTATTCCTCATGTAGCAAAATGGCCTAAGAGAAATGGAGATCTCTATTTGCTGAGCTTGACACCTCAACTATCAAGCCACAGGAACATCACAAAACACAACCGTCTCACTTCAGCAAATTCTGCAGTCACTATCATACTGCCTTTGTAACACACTTTCTCTGAAGGTGTAATCAGATCCCTATAATTTGGAGTTTCAAAGATGTACAACTGATAATGTCAGCATTAATAACACAGGGTGCCCACAGAACAGTTTCAACTGCTATTTAGAGTTGAATGGGTATAGTGTGAATCCAAGACACGATGATACGATTCTTACGACTATATTCTGCAGTTGGTTTGTATAAAAGGAGGGCACATATCCAGGTCAAATGAAGGTAACTGACTGCATCACATAGTTTAGTCCAGTTAAGTCCCTCTTTCAAAAGTTATCTTCACTTCTACCAAAATGTATTTTGTAAACTGCTTTAAATATTCTCCCTTGAAATGAGAAAAGATGTATATTATAGGTAGACAGCTGGCTGATAGAAAGATAATTCTATGGCTTAAGTATATAAACACATAGATATGTAGGTCTCTATTCAAGTTGCTGGGTTGTGCAAATGGTTAAGTGCTGGACCACTAACTGAAAAGTTGGTGGTTTGAACCCACCCTGAGGTACCTCAGAAGAAAGGCCCGCTGATCTGCTTCCTAAAGGTCACTGTCTTGCAAACCCTATGGAGTGCAGTTCTACTCTGCACACACGGAGTCACCATGAGTTGGATCAACTTAATGGCAACTGGTTTGGTTTGGTTTTATGTAATTTATTGTGCCCCTGCAACATACACTGTGCTATGACATGCTTTACGTATGTTATATACCTTACGTATGTTATAGCACTCAATATCACAATGACTCCATGAGGTACGTATATATATTTTAGAATCCACATTTCATTTTATTTTTATTTAAACTAGTGCTATTTCAGTGACATAAGCAATATACAGTAAAAAGAAAAAAAGTTCAGAAGTTCAGAACAGGACAAAGTAGAATAAAAGACACTACTGCCACCAATCCCCAGTTTCACTCATCCAACCATTGTTCACAAGCACTTGAGATGCTTCCAGAGTTTTCTACACAGGTGCAGGTACAGGTCCATAATCCTAATATGTAATTCTGAAATCCAAATACAAAAGGTTTATCTGATATGGAGCTATTTATACTGTTTGTTTATCCCATATATGTTTTGATGCATAAATATTAATATGTTTTATGGCAGGGTGTTGTCTCAGACTTCTCTAGGAGTGCTATACACTAGATAGTATATACATATATTACCTTTCTAAAAACTGAAAAATTAAATATTAATTTCCAAAACACGTCTGTCTCAAAGATTTTATTTTTTAAATTTTATTGTGCTTTAGGTGAAAGTTTACAGCTCAAATTAATTTCTCATTTAAAAATTTATACACGTATTGTTTTGCGACATTAGTGGCAATCCCCATAATGTGACAGCAAGCTTCCCCTTTCCACCCTGGGTTCCCTCTGTCCATTCATCCAGTCCCTGTCCCTTCCTGCCTTCTTGTCTTGCTATTGGATAGGGGTTGCCCATTTGGTCTCCTATATTTGATTGAACAAAGAAGCACGTTCCTCACGTGTATTATTTTTTTGTTTTGTAGGCCTGTCTAATCTTTGTCTTAAAAGTGGGCTTCAGGAATGGCTTCAGTTCTGAGTTAGCATAGTATCCAGGGGCCATAGTCTCGGGGGTTCCTTCAGTCTCTGTCAGACCAGTAAGTCTAGTCTTTTTTCGTTAATTTGAATTCTGTTCAACATTTGTCTCCTGTTCTGTCCAAAAACTGTCTGTTGTGATCCCTGTCAGAGTGGTCGTTGATGGTAGCTGGGCACCATCTAGTTCTTCTGGTGTCAGGCTGATGGATTCTCTGGCTCATGTGGTCCTTTGGGCTAATATTTTACTTGTGTGTTTGTTTCCTTCATTCTCCTTTGCTCCAGACAGATGGGACCAATAGATGTATCTCAGATGGTGGCTGGCAAACTTTTAAGACCCCAGATGCTACTCACTGAAGTAGGATGTAGAACATTTTCTTTATAAACTATTTTTTGCCAATTGACCTAGATGTCCTCCAAGACTATGGTCCCCAGCGCCCAGCCCCAGTACTTGGTACCTCAGAGAGTTTAGATGTGTCTAGAAAACTTCTATGCTTTTGCTTTGGTCCAGTTGTGCTGACTTCTCCTATATTGTATGTTGTCCTTCCCTTCACCGAAGTTGATACTTGTCTACTATCTAGTTAGTGATTGCCCTTCCTCCTCCCTCCCCATCCTCGTAACCATCAAAGAATGTTTTTTTTCTGTATATAAACCTTTTCTTGAGTTCTTGTAACAGTAGTCTCAATACAATATTTGTCCTTTTGTGACCGACTTATTTCACTCGGCAAAATGCCCTCCAGATTCATCCACTTTGTGAGATGTTTTGCAGATTCATCATTTTTCTTTATTGTTGGGTAGTATTCCATTGTGTGTATGTACCATAATTTGCCTATATTTTTAGTTTAGAGCTAAGGAAACTAAGGGTCTGAAAGTTAAAACAAATTATCCAATGGCACACAGCTAGCAAGTTGCAGAGCTATGATATAGTCTCAGCTCTTTGACTGTTCTCACATGCAATAAACTATACTGTCCTCTATATTTCTGCTTGTTACTCTTATTTTCATGGTTGCATCACATTCCACTCATTCTCTTCTTCATCCCCATGACAGTGAATTAGATCCTGGTTTCTATCAGTTCTTCCTTCATTATGTTTCTCGTGTTCATTTCCTTCAGTTCCCAATTCAATCACTGGAGTCTGGGCTCTTATCATCTAATGGTTTGAATATTAAAGTCTATTCCTGCTTCAATATATCCCTCTTGTAATTGTCAATGCAGTATCCTTAAATCTATTTTAATCCTTTCTCTCACTTGCTAAAACTCTGAATGTCCTTCAAAATCGTCCTCTCTAACCTTATTTTCTGAACATACCCTGTCTGCTCCATTTTGGAATGGTTTGCTACTGTTGTGTGATTCTAATCTCACCTTTGTTCACGCTTTGTTCCATACATGCAGTATAGTTTTGCTTCCCTATTGAGCAGCTCAGATCCAGTCTAGCCTTTGATATGCAACTCGGGGCCCACTGCCAGCAGCAGTGTCACTGCCACCATTGTGGTCATCGTCATCATCATCACTATCCCAGATCTATCTGTACCCTCTGTATAGAAGCACGACTCAAAGGGGAGACCCTGGCAAACCCAGGCCAGTCGGTAATCCATTTCCTACTGTTCCACAAAAAGTTGAGGACTAAAGTTGAGAGCAAGCATTAACTATCTTTTATATCAATTTAACATCACTGCTCCATTCACATTTGGAAATTCAAAAGCATCGGTCCTTGATGGCTTAGAAATTAACAACCAAGGAAAGAAAAGCTGATCCTTCACCATGTATAGTTGGAGAAGAATTGTGTCATAGTCTTTCAAAGCATTTTCACATGTAATATAACATTTGATTATGCTGACATGTCAAGAATAGATATAGTTTTCATCTTATAAATATAAAAAACAAACAACACACTAAGGGATGTAAAAAGTACATGATTTTCCAAAACACATGACTTAAGATATATTCCAAATTGCCTCACCTTTTTCTTATATCCCATTACTTATATACTACAGGAACCTCATAATGATTGCCCCCATTCTGCCTGGCCCAAACAGAATAGACAAAATAATTTACCTTATATTACTAAAGAGTAACTGGCTGCCTAAGTAGGTTTTTCCTATCAATACTAATTAATTAGTTGTCTTTAAGAAAATCAAAGAGTAAAATATATTTTTATTTATTCCGCTAAGAATTACTCTAAAGGCTGGATTCCTTTCTCATTCCTTTACTTACCCACTCATTCAACTAACATTTATGGAGCACCTACTATGTTCCAGGCATTGTGATTAGTGCTGGGTATATATGAAGAACAAAATAGGTTTTCTGTACTGACTTCATAAGTAGAAAATTACGTTGGGGTTTGGATAAGTTTTCTCATACTGCATGTCATTTTTTTTTTGGTATCATTTGGAATCATTAAAAACTCTATTTTCCTGTTTTGCAGTACAAAAGCTTTGAAAGGACTCTATTTAACGTGGAAATAAAATTCTGCACAGCTTCACCCTGCTGCAAGCTACTAAGCATTAGCTTATGTCTAAATGTTCTTTCTTTCTCTAATTGCTTTCTCGAGGATCACTAATCTTCCGAAGAATCATTGTTTACATTATGCCTTTGCCCATTAACCAGAGAAGCATTTCTTTCCCCCTTTCTACCCTCCAAGGAAGGATTAAGAGCAACTGTTAACACAATTAAAGCTCAGTTTAATTTCTATGATCAATTTGCATTTGCGGTAAAACACCATGACTGTGGACTCCTGGAGGGTTTTAAGTACCATGGGATCAGGTTGATTCTCCTTCCCTAAGTGACTTGGACAGGAAGACAGCAAGCCTCACCATGTGGAACACCAAAATACTCAGATTAGCTAAGCAAGGTCATTCTGGATGTGCCTTCTGTTTGCAAAGGAATATGCATTTTAATAACTACCCTGCTTTTACTCTTTGTGAAGCTGAGAATCAACCTAGCAAACGCCTTACGCAAATATCTATTGCAGACAGAAGCGGAGTCTCAAAAGCACAGTGGCCTGGAATTTTGACCCACTAAGGAAATCAATTCAAGAGCAGATGCCCTCAATATATGACCCTTCACTGGGACCGTGATTCTAGGTAGCACGCACATTCTCAGAAATGTGTTAGATTAGGAGGATGACAGCAGTGTCACACAGACTTTGGTAGTTATTTAAAGTTAATTAATTTAAGCCGACCTCTCCCTATAAATATAAGGCACGATAGATTACTAGTGCTAATTGATTCTGGAGAGCCTCTGGAATGGATCAAGGAAAACACAGCTGTGCCGTGTAACAGTTCTTGTTTGCTCTGGATTAGAAACTATTTTTAGTACTTAGTTAATAAAGCTGGTTTTCTTAAGCGGCCATCAGTGGAATGCAGGAGCTGCCGTGTCAGATGCTGTTGAAATCGGGATTTGCAATGGATGAACCTAAGCAAGTTAAGTCCACCCACACTGGCTGATTTTGAGAGCTGAGAAACCGGTGTGTCTGATTGTGGAGCATTCTAACAGGGGCAGTTAGAGCCTGTTTCATGATTTCCAGAAATAAATATACTATCTAAGTAACAGACAGATTCCATAGTCTGTTACCTTCCTTTTCTTTAGTTTTATGCATTGCTATTTTATTAATTTTAATTTTAACAACAATACAATGAAGATTGCAGAATATGAGCAACATATATGAAATGCTCTAAGTGCTTTACATGTATTCTTCCATTTTAAGATGTTCATCTTTTCCCTTTTTGACAGCTCTGAAATTGACGGTGTGTCATAATGGTACATCTTAGAAATGATGACATTTTATGTTCAGGACATGTAGTAACCAAAGCAATCATCTAAGCAATCTTCTAAAGAAGGTATTCTTATTGATACCGTTTTACAGATAAGGAATCTAAGGCACAGAGAAATCTAAAGTAAGTTGTCCAGCAAGTCACATCTAGTAAATAGCAGAGCTGGGATTCGAAGGCAAGCGGACTGGTTCCATACTCCAAATCCTTAATTACTATGAGATGTGGCCTCACTGTCCCATTTAGATATGAATCAAACGCCATGTGACTACGACCTTCTCATAAGGACCTATCATCATACTTTCATATATGTCCCTTCAGTATGAGAAAGTTTTAGTAATTGTAAAATAGGAAACATATGGTATTGCTTTGTGTATGTTTACGTAAAAGTAGATCATACCGTACAAATCTTTATATTTTGTTTTTATCTCTCATTAATTTTTGGAGCTAAGTCCCTGCTGTTACATAAAGTTATCTTTACTTTTTAACTTTCTTTTTATCTGTTGCATAATATCTCATTGCGTGGATGGACACATAACTGATTTCATATTTACATTATTATAAGTAGCTCTGTAATGAAACATATTTAAATGCCCTCATTTTAAACAAGTGATCCTCCAGGTAGATACCAAGAAGTGGAATTTCTGGGTCATGGGTGTGCTTTGTTTTCTACTTAGATTTAAATATTTATCCATAACACACCAAGCCTGTTATATAGCACTTCATTCTCAAGATGAGCAAATTTAATTACAACTGTGTATCAGAAGAGTTATTTCACAAACTCATTTGAAGTGCTTTTCTGCATTTATGTGGGGAAACTTTTATAATACCATTCTTAATTAGGCTTTTACACACCTGAAAGATATTTTGTATGAACCAAGTTAAAAAAAAAAGAAAACGATGCTGTCGAGTCAATTCTGACTCATAGGGACCCTAAATGATAGAGTAGAACTGCCCCATAGGGTTTCCAAGGAGTGGCTGGTGGATTCGAACTGCCGACCTTTAGGTTAGCAGCCAGCGTTTAACTGTTGGACCACCAGGGCTCCATTTTGTATAAAGGACCTGGAAATTTGGAGAGAAGAGGGGTGGGACAGAGCTTGCTGCCAAGAGTACTTCTCCTGTGATAATACTACCAGTAAAAGAGAGGTGTCCTTGTTATTTTTCATCATTCAAATGCCTCTCAAATTTGTAAGACATGTCAAGATGGCGACATTTTGCTTGTTATAAATGACACTAACAAGGAATCACGTAATATGGTAATTTACCTCTCACTGGATCAAAAAATCATAAATGGGAAAAAAATTTATGTATTTGTCATGTTCTTTAAGCACAATGAGTTAAGTCCTCTTGACTCCCAAGTGTTTGTTTTCATAAATTACCTCTGCCAAACTCTAGCGTTGTCTAAGTGACAGAACGTCTGCTTAGGAGAGGACACTCAGGATCCATTTATTGCCATCTCTGGGATTAGAATGCTGGCTCTTAGCTACCTTTACAGATGCTTCTTGTCTTTGTTCTAAATATAGTTGTTTAGCATTAAAAACAGGGATGCCCATCAAAAAACCTAACATGAAGAGTAGGAATGTAATCTTGAAATGGTGTAGGCTTTCGTGTATTAGTTTAACTGCTAGAAACTAACCCTTCTTCAAAGGCAGGAAGCTATGACGAAGAATTTATTACCTCAAGTATCAAGTCCTTCACACACTCTCTAAATACAACACTTCTCTCACAGCTGCTGTAACATGCAGCAGCACTTCAATTAAAAAATAGTCACATGATTTAGGAATAGCTAAACATAATAAAAATAGCTGTGTCTGAGCCACTGGGTGTTGCATTTAAAAGGACACCAGATGGTCGGTCCTCATTTGAAGAGTTGCTTCCAGGCTTCAGTATCAGTACCTACTTAGTACCCACTGCCATCCAGTCAATTCTGACTCATGGCGACCCTATAAGACAGAGTAGATCTCCCCCATAGGGTTTCCAAGGCTGTAAATCTTTACAAAAGCAGACTGCCACCTCTTTCTTCTGTGGAGTGGCTGGTGGGTTTGAACTACTGACCTCTCAGCAGCTGAGCACTTTAATCACTGCACCTCAGGGCTCCTTTTCAGCATCAGATGACACATAAACATGCAAGACTTCAGTTGGCTTCATGACGTTATTCCTTTAATTATACAATCAGAAAGGGGAAGAGAATTGACATTCTTTCTTCCTTCTTAAATGTTTTCACTTTCCAAATAAAAGAATGTGCAAGTAGGGGAGCAAACTCTTGTCCCATGTACCCTTGAACTTCTAAGTCACTTCGCCAAAGTAGCTCTTGGCCATGATTTAGCTCTGCATGGCAGCAATAAAGCTAATACATTAAAGCATTTTTGAAAATGTGAAGATACTATGCATATGCAAACCAGCATGCAAGTCAAGGCATTCAAAGTGCTTCAAATGACATTAAGGCTCCCAACCAGTCTTCAGAAGTTCCAGATGTATAAAAGTGAGTCAAAATATGGTCTGTGAATTAACAGCATCAGTGTCACATGCCAGTTTGTGAGAAATACAGAAGCTGAAGTCCCATCCCAGAACTTGTAAATTAGAATTTGCATTTTAACAAGTGTCTTAGTTATCTAGTCCTGCTATAACAGAAGTACCACAAGTGGATGGCTTCAACAAACAGAAGTTTATTCTCTCACAGCCTAGAAGGCTAGAAGTCCAAATTCAGGACGTCACCTCCAGGGAAACCCTTTCTTTCTC
Organism: Dugong dugon; assembly: GCA_030035585.1. Taxonomy (NCBI): domain Eukaryota; kingdom Metazoa; phylum Chordata; class Mammalia; order Sirenia; family Dugongidae; genus Dugong; species Dugong dugon. The sequence goes on along the minus strand of CM057480.1, from coordinate 17,902,903 downwards.
TGTTGGCTCTGAGGGAAGGTCCTTGTCATCAATCTTCCCTGGCTGAGGAACTTCTCAGCTCAGAGACCCCAGGTCCGAAGGTCCTATTCTCCTGGCTCTTGTTTCTTTGTGGTATGAAGTCCCCATGTCTCTCTGGTCACTTCTCTCTTTTATAATCTCAAAGCAGATTGTCTTAAAACACAACCTAATCTTGTAGATTGAGTCCTGCTTCATTAACATAACTGCCGACAATCCCATCTCATTAACATCATAGAGATAGGATTTAGAACACATAGGAAAATCACATCAGATGACAAAATGGTGGACAATCACACAATACTGGGAATCATGGCCTAGCCAAGTCGACAAGATATTTTGGGAGAACACAATTCAGTCCATGGCAACAAGATACCCTGGTTCTCAAACATTAAAGCTTGAGAAGCACTGATCATACCATGTTACCGTTTCTGTTCGTTACCATCATGTCAGCAACAACTCAGGGTGACCCCATGCACAGCAGAATGAAATACTGCCCAGTCTTGTATCATCTTCACAATCTTTGGTATGCTTGAGTTCATTGTTGCAGCCACTGTGTATTTTGAGTGCTTCCAACCCAGGTGACTCATCTTTCAGCATGATATTTGACAATATTCTATTGTGATTCATGGAGTTTTCATTGGCTAGCTTTCAGAAATAGATTGCCAGGCCTTTCTTCTTAATCTGTGGTAGTCTGGAAGCTCTGCTGAAACATGTCCACCATGGGTGGCCCTGCTGGTATTTGAAATACCCATGGCATAGCTTCCAGCATCAGAGCACCGCGCAAGCCACCACAATACACAAAGTAACTATGGATGGTGGTTATATCATACAACCCAGTTAAATTTTTGTTTTCAATTTTCATTAGACCTAGAACATGAACAGTTACAGCACTGGGTTTTGCTTAACCAATTAAGTAAACCTTCTCATATGGTGAGCATTGCTACTTGGAAATTTCCAGTTTCTCCACTTTGTCCTCAAAAAGTATGTCTTCAGATTAAGGTAAAACGTGATTAGGAAGATCATCCTACTAGTGCTTACATTTAAAATGTTCACTCCAGAGAAAGGCGTCTGATTTAACACTTCTCACTATTTAACAAAACCCTCATTAAAGATTATTTCTGAAGAAAACATTACTGATGGTTATTTGGAGGTGACAGATTTATGCTTTGTCTCTTACCATATTGAAGATGTGACATAAGAAAACATCAATCATCATCTATGGGTTAGTTTGTATGTAGATAAAATTATGATCTGATTGTTTTGTCTAGATTTATGACAGTGTCTTATTAGCTTATCTTCTTATCAAGAACTATTTTTTATTATTAAATCGCTTGATCTACAAGAATTAGTACATGGTGAAAATTCAAGTTGATGTTAAATTTAGAAACATGGGTTAATATCTTTTTAAATAATTTCTTCATCCTTAAAAAATAAACCAACAAAGTTCTTACTCCCACCTCCACCTCAAAAGAAATAAAAACATATTTTCTAACCAAAAAATTGACTGTGTCACTTACACATCCTGGGCCTTTGTTTTTCACATCTATAAAATGAGGAGGTTTCACCTGATCACAAAGCTTTATGACATAAATTCAGATATAAAATTTTGTGATTATATTTATCTAACATGCATTCTCTGTCATGCAATTTCATGATATGAATAAACATACACAGATTGGCAGTCTTTTCCAAGATTCCTGAAGCTTGCAAGGGCTCAGGTTTAAATAAATTCGCTAGAAATGATGAGAAATGAGTTTTGGTGATGTACAATGTTTTATGCACAGCAAAACAAAGCACATTGACTACAAAAATGAAGATCATTTCATTTTTATTATGTTTCACCAAATTGTTACACACACAAGACTAGAATTTATGTAGGTGGAAAACGTGATTGTTTATTAAAGCAATACATTTCTATCATCATCTTTGAGATTCTCTCAGTAGCTAATGAAGGCTGAACCATATCTAAGAACAAGTAGTCTCATATTGGGACATGCTAAACCATCTCATCCATTTCACTATCCTCAGCAGGAAATCGTAGCTACTAAGTCCAATTCCTTGTCTATCAAAGAAATCAATTTGTGCACAAGTTATGGTATCTTCAGTGGATTTTAGTAGATGGATGCTAAGACTTTTAGAGTTGATGTGGAACACAAGGCACAGGGTCCTAATGCAGGTGGTCTGCAGAGAGGTGAGGAAGAGAGACAGTGAGGCATACCTAATTGGTTGTCACCATTTTGCAAGAAAAATCAGGATTGTAAAGTTATTCATTGGGTAAAACTATTCATTTGTATCTAATATTATTTTGTCCAAATATAATTTATTCATGTAAACAATGATCCTGTCATTTGTATATGCACAGGCAGTCTCCATATTATGAATACAGTGTTCTTAAAAGGATCTTTTTGGGTTGTTTAGATTTTAAGGTTTATTTCCCCATGGAAACACTGTTATAAATAATATATCCACTCTCTGGTCAACTCAGGAAATCTTTTTTTAACCCAGAATGTTGATAAACTGAAATTATCATGGGTTTGGTACTGCGTGTGTCTTAGAAATCAGTAAACAACTCTAAAGTAGTTTTGCCTAGGTAAGTCAACATCCCTTCATTGTTAGTGCAATCTCAGTGTCATTCCTAGTGAGCTTTATATCAGTTTTTCACTCCCTAGTAGTCCCCTGGAGGACCCCTGGTGTTGCAGTTGTTGACAGCTCTGCTACTAACTTTTTGGGGCACTTGTACTCTGTTCTAAAGGGTCTCTATGAGCTGGAATCAACTCGAAGGCAACGGGTTTGGTTTTTCTGGTTTTAGCAGTCCCCTGGAATTCTAGTTTTTCTTCCATAACTGTTTCACCTTGGCCAGATATTAAATTAGTCTTGACCCTGGCCAGGGTTATATCGGAACTCCCTTATACTAGTTCAAAAGAGTCAATTTTTAAATTTTCAGGAATTTTGCAAGTCTACTGTTCCACATAGCCATTATTAAAAATTAAATTATATGTACTTAAAATTATGTTAAAAACAAAGGTAATAAATTGTCAGAACTCATCAGTTCTTAATTATTTTACTATTATCTGTTCTTTTGAGGTTATTTACATGTATTGCATCTGTATAGTGGAATTCTATAATGGTGTTTTATTGCACATCTCTTCCCAAGTCCAGGCTCTGTGACATCATGTTGGCAGCTTAAAGTTGACCATGGTGATGGCATTTGTTGTTGAGTGCCTTCAAGCTGATTCCATGTCATAGCAATCCTATGTGACAGAGTAGAGCGGTTCTATAGGGTTTTGTTGGCTGTAATCTTCATGGAAGCAGATCATCAAGTCTTTTTCCTGCAGAGCTGCTGGGTGGCTTTGGACCACCATTTTGGTTAGCAGCCCAGGTCTTACCCGTTTTGCCACCACGGAAATATGCAAACACTATAAATCAGGGCTTGATTTACTATACTGTTGATTTCTAGACTAAGGGCAGCAAACCACGATCCTTGAGCCAAATCTGGTCCACTACATATTTTTGTAAGTAAGATTTTATTGGAATAGCACCATGTTCATTCATTTACATATTGTCTATGACAGCTTTTGCTCTACAGTGGCAGAAATGAGTAGTTGTGATAGAGACTGAATGGCTCACAAAGCCTAAAATAGTTGCTATCTAGCCATTTAAACGATCAGCTTACCAACTCCTGCTCTAGATTTAAGAAAGTGATGGAAGAATTAAAACAATTTAAATTAACCTTAAAAGAGTGTCATGTCTCTACTTGATATATTGAGAAAATCACAAAAATTAAGGAAATTCTCTTCCAGTATTTTAAAACTATCATCCAATTCAGTAAAGAAGTCAAATGAAGTTCTAAAATGTATCTTTGCTATTTCACTTTTGCCTTGCTAGCAAACTAAAATACCACTTAACATTCATGGCTAACTAGCTCACAGTGATGTGAGGAACTTCTTTGCTGAATCAAATAGTAATCAAGCATTTATTTGTAGTCTACTTTTGTGACATAATTGTTGTCAATAAACTTTTATAAAACTGACAGTGGATTTCACAAGATCACATATCAGATGTTACGACAATGTGTTTATCGGGAAAAGAGTCAGTAGGTTGGGATACAGCTACATTTGTCAAATATGGTTGAATTGTAACCATAGGTTAGCTATGAATACAAGAGTTTGTTAAAAAAATAAAAATAAAAAGGAAGCACTATGTGAGAATCAATTGGCTATAAGGAATCTACAATAAAAAGTATTTCATATTTTATTATTTCTAAATTAGGGGCTATACAATCTATATCAGCAAAATTTATAACAAACTTATGTACATGCATTTTTTCCCCTTGGAGAACCAATTGTTAAACATTTACTAGCATACCCTGACCCTGGCTCACCTCCAACTCTTCCTATATTATACTCATCTGCCTATTTCATCTCTGCTGTTCAGCTTCCTACTTCAAAGCTAGGGCTGGGGAGTGAAAGGAACTCCTCCCTCCTATGAGTCATGATATACAGGTGGGTCTTCGGCTCAATTTACTGCACAATGATTGTGGATTTTGTAGTTAGATCTGGATACGATGAGTGGAGTAGGGATGAGGAGGAAGAACTTTCCTTCCCCTTTCTTGGTTCAGTACTCAGTAACTTTTTGATTTGAGCTCTGTTTGTATCTGGTGTCCTCTCATCCCATCTCTGAGCATCACCCTTAATTTAAGTATGTCTTTGTGACTGGCACTGGCCCTGATTTCTTTCAAAAGGAACAGGGTCTCAGATGAATATGGAATGGGTAGCTCAGGACAAAGAAGCACTAGTGATTTTTTCAACTACGACTCTTGTGTAGGTCTAGTCTTGTCAAATCTGGGAATGCTTCCTTATCTATATTGAATTGAAGTGAACCTATACAAAGAAATGGAGGCATGGACAGCTGATATATGTGTATGGATTTCCCTCTGGTTGATATTTGGCAAAGACCATAATAAACTGATGAGTTAAGTTCAAATGCATAATTTGCGTTGGCCCTGCATAAACAAATCTAACAATGAACTGTGTATTTCTTAATAGTTGTTCCTACCTAATGGTATTAACCTAATCTTTAGCTGTGGTAACAATTGAATCCACAGTGTCCCTATGGGTCGTCTTCTATCACATTCTTTCAGTCATATGTATGGGCCACCTGGCTAGAACGTCTGCCACTCATTCAATGCCAGGCTTTTTCAGGAGACTTGGCAAGTGTCCTTCTCCTTCCTCACGTCTCCAAGGATGTCCCTCTGGAAGGGGCATTTATTCATTCTTTCTTATGGATGTTTCAACTTGCCCCATTATTCTAGGCACTGAGGAAAAGAAAGAGCTCCTGTTCTCCAGGGGCTCATATAAAATTTTACCTTTCAGAAGCTTTTATGAAGATAGAACTTTAACTTGGGCATCTGTAGTTTGTGGAGAGGAAATTTATTTCATATATTGAACTGTTGTGAGAGATGTTTGATTTTTGTGGATTCAGTCTTAAATATTACAGTTTGTTCTCAGTGTGTCTTTCAGTTTTCTAACACTGATAATTGATTCCAGCATTTCAGAAATGATTGTAGGAAAACAAAACTGTACTGCTTAATGGCATAGTTTATAAAATATGAATTTATGAAATGAAGAGGGAATCTTTGTGGAAGGAGAATTTATTGAGCAAGAAAAAATAAAATCAGCTGAAATCCGGGAAGTTTTATAAGACAAATAGGCTGATGAATATTATAGAAATAAACAAAGTAGAATTTTTTTTAAGAAATGTTTTTATAATGATTATATTAGGCATTGCATATTGGGAAGGCAAAAATTAATAATACAGACGGCATTTGCTCTCCTGGAAGTTGATAAAGGGAAAAACAATGTGATAAAAAATAATAATATAATAGATTATACAAGTAACAATGCTTTTGTATTGGGTATAGGAAAATTATAAATTTAAAGTCAGCTAATAAAGTGGTTAAGGTCTAGGCTTGGTCTAGGCTCTGATGATTCCTAAATAAGAATGTATATATAAAAATACTTCTACAATTCCCACCACTTTTTCTTATATTACTAGGAGTTGAATAGGGAATAAAGCATGATTAATAAATTGATAAAATGCATTTAAATATTGCTTTTTTGTTAAAACAGAAGATTTTCAATGAGTGACATATTTCAACTAAAAGCATATTAATATATTGTGAAATAACTCAAGTATTTACTGAAAAAAATCATAGCACAATGAACACAATTACTTTTCAAATAAGGTGATTAAAATGATGAAGAATCTATTTCCATTTCTTTTTTCCTCTTATCAAACTCAATAATTGCTCCCCTTCTCTTTTAAGAGAATCTCCTTAATGTTTTCAATTCCAGATAATTCTTCCTCAATTTTCTAGACTGCACATTTTTTTAATAAAAAGTATAATAGTTCAAATTGTATGGCTTCAGAAATGTTCATCAGGTAGTTAAATAACTATCTGGAATTTAGGCAAGTGAACTGGCGTGGACCTTTACATTTGGGAATGATTACAGGAAAACATTTGTAATGGGTTAAATTATAAAAAAGATAAGGAAAAAAGGGGCCAAGGAAAGAAACTTGGAGATCACTAACATTTAATAAATGTTAAAGGAAGAGGAACTTTTCAGATGGAGATGGAGAAAGCAAAAGCAGAGAGAACAGTGTCAGAGAATTCAGTGGGTAGAGTTTTAAAAAGAAAGGAGAGTTCACGGTGTCAAATGCCAGAGTGGTCAGAACTAAGAAATGACCATTGGATGGAGCAATCAAGAGTTTATTCGTAACTTCTTCCAAGATCATTTTCAGTATAGCTGTGGAAGTAGAAGACAGAGCTGTGGACTGAGAAGTGAACGGGAGAAAAAAATCGAAGAGCAGGTCTAACTACTTTTTCAGGAAGCTTGGTCAAAAATAAAATAAAATAATGGACAAGGGCAAACAGAGAGGGAAAAGATGAGTATAAATGAGCAACAGGATGTTAAAATAGGACCTGTTTTTCTCGTTTCATCCAAGAACTCAAAGTGATAGTCAAACAATAGATGCAAGTCTTCCCAAAATGAAGTGCCAGTCCACCTCAGCTGGGATTCCAAAGGAAGTAGCAGAGGGCCAGGTCTGTGACTCTTGTCTGACCATCTACCTCCCTCAGATGAAAAAGGCTGGAGGCTTAGAGTCATTTAGTAACTTAGAGATGATTTCTTTGGAGAGTGTGCACTGTGTGTTGTGAGTCCCCTTGTCACCCTTAAGAGGCACAGTAAGGAAACTTCTCAGAGACATTAATAAGAGCAGTGTGCAGGACACCATGGACAATCATCTGACATTGAGAACAGCCTATTGAGAAGTGACTAGCTGAAGTTGCTTGTGGCATGAGAGAGAGCTACATTTCCTCTGATATCAAATGAAATGTGTATGCTTCCTATGGACAATGCATGATACGCATGAGAAAGAGCGGACTTAGCATTGTTGTAGATCCCGCCTAAGAGGCCCATATGGAAGGATGAGGAGCCCTCAGCAGTAAGATGATGGAGGAGAGTCATCAGAGAGCCTGCCCTGAGTCAGAATCATAATCAGAGAGTGGAAGTTCAGTGGCCTACATGAAAGGGACATGTAGTGAGTGGTCCCCAGTGATGGCAATCAGAGGGGAGGGACTCCAAGAACACGCAATGCCCCTCACAAAAGCAAGAGATAGCTTTTAGTATCTGTCATGTCCTCAGAAACTGTCCTATTACATCAGTGTCAGTCAAAAAGGACTTTGTTGTCCATAAACATTCCCCAAAAATGACTGGGGAGAGAAATCTCTGGGGGAGAAAGGAAGAGGCTCCAGGTGGAAAAAATACAGAGGAGCTAGTGGGTGTGGGGGAGAAAAGGAGCTTTTCTGATGGCACCATTCAAGTCCTGGATTTTGTACATGCAGTTTGCATAATAAAGAGAGGGGATAACTGATGTGTATAGAGGAAGGAAAGAAGATTTAGAGTCAATACATTCACCTCAAACCAAGAAAAACTTCTTTAAGACTGGGAGGAAGGAAGAAGGAATGGTGCTAGGCTCAGGTAGGTATAAGAAAGTTGTTGTGGACACAGGTGGCTAACATTTCTCTTCTTAGGGAATAATGGATGTGGACTGGCTCAAATATTCAAGGAGAACACCACAAGAGGGGCTGAAGGTGGGGGGTGCGGTGGATAAAGAGGGCCAAAGGTAAGTAAAGGGTGACATGTTATGGAGAGGTCAAGAGAGAACAGAAACCATGAACTTGGAATGGCCACAAACTACACTGGTTATGTGACTTATTGATTTATTTATTTAGTCCTCAGTAGCACTTAACTGTTTGAAGGTGGAACAGAGAAAGTAAAATTTTGAAGCAGCACGTCAGAGCAGCAAACCAACTTGGAGTCAGACAGATTTAGGTTTGGATTTTGTCTCTGACACTAGTTGTGCAGCAAGTTTACAGACCATCTAGAATGATACGTTTCCATTATTTGTAAAATCATTAAAATAATACTAGCTTTATGAAAATTAAACAAAATGATAGCATGAAGGTGTTTATCTAGTACACTGCTTGGCACACAGTAGATGCTTAGTAAATAGTTGTTGTAAGATGCTGTCAAGCGAGCGGGTTCTGATTTACAGTCACCCTATGTAAAACAAAACAAAATACTGCCTGCTCCTGAGTCATCCTCACAATCATTGCTATGTGTGAGTCCATCGTTGCAGACACTGTGTCAATCCATCTCATTGAGGGTCTTCCTCTTTTTTGCTGACCCGCTATTTTACCAAGCATGATGTCCTTCTCTAGGGACTGGTCACTCCTGATAACATGTCCAAAGTCCATGAGACAAAGTCTTGCCATCCTTGCCTTCAAGGAGCACTCTAGCTGTATTTCTTCCAAGACATACTTGTTCATTATCCTGGCAGTCCATGGTATATTCAATATTCTTCACCAACACCATAATTCAAAGGCATCAATTCTTCTTTGGTCTTCCTCATACATTGTCCAGCTTTTGCATGCACATTAGGCAATTGAAAATACCATGGTTTGGGTCGGGCGTACCTTAGTCCTCAAAGTGACATCTTTGCTTTTTAACACTTTGAAGAGGTCTTTTGTAGCAGATTTGCCCAAGGCAATGCGTTCTTTGATTTCTTGACTGATACTTCCATAGGCATTGATTGTGGATCCAAGTAAAATGAAATCCTTGACAATTTTAAACTTTTCTCTGTTTATCATGATGTTGCTTATTGGTCCAGTTGTGAGACTTTTTGTTTCCTTTATGTTAAGGTGTAATCCATACTGAAGGATGTAGTCTTTGATGCTCATCAGTAAGTGCTTCAAGTCCTCTTCACGTTTAGCAAGCAAGGTTGTGTCATCTGCATATCACAGGTAAACAGTAGGTATGTAATACTGTTGTTATTATTACTGTATTTTTATTGTTGAAACTTTCTTAATTATCATCATTTCAGGTTTGGAGGTTTGGTGAGTGGGTAGGGTGAAAGAATACGGAGGGACTCTGTGTTTACATTAGTTTGTTTTGCCGAGCAACTAATTACCACAAACTTAGCTGCTTAAAACAACACGTTTATTATCTGACTATTTCGGTGGGTCAGGAGTCCAGGCATGCTTAGCTGGGTGCTCTGCTCAGGGTCCCACAAGACTGCAGTCAAGAAGTTGGCTGGCCTGTGTTCTCATTTGAAGGCTCAAATGGAGAAGAATTCACTCAATATGTTGTTGGCAGAACTAATTTCCCTGCAGCTGTATGACATAGGCCCAGTTTATTGCTGGCTATCAGCTGGAGGCTTGTCTCAGAGCCTGTTGGCCTTCTACAGTTCCTAAAGACCACCCCATAGTTCTTTGCCACATTGGCTTTTCCAACATGGCCACTTACTTCATCAATCCCACAAGGAGCATCTCTAGCTTGAGTTGGCTAAGATGGGCCCTTACAAACAGTAACATACTCATGGGAGTGACACCACATCACCTTAGCCATATTCTATTGGTTAAAAGAAAGTCACAGGTCCTACTCACCATCCAGGGATAGGGCTTACAGAGAGGCAAGAAGACCAGGAGGTAGGAATCATTGGGGTCACCTTAGGGTTTGTCTGCCACAGCTGGATCAGGAAGTCCTCACTGAGTAATCAGTTCACAGAAAAAGTCCTGTTTATTGACTTCCCATATCCCTTCTATTATTTTCCTGTGGTTATTAGTAAATTGAAGCGTATCTCCCCTTCCTTTTGACTACCAATTATGCTGGCTCTTCTCTTCAAAGTGGGTAGAAAAAGCATGTGATTTAAATGGTATTAGTTGCAACCTTCCATTAAAACAAAAACAAACAAAACACAGTTCATCAAAGTACGCGTGAAAATCAAATGAAAAAGTCCTTTTCAAAACAAAAAATTAATTATCTGAAAAGAATCACAATTTGGCATTACTATGGCCAATATGCAGGTAAAATAAAAGTCCACCAAGCATAGGTGCTCTCATATACTACTACCATCCTAAGCATTTTCTAGAGAAAGATCTTCAAATTGTTCATGGGCCCAAAAAAAACATTAAAGAGAAGATCACTGGGATTAAGAACGTGGAAAGTCAAGCCAGTAACCAACATTCAAGCACGTGGTATTCTAACGCTACTGGATAGAATACACAAGGGGCTACCAGACGGTGAATTAGAGAAGAAAGGTAGCAAAGGACAAAGAAGCACAGCTCCAAGAAAGGGGCAGGACCGGTTCAAACACCCTCTCCTCAGAGGGGTCTTCCCAAACATTCTATTTAATATTCCCACGTCTTTCACTTTCTAACTCCTAATCCTGCTTCCCCCACCCCTCCTAGAAGTCCTTAACACTGCAAGACACTATATTATGAGGTTATCTGTCTTATTACCTCCCACCCTAACGAGAAGATAAACTCCATTAGGCATGGGTTTTGTTTTTCTTAGCTTTGTATAGCAAGTGCTTAGAATAGAGTCTCACACACAGGGAACTCTCCATAAATGTTCGGTGAGTAAATAAAGGTTATGCTCTTCTAGCCGACAAAAATATCCAGCCAATGTTTTACCCAAAGTGGTTGAATCAGTTTGAAGTCAGGCTGAGTGGCCTTGAAATTTCCGAATTATGTGAGATATGAATTACTAAGGTTGCATTCAACCACCATTATTCCTAAATGGTATACTCCTAGAATTCTGAAGACACAGTAAGTTTCTGTTCTTTTTAAATCTCTACTAATTCTCCAAATTCAGTAATCCACAAAGGATTATTTGACATTGATGTGATTTAGAAAAGTTCCCCTCTGTGTGTTTAGTAGCCTTCTGAAATATAGATACAAGCTGATCACAAGCACTAAGAATATTATCAACAGCCATATGTGCATGCACAATATCCAATTTATCATAATTTTAGCTTACATGATACTTGTTCATTTCAAGGGCAACTGAAATTTACTTTAAAAATTAGATTCTAAATACTTGCTTTGTGGACTAGAAGGCAAAGTTTATTCTAAAAGTCACAAGATTCTGAATGGAAATATCTAAAAACAATGGAAACTAAAATGTCTCATATGCAACTTTATTTTAATAATTGAGATGGAAGAATTCAAATTTTTATAGAGCGGGAGAGATGCTCTTCTGAATTTCTCAGATCCTTTGGTTTACAATGGAGCCCTGGTGGTGCAGTGGTTAAGAGCTTGGCTGCTAACCAAAAGGTCAGCAGTTGAAATCCACCAACCTCTCTTTGGAAATTCTATGGGGTAGTTCTACTGTGTCCTGTAGGGTCGCTATGAGTCGGAATCCACTTGACGGCAACAGTTTTGGTTTGTTTGGTTAGTTTACAGTTTGAAAACTCTGCAGTGTCAGGGATATGCTGGATCAGCACAGAATCCCTGAGCAAAACAACAATGGTAAATGACAGCCTTGGGTTTGCTCGCAGAAATTCCTCAAGAAATCTCTGAGGATGTAACAATCCAGAAAAATCATTTTCAAAATGCACTCTTATCCTTAACTCAATATTGCTTCCCCAAATAGACTTGTTTGTGCTTTGCTCTCATTAGATTTAAAACTATTATTGTCCTTACTAATTTGATTTGGTAAAACTCTTGTAAACGTTAGCATGAGTTCTCTCAAAATACACTTGAAGAAATATAAGATTAAGATTTATTGGTTTCCTACCACAAGTCCTATTTATATTCAAAGGAACTAAACATAGGTCTTTAATGGATGTTAAATTTAAATTTAATTTAGCTTAATTAAATTAAATTTAAAAGACACTGATTCTCTCCATCAACTTTCCGACTCCTTTTACCTCAACTGGTCCATGACCCTCTGAAGTTAATTTCCAAAAACCATTTATTCTCACAGCAGGATAAAGCCCAGAACTAAAGTGAAGATTGGTGTTTTTCTAATGATGGATTTTGACCAATTAGAAGATTGTGAAATCAATTTATTGTTTTATGTCTTAAAAAATGAAACAGAGTAGAATAGACTGGAAAATATCAGAGTAACTCACACGTCGTAAAAGTAAATCCGGAGCCCTGGGGGCATAGCGGTTAAAAGCTTGGCTGCTAACCAAAAGGTCAGCAGTTCAAATCCACCAGCTGCTCCTTGGAAACCCTCTTGGGCAGTTCTACTCTGTCCTTTAGGGTCGCTATGAGTCAGAATCTACTTGATGGCAATGGGTTACATCTGCATTTGGTTCCATGTAAAAATATATATTTTTTTTCGACTGGATCCTGATCAGAAAAGTTTGAAAAAAAATACTGAATGAAGTAGACAAGAGAATGGAATTTAAAGCTCACAGGATTAGCTTGAATGCTGGCTCTAACCCTCCTTAGCGGTGCAGCACTAAGTGAGCTACTTAACCTCCTTGAGCCTCAGATTTCTCATATGAAGCGTTGATGATAATTCTAGGGTGAAGTAGAAGCACCTCGATCGTTTAGAAACAACTTGAACATAAAACGGAACAAACTGGATTGACAGCTATTTTGTCCATATCTATTTTTATCATAACCCCTTCCAACCTAACCTGTGGCCATTGAATCACTTCTGACTCATAGCAACCCTACAGGACGGAGTAGAACAGCCTCATAGGATTTCCAAGACTGTAACCTTTACAGAAGCAGACTGCCACATCTTTCTCCTGGGAAGTGGCTGGTGGGTTCCAACTGCCGACCTTTCGGTTAGCAGCTGCGCTCTCAACCCCATGATGCCACAAGGACTCCTTACTTTTATCATGGGTATACCTAATTTTAAATATGAATTGCATCTCTACAGAAGTGAGGAAGATCTGGCACAAAATTTAAAACACCAGCAAAAAAAAAAAAGAAAAAAAAAAAAATGCCTTGCACTTGGCAGTGAGCCAGCTGACTCTTAGCCGTCATCAACCTAATCTACTGTCCTGAACTGTGGTTGGGAGCTAGCACCTGAGAGATGTAGAGACAAGTCATGAGCTCCATGAATAATATTGTAAGCACTAACCAATAAATAACTTAGCATTTAGGTGAAACATAAAACTCTTTAAAATGTTTTCACATGTCCTCAAATAATTCAGCTCATCAAATGTTTTTCCACTGAACTCAAATTACTTATCTTGAAAAGTCCATCTGAAACTGTAGCCATGCCAAGAGATAGAGTGTCAACAGCCTCTCAAAGGCTGAATGTTGCTTTATAGAGAACTTTGAAATTGAGAGCAGGCAACAACGAAAATCCCTCTCTTGTCAACTCCAGCTGTCTTAGAACTTAGAATTAATAAGCAGTCGTTCCACATTTTATGGAACCACTGTTGAAAATTCTAGGACTTTAATTAGGCCATCATCAGTTCTGACTCTGCAGATTTTCCATAGCAACATGACTTGAGATTGAATTTAGTTTTTTTAATTTTATCAACCAAAAGGAAAATTACTTTCACTGTACAGGCTATAGATCTGTACAACCTAAAGATAATCACTGCCTCAGATAATTTCCAAAGCTAGGTTTCAATACATTCACAACTGTCACCTAACTTAGCAAATTATGAAAGCTCTAATAAAAGCATTTGTACGTGCATTTCCAGGCAGTTAAATACGTATTTCACATTTTCTAGAATTTCTCAAAGTTTTAAACTTGTGTAATCATGTATATGAAATCATATTTTAAAACTGCCTCAAGTTAAGGATAATTACGGACTTAGTTACCTTTGAACAATATAAAAATAAAGACAACAGCATTGTTTATATAATCATTCATTTAAAAAAAAAAATCAGGCCAGGAAATGAATAACTGACCATTCCAAACTATCGCTAATATGATTTCTAATTATCTAATATCACCATTTGGAAAATATGCTCCTTTAAAAAATAAATTTAAGTGATTATTTTGCCATAAATGCATAAATTGTTAAACCAATATCTGAAGCCAAAAACACGCCCGATTTTTATACTTGCTGTTTCTTTCCCATTTGTTCTTTCTTTAATGCTGTAACATAACTTTGCCTTTGATAAAAATACAAACTCAGATTTTTATCTGATTTCCTTTCAGTTTAGCGACTATTTTAGTTACCTCTTTATAACTACAAAACTCACTTTATTTTAAATCTAAAGATCTTCTTTACAATTATTTTTAATTAACGTGCTTTTTTTGTGAAGTGGCAATGATTGTAAATTCATGGTATATAGGCTCCCTCCAGTGGCTAATTTAGCATCCGCAAATCTCCTGAAATGGCCATTTAACACTACCAGCTTCTTTAAGCAATACTCAGTCACAGTTTCGGAATCTCTAAGCTTAAACTCTACAAGCAGCAAAGCAACTTTTCAAATATGTATTAGGTGAGCACGTCACCATCAACCCTTTGTTAATTCATTCAATAACAAACTGTAGAGCTTGAAACGTGTCAGACACCATGCCAACCTGTGGAGACTCTTAGTGAGGTGGATTGGCACAACAGCTGCAATGATGAACTCCAGCATGCCGGCAATCATGAGGGTGATAAAGGGCCTGGCACATTTTTGATCTGTTGTACATGAGATTAGCCTGAGACGGAGTCAACTTGGTGGCAGCTATCTATCCATCTATCTGGAAAACTAAGTATTTCTGTTTGACTGATTGACGAACACTTGGGTAACTGGTAAGAGCTAAGGATCTTTGGGTAGACAGAATCAAACTGTGGCAGACACAAGATTCCTACAAAGTACCTGGAAGATACCTTCTTAGTACGAATGAAACACTGAGGAGTTTTCAATAAGAGAGTGACACAGATTTACATTTGGGAAAAGGGAAATGTAGTGGTTGTGTATAGGGTGGATTGGGTCAGGGAGTGAAAACAAATTTGTAGGATTCAACTAGACAACTTTTAGAACTAAATAATAAGATGAAGTGAAATAAAAGAATTGCATGATACAAAAGAAGTAAGTAACAGTGATTGCATGATAGAAATAAGCAGAGTCAAGGGATGCTAAGGACTTAGAGGTATGGCAGAGCAGCAGAATGAGTGTACGATGGCTCCTAGATGTCTGGCTTACATTCATTTCTAGCTATTGTCTGATTTGTAGAATATTTAAAATTTAAAATCGTATCATTGGAAATTTATGTAATTCTGTCAATGACAATTATATTTAACTAGAGGAACAGTTATCTGGACCATATTAAAAATTAAATTTTGGTCATGGGTAAGGTATCCATCTCTTTAACATTTCCAATCAGTGATGGTGGGTCGGCCCTGAGGTATCTCCCTTCCCATGTAATAGAAGAAATTTGGTGGCACTATGCATCTACTGGCAAGAATGTTAATGGAAATCAGCACAAGGGAAGCCTGGGAAGCCTGCAATTCCAGCACCTGAATAGTTTACACTGCAAACATATTAAATTTGTGGGGGTAATATCTGGAAAGAGTAGACTTGCCGTAAACAGCCAGAAGCTTGGAAGCCAGGTTTTCAAGTAAAAATTTAGAGTAAAAGTAAAATTTACTATGCCTTAAAATAAATGAAAGTATGTTTTTCCCTTCTAAAATTCCATCAGATGCCCTTAGTGGTTTCTTGAAAAAACGTATGGTTGAAGAAAACTATAGATATCAGTATTTTAAATTTGCTACTATTAAAACATTTGTTCCAAAATAGAACAAAGGAAGCACAGAATCTATGCAGCATGTATTCACAGCCAAAGAGGACTATTCAAGCTCTGATATTTTATAAAAATTAAAGCCAAATATGACCTAAACTTCAAATTCACATAGGAGAAATTCTAAACTTCATTTTTTATTGATTTTTGTCCTTGAAATAAGCTATTTTAAAATTATTCCCTAAAGAGATTTCTTAAATAAGAAAAGTATGAATCATTCTTTTTATAACATCTTCGGTTACGACCGGATAGAATTTTAAATACCCCAACATAGTTTCTCAATAATTTATATTTCCAGAAACACCGAAAGAGTACATTTATTTACATATGTTTAAATAATAGACTCTGATATCAAACCCCAAGCAAATACTACCAACGACAATCTTCAAAAGCCTAACTCTGGGCTCATCAGCAGAGCTACTCTGAATCTCCAAGCTTCTTCTTGGCTCTCTGCTGTTGGAAGGATGGTGCATGTGACATGGTCACCGTTTGTGCCATGTGATCAAGGACAACTGGCTCATGGGGAACTTGGAGAGAGAGGAGAACTTTGTCTGAAAGGGTCATGCAGATGAAAAGTGGTCCCTTGTGCTCTGTGATTCATGTCATTGCAGTACAATTGGTCTATTTCGAACTATTTACTAGATTTAGATGTAGGGTTTTAATGCTCCAAAAAAGAATGATCTTAATCTACAATTATATGTGAATTTATTTGCTATATTAGAGAAAAATCTCTTTATTTACTTGGGTTGTCTTTTTAGTTTTATGAGTGATGCCTATTTACCATTTCTGAATTCCTGACTCTTGTACGTGACAGTTCTCTGTGGCATTGTCTACTCCTTGAGAGAAATATTAAATGGAAATACACACACACAGAATAGCTGTAGTTGTTGTGTGTTGTCAAGTCAATTTCAACTCATAGTGACCTCATGGAACAGAGTGGAACTGCTCCGTAGGGTTTTCTTGGCTGTAATCTTTACAGAAGCAGATTGCTAGGTCGTTCTCCCATGGAGCTGCAAAATTATAAATCTATCCTAGTCGCACAGCCCTTGGCATTAACATTTACATAAAACCAATAATTTTCTAGATGAAATAGAAAAAAATTAAGAGTTATAGTTTGGGGATAATTTAGTCTAGTGCTGCTTCCCCCAAATCATTCTAATTACCTAATGTCAGGTGGAATTATCCTTCCTGTTCCCATTAGGTCATCAATTGGTGACTTCTGATCTTTCAGAAGCATTGATGCATTGGATAAATGTCATTCATGGTGGCCTCAAATCTCCATATTTTGATAGTTTCCAACAGTGTAGATACCACCTTCCCAAAGTAGAATGAAACAAATTCTACTATTCTCAGCCTCCCCTATTACAGTAGTGTGATTTAGTTGTTACAGTCAGATATATCCATGCAAGACTTTGATTTTGAACTGAGTTATGTGGGAGAATGAGGCAGAGCCTGGGATATCCTTTTGCTTTGTTTTTGTTTTTGTTTTTGTTTTGGTAAAGATTATGAACAGGATTACATGAGCTTGAAACCAATAGCCGTGGAAGCAGCATCCTAATTAGGAGCTTCCTGACCACGGCAGAGGCTGTGTGGTCTAATGTCAGCAACTGTTTTCTGCTGCAATGATATCTGATTGTCACAGAAGTGGCAGTTCTTTCATTGAGAGTGGTGATGGTGGATGGGAGTTAGTGATATGATATGGGAAAATGTTCTTGGACACTCACATGAGGACCTGTTTCTTTAGTTTTCCAATGCATTCTAAATAAGTTCCTTTATACTTAAAGTAGATAGAGGCCAGTCTGTTGTCTGCAATTAAGAATTGGATCAATAGACAAACTGCTAGTATGTCCTTGCAGGCAGCAGAGCCTCAAGGAAATAAGAATCTGGGATTGGTAACTTGATGGCTGGATTTGTAGGCAATGAGGAACCAGTTACAGTTTGTGGATGAACATTGGTAGTCCATGAAAAACAATCATGAAACAGGTATTAAAATTATCACCTAAGGTCACGTGGAATGAAGAGCCTATTGGAGGCAAGGTTTTGGCTGATCAAGTAAGTGAAACAACAGATTTGCCACTTTGGGCTGTACTGGTTTACAGGTTTTTTGTTTGTTTTTTACCATCTGAGGAGTGAGATAAGAATGCTTAGACCACAGAACACAAGAGTGGTTCCCTTGAGACAGCACATGGCAATTTCAGACTTCTCATGCTATTGCAAAACAGGCAAAAGGGAGGTTGATACATTGCCTGGGTGCTGATCTTGATCATCAAGTCAAAATATAGTGCTTTACAACATTCAGGATAAAAGAAGGTATATGAAACCAAGAGGATCCACTATCATTCTTTTGACAAGTTGCAGAAATCAGGTCTGTGGCAGCTATCATTTTCTTCCCTCCTTGCTGAGATGTGTATTTATTTAGGTATGGTAGCTAATTCTCCTCTCTTTTCCCTTTCTCTTACTATTTTTTACAGGATGCACTGGTAGTGATTAACTTCATAATTTACTTCTTAGATTTCAGAATATTAAGACAGGATTGTGACTGAGCAAGAGGAGAAAGGAACATTAACCAGACATTCTTCATTTGGTTCGAGTTGTAGGGTTAATGTTTTGATGTTGGCCCTTTCTTGTTGCTGTTAGGTGCCTGCTGAATTTTTTCCAATTCATAGTGACCCTATGTACTACAGAATGAAACACTGCCCAGTCCCACGCCATGCTCACAATCGTTGTCATGCTTGAGCCCATTGTTGCAGCCACTGTGTCAGTCCATCTCCTTGAGGGACTTCCTCTTTTTTGCTGACCCTGTATTTGCCAAGCATGATGTCCTTCTCCAGGGACTGATCACTTCTGATAACATGTCCAAAGTATGTAAGATGTAGCCTCGCCATCTTTGCTTCTAATGAGCATTCTGGTTGTACTTCTTCCAAGAGAGATTTGTTCATTCTTTAGGTAGTCCTTGGTAGATCTTCTTTTTGGATGTGTGCATTTATTGCTATGAATTGACCTCTGAGCACTGCTTTTTCTGTGTCCCAAAGGTTCTGGTAGGATGTTTTCATTCTCATTGGATTCTGTGAATTTCTTTATTCTATCCTTAATTTCTTCTATCTATAACCCAGTAGTTTTTGACCAAGGTGTTTTTCAGTTTCTATGTGTTTCTTTTTTTTCCTTGCATTTTCTGTTATTGATTTCTACTTTTATAGATTTATGGTCAGAAAAGATGCTTTGTAATATTTTGATGCTGTGGATTCTGTCAAGGCTTGCTTTATGTCCTAATATGTGGTTTATTCTGGAGAATGTTCCATGTGCGTTGGAAAAGAAAGTGTACTTGGCTGCTGTCGGGTGGAGTGTTCTGTGTATGTCTGTGAGATCTAGTTGGTTGATTGTGGCATGTAGATCTTCCATGACTTTATTGAGCTTCTTTCTGGATGTTCTGTCCTCCACTGAGAGTAGAGTGTTGAAGTCTCCTACTATTATTGTGGAGCTGTCTCTCTTTTCATTGCTGTTAGAGTTTATGTATTTTGGAGCCCTGTTGTTGGGTGGGTAAATATTTATTATGGTTATGTCCTCCTGGTGTACTGTCCCTTTAATCATTAGATACTGTCCTTCCTTACCCTTCATGGTGGCTTTTACTTTAAAGTCTATTTTGTCAGAGATTAACATTGCCACGCCCGCTCTTTTCTGACTGTTGTTTGCTTGATATATTTTTTTCCATCCTTTGAGTTTTAGTTTGTTTACATCTTTAAGTCTAAGGCGTATCTCTTGTAAGCAGCATATAGATGGATTGTGTTTTTTTATCCAATCTGCCACTCTCTGTCTCTTTATTGGTGCATTTAGTTCATTTACATTCAGCATAATTATTGATAGGTATGAGTTTCGTGCTGTCATTGGGATGACTTTTTTTGTGTGTTGTTGACAGTTTCTTTGTTCCACTTAATTTTCTGTGCCAAGTCATTTTTCTTTATGTATTTTCTTTTCATCTTTTTCATTGCTGTTGATTTTGTATTTGCTGGGTCTTGATGTTTTTCTTGTTTTTTTATTTTGATGTGTAGGATGGTTAGTTTCCTTTGTGGTTACCTTAATATTTACCCTTATTTTTCTAAGTTTAAACCAATCTGTTATCTCTTTATATCACCTTGACTTCCTCCCCATATGAAAGAGCTAAGACTACATTATTTAGTCCCTTTTTTTGTTTCAGTGTTGTCATCTTTTACGTATTGATGTCTCTGTTTCCCTATTTTCAGCATTTTAGCTTTCATTTATCTTTGTGACTTCCCTATCTGGACCGATATCTGATTGCTCTGTGCTGTGTTCTAGTCTTGGGTTGTTATCTGATGTTATTGACTTTCTAACTGGAGGACTCTCTTTAGTATTTCTTCTAATTTTGGTTCAGTTTTTGCAAATTCCCTTAACTTCTGTTTATCTGGAAATGTCCTACTTTCACCATCATATTTGAGAGACGGTTTTGCTGGATATATAATACTTGGCTGGCAGTTTGTTTTTCCTTCAAGACTTTATACATGTCATCCCATTACCTTCCTGCCTGTATGGTTTCTGTTGAGTAGTCCGAGATTAGTCTTATTGACTCTCCTTGGTAGATGACTTTTCGTTTATCCCTAGCTGCTCTTAAAATACTCTCTTTATCTTTGGTTTTGGCAAGTTTGATTATAACATATCTTGGTGACTTTCTTTTGGAATCTACCTTGTGTGGGGTTCGATGAGCATCTTGGATAGATATCTTCTCATCTTTCATGATACCAAGGAAGTTTTCTGCCAAAAAATCTTCAACAATTCTCTCTGTATTTTCTGTTATCCCCTCATCCCTGCCTCATTCTGGTACTCCAATCACTTACAGGTTATTCCTCTTGATCGGGTCCCATATAATTCTTAGGGTTTCTTCATTTTTTACAATTCTTTTATCTGATTTTTCCTAAAATACATTGATGTCAAGTGCTTTATCTTCAATCTCATTGATTCTGACTTCCATTGCCTCAATTCTGCTCCTATGACTTTCTATTAAGTTGTCTAATTCTGAAATTTTATTGTTAATCTCCTGGATTTCTGTTTGCTGTCTCTCTATGGATTCTTGCAGCCTGTTAAATTTGTCATTGTGCTCTTCTGTAATCTTCTTATGTTCCTCTATTGCTTTCTCTGTGTGTTCCATGGTTTGCTCTGCATTTTACATTATCTCCTTTCTGATATCGTGAAGAGTTCTATATATAAATCTTTTGTATTCTACCTCCAGTAATTCCATGAAATTCTCTTCCTCTGAAGATTTCTTGATTCTTTATTTTGGGAGCTTGCTAAAGCCATCTGCCTTTTTATGTGATTTGATATTGACCGTTGTCTCTGAACCATCAATAAGTTACTATATTTATTTATTTTATGCTTCCTTTCTGTGTCCTAGCTTCTTGTTTTGTTTTGTTTTGATATGCCCAAATAGGCTAGTTGTGTGAGATAGTTTTATTTCTGGCACCTTTGAAGCTCTCACATCCTATCACCAGGTGGTTAGATCTGTTACTATGTATGTAAACCCAAGAGTCTGTTTACTTTTCTTGTATGGATTCACCTCAGGTGTCCAGGTAGTCAGTCACCAAGTGTGTGGTGCAGGCTCTCACCTACAGTCCTAGACGGGCAGGGGTGATTGGAGTAGGCACAGGTATCTGGCTGTAGTAGGGGATCACGTGCTGAGCAAGGCAGGAGGCTGATGCTTGCCCCTGAGTGTCTGGGAAGAAAGCATGTCCCCATTCCCTAGAGTGAGTAGGTGGGTGGTTTTTGCTACTGGACCATGGGCACCCAGTGCTGTTGGCTGTAAGGACTGGGAGGCACTACTTATTCTTGGATCCCTGTCGCAGGTGGCTAGGTGGCGTAGGTGGAGCCACCAGTCCTCAGACCCCTGATGTGGGTAGGTAGGGACCTTGCTAAATGTGCAGAGCAGTGTCAGATGTCACGAACATAGCTGATACAGTTGAAGTTAGGTGTTAGGCATATACCCTGTTGTACTGTGCTAATGAGGGCCTACGCTGTTGAAATGGGCCCACACAGGTCTGTACAGGGGTGAAAGGCATTCAGAGTCTGTGGACCTCTTACGCCTGTGCCTAGGGAGCTGTGCCTGCCCTGAGTTCTTGGCTTAGGGGAGCTGGCAGATTAATTTTTCCTGCTTGTTAATTTGTTCCCTCTCCAAGGGTGGGAGAATGGCTCAAGGTGTGTAACGGCTACTTCCAGCCCAGGGGATGTGCAACCGCTGATGCCAGCCTAGGACCTGGTGCAGAGCAGAGAAGGAGCAAGTAAATGGGAGAGAGGTTCTTCCTAACCTGGGTGTTTTTTGATCCGTGTGGTAGGTTAGACGCACATACTTATTTTTTGCCAATTGAGTGCCGCTTTTCAGTGGTTCTGGAATCCTGAGTAGACTCTTCACCACTTTCTCTCTTTCAATGTGGAAAACGCATCCCAAGTGCCACTGCTTGCCTCACCACACATGCCAGCTGATCCGGCCTGCAGAGTGCTGGTTCCTGCCGGGTCAGGTCCAGCAACTCCTAGCTGCTTCTGAACTGTCCCTCTCTCCCCCTACCACTCAGTCCAATTCCCCAACTTTGCCTTTGATATTCAGGGCCCTAGATTGTCATATATAATTGATTCCCTTGTTTTTTTGGGTCTTTGTTATAAGAGGGACCACCGGAAGCATCTGACCACTCTGCCATCTTGGCCCCCTCAATATTCTTCATTTGGAATTATATGTTCACAACTTCATCTACATGCACTCATGTGATCACCATGTTAATTTAACCAAAGCTGAGAGCTGAGTGATTCACTGTGGGTAAAAGAAAAGAGTGATACAATCTACCTTCTCCCTTTATATCAACCAAAACTTATTCTTCATTTTTACCCACCTATAGTTTCTTTTTATGAATATAGAATGATGACTAAATCATAAATACCAGGATTGTATTTTTGTTCATTCAAATGTTAGACTATGAAGCATGTGAATCAAAATGTACAACTTTCCATTCTTCTAGCATTTGAGTATTACTTTTGAGGCCAATTTTTTAAAATAAACAAACAAAAAGAACAACGCACAATAAAGAGATGAAATTACATTTCAGTGATGTTCAATACCACAAAAAAAAAAAAAAACCTCATTATCACTGAACGGCAAAGACACCTGGGCACATAGTCACTAATAAAATCCCTAGAGATCTGGCATAATGGCACTACTCCACACTAAAATAGCTCATTGTAATGGAATTTTCCTAATATAGATATCAGAATGAGATTTTTGGAGAGTTTCATTTTCATCACTATTGGAAGACAAACTTCATACATAAACACATAAGAAAATGTTCACGCATAAGCTACTTCTAGATTATCTTCTCCATAGATGAATACGGCTTCACATCATTTATATTTGTAGTTTGCTTCATTTTAGTTATCTGAAAAGGACAAAGATAGATATATATCATAATTTCCCATTTACCAGAATTTATAAATATCTAAATGCAGTATCTCCAATCATAGTTCATGTAACAGTTAGGACATTTTAGCTTTAAATAACACAAAGCAATTAAGATTTCAAAAACAAGAGCTTATTATTTTCAAACATTAAGAGGCCTAATGATTGCTGTTTTCTGGATTGATTGATGAAGTTCCTCAATTTAGACAGGTTCTTTTGTATATTGTAGTCTTCCCCTTCACGATACAAGGGATGCCACAGCTCTAAATTGTGCAAAAGATAAAGCCGAAAGAGACAAAAGAAGAAGACATTTTTTCCTGTACATCTCCTATTTTATAGGACAGGAAAACCAGTCTAAGCAGCCGCCGGAAGACCACCTCAGGTCCCACTGGCCAGAACTCGGTCATGTGCCTCTAATCCATCACAGTGACTAGGCGATTAAGAGTTAGTTTATGTTACTCCAAGTAGAACAAATGCAAGTCATACCCTAGGGTCTTGCTTCCCATTAAGAGAAGGAGGATTTTTTCCTCCCTGAGGGGACATTTGGCAATGCCTGGAGACATTTCTGGTTGTCACAACTGGAAGGGGGAGTGTTTGCTACTGGAGTCTAGTAAGTGGAGGCCGGAATGCTGCTAAACATCCTACAATGCACAGGACAGACCACACAGCAAAGAAATATCTTGCTCAAAATGTTGGTAATGCTATGTTTGAAAAATCCTGTTCAAGGATTTGCCTTACCTTTCCTGGCCAGATCGCCTTTTGATAACTGAACAAAATCAAGGTTCTATTAGAAATAAATCAGTAATACCTCCTATGTGGGAAAGGATCTATTAATCAGTTGTTCTCACACTTTAGAGAGGACCAGAGTGACCTGGAGGGCTTGTTAAACACAGATTGTTGGACCCCATCCCCAGACTGTCTGATTCAGCAGCTCTGGGATGGGGATCTAAAATTTGAGTTTTAACAGGTTCCCAGGTAATGTTTTTGCTGCTAATTCTAATATCGTACATGCTTCAGGAGATTGTGAATAAGCATTCATCAGATTGTGATGCTGGGTAATTTATATACCCTCTCTGGGATTCTGTTTTCTGATTGGTAAACTAAACAATATACTAAATGTAAGTAGCACTTTGGGACCAGAATTTTGATTCTTCTATAGCCAAAGTTCCCACTGAAATTACAACTCCTCCCTCCCCCCATAGTACTGGTACTGCAAGAGAGAAAATCAGAAAAGTTGAAGGTTTATTTAAGATATAGTAAAAATTGAATCATATTAAAGAAAAAACAGACCAGCTGAGTTCCTTATATGTAGAAGACCAAAACCAGCTAGTCTCAATGTCAGGTGATGCAGTGTAAGTCAAAGGTGGGGACAGCTAGTAGGACATGTATCTCAACCCTTTGTTAAGAAATAGCATTTGAAAAGCTGCACTAGAGGACCTGAACAGGCTATTTACAAAACAAGAAATACAAATTACTAACGAATAATGATAAAATGCTTAATTTAACAAATAACCAAAGAAATTCCAATTAAAACAACCATGAGATACTATCTATGTTTTATTTATTACATTGACAAAGATAAAAGCACTGAAAGAAAAACCAGGGCTTCGAACTGGTTCATTTAGGTTTTAACTCCTGCTGAGAATTTGCACTTGTAACAACTTCCCAGATTATGCTAATACTGCCGGTTAGAGATCAATTCTGAGAACCACTAGTAGAGCAACATTGTTTCTCAACTTTTATTATACATAAGAATCACACAGGGAATCTTGTTAAAATGTAGATTCTGATTCAGTATATCTGGGGTAGAAATGCAAATTCTCAGCAGGAGTTTGAACTAGATTGAACCCAGTTTGAAGCACTGTGAAAAACACTGAAGGTTGGCAAGGATGTGTATAAACTTGGACTCTTGTGCATTTATGGTAGAAATATAAATGGATGGTTGAAGGGCAATTTGGTAGCAGATATCAAAAGCCTTAAAAATTTTTTGGACCCAATAATTATATTTCATATATTTGTAAGTATTAATAAAGCGTGTGAACAAATATGTTCGATTTAAATTTTATGAAATTTTAAAAGTAAAAATTTCTAAACAACTCAAATAATTAAAAATAGAGAATTGAGTAAACATACTATATTTATACAACAAACCAATATTATATATCAAAAAAAGATATGGTAGAATTACATTAATAGAAAAAATGGTTAGAATGTATTACAAATTATTAAAAGCAAGATAATGAGTGATCAAGTATGCAGACATATATTCTTGGAAGACTATAAGTAAAAAGGTTAAGAATGGTCATCACTGGTTTGTATGATGATAGATGCTTCCCTCTTTTTTCTTACTTATATCATCAATGTAATTAAAACCAAAAAGGAAAAAGAATCTCATTTTTTGTTTCTTTTGGAAGATTTACAAAACATTCCCAAGACCCATTTCGAAAGAAGAGAAAATTTCAAAAGAATGAATGACTAAACATTGTGGTTTGCCTGCAAGCTATTATTATTTTTTTTAATTTGAAAAAATAGACAATATATAGAACAAATTATATTCTTTTAAAAAATAAAAGAACTTCATATATGGAACCATAAACTGCTAAAAACAAGAGAAAGATACTAACTTGTTGCATGTTCTATCATGTTGCTACTCAAAGTGCCGCCCTTGGACCAGAAGCATGGCATCACCTCAAGAACTGTCAGAAGTGCAGGTTCTTAGTTCCCATCCCAGACCTACCAAATCAGAATCTACATTCCAAGGTGATTCACAAGCATATTGAATTTTGAGAAGCCCTGTTCCAGCAGGATAGCTCAGCAGAGGTAAGGGCTTCCTGATTTTTTGAAGGCAGTTTAAGGAGTGAGTCCACAAACGAATGGATGACAGAATCAAACAATAAAAAACAACACAAAACACCCAAATTGTGGAAAAAATCAAATAGGAAACAAAATGGAATATTTACTAGATCTGTGGAAGAATGATAATCTACCCATCTTCAAAACAAGAGAACATCATGACTGGTTCCTAATGACGATGTTGATGATGATGATTATGATAATGTACTTTTGCTTATTAGCATACTAAAAAGAAAAGATAGAGATTGGTAAGATATTTGTCTAAATATATCAGGAAAGTGGTTAATAGGCATACTTTATAAGTGCTCATTTAGATGTAAAAGAATAATACTAAATAGATACATGGGAAATGAATATCAGCTGAAACCTCATACAAGATTAACTATAAAATGACAGAAAACCTAGAAGGCAAATAGAAAAAATAAAAATAGTGGTATTAGGGTGGTATCATTATAGTTGACATATATGTATGTGCTGCACATAAACAAAAAAAAAACTGTTGCCATCAAGTTGATGGCAACTCTTAGCAACTCTATAGGACAGAGGAGAACCGCCCCAAAGTGTTTCCAAGGAGAGGCTGGTGGATTGAACTGCTGAGCTTTTGGTTAGCAGCCATAGCACTTAACCACTACACCACCAGGGCTGCATAGACACACATGTAAAAAGAAAAACAATTCATTATGATTTGGTCATTAGGTGGGTCTTAAGCAGTCTGGTAAGAAGTTTGAAGTGACTGACTATGGCTTTGGACTGGAATAAACGCTGTGATTACTAAAGTCCCCATGTTTAATGCTTTTTAGGGACATCATCTAATTTAATCCATTCAACAGCCCTGGCAGGGAAACATTATTATCTCCATTTCACAGATGAGGAAACTGAGGTTCAGAAAGATGAAGCGACCAGTCCAGCTTTGCCTGATATCAAAGCCTGTGCTCTTTCTACTCTAATTTTGGTGTTGCCCACGGAAGATGTTAATATACTAACATTTACTGAGAATCAAGTGCTCTGTTAAGCAAATTTCCTTCATTTTCCCGTTTATTTGCCAACACAATCCTGTTATCTATTTGTAAATGATAGATTCCTATTTGGTGATGTTAAGAGAACATATTCAAGGTCACACAGCTATTAAACCCAGGTCTGCCTGCTTCCAAAGCCAAAACATAACTACTTTCTCCTATTTTCCTCCTTAAAGCAACTTTTTTTTTTTTTTTCATTTTTTAGTAGGGGGAAAGAAAGGGGAGAAATCCAGAGGCAGAAACAGATTTGCTATTGATGGTCACCTGAACAAGTGAAAGAGGCAGATCTCACATTGTTAGGGATTACAGAGCCAAGAAGGCCCAATTTGCCTTGACTTGGCTCTTAATTGTAGCTCTCAACTCTCAAACCCAAACTTTGGCTTAAAATGATGTCTTCATCATTATTTAATCTCCAAGCAGAAAGTGAGAATTAAAATGGGCTTAGAAGCTGCCCATTTCTCTCAAAAAAGTACACTAAATAACTAGCAACACATACCTTAGACAATAATATATGAATAGTTGGTAAGACAAGTGGGCACAGTAGCCATAATGATGGACTTGGACATACTGGCAGTTTTGTGGTTGACTCAGGACTAGGTAATATTTTGTTCTGTTGTACCTAAGATGGCCATGAGTCGGAGCTGACTCAACAGCAGCTATTTATCTGCATGAAAAATTTTATTCTATTAATTCTAATTTTAAATTTTAAAAGTTTTAAAAAGGTAACTTGGTGGGAAAAAAAAGATTAGTTTGACTCAGAGACAAGAGTGAAAAACTTTCAAGGATATACAGTGTTTTGTAAAAACCTCAATGGCTCATGGAAGCCTCAAACTATCAATCAGTCAATGAAAAATAGCTAAATATCCGATGGGAATAAATCAAGTTATCTGACTTTCTTCTGTTCCTTCTTTCTTTTATAGAATAAAGTTACCTTTAATAAAAAAAATAAAATGAAAAGAAAGGAAGTCACTCTTTGGGAGAAGTATTCATGGGACTTTTATAAGAGTCAATAGATATATACCAAGGAAAAATAGTTTCCCTTGAATTATTGTTTTTATTTATTTTTAATATTTTATTTTCAAGGCAAAAGCAAGGCTGAAAGAAAATAGCATTTTCCCTGTATCAGATTTGGTGATAATTATTTAGTGGGAATAATTAGTTGCTTTACTAAAGAGTTCTTCTATGTTGACAGAATTATAATGGTTTTTGTCCTTTAATTAACCTCATTGATACAAGTCTGTCTCTTTAGTCTTTGAGACCATGACTCAAGCTTCACTATCTGCCTTGTGGAGGGATAACTTGGTTTCTGGCATGGTGATTTGTAAGCAAACAACCTTTGCAATGGTAGTTTTGCAAACCCACACCTATAAAATGATGGCACCTGTCACCCCATGACAGGAAGTCTTGAGGCCATGAGATAAACCAAACCACACAGTCATCTTTCTAAAAGGGGCTGATCCATTTTAATAACCGCTACTATGCACAAGCTATTCAGCCTTAGGGCAGAAACTGATTGATCACTAGAAGGATCTGGGAAGGCACTTCCTCCTCTTTCAAACAGTATCATCAAATTAGAACTGTGTGAGGAGGCTCACTTCAAATAGGAACCATTTCCAGGGTGGGGTGGGGGGGGGGGCAGAATACATGACTGGATTGAAACAGAGATCCAAGCTTTACTGTGTCACATTCACACCTGTGATCTATTATAAAAAGATCTCAGAGTCTCTGGGGCTGGCTTACTGGACAGCATCATCTTTGGCTGGCAAAAGGCCTGGTGTTCAAGCAAGCATTACATGAAAATCAAAACTGATGGCTGCCACAGAACTTTATGGGTTGGTGAAAATGTTCTGTATTTGGATAGTGGTAAGTTATATCGGTGTAAACATTTCTCAAAATTCAATGACTTGTACATATAAAATGGGTGCATTTCCTTGTATGGAAGTTATACCTCAATAATGTTGATTGAAAAAAATGACAGCTGTCCGTGTCGACCATGACACATGCCCCTCTGGCAAAAGCAACAGAAATAAAATTAGCACTGGGCGAACACTAATAAAGATTAAATATAGCATTTAAGACTTTGTGCAGCCATGAGCAGGAGAGCTTCCTTGTGAGACATTGGGGCAATGAGAAAAGGTCTATTGGCAACTAACATTATCTCAAACGCAAAAACAAAAACAGTCACTCAGCATGAGCCTATGGAATGTTTTTTTTTTTTCCTTTTTCAAACCAATCATAGTGTGTGCCAACATGTTTATTTAATAGCTTTCCAAATGTTTGTAATCTTATATTTGCACACATAATTAAACTGGTGAAGCTAAAATTCAATATGCACGTTAACCATGAAGAATCTGTCTTCTCCTTCTCCTTCCCCTTCTTCTTGTTTCATGAAAATAAAACTGTTTCCAAGAGCATAGTCCTCTGGAATTATTGGAACTATTTATAAAAATTATAATTATGAAGGCTAAATTCCTAAATATGTAATGTAGCAAACACTGAGAGCCAACGCTATGTTACAGAAACTGCCTTTGATCATATGACCTTAGTAAAGTCATACTTCTCTCTGGGTCTTTATTTTTATTTTCATAAAATGAAGGGGCCAGACGAGACAAAGCTCAAGGACCATTCCAGCACTAACATGGAAAAAAACAAATCATATTTATCTTGGTTAAATCAGGGATTACAAGTTCTATTTTTATTACCTGGGAATTTTCTCTTTTGGTTAATACTTGGGGCTTTCTTTTCCTTTGTGATGCTAGATTAGCAGAAAGAATGACACTGATCATAGAATGATTAAAAAAAAAAAAAAGTGTAGTTATCTCATTAAAATACCCAGCAGACACTCAATAAATACCAGTTTCTTTTCAGCAGACTGGAAATAATACATGTAAATATTCTAGATTTGGTATAGTCAGGAAAATAAATTAGAAGGAAAAAGTATGTCATGAAAAGGGAAAAAATTTTAAAAATGCAGCTATAACTCATTTCACTAATGTTTTAACAAAAGGTCTGTAATAGATTATCTTTCACCGGAATAAGCTGGACAACCTTTGACTTTCTTGGAAATAATGGCCTCCATCAGAAATCATAACATCATAGAATCTTCGATTTACAAGGGATTTTAAGGGTCAACCAGTTTCCCCTAGCCCTGGCGGCACAGTGGTTAAGAGCTCAGCTGCTAACCAAAAGGCCAGCAGTTTGAATCTACCAGCCACTCCTTGAGGCAATTCTACTCTGTCCTATAGGGTCACTATGAGTCAGAATTGACACAACAGTAACAGGTGGTATACCAGTTTCCCATTCAGAGTCCCTAGGATAGTGGCCCAATGTATATTTTAAGATAAAATATAAAAACAACTAAACCTGTCTTGATTATTTTACTCTTATGAAAGAAAAGGCACTAAAACAACTTCACACATTTGTTACTTTGCATCTATAATCCAAGCTGTAATTAATATTTTAGAGATAAATATTCAGAAATAAGCAGCAGGAACTTCTCTTATCACACGAAGGCTAAATTTTATCCAAGGTTGCATTTGTTCAATTACTTTAGCTTGTCAGCATCAGGCAATTTTTCTCTTCAAACCAGGGCACACTTCTCAACCTAAGAAGAGCTGAATGTGGATTTGCCCAGGGATAAAAAATAAAGCAAGGAAAACTAATGATAGCAGTCAGGGTGTCAGAAAAATTATCTAAATATCTAAAACTTGGACACAAAGTGCAAACGTGGTTGACACATCTTTTCAAAATCATAAAGGGGCAAAAACTACCCAAGGTTGTCTACGGAAATATACGCAGTTCATCTCATTGTTTACTATTGATTAAAGGTTTCAAACTTAGTGAAGTAACTTGCTGACTTGATGATTTTTTTCTGATAGTGATGCAAATAATTTCTTCATGGTGGATGCAAAATGTATGGCTTGTTGGACATTGTTATGGATTGAATTATGTCTCTCCAAAATGTGTTGGAATCTAGCTCCTATACCTATGAATATAATCCCATTTGGGAATAGGGTTTTCTTACTTATGTTAATGGATTATTAACATAATGATCCATTAACATAACTAAGAAAACTCCATTACAATAGTTGTTCAGTGACTTAGTTATGTTAATGAGTGTAGGGTATGTTTTAACCCAATCACCTTTGAGATATAAAGAGTAGATTAGACACAGGGAAAAACAAAACCAAACAAAAGCCATTGCCTTCGAGTTGATTCCAACTCACAAGGACACTACAGGACAGAGTAGAATTGTCCAAAAGGATTTCCAAGGCTGTAACCTATACAGGAATAGACTGCCACATCTTTCTCTGGTGGAGCGCATGTTGGTGGGTTCAAACTGCTGACCTCTGGTTATCAGCTGAGCAGTTAACCACTGCACCAGCAGGGCTCTGAGATGGCAGCCCAAATGTAGCAGAAGGTACGTGCCACATGAAGATCGCCAACGAATGCCAGAGAAGCTGAGACAAGACCTTCCCGCAGAGCCCATGCTCTGAATTTGGACTTCTAGCCTCCTAAACTGTCAGAAAGTAAATTTCTGTTCGTTAAGGCCACCCACTTGTGGTATTTCTGTTACAGTATCACTAAGAAACTAAGACATTAACCATTTTTTTAAAATCTAACTCATCAATTTTATCCTAATATTTCTTTGTAAATTGCCTGTATATATACTTAATTTTTAAATGCTCTCTGAATTGATAAGAATATTTTATTCTTTCCCTCATTAACTAATGAGTTAAATGAAATTGTTCATGCATGTTCATTTTATATTTGCCTGAGAATCATGATTTTTCCTTTTGAAAATTATATTTTAACAAGAGGCTCAAGTTGCCAAATTGACACTGTGAATTGCTGTTTTAAAATGAGAAGGTTAAAAGAAAAACGCTGAGGAATGTATCTGGAGGTTGTATAAATTGTGGATGCTCAGGAGAAAAATCTACAAAGAAATACTTTAAGAGTGGATTCAAGCCCTATAAAAAGGATGCTGTGCTGCATCTGTAGCTCCCTCTGCTGGAAAGAACTTTGCCTCCTGCTCAGCTCCTGTTGTTGTTGTTGCTGTTGGGTGCCACAGAGTCATTTTTGACTTATAGTGACCCCACGTGACAGAGTAGAACAGCCTCATAGGGTTTTCTAGGCTGTAATCTTTGTCGACCACATGTGTCTGTCAGTTTGTTTTACTATGGGGCTTGTGTGTTGCTGTGATGCTGGAAGCTATACAACTGGTATTCAAATACCAGGCGGGTCACCCATGGTGGACAGATGAGCTTTCAGACTAAGACAGACTAGGAAAAAGAACCTGGCAGTCTACTTCTGAGAAAAAGTAGCCAGTGAAAACCTTATGAATAGCAGTGGAACGTTGTCTGATACAGTGTCAGAAGATAATCCCATCAGGTTGGAAGGCACTCAAAAGACAATTGGGGAAGAGCTGCCTCCTCGAAGTAGACTTCATTTGTTGATGTGGCACAACTCAAAACGAGAAGAAAAAGCTGCAAACATCTGTTAATAATCAGAACATGGAATGTAATACGTATGAACCTAGGAAAGTTGGAAATCATCAAAAATGAAATAGAACACATAAACACTGATATCCTAGGCATTAGAGAGCTGAAATGGACTGGCAATTCTGAATTGGACAATCCTATGGTCTACTATGCCAGGAATGAAAAATTGAAGAGGAATGGCATTGCATTCATCATCAAAAACAATATTTCACTAGCTATCCTGAAGTACAGTGCTGTCAGTGATAGGACAATATTCATATGCCTACAAGGGAGACCAGTTAATATGACAATTTTTCAAATTTATGCACCAACCACTAAGGCGAAAGATGAAGAAACTGAGGATCTTTACCAACTTCTGCAATCTGAAATTGATCAAACATGCAATCAAGATGCATTGATAATTACTAGCAACTGGAATGCAAAAGTTGGAAAAAGAAGGAGGACCAGTAGTTGGAAAATATGGCCTTGGTGATAGAAAATACACTGGAGATCCCATGACAGAATTTTGCAAAACCACTTCTTTACTGCAATTACCTTTTTGCAACAACATAAACGGCAACTATACACATGGACCTCATCAGATGGAATACACAGGAATCAAATCAACTATATCTGTGTAGCGATGATGGAAAACCTCGATATCATCAGTCAGAACAAGGCCAGGGGCTGACTGTGGAACAGACCATCAATTGCTCATATGCAAGTACAAGGTGAAGCTGAAGAAAATTAGAATAACCTTGAGTATATCGCACCTGAATTTAGATACCAGCTGAAGAACAGATTTGATGCGTTGAACAGTAACGACTGAAGACCAGACAAGTGGAATGACATCAAGGGCATCATACATGAAGAATGCAGGAGGTCATTAAAAAGACAGGAAAGAAAGAAAAGACCAAAATGGAAGTCAGAAGAAACTCTGAAAGTTGCTCCTGAACATCAAGTAGCAAAACTGAATGGAAGAAATGTTGAAGTAAAAGAGCTGAACAGAAGATTTCAAAAGGATCTCGAGAAGGTGGCCATTATAATAATGACATGTGCAAAGACCTGAAGTTAGAAAACCAAAAGAGAAGGACATGCTCAGCATTTCTCAAGCTAAAAGAACTGGAGAAAAAATTCAAGCCTGGAGTTGCAATAGTAAAGGATTCTATGGGTAAAATACTGAATGACTCAGGAAGCACCAAAAGACGATGGAAGGAATACACACAGTCGCTGTACCACAAAGAATTGGTTGACGTTCAACCATTTCAGGAGGTAGCATATTATCAAGAACTGATGACACTGAAGGAAGAAGTCCAAGCTGCACTGAAGACATTGGGGAAAAACAAGGCTTCAGGAATTGATGGAATACCAATTGAGATGTTTCAACAAATGGATGCAGCACTGGAAGTGCTCACTTGTCTATGCCAAGAAATTTGGAAGACAGCAACCTGACCAACTGACAGGAAGACATCCATATTTACACATATTCCAAAGAAAGATGGTCCAACCAAATTTGGAAATTATCAAACAATATCATACACAATTAAAATTTTGCTGAAGATCATTCAAAAGTGGTTGTAGCAGTATATTGACAAGGAACTGCCAGAAATTCAAGCCAGATTCAGAAGAGGACCTGGAACAAGCAATATCACTGCTGATATCAGATAGATCCTGGTTGAAAGCAGAGAATACCAGAAAGATGTTTACCTGTGTTTTATTGACTATGCAAAGTCATTCAACTGCGTGGATCATAACAAATTATGGATAACATTGCAAAGAATGGGAATTCCAGAACACTTAACTGTGTTCATGAGGAATCTGTACATAGATCAAGAGATAGTCGTTCAAACAGAACAAGGGGATAGTGCATGGTTTAAAGTCAGGAAAGGTGTGTGTCAGGGTTGTATCCTTTCACCATACTTATTCAATCTGTATGCTGAGCAAATAATCCAAGAAACTGGACTATATGAAGAAGAATGGGGCATCAGCATTGGAGAAAGACTCACTAACAACCTGTGATATGCAGATGACACAATCTTGCTTGCTCAGAGTGAAGAGGACTTGAAACACCTACTGATGAAGATCAACTACTACAGCCTTCATTATGGATAACCACCTCAACATAAAGAAAACAAAAATCCTCACAACCAGACCAATAAGCAACATTGTGATACACAGAGAAAAGACTGAAGTTGTCAAGGACCTCATTTTACTTGGATCCACGATCCATACCCATGGAAGCAGTAGTCAAGAAATAAGACGGTACATTGCATTGGGCAAATCTGCTGTAAGAGACCTCTTTAAAGTCTTAAAAAGCAAAGAGGTCACCTTGAAGAGTAAGGTGTGCCTGACTCAAGCCATCGTCTTTTCACTTGCTTCATATGCATGCGAAAGCTGGACGATGAATAAGGAAGACTGAAGAAGAATTGATGCGTTTGAATTATGGTGCTGGCAAAGAATATTGATTATACCATGGATTGTCAAAAGAACGAACAAATCTGTCTTGGAAGAAGTACAGCCAGAATGCTCCTTAGAAGCAAGGATGGTGAGACTTCATCTCACATACTTTGGACATGTTATCTGGAGGGATCAGTTCCTGGAGAAAGACATCATGCTTAGTAAAGTAGAGGGTTAGGGAAAAAGAGCAAGACCTTCAAGGAGATGGACTGACAAGGTGGCTGCAACAATGGGCTCAAGCATAACGATCATGAGGATGGTGCAGGACTGGGAAATGTTTCATTCTGTTGTGCATAGGGTCACTATGAATCAGAAAAGACTCGACAGCTCTAATAACAACAAATCTTTGTGGAAGCAGACTGGCAGGTCTCTCTCCCTCGGAGTGGTTGGGTGGCTTTGAACTTCCAACCTTTAGGTTAGCAGCAGGGCTCTTAATCATTTGCCCCACCAGGGCTCCTTGCCCAGCTCCTACTCATCCCTTAAAACCCAACCAAATTACCATTTCTTTTGAAAGGCTGTCAGTACTTCCCTAAGAATACTTTTTCCCTTCAAATCATTTGGTTCATCCTTCTCTAAAGCATTTACTATTTTGTATTATAATTGATGTCTTTAAATGCCATTACTGACTCCTTCTCCCCAGCTTCTTCCCCACTGTGAGTTCCTTTAAGAGCAGGCCCAGCACTGACACAAGATAAACATTGAAAAGATACACAATAATTCCTCTGTGACTTAGAGATTCTAAGTTAGTGACTTCCAAATTGACCCTTATCTTGAATAGCTTAAGCTCTGCCCTCTTGGGAGATCAAAACCAAACCCGTTGCCATTGAGTCGATTCTGACTCATAGTAATCCTATATAGGACAGAACTGCCCCATAGGGTTTCCAGGGAGTGACTGGTGGATTCAAACTGCTAACCTCTTGGTTAGTAGTCAAGCTCTTAACCACTGCACCACCAGGGCTCTGATAAACCATTGCCTCAGGGAACCACTCTGAGCTTCACTATCCACGTGTGACTTGAGGAACATAGACTGTAGAATGTTCACAGTGGATCCAGTTCTTGTCTCTGCTTCCTGCCTTTACTTATTTCGTATCTGACCTTGCCTTCACCCAACATACAGTCTTCAGTTTCTCTGGGCTCCATTCCCACTGCCATGGACCAGCACCACTCTATTCCCATGCCCAGCCTTGGTTCCAAAACCACAGATTTGGCCAGAGACTCCAGCTATTTGAACAGCTATTCCCAGGCGTTTTGGCTTCTTCATGCAATTATTGTTCTTGCCTCTAGGGGTCCTTGACTGTCTACCATACAGCCCTGCCCCCCAGCTGCCAGGGTATGAGCAGCTGAGAGAACTTGGTGCCCCATCAAAGAAGACACATCTCAAGTTTCTGCATTTACAGTCCTCAGTCTACAGCCTCTGCACCCTTCAACATCCACTGGCCGATAAACATGAGCTTTTTGTTAAATCTAGATTTCTGTCCTGCACTGTTTCACACTGCTCAAGAGCTAACAGTGTGGTCAGACTCCTTAGGGTGCTGATAAATCTTCCAATGTCTCCCCAGTATCCATGTTGATATCAATCCCAGTTGTTGCTAATTTGGCCCTTGTACCAGACCATTTGAAAATATACCTCCCCTTGCTGGTCAAGACGGAGCCCTGGTGGTACAGTGGTTAAAGTGTTCGGCTGCTAAGCAAATGGCTGGCGATTTGAATGCTATCTGTCAGAATCAACTCTGTGGCAGTGGGTATGGTCTGGTTTCGCTCATCAAGAATGTTTATTAGAATTTACACCTCCCCCTAGGCAACCCAATGGGCCCTTAATCTTAGTTTTTTGTATTACTTTTCATTAGGCAAATAATAAAACTCACATTAGTGAAATTTAAAAATATATATTTGCTCTAAGAAAACAAAATAACTCTCCCAATTCAGAGATGAACATTGCTAACATCAGGGTATATAATATACTTTCACCTCTACAATATATAAACATACATTGTTTTTACAAAACTCCATTTTATGACCCTTTGTAATATTTTTATTCTGCATAAGAAAATCCATCATTTCCCTGTTAATATGTATACTTTTCTCACATCCTTTTAAGTAGCTAAACTTCATTTCATTGTATAGCTGATTGAATGTTTATAGGAATAATTCCTTAGAGCTGGAATTTAGGTAGTTTCCAATTTTCATGATTATAAACAGCACTGCCGTGGACATTTTTGACCATAAATGTGCACTAGACAGGCTGGAAAAATTTCTGGTCATGGATTAGTTCAAAGGGGATACATTCTAAAACTCTTTGAATACACATTGCCCTTCACAAAGGACATTCATGTTTACTCTTCCCCAGTACTTTCTCAGACACTCATCAACACATTATTGATCTTTTTACAATGTTCAATGTTAAAATATGTTTTAAAAAGACCATCAGTACCAGCAATAAAAAATGTTGTC
Source organism: Dugong dugon (assembly GCA_030035585.1). Taxonomy (NCBI): domain Eukaryota; kingdom Metazoa; phylum Chordata; class Mammalia; order Sirenia; family Dugongidae; genus Dugong; species Dugong dugon. The sequence continues at coordinate 17,865,126 of CM057480.1, read as the reverse complement.
ACAGGCTGTGCACACGATTGTGTCTTCCAAGGTAGGCTCTGAGATCAGAATGCTAACAGGACCCAAACAGAGGACAAGGGAGGTCAAGGGGAGTCCATGAATCTGCTTGCTGGAAAACAAAGGCCTAGAAAGACCTTTGCTCATGGATGGATATGAGAAAGAAAAGCCACAAGAGGCCTGTGAAAGGATAAAACATTTAGAGACCACAAGACATTATTCTCAAGATAAAGAGGAAAAAAATATGTGTAAAACATTACTGACAGGAACTGGGAGAGAACAATTATTATTTTTTTAAATTTCTCAATATATTTTAAGACAACAAGGACTCCAGGAAACAGGAAAAGAAAGATGAGACCAAGATGCAAGTGGATGAGTTAAAAATTAGCTGGATAAATTAAGAAAAATGGTACAGAAAAGAAAAACGTAACTGTAGAATGCAAAGCTGATTTGGAAATAGGAAAGAGTTCGATATTTCTAGAAGAATAAACACCTGTTGTATGGAGAACAGCATTATGTTGTTTATGATTCTTTTGTTCTAACAAACAGTTCTGAGGACCTACTGTGTACATCAACATTAAAACCACTTCCATCGAAAATGGCGCTCAAGGCAGAAGTACCATGCTGTCCCTCCACAGCAAAGATCTGAAAAACTAAGCCGAACAGAGAATACAACAATCTTGAAACCATAAAACATCAAATGAAGAGATAAAGAACTCAGCCAAGAACCAAATGGAGTAAGAAAACTGACAGAGAATGGAGAGCAAGGAGAGATTCATGCAGAGGTCCCCTACCAGCTAACATAGCATGGATCCGCCATCTTGGACTCCTATCCGAGACCAGCAAACAGGGGGTACGAGAAAGCAGCCTCACGAAGCTTCCAGCGGGAGACAAAGCAACCGGTAATTGGTGATATACGCTTTCCCACCCCCCACCCTTCTTCACCCCGACTCGGCCTCCTCTGCTTCCTGCAGCCACAGTCTCTTGACTGGGAAACAGCAGCTGCTTGGATTCCACACACCCGAACGGGTGGCTCTCTGAGTGCCATTTGTTGGCTGCTGGTGTTGCTTTTTTTCTGCTTCTTTTTATTTCTTCCTTGCCTCTCCCCACCTCCCCCTCGTTTTGCTCGAGCACCTCGCTCCGTGCGCCATCTTTGCTTCTTCCTGAGGGGCTGCGGAGCTCCGTTCGAGTGTGGAGCTGCTTCCCGGTTTGGGCTGCCGTGCTGGTGGGATCCCGGGGCTTTTGTTTGTTTGTTTCTTTTGAATTGTTTGTTTGATTTCTTTTCCTTTTCTTGAGTTGGGAGCCCTTTCTGGCCAGGCTGAGCTGCGTGGGAGGGAGACTCCCCTTCGGCTTCCACAGACGTGCAGAGGGATCCCTGAGGGGATTTCTTTTTACATTGGGTTTTTATTTTTATTTTTTCTGTTTCTTTGGGGGCCTTTCTTGTTGGTTTGCTTTTTAAATTTCTTTTGTTTTCTTTTTCCTCTTTTTCCCTTTTTGTCTTTCTTCATTACTCAGTTTCTTGTCTCTCTATACCTTCCTTCTCTTTCTGTTCCCTGAATACCTGGCGTTGTATACCTCTACGCCTTCTAGTCAGGCTGTACTGCAACACCTGAGAGTGACTTCCCCAGACCTCACAGCTGCACCGCTGGGATCCCTGGGAACTTTGCAGTTCTTTAACCTTTCTGATTATTATTTATTCATTCTTTTCTTTTCTTCCTCCTCCCCTTTCTGTTTTTCTCCATTTCATAGTCAGTCTCTCATCTCTCCACTCCAATGGCAAGCTCCCCTAGCATTCTTTTTTGTTTGTTTGTAAATTTTTGGCTCCTGTTCCTCTCTCCTCTCTCCCATATCCATCTTAGCTCCACACATAACAATCTCCCCACTGCATCCTGCCTACCTGCATGGTGCGCTTGACATCACACCACCAAGCAGCACAGGCACGGCCTACTGGAACCTGCCCTGCACTGATTTACCAACCCACTCTGGTGGCTGCAGTAGGTTCCACAAACAACCTGACATGGTAACTCCTCTTCAGCTAGACCTGCCCTGCCATAGCACAGCTGAGTGAATGACCCTGCCGGTTGAAGAAGGAGGCAAAAAGTATTGTCTCCACAGACAAGCAAGCAACAAAGAACACATCGTTTGCCTGCTCAGACATAGTCAAATTTTTTTTTTAAAAAGGGACAAAACAAACAAATCTACAATCAATAAACGAGAAAAATAACCACTGAATGCCCCGAAGACAGCAGACAATAACAAAACATTTACAAAAACAGGACAGGATGGTTCCAGGAGGCGTCTAAAATAAAACACCAGAAGACTCTCCTGTGGAAGAAAATGTACTAGAACTACCTGATAGGGAATTCAAATCTCTAATACTTAGAATTCTCCAAGAACTGAGGCAAAAGCTGACAAACATGAGGAAAAAATAGACAAATTCATGGAAAATACGGACAAAAATTGGAAAAATCCAGGAAAATAATGCAGGAAAAAAAATGCCAAAATAACTTCACAACTAGAAATTATACAAAACAACAATTATAAATCCAGAAGATAAACAACAAGATTTCAGAAATGGACGATGTCATAGAAGGGCTGAGAAGCAGATTTGAAACGGTGAAGGACAGGATCAGTGGAATTGAAAACAAACACTTGGATACAACTATGTTTGAGGAAAAGTCAGAAAAAAGAACAAAGAAAAATGAAGAGACCCTGAGAGTTATGTGGGACACAATCAAAATAAAAAATCTGGACTGATTGGAATTCCAGAACAGGGGGAGAAAACAAAAAAAACAGAGGATCATTGAGGAACTGCTGACAGAAAACTTCCCCAATATCATGAAAGATGAAAAGCTGGCCATTCAAGAAGCTCAATGAACCCCATATAGAAGAGACCCCAAAAGAAAATCACCAAGGCATATCATATTCACACTCGCCAAAACCAAAGACAAACAAAGAATCCTGAGAGCAGCTCGTGAAAAACAAGAAGTCACATACAGAGGAGAAACAATAAGACTAAGCTCAGATTATTCGGCAGAAACCATGCAGGCAAGAAGGCAATGGGATGACATATATAAAACCTTGAAAGAAAAAAATTGCCAGCCAAGAATAATATATCCTTAAAAACTCTCGTTGAATTTGATGGTAAAATTAGGTCATTTCCAGATGAACAGAAATTAAGGGAATATGTAAAAGTCAAACCAAACTTACAAGAATTATTAAAGCGAATTCTTTGATCTGAGGACAAACAGCTTCAGCTCACAGGCAGAACCTAGGATGCAGGATCGTACCAGCCAGATACCAATCTAGGAAATGAACTCTCGAGGACTATCCAAAACCAAAAGAAATACAACAGGAATCAGAGCAGTTAATCACTAAATGACAACAACATCAAAACTATAAAAGAGGGAATAAACGGCATAGGTATAGAACCTTCTAATGGAGAGGAAGGCAAGGTGATACCAAGTAATGGTAGACTGCTTCAAACTTAGAAAGATAAGGGTAAAATTCATGGTAACCACTAAGCAAGTTAACAAACCAACTCATAAAAATAAAGACGAAAAACATAAAGTCTCAGCAAAAACAAAACCTACAAAAACAAACGAAATGAAAAAAGAGAGTAAGAAGAACAAAGAAAACGTCAGCACCACAAGAAAAAAGCACTACAAAATGACAGCAACAAACCCACATCTATCAATAATTACACTGAATGTAAATGGACTGAATTCACCCATATAGAGACGGAGAGTGACAGAATGGATAAGAAAACAGGATCGATGAATATGCTGTCTACAGGAGACACACCTTAGAAACAAAGATGTGAATTTATTAAAAGTCAAAGGTTGGAAAAAAACATATCAAGCTAACAACTACCAAAAAAGAGCAGGAGTGGCAATTCTAATCTCAGATAAAATAGACTTTATAACAAAATCCACCATAAAAGACAAAGAAGGACACTATAGAATGATTAAGGGGACGATCCATCATGAAGACATAACCATAATAAACATCTACGCACCCAATTACAGGGCTCCAAAATACATAAAACAAACTCTAACAACACCGAAAAGAGAAATTGACAGTTCCACAATAATAGTAGAAGACTTCAACACACCAGTCTCAGTAAAGGACACAACAACTAAGAAGAAACTCAGCAAAGATACAGAAGACCTAAAGGGCACAATCAGCCAACTGGACATCATAGACATATATGGAACACTCCATCCAACCACTGCAAAGTACACATTCTTTTCCAATGCACATGGAACCTTCTCCAGAAGAGACCACATCGTAGGCCACAGAGCAATCCTTAACAAGATCCAAAATGTTGAGATAATTCAAAGTATCTTCTCTGACCATAATGCCATCAAGGTAGAAATTAACACTAGAAAGAGCAAGGAAAAAAAATCAACTACATGGAAACTGAATAATACCCTGCTTACACATCAGTGGGTAATAGAAGAAATCAGAGATGGAATTAAAAAATTCCTAGAATCAAATGAGAATGAAAACACATCATACCAAAACCTTTGGGACACAGCAAAGGCAGTCCTCAGAGGACACTTTATAGCAATAGATGCACATATCAAAAAAGAAGAAAGGGACAAAATCAAAACATTAACTACAGAACTCAAACAAATAGAAAGAGAACAGCAATAAAGGCCCATAACCACCAGTAGAAAGGAAATAGTAAAGATCAGAGCAGAAATCAATGAAATAGAGAACAGAAAAACAATAGAAAGAGTCAACAAAACCAAAAGTTGGTTCTTTGAAAGAATCAACAAAATCGACAAACCACTGGCCAGACTGACAAAAGAAAAACAGGAGAGGGCACAAATAACCCAAATAAGAAATGAAATGAGGGACATTACAACAATAAAAAGGATTAGAACAGAATGTTATGAAAAACTAGACTCCAACAAATTTGCAAACCTAGAGGAAATGGATAAATTTCTAGAAACACACGGCCTACCCAAACTACAACAAAGTAATGTTGAAAATCTGAACAGACCCATAACAAGAGAAGAGATTGAAAAGGTAATGAAAAAACTCCCAACCAAAAAAAGCCCTGGCCCAGATGGCTTCACTGGAGAATTCTACAAAACATTTACAGAAGAGCTTGTACCAGTACTACTCAAGCTATTTCAGAGCACAGAAGAGGAAGCAACACTTCCAAATTCATTCTATGAAGCCAGCATAACGCTGATACCAAAACCAGGCAAAGACATCACAAAAAAAGAAAATTACAGACCAATGTCTCTCACGAATATAGATGCAAAAATTCTTAACAAAATTCTAGCCCATAGAATTCAGCATCATATCAAAAAAATAATACACCACGACCAAGTAGGATTCATACCAGGTATGCAAGGATGGTTCAATATTAGAAAATCAATCAACATAATTCACCACATAAATAAGAGGAAAGAAAAGAATCACACGATCATCTCAATTGATGCAGAAAAGGCATTTGACAAAGTCCAACACCCATTCCTGATAAAATCTCTCAATAAAATAGGTATAGAAGGGAAATTTCTCAACATAATAAAGGGCATCTATGCAAAACCAATGGCCAACATCATTCTGAATGGAGAGAGGCTGAAAACATTCCCCTTGAGAACAGGAACAAGACAAGGATGCCCTTTATCACCACTCCTATTTAACAATGTGCTGGAAGTTCTAGCTAGAGCAATCATGCAAGAAAAAGAAATAAAGGGCATCCAAATTGGTAATGAAGAAGTTAAACTGTCCCTGTTTGCAGATGATATGATACTATACATAGAAAACCCTAAAGACTCCACAAGAAATCTACTGGAACAAATAGAAAGATTCAGCAGAGTAGCAGGATACAAGATAAACATTCAAAAATCAGTTGGATTCCTATACATCAGTAAGGAGAATGATGAAAAGAAAATCAGGAAAACAATACCATTTTCAATTGCCCCTAAAAAGATAAAATACTTAGGAATAAATGTGACCAGGGATGTAAAAGACCTATACAAAGAAAAGTACAAAACACTACTGCATGAAACCCAAGGGGATCTACATAAATGGAAAAACAAACCATGCTCATGGATAGGCAGACTCAACATTGTGAAAATGACAATTCTACCCAAAGCAATTTACAAATACAATGCAATCCCGATCCAAATACCAACAACATTCTTCAAAGAGATGGAAAAACTAATCATTACCTTTATATGGAAAGGGAAGAAGCCCCGAATAAGTAAATCACTACTGAAGAAGAAGAATAAAGTTGGAGGACTCACACTACCTGACTTGAGAACCTACTATCCAGCTACAGTAGTCAAAACAGCCTGGTACTGGTACAACGATAGATACATTGACCAATGGAACAGAATTGAGAACCCAGATGTTAATCCATCCACCTACGGTCACCTGATCTTTGACAAGAGCTTAAAGTCCATCAAATGGGGAAAAGACAGTCTTTTTAACCAATGGTGCTGGCAAAACTGGATATCCATCTGCAGAAAAATGAAACGGGACCCATACCTCACACCGTATACAAAAACTACTTCAAAATGGATCAAAGACCTGAATATAAAGCCTAAAACTATAAAGTTCATAGAAGCAAAAATAGGACCAACACTTCAGGCCTTAATACATGGCATTCACAGGATACAAACCATAACCATCAATGCACAAACCCCAATAGATAAGCTAGATAACTGGGATCTTCTAAAAATCAAACACCTATGCTCTTCAAAAGACTTCACCAAAAGAGTGAAAAGAGAACCTACAGACTGGGAAAAAATTTTTGGACAGTACAAGTCAGACAAAGGTCTAATCTCCATAATCTACAAGAAATTCAACACCTCTACAACAAAAAGACAAATAATCCTATTAAAAAATGGGCAAAGAAAATGAACAGACACTTCACCAAAGAAGACATTCAAGCGGCCAACAGACACATGAGGAAATGCTTGAGATCACCAGCCATTAGAGAAATTCAAATTAAAACCACAATGAGATACCCTCTCAGCCCGGCATTACTGGCACGAATCAAAAACACTGGAAATAACAAATGTTGGATGGGCTGTGGGGAGATCGGAACTCTTATGCACTGCTGGTGGGAACGCAAAATGATACAACCATTTTGGAAAATGATATGGCACTTCCTCAGAAAGCTAGAAATAGACATACCATTCGACCCAGCAATCCCACTCCTAGGAATATATCCTAGAGAAATAAGAGTCGTCACTTGAATAGACATATGCACCCCTATGTTCATGGCAGCATTGTTCACAATAGCAAAACCATGGAAACAACCTAGATGCCCATCAACAGATGAATGGGTAAACCAACTATGGTACATACACACAATGGAGTACTATGCAAGCAGAAAGAACAACAATGAATCTGTGAAGCGTCTCAGAACGTAGATGAAACTGGAGGACATTATGCTGAGTGAAATAAGTCAATCACAAATGGACAAATATTGTATGAGACCTCTATTGTAAAAACCCATGAAAAAGTTCACACACAAAATGTAACAATCTTTGTTGGTTACCAGGGATGGGAGGGGTGGGGGGAAATACTAAATAGGCAATAGATAAGTGGTATCTTGGGTAAAGGGTGAGACAGTACACAATACAGGGGAAACTAGCACAACTTGTACAAGGAAAGGTCATGGAAGCCCCATAGACACATCCAAACTCCCTGAGGGACTGAATTGCTGGGCAGAGGGCTGTGGGGACCATGGTCTCGGGGAACATCTAGCTCAACTGGCATGACACAGCTTTTAAAGACAATGCTCTACATTCTACTTTGGTGAGTAGTGTCTGGGGTCTTAAAAGCCTGTGAGCGGCCATCTAAGATACTCTACTGGTCTCATCCCTTTGGGAGCAAGGGAGAATGAAGAGAACAGGATACAAGGAAAAGATTAGTCCAAAGGACTAATTGTCCACAGCTACCAAGGCCTCCACCGGACTGAGTCCAGTACAGCTAGATGGTGCCCGGCTACCACCACTGACTGCTCTTACCAGGATCACAACAGAGGGTTTTGGACAGAGCTGTAGAAGGATGTAGAGCATAATTCTAACCCACAGAAAAAATGACCAGATTTACTGGCCTAAAGGAGACTAGAGAAACCCTGAGAGTATGGCCCCCAGACACCCTTTTAGCTCAGTTGTGAAGTTACTTACGAGGTTCACTGTTCAGCCTGGGAGTGGACAGCCCCGTAAAACCAAATGAGACTAACGAGGTACAGGAGTCCAGTGACAAGGGCCAGAAAGCAGAAGGGGACAAGGAAGCTGGTGATAGGGAACCCAAGGTTGAGTAAGGATGTTGTTGATGTGTTGTGACATTGTTAACCATTGTCATAGGGCAACATTGGTAGTAACTGTTAAATGAGAAACTATTTTGTTCTGTAAGCCTTCATCTTAAGTGAGAATAACAGCACAATTGGAAGAGCGTAGTCGATGTCACTGAACTGTGCATGTAGAAATTTTTGAAATGGTGTATCTTTGGCTATGTGTATTTTCACCAAAAAAAAAAAAAAAAAAGGTTGATAAGTTAGAGGGTTGATATGCTGTGGGGTTGTTAACCAATGTCATTAAATAACATGTGTACTTCTGTTTCATGAGAAAGTATTTGTTCTGTAAGCCTTCACCTGAAGTACGATAAATAAATAAATAAAGTAAAGTAAAATAAAATAACATTGCCATCAAGTTGACTTTGACTCACAGCAACCCTATAAGGACAGAGTAGAACTGTCCCATAAGGTTTCCCAGGGCTCCAATCTTTAGGAGAGTGGATCACCAGGTTTTTTCTTCCACGGAGCCCCTGGAGGGTTCAAACTGCAGACCATTCGATTAGCAGTCCCAAGTGCTTAACTACTGTACCATCAGGGCTCCTTATATCCTTATTTAGAGGATAAATAATAAAATTCAAGTTTGTAAAGAGCTCATCGTGTAGAGAGAGAGATAGATTGACAACAGTGTAACAGGCTGAGTTCTCAAACTGAAGCTTCACTAGCCCAATTGAGAGAACAATGAACTATGCTAGGGGGTTAGGAGGGAATTCACACAAGATATAGGCTTATAAATGTAGCATATTTGGCCCAACTTGAGGGAAGAAATTCCAGGGAAAGGAAAAAGCACAGCAGAGTTCTCAAATCCAATGTCCTTCACTCCATCTATTTTCAAGAACCCTTAGAATACTAACTCTTAACACTTTGAGGGATAATTTTAGTTCTTAAAAAAAAACCTTTGCCTGAAAACCCTGCAAAGCAGGAGCATACATAACCACGTGTCAATGTTATGACAATTTCAGTTGTTAAAAAATGTTATATGATTACCGAGCATGAGGATTATTTCCCCCCATGGGCTAGTTCTATTTCATATAGTTAACAATCACAAATTTGTCTAGCTTATTTAAAAAGTTACAAGAAAACTCAAATTTCGCATTTTTGAAATTTTGTAAAATGAAGACATACAGTTCCCAATTTTTGAATTACTTTTTCTCTAAAGATCTCAAGTCTAAGGAAAGAGTTAATTGCCCATTGATAGCTCAAGTGTTGAAAATACAGATGTTCTCTTTAGTAACTTCTCTTCCTACATAATGGCTGTGTCCTGTGACATATAAGTTCACAGGAAAATAACATGTATAACATATGGAAGCAATCACATTCTATTTTTAGAACCACTTGGCAGAACTCTGTCACTGTACAAATTACAAACTCCCCATCCTCCAACACATACACTGTTATTCATGCAGCAAGAGTTCTATTTACCAATACAAAATTATTCTAATGGCTGAGAATGTGGCTACATTTCATTTTCCTGTATGTCAGGGTGGGGAAGAAAAGGGACCAAACATTACTTGTAACAACATTAGAAAAGCTTGTCTTCTAGGCTAACATGCAGGTGGGAATCTTTATTGGTAAGAAAATCTTTGTAACAATCACTGCATCTTTAAATATAGCTGAAAATTAACTTCATGTCCAAATTTAGAAAAAAGAAAATGTTAATATGGGCATACAAAGTCTACTTCAACCTTAGAATCTCCAGTTCAAGGCTGTCAATAAATGCTTCAAAGTCATTCTCTAATTTCCCATGGATAATGTAGCAGGAAGGACACCAGTCTGGTAGTTATTGTAAGGGAGAAAGAACACTGTATGTGGAGTAAGATGATGAATTTCAGACACTGAATCCTGAGAATGTTTCAAAATATCACTAACATTTGATGGGTTTCAGTGTTCTTTAATGAAAAATGGGACTATAAAAGAGACTATCATACAAAAGAGAAAAACAAGAGTATCCATGGGACAACTCTTTTGTAAATCATCAAGTACAAATAATGCATCATTATTATTATTTGGAAGAAGAATTTATAACAAATTGCTTTTGGAAGTTAAACAACTAATGTATAACTAAAGATGGCTGGTGAAAAAGCATACAGTGCTTTTCAGATGCTCCTACTATTTTGCTAACTGTTATATTTGAAAGTATATTATAAACCCTATTAAGTATGACTTAAACATATACTTAAAACACACATGCACACAATTGCCAATTGTTTTTGTCCTTCAAAAACCATCATTGGCGGAAGAGATAAAGAACCCAGCCAAGCACCGAATGGAATAAGAAACTGACTGAGAATAGAGAGCGAGGAGAGATACATGCAGAGGTCCCCTATCAGCTACTGCAGCACAGATCCGCCATTTTGGGTTCCTATCGGAGATCAGTGAACAGGGTGTATGAGAAAGCAGGTCCACAGAGCTTCCAGCAGGAGACAGAACCACCGGTAACCGGCGATATAGGCTTTCCCACCCCCTACCCTTCTTCACATCCACTTAGCCTCCTCTGCTTCCTGCAGCCACAATCTCTTGGGCGGGAAGCACCAGCTTGACCCCGGTGTCGCTTGGATTCCACCCGCCCGCACTGGCTGACTCCTTGAGTGCCTTTTGTTGGCTGCTGGTGTTGCTTTTTTCTGCTTCTTTAGATTTCTTCCTTACCTCTCATCACCTCCCCCTCCTTTCTCTCAAATACCTGGCTCCATGCGCCATCTTTGCTTCTTCCTGAAAGGCTGCGAAACACCGCTTGACTGTGAAACTGCTTCCCGGCCCGTGCCACCACGCTGGGGGGACCCATGAGGCTTTTTTGTTTGTTTGCTCTGATTTGTTGTTTTGATTTGTTTGTTTGTTTTCTTTTTCTTTCCTTGGCTTGGGAGCCCATTCTAGCTGGGCAGTACTGTGCGGCTTGGAAGCTACTCCCTTACTCTGTGCAGATGCACAGGGACATCCCTGGGGGCATTTCTTTCTTTCTTTTTTTTTTTTTTTTTTTTAGGTCTTTTTTCTTTGTTTGTTTGTTTGTTTTGTTTTCTTCTCTCTCTTATTCCCTTTTTGTCTTTCTTCATTTCCAGTTTCTCAATTTATGCTTTTTTTTTTCCGTATTTTTTTTCATTTTTGTTTTTCCCTATTTCTCAGTCTCTCATCTCTCAACTCCAATAGCAAGTGCCCTTAGCACTCTTTTTTGTTTGTATGTATGTTTTTGGCTCCTGTTCATCTCTCCAGTCTCTCATCTTTCCCATACCTATCTTAGCTCCACATATCACAATCTACCCCCTCCTTCCTGCCTACCTGCACTGTGCGCTGAACATCCCACTCCCAAGCAGCATAGGCATGGCCTACTGGAACCTGCCCTGCACCAATGCCCAGTCCTCACTGTCAGCCTGGTACGTGCCACAAACAACCCATCCCAGCAACTCCCCTTCAGCTGGACCTGCCCTCCTGTACCATACCTGAGTGACTGACCCTGTCCATTGGAGAAGGAGATGAGTATCTTGCCCACAGATGAGCAAACAACAAAGTACACACAGCCTGCATGCTCAGACATAACCAAACAAAACAAAAAAGCAGGGCGAAACAAACAAATCTACAGTCAATAAATGCGAAAAATAACTACTGAATGCCTCAAAGACAGCAGACAATCTCAAAACATTTACAAAAACAGGACAGGTTGGTTCCAGTAGGTGTCCAAAATAAAACACCAGATGACCTTCCAGTAGAAGAAAAGGCACTAGACCTAACTGATACGGAATTCAAATCTCTAATATTCAGAATTATCCAAGAGTTGAAGCAAAAAAACAGAAAAAAATGAGGAAAAAATAGACAAATTCATGGAAAAGGCAGACAAATTCATGGAAAATAGAGACAAAAAAAAAAAAAAAGGAAGAATTCAAAAAAATAAAAAGGAACAAAATGCTAAAATAAATTCACAACTAGAAATTATACAAAAACAACAATTAGAAATCCAAAAGATAAACAACAAGATTTCAGAAATGATCAGTGTCATAGAAGGGCTGAAGAGCAGGTTTGAAACAATGGAAGATAGGACCAGCGAAGTTGAAGGTAAACACTTGGACACAATGCTGTTTAAGGAAAAATCAGAAAAAAGAACAAATAAAAAATGAAGAGACCCTGAGAGTTATGTGGGATACAATCAAAAGCAAAAATTTGCAAATGATTGGAGTTCCAGAACAGGGGGAGAAAACAAAACACAGAGAGGATCATTGAAGAACTGCTGACAGAAACTGCCCCAATATCATGAAAGATGAAAAGCTGACCATCCAAGAAGCTCAACGAACCCCATATAGGAGAGACCCCAAAAGAAAATCACCAAGGCATATCATAATCACACTCGCCAAAACCAAAGACAAAGAATCCTGAGAGCAGCTAGAGAAATACAAAAAGTTACATACAGAGGAGAAACAATAAGACTAAGCTCGGATTATTTGGCAGAAACCATGCAGGCAAGAAGGCAATGGGATGACATATATAAAACATTGAAAGAAAAAAATTGCCAGCCAAGAATAATATATCCTGCAAAACTCATTCAAATATGATGGTGAAATTAGGTCATTTCCAGATAAACAGAAATTAAGGAACTATGTAAAAACCAAACCAAACTTACAAGACTTATTAAAGGGAGTCCTTTGATCTGAGAACAAACAATATCAGATCACAGGCTGAATATAGGACACAGGATTGTACTAGCCAGATACCAACCTAGGAAATGAACTCTTAAGGACTAAGCAAAAACAAAAGAATTACAACAGGGAACCAGAGAGGTTAATCGGTAAATGACAACAGCATCAGAACAATAAAAGAGGGGTTAAACAGTGTAGGTACAGAACCTTTTAATGGAAAGGAAGGCAAGGTGATACCAAGTAATAATAGACTGGTTCAAATCTAGGAAGATATGGGTAAATTTCAAAGTAACCACAAAGAAAGTTAACAAACCTACTCATCAAAATAAAAAAACATAAAGTCTCAGTAAAAACAAAACTTACAAAAACAAAAGAAATGAAATAAAAAATCTACAAACGAAAGGAACTCAGCACAGGAGAGTAAGAGGAACAAAGAAAACATGAGTACCACAAAAAAAAAAAGCACTACAAAATGCAATCCCACTCCTAGGAATATATCCTAGAGAAATAGGAGCCATCACACGAATAGAGGTATGCACTCCCATATTCACTGCAGCACTGTTCACAATTGTAAAAAGATGGAAATAACCTAGATGCCCATCAACAGATGAATGGATAAACAAACTATGGTACATACACACAATGGAGTATTATGCAAAGATGAAGAACAAGGATGAATCTGTGAAGCATCACATAACATGGATGAAACTGGAGGACATTATGCTGAGTGAAATAAGTCAATCACGAAAGGACAAATCTTGTATGAGACCTCTACTGTAAAAACTCATGTAAAAGTTTACACACAAAAAGAAACAACCTTTGTTGGTTACGAGGGATGGAAGGGGTGGGGGGGAACTAAATAGGCAATAGATTAGGGGTAACTTTGGTGAAGGGTAAGACAGTACACAGTATTGGGGAAGCCAGCACAACTTGTATAAGGAAAGGTCTTGGAAGCTCCATAGACACTTCCAAACTCCCTGAGGGACTGAATTGCTGGGCGGAGGGCTGTGGGGACTATGGTCTCGGGGAACATCTAGCTCAATTGGCATAACATAGTTTATAAAGACAATGTTCTACATTCTACCTTGGTGAGTAGCGTCTGGGGTCTTAAAAGCCTGTGAGCAGCCATCTAAGATACTCTACTGGTCTCACCCCTTCAGGAGCAAGGGAGAATGAAAACAGGATACAAGGAAAAGATTAGTTCAAAGGACTAATGGACCACAACTACCATGGCCTCCACCAAACTGAGTCCAGTACAGCTAGATGGTGCCCGGCTACCATCACTGACTGCTCTGACCAGGATCACAAAAGAGGGTCCTGCACAGAGCTGGAAAAGGATGTAGAACAAAATTCTAACTCACAAAAAAAAGACCAGATTTACTGGCCAGACAGAGCTGGAAAAGATGTAGAACAAAATTCTAACTCACAAAAAAAAGACCAGATTTTACTGGCCGGACAGACTGAAGAAACCACGAGAGCATGGCCCCTGGACGTCCTGTTAGCTCAGTGGTGAAGTTACTCCTTAAGTACACCATTCTGCTGGGGATTGGACAGCCTCAAAAAACAAAACGGGACTATGGAGGCACAGCAGTCCTGGGACAAGGACTAGAAGGCAGGAGGGGACAGGAAAGCTGGTGATAGGGAACCCAAGGTTGAGAAGGGACAGTGTTGACATGTCATGGGGTTAATAAACCATTGTCATAGGGCAATATGTGTACTAACTGTTCAATGAGGAACTATTTGTTCTGCAAACCTTCATCTAAGGTACAAAAAAAAAAGAATTATCTATGTGAGATCAAATTGCCAACAGCAACTCAAAACATTTGCTGGGAAGCCTAGGGGACAGTGAGTTGAAGATAATGGTGATGGAATAATTTGGAAAAGGATAGTGAGAATAGCAGCACAGCTGGAAGAATGTAATCAATGTCACTGAATTGTACATGTAGAAACTTTTGAAATGGTGTAACTTTGGCTATGCATATTTTCACCAAAAAAAAGGTCCTCCAAGGTCGAGAAGGGAGAGTGTTGACATGTTGTGGGGTTGTTAACCAATGTCATAAAACAATGCGTACTGACTTTTAAATGAGAAACTATTTGTTCTGTAAACCTTCATCTAAAGTACAATAAAAAAATTAAAAAAAAAACAAAAACCATCATTGGCCTACTTCATTTCTCTGATAAGATTGCTCTTCCACATACCAGCTATGGGACTCAAGGCTTCATTCAGCCATTTAGTGCATTGGTTTTGGAAATGATAACATTTGCCAGGCATTATATTTGTCCCATATGTTCATTATATAGATTCCATATGTTTCATGCAGTTTCCAGCTCTCTGAAACACAGCGAAAGGGGAGCGGAGGGAGGAGACAGTTGTTTGTTAAAAGCCATTGAAGAGTGATAATCTTCAAATTTCTTAACAAATAGCAGTTTAAAATGTCAAAACAGAGAGAGGTTTTGCACCTCCTTTAAACCCTTTAAAATAGTGTCTTGCTTGATTTCTGCTAAAAAAATATTAAAAACAAGAATTTACTAATTTGTGGAAATTATTAAAAATTTCATTTAAGAAATACTATAACTACCACTGTGCAGTGAGTTAAAAGCCTCTGAAGACTACATAGTGAACAGGAAACACACTCAGAAACCAGTAATCATTGAGTCTCACGTGTGAAAACATTCAGGTGTAAATGAACAGATATGATTGACAGGTCAAAATATGAATGTGGAAATGGGGGATGTGATCCGGGGTAAGGTAGAGGGTGCAGAGGAGGCTTTTATTGGAAAAGGCAAGAGAGAACGCGAAGAGCACTGCTATAAATTCCCTGGATTAAAACTATGACATGTGTGGAATAAAATAAATGATTTATAATTTCAAAATGTAGGGAGAATATGCTTTAAAATTAACTTAATGGTCTGGCTGAGACTGGAAGAACCCCGGAAAGCATGGCCCCTGGTATCTCTATCGGTCCAGAACTAAAACAATTTCCGAGGCCAACTCTTCAGGCAGGGATTGGACTGGACTGTGGGACATAAAGTGATATTTGTGAGGAGTGTGCCTCTTAGCTCAAGTAGATACAAGAGACTAAACGGGCAGCTTCTGTCCGGAGGTGAGATGGGAAGGCAGAGAGGGTCAGGAGCTGGTTGAATGGACATGGGGAATCAAGGGTGGAAAGAAAAAGTGTGCTGTCACAGTATGGGGAGAGCAATTAGAGTCATGTAACAATGTATGTATAAATTTTTGTATGGGAAAAAATTAAAAAACCTATAAAAAATTAACTTTAGTTTTAAAATTGTATCATACTTGATGATCAAGTATTTTATACACATTTGTTTGAAGTAAAAAATAAAGATACTGGTCATTAATTAGTATTTGAAAAACTACACAGTATTTCTAAAAATTCCTATGAAGAAATGTGTAGATGTGTTTACAGGTATGCTAGTGTATTGTGGGAGGGTACTTATGAGGACAAAATCCAAAACCAAACCCGTTGCCATCGACTCAATTCTGACTCATTGTGACCCTACAGGACAAAGCAGAACTGCCCCACAGGGTTTCCAAGGAGAGCAGCTGGTGGTTTCAAACCGCCAACCTTTTTGTTAGCCGCTGAGCTCTTAACCAGGTGTCACCGGGGCTCCGGTGAGAGAAAGGGGTATCTGTTTGCTTTGAAGTTCTGTTGTTTACCAGTCTCATAAATAATATTGGAGCATCTAAAACTCCAAAGGAATCTGTAAATAGTAATGACTTCTAAAATCTAAATATTTTGATAATTACCAAATGTAACCAGAAGTAACTGCTATTTTAAATAAACTCAAAAGAAAAAAAAAAATTAAGGTTTTACAAGAGTTCGTTAGCTCTCATTTTTATATTTAATACATGTTATAAGAAATATAAGTAAAATACATTTTTATGGTTCTAAGTTAAGTCAATTAAAATGTAAAGTTTTATAGATCACTAGTTTCCTGGTGACAAAATGCCCCACACCCATGACAAGGCAATGAGACTTGAGTTCAGGTTCTTGCTCTGCCACTCACCTACTAGTTATGTGACTATAGGCCAGTTACATACATTCTAAAGGTTTCATATCTACAATAAGGCCATATTCCTACTCTTTACCTCATAAAGTTGTTTACAGAATCAAATTATCTGAGACGGTAAATGTAAATCATTCAGCACAATAAATTGGAAATGTTGTTGCTATTAGGTGCCGTCGAATCGGTTCTAACTCATAGTGACCCTATGTACAATAGAACGAAACACTGATTGGCCCTACTGTTGTTGTTGTTAGGTGCCATCGAGTTGGTTCAGAATCATAATGACCCTATCTACAACAGAACTAAATATCGCCTAGTCCTTCGCCATTCTCACAAACGTTATTATGCTTGAGCCCGTTGTTGCAGCTACTGTGTCAATCCATCTCCTTGAGGGTCTTCCTCTTTTTTGCTGTCTCCCCGCTTTAGCAAGCATGATGTCTTCTCCAGGGACTGATCCTTCCCTGATAACATGTCTAAAGTATATGAGATGTAGTCTCACCATCCTTGCTTCTACAGAGCATTCTGGTTGTACTTCTTCCAAGACAGATTTGTTCATTCTTTTGGCAGCCCATGGTATATTCAGCATTCTTTGCCAACACCACAATTCAAAGACGTCAATTATTCTTTGGTCTTCCTTACTCATTGTCCAACTTTCACATGCATATGAGGCAACTGAAAACACCATGGGTTGGGTCAGGCACACCTTAGCCTTCAAGGTGATATCTTTGCTTTTTATCACTTTAAAGAGTTCTTTTGCAGCAGATTTGCCCGATGTAATACATTCTTTGATTTCTTGATTGCTGCTTCGACAGGTGCTGATTGTGGATCAAAGGAAAATGAAATCTTTGCTTCGGTTTTTTATCTGTCTATCATGATGTTGCTTATTGGTCCAGTTGCGAGGATTTTTGTTTTCTTTATGTTGAGATGTAATCCATACTGAAGGCCGTGGTCTTTGGTCTTTGTCAGTAAGTGCTTCAAGTACTCTTCGCCTTCAGCAAGCAAGGTTGTGTCACCTGCATACTGCAGGTTGTTAATGAGTCTTCCTCTAATCCTGATGCTGCCTTCTTCTTTACAGTCCAGTTTCTCAGATTATTTGTTCAGCACACAAACTGAAGAAGTATGGTGAAAGGATACAACCCTGACACACACTTTTCCTAATTTTAAACCACCCATTTATCACCTTGTTCTGTCTCAATGACTGCCTCTTGGTCTATGTACAGTGTCCACATAAGCACAGTTAAGTGTTCTGGAATTCCCATTTTTTGCAATGTCATCTGTAATTTCTTATGATCCACACAGTTGAATGCCTTTGCATAGTCAATAAAACACAGGTAAACATCTTTCTGGTATTCTCTGCTTTCAGCCAGGATCCATCTGGCATCAGCAATGATATCCCTCATTCCATGTCCTCTTCTGAACCTAGCTTGAATTTCTGGAAGCTCCTGGTCTATGCACTGCTACAACCATTTTTGAATTATCTTCAGCATAATTTTACTTGTGTGCAATATTAATGATATGGTTTGATAATTTTCACATTGTGTTGGATCACCTTTCTTTGGACTAGGCATGGATATGGATCTCTTCTAATTGGTTGGCCAGGTAGCTGTCTTCCAAATTTCTTGGCATAGATGAGTGAGTGCTTCCAGCCTCATATCCATTTGTTGAAACATCTTAATTAATACTCTGTGAATTCCTGAAGCCTTGTTTTTCTTCAATGCCTTCAGTGCAGCTTAGAATTCTTCCTTCAGAACCATTGGTTCTTGATCATATGCTACCTCCTGAGATGGTTGAAAGTCGACCAATTCTTTTTGGTACAATGACTCTGCATATTTCTTCCATCTTTACTTGATGCTTTCTGCATCGTTCAATTTTTGCCCATAACCCATGTCATTGAGTCGATTCCGATTCATAGTGACCCGATAGGACAGAGTAAAACTGCCCCATAGGGTTTCCAAGGAGCGCCTGGTGGATTCAAACTACGGACCTTTTGGTTAGCAGTGGTAGCTCTTAACCACTATACCACCAGGGTTTCAGAAAGCTTGCTCCCAACGTGGGGCTCAAACACACGACTCTGGGATTAAGAGTCCCATGCTCTACTGACTGAGCTAGCTGTGCACTTAAAAGCCAAACTCATTGCCATCTAGTCAATTCCAACCCATAGCAACCCTATAGAAACCTTCAATACTGCAACTTGAGGCTTGAATTTTTTCTTCAGTTCTTTCATCTTGAGAAATGCCAAGCATGTTCTTCCCTTGTGGTTTTCTAACTCCTGGTCTTTGCATATTTCATTACAGTATTTTACTTTGTCTCCTTGAGCCACCCTTTGAAATCTTCTCTTCAGTTCTTTTACTTCATCATTTCTTCCATTCACTTTAGCTACTCGATGTTCAAGAGTAAGTTTCAGAGTCTCTTCTGAGATCCATTTTGGTCTTTTCTTCCCCACGTCTTTTTAATGGCCTTTTGCTTACTCCATGTATGATGTCCTTGATGTCATCCCACAACTTGTCTTCTGTCATCAGTGTTCAATGTGTCAATTCAACTCTGGAGATGGACTCTAAATTCAGGTTGGATATACTCAAGGTCATACTTTGGCTCTCATGGACTGTCATGGATTGAATTATGTCCCCCCAAAAATGTGTGTATCAATTTGTCTGGGCCATGATTCCCACTATTGTGTGGCTGTCCTCCATTTTGTGATTGTAATTTTATGTTAAAGAGGATTAGGGTGGGTTTGTAACACCCTTACTAAGGTCACATCCCTGATCCAATGTAAAGGGAGTTTCCCTGGGGTGTGGCCTGTATCACCTTTCATCTTACAAGAGATGAAAGGAAAGAGAAACAAGCAGAGAGTGGGGGACCTCATACTGCCAAGAAAACAGTCTTGGGAGGAGAGCGTCTCCTTTGGACTCTGGGTCCCTGTGCAAAGAAGTTCCTAGTCCAGGGAGGAAGACTGATGAGAAGGCCAACAGAAAAGGAAAGTCTTCCCCTGAAGCTGATGCCCTGAATTTGGACTTTGAGCCTACTTTACTGTGAGGAAATAAATTTCTCTTTGTTAAAGCCATCCACTTGTGGTATTTCTGTTATAGCAGGACTAGATGACTAAGCCATGGACTTGTTTTATTTTCTTCAGCTTCAACATGAACTTGCATTTGAGCAATTGATAGTCTGTTCCGCAGTAGGCCTCTGGCCTTGTCCTGACTGATGATCTTGAGCTTTTCCATTGTCTCTTTCCACAGATGTAGTCAATTTGATTCCTGTGCATTTCACTGGGCAAGGTCCATGTGTATAGTCACTGTTTATGTTGTTGAAAAAAGGTATTTGCTATGAATAAGTCGTTGGTCTTGCAAAATTCTATTATGCCATCTCCTTTGTTTCTATCATCAAAGCCGTATTTTCCAACTACTGATCCTTCTTTGTTTCCAACTTTTGCATTCCAATCACCAATAATCATCAATGCATCTTGATTGCATATTTGATCAGTTTCAGACTACAGAAGTTTAATTTCTTCATCTTTGGCATTAATGTTTGGTGTTTAAATATGGATAATAGTCATATTAACTGGTCTTCCTTGTAAACGTATAGGTATTATCCTATCACTGACAGCATTGTATTTCAGGATAGATATTGAAATATTCTGTTTGATGATGAGTGCTGCACTGCTCCTCGTCAATTTGTCATTCCCAGCATAGTAGCCCATGTGATTGTCTGAATCAAAATGGCCAATACCAGTCCATTTCAGCTCACTATTGCTTAGGATACTGATCTTCAAGCATTCCATTTCATTTTTGACAACCTCCAATTTTCCTTGAATCCTACTTCATACATTTCACATTCCGATTATTCACGGTGCTTTGCAGCTGTTACTTCTCATTTTGAGTCATCCTTCCAATGTAAGGGGCTCATCTTCTGGCACTATATCAGTCAGTGTTCCCCTGCTATCCATAAGGTTTTCACTGGCCAATTTTTTCAGAAGCAGACTTCCAGGTCCTTCTTCCCAGTCTGTCTTATACTGGAAGCTCCACTAAACCTGTTTACCATCAGTGACCCTGCTGGTATTTGAAATACCAGTGGCATAACTTCCAGCATCACAGCAACATGCAAACCAACACAGCATGACAAACTGACAGACAAGTGGTGGAAATTTGAAATACCCAATATATTTTAGCATACTTATTGAGACATCAGAGCTGCATTGCAGAAGTTGTACACTTTTTATTACCATTAAAAGCCATTAAATAACTTCTCTATTTAGACTATTTGCTAACAAGTTATTTATTAAAATGGGGGAAATATGAGGGATTTATCATGTATCTATATACAGGAATTTATCATAGTTGGACATCATCACAAAGTTTAGAGAAAAAAAGTCGTATTTTAGAAAGAGACCTTTAAAATATTACAGTGCTATTACTTTTGTTAAATGTCCCAAAAGTTACAGAAGATAGTAACATGGACATTTATTAATATATCAAACTAAAAACAAACTTGACAGTAAGAACTTTGATCATGAAATTTATGAGAACTGAAACCAAAAAGCTTTTTATCTCTCTGTTGAACAATACTCAAACTAAGCAAAGTTAATCTAGTTGTTTGCTTCAAGAAATACTTGCTCATAGAACATAAGACTGTGAACCAACCTAACAGCTTACTTAGCAAGAATAACTGCTTGCAAGACCCCCACCTCACTGTGCACACCAACCCAAAGCTATTATGTTCTGAACTCTGCCCAATTTCAACCATTTCTCTACCTTTCAATACCTGTCTTAAAGTATCCAGCCCAGGCCCAAACTGTGGACAGTTGTTGTTAGGTGCTGTAGAGTAGGTTCCAACTCACAGGGACTCTGTGTATAACACAATGAAACGTTGCGTGTTCCTGTGCCATCCTCACAATTGTTGCTGTGTTTGAGCCACTGTTGTAGCCACGGTGTCAATCCATCTTGTTGAAGGTCTTCCTCCTTTTTGCTGACCCTCTACTTTACCAAGCATGATGTTCTTCTCCAGGGACTGGTCCCTCCTGGTAACATGTCCAAAGTAAGCAAGATTAAGTCTTGCCATCTTCACTTCTAAGGTGCATTCTGGCTGTAGTTCTTTCAAGACAGATTGAGTTCCTTCTTCCAGCAGTCCATGGTATATTAAATATTCTTTACCAGCACAGTCCAAATGCGTTAGTTCTTTTTGATCTTTATTTTCATTGTCTAGCTTTCGCATGCATATGAGGTGATTGAAAATACTACTGCTGCATCAGATGCACCTTAGTCATCAAAGCGACAGCTTTGCTTTTTAACACTTTAAAGTCTTGACAATTACCTTGCCCTAATTTCCCATTTTGAGACATTACTAACTCTAATGGTGTACTCCTTTATTGCAAGCAGTAGGTCTAATGAACTTAGCTTTGCTTCATCAATAGATTTTCTAGGGGCCTATGGAGGGGTTAAGAGTTTACATCAGTGTTTTAAGAGGGCAACTAACTATGGTATCTAGAGAGACAAGGTATGAATGACTATCATTACCTTCTTAATTATAAAAAGTAACTTTTTCTCCCCATTGATGTGTAGATAAATCTGAGGGTATGTAGAGGAAGCTAAACAAACCGGCATGCTTTGAGTGAGGACTTGTGTGCTATTCAGAGCAATCCAGTAGATTGTTTTCTAGTGCCCACAAGTTAAAGGACAGATATTTAACTGTGCAACAGTAAGTGATGTAATGTCATATTAGAGGATCACCTATATGCAATGGTAATCATTAGAATTGTCACCCTTCCCCCCTTTTCTGGAACTTAAACAAGCAAAAAATTCAATTAATTAAATCATATTATATTTTACAATATACTGACCATAAAATATGCTACACTTGGGCCTCTACAGAGAAGTTTTTGATCAGACAGATAGGCATTCCTATTCTATGATTTGCTCTTTCCCTCGAGTGATTCTTCTCTGAAATAACATTTGGCTCCCTACCAAGAACATACAGAAAGATCTTAAACTATCTTCACTTCCACATCTAAGAAACTGAAATACTACTGACCACCTTAGCCCAGCCTGAGAAGATTGGAAATAGAATTGCAATAAAGATAAGAAAAGAGCAAATTGTTCACTCTTGGATGGGCCTTTCGCTTTTGCAGACCAGTGGATAATCACTTTGGGTGAGGGGTCCAGAAAAGTACTCCAGAAGAGTCATTTACCAAATGGAATCTTTTGGCTGGAGAGGCAGTGTTCCTCCAAATGGGAGTAATTTGCTAGCTTCTCACCAGGAGGATGAATTTTTGTGACCACTGGGTGTGGGTGTAGTGGGGAAAGAAAAATCAGGGAGGGGACAGTGACACAATGCAGTACTGCCATGTGTCTTAGTTATAATTATTATACCTCAACCTACGTAATAGAATGACTGAGCTAAATCCTCCTCCCATAAAGCTAATCTCTCAATTTAAATATCTGCCTGGTTTAGGAAATAACCCATTAACAGAAAAGACAGGCACATTCCATTTCTTAAATCTGATGTTAGAAGGAGGGTACACGCATTTCTGAGTTTTGCTAATTCATTCCAGAAGCACTTACTGAATGTTTATTATATTCTAGGTATTATTATCATCACTAAAGTGATGACATTCAATATTCCAATATAAAAGGTGAATTTCTACAAAAAGGTACCTAGATAATTTTGTTTATCTTTGCAAGCTTCTACATCAAAAGCCTTAACTTTATTAAAATGTAAATCAAAAGTCATTTGCTATTCCTTTTGTTCATACGAAGATGACTGTGTTTCTGAAAAATTTGGGATGAAAGTATCAAATGCTTGGCTTTCTCAACAGAGATTAGAACTCTGATTTGGGATTAGTAATTGCACCTCCCTTCACTACTCGACTACCATCCTCCCATCCTTTGATCACAGTGTTAATTTAACATAGACCCATACTTCATAATGATCCATCTGTTTAGATTTCCTCATCAGTAGTTGTTAAAATTAGGCAAGGATTTGTGGTTGGTTATTTTTATTCACAGCCACATTAACTCAGGCCCTGAAGTAATCAGTTTGTATTATGTGGCCTTTCATGCAGGGTGCACAGATTTGCAGCTTGTTTGGTTTATCTAGTCTCATGCTTGTGAGGCAGCTGTTAGGCATTTAGTGAATAAAATCCTCTTCCTCCAGGGAACTACGCTTTGTCCATTCTGAGGGAGATACATGCAGCCTACTGTATTAACATTGGGAACATCGTACATCACTCTTTTTTTTTTTTTTTTTTTTTTTTTAATGCAGCCAGCTCCAGAATTTTGGTGGACAGTTTCCCTAAACCTAGCTGACTAACCCAAGCCTGATAGAACTTGGCCACTGGGTTCCTAATTTTAATTTTTGTTAAGTGGGGAGTAACATCTCACATTACATTTTTGAGATAACTCACACTGACCTCAAGAGTTGGGAAGTAAATTACCTTTAGATGTATTTAAACTATAGATGTTGGCCTCTAACCCATCTTCTGTTCAGTGCTTCTGTTTGCCTTTTCTTATGTCTCTTTTTCAAATATTGAAGAAATGAAAAAATATGAGATTAAACCTTTTCTCACTTGATTGTGTCCCTGCCAAATGATCATATCAGTGAACATTCATTCAAACACTTCATTAAAATTCAGTCCCTAGATGAGCAAACTTAATTGGCATGAAGTCAAGATACATAATTATTTAAATTACGAACATTTCTAGAAACAGAAGGTTATGATGAAAGGCATTTATTTACACTGCATCATTCCACTGTGTTGGAAATTACAATAAAAAACAAATGTTGCACTTTGCTGCAAAAAGGAAGTAAAATATAATACTATGGATATATAACGTCTTCAGGGAAAAAAAAGTTTTATTTCAAATTTTCTTAAATGTCTTTTGGTTCACTTGTATTGAAAAGCTGCTTGGCTACCTAAAAGATAAAGTCTTTCTTTTACCAAGAGTTCAGATAAAATCCTACAATACTAAAATAAATTACCCTGAGTTATAGCACACACACCTTTGGGTGTTAAAAAAATGGTAAAAATTTCAGTAAAAAATACATCTAAAATTAGTGGGTTCAAACATGCCCAGACACCACAAACATGAAGAGAAATTCCAGACTTGGTTAACATGAATCACCAAAACTATATTCAACACAAAGCCATAACGTGAGAAGTACTTTAAGAATCGTATCAAAACGCAACGTAAGAGAGTTGCACGTTTGTTAACACCCTGCATACTTCTCTGCCATTTCACTCAAATGGCATATTTTTCTAACTACCTGGGGACCCCATGTGGTATTCCAAGACAGTGCTAAGAGTATTTGTGAATAAGAGAAATACTCACAGAATCTCAGAGAAAGGGTTTACAGAGCATTAAAATTCAACACACTGTGGAACTGCTGACACTCTGCTTTTCGTTTCCCAAAAGGCACCATGGGTGGAGGTTATTTTTCTTTTTTAGAATTGGTATATTATTACTGCAGGTATTTGCTAGTTCAAGACAATGCAAATAGAACTGTAAACATGAAACATGACAGCATTGTGTAAATTTAGAAATGTTATTGGGCTTCTTTTTAATGTAGGCATATCTCTTTCATTGTCATTCTTTTAATGTCGTCTTTATATGAACTGGTATTTTTCTGTCATCAGACAAAATGAATAAAGAAGAGCTTCTATAAATGCTGACTATACTAATGATTTATACAGTGGTTGCAGTAAAGCAACTGGTACATTCAAGAGACCGGAAACTACCCTCTCCTACTCCCCCACACATAACCACAAAAGAAAACACTAAAACAATAAAAACAACAACACAAGTGGTATATATAGCCCTATACGCATGAATAGTCAGTTGAATAGAGCTTTATGAAAGTAGAATATCAAGGAGTAGGCTGGAAATAGGGACTGATTTAGAACGTAGGCGGGAAGAAAAGACACTATTCATACCTCACACCTTTCATGGGACTCAGCAAACTAAGGGCTAGTTGGAAATTTTTGGCCCCTACTATCTCAGCTTCATCAAACACATCAATAGATGACTCAGAAATGAGGTTTTCCTGCTGAGACTACCAAAGCTCTGGTTCTTATTCTCTTGACCAGGGGTAATCAAGATCTAAACAGGCTCTATAAAGTTCTAGCTTAAACTCAGAAACGATGACTAAGATCCAGGTAAACACTAGACTGGTTTTAGTAGATAGATACCAAGCATCTTACTCTAACATCAGAAATGACTCTCTGTTTCTGAATATCCATGAAGCATTTTTTTTTTTTTTTTAATATTGAAGGTATACTGAAAAAAAAAGAAGGTGTATTAGGTCACATTAAAAGTAGAAAGTAAAAACTCTATAGGTCATGTTCTGCTACCACAAGCCAACAAAACTTGGAATTTATAACAAGAGGATAGACAAAAATTTAGAATATTTTGAATAGTCATAAAGCTTTCCTAGATAAATGTTAAATAAAGAAAATTTTGTACACTTTTTTTTCTAATATTTAAATTTTAATCTTATTTATTTATTGTTAGTTCCTCAAGCTGATCCACCATATTAGTGATTTGATTTTCTGCTGGGTTGATTCTGCGCTTTGCTGCTTCTGATAGATATTTTCAATTGTGCATTTACATTTAAAATGTAATCTTTACAGAAGTAATACATCTTATAGACTTCTAAAAATGGAATAAGTAAAAAGAATAACAAAAACAACATATCCCTATACCCAAAGGTAACCATTTTAACCATTGTTAAAATATTCATACATAGTCTTTCAGTTGTATATCCCTTCCCATAAGTTTTTCAGTATACTAGGTATACTGCTTTGTGACTTGATCTTTTAGTTTTAACATTCTATTGTTAATTTTTAATTTTACATTCAAGTAGTTACGTATTCTTTGCAAAAGCAATTTCAATGGTTGCATACTAATCAATATAAGTTGGATTGACAGCAACTAACAACAACAATAATCATTATAACTAATCACTGTAAAAGTCTACACCATGTATCCAATCCCTTATTATTTGATATCTGAGTTACTTTCAACTCTTTATTATAATAAACAAAAACACTGTAACATATATCTTTATTTGGCAAATATTCCTAGCCTAGAATTACTGGTCTAATAGTAAACTCAGCTTTAAATCTTGATAAACACTGTCAAAATACCCTCTGGAAAAATTATACCAAGTTATACTCCTACTAAGGGCACTTATTAGTACTAGCTTCCCCATACTCCCACTACCACTGGTTATTACCATGTTCTCTTCTTAAATCTTTGCTGATTTAATAGACGAAATACCACATATTTTAAAATTTGCTTTTGTTTGCTAATAAGTTTGGGAGAAAAGAAGACAACAGATTTGGGAACTATTACTCCTTGAACAGAGAAAGCACAGAGATATTTCAGAAAAACAAGAAGCAACTTTAAGGGCTTATCATTTCTCAGAGAGAATGATGATGTTTCTGGTAAAGATGTGGAGTTGTGTCAAGTAGAGAGCATTGGAGTAGTGATCAATTTGATTCATTTCCTATGATATATAAAAAAATTTAAAAACCTGTTCTCCAAGACTGTCATGTACATAAATTACGTCTTCTTTGGTTGACTATAAATTCCCAGTTTTCTGCTTCACTTCCTAGAGTTTCAGAGTTGTACACCTGGAATGGCCATTAGCAAAATTTTGTCATGAACTCTTTCTTAGTTTATATTTGGAAAACAAATGAAAAATATTCATCCAGGGTCTTCACTAGAGTTTTATATCTGGTGAAGCAGAGTCCCTTGACTCAGTGCTTTTTTTTTTATTTTTATTTTTTACCTTTGTCCACTATATCCTAATCTATAAACTAAACCCACTGCCATCAAGTCTATTCCAACTCATAGCAACCCTACAGGACAGAGTAGAACTGCCCCGTAGAGTTTCCTGGGCTGTAATCTTTATGGAAGCAGACTTCCACATCCTTCCCCCACGTAGCAGCTGGTGAGTTTGAACAACTGACCTTTCTTTTAGCAACTGAGTGCTTAACCACTGCACCAACAGGGTTCCTTCATTATATCCTAGTGAGCTATATTTTCCCAGTATACCATAACACCACTTTGTAATATAATTTTTAATTTAACATTCTAGTCATTTATTAAGCCAATTATATAATAAACATAAATTAGGAGCTTACAATGTATTTCATAACTATGGAGGATCCACAGATGTAAAATATTTGCTGTGTAATATATGAATATTACAAGTTTGTATGTGGGCTAATCCAGCTATATCGCACAGGCTTTCTGTGTTGTGAGTTACACAAGGAGCAATTTTGCAAACTGGAATATTCAAGAATGCTATTTGGTGCTCATAATATGTTGAGAATTATTGAGTGGGAGCTCAATAAGTGTTTAACCAAATTTTAGATAAAGAAGGATTTAGCAATGGGAATCTGATTGAGCGATAAAGAGGAAAACTAAAAAAATACTTCATGCTATATGGTCAATCCCCAGACGGTGGGCAAACCCTGAGTCTGTGTTTCCAAACTAAATGTAGAGGCCAATTCCAGAATAGGAAAGAGAAGAATCTGACAATTTGGCAATAATTTAGAGGCTCTTGGTATTGGAAGAGGTGACTATTGCTGATGTTATTATTCTGGTTTTTTGATTCAAGAATGGAGCAAGCAGAAACAGTGACTTTTTCCGTAAAGAGTTTACAATTCTAAAATTGTCTTTCTTGCTCTTTCAGCAAATTGTAGACGGTTTGCCCGTATGATATGAGAAAAGCATTTTTGTCCCTTAAATTGGAGAATGTATGTGAAAGGTTCCTAAGTTTCATTTTGACACTAATATCAACAGTTTTAGCGATCAACATATCTGAGGTGAAAAGTGAAAGGATAACATAGGGGATTATACGATCTGTGGTTTAAAAAAATAATTCATTCCTTTTTACATGTTCCCCATCTTCCTCTTTACTCCAGTATCATTTTATAATTCTACAATATATTGTATTTACCTTTTTTTCACGGCTGAAGTGTGGGGTGTTTAAGCCATTTTATCTTCTTTTTATGTTTAATCATTTCAATTAAATTGCCAGCTTGAAATGACTTCTTGACAGGATGATCTTGTGATACTAACTAATGTCTTTATCTTCAGACTCGGCCTTTGTTATTCTAATGAATAACAAGATTATTTCAAATGCTTGCCCTAGATCCCAGCATTTAAGAGGAAATATTCAAATCTTTCCTACTCCTATCAAATAGAGAGAGCCTTAATTTAAAATCTCTTCACTTGCTATCAGATGATTTCATATTGCGCTAAATAGTATCAGGAACACGGTCTTCTCTAATAACATTTATTTGAATAGTTGTCCCTCA
Organism: Dugong dugon; assembly: GCA_030035585.1. Classification (NCBI taxonomy): domain Eukaryota; kingdom Metazoa; phylum Chordata; class Mammalia; order Sirenia; family Dugongidae; genus Dugong; species Dugong dugon. Next base: position 17,835,830 of record CM057480.1, on the reverse strand, counting down.
TATCTTTTCTTTGATAGTTTCATTGTAAATATTACCAAGGGATTTAGAGAATGTTGAATAATGTCAGCATTCAATCTTCACGCTTTCATTCATTATTCATCAAGCATGTAGTACGTCCAACCACGCATCAGGAACCAGGCACGGCGCTAGGAGTTCAACAATGTAAAAGACCTCTTGCCTGGCATCAAGGAGTTGACATCTAGCTGGAGACAAAGGCAATTAAAATCATAATGTACTCTGACAGGTGCGGGCCTGGGACTGGAGTTAGAAATCCAGGAAATGGGCTTCCGGCTCCTCCTCTATTTACTAGCTGTGTAATGCAAAATTTAATTCTCCTCAGTCAGTGGTCAAATATTTAAAATGGGAGTTATAACTGTACGTCACTCATAGGGTTATTGAGAGGGTTAAAAGATAATTATGTAAAAGGTTTAGCGCAAAATCTGGCATATAGTAAAAACTCAATAATAAAAAGACAAATAATGTTAAGAGGTAAATAAATTATAACACTTACAGAAAAAATACAGGGGAAAATTTTCATGATCTTGGGCTAGGCAAAGATTTCTTAGATACGACACCAAAAGCACAATGTATTTGAAAGAAATGATAATTTTGCTTTCATCAGAATTCAAAATGCTTTTGCCTCAAAAGACACCATTAAAACAATGAAAAGTCAAGCCACAGACTGGGAGAAAATACATGCAAATCTTATTTGATAAAGGACTAGTGTCCAGAGTATATCAAGTCCTTTATCAAATATGATTTGCATATATTTTTCTCTCCTTTTTATTATTTTACAACTCAATAATATGAAGACAATAACCCAATGAAAAATAGGCAAAGGATATAAATACCCAAGAGACATACAAATGGCAAATTAATAAGCACATGAAAAAATCTCAGCATCATTAGGAATTAAAGAAATGCATATTCAAACCATAACAAGATACGATTTTTCACCCACTAGAACGGCTATGAGGATCCCTGGTGGTGCAACAGTTAAGTGCTCAGCTGCTAATCAAAAGAAAGTTTGGTGGTTTGAACCTATCCAGTAGCTCTGTGGAAGAAAGACCTGTCGATCTGCTTCTGTAAAGATTACAGCCTGGAAAATCCTTTGGGACAGTTCTACTCTGTCACTTGGGTCACTATCAGTTGAAATCGACTTGAGAGTACCTACCAACAACAACAACAGAATAGCTATAGTAAAAAAGACAGACAATAATACGCGTTGCTGACGATGTGGGGACATTGGAAACTGCATAGGTTGTTAGTGAGAATATAAATTGGTATAGTCCACTTCAGAAAAGTTCGGCAGTTTCTTAAGAAGTTAAACACATACTTATCAGACGGCCCAGCAATTCCATCCCTAGGAATCTAGTCAAGAGAAATGAAAAACATTTCCATACAAAGACTTGTATGCAATTGTGCTTTACGGTATTATTCATGATAATCCAAAGCTGAAACAATCTAAAAGTTCCACTGACAGGGAATAGATAAGTAAATATAATGTATCTATAGGAATGAAAATGATTCAGCCAAAAACCAGAAACAAGATACTAATTAATACATGCTACAACATGGATGAATCCCCAAAACATTATACTAATCAAAATATGTCAGATGCAAAGGCTTACACATTGTAGGATTTTATTTATATGAAATGTCCAGGAATTGTGCAGAATTCCTTGTATAGAAACAGAAAACAAGCTAGAGGAAGTCTTGTGATAGGGTAACAGTATGAATTGACTGTAACGGATGTGAAGGATATGTTTTGGGTGATAGAAATTTTCAAAAATTAGATTCTGATAATGTTTGCACAACTCTGCAAATATACTAGAAGTTATTGGATTGTACACTTAAATGGGTGAATTGCATGATACGTAAATTACACTTTAATGAAGTTATTAAAGAAAAACATATGAGTTGATCATGACAAATAAAGGAGAAAAAAGCCCTTTTTGATATCAGAAAGAGTGTTATAAATGACATCTCTGCCTCTGGATGGGATAAATGGTTAACACAGTTGACTGCTTACCGAAAAGTTGCAGGGTCAAGTTCACCCAGAGGAGCCTTAGAAGAAATGCCTGGTGATCTACTTCTGAAAAATCTGCCCCTGAAAACCCTATGGAGTGCAGTTCTACTCGACATGCAGGGGTTCCCATGAGTCGGAATAGACTGGACAGCAACTGGTAACTGGTACATTAAATAAAATGCTTAGCTGCCTTTGTTAATGTTCCTAATTATACCAAAAAACCAAACAAACTCTTTGCCATCGAGTCGATTCCGACTCAGCGACCCTATAGGAAAGGGTAGAACGGTCCCATAGGGTTTCCAAGGGACTGTTGGTGGATTTGAACTGCTGACCTTTTTGGTTAGCAGCAGAGCTCTTAACCATTGCGGCACCAGGGCTCCAAATACAGGCCTATGTAAAAAAAAAAAAAAGTCAAAATGCAGTTAGGGAAAGCAAGTTTTTAGTACATGAAGCAGCATTTTGGTTGTGGCTAAATCCAGGGATAGATTTTTGACATTTAAGCAATGGGTAACATCTCCCTCAGGCTACCTAACATAGGTATTATATCTATCTTCCCAGCTCTTGATTAAATATTGAATAGCAGTGAGTTTGACGTTATAATCCTTGACAAGCATCTGGAGTGCAGTTAGTCTGTGTGGCTGATTAAGTGGGGAGTCAGAAGCTTTAACAGTCAGTTGAGCTGGAGTCAGGATTACTACGTTCTTGAAAAAGTTAAGGAGCTTGAAGCAACACGTGCTGGAATAGAAAGGCACCCTCATCTGATTTCTTGACTTCATGGTTTCTCAAGCAGAATAGGTGAGTCTCGCATACCAGCTTCTGAAACGCCTGCCACAATCTAGTCATATCTGCCTTAGAAACTGTGACAGAATGATAACAGCATAAAAATTTTTTTTTTTACAACCAGGCTTGTTCCTTTGTCCATTGCTAGGATTTTATTTTGTTTTACATTCATTATGGCAATGATAATTACTTATGGACTGTTACCCTGGCCTATCTTGAATATTTAGGGGAGGACAGGAGGTATAGGGCTACAGCAGATGTAGGACTTTCTGCAAACCAGACTGGACAAGTTTTCCCTAAAGGAGAACCAAAGGTCTGAACCCAAGGGAGATAGAGGGAAAGTTCCTGAATTTTGCAGCTGTGGGCTGCTTCCTCTGTACCATTTCCCCTTGTGCTATTGACGCCACCTTGAAACATACCTTGATTTGGAGATTTACATGCTTAAAGACAATAAAATATGCTTGATTAAATTCTTTTTTTCCAAAGTATATTTTAGGTTGCTTTTCCTCTGATCCCTCTACACTGAACTCCTCTAGATTTACGACATAAAACATGGAAAAGTCGCATCACAGTTTACATTTCTCTGTTCCCAAAATGAATTTCTCTGTCTTTGTCTGGATTTGAAAACATGTAACTGCAAGCTGGTTTATAACTACATAATAAAATGAGTGATACTGATTAAAGAAGACAATAAAATACACAGAATTATTACTCTTTTGCTCAGAGGCCAAGGCTGTATAGCTGTAATCACCTGAGTATCTCCTGACCACAACCTTTCAATTTGTCTTGACCTAACCCGCTGGTATTGACATGGAAAATACAAATTTAATATTTATTTTTTATTTGAGGGAAGAGAGAGGGACTAAAATTTATGTGTACCTGACAAATACCGATGAACAGATTTTATCTAAATACACCTCTGTCAGTGAGTCTTCAGGTAAAACAAGTATTACTTAAAAAATTAAAATGCTCCCAAGTCAATGCGAAGAGGTCTACAGACAGCAAGATCTGAACAACCTTCATAATCTTCTTGCCTCTAAAATATAGCATTTAACCTCTCTTAGTCTTAATTTCCTCAAGTCCAAAAAGGAGTTAATTTTAATTACACTTAGGTCGTAAGTACAGTTAGGTACTTAGCAAAGTTAACACGCACATCATTAACTCTCAACTAATTGGTTGTTTTCATTATTTACATAGTAATTCAGAGGCAATAATAAAACTAATTTTGAGAGAAATACTATTGGTAAATGTAAATTAGAGAGAAAGGCTTTTTTCAATATTAAAGAGACTTGAGCATGTTTTTTTAGACCGGGAAAGAACCAATATTCATCATGTCATATAATATCTTTACTCTGCAAAGCAAATATTACTAATACTGTTGAATCTTATTTTGGAATTGATCTGAAAACACTTATTGTTAGATTGTGTATTTATTTTGGGATGTGAAGGTATTTAGAATGAGGGCGTCTATAAAACCTGGAATACCAAAGGTTGAAATGTTCTCTATGCCCTTGCATATTATCTCCAAATAAGAAGAGCTTGATAAAAATAACTTATGAATAGATTATTTTATATGAAGAAACTCTATGTTGCTGCTTTTTTAATTACTAGCATTCATCATCAATCACTTATGGTAAGATTTGTAATAAATTATATTTGTAACTATTCAGTGTACAAAGATCTTCGCTTTTTACCAGATGACCCCTTCTTGCAATCACATCTGCAAAAAATATATGTATCTTTAACTTCCAAGACTCAAACTATTTATTGACTACATCATATAAACTCATTGCTGTCGAGTTGATTCCGACTCATAGCGATCCTACAGGACAGAGTAGAACTACCCTAAAGGGTTTCCAAGGAGCGGCTAGTGGATTCAAACTACTGACCTTTTGGTTAACAGCTGAGCTCTTAACCACTGCATGACCAGGGCTCCACATCATATAGATATTAGAAATATATTGTTGTTGTTGTTAGTTGCCAATGAGTCGACTCCTCCTCACGGCGACCTTATGTATAACAGAACAAACGTTCTCTGTCATCTTCATGATCATTGTTGTGTTTGAGTCCACTGTTGCTGCTACTGTGTTATCCATTCCTCTTTTTCACTGACTTTCTAATTTACCAACCATAATGTCCTTTTCTAGTGACCGGTCTTTCCTCATGAAGTGTCCAAAGTAAGCAAGACGACATCTTGCCATTCTCACTTCTAAGGAGCTTTCTGGTTGTACTTCTTCTAAGACTGATTTGTCTGTTCTTCTGGAAATTCACAGTATATTCAATATTTTTCACCAGCACTACAATTTGAGTGCATCAATTCTTCTGTCTTTCTTTCTCATTGTCCAGTAATATATTAATGATCAAGAATTGGTTACAGATTGATAACACAGCATGGGGGGAATCCTAGTGATATAATGAGAGAGTTCAGATTTCAGGGCCACATTGCTCCAGTTAAGAGATAATTAAACAATTTCAGCCCCAAGGAAGGCTGCTTTCTTTGGCAGCTTGACTCTACTAACAGATGAACTTGTTTTCCAAGCAAATTAGTAAACAAATCTGTTAAATAAAATTAATTTGGTTTTTACACATTGTTCCTTCACTGTTTTATTTAGCAAATAATTCTTATCTCTACTTAAACATAGAGGACTGATTGCATAAATGCTTCTTAAAAGATGTAGACAAGAAGTTGAGCAAAAAAAAAAAAATTTTTTTTATTTAGCTGTCCAATGGTACTTGGCACATTCTCAGCTCTCTGCTGCATGGTGTTATTAAGGATGCTCCCTAAAACACCACCACAGTCAATTCACCTGATTTGCCTAATAAGTCTCCTTTATACGTGATTTATCTAGTTAAGTGTGCAATTATCTAGTAATAAATTGTATAGAATGAGAATATGTGGAGGAGTATTTGTCCTCTGGTCAGGAAAAGTATATACTGTTGGTATCAGTTATTAACAAGCCATTTTTAATCCGATGCATAATTTAAAATAATCTTCATGTGAACACTGTTTCAATAAAACATTAATTCATTTATCTTTTACAGTGAACACTTGCGTAGCACTTACTAAGCCACAAGTGTTGTTCTCAGTGCTTTATCTCATTGATTCCCCATAATGACCAAATGAAGTAGGGACTCGTATTATCTCCATTTTAATGATGAAGAAACTGCTTCATGGAGAGATTAAGTAACTTCACTGAGGTCACGAAACTAATAAGTGGGTGTTAACCTAACCGGTTAGGTCACATGACACAACCTCTACACCTGATCGTGTTATCAACCCTGTCTCCTTTGAATTCATTTTAGAACTGTATACTTGAAAGTTTTGTTGACTAAAGACAATTTCTTATGAGTCTACTTTCTTGGACAGAAGAAAAAGTGTCCATCTGTTTGGAAGTGACATTTTCTTAGCACATAAAATACAGAATATATGGGCAGACTCAGTTTCCCTAAAAAGTTCACCCTGATGAGCAAAGATACAGTGGCTTGAAGAAAGACAATTGAAATGAGTCCAAGCTTTATTTTGCCACCTTTTTTTTCACATAAACGCATCCCATAGGAGTATCTTTCTTGCTGGCTGTTGGCTCTTGGCTTATAAGTTTCCCAGGAACCCAAACTATGTGGTATTTTGGAATTTTTCACAACATAGTATACACAGAGGTCAATTTATTTGAATAGATTCAGATTTTAAAGGTTCTTATGTTCAGTTTGAGGTGTTCAGTCTAAATGGAGGAGAATAGGGAGCCACTGAAGGTTTTTGAGGAGAGAAGCAACAGATAAAAGCCATGCCTAAGGACCACTAGTCCACGGAAAATTGCAGAATAAATCGGAGTACTACAAGAATACGGCCAGAGACACTGGTTTTACATACAACTGGGGAGGAGAAAAGAGGGAGGACAAGACAGAGATAGCCCTAAGGTGATTCCAGAGCTTTAAGCCTAGTAACTAGAAGAACGTAGTTTCACTCACATCAATAGATGAGGGAAATTTTGTCTGGGAGAAGAGGAGGAACAGGGAAGACGGCACAGAGCTGGGAGAGAGATGAATATGACTTTTGAACAACATACATAAAGACTCATTTCAATCATCACAGCATAACTGAGGCTAAAAATGATCAAGTTTTGTGAAACCTGGATGAGATGTATAAATTTTTTGGCTATGTCAGCACTGGTCTGTGTAGAGTAGACAAGCTCACTACCAACACTGCGATTTCCTTACTGTAACTCTCCCAGTTTTGTAAGTTAATCAGTCTAAATGGGTATTTCCTATTGTTTTCTCTTGGTGACCATAGATTTTCCTTCATAGCATTTATCACAGTATGTAATTATATAGTTATTTACATGTTTACTTGTTCAATGTCTGTTTCCCCCATCAGACTGAATCTTCATGAGGACATGAACATTATCTCATTTTGTACAGCAACATATACCCATTCACTTAGCATAATTTATGACACAAAATTAATGTATATATGATCCTGGTTTAAGTCTCTGCTAAGATTTTTCAAATCTTACAGACTCAAAAACTGAGGTAATACCTGGGAAACGTTACTAATTTTTCTGTGTTAAAAAATGAAACCAAATTCTATAAACTTCCTGGACTTTTAGTAGAAATCAAAGGTTAGGGATAATTGCAACTAGATTAGCAGTGAATTGCCAAATTTAAACAGTCCTCTTCCAAGTAGTTTAACTCTGGTATTAACCTTTCAAGTGTGTTCGGGTTCTTCAATAAAAAATAATTATGAATACAAAGGGCTGTGTCCTTGTAATAAACAGAGAAAAAGTGGCACTACTCCTGATCAGAGAGATTTACATTATAACTCAAACAAGTTAGCCTCATGGCTGGAGTGCTACAAGAAAGAAAAAATACTTCTTCAGATAGAAAAAAAAAAATATGTGTTCAGAAAAGTTCAAATACTTCAGTCAAACTACAGTACGGCATACACTAATATTTTTCACAGATGAAAGACCCAAATAAACTAAGCTTTAAAAAAATCAAAGTACAATAAAGGTCTATGATCCAGAACATCTTCAATCACAGGCTCTTATTCTGCTCTGTCATCTAATTTCAACATTCTCCACTCCAGTGCCTCTGACCTTCGGAGAACAATAATGCCAATGACTTTTACAGTTATTTGCCCCATTGGGCCACTGTAATTGAGTTCACCTACAGACCTATTTGACATTGTATTAATAATTGTTTATGCTGGAGGCATTTTAGCCACACTAATGAGTCTTTGTAAAATCTAATCAAGAAACTTGAAAGATGTTTTGTGTGATTGATAATGAAGCATCCTCAGCGACATTGAATTTCCCACTGTTGTCAGAATGTTAAATATTTATTTCTTTATACTTATGCCTAGAAATAAAAACAAATGACACGAATACTTTATGATTTCTTTGTCTTGAAATTAAAAAAAAAAAAAATCTCTCCATAGAAGTTTTCCCACAACTTGACATTAACAAGAAAAAATGCTAGTGTTTTCATTTTGATGGTGAACAAAAAGCTATCTGTCACATTATACACATTCTCAAAGGTCCAATCACTCTTAAGACTCCCTTAAAGTATAGTCAGTGTAAATGGATATGTATACAGCTTGAAATATTCCCTATAAAATAAACACATTTTTAAATCAAAGTTTCAGGTAAAAGGGCAAAAAGTAGAAGAAAAAAAAAAAGTTTTCAAAGAATATATCTCCTACCTGTAACAAGTGTCCAAAGTTTTCTGTGTCAGTCATATAATTTGCACAAATATTAACAAAGCGTCGAATTCATATATAACAAACAAGGCCCAAGTTTTTTATGTACCTTAAGTACAGGCAGTCCCCGACCTACGGCAGGGTTCCGTTCCAAGGACTCTGTCATAAATCGGTTTTAACATAGTTGAATACCTCATTTTTTTCTTCCAGTTTTCATTATTATTGCCTTTTCTTATCAGTATCTTTATAAATCCAATATTTATCTTTGGGGGTTAGAAACATTACATATAAACGTTCAGATATATTTTAATGCATACATAAAAATACACAAATCATTAAAAGAAGGATGGCTTAAGTGCAGTTCTTTGTAACTTGAATACATTGTAAGTCAGGGACTACCTATAATACTCAATACAAAGAAATACCAATGCATATAATATTTTGAACACTTAGAGTTTCATTTGCATGTAATTCGATTTGTCCACTAAGATTTTATATTGTCTAACTCACCCTAACACCTAAGTAGATTTTCACCTTATAGCTGACGGGGGCCTTCCTCCCAATCAGCCCAAGATTCTCATCTAAACCACCACCACCAAGGAAGTTTCTGTGTACTGACACTGGAGAACCAGGCAGATGAGAGTGGCTCAGACCATTCTAATCTCATCGAAGTATATCAGGTCCAAGTGTGAATGTACCTCCTGTGGAGGCATGTGGGCTGCATGGGCTGAGGAGGGTAGTGATGGGACAGCCTGAAAGTAGGTTGAATGTTTCCGGTCAGTTATTGCCTGTCTGCCCCCGTACATGAATTAGCCCTTTATCAGTCAATTACTTGCCATTCACTGCCCAAGATGAGAAATGTGATTTTTCTTCATTCTCTATTATATCACACTAAACTGCTTTTTACATTTTTAGTGTATTTATAATTTGGCTGTGTTCCTCCTTTCCAATTATGTCCAATATGTCACAGGTATCACTCATCACCCACTACACATACCATACTTATTCCTCCCTCACTGTTTTATGTGAATTTTTTCCTAATACTACTTTCCACTCCAACATCCTTATCTGAAATGTTTATGTCTACCTTTACTCTGAACAAAGCCTTTCATCCCTCAAAGCCAAGATCATGTTCACTTCTTCTACGACTGCTCACCTATTTCAGGCCATCTTGATTATCTTCACTCTACTTTTAATTCCTACTTTACATAATAAGTGTTTTCTAATTGTTTCAGGGCCATTGGAGTGTCATCTAACAGGACTGTGAAGCCTCTCAGGTCAGGGTCCATATGTTTTTCTTCTTGATCCACCATATATAACAGTGCTGGGATGACCTAGTGAAGGGGCAGGCTTCGCACTGAACTGATTTTCTACACTGGCAGCCAAACATGAGTTAGAAATTCAATCGGTAAATCCCACAAGTGAACAATAACTATGTCCTGTCATTGTCAGGGTAACAATAGTGGTTAAATACCTTGTGTTTGTCTATAGAAATACCAAAAATGATGACAACCATAATTACAACAATAACTGGTCTTTTTAAGCCCCTTCTCTGTGCCAGGATCTAGACTGTTGTTGTTTCTGTTAGGTGCCATCAAGTCGGTTCTGACTCATAGTGACCCCATGTACTACAGAACGAAACACTGCCTGGTCCTGCACCATCCTCACGATCATTGTTATGCTTGAGCCCATTGTTGCAGCCGCTGTGCCAATCCATCTCCTTGAGGTTCTCCTTCTTTTTCGCAGATCCTGTACTTTACCAAGCATGATGTCCTTCTCCAGGGACTGGTCCCTTCTGACAACATGTCCAAAGTATGTAAGACGTAGTCTCACCATCCTTGCTTCTAAGGAGCATGCTGGTTGTACTTCTTTCAAGACAGATTTGTTCCTTCTTTTGGCAGTCCATGGTATATTCAATATTCTTTACCAACATCACAATTCAAAGGCATCAATTCTTCTTCAGTCTTTCTTATTCACTGTCCAGCTTTCACAAGCATATGATGCAATTGAAAATACCATGGCTTGGGTCAGGCACACCTTAGTCTTCAAGGTGACATCTTTGCTTTTCAACACTTTAAAGACATCTTTTGCAGCAGATTTGCCCATTGCAATGTGTCTTTTGATTTCTTGACTGCTTCTTCCATGGGTGTTGATTGTGGATCCAAGTAAAATGAAATCCTTGACAACTTCAATCTTTTCTCCATTTATCATGATGTTGCTTCTTGCTCCAGTTGTGAGGATTTTTGTTTTCTTTATGTTGAGGTGTAATCCATACTGAAGGCTGTGGTCTTTGATCTTCATCGGTAAGTGCTTCAAGTCCTCTTCACTTTCAGCAAGCAAGGTTGTGTCATCTGCATATTGCAGGTTGTTAAGGGGTCTTCCTCCAATCCTGATGCCCTGTTCTTCTTCATGTAGTCAAGCTTCTCGGATCATTTGCTCAGTACACAGACAGAACAGGTATGGTGAAAGGATACAACCCTGACGTACACCTTTTCTGACTTTAAACCATGCAATATCCCCTTGTTCTGTTCAAACAACTGCCTCTTGATCTATGTACAGGTTCCTCATGAGCACAATTAAGTGTTCTGGAACCATTCTCTGCAATGTGGCTCTAAACCAGGGGCTTAATATACATTTCATTTAGTCATAATAACAACATATCAAGTTAGTATTACTATCCCCATTTCACAGATGAGGAAATTTAGAGTTAGAGAGACTAAGGGCCTTGTTAACGACGATTCGTCTGGTAAGAGTGGTGAAGCTTGAATTAAAACTAGTTTGACCTGACTCTAAAGCTTTTAACCACAGAAATCTAGGAAGCGTTTAGACCTTATAAAAGCTATACTTGTTCACTGAAACGTTAATCATTTGCCAAAATTACCTGCAGATTATAGATTATTTAAAAGCAATAATCATTCAATCAAGCCTTGCTGAGTGCTTGGCAATCAAGAAGAATACAATTTAGATCAATGGCAAGAAATACAAGAGTTAAAAAAATAATTGTAATAAAATCTTACAAGCAACGTCTTAAAGCAATAGGTGATGTGGTCAACAACTGTGGAGAATTAGAGTTTATTTGGGGTAACTGTCACTGTGAGCTGAAGGTTTCAAGAACTAGGTGGGCTAGGAGAAAGATCTTGGGGGGAAAAAAAAGTGCTTCTGTCATTAGAAGGGAAGGCCTCAGAGTTGGGAGCAGACCTGAATAATAAAGCACAACTCCTGGTTGAAATAATATTGAGTAAACTCATTTGGTAAAAGGAGAAAGTCCACACAGAGAGTGATGGACAGAAGGCTGGAAAGTTTCCTCAGGGAAAGTCTTCCTAGATTGACCAGTATGGTAGAAAGAGTTGGAACTGAAACAATTTTCTCTGTACATGCCTAACTTCCTTTCAGTTCTCTCCTTTTCTTCCCTGGGTCCTTCTTCTTTAGAGTTCTTTGAAGACTTTCCTTTTATCTTCTTTTATAAGTTTCTGCACGCCTGGAATGTCACACCATCTACCGGTATTTCTCCACCTCCTTTTTTTATTTTTAACACGTGAAAGAAAATTTTATTGCTACTGCAACATTTTACCAGGCAATATGATGTTTCAAAAAGTATTCAGAGCTTTGAAGGTAGACAGATAGGCCTGGATTTGACTCCAGTGCAGCCATTTAGTAGTACATTGCTTAGTCTCTATGTATGTCACATTCTTAATTTCTAAAATGGGCAACATAGTAAATACTCGGCAAGTTCCATATGAAGACCTGGTGGTGCAGTGGTTAAGAGCCTGGTTGCTAACCAAAAGGTCTGGGGTTCAAATCTACCGCCCGCTCCTTGGAAACCCTTTGAGGCAGTACCACTCTGTCCTATAGGGTCACTATGAGTCAGAATCGACTCAATGGCAACATGTTTGGTTTTGATTTATATATATCAACATTTTTACAATATAGTAAATGCAATATTAGTTCTGAGTTCCATCAATTCATTTGACATTCATGTCACAAGACTTTATGTTTTAGGATAGAAACTCTCCTTCTTGCTTCAGTACAACAATGAACAAAACGAAATTACATTCTAATCAGGGAGATAGACAATAATCAAACAATATGTATAGTGTATAGTCACCTATAGTTAAATACGGTGAAGAAAAAGAAAACAGGATGAGGGGATAGGGTGAGGTAAGGGGTGTGGATATTTAAAAAGGGTAGTCAGGGAAAGCTCAGTAAATATTTGTTCTTAATGAAGAAAAGATTATGTATAAAAATAGGCTTTATAAAACATTTGTCAGCAGAGTGATGACTTAGAAATAGTTTCAAAGACTGCAGAAATATTATGAACTTTACACAAAGTTACTTCAAATAGAGATACATCACAGAGGATTCATGCAAGTTCTTTTAGATAATTAATGTTTTTCAAAGGCTGAAGGACGCAGAATATTAAATCTAAAGTGTTTGAAGCCAATGGCAAATAAAGATCAATGAGAAACAAAAGGAAATTGTCTTTGAAAGTGTGGTTCTAGCCAGTGGAAAAATATGATACAATCCTTTTAAACATCCACTTTATAGTCTTTCAAGAACAAACTATTAAATAAAATGAATCGAGCACTGTCCCTGTGGCATAGTGGTTAAAGGAGACAAAATATCTAGGTTTTCAGGTTCTGGCTCTTCTTAGCTGTGTGACCTAGCTTATGTTATCTGTGTGTTACTTGGCTGATGATACCAATTTTTTGGAAATTCCATTATCATGATCAGACTAGTATATTCTATTTAAAAATATGTTATCACTTCGGAAACAGTAGTGTATTTATATGTATGTATATATGTGTATTTATATACATATATGCATATATCTATACACACACACATATACTTAACTGACTCAAATGTCAGCTGTAATGAAAATTTCCTGCTGAGCTAAAATGAATGAAGCAAGTAGTAGTCTCTCAAACATAATGCTTCGACTGGATGTTTCTATGGTCTTTTTCCCATTGTAATTCCATGACTGTTTGATTTCATTTATATGTTGATGGCTCACCTCATTCTAGAACTAATTTGAGGTGACTAAATCATTAAGCTCTATGACTGACAAGAAAATGATTTAAGAAAACATTATTACATTTATTCTTTCTCTTTCATAGACTTAGGTTCTTTCACAACGTGGCATAACTAGATGTCATCAGGTTATATACAATTGTTGTTGCTGTTGTTAGATGTTGTCAAGTCATTTTCGACTCATAGAAACCCCACACGACAGAGTATAACTGCCCCACAAGGTTTTCTTGGCTGAGATCTTTACAGAAGCAGATTGCCAAGTCTTTTCTCCTGCTGTATACAATTACCCTCTCTAAATTTGGGATAATCTACTCTATAGAACTTTAGTCTTTCTTTAGTAAAGAAAATGTATACAACAAACACACACGTGTGTGTGAATATATATAAACACACTCATACATATATACTATTGCTAATAACATGGCAAAACAATAACACTTTAACTGGACCTGTTAGTATTATTTTAAGGAATTGATAAGTTACCAACAATTTTATCAATTTCATGTCATTTTTTAAATTTCTGAAATGCTAATAAATTTTAATTTTCTGAGAAATCATACCCACTTAGTACTTAAGAAGATTGTATTTGAAATAAAAATTACCCTATTTTCGATTAGTCATAGATAATAAGCAAATAATAATTGTTTTAGTTCTTTTCTAGAAGCTGTGTAGTAGTAAGGGGCTCTTTAAGATTATGATCCATGTTCTCATTTCTAGTGAGTCACCCTTCTGTCCTGTAAAATATGATACAAACAGAATGCAGGGACTCATCCTCCCAGCTAATGCATTGTTGAGAGACTTACTAACTTTTGGGAAGAACCCGTGGCCACAAGGACACGAGAAAATCTAAGCACTGCAGCAGCAACCAGACAATTTGCTCCTTGATTTATGGCATCTTTGGCAGGTGATGCTCCAAGCTTCCATGCATATATGGGCAATTGGGGCATCCATGATGAAGTGCTGTTGACAGAAGTATGGCCCGTGGTAACATGACTGCTATAATAAGGAACAGTGGTAAGTCAGACAGCTATATCAATGGTTATTCTCTGCTTTGATATTTCAAAATGTCAACGCACCATCAGAACTGTAGGGAAAAAAAGAAAAATGCAAAGATGGGGTGGGGAGGAAGAATACTTCTCTCTGCAGTTCTTTAAATAAGGTGTTGTTTGAGACGTCCCTAATCACAGGTATACGGTACACTCAGTTCTGCTACTTTTCTAATAAATGAGTATTTCACTCAAAGCTGAATGCCAAGTGCATCAGTCTCATTTTAAAGTCATCATTTATTCTGCCTAAAGATGTTCCAACTTAAATCCTTTTAGGTCCATACTAGACTCTTCATGATAATACATAAAAACTTCCAACTGCACTATTACTTCACATAAAAACCAGCATCAGAAATGCCAGAAAAAGACATAACTTTAGACTGAATTTAGCCATTTTATGTCTGAAGAGCAAGAATACTTGAGGGGAGTATTAATTCAGCTCACCCACTCTACATTTTGGTGCTTCCTTTCCTATAGGGGAACAAATATCTTCAAGAAATAACCAACTGTTTCTTATGTGGCTTATCCTGTTTTTCTAGTCTCTTTCTCTGTCTCATCCGATTTCTCAAATACTGATCTTTAAGGTATTAATGATGTATACAGCAATTACTTCATGTAAAACAAATGATATTATCTTCTATTAAATATATTCCGGATATTTCATCAATATTTCAGTTCAGGAAATAATTAGTCCTCATATTAAAATATAGAATAAATTCTAAAAAAGAAATGAAGAGCAACATGTAATCAACAAAGGATACAGTGTATCACACTAAAAAATCACTTTATAAGAGAAGTATCTCGGCCCCCTGTGTATTCATAGGTTAGCTGTACTGTGCTATACCAAATATAAACATGTATATTTTTTCTCAAGTAGAGGACGAGATTTTACTAACCAGATACACTTTTCCCAACAAAGAAGATAAAAGCGTGCCACATGAACAGTAATTTAGCTCTGGCAGTTTAGTAATGGAATGGACAAACTAAAGCTGAAAATATTGATGCATTTTGTTGCATATGGAAATACAAAGAAATCATTAAATATTGTTACATTCCATGACAAGAACTATGATTGTGTTGAAAATTCAATCAAGTTCCCTTGTCAGTTCAATAATAATTTTAACATGTTCATACCAAAAAACCAGTGAAGCATGGTATTGCATTCAACAAACAGAACGAAGCTATACCCCAAGTCTAAGACTTAGAAAATACAAAATACATTTACTGTTTGTTTATGTTTTCAGCTGTATTGTACTTAAGAAAAAGGACCGTTTTTAAAAATGGAATAAAAATCCACATATATTGCAGCCTGCTTTTTTAGAGTCTCACACGTTAACTTACCCAACAGCATTGCACTTTCTGCTAACGGAAAGAGAGCAGGCTGTACAAATCTTCTTAAGTCTCCTGTGGCAAGAAAACTATTACAGAAATGAATAGAAGAAAGTCTCTGGAGCTTTTCTCTTGCCTTCTTGTTTTACCAAAGGCTGTTAGAATCACACTGAGAACTGTCAAAGCTGAATAAACCACTGGCAATTTGGTTTATACCCTCTGGGCAGTCAGGCTTCACAGGGGATGATTCGACTTTGTCCAAGCACCAATGTATTAGAAACAATGTGAAAACTCCCAGAGACTGGAGCCTTGCTCGTAACTGTAGACAAAGAGGCCCTTCGCTGCTGGTGGTTTGCAAGGGAGGACTTGTCAGAGAGAGTTAATTCAAGCAGCCTGAAATTACATCAACCCCGTGCATCTAAGTACTGTTAATCTGCAGCTTTGCACATTGTATTTTCAAAGCAGTTCAGCTGCAGGGTGGGAGAACAACTGGCTTTACAGTCTCATTTCGAAATGTGCAATTTCTCAACTCCCATCTTTGACAAGAAAATGCTCATTAAATTTTATGGGGCGAGGTGGGAGGGACTTCTTCCAAGCCACTTCTAGAAAATTATTTAAAAGTCAAAGTTAGATTATTGTTTAAAAATACCTTCTGAAAATGTTGAACTATTTTTTTTATCAGGAAAAAAAGGAATAGACTCACTTATAACTCGCCCTAGAATTGCGGAAATATAGATCTGGACAGTACCTGGGAGATTAAGAGCTTAGTCTTCCTCTTACAGATGATGTTTCACAGTGAGTTTTGGAAACCTCATCATACAGAAAACACTACAAATACACCATCAACATGAATAATTTGAGTGACTATTTTAATTCTTCTTTGTTTTCAATTTGCACATAGGTAGACGCATTGAAAATATACATTACACTGTTAATATTTCTAAAATACTGAACGGCAAATACATATATTCTTTAACTCATTCTCTATGAATGTATACATTTAGGTACGAGACGGAGAGTGGGAGAGAAGGAAAAAGGGAGAGGAGAGAGAGAAACGTAGGTTTCTCTATGCCAGGCAGGCACTGGGTGGGAAAAGAAAGTGGAACCTGACTTAATTGAGTTTATGAATACATTTCTGTCTTCCAATACTTCCTGAACTGCAGAAGTTTTAAAACACATGTGGATGCTCATGCATGTAAAAGGCATGCTTAGGGTAAGATTCATGTTTGCTGTGTTCCCTGCATGCACGAACAGAAATTTGACTTCTGGGTCTTCTACTTCTTAGCTTTTTGAACTTGGCATGTTATTTAACTCAAAATCAACACCTATAAAGCATGGATAATAATATTTAACTAAAGGGCCATGGGAGTCCCTGGGTGGTTAAGCACTAGACCACTAACCAAAAGATTGGCAGTTCAAACTCAGCCAGAGATGCCTTGGAAGAAAGGCCTGGTGAACTGCTTCTGAAGGGTCACAGCCTTGAAAAAACTAACGGGACACAATTCTACTCTGCAACACTTGGGGTAACCATGAGTCGGATTCACTGAACACTAACACTAACTTTTTTTTTTTTAAAGAGGGCTATATGAAGATTGAATTATTTAGCTCATGTCAAAAACTATGACTTAAAGCAGAAAAATCTTGGTTTTCTTGGACTCCGAATTTTATATGGTTACAAAAACAGCTTCAAAAATATATTTTGTACTTGTGTATATGTTTGCTCAATGATGCCACACCTAACTGATATGCCATTTTAATCATACTCTTAACTAGGATTCTCATATTAATCTACATAAGTCAATTTGCTAAATTTTGTGAGAACATTTTAGAAGAAAAGACATTTAAATATATGCCCTGAAATATCAAGTTGATGACTCAATACTACTGTATATTTTTTCCAGAAACATTAGTAACTATGCTTCATTTCCTGTTTAAGGAATTCACATTAATATGGATAAGTTCCACATTTTGAATTTATGCTGCTCAATTTCAGAGCTCTCTAAAAATTAAGAAATCAGTTCACAGTAATATGAATTTAAGCTGGACTCAGTAATCTTCTCTTAATTTTACTTAATGCAGTATGTATATTCACATGGCAAATTAGCTGATTTAGCTGACCCCTGCTCAGTTCATGGATCAGTTCACCAAATGTATTTATGTATTTCTCCAAAGTCATACACCAGTGAACAACAAAATTAGGATCTCTTCTTCCTGGAAGCATGGGGTCCTAGATTTTTCAACTCTTTTAATTTAACCATTCCCATCCTTTATCTGTAATGAAATAATTAAAGATAGTGAATAATAGTTTATTAGGTATTTTATACTACTTATATACACAAAACATTTTTATATCTATTCAGTTTTTAAGGAGCTCTGGTGGAGCAGTGGTTAAAGCGCTCACCTGCTAACCAAAGTGGTTGGCAGACTGAACCCATCAGCTGCTCCTTGGGAGAAAGACGTGGCAGTAAGCTTCCATAAAGACTACAGCCTTGGAAACCCTATGGGGCAGTTCTACTCCGTCACTCTAAGTTGGAATCGACTTGATGGCTACAGATTTTTTTCTTTCTGATATTCAGTGTTTTGCATTATGTACAAGGAAAATCAGTACATAAATCAGCCTATGTAGATATACCTATTACTTTATAGGTATCCCAAGTTGAAACTATATTATATCCTTAAGAGGAAGGGTCATTGAAGAACTGCTTTGAATTTTACTTTATCATATATTACATACTTTTAAATGAAATATTCCTGTAAGCTGATTTTTTTTAAACTTAATAGTATGTAACTTTCTAACTCTGTAAAGTGACTTGCATGAAAGCATTATTAAATGGCCACAGCAATGTAGAGCTACCATAATTCTTTAAATAATCCCCTGTTTCGGACATGTGGGTCAATGCCAAGTTGATCCTCCTGACAAAACATCAGTTTGAGCAATCCTAAGAATTATCTTTGTAAAGTTCCATGATTCATTCCCTAACATATATTTTTAATAAGAAACTGTGGGTCAAAGGTGATGTAAATATATCAATTTGCCCCCATGAAACTTTGTAAAAATTCATATACCACTTGTATGTAAGAATGTCTGACTATATTACAATGCTCTTCACCTGCAATGCCAAATTGATAGAAAAAAAGTAGTAAGTTTATAATTTAGATATGTTTTTGAATTATTTGTTTACAATTGTTGGACAATTTACATTATATTAATCGCTGTCTTCATGAACTGATGCCTTTCAATTATGGTGTTGGCAAAGAATACTGGTTATACCATGGACTTCCAGAAGAATGAACAAATCTGTCTTGGAAGATGTACAGCCAGAATTTCATTAGAAGCAAGGATGGTGAGACTTTGTCTCATATACGTTGGGCATATTATCAGGAGGGACCGGTCTCTGGAGAAGGACATCATGCTTGGTAAAGTAGAGGGTCAGCGAATAAAGAAGACCCTTGATGAGATGGACTGACACAGTGGCTGCAACAATGGGCTCAAGCATAACAACGACTGTGAGGATGGCGCACAACCGGGCAGTGTTTCGTTCTGTCGTACATAGGGTCGCTATGAGTCAGAACCAACTTCACAGCACCTAACAACAACAATGAATTGATAGCTTTTTTTTTAATTATCAAAGCTCTTTAATGTATGTTTCAAATTATTTTCAAATTGGCCATTTCCATTAATTTTGTGGGTGTATAAAGATATGTTCATATTTATATTGATTCACAGACTCTATCAACCTTTTTCTTTCGTGATTTCAGTCCCTGGTGTTATGCTCAGAAATGTCCTTCCAAATCAGGATCATGTATTTGTCAGTATATAACTTTAGATTTTTACTTGTTACATTTGAACTATTAATTCATTCAGATTTCATTTTACCGTATCATGTGAAGTAGACATCTAAATAGTTTTTTGTTCTAATACTCTTTGAGAAGCTCACCCTTTCTCTGTTGTTATTGTTAGTTGCCATCAAGTTGATTCCAACTCAGGGTGACCCTGTGCATGCAGCGTAGAACTGCTCCATTAGGTTTTCAAGGCTGTGATCCTTGAGAAGCAGATGGCCAGGCCTTTCTTCTGAGGTGCCTCTGGGTAGGTCTGAATCTCCAACTTTTCACCTAGTAGTCGAGTGCTTAAATGTTTGCACCACCCAGGCAATTTCAGACTGCAGCAGTTCACAAAAATCTTCAATTTCTTTATTTTTGGCATCAGTGGTTGGTAGATAAATTTGAATAACGGTTGTATTAACTGGTCTTCCTTGTAAGTATCTGGATATTAACCTATTACTGACAGAGTTGTATTTCACAATAGATCTCCAAATGTTCTTTTCAACAATGAATGCAATGCTGTTCCTCTTCAATTTGTCATTCCCGGCATAGCAGACCACACCACTGTCAGATTCAGAATGGCCAATACTGGTCCATTACAGCTGATTAACATCTAGGACATTGATCTTCAAGCGTTCCATTTCATTTCTGATGACTTTCAATTTTTATTGACTCATATTTTGTACATTCCATGTTCCAATTACTAATGGATGTTTGCAGCTCTTAGTTTTCATTTTGAGTTATGCCACATCAGCAGATGAAGGTCACGGATGCTTCACTCTATCCATATCATTAAGGTTGACTCTACTTTGAGGAGGCAGCTCTTCCCCAGTTTTGTTTTTTTTTTTTTGAGTGTCTTCCAACCTAAGAGGCTCATTCATCTTCTAGCACTATATTAGACAATGTTTTATTGTTATTCCTAAGGATTTCATTGGCTACTTTCTGGAAGCAAATCACCGGGCCTTTCTCTTTGTCTGTCTTGGTCTGGAAGCTCCATTGAAACCTTCCACCCTGGGTGACCATGCTGGTATTTGAAATACAGCTGACAGAGCTTCCAGTGTCATAGCAACACACAAGCCACCACAGTACAACAGACAAGTGGATGGTGGATTTTTTCATTAGTGTTTAAAAAATTTTGTATGATGTATTTCCCATTTATACAATGGTGTGCGTGTGCGTAAAAGTTTGACAGCTATCTTTGATGTTATACTTAGGATGCTTTCCAGTTGGGAGCTCATGTTTTGTCTCCAGGCTGCCCCTCTTCCATCCAGTCAGTTGGGGCAGCCATGTTTGCTGTTGAGTGTATCAGTGTAGTTAGTGTGACTATATTTGAACACTATTAATCCCAAATTAAGTCCCTGGGTGGTGCAGATGGTTTACACTCAACCACTAACTGAAAGGCTGGTGGACTGAACTCCAAATTATTTACAGGCTTCTGAACGAAATGACTGCCTTCTCTTCCAAGCCCAGTCCTCACCTCCAGTCCCCGCTTTACTGAATTAGGATATGTTAGTAGGTTTCTGCCACTATCTCTACTACCTGCTTTCCATGACAACATACTACTTCTTCAAAAAATGAGGCACTTCTGTTAAAGGTGATGGAAAAAATTGTAAATGGATAAAGGTATTGTTTTGACAACATGATGAACACACAACTAAAGTCACTGAATTGTACATGTGAAGAATGTTGATATCACAAACGTTTTCTTACATATATATTTAAATTTTTTTTAAAAAAGGGGGCTCTGAGTGCACCTATGTGGTCTTTATTCTGCTCTTATTTTTATTATGTATTAAAAAAATTCCCAAAATTCAAGTTTTTATTCTTTTGTTTACCCCCTGTAAAATGAAGTTTCTATTTCTGTAAAAGAGCCTTGAATTATTGTGGTGGCACAGCGGCTAAAGCACTCAGATGCCAACTGAAAGGTTGGTGGTTTGAACCTACCAGCTGCTCCATGGAAGAAAGATGTGGCAGTCTGCTTCTAGAAAGATTACAGCCTTGGAAACTGTCTGGGGCAGTTTTAGTCTGTCCTACAGGGTCACTATGAATCGAAATCGACTTGACAGCAACAGGTTTGGTTTTTGGTTTTTCTCCTTGTGTAGCACTTGCCTGAGATAGCAAAATTGATTGTTTGTATTTCCCCACAACTAGTTTTAACCATCTAAAGTTGTTAAAGAACCATTAATTTGGAAAGACCCATGCCAGACTCTCACTGGAATGAAGAGATGGTTTTCCTGAGCAAAGAACGGTAAGAATTGTGTAGCCAACTATGTACCAGTGGTCTCATCCTTCCTATCCAGAAGGCTAGTTTTCAATTCTTAAATAGTGGAACTGTGGTGAAGCCCTCTCCTCTTCTAGGGATTAAAAACTTCAACTTTGCCCCCTCAGCAAAATACTCATTGATTTTTTTCACTCTTTGGTGTTCCCTTTCCTGGCAGCTCTCCCACACCCAACCCCAAGAGCTGGTGGTCATTCCTTTACTCTCTAACACTCCATTTCTTTGATTCTAAGACACCATAAATTTTACGACACATCAGGGATTTAATAAAGGCTGAATTTGGGGGTGTTAATAAAAAGCCATGTAAACTGATTACATTAATTTTAAGCTACAGCCTGACTATGGAATTGGTGAACTATGGGGGAAAATGAACTCTGGCTCTAAGGTCAAATGGGCTGGGTTCAAATCCAGATTGATCAATTAATTGGGTGTTGGCTTTGGAATCTCCCTGGACCTCAGTTTTCTAATCTTTCAAATGCAGATAATAATAGATGCTAACTCAGAGAGTGTTTACATAATTAAATAAAGTCATTCAAATGAAGCTCCTGACTCAGAATTTGGCACAAAACAATCATTCAATAAATGCTGGCTAATATAACTATACGTTAATTCTTGAAGATTAGTATCACAGTTTTATTTTGTGCAATGGCATGATAAAACGCAACTGATACTTGATATCTTTTATGATGCTTTCAAAGAAGTTCTAAAACTAAACGTATCGATTATCTTGCATTTACACAGATAAAATAAACTCAAAGGAAAGAAATCTAGAGGCAAAGTAGAATCATTAGTCAATATGAAAAATATTTGATGATCTATGAGCTCATTTGTAAGACTTCAGAGTGGTTTCCCATGATGTCTTAAACACTTTCTCTTCCTCTCCCTCAGTGAGTACATTCACCAAGTACAAAATCAAAATTATAGGTTGCTAACTTCTTTATTTTCTAACTTTATGCTCTTTTCTGGGTTACAAACAACTATAATTATCAAACCTGAATACTCTACAATATTGTCTCTTCTATTGTCTGGATTTCCCTCAAGTGCCTCCTTACCTCCATGCCTCTGTCTAATGAACTGTAATAAAACATTCGTAAAAGTCATGGGGGAAATGCACATACAAAGCAACAGAACTTGAAAACTAGAGGTTGGTAATTTATTTTATTTTTTCCTTTCCAAACTCACATCAAGCTCCATGGGTAACTATTTAGTTTTTGGGTAGCACTAAAACATCTGGAAAATGTAGAATTGACTGCTTCTTAAGAGTTCCTCTCTGAGTGTTCATTACATCATTATCCTTTACTCATCTTTTATGGCTATATTCAGTAGGCTATACTTCAAACCTTCTCAATAAATCGCCCTTCAGTCAGATTAAATAGTTAACCTCCATGTAAAACTTTTTTTTCTTTTTTTAAGTTTCACCAAATGGCTAAACATGATGTATGAAACCTCTTTGGTGATTAGTGACTATTTTTAAATGACATAATATAGCTTCCAGAAAAATGACATTAACTCATATTTTTGCTTTGACACAAAGCCTGCATTTTTTAAACATCCACGGAATACAGAGAATTTTTTGTTCGTTCATTTAATTTTAGCAAGTAATATACCCAGCCATTTATTTTTACAATGTTCATGTAACTAAAATTAATGTGGGGACTGAGAGAGCAATCTATTTGAGTTTGCACAAAGATAATACTGCAATATTTGGAAATTAGAGCTGGTAACTTCTAATCAGAGTAGTAAAAAGTACACACACACACAAATACACACACACAGAAAATGCAGGCATATGCAGTCAGTGGCAAAACACTGCCAGAAAATTCTTTTAAGATGAGACCCTTTCCTATCTTCTTGTTGAGTCATATTTATTATATTATGGACAAATATAAGCTGGCCACAAAAACAGAACAAGGACAGGATACTCTCAAATTATTTCTATTTATAAAGTCAGATTGGAGTTCCGCTTCTTGAATTACACAGAAGAACTTCCTACCCCGTCTCCATTTAGGAGATACACAAAACATCATCAAAAAACCAAATTTTGAGTCTCAACCCTCTCATTTGTTTGCTCTGTAAATAAATCTCTCTGTGTCTCAGTTTCTTTACTTTTACAAAGATATGATAATGATAACAACTTCAAAATTTGAATATTCAACTTTTAGAAAGTTTTATTGGGTGAAGTCTGATCCAGAGCAAAGCAACTGGAATTTATCTCTAAGAAACCTTCTGCAACTGTATTTATTTATTTGTTTTGCTTCAAGTATCCACATGAAGATCACTTTGCTCATAATTGCAGTTTTTGACATATTTCTATGATAGAGATTATCATTGATTTCATAGATCACAGATATCTAAGGCAACTTAAAAACAATTAGAATATCTTTTTAACCCAGTAGTTCCTAAACTTCTCACCTTTTGGCTCTTTTGGTATATCAGTAATTTTTACACAACACTCTTATGTTAAAAGAAAAGTAAGTTGTGTTTATTAAATAGTTAGCTCCAAACAACTTAATATTTATGTCCTAGTAACTTAGTAGTCACATGACCAAATAATACATATCAACTGAAAGAATAAAAATATTATTTTTATTTCATTCTTAAATAGCCACAATTATTTACTAATGGGATGTGTGCACAGCCTCTCAAACTCTGGAACCTGATTGGACACCTCTGCTCTCATTTCCTGTTCCACATTGACTTTTTTGCTTTTTACAACAGCAACAGCCAAAAAATAGGCTTTACAAAAATATGACATCATCAAAAGAAATGTAGCACAATCCAGTGTTAAAACTGTGAACAGCCTCGAGATGGCTGTTCCTTCAATGTCTGACAGATGTTACATATTGCTGTATTGCCTTTGAAATTTTTAAAGTATCTGTTGACACCCCTGTGAATTAACTGCAGAGCTTTGGAACACCTTGGCCCATGGTTTGGGAACTATGTCCTTAACCAGTTCTTTTATCATGAAAGCCAAAGTATTTTACTATCAACAAAAGAGGTTTTTGTACCCTGCTACCAGTGGTGTTCTACTGGGGAAAGTTATGACAAGTTCTTTCCTCATGCAAAAGAAAACAACTAGACAAAATCCCTCTTTTGCACCATAATGTACAGCACAATAACACAGATTTGATGTGATACTACTAGTGGCTAGCATCTGATCCTTCTTGGCACCTTCTCTCAGAATGGCTGCAGGGGGGGTGATATAAGAAAGACCTGGCAGCTAAAGTCCTTCTTTTCTCCTGGAGTGTGGGAGAGGGCAGGAAAGGGAGAGCAAGGTTGGATGGAAACAGGCAGGGTGAATATGGGTTCCCTTATCCCCAGTGTTCTCCCATACCCATCTCCCCAGATCTGGCCATTGAGTACCACCTAAATAGGTGATTCCTCAGACCTCTGATGCTGTCCAGGAAGACCCAGGTAGCCACTGAATCCACAATCATCTCTATCAGTATTTAAGCCAGGGCAAGCAAACATCACTAGGTGGTGCCAAACCAAACAAGAACTTGGACTTACTAAATTTTGCAACCTAGTCCCATAGTCCCGGCCAACCGCATGCCTAGGCTCATCCTGCCCATTTCATTAACCTACGTGTTGCAGGACTGAATATTTTGAATTCACGTATTTAATTATGGTAGGATGGTTATTTAAGCATTTATCAAATATCCACTGCATGTCTGTTCTGTACTGTTGTTAGGGCCATCGAGTCGGTTCCAACTCATAGTGGCCCTATGTACAGCAGAAGGAAACACTTCCTGGTCCTGTGCCATCCTCACAATCTTTGTTATGCTTGAGCCCATTGTTGGAGCCACTGTGTCAATCCATCTCATTTAGGGTCTTCCTCTTTTTTGGTGACACTCTACTTTACAAAGTATGATGTCCTTCTCCAGGGACTGGTCCCTCCTGATAACATGTCCAAAGTATGTGTGATGACGTCTCACCATCCTTGCTTCTAAGGAGCATTCTGGCTGTATATCTTCTAAAACAGATTTGTTCATTCTTCTGGAAGTCCATGGAATACTCAATATTCTTTGCCAACACCATAATTCAAAGATGTCAATTCTTCTTCTGTCCTCCTTATTCATTGTTCAGCTTTCGTATGCATGTGAGGCAACAGAAAATACCATGGCTTTGGTCGGGGCACCTTAGTCCTCAAAGTGACATCCTTGCTTTCTAACACTTTAAAGAGGTCTTTTTCAGCAGATTTGCCCAATGCAATGCGTCGTTTGATTTCTTGACTGCTGCTTCCATAGGTGTTGATTGCGGATCCAAGTAAAATGAAATCCTTGACAACTTCAGTATTTTCTCAGTTTATCCTGATGTTGCTTATTCGTCCAGTTGTGAGGATGTTTGTTTTCTTTATGTTGAGGTGTAATCCATACTGAAGGCTGTGGTCTTTGATTTTCATTAGCAAGTGCTTCAAGTCCTCTTCAAGCAAGGTTGTATCATTTGCATATCACAGATTGTTACTAAAACAAAAAGCCAAACCCATTGCCATGGAGTCGATTTAAACTCATAGTAACACTACAGTACAGAGTAGAACTGCCCCATGTGGTTTCCAGGAGTGGCTGGTGGATTAGAATTGCTGACCTTTTGATTAGCAGACAAGCTCTTAATCACAGTCCCACCAGGGCTCCAACTTGTTACTAGCACATACTATATAATACGTGAGTAATACAGATTAATTAATTCCTCTATGTTTCAGAAAAGAGAATATCTTTTTCACAAGTAGGCTGGAACCTGAGTTTATTGATCCAGAGCCCTAGCCATGAGCAAGATTATTTTCCTCGGCTCCAATATGTCAACAAAGACGAGGGATCCAAACTGCCAAAAGGAGAACTCAGAAAGCCTGGCAGAATTTTGTTGTCATGCCAGAGACAGTCCTCACTAGGAGCAGGAAGTATACCTAGTTGTTTGTTGTTGGTTAGGAACCATTGAGTTGGTTTCAACTCATAGCGACCCTATGTACAATAGAACGAAACACTGTCCAGTCTTGCACCATCCCCACAATAGTCGCTATATTTGAGTCTATTGTTGTAGCCACAATGTCAGACCATCTTGTTGAGGGTCTTCCTCTCTTTCACTGACCCTTTACTTTGCCAAGCATGATGTCCTTCCCCAGGGACTGATTCCTTCTGATATCATGTCCAAAGTATGTGAGAAGTCTTGCCATCCTTGCTTCTAATGAGTATTCAGGCTGTACTTCTTCCAAGACAGATTTGTTCATGTGCCTTACTTCCCTAAGACATAGCTAAACCTGTTTGGGGCTGTTATATGAGAAATAATTGATTTTTCAATATTTATATTATAGCCAATCATTTTACTGAATGTGTGGTATTATTAGCAGTGTTTTGGCCCTCATCCTCCAATTGCTGTTTCTTCTTTTTAATATTTATACTTATTTTATCTTTTTTCTAATTGAATTGACTAGAAACTTTAGAATAATTTTAAATGACATTATTGATAGTAAGCAAATTTAGATCATTTCTGGTTTTACTGGAACACTTTCTAGCATTGTACCATTAAAAATTTTATGACAAGATTGCCAATTTAAAAATTGTACCACATATATTTATATATTTTATATTTCCCTTTCATTTATTAGTATATAAATATACAATTTATCTGCCAACATGACTATGTCTAAAATAGGTTAATTTTCACTAATGTATATTCTGTTATATAAAACACAAAACATGTGCAATACTCTAGGAAACAATCTGTATTAATAATGCTTTGTTGTTTTCATGTGACATTCCTCAAGAACTCTCCATGTATTTATTACTTTATTATTGTTTAAAATAATACATTTAACATTTGAATTTATTAACCAAAAGGTCAGCAGTTTGAATCCACCAGCTGCTCCTTGGAAGCCCTATGGGGCAGTTCTACTCTGTCCTAGAGTGTCACTATGAGTTGGAATAGACTCAATGGCAACGGTTTTTTTTTTTTTTTTTTTTTTTTTACTGGATAGTTATAATCAAAAAGACTCAAGCTACTGAAACTTTTATTTGAATGGGCTCATTAAATGAAAAAAAAATCATTAATGGTCATGATAACAAGAGGTATTAGGCACTTACGTTTAATATTTTTTCTTTTTCTTTATTTGTTGAAATCAAAGGCAAGTAATAGACAGGCCAAGGTATGAACATCATGGCTTTGATAACCTCACAGAGGGTAGGCAGACTACAAGACAGGGATGAGACTCAACTCCTTTAATTTTGCTACTTGTTATCTGTGCTGATAATATGAGGGGTAGTAGAAATTTTTTTTAAAAAGTGGTGAAATAGCCATTTATTTCAATGATATAATCCATTATTACCACCTATTTATCATAGATAAAAGGAGTCCTGGTGATGCAGTTGTTAAGCGCTCATGTGCTAACTGAAAGGTCGGCAGCTGGACTCCACCAGCCACTCCTCGGGAGAAAGATGTAGAAGTCCGCTTCTGTAAAGATTATCACCTTGGAAACCCTATGGGGCAGTTCTACTCTGTCCTATAGTATCACTATGAGTCTGAGTTGACTTGATGGCAATGCGTTTTTTGGTTTATCATAGATAAAGTAAACAGTATGAATAGTTCATAGTCATAGTTACAAAGTTAGCAGATCATTAGAGTTCAAGAAAAATATTATAGCGCTTTTAACAGATGAATGGCCCTGACAGATTTAGGTCTTCTTAAAATTGTTGCTGCACATCTGAAGTAACAGTTAGGTTCCTTGTGAACTATTTTTTGAAGTATTTTGTGTTTCTGTTTTTTTTTTCTAATGTTTGAAACTACACGCTGTCTTCATACCTACTCAGTTTATCTATTGTCAATTTATATGATTTGTTCAACTTTCTTTCAGTCTATGGATGAGAATCAAGGGTCTCTACTAAGGTAGAAAATATTTCAAAAAAAGATAGTTATTAAAATACTGCAATAACTTTGTGAAAATCAAGTTTAACTCACAAATTTACTCAAGGCTCATTGCTTGTTCTTTCTTGATCTAGAAGGAAACTTTGATTTGACATTACATCCATTCTTCTTTAAATGTCATAAAATTATAAAACATTTGCACATAACTGGTTCTTACAAAACCATTGCTTTTAGAATAAATGTGAATAGCTACTGACCAAGATAAAAGCTGACTCAATTAATTAATTTTCTAATAATTAATTGATTTGGGAATAAACAACTACTTCTATATTACTATAAAATTGCTTCACGTTTTACCCTAAGAAGTGGTATTGTTTTTTTTCCAGTCCAATCATTTGAGTTTGTTTTATAATTGTGATATTCTTGCTCGCTGTTTAATTTTATTACAGTAATGAAAAGAAGACAGAAGCAAGTTTACAGATGATAAACTTTGGCTGGGAAAGATTGACCCTCTATAGTGACTTAAAAGTAAACAATTAAAAGGTAGACTATGAAAAAGTGGCTCCAGTAAAAGCAAACGCTTTCCATTATACTTAGCTTTTCAACAACTGGGAGGGAGTTCCTGGCCAACAGAGTGACATGTTTAAAGTAATCAACATGTCAGAGGAACGTTCACAATGCTGGATGAACCTTCCACTTTCAGGTATACTTGTACAGTGGTAAAGAATTATTCATGATTCTGGTAATTTGAGGAAGCTTTTTGCTAAAAAATATTATAAAATGAGCCTGCTTTCAGAAGGAGGAATGCATGGCTGCAAGCAGCAATCCCAGACCTTCAATGAAATCATGCCTCAAGCAGAAAGCAATCTATACAATTTTATCCTGTGACCCTCAGTCTCTCCTCCGATAGGTGACCCAATTTAACCTTGACTTGAGGTTTCTTATCTTCAGATATTCTGTATCCTTAGCCTTGGTGCTCTAACTGCTTCTTGCATTAAGTTTGTCCTTACTCAGCAAGTGGCCTAATTCAGTAATTGTAGCTCCCAACTATAATCTTCCTTTAAAATTCCACTTCTACTTCAGACCTTTGTTATGTTAATGACTCCATGACAAGTTTATTGCTTCCTGGTTCCAATGCTCCAGGTCCCACTCCACTACTAACCTTCATAAATTTTCTCATTTTATGAACAATGGAGTCTTTGAGGGCTATAATAGTCCCCAGCCAAGTCTGGAAGGAAAAAACCCATGCCGCTCTCCTACTGATCAGTCTTAAAAGTAAAGTTATACTCTTTTCCACCTCCACAAGCTCACAGAGCACAAACTTGCCCAAGTCTCAGAGAACATATGTAACATAATGCTGAAATTGTGTGCTACTTCACTGGGGGGATTACTGTGGGCTATGTTTCCAGCCCTCTGCCTCTGAACATCATCATGTGAACATCCCTTACTGGACTGTATTTCTTCCTACACAGATTTTCCCTCACTGATTAGCCTCTTCAAGCTGATGATGCATTTAGTGCTCCTGCCCAACGTTTTGCTTTGGCTTTTTCCCCTTCAATTCTCCATTCTCTAGTCCTTAGCACTGCTCCTCCTTCACTCTACTGGTGAAAGTCCCAGTAGTAGATCCACTAGTTCCACTCACTGGATATTACCACCAATTTTGGAATGCAGCTAGCAGATATTACTTGATGACACAGTTCAGTTTACATCAACACCTTGATTTTCAAAATCATCCCTAGTATGCCCCAGGACTAGTGTACATGCACACACGCGCACGCGCGCGCACACACACACACAGACACACACACATACACACAGAAAGAAGGAAGTGACAGGAAAAAAGTGTTATTGTTGGTAGGTACTGTTGAGTCAATTTTTGACTCATAGCAACCCCATATGACAGAGTAGAACTGCCCCATAGAGTTTTCTTGGCTATCATCTTTGCAGAAGCAGACCACTAGGTCTTTCTCACGTGCAGCTGCTAGGTGTGTTCGAATTGCCAACCTTTTGTTAGCAGCTGAGAGCTTTACTGTTGCACTACCAGGGCTCCCTGGAAACAAGGTAGCCAGGAAATGTCTCCTTTTTATAAAACTGTTATAATTCATTGGAATGAATATGTTTGCAGGCGTATCTCTCTCTTCCCTGAAAATGCCTGTCTCCTTAGTGGTTGTCAAAATTATGTAACTAAGCCTGTAGATTACATTCCATGTCCTCTACTTAAGAATAGAGGTTTGCACAAATAATTGGTAAAATTATTTTGTGAGCTGATCACAATAAGACTTTTTTTTTTTTTTTTAGTTGTGGACATTGGACGGTGACTTTAGAGGTCAGGAATACAGACTATCAGACTGACCAGAGCTCAAACTTCACTGCTTTCCTGTTGCAGAAATTTGGGTAAATTTCATATCTCAATTATTCAGTACTTTCATTCTAAAATGAGAATAACAATGCTTCCCCACTGGATTGCTGTGAGAACTAAATGAGACAATAGTTATTTAGTGCCACCTTGCTGAGCACGTGGTATGAGATAAATAAATGGGAGCTCTTATTTTGTTGCTATTTTCATTAATATTTGTTACTTACAAGAAGCTACATACCTAATACAAAATAAAATAATTAACCCCAGTCAATGAAAATGAATAGGTTCACCTACAATATAACCCCAGGGTGGAACTAGAGTCTGTTACCATATTATATAATAACTGGAGTTGCTTTTTATCCAAATTATTACAGAAGGCTCCCCAACTGAAATAAAAATTCAAATAAATATTAAGCCCAAGAGGGATGACTTGGGGCTGGTAATCAGATAATTTGCTAAAAATAAACCATAGATGTTCAGAATATTATTTTTTCTCTCTTAGCAGAAACAATGCATCAGTCTTTTTTCATTGCAAATCATCCAACAAATAGAAACTACTGAAGGTAAATGAAACCCTGTATTACCTTTTCCCTAAGGGGAAAAAGTACAAACCATTGTTTTTCCTTTAAACCCAGTGATTTCATAATGTAACATTACAGAATAACACCTACTGGGATTGCACCATAAAATACAGGCTTCTAGTTTTTATCGCTTCTATTCTATGTAGCTAATAAAGTTACTTTTAAAGTGATTTTGCAACCAATAATTCATTGGCATAAATGCCTTTGCTCTTACTGTGTCACAAATAACATATAGTTTTCAGGTCAGAAGTCTAGCCTCCACCAGTTTGAGATTCCTGTATTTCCTTCATTCAGAAATCCACTTAAATTAGCAAATCAGAATAAAACTTAGTTCCTCCAACAAATAGAAAAAATATTTCAAATAACAGGACAAAATGCATAGTTATATAAAAAACAAATGAATATGCTGTATGCGGTTAAAGCAAGGCCAGATTAAGGCATGTAAGAGCCCTAAACACTGATAATCTGTGGTGCCCCCTCCTCTGCTTACTTACGCATTTGAACAGGATATATAATTAGATATATACATGTATATATATGTGTGTGTGTGTCTTAGCTACCCATGATATAACTTCTTTTTAAATGTAATTATGTTAGCAATCATGCTTAAAGAAAACAAAATGTCATTAAAAACACAGGAAAGAAAGAAAAGACCAAAATGGATGTCAGAAGAGACTCTGAAACTTGCTATTGAACCTCGAGTAGCTAAATCGAACAGAAGAATGATGAAAAGAGCTGAACAGAAGATTTCAAAGGGTGGCTCGAGAAGATAAAGTGAAGCAAAGCATTATGATGAAATGTGCAAAGATGTGGAGTTGAAAAACCAGAAGGGAAGAACATGCTGAGCAAGTCTCAAGCTAAAAGAGTTGAAGAAAAAATTCAAGCCTCAAGTTGCAATACTGAAGGATTCTATGGGGGAAAATATTGAATGATGCGGGAAGCATCAAAAGAATATGGAAAGAATACACAGAGTCACTGTACCAAAAACAATTGGTCAACATTCAGCCATTTCAGGAGGTAGCATATGATCCAGAACCAACAGTACTAAAGGAAGAAGTCCAAGCTGCACTGAAGGGAATGGCAAAAAGCAAGGCTGCAGGAATTGAAGGAATACCAACTGAAATGTTTCAACAAACCAATGCAGCACTATGTCAAGAAATTTGGAAGACAGCTTCCTGGCCAACCGACTGGAAGATATCCATGTGTGTGCCCATTCCAAAGAAAGGTGATCCAACCAAATGTGAAAATTATTGAACAATACTATTATTACACACAAGTAAAATTTTGCTGAAGATCATCCAAAAGCAGTTGCAGCAGTACATTGACAGGGAACTGCCAGAAATTCAAGCCTGATTCAGAAGAGGACGTGGAATGAGGGATTTCATTGCTGATGTCAGATAGATCTTAGCTGAAAGCACAGAAAACCAGAAAGTCATTTACCTGTGTTTTATTGACTATGTAAAGGCATTTGACTATGTAGATCATAACAAATTATGGATGACATTGTGAAGAATGTGAATTCCAGAACACTTAATTGTGCTCATGAGGAACCTGTACATAGATCAATAGGCAGTTGTTAGAACAGAACAAGGGGCTACTGCACGGTTTAAAGTCAGGAAAGCTGTGCGTCAGGATTGTTTCCTTTCACCATACTTATTCAACCTCTATTCTGAGCAAATTATCCAAGAAGCTGGACCACATGAAGAAGAACGTGGCATCAGGATTGGAGGAAAGTGCATTAACAACCTGCTATATACAGATGATAGAACCTTGCTTGCTGAAAGTGAAGAGGACTTGAAGCACTTACTGATGAAGATCAAAGACTATCGCTTTTGGTATGGATTGCACCTCTATATAAAGAAAAGAAAAAATCCTCACAACTGGACCAATCAGCAACGTCATGATAAATGGAGAAAAGATTGAAGTTGTCAAGGATTTCATTTTACTCGTGTCTTAGGCTGGGTTCTCTAGAGAAGCAAAACCAATAAAGCATATAAGTATATGTAGAGAGACACTTATATCAAGGAAACAGCTCACCTGATTGTAGAGGCTAAAACATCCCAAGTCTGTGGATCAGGGTAGAGGCCTCTCCCAATTCACACAGAAACCGGTGAACCCAAGGTCGGCAGATCAGAGAGCAGGGCTACCGCTCACAGGCTGTGAAGGTCAACGAATTCCAAGATCAGCAGATGAGAATCA
This sequence comes from Dugong dugon, assembly GCA_030035585.1. Lineage (NCBI taxonomy): Eukaryota > Metazoa > Chordata > Mammalia > Sirenia > Dugongidae > Dugong > Dugong dugon. The sequence continues at coordinate 17,801,829 of CM057480.1, read as the reverse complement.
GGTTTCTCCTGATTCACGTAGCTGCAGGGACTGGCAAACTAAAGATCAGCAGGTCAGGGAACAGGACTCTTGCTCACAGGCTGTGAAGATTGACAAATTCCAAGACTGACAGGTAAGCTGCTAGTTCAAGTCCCAAGAACTGGAGGTGAGACAACAAGAGGCAGCTGCTGAGTCTGGAACAAGCTGAAAACTTTGGCACGGCGAGCAGGCAGAAAGTAACCGGCGGAAGGCAGATAGATGAAGCTGAGGGGGCAGTGATCTGCCACAGGCCCCACCCCTCCAGTACCACTCAGCAGATCCCATCATGGGGGTAGTCACATATCAAATTTCAACAGGGAAATGATCACAACATTATACAACAGCTACAACACTGAGAATTATGGCCTAGCCAAGTTGACATATAATCTTAACCATCACAACTTGGATCGATGATCAACTCCCATGGAAGCAGCACTTGAGAAATCAGATGACGTATTGCGTTGGGCAAATCTGCTGCAAAAGACCTCTTTAAAGTGTTAAAAAGCAAAGATGTCACTTTGAGGACTAAGGTGGGCCTTATCCAAGCCAAGGTATTTTCAATTACCTCATATACATGTGAAAGTTAAGCAATGAATAAGGAAGATCGAAGAATTGATGTCTTTGAATTATGATGCTGGTGAAGAACATTGAATATACCATGGACAGACAGAAGAACAAACAAATCTGTCTTGGAAGAAGTACATCCAGTATGCCCCCTAGAAACAAGGATGGTGAGACTTCATCTCACGTACTTAGGACACATCATCAGGAGGAACCAGTCCCTGGAGAAGCGCATCATGCTTGGTAAAGTGGAGGGACAGTGAAGAAGAGGAAGATACTCAACAATATGAACGGACATAGTGGCTGCAACAATGGGCTCAAGCATAACAAAAAATGTGAGGATGGCACAGGACCAGGCAGTGTTTCTCTCTGGTGTCCATAGCATTGCTGTGAGTTGGAACCAACTCAATAGCTCTGAACAACAACTTATTAGGCATTGAAGGCAAAAGTGGCGTATGCCATTTTAGTGGAATGAGATGAACTAGATTATAAAATTTTTGTGGATGTAGGGTACTAAGATTTTTACTATATACTACATCTTCTACAAAAAAGAATACTCCACATATTCTACAACAAAGAAAAATAGTCACTGAACTTAGTTGTTTCAACAATCAATATAAAATTCTGTTGATTTCTCACAATAAAAAATGGACTTTCGCCAATTTTGCTTTAAATAGCTCATACTTCAATTTTAAATGCTTATTTCATAATAAATGCTACAATTACAAATGTACAAATGAAAAGATGTCATAAAAGAAAATTTAACTGCCCTGAGGGGGGACACAACAGAGAGTTCCTGTTGAAGCAGGAGAAAAGTGGGGTGCAGAACTCAAATTCTAGTGAAAAGACCAGACTTAATGGTCTGACTGAGACCGGAGGAACAACCCCAGAGAGAATGGCCCCCAGACTCTCTGTCACCCCAGCACTAAAACCATTCCTGAGGCCAACTCTTCAAAGATTAGATTGGACTATGAGACATAAAATGATACTCGTGAAGAATGTGCTTCTTACCTCAAGAAGATACATGAGACTAAACGGGCAGCTCCTGTCCGTAGGTGAGATGAGAAGGCAGAGAAGGTCAGGAGCTGGTTAAGTGGACATGGAAAATCAGGGAGGGAAAGGAGGAATGTGCTGTCACAGTATAGGGAGAGCAATTAGTGTCACATAACAATGTATGCATAAATTTTTATATGAGAGACTAACGTGAATTGTAAACTTTCACTTAAAGTACAATCAAATAAAATTAAAAAAAAGAAAATGTAATGATAAGAAAACAAATGTTTTATTTTTAGATAGATCTTTCATCTGTAATATGTTATAATTAAAAACATTTCTTTCTATTCTTTGCTCTTACAAATTCTTCAAAGATTTTGTCACGATTAAGCTGCTTTCACACATAATAAGGATAATGAATAGAGTCTATTCATTAACCCGCTGAGGGTTTTTGAGTCTATTTAGGGACGAAAATGAGCGTTCTGTTGTACAGTTCGTGATCATTAAAGTCAGCAATGTGGATAAAGCAATTTCAACACTGGGAAATATGCATGGTACCTTATCTTCTGTTATGGAATCATACATGCCTCCATGAGTAAAACTGGTCTTTCCTGAATCTGGAAACTTAGTTGTCATGTAAGAATGAAATTGTCACACTTCTCTGTAAAAGTCTGTATTTAAATCATTGGGATAAGCCTGCACTAATTTACTGGATGCCTTCATGTATTATTCATCAGGTATATCCACATTGTTTCAGAAGGAAAATCTATTTGAAAGAACTTCACACACTTTCACCCCTCTTTCCATGCACTATTCGAGTGTGTCAATGATGGTGTAGTATGTGCTTATGTGAAATTGATCTCTGGCACGCAATACTTCTGGAGCACTTCAGTCATTTAATTGCTTCTTTCTAACGTTTCCTTGATGGTGAACTACTTGATAATCAGTATTTGGCAGTATTTGTTTTGTTGTGTTTTCAAAATTTTCAAAATCTTCTTTTAAATTATGTAAATACTCTGTTAATAATCTGTTCATGTCATTAAATTTACTTCTGAATCTGATGAGCTTGACTTGTCTGATGAAAATGCTGCAACATATTATTCCACATAACCAACACAAATACTCTAGTGTTTGCATTTCTCAGCTTCTCTCCTGGTATGTCGTTGTTTGTCTGATCTCCAGCAATATTTTTTAAGGCATCTAGTATCTGAGAGTACAATTACAGGATTGCACGCATTGCTACAGCATGCGCTTCCCAATGTGTATTAGAAAGACATTTTAATAGTTGATAATTGCCTAAATATGTTTTAAGGACTGCCCATTGGTGAGTAGAGGTGGCAAAAAATGTGTAGCGTAATTAACTGAACAGTAGAAAAAAATCAGTTGCTTCTGGACAACAATCTACTGCACTACGTCCTACAAGATGAAGTCAATATGCAGCACGTGATATGAAAATGGCACACCCATTGTGTTCTAAAATTTTCTGTTGTGTGCCTTTATAATGCCCTGATGCAACTGGCAGCATTGTTATAGGACTGGCCTCTGCACTTAGAATAATCAATTTTTCAAATTCACATAAATAGTGAAGTACTTCATTTGCAATTTCTTCACCAGTATGACTTTTTAAGTTAGCAAATGTGATAAATAGCTCAACAGGTTTTCCATCTGTTAGAGATACATATCTTAAAACAATACTTAGCTGATCTGTATGAGAAAGAGCTGTAGTGGAATCTATAAGCAAACTGAAATATTCAGCTATACTTATTTCACTGAAAACAGTTGATCATACTTTATTACTTATTAAGTTTATTAATTCCTCACATGTTGTTTTAGACATATGCGATGGCTTACCCTTTCCTGTGCTACCATATTTTGAGATATGACCTGCTAAAAAATGGATGAAACTGAGCAACAAGTTCAAATAAACAGAAAAAATTTTCCATTTTGAAAGATCAGTCGAAAGGACTAATGGACTACAACTACCAAAGCCTCCACCAGACTAAATCCAATACAACTAGATGGTGCCCGGCTACCACCACTGACTGCTCTGACAGGGATCACAATAGAGGGTCCCAGACAGAGCTGGAGAAAAATGTAGACCAAAATTCTAACTCACAAAAAAAGACCAGACTTACTGGCCTGACAGAGACTGGAGAAACCCCGAGAGTACAGCCCCTGGACAACCTTTTAGCTCAGTACTGAAGTCACTTCTGAGGTTCACATTTCATCCAAAGACTAGACAGGCCCATAAAAGAAAACAAGACTAAAGGGGCACACCAGCCCAGGGGCAAGGACTAGAAGATAGGAGGGGACAGAAAAGCTGGTAATAGGGTACCCAAGATGGAGAAGGGAGACTGTTGACATGTATCAGGGTTGTTAACCAATGTCATAAAACAATATGTGTACTAACTGTTTAATGGCAATCTAGTTTGTTCTGTAAACCTTCATCTAAAGTATTATAAAAAATATGAGAAAATAATGTACAAAATTGTAAAAAAAATCACAGTGTTTCTGATGAAAAAGGCAACAGTCTAATCTGTCTCTTCTCATTCTTCTCCACTGAGAATACAGGCAATCAACACATTGGTTTCAATTTGATATTTTCAGAACGCTGGAAACAACTAATTCCCATTTATACTGAGATTCTGGCCCCCTCTTCCAGTCACAGGAGCTGAAGAACTCAGAAGCCTGAGGTACTGACACCACGTGGCATCCCCACCATGGAGGATGGAGGCTGGCCCAACCCTGGCCACAGGGAAAAGGAAACTTGGGAAGGATGTGACTGTGTGGGACAGCTGGCATAGGAGGCATCCTGGAAGGCAGCTCATCCAACTGTTTCCCTTCCTACCGAGTGAGATGGATAAGCTGACCCACAGAGAAGAAGTGACCTGCACAAAGTAGGCTGAGCTCATAGGGCAGATGCGTTCTCGGACTTATTCAGTTGTCATCTGCCAGTCTCTGGAAGAGTGCATAGCATACAGAGTGAGTGAGAGAATAAATGAATGGATGAATATATGGATGAATGAACAGGAGCTTACTTAAGGGATAATTTTTTCCTGTCTTCAATTTAGACAATTACATATGGCATTTGAAGAACACTGGATCTCACAACGTTTTAAATTAATTTCTCTCTCTCTCTTTGGTTTTATAACAGCTATTTTTCCAAATCTCCTTTTCTTTTTTTTTAAAAAAAAAAAAGAAGTCAGTTTAATTTTAAGTATCAAGTAACTATAGAATTGGTTTAATTGCAATGAAACAAATTATGGCAAGATAGAAAATAATAACTTTAGAATAAACTATAATGGTAAATTAAATTAGTTTATTTTGCATTTTAATTGTAATGGTTTTCATTCGTATACCAAATCAAAAAACCAAACCCGTTGCTGACGAGTCAACTCTGACTCATAGCGACCCTTTAGGACAGATCTGCCCCATAGGGTTTCCAAGGAGCACCTGGTGGATTTGAACTGCTGACCTTTTGGTTAGCAGCCATAGCTCTTAACTACTATGCCACTGAATATTAAAAATTACTAAAGTGGGACAACATACATTATTTTATTATATTGCTGTATTTAACCTGATGGAAAACTGTTTCCCTAGTATTTGTAACAGAGTGGATGAGAGCCTCCAGTCCATTGGTAATTATGAAAAATCAACCAACCAACAAACAAAAAGCTATCCCCAATTCATTGTGGTATGCAATGTCAAAGCATGTGATAGCAACAGAAGGTAACTTCTCCTACACTAGGAAACAAGCCAATTAAAATGGAAAATAGTGAAAGAATGGAATACTTTAACTTACTGTTGTAAAGTCTAGGAAGATTACATTTCTGCAGTAAGACAAAGTGAAGTGAAAAAAGCCCATCTTTGAAATTACTGTTGACTAATAAAAGTAACAAATACTTAGTTCATTTCTTAGAGTCCAAGTATGTCCATATTTTCATAGAATGAGGTCTCATGCACATGTACATTAATTTTTTAATGTATTCACACATTTATCTGTCCGTCCATCCATCCATCCATCCATCCATCCATCCATCCATCCATCCAGGCAGCCAGTCAGCTAGCCAGCCATGATTCTAGTCATTCATTATATACTGAACACCTGCTATGTACCAGGGGAGCCTTGCTGGCACAGTGGTTAAGAGCTACAGCGAGCTACGGCTGCTAACCAAAAGGTTAGCAGTTCAAATCCACCAGCTGCTCCTTGTAAAACCGTATGAAGCAGTTCTGCTCTGTCCTACAGGGTTGCTATGAGTCGGAATCAGCTCAATGGCAATGGTTTTTATGCTAAGCTTTATGGATTTATGATGAAAAAATCTTTATCCCTGTCCTTTAATTCTAGGGAGATCAACAAGTATTCAACAACTAATTAACCAATTAAGTATTAGATTAAAATTGTGATAAGTACTACAATGTAGAAATATAAAGTACTGTGATTGCTTCCAACAGCCTCTGGGCATTCAGGGAAGGCCTTCTTGGAGACATCAGTTCTGAAGATGTATAAAAACCAATTAATGGGGGAAAGGGTGACAGACTGGGTATGGAGCAATCCTGAAAAGAAAAGGAACATTTTGCAGACCACTGAGATGAAAGGGCTATACCCATTGCTGTCGAGTTGACTCCAACTCATAGTGACCCTATAGGACAGAGTAGAATTCCCCACAGGGTTTCTAAGGCTGTAATCTTTAAGGAAGCGGACTTTTACATTTTTCTCCTGTAGAACTGCTGGTAGGTTCAAACCACGGACTGGTTAGCGGTTGAGCACTTTAACCACTGCACCACCAGGGCTTTTTGAAAGGGCTTTTTAAAAAACAAACAAACAAAAACAAGCCCATTGCTATAGAATCGATTCAAACTCATAATGATCTTTTAGAACAAAGCAGCACTGACCCATAGAGTTTTCAAGGCTGTAATCTTTATGGAAGTGGGCTGCCACATCTTTCTTCCATGAAAGGACTGTCAGGGAAACAAAAAAAACAAAACCTGTTGCCTTCCAGGTGATTCTGATTCGTAGCGCCCGTACAGGACAGAGTATAACTGCCCCATAGGGTTTCCAAGGAGCAGCTGGTGGATTCGAACTGTCAATCTTTCGGTTAGCAGCCAAGCTCTAAACCATTGCACCACCAGGGCTCTGAAACAACTATAAAAACCAAAAACCCATTGCCTTCGAGTCGATTCCAACTCACAGTGACCCTATAGGACAGAACAGAACTGTTCCATAGAGTTTCCAAGGAGCATCTGGTGGATTCGAACTGCCGACCTTTTGGTTAGCAGCCATAGCTTTTAACCACTATGCCACCAGAGTTTCCAAAAGGACTACAGAGCCTGTGAAATTGAAAAAAAAAGATTGATGTGACTAAAGGGAAAGAACTAAAAGACATTGAACAATGTAAAGCAGGGGAAAGACATGGTCATATCGGTATCTTTTAAAGAGCCTTTTCTCTGAAGTGTGGGGAGTAGATTTTGGGACACAAGAGGGAAGGAAAGTAGAAACAGGCAGAATATGTTTTAGAGGCTGTTGCTGGGAAGAGATAATTATATCTTTGACTAGGGTCACATAACAATGTGTGAATATATTTTTGTATGAGAAACTAACTTGAATTGTAAACTTTCACTTAAAGCACAATTAAAAAAAAACAACAAGAATCCTGGTGACAGATTTCAGGAGGAATTTCAGGAGTCAGATCAATAGGTGAAGGATTGAATGGTATTTGTGTGTGGGGTGGGCAGGAGGGGTAGATGGTAAACCCTGGGTTCTGGGCTTACACAGCAGGGAGGACAGTGGGCCACCCACTGACAGGGCATCACTGTGGGACAGTGTTTGTGGTGAAGGGTTAATCTGGGGATGTATGCCATTTAAACATGGCTGCACTATTGACAACTGCAGCCCACACAGGCCTCTATGCTGTATACGACATGTTGGAGACTTGTCAGCGATGAGAAAGAGATTAGGCATGACTTGTTTTCCCAAACTTATTGTCCTGTTACTGATTGGCTTGTTTACCTGAATTCCTTCTCCCTTGCCCGAAACTTACTGTTACTCACCCAAAGCCCATTGTTCTGTTATTTGCTTCACTGCTTGCTGTATTGACTATAAAATAAACTCCTGGGACTGAAGCCGGGGTTCGACTCCTCAGAGTGACCCTCCTGGCCCCACTTCTGTGTAAGAGTTGTGGCATTGGTTATTGTCTCCACTGCCCCAACAACCATCGCCACTGCGACAGATGGTGCCCTGTGTGAGGGGAGAGCTGTAAATACCCTCGCACTCAATCCCTTCAGGTGGTGAGTATAGGATGCGTCCGTTTCAGGCTGCCTTCACAGCTGAGGGCATTGGGGTCTTTCCGCAGGTGGAATCTCCCCGGGCGCTCTGAGATCAGGCTGCTTTAGCCCCAGAGCGGTGGGGCTTTCCCGACCGCTCCTGAGGGATTGCTTCAGGTCAGGAGCTTTTGTTTTCCTCTTTGAACTTTTCTTTCCCTTTCATTTCTGTTTCCATTTCCATTTTCACCATGGGGAATTCTCTTTCTCCTGAACAGCAACAACACCAAACCCAGTTGTTAGGGTTGTTAAAGGCCTCTAAGCTTAAAGTGTCAGAAGAAGCTCTTACCCAACTTCTTCTTTTAATTGAGTCTTCCTGTCCTTGGTATCCTTTGCGGGGAAACCTTGATGTAGAAGCTTGGGAATGTATCGGTAACATCATTCATGACATGAACACCTCTGCTTCGGTTCTTATTGCGTGGCATCACTGCCGCCTTGCCCTGCAACCCCTACAAGCAGCTCCCTCGGCTCCCTCCTCTAATAAAGAAACTGACTCTGGTCCTCCTCCTCCTCCCTCTGCACCTCCTGAGACTGCTTCCTCACAACATGAGTCCGTTATAGAGAGATGCTTGCGAGAAGGCTGTGAGAAGGAAGGGCTTTCTGCTTTTCCTATCATCCGGGGAGCTGGGCCACCTCATCATAATGGCCTTCCCTTTCACGCTCTAAAGGAGCTCCATAAAAGCGTGGTAGAGAACGGTTTACAAAGGTCCTTTACAAGGGGAACAGTAGAGGCCTTGGGACAGACTATAGAAATGACCCCCTGGATTGGAATGTTTTGATGGGAACAATTTTAACCCCTGCTCAGTTTAGTGTATGGAGCCAAGAGTATCAAGAACATTGTCGCCTTTGTGCGATGGATAATCTAAACCATAACATTCCTATCGGTATTGACATGCTAATAGGTAGTGGGCCCTAGTCCTCTCCTCAGGCCCAAGCCCAGATGGACAGACGAGCATTCACTCAAGCCTCCGATGCTGCCACCAAAGCCTGGAGTAAAATCCCTGATTCCAAGACGCCCACCGGCTCATTTGCCACTATTCGTCAAGTGGCAATTGAGCCTTACATTGATTTTATCAACCGCCTCCAAATGACCATTTCCCGACAAGAAGATAATCAACAAGCAGCTGAAATTCTTTGTCTCCAACTTGCCTATGAAAATGCTAATGCTGACTGTCGGGCTGTTTTAGCTCCTCTAAGGGGACAAAATCCCACTCTAGCTGATATGATTAAGGCATGTCAAAATGTTGGCATAGAAACTCATAAGGCACAGATACTAGCAGCAGCTCTCCGTCCATCCACTGCCACTGTCACCTGCTATGGATGTGGCAAACCAGGACATTTCTTAAAAAACTGCCACAGTTCTAAGGGTAAAAATAGTCATGCTAAGTTCCCAAACCGAAAGTGTCCCCGCTGTGGCAAAGGCTTTCACTGGGCTAACCAGTGCAAAAACCAACCTAACAACAATCAGAACAACTTTTAAGTCAGGAAACGGGAGGAGGGGCGAGAGCTCTCGCGCACTGAAAAATCCAGACAGCCCCAATTGTGTAGTGTAGAGACCACAGAATAGACTCCAAACGGCAACGTTTGCGAGTCAATGATTTAAAGGCAGCCACGGAAGGGAGTGCAGGTCTAGATTTACCCTTAGCAGAAGGGGCTATAACAGATGAGGCAGGAGAAGTTTTTCTTATAGCAATACAGGTTTGGGGACCCCTGCCTTGAGGATATTTAGGACTCCTAGTGGGTCGCTCTAGTATTACATATCAAGGTCTGACTGTTCATCCTGGTGTAATAGACTCTGATTACAAAGGTCAAATTAAAATTATGGTTTCCAGTCTCTCTTATTGGAACATTACTCCCTCTGATGAGATAGCACAGTTAATTTTACTTCCCTTTGTAGTCCCCTCCACTCGCACTACCCCAAGACGGGCTGGGGGTTTTGGCAGTACTGACGCTTTTTGGGTTACTAAGTTACAATCTTGCCGACCATATCTTACTGTTCAAGTCAATGATCGCGTGTTTAAAGGGCTTGTAGACTCTGGAGCAGATGTAACCATTTTCTCCTCAGACTCCTGGCCCTCTTCTTGGCCCAAGAGACAGACTGCCAAGGCCCTCACAGGAGTTGGATGAGCACAGTGTCCTTTCCGAAGTACACTTCCCACTGTTTGCTATAGCCCTGATGGACAGCCTGCTTCTAGCTGTCCCTTTATCCTTCCTCTGCCTACTATATTATGGGGACGAGATTTACTCTCCCAGTGGAATGTTCAAATTGGCACCCCTCAGGATTTTTCGTAGGGGCCACTGCTCAAACAGACCCTCTGTTAAAATTAACCTGGATACCTGGCCCTCCTGTTTGGGTTGAGCAGTGGCCCATTAAAGAAGAAAAATTGGAACACCTTAAAAGACTTGTCCAAGAACAGTTAGAGGCCGGGCACATCTGGCCTTCCTGCAGCCCTTGGAACACATGGAACACACCTATTTTTTGTATCCCTAAAAAATCCAGAAAATGGAGACTCCTACATGATTTATGAGCTGTTAATCAGCGTCTTGTCCCTATGGGACCTCTTCAGCCAGGAGTTCCCAATCCAGCCTGTATTCCTCAAACATATCACATTATCATTACTGATCTTAAAGATTGTTTTTTTACCATCCCACTCCATCCCGATGATTGTGCTAAATTTGCCTTCTCAGTACCTTCTGTGAATAATTGTTGTCCTATGCAACAGTATGAGTGGACTGTTCTCCCACAAGGCATGGTCAATAGCCCAACTATCTGTCAATATTATGTTGATAAGGCTCTCAAACCAGTCCGAAGAGTCATTCCCTCCTGTCTTATATATCACTATATGGACGACATTCTCCTAGCCCATCCCAAACCAGAACAACTTGATTCACTTCTTGTCTCTGTTCAACAAGTGTTACAAAGTTTTGGCTTACAAATAGCCCCTGAAAAGGTTCAGTCTTTCACCCTGTGGCAGTATTTGGGATACTATCTTGACACCCATATCATTCGCCCTAAAACACCAGAAATTATAATTTCCAAGACATTAACTCCAAATGACCTCCAGAAAATCCTTGGTCATATTAATTGGCTGCAACCTTCACTCGGTATAACAGCTTCTCAGCTGACCAAATTATTTGAGACCCTTAAGGGTGACCCTGCTCTAACCTCTATGAGAACTCTCTCTCCCCAGGCACGCCATGAATTAACACTTGTTAACCAAGCCATTAAAGAGAAATTTTTGACTCATTTACAGATAAATCATCCTGTTTACCTTCTCCTATTAAATACTCCTCATAGTCTTACAGGCGTGCTCTGTCAGTTTACTCCTGATTTCGGAGCACTTGAGTGGCTTTTTCTTCCGTATCGCCTTTTCTATCCTTATCAACAGTTGTTTACACGTTTCTCTCAGCACATTAACTTATTAATGCAAGGACGCACCCGCACTCAGCAGCTCTTGGGTTCTGACCCTCATTTTATATGCTTTGGGGTAACGAAAACAGCTTTTGACCATGCTCTTCTTAATTCTGAAAAGCTCCAAATTGCTTTGGCTGATTTTACTGGGCAAATAATTTACTCTTATCCCACTTCAAGGCCACTCTCTACCCTGCAGCTTCTTCCTTTACAATCTTCTACTATGCGCTCTCCTTCCCCTCTTGCTAACACCCCTACTGCCTTTATAGACGGATCAGGAAAAACTGGAAAGGGAGCGGTCACTTGGCAGATGGACGGTGCCTGGCAGCATTTTATTACACAAAAAGCCTCCACTACACAGCGCACCGAGTTGTCGGCAGCTGTTGCTGCCTTTGAAATTTTTAAATCTATGCCTTTCAATTTAGTCACTGATTATGCTTACGTTGTTCACACTATTCAACATATTAGTGATGTAACTCTTTGATTTAGTCCCGATTATGAGTTATTTACTTTATTTAAAAGGCTCCAAACCCTGCTTAATAGCCGTAATTCTCCCTTTTTTGTGGTACATGTACGCTCCCCATACACCCTTGCCGGGGCCTCTTTCTGACGGCAATTCTCGCACCGATTTACTTTCTGGCTCTGCCTTTTCTGATGCATGAACTTCTCATAATTTCTTTCATCAAAATGCACGGGGACTTCAAAAACAATTTTCTATCTCTCTTACTGAAATACAACAAATTGCTCGCACCTGTCCTGACTGCCAACGCTTTTCTCCCACATCCTTTGCTGCTGGAGTCTACCCATGTGGTCTAGTAGCCAATCAATTGTGGCAAATAGATGTAACACACTATCCTCCCTTTGGGAAACTTAAATATCTCCATGTGTCCATAGATACATGTTCTGGGTTTCTTTATGCTACAGCCCTTTCTGGGGAATGTTCTACTCACGCCTGTCGTCACTTCACCCAAGCCATTGCAACTATGGGATGCCCCCAAGGCTTTAAAACTGATAATGGTCCTACATATACTTCTGCTAAATTTCAACAATTTTATGCCACTTGGAATATTATTCATACCACTGGCATTCCTTATAACCCACAGGGCCAAGCCATAATTGAGTGTGCCCATCATACTCTTAAACAACTTTTAAATAAACAAAAGGGGGGAGATGATGGGTCCAGACTAAGTGACCAGAATGAAAGACTTGCCAAAGCTCTCTTTACTTTTAATTTTTTATCAGTTAACAAAGATGGCTGCACCGCTGCAGAATGATGTTTTATTCCCCCTGACACTCGGCCTCACCCACAGGTCCTCTATAAAGATCCTCAAAATTCCTCTGTCTGGCAAGGACCTGTGGAGTTGCTAACATGGGGGCAAGGGTATGCGGCTGTTTTGTCTCCTATGGGTCCACTTCGGATTCCCGCTCGATTAGTAAAACCATATCATGATCCGGCAACAGCCGCCACCCTTCCGCTGGCCAGCCGATTGGATTCCAGAGTGACTTCTGATACAGCCATCCCCTCCTCTGGGGAAGGAGAATGAACAACAAAACTCTACTATGCTGGTAACATGGGGAGGTTTGCAAGCCCTCTCCTCTAAAGCTGAGAATGTTCTCTCAGCTACCGGTGCCCCACTTATACCTGAAAACCTGTTTCTAGCCATGGTCTCCCTCGTGACTTTTAGCTCTCAACAGGTTTGTATTCTTCTTCTCCTCTTTTCTCAAGTACTAATGACTTCTGCTTCAACCTATACCTATTGGGCTCAAGTTCTTAGCCCCCTGTCTTCCACCCAGTTACTTGGGAAGAACCAGAACCCCTTCTTTCCTCCAGTGACACCACGGTCACTGGCGGACAATATTTGGCTTATTCCAAACCACTTACTAACTTCCCTAAGGAGGGATGGTTTGTACTGCCTACAAATTGGACACTGTATGCTGATGCTCTTCCTTTCTGCTTTACTACCCAACCACCAACCACGGACTGCTTCTGCGTGCGTACCTATATTAGAACAATGGTATATGAATTACATTTATTACAATGATACCTATAAACAGCCAGCCTATTCTAAACAAATTTTTATCAAAGCTATAGGCATTAATGGCACATTCAGTAATAACAGTGCCTATATTACTCCCTCACCCCCTTCCATCCCTGTATGTCAACACCCACAGCTATCTCTTACAGACCCTATCGATAATACTTGGGTTACTTGTCGAACTACTAACTTTTCTTCATACTCTCTCCCTTTCAACATTTCACTAGAAAATTTGGGCCCTCAAGGTCTAGTTTTATTACCAAATCGCTCTACTTGGCAGTGGGCAGCCCCATACCATTATCAAGGACACTCTCAATCCTGGAACCCTGGCCTAGCTGGACGCATTCTCCACTTACGTTATTCCACTGAACATTTCTCTCCATTAAAAATCCTTTCTTGGCGATTAAGCCTCCCCTTTTACAAAAGCACTCTTTGTACAGGAACCTTTCAAAAAGAGACTTCCACTGGCCCTGATAAGTGGACCCTCCATGACCATAATGACTCTGTGCTTACATGCACATCTCGACCATACATTTTTGCCATAACTTCTAGTCCTCCAGATGTCATTAAAATAAATGCCTCTTTTCAATTAACATTATCCAGTGGCTCTACTTGGATTACTCCATGTTTGTCCAGACAAAATGTCTCCACTCTTAACATCAATTCTGTATTTGTTCTTCGACAAAAAAGCCACCTCTGGCTGCCCGTTAACCTTACACGCCCCTGGCAAGATAATTCCCCCCTCGCTCAGGTTGTTAATGCATTACAAAATATATGAACTAAAAGGTTTCTTGGAATTCTCATAGCTCTATTATCACAGCCACTGCTATTGCCGCTACGGCAGCTGCCATAGCTCTCTCCCAATCTATTCAGACCGCTCAACAGTTTAACACTTACATGCAAAATGTTACTTCTGAAATGAAAACTATGGCACATATTGATCAAGAGATCCTCAAGCATCTGGGTGCTTTAGAAGCCTCAGTCCTTTGGTTTGGAGAGCAACAGGAAGCCCTATGGGAACATTCCCAACTAACCTGTGATGATGAATACACTCGCTTCTGTGTTACAGCCCTTCCATATAATGAGTCCTGGAAGGATGTTAAAAGTAATCTTTTAGTTAGCTTTGCTTCTCCATTGAAAAGTGATATTCAAAAATTACAATTTCAGTTACAAGAACAGCTCTTGAGATTACATTCAGAGTCTAATAAGGCTATACTTACTACACTTAATGATTGTGCCTACTGGCTCAATCCCACACATTGGTTCTCTGGACTCAGTCTCCGTGCCTGGATCCTTTTTGCCATAGAATGTTTAATAGTCTTGTGCCTCCTTATAGTCATCCGATGTCTCTACTCCCTGAAGATCTCCCATCACCAACAGAAGTCGGCCTTCTATGCCTGGACCATTCGCTACCAGTTACCTAAACAGGAGACGGGAAATATAAAGACCTCCTCTTAAGAAGGCCCTTCCTATGCTATTATTTTGATAATCAGTAATTACCTGTATTTTGTTAATCAGTAAGTTCTCAATGAAAATTTGTTATGTGTAAATTCCTCTATATTTTCTGCTTCTCCTAGTTAGATGCTTCTGTATAGATAGATTTCTAAGTTAGATGATTCCTTTTCAACTGATAGTAAATTTGTGTAAATCAGTGTTTGTTTGATTGTTAAATCTGTTATGCTGTATAAATTGCCCTTCCTAGTGATTCCCTTCCAAGTAATAGTGAAGCTGTGTAAACCATTGCTTGTTTGATTGTTAATGAATCTTTGAGCCTTTATAAATCTTTAAGCCTTTAAGAATAATAATTTCAGTGGATGTTAAAAGTTAGTGTTTACCTGACAAAATGAGAGTCAGAGGAAACCTGTAGGTCCAACAATCAGGATACTACTAGTGCAGAGGATTATATTATCCTCATAAGATTATCCTCCATTGTCTTACACACCTGAAAGGCACATTGAGTTCCCCACTCCAACTTTGCGTCTGATAAGAGCAATGCTCTTGCTTAGTAACCTGGTGAAGAACCAGATGGTATCCGGTGGAAAACCAGCACCGTGAGTTTAAAGAGCCTGCAATGGCTGCCATCTAGGAGGGACTAAGTCCAGGTGTTATTCATAGCTATGCTACTTCTCCTCCTTAAACATATGGAGTGTGCCCCCAGCCGAAGCTGGGCTCACAAGGACTCACTAAGACACTAGGCCCTGAGGTGTGGAGACAGTAGCTGAGATAATCTTGGATTTTATCTCGTAGAGAAAATTTTACTTTGTCCTGCTGGACACTTGTTGGACCAGTGGAAACCCTCTTGATTCTTATTCCATTAACTAAACAAAAGGGGGGAGATGGGAGGATATATGCCATTTAAACATGGCTGCACTATTGACAACTGCAGCCCACACAGGCCTCTATGCTGTATACGACATGTTGGAGACTTGTCAGCGATGAGAAAGAGATTAGGCACGACTTGTTTTCCCAAACATTGTCCTGGTACTGATTGGCTTGTTTACCTGAATTCCTTCTCCCTTGCCCGAAACTTATTGTTACTCACCCAAAGCCTACTGTTCTGTTATTTGCTTCACTGCTTGCTCTACTGACTATAAAATAAATTCCTGGGACTGAAGCTGGGGTTCGACTCCTCAGAGTGACCCTCCTGGCCCCACTTCTGTGTAAGAGTTGTGGCATTGGTAATTGTCTTCGCCGCCCCGACAACCGTCGCCACTGCAACAGGTTAATATGAGTTTAATTTTGGAAATGTTGACTTCGAGGAGTCTGCAAAGCACCCTAGTAATCAAGTAGGAAGTTAGAAATAGGAATGTGATGTTCAAAAAGAGGCTTGGCTTGGATATGAAACACTTACTAGAGGAAATTGGGTCCTTCATGTCTTTTTTAAGAACAAACAACTTGGAAGTATTGTCTTCTTCCAGATGGAATACAGCAATTTAAGTTGCAGAAGAGAATTTTGATACAATATTCATGCTGGATGATGGTCAGTGTTGTTAGGTGGTATTATGGATTGAATTGTGTCCCCCAAAAATATGTTATAAATCCTGAATTCTATACTTACATAACAGGGTTTCCTTACTATGTTAATAAGGCTATATCAGTGTAAGATGTGTCTTAAACCCACCACCTTCAAGATATAAAACGAGCAGGTTAGGCACAGAGAAGCAAGCACAGGTGGGTGAAGACAATTGCCACTCCACAAGAAGATCACCAAGGAACCACAGAGGAGAAGCTGAAAAAGAGACAAGGACCATCCCCCAGAGGCAATAGACAGAGAAAGCCTTTCCGTAGAGACAGCACCCTGAATATGGACTTCCAGCCTCCTAAACTGTGAGAAAATAAATTTCTGTTTGTTAAAGCCATCCACTTGTATTTTTGTTATAGAAGTTCTATATAACTAAGATAACTGGCAAGGTGTCCAGCCCTTTGTGGAAATGTATTTCTTTGTACCAGATTACGATTTTCTTTTTCTGCTTTATAACTTCTCTGCCTAACACATACTCTCATAACTTCTGTGGTTTTAAAATCATATTTCCTGATGAAGAAATATTAGTACATGCTTGGAAAATGTTGCATTCAACAACGTTAAATCAATTTCAGTGCTGCAAGGCATCTTAGAGTCACTATTATTCTAATGTGTTAGGTGATACAGTAATGGAATGTTGTGTTGTGTGCTGTCATGTCGATTCCAACTCATAGTAATGAGTAATTATTTCCATAATTATTCAAACACAGAATACTTTTCCCATGATCATCTCTTACGACTAATTTTTTATGACATATTCTTTAGTGAACTCTTTGTTAAACAGTAATTTCTTTCTCCCAGCAGTTATCTTTTTCAAATATTCGCATGTTAAGAAAATAAAATGGCCACAATGATACTTCCCAAGAAGTTCAATAGGATTTGTCTGTAAAGACTTAAAAATGTTCAGTTGCTTTTCTGGATCATAAACCTGGAGCAAGCTGGGTGTGCCATTTATAACTATGCTACAGTGATAATTTGGGAGAAGTAGTTTATCATCTGTATACAAGGTCACCATCATCTTTCATCCTTATGTGGCATTGGTCCTGTGTGCAGGTGTGTTTGGAGGTAGGGTGGAGGCAGAGATCAGGAGGAGGGGAGGAGGGGGAGCAGTACTTAATCCAGTATTTCTGATCATAATCAACTATGTAAGCATTAAAGTTTAGGGAAAAGTAGTTAAGGATAGGGAGGGAAAAGAGTTCATATCTATTCCTCTACCCAATATCCCCTGTCCTTACCCAAATTAATATCCTAATTCTGAACAGAATTATCACTTATATAAAACTTTATAGCCTGAATCTGCATTCTGAAAATGTATGCCAATCATAGCACTGAACTCTACTTCTAAAAACATTTTGTTCTATAGTATTTTTCCCATGGTGGTCTAACAATTTCCCTTCCATTTGACTTTAAGTCCGAAAAGAGAGGAATGCAAGAGATTTCCTTTTATAGCTTTATGTAATTCTTCTCTTTGGTAATTAAAAATGTATGTGTGCCGAGGTTTCCATGGATGCACTTTAAAAGTAACTAAATTAGCTACATATCCCATATCTCCCTCCTATTCCTGACTCTCCTTCCTCTGTTTCTCCAGATGAATAAAGACAATTATTGTGCCTTGGATGGCCACTTGCAAGCTTTTAAGCCCCCAGGCACTACGCAACAAACTAGGTAGTAAGTAGAACAGTATCACTGAACACCTTTGCCATGAATCCAGAACTGGTGGGTGCCTGGCTACCATTACTGAACATTTTGATCAAGGATTCTATAGAGGAATCCTGATCGAAAGGGGGAAAATGCAGAACAGAATTTCAAATTCTCATGGACTCCAGACTTTCTGGAGCCATGGAGGCTGGCTGAACCCCTGGAACTACTGCCTTGAGATAATCTTTAAACCTTAAACCAAAAAGCATCCCCTGAAGTCTTCTTAAAACCAAACAATCGTTTAGCGTAGCTAGTAAAGAATGTCTGCCCTGAGCATTCTGCTCTTTTAAGAACTATCTGTATAGAATCAAATTTACATCAGAAACTTGAAAGATTAGATAGGAATCTTAAGGGCAGTGAGTTTATGTAAATGGGGGAGGAGTAACTTAGAAAAGGAGGGCGAGAATGGTTGCATGACTTCAAGAATGTAATCGATGTCACTGAATTGTACATGTAGACACTGTTGAATTGGTGTATATTTTGTTGTGTATATTCTCAATAGCAACAGAAAAATAAATAAAATTTTAAAAAAGAGCAACCAAATCAAAATGATGGTTATGGCAACGGTAATGCTGATAAAAAGAAAAGGATGCATTCAGCATAGAACAATTTTAAAGTGGCTTTAATACTAATGTTATATTAAGTACACATTATTCTGGGTACAAGATATCAGGAAGGCATTAATACAAAAGGGACCAAATATTATCTGAAATATTTTAAATAAATAAGCCATACTCTATTAGATGTAGGTAAAGGGTTCAATGCAGTGTCCAGAATATAATACATGGTCAATAAATGCTAGTCTTCACTGCCATCACTATTTAACTCTTTTAATTCCATTTTTTACAATAGTCTACTTGGTCATCAAATAAATTTATACTCCTGAGCAAAGAATGACCTAAATATCATTAGCCAGAACCAAAAAAACATCAAGGTTAGTGGTTTTAAATTCTTCCAATTATGAAATATAATTTTCTATCTCTTTCTGCACCTCCTTTACTCATGAAAAACTTGAGTCAGCATCATTGTATGTACAACAAAGTAAAAATCTTTCCACAAGTACAAAAAAAAATTCCTGAGACTCCCCATAAGCTTCAGAGACTACTTCTTAAATACTTGCTCCACAGTTGGTCCTTTAAAAAAAAGGAAATGAGAAGGATCTCTAATTTTCAAAGATTTTGAAGCAACAAATACCTTGTTTAATGTTCAAAAGTGGTTTCTATTCTTGTTATGGACTGTATTTGGAGACTAGGAATATGCGACTCTGAAACATCCTTACATGCTAGTGAATTTAGGAAGATCATTGTACACATACATTTAGCACGTAAAACTAATACATTAGCACTTACTTCATCACATTCAGCTACAGTTATCCCATAGCAGATTGCCAGCATAATAAATTCCAAAGTTGACATGAGAATAGAGGATGTACTATGCCTAGAAGATGAAAACTTCTGTACGCAAAGAGAGCTAACATGGTGTCAAGAAGAGAGAAGAGATTTTTGACACAGAGAGATGTGGTTTCCAATCTGGTCTGTAATTTAATAGCTTGTGTAACGTTGGTGATTAGTAAGCTGATCCTAATTTTCCTTCTCTGCAAAATGGGCTTAACAATAATTGGATTTCAAAATTATAGCAAGGATGAAAAAAATAATACGCATAAAGTATGAAGTCCCTGGGTAGCACAAAAAGTTAAGTGCTTGACTGCTAGCTGAAAGGTTGGTGGTTCAAACCCACCCAGAGGCACCTTGGAAGACAGGTTGGTGATCTGCTTGTAAAAGGTCACAGCCTTGAAAACCCTATAGAGCAGCTCTACTCTGTACACATGGGGTTTGCCATGAGTCGGAATCGACTTGAGGACAGCTAACAACAAGAAGAAAGCATAAGTGTGTGCACAGAAGCACTCTTTCATTTATTGGTTCTATGGACCAAAGCACTGCCCTAATGATAGGGAAACAGAAGTGAAAAAGACAGATACATTTCCTAGACATAATCTCAGTGGGCATACAGAAAGTAACCAAGTAAACAGATAAATTTAAAAAATACAATATCAGCAATACAAATTGAGAACTTTCTCCTGAATAACTGGTCTGCACTCTTCAAAAATGTTAAGAAAGCTAAAGGAAAACTGGAGAACTGTTTCATATTAAAAGACTAAAGAACCATGACAACTAAATGCAATGCACAGTCCTAGACTGGATTCTGGATTGGGGTGGTGGAGGTGGGGAAGAGCTATAAAGAATAATTGGAATAGAGATAGAGTTCCCAATTTACAAGGGGGCTCCATTCCAACGACTCCATTGTTAAGTTGCCTCTGACGTAAGTCAAATACCTCATTTTTTTTTTTCAGTTTTCATTATCATTGCCTTTTATTATCAGTATCTTTATAAATTAAATTTTTATTTGTCCTTGGGGGTTGGCAAGGAGAATAATAACGTCAGCAAATTATGTGCTATAATGTTGCATGTAGTACGTATTACTAGTGATAACATGTACAATAAAAAGGACAGTCATAAGTACAGTTTATGGTAACTCAAATAGGTTGTAAGTCAGGGACTACCTGTAATCTGAATGACTGACAAAATTTAAGTATGAGCTGTGCTGATTTTGATAGCTGGTCTGTGGTAAGAGAATGCCTTTGTTTTTAGGAAACACTCACTAAAGTATTTAGGGATAAACGGGCAAAATATTTCCAACAACTCTCAAATGGCTAAAAAATACACAGGGAGTAAAGGAGGGATGAACGGAGTAGGGTGGGATAACAATAAAGCAAATGGCAAAATGTAAATAATTAGTGAATATGGTCAAAGAGTATATTAGAGTTCCTTGTATTAGTCTTGCAAATTATCTGTAAGCTTTAAATTATATAAAAATAAAAATGTTTTTTAATTGAGGGAAACTAGAGAGGTTTCAACAAGTATTCATTCTTTTTTCCCCTTCCCTTGGAACTTGCCTCCCTGGAGCACATTTTACAAACCTTATTTAGAGTTTCAGTAGCAGAAATAGAGTCTTACACCTTTGTAGGTGCTCCATATTGAGTAGTACAGTTCTTACCTCAATGGATTTGTTGAAATCATAATTTATATACTAGGACTTTAGATAGAATTCTGTTACTGACTTTAATGAGTTGAAAAACATCCCTAAACACCTAGCATCACCCCTAAATCCTGCCTTTAATTTTAAAAACAAACAATGTGCAGGAAATACAAAAAAAGCACACTGACATTACAAAGCTAAGGAACTGGCATTATGTTCTTTCCCCATAACTGCTGATATAAACGAGGGGCTGTAAGTATAGTTAAGATGCGTTTGAGGCTTTCAGTTTAAATGTATACCCCAGGCTTTCTTGAACAGGATCATACCTATAACGTACACCACAAGTCTATAATCAGAACTTCCAATTGTATTCACTTCCCAATCGTTCTAACTAATGATTGCACAAATAAACCCACTGAGGTCCCATTCCAGTCTTCACTTCTGATATTTTCAAATTAATGTGCATGTACATGTATGTGAATATATGAGTTTGTGTATGTCTTAGAGTAGATACATGAATATAAACCTCAAAGA
This sequence comes from Dugong dugon, assembly GCA_030035585.1. Classification (NCBI taxonomy): domain Eukaryota; kingdom Metazoa; phylum Chordata; class Mammalia; order Sirenia; family Dugongidae; genus Dugong; species Dugong dugon. The sequence goes on along the minus strand of CM057480.1, from coordinate 17,780,201 downwards.
ACACACACGAACAGATAAAAATCTCTACAGGATGGGAAAAATAAGGTCAAATGATTGTGAAAAGAGCTGTGTATCATGTGCTCTACAAAAATTTCTACTTTTGACTTGCAAAATGGAGAAATGGCCCTAGTAAACACTGTAGCCTGTAACTGAGATGCTTGGAGGGCCTTACAATGAGGGAGATGGGGTGGAGTGGGTGGGTGGAGAAGACAGAGGTAAACTGAACCTTATTAAGAATAAAAACTCCCATAAAGTCAGCTCAATACTTGGTTGGATTCAGGTGATATACCAATTTGTGGTCTTCAAGATGAAAGTATAATTTCCACAAAAACTTTTCAGACACAAGGCTGGCCGTAAAACGAAAATCCTTAGTCATGTTAAGAAATACGACCAGGAGCAAAAAAAGACAACAGAAACATATCTGCAGGTGACACATATACTGGACTTAACAGATGAAATTTTAAAATAACTGTGATTAGTATCTTTAAGCAAATACATGGCAAGACGGAAAATTTTAACAGAAAACAAGAAAAGGATCAAAAGGAAATTTCAAATTTAAAAATACAATAATTAAAATTAATAACATGATAGACAGGACACAGCTGAAGACAGGATGAATGGTCTGGAATATAGATCAATAAAATATATCTAGTCTATAGCACAGAGTACAAAACATTTAATATACAGAGAGAAGCAGAAAGGACATATTTATACTCAAAAAAGGAGCACCAAAAACATGTATTAATTGTTCATAGCTGTATTATTTATAATAACCCAAAACTTTCCATCAACAGTGGAATAGACAAATGCATTTTGGTATATTTCTGTAATAGAAAACTATTTAGCATTGAGAAAGAATGAAACACTGATACATGCAACAACTTTGATGAATCACTCAAACATAAAATTGTACAAAATTAGCCAGACACAAAAGAGTACATGGTGCATGATCGCATTTATACACAACCCAAAAATGGTTAGAGCCAATCTGTGAGTCAGAATCTATTACATGGCACATAACAACAATGACAATCTATGATTATTATTAGAAGGGGTTAACAACTGGTGGGAGGGGAGTCCCTAGGTGGTGCAAATGGTTAAAATGTTAGGCTGCTAACTGAAAGGTTGGTGGTTCAATTCCACCCAGAGATGCCTCAGAAGAAAGGCCTGATGACCTACTCTGGAAAAATTAGCCTTCGAAAACCATAAGGAGCACAGTTCTACTCTGAAAAACATAGGGTTGCCATGAGTCAGAATCGACTTGAGCACTATGGAGGTTTTAGGGGAATGCTGGTAATATTCTATTTCTCGATTCAGTAGTGGTTACACAGATGTGCTTGCTTTGTAAAAATCCATTGAACTGTACACTTATGATTTGTGTACTTTTGTGTATATACGTTCTACTTCAATTAAAAAAGTCATTTAAAAGAGTTAAAGTGCAAATATTGTGGTGGTAGTCTTGGTGGAGATAGTGGTAATCACCTTCATTCTCCTCACACTAATAAAGTTCCTTTACACACTGGCTGCTTTTGGCTTTCAAGTAAGGAACGCAAATAATCAGTCAGGAGATAGAAGGTAAAAAATTGAAAAAAATAAAAATAAAAAAAGTAATTGGAGGCTGGGTGAGGGGCTTTCTGTTTATAAGTGTAACTAAAAGGCTACTCAATAGCTCTGTACACCCTTAAAGAAATGAGCAGAGTCGAGGCTGCTTAATGATGAGCAAACTGTCCCTTCCAATTCTCTTCCCATGTAGTAGTTCAGTAGACCTAGAAATGGTTGATACAGCCAAAGATAAGAAGCAGACATGTCAGATATTAATAATGGCAATGCTATAGAACTCACAAATAGGAAACAATGTGAAATGTTTTCAAATCTTCTTTTTCAGATAGAAAAAGATTCAAACTACTTTTTTTCCCTTTGTTATTTTACCATTTCCAGTGGTAAGATGTCCTAAAGTTATTTGGAACCTCATTCACTTCTTTGTTGCTCTTTTAATTAGTATTTCTTGGCTCTAGACTCTGAGTTCCCTGAGAGCAGAGTCTGTTCCATAGGTGTGTATCTACATTCTTGAGCCAGGCAGCTTTCAAAGAGTTAGTACTAAACAAATATTTGTTGTTACTAACATGATCAAAACCCAGGATTTGAGTTGGGGCCAATATTATAGTATATGATGGGGTACATATTTTTGCTTTGCTTTGTTTTTTTCCTTGAAGCATAGGGGAAATAAACCCAGGAACTATGCTATCATAGGCAAACACAGATTAGGACGTGATTCTCTCCTGGTGTAATTTAAGCTCTTGCTAAATTTCCCCTGAGGTTAGTGGTTTTGTCTGTAATCTGACACATATTTATGATCAGTCTTTGCTTTTGTCTCCAGATGGTGCTGGATATTAGTTAAAAAAAATTTTTTTGTTCCATATATCTTCTCCGATTATTTCTTAATGAATACAAGGCAGTCCCCATTAATTATATCTCTAGATGGATCACTGTGAGTTTAACCAACCAGAGAACAGAAATTGGAAAATTAACACTTAACAAAGTCTTCCTGGGAAGTGCAGCTAAACGGCACATGAGTGCTATCTTAAGGTCTCCAGTATTACTATAAATGTTTCCTGTACGACCAACCTCAGTTCTATAAAATTATCCACACACACACACACACTAGAAAAGTGTAAAATCTATGAAGAAGCAAAACATAACATTTGCTTTATGTTAATACCTAAAATTAGAGCTTTCAGTTTTAAAGTGTATTTGCTCTGAATATACAGCCTCCGAGAACTCAGGTTTACCAGCTTCAATAGCCTGCCCGGTGGATATGATAAGATGGCGACCAACAGAAAATATTTGGGACTATCATTGGTATATGCCAGCTTTCTTCTTCAATGGTCACGCTGACCAAATGAAACACAGTGATTTGTTTGCCTGGAGAATTTTCTGGGCTAGATCAAAACATTAAACAAAAAATGGCAGGGGGACAGGAGGATATGAGATATTTTGTCACTGCCATGTAGGACTGAACCAAATATAAGGAAAATATAAACTCTCTTAATTCTGTACTTTTAATTCCACTTATCACTCTTATTCATAATCATATATATATATTTTTACTATTAAACAAAACCTTAGAGATAACTCCATTGTAGAGATAAGGAATACTGTGCTCTAGAGAGGTTAGGCTTCTTACTCAAGGCCTCACAGATAATTACTGCCTAACCTGAAACCATGAATTAGTAACTCTGGCCACAATAAGGTCACTGAACTACCCAGTTTAGCCACTTTTGATTGCTGGCCCATAGAAACTGTGATATAATAAATGTTCCTTGATTTAAGCTTCAAAATTTTTGGGTAGTTTGTTACACAATAGATTATTAACAGTGTCATAATTAACAGTGTTGAAGCTAACAGCAGTGCCACAGCACTTAAAAAACACAATTACTATTCAGATGAATCACATGAAATTGTTGTTTTGTTTTTTATTGTGCTTTAAGTGAAAGTTTACAGTTCAAGTCAGTTTCTCATACAAAAATTTATAGACACATTGTTATGTGACCCTAGCTGCTCTCCCTATAATGTGACAGCACATTCCTCCTTTCCACCTCGGATTTCCCATGTCCGTTCAACCAGCTCCTGACACTCTCTGCCTTCTCATCTCTCCTCTGGACAGGAGCTGCCCATTTAGACTCATGTATCTACTTGAGCTAAGAAGCACTATCTTCACAAATATCATTTTATGTCCCATAGTCCAGTCTAATCTTTGAAGAATTGGCTTCAGGAATGGTTTCAGTTCTGGGCTAACAGAGAGTCTGGGGGCCATATCTTCCGAGGTCCCTCCACTCTCAGTCAGACCATTAAGTCTCATGTTTTTACTAGAATTTGAGTTCGGCACCCACTTTTCTTCTGCTCTGTCAGGGACTCTTTGGAGTTCCCTGTTAGGGCAATCATTGGTGGTAGCCAGGCACCATCTAGTTCTTCTGGCCTCAGGCTGATGGAGTCTCTGGTCTATGTGGCCCTTTATGTCTCTTGGGCTAATATTTTCCTTGTGTCTTTGGTGCTCTTAATTCCCCTTTGCTCCAGGTGAGTTGGGACCAATTGATGCATCTTAGATGGCCACTTGCAAGCTTTTAAGACCCCAGATGCCACTCACCAAAGTGGAATGCAGAACATTTTCTTAATAAACTTTGTTATGCCAATTGACCTAGATGTCCACTAAAACCATGGTCCCCAGACCACTGCCCCTGCTACTCTGTCCCTGAAAGTGTTTGGTTGTATTCAGGAAACTTCTTAGCTTTTGGTTTAGTCCAGTTGTGCTAACTTCCCCTATACTGTGTGTTGTTCTTCCCTTCACCTAAGATAATTCTTATCTACTATCTAGTTAGTGAATACCCCTCTCACTCCCTCCCCACACTCGTAACCATCAAAGAAAGTTTTCTTCTGTGTTTAAACCATTTCTTGAGTTCTTATAATAGTGGTCTTATACAATATTTGTCCTTTGTTGAACGACTAAATTCACTCAGCATAACACCTTCCAGATTCATCCATGTTATGAGATGTTTCACAGATTCATCATTGTTCTTTATCATTGCGTAGTATCTCATTGTGTGAATATACCATAATTTGTTGATTCATTTGTCCATTGATGGGCACCTAAGTTGTTTCCATCTTTTTGCTATAGTGAACAGTGCTACAATGAACATGGGTGTGAATATATCCATTTGTGTGACAGCCTTTACTCCTCTAGGATATATTCCAAGGAGTGGGATTGATGGATCATATGGTACTTCTATTTCTAACTTTTTAAGGAACTGCCAAATCGATTTCCAAAGTGGTTGTACCTTTTTACATTCTCACCAGCAGTGTATAAGTGTTCCAGTCTCTCCACAACCTCTCCAACATTTATTATTTTGTGTTTTTTGGATTAATGCTAGCCTTGTTGGTGTGAAACGGTATCTCATTGTAGTTTTGATTTGCATTTCTCTAATGGCTAAAGATCGGAGCATTTTCTCATGTATCTGTTAGCCACCTGAATATCTTCTTTGGTGAAGTGCCTGTTCATATCCTTTGCCCATTTTTTAACTGAGTTATTTGCCTTTTTGCTGTTGAGGTTTTGCAGTATTTTGTAATTTTAGAGATTAGACACTGATCAGATTTGTTGTAGCCAAAAATTTTTTCCAAGTCTATAGGTTGTCTTTCTACTCTTTTGGTGAAGTCTTTTGATGAGCCTAAGTGTTTGATTTTTAGGAGCTCCCAGTTATCTAGTCTCTCTTCTGGTGCTTGTGCATTGTTATTTATGGTTTGTATTGTGTTTATGCCATGTATTAGGGCTCCTAGCATTGTCCCTATTTTTTCTTCCATGATCAATATTGTTTTAGATTTCATATTCAGGTATTTGATTCATTTTGAGTTAGTTTTTGTGCATGGCATGAGGTATGGGTCTTGCTTCATTTTTTTTTTTTTTTTTTTCAGATGGATATCCAGTTATGCCAGCACCATTTGTTAAAGAGACTGTCTTTTCCGCATTAAGGGACTCTGGGCCTTTGTCAAATATCAGCTGCTCATAGGTGGATGAATTTATGTCTGGATTCTCTATTCTGTTCCATTGGTCTATGTATCTGTTGTTGTACCAGTACCAGGCTGTTTTGACTACCGTGGCAGAATAACAGTTTCTAAAATCAGGTAGTGTAAGGCCTCCCATTTTGTTCTTCTTCTTCAGTAATGCTTTACTTATCCAGGGCCTCTTTCCTTTACACATGAACTTGGTCCTTTATTTCTCTGTCTCCTTAAAAAATGTCATTGGAATTTGGATCGGGATTGCATTGCATCTGTAGATCAGTTTGGGTAGAATAGACATTTTCACAATGTTGAATCTTCCTATCCATGAGCAAGGTATATTTTTCCACTTGTGTAGGTCTCTTTTGGTTTCTTGCAGTAGTGTCCTGTGTATAGGTATTTTATGTCTCTGGTTAGATTTATTCCTAAGTATTTTATCTTCTTGAAGGCTATTGTAAATGGTATTGATTAGGTGATTTACACTTCGAAGTTCTCCTTGTTGGTGTAGAGGAATCCAACTGATTTTTGTATGTTTATCTTGTATCCTGATACTTTGCTGAAGTCTTCTATTAGCTCCAGTAGCTTTCTTGTGGATTCTTTGGGGTTTTCTGCGTATAAGATATCATCTGCAAATAGAGATACTTTGACTTCTTCCTTACCAATTTGGATGCCCTTTATTTCTTTTTCTAGCCTAATTGCTCTGGCTAGGACCTCCAGCACAATGTTGAATAAGAGTGGTGATAAAGGACATCCTTGTCTGTTTCCTATTCTAAAGGGGAATGCTTTCAGACTCTCTCCAATTAGGATGATGTTGGCAGTTGGCTTTCTATTAATGCCCTTTATTATGCTGAGGAATTTCCCTTCTATACATATTTTGCTGAGAGTTTTTATCAGGAATGGGTGCTGGACTTTGTCAAATGCCTTTTCTGCATCAATTGATAAGATCATGTGGTTCTTTTTTTTATTTGTGTGATGGATTACATTGGTTGTTTTTCTAATGTTGAACCATCCAAGCATACCTGGTATGAATCCCACTTGGTCATGGTGAATTATTTTTTTTTTTGATACGTTGTTGAATTCTATTGGCTAGAATTTTGTTGACGATTTTTGCATCTATGTTCACGAGGGATATTGGTCCATAATTTTCATTTTTCTGGTGTCTTTACCTGGTTTTGGTGTCAGGCTTATGCTGGCTTCTTAGAATGAGTTTGGGAGTATTCCATCCTTTTCTATGCTCTGAAATAGCTTTAGTAGTAGTGGTAACTCTTCTCTGAAAAAGTTTGGTAGATTTCTCCAGTGAAACTGTCAGGGCCAGGGCCTTTTTTTGTTCTTGGGAGTTTTTTAAATTATTTTTTCAATTTCTTCTTTTGTTATAAGTTTATTTAGTGTTCTACCTCTGTTTGTGTTAGTTTAGGTAGGTAGTGTGTTTCTAGAAGTTTGTCCATTTCCTCTAGGTTTTCAAATTTGTTGAAGTACAATTTTTCAGAGTACTGTTATGATGCTTCTAATTTCAGTTGGGTTTGTTGTGATATCACCCATCTCATTTCTTATTTGGATTATTTGCTTCCTCCAGCATTTGGTCTTGTTAATCCTTTCAATTGTTTTTCTATTCTCTATTTCATTTAAGTCTGCCCTAATTCGTACTATTTCCTTTCTTCTGGCACCCGAGGGCTTCTTTTTCTGCTCTTTCTACTTGTTCGATTTGTAGGGTTAATGTTTTGATTTTGGCCCTTTCTTGTTTTTGGATGTGTGCATTCATTGCTATAAATTGACCTCTGAGCACTACTTTTGCTGTGTCCCAAAAGTTCTGGTAGGATGTGTTTTCATTCTCATTCGATTCTGTGAATTTCTTTATTCTGTCCTTAATTTCTTCAATAACCCAGTAATTTTTTAGCGAGGTTTTATTCAGTTTCCATGTGTTTGATTTTTTTTCCTTCCTTTCTCTGTTATTTATTTCTACTTTTATGGCTTTATGGTCAGAAAAGATTTCGATGCTTTGGATTCTGTTAAGACTTGCTTTATGGCCTAATATGTGGTCTATTCTGGAGAATGTTCCATGTGCATTGGAAAAGAAAGTATACTTGGTAGATGTTGGGTGGAGTGTTCTGTAAATGTCTATGAGATCAATTTGGTTGATTGTGGCATTTTGATCTTCCACATCTTTATTGAGCTTCTTTCTAGTTGTTCTGTCCTTCACTGAAAGTGATGTGTTGAAGTCTCCTGCTATTACTGTGAAGCTGTCTCTCTCTCTCTTCAATACTGTTAGAGTTTGTCTTATGTATTCTGGAGCTTGTTGTTGGGTGTGTAAATATTTATTATAGTTATGTCCTCCTGGTGTATTGAAGTTTTAATCATTATATAGCATTCTTCCTTGTCCTTTGTTGTGGATTTTACTTTAAAGTCTATTTTATCAGAGATTAATAGTGCCACTCTTGCTCTTTTTTTGAGTGTTGTTTGCTTGACATATTTTTTCCATCTTTTGAGTTTTAGTTTGCATCTTTAAGTCTAAGGTGTGTCTGTTGCAGGCAGCATAGATCATGTTTTTTATCCATTCTACCACTATTTATTGGGTATTTAGTCCATTTACCTCCAACGTAATTATTGATAGGTATGAGTTATTGCTCTCATTTTGATGTCTTTTTTGTGTGTGTTGTTGATAGTTTGTTTTTTCCACTTAATTTTATGTGCTGAGTTGTTTTTCATTATGTATTTTCTTTTCATCTTTTTCATTGTTATTGATTTTGTATTTGCTGAGTCTTTATACTTGCCTTGTTTTTTTATTTTGATGTGTAGCATTGTTAGTTTCCTTAATATTTACCCCTATTTTTCTAAGGTCAAACCAATCTTTTATTTCTTTATATTACCTTGACTTCCTCTCCATATGAAAAATCTATGACTACAGTTTTTAGTCCCTCTTATTTGTTTTAATGTTGTCATCATTTACATACTGACCTCCCTGTTTCCCTATTTTCGGAGTTTTTAGCTTTGATTTATTTTTGTGACTTCCTTATCTGGGCTGATATCTAGTTGCTCTGTCCTGTGTTCTAGTCTTGGGCTGTTGTCTGATGTTACTGATTTTGTTACCAGAGGACTCCCTTTAGTATTTCTTGTAATTTTGCTTTGATTTTTGCAAATTCCCTATACCTGTGTTTATCTGGAAATGCCCTAATTTCACCATCATATTTGAGAGAGTTTTGCGGGATATGTAATTTTTGGCCGGCATATTTTTCCTTCAAGGCTTTAGATATGTCATCCCATTGCCTTCTTGCCTACATGGTTTCTGCTGCATAATCCAAGCTTAGTCTTATTGACTCTCCTTTGTAGATGACTTTTCGTTTATCCCTAGATACCCTTAAAATTCTCTATCTTTGGCTTTGGCAAGTTTGATTATAATATATCTTGCTGACTTTCTTTTGGGATCTACCTTGTTTGAGGTTCGATGAACATCTTGGATAGATATCTTCTTATCTTTCATGATATCAGGGAAGTTTTCTGCCAACAAATTTCAACAATTCTCTCTGTATTTTCTGTTATCCCTCCTGTTCTGGTACTCCAGTCACTCGTAGGTTATTCCTCTTGATAGAGTCCCACATAATTCTTAGGCTTTCTTCATTTTTTCAAATTCTTTTATCTGATTTTCCCTCAAATAAGTTGGTGTCAAGTGCTTTATCTTTAATTTCCCTAATTCTGACTTCCATTGCCTCCATTCTGCTCCTATGACTTTCTATTGAGTTGTCTAATTCTGTAATTTTACTGTCAATCTTCTGGATTTCTGTTTGTTGTCTCTCTGTGGATTCTTGCAACCTGTCAAATTTGTCATTGTGCTCTTCTGTAATCTTCCTAAGTTTTTCTATTGCTTTGTCTGTGTGTTCCTTCTCTTGTTCTGCATTTTGAAGAATCTCCTTCATGATCTCTTGAAGAGTTCTGTATATTAATCTTTTGTATTCTATCTCCAGTAATTCCAAGAAGTTCTCCTCCTCTGGAAGATTTCTTGATTCTTTGTTTTGGGAGCTTGCTGAAGCCATCATGGTCTGCCTCTTTATGTGATTTGATATTGACTGTTGTTTCTGGGCCATCAATAAATTATTATATTTATTTAGTTTGTTTGCTTACTGTGTCCTAGCTTCTTGCTTTGATATTCGCAAACAGACTGCTCATGTGAACTAGTTTGATTATTTGGGCCTCTGATGCTCTAACATCCTGTTACCTGGTAGTTAGATCTGTTACTAGGTATGTGAGCCCAGGAGTCCATTTATTCTTTTTTTATGGATTCAGCTCAGGTGTCCAGATAGTCCATCACCAAGTGCGTAGTGCAGGTTCTCACCTACAGTCCTAGATGTGCAGGGGTGGTTGGAGTAGGCACAGATATCTGGCTGTAGTAGGAGGTCACGTGATGAGCAAGGCAGGGGGCTGAGAGCTGCCCCTAAGTGTCTGGGAGGAAAGTGTGTGCCTGTTCCCTAGAGTGCGTAGGTGGCTGGGTTTTGCAGCCAGACTATGGGCATCCAGTGCTGTTGGCTGTAAGGACCGGGAGGCACCACTTATTCTTGGACCCTTGTCACAGGTGGCTAGGTGACGTAGGTAAAACCACTAGTCCTCAGGCCCCTGATGTGTGTAGGGGACAAAAAAAACAAAAAAAAACAAAAAACTGAACCCGTTGTTGTCAAGTCAATTCTGACTCATAGCAACCCTATAGGACAGAGTAGAACTGCCCATACGGTTTCGAAGGGGCGCCTGGTGGATTCAAACTGCTGGCCTTTTGGTTAGCAGCCATAGATCTTAGCCACTATGCCACCAGGGTTTCCATGGGTAGGTAAGGACCCTGCTTAATGGGCACAGTGGTGTCAAATGTCACAAACTTGCCACTCCACCATACAGCGGATACAGTGAAGTTAGGCTTCAGATATATACCCTGTTTTACTGTGCTAATGAGGGCCTACACTTTTGAAATGGGCCCACAAAGGTCTATGCAGGGGTGAAAGGCATTCGAAGTTCGTGGATACCTCATGCCTGTGCCTAGGCAAAGGATCTGTGCCTACCCTGAGTTCTAGGTTTAGGGGAGCTGGCAGATTATTTTGTCTTGTTCGTTAATTTGTTCCCGCTCGAAGGCCGGGATAATGGCTCAGGGTGAGTAATGGGTCCTACTTCTGGCCCAGGGAATGTGATAGTTGCTAAAGCTGGCCTGTGATCCAGTGCAGAGTGGGGAGGGAGCAGGTAAATGGGAGAGAGGTTCTTCCCAAATGGGGTGTTTTTTGATCTGCACAGTAGGTTAAATCCATGTACTTATATTTTGCTGATTTAGCACCACTTTTCACTGGCTCTGGAGGCCTGAGTAGACTCTCTGCTGCTTGGTCTCTCCTGACATGGAAAATGCGTCTAGAATGCCACCGTCCACCTCACCAGGCATGGCTCTCACCAGGTCAGGTCTGGCAACTCCTGGCTGCTTCTGAGCTGTCTCTCCCTCCCCCAGCCACTCAGTCTAATTCCTCAACTTTGCCTTTGATGTTCAGGGCTCCTAGATTGTCATATATAATCAATGCACTTGTTTTTTCAGGTCTTTGTTGTAAGAGGTACCACCAGAAGCATCTGACTACTCTGTCATCTTGGTCTTGACTCCAAAATTGCTGTTTTTTTATAGATCATATATCAGCCACACCTTAGGACTCAACCTACTATTCAGGAGCTCTATCAACTCGTTTCATTCCTGAGTTGGACTGGATTTTGGTCTCCCAGGATGCATTTGTTCAATATATTTGCTATTTTTCAAATTATAATCACATGGCAACATAATCCTGATCTTCTAACTCAATGCTCTGATACAACAGTGGGAAACTATTTGTGGATTACTTCTTGTTTTAGACATGTAAGAGATAAATATTAGCAAATTATGATCATTCTCCCCTTCATAATGTATTTGGGTTTTGGACTTAGCAACACATATTTGAATAAATGGTAAAATATGCTTTATTCTTACATAATCCTAAATACAAAAAGCTATTTTCTTCTGATCCTCAGAAATACTGGATGAATGTTCTTAGAAAATCATGTTTTCCTTGTGTTGAACAAACAAACAAACAGAAGACAAACTATATCTCTGTAATTACCTTTAACTGCTCTCCTCATTTAATCCCATTAAGATGCCTCAGCTGGCCCAGGTATCACAAAATTAGCCTCTTGACAAGTTTTTGTCGCTTTTGGCACAACTTTTACCATTTCTGCATTTCTGGTGATGGGATATGTCAAGCTGTTGAATGACAGTTTATTTCTGCTTTTAGTCTCCCTGGAGTTTTCACACGTGTACTTGATTTAATACAAAGCTTTACGTGTAACTTTTCCAGCACCAGATCACAACAATTTCTTACTTATCTTTTTTTCATTTTCAGCTTTCATTGAAGACAAATTTTAAATGAGACATTATAAAAAATCAAGACTACATCTTACCCTCACCCCAAATGTAAGATTCTACCATTATTTTTGTAACACTTTCATCAAACTACCTTCCATTAGAATTTGTGGAGATATGTCACATCTGAAAAATTGATATGGGGTATTTATTTTCTTTGATAAAAGGATTCCTACGCTAGAAGTCCTGACTTGCTAATGCAATTACTCTGTCATCCTACGGGTCTACTGACAGTGGAACAAGTATGGTACTTAGTTCTCTGGATTACATCTAGGAAAGGGTAGATCAACACCAGTAATTAACTGGGAGTAGCAAGGAACCCTTCACAAGTTTAAAGTTAGAAATCATGTTCCATCTTGTGTATTACCAAGACATGAGTTTAATTACCTTCCTAGCAAGAGCTCTTAATGTTACATGCGCTTTTCTCTGGGTGAGGAGATTAGGGTTGATCTTTATTTTCATTTCTGCTTATTTCTATTGCTTAAAATCAACCTTAAGAGTTAATATACATTTTGATCCTATTCTGCTCAATAAATATATAACTCTTAGTAATCATATTTATACTCAATAACATATAATGTATACTATGTATTATATTTTTCTCTGAAGATAGGATGGAGCCCTGGTGGTACAGTGGCTAAAAGCTCAGCTGCTAACCAAAAGGTTGTCAGTTTGCTCCTTGGAAACCCGATGGGGCAGTTCTACTGTCCTATAGGGTTGCTACGAGTCAGAACTGACTCGACGGCAACAGGTTTGGTTTTTGGTTTTTAAAGATAATACATCTGTCTGACACACTGACTCTAGAAGTAATATACAAAGTTTTCAATAGACTAAAGTGTAGTTACAGAAATCTTATTGAGTCTTTTTCCTTCCTTTCCTTTCATAGAGCTCAATCTCTCTCTCTCTGCATCCTGTGCAGAGAAATATTATAAGCTGAATCACGTATTGCTAACCCCCACGGGGGAATTCTGAGCCACTTAGACTATCGAAAACCATACAGTGTGGACTCCCTTCAAAAACAGAATGCTACATTAAGGGGAAACAAATTTAACAGGTTGTTGCAGCAAATCTGTCTTCCTAAACAACCAATGTGGGCGCCTACGTCAGTATCTACAGTGCACTGTACTGACAATTGGAATGCTGTATTAAAGCCACTAATTTGCAGTGGCTTTTATGGAGGTATAATTTTCCATTTAAAATGTAAAATTCCCTGTACAAAAACACTTGAATAATTATCATAATGTAAGTAATCCTTTGCGAAAAGTAATTATGGTGAGCGAGACTCTCTTTTGCCTTCAGCGTTTTATGCATGTGTTTGGTTCCAAAAGCAAACTAATTAAAATGTTGCAAGACAACTGAAATGCGGGCATGTTTGATGGAAAGGAGTTGTACTCCTGGCAAAGACTGCTTTGTGTTTCTAAGTAATTTTAAAATTGTAGTTATAATAAACTATTCAGTCAAGCAAACATCAAACAAGAGCCAAAATCATGCTCTCAGCTTTGAAACCTGTAGCCACACACTACCACAAAGCTGTGACTCTTCTAAGAATAAAATGGGACAAAACAACACATTTGTTTTGTTAGCAAACATTTACGAGGAGAGGACATCCTGTATTTTTTATGCAGCTAAAATAAGAAAAATAATTTGGGAGTCATATTACTGTTTTATGTTAATTGTTTCCATGGTTTGTAAAAGAGTGGCCAAGATGGCTGCCCAAGTAATGTTTCCACCACAAACAGGAATGTTCTAGCATGACAACTAATAAGATGAATGACTGTATACAAAGTAGCCACAATGTAGATACCTGAGAGCCCAAGATATAAAAGGCAGCTGTAGAATTATTATCAGGAGTGCTGCATACAGCAGATTGAATTTAGAACAGGAAATGCCCCTCTTCTTCACTGACTGGTCAGTCAAACATGCTTTAGACAAGATTTACTGAGTTACTACTTTGTAACAGTCAGAGTGGCAGGCCCTGGAGTTTCATTGGTATATGAGTCAGCTATAGCATCTGCTTGCATAGATATTACACTCCAGTCTCTCTAAAAGGCAGTTGGGTATGTTGACAAAGAATATAGACTCCTGGGCCAGACCAAAAACCATACAAACAAACAAAACGAACCCACTGCCATGGAGTTGATTCTGACTCATAAAACCAAACCGAACTCATTGCCTTCAATTGATTCCAACTCACAGCAACCATGTAGGATAGAGTAGAACTAGCCTATAAGGTTTCTAAGGCTGTAATCTTTACAGAAGCAGACTGCCACATCTTTCTCCTGCAGAGCGGCTGGTGAGTTTTAACTGCTGACCTTTCAGTTAGCAGCCGCGCACTTTAATCACTGTGCCACCAGGGTTCCTTTGGACCAGACCAGCTGGGCTTAAATCAAGGCTTATCTACTTACTAGCTGTGGCCTTGACCAAGTTAACTAGTCTCTCCAGTAGACTCATCTTTGAAATAAGAATATATTAAGGGTCCCTTGTCATGTGGTTGCTGTGAGAATGTATTGAGTTAAATATATACAAGAACAAAATGCCTGGCACACAGTAGTGCATGGATTATTTGCTATTATGTTTGCCTCCACTCCAACACAGTGCTATAAATATTGTCCAATAAATAAAATAATACCTAATTTTACAGAACTAGATATTCAGTAAAAGTTAAAGATCAGAAAAGCACCTTAAAAGGTATCTAAAAGCTATGGGTGCCCCAAAGCCTTTACTATTTACTCTGCAGGCAAAACATAGGGATACACTCAGGCCATTGCCCAAACAAGTACATGTTAAACAAGATAAAAGGCATACAAATAACAGCTGACAGCAGCAGCAGGAGGTGATAGAGGAACCATTTCTATGAGACAGAAGAAAAACAGTTTGAGATTATTTAGTGTGGGGATAAAGAGCCTGGATACGTCACCAACACTCAACGCCACCCCACCACTGCACTGCAGCAAATGATCATAGTCTTAATAATGACCTGGGTGAAAAAAGTAGACAATATATTTTTGCTTTATTTTCTATTGATTTCTGACTATAAAAGAAGGATATATTCTTTATAAACACTTAAAATAAAGAAAAGAAAAAAATACCATAATCCACATACCCAGACTTTTGGTATCTTTCCCCCCAATTTTACACACACACACACACACACACACACACACACACACACACACACACACAGAGGCCATACAATAGCAGACTCTTTTTTCTTAGCAATTATCTCCTTCTCATCATCATTATTCACTAAAACTATCATTTATTCAGCCCTTACTATGATGCCAGGCACTGCACGCTTTAGATATCATCCCAGTTGGTCCTCACAGCATCCCTGTGGATCAAGACCTATTATTTCACCCATTTGAAGCTCAGTTAACTTAAGTGACTTACCATAGGCTATTCAGCCACATAGTATTGCAGATGGAACAAGAACTCAGGTCTCCCTGATGCCAAAGTGCACGTAATTATACTCCACTGCTAATCATGTAGTATTATGCACATGTTCTCATGTCAGTAAATGCTCTTCACAAACATGTTTTCTAATGGCTGCAGTGTTCTAGTCTAGGGCTATACCAAAATGTATTTGCTATCTTGTTTAATATTTTGGTTGTTTCTAGACCCTTAGATATTGTAAATTATTTGCAAGAAAAATCCTCATGTATTAATCTTCATATACATACATAGCTGATTAGTTTTTTATTATAAATTCCAAGAAGGGGAGTTACCATGCCTGAAAATTTGAATGTTTCTAAAACTCTTAATGCAGATCGACAAATCATCCTCCGGAAATGTTACAGGAATCTCCTCCTCCTCCAGCAATCTTTGTTCATTTCACTGCATCCTTGCCAACCCTGGATATTACCAATGGATCTTTTCTAAGCATTTTTTATCATTGTTTTAGATTACCAGAAAAAAACTCATCGTTTTAATATGTATTTTTAGTTTCCCTGAGGTTCTTAGGCAGAATTATTTATTGAGAACAAAACATGCATATAATACTTTAACCTTTAACCTTCCTGCATTCAATCTTCCCTTTTCCCTTAACAGAATTTTGTAAAACTCCATGTCCCAATTTAATGATGTTTGGGAGAGTTCTTCAACATGTCTAGAAAAGCTTCTTAAGTTCTCTGATCTGTGCAAAGCCGTTCTGTTATCATTCACTCCAACACAGTCAAATTGTTTCTCTCTCTCTGATCTCTTCTAGATTATTGGTGACTGGAGAAAACATGGTCTTACTAATTGTTGGATCCATAAAACCAAATGTATAGTGAAAAGTCTCATAAATAAATTTTATTAGCACTTTCCACCAAAATGTTTTGACTCTGCACTTTAATTTTTCACTGTTTGATCAAATGATTCATTAATTCAACATTAGTCAATAATTTATTGAGCACTTGATTAGGTGATATGCAACATTTAAAAAAAATGAATAAAGGCCCATAACAGAATTACCTTGTTCTAAAGAAGTTGTACCGTAAGAAAATGAAACTAAGTCCTACTGATAATCACAATGTGATGTTCTTATTAAAATTAAAGAAAAAAGCATTCAATGGGACATTGACAAGGCCACATAAACAATATTTCTCCCAAGGTCATACCACAGTTGTAAAATGACTAACGACATCTCCTTTTGGGTTACTGTTGCTTTTTACCAATGACAACACCAACCTCATTTCCTTCATTACGTCTCCTCAACAAAGATAATGAATGCTATGGTACCCAGCTGCTAAGCCACCCATTCCTTAACAGTACCCAATCTGGAGTTGGTCCCTGCTTTGCAAGATAGTATTAAGAGTTATTCAGTACAAGTTCAACCTTATACAAAGCCCCTCCACACACCCTTATACTGAGGCCCACCCACTGTCCTTTCCTGGAGTATGGGTGGCGTCCCTTGCTGAGAATGCTAAATAAACCCAACTCTGAGTGCAGGTGTGTTGCGGGTGGTCTTAGTCTGGTGCGGTTTGGCATTTGTCAGGTCACTAGATACATATAGACCTACATATTTTTTTATTTCAGCAGCATTTACCAATTAGATACAGGACAACAGGAAATAGGTAAATTGAGATAATTCCAAACTTTTAAACCTAAAAACCGTGTGTCCAAATGCTCATGTCCTTATCAGAAATGAAGTAGAGAAGCTTCTCTGAGAGAAAAATAGTTCAGTTTTAGACTTATTTTGTTTGAGTGTCACCAAAATGTCCATTCTTCTGTTCAGTGGGTGGTTAGAAATTCATTCAGATCTCTAGTTTTTCAGGGAAAACTAGGCTGGAGTCAAACATTTGGAAATCATATTAGTAATGTCTCCTCTTTATCTTGCACTTACTTTGTATATTTACTATATATCAGGCTATTTGCAAATATATATATAGTTAGGTGCTGTCAAGTTGGTTCCAACACATAGCAACCCTGTGTACAACAGAAGGAAACACTGGCCGATCCTGTGCCATCCCCACAATCATTATTATGTTTGAACCCATTGTTGCAGCCACTGTATCAATCCATCTCATGGAGGGACTTCCTCTTTTTCATTGACTCTCTACCAAGCATGATGTCCTTCTCCACAGACTGGTCCCTTCCAATAAAAAGTTTAAAGTATGTGAGACGAAGTTTTGCTATCCTAGCTTCTAAGGAGTTTCTGGCTGTACTTCTCCCAAGACAGATTTATTCATTCTTTTGGCAATCCACGGTATACTCAGTATTCTTTGCCAACACCATAATTCAAATGCATCAGTTCTTCTTCTGTCTTCCTTATTCATTGTCCAGCTTTAACATGCATATGAGGCAATTGAGAACACCATGGATTAGGTCAGGTGCACCTTAGTCCTTAAAGTGACATCTTTGCTTTTTAACATTAAAAAGGGCTTCTGCACTGACAAGGAACACAACAGAGAATACCTGATGGAGCAGGAGAAGAATGGGGTGCAGAACTCAAATTCTAGTAGAAAGACCAGACTTAATGGTCTGACTGAGACTGGAGAGACCCTAGAAGATGTGGCCCCCGGACTCTGTCAGCCCAGAATCAAACCATTTTCAAAGCCAACTCTTCAGACAAAGATTAGACTGGACTATAAGATATAAAATGATACTTGTGAAGAGTGCGTTTGTTAGCTCAAGTAGATACATGAGTCTAAACGGGCAGCTGCTGTCTGGAAGCGAGATAAGAAGGCATAAAGGGACAGGAGCTAGTGAACAGACACAGGAAATCCAGTGTGGAAAGGAGGAGAGTGCTGTCTCAGTATAGGGAGAGCAACTAGGGTCACATAGCAACGTATGTATAAAGTTTTGTATGAGAAACTAACTTGCACTGTAAACTTTCATTTAAAGCACAATAAAAAAAAAAGGGGGGGGGCTCTTGCAGCAGATTTGCCCAATGCAATGTGTCCTTTGTTTTCTTGACTGCTGCTACCATTGATAATGATTGTGGATCCAAGTAAAATGATATCCTTGACAACTTCAATATTTTCCCCAGTTGTCATGATGCTGCTTATTGGTCCAGTTGTGAGGATTTTTGTATTCTTTATGTTTAGGTGTAATCCA
This sequence comes from Dugong dugon, assembly GCA_030035585.1. NCBI lineage: Eukaryota > Metazoa > Chordata > Mammalia > Sirenia > Dugongidae > Dugong > Dugong dugon. The sequence goes on along the minus strand of CM057480.1, from coordinate 17,761,717 downwards.
TACTGAAGGCTGTAGTCTTTGATCATCATTAGTAAGTGTTTCAAGTTCTCTTTACTTCGAGCAAGCGAGGTTTTGTCATCCACATACCAAAGATTTTTAGAGTCTTCCTCCAATCCTGACGTCGAGTTCTTCTTCATATAGTCCAACTTCTAAGATTATTTGCTCAGCATACAGCTTGAATAAACAGGGTAAAAGGATACAACCCTGTCGCACACCTTTTCTGATTTTAAACCATGCAGTACCGCCTTGTGTTCAAACAACTACCTCTTAGTCTATGTACAGGTTGCCCATGAGTACATTTAAATGTTCTGAAATTCCCATTTTTGCAATGTTACTTATAATTTGTTAGGATCCACACAGTCGAACATCTGCATAGTCAATAAAACACAGGTAAGTCTTTCTGGTATTCTCTGCTTTCAGTCAAGGTCTATTTGACACTGGCAATGATATCCCTTGTACCATGTCCTCTTCTGAATCTGACTTGAATTTCTGGGAGTTCCCTATGAATGTATTCCTGCAATGGTTTTTGAATTATCTTCAGCAAAGTTTTACTTGTATCTGATATTAATGATATTATTCAGTAATTTCCACATGCCATTGGATCACCTTTCTTTGGAATAGACACAAATGTAGATCTCTTTCAGTTTGTTGGCCAGGCAAATTTCTTGGCATAAATGAGTGAGCACTTCCAGAGTTGCATCTGTTTGTTGAAACATCTCAACTGATATTCTGTTAATTCCTGGAGCCTTGTTTTTTGCCGCTTCGTTCAGTGCAACTTGGACTTCTTCCTTCTTTACCATCAGTTATTGATCATATGCTACCTCCTGAAATGCCTGCACGTCGACCAATTCTTTTTGGTACAGTGACTCTGAGTATTCCTTCCATCTTCTTTTGATGCTTTCTGGATTGTTCAGCATTTTTGCCCATAGAATCCTTCAGTATTGCAACTCGAGGCTTGAATTTTTTCTTCTTTTCTTTCATCTTGAGAAATGCCAAGTGTGTTCTTCACTTTTGATTTTCCAACTCTAGGTCTTTGTGCTTTTCATCATCACACTTTATTTTGTCTTCTTGAGCCAGCCTTTGGTATCTTCTGTTCAACTTTTTTATTTCATCATTCCTTCCATTCACTTTAGCTACTTGATGTTCAACAGCAATTTTCAAGGTCTCTTCTGACATCCATTTTGGTCTTTTTTTTCTTTCCTGTCTTTTTAATGACCTTTTGCTTTCTTCATGTCTGATGTCCTTGGTGTCATTCCACAACTTGTCTGGTCTTCTGTTATTAGTGTTCAATGCATCAAATCTATTCTTGAGATAGTCTCTAAATTCAGGTAGCATATACTCAAGGTCATAGTTTGGCTCTTGTGGACTTATTTTCATTTTCTTTCGCTTCAACTTGAACTTGCATATGAGCAACTGATAGTCTGTTCCACAGTTAGCCCCTGGATTTGTTCTGATTGATGATATTGAGCTTCATCATCTCTTTGCACACATGGTTGATTTGATTTGTATTCATTCCATCAAGTGAGGTCCACATGTATAGTGGCTGTTCATGTTGTTGAAAAAGGTTATTTCCAATAAATAATTTGTTGGTCTTGCAAAATTCTATCATGTGATTTCTGCTATAGTTTCTATCATCAAGGTCATATTTTCCAACTACCAATCCTTCTTTGCTTCCAATTTCTCATTCCAATCACCAGTATTATCAATGCACTCTGACTGCATGTTCAATCAATTTCAGATTGCAGAAGTTAGTAAAAATCTTCAATCTTTCATCTTTGGCATTAGTGGTTGTTGCACGAATTGAATAATAGTTGTATTAACTGGTCCTCCTTGTAGGTGTATGATATTTTCCTATCACTGGCAGCATTGTACTTCAGGATAGATCTTGAAATGCTCTTTTTGATGACAAATGCGACGCAGCCCCCAACTTCTCACGTATTCAAGTTATGATGAACCATGCTTACGATCATCTTCTTTCTTTTATTTTGGTGCATCTTATTGTTAGTAATATGTACTACATACAATGTTGTAGCACATAATTTGCTGACATTATTATTGTCAAATATCTACTTGTAGATGTTCAATGCTATGATTTACAAGTTACTGATAAAAAAAGGCAATAATAATGAAACTAAACAAAAATGTGGTATTCAATTTATGTTAGAACCAACTTATAATAGAGATGTCAGAACAGAACCCACCATACTTGGGGACTACACGTATTTGTGTGTGTGTGCGTGTGCCTGTGTATGTGTGTATATATACCCACACACATACGTATATAAATATATACACATATATACATATATCAGGCTCTTTGCAGTCATATATATATGTATATACACATATACATATATTTGTTTAAGCCTCGAAGCAGTCATGTGATGTAGCTGTTATAATTTTCATTTAATAAATAAGCAAACTGAGGGTTAGAGAAATACTGATCCTATAGGACAGAGCAGAACTGCCCCATAGGGTTTCCAAGGAGTGGCTGGGGGATTTGAACTGCTGACCTTTTGGTTAGCAGCTGAGTTCTTAACCGCTGCGTCACTAAGGTTATACACACACACACACACACACACACACATCAGGCTCTTTGCAACCACATATATCTACACAGGTTTGTTTAATCCTTGAAGCATTCATATGATGGAGTTGTGTAATTTTCATTTAATAAATAATGAAACTGAGAGTTAAAGATATTAGTTAACAAGCCCAAAGTCAAAAAGTAGTAAATAGAACCAGTATTTACATACCAGGCGGGCTAACTCCATAGACTCTGCTCTTACCTTCAGACATACTATGAAGTTAAATAATTTGAATACTGATAAATGAGAGGAGGTCCAAGGATGTTGGTGATGGCCAATTACTTTGCTTCGATTTGAAGAACTGTGCTCACAAAGAATCTAAATCAAACTCGCCACATTGTACATTCTCATTTTGTACACTTCAATGGTATGTCTGTAACTAGTCTATGCTCCCTTCAGATACAGCAGGAAGAAGAAAAGCCAACCTTGTTGTCTCAGGTATCCTCTCAGATGGGAGCAACAATAGTTAAGACATCAAGCTCACTTCATAGGAATTGTTTGCCAGTGAAAACCTTAGAAAATATCTTTGCTATGTGACATTTTAATGTAGCGTAATACCCTCAGCATTATATTGATAAACACAACAACAAAACCTGAAGGGAAATGCTTCAGCTCAGTAAGCCTGGCTGACGTGCATGGGTGGACTTATACAGTGTCAAAATAAAACTTGGAATTAGTGCATTTGGTATCAGCAGACAGGTCTTAGGAGGCACAGCAAGTCCTTTTAAAAATGCTAAACCCCGGGAACCAAGTAAACCATCTCAATTGGATGCCAGTAATCTGGCATCCTAACTCTGTATCATTCATTTTTCAAGGAATATGCATTGCAAAAGAAAATCTCTCTTTAAAGCAGTTATACAAATTAATGCAAGAAGACTTCAGGGTGTGTTTGTATGAATACAAGCAATGGACCCCTCTGGCCATCTCTTTAATCTAGTCATGATAAAGTTTTTAAATGGCTAACATAAAATTTGAACGATTACAAAACAAACCAATTATGTTTAAATACAGTTATCAAAATATTTAAAAATGTGATATGGTAATATATCTTCTTGTTTATTAACAAATTAAACAACAAATATCTTGGCAGGTTTAATAACCACTGTTATTTCAAAGCAGTGATAAGCGTAAACGATAGTTCAAGATATCTGCAGTAACAACAGATTTCTATGATGTCTGTTGGTGACAAGATCACAGGACTTGATAGCACTGTGGTGTGCTGTCTACATTCATAATTGAAAAAAATGCAAAAGGTGCTGAAAATCATGATGTGGTTGTTTTTCCCACCTAAGTTCACGCAAGCACGCGCACACATCAAATAACAACAGCAATATCAACCAAAAAAATTACTGGACTCCCCATCTACAGACCCCAAGTTAAGAATTCCTATATTAATGTGTTTCTACTTTATAATATAATTTTATACTGCTTTGCAAAGTTAAAGCAATTTAAATTGTCCTGCTGGAGTTTCAAGTAAACAACGACCACCTGACAGAGAGGAAAGCTGAGCGGGAAATACACTACGATATGGGAACACATAAAACATGCTTGTGGGTATAGAAACTAATTTAGCATTCAGTTTAGAAATCAAATAGTTAGAATATGTAGTTAAAATAATTTTCCACTGACCTTTAGAGTCGGGTACAAGCCCAAAGGATATCGGTATTATTTTATTTTGCTGCTTTAAATCTCATAGCATGTGGCCAAGAACAGCATCTTATTTTCCATTTTTTCTCTATTGCCTGACCTAGTCTACCACTCTCCTCCTTTTCTTCCTCATTTACTCTTTCTTTTCCTCTCTCCTATTTATACTGTTTCTTCTGTAGGAATAGTTACATATTAAAAAAAATAATTGGACTAACAATAATCACAGTTCTAAAAAACGCTATTCCTTTGATGGTCCTATTAAGGGATGACCGTTTTTTTTTTTTTTTTTTTTTTTTTTTTAGGAAAGGCTTGGTTTATTTATTTTTTTTGTATTTGACAATTTAAAAAAATTTTTTCCCATACAAAAATTTATACATACAATGTTATGTGACTCTAATTGCTCTCCCCATACTGTGACAGCACAGTCCTCCTTTCCACCCCTGATTCCGCATGTCCATTCAGCCAGCTCCTAACACTCTCTGCCTTCCCATCTCACCTCCAGACAGAAGCTGCCCATTTAGTCTCTTGTATCTACTTGAGCTAAGAGGCACATTCCTCACGAGTATCACTTTATGTCCCACAGTCCAGTCCAATCCCTGTCTGAAGAGTTGGCCTCGGAAACTGTTTTAGTCCTGGGTTGATAGAGAATCCAGGGGCCATGCTTTCCAGGGTTCCTCCAGTCTCAGTCAGACCATTAAGTCTGGTCTTCTTACTAGAATTTGAGTTCTGCACCCCACCTTTCTCCTGCTCCATCTGGGACTCTCTATTGTGTTCCTGTCAGGGCGGTCATTGGTGGTAGCTGGGCACCATCTAATTCTTCTGGTCTCAGGCTGATGAAGTCTCTGGTTTACGTGGCCCTTTCTGTCTCTTGGGCTAATACTTTCCTTGTGTCTTTGGTGTTCTTCATTCTCCTTTACTCCAGGTGGTTGGGACCAATTGATGCATCTTAGATGGCTGCTTGCAAGCTTTTAAGATCCCAGATGCCACTCACCAAAGTAGGATGCAGAACATTTTCTTAATAAACTTTGTTATGCCGGTGACCTAGATGTCATCTAAAGCATGGTCCGCAGACCCCTACCCCTGCTACTCTGTCCCTCAAAGTGTTTGATTGTATTCAGGAAACTTCTTAGCTTTTGTTTAGTCCAGTTGTGCTAACTTCCCCTGTAGTGTGGGCTGTCCTTCCTTTCACCTAAGATAATTCTTATCTACTATCTAGTTAATAAATAACCCTCACTGTCCCTCCCCACCCTCGTGACCATCAAAGAATGTTTTCTTCTGTATTTAAACCTTTTATTGAGTTCGTATAATAGTGGTCTTATACAATAGTTTGTCCTTCTGTGACTGACTAAACTCACTCAGCATAATGACCTCCAGATTTCTCCATGTTATGAGATGTTTCATGGCTTCATCATTGTTCTTTATTGTTGCGTAGTATTCCATTGTGTGAATATACCATAATTTGTTTATCCATTCATCCATTATGGGCACCTAGGTTGTTTCCATCTTTTTGCTATTGTGAACAGTGCTGCAATGAATATGGGTGTGCATATATCTATTCGTGTGACGGCTCTTATTTCTCTAGGATATATTCCGAGGAGCGGAATAGCTGGATCGCATGGTACTTCTATTTCCAGCTTTTTAAGGAAGCATCAAATCCACTTCCAAAGTGGTTGTACCATTTTACATTCCCACTAACAGTATATAAGTGTTCCAGTCTCTCCACAACCTCTCCAACATTTATTATTTCGTGTTTTTTGGATTAAGGCTAGCCTTGCTGGGGTGAGATGATATCTCATTGTAGTTTTGATCTGCATTTCTCTAATGGCTAATGATCATGAGCATTTCTTCATATGTCTGTTAGCTGCCTGAATATCTTCTTTGGTGAAGTGCCTGTTCATATCCTTTGGCCATTTTTTAATTGGGTTATTCGTCTTTTTGTTGTTGAGGTTTCGCAGTATCTTGTGGATTTTAGAGATTAGACGCTGATCGGATTTGTCGTAGCCAAAAATTTTTTCCCAGTCTGTAGGTTGTCTTTTTACTCTTTTGGTGAAGTCTTTTGATGAGCATAAGTGTTTGACTTTTAGGAGCTCCCAGTATCTAGTCTCTCTTCTGGTGCTTGTGAATTGTTATGTATGGTTCGTATTGTGTTTATGCCATGTATTAGGGCTCCTAGCATCGTCCCTATTTTTCTTCCAGGATCTTCATCATTTTCGATTTTTATATTTAAGTCTTTGATCCTCTTTGAGTTAGTTTTTGTGCATCGTGTGAGGTATGGGTCTTGTTTCAGTTTTTTGCAGATGGATATCCAGTTATGCCAGTACAATTTGTTAAAGAGACTGTCTTTTTAAGGGATGACCTTTAAATAACATTGGATTAATCTTTTAAGAAACTGAAATTTAGATTTGTGGTTTGGCAGCAAAACCTACTGCTATAATGGACAACAATGCCAGAATAAGGTGTTGGTTAATTACTGAGATAGAGAAGGAATGAATTAATCTTCCCCCCTACCCCCACCCCCAAACAGAAACACTTAGGAATACGCCAATCCTCTTTACTCTTATATAGATTATAGACATCCTTACAACTAAGGTTAAGATGACATTTAAACATTTTAGGGGGTGGTCTATTCTTGGCAAAGAAAATTATACCTTCTAAGCTAAAAGGAATACTTTTGAATGAGAAATGACTTTTAAAAAAAAAATTATAAGATTAATTCTGAATAAATGGATGGAAGTGAAAGGCTGTGCTAAAAACATCCCTGAGAAATAAATGTGTGGTAGTGAGTGTCCACTCATTAAATTAATCGCTTAGGCTTCGATAATGATAGATGATTCTCATAAAACACGAGTTTTAGCAATTGCAATTCAACCCGCACTCTTCACACCCTCCCCTACCCCTGACCCGCTTAAAGAGCTGGCCTTTGTAAGCCTCCTCTGAAAGTTAAACATAACCAAGGGAGGACCCATTAGACAATTTTTAGAGCACTTAATGTGAAATATCGAAGTGCTACTATTTTACTGAAAATGCCCATGCCTTTGTTCCAGTGGGTATTTGTCGAAAGAGGAATGAGTGTTTAAAAGCAGAAGCAGAAATATGCTAATGACCGTTATTTTAGATTCTGTAAATCTAAGAAATGACTATTCACAAATATTTAAAGTTTTAAAAGCATTTTTTTTTCCTCTTGAATGTGCCTTTTTGAGCTTTGACTGCAAATGTAAAGGGAAAGAATAGCAGCTTTTATGTATTTAAATACAGCCCAAAGGAATCTGCTTTCCGATTCTAATTCCACATGGTGTTCTGTGTTTGGTCATCCTTACCTATTTAGACACATTATAAAAAAAAAAAAAAAAAGGAAAAATGAACAAATTTTGGGTACATGTACATCTTCTTTAAGTTTTTGAGATGAAGAGAGAAAAGAACTTAACTAACTAGAGCATCTGTGATAAAATGTCATCCTTGTCAAAGAGCAAATTGTTTGGGGATTTCTTATTCCATAGATTATCTCAGTATGTGTTTTTATGCTTTTCACTTAATAAAACACTTGTAAAATATGTCTATGACACACTATTTCAAATTTATCACATTGAGAAAATAGAGGTGTTGTTGGAGATCATTTTTGAGGTGGACTTTGGATAATTATCTCTCTCTTCAACTATTATAAAAATGGAGGATAGGAATAGATAGGAGAGAAACCAGGTGGATACATAAAAATGAAAATGAGAAAATATCATTAAGAGAAAAAATGATAATTACAGAATGGAGAGAAAAGTTGGAAGAAACAAGCAAAGAAAAAGAAAATAGAATTTAAAAGCTCCAGAGAGATTATGCAGTACCATCGGCAATGTATGAGAAAAATTGTTTTTTTCACATTTTCAACATCAGAGTGCACTGATTAGCTTTTAACTTCTTGTCAATCTGATAGCTGACAAATGATATTTCAGTATAGTTTTAGTTTGTATTTTTAAAACTATGAATGAACTTAATTAAGCATCTTATCATTTGTATAAGGGTTGTTTGCACATGTCTTATGTAAACTGTTGATGTAGTTTGTCTTTTTCTACTGGGTTTTGGGTAATTTTTTTCTTGATTTATAGAAATTTACATGTTTATATGTTGAGAATATTCATCCTTTTTCTCTTCTATGGCACAACGGTTAAGCGCACTTGGCTGCTAACCAAAAGGTTGACAGTTTGAAACCACTCAGCTGCTCTGCAGGTGACAGACCTGGTGATCTGCTCCAGTAGAGACTACAGCCTAGAAAACCCTATGGGACAGTTTTACTCTGTCACATGGGGTTGCTATAAGTTGGAATTGACTCGATGGCATGCAACAACGATATATACACACACACACACACACATACAGAAAATATTTTCTCTAGATTGTCATTTTTCAAAATTTTGTTTATGGAGTTTTCTTTTGTTCATACAAAAGGTTACCTTTTGAAACTTTTATGTAGTTGAAGTTACCAATCTTTTCCTTATCACATCTGAATTCGAGTCATGTTTAGGTTTTCTCACATGCGGGTTATAAAGGAAATGAGCTATCTTTTCTTCTAGTTCATAGTTTCTCTCTTTACATGTGGATCTCTGATGCATTTGGACTTTATTCTGATGTTTATAAGAAGTAGGATGCAATTTTATATTTTTAAAAACTCCAATTTAGTTGACTCTTTTTTTTTGTTTTTAATTATAAAGACTACCTTTATCTGGATGGGCATTAGAACTGAGACTGCATAACATTCAGACTTTTAAAGTGCTATGATTTCAAAGTAAGGAAGACTGGGAAAATATCCACTTGGCAACAAAGGGAGATGACAAGGAAACTTGCTTTTATTGCCCTGGGTTTTAAGGAAAATACTATCGCGAACACAAGGCAAAACTTACAAAGAATTGCTTTCAAACAGATCCTTTTTTTTAAAACCATAATACAATCAAGTTAAAGTAATAACAAAATACATCTAAAAATCCTATGCATGTGGAAATTTTTAAACATGCTTTTTGTAACTCATGGGAAAGTATTTACAAGAATTAAAATTAGGAAATGTTTAAAACTGAACAATTATAAAAATACTGCAAGTGAAGAAAAGTGGTAATTAGCTAAACCACTAAGTATAAGAAAGACTGTGAATGTAAATGTTTACATTAAGAAAGAAGTCTGAAAATTAACAAAAGACATGTTTAACCTAGGAAGACAGAATTAAAGCCACAGAATAAATCCAAAGAAATTGGAAGTAAATAAAAAAGGTAAAAATAGGAAACAAGAAATACAAATATCACGAAGTCTTACAATTATTAATGTTGGCAAAGATGTGCACAGAGGACAGAAGTGTAACTTCCTAAAAAACACTTTGGGGGGCTCTTGGCAATATCTAGTTCATTTAAAAGGAGCCCTGGTGGCACAGTGGTTAAAGCACTCAGCTGTTAACTAAAAGGTCTGCAGCTCTGACCTACCAGTCGCCCTGCATGAGAAAGATGTGGCAATCCCTTGGGAACCTTATGGGGCAGTTCTACTCTGTTTTATACGCTTGCTATGAGTTAGAATCAACTGGACAGCACACAATAACTACGATTCATTTAAAAACAGGCATATCCTTAGTAATTCTATTCTTAGGTGGACAGACTATTAAAATGTATGTGAAAACCTTAATTTCAGCAATGTTTGGAATAGGGAAAAACTTGGATATATCATACATATCCATCAAGAGAATGACCATATCAATCATGGTATATCCATACTATGGAGCATAACACGATCTATAATGTTTAAAAAGTAAATTCAGTGAGAAATCAAGTTGTGGAAGAATATATCAAATATGACATTTTTATAAATTTTAAAATATATGAATCAAATATTAATGCATATAATTTATAAATACCCAAATCTGGATAGTAGTTACTTCTGGTTGAGGAACCATCAGGGAATTGTAAGATGGTATTCAGGGGTCTTCATCTGCATTTGTAATGTTTTATTTCTTAAGCTTGGTTATGGGTATAGGTATTTCTGTTATGTTAAATCTATATTTTTGTGAATAATGCAATACTGAAATATTAAAAAATACAGGAGAAGTTAAAAAGGAAAAAGATCAACTCTAGGAGGCAAATATGATGTGGAAACAACTGTAGAAATAGAAAGAGTAGAAGTAGAAACATTACAAAGGGGATAAAGAAAACATACAGAAAAAGGAACACAGATGAACACATTCACTTCAAATTGTTATCAAAGTCCTACAATTAGTCTAATCATCTATCTGTTCAGATTTGCCCCCTAAGTAGCCTACCAAACCCATTGCCGTCACTTGATTTCAACTTATAGTGACCCTATAGGACAGAGGAGAACTGCCCCATAGGGTTTCCAAGGAGCAGCTGGGGATTCAAACTGCAGACCTTTTGATTAGCAGCCGAGGTCTAACCGCTGCATTACCAGGGCTCCTACTAGCCTACTGAAGGGCGAAAGGGGTGAAATTCCAAAAGATTGAAGACTGGAAGACTTCAATTAATAAAAATATGATGAACGTAAATTATTCATTTGTAAACAGTAGTTGTTTTTGTTTTTTTGTATAATAAAATATGGAGTCCACAGAAGGCAATAATTATAACTGGCGACAAATCAAGAGCCATTTTAACAGTTGTTGCCATAAATGCTTTATCAGCCTATGTTACCAGCCTTGGAATATTTACGAAATTAACTGACTTTCGTGTGAAGCAAAACTCACAAGAAGTTGACATACATAATTTCCCGCCTTGGCAAGGGAAGAAAAGTTATCCAGGACTAATGCTTTACTCCCAATACCAGTTCATCTCTAATCTAGCCCTCGAGAGAAATCTATTTATTTTGTTTTGGCACTGACCTAAATCCTAGTCAGTCTAGAGAAACTCTAGAAGGTAAGTATGGTGTAGCTGGGATAACTACATTTCACGCTGAGAATTCCACAGTCTAAAACCCTCTGATTGGCTCTGGGTAGACACACGAGGCTCCTATGGGTCTAATACCTACAAAAACTGTTTGGTGCCAAAAGGATTCCACGTACTCACCTTATCCCACAGCCAAAAATAACCAGCCAGACATTTTTCCAAGTGTATCACTATGTCATCATCAGAATTAACAATTTCTGCACCTCTGTATGACAGATAATTCTGTATGGACAGATATTTCTTTGGGTTGTTTATGTGTTGAAAAGGGAACATCATGTAAGGAGAGCTATTCCGATAAGGCCTGTCCGATTATTTTCCTCCTTTCCCCTGTTCCCCCACCTCCCACCTCGAGTTGAAAAATATTATCTATTCAGGAATAAAGGTACATAGGAAATTAGGGAAGAAGGAGGGAGGAAGGGAGGGAAAGAAGGAGGAAAAGTGGACAAAAGGAAAGAAGGGAGCAAGGAAGAAAAGGGACATGTACCTTTATTCCTGAAGAGAGAACACGAACAGACAACATGATGATAAACAGAGAAAAGACTGAAGTTGGCCAGGATTTCATTTTACTTGGATCCATAATCAATGCCCATGGCAGCAGCAGTTAAGAAGAAATCACTTATATGAAATACGTAGAAATGGAAAATGCGTAGAGACCAAAGCTTATGAGTGGTTGTCAGAGTGGGAGAGAGTGGAAGAGTAGGAGTCATGGCCTAGGGAGCACTCAGTTTCCGCTAAGGGGGACGAAAAATTTGGAAACAGATAGTGGTGAGGGTTACACAACATGATGAACATAATTAATACCACTGAACTGTACCTGTAAAAGATGTTATAATGACAAAGGTTTATATATATACATATAGATATATACATGTATATATATATGTATTTATACACACACACACACACACACACACACACACACCCCACAATAAAAAATAAGTAAGTTTTGGCCTGAAAAAATTAAAAAAAAAAAGAAGAAGAAATCAAAAGATGTATTGCATTGGGAAAATCCGTTGCAAAAGACCTCTTTAAAGTGTTTAAAAGCAAGGATGCCACCTTGCAGACTAAGGTGCCCCTGACCCGAGTGATGGTATTTTCAGTTGTCTCATTTGCATGTAAAAGCTGGACAATGAATAAAGAAGACCGAAGAAGAATGGATGCCTTTGAATTACGGTGTTGGTGAAGAGTATTGTATATAGCATAGACTGTCAGAAGAACAGATCAATCTGTCTTGGAAGAAATACAGCCAGAATGCTCCTTAGAAGCGAGGGTGGTGAGACTTCATGTCACATATTTTGCTCATGTTATCAGGAGGGACTAGTACCTGGAGACGGACATCATGCTTGGTAAAGTAGAGGGTCAGCAAAAGAGAGGAAGACCCTCAACAAGGTGCATTGACACAGTGGCTGCAATGACAATGGAATCAAACATAGCAGGGATTGTGAGGATGGTGCAGGACTGGGCGGTGCTCCGTTCTGTCGTACATAGGGATGCTATGATTTCAAACCAACTCCATGGCACCTAACAATAATAACATCACTGTCCCATACTCCTAGACAGTGAAATAGCGAAGGATATAAATAACAAATCCTACAAATTGCCAGGCAGAAGACAGAAGTTAATTATAAAACTCAAACTACTCTTATAACAATGAATGTCAATAAAACAAAACAAAATGAAACTCAAAATACCAATGTAGCAATATGTAAAACATGCTAAAATAAAAGAGTTTTGAACCTGAAGGATATAGTAACCTCTCAACTATTCAAAATAGAGAATTTTTCAGATATATAAGAACTCGGAGGTATTGACAGATACTTCTGGAAATTTATAAAAAAATGACAATATGTGTAAGCAAATTGAAAAACGAATCAAATAAAAATGAAGAGTTGATATACAAGGAATAGGAAGGAGCAAATAAAAATGTTAAGAATAGTGATTAACTTCATATATTTAATCATGGGATTTGTAAGTAAATATTCATAAAACAGAAATGCATAATATCATAAAAATAAATATTAACAATAAATGACTAACCAAAAATAAAGTAACTCTTTAGAAACAAATTTCACATGGGGTGGGGGAGGGGGGAGACTAGAAGTAAAGATTAGTTTTAAATTAATCTAGAAATTGTTTCTAGTTAATAGTGACTCTAATGGGAGTTTGGAGAGCGGACTTGAAGAAGAAGAGTGGATTTCCGTTATTTATATGTGTCTTTATTGTCTGTAATGAGAATATATCACTTTTTAAAATTAAAAAATATCTATGGCTGCAGGCTGGGTTTCCCACATTTACTATTTACCTAAGCAAATAATTTATAGATCAAGATACTGAAGAACTACTTCCTTGCCAATTATAAGATTCAATTTAAAGCAAATAGCTTTAGTATCAAGCAATAAACACGATGCCAGTTGGTGCATTTTATAGCACTATTTCATCAATTTATTATGCCATGAATCACCATATAAATATTGATAATAAGTAAATAGATTGCAAACACACATACTGAACCGTGATTATTGTTTTCCTATGCTCTGTTATGCATCCTACAAAAATACAAACCCTTTCATAGCATTTAATACCTAAAGTAACTTGTAGGAAAACATCTAGGCTTTTCACAAATTCAGCTGCATAGCAATAACGCTGAGGAACTTTCTCTCCACAGTTAGTTCCCTAGCATTCATTTCCAATCTGTGTTATCAGCTCAGGGTTTGGTGACACTTAGTCTCTCTCTTGTCCATTCTTCCAGTGTCTTAGTCACATCTCTCAGCCCAGAAATTTGAGTTGTGAACACTCATCGATGAGTGTACACAAACTTCAACACTTCTGGTTTGTTTCTGGCAACAACTGCTTTGTTATTGAACCCACATGGCTCCTGATTCTTCGTCTGCCTCTATTTTCATTACGCCAGTATGTTCTTTGAACTTTACCTCTGATAATTGCTCTCCATCTCCTGGCTTCTCTGTAAAGACTGACTTGGATTCACTCTTAAAATGCTTTTGGTGTTTGAACCACAATTCCTAGGTTGTAGAGACACATCCCAAGCCTGCAGTCTGCTGGCTGGCATTTTGATTGATGTACTCATATGCCTGTCAGAAAGGTATGTGTTTCCACTGACACAGGAAACAATGGACATTCTATGGGAGCATATGATATTTACCCTTTATGGCACAAATCAAAAATATAAGAGTGAGTTTCTCATATTGTTATAAAGACCTTTATGAATGTCATAGGAGAGTCAGGATAAATTTGGGAATCAACTTGTATTTCAGCACTTGCAACTTCTTATTGTTGAATTTAATAGGTTTACAACCTATTCTATTGAATAGCTCTTTGAAATTGTCTAGACCAGTGCTTCTCAGTCAGTGGCAACTTTTCCCCCAGGGGATATTTGGCAATGTCTAGAGATATTTTAGTGACCATAACTGGGAAATACCATTAGTATCTAGCAGATAGAGGCCACATCTATTATTTTCTAGTATTTTAGGATATCCTGTTTTTAGCACTCCTGTCCATATGAATTCTTTCTTGTTAATTTTTTTTTAACCATCTATAATTATTTGGATTCATGAATGTGTTTACCTATGTATTTGACCTGCATTGTTCCTTATAGCCAACCTGTTCGTTATAGATTCAATTTATTTCTTACTGAAGTAAAACTTCGGTATTTCTTTCAGCAGAGTTCTGTGAGTGGTAAACACTCTTGGAATTTGTTTATCTTAGAACGTTTTCATTTCACACTTGCTACTGAATGATATTTTAGCTAGGCATAGAATTCTACAATGATATTTATTTTCTATTAGTTTTCTGAAGATATTTCATTGACTTTTGGCTTTCTGAGAATTCCACTGACACTCTAATTGTATTCTACTGGTAGGCAAACTGTCTTTTTTCATGATTGCTTTTAAGATGTTCTCTTTATTTTAATTTTTTAGATGGTGTGTTTTATCAGTTACTCTACTTAATTATAACTAACTATAATTTTTGTCTGTTAGGATCTGTAGTTTTCTTTAAACGACCATTGGCAATTATCTTTTTTATTCATTATCTCTTCATTCATTCTCGCTTTTTCATTGTGGATACTCTTATCAGCCTCTAGATTGTGCCTTAGCATTCTAAATGCCATTTTTATTAACCTCCTGTGGTGCAACGGATTACTTAATATGGCCCTTCTAGCTGTAGTCTTCTGACTCACACACAGCGATTGAGTGGGACTATGAAAATAAGGTGTATGGAACCTGTGGTAGTTGGGGTTATGTGTCAACTTGGCTAGGCTATGATTCTCAGTGGTTTGGCAGACACTATGTAATCACCTTCCATTTTGTGATCGGATGTGATTATCTTCCATTTTGTGATGTGTTGTGAATCCTAGCCTCTATGCTTGTGGTTGTGTTAATGAGGTAGGATTAATGAAGTATCTCAAGAGACCACCTTATTAGAGGGTGTGACTCAAGTCCCACCCTTACTCAAGTCATGCCCTTCCCTGGGGTGTGCCCTGCATCCAATGTATATATGTGGGTACTCTGGTGGCACTCTCTCTCTCCCTGCATCTGGCTCCTGCATCCGGCTTCTCATCATCTGACCTCCGTTTCTTGGGACTTGAACGAGCAGCCTATCATCTGACCTAATTCACCAGCTTCCATAGCCTTGTGAGCCAGCAATCTGTCATCTGGCCTGCTGGTTTGGGTTCATCAGCCCCTGCAGACCCATGGGTTGGGAGAAACCTCCAGCTTGATGCCTGACCCACAGATTTGGAACTTGTCACCCTCCACAGTCATGTGAGCCATTTCTTTGAGATATGGTTTGTGAGTTCTGAGAGATGTGGCAGCAAATTATGGAACTCAAAGGTAGGATGGAAAGTACTGAGAGGAGGAGGAGTAGTTGATGCTAGAGATGATGGAGTAGGACAGCAGTTTGAAAAAGTTGGACATTTGAGACATCTTTAGCCTCTGTCTCAAAGGAACCAGCTTTGTGCTGATCCTTATAAAAGAAATTATGCAAGAAATTATTCATTCACTTCCCTTTTATGTTTATCTTGTTTTTATATCATAACAATCCCCAGGTAATTTTCCCATGATTATATTCTGATACACTAATTCTTCTTCAAAAGTATCTAAACTGCTGTTTAATTCAACTATTGAATTTTAAATATCTCTATATTTTTATTTATAACTATATTTGATAATTTTCTAATTCAGTTATCATTCATTGTGTTCTCATCTTCTGTACCATATTTTTACTCAAGTAACGTGTATCTTCTGCATTTGTTTGTTGGCCACATTCTTACAAAGACACTTGGCTTTTGCTTTTGTAGGGTGACCGCTTGTTTTACAGAACCTGGTGGAGTTTAAATGTTGATTTTTCAGTTAAATTCATAATACACAGGCTGTGCATATTTGGACTTTAAATCTATATAGCACAGATTTGGAAGGGCAATTTGTCACAGAACCCTTGCCCCCTTCACCTCCCTTCTCTCACCACATACACTCAAAGACCCGATAGATACATGACTTCCTTGTCAGTTCTTGGTTCTACAGATAGTTGCCTAAATCCCCCTTTGATGAAGTGCTCTATCCCTGCGTGGTCCTGGCTTCATGCAAGAGCCCCTAGAGCAGTATCTTAGTTTGTATAGGTCTAAAACTATACCTTCTGTACATGGGTAAGTGATAAACTGAGTCCTTAGGGCATAGGGTCTATATCTCATCTGAAATGTGCCAAAGCAAGGCATTCCTTCCTTGTTTCTTGAATGGCAGAATTTCTTTAAGCTCAAATACGCAGTCTTTATAAATTATGGTTACATTTTTATATATCTTTATTTCCATGAGCAGGTATGGGAAAGTTTAATTTATTCAACCAGGTTGCAGGAACAGGGCAACACTTACATTAAGGGCAGTTTTAACAACAAAATATATGTGTAAATCTCCGTTCGCATAGTAATAGCTAAACTTCTCATATCCATGAGTTCAGTGAAGATATTAAATGAAATTGAGTTTTATTAATCACATGTATATGCAAAATCATGTATATGAGCATACATATACAAAACATGACTATTCAGTGTAATTCTAAAGAAAATGCTTTTATGTGTGCATGAATTCCTATATCTATTACAATAAAGATAAGGTTTCTTAGGTGTCTGTAACCGAATTAACCTCCAAAGTCCTACCTAACCATGTTAGAGACTCTATAAGTCTATTCTTATCTGTATTCCCTCTATTCAGTACCTGCTACCTGAGCCTGGTGCAGGGCCTGGTGCAAAATGAAAATATGGGGCCCCTTGTTAAAAAAATGATTAAGAATTTCAAGATGGTGGCAGCATAGCACTAAACTAAGCACAGGGTCCTTCTGAGCATGGGGAGCTGATTTGCTTCTATGTTTACTGCCCAAAACATTTGGCAAACCTAACTAAATGCATTTTCTATGTCGCAACTACTGCGATAGAAAATGAACAAAAGAAAATAATATTTTGTAATGAATTATTGCACAAATATTTTATAATTGTTTTGGTAATCAAATTAAAATGAGCAACTCTGTTAATTATAAAAACAAATTTTATAAAATTTCAACGTACAATAAAAATGCTTAGTTTCTTTAAGAAGAATCCTTCCTGAATGGATGCTTAGAAAATTCTGGATTCCACAGTAATCATCCCATGATTTGTCATGCAAGACATGATAAAGAATTCTTAAAGTGATATGGGGTTACAGAACTATGGCTCGGGAGTAATGAGAAACAGAAAGTCAGCAAGTTCTCTACTGAAAGGAGACTAGGCAGCAGGGGCAATGCTAGATGCAATAGCTTTCATTTCAGGTATGTTGGTAGAAGGTTTTTTTTTTTTTTTTTTTTTTTTTAGCTGAACCACATAGGAAAAACAAGACAGAAATAGTTTCTGTTCTCCAGCAGTTTCATCAGCAAGAACAGCTGGAACCTAAATATAGATGAGGCTCTAAACACAGCAGTTAGCGTGATTAAGACTCTCAACATGGGAAGAAACCAGAGGTATGCTAAATGTTGATGCTCCAAACCTTGAAGCTTGGCGAGGAAGGAGTCAGGGTCAGCAAACAAAAATGTCAGAAACTCACAACATAAATATGCTCGCTCCCAGATGTTATATGGATAGAAACATAGAAAGGTGACCCCAAAATAGAGTCAATCCGTGTTAATGCCAGAACTTGGGTCCTAAGTGTTGGGTTTTGAGTCAAGCAGAACTGAGTTTTGAACTGTAGGTCCATTGCTAACTAGCTCTGTCACTTCAAGCAAGTAGCTTTAATTCTCTCAGCCTTAGTTTTGTATATACTTTCCATAAGGTTTGAGTAATGTAACCCACGTAACGTGCTTATGTCAACGCCAGGTCCATAACAAGTACTCAATACAAGTTAAAGTAGAAATATTCTCTTGGGAATCCCAAACCCACTGGGAGTGTCTAAAATGTGAAAACTGGCTTAGGAATAAGATCTTGGTTCTATTCAAACTTTTCCACTAACTCAGTGCTTTGCAAACTTGTCTACATATTGGAATCCTGTGGGGATCTTCAGAAATTTCTGATGCTTTCGTCCCATTCTTTGAGACTGTGACCTACATAGTCTAAGGTGCTGTCTGAATTTGGACTCTGAAAGAATTCCAAGTGGTGCTTATGTCAGACAGGTTTGGGAACCAGTGCTCTAACTTCCTCCGTGAGGTCATGAAATTCATGAACGCTCTGAGGCTCACCTACCTCACCTATAGCATATGCAGGGACAGGGCAAGGGAGGATAGAATATGGACTCTGTGTTTGTTTCATATCACTGAATTTGAAGCCAGAAAGAATTGGTTTGAGTGTGACTTTAGCCACGCACTACCTCTACAATGTTAGGCAACTTAATTTCTCCATACTTTAGTTTCTTCATCTATAAATAAGGCCCACAGAACTATAAACCTCATAGGTTTACTATAAAAATTAAATAATCCATATAAAGTACTTAAAGTTTAGTGACGAGCACATAGTTCAGCTTCTAAAGAAAGTTAGCTATTATTATTATTATTCCTTTTATGATTATTATTTTTAACTTACAAGTATTTTACGTATAAATTATTGAATTGCTGATTTTGCATTTCAATTTCTGTATTGATTTCTTAACTTCAACATTGATTTCTGTCAAAAAGACCCCCCCCCCCATTAACCCATATCTTTTCAATTTGGAGTTACTCTGTGAACTTTCTACTCTAGGTCCTCAAACTACAAAGAAAATCAATAACATAAGCAATAACACACCACTCTATGATCCTAGTGTAGCTTTTTGCTTGTACCTAAAACAAATACACCCCAAAGAAAACCAGTAAAAAAATAAATGACACATCATAAATTCTTAAGACTGGCCAAAAAACAGCATGAAAACTGATAACATACTCTAGAGCCTATTAGAAATCTACAGTTCTAAAAAGGAAATAATATTTCTCGAAAGCAAACTCAACATGTTTACATTATATAGTAAATTTTTTTAAGAAACATAAAGGAGTAAAAAACAGAAATTGGGGAAGAAAACAAATTACAAGTAGAACACTTAAAATTTGAAAAAATTACTATTTTTCATACGCACACACACACACACACACCTATATATATATGTTGTTGTTATTATTAGGTGCCATCAAGTCAGTTCTGACTCAAAGCAACCCTATAGAACAGAGTAGAGCTGCCCCATAGAGTTTCCAAGGAGTGGCTGGTAGATTCAAACTGCTGATCTTTGGGTTAGCAACCATAGCTCTTAACTACTTGCCACCAGGGCTCCGGATATAAATATATATACACACATACACACACACCATTAAAACCAAACCCTTTCCTGTCAAGTTGATTCTGACTCATAGCAACCCTATAACAGTATAACTGCCCCCTAGGGTTTCCAAGGCTGTAAATCATTATGGAAGCAGACTGCCACATCTTTTTTCCTTCAGTGGCTGGCAGGTTCAAACTGTCCACCTTTCAGTTAGCAGCTGAGCACTTAGCCACCATACCACCAGGGCTCCTACACACACACACACACACACACACACACACACACACACATACACACAATTTGCAAAATAGTTACCAGGGAGACAAGGTGAATAGTTTTAAAGACTGAAAGCCACTATGGTTTATTTGGAGTCCTGGTGGTGCAGTGGTTAAGAGCTCGCTGCTAACCAAAAGGTCCATTGCTTCGAATCCACCAGTTGCTCCTTGGAAACCCCATGGGGCAGTTCTACTCTGTCGTATTGGGTTGCTATGAGTTGGAATCGAGGCGACGGCAACAGGTTTGCTTGTTTCGGTGGTTTATTTATTTATTTATTTTTAAGCTCTAAGGCAGCTATGGATCACACTGGGAGAACCAGGAAAGAGGCAAAGGACTTTAGATAAAAATGAGGTGTCTGGAGAAGGCAAATACAGAGAAAATAAAAGTAAAGATAAACAGTTCTCTGTACCTTGACAGTAGCATGCATTCCAGTTGGGTTTTTATGAACATTTCCCCCTCATAAAGGCCTTTTCTTATTTTTATTCACCCTATCTATGCATTATTGAGGACATGGCATTAAAAAGCTTTCAATTAATAAAGGTTAAATGGAATTAATGGTGGTAGAAGGAGTACCAGAAAGATATTGTGAAGGATAACACAAAGGTGAGAAGAAGAAGCAGTGCTGCAATTGAGCCTGAGGGAGAATCACCTCAACCCTCATTTACCCTTGGCTTCACCAATTAGCGCAGTCTGTTTAGGGACCATATGCTTTCCACTCAAAGACCAGGACTGAGTGAACATACTCATAATATTATTATCGTGCATGTATCACTTTTATATTAACATTTGAAAACCCAGCGGCATAGAACGTTAAAAAGAACCACACTGAGAAACTAAATCTGATTTCTCCTTTCAAATTAAAGTTTTACATCAAAACCCATCTTCTCAGAGAATAAAATGGAGTCATTTTGACCGTGTTTCTTCCCTTTGTGCATTTAGATAAATTACGAAGCTGATTCGAGCTGAGGGAAAATGGAGAGAAGTTGATCTGAACAAACGAAAAGACGTTCTAAATATGGTTCACAAACAATGCAATGCATTTTGTGTCAAATTGATGATTCAGTGAACCTCAATAGAAATTACTTTATGCTAGCATAGATTATAATATACTGCAGGTTAAGTCACATGAATCCTATATTGCCCAAAGGTACGATTTTTTATACACAAAGGCTGAAATTTGGAACTAGAAAGAGACTCCTGCAGATGGCATAATGTTGTAAGGTGAACCCAGTGATATTAGTTCATTAAGAGAGACCTACGACTCGGGTTGTCATCAGTTGGAACTGACTTGATGACAACCGTTTTGTTTTGTTTTGTTTTGTTTTTAAATTATGCATCAGTATAGGTAAGGTCCTAAGCACTGCTTAGAATTGATACCACAGGGGAGCGTCTTTATTCTCGATGCTCAGATTTTAACAGAGATCTACCATATTAACGTATGCACTGACAAATACCAATGAAATAAAAGCAAGGGACAAGGGTGGGAGCATTCAGTTAAGCGGTAACTTGCGATGGCATTTATTTGTATACGTAGCTATTGCTTACCGAATGCTAAGTGTTTTAGATGCTTTCATTTTAATTATCACCATATTGTCTAAGAAGTAGAGATCCTATTATGGTCCTCCTTAAGCAGATGAGAATATCAAGTCACAGAGAGGTGTAGTCACTTGCCCAAAGTCCCACAGCTGGTGAATAGTACAGCGAAAGTTTGAAGGACGTCATTCTATTCCGAATCTCATGCTCTTAGCCACTCTTTAACACTGCAGAGCAAGAGGAAGGAGATAGAGCTGAGATTCAGATATAACGGGTTTCTCTCCAAAAGGTTCAATTGCATGGTGTGAGGTCCAGGAGAGAGGATGACCAGTGTGATGAGTTGAAGATAGAAGTTGAAGGGGCCAGGGAAATCCTGAGAGGAAAAGGATTACAATGCTTTCTAGCCCAAGTTTCACTGGAGTCATGAGTACACAGCAGCAGGAGGTGTGATCAGCCAGAGTTCACAGTGTAAATCCATAGAGAGGAATGCATTCTGAGAGCAGAACACACACTGAAATCACTGCACGGGATAGCATCATCGTGGAAGCCAAGGGCATTATACCCAGAAGGAAGGCTTCTACACTTCCTTCGACAACTCATCATCAAGAAGAAAGCATAAGTATAGCCTGTTACTTGAGTAGTCTGACTGCATTAGGATACACTATATTATCTTTAATATTCATGACAGCACCAAACACCATTATTAAAAATATTCTAAATTAGAAGTCATCATCAGGATGTAGGTTATCACCCATTCTGGCTTGCCTAGGACCCTCCTTGTTTCAACACTTAAATCTCATGTGCTGGGAAACTCCTCCACTCCAGACAAACCACTGACAGTTTGCCCAGAGCTGTCTCAGTATTAAAATGGAAAGTCCTTCCAGAGAATGTGGGCAAACCAAGACAGCTGGCCATCCTATCAGGATTATACATTAACAACCTGTCATAATTATGATAAATTGTGCCACAAAAAGGGAATTTATGTTTCAAAAATTATTAACATAAAGTGATTTAGAATGAGGAAGAAATCAGCTTGAGTACAGTGAATTGTGAAGATATGTACAAGATTTTAAAAATTGTACAACAAAAAGAGATAAGATCTATCAAGTGATTTCATAAGTGGTATCATGCAATGCCAGTTTTCTTACTGACATGTTATTTTCAAGATTATTGTAATTCCTAAAGATGTTTTAATTCTAAAATAACTAAAAAATATTTTAAAAAATAGGTAGCATTTGATATGGTTAAATTAATAGTAAGGAAAATAAATATCGTACCTTTTAAAGATGCCCTTGATAGTCTATGGGGAAGAATTTAAATAATATTTGAAAAAAATAAACTCTAAATTTAGCCCAGTGATGTGTTGAATTATCCTGCAGTATAATAGTATTTAAAGATTTAGATCTCAAATCCTTTTAAACATATGTTCAATAGGAAAATTTAAAAATGGCACCACTTAAATTTTTTACATTGTTTTTAAGTTACCTAGAAGATTTTTACATACACTGTCAACATTGCAGATTTATAGACTGCTGTCTGTGCAGGAAAATCACTGAACATTGAATAATCCAATGTTACTCTACATCTGGGTATCAATGAACTGTAAAGTGAATATAAAATGCTCTGGATAAAGTGTGTTAAGTCACTTATATCATTTAATTTGACCTCCATTAAAAAGCAATCAGGTTCAAGATAATTGGTATAGTAAGAAGAAATATTAGAAGGAGGGAAAAAAAAAAAAACAAAGAATAACCCAGCTTCCCAACCTTATCCTTATAGGTCAAAATAATATCACTTAAATTAACATGAGAAGCAGACAGCCTGTTCCCAATGCTCATTTAGCAAATCCCTTTCTTTTAGATATCTTAAACATTAAGCAAAACAATGCACTAAATCTAAGCATAATACACTTCTCCTTTATAAACAACAATTCTAGATTTATCATTTAAACCCAGAGCATGACAGAAGGTACACATACACACACAAAGAGGTAACTTCTTCAGAGTAACATTTTAAAATTTGGTTTAAAATATTTTTTGTTTGCTTTGAAACACCGTGCCCTAAGATCTGAGTTAAGTCACAGTATTTCATTTTCATTTTTATTTCATTATACTTGGATCCACAATCAACACCCATGCAAGCAGCAGTCAAGAAATCAAAAGATCCATTGCAATGGGCAAATCTGCTGCAAAAGACCTCTTTAAAGTGTTGAAAAGCAAAGATGTCACCTTGAAGACTAAGGTGTGCCTAACCCAAGCCATGGTATTTTCAATCATCAGATACATGCGAAAGCTGGACAATGAATCAGGAAGACCAAAGAAGAATTGATGCCTTTGAATTGTGGTGTGGCGAAGAATACTGAATACACCATGGACTGCCAAAAGAATGAACAAATCTGTCTTGGAAGAAGTACAACCAGAATGCTCCTTAGAAGCAACGATGGCAAGACTACTTCTTACATACTTTGGACATGTTGTCAGGAGGGTTCAGTCCCTGGAGAAGGACATCATGCTTTGTAAAGTAGAAGGTCAGCGAAAAAGAGGAATACCCTTAACGAGATGGACTGACACAGTGGCTGCAACAATGCCCTCAAGCATAACAATGATTATGAGCATGGCGCAGGACCGGGCAGTGTTTCATTCTGTGGTGCACAGGATCGCTATGAGTCAGAACTGACTCGATGATACCTAACAACAACAGCAACAAGCTCTGAGTGTTTGCTAAAGTAGCTGTCTTTGATAAATTGAGCTAATAGTAAAAAAAAAAAAAAAAAAAAAAAAAAAATGTAGCAGGATCATGGGACATAGAAGTGAAATGTCCAAACCAGCCTAAAAGTAGCATTCTCTAAACCCCTACCTATCAAGGAGACCCCTGTAAAACAAGCAATGGGCCACGGCTATTTCCAAGGAGAGTTTCTGGAAGTAACAAATTGTGGTTCATTCTAAGATGCAGAATGTAGACTTCAAAATTATAACTGTTTTGCAAAAAAATGAAAAGGATTCCAGCATCTAAAGTACTGTGGATCCTATTATGACTTGCAGAAGTAGAGTTTGCCAGTGGCTTGTTGATGAATGATTTGGGGCACAGGTGGTGCTTTTATCTTTTTGTCCACATGGAAAGGACATAATTAAAAAGAGAAAAAGCAGAAATGAAAAATGAAGAGTCAAAGTAAAATGTATTTGTTTTTCTAGACCATTAACACCCGAGATTAAGATAATGTGTTGCTGGCAAGTAGTAGGTTGCATCCCATGAAGACAAAGATACTCTGTCGGGAACTGCACCTCCATCAAGAACACTTAAAACAACATGCATAGAATCAATGATGTTAGGAGTTAGAGAAAAGGATTCAGATAAAACAGTGGGAGCTAAATCAGTTGAGGACCACAGGTGTGATAAAGAGAGAGGATTCGTGGGGGAGTTCCCGGGAGTAAACAACAGGGACAAGCACAGAGAACTCCAGAGCAAAGGAAAGTTAATCAACCAAATAACTACATTTTAAAGCATGCTGTTAACTGTGATAGCACAGATATCACCAAGTTTTGATCCAACAAGGGTAATGATTGGAATTTATCTCTTATACACGAAATGAATCCAGTAGAAAAAATAATGGAGTAACATGAATTAACAAGAAGTATTGATCCATAGAGAAATTCAAAAACTCAGGGGGGAATAAGATAATAGAAAATATTTGAATGAGAAAGAAAGAGGTGAACGAATATGAGAGTATATGGCATATGAGATGGAATTTCACCTGGATTTACTGAGTGCCAGCCAAGGGCAAGGCAGTGGACTAGGATGTGTAGAGGATAACAAGATGAGTAATGACACGTGGAGGAAAAAGTTTTCTTGATTGAAATTATAAAACATTCAGGACAGACAAAATATCACAATGATGGACTTCCTAAATCACGTAGGGAGACTTCATGAATTAATGGCTAAATACATGGGCATGGGCCCTGGAATCAAAGGGCTTATTTTAAAATACTGACTCTCCCACCTAACATATGCCTGTGCTTGGACTTATTACCTACTTTTTCTTGGTCTCAGTTTTTTCATCAGTGAAACAGGGATAATAGTAGTACCAGTTACACAGAATGTTGAAGGAGATTAAAGTGACAATACATACAGAGCACTCAGAATGGAGCCTAGAGCAGAGTTAGCATCAACAAATATTATCAGTGCTGTTATTAGTTTTGTTGTTATTACTGTTGATATAATCTATAGACTGAAGTAAATTTGACTCTACTAAACCCTGAGTTCGAAATACATTCTTCATTTGCTTTCCTGACACCTTGATTAATAAAAAAAAATTGGACAAGCTAGAGTTATTTGGGGCTCGACTCTGATTATTTCGGATTTAACCAACACATAATTCAGATTTAACCAATGTATAACTAGTTAATACACTGTATCAAGAACTTCAGGTCTTGATAATGAACGATAAGAATTTTAGATTTCTTATGATGTAAAAAAAGAAATATATCCCCAAGGCTCTGTAGTTATGCAAATTCTAAAAATGCACAGTGAAGTGATCAATATGACCATTATTGGGTATATCATATCAAAGGAAGTAATAATACATATGATCAGACAGGGTCCTATGGTTAGAAATTCTAAATTATAACCAAGTAATAGTATCTTTCATTGCAACAATGCCTTATAATCTTGGTAGTTCTCTAGAGAGATTTTGGGCTCTCAAAGCAAAATGCTAACAAAATAATCATCAAAGATCCCTATGAAGAATATGTGAATAAATCAGAAGTGGAAAAACATAGCAAAACTACTGCAAAAACAGCAAAAATCTCTAAGGATTATCGATATGACAGATGTAAATAATGAACTGAGATTTATAAAAATACAAAGAACAATTAAAACATTCTATTTGACTATTTAGAAAGAAAAGACCAAAATGGATGTTGGAAGAGACACTGAAACGTGCTCTTTAATGTCGAGTAGCTAAAGCAAATGGAAGAAATGATGAAGAAAAAGAGCTGAACAGAAGATTTCAAAGGGCAGCAAGAGAAGACAACGTGAAGTACTATAATGACATGTGCAAAGACCTGGAGATAGAAAACCAAAAGGGAAGAACATGCTTGGCATTTCTCAAGCTGAAAGAACTGAAGGAAAAATTCAAGCCTCAAGTTGCAATACTGAAGGATTCTAAGGGGAAAATATTAAACGACATAGGAAGCATCAAAAGAAGATGGAAGGAATACACAGAGTCACTATACCAAAAAGAATTCCTTGACATTCAACCATTTCAGGAAGTAGCACATGAGCAGGAACCAATACTACTGAAAAAAGAGGTCCAAGCTGCACTAAAGGCATTAGCAAAAAACAAGCCTCCAGGAATTGATGGAATACCAATTGAGATGTTTCAACAAACAGATGCAGCACTGGAAGTGCTCACTCGTCTATGCCAAGAAATTTGGAAGACAGCTACCTGGTCAACCGACTGGAAGAGATCCATATTTATGCCTATTCCAAGGAAAGGTGATCCAATCAAATGCAGAAATTATCGAACAATATCATTAATATCACACACAAGTAAAATTTTGCTGAAGATAATTCGAAAGCAACTGCAGCAGTACATCAACATGGAACTGCCAGAAATTCAAGCCAGATTCAGAAGAGGATATGGAACCAGGGATATCGTTGCTGATATCAGATGGATCCTGACTGAAAACAGAGAATACCAGAAAGATGTTTACTTGTGTTTTACTCACTATGCAAAGGCATTCCACTGTGTGGATCATAACAAATTATGGATAACATTGCAAAGAATGAGAATTTCAGAACACTTAAATGTACTCATGAGGAAGCTGTGCATAGATCAAAAGACAGTCATTCAAACAGAACAAGGGGATATTGCGTGTTTTAAAGTCAGGAAAGGTGGGCATCAGGGTTCTATCTTTTCACCACACCTGTTCAATCTGTATGCTGAACAAATAATCCAAGAAGCTAGACTATATGAAGAAGTACAGGGCATCAGGATTAGAGGAAGACTCCTTAACAACCTGCATTATGCAGATGACACAACCTTGCTTGCTGAAAGTGAAGAGGACTTGAAGCACTTACTGATGAAGATCAAAGACCACAGCCTTCAGTAGGGAGTACACCTTAACATAAAGAAAACAAACATCTTCACAAGTGGACCAATAACCAGCATCATGATAAATGGAGAAAAGATTGAAGTTGTCAAGGATTTCATTTTACTTGGATCCACAATCAACACCCATGGAAGCAGCAGTCAAGAAATCAAACGATGTTAGAAAACTAAGACAAATACCAAGGAATGCTGCTCAGCAGTCACCGAAGGAACTGCTGATAAATGCAGCAACCTGGGAAATCTCAGAGAATTATGCTGAGTGAAAAAAGGCAATCGCAAACGGTTACATACTGTTTGATTCTGTGTTTACGACGTTTTTGAAATGACAACATTTTAGAAATGGAGGGCAGATTTAGTGGTTACCAGGGGTTTGCAAAGGAGGTACGAGGGTGACTATGGGAGGGAGGTAGACTTGGTTATAAAAGGACAGCATGAGGGACATTTTTGGTGATAGAACTACTCAATGTCTTGACCGCAGTGGTGTATATATGAACATAGTTGATAAAATTATATA
Organism: Dugong dugon; assembly: GCA_030035585.1. Classification (NCBI taxonomy): domain Eukaryota; kingdom Metazoa; phylum Chordata; class Mammalia; order Sirenia; family Dugongidae; genus Dugong; species Dugong dugon. The sequence continues at coordinate 17,733,380 of CM057480.1, read as the reverse complement.
TACCTTAATAAACACACAAATAAGTACCCGTGAAACAAGGGAAATTTGAATAAGATTGGCGGACTGCACCATGTCAATATTCTGGTTGTGATATTATTCTATAGTTTTGAAAAATGTTGTTATTTGGGGAAACAGCATCATACTCAAGGGATCTTATTTTTTACAATTACATGTGACTCTATAATTATCTCAGTAAAAAAAGATGGTAGAAAATTTAAAGAAGAAGAAGAAGAAAAAAACAAAAAAGAAAGAAAAGAAACCAAACTATGCATTGCATTGGGCACATCTGCCACAATTACCTTGAAAACTAAGTTGCACCTGATCCAAGCCATGGTGTTTTCAACTGTCTCATATGCATGCTAAAGCTGGACAATGAATAAGGAAGACCAAAGAAGAACTGACGCCTTTGAATTATGGTGCTGGTGAAGAATATTGAATATACCATGGACTGCCAAAAGAAGGAACCAGTCTGTCTTGGAAGATGTACAGCCAGAATGCTCCTTTGAAGCAGGGCTGGTGAGACTATGTCTCACATACTTTGGACACATTATCAGAAGGCATCAATCCCTGGAGGACATCATGCTTGGTAAAGTAGAGGGTCAGCGAAAAAGAAGAAGACACTCAACAAGATGCATTGACACAGTGGCTGCAACAATAGGCTCACGAATAACAATGACTGTGAGGATGGCACAGGACTGGGCAGTGTTTTGTTCTGTGGTGCACAGGGTTGCTGTGAGTCGGAACCAACTCGATGGCACCTAACAACTACAACAACAGTTGGCTATGGTCCAAGCAAAAGAAAGAATATGTATGAGTAGGTTCACTGTTAGGGGCAGATGGCAGGCTATTCCTAGAAAATCTTAACTTCCTAAAATCAGGTCTGATCTCATCACACTCCAGTTTTTACATCCTCAGTGGCTTCTCAACTTGTACATGGTATATTTAGAACTTCTTAACATGACATTTAATGTCCTTACCTACTTCTCCCCAGTCTACCATCCCAGACAAATTTTCCATCATTCTCCCTTTATTCAAAGTGTACCCTAAATCGTAGTCTCACCGTACTAGAGAGGATTCAAGCCCAGAATATTACATTGAACCATATAAAAATGCAGGCATTCAGTTATTCTTGACCTATTAAATGACAGTTTCATGGTGTTCAATATAATACATAATATAAAAAAGAGGATAGCACACCATAAAAATAAAATAAAATAAAGTACATTGTAAAAAAACAAATGGAGGGAGCCCAGAGATTTGTGTTCAATTTTCTATAAAGCCCAGCAAATTATATCCCAGGATTCTTAGGGAACTTGAAAATGATAGCTAAATGACTACTGGCTAAAAATGATAATAGTAATAATAATAATAGTAACAATAATAATAACAACGTATATTAGAGTGTAGGAGCCCTGGTGGTGCAACAGATAAGGACTCTGCTGCTAACGGGAAGGTTGGCAGATCAAACTCACATAGTGGCTCAGTGGGAGAAAGACCTAGTGATCTGCTCCTGTAAAGATTACAGCCAAGAAATCCCTATGGGGCAGTTCCACTCTGTCACATGGGCTCACTATGAGTCAGAACAGACTCGACAGCACCCAACAACAACAGCAATATATTAGAATGTACTGTTTCAGGAAATGTGCTTTTGTTGAATGCTTCCATTTGCTCCTTCAGTATCACTCCTTTCCATCTTTTTCTGTGACTGTAAGCTAATTTGATTCAACTACATCAATTGGCTTCCTTTCCCTGGCTTCCAATTGGATTTAGCCAGTGGGGCTTCCTGGCAGGAGATCAGAGGGAGGGAAGAGCAGGAGGTGGATATTAAGTCCGCTGCTGCCTCTATGGCGGGGTTGCCTAAGGCTGGCTATTCCCTCCACTGAAGGTCACTAATCTTCATAAGGTCTCCCAGTCTACGTGGTTCTCCCTTCTGGGCTCACTGCTTCTTCCTTATTCACGTTGCTCACGCCCAGGGGTGGGATCAGCTCCGCAATTACCCTCATGATTTTCCTACACACTGCCCACAGCTTTGTTAATAGTCCCTTTATTAAAATCTTTCTGAATTATCCTAATCTGCATGGGTCATCTGTTGCCTTCTGAAATTCTAAATGATATGGGGATAAATTCTTTACAGATGTTATTCACATTATTAAACCCTTTGAGGAAGGTTTGATTGTTATCTACATTTTATAGCTAAGGGAATTGAAAGTCAGAGAGGCTAACTCACTTGCCTAAGATCAAACAAATAATGTGCTGCAGGCCAAGGGTTGGAACCCCACAATCTGACTCCAGAGGCCATGATCTAGATGGGAAATGGGAAATTGTTATCTTGATTTTCTAATATTGTGGGAAAAATTTCAGAAACCACACAGTGATAAAAGAAATAATACTGATCACAAGTTTTAGGATAGATTATTCAATATGTATATTGTATCTCTTATGATATATTTTTGGAATGGTAGAGAATTATGGGAACAAGACCTCAACTGGTCTTTAGGAGTATTGTCATTTGATGTTCCAGATTTGTGTCAACAACTTAAGGAAACAAAAAGAAGACATGTCTATCAAATGTACTCATGAAGCAAAGCTGCAATAGATGGTTAATTAGAAGCAGAATCTCAAAAATGTTGATGGGCTGGAACAATTAGAGAAGGCAAATGAAATGAAATTGAATAGCAATAAATATTACATTATAACCTATGTATTAGTCAAGTGTCTTGCTTGCTAGAGACAGAAATCCAACTCAAATAGGCTTAAGCAGGGGAGAGAACTTATTGGCTCCAGTAACTAAAAATTCTAGAGTGGGACATTAAATGTAAGTGAATGAAGGGGCTCAGATATGTCATGAAATGAGTTCTCCACCTCTGTAACTCTCTGCTCGCTTCCTTTATATTGGCTCCTGAAAGAGTTCTTGTCACCAGGGGGTTGACAATTTAACTTTCAGGTTGAGGTCCACTAAGAAGAAAAAAACTCTCTTCCAACTATCTCTACAAATGACAAGAACTGCTTATCACTGTGTCTGAAATAGAGGGTTGTAGTGTCCTGATTGGCCAGGCTTGAATCCCATGATTATCCCAGAGAGGGACTGGGCTTCACATAACCATATGAATTGCAAGTCGGAAAAGGGTAGAACCCCAAAATCAGAAAGATAGTATTATAAGAAGAACGATGGTTGTGAAACATGATGATCACAAATAATGTCATTAAATCGTACATGCAAGGAATGTTAAAATGGCAAATATTTTGTTACCTATGTATTTACTATAATAATTTTTTTTAAAGTAGAATAAATGAAGGTTATATTAGGAAAAAGCACAATGAAAACAGACATTGACTACCAAGTTCAAAACAACAATTTCAAAAATACAGAATGTGGAAGACGTAGCTTAACTACAGTATTATTACTATTAAAAAGGCCTTGGATCAGGGAATATCTAGCTCAACTAGCATAACGTAGTTTACAAAGATAATGTCCTACATTCTACTTTGGTGAGTAGCGTCTGGATTCTTAAAAGCTTGTGAGCGGCCATCTAATATTCCACTGGTCTCACTCCTTTGGGAGGAAGGGAGAATGAAGAAAACTAACAATACAACAGAAAGATTAGTCCAAAGGACTAGTGGACTACAACTACCATGATCTCCACCAGACTGAGTTCAGTACAACGAGATGCTGCCTGGCTACCACCACTGACCGCTCTGACAGGGATCACAATAGAGGGACCTGGATAGAGCTCAGAAAAGTGTTGAACAAAACTCTGACTCACACACACAAAAAAAGACCAGACTTACTGGCCTGACAGAGATTGGAGAATCCCCGAGAGCACGCCCCCTGGACACCCTTTTAGCTCAGTAATGACATCACTCTCAAGGTTCAACCTTAAGCCAAAGATTAGACAGACCCATAAAACAGAATGAGACTTAAAGGGCACACCAGCCCAGGGGCAAGGACTAAAAGGCAGGAGGGGAGAGGAAAGCTGGTAATAGCGAACTCAAGGTCGAGAAGGGAGAGTGTTGACATGTTGTGGGGTTGTTAACCAATGTCATAAAACAATATGTGTACTAACTGTTTAATGAGAAGCTAGTTTGTTCTATAAACCTTCATCTAAAGTACAATGAGTTTTAGATGACATGAAACTCAACCTGAACCAACAGGATGATTTGGCTACTAAAGTAGGCTCCATTGTACTTCGTTCTGTACATTGTTCATAACAATAGAGGTAATATTTATATTTACCCGCACTTAACAGATTACACCTCAATTATTATTTTAGGTGCTAACCACCACACCTCAAGTGAGAGATTGAAGAGCTGGCATCCACCAAATTTAGACTATGAATGGGTCTGGGAACGAAAACCTTTGAGGAATGGTTGAAGAAGCAGGTAGGGATGTTCAGTTGGGAAGAGGGACAATTCAGTCAGGTTATAATATCTGCCTTCCAATACTGAAGAACTGTCATGTGGAATTCATACAAAGTAATCTTGGTGACAGAATTAACCAATAAGTATAAACTTTCAGCTGTATTTCAATACTTTATGGAAGTTAGAGATGCATTTAAATAGGATAAAAATGGAAGTCAGTAGCCCTCCACGCCATCTTTGTTGGTGTTAAACAGAGCTTAGACAAACACCTCTTAAATATGCACCAAAAGGATTATCAGACTGGGTTAAAATGGTAGACTAGAATTGGCCTTAGGTTCTTCCATCTTAGATATTTTATAAGAAATCATACTGCTTAGACCCAAACTCTTTATCCATTATTTATTAGTTATAGGAGTATAGGCAATTCACTTATTCTGTAAAAACCTCATTCCTCCCTCTGTAAAATGAAGAAAATAGTCTTTCAGAGTTGGTGCATTTATCCCCATACAACACTTAGTGTATGGCTCTAAGTGCTCAATATTAGCTGTTATTACTGCAAATTTGATTATGGGTAATAGTTTATTTTTTTTCTTTCTTTCCTGTATAGTTGGATTGTTATATCTAGCAGTGATAGAGCTTTAAAATTTTTTTTTTCTTTTGTGTTAAAACATGATTAGTTGAGGGTCTTAAGTTATTTTTCCACACCAAAACAACATGGCTGGAACACGGTAAAAAAATCAAGAAAATCGTAAGAGATAAGGTTGGATATCAAGGCAGCAATCAGATCCTACAGCTAAGCAATGTGCAATTTCGCTCAAAAAAAAAAAAAAAAAAGAGAGAGAGAGAGAGAGAGAAATATTCTAAGGTTTTAAGGAAGGCTTGGTAAGATCTGATTTACTAAAAAATAAATATATATGTGTGTATATATGTAGTTGAACTGCAGACCATTTGGTTAGCAGGTGATCTCTTAACCACTGTGTCACCAGGGCTCCAGGTTTATACACACACACACACACACACACACACACACATATGGAGCCCTGGTGGCACAGTGGTTAAGCGCTTGGCTGCTAACCAAAAGGTGGCCAGTTCGTAATCCACCAGCTGCTCCTTGCAAACCCTATGGACTGTTCTACTCTGTCCTATAAGGTCACTATGAGTTAGAATCAACTTGACAACAATGAGTTGTTTTTTTTTTCTTAATGTATACATACATACATATATATATAACTGCTTCACAAGAAATTTCACCTATGAAGACAGAGATAGGGATAGAAGCAGAAAGGCCAGAATTCCAGCAATTGAATGAGGGCTAATGGCAGCCTGGACATGTGGTGACTGTAGAGACAGAAAGAGAAGACAGGTGTTGAATGTAATTCATGGTTGAACTCTACAGGGCTCGTTGGTGGGTTCAGTGCGGAAGAGGGAAGAACCCATAATAATGACTAGGCTTTTTGACTTGAACAACTGGTGGCCTAAGCCCAAACTGAGATTGGGAGTACTTGAAGAAATACAGTTTGAAAGATACACATGGTTATGCATGTTAAGTCTGAAGATGTTTACAAGACACCCAAGTAGAGATGTCAAAAAGATAGTTAAACACCCCCCACTGGAGAGCTGATTCTTGAATTATATAAATTTAGTTTTGGAGTCATTATGTTTTTCAATAGGGGCATCTTGCTCTTTAACATGTAACAGTTCTCTGCTATATGGGACTGTTTTGACCAATAAGATACTTAATTCCTAGGCACTTGCCCTTTCAGTGCAAACTGTATTCTCTTTTGATTATGTCAACCAACTTGTCTCCATCAGGGCTTTGAACTGGTTCTTCCCACTTCAGTAATGGCCAAGAAAGCGAAACTTGAACAGACCAGAATTTTGAAAATTTGGGTGAACCAGAATGATAACTGGAAAGATAATCAGAATGGGAAAAATTATGAGTCAAAGTCCTGCTGGAAACTTAATCTCCCTCTTAGAAAACAAGGGCAACGTACATGTTGCATAGCAACCAAATCTCTTGCCTGTCAGATTTCGAACAGAGTCAGAAACAGGGGTGTCCCACTCAAAGACAGTGGCTGAATGTGCTGCTTTGAATGTGTGTCGCTCTCCACAGTCCTGCCAATAATCCAATCTTATGCATCAGGCTCCTGAAAGGGTTCACTACACCTCTTTCCACTCTCCCATTCCAGGACTTTTACTGTAATTTTTCCTGTTCTGCATCACCCAGATTTTAAACATTTGGGTCTCTTCTGGTTTTGCTTCATTGGCAGTGACTGAACCAGTTTGAAGGAGTTCGAAGCCCTGGCCCACATATTTCCATATAATCCCTAGGGGAGCAATTCTGGTTGAGAATTATTGATAAGTGGTATTTATTGCCCTGCTACTAGGATGTGGTACTAGATGGGGATGAGAAAGGGTAGACAAGTGAGCTGTCAAGATGAATACGAATGACAAGGAATGGCCAGAGGTAGGAGGAAAACCAAGAGAGTGTACAGTTCTGGAAGCCAAGTGATGAACCTATTTCAAGTAAGAAGGAGTGATGGGCTTTGTCAAATGTTAAGAATTCCACAGTTCCACAATATGAGGACTGTGATTTGGTCACTGAATTTGGCAACATGGAGTTCACTGGGGACCTTGATAAGAGCGGTTTCAGTGGAATTGTGAGGTTGAAAATCAGGTTGGAGTGGGTTGAGTAAAGAATAGAAAATCAGAAAACGAGGACAGTAAGTATTCACAAATCTTCAAAGGAGTTTTTGCCATAAAAGAGAGCAAAGAAAAATAGTGGTCTCATAAAACATGTGGTCTGGGGGCAGTAATTTTTTATAAAGGTAGGAGATGTTACAATATAGCATCGTATTTTGGAGAAGGAAGGAATGATGCAGGAGAGATGGTGATAAAATCGGGAGCAAAGATTTTTAATAGGAGAGATAAAATTGGTTACTTTGCAGGAGTCATTTGGTTAACCTGCTCTAAGAGGAAGGAAGGTGGAGTGTATGAATACATATGCAGATAGGCTGGTGGTGGGGGCCTGAGAAATTATTCTTCTGAGCTTCGCATTTCTCATAGAATAAAAAGACAACGACTTCAGGTGAACGTGAGGAATGGGAAGAGGAGAGGAAATGAACTGGTCTTCTTGGTGAGGGATAGAGATGATGAATATAAAGAGTTCCTTCTAAGTAAGGTGCAGAATGGGGGACGGGGCAAAGAAAGACCCTTTATTAATGTGAGATAACATAGCTTTTTTTATAGGAAGTTGTAAATCTTCCAGTTGAGAGAAAGGGACGACTAAAAGAAGAGTTTGTGGAGAAATGGAGAAGGAAGATAGAATCCAGAACACAACGTTTGGTCTTTCATACTATCTGGAACTCTTCTTCCATTGTACATTGCTGAGAAGGGTGTCCTGTAAGCTCCCAACCTCTTTCAATTTCCACTCCACCAAGTAAGGTATTTAAAGATTTATATATATGAATTCTTCATGTGACACTTCTCATTCTCACCCTAGGCTACTCACACCAAAATTGGGAAACTTTTTTACAAGTTTCATTGTCATGTCTAGTGCTGAGGTAAGGTGATATTTTTAAATAATTTTCATATTTAAAATTCAGCAATCACATTTGAAAATTATTCAGTATATCTTGATTCTTGTTCTTCTTCTTTTTAATCCTCGTGCTTCAGTTTCCTGACCTTCCCCTCAAACCAGTTTGGAGACTCTAGGGTCATGAGCTAGCTATCTGTGAGGCTCCTTGGGATCCCAGTTGTTCCTGAGAAATAAGACTCAAATATCTTTGCTATTAATCAGAGATAGAATTATAACTCAGATCTAAGCAAATTTTTTCTATCTCCAAGCCCCAGGTGAAGAACTAGGGACTGTTCACATCAATTGCCTGCAGGGAAGAAAAATAATGAGGGAAGGAATCTGAATGAGTGAACATTACTGAACAAGCACTTGTTAGTATAATAATTGTCAGCCTTGGCAGATTCAACTGGGAGGAAAATTGATGATAGTGGCTCACACAACTCTTCCAATCAAAATGACAGAGCAGTGGGCAGCAGGGGATCTGCTAAGTGGAATAAACAAATGGCCACAAAGAGGAAATAGTCAAAGGAAAATATTCATGTAGGGTTTCAATTCAAAGCACCATTGAAAATTTTTGCAGACTAGCTAAACTTCTCTTTTCTAAAAGTGGTCACTTTTGCTGCAGTTTTATTAGCCATATGCTTCCAGGCTTATTATTCCTCACTGGTTCCCAGCACTATTCTGGAATACTCAATAGAAACATTTTTTCTTCTAAAAAAGGCAATGCCTTGACAGCCCTTATATCCCATCTTTATATAAAAAAGACATTGTAGATTGGTTAAAATTCCTTTTAAAATATTCTGTTGACATTTAATTAGAATGGGCAGTCCACTAGCCATTTTCTCCTATGTTTGTTATCTGGAATGTTTAAAGAACTACCGCTTAAGGAAAGCAATTTCCTTCTCTTCTTCCATTGATACTATCAAGTATCATTTTATTCTTCCATCTTAATTCACATAAGCAATTTCTAATACCTTGAGATTTTCTTAATGAATTGCTATGAAGTTTAACATCAGCTCATTAGTTCATTCAGGAAATGTTATATTCTAGCTTTGCTGGGTAGAGCAAAGGGTCATCTTGATGTCACTCAGTATTTTACTTGGAGCAAAGGTTGTAAATGGGTCAGAAGAGGACAACTTTTCTAAATCAAATTGTATTGGAATAAGTAATTTACTTTATGGAATAATTTAAAGGCCTTTCCAGCAAGAAAAAAATAACAGTAGGAACCAGAGAAACTATGAAACAGATTATACTGCATAACATCCACCAGAGAGCTAGAAAATATCGGCAGTATTAGATTACATCTATGTTGAATAAACAAAGAACAATGACTAATTTAAATTAGTTTTCGGGTCACCAATATTGAAAAATCTGGAGGATAAATTGAACCAGCAACTAAACTGAAAATTAACAGATCACCTGATTTCTCTGTTCATGCTAATAGTGAAGGTTTATGACTTTTGATTAAACTAATACAAGACACATCCTTTTTCCACGGAAATAAGCAGTTTTCAGTCAGTTAATTTCTCAGGTTTTATTAATTGCTAAAATTCTACGAGTCCATTATGTAAGTGGGATTTATACTTATATAAAAAATACGCTAAATAAAAATGAACCAAAAAACAGTAAATATCTCTTCTTGACTATCGCAATCTATCCAGGTTGATGACCTTAAAAGTTTCAATCTATGAGCCAGACCTCTAAAATTTACAGCAAGAAAGAGAGAAAATGAACCATATATAAGCTTAGGGGCTCTCTGTTACCGTGTAAGGCAAAGATCACAAGCTGAAACTCCTTCAACGATTAGATAGGTAGGAATACAACTGAGTAAAAATGCCCCAGGTGAAACTGGAATGAGATTGGGAACTGGGGCACATAGGAGGGTACATGCCCTCCTGAAGCCATTCAAATCAAAAAGGAAAAAGTTTAAAAACTGTTCTGATCGAAAAACAAAAAGCAAGTCTACAGGCCAAATTCACCATGTGCAATATGAAAGTCTTAAATTCAAATTCCTGTTCTGCAATGTATCATCAGCCATGGCCATGATAATGCTGTGTGAGAAACCACACCAAACTTCAGTGGCTTAAAACAGCTGTCACCTATTCTCATACCCACAGATCTGAGAGTAGATTGGAACCAGCTGACCTCAGCTGGTTTGGCTGGTTGGCTGCAGGCTACAGGTTCAGCTCAGATCAGCTCCACGTGTCGCATGCGGAGCCCAGGCTGAACAGACAAAAGCCGCTCAAGTCAAGTCTCTGCTCATGTCATTTTCAGCAAAATTGCATTGGCCAAAGCAAATCACATTGCTAAGTCAAGAGGCTGGGATGTGTACTCCATCCACTATGAAGTCATGGCAGGGGTGTAAAGTAAAAGGCAGAGAAGTGAAATATGAGATGAATAATTTCACCTATCATTTCTGTTTACCTGCTGCGTGACCCTGCGTAAGATATCTGTGGTGAAAACTCAGACTCAGGTGACACATAGACCTGATTTGAATTCTACCCAAGCCATTCACTATCCATGTGACTTAGGGCAAGTGAAGGAAATTCTCTCAACCTCAGTTTATTCATCTGTAAAAAGAAATAATAATAACGCCTACGTCATAGGTCCTAGAGATTAAACCAGATAATTATTTTAAAGTGACTAACACAGCCTGGAAGCAGTAAACATTCACAATAAATATTAGCTAATACCATTAAGTGCTTCAGAATAGGTCTTGAAGTCAGAAAATCAGTATTTTGTTTTTATTACAGCAAGTAAATAATGCAATCCTATTACTTAAAAGCAGATGCAAATGACTTCAAAGCATTTTTTTTTTTAATTTTGTTGTGGTAAAATACATATAACCAAAAAATTGCCATTTTAATGATTTCAAGTGTACAATTCAGTGATATTAATTACATTCATCATGTTGTACAGCCATCACCACTACCTATTTCTAAATATTTTTCATCACCCCCAAGAGAAACCCAGTACCCTATAAGCAGTAACTCCTGATTCCCCTTTCTCCCAGTACCTGGGAACTACTAATAAACTTTTTGTCCCTATGTATTTCCCTATTCTAGATATTTCATATAAGTGGGATCATAAAAACAGCTCCGGTGGGATGGTGGTTAAAGCACTTGGCTGCTAACGAATAGGCCAGTAGTTTGAACCCACCAGCTGCTCTGTGCAAGAAAGATGTGGCAGTCTGCTTCCGTTCAGATTTACAGCCTTGGAAGCCATATGGGGCAGTTCTACTCTGTCCTACAGGGTAACCATGAGTCGAATCTATTCAGCGGCAATGGGTTTGGTTTTCTGGTTTGGGGATCATATAATATTTGTCTTCTTGTGACTGATTTATTTCACTCAGCATGATGTTTTCAAGGTTCATCCATGTTGTACTATGTATCAAGACTTCATTTCTCTTTATGGCTGAATAGTATTCCATTGTATGTTTGTACCACATTTTGTTTATCCATTCATCTGTTGATGGATATTTCGGTTGTTTCCATCTTTTGGCTATTATGAATAATGCTGCAATGAACGTTAGCACACAAATATCTGTTTGCATCCCTGCTTTCAAGTCTTTTGGGTATATATATCCCTAGGAAAGGAACTGCTGAGTGATATGGTAATTCTGGAGGCCTGGTGGCATAGTGATTAAGAATTTGGCTACTAACTAAAATGTTGTCAATTTGAATCCACCAACTGCTCCTTGGAAACTCCACAGAGCAGTTCTACTCTGTCCTATACAGTACTATGAGTCATTGAATTGACTCAACGGCAATGGGTTATGGTGATTCTATGTATAACTTCTGAGGAACCACCAAACTGTTTTTCACAGTGGCTGCACCATTTTACATTCTTACCAGAATGGATGATGGTTCTAATTTCTCCACATCCTTCCCAGCACTGGTTATTGTCTATTTTTCTGATAATAGCCATCCTAGTGGTTGTGAACTGGTACCTCACTGAGGTTTTGATTTGCATTTTATTAGTGACTAATGATACGGAGTGTTTCATTCTGTTGTTCACAGGGTCGCTATGAGTCAGAACCAACTCAACAGCAGCTAACAACAATGACATAGCATATCTTTTCATATGCTTATTGGCCTTTTCTACATCTTCTTTGGAGAAAATATCTATTCAACAAATCCTTTGCCCATTGTTTAATTGTGTTGTCTTTTTGTTGTTGAGTGGTAGTTCTTTATTCTGAATATTAAGCCCTTATCAGATATATATGGTTACCAAATATTTTCTCCCATTCTGTAGGTTGATAAAGTCCATTGATGCATAAAAGTTTTAAACTTTGATGAAGTCTAATTTTCTATTTTTTCTTTTGTTGGTCATGCTTTTGGTGTCATGTCTAAGAATTCATTGTCAATAACAAGGACCTAAAGCTTTACCGCTAGTCTTTTTCCTAAGAGTGTTATGGTTTTAGTTTTGATATTTATCTCATTGATCCAAAATGATGTAATATTCATATATGGTATGAGATATGGGCCTATCTAACTTCATTCTTCACACATGCAGATTCAGTTGTCTCAGCACAATTTGTTGGAGACAATTCTTTGCCCATTGATGGACTTGGCACCCTTATCAAAAATCAATTGGCTATAAATGTGAGGGTTTATTTCTAGACTTTCAGTTTTATTTCATTGGTCTCTATGTCTATCATTATACTAGTACCAGACTGTTTTGATTACTGTGGCTTTATAGTGTGTTTTGGAATTGGGAAGTGTGAGTCTTCCTACTTAGTTTTTATTTTTCAAAACTGTTTTGGCTTCCCAAGCACTTTTTAAACCCAGTTTACTTCTCCTGACTCCACACCCTGGAAGCTCCAAATTGGCAGATAGTTAGATCAGCTGTAGTAAAGAGTGTTGGAGAAAATTATCAGAATTCATGGCTTCACTCTGCCAGGCCTGGCATTTAGGCCATATACTGGTTTATCCTAATCAAGCAGTATAATTAGAAAGAAAGACCAAATAAAAATAATTCCAGTCTATTGTGCAGGCCCGTCTAAACAATGCTATTCAGGCTGACAGTGGGAAGAAATGAATTTTGTACTGGTTGAAAAAGAGATGGTTTCCTAAAATACCTGTAATTCATGTTTTCATAACTCATCTCTATGGCCTCATATAATTCAATTATTTTTATGTTTGCAAAACAAACGCTAATAGTCAAAGCACTTTTAGATTTAAATGAGAGGACACAACTCATTGCAGCTTAGTTGAAGAATAAAAAAAATGGGAAGGCAATTTTATGCATGATTACTCCCCCATCATGAGGTGGGCTGAATAATGGCCCCCCAAAGATGTTCACATCCTAATCCCCTGTACCTGTGAAAGCTACCTTACATGGTAAAAGGGGCTTTAAAGATACTATTAAGTTAAGAATCTTGAGATGGGGAGATGATCATGGATTATCCAGGTGAGCCCAATGTAATCACAAGGGTCTTTATAAGAAGGAGACAGGAGACTCAGAGTCACAGGAGGAGATGTAATTACAGAAGCAGAAGTTAGAAGATGATCATGGATTATCCAGGTGAGCCCAATGTAATCACAAGGGTCTTTATAAGAAGGAGACAGGAGACTCAGAGTCACAGGAGGAGATGTAATTACAGAAGCAGAAGTTAGAAGATGATCATGGATTATCCAGGTGAGCCCAAGGTAATCACAAGGGTCTTTATAAGAAGGAGACAGGAGACTCAGAGTCACAGGAGGAGATGTAATTACAGAAGCAGAAGTTAGGAGAGGAGAGAGATGATGCTATGACTTTATGGCTTTGAAGAGAAAGAAAAGGGCTATAGGTCAAGAAATATACGTGGATTCCTGAAGCTGGAGAAGGTAAGGAAACAGATTCTCCCCTACGGCCTCCAGAAGGAACCAGTTCTGTTGACACCTTGATGTTAGCCCGGTAAAATCAATTTCAGACTTCCAAATTCAGACCTTAATGATAATAAATTCATGTTGTTTTAAGCCACTAAGTTTGTGCTAATTTCTTAAGGCAGCAATAGGAACCTAATACACTCCATTATCAGCATCTGCTCCTGACTCAGACCTCCCACATTCAAACCAGGATAGCAGTACTTTTGAACTCCACTGTTTGAAAGGGGACTTGACAAAATGGCTTTGCCCATCCCAGTCTTCCCCTCCTCTTGAGGAACTTCAGCCTCTACCCAGAGCTGTATAATTGGGGTGCCATAGAGTGAAGCTACAGCTCCAACCTTAATTAGCTGGGGTGCATGGGAGGTGGGGACTTGTGGGGAGAGTTAGGCAGTCTTCCATGAATGTCAGGACTATGGAATAATTAGAAGGTTTTGATGTTTAAATAATTTAGCAGGGCCTAAAAGAAAACTGTGATGTTATCATGTGTTTTCTTTATGTGTTTAAATATTTTTATGGCAAATCTACACTATTGTGAATGTATGATGTGTTAAGTAAGTTTTTTGAAACCACTGTGAAATTTCTACCCGATTTTATGGCTTCCTTTGTATGTTTGGTTACGACTCTGCAGGTTGCGTCTAACAGAAATGACTGGTGTTTAGGGTGGACCACCACCAGCTCTGTAGCAAGAAGTTTTGGTATCTCTCCTTAGCCCAGGTCGTGTTCCCCCAGCACCATCTTCGGGAATACTTTTTCACCAAGAGTGTAATTGAACTCACAGGGATTGCTATGAGTTGGAATTGACTGAAAGGCAATGGGTTTGGTTTTGCAAGCGTCCTACTAGCTCTGGTTTGAAGAGAAAGACAAAGGCAGTAGTGTAATACCTTGCGCTGGGGACAGCCACGAAGCCAGATAATCACTGGACTCCTGGAGCTGCAGCTGACCTGGCGTAGGAAGTACTGACCTATCAGGAGATGAGTCAGCACTGACAGTTAATCATGAACTTCTCATTTAGTGAAACAGGATGTGTGTGTGTGTGTGTGTGTGTGTGTGTGTGTGTGAGAGAGAGAGAGAGAGAGAGAGAGACAGAGAAGGAGTGAAAGAAGGAAGGGAGAGGAAGACAGAGAAGAACAAGGAGAGCAGGAGATAACTGAGTAAGAGAGAGATTCAGAAAAAGAAACAGAGACAGCGATGTATGGAGGGGGGATGAGATATAAGTTGTAGCCTGGGCATGGGGGTTTTAAGGTCCCCTGATAATTCTAATGTGCAGCCAGCAGACGGATCCAGTGGATTAGGGTCATTCATGTTCTTAACACCAACGCCAACCTTGAAGTTGGCTCTGAGAAGGTTTTCTTCCACAAAACAATGCACCACAGTAAGATGAGATGGGTCACAGGCCTACCTTTCTTTTGCAAAGCTAGAGAATGTCCTTTATGGTGAGAACAAAAAAAGAAATCATTTGCCAGCAGCTTTCTCAGGCAGATCCATCTTAGGAAAGAGTATATTTAGAGTTGAAAATATGGAAATGTATTTTATGGAATTGAAAATCTAGAAATGTATTGCCAGAAATTCAAGCTGGATTCAGAAGACGATGTGGAATGAGGGATATCATGGCTAATGTCAGATGGATCTTGGCTGAAAACAGAGAATACCAGAAAGATGTTTACCTGTGTTTTATTGGCTATACGAAGGCATTCGACTGTGTGAATCATAACAAATTATGGATAACATTACCAAGAATGGGAATTCCAGAACACTTAATAGTGTTCATGCAGAACCTGTACATAGACCAAGAGGCAGTCGTTTGAACAGAACATGGGGATACTGTGTGGTTTAAAATCAAGAAAGATTTGTGTTAGGATTATATCCTTTCACCATGCTTATTCAATCTGTATGCTGAGAAAATAATCCTAGAAGCTGGACTCTATGAAGAAGAACAGGGCCATCAGGATTGGAGGAAGACTCACTAACAACATGTGTTCTGCAGATGCCACAACCTTGCTTGCTGAAAGTGAAGAGGACTTGAAGCACTTACTGATGAAGATCAAACACTACAGCCTTCAGTACGGAGTACACCTCAACATAAAACAAAAATCCTCCAACTGGACCAACAACCAACAGCATGATAAACGGAGAAAATATTGAAGTTTTCAAGGATTTCATTTTACTTGGATCCACAGTCAACACCCATAGAAGCAGCAGTCAAGAAATCAAATGATATATTGCATTGGGCAAAGCTGCTACACAAGACCTGTTAAAAAGCGAAGATGCTACTTTGAGGACTAAGGTGGGCCTGACCGCTACGTTTTTCTCCCTTGGAGCTGCTGGTGGGTTGAACCACCAACCTTTTGGTTAGCAGCCAAGTGCTTTAACCACTGCACCATCACGGATCCTCATAAAGTTCCTCAAAGTAGTTAAATTGAAAATAACAACCTGCTGGCAATATATTTTGGAGGATTGTAACCAAAATGTCAGTGGTTCAAACCCACCAGCTGCTCTGCGGGAAAACGAAGTGGCAATCTGCTTCTGTAAAGATTACAGCCTTGGAAACCCTATGGGGCAGTTCTATTCTGTCCTATAGTGTTGCTATGAGTATGATTTTAAGGGATATGAAATTTAATTAGAAGAGCACAGAGGGACAGAGATGTTTGTGATAAGTTGCATAGTGGCTTCAGGACAATTTTAAGAACTATTAAAAAGTATATGTGTTGTTTATTATATGTATTTACTTATTAATTTCCTTAATGCTAGTGTATAAGCGGCATGACTCATTCAGTCATACACAAGTCATATTTTGATAATATGGTGTTGTAATTATGATCATGGCCTTCAGAGTTTTAGAAACATGAGTTCAAGTCCTGGTTATGCCACTTACTCACTATAAGTCCTAAAATAAGTTATTTAACCTGTCTCAGCCTCCGTTTTCATATCCATATAACAAGGAATATACTATCTAGCTCTTAAAATTGTGATCACTAAATAAGATCATGAATGTATAAGACTAAGACTTAACAGTGTACCACAGACATCTTAAAACCTCAATACTTGATGATTATTTCTGTTTTCATTATAAATGCACAGAAGAAAAATATTGAAAGATTCTTCTGATGTTTACACTGGCTCATATTGAAAGACAAGGCCAAAAAACAAATATAACTTAATGCCAAATAATGGGACTTTTTCCCATATCTCAGAATTTGGCTGAAGCTCCCAAACATGAGAAAAATAGATGATAAGTTCTCCCATATTCTAGATAAATCCTCTCAACATTTTCTAGGAATTGACTAAACTAGCCCCTCTCCCTAGCTTTACCTTTATTCAATAAACATAAATATAACATAAATATAAACAAAATAATATAAATACAAAGTGTAAATGTAAATAGAAATATAAATACTAACATATATACAGAAGACGGACATATTTAGGTGCCCTGGTAGCACAGTGGTTAAATGTTTGGCTGCTAACCAGAAGGTCAGCAGTTCAAATCCTCCAGCTGCTCCTTCAAAACCCTATGAGGCAGTTCTACTCTGTCCTATAGGGTCACTATGAATTGGAATCGACTTGATGGCAACAGGTTTGGGTTTGGTTTTGGGTTTGGACTTACTTAGGATAGAAGGTTATAAACAAAGTAAGCATTAGACACAAAGAGGAAATAGCTTGGTTTTTCTCTTGGTTTCCTCATAAGCCTGTGAGGAAATGCCAAGAGAACTGCTGATAGAGAATGAGGGCCTTCAAGAAAAGACTATGGGCATCCCACGCCCCAGCTAGACAGACATCTACCAAGCTGAAGAAACATTCAGAACTATACCACAGAAGTCAATGTCCAAAGAGAGTTCTTGGGAAAACTTGTCTCTCTACTTGAACATAATTACTGCTGCCTGCTTTTCTAGAGAATTCTGAGGGTGGGAGGCAGCTGAAACATTCCACAATGGCAGGATAAGGGGGGGGGGGGGCAGAGAGAGTTTATGGCCTGCACTCCCACTGTTGCTGTAGCAGGGATAAGTGCATGTCCCTTATGCCAGATGGGTGTGCAACAGGCATCCAGATGTGAGCCAACTTGATGATACCCCAACCCAAGAGAAGTGTTTACTTGGGCAGAGTGAAAAAATTCAATTTGCTGAGGAAAGGAATGGAAGTTGGGAGTTCACAGGTGGTAAGCTGGGGAGTACATTGCTTCACTTAGGCAAATTACAGGGCCAGTTATCTGGGTACGCATGTGTGGGGAGAGGGGAGGAAGTTCACAGACCGTGACAATACACTGCATGAGAGAACCGTTGTATAAATCCCTATCATGACTGAAAAGCATCAGTAGCAACAAATTGTACCAGTCATAAAAGACAGTTTGCCCTTTTTCTTCTAATCTCCTCCCCACCACCCCTTGATTCTGGAAAAGTCTGACGAGGAAATAGGCATAAGGAGAATGAATACACAGATCACAGTCTCATGTAAACTGCCGGAAATAGATGGAGTGGGGGAAACTTTGTATAGGACCAGAGGCTGAAGTTTGAAATCGAATTGCCTCAGAATTGTTTACCTGAAAGTGAGAATTATCCAGAAATAAAGAGGCAGTTTTCATAAATGAAAATGACAAAGTATCTTCCAGAGATCTCTTCAGCGAGTAGGGAAGGGAAAGCCCATGTAGAGGTGTTGAAATGAGTGACCGGAGAAAACTAAAGCGTTTTTCTGTACCACATTATGTTCAGCATATTCAATAAATTAGGTTAGAGTAAAAGGCCATGTCCAGGCAGGAAAGAAAAAGTGATTTCTTATGATACAATAAGCATAATTATAAAAAATGAAGGAAAAGGACAAAATGATATATGCTTCCTTGTTGCTAAGGGGGAGGGAGATAAAAAGATACTGGGTAAGACGTCAATTCTGACTCACGGGGACCCTATAGGACAGAGTAGAACTGCCCCAGAGGGTTTCCAAGGAGCAGCTGGTGGATTCAAACTGCCGACCTTTTGGTTAGCAGCCGAGCTCTTAACCACTGTGCCACCAGGGCTCCTCACTATATGTGCACCAAATATATGTACACCTTGACATCAGGGAAGCTTGGTTGTTGCAGACAGTAACTAGGGAAGAAGAAAATGGAGTTGGAGTGGGGGCTGCTAATAAGGTTATGGTGTACACTAAGCATTGATGTTTACTTGATGTCCCCTAGAAGGATCCCTGGTGGCACAATGGTTAAAGCTCTTGGCTGCTAATTAAAAGGTCGGTGGTTTGAACTCACCAGCTGCTCTTTGAGAGAAAGATGTGGCAGTCTGCTTCTGTAAAGATTACAGCCTTGGAAACCCTATGGGGAACTTCTACTCTGTCCTATAAGGTCACTAGGAGTTAAAATTGACTCGATGGCAACAGGTTTGGATTTTTTTTTGGGGGGAAGAGGGGTCTGATGTCCCCTGATTGTCTGTTCATAACCTAAAATGTGTCTATTCTAGGAAAAGAGTTAAGTCACACGAAAAAGAAATTGAAAAGGTATTTCTTTGGAAACATAATCTAGGTTGCTAAATAAGTTTCACCTACACTGAATGCCTCATCAAAATCAATGATGCCTGTAATCACAAGTGCCCCATTCCTGTTTAGTTTCCCTACTTTCTAACATCCATCAATTCAGCAATGGATTATGAAAGTCTAGATCACACTCAGGCAGGGCACCTAACGTGACTATAAACAAGCGTTCTTTCTCTCAGTGGAATGACTCTTTTAATGTTCTTGCTTTCCAATTTACATCTGTTAGAAGCTGTTAAAGTAACGGCACAGGGATTAGAAAAATAAAGGGAATGGGGAAAGTAAGATTGCCCTTGTCTGTGTTTTAGTCATCATACTGCCTATCGAGTTTCTATCACTGGCTTCAGATTTAACCAGTTTCTTTTCTTTTATGACTGGAGACATTAAGGGCAACCTGTCAGTGCTGTAAAATAACATTTGTAGTACTCTGAATCTTCTCAGTGTAGTCTTTAATAACTAACTGTCTCACGTTCAAGTTGACAGTGAGCAAGTAGTAAAATGCCTAATATCATTTCATAGGTCACGTAATACAACAGTTTATTTTAGCTCAGCAGAGCAATACCAGGTAACAGATGACGAAGTCACTATAGATTTGTATAACATAGTTTCGGAGTTGGCCATGGCTTCATAAAAGCCTCAGAAATCCTCTTTGGAACTCTGACAAAACATAGGAGCATTTCCCATTTTCTCCCTTTCTAATGTTTCATAACATCGAAGTTAATCTCAGAAATGGCGCAGAACAATTTCCTCAACTTGACGTATGTTATTATGTAAACAAATCAGCTTTTGATTGGGGAGGGTGTCTTTCTCACAGAACTTCAAATTATGTAAGAGAAAGAAGCAAAGAAATAATCATTCTACAACTATTTAGAAATGACAAAAACTATCTAAGACATCTCTGTCCAATACAGTAGTCACTGACCATATGTGGCTATTTAAAGTTGGAATTCAATGAATTAAAAATTCAGTTCCTCGGCTGCTCCCATTTCAAGTGCTCATGCTACTACTGTATCAGATATTGTCATCAAAACAGGAAGTTCTTTGGGTCAGCATTCTTCTAGAATAACTTTTGTCTAGTACTTTCTTATTATTCTGGAGGAAATATCCAAATGAGAGGCTTTTTCTTAATCGCCCAAGTACTATTTTCACATCTTTGTAATGTAAGCAGCCCATAAAATTGATCAATATAAGGCAAAATGGCAAGTGCCATCTTGGAAAAAACAAATTAGTTAGAACCATTATACAAATGAATACAAAATTTAGGAAAAATACTAACACACGAGGTACTAAGAACTGCCTTGGAGCTGGCACTAAAGATACTGTGGGAGCAATTATAATTATTCCAGGTTTAAGGAGAAAGAAGAGATGAAGACCACCTACGCAGGAGAGGACAAAACTGACAGCAAGTTCTTAGGAGCTGAGAGAACAAAAATTCAAAGAAAAGATTAAAACAAAAAGTGATATACCATGGGGCTAAAAAATTTGGTCTCAAATACAAAAAATCAATAATATGTTTTCCAGTAAAATGTGTTAGTACTGATTCGTATTTTGTAGCATATACTATTATTTATCAAATATATATGCATATAAAATTATTTTTTCTTTCTGCATGCAGTATACGTGCCCCACAAAATGATCTGGAGTCACGTTTGAGACCATTACATGAAATAGGGAGAAAGAAACGCGTGTACAAAACTATGCTGATGGTTCTAAAAGAAGTTTCAGAGGGGATTAAACTCAATTCTTAAAGTGGAGGAAACTTGCATAAGATGAAGAAGAAATAAAGGCCAATGACGCCCATTAGACTCCGTTGTATAAAATTACCACTGAGTCTAAAGGAATATGAGTGTGGATGTATTAGTTTTCTATTCCCACTGCTGTTGAGTCGATTCCGACTCATAGTGATCCCACAGGGTATCTAAGGCTGTAAGCCTCTAAGGAAGCAGAGTGCCACATCTTTCTCTCTTGGAGCTACTGGTAGTTTCCAACCACAGACCTTTTGATGAGTACTTGATAGTTTTCAACACTGAACCACCAGGGCTCCTTAGTTTTCTATTACTGTCTAACAAACTACCACAAACTGACCACAACCCACTTAAATGCTTACTGTTCTATAGGTCAAAAACCTGGATACACTATGATAGATCTCTTGCTCAGGGTCTTACAAGGCTGAAATCAAGGTGTCGGCCAGGCTCATTCCTAGCTGAAGGCTCTGGGGGAAGAGTTCATTTCCAAACCCATTCAGGTTGTTGACTGAATTCAGTTACTTGTAGGTCTGAGGCTCCAGTTTCCTTGATGGCTATCTGACATGAGATGCCTTCCATCTTTAAAGTCAGTAACAGAAAGTCTTCCTCACGTCCAATTCCTCTCACGCACCAAGTCTCTCTGATTGCTTCTTTTTGTTGACACAACTTCATTAATTCGGGTAATTTTTCTTTTATTACCTCACTGAAGACGACACTTGCCCTGTCTCATTTTGGCCTCCTTCTCTCTCTATCTCTTCTTTGGGAGACCTCTATGAGATAGACTGACACAGTGGCTGCCAACTATGGGCTCAAACGTAACAAGGATTGTGAGGATGGCCCAGGACTGGGCAAGCTTTCCTTCTGTTACACATAAGGTCACTATGAGTCAGAGCCTACCTGACTGCACCTAATGACAACATAACATGTATACGTTTGACTTTCATTCTATCACCCCTTGTCTTTCATTCTGTCTTTTCTTTTTGTTGCATCTCTACATTCTACATTTTAGTTGGCATCCCATAGCTATGTTTCAGTTTGGAAATTATCTCTTTAATGGTATTTAAACTACTGTTTAACCCATTTGTACAGTTCTAAATTTAAAATTAGTTCTTTTCGTTTATACGGTGTAAGATTCTTCTACTATGGTTTATCTTCCTTATTTTTATCTATATTATTAAATATAATTGTTTTATCATCCCAGATAGTTATATTATTTCTAGATATTTTGGCTGTCAGTTCTACTCTGCTGCTTCCACGAATACTGTCTCTTTATACTTTGTTTTCTTGTGTTATTATTATTATTATTTTTTGTGATCTTCGTTTTGTTTTTGGAAAGAGTTATTTGATTTATGGGGATTCCCTCTTTTCTAAATTACGGGAATATCTCAACAGAGCAATTCTCAGTTTGCTTATGCTGGGCTCCAAGGTGTTCCAAGGTTTTTGGAGGTGTTTCTCAAGTTTGGGATGCCCACTTCATATGGCTAGTAAAAGTGTGCTCTCCACTTGTGAGTGGGACCCAAGCTTGAGGGTTTTTTTTTTCTTTTCTCTTTTCATAGTTAAACCCTAATTGAACTCGGACACAGTGGATAACTGAACGCCAAAAGCAGATCGATGAGGAGGGATCCTACACAAGTGTTGGCACATGCAAAACCTTGCAGGCAACATTTCCAGCTACAAGTAACAGAAAGCCTAATGAGAGTTACTTAGATCACAGTGGCATTACAGTTAACAATAAACATGGCAGACGGTGTCCCAGGATTGGCAAAGACTCTTCAAGGAGTCATTACATATCCAGGCTCTTTCTTTACTTTCCATCACTCTTAGTTTCATTTTTTGTCCTTATGCCTGTTTCTCCAGAAATTATCCTTGTATTCAAAGCAACAAGAAGGAATAAAGGACAGGAGTAGCTACAGGTGTCCGTTTTGTTAGAAAATACAATGTTTTAACAGATTCTCCCCTCTTTGGCCTCTCCACACATCTCATTGGCCAGTACTGGGTCAAATGGATACCACTAGCTCCAAGTGAGTCTGAGAAAATGAGAACAAGTGAAACAGGCTAATCAGGACTAATCTCTTGGGACTGGTAGAGGGGTCTACACACCTTCGTAGTAAAGGATCTCTCACCATTGGTCAAACAAGGCTCTGACAGTAAAAAAGTACTGTACGAGGGCACAACAGATTGCCTGTTGGGTAGGTAACCAACAGTGTCAGCCTCATGGTGGGGAACAGAAAATATTCAGGATACAGCAAGGGTCCTCCGGGGCTAGGATGTATAGTACATGGGTGATATAAAGATAAAATGAACAACAAAAATGGAATGCTAAAAATTTTGGACTTGACTGTTTAGAAAATAAAAAGGGCCCATAATGCTGGAATCTGATCCTCGCAAGTCTTTTTTAGGGAAGATTATAGGATCCACAATGATCCCCACTTCCTATAATCTTCCCTAAAGAAGACTCAGGAAAACTAGATCCCAACATTATGGGTCCCTGTTGTCTGTGTAGTGTTAACAGATGTGCAGTAGTGGTGAGGCAACGGGGACTCTAGGCAGGCACCTTCCTTTGCTCCCTCCAGCTCCCTTGTTGCTTCTCTGACGTTGCTGTTTGGCAAAGGTTGTATTTGCTGTTCCTCACATTTGAGTGTTAAGCTTTCCAACCTAGAGAAAACGGGCAGTTAAGGCAAACGAGTTAAGGCCCTTGTGGCTCTACTATTCTTATTGCTTTATTTTTAGTGTCACACGTGGCTATGCTCTTTATTATGTCCTCACAGAGATAATGGTTCTTTTCCAGCATTGAAACCACATTAATTTCCTTTGTGATTTATTAATTTTCCACAAATGTTCCATTTAGTCATTTTAAAATAAGCAAGGTTATTTTTATAAACATTATCTACTCATACTTTTTTGTTTTCTTTTAAATCAGTGGCTTCATCCTTTTAAAGAAAAAGTTAGGTCCTCAATAAAGAAATAGGACCACTTATTTTTAAATGGCACCATGGAATTAACAACATGAATTTAATCAAGCTCTTTCACCTGATATTAGTAAAAAGCAAGAAAAAGACAATACATCATGCAGAGAAACAAACTTTGTGAGGTAACTGCTTTGCAGATACACTGTCCCTAAATTTTAAAACTACAAATTTAATATATAATTGAATAGCAAACATTTTACTAATTGCTTCTTTAATAATTTATAACAGAGTTGTGTATTATGTTTTATTATCTCAAATTTACAGTCAGAATATATGAAATTGGTTTTCTATAAGAGTTCCTCCCATCCTTGAACGTATTATGATAAGAGAATAAAACTGCCTATTTTCAAACAAACAGCTCTTCCAGTCACAGGAAATCCTATAGTCACTCAAGGATAAAGGGCATGAGAAAATCCTAAATAAAGACACTGAAGAAATAAACAAACTTCCATATAAAATCAGAACATTTATAGTACTGAAACCCTGTTAAGGGTCAGAAGGATTTATATAAATAGTATTGCCAAAGTAAAGGAGCCTTGGTGGTGCAGTGGTTAAGTGCTCAGCTGCTAACCACAAGGTTGGTGGTTCGAACCTACCAGCCTCTCTCCGGGGGAGAAAGATATGGCAGTCTGCTCCAGTAAAGATTACAGCCTTGGAAACCCTATGGGGCAGTTCTACTCTGTCCAATAGGGTTGCTATGAGCTGGAATTGACTCCATGGCAATGGGTTTATTGCCAAAGTAAACCTATGCAGCATCCTCGGTTTTACAAGTAAGTAATTAAATTACAAAAAGCATAACAATTAGTGAACAAAGCCATTTACAATGATGCTATTTGTACCAGCCATACAAATAAACTATAACAGCTTACAATTTCAAATAGATTCAATGTAATCATTTTTATTAAATTATCTTCTTATGTCTCTTCAGAAGCATTTACTCCATTGAAACTTTTAAAAAATATACTTATTAACAGTAATCAGTGTTAGCCTATATTAAGAAAAACAATTTTGAATCCAGCACTGTCCGTAGCCTGCCAAAATATAAAGCTCTCTACCTGTCCATTTACCAAATGGATGAGTAGGATGGACTGATCACTTTGAAACAAAGGTAACATTCAGAGGTAGCTCAGTCCTGGATATGGAATTGCTCTTGTGCCTGGCTTTGCACAGGGTTAAAGAATGTAATTTCTGCCTTGCAGCACCTTCCTCTCTTACCTTCTTCAAGAATTAAATTCATAATATTTGACATATAAATAATATTCCAAAGGTCCCAATCAGTATGTCTTGGTCAACTAAATCAAGCTCTTACCTAACGTGAGAATCTCAGGAATCTTCATGGCAATAGTGACATAACTAAACAGTGGGCAGCCTAATATTTTTCTCAAAGTAAGATATAGGAGTTCAGGGACAAATGTGAGAAAGAAAATATTATATACCTTCATACCAGTGAGTCCAGAGTGGCTGAAGAGATATTACTGACATTTGCTTTCTAATCAAACCTTGATTATTAAACTCAAAGAAAACTGAACTTCATTAATCCTTCCTCTACCTTCTGGACTCAAATTTGTCTGAAATTTAACTTTACTCATTCCTCTATATGTCTCTAATTTTCCATCTCTACTAATCTATGTATAATAGAACAGAGTAGAACCACTGCCCCAGTAGGGTTTCCAAGGAACAGCTGGTGGATTTGAACTGCTATCCTTTGCTCTTAACCACTTCACCACCAGAGCTCCACAGCTAGATGTTTTCTTTCAAGATGTGTAGTCAAATGCCTTGTATGCACACTCATGCTATTTTCAGTCTGCCGTTTGTAGGTGGTATGTTTGATGATGGCCTCAACACAGACTCCCTTAAAGTATGTCAAAGATCATTAATGCACTGGCCCTGCAATGTCTCCCTTCAATAATTAATTCTGTTTATCAAGGAACCTGTGAAAAGCTATCATATTCAGAAGAAAAACATATGATTCAAAATTACTTTCATGAAAAGCCAGTAATTTGTACCTGCAATATATCCATAGGCGTCCCTGATCCATAGGAGTCCCTGATCGGTGCAAATGTTTAAGGACTCGACTACTAGCTGAAAGATTAGTGGTTCGAATCCACCCAGAGATACCTTGGAAGATAGCCCTGGAGGTCTGCTTTCGAAAGGTCACAGCCATGAAGACCCTATGGAGCAGTTATACCCTGCACACATAGGGTTGCCATAAGTCAGAATTGACTAGACAATGACTAACAACAATATGTCTATGGTAGGTATGCTGTTATCTTTTTTCCTATCTAAGTGATCATGAGAAAATTAATCATTGGGGCAACTAAATCATGGGATTTTAAATTAGGTCCATTTATTCTAAATTAATGTTGTAGAAAGTGACTAAAGCTACCCTGTGTTGTTAAGAGACTGAGAAAGAGTAGGATTTCGTAATTGTACATGGAAAATTCCTACACTAGACATGGACAAAACCATGTGTAACAGGCTACTGTGGCCACACTTTTGGTGTTACATACTCCCTGGGAGTTCTTTGTGGATTGGAAAAAAAAAAAGTGTGACCATCTTGTTAAACTCCTCAAGATTTTGGCCTTGGAAGAGGCTTCTTTTCCTTTAAGAATCAAGCATTCTGTAAAGAATCCCAGTAAGACGAGAACTCAAGAATAGTGGCTACTTGCTGGAGAGTTGGTACAAAAAGAAGTATTATACTTGTTAAGTTTTTGTCTATGGATGTCAGTAACAGTGACAATTTCTTAAAAGCAAAATGATTTTTAAATCTAAGATACACTGTTATGTAAAATGAGCAAAATTGAACAAAACATAAAGGGAAGCAAAATTGGAAGGAAGGGAGCGAGGGAGGAACACAAGAAAAGTCAGACAAGAAGAAAATAAAGAGGAAAATGAAAGCACAGAGGGGAGGGAAGGGAATTGGAGGAGAGAAAATACGAAAACTAAAAACAAAAGGAAAGGTCCGGATTTGATTCCTAGTGCCCTGGAATATATTTTCTTCCTCGAGGCCCTGCTGTTTGATTCTAAACCAAGGTTCCTGGAAGACCAAGAGGCCAAGTTAAAAGCACCTGCTTTGAGCACATAGAGAGGGCTATGACTCGCTTGCCCCTCAGATGGTTTCCAGGCACTTTCATCCTCTTCAGAAGTTCAGATTTCTAGCTCCAAGTACCTCAACTGAACCAGCAAGCTCTTTGGTAGGAAAAAACGCCGCTTCCTTCAGGGCAGAGAAAAGCAGACCTGGACAGGCTGAGGCACTCTTGGAACACACCTGCCTGAAACAGCTACGTTCGGCTCAAAGTCTAGACCACTATAATCGTCTTTAAGCCACAAATTACTCATTAAAATCATACTTTGGAGACAAACTCAATATTTCCTTTAAGGTCCCTGCATTTCAGTTTTTAAACTACTTTAAGTTAAACTTAGTTTTCTATAAGGAAGAGATTGACAGTTAAAGAAGGGGAAATTAGCAAAATTTCCTAAGAGGGAGGGATGCATGAGAGGGTAACATGCCATCATTTCTCCTTGCCATTGCTTTATTCCTTAGGGTAAAAGCAGTTTAAATTTCTAGAAACATACTCTTCACTGAAATTTAATAATTGCTTTATTTAAAACTTTAGTATAAAACGCCATATTCCGTGGTCTTTCTGAGGGAGAAAAAACATGGGCAAGGAATCAAAGAGCATAGGTTCTAGCTCCAATTCTGCCACCGATTGTGAGACTATGCTGATAATTCAGGTGCTTTGTTTTTCTTTATAAAAGGAGTATATATTAGATGCCCTATCTTGCATGTTTGGAAGGGGAATGAAAGGAATGGGAACTTGAACAGTAGGGATTAAGAACCGTTTGCTGAATTGAAAAATACATTTGGAACCTCTCTCAGTAGGAAAAAGCACTTAATTTTTAGTATTATAAAAAAGGCAGAAAAAGGTTAATTGCCAATCCCGTACACTTCTCCGAAGCAATATGCTCATTTATATCAAGAGAAGCATTTATAAAACAACTTTTTACAAGCGAATTTGTTTTATGTCATTCATGAATGCTTTTGCATCCTTTAAAAGGGCAGTGTAGCCTCCTATATTAAAAGAAATATCTTTTAAAAAAAAACTATTTTATTTTTTCTGCTTGTACTAAAGTACATGAAACCTTCACATTTTCAGGGCACTAAAAATTTGGCTTCTGAGTACAGTATTCTTGTATCCTAAGGAAACCTCGGTAGACACCGATATTTTTCTAGGATAATATCCTCTGTTGCTGTGTACCTACAAGATGAAGACATCTCGAGCTGAAGTTCCCAAAGGGTTTTACAGAAACAAGTGTCAACAGCTGCATGATTTGTTTGCCTGTGCCAGCTTGTTTGCTCTAAGAGAAAAGGCAAAGACAAACTGGTCCCTCAGTGATTAGCTGCAGTGAAGGCACTGATTATGTCAGTGCAAAAATAATTAGATACATAGTCACCATAAACGTCCTCTGAAGTACTTCAATAGCTGTAATTCAGTCCATTGCTACCATCCAGCTTCTAGCAGAGAAGCCCATTCTCAATTTTTCTTAAGACACTCACTAATAAAACACAGTTGAACATGAATCTGTACATTGGTTACTTCTGAGTATTATAAGAGAAAAATTATACAAGCAAGCTGTTTTTCCTTTTTCAATTTTTTTTATTCAAACACAAATGGGTACTGCCTGGTAAACCTACTATATTTTTCATAGTTTGATTAATATCCGCAATTGAAAACAAAAACCTTTTTCTCAAACTTTTAAATTCCTTTATCCACTCAACTATCATTTGATTACCTCAATAAACTTCAGTGAGGCGGTCTTGTCTTTGCTTTCCGAACACAGATCAGTCTGTCTTATTTCTATCATCACTTTCCTCTCTCCTGTGATCATGAAGGACGTGAGCCTGTGTCCTTCAAAGGCATGTCTTTCTACTGGCACTCTACTGGCACACCTTTTCTTTCATACCTTAACAGGAGCTTCATTCATTATATTAGTTCAGTGGTTCTCCAAATGGGGTCCTCAGACCAGAAATATCAGTATCACCTCAGGAACCTGAATCGGAAACTCCGGGACATGATTCTCATGTGCTCTGAAATTTGAGAAACCATTGAATTAGTCCAATGGTCCTCAGCACTAACGACACATTTGAATCACGTGGGGAATTTTAGTTACCGATTCCAGGGATCCACTCTCCAGAGATTCTGATTAAATGATCTGGGATTGCGCTGAGCATTTGATAGTTTAAAAATCTTCCCAGGTGATTCTAATGTGAAGCCAGGGTTGAGACCACTGATACTAGCAGCGGTTATTCTCTCTTCTACATCGCTGATCTCATTCCTACTACTGGAATATTGCCATCGATATATACGCATACCCTAATCACTTATCTTTAAAAATTCTCCCTTGACCCATACACAATCACCTTCCATGTCTCATCCTCAATTCACTCTTCAATGCACACTAAATTAATGTTCTCAACATTCTAATGAAGGTGCTCTTGCAAAAGTCGTCAATGAACTCCATGTTTGTCAAATCCAAAAGATGCATCTCTGGCCTTATCTTCAAAAACTCAGGAACAATTGCTATAGTTTCTCTCTCTCTCCTCAGTGATTCTTCTGTCTTGGATTTCATGACACTCCATACCCTTTGGTTTCCTTCTTCCACATGATAACTCTTTTCTAATATTCTTTGTGAATTTGTCCTTTTTGTACAACTGCTAAAGGTAGGAGATCCTCAGAACTTATTCTGCATACTCTTTCTTGCGTACTCTTTCCATAGAGTTTTGATCCATTCCCTTGCTTTGGATATTACCTATGTAAAAAACCTCAAATCTATCCCAGATTTTTCTCTTTGCATTTCAGACTCAAATACCTAACTAGTATTCTCCATGTCCTCTCGCAAGTCATAGACATCTCAATCTTAACATGTGCAAAGATGAATTACTACCTGTAACTCTCCTGGTCTTCCCCAACTCAGTAAATACCATCACTATCCATCTAGTTCCTCAAGTTAGATGTCAACCTCTGAATGTTGGGAGAACTTTATTCCTTTTCTTTAGTTTCCCATGCCCACAAGAACAGCAAATTCTAAAGATTCAAACTACAAAATATATCTGAAATTTCTCCACCTCTTTTTATCTGCACCACTACCAGCGAAGTCCAAAGCACTTAGACTATCTTACCTAGACTACTGCCTGTTAATCTCATTCCCACTTCCAGACTCTGGAAAAGGACATCATTCTTGGTAGAGGGTCAGTGAAAAAGAGGAAGACCTTCAACAAGATGGACTGACACAGTGTCTACCACCATGAGCTCAAAACTAGCAATGATTGTAAAGACGGTGCAGGACTAGGCAGTGTTTTGTTCTGTTGTACATAGGGTCGCTAAGAGTCAGAACCAACAGGAGGGCACATAACAACAACAACAATCTTTATGGGAGGAGATTGCCAGGTCTTTTCTCCTGCAAAGCTGCTGATGTGTTCAAACCACTGACCTTTCAGTTAGCAGCAGAGCGTTTAACCATAGCATCTACTTTTCGTTAGGACTGTATGAGTGTTTTCCCCCATCATTGTATGCTGCACCAATTAAGTGTAAAGCCAACTGAAGTAGGTTCCATTCCCATAAAGAATTTTGCTTAAATTACGTTCACTCTACCTGTTTATACTACCCTCAAAAGAGCATCTTTGGATGTTAGAGGTGAGAGGAATTTTAAAGTCTCTTGGCCACAAAAGAGAAACTGAGTTTGAAATTTTGCAATAGTGGTAATCAACTGAAACCACCATTTATGCCGAATGTGATTTGGTCCAGGTCAGCCATGGCTGAAACCAATAAGGTTCCTTGACAATAGATTAATCACTTCAGAAGGTGGCTGTGTTTTGTCTTAGCAAAGAACCACTGGATGTTACCTCATTTTTATGAGGTCTCACACTTAAGCATGAAGCCGACTTACTATTTAATACTTCCCTGTATGCAAAGGCTCTCAAGCATTTTATGTTTTCTGCCACACATTTGCTATTATTTTGGTTAGTGTTTAGTGACATAATTCTGCTCTGCAGATGTTTCAAAGTGCAGCCCTAGACACGCTAAGTCATTTCTGCCTTAGGAGCTACTTCCAACAACCACAAAATGGGGCAGATAGAATCCATTCCAAAGCATTGTCTTAATCAACAGATGCATTAGTGACAGGTTAATGTTTATTCATTTTCCAAGTGAGACACCCTCTTCCATAGAAAACTCTCACTAACTCCACTTCTGACACCTGAGTTCTGGCTTGGGGCGGGCTGGGGGGTGGGGGGCGGGTAGCATCTGCACAGAGATGGTTGGCAACTTGAAAAGTCCGTGACAGAAGACCACAGGTGAGGCTGGCCAGAATAAGGTCATGTATTTTCATTAAATTTCAAACTGAAGATGGTGTATCTTAAATGCTCCCAAATTTATGAATACCATTTTAGACTACTCTCTGGATTTCTTTTCTTAAACACTACAATCAAGGGGGAATTTCCTCGTCTCGTTATCTGAAATATCCAGTTTGATATGCAAAGTTTAGAATGTTTAGAAAAATTTTTTTTTTATCATACCCATAGACTTCTTCTGGAAGATATAAATTAAATAGTTCTTAGATTATAGGAAGGGTTTCATTCATTTGGTGTCTATACTTTTAGAAATAGAGAAAATATAGAAAAAAAGCTGATTTGTGCACAGCCTGAAGGATGGCATAATGTTACCACATTGTGGCTGACAGTGGTCATCACTTTGGTGATCATAATAGATGATGCTGACCGTACTTACAAGGAGAAAACTACTCACTGCTACCATCAATTGCATGTGTCCTTCTTATTTATTTATTCCTGTCAAAAGCTGAGTGGATAAGGATAAAGCATTGAGACGTTTCTGTCTCCAAATTCACAGATGAGAGGATTTTGCAATAAGAAAATCATAGAAGGCACAGTGTTTAGCAAGGCAAGAAAAGTTCAGCAACAAAAGCAATAATGCCTGGTCACCTTGTTGACATTATCTTCAAAACAGAGACGTCTACTAGTGACAGGTGAAGGCAATTGGTGTGTTTTCAAGCTACTTCTCAGGCACGGCTGTCAGAAGCCTGTATCATAAACAGGAGCAGGTTGCAAAAGTAAATGTCATAAATCTGAAGGATTTAGAAAATGCCTTTCCTATATAAGAAATCTCATATCAACTCACAGCGACCCTATGTGCTATGAGTTGGAATCGACTTGACCTCAGTGGGTTTGATTTTTGGTTTTATATAGGAAATGTTTTCAAAATAATATGAGCATCTAGGCAAGGAAAAGTTACATAAAACTGGACAAATAGACTTATATACCTAAAAATCAGAATACAATAATATTTCTTCAAAAACAGGTATTGCCCAAAAATGTGTATAAATTAACCTGTTCCCCTTATTTCTAGTGCTTTCTTAAAAATCATATGTGCTTATCTTAATTTTTAAAGCACTAACACCCCTGCTTTTACAATAAGCAGAACTTAAGTGGAAGATGTAAGAGACAGAAGTGGAATCAATATTAGTCAAGAAATGTGAGCAAAAGTCTGGATAAATAAAAATAAATAGAATGACCACATTTCTCAGAGGTTACTGGTAGCTTAGTCTAGCCAACCCTAAACTTGAGTGCCACACTGAATATATAACTGCATCATTTCCTCCACCATTAAAATCCAATCAGCTAATGAAGGAAATACATTCACAGCAAACCATAAAATTGATCATATGGATACAAACGTATACATAAGTTTTCAGAGTAAAAAGGTTCTTGCTATTTAAAATGTTATGTAAGAATCTAGTAAATAGATTATGTAATGAAAGCATGTTTAACGTGAAACTTTTTACCAAGTAGAAATTGACTAACAATGATATTTAATGAGGGGATAATTTTTCAAGATATTACATATATTGCTGATTGTGATGTTTCAATAAAGGCTGTGCTTCCAAACTGGAATGGGGAGAGATTTTTGAAGGGAATTAATGGTGATCACCAGTTAGCAGACAAGCAAACGATAGAACCTATGTTCCCCCACTGTTCTACAGAGCAGGTAGGAGTTTTCCATTACTGAAGTTTGCTAGTATCCTACTATTATTACCAGTTGCCATCAAGTTGATTCTGACTCATCATGACCCCATGTGTGTCAGAGTAGATCTACACTCCATAAGGTTTTCAAATGGCTGATTTTTCAGAAATAGATTGCCAGCTCTTTCTTCAGAGTCATCTCTGGGTGGACTTTAACCTCCAACCTTTTGGTTAGCAGCCAAGTGAGTTAACCATTTGCACCACTGAGGGATTCAAGCATTCTACTCTAAGGAAGGTAATGTTAGTTTTTATTTATAGCATAGGGGATCCAGAATCAGATTTAACATATGTCTTATTTGTACCATCTCCTCTTTGAAGGATGGTTTTTGCCTTTGATTTAAAAAATTATATCAAGAAGTACTTCTACTGAGAAAAACCTAGGAATTATGAACTTTAAAAAGACATGTGCATAAAATGCATAGTGCTGATGCATACGTTCAGATGTAGGACCTTAAAAATTCATATATATGGCATCTAAAAGCATGAGAGCAATCATTTAAAAAATATGCTCTAGGGAGAAATATCAAAGCTGATATACTTATCTGGTGGACTGCCTATCCGTACCTATGTTAATGAAGATACACAATGTTCAGGAACCATTTCATAAGTAATGAGAGAGATTGGCTTATTTTGAGGAATTGGCTAGCACAATCTTGAAGAATTGGATTGGCATGTACAGAATTCATAAATCAGGCAACAGGCTGAATATTCCAGCAGTCTTGTGTCCCAAATTGGTAAATCAGGAGGTGCAGAAGAAAGAGGAATTCTGGCAGGATATTTATTTATAGCTGGAGGCAGAATCCTCTCTTGGGAAACCTCCAGTTTTGCTCTTAAGGCCTTTAACCGATGGGATGAGGCTCACCCATATTATGTATGGTAATGTCCTTTACTAAAGGCCAACTGAAATAAGTGATTTGTTGATGTGGGTAGTTGCCATTGAGTTGATTCTGACTAATAGGGAGCCCATGTGTTACAGAGTAAAACTGCTCCATAGGGTTTTCAAAGCTGTGACCTTCCAGAAGGAGATTGCTAGACCTATCTTCTGAGGTGCCTATGTGTGGATTCAAATCACCAACCTTTTGGCTAGCATTTGAAGGCTTACCATATGTACCACCCAGGGACTCGATTCAAATGATAATCACTTATAAACACTTCATAGCAACATTCAGACTAGTGGTTGACTGAACAAGTTGGCACCAAAGCCTGGATGACTTGACACATAAAATTAACCAACACACCTGGGGAGTTCCGGCAAGATGGTGCTCTAGGAAGAAGCACCACGCTGTAACTCCACAGCAAAGATCTGAAAAACTAAGCTGAACAGAGAATACAACAATCCTGAAACCCTAAAACATCAAATGAAGAGATAAAGAACTCAGCTAAGCACCAAATGGAGTGAGAAAACTGACAGAGAAAGGAGAGCAAGGAGAGATTCACGCAGAAGTCCCCTACCAGCTAACGCAGCGTCAATCCGCCATCTTGGACTCCTATCGGAGACCAGAAAACAGGGGGTACGAGAAAGCAGCCTCACAGACCTTCCAGCAGGAGACAAAACAACCGGTCATTGGTGATATATGCTTTCCCACCCCCCACCTTTCTTCACCCTGACTTGGCCTCCTCTGCTTCCTGCGGCCACAGTCTCTTGACCGGGAAACAGCGGCTGCTTGGATTCCACACACCCAAATGGGTGGCTCTCTGAGTGCCATTTGTTGGCAGCTAGTGTTGCTTTTTTTTTTTTTTCTGCTTCTTTTGATTTCTTACTTGCCTGTCGCCACCTCCCCCTCCCTTTGCTCAAGTACCTGGCTCCGTGTGCCATCTTTGCTTCTTCCTGACGGCTGCCGAGCTCCATTCGAGTGTGGAGCTACTTCCCGGGTTGGGCTGCCGCGCTGGTGGGATCCCGGGGCTTTTCTTCATTTGTTTGTTTTGAATTGTTTGTTTGATTTCTTTTCCTTTTCTTGAGTTGGGAGCCCTTTCTGGCCAGGCTGAGCTGCGTGGCAGGGAGACTCCCCTTCAGCTTCCACAGACGTGCAGAGGGGTCACTGAGGGCATTTCTTTTTTCGTTGGTTTTTTTTTTCCTTCGGTTTTTTGGGGGAGCATTTCTTGTTCTTTTTTAATTTGTTTTGGTTTCTTTTCCCTCTTTTTCCCTTTTTGTCTTTCTTCATTGCTCAGTTTCTCATCTCTCTATATCTTCCTTCTCTTTCTGATCCCTGAATACCTGGCGTTATATACCTCTACACCTTCTAGCCAGGCTGTACAGCAAAACCTGAGAGTGACTTCCCCAGACCTCATAGCTGCACTGGTGGGATCCCTGGGAACTCTGCGGTTCTTTAACCTTTCTGATTCTTATTTCTTCATTCTTTTCTTTTCTTCCTCCTCCCCTTTCTGTTATACTCCATTTCACAGTCTCTCATCTCTCCAATCCAACGGCAAGCTCCTCTAGCATTCTTTTTTGTTTGTTTGTGTGTTTTTGGCTCCTGTTACTCTCTCCTCTCTCCTATATCCATCTTAGCTCCACACATAACAATCTCCCCGCTGCATCCTGCCTACCTGCACTGTGCGCTTGACACCACACCACCAAGCAGCACAGGCACGGCCTACTGGAACCTGCCCTGCACTGATTACCGAACCCCTCTGGTGGCTGTAGTAAGTGCCACAAACAACCCGACCCAGTAACTCCTCTTCAGCTAGACCTGCCCTGCCATACCATATCTGAGTGACTAACCCTGCCAGTTAAAGAAGGAGGAGAAAAGTATTCTGCCCACACACGAGCAAACAACAAAGAACACACAGTCTGCCTGCTCAGACATAGTTCAAATTTAAAAAAAAAAAAAGGGATGAAACAAACAAACCTACAATAAATAAACGAGAAAAATAACTACTGAATGCCCCGAAGACAGCAGACAATAACAAAACATTTACAAAAACAGGACAGGATGGTTCCAGTAGGCATCCAAAATAAAACACCAGATGACTTTCCAGTGGAAGAAAAGACACTAGAACTACCTGATAGGGAATTCAAATCTCTAATACTCAGAATTCTCCAAGAACTGACGCAAAAAGCTGACAAACATGAGGAAAAAACAGACAAATTCATGGAAAATACGGGCAAAAAATTGGAAGAATTCAGGAAGATAATGCAGCAACAAAATGCCAAAATAAATTCACAACTAGAAATTATACAAAGACAACAATTAGAAATCCGAAAGATAAACAACAAGATTTCAGAAATGAACACTGTCATATAAGGGCTGAGAAGCAGATTTGAAACAGTGGAAGACAGGATCAGTGGAACTGAAGACAAACACTTGGATACAACTCTGTTTCAGGAAAACTCAGAAGAAAGAACAAAGAAAAATGAAGAGACCCTGAGACTTATGTGGGACACAATCAAAAGCAAAAATTTGTAAGTGATTGGAATTCCAGAACAGCGGGAGAAAACAGAAAACACAGAGAGGATCATTGAGGAACTGCTGACAGAAAACTTCCCCAATATCATGAAAGATGAAAAGCTGGCCATCCAAGAAGCTCAACGAACCCCATATAGAGGAGACCCCAAAAGAAAATCACCAAGGCATATCATATTAATGCTCACCAAAACCAAAGACAAACAAAGAATATTGAGAGCAGCTCGTGAAAAACAGGAAGTCACATACAGAGGAGAAACAATAAGACTACGCTCAAATTATTCAATGGAAACCATGCGGCAAGAAGGCAATGGGATGACATATATAAAATCTTGAAAGAAAAAAAATTGCCAGCCAAGAATAGTATAACCTGCAAAACTCTCGTTCAAATTTGATGGTGAAATTAGGTCATTTCCAGATAAACAGAAATTAAGGGAATATGTAAAAGTCAAACCAAACTTACAAGAATTATTAAAGCGAGTTCTTCGATCTGAGGACAAACAGCTTCAGCTCGCAGGCATAACCTAGGATGCAGCATCGTACCAGCCAGATACCAGTCTAGGAAATGAACTCTCGAGGACTATCCGAAACCAAAAGAAATACAACCGGGAATCAGAGCAGTTAATCAATAAATGACAACAACATCAAAACAATAAAAGAGGGAATAAACGGCATAGGCATAGGACCATCTAATGGAGAGGAAGGAAAGGCGATACCAAGTAATGGTAGACTGCTTCAAACTTAAGAAGATAAGGGTAAAATTCATGGTAACCACAAAGAAACTTAACAGACACACTCATAAAAAAAAGAGGAAAAACATAAAGTCTCAGCAAAAACAAAACCTACAAAAAGAAAAGAAATGAAAAAAAAATCCACAAACAAAAGTAACTCAGCACAAGAGAGTAAGAAGAACATAGAAAACTTCAGCACCACAAAAAAAAACCACTACAAAATGACAGCAACAAACTCACATCTATCAATCATTACACGGAATGTAAATGGACTCAATGCACCCATAAAGAGAGGGAGAGTGACAGAATGGATAGAAAACAGGATCAATGAATATGCTGTCTACAGGAGACACACCTTAGAAACACAGATGTGAATTTATTAAAAGTCAAAGGTTGGAAAAAAATATATCAAGCTAACAACTACCAAAAAAGAGCAGAAGTGGCAATTCTAATCTCAGATAAAATAGATTTTAAAATGAAATCTACCATAAAAGACAAAGAAGGACACTATAGAATGATTAAGGGGACGATCCATCATGAAGACATAACCATAATAAACATCTACGCACCCAATGACAGGGCTCCAAAATACATAAAACAAACTCTAACAACACTGAAAAGAGAAATTGACAGTTCCACAATAATAGTAGGAGACTTCAACACACCACTCTCAGTAAAGGACAGGACAACTAAGAAGAAACTCAGCAAAGATACAGAAGACCTAAAGGGCACAATCAGCCAACTGGACCTCATAGACATATATAGAACACTCCATCCAACCGCTGCAAAGTACACATTCTTCTCCAATGCACATGGAATGTTCTCCAGAATAGACCACATCTTAGGCCACAGAGCAAGCCTCAACAAGATCCAAAACGCTGAGATAATTCAAAGTATCTTCTCTGACCACAATGCCATCAAGGTAGAAATTAACACTAGAAAGAGCAAGGAAAAAAAATCAACTACGTGGAAACCAAACAATACCCTGCTTACACATCACTGGGTAATAGAAGAAATCAGAGAGGAAATCAGAAAATTCCTAGAATCAAATGAGAATGAAAACACATCATACCAAAACCTTTGGGACACAGCAAAGGCAGTCTTCAGAGGACAATTTATAGCAATAGATGCAGATATCAAAAAAGAAGGAAGGGACAAAATCAAAACATTAACTACAGAGCTCAAACAAATAGAAAGAGAACAGCAAAAAAAAAAAAAACAAAAACAAAAAACGCCCACAACCACTGGAAGAAAGGAAATTGTAAAGATCAGAGCAGAAATAAATGAAACAGAGAACAGAAAAACAATAGAAATAATCAACAAAACCAAAAGTTGGTTCTTTGAAAGAATCAACAAAATTGACAAACCACTGGCCAGAATGACAAAAGAAAAACAGGAGAGGACACAAATAACCCAAATAAGAAATGAAATGGGGGACATTACAACAGACCCAACTGAAATAAAAAGGAATATAACAGAATATTAGGAAAAACTGTACTCCAACAAATTTGAAAACCTAGAGGAAATGGATAAATTTCTAGAAACACACGGCCTACCCAAATGTGTTGTATGTGTTGTATCATGCGATTGCTGTCATGGTGGGTGTACACGGATCCATCTATATGCACATACTCTGTGAAAGTAGCGTAGATGATGTGACAAAAGTACTGAAGGTTGAAGATTATCATGTTGTCTACAGGAAAGGAAGCTGACCAGGTGGAATAATGTAAAAGATGTCTTTTCTTTTTAAAAAATATAATTTTTTAAAATATTTATATCTACTTTATTATTTTTATTGTTATTGAGAATACATACAGCAAAAACATACACCAATTCAATTCTGAATGAGGGGAAATGGAAATAATCCCAGGAAAGTTCTTGTGTTATCTACAGAGAATATATATTAATTCAGAAGTAAGCAGTCATCCTGGGCTTTATAGAAGACATTGGACTTGCAGTGGGCCTTGAAGTATAGGGCAGATATCAAGAGATGGATGGAGGGTAAGGAGACTTGATGTCAGGAAAGGTGCGGGTACCCTGATTGGGATCTATGCAAAGGCCAGAAGCACTGTTCACATTGCTGAAGGAAGAAACAGAATGGAGTCTGATTGTAAAGCCCTTAGGATGCTGGGCTAAAGAACAGAGATTCTGGTAAGTGCCCCTTATCAAAAGTTTCTAGTTTTAAATGCCAAATTTTAAGGCATTTTCAGAAATAATAAGATTTCCAGGGTTGTGTAGAGATTTTAGGAATAAAAACAATAGTAAATGTGAAGTCAGGCAAGATTTTATTGGATATTTTACTGAATAAAACATATTCAGCCCCACAACGCAATACGTGGAGCTCATTATAAATGGACAACCCAAAGAGCTTTTAATGAGATGATTTCTGAGGTACATTAACTTGAAGTTAATAGAAACTTAGAGGAAATGAGATTTTGTTGAATCCTAATGTTCATAAATAATAAGGTTTATTTGGACTAAAGCTTTTACAAAAATCAATAATCTGTCTTTTCTAGTAGTATTTGAAATGCATCTGGAAGTTAAAAAGCACCAAAATTTTCCATGAAATAACAAATAAAAATGCTTACCTTATAGTAAAGTATAAAAGAATAAGATACATAAAAATTCCATGAGTTTGTAAGATGCTGGCAAAAAGTGAAACAGAGAAACAATGGTTCACTAAGTATGGACACTGAGCTAGTCTGTATGCCGGGTAACCTCAGAGAGGTGAAATAATGTGCCCACAGTCATACCTCTAGTAAGCAGCAGAAATGAGGCTTACATTAATCTAAATGACTGCAAGACAGCATATTATTACTCCCACACTGGAGCATTTCCCTATAAGAACTATTTTTACTGTGCTAATATTGGCTATGCCGGAATAGAAACTGACACATTTAATTTTGCCAACTATAGCTACTAAAAGAACAAAAAGAGTATATAAGTTTTGCAATCCATCTGACAAGGAACAAGGGATATCACTGCTGATGTCAGATGGATCTTGGCTGAAAGCAGAGAAGACCAGAAAGATGTTTACCCGTGTTTTGCTGACTATGCAAAGACATTCGACTGTGTGGATCATAACAAATTATGGATAACATTGCGGAGAGTGGGAATTCCAGAGCACTTAACTGTGCTCATGCAGAACCTGTACATAGACCAAGAGGCAGGTGTTCTAACAGAACAAGGGGATACTGCGTGGTTTAAAATCAGGAAGGGTGTGTGTCAGGGTTGTATCCTTTCACCATACTCACTCAATCTGTGTGCTGAGCAAACAATCCAAGAAGCTGGACTATATGACAAACAACGCAGCATCAGGATTGGAGGAAGACTCATTAACAACCTGCAATATGCAAATCACACAACCTTGCTTGCTGAAAGTGAAGAGGACTTGAAGCACTTACTGATGAAGATCAAAGACTCCAGCCTTCAGTATGGATTACACTTCAACATAAAGAAAACAAAAATCCTCACAACTGGACCGATAAGCAACATCACAATAAATGGAGAAAAGATTAAAGTTGTCAAGGATTTTGTTTTACTTGGATCCAGAACCAAGGCCTATGGAAGCAGCAGTCAAGAAATCAAACAACATATTGCACTGGGCAAATCTGCTGCAAAACCCATTAAACTAAAACCCATTGCCGTCAAGTCGATTCTGACTCATAGGGACCCTATAGGACAGAGTAGAACTGCCCCATACAGTTTCCAAGGAGCACCTGTTGGATTCGAACTGCTGACCTTTTGGTTACCAGCACACCTCTTAACCAGTACGCCAAGCAAAGATGTCACCTTGAGGACTAAGGTGTGCCTGACCCAAGCCATGTGGTTTTCCATCATCTCATACGCATGCAAAAGCTGAATAACAAAGAACTTATACATTTGAATTGTGGTGTTGACGGAGAATACTGAATACACGCTGGACTGCCAGAAGAATGAACACATCTGTCTTGACAGAAGTATAGCCTAAATGCTCCTTAGACGTGAGGATGGCTTCGACTTGTGTACTTCATCTTGTGTACTTTG
The DNA here is from genome assembly GCA_030035585.1 of Dugong dugon. NCBI lineage: Eukaryota > Metazoa > Chordata > Mammalia > Sirenia > Dugongidae > Dugong > Dugong dugon. Next base: position 17,692,091 of record CM057480.1, on the reverse strand, counting down.
AACATGTTATCAGGAGGGACCAGTCCCTGGAGGACATCACGCTTGGTAAAATAGAAGGTCAGTGAAAAAGAGGAAGACCCTCAATGAGATGGATTGACACAGTGGCTGCAACGATGGGTTCAAACATAGCAATGATTATGAGGATGGTACAGGACCTGGTAGCATTTCCTTCTGTTTTACATAGGGTTGCTATGAGTCAGAGCCAACTGACAACACCTAACAACAACAACAAAGGTGTATAACCAGCAGAATCAATGTCATAGAAAGGTAGGAATGGAGACTGCTTAGATAGTAAGAGCTAAATTTAAATCTCAGCAGTTTGAGCCAAGAGTCCTTGTATTTCATGACTATGCTAATCCAATTCCCTGTCTCTCACAGTACTGGGGATCAATATACGATATTTTCACTCAAGATGTATTCTAAAACCAGAAGAGTCTGGCACTTGAGTATGGATACCTCCTGTGAAAATCACCAACTTCTTTGGTGTCATTGGCCAAGACAAGGAACAAGAAGAGATGAGAAAAATAAACACTGACAATGGAAAACTGGGATAGAGAACAAATGAAAAGAAGACAGGTCTTAACTACTCATCTTTAAAGGAAGAGGGTAGTTTTGACAGCACTCCAATTCTTCTAGCCCTAAGATTACAGAAAAGCCATATTCCTTTCCGTGTTCACTCACAGCACCTTGTACATATTTCTGTGATTGTTCTGATAGGATTTGTTACTTGATTTGGGGATTAAAAAATGTATATGTGTATGTGTCTCCTGATAATCTCTGAGTTCCTTGAGGGTCTTTGCCATGTAAACCATGCAACCATCATGATGTAATGTAAACCATCACTGCCAACCATTTTGCCTGAAACATAGTAAGTCTTCTGTAAAAGTTGTAAATACAATAAATGAAATCATATGGTCATGAAGCAAATATTTGTCCCATATGCTCTCTAAGGTGCTATGGGCTGCCTGAGGGTGAGGATTTTTGATGATTTTACAAGTTTGATAAGCTACATTCTTGATCTGTGGTAGCTCCAAATATTTCTCAAACTGAGTCTGGGGACATAGTCTCAAGTTATTCAGCATTCTCGTCAATAATTTACTTTGAAATGGTGTGCTTGCATTTTAATGATCTGAAAAACAAACATAAGAATGTTAGAGATGGCCTGGATGATTCACCAAATTAAAACCAAATAATGTCTTGCAACTTCAATTTCCATGTTTGTTTTGATGTTTGCGGTCACCGTGGTATCAAGATGCTTGGTATCATCACGGTCAAGAGACAGATAATTGGTGAAACAAAAAGCTTATGACAGTACAACCAGAGACAAGTGGTGGGAAGATTGAGTCCTCATATTGCTCTGCCGAAAGAGCCAACCGCACCTTAGCATAGTTGAGGGGGGCACTTTTATAATGAAAGGTGCAATCTCATCTTGGGAAAACACTCGTATCTATCCTATTCAATGAATACAACTAACTTGAATTACATAGCTTTAAATTTTTATTGGGATCTAATAGGTAAATCAGTCTGGACTTCAGTTGTCTAAAAACTAACAGCATCAGGAAATTATTTCTGGTGTGTGTTTATGTATTTAAATTAAATTATAAAAAATATCTTGCCAACTCTGGAGAGAGGGAGAATTGTGACTACCTTTCTCTGTTTTTCCTTTCAAAGTTACCTATGTATTATTCAAGCTGGAGACAAACCGGTCCATCTCTTATGGAAAATGTATTTCTGCCAGTGCAGTTGCCATCACTTCTGTGATGGATTCTGGCAGATGCATCTGCAGAAACTTTCTCTCTCAATACCTGTGGTCTCCTCTGTAGCGTTCTATCACTCTCGCTTTTCACGTGCACTCAAATTCACCAAGTATGCCTTCTGCTATCAAAGGCTACTTAAAAAAAAAAAAAAGCAGGCTGTTTTATTACTTGTTCACTATAATCCCACTTTGTTGATTCTTGTCATTGCCCTGCTTTGGAGGAAAAATAATGTCTTCTACTCCTGGCAGTATTCTGATGCTTGGACTCTTTTTAAACTCAGCTATTTCTTCTATCTCACTGACTGTAAATGTTTCATTCAATACTTTATAACCCCCTGAGTTTGGTAGACAGTTCCTGTTGGGATTCGTACCTCTTAGCAGTGTTCCCACTTCACTTCTTGATTTATCAGAATTATGAATTTCTATTACCTTCTACATAAAAACTACACACGTAACAGTGACATAAAAATGAGCTGGAAGTTGTTAGTCTCTTCTTGCCCACACTAGAAAGAAAAACTGTTCCAATCAAAAGCACTAGAAAATAAAGAATTGTTATGGGAGATAAATTACACCATCTGGCAGGTATGAATCATATTATGTCCCAAGAGATATACGGATGGGAAGTATATTGTCTGAAATAAAAAAAAAAAAAAGAGTGTCTATGAATTCGAGTGAAGTAAAAGGAGATTTTCTCCAGGGATTACAGCAGCTGGTATTGTAAGTCAAGAGAGTTCTGAAGAACGTGGATTTTTTCTAGTCTGTTGGTACCTGCCATGACATTGCTACATTGATCCAGTGTTATTAGAGAATCAAGGGGGTTCACAGGATTAAAACTGCTGACATGTTTGCAATTGAACCCCGTTTCAACATTAAAAAGAAATGAATACCCTTTATAAAGAGATTTGGGAACTAGGATAAGTGTTCATCTTTGCAGTCTATCCATAGACATGGTGTAGTTATTTATTTGCATGTGAAAGGGTTATAGGATGCAGGCAGAAGGAATTATAATCTTGTATGTATCAGAATCATGAAATAGTATCATTATAATGACGTTTTTCTCTATTGATAATACAAATCAAGCACATTTAACATATCTAAGACAACTATCACTCATCTCTCAGTTTGTCATACTGTGGTGGCTCGGGCGTTGTTATGATACTAGAAGCTATAATACTAGTATTTCAAATACCAGCAAAGTCACCATGGTGGACAGGTTTCAGTGGCACTTCCAGGCTAAGACAGACGAGGAAGAAAGGCCTGGTGATCTACTTCTGAAAATTAGTCAATGAAAACTCTATAAATCACAACAGAGTATTTTTGGACATAGTACCAGAAGAGATGAACCCTCTAGGTTAGAAAGCAGTACATAATAGCCGAAACAATGTTAGAGTCAAATGTACCAATGATCATGAAGATGGCGCAGGACCAGGTAACATTTAGTTTTGTTGTACAGAAGGTCATTATGAGTTGGAGCTGACTGGACAGCAGCTAACAACAAGACAACTAAGCTCAGTGTTGAGTATGTATTGCCTTTTTCCCCCCAGAAAATAGTTTAGCAATTGTTTCAACTGTAAATTAAAAACTTATTTAATAGTATACATCTTGTAATTTTGTTACTTTAAATAAGCATAAATAATTTTTAATAAATGAAACAGTATCACTATCACATGACATATTTAGCCATCCTTTACAGTATAAATCAGTGGTTCTTGTGTCTGACTGCACGTCAGAAACACCCCTGGAATTCTCTGAAAATGAGTGATCCCTAGACTTTACCCTGAGAAATTCTAATCTGACAGGTCTGGATTGGAGCCCAGGTGTTTGCAGCTACGAACACTCCACAGACTATTCTCACTTGCTAACTGAGTTGAAAACCACTGGTATAAACATTAGGTTATAAGGGAATTGGTCATCAAAAATAATCAAGCTTTTACAATAACCTACGCACTTAACAGGCACTGCTTATTCCACACAATACTTCCATGAGGTGATGACAAACAATTGCTTCCATTTGATAGATAAGGAGACTGAGATATGGTCAGCCCATTATAGACTGTTCTGTCTGGTCCACCTGCAAGGACTGAAAGCTGGCATCTAGCAGGCTCAGCCTCATACAATAATTAGAGAGAGCCTGAACAGCAGCATATTAGGACTCTCTGTATTACAGTCCAGTGAGTGCCTAGAAACACCTGGTATGATGTTAGTTTCCGAGCATGTTCCCAGGTGCCCCTGAGTGTCAGGTTGATTCTCTCTGTCACCAGTTCCTGCTTCCTTGGTTCGATACCCCATCTTTCAAGCCCAGCCCAGTCCTGAGCCCAGCTGGCTGCATGCCTGACCTCTTCCCTAGTACTTGTAGGTCCTAATCCTTGCAGCTGGACCTTTATTCCAGAATCTCCTCAAATTGCCTTGCATGACCCCTCCTGAGCTATAAACTCTCTCTCCTACCTGATGCCCAGAAGTCTGACCACTTTGAATCAGTATAAGCATAGATTAGACTATAAGTCACTGTGATACCTTAACTTGGTGATTTGGACGCTACTTCTTCACAAGGATGGGTGAGCTAACTCTTCTCCCACTGCGGCTACTTACAGCTCCTTCTCAATACAGCACACAACAACATGACATCTATATGTATATTTTAAATATGTTTGTAGTAGTTTTAATAATGTTGCTTTATGTAAACACCTACATGCAGAATGAAATGAAATATTTGTATGTTTGTATGTATACACATTTAACATCATAGAGGATACACGATCGTATCTTGCTTCATTTTTGTAGGAAATCCCCTTTCATTTTAATCCACCGTTAGTGTCACAACAGCTGTCAAACGTTGCTGTTTCCTCCCTGGAGGTGATGTTTTTCACCACAGAAGCTATATGTATAATGGAGAGTTTTTTGCACGGTCTGTCAAGATATAAAATTCTTAAACAGGGAACAAGTAAGGATGTGAACTGAAGCTATAGAATGATGGGGACAGACCTGAGAGGATTCCAGGGACTGGACCCATTATTGATCCAATCACCATGAAATGACTGGCAAATCAGTGCACTGTTTATTGAGCTAAGTGTTTGCAGTTGGTTGGACTGGGATTCAAATTCAGGCTTTGCCACTCATTCTCAGAGTGGCTTTGGGCAAATTACTTAACCTCTCTAAGCCCAGTTCACACATCCTCTAATTGACTTAATTTATACCCACTTCACAGAGTTGTTATAAAAGATAAATTAAATGAATAGGAAAAACATTTAGCAATGAAGTTTGCAGAGTAAAGACTTAGTAGGTAGTAATTATTTGTCTCTATCTTTACTAACAATTCTTCACTGAAGACGGCCTATCCAGGGAGGAACCTCTACTTGACTTCTGCTCCTCCAACCTACAGATAACTAAGATCAACTCTTACTGATGGCAGACCATCTTCAAAGGTAAATGACAGCCAGAGGCCCAACCCTATGCATGCATGCATGCATTCACTCATTCATTCATCCACTTACTCATTCACTCAATGATCATTTATTGATCTACTATATTCCAAGCATTACAAGATTTTGAACATATAAGAATAAATATTACCCTTGTGTATAGACATGTAATATAAGCCCCAAAAGTGCTATAAGGAGCCCTGGTGGCAGCAGTGTTTAAGCGCTCCGCTGCTAACCAAAAGGTTGGAAGTTCAAACTCACCAGACACTCCACGGGAGAAAGATGTGGCAGTCTGCTTCTGTAAAGATTACAGCCTTGGAAACCCTATGGAGAAGTTCTACTCTGTCCTACTGGGTGCTATGAGTCAGAATCACCTCAAAGGCACTGAGTTTTTAAAGTGCCATAGCTGTCGTTACAGAGTGTGTACGTGGTAAAGCTCAAGCTATTTGAGGAGGTGTTATGTCTTCTGTCAACACCAATTTTGCCAGATGGGTAGAAAGTATAATCCATCCCATCAGGCCCTTGGGAATTCTGGCCTACACATTCAGGGGTATAGTTACAGTCTCTTGCTTACGGATCACCCCTGCTGCCGGCACCCGCAGCTGCATCCCTCGTCCTGGAACCACAGCATCCGACAGGAAGAAAGCAATTTTAGGTGATGTGAGGAAGCACTGTACAGCGGCACCAACATCCTCTGCCACCCCCTCTTCCCAAGATCCCCCAGAGAAGCATAGGAATCTGTCCAGTGGTAATCCTCCCTTTGTCCCCCTCATGTTGCATGTGAGCACACATTCATGAAGTCTTGTGAGCTAGCTCTTCATGCATTTATCTCCCCCCATTTTAGATAACAAATGTTCCAATTGCCCATTTCAATTCTCTATCAGACTATTTCTCTGAGGGAGTATGCCACATGGTATGTCCATTTAATATGATGTTTCTTGGCCCATTGTTGCACCCTGTGGGCTATAAAGTGTGTTCCTTGGTCTGATGAAACATAACTCAAACTGGTATAGTATCTTTTGTTCCAATCCCTTAATGGCATTTTTGGCATTTGCATCTGTCAGGGGATATGCCAAGCCCAGTCCAGAGTTAAGTATTCCTGTGAGGATCTATTCATAGCCACCTGGTGTCACCAGCTTCACAGGTCCAATATAGTTAACGTGCCAGCTATGGGCAGGGCCTTCCCCCCAGGGAATCTGCCCCACAGCCATCTGCAACTTCTGTCTTTCTTGCTGGCAGATAGTGTAGTCCTTACTAGCATTTTGTGCCTCAGAGGGTTCGAGGAGAATGTGTCTAGATTCAGCCCATCTCTGCATTGCTGCAGCACCCCCATTCAAGAACAAGCCACAGGGGGAATGCAGAGAGGCACCCACTGTATCAACAAGCAAGTAGCCTCTTTTCTCATAGGTCCTACCCTGAAACCTCCTGAGAAGCTGCCAGATCCCACTGCTACATGGACAGTGCCCTATGAACAACTTTCTGCTGACCAGGAGAAGGCTGCTTGGTCCACAGATGGCAGTTCCAGGGTACATGGACAATATGTGATGTGGAAAGCTGCTGCTTTAAGACCAGCAGATGGAAAGACTCTGAAGAAGGTGAGAACAGGCCAGCTTAATGGGCTGAACTGCATACTGGCTTCCTAGCTGTGATGGAAAAACTGTGCAATGGTGAGAGCCCATATGTTTGAATTTTTACTGATTCATGGGCAATGGCCAATGGCCTGGCTATATGGTCAGGCAAACGGGCAATGGAAAATTGGACTATTAAGGGGATACCCATGTGGGGCATGAACCCATGGAAAGCACTCTCAGAATCTACCTAACAGCAATAGGCATTGGGCTGTGTCTTCTTGATGGGTAGTGGAGGGAAACATTTTTTTAGCACAAATGATGTTTGAACTAAATTTTGAAAATGAATATGTACTTTTGATAGATGGGGTTGGATGCACAGTGATAGAGTTTTTTCAAGTGGAAGACGTGGCAGTGAAGAACATACAAAAAAAATGTCAAGGGAACTATGCGTACAACAGAGGGTATGAGATAGCAGTGAGGTGGAGGGGAGAATAGCAGGAGATAAGGGTATAAAGAGAGGCAAGACTTAGATAACTTAGAGCTTTGTATGTAAAGACAAGAAATTTGAAATGGATTCTATAGATGACTTTGAAAAGTAGTTACTGAAAACTTTTGGGTTGTCGAGTAATCTCATCAGGTTGTTTGAGAAAGGCCATTCTGGCATTAGTGTGAAAGGCAGATCGCAATGGTTTAAGATCAAAGATCAGGACTTAGACTGTTATAAGAATTCAGCCTAAAATGGAAGAGGATCCAAACTGAGGCAGTGATGTACTGGGGCCCCATTGGGCAGCTCCAGGTGAGCTGAACCAAACCAGAAAACACACTGACCATGACTTCTTGATCAGGATGGTGACCTTCTGTCCTCAAAGGAGATTCTCTTTCGTGCTTTCAATGTCTGGAAAAGAGTCTATAAACAGCTCTATCTACTTAGGAATAATTCAAGAAGAGATGAGGACCATCTAGAAGGCAGATGTCTGTCCAGGCTGTGTACTTGGTAGATGTAAATTTACTAAATATCTAAGACAGCTTCAATTTAGTAAGGCCACACAGGTGTAAGCACAGCAGTACTCAGGCAGAGGATACCCAGATTGGCCACAGTAGAGAATGTCCCACTGCAGGGACTGGCAGAATCTTGAGGAACACATATGGTATGCCATCAAATATAATTATGTTGAGACTCTGAAAAAGCCACACTGAAGTGACTGACATGCTGTTGGATTAGGCACTGTTTGGTGGTTTTCCTAATTTACCATCTTGCAGTTTTGTTCAACCAGTGCCGATTCCTTGTATAGTTCCATTCACTGACTCAGTGAATTCCACAAATGGTGTTGTCGGACTTACACTGTTGTTGAATGGTAAGCTTAAACCATAAATAGAAGATATCAAGTCAAACTTTTATTTATCTTTTCTTTTGTTTCTTCTGAACATTTTCCAAGTTCTTTCGCCCAGGACTTTCATAAAAATCTGAACAGTGAAACAGGAGTTAACTGACTGTTGTGTTGGTTTTCATAAAGCATAGAACACATTTCTGAGAACACATTTCTGAGAAGTGAAAAGCATAAGAGATACTAGATTCAGTTTTAATGCTTGCTTGTCTACTTCTGTCAAATGTGCCCCGGTCATGAAAAGTAGAAAAGCTAGATGCATTAATAGCTAAGTTTGTCAAACATTTTTTACCTCCATCTACCAAGTCTCAAAGGCTTGCAACAAAATCTACTTGATTTGAACGCTGATGGAGAGAAGTGAAGGTACTACAACAAAAACAAATCAATAGCCCATCAATTAATATGTAAACGAAAGCAAGGTGGCAGTTCCCTGAACTTACAAATTATTCAAGTTGTTGTTTAATAGGGTATTATTTATTATTCTTATACCTGATTGGAGCTCTGGTGGCACAGTTTTTTTTTTTTTTAATTGTTGTAATTAAATGAAGTTTACATTTCAAGTTAGTCTCCCATACAGAATTTTCTTTTTTTTTTTTTTTTTTACATACATTGTTATGAGACCCCAACCGCTCACCCCATTCTGCAACAGCACACTCCTCCCCTCCGTCCCTAATTCCCCATAACATTCAACCAGCTCCTAACTCTCTCTGCCTTCCCATCTCACCTCTGGACAGAAGCTTCCCCTTTGGTCTCTTGTATCTACTTGTCTAAGAGGCACATTCTTCACAAGTATCACTTTATGTCCCACAGTCCAGTCCAATCCCTGTCTGAAGAGTTGGCCTCAGAAATTGTTTTAGTTCTGGGGTGATGGAGAGACTGGGGCCATGCTTTCCAGGGTGCCTCCAGTCTCAGTCAGACCATCAAGTCTGGTCTTATTAGAATTTGAGTTCTGCATCCCATCGTTCTACTGCTCCATCATGGACCCTCTGTTGTGTTCCCTGTCAGGACGTTCATTGGTGGTAGCCGGGCACCATCTAGTTCTCCTGGTCTCAGGCTTATGAGGTCTCTGGTTTATCTGGCCCATTCTGTCTCTTGGGCCAATAATACTTTCCTTGTGTCTTTGGTGTTCTTCATTCTCCTTTACTCCAAGTGACTGGGACCAATTGATGCATCTTAGATGGCTGCTTGCAAGCTTTTAAGACCCCAGACACCACTCACCAAACTAGGATGCAGAACATTTTCTTAATATGGTTTGTTATGCCAATTGACACAGCTGTCCCCTGAGAGCATGGTCCACAGACCCCTCATTCCTGCTACTCTGTCTCTCAAAGTATTTGATTGTATTGAGGAAACTTCTTAGCTTTGGTTTAGTCCAGTTGTGCTGGGTGGCACAGTTTTTAAGAGCTTGGTTGTTAATCAAAAGATTGGCAATTCAAATCCACTTCTTGGAAACCCTATGGGGCAGTTCTACTCTGTATTATAGGGTCACTGTGGGTCAGAATTGACTCAATGGCAACAGGTTTGGTTTTCAGTTTAGTATACCTGATTAGCCTTAACTGCACAGTTAAGCCTTCCCTTTTAGCACAAATTATAAGTAGAATGATTTCTGAATTTTATAGTCTTGGAAATTAAAATAATTAATGGATAACCACAAGAGATATTTTCAGTAATTAACAATTTCAGATCTATCATTTTCCTACAACCATCAGAAACCAAAGGAAATAATATACAACTATACTATATACCATAGCATTTTTAAAGGACATTGAAAGAGTGATAGCTGTGGGTGATGGCTTTGCTAAGGTAATCACACAAATAATTGTTACTTTTGTACTGATAAAAATAATTATATTTATCAATGTTAGCAATTTACATAAATCATGAATATTATTTATATCAATTATATAATTATCAGGACTTAGCATGAATAGTTTCAGATTTAACTTTACTCTTTATGGATAAATGAGGGCTGGAAAGATAGAGATGCAAATCAGAAAAATTAACCTAGGTGGTATAGGGAGAAAGCTATGCACAAAAGATCGAGATATGGATTCTAGTCTCAGGAAAAGATGAAAGTTTTGAATGGAGTGTCAAGAAATACAGATTCCATTCTTGGTTAAGCCCCTACTTTATTCCAGAGCTGAAATGTCACGTTTCCCACGGGGGAAAATATAGAAGCAATGTTCTACACAGTTCATGCTCTACTTAGTGAATCCACAGATGAACAAATGGTAGAGTGATGTGACATACATGGGTAATGAAAATAAACCATGCACGGGAAATTGTGGAACTTTATCCTGCCTCTCAACTAACTAGCGGTAAGGCCTTGGTCAACCCACTCTCCTCTACAGGTCTCAACTGTAAAAAAAGAGGGAGTAGAATGACAAATCATTTCACATCAAGGGCCAACAATGGCAGCTTGGAAGCAGCTGTTGGTGCTCTGCGCTAAGATAGATTGTGAGCTTCTGTCATGGCTCAGCAAGAATGGAGGTGGGGTAGGGGCTTTGGCAGTTCAAGTACTGCTTATTCAAGTACCACTCCTGGGTTGGTTGAACCCCAGGTAATTTCTAGTTCTAAATCTCTTTGACTCTTTAATTTAACAGCATGATAACAGGCAATGCTGAAATACACTGGAGAATCAGGCAGTCTTTTGACAGGCTTTAGGAAAGTTCTCAGTACTTAAAAATGCCAACTTCAATTGCATTGCCTTATACTGCGTCTAAATTTCTCTAGTTTTTCATCCTTTAGATGAAGGCAATGAAGGTAGCTATTATCAGACTGCACTCTTACTAAGCATTAACACCTTGGTTCAAATTAATTGATGGATTTAGCTAACCTGTGATAATAGAAGGCCTTAGAAGAAATGAGATATGTGTTAAATACATTTACGTAAGGAAAAAGGCAAAAAGTCTTACGTTTGGGATATTTATTAAAAGTAAAAGTCGCATAAACTGAAATAGACAGTGGCAATCCAGGAATCAGGAGATCAGAGTACTTATCTTGTTGTCAAATATGAGAAGTGCATCTCAATGGCTGGGATATGGGTTGGAGGAGACACGGGATGAACAAACGACACAGAGACGCAAAAGAAAGCTTGTCTGTTTTTACAGTGTTGCAGGGGCTTGTTCTGCTAAAGAGGTAAGAATATTTGTCCCTTTTTCAATAATAAATGACTCAATAGAAATAATTTCCATGACCCAAAATTAAAATCCACGGGATATCTTGCTAATCTACATCAGAAGAGTTAAATACTAGAGTACATTCATCAGATCTAGAATCACTAATCCCAGCCATGACACTGTTGTGGTTGTTAGGTGCCATCAAGTCAGTTCCAACTCATACCGACCCTGTGTACAACAGAACTAAACACTGCCTGCTCCCAAGCCATCCTCACAATCATCGCTATGTTTGAGTCCATTGTTGCAGCCACTGTGTCAATTCATCTCATTGAGGGTCTTCCTTTTTTCGCTAACCCTCTACTTTACCAAGTATGATGTCCTTCTCCAGGGACTGGTCCCTTTCTCCAGGGACTGGTACCCCCTGATAACATGTCCAAAGTATGTGAGATGAAGTCTCACCATCCTTGCTTCTAAGGAACATTCTGGCTGTACTTCTTCCAAGACAGATTTTCTTGTTCTTCTGTCAGTCTGTGGTATATTCAATATTCTTCGCCAACACCATAATTCAAATGCATCAATTCTTCTTTGATTTTCCTTATTCATTGACCAGCTTTTGCATGCACATGATACATGTGAGGCAATTGAAAATACCATGGCTTGGGTCAAGCACACCTTAGCCCTCAAGGTGACATCTTTGCTATTTAACACTTTAAAAAGATCTTTTGCAGCAGATTTGCCCAATGCAATACATCGTTTCATTTCTTGACTGCTGCTTCCACAGGTGTTGACTGTGGATCCAAGTAAAATGAAATCCTTGACAACTTCAATACTTTCTCATTTATCATGATGTTGCCTTTTGGTCCATTTGTGAGGATTTTTGTTTTCTTTATGTTGAGGTGTAATCCATACTGAAGGCTGTAGTCTTTGATCTTCATCAGTGAGTGCTTCAAGTCCTGTTCACTTTCAGCAAGCAAGGCTGTGTCATCTGCATATCACCATGGCACTAGTTAATGGTTTCCATTTATACTTAGTATCATCAAATTGGAAATAACAATAAATCTGACTATTTAAATGTTACAATTATTAACAGCACAGCAAATGAATTATTAAATAGTTAATATGAGAAATGAGAAAATATATTCTCTATGACCATTTAAAATTAAGTGCTTACAGTACTTGGATGAAAATATAAAATTCTGAGTCTAAATTTCAAATCATTGGTAGAAGCTAAGCGAAAATAATTACTCTTGTTTATACTTATTTCTTTCTATAAAAATTATCTATAGATAAGGATTTATATACTATTAAATATTTATATTTGCAGAAATATAACTATTTGAGTTCACATATATATTTGTGTATATAAAATGTGATTAATTATATACAGCATGCATACATACATGTAAGTGGATATATATGTATACATATGTATCCTTATATAAAACACATAGAGATATGCACGTTAACTATGCAGTTTTAACAAATGATATTCTGGTACTCCTATATCTAAGATGGCAGATTGTACAATCTCTTGCCAACGTGGTTTCATTGGTAGGAGCTTCCAGGTTGTTCTCTCAGTAGGAATGAGTGTTCTAACCGATTATTGATATCTGCCACAGACATAAGAGTACAGTGTTGACACTTACTTCATGTATTTCATGCCCATATTCTATGAACTATGGTAGGGAATAACAATTAATGAAAACATATTCTCAAACTTGCAAATTATTATTTTAATTCTCTGCTGTATGATAAAAAATGATTGAGAGAGTAGCATAAGTGGAGAAAACCTCACACATCTAAGAAAATACAAACTTCAATAATGACCATTAGAACAATTACACAGAATTGTTAAGTAAGTCAGCAAGTTTTCTAGAATTTTCTAGAAGTATTTCTAAAACAAGTTTTCTGCAATTAGATACTAGAGTTGTATTATAGTTATTACTAAGTAGTGCTCAAGAACTTATTGAGAAATAATGCCTGGGAAAATGTTATGTAACATGCTTCTAGAATATAATGATTTTGTTACAATGCTTAGAAAGATAGCTTTTAAATTATCCAATTTTATGTTCATGAATTTCAAGACTATTCATCAGCTATAGTGATCAAGAATTTAATACTAAAACTTACTTGAAAAAATATCACGGTATGTATTAATTATTTTGTAGTAAAATATTATTTTTTAATTTTTTATTCATCGTCAATACATATAACAATTAGAAAATTTTCATATAAAATCGATGTGATAGATTTTTCTGGGTGGCATTAGTTCAATAACAATAATAATGTTTTCTATGATCTATACATCATGGAGCATATGTCAGCTAAACTGCAAAATCATACTGTGTGCCTATTAATGAGAAACATTTCAGAAATAATATCACTTAAATTTTGCCTTAAATAAAACTCAGCATGTAGGGGAATAACAGAGGCACCTTTTCTTCTTTAATGCATTTGAAATCCTCCTATACCTAAATTATCTTTTCATCTTAAAAATTGCACTGGATTTTATAATAATTACAGCTTAAAGTGGCAAAATTTTGACGGATGGTCCTTCTGTAGTGAATTCACTCAAAGTGCAATATCAATTCTTAATAAATGTCTATGCAAAAGATCTACACTTGTCTGTCTGCATATGAAATACAACTCACATTTCTTTTCCTCGCAGTCACTGTGACGAAGAATATTTTATCTAGCTACTATATTTTCTTTGGTTGAAATCACATGAAACAAGGTGATAAAGTCCAGGAAATAGAAATTAAATGTATAGGCTTGCTCCTTGGTCAATTGGCTACTACCAAGGTTAAGGTTTCTTAAAAACAACAACAACAAAGGTAACCTAAATAAAGGCATAATTAATCTACCTATCAATCCTTCCATCCATCCATCCATCCATCCATCCATCCATCCATCCATTCATTATTCAACAGATGTGATCACTGCTGTGAGCAAGTTGGGTTCAATCCCACTGAAGACCCTTGAAAGATAGTGTGTAGAACATACCTCAGAGTTGTAAAACTTAAGGGGTGAGGAAACTGGTTATTTTCTTACCAACTCCCATAAGCTATTGATTGAGAATTCATCCAGTGGGTGTTAACTCACTGACATTTTCTAGACTTCCCTGTGTACATGCTCCCATAGCTAGAGGAATCTGTCAGACAAGGCACCGTAGGGCTGGCAATAAAAAGTCATTTGTGGAAGGTGAGCACTGAGTGGAGTTGTTCAGGGCATCAACAATATTTGCTACAGCCACAGAGAATGGTAGATAATGCAGGGATACAAAGAAATCATGGACTCTGCCTTCATGGAGTTTCCAGTGGAATGGGTAAATCTTGGAAATCAACAATTATAATACAGTAAGTATTATATATAACTATTATATATATATAAGTATCTTGTGCCCAAAGCAGAAAGGGAGCATAGGTGTCCCTCAGATTCCCTAAAAATCACCCTGATACAGGAGCCCAAATTATTTAGTATCATATGGTTGATGCCTCTCATTTTTAATTTGGCTATGGATGGAAGGAGAATAGTCATTCCCAATATATTTCAAATGAGACAAAAATGCTATAGGGCAACCACCATTAACAATGGCAAAGAGAATGGGTAATATTAACCCAGTAACTTCAAAGAAGGTTCAGGAGACTTTGCTGGGGCTGAATCCCATAAGCTTCCAGTGAAACATAATGAGAAGTTAGGGTGATTACTTTTGCTGCAAAGTCCAAAATGTACTCCAGTAGCAGGTTTCCCAACGTGGGGGAAAAATGTACAGCTTTATTCATATGACCTCTGAAACACTTGGGTGATTTGAACAATCATCGGGGAAAATGTATAAAGGTAGGGTTACAATTTAGTGAGGGAGGAAGCTTTTGCTTTTTCAAAATAAAATGATCTTGGCAATACTGTAAAAATGAGCTGATGCCTGTGCCAAAATCTGTCAGAGGTTGTTCTAGCCATGAAAACTTCTAGGTTAACAGCAGAGGGTTAACAACAGCTCTTTGGGGTAAACTGTACATCTCAGAAGCAGAATTAACTCCTGTATTTTCATGTGTCTATACAAAGAATTCAAGGATTGGAACAACAATAGTATTTATACATGAATGTGATTTCAACTGTACCAGGATGGGATGAAAACCCTTAAGATCAGTGAATCTTTATAATAAGCAGATACTCAGAGCGAGAGCTGGGAGAATCACAAAGTTGCCCTTGCAGTTTCTTGTAAGCCTTTTCTATACATGCTTCTTGTATAAAAATGTATAATATCTATTTTCGGTAGTTAACAAAAAAGAATACTTTTTATTCAGGTCATAATTACCTAGCACCTACTGAGTGAAATCTTCTGCAATTAACACATACCACCTTCTTTTTCAATAAATCATAAACATTGCTCCTCAGGTATCACACAGATTTACTTTGTTCATTTGCCTGCATGGAAGGATGCAGTTCATAACCAGTCGAAGAAAGAATTTAAGGCATCTTGCAAAACTACACGCATTACAATTTAATAGGAGTGGGTGAAGAAAACAGAAAAAAAGAAAGAAAATGTGTATAAAGACATATATATGGGAGGCTAAATTATACTAAATTGGTGAGAAGGGAGACCAAAACTCTGAACGTAAGCTTTCTAATAAATGCGAAGATAGAACCATGACAGAGGCTTGACTCAAAGTGATCATTAGATAACACCAAATAAGTTGCCGGCATAATCTGAAGCATAACAGAACTGAAATTAGAGAGAAGTTTCATTCATGGGGCCTAGTAACAGACTGAAAAAAATCCTGGAAAACTTATTTTCTATAAACATGATATTATCACATTTATAAGGCTCTTTCTAATAGCTTCTTTACAGAAACTATATGCAAGTCTAAAACTAATAACAAAAATAATTATTGAATTGCTACCATGTACTAGTCACTTTGCTAAGTTTTTAGGTCACTTTACCATCATACTCAGCCTATGCAGTAGATAAAATTAGTATCCTCTTTCAACAGATGCGGGGAATGGCTCAGGAAAGTTAGCTAAATTGCCAGGATGACTCATCTGTCAGTGGCATGGGCAGGATTCAGTCTGATGACTCCAAATTCATGCTCTACAACGCTAGACTTTAGGAGTTTCCAATGGTTAGGTCCGATGTTATGATATCGACAACATACTTACATTTATAAACAGAAAATATCAGTAATATGAAGTTTATAGAAATTCCCTGCAGCATAAAAGTAGTACACAGAGGACAAATACTTATAAATTATTACAAATAGAAATATGTTTTTGGTATCATGAGCTCTGGGCTCTCTAGGAGATTAGAATAAATAAGAACTCCGTAAACCACTCAGAAGCCTTCCTGCTTTGAGCAATATGACTTCTTATATAACGTTCTCTCCAAGATAAGCAGGTTGCAAAATGGGCTCCTTTGTAGCTGAGTTAACTTGCTGTCTGGAATGTTAGCTATAAGCCAACTAAATTTTAGAGTAGTGTTGCACAAATAATGATTTTTTAAATTAATAAAATACTTATCTGTCTGGTTTCAGAAAGAAGGGAGGAGTCACAGGTATCTTGTCATCCACAGTTGATATTAAACGATTAGGTGACAGGTTAAATAGAAAAGGAAGCTGAATTCACACTGATTTATCCCACTGGATAACTTTTTCAATTTAAAAAAGTAGACCCAAATTAAATATTCACTTTTAAATAAACTTAATTGTCCTAAACCTCTAATTTGAGTAACATGACTAAAATTACCATTGATTATCATTAATAATTTAAAAAAAAAACCATCACATGAGAGGAATTAAGAAAAAAATACTTAGCTTTCTATATAACGACATTTAGATTACAAAGGCAGCAATTTCTTTAACCTAATATGATAATAGTAGTCACTCAAAGGTTATATTTTTTACAGAATTTCATGTTACACAAGTTCTTTTACATTTGAAACAGGTACTCTACCGCCCTCTCATGGATTTTATCTAAGTAGCAGGAAGAACAAATACATTACCTTATGAAGTATCAAGAAAATGAATTTTGCTCAGATAAAGTCAGTAAGAAATAACAGTGCCACCATAACACAATGAATAGCTAGTGTTGTTTCCTTCATGAATTATCTTAGGTTTCAAATAAATCTTACAAAAATTTAGAGACAACCATATTCAATAATCTCGAAGTAAAATAAATGAAGTATACTTTACTTATAGTACTTTGAACTTGGGGATTGTTAATATTCCTCCCCTTTCTGAAATCCCTGAGTCTGGTAATGTCAGGTGATTGGCAGAGATCAAATGACTTCAGATTGGTAAACCCTCCAAGGATAAACTGCTTTGCCATAATTGCTAAACAAATTCCACCATGGAGGAAAAGGTAAGAAATTTTAGGAGACTGCAAATATAATCAGAAATCCCCATATGGTGCTCAGAGTTAAAGGTGTGGTTGTGTGGGATGGGTGGGAGCAGGGTTGCTGCACACACAGTTGCACAGGTTGTACACTGTGCATCTCTATAAGGATACAGAAGCTATTCCAAAACATTAGCACACATGTAAATTGTACCCACTGGGATTGCTAGTACTGAATTAAGCAATTAAACATTTTTTTTCTCTAAAGCTGTCAGTGGAAAGTTAAGGAAATTCATCAGTACTGGTGTGGAAGTGCAGCCTATGTACAGTGAAGACAAGCAAAGAGCTGATCGGCATTGTATGGCCAAAGCATAATATCCTTGACTTAACTTAGCACATGCTCAGTGAACAGCAGCAGTTCTGGGTTTAGAATTTCTCAGGCCTTGGAAACATGATGTGAGCACTATTTTAACACAGCTTCTCGGTTCATTCCAAACATACTTTCTACTACTGTTTTATCAGTAAGAGTTTTTAGAAACAATTACAAGTCTTCCTGTGATCAGGATTGAAAATGCTTTTTGTCGTTTAACATGTAATATTATCCAAGACACAAGAAATTACCACCTGCTATTTGTACCGTGTCTCCAGGGATTATCTAATTGTGACAGAATTGAATATTAATTATTTTCTATAGCAGAGAATCAAGTCCAGATTAACCGTTCCAGAAAAGCCACTGAGCCCACCAAGGAGTTCAGTTGCCAATGTGATACTGCCAAGAATGCCACCTGTTCCATGAGCTTTATAATCGGCTCCACTTTCCGACAGGATTTGCCTGGAACTCAATATAAGACAAGTACCCAATCAGCTAGTCAATATGAATTAAGGATAAAAGTCAACATCTTCATTGCTGTGAAACTAAGTCAGGAGGACTATTAAGCAGACAAAAAAAAAAAAAAAAAAAGAAGGCCTTGACCTATGTCACATTTCAACAATCTATACTTTAAAGTTATCGTTCCTTGGCATATGACATTAAATTCATTCTTAAGTAGTTTACTTCCATTTTAGCTTGAACTTGTGTTTCATTTAGACCTGAATTTTTGGGGGATGCTTGTGTGTGTACATGTTCAAATACTGTACTAATAATTCTCATTACATTGTATTGCCCAATCCTGTCTCTTCGATTGGTTCTGATTCATAGCAGCCTCTTCTTCCAATTTTGTATTTTTTTAGTGTGGCGGCTCTGGTGTAAGCTACTGTCCCTCCCTAAGTAGCTTCTGATCACTTGCTCTGCTTTGATGGATGGCTTATTGCTCCTTTGGCAACCGTGCAGCCAGGATGTGGGGCCTCCTAGGCTGTGGTGAACTGGCAGGAAAACTGGATGGGATCGCAGCTGAAATGCCTTGGGAGGTGGCTGATGAGGCTCTACCAGTGAATATTCGTTCAGCATCTATTTCATACTAGCTACTTTGGCAACTTTTAAATAATGTAACGGGGGCATCGGGCATCTGGAGAAAGTATAGCATAGACTTATGTGTTTCTGCTTTGAATTCAGATCACAATGGTTTGAATGCCAGCTCCATCCCTTACTAGCTGTGTGATACTGCACAAATCATTTAAAGGACGAGTAAGCTGTCTTACTGCCATTTTGGTAGTTCGGTGGTAGAATTCTCACCTTCCATGTGGGAGACCCGTGTTCGATTACTGGCCAGTGTACCTCATGTGCAGCCACCACCTGTCTGAAAGTGGAGGACTGCATATTGCTGAACAGGTTTCAGAGGAGCTTCCAGACCACGTAAAATGGACTAGGAATAAAGGCCTGGTAATCTACTTCCAAAAATCAGCCAATGAAAACCCTATGGATAACAATGGTCTGACCCAATTGATCATGGGTACAGCCCAGGACTGGACAGCTTTTCATTCTGTCGTACATGTGGTCACCATGAGTTAGGACTAACCTCACGGCAACTAACAATGAGCTTTCTTAGCTTTTTCATCTATATTTTGTGAAACATAATATAATGTATTTCATAGTGCTATTGTTTGCTATCTAGAGAAAAAAACGAATTGTTATAACTCTATTTTAGAGAATACTATCTGGAAGTAAGATGTGCAACTAGTTATTTTATAAAATCCTGAACCAATTATAGTAGAAAAACCAAAGAATTTTCTAGAGTAAAAACTGAATCATTTTTAAGCCTTTAGGTATTGTGTTTTTCCAGTTGCTTATTTAATTCTTCATTAAAAATACACACACCATTCAACATTGCTTTCACTTTTTGTATCCCTAGACACTGCATAGGACCTGAAACAAAACAAGTCCTCAAAAAACACTGATTAATAAATGAGTACAATATTAGAAGCAACGTTTCTTAAAGGTAGATGGGAGATTTGAGATCATCTATTGTAACAACCCTGAACCAATGGGAATCACCAAACTTCATCTGCTTCACAGTTGGTCCGTAGTAGACATCTGAAAGTCCACTGAAAATAACACACAGAAATGCAAGTTTGCTTTACATCAAAATTATCCGTATATCAATTTGATTTACAGAAACCCTGATTTAGCCACCTGGCTGTTGCCCATTGTGACATATCTGTTTCTTTAAAATAATATGTTTTCATTTTATCAACTTCATCATTAAAGCTGAGTTCTAAGAACGGCAAAACCAACCTCCCTCTTTCACCTGCTCCTGAGCACTCACTGTCTCAGTGATCTGTAAATAATGGACCAGCCAAGCACTGAGGCACAAAGACAAATAGATCAATACTCCTCCCGCCAGCACCTGCAGCATGGAGAGAAGCCTGCTTCCCTTCATTTCCTACCACAAAGGACCTCATACATGAATCAAGTCATAGTCTGCAGTCCGCAGATTTAATTCAGCATGCATAATCAGCAACAACTGCTGAATTTGATTAAACTTTTAAATTGTATCTTAATATGATGTAAATGGAAAGAGGTATTGATTAAAGAGCCTTAAAATGGTAACCTGTTAAGATGAGAAAGGAAAATGCTTTGAGATAGTGAGCCTGCATGGCAGAGACGAACACTGAACAATGCAAAAAGGATAGTCAGCAAAAATGCAAAAGCAAACTAAAAATACTACTGGTCATCATGTTACCAGGCTTGAAAAACTTAGGGAATGATGTTGAATGGTGTATTTTTTTTTAAAACGATAAACAATAGATAAGTGGCAAAACATAATCCTTAAAGTCCTAAAAATGATTCGATTTTTACTCTAGAAATTTCTTTGGTTTTTCTACTATAATTGGTTTTGAATTTTACAGAGTAACTATTTGCACATCTCACTTCCAGACAGTATTCTCTAAAATAGAATTATAACAGTTATAGCCAGTAGATTTTTTTCCCTCCATAAAGAATTCATTCATTTCCTTTACTCACTCTTCAAATATTATTGAGCACATTGTGCATGCCAGAGTCTATAATAAGTACTAAAGAAACAGCAGTAAACAAAATTGACAAACCTCTCTGCCTTTATGGAGCTTAATTTCAAGTGGAAGAAGAGAGAAAAAAAAAAAGTACAATATATACTTTGCTGAATAATGATAAATCTTATGGAGGGAAAGGGGAAAGGTAAGGTTGTGAGTCACATTTTGGATGTGGAAAATGCCAAGAAATGCCTACTAAGATGGTGACATTTGAATAAAGGCCTGAAATTGGTGAAGGAATGAGTCATGCAATTATCTGGATGCTGAAGTTTGTAAATAAACAGTAAATAACAGTAAGTTCTACCACACATCTGTCAGTTTGTCATACTGTGATGGCTAGTGTGTTGCTGTGATACCGGAAGTTCTGTCGCCAGCATTTCAAATACCATCGGGGTCACCCATGCTGGACAGTTTCAGCGGAGTTTCCAGACTAAGACCAACTAGGAAGAAGGACCTGGCAAGCTACTTCTGAAAAAATATTGGCCAGTGAAAACCTTATGAATAGTAGCAGAACACTAACTGATATAAAGCCAGAAGATGCACTCAAAATATGGAAGTCACTCAATATATGACTGGGGAAGTTACTCAAAATATGACTGGGGAAGAGCTGCCTCCTCCAAAGTAGAGTTGGCCTTAATGATGTGGATGGAGTCCCAGCTTTCAAGACCTTCATTTGTTAATTTGGCACAACTGAAAATGAAAAGAAACATCTATTTCAGAGCATAGAGAAAGAAGGAATAGCCCCAAATTCATTTTATGAAGCCAGCACAACCTTGATATGAAAGCCAGGAAAAGACACCAAAAAAAAAAAAAAAAAAAAAAAATTTACAGACTAATTTATCTTGTGGATATAGATGCAAAAATTCTCAACAAAATTTTGGAAAATAGAATTCAGCATTATGTCAAAAAAATAATACAACCACAACCAAGTGGGATTCATACTAGGTATGCAAGGATGGTTCAACATAATCCACCACATAAACAGAACAAAAGAAAAGAATCACATGACCTTCTCAATTGACACAGAAAAGGCATTTAATAAAGTCTAACAGTCATTCCTAATAATAAAAAAAAACTCTCAATAAAATAGGAATAGAAGG
This sequence comes from Dugong dugon, assembly GCA_030035585.1. Lineage (NCBI taxonomy): Eukaryota > Metazoa > Chordata > Mammalia > Sirenia > Dugongidae > Dugong > Dugong dugon. The sequence goes on along the minus strand of CM057480.1, from coordinate 17,669,967 downwards.
GAAATTCCTTAACATAATAAAGGATGGCTATACAAAAGCAAAAGACAACATCATTCTCAATGAAGAGAGGCTGAAAGCATTCCCCCTGAGAACAGAAACAAGACAAGAATGCCCTTTATCACCACTCCTATTTAACATTGTGCTGTAGGTCCTAGCTAGAGCAATAAGGCAAGATAAAGAAATAAAGGCATTCAAATAGGAAAAGAAGAAGTAGAACTGTCCCTATTCATAGATGATATGATCCTATACACAGAGAACCCCAAAGATTCCACAAGAAAATTACTGGAATTAATAGATTCAGCAGAGTAGCAAGATACAAGATCAACATACAAAAATCAGCTAGATTCTTATATACCAACAAAGACAACTTCGAGAAGGAAATGAGGAAAACAATACCATTCATAAAGCCACTGAAAATAAAAAATATTTAGGAATGACTCTAACCAGAGACATAAAATATCTACACAAAGAAAACTAAAAAACAGTTCTGCAAGAAACGAAAGGAGTCCTACATAAATGGAAAAACATACCATGCTCATGGACAGGAAGATTCAACATCATGAAAATGTCAATTCTACCCAAAATGATCTACAGATATAATGCAATCCTGATCCAAATACCAACAGCATTCTTTAACAAGATGGAAAAACTAATTACCAGTTTTACACAGAAAGGAAAGAGGCCCTGGATAAGCAAAGTATTTTTGAAGAAAAAGAACAAAGTAGGGGCCCTAACACTATCTGATTCAGAACCTCCTATACAGCCATGGTAGTCAAAACAACCTGGTAGTGGTACAATGACAGATACATAGACCAATGGAACAGAATCGAGAACCCAGATGTAAATCAGCTAATCTTTGACAAAGGACCAAAGTCCATTAAAAGGAGAAAAGATGGTCTTTTTAACAAATGGTGCTGGTAAAACTGGATGTCCATCTGTAAAAAAATGAAACAGAACTCACACCTCACACCATACACAAAAACTAACTCAAAATGGATCAAAGACCTAAATATAAAACCAAAAACTATGAAGATCATAGAAGAAAAATCGGCACAATGCTAAGGGCCCTAATACATGGCATAAATATAATAAAAACCATAACTAACAATGCACAAGCACCAGAAGATAAACTACGTAACTGGGAGCTCCTAAAAATTAAACACTTTTGCTCATCAAAAGGCTTCAACAGAACAGTAAAAAGAGAACCTGAACACTGGGAAAAAATATTTGGCTACGACATATCTGACAAGGGCCTAATCTCTAAAATTGATAGAATACTTCCACACCTAAACAACAAAAAGATAAATAATCCAGTTAGAAAAAGGGGCAAAGGATATGAACTGACACTTCACCATAGAAGGCATCCAGGTGGCTAACAGACAAAAGGAAATGCCCATTACCCATTAGAAAAAATGTAAATCAAAACTACAATGAGACACCATCTCACCTCAACATTACTGGCACTAATCAAAATAGAAAATAACAAATGTTGGAGAAGTTGTGGGGAGACTGGAATTCTTATGCATTGCTAGTGGGAATGTAAAATGGTGAAGCCACTATTGAAAATGATATGGTGCTACTTTAAAAGGCTGGAAATAAAATAAGATCCAGCAATCCCACTCCTAGGAATATATCCTAGAGAAATAAAAGCCCTTAAACAAATAGTCATATGCACACCCATGTCCACCGCAGTATTATTCACAATAGCAAAAATATGGAAACAACCTAAGTGCCCATCAACAGAGGAATGGATAAACAAATTATAGTACATACACACAATGGAATGATACGCAATAATAAAGAACAATGACGAATCCTCCAAACATCTCATAACACGGACGAATTTGGAGGGGATTGATTATGCTGAGTGAAATAAGTCAATCACAAAAGGACAAACAGTGTATGAGGCCACTATTATAAAAATTCAAGAAAAAGTTTATGTACAGAAAAAAAGAATCTTTGATGGTTACAAGGGAGGGAAAGGGTGGGAAGGGGAAATCACTAACTATATAGTAGACAAGCGTTAACTTTGGTGAAGGGAAACATAACACATAATATAGGGGAAGTCAGCACTGACCAAGGGAAAGTCATAGAAACTTCCTAGACACATCCAAACACCTTGAGGGACCGAGTTACTGGTGCTAATGGCTGGGGACCCTAGTCTCGGGGAACATCTAAGTCAACTGGCATAACATAGTTTATAAAGAAAATTTTCTATATCCTACCTTAGTGAGTAGCATCTGGGGTCTTAAAAGCTTGCAATCGGCCACCTAAGATACATCTACTGGTCCTATCCCATCCTGAGCAAAGGAGAATGAAAAAAAAACAAAAACGCAAGGAAAATATTAGTCCGGAAGACTAATGAACCACGTGAACCACAGCCTCCACAAGCCTGGGCCCAGAAGAACTAAATGGTGCCAGGGTGCCACCACTGACCACTCTGACAGGGATAGCAATAAAGGGTCTCAGGCAGAGCGGGATAAAAATGTAGAACAAAATTCAAATACACAAAAAAAGATCAGACTTACTGGTATAACAGAGACTATAGGAAATCCCGAGACTATGGCCCCCAGACACCCAGCTAACTCAGAATTGAAGCCACTCCTGAAGTCCACCTTTCAGCCAAAGATAAGACAGGCCTAAAAAACAAACAATAACACACATGAGGAACATGCTTCTTAGTTCAGTCAAGTATATGAGAACAAATAGGCAATACCTGCTTAAAAGAAGGCAGAAAGGGACAGAAAAACTGGACGAATGGACACAGGAAACCGGGATTGGAAAGGAAGAGAGTGCTGACACATTGTGGAGATTGCAACCAATGTCATGAAACTCTATGTGCATACATTTTTGAATGAGAAACAAATTTGTGCTATAAACTTTCACCTAAAGCACAATAAAATTTAAAAAAATGAGAACAGCTGCAAACTCCCATAAATAATTGGAACATGGAATGTAGGAAGTATGAATGTAGGAAAATTAGAAAGTCATCAAACATGAAACGGAATGCTTGAAGATCCATATCCTAGTCATAAGTGAGCTGAAGTGGACTGGTATTGGCCATTTTGAATCAGACAATCATATAGTCTAACATGCCAGGAATGACAACTTGAAGAAGAATGGCATAGCATTCATCATCAAAAAGAACATTTCAAGATATCCTGAAGTACAGCACTGTCAGGATTGGATAATATCCATACGCCTACAAGGAAGACCAGTTAATACAACTATTACTCAATTTATGCAACAATCACTAATGCCAAAGATGAAGAAATTGAAGATTTTTACCAACTTCTGCAGTCTGAAATTGATCAAACATGCAATCAGGATGCATTGATAATTAGTGATGATCAGAATGTGAAAGTTGGAAACAAAGAAGGATCTGTAGTTGGAAAACATGACTTTAGTGATAGAAACAATGCGGGAGATTGCATGATAGAATTTTGCAAGATCAACAACTTCTTCAATTGCAAATACCCTTTTTTTCAACAACATAAACTATAACTATACACACAGGCCTCACCAGATGGAATACACAGGAATCAAATTGACTACATCTGTGGAAAGAAACTATGGAGAAAGTCAATACCACCAGTCAGAACGAGGCTAAGAGATGACCACAGAACAGATCATTAATTGCTTTTGTGCAAGTTCAAGTTGAAGCAAAAGAAAATTAACACAAGTCCACAGAAGACAAAGTACAACCTTGAGTATATACCAGCTGAATTTAGAAACCATCTAGAAATAGATCTGATACATTGAACACTAAGAACCAAAGACCAGAAGAGTTATGGGATGACATCAAGGACATCATACCTGAAGAAGGCAAAAGGTTATTAAAAAGACAAGAAAGAAAGAAAAGACCAAAATAGATATCAGAAGAGACTGTGAAACTTGCTCTTGAATATAGAGTAGCTAAAGTGAAAGTAAGAAATGATCGTGTAAAAGAGCTGAACAGAAGGTTTCAAAGGGCAGCTGGAGAAGACTAAGTAAAGTATTATAATGACATATGCAAAGACTTGGAATTAGAAAACCAGAGGGAAGAACAACATGTTCAGTTTCTCAAATTGAAATAACTGAAGAAGAAATTCAAGCCACAAGTTGCAATATTGAGGGATTCTATGGGCAAAATATTGAACGACAGAGGGAGTATCAAAAGAAGATGGAGGGAATACACAGAGTCACTGTAACAAAAAGAATTGGTCGATGTTCAATCATTTCAAGAAGAAGTGGTACATAATCAAGAAGGAAAGAAGTCCAAGCTGCACTGAAGGCATTGGCAAAAACAAGGCTCCAGGAAATGATGACATACCAATTGAGATGTTTTAACAAACATGCAACACTAGAAGCCATCACTCATCTATGCCAAGAAATTTGGAAGAGAGTTATCTGGCCAATCAACTGGAAGAGATCCATTTGTGTCCATTCCAAAGAAAGGTGATCCAACAGAATGTGGAAATTATCGAGCAATATCATTAACATTACAGGTGAGTAAAATTTTAATGAAGATAATTCAAAAATGGTTGCAGCAGTACATCGACAGGGAGCTGTCAGAAATGCAAGCCAGATTCAGAAGCGGACATGGAAGAAGTGATACCATAGCTGATATCAGAGAATACCAGAAAGATGTTTACCTGTGTTCATTGACTATGCAAAAACATTCGACTGTGTGGATCATAACAAATTATGGATAACAGTGCAAGAATGGGAATTCCAGAACACTAAACTGTGCTCATGAGGAACCTGTACATAGATGAAGAGGCAGTCATTCAGACAGAACAAGAGGATACTGAGTGGTTTAAAATCAGGAAAGGTGTGTGTCATGGTTATAATCTTTCATCATACTTATTCGGTATGTATGCTGAGCAAATAACCTGAGAAACTGGACTATATGAAGAAGAATATGGCACCAGGATTGGAGGAAAACTCATTAACACTCTGCCATATGTAGATGATACAACCTTGCTTGCTGAAATCAAACAGGACGTGAAGCACTTACTGTTGAAGATCAAAGACTACAGGTTTCAGTATGGATTACACCTCAACATAAAGAAAACAAAAATCTTCACAAGTGGAACAATAAGCAACATCATGATAAATGGAGAAAATATTGAAGTTGTCAAGGATTTTATTTTACTTGGATCCACAATCAACATCCATGGAAGCAGCAGTCAAGAAATCAAATGACGTATTGCATTGGGTAAATCTGCTGCAAAAGACCTCTTTAAAGTGTTAAAAAGCAATGATGTCACCTTGAGGACTAAGATACACCTGAGCCAAGTCATGGTATTTTCAATTGTCTCATATATATGCAAAATCTGGACAATGAATAAAGAAGACTGAAGAAGAACTGATGCATTTGAATTATGGTGTTGGTGAAGAATGTTGAACATAAACCGTGGAATGCCAGAAGAATGAACAAATATGTCTTGGAAGAAGTACAGCCAGAACGTTCCTTAGAAGTGTAGATGGTGAAACTTCACCTCACGTACTTTGGGCATGTTATCAGGAGGGATCAATCCCTGGAGATTGAGGGTTTTTTGTTTTTGTTTTGAGATACATTATGTAATTCCTACATACATTAAGTAGGAAGTACGATATACAGGTCTGGGCTCAGGAGAGAGCTGCAGGCTAGAAATGAAATATGCAAATCATCAATGTTTGGAGAGTATTTAAAACTATGACATTAGATAAAATCACCAAGCAGATATAGGAGGACAGAACAAAATAAGAGTTCCACAGGGCTAAGCATCGTGGCGCTCCAACATTCAAAAATCAGGGAGATGCGAAGCAAACAGCAAACAAGACAGAAAATGTGGTCAGGAAGATAGGGGAAAAGGAAGATTAGAGGCCTAACGAAGATCATCTTTCAGTGAAAATGGTCAGGTAAGATAAAAACTGAGAGCAGACCTTTGGATTTAGCAGTATAAAGTCACTGGTGACACTGAAAAGAACAGTTTCAATAAACAGGTGAAGGAAGTAGTACCTGTTTGAAGTAAATTCAGGAAAAACACGGAAGGAAATTGGAGAGAGCTTGTATAAATACTTCTTTCAAGGAGTTTTTCTATAAAGGGAAAGAGGAAAGCGGGGTGGAAAGTAGAGGGGAAGATGAAGTGAAGGGAATATTTGTTAAGATGAAAGAATTAATAGTATGTTTGAATATTGATGGAAAATACCCAAGAGAGAAGGGAAATTTGATGTATTTGGAAAGAATAGGGTACAATTGCTGCTGGACTAACTGGGACTAGGAAAATAGACAGGCTCTAAGATACAAGTGGAAGGGATGATAACTGCAAGGAGAAAGGATATTCAGCCACAGTAAGAGGAGCTGAAGGTACAGTATCTGGCAGTAGGTAGGAAGATGTCATAGAGGGAGCTCGTGGAAGTTCTTTGCTGATCACTTCTATTTTCATAGTAATAGGAAGCAAAGTCATCACACAAAAATGACCATGGGGAGAAGCTTATGAAGGCTTTTGGAATGAGGAAAACGTTCACACCGCAACCCCAAACTCCACATATATTCAACGTAACTCACCATCTTCCTGCACACAACTGCTTTTTCTACTACATAGCTGCCCTGGAGACTGGAAAGACCTCTACTTTCTACTTGCAAATCAAGACTTTTTTCTTCACATATTTAGTGGGAACATCTCACTGCTTCCCAAATCTGTGTATTGACTTTAGCAAAGTGATCAGTCATTCTCCTCTTTTCTAATCAGTTACTAAGTCCCTAAGACCACAATTTTGTAATTAACACTCCTAGGCATATGACCAACATCAATTTTCTTTCTCCTAGGCTTTAGAGCCTAGGAGTTCTCGGGTCAAATTAGTTTGAGAAATACTACATATTTCATCTTATGGTTGATTTACAATAACCCTGACTTATAAAACATTTCTGAAATGTTTTGCCAAAAAGTAACATCAACCGTTTAACTCAGATTTTGATTCCGACACCTCTGTTGTAAGTCGGTTCTGCCATGAGTCAAATACCTCATTTTCTTTTTCAGTTTTCATTATTATCGCCTTTTATTATCAATATCTTTATAAATTTGATCTATCCTTGTCTTTGGTGGTTGAAAACATTACGTATAAACTTACAGATATATTTTAAAACATATATATAAAAAATACACAAATCTTAAAAATTCACTCTGACGATGAAGAAGAGTTAAATGACATTGGCATTTTGTCAGTTGAGGTAATAATTCCACTTGTGAAAAGTTCTGGATCATCTGAATTATCCCTGGGAATGGAAATGGCATTTCTAATCAGAAAATTAGTGACAGTTGTCTATACAGCCCTTTTAGTTTTTTCTTCACATATTTAGTGGGAACATCTCACTGCTTCCCAAATCTGTGTATTGACTTTAGCAAAGTGATCAGCATCTGGGTCCATGTTTTCAAGCAAATGAAGCTCCTGATTTAGTTTAGAAAATTAAATCTATATGGCCCGTGTTTTGAACAGTAAATCATTAAACTGAACATCTGTGAGTTAACTTCTGAGAATGATAACACCAACAAATTATGTGCTGTTCACTATACATAGTACATATTACTAATGACAAGATGTACCAAAAAAAAAAACAAAAACAACACCACAGTTCTAAGTGCAGTTCTTTGGAACTCGAGCATGCTGTAAGTCGGGGACTACATATTCACCACAGTATCCCATTCAATCAGTGTTCCACTAAACACATTTTCTAAAAACATTTCTAGAGATGAATTAGAGAAGCAATATTGACTAGCATTAACAATTAATGGTTTTCATTCATACATATTGCAGAAATATGGTACCTAATGTTTTAGTGCCTACGAAATACTAATACTTAAAAATGTAATCATTTACCCATATCTTTAATATTAACATATCTGAAAGGCACTGAACATACATTTACAATTAATTAGTAGTAATTTCTTCCTACTCTGAAATTCAAGAAAATGTTCCTTGCGTAAAGTGTTAAAGATATTTCAACATTTAAGGGAAGATTAACTATTTGCAAGTTATTCACTGAAAATTCTGTTAACTTACAAAAATGTAACTTAATAGATTCAGATCTTGGCTGTATAAATATTTTGAAGTTGCTTTAAATTGTTCCTTTTTTTAAGACTAGAAAACCTCTATAGTTCCTCCAATGACTAATATTCTAGATGTTTATGAAACCTCTTAAATGACTTATTAGCTGAAAATGTACTTTATTTATATCTTTCAATAAAATAGTAGTTTGCTTTATGGAAATAATCTTCTTTAAAAAAAAAAAAAAAAAAAAACCTCAAATATTCCCTTCCTGACAGGAATAACCAAAAAATTTAGATTCTTAAATTAAAAACATTTTTGGTTTTGGGAAATATTTCATATATTCAACGTCCTTTTTTTCATCCCTATAAATAAAAGTTCCTTAATATCCTACTCAATAACAGGAAGACTCTGGGGTTTAACATGCAATTCAGTCAGACTATGGGGTAGACTATGGGGACGAAATGGATGTCAGAAGAGACTCTGAAACTTGCTCTCGAACGTCAAGTAGCTAAAGCAAAGGGAAGAAATGATGAAGTAAAAGAACTGAACAGAAGATTTCAAAGACAGCTCAAGAAGACAAAGTACTATAATGACATGTGCAAAGACATGGAGTTAGAAAAACAAAAAGGAAGAACGTGCTTGGCATTTCTCAAGCTGAAAGAACTGAAGAAAAAATTCAAGCCTCAAGTTGCAATAGTGAAGGATTCTATGGGGAACAGTATTAAATGACACAAGAAGCATCAAAGAAGACACAAAGAATACAGAGAGTCACTATACCAAAATGAATTGGTTGACGTTCAACCATTTCAGGAGGTAGCATATGATCAGGAACCAATGGTACTGAAGGAAGAGGTCCAAGCTGCACTGAAGGCATTGGCAAAAAACAAGCCTCCAGGAATTGACTGAATACCAACTGAGATGTTTCAACAAATGGATGTAGCACTAGAAGTGCTCAGTCATCTATGCCAAGAAATTTGGAAGACAGCTACCTGGCCAACCAACTGGAAGAGATCCATATTTATGCCTATTCCCAAGAAAGGTGATCCAACCAAATGTGGAAATTATCGATTAATATCACATGCAAGTAAAATTTTGCTGAAGATCATTCAAAAGCAGCTGCATCAATATATAGGCAGGAAACTGCCAGAAATTCAAGCTGGATTCAGAAGAGGACATGGGAACCAAGGAAATCATGGCTGATGTCAGATGGATTCTAGCTGAAAGCAGAGAATACCAGAAAGATGTTTACCTGTGCTTTATTGACTATGCAAAGGCATTCGACTGTGTGGGTCATAACAAATTATGGATAACATTGCAAAGAGTGGGAATTCCAGAACACTTGATTGTGCTCATGAGGAACCTGTACATAGATCAAGAGGCAGCCATTCGAGCAGAAGAAGGAGAACACTGCGTAGTTTAAAGACAGGAAAAGTATGCGTCAGGGTTCTTTTTACCATACCAATTCAATCTGTATGCTGAGCAAATAATCCAAGAAGCTGGACTATATGAAGAAGAACCGGACATCAGGAAGATTCACTTACAACCTGCGTTATGCAGATGACACAACCTTGCTTGCTGAAAGTGAAGAAGACTTGTAGCACTTTCTGATGAAGATCAAAGAGCATAGTCTTCATAGTCTTCAGTATGAATTACACCTCAGCATAAAGAAAACAAAAATCCTCACAACTGGATCTTTAAGCAACATCATGATAAATGGAGAAAAGACTGAATTTGTCAAGATTTCATTTTACTTGGATTCATGTCAACACCCATGGAAGCAGCAGTCAAGAGATCAAAAGATGCATTGCATTGGACAAATCTGCTGCAAAAGACCTCTTTAAAGTGCTGAAAAGCAAAGAGGTTACCTTGAAGACTAAGGTGTGCCTGACCTAAGCTATGGTGTTTTCAATTGCATCATATGCATATGAGAGCTGGATGATGAATAAGGAAGACTGAATAAGAATTGATGCCTTTGAATTGTGGTGTTGGAGAAGAATACTGAATACACCATGGACTGCCAAAACAAGGAACAAATCTGTCTTAGAACACGTACAACCAGAATGCTCCTTCGAAGCAAGGATGGGGAGACTACGTCTCACATACTTTGGACATGTTATCAGGAGGCAGCAGTCCCTGGAGAAGGACATCATGCTTGGTAGAGTAGAGGGTCAGCGAAAAAGAGGATGTCCCTTGTCTCAGTTATCTAGTGCTGCTATAACAGAACTACTACAAGTGGATGGCTTTAATAAAGAGAAATTTATTCTCTCACAGTCTAGTAGGCTACAAATCCAAATTCAGGGCACCATCTCCAGGGGAAGGCTTTATCTCTCTGTCGGCTCTCAAAGAAGTTCCTTGTCATCAATGTTCCCCTGGTTGAGTAGCTTCTCAGCGCAGGGACTTCAGGTCCAAGGACGTGCTATTCTCCTGGCTCTTGTTTCTTGGTTCTGTGAGGTCCCCATGTCTCTCTGCTCACTTCTCTCTTTTATATCTCAAAAGAGATTGGCTCAAGACACAATCCAATCTTGTAGAGTGAGTCCTGCCTCATTAACATAATTGCCACTAATTCCATCTCATCAACATCATAGAGACAGGATTTACAACACATAGGGAAATCACATCCATTGAAAAATGGTGGACAGTCACACAATACTAGGAATCATGGCCTAGCCAAACTGATGAACATATTTTTGGAGGACACAATTCAATCCATGACAATGCTCAATGAGACAGACTGACACAGTGGCTGCAACAATGGGCTGAAGCATAACAATGATCATGATGATGGCACAGGATTGGGCAGTGTTTCGTTCTGTTGTACATAAGGTTGCTATGAGTTGGAACTGACTCAACGGCACCTAACAGCAACAACGACATGGGGTAGAATACTGAACACACAATCTCAGTGTTCTTTATGTGTGTGAGTGTGATTGTGTTTGTGTGTGTGTGTGAGAGAAAGGCTATATACAAAAACAGACAATCTAAAAACTGCTATTATTTTACTTTATGCTACACTAGAGGACAGCATAAAGGTCACATTAAAATGATAAGAATGATTAAGAAATTTGATACAGGTCATATTTCTTGTTTGAGGAAAGATAAACGAAGCACCTTTCACCCCATTTGTTCTGCTAAGCGCATCTAAAATCCCAGACAAAATGCATGAAACAACCATCAGAAGATGCTAAAAAGTGGAAAAAAAGAAGGGAGATTGGATAGCGACTTCAGGACTCAAGGAATGATCCTTTCAATCATTCCCACCCTCCACTAATACTAGCAGAGATGGCACCTTTCCCTACTCAGAAACTGTGGGAAGAAGCCTGGTTGATCACCTTCTATCTGCACTAAGCAAATGAAGCAAAGGGCAGCACCCCCACCTCCCAATCACAGAGTGAAGGGAAGTTTATGGGAAATAATACTACTGAAGAAAGGATTCTTTAACCAGTGTATGAACTTCTGAGCTGACCCATGGGGTGGCACGTATAAAAAACTGAACAGAACTTTCAGTAACCTATAGGAAAACAGAAAACAAACAAAAAACTAGAAAACAGATAATAAAATGGCTGACTTAAATACTAACATATTAATAATTTCAATAAAGGTAAAAAGCCTAAACATAACAATACAGAAAGAGTGTCTGAATGGAATAAAAAAAAAAAAATGACTCAACTACATACTATTTATAAGAAACACACTTCATATATAATGATATTGGTAAGTTAAAAGCAAAAGGATAGAAAAAGATTTTGCATATAAACACTAATCAAGAAAGCTGAAATAGCTGTATTAATATCAGAGAAAGTAGAATCCAGAACAAAAAAAGTACCAGGGAAAAATATAACATTATATAACAATAAAAGGGTAGTTCACCAAAAAGAAGTAAACATGTTAAATATTTATGCACCCAACAATAAAGCTTCAAAATGCATAAGGCAAAAGGGGCAGAACTGAAAGGAGAAATAGATAAATTCACAAACATTGCTGGAGACTTCAAAACCCCTCTCTCAGTAATTGCATATCAACTAGATAGAAAATCAGCAAGCATAGAGAAGACCTAAACAATACCATCAACCAACTAAATCTAATTGATAATTATAGATCACTCTACCAAGCAGCTGCAGAATACATATTCTTTTTATATGTACATACACTATTCACCAAGAGAACCCACATCCTGGGTCATAAAACAAAACTCAATAAATTTAAAATATTTAAAAATCATACAAAGTATATTCTCAGATCATCATGGAATCATAGGAGAAATATTAAAAAGAAAGAAAACAGGAAATCTCAGAACACTTGGATATCCACTGTCATCAATCCTTTTCAACAACATTCTGTAAGTCCTTCCCAATTGTCTCAGTCATCTAGTGCTGCTCTAACAGAGATAGCTTTACAAAGAGAAATTTATTCTCTCACAGTCCAGTAGGCTACAAGTCCAAATTCAGGGCATCAGCTCCAGGGGAACGCTTTCTCCATCAGCTCTGGCGGGAAGTCCACGTCATCAGTCTTCCTTTGGTCTGGGAGCTTCTCTGCGCAGGAACCTCAGGTCCAAAGAACGCGCTCTGCTCCCAGCACTGCTTTCTTGGTGGTATGAGGTTCCCATGTGTCTCTGCTCGCTTCTCTCTTTTGTATCTCAAAAGAGATTGCATTAAGACACTGATCTTGTCAACCTCATCAGGATAACCTCATCACAGTGATAGAATTTATAACACACGAGGAGATCACATATAATCTCATCATAGTGGTAGAGTGTACAACACATAAGGACATCACATCAGATAACACAATCACACAGTACTAGGAATCATGACCTAGCCAAGTTGCTACACACATTTTTGGGGGGACACAATTCAATCCATGACACCAATACAATAAGTGAAGAAAATAATATAAAATAAAATTCAAAAGGAAGAAATAAAACTGTCCCTATTGATAGCCGACATAATTCTCTACATTGTTGCTGTTGTTAGGTGCCCTCTAGTCGGTTCTGACTCATAGCGACTCGATGTACAACAGAATGAAACACTGCTCAGTCCTGTGCCATCCTCACAATAGCTGCTATACTTGAGCACATGGTTGCAGCCACTGTGTCAATCCATCTCGTTGAGGGTCTTCCTCTTTTTCACTGATCCTCTACTTTAGTAAGCAAGATGTCCTTCTCCAGGGACTGATCCCTCCTGAAAATACGTCTAAAATACACCAGACAAAGTCTCGCCATCCTCACTTCTAAGGAGCATTTTGGCTGTACTTCTTCCAAGACAGATTTGTTCGTTCTTCTGGCAGTTCATGGTATATTCAATATTCTTTGCCAACACCATAATCCAAAGGCATCAGTTCTTCTTTGGTCTTCCTTATTCATTGTCCAGCTTTTGAACGCATGTGAGGTGACTGAAAATTCCATGGCTTGGGTCAGGAGTACCTTATTTCTCAAAGTGACATCTTTGCTTTTGAACACTTTAAAGATGTCTTTTGCAGCAGATTTGCCCGATGTGATATGTCATTTGATTTCTTGACTGCCGCTTTCATGGGTGTTGATTGTAAACCCAAGTAAAAATTCTCTATATAGAAATATAATATACAAGAAAACTCCTAGAATATGTGACTTTAGCAAAGTCACAAGACATAAAGTGAACACATACACACACACCTGTACACACAAACACACACCAATCTTATTTATGTACAAGCAATGAACAATTGGAAACAAAAATTAAAAATAAAATACAATTTACAATAGTTCAAAAAGATAATGTTAATTATAAATCTAGCAAAACAGATACAGGATTTGTATGTTGAAATTGCAAAATACTGATGAAATAAATTAAAAAACTAAAGAAATGGAGAGGCATACCGTGCTCTTGAATTGGAAGACTCAACACAGTAAATGTGTCAAATCTCCCCAAATTGACTATATGTGTGATGAATTCCTATCAAAATCCCAGAAGGATTTTTGTAAATATACACAAGCTGATTGTAAAAATGGTGAGGTGAGGGTGTCAGACCTCCTTTAACTTCACAAGGGGCAAGGAAAATCAAGATCAACAGTCCAAGGCTGATTCCTATGAAGCAGAGGTCAGACATAACTCCTCTCCTTCGACCTTTTTACCAATTCTGACACCAGTGGTCCCTCCCATGGCACTCTCTACTTCTCTGCTGGGTTGAATAATTTGTTGCAATGGCCACACAGAACTCATTGGTAATACACACAATTATGGGGTTTATTAAGGAAGTAACAGGTTACAATTCAGGATCAGGAATGACTCAGGATATAGTACTTTGGTCAGGAAAGCTTCTTGGCCATGCCTGTAAGCAGGCCTCTCCCTGGCCTTTGGGCTCTCAGCCTTAGCCCCTCAGGCATCTTGGGCCTCTTGGGCTGGGCCAGCCTCTGCCCTGCTCAGGCAAGTTTTACAAAGCTCTTTAGCTCCACCTATAAGTGCCCAGCAGTACCCACCTCTGCCAGTAAGCCTGGGCCTGAAGGTGCTCAGCTCTCTAGCTCTGTGGGTTGGCAAGCCTAGCTCCGCCAACAAGTACCTACAGGAACCCCACTCCACCAGCTTTCTTGTTCCATGGGCCAGGAAATCCATCACACCGTCTTGTGCCGGTCTCCTGGTTCTGCTGCTGTTGGTTCTCCGCTGCCACTTCTCGTTGTCTCGCGCCATCTTTGGTGTTACAGCTCTCTCTCTGTCTACTGGGTCAAGGAGGTTCTCAGCACAGAGATCCCAGGTTCAAAGGACACGCTCCATTCCTAGCTCTTCTTTCTTGAGAAAGAAGAAAGAGGTCCCTCCTTTCCGCTTCTGGGATGGCTCATTTTAAGCCTAACAGGATGGCAAAACCGACCAATCCCCTTGCTAGGGTTCCATACACCTTATTTGCATGGCCCCACCTGCACAAGGTGCCATACACTTTATTTGCATTATTAGCAAGCTATTCAATCCCCCTGGTGGGCCACAAGCACCTTATTTGCATAGTTCTACACAGTCATTTGGTGGGCGTTACAAGACCATGACGAGAAAGGTCATACAAAAGCAATCCATCGCACTGCACTGATTCTAAAATTTCTATGGAATTGTGAATAAACTATAATAGCTAAAATTATTTTGAAAAAGAATAAAATTGGAGTAATCACATTACCTAATATTAAGACTTACTATAGAGCTTAGAGTAACTGGAACACTGTGGTATTGATGGAGTATACACATAGATCAATAGAATAGAAAGTCGAAAAAATAGACCCACACAACTATAGCCAACTGATATTTGACAAAAATGCAAAAACAATTCAACAGAGAGATGTTGTTGTTGTTAGGTGCTGTCAAGTCAGTTCCAACTCGCAGTGACCCTACGTACAACAGAACAAAACATTGCCCAGTCCTATGCCATCCTCACATTCAGCCAACTGATATTTGATAAAAGTGCAAAAACAATTCAATGGAGAAAGATTAATCTTCTCAATAAATGGTGTTGGAACAATTGGACATCCATAAAGAAAACTCAAAAAACTCATTGCTGTCGAGTCCATTCCAACTCATAGCAACCCTACAGGACAGAGTTGAGCTGCCCTACAGGATTTTCAAGGAGTGGCTTGTGAATTCAAACTGTTGACCTTTTGGTTAGCAGCAATGGTTCTTAACCACTGTGCCACCAGGGCATCCATAGGGCAAAAAATCGCAATCTAAACCTCAAACCTTATACAAAAATTAACTCAAAACATATACTTTTAATGTAATATATAACACCACAAAACTAACAGAAAAAAAAATAGGAGAAAATCTTTGCGACCTAGGGTTAGTCAAAGTTTTTTAAACGTGATGCCGAAAGTACAAACCAGAAAAATATCAATAACTAAATTCATCAAAATAAAACACTTTTTTGGATCAGTGTAAAACGTTATTAAGAAAATGAAAAGACAAGCCACAGACAGGGAGAAAATATTTGCAAATCACATATCTAACACAGGATCTGTTTTCACATATATAGAACTCTTCTAAAGTCAATAATAAGGAGGAAATACAATTGGTAAATGGGTAAAAGACTTGAACAGACATTTAACCAAAGACAATATATGGATGACAAATAAGCACAAGAAAAAAAGTTCAAAATCATTAGTTATTTGGAAAATGCAAATTAAAGCCACATGAAATACCTTTATACTCCTATTAGAATTGCTAAAATAAAAAATACTAACAATAGCAAGACTGATGACAATGTGAAGAAATGATCTCTCATCCATTGCTGGTGGGAATATATAATAGTACAGTCACTCTGGAAATTGATGGGACAGTTTCTTATAAAGTTTAACATATTTTACCATATAACCTGACAATTACACTCCTGGGCGTTTACCCTAGAGAAATAAAAACATATCCATAAAAAAAAATCTCTACATGAATGTTCCCAGCAGCTTTATTTATAATAGATAGAAGTTCTTCAACTGGTGAATAAATAAACTGTGGTATGTCTATACAATGGAATACTCTTAGCAATAAAAAGGAATGGATTATTGATACCTGCAACAACTTGGATAAGTCCCAACATCATTATACTGCCTTAAAAAAATCCATTCTCAAAAGGTTATATACTGTATAATTCCATTTATATAACATTCTCAAAATGACAAAATTATAGTAATAGAGACCAAGTCAGTAGCTGACGGGCAGGGTTAGGGAGAGAGTTAGGGATTAGCATCATGGTGAGTTTTGGAATTTCTTTGTGGGACAGAACAATTCTGTATCCTAGTTGTTGTGGTGGTTACGTATATTTCACAGAAATATTAAAAAAAAAAAAAAAACAAAGTGCATGTAAAAACTGGTACAATTGAAATAAGTCTACAGTTTGTTTAATAGTATTATATCAACACCAATTCTTGCTTTGATGAAGTATTATGGTTTTTATAAAATATTACTTTTGGAGAAAGCTGGGTGAAGGGTAAGTGGGAACTCCATATTAAGTTTTACAATTTCTTATGAGTCTTAAAATAATTCCAAAATGAAAAGTTTAACTGCATATAGAAAAAATAAAGTCGACAGATTTGTAGGAAATTTGAGTCTATATAAACCCCCAGAATGCTGCCATCTCTAAAATTATCTTCTTGAAGAGTCAAGGACAGAGAAAGTTTTACTACAGTTGCCTACATTTTTTATCAGAAGACAAATGGGACAATATCCTACTTTTTTATTGGGGGTGTTGGCCTTTAGGTTTACATGGGATCAGGTAAATTAAAGCTCAAATAATTGCTGCACTTAAATACAAATTATACATCAAGGCTGCAAGGATTCATGTTCTGAGCGATTTAGAATACAATAAATGCTTACAGAGATTAAGACATTTACTGTAAACCATTAGGAAGCCAAATGTTTAAAGGGCAACAGGTTTCAGTATTTAAAAATCCAGGAGAGGTTTACACAACTCATAAAGAAATTTTAAAAAAAAACCTCACAAGAAAATTAAAATTATTTCCTTGGATGCTTTATATACAAATAAAAATACTCACCAGTTTTTGATGGGGTAGTATGGTAATATTCCTAAAGAAGTATTTCATTATTAAAACAAGCAAAAAACAAATCCACTGGCAAGATTACTGCTCAAAGAGTATACTTTCTTCCTCTTGAAATCATCTAACAGAGCTGACAGACACCAAAAAGAAGGCATTCTTTAAAAATACACACTTTGAAAGTATATGATTTAGTGTCCTACCCACCGTGTTCTAAATCTTGATTTTGTTTACATCTTAGGTGAAGACAAAGCAGGAATCCTAGCTATACTTGGATGAACTTTCTGAGATTAGAGAGGTCAATTCTCAATTATTTGCACCAACAGAGGAGAGCATTATCATGGAAAATAGAAAAATGCTTATAACTCAGCCGGGTGAATCTTAGACCTAGGGGGTCTCTGTGGTGGGACTAGCAGTACTTTACTGTCCTGCTGTCCACCTGTTGGCAGAAAGGATTAGATTAAGAACCCAAAGTACTACCCCTGGGGGAGTATGAGGAGGGTATCACATCAAGGGAACGGAAGTTATTTGTGTTGGATAAATACCCTGTGCCAATACTTCCTACCTGTTATCTCAGTGAATTTACAATGGCCCAATTAAGTTGTTATTCATTTCTCCATTTTATAGCCAAGAAAACTAAGGCTCCTAGATATTAAATACCTTGCTTGAGGACATAAAATTAGCAAAGTCAAATTCAGGTTTCTCTGTCCCCAAAGCTGGTACTCTTTGCCTCATGGAATTTTATTGCCTCTTAAGTAAATGGGTAAGTGTTGAACAACTAACGGAAAGGTTGGCGGTTCAAGCCCACCCAGAGGCACCTGGGAAGTCAGGCCTGGCAATCTGCTTCTGAAAGGTCACAGCCTTGAAAACCCTATGGAGTAGTTAGTTCTACTCTGCACACATATGTCACCATGAATTGAAATCAACTCAATGGCAACTAATAGCAATGAAGCACGTACAAAGCATAAGATACTGACGGATTGCATTTTAACGTTTATCCACATAGCCCATGGTCTACAGGACAGTCAATTTTACAGATATTTCAAAAGCTTCATTAGGTTGTGACAGCTTATTCAGGATAACTGAAACACGAGAAGACTGCAATTCTCAGGCACGCAGAGATTTCAAGCTTGAAGGAAACTTGGAAAACATCCAAGCCTACCACAGGAGATGACTCTATTTTTGGTAATGTTTAGCTCACGGGATTATTGCTGTATTTTATCTTATTTTATTTTTTACTATGGCAGTGAGAAAAGCAGGAATTTATATGTATAATGAACTTGACTCTTTGAGTTTCATTTCAAAGTCAACAGTTGTTCTTTTATTTCTCTGTTGCTTATTTTTTAATCTCCATAGCTACTTTCCTTAAAGTCTGAAAAGGTCTAATTTAAATTAGTGATATATAATAATGTCTAAAATGGAAACCAAATCAAACCACAAAATTGGGTAGCTATGCAGAAGACATGTCCAAAACCACCTATAAAATTAATTTGATTCTGTATATGTATAAAATAGAAATATATGTATATATCATATGTATATATTATATGTTTATTTCATTTTGTATATTTTTATTTATAGCTTTCATGTGACCCTGTAATTCCTCTTTTCACCTGGTCTCTGATCTGAGAATCTGATTTGTATGGATTGTATCGATCGGCTTCCTTGCTCTTGGGCAGACTTCAGCCAGTGGAGAGCCCAAGCAGGAGATGCGCACAGGGAAGATGAGTGAGGTCAGTAAAGTCAATGACATGGTGGTGTTTACTTCCCAATAGGTTATTTGGGTCAGGCTGTATCCCCAGACTTTAAGGGCACAACTTCTCTTAAGGCAGCCTTCGCTATATATATTTTTTTTTCTTCTGAGTTCCACAAGGCTCTCTACCCTTACCTTTCAGGACTAGGACTCCACTATTAACAGCCCCCAGATACTGGACTATTACTTGGGGTTTTCCTTTTCACCGTCCACACATTTCAGTGTGTTGTTTGTTTCTTCTGTGACCATGACGACAACAAAAATGAAATACATATGGACAGATACTTAACATATTGACTCACGTGACGTATTCTGTTAAATAACGCATTTGTTTTATGCATTAAAGTTAAAAAATAAAGATTAATACAATGTAAAAATGAAAAACCCTTTCACATCCCCAAATCTCTGTTACCCAGAAGTAGTGATTATTTAACTATTTCCTTTGTATTGCTTACAAGAGTAAAGATTCAACTCATTCTGCATTTAGACCAGGCAATGACGCTCCAGAGAACCGGAGAGCCTAGAGTGGAGTTTAAGGGCCAGCATTTCCCCGACAAGGAACCCTGTGTCTTAGCCACTGACCACTCTGGCTCCCAGTCCAAGTTAACATGGGGGTTGGAGGAAGATACCAAAAAAATCCATTGCTGTTGAGTCAATTCCGACTCACAGTGACCCTATAGGACAGACTAGAACTGCCTCATACATAGGGTTTCCAAGGAGCAGCTGGTGGATTTGAACTGCTGATCTTCTGCTTAGCAGCTGTGGCACTTAACCACTCCACCCTCCAGACAACTGGACATCCGAGAAAAGAGAAGTGTCTCCTCCAGTAACGTAGTAAGATAAAAAGCTTCCCCCATCCCAGCTTGGGGAAAGAGAAATGTTTATTGTGGGTCTCAGAGCAATAGGAATGTGATGATAAAAGCCAGAGTGTCAACAGCCTGGCTATTTATTGAAGGGAGGATGGAATGGTGATCTGCTAGACTGATAACCATGACACATACACATGACTCTGAAGCAAGGGGAACTGTAGATCGCATCGAGCTTAATGAAAAAGGTATGAACAACATGGACATTCAAGGAAAGGATTCATTATACTGAGGGGAAATCATCTGTTCTACTAAAAAAATAGGAAAGATCCATTTTTATGTATAGGATTTAACCTACCATTTCTACATTGTATCATTAAATAGATATATACAGTGTTGTTAGCTGTCATCCGGTCAGCCCCAGACCCGTGGCGACCCCTTTCACAATGAAACTAAAGGAATCCCATGATCGGTGGCAGATCGGACAGTTGTTGGACAGTTGTAATCCTGTAATTTGATGGCTGATTTTTGGAAGCAGATTGCCAGGCTTTTCTTCAGTCTCTCTTAGTCTGAAAGCTCCTCTAAACCAGTTCAGTATCACAGCAACACACAAACCTCTACTGACAAAGAGTCCATGGGTAGTACAAATGGTTAAGTGCTCTACTGCTAACCAAAAGGTTGGTAATTTGAACCCGCCCAGAGGCTTCTCGGAAGACAGCACTGTTGGTCTGCTTCCAAAAGGTCACCGCCTTGAAAACCATATGGAGCAGTTCCACTCTGCACACATGGAGTCACCATGAGCTGGATTTCATTCAACAGCAACTAACAACAACAATCCTAAGATTCCAAACCTCCACTGACAGACAGGTGGTGGCTGCACATGAGGTACATTGGCTGGGAATCAAAACCAGGTGAGAATTTTACCACTGAACCTACTCCGGTTAGAATTATTTCCCATTAACTAAGCATGCTAAAATTGCAATCACTCCAAGGATGATTCCCATCAACATCATTAACTCTTCTAAATTGAAAGGCTACAACAATGAGTGGGGCAGAGTAAAATATTTACTTTAGGCTTGAGACTGAAATAAGTCACATTAAGAACTTAAAAATCAAATCAGTATAGTTCCTATTCTATATTGTACAATATTGGCACTATATTAAACCAAAAAAATAAGAATCAAATCTGTTGCCATTGAGTCAATTCTGACTCGTAGCAACCCTACAAAACAGAGTAGAACTGCCCCATAAGGTTTCCAAGTAGCGGCTAGTGGATTCGAACTGTGAATTTTTGGTTAGTAGCTGTAGCTCTTAACAACTGCGTCACCAGGGTTTCAACACTATATTATTACTATATAATTTACTTTTTATGATGTCGATTTTTATTGTCTGTTTCTACTTTTTTAAAATTATAAACTCCATGGAGGAAAAGATCTTTGCCTGCAAAATAAGAGATTCTCCATAATATGTGATAAATGAATAAATGAATGAATAAGCACATTACATAAAATACTTTCTTTATAATTACATTCAGGTCTTGTTGATTCTGACATTCTGGTTTTCCTGATACTGTAAATCTACATATCTGTTAACCTATGAAAACATCCTCACAGAATAAATTAGATGTAGAGCAGACCAAAATAACACATTTCAATGATAATCTTATCAAGGAATCTTTAAACCAATGTGTCTAGAATTTCTTTTAAATTGTGAAGCACACTATGTTAAGTGTTTTGTTTTGCTTTCTGCAGGAGACTATTTTGTTTTTCACTATTAAGAGAAGATAAAACAGGAAAATAATTGAGTAAGTTTTTCAAACAAGACAAACATTTTGGTCACAAAAAGTGACATGCTAGCTGTTAATGAATCTGATATTGTATTTTAGGGCTATTGAACAAAAATTATAGCACCAAGTATTCCTACTGACAATCTATACGTGCCTGTAATATCACAAAGAGACCACACAACTTAGAACAAATATAAGGATGTAGCCAAGGTGTTAGAATCAAAGTTCAAAGAACTTTAAAAATGAACAGCTGTTGTTCTTACCTGCCCAAATCTACTTCCTCTTCTTCTGGCAAGAGGACTCCAATTATCCTTGGACAACCTCCCCTCCCCAACTCCAAGACTGTGTAGGACTGATCCAGTTCCAGTTCCAGGCATGGGCATGTGACCCACACCTGACTTATCAGAGCGAGGACATCTGCCTCCTGGCCAGGGGGATTGGCCATAACCCAAATGGGTTCAGTGAATACCACACTGAGGTATCTGCTATAACAACTAGGAAAGAGATATTTTCTTTTGCTGACCTTGGATTTGGGTAAATGAAAGCCTGGACCTGTTGACAAAAAGGGTGTCAACACAGAGGAAACCTGATCTGAGGAACAGGAATTTGGAAATGGAGTATTTATAGTAATACTCTGTGTTTACAATGTGACAAGTATCATTCTAAACATCTCACATGTATTAATACAATCACAGTCTGAAGAAGGTAATATTATACACATTATGGAGGCAAGGAAACTGAGTCACAAGGGCTTTAAGTAATGTGTGCAATATCACAGAGCTAATAAGTAGTGGAAACAGGATTTGATCCCAGCCAATGCAATGACAGAGGCCATGCCCTTAAATACAGTTGTGTTTAAAGCCCAGCATATCCCACCCTCACCCTGACCTTTCATTAAATGGGCCAATAAACTCCCTTTTAAAGTTAAGCTAGTTTTATGTTTTAGGCATTTGCACTAAAAATTCTGAATATACAGCACCATACTAGTAAGAACAGTAACAAATATACTGAAGTAATATTAAGGCCTACTACATAAGATGTCCCCTAAACATGAAATTAATTAAAGACTATAGACCGTGTGTGTGTGCTTGTGTTTAATTAAAAAGAAAACATCTTTAAAATTCTTGCTTTCCTGGTAATATAACTTCATTTGGAATCCCCATTTTCTATCAAGTCTTTAAAAACATACAAATGATTATTCTTTAAAATGCCATGGTCTCACTGTTAGGATAGCTCATGAAATAAAATTTACTTTATTTTCAATTTTTTTTTTAATGTTTCCCTTCTAAGATTGGATCAATGACAATAAAACTCCGTAAAAGAAGGTTGCTATTGGGAGCAAATTAATATTTACAATCGAAAATAGCAAACTATTAGCCAACAAACTAGTGTAGTCAGATGTTCTCAGTAAGAGTCTTAGATGGAATTCTCTCTAGGATGGTTTTTCTTTTTGGGGGAGGGGGTACAATATTACATTGAAAACTAAGGGCATCTCCTAGTGGAGTATGCACCTGTGATGTAAAAAGCAACTGGGGGAAAAATAAAAGTACCCTTTTAAGTGTTAAATTTTAAAACTGAATAAATATTTCATTTCTGTGACAATTGTTACATGACTGCTTATTATAAAAATGTACTTTGATCATGGCTTATTCTTTGTATTTGATATCAGTTTGGACCAGGAGCTCCAGGAATAGAATTCCAATTGTGTAACAACTTGAATATAAAATGACATCATTTGAGGGAACTCAACTAAATTAGAATTTGTGCTTTGTAAATATGTCTTCAGCCATGCATAGTGGGGTGTACAAATCCAGTTAAGTACAAAATTATCAAACCTAAAAGAGTTACAGTCCAGAAGTAGTAAAAATCTTATACTTAGGTGGATTCCACTAAAACAAGTTGTGTTATTTCTAGTCTGTCATACTACCACTTAAACACTTAATGGTAATTCGTTAAAGGACAGAGCTAGTTATTCAACACCACTCAGCTTCCTCTGTTATAGACAATATTTTAAATCATTTTTTGGGAAACCTGTGAAGCTACAGAAAAATGGGCTGACACAATTTAAACATGATTTATTTAAAAGTCCCCCTTGGTGGTATGCATGGGGCTAAACCCTAAGAATATGTGTATATGAATTAACAATTAAAACTAAATTTAGCTTCAAAAGTGAAACTGCTTTTGAAAATTATACATGACTGGTTTACTAAGCAAAGGAGGAGCATGCACTCTTCTAGCAGGTTTTGCAAAAGTTCTAAACGGTGGTGGTGGAAACCCTGGTGGTGTAGTGGTTAAATTCTATGGCTGCTAACCAAAATGGACTGCCAGAAAAACCAAACAAATCAGTCTTAGCAGAAATACAACCAGAATGCTCCTAAGAAACAAGGATGATGAGACATTATCTTGTTTATTATTTTGGACACTTCACTGGGAAAGACCAATTGCTAGAAAAGCCCATCATGATCAGTAAATCAGAGGAGGGTCACTGAAACTGAAGGAAACCCTCAATGAGATGTATTGACACAATAGTAGTAACAATGGACTCATACCAATGATCATAAAGATGGCATAGGAAGTGGCACTGTTTTGTTCTGTTATACATAAGGTCACCATGAGTTGGAGCCAACTCAATGGCAGCTAACAACAACAATCACGGTAGCTCATCTCTGCTGATTCAAATGTTCCCATTTGGATAACTCAGTTACTTTTAGTCTTAACTTATAGTCTTTCAGCTTATTTCCTGTTTCTTCTGCTTCTGTCCAAGAAGGTTTTTTACATATGAGCAAGTCAGTTTTATGCGAACAAATTGGGAGCAAGGGTGACCTCTAGCTTTATAATGTTCCTTGGGGATGTGCTGGCTGATGTCTACTGCTATCAGGTTGGTTGGGTGCCCATCCAAGGGTATTCTGCAGTGCCTATTGCTGAAGAGTACTCCTGAAGTATATGTATCTTTTCGTTTCCAGCTTGAACAGAAACCAGGATACTCGCCTGGCCAACTTGGGCTTTTATTTATTCATATTGACGCTGCAAATTACTCTGAGTCTCTGCTATGTCACTGAACCAAGCCCAGGTCTAGGGTGTGGGGTTACTTGACCCTTACCATACCAGGCCCTACAGCAGGCCCAAGGTTTCCCTACGCAGCTACAGAGGGCTTCACTGTGTGGGGGAATATGGGAATATCTGAGTCCTTCTCTCTACCAGAAGGGAACTGAAGAGTGCTCTGGAGTGCTAAATAAACTCTCTCTGTCTGATCTCTTTACTCTGCACAAAGTCACCAACATAGCAGAATTATTCTGGAGTCCTAAATGAGGTCTAAGTCAAAAAGTCCCTTCAGTCCTTTTCAAATGTTCCTATGAACTTTTCTAATATATCTTGCCTCTCTGGACTTTATGTCTCACTTCCAGTTTCCCCCATATCTACTCTCTTTTTTAAATGTTTAATACTTCTCAAAATCACACGTGACAGACAAATCTCTGACACTGCTCACAAAGTAAATAACTCAGGAATATTTCAGATGACTTTATTCTGCTTTAAATTTGAAAGTTTTTCAACTGTTGGACTCCTAACACACAATTCCTCCACAAGAAATGATGAAAGAACACTTATCTTTCACTGAAATTAAAAGAAATAATCATTTGGTTTATAAAACTTGATTGTAATTGAACCTCAAAGACATTAACATAATAGCATACAAGATTTAGTGGTGGGATTTTATGTTTAGTTAGTAAAGGCAGTTTCCTAGGCTGTAAATCTTTATAGGAGCAGATTGCCTGGTGTTTCAACCTCAGAGATGCTGGTGGATTAGAACCACTGGTCTTTCAGTTAGCAGCTGAGCATTTAACCATTGTGCCACCAGGGTTCCTTACAGTTTAGGAGACTAGAAGACCGAGTTCAGGGTGCCAGCTCCAGGGGAAGACTTTCTTTCTCTGTCAGCTCTAGGGGGAAGGTCCTTGTCATCAATCTTCCCTGGTAGAGGAGCCTCTCAGCGCAGGGACCCCAGGTCCAAAGGACTCGCTATTCTCCTGGCTCTTGTTTCTTGGTGGTATGATGCCCCTATGTCTCTCTGCTCACTTCTGTCTTTTATATCTCAAAACAGATTGACCTAAGACACACCCTAATCTTGTAGATTGAGTCCTGCCTCATCAACACAACTGCCTCCCATCCTGCCTCAATAACATCATAGAGGCAGGATTTATAACACACAGGACAATCATGTCAGATGACAAAATGGTGGACAATCACATAATACTGGGAATCATGGCCTAGCCAAGTTGACACACATTTTCGGGGGGCACAGTTCAATCCATGACACAAAGCTAACAACTAAAAATTCGTATTAGATATCTCTTTTCATTTTATCCTCTCTTAACCTTGACCCCATCAGGACATTCACTTTCTATAGTCCCCGGATTCATTGGCTTTTCATTTTTCCAGTATTAGATGGGACAAAGCAGTTGAGTTTTAGCTTCTAACTACAAACCAGCATCATTAAATCCCTCACAACACTCATCAATGAACCTCACCTTTAAGGGTACTTTAGACTAATCTTAGAAATATTCTGAAATTTTGTTGGGTAAATCTAAGTTTATAGGGCCTTCTTGCTTAACCGCTGTGAGTTTCCATATTTGTATTTAGATTCAGCATTTCAACTTATTTTTATCCCATTTCTTTTTTAGCTTCCAGAAATTTCTCACTGTTTTACATTTCCAAAGTGTACAATGAGACGTATAAATTTATTTACTTTTATTTTTAAATTTCTTTTGTCACATCATGATTTTGGAAGAAGATGAAATACATGTATCTGGACCACTATTTTTTTAAAATATATTTTCTGATCTCTTACTTACAGACTTAAAATTAGTGTTTTAAAAATCTGTTTAATGAATCTGTAGTACTGTTTCAAAAACATACCCATGCACGTGTACATCATTCTTTAGTGGTTTTGAGAAATATACACAAAAAGGTGATGGCTCAGAGGAATAATGTCAGGGCTAGTTTGGAGCTCTGGAACCTGGGAAGCTAATTTAAATTGGGTTGGTTTTCAAATGCAAAATAACTTATTCAAGGCATAAGTCAGGAAATGGAAATTTGCATTGAAAAGAATCCCACCTTTTTTACCTGTTAGCTCTGTGACCTTGGGAAACTTACTTTTAGGGGAACTAGAAAGGTAACAGAACAAAACAAAATAGTTATCTTATTTTGAACCTAGAAAAATTGATGAAGGATTGTTTTCTGAAAACTGAATAGAGAAACATGAAGACTGGAAGACGCTGTTGCAAGTGATTAGTGACTGAAGGAGGCAAAAGATGAGGAAGAAAGAGATAGTTCTACACGCACTAAATAGATTTGAAGTTTAGACAATCACACAAAATTATTCTACACTCTCATTTCATGCTACCAGTACTAGAAGCTCCCAATTGCCATAATCTGTCAAACCTCCCCAAACTTCCGAATACAAACACTCAAGCATATATACACACACACAGATTCTCAAATAGAAATCTCTTCCATCCCAAATAAACTGCACCCCAAAGCTACACATCAAGCATTTAATCAATTCTTGTTATTTTAAGGCGCCTTGTCATGTTCATTTCATCTAATTTTACATGGATAAACACGGACACAAAGAACTAGAGTAAACTTTTGGGCACTGTAGCCTACTGGTAGGTCTCCAGACAGGGGCAGGCATGGACTACCATCCCTAGACAGGGGTCAGGATGGACTACCACCCTCAGATTGCAAAACCTAACCATTATCCTAGAAAAAAGGAGTTTCTTATGGACAAGATGAAATAAAGATATCTCTGTTGAAAAAAAAATAGTGTTCTTGAATGGAATTCACCATGTCCAGGTGAAGCAAGAAGCAAGTGGCTAGGACTATAGGGAGAAAAAAAAAATCGGTAACCAAAGCCTGAATTCTACTCAAAATGTGAACACAGTGAAATTAGCATTTGTTACTTTCTTCCATATTTTTATCCTTCAATGATAAAATTGAAATTCAATTCACTAAAAGAAGAAAAAAAATGCCTTATTACATATGTGGGTGTGAATTTTCAAATTTGAAGTGCTGGCATATCTGAATTGGGTGACTTCAGACCTAAATTTAAAACTCCATTCTAAATTAAACTAAGATTTTCATTTCTACTCTTCTAAAGAAACCATTCAGCATTTTGTCAAAATTCTACTGCTTGAAAAACAAAAAAAGGCAGGAGCCAGAATTTCTAACCTAAAGATTTGCCTGAGTGTCTGCTAAGGATTTTTATGCAGCTGGCCCCAGAGAAGGCGCTTTGTTCAACAGGAGGGTAGGAAATAGGACTGATAATGTTAAATGAAGTTAGAACCTATAAATAACTTTATAGCCAAGATAGGTATATATCAAGCCTTAGTTCCACGTCCTGACTCCCAAATTATTTTTCACTTATTGGGATTTTTCCACTGTATTTCTGCTACCAAAAAAACAAAAAAAAACCCATTGCCGTCGAGTTGATTCCGACTCATAGCGACGCTATAAGACAGAATAGAACTGCCCTATTGGGTTTCCAGGGAGTGCCTGGTGGATTCAAACTGCCAACCTTTTGGTTAGCAGCTGAACTCTTTACTACTCCACCAGGGTTTCCGTTATTTTTGCTAGTTCTTTGTAAATTGGTAACTAGATAGAGACTGTGTTTGTTAGAATAAGGAGGCAGATCCCAGTTATAAAAGTCTTGACTGTAACAAAAAAAATGCAGAGATTTAGGCTTTGACTTACGTAAATAAACTTGCTATCTTAACAGCTTTCAGGGAATTCACCCAGTGAATGCTTGGGCACTAACTCATTCCTTCTTAGCTGAAAGGGCTATGTTTACATTTCAAAAGGTTTCCGATTTAGAGCTGATTTAATCTTCACTCTTTCCTAACTAATGGTCTACTTTACATTTCAAGGACTCCAACTAGGTTTGACTCAGCCTGCAATCCATCACTAAACTCCTACATCAGGAATGTTTATACGTTCACTTTAGAAACACTGCCTTAGTCAAACCATATCAGGAATGAGAGATTTGCATTAGGCTAGAAATTGATGTTAAAAAATTTTGTAGTTTGACTACCCCTTGTAAATTTCCCTTCCTTCCCCTGCAACCTTTTTCATGTGAAACCCTTTGCCTATGTTTACTCCGCCTGTTAAATACCCTGCTGTTTCCCTGCAAGGCAGAAAACATGCTGCAGCCTGTTTGAATGCCACATGTTTCTCCATTTCACAAAATGAAATTATTCCTTCAATAAAATTTTTGTTGTAATTTCTAATGGAGTGTCGATCTAGTGTTTTCACCAGGACACATAATTTTGGGCACTTTAATATCAGCACTGTTTTATTCCCTCCCCTTGGCTCCTTGGCTAACCCTTCTAAAGGATGTGGTAGGTGAGAGAGAAATATGAGCAAAAAAAATCCCTTATTGTCTACTGCAATATGCCATATGTTAATATGGATAAGGTATTACTAAGAAAGCAGTTATAATTACTAAATAGAATTACCCCAAAGGGATCACTGTAAATCCACAAATACACTGGCAAGTTCTGATTATTCTATTGGCATTCTGAAAAGGTACAAATACTCTCTGGAGATAGAACGGTGTCGATGAAAATAAGGTAGAACTGTTAGGAATTTATATATAAGATCAAGGCCTGAAGTACCAGAAAATTCGAAGAAGCAATTTTGCTTTCATTAACTGCCAATGTTGCAAGAGAAGGAACACCTCGTAAATTGAAAATCTACTGACACTTTAAATCTCAACTGGGACAATCATTAGGGAGAGAAAAGAGAATAGATCAGTGAGAGAGACTAAAATTTTATTTATCTTTTCAGTCAAATGAAAGAAAATTTAATGCAAAGAGGATAAGGGTGACAATACTCTAGATTTATATGCTACAAAACAATGAACACCAAAAGACTCCACAGTACTGTTAGATAAAACGGAATTATTTGATAGCAGTTTCAGCTCAATAAAAATAGAAAACCAAGGTTAATAAAATAACTTGTATATGACAAACATAGTATGAATAAAACAAAGCTGCCACAATAGGTTAATTTGTTAATCAACCATTCAACAAGCATCAACAATAGCTTAAGCATAGTGAGCACGTAAAATGGAATTAAATTAGTTGGCAATTGAACCTTTAAACATCCTGAAAGTTGTGCCCATTGTAATATGTATTTCAAAATCTTCTTATGAAGATTATTCTAATCTTTACATTTTTGTTTTTTGATAAAGCTCCATACCATACTTCATTTTAATACTTCATTATAATTTTAAGAAGAATTTATTACACAGTTGGAGAACAAAATGACAAAAAATGAGCAAATCTCAACATTTAGCCAGAAATCTCAACTCTATTTTTAATTCCCTTAGGATACTTTTAAAATATGCACCCATGAGAAGGTGATGATATGTAACACTGTTAAGTTATAATGAATAATATTATATGCATATTATATCAATTATATTTTTTGCATACTTACGTAATTATGGCAAAAATTTTAGCAGTAATTACTTTGTAGTATTCTTGGCAATTTCATTTTATTTTTGTTTATCTGTGTATAGTCCAAATGGAACTATGTTAATTTTATCAACAAAAAAATAATCATTACTTAAAAACATCATAATATAAAGCCATTATAAATATAAAGCCAGAGACCTTTTCCAGAGAGAGACTTAGTAAATCATGTAGTCTGTATTACAATATCTCAGGTGCATACTTTTCATGAGAGAGTGGGGCATCAAATCTCTGGAACATGATAAGGTCTACACATTTAAGTGACTTTTATTTATAGAATTCCCTTCTGCAATTTCTGTATCTCACTTCCTCTTTGAAAAGGGTGCTAATATAAAGAAAAATAATGTATTTCTGGAACAATAGAGAATACACAGTAATAAATTACAAATGGCATATTTACCTGACCCTATGTATTTGGTGTAAAATATTTTCAATAGGTATATTTGGTGATGAAAATGTAAGGGAAACAATCAGCTTTGATGTAATAATGTAAGCGAGTGCCTCCAAAATGACATAAAGTCAATAACATCAGAAAATATCCAAGTGAATGGCATAGTTTTGTTGACAGTGGGATGTAAGTTTACCGGGGAGATTAATGTTGCTGACAATCCACTCATCAGTAACTTTAGGGATAAACTTAGAGAGTTACTGTGTATCGGTAAGTCTCTTAGCTCCTTGATCCTGGCTATCTCATTTGTAAAACAGAAGTAGTAACACATGCTTTGCAGAATTGTTGACTGGGGTTCAACAGATGATGGATGTAAACAATACATAACCCCTTGCAGTGGAGTTGATTCTGACTTATGGTTACCCCATGTGTTACAGAGTATAACTGTTCCATAGAGTTTTCTTGGCTGTAATCTTTATGAAAGCAGATTGTCAGACCTTTCTTCCTTAGCGCTGCTGGGTGAGTCTGAACCACCAATCTTCACGTTAGTAGTCAAGCACAAACTGTTTGTGCCCCACCCCCCTCAGGGAGCTCAAATAATAAATACAGTTCTTTTATAATTCCTTTTGTATTTTTGATGATATATCTTAAACCTCAAGCATCAAATGAAAAATACAAGGGAAGTATTATTTTTTGTTGCTCTTGCACAATGAAACATATTATACATATTATTTAATAAGATATAGGAAGCATTGGTGGTGTGGAGTCCCAGGAAGCCAACTCTGAGATGATGACTGTGTGTAGGTGGTAGACTGGGGAGCGTCCTAGGGACTTATACTTGTGAGGTGCAAGAGAAGCAGGACTGAGTAGAGGCTGAGGCTGTACTGTGATTGAATTGCAATAGAGGTTTCAATAAATCTGAAGCTAGAATGGCCTTTTGGAAATACTTACCCAGTTTCGAGGCCAGGGGCTGGGACTTTGCACCCCAGCATTGATCAGCCACTAGATTGAGGCTACCCCAGGGAGAGAACAAGTTCATGAGAAGTAGCTCCCTTCTGCTGAGGACAATGCCTGGGGAGGAACTCAGCAGTAGGGACACTGGAGGCCCAAGACAGCATGCACTCCAGGGGATGAACATGTGTTACTATATAACTTTACTTCTTCAGAGGGCATCATAGTCAGAAACTGAAGTCTCACCTATGGCAACAATGGCCTCATAATTAATTATCATGCAGCAAGTGTATTTTCATTGTGAACTTCAGAAGATCATTTTTCCTAACAAGTGAGTTGACATAAGAAAGGCCATATTTTGCTCAGAAATCCCAAAACCATATTTTAAAGTATGATGATGCTCTCTCTTGTTCATTCCTGTTCTTGGTAGTGTATATTAGGATATGCCTTGAGGCATGCAATTACACAATGTTCTACAATCATTCAACACAGAAATGAGGTTAATTTCTTTCTATTTAAACAACCCTGACTGAATAATAATAATAGTAATTAACTCTAGGTCTATTAGTCACTTTATTTGCATCCTTAAAAATAAAATATATAAAAACTAGGATGAATTTGGCAGAATCGCCATTGTCATAATCCTTCCTTGACATTATTTTGTTTAATTATTTCCCATTTGAAATTTAAATTGAGGTGAAAAGTTTATGAAGATGGAAAAAGTCAGCAGTAATCAGTTTTGCAAGTGGGGACAAGAAGCGAGAGGAGAAATAAAACAACTTCCTTTCCTTTCTCAGAATAAACTAAAGATGATGATACTCTCAACTAAGAACTTACACGATCCATTACGAGTTGGAATCCCTGTTTCTAGCTGGGTTTCTGTGTGAGTAAAGAAGTAAACATTAATAGGTATGTATATAAGGCTCAGAATTAGGCTCCTTTCTTACTCCCAAAAGGCCTAGAAAGACACATTTTTTTTATAGTGGGAAGGTGGGGGATGTGTAAAAGAAATAAAATGTTTCAAACAATGTAAAGTAGTATCTCAATTGCGAGAGGTGCCTTGTAAATTTCCAAGTTACCTACATGCAGTTAGAACCATATTTAAATTTGAGGGTTCCCTATTACGCAATGGAGGCGTAAAGACAAAAGAGCATTTTTTTTTTTTTTAAAGGGGGTTGAAGGATACAGGAGGGCAGAGGGGCCAGGTTATCACCTGTGATATGTCTCAAAGTGAACTCTCTTTGAA
This sequence comes from Dugong dugon, assembly GCA_030035585.1. Taxonomy (NCBI): domain Eukaryota; kingdom Metazoa; phylum Chordata; class Mammalia; order Sirenia; family Dugongidae; genus Dugong; species Dugong dugon. Next base: position 17,637,003 of record CM057480.1, on the reverse strand, counting down.
GGGTGAAACAACTTATGGTCTTTCTCCCTGGGCAAAAGTCACACCAACTGGGTAATGTGTTTTCTTCTCTAGTATTACATAACCCTTAAAATACCCTCCATGTGACCCTCCCCCCATCCCCATGATGGTTAATGTTGGTTAATGTTATGTGTCAACTTGGCTAGGCCATGACTTTCAGTATTATGAATTGCCCTCTATTTTGTGTCCTGATGTAAGGAGAGTGTCCTTGGGGGTATGGCCGGCAATCAATATATATGGATGTTCTGGCAAAGCTCTCTCTCTCTCAATCTTGCATCTGACTCTTCATCATCTGACCTCCAGTTCTTGGAATGTGAGTCAGCAGCCTACCTACCTGACCTGCTGATTTTGGATTTGTCAGCCCCTGTAACCATATGAGTCAGGAGAAGCCTCCAGCCTGTCACCTAACCCACAGATTTGGGACTTGCCAGCCTTCACAACTGCATGAGCCATTTCCTTGAAATAAATCTCTCTCTCTCTATATATATATATATATATGTATATACACACACATATATTCACTTCACTGGTTTTGCTACTCTAGAGAACCCAGCCTAGGACACTTTCCACCCACCCCCCACCTCCAGGCTGCATACTTTCAGTAAAGTCTGATATATACATAGACCTCATGTAGCAGTTTTGTGGGAAATAAAGCATGAGGACAGCTTTTATTAAAAAGCAGCATAGCCTACCTTATGTCAAACCCTTGTCTGATGGTCAGGAAGAGGCAGCATTTCTCTGAAAGTACAACTGTAGGAATCTATCAGTAGCAAAGTGATGTCTGGCCTGAGGCGGAGTTAGGTGGGGGAAGGAAAATATGCTGAGGAAAAGGAGGGGTTTCTAAATGGTCATTCAGAAAGGACGTAAAACCAAAGCTTTCAATATTCCAATAAATACAAGAGAGAAGAATAATGCCTTAAAGAGGGTGAAGCTAAGCAGATATTTATATAATATCAAATAATAAGTTTTCAAATACGGACTGAGAGCCAATGGTGGATTTTTTTAAATTCTGCATTTAATATGATTTTGATAGCATATTTTAATTTTCAGGATGAAATAATACAAACAAACAAGTTTCTGTGCTGTCCTGATGCTGTATATCTGACTACTACCCGATCTCATACATGGTATATTGATATTGATATCAGGAAGGTCAATAGCAGCAGTCAATGGCTGCTTTCATTTGACTATTCCAGCAGTAAATATTTCTATTTGTATTCCAACTTACAAATTCCCGCAGATGGTGCCTGGCAGTATTTAAGAAACCCTTATCCTAACAAATACTAGGATTTAATATGAATCTGGTTTGCTTTCCTAACTCTGGGATCAGGTATGACAAAGTAGCCTTTCTCCTAACCATTAAGAAGTTGACTAAATCTTTATGATTTCTGCCTTGTTTCCCAGTATACATTGTATTTCTTTTCCTACGAGAGGATCCTGGTGCTGAAGATTTATCAATTTTGAACCACAGTGAATTCTTGGCAAGTACTCCCTCAACCCCACCTAACCCCACAGGCTAGGGTCCCTAGAAATTTGTAACAAACTACCAAGAATTACTATACAGTTTTCTGTCATACTTCAGATATCATCACACTATATTGATTCCCTCAGTTTCACTGAATACACCCAAAAAAAACCAAACCCACTGTCATCAAGTCAGTTCTGACTCATAGCAACTCTATATGGCAGAGTAGAACTCCATAGGGTTTCCAAGGCTATAAATCTTTTTGGAAGCAGACTGTCACATCTTTCTCCAAAGACAGCTGTTCGGTTTGAACCACCAACCTTTCAGTTAGCAGCAGATCAAATATCCTTGGACATAGATGCACCCCAGATTAAGGAGAAATTCACCATACCTTCTTGGATAGTGTGATTGTCCCTTCTGGCTTCAGAAACACTTTTAATGTCCAGTTACTCCACCAGACTTGGCCTCATCCCTGCCATTCCTGGATTTTTTCTTTCTCATGTCCATTTTTCTCTGAAGTCTAATTCCAAGCCAAACTAATATGGCCTGAAACAAGGGCTCCCATTAATTTATGGTTGTTTTCGGTGACCCATTTACTAACATAATAATACTAAAAAAATAATGTTGGAAAGAAATAATCTGAACAGAAAATCCAGTGTTGAATATTTTGTTGAGCACCATATTGATCAAAGTATTGTTGATAATTTAGAAATGCACAAACCTTGTTAAAGGAGATTCTAGAATAAACCATTAAACGAAACGAAACAGAATTTACTTTGTATTTTCTCCTAAAAGGATTTCTCTCCTTGAGAAAACAAAAGCACAGTTTCCAAATAATGTTTATTTTGGGGAGACAGCAGAAGTTAGAAATGCAGGTATTTGAATCAATAAGACCTGGATTTGATTGCCAGCTTGAACATCTTAAAAAGGAACCTGGTGGTGCAGTGGTTAAGCGCTCAGCTGCAAACTGAAACATTGGTGAGTTAAACACACCAGCTGCTCTGTGGCAGTCTGCTTCCGTAAAGATTTACATCCTTGGAAACCCTACAGGGCAGTTCTGTTCTGTCCTATAAGGTCGCTGTGCATCAGAATCGACTTGATGGCAACAAGTTTGGTTTTCTTGGTTTTGGTCATTTCATAGTTGTGTGACCTTCAGCACATTATTCAATCTATGTTATCCTCAGTTTCCATGTCTATAACAGGAAGATGGCCATCTCTCTCAGATCAGTTGTGAGGAATAAGTAAATCAGAAAATGTACAGAAAGAATTTATTCCAACACTAACTCAAGAGTAAGCGCACTGATGTGGTTATTTTGAAACATTCAATCTTCATTGCTGGTATTGTGGTTTGAAAGTCTTCAGCCACTAAAATTTACCTTGGGCTAGCTCTGATTTGGATTTCTAAAATAAGCATGTCTTTTGTTCTACTTTCTTTCTACAATTTTATTTATTACTTCTCCAAAAGAGTTTTCAAATACCCAGGAAGGTCAAATAAATCACCAAAGCCCACACCATCACCACCAACAATGCAAGCTAAACAAGAAACAATAAGTTGGAATTGAATCATGCTGTACTTAAGGTGACGTTATCTATATGTCAATGATAAGTAACAGATTTTCCTTAGGAAGTTCCAAGTAGAGACTGTGAAACAGATATTCTTAACACAACTTAACAGGCACATTTGCTTTACTAGGTCTATTGCATGTCTATAGAATTTAATAGTTCTCAATTTCTGGTAACAGTTTTTTTTTAAACATCCTTTTGTCCAATAACATTCATGATTAACCACCTGCCATACATTAGAAAGAGAAATTGGCTTCCCTTCCATTAGAATAGGAGCCCTGGTAACACAGTGGTTAAAGCACCAGGCTGCTAACCAACAGGTCAGCTGTTCAAACCCACCAGCCACTCCACAGGAGAAAGATGTGGCAGTCTGCTTCCATAAACATTACAGTCTTGGAACCTTATAGGGCAGTTCTACTCTGTCCTATAGGGTTTCTATGAGTTGGAATTGACTCGATGGCAGTGAGTTTGGGTTTTGGTCCATTAGAATATTCCAACTCATTCATACTATTAAAAAAACTCAAAGCAAAGTAGAAGTGATTTTCGTTTAGAAAAAAATTTTTTCTTTTCTTTGCTTGGTAGCCTTAAAGCAAGTTTCATATATATATATACACACATATATACACGTATATGTACACACATGTGTCTCTGTACATACAGATATATATATATACATATATATCTTCATGAAGTCAAATATCACAATCCAGTCTCATTTGTAAATGTCATAAAAGTATAGATAAACCATATTTTACTCATCACACCTGCAACACGCAGCCAGAATACAATACTGTAACTCTTTCTAGCTGGGAAGGTTCAAGCTCTCCCAAGTCCCTGCAGCAGGAGTCTACCCTCGTCTACCTCCTCTCTCCGTGGTTTTTCTAATAACCTCCCATTTATTTCCAAAGGGACTTCTGTGCTATTTTAAAAAATCTACTCATAAATTCAACTTACACTTTTAAAAAGTAGTCTAAAGTGACTATACAAACTACAAATTTTCACTCGCAAATTTAAACTATCTGCACGAACAGACTATATTTTATTGATTAAAACACCTACTTAAAAAAATGCATTTTTTCAATACCAATTGCCATCTTACTAAGTAGTTGAAGCCTCCCTCTAAAAGCAACAACAACGACAACCACTACCACAAAACTGTTTCATACACAATGTGAAAGAATGTCTATTTCCAAAGAACTATAATAAAGGCAAGCAACAAGGAACTCTAATGCCAGTGTTTTCTAATTATAGCAAATTTTCTGGTGACGCATGATCACAAGCCTAATACTGTCACATATATACAATAAACAAGAAAAAGCTCTAAGAAGTGATTTATTTTAATGTACTTTTCTGATAAAACTCTTATTTAATGTTTCTTCCTGGTTTACAAATTACAGTATTTTTACGCAAACAATGTGCACCTTCTATTTTTGTTTGCCAGTCGTGCCCTCCCCCCGTGAGATATTTTCATAAGCTCTGCTATGCCAATTTTTTTTTACATGTTTCTGTAAAAAATCAGCACAACACGCTTATGAAAATACCTCAGTGGGGGAGGGCCCAGTTGACAAACAAATGTAGAAGGCACGCGTTATTTGCGTAAAAATATGGTAGTGCATTCTTTTATTTCACATCTGCAGGTACACAGATAACAAGTTGATGAACTAAAATCGAGAATATATTTTTTAGAAAAGCTTACCACTGTCATTTTTCAGCATCCCATTGCTGAGTTGTTTTAGTCTCTTTTGATGGGATTTGCCATTGTAGTGGATTTGTGCTTGAGCAGCGGAATTCAGCTGAATGTTACACACGTTGCACAGAGTGAAGTTGGTATGTTTCTTCTCTCTTTCTGGTTTTTCTTCAAAGTCATCAGGCATTAATTCAGGCTCACTCTCCCCATCTTGTGCAGATGTGAAATCTGAGAGTACAAAGAAAGTCATCAACAGGCAGATCAAGATTTCTGGACTGCTTCATATTTATTAAACTGGGTAGCAAATGATCTAGATACTTAGAATTAAAGGTTTCCACTTCCTCCTGTTTAAATAGGTTGCTTTCATACTATCTAAAAGTTGATAGCCTCTTTAATGAAACACAAGTATAAAACATTTAAGGTGTTTATTCTGTGCCCAATACCGTGCCGAGAGCACAGCAAGTGTTCGGAACACATTTTCTTCACTTAATCATCATGGTAATGGAATAGGCATTACAGTTTTCCCAGTTTCACAGCTGAGGAAACTAAGGGTTAGAGTGTTAAATAATATGCCTAAGATCACACAGCTACATTTGGGATAAGTATCCAGTTTTATTTATCTCAAAATTCAAGTTCTTATGTGTTAATGTATTAGACACTTTCCTTTTGATTCAACTAAAGAAAATCTCCTTGTTTTTATATTCTTTACCACTTAGGTAAATTTTTAAGTAAACTTACATCTGGATGGACACATCCTACACATATAAAAATACCATAACTGTTTCAACACCTAAAAGTTGATATTATAAACCACAGAAGAGTCCCTGAAAACCAAAGAATGCCTCATATTCAGCTGGTGAAAGAGTGGGGGGAAAAAAAACTGTTGACGTTAAGTCTAGCAACTCTGTAGGACAGAGTAGAACTGCACCACAGGGTTTCCAAGAAGCAGCTGGTCAGTGCAAACTCCCAGCCTTTTGGTTGTCAGCAGCCGATCTCTTAACTACTGTGCCACTAGGGCTCCGGCAAAAGAGCGTCACTTATCTACTGGAAAGTCTTTTCGTTTTTGGAGAAATATAAGCCTTGAATACTCAAACCAAAGAGAAAAGGGGAGCTGACAATTCCAGCATCTCTGGCCTTAAGACAGCAATAACTAAAGTAACTATTGTAATACAGACTTTGCTATTCATTTACAAATCACTGGAAATAATAACAACTCCTTTCTAAAAATTTTCTGTGCTTCCAACATGCTAGCCTTGAATATCTCTTACGGTGCAGATATGATTTATCCTTTTCAATTCTCCAAACTCTTCAATGAGTTATTTTATAGTCTTTAGAAATATTGGCAGAAGAAAGCACAGTCATAATTTTTACATGCATTTATTAATTCCCTACTATGTAACAGGCATGTGACTAGGTGCCAGAGATAATGATGATCAATGGAAGCATGGCCCTTGCCATTACGGAAACTGATAATGATGGAAAGAACATGGACTTTGGCATCAGCCAAATGAGATAATAAATGCCAAAATAATTTTAATGATATTAATGATTAGTTTGTTAATAAAATTTCATAGAAAAGCAAACTAGCAAACCCCCGCAAAATACCTAAGGCATTATTCAATTTCCAAAAGGAGTAAATGATTTTTAAGTATATAATTCGTGCTTCCTTTTGTGGACTAATTCATTTAAAATATTTTAATCTCTTATTAAGTAAGAAGGAGGTTTTTTATTCAAGTAAACCTTGTTAAAATAATACTAAATAGACAATGTGGTCATATTTAAAAGAAAATTCATAGGCATTGTAAAATGATTACATATTTTTGGCTAAAGGAAAATATATAATGGCATTAACTTTTCCTATTTTATATAAATAAAACCACTTGAGTAGCTACTCCAAGTTGTATCTGGCATTTTTCAAAACTATTTTTCTTTTAAGAGTTGATTTACTCTTTTAAAGTCTTGTTTTATCTCAATTTAAGTAGTGGAAAAGATTACATAAATTGTGATATATTTAATCATTGTTCTATTTTTATACCCATTATAAACACATTTGGGAAAATTTTATAACATGGAAAATTTTTGTATATAATAAGCAAAAAAAAAAACACAAGATATTAGTTTGCATAAAGTATGTTTACAACTATGTAAAAGACAAGCTCTGCAATGTAACAATATTAGCAGTAGCTGATTCTGGATGGTGAGATCAGAAGAGGCTCTTTTCCCTTCAAATTTTCTATATTTCAAAAAATCTACATGATCACCATTTATTACCTGTGCTATGAAAAATAAATCAATGGATTTCAAAGAATAAGAAAAAAATGAGCTGATATTCCACAGAATAAACAGTTTAGGTGTGTCAGAACTAGGCCATATACGTAGATATTGCCAGTAAGCAAACCCTCAAGACACAGTATTTTTGCTAAATATTATGTGTACGGAGCCCTGGTGGTGCAGTAGTTAAGAGCTTAGCTGCTAACCATTAAAGATTGGCAGTTCGAATCCAGCAGACATTCCTTGGAAACCCTATGGGGCAGTTCTACTCTGTCATATAGGGTCGCTCTGCATCGAAATTGACTCAACAGCAACGGGTTTGGCTTTTTATTATGTGTGTTTGAAAGGAAACATTTTCTTCCTTGACCCACGTTTCCTCTTGACCCATAAAATAAACACTTTTGCCAACAATTTTGCAGAGGAAAATGTGAGAGGAAATTTTCTTCTAAGGCTATAAGTTTTACTTGCTTACACAAGAGGGGCTCCCTGCTCACAAGACAAAATGAAGGCTCTGTGTGGTGATAGGGTTAATGGCTGATTCTGCACTACGTTGCAAGGAAGAGAAGTCTCAAAGGAAATAGAAAGTAAGATATGTTAATTATGGGGTATGGAAGCTAGGGGGAAAAGGGAACCTCGAATAAACTGTGTGACTGGGACCTGACATCATAAAACATTTATATACTTTTCAAGAAAATGGCAATGTCTCAAATGCCACTCTCTGAAGAAAAGAGGCAATATGCATAAGTGATTTTTTTCTCCGGATATGGGTCAGTGTCATGTTTAAATTCTGCAAGGGAAATTTTGATCAGTTGAGTTCTATTGAGAACAATTCAGAAGTTACAAGTTTTAGGCAACTGGCTTGAAAGCAAAAATATTTTTATCAATTTGTCCATATTTTCTCCACATAATTTCCATCCCTCAGATAAGACTAAGACACTAGAAAGGTCTGCAGCTGAGCATAGTAATGTGGATCTACACTCCAATATGTAATAAATTACAGGACTAGAATCCTGGGGATGATTATTGGAAGTGAACCATCCAGAAAGGAAGTCACGAGAATGTTAAGACATTGTGAAAAACGTAACCAATGTCTCTGAATAATATGTGTAGTAACTGTTAAATGGGAACCTAACTTTCTGTGTAAACTTTCACTGAAAATACAATAAAATATTATTTAAAAAGAAGAAGAAGAAGAATACATTGGGAACTTTCCTGTATTTGTAAAACAAAGTACACTTGATAACCAGAAAAAATCTCTTGACTTTATGTACTTAAAAGGGAGAAATGTTACAGTGTGTTGGGAACCTTTGAGTTCTTGTTATACATGATGTACATTAAAAACCTGGACAACTAAAAAAAAAAAAAAAAAAACAGGTATTTGTGTGTGTATGTGTGTGTTGTTAAAGTATACCTTGATTTAATCCTACACTCATTGAAATAATTAAAAAGTGGCACATATATCATAACTCACCTTGGTAAGTTATATTAAGCAGTGTATTTGAACAAATTTTGAGGGAAAAAAAACTGGAAACAATTTTCCTCCAGGGATACAACATGGTTTTTGTAGTTAATTTAATTAGTGCACTGTTAGGAATCACTTGAGAGCCTTCTGAGGCAAAATCAGAAATGTCACCACTTGTACCAAAGCATCAGCTGTTGATACCAAGATTGCCCTGAAAAGTGCTAATTTTCTCTCCCCTCATCCTACCATCAGGGGAGCAGGCCATGGCCCTCGTGGGCCCTAAGCCTGGTGTAACCAAACTGATTAAGAATCAAAAGTTGAGGAACAGACACAAGAGTCAGTTGAAACATCTCCCGAGGACCAAAGCTGAAGCAATTTGAATAACAACCTAAGTAATATATTATTAGATTATAACCCAAAATACAAAATAAATTATCAACCTACTGTTAGAAAATAAATGAGGAAGAAGATACAAAGCTTCCAGATAGAAGATTTCCAGATCAGTTAAGTAGATACTGCCCCATCAATGAGGTAGAGCATAACTCTCTACCCTTTAAGATTTGGCTATGCTTAGTGATTTGGTTTCAAAGAGTACAGTATGGATAGAGGAGAAAAAGTAACTCTACAGTGGAGAAATATGACAAACACTATCTCACCCATGGAAGCAGCAGTCAAGAAATCAAAAGACACATTGCATTGGGCAAATCTGCTGCAAAAGAGCTCTTTAAAGTGTTGAAAAGCAAAGATGTTACTTTAAGGACAAAGGTGCGCCTGACCCAAGCCATTGTGTTTTCAATCGTCTCTATGCATGTGAAAGCTGGACAATGAATAAAGAAGACTGAAGAAGAAATGATGCCTTTGAATTGTGGTGTTGGAGAACAATAGTGAATATACCACAGGCTGCCAAAAGAACGAACGAATCTGTCTTGGAGGAAAGTACAATCAGAATGCTCCTTAGAAGCAAGGATGACGAGACTATGTCTCATATACTTTGGACATGTTGTCAGGAGGGATTAGTCCTTGGAGAAGGACATCATGCTTGGTAAAGTACAGGGTCAGTGAAAAAGAGGAAGACCTTCAGTGAGATGGATTGACACAGGGGCTGAAATAACGGGCTCAAGCATAACAATTGTGAGGACGGTGCAGGACCAGGCAGTGTTTCATTCTGTTGTACAGAGTCACTATGAGTCAGAACCAACTCAATGGCACCTAACAACAACAACAATCTCAGCTAGGTAATCAAGGATAACATCAACAGTGATGTCAAATTGATAGAATGCATCTTTGATATGATGCATTGAGAATGGATCTTCACCTCTGTGTTCTTCCTCACGAAAACATATAACCCCAGTAAAGCCAAAAGAAAAACATTAGACACATCCAAACTGAGGGGCATTCTCCAAAAAAAAAGTTACTGTCAAGTCGATCCCAACTCATGGTGATCCCATGTGTTTCAGAGTAGAGTTGTGCTTAATAAGGTTTTCAAAGGCTGTAGTCTTTCAGAGGAGCCCTGGTGCCACAGTGGTTAACAGCTTGGCTGTGAAATGAAATGTTTTGGTGGTTTGAACCCATCCGCTGGTCCGTGGGAGAAAGATGTGGCAATTTGCTTTCATAAAGATTTACAGCCTTTGAAACCCTATGGGGCAGTTCTACTCTGTCCTACAGGGTCACTATGGGTCATAATCAACTCGATGGCAGTGGGTTTAATCCTTCAGAAGTAGATTGGCAAGAGTTTCTTTCCAGATGACTCTAGATGGCTTTTAACTGCCAATGTTTCCATTAGCAGCCAAGGGCTTAATCATTTGTGCCCCCCCCCCCCAAGGACTCTATTCTACAAAATACCTAACCAGATGCTTCAAAACTGTCAAAGTCATCAAAAACAAGGAATATGTGAGAAATTATAACAGCCCAGAGGAGTTTCATTTAGTCTTACTTGAAGACCAAATTTAATGTGGTATCCTGGATGGGATCCTGGAACGGAAGAAGGACTTTGGAGAAAACAAAACAAAACAAAAAAGCATGAAATGCAAATAAAGTATGTTGTTGTTGCTTGCTGTAGATTGACTCATAGCAACTGAATTTGACAGAAAAGAACTTTCCCATAGGGTTTCCTAAGCTGTAATCTTTACAGGAACAGGTTGCCAGGTCTTTCTCCTGTGGAGCTGCTAGGTGGGTTAAAACTGACAACCTTTCAGTTTAGCAGCAGAACGGTTAACCATTGAGCCACCAGGGCTCCTAAGTATAGTTTAGGCCATAATAATGTATTATTATTGGTCCATTAGTAGTGACAAATACACCATACTAACGTAAACTGTTAACAACAGATGACACTGCATGGGGACTATCTGGGAACTCTCCATACTATCCTTGCAACTTTTCTTTAAATCTGAAACTACTCAAAATTAAAATGTTAGTTAAATACAAAAAAATGGGAAATAGAGTGGTGGTCATTCTTTCTCTGTCCTCGATCCATAAAACTGGAATTTCTCTTGAACTTGTGTGCTCGGGAAAAGAACTGAGGAAGAAGTTTTTCTTTTCTTCATCCCTTGCTCACTCTTCCCCATAGCAGGAAAAGTAAATTATATGATTGGGGAGGATGAGGAAAAAGGTCACTGTCTTATGTGCTGCCCGCCATCTTGGCTTTGTATTTCAAATTAGCCCCAAATCATATTCTCTTATCTCTGTGATTGCCATATATAAATTTACAGTATAAAGGCTTTCCATCCCTGCATAAAAGGTCCACAATGGTCTGGCTGCCCTGTCTGTGACTAGTAGGTGAATTCAGTTTAGGGAGTATGGGCTGGGAGTTCAATATCGGACATGGTTCCAAGACATTTTCTCTAATTCAACTTTGCTGATTAAAGAACTAACCTAACCCCTAGCTAACAAACAAATCTGATATAGCTTAACTAAGTACCCGTGTCTATTTTTGATTGGTTACCATCAAGATGAGGGGTGAGCTACTTTCTCTCTAGTTCTGTTTTGCTCTCACTCTCTTTCTCTAGCTCTGTTTCACACACACACACACACACACACATTCACACGCACCATGTTATACAATCTCCATCTAATTAAGAATTCATAAACTTCATTTTCTCTGTAGTATTTCAGCTCTATCAAAACGCCCACAACCATCAATACAACATTAAAGTATCTAAAAAGAGTTTATCAGTTGACAATCAAACCCAATTTTCTTGAGTGGTAAAACTTTCCCTACAAGTAATTTCAGTGTTTTATTTCAAAGTTAACAAGCCAGGTGCCATTTTTTGCCCACAGTTGGTTGTATGCTTTGCCAAAATGGTGAGCTTCTAAAATCTCCAAGAATCTTAAGGTCCTATAATTGTTATAGATTAAACTATGTTTCCTTAAAATACGTATTGGAGTCCTAACCCCTATACCTGTGGGTGTAATCCTGTTTGAAAATAGGGTATTCCTGTTTCTTGTAATGAAGCCATATCAGTGTAGTGTGCCTCAACCTAATCACTTCTGCGTTTAAGTAGCAGTAGAGATACAGAGAGAAGCAAGCACAAACGGGGGGGAGATAGATGCCACGTGAAGATAGCCAAGGAATGAAGGCTACAGAAGCATACAAGATTTTCCCCCAGAGCCAGCAGAAAGAGAGCCTTTCCCTAGAGCCAGTGCCCTGAATTCAGACTTTTGGCCTCCTGAAACATAAGAAAATAAACTTCTGTTTATTAAAGCCACCCATTTGTGGTATTTCTGTCACAGCAGCACTAGGAAACTAAGACAATGATAAGTTGAAATGACTAGATGACATCGGCTAACAGTTTTATAAATGATCTACAAAGTCATACAACTGTAAGGGGTCTAAGTAAACCAAAATCAAATATCTTTGATTTTGCAATTGCTTATCCCAACATAGAATTTTTTTTTAAACGAGGTAGATAAGGACTTGTAAGTCTAGAACACATTTAGTACAGACTTACTCCCAAAAATTGTTGCAGAACCAACACTAAAAACCAAAAACTGCTTTAGAAATCTTGACTTGACAGTGTATCTGGCAGTTATTTTTAGTTAAACTGAAAAGAAAACAAAAATTTGATCTATAGATATTTCATGGTCATACACCTGAAATATGACTCGTTAGGGGAATCCTCACCACCCATCTGTCATTTTGTCATACTGCAGTGGCTTGCATCTTGCTACGATGCTGGGAGCTATGCCACTAATATTTCAGCAAGGTCACTCATGGTAGACAGGTTTCAGCAGAACTTCCGGATTAAGACAGACTCAGAAGAAAGGCCTGGGGATCTACTTCCAAAAATAAGCCAATAAAAATCCTATGGGTCACAACAGAGCATTGTCTGACTCACTTGCCTTGAACACGTCATCAGGAGGGATCGATCACTGCAGAGGACATCATGTTTAGAGAAGCAGAGGGCTACAGAAGGGGAGAGAATCCCTCTGTGAGACAGATTGGCACAACTGCTGCAATGAGAGACTTGAACACGCCTGTGATGTGAGGACGATGTGGGACAGGAAATTGCTCTATTCTTTTGTAAGGTCACCATGAGTTGGAACTGACATGATGGCATCTATCATCCATCCATCCATTCATCTCTCCATCTCCCTATCTATGGTGGATGACAGCTAGCTATTCTGTAAGAAAAATGGAAATTAGAAGTTTATTTAATATATCATTTTAATTGTTTACGTTTTAAGAATATTTATTCAGAGCAAAAAAAAAGGTGATAGATTTTGGCTATTTCTTTTGGAATCAACTTGATTGAGGATATAAACATAAATGTCTAAACATTGCACAAATGTAAGACAAGGTTTATTCTAAAAAATTCTCTCTCTGAAAGAAGGGATCTATCCATGTAGCTCCTTACGTTGTGGTTGTTGTTATGTGCAGTTGAGTCAGTTCCAACTCATAGTGACCCTGTGTACAACAGAATAAAGCACTGCCCAGTCCTGCACCATCCTCACAATCATTGCTATGTTTGAGAACATTGTTGCCGACACTGTGTCAATCCATCTCATTGAGGGTCTTCCTCTTTTTTTGCTGACCCTCAACTTTACCAAGCATGATGTCCTTCTCCAGGGACTGATCCCTCCTGACAACATGTCCAAAGTACTTGAGACATAGTCTCACCATCCTTGCTTCTAAGGAGCATTCTGGTTGTACTTCTTCCAAGAAAGATCTGTTCCAACTTTTGGCAGTCCATGGTTTAGTCAGTATTCTTCTCCAACACCACAATTCAAAGATGTCAATTTTTCTTTGGTCTTCCTTATTCATCGTCCAGCTTTCACATGCATAGGAGGTGACTGAACATGGCTTGTGTCAGGTTCACCTTAGTCTTCAGGGTGACTTCATTGCTTTTCAACACTTTAAAGACGTCTTTTGCAGCAGATTTGCCCAGTGCAATGTGTCTTTTGATTTCTTGACTGTTGCTTCCATGGGTGTTGATCGTGGATACAAGTAAAATGAAATCCTTGACAACTTCAATCTTTTCTCCATTTATCGTGATATTGCTTATTGGTCCACTTGTGAAGATTTTTGTTTTCTTTATGTTGAAGTGTAATCCATACTGAAGACTATGGTCTTCGATCTTCATCACTAAGTGCTTCAAGTCCTCTTCATTTTAGGTTGTTAGTGAGTTTTCCTCCAATCCTGATGCCCTGTTCTTCTTCATATAGTCCAGCTACTCAGCATACAGATTGAATAGGTCTGATGAAAGGATACAACCCTGGTGCACACATTTCCTGACTGTAAACCACACAGTAACCCCTTGTTCTGTTCAAACAAATGCCTCTTGATCTATGAATGCAACGCCATTCCTCTTCAAGTTGTCATTCCAGGTATAGTAGACCATGTGATTGCCTAATTCAAAATGGCCAATATCAGTCCATTTCAGCTCACTAATTCCCAGGATATTGATGTTTATGCACTCCATTTCATTTTTGACGATTTCCAGTTTTCCTAGATTCATACTTCGTACATTCCATGTTCCAATTATTAATGGACGTTTGCAGCTGTTTCTTCTCATTTTGAGTTGTGCCACATTAGTAAATAAGGTCACCAAAGCTTAATTCCACCCACGTTATTAAGGTCATCTCTACTTTGAGGAGACAGCTCTTCCCCGGTCATATTTTGAGTGTCTTCCAACTTGGGGGGCTCATCTTCCGGCACGATATCAGACAATGTTCTGCTGTTATTCATAAGGTTTTCACTGGATACTTCTTTTCAGAAGTGGACTGCCAGGTCCTTCTTCCTAGTCTGTCTTAGTCTGGAAGCTCAGTTGAAACCTGAGTGACCCTGATAGTATCTGAATACTAGTGGCATAGGTTCCAGCATCACAGCAACATGAAAGCCCCCACAGTATAACAAATTGACAGACGTGTGGGAAATAGCTCCTTCTAGACTCTATTACATTAGGAAAAGCTTCCTCAATTGCTTTATTATGAAAAAAAAAAAAGTACTGTTTGGGAAAAACAAATCAAGATAATTCACTAAAGGAGAGTTGTAATTTGTACAATATGTACAAATTATTGTGGAGTCTATAGTTCTTATGAAGTTTTCTTGACAGACAATAAAAAAGAATGTAAAAAAATACAATACAGGATGTTATTTTGAAAAAAATTTTAAAGATGGCTTTATAAATTAATAAAAAATTGTGGAGATCACAAATAAGCATTTATAAGTAAAATGGGGAAACATACTGTACTAATGTGATTGGATACTGGGATAAAGTTTCCAGAAACAGCATCATAAATGGATTTAAAAGGCATTCAACTTAATCTGCAATAACTTATAAAAAATGAAAAAAAAATCTATTAGATGATGAAAATGGTTTAGTGGTGGTAAAGTCATTGTGGTCAAAGATGTATATGAAGGGTTTAAATAAAATTGCTTCATGCAATTAAAACGGGAAATGAAACATTATAAGGAAATATTTTAAAATTTCATCCTCATTTCTGAAAGTTTATGGAAAAAAACTCACCATTCCTTTTGTCTTCTCAGTAGAAAAAATGAGAGATTGGTTTTTATTCAGCATCTTCTTGTATTATGGTTTATAAGGTACAAGTTACATCTATATCTACATATTTACAGATATTCCAAATATGCTGAAAAAAATGAACTATTTTAGGAGTAAATTTCCTTCTATTTTAAAGACCAGTACACAAGAAGTCATATTCTTCTGTAATGGTAAACTATTTAAAATATACATTTATGGCATTTCACCTTTAAGAAAAATATAGATTACAATATTCTTCTACATTTCACTATTAAAATTGTAAATAGTCCATAATTAGTGCTATCAAGTATCAATATAGAAACAATTTTGCATTGATTTCATTCTCCACTAGAGTGCAGTATGAATTTAAAATTAAAATTTCAATATCTAGAGATTCCTATAATACTAAACATAAAAAAGCATTACTGTAATTTTATAAATATCCAATACATACACACATATTCTGGCACAATATTGAGCGTTAATGGCACACAGATATACAATATATCTAATGAATTCCACATAAATTCACCAAAATGTAGGTACAAAAATCAGGCATTAAAGATAAATTGGGAGAAAGTCACAGAGAACAGATAATCTAAGTCAATCATCCCTTATAAGTTCTTTATTAGCAGCAATAATTTAGTATAGTCTGTTAACTTCAACATCACTTTGGAACTGTAAAAATGAGGGCATTTTATTTAGTAATATCTTGCTTTTACAATACGAAAATGTTATTATAGAAGATTACATAAAAAATTAAGGTTGATGGATTGTATTCCAGTTACAGTTTTTATCACATCATGGCATCAAACTAAAGTGTCAGTCTCAATAAGTTTGCATTTTTCACAAGGGTATAAAGCTCTTACTGAATAATTAGGATTCAAATACAAAAATTAAACCCAGAGGGGCAGCATGAGATACAGAATGAAACTCTTAAATGTATTCCTTTCCCATTTTTAAGCAGTAGGCTTTCAGAACTGCAAACTGAGAATCAGAATTTCTACTCTGAGATCTCAGATAAAGAAAATTCTACCTTGCTTTTCCAGGGACACTCCATGAATTCATGACTAGAATATTTTCTAGGCCAAACAAGTGCTCATAGTTTAATTACAAAACCAAAAGCATTTCTTCTTCTACTTTTTTTTAAGTATATTCTTCAGTTGAAACTATATATATATATATACTAGGTCAGATATATCTTAAATTTCAATATAACAAATGTAAGCCCTCAAAGTTTCTCAGTCCTAGGGGGAAGAAATGTATTATTATCTTAAAAAACAATGTGTAAATATTTTCTCATTTTTTACCCTTTTTATTATCTTAGGAATCTTTTCTTTAACCAGTCATGCCCTCAGCGCCTCTTGGGCAAAACAAGAGCCCCTAAAGTTACGTCCCCTTCTCCCCATACCCCTACCATCCTATAGGGGTGTCGAAGCTGCACTATGAGGTGTGTTCTTGAGTTGTCAGGCCAAATTTGTTTTTGAGACTATTTTCTGTACTAAACTCTGCTCCCTTGAGAGTGCACCAAATATCTTTGAGCTTTCAGCTCTACCCTACTTTGCATCTAAAACAGCTTATATAAAACTTAAGAGTAGTTTGCCCCAGAAAAACTTCCAAAGACCTAAATTAGAGAAAGATTGTCATGGCATACATCTGGTGGAAAGCTATGTCAAGGAAGAAGTAGGAGCCCTGAAGATCACTGAAAAGTCATTCAATAAATAGTTTTTGAGCACCTCTTCTGTGTCCGGCACTCTTTCAGGTACTTGGGATATCAGCACATCACATGAACAAATATCCCAGCTCTCCTCAGAGCTTGAGAAGAGGGTCACAATGAAGGTTATACTAACTCTAGTATGATTTTGATAACCAGTTATATGATAAGGAAGGGTAAAACTGTGGTATTTACTGTGATTAAGATTTGGGCCTGCACATTTGGCAGTTAGATGCTTAAGTTGTTCCGTTATTTTAAGAAACAACTTTGCTTTCCCTATCAACCATAAGTAAGTACTTAAAGTCCCAGAATTTTCTTTTTTTAATGATCCTATCTTCTTAAAATATAGTTTGATACTTTGGTGATTTCAGCTGTTGCTTATATTTAATCTTTTTGTAATTCAGACTTTCTCAAAAGAGTACCTGCTTCCTTCTTATCCAAAACCATTCTTTAAGAATGACATAATTACTCTGAGTTCCATGGTCCCGTTTACATTATTTCCCCTCTCACTACCAGAGGAGTAAAGTAGAACCTAGTAATGATTCACAATACCTTCAGGCTGCTTGAAAATATTTTTTTCATATCTAGAAAATGTTTCCTACAACTGAAAATGGAAGGCATACTCTAGGGCGGCCCCTATGATCTTCACCTCTTCACATTCATACCTTTGTGTACTTTCCTCCTCTTGAGTGTAAGCAGGACCTGACCTGCTTCTACCAACAGAATATGAAAAATATAGCAGGATGTATAAAATTACATGCATGTGATTATATTACATAGGTTGCAAAAACCATCTTGCAAGGAAGAGTTTGTCCGCCTTGCTAGCTTAGAAAAAGCAAGCTGTCATGATGTGAGCTTCCTTATGGAGAGAGCCACATGGCACAGATCTTAGGATTGCCTCTGGCTAACAGTCAGCAAAAATCTGAGACCCTCATAAGGAACTGAACATTGCCAGCAACCACATGAGTAAGAAAGTGGTTCCTTCCTAGTTAAGCCTCAGATAAGACCACAGTTTTGGATGATATCTTGATTGCAGCCTGGCAGGGGACTCAGATAAGCCAAGTCCAGACTCCAGATCCAGACAAACTGTGAGATAATAACTGTGTGCTTTTTAAGCCACTAAGTTCGTTATTGTTATTTGTTATTGTTTTGCAGCAATAGATAACTAAGACACCAGACTAACTCTTCCACATTAACTGTGAAATTTACAGAAAAAAAGAAAGAAAGATAGAAAGAAACAGATGCTGTCAAGCCAATTTTGACTCATGGTGACCCCATGTGTTAGAGTAGAACTATGCTCCATAGAGTTTTCAAGGCTGTGACCTTTCAGAAACAGATCTCCAGGCCTTTCTTCTGAGGTGCCTCTGGGTAGGTTCAAACCACCAACCTTGTGGTTAGTAGTCGAGTGTTTAACCATTTGTGCCACCCAGGGACTTCATAGTTAAATTAGGAATTAATTAATCCAAATTTCCAAGGAAATGTTTTTGTTTGTCAAGAAAACATCCCAGAGCAATTCACAATCTAAGAAAAACATGTTTTTCTTAAATGGGTTCAACATGCCAGCTGTATCCCCAACCCCAAACATATGCACCATATTTGAGTAGAACAGATGGAAAAAACAGAAAACTCAATTCTTTCTCACATGGCATGAAGATCTACAGCACCCGTTCAACATCCATGGCAGACCTCACTGATCAATTGTAACACCGTTTCATTCAGAGGGATCCACAAATTACTGAGATTTGACATATGAGATGAAACTTATTTGCTATGCTAGATCTAAAAGATCTTTTTACATGAATACAAAGTAAACAATAGAATTATGATCAGAAAAGTCCTTTAATGTATCACTGTCAAATTTTATTTAGAGAGAAGTAGGAATCCTTTAAAAAATAGATAAAATTATGTAGCAGTTATGTTTCACTGCAGTACCATTAAAAGTATTTCTTTTCATTTATCTGAATGATAAGCTTGAGAGACTGTAATGCTTATGGAACTCAATAATTCTAAACCATGTAAAAAGAATCAAAACTGAAAATGACTTTGTTAAATTATAGCCCTTATTACAAGTAAAAAGTAATGCAGGGTGGTTAATTTAAGACAGAAAATAACTATGAAAATACAATTAAGACTTTTTTTCATACGTAAGCGCCATTAGTAGAGACTTCATTATATTCATATTTCTCAAATGCATTATATTCAAATTTAGGCTCCAACTAGAGACATGACAGATACGAATATAGGTCTGAGATGTGAAAGATCATTAAATGTTAGCAAGTAGATTTATAAATTTAAATTATAAGAAACTGAGTTCCTCAGACATGAAAAGACTAAGAAGAACCATAATAGCAGTCTTAAAATATATAAAGGAATATCATTAAGGTGAAGGTGGTTTTCCACTTCTGTCCATCTCTACTAATGAAAGAAAGAGAAAAAAATGAGTTTAAGCTACAGCATGAATAATTTAGGTTACATACAGTGTTATCATTAAGAAGACTTCCAAAAGAGTTGAGGCAGTTTCATGGTAAGATTTTTTTTTTTTCTTTCTGTTTTTCAATCAATTTTCATCCACCTGGGGTAGTTAAAAGTAAATCCTCTTAAAGGTAAGATGGTGGATTCTGCTCTCTCAAGTGTTACCTCATTTTAATTATTATAATTTATCTCCAAAGAATGAAACTTTTCAATAGCAACAACGATTTTTCATGAAAAGTTCTTTTAAAACTATATAAGAGGCAGAGCCAACACGGCGCCATAGATGAATGCATCATGTCATTCCTCTGCAGCAAGGACCTGAAAAACTAAGTAAAACAGATACAAACAAAAATTCTTGAACCATAAGCATCAAATGAAGGGATCAAGAACTAGATCAAACACTGAATGGAAGAAGAAACCACAGGAAAACACAGAACAAGGAGATATAAGGAATAGAGGTCCCCTGCCAACCAACACGAAACAGCATTGCCGTCTTGGAGCACAGTCAGCAACGAACCTGGATAGGATATATGGGAAGGCAACTTTACAGAGCTCCCAATAGGAGACAGAGCACCCCATAACCACAGAAACATGTTTTCCCACCCTCACCCTTCTGCCCATATACCATCCCACCCCTTCCCAACGGGCCATGCCATACTGCCTGGCTAGAGAGCTACCAGCCTGCCATCATCCCAGGTCTGCCTCACCCTCACTGCCAGTGATGTACCATTTTTTTCCCTTTCTTCCTCCCACCTACCCCCATATGACACCCTCACTCCTTTCCCACAGGCCACACCACACTGCTTGGCTAGAAACCTACTAGCCCACCTTTAGCCTGGGTCCACCCTGCCCCCACCCACCAGCTCCCTCCGTGCCATTTTCTTCTTTTCTCTTTCTTCCTTTTCTTTCTCCCTCCCACCTTGTCCCATACTCTTACGCTCACCCCTTCCCTACAGGCCACGCCACACCACTCAGCTAGAGACCTACCAGCCCACCTTTATCTCAGGTCTGCCCCGCTCCCACCCGCTGGCTTCTGCTGCACCATTTCTTTTTCTTTTCCCTTTCTTCCTTTTCTTTCTCCCTCCCATCAAGCCACACATGCTACCCTCATGCCTTCCCCACAGGCCACACTGCATCACTCAGCTAGAGAGCTACTGGCTCATCATCACCCCGGCTCCACCCCACACCCACCTGCTGGCTCTTGCCATGTCTTCCCTCCCCCTTTTTTCCCTTTTTTCTCCCTGACACCTACTCCTGTACTCTGCTTCTACCCCTTCCCAATGAGCCATGCCACCTTGGAGGGAGTAGAGAACTACCAGCCCACTGCCAACCTAGGTTCACTTATCCACCCATATCCACCAGCAACAGCCATGCCATTTTTTTCCTTTTCTTTCTCTCTCCCATCTAGGTCAGTATGCCACCTCGACTACTTCCCACTGGGCCACACTGCACCATTGCAGGTAGACAGCAATTGGCCTGCCGCCACCCCAGGCTCCCCCCATATCTACACACCAGCTTCTGCAGTGCCATTTTTCCTCTTTCTTTCCCTTTCTTCCTTTTCTTTCTCCCTCCCATGTGGCCCCATACACCACCTGCCCCCTTCCACTGGGCCATGCTGCATCACTGTGGCTAGAAAGCCACCAGCATACTGCTTTCTACATCCCATCTACATATACCACCTCACCCCCTTCTTGCTGGCCTCCAGGTCCATGCTGCCCCACCCACCTGCAACCCTTTTCTTTTCTTTTTCTCTATTTCCTTTTGTTTTTTCCCCATACCTAGCCCTGCATGCCACCCCACATTCCTGCTGGCCTTCACCATGCCACTGTGGCTAAAGCGTTCCTGGATCAGGCCTGCCACCACACCAGGCCTGCACTGTCCCTCTCCTATCACCACCTGACTAGCTGCTGAACAGTGAGAAGAGAGCCCATACCACTCCCCGTCTGACAACCCCACCTATCTGGCAAGGGCCTGTGAACACACCCCCACTGCTGGACCAACATCAAGAAGCTGATAGTCTCCACTCAGTCCACCCTCAGCAACCTCGCTAAACCAGCATACAGCAAGGCAGGCTTACCATCACTGCTGCTGCCCTGTCCACCAGGACAAGGTGGTGAGAGCTGCCATGCCCACAAATAAGCAAGCAGCATAAGCATGCTTGGCCTGCCCAACCTGAAATATCAAAACAAAACAAAGAACCAGGATGAAACAAACAAATATGCAATGAATAAATAAAGAAAATTATATCTTAATGTCTTGGACGACAGTAGATAATATTAAAACATATGAAAAAGCGGGACAAAATAGCTCCAGCAATGACCAAAATAAAGAACCAGATGACCTTCTGGTAGAAGAAAAAGCAGTGGAACTACCTCATATGGAATCCAAAGACTAATATTTAGGGTTTTCCAAGAGATTAGGAAAAAGATTAAGGTAATCACAGACAAAACCAAGAAAGAAATAGACAAAATTATGGAAAACACTGACAGAACCAACAAAAACAGACAAAATCAAGGAAAATGCGGACAAAGCAATAGAAGAATTCAGGAAAACAACACAAGAGCAAAATATCAAAATAAATGAACAATTAGAAATCATACAAAAACAGCAACTAGAAATCCAAAAGATAAACAAGATTTCAGAAATGGACAACTTAATAGAAGGTTTTAGGACGAAATTTGAAACAATGGAAGACAGAATTAGCGAGGTTGAAGACAAATCCATGGATGCCATTTTGTTTGAGGAAAAATCAGAGACAAGAATGAAGAAAACCTAAGAATTATGTGGGACACAATCAAGAGCAAAAATTTGCGTGTGATCAGAGTTCCAGAACAAGGGGAGATAATGGAAAAGACAAAGAGGATTGTTGAAAATTTGTTGGTAGAAAACTTCCCAAATATCATGAAAGATGAAGAGCTGACCATCCAAAAAGCTCAACAAACTCCATATAAGATGGACTCCGAAAGAAAATCACCAAGACGTATCATAATCACACTTACTAAAACCAAATACGAAGAAAGAATCCTGAGAGCAGTTCAAGAAAAGTGAAAGGTCACTTACAAAAGGGAAACAATAAGACTAAGCTCTGATTACTCAGCAGAAACTATGCAGGTAAGAAGACAATGGAATGATATATATAAAACTTTGAAAGAAAAAATCTACCAAGAAGAATAATATATCCTGCGAAACTCACTCTAAAATATGATGGCAAAATTAGGACATTTCCAGATAAGCAAAAATTAAGGGAATTCATAAAAGCCAAACCAAACTTAACAGAAATTTTAAAGGGAGTCCTTTGGTTAGAGAACCAACTACATCAAACAACAACCAGAATCTAGGACACAGGACAGCATCAGCCAAATACCAACCTAGGTTAAGAACTCTCAATAATAAACAAAGCTAAAAGACTTAAAACAAGGAAACAGAAATGTCAATCTGTACCTGATGACAACATTGAAACAATAAAATAGGGAATAAATGGTGTAGGTATACAACTTTCAGATGTAGAGGAAGTCAACATGATATCAAGTAATAAAAGACTGGTTCAAACTTAGGAAGATAAGAGTAAATTTCAAGGTAACCAAAAAGAAAGTTAACAAAATTAATGATCAGAATAAAAAAGAAGCAAAACAAAGTCTCAGTAAACACAAAATCTATAATAATGAAAGAAAAGAAAATCCACAAACAAAAGGAACTTGGCACAGGAAAGTAACAGAAACAAAGAAAATGTCAGCACCACAAAAAAAAAAAAAAAAAAGGCACAACAATATGACAGCAATACACTCATGCCGATCAATAATCAAACTGAATGTAAGTGGCTTAAATACACCTGTAAATATACAGAGACAAGTAGCAGAATGGATAAAAAAGCACAACCATCAGTATACTGTACATAAGAGACACACCTTAGACACAAAGATATAAATATATTAAAATTCAAAGGATGGAAAAAACAGATATCAAACAAATTTTAAACAAAAAAGGGCAGAGGTGGCAATACCAATTTCAGATAAATTAGCTTTTAAGGCAAAAGCAACCATGCAAGACAAGGAAGGACATTATATAATGATTCAAGAAACAACCCACCAAGAAGACATAGCCTTAATAAAATCTACACACTTAACAGCGGGGCTCCAAAATACCTAAAACAAACTCTAACAGCACTGAAAAGAGAAATAGACAGTTCCACAATAATAGTAGTAGATTTCAACCCACTACTCTCAGTAAAGGACAGAACAACTAGAAAGAAACTCAGCAAAGATACAGAAGATCTAAAGACCACAATCAACCACCTTGACTTCTTAGACATACCCACAACACTTCAAACAACAGCAGCAAATTATACATTCTTTTCCAGCACGCATGGAGCAATCTTCAGGATACATTACATCTTAGGCCACAAAGCAACCCTGCATAAAATCCAAAATATCACAATAATACAAAGCATCTTCTCTGATGACAACGTCATTGGTTTGTGCTAACTGGTTAGATTATGGCATTTCATTGGTGCTTGCTCTCTCAGAATTAAACTATATTGAAACTGAATAACACCCTGCTTAAAAACCACTGGGTAATAGAAGAAATCAAAGATGGAATCAATAAATGCCTAGAATCAAACAAGAATGAAAACACATCATATCAAAACCTTTGGGACACAGAAAAGGCAGTCCTTAGAGGACAATTTAGAGCAATAGATGTACACATCAAAAAAGAAGAAAGGGACAAAATCAAAACATTAGTTACACAACTCGAGCAAGTAGAAAGAGATCAGCAAAGAAACTCACAGACACCAGAAGAAAGGAAATAATAAAGATGAGAGCAGAAATAAATGAAATAGAGAATAGAAAAACAACGGAAAGAATCAACAAAACCAAAAGTTTGTTCTTTGAAAGGATCAACAAAATCAATAAACCATTGACCAAATTGACAAAAGAAAAACAGGAGAGGACTAAAATAACCCAAATAAGAAATGAAACAGGGGACATTACAACAGAACCAACTGAAATAAAAAGGATCATAACACAGTACTATGAAAATCTATACTCCAACAAATTTGAAAACCTAGAGAAAATGGACAAATTTCTAGAAACACACTACTTACACAAACTAAGACAAACTGAAGTTGAAAATCTGAATAGACCCATAACAAGAGAGCATCATATCAAAAAAATAATACACTACAATCAAGTGGGATTCACACCATGTATATAAGGACGGTTCAACACGAGAAAATCAATCAATGTAATCCACCACATAAATAAAAGAATCATATGATCATCTCAATCAACATAGAAAAGGCATTCGATAAAGTCCAATGCCCATTCCTGATAAAAACTCTCAATAAAATAGGTACAGAGGGGAAATTCCTCAATATAATAAGAGCGTCTATACAAAACCAACAGCCAACATCATTCTTAATGGAGAGAAGCTGAAAACATTCTCCTTGAGAACAGTAACAAGACAAGGATGCCTTTTATCACCACTCCTATTTAACATTGTGCTGGAAGTCCTACCTAGAGCAATAAGGCAAGAAAAAGAAATAAGGGCATCCAAATTGCTAAAGAAGAAGTAAAACTGTCCCTATTTGTAGTTGATATGATACTATACATAGAAAACTCAAAAGACTCCACAAGAAAACTACTGGAACTAAATAGGATTCAGCAGAGTAAAAGGATATAAGATAATCATACAAAAATCAGTTGGATTCCTATACAGCAATAAAGAGAACAACAAAAAGGAAATTAGGAAAACAATATCATTTATTATAGTCCCTAAAAAAATAAAATACTTAGGAATAATCCTAACAAAGGATGCAAAAGACCTATACAAAGAAAACTATGAAACACTACCGCAAGAAACTTAAAGATAACTACATAAATAGAAAAACATCGTTCTCACAGAGGTAGACTTAACACTGTGAAAATGTCAATTCTACCCAAAGCAGTCTACAAATACAATGCAATCCCGATCCAAATAACAATAGCAATCTTTAAAGAGATGGAAAAACTAATAATTAACTTTATATGGAAAGAGAAGAGTCTCCAGATGAGTAAAACACTATCGAAGAAGAAAAAAGTAGGAGGACTCGCATTATCTGACCTCAGAACCTATTATACAGCTACAGTAGTCAAAACAGCCTGGTACTGATACAATGACAGATACATTGACCAATGGAATAGAATTGAGAACCCAGATGTAAATCCATCTACCTAAGGTCACCTGATCTTCAACAAAGGCCCAAAGTCTATCATATGGGGAAAAGACAGTCTTTTTAACAAATGGTGCTGGTAAAACTGGATGTCCGTCTGCAAAAAAAAGAAACAGGACCCATACCTCACACCATACAAAAAAACTAATTCAAAATGGATCAAAGCTCTAAATATAAAACCAAAAAATATAAAGATCATAGAAGAAAAATAGGGTCAATGCTAGAAGCCCTATTTCACAGCAACAACAGGATACAAACCATAACTAACAATACACAAACACCAAAAGATAAGCTAGATAACTGGGATCTTCTAAAAATTAAACACTTACGTTCATCAAAAGACTTCATTAAAAGAGTAAAAAGAGAATCTACAGACTAGGGGAAAAAATTGGCTATGACAAATCTGACAAAGGTTTAATTTCTAAAAATACAGGAAAACCGAACATCCCTACAACAAAAAGACAAACAGTCCACTTAAAAACGGGCAAAGGATATAGACAGACACTTTATTAAAGAAGACATTCAGGTGGCTAACGGACAAGTGAGCAAATGCTCGCGATCACTAGCCATTAGAGAAATGCAAATCAAAACCACAACGACATACCATCTCACCCGACATTTCTGGCATGAATAAAAAAAAAAAAATGTCAGAGAGGCTGCGGGGAGATTGGAACTCTTATGCACTGTGGGTGGGAATGTAAAATGATACAACCATTTTGGAAAACAATATGGTGCTTCCTTAAAACCTAGAAATGGAAATACCATATGATCCAGCAATCCCACTCTTAAGAATATAACCTAGAGAAGAGCCGTCACACGAATAGACACATGCACACCCATGTTCATTGCAGCATTGTTCACAATAGCAAAAAAATGGAAACAACCTAGATGTCCATTAGCAGATGAATGGATAAACAAACTATGGTACATACACACAAGGAGCACTACCTGGTGATAGAGAACAATGATGAATCGGCGAAGCATCTCATAACATGGGTGAATCTGGAGGGCATTATGCTGAGTGAAATAAGTCATTCAGAAAAGGACAAACATTGTATGAAACCAATACTATAAAAACTTATGAAAAGGTTTACACAAAAAAAAGAAACAATCTTTGATGGTTACGAGGGACAAGAGAGGGGAGAGGCAAAAACACTAAATGGACAATAGACAAGTGGTAACTTTGGTGAAGGGTAAGACAGTACACAATACTGGGGAAGCCAGCACAACCTGTCTAAGACAAGGTCATGGAGGCTCCATAGACATATCCAAACTCCCTGAGGGGCCCAATTACTGGGCTGAGGGATGGGGACCATGGTCTGGAGGAACATCTAGCTCAATTGGCATAACATAGTTTATAAAGAAAATGTTCTACATTCTACTTTGGTGAGTAGTGCCTGGGGTCTCAAAAGCTTGTGAGTGTGGCCATCTAAGATACTCCACTGGTCTCACCCCATCTGAAGCAAGGCAGAATGAAGAAAACCAAAGACATAAGGGAAAGATTAATTCAAAGGACTAAGGGACCACAACTACCACAGTCTCCACCAGACTGAGTCCAGCACAACTAAATGGTGCCTAGCTACTTCCACTGACTGCTCTGACAGGGATCATAATAGAAGGTCCCGGACAGAGCTGGAGAAAAATATAGAACAAAATCTAACTCACACACACACAAAAAAGACCAGACTTACTGGTCTGACAAAGACTGGAGAAACCCCAAGAGTATCACACACAGACACCCTTATAGCTCAATAATAAAGTCACTCCTGAGGTTTACCCTTCAGCCAAAGATTAGATAGTCCCATAAAACAAAACAAGACTAAACGGGCACACCAGCCCAGGGGCAAGGAAGAGAGGACAGGAAAACTGGTAATGGGAAGCCCAAGATCGAGAAAGGGAGAGTGTTGACATGTCATGGGGTTGGCAAACAATGTTACAAAACAATATGTGTATTAATTTTTTAATGAGAAACTACTTTGCTCTGTAAAACTTCATCTAAAATACAATAAAAATATACAAATAAATAAAGTCACATACCTGGAAGAATCCAGTTTTCTAGATTATCAATCCATAGTTCTTTCCCACTGTAACATATTCTACACTTTAAGTTTGAGCAGAAAATCATAAGAGAGAATCAGAGGAAGTGTGAGAAGGTGGAGCTAGGTTCGTGATGAAATCTTTGTGAGATCAGTGCCCCTGGAGGTCACAGTCTATAGGCTGACCCACTATAGAAGATGTTATAGTAGGAATAATGAAGTATATTACTACTATAGTTGTTGGCAGACTAAAGATGTTAAGGTAGCTTTCCTACTCCTCAGAATTTTTATAAGAATGTAGTTTCAACAACCCTAAATCAAAATTACTTAGTCAAATTTCTCTCTGGCTTCTTCCAGAAATTATGGGTAAAAACTTCACTTGAAAACCAAAGAAAAAAGAATGGGAGAGTGGACTAGATTGTCATGGGAGTTCCTTCACACTCGAAGATTTTATAAATTCTTGATTCCATACAATTACAATTTTGAGTTTGGGGTAATGTCTTATAGCTACTAAAAAACAGAAAATAATCTGTTTTCATTCTGTTCTCTTCTGACTTTGGAGGTATGTTTAAATTAAAATGTTTTAAATAAGCAGAGCCTTGCTTCCAGAAATGCTAAAATCATCAAATGTATTGCTGTACATTGAATATTATTATTTAATATCAACCTTAGTTCATTTCATAGGAGCCCTGGTTGTGCAGTGGTTAAGAGATTAGCTGCTAACCAAAAGGTCAGCAGTTCAAATTCACCAGCCACTCCTTGGAAACCCTATGAGGCAGTTTTACTCTGTCCTACAGGGTTGTTACGAGTTGGAATTGACTCAACAACAATGGGTTTTAGTTCATTATACCTATAATCTGCCAAATGAGTGGGTGACCTGTTTTATTGATTCAAAATGTCAGTGCTGAAAAATTGACGACTGTGGAAACTTTAAAATTGTAAATGTTCAGGAACAAACGTATAGATCAACAATGATCTGTGAGAGAAATGAAATTACTAAGGGAACATTTAAGCCAAATGAAATGGCACAGTAGGCAAATGTTGAGATATAGTATTCTCAACATCATACTCATTTCTAACTGAATGATGCTTATCAGTAACACAATGTTTACTGAAGCCTTAGTGCAAGCTATAGTTCTGTGTCCAAAGAGCATGCATAAAAAAATAAAATAAAAAATCTTTTTTTTCTCCAAACAATACACGAACATCTAAATATGATGAAAATCATTCAGTATTCACAGCATTATTTCAGAAAGGATTCCTGTCCCACCTGAAAAAGTGCTCTGGAAAGGAACGTGTTAGTTAGGATAGGTTTAACATCTGTCTAGAGAAGTTTTAAACTTTGACATAAACACGTAATGAATCAGAAAAGAAATCTGCCAAGTCACCTTAGAGAGAAAGAACACTCCCAGGCCAGCCCATGTTCAGAGGCCACTTGAGATAACTGAATAAAGGCCTTCAGTGATATGCAGAAATATTTATTTCAAGGGATGGGTCAAACATGAAAAGCACATGTAAGAATAAGAGAAGTAAATGTCAGCTGGGCCTCTTAAAAAATTGTCCCAGGAAGATCATCCTGTATAAAAGAACGGGCCTTTTATGTGACTATTTAATTCTCAAAAGACTGCCAACACGTGGCTACCCTATAAGAATGAACAAAACAAAACGTTGCCCAGTCCTGTGCAATCTCCATGATCTTTAATATGTTTGAGCCCACTGTTGAAGGTATTGTGTCAATCCATCTCATTGAGGGTTTTCCTATTTTTCTCTGACTCCTTGCTTTACCAAACATGATGTTCTTCTCTAGCCATTGTTGTTTCCTGATGACATGTCTAAAGTAAGCAAGATGAAGTTCCACCATCCTCACTTCTAAGGAGCACTCCAGTTTTACTTCTTCTAAGACCTATTAGTTCGTTTTTCTAGCAGCCAATGATATATTCAATATTCTTCACCAACACCACAATGCAAATGCATCCATTTTTTTTCTCTCATCTGTTTTCACTGTCCAGATTTCACATGCCTGTGAGGCAACAGAAAAGACACTGCCTTGGGTCAGGTGCACCTTAGACATCAAAGTGACATCTTTCCTTTGTAGAACTTTAAAGAGTTCTTTTGCAGATGTGTCCAGTGTAATATGTTGTTCAATTTCTTGACTTCTGCTTCCATAGGTGTTAATTGTTGACTCAAGTAGAATGAAATTCTTGACAACTTCAATTTTTCTCTCCATTTATTATGATGTTGTTTATCGGTCCAGTTGTGAGGACATTAGTTTTCTTTACATTCAGGTGTAGTCATTCTGAAGACTGCGGTCTTTGACATTCATCAGTATGAATGCTTCAACCAGTGTTCATTTTTGACAAGCAAGATTATGTCATCTGCATACTGCAGGTTGTTAATGAGTCTTTCTCTAACGCTGATGCCACGTTCTTCTTCCTACAGTCCGGCTTCTTGGATTACCACCCATCTGTCAGTTTGTTGTATTTTGGTGGCTTGTGAGTTTCCATGATGCTTGGAGCTATGCCACTGGTATGTCAAGAGCTAGCAGGGTAACCCATGATGGACATGTTTCAGCAAAGCTCCCAGACCAGGACAGACTAGGAAGAAAGGCGTAGAGATCAACTTCCAAAAATTGGCCAGTGAAAACCCTATGGAGAAGTCAATGAGGTAGGCACTATTATTATGCCCAATTTACAGATGAGGAAATGGAAGCACAGCTATTAAGTGGCAGAGCCCAGTTTTGAATCCAACTCTAGTCCACAGTCAGATCCTAATGACATTTTCAATGTAGATTGTAACAAAGGAGGAGAACCTACAATCTAAACTCTCTCCACATATAAAAAGGCAAGTGTAAATTCTTAAGAATTTATGTGGGCCTTCTTTGCTGAAAGTTCTTCATTTCTTGGGTCAGTACCTTCTTCTAGCAGCAACTTTTAACTGGCATCTTGTAGTCTGAAAATACACTGCAGTCATTTATTTACTTTACATCATTAAAATAAGAGTGCTAAGCACTAATCAACACCATATGTTTTTCAATTAACTGGTAATACGTATCTATTTCTCAAGCTCATGCTAACTAATGGGGCACTTTGGGTGGTTGAGAATTATTAAGGACCATAATTAATATACAAAAATCAACTTTTGAAATGTGAAAGTTCTCCTGTGGTGACAAATTTCACTTGCTATATATATACACACAAAGACATATGCAGACTTCTAAAAGTCTACATATTTCATTATACATTTATTTTATATTTATGTAATTTCATTTATTTTGTGGAAAAATTATAATTAGTAATGAAATCAGAAGAGAGCAAAATTCCTCTCATGGGGAGTATTTAGACATTCTGCTCAAAATAATAATTATTATAATTTAAAAATAAATATAATAGATGTCTATTTAAATCATGGCAATACTATTTTAATATGTCTAATAAATTCCTAGGTAAAATAGTCAATCCACCTTTTCGAAGATGTCTACATCCTAGTACCCTGAACCTGTGAATGTTACCTTACATGGCAAAAGGGGCTTTGCAGATGTGACTAAATGTATGGACCTTTAAATAGTGAGTTTGTCCTGGATTATCCAGGTGAGCCCAATCTAATCACATGAGTAATTAAAAGCTGAGAACCTTTCCAGGCTGGGTCAAAGAGATGCCATGTAAGAAGCCACTTTCATGACTTTGAAGATAGAGGAAGGAAGTCATTAGACAGGGAATGCAGGTGGCCTCTTGAAGCTGGAAAAAGTAAGAAAACAGATTCTACCCTAGAGAGTCCAAAAAGGAATGCAGCCCTGCCGTAACTTTGATTTTAACCCAATGAGACCCATTTTGGAACTCTGACCTCCAGAACTGTAAGATAATAAATCTGTGTTGCTTTAAGCCACCAAGTTTGTGGTCATTTGTTACAGGAGCAATAGGAAACTAATACAGTGGCCATGTGACCTGTTCTCTCCAATGGTAAGTGAGCAAGAATGAAGTGTGCCAATAATGCACTGAGGCTCTTAAGAAGAAGGCATAACTTCTCTACTGACTCCTGGCCCTTCTGCTGCCAGGTTGCCGAGAGCTCCAAATCCCTAGAATAGAAAAGCCATAAGGTTGAAAAAGCCTGAATACCTGAATCACTATATGGACAAAAGTCATCCACGTTGAATTGTTTTATGAGTGAGGAATAACTTTTATTGTATTACTTCCTTGACATTTGTGTTCATTAGTTAGCACTGCTCTAATTAACACACATTTCTTAAGGTAGGCAACAACAGGCTCAAGCATAACAACGATCATGAGGATGGTGCAGGACTGGGCAGTGTTTAGTTCTGTTGTACGTAGGGTTGCTATGAATCGGAACCCAATTGACGGCACCTAACAACAACAACAAGGTAGGCTATTATATTAACATTATATAAATTATATTAATGATTGCTTTTAAAAGTTATTATTATTAACAAAGAGCGTCTTCTTAGAACTGATGAAGTTTCAATCCATATCCTTAACTCCGCCCTTCAGTACAAGAAAGGATGCCTAGCCAGGAATTAGTGAGGAAATGTAGCAGGAGAAGAGGTCTGAGAGGCAGGATCCAAATATCTGAAGTTTATCCTGTGGACAAAAAGAAGGTATTATATTTCTTTTAACAGGTAAAAGGATGACAGATTTGTGGTTTCCTAAGATACTGCATGGAGCTCTTGTGGTGTAGTGGTTAAGAGCTTGGCTGCTAAACAAAAGGTCAGCAGTTCAAATCTACCAGCCAACTCCTTGGAAACCCAGTTCTACTTTGTCCTATAGGGTCACTATGAGTCGGAATCAACTTGACGGCAATGGGAAGATACTACTGCTGGTAATGTGATGAAGAGCGGCTTAGAGCAGAGAGATGGGGAGACCAATTGCAATTGAGACAGTATTTCCTGCCAAATCCTACATTTAAAATTCTTACTTCATATATGTATGATGCACTAAAAGAAACAATGCACTGGTTATTCTGTATTTTAAGCAAAGTCACTGTACACTTGTATGCATGTATACATATGAATGTATGTATCTCCAAATATGTGAATATATTTTAAACATTTTTTTAGAAAATGTCAAGAACCTTGTCAGTGTATTGGAACTTACTTTTTTTTTTTTTTTTTTTTGCTTTTAAGCATTTCTACTTCATTTCTTTTTTTTTCCTTCTTTCATGAAGATGGATAGTTCAGATCCACTGCATAGCCAATGGTGGGGGGGTGGACTTTTGGCTTTGTTGCTAAAGCCTAGAAAGCTATTATGTTTTCTAGCAGAACTTCCTCTAACTCAACATCTGTGGCCTGCTTACCAGCAATTCAGCTAGACCACCTCTATGTTTGTTTGTTTTTAGTAACCAGTGTAAACTAGGACCAGATCATCCATTCCTTCACTGGTCATTTCGATATTTCTACAGATTCTTTCACTGTCAAAATTCTTGTCTATTAGTGTTCAGTTTTGCCAATGTGCTAAAACTGAACCCAAGGTCACTGATGACCCCTTCCTACCAGCAGCCTTCCTGACAGAGGACTGATGAAGCTCCTCATGCCCTAAGGCATCAGCTGTAACTAATGGACTAACTCCTCTTATGCATCTAGAATGGTACTGAATATGAACCATGCCTGGGACAACTGAGGAAACAGCCACTCAAATAATCTCATCTGCGATTCAGGTGAGGAAACGCAACTCAGAAAGGCCTAAAGAAAAGCAACGATCATGTGTTCCTCAGTCCTTATGTTTATGATCTTATCAATAACATTTGATTTCACAGATATGTCCCAATTCAGAGTAATGAAATGTCTGTTTAGAAGTGAAGTGATAACAGAGGTGAGATTTGAATCAAGAGTGAGGGAACCTAAACAAGAAAGGAGGAGAGGCAGGGAGGAAGTGGCAAAGTTGCAATAATATTTGGCAAATTTGGACTGGTTTGTAGATTTGTATATCTAAAGCATTAATAAATCTAGTCGTTCACATTATTCAGAGAAAGGCATTTCAAGAATATAAGCCTTTATCCTCCTCCTCACTATCAGAAAATCTTACATTTTATAACTTATCTTGTGTGTCTCCCTTTAGGTGATGATAAAAAGTCAACTTTAAACAGCCCAAAGCTGTTTTACTTGGCATACCACAAAGGCAGCAGTTAATAGGCATAGACATGGGACCTAAGCAAACAATTGTGCATTGCCTGAGACTAAACTTGCATTCTGTTGGAAGTGCCCCATTGTTCATTAACACAAGCTCTATCTTCCAAATGAGATTAGCTCTTTCATGGGTGATTTTTTTTTTATTATTATTATTTAATTGTTTAGTGATGCCATGTTTTTTCACTAATGGAATGGATGTTGAATTGCTGTTTGTTGGTAGTATATTTTTATTATTTGAAAAAATACAGTGCCAATTGCAAACAGGACATACTGGTCCCATGTCCCATGAAGCACACTACGCACACAGGACATTGTCAGTCCCATGGCCCAGGAAGTGCATCACACTTCCTGGTTACACTTAAGTCATAAAATATCTTAACTTTTCAAAAATACACATGAAATACTAAATAAACATTGCACTTGCTACACATAATTGTTATGAATTTGGTTCAGAGTGGACCCTATTGGTACCCATGTTTCATGAAGCACACACACTCACGGGACATATCAGTCCCATGGCCCTGGAAGTGTATCACAAACTGTTTTCACTCCAAAAATAACTCATTTACGTGAATATTTCCAAATGCTGGTAACCACACCTACTCACTAACACAAGGAAACAGTAAACATACTTGCAAGCCTTATCATACTGTACAGAAGCCAAAAGACATAAAAGTTTCACATAATTACTCCTCTGGGAAGCATCCAGGAAGCATCCCCTCATACAAATGGCTCCCAACACTCAAATGGGCGGAGATCAACTTCCTTGTTTTTCAGGCAGTTGCACCAGTATCTGTCACGATGTCAGAACGTATAAAGTGTCTCAGATGCCTGCCAATAAACGTCCAGAGATGGAAAATGTAGCTGGGTTATATATCCCCCAGTGCTCATGAAAGGTTTAGGATATCCTAGAAAGTAAGTTCTACTTATATATGCTAACTCTCATTTGCCATCTGTTATTCTTTACTAATTCTAACATACTTTTGCCTAACATGTTTTCATTGTTTGGAAAACGAAGAGTTCCTCATTAAGTGCCAGAAATAAAAATGACCCAGTGGGTGTAATGAAGCAATAAAAACAGTATCCTTGGTGAGTGCTGCCATCACAGTTTGAGATTTTCTATTACTGCTGAGGAGTTCTTTCTAAAATAATTACTTGTGGTCAGATATATAAGTAATATTCAAATACAATCAAAGTTGAAAAACAAATTCACAAGATTGGAAATGTGACATTAGGATTCAAATTTTGTCCTTGATATGTCACTTTCCCTGGGCTCAGACCCAGCAGCCTGTATTAATTTCATTCTGACTCACAACCTCTAAGATGATACTTAAATTTACTATGTAAAGCAAATAGGTTTGTTGAGAATAAGGCTTTTTTGTTATTTTGTTTTTAATTCATATGCTTATGATTTAAGTTCATTTTAAATGAGTGAAAAGTTCTTTCTGAAGTGTTAGAGGTAATTTCTCCAAATACATGTGTTAAAGAGTCCCTGTGTGATGCAGAGTTAACTCACTTGGGTGCTAACAAAAAGGTTGGAGGTTTGTGTCTGCCCAGAGGCTCCTTAGAAGAAAGGCCTGGCAATTGACTTTTGAAAAATCAGTCATTGTAAACCTTATGGAGCATAGTTCTACTCTTACTCATACGGGGTTGCCATGAGTCGGAGTAGACTTCATGGCAACTGGTTTACTGGTTTTATATGTGTTAAGGGCAAGCAGCCACAAGTTTATAAAGCAACTGCTAAGGGTTGAGGTTACATCCATAGTAACCTCAGTACATGGAAGAAGCCCTCTGGAACCATCTGGTGTAAGTTGGTATTGAAGTAAACTTAAATCTTGATACATACACAATACTCTAATATTTCTTAATGAAGTTGCAATGTTTTAAATATATCCATCCAAAGGAAATAGTAAGTAATATGACATCCATATAAACTTATTTTCTCTCTATACTATATAGCTTACCAAATTTTTACCTTGTGTAATTTAAGTTAGTTTAAAATACCAACAGTATGACCTTCTACCTTGTAACGACTATTTACAAAGAATATTCTGTAAACCAAACTTTACAAATATGTAGAATTCATAGTAAAACTTAACACTTTTCCCTCACATTACTCTTAGTATTCAACCTAGGAAATAAGATCAAATATGAAGTTGGCAGTAATTATTATTATTTCAACTATTGATTTAACATAGTGAATTAAGTTAAATGCAGTGCTCTCTTCATTTAAAAACAGGGAGTGAAGTTATTTTCTAAATCACTAATTGGACGAGATAATTAGTATTCATCTGGTTAAATATATTTTAAAATGGTATCTTTTAGGACTATTTTGCCTTATGTGGTTGCTTAGAGGTCTCCCTAGATATATGCTGCTTCTAGAGTTAATTCTAGCAGAATTATATGATAGAATATGAGTTTTTCTTTTTAAAATAGCTCTCTATTGTTTTTAAGTCTCTAAGCTACTAAAATCATTTTAAAAAATTAAGACACTAATAAAATGTTAGTATTTGCAAAATATTAATTGGTGAATAAATCTTTTTGATGCAGGTTCTAAAGCAAGATAACTAAACACTATGAAAATATTTAAGCGGAAGATGAAAATGACCCAGTCATTAGTAATTTGAGCCTTTTAAAAATTATATTTTAAATGAAACTCAAGGGAAATGTACCTGTGTCTACTTATGAGGCTTATAGAATCACCCTGAGGTACCAGTCAGTAAAGAATTAGTGGTAATTTTCAAATACATTAAAAAACAAAACAAACAAAATCAAGATTCTTTCAATTCTCTCCCACAGAGAAATACCTCCATTCAGTCTCCTCTTTCTCCACCCCACTTACCTGATTCAGTTAAGTCTACTGATCACAGTAGCCTACCTCTGACGTCAGTGTTAGAAACATGACCTCAGTCTTAAAAAGCATGGTGACTTGTTCCAAACAAAGACATATGACTCACATTGAGCCAATGAGAGGCCTTCCCTGAGATTTGATGTTTAGATGTTAAGACTAAGTCAACTTTCTTTTGTCTGGATTGCAAGCTGTAATACCATTCTTGGGATGTAAACAGGCACTGTTTCCCACAGAATGCAGAAATCCTGCTGTTGCCCGATAAAATGTTAACAATGCTAGCCAGTTTCCAATATGGCTCACAAAGACCCTTGTCCTTCGGTAGTCACACTATTGTATAGTACCCTTCCACAATGAACAGGGCTAGCCTGTGCAACCATCAGGATATATTGCAGAAATGACGGTGTGTGAATCATGAGGTTAGACCATAAAGCCTCTGCCTTGTGCTCTCTTGGATCTTCTACTCTGAGGAAACCAGATGCGATGTCATGAGGACGCTCAAGCAGCTGTTTGAAGAGGTAACAATGGCAAGGTGAGGCCTCCTATCAAGAGTCAGCACCGATTTTCCAGCCATGCATGTGAATAACCTTGTAAGTATCATTCTATGCCATTTGGCATCCTTCTTTTGTTGCTGTTGAAAAGTAGCTGTTGGTCTGATGCTTTCAAGATTTCCCTTCTGTGTTTCATTTTTAGCATTTTTATAAAATGTGCCTGGGTATGATTTTTGTTGCATTCATTCTGCTTGCTTTTTTTGAACTCGTGCTTTGACATCTTGTCAGAATGAGAAAATCCTTGGGCAATATTTCTTTGACTATTACTTCTACTCTAGGCTCTCTCTCCTCTTCTTCTGGGACTACAATTACTCCTATGTTAGACCTTTTCATCGTGATCTTTTGAAATCTTTTTTTTTTTTCTCCCGTGTTTTCACATTTTTGTTTCCTCTCAGTGCTTCATTACAGATATTTCTACTCAACTGTCTTCCAATTCACAAAATCTCTCCTCAGCTGTAACTAATTTGCTGCTCAATACATCTATTAAGGTGTGAATTTTAGAGTATGTATTTCAGTTCTAAAATTTGAGTTTGACTTATTTTTATAGATTCCTCTTCTCTGGTGAAATTCTCCATCATATCATTTATTTTTGTCAACATATTAATCTCAGTTATATTCATCTCCAATATCTGAGTAATCTGTGGTATATGGCTCTTCTTTTTCTCCTGGTTTTGGTCATTTTTCTTGACATGCTCAATTTTTGTTGAATGATGGAAAATGTGTACAAAAACTTATGGGGCTCTAGAATATGTTTGCTCCCTCCAGAGAAGATTCACTGTCTTCTAGCCTTCAGCTAAAATTGGGAAGAGCCCCTTGACTCAATTAGACAGTGAAATGATTTGAGGTTATGCTTTTGATCCTTACTCTTTAGGTGTCAATTGAGTCTTCAGGGGTTTCAGACGAAAATCTGAGAATCTACTAGAGCTTTTCCTCTATACCACAGTCTCCCTAGCTCTGTGAGTCTGCCAAAAGTCCTCCTTGGATTTTCAGCCTCTTTGAACCTATGTTCTATTCAGTATCTGGGAACCTTGCCCCTGAACATGTTAGGGTTAGAAAAATGCCTTGAGGAATAAAAGCTGCTTAAAATATCTATCTCATGTAATTTTGGTTTCCTTTCCTTTGACATCTTGATTCCAAATGTTCTACCTTCCTTTTTTCTGTTCACAGTACCAACAGCATTTTGTTGTGCATTTATGTAGCTTTCACAGTTGTGCTCAGAGGAGATCTGGCTTGGTATAAGCCACTCTGTCATAGTCAGAAGCAGATGTTCTCTTTTACTTTTTACCCTATATACTTATGTGTTGTTTTTCAATAAGTATGTATTCAGGAATTACCTGTATATAATTTGTAGCAGAAAGTAAAAGTTTTAATAATCTAGATTAAAAGGCTGGGAACAGACACAAAAATTATGTGCAACTTCATGAAGAAATGAGAATATTTAAACCATCATACAGAAAAGAAAACCAAGTAGGGCTGGGGAATGGGGTCTCAGGGGATATCTAGTTCAATTGGCATAACATAGTTCATAAAGAACATGTTCTACATCCTACTTGGTGAGTAGCATCTGGAGTCTTAAAAGCTTGAGAGCAGCCATTTAAAAAACATCCATTGGTCCCACCATGTTTAGAGCAAAGGAGAATGAAGAAAACCAAAGACCCAAGGGAAATATTAATCCAAAGGACCAATGGACCACAAGTACCACAGCCTCTACCAGCCTGAACCAAGAAGAACTAGATGGTGTCCAGCTACCACTTCTGATCGCTCTGACAGGAATCACAACAGAGGGTCCTGAAAAGAGTGGGAGAAAAATATAGAACAAAATTCAAATTCACAAAAAAAGACCAGACTTACTCGTCTGACAAAGACTGGAGGAACCCGAGACTATGGTCCCTAGACATGACACCCTGCAAACTCAGAACTGAAGCCACTCCTGATGTCTACCTTTCAGCCAAAGATTAGACAGACCTACAAACAAACTATAACACACTTGAGGAAGGTGCTTCTTAGTTCAATCAAGTATAGGAGACCAAATGGTCAACACCTGCCCAAAAACAAAGATAAGAAGGCAGGAAAGGATAGAAAAACTGGACAAATGGGCACAGAGAACCTAGGGTGGAAGGGGAAAGGGGGAGAGTGCTGACACACTGCAGGGAGGGCCACTAATGTCATAATTTGTGTACAAAATTTTGAATGAAAAACTGGTTTGTGCTGTAAACTTTCACCTAAAACATAATAAAATAAAATAAAAAAAATCCAAGACCCAACCTAAAATTATATGGATAAACAAAGCATTGGCTTCAAATCTTTGGGGGTGGTGGGAAGTCCCAAAGGGGTTATGGAAAAACACAATAAACAAACAAAAAAAGAAAAGTAAACAAAGAACTCCCAATAGCTGGATTTGGCAGGTTTACCTAGTAA
The DNA here is from genome assembly GCA_030035585.1 of Dugong dugon. Classification (NCBI taxonomy): domain Eukaryota; kingdom Metazoa; phylum Chordata; class Mammalia; order Sirenia; family Dugongidae; genus Dugong; species Dugong dugon. The sequence goes on along the minus strand of CM057480.1, from coordinate 17,597,174 downwards.
GTTTAAAGGGTATGTTTAAGTTTAAAAAAGAGAAAAGATTTTTCTCATTTCACATTTAGAAGCAAGAGGACAATAGTACTCTCAATTTATGGTACTGGGACAACCAGTGATATTTACAGCAAAGACATATCAAGTGTGATTTGAGAAAGGCCACTCAAAGGAGATAGCTTCAGGGTAATTACTGTATTTTTCCACAAATAGTGTGCCCACGTAAATAATGCACACACAAATACAAAGTGCTGAAATGACACAATTATGTAAAAAGAGTTCTGGCACAGCTCAGCCATGCATATACCGTGCATGTCTCGTGATATTTCCAGAAGTGAATTTCAGCCTCATTCACCCTCATTGAATCATCTGAAAAATGTTGTTTTTGATCATGTGTGTGTAATAAAGGTATAAGCCATGGTCAAGAAGTCCTGGATTGTTTGGTAGCACATTGGTAATCAGAAAATAAACAATCAAAACTGTGTGTTTGCTTCAGTTAATGTAAGTTGATAATTATATCCTTGTTGCTTTTAAGTAATCGATCAGAACCTTGAACCTTCTGAAACCTGTCCATAAATCACGTGCTATCAGTTGGAAGCATAAACAAAGTGAAGCCTGCACTGGCATAAATGCCATCGAGTAGCTATCAATAGCAATCTCAATTCAATCTGCATTGACAGTTGTCTTCTGAGTCTGACTTTTAACTGTAAGAGTAAACAAAGCAAATGTGATACATGATTGCTCTTGGCTCAACAGTTGAATGTGAAAGCCTTATCAGATCATCTTCAGTGAAACCATTAAGCTATGAAAGATGTGCTTATTTTATAGTCTAAATATGCCTTATTTTTCCCAATGTCTTTGATCAGTGATCCTCAGTCACCTTAGTCACATGTTTGTAGAGAATATAAAAAGACCCTTGCTTCTTGTACACCTCACATTTGAATTCTGCCATCTCTTTACTAGCACTAGCCAGTTATTGATTATATTCTGCACATTATTTGAGTTTATAAATCTAAATCTTAGAACTCTTTAGGATCATGGCAGGAATTAAACCAAAGTCTTACTTTGCCGACTTCAAACTGTAAGTTGTTGTGAGGGCAGAGAAAACAACCAACAGAGTGGCAGCGAGAGAGTTTGAAGTTGGAGAGTTGTCCATTTGTGAGTGGAGAAAAGGAGAAAAAGGAGCTTGAAGAAATGAATCCGTGAAAACGTGCATGTCCTAGACCCAAAGCAAAATGGCCTGAGAATGACTTGAAATAGTGGATTATATCTTTTTCTTTTTTTACTGTATTTTAGATGAAAGTTCACAGAGAAATTAGTTTCTCATTAAATAATATACATATTGTTTTGTGACACTGGTTGCCACCCTCACGACATGTCCACACTCTCCCCTTCTTGACCTTGGATTCCCCGTTACCAGCTTTCATGTCCCCTCCTGCCTTCTCGTCCTTGTCCCTGGACAGGTATGCCCATTTAGTCTTGTTTTGTTTTATAGGCCTAATCTTTGGCTGAAGGGTGAACCTCAGGAGTGACTTCAGTACTGAGTTAAAAGGGACTCCGGGGGCCATACTCTTGGGATTTCTCCAGTCTCTGTCCAATCAATAAGTCTGGTCTCTTTTTGTTGTTGTTAGAATTTTGTTCTATATTCTTCTCCAGCTCTATCCGGGATCCTCTATTGTGATCCCTGTCAGAGCAGTCGGTGGTGGTAGCCGGACACCAACTAGTTGTGCTGTTCTCAGTCTGGTGGAGGCTGTGGTACTTGTGGTCCATTAGTCCTTTGGACTAATCTTTCCCTTGTGTCTTTGGTTTTCTTCATTCTCTCTTGCTCCAGATGGGGTGAGACCAGTGGAGTATCTTAGATGGCTGCTAGCAAGCTTTTAAGACTCCAGACACTACTCACCAAAATAGGATATGTAACATTTTCTTTATAAACTATGTTACGTGATTGGAGCTAGATGTTCCCCAAGACCATGGTCGCCAGCCCTCAGCCCAGTAATTGGGTCCCTCAGGGAGTTTGGATGTGTCTATGGAGCTTCCATGACCTTGCCTTGGTCAAGTTGTGCTGGCTTCCCCAGTATTGTGTACTGTCTTACCTTTCACCAAAGTCACCATTATCTATTGTCTATTCAGTGTTTTTCCCTCCCCACACCTCACCTCCCTCGTAACCATCAAAGATTATTTCTTTTTATGTGTAAATCTTTTCATGAGTTTTTATAATAGTGTTCTCATACAATATTTGTCCGTTTGTGATTGACTTATTTCATTCAGTATAATGTCCTCCAGATTAATCCAGGCTGTGAGATGTTTTGCAAATTCATCACTGTTTCTTATTGTTGCATAGTCTTCCATTGTGTGTATGTACCATAGTTTATCCATGCATCTGCTGATGGGCACTTAAGTTGTTTCCATCTTTTTGCTATTGTGAATAATACTGTAATAAACATGGGTGTGCGTATGTCTACTTGTGTGACGGATCTTATTTCTCTAGATATATTCCTAGGAGTGGGATTGCTGGATCACATGGTATTTCTATTTCTAGATTTTTAGGAAGTGCTATATCGTTTTGCAAAATGGTTGTACCATTTTGCATTCCCCCAGCAGTGCATAATAGTTCCAATCTCCCTGAAGTCTCTCCAATATTTATTACTTTCTGTTTTTTTGATTCATGCCAGTAATGCCAGAGTGAGACGGTATCTCATTTTTGTTTTGATTTGCATTTCTCTAATGCTAGTAATCACAAGCATTTCCTCATGTGTCTGTTAGCCACCTGAATGTCTTCTTAGGTGAAGTGACTATTCATATCCTTTGCCCATTTTTTAAATTGCATTATTTGTCTTTTTGTGGTAGAGGTGTTGGATTTTCCGTAACTCAAAATGGATCAAAGACTTAAATAAAATATCGAAAACAATAAAGATCATGGAAGAAAAAATAGGGACAATGCTAGGAGCCCTAATACATGGCAAAAACACAACATGAACCATAAGTAACAATGCACAAGCACCAGAAGAGAGACTAGATGACTGGGAGCCCCTAAAAATCAAACACTTATGGTCGTCAAAGGACATCACCAAAAGAGTCAAAAGACAACCTCCAGATTGGGAAAATAATTTTGGCTCTGACAAATTCAATCAGTGTCTAATATCTAAAATCTACAAGATACTGCAAAACCTCAACAACAAAAAGATAAATAACCCAATTAAAAAATGGACAAAGAATATGAACAGGCACTTCACCAAAGAAGACATTCAGGTGGCTAACAAATACATGAAGAAAGGCTCACAATCATTAGCCATTAGAGAAATGCAGATCAAAACTACAATGAGATATCATCTCACCCCAACAAGGCTAGCATTAACACAAAAAACACAAAATAATAAATGCTGGAGAGGTTGTGGAGAGACTGGAACACTTATACACTGTTGGTGGGAATGTAAAATGGTACAACCACTTTGGAAATCAATTTGGCGCTTCCTTAAAAAGCTAGAAATAGAAGTACCATACGATCCAGCTATCCTGCTCCTTGGAATATATCCTAGAGAAGTAAGAGCTGTCACACGAATAGATATAGGCACACCCATGTTGACAGCAGCACTGTTCACAATAGCAAAAAGATGGAAACAAAATAGGTGCCCATCAACAGACTAATGGATAAAAAAATCGTGGTATATCCACACAATGTAACACTACACAGTGATAAAGAACAACAATGAAGCCGTGAAACATCTTATAACATGGAGGAATCTGAAGGGCATTACACTGAGTGAAATTAGTCAGTCACAGAAGGACAAATATTGTATAAGACCACTATTATAAGAACTCAAGAAAAGGTTTAAACACAGAAGAAAATATTCTTTAATGGTTATGAGGGCGGGGAGGGAGGCTGCGAGTTATTCACTAACTAGATGGTAGACAAGTATTATCTTAGGTGAAGGGAAGGACAGCACACACTACAGGGAAAGTCAGCACAACTGGACTAAACCAAAGCTAAGAAGTTTCCTGAATAAAATCAAACACTTCGAGGGTCAGAGTAGCAGGGGTAGGGATCTGGGGACCATGCTTTCAGGGGACATCTAGGTCAATTGGTATAACAAAGCTTATTAAGAAAATGTTCTGCATCCTACTTTGGTGAGTGCCATCTGGGGTCTTAAAAGCTTGCAAGCGGCCATCTAAGATGCTTCAGTTGGTCCCAACCACCTGGAGAAAAGGAGAAGGAAAAACGCTAAAGACACAAGGAAAGTATTAGCCCAAGAGACAGAAAGGGCCACACAGACCAGAGACTTCATCAGCCTGAGACCAGAAGAGCTAGATGGTGCCCGGCTACCACCAATGACCGCCCTGTCAGGGAACACAACAGAGAGTCCTTGATGGAGCCGGAGAAAGGTGGTGTGCAGAACTCAAATTCAAGTAAGAAGATCAGACTTAATGCTTTGACTGAGACTGGAGGAACCCTGGAAAGCACGGCCCCTGGATGCTCTATCAGCCCAGAACTAAAACAATTTCCAAGGCCAACTCTTCAGACAGGGATTGGACTGGACTGTGGGACTTAAAGTGATACTTGGGAGGAGTGTGCTTCTTAGCTCAAGTAGATACAAGAGACTAAACGGGCAGCTTCTGTCAGGAGGTGAGATGGGAATGCAGACAGGGTTAGGAGCTGGTTGAATGGACATGGGGAATCAGGGGTGGAAAGGAGGAGTGTGCTTTCACAGTATGGGGAAAGCAATTAGGGTCACATAATAATGTATGTATAAAGGAGACTAACTTGAAAGGTAAACTTCATTTAAACTACAACAATAAGAAAAATTAAAAAATATATGATCTGATCTCCACATTCTTTTTGCCATTTTATAGTATGAAGTTTTGTTTTTATTTTCTTCTTTTCTGTCCCTCTGTTTCACCAAGCTATGATTGTCTTCCCAATGTAAATTACACTTTACTTTTCAGGTCAGGGAAATGTGTAGGAGGAAATGCAGAAGTTATAATTAACATGATTTGAATGTTTTATTCAATGTATACACAAATAGACAGCATCGTTAACAAAACTGATTGGCAATACTGCTGAATACCAGAGCTTTCCAAAAAGGGAGTGTTTGTTCCTGCAAAATACTAAAAAACTAGGCCTTGGAGATAGTCAAAGGTTAATGTTTCACTTCACATGTTCAATAGGGTTGAGGAATTAGGCTTGCTGACTTTAAGTTTAGTACTACTAAAAATTTTTATGAAGTACACTCAACAAGGGAAAGAAGAATGGAACTAGCTCGTACGACATCTAACTACCATATGGAGAAACTATTGGAGAAAAATCCTGGGAGATATGTCATTTTATTATCCCCATTGCTCACATGGGAACTTTGAAGCTTAAAATGTTAAGCACATTTCCTCTAAGTAACAAAACTTTTTAAAGGCAGAGTTCTGACTTGAATGAGGTATGGCAAACTGTAAGGCTAGAAATGGAAGAGAATATGAAGCTAACCAAAGATATGCATATATGTGATTATAGTAGAATTTATTAATTATACTTTAAATAGTGAACAGAATAAAATGTAGAATTTCCTGGAAAGAGACTTAAAATAATTAACAATAGTAGAAATTAATATTTAACATTATGAATGCTTATTATATACCAGAAACTCTTTTAAGACTTTACTTGCCGACTTATTCAATCTTCAAAGAAACCTTATGGAATAGCTAATTTTCTTCCTATTTCACAGATGTATCAGGATGTCACAGAAGGTTAAGCTCATACAACTAGAAGCTGTCAAAGAGAGAAACAAAATTTCCAGAATCCATGCCCTAACCATTATATCACACATCCCCAAGGGGATTTACATATCAGTTTGATTAGGAAATTAATACAGAACAGGTCAATACATTCTTTATTAAATTTTAATTGTGGCAACATGGTAATAGTCAACTGAGAGAAGATGTTTAAATATTGCATTTTGCTTCATTCTTTTTTCAATCGTGAAGTTTAAATAATATCCAAACATTATTTTTCTACTCTTTGGCCACAAGAAAGGTTTTACTTATATGTGAAAAAGGAAATTGTAGAGGTGAATATCCTGATAAAATAAATATAAATATCCATTGATATGATTTGGATAATTTTGATGAAACTGAAGTATTTTCTCTGTTCCCATTGAACTTAAACGCATACCTAAAAAAAATCATTTGCTTTCGGGGAAATCACATGCACACAATACACAAAGAATAAGTAAAAATGGGGTGTTTTAGACAAATTGAGATATAAAATAAGGCTTTACAAATTTCATTTAAATGTCCTGTTGGTGACTTTTAGACCAAAAGTCTTTCTTTCCTATATGAGACCAACGAACTGGCATCTGGAGGTCTTCAGGCAGATTGTTCACATTCTTTTCAAGGTTTTCTTTTTCTTTTTCTTGGCATGTGTTTTAATCTGTAAAATAACCAGTACCTACTGACACTTTACAATGGTAATACAAGGACTAACTCAGTTAAAAAATAATATATAAGAAAGCTCACGGCACAGCCTACCGATAAGCTTTATTGAATCAATTGTTTCTGGCTTCTGATATTGGTCTAGTAAAAAGGTCTTTGGAAGAAGTTGGCTGAGTATTTTCTGGTGAGAGTTCAGGTTCAGGCATATCTCGTTCACCTTAGAAGCAAGTGAATGGACTTTTTAGAAAGATGGCAGGAAACATCTGCACAGACTCCTGGTGACATATAGGACAAGCGTGCGTTGGTGAGGTCAGCAACAATGAGGGATTTGGGGTCCCTGAATTTGCTTGTGATGCATGACAGCTTTCTTTCCATATTATCAGCCATCAAATGAGCAGTGATCAGCAGTTTCCAAAATTTACAAGCTGGTAAAACCAAAGAGAGAGTAGAGTTGAATTCCAGTCCTTTAGAGCTGAAAAGGTTTCCAGAGAATCAGGTGACAGCCTGGTAATGGGATATCAGAGAATCTTTGTTGCCAGTTTATAGTTCTACTTGCAGATTCCAAGGTGATCCCCATTTTATGAGACTGTAAATGTTAAGTGTCTCAGTCTTTGATATGTCCACCTGGAGTCATTGACGGTGGTATTATAGCAGAGAACTGCAGGCCATAAAAGCATCCTGCTTCTCAGATTCATTCAGTCAGCCCCTAATATTTACTCAAGGCATATTGTGAACAAAAGACTATGCTGTGTATGTGTATGTGTGTGTGTGTGTGTGTGTGTGTGTGTGTGTGTGTGTGTGTATGTATATATAAATATCTTGGGGGAGTTACAAAAAGAAGAGCAGATATGACACATTCCCTTGAAAAGCATAAAGTTACAAAACAGAAAGCTTCTTATAGACATGCCACAAATGCTCCCATTCACGCTTAGTCTTGTAAGTATAAACTAAATAAGCTGCTAAAATAAACTTAATAGTGAGGGCTCATTAAAGACACTGGCAAACACGGTAGGAGATGACGCAAATGTAGAGTCTACCAACACTCTGAAGGCGTTCATAGTTAGTCAAAGCAATTTGTACATTTCATTATTAATACTTTTTAAAAGTCCTCTAGTCTACATTCAGTGTTACGTTGTTTATATTACTGTATTTTTATAATAAAGCTGGACTGGGAAGGAAAAACATTATCATGAACTATAACGAAACCATTTATTTTTGTCCTGTGCACTGGTACAATTTATGGTAGTTTTCCAAGACTGTTTGTTATATACATTCCTGAAAGAGCTTTATTTCTTTACATTTATTTTTGAGAACTCTGACAAAAAAAAATCAAGTTACTGCCAACCCGACCGTTATCCTCCTAGGTGCACTCATTTACTTAACTTGGCTCCCTTTTATGATTTAATCATTCATAGAATAGTCTTTTTTCCTTTTTCCCCTCACTTAACTAAGCAACAGTACAAACACACACATAAAAGTCAGCTCAGGATATATGTGGTGATTATAAGGCAATTATATGTTCAGCCTTACTACTGAGAGGTTATAAGAACAAGTATTCATTTCAGAAGACTAACCATTTACCTTAGTAATGAGACATAGCTAATTTCTGATCTTAATTTTGAGATATCTTGAAAACTACTTTATCCATAATTAAATTCAATTGTAATTAAATTAATAGCCTTATATTCAGGATCATATCTTGCTATGTACTAAGATTTTTTAAATGAAAAAAATCCATAGCAAATTTAGGTGCTAATTTCAAACTGTCTATGTCAGCCAATTTCTAGGAACATAATTCAGCAGAAAGCAAGGGAGGGAACCAGTGAGTGGTAATTGCACTGCTGTGTTTAATTATCATTTAGAGACCTTCATTAATAATCAGTAAGATGTATCACCAAATGTTACATATGCTTTACACTGACGTCTTAAGTAGATAGTATTTTAACAGGGATAATTATTTTCTATTTCAGAAAGCATGAAAAAACAACAAAACTTGTATAATAATCCTACGCTTATATCTCTGAAGCAACAGAGACATCCAAGTAAATTAAGAATTTCAAAAGTCTAATTTTATTTATTATCATTGAGCATAAGAGCTTTGATCTTTTAGTCAAAGATCCCATAAAGCTGTATCTATTGCCTTCAAGTCAATTCCAACTCATAGCGACCCTGTAGGACAGAGTAACTGCCCCATAGGATTTCCAAGGATTCAAACTGCTGACCTTTTGGCTAGCAGCCAAGATCTTAACCGCTACGCCACCAGGGTCTCCGGAAAGCTGTAAGAGAAAAAAAAATGTGTATTCCAAAGTACCATATCAAGAAGACATGATTTGGGACAAGGAAAGATGTGGTTCTTGATTTCAAGTAGCATACAATCAATCCACTGTAATGAAAATTGATGTGGATGAATATAAAATCAATATAAACAGGACGTTTCTGGCATTACGGTTTTATTACGGATGTTTTTCAGAAAGTCGCTCTTGTCAATATATAAGAGCCTCCTCCTCTATCCTCCCTCTTCCCCATTCACGCTCTTTGCCCCAGCCATACCAAACATGACCATGTTCCTTCACACCTCTGCATCTATGTACTTGGAAGCAGGCTAATATGCCCAAAGTTCTTTCTAGGTCTTCCATAAATGACAGGTAATAATAATTAAGCCCAATGGCCAGCATCGTTGTGAGGATGAAACGATGTATTAGTATGGACAGTGGCTAGCACAGGGACTGGTCCATAGCAAATTCTCAACCAACTAAGGAAATACTCAAGTAGTAAAATGTCCTCATTCAAAGGGAGTGGCAATAAAATATTTAATAAACAGTATAGTTGATCACCAAGCAACCAATGTTTGCCTGCTATGTATTAGCCATGCTGGATCAGTTAAATAGCTGACCTGTGTATCTCATGGTTAGGAAAATGAAATTTTCTAGAGCAGTGCAAAAACCTGAGAATACATGTATGTACATGCAAAAAATGGAGGACTGCCTTTCATTTCAGGCTCACCATGGGTACAACTGTAACTCTCAGAAATTTTAACAAAGGAGGAGACCCTTCTTCAGACTTCTGGTTTAGCAGCATTTAAAGCAACGGGAAGTGACCCAATGCAGCTGGAAAGTGATATTGATCTAACTGTAGCTACTAAGCAGCACCTGGGGGATACTCAAGTACCAGGGCTAACAAAGATGGTGGTAACATCCAGACCACAAACGATTTCAGATAAATTTACGTGACAAGTTAACTTTTAACCCATTTCATATAGACACAAAATTTGCAAGCTGGCAAAATTTGGTCCTTAAATTCAGAGACTCATTTGCTGAAAAATAATATTTATTATTATTTGCCAGACACTGTACTGGCACAGAGGATAAAACAATAACCAAAACAGACGTGGTCCCTACCCTAACAACATCAACATTCTACAGCCTGTTAATAACAAAGAACACTACACTGGTATTTTCCTTGTTCTCCAGAAAGACACTGAAATAACACAGGAGATATAAAATACTCGAAGCTGCATTACTCAGCGTGTGGAAAAAGGCACCACTGATGAGCGCTTTGACTTTGGTCAGTTCTTAAAAATGGAAGCCAAAACATTTTGTCATTTACCATATAACCACGATTCAAACTACTGAAAATGTTTTGTGTTACCCTTAAAACTGTCTGTTCCTTCATTTTTATAAACTCCTTTTTTGCTATGGAATGCTTAACAACTTTCCACAACCTCTCAGTTACTGGCTTAAGAGAGGCACAATTTAAAGTAGTAAGTACACGGCAGTGATAGACGGAAGGAGAGCAGCCTTGTTAGTGCTGTTTTGGTGCTATGAAACTAGACATTCCATAGATCTTTTAACCTGTGAAGAAAGAAAAGCGTAAGATACATGTAAAAAAGGAGTAATTGGTTTGTTTTGTTTTCTAGAAGAATTGGCATTTTGTTATCTGGAAATAAGTCCCTGAAATATGATTGAAACAACTGCCCAAATTTCTATTAACAAATTTACAAGTATTTTCTGAGTCTTTATTTTAAATTCAGTATATTGATTTTACAAATGTAAAAGAAATAATCAGTTATATGAAGGTTGGAAACCCTGGTGGCGTAGTGGTTAAGAGCTATGGCTGCTGACCAAAAGGTCAGCAGTTCATGAAGGTTAGTGTCTAGTTATAATTACACCATACACTGACTTAATTCAATAAGCCAATTAATCCAATCAATATATAGAAATATGTCTGATGTCTGAGTGTGTGTTTCATATATAACTAGTTATAGTACTTTTCAGAGAAGGAAGAAAACACTGTGGGAATGAACAATTGTACACAGCTCCATGAAAGGGAAAAAGTTGGCCTTTATACGTACTTTCCAAAAAATCTAAATTCCAACATACTGTAGAAAATCAAGAAAATACAAAGCTATATAAAGAAAAAAAATTAAATACTCTTACTTTGGTAATTTTATATCAGTTTCTGCGTAATTCTAAATTTTTTGTATTTAATGGCTGTAAAATATAAATGTGCCATAATTTATTTTAAAATTTCTTAATTTTAGGCATTTAAGTTATACAAAATATACATACATCCACAACTGTTATTTCCTAAGCATAAATTCTTAGGAGAAATACTCGCTCTAGAACTGAAATATTCTTGCCAAACTGTTTTCTAAAAATGTGTACTAATTTACAATACTGAGGTACTGTATAAATACACAAATATCAGCAATATTTTTCCAATGTCAAATATATGGGGGCCAAAGTAGTATCTTTAACTTCAAATGTTTTGGATACAGAAGAGACAAGCTTTTTTTCATTTGTTTGTCATTTGTGGCTCTTCTTTTGAGAATTATGTGTTTACATTATTCTCCCACTTTTCATCTGGGATGTGTGTTCATATTCATTTCTAAGAGATTTATACATGAAACTCATCCTATTATCCACCAACTTTCATATTTAGGTATTTCTCCAGAGTTGTCATTTGCTTTCTTTTTTGTGTTTTTATGCAACTCACACTGTTTATCACCATGAAATCAACCTTCATGCAATTCAATTATTGTAATTTACTTGATTACATTTATGTTATAAATTCTTCTCTACCTCAGCATTTAATATTTGCCTATATTTTTGCAATTTTTATTCCATTTTTTTCTTTTCATTTGCAACTCTTCAAATGATTGGAAATTTATATTTGTATATTAGATGCAGTATGAGTCTCACTTGAGATTTTTCCAATCAGTCACATAATTGTTTACACCTCCTTAGGTAAGTCATCCTTTTTCCATCAATTTTCTTCGTCCTACACTAAGCTCTTTTGTAAGAGTGTATCCCAAGGTTCTGTATTCCTTTCCATTGATCTCTAATATCTAACAGGCAAGTGTACCTTGAGATTTCTAATTTTTAAAATTTCCCTTGCAGTGTGTTTATTCATTCATATAAAATTAATTATAATTTTGTGAAGTTTGACTGGTATTTTAATCAGAAAACTCTCCAATATATAAGTTAATTTGGAAGATTTATGCCTCTGGAACATTCATATGTAGCTACTGATTTGTGCATGTTTATCTTTTGTCTTCCACCACTCGTCTGTCAGTTTGTTGTACTGTAGTGGCTTACACGTTGCTGTGATGCTGGAAGCTATGCCACTGGTAATTCAAATATCAGCAAGGTCATTCATGGTGGATAGCTTTCAGTGGAATTTCCAGAATTAGAGCAGGAAGAAAAACTTGGAGCTTTACTTCTGAAAAATTGGACAGTGAAAGCCTCATGAATAGCACTGAAACACTGTCTGATATAGTGCTGGAAGATGAGACCTTCAGATGGGAAGGCACTCAAAATACGACTGGGGAAGAGCTGACTCCCCAAAGTAGCAAAAAAAAGTCCATTTCCATTGAGTCGATTCCGAATCATAGCGACCCTCAAAGTAAAGTTGACAGAGTAAATCTTTTGGGTTCTTCATTTGCTGATGTGGCATGATTCAAAATAAGAATAAACAGCTGCAAACATCCATAAACAATTGGAACATGGAACGTACGAAGTATGAATATAGGAAAATTAGAAGTCATCAAAAATAAAACGGAAAGCATAAAAATTGATGTCTTAGCATTAGTGACCTGAAATGGACTGGTACAGGCCACTTTGAATCGGACAATCATATGCACTATGCTGGGAATGACAGATTGAAGAGGAAATGAGTCACATTTATCATCAAAATGAACATTTCAAGATCTATCCTGAAGTACAACTCTATCAGTGTTAGGATAATATACATAAGCCTTCAAGAAAGAACAGTTAATATGGCTAGTCTTCAAATTTATGCACCAACTACTAAGGCCAAAATGAAGAAATTAAAGATTTTTACCAACTTCTGCAGTCCGAAATTGATCAAAAATGTAATCAGGATGCATTGATAATTACTGGTGATTGGAATGCAAAAGTTGGAAACAAAAAAGAAGGATTAGACTTCCGGAAAAATGGCACACTAGGCAGAGGCACCACGCCATCCCTCCACAGCAAAGATCTGAAGAACTAAGCCAAACAGAGAAAACAGCAATCCTGAAACCTTAAAACATCAAATGAAGAGATAAAGAAATCAGCCAAGCACCAATGGAGTGAGAAAACTGTCAGGAAACAGACAGCGAGGAGAGATTCATGCAGAGGTCCACTATCACCTAACAAAGCGAAGATCGGCCATCTTGGACTCCTATCAGAAACCAGCGAATAGGGGGTATGAGAAAGCAGCTTCACGGAGCTTCCAGGGGGAGACAGAACAACTGGTAATTTTAGATATATGCTTTCCCACCCTCCACTCTTCTTCACCCCCACTCAGCCTCCTCTGCTTCCGACGGCCACAGTCTCTTGTCCGGGAAGCACCAGCTGCTTGGATTCCAACCGCCCGCACTGGCTGACTCTCTGAGTGCCATTTGTTGTTACTTTTTTTCTGCTTTTTTGATTTCTTTCTTACCTCTCAACACCTCCCACTACTTTCACTCAAATACTTGGCTCCGTATGCCATCCTTACTTCTTCCTGAGGGACTGCAGAACTCCATTTGAGTGCGGAACTGCTTCCTGGTATGGGCTGCCACACTGGTGGGATCCCGGGGCTTTTGTTTGTTTGTTTGTTTTGAATTTTTTGTTTGTTTTCTTTTCCTTTTCTTGAGTTGGGAGCCCGTTCTGGCTGGGAGGTGCTGCGCATCTTGGAACCTACCCCCTTGGCTTGCGCAGACGCGCAGAGGGATCCCTGAGCGCATTTCTTTCTTCGTGTTTTTTTTTTTTTTTCTGTTTTTTGGGGGGCTTTTCTTGTTTGTTTGTTTTTTAATTTGTTTTGTTTCTTTTTTTCCCTCTTTTTCCCTTTTTGTCTTTCTTCATTACTCAGTTTCTCATCTCTCTATATCTTCCTTCTCTTTCTGTTCCTTGAATATCTGGTGCTGAATAACTCTACCCCTTCTAGCCAGGCTGTACTGCAACACCTGAGAACAACTTCCCCAGACCTCATAGCTGCACTGGTGGGATCCCTGGGAGCTTTGCTGTTCTTTTTCCTTTCTGATTTTTATTTATTCATTCTTTTCTCTTTTTTTCTTCTTATTCTTCCCCTTTTTGTTTTTCTCCATTTCATAGTCTCTCATCTCTACACGCCAACAGCAAGCTCCCCTAGCACTCTTTTTTGTTTGTTTATACGTTTTTGGCTCCTGTTCCACTCTCCTCTCTCCCATATCCATTTTAGCTCCACACATAACAATCTCTCCCCTACATCCTGCCTACCTGCACCGTGCACTTAACATCACACCACGAAGCAGAACGGGCACGGCCTACGGGAATCTTCCCTGCACTGATTACCGACTCGCCCTGGTGGCTGTAGTAAGTGCCACAAACAACCCGTCCCAGTAACTCCTCTTCAGCTAGAACTGACCTGCCATACCATATCTGAGCTACTGACCCTGCCAACTGGACTAGGAGGTGAAAAGTATCGTGCCCACAGACAAGAAAACAACAAAGAACACAACCCACCTGCTCAGACATAGTCAAATTAAAAAAAAAAAAGGACGAAACAAACAAATCTACATTCAATAAATGAGAAAAATAACCACTGAATGCCACTAAGACAGCAGATAATATCAAAACATTTACAAAAACAGGACAGGATGGTTCCAGTAGACGTCCAAAATAAAACACTAGATGACTCTCCTCTGGAAGAAAATGCACTAGAACTACCTGATAGGGAATTCAAATCTCTAATGCTCAGAATTCTCCAAGAGTTGAAGCAAAAAGCAGACAAAAATGAAGAAAAAATATACAAATTTACAGAAAATACAGACGAAAAATTGGAAGAATTCAGGAAAATAATTCAGGAACAAAATGCCAAAATAAATTCACAACTAAAAATTATACAAAAACAACAATTAGAAATCCAAAAGATAAACAACAGGATTTCAGAAATGGGCGGTGTCATAGAAGGGCTGAGGAGCAGATCTGAAATGGTGGAAGACAGGATCACTGGAATTGAAGACAAACACTTGGATACACCTCTGGTTGAGGAAAACTCAGAAAAATGAAGAGACCCTGAGAGTTATGTGGGATATAATCAAAAGGAAAAATATGCAAGTGATTGGAGTTTCAGAAGAGTGGGAGAAAACAGAAAACACAGAGAGGATCACTGAAGAACTCCTAACAGAAAACTTCCCCAGTATCATGAAAGATGAAAAACTGACCATCCAAGAAGCTCAACAAACCCCATATAGGATAGACCCCAAAAGAAAATCACCAAGGCATATCATAATCACACTCACCAAAACCAAAGACAAACAAAGAATCCTGAGAGCAGATCGAAAAATCAAGAAGTCACATACAGAGGTGAAACAATAAGACTAAGCTCAGATTATTCGGGAGAAACCATGCAGGCAAGAAGGCAATGGGATGACATACATAAAACATTGAAAGAAAAAAAATGCCAACCAAGACTAATTTATCCTGCAAAACTCTCGTTCAAACCTGATGGCAAAATTAGCACATTTCCAGATAAACAGAAATTAAGGGAATATGTAAAAACCAAACCAAACTTACAAGAATTATTAAAGGGAGTTCTTCGATCTGAGAACAAACAACTTCAGCTCACAGGCAGAATCTAGGATGCAGGATCATACCAGCCAGATACCAATCTAGGAAATGAACTCTCAAGGACATTCCAAAACCAAAAGAAATACAACAGGGAATCAGAGAAGTTAATCAGTAAATGACAACAACATCAGAACAATAAAAGAGGGAATAAACGGTGTAGGTATAGAATCTTCTAATGGAGAGGAAGGCAAGGCAATACCAAGTAATAATAGACTGCTTCAAACTTAGAAAGATAAGGGGAAATTTCATGGTAAACAAAAACAAAGTTAATAAACATACTCATAAAATTAAAGAGGAAAACCATAAAGTCTCAGCAAAAACAAAACCTACAAAAACAAAAGAAATGAAAAAAAAAATCCACAAACAAAAGTAACTCACACAGGAGAGTAAGAAGAACAAAGAAAACGTCAGCACCACAAAAAAAAGCACTACAAAATGACAGCAACAAACTTCCATCTATCAATAATTACACTGAATGGAAATGGACTCAATGCACCCATAAAGAGACAGAGAGTGACAGAATGGATAAGAAAACAGTATCCATCAATATGCTGTCTACAAGAGACACACCTTAGAAACAAAGATGTGAATTTATTAAAAGTCAAAGTTTGGAAAAAAACATATCAAGCTAACAACTACCAAAAAAGATCAGAAGTGGAAATCCTAATCTCAGATAAAATAGACTTTAAAACAAAATCCACCATAAAAGACAAGGAAGGACACTATATAATGATTAAGGGGACGATCCATCATGAAGACATAACCATAATAAACATCTACACACCCAATGACAGGGCTCCAAAATACATAAAACAAACTCTAACAACACTGAAAAGAGAAACTGACAGTTCCACAATAATAGTAGGAGACTTCAACACACCACTCTCAGTAAAGGACAGAACAACTAAGAAGAAACTCAGCAAAGATACAGAAGACCTAAAGGGCACAATCAGCCAACTTGACCTCATAGACATATATAGAACACTCCATTCAACCGCTGCAAAGTACACATTCTTTTCCAATGCACATGGAACATTCTCCAAAATAGACCACATCTTAAGCCACAGAGAAATCCTCAACAAGATCCAAAACGATGAGATAATTCAAAGTATCTTCTCTGACCACAATGCCATCAAGGTAGCAATTAACAACAGAAAGAGCAAGGAAAAAAAATCAACTACATGGAAACTGAATAACACCCTGCTTACACATCAGTGGGTAATGGAAGAAATCAGAGAGGGAATCAAAAAATTCCTAGAATCAAATGAGAATGAAAACACATCATAGCAAAACCTTTGGGACACAGCAAAGGTAGTCCTCAGAGGACAATTTATAGCTATAGATGTACATATCAAAAAAGAAGAAAGGGGAAAAATCAAAACATTAAGTACAGAACTCAAACAAATAGAAAGAGAACAGCAAAAAACGCCCACAACCACCGGAAGAAAGGAAATAGTAAAGATCAGAGCAGAAATAAATGAAATAGAGAACAGAAAAACAATAGAAAGAATCAACAAAACCAAAATTTGGTTCTTTGAAAGAATCAACAAAATCGACAAACCACTGGCCAGACTGACAAAAGAAAAACAGAAGAGGACGCAAATAACCCAAATAAGAAATGAAATGGGGGACATTACAACAGACCCAACAGAAATAAAATGGATCATAACAGAATATTATAAAAACTATACTCCAACAAATTTGAAAACCTACAGGAAATGGATAAATTTCTAGGAACTCACTACCTACCCAAATTACAACAAAGTGATGTTGAAAATCTGAACAGACCCATAACAAGAGAAGAGACTGAAAAGGTAACAAAAAAACTCCCAAAAAATAAAAAATAAAAATAAAAAACCCTGGCCCAGATGGCTTTACTGGAGAATTCTACAAAACATTCTTTAAAGAACTTGTACCAGTACTACTCAAGCTATTTCAGAGCATAGAAGAGGAATAAACACTTCCAAATTCATTCTATGAAGCCAATATAATGCTGATACCAAAACCAGGCAAAGACAACACAAAAAAAGAAAATTTCAGACCAATATCTCTCATGAATATAGATACAAAAATTCTCAACAAAAGTCTAGCCAACAGAATTCAGCATCATATCAAACAAATAATACACCACGACCACGAAGGATTCATACCAGGTATGCAAGGATGGTTCAACATTAGAAAATCAGTCAACGTAATCTACCACATAAATAAAAGGAAAGAAAAGAATCACTTGATCATCTCAATTGATGCAGAAAAGGTATTCGACAAAGTCCAACACCCATTCGTGATAAAAACTCTCAATCAAATAGGTATAGAAGGGAAATTTCTCAACATAATAAAGGGCATCTATGCAAAACCAATAGCCAACATCATTCTTTATGGAGAGTGGCTGAAAACATTCCCCTTGAGAACAGGAATAAGACAAGGATGCCCTTTATCACAACTCCTATTTAACATTGTGCTGGAAGTTCTAGCTAGAGCAACAAGGCAAGAAAAAGAAATCAAGGGCATCCAAATTGGTAATGAAGAAGTTAAACTGTCCTTGTTTGCGGATGATATGATACTATACATAGAAAACCCTAAAGATTCCACAAGAAATCTACTGGAACTAATAGAAAGATTCAGCAGAGTAGCAGGATACAAGATAAACATTCAAAAATCACTTGGATTCCTATACACCTAAAAGGAGAACGATGAACAGGGAATCAGGAAAACAATACCATTTATAATAGCCCATGAAAACATAAAATATTTAGGAATAAATTTAACCTGGGATGTAAAAGACCTATACAAAGAAAACTACAAAACAATACTTCAAGAAACCAAAAGGGATCTACATAAATGGAAAAACATACCATGCTCATGGATAGGTAGACCCAACATTGTGAAAATGACAATTCTCCCAAAGCAATTTACAAATACAATGCAATCCCAAACCAAATACCAACAACATTCTTCAAAGAAATGGAAAAACTAATCATTAACTTTATATGGAAAGGGAAGAAGCCCCGAATAAGTAAAGCACTACTGAAGAAGAAGAATAAAGTTGGAGGACTCACACTACCTGACCTCAGAACCTACTATACAGCCATGGTAGTCAAAACAGCCTGGTACTGGTACAACGACAGATACATTGACCAATGGAACAGAATTGAGAACCCAGATGTAAATCCATCCACCTATGGCCACCTGATCTTCGACAAGGGCCAAAGTCCATCCAATGGGGAAAAGACAGTCGTTTTAACAAATGGTGCTGCCAAAACTGGATATCCACCTGCAAAAAAAAGAAACAGGACCCATACCTCATGCCATATACAAAAACCAATTCAAAGTGGATCAAAGACCTAAATATAAAGCCAAAAACTATAAAGTTCATAGAAGAAAAAATAGGACCAACGCTACAGGCCTTAATACACAGCATTAACAGGATACAAACCATAACCATCAACACAGAAACCTCGGAAGATAAGCTAGATAACTTGGATCTTCTAAAAATCAAACACCTATGCTCTTCAAAAGACTTCACCAAAAGAGTAAAAAGAGAACCTACAGACTGGGGAAAAAAATTTTGACATTACAAGTCAGACAAAGGTCTAATTTCCAAAATCTACAAGAAAATCCAACACCTCTACAACAAAAAGACCAATAATCCTATTAAAAGATGGGCAAAGGAAATGAAAAGACACATCACCAAAGAAGACATTCAAGTGGCCAACAGACACATGAGGAAATGCTCGCGATCACTAGCCATTAGAGAAATGCAAATTAAAACCACAATGAGATACCATCTCACCCCTGCATTACTGCCACAAATCAAAAACACTGGAAATAGCAAATGTTGGAAGGCCTGCAGGGAGATCGGAACTCTTATGCACTGCTGGTGGGAATGAAAAATGATACAACCATTTTGGAAAATGATATGGTACTCCCTCAGAAAGCTAGAAATAAATATACCATTCGATCCAGCAATCCCATTCCTGGAATATAACCTAGAGAAATAAGAGTCGTCACTCGAATAGACATATGCACACCTATGTTCATGGCAGCATTGTTCACAATAGCAGAACGATGGAAACAACCTAGATGCCCATCAACAGATGAATGGATAAACAAACTACGTACATACACACAATGGAGTACTATGCAACAAGAAAGAACAATGATGAATCTGTGAAGCATCTCATAACATGGATGAAACTGGAGGACATTATGCTGAGTGAACTAAGTCAATTACAAAAGGACAAATATTGTATGAGACCTCTATGGTAAAAACCCATGAAAAAGTTCACACACAAAATGTAACAATCTTTGTTGGTTACCAGGGATGGGAGGGGTGCGGGAGAAATACTAAATAGGCAATAGATAAGTGGTATCTTGGGTGAAGAGTGAGACAGTACACAATACTGGGGAAGCCAGCACAACTTGTACAAGGAAAGGCCATGGAAGCTCCACAGACACTTCCAAAGTCCCTGAGGGACTGAATTGCTGGGTGGAGGGCTGTGGGAACCATGGTCTCGGGGAACATCTAGCTCGGTTGGCATAACACAGTTTATAAAGACAATGTTCTACATTCTACCTTGGTGAGTAGTGTCTGGGGTCTTAAAAGCCTGTGAGCAGCCATCTAAGATACTCCACCTGTCTCATCCCTTTGGGAGCAAGGGAGAATGAAGAGAACAGGATACAAGGAAAAGATTAATCCAAAGGACTAATCGACCACGGCGACCAAGGCCTCCACTAGACTGAGTCCAGTACAGCTAGACGGTGCCTGGCTACCACCACTGAATGCTCTGACCAGGATCACAACAGAGGGTTCTGGACAGAGCTGGAGAAGGATGTAGAACAAAATTCTAACTCACAAAAAAAGACCAGATTTACTGGCCTAAAGGAGACTGGAGAAACCCCGAGAGTATGGCCCCCAGACACCCTTTCAGCTCAGTGGTGAAGTCATTTCCGAGGTTCACTGTTCGGCCGGGCAGTGGACAGCCCCATAAAACCAAGTGGGACTAATGAGGCACAGCAGTGCAGGGACAAGGACTAGAAGGCAGAAGGGGACAGGAATGCTGGTGACAGGGAACCCAAGGTTGAGTAAGGATACTGTTGATGTGTTGTGAGGTTGTTAACCATTGTCATAGGGCAACATGTATACTAACTGTTTAATGAGAAACTATTTTGTTCTGTAAGCCTTCATCTAAAGTGAGAATAGCAGCACATAAGTGTGTAGTCAATGTCACTAAATTGTGCATGTAGAAATTTTTGAAATGGTGTATCTTTGGCTATGTATATTTTCACCAAAAAAAAAAAAAAAAAGGTCGAGAAGGGAGAGGGTTGACATGTCATGGGGTTGTTAACCAATGTCATATAACAATATGTGTATTACTGTTTCATGAGACTCTATTTGTTCTGTAAATCTTCACCTGAAGTACAATTAAAAAAATTAAAAAAAAAAAAAAAGAAGGATCAGTAGCTGGAAAATATGGCCTTGGTGACTGATGCTGGAGATACCATGACAGAACTTTGCAAGACCAACAAATTCTTTTATTGCAAATACCTTTTCTCAACAACACAAATAGGAGTATACACGTGAACCTCACCAGATGGAATACACAGGAATGAAATCGACTACATCTGTGGAAAGAGATGTTGGAAAAGCTCAATATCATCAGTCAGAACAAGGTCAGGGGTCACCTGCAGAACAGACCATCATTTGCTCATATGCTAGTTCAAAATGAAGCTGAAGAAAATTATAACAAGTCCCTGAGAACCAAAGAACAATCCTGAGTATATCCTACCTAAATTTGGAGACCATCTTAAGAATAGAGTTGATACCCTGAAGACTAATGACCGAAGACCATATGAGTTGTGGAATGACATCAAGGATATCATACATGAAGAAAGCAAAGGTCATTAAAAAGACAGGAAAAAAAGAAAAGACCAAAATGGATGTCAGAAGAGACCATGAAACTTGCTCTTCAACCTTGAGCAGCTAAAGTGAATGGAGGAAATAAAGTAAAAGAACTGAAGATTTCCAAGGGTGGCCCGAGAAGACAAAGTAAATATTAAAATGAAATGTGTAAAGACCTGGAGTCAGAAAACCAAAAGGTAAGAACACACTGGTCATTTCTCAAGCTGAAGGAGCTGAAGAAAAAATTGAAGCCTCGACTTGCAATATTGAAAGGTTCTATGGGCAAAATATTGAATGATGCAGAAAGCATCAAAAGAAGATGGAAGGAATACACAGAGTCACTGTACCAAAAAGATTTGGTCAATGTTCAACCATTTCAGGAGGTAGCATGTTATCAAGACCTGATGGTATTGAAGGAAGAAGTCCAAGCTTGACTTAGGCTAGGTCCCCTAGAGAAGCAAAATCATTAAAATGTGTGCACGTAGAGAGAGAGAGAGATTTAAATTAAGGAAATAGCTCAAGCAGTTGTACAGTCTGGAAAGTCCCAAGTCCGTGGGTCAGACAGGAGGCTTCTCCTAATTCACGTAACTGCAAGGATTGGAGAATTCAAGATTGGCAGGTAAACCAACAGGCCTCCAGCTCACAGACTGCAGAGGTTGAGGAATCCCAAGATCAGCAGGTAAGCTGCCAGCTCAATTCCCAAGAAGGGGAGGTCAGATGAGGAGCCAGCAGCAGGAATATGGAGCGAGCAAAACACAATGAGGTTTGCCAGAAAGTCCACAGATACTGGATGCAGCCCACACTCCCAGGAAACTCCCTTTCAACTGATTGGCTGTTCATATGAGATATTGTCATGGAGGTGATCACAATATATCACATCTCTTTATGGAACCAATTTCATCAAGACATAGTTGCCAAACTATATCGTAACTGCCAAACCACTGAGAATTATGGCTAGGCCTAGCTGACAACCAACCTTAACCATCACAAAGCTACACTGAAGAAACTCACGAAAAACAAGGCTCTAGGATACTATGTGGTTTAAAGTCAGGAAATGTGTTTGTCAGGGTTGTATGCTTTCACCATACTTATTCAATCTGTATCCTGAGCAAAAAAACTGAGAAACTGGACTATATATGAAGAAGAACACAGCTTCAGGATTGGTGGAAGGCTCATTTACAGATGACACAACCTTGCTTGCTGAAAGCTAAGAGGACTTGAAGCTTACTGATGACGGTCAAAGATTACAGTTCTTCAATACGGATTGCACCTCAACATGAAGAAAATAAAAATCCTCACAACTGGACCAATAAGCAACAACATGGTAAATGGAGAATATCTTGAAGTTGTCAAGGATTTCGCTTTACTTTGATCCACAATCTATGCCCATGAAAACAGCAGTCAAGAAATCAAATGACCTAATGCACTGGGCGAATAAATCTGCTACAAAAAACCTCTTTAAAATGTTAAAAGCAAAGATGTCACTTGCAGGACTAAGGTGTGCCTGACTCAAGCCATAGTATTTTCAACTGCCTCATATGCATGTGAAAGGTGGACAATGAATAAGGAAGATTGAAGAAGAACTGATGCGTTTGAATTATGGTATTGGTGAAGAATATTGAATAGACCGTGAACTGCCAGAAGAACTAACGAATCTGTCTTGGAAGAAGTATAGCCAGAATGCTCCTTAGAAGCAAGGATGGCAAGACTTTGTCTTATGTACTTTGGACATGTTATCAGGAAGGACCAGTCTGTAGAGAAATACATCATGTTGGTAAAGTAGAGAGTTGTCAAAAAAATGGAAGACCCTCAACAAAACGGAATGACGCAGTGGCTGCAACAATGAACTCAGACATAGCAATGATTGTGAGGATGGCGCGGGACCTAGCACAGTTTGTTCTGTTGTACGTAGGCTCGCTATGAGTAGGAACTGACTTGGGGGCACCTAACAACAACAGTCTTGTGTCTTGCTGATTTAATGAGGTCTCATTAATTTTAAGATATTTTCATCTAATTTTCTAGGGTGTCTCAGGCATATATTTTATAAATAATGGAATTTTATATTCGCTCTTCTAACTTTTCTATTTCTCTTTTGGGTCACACTAAAATTACTGTTATACCCTGAACAATATTCATAATTATAGTGATGGCAGGTATTTTTTTTTATTTAAATAGAAATGCTTTTACTATTTCACCAACTATTGTGAAGAAAGCATTTTCCTAACCCAAGTGTACTCTGAGCTTTTATGAAAAGTGGATACTGGATTTTATCACAAGCCATTTTAAAATCTATTGAGACAAACAACAGATTCTGGCTGTGATATGTTACATAAATTAATTAAGCCACATTTGAATTTGAAACTAGCTTCTACCTTGTT
Organism: Dugong dugon; assembly: GCA_030035585.1. NCBI lineage: Eukaryota > Metazoa > Chordata > Mammalia > Sirenia > Dugongidae > Dugong > Dugong dugon. The sequence goes on along the minus strand of CM057480.1, from coordinate 17,573,397 downwards.
TTTGAGAATGATTTATTTCACATACTGTTGAATTTAGTTTCTTAACAGTTTTTTTTTATTTTTATTACTTTTTTGTATAAGAATTAATCCAGTTTAATAAAATGAATCTGTAAGTGTACTGTATTTATCTACGCTCTGAAACAAATGTGTATAATGAGGATTACCAATTCATTGAAAGTCTGAAAAACACTTTGGTAAAACTGTCTGGTCTAGAAGCATTTTAGGAGACAATTAATTCTTTGATAAGGTTTTCAATTTCTTCAACAGTATATTTGGATTCTTTTGGGGTTTCAGTTCCTTCACTGTGATATTTCCAATTTTGACAGATTTGTTTATAGCAGTAGATAAATAACTTATTAAAGCTGTGCTGTGAGCCATATGGTTATTTCATATTCCTTTAATAATTTAAACTATATGTTTTCTTGCTTATGATTGCCAGAGATTTTACAATTGCATTTGTATTTTTAAAGCTACTGAATCACTTAAGATTTTGTAATTTATTCATTTCCACATTTACATGTCTATGCAAAGTTTTTGTTGGTTCATTTCATTGTCCATTTTCAAATGTTATATATTCAAGTTATATATCTAAACTGCGTATTAATTCTGAGTATATATATTTGAATGTGTTCTTGAGCACAGTTGTTTTTCAATGGCCAGTGCTGGGTAGTCTTCAGTGGTAGACTTTGGCCTTTATAGAAATCTAATCACAACTGAACGTCCTGAGCCTTCCCTCCTTGCTAGCATTTAGAAGAACAGCAGCATCAACTTTAATGACAAGGTGTAAATCTGAAAGTGTAAAAATTTCCTTAAAAAATAAAATAAAACAAAACATGCACGTGGACACACAGGTACACAAGTAAAATATGATGACATTCTCTTTGTATAATTTCGAAACAATTTAGCAGCATACAGAGAAGATAATATCCCACTCCACTCCTTTCACTAACAGATGAGTTCTAAACATTTTGGTGTTTACTTTTCCATTACATTTATTCAGATGTATGTACATAAGTGTGCATATACATGTATTTTAACTACAATTTGATTGTGGTATGCATACTTTTTAAAAATAAAAAAGTTTACAGTGAAGTATGCACATAGCAAAAAAATGGCAATAAATACAAATTAATTACTATAAAACAAGCAACTATCAATACACTACCCAGATGAAAAAACAGAACATTGCCTGCACTCTAAATGCCACATTAGGTTCCCTTCTCACATCACAAACTTCTGCTTTTCTCCAAAGTTAACCATTATCTCCTGACTGTGATAGATAAATGTAAGTATGTCTAAATACACAGGCCTAGCCACCAGAGTTTTGCTTTGTCTTTGTTTAAACAGCACATAAACGGACTCATACGGCTTGTTTTATGTTTTGCTTCCTTCATTCAACATCATCTTTGTGAAGTATTTTCGTGGTTGTTGTTTGTGACTTCAGTTTGTTTTCTTTCATTGCTCTCCATTATTGCCATGTGTTGGAATTGGCTGGATAGCAGCTAACAAGAAGAATATGACTATACCAGCGATTTATCTATTCTCCAGTTGATGGGCGTTGGTTTGTTTCCCATTTGAACTTTACAAATAACGCTGCTTAGAACATTCTTGTAGATGTCTCTTGGGGAGCATATGAATGCATGTCCATTGGGTATATACTTACCTAGCAGTAGAAATGCTAGGTCATAGGAAGACAATGATAATATATTTCTTAAGTGGTATTGCAAATTTACATACACCAACAGAGTAGTATAGGTCCCATTGGTTCATAAACTCTCTAGTGTCTGGTATTGCCAGCATTTCAGTAACTCTAGAGGCTGTGTAGGGGTATAACATTTTTATTTTAATTTGTATTTCCTTGATGACTAATGAAAAGAAGCTCTTTTTTCATAGGTGGACAGGCTATTTGATTTTGAATATTCTTTTGTTTACAAGGTGCCTGTTCAAGTTTCTTGCCTCTTTTATTACTGGGATGTCTTTTTCTCATCAGTTTGTAGAAACATGTATATATTGGATGTGCATCATTTTCTGGTTATCTTCTGTAACTTCCCGTTTTAATTTTTATGAACAGAATTAATATTTTAAAATATAGTTCCATTTATCAATATTTTTCTTTATGGTTATTGCTTTGGTATCTATCCCCAAGGTTGTGTATATATTCTCCCTTGTTACCTTCTAGAAGGTTTATATGTTTGCCTTTCACATTTAGGTTAATAATTCACCTGGAACTGACTTTCATGTATGATGTGAGCCAACCAAGTTTCAAATTTTACTGTATAGGTGTCCAATTAACTCAGCATTATTTATAGAAAAAAAAATTGTCCTCTTTCTACTATTCTACTGAGCCATCCTTGTCATAAATATCCTGCTATGCATGGGACTTACTCTGGTTTCTATTCCATTGGTTTGTCTTGCCTAGTGTCAATACCACATTGTTTTCATTATGATAACTTTTATAGCAAGTCAATATTTAGTGGAAATGTTGGTGGCGTAGTGGTTAAGAGCTACAGCTGCTAACCAAAACCAAAATGTTGGTGGTTTGAATCCACCAAGTTCTTCTTGGAAATCGTATGGGGCAGTTCTACTCTGTCCCATTTAGTAGAGCAAGTCCTTTTACCTTGCTCTTAGTGATGTATGTCTAGGATACTCTTGGGATGTTTCGAGTCTATACAAACCTTTTAATCAGTTTGTAAATTCCACAGATATCCTTTAGAAATTTTGATTTGCCACTGCACTGAATCAATAGCTCAATTTTGGAATGAATGACACCATCATATTGTTGACTTTTTAAATCTGGGATATATGTCTGTCTTAGTTTCTTAGGGATGTCAAAACAAAACACCACAAAGTAGGTGGCTTTAAAGAACAGAAATTTATTTTCTCACAGTTCTGGAGGCTAGAAGTCCAAATTCAGGGAACTGACAGGGCTATGTTCTCAGTCAGCTCTAGGAGACAATCCTTCCTTATCTCTTTCAGCTCCTGGCAGTCCCAGGTGTTTTTGGCATTCCTGGGCTTGTAGATGTCATCTTCACATGGCTTCTTACATATGTGTGTGACTCTGTGTCTGTCCTTTTATGAAACACCACTCAGAAGCAATTAGGATTAAGACCCACTCTAGTCTGGTATGACTTCGTTAACAGACCCAAAGAAAAACCCTATTTCCCCAAACAAGGTCATATATCAACAGTGCAGGGAATAGAACTTCAGCATATATTTTTGAGAGGCAAAACTCAACCTACAACAATACATTTGTTGATACCCATTTCTTTAACTCTTCTTTAAATCTCTTTAATTTCTCTTAATAATAATTTTGTTTGTTTTTAGAGTAATTGTTTTATCAATCTCTGCCTAAATATATTCATAATATTTGCTTTTGTATGTTTTTATAAATGGTATCTTTAAGATAACGTTTTATTTTCCAGCCATTTCTGGCATCTAAAAATACTACTGATTTTTGAAAATTGACTTTGTATTCTACAACAGTATCAATTCTAATAACTTATCTGGAGGTTCTTTAGATTTACCATGTAAGTGATCATGTTTGCAATAATGACATTTTTATTTTTTCATTTCTTTTAATACGTTACTCATCGTTTGCTTATTGCACACACCAGGACCTTCAATATGATGTTGAATAGAAGTGGCAACATTCGGAGTCTTTTTCTTGTCCCTCTCCTGCCCTTCCAGGAGTTTCTTCAAGGCTCCCTGTCTTGACAGGATTTAGGACTCCAGTAAGGGACTCAGAACATTTAATATAGTCTAGTTTTCTATTTAGAGTTTCTATTTGTCCTTAGAGCATGTTGATCTGAAGTATCTAATCAGCCATTACTAGATGCCTCGCTTTTTTTTTTCCACTAAAAATACATCTTGAAGATCGTTCATTCCATGTTAGTCCATAAAGATGTATCTCCTTCTTTTTATCACTGCAGAGGATTATACATTGTATAATGTATCATAATCTAGCAATCCTTTTTAAATGAGAATTTCAGTGGATTACTCTCAAAGCTCTACAAAAAACCCGTAGCCATCGAGTCGATTCTGACTCACAGCAACCCTACAGGACGGGGTAGAACTGCCTCATATGGTTTCCAAGGCTGTATTCTTTACAGAAACAGACTGCCAAGTCTTTCTCCTGCAGAGAAGCTAGTGGATTTGAACCACTGACCTTTCGATTAGCAGCCGAGCACTTAAGCACTACACCACAAAACCAAAAAACCAAAAACCAAACCAATTGCCTTCAAGTTTATTCAGACTCATAGTGACCCTATAGGACAGAGTAGAACTGCACCATAGAGCTTCCAAGGAGCAGCTGGTGGATTCGAACTGCTGACCTTTTGGTTACAGCTGTTCTCTTAACCACTGCACCATCAGGGCTCCTTTTTAAGCCACAAGCAAGGCAAATCAATCGACATAACTCAGTCAAACTCCATGGTGATGGGCTGGTATTTACTGCATTTCTCTTTTGGCTGAGATAGATTTTATCTTCTGTTTCATATACCCTGGAGCTGACTATGAGGAAATGTTATTCTTTGAAAAACAAACTTAGTAGAAATCTTCCTGTAAAGATGCACTGGAATCATTATGATCCCCAGAGAACTCCTCTTTCAGTGTTCTACTAAGGATGTCTCTGATATTTTTAGCTCGTTTCTATTTGTACTTCAGAGCTCCCCTGTTCTGATGGGTATTCTAGACAAGGGAATATAAACCAGCTGCCTACTAGAAATATGAAAATTCAAAGTGAATTCTTCCCAGTCCACAGTTGAGTCAATAATTGATCATTTTGCCCTGACAGCATTCATTTTACAACCTATTCTCCAAGTAATTACCAGAAAGCTCACACTTGAATTCCATAGTTATTTTACCCCTTAAGATAGTAGATGGCATCTTATTAATAAATGAATCTTATTCAATAGTACTATAGATCTGTAATTCTCCTGAAGCCCTTGGGATCAGATGCATTTTTGGAATGCAGAATGTTTCAAATTTTATAAAGGTAATGAGTTACTTAGACTGTCTATTACATAACATTGTCAGCTCTTTCTAGGGAAATACCTAATTCAACACAATATTTCTGCAGTGAATATATTAATATATACACTAAGTGGAATAAATAATGATTTTGTATAGTCTCAGATCAGTTCAAGTAACCGTTTGCCTTAAATGAGTTTTGGCAACAAATTGATGAAAAATTTCCTGGTTTCTGAGACTTGGAGATTTTGGAATTATAAATAAGGAATTGTGGGCCTGTACTCTACACCCTTTATCTCGAGTTGGAAATCTGGGAGTAATTTTTTAGTGCCTCCTTGCTCTTTTCTCACTATATTCAATATTTTGGGTAAGTGCCATTTTCTAATTTTGTTTTAATTTATTCTTTACTGTCACTGCCTTAATTCACACTTTTACCTTTTTCATCTGGGCAGTTATGATTACTTCCTAGTTGTTATCCCTGATTCTAATCTCCCCAATTTCAATTAGACTTTCATAGCATGTTGCCAAAGTGACCATCTAAGCTCAACTGGCAATATCCCCTTTCATTTTAAAGCCATCAGTGGATCCCATCTCCTACAGGGTAAAAGATCTTGATCATCTAGATCTTTCTCCTTTTCTAAATTTTGTTGTTTATAAAGCACATATTATTCCCAAGTCATATTGATATACTTTTAGAGTTTCCATATACACCAACCTCTTTCATACTGCTGGCTATTCGCATGTATGTCCGCCCCTGTATGGAACTCCTTTTTACCTCTTGTCTGCATAGAATCTTACAGGCTCATTTCGATGTTATATTCCTGAAGCCCTTAACCTTTTTCTCCAATTCAGAACACCACCACAATTGTCACTTTCACTAAGTGCTATTTTCTACCACGCTACCATAGCTATTTGGAGGTATTTTTTGTTTGTTTTTTTTTAACAGAATTTATTTTTTCAATAATTTTTGGGCTACCACCACAGATGTGGTTTATTTCTACTCCATAAAGACAATACAGTTGTGCATCTCTTAACATCCATGACACATTCTGTGAAATAGGATGTTATGTGATTTGGACATTGTGTGAACACCGTATTATATACTTAGTAAAGCTATATGGAATGCCTATTGTTTCACTTCCAAATCGATAATTCTCCTTTGCCTCTTGCTGCTGGTTCACTACCACTGGTTTTGCTGGTTTGGGAGCCATACTGCACTTTATGGTAAGATTCTTGAAAGAAAATTAAAACAGAGATAATGCCACAACACTCAAAAGATACGCAATACATGGGATTGGACGTTGCTGCCTACAAGTCAAAGCATACATTGTTATATAGTAAACCTTTTATTTGTAAGTAGGGAAAGTTCACATTAAAATAATTATAGAAAGTACAGTACAGTACATACATAAGCCAGTAACACAGGCATTTATTATGACTATCAAGACATACATGTTATAGATTATTTATGTACTATACCATTATATGCCTGGCAGTGCAATTGCTTTGTATACAAGAAACAGGATATACAAGTGTTACGTGTAGGAAGCTGTTGCGTTCGGTTACATCCACTACTTCTGGTTACGTCTGCTACCTCCCATTCTCCAATCGGGATTTCTGAACTCTCTTATAACCTTATGGGATCACGGATGCATATGCAGTCAGAAGTTGTCCAAACAGACTTTATGTGGAGCATGACTGTACCTGGAAAGTGACTTTTCCCCCATTTTCCCTTACGAAAGAACTGATTGTTATATAGACAAAGAAATCTCTAGAAAGTAGAAAAATAAATTCTCCTTTCATCTCCACATATGGTAGCTTAATTTCTTCCCCACAACGTTGCAGCAACAGCAGGTACCCAGATCCAAAATATTTACTCATTGTGCCCCCTAGGAAGTGATGCATTTGTATGTTTATGTACATATGTATACTACTTACACATACACATGAAATTACACATATGCATAAACACACAAACGTATGCATATATACATATAAATACAAGATATATTTATATGCACTTGATGTATATATGGAATATTAGAATGATAAACTTTTGCGTTTATTTTCTACTTTTGTTATAGAAGTAAAAAAATAAAATACTATGATGGATTCCCATATACTCAATGTCCAGCTTCAACAATTATCAGCTCGTGACCAATTGTATTGCATCTATAGCCTTATGAACATCCCCTCGTCCAATCTCCTTTATTTTGAAGCAAATACCAGACATCATAACATTTTATTCATAAATATCTATATGCACATTAAGGTTTGAGAAGCATTGCTTTAGAGCATTCCTAAGACTGAAGATCTTCACTAATTTTCAAATGCCCAGAGGCAATTTTAATAAAAGATAGTTTAATTTCAATTTGCTTTATTTTATAGAGATGTATTATCACTTCAGGGTTTTATGAGAAAAGATTTCTTTGTAGCTGTGTGTTTTTGATCTTTTTAATAAAAGACAACTTTTTTGTTCTTGTTAACTTGTTAATAAAGACATTTTAACAGTGTGTAGTCTGCAAGGCTGACAGTAACTAAACCACAGAGTATTTGCACAAAAAGCTCGTAGGAGGACTGAAAAAAATTCTGAATTTAATTCAAATTCCAAGTATCTCATTGTATGATTGATCCAAGTTAAACATTGTCTTCTTTATTCATCAAAGCCTCTAAGATGTCAGTAAAAGAAGTATCGCCATGACTTGGTAGCAAATGTGAATGCCCTAAGTGAATGCACAGAGACACCATAGGTTTTCCAGGATTTTTTCAAAACTATTTATATAGAAGATCTCATTTACCACCCCGCTCATTTCTTCTGACCATAAAAGTCACATAGTCTTCACTATCCAGCCCCAAAATTAAAAACCAAAGAATAAGTCTAGAATGACAACCTAAAGAATGAACAAAATTTATGTGCACTTATTTCAAAAGTCATCGTAAAAACACATTAAGGTGAATGAAAGCTATACAAGTATTTTAACTGGATGTTCTCCAATATTTAGGTGTTATCAGACATCAAAATTCTAGTATCAATATGACTGTAATTGTTTATTCTTACAACTTGGTAATTAAAGTCAGTAAATACTAAACAAAAGATGTTATACTGACATTTTTAAGCTAACAGATTTACAGAAAGGTATTATACAAACATATAATTCTAAAATATAATGTGTCATTGGATCTTATAAGTGGTGCTTGTTTGGAGTCTGAATTTTGTATAATTCAGAATAAATGGTATTTTGTGTGTTAAAAAAAAAAAACTATGATCTGAGGTCAAAGTTATTTAAATTACAGTCCCTCAAATGTAAAGGTCATTTCTTCACATACCTCCATAACGACAGTGTCAATAAGTCATGGAAAAAGTTAACTTTCTTTTGAACTTACTGTAAGCATAGCTGGAATTGAGCTAGGATTTTATAACAGGTGTTGACAGGACAGTGGATTAGCTACATGACCTTTGGCAAGCCACTTACTGTTCTGAGCTTCAGTATCTTTATCTATAAAATGCCATTAAACACAAGGTAACTTCTCTGGCTGTTGTAAAATCCAAATGTGAGAATGGATGCAATAATGTTTTTGCAAATTGTAACACTCTAAGTAAATCTGAGTTTTTATTCATTATTGAGCAATTTAGAGTATTCAGCAATATAGACACTGTCATGGATTGAATTGTGTCCCCCCAAAAATGTGTGTAGCAACCTGGCTAGGTCATGATTCCCAGTATTGTATGATTATGTAGTCTGATGTGATTTCCTTATGGTTCTATACTCTATCACTATGATGAGATTATATGTGATCTCCTTATGCGTTGTAAATTCTATCACTGTGATAAGGTTATGCTGATGAGGTTTACAAGATTAGATAGTGTCTTAATCCAATCTCTTTTGAGATATAAAAGGGAGAAGTGAGCAGAGACACATGGGAACCTCATACCATCAAGAAAGCAGTGCCAGGAGCAGAGCGTCTCCTTTGGACATGAGGTTCCTGCGCTGAGACGCTCCCAGACCAAGGGAAGAATGATGCATCACAAGGACCTTTCTCCAGAGCTGACAGAAAGAGAAAGCCTTCTCCTGGAGCTGATGCCCTGAATTTGGACTTGCAGCCTACTGGACTGTGAGAGAATAAACTTCTCTTGTAAAGCCATTCACTTGTGGTATTTCTGTTAGAGCAGCTCTAGATGACTAAGACTGAGAGACTAAAGAATGGAATAATTGTTACGCATCGCTATCAAAATAAGAACCACAGGAGACATTTAAAAATGACAATGAAAATCTTGAGGCTGTTAAAGCCATTTTTGCTGATAGTGCTCATCTAAATATTCAGTAGTGACACATTAACTCAGTTAGCACAATGCATTTTTGTCCTTTTGTGTGGCTATATGTAATCATCCGCTAATTATCCCTGAAGTCTCTCCTCATGCAACCATCCTTTTTCCAAATTCAGTTCAGTTAGGCATATTAAGACTTTTTTTAAGATACTAATAATTTAGGTTCATCAATCTATAATTTCTAGTATAATATCATCTAATGTTTTAAATGTAAGAATTAATTATATTTCAGTTCTCTGGTATCTCATCGGGCATTCTTTAATTTCAGAGGCAAATATTTAGCCTTTAGTTAAGTGTTCTCAGATCATCTTAAATCAAGGTGGACTTAATAAAAACCAGATAAGAAAAATAATGAAAAATATATTATAGTCATGCATTGCTTAACATTCACAATACCTTCTATGAAATAGGACGTTACGTAATTTGTACATTGTGAGAACACCATGTTATGGATGAAGGCCCTTTCAGGCACTTACTTCCAGGATAACCAGGTTTTGTCCTTATCAAAGCTTTGCTGGGGTAAATAACCTCTCTCTACAATTAGTTTATCTAAGGTTTCAACAGATTCTTCTGCTGCCTTTGAATCAGTATTCACAGACTCACTACTCATTTCACATTATGCAGGAAAAAATGTTGTTTGAAGAGCTTGAACCACCCAGAGCTAGCACTAAATTCAATATTGCAGTCTGGTGCTGCTTTTTCTTTAAGCGTCTCAAACAAGCTTCATGCCTTAGCAGTGATCGTCAACATGCTGGGAAGGATTCACTTTAATATTCGGTCCTTGTTCCACATCATTAGCAATATCGCCGTATCTGATATAGGTGCCTCTCAAATTTTTGTTAATCTCGTAGCTTTCAGCGGAGCCGATCCTTTAACAGCTTGGAGAATTTTTTAGTTTTGAGGATCATGGCGACTGTCAGTCTGACGTGCCTAAACCCGCTATGTCCTATTCTCCCATCAGTATTTCTGAACTCTATTATAACTTTATTAAGGGACCATGGATGTATATGTGGTGGGACATTGTCCAAACAAATGTTACTTGGTACATGACTGTACATTGTGCTTATTTCTTTTCCTTCAGGTTTGCTAAATATGGATTGCTTATTGTAGAAACTGTTGGTAATTTTCACAGATGTAGCCATGGCTTTTGGCAAACCTAGTTAATATGTATAGTGGTGAAGAGCATAGACTAAAATGAGACACATCTATCTCCTACATGATGAATAGTGTGTTAGGCTGGGTTCTCTAGAGAAGCAAAACCAGTAAAGCATATAAATATATATAGAGAGAGGTTATATCAAGGAAATAGCTCACGCAGTTGTAGAGCTAAAACGTCCCAAGTCCACAGATCAGGGTAGAGGCCTCTCCCAGTTCACGTAGCCGCAGAAGCTGGTGATCCCAAGGTCGGCAGGTCAGAGAGGGGCTCCCGCACACAGGCTGTGAAGGTCAATGAATTCCAAGATCAGCAGACAAGACTGCAAGGTTTCTCCTGATTCACGTAGCTGCAGGGGCTGGAGAACCCAAGGTCGGCAGGTCGGGGAACCAGACTCTTGCTTGCAGGCTGAGAAATTCGACAAATTCCAAGATCAACAGGTAAGCTGCTAGCTCAAGTCCCAGGAACCAGAGGTGAGACAACAAGACACAGCTGCTGAGTCTGGAACAAGCCAAAAACCTTGGCAAGGCGAGCAGACAGCAAGTAACCGGCGGAAGACAGAGAAACGAAACTGAGAGTGAGGTGAGCTGCCACAGCCCCCGCCTCCGCCAGTACCACTCAGATTCCATCATGGGGGTGATCACAACATTATACAACTGCTAAAACACTGAGAATAATGGTTCAGCCAAGCTGACATACAATCTTAACCATCACATACGGTATGTCATTGGACAAATTAGTTTATTACGTGATGAATGGTATGTCATTGGATAAATTATTTAGTTTCTATGGGCCTCAAATTCTTCATCTTTAAAGTAGAGATAATAATAGTGGTTATATCATAGGATTGCTGTGAGAATTAAATAGGGATGTTTGAAAAGTATGTGGCAGCATTCCTCCTCATTAGCAGAACATAATGTATGTAACAATAATAAACACTATTGATGGAAAGCATACTATGTGCCAGCCACCATGCTTGGCATTAAATATATTTTGATATTTTTAAAGAAGTCAAATACATAAGACAAAGAAACAGAGATGTCTAAGAATGTACCAAAAGAAAATAAGGTGACTGAAAAATCTGGATGTTACATTGAGTGTTTGTGGCTTACTGATTTGGGGCAATTATTTGTGAAATTATAAGATGCGACATAATTTCATATAATTCCTAAAGCATCCTAATACACCACGTTTAATTTAAAAAATCCATAAGGCTTAAGTTTCTCAATTCTAATTATCAAAGCCATTTTTAAGTTTTAGTAATTTTAAAATAGCCAAAATCAATACCTTTGTACACTGACTCCCTTTCACTGCCCCCTCTCAAGTCCTCTCATAATACAAGCACTAGTTACACACATTAAACTATAAATTGCCTTGTGTGCATATTTTGTACATGTGCACCAACTTCTTCACTCTGGAATCAGCATGGCATAGAGTAAGAGTTACAAGTCAAAGTCATGGCTCCTTTTTGCCAGTGGCATAACTTAACAGTGACCTTACAAACAAAGCAACTCACAACCAGCCATGGCCTCAGTTTCCTTGTTTGTTAGAGATGATCATCTCTACCTTGCCCAGCTTGCATGGTTTTGGCACCAATCGAGGAGATAAAGTACGTAAGGATTCATAGCCTACTAGCCCACATATCTCCATTTGCTTTTTCACGTTCCTTTCTCCACTTGTTTCCTTTCCATGGCATCCACTCTCCTGACTTTCTATTGTCTTCACTGATCCCCTCCTTCTCAATGCCATTTGTGGGATCTCTGCTTGACTTCTAAATGTTGGAGTATCTAAGAGACTGGTCCTAACCTCCTCTCCTGCTACCCTTCTCCTTGAGTGATTTCTTCCATATTCATGGATTTAAATAACATGTATATGCTGATGACTCCAGAACTGTTATCTTGAACTCAACCCTATTCTCTGTGATCCATACTCACATATCCAACTGTGTATTTGATGGTCCCATCTGAATTTTGAAAGGCATGTCAATCTGCAGGCATGAAACTGAAATGTGATCATCTCCTTCCCACAACAAATATTCACAGCTGTTGTTGTTGGTGTCAAGTCGATTCTGACTCATCTCAACACAATGTGTGCAGAGTAGAACTGCTCCATAGGGTTTTCAAGGCTGTGACTTTTCAAGGCCTGTCTTTCGAGGTACTTCTGGGTGGACACTTAACCATCTGCACCACCTAGGGTCTCCTTCATAGCAATTATCATCATCTTTACTAATTTTGTTGCATGATTGATTTACTTTTATTACATGCCACTCTCACTAGAATGAAGCCGTGTAAAGTCAGAGACCTTGTATATTTTGTACACTATTATATACCACCTACCCTCAGCATATGATGCCTGATTCATAGCATAACTCATTAAATAGTTGTAGGAGGAATTAACACATAAAAAAAATAATAAGTGAATAAAAATCTTATCCATTCCAAGCATGTTCAAGACACTAGGCTAAATATTTTGAGGCAATCAATGATAAACCTGTCATGAATTTGACCCTTAAAGGAAAGAATGAGGACATAGGACATTCATAATGAGACAAAACCAAAACACCAAACCCCACTGCCATCGAGCTGATTTCAACTCATAGCAACCCTACAGGACAGAGTAGAACTGCCCCCAAAGGGGTTCCCAGGCTGTAAATCTTTACAGAAGCAGACTGCAACATCCTTCTCCTGCAGAGCAGCTGGTGAATTCGAACCACCGACCTTTCAGTTAGCAGCTGAGCACTTCAACCACTGTGCCACCAGGGCTCCTTATAATGAGACAATAGGATACAAATATAAATAAATTCAACACAGGTAAATTTTAGAGAAGCAAAATATATAACCACCAAAGAGAGATAATTACACTGAAACTTTTATTTGTTTGCATTTTTAACCCCCTTTGGAGCAGTAGTCAAAAACATACAACTCACCATCTTGGCATAAACCCACATATATGTTTTATAAGGCGGGGTGTTTAATATATCTGGATTTAAATCTCTTTAGTTGAGGCATTCATTCTCCATTTAACTTCAGGCTCTACTTCTCTCATTATCATATTTTCAAGGCAATTCAAATGGTTTTGATAACATTCAGACACTGAAGGCATGGAAGAAAACCAACCAAACAAAAACCAAATCTGTTTCTGTAGAGTTGATTCTGACAGGGTGATCCCAAGTGTTACAGAATAAAACTGCTCCATGGATTTTCTTGCCTGTCATCTTGATAGAAGCAAATCGCCAAGCCTTTCTTCCATGGCCTGCTGGATGGGTTCAAACCACCAATCTTTTGGTTAGTAGTTCTGAGCAAACCATTTGCACCACCCAGGGATCGAAACAACTCATAATGCCTATTAAACAAGGTTTTGAGGTAGCAGGCGAAGGACAACAAAGTGACAGCAATTCTATTGTGAACACAAATCAGACAAGGATGCAGGACCTGAGATCTCAAGGAAACACAACAGGGAAGAGGGAAGGTGTGGAATAGCCCTGTCAGCAAGTCATGGCAAGATGCAATCAAAGTTGAGCTATTCCTATTAAAGTGACCCCATTTTTACCCACGGATAGGTGAAGCCTGGGACACTAGATCCAGTAGGCTTAGGACATACCAAATCACCAGACAAGTCTAATTTACTGAGCACTACTCTCACAGTCTAGTAGGCTACGAGTCCAAACTCAGGGTGTCAGTTCCAGGGGAAGGCTTTCTCTCTCTGTTGGCTCTGGAGGAACGTCCTTGTTATGCATTAGTCTTCCCTTGTTCTGGGAGCATCTCAGCGCAGGAACCTCAGGTGGAAAGGACGCGCTCTGCTCCCAGCACTGCTTCCTTGATGGTATGAGGTTCCCATGTGTCTCTGCTGGCTTCTCTCTTTTATATCTCAAAAGAGATTGGCTTATAACACTGTCCAATCTTGTATACCGCATCAGTATAACTGCCGCTAATCCATCTTATTACATCATAGTGACCAAGTTTACAACACATAAAGAAATCACATCAGATTACAAAATGGTACACAATCATAAAATACTGGCAATCATAACCCAGCCAAGTTGACAGATATTTTTGGGGGACACAATTCAATCCATGACACCATGTCTTCTCTTTTTCTCAAAAAAATAAAATATGTAGGAGTTCCGGCAAAATGGCGCTCTAGGCAGAAGCACCACACCGTCCCTCCACAGCAAAGATCTGAAAAACTAAGCCGAACAGAGAATACAACAATCCTGAAACCCTAAAACATCAAATGAAGAGATAAAGAACTCAGCCAAGCACCAAATGGAGTGAGAAAACTGACAGAGAATGGAGAGCGAGGAGAGAGTCATGCAGAGGTCCCCTACCAGCTAACCCAGCGCGGATCCGCCATCTTGGACTCCTATCAGAGACCAGCAAACAGGGGGTATGAGAAAGCAGCCTCAAGGAGCTTCCAGTGGGAGACAAAATACCAGTAATTTGCGATATATGATTTCCCACCCCCCACTCTTCTTCACCCCAACTTGGCCTCCTCTGCTTCCTGCGGCCACAGTCTCTTGAGCGGGAAACAGCAGCTGCTTGGATTCCACACACCTGAACGGGTGGCTCTCTGAGTGCCATTTGTTGGCTGCTGGTGTTGCTTTTTTTCCGCTTCTTTTTATTTCTTCCTTGCCTCTCTCCACCTCCTCGTCCTTTCGATAGAGTACCCCGCTCTGTCCACCATCGTTGCTTCTTCCTGAGGGGCTACATAGCTCCGGTAATTTGTGATATATGCTTTCCCACTCTCTACCCTTCTTCACCCACACTCAGCCCTCTCTGCTTCCCACGGACACAGTCTCTTGTCCAGAAACACCAGCCCACACTAGCTGGCTCTCTGAGTGCCATTTGTTGGCTGCTAGTGTTGCTTTTCTTTTCTTGCTCCTTTTGATTTCTTACTTGCCTCTCGCCACCTCCCCCACCCTTCGCTCAAGTACCTGGCTCCGGACGCCATCTTTGCTTCTTCCTGAGGGACTGTGGAGCTCTTTTTGAGTGTGGAGCTGCTTCCCGGTCTGGGCTGCCACGCTGGTGGGATTCCGGAGCTTTTGTTTGTCTGTTTGTTTTGAATTGTTTGTTTTCTTTTCCTTGTCTTGAGTTGGAAGCCCTTTCTGGCCAGGCTGAGCTGCGTGGCAGGGAGACTCCCCTTCGGCTTCCACAGACATGCAGAGGGATCCCTGAGAGCATTTCTTTTTACGTTGGGTTTTTTTTTTTTTTTTCCCTGTTTCTTTGGGGGCCGTTCTTGATTTTTTAATTTGTTTTGTTTTCTTTTTCTTCTTTTTCCCTTTTTGACTTTCTTCATTGCTCACTTTCTCATCTCTCTATATCTTCCTTCTCTTCCTGTTCCCTGAGTACCTGGCATTGTATACCGCTACGCCTTCTAGCCAGGCTGTACTGCGACACCTGAGAGCGACTGCCCAAGACCTCATAGCTGCACCAGTGGGATCCCTGGGAACTTTGCGGTTCTTTAACCTTTCTGATTCTTATTTATTCATTCTTTTCTTTTCTTCCCCCTCCCCTTTTCTGTTTCTCTCCAATTCATAGTCTCTCAGCTCTCCACTCCAATGGCAAGCTCCCCTAGCATTCTTTTTTGTTGGTTTGTATATTTTTGGCTCCTGTTCCCATCTCCTCTCTCCCATATCCATCTCAGCTCCATACATAACAATCTCCCCGCTACATCCTGCCTACCTGCACCATGCACTTGACATCACATCACCAAGCAGCACAGGCACGGCCTACTGGAACCTGCTCTGCACTGATTACTGACCCGCTCTGGTGGCTGCAGTAAGTGCCACAAACAACCCGTCCCAGGAACTCCTCTTCAGCTAGACCTGCCCTGCCATACAATATCTGAGTGATTAACCCTGCCAATTGGAGACAGATGCAAAAAGTATTGTGCTCACAAACAAGCAAACAACAAAGAACACACAGTCTGCCTACTCAGAAATAGTCAAATTTTTTTTAAAAAAGGGGATGAAACAAACAAGTCTGCAATCAATAAACAAGAAAAATAACTACTGAATGCCCTGAAGACAGCAGACAATATCAAAACATTTACAAAAACAGGACAGGACGGTTCTAGTAGGCATCCGAAATAAAACACTAGATGACTCTCCTCTGGAAGAAAATGTACTAGAACTACCTGGTAGGGAATTCAAATCTCTAATACTCAGAATTCCCCAAGAACTGAGGCAAAAAGCTGACAAACATGAGTAAAAATAGACAAATTCATGGAAAATACAGACAAAAAATTGGAAGAATTCAGGAAAATAATGCAGGAACAAAATGCCAAAATAAATTCACAACTAGAAATTATACGAAGACAACAATTAGAAATCCAAATGATAAAGAACAAGATTTCAGAAATGGACTATGTCATAGAAGGGCTGGGAAGCAGATTTGAAACGGTGGAAGACAAGACCAATGGAAATGAAGACAAACACTTGGATACAACTCGGTTTCAGGAAAACTCAGAAAAAAGAACAAAGAAAAATGAAGAGATGCTGAGACTTATGAGGGACACAATCAAAAGCAAAAATCTGGGAGTGATTGGAATTCCAGAACAGGGGAAGAAAACAGAAAACACAGAGAGGATCATTGAGGAACTGCTGACAGAAAACTTCCCCAATATCATGAAAGATGAAAAGTTGGCCATCCAAGAGGCTCAACGACCCCATATAGAAGAGACCCCAAAAGAAAATCACCAAGGCATATCATATTCACACTCGCCAAAACCAAAGACAAACAAAGAATCCTCAGAGCAGCTCGTGAAAAACAAGAAGTCACATACAGAGGAGAAACAATAAGACTAAGCTCAGATTATTTGGCAGAAACCATGAAAGCAAGAAGGCAATGGGATGACATACATAAAATCTTGAAAGAAAATAATTGCTAGCCAAGAATAATATATCCTGCAAAACTCTCATTCAGATTTGATGGTGAAATTAGGTCATTTCCAGATAAACAGAAATTAAGGGAATATGTAAAAGTCAAACCAAACTTACAAGAATTATTAAAGCAAGTTATTCGATCTGAGGACAAACAGCTTCAGCTTACAGGCAGAATCTAGGACGCAGAATCGTACCAGCCAGATACCAATCTAGGAAATGAACTCTCGAGGACTACCCAAAACCAAAAGAAATACAACAGGGAATCAGAGCAGTTAATCAGTAAATGACAACAACATCAAACCTATAAAAGAGGGAATAAACGGCATAGGTATAGAACCTTCTAATGGAGAGGAAGGCAAAGCGGTACCAAGTAATGGTAGACTGCTTCAAACTTAGAAAGATAAGGGTAAAATTTAAGGTAACCACAAAGAAAGTTAACAAACATACTCATAAAAAAAAAGAGGAAAAACATAAAGTCTCAGCAAAACCAAAACCTACAAAAACAAAAGAAATGAAAAAAAAATCCACAAACAAAAGTGACTCAGCACAAGAGAGAAAGAAGAACAAAGAAAACTTTAGCACCACAAAAGAAAGCACTACAAAATGACAGCAACAAACCCACATCTATCAACAATTACATTGAACGGAAATGGATTCAATGCACCCATAAAGAGACAGAGAGTGACAGAATGGAAAAGAAAACAGGATCCATCAATATGCTGTCTACAGGAGACACACCTTAGAAACAAAGATGTGAATTTATTAAAAGTCAAAGGTTGGAAAAAAATATATCAACCTAACAACTACCAAAAAAGAGCAGGAGTGGCAATTCTAATCTCAGATAAAATAGACTTTATAACAAAATCCACCATAAAAGACAAAGAAGGACACTATAGAATGATTAAGGGGACGATTCATCATGAAGACATAACCATTATAAACATCTATGCACCCAATGACAAGGCTCCAAAATATATAAAACAAACTAACAACACTGAAAAGAGAAATTGACAGTTCCACAATAATAGTAGAAGACTTCAACACACCACTCTCAGGAAAGGACAGAACAACTAAGAAGAAACTCAGCAAAGATACAGAAGACCTAAAGGGCACAATCAGCCAACTTGACCTCATAGACATATATAGAACACTCCATCCAACCGCTGCAAAGTACACATTCTTTTCCAATGCACATGGAACGTTGTCCAGAATAGATCACATCTTAGGCCACAGATCAATCCTCAACAAGATCCAAAACGTTGAGATAATTCAAAGTCTCTTCTCTGACCACAATGCCATCAAGGTAGAAATTAACACTAGAAAGAGCAAGGAAAAAAAATCAACTACATGGAAACTGAATAATACCCTGCTTATACATCACCGGGTAACAGAAGAAATCAGAGATGGAATCAAAAAATTCCTAGAATCAAATGAGGATGAAAACACATCACAGCAAAACCTTTGAGACACAGCAAAGGTAGTCCTCAGAGGACAATTTATAGCAATAGATGTACATATCAAAAAAGAAGAAAGGGACAAAATCAAAACATTAACAACAGAACTCAAATAAATAGAAAGAGAACAGCAAAAAAAAAGCCCACAACCACCAGAAGAAAGGAAATCGTAAAGATCAGAGTAGAAATAAATGAAATAGAGAAGAGAAAAACAATAGAAAGAATCAACAAAACCAAAAGTTGGTTCTTTGAAAGAATCAACAAAATTGACAAACTACTGGCCAGACTGACAACAGAAAAACAGGAGTAAGGACACAAATAACCCAAATAAGAAATGAAATGGGGGACATTACGACGGACCCAACTGAAATAAAAATGACTATAACAGAATATTATGAAAAACTATGCTCCAACAAATTTGAAAACCTAGAGGAAATGGATAAATTTCTAGAAACACACAGCCTACTCAAACTACAACAAAGTGTTGAAAATCTGAACAGACCCATAACAAGAGAAGAGATTGAAAAGGTAATAAAAAAAACTCCCAACCAAAAACATCCCTGGCCCAGATGGCTACACTGGAGAGTTCTACAAAACATTTACAGAAGAGCTTGTACCAATACTACTCAAGCCATTTCAGAGCACAGAAGAGGAAGCAACACTTCCAAATTCATTCTATGAAGCTAGTATAATGCTGATACCAAAACCAGGAAAAGATGT
The DNA here is from genome assembly GCA_030035585.1 of Dugong dugon. Taxonomy (NCBI): domain Eukaryota; kingdom Metazoa; phylum Chordata; class Mammalia; order Sirenia; family Dugongidae; genus Dugong; species Dugong dugon. Next base: position 17,553,892 of record CM057480.1, on the reverse strand, counting down.
CACAAAAAAAGAAAATTTCAGACCAATATCTCTCATGAATATAGATGCAAAAATTGTCAACAAAATTCTAGCCAATAGAATTCAGCATCATATCAAACAAATAATACACCACGACCAAGAAGGATTCATACCAGGTATGCAAGGATGGTTCAACATTAGAAAATCAATCAACATAATCCACCACATAAATAAAAGGAAAGAAAAGAATCACATGATCATCCCAATTGACGCAGAAAAGGCATTTGACAAAGTCCAACACCCATTCCTGATAAAAACTCTCAATAAAATAGGTATAGAAGGGAAATTTCTCAACATAATAAAGGGCATCTACGTGAAACCAACAGCCAACATCATTCTTAACGGAGAGTGGCTGAAAACATTCCCCTTGAGAACAGGAACAAGACAAGGATGCCCTTTATCACCACTCCTATTTAACATTGTGCTGGAAGTTCTAGCTAGAGCAATAAGGCAAGAAAAAGAAATAAAGGGCATCCAAATTGGTAATGAAGAAGTTAAACTGTCCCTGTTTGCAGATGACATGATACTATACACAGAAAACTCTGAAGACTCCACGAGAAATCTACTGGTACTAATGGAAAGATTCAGCAGAGTAGCAGGATACAAGATAAACACTCAAAAATCAGTTGGATTCCTATACACCAATAAGGAGAACGATGAAAAGGGAATCAGGAAAACAATACCATTTTCAATAGCCCCTAAAAAGATAAAATACTTAGGAATAAATCTGACCAGGGATGTAAAAGACCTGTACAAAGAAAACTACAAAACACTACTGCAAGAAACCCAAAGGGATCTACATAAATGGAAAACATACCATGCTCATGGATAGGCAGACTCAACATTGTGAAAATGACAATTCTACCTGAAGCAATTTACAAATACAATGCAATCCCGATCCAAATACCAACAACATTCTTCAAAGAGATGGAAAAGCTAATCACTAACATTATATGGCAAGGGAAGAAGCCCTGAATAAGTAAAGCACTACTGAAGAAGAAGAATAAAGTTGGAGGACTCACACTACCTGACTTCAGAACCTCCTATACCGCTACAGTAGTCAAAACAGCCTGGCACTGGTATAATGACAGGTACATTGACCAATGGAACAGAATTGAGAACCCAGATGTAAATCCAGCCACCTATGGTCACCTGATCTTCCACAAGGGCCCAAAGTCCATCAAATGGGGAAAAGACAGTCTTTTTAACAAATGGTGCTGGCAAAACTGGATATCCATCTGCAGAAAAATGAAACAGGACTCATACCTCACACCGTATACAAAAACTACTTCAAAATGGATCAAAGACCTGAATATAAAGCCTGAAACTATAAAGTTCATAGAAGAAAAAATAGGACCAACACTACAGGCCTTACTTAATACATGGCATTAACAGGATAAAAACCATAACCATCAATGCACAAACTCCAATAGATAAGCTAGATAACTGGGATCTTCTAAAAATCAAACACCTATGCTCTTCAAAAGACTTCACCAAAAGAGTAAAAAGAGAACCTACAGACTGGGAAAAAATTGTTGAACAGTACAAGTCAGACAAAGGTCTAATCTCCATAATCTACAAGAAAATCCAACACCTCTACAACAAAAGACAAAGAATCCTATTAAAAAATGGGCAAAGGAAATGAACAGACACTTCACCAAAGAAGACTTTCAAATGGCTAACAGACATGAGGAAATGCTCGTGATCACTAGCCATTAGAGAAATGCAAATTAAAACCACAATGAGATACCATCTCATCCCGGCATTACTGGCACGAATCAAAAACACTGGAAATAACAAATGTTGGAGGGGCTGCGGGGAGATCGGAACTCTTATGCACTGCTGGTGGGAATGAAAAATGATACACCCATTTTGGAAAATGATATGGTGCTTCCTCAGAAAGCTAGAAATAGACATACCATTCAATCCAGCAATTCCACTCCTAGGATATATCCTAGAGAAAAAAGAGTTGTCACTCGGATAGACATATGCACACCTACCTTCATGGCAGCATTGTTCACAATAGCAAAACGATGGAAACAACCTAGATGCCCATCAACAGATGAATGGATAAACAAACTATGGTACATACACACAATGGAGTACTATGCAATGAGAAAGAACAACAATGAATCTGTGAAGCATCTCAGAACGTGGATGAAACTGGAGGACATTAAGCTGAATGAAATAAGTCAATCACAAAAGGACAAATATTGTATGAGACCTCTATTGTAAAAAGCCATGAAAAAGTCCACACTCAAAACGTAACAATCTTTGTTGGTTACCAGGGATGGGAGGGGTGGGGGGAAATACTAAATAGACAATAGATAAATGGTATCTTGGGTGAAGGGTGAGACAGTACACAATAGAGGGGAAACTATCACAACTTGTACAAGGAAAGGTCATGGAAGCCCCATAGACACATCCAAACTCCCTGAGGGACTGAACTGCTGGGCGGAGGGCTGTGGGGACCATGGTCTTGGGGAACATCTAGCTCAATTGGCATGACACAGCTTATAAAGACAATGTTCTACATTCTACCTTGGTGAGTAGTGTCTGGGGTCTTAAAAGCCTGTGAGCGGCCATCTAAGATACTCCACTGGTCTCATCCCTTCGGGAGCAAGGGAGAATGAAGAGAACAGGATACAAGGAAAAGATTAGTCCGAAGGACTAACTGTCCACAGCTACCAAGGCCTCCACCCGACTGAGTCCAGTACAGCTAGATAATGCCCGGCTACCACCACTGACTGCTCTGACCAGGATCACAACAGAGGGTTCTGGACAGAGCTGGAGAAGGATGTAGAGCATAATTCTAACCCACAAAAAAAAAAAGACCAGATTTACTGGCCTAAAGGAGACTGGAGAAACCTCGAGAGTATGGCCCCCAGACACCCTTTTAGCTCAGTGGTGAAGTTACCTCCGAGGTTCACTGTTCAGCGTGTGAGTGGACAGCCCTGTAAAACCAAATGAGACTAACGAGGTACAGGAGTCCAGTGACAAGGGCCAGAAAGCAGAAGGGGACAAGGAAGCTGGTGATAGGGAACCCAAAGGTGAGTAAGGATATTGTTGATGTGTTGTGAGATTGTTAACCATTGTCATAGGGCAACATTTGTAGTAACTGTTAAATGAGAAACTATTTTGTTCTGTAAGCCTTCATCTTAAGTGAGAATGACAGCACAATTGGAAGAGCATAGTCAATGTCACTGAACTGTGCATGTAGAAATTTTTGAAATGGTGTATCTTTGGCTATGTGTATTTTCACCAAAAATAAAAGGTTGAGAAGTTAGAGGGTTGATATGTTGTGGGTTTGTTAATCAGTGTCATAAAATAACGTGTACTTCTGTTTCATGAGCAACTATTTGTTCTGTAAGCCTTCACCTGAAGTACAATAAAAAATAAAAATAAATAAATAAATAAAATATGTAACAGAAAATATGATCGCTGAAAAGTAGTTCTTATTCTTAAGAGAAAAAAAAAAAGCTTATACAATCTAATTATATTAACAATGGATCCATATTTACGATTTACCGATAAAATTCTCTACAGAATTTTCCATGTCTCTGAATTCCTGACTTTGTACAGTAATTAATTTTTCCTTTTACTTCCCTTCTTATATGCAAACAATAATTCTGATTGAGTAGCATATGCCTATAGCAAAGATAACATATTTAGACTGGAATTGAAGATTATAAAGTGCAGCAGACACCACAGGTACCCCCTCCATATCTGCTCACCCTTACTTCTTTACTGAGCACTAGCCCAACATCTGATTTCCAACACGTGCATTTCTTTGTCTAAGAGCCTCTTACCACCCAAGCCCATTCTGCCCCGATGTGGCATGCCAGAAACGACAGATGATTAAAGCTCCTCTCCCAGCCAGAAGCCACCCTCAACCCATGACTAATGGGAGTTGCCCCATGCCCCTCAGTGTGGATGTGTATATGTTTGGGGAGGGGGGCAGGCAGGGGAAAGTGATAACTCTGAGATATGTAAGGTATATGCTCGGCACTGGCTCCCAGAGTTGCTCCAGAAGAATTAAGCTCCAGCTGCTCACTGACAGCTGCATGATATCACACCCTGAAGAATGGCTTTCCTTCCCTGTCTCACTTTTCCACTTCCCTACTGTCATTTGCTAAATTCACCACTCAAATAAACTACACCACACACACACTTACACACACACACACAAAATACACATACACCGGTTGTCGCAAGTCGATTTTGGTTCATAGCAACCCTATCGAACAGAGTAGAACTGCCCTGTAGGGTTTCGAAGGCTATAATCTTTACAGAAGCAGACTGCCACATCTTTCTCCCACAGGGTGGCTGGTGGAGTCGAACCACTGACCTTGGGTTAGCAACCAAGCGCTTAACCACTGCACCACTAGGGCTCCTTCCAAATAAACCACTTAACCTCAGATCCTTGTTCCCTCAAAACCACCAAGGGAACCCAAACTAGGTTAGAGTAATAACAAATTGTCACACTTTTTCATCTCAAATGGAGTTAGCATTTATTTGGTAGACTTATCCAAATGTGATCATTTTAATATTTACCAAGTACTGTTTGCCAGTAATACTAACACCTTTAGTATGTCGTAGTTTAGATGACTTTTGCACATACACCTCTTTTCAGTAGTTAACACTGTATCTGAAAGAGCATAAGGGTTCTCTAAACCACTCCCTCAATCTTACCCCGCTACCAATTCCTATTGATATTAAAGCCCCACTGACTACTTCTATATGCGCAGCATTGTACCTTCACTGTAGGACCCAACATAAAAAAGAAACCATGATGGGTAAGAATCTTAACTTAGCTCTCCCAACAGTAAATGGAACTGAAAAAAAAAAAAGAAAGTTGGCTAAGTACTGCTCATTTCTATATCAATGTTCCCTTTTCCAAGTTTGATCCTGTAGAAAGAAAAAAAAGAAAAAACCCTCTTAATTCCTTTTTTAAGAGCATTCACTTTTACCAAAGCTGGACACAAAAATTACAAGCAAGCTTTCAGCAGCGATAAAGGCACTTAGAAGCATGGGGCCTCAGCATGACAGACCAGTGAAATCTTAGGATCATAAAGAGACAATGGAAAGGGCTGTCATCTGAGAAAGCTACAAAGCACAAGATAGCAGAGCTCAGCAGAAAATAGCTGAGGACCACTTTATCCATTGGAGATTATTGTTTTATACAGCCTTCAAAAGTCACCTTTCAAATTTCAGTGGTTTTGGTCCCTGGTCTATGGGAGAGAAAACACTTAAATGGTGAAAACACAGATCTTGGTGACATGTGCAATAATTACTTTTTATTCGTTTAGGAATTTGGGATTCAAGTTATGAGGCAGAATACAAAAACCTTTTGTTTCTGATGTGTTTTGCTGTGGTTTTATTTCCCTAGGCAAGCTTCAACAGTATAGCGTCCTTTCCCCATCCTTTCATATTTTGATTTTCATCACATTCTTTCACTCTTCACTTGTCTGGCTTTTCTCTCTACCCCATCAACTGTCATTTCATTACATGACATTAGTCAGCATCTGTGGTGGTTTTCCAATCTGATAGTGCAAAGCTGACAACTCCTAAGACCTTAACATGCTCTTCACTCAATCTTCCCACATGTTTAATCAGATCTTTGAATTCATTCTTCCTTAAAACATGTCAGCCAGCAAAGGCCAAGGCGGAGAAGTGTAGGCTAGATCCTTGCTACTCAGAGTATGATCCAAGCACATCAGCATATTCTGGCAGCTTGATACAAAAGCAGATTCTCAGGTCCCAGCCCAAACCTACTGTATTTAATAAAACCTTAGGTTTTTCATACTATATTAAAGCTTGAGAAGTTATAATACAGGCAGCACAGATGGTAACATATTAGACAAAATTTATAGCTGCTGAAAATTTTCATCTTAAGGGTTGACACATTCATGTCTAACTTCTGGATCATTAGATTCACTGCTTTAATAGGTTGGATGCTTCCAGATTCTCCACGTTTTTCCTTTTCCCTCATTGCCTTTCCTTCCTTATTCTCCTCATCTGTCAACTTCCTGCACTTCTCTTGCCTCTCTATGTGAGTTAATGTTTTAAATGATGCCCTCTGTAGAACCCTGAAATGCCTCAGTTTCTGACCTCATAGTCTACCATTGCACAATCCCCAAATATGGGATCATTTGTGATTATTATTTTCCTAGATTTCATTTGTTGCCAGAATAAGTAAAAAAATATGCTGAGTATACTAAGAAGTCATTAATTCATTCTAGACTCCGTATTTCCTCAAGCTTCCAGACCAAACTCTGTATTTCTCACTCTCAGAGGCTGGCTTCACTTTCTTGTAAGGAAAATGCAGGGCAACTGATGTACACTTTCTTCACTATCATTCCTATGCCGCAATTCCTGACATGTTCTTGATATGCTGAAGGTTTCATTCTGAATATACTCCCTCTTTATTTGACTTTACCTTCTTCACTCTGTTTAAGAAACCAGTACGTATGTGAGTGCGTGTATTTCTAAGATTAAATTTCCCACTTGTACACTTTTTTCATGTCTTCATGATTACTTGGAATATTTTACCATCAATTATTATTATTCCTTATTTCCTTTCTAGCACATTCAGTTTCTTAAGTGGGTCCTTTATCTGCTTATAAATACCCTCAGAATTTTGCTATCTCAAAAAAAGTAAAAGAAACTTTTTTGTATAGGTCTCATGTAGGTAGTTTCTACTTTCCCTCACTAATAAAACTTCTCAAGGTCTTATTCTATATAATCAGAAATAAAACAGATTACTGAAACATTCAACAACATGAATAAATCTCAAAATTACGCTGAGTGCAAGGTAACAGACACAAAAGGGTACCTATTATATGGTTCAGCTTACATGAAAGCCCTGGTGGCATAGTGGTTAAGAGCTTGGCTGCTAACCAAAAGGTCAGCAGTTTCAACCTACCAGCTGTTCCTTGGAAACTCTATGGGGCAGTTCTACTCTGTCCTTTAGGATTGCTATGAATTGAAACTGATGTCAAGGGGAAAATGGCTTAGTTTTCCCTCTTACTTATTTGAACATTCTTTCTATGTCTCCCACTCCTCTCCGCTCCGGCCTCAACCCGAGTCTGACTCCTCTACTCTTATTCTTTCATTTGTAAACCATTGAACGGTTGTCATGAATTACCATGATTTCCGGAAGCCTCAATTACACTCTCCTTTGGATTAAGTCAAGTTCTTCATTCTCCTATTTCCAAATCTGCATCCTAGAGTTCCACCTCAAAGTTCACATACTTGAAAACAAACCAAATTTCCAATCTAAAGCCCGCAAATCTTCCTAACTTCTCTGATAATTGTACAATTATTCAAATAGAAAACATGATTCTGAATGACTTTTACATTTGTGTTTTCCTCCCCATTCCCACTGTATCCGTCTGGACTGAGGCTTGTTTTTACTTCTTTATTAATACAAATGTCTCCTTCACTCCAGAAGCCCTACTTTCTTCATCTTCTCCAGGCAGTCTACTTAACTACCATCCGATCTGTTGCCTAAAATGCATTGTGTTGGTTGTTTCACTCAGCTGCTCAATAAGCCACAAAAGGTCATCTGAATGCCTTTTGAAAAGTTATAAATCCTGAATCTTTGGCAATGTCTTCCTATGTAGTTTTATCAAATGCTATCTCCATATCTAAATCATACACTTCATTCAGTTTGAAAGAGTCATGGTTCCCCTGGAAATGCCATATATATACATACATATATATACACATACATATATATACACACACACATATCTGCCATATATGCGATATATACATAGACACGCACACACACACACACACACACACATATATGTGCGCCATATATGCCATATATATATACACACACACACATACTTTTTTTTTCACTTCTGAACTTCATTTATTCTTCTCTTTGGCTAAAAGTATCTCACCATAATCTTAGCCTACTGATACCTTAATGACTGTCAAAGCCTTGATGACACATCAAGAGTCAACTACTTAGGAGTGACTTTGTTTATGAGTGTTTAAGGGATCCATTCCCACACTTTCCTAGTCTAGCCAAATATTTGCCACTTACGTATATACTATTATGTATTATAGTGATTTTAATGACTATGAATTTTATTTTTTCAGATGATATTCTCTTTGAATAGAAATACTATGAAATACATTTCTGCAATACAGTGCTAAAACGGACTTGCCCATTGTGGGTGCTTAATAAAAATGGTAACTGAATAAGATTTCATCAACTATCCTGTCCTATAATCCTATTAGTACTAAAAAAAAAAAAAATGTATTCAGGGCTACTTTTGATACTAGCCATTCAAAATATTTAAAGTAAATATTTTTGTAACACCAAAAAAGTGAATGTAAATTTTCTTCATTTCATTATGTATATCCAATATCAACCACCTGGGTAGGCAGATTTTAAATGGCATCAAGGAATTTTGGAATCATCAATGCATGAGTCCGAATTCAAAGCAGTCAATTTTTAGTAAAATAATTTCCAGTAGGTGGATGAAGGGCCATGTGTGTGTGTGTGTGTGGGTGGGTGTGTGTGTGGTGTGGTTAAAAAATAAATTTTTTTTCTATAGGAATGCATAATCGTACCTTCATCCAGACCCAAATCTGTGACTTTCACAGACTTTCTGTATTTATGTACTATGTCTTTTCAAAAAGAGTATTTTGACATTAAAAATTTTTATCTTTTCAAACTAGATGAAATGTTTACATGTGAAAAAATAAACCTGAAGATACTAGGTGAATTTTTTGTAATCTTGAGTAAGTTAAAGAAAGGCTGATTACCTGGAAGAAAAAGGAGGAAAGAGGACATGCACTTTAGCATGACAAAACACTCAGAAGTCATAAAAGATTGATAGAACCAAAATCTTAAAATCTTCAGCATGGCAAAAAATACCCAAAGCAATGTCAAAATGATAACTAGAGACAAAATTTACAGCCCTATGCTAAACACTTTTCTTAATGTCTAAAGAGCAAAGAGCTCTTGCAAAACACAAAAAGAGACAATTTTAAGTCAAGAGATACCTGGGAAAATGATGTGTACAAGTAATTTCTTTAAAAACAGAGACAAATAACAAATGAACATAAAAGTATGCTCAATTTCAGAGTTTAAAAATAGAAAATCAAAACAATTTGCAGCCATCAACTTATTAAAGATTAATACGCTTAATAATACCCTGTGCTAACAAGGGCAGGAGGAAACAAAAATTTTCACATAATCTGGTGGGAGTGCAAATTGGTACAATCTCTTTGAAAAGTAAAATGAAAATGCCCATTTAAATAAGTGACTAGAGTAATGTGGCTGGCACATAGGAAGCTGACAATAAATACTTATCTTTGAATTACAATTCAAAACTACACATGCCCCTTGACCCAGTAATTCCACTTCTATAAATGGAGATATGCTCACAAAATGCACACACTATATCATCAAGGATCACTGTAACAGTTATTGTAATAGCAAAAAATTTGGAAAAAAAACTCAAAAGGGTCCATGATACATTTAGAATATAAATCAAATAATATACAACCAGCACAAAGAATTAAATAAGTTTTTAAGTACAAAAAGCAAGTTGCAGAAAAACATATAAGCAACGATATCATTTCAGAAAGAAAATTTTATGATATACGTGAACTTATATAAGTTTTTGCATATACATATGCATTTACATATTTACACACATATATTTTTCTTTATGTATAAAAGTATTTGAAACTATTAACAACAATTATCACTAGAAAGTTGACTAGTAAAGAAAGCAGATTTTTAATTAAAGTATTATGTCCATGTCTATGGCCTGGATTTTCATTTTTTATTGAAATCTCATTCACTTACTAGAAAAGTCACTCTTTCAAGGTGTATGATTCAGTGGTAGTATATTCACAGTATTGTACAACTATTCTTAACTAATTGTAGAACATTTTCACCACCTGGATAAGAAACTCATTCATTAGCAGTCATTTCCCATTACTCTTGGCCTCCAGCCCCTGGCAACTTCTAATCTACTTTGTCTCTATCAAGTTGCCCATTCTGGGCATTTTATATTAATTGAATCATACAGTAAGCAGTCTTTTGTGTCTGGCATTTTAGATTTAGCATGTTTTCAAGATTCACTCATGTTGTAGCATGAATCAGTACTTCATTCCTTTTCACGGGTGAAAAATATTCTATGATATGTATATACAAAAAAAAAAAAAAAAAAAAAAAACTCATTGCCATCCGGTCAATTCCAACTCACAGGGACTCTAGAGGACAGACTGCAACTTCCCAGTAGAGTTTCCAAGGAGCACCCGGTGGTTTTGAAATGCCAATCTTTTGGTTAGCAGTGGTAGCTCTTAACTACCATGCCACTAGGGTATATAGCACATTTATCCATTCAGTAGTTGATGGACATTTGGGTTGTTTCCACCTTTTGAATATTATGAATAATGTTGGTATGAATATTCATGTACAAATTTTTGTGTGAACATAGTTTTAAATTGTCTTGAGATGGAATTACTGGGTCATATGGTAACTCACGTTTAACATCTTGAGGAATTGCCAAACTGTTTTCCAAAGTGGCTCCACCATTTTATATTCCCACCAGTGATGTATGAAGGTTATAATCTTCCGACATCTTGCCAACATTTGTTATCGTCTGTCTTTTTGATTACTGCCATCCCATTTTCTTGATAGTGTCCTTTGAAGTACAAAAGTTTTTAATTTTCATGTCCAATTTATCTTTTGTTGTTGTTGTTGTCAGTTTGTGCTTTAGGTGTCATACCTAAAAAATCATTGTCTAATCCAAGGTCACAAAGATTTACACCTACATCTATGTTTTATTCTAAGTGTTTTACAGTTTTACCTCTTACATTTAGGTCTTTGATCCATTTTTAGTTGGTCTGTGTGTATGGTGTGAAGTTGGGGTCCAACTTCATTCTTTTGCATGTGGATATACAGTTGACCTAGCACCATTTGATAAAAAGACTATTCTCTCCCAAGCACTGGTCATCATTGTCGAAAACCAATGAATCATAAATGTGAGGGTTTATTTCTGGACTTTGGAATCTATTCTATTGATCTACATGTCTATTCTTAGGCCAGTAACACATTGTTTTGATTCCTATAGTTTGTAGTAGTTAAGTTTTGAAAGTGTGAGGTCTCCAATTTTGTTCTTTTCCAAGATTGTTTGGCTATTTTGTGTCCCTGGCATTTCCACGTGAATTGTATCATCATCAATTTCTTCAAGAAATCCAGCTGGAATTTTGTCTAGGAATTCCCTTAAACCTGTACATCAGTTTGGGGATAATTGCCACTTTACCAATATTAAGTATTCCTATCCATGAAAACAAAATACCTTTCCATTTACTAGATCTTTTTAATTTCTTTCAACAATATTTTGTAGTTATCAGTATACAAGTATTGCAATTCTGTTAAATTTATCCCTATTTTTTTTCATTTTGATGTTATAATAAATGGAATTTTTAAAAACATAATTTTCAGATAGTCCACTGACAGTGCATAGAAATGCAATTGCTTTAATATTGATTTTGTATCCTTTGACTTTGTTGAACTCATTTATTAGCTCTGTTATCTTTTTTTTTAATTTCTTAGTATTTACTATATACAAGCTCATCTTATAGTCTGGACTTTTTTTTTAAGTAATGCGCCTATATTGTTTTTATAAATAATTTTCTGAGTGTATCAGAATTCAGTTCCAAAACCTTAGCTCACTAAATCAAAGACAAAAATTTCTGTTTTCTGAGAATAGAAGTTGGCAAACTATGGCCCACTGGCCAAATCTGGTCAGCTTTCATAATTAACATTTTATTGGAGCCTGGCCACTGTCATTCCCATTCATTAATGTACTGTCCATGTGAGCCTTCACACTAAAATGGCACCATAGTCTCAGAGAATAAACCAGTCTACAAAGCTAACAGCCTACACAAGCCACATCCTCATCTACCTTGAGACCAGAAGAACTAGATGGTGACCAGCTACCACTACTGACCATTCCGATCAGGGCCACAGCAGATGGACCTGCATAGAACAGGAGAAAAACCCGGAACAGAACTCCAATTCTTAAAAAGTCTAGACTTACTGGACCAGTTGAGACTGGAGAACTTCCTGAGACTATCACCCTGAGATACTCTTTGAACCCTGAACTGAAACTACCCCGAGATCACCTTTTAGTGAAATAACAGATTGGCACACAAAGCAAAGGATATTACCCATGAGTATGGGGCTCCATTAAAAAAGCCATCTATATAAGACCAAAAGGTCAACAATTACTCTAAAGCAAAGATGACAAGACAAGAGGGGCAGGTAAACTAGAGTACTGGAAATGGAACAACCAGAATGCAATTAATGAGAATGTTGACACATTGTGAAAAACATTAACTGTCACTGAACAACTTGTACAGAAATTGTCAAATGGGAACCTTATTTGCTGTGTAAACTTTCACCAAAAACACTTTTTTTTTAAAAATGGCACCCTGGTGTACGTGCAATGAAGACTTTACGGTCCACAGTCTAAAATATGTACTATCTAGTGCTTTACAGAATGGAGCCCTGGTGGTGCAGTGGTTAAAAGCTTGGTTGCTAACCAAAAAATCGAATCCACCAGCCGCTTCTATGGGAAAGTTTGATGACTCTTGCTCTGGCATATTCTAAACCAAAATCTGAAATATAGAAAAAAAAGAATTTCAGCTTAAAAATGTGCCTGAATTCCTCTTTTACAGGATAACTATTTTTATTGCTGGTCAATAAAAATACAAATTACCACATACATGAAAAACATTTTATCTTATTTTAAGTCTTTAAATGATTTATGATAATAACCTAGTTACTAATAGAAAATTCTTATATTTAAGGTTTACTCTTTTCATCTTTAGGGAAGTATTTAATTTTATGCTATATTTGCATTTTTATTTTCCAAATTAAATTTCTAAAACACCATCCTAAAACAGTGTGCTAACCAATATCTATTTGGTGTAACTAAAAATGGATGGATTGATTTACTGAAAAAAAAAATCTTAGGATCTGCCCTCAAGAGAGTTATAATCTAGTTATACAGATAGAAAAAGAAATAGTAAATTTTCATATAATGTAGAAAAAATGAAATATTTTAATGTAAGCCCTCAAATATACAGAATGTCAAAATTCTGGCTTTTAAAAATTTCAAACTGCTATTCTTTTCCAAGGAAGGGGCATTATCATCAGAAATTTGGTGACTTGAGAAAACAGTTGTTCTTCTCTTCATTTACATTAAAGCTCGAAGCACTTCATTAGAACCACAAACAGATGCAGATGGACACACACACCTCGCAAATCCCCACCTTTAACACGTTAGAAAGCTGACCATGAGTCTCCTTCCTTTTTTTAGATTAAGAATATCCCATTCCCTCTGCTCCATTGTCCTTTTGTAAACTACTGTCTCATCAGCTCCTCCACCTCCGTCTCAGCTTACATTTTGCTTAGTTAAAAACTGGGATTGTCCATCTTTACTCAGCCTCTTTCCAGCTGGATTTGGACTATCTTTCTACAGATGTTCTGCTTCCCCACAGTGCTACCTCAGGTCCTGCTTCACTGACAACAAACATGAACTGTCACAAGAAAGGTGCCAGTGTCACCTATACGCTGTTAGATTACCACTCCTGAGCTATAAATCCGGCCCTCCTTCTCCCACTTTCCCACATTCCTTGTCAGGAGAGGAATATTATACAACTATAGCATAGCAAACGTGGTATAATTATACTTATGAAGATATGAGAGGATTTATTACTAATATTATCATATTTATTACATCCAAGAGTTTGCCAGTTTACCTACAAATTCTCTGAGGCATTGAGAAGTGGGGTCTTTGTTTCCTTGCCTTAAACTGAGGATTGCTGTGACTGCTCTGATCAGTAGAGTATGGTGGAAGCTACACAGCATGGTCACGGAAAACCACATAGCTTCTTCCTGGCTCTTTGGGGAGGCTTGATCTGAGAGAAGCCAGTCCCCATGAAAGAAGCTTAGCTATTCTGAGACCACCATTCTAGAAAGGCCATAAGTAAATGTTCTGGTTGATAGTCACAGCTGATTGGCCAGCATCAACTGACAGTGGGTGAGTGAGTCATCTTGGAAGTCCTGCTCTGCTAGCCTTCAGATCAAGGCCAACTTTATGAGCATTGGATGTGTGCAGCTACAGAAGGCCCCATGCTCTAAAGAACCTGATACTTGGTTTAGTGTTTTCCTGTCACCATCTCAAAATTTTAATAATTTTATTTTTGAATTTGTGTTTTGTGAGTGAATTTATGGAACAATGGATAGAATGAGAGAATACTTTATAGACTCTAAAAATTATATTTTCAAATAATATTTAATAAAATTGAGAGATTTCAGGAAAACATTAAGTTAAAAAAGACAAAAATTCTGTATACACACACACACACAGACACACACACACACACACACACACCAATGCCATTTTGTTTAAATATATGTATGTAACATATACAGAAACCTAGAAGGGATTATACAAAAATATTAACAGTAGTGAAGTCTGGTTGGGGATATAGTATAATGGTTAATTATAAGATGCTAGAACTCAATTCTCTAGGACTTGAATTCCCTACATCAGTTTAGCTGCATCATCTTAGGAAATTTGCTTATTTTTTGTGCTCCAGTTTTCTGACCTATAAATGAGGTTTATAATAGTATCTTCTCATATATTGGGGCTGTTGGAAGGATTAAATGAGAAAATACCTGAAGACTATATGATACAGTGCGTGGCAAACAATAAACCAAAAACCTCACCCACTGCCATTGAATTAGTTCTGACCCATAGTGACCCCATGTTACAGAGCAGAACTGCTCCATAGGATTTTCTTGGCTGTAATCTTTACAGAAGCAAATTTCCAGGCCTTTCTTCTGTGGTGTTGATGGGTGAGTTCAAACTGCCAACCTTTAGGTTAGTAGCTGAGTACAAACCACATGTGCCATCCATGGATTTTGGCAAACAATAATTGCTCAATAAACATTAGGCAATACCATTCAGAGTATTAGAAGAACAGCATATTTTTATTTTCTTCTCAATACATTTTTATATTTTCTAGTTTTTCAAAATTATATTGAATGTGATCTAGGTCTTCACATTATAAGTCTGTATTTTATTAAGGGCATTTAACTTCAAATAGTAACACCCTTGGGCCCCAAAAGCTAGCAGCAACTTATAACTAGTTATTTCCAGCATCATTAAGTTTTTTTTTTTAAACAAAATTTTATTGAGTTTTTGGTGATAGTTTACACAGCAAGTTAGGTTCCCATTTGACAATTTCCACACAAATTGTTTAATAACATTAGTTACATTTATCACAATGGGTCAATATTCTCTTTAGTCATATTCATTTTGTTCCCTTTCTAGTACTCTACTTTCCTTGTCCCCTTATCTTCTCATCTTTGCTTTTCAGTAACTGTTGACCTTTTGGTCTCATACTGATGATTTTTAAGCAGGGTACTGTTCTTACGGGTGATATCCTTTATTTTGTATGCCACTCTGCTATTTCGCTAAAAGGTGATCTCAGGGGATAGGCTTGGTTCTAGGTTCAAAGAATGTCTCAGGGTGACAGTCTCAGGGAGTCCTCTGTTCTTTACTGTTCCAGTTTGTCTGGCTTCTGCTCCATATTTGAGTTCTGCTCCATATTTTTCTCCCATTCTATTCAGGACCAACTATTGTGATCCCTCATCAGAGCAGTCAGTGGTGGTAGCTGGGCACCATCTAGTTCTTCTGGTCTCAGGGTAGATGAAGTTGTGACCATGTAGACTTGTTTCTTTTCTACACTTTTGGTTACCTTCTCACTGTTTTTCTCCTGGTGAGCAAAGACCCATAGTTGTGTCTTAGATGGCCACACACGTTTTTGAGACTCAATTCATTACTCTTCACTAAGATTCAGATCCTGATTTTTGTGAACTATTTTATGCAATTGACTGAGTTGTCCCGTGAGACTATGGTCCTAAGCTTTCAAACCCAGAAAACCAATGTTGGAAGGTGTTTGGTTCTATCTGAGGTGTATCTGTATTTGTGTCTTCAATGAATATATGTGCCTGCACCCACATTAATTGTATCTGCACGTACCTATAGATACTTCTATCTATGCTTACCTATGTACATACCTGTACCTAACCCATATACCAGTTTACCTATACTCATCCATATGTGCTCAAACACTAGTTTTTACTTTGGTTGTGCTGTGCTCTCTACATCCAAATTCAGTGTCACTTTTCCCCTCACGAAAAATAACTAGCTTGTATGGTATAAAGTGTTCTTTCCCCACCCTCCTCCTCTCCCTGGTAACCACCAATAAACAATGGTCTCTCTATATTTATCTATTCTTGTCTTCTTATAAAAGGATCACACAATATTTGTCCTTATGTACTTGACTCATTTCACTTACAATTTTGCCCTCCAGATTCATCTGTGTTATGTTTCATGCACTCAACCATTGTTCTTTATGATTACATAATATTCCATTGTATGTATGTACCACAATTTGCTTATCCATTCATCAGTTGATGGGCACTTCAGTTATTTCCATTTATTTACTATTGTGAATAAAGCAACAATGAATATAGGTGTGCATATGTTTGTTTGTGTCATTATTTTTAAGTCTCTAGGGTATATACCTAGTAGTGGAACTGCTGGATCATAGGGTAGTTCTATTTGTTTTTTTGGAGAAAGCTCCATACAGTTTTCCATAGTGGTTATACCATTTTACAGTCCCACCAGCAATGGATAAGGGTTCCAATCTCCCCACATCCTCACCAACATTTGCTGTTATCTGTTTTTTTTTTTTTTTGTTTGTTTGTTTGTTTGTTTTTTCCCTTGTCAGTGCCATTTTAGCCTGGGTAAGATGGTATCTCATTGTAGTTTTGATCTGCATCTCTCTAATGGCTCATGATCGTGAACATTTTTTCATGTTTGTTGGCTGTTCGGATGTTCTCTTTGGTGAAGTTTCTGTTCATGTCCTTTGCCCATTTTGTGATTGGGTTGTTTGTATTTTGTTGTTTAGTTGTTGCAGCTTTCTGTAGATTTTAGAGAATAGATCCTTATCAGATAAGTCATTTCCAAAGTTTTTTTCACAGTCTGTAGGTGTCTATTTATTCTTTTAATACAGTCTTTTGATGAGCATAAGTTTTCAATTTTTATGAGGTTCCATTTATCTATTTTGTCTTCTTCTATTTGTGCATTTGTTGTAATATTTGTTATCCTATTTTTACAAAAGATTAGATCCTATAATTTTCTCCCTGTGTTGTCTTCTAGGAATTTTATAGTTTTAGGTCTAACATTTAAGTCTTTGATCCACTTTGAGGTAGTTCTTGTGTGTGGTGTGAGGTATGGGTCCCGTTTCATTTTTCAGCAGGTGGACATCCAGTTTTGCCAGCACCAATTATAAACAGACTGTTTCTGCCCGATTGAATGGACTTCGACCCTTTGTTGAAAATCAGTTCTCCATTGATGGATGGGTTTAATTCTGAGTTCTCAATTCTATTCCACTGGCCTGTGTGTCTATCTTGAACCAACATCAGGCTGTTTAGATTATAGAGGCTGTATAGTATGTTTTGATATGGGGGAGTGTGGGGCCTCCTGCCTTGTTCTTTTTTTTTTTTTTTTTTTTTCAATATTGTTTTATCTATTTGGGGTTCTCTCCTTTCCAAATGAAGTTAGTCATTACTTTCTCCATTTCAGCAAAGAATGTTGTTTGGATTGTATTGGGATTGCATTGTATCTGTAGATCACTTTAGGTAGTATTGACATTTTCACTGTATTAAGCCTTCCAATCCATGAGCAGGGCATGTCTTTCCATTTTTGTAGGTCTCTTTTAGTCTCTTGCAGTAGTGTTACAGTTTTCATTGTATAAGCCTTTTATGTCCCTACTTAGGTTTATTCCTAGGTATTTTATCCATTTAGACACTACTGTAAATGGTATTATTTTCTTGAATTCTTTTTGAAGTAGTCTTTGTTAGGGTAGAGGAACCCAGCTGACTTTTGTGTGTCGATCTTATACCCAGCAACATGGTTATATTCCTCTATTAGTTCCAGGAGTTTTCTTGTAGAATACTTATGGTCTTCTATGTATAGGATCATGTCATCTGCAAATATGGTTTTACGTCTTCCTTTCCAATTTGGATACCTTTATTTCCCTTTCTTGTCCTACTGCTCTGGCAAGGACATCCAGTACTATGTTGAATAAAAGTGGTGATAACGGGCATCCCTGTTTTGTTGCCATTCTCAAAGGGAAAGTTCTCAGTCCTTCTCTGTTGAGTATAATGTCGGGTATTCGTTTTGCATATACGCCCTTATGTTGAGGAATTTCCCTTCTATTCCTATTTTGTTAAGTGTTTTCATCAGGAAAGGATGTTGAATTTTATGGAATTCCTTTTCTGCACTGATAGATGTGATTATATGGTTCATTTCCTTTGTTTTATTGTGGTTGATTACATGCATTGATTTTCTAATGTTGAAACACCCCTGTAATCCTGGTATGAATCCCACTTGAATATGATGTATTTATATATATATATATATATATTGTTAAAGTCTGTTGGCTAGAATTTCACTGAAATTTTTTGTATCTATGTTCATAAGGGATATTGGTCTGTAATTTTCTTTTCTTTTGTGACGTTTTTGCCTGGTTTAGGTATCAGAGTTATGCTGGCTTTATAGAAGAGTTCCTTCTTATATGTTTTTGAAGAGATTGAGTAGGACTGGTGTCAACTCTTCTCTGAATGTTTGAAAGAATTTTCCAGTGTAGCCATCTGGTTCTGGGATTTAGTGTTGTTGTTGTTGGTAGTTTTTTGATGACATCTTCAATCTCTTCTTTTGTAATGGGTCTGTTTAAATTTTTTAACTGTGTTAGTTTGGGTAGTGTGATGTTAAGATTGCGTGTCAACTTGGCTGGGCCATGATTCTCAGTGTTTATATGTGATCACTCCCATGATGGAATCTGCTGTGTGCCAATCAGCCGAAAAGGAGTTTCCTTGGAGGTGTTGCCTCCATCCAAATATAAGCAGATGTTCTGGCTCTTTTGCTCACGCTGGATCCTGCAACTGCCTCCTGTTTATTTGACCTCCAGCTCCTGGGACTTGAGCTATCAGCTTATCTGCCAATCTTAGGATTCGTCAATCTTCACAGGCTGTGAGCAGGAGCCCTGCTCTCTGACTTGCCGATCCTGGGTTCGCCAGCCCCTGCGGCTACATGAATCATGAGAAGGTTCTATCCTGATCCATGGACTTGGGACGTTCCAGCCTCTACAATCCTGTCAGTTATTTCCTTGATATAAATCTCTCTCTATATATGTATTTATACACTTAATTGGTTTTGATTCTCTAGAGAACCCAGCCCAAGACAGGTAGGTAGCATGTTTCTAGGAATTCGTAATAGATTTTTATTTAAAGTCTACTTTATCTGATATCAGTATGGCACCCCTGCTCATTTTTGCTTACTGGTTGCATGGAATACTTTTCTCCATCTTTTTATTTTTCAGTCTGTTTGTGTCCTTATGTCTAAGGTGTGTTTCTTGTAGACAGCAAAAGGAAGGATCTTTTTTTTTTTTTTTTTTACATTCATTCTGCCATCTCCGCTTTTTGTGTGGGGTATTTAGACCGTTTATATTTAAGGTTATTACTGAAAATGAAGGGTCTACCTCACTCATTTTTCTATTGTTTTTTCAGTGCTTCATATTTTCTTTGTTCTTTTATTCTGATTTTTGTGCTTTTATTTTTATTTGGGTGCTTTCTTGTGATGAACTTTTTTGTTATCTTCATTCTTGTCTTCTGAATGTTTCTTCTCAGTGATTTCTTAGTGGTTACTACACATGTTGGAGCCCTAGTTGCTCAGTGGTTAAGACCTTGGCTGCTAACCAAAAAAGGTCAGCAGTTTAAATCCACCAGCAGCTTCTTGGAAACTATGGGGCAGTACTACTGTGTCCTATAGGGTTGTTATAAGTCAGAATCAACTTGAAGGCAAAGGGTTTCGTTATTATTATTTTTTAACCATATATGTTTGTCTTAGTCATCTAGTGCTGCTATAATAGAAATACCACAAGTGGATGGCTTTAGCAAAGAGAAGTTTAGTCTCTCACAGTCCAGGAGGCTAGAAGTCCAAATTCAGGGTGTCAGCTCCAGGAGAATGCTCTCTCCATCAACTCTGGAGGAAGGTCTATGTCATCAATCTTCCTTTGCTCTGGGAGCTTCTCTATGCAGGAGCCTCAGGTCCAAAGGATGCACTCTGCTCCCCGCACTGCTTTCTTGATGGTATGAGGTTCCCATGTGTCTGTGCTCGCTTCTCTCTTTTATATCTCAAAAGAGACTGGCTTAAGACACTATCCAATCTTGTAAACCTCATCAGTATAACTGCCACTAATCCATCTTATTAGATCATAGCGATTGAATTTACAACATGTAAGGAAATCACATCAGATTACAAAATGGTACACAATTATACAATACTGGGAATCATGACCCAGCCAAGTGGACAGATACTTTTTGGAGACACAATTCAATCCATGACAGTCCACCCTCTGCCCGCCCCCCCAAATTCCTGTCTTTTCAACATACAAAACATATTCATCTCATCATATCACAGCAAAAGTCTTAACTCCAAGTCCAAAATCCAAAATTTTCCACTTCATCTGTGAAATCTAGAATACAAGTTATCTGCTTTCAAAGGTACAACGGCAGAACAGGCACAAGCTAGACATTTACATTACAAATGGGAGAAACTGGAGGAGAAGAAGGGATAACAGGCACCAAACAAGTCAGCAGAACACATTATATTAGCCCTCAAGGCTTTGACAAAATAATCTTCTGTTCTCTGAGACAATTTACACAATAGCCTTGCCCTGTAGACTCTATGCATTAGCCACACTCTCCAGATTCTGAGTGGAGGTCACTCGGCCCTGGGCTTCAGCTCTGCCTTCCAGGCCCACCGGGGCGGCAACTCTGCTCCCTCGGCTTTAGATGCACCATTCTCCTAGTCCATTGGAGTGACAACTCCACCCTTAGAAAGAGCAGAGGCCAAGGCTCCACCCTTTGAAACCCCTAAGGTCATGGCCATACCTTTTGAGACTGAGGCAGCTTCACTTCTTGTGTTCCTTGTCTCTTCAGCTTCTGCTTCCTGTGGCCTCTCGGGCCTCACTCCCGCATCTGCCCTGCTGGGGCAAGTGTTCCAAAGTTCTGTAGCTCCACCAGTAAGTGCCTGGAAGACCCCCACTCCACCAGGAAGCCTCCTGCACACAGGCACTCAGCTCCCTCACTCTGTGGGTCAGCAAGCCTAACTCCACTGATAAGTGCCCAGAGGCACCCCACTCCACCAGGAAGCCTCCAGCACACAGGTACTCAGCTCTCTTGCAGCGTGGGTTGGCTCCAGTGCCGTCTTGTGCTGGTCTCCTGATTCTGCTGCTGCTGGTTCTCTGCCGCTACCCCTTCTCTGCTGCTGCAGGTTCTCTGTTGCTGCTGGTCCTCTGCACTGCCGCACCTCTATCCATTCACAGTTTCAAAACTGCCTCCACATTTTAGGTATCTGTTAGAGCAGCACCCCACCCCCAGTACCAAATTCTGTCTTAGTCATCTAGTGCTGCTACAACAGAAATATCACAAGTGGATAGCTTTAGCAAAGAGAAGTTTATTCTCTCACAGTCCAGCAGGTTACAAGTCCAAACTCAAGGTGTCAGCTCCAGGGGAACACTCTCTCCGTTGGCTCTGGAGGAAGGTCCATGTCATCAATCTTCCTTTGGTCTGGGAGCTTCTCTGCACAGGAACCTCAGGTCCAAAGGATGTGCTCTGCTCCTGGCACTGCTTTCTTGGTGGTATGAGGTTCCCATGTGTCTCTGCTCGCTTCTCTCTTTTTTATCTCAAAAGAGATTGGCTTAAGACACTATCCAATCTCATATACCCCATCAGTATAACTGCCACTAGTCCATCTTATTAGATCGTAGTGATTGAATTTACAACACATATGGAAATCACATCAGATTACAAAATGGCACACAATTGTACAATACTGGGAATCATGACCCAGCCAAGTTGACAGATATTTTTGGGGGACACAATTCAATCCATGACAATGTTGGATTACACAATTCACAATTACAGCATGTTTAACATATGAACAACAGTTAAGATACAAGTTTGACATAATAAATGTATTCCTGATATGCACCTCCCTCCCTTATTTCTGTTGATGTGTCTCCATTAACATCAATAGACAACCTATATTCACTAAGTTTACTTTGTGCTTATCTATTAATGCTCTTGCCTTTCCTTTTGTAGTACTCCCTTGAGTAATACTTTCAAAGCTGGCCTAGTTGTGGCAAATTCCCAGAGCTTCTGTTTGTTTGGGAATGTCTTAATTTCCCCCTTGTTTTCGAATGACAACTTTGCTAGGTAAAGAATTCTTGGTTAGCAACTGTTTTGGTTCAGTATTTTACATATGTCACCCCATTGCCTTCTGACCTCTAGAGTTTCTGGGGAGAAATCTGCTCTGATTCTTATGAAAGACCCTTGGCATGTTATATTACATTTTTCTCTTGCTGCTTTCGTAATTTTATCCTTGTCTTTGGTTTTTAAGAATTTTATGAGGAAATGGTGAGGAGTTGATCTTTTGTGTCGCATTGACTGGGGTTCATGTAGTTTCCTGTATTTGCCAGCTTGGTTCTCTGTTCAGGTCTGCAAAATTCTTTCTAATTATTGCTTGGAAAACTGTTTCTGTGCTTTTATTGTCATGATGCTCTGGAATTCCAATAATTCTAATGTTAGATTCCTTAATTAAATCCCACATTTCCTTTTCAGTTTGTTCACTTTTCTTTGTTCTTTTCTCTTGAGACTTAATAAGTTCAATTACTTTGTCTTCTCATTCACTTATTTTATCTTCTATCTGTTCTGCTCTGCTGTTGAGTGTTTCTCTTGCTTTTTCTAACTCAGAGGTTTTATTCTTCAGTTCTTGTAGTTCTCTATCTTTTTTTAATATAGTCAATTTCCTTGTTAAGGCTTCCATTTTGTTCATTCCATTTATTTCCTGCACTTCACTAGTTTGTTTTCTGTGTGCTTTTTGTTTCTTTAAACATATTTTGCATCATAGTCTGAAAACTGTCAATTCTTTGCATTAGTCTGGCCTCTATAGGAGATATTTCCTCTTCTTCATGTTTACCTTTTGATTGTTCCTTCTTCTCTTGGGATTTTGTGTGTTTGGCTATCTTTTGTTGAACTTGAGCCATTTTGTTCTCTCTCTCTTTTTTTTTTTTTTTTTTTGCTTTCAATTCTGTATTGTTTATTGTAGGAAAATTTTCTGATTGGGCGCCCTGTTGGCACAGCAGTCAAGTGCCTGGCTACCAGCTGAAAAGCTGGGGCCCACGCTCTCCAGCCCTCACAAAGATTCACAGCCCTGGTAACCCCATGGGGCAGCCCCTTTCAGCCTTGTAGGTGCGTTATGAGTCAAAACGACCCAGCAGCAGTGGGCTTGATATCTTCCCCTGAGAGCCACTAGATGGCATCTCATCCTTAGGTTTTTCTCAGTGCTGGTTCAGGAGTTCTGGGTGCTTCGAATTCAATATGCATGCACAGAAGTAGTGGATTAACTAGTTGCAGACACTGACATAAGTGGTGGGGTTTGACTTTGCTGAGGTGAAGGTGAAGGGTTCTCTACATCTTTTCCTCATGGGTGCCCCTGCACAGGTTCTCCCACAGTGTACCACTGTGAGCCATTTCCTTAAAATGCCCCATCAGTCTGAAATATTCCCCCAACCCTGCTTCCCTTGTAGTTCCTCCCAGTCCTAGTGCCCATCTGTCTTGGGCTTCACCAAGATTCACTGGAACTCTCATGCAGCGTCATGGTCTCCCTTCACCCTCTCCCAATGGCGCAGACCACGTACTTTCACAGACAATTTCCATGACCTTAAAAAAAATTGATCTGGAGCTTCCTCAGATTTTCTCCTTTCCTGTTTCCCTGTTTGCAGGGTTACCCAGCTCAGTCCCAAAATGGCTCTGATGAGCAAGTGCTCCCGATGTTAGTGGGTAGGATCCCCTGGCTTCTGTGCCAACACTGTTCCTCCTCACCCTCACTTCTGGACTCACCTCAACTCTCCAGTATGTCAGCTGCTGCCCGGAGTTTTGGCATCTTAGTCTGTGCCTGTTTTTATTTGTTGTTCAGTGAATTAGTCGCTGGGGGGAGTAAATGAGGGCATCCACTCACTTTGCAATCTTGCTCTGCCCCATCTTTAAGACATTTTAAGAGATATATTTGGTTGTATTATTTGAATAATTTTGTTTTCCTTTTGGAGTCACCTTTTCTGCCCAAAACTTCATAGTTTACTGCATTCATTGTTACATATATTTACATGCCTTTAATTTTATCTGACCTGAAAAGCCTAGTAGCTTTACTTTCCATGTACTGAAAGAAAAAAAAAAAAATGAACAAGGAAAATAACAAACCATTATATTACTTTTGCAAAAGAAAAAGCAGAGGAATGCATCAAAGCTATAGAAAATAGCCAGAGTTCCTCACTCCATAGCTTCCTCTTCCAGATTCACAAACTGCTAGGCTATTTTAAGGATACTTCAAGATAATTTCTTTCTGATCAAAGTTGTAGACAGTGTATTTAAAAATACATATCCAAAGCAGCAAGAGGCACAATGAAAACTGATCCAAGAAAAAACGGAGCATAAATAATAATGTCTGCTCCAAAGTACACAGCATTAGAGGTTTGGCAAAACTTCTTATTTTCATAATCTACCAAGTGATGTTCAGGATGCCACCTAGCTTGCTGCCCAGTGTTCAGGCTCTCTAAACATGAAACTGGAAATATTTTTGCCTTTCAATTTCCTCAGTCAACTCTAATTCTTTAAAGAGGAATTTTAATAGACTTTTTAAAATCAGATTTCACCATTTCTCTTTCTTTCACTCTCTAAAATTATGCTCTCTGACCTAGTAAGTAAGTATTTCAATAGATTAGAAAACTTCCTTCTATAATCTCCCTTATCATGAAAATGAGTTCCAGGGCTAGCATAGCAGTAGAGTTCAGGTGTGTACATGTAGCATCCAGCACTAGAGTTCACGCATGTGTGGGTGCATATTTCTTTAAAGAAATGCTACCATGCCAACTGCCTTCTTGCTCTTAGCTTGTAGATATTTTCTATCCTCCCCATCTTAAAAATGAGAAGTCTCTTTTACTTTGCTATCCTAAAAAGTTTTTGCTGCCTTTTACTGTTCCTTTAGCAAAACATTAAGGAAATTACTTTTAATATTTTTGCAATTCAAAAATACTATATACATTAGCAAAAAAGTAGGGAAATACAGGAAAATATGAAGAGAATTAAAATCTTCCAAAAGCCAATAATTGAGAGCTAATAATTTTCAAATTGTGAGGTTTTTCTTTTCAGTCTCTCCTCCTCTCCTTTCCTTTCTTTATTCTGTCCATCTGTCCATCCATCCATCCATCCAAATTTAATTTTTCTTTCCAAGGATCCCATTGCACCATACTTAAATAATAAGTGCTACATTATCTCTCTAGCTCCAGACTATGAGCCTAAAGGGAAAGGCCTCTATCAAGCTATTCTGAGCAACCAGCACATCTCAACTTAGAAATCTTCCTTCACTTATACCCCCTTCCTTTACCTCTGTTGATCTAGTATCTCTCGTCTGTAGTACCTCTGTACTCAGTACATGCTTCTATTGTTGTTTATCAAAGTAAACTGTAATTTGATTATCTCCACATATATTGTTTCTGTTAGACTATAAATGCCTATCACAATCCCAGGCACACTTTAGGTGCTCTGTGAATGTCTGCTCAATTGAGTGAATTAATGAATTTTTTTATTCTAAACACCCAAAGAAGAACTCATAAGTCACATATTTTCAGTACATGCCTGAAGGATGAATAAATGAATAAACTGTTCTTATTCTGACTCAGTGGCAACAGGTTTGGTTTTTTGGTTGGGTACTGAATTCTAAGAAACTCAACTAGCCTAATTGTTCTGGGGTCTTTTCACTCCTTGCCCCAAAATAAGTCCAAATGATATTCTCAGAAAACCAAGCACAACATTTAGAATGACAGAAGATGGAGTAGGGTGGGGAAACTGGAAGGGCTTTGACCTTCATCAATAGTCCAACACTTATAGGACACTGTCCCCATGAACTCATCCTCCTGACACTTTTCTCATCTCATTTCTTATATTCCAACTCCATATTCCACTTTGAAGTCTTCTTGACTTTGATCTTAGCCTAGTCCACGTTTTCAGCCTTTCTGTTCACCTTTCTGTGGATTTTTGTTTTGTACTGTTGATGAGATATTGGCCCTGGCCAATCCTCTAATTCAGTTTCTGAATCATGAACAAGTTTTATTTTCTGGGTTCTGTTTAGACACTTGTAGACATTTGACTTTCGCCTGCTTCAGGTTTTTCGGTTGATTATTTCTAAGCCTGCAGCCTTTTGGCCCTTAATAAATTCACCTTGCTCTGATTTAAGACAGGATTTTACATTCTAGATCTATTCTTTTCTGGAGGTGAGGTAAGAATGTTTCATTTTTTTAACTTAGTTGAAGCTGAAGTGACATATCCTTAAGAAAACTTTTTTTCCTTTAGAAAAAAAAATAACTTAGTCATTAATACATACTCTGCAAGGTGTGCTCATCATTTGTAATCTTACTGACAAGGTACAGATAACTCTCATATATTCTGAAGACAGTACTTAGTACTTATTCTCACATTTTAGCACAATAATACTTATTGGGAAAGTGATTCATTAAACTATTTAGAACCTATAGGAGGGAAAGCTATTCTAAATATTCACACCCTAAGAAAGTAGAATATTATTTAGGGATCCTGCTAGGGGACAAGTTGTAATTTAGGGTGGAAATCATAACTGTAGTTGAGAAGCTGCTTTCAATTTTAAAAACATGGCTAGAAATTCAATGTAGAAAGGATAGGCTTTCAACAAATGGTCCTTGAACAATTGAACATTCACAAATAGGATATGAACCCATACACACACCTAACATGAAAAATAACTAAAAAATGAATCATAGACCTTAATGTAAAATGTAAAAATACAGAACTTCAAGAAGAATCTGTGTGATCTTAGGGTTTTAGATATACCAAAGCACTATCCATAGAAGAAAAAATATATAATCATATTTTTACACAAATAAAGTGTGCCTTCTATATTTGTTTGCCAACCATGCCCTCCCCCCAAGGTATTTTCATAAGCACCGCTATACCATTTTTTTAAATACGTTGGTGTAAAAAAATTAGCATAGCACACTTACAAAAACACCTTCCAGGGGAGGGCATGGTTGGTAAACAAATGTAGAGGACATGTATATCTTGGACTTTCTCCAAATTATTCTGCTCTGTGAAAAATGCTGTAAAGAGAATTAAAAGACAAGGCATAGACTAAGAGAAAATATTTACAAATCATATTCAGGTGAAGAACTTGTATTCAGAATATATAAAGAACAACTTAAAATTCAAAAATAAGAAAATAAATAGCCTAACTAAAAAGAAAAAATAGGCAAATGATCTCACAAGTCCCATCATCAAAGATGATAAATAGATGGCAAATAATCATGTGAAAAGTTGCTTGGCATCATTCATTATTAGAGAACTGCAAAGTAAAACCACAATGAGATACCACTACACACCTATTAGAATAGTTAAAAAATAAGCAGGAAAAACTGAAAATATGAAATGTTGGTGATGATGCAGAACAACACAGACTCTCATTCATTGTTGACAGAAATGCAAAATGGTACAATCACTTTGGAAAGCAGTCTGGCAATTTCTTATAAAGTTAAGCATATACTTAACATTTGACCTAGCAATCCTACACTTAACAGATTCATGCCACCACATGGATGAATCTTAAATGCATGTGTAAGTGAAAGAAGCCAGACCCAGAAGGTGTGTATTTTATAATTCCATTCATGTGACATTCTGGAAAAGGCAAAACTATAGTGAGAAGCAACAGATCAGTAGTTACCAACAGTTGGTGGAAGAAGAAGTTGATTACAAAATGGCCACACAACAGAATTTTTAGGCTGGTGGAACTGTTCTGTATGCTACTATGATGGTGATACACGAGTATGAGTTTCTCAAAACCCACAGAGTTATATAAAGAGTGAACTTTACTATATGCAATTTAGGAAAAAAAAAAAAAATCAACCAAGATGTCAGTGATCCTGAGATGAAATACATTTGTAACTGCATCACAAATGTATAAAATAACCTCAGTGAAAAGGGTGGAGAAAAAAAAACAGCACACCTAAGTTACTCTGGAAAATACTGTTTTGACTGAATATTGTTTAAGGTCAAAAATAAAAACAGTTGCACATAAATACTGTAGAGAGTAACTCTAAAACAGCTTTATATGTATTCTAGAGTTGGATAAATTAATATATAAATTGCACCCAGATCTTGGTTTCTAAATACAATTCTCAATAAAACGTTCTAGAGTTCCTTGGAGAAATGGCTGATTCTAGGGCTGGGAGAAGGAAAGGAGAAAACAAACCTGGAGCATCTTGTAGTGCCAGAAAATGAGGAATTATTTAAACAAACAAAGCTAGATATATGGCGATAAACTGGATAACCTCAATGAAATTGGACAAATTCTTAGAAGTAGACAATCTACCTAAACTGACTCAAGAGGAAATAGAAAATCTCAACAGACCTATAACAAGTGAAAAGATTGAATCCGTGATGAAAAATAAATAAATAAATAAATAAAAACCTCCCAACAACAAAAAGTCCTGGACCAGATGGCCTCACTGGGGAATTCTACCAAACATTTAGAGAATAACTGACACCGGTCCTGTTTAAACTCTTCCAAAAGATAAAGAAGGAAAAAATATTCCCTAATTCATTTATGAAGCAAACATAGCCGATACCAAAACCAGGGGAAAAAAAATTACAAGAAAACTACAGGCCAATATCCTTTATGAACATAGATGTAAAAGTCCTAAACAAAATACTAGTGAACAGAATCCTACAGCATGTTAAGAGTCATACACCATGACCAAGTGGTGTTTATTCCAGGAATGCAAAAATGGTTCAACCCTTAAAAAATTCAACATAATATACTACATCAATAGAACAAAGGAGAAACAAAAACAAACAAAAAAACCACGTAATCATATCTATGGATGCAGAAAAAGCATTTGATAAAATCCAAAACCCTTTCTTGTGAAAACCCTCGAGAAGACTGGAACAGAAGGGAAGTTCCTCAATATGATTTAGAGCATACACGAAAAACCAACAGTCAATTTTATAATTAATGGAGAAAGACTGAGAACTTTTCCCTTGATATCGAGAACAAAACTCTCCCCACTTGTATTCACTTGCAGCCAGAGCAATAAGACAAAAAATAAGTAAATAAAAGGTGTCTAGTTTGTAAAAGAAGAAATAAAATTATCTCTATTCACAGATATCATCCTATATATAGAAAATACCAAAGAGTTTGCAAGAAAGCTTCTAGAGCTAATAGAGGAATGTAGAAAAGTTTCAGGTTACAAGGTCAACAAACAAAAATCAGTTGGGTTTCTATACACCACCTCTTGACACGTGCTACATACAGTATGGATGGAGGTTGAAGACATTATGCTGAACAACAAAAGCCAATCATAAAAGGAAAAATATATTGTATGATCTATATGGGTTCACAGTGACATCATCAACTCAGAAGATTATATAGGAAACTTAGAAGGCAGTAAGTATATTAATGGGAGAGAAATAACTTGGAAAAAGGGGGTGAGAACGGGTGCACAACTCAAAGAATGTAATCAATGTCACTGAATTGTACTTGTAGAAACCATTGAATTGGTATATGTTCTGCTGTTTTTAAAAAAAGACAGAAGTATGTCAAAATGACACAGGGACAACTTGAAAAATGTTCCTATGGTAAAATTTAGAACCATCTGAGTAACAAAATAAATAATGATTATTATTGTCCTCTACCTGAAAGAATAAAGTAGATAAATGTGGGTCCATATTGATATTAACAAATAATTGAATTAATAAAGAAATGCAAGAGAAGACACAATTCTTCCTTAAAGTGGAATTCCAAATAAGTAATATAGAAGGAATGAGGGAAATAGAAGATCACCATTGGAACACGACAGCAATAACTGCTATAGGCAAAATCTACACATAAAAAAAACCACACCCAGGACTTGCATTAGAAGCATTGTTTGTTAACAACAAAGTCAGGAAATCACTACATAACTCTGACATAAAGCTTTGTTGTACAACGTGTAAGGGTATTTTTAAAATACATTACCAGGTGACTGAGTATGCAGACTAAGGCAAGTAATCAGTAAATATTGTGCAGTAAAATATTCTGAGTAGGCCAATCTCTTCTACTAAAAGAGAAACATCAGTAAGCTTCAGTAAGCATCATGTGATTCCATGACTTGAACATACACTGTCTTAGTCATCCAGTGCTGCTGTAGCAGAAATACCACAAGCAGATGGCTTTAACAAAGAGAAATTCATTTTCTCACAGTTGAGTAGGCTACAAGTCCAAATTCAGGGCATCAGCTCCAGGAGAAGGCTTTCTCTCTCTGTCGGCCCTGGAGGAAGGTCCTTGTGATAAATCAGTCTTCCCTTGGTCAGTGCAGGAGCATCGGGCACTGCTTTCTTGGGGGTATGAGGTCCCCATGTCTCTCTGGTCGCTTCTCTTTTATATCTCAAAAAAGACTGGCTTAAGACACTATCTAATCTTGTAGACCTCATCAATGTAACTGCCACTAATCCATCCTATTACATCATAGTGATCGAGTTTACAACACATAAGGAAATCACATCATATTACAAAATGGTACACAATCATACAATACTGGGAATCATGACCTAGCCAAGTTGACGGATATTTTTGGGAGACACAATTCAGTCCATGACATACACGAACAGCTAAACGCTAAACTGCCCAACTTTTAGATTTTGTCAAACCTTGTAAAACTGAGATCCTTCCTCATCCATAGGGAGTGAGTAATTAGCAAAAGAAGAAACAATTTAGAGCATAAGAAACTCTTTGGAAACAAAAGCCTCTGAATTAACGTTCAGAATCATAAGAGAAGTGACAGCTGTCAAGTCTAAATGAGTTGGCTTGTGGTCTTAAAGGCAATGACAGGTTCCAGAAAGAAGAAGAAGAAAAAAAAAAAGGTAGCACCAATATTGCAGATACAGATTCAAGTTAGGATATGAACAAGGGTAAAGGTATGCTGTGATACAGCAACTTAAAGCTAGTGAAAAATTCCCAGACTACCCCTAGATGTGTGTAGGATTATATCTTGCTCTAAGAAGCTCCTTCATATATATGCTGTAGCCTTGAAAACCATATCTATAAATAGGCAAACTCAAGAGCAGCAATGAAACACAAAGAACTTTCAGAAACAAAGGACCGTGACACAACAGAAGTTTATTTTTTAGATGTTACGTTCTGGTGTATTGTATTTATCTTAGGGACATACGTAAACAAACACACTCATTTCCCCTCTCACTACTGTAACCCTCAACTAGAATTGTGAATTCATGGGATGGATAAAGAGAAATGACAAGGTCTAGTATTTACTTTTAAGAAGTAATGGAAAATACATCCGAAGGTGCTGAGATCTTGGCTAAACTAATGATGCAAGTCAACAACTCATTTGTTCAAGTGATACTCCAGAAAAGCTGTTGATCTACATTCCTGGGTGTCCCTAAAGGCAAAAATCTATGTTTGAATCACTTTAAGATGGTTTCCTCAGGGTTCCAAAATTCTCTGAGGAATATAACAGAAAGTAACATAAACCTGGCCTAAAAAAAGAAAAAAAAAAAAGGAAGAAATGTATAGCATCACTTTCATTCACTAATTGTGTCTCCCTTTAAAGCCAGAATGAAAATTTTACGGACTATTTTTTTTCCATTGAGTAGCTACATGTGTGTGCATATAATCAATACTTTTTAAAAATGTCATTTTACCAACAATTGTGTTATACACTGCTTGCAACAAAAGAGAAGCATTCAAAGTATTATTGCTAAGGAAGGGACAACTAATACTTACTGGGTAGCTGCTCTGTGCAAGTGTATTTTCAGTACTTTATAAATAGTATTTTATTTAACCTTCAATATAACCTAAAATAAAAGCTGCCAAGTATACCTACTTTACAGATGAGGAAACAAACCGAAGGTTAGCAAAGTCAAGGTACCTCTTCTTTACATTTCTCTGTCAGCCTAAATAAATCAATGTTCTCACTGTGGGAATCCATGAGATAATTCAGAACACTAAAAATAACCTTAAGTGCTATTATTGCTTATCTACGCAATTTAAAGTTTGCTCTGTTTCCTTCCGAATTGGTTGGCATTTTTGCTAAACCAAAACAAATAGATGATTACAGGCAATTATGTAAGACATTACGCTAGGAAATCTGAGAAACACAAAATAAACTAAAATTTACTACATAACTCCCAAGATTCTTAAGATTTACTGAAGGAAGTAAGGTAAAAACACAGAAGAATAAATAATAATACATTTTAAAAGCAATTCCTTAAAACCACAATATGACAAATCTCCCAAGAAGGTTCACGATTAATTATCAAATGAACTGGGTGAGGGGCGAGTGGTTAACATTTGTTCAATGACTGTCCTGACAGTGACAGATAATCAGCTAGTTTCAATTAGTCCCATCTCCCCCAGGCGTGCACAGGTGGAAGGGGAGTGGGGCAGTGGCTGTCTGGGTCCTCTACCACCTCTAATTGTTCTAGCTCTACACTGGATCTCAGAGACTCCACCAGCGCAGTGCTACTCCACCTGTGGTCCACAGATGAGTGCTGGCCCCGTGTACTGTTTGTTACTGGCCCACAACAATGGAAATGGAGAAGTTGCAGGTTAACTTTTAGAAACTTTCATGGCAATTTGACAGGACAATGTGCTGACTGTTGATTCTCATAATAAAAATATTTGGTCTTAATTTCTTTTATATACCTTTGTTTTTATTGTTTCAGCTTACTAATAATTCATGTTAATTACATTTTACAAAAATATTGCTCTGCACAGTACACAGTACAGGGGAAACCAGCACAACTGGTACAAGGAAAGGTCATGGAAGCTCCATAGACACATCCAAACTCCCTGAGGGACTGAATTGCTGGGCTGAGGGCTGTGGGGACCATGGTCTCGGGGAACATCTAGCTCAATTGGCATAACACAGTTTATAAAGACAATGTTCTACGTTCTACCTTGGTGAGTAGTGTCTGGGGTCTTAAAAGCCTGTGAGGGGCCATCTAAGATACTCCACTGGTCTCATCCCTTCAGGAGCAAGGGAGAATGAAGAGAACAGGATACAAGGAAAAGATCAGTCCGAAGGACTAACTGTCCACAGCTACCAAGGCCTCCACAAGACTGAGTCCAGTACAGCTAGATGGTGCCCGGCTACCACCACTGAATGCTCTGACCAGGATCACAACAGAGGGTTCTGGACAGAGCTGGAGAAGGATGTAGAACAAAATTCTAACTCACAAAAAAAAAAGACCAGGTTTACT
Source organism: Dugong dugon (assembly GCA_030035585.1). Taxonomy (NCBI): domain Eukaryota; kingdom Metazoa; phylum Chordata; class Mammalia; order Sirenia; family Dugongidae; genus Dugong; species Dugong dugon. Next base: position 17,520,345 of record CM057480.1, on the reverse strand, counting down.
GGCCTAAAGGAGACTAGAGAAACCCTGAGAGTATGGCCCCCAGACACCCTGTTAGCTCAGTGGTGAAGTAATTTCTGAGGTTCACCGTTCAGCCAGGGAGCAGACAGCCCCATAAAACCAAATGGGACTAATGAGGCACAGCAGTGCAGGGACAAGGACCAGAAGGCAGAAGGGGACAGGAAAGCTGGTGATAGGGAACCCAAGGTTGAGTAAGGATAGTGTTGATGTGTTGTGAGGTTGTTAACCATTGTCATAGGGCAACATGTGTACTAACTGTTAAATGAGAAATTTTTTTGTTCTGTAAGCCTTCATCTAAAGTGAGAACAGCAGCACAATTGGAAGAGCGTAGTTGATGTCACTGAACTGTGCACGTAGAAATTTTTGAAATGGTGTATCTTTGGCTATGTATATTTTCACCAGAAAAAAAAGGTCGAGAAGGGAGAGGGTTGACATGTCGTGGGGTTGTTAACCAGTGACATAAAACAATATGTGTACTACTGTTTCATGAGAAACTATTTGTTCTGTAAGCCTTCACCTGAAGTACAATAAAAAATATATATATATTGGTCTGAAATGGGTTGGAAACAAAAATTAATAACTGACAATTCACTAGAGATGGTCTGAGAAGCACTGCACCAAGAAATCTTGGTTCTTGGAAGATGGGTTGTCCTCAGAAAGTCAGGTAGCTGAGAAAAATCTCTAAGTACAAATCGGCCTCATGCCACCTATGGTCAGTAGGCAACCAATTGTTTGCTTTCAAAGGAAGGCCCACTCAGGATGACAATGAGGAAGAATTTCAGTGAAGCTTCTGATCTTACTCTTGTCTTCATGGTTTCTTCCTTTCCCTTCTCCTCCAGTCCACGGAAGTTAACTAGTCTTGGAGAACGAAAACTCACAAATGTCTACCTATACATTTTTGTCCTATCTAAGCCATCAGCATTTACACCTAAATGCCAAACAGAACTGACGCTTTAAATTCTATGATTCTATAATGATTATCATCTGGAAAAACACTTGGAGACTCATGTCTTAACACTTTAAACTGGATGTTGGGCAGGAGGAAGGTGGGGAGTATGCTTGGGGGTACACTGAAGAAAATAACTGAAACTGATAGGGAGGACATTACATGCATTTGGAAATATCCCACCACTAGCAAAGATAATAATTTCTGTGGAAGTTCAGAGGATTAATACAGGCTGTATTACCAGGGATTTTTTCATAGAAGAAGCCAACCTTGAGAAAAATAAATAAATTTAAGAAACTTGATAATTGTGTCAGAAGAGAAAGAACATTCACAGAGTATCTCAAAAGCCTGAAAAACTAGGGAAAAATGCATAATAAACCATTTATTGATATTACAGTTCATGATAAGTTTAATGGCATTACATGATACATTCTTTCAATGCGTTATTCCTCACTAGCGATGTGCATACTTCAATATATTGTGAAAAACTTCAGTAACGGGTGTTTTAACCCATTTCCATCAGTCCCTGTATGAGCATCTGTGGTTTGTGTCTCTTCACTTAATGAACCTGTGCCTACAGCATTACCCTGTGGAAGTAATCAAGAAGCTTCCAATCTATCAAGCCAGCAGACAACCCCACATAGCTACATCATCTAATCCTGCTTTGGAAATTATCACCCAAGCAGCTGCTTATCACTCTGCCAAAATTGGATGGTATGTCAAACTGTTAGAGTCACTTTAGGTGACCTTCCTTTAGCCTAGATCATTAATTAGAGGCAATAATTAGTCACTTAATACAGTCAGGATTTGCCAACGTATCCAGACCTATGACCGTGGTATAGATTATTAAGTGGCATGAACTAAAACATAAAGTCTGGATATTTTAAAGGTAGAAACAATGAGTCGTCTGGGTTTGGGCTTGAATATTTTGATATTAAACTAAAAAAATTAGATAGACCTGAATACCAAGCTAAAGATTTATAGGTATATCCTATAGCAGTGGGGAGCCACTGAAGATTTCTGAGCAAGGGAGTAAGGTGTTAAATACTGTGTTTGAAAGGGAAGTAGAGTCAGAAAATAGGAAGAAAAATTAACCTTACTATTGTGACAGTTGAAATGCCATTAATCAAAAGGACCAAGTGGGAGAAATCAGAACAAAAGGCAGAAGGATTAAGAGTTCTCGAAAGGGAAGAGCTGGCTAAGCTCAGTGGCTAATTGGATATGTTTCAAAGGGAGGAGGGAAAAGCAACTTTCAAGTGTTGAGCCGGGCAAAACGATGGTACAGTATTGAGAATGGGGGAATGGGGTGGAGAACTGCATCTGGGTATAAAAGGAAATGTTCAGTAATTTGAAGTGTAAACCTTGGAGCGTGGCACTCCATCAAATAGGGCATTCAACGAGCAGCTGAAAATCTGGGATGTGAGCTTAGGAGACAGGCCAGAGCACCTTTGAAATGCATCCATTATATATGTCTGACAAAAATGAATAGAAATTCGCACTGCATGAGGACAGCCAAGCTTTCAATGCAGTAAATACCTTTGTTGACGTAGTACTCCTACACTAAGAAAGTAACAAAAGTCTCTTGAGATATTCTTGATTTTCCCTTGAACTCATGACACTCTACAAAATCACAGTTTCAAAAAGTGTTAGCACTCTGTGGAAGAACTCTCTTAAAGGAAAAAATAAATTATCCATTATTAAACTTTTGCTCCAGGGTTTCCAGTACCTGCAGTTTGCCCAATGTGTTGCTTTGTTATAACAGCCCTAGATTTGTGAAGTGATTTATCTCAAAACTGAGTTTGTCTTTAGGGAGTTTCAAGAGATATTCCTTACTTAGCTTGGAAGAAAAGCAATACCAGACAACTTAATGTAAAAAAATAAAAATTAAAAAATGTATCAAATACCAAAAACAGAAATGTGGATTTTAACATACCAGTTATATTTTTATTATCAATACAAAAACTGGAAGTTCTTGTCTCTTGCTGTTTATCAAATATTCTAATCAAAGTAAAGCCCTTAACGGCTTTGAATCAGGGTCATCAAATCTAAAATGAGAGGCTTAGAGTGCTCAATATTTAATGTCCTTTCCAGGCATATCAGCTTCCAAAGTGCAATTGCTAAGTCTGAAATAGGATGGTTTTCAAAAGTGTGTTTAATGTCCCTTAAATACAACTGAGTTCATAGTCTACTACTATATACAGAATTCACTATTTATGGAATTTTCCCAATGCAGGTATTTCATGCCTCACGGGAATATTCAAAAGTAATAGCAAGTACTTATAATAAAAACATTCTATGGAGATATTATTTTGCAGGTTTTTTTTTTTTTTTTTTTTTGACGGGGGCTTAGATTTTTTAGTTCATCTGCAGTACAACTTGGCCTGGCACGTACCCAGCTGAATAAACATCAGATCAATCACTTCATCTCCCAAGGTCTCAATACCAGCTGTTATTTCCAAAATTTGTGCTAAAACAGCGATGACCTTGGCATATCCCAGATCCAAATTGTCCTGTCCTATTATTTCTTAGTCTTCTTTACTTGCATCAGACCTGCCAACAAAATGAGGAAATGATGCCCAAGTGGGCAGAAAACTGCTTACATTCTATAAATCCTCACTCAAGGGCAAACTAAAACCACTGTACGTCGTGCTCAAGGAAACTGAGTTTCCAGAGTTTGAGGGAAAGTTGACATAATAAAAAGACTGATTTCTGCGAATGTATACTTTTTTTCCTTTTGCTTTCAGGTTACTCCTGATATAATATTTTTTATAGAAGAGATGTCACAGTGAAATAGAAGTGGGATTTATATATTGATGCATTTTGCCATGGTTCAATATCCCAGTCACATGACAAAGTGTGCTGGGGCTCATCCAGCTGTGATCACTGCCTTTCCAAGAGAGGCATACCACTGGCTTCACTATAGCTAATTCCATGTAGCCCAGTGTGATCCCAAATATTTACAGGCAGTGCGATATGACTCAGCTACATGACTTCCCAAGGACAGGAAGAGCAAAAAGATAAGAATCAAAGCAGAGAGCACATTTCCTCTTCTATTCTCCTTCACTGGCATTTTAAAGCCACCTGTTTAAAGCATTTTAATTTTACAACATCAAATCCGTTGCAAATTTAACAACTCGCCAAAATAGACAATAGATAGATGTATATTGCACAGCAACTAGAAAGAATTCAGTGAAAACTGTGAAGAGGGAAGTGGTCAGCAAATTGCTCATTTTCTCTTTCTTCTTTTTGATGTCATTTTATTTGCTTTTAGTCTCCATGGGAAATATTTAGCCCCACCTGCCTTAACAGGCAGGATGATACACTTCTCCAGTCTGCCTCAAAGGGGAAGAAATCATGATTGAAGCTGACATAAAGAACCACTCTAATCAAGTAATCATCATTGTGAATCGTTTCCAGGGAAATCTGTGAAGAGGTTGAGATTAAGTGCCATAACTAATCTGTACTCCTTATGAAGTGAAAAGTCTCACTCTCAACCAGTAGATCAGTGGCACTGACGTAGCTAAGAAGCCAGCCTAACGTTGCTTTTACTTCCTGACACATACCAGTTAGTCAGGGAATTTGGACTTAAGTAGACACTTGGATCAGGTTCATGAAATCATGGATGAGGGGATGCTTTGAATGAACATTGTTATTCAAGTATTTCATTTCAATTGCTTTAATGGTTCACACAAGAAGAAATATATTTCTCTTTAAATCTAACTCTTTCTTTGAAATATCTCTCAGCTGGACCAACGACTTCCTATGGCTAAAAACAAAATTATTTTTCAGCCCCTGATTTTCATAAAGAAGGACCATATGTGTCCTTTTGCTGGCCTCTGTCCACTCCTAAGCATGCTGCCTGCCACAGCCCAAATGATTTTCTTGTGTATTGTAAACACGTTGCTCAACACCAGAAAGCATTCATGAAGTGACTATCTGTGGTCCTCAAAAAACCACAAGGAAACATTTGTCAAAGAAAAACCAATTGACAGTGAGAAACATACTAAGAAACGATACTGTTGCGTGTCAAAGATACATATTTCTTCTTGCTCCAAATCCTACAACTAACTTTGTTCCAAAACTAACTGAAATGGTGTGAAGTGTTTTTAACTTGTGATGTAAAATTTGAGGTTAGTATCTCAATTGCCTGACCCAAACCAAAAACCAAACCCGTTGCAATTCTGACTCATAGAGACCCTATAGGAAAGAGAACTGCCCCATAGGGTTTCCAAGGAGCAGCTGGTGGATTTGAACTGCCAAACTCTTAACCACTACACCACCAGGGCTCTAAATGCCTGGCAGGTATGTTAATTGCCTAAAAGGCAGGCTAAATCACTCATACAGAAAGAAAGTTGTGAGTAGCTTTCGTTTCTTACCTATGATGGAGGGGGGCATTGCATTTTTTAAAAAAAAAGTTTAAGAAATACTCTACCAATTAATTCTCTCATTCTGATTTAATCTCTCTCTCCCAAATGTATACCCTCCTTTCCAGCCAATCAGAACACACCCACTCCCAAGTCTTTTCTACTTTCTTCTGGTAAACAATGGCTATCTTAGAAATCCTGTGGTTTTAATTACTATCAGGCTTAATTTATCAATTATTTTTTCAGAACTAACATTCTCTTTCTGTCTCAGTATATCAGTAGCATATATCAATATACCTTTTTTCAATTATAGGTATACATGCACACAGTACAATTTCTATACATACACAGAGTTTCATTTATCTTGTCTTTTCTGCTAGATTTCAAATTTCTGGACATTGGGGAGAAGAACTGTACTGATTATTTCATTCAATAATTTTGGACCATAAAACTGTAGCTTTATTTTCAATTTTCTTAATAATGTACTTCACAGTGATTAATATATATGCTGGCTGGTTAGTCAAAAAATGATCATTTTCAACTAATGAAAAAAAGGGAAACATGTTTTCTAATAGTAAGTCTAAACAGGTAAGTGACAGAGGTAGAGGGAAGGAAGTATGCGTATGCAGCAGCTAAATATAACAAATTTTAAACCCGTTTTTAAAACTATATGAAACATTTTTTTCTGATTTTTGAGCTCCATATAACCTACACTAATAATTATGCCAATTAAAAATATGAGTTATTTGAAATACATATCTGGAGGAAAAGATTTGTTAGAGATGTTCTGGGAAACATATGGTGTTATTTCTTGGAAACCACATACATTAGACTTATGTTGATTTGTTTTTCAATATTTAACAGATTAACATTTGCAAAACAATATTTTCTCAATTTTCTAATGTTAAAATTTGAAAGGCAGAGTTCACATATATTCAAGAGTGCATGCATCAAAACCAAGAATGTCACTGTCAATTCTATTTATGCAAATATATTCACAAAAAGCATATAATACTATTATAAGACTAAGTACATGATACTGCTGTCAGTTTACCAGAAAAGTGACAATATTGGAAGCCCTCAATCAAGTTGATGCAACGATTCATTAACTACAGCAATTTGCTGTCTGAAGAGTCTATGGTTCCCAGCAATAGGCAAATCTAATATTCCAACCTAATCAGGGTTATTCTACTCAATCTTTGTGTTGCTAAAAAGAGAGAAATCCAACAAACACCAATCACCCACAGGGGATGTAATGACCAATTCTGCACGGGACCACACAGGTGTGATGGAAGAAAAGCTAAACTTTTTTCAAGCTTGATGCAATTGAACAAATATTTATTGAGCTCTTAATGTGTAACAGTCATGCTATGAGGCTTTGGAGCTACAGGGGAAAAGGCAGGTGTGGTACTTGCCTTTCATAGAGAACTATAGATGGAGAGAGAACTTACATACACACACACACATAACTAATTATATATGTGTGTGTATGTACTAACACACACAGAGTAAACATCAGAGTAGTAGAAATTGAGCCTCTCTAATTTCACATACCATCATCCACCCATCCATGGTGGGGTTTGTTGTACTATGTTGGCTTGCAGGTTGCAGTGATGCTGGAAGCAGGGTTACCTATGGTGGGCAAGGTTCAGCAGACCTTCCAGACTAAGACAGACTAGAAAGAAAGGCCTGGCTACCTACTTCCAAAAATTAGTCAATGAAAACCCTATGGATCACAGCAGAACACCGCCCAATATACTGGTGGAAACCACCTAGGTTGAAAGGCACTCAGAATATCACAGTGGCCACAATAATAGATTTGAGCATACCAACAACGGGGAAGATGGCACAGAACTGAGCAATGTTTCGTTCTGTTATACATGGAGTTGCCCTGAGTCAGAGCTAACATGATGGCAGCTTACAACAACAACAACAATTTGACATACCCTTCAGAAGGTACAAACTTTTGGACCTGAATCTGGTTTTGCCATTTACTTTTTCTGTGACCTTGGACAAATTATTCAACCTCCCTTGGTCTCCACTTTCTCAACTCTACAATGGGAATTAATTCCTATCTGTGGGAGCTTTAAAAAAGGGCTGCAAATTCTTTGTTATACCTCCCATGAAGAAGTGGGATTATATCTCCTCCACTTGAAACAGGGCAGTTTTAGGGCTACACTGACCTCTAAGGTACAGCAGAAGGGATGCTCTACACTTCTGAGTGAGGTCAGAAAAGCATACTCCTGGCCGTCTTGGACACTCCCTCTCAGAGCATCCATCCTTCTGAGAGAAGCCCAAGCCACATGGACAGGTTGTCTGTCAGTGCTCTGGTTGATGGTCCCACCGAGCCCAGCCTTCCTGTCATCTCAGCTGAGCCACCCTTCATGTGATTGGAGAAGCCACTTCAAAACAAAACAAACAAAAACCCCACTGCCGCTGAGTTGATTCTGACTCATAACAATCCTATAGGACAGTGTAGAACTGCCCGTAGGGTTTCCAAGGCTGTAAGTCTTTACAGAAGCAGACTGCCACATCTTTCTCCCACGGAGCGGCTGGTGGGCTCCAACTACTGACATTTCAGTCAGAAGCGGAGAGCTTAACCACTGCCAAGACAAGGGCTCCTTCTAGAAGTATATATATTCCAGTTTCAGCTGTGTCGGCCCCAGGGTATCCACTCAGTCCCATTCATTTGATTCTTCCCAGATTAGAGCCCAGACTTGTGGAACAGAAACACCATCCCATTCTAAAAACTGTAACTGAATTCCCGATCATAAAATCTATATGCATAAGACAACGGCTGTTGGTTTATGCCAGTAAGTTTTAGGGCAGTTTGTAACGTAGCAATAGAAAATCAGAACAGTGCCCACAGTGCAACTGCGATGTTTTAAACATAGTAAGCACTAGGTAACGAGAGATATTTTAACTGTCTTGTGCAGAACTCAAAATACCACACACATGGTAGCAAGATAGTCTCCTAAGAATTCAACTAATATTTACAACCGCCAGAGCATTCCTGTCATAATTCTGACCTGTACTTAAGAAACCTAGGACTATGAAATATTATTTTTAAAATGTATGTTAATAGTAGAAGAATTCAAGGCACATCCTAGTGCACATCACCCTTTTGGGAGAGGTGAGGTCAGGCAGGTTGCTTTGTTATACTGGAAATTACTCAGGATAGAGATTGATACAGTATAGACAAATCCATAAAATAAATGGAGAGCAACAACAGGAATAGTTTCCGACAAACCCTTTCAAAGTCGGAGAAATGTGCAAATGAGCATTATTTGAAATTAGGCTGAGCTTCAACTTCTCAGTGATGGCAACTAAAAATTGCACGGTCTCTATTTATACTCAGGTGCATAGTTTCCACCTGGAATAAGAGGGGCGTATATGCCACATCAGCTTTTCCCTTCTGCAGAGAAGCCTCTCCATCATGCATACTACAAGGATATTGATCATCCCTTCAAGGCTAACTGGGCATCATGCTCGTTCTCATAGGGATACTACCCTAATCATCCAAAGTAAGTACATGGAATGACACCCTGATTTTGCTATTAAAAAAAAAATATCTCAACCCTCATATAGCACAATTAAATGAAGGCTATTTCTAAATCTTTACTGTTATTCACTCTCAAATCTGTAATCTGGCAAAGAAGTAGGCAAGGGTATGATAGTCTTAGAGTACTCTTCTTTAATTTTATTTACATATAGCCAAACACAATGTTATATAAGCAGATAAAATGTGAAAAATTGAAAATATCTTTATACAGAAATTCTTGGTGTTCCCTGAGTGGGTTATATCATGTCTTTTTAAAATTGCAGGGTCTTTTTCATTTTCATTATAATTTTAATAGGGATGCTGGAACAGATTTATCAATTTAGATTTTAACAAACACTAAGTACAATGATGCTTTTTTGTTTCCCCAGAAAGGGGTGTTCCTGGTTATCTTCCTTCCTAGGTTACCCATCTCTTTTCTTTTTCTTAAAAAAAAAAAAAAAAACATAAAATAAATAACTGCCCATTTATGCAGATTAGAATGGCTTTGCTCTAATTCATATCTATTAGGAGTGCATCAGACTGTTACCCCAGGCACTTTGTGTTCTCACCCTGGCAATCCTCAACCTGACAATATGTAAGCACAATGCGCATGCTGCGAACCCAAAGAGCTACATAATTCGGGGGACCCAGTGCAAAAAGCCAAGACTACGCCAAGCAATTTGGAAGACAGTTACCTGGCCAACCAACTGGGAGAGATCAATATTTGCACACATTCCAAAGAACGATGATCCAACAGAATGTGGAAATTATCAAACAATATCATTAATATCACACGCAAGGAAAATTCTGCTGAAGATAATTAACAAATGGTTGCAGCAGTACATCAATAGGGAACTGCCAAAAATTCAAACCAGATTCAGAAGAGGACGTGGAACAAGGGATATCACTGCTGATGTTAGATGGATCTTGGCTGAAAGCAGAAAATACCAGAAAACTGTTGTTATGGATTGAATTGTGTCCCCAAAAAATGTGTGTCAACTGGGCTAGTCTACGATTCCCAGTATTGTGTGATTGTCCACCATTTTGTCATCTGATATGATTTTCCTATGTGTTGTAAATTCTACCTCTATGATGTTAATGAGGTGGGACTAGTGGCAGTTATATTTATGAGGCAGGACTCAATCTACAAGATTAGATTGTGTATGAAACCAATCTCTTTTGAGACACAAAAGAGAGAAGAGAGCAGAGAGACATGGGGACCTCATACCACCAAGAAAGCAGAGCCTGGGTCCTTTGCACCTGGGGCCACCAAGCTGAAAAGCTCCTAGACCGGGGAGCGGGGGGAGGGAGATTGATGACAAGGACCTTCCCCCCAGAGCTGACAGAGAGATAAAGCCTTCCCCTGGAACTGGCATCTTGAATTTGGACTTCTAACCTCCTAGACTGTGAGACAATAGATTTCTGTTTGTTAAAACCACCCACTTATGGCATTTCTATTTTAGCAGCACTAGATGACTTCGACAGATATTTACCTGTGTTTCATTGACTATAGGAGCCCTGGTGGCATAGTGGTTAAGGAACTTGGCTCCTAACCAAAACGTCAGCAGTTTGAACCCACCAGTCACTCCACAGGAGAAAGATGTGGCAGCCTGCTTCTGTAAAGATTTGCAGCCTTGGAAACCCTACAGGGTAGTTGTACTATGTCCTATAGGGTTGCTATGAGTTGGAATTGACTCGACAGTAGGTTTTTTTGTTGTTTTTTTTTTCCCGTTTATTGACTATACAACGGCATTCAACTGTGTGGATCATAACCAAGTATAGATAACATTGCAAAGAATGGGAAGTTCAGAAAACTTAATTGTACTCCTGGAGAACCTGTACATAGACCAAGAGGCAGTAATTCAAACAGAACAAGGCTACTGAGTGGTTTAAAATCAGAAAAGGTGTGTGTCAGTACTGTATCCTTTTGCCATACTTATTCAATCTGTACACGGAGCAAATGATCCCAGAAGCTGGACTGTATGAAGAAGAATGCAGCACCAGGATTGGAGAAAGAATCATTAACAACATATGACATGACACACCTTGCCTGCCGAAACTGAAGAGTACTTGAAACACTTACTGATGAAGATTAAAGAGTACAGCCTTCAGTAAGGATTACACCTTAATATAAAGAAAAGAAGTTTTCTCACAACTGGACCAATAAGCAGCATCAAGATAAATGGAGAAAATACTGAAGTTGTCAAGGATTTCATTTTACTTGGATCCACAATCAACACCCATGGCAGCAGCAGTCAAGAAATGAAACAATGTATTGCATCAGTCAAATCTGTTGCAAAAGACCCTTTTAAAGTGTTAAAAAGCAAAGATGTCACTTTGAGGACTACGAAGCGCCTGATCCAAGCCATGGTACTTTCTATCACCTCATATGCATGTGAAAGCTGGACAATAAATAAAGAAGACCTAAGAAAAACTGATGCTTTTTAATTACAGTGTTGGTGAAGAATACTGAATATACCATGGACTTCCAGAAGAATGAACAAATCTGTCTTGGAAAAAGTATAGCCAGAATGGTCCGTAGAAGCGAGGATGGCAAGTTCTTCCTCTTACATACTTTGGACATGTTATCAGGAGGGACCATCCTTGGAGGACATTATGTTTGGTAAAGTAGAAGATCAGCAAAAAAGAGAGAGACGCTCAAAGAGATGGAATGACACAGCGGCTGCAACAATGAGCTCAAACACAGCAACAATTGTGAGGATGGCACAGGACCAGGCAGTGTTTCATTCTGTTGTACAGAGGGTTGCTATGAGTTGGAACTGACTCCAGGGAACCTAAGAACAGCAACAATGCAAAACGAAAATGTGCCCTTGTTCAAAAATAAAGAATTTCAAGATGGTAACAGCAGAGCATTAAACCAAGTGTGGGACCCTTCTGAGAGCCCGGCCTTGTTCCTGTGCACAGGTCACAGCCCATAAAGCCTGTAAAAGATTTAGAGAGCATCACATAAACAGCAGTGACCAAGTGAACAGAGAGCAAAATGTGCTGTCCTTGAAAAGTTCCAGTGTGAATCTCTGAGTAGCTCAGTGGTTTCAGCAATAAATCCTTCTTGCCAGGAAAATCCTAATCCGTGGAATCTAGAAACCTTCAAAAACTTCCCTAATGAAGATTTGAACATTTAACAAACTCCAATAAAATCGGTTTCCACATCCACCCACTCCTCTAAAGACGCTCAAGATGCACAGAGTTTGGGCTCAGGATGAGGCCAAGTAATGACTCTTATCTCAGCAAAATGAAAATCTCAAGGGCTAAAGTGCATTAGACTGCTGAGCCTCTTGCAATTTCAATATTAATTCAGGTTAAGAAGAATTCTCCACCAGAGGTAAAAGATTTAGCTGATATTCATTTACTAAAATAATCAAGATTACAGTTAATAAGACCTGAAAACCTAGCATTTTAAAGCAGATATGTGAAAATATCTTTACACGGGTACTTGTACTTGTCATCTATAATCTGTCTGCACTGAAAAATGTAAGATGAAGTTTTCTTTTTGTAAGTGCTATAATTGAGAACTCCACCATCAGTATTTCCATGGTAAGGGTTGTTTTCCACAAAAAAACAAAACAAAAACCATATATTACAAGGCTTGATTGCATGCAAACTCTTCCCCAACATTCTTCCACCACCCATTTCTCTATTTTGGGATCCCCTGAGGGTCTCTCCCCAATTTTAGGAGTTCCTCTGCCTTTGCCTCACACCAGGTTTCTCACTGTGGTACTAGCGACATTTTAGAATTGATAATTTTTTGTTGCAGGGGTGGGAGGGGAGCTGACCTGGACTTTGTGGGATGTTAAGCAGCATTCCTGGCCTCTACCCACTAGATGTCAGTAGCATTTCCCTCCCCCAGCTTGGAGAATCAAAACTGTCTCTAGACTTTGCCAAATGTCCCCTGAGGGGCAAAATCGCCCCCCACTTCCATCGGGAACCATTGGACAGTCCTCCCCAGACAGTGAAATGATACGGCAAGTGATACAGAGTTGGGGCTTGGTATCCAAAAAAACCCTGTTTTGAGTCCCACGTCTGTCACTCAGATACTGCATGGACTGGAAAAGTCACACAACCTCTTTAAAGCTCAATTTTCTCCTCTCTAAAAAAGTTTAAGATTTACCTCATAGGACTGTGGTCAGGTTGAATCAGATAATGCTTGTAAAGTGCTTAGCTTAGTACCTGGTACATATTAAACATTCAATCAATGTTATTTAAAAACTGAAATAGAAATGCAAACCAATTCAAAGCGATAGAATAAGAATGAAGAACTCAGGGAACGAAGAGAGGGAGAGTGATACATTTTCAAATCTAAAGGCTTGTTTTCCTTCATTTGGATGCAAAATCTAGACAGTGATAATTATACTGTTCGCTCAGAATTTTAAAGAACTGATTTAAGAGACTTTAAACAACTGTTTGCTTTCTTAGCACATGTTTTACTATATTCTTTTAAAGGGGAAAGGAATTCCTGGTGGTGCAAATCATTAACAAGATACACGCTGCCGCAGAGTGGAATACAGCTTACAATGACCCTACAGGACAGAGCAGAACTGCCCCGTAGGGTTTCCAAGGAGCACCTGGTGGATTCAAACCGCCACCCTTTGGTCAGCAGCTGAAATCTTAACCACTATGCCACCAGCGTTTCCATTAACAAGATAAGAGCTGCTAATCAAAAAGGGGAGCCCTGACGGCACAGTGGTTAAGAGCTATGGCTGCTAATCAGAAGGCCGGCAGTTCGAATCCATCAGCTGCTCCTTCGAAACCCTATGGGATAGTTCTACACTGTCCGATACGGTTGCTCTGAGTTGGAATAGACTCAAGGGCAATGGGTTTGGGTTTCTTTGGGTTTAATCAAAAAAGTTGGATGTTTGAGTCTATAGAAGCACCTCAGAAGAAAGGCCTGGCAATCTACTTCAGAAAAATCAGCCATTGAAACCCCTACGGAGAGCACAGTTCTACTCTGACACGCACGGGATCAACATGAGTTGGAATCCACTGGACAGAAACTGGTTTTGTTTTCTTCTTAAAAGTGCAATTCAGGGGAGTGATACTGGTAGTCAGATTTTATACCCATGTATTGAATGTTCCTCAATTCGACAATTGTTTGATGTTGATCTGTTTAATAAGAAAGGAATAAGTAGTGACTGTGCTGTGAAAAAATAAATCTAACAGAAAAATGCTGAAGATGCAAATCCTCCAACCAATTACAGTCTTGAGGTAAAGGTGGACGTGTTTAAACATATCATGATGTTACAAAATGAGTCGTGTGACCAAGCTAAAAACAGCCTTCTTGAGAACACACACAAGAAACCTACTATCGTGAAAGGTAACTACCATTTATGCAGGGATAAATTTGTTCTGAGTGTTGTGCTATAACATATTATCCCAGTTAACTCACCCTCTCTGGGGTAGCTGAGGAAGGCTACAAAAACAGAGCAGCATAAACTGGCACTGGATATTAAAAGATGATTAACCTGCATCTGACTGAGATAGAAATATGGAGAAAATCATGACCGGAAAGAAACAGCACATGCGCATAGGCACTACAACAAATTATTAAGTTGAACTTGAAGCAGGTTTTGAATTATAACTTCAACATCTTAGTAATTGTAAATTATGAAAGCATGTTTCTTATTAGCCTTATCTTCAGTTATAAAGATTAGAGGGTTTTCAATCAATACAATTATAATAGTTTTCTTTTTTATAATGCTAAGGATGATAAATGAAGACTTCCCTAATACAAGACCTATCGATGTGGGAAGAGTCACCAATGACGAGATTCCAGTTATCATGTATGAAAATTTATAGATACAACACAATTTAAATTGAAACCTCAAGGGGGTTATTTTGGAATTTTTCATGGAGATTTAAAGTTTTATCTTGAACAAGAATAACCAAGAACATATGGAAAAAATGAACACGTTAGAAAATATACTTACAAGAACAGGGTAGCATTGGCACAAAAATAGTCAGATTATTGAAGAGAGAATATCCAGAAACATGAACATGGTAACAGCCATTTCAAGTCAGTAGGGAAATAAAGCATTATTCAATTTGTGCTGGGTCAACTTTTAGGAAAAAAATCAAATCCCTCCTTATCCAACATACCAAATTAAAAAGTACATACTGAGCCCTGGTAGCACACTGGTTAAGAGCTGGGCTGCAAACCAAAAGGTCGGCAGTTCGAATCTACCAGCTGCACCTTGGAAACCCTACGGGGCAGTTCTACTCTGTCCTATAGGGTCTCGATGAATGGGAACTGACTCGACTGCACATAACAACAACAAGCAAAAAAAGGATAGAAATGTTGGTAGCTATGACTACATAAAAAAAAAATTTTCTGAATGTTAAAAAGACAGCGTAAACAAATTAAAAAGCACATAATTAACTGGGGAAAATCTTTGTGACGTGCATGACCCTCAAAGGATTAATGACTTTAATGTACACCTCTCACTGATGAGTTAAAGAGAGAGAGTGAAAAAACTCTCCTGTAGAATAAAGTGGATCAAGAAACATTCACAATTTATAAAAAAAGGAATGAAAAAGAGTAATAAGTATTTCAAAACTTTTGAGTCTTACTAGCGGTCATAACTATGCAAATTAAAGCAGCAATGGATAATTTGAGTACTAAATTGCCAAATACATATGTGTATATTTAATTTTATTTCTCAGTGTAGGTGAGATATTATAAAAGCTGCTGTTCCACAATGCTGATTGTCTCCTCCACTGACAAGACCTTCGGAAGGAGAATATGGCAGTCTGAAAAATGTTTGCATTTTCTTTGACATAGCAAGTTTCTTCTGTGTGTTTATGTTAAGGTTTTTCATTTTTCCATTTCTTACACATTTTGTTATAAACCATGTATCATTTCCTAAATAAGCAAGCAAAATTCATTTAAGGTTGTTATTAGGGGCCATCGAGTCAGTTCCAAATCATAGAGACCCTATGTACAACAGAAACTAAACACTCTCTGGTCCTCTGCTGTCCTCAAAATCATTTCTATGTTTGAGCCCACTGTTGCAGGCACTCTGTCAATTGATCTCCTTAAGGGTCTTCCTCTTTTTCACTGACCCTCTGCTTTACCAAGCATGATGTCCTTCTCCAGGGACTGGTCCCTCCTGATAACATGTTCATTCTGGTTGCACTTCCTCCAAGACAGAATTGTTGTTCTTTGGCAGTTCACGGTATGTTAAATATTCTTTGCCAACACCATGATTCAAATTCATCATTTCTTCTTTCTTCCTTATTCATTGTCCAGCTTTCACATGCATATGAGGCAACTGAAAATACCATGGCTTGGGTCACGTGCACCTTATTTCTCAAAGTGAGATCTTTGTTTTTCAACACTTCTAAATTTTCCAAAACAATGCGTCGTTTATTTTTTAAACTTTTTTTTATTGTACTTTAGATGAACGTTTACAGAACAAAGTTGTTTCTAATTAAACAATTCATACACATATTGTTTTGTGACACTGGTTGCCAACCCCATGACATGCCAGTCTTGACAACTTCAGTATTTTCTCAATTTCTCATGAGGTTGCTCATTGGTCCAGTTGTAAGGATTTTTATGTTGAAGCATAATCCATACTGAAGGCTGAAGTCTTTGATCTTCATCAGTAAGTACTTCAAGTCTTCTTCAGTTACAGCAAGCAGTTTGTGTCATCTGCATAGCACAGGTTGTTAATGAGTTTTCTTCAAATCCTGATGTCAATGAGAGGTATCAATAGAAGATGTGAAGGCAGAGGAAAGTAAGGTTGAAGTCTTCTTCTGCCCCTGTTGCCAGAGTTTGCTGTGTCCCTCTACCAATGGCCCAGTGCCCATCTGTTGGTCTCTTCTTCAGTTACAGGTGGTCTCTCTGAGTTTCTCAAACCCATCTATCCACCCCTTTCTCAGGCCTAAGGGTGGCAATGTCTTCTTGCTACTGCCAGGCCTGCCATCCTCTCCCCTCCCTTGTTGATTTATCTTATCTATTAATTTATTTATCTAAACCTTGTTCACATTTTATAAATACTACTTTCATTCAACTCTCCTCAATTATCCCACTTGCGCGTGCAATCTATTTCTTACAAGAACCCTGACTGATAGATTGATCCATTAATATATTTTATTTTAAAACATTCTAGTATGTTAACATATAAACTATTTTAAAATAAAACTCTGAGAGAATTCCAGAAATGTTGTTGTTCTAAGGTGCTGTCGAGTTGGTTCCAACTCATAATGACCTTAAGTATAAAAGAATCAAATGTTGTCTGGTTCTATGCCACCCTCACAAAAGTAGATATGTTTGAGCCTACTCTTGCAGCCACTGTGTCAATTCATCTTGTTGAAGGTCTTCCTCTTTTTCCCTGACCCTCTACCTTACCAAGCATGACATCCTTCTCCAGGGACTGGTCCCTCCTGATAACATGTCCAAAGTATGTGAGATGAAGTCACACCATCCTCGCTTCTAAGAAGCATTCTGGCTGTACTTCTTCCAAGACAGATTTCTTCACTCTTCTGGAAGTTCCTGGTATATTCAATATTCTTTACCAACACCATAATTCAAATGCATCAATTCTTCTTCAGTCTTCCTTATTCATTGTCCAGCTTTCACATTCATATGAGCAATTGAAAATACCATGGCTTGGGTCAGGCATACCTTAGTCCTCAAAGTGACATCTTTGTTTTCAACACTTTAAAGAGGTCTTTTGCAGCAGATTTGCCCAACGTAACATGTCATTTCATTTCGTGACTGTTCCTTCCATGGGCATGGATTGTGGATTCAAATAAAATGAAATCCTTGACAACTTCTTCACAAAAGTGTTTCTTTGGAGCCCTGGTGGTACAGTGGTTAAAAGTTCAGGTGCTAACCAAAAAGTTGGCAGTTCAAATCCACCAACCACTCCTTGAAAACCCTATCGCACAGTTCTACTCTGTCCCATAGGGTCCCTATGAGTCAGAATTGACTATATGACAATGGGTTTGGTTTTTTGGTTTTTGACAATTTCTATATTTTATCCGTTTATCTTCATGTTGCTTATCTGTCCAGTTGTGAAGAGTTTTTTTTTAATGTTCAGGTGTAATCCATACCGAATGCTGTAGTCTTTGATCTTCATCAGTAAGTGTTTCAACTCCTCATCACTTTCAATAAGCAAGGTTGTATTACCTGCATATCACAGGTGTTACAGTCTTCCTCCAATCCTGATGACACTTCTTCATATAATTCAGCTTGACTATTTCACAAATAGTGGATTTCTTTTTAGAGTTTTATATATCCTTTAAATGTTATTTTTCATCATTAGCATCCTTTTTAATTTCTTTTGCTCAGATGCCCAGTAAAGACAGAGCAGGAAACATTGGGATTTTAGGAGTAATATAGTGAGGTGCTTTGTCAAAGAAGACCTCAGCAATTCTGTGAATAATCGCTGCACTGCTAGAGGCCTTGGGGTCGTACGCATCAACCATGAGAGGACAATTAGGAAAATCTCCCAAGTGACAGGAGGAGTTATTTCACATTGAAAAACAGATGAGAAAGAAGACCAATACTTAAAAATCGCTCATAGAGGAAACTGGTAGGTTATATAGCAAAAAGTTCAACCTTTCAGATATTTCTCTAAAATTTTATCTTTACCTTCAACAATGATATGGATAAAGAGAAAATTGACACAAGTGCCTTAGTGACATTATTTTCCATTGGGACTTGTACTTACTATTTGCTGCAAAGGATAATAGCAAATGCTTTTACTGCCCAGTTTTAACATAAAAATATCAGAAAATTATTTGGCAGCTGTAACTAAGGGCACTATTTCAAAGTGTGGATTTGGAATCTGAATTTTGAGTGGTTCTCTTGTTCAGTTAAGATTTTGGAGCTTTAGTCCCTTAATTTCAAAAAGATGACTGTGCCAAACACACTTACATACTGTTTTGAGGACAAACATAGATAACTGATATAAAATTAACTGCCAATACAAACATCCCCACGTGCATGTTTAATTGCATTTCATACTTAAAATGTCCAAAATTGAGCTTTTAATTTCCCTCGAAGCCTACTCTTTCCCCAGTCTTCTGCATCTCACAAAATGTCATCAAAACTCACCCAAGTACTCAAGCCTATGAGTCAAACTTGGGCCTCTCTTTTATTTACATCCTATATCCAATTCAGAGCCCTGGTGGCATAGTGGTTAAAAGCCTGGCTGCTAACCAAAAGGTCAGCAGTTTGAATCTACCGACCACTCCTCGGAAACTCTCTGAGGCAGTTCTACTCTGTCCTATAGGGTCGTTATGAGTTGGAATCAACTAGACAGCAAGGCTTTGATTTTCGCTGGAATATCCAATTCATCAGCAAGTATGGCCACACCTATCCTCAAATGATATCTATTGATGCAAAAAATATCTCACCATGTCCAGTGTCATCATCCCCGTTTCAGTCACCATCATCCATCTTCTTACAGTAACCTCCAAATGGGTCTCCTCAATCCCATTCTTCGATCCACTGCTTTGTCAGTTCTGTCCACAGCAGTCAGAATCTCCCTTTCACATTAAAAACTTGTATCACTGCCCAGCTCAAAGCCCTCCAATGTCTTCTCATCATACCCAGTACCTGTCACTCGACCCAGGTGTCCTTCAGCCAACTCTAGCCATGCTGACCGCCTGGCTGTTTCTTGATCACAAGTTTGTCCCTACTCAGGACCTCTCTACTTTCTGCTTCCTTCTTTCCACAATGAATTTGTCCACAATCTTCACAAAATTCTCAACTTTCCTTCCTTTATGTCTCTACTCAAAAGTTATTTTCTGGGGAGTCTGCCTTTAACTACTCTGTCTAAAATAGTGCCTTCATCCTTAACTTGCCTTCTTATTTATGGCACTTTTCATGAAGTGACATTATATTACATATTTTTTTTAATTATCCTTTCCCTTTACCAAAGTGTGAGCTCTATAAGAGCAAAAGTTTTATCTTTACTTATTACAGCTATATTCCTAATGCCTTGAATAGTTTCTGGTATCAAAGTAGGTGTTCAATTAAAATGTGTTGACAAGTGAATGAATGAATAAATGAGTGAAAAGTACCTTGGTTATTCAAAAGCAGTAGTTCCTAACTGGGGACAATTTTGTCCCACAGAAGACATTTGATGATATCTGGAGACATTTTTGTTTGTGACAGTGGGGGATGGGTGCTACTTGCATTTAGTGGGTAGAGGATGGGGGTGTGCTAAATACCCTACAATGCACAGGACAACCCCCACAGCAAAGAAATACCTGACATAAAATGTCAATAGTGTACTCAGAGAAACTTTAATCAAAAGGATTGAAAAATATAAGGGAAGGAATATTCCTAAAAGAAAGCACATTCCTTCTTCCTTGCTTATTCTTGAGCTGTCCTAACTACTTAGTCATGACCAAGGGGAATACATAAATATGAAACTCAGAGGGGAATAGATGGAGTTAGGAGGATAGGGAGAAGACAAGACATATTCAAATGGGAATCAGACTGGAGCAAACTGACCCTGATCCTAAATCCCAGGCATGAATAAGAGGTAAATTTGGGCTAAGACCTTGCAGAAATACAGGAAGTATTTGACAAAGTAAGGCTGGTGGTAGAGTGAAAATTTGATTAATTAATCCAGAATAGGAAATCAGCTAGCAGCTAATACGTAGGAAACAACATACTTCTCCGTGTACAAAGAGTCAACAAGAGAGACGAAGTTGGCAGGGTTCTGGGCAAGAGGGATGGATCTCAGGGCTGGATACCAATACCACTGGGAGGCGTGAATGCTTACTGGAGCCCAAGACAATGGGCCAGTGACACATCTGTGTCCTTATGGCAAGAACTGAGAGGCCTGAGCCTGGCGATGCATGGGTGTGTGATCACTAGGACAACCAAGGTAAGAGGAGAGTGGCTAACTGCAGACAATACTGTGGGCTGAAGATCCTAATGTCTCCTCACTAGAAGGAGCTTCTGTACAACTCCTCTCCCTATATTCTAAATTCAGTTTCTCACTTGCTTTCTTCACAAGATTTATCACCAGATGTAGTGATACACTCATGTGTACGCTTAATCCATTAACATGAGTCTCCTCATTGCACTCTAAGCTCTGTGGGGCTAAAACCACACCAAATCCACTGCCATCGAGTGAATTCTGACTCATAGTGATCCTACAGCACAGAGTAGAACTGCCCAATAAGGTTTCCAAGGAGCAGCTGGTGGATTTGAACTGTCGCCCTTTTTGTCAGCAGCCGAGCACTTAACCACCATGGGACAAAGACCCTATCAAATCCAAATTAGGTGCTCAATACCTGCTGAATGACCCAATGAATAAAGCTACACTACAACACAACAGCTTCATTAATAAAATGAAAGATTCACTATAAAAAATTAATATGTAGGTATCTAAAATTCCACTCTCCATCCCAGTATGAGAGGGAAGGAGTCAGACAATTATGTTAGAACCTCCAAGCCAAGCAGCCTTCTAGTCAGGCTCAACAGTTGTCTCAGAACTTCTTGTTACCTTCTTACTCCAAATGCCTCAGATAATGGATATTCTTTTATTGTTTGCTCAACATATATGTTATTGAATACCTGTGTACTACAGTAGGAGTCCCTGGGTGGTGCAAATGGTTAAGCAATTGACTACTAACCAAAAGTTCGGCCGTTTGAACTCACCAAGAGGCCCGTTGGAAGAAAGGCCTGTTGATAATCTGCTTCTGAAAGGTCACAGTCTTGAAAACCCTACAAAATTGACTCCACAGAAACTGGTATATGGGTGCCTCAATAAGAGCTAGGTCTTTAGGAAAGAGGCATTAGCGAAATAGATACGTCCCCAATTATCATGATATTTATAAACCAGTGAGAGACGCAAGCATTAAGAAGTATAATTGCAAATTGTGGCAAGTGCAATGGAGGAGAAACAAAATCTATGGTCGATGACAGAGAATAACAGGGGGATCCACTCAGAGATACCATGGACTGCCAGAAGAATGAACAAATCTGTCTTAGAAGAAGTACAGCCAGAATGCTCCTTGGAAGCAAGGATGGCAAGACTTCATCTCATGTACTTTGGATATGTTATCAGGAAGGACCAGTCCCTGGAGAAGGACACCATGCTTGGTAGAGTAGAGGGTCAGCGAAAAAGAGGAAGACCCTCAGCAAGATGGACTGACACAGTGGCTGCAACGATGAGTTTAAACACAACGATTGTGAGGATAGCACAGGACCAGATAGTGTTTCATTCAGTTGTACATGGATCGCTATGAATGTCGGAATCGACTTGACAGCGCCTAACAACAACTACTACTCACATAACGTGAAGAGCAAAGACCTCTTTGAGAAGATGATGTTTAAACTGAGAATATTTAAAGA
Source organism: Dugong dugon (assembly GCA_030035585.1). Classification (NCBI taxonomy): domain Eukaryota; kingdom Metazoa; phylum Chordata; class Mammalia; order Sirenia; family Dugongidae; genus Dugong; species Dugong dugon. The sequence continues at coordinate 17,498,134 of CM057480.1, read as the reverse complement.
TAAAAAGGAGGCATTTTATAGTGCTGGAATAATTTTAAAATGAATAAAAACACTTAGGCTTTCATCGTGAAATTATAAACACTTTGTGAAACGTTATTGGCAAATGAGGTTAAATGAACTCTTTGTGTCTAAATAATAAACATTATAGAGCAGAAACATTTAAAACTTGCCAGGCCTTTTAAGGTCTCCACATACCAGAGTAACAAAGTTGATCTCTCACAGAGGAAAGCAAATCGAACTCAATTGACCTCGTCGCCATCAACCTAACACACGCTATCAAATCAATTTCTGTCACGGAAGGATTATAATGCAGGGCCTGTGAGTCAGCAGTCTAAAATCATTGAGTGATAGCATCATGGACATGAAAGGAAGGAGTGATCACAAAGACTAGCTGAATATCAACGTTCTTGGGCCATCTTAGAGAAAGGAAATTATCACTGGCCAAACACCTACCATGCTCATTAAACACTCCACTGGGTGCTTTGATATTTTAGGTCTGTGTGTAGTAGGTACCATGTTTAAAGGTGAGGAAATAGGGTCACATAAAGGTTGAGCTACTTTGCTGGACATCAGATAACTAGTAACCAACTAAATTGTGATTTGAATCCAGTTCTACATGACTCCAAAGCTTGTTTCTTTATCAACAGAACATACATATATGTATATAATATTTATATATAACTTTCTGATATATATATATATAAATCAAATGTATGTACAAAACCTACTGCTGTTGAGGCAATTGTGACTTATAGTGACCCTATAGGACAGAACAGAATTGCTCCATAGGGTTTCCAAGGAGTGGCTGGTATATTCAAACTGTCGAACTTTTGGTTAGCAGCTGTAGCTCTTAACCAAGGTGCCACCAGGGCTCCAAATATATGTGTATGTGTGTGTATACATATATATACATATATTTCTGATACACACAGATATAAAATACAATTGATATGTCACCTCCTCTGTTCTGGAACCAAGTAACTCCACAGCCCATCTTGACTTCTATCTTCCCACCAGTAAAATAAGTGAGCTAGCTTAGATTCATTCAAATAACTCATAACTCCAGAATTTCTGTCAATAATCGAGGTTTCCATTAACCCTTTGATATTTTCACAGCTCTACAAATAAAACAAGAAAAAGAACTCTGCCTATTTGAGCCTTAATAAATTCCAGTGTGTCTCTTGTTTGGAATAGAGCTGGCCCTGGAAGTATGCAGCAATTAAGGGAGTTATCTTCTCTTTTCCCCACTGTGGTGCCCACTGCAGAAAACAATAATAAAGCAATATGCGCACCTTCACTCAGGCTCACGATACTTCCTAATTGCGGTTCTCTTGACCAGAATGTGTGAGCAAAATAAACCCCTTTGATCTCCAGGAGCTAGAGCTTAAACTAAGCCAATAGGAAAGATAAGGAGGTGTGTGGGACAGAACTCTCGTTCACATACATTGGCTAGTTGACTGCAATCTTGCGCTAGCTTGAAGTTACTAGGATGTACCTGATTAATGATAACAATACCTGGGAAAACAGCTGAGAAGAATGGGAAAGCACAATTAGAAAACAGGTCACCAGTTTAAGAGCACCAGTCTTAAGAAAGTTTGCCAAACGTGGGTTAAACTGAACAGTCATGACAGGTAGGCACCGTGCAATGGACACTTTCTGTTCTGGCTGCAAAGATAGTATTCCCACAACTTGCTATATATTTCATGTCCCAGAGTAGCACTCTTCTCGGACACTGCTTTTAACTTTATAATTATTTGATAAAGCTGCTTGAATATTATCAGGGCATAAGGTACTCAGTATATGAGGACACTCAGCTACCCCAGCAGAGACATGTTCTCTTTTCTGGGAAGGCAATGTCATCCATCATTTTCATCACACTTAGAAAACTAAGCAAAACAAAACAAAACTTTCCTTCCAAGGATATGTAATGACAAAAAATATAGGACCTGATTCTTTGACACAATATTCTAAATATGCAGGTCTTACAGACATTGTTTAAAGTGAAAAACAAATTAGATTAGGCATTAATGACATTTAATTTGTAAAACATAAAGGAGTCAATTTCTTTAATGAACTGCTTTCATGAATATAATGAACTAAAGACATGGCTTTCTTCCAAGGAGAACCCAAAAAGATAGTTAAACTTGCATCAAATGGCTATAGCAAAAAGTATTTGTGAAGTAGCTACTATGTGCCCAGATTAACTAAACAGTTAAATTTGCAAAGATAAATAGTACAGTCTCAATTACTCTAAGTAAAAGTTAACTCACTGCCATTGAGTTGATACCAACTCATGGCAATCCCATGTGTTACAGAGAAGAACTGCTCCCTAGGGTTTTCATGGCTGTAATCGTTACCACTGAGCCCTGGTGGTGCAGTGGTTAAGTGCTTGGCTGCCAACCGAAACGTCAGCAGTTCAAACTCACCAGTTGCTTTGTGACAGAAAAATGTAGCAGTCTGCTTCCATAAAGATTACATATTTGGAAACCCTATAAGGCAGTTCTCCTCTGCCCCATAGGGTCACTATGAGTTGGAATTGACTCTAGTACAATAGTTTTTTACAGGAATCTTTGCAGAAGCAGAGAGCTGCTCTTTCTCCTGTGGCACTAATGGGCGGGCTCAAACCAGCAGCCTTTAGGTTAGTAGTTGAATACGAACTATTCTTGCCACCCGGAGACCTTAAGTATAAGTGACCATATTTTTACAGAAATAATGTGCACCTTCTGCATTTCTTTGCTGGCTGCACCCTCCCCCTGCAAAGGACCCTCACAAGCGCTGCCATGCCAATCCTCTTCCACATGTTGCTGTAAAAAAAAAAAAAAGTAGCATAGTGTCCCTACAAAAATACCTCGTGGGGGTTGTGGGGACGTAGCTGGCAAACAAACACAGAAGGGGTGCGCTATTTGCGTAAAATACGGTATGTATGTTTAGATCCACAGATTATTTCCTTATTTACATTATTTCATAATCTAAAAGAATCAATCTCTTAATTCCTAACTTCTAAAATTGTCTTTTTACATTACATTTTACCAGAGAATGTCATTAAAGAACTGCGTACTTAGATATCTACTTTCATTTCAAGAAACAAAGAGTAAGGATAATTTGCATATGTAACAGCAATTACAATTATTGTGTATTTTGAAAATATCTTAGTATTCTATTTGCATGAATTAAGTTTAAGCAAAAGCAAGATCAATAATTAAATCAATATTTCTCAGCAAGAAAAACTGGACTTATAACCCTCAGATGAACAGTGGTGGATAACTGGGGGGGGGGGGGGGGGGGCACATTTTAACTTTATTAAAACACTCTTATTTTGGTTTTAATTACGTTTCTTTTAACTTATTTAACAGACATGTATAAAGACTTTGTGCAAATGATTAATTGATTTCCTAAGTGCACTCCTTGGTTAGAATAATGTGTATACGAGTAAATGCTCTATTTAGACTTCATTTACTATGTTAAATTATTAAAAAACAAATCAAGCTCTGAGAAATTCAAGCCATAAAAAATACATACTCCAAAACATACTTTGCATGAAAAATATTTTATGTGAAACAAAATAAAAGGCAATAAAAAGCACGGGTGGAACAAGATAAATACATAAAGCAAGCAGAGAATGGGGGACCCCATACCACCAAAAAAGCAGTGCCAGGAGCAGAGCACGTCCTTTGGACCTGAGGTTCCTGTGCTGAGATGCTCCCAGACCAAAGGAAGACTGATGACAAGGACCTTGCTCCACAGCCAACAGAGAAATTCTTCTGCTGGAGCTGACGCCCTGAATTTGGACTTGTAACCTACTAGACTGTGAAAGAATAAATTTCTCTTTGTTGAAGCTATCCACTTGTGGTATTTCTGTTATAGCGGCACTAGACGACTAAGACATATGGTAATAACTGAAATAAAGTAAACATTCTTTCTCCCTTTTTCCAATTACAGTGTAAGTATGAGTCCTGGTGGTTCAGTGGTTACGAGTTTGGCTGCAGTTCAAATCTACCAGTCACTCCTTGGAAACCATATGGGGCAGTTCACTCTGTCCTATAGGGTCTCTATGAGTCACAATCGACTCAACGGCAATGGATTTGGTTTTTGGTTTGGTATGTACTACAAGAGGTAAATTATTATGCAAATTTATTTTGCAGTTTTGGGTTGTGCTAAATAATTGCTCTCCCACGTGTCTGTCAGTTTTCCCTACTGTGGGGTCTTGTGTGTTGCTGTGATGCTGGAAGCTATGCCACTGGTATTCAGATAGCAGCAGGGTCACCCATGGCAGACAGGTTTCAGCTGAGCTTCCAGACTAAGACAGACTACGAAGAAGGACCCGGCAGTCTACTTCTGAAAAGAATTAACCTGTGAAAACCTTATGAATAGCAGCGGAACACTGTCTGATATAGTACCGGAAGATGAGCCCCCCGGTTGGAAGGCACTCAAAACACGACTAGGGAAGAGCTGCCTCCTCAAAATAGAGTAGGCCTTAATGACGTGGACAGAGGCAAGTTTTGGGGACCTTCATTTGCTGATGTGGCACGACTCAAAATGAGAAGAAACAGCTGCAAACATCTATTAATAACTGGAATGTGGAATGTGTGAAGTATGAATCTAGGAAAATTGGAAATCGTCAAAAATGAAATGGAACGCATAACATTGATATCCTAGGCATTAGTGAGCTGAAATGGACTGGTATTGGCCATTTTGAATCAGACAATCACATGGTCTACTCTGCCAGGAAAGGCAAATGGAAGAGGAATGGCATTGCATTCATAGTTGAAAAGAGTATTTCAAGATGTATCCTAAAGTACAACGCTATCAGTGATAGGATAATACCCATACACCTACAAGGTAGACCAGTTAATACAACTATTATTCAAATTTACGCACCAACCACTAAAGCTAAACATGAAGAAACTGAAGAGTTTTACCAGCTTCTACAGTCTGAAATTGATCGAACATGCAATCAGGATGCATTGATAATTACTGGTGATTGGAACACGAAAGTTGGAAACGAAGGGTCAGTAGGTTGAAAATACAGCCTTGGTGACAGAAACTATGCTGGAGACCGTATGACAGAATTTTGCAAGAACAATGACTTCTTCATTGCAAATAGTTTCTTTCATCAACATAAACAGCGACTATACATGCAGACCTTCCCAGATGGAATATACAGGAATCAAATCGACTACATCTGTGGAAAGAGATGTTGGAAAAGCTCAACATCGTCAGTCAGAACAAGGCCAGGGGCCAACTGTGGAACAGACCATCAATTACTCATATGCAAGTTCAAGTTGAAACTGAAGAAAATTAGAACATATCCACGACAGCCAAAGCATGACCTTGAGTATATCCCACCTGAATTTAGAGACCATCTCACGAATAGATTTGACGCTTTGAACACTAATGACCGAAGACCAAACAAATTGTGCAAGGACATCATACATGAAGAAACCACGAGGTCATAAAAAAGAGTGGAAAGAAAGAAAAGACCAAAATAGATGTCAGAAGAGACTCTGAAACTTGCTCTTGAACGTCAAGTAGCTAAAGCAAAAGGAAGAAATGATGAAGTAAAAGAACTGAACAGAAGATTTCAAAGGGCAGCTTGAGAAGACAAAGTAAAGTATTACAATGACACGTGCAAAGAGCAGGAGATAGAAAACCAAAAGAGATGAACACGCTCGGCATTTCTCAAGCAGAAAGAACTGAAGAAAAAATTCAAGCCTCCAGTTGCAATAGTGAAGTATTCTGTGGGGGAAATATTAAATGACGCAGGAAGCATCAAAAGAAGATGGAAGGAATACACAGAGCCATTATACCGAAAAGAATTGGTCTACGTTCAGCCATTTCAAGACATAGCATATGATCAGGAACCAATTGTAATGAAGGAAGAAATCCAAGCTGCACTTAAGGCACTGGTGAAAAACAAGGCTCCAGGAATTAATGGAATATCAACCGAGATATTTCAACAAATGGATGCAGCAATGGAAGTGCTCACTCGTCTATGTCAAGAAATCTGGAAGACAGCTACCTGGCCAATCAACTGGAAGAGATACATATTTATGCCTATTCCCAAGAAAGGTGATCCAACCAAATGTGGAAATTATCAAACAATATCATTAATATCACATGCAAGTAAAACTCTGCTGAAGATCATTCAAAAGCAGCTGCAGCAGTATATTGACAGGGAACTGCCAGAAATGCAGGCCAGATTGAGAAGAGAATGTGGAACCAGGGATCTCATTGCTGATGTCAGATGGATCCTGGATGAAAGCAGAGAATACCAGAAAGATGTTTACCTGTGTTTTATTGACTATGTTAAGGCATTCAACTGTGTGGATCATAACAAAATTATGGATAACATTGTGAAGAATGGAAATTCCAGAACACTTAATTGTGATCATGAGGAACACGTACATAGATCAAGAGAGAGTTGTTCGGAAAGAACAATAGGATACTTCATGGTTTAAAGTCAGGAAAGGTGTGCGTCAGGGTTGTATCGTTTCACCATAGCTATTCCATCTGTATGCTGAGCAACTAATCCGAGAATCTGAAGAAGAACAGGACATCAGGATTGGAGGAAGACTCATTAACAACCTGTGTTATTGATGAAGATCAAAGACCACAGCCTTCAGTATGGATTACACCTCAACAGAAAGAAAACAAAAATCCTCACAATTGGACCAATAAGCAACATGATGATAAATGGAGGAAAGACTGACGTTGTCAAGGATTTCGTTTTACTTGGATCCACAATCAACACCCATCGAAGCAGCAGTCAAGAAATCAAAAGATGCACTGCATTGGACAACTTGGCTGCAAAAGACCTCTTTAAAGTGTTGAAAAGCAAATATGTCAGCTTGAGGACTGGTGTGCTAAACCAAGCCATGGTGTTTTCAATCGCCTCATATGCACGCAGAAGCTAGACAATGAATATGGAAGACTGAAGAAGAACTGACATCTCTGAATTGTGGTGTTGGCAAAGAATATTGAATATACCACGGACTGCCAGAAGAACCAACAGGTCTATCTTGGAAGAAGTACAACCAGAGTCCTCCTTAGAAGCAAGGATGGCAAGACTACATCTTACATACTTTGGACATGTTGTCAGGAGAGATCAGTCCCTGGAGAAGAACATCATGCTTGGTAAAGTACAGGGTCAGAGAAAAAGAGGAAGACTCTCAACGAGATAGATTGACACAGTGGCTGCAACAATGGGTTCAAGAATAACAACCACTGTGAGGATGGCACAGGACCAGACAGTGTTTCATTCTGTTGTTCACAGGGTCGCTAAGAGTCAGAACCGACTCAACGGCACCTAATGACGACAAACAATAATTGCTAACGAAAATGTATTATTTATCCTTAGGCTGTGGAATAACAATAAAACGCAATGGTAACTGCTGCTACTTCATGGATAGCAACCCCAGCTAGCCAACATCAGGGTCACCCTGACACCATCATCAGGGACACACAACAATGACACAAGCCAGCCTTGCTTTCTTTCAAGAAAGAATCATTAATGTACTAATTCTTTCTAAATCTATTTGAAAAATACATGACTGCAGTAAAAGTAGTTTATTTTCTCCCACTAAGTTTCATTGCAAATATTATTTTGTATGAAAGCATTACTCCTCAATTTTTTTTTTAATGTTATATGTAAGCTATGAATTGATCCTGTGCTTTTTTGAACAGGGGCTGGCAAACCTTTATTGGTCAAGAGCCAGATAATAAATATTTTCGGCTTTGCAGGCCATATGGTCTCTGCTGTTACTACTCACCCTATGCCACTGTACTGCAAAAGCAGCAACAGAGATGTACACAAAATAGACATAGCTGTGTTCCAATGGAGCCCTGTGGCGTGGTGGTAAAGAGCTCAGGCTGCTAACCAAAAGGTTGGCAGTTTGAATCCACCAGGTGCCAGGTGCTTCTTGGAAGCCCTATGGGGAAGTTCTATTCTGTCCTATATGGTCACTATGAGTCAGAATCAACTTGACGGCAATAGGTTTAATGAGTCTTCCAATAACATTTTATTTACGAAATAAAAAATTTGGCAGGGGCCATAGTTTCTAGACACCCTGGTAAAGAAGAGAGTGGGAAGTGGTATTAGAATGTAAAAAGAGGTAGATATCCCTTTCATTCTTGAAAAAGATAGTTTGAAATAATTTAGGGTATAGGTCAGAGTGTGCTTCAAAGTGAATCTTATGAGATGAGGGCCTTGGAGCCAAACCACCTCAGCTTGAATCCAAACCCTTCTACTTGCTAGCTCTATGGTCTTATAAGACAGTTACTTAAGCCTGTCTTCTCAGCATCCCCATCTGTAAAATGGGGATGAAACAGAGTTGTTGTGGGGATTAAATGAGTTAATGCAGGTGAATCACTCAGAACAATGCCTGGCTGAACATTAAGGATTAATTACGTAGTAGCCATTATCATAACAGAGGGAGCCCTGGTGGTACAGTGGTTAAGTGCTTGGCTGCTAACCAAAAAGTTGGCAGTACAAACCCACCAGCTGCTCTGTGGGAGAAAGACGTGGCAGTCTGCTTCCATAAAGATTTATAGGCTTGGAAACCCCATGGGGCAATTCTATAAGGTCCCATAAGGTCACTATAAGTCTGACTCAACTCGATGGCAATGAGTTTGTCTTTTTTTTGTATCATAGAAGATAATTTTCATACATCATGGCCTGTACAGGAATGAAGTCCAATTCATACTTTCCAGCTTGTTGTTATCAGAAGAAAAAAAAAAAGTATTTATTCACTGCCATCATATAAGAGAACTCTATGTATAAAATCATTCTGAGTTCCCCAAGGACCATGCTTGAGGCATATTCATCCTTGTGTCCCCAGAACTAAGCCACTGCCTAACATATACTTGAGAAATGTGGAATAATGAGGGAAGGAATGGATGAATGAATCTGTGAATATACGAACTAACAGAGACATCCCAGGTGGCTTACAGTGTGGGAGTAACCAGGCCTCTGAGAGTTAACTAAAGAAGACACATTTGACAGAATAAAGGCAGGAGGCACAATGAGACAGTGAGGTACTAACATCAGGCACATCTTAGAAATTAGAGCAATTAGGGATGGGCTGAGGTCAAGATAAATACATATTTTGAAAGGAATTCAATGTCAAGGCTAGCAAACAGCAAAGGAAGTTCATGCCCCATCTAAGGACTTTGGAATGACTTCCTAGAGGACCTGCAAAGTCAGGAGCAGTTTGAGTGATGGGGAAGAGAAAGCTGGTAATCAGAGACATAAAAGGTATTCCAAAAAAGGCACAGATTGAAGGGTAAAACTAGAATTAAACGGCAAAGTGGCAAAAAGGGTTTTTCCACCTTCTGTAAAATAAAACATGATTGAACATTTTCTTTTTTATGAAGGAGCAGTATGGTTAATATGACCTCCAAACATCATACTATAGAATCATCTTTCCACATTTTTTTAATACTGTTGCTTGTCTAAATCTCAATGTTAACCCCAAACCTCAGTGAACCTTAAGTGGCAAATCTTGGTTTACGATCTGGTATTGCAGCTATTTTATCCTGTGGTGACAACTCCGTTCAAAACTTCCTCCAGTGCCCTCTAGTAGTGTACAGCGGTGATTCTCAAACTTTATGTGTATGTACTTCATCTATTCAACTTGTTAAAGTGCAGATTCTGGTTCAGAAGATCTGGGGTAGGGCCTGAAAGCCTGCATCTGAGTTAATGCTCATGTTTCCAATCTGTGAGTTCCACTTTTGAGCAGCAAGGTGCAGTGAATATTTAATTTGACTTTCTCCCTAATGTTATAACGTTCTTTGCCCTGGAAAAATGTTCCTCTCTGGTTAACAGCTCCAACGGTGCATTTATGATCATGTATTCCTGCTACTTCACTTTGTGAAAGTATTCATAATTTCCCTCAATCACTTAAATGAATTTGTACAGCTAGGGATTTTAGGGAAGTTATCTTGGAGCTTTCAAAATCGAAGGCATCAACAGGGCTCTCATACACAGCTTTTGACCTTCATTTTGATGTTGAGAAGGCTGTTTGTTTTGCTCCCTCTCTGCTAAAATCTACCAACCAATTCGTTTCTCAGTTCTTCTTTCTTTTAATATACTTGAAAATGTTTACTTCAGCGTATTCCCTGTCAGAGACATCCATATTTTAATAAAAAAGCAGTGCCTATTCCTCATGATAAATTATATCATTACGTAGAGTAAATGACAGTATTCACTGTCAAAAATAAACACTTTTTTAGGTGCAATAAAATTTAAATACTCTATTATTACAGTAAGGAAGAATTACGTAGAAACTATAAAGCTATGTTACGTGGAACCCTGGGTCATTAACTCTCTGGAGTAATAACCTATATTGTTTGTAGGCATTCTTTTTTCACGATAGAAGTGTGCAATTAATATGTTGTATCTCCTGAATAAGGCATATTGAATCTTACCTGTTTTTAATTACTTTACATGTGTGCACCTTTAATAAATGCATTGTATGCATGCACATAATCGTTCCCTAGCCTGAAACTCCTTTTGAAATTCTGGAGTAAAAAACTGTATTCACATTAACAACTTATTGTGTTCACCTTAGACCCACTGTTCAGTTGTAAGTGTATCTTTTGTTGATATTACCGCTTGACAATTTCCATTCTTGGTGTTATTTATGTAACATTCTTTGAGGTCTTTACCCAATTTCCTCCTTATGACGCCCATTCCTGCAATCTTTTCCTGGGACAGTCCCTGTCTTGAGCCAGAGAATCTGCCATCTATCCATCTGTTCACACAGGAATTCATTAATTTATTCATATTCATTAATCTTAAGTGTTAGAAACTCATTTAGTAAGACATTGGGCATTATCTCTCAGGTTATTATGGTCAGGATACAGGAACAACAGTTTTCCTTTAAAGGATAAGGAAGAAGAGGGAGAAGAAAAAAAATGCTGGAGTATACTTATATCGAGGTTCATTTTCTACACACTCTTCGTAAACAGATCTCTTTATTCTATTTTTTTCCCTAATGCAAACATTTTCCTTCAAGCATTTTATGGATTTCCTTCAACAAATAATTTCATGATAAGAACAAGAAAAATAAGCATGATTGCACAGAGAAAAAGAAATGACTATTGGGAAAAAAATCCAGACTTTTTACCATAGCCAACAAAACCCAAATTGACCTGACTCTTGCTTCTGTCTCCAAATTTACTTTCTCCCCATGACCTCAAGTCAACACCAGCCGCACCCAGATTTTGTGTTTCCTGAAACACAATTCCAATCCCATCTCAAAACTGTGCACTTGTTCTTCAAGCTTAAAACAGTCACCGAGCCCCCACCCCAGACCTTCTGAAGACTGCTTCTGTCTCATACTTTAAGCTTTCCTCAAATGTCCTTTCTTAAGAGAGTCAGAGAGGTCTTCCCTGGCGTCCTATGAAACCACTGGTCAGGTGTGACCATTTTATCCTATTTCATGTCTTCTTAGCACTTTTTAGTAGCTGGAATTCTTCTTTTTTATATTTGTTAACTTTATTGTCATTTTTTTCCCTTTGGAGTATAAGCTCTCTGAGGGCAGCATGCCTATCTTCTAGTTTAATTCTAAATCATTGCCACCTAGAATAGTGCCCAGAATGCACTCAACAAATATATACTAACTGATAAAGACTTAAGGAGCCCTGGTGGCACAGTGGTTAAGCACTTGGCTGCTAACTGATGGGTTGGTTGTTCAAACTCATCAGCTCCTCCTCGGGAGGAAGATGTGGCAGTCTGCTTCTGTAAAGATTTATAGCCTTGGAGGGCTTGGGGCCAAGGTCGTGGGGTTCATCTAGCTCAATTGGTACAACATAATTCATAAAAGAAAAAGTTCTACATCTAACCTTGGTGGGTAGTGTCTGGGGTCTTAAAAGCTTGAGAGCAGCCATCTAAGATACATCTATTGGTCCCATTTCATCCGAAGCAAAGGAGAATGAAGAAAACCAAAGATACAAGGGAAAGATTAGTCCAAAGGGCTAATGGATCACAAGTACCACAGCCTCCACTAGCCTGAACCCAGAACAACGAGATGGTGCCTGCTTACCACTGGCCACTCTGACAGGGATCACAATATAGTGTCCTGGACAGAGTGGGAGAAAAATGTAGAACAAAATTCAATTCACCAAAAAAAGACCAGACTTACTGGTCTGACAGAGACTGGAGGAACCCCCGAGATTATGGCCCCTGGACACCTTTTTAACTCACACACATATAAGTAATTAATGTATGTATATATACACACACACACACACACACAGGATTAGTTTACTCCATAAACATTAGGTAAATGAAGAAATAAGCAAAACACATTAAAATTTTGCAGGAAACAGCATATATATTATACCCTAGAGCAGTGGTTCTCAACTGGGGGCAATTTTAAATAATCTAAACTAGGACTTTTGGCAACGTCTGGAGACATTCTGGTTGCCATAACTAGGCATGTGCTACAGGCATCTAGTACTTGAGGTCAGGGATGCTGCTAAATATCTTACAATGCACAGGACAGCACCCCACAGCAAAGAATTTATCTGCACAGTGTGCCTATGGTGCTGAAATTGAGAATTCTTGCCCTAGAGAGAGAAGTGATAAAAGATAATTCTCAAAACAAAGGGGAAAATCATGACTCTCATACAGATATAAAATGAATTATATTCTTAAAGATTTTAGTTAAATCAATCAATGAACGACTCAGACAGATGTTATAAACGGTTTAAAAGAGAATCTGAAGAACTGACACATTCACTGATCAGGAAATTGATACAAACGTGCAAATGGAGGCAAAACTATTTTTTCCACAGGATGGGAAGGAAGTCCATTGAACTTCTACTGAACTGGACAGAATCTGCCTATCTACAGACAAGCATTATTTGGCATTCCTATCACTTATCTACAATTTACCGGCTTGCATAGTAGCTCCCATCAAATAAGAGTCAAGTAAGGCAGAAGGGTGTGCCTTAAGATGCATAGTATTTCACTGAAATACACTTTTTAAAAAATTTCCCTACAGAAAGGAGAGGAAAAATAGAGACATTGGTCACCATTAAATGTTGACATTGGCCAAGTACATTCTGGTTGCTTTTGGGTAATAGTCACCAAAGAACGGGTTTAGTCAACATACAAACAGTATTCCTGATGTCCCAAATTGACTGATTTTTAAGGATCTCAACTTCATTCTCTTCTCCTGGAATGTGCCTTATCTGAAATTAATGTTTTATTGGATTTCCTTCTCTCCACTCCCACCTCAACAGAACTTAAACTCAGTCAGAACACAGCACATTGGTGAAAGAAAAAAGAAAAAACCTATGTAATATACTGTCTTTCTCTGCCTAGATACTAAAACTAGAATCAAATGTTGTGTCTTTTCAAATGTACCTTATAGAAGAAGATATCATTTTTCATTATAATATAACGATGAGAACAGTACAATATCTCATAATAATCTATATGGAGGACAAATTAATGATTCATAGAAAACCACAGGCCTGGAAATAATGATTGAAACAGTAAGTTTAATAGAGACTATCTAGAATGTCCAGTACAGGCCTCTAAGGAAGCACGGATAATTCAGCTTCATATAAATCACTTGTGATTTTTAATGGCTCACCATCTTAACATCATTTATGTGTGAACTCTTTCGCCAAGGTTGGCCAAGAGTCCATTGCAATCGAAATGTTCAATTCCTTTGGCTTTCTAACATTTTGGCTGATTTAACATGAGAATAATCTTTCTAGTCAATGGTACTGATTATTCATTTTACTAAGTTTGAAAAAGAAGAAATTAAGACGTGTATGAATGAAACTCTGCACTTTAGATAATCTTTTTTTATTTAATCATCTAGTAGAAATGAAAATTTTGGCTGAGATGCAAATAGGGTTAATCTTAAATTTTTTAAAGTTCTCTTTCTTATTCACTGTAGTTAAAGTGTTGTAGTCTTCAAAAATGTTTTACCTGAAATTCTTAATGACAGAGCAACCAGTAAAATTAAAAACATTTAAGTATATAAAAGCTAAGCCCAACACAATAAATTATATCTAACATTGATTAAGTAAAGAAACAAGAAGCGTTGTGTACACCATAGGTCAATTGATTAGAGGATAAGACAAACCCAGTGGTTACCTGCTATGCTTATTGAAAAGTCCTTATTATTGAGTCTGAATTCCATGAACTCATGGCCATCCCTAGTTTCAAATTTAGATTCAAATGTGCCATATTTGTCAGTTGAGTTCTATTATCACTCTATTGTCACTTTTCAATTACTTGAGAATATCATATCTCACGTATACCTACTGGTAACACAGAGTAAAGATAAATGCTTCAACTATTTCACTGAGAGCATAGTTTTAGCAAGAGAGACAAACTGTATTCTATTTCTTTCAATGATTACTGTGGCATTAATCAAATTTAAACCTGATTAGAAAATTAAAATTTTGAGGCAGAACGCAAATATATATACAATAAATTATACATAATGCAAAATATATATAAACTTATGTAATAATTAAAATATATTAATATACATATTAATCAAAGATTGTCCGTAGGGCCTATCTAGTCCCCCACTTCAACCAACACCTGTACTCTGGAATCAGCGAGATAATGGCTGTTAACACCGGACAGTTTGAGAGCCCTTTGATGGCTGTGAAACATTTTTTATTCTTCTTTAATCAAGGGAATTACAGAGCACAATGGCTCTTTGAAGCTTATAGTGTTTTATCAAGATAAGATTGGGATGTTTTGAAGACATTGTGCACTTGTGCTGAGGTTAAGAAATATGACATCTTACTTTCCCAAGCCTTGGACTGTAGACTCTGCTTACCATTTCAAAAAGTTAAGAGCCAGACTAAAGCTCTTGTCTAAGAAAATACCATATTTCACTTTTGATATCATGAATGTTTGAAACTGAGGAAAGGGTATCATAAAATTTTTATCAATGTAAAAAATGACAGAAAAGGCACATCCTTACATCTGGTGACAGCGAAAGACTTTCATGGCAAAACTCCAAAATGGGAGCCTTTCAATAAATTAACATACTCATTTTCTTTAAAGAATCGTTGGAATTGAAATGGTGGCAGTCATTTAGGGGCACTGACATGAAAATTGCTTTTTTATTAAGAATAAATTAAATTTTATTTGGTAGTGTGATTGTCAATTACTTCTGGGATGTCAATGGAGGATGCACTAGGGTCCAGTCTTTGGCATAAAAGTTCAGAACTTAGAGTCACTCTCTTGTAAGGCTGTCCAGTAACTGCCACTGTACATTATAATTTATGACAGTCACTCTTATTATTTATACACTTAGTAAAAAATAAAATAAGATAAAAAAACTTTGACAATTCTCTTTTTGTCATAGTAATCTCACAAAAAGGTAGACAGTTTAACAGACGTAACTCTGGACTATGAGTCATAAGACCTGGATTCTAGATTGAGTTCTACTGACTCTTTAGTGATGTAAACTCAGGCAAGGCATTTGGTGGTGCAGTGGTTAAGAACTATGGCTGCTAACCAAAAGGTTGACAGTTCAAATCCACCAGCCCCTCCTTGGAAACCAGATGGGGCTGTTCTACTCTGTCCTACAGGGTCATTATGAATCGGAATCGACTCAAAGCCAACAGGTTAAGACCAGTTTCATACGTGGATATTGATGATAACAGTATACTCCTTGGTTGTGTCCCAGAGCTACTTTTGTGGATTAAATGCATTTGGAACATTTTAGGAAAATTATAGTAAAGATATGTGATTTTCCATCACCATTCATGTCATAAATGGCCACAGAATATCTGCATCTCCCTCAGTCTAGAGCATTGACCTTCGCTGCTTATGGATGGCATTCTCATGGAAACCAAAGATCACTGGTGTGAGAATGTCAAGGCAAAAAGTGTAGGGTGGGGCCAAATACTAAACTGTAAAACTTTAGCATTCTTTTCAGTTCTAAAATTCTAGGACCTGAAAATAGATCTTACAAGTGAAATTATCAGAAATAATAAGAGAACAACTACTTTAGCCACATGAGTTCACTTGATACTTTATTTTACATACTAACGAAGAAAAAGCAAGTACTAATTATTTATCTATATGTCTTTTTTTCATTTTTTTGCATTTATGCATTTATTTTTGCTTTTTTATTTCTACGCTGCTTCACAAAGAATGAGACAGCTCAAAATTCTAATACTAAGCAAGAGATTCAACTTCTTCCACACCAAAACTGTCTTAACAGTTTCCAAAAAGAAGAAAAAAAAAAAGAAAGATGAAGACAGATTTGGAGAAAGGAGGGTATGTGAAGGCAGCAAGATTTGCAGTGGTGAAAACAGAAATGGGCTGTGGGCCCAAGGGAACTAGAGGAGAGTAAGAAGTGAACATAAAGAGAAAGGTTGGCAGTGGTAAACTCAAGGAGCTTTGAGAATCTGAGCCTAGAAGAATCTCTGGATAAACCCCATACAGGCAAAAGAATCTTTTTATGGAATTCCAGGATGTGAGCCATAGGCCTGGAAAATTGTAGTTTAAGGCCAACAGGCCCATCCAGACTGGCTCTAAGCAGCTCATAAAGAATTAAGTCATCAAATTCAAAAAAGCTAGGGAAGAAAAAAGATCTGAAAGCAAGGATAATCATATACTGATTAATGACTCATTAAATAATATTAATCAAATTAATACAATACATACTTATTGAATGATGTATATCTTGTATATAATACATCTTGTAGCACCTACAAGATGCTAGAAGTATAATGGCAAAGAAAGACAGGATTCTCAATCACACAAAGCTTAAAATTCAGTGGGAAATAAAGATATTAAAGATGTTAACACAGACATTATTTACAATTGTGAGAAAATGTGAAAGAAATAGCAGCCTCTGCTGAAATAAAAGAGAGGCAAATTTTAGGTTAATAGCCAAAGATATTTTTCTCTGAAGAACTAGCACTTCAGCTGAACCCTAAAGAATGGTTAAGCATTATATGTTGGAAGGGTAAAGATGTTCAAGGTATGGGAGGAAGGCTCTGAAACGGATAAAGGCTTAGTGTTCAAGAACAGTATGGATAAAGTACAACAAATGAACGATAGTGACACCAAACTATGGTTAATATTTTAATCCACATTTCCTCCAGGAAGCCCTTCTGATTTCTCCTGGCTTGGT
Source organism: Dugong dugon (assembly GCA_030035585.1). Classification (NCBI taxonomy): domain Eukaryota; kingdom Metazoa; phylum Chordata; class Mammalia; order Sirenia; family Dugongidae; genus Dugong; species Dugong dugon. The sequence continues at coordinate 17,481,002 of CM057480.1, read as the reverse complement.
TGGGTGTACCTCTTTTCCTTAATACTGCATGCATCTCCACTACTGTACTTACTAGATTTTGTGATAATTATTTACTTGAAGGTTCTCTTCACTGCATCAATGAATAGTACAGAAAGTACAGAACATGTCTTAGTCATTTTTTTGTACCCAACATGGCCCACAAAAGTATAAAGAAGATAAATAATGTTTAGCAGAAAAATTAATACAGTTATAAATGTAATCATTAATTAATTCCTTTCTTGCTAGAGCCCAGATCCCTATGGGTGAGAGGCAACATAACTTTTAATAACATCTGGAAGCAAAAAATAAGGGAAGGAAGCCTGATTCTGACAGGTAATAGCTGTGCATAACTTTGAGCAAGATGTTTTTCTGTAACTCAATTTCCTCATCTATGAATTAGAGATAATAATAGCTCCTACTTCATAGGGTAGTTGTGAGAAGCGGATGAGTTCATGTTATATGCGTGGTGTGCTTAGATCACAACCTGGCATGGTGTGAACACTCAATAAATTGTTAGCTATGATTAAATTTCTCCTGGATCACTTTATTTAGCAGGAAGGTATAATAGTCCACCCGTTATTCCCACAGGAAAGGAATGGAACAATCTCTTAACAGGAATACTGCGTTCCCAATGACTTTTTGACCCTCAGATTCCTCTAGTTCTTTAGAAAGAGGGTAGGGAGTGATAACCCATTAAGTGGGTCTTGCTGCCCTTACTAAGACCTTTTATGATGTGTCTGGCTTCTCCCTTTATTATGTCTGGGCATCTGGCCATTAATTCCAAAACAATAGGAAAATTAACACCCAGCATCCTTTCACATTTACTTGAGATGAGACACTACACCAATGAAAAGGAAGCCACCCTAGTCTTCAAAATCTTAAGTATTATCAATAAGCACAGGTATCTTTTAAATTCCCTAAACCTTTGGCACTTCAGGTATCAAATCTAAACTGTATGGCAGACCACAAAGAAGAGCAATCCTTCCAAGAACCATTAGATATTATGGCTGATTTTAATTTCAAAGGTATGGCTATAACTGAAGAACCTTTTCACTGAACGTGAAATAAAGAAAAAGCAAGCGTGAACCACCTATGGTATCCAAACACAGCTACCTCCCCATTTTGGCATTCTTGTTCTGTGAATCATTCATTCTTGTGGAAAGAAATAAGAGAAAACTCCCAGTCATAATTTAAGAATGCCAGGGAGAAGAGAGGAATATGAATCTGGTACATTTTACAAAGAAAATCCTTTCTGAGAGAGTCTATTTTGATATACCAAAATCACTTCAGATAAAAGAATGTTTTATAGTGTTAAAAGAGCAGAAAGGGAAAAGAACAGTACCAAGGAGTGAATATAGAAGGAAACAGGAAAATAAACAAAGAGGAGAGAAAATATTACAAAATGAATGTTGACGTTACTGAACAATAATTTAAATGTTGTGGAATAATCCATGTAAATTGGCTTTGAACAAACTCAAAAGACAGTAGAAAAACGAGTTTTTCCAGAGTAATTAGAGCTGGTATTTCCCCGTCAAACCAACTGAATTGCCAATTTGGTCATAAAGTAGTTTTAGTATCCTTAGAAATGGCATCTTCAAATAGACTTTTTTGTGAGCCATTCTGAATAAGCCTTAATGTTTTTGGGATAAAAGGCATACCCACCTCTCACACTCCTCACTATCTTCAACTTCATTTATCCATTTCTAAACAGAGACACTTGATTATCACAAACGACAACCTTATTTATTTTCTAGTTAGTTGGCTGGAAACTATCGGCCACATTTGAAAGTTGAGGGTTGTTTTTTTCACCGATACTATTTTTTCCTATAATGAGGAATTGATGATGAAGTAGGAAGAAACTTTTCTAATTGGAAAGTAATATTTTGCACTGCCTTTATACAATACTAGTTTGGCAGTCTAATCGAATTTCTCTTACCCAAGTGACAAAGTGTCTGAAAAATATGTCTAAAGACTAATATTTTCACTTTATCCTTCAGGAAGCATTTCCTGGAAATTTTATACCAAACAATATTCTGAGCAAACAGTAGAAATTACACATAAATCCAGGTCACTGGGGAATCCACTATGTCTTCACACCATCTGAGGGCATTTCTTTTTAAATTCAACTCAACAGTAGATGAATATGAAATATGAAATATGAAACTACAGTGGTGTACAGGTAGCACTTACCCTGATGTCTTTGATTCAATATATTGACTGTTTATAATGTTTAGGATACTTTCAGCCTTGTCATTTATCAATCTTATTGATAAATCTTATTGGCAAATCTATTTTGGGTGTAATTTTAAGATCAGTTCATTGACATTTTCCTCATTCTTAACTCTACAACAGTATGTTTTAATACCCGTACCCATATGCAAAGCACAATAAACAAAATGAAACAAAGCTTTGATTTAAAAAAATATTCATAGAAAGGGGATCTCTGAATTCTTAAAATTTCTAGAAATAGTAATTTTGTTGTAATCCATCTTTATCAATAGTTTTTAAAAATGTAACAGACAGGAGTATATATTGACTGTAAATGAAGTACTGCTATTGTTGATGGAAGTATTTGAGTCCCTCAGAGTCATAAAACTAAGTATCATGAATGCTGGCTCGTTTTCATTCTCTCACCTACCCAACCACTCTGAAATATGTGCTCAGTTTCTTATGATTTACCTCTGTCCTAAAAGTAGATAGTAGAAAAAATATCTTGATAGCGCAAGGTTCCAAACTATATGAAATTTTATTAGGAACATAACTGAATTTTTAAGAATGAAATGAGTCTCAGAGGGAAGAATTAAGTAGCATATCTATTTTTAGGTTTCTCAACCTTCGATAAACACTAAAATTACCTGCTCAACATATCTGATAAACCTCTAAACCAAAAAAAATCCAAACCCATTGCTGTCGAGTCGATTCCGACTCACAGCAACCCTAACGGACAGGGTAAGAACTTCCCCTATAGGGTTTCCAAGGATTCAAACTGCCAACCTTTTGGTTAGCAGCCGTAGCTCTTAACCACTACACCCCTCTAGTCAATACAAAATAAAAAGGGAAACGTCTTGTCATTTTCTTTCCTTTTCTGACCGTACAATCTATTCAAAGATTCACAGAATATACTTTTACTCCCACAAAATACACAATTACCATTTCATCAGGAAAGTACACAAATGTAAAAATGGTAATATCATTTTTCATTAAAAAAATATTTGTTGCTTCTCTTTTTTCAAACTTTGAATAAAGTTCTTTAAGAGATCTCTTAAAATCACTAGTTAAAATTTTTCATACCGAACATCACATACAGTTGCCACAAAATTCTAAAACTCCCCAACCATCCCAAGCACCAACCCGAAAACCAAACCCATTTCCATCTACTTAATTCTGACTCATAGTAACCCTATAGGACAGGGTAGAACTCCCCACAGGGTTTCCAAGGCTTTAAATCTTTATGGAAGTGACTGCCACATCTTTATCCTGTGGATCAGCTGGTGGGTTGGAACCACCTACCTTCTGGTTAGCAGCTAAGTGCTTTAACCACTGCAACACCAGGGCTCCCATCTCATGTACAGGACCTCCTAATTTTGGATCTATTTCCTAAGGCTCTTAGAAAAGCAACTTTATGAACCAATAGATTCTCAGCAAAGTAAATGAAACAGGGATCACAAACCAGATAGTTTTGATGGGCCAGAAACAAAACAGGTGGTCACGTACTCAAGGGAAGGAAGTATACCTCATCAGTTAAATTCTTTGGTTGTTAACCAGGTGGGAGAGGGGAAATGTGGCACCATTTCTACTCTATATCCTTCTTGTTCTCCATGCTGCAGAGAATGTAAGATGGATGGATTAGGAATGAAGCAGCAAAGAATGATACAAGAGAATCACAGAAGTTTAGAGTTGGAAGAGGCCTTAGAGATCAGTTCATTTAACCACATTTTAAAAGTGGCAAAAATCACATATTAGCTGAACGTGACTTTTACATTCCTTCATTAACCTCAGACAGAGACCAGCAGGCTTTCCACAGACTCAGGTCTGCCATGGACCCCCATCTCCTACATGACAAATGCCTCAATTGGCTTTGACAGATTTCAAAGACGTGAGCATCAAACTAAAAAGAAGTTAATTCAATCATGGAAGCCCCATAGACACATCCAGACTCCCTGAGGGACTGAATTGCTGGGCGGAGGGCTCCAGGGACCATGGTCTAGGGGAACATCTAGCTCAATTGGCATAACACAGCTTATAAAGACAATGCGCTACATTCTACTTTGGTGAGTAGTGCCTGGGGTCTTAAAAGCCTGTGAGCAGCCATCTAAGATACTCCACTGGTCTCATCCCTTCGGGAGCAAGGGAGAACGAAGAGAACAGGATACAAGGAAAAGATTAGTCTGAAGGACTAATTGTCCACAGCTACCAAGGCCTCCACCGGACTGAGTCCAGTACAGCTAGATGGTGCCCGGCTACCACCACTGACTGCTCTGACCAGGATCACAACAGAGGGTTCTGGACAGAGCTGGAGAAGGATGTAGAACATAATTCTAACTCACAAAAAAAGACCAGGTTTACTGGCCTAAAGGAGACTGGAGAAACCTTGAGAGTATGGCCCCCAGACACTCTTTTAGCTCAGTGGTGATGTTACCTCCGAGGTTCACTGTTCAGCCTGGGAGTGGACAGCCCCGTAAAACCAAATGAGACTAACAAGGTACAGGAGTCCAGTGACAAGGGCTAGAAGGCAGAAGGGAACAAGGAAGCTGGTGATACGGAACCCAAGGTTGCGTAAGGATATTGTTGACGCGTTGTGAGATTGTTAACCATTGTCATAGGGCAACATTTGTAGTAACTGTTAAATGAGAAACTATTTTGTTCTGTAAGCCTTCATCTTAAGCGAGAATAACAGCACAATTGGAATAGCGTAGTCAGTGTCACTGAACTTTGTATGTAGAAATTTTTGAAACGGTGTATTTTTGGCTATGTGTATTTTCACCAATAAAAAAAAGGTTGAGAAGTTAGAGGGTTAATATGTTGTGGGGTCATTAACCAATGTCATAAAACAACATGTGTACTACCATTTCATGAGAAACTATTTGTTCTGTAAGCCTTCACCTGAAGTACAATAAAATATTAAAAAAATAAAAAGAAGTTAATTCGAACTTCACTAATGAAGAATCTTCTAACATATATTCTTAAATGAAAATAACAATGTTCAGAACACTAGGTAAAAATGTTGTCATATATTATGCATGCTATTTTGAAATCTACTTCCCTTCTCTTTACAATAAACTGGGCATTCCATATCTTGAAACTTCTTTGAGAGCTTTTAATGGCTACCTGGTATTCTGTAGCATGAATTTGCGAAGATTTTCTTAGTCATTTTCACTAACTAGTATGGATATTTTTGGGTATCTTTGTAATTGTGTCCAATAAATTCCTAGAAGAAGAATACTACCAGCTCAAAGTATATATATGTATTTCCCAATTGCCCTCAGGAAATATACCAATAGCAATAGTGCATGAAAGCCTGTTTCTTTCATCTTTACCAAAATTGTGTGTGTTTGTCTACGTGTGCATGACTAACAAAACTTAAGTTAAAAAAATCGTAGCTTACTCATTTTATTTTTTATTTCTTGACTACTACGAGTCGAAATATATTTCATATATGTAAATATGGTCTCTCCTTCCCTCTTTTCTCTTTCTCACGTCTCTGTATTTTGTGTCCTTACTCCTCCCATCTTTATCTTACCTTTCTTCTTCTTCTATTTCACCTCTAATTATACCACAAGCCTCCTAGTAGTTTTGGGTGTTTAGTCTTCCCTCTTGATGTTCCAGATCTGGAGGCAAAGTCTACAGAATTTTCTTACTGCATCAACCACATCTGACAGTTACATCAAACTGAGGACTCCAAATTGATCCCCATTGACTGGGGCAGCGGCGGGGGAGAGGGGACAGCAACAGAATGTAGAAAACTTTGTTGGTGACAAAGGTCTGTGCACATTAAATATCTGACCATGGCAAGCTGAATTAGGTCTGCCATCCAGTCTTCTTTGCATATGTTCAATAAATATTTAATTACTGAACTCATGTTACTAAAGTGTTTTGATGATTTTAGCTTTACGGAATTTCTCATTTTTGTTAGTGTAATTCTCAGTGAGCCCTCTCCCCGTTTACCATTATTCTTCTTTGTCAAAATGATCTTGCCTATTTTCTGTGCATTATTCATCCAAACAAACTTTAAATTCAGTTTGTACAGCCCTGCCAAAAATTTCATTGGCATATTTATTGTTTTTGCACTAAAAGTGTATGCTGATTTGAAGAAAAAGGTGACACTGTTAAACAACACTGAATCTTCAAGGCTTATTTTCTGTTTCTATGAGTTTTTTGCTATTTTTTAATCATCTGGGCCATATATATTTCTTGACAATATTATTTCAAGGGACATTAATTACTTTAATAGTAAATTATTAAATGGAATAATTTTTCATTTATTTTTACATCTTACCATATATAAATATTAATAATGTTCATATATATATCTTTTATAATTGCATGATCTAAGTGAACTTTATTATTTCCAATAGATTTCAGTTGACTTAGTATATTATTTGCAAAAATGATAGTTTTATAATATTCTATACAGCTGTTAAAATTAGTATATCTCTGTTGTCTTATTACATTACCAAAAAATTACTGAGTTGTTTTAAATACCGTGGAGTTCTTGACAATGGATATCTTTGTTGTTTTCCTCACTTTATTAGGAATACTTTCTAGTGAAGAATGTGATGCATTATAATAGACTTAGTAATAATGAACAGTTTTCACATTCGCAGAATAAACACTACTTGTTTATGCACCAGTATTCTTTGAATATGCAAAAATAAATTATAATATTTATTACCTATTTATTTCAATTTCCATATGTGAAACTGGTGAGTAATACCATTTATCCTCCATTATCTTTCTCAGAATTTCATATCATAATCATGTTGGATTCATAAGATCAATTGAGAACTGGCTTATCTTCACATAAGAGAATCATATACTCGGTTCTCTTTTATTTTCCTGAGGATATTGGACATTGGGCCTATACTCGTTTAATTTGCATCTCTTTTTCGTTGAGAGCTGTGTAAATGCCTACGTTGGTTTCTAACTGACTAATTCTGCATTATCTAGTCTACTTTCTGTCACTTCCATTCTTTTCTAATTTCATCTCTAGGTGAGTTACAATATGTTTTTGAAGGCTTTTTTTTATTCCCCAAGAAGGAGATGTGAAAAGTTTGTCTTCTGAGACCTAAGCTACATGCAGAATTTTTGTTGTTGTTGCTTTAACATGTTGAAAAAAAAAAAAAAAAGTGTTATATTAAGGTCATTATATTTTGATCTCATACTTGTTTAGATATTTATCCAAAGTAGTCTGTAATTAACCGTTGCACAAAAGTCTAAGGCTTTTTGTATATTTATAGATAAACAGATTTTATGCATTGATTTGGATAATTTCTGTTCTGTTAGTCTGGAGGATGGTACTTGACTGCCCAGTACTGGAGCCATTATCTTAAACTACATGAGATAATTTGTAGGCCTCTACTTGAGAGCAACATGCCCACATGAGTGTCAAAATGAAAAGTTTAGATTTTCTACAGTTTTACATTGCCAGTTTAGAGATCTAAATGCTTTAGGAGGCAAAGGAAGGGGTCAGATTAAAACAGAATAGTGAATGGAGCTTTATCTTCCTGACAAACACTTTGTTTTCTGCATTTGATAGTTAAAAATTATGAAAGATGTACGAATCCATTGCCATCAAGTCAATTCCGACTCATAGCAACTCTATAGGACAGAATAGAACTGCTCATAAAGTTGCCAAGGCTTTATATCTTTACAGAAGCTGACTGTAACATCTTTCTCCTGTGGAGTAGCTGGTGGATTTGAACCACTAACCTTTCCGTTAGCAGCCAATTTCTTTAATCATAGCGCCACTAGGGCTCCTCTTTACAGCCCCATTATTTGCCTGGTGTTTTTGCTTTTGCCTCTCTGTTTTACTTCCATTTCTCCATTGGACCAAAATTCTATAGTAACAATAAAATCAGGAGACAGTTCTGAGTAGCAGCTGCTATAATTATTCCTGTTCAGATTTCCAAGAATATGCATTTTTGCATTTTCCCAGTTGAGGGTTCCTGTTTTTGTTTGTTTGTTTTTCCCCAGAAATGATGGCAAGAGTTACCTGAAAAAGCAATAAGAAATACCTAGGCAGTCTCTCAAATTTATATGTAAAACTCTACCCTTTTGTATATAACTCAACTTCTCTCTTACTGTCGTTTGTAATTCTCTTCAAAAAGCCTCCACATATATCCCCTAAATCTGATCCTAGTTATTAATCCTAGTTATTATTTTCTACATTTGCATGTTGCATTATAACTCCATTGTCTTGGGGAGCAAGCTCCATTGTTAGGGCAAGCAGGAGTCAGAAATGTATTGGACCTTTTGCTACTTTTTATTAAACTCCCAACTCTGCCCTTGGCTAACCTCAATTAGTGGTCACATGAATTCCTAATTTAGTCTCTCTCCCTCTTTCTCTCTACATAAGATTTTAATAAATTATACATTTTCTCTTTAATTTAGAGACTTCAGACATTCTTCTTCTAGTAACTGAACTTGATATATATTTTCTCAACCAATGCAATAGATTCCTCTATGAGTTGGAATCAACTCAACAGCAATGAGTTTGGTTTTTTTTTGTTTGTTTGGTGGTCAATGATACCCTCTTAGCAACTGTTCTCTTCTCAAACTAATGTGGCAGTGTCCACATTTATGACTAGCTTAACAGGTAGGCTCATCATACGCTGGAACAAGTTCCACAATGGTATATATGTATTGGGTGCCACTCTACCTTTTCTGCCAAATAGATACTATCTGGATGTATTCCTCAGCTCTCACTTCTCCACGTTGGACTGGGGTTCTCAAAGTGTGGTCCCCAGACCAGCAGCATTAGCATCACGCAGGACCTTTTCAGAAATTCAAACCCACGGGCCCTAACCCAGAACACCTGAATGAAAAATGCCGAGGGTGAGGTCCAGCAATCTATGCTAACAACCTCTCCAGGTGATTCCGATGAATGCTAAAGTTTACAACTGGTCTAAGAGTTCTGCTTTGGTTTCTTCCACTTCCTACATATCTGTTTCGCCTCTGCTAAATTTTAGGTCAATGAATTTTCTTTTGAAGGCATTGATAACTCTGGAATATATTATTTTTTCCTAGATTTCACAACTGACTGAGATGTTTTCCCTAATGTATTATATTCTCCTGGGTATTTGGAGGATGAATGTTTGATTCTTACATTCAAGACACCTTGAGGTTATCATAAAGATAAAGTTACACACTATTACTGTCACCAGAAAAAAAAAATCTACTGAGTAGGTATAAGAAAAAGAACTGTGGCAGGAGAGCCTATAAAAGTTACAAATTCCCCCCTTTATGGACCTCAAATATTAAGCACTATTTTAATCATATTTTTCACAATGATACCTCTTGATAAGAAAACTGTGTCTGTAAGTCTATTCCCCATTCTATTACCATTACCATACCATACCAGTTGATTCCAAATTGTGGCAACTCATACGTGTCAGAGAAGAACTGAGCTCCATAGGGTTTTCAAGGACTAATTTTTTGGAAGCAGATTTCCAAGTCTTTCTTCCAAGGCACCTCTGGGTAGACTCAAACCTCTAGCCTTTTGGTTAGCGGCTGAGCAATTAACAGTTTACTACACCCAGGGACTCCCATTCTATTAGTAGGAATATATAGATACATGTTTTCCCATTCCATCACCATACTAAATGGCTAGCTAAACAGATACACTGATTTAATTTAAGTCTTCATGGCTAAAGTGAATTAAATAGAAGAAAACATGAAATTCAGAGTCAGAAAAAGCAGGATTTGAATCTTGGTGTTGATGATTACCAGCTACGTATTAATAGGTGAGCTATTTAAACTGCTACTTTCTCAACTGCATAAAAATAAGTTGATGCATAATTCTAGATTGTTATAAGAATTCAAAGTAAATAAGTAAAATGTCTAAACTTAGTAGGAATCCAATACATTTTAATTTTTATTAAGAAGTCACTAAATCATGAAGCTTTAATCTGTTACCACAATTAGATATCTTTTGTGTTTAAAAGGAACATTCATCATATCAGTCCAAAGGAGTGGGAAAATTAGATACCTGGATTTGATTACAGGACCAGAGGAAAAAGAATCTATCTGTGCCTATCTGTTTATATGTACACTCATGCCATCTTTCACTACAGGAGCATAATTGGTTTCAGAATGTTTGCTTATGGCCCATTAATTTCTATTATTATTGGGGGAAACTCCAGTATTCCTATTAATGGAAAAGTTGTCATGCTGGTAATAACATGTGTATGGAATTATATACCATAGATAACAATAAATTCTTTCTCTACACTTGAATAAAACCCCAAAATTGCTAAATCAAACTTGGCAATTTTTGACAGGCTGGATAAATCATAGTAAACTACTACTAAAACATTCTCAATATTTGAGTGTCATTTTTGCACTAATAAAGATGATACTCTAGAAAGAAAAAAAAGCACTGAATTTTGATGCAAACACACAGGATACAGAGTAGACTACACAGAGTTCACACACTATGGAGAGAAATTGATTTAAGTGTCTGACTACATGCATCCGAAGGCTATGATCAGGCTCCAAGCTCTCATGATAGAAAAATAAAGTAAAATAAAATAAAAACAAATGTTTACAAAGCAAAACTGGACATAAATGTGTATGGCTCAAATCATCCAAAATCACAATAAGAACACTCATATAAGAGCACTTAAATTTAATAAAAGAAGTTTCTATCATCACTAAGAACTAGCTGGTGGCTGAACCAGGTGAAGGGTGTGGGCCTGAACCTTTGGTTGTTAGAAAAATGTGAATATAAAGGAAAAGGCATCGCCCTTTGATTACTTTATCTGCACATCTCACAATAAGACCACTGATATTTCAGGCACATATTTAACAAAATGTTCATCTAACACTTTCCATCACCCTCTCAGCAACCATGGAAAAGCCATAATCTTTGGAGGATACGATCAGATAAAGCTATCATTGCTTCCTCATGGTACCTCCCAAAAGAGTCTCTGATCAAGATGTACAAAGGCTAATCTTTCAAGGACACCGATGGGAAAAGGAACAGGAGAAAGTAAGATTAATCAAGGCAAAAAAAGAAGAAAAGACATAACAAAGTTTCATGAGAACCGTCTTAGCTTGCTGGTGGCTTTAAAAAGCAGAAACTTATCTTCCCATGATTCTGGAGGCTAAAAGACCAAACTAGTGTCTCAGCTGTGCAGATTCCTTCCTTCCTTCGTAGTGATACATAGTGATACTGTCTTCCCCAGTTTGTCTCCAGTCTGTGTGTCTGTGCTGCTCTCAGAAGTGGTTAAGTTTAGAATCCACTTGGTGTGACCTCTACTGATTGATTGATTATATGACATTAGATTACATTACAGAAAGTAATTAGATTATACCCACAGGTATAGAGGTTAGGATTCCAACATATATTTTGGGGAGACACAATTCAATACATAATGGGAACCAATGACAGGTCCACGTCTAACACTGGGCTGGGGAAAATGTACATATAAAGACCAAATACACTTATCTAAATATTTAAACATTTAAAAGTTATAAATCAAGCCAGTGCCATATGTTGTAGGTTTTTGTTATGATATCACCCACTCCAGGTTAACAATTTCCTTTTTATTTATTCATTGCTGTATAGCCAAAAAAAGAAAGTTGCCATTGAGTCGATTCTGACTCATAATGATCCTATAGGACAAAGTAGAACTGCCCAAAGGTTTTCCAAGGCTAGAATCAGAGCAAGGGGATACTGCATGGTTTAAAATCAAGAAAGATGTGCATGAGAGTTGTATCCTTTCACCATACTTATTCAGTCTGTATGCTGAGCAAATAATCTGAGAAGCTGAACTATATAAAGAAGAATGTGACATCAAGGTTGGTGGAAGACTCATTAACAACCTGCAATATGTAGATGACAAAACCTTGCCTGCTAAAAGGAAAGAAGACTTGAAGCACTTACTGATAAGGATCAAAGACTACAGCCTTCAGTATGGATTACTCAACATAAAGAAAACAAAAATTCTCACAAATGGACCAATAAGCAACATCATAATAAACAGAGAAAATATTGAAGTTGTAAACGATTTCATTTTCCTTGGATCCACAACCAACACCAATGGAAGCAGCAGTCAGGAAATCAAACAATGTATTGCACTTGGCAAATCTACTGCAAAAGAGCTCTTGAAAGTGTTAAAAAGATGTCAACTTTGAGGACTATGATATGCCTGACCCAAGCCATGATATTTTCCATCTCCTCATATGTGTGCCAAAGCCGGACAAGCAGTAAGAAGACCAAAGAAGAATTGATGCCTTTGAATCATGGTGTTGGCGAAGAATATTGAATACACCATGGGCTGTCAGAAGAATGAACAAATCTCTCTTGGAAGAAACACAGCCAGATTGCTCCTTGGAAGTGAGGACGGCAAGATTTCGTCTCACAGACTTTGGACACATCATCAGGAGGGACCAGTCATTGGAGAAGGACATAATGCTTGGTAAAGCAGAGGGTCAGCAAAAAAAAGGAAGATCCTCAATGAGATGGACTGATACGGTGTCTGCAACAATGGGCTCAAGCATAACACCATCTGTGAGGATTGCACAGGACTGGGCTGTGCTTTGTTGTACTGTACATAGTGTCGCTATGAGTCAGAACCAACTCAAAGGCACCTAACAACAACAATCTTTTACAGAAGCAGACTGCCATATCTTTCTCACGTGGAACCACTGATGGGTCTGAACCTCTGACTTTTCAGTTAGCAGACAATCACTGAGTTACCAGGGCTCCTCTAACAAACAACACCTAAAACATGCTGGCCTTAAACCATTGTGTTTATTATTTGCTCATGATTCTGCAATCTGGGGAGGGCTTTGTAGGGCAGCTTATCTTGGCTCCATGTGGCATTGACAGGAGTGTTTGAATGGCTGGGGACTGACTGGAAAGGCTTGATTAGTGTCATCTTACTGGGTCCTTGGTTCTTGCTGCTGGCTAGTTCCTCAGTTTCTATGTCAGTTGTGTCCTCCAGGAAGAAGATGCTGAGATGGATTTAAGAACACAAGCAGTTTTGGGGGTGGGATGAATAACATCTGTGAAAGATAAAAGTAGGAGAAAGCAGAATTGGGCAGAAAATGCCTACAGATCTTAATGCAGAGTTGGAACTATGAAAGGAAGAGATCGGAAATTGAATTGGACAAGGAGAGTGTCTTGTTTCTTAGTGCTGCTATAACAGAAATACCACAAGTGGGTGGCTTTAATGAACACAAATTTATTTTCTCACAGTTTAGGAGGCTAGAAGTCCAAATTCAGTGCACTGGCACTAAAGGAAGGCTTTCTCTCTCTGTAGGCAATGAGGGAAGGTCCTTGTCTCTTTTCAGCTTCTGTTCCTCAGTTCCTTGGCAATTTTCACATGGAGTGGTATCTATCGTCCCCTATCTATGCTTCCTTTAGTGTCTAATCTACTCATTTTAAATCTCAAAATTTATTGGCTTATGATGCACCCTACACTGATATGGCCTCATTAACAAAGAAAACCCTATTCCCCTATGAGACAGAATCCTAAGTATGGGGGGTGGGTGTTAGGATTTACAATACAATTATTTTGGGTTGACACAATTCAATTCATAACAGAGAGCTTTAGACTGCAATGCATATATGGCAAAGGCTTAGCCAACTCACTGAAGAGCTCCAGAGTAAGGGTTGTAATACTGGACAGAAATGACCAAGCCCTAGTATCCTCACTCTACTCAGTCATTGGCTGAGGGCTGTCTGAGAAAAGCATGGCCATGGCTTGAATATTGAGGTGTGTCCCAAAGAACTTTAGCTAGAGGCTCTCAGTCAACTGCACCCTTTGCTAAATGGTGAGTTCTTTCTTGAAGGGAGGTCTGAGTAGCACACCTCCATTCCTGCCACAGAAGCCTCTGTGGGACCTCTCCATGTGGTTAGCTCAAGCTTCCTTATACAGAGTGCTGTCAGTCATGGTGGGTGTTTGGCTTCCAGAGTGCAAAAGTAGAAGCTTCCAGGATGTTTTACACCTTCTGGACAGTGTCACTTCTGCTATGTTCTATTGGTTAAAGATGGCCAAAGGGCCAGCCCAGATTCAAGGAGAGGAGTATACACAGGATGTAAATACCACAATGCATGGTTCACTGAGGGTCACCATAGTAACCATCTACTGCAGGAACCACTGACAGGCCAACCCTAATATTTGCACAACTTGAGGCATGAGTACAAATTGGGGTATTCCTACCTCATTTATTTATGTTATAGATTATATTTATGTCATGGGCCAAATAAACTATTAAAATATATTGTATTTTCATATCTTGACAAATATAGTCTCCTAAGAATCTGAGGTCTTGAAATGTTCTTTTTTGAGAATGAATGTGATACCATTCCTCTTCAAATTTTCATTGCTGTCATAGTAGGCCATATGAGTGCCTGATTCAAAATGGTCAATACCAGTCCATTTCAGCCCACTACTGCTAGGATATTGATCATCAAGCATTGTATTTCATTTCTGATGAGTTCCAATTTTCCGTGATTCATACTTCCTACATTCCACATTCTGATTATTAATGGATGTTTGCAGATGTTTCTTCTCATATTGAGTCATACCACATCAGCAAAGGAAGGTATGCAAGCTTTACTCCATCCATGTTGTGATCATAAAGGTTGTGTGTGAACTTGGCTGGGTCATGATTCCCAGTGGTCTGGCAGTTATGATGTAGTTTGGCAGTCATATAATAATATGATCACCCCCATGATGAGATTTAATATAATGTGATCATCTCCATGATGGGGTCTGCTGTTAGTAGCCAATCAGTTGAAAAGGAGTTTCCTTGAGGGTGTGGCCTACAGCCAATATAGGTGAACTTTCTGGCAAGGCTCATGGGCTTTTGCTTGCTCTGGATCCCGTAGCTGGCTCCTGATAATGTGACCTCATGTTCTTGGGACTTGAACTAGCAGCTTACCTGCCATCTTGCCTGCTGATCTTGAAATTCATCAATCTTCGTAGCCTTTAGCCAGAGCCCTGCTGTCTGACCTGTTGATCTTAAATTCACCAGCCCCTGTGACTACATAAATCAGGAGAAGCCTTCAGCCTGATCCATAGACTTGGGACGTTCCAGCTTCTACAACTGTGTGGGTCATTTCCTTCATGTAAATATATCTCTATATACTTTGGATCCCTTGTGGTGCAGTGGTTAAGAGCTCAGCTGCTAACCACAAAGTCAGCAGTTCAAATCCACCAGCCACTCCTTGGAAACCCTATGGCGTAATTCTACTCTGTCGTATATGGTTGCTATGAGTCAGAATTGACTTGACAGCAATTTTTTTTTTTTATATATATATTTACACACTTTCCTGGATTTGCTTATCTACAGAACCCAAACTAAGATACATGTCATTAAGGTTGACTCTTCTTTGAGGAGGCAGCTCTTCCCCAGTCATATTTCGAGTGTCTTTCAACCCGAGGGGCTCATCTTCTGGCACTATATCAGACAATGTTCCGCTGCCATTCATAAAGTTTTCACTGGTCAGTTTTTTCAGAAGTAGATCACCAGGTCCTCCTTCCTGGTCTGTCTTAGTCAGGATGCTCCACTGAAACCTGTCTACCATGGGTGACCCTGATGGTACCTGAAATACTAGTGGCATAGCTTCCAGCATCATAACCACACAAGCCACCACAGTGCAGCAAACTAACAGTTGAGTGATATTTGCATTCATTGTCAAAAAGAACACTTCAAGTTCTATCCCAAAATATAAAGCTGTCAGTGATAGGGTAATATAATATGTCTATAAGAAAGATCAGTTAATACGACTATTCAAATTTACTCACCAAACACTAATGCCAAAGATAGAGAAATTGAAGATTTTTACTAACTTATGCAGTCTAAAATTGATCAAATATGAAATCAAGATGCATTTATAATTACTGGTGATTGGAATGCAAAAGTTGAAAACAAATTTATGGCCTTGGTGACGAAATGATGAGGGACATCACATGATAGAATTTTGCAAAACCATTGACTTATTCATTGGAAATACCTTTTCTCAACAACACAAATGGAGACTATACATGTGGACCTTGCCAGATGGAATACACAGGAATCAAACTGACTACATCTGTGGAGAGAGGCAGTAGAGAAGCTCAATATCATCAGTCAGAACAAGACCAGGGGCCAACTGCAGAACAGAACATTAACTGCTCATATGCAAGTTCAAGCTGAATCTAAAGAAAATTAAATCAAGTCAATGAGAACCAAAGTACAACCTTGAGTGTAGCACACCTGAATTTAGAGACCGTCTAAAGAATAGACTAATGCATCGAATACTAATGACCAAGGACCAGACAAGTTGTGTGATGACATCAAGGACATCATACATGAAGAAAGTTCTCATTAAAAAGACAGAAAAGAGAGAGGGGGAAAGAAAAAAAGCAAAATGGATGTCAGAAGAGACTCTGAAACTTGCTCTTAAACATAAGAGTAGCTAAAGGGAATGGAAGAAATGATGAAGTACCTGGCTAACTGATGGGAAGAGATGCATGTATGTGCCCTGTGATGGTTTAGGTTGTGTGCTAACTTGGCTGGGCCATAATTCTCAGTGGTTTCACAGTTATGAAATGATGTAGTTTGACAGTTAAGTAATAATGTAATCACCCTCCATTTGGTGATCTGATGTAGTCATTCCTCATTTTGTGACCTGATGTGAACAGGGAGTTTTCCTGGGGGTGTGGCCTGCATCCAACACATATACGGATGTTTTGGCAAAGCTCACACTCTCTGGGTCCTGCATCTGACTCTCCTTCCTCTGACCTCTTGTTCTTGGGACTGACCTGTAGATCTTGGGATCTGCCAGCTCCCAGAACCCCATGAGCCAGCAGCCTTCAGCCTGATCTTCATATCCTGGGATTCACCAGCTCCCACAACCCTGTGAGCCAGCAGCTTTCCGCCTGACCTGCCAATTTTGGGTTTGTCAGCCCCTGCAACCACGCAAGTCAGGAGGAGCCTCCAGCCTGACACCTGAGCAACGGATTTGGGACTTCCAGCCTCCACAACTGCATTAGCCATTTCCTTGAGATAAATATCTCTCTGTTTCTCTCTCTCTCTCTCTCCCTATCTATCTATCTATATCTATATCTATATATACGTATGCTTCAATGGCTTTGCTTCCTCCAGAGAACCCAGCTTAAAACATGCCTATTTCAAAGCAAGGTGATCCAAAGGAATGTGGAAATTATCAAACAATATCATTAATATCACAAAGTAAATTTTGCTGAAGATAATTCAAAAACGGTTGCAGCAGTACATTGACAGGGAACTACCAGAAATAAAAGCCAGATTCAGAAGAGGATGTAAAAAAAGGGTTATCGCTGCTGAGGTCAGATGGATCTTGGCTGAAAGCACAGAATATCAGAAAGAGGTTTACCTGTGTTTTATTGACTATGCAAAGACATTCGACGGTGTGGATCATAACAGATTATGGATAACATTGTGAAGAAAAGGAATTTCAGAAGTTAATTGTGCTAAGGAGGAACCTGTACAAAGAACAAGAGGCAGTTGTTCAAACAGAACAAGGAGATACTGCTTGGTTCAAAATCAGGAAAGGTGTGCGCCAGGGTTGTATGCTTTCACCATACTTATTCAATCTGTATGCTGAGCAAATAATCAGAGAAGCTGGATTACATGAAGAACAGGGCATCAGGATTGGAGGAAGACTTATTAACAACCTGTGATATGCAGATGACACAACCTTGCGTGCTGAAAGTGAAGAGGACTTGAAGTACTCACTGTGAAGATCAAAGACTACAACCTTCAGTATGGATTATACTTTAACATAAAGAAAACAAAAATCCTCACAACTGGATCAATAAGCAACATCATGATAAACTTAGAAAAGATTGAAGTTGTCAAGGATTACATTTTACTTGGATCTACAATCAACACCCATGGAAGCAGCAGTCAAGAACTCAAACAATTTATTGCATTAGGTAAATCTTCTGCAAAAGAGCTCTTTAACGTGTTAAAAAGCAAAGATGTCACCTTGAGGACTAAGGTACACATGACCCAAGTCATGGTATTTTTAATCACCTCATACACATGTGAAAGCTGGACAATGAATAAGGAAGACCAAAGAAGAATTGATGTCTTTGAATTATGGTGTTGGTGAAGAATATTCAATACACCATGGACTGCCAGAAGAACAAGCAAATCTGTCTTGGAAGAAGTACAGCCAGAATGCACCTTAGAAGGGAGGATGGCAAGACTTCATCTTACATACTTTGGACATGTTATCAGGAGGGACCAGTCCCCAGAGAAGGACATCATGCTTTGTGAAGTAGAGGGTCAGAGAAAAAGAAGACGACCCTCAAGGAGATGGATTGACACATTGGCTGCAACAACGGGCTCAAACATAACAACGATTGTGAGGATGGCGCAGGACCCAGCAGTGTTTGCTTCTGCTGTACGTAGGGGTTGCTATGAGTTGGAACCGACCTGACGGCACCTAACAACAACAACAAGAATCTGAAGGGTGAGATTCAAATTTAGAAATCTTGGACTTCTTAGGGTTTCACACTAAGACATAGAAGTACAGGTAGACTGGCCACTACTTTCCAGCTCCCAGACTGGGACCATCCACTTTTTTGTCCCCAACTCCAGCTTCCTCCTGTGGGGCCTATTACTGGCATCTGGACACCTCCAGATGACATATCCCAAGTCCATTCACTTTCTCCACCCTTTCCTTCATCTGAAAACAGCTATCCTTTGGCCTGGCATAGTCTTTGGGAAGATGGACTGGGGAAAAGGTTTTCACAGGCCCTAGAAGCTGGCTTGAAGTTATGTGAGCATGGAATTCCAGGATCCTGCATGCCTACAGCAAGGTCTAGAAGGGTGGACACAGCAATGAAAGAACAAGTCCTTTGATCCATAAACTCCTCACCTCATGGCAGAGGAGACCACAGAAGGGCTCTGCAAAGTGTGAAGCCCAGAGCAGAAGTTCCTCAAAACTTGCCAATGAAAAAGGAATTGTTTAGAAAAGCAGAGTGTGACCTCACATTCCCTTCTCCTTCCCACTTGCCTCTTTGAAACAGCATAATAATCAAAGTAAACACAGTTGGAGAGAATGTATAATGACTGCAAGTTTTCTTGTGCTCTCTAGGGGAGAGAATAAGATAAATATTGGTATAAGTGTGGAACATAACATAATTATTAAAATATTTTATATAAATGAATGATCATGTCTATCAGGAAACACATGATACAGAGTTACATGCAAAAAGCAAGTTGAAATGTACAATGTACACTTTTGTCCAATATTTATAAATGATGGAACAAAAACAGGAAACAATCTGTGCATCTATAAATAGTTTTTATAACTTTGAGCACAGAGAAAATCAAGTTATCAACCTATTAATATTAATCATTGATCATCTCTAGGGACTAGAACAGTGGAAGCTATAAGATTGGGAGAAGGGAGTTTATGAGCTTCTTTTTACACGTCTCCACCACTCGGTTTACTCAAATAGGCATATGCTCTTCATACTCCAGAAAATTAAGTCAAATAATTTGTAATTAAGAAAAATGCAAGCTATTAAGATAAAATGAAAAAATAAAATTGTTAAGAGTTTCAAAAGCCACCCAGTACTCAAAGAGAATAAAGACTCAGGAAAAGTCATCAGATTTGGTCATTTAAAAGTCACTGTACAATGTACCATTTCAACAGAGTGGTGGAGGTGACAAGTTAACAGAGACTTAAAAAGCAAGTGGAGAGGGAAGAAAAAGAAGCACGTGTAACCAACCAACAGCACTTTCTCCTCGGGGCATGTTACATCAGGGCTTCCCAAACTGAATTCTGCGGAAACTACTGAGTAACTTTAATGGATTGGTCTAAAATTAAAAATAATACTAACAATAATATTTAAAAAAGAGTATAAAATGATCACATTTCCATTTTGGAGATTCAACTTTCATGGTCTCAAAACTATAAAAGGATCTAAAACCCATTGTCATCGAGTCGACTCTAATGCATCATGATCCTAAAGGACAGAGTAGAACTGCCTCCATAGGGTTTCCAAGGAGCACCCGGTGGATTTGAACTACCGACCTTTTGCTTAGCAGCCATAGCTCTTAGCCACTACGCCAGCAGGGTTTCCTAAAAGGCTCTAGGAAACATTAAATAAATCATTTACCTTTATTTAATGAAAAGTTTCCTGAATATATTTGACCATGGATTTGTGCTCTTTTATTTTCTCCAACAAGTCCATGCAATTATGACGGTACTATGGTAGACAATTCTGAAAAACAAAATTGAAACAGTCCTCTAATCTCATTTAATTCTAAGAAAACATGATTTGGCGGAGGGAATAGAGGTAAAGCCAAGGCCCTTTTATCATTAAAATATAATGCACAGTGATGTTTCCACCACTATTCAAATTTGTGTCTGTTGCGAGGAAAAGATGCTTCTATCAATAACGAACTCATACGTCTTCTTAAATTGCTTTCATGGTTAACTGGGTCCATGGAACTTAAACAGGTGGGTGTCAATTTTAATAACCAATAAAATGACCAACACCCATACAAGTTTTCTGTGGAAATGACTGTCAGTTCTTTTAAGGAACTCATATATATATACACGAACGTTATAATTCTGAATACAGTTACAATAATCAACAAAAATTAAAACAGCAAAAGTGAAGCTGTCCACTCTTTAAATTATTCTTTAACTTCTTACTTTATTCTAGTGTTATGGATTGAATTGTATCCCCCCAAAATATGTGTCAACTTGGTTAGGCCATGATTCCCAGTACTGTGTGATTATCCACCATTTTGTCATCTGATGTGATTTTCCTATGTGTTGTAAATCCTGCCTCTATGATGTTAATGAGGCAGAGTTAGAGGCAGTTATGTTAATGAGGCAGAACTCAATCTACAAGATTAGGTTGTATCTTGAGTCAATCTCTTTTGAGATATAAAAGACAGAAGCAAGCAGAGAGACAGGAGGATCTCATATCATTAAGAAACAAGATCTAGGAGAACAATTCATCCTTTGGACCCAGGCTCCCTGCAATGAGAAGCTCCTTGACCAGGGAAGATTAATGACAAGAACTTTCCCTCAGAGTTGACGGAGGGAAAGCCTTCTCCTGAGCTGGCACCTTGAATTCAGACTTCTAGCCTCCTAGACTGTGAGAGAATAAATTTCTGTTTTGTTAAAGCCATCCATTTGTGGTATTTCTGTTATGACAGCACTAGATAACTAAGATAACTAGGCCCTGAGAAATTCAAATACTTACAATATTTCCTCCCCAGAAAAAGACTATACAGCAGGCAGGGAATAAATGAGCAGATAGGAATACTGTTAAACAAATTAATTTCAAAAACAGCAAAAGTAACAGATTCTAAAAGAATTATCACTGAAGAGAAAATACGTGTTGGTGTAAAAAGGTAAAACATACAAAAACAAACAAACGTGTAACAGAAACCTATGCACAACCAACAGACTTAAGTGAAATACTGAAATTGTAGTTGAACCCTCCACCCTAACTCATGACTCACCCTTGAGTTCAGAGAATGCCATTATTATGAATTTAGGGTTTGTTTTTTCAAGTTATTTCATGTGTACTTGGCAATATATAGAAATAATTTTTATTTAGAAGCATGTACTATTATTTTTGCATGATTATAAAACTTGGGACATGTCATCAGAAGGGATCAATCGCTAGAGACAGCCATTGTGTTTGGTGAAGGAGAGCATCAACTAGGACAAGGAAGACCCTTGGTGAGGTAGACTGGCACAGTGGCCTCAACAATGGGCTTGAACATATCAGCAATTGTGAGGATTATGCAGGACAAGGCAATGCTTCCCATGAGTTGGAGTCTACTCGGCAGCAGCTAACCACAATATAAATGGTATCATACTGCATTTACTCTCTGCGATGAGCTTTTACTGGCTTTATATAGGCTTTTGAGAATCGTTTTAGTACCTGTTTCTTTTCACTTCGTTTCACTAGTGTACATATTATTATTTACCAAGGGCGCATACATCATTATGTTTCCATCCTATTTGTTGACAGTTATGTTGCTTCCATTCATTTTGCAAACAATGCTGACGTGAATATTTTTGCCTGTGTTCTCATAAAACTATAATATTTATACTGAGAGCAGACTCAAGCATATGTGTAAAGCAGACATATCACAACGGGCATTCTCAGTAGAATGCCTGTATCATGTGTTTTCCTATTAGGTATGACTTTTTAGCAGGAATGTGTTTTGAACATAACAAACAAGAATATATTTTCTGAATAAATAGATATTAAAACAGTCAAATTCTATTTGTTCACAATTTATATTTTACCGAATTCAAAATTCATATTTTAAGATTCTTGAATGTACATATTTTAACTGACATTTAGGTGCAATTTCATATTTTGTATGTTTTCTGCTATTGGTTTCTGTGCTCTGTTAACATTGTAAGTACATCGAAGGAGTTCCCCTTTATGTACCTGAAGTTTTGAAACAAATAACCTTTCAACCCAACCGAGGTCAGGGCCCTTGTTGGAGATAATTCTTTGATAAATTTTTAACATATTTTTAATGGTTAGTGATATAGGCATGCTTACCACTTCTTCTAGCATTAGTTTTGATCACTTATATTTTCCTGGAATACAGTTACCACAATGAGATTTTCAACTGCATCTAGCATTTTCTTTTTAAAAAATATTTAGAGTTAAAATATTTTTATTATTATTTATATTGAATATTTTCTGTTTTCTCCCTTTACATGACTACGCACTTAAGAACCATTTTTGATTTTTGTAATCAGATTTTTTTTTTCTCAATGCCATTCTATTTCCCTGTATTTCAGATAATGCCTCCTTTAAGTCTTCTTTGTTTTAGTAGACTCATTAGCTCATTTATTTTACTTCATTTTATGATGAAAGCATTGAGTGCTTATTGCAGTATTGTTTCTCTGTTCTATAGTGTCAATTTTGTTCCTTATTGTAGCCAATAAAGATTTCTATTTCACTTTTGCATTTTTAGTCTCCAACTAAGTTTCCTTCTCTCTCATTCAGCTCTCTTTTAATCTCAGCTTTCATTTCAGGCAGCTTCTTTTAAACTCTTTTATTACTTTATTCCTTTTTAATCTCTTTATTCATGAATTACTGGTTTATTCCATTTTATTGAGAACACAGAGTAGGTGCATTCTAAATTTGTATCTAATTCTGTTTTTTCTCTCAAACCTTGTTATCATTTATCTGCTCCTAGAGTATGATACCACTCTTCTTTTTTGTTTCAGATAATTTATCATAGGCTACACCAACATTACTAGGCAGTATTGATTTCTACTCAATGTTATCTTTGCTCAGAGCATCAGGCTGATTGAGTTTCCATCTTCTGGAACATCATCTTTGTCGCAGCACAGGAAAGAGATCCCAAAGAACGGAAAACCAGCTCTTAAAGCAACTCGTGTGACTCCTGTTTATATCTAAATGGCAAAAAAGTCACAGGGCCACATTTAACTTGAAGGAGACCAGAAAGTCCTTTTCTATTATGTGCCCAGAGAGGATAAACCCAATGCCGTCGAGTCCGATTCACAGTGACCCCATGTGTAACAGAGTAGAACTGCTCTATATGGTTTTCTTGGTTGTAATCTATACAGAACCAGATCGCCAAGCCTTTATTCTGTGGCACTGCTGAATGGGGTCAAACTGCTAATTTTTTCGGTTAATAGGTGACGGCAAACCGTTTGACAATCCAGGGACCTACCAGAGAGAATAGAGAATGGAAAATATCCGTGAACAATACCAATGACTAACCTGCCAATACAGCAGGTGTGTTCTCCTTGGTTCTGTCACCGTCTACCTGTGTGTTGCTAGAATCCTTTTTTTGTCTAACCTTGAACTGTAGAAGAATTGGCAAACATAATTCCAAAACACTATATTTAACACTGTTTTGCTGATTTACCACTCATTTTTCTAATATGATTTTGTTGGACTGAAGAACGGATTTTGTCCTGCTCTTTTTAACTATTTCTCTTGCTTAGATGAGAGCAAATTCTTCCCCCAAATAATTTGAAAAAGTCGACATTTTGTTCCCTTGCAGCAGTTGGGCAAAGAAATCTGTAATAGGAGATTCCCTCTACTCTTTTATATCTATTCCTTCTTAATTTTGAATGCATATTCTGGGAGCTAAGTACTCATTTACCACTTACCCCAGTCTAATCTGGGCTCTACTGAATTATTGGGAACAGATGTTGAAAGGTGGTTACTTAGTGATGGGTACAGGGTGAAGGCGAGGATAAACTGGTCCTGACTACCTCGTAAAGCAGTTCCCAGGTATATGAAGTTGAAAGGGGTGGCAGAGAGAAGTCTTCTCTTCTAGTTTTCTGGTAAGTGAAGGTTCTAGGTGCCGTCTCTGGATATAAAGTGGGGTAAACTTTTTCTTGTGGTTAAAAAAAAAAAAATGTCTCCTTTCTTCCGCTCCTGTTCTCCTGTTTCAGTACCTGGAGTATATTCTATTTGTCAGTGTTCCTCCAAGAGAAAGACATATTATTAAGCTGATATTCTTATTTACTATGGTTGATGGAAGTTCACATCTTTTGTTTGTTCTATCCGTTAATATTTCTACAATAACCAGAAGGAAAATTTGACTCCATTAGATAACTTCCCTCATAACCCAGTAAGCAAGTTACCCATTCTATATGGAAGGAGGAAGGATGAGGCAACGACATTGGGCATGATTAGGAAGAAGCTGATCTAGCAGGGTAAGGGAAAAGCAGTTTAACTGGAGGGAAATCCCTGGTATGTCCATTAGTCTAGCATGACTGCCATGTAAGAGGCCCAGTCGTAAGATATTTCAGATAATAAAAGAGACAAAATTTGCTGATTTACTGATTATAGGGATGAGACGGATTGGACTTCAGCCTTCTAGGCTAGACCTACTGGGTTTATAGCAACTAAGAAGAGCAGGTTTAGGTATAATGAGCTAAATGTTAGATATTATTATATTTCAGAACTACCCCTGTCCTCAAGGCATCAGCATAAGGGGGAAAGATAACTACAGAAATTAATACAAGGCTACTTGAAGTGTTCCAAGAGGTTCTACGTAAACGGGCATTAGAGCTCCAAGGAGGTAGAGAACATATCCCATTGGTGGCTTCATGGAGGGCATTTAATTTGAAAGTCATACGAAGGAAAAAGAAACTCTTTTCTTCCTCCAGAACCTAGGACTAAACTACAGGGATAAACCTAAGGTTTCTGAGCGTGGGAGTTGAACCTTAAAGAGTTGGACAGGGGAGTCAGTAAAGACAAAACCAATCTCTTGAGTAAAATCATTGTTGGGAGAGCACTTGAGAAAAAGTCAGTTTAACTGGAACAGGCAAAACAAGAAAGAAACCAATTAATATGAGTCTGCTATGATAGATTAGAGTCAAAATGCAGAAGGCCTTGAATGCCACAACGAAGACTTTAAACTTAATACTGTAGGCAATTAATAAAGAGTTTTGATCACAGGACTGAAGTTTAGGTGAGCAATTGGACTAGAGAGGTAGATTTTGGAAACCGTCAGGACAGCAATGGTTGGAAGCTATCCATCAGGAGATGAAATTGGAAGTATGGAAAAAGATGTTGAGAATATACAAGTACTATTGTTTGGTGTGTGTGTGTGTGTGTGTGTGTGTGTGTGTATTGGCCTAGATATTAAGAGGTGAGGTATCATGTATCTATTTAAAACAGCCACATTCTCAACATACCTAGAAATTATTCTGTCCTTTCTGTTTTTTTTTTTTTCCTCTCTTAAGGTAAATTAAACTAGGCAAGTTTTAAGGAAAACCACACATGACACACATGCAAATAAGCAACACTGTTTATCTCTAGGGAAGGTTAATAGCATCACCTAACTCAGAATACATTTCAAAGTAGAAAATTATGAAACATAAATGAGGTTCTTTAAAGTCAAATGAAATATAAATTACCCTTAATTTTTCAACTAGTTGAATCAGATTTTTGTCAATGTATAATCCAATCCCATACTATATTTTAGGCCTCTTGAAAGCTCCATTTACTTTCAAGTCAGGGGAACAGAGCAGGAGACAGTGTAGTTTAAAGCACTGAAACGGTAATTAAAGAGCTCTCCGGTGATCTTAAGAGTTACTGCAAGTCTAAAAGTTGTAAGTTATTTAAAGTACAAAGCAAAAGTAAATCTACTTTTAGGTGCCAACCACGCTGAAGCAACTACTATATTGAAAAATAATTTACTCCAAACTACACTTTCTTCTTTATTTTGGGTTATTACTAATATCCCTGAATGGAATTTTATAATTCAAATACGTTGTTGTTAGGTACTGTCGAGTTGGTTCCAACTCATAGCGACCCCATGCACAACAGAACGAAACACTGCCCAGTCCTGCGCCATCCTCACAATTGTTGCTATGCTTGAGCCCACTGTGGCAGCCACTGTGTCAATTCATCTCGTTGAGGGTCTACCTGTTTTTCGCTGACTCTCCACTTTACCAAGCATGATGTCCTTCTCCAGGAACTGGTCCCTACTGATAACATGTCCAAAGTACATAAGACGAAGTCTCTCCATCCTTGCTTCTAAGGACTATCCTGGCTGTACTTCTTCCTAGACAGATTTGTTCATTCTTCTGGCAGTCCATGATATATTCAATATTCTTCTCTAACATCACAATTCAAAGGCGTCAATTCTTCTTTGGTCTTCTTTATTCACTGTCCAGCTTTCGCATGCATATGAGGTGATTGAAAACACCATGGCTTGGGTCAGGCGTACCTTAGTCCTCAAGGGACATCTTTGGTTTTCAATACTTTAAAGAGGTCTTTTATAGCAGATCTGCCCAATGCAATGCGTCTTTTGATTTCTTGACTTCTGCTTCCATGGGTGTTGATTATGGATCTAAATAAAACGAAATCCTTGACAAACTCAATCTTTTCTCCATTTATCATGATGCTTCTTACTGGTCCAGTTGTGAGGATTTTTGTTTTCTTTATGTTGAGGTGTAATCCATACTGAAGGCTTTGGTCTTTGATCTTTATCAGTAAGCGCTTCAAGTCCTCTGCACCTTCAGCAGGCAACGTTGTGTCATCTGCATAATACAGGTTGTTAATGAGTCTTCCTCCATTCCTGATGCCCTGTTCTTCTTCATATAGTCCAGCTTCTTGGATTATTTGCTCAGCATTCAGACTGAACAGGTATGGTGAAAGGATACAACTTGATGCACACCCTTCCTGACTTTAAACCATGAGGTATCCCCTTGTTCTGTTAGAACAACTGTCTCTTGACCCATGTACAAATTCTTCATGAACACCATCAAGTGTTCTGGAATTCCCATTCTCCACAAGGTTATCCATAATTTGTTATGATCCACACAGTCCAATGCTTTAGCATAGTCAATAAAACACAAGTAAACATCTTTCTGGTATTCTGTGCTTTCAGCCAGGATTCATCTGACATCAGCAATGAGATCCCTCATTCCACGTCCTCTTCTAAATCCAGTTTGAATTTCTGGCAGTTCCCTGTCGATATACTGCTGCAGTCGCTTTTGAATGATCTTCAGCAAAATTTTGCTTGCATGTGATATTAATGATATTGTTCAGTAATGTCCACATTCGGTTGGATCACCGTTCTTGGGAATAGGCATAAATATGGATCTCTTCCAGTCAGTTGGCCAGGTAGCTGTCTTGCAAATTTCCTGGCACAGACGTGTGAGCAGTTCCAGTGCTGCATCCATTTGCTGAAACATCTTAATTGGTATTCTGTCAGTTCCCAGAGCCTTGTTTTTTGCCAATACCTTCCATGCATGGGCCAAAAAATACAGAGATCAGTCTCCTTTCCTTCACATAAATGTCATAACTTCTTCATAAAAATTCTCAAACATTAACAGTGTAGTTTGCCATCCTTGCTTGATAAATTATTTAAAGAAAACAACAGTCATATAACAAAAAAATTAAAAGAACACTGAAACCGGTTTTTTAAGAGAAGCCGGTCACTATGAGGCAGAATCAACTCGATGACAATGGGTTTGGCTTTTTTTCTGGTATAACAGAAATACCACAGTGGATGATTTCAACAAACAGAAATTTATTCGCTCACAATCTAGAAGGCTAGAAGTCCAAGTTAAGGGCACCAGCTCCAAGGGAAGGCTTTCTTTCTGTTGGCTCTGGGGGAAAGTCCTTGTCATCAATCCTCCCCTGGTCTAGGAGCTTCTCAGCACAGGGACCCCGGGTCCAGAGGATGCACACCTCTCCAGGGTCTGCTTCCTTGCTGTAGGAGGTCCCTCTGTCTCTCTGCTTGTTCTGTCTTTTATGCCTCAAAAGAAATTGACTTAAGACACAACCTCATCTTGTAGATTGAGCTCTGCCTCATTAACATATCTGTGTCTAATCCTGCCTCATTATCATAGAGGTAGGATTTACAACACACAGGAAAATCACATAAGATGACAAAATGGTGGATAATCACACAATACTGGGAATCATGGCCTAGCCAAATTGACAGATATTTTGGGCAGACACAATTTAATCCATGACAAGTAGTAAGTTCACTGAAGGTGAGATACACAATCATCACTCACCAGGTAAAGCACTGAAGGAGCAGAGAGGATAAATGAGGAGCCACCACAGAGGCAGCAGGGAGAACGCCAATGAGATAAGAGTTTATGAAGGGGAACTCACACCAGACTCAGAGTGTTCTGAAGAAAGGAGTAGTGACAAAAAGAGGCCACGTTGGAGAACTAAAACCTGGTGATTTTAATGATGGTTTACAAAAGTATTACCGAGTAGAATATGAATTTGGGGCCAATTCATTTTCTCCCGTGAGTTTTCAATTTTATCTCAGCCATAGGGCAAACAAACATAGCCAAAAGCCTTCTTTAGATTGCAAATTAATAAATTTTAGAAGTTTGCTTAATAATTTAGGAAAACTTTTGTAACTTCAAATTGATTAATCCCATAGCACTTCTTCAATAAAATGGAAGACTATAAAGGTGATTTTTCCATTTTCTGTACTTGTATTAAAATACTGCCAGAAAGGTAATAATAACCCAGAAAACCACACTGTGCAGCTCTAAGGGTGCCAAGATATTCTATTAACGGATTTGAAACAAAAAAGGAAAAGCAGCTCCTGTGTTAATCTCCATGGTATTCACCATTTTCTAAATGTACACTCAAGTGTAAAAAGGAGGATACTTGTCCTTTCTTAAGAAAGTCAGCACCATCTTAAATTCTTCTCTGCAGCTGCTTTTACTTGAAATAACAATGAGTTTTTGCTTGTAATTATTTACTTATCTCTGCCCGGTACATTTAAAACTTTAATTATTCATGTGGTAATCCTGGCTATAACAAAGCATTCTTCAAAGGAAGGGCAGAAGGAATTATAAATAAAATTTAAGAGGGCAAGACCTTGTCCCAGTTTTTCACTTTTAAAAGTTAAAATAAGAACATCAAACTATTTTTATCATATACACATATACATATGTATATAATACATATTTATATATATTTATATATGTTATATACATAAACATATATATATAGTTATAAAGTCAAAACTATATTCTATTTAAGAGTTGAAAATACCTAAGAAGAGTTTAAATCTAAATGACAGGCTCCCAGAGAAATCATAGCCAGGTCTAGAACAAAACCAAAATGCGTTTAGCTACCTTTATTTTAAAATAATTAAAGGGTCCATGGTGACAGTTATTGATGAATGAACTCACTTTTGAATATATCCATCCTGTCTTTGGTAAACTTCAAGGATAAGACACTCTGAGTGTGTCCCTCCTTTCTCTGTAATCAACCAATATATTTTAGCCTTTCAGAAGTGAATCTTTCCACAAGTCAGTTTTCCATTCTTTCTACTTCCCTTCTTGGCACCTTACCATTCAGAACCAGCCTTGACATCCAAGACAAAAAAGATATCCAAGAAATATCCAAGAGAAAAAGGTAGCAATGGCCAGTGGGGTGGAATTTTATGTCATCAGCAGGAACAGACATTACAAGACCCCAAATAAGTAAGAGAAAATTTGCAAATCCCCCCCAAAATCAATGGAAGCTTGGTGTCCTATTTGATTGACCAAGCAGTACATTAATCCGGGGATTATAGCCACTTGCACTGTAATAGAATCTGATCCAAGTAGAGATAAGACTCTGAAAAACATTTTTACTAGTAAGCCGTGGTGTTTTCAACTGCCTGATATGCATGTGAAAGCTAGACAATGAATAAGGAAGGAATAAGACAATGAATAATGAAGAAGAGTTGATGCCTTTGAATTATGGGTTTGGTGAAAAATATTGAATATACCATGGACTGCCAGAAGAACAAACAAATGTGTCTTGGAAGAAGTACAGCCAGAAGGCTAATCAGAATTGAGAATGGTGAGACTTCATCTCACATACTTTGGACATGTTCTCAGGAGGGATCAGTCCCTGGAGAAGGACATCGTGTTTGGTAGAGTAGAGGGTCAGCAAAAAAGAGGAAGACCCTCAACAAGATGAACTGACACAGTGGCTGCAACAATGAGCTCAAGCTTTGTAACAATTGCGCCGATGGCACAGGACCAGGCAGTGTATAGTTCTGTTATGCATAGGGTCATCATGAGTTGGAACCGACTCAACGGCACCTAAAAACAAAAACAAGGATTTTATACTATATTAAATACACATACAAGTTTTCTAGGGCTGCTGCAACAAATACCACAAAGTAGGTGACTTATAAGAACAAAAATTTATTGCCTCACAGTTCTGGAGGCTAGAAACCCAAATCAACTTGCCAGTGGGGCTATGCTCTCTCCAAATGCTTCAGGGAAAGATCCTTTCTCTTCTCTCCCAGATTCTGGTGTCCCCAGGCATTGTCGACTTACAGCTGCAGCATAAATCTTTTGTCACATGGTATTCGTCCCTCTGTCTGTCTCTCTGCGTCTCTCTTCCTCTTTTATAAGGACACCACTCAGATGGTATTAGCGCTCACCCTACTCCAGTATGGCCTCATGTGAACTTCTTCAAAGAGCCTATTTTCAAACAAATTCACATTCACAGGTACCGGGGGTTAGGACTTCAACATAATTTTTGAGGGGAAACAACTCAATGTACAACAGCACACTCTCAATTGTTTTTCACAATATTAGACTGTGATCATTAACCAATTTAGCGAGAGTACAGTGCAGAGGTTAAAAGAGGGCTCCAGAGACAACTTCCTGAATTTTTAATCCAGGCTCCACAAATCGTTTATTGCATGAACGAACACCTCTCTGAGCTTCGTTTTACTACGGGTAAAACAACAACAAAATGTCTTTACTGGATGGTTGTTAGAATTTTAAGAGCAAAAATGTAAAAATCCTTACCATAAATCTTAGCATGTAATAAGTGACTTTTACATAATAACTTCATCATTATTGCACAAATAAAACCTTTTTGAAAATATAACTTAATGCTTATATTTTACAGCTATAATGTGTCAGTGATCAATTTTTCAACATTTATGTTTATTTCCAGGTTTTCTTTTACTTTTGTAAATAATACTTCAATTAACCCCACAGTTGGATTGCTGATTACTTCTCCTAAGGCCAATTCCTAGAAGCATAATTATTGAGTCAAAGAAAATAAACAACTTTAAATGTTTTGATATTTCTCGTCAAACTGGTTGCTTGAAAGGAAAATGAATTTAAACTGCTAGTAGTCGTTTATCTTTCTCATCTTAACATCAGGAACATTTTCTCTAATGTTCTCAAAATTTGTATGTGAAAATTACATACGTTTTCATTCATAGTATTTTTAGGATTGGTAAGGTTCAACATTCTTTCATTGTTTTACTTCCCATTTTTGTAATGGTGTAAAATGTTGTTTACTCATTTTTAATTGGGAGGTTATTATTTTTCTCATTGATTTCTACGCACAATTTATATATTAAGAGTTTTAATTATCTCTGTTATATTTAAAAACATTTATTTCAGATTTTTATGTTGTTTATGAAGCTTTTAATTTTGAAGAGCTGTTAAATTTTATGAAATCAGAACTACTAGTCTTTTCTTTGCAATGATTTTATACTTAGGAAGTCCTTTTTAAAAGAATATTATCAGATATATGTACTGACATATTATTTCAGCTAAACCTGGCTCTTAAGTCAAACCTAGGCAAACACAGAGAAAGGCAGATGGAAAAATCAAGTGAGAAAAAATATCCTAAATGCATACATAGAAATCCTATAGAATTTTATACTTAATTTGCAAATATAAACTTTCACTATTAATTCTGGTTGAAGACATGATGCAAACAAGTAGAGAAAAGGATGTCTTTAAAAAATGCAATTAAATCTGTGCTTTTCAGCATTTCTTATTTTGAAAGCACTCTATTACTTGGAGATAGAAAATTTAATAAAACAGTGTCCATAAACTCCCAAATCTCACAATTTCACTAGGAAATACCAAAAAAAAAAAAAAGAAAAGAAAAGAAAAGAAAAAACCAAACCTATTGCCATCGAGTCAATTCAGACTCATAGCGACCCTAAAGGACAGAATAGAACTGCCCCATAGGGTTTCCCAGGAGCGCCTGGTGGATTTGAACTGCTGACCTTTTGGTTAGCAGCTGTACTTCTTAACCACTACACCACCAGGGGAACGGACATGAGAAAATTTTTTTAAAAGTGTTTACGTATGAAAACTAACTTGTGAATAAATTTCTACTACAATGTGGAGTGGAACTAATTCACAGAAGTCTATGAGGTCATTATTTACCCTAATTTACAAAATAAGGAGTTTGCCAGACAGACAGAACTCAAGAACATTATGGACGAAGAAAAGAACTTGAGCAAAGACAAACAGGCATGAATGTGTAATACATAATTTAAAAAAAAAAAAAAAAAAAGGAAGAAGAAGAAAGAAAATGAGTAGAAGGGAATTATCTAAAACCTGAAACAGCATCAGAATATCATAAAGATCTGTTACTGTAGAAGGTAATAGAAAATATATCCCAAAATGACTTAAGTAAAAATGAGAATTTATTGGCCTACACACTTAAAAAGTCCAACATTATTTCTCCCTTTAGAAATAGCTTGATTCAGAGTCTCAAAGAATGCCATCAGGACCCAACCTCTCCCCTTCATCCCATGGTTGGCTTTCTTTTTTTGACTCTGCTGTCAGACATCCTATATCTTTGTGGTACTAAAAGGTGGCAGGAGTTCCAACCTGGATTTTTTTCAGATCCTAGTACTACAGGAATTGATAAGTACCTCTCACTTTTAATTACTCTAACACAGTGTCGATCAATACTGTTTCATTATTGTTCCCCTGAGGAATCTTTTTATATATGTGTTCTAATTGCTCCCCTTTCAGGGAATTATGAAATAAATTTTTTCAAGTAGAGGTGAGCAATAGGGTTTATCAATGAAGAGTCACAAACCATTGAAATACCTAAGATTTTTTAAATCCCCCAATAACTCATTTTCTTCCCCTTGTAGGTGACATCACTCCTATTGGGAACCCATGCTCTAACTCAAGCCTGAATGGGTCTAGAGCTAAGTGTCTCTGTGTCTTATCTCTAAACCAATCACCATGGCCATTTGCTAACTGGCCAGGCTTGAGTCATCTACTTTCTGCAGCTGAGGATAGGCTTCCACCACCACCCACTGCTATCCAGCTGATTCCAACTCATAGCAACCCACAGGACAGAGTAGAACTGCCCCATAGGGTTTTCAAGGCTGTAAATCTTTACAGAAGCAGACTGCCACATTTTTCTCCCACAAGAAAAGGCTAGTAGGTTTGAACTGCTGACCTTTTGGTTAGCAGCTGAACAGTTTAACCACTGCGGCCCAACTGGTAGTGATAGAATTGTTCAACAAAGGGAAATCAGCAATACTGTGATCAAGAAGGAAGTGAATGGATGCTGAGTGGGGTTTAAAAAATAAAAAAAAGAAAGGTGTTCCACAGGTAGTTTTTGAATAAAGGCCCGTTTTTGCAATGTTGTCATATCATGGTAAAGGCTGGACTGAAGAGGAAATGATTAGAGGCAAGTAATCCAAGTTACTGTGATAAATACATTCACAAATAGAGATGATGAAATTAGTAGTACAGGTAGAGACAATGGAAAGGAGAAAAAAGAAGTGGGACATCATTGAAACACAATCAGTTGGATCTGGTGATTAGTTGATTATGGAAGATAAAGGGAAAGTAGAAGCCAGAGCATTTTGGCCAATTGAGTGGATGGTTATGTCATTAAGACAAATCAAACTGAGTGAATGAAGATTTGAGTGAAATAATGGTTTGTTTCATGGATACTTTGATTACGTTAAGGGCCTTCAGATAGAGATGACCCTCAGGCAGCTGGGAATTCAGATCTGACTACTAAGAGAGACTTCAAGTTCCATGTTTATAAAAGGGAGACACTGACCTACAGATGGTATTTGAACTTTGAACAAGGATGAGATACTCAGAGGATTACATAGCACATGATATCCAAAGACACTATATGGGGAAAGAAGGAAAAAAAAAGAATGAGAAAAATGGCATTAGTAGAACACTATATCAGAGAAGGCTAAGATAAAACAGAAATCCAAAATGGAAGGTGTCTACTCACCGTCAACATTGTCAAACACCGCAGAAGTTCGAGCTATGATAGAGTGTTAAATGGAGTAGGTCTTTAATGGCCATAAATAGGGCTATATCAGTGTATAAGGCACATTAAAGTGATTAAACAGTAAACAGAAAATGAGAAATTTAAGATACCAAAAGTAGTTTTTTTTCCCCAAATAAGTTTGGCAGTCTCTGGAAGAGAGTGACAATATAGGGACTAGATGCTTAAGAGCATTTGTTTTGGAGTCATAAAGGTCTGGATTTGCATTCCATTTTGCTACTTACTAGCAGTGTGGCCTTGAGAAATTTATTCAGATTCTCTGAGACTCAATCTGCTCACCTATAAATCAGAATAATAACAGTATTTGCCACACAGGAATATCTTAATGATCAAATTAAATAACGAATACAAAATATGTGGGTGACTGCTAGTACATTGTTCGTGTTGGGTGCCCTTGAGTCAGTTACGACTTACAGCGACCCCATGGGACAGAGTAGAACTGCCCCATGGGACAGAGTGCAACTGAAAACAGACAACGATTAAAGAACAGGAGGTTTTCTAGGCTGTAATCTTTATGGAAGCAGACTGCCAGGTCTTTCTCCCTTGAGCCTCTGGGTGGGTCTGAATCACCAGCCTTTTGGTTAGTAGTCAAGCACTTAACCAATGCGCTATCAGTGCTCCTTGCTAGTACATTAGAAATACTCAATATGTTTTAGCTAGTATTATTTTTAACTGCAAGAAGAATTCTGTGGAAATTACAATATTGAAAATGCTAAGGGTGGACAATAACTGACATAGTAAGATCCAAATGAAAGCAAACAAAGAATTGAGTGCCCAAGCAGAAAGGGAGCCTTAAGTAGGAGGAAATAAAATTATTTATCAAATATAGGAGGCAAGATTGATTAAAAATGGATACAGATGCAAGGAAAATTTGATGCGGAAAGGACAACCATGAAAAGTGCTAACATCAGATAACCGTGATCAATCAATAAATAATCAAGTAAGTTCTCCTCCAGAGTGAACAGAGTGATGTCAGAGGCTTGAGGTAAATGGAAAATTATGGAGCTGGAGAGGTAGAGAATAAAATAGGAGGTAAAGTTGAGTATAAATATTTCTGATTGAGAGAGGAGCTAAGATGAATTTGTGCAGAGTGGATTGGTGGTCAGATAAATTGGCCCACTACCTGACGTTTTTCAGTAAAATTTTGGAGCGAGCAAGCAGAGAAACAGATAGTAAGTGGCACGAATCATCCAAGATTATCAGCAACACAAGACTAAAAGGAAAAGGTTCAGGGAAATCCTGAATTATTCAGAGAAAGGAATCATAGCCTACAGAACTGAACACTGTTGAAGTAGTGAGTACTGCATGTGGAAAAAAGATGATGTCCTATAAAAACAGACAATGATTAAGTACAGGAGGTCATCATGAAGATAAAGATAAATTTCATTAGAAATAAGGAACATGGAAATTTGGTGGTTTAGTCAGAGAAGAAACACTCAGAGGTTAATCTTCTAGAATCCTTAAAAAATAGCGTATTTTACTTTTTAAAGCATGAATATTTTTCTTATGAATCAACAAAGAGGTTACCTAAAACTCTTGTACTGCAAGCTTTTAGAAATTGTTGCATTTTAGAAAATCCATGCTCTCAAAGTTAGAATAAAGCAAAGGCTAATTCGGTAACTATCAGGCAGCTGTTAATATAAACACCTTGGAGGACAATGTTGCTGTTGTTAGGTGCCTTCAAGTCTGTTCCGACTCTTAGCAACCCTACGTACAACAGAAACAAACACTGTCTGGTCCTGTGCCATCCTCACTGCTATGTTTGAATTCACTGTTGCAGCCAATGTGTCAATCCATCCCCTTGAGGGTCTTCTTCTTTTTCACTGACCCTCTACTTTACCAAGCATGATATCCTTCTCCAATGACTGGTCCCTCCTGATAACATGTCCTAAGTATGTGAGGCCTTTACCAAGCATGATGTCCTCCTTCAATGACTGGTCCCTCCTAATAAAGTGTCCAAAGTATGTGAGGCAAAGTCTTGCCATCCTCGTTTCTAAGGAGCATTCTGGCTGTACTTCTTCGAAGACAGATTGGTTTGCTCTTCTGGCAGTCCATGGTATATTCAATATTCATCTCCACACCATAATTCAAAGGTATCGATTCTCCTTCAGTCTTCCTTATTCATTGTCCAGTTTTCACATGCATATGAGGCGATTGAAAATAATATGGCTTGGGTCAGGCACATCTTAGTACTCAAAATGACATTTTTGCTTTACAACACTGTAAAGAGGTCTTTTACAGCAGAGTTGCCCAATGCAATACGTTGTCTGATTTCTTGACTGTTGCTGCCATGGGCCCTGATTGTGGATCCAAGTAAAATGAGATCCTTGACAGCTTCAATACTTTCTCCATTTAACATGATGTTGCTTATTGGTCCAGTTGTGAGGATTTTTGTTTTCTTTCTGTTAATGTGTAATCCATACTGAAGGCTGTAGTTTTTCATCTTCATCAGTAAGTGCTTCAAGTCCTCTCTGCTTTCAGCAAGCAAGATTGTCATCTGCATATCACAAGTTGTTAATGAGTCTTCCTCCAATCTTAATGTTGTGTTCTTCTCTATATAGTCTCACTTCTCAGATTTGTTCAGCATAAAGATTGAAAAAGTATGGTAAAAGGATACAACCCTGACACACACCTTTCCTGATTTTAAATCATGCAGTATTCCCTTGCTCTGTTCCAAAGACTGCCTTTTGGTCTAACTACAGGTTCTGCATGAGCACAATTATGTGTTCTGGAATTTCCATTCTTTGCAACATTACCCAAAATTTGTTAGGATCAACACAGTCAAGTGACTTTGCATAATCAATAAAACATAGGTATACATCTTTCTGGTATTCTCTGCCTTCAGCCAAGATCTACCTGACATCAACAATGATGTCACAACCTCTTCTGAATCCAGCTTGAATTTCTGATAGTTCCCTGTTGATGTAATGCTGCATCTGAGTTTGAATGAGCTCCAGCAAAATTTTACTTGTGAGTAATAGCAATGATATTGTTCAATAACCTCCGTATTATGTTGGATCACCTTTCTTTGGAATGGACAAGAATATGGATGTCTTCCAGTCAGTTGTCCACATAGCTGTCTTCCAAATTTCTTGGCATAGATGAATGAGCGCTTCCAGTGTTGTATCCGTTTACTGAAACATCTCAGTTGGTATTATGTCAATTCCTGGGGCCTTGTTTTTCACCAATGCCTTCAGTGCAGCTTAGACCTCTTCCTTCAATACCGTTGGTTCTTGATCATATGTTACCGCCTGAAATGGATGAACATCAATCACTTCCTTTTGGTGAAGTGACTCTGTGTATTCTATCTATCTTCTTCTAATGCTTCCTGCAGCATTTGATATTTTGCCCATAGAATCCTTCAATACTGCAACTCAAGGCTTGAATTTTTTCTTCATTTCTTTCAGCTTGAGAAATGCCAGCGTGTTCTTCCCTTTTGGTTTTCTAACTCCAGGTCTCAGCACATTGCATTGTAATATTTTATTTTGTCTTCTCCAGCCACCCTTTGAAATCTTCTGTTCAGCTCTTTTACTTCATCATTTCTTCCATTCACTCTCGCTACTCTACATTCAAGACCAAGTTTCAGAATCTCTTCCGACATCCATTTTGGTCTTTTCTTTCTTTCCTGTCTTTTTGACCTTTCGCTTTCTTCATATATGAGGTCCTTGAACTTGCATATGAGCAAACTGATGATTTGTTCTGCAGTTGGCCTCTTGCCTTGTTATGTCTGATGATACTGAACTTCCCCATCTTCTCCTTCCACAGATGTAGTCAATTTAATTCCTGTGCATTCCATCCAATCAGGTC
Organism: Dugong dugon; assembly: GCA_030035585.1. Classification (NCBI taxonomy): domain Eukaryota; kingdom Metazoa; phylum Chordata; class Mammalia; order Sirenia; family Dugongidae; genus Dugong; species Dugong dugon. The sequence continues at coordinate 17,442,417 of CM057480.1, read as the reverse complement.
CATATGTATAGTCGCCATTTATGGAAGACAATATATGGTAATCATTTTTTTAAAGGTATATTAAAAAAAGGCCAAAACTATATTTTTAACCTAATCTTTACTACACATAAAGACCTTTACAAAGTTGTCAAGTATTATCTGGCATATTTGAAGCATCATTTAATTCAGAAGCTCTTTTGAATAGATATCCAGGTCTTAAAAATTCGTAACTAATATTATCTATAGACTCACATGCAATTCATAATAATTTTTATATGAAAGGGATTTGTCAAACATCTAAAATTTTGCACAAAATTAATATGAATTGGTTTTTTTCTTTAAAAAATGGAAAACAATACTAACAACTCTGGGTAAACGTTGCAAGTGACCATACTGTACACTAGAAAGAGTGTTCTTCAAATGCCAGAAACATTGAGGGCTATCTCAATATGATGTATACAGAGGCTTTCAGTAGCATGAAATCTCAAAGATAGATCTCTGAGAATATGATAAAAAACTGTGGATCTTCTATTCAGAAAAATGTAATTAAGCACAAACACAAATTTTTCATACTTTTTCACGAGGTCTGCAGATTTCCCTATAGTTTATAGATTTCAGTTTGTGAATCTTTAAATACTGACTCACGATCTCCTCCTGCGAAAAAGCTACACCCCCAAGAAGAAGTAATTGGATGACATTTTACCAAAACATCAACAAAATTATCTAATTCAAAAAAGGACAAGGACAGGTTGGGAATCAAAGGCCACAACAAGTATAAATATGATATCGGAGACAACTTTCCTTAATTTGGACAGGAGTTGGCCTTGAATCTATTCCAGTTTCTGACCTGTTGTCATTGAGTTGATTCCAACTCATAGCAACCCTACAGGACAGAGTAGAACTGCCCCACAGTGTTCCCAAAGAGCGGCTGGTGGATTTGAACTGCCAACCTTTTGGTTAGCAGCTGAACGCTTTACCACTGCCCCACCATGGCTCCTGTCGATTTCTAACAGAGATCTTAAAATTATTGCACTTCAGTTATACATTTTCCTTTAAGTGCAGCCATTACTACGTCCCATAGGTTTTATCATAACACATCTCACTATTTATTATTTCTAGATATTTTATATTCAGAAATGTCCTTTGATCCAGGCAAGAGGGATCCCTGTGTTTTGGAGGGCCCTGCATCACAAACACATGTCTGCACATTTTTTGTTTTTTAAATCATATATACGTGTTTCTGGCACCTAGAATCAGGGCTTCTGTACTATCACAATATGACCTATTATCCTAAACTTCCACTCTAGTGACAGACACAGATCAGGCCCAGGGAAAACACTTCTGCACACCTCCTATGTTATACCCGCAAAACTGAAGTTGACTGTTCCCGAAAGTCATCAAGTTTGTGGGTTCTTCTGTAGTCGGTATCAGTGATGAACCCTGCAGTTGAGCTCAGGGTGATATGAGCAGGGTAGTCCAAGAAGGAAAAAGACAACTTGATCAAATCTTCCTTTTAGTTGTTATGAATTAAATAAATTCTAGAATAAAGAGTCATTTTCTTAGTATTCCAAGTTGCTTATTTCCTTGTTTTGTTTTGTTTTTTTCATGTTTAATTTGGTCCAGAGATGCTTATGAATTAGTGGGAAAATCAGCTTCTGAGGTAATCAGAATTTTTTATTTGTTGACAGCTAAGGAAATTTTTACAATATTAAACAATTCATAAAAGTCTTAAATTTAATTTATATATATAAATGTGCTTGTATAGGACTAACATGCATTAAATGTTTACTGATTGCTTTACTTACATCTAGATGGACACTGAACACCAGAATGAGAAATTTTATTTTTACGAAAATATTTAATAGAACAAAGTTAAAGTCTCAAAAAAATTGATTTTAAGATGTCAACTTAAAGAATTTATTATTTTTATCTTAATTTTAACAGATAATTTTAAATACCTTAAAAGGAAAAATATAAATTAACCATTCAATTTTTAGCATTTACATTAATATTTTTGTTGAAAAATTGTGTATACTTTAAATATACCTTTTGTTATTACTATCAATAGAAAAAATTTATTATAACAACAGACATTTTGTTGAAATTCAAGAAAAATAGATTTTATGGGAAAATATTATCATTACTAAATCATGCTACGTGGTATGGTGCATAGAAGTGGTTGATTTTTATAACTGTTTCATGTTTTATACATTTTGTCATCATTTAATATCACATTTCATCCTGTTTTGGTTTATTTAACCCTAAATTTCACCTTATCTGATAGTAACACTGTTGACCTTGCATTCTTTTTTGCCATTTTCTAGTATGTCTTTTTCTACCATTTTATTATCAATCTTTCAAATAACCAAAAGGTCAGCAGTTTGAATCCACCAGCTGCTCTTTGGAAACCCTATGGGGCAGTGCTACTCTGTTCTGTAGGGTCCTATGAGTTGGAATCAACTCAATGGCAATGGTTTTTTTTTTTTTTAATTTAAGACTGATATACTCCATTTCTTTCAACTTGTTTTGTTACTTATTTTAAGTGCTGTTCCCTTTTATGTTCCTAGTACTAATTTTTTTTCTGGTGTTAATTCATTTCATTTTTGCCTTGCTAAGTAGAAAAATCTGTTGTGGTTGTGTATTCTTTTACTGGTGTGGCTTCTATTAACAGCCATGCTCGTCTTATAATAAGAAAATAATATTATTATATTATTAGTAATAATTTTAAAACCAAAACCAAACCCACTGGCATTGAGTTGATTCTGACTCATAGATACCCCATAGGGTTGCCAAGGCTGTAATCTTTACAGAAGCAGACTGCAACATCTTCCTCTCGCACAGGCGGCTGGTGGTTTCAAACCACCGACCTTTCAGTTAGCAGTCAAATGTTTTAACCACTGCGCCACCAGGGTGCCTTCTCTTAATAATACTACTACTGATTTTTTAAAAAAGATAATTGTTTCCCCTATCTACACAGTTTAACTCATTGCTATTTCCCACTTCTCTTCCCTATTTCTATTTCCCTTAACCAAAAACACCAAATCCATAGCTGTCGAGCCAATTCTGACTCACAACAACCCTATAGGGCAGAGTAGAACTGCCCCATAGGGTTTCCAAGGCTGTAATCATTACAGAAGCAAACTGCTGCATCTTTCTGCCACAGACTGGCTGGTCAGTTTGAACTGCCAACTATTTGGAGATCTTTAGAAAACTTTCTTCCCCCACTCCGACTCATAGTTGTTGTTGTTTTTTTTTTTTCCCCTGAGATTGTTAAACCCCTGTAGGTTTAATCTATTATGAGAATTTTGCTTATATTTTCTGTTTCGAGAGACTTTAATTCACATTTATATGTTATATTCCCAGGCAATATATCTTTACCCAGATCATCTATATCATCACTCACCAACTATTTTCCTCTTGTCTTCATCTTTCCCTAACTTGTGGTGCCTGTTGTTTATCATTTATAGTCTGTGATGGTCAAGATTGTGCGTAAACTTCACTGGGCCATGATTCTCAGTGCTTTGGCAGTTATATAATGCTGTGATCACTTTCCTGTTGGAAATTTGATACGTGATCACCCCCATGATGGAATCTGCTGAGGGGTACTGGCAGGGGCAGGGCCTGTGGTGGTTTGCTGCCCCCTCAACCTTTATCTCTCCACCCTCTGCCACCTACTTCCTTCCTGCTCACCTTGCCAAGGTTTTTGACTGGTTCCGGATCCTGCAGCTGCCTCTTGTTTGTCTGACCTCTCATTCTGGGGACTTGAGCTAGCAGCCTACCTGCCGATCTTGGGATTCGTTGATCTTCACAGCCTGTGAGCAAGCTTCCTGCTCTCCGACCTGCTGATCTTCAGTTTGCCAGCCCCTGCAGCTACGTGATCCACAGACTTGGGATATTCCAGTCTCTACAATTGCGTGAGCTGTTTCCTTGATAGAAATCTCCCTCTCTCTCTTTTCTCTCTGTCTCTCTACATATATTTATATACTTTAATGGTTTTGCTTTTCTAGAGAACCCAGCCTAAGACACAGGCTTTCCTCAAATAATTTCCTCTAATGAGAACAAGGCTCATATACTTTAATTCTTTATATCCTCAAATATGTTTCTTTAAAAGTGGCTAGATACAGGATTCTTCATTATAGTCCTTTTCTCTCTGTTCCCAGTTCTATAAACCAGAAGTATAATGACTCTGACTTTTTTAGGTAACTTGATTGGTCCTTGGAGATTTTTATAAGGTTTCCACTTTATCCTTAGTCATTAGAAATTTCAGCAGTCTATCCCAGTCTTTTTTCACCAACCCAGCTATTTCAATATGCCTAATCAGCTATTTTTTTCCCATTCAGAGATATTTTCGTCTCTCTTCCTTCTGTTCTTTTCTCATCCACTTGACACCATCATTTGCATAAAATATATCCAGTAGATAGATTCTCCAAGTATCTTAAATATCTTGTCACACATGCTCTCCACCTCTGTTTTCCCTCTTCATTTGTTAGATGGTTCAGTGATTGTTTTCTCCTTCAACTCTTCTGAATTATCTAGGTGAGAAATCATGTTTTTTAAATCTAGATACTTTTTATTTAAGTACTTTTTGTTATTTTAATCAAGCTGTCATGTATGTCTGCTAGTATCCCTGCTATGTGTTCCATTTGTTCTGTTCTCTTTTTTTTTCCTCACTGCTTGGGTACCTTAAATGGACTGCTATTATTGTGGTTTTTCTTGTTGGGACTCTAAGGACATCTAGGTGACAACAGTCCTGCAGGTGGTAGAAAGTAGGCAGTCTCTACTCCCAATGACAAGAAATAGAAAAAAGGCAGCCCTTTAACCTCTGCATAAGAATCTTCTTGTTCCTGGTCTTCCTGTACTCTTGAGACAGGGAAGACTTGGTCCACCTGTTCAGCCTCCTCCTAGCTTTCAGGAAGATCAGGTACAAACATTTGGGGTTAATATTAATTATTTTCATACTTAGAGCTCACAAATACCAGTGGATCAAGCTCTCACTGGAATCTTTCTTTCCAGCCCCTGTTCCCCGTTGCTTGTCTATAGCAATTTGCCCAACCCCTAACTGAGAAAGCATCCCACATTTTCTCTGCTATTCATAATTTCCCCCAGGGCTCAACAGAGTAAGTAGACGAGAGTGGGAAAGGGAGCATAGAAAGAGGAAGTGTTAGGTCACAAGATTCCCAGAATCCCACTCCCTATTTGGCTTCTGATCACCAGCTATTTGCTCATAATGCTGATATATTTAGTTATAACAACCATCTAGACTTGAAACCTCAAATTAAAGGGGAGAAAGGGGGCTGTGGAGCATAGAATTTAGCCTCTTATTTGCAAAAGCAGAAGTATATTCATTCTTAAAGATAACTAAAAAGTAGGAATTTTTTTCAAGCAAAAATAACACAAAGAAATCTACAGAACAATTTCATCTATGGATATAGAGGCAAAATCATACATCAAATATATTAAATTGAATTTGTTAATGATATAAATAGCAGATAAACACCTTTATTGTGTACTCACAATAAATCAGACAATGTGCTAAGTGACGAATATGAATCATTCCCCCAACTGAATCTTTGAGGAAGGGGTTAATATTATCACCACTTACAGGTAATATTAATGAGGCTCAGGAAGGTGAGGCAACTGTACAAGATCACAGTACCTGACAAAGCTGGAATACCCAAATCTGTCAGACATCAAAGGCTTTGCCCTTGACCACTGTATACCAGCCCCCATGTGAGTTCATTCTAGGAACGAGCTCATGGTTCAATATTAGGAAACACAATTGAGTTAATAGAAGAAGGGTTAAAAAGAAATCAGAGAAGCGTCTAAAATGCATTTGATAAACTTCCACAGCTGCACTAATCATAATAACCCGGAAATAAGGAATACTTCCTTAACATGGCAAAGAGCATCTACCCCAATTCAAATTTGAGAGCAAAATAATTATGGTGTTCCTAGTAGGATACCAATTAGGGCCAGCACTTTTCAAGAAAAAAAAAGTTAATAATGTATAAAGGTTTGAAAGAAAAAAAATGAAATTATCATTAATTGGGAAGACTATTATCAGTAGAACATCAGCACACAAGAATAAAAAGGCAAATACTGTTAGAATAAGGTATTTAAGTAAGGTGACATTTTGCCAAATAAATACAGCAAATTTAATGATTCTATATTCCAAGAATATTATTTCCTGTATAATAGAAGTCCATTCATAGTAGCATCAAAAATGACACTAAAAATAAAGAACAGAAACACGCACAACAGGTGAAGAACTATACAAATTTCATTAATATAAAAGATAACAATAAAATGAAAAGATATTTCATGATAATATGAGCAGTTTCACTTTTCTAAAGGTTTCAGTTCTCCCAAATTATATATTCAATGCAACTCCAATCAAAATCTCAACAGCATTGCTTTAGGCAATTTGACAAGCTAATTAAAAAAAAAACAAAAAACCCATTGCTGTTAAGTCAATTCTGACTCATAGCGACAGGACAATGTAGAACTGCCCCATAGGGTTTCCAAAGAGTGCCTGGTGGATTCGAACCGCCGACCTTTCGGTTAGCAGCCAGACTCTTAATCACTACTCTCACCAAGGTTTCTGAACTATGAATCGGAATCAACTCAATGGCAACGGGAACTTGGAAGAGGAAACAGAAAATGCAGGAAGGCCATTTTGGAAAGACAGCTCTTTTACTTCCCTCTCCTCACCTTGACCTCTACTCACTACAAATGCCACCTCCCCAAACTTGCCTCCCTTTTGACCCACTAACACCGGTATCCATGAGACTGGACATGAGGTTGACAAAGTGGTATTTTTAAAAACAGTAAAACATAATGGTTAAAAAGCAGAGACCATGGAGCATCAGATTGTCTGGATTTGAATCTGACCTCTACCATTAACCACCTCTGTGACCTTGGGCAATACACTCAACCTCTCGGTGCATCAGTTTCTTCTTCAGTAAAATAGAGATAAGAATTATAATAATTGTACCTACTTCACAGGTTTGTTGCAAGCAGTAAATAAATTAAAAGGTGAAGTTCTTAGTACAGTACATGCTGCGGAGTGCTATATAGCTGGGATTATTACTATGAGTATTACTACAAGTGCCGAAGGAAGGGGAAGTACAGGTGTTTTGGCCTTGAATTTTATTAGAAAATCGTTCCAGGAATTTTGAAGATTTGAGGTGGGAGGAAAAAAGAAAAAAAACTAGTTAGAAAATTCCAGCTTCAGTGCTTTTCAGTGTGGCTAGCAGTGTAGTGGGTGTTGAAGGCACCTTTTTTCTCATTTCAGTGTGGAGAAGGGACAGGTGGGCCAAGTCCTCTAATTGGTCTTTCAGTTATACAATAATAGAGTAAAAATTCTGTCTTAAAAAGGCAAGTTCTGGGATAAGTGCTATAAACCTTTATACAGTATACTGACATACGTAATCTGGTAAAACTGGGCCATCTTGCCCTCTCCTAAGGCCAGAGTCAGTATAAAGGTTACAAAAATGATCCCATTTTTTCTCTAAAGATTTAATAGTTCTTATCTGAAAATATTTTTAAGGAGTGAAAAAGAGGAAATTTACCACCCAACACAGAGCAAAATTTCCTCAAAATGATTGTTAGCCACCTCTTTCCCCAAAGCCCCACACCTCGCGGCAGTAAAATAGCACAATCCCCCCTTTCTCAACAGTCCTGACACACTGGCTCCCTTCCCTCCTCCTTGTCTCTAGTGTACAGCTACAAACGAAGGTCCATACTCCTTGCCTCTCTTCTTTCCATTTTTCCCTCCAGTTAGTTCCTAAACTGTATAGTTCAATTTGTCTATTTGGATTTAGACTTGAATCTGTTATCTCCATTCCATACACGACAAGGCCATGGATACTTACACTTCAATTACTGTGCACTTGTCTCATACAATGTCTCCATTGTGGTCGAAGTTCCTATCTTCGCTGGTTATGCTGCCTTTGGGTAGTCCTGAATGTGAAAGGTGAGGAGGAGACCCTTTCCCCCAAGCCCAAGAGAACTTTCAGGGCCCAGAATCCAGGCTAGAGAAGGAACGCTGTCAAAGAAACTCCAGCCAGGAGGAAGAAACCTGGGCCATGCAATATTATGTCACTCTACAGACCATATGGAGTCCCTGAGTGGTGCAAATGATTAATGAGCTCAGCTGCTAATCGAAAAGGTTGGAAGTTTGCGTCCACCCAGAGGCTCCTTGGAAGAAAGGCCTGGTGATCTACTTCCAAACAATCAGCCACTGAAAACCCCATGGAGCATAGTTCTACTCTTACTTACATGGAGTCTCCATGAGTCAGAGTCGACACGATAGCACTGCTTTATTATTTTTTTTTAATGGGTCATATAGAGAGTCAGCCAAGTGTTCTGGGCACAGGGTCACAGCCATGGAGTCTTGGATATTGTCTATCTTCTAGCCACTTTCACATTTTCTGCATGTGGTAAAATTCTTCCTGTTTTTCCCCATGCCATGGAAAGTCTTATTACAGCCTGCTCTGCTCTATGCTTTGGGAGCTACAGGGAGAGTCCTGTATCTGCTTTGGGAGCTACAGGGAGAGTCCTGTATCCACATGTAGAACAAAATTATGAGAAGAGTAGGGACAAGTTATAAAGGCAGGAAAGACTGGCCAGTAATGGGGCATCATCTCGTATGGTCAGGAGACAGAACAGCAATATACAGAATGGATCTGCTTTAAAAATTAAAAATAACATTCTTTTTATTTTTGGTAGACATATACAGCAAAACATACATCAATTCAACAATTTTGACATGTACAGTTCAGTGACATTGGTTATATTCTTCAAGTTGTGTTACCTTTCTTGATATCCTTTTCCAAATTGTTTTACCAGCATCAACACAAACTCACTGCTCCCTAAGCTTCTCATCTAACCTTTTGAGTTGCTGCTGTCAATTGGTCTCATATAGATAATTATTTAAAAGAACTCAGCACTCAAGGAAGATATTCTTTTATAATTAAGCTAAAGTTCTGTTTGGCTTCCATTGCCATCGACTCAATTCCGACTCATAGTAACCTTATAGGACAGAGTTGAACTGCCTCATGGGGTTTCCAAGGCTCAGCTTGTGGATTCTAACTGCCGACCTTTTGGTTAGCGGTCAAGCTCTTAACCACTACATCACCAGGGCTCCAGACTACACGAAGGCGTTAGACTGTATGGAGCATAACAAATTATGGATTACATTACAAAGAATGGGAATTCCAGAACACTTAATTGTGCTCGTGAGAAATCTGTACATGGATCAAGAGACAGTCATTTGAAAAGAACAAGGGGATACTGCATGGTTTAAAGTCAGGAAAGGTGTGCGTAAGGATTGTATCCTTTCACCATACCTATTCAATCTGTATGCTGAGCAAGCAATCCATGAAGCTGGAATCTATGAAGAAGAACAGGGTATCAAGATTGGAGAAAGATGCATTAACAACGTGCGTTATGCTGATGACACAACCTTGCTTGCTGAAAGTGAAGAGGACTTGAAGCACTTATTGATGAAAGTCAAAGACCACAGCCTTCAGTATGGATTAAACCTCAACATAAAGAAAACAACAATCCTCACAACCGGACCAATAAGCAACAATCATGATAAACGGAGAAAAAATTGAAGTTGTAAAGGATTTCATTTTGCTTGGATCCACAATCAACACCCATGGAAGTACAGCGGTCTCGAAATCAAAAGACACATTGCATTGGGCAAATCTGCCGCAAAAGACCTCTTTAAAGTGTTGAAAAGCAAAGATGTCACCTTGAAGACTAGGGTGTGCCTGACCCAAGCCATGGTGTTTTCAATAGCCTCATACGCATGGGAAAGCTGGACAATGAATACGGAAGACTGAAGAAGAACTGACGCCTTTGAATTATGGTGTTGCCTAAGAACACTGAACATACCATGGACTGCCAAAAGAACGAACAAATCTGTCTTGGAAGAAACACAGCCAGAATGCTCCTTAGAAGCAAGGATGGTGAGACTATGTGTCACATACTTTGGACATGTTATCAGGAGGGATCAGTCCCTGAAGAATGACATCATGCTTGGTAAAGTAGAGGGTCAGCAAAAATAAGGAAGACCCTCAATGAGATGGATTGACACAGGCACTGCAACAAGGGGCTCAAACACAGCAAAGATTGTGAGGATGGTGCAGGACTGGGCAGTGTTTCATTGTGTTGTACATAGGGTCACCATGAGTCAGAACTGACTCAATGGCACTTAGTAACAACAACTGTTTGGTTTAAAGATGACTTGGGGATAGTTTTGGTTTAAGGTTTAAAGATTTCTTCTGGACAATAGTTTTGAAGGATCCTCCAGTCTCCATGGCTCCAGAGATCTGGATTCCATGAAAATTTTAATTTTAGTTCCACATTTTACCCCTTTTGATCAGGATTCTTCTACAGAAACTTCAATCAAGTTGTTCAGTTATAGTAGCCAGGCACCAAGAGCATTATTATTTTTTTAACTTTATAGTGAAATATGATATACATAAACATATATTGATCGTAAGTGTTCAGTTTGATAAATGTTCAGACTAAACATACCCATGTAAAAAGCACCCAGATCAAGAAGAAGAACATTACCAGTACTCCCTTCCAATCGCTACCTTCCCTTCCATGGGAGGTCAGTGATTGAGTTTTGCCTACTTTTTACTTTATATCAATGGAATCAGGCTTTATGTATTCTTCTGTGCCTGGTGTTGTCTACTTGCTACTTTATTTGTAAGATTAGTTCCTGGTTTGCACGTACTTATAGATAGCACATTCTTATTGCTTTATAATATCAAGTAAGTGTTAGAGATCCTCAGAAATATGTGAATAGAGGAAACTGATAAAGTACTGTATTTACTACACAAAAGTGGGAAAAAGGAAAGGATTGCTGTTATTTGGATAGTTAATAGGAAAACTACTTCCTTTACTAAATATTTATTAAAGTTTCTTGATAATGGTCCAATAACTGTGTTAACCATTGTGGTGCGATTCATTACTGATTAATTACTTTCATGTGGCCTTTCTAGGCATGGTCTTGTAACTCCCACCCAGGTGATTGGGCAGGACTGTGTGATAGGGTAATCCAAGGGTCAGTTTTGCCTTAAAAGAGAGCCAATTCCAGAGCAAAGGAGAGGAATCCACCACCACCAAGGAAGGAGAGACTAACCAGCAGAGACTCGGCAGCAGGAGACAGCGCGATGGGCTTTCCGGCCCACAGAGAGAGAAAGCTAAGTGCCTTTGGGCAGAGATTGGGGGCCAGGGAGAGGCGTGCCTCTAAGCACAGCTGGGGAATGGCCATCATGATGGAAGAACTGTATCCTGAGTGTTCTTGAGCCTGAATTGTAATTGTTACTTCCCTTACAATAAACCCCATCATTGTGAGTATGGTCTTTGAGTTCTGCGTGGCCAATGCAATGAAATATCTAACCCAGCAGAGAGTGCTGTGGGAGGGACAGTTGGTGTCAGAATCGGTAGAGACAGCAGAGAAAGGAGGCTTGTCTGGCCTCCACCTCAGGGAAGTCAGCCTTGCTATGCCGATCTTGGTTCTCCTTCTCCCTTGTAGGGTTGGAGGAAGTCAGACGCTGCCTCCAAGCCATTTTTATGACCATGTTAGATATATTCTCATTTTGTCCTCACAATGGCTCTATAAGTTTTGATAACGATGATGATGATGCCATCATAGCCCACTTAAAAGATTAGAAAATTTAGGCTTAGAAAAGCAAACGGCACAAGGTGATTCTAATTAAAAGTAGTGGAGCTGAGATTTAAATTTAGATCCTGTCTTAGGTATCTAGTGCTGCTATAACAGAAATACCACAAGTGGATGGCTTTAACAAAGAGAAATTTATTCTCTCACAGTCTAGGAGGCTAGAAGTCCAAATTCAGGGCACCAGCTCCAGTGGAAGGATTTCTCTCTCTGTCGGTTCTGGAGGAATGTCCTTGTCATCAATCTTCCTCTGGTCCAGGAGCTTCTCAGGTGCAGGGATCCTGGGTTCAAAGGACACACTCTGCTCCTGGCACTGCTTTCTTGGTGGTATGAGGTCCCCATGTCTCTCTGCTGGCCTCTCTTTTATATCTCAAAAGATCTTGGCTCAAGACACAATTCAATGAGTCCTGCCTCATTAACATATCTGCTGCTAATCCCATCTCATCAACATCAAAGAGACAGGATTTACAACACATAGGAAAATCACATCAGGTGACAAAATGGTCGACAATCACACAACGCTGGGAACCATGGCCTAGCCAAGCTGATACACATACTTTTGAGGGACAATATTCAATCCATGACATTCTACTCTTTGGCTCCCCAAAATTCATGTCCTTGCCACATGTAAAACACAGTTATCACATCATATCATAGCAAAAGTCTTAAATCAACTCCAAGTCCAAAATCCAAAAATTCCTCTTCATCTGTGAAACCTAGAATACGAGCTATCTGCTTCCGAAATACAGTGGCAGAGCAGGCAGGCACGAGTTAGACATTTCCATTACAAATAGGAGAAATTAGAGGGAAAAAAGGCATAATAGGCACCAAGCAAGTCAGCAGAACACATTGGTCCTCAAGGCTTGAAAGTAATCCTCTGTTCTCTGAGACCATTCACATAATGGCCCTATCCTCCAGACTCTAGGTATTGGCCACACTCTCCGGATTCTGAGTGGTGGCCCCTATGCCCTGGGCTTCAGCTCCACCTTATGGGCCAACTGTAACGGCAACTCTTCTCCCTCGGCTTTGGGGGGCCCCAGTCTCCTAGCCCATCTGAGTGGTGACTCCACCCTCTGAAACCCCAGAGGTCGTGGCCATACCCTTTAAGACTAAGGCAGTTCTGCTTCCTGGTTCCTTTGCCTCTTGGCCCCTCGGGCCTCACCGCCTGTGTCTACCCTGTTGGGGCAAGTGTTCCAAAGCTCTGTAGCTCCACCAATAAGTGCCTGGGGGCACCCTACTCCGCCTGTAAACTTCAGCTGGCAGGCACTCAGTTCTCTTGCTCTGTAGGTCGGCAAGCCTAGCTCCACCGATAAGTGCCCAGAGGCACCCCACTCTGCCAGGAAGTCTCCTGTGCAAAGGCACTCAGCTTTCTCGTTCTGCGGGTCGCCCCTAGCACTGTCTCGTGTCAGTCTCCTGGTTCTGCTGCTGACTGTCCTCTGCTGCTGCTACTTCTCTACCACTGCTGGTCCTCTGCTGCTGCTTCTCATCGTCTGTGCCTTCTCCAGTGTAACAGCTCTCCTCGCTTCCGAGTCCTTGCCAGAATTGTCTTTGATGTCCTTAATTCCACCAACAGTCTCTTCAAGGCAATGTAGGCTTTTACTATGAAGCACTTTAAAATTCTTCCAGACTCTACCCAGTCAGTTTTAAAACTGGTTCCACATTTTAGCTATCTGTTAGAGCAGCACCCCACTCCTGGTACCAAATTCTGTCTTAGTCATCTAGTGCTGCTATAACAGAAATATAACAGGTCCCCTATTCTTAACAGCTCTCACTAAAAACCACTCTGCCTGTAATAAATACAATGTATTATGCCTTAAAACATAATGTAAAATTATCACCAAAAGTTAGACTCAATAGGGTGGGCTGCTTCCAGAGCTACACTGATAGGCTTTGGTTACTAAATTCCAAAAAGCCTCCTTAAAATATGGTCTTGGTTTATTGTAAAAGCAGCCACATATTGTATCCTACAGGAAAATGGTACAGTAAAGTTCCAATGAAATGATACATTTTTTTTTTTTTTTTTTTTTTTTAATCATGAGAACTCTTATCCTGATTTTGCCTGAGAAAATAAGCAGGTCTTAAGAGAACACAACACATGAAGTATTTTATATTATTTATTCACACCTATGCCTGGGTTTATCACAAGGTTGAAAGCAAGTTGATAAAAGCTGCCTGGGGTGCCAGAAAACAAGAAATGACCTCATATGTTTAAATTCCTTGAGCCATTTACAAGGTCCTGGGTCTTTTGCTTCGGGTCATTAACAACTTCACTACAGAAGAGAGAGGGACAGTAGATGGAAGTGAAATCTAAGTGACTTATTTTTGGAATTTAATTTCTTGTTAAAAAAGAAGAAGAATGAGAAAAGTACAGAAATCATTGACTAAAATGAGGTTTGGAGATTATCTGGGTGTTTCTTTTTATCCCTCAACCACTCTGTCTAATTTGCAAGTATAATTGAGAATGGGCCATAAAAGTTAATTTGAAAATTGGTTGTCAGGAGCCTTAAACCTTATGAGTTGGATTCTGTGAGGACAGCTTTACCCTCAAAGAGAGTGAGGAAAAACACCATCTTTTAGGATGACAATTACTGGGAAATGAGAAACGTAATTTCTTAAGTTAAATTATAAATAGGAAAAATCAGAAAGTGTGAAAGCTGCTGCCTTTCAATTTCCTCCCGTAAGTTCCAGGGGCAGATATTAGCAAACTGACCCTAGAGTGTGGGTACTAAATCTAGGGAGATATCAAGCCTTCCTGAATTTGATGTAACATTTTTGACCTATAATACTGAAAACTGCACATACCCACATTTCTGTGAATCGTTTCAGGAGTCCAAGGTTTTCCTGGAACCTAATACGAATCTCTCTCTAGGTCCACCTACTGGGTTAAGAACTTCTACCCCAGACTACAACCTCCACAAAGCAGGGAGTGCCATGTTTTCCTTTTCTTGCAAGCCTAGTGACTAGCACACTGCTTGGCAGATTAAACTAGAGGTCTGAAGTGTATTTACAGCAGTGTATTTCTGTGATGCTGCCTAGATGTGATTTATAGCCTCTACCACCATGCTCTGCAAAATGTTGACCTTGTACAGAAAGGAACAATACTATATCATAAGGCATTTCTCTTCATTTCGTCTCTGTTTCTATGTTTTGAAATGCACAAGAACCTAATAATTTTAATGTAAGAACATATTATGATCAAGAAGAAAAGTGTGAAATGATAAGTTACATTTATTAAATGCCAGTACGTGGTAAGCACTGTTCTCAATAGATATAAATGATTCCCTTACGTTCTGTTTGTGTTGTTATGCATTTTCTGAGTCTTTTACAAACAGTTTTTATTTAGGTTGTTTCCTTTTATCTGATAGTTTCTGATTTTTAATAGGTATGCTTAGTCTGTTTACTTCGGGTGCGATTAGTGATCCATTTCATCTTTTTTATTTTTATGATCTTATCTTGTATTTTTGTTTTCCTTGTTTCTTTTTTTTTTCCCCTCACTTTATGTTCCTATTGGATTGATACATATTTCTGGAGTCCTTTTTTCTCCTTTTCTACTTTGAAAACTTTATATTTCTATTCTTTTAGGTATTACCCTTAATTTAATAATAATATTGTTGATTATAAATTAGTGTAACACAATTAAGTGCTTCAATATTTCTAAGCTCCTGCTACTAGTATGCTCCAGCTACACAATGAATGCCTGACCCCATTATACTACTTGCATGTAATTTAACTTTACTGGTTTTGTAACCATCTCATAGTGACCCTATAGCGACCCTATTGGACAGAGTAGAGCTGTCCCATAGAGTTTCCAAGGAGCACCTGGTGGATTTGAACTGCCGACCTTTTGGTTAGCAGCTGTAGCACTTAACGATTACACCACCAGAATCGGAATCGACTCGACGGCAACGGGTTTGGTTTGGTTTTGTAATTAAAAAAAAAAAAAAAGATTTAATACAAAAAAAGAGTTAATTAAAGTTAACTAGCATTTTCTCAACTTTCTGTGCTCACTGCTATTTCTCATATGCCATGCCTTCCTTTTGGATCACCCTTCTTGCTGATGTCGTATATTTGAAAATGCCTTTTTCTTTATTCCTTTTTCCTTATACTTGAACAATGGTTTGGTTTCATATAATATTTTTGGACTGGCAGTTATTTATGTTCATCAGTTTGGGTATGTTACCCTATTGTCTTTAGATGCTTGAAGTCTAACATCAGTCTAACTGTAGTTATTTTGTAGGTAACCTGTTGGTGCAGTATAAACCAAATCCATTGCTGTGAAATTGATTCTGACTCATAGTGACCCTTTAGGACAGAGTAGAATTGCCCCATAGGGTTTCCAAGGCTGTAAATCTTTACAGAAGCACACTGCCACATCTTTCTCCTGTGGAGCAGCTGGTGAGTTTAAACTGCCAACCTTCTGATTAGCAGCTGAGTGCTTAACCACTATGCCACCAGGGCTCCCTAAAGTACACGTAAGTATAGAAATTTTAATTGAGAGCTCTCAACTTCTCAAAATAATATTCGTTATTCCTATGTCATTTTTCTATTAGCTCCTTCCATTTGATCTTCAGAAATAAACAGCTATCTCTTCCCAGAAAAAGAAATGTACTTAACCTTGCTACTCTTACAGGATTCATTTGACAAAGTTCTGAAATTACTGCTTACTGCTCTATTTTCTCACTACTTAGACATCTATAAACTAGCTTCTGGCCTTAATATCTTGAAACTGCACTAAAAACATCACGAAACACCGCTTAAATGCCACAACTAGTGGTAGTTTGCACAGCTTTTGATACTGTTCAACGTTCACTTTTTTTTTTTTCTTTCTTAAAACGCTTTCCTCTTGAATCTCCAGCTCTCTCGGTTATTCAGTTTTTCCAGCTAGCTCTCTGAGCACTCTTTTGTACCATTTGTTTTCTGTTTCCAACTTTCTGTGAATGTTTTTTAAAGTTGATTCCTTAGTCATATACTCATTTCCCCCTCTGCTTCATAAAACTCAGCCATTTTCCTAGATTCAAATTAAAAGTTTTATCTTAAAAAGTAAGCTATATTAAATATTATTCATGAATGAAAATAGAACACTACTTGTTTTGGGAGAAATTCAGAATTTTGGTTATCTCAGGATAAAAAAGAAACCTGTTGCCATCGAGTCAATTCCAACTCATAGTGACCCTAAAGGACAGAGTAGAACTGCCCCACAGGGTTTCCAAGGAGCGCCTGGTAGATTTGAACTGCCGACCTTTTGGTTAGCAGCTATAGCTCTCAACCACTACACCACCAGGGTTTCCCTATCTCAGGACAGTTCTTATAAAAGATTGATTTAAATTTAAATATAAATTCTAAGCATGCCTATTAAATTGCTCTTTTGACAACATCTGGTTGAACTAAGTTAGACCAGCACACGTTTGGATTCTAAATTGGGAATGAATGCAGACTTAGACCCAGTTCAAATGTATCTCTAGCTTTGGTTTGCAACTCAAACGAAAACAACATGTAAATAGGACATAAGACACACAGGCATGCGGACATAATTAGACACGCCTTCCTAGTGTCTCCTTTGATTCATATGAATATACTTCTAATAGGCAGTGATTTATTTCACCTACATGGAGTGAAGAGAATCCACCAGAATAAAGGAATCCAGACCCACAGCCTAAGGGTGGAGCCACAGCCCCTAAAATGTCTACCTGCCATCAATAAGAGAAGTCTTTACTGTGGGACATATCGCTCTCCCACATTCTATTTCTATTGTGTTTCTTATCATATTATCAGGCCAAGGTATCTAGGCCATGGCCTTACATCTGGGATAACTTTATCAGCATTAAGATGACAACCAAGCTCTTTCAAAATATATCATCAAGGTGTGGTGGCTACAGACCTTGAAGAGTCAAGGAAACCTGGCTTCCTGTTCTATTTCTGGCATCATTTACATTTTGAGAGGTCTTTGACTTTTTTGGTACTTCAGTTTTCTCATTACCTACAAAAATGAGATTAAGCTGAAAGAATACTGATTTATCTTCAAACTCAAACATGTTATGATAACACTTTTATCTTGATCAGCGGTCCACAAACTACAGCCCACAGGCCAAATACAGCCTGCCTGCTTTTGTAAATAAAGTTGTTTTGGAACAGTCACACTCATCTACTACTTATAGCTTATGCCTGCTTTCATTACAAGAACAGAGTCGAGTAGTTGGGACAGAGATTGTTTGGTCCACACATCTCCCTGAGCTCAATAATCCTTAAAATAACACTATTTTATATAAAGACATTTATATCAGTGCCTGATACACATAGTAACGGCTTCAAAATGTGAGCTATTAGTATAAATTAAAGTATTCTCCGCAGCTTCTAATATGTGCCAAGTACACACTAAACATTTAATTTAAAAAATTTGAATTAATGAAAATATGGAATTAATTACTACCAACGGTAATCACATTTTACTTAGTCACTCAGGCTAAAACCTCAGTGCCACCTTTGGCTTTAAGCTCTCCTAGAGACGCACCATCAAATTCTGCTATTTGTAAAATTCCAGACATCTGAGTCTCCTAATTTTTCTCTCTGAATCCAGAATGTTTGCCCTGTCCTTCTACTTGAACAAGTCCGTTAGAAAGTGACGTATATCTCATGATTTCTGCAATACTTTATGATAGAATTCTCTAAAAACTACCTGAAGAACAGATCTTCTGTAGGTTAGATTTTAGCCTATATATAACAGATGGTTGCTGAAGCTTTTTAAGCTTGAAAAGGAAAACAGAATCAGTGCTTAGCTATCTATTTTCCTGTATTCTCCAAGGTGATTTTCCCTGAATTAAATTAGATCACCAGCAAACAAACAACATAGAACATTATAATCCCAGTCCTTACAGAAATGCCTTCACTGGGCTATAATTTAATCATATGACCTAAATTTTTTGCAAATAACTTATGCAAGAAACCTCCATCTGAAAAGCTTCCTGAGTATTCTTAATCACTACTAAAGATACCTAATGAACTAATCCAGGCTATATGAAGAAGAATGCAGCACCAGGATTGAAGGGAAGGCTCATTAAAAACCTATGATATGCACATGACACGATCTCACTTGCCAAAAATGAAGATAACATGAAATACTGTTGAAGGTAGAAGACTATAGCCTCCAGTATGGATTACACCTGAACAGGAAGGAAACAAAAACACTTACAATTGACCGATAAACCACATCATGATAAATGGAGAAAATATTGAAGTTGTCAATGATTTCATTCTGCTTGGATAAACAATCAACGTCCACAGAAGCAGCACTCAAGAAATCACCTGGACACATGGGAGAAAAACGTAGAACAGAATTCAAATTCACCAGAAAAGACCAAACTTAAACTGGTCTGACAGAGACTGCAGGAACTCCTGAAACTGTGGCCCTCGGACAGTCTGCTAACCCACAACTGAAACCATTCATGAAGTCCAGTTTTCAGACAAAGATTAGACAGACCTATAAACCAAAAAATAACACATATGAGGAATGTGCTTCTTAGTTCAATCAAATATGAGACAAAATTGGCAACTCCCATCTAAAAGCAGGATGTGAAGGCAGGAAGGGACAGGAACTGGACAAATGGACACAGGGAACCCGGGGTGGAAAAGGGGATTGTGCTTTCACGTTGTGGGGATTGCAACCGATGTTACAAAACAATATGTGCATATATTTTTGAATGAGAAATTAACTTGAGCTGTAAACTTCACCTAAAGCACAATAAAATAAATAAATAAATAAGAAATTAAACAACACATTGTATTGGGTAAATCTACTGCAAAAGATCTCTTTAAAGTGCTAAAAAGCAGAGATGTCACTTTGAAGACTAAGTTGCACCTGACCCAAGCCATTGGGTGTTTTCAGTCACCTCATATGCATATAAAGGTGGATAATGAATAAAGAAGATCGAGGAAGAACTGATGCCTTTGAATTACCATATCAGCAAAGAATACTGAATATACCATGAGAGTGCCAGAAGAACAAACAAATCTGTCTTGAAAGAAGTATAGCCTGAACGTTCCTCAGAAGCGGGGATGGTGACACTTCATCTCGAATTACTTCGGAAATGTTATCAGGAGAGACCAGTCCCTGGAGAAGGACATCATGCTTGGCAGAGTAGACGGTCAGCAAAAAAGAGGAAGACCATCAACGAGATGGATTGACACAGTCGCTGCAACAATGGGCTCAAGCATAACAATGATTGTGAGGACGGCGGAGGACCAAGCAGTGTTTTGTTCTGTTGTACAGAGGGTAACTATGAGTTGGAACCAACTCGATGGCATCTAACAACAATTAATTTTCCTATTTTAGGGAATTTTCCACTGTGGAAGTCAAAGGTGCCCAGACACACCTTCTTTTTATTCCCTGGATCTAGTGTTGAAAATGTGAATTTAGCTCAGCCAACCAGAGACTACTGCCCAGGGCTTTAGATCTTGAGGGAGAGACAGAAGAACTAGGCGCCTAACTACTTACAGACTACCCAGCTGGAGACTCAGGACATGTGGCAACAGTATCTGTGGTGGTTCCACTGGGGCATCCTATTGACTGTACCTGTGGTTTCACCTTGGCTATGTTCTCTACTCTTCTGATGCCCTTGGTTTTCACCAATTTCTTTCACCCCAAAGTCAAAACCCGTTGCTGTTGAGTCTATTCTGACTCATAGCGACCCTATATGACAGATTGAAATTACCCTATAGAGTTTGCAAGGAGCTGCTGGTGGATTTGAACTGCTGATCTTTTGGTTAGCAATCACAGCTTTTAACCACTACTCCACAAGGGCTCCATTCCTTCACCCCACTCCCTAGCTATCACATTGATCCTGTGAGCTACCCAATGTCTTTCAAACAAATTTCCATCTTGCTTAAAGTAACTAGGAAGTCCTGGTGGCACAGTGGTTAAGAGCTCAGGTGCTAACCAAAAGGTTGGCAGTTTGAATCCACCAGCCACTCCCTGGAAACCCTGTGATGCAGTTCTACTCTGTCCAATAGGGTCACCATGAGTTGGAATCGACTCAATGGCATTTTTTTTTAAGGTAACTAGAATCAGTTTCTATTGTTTGCATCTAAAAGATATGCCTAAAATATTTCACTATTTTTTTTCTTGTTATCAAGAAACACTGTTGGGAGGTCAAGACAACATGGCGCTATAGACAGAAGCATCACGCCATCCCTCCACAGCAAAGATCCAAAAAACTAAGTAAAACACAGACAAACGTCAATCCTGGAACCCTAAGTGTCAAATAAAGAGATAAAGAACTCAGCCAAGCACTGAATGGAATAAGAAACCAACAGAGAACAGAGAGCAAAGAAAGATGTGCAGAGGTCCCCTATCAGCTAAGGCAGCATGGATTCACCATCCTGGACTCCTGTCAGAGATCAGCAGACAGGGAGTACACAAAAGTAGCTTCACAGAACTCCAGCAGGAGACAGAACAACCAGTAACCAAAGATACATGCTTCCCACCCTTCCCGCCTGGCCTCCTCTGCTTCCTGCTGGCCACAGTCTCTTGGCTGGGAGGGCACCGGCTTTGGCCCCATGCTGCCTGAATATAGCCCGCTCACAATGGCTGGCTTACTTACCGCCATTTGTTTGTTGCTGGCGTTGCTTTTTTCTGCTTCTTTTGGTTTCTATCGTGCCTCTCACCACCTTCCCCTCCTTTCTCTCAAACACCTGGTTCCGTGTGCTATCTTTGTTTCTTCTTGAAAGGCTGTGAAGCGCTGCTCAACTGGGAAACTGCTTCCTTGGTCAACGCCACCATACTGGTGGGATCCTCGGGGCATTTTTTTTTTTTATGTTTTGCTTTGTTCTGTTCTGTTTTGTTTCTTTGTTTTCTTTTTCTTTTCACAGCTTGGTGGGCCCCTCTAGCCAGGCTGTACTACACAGTTTGGGAGCCACTTCCCCGGTCTGCACAGCCATGTCAGTGGGATCCCTGGGGGCATTTCTTTTTTCTTTTTTATTCTTTTTGTCTTTCTTCATTTCTCAGTTTCTTTTCTCTCTATACTTACTTTCTTTTCCTGCCAGGAGTGACAATGTTAATCTTGACAAAATAGACCTTAAAACAAAATCCACCAGAAAAAACAAAGAAGGGCACTGTATCATGATTAATGGATGATCCAGCAGGAAGACATAACCGTAATAAACATCTACGCGCCCAATGACAGGGCTATAAAATACATAAAACAAACTCTAACAGCACTGAAAAGAAAAATTGACAGTTTCACAATAATAGTAGTAGACTTCAACGCACCACTCTCAGTAAAGGACAGAACATCTAGAAAGAAACTCAACAAACATACAGAGGACCTAAAGGGCACAATCAGCCAACTTGACCTCATAGACATATATAGAATACTTCACCCAACAGCTCCAATTTCCTTTTCCAATGCACACAGAACGTTCTCCAGAATAGACCACATCTTAGGCCACAGAGCAAGCCTCAACAAAATCCAAAACACTGAGATAATACAAAGTATCTTCTCTGACCACAACACCATCAAGGTAGAAATTAACAGCAGGAAGAGCAAGGGAAAAAGATCAATTACAGGGAAACTGAATAACACCCTGCTTAAAAACCACAGGGTAATAGAAAAAAATCAGAGATGGGAACAAAGACTTCGTAGAATCAAACGAGAATGAAAACACGTCATATCAAAATCTTTGGTACACAGCAAAGGCAGTCCTTATCTGGAATTTGACTTTTTTGTTTGTTTGTTTGCACATTCAGTTTTTAATAGCTATGCAATTACTCACCTCTTTACACATGAAGTCAAATCATGATATTTACTATGCAAAAAGCTTCAAATTCTTTTATTAAAGAAATCTTTTGGGTTTTTTTTTTTTTTTTTTTTTTTTAAGTAATATTAACTGAGTACAATGTCTCAAGCTCCATTTAGGCAATGATGATACACAAGACAGACATATCCTTGCCCTCATGGGGTTTTCATTCTGGTGGAAGGACAGACAATAACCAAGTAAATATATAGGCAGTTAATATAACTTACGTATGGAAAAAATAAAACAGTGACAGAAGAGAGTGGCTGTGTGGTAGGTGCTGTGCTGCACCACTCAGACCCCCTCTTCAAGATTAAATGACCTCACTCCCAGCTTCTAGAAGGTTCTACTGGCTGACATTCAGCTGTCATACTTCTCTAGTTATTTCCTTCAGCTGAAGAGAGTCCCCTGCCCAAGGTGATGCCCCCTTACCAGGGCACCCTACAACCAATGACTGGTCAACGTGCAGATATAAAGGCTGGACTCTTATCCCAAATTTGGACAACTCTGAAGGGACATTCCAGTTTTAGAGCCCCTGAGGGGTTGTTGTAGCAGCCATGGTGACACAACATTTACAGTGATTTGCTGCTTACTGAAAGGTCAGCAGCTTGAACCCACAAGCTGCTCTGTGGGAGAAAGGAACTGGTGATCTGCTCCCATGAAGATTACAGCCCAGGACACCCTACGGGACAGTTCTACCCTGTCCTATAGGGTTGCTATGAGTCAGAATCTACTCAACTGCACAGAACAAGAGGGGTTGACTGAACACTCGTTGTGACTGCATTTTGTTTTTTTTAATTGTACTTTAGGTGAAAAGTTTACAGCTTAAGTTAATTTCTCACACAAAAATTTGCACACATATTGTTATGTGATCCTAGTTGCAATCCCTATAATGTGACAGCACATTCCCCCTTTCCAATTCACGTTTCCCATGCCCATTCAACCAGCTCCTATCCCCTTCTGCCTTCTCATCTTGCTTCTAGATAGGAGCTGCCCATTTAGTCTCATGTAACTACCTGAACTAAGAAGCACACTCTTCACTAGTATTATTTTATGTTTTATAGTCCAGTCTCATCTGTCTGAAAAGTTGGCTTCAGGAGTGGTTTTAGTTCTAGGTTAACAAAGTCTGGAGGCCATGTCTTCTGGGGTTCCTCTAGTCTCAGTCAGACCATTAAGTCTGGTCTTTTTATGTGAATTTGAGTTCTGCACCACACTTTTCTCCTGCCCCACCAGGGACTCTTTGATGTGTTCCCTGTCAGGGTGGTCATTGGTGGTAGCCAGGCGCCCTCTAGTTCTTCCACTCTCAGGCTGATGGAGTCTCTGGTTTATGTGGCCCCTTTGCCTCCTGTGCTAATATTTTCCTTGTGTCTTTGGTGTTCTTCATTCTCCTTTGTTCCAGGTGGGTTGGCACCAATTGATGCATCTCAAATGAGCACTTGCAAGCTTTTAAGACCCCAGACATCACTCACCAAAGTGGGATGCCACTTTGTTATGCCAATTGACCTGGATGTCCCCTGAAACCATGGTCCCCAGGCCCCCACCCCTGATACTCTGTGTGACTGCATTTCTGATCTCTTCTCAGAGTCAGCTTCCCATAGAACTGACAGCAATTGGCTGCAAGTGGAAATTGAGTATCTACTTGACTTGTTTGACATCCCCTTGCATACCAGATTTCATATATCCTACTCTCATTAGCCTATAAATTCTGTCTACCACTTCCTTCAGCTCAGAAAAATAGGAGAGACTTTTGCCTCAAAAAATATTCATTTGCCTCAAAGAAATAGTCATTTCTTTCTCCAAAAGTATTTGTCTGAAGTACAAATAATGATATATCTGTTGTAAGAAAAAGGAATCTGGAGTATCTGAGGCACTGTACTGAGAACCCACTCTTCATTCTCTTCTGAAGTGTTTTAATAACAACCATAGCAAGTTACATTTATAGAGCATTTTCTTCTTGTCAAATATTTTGTGAAATATTTTTACATTAACTATCTCACTTTGTCCTAAGAACAACTTTGAGTTAAAATTATCCCATTATACCAATAAGAAAATTGAGGTTTAATATGTATAAATAAACATGTCCAATGAATCAAATCCAACAGATGTTGAAATTTGGATTTAAACCCAGACAGTGAACACCTGATCCCTAACCACCATTTAAAGTTCCCTTTTATATCATACAGAGTTATAGGAAGTCTTATAAAGTTTATCCCTTATAGCCTCATAAGGTTTAGGTGCCATTTTATACATTCATGTAAAAAAAAAAAAAAAAAATCCTTCCCTTACCACAAAAGGAACCAAATACATTTTACATTAATCATGAAAAAAAAAAGACAACCTGGGAGTTTTCAAATGAGTCCATTTCAAATAAAACCTGTCACCTTTGCCTATTTTAAAAAGAAAAATAAAACTTCCTTTTTTCTCCAGAGCGCTACAATCCACTATCAAATGCTCTGCTTTATTCTGTTGTGGTTTATGATCAGTCTGATGTCGTTAATGTGCTAGTCAGATAATATAAAAGTGAAGTATTCACCTGAGGAGTTGGCCATCTGTGACTTTTAATCCCACCTATCATGACTGTCAACCCACATAATGTTGAAACAAGGAGTAAATTTTCACATATGAAGGTAAGCCATTGCAAAAAAAGTAACATAAAAGGAACCCACAGTATATTTTGTACTATATAGCTTTTTTTTCCACTACCCCTTTCCATAATGTATTTCATTTTGAGCTACACTTTGAGCTACAGAACAAAACCATATGGCTTGGTCCACAAAACAGTTACTCATATTTTAATTATTCACATTTAACCAATGCATTTAATTAATTTGTCATGGATATTCCACAAAAACTTAGCTTTAGAGAAAACTACAATTTACAAGAAAATATATCATTGGTAGCACTGGAACACATTTATCTCAGGTTAAACCACTTCAGGGAAAAAAGATTTCTCTCCCTGAGTTTTGATCTATTCATTTATGAACTGAAGTTGGAAAGTCTCTCCTAGAATCATAATAGTAAGCTCTGCTTGATCCATAGCCCCCAAGGAAGAGAAGGCAAAGTTGATACTGAGTAATTTTAGGAAAAGCTAGCCAATGTCATTAAAATTGCACAGTTTCAAAACAATCAAACGTAGCAGGAGCTTAGATCATTTACTTCTTGAAATAAAAATCAGAGTTAAAACCTGAACAAAAAAAGATTCTCAAATTTGGTAGTATCATTAGAAAGGTTAGTATAAATTGTTCACAAGCTTATAAAACAATAGGACTGTCCTATTTTATGAGTGCCATAATAATGCAGGATTCCCAAAAGCATGAGAATGGAGAAAAGTAGCAGCTATTAATTTTTGGGAACAGAAAGTTTCAAAAACCATATTCATAACAGATAATATAATCTCTCAAATAAACTTGAATTTTGCTTATCAATGAAAATTCTAAGTTTCTTATTCAAATAAACTCATCTACCACTCAAATAACAGACTGGATAAAATGGAATGTATAATATATAGAGTTTGCCTTTGATGTGACTGTGTTTCCTCCAAAATATGAATAAATTCCAGAGGAAAGTGTAGTACCCTCATTCTTGGAATTTTGTGACAATTGCAGCATTCATGAAATTTAAGTAAGGTCTTCACTTAGAGCATTAATAGTAATATAATATGTTCTTGGTGAATTTCTTTCATGTAGCCTAAGTTAATCGGAGAAAACAGACAGGTAACTGTTTCATGGGCTTTTTTAAGTTTTTATTGTGGTGAAATACATATTACAAAACATTTGCTATTTCAACCATTTTTATGTGTACAATTAGGTGATATTAATTACATTCACTATTTTGTGTAACTATCACCATATCTGTTTCCAATTTTTTCTATCAACCCTAATAGAAATTCAGTACCCCTTAAGCACTACCTCCCTATTTCCCCCTCACACCCACCCCTGGTAATCACTAATAAACTTTGGTCTTCTTGTATTTGTCTAGTCTAGATATTTCATATAAGTTGTTGTTGTTAGGTGCTGTCAAGTTGGTTCTAACTCACAATGACCCTATGCACCACAGAACGAAACACCACCCGGTCCTACGCCACGCTTAGAATGGTTGTTATGCTTGAGCCTATTGTAGCCACTGTGTCAATCCATCTCATTGAGGGTCTTCCTCTTTTTCGCTGATCCTGTACTTTACCAAGCATGATGTCCTTCTCCAGGGACTGATCCTTCCTGACAACATGTCCAAAGTATGTAAGACGTAGTCTCGCCATCCTTCCTTCTAAGGAGCATTCTGCTTGTACTTCTTCCAAGACAGATTTGTTCATTCCCTTTTGGCAGTCTGTAGGATATTCAATAACCTTCACCAACACCACAATTCAAAGGCATCAATTCTTCTTCGGTCTGCCTTATTCATCGTCCAGCTTTCGCATGCATATGTTGTGACTGAAAATATCATGGCTTGGGTCAGGCACACCTTAGTCTTCAAGGTGACATCTTTGCTTTTCAACACTTTAAAGAGGTCTTTTGCAGCAGATTTGCCCAGTGCAATGGTCATTTGATTTCATGACTGCTGCTTCCACGGGTGTTGATAAGTAGGATCATACGATATTTATCCTTTTGTGTCTGACTTATTCCACTCTGCGTAATGTTTTTAAGGTTCATCTATGTTGTAGTGTGTATCAGAACTCTCTTTATGGCTGAATAATATTCCATTGTATGGATGTACTACCTTTTCTTTATTCGTTCATCTGTTGATGGACATTTAGGCTGTTTCCACCTTTTGGCTGCAGAGAAGCAGAAAGAGGGGGACCTCAGTACCACCAAGTAAGATGAGCCAGGAGTGGAGTGTGTCATTTGGACCTGGCATCCCTGTGCTGAGAAGCTTCTAGACCAGGGGAAGATTGATGACAAGGACATTCCCCCAGAGCCAAGAGAGAAAGCCTTCCCCTGGAGCTGGTGTCCTGAATTTGGACTTCTGGCCTCCTAAACTGTAAGAGAATACATTTCTGTTTGTTAAAACCATCCACTTGTGGTATTTCTGTTATAGCCGTACTAGATAACTAAGATATATGGTAATTTTTATTAAGTTTTTGAGGAACCACCAACCTGTTTTCCATAGTGGCTACACCATTTTGCACTCCTACCAGCAATGGATGAGGTTTGCAATTTCCTCACATCCTTGCCAACACTTGTTATTTTCTGTTTTTTTGAAACAGCCCTCCTACTGGGGGTGAAGTATATAAGGAGTGGGTTATGTTCTGTATAAATGTGTAAATCCAAGCATGGTTCAAGGTTTTGGGATAAGGAATTTCCTTCACCCGAATCCCTAACACACGCGGTCTTGGTGGAAGAAGGAAACTGGCCTGTAACAAGGATCAGGCATGAGCTGTGGGGCAAAGATGAGCAGACCTTGGCACATGAATCCCCAGGCCGGAGGAGCTGGCTCCTCCTCAGAAGTGAAGCCTGACCCTGCCCAGCCTAAAGCTGCTGCATTGTTGCAGGCTCATTGAAAGGCCAAGTCTCAGCCTCTGTTAGCCAGCTCTTTCTCAAATGTGAATGACAGTATTTCAGAGTTAAAATTATTGAAAAAGGACAAAGTTCAAGGGCTGGGTTAGTTTTCCAGCTAATTGTGTGTGACTGTGTTGAGAGGATAATTATTATTGGACTTGCAGAAACTTATTGTAGTTCTTCCTGGTGAAACCCCTTGTTTATGCAGGTCTGGAAGCTCAGATACGGATGATCTGGCCTCCAGATGGGGGAGTTGTGTCTGCTCAGGATCTAGCTGTGCACACAGCTGTTGTTAGCTGCCACTGAGTTGGCCCCTGACTCCTGGCAATTCCATGTACAATGGAACAAAACGCTGCCCAGACCTGTGCCATTCTCATGATTGACTGTAGATTAGACCATAGTGATCCAAGGGTTTTCTTTTTTCCCT
The DNA here is from genome assembly GCA_030035585.1 of Dugong dugon. Taxonomy (NCBI): domain Eukaryota; kingdom Metazoa; phylum Chordata; class Mammalia; order Sirenia; family Dugongidae; genus Dugong; species Dugong dugon. Next base: position 17,414,033 of record CM057480.1, on the reverse strand, counting down.
AAATTTTATTTATTGTGTTATTGTTGTAGAGAATATATAAAGCAAAACATACACCAATTCAACAGGTTTTACATGCACAATTTAGTGACATTGATTACATTCTTCAAGTCGTGCAACTATTCTCACTCTCCTTTCCTGAGTTGTTCCTTTCCCATTAGCATAAAGTCACTGCCCCCTAAGGTTCCTATCTAATCTTTTGAGTTACTGTTTTCAATTTGATCCCACATAGATAATTCTTAAAAGAGAATAATGCCCAAAGCAGACTTTTTTTTACTAGTTAAGCTAAACTATCGTTCGGTTTTAAGATGACTTCAGGGATATTTATGGTTTAAGGTTTAAAGATGAACTAAGGGCAATAGTTTCAAGGGTTCACCCACCCTCCATGGCTCCAGCAACTCTGGAGTCCATGAGAATTTGAAATTCTGTTTTGCATTTTCTCCTTTTTGACTGGAATTTTTCTACGGAATCTTCTATCAAAATGTTCAGTAACGGTAGCCGTGCACCATCCAGTTCTTCTTGCAGTTGATCATGGAGGCAATTAGCCATCATTCCATATCCTCCTATTTCTGGCTCTCCTTCTTCCTCTAGTGCTCCAGGCTAATAGAGACCAAATGTTTTGCCTTGGACAGCCACTAGCAAGCTTTTAAGACGCGAGGCACTACCCAATGAATTAGGAGGTAGAACAGAAGCACTAAACACGTTATTAGGCCAATTAACTGGGACGGAACCATGATCCTAAACCTCCAAACCAAGGAGGTGTTTGGTTGTACATAGGCAGCTTCAGCAGCTACTTTTTTTTTGACAAGGCCTGGATGTCAAATGTGTCTGAACTGCTTACCCATGACTCTGAACCAAACTGTTCATATGCTAATTATTTTTCTTTATTAAGTGGTTTAGGCTATAAACAATCATAACTGAATCAACATATTTTGTCAGTTGTTGTTTACAACTGTGTCTCCACTCTGCATTATTTTCTATCTTTTTACTTAAAATTCAATTATTATTAAAAAAAAAAAAAGAAAAAAGAACCTATATAGTTGGCAAATAGCTCAGTAAAGATTACTTTGTGCAGCTAACCCTTAAGGGCTCACCCCTGAACCCAAATTTGGATGATGTCTTACTAAAACTATTGACTCAGGGGGGAAAAATACTAATTAGTGATCAAAGTCCAAATTGTAAGTGTTCAAGACACTTGTCCAAAATAAATCTGTTTGGGTAAGGTATTGATTTGGGGCTTGGCAATCCTTGGCAAAACCCTAATTCAATTAACATTTTTTGAGGATATACTGTGTGCAAAATACAATTTAGCCCTTATATTCATATAACTTATAATGCAACGGAGAAGATAAGCATATACTCAAGGAATGATACTCCAAGAGATAATACATCTTATAATTAAGATAAACATTTCAATTTTTTCCATATACAGTTACAACTTTCTCTATATGGTGGGATCTATTTCTTGAAAGGATGCTCATTCTGAATGTATGAATATTGGATAATATTTTCCACTGTGTCTTTCCATGCAGGAGATGTGTTCTTCTGGGGTAATACAACTAACAGCTAAAATTCATCACAATATTTTTACAGATACTGTTAATAATAACCACCACTTGTTGAGTGGCAGGGGCACCCTACACTCTATATTATCCTGGGAGGTATAAATCATTTTCCTTATTTTATTGATGAAGAGATTCACTGTCAGTGAGCCTGCACAACTTACCTAAGTTTCCCTAACTAGGACGCGTCAGAACAGATTCAACAGACCTGCGTCTCCCTGGCTCAGCATGTGCTCTCTCCCACAATGCTACACTGACATCCAGCAAAAAGTAATTAGTATTTCTTACAATCGCTGGTGTACCTAGAATTATCTCAAAATAAAAAGTTTAATTAAACAAAGCAATTAGCCTGGTAACTCTCCAGGTTATAAAATAGGAATGTAAAGTAGCCAGAATTGTTTGTTTTCCACAAAAATAGCAACTTTAGTTTAACTAAATGAATACACTGCAGTCTAAAGTCACTGAGATTCCATCAAAACCCTTCCCTAAAAGGCATAACAATATTATGTTCACTTATCTTTTGTCCTTAAACCACTTTTTTTTTTAAATTTTTTATGACTTTCTGGAAGATTCCATCTTTCAGAGATCAGCAGTTTGAGCACAGACAAGGGGCATGTAGACATAAGAGATGCCATCATACAAACGCAATTACTGAAACACGGGCCCAAGTGGCTGGACAATATTTTGAGGGTCATTTTCTAGATACTGCATTTCAAGTTATCTGGTAAATTAGACTGCTCAAGTCTGAACCAGATTTTTATCCACCAAGCTACAATGCAAGTCATGTGCTTGCCATAACTAAGTTGCTTCAAATACAAACACATTCAAGAACTCTATATAACGAAAGTGAGCTGAAAATCCAGTGCAAACAAGCCAGCAGTGATGCATGCTGATAGTTTAAGACTAAATAAATACTGATCTGATAAAGCCCATTTAAAGTTAACTCTTACATCTTCAACATAGGTTCCATGTAACGGTACAATTACAGGTTCACAGAACTCAAAATCCAAAGATCTGAATTGCCTCTCTTGCCACAAGGGGGGAAAAAGAAGGCAATTCAAAAATCAGGTTAAATATGAGAGGGAGACTCAAGCTAGTTTTCCTTCCAAATATAGAATGAAAATGGTGCTAACTTGAAGGGAAAGAAAAGAATTTCTATGCTCTTCTCACTGACCCTTAAGTGGAACTTTCTTTTATGTATATTTTGTAACATTACCTCATATTGTTCGCGTGAGCAACATGAAAGGCATACCTTTGGTGTTTCCTTATCTGAGGGAGCCTTTACCCAAGACAAGAAAGAAATGATTCCATGGTATGATAGATAACACAGACTTTCTTCCTCACCGTAAGGATGAGAAGTCTGTAATAACTCCAAACAAGAAGGTAGTTTACAATTCTTACTTTTCCTGCCATATATAAAATTAAAGCCTGAAGAGGAAAAAGACAAAGATATCAGTTTCCTGCTTAAAAATCTATGAAGGGTGCTCCTTCCCTTCCTCACCTAATAAGCTTATGACATGTCCAATTACGAACATGAGCAGATTTCACCAATGCACTGCAAAGTGTGTTTGGCAGAGTGTATATCCATTTGGGCTAGCAGATCCCCACTGTCAACAATCACGCGTGATCTTTGCTCCAGTGCGTGACACCCCGTGACTGAGGTTTGCGTTTTCTGGGGTGAGAAGTGTGATTCACAGCCCAGATGGCAGCGCTGTCTGAAAAGGTTTGTTTGGATTCCTGCAACAATTATTTCCTAACACGTTTTTAGAGGAGCTTCATTTTGACCAAATGAGAACACAGGGGCCATCCAGGTCTCTGTAACTTCTGGCAATAAAGCTTTTGGTACAAATTTCATCAAGTCTTAAGCAAGCAATACTAAAGTGTAAGCAAGCTTGAGTTGTTCACTCACTTGACAAATGTCACTTAGTCCATAAAAAAAATGGGGCCACACAACCTTTGAAAAAAAAAACAAAAAACTACTAACAAATATTTTCTGTTGAAATTTCATTTTCCATTGGACAACACACTCCCTTAACAACATTTCTAATTCTATAATTTGTTGGTCCTCTTCAGTTATTAAGAGTCACTCATTATCTATTTTAATACTTCAATCTCATATTTGGTTAAAAACTCTTCTTTTTCCCTCCAGGCCCCAGAGTTCTGAGTGGAGGAAAATGAGGCCTCATTTGATACCACAACTTCTCTTTTTTTTTTTCCCAACTGGCTTCTTACTCCACTGAAATGGGGTAGGGAGGATGCAGAGGAAGAAAAACCATTCCCTGCTCTGCTGGCCCATGGAGATTTGACTGTCTGCACCTTACATGAACAATCCCACAGTGAATAGTGAGCTGATGAATTCTTTTTTGTTGGTTTCCTCTGTGTGGACAGTATCCATAGGGGCTGCGTTTGTTACACCCTACTCCCCCCAACTCAAGCAGTTTCCTGGTGTGGGGGCTTTGTCTTACCTAAGCCTGTCAGTCCTGACACAATCTCTTGCTGCTGGATTCTCCTCATCCAGTGAATGGCCCTCTATCCATGGAAATTTACCTATCTGTGCCACGCCAAATGGTAGAAACAGGCTGTGTTTCCCACACTCCTCTGAGTCCCACTAAGTCTTCCAGACCTTCCCATGGCCAGGCAGCATCAGGTTCTCATTCAGTCAGTGGCTTGGTAATTTTTTACAAGATGCAATCACTCCTCTCTGATTTATGGTTGCACTCTCTGCACTATTTGGTAACCCCAATGGTTGCTATGAGTCGGAATCGACTCGATGGCAACAGGTCTGGTTTTTTGGTTTTGGAAGGGTAGGAAAGGGATCCTGCTGGCACATTGGTTAAGCACTCAGTTGCTAACTGAAAGGTTGGCAGTTTTAACCTATCCAGTGGCTCTGTGGGAGAAAGATCTAACAATCTGTTCTCATAAAGACTGCAGCTTAGAAAACCCCATGAGGCATTTCTACTACATCACATGGGGTCACTATGAGTCAAAAATCTACTCACACCCAACAACAAGGGCAGAAAACACTCTCAACTGGAACTCATAACATCCTGATACACTGATCACTCTGTGCAAGATACTGGCATTACAATAAAGGATAGAATGTGGCTATGAATCTCACGTCATCATGTAGCACCATTTCTCTTCCTTGTCTTGGTCATAATTCATGGTGGCTTCAAAATGCACAGAGATGTCCCTTCCAAAGCCCTGGTCTTTCTCACCTCTTTAACCGTGACTGATCTTACCCTGCAGCCTACCTCAGGCACATGATCTCATGTTCATACCCAAATCATGACAGCGTAAATAAGTGAATCCCCTCCAAAATCTGAAATATCCCACTTTCTGACCATCATCTCCTATCTATTCTGTTCTTATGTTCTGATACCAGGACCGGAATCATTCTTTACACCCTCTTAACACAGTTTCCTATTGCTCATCATCTGGCCTGCTCTTAACCAATGTAATTCCATGGGCAATCACTCTAATCACAAACTCACATGCACCCTCTACTCTTCTACCTTTTTCTTGCTTCGTCTAAATTTCTTGCTTGGTTAAACCATGAAGTTGTTGTTGTTGGGTGCCATTGAGTCGATTTCTTACTCATAATGACCCCATGTGACAAAGTAGAACTATCCCCCATCCTGTTTAAATCTAATGATCCACCTGCTTCTCACTAACATCTCCTCTGCTGAATGTGGAGGAGAAACAAGCAGTTATGTTAAATACTGAGGTTTTCTCTATGTTTGAAAGCCAGATCCCCTCTCCCAAGTCCCCCGTTTTCTAGCTGAGTATCTTACGTAAGCTATTTAATTTCCCTGTGCCTCAGTTTCTTCATCTTTTAATATGAAGACGATATTAGTATACATTTCAAAGAGATACAATACGGATTAAATGAGTTAATACATGTAAAGCAGTGCCTGGTACTTAATAAGTCTTGACAAATATTGGCTGTTATCATTGCTATTATTAAAAATATTTTTCTGGATTTCTGGCAAAACGGTGCTCCAGGAAGAAGCACCACGCCATCCCTCCACAGCAAAGATCCAAAAAACTAAGCCGAACAGAGAAAACAACAATCCTGAAACCCTAAAACATCAAACGAAGAGATAAAAAACTCAGCCAAGCACCAAATGGAGGGAGAAAACTGACAGAGAAGAGAAAGTGAGGAGAAATTCATGCAGAGGTCCCCTATTAACTAACGCAGCACAGATCCGCCATCTTGGACTCCTATCAGAGACCAGCAAATGGGGGTACGAGTGAGCAGTTTCATGGAACTTCCAGCGGGAGATAAAACAACCCATAATTTGCGACATACGCTTTCCCACCCCCACCCTTCTTCAACCCCACTTGGCCTCCTCTGCTTCCCGTGGCCACAATCTCTTGTGCGGGAAGCACCGGCTGCTAGGATTCCACCCCCCCAGAATGGGTCGGATCTCAGAGTGCCATTTGTTGGCTGCTGGTGTTGCTTTTCTCCACTTCTTTTGATTTCTTCCTTACCTCTCACCAACTCCCTATCCTTTCACTCAAATACCTGGCTACGTGCGCCATCTTTGCTTCTTCCTGAAGGGCTGCAGAGCTCTGGTAATTTGTGATATACGCTTTCCCATCCCCTACCCTTCTTCACCCACACTTGGCCCACTCTGCTTCCCGCGGACACAGTCTCTTGTCCGGGAAGCACAGGTTGCTTGGATTCCACCAGCCTGCACTAGCTGGCTCTCTGAGTGCCATTTGTTGGCTATCAGTGTGGTTTTTTTTCTGCTTCTTTTGATTTCTTCCTTAACTCTCACCACCTCCCCCTCCTTTCGCTCAAATATCTAGCTCCATGCGCCATCTTTGCTACTTCCTGAGGGGCTACGGAGCTCTATTTGAGTGTGGAGCTGCTTCCTGGTCTGGGCTGCTGCGCTGGTGGGATCCCGGGGATTTTGTTCATTTGTTTGTTTTGAATTGTTTGTTTGTTTCCTTCTCCTTTTCTTCAGTTAGGAACCCGTTCTGGCCAGGCAGTGCTGTGTGGCTTAGAACCTACCCCCTCAGCTTGCACCGACATGCAAAGGGATCCCTAAGGGCATTTCTTTTTTCATTGGTTTTCTTTTTCTTTTTTTTTCTGTTTGGGGGGGGTTTCTTGTTCTTTTCTTTTTTTAAAAAATTTGTTTTGTTTTCTTTTCCCTCTTTTTCCCTTTACGTCTTTCTTCATTACTCAGTTTCTCGTCTCTCTCTATCTTCCTTCTCTTTCTGTTCCCTGAATACCTGGCAATGTATACCTCTATGCCTTCTAGCCAGACTGTACTGCAACACCTGAGAACAACTTCCCCAGACCTCACAGCTGCACCAGTGGGATCCCTGGGAACTTTGCTGTTCTTTTCCCTTTCCGGTTTTTATTTATTCATTCTTTGCTTTGCTTTTTTTTTTTTTTTTTTTCTTCCTCTCCCCCTTTTTGTTTTTCTCCATTTCATAGTCTCTCATTTTCTACTCCAACAGCCAGCTCCCCTAGCATTCTTTTTTGTTTGTTTGTATGTTTTTGGCTCCTATTTCTCTCTCCTCTCTCCCACATCCATCTTAGCTCCACCCATAACAATCTCCCCGCTACATCCTGCCTACCTGCACTGTGCACTTAAACATCACACCACAAGCAGAACAGGCACGGCCTACTGGAACCTGCCCTGCCCTGAATACCAACACGCCCTGTTGGCTGTGGTAAGAGCCACAAACAACCCGTCCCAGTGACTCCTCTTCAGCTAGACCTGCCCTGCCATACCATATCTGAGTGACTGACCCTGCCATTAGAGAAGGAGGTGAAAAGTATTGTGACCACAGACGAGCAAACAACAAAGAACACACAGCCCGCCGGCTCAGACATATCCAAAATTTTAAAAAATGGACGAAACAAACAAATCTACCATCAATAAACGACAAAAATAACTACTGAATGCCCTCAAGACAGCAGACAATATCAAAACATTTACAAAAAAGGACAGGATGGTTCCAGTAGGCATCCAAAATAAAACACCAGATGACCTTCCAGTGGAAGAAAAGGCACTAGAACTACCTAATAGAGAATTCAAATCTCTAGTACTCAGAATTCTCCAAGAGCTGAAGCAAAAAGCAGACAAAAATGAGGAAAAAAATAGACAAATTCATGGAAAATACAGACAAAAAATTGGAAGAATTCAGGAATATAATGCTGTAACAAAATGCCAAAATAAATTCACAACTAGAAATTATACAAAGATAACAATTAGAAATCCAAAAGATAAACAACATGATTTCAGAAACAGACAGTGTCCTAGAAGGGCTGAGAAGCAGATTTGAAATGGTGGAAGACAGGATCAGTGGAATTGAAGACAAACACTTGGATACAACCCTGTTTCAGGAAAACTCAGGGAAAAAAAAAAAAAGAAAAATGAAGAAACCCTGAGAGTTATGTGCCATACAATCAAAAGCAAAAACTTATGAGTCACTGGAGGTTCAGAACAGGGGGAAAAAACAGAAAACACAGAGGATCATTGAAGAATTGCTGACAAAAAACTTCCCCAATATGATGAAAGATGAAAAGCTGGCCATCTAAGAAGCTGAACAAACCTCATATAGGAGAGATCCCAAAAGAAAATCACCAAGGCATATCATAATCACACTCGCCAGAACCAAAGACAAACAAAGAATCCTGAGAGCAGCCCGTGAAAAACAAGAAGTCACATACAGAGGAGTAATAATAAGACTAAGCTCAGATTATTCAGCAGAAACCATACAGGCAAGAAGGAAATGGGATGACATATATAAAATCTTGAAAGAAAAATATTGCCAGCCAAGAATAATATATCCTGCAAAACTCTCATTCAGATTTGATGGTGAAATTAGCTCATTAGCAGATAAACAGAAATTAAGGGAATATGTAAAAGTCAAACAAAACATTCAAGAATTATTAAGGGGAGTTCTTCGATCTGAGGACAAACAGCTTCAGCTTACAGGCAGAATCTAGGATGCAGGATCATACCAACCAGATGCCAATCTAGGAAATGAACTCTCGAAGGCTATCCAAAACCAAAAGAAATACAACAGGGAATCAGAGAAGTTAATCAGTAAATGACAACAACATCAAAACAATAAAAGAGGGAATAAACGGCATAGGTATAGAACCTTCTAATGGAGAGGAAGGCAAGGTGATACCAAGTAATGGTAGACTGCTTCAAACTTAGAAAGATAAGGGTAAAATTTATGGTAACCACAAAGAACGTTAACAAACATACTCATTAAAAAAAAGAGGAAAAACAAAGTCTCAGCAAAAACAAAACCTACAAAAACAAAAGAAATGAAAAAAAAAATCCACAAAAAAAGTAACTCAGCACGAGAGAGTAAGAAGAACAAAGAAAACTTCAGCACAACAAAAGAAAGCACTACAAAATGACAGCAACAAACCCACATCTATCAATAACTACACTGAATGAAAATGGACTCAATGCACCCATAAAGAGACAGAGAGTGACAGAATGGATAAGAAAACAGGATCCATCAATATGCTGTCTACAGGAGACACACCTTAGAAACAAAGATGCGAATTTATTAAAAGTCAAAGTTTGGAAAAAAATATATCAAGCTAACAACTACCAAAAAAGAGCAGGAGTGGCAACTCTAATATCAGATAAAATACACTTTAAAACAAAATCCACCATAAAAGACAAAGAAGGACACTATATAATGATTAACGGGACGATCCATCATGAAAACATAACCATAATAAATATCTACACACCCAATGACAGGGCTCCAAAATACATAAAACAAACTCTAACAACACTGAAAAGAGAACTTGACAGTTCCACAATAATAGTAGGAGACTTCAACACACCACTCTCAGTAAAGGACAGAACAACTAAGAAGAAACTCAGCAAAGATAAAGAAGACCTAAAGGGCACAATCAGCCAACTTGACCTCATAGACATACATAGAACACTCCATTCAACCACTGCAAAGTACACATTCTTTTCCAATGCACCTGGAATGTTCTCCAGAATACAACACATCTTAAGCCACAGAGCAATCCTCAACAAGATCCAAAACGTTGAGATAATTCAAAGACTCTTCTCTGACCACAATGCCATCAAGGTAGAAATTAACAATAGAAAGAGCAAGGAAAAAAAATCAAGTACATGGAAACTGAATAAGACTCTGCTTACACATCACTGGGTAATAGAAGAAATCAGATATGGAATCAAACAATTCCTAGACTCAAATGAGAATGAAAACACATCATACCAAAACCTTTGGGACACAGTAAAGGCAGACCTCAGAGGACAATTTATAGCAATTGATGTAGATAGCAAAAAAGAAAAGGGGGCAAAATCAAAACATTAACTACAGAACTCAGACAAATAGAAAGAGAACAGCAAAAAAAGCCCACAACCACCGGAAGAAAGGAAATAGTAAAGATCAGAGCAGAAATAAATGAAATAGAGAACATAAAAACAATAGAAAGAATCAACAAAACCAAAAGTTGGTTCTTTCAAAGAATCAACAAAATCGACAAACCACTGGCCAGACTGACAAAAGAAAAACAGGAGAGGATGCATAGCCCAAATAAGAAATGAAATGGGGGACATTACAACAGACCCAACTGAAATAAAAAGGATTATAACAGAATATTATGAAAAACTATACTCCAACAAATTGGAAAACCTAGAGGAAATGGATAAATTTCTAGAAACACACGGCCTACCCAAACTACAACAAAGTGATGTTGAAAATCTGAACAGACCCATAACAAGAGAAGAGATTGAAAAGGTAATTAAAAAAACTCCCAACCAAAAAAGCCCTAGCCCAGATGGGTTCACTGGAGAATTCTACAAAACATTTACAGAAGAGCTTGCACCAGTACTACTCAAGCTATTTCAGAGCATATAAGAGGAAGCAACACTTCCAAATTCATTCTGTGAAGCCAGCATAACGCTGATACCAAAACCAGGGAAAGACGTCACTAAAAAATAAAATTACACACCAATATCTCTCATGAATATAGATACAAAAATTCTTAACAAAATTCTAGCCAATAGAATTCAGCATCGTATCAAAAAAATAATACACCACAACCAAGTAGGATTCATACCAGGTATGCAAGGATGGTTCAACATTAGAAAATCAATCAAAGTAATCAACCACATAAATAAAAGGAAAAAAAAGAATCACATGATCATCTCAATTGACACAGAAAAGGCATTTGACAAAGTCCAACACCCATTCCTGATAAAAAAAAACTCTCAATAAAATAGGTACAGAAGGAAATTTCTCAACATAATAAAGGGCATCTATGCAAAACCAACGGCCAACATCATTCTTAATGGTGAAAGGCTGAAAACATTCCCCTTGAAAACAGGAACAAGACAAGGATGCCCTTTATCACCACTCCTATTTAACATTGTGCTGGAAGTTCTAGCTAGAGCAAAGAGGCAAGAAAAAGAAACAAAGGGCATCCAAATTGGTAATGACGAAGTTAAACTGTCCCTGTTTGCAGATGACATGATACTATACATAAAAACCTAAAGACTCCATGAGAAATCTACTGGAACTAATAGAAAGATTCAGTGGAGTAGCAGGATACAAGACAAACATTCAAAAATCAGTTGGAGTCCTATACACCAATAAGGAGAACAATGAAAACGAAATCAGGAAAACAATACCATTTTCAATAGCCCCTAAAAAGCCAAAATACTTAGGAATAAATCTGACCAGGGATGTAAAAGACCTATACAAAGAAAACTACAAAACACTACTGCATGAAACCCAAAGGGATCTACATAAATGGAAAAACATACCATGCTCATGGATAGGCAGACTCAACATTGTGAAAATGACAATTCTCCCAAAGCAATTTACAAATACAACGCAATCCTGATCCAAATACCAACAACATTCTTCAACGAGATGGAAAAACTAATCATTCACTTTATATGGAAAGGGAAGAAGCCCCGAATAAGTAAAGCACTACTGAAGAAGAAGAAGAAAGTTGGAGGACTCACACTACCTGACTTCAGAACCTACTATACAGCTACAGTAGTCAAAACAGCCTGGTACTGGTACAACGATAGATACATTGACCAATGGAACAGAATTGAGAACCCAGATGTAAATCCATCCACCTATGGTCATCCACCTATGATCTTCGACAAGGGCTCAAAGTCCATCAAATGGGGAAAAGACAATCCTCTTAACAAATGGTGCTGGCAAAATTGGATATCCATCTGCAAAAGAATAAAACAGGACCGATACCTCACACCATATACAAAAACTACTTCAAAATGGATCAAAGACCTGAATATAAAGCCTAAAACTAGAAAGTTCATAGAAGAAAATATAGGACCAACATTACAGGCCTTAATACATGGCATTAACAGGATACAAACCATAACCATCAATGCACAAATCCCAATAGATAAGCTAGATAACTGGGATCTTCTAAAAATCAAACATCTATGCTCTTCAAAAGACTTCACCAAAAGAGTAAAAAGAGAACCTACAGACTGGAAAAAAATTGTTGGACAGTATAAGTCAGACAAAGGTCTAATCTCCATAATCTACAAGAAAATCCAACACCTCTACAACAAAAAGACAAACAATCCTATTAAAAAATGGGCAAAGGAAATGAACAGACACTTCACCAGAGAAGACATTCAAATGGCCAACAGACAGATGAGGAAATGCGATCACTAGTCATTAGAGAAATGCAAATTAAAACCACAATGAGATACCATCTCAACCCGGCATTACTGGCACGAATCAAAAACACTGGAAATAACAAATGTTGGAGGGGCTGTGGGGAGATTGGAACTCTTATGCACTGCTGGTAGGAATGCAAAATGATACAACCGTTTTGGAAAATGATATGGCGCGTCCTCAGAAAGCTAGAAATAGACATACCATTTGAGCCAGCAATCCCATTCCTAGTAATGTATCCTAGAGAAATAAGAATCGTCACTCAAATAGACATATGCACACCTATGTTCATGGCAGCATTGTTCACAATAGCAAAACGATGGAAACAACGTAGATGCCCATCAACAGATGAATGGATAAACAAACTATTGTACATACACACAGTGGAGTACTAGGCAATGAGAAAGAACAATGATGAATCTGTGAAGCATCTCATAACATGGATGAAACTGGGACATTATGTTGAGTGAAATAAGTCAGTCACAAAAGGACAAATATTGTATGAGACCTCTACTGTAAAAACCCATGAAAAAGTTCACACACATAATGTAACAATCTTTGCTGGTTACCAGGGATGGGAGGGGTGGGGGGGGGGAATACTAAATAGGCAATAGATAAGTGGTATCTTGATGAATACAGGGGAAACCAGCACAACTTGTACAAGGAAAGGTCATGGAAGCCCCATAGACACATCCAAACTCCCTGAGGGACTGAATTGCTGGGCAGAGGGCTGTGGGGACCATGGTCTCGAGGAACATCTAGCTCAATTGGCATAACACAGTTTATAAATACAATGTTCCACATTCTACCTTCGTGAGTAGTGTCTGGGGTCTTAAAAGCCTGTGAGCAGCCCTCTAAGACACTCCCCTGGTGTCATCCCTTCAGGAGCAAGGGAGAAAGAAGAGGACAGGTTACAAGGAAAAATTAGTCCGAAGGACTAATGGACCACAGCTACCAAGGCCTCCACCAGACTGAGTCCAGTACAGCTAGATGGTGCCCGGCTACCACCACTGACTTCTCTGACCAGGATCACAACAGAGTGTTCTGGACAGAGCTAGAGAAGGATGTAGAACAAAATTCTCACTCACAAAAAAATGACCAGGTTTACTGGCCTAAAGGAGACTGTAGAAACCCTGAGAGTATGGCTCCCAGACACCCTTTTAGCTCAGTGGTGAAGTCATTTCCAAGGTTCACCGTTCAGCCGGGGAGTGGACAGCCCCATAAAACCAAATGGGACCAATGAGGTACAGTAGTCCAGGGACAAGGGCCAGAAGGCAGAAGGGGACAAGAAAGCTGGTGATAGGGAACCCAAGGTTGAGTAAGGATAGTGTTGATGTGTTGTGAGGTTATTAACCATTGTCATAGGGCAACGTGTACTAACTGTCAAATGAGAAACTATTTTGTTCTGTAAGCCTTCATCTAAAGTGAGAGTAGCAGCACAATTGGAAGAGTGTAGTCAATGTCACTGAACTGTGCATGTAGAAATTTTTGAAATGGCGTATCTTTGGCTATGTATATTTTCACCAAAAGAAAAAAAAATAAGGTCGAGAAGGGAGAGGTATGACATGTTGTGGGGTTGTTAACCAACATCATAAAACAATATGTGTACTACTGTTTCATGAGAAACTATTTGTTCTGTAAGCCTTCACCTGAAGTACAATAAAAATAAATATATATATTTTTCTGTCCTTCAAAAACATAAACTCACTCCAACAGACATGGTCAAATCCCTCATAAATTTAATTATCTCTGAACTATGGGAGAAATGTTAATATGACAGAAATGAACAATTTGTTTATACATTATTAAAACTTTAAAAATTTATTTAGATATCATGGTTTTGCTAGTATACTGATATCCATCAGGCATGTTTTCTTCAAAATAAAGCTTCCTTTAATGCTTTTATCATAAAGTTCATTACAAAAGTATAGACAAGTACAAAGAACATAAAGATAATCTATAGACAATGGTTTCCTACTTGAAACCTCACCATCAGTGTGTCAAAAAAAAGAAAAAAAAAAGTTGCCACTGAGTCAATTCCAACTCACGGCAACCCCATGTGTTCCAGAACAGAACTGCGCTCAGTAGGGTGTTCAAGGCTGCGACCTTTTGGAAACAGATTGCCAGGCGTATCTTTGAGTCACCTCTGGGTGGGCTCCATCTGCCCACCTTTCAGTTAGTAAAGTACTTAACAGTTTACACCATCCACTCATAAAAGGACAAATACTGTATGATCCCACTTACATGAAATATCTAGAATGGGCAAATGCATAGAGACCAAAGCTTATTAGTAGTTACCAGAGGTGGAAGGGAGGGGCAAAAAGGGAGTCACTGCCTAGGGAGAACTCAGTTTCTGTTAAGGGTGATGGAAAAATCGAGAAAAATACAGTGGTGATGGTTGCACAACATGATGAGTGTAATTAATATCAGTAAATTGTATATGTAAGCACTGTTGAAATGGCAAATGTTTTGATATACTATATATATATGCATATATATGTATTTCTTACCACAATAACAAGAATAAATCAAAAAGATACTGTTTTACATAAAAAAACAAGATGGGGATAGACGAATGTATGAAATATATGAGTATAAATCAAATATAAAGCCATTCAAATGGCACATTTCTGAGTTTAATCAATTCATACCCGTTGCCACTGAGTCCATTGAGTCATAGCAACCCTACAGAACAGAGCAGAACTGCTCCATAGGGATCCTAGGCTCTAATCTTTACAGAAGCAGACTCCACATCTTTCTCTTGCAGAGCAGATGGTGGGTTCAAACCACTGACCTTTAGGTTAACAGCCAAGCACTTAACCACTGGGCCATCAGGGCTCCTGAATCAATTCATAGTTATCCTTAATTATATGTTAGTGAACCTATTACAAAGTAAGTCTTTGGTTAAATATTTAAAAGTGTGAAAAAGTTGTTATAAAATATTAAGAATGAGAGGTGATAACAAAATCAGAGTCTACCATTAAGTGAGCAAAACATTTACTATTCAGACAATGCCCTCCCTTTGGTATGCATAGGAAATGAGAAAGCAAGTTATAATAGGAACTATATTATTGTGAGCATATTAATTATATAAAAACTTCAGGAATAAGCATTAGCACATAAAAGAGAATTCTATCATTGAGATTATCAAGAAGTTCACACACATAATTACATAGTGCTTTTCCAGTCTTAACACAATGAAGCTTTCAGATAGGAAGAAAAAATAGACCAGAGCATTTCATTATCCCTAAAACTGTAAGTGAACTGAAATTGTTGTTAAGTTTCAGGAAATTTGCAGAGGAGGAAATATAAACTTCATTTAAAACAAGCAAACAAACCCTTTGCCATCAATTCCGACTCATAGCGACCCTATAAACTTCATAGTAGCCTTAAATTACAAGCACATTAAGAAATGTATATGGTTGGTCGTGAATTGATTTTCTCAGAAGTTCTCTACTACCTCTCAGTTAGATGCAAGACTGCTAAATTCATATCACTTTTTGCCTAGAAATCATTTTCATATTTTAATACATTATCTTCTTATCCTGGCCTTCAGTTTATCTTTTGGCTTATCCACGGGGAAGCAGATCAAATTCAGATTCACTCTCATGAGATTCCTTCCAGTGAATTCAAAACAAATCTAAGGAATCAAGAAGGAAATCATCACTCTTAAGGAACTATTTATTTAAGATAAAGTTAGCTGTTAAGTCCAAAAATGTCAGAGACTTGATATGCTTATTTCTTGCTCACTTAAGGCCAGTTGCACTAGAGGGTGTGGGCTGGGGATTCTGCTCCATATGGTTATTCAGGCAACCAAGCTGAAGGAGGCTCTTCCATGTTGAACGCATGGTTGGCAAGGTATCCCTGATAGTGACATCTAGTTCATAGACAGGGGAAGGGTTGCATATAGTGAGGGGCATGGTTTATAGACTATGTTTAGAAGTGGGGTACATCACTTCTGCCACATTCTATTCACCAGCAATCACACCTAGTTACATTTATTGGGAAGGAAGGCCCAGAAATGTAGTCAGCTCTGTTCAAAGGAAGAAACAAAAATAGGTTTTATAAACAGCTAAATAACTTTGTCATCACCAGGGCAGTTAGGAAAAGTCATTTTGGTTTTCAAACCTGAGAACTCCCAATGGACAAAATAACAAGGCATGGATTCAGTAACCTATGACAGTACACTGTCCTTAGTGCTAAGACACTGTAAACCACACATATCACTGTCTCTAAAGGGGCATAATCTCATCCTAAGAGGTAATAGGGAAACACTGAGCAAATGCTATAAAGTACAGAAGGTCAGAAATCTTTTAGACTGGAATGATTAGGAAGGCAAGGATCACGGCAGGACCTTGAAAGATGGACTTTCTCTGCAACACTCCCCTCCCCCATTTGCACATCATCCACATAACTTCAGTTCTAGAATAGCGTGCACGCTAAGCCAAAGATAAGCAATGCGTGGTATTTCCAGACAATAGTCATTGGTTCAAGACTCACCATGTGACTTAATTACTCCAATCAGAGTGAAGTATAGAGCTTACTTTCTCTAGACTTGGTGATGTATAGATCTTATGTCTGAAACATCTCCAACCATTTTGCAACCAGTAGAAAAGTCACCTTGAAGACAAAGCCAATTCATAGAGAAAGGCAGAGCTAAGACAATCTGAGAGACAAGAACTGGAGCCTTCATTAAAACACACCTAAATTCAGCTCTATTCTGAACCTTATTTATATAAGCAGAAAAATTTTTTTCATTATATAAGCCACTATGGTTTTGAGTTTTCTTTTACTCACAAATAGAAGAAAACTAGTAATTACAGATGGCTAAGATTCAAAATAAGAGAAGATTCAGAAATGAGAATTTTCAGGGTGTTTTGGGTACGTTTGACTGGAACACAAGGTTTAAAAGAGAGAAATAGTAGAATTAATATAAAAATACACACTGCAGTTGGTTTAGAAGAACCCTTGGAAAGAAATCTGTGCTGCCTTTGAGCCATGCAAAACCGCCCAAAGCTTATAAGCAGAAGATATACAATAGATTGACAGCCTGGCATCAGTGTGGAAAATTGAATTTCCATAAAATAATCCAAAATGGAGTTCTTACTCTGGAGTATAAGAATACAAACTGTATGCAAATCTGAGCTCAAGGAAACTGGTGTGTGTGTGTGTGTGTGTGTGTGTGTGTGTGTGTGTGTGTGTGTGTGTGTGTGTGTGTGTGTGTGTGTGTGTGTGTGTGTGTGTGTGTGTGTGTGTGTGTGTGTGTGTGTGTGTGTGTGTTCATGTGCATAGGAAAGAAAGAGAGAAAATGTTCATGCATATGTACATTATTCTTTTCTGGATTCAAGTCACATTCGTTATATTTGTCTGACTTGCAAATAGATGTCTGGCCCCAAAAGGTCAAGAAATACTAAAATCTAGAAACTAAGGGACTAATGCAAAAATACAGGGGTCTGAATTGCCACAACAAAATTTGAAATGGAAAGAATGAGAGAGATTTGGTAAAAGACTGGATGTAAATGATGAGAAAAATCTAAAATTCAAAGCTGATTCATTACCTTGAGATTAGTCAATTAGGTTGAAATTCCAATGATGGAGGCAATCAAAAAATAAAATAGAGGAGTTAGATGTTTTAGAGAAAGTATCAAGAAAGATGACAATGGGAGAAGACAGTACAGGATTTGGTTTCAATATGGTGAGTTTATGGTGATTTAAACATCTCTATGATCATGAAGATGGCACAAGACTAGACAACATTTTGTTCCGTTATACATAAGGTTGTCATGAGTCAGAGCCATCCCAACAGCAACTAGAAACAACAAAGGTGACTTTGGGACATTGAATTTGAAAAGCCTAATAGGAAGCTGTGAAGTACAGGTATAATTGCTTAAAAAGTGAAATGTTTTCATGGTACATTGTTTATATTTCCATTACAGCACTGTGTCTGTCAGTATATGCTAAGTTTTTCTGTGATAACAAAACCTCCAAATCTTAGTGATTTAAAGAAACAAAGACTTACTTCTTGCTCATGCAACTTGTTCAACTCGGGTTGGCAGGTGCTGTGATCCTGTCATCCTCACTCAGGCACAGAAAATGATACAATCTCTATTATCTGAAATACTGTTGATCTCTGTGACAGGAGGAGGAAACCCAGCAAATTGAACACCAGCTTTTAAAGTCTGCCAGAAAGTAACACATCACTTACATTCACATTTCATTGGTCAAAGCAAATAATATGACGTTACTTAAGGAGCCCCGGCAGTGCAGTGGTCAAGAGCTTGGCTGCTGACCGAAAGGTCAGTGGTTCGAATCCACCACCCGCTCCTTGGAAATCCTATGGGGCAGTTCTACTCTGTACTATGGGGTCACTATGAGTTGGAATTGACTCTATGGCAACAGGATTGAGATTTTTTTTTTTGTTTTAACTTCATGGGGGTGGAGAACTGCAATTCCTCCAGATGACAGGAAGGAGAACAAAAAATATTAGTAAACAGGTCTAATTACTACAAGTATTTAATACATTTATCTTAAGCGGTCTGTTTCCTCGTGTCCCAGGGAAACTGTTGAATCTTACGCCTATTTGCAGGATTTGTACCAGCGCAGTGCTGACACTCAATAAACATTTGTTGAATGAATAACTAACGGGACAGTGTCAGATATTTCAGAAACTTCAAGAAGAAGTATTGCTGAAGAGGCCTGTGGATTTCACACTTCAAGGTCATATGTAATCGTTGAAAAAGTATCTCAGCAGTATGACAAACTGAGGCGAGGAAACGAAAACAAAGCATGGAGATGACCCTGTCCAAAAATTCTACAATGATTCCAAAAACAGATTTAGGGCAGCAGTGTGAAGAAAGTTATTCTAGATAGAAAGGGAAGTACAGCCGACCTGGAGGGGGAGCAGATGGGGGGACAGAGTAAAGTTTTAAGAGAGAGGAGGAATAATTGACTAAATGTGTAGGAGGCACCCAGAGGAAGTGGGATCATAAAACAGGTAAGGAGACATTGAGGCAGTAATCCTTTTGAGATGAAATATACGAGTTAGAATGGCTGTACATAAAGCTAGTCTGGTAATGAAAAAAGGCACCCTGGTGGCACAGTGGTTAAAGCACTTGGCTGCTAACCAAAACATCAGTGGTTC
The DNA here is from genome assembly GCA_030035585.1 of Dugong dugon. Taxonomy (NCBI): domain Eukaryota; kingdom Metazoa; phylum Chordata; class Mammalia; order Sirenia; family Dugongidae; genus Dugong; species Dugong dugon. The sequence goes on along the minus strand of CM057480.1, from coordinate 17,394,638 downwards.
GAACCCGTCAGCCGTTTCGAGGGAGAAAGATGTGGCAGTCTGCTTCTTTAAGATTTACAGCCTTGGAAACTCTATAGGGCAGGTCCTACTCTGTCCTATAGGGTTGCTATGAGTTGGAATCAACTCAACAGCAGTGGGTTTGGTAATGAAAGGAGGACAATTTGGAGATGTGCTTGCCCAATGTCTTTACTTGAGAAGCAGAAACCAGATAATGTGCTGAACGTGAGAAGAGTAGGTATTGGGCAGAGATTTTGAAATAAAGGACAAAGTTTAGAACAGCCTTTATAGAAAGGAAGCTACTGAGGACTAGGAGAATGAATGAGCAGCACTGGGAACGGAGGCCCAGTGGGGCAGAAGTTTTAAATGGCAAAAAGTAAACACTCATTCCCACAGTTGTTGGAACCATCTATATGATTTAGTAGCTCAATGCCACGACCCAACAACCATCTGGTCCAGGCCCAATGCCCAGGCAATGCAAACAGCTGACCCTTTTCTGACATTGAACAAAAAGTGCAATGCTTTGACCCCTTACACAAAAAAAAAATCTAAAACTGCGGCTGACCCCACTGTGACAATTATTGGGAAAAAAATTATGTTACTGTGAATGACATCTCTCAGTAGACACTTTGAATCTACCAACACAGAGACTAGAATCGATTCAACTAACTTATATGGACAGAAATATCATTTTTATGCAACTTATAAGTTTTCTTACTTTGTAGAATCCAATGCCTTCTATAATTGAGCTGGCATTGGTTTTGTTAGAGAAGTATTTATGAGAGACAAAGCTTTTACATTTTGCTCAAAAGTAAAGCTACACCTTCCTTGATGATTTTTTAGAGGCTCTATTATGTTGGGCATATTGGTGGAATTTAGTATTGGTCTCAACAAAAGAGATACTGGAAAAAAGATGCAATTATACTGACTACAGGACCTATTTAGCTTCCTCATGATTATTAACGTATGATATAAAAAGACAATCATACTAATCTCCTGTTTAAATGTACAGAAATAGTTAAACTCTGAAAAAACAACTTTGGTATTGGAAAAAAAAGTCAGGTCAAGAAGTGGAGTTGAATTGAGGAGCAAACTGAACTCAGTTTGAGATAACAATGCTACTGCCAGTAAAAATAATAGGAAATGATTTCCCTCAGAAAAAGCAAATCTCTCAGTAACAAGGAAACTAGTTATAAAGCATATATAAACAAAAGATTTTATAATATTTATGTCGCTTGGCCATGTAACTTTTTTTAACCTAGGCTATAAGAGAGAATTGGATATATATACTAAAGGCAGCATAATGTTCAAATAAAAGATATTTTTAATGTATAGTTTGAGTTTTCAAAATTGTTTATGAGTCACTTTTTAAACTTGAAAGGATGGTCAGCAAAAAAGCTGCCAACAACATGGTACAACTGAGGCTGGGATTACTCTGACTGTTGAAGGCATAGCCACTTGACTAGCTTTAACAATATCCTCTTTGGGGATATTTCCAATTCAAAGTTCAAGTCTTACAACTTGTTTCACGTTCTAAAAAATTTTAGTAACGAATAAAGCAAGAGCTAATAAAATCTTTGTTAAACTATTGTAAGAGCATGATTTCTCTCTCTGAAATATATGCCTGGTGATTTTATTCCTTTAGACCAAACGGCTTTTATGATTTTCCACAAAAGTGTGCCAAGCCATGCTTGAAGTAAACTCTCAAAGACTTCCAAACTATTTCAGTTTGCATACACACATTACACTCCCATACACACAGAGACATATTAATGGAATTGGTGCCACAATGCTAGTTCCAAATACTGTCAGCGTTGTAGTATTATTGCACAGTGAGTATCTTAAAGGATATACTTCATTGAGTTCTCCATATAAATTATGACCATCGACCAAATTTCAATAATGTATTACCATCATCATTTATTAGACTCCATTTATTGACACTGCCATAAGAGCTAACTTCTAAGATTCACTGTTGTTTACTTTAGCAACAAAGCAGTGGCATGCAATCTTAAGAATTCTTTCAAAAATGGAACAAATCTCAATGCCCTTGCATGCCCTGCTCACTGTAGGGAGCATGAGAAGCACATTGTGGTGGCATACGTTTCTCACTGTGTGTGCCTCTGTTCTTCTCATGCTTTAGTTGTTAGAAACAAAGAACAACACTTCATTTTTAATGTTCTGACTCTCCTTTAGTGGGAATTTATGAAATAAAAATGAATAACTGTATTCATTCCCATGAGATTCTGATAATCAGGGTGATCACTCAGTTGGCACATTGCTGTTTCCTTCAGGTTATAAAAATTGAGAGCCTTCTAATATTATCTGATTATGCTGCTCCTCTAGAGATCACTTGCTATTATTACTTAAAACTTTTTATTATTCTGAAACTTGCAATGTCAGATATTAAAATATTCCATTTGATTTATAAGGCTGAAGAAAACAACATTGCAACAACAAAGAAAGAGCTGCTGAGGCTGTTTATGTACAACCAAACACCTCATGGGATTTGGCTCCTTGGTTTGGAGGGTTAGAGTCATGGTTTCATGGGATATCCCAGTTAATTGGCCTAACAACATGTTTAGTGCTTCTGTTCTTAGTACATTGTCCAGTGCCTGGGTTCTTTAAAGCTGGCAAGCAGCCATCCAAGGCACAACAACTGGTCTCTATTCACCTAGAGCAACAGAGAAAGAAGAAGGAGAGTCAGGAATAGCAGGAGGATGTGGAATGGTGGCTAGTTGTCTCCATGAACAACTGCCTCCTTTGCCATGAGACGAGAAGAAGTAGAGGGTGCCAGGCTACCTTTACTGAACATTTTGATCAAAGATTCCATAGAAGAATACTGATTGAAAGGAGAGAAATGCAGAACAGAATTTCAAATTCTCCAAACTTTCTGGAGCCATGGAAGGTGGATGAACCCCTGAAACTATTGCCCTGAGATAATCTTTAAAACTTAAACCAAAAATATTCCCTGAAGTCATTTTAAAATTGAACAATAGTTTAGCTTAACTAGTAAAAAAGGTCTGCCTTGAGCATTATGTTCTTTTAAGAACTAGCTATATGGGATCAAACTGACAACAGCAACACAAGGATTAGATAGGAACCTTAACAGTCAGTGAGTTTATGCTAATGCAGAAGGAACAACTCAGAAAAGGAGGGCGAGAATGGATGCACAACTGGAAGAATGTAATTAATGTCACTAAGTTGTACATGTAGAAACTCTTGAACTGCTGTATGTTTTAACGTGCATATTCTCAATAGCAGCAAGGAAATTTAGGGGGAAAAATGGCAGACTTTGCTGCTCAAAACAAAACTAGCAGATCTCCCATCACAAACACATTCGGTACAGTAGTTATGTTGCCAGTTTGCAAATTATCAAAGCGATGAGGTAAAAACAATTTTCATTGAATAACACAAAATTTCCAAACTCAGATAATGGACAAGATGATTCAGTGTTCTGGTGCAGCAAGACAAAATGGAAAGCCAACAACAGCAAAAGCACAAAGAATGCAGAGACTGGAAACTTTCAAAACTGGGCATGGGAAGCAAGCAATCTGCTGTAATTCAGAATGTAATAGGCAGCATTAATTTGTAGGAAGATGCTTTTTAGAGTACCAAATTAACCTAATCAATTTAGAAGCTTATTAATGGCCCTGACAATTTTCCTTAAGGACCACATCAAGGTGTATAAAATAACTGTTAAAGTCACTACAGCATTTGCATAAAATCAGTTTATCCTCATATCAGATCCGAGTGTGGTTATAAAATCTATCTTGGAGTACATTTTAGAGCACTTTGCAAATTAAAATTTCCTTAGTGCTCCCTTAATACTGTCATTTATTGATTGTTCTCATCTCCATTCCTTTCATATACTGGAATTGTCCCCTGGTAAATCATTCCAATGCATGATAGCCTTAGCAGAAGCAATTTCTCTCTATATGTGGAAAGAAAAGGAAACTCTTCCAGACTGCAGAAAGAATATCTGGGTTTAAGTCTGACAAGGTTGACTTTATCATCCAAATTTGCCACAAACAAGGTACTCGGTCTTAGAAAATCACTTGACCTTTCCTTTGTTTAAAAAAAGAAAAAAACAAAACGTGGCTAAGGATAATACCACCTCATTTGTGGGAAGAGTAAATGTTAAATTGTATGTGTAATCTTTTATATACTCTGAAACACTATTTCAAAGTAATATTTAGTATCTGTGCTATTAGGAACAAATGAAAATAGTTTTGCTCTAAACAGAAATTTGATGTAGAAATTGGATTCTCATCACCAGTAAGTGGCAAACTTTTCTATTGTTAATACTATGTAGTTTTCCTCAAATGTTCTTATGCATGCCAAAAAATCCTAATTAGCGAGACTTTTGCCCGTGTTAATGGAGATCTTTTAAGAAAGGAATTCTTTCTCCTGGCTTTCCTCAATGTACTGGGTGTTGGCTTTCCTCAGTGTCCTGGGTATTCCCTTTCCAACTTTTGAGTGTTTTAAATAAGATATGTTCTAATTTGTGTTCTAAAATGAGAAAGTATTTTTTACTTTGTTTCTACAGATAAACTTGTATTGATTTTTTTGTTTATGAAGAGTGATACATTGACAGTGAACATAATTTATCATTAATAATTAAGGATCATACCACTAATTATTAAGGAATTTAAAAATTCAAAAATTTAACCAAAGTCTATAGGAAGTGAAGAATGGTATTTTGAAAGCAATTTTATAAGGTTCAAACCCTCCTTTATGAGGTGCTAAAGTACTTTATTCACCTACTAGAAGCCATCAGATTAATCAGAAACGAGCTGCACCTCTTTATTCAGGAGGGAGCAAATGACAAGGTTGACCAAAATCTGATAGATTGTTTTTCAGGCAATTCTCAAAGTATCTTTAAATTCCAGTAGTAATCCAGCTCAATTTTCTACAACTTCTATGTCTAGACACATAGAAGAATTTATTCAACAAATGTTTTAGGCACCCACTTCTTTCAAGACATATAGGTCCCTGGCCTATGGCACTCAACTCCTAACCTAAAAGGAACAGCAGGTTGAATCCACTCAGTGGCACCTTGGAGGAAAGGCTGGGCAATCTGCATCTGTAAAGATTATAGCCAAGAACATCTTACAGAGTAATTCTACCCTGACATACATGGGGTCATCATAAGTCGGAATTGACTTGATGGCAATTGGTGTTTTTTGTTTGTTTGTTTTTTTTAAAACACTGACAAGCATTGCAGGACACAGAGAGATTAACAAAACACAGCCTCTGCTTTAACTGAGCTCATAGTCTAGAAACGTGTTCAAGAAGACCTGAGAAGAACTGAATTATTAAGGGAAATCGAAATTAATTCTCTGTACCCTATTGTTTTTTTTTTAAGGCAGATCTGGACCTTGCTTACCCTTGCTCTCTCAGAGATACCCTACCATTCCTGGCAGATATCCCTCTCCTCAGGTTCCCCAAAGGGCCAAGCTTACCCCAGCTATGACTATTAAAGGTCATAGTTCTGCTTTTAAAACTCATCATAAAGGACATCAGCACCTGGAATTTGTCACGGTAGGCGGGCTTAAGCTCACTGCTATGCAACCACTGCCGAAAGCTTAACGGAAACAAAATGGATACAGCATTGTCAAAGGAATACCTACCCTTCCATCTTTCTAGAAACTCTGAGCTGTCTGCAGTTAAGTCACACCAGAAGGCAGTCCAGTAACTAAATTCCTCTGCACCCTTTAGGGGAGATTCTTTTTTTTTTTTTTTATTGTACTTCAGGTGAAGGCTTACAGAACAAATAGTTTCTCATGGAACAGTAGTACACATATTGTTTTATGACATTGGTTAACAAAACCCCTCAACATGTCAACCCTCTAACTTCTCAACCTTTTTTTTTTTTTTTTTGGTGAAAATACACATAGCCAAAGATACACCATTTCAAAAATGTCTACATGCACAGTTCAGTGACATTGACTACGCTCTTCCAATTGTGCTGTTATTCTTACTTAAGATGAAGGCTTACAGAACAAAATAGTTTCTCATTAAACAGTTACTACACATGTTGCCCTATGACAATGGTTAACAATCTCACAACACATCAACAATATCCTTACTCAACCTTGGGTTCCCTATCACCAGCTTCCTTGTCCCCTTCTGCCTTCTGGCCCTTGTCACTGGACTCCTGTACCTCGTTAGTCTCATTTGGTTTTATGGGGCTGTCCACTCCCAGGCTGAACGGTGAACCTCGGAGATAAGTTCACCACTAGGTTAAAAGGGTGTCTGGGGGCCGTACTCTCAGGGTTTCTCCAGTCTCCTTTAGGCCAGTAAATCTGGTCTTTTTTTTGTGAGTTAGAATTATGCTCTATACCCTTCTCCAGCTCTGTCCAGAACCCTAGGGGAGATTCTTATGTAAGTCTTTGCTACAGTGACTATAAGGATGTTGCTCATTGCACCATTCACTTCCCTCTTTATGAAGACTCATGGGGAAAATTCTCTCCAGTCTCAGTACCAGGAACGGCCTTTTTTTTTTTTTTCTTGAATGATACCCACCTCTTGGGGTCTGATGGTTGTCTAGAAACTTAGGGTCAATTTTATGGACCAAGTCTGGCAAAACACTCCCCTAAAACACAAGCAGGAGCCCATCTTTACTTATCTTTCCCACTCTTTAAAGAAATTTACCTTTGTCAAAGACTTCTCAGCCTTTCATTATTTTTGAACTTTTTAGAAGTATAATTCGCATGCAGAACATATGCACAGTTTGATGAATTTTTGCAAAGTGAATAGAACCACGTAACCATCACCCTGATGAGGAAACAAAACATTTTCAGCACCATGCTCTCTCCCCCATGGGTAACTACAAATTCCTCATAGCTTACCTTTGCTTACTCTTGAACTTCATGTAAAATACTATCATGCTTTTTGGGCGCTCTGGCTTCTGCTGTTCTACATTACATTTGTGAAATTATCCATATTTTAGTCTGTATTATAGTTCATTCGGAAACCCTGGTGGTATAGTGGTTAAGGACTATGTCTGCTAACCAAAAGGTCAGCAGTTTGAATCCACCAGGCGCCCCTTGGAAACCCTATGGGGCACTTCTACTCTGTCCTATAGGGTTGCTATGGGTCGGAATTGACTCGACGGCAGTGGGTTGGGTGTTTTTTTTGTTTTGTTTTGTTTTGGTTTGGTTTTATAGTTCATACATTCTCATTCAAGTCTCTCTCTTTTTTAATTTAGCAATATTTTTATAAGCTTTTTAAATATCTTCAACCTATTATCAAAAAAGTGAAAGAATAACTTAGTAGTGTCTATTCACTAAAATAGGGAGGCTTGGTGGCACAGTGGGTAAGTGCTTGACTGCTAATGAAATGTCAGTGGTTTGAACTCAACAGTCGCTCGGCAGGAGAAAGATCTGGTAGTTTGCTTCCCTAAGATTACAGCTTAGAAACTGTATGGGCAGTTCTACTCTGTCCTATAAGGTCGCTAAGAGTCGGAATCGCTTTGATGGCAATGGGTTTGGTTTTACAGGTATTCACTAAAATTAGTTTAGTTACTAATTCTTTTTAGAAAAAAAAAAAAAGTTAAAACAAAAAAAATAAGAATTCCAAGAAAAAAGATCTTAACTTTCCAGTTAAACCAGAAGCCCAAATAATCAGAACATCTCCTTAGTTAATATTTTGGGTTAATTACATTATATGGTTGATCACCTTCTATTTATTTTCTATTTTGCCAAATTTGCCGAATCCTTCATTTTTTTGTTGTTTTTTTATTGTTGTAAAATATATATATATAACACAACATTTACCAATTCAACATTTTTCAGGTATACAATTTAGTGATATCAATTACATCAATCCTATTGCACAACCACCACCCATAATCACTGCCGAATTTCCCACTGATCCTTCATTTTTGTTTCAAGGTCTACAAAGTGCAGTCAGACAGAACAGAGATCAAAAGTTGTCCCTTCCAGGCTGTATATACATTCTTTGGCTCAGTTCCTTATCTCTGAAGTGGTTTTAATAATAATGCCTTGCTCCCTCAATTTTGAGATTAAACATAAAGAGCCAAACATACTCAATAAAAGTGCTCATTAAATGGTATTGATCATCTACTGTAATGCTATTATTTATACACTAGACTTTACATTCACTGAGGGCAGGGTTTTCTTTTTCCTGCTGACTTTAATTGATTCCCAGCACTAACACTCTACCGGCACATAGTAATCATTCATCAAATATGTATTGAATGCATGATATTAAGGTGAAGTATATAGGAAATGGAGCCCTGGTGTTGCAGTGGTTAAGAGCTCAGCTACTAACCAAAAGCTCCATAGCTCAGCTACTAACCAAAAGCTCACCAGCTGCTCCTTGGAAACACTATGGGGCAGTTCTACTCTGTCCTACAGGGTTGCTATCAATCAGAATCAACTCGACGGCAATGGGTGTTTTTTTTTTCTTCTTCCCATGAAACAGTTAATACACAAATTGTTTAGTGACATTGGTTGCCATCCTCACGATGTGTTAACGCTCTCCCCTTATCCACTCCAGGTTCCTTGTTTCCATTGGTCCAGCTTTCCTGTCCTCTCCTGCCTTCTTGTCCCTTCCTTCAGGCTGGTGTGCCCATTAGTCTTGTATACATGATTGAACTAGGCAGCACGTCTCTCAGGTGTGTTATTGCTGGCCTACAGACCTGTCTAATCTGTGGCTGAAGGATGACTTCAGTACTGAGTTAAAACGGTGTCCAAAGTTTGACTTCAGTACTGAGTTAAAACGGTGTCCAAAGTTACTGGTTTTTTTTTTTTTTTTTTTTTTTTTTTTAATACAGGAAATAATTGATTTCCCTGTAAGTTTTTTGTTCAAAATTTGAACATACGTCAACGTACTTTAACATATATAAATTGATCTTCTGGCCCTTTCTGTATTTGTCACATTTTAGTTATCTCGGTTCTGCCATCTTTTAAAACTTTTATACTTCTGGTACAGTCTGTCAGTTTGTTGTACTGTGGGGGTTTGAGTGTTGCTGTGATGTTGAAGATATGCCACCAGTATTCAAATACCAGCAGAGTCACCCAGAGCAGACAGGTTTCAGCTGAGCTTCCAGACTAAGACAGACTAGGAAGAAGAACCCAGTGTCCACTTCTGAAAAGGATTAGCCAGTGAAACCTTACAAATAGCAGTGGAACGTTGTCTAATATGGTGCCAGAAGATGAGGCCCTCAGGTTGGAAGGCACTCAAAATATGACTGGGGAAGCACTGCCTCCTCAAAATAGAGTCGACCTTACTGATGTAGATGGAGTTAAGGTTTCAGTACCTTCATTTGCTGATGTGGCACAACTCAAAATGACAAGAAACAGCTGCAAACATCCATTAATAATAGGAATGTGGAATGTACGAAGCATGAATCTAGGAAAATGAAATGGAAAGCATAAACACTGATACCCTAGGCATTAGTAAGTTGAAATGGACTGGCACTGGTCTTTTTGAATTGGACAATCATATGGTCTACTATGCTGGGAATGGCAACTTGAAGAGGAATGGCGTTGCATTCATTGTCAAAAAGAACATTTCAAGATCTATCCTGAAGTACAACACTTTCAGTGACTGGATAATATACATATGCCTACAAGGAAGATCAATTAATACGACTATTATTCCAAGGCCAAAGATTAAGAAATTGAAGATTTTTACCCAATTCGGCAGTCTGAAATTGATTAAACACATAACCAGGATGCACTGACAATTACTGGTGACTGGGATGTGAAAGTTGGAAACAAAGAAGGAAGTAGTTGGAAAATATGGCCTTGGTGATAAAAATGATGTAGGAGATCGCATGACAGAATTTTGCAAAACCAACGACTTCTTCATTGCAAATACCTTTTTTCACCAAAATAAAAGGCGACTATACATGTGGACCTCGCCAGATTGAATACACAGGAATCAAACTCACTACATCTGTGGAAAGACATGATGGAAAACCTCAACATCATCAGTCAGAAGAACAAGGCCAGGGGCCAACTGCAGAACAGACTATCAATTGCTCATATGCAAGTTTAAGTTGAAACTGAAGAAAATTAGAACAAGTCCATGACAGCCAAAGTACAACCTTGAGTATATCACACCTGAATTTAGAGACCATCTCAAGAACAGATTTAACACGTTGAACACTAACGACTGAAGACCAGACAAGTTGTCTGGAATGACATCAAGGACATCATACATGAAGAATGCAAGGGGTCATTAAAAAGACAAGAAAAGAAAATACCAAAATGAATGTCAGAAGAGACTCTGAAATTTGCTCTTGAAGGTCAAGTAGCTAAGCAAATGGAAGAAATGATGAAGTAAAAGCTGAACAGAAGATTTCAAAGGGCAGCTGGAGAAGACAAAGTAAAGTATTATAATGACTTGTGCAAAGACCTACAGATAGAAAACCTAAAGGAAAGAACACGCTTGACATTTCTCAAGCTGAAAGAACTGAAGAAAAAATACAAGACTCAAGTTGCAATACTGAAGGATTCTATGGGGAAAATATTAAATGATGCAGGAAGGATCAAAATAAGATGGAAGGAATACAGAGTCACTACACCAAAAAGAACTGGTCAACGTTGAACCATTCTAGGAGGTAGCATATGATCAGGAACCGATGGTACTGAAGGAAAATGTCCAAACTGCACTGAAAGCATTGGTGAAAAACAAGGCTCCAGGAATTGATGGGAATACCCATTGAGATGTTTCAACAAATTGGTTGCAGTACTGGAAGTGCTCGCTCGTCTATGCCAAGAAATTTGGAAGACAGCTACCTGGCCAACCACCTGGAAAAGGTCCACATTTATGCCTACTCCCAAGAAAGGTGGTCCAACCAAATGGGGAAATTATTGAACAATATCATTAATATCATATGCAAGCAAAATTTTGCTGAAGATCATTCAAAAGTGGCTGCAGCACAGGATCACAACAGAGGGTTCTGGACAGAGCTGGAGAAGGATGTAGAGCATAATTCTAACCCACAAAAAAAAGACCAGATTTACTGGCCTAAAGGAGACTGGAGAAACCCCGAGAGTATGGCCCCCAGACACCCTTTTAGCTCAGGGGTGAAGTTACCTCCGAGGTTCACTCTTCAGCCTGGGAGTGGACAGCCCCATAAAACCAAATGAGACTAACGAGGTACAGGAGTCCAGTGACAAGGGCCAGAAAGCAGAAGGGGACAAGGAAGCTGGTGATAGGGAACCCAAGGTTGAGTAAGGATATTGTTGATGTGTTGTGAGATTGTTAACCACTGTCATACGGCAACATCTGTAGTAACTGTTAAATGAGAAACTATTTTGTTCTGTAAGCCTTCATCTTAAGTGAGAATAACAGCACAATTGGAAGAGCGTAGTCAATGTCACTGAACTGTGCATGTAGAAATTTTTGAAACGGTGTATCTTTGGCTATGTGTATTTTCACCAAAAAAAAAAAGGTTGAGAAGTTAGCGGGTTGATATGTTGTAGGGTTGTTAACCAATGTCATAAAACAACATGTGTACTTTTGTTGCATGAGAAACTATTTGTTCTGTAAGCCTTCACCTGAAGTACAATAAAATTAATTAATTAATTTTTAAAAAGTGGCTGCAGCAGTATATTGACAAGGAGCTGCCAGAGACTCAAGCTGGATTCAGAAGAGGATGTGGAACCAGGGATATCATTGCTGATGTCAGATAGATCCTGGCTGAAAACAGAGAAAACCAGAAAGATGTTTACCTGTGTTTTATTGACTTAGCTAAGGCATTTGACTGCATGGATCATAACAAATTATGGATAACATTATGAAGAATGGGAATTCTAGAACACTTAATTGTGTTCATGAGGAACCTGTACATAGATCAAGAGGCAGTTATTTGAACAGAACAAAGGGACACTGCATGGTTTAAAGTCAGGAAAGGTGTGCATCAGGGTTGCATCCTTCCACCATACCTATTTAATCTGTATGTTGAGCAAATAATCCAAAAAGATGGATTATATGAGGAAGAATAGGGCATCAGGATTGGAGGAAGACTCATTAACAACCTGTGTTATGGAAGATGGCACAACCTTGCTTGCTGAAAGTGAAGAGGACTTGAAGCACTTACAGATGAAGATCAAAGACCACAGCTGTCAGTATGGATTACACCTCAACATAAAGAAAATAAAAATCCTCACAACTGGACCAGTAAGCAACATCATGATAAACAGAGAAAAGATTGAAGTTGTCGAGGACTTCATTTTACCTGGATCCACAATCAACACCCATGGAAGCAGTAGTCAAGAAATCAAAAGACACATTGCACTGGGCAAATGTGCTGCAATTTCTTTAGACCTCTTAAAGTGTTAAAAAGCAACAATGTCACCTTGAAGACTAAGGTGCGCCTGACCCAAGCCATGGTGTCTTCAATGGCTTCATGTGCATGCGAAAGCTGGAAGAAGAATAAGGAAGACCAAAGAAGAATTGATGCCTTTGAATTGTGGTGTTGGTGAAGAATATTGAATATACCATGAACTGCCAAAAGAATGAACAAATCTGTCTTGGGAGAAGCACAACCAGAATGCTCCTTAGAAGCAAGGATGGCGAGTCTACGTCTCACATACTTTGGACATGTTATCAGGTGGGATCAGTCCCCGGAGAACGACATCGCGCTTGGTGAAGTAGAGGGTCAGCGAAAACGAAGACGACCCTCAATGAGACGGACTGACACAGTGGCTGCAACAATGGGCTCAAGCATGGCAATGATTATGAGGACGGTTCAGGACTGGGCAGTGTTTCGTTCTGTTCTACACCGGGTTGCTATGAGCCAGAACTGACTGGACAGCACCTAACAACAACAATAGTACGATATAACAATATAATTATGATGATGATGAATGTGGTAGGCAGAATAAAGGTCCCCCCTCAAAGGTATCAGGTACTAATCTCTGGAATCTGTACATGTTACCTTATTTGGAATAAAGATCTTTGCAGATGTGATTAAATTAAAAATCCAGAGATGGAGAACTTAATCTGGATTATGCACGTGAGCCCTAAATGCCATCACAAATATTCCTGTAAGAGAGAGGAAGTGGGTGATTTGACACACAGAAGTATAGGTGATGAAAAGACAGAGGCAGGGATTGGTATGATGCAGCCACAAGCCAAGGAATGCCAACAGCCACTAGAATCTGGAAGAGACAAGGAACAGATTAAATCCTCCCCCAGAGCCACCAAAGGGAGCACAGCTCTGCCAACAATTTGATTTTGGACTTTGAGCCTCCAGAACTGTGAGAGAATAATTTTTTGTTTTGTTTTGTTTTAAGCTACCAAATTTGTGGTAATTTCTTACAGCAGCCACAAGAAAATAACACATGACGATGATGATTAAAATAGTTAACATTTATGACATGTTCACAATGTACTAGACACTGTTTGAAGAACTTTACATGTATCACCTTTATTTAGTCTTCAGTCAGGTAGGTCATTTATTATCACAATTGTAGATGAAGACACTGAGGCAAAGGGAAGTGCAATAAATTGACTACATTCTCAGTTTGTAAGGAACAGATTATGGATTCAGTCCCAGGCATTCTGGTTCTGAAGACCACACTCTTAATGCTACACCACGTTAAATGACTATTTTGCATCTATGACTTTAACACCAAAATTTACTACAAAGGTAAAATTTATAACCACCTAAGAACTCAATCCAAGACATGTAACCTTTATTATTTAAATTCCAGATGATCTGCACTGCTTCAGTTAACTGAGAGTAACTCCAGGAAGTTGTACTCAGTCTTAAATGCAGTTTTAAAAATCTTGATTTTCAGGATGCTTTCTGGAGTTTCATGTGTTATTCATATATTTAAGAAGCAACTTAAAGATACTCTGAAACCATTTCTGTAATTTTTATGTAAGTTCAGTTGAGGCTAAAGGGAATGAGGGATGGCTGGAGAAATAATGGAGATGAAAATCTCTAATAATCTCTAATAACACATTATAAAAACATTACAGTGAATAACTCTTTAGCAATAAAAATGAAACACATGACAAGATCATGAAGAAAGTAAACAAAGGACATCTGATATGAAAGACTTGGGACAATCCTCAAATGGAGTTCTGTACAACTGTAATCACGTTTTACTTCTCCTGGGGGCAGACAGGTCTAATGGGTAAGGTTTATAAAAAAGGTGTGCCAAATGTATGCTCTTTCCTGAAAGATGGTTTACATAACTACACGGAAAGGGAGTAAAAACCCTTCTTTACTGCAAACCCCTCGCTTAAAGTGCCTCTTTACAAATGCTACATTCTTGCTTGTTTTGGTAGATGAAATTCCATAGATTAGGGAGAAATTTATCCCTTTGCAAAAAATTAAATGTATAGTTGGGTGACGCAATAGACTAAGTAATAAAGTAATTAAATGATCTAAAGGACCCTGTCCCACTCTAGAACTGTGGTGTATTATTCTCTACTGATTCTTCCTTCAGTAGGATAGGAATAAGATACTCTTTGAGATCCACCCCCCATCTAGCAAAATGCTAGAAGTGGTAAAGAATTATATGAATAAAACTGAAATCACATTTAAAAGGAGATAAGGGCTGTGTGAAGAGTTTTGATACATTTCTGCCTCTTGGCGTCCTTCAATTTCTCTGTCATTGCAAATTAAAGGGAAAAAAACCATTAAGGATGGGTTATTTCAGAAAGGGAGATATCACTTATTTTAACAGGCCCTAGAACACCTAAACAAACACATTTTTAATGTACTGAAATTTTAAAAAATGACTTCTAATGTATTATCCACTTGTTCTAAAGATAAATTAATGAATTCTGGTGGCGCAGTGGCTTAAGAGCTTGGCTGCCAGTCAAAAGGTCAGCAGTTCAAAACCACCAGCCACTCCCTGGAAACACTACGGGGCAGTTCTACTCTGTCCTATAGGGTCGCTAGGAGTCGGAATCGACTTGACAGCAACCGGTTTTAATGGGTTTTATTCTATATAAACTGATCAAAATTTTGTAAGTGGCTATTTAACCATTTGCTTGATTTTCGACCTACAGCCTTTTTTTATTCAAACTCTTACTTTACAGCCCTTAATGTAATTAATAAGTACCATTTATCTTGAGTTCCAAGCTCTTGAACTATACAAAACTACAAATCCTTCTCCAATATTAGTTTTTTCAATCTGTTATGTCAATATGACTCAGATGTTTACAGAGTTTAAGTCGTCTTTCAGAAATACTGTTGTCCAAGTCACCAATCAATGTCAAATGAAATGGTAATCCTGTTGTGAAAAAAACAGAACTTATAAATCTGTAAAACACAGGCGAAAATACATTCATGTGATTATAAAGTTAACGCATTTACAGAACTCCATTGTCATAAACTATTTTAAAATTTGATAATTCAAGTTTGAAATTAGTTTCAATATTCTATTACTGATCTAAGGTTAAATATGTTAGCCACTATAACGACTTCATTATCTACCGCCAAGAAATAAACAAAATCTCTAGGCAAGTTATTACTACACTATTTTTATGCCTCTGTTAGGCCTTTACTTGTTCAGAAATGTACTGTTTCTAGTAGCTAAAATGTGATTTTTTTAAGACTTCAACTATATCAAGAGACAAGATAAAAATCTACTAATAGACTATACAGTTTAACCCTAAAACAAAAGAGAAAATACAGCAATGACCGTTAGTCCACCGGGACACAGAGATATAAGATACCATCCAAGTACAATGCAACATAGCAAGATAACTTTAGCTCCTCAGAAGATCCCCTATTCCCCAAAACTTCTCACATTTAGAATATTAATCGCATTAACGTCCCAATGGAGTTGTACAACTTTTATTTGATAATGCCATTCAGGTGCAGGCAAATCAGGTCTGGGACATAAAATGTATCACTATTTTCGAAGGAATCATAATTACCATTTATGAAGAAATATGACAAATGCATCTAGTTATTCTCGCTCCTAATTTTAAAACCTCAAAATCTATAGACAGGCACTGACAATTCATTGCAAGAACTCATGGGTGATAGGTTTATGAAGCTAGAGATTATAAGAAAATAATGGAAGATGTGTACCCAGCTACTTGCATACACTCTGCAATAAGAAAAGCAACATCTTAATTAAATATCAGATAAAATAAACCCCAAATTAGACGTGAATCCTCTAACTGCAGCTGATAATTGTGGAGGAAACACTATTTTTCTTTAATTGCAAACGTCTTTCATTATTGAACTTCTGATGCACCTAGTAAACAGCAAATCACAGCAGGGGGAGTAACTGTTTAGAAAATACCGTTGAAAACAAAAAAGGAAAATTTAAAACAAGCTGCTAGTATCTCTTAATAAAAATTCGACATCCTGGTAGAAACTGAGCATTAATTATAAACTGGCTGAAATATGAAAGTGTTCATACAGATATCAGGATAACTCTGTAGAGTTATACAAATGTGGTATTAGTACTAGACAAGTTTGATGTTACAAATCACACATCATTAAGATAAGGGCTATAACATAGCAATACTGACTTACAATAAAAGAACTCAAAGAATGTTGTCAAGGTGAACACCAAGACCTCAGCTTTTAACCCTCTAGAGCTGACAGGCCGAATTATATAAATGTCACACAATTTTCATATGATTTTAAGTCTCAAGTTCCACACTGCTATTAAACATTTGAAACTGCTATGAATCTATCAGTCAATGAAATTGCCATCACCAGACTAATGCCTCATGGGATTTAGAGTTTAGAGAATTCCAGTCCTCTCATTTTTCAAATGAAACTCAAAAAGATTGCATAGTAGTCAATGGATCCGACTTTGGAGTCCAGCAATCTTGGGTTCTAAAACACTAACTCCAGGACTTTTCCCAACTTAACAACTCTAAAGCTCTATTTCATTATCCACAAAATGGGGGTGATAAAAATGCTGCATTCTTGGGGTTGTCGTGCATTTATACAGGCTGCAAAACGCTTACTATTGTGTTCGGTATACGAGGAAGTGAAACAAATGTTGATGTTGTTGTTGTTATTAAATGACACCAAAGCTCCCTCAACCACTTTCATAGAGAAAAAACAGTCCAAAGTCCTAAACTTTGCTTAGGTCTCTTTCTCCTACCACTGACAGCTCCCAAGACTTCCTTGACTTAAATTCAAGACAATTTGTAAGCTCAAGATGTTTGCCCATTCCATCAGTCTATATTTTATCTCCATGAATAACGTGCTCAAGTTAATTTCTTGGGAACATCTGAAAGGAAATGTGAAGAATTTGCAGCAAACCCCAGACACGCTGTGCTGCATCAATCTACATAATTTGAAATGACCCATATTTGCCTTTCATGCTTAGAGACCAGAGTATAGTGACTGAATTACTCAGCAGAAGCCAATGGGTAGCATGAAAACCCAGAGTCAGATACATCTTTTCAGTGCATTTTAGAAAACATGGTGAACCATCATAGAGTAGACACCTGCAAAGCACGTTTAACAAACCAACTAGCAAATAGCCTAGCAGACAGAGAGAATTTTCTCCTTCACATCCCCGGAAAGCACCTCAGGAAAGTCAGAGAAAAGCGCCGGTTCCAAGGGTCCTCAGTTACACCGTCACACTGTAGGGTGTTCTTCGCAGTCAGTCCAAGGTTCCAGAATTTGCAGACGCTCAAACGCCTGGAGACCTCTGATCACTCATTTCAATGTGTAAGCCAGCGCAGGCTAAAGCAGACTGTATAAACAGTTTCCAGAAACACGTGAGGAGGACAAGTCTGAGTTGCAACGAGGGTTGATCGGGAATTGGATATTTCACACGGGTCAGCACCGTTTTGGGGCGGCAGTTGTCCTCTGACCCCGATTTGCATCCACAATAAAACTTCCCACAAGACGTAAGAAGTTAAACGGTTCACAGACCCTGCGCTCTCTCTGATAACCAAGTGCCCCTGGAAAACCAGTGGAGGGGTAAAAAGAGGCAGTAGATGTCCAGGAAGGTGATCAGATTTGGGGCACTAGTCTTCCCTTAGCCTCCCAACCCCACCCTAATTGTCGAAGCCGATTCCCTTACAGGGAGGCTGCCTGTAAGTCTGCAGCTTCTTACCCTCCCCTCAAATCGCAAGCATCCTGAAGAGAGAATTTTTAAAAAAGGAAGAAAAGATACAGGCATCCACGAAGCGGGTCCGTTGTGCTTCCATAGCCTAGCAACTTCGCCGGGTTTCCCGTGGAGGGAGCGCGCCTCGCACACACCCAAGAGGAGACAGTAGAGCATCAATCCCGGCGCCCAGCCCTCGGCTCCGGTCAAAGCTAGTCTGACCCTGCTGCCCCCTCCCCTTGTCCACAACGCAAGGTGGCCGGAGAGCTTCAAGCTCCGCGCTCTCCACTCCGACCCTCGAGCCCGCACGTCTCCTCTTCTCCTTGGCACCGAGCAGAAGAGGCAGGGGGGCGGACCGGTGACGCGGGGAACGGGGGCAGGGGTCCCGGGTCTGGACGGTGCAAAATGCCCATTCCGCGCGTCCCAGCGCCACGCTCCGCGCATCCCGCAGGGGTGCAACCCCAACCCCAGGTCCGGCGCCCCAGCCAACTCCGCCGCCGGAGCCGAGACACCTCTTTTGCTCTCAACTTACCGTCGCCCGGCTGAGCTTTCGGCGCCCTCAGAAGCTTTTCTCTCCTTCCTTCCACCGAGCTCTTCATCCTCTTGCTGGCGGCCGCCCTGCGCCCTGGCCTTGGCATCCGGGAGGAGCGGCCGCCCGGGCTGCCTGTCCCCGAGGGCTCACGACTGCCCGCCTGCAGCTTCGGCGACGGTGGTCGCGGCGAGGCTTGCGCGGCGGCTGAGGAGAATGATCCCCGTGAGGCCGCGCGTGCTGTCCCTGGGCGCGGGCTGGCGGTGGCCGTCAGCGCGCCTCTGCCTCCGCTGCGCCGCCGGCGCTCCGCACGCGTCCGGAGCTCGCACAAGCCTCCAGGTGTACGGCGTTGGGAAGAGGTGCGAGCCGGCGCGAGGGAGGGGCCGGCTGCCGCGCGGAGAGAGGGCGAGGGATGAGAAAGAACCAAAAGGGCAGACTGGAACGAGGAACTAGCTTTAATGGAGTGAGCGGGTCGTGGGTGTTAAAGGAGACCGGAGGAGGAGGGATGCGTTCAGAAACTAGAGATACTAGAAATGAGCATGAGAGAGCTGCTTAGTGGAGGCTCAGAAAAGCTTTCCCTTTGTGCTTATGTCCTTTGACCTCCTGGTTTTGGATATGACAGTCTGTATATTCACAGTATGGACACAGTTATCTGACACTCGTCCACACCCCACCCCACCCCCTTTTTTTAAGAACCAACCTCAACAATCTCAGATGGGTAGAAACAGATCTGGTGAAGCTACCGCAAATGTAAAGGGAAGTCCCACCTCCAAAAACCTTACCTGCTCACCTTTCTTGAGGGACCCAGGCCACACTAACATTTTTCTCCCCTCTCCTCATCACACATTTTACATACCCTGGGAATGAAAAGACACTCTCTTTTGCCCTCTTCTAGGACTTACAGGAGGTGTTTCTCAAAGTTTACTGTGCATAGGAATCACTTGGAATCTTGTTAAAATCAGGGCTTCGACAGATTCGAACCCCTGCTGAAAATCTGCATTTCAAACAAGTTCCCAGGTGATGCTAAGGCGGCTGGTTAGGGACCAGTTCTGAGAACCACTAGTAGGGCAACGGTTCTTGAAATTTATTATACATAAGAATCACCTGGGGATCTTGTTAAACTGTAGATTCTGATTCAGTATATCTGGGGAGGAAACACAAATTCTCAGCAGAGGTTCGAACCAGAACCAACCAGTCTGAAGCCCTGGTTAAAACTCACATTCTGATTCAGTAGGTCTGGGGTAGAGACCGAGACTGCATTTCTAAGGAGTTTATAGGTGTAGCAGAGGCTGCTGATCCAAGGACCACATTTTGAGTTGCAGAATGAAAAGCAAAACACAAACCAAAAACCTGGCTTCCTAATATCAGCTGAGCCACTATCTGTAAAATGATCTGAAATAACAAGTTACTAAGGCACTGTTTTTCACAGGGTTGCAGGATGCTATGGAGGCCAAATAACTTATAAACGTGAACACGGTGCAAAAGGATCAAATGCCCTGTGGATGCAAGGCTGCTATTATTGTTATTAATAATTATTCCCGATAAAATCATTATGAATACTAATACTGATAAAAGTGTAGAGAGATTTTATTGACTCAAAATTCTGTGTATTCTCAAGAGAAACTCTAGAAAACAATCCACAGTGACCACTCACAAACACCATCATTTAGAGAGAAAACAAGTTATATCCTCTAAGGGGCAGTCTACTTTTCCTCCAAGCCAATCGTTGGCTTTCCCAGCTAGACAGTGCTGCACAAGGGTGTGTTATCAGTTAAATCGCTTATGAAGCTGACAGATAAACCAAGAAGAGCGAGTGCCAAGAATAATAAAGACAATAAAGTGAGGAAAATAGCCAACACAACAAAAGATATGTTAAGTCTAGACTTAGCATGATTATGTCAGCTCAGTTTGACCCTCTCTCTCTATGTGATCTCATCTAGGTGTAAACACCCATCCTTCGGTTTCAATTCAGCAAGTACTTACCACAGCAAAGGCCCTTCCTGGCCCTGAAGTGGGTGAACAGAATCTGACACAGTCCCTGCTTTCAAAGAGCAATTTGATATATACCAATAAATACCACATTAGACCGAGAGAGAAACTAAACACATTATCACAGAGACGTGTGGAAAGACTTCATGGAGGAGAGATCATTTGAGATGAGCCTTAAATTGTGATAAAATTTCATCAGGCAGAGGTAAAAAGGCGGGGGCGTTTAAGGTGAAAAATCGGAGGCAGAAAAGCATGGGGAGTAGTCACACAGACAACAGACAGTGTGCAGAAGCATGGAGGAAGGTACCAAAAACAATGCCTTGAAAGACTGGCAGAGGCCATGCCAAGCTGAGCTGTGACTACAAGCCTGAGCAGTGTGTCTTTCACCTCAAAATGTTAAGCTGGAGACTCGATATAAGAATTATATCAAGAAGATTAATCTCATATGACAAGGTAACAGGGTAGCCTAGAACCAGAAGATGGTGGAACTGTCAAAAACACTTAGAAGGTAGTGGCAGCCCTTGCTAAGGGATCAGGAATGTAGCAGCAATGACAACAGTTATGGGAAATGAAGTATCAGGATGTTTGAAAGAGGCATTGCTGAGCATCATTAACGGTACTGAGCAATTACATGGAGGAGAGGGGTTAGTTCATGATAAGGCTAAGGATTTGAGCCTGGAAGAACATAAAGATGGTGATACCAGAAGAACTGAGAAGTCAAGGAGGGAACCAAAGGTTGGTTTTGTTTTTATGTTTGTTTGAGAAAGACTATTAGATGATAATGAGTTCTTCTGGACATCGGAGTTAAAGGGTCAAGGGCGATGTTCAGGTGGAAGTGTTTAGGCAGTCAGAACTTCAAGCCCTGCTCTGAGGAAATGTGTTCTGTGTTAGAATGAAACAACCGAGAGGTCTCGATATATATGTGGAGTTAAATGTGGTGGAGAATGTGAAGTTAGTGAGGTAGAATATAGAAACAAAGAGTGTTTAGGACAGAATCTGGGAGTTACATGTCCTCCCTTTTCCTCAGTATCCTCATCTGTAAAATGAGGATAACAACAGCACCTCCTCATAAAGCAATTGTGAGGATTAAGTAAAATAATGTACTGTTTCCTCATTCGTATTTTTTGCACTAACCTGTACTCTATGAGGGAGCCCTGGTGGTGCAGTGGTTAAAGTGATCGACTGCTAACCAAAAGATCGGCAGTTCAAATCCACCAGCTGCTCCTTGGAAACCCTATGGGGTGGTTCTACTCTGTCCTATAGGGTCATTATAATTCGGAATCGACTTGATGGCAACGGGTTTGGTTTTTGATTTGGGTACTCTATGAGACAGGGCAGGGGCCATGTGTGTCCTGTTCACTGTTGTAGCTCCAATACCTCATCTAGGGTCTGGCCATAGTAGCTCTAAAAATGTTCAATGAATACATTAATAATTAGATAGAAAGAAGCAGCAGCAGGAAAGCACAGCCAAAAAGACAGGAAGAGATGGTCTAGTGGGTTTGGTTATTTCAATGTCATGGAAACCAAGTCTATTTTGCTACCGAGATAGTCACTGATAACAGATGGTACAGAGATATTAAAGGGGAAACATTATAAACCTTAAGAAAGTTATTGTTTTTGTTTTAGAGGGGGTTCTGGTTTAAAAGAGTTAACTTATTACATTTGGAGAACAGTCACACTAGATAGGTGTCATGATTATGGGTGGCAAAAAGAATTCAAGGATGAAGGTTAGATTATTTCATGAAACCTGGTAATAAACTGAATAAGAGAGAGGTTGGAGGCAGAGGGCTGGCAGCAGAACTGAGGGAAGGTTACTCCTCTCTGGTAAAGAGAAGACCCAAATGCCTTTGGTTGATAGCGTTAAGGGGCCAAAAGTATAGCAGAGAAGTTCCAGGTGAGAGATGGGGAGAGTTGATAGAGCAGTATTTGAAAGGAGAGACAGAACTAGTGATCCAAGAGTTTAAGTAATCAGCATTAACAGAGAGAATGGTCACCTGTCCCTTAGAAGTAAGAACAAAGGAGTAGAAACACAAAGATAATTTGAGATCCTAAAGTGAAACGGAAGAAGGTGGAAAATACTCAGATTATCTTTCCCCCAGCATCCTCAGGAAAACAGAGGGGAGGCTTTCTACTGACACCTTTTAATAAACAAGAAATAGCATTGTTTCTGTGGAGCATATGGAACATAGTAAATCAACAAGAGATGAGAAGAAAGACAGGTACGTCACTGTGGGCACACATCTCAGGAGTAAAAGTATACATTTATTATAATGAAGAAAATCAGCATTTTTATTTATTACTATACCAATAATATTCAAAGACATCAGTACAGAAAAGGATAAAGTGTACAGTACGGTTTGTTGTCGTTGTTAAGTGCCCTTGAGTCAGTTCTGACACATAGAGACCCTAGGTACAACAGAACGAAACACTGCCTGATCCTGCACCATCCTCAGAATTGTTACTATTTTGGAGCCCATTGTTGTAGCCACTGTGTCAATCCATCTCATTGAGGGTCTTCCTCTTTTTTGCTGACCCTTTACTAAGCCTGATATCCTTCTCCAGGGACTGATCCTTCCTGATGGTATGTCCAAAGATGTCCTCAAGGTGACATCTTTGCTTTTTAACACTTTAAAGACGTCTTTTGCAGCAGATTTGCCAAATGCAATATGCCATTTGATTTCTTGACTGCTGCTTCCATGGGCATTGATTGTGGATCCAAGTAATTTGTTTACTCATTAAACCTGGCTTACTCACATTTAGTAAAAAAACAAAGTAAAAATTATGGGAGATCAAGCAAGTGAGGTGTTTCAGGGAGTAGAATTTGAGAATATAAATTCTGGAGTCTTACACACCTGGAATTGATTTGTCATGCTACCATTTGCAATTTATGGGACTCATATAAGTTACTTAACTTCTCTGAGCCTTAGTGTCCTCATCTGTAAAACTGGGTGGGATAAGACTACCATTCAGTCTCAGGTTTTACAATTAAGTAAGATAGTATTGGTAAAGCATTTAACATAATGCCTAGTACATCCAAAAACCAAAACCTACTGTCATCAAGTTGATTCTGACTCATAGAGACCCTCCAGGACAAAGGAGAACTGCCCCATATGGTTTCCAAGGCTGTGATATTAACTGAAGCAGACTGCCACATTTTTCTCCCTCAGAGCGGCTGGTGGGTTCGAACCTCCAGCCTTTCCGTTAGCAGCCAAACACTTAATCACTGAACCATGGGGGCTCCACCTGATACATACCAAAAAACCAAAAACCAAACCTGTTGCCATTGAGTCGATTCTGACTCATAGCAACCCTATAGGACAGAATAGAACCAAGGAGTGCCTGGTGGATTCGAACGGCCAGCCTTTTGGTTGGCAGCCATAGCTCTTAACCACTACACCACCAGGATTTCCATCTGATATACAGTAAGTACTGAATTCATGGTAGATAGTGTTTCAAGTTGGTAGTCAACTCATGCTATGATAGATGAAGACACAGTTCAATCTGAAAAAAGGACGTAAGTAAAGCAGGAAGATGAGGGATGGGCAGGAATTATTGGGCAATGTTGAGAACTTGAAGGTCATAAAAATGAAGAGCATATTTAGGGTGATGGAACTTACGGGAAAGATTCAATATCAGGAGGTTCTGGACAGGGATAGAATTTGAGAGTTCAGTATCTTGGAGATCAATTTATGTTTAGGTTAAGACTTTCTAAAAGGTGGTTTATAATAAAACACCAAGGCCATAACAATAAAATCAGATCTTAGGAATAGAAAACTGGGTCAAGAGAGGAAAAGCAGACATGTCAAAGGAGAGGGTCAGCACCACTGTTGTGACTGAACACTGAGCCAGCCTCTTGGCCTCTTTCCAGCCACGGAAAGGTAGCAGTCAGGTGATGTTACATAACTGTCATTGTCTGAGGTGAAGATTTCTAAGTTCCCATCTCTCAAGCTGAAAAAGTTTTTCTTAGTCTCAAACTGTCCCATGAAAATGAATAAATTAGAATTCAGTGGCTTCTTTAAGTAAGAACCTTCAATAAAGATCAAGTCATGATACTACAACATAGCAAATGAAAAACAAATCTGGGAGGAGTGAAGAAGATTCAGCCTCCTAGTGAGTGATTCAACTTTACCCACTTATAGGCCTCTGTGTACTCAATAGGAGACCTGGTGGTGCAGTGGTTAAGAGCTCGGCCACCAACCCTAAGGTTGTCAGTTCAAATCCACAAGCCACTCCTTGGAAACCCCATGGGGCAATTCTACTCTGTTCTATAGGGTCATTATGAGTCGGAATCAATTTGACAGCAATGAGTTTGGTTTGTTTTTTGATGTACTGAGTGCACGCATTTTGTCATATGCTGTGATAAGTACTTTGTGTGGGCTGTCTTTAACAGGGCAGATTATCCAACAGGCGAGGTAAGCACCATGCTTACTGGCTTACCAGATCATCTGAAGTAAACAATTTCATATGGGTTTCGCTACATGTAGCGAAATTGTTCACTACAGACAAGTAAGTAAGCACAAGTAAGCCCGTGCTTACCTTGCTAACTAGGTCTTCCACCCCTGTCAGGGACTGTTAATTTGAAAAGAGGCTTTGATTCTGTAGGAAGGTGCTGTGGGGTTGGTAGACAGACTGATGCCCACCATACCTAGAAGCAAAATCTTTGATGTGATCAAAAAAACGTGAAATTGTTCACTACAGATGATCTGGTAAGCAAGGTAAGCACCCTGCTTACCTTGTCTGCTGGATAATCCACCCCTAGTCTTTAATCCTAATAAGAAACTTCTTCAGCAATGAGAAAGCCAAGGCTCATAGAGATTAAGTAACTTCCCTGAGATCATAGCTACTACACTCAGATCGCTCTGATTATAAAGCATTTACAATTTCCACTTTAAAACATAGTCTGTAAAAGAGTAAAATAATCAAACGAGGTCCGTCCATACTCCTTTTAGCATCTGTCTTAGGTTGGGCTCCTCAGGAAACTCTGGAGGTTTGTATGCAGGAAGTTTATAAGGAGAGCACTAAGATCAAGACATGTGAGAAACTAAAGAAAGCAGGATTGGGTAAAAGGAAAAGGTGAACCAAAATGGAGTCCCAACAAAGGCCTCAGTTCATCCCATGGGAACTCTGGGCTGGAACTGCCTTTCAGAGTTATCCTGATCTGAGGAAAAGGGACCAGGTCCTTGTACCCCTGCATCAACCACTCATTTCTAGTAATGAGAACTTAGTTCTGTAAGACTACCTTGCCGAAGTATTTGAATATCTTATCACTGATTTACACTACAATGTAAAGATGGTTATGCTTGAATTCATCAATTGTTTTCATAAGCATTATGTGCAAGGCACTGTGCTGGGTACACTGGGGA
Organism: Dugong dugon; assembly: GCA_030035585.1. Lineage (NCBI taxonomy): Eukaryota > Metazoa > Chordata > Mammalia > Sirenia > Dugongidae > Dugong > Dugong dugon. The sequence continues at coordinate 17,368,725 of CM057480.1, read as the reverse complement.
AACATAAAAACCATCCCAAACCAAACCTGTTGCTGTCAAGTATGTTCATAGCTAATGAAAATATTCATAAAACTATGGTCAATAAAAAAAAAATCATTTAAAATAATTAGATCTTGGACATCGAGGAGGGGATTATGATCGTTAGAAAATGGTTTTGGGTTCATGCTAAATCATAAATATATTCACATATAGAGCACACTGGTGGCCCTGGGCACCGCTTGAGGAGGGGCACCAATGAGCAGCTTCTATTGACCATCAGTTTCCATTACCAGCTGTGAGAGATCATTCAGCAATTTAACACTAATTGCCCTAGGCGCTATTCTCTGTAACTAGGCTCCTGATGGGTGGTCCTCTGGGGATCCTGAGTCATCCTTGATCAATGGATAGCAAGTGAAAAGGAGAGAATGACCTGACCAAGCAGGGAATTTGGCACCGGCTACATCCAGCCTAAAGGTCCCGGGGTGGTGCAAACAACCTGAGCTCAGGTACTAACTGAAAGGTTGATGGTTCAAACTTATCCAGTGGCTCCATGAAATAAAGGCCTGGCAATCTGCTTCTGTAAAGATTACAACCGAAAAAAAAAACCCTATGGAGCTCAGTTCTACTCCATAACAAATGAGGTTGCCATGAGATGTAATCGACTCAATCGCAATGGTTTGGTTTGGGTTTTTTTGCATACAGCCTGGACGGAGGTGAGGCCTTGAATGACACACAGCAACCCCATGGAGTAGTGACTGCAACAAACGGCACATTTTGGAGACCCGAAAAAGTCACACACAAGCACAATACGTTACACATACGATGCACTCATGCTTCAAAACCTTTATTTTGCTATCCACACTGAATCTCTCCCAAAACTAATGTATGTATTGATTGCCATGTAATTATACAGGTAAGGAGAGACTGACGTTCATCTCAAAAACACAGAAGTCTATATTGTTCGTATTTCAGCTCACCCATCTAGTCATCTTCCCAGAGAGATCTGTGGGAATTTCCCCCTTTTTTTTTTTTTTTTTCTTTTTGATTTTTGAGAAAGGTGCTATCCTGAGTGTCTAGAAGGATAAATACAGTAGGCCAAAAATCCCACCTCACCTCAAACTCTGTATGTCTCCTTCAGTAACGTCTCCTTCCATTGGCTCCTCTTTTGCTAACAGAAGTATCCTCATTCTGTCAGACTTAGGAACGTGAAGCCATCTGTAATTACTTTGTCTTCCGCCTTACCCTACCCCCCAGTACATTTCAGATTCTTTTTCCTACTTCTTCTTCATACTTAGAATACCAATACCATGACTCAGGGTCTTATTTTAACCCCTTGCCTGGATTATTTTATAAGGCTCTGCTAACCAAGTTCCCAGCCTGAAATTCTGAGCTTCCTCTAATCGGGTGGATTACTGCCAGATAAATCTACCCAAGTCACACTTTCTATCATGTTATTCTCAGTCCTCCAGAACACATGCTGCATCGCAGTCTTTGAGATGTAATTCAAACCACAGCTCAGCATCCTATCTTCCCATATCCTTACTACAACCTCCCATTCCAGTCCTTCCACCCGAGACTTCCCTCACTCTGACTTAGACGTGCCTTTGAAAGCTGTGTAGGAAGTTTAGTCTTCTTTCTCAAACTAGTAAAATGCAAATTGTCTTCATAATCAAGTACATACCATCATACAAGAGCCCTGGTGGCACAGTGGGTTACATGTTTGGCTGCTAACCAAAAGGCTGGCAGTTCAAATCCACCAGCCGCTCCTTGGAAGTTCTACTGTGGGGAAGTCCTACTCTGTCCTATAGGGTCGCTAAGAGTAGGAATCAACTCAACCGCAACAGGTTTGTTTTTTTAAATCATCATACAGGTAGGAAGGGGGTGGGAAAAAAAAGAGTGATGGGAGGAAACAAGGAAAAGAGGAGAGGGAGAGAGGAGGGAAGAAAAGCAACATGGATGGGGAGAGAAAGAAGAAAATTGACAATTATTTGACCCCTGAAAGGCAGGTGTCATTGCTCTGACATTTCCTATATAAGGAAACTAAACATCAGAGAGGTAAATAAGTCGCCCAAACTCACACGGTTAGTAATTGGCAGGACAAGGGTTGAAACCAGATCTTTGCCTGGTACTCATCCCACTGCTGTTGAATCAGTTCTGACTCATAGACACCCTACAGGACAGAGAAGAACTGCCCTATAGGGTTTCCAAGGAGTGGCTGGTGGATTTGAATCACTGACCTTTCAGCTAGCATCCACATGCTTAACCGCTGCGCCACCAGGGCTCCTTGCCTAGTACAGCGTTTACCAGCTTGACTGTGTATCAGCACCACCGGGAGAGCTTGTTGAAACAAAGACTGCTGGATCTCAGTCCAGAGTTCCTGATTCAGTAGGTCTCTGGTGGGGTCTGAACATTTGCATTTGTACTAGTTGCCAGGTGATTCTGATTTCCCTGGTCCAAGGATCACACTTGCGAACCACCAGCCTATCAAGTTCTTCCACTCCCGTCACTATAACTGACACCGTGTAGTTGCTCCACAACTGTTTGTTGAATAGACAAATGCCTATGACAACAATGCTTCTGTATTCCGAAGGCTTTCCCAGTCACCACGGTTGGCAATGATAGGCCTTCCCTCTGAAATTCTCTAATTCATATTGTCTACACCATTGAATCTATATTTATCATTCCTTATTGACTTATGACAGGTTTCCCAGAAGTGGATTTTGAGTCAAGGATTTGTGTACAAGCAATTTATTAAGGAAAGGCTCCAGGAGAAATCAACGTAGGAGTGAGAGACTCAGGAAAGAAAAGGGGAGTAAGCCAAGCAAGTATGGGATGTCAGGCAAAGCCCCACAGAGGGTGGATTCAGCTTGATGGTACAGGGAGACTCTGGAATGTAAGACAAGGGAGGTGGGCTTTCATACTCCCATACCCATCACTCACTGGTTCAGGCTTCATAGAGGAATGTAAATTTCCAGGTACTTGCAGCTCTCTGCATAGATGGGCCAAGTGGCTCCAGCAGTCCAAGAGCCATACTCTGAAAATGAGCCACAGGTACTGGGTGTTGCAAACACTAAAGCATGAAAGATGGATCCAAGAGAATGTGGGTGGAACACCAACATATACACTACACTTGTACTGGTGATTTTTTCCATGGATAAGTCTTAGCTCCCCAGCTGGACTTTAAACTCCTGGAGACTGAAGGCTGTGTCGTATGTTTTTAGGTTGAACCATATGAAATTGCCAATATTTAACCCTTTCTAAGGAAAAAAAAAGGCAACTGCATGCTGCTCAACTTAATACGAAAGTTTTAATTGACCACCATTGAATCAATGGGATAGATTAATTCATTTCCTTCAATACCCCCATCCTGACAAACGCTCCTCACCCTGAAAGCTCTCAACTGGCCAAAGGCTACTTTTTGCTGTGCCTGTAACTGTATACCAGTTGAGTTGTATATTTACTAGGATTTGGCCAAATTTGTTGTACTTATTATTGTAGTTATGTATTAAAACTGAAAATTAAATAAGCTGATGGAATATGAGTGTGAAAGACATGTTGCTTCCGTGAAAATTAAATTCAATGCTTTGTAACTTTCCAGAAAAGAAACTGCTTAAAACAAACAAAACCCTGCTCTCGAATTTGTGCCAGGGAGACAGCTATAAAAAACTGGAAGAGTCGTAACAATCTGGAAGGATTTTTCGCATGGAATTTAATACATGCATTTAATGTCTCATTTCATGTTAAAGAAACCCAAACCAGTAATTGTAGTATTTCAATTAAAATCATTCTGACTGGAAGTGACAGAACTTCTACCTGAAATGGCTTAAAGAATAATGGAATTATCATCTCCACTAAGTAGAAATCCTGAGGTAGAGAAGGTTCCTGCACCCTGCTGGTGGGCGAGTCAACCCTATAGGACAGAGTAGAAGTGCCCCTTCGGGTTTTTAAGAAGCAGCTGGTGGATTTGAACTGCCGACCTTTCGGTTAGCAGCCATAGCTAGCCGTAGCTCTTAACCACTGCACCACCAGGGAGGGTTCAGGGTTGTCTAATACAACAGCTTAATCATGTCATGCCATGTCATTTCCACCTTTCTGACTCACATTTTTAGTTTTTTGGTAACCTCCCTTCATGGGATTAAAATAACTGCAGCAGCTCAAGGAATCCTATCCCATCAGTAGCCAAAAATAGAAAAGGGGCCCTTGCATCCCCCGTGCATTGCTTTTTTAAGACAGAAGACATCTTTTAAAGAAACACCCCAGATTTCCCCTGTATCTCATTGGCCAGGAACAGGGCATATACCTAACACCATTCACTGGCAAGGTAGGGAAGTGACTAACTTCTTTGGGAAAGGGGAGAACACCAGAAAAAAAAGGAAAAAAGAAATGAAGCTCTTGCCAGCATGGAAGAGGGGAACAGCCGATGGACAGATAGCCAGTAGAGTCTGCTCCAGGTAGAGTACACAATATGGGTAATGCAAGATAGATGATGATGAACACTCATACTGAGGAAGATATTTGTCCTACATTAAAGAATTGGTAAGTGAATGTACATTTATATGCATTGTGCTAAAAAAAATGATTAAGTTTTCTATTTCATGTTTTAACTGACTTTGACCTACTGGTCCTGATCTCATGCAATGAGACAGTTGCTAACATACTGTACCTTATTATATTACTTAGAGCAGGCAGCACAGGGTCTCACACACAGTATGTAGTCAATAGGTGTTAATAATAGTAATGATTTTATCCTATTTTTTTACAATAGAATCTCAATCATTGCTTACTGATTTACTATAGATGGGAGTCAAGACATTGTCAAGACTATTTACTATAGATGGGAGTCAAGTCTTATCAAGTTGACAAGAGGAAGTACTGTTTATGACTATTAAGTGGCTTCTACTACCTAGAAGATCTTGTCTAGTTTCATGCAATGTCTGGTCTACTTCAAATATTAGGACTTTTCATCCTCTTCAAGATGATTATTCCTATTATTGATTTTGAAAGCTAACTATGGCAGAAAAATGCTATATGTCCACCAAACTACCTTCTTTCTCTCTTGGGAACACAAAAAACTACTTTCCCCAGCCCCCTTGCACCTAGAAGAAGACTTATGTTCTGGTCAAGAAAGTGTGGACAGACAGCTTAGTCCCAAAAAATCTCTGGGATTTTTATGTGAACCCTTGCTCATTCCGCCTCTCCCCTTGTCATCCACTGGACAGAAGTAAAAAACCAGAGAGAATGCCAAGGTCCAAGGTTTAGCAGAGCAGCCAAGTGCCTGCCCAACATCCAGTCAGAATGCGTGTCCTTTTATCGCAAGCCCAAGAAACTGTATGATTATCACAGCAGTCAGCACTTGTGTACGTACAGATTTATAAAGCAGTCATAAATGTGAAGTAAGGGAGACTGGTTTTCAGCACGTCTCTCGACTTTTCTGCAAAATTTTCCCCTTCTCAACTTTTAATGCCTTACTTCCTTTAATCCCCTCCAGACACCTAAACGCATTTATGTTGCTATACTGAAAAAGGAATCCGTCTGATATTTGCAACCATGCTAAATTGTAAAGAGCTTCATTTGGCTGCGCTCTTCCACGCACACTTGCATTTTTGAAGGGCTACAAAAGAGCTACAATGCATAAGCCTAAATGATCACTAATAGTTGGATTTCAATAATCAGAAAGAGAAAAAATATCGTCATGCAAATTACACCATTAGGCAATATCCTACTTTAATTAGCATTCCAGTCCTGAACAGAAATTAAGTTTACAATTTTACGTTTTTCTAAAATAAAATACTTTTAAAAAGCTGTTGTTCTACTTAAATCTTTCTCTACAGGAATCTCAATTCACACTCACTTATAGTATAAAACCAGACCAAACCCTTTGCCATTGAGTTGATTCTGACTCATAGTGACCCTACAGGACAGAGGAGAACTGCCTCATAGGTTTCTAAGGAGCGGCTGGTGGATTCAAACTGTCAACCTTTTGGTTAGCAGCCAAGCTCTTAACTGCTTTGCCACCAGGGCTCCACACTTATGGTATACTATCTAAAATTCTTTAAAACAAAGTTTCATATTTATTGCTATATCCCATGAATTTTAGAATGTCTGAGATAGAAAAAGATAATTAAGAAAATGATTACATACAATTTTAATTGTGGAAATAAACAATATTCACTGTGTAATGAACTCAAAATTGACTTGTTTATATTCAGAAACATTTATATCAATGTTAGTTTTCTCCATTTTAGATTACAAGCATTCCAGGACAAGAACTGTAACTTGTACATTATTCTGCAGATGAGTAGGATAATGCATAAACATCTATTATTAGAATTAATTCTTACCTTTGAAATATGTGGCAAATTTTACATATGTGGTGAGGCTGACATTTGCATCCCACAATTAAGATGTGCAAAAACAAAAAGTAGCTTTTTCTACTTCTGTGAAATCCCACAACTTCCTCATGAGTCCCCATTCCTGCCAATGGAATGTAGGGGAAGATGGGCAGGAGAGAAGAGGATGGGGCACTTACATTTAAAATCAAATTTAACACAATCTTTTTTTGAGTAAATATTCCATCAACTCAAAGCTCAAATTTCCTTTGAGAGGTTGTTTCTCCTCAAAGTCTCCATCTCAAATGGCATTCCATGTCATTTCCACCTTTCTATCCAACCTTTTGTGTTTGTTGGCAACCTCCCTTCATGGAATCAAAATAGCTGCCGCAGCTCAAGAAATCTCATCCTCACACATCAATGGCCAAAAGCAGAAAAAGGATCCTTGCATCCCATATGTTTGTTTCACTTTTTAAGATCAAAGATGTCTTTCAAAGAAATTCCATATTCCTTCCAAAATGACATCCAGTTTCAGAGGAAAGTTTTGACACATTCATGGCATCATGGGAGATGAGTCGTTAGTAGGTACTGACTCCCTTTATCCTATAGTCGAAGACAAATGTCCCCCTTCCTCTGAGGTCACCTGGGGTGACCAGGAGTTACAATCGACCCTAAGGCAACTTGTTTGCTCTTTGTTGTTGTTTCCTCTGGGGGGATGCAGTCCCATGCCAGGTACATTGCTTGGATTTCAGTCCCCATTTGTCACCTAAGCTGACCACCTTTGTACAGCATGTACCATGGCACACATCAGTCCGGAACATCTGTCATCAGATGAAACTTACATTTGAAGAGAGGTTCTTAGAGATCATTTTCACACAGCTAGTTGTCATTCAAGCTGGTTAAGAGGCAATTTATACCGTGAAAGTATTAATAACACAATAAAGCTAATTTTATTTTCATTTTGTTCTGAAAGGGAAGGAGATGGAAGTGACAAATGTTAATTATAAACATTTATCTGATGTGTTGTGCATTGAGTTAGGAGTTAAAATTCCTAGATTCTTGATCTGATTTTGTTATTTGTTGATTTGGGCTTTCTTTAGATAGATCACTTAATCACTTGGACCTCGATTGTTCTGTAAAATGGATGTGACAATATTTCTCCTGTGCATTTCATGTGATCTTGAGTACTGAATATATTAATATATTTGAAAGCTTTTTACAAATGGTAACATCTGATATGGATGAAACATGGGCTCTCTCATATCTTTGTGTACCACCTGCCTACCTAGATTTTAAACTCCTTGGAGGCGGTGGCTATATCTGAACCTTCCTTGAATTCTTACAATGCTCTGTACATAATAAAATTTCACTAAACGTCCCATGGGCTGAGGATTGATTGGCTAAGGAACAACTCAGATAACTGTGCTCAGATGGTATGGAAGTATAACGAACCTTCCTTGAATTCTTACAATGCTCTGTACATAATAAAATTTCACTAAACGTCCCATGGGCTGAGGATTGATTGGCTAAGGAACAACTCAGATAACTGTGCTCAGATGGTATGGAAGTGTAACTGGTCTGATAAAAGAAGTCTCTAGAGTGGAGCAGAGCTGAGAAATCCTTTTTCGAATTGATGAAACGCTATAATAGAGTGATTCAAAATCAAATGGAGTGAATTTTGTTTATAAAGTAGTTTTTATTAACTAGAAAGGTCATAACTGCAAGGAAAAGAAAACCTAATTGACAATGGGGTAAACCAGAGGTTTTCAAAGTATTTCTCCCACCCCTGTATCAGCATCACTTGGGAACTTGTTAGAAATGCAACTTCTCAAGCCCAATTCCAGACCTACGGAAACTCTGGAGGTGGGGCCTTGAAACTTGTATTTATCAATCTCTACAGGTGACTCTGATGCATGCTAAATTTTGAGAATCACTAGTTTCAATGATACAGTTATTATCTAACCTACAAAGAGGATAGGGATAATTGGTTGCAAGTATTGGTTCAGGTGTTGAACGCAGTCAACGAGTCTCCTGCTCTTTTTTTTTTTTCCCACTGCTATAGCCTTACTTGGTTGGCTTTTTGCCCTCAAATTCATCTTGTCAAGGTTACAGTATGGCTGCTGCAGCCCCAAGGAACACGTTCTCACTGAAGACTGGAAGAAAGAAGATAAAAGAAGAGAGAACGCCAGATGGAACCACCACTTTTACTAGGAAAGTAAATGCTTTCCCAGAAAGCCTCCAGTGAGTTCTTATTGCATCTATCTCATTGACCAGAACTGTATATCAAGACTACTTTTAGCTGCCATGTGAATGAAAAGCCTTTTCAAACTTTATTTTGGAGGCAAGTAAGGGAGAAAGGAGTTAAGAATGGATACTTGATTAGCCAGCCAACAGAGTTCTCGGATAGATGGAGGATTATAACATAAGCTTAGAAAGTTTGTCCTGAAGTGAGAAAACATGTGGAAAATGAGATTTCTGTCTTAAAATACTGTATTTGAAAGGCTGCCATCTGAAAGAAAGCTCAGATGTTATATGAAATTCCATGAGGCAGAAACAATAGGTGAAAATTAGAGATCATAGATGTTGGCTCAACAAGAAAGAATTTTCCAATGATTAGAACTATCCAAAAGGAAATAAGATACTTATGGAAAAGTGAGTATGCTGTCACTCTGTAACTATTTCTCAAAAACACAGTGGAGCGAATTTCTGCAATGGATCTCTTCTAAGATTCTATCATTTAATTGACTAAAAGTAAAGTATATTATGGATAATAATAATTACTAACATTTGAGGCATGCTTACTCTATCCCTGACACTGTATTAAGTACTTTACATGCATCATCTCATTTACTGCTACATCCCCCGTGTGAGATAAACACTTTCATTAGTCCCATTTAAAGAAATGGAGACACACAGAAATAATATTTCTTGCTCAAGGTCATGGAGCTGAGGTGTGAACCCAGGTAATCTGACTTCAGAGGCCATGTTCTTTATTCTTACAATCATCTCCTGAATTTAAAACAGCCCCATGATTTTGAAAGCTTAAGAAGGAAAAAGCAAATTTCTCATTTAGCTCTAAGTGCAGTTATATAACTCTCTCCCTTCTCGTTACTCATAGTAACAAAGCCAAGTCTTCCAGTACTCTTTTCAGGCAGTGCTAACATTCTCATATCTTTATTTTCACAACTTCCACTTAAATCAACAGTCTTCTAGAACCCAATTCAAAAAATGAGAGGGCCATGTCTAGGTGAATTATTTTTCTTTTGGAAAATTGTGCTCTGGGGGTGATTGTCCTTCACTGTTCCTGTGTACTTACTTGGGGGTAAAATTCCTGATGCTTTAAATACTTTCAGAAAAGAATATCCTTTTTTTTTTTTTTAATGACGCCTAGATTAAATATGAGAGTGGTTTTGGCAACTTGTCCAATCTTACCACTAGTTTTCAAATGCTCATAGTGTCTGGCACAACATAGATATTAAGTGGATATCTGTTGAATGAATGAATTAGTGAATTCGTGGATGTTGACTTCTACAGCTTCTGACCATTTCACAAATGGTCAGAAAATGCATAGGAGTGAGACTGTAGGTGGTTTCAAGAAGCGATCTATAGTCTCACTTATATACATGTTCTGATCATTTGTTGGTGCCTGTACACCAGCATGGAAATAATAGCCAACCATTCTGCACACATGCTCAGAAAAAAAGGAAAACCAGTGGAAAAAACAAAACAGAATTATACAAAACTATCTTTTCATACAACGGGACTCATTGTATATGAACAATAGAAAACACTTCTATACCATGAATTCCCACCTGGAATCTTGTAAGCAAAACAAATTACAGTGTGAAGAAACATACCCGAAAGCTGGACCCAATCTTCCAGAACCACACCCACAAACATTAAAGGAACTCCACATTCGGAAGCCAAGAAGTGAAGTTAGTTCTACTAATTCTCAATAAAGGGCAAAGATTAAGATGAAGACAAATGGAGAAGAGACTTTAAGCTTAACAAAAAGGGAAAAATAGAAGACTGGCAGCTGCCAAATGTAAAAGAGTTGGACTAAATGCCTCACAACAAGAAGCGATGGCAACATCATCGCAACCACAGTCCCTTGATTTCTAGAGTGTTGGGTGCTAATGAAGCCCCTCTTCGAACACTGAGGCCACGGACATTCTCATCAGGACCATGTATGACCCTATCATATGAAAATGTTTCTAAAAATTATTATGCTGAAAGAAGGAAACATTTTTGCAAGAGGAAGCTTATCCTCATGACTTACAGCTACAACTATAGATGTCAAACGCATGCCTCTAAAATAGGTACAGTAAAAATTAAAGTGTGATTTAGGAATTAATACCAATGTGAATTCATAAAAATATAGTTGTTGGATCATTCTGCTTTTTGGCATCGGAGAGAAACAGAAAATGAACAGAATCTGTAGGTTATCTCTGAAAGACTTCAATAAAATGCATTTAAAGAATAAAACGGCCAACTGATAATGTGGTTTCAAAGTCAATGTTTAAATGCCAACCAAATCAAGTGCCTTAGAGTCTTAAGCAAGGACCACATGTTCTCTCTTTTCTGTCTGTGTACAATACCAAGAAGGTAGCTGAAGCACTTCAAGGACACACGAAGCCCTGATTTAACACTCAGGTTGACAGCTGAGAAATTACAGTAGACCATCATTTTGATGTACACCAATCAGAAGTAATACATTTCAGGTAAAATAAAAACTCTCTGCTGTTAGTTATGCAAAAAAAAGGCAGGCTGTGACTGGAGACTTCAGGCACAGAAACAACTATTTATGTGCATAAAAGGAGAAAGGTTTGCAGGTGATAAATCCATCTCTTCAGTGACATCATAGACCTTAGAATTTTAAGCTGGAAGGGAACTTCTGGTTCAACTTCCTTTATTCAGCAATTAAGGAAACTGGTTATCCAAAGAGCCCAAGTGAATTATTTAAGGTTATCCATCTGATTAACAACAAAGATAGGATGAGAGCCAGTCTAATTTGTTTATGTTCTTCCTATCTATTATGGGTTTTTTTTTTCCCCCCAATACAGAATGGAAGGGGAGGTACTACTTAATTTTTCTTCAGTACCTCCATCATTCTAATCCATACACAAGAACTAGAGCTTTGCTAGCACACAAGGAAACAAAATGGTAAAAGGCAAAGTATCTCTCTTCAAAAAAGCTTATGTTTTAATTAGGGAGCTTATATTTCTGTAGAGGAAAAGTTCTGATTCTTTGTAGACTAGAAACTTGTGAACTCTACACTCCTGAAACACGGAACACTTCAAGAAACTGAAAAGTCTCCATTACTAGCTTTCTGTGACATTGATTCTGCTGGTTATACACCTTTGTTGTTGCTGTTAGGTGTTGTCAGTTGGTTCTGACTCATAGCAACCCTATGTAAAACAGAAGGAAATGCTACCAGGTCCTGTACCATCTTCACAATTATCGCTATGTTTGAGCCCATTGTTGCAGCCACTGACTGTGTCAGTCCATCTCATTGAGGGTATTCCTCTTTTTCGCTGATCCTCTACTTTACCAAGCATGATGTCCTTCTCTAGGGACAGGTCCCTTCTGATAACATGTCCAAAGTACATGAGACCAAGTCTTGCAATCCTCACTTCCATGGAGCACTCTGGCCGTACTTCTTCCAAGACAGATTTGTTCGTTCTTCTGGCAGTCCATGGTATACAGGCAATCCCTGGGTTATGAACTTCTGACTTGTGGACAACTCATACTTGCCCTTTAATGTTATGTAAATTTGCCTGCACTTTGAAAGATTGAACTAACCCCTACTCACAATAAATTCTTCATCACAATCACCTGCACTAGCTGCACGTAGCAACTTTTCAATCATTGAAAAGGCTTCCAGCCTTTTCTTGCACTAAAGTACATGTAAGGCTAAATAAGAATCAGTTAGGAATGGATCTCATTCGTAAGCTGGGAACTGCCTTACTCAATATTCTTCACCAACACCGTAATTTAGATGCATCATTTCTTCAGTCTTTCTTATTCACTGTCCAGCTTTCGCGTGCATATGAGGTGACTGAACATACCATGGCCTGGGTCAGGTGCATCTTAGTCCTCAAAATGACATCTTTGCTTTTTAACACTTTAAAGGGGTCTTAACCCCCTTCTTGTTAAACTTGGTTTTATTATGAAATATTGTATAAATACAAAAGAAAACAGAATACCAAATGACATAATAAACACCCATATTCCCACCATGCAACTTAAGAAACAAAAAAACAATGAAGTCCCTCAAGTTATTACATATCTATATCCATATCTTTACAGTATATTATTAAGTTTTATATATTTTTGGACTCTGTAAACAGTAACATATTGTAAATATACTTGTGTGATTTATTTATTCAACCTTGTATTTTTAAGATTCAGCCATGTTTGTAGGTGAACTACCATTCATTTTTGCTGATGTATATAATACATTGTACCAATATAAACAATGTATTCATCTACTGTCCTAAGTATGTGCTTTTAAATAGCTTCTGATTGTTTTATTGTTGTTTTGGATTTTACTTTACAAACAGTGGTCATTATTTTACAACTATCTTGTTGCACATACAAAGGAATATCTTTTGGGTAGATGCCTACAGGTGAAATTGTTCACCTGGGGTGAAAAGAAATGGATGTTCAGCATTGCAAGATAATACCACAAGGCTTTCCTAAGTCGGTATGTCAATTCCACTCCCAGTATTGGTGCCTAAGAGTTCGTATTACTCTATATCCTCACTACATTTGGTATCATTTGCCTTTTTCATTTTTGCCAATGTGGTTAATGTGAATTGGATCACACTGTGGTTTTAATTTGCATTTCCCTGTTTACTGAAATTGAGCTTCTTTTACAGTGTTTATTAGTCATTAAGGTTTTCTCTTCTGTGAAATGCAAATTCATGTCTTTTGATAATTTTTCTATTTGATGGCTTTTCTTTTTTTGATTGATTTGTAGCAATGTTATTCTCAAAACTAACGCTTCATTGGTTACCTGTGTTGCAAATATCTTCTTCTAGATTATAACTTTCTAGATTTTTACACTGTCTTTTGAGAAATGGGGATGTTCAATTTTAACATAATTTAATTTATCATATTTTCATTTATGGTTAGTGATATTTGTGTCTTGTTTATGAAATCATTCCCTACAATGAAGTCATAAGAGTAACTCATCCCTCCCCCAGTCCCTAATTTAATACCAGTCTTTATTAAACCTGCCAAATACAACATTCCAGCTGAACTCTGTGACTCCACTATTCTCTATTCCTAAATCTATGTATCTTCCAAATTGTAGCCAGCATTCTTTAACCCATTACAACCCTGCTGTGAAACCCTGCTCCTACCTTGTTGCCCTGAGCCTTTCTGCCCTCTCAGAATCATGCCTTCCCTCCCTGCTTGATTCGTATGGGAGGGGGAAGGGGATGGGTGGACCCCCAGGCAGTACTTATAAGGCCTCTGTGGCTTGACCATTGGGAGACATAGTGGTAAAGATGATGACAGTTTCTACTCTCCACTCCTTGCTCCCAATGACTCAGCAACATCTCTGGCAACAGCTGCAATCCTTCCCCAGCTCTGGCAGGCCAGGCTCAGAGGGATCCAGCTTCCATCACAAATTCTGGTCCTTGGGGTCCCATAATACCACCTCCTTCCTTTGTGCCTCCAGTCTAGGGGTGGTTGTGGATTCTTGTTCTGGTTAATAACTCCTTTACCTCACAATCCCTTGTTTGGTTCTCAACTCCCCCATTATCAGTGTAACCAATTCCCAGACTAAATTACCCCTGTTGTGAATACTCAAAGTCCTTTGTTTTCTCGGTTTAGACCCCAACTGATGCACTCCCCATTACCTACATTCAAATCTTCTCCTATTGCCTACGACTCTGTGACTCTGTAAGGAGCCCTGGTCGCACAGTGGTTAAAGCACTTGGCTGCTAACCAAGATGTCGGGGTACTTCACAAGAGAAAGATATGGCAGTCTGCTTCCATAAAGATTTACAGCCTTGGAAAACCTATAGGGTAGTTCTAGTCTATCCTATAGGGTCACTAGGAGTTGGAATTGACTTGAAGACAGTGGGTTTGGATTTTTGTTGTTGTTGTTGTTTGGTTTTGTGACTCTTCTTGCTTCCTTCTCCAGCATTATCCCCTTAACTCTGCTGGTCCTTAAATTTTATGGTATCGAAAAGCCAAACTTCCTTTCACTGATATCATTCTTTGGCTTCTCTGTCTGGAGTATGCCACCATCACCACCTCAGTGTGTTTTTCTTACCTTCTTATGGCAACTCTATTCACTCTTCAAAACCCTGTTCGGGACTCAATTCCACTGTGAATCCTTCTCTACAATACAGTCAGAATTAATCAATTCCTCTTCCTTAAGAAGTGCTGCTGTGCATCATGGAGGAGGGAGGAGGGTATAGCGTAACAGTGAAGCACACTGATGCTTGAGCCAGGTTTTCCTGGGTTCAAAATTCCAGCTCTAATGATAGTAGCTGTATACCCTTGGGCAAGTCACTCGGCCTCCCTGTACTTCAGCTTTACAGCTGTCAATATATAGTGACCTAGTACATTTAAAACATGCAATAAATGGTCACTTATTGTTATAATTCCATACTGTTTCATACTTTTGGTTTAAATGCCTCTGGATCTTTTTTTTTTTTTTTTTTTTTTTTAAGACATCTCTGAGCTCCTTGGGGTCCCTGAGTGGCACAAACGGTTTGCACTTAACTACCAACCTAAAAGTTGGTGGTACAAACCTACCCAGTTGCTCCATGGAGGAAAGTCCTGGTGATCTGCTTCTGTAAAGATTACACCAAGAAAATCCTCTCTAGTAGGTCTACTCTCTAACACATGTGATCGTCATGAGTCAGAATCAACTTATGGCGAAGTTTTTTGTTGTTGCTGTTGTTTTGTTTATGAGTTTTCTGAGGATGGGATCACAACCGTTTCTTATTGTTCTTGTTTTACAGCCTCTTAACTTTGCCTCACACTTAAAATCTTGCTAAAATTTAGAGATTAAATATGACAAAAGCATTCCTTCCCTTAAAGCTTTTGCATATTAAATACTTTGTAGAATTGATGCCGATAAAATACACCACAATTACAAAAGAAGGAAATGAAACAGCCAAGCCAGCATCAAGAGTTATACCAATATTACTGACCAGCCAGCCAAAAGGTCAGCAGTTCAAATCCACCAGTGACTTCTTGGAAACCCTGTGTGGTAGTTCTACTCTGTGCTATAGGGTTGCTAGGAGTAGGAATCGACTGGATGGCAACGGGTTAGTTTCCTAGCACAGGTAAACTTCTATGGAAAATTAATTTCATGCTTGTCTTATAAATGTTTGCTAAAAAGTCCATATCTGTTACAACCTTTGAGTAGGGTCCCACCAGGAGGTTGGAAGCATTTTTCTCTCACCTCCCCCTCCACTTGTCACAACCCTTTCAGAGGGTTTACCTTTGTTCTATTCTCAGTTGTCCAGTCTCTCAACTACCACACAAACTTAAATAGCAAAAAATCAAGCAATAAGTGGACAAGCAGGGTATTTGCTACATCTGTAAAACCTTCACTCACCAGAAAATGCACAGGAAAGAACGCCATTTACAAAACACCCACGAAACTCAGAAACTAAAGGAAGAATTCTTCCCCTTCAATATTATCAGCAGGGAATGAGAAACTCAGCAGGAGCTCACACACCTGGTGATGCCTCCAGGTGCCTTTTAAGGGGAGCACCAAGCGGGACCTTTCAAGACAAAGAAGTGATGTATTTGGCAGAGGCTGTATAAGGAAAGTCACCAAAGGAACCAGGCAGTGCAAGAGCAGTTCAGATTATCAGTTTCTAGAAACCTCTACCCTGACCAGGTCTGCTGAACAGCAAACTTCTCTCAGCAAAATACCCTGGGCTTTGTAATACTTCACAAGTTTCTCTTAGAACTGAGAAATTCTTAGATCCATAAAATTAGCAATAACCTCTCCTATTAATCAAAAACCTATATCCTTAAAACAAGTAGCATGTAGTTCCTGATGAACTGGATGCAACAATTAAGTCTAACTGAGATATCTATTGGAGCTCTGGTGGTGCAGTGGTTAAGAGCTCAGCTGCTAATCAAAAGGTCAGCAGTCTGAATCCACCAGCCGTTCCTTGGAAACCCAAGGGGGCAGTTCTACTCTGTCCTATAGGGTCGCTACGGGTCAGAATTGACTCGACAGCAATGGGTTTGGTTTTGTTTTGGAGATAGCTATCACGTTGCCAAGAAATAGGAAATGTTTTCTTCTAAACATGGGGACAGAAATTATCCAAGTTAGAGTTTCTTTTTTTTAAAAAAAAAAAAAGCCATTGATAAAGCATAACAGGAGTCCTAGCCCTTTGGTTACCCTGGGGAGGGGTGGTGCATCTTTCTTCCAACATTCTGTATGCTAGGTGAGGCCAGAGCCAAGACTAATCATCTAGCTGTCTTGCTAATAACAAGAAAAACCAGACTATTGTGCTACTATAAATCTTGCTAAAAGTTACAGATTAAATATAAAAAAAAAAAAATTCCTCCCTTAAAGCTTTTGCATATCATATACTTTGTAGAACTGATGCTGATAAAATTCACCACCATTAAAAAGAAGGAAATGAAACAGCCCAGCCAGCATCAGGACGTATACCATTACTGACCAGCAAGTTTCCCGGCATCAGTAAACTTCTATGGAAAATTAATTTCATGCTTGTCTGCTCTGGTAAAACCCCTTACAGAGTTGTTATAAAAAGAGAAAATTGAGATTGGCTGCGGGAATACCAAAAAGAGTTGATGCAGCTAAAAAGAATTGTCATGTTTACATGTTTTATTGCTTTAGGGCCTTCACACACCTGGAACCTTCGGTAAGGTTGCCTCGTCTGCTGACGTCAGGGCTCAAAAGTACTACCCACATGGGACCTCGAGAAAATTTCAGAAATATACATGTGTGCACAGAACAGAAATTAATAATAACAATAAGCAAGAAATAATTAACTCATTTAAGGAACAGGTAGACAAAATTCCTATGTGAACAACTAGCCACTCATTCGCAAATCTGTATGATGTTTCCTATACATAGCTCAAACGTCCATCCTACAATATTTGTCTTTGCTATAATTTATTTCACAAGACTAAGGTACACTCATACAGGTTAGGAAGTGTGTAACTTTACAAATTCCGCAGAAACAATTCTGAGTAGAAACTAAACGTATTATTTGTTTATCTTTGTAAGCAATTTGTTTCAAGGCTAAATTTCTAAAAGAAAAATTCACCTTCCAAATGATTTCACATTTGTCTGTTATCATGCATTTGAAAACAGCTTGGGCATGACATACCACACCTTCTGCTCTCCTAAATAAGACTGAAGAACAGATGGCTACTGACCTTTATCTCCAATCAGGTTCAGCCTGCCTGCGTATTATCTTATTTGTAACAATTAATCTTCTTTCTGCCAAATATTTTCCAAACTGGAAGAGTTGATTCAACAGCCAATAAGTAATCAGCATAATGATTAAAAGCTTGATGCACATACATACTCCCCCATAAATTCCTGCTTATGAAACAAACATTTTAGTATTTTTAACAATCAGAATCCCAAGTGGAGATATGAAAGTGTAAATATATTTGCAAAACCAGCACGTCCATCCTAAAACACTCTGGTACATTTATCAGGCAAATGGACAAAGCATTCAAAACCATCAACACAGAAAAACCAATTTTCAATGCTCCAAGCCACCTAGAGAAATTTACTTGTGGGAAGAAAATGTATTATCCTCATTCTAAAGCAGGTAATTATTAACGAAGAAAGGAAAGCAATCTATACATGAAAACCCTTTGTGATATATACCACATCTTTAGCTGTTAAGGAGCTCTGGTGGTGCAGTAGTTAAGAGCTCATCTCTTAACCAAAAGGTCAGCAGTCTGAATCCACCAGATGTTCCTATTCTATGGGGCAGTTCTACTCTGTCCTACAGGGTTGCTATGAGTCGGAATCTTGTGCTTCATAGGAAATATTTCTAGGAACATAAAGTTTAAGTCTGCACACCCATAGACACAACAGACTGAGGACAGAGACAAGGTAGTGATAACCACATGTTTACTCAACAGGTTACAAATTCTTCCACATATATTTTCTCATTTCATCTTTGCAACATCTCAAATGGTATATATCATTTACTCATAGGTGGGAATCTAAAGAATAGATACAGACTCAAAAAATTTGCAGCAATAATCTGCTATTTCAGAAGACATATTTTCTTAGACTGAAATATTTAAAATTATCCAAAACTGTGCTTTGCCTACAAAGACCCAAGAATCATGGGACACATTCATAGAGAGTACAAAGTGACAGCATAAAATTTAAAGAAAATGATTGTTCTGGAATTGTGTGACTGTCTGACCAATTTGGCCACCGAAGTTTTTGTTGTCAGAAAATAATCTTTTCCAAACTAATAGTGATATGTCCACTGGGAAAGGACTTAAATTTTCGCTTGCTCTGGTGGCACAGTGGTTAAGAGCTACAGCTGCTAACCAGAAGGTCGGCCGTTCAAAACCACCAACCGCTCCTTGGAAACCCAGTCAGGCAGTTCTACTCTGTCCTATAGGGTCACGATGAGTCGGAAACAACTCAATGGCAAAGGTAATGGGTTTGCTGGTATATTTTTTATAGAACAAATAAGTCAGGCAAGACGATTTATCTCTTTGAAAACAAAAGTTTATTTGTACAATTTTTTACATAGGGCTTTTAATGCTAGCATTATTATCCTGATGTTTTCTACTTGAAAGAAATAAAAAACAAATTTTCAGGGTGAACATTGCTGTAGAAGTTTAATCTCTTATCAATGGGCTTACAGATTTAACTCAGCATGATAATTTACATATACCATAAAGTAAAAGTTACTTACTATACGAGAGCCTGTGGAAACTTTTCTTACGATCCTGAAAGTGACTGATAGGGTCAGAATCCAGAATTCTACTTGCATGAGTTTTTACGAGAAATTGACTACAAACATTCAAATACTCTTTGAAAAAGGAGATTATAATTGTTCATACACCTGGCTTACTAACAGCTTAAAGCAAAACTCGGCAATTCAAGCTGCAATTATAGAAAAAATAATGACATTAGTATTTCCCTAAAGTATTAGTAAAAACTGAATACTAGTTCATCATTAAGAATGTGCAATGTATAGTCAAGATAATTTATGTTTTTATGGGTAAAATAGCTTAACTGGATTTTTTTAAGCTAACAAAAAGAGATGAGTTTTAAGAAATCATGCAAAGCATCTATCCACTATCACAAGTTTGCTGTCCTGAAATGTAAACAGCATATGCATGTAAACAATATCTCCTAAATACTTATTTTGTCTTAAAACTATGTAAATATAATTCTTACTAATCCATTTTAAAGGATGTATTTTATAAATGATACTAATTGATATTACACTTATTTGTTGAGAACCAGGGATCTTGAATGAGATTATTGAAGGTGTACAAACAGCAATAAAAACAAGCACTGCAAAATCGAGGAATTTTAGTCCTAGAGGTTTAAGACTTTTCAAATTTCCCTCATCAAAGAATTTCTAGAGGTTTGGAACATATTTCCAGGATACCCAAGGAACTAATCCAATGCAGCCAAGGAATTAATTCAAATTTCCTTGAAGTCATATATTTGGTTTTAAAATTTGATAATGTTTATCTTACTATTATTATTCAAATAATATGCCTTTCTCCAAATATTTGAGTAAAAATGGTGCTCTACCAAAAGGTGAGCCAGGTTACACTGTGAATTTGCTTCAACTCTCATGGTTATAGCACCCCAAAGTCCTGGGCTAAGTGTATCTCTGTTTGAGAAGAACAGATTTACTGCAGTCTCCACATATACTCAGTTATGTTAGGTAGGACTTCACCAAGGCCAGCTGCTACATAATGGTAGCCCTACAAGAAGTTGCCTTCTTGACTCCCAGTTTACGAGCTATGGATTCCACTTCCGGTTTTACTGATTACTATAAAACCCGTTTTTAAACACAGCTTGCTAGTATACAGATCCAAATATTATGTAAGATAAAAATTAATCCCATCAATAGCCCTCCCATAAAGAACAAAAAATACATCAACAGGAAGATCAGATTTATCCTGAAGAGTTTTCCAGTGCCCTGAAGTTTCCAGAATAGTTCTAAATCTAAAAAGCGAAGAAAGAGAAAAGGAAGATAAAACATACTACAGTAATAATGAGGAAAAAGAAGAACCTTTAATAATGAAAACACAATGTAATATTTACGGAACCTTTACCTGATTCCCAGCACTGTGATAAATTCCTTACATGAATTATCTTGGTACCGAATATAGCCCTATAAGGTCATTATCATTAACATCCCCATATGGCGAAAGGGAAAAACTGAAACTTAGATCATTTAAATAACATGTACAAGTTAAACAACTAGAAAGCATTAGACACAGGACAAACTAAAGCAATTTGGCCACAGAGTGTGAGCTCTTCATCACCATGCTCTACTCCTTGCGATACAAAAATGAATTGCTAAAATATGAAGATCATCCATTAAACTGTGGCTCATTAGTTCATCAACCAGAAATCATGGAAGTTTCAGTTCAGAATGACTGTCACTGCCCGTCATGAGGTGGTTGACACAGAAACACAGATACCTGAGAGATTGAAAAGAAAAAAGGAAGAAAAACAGACAAAGAATGAGAGATATTAGAGAGGCAGATTGAAACAGTGGTGGGGCTAGAAGTAGCAAAGGTGGTAGGTGAAACAGCAGAAGTCTCAGAGGGAGTGAGAATGGAGGGAAGGCTAGCAGCAGCGCCTTGTGCACCAGACCCTGTGACAAAAGACAGCAACAAGGAATGGAGTTTCAGAAAAGAACACATATTTCTGCACTGAAGTTTTGCATGTTGGACAGGAAGAGGAGGGAGGTGCTGGAGGCGGGAAGAGGAGACAGCAAGTTCTGAAGTTGGCATTAACTCCATTCATAAAGACAGTGAAAAGCAAAGTCAGCAAGAATTTCCCTAGCAACAAGAGCAATCGCAATGTCCAGAACTGTAATTCTAGTATAAACCAGAGTGGAAGATGTGGTCTGTTTCCACACATTGGACATATTGGAAGAAGCATAGAAAATTGGCCCACACGTAATGTGTGCATGATTTTACTTTGAATTAGTTGCCATAGTTTTTTAATGGGAGATTTCCCATAAAAATCTTTATTTGCAGATTTTCTTTAAAAATCACAATCCTTGGCAAGCCTGGGCCCTTTTAGGCAGGGTGTGTCTCTCTAATTTTCTACAGTACACACTATTCCTATGTTCTTACCAAAGCCAGTCTGATCTTTCTACAATGTATATTCTATCTAAAATCACCCAGAGTCCTCTCTTTATCTTCAAAATCCAAACTCTAGCAAGATACAGGAAGCATTCTATGGCCTGGCACTACTGACTTCTCCAGTGTCAATTCTGTCTACTTTTCCATATGCACTTCCACCAATACATTGTTTACGGAGTTTCAAGAACACAGAGCTCTTGCTGCCTGCACACCTTTGCACGAGATGATCCTTCTGTCTTGAACACAATTGTTCCACCTTATTTGCCTTCAAGCTCAGAATCATCTTTACTGAGAATCCATCCATGACCTATAGACTTGTCTATGTCATAGTCCACCACTTGTCTCCCAGAAATATGTTTCCTTGTGTTTTATTGACTATGCAAAAGCATTCAACTGTGTGGATCATAACAAATTATGGATAACTCTGAGAAGACTGGGAATTCCAGAATACTTAATTGTGCTCATGCGAAACCTGTGCATAGACCAAGAGGCAATCGTTCGAACAGAATAAGGGGATACCGCTCTTTCTGGTTTAAAATCAAGAAAGATGTGCATCAGCCTTTTATCCTTTCACCATACTTATTCAATCTGTGTGCTGAGCAAATAATCCAAGAAACTGGACTATATGAAGAAGAATGCAGCATCAGGATTGGAAGAAGACTCATTAACAACCTGCGATACACTGGTGATACAACCTTGCTTGCTGAAAGCTAAGAGAACTTGAAGCACTACAGATGAAGATCAAATACTACATACAGCCTTTAGCACGGATTTTACCTCACATAAAGAAAACAAAACTCCTTACAACTGGACTGATAAGCAACATCATGAAAAACAGAGAAAAGATCGATGTCGTCAAGGATTTCATTTAACTTGGATCCATAATCAACACCCATGGAAGCAGCAGTCAAGAAATCAAACAACATATTGCATTGTGCAAATCTGTTGCGAAAGACCTTTTTAAAGTGTTTAAAAGCCAATACGTCACTTTGTGGACAAAGGTGCGCCTGACCCAAGCCATGGTATTTTCAATCTCCTCAAATGCACGCAAAAGTTGGACAATGAATAAGGGAGACCAAAGAAGAATTGATGCCTTTGAATTATGGTGCTAGCAAAGAATATTGAATACACCATGGACTGCCAGAAGAAAACAAATCTGTCTTGGAAGAAGTACAGCCAGAACGGTTCTTAGAAGCCAGGATGGCGAGACTTCATCTCACATACTTCGGACGTGTTATCAGGAGGGACCAGTCCCTAGAGAAGGACATCATGTTTGGTAAAGTAGAGGGTCAGCAAAAATAGGAAGACCTTCTCTATGATGGACTGACACAGTGGCTGCATCAATGGGCTCAAACAGCAATGACTGTGAGGATGGTACAGGACTGGGCAATGTTTTTTGTTCTGTTGTTCATAGGGTCACTATGAATCGGAACCAACTTGACATCACCTAATAACAACAACGTCATAGTACTCATCTTACCAACAATTTCACCTGTCTGGTCATGATGTCCAAATGTTTATCTCCATTCTGAATTGCTCATTTATGTCCCATTTGTGTCCTATATCCATATTTCTAACTTCTATGAGTAACTTCCAAGTTAGTCATAGTTCTAAACTGGATGTGCCTCAGCCATATCCAAGACTGAACTCATTATCTCTTCAGGTATCTCCCCAGGAGCTGAACCAGTTCCTCCTTAGCTATTCCCCATTTCAGTGAAAGTCCCAGGTGCACATGGAGTCATGTCCGATGCCATCCATGGTGGTTATGAGAATATACTCACATATCACCAAATTTTTACTGAAGCCATGACTCCCATGGGCTGCTTCCAGCCAGTCACTGAGTGTAGCAGGGATGCTACAATGGACCAGTTCCGGGAGACAATGGACTCTGAAGACGGGCAACTTTAGTTTGAGGATTCCCAAACAGTTTTGCAGAAACTTCTTTAGACTGTGTCACTATCTAGGATGTTTCCACTTAACCTTCTATCTCTCTTTCACTTGGGGTCAGAATTGCATTGTGGTCTGCCTGCTCTCCCACCCTGTCAAACTCCCTTCCTGTTTTCTCTCACACAAGTACTTCCCCTAATAAAATTCTTGCATGTTTAACCCTGTCTTTTTCTGTGCTAATTAGAGGATCTGGACTGACACACTATCCTTTCTCTCTTATCCAAGTCCCAATGCCCCAGCCCTAGGCAACAACTAACCTACTTTCTGTATCTATGGATTTTCCAATTCTGGACATTTCGTATCAATAGAATCATACAGTATGTGTACTTTCATGCCTGGCTGCTTTCATTTAGCACAATGTTTTCAAGGTTCACTCATGCTGTACCACGTATCAGTACTTCATTCCTTTTTATTGCTAAGTAATATTCCATTGTATACATGTGCCACATTGCATTTCTCCATTTATCAGTTGATGGACATCTGGGTTGCTTCCTCTTTTGGGCTATTGTGAATAATGCTGTTAGGAACATTTGTGTACAATATTTCTCTTATAGACCTAAGAATAAAATTACTGGCTCATATGACGACTCTGTGCTTAATCTTTTGAGAAACTGCCAGACTTTTTTCCAAAGTGACTGCACATTTCATATTCCCATCAGCAGTATATGATAGTTCCAATTTCTCCACATCCTCATCAACATTTGCTATTATCTGTCTTTTTTATTATACAAATCCTAGTGTGTGGGAAGTAATGTCTTACTGTGGCTTTGATTTACATTTTTCTGATGGCTTATGATGTTGAGGATCTTTTTATGTGGTTATCAGTATTTTTGTATAGCTTTTTAGAGAAGTGCCTATTAATATATTTTGCCCATTCTTAAATGGAGATATTTGTCTCTTTATTATTAAGTTGTAATAGTTCCCTGCCAAAACATCTATGCGTAATCTTCCAGGCCTGATGACAGGCGATTACAAAGTTTTGGATCTTGTGTTTATGTCTTTGGTCCATTTTGAGTTAATTTTTACATATGGTTGGAGGTAGGAGTCTAAATTCATTCTTTTACATGTGCAAATTTAGTATCTCAGTACCATTTGTTGAAAAGACTATTCTCTCTACATTGCAATGTTTTGGCACTCTTGTCTAAAATTAATTGGCCATAAATGTGAGGGTTTATTTCTGGACTTTCAATTCTACTCTATTAATCTACGTGTGTATCCTTATGCTGGTACCACACTGTCGTGATTACTGCAGCCTTATACTAAGTTTTCAAATCTAAAAGTGTGAGTCTTCCAACTTTATTCTTCTTTTTCCATATTGTTTCGGTTATTCTGTGTCCCTTGAACATATATCGTTGTTATTAGGTGCTGTCGAGTTGGTCCCGACTCATATCAACCCTACGTACAACAGAACGAAATACTGCCTGGTCCTGTGCCATCCTCAGAATTGTTGCTATACTTGAGCCCATCACTGCAGCCACTGTGTGATTCCATCTTGTTGAGGGTCTTCCTCTCTTTCGCTGACCCTTTACTTTCTGTAACGAAGTCAGCTGGGATTTTGATAGGGATTGTAGTGAATCTGTAGATCAATTTGGAGAGCATTATCATCTTAATAATAAGTCTTTTGATTCATGAACAGGAGATATATTTCCATTTATTTAGGTCTTCTTTAATTCTTTGTAATAATGTTTTATAGTTTTCAGAGTATAAGTTTTGCATTTATTTAATTAAATTAATTCCTAACTATTTTATTCTTTTTGATGCTATACAAATGAATTGTTTTTTTCTAATTTCACTTTCAGATTGTTAATTCTAGGATATAGAAATACAATTTATTTTTGTATACTGATATTGTATCCTGCAACTTTGCTAAACTCGTTTATTAGTTCTAAATCTTTCAGTGGATATGACCTACAGTATTGCAAAAACCTTCTGTCAAATCCACTTTTTTCAGAGTGAACCTGTGCTCTGTTAAAACAAGTATGAAACTTACTGCTCTCCAACTTAAAAGTCCACAGGAGCTCTCGTTTATCTTAGGATGATGTATAAATTTCTCAGTATGATTTACAAGGTCTGGCTTTATCACATGCTTCTTAATACACTTTTCATAGATTGACTCCTATCTGTCAACTTGTCTCTTGCAACTCCCACCCTTTCACTATATGTATAGGGCATACAGATTTTCTTTCAGGGCCTTAAACATACCATGCTTTACCATGCTTTCTTTCTGCTTCAGTTCCTCTCAAATGCTGTTCCCTATATTTGGAACCTTCTTTTTTTTTCTCCTTTTCACCTGCAATATCCTCTCATTTTAGGCCTCTGCTTAAATAAGGTTTCCTACCAACTGGCCTTTAGTCTTGATAAGGAAATCCTGTTCCCATTCCTGTCCAAGTCCCCTAATAAAGTCTTTTTTTTTTTTTCTTCTAATTTCCATGTACGTAATTGTCTAGATTTCATGAAAAATTGTTAAGTCCATTGTTCATCATTTTTCTATTTCCATCACTAAGTTATTCAATAAATATTATAGGTACATGGGTGAATAAGACATTCGTGGTTTTGAACTCACGGAGTTTACAATTTCATATGCTAACAATAAAACAAATAAATAATTGCAAGCTTCAATGAAAGCTATGAAGAAAACAAGCCACTAGAATGAAACAAACAAACATCTTCTGTTTGGTTCCCTGCTGTTTTCTTAGCACTGAGGACAGGCTTGCCACACAGTGAAAGTGCAATAAATATTTGTTACTTGAATCAATCTGGAACACTGGATGGAGCAAAGAGCTGAGACAGTGACTAACACAATATTAGGATAAATCTACAGACGGGGTTAAAAAAAAAAAAAAAACCTCTCTGGGAATTTAGTATTTAGAAGAACTAAATGATAAAGGAACCTACCATTCAAAAAGGAAAGAAAATAGGATGTGCAAAGTTCCTGATCGATAAGGAAGGATGGATGGATGGATGGATAGATAGATATATAAACAGAGAAATAAATGATAGGTAAAGAAATATTATCTGCCCTTATCAGGAATAACTTACAAGTGATTGGTCTTGAATTTAGAAAATAAGGGCCTTAGAAATTAAATATTTGCAAGGTTAGACTGTGGAGAATGGCATTAGGCTCTTGTCCCTACGCTATCCCCTGCCCCCCTAATTAGGTTTTAATTAAGATGTATTATCCAGATTTATCTAGTTCTTCTCTGACCTAGAGTCCAATAATGATTCCCAATGCCCTGTCTAGCCCATACCTGCCCACTCTATTGGGCAACCAAGTCTCAGCCCCTTAACTCTGAATGGGCCTGTCCCCAGATACCACCTCTCTTTTGCCCATTTGATGTCAATACCTGAAGTCTCCTGCTACAATGACCCACTCACCAGATAACATCCAATCATACATCTTTTGTGACCTTAGCCAAGTCCTAAGTTTTTAGAACTGTGTATTCACAGAACATCTGAATCAGTATCTGCATTTGACGAGAATTCCTCAGATGATGTATATGCCCATTACAGTTTGAAAAGACTGCTCTAACTAGTCTACTCCCCAAATTCTACCTGTTTTCAACATCCTGGTCCTTTCCATTTGCAGATTATCCGAGTACCAGAGTGACTCTTATGGAGCCCTGTGGGTAACTTCTCTTTTTCTTTAAATTAAGGAAACTTGTCTGCTGCCATGGTTGGCAGGGGGTAGGGAGGAACTTAGGATGTTGCTGCAGCAAAAAAAAAAAAAAAAGCATTATTTTGATGAAAGCTTGAATAGTCCTTATTAACCTGGTCAGCAGTATGATCTACATTTCCTGTGATTAAAACTAAAATAGGATTTTAAATGGGGAGGGGAAGTATAAAGCCATCCCAAGCTCTGTGATAGAACCACTTTTAGTGACTACTTCAAGGCTTGTGGTTCATTAAGGTCACATATATTCAAATATATATTCATATATTTAGAGGAGTAGGACTCTCCTCCTACTCCTTTATTAGAGCAGAAACTTCAGATGCCTGTCCATCAAGCTAGCATCACGATGTCTTTGCCATTTTGTCCCGTACTTAGAAATAGGTTTTGATACTAATTACCATCAAGTGGACTCTGACTCATGGTGACCCCATGAGTGTCAGAGTAGAACTGTGCACCATAAGGCTTTCAATAGAAGAATTTTTCAAAAGCAGATCACCAGGCCTTTCTTCCAAGGTGTCTCCGAATATACTTGAACCTCTAATCTTTCTGTTAACAGCCAAGCATGTTAACCTTTTGCACCACCCAGGTACTCCAGGCATTTGATAGGCTTGTGGAATTCTAGATAACAGCATCTGTTATTAGGGAGTTTTAAGTGCCAAAGAAAGCCCATAGCCTGTTGTGGACATAGGTGTTTATATAAAGAACTAAGCCATCAAGAACTGGTATTTGGACTCACCATGGTAACCCTATGTGCTCATCAACCAAACCTGGGGCCCTTTAACATTCAGGAGAAATTTAGAGGAAGTAGAGGTCAAGTGGGTCACACAAACTTGATTTATTTTTCAACTACACAGTATCTATCACTCTATGGGAGTCAAACACAGCTCTGTTCATAGCTTGAATAAAAGAAGACTCTTTAAAGATTTTACAAGCTCCATTTTTACAAAATAGTCTTCAGCTCCCTCCTGATTCCTTCTTTCTGACCTCATTGCTACATTCATAATCCAAAGGGGAAGACTTGATGCTTCTGATATTTATCTTACTCAGGGACCTTATCCTCTCCTTTGATTTCCATAATTTACACTACCAAGGAAGTCACAGCCAGGTTCCTCATTGCCTGAGGCGATAAATCCAAAGTCTTAAGTTACATAGATAGAATTATATTTACATCACTGGGGAGGCATACATTCTTCACCTCCCCCAAACCATGTCCTTGCTCACAGGTACCACAGCTGGTCCTTGGTGAAGATGCCTTCTCATTGTCCATGGAGAGTTAATGTCTGAAGGGGAACTCTGTGTGTGGATAATAATCTTTATGATCACTATATTAATTTATATTAAAATGTAAATGCTGTATTTTCTTAAGTCCCCTGAGCTGAACTT
The DNA here is from genome assembly GCA_030035585.1 of Dugong dugon. NCBI lineage: Eukaryota > Metazoa > Chordata > Mammalia > Sirenia > Dugongidae > Dugong > Dugong dugon. The sequence continues at coordinate 17,340,072 of CM057480.1, read as the reverse complement.
ACAAATCTTGCTGTTTTATTTATATATCTAGTGATTTGGGGTTAAAATTTTTAAAAAACTCATTTTCACTTTTTATTTGATTAGTTTGTAAATCTGACAGATTTATGTTCCCTAAACACTTGTAGTCAGTATCAAATTTAGTTGATTAAATTTCATTAAGAAATTTAAATGTTAGTCATAATTTTCCTAAGCATTTAAAACACCTACAACTTAAGTCACGATTTTCTTAGAAATTAAAAACACCCTCAGAAGCCGAGAAAAAGCCCTATACAGATTATAAAATGTTTACAAAGATTATTTATACAAGTATAATAGAGCCAAATAAATTTGGTTCATTTATTTATGATCTCTATTCTTACTTTCATACTTTCTCTGGAGTTGTAAAGTCATTTAATTTTCCTGGCGAGCAAAATTAAGATCACACTATCAAACTCAACCAAGTCTGATCAGTAGAAAATTTAGAGTGAGGTTACAATTAAAAGTTCGGGCTATTGATAGAAAAAATGCAATCAGGACACAGAAACCTGGACACCTTCTAGAATAATTTGAGTAGACCTAGCATATAAGGACTATCCAGCTGCCATCGAGTCGACTCCGACTTACGGTGACCCATGTGTGTCAGAGTAGAACTGTGCTACACAGGGTTTTAAATGGCTGATTTTTCAGAAGTGGACTGCCAGGCATTTCTTCTGAGAGAGTCCACTGCCTCTGAGTAAACTCAAACCTTCAGTCTTTCAGTTAGCAGCCAAGCGCTTAACCACTTGCCCCACATAGGAAGTCCACGTTGCTATTATTAATGGATGTTTGCAGCTGTTTCCTCTCATTTTGAGTCATGCCAACTCAGAAAATGAAGGTTCTGAATGCTTTACTCCATCCATGTCATTAGGTCGACTCTACTTTAAGGAGGCAGCTCTTCCCTAGTCGTATATTAAGTGCCTTCCAAACTGAGGGGCTCATCTTCCAGCACCATATCAGACAATGGAATGCATAAAGATCGATATCCTAGGCATTAGAGAGGTGAAATGGACAGGTATTGGCCATTTTGAATCAGAAAATCATATGTTCTACTGTGCTGGGAATGACAAATTGAAGAGCAATGGGGTTGCAGTCATCGTCAAAAAGAACGTTTCAAGATTGATCCTGAAGCACAATGCTGTCAGTGACAGGATAACATCCATACACCTACAAGAAAGACCAGTTAATAGGACTATTATTCAAATTTACGTACCACCCACTAATGCCAAAGATGAGGAAATTGAAGATTTTTACCAACTTCTCCAGTCTGAAATTGATCAAACATGCAATCAAGATGCACTGATAATTACTGATGATTGAATGTGAAAGTTGGAAACAAACAAGAAAGATCATTAGTTGGAAAATATGGGCTTGGTGATAAAAATGACACATGATAGAATTTTTCAAGACCAATAACTTCTTCACGGCAAATACCTTTTTTCACCGACATAAATAGCAACTATACATGTGGACCTCACCAGATGGAATATGCAGGAATCAGTTCAACTACATCTGTGGAAAGAATCGATAGAGAAGCTCAATATCATCAGTTAGAACAAGGCCAGGGGCCGGCTGTGGAACAGACCATCAATTGCTCATATGCAAATTCAAGTTGAAGCTGAAGAAAATTACAGCAAATCTACAAGTGACAAAATATGACCTTAAGTATATCCCACCTGAATTTAGAGACCATCTCAAAAATACATTTGACACATTGAACACTAATGGCTGAAGACCAGATGAGTTGTGGAATGACATCAAGGGCATCATATATGAAGAAAGCAAAAGATGATTAAAAAGACAGGAAAGAAAGGAAAGACCAAAATAGATATTAGAAGAGATGCTGAAACTTGCTCTTGAATGTAGAGCAGCTAAAGCAAATGGAAGAAATGATGAAGTAAAAGAGCTGAACAGAAGGTTTCAAAGGGCGGCTGGAGAAGACAAACTAAATAGTTACAATGAAACATGCAAAGACCTGGAGATAGAAAACTAAAAGGGAAGAACATACTCAGCATTTCTCAAGCTGAAAGAAGTGAAGAAAAAATTCAAGCCTCCAGTTACAGTATTAAAGGATTGTATGGGCAAAACATTGAATAGTGCAGGAAGTATCAAAAGAAGACGAAAGAACACACAGAGTCTCTGTACCAAAAGGAACTAGTCGATGTTCAACCATTTCAGGAGGTAGAATATGATAAAGAACAAACAGTACTGAAGGAAAAAGTCCAAGATTCACTGAAGGCATTGGTGAAAAATAAAGCTCCAGGAATTTACAGAATATCAATTGAGATGTTTCAATAAACAGATGCAGCACTGGAGGTGTTCACTCGTCTATGTCAACAAATGTGGAAGACAGCTTCCTGGCCAACCAACTGAAGAGATCTATATTTATGCCCATTCCAAAGAAAGGTGATCCAACAGAATGCAGCAATTATTGAACAATATTGTTAATATCACACACAAGTAAAATTTTGCTGAACATCATGCAAATGCAGTTGCAGCAGTACATCGACAGGACACTGCCCGAAGTTCAAGCCAGATTCAGAAGAGGACGTGGAATGAGGGGTATCATTGCTGATGTCAGATGGATCTTGGCTGAAAGCAAAGAATGCTAGAAAGATGTTTACCTTTGTTTTGTTAACTATTCAGAGGCATTTGACTGTGTGAATCATAACAAATTATGGTTAACATTGTGAAGAATGGGAATTCCATAACGTCTAATTGTGCTCATGAGGAACCTGTACATAAACCAAGAGGCAGTGATTTGAACAGAACAAGGAGATACTGTGTGGTTTAAGTTCAGAAAAGATGTGCAGTAGGGTTGCACCCCAGCAGAAAGAAAATAGAAATTCTTATAACTGGACCTATAAACAATATCCTGATAAACAGAGAAAAGAGTCAGAATCCACTGAACGGCACCTAACAACAACAACAGGGATTCCATGTAAGGGCTAGTACCCTTATAATAATTGGTGTTTCTGAGTCCATGTCTTTTCCTACAAATTTTGCATCAAACATCCTTGGGATGTTCTTAGTTTTTAATCTTACATAATTATAACTGTGCCTTTTACCAAAATTTTCACATTCTACTTTAACCTCTACCACAATTTAATATTACTTAGTTTGACTTCCCAATCATTTTGTATTCCTAACTAGGGTCACAACACTTTACAGTTTGTACTGGCACCAAGGAGTTGGGTATCAGTATCCATTACACTTTCTATGTTGTAACAGATTCTAATTTTGTTCAGGAATTCAACTTCTAGACATTCCAGATAATCAGAGAAAGCTGCCTCTAGCATTAGATGCAGGTGTGTTTCCTAATGACTCTAAGTCAATCAAAGCAAAGGTAGATGCCTGGAGGCTACTGTTGGTCCAGAGACAAGTGCTGGGTTAAAATTGTCCCAAACACATTGAAAAGAAGGTATGGGTGAGAGGTTCTCCTGAATGTCAGAGTTTCCAATTACTGTTGGAAGCTGTCTTATAATCATCATGATCATGAGACAGCCTGCCTTGTAGAGGAGTCAACACTGTGCATGAAGACATAAAAAAGACATAGGTCTTTGGTGACATCAATATTGGAGCTTAATGTCATGGATTTAATAGTGTCCCTCAAAAATATGTCAACTTGGCTAGACCATGATTCCCACTATTGTGTAATTGTCCACCATTTTGTCATCTGATGTGATTTTCCTATGTGTTGTAAATCCTGTCTCTATCATGTTAATGAGATGGGATTAGCGGCAGTCACATTGATGAGGCAGGACTCAGTTTACAAGATAAGACTGTGTCTTAAACCAATCTCTTCAAGATATAAAAGAGGGAAGTGAGCAGAGAGACCTGGGGACCTCATACCACCAAGAAAGCAGTGCCGGGAGAAAAGCACATCCTTTGGAACTGGGATTCCTGTGCAGAGAAGCTCCTAGACCAGGGGAAGATTGATGACAAGGACCATCCTCCAGAGCTGACTGAGAGAGAAAGTCTTCCCCTGGAGCTGGCGCCCGAATTTAGACTTCTAGCCTCCTAGACTGTGAGAGAATAAATTTCTGCTTATTAAAGCCATCCACTTGTGGTATTTCTGTTATAGCAGTACTGAGACAGATAACTAAGACAGAATTTAGTACCAGGAGTAGGGTGCTGCTCTAACAGATACCTAAAATATGGAAGGAGTTACACTGAAGAGACTGTGGAATTATGGATGTCAGACAATTCTGATGAGGACTCATAAGGAAGTAAGGAGGGAAAGGCAGCAATAGAGAAATGGGCAGCAGCAGAACTAGGAGACCAGCACGACATCATGCTGGAGCCAACCCACTGAGCAAGAGAACTGAGTGCCTTTGTGCAGGAGGCTTCCTGGTGGAGTAGCATGCCTTTGGGCACTTATGGGTGCATCTAGGCTTGCCGGCCCATGGAGCAAGAGAGCTGAGTTCTTCCTGCCAAAGTTTACTGGCAGAATGGGGTACTTCCAGGCACTTATCAGTGGAGCTAAAGAGCTTTGAAACCTTCCCCAGCAGGGCAGACATGGGCTGTGAGGCCTGAGGGGCTGAGAGGCCAAGGAACCAGAAAGCAGAAGCTGAAGAGACAAGGAACACAGGAAGCAGAGCTGCCTCAGTCTCAAAGGGTAGGGACACCCACTCTCAAAGGGAGGAGTCACCACTCAGATGGACTAGGAGAATGGGGTCGCCCAAAGCCAAAGCAGCAGAGTTGCCGTATCAGTGGGCCTGGAAGGTGAAGCCCAGGGTTGAGGGGCTTCCACTCAGAATCCGGAGAGTGTGGCCAATACATAGAGTCTGGAGGGCAGAACCATTGTGTAAATGGTTTCAGAGAACAGAAGGTTATTTTCAAGCCTTGAGGGATAATGTAATGAGTTCTGCTGACTTGCTTCATGTCTGTATACCTTCTTTCTCTCCAATTTTTCCCATTTGTAATGGAAATGTCTAGTTTTGCATGTCTGCTGCACCACTGTGCTTTAGAAATAGATTACCTGTATTCTAGTTTTCACAGACGAAGAGGAATTTTTGGATTTTGGACTTGGAGGTGATTTAAGACTTTTGCTATGATATGATGTGGTGAATATGTTTAACATGTGGGAAGGACATCAATTTTGGGGGGCTAAAGGGTAGAATGCTGTGGACTGAATTGTGTCCCCAAAAAATATCTGTCAACTAGGCTAGGCCATGATTCCCAGTATTGTGTAATTGTCCACTGTTTTGTCATTTGCTGTGATTTTCCTATGTGTTGTAAATCCTACCTCTATGATGTCAGTGCAATGGGATTAGCAGCAGTTGTGTTAATGATGCAGGACTCAACAAGATTAGATTTTGTCTTAAGCCAATCTTTTTTGAGATATAAAAGAAGGAAGTGAGCAGAGAGACTGGGGGACCTCATACCACCAAGAAGGCAGTACCAGGAGCAGAGTGCATCTTTTGGACCTGGGGTTCCTGCGCGGAGAAACTTCTGCACCAGGGGAAGATTGATGACAAGGACCGTCCCCCAGAGCCGACAGAGAGAAAGCCTTCCCCTGGTGCTGGTGCCCTAAATTTGGGCTTCTAGCCTCCTAGACTGTGAGAGAATAAATTTCTGCTTGTTAAAGCCATCCACTTGTGGTATTTCTGTTACAGCAGCACTAGATAACTAAGACTACCTTTGGATGGTCTTTTATATGAGACCTTTTCTAAAAAAAATTAATGACTTTAATGGAACGCTATGAAATTTGTAAGGAGATTCTAATTTGATGTTTAGCAAACTTGAGTGTAGTATGCACATAATTCCTTTTCATAATAATTTATAGGAAATTTGTGGTTGTCTTCACTTTAATATACCTCATACTATTTGCTCATTTGAATATTATTAGGGGCTTATAAGGTCGCTATGAGTCAGAATCAACTCAATGGTAATGGGTTATAGCTTTGGGAAGACCCCTGGGTGATGCAAATGGTTTGACCTCGACTACTAATCTAAAGTTTGGTGATTCAAACTCACTCAGCCATGTCACGAAAGAAAAGCCTGGTGACGTGCTTCTGTATATATTATGGCCAAGAAAACCCTATGCAGCAGTTCTACTTTGTAACATATCCGGTCGCCATGAGTTGGACTCGACAGCAATGGGTATGATTTTTTTTGGTATAGCTTTTAGGAATTCTTGTTTTCTTTATGATACTCACAATGTAACAGCTTTATCTGTGAGAGGCCTTTAACCTGGCTCCTTTTCAACAATACCTTCACTCCCCACCCTTCCTTTTTTTATTTTTAAGTATCATTTCTCTCTGGAAATAACAAGATGGTCCTGGCTCATCCTGAATTTCCCTGCCACAGGAACCCTGGTTCGTTTTTGTTCAAGAACAGAATTAGAGACCAAAATCAGAGTGCAAAATTAGATTGCTCCACATGATAAATGGTGGCTTAAAAAAAAGTGACAGGTCTTGTAGGCATATTTAGTAACATAGCTGGAAAATATTTTTTAAAGGTGATGACTTCACATTGATATTTCTAATTCAACTCTTACAATACTAAATCCTATTAAAACTTTGTTCCCAAATATAAATATTTACAACATGCCTACTTAGATTTCTTTAGTTGTTATTCATTCAAATTGTACATTGAACCTTTCTTCTTTTAGAATACTTATTTGTCCCATGAAACACCAATGTGGAGTCCCTTTAATAACAGAGATATTCTAAAGTGATTTTCTGCAGGCAAAAAAGTAAGAACAGAAAGTTCATTTTGAAGGAAAGAGCCTTTTAGCTCTAGGAAATATCAAAGACTTGAGAGAAGGTAGATCCAAGCTTTCTGGCTATCAATTCATTTCAGTTGTGTTTGAGTATAAAGGGCTTCTATAACAAGAGCTCTATACCTTAAGTCTGATCGTGATTTACTAGTACCCATCCATGCCATCTGTATAAACCCTGAAATTTAGGGGATCTATAAATGATGAACTGCAAGATCACCTTGCATGTGGAATTTACAATTCCACTCTCCAAGGATGAATCTTGACTGGAGTGAATACAACATTTATAATGTTCCAGAAAAAGCATGAGGCAGTACAGCTGTATCTTCATATGCAAGACAAATTTAAAAAGTAGCTTATACTACACTTACAATTTCCATGCAATAGACAAACTTTGCAAACAGATAATTTAAAATGTGCTCTATGCTTGAAGGACGGAAAGTAAAAAGCAAAAGATTGGAAATGTGCCCTTTAAGGTATCTACTGAATATACCAGCCCCATGCTTTCCTTACAGTTTCTAACAGGCAAAATGTATATTCAGCACAAGGAGGAGATAGTTTCAGAGACTAGACCTTTCAAAATTCATTCAAAATTATTAGAAAGCAGCAGTTTTACATCATAGGGTATCATATGATTATTTACAAGGCAGTAGAACACATGAATTTTATAAATTCTGAAAGACTCTCAGAATACATAAGACCAAACATGGTCTTACGAATAGTTCAACTGGCTTTAGAACTCATCAAACCTGGTGGTAAGTATATAACATGGATGTTGGTCCATGTTGTGCTCAAAAGGCCCTTTAACAAAGTGATTTGACAGACTATGTGTTCTTGAATGTATTTATGATCAAGCCGATGCTAGAGCTGTGTGTTGTCATGTGAATCTGAGGTAGGACTTTTTCACAGGGAAGACTTTGTTCCACATAGCAAGGGGAACCACAGGTATCTCTTGGAAGGAAAAAAAAGATTAGTTCACACCAGGAAGAAATCAGAGTACCATGCGTTTTACCATTAAAACAGCCTGACTAAAGGAAACTGTCAACAGATTTCCTAAATTACTCTCAGAATAACTGAGAACTTAAGTTAGACAAGGAATCCAGCATGATTCCATCTGGTCCAGTCCTTGCACTAATTCACGTGAACTCTAATAGCATATATGATGCTTGAAAAAAGAAAACTGAGGACTACTTGGAGGCTCTAATCAAAAAAGGCATCCCTGACTCAGTTACGCACAGGAATTCTCTAGTACATTTCCCTAAGATTCTCTCCATCCTAAATGCTGTGTCTTAGCTAAAGTGGGCTTTATGAAGATCATAGAAACATAATGTCCTTGAGCCACACAAATAGTCCAACTGGCTTTAGAACTCATCAAACCCGGTGTATTAATTTTGTAGGAGTGCTGTAACAAAGTACCACAAAATGGGTGGCTTACCAACAGAAATGTATTCTCCTACAGTTCTGGAGGCCAGAAATCCTAAATCAGGGTGTCGACTTGGTTCCTCCTGGAGGCTCTGAAGGAGAATCTGTCTGACGCCTTCTCTCCCAGCTTCTGGTGTTGCCAGAAAGGCTTGCAGCTGAATCACTCCAATCTCTGCTTCCGTCATCACATGGTACTTTCCCAGTGTCTGTCTCTGTGTCTCTTCTTATAAGGACACCACTCACATTGGATGAAGGGCCACCCTACTTCAGAATGACCTCATCTTAAATTAAATAATTACATCTGCAATTAGTTATTTACATCTGCAATTACATGTTTCCAAATAAGGTCACATTCTTAGGTTCCAGGAAAGACATGAATTTCTGGGGGACACTAAACAACCCAATATACTGGGATTAAAATCCTATCTTGGTCACTTAATAGCTATGTGACTTTGATAAGAGACTTAATTCTCCTGACCTCATTTTCTATGTCTAAAATAGGCATGATAATACTGTTTTGCACTAGTTATGGATTGAATTGTATCCCCCCAAAATATGTGTCAACTTGACTAGGCCATGATCCCTAGTATTGTGTGGTTGCTCAACATTTTGTGATCTGATGTGATTATCCTATGTGTTGTAAATCCTAACCTCTATGATGTTAATGAGGCAGAATTAGAGGCAGTTATGTTAATGAGGCAGGATTCAATCTACAGGATTAGGTTGTATCTTGAGTCAATCTCTTCTGAGATATAAAAGAGAGAATCAGGCACAGAGGAGAGGAACCTAGTTACCATCAAGCAAGACGAACTAGGAGCAGTGCACATCCTTTAGACCAGAGGTCCCTAGGCTGAGAGGCTCCTAGACCCAGGGGAAGATTGATGACAAGGTTCTTCCCCCAGAACCAACAGAGAGAGAGAGCCTTCCCCAGGAGCTGGCATCCTGAATTCGGACTTCTAGCATCCTAGGCTGTGAGAGAATAAATCTCTGTTTGTTAAAGCCATTCACCTGCATTATTTCTGTTATAGCAGCACTAAATAACTAATACAGTACCATAGATGGAGCAAATGAAAGTTACATATGGAGAAGCAAAGGGCACAATACCTGAAGAATTAAGGCTATTTATACAATTAATGTAAGTTACCAGTATCTGCCCAAAATTGATAGAAAAATTGAGGTATTTTTTGCTTTTGTCCTCCCCACCCCCGAACCAAGGTGTTTCTTTTTAAATGACTTAAAGCTTTTCCTTGAGGGAAAGTTGTTTTCACTAAGTGTACTCTTTTTGTGCCCCATTACTGCCTAATACAATCCTCAATACCCAAAAAGGACTATACTTATTTTTGTTGTGTAATTAACTATAGGAATTTGAATTATTGCACCAGATTTCCTCATCCATAAAAAATGATTTGAACATTTAAGTTGACCAATTCATAAGCTGAATCAGGTTGACCAGGACACCAGAACTTCATCTAGAAAATCACTGTTCAAATTTACGTAGTTTCCAAAACACCCAATTAATTCTCAAGATGTAATTGATTCCCTGGAAGAATCTATCTTATTAAATTTATGTTCCTTCAAATTAAAAGATTATCTTAAAATAAAGGATGAACGAAAACTCATATCTCTTTATTCTCCAAATGGGGCACCCCAAATATGGCTGTACATAATTAGCTTGATAATCATACTTTTCCACAGTGTTTTATAGTTTTTAAAGCACTACCACACTTGATCCTCATCCAAGTCCTTTGAGTCTATCAGACCCAGCACTTCAGATTTTATCTAACAGTGTAAAAAATGGTGGTTCTGATAAATAAAGTGATTTTTCTAGGGTTACATAACTAATCAGAGGCAAAGCTGGCACCTGTTCCAATGCGCCTTCCACTACTCCACCTTGCCTTTCTCCCATCAAGATGTTTGTGATTTTATATACTCCACATGAGCTTACACATCTACACATAGCCCTGGTGGTGCAATGCTTAAAAGCTGGGCTGCTAACCAAAAGGTTGGTAGTTCAAATCCACTGGCCATTCTTCAGAAGCCCTAGGGGGCAGTTCTACTCTGTCTTACAGGGTCACTTTGAGTTGGGATTGACTTGACAGCAACGGGTTTGGTGTTTTTTTTTTTTTTTTTTTTTGGTTTAAAGTGCCATGTCATTATTTTAAAACTCTCTTTATGGCAAGATAAACTTCCTGCCTTTACTGCACACATTCCTGCTACCACAGCAGCAACTTTCCCAAGGTAAATATGCAATTAATGATTACCCGCTGACCAGGATGATAGAGATGGTAGGAGGAAGAAAGGGAAGTCTTCTGCTAGTTTTAAGGACACTCTTCATTATCTCTTTTCTTCGCTCCATTATATACACCTTAGGGCTTGAGAAAACAAACTGGCACAGCTCGCCATCAGCTGGCATGTTTGTAAATAAGCAAAAGGGGAAAGTAGTCACTGTCCTCCAGAACTGTAAAGGGGAAAAGTAGACAGATGAGGATAGGGAGGCAAAACTCTGCCTCTACCTCAGGCTCATAGTTTATCTGTGTTCAAAATGACTATACAGGGAAATGAACAAAGACAATTCAGTAGACCTTAATTTGAATTTGCCTTTTGCAGGCCTGACAAACCAATATCTCCTAATAAAATGAGAAACAAGTGGCAGAGCAAGTGTGACAATTACATTTGGAGACCATAAGGGCAGGGAGGGTCAGGCAGCTGGTTTTGACAACCATTGAATTGAATTTCTCTTCTTTGTTGTCTTTATTTTAAATTCTCACTGAGGAATGAAGGAAGTCAGACTTCATTATAAAGAAAGAAGGTCTCCTGTCAAATTACCAGAACTTTCCTGAAGGGGTCTCAAAAGCAAATGGAAGAACTCGTTAGACAACAATATGGCAATGAAACCCAATATGGAGGTTCACGTTCAGGATAAAAAGTCAATAAGGGCCCACAAATATAAAGACTTGTTTCACTTGAATGTTTCTGAACATTTTCCACTAGGAAAAACATTAACATAGCTTAAGCAAGACCTGTTATTAATCAAATAAAAAATCCCATGATGCACCACATGATGCACTACACCCCAAAAACGATGGATTTTTAAAATAGAAAATGGATCATAACCTTGCTTCTTATTAAGAAAAGAAATAGGATATATTGAAAAGAGCCATAGGCCAGGAGTTAGGAGATCTGGATTTTAGTCTAGCTCTGATTTTGAATGTTATGACTGAGGAAGTCACTTGACTTCACTAAGTCCCGTTCTCTTCATTCCTGTGTACTTCAGTGGGTTTTCATCAGAATTAAGTAAATCATCTATGTGGAAGCATCTTATAAAGGTACTTACTTTACCTTTCACTCCACTGACTGTTCAAAAAAAGAGTGAAAATGTATTGAGTGTACAACCATATGCTCCAGGTCTATCATATTCTTTCTTAAAAGAATATTTATTTTATGACAGAAATATATGGCGTTTCTGGTTTATGCTAAAGTTTACAGTCCAGTGAAAATAGTGTCAGTTGTGTTCTTGCTTCTGTAGAGCAGACTGTCTTTAGTAAGCCAAATTTAAGATGCACACAAACCTGCCATCTCACTGTGTTGAATGAAGTACAACCTCAGTCAGAGGTCTACATTAGGCAGACAGGGCTCTTTAACCTATTCAGGGATATGTAAACATCTATTGATATACAATGATTTATATGGGGCCCACAAGTCCCAACAGAAAGATCTTTAACTTTGTCCACAATCTAGAATCAGACATATGCAAACAGATTGAGGCTTTGGGAGGGCAACTGGCAACTGGCAACTGGCAAAAGGCAATTACTGAGAGAAATGAAGTGGTACTTGAGAGGAAAATCCCTATGGGTGAGGAAGAAGTCTGACAGAAGGGAACAGTCAGTGTGGTTTCTGATTCCCTCAGAGGGTGTGTGTAACTAGTCCTCAGATTAGCTTTTCCTACAAAAGGCCTGTGCACCCTTGGAAAGGAGAGTATTATATCAGAAACGAAAGAGCTGTATCATTAGAAGCACAACCAGCAATGCTGTGAGACCACCCTCTCAGGGAACTTGACATACACACACACAAAAAGATGTTTTCATTATCATATTTTTTTTTGTTTTTCTTTCTGGCTAGAAAAAAAGAGTGAGCACTTAAAGCTTCATGGACAGACTCATGGACACACACAGGAATTCTAGGTGGTACCTAAATTGAGTGTGTGCTAAATAAATAACTGTTGAATAAATGAAAGAGGGGGAAACACCAAAATACTAGAATTCCTACTATTTAGACAGATGGGAGCAGAAAGTGTGAGGCATTGAGGGGTTGCTATTAAGGTGACCCTTAAGATACAAGCCCAGGGTGCTCCAAATACAACTGTGATGACATGAGATGCTCCGGTCATAACAATGATGAAGAGAAAGTCAAATGATGTTTGTTCACACACAGTCCTATTTCCGTAGCTAGAATTAGATGCTACTACATCTGGATGTTTCTAAAAATTCCTTGCACATATAATTTTCTTATCCTGTTTGACTGCATACTGCAATCACCATTACATTTTGGAATGGGGGAAAAAAAGTAGCAATTCCAAAATACAGATGGGGAGCAACTTGGCAATGGCTTTCCAGTCCTCTACCCCTCGTGTGCATTTGTAACCCTGGTAAGACAAACCTTAAGAATTCACTCACCTTCAGTGCCAATCAATATCTCTACAAGTTGGAAATGTTTCTAACATTCTGATTTGATAACCATCTTTAGGCTTCTTGTCCTGGGTTAATAAACGTAACATTTTGTTTTTTAAAATTATGATACATAAGAAAAATATTGTTAAACCCTAAAATTACCTGATGGTAGTGTAATTATTTGCTTCATTTCACATCAAGGAACATTTTGGAAATAATTAATCTGAAAAAATAGAAATCAATTCAATTACATAATAATCCAAACAAAGCTTTAGGTGTATTCATAATGCTGATGTCCACTCCATTTGAAACACAGCTGTGTAAGCTTAAAAAGACTTGTTAGTATTACAACCTATATAATTCACTTCTCTCTTCTTGGGACTACTGCAACCAACTTTTCTATATAAAAGAAGCAGGTATGGAGGCTTTGTGATATTAAGAATTTCTAAGGCTCATCCAGTCTGGAAGGACATATTGTTCAGATGTGCTGAAATGGAATTCCCAGCCCAACCCAAGACAAATCATTAAAACTAGCTACAAGATGTAGAAATACACCAGCAACCCCAGTGCATTCCATGTATTTACTTTATACAGTACAAATACCATGCATGCATGATCTAATCTAAAATGCACAACAAAACATCTATTATTTATAAATGTACTTGTTAAACTGATTCTAATGAAGAGGGGTTTCTCTCTTTATGTAAAAATTAGGATTACAGAACTATCTGGTCCAGCACCACAAAGTAGAACTTTTGTCTTGGCTAGCCTTCTCCATATACCATTGATTTCAAGTGAGACTGACATAAAAAAAATTAATGCATTTATTCATTAATTCATTTAACAAATATGAATTAAGTGCCTATTATTTTCTATGGTAAATTAAAAAAAAAAAAGTGGTTCAGGAGACATAGAATTTAAAGTGCTGGGGAAGATAGGCCATTTTATATACAGTGGCTAGGTATACCTCATTTAGAAGCTGACATGGGAGAAAAGATTCAAATGTAGGAGTCCAGGGTGGTAGCCATGAGGATATTTGGGAAAAGAATATTCTAGGCAAAAGAAAATGCCAGTGCAAAGATGTAATATAATATTTCATAGATGCTGTCTTGACCAGGGCTTCCAACCTTTTTTTCCCCCCTGGTTCAAACCCCTGCGGAGAGTTTGCATTTCTAACAAGTTCCCAGGAAGTTATACATAATAATCACCTGGGGAATCTTGTTGAAATGTAGATTCTGATGTATCTGGGGTGGAAATGCAAATTCTCAGCAGGAAACTTGTTAGAAATGCAAATTCTCAGCAGGGGTCTGAACAAAAAAAAAAAAAAAAAAGGTTGGAAGCCCCAGTCTTGACCCAATCTTGAGGCCCTGGCTGGAGGCTGGTCAGCTCCCCTTCTTAAGCAGCTGGTTGAGTCCACTCTCCAACCACTTCCCTTATTGGGTCTCAGATTCTGAGGTCACTATGCATCCATCCTAATTGCCCTGGAGCCAGGTACCAAAAAACTAAAGTTAGCTCCTATGGCCCCGAGTTTATGGAAGTATTCAAAATACCAAATCCCCAGGAAGCCGGGGAAACCTACCTAACCCTACGCTGCTTCTCATTCATACCTGTCTCCTACAGTTTCAACTTGCTATCATCCTGTCCCCATGTGCAACTCCCTGAGTAAGCCCTGCCTGATAGACTTCTCTTGTTTGGATCTGTAAGTAATAAAGAGTCTGCCTTTCATCTATCTAAGTATCTTTGTGTTGTGTCCCACCAATCAAAGAACCTATAAACATACTCAATATCATATGATTATCAAAAAAGGCCCCAAGATAGGAGCACCCCTGAGGTATTAGGGAGGAGCAGGGAGATTGGTGGGCTGGAGTCAAATGAGTGTGGGAAAGAGGCTTTCGAAGAAGCCAGAGAGGCAACAGAATGCTAGATCCTGTAAAGTCATAGGCCATCATAAGAAATCTTGGCTTTTACTCTGGGTGGATCAGGGTGTCATGGAACGGTTTTGAGCAGAGAGGGACATTGTTGGACATATCTTTATAAATTTACTCTGGTTTTTTTTTGTTGTTGTTGTTGAGAATAGGCTGTAAGGGGCAGGGGACAAAGCAGGGAGTTCACTAAAAAGCTGTTAGGGTATTTCAGGGAAGAGATGATGGTGGCTTAGACTGGGATGGTAACAGCAGATGTAATAAAAAGTAGGCAAGCTGTCAAACTATTTTGAAAATTAAGATAAGATTTTCTGATGTCAAGTGTCAACAACGGCTCATTGTAAACTGATAAATTCTTAAGTGTGTGTGTGTTTTTTTTTTTTTTTACTTTGTGATAGATATACTACATCCTGATTATAATACTTAACAGAAAAAAACTGTTCTATTCTTCTCCACCACACAGTCAACAAATACTCTACACCATGCAAGGAGACAGGAGCTTTAAACAGACCAAGAAAAGTCTTGGAAAGGATGAAGTTATTTTGTGACCAAACCCACTTTTAGTGAATTCATTTGTTCATGAGGAAATGGACATTTTAATCTCATAAGCTAGTTGCAGTTGGCCCTGGGGTATTGCAATAGGAAATGGAAATGTATTGCAGCTTTTGTTGTCTTCATTTAATAATATTAATACCCATAGTCTCAATTTTTTAATTGAAGCGCTCCTGCTCCCAAAGATACAACAGATTCCTAATTGATCCATTTTTCAGGTTATGCACTTGTGCTGTCTTGGATATTATCTTTTAATAGCTAAAACTGTTTTACATCTTCCCCTTGAGAACATCTGAATCTTGCCTCTCATTAAAAAGTCTTCATTAGTCTTCCTGGGATCTTGATCTTGTGGAAGCAAATAAAAACCTCTACAAGAGGGACAATTTTGATGAAACAAACAACAGATATTTGTAGAAATCTGTTGTTGATCTAAGATTTGTTATGTATATTAAAAACCTCAAAGAAAAACTGGTTTTTGTATTTAATAGCATTTATGGAAAAAATTTTGTTCACATACTTTCCTTAATCAATTATTTCAGAATAAAATTGAGAGGTAAAAGTGACACCCATTAAAAAGAAATGAAAATATGAAATACAAATTAAGAGTACAGCTAACATGTAGTATGTGGAATAAACTTTTTGCGTTTGTAATGTTAGATACATACATAGTAGTGAAAATGTAATTTAAATCTGTGCAAACAACTTTTTTTTACAGTTGTAATTAAATGAAGTTTACATTTCAAGTTAGTCTCCCATACAGATTTTTTTTTTTACATGCATTGTTATGAGACCCCAACCACTCACCCCATTCTGTGACAGCACACTCCTTCCCTCCGCCCCTGATTCCCCCTGAACATTCAACCAGCTCCTAACTCTCTCTGCCTTCCCATCTCACCTCTGGACAGAAGCCGCCCCTTTGGTCTCTTGTATCTACTTGTCTAAGAGGCACATTCTTCACAAGTATCACTTTATGTCCCACAGTCCAGTCCAATCCCTGTCTGAAGAGTTGGCCTCAGAAATTGTTTTAGTTCTGGGGTGATGGAAAGACCAGGGGCCATGCTTTCCAGTGCGCCTCCAGTCTTAGTCAGACCATTCAGTCTGGTCTTCTTACTAGAATTTCAGTTCTGCATCCCATTGTTCTACTGCTCCTTCAGGGACCCTCTGTTGTGTTCCCTGTCAGGACGTTCATTGGTGGTAGCCGGGCACCATCTAGTTCTTCTGATTTCAGGCTGATAAAATCTCTGTTTTATGTGGCCCATTCTGTCTCTTGGGCCAATACTTTCCT
Organism: Dugong dugon; assembly: GCA_030035585.1. NCBI lineage: Eukaryota > Metazoa > Chordata > Mammalia > Sirenia > Dugongidae > Dugong > Dugong dugon. The sequence continues at coordinate 17,323,485 of CM057480.1, read as the reverse complement.
TGTGTCTTTGGTGTTCTTCGTTCTCCTTTACTCCAAGTGGTTGGGACCAATTGATGCATCTCAGATGGCCGCTTGCAAGCTTTTAAGACCCCAGATGTCACTCACCAAGGTAGGATGCAGAACATTTTCTTAATAAGCTTTGTTATGCCAACTGACATAGATGTCCCCTGAAAGCATGGTCCCCAGACCCCGCATCCCTGCTACTCTGTCTCTCAAAGTATTTGATTGTATTGAGGATACTTCTTAGCTTTGGTTTAGTCCAGTTGTGCCAGCTTCCCCTGTAGTGTGTGCTGTCTTTCCCTTCACCTAATTCTTGCCTACTATCTAGTTAGTGAATAACCCTCACCCTCCCTCCCCACCCCTGTAACCACAAACAACTTTCTTTGTGCAGATAAGTTTAAACTCAAATAGCTCAAACACTAAGGAATAAAACATTTTGCATCCATCCTGAATTACTAACAGGAAACAATGAAATTTAAAATATTCATGAAAATTAGTTTAAAAACATTTAGCTTGTAACATATAATTGGAAGGCTTTTATATTTTGGAAGCAGAAAATCCTCTAAAATAGGTTTATAAGTTTAATAGAACAATGGTAAACCAAGTGATAGAGAGTATACGATGTGGCCTTGCTCCCTAGAAATACATACACACATGCATTCAGTTGGAACAGAGAGGCAAATGTATTATATTGTTGAAATGAGAAAAATCAGGAAAATACCAAGGCTGGAAATTTGCTACAAAGGAACATGGCTTAAAAAAAAAATGGCCATAACTTTTTTTGTTGTTTTGCTGTCAGTTAATTGAGAAGTGCAAAATCTGGAAGACCATAGAGCAGAACATTGATTTTCTGGTGAAGGTTTAATAAATTCCTGTTTATCATTTCACTATTGACTGAGGGTCAGGTCCCTAGAATGGGACCAACTCAGGCAATAGAAGAGGAAATATCAACAATCTACTACTACTTGTCTCCTCAGAGGCTGAGGGTTTGCAGAAAAAAAGCATAGCTACCCAAATGATGAAATCAATAGAAATGAGAAGAAAAGCCAGCCAGACTTACATGTATTTGCTTTACATAAGAATTCTCCATTCATTAAGTTATTTTGTATATTCTGAATGACTGGTGGAAGGCCCTGTATCTGCTGATTTTCCCAGGAGGAATAAAGGAGGCCGAACCTTCTCTATGCCACAAACTAAGCAAGAAAACCTCTTTAATGCTTTCGGTGAAATATTGGGTGGGTTTGGATGTAATCCAATCTAATAATGAATTTCAGAGCCTTGGTGGTGTAGTGGGTAAGAGCTTGGCTGCTAACCAAAAGGTCGGCAATTCTAATTCATCAGCCAGCCCTTGGAAACCTTATGCGGCAGTTGTACTTTGTCCTATAGGGTCACTATGAATCAGAATCGACTCAACAGCAATGGTTTGGTTTCTTTTGTTGTTGTTGCTGTTATTGTTGTTTTTGTTAATAATGAATTTCAAAGAGAGAATGCAGCTCCTAAAGGTTACTAGGTCAATTCATTACAATCTTAGCTAACCTTAATGTCTGGTTACCTGGCCAATCTTGTAAGGTCTACTTTGTATATTAAATTCATTCCCAGAAAACATTTGAAACGTAAAAGCCAAAAGCAAACTTCTGCTTTCAGCAAATATGGATTAACAGGTACAGGATTTATGCCTCCATCTGAAACATCTGGGAAAAAAAAAACTAAGAAGATAAAATATATGAAACAATTTTCAAGACACTGGCCCTCAGGTAATGAAGGACAGTGATCCCTGAGGAACAGGAAACTAGGAAGATGAGCCCTGTGATTACCCCAGCCTAAGAGAGTTTCCAGTCTATGGCACAGAGATGGGTAACCTTGGCAGAGCCTGGTGATTTCAATGAGTTAAAAGGAAGGAGGTTATAGTCTGAAGAAATCAAGGGAACTAAAGTTCCACAGAGGAGAGGGCTGTACAAAAAGAGAACTCCAGAGAACCGCAGAGAGTTCTCGTTGAGTATTCATCGATGTGTGTGAAGAAATTACTCTAGGCTAGGAAAAGAACCATCTTAAAGGATTAAAGAGAACAGTGTCTGGCACTAACACATGTCTAGGAATAGTGGTTACTCCCACCAGCCAAACTGAAAAAGACTCATCATTCGTGGGGCACTAGGGTAGTAAACTCAGGAAGGTCTTGCCTCAGTAGTGGGAAATAACTAGCTCTAGACACTTAAAAAGTCATAAATGCAAGACCTGAAAGAATAAAACCGTTTCTAAGAAACAACTGTCCCCAGGAAAAAGCACAAGAGTGTTTATAGGAATACAAAAAGAGTCAACACCAAACAAAGATCTATCACCAGGCATGCAAAGAAGCAGGAAAATGTGGCCCATTGTGAAGAAAATAATCAAATACAAATGACCCAGTATTGTCACAGATGTTAGAGTTAACAGACTAGGACATTTAAACTTATGGTATTATTCCATATGTTCAAAACATTAAACAGATGCATAGAACACTTTTTTTTTTTAAATTGAACTTCTAGAGATAAAAACTGAAATATATGAAGTGAAAAATACACTGGATGAGATTAAACACTGCAGAAGAATAGTAACTTGAAGATAACGGTAATAAAAACTATAGAAACTGAAATAGAGAAAAGATCATTTAAAACAACGGAGTATCAGTGAGCAACTGATGAAGGACAACTTCAAGCAGGCTAATATACACATAATTGGGAATCCTCAAAGGAGAGGAGGGAAGGAGGAACAGAAAAAATATGTGAGGGGATAATTGCTGAAAATTTTCCAAAATAGATGAGAACTATAAACCCGAAGTTCTAAGGAGCTCAAGATCCCACACACAAGAAACATGAAGGAAACATATCATAATCAAATTGCTCAAGACCAGAGAGAAAGAGAAAAACTTAAAAGGAGCCTGAGAAAAATAATGCACGTACAGAAAGGATGACAGCAGATTTCTCATCAGAAACAAGGCAAGCAAGAAGACAAGGGTGAAACAATTTAAAAGAACTAAAAGAAAAATAAACTACCGCTGTGCTAACACTAATTTAAAAAAGCTGTAGTTGCTATGCTAACATCAGACAAAATAGATTTTGGAGCAAAGGGTATTACTGGGGATAAAGAAGATCATTTCTTAATGACAAAGAAGATAATTTACCAAGAGGTCATAGCCAATTCTAAATATTTATGTGCCTGATAACACAGTTTCAAAACACATGAAGCAAAATTGATTACACTGCAAAAAGTAATAGAAAAATACACAACTATAGTCAAATATTTCAATATCCTCACTCAATAATTAATAAAACAAGTAAAAAAGAAAACTAGCAAAAATACAGTAAACTTGAACAACACTATCAACTAACTTCACCTAATTAACTTTTAATAAAACTTCTACCTAACAATTGCAGAACATACACTCTTTTCAAGTACACACGGAACATTTACCAACATATTCAAAGCCATACAACAAATTTTAATAAATTTAAAATAATTCAAGTCATACAATGCATGTTCTTTGATAAAATGGAATAAATTAGATAATAATAACAGAAAGATATCTAGAAAATCCTTTAAAGAATTAAAAACTCTCTTTATTCATAAACAACATCATCATCTATCTAAAGTCTGGTGGAATTGACCAGAAAAGCTATACAAGAGATATACAAAAGAAAAATTGTTTTTATATACTAGTAATAATAAGAAATTTAAAAAACTATTTACAATAGCATCAAAAATATGAAGTACATAAGGATCTGAAAAAATGATGTGAAAGATCTATGCACTAAACATTGTAAGATATTGCTGAGAGAATTTAAAGAAGACCTAAATAAAAGGATAGTTATACCTTGTTTATGAGTTAAAAAACTCAATATTGTTAAGCTATAAATTCTCCCTAAACTGATCTATAGATTCAATGCAATCTCTATCAAAATTGTGTGTATGTTTGTGTATGTGTGTATAACAACTAGCAAGATTAGATACAAACAGAATATTCCCTCAAAATAGATTTACTAGTGAAAAAATAATTCCTCAGAACAAGTCACCTCTAATATAAGTTGTATGGTTATATAGGTAACTATCCTGTTGCTGAGTAAGAGAATCTTCATATACATAACTTAGATATCCAATCATCTCTACTTGTATTCTGTTTTCGTTTCTCACAAACCTCAATACAGTATTTCACAAAACCCTCCATAAAACCCACTCACACAAAAATCATTACTGAATAATGAATTCATTACTGAAGAACCACTGGAGACGGACAACATGCCTGGTAGAGTAGATCGTCAGCGAAAAAGAGGAAGACGCTCAACAAGATAGACTGACTCAGCGGCTGCAACAATGGCCTCAAGCATAACAATGATCTGTGAGGATGGGGCAGGAGCAGGAAGTGTTTTGTTCTGTTGTACCTAGGGTCGCTATGAGTTGGAACTGACTGGACAGCACCTAACAAGAACACTGAAGAATTTATCAAAGATTTCATAGGGAGGTATAGGAGAGCCTCTACCAAAGCAGAGCAAATCCCATACCAAACCCATCTCAACAGCCATCATCAGACAAGCAAGTATCCAAACTTTTTTCTCACATGCCCTGCCACCTGAAGTACTCCTTCTCTGCCGTCCTAGTGTCCTAGGTCTCAACTTGGTCCCAAACTTGGGTACTACATTCATCTCAGTGTCTAGCAAAACAAATGCCTTCCAATTAACGGGGTGCCACTTTCTCCTCAGAAGACAGTTAAGTTACCATCTGTGGTTGAGTAAGCATGCTGTGTGGGGGTTTCACGCCCATCTCAAATAACTTTTCCAAGTATGCCTTATAACCACATGCAAGTCTCCCCTTGAGAGAGTTTGCTAAATTAAATCTTCTCCATCTCATTATACGCAATGTAGATAGATAGACAGACAGATAAACAGATAGATAGATAGACACCCCACCCAGTACGCTATGTCATTTATGAGAACACTCATTAGCACTGACATGCAGGCATCAATATTCACAAATATTCACAGCTAAACAGTTTCTCTCCTATAAATTTTTTTTTGAGATTCTCTTAGATTCACTCAAAAAGACTAAAAATCAAGGTCCATTTATTCACAGTTTAACTCTGTGAATGGCAGAATCTTGACCATCTAGTTCATCCAAATGTTTCACCAAACCCTTAGCATTACAAGATTACCTATTCCTTCATCCAAACAAGGAAAGGACATACTGACTTTGTCACAATATTTATTAAATCACTCATATGCATGATTGTCTAACGTCCTTTTCCAGACGGAATAAAGAAATACCCCACGCAAAAGGATAAGCTCTTCTCCGAAATTTTAGTGACTTTGGTGTATATAAGAGCGTTGGGCTAGGAAATCTTCTTATTCTAATCTGAAACAAATTGTTCCCTCTTTGCTCTTAACACATGTCATTCAAACTACTTCTTTCTTTCTTTTTTTTTAATGGTGAAAGGAAAAGTGGAGAAGAGGGTTAAAAAAAGAAATCTTATCCTAATTTTACCTCTAATTTTAAGGAAAGTTAAACGAAAATTAAATGCCCTTAAAAGACTGATATTAGTCTTTCCATATTTATATCATGTCCCTAGTCTTTAAAAGATTATAAAATATATTTTAACTACATCATTGCATATTTCTGAAAGAATTGATGAGGATGAATTTCAGCATATCACGATATTCTAATAATGCTAGTAGTTTTTTCGGGTAAAAACTTTTGTAACTGCTGTTATGGAAGAGAATTACTATTTCCTAGAAGAGTCATTTGGATAATGATATTCCATGATTTCATCTTTCATTTTGATGTGTTTTTCTCTTGTATGTAATGCTTCTTACATATGCAATAAAATATATATTTGTCTAATAAAATAATTTATGTGTTACATTTTACACACATATAATTTAAAAATGTAGCTTATTTGCCCAAATGTCAAAGTCTGCTTTTTATTTATCCAAGTTAGACATTCAATTATTTATTGACAATATCCACACAAGCATTAAATTAGCAATTTGAAATTGTTAATCCCAGTCATTGGGGGGAAAACAATACCATTACTGTCAAATTACTGACAGCATGTTGTCTGGTCAAATTACGTAAGTTTGCTGTTTCATAATAAATCAAGTTAATGATTTGCTTTGCAAATGTAAGTGTTAAAATTAATCTTTTCAACGGTATAGACTTATCACTTGAAATGACATTGTTTAATGACTAAAAAAGTATTCATTGGTTTTACCTAAAACCTTGCTATGAGCAAGTTAGAACAGACAGTGAATTGTGTTACTTACATTTAAAACTAATACACCTGGATTTTTTAAATTAAAACATTTTTCAGACTATGCCAATAATATATATGGACACGTGAATGTTTATATATAGATACCAAAACCGTAAAACCAAACCTGTTGACGTTGAGCCGATTCCAACTCACAGCAAATTTATAGGACATAGCAGAGCTGCCCCACAGGGTTTCCAAGGAGTGGCTGGTGGATTTGAACTGCCAACCTTTTGGTTAGCAGCCACAGCCCTTAATCACTGCACCACCAGGCCCCCATATATAGATACAGATATATACAATTAGAAGACAAGAAGCAAAAAGAAGATATTAAAACTTACCCACATCTTGGTGTGTATCATTGATTCATTTGTTGAGTCTCTACCATAGATTAAAAAAAACCAAACAAACAAAGCAAAAAACAAAACCTATTGCCATTAAGTCCATTCTGACTCATAGCAATCCTATAGGACAGAGTCGAACTGTCCCTATGGGGTTTCCAAGGCTTTAATCTTTACAGAAGCAGACTGCCACATCTTTCCCCTGCGGAGCAGCTAGTGAGTTCGAACCACTGATCTTTCGGTTAGCAGCCCATCTCTTAACCACTGCGCCACCAGGGCTCCTTGGTGGAAGTGTAGAGAGTGCACATTAACAGGGGGCCATTTTGTGTAGATGGGAAAATAGGCAAGAAGCAGAGAAAACTAGTCAGAAATCTATTGTAATAGTCTAGTAAACAAATGAAGATATTCTGTACTAAGTAGCAATAGGAATCCAGAGACAAAAATTTGAAATATGGATTCATTTAACTGTCTCTACTAACTCAGAGTGGTATGTACAATTATACCTTCAGAGTAGATGAGACAAAAAGTCCAGACATTTAAATAAGACCTCATAGTTAAATAGGTCTGTCAGCCTCATTAACGGATATGTTCTTGAAAGAGTGAATCAATTAGTTAATCAATGGATTAATGGGTAAATTAAAAAAAACAAATTTATATGTGCCTGGACCTCAGTAGAGAAAACCATCAGCATACATGTGGTGTCTGATTCTTGAATCTGCAACCAGGTGTGGTACTGCCCAGCAGGTGAACGCAGAGAAAGCTAAGAACGAAACTTATTAAAAGGTTAATGTGAGTGGGCATGGAAAATGTTGATAAGATGGCCAAAGGCAAGTTATTTACACTTATCACTTCAAAACTTCTACCCTGCAAGTGCAGCTTATTTCAGTTTTTTATTTATGGTTGCTCCACAGGTCAAGATGAGTCCAAATTCCTCGCCCCTGCTAGAGAAAATCCAATCAAATCCCGCCAACGTGTGTGACCCCCAGTCAGAATGCCTTTGCTTTAACCCTCCAGAGCTTAATACTCTCCAGGCTCTTCTCATCTGAAATTAGGGTCTGAATTTTCCTGTCACTCAGTATCCTACTTGGTTGGGTATTAAAATTCTGAACAGTTTTATTGGATGCTTAGGTTAGTTATTTACTCACTTTAATGATTTGGCTATTCTCTCTTGCTTACCTGTTCAAATCGAATCTGAATTCCAGTTACACACTCTGATTAAAAGTAAATGACATTAGGACCATGGGAAATTTAACATGAATCAGGTGTTGACATCACACGAGCTATTTCAACTTTGTGCTAAACATGAATGACTCGCAAAGAAAACAACAATTAAAAAATCCTTCTTAGACCGAGTCTCACTGAAGTCAAATTATCTCCTTACTCAGATTTTTATACCTATCACTGCAGGATTTGGGGGAACTTTTGTTTGTATGATTTCCGTCCACTACCACCGCCTGAAAAATAAGTAATATGCATATGTGTGGCTGGTGTAGCTTTATGCATAGCTTTCAGGTCATTACTCTTTATGGGTATCTAAATGAAACCATGCCTTTCATAAAAACAATTTGCAGCAAAAAAATACACTGGGAAAGACCCCATTTCGTAAATAATTCCATCTGCTAAGTACACCACTGTATTATTTTCTGTCCATAAGCAAGTTTGAAATAATTATTTCCTTTTTGCTCTTTCCTTGGCCAGATGTGGTTTATATTTGATGAAAATATTTTGATAAATAACCACTTGCTAAAGAAATGTATATTTTCTGTCAGTTTGAGTCCCTGGGACAGGCTAGTTCTATAGAACATAGAACACAGAGGATCTATCTGCTGCAAAAACCAAACGAAAACCCTTCGCCACTGACTCATAGTGACCCTATAGGATAAAGCAGAACTGCCCTATAGAGTTTCAAGGCTGTAATCCTTACGGAATCAGTCACATCATTCTCCCTCAAAAAGCAGCTGGTACGTTCGAATTGCCAACCTTCTGATTAGCAGCTGAGCACTTAACCACTGGGCCACCAGGGCTCCTTCTCTGTTACATAGATATACTTTAATATTTATTCCCAGTTGGTAAGAAAGCAAGACAGCAAAACATAGAAGAGTATCATAATGGAACAAAATAATTTGTCCATCATCATAAAAGCATTCCTGATCAAAATTCTATCATCAGCTAATTCGTGTTCTCAAAAAATTCAACTACTGCACTCTCTAATGGACTTTCTGAGGTCCAAGAATTTACACTCTGAATATAAAATGAGAAGACACTTGGGTTTAAGCTGAGAAACGACACAAAAAGCAAAAGCTGTTTTCTTTGTTTTGCATGCCAATGTTGTGTAAATACATTTTACACTACATTGATGATAATAAACAGTAATTCTGGCACAGTATTTGACCTCTCATTTGACATTAAGTCCCACAGATTTTTATTGTATTTAGCAATAACATGAGATGTCCGTCACACTGAGTGCAGCCTTCATTGACTGATGAAGCATGTGTTAAATCCTAGAGCATGGCAATGTCTTACAGTTGGAATAATTAAAAGCAGTTTAGTTATAGACATCACACAAATTTTTCTCAATATTACTTATCCAAAGACATTTAGGCAATTGCAGAATTGGTTCAATTTTTATCCAAAAATATACGGGAGACATTTATTCTTCTTTCTTATTTAAAGTGTTCCTGTCTTCAACACAGAAAAGGAAAAGGAGTTTACAATTTTATTTCCACGAATTAATATACCTCATTTATTACAAATTAGATACATTGATTATAAAATATATACATACTACATGTACTATATATAAAATTTGCTATCTCTTTGTCATAGTAAAAAAAAAAATCCCTAGATAAATTTAAACTAATAAAATAATAATAATAAATTCTAAAAATAACTTAAAAACTAATAATAAGCATAATTAACGAGTATTTCCTATTTTCTAAGGGCTTTACATATATAAGGAGCTCTGCTAGTGCAGAGGTTAAGCGCTCACCTGCTAAACAATACTTTGGCAGTTCAAACCCACCAGCTGCTTCTTGGGGGAAAGATGTGGCAGTATGCTTCCATAAAGATTACAGCCTTGGAAACTCCATCTGTGCTGTAGGGTGGCTGTGAGTCGGAATCAACTTGACGGCAATGGGTTTGATGGGTTACATATATTAACTTATTTAATATTTATAATAACTTCATGAGATAGGTATGTCTGTATACTCTTTTTGCAGATTAGGAAACCAATAGGAGAGTAAGTGAAATGTTAGAGGTCATGCTGAGTGACTAGAGAGCCAGGGCTCAAACTCAGGCAACTGAACTCCAGAATTGGTCCTCATAACCTATGTATCATACTTACGTACTACCCAGAACAAACAGCTTGCAAGCATTCAGAGAACTCACCACTGAGAGATGCCGCTGAAGAGATTCAAATTAAACTTTGTGTACAAATAGAAGAAATCCTACATCCCCACCAAGTAAAACCTGATTGTATATCTACCCAGTTATAAGTTCAGAAGTTTCCAGAGGCATAAATTTAAGCACCGTTTTGCTAATGTGGAAGGCATGTTTCTAACGTCCAAGTTTTAACATTTCTATTTATGGTGCACTTCTACTAATGTAACTCAAAAATGCCCAAAACTTTCAGAAATCCTAAGCAAAGTATTCCTAAAGCCTTTTGAAATAAAGTCCACATTACCATTTTTCTTCAAAATAGAAGCCAATTCATTGAAGTTTTCTAAAAAGGAGAGAGTGAGAAAAAGTATCACTTTCACAGTTATATCAAATGCTAGGCCTTCACTATTATTATTAGTGCTATTGTAAATCCCATGAATATTGTAAATACCTCCTAAAAATTCTTTGAGGTGGATATTATTATCCCATTATGCAGTTGGCATAGGCGAATTTTGAATCCAGAAAGTAAAATTTCATTGTCTTTGCCCTCAACCATTATTCTACCTTGCCTCTCTCTCTCTCTAAGCAGTCTGCAGCAGAGTACCCCCAAACAACTCCCAAATGAAGTTTCCATGTCCCCAGTGAATAACTGGAGCACAGCAGCGGGAATCTCATGTAGGGAGGGAGTAATCCTTCGAATATCTAACTTGGAAACTTCAAGGAAGTCAGCCAGGGAACAGCAGAAAAATAAAGTTGCTCATGAACATAGAGTAGCTGAAGTGAAAGGGAGAAAGGATGAAGTAAAAGAATGGAACAGAAGATTTCAAAGGGCAGCTCAAGAACACAAAGTAAAGTATTATAATGAAATGTGCAAAGACTTAGAGTTAGAAAACCAAAAGGGAAGAACACGCTCGGCTTTTCTCAAGCTCAAAGAACTGAAGAAAACATTCAGGCCTCGAGTTGCAATATTGAGGGATTCTATGGGCAAAACACCGAACGACATCGTAAGCATCAAAAGAATATAGAAGGAATACACAGAGTCACTGTACCATAAAAAATTGGTCGATGTTCAACCATTTCAGGAGGTAGCATATGATCAAGAAACTGATAGTACTGAAGGAAGAGTTCAAGCTGCAATGAAAGCACTGGTGAAAAACAAGCCTCCAGGAATTGATGGAACACCAACTGAGATGTTTCAACAAATGGAGGTAAGGATGGAAGTGCTCACGATCTATGCCAAGAAATTTGGAAGACAGCTACCTGGACAACCAACTGGAAGAGATCCATATTTGTGCCTATTCCCAAGAAAGGTGATCCCACTGAATGTGGAAATTATTGAACAATATCATTAATATCACACCCAAGTAAAATTTTGCTGAAGATCATTCAAAAGTGGCTACAGCAATGTATTGACAGGGAACTACCAGAAATTCAAGCTAGGTTCGAAAGAAGACGCAGAACCAAGGATATCAGTGCTGATGTGAGAAGGATCCTGGCTGAAAGCAGAGAATACCAGAAAGATGTTTACCTGTGTTTTATTGACTATGCAAAGTATTCAACTGTGTGGAGCATAACAAATTATGGATAACATTGGGAAGAATGGGAATTCCAGAACACTTAATTGTGCTCATGAGGAACCTGTACATAGATTAAGAGGCAGTCGTTCGAACAGAACAAAGAGATACTTCGTGGTTTAAAGTCAGGAAAAGTGTGCATCAAGGTTGTATCCTTTCACCATACCTATTCAATCTATACGCTGGGCAAATAATCTGAGAAGCTGAACTACATGAAGAAGAACGGGGCATCAGGATTGGAGGAAGACTCATTAACAACCTGCATTGTGCAGATGACACAACATTGCTTACTCAAAGTGAAGAGGACTTGAAGCACTTACTGATGAAGATCCAACACTACAGCCTTCAGTATAGACAAAAGTCTTCACAACTGGACCAATAAGCAACATTATGATAAAGGGAGAAAAGATCGAAGTTGTCAAGGATTTCGTTTTACTATACTCACCACCCATGGAAGGAGCAATCAAGAGATCACACAATGTATTGCACTGGGCAAATCTGCTGCAAAAAACCTCTTTAAAGTGTTAAAAAGCAAAGATGTCACCTTGAGGACTAAAGTACGCCTGACCCAAGCTGTGGTGTTTTCAATCACCTCACATGCATGCGAAAACTGGACAATGAATAAGGAAGACTGAAGAATTGATGCCTTTGAATTATTGTGTTGGTGAAGAATATTGAATATACCAATATACCATGGACTGCCAGAATAATGAACTAATCTATCTTGGAAGAAGTGTAGCTAGAATGCTCCTTAGAAGCGAGGATGGCGAGACTTCATCTCACGTACTTTGGATATCAGGAGGGACTAGTCCCTGGAGGACAACATGCTTGGTAAAGTAGCAGGTCAGCAAAAAAAAGGAAGACCATTAATGGGATGGATTGGCACACCGGCTGCAACAATGGGCTCAAACATAGCAACAACTGTGAGGATGGCACAGGACCAGGCAGTATTTCATTCTGCTGTATGTAGGGCAATTACGAGTCGGAACCGATTGGAGTGTACCCAACAACAACCATAACACTAGTAAAGATAAAAGGTGTGTTGATATGGGTCCTGATATTAGTGGTAGTGATCCTGGTGTGAAGCTGAATCTTTAAACAGGGGTTAAGTTTTCCTGGTAATAGTGTAACCAAGTAATGAAAGAATTTGGACGTCAAGCAGAGCCTGATAAAACTGAACTGTAAAAAGATTTTGCTTCTAAAATATTATTTGTGGTTGCCACTCATCATCCATTTATCCTCCTTTTGGGAACTAAGCCCTAATTGACTTTGTGAATTTACCCTCCCCTATTCTTAATCCTTCCCACCCATCTGTCAGTTTGTCCTACTGTGGTGGTGTACATGTTATTATTAATTATCCTATTATCATATGCATTATGTACATGTATACACACACAATGAGGTGGAAGAATCTATGTAAACAATTATTACTTAAGTTATTGGGTAATTTTAAAATACTGAAATACCATATTTTGAGTAAGCCACTGGTTTTGACAGGGCTAAAATGAGACATACACCTATAATTAAAGAAATCTTTTGGTATATACTCAAAATTAGTCTATAGCAGATAAACCACAGTATACTTTTGAAAGAAGCTTCCTTGACTGAGTATGGAAAAAAAAGGAAAGAAGGAAGCAAGGTAAGAAGGAAGGAAGGGGGACAGAAAAGAAGTGAGGGAGGGAGAGAGGGAGGAAAGAATGAAGGAGGGAAGGGGGGAGAGAGAGAGATAGAAGGAAGGAAGGATGACAGGAGAACAAGAGGAGGAACGAGAGAAAGAGAGAAACAAAATCCAAAAACTGACATCAAGTACAGAAGAAGAAAAATCAGCAAGTAATTCTGCTTAGTATTCAGCCCAATGTAGTAAGACAGCAATAAACTAAATGTGATCCTGTTAGTCTGATGAATCTCCCAAAAACATTGAATTTAGAGCTGGGCACTGATTCAATAAGAGAAAGGAAAATAGAGTGCATTACTTAAGTACAAAATTATTCCCCTATTACATTTAAAATCTTTGACTGGTAATAGATAATGGCAGCATATCCAGATATTTTTAAAATCAGAAAATGATCACAGTAAGAAAGTAAATGAAGGGATAGAATTATTGTAAAATTCAACATTTAATGAAGCATTATTGTCATTTATTGACTTGGAATTTGTCAATGCAGAAATAGTCTTAACAGAAGGATTTAGTTCTCTAGATGTGCTGCAAGTTTAATGAAACTTCCTAGAGGATTTGGTCTGGGGAAGCCTGGACACAGGCTGTAGAGAATAAAGTACAAGGTGATTTGAGAGACTGCCTCCGCATCCCAAATCAAAGGTAAAGTCCAGGCAAATCGGATAACTGAGATGTCAGCCAGAAGAGCAGAAAATCTAGATGTGATGCAATAGACAGAAATGGAGCCCAGATTATACAAGACTGCTAGGAATGTAAAGTAGGAATCAGAGTTGGAGAGAGTCCGGGAGCAGAAAGTTGCATATTGAGAAACAACTGTTAGGGACACACAACCTGAAAACCTACAAGACTGGTAAAGCGAATGAATAAAGAAAGTAAGGTATAAAAAAGGTTTTAGTCTGTCTTGTATATTTCCATACTTGAGGGAGCATTCCTAAGGCAAAATCAAAAGTATAAACATGACGACAAATGAAAATTGACAATTCCCTACTGGGAAGGGTGGAGAACGTGAAAAATTAGTGAATTCATTCATTCATTCATATTCTGTATTAAGTACATATGTGTCTTTTATGATAAGTGCCAGCCTCCCAAAGAACTGAAGATGGGCTCCATAGTTCTCCAGGAAGCATCATCATTTTCTCAGTCCTGGTTACTAGCTCATGAACTGCCATGACTGCTAAGTCTGCATGGTCATTACGCTTAGGTTTCCAAGTAACCAATACCCTGGTCCTGTACAGTGGACTCAGACTGAGTTCTAATACTACCTCTTTGGCCATTAACACTTGCCCCAGCAACAACCCTCCCACTCTTAAAGGAGTGGAGTGGGTTAAGGTGGCTCATATCTCACACACCTCACACAATGCATCAATGTATCAGCTTCATTCATCCACTTTCATTAATTAGTTAACAACCTGTGACCCACCCTATACACAGTTCACCCATTGCCCTCTTGACATATTTTCATTCTCTTTCCAAGTTTTTCCAACAACTGAAGAAGTTCCTAAAATGAACATATAAATCTGAGCTTCTGCCCTAAGAAGACTCAGCTGAGCCATAAAATTCTAGCCAAATAAGGAAGATAAAATAAGGTAGATATGCCAGAATTCCCAGACTTACAGCCTTGGAGTAGACTTTGAATTAAATCTTGCATTTTCACACTCTCCACTACTTGCTCTGAAGCATAACTAGAAGTAAGAAATGGAGTTATATAGAAAATCTATTAAAAATTGGGTTTAACATGTGTTACCATTACACTTGTTGTTACATGTAATAACAAGTGAAGCGGGTAGATAGACATTATAGAGAGAGACCCACTCTAGTGAAGGGACACTCCAGGATAATACTGTACATCAATGCAGAAAACAAAAACAAACTGTTCTAGATCAATACAGTCAGAATATTCCAGGAAAGATGACTCTAAGAAAATAAAATTATAAGAATACGTAAAGTGTTTGAAAGTGTTGTGATGAATTTTACACAACTGAGAAAGAATTTGGGACTAAGTAGTGCTAAGTACTTAGAAAACTAGGCAAAGAAGAAAATGAAGCAATTATTACTATCAGAGGGGGAAAAGTGGGCAAGAAAGAAAAGGTAGTCATTGAATACAACATGGCTCAGATGAAGAACACTTACCAAAAACAAAAACCAAACCTGTTTCCATTGAGTTGATTCTGACTGATAGCAACCCTATAGGACACAGTAGACCTGCCCCACAGGGTTTCCAAGGAGTGCCTGGTGGATTTGAACTGCCAACCTTTTGGTTAGCAGCCTAGCTCTTAACCACTGCACCACCAAGGCTCCAAATAACACTTACCTGGTCATAAAAATGTAAAGACTAATTACTGATCTCAGCAAAATTATGATAAACTATATTTGGAAGATGGAGGAATAGATAGTGTACCCATTTGTGGCAGGGGCAGGGAAGCCATAGTGGGAAGCCAATATGCCTAAAACTATTAAAAGAATTGGCAAAATTAGCACTTTAGTTGGAGAGATGTGGAGACAAATATTAACATAAAAAGCTAAAATAGAAGTGGTTGTCTCTGAAAAGTAGGAAATGTGGTGATGGAGAAGCAACAAGGCATTGCTTTCCTTAATTTTTGTAGACTCACTTTTTAAATTATGTGCATGTATAACTTCTAAACATAGAAAACCACATTAAAAATAAAAGTAATAAAAACTAACAGAGTTTATGCTGACAGAACTACAGGCAAAGTCATGGAAGAGGCTGAACAGGATCTCTCTGCTGGATAGTGGACAGTGTCACCACTGCCACCACTGGAAAGACTTTTAGAACAGTGCTACTTAAAGTGTGGTCTTCCAGGCTGGTACCATTAGCATCACGCTGAACCTTGTAAGAAATGCTAATTCTTTACCTACTCTAGACTGGTTGTTTTTGGTGCCTTTGAGTCAATTCAACTCACAGCAATCCCAAGTGACAGAGTAAACTGCCCCATAGGATTTTCTAGGCTATAATTTTTACCCTGGTGGCACAGTGGTTAAGAGTTCGGCTGCTAAGCAAAAGGTCAGTAATTTGAATCCACCAGGCGCTCCTTGAAAACCATATGGGACAGTTCTACTCTGTCCTATAGGGTCGCTATGAGCCGGAATCGACTTGACAACAACGGGTTTTTGTTTTTGTTTTTGTTTTTTAAAATCTTTATGGGAGCAGATCACCTGGGCTTTCTCCTGTGGAAGTGCTGGGTTGGTTCCAACTGCCAGCCTTTACGGTTAGCAGCCGAGGGCTTAACCATTGTGCCAGCAGGGCTCCTTACACCAGACTGGTAGTGAGCCGAAATGTATAATTTAATAAACTCTCCAGGTGATTCCGATGCAAGTTAAAGTTTGAGCATTACTGTTATAGACCAACCAACTAAACCTAACCCATTGCCATCAAGTTGATCCCAACTCATAGTGACCCTATAGGACAGAGTAGAATTGCCCCCATAGAGTTTCCAAGGAGAAGCTGATGGATTCAAACTGCCAACCTTTTGGTTAGCAACTATAGCTCTTAACCATGAGGTGCCATCAGGCCTCCCTGCTGTAGATCAATGGTTCTCAAATTTAAGCATGCATCAGAATCACCTGGAAAGCTTGTTAAAACAAAAATTGCTGGGTCCAACCACAGAGTTTCTGACTCACCACTTTCAGAGTGGTGCTCTAGAATTTATATTTCTAGCAAGTTCCCAGAAGATGCTGACTCAATAGACCTGTAGAACCATAATCTAGAGCGGTGATACTCAAAATTTTTGGTCACAAGGTACATTTACATTCTTAAAATTTGCTGAGGACCCCTACAGGTTTTTGTCTATATAGGTTATATTCTATTGTTACTCACCAAATTGCAAATTAAAACAGGATTTTTTTTTTTTTTTTTTTTTTTTTTAGTAAAGCAAAAAGGAAGTTTTACTTGGATATATTCAAAAGGCAGAAGTTGGAAGTGGACAACCATGCTGCTAGAGCCTTGACTGCCCAAGTCCAAAGAACATTACACAATAGGCAAGAACGGGAAAACGGACAAGCATGCTACCACAGCCATGTCTGCCTGAGTCCAAAGAGCAGTTACAGAGCCATCAGTGTATATTAACATTACAAATGAGAAAAACCATTGAAAGCTTAGCCTTTTCAGATTGGCTAGAAACTTGTGATCCTACATTTTGAATTGTCTTTCTTAACAATCATTGGTACAGGTTCCAGTGATGACAGTCAGGAGGGTCTTCACTAGTCCAACAAATTTCTATTCACTAACTGCTAACAGAAAAAGATAAGAGTGGAAAGTCTTTTGTGTTCTTCTGTTTAATTGCCCTTTTGTGAAAACTTCCTTAAGATAATTTCTGAGATTGTCCCATCTGTTGTCTATCTCAGGGCCCAGTTGATGTGTCTTTGTGAGTCTGTGAGGGCCCAGCCCAGCTGGGTCATATTTCTCCATGCTCACAGTCAGGGAATAATGATTCCAAATATTATTTTCTAAATCAACCCCTCTTTGTGATCGAAGATTGGAGATAACACATCGATGATCAGTACCTGGACTTAGTCAAGCTCCTAGATGGCAGCCATTGCAGGCTCTTTAAACCCACGGTGCTGGTTTTCCACTGGATACCATCTGGTTCTTCACCAGGATCTTTAGTAAGAGCGATGTTCTCAGCAATCATATTGCCAGAGTGAGCAGACTCAATGTACATCAACATTTTGGCCTGAGGCCTTCTTTGCCTTTTAGGTGTGTAAGACAATAAAGGATAAATATTGACGCCTAATACTATCAGGATGTAAACTAAGAATATTACTATTCATTGCAATAGTGATCTAGCCCATGTACTTATTCCTGATGGTAACCAACCAAACAAATCTGGTGTTTTTAAGTGTTACAGTGTGTAACCAAGTAGCTTGCTGTCTAATTCTATGTATATCTTGTTCTACTTCTCCTGTGTTATTTATCCAAATGCAACAATAGGTATTTGCTACAGCACAGACTACACTAATAAAAAACAATCTAAGGCTATTGTGTTATTTTATGTCACCTTGGCTATGAGATCAGAGCTCACTTTTGTGCTTCCATCTCATCTGTTAACTTGTCCCATAGTGATTGACAAATTTTTGTAAACAGTTCTCCAATTCAGATATATCATAAGTAGGAATTAAAGTTACCCATGATACCCCGAGTGTTGGACCAATGAGTTTTCTTCTTACTTTCATTTTACAATTTTAACATTACCTTTTCAGTATTTACTAGCATAATTACTATGAATATCTAAATATAATCCTAAAGTTTAAAAATTGCATTGTCCACACATTCATCAGGAATTTAAACAAGAGATTGCCCACAGAAATTCACTATCCGTTGGAAAGGGATCATCTAAATTAGTACAGTTGGATCTACCACACAAATATATATATCCATGAAGAGCACTCAAAGTTTGTCTAGAGAAAACAGAAAATATAGAAAAATTTACATGTGACAAACAAGTTTTCATTAGAGAACTAATGATTTAGCAAGATAATACAGGATGGACCTCTCCTGTAGGATGTCTTCAGTTAGTCTCTTTAAAACATACTAAGTGTTCTTCCCAAGGGTAAGCTCCCCCTCCTTGGTTTACCTATTAATAGTCATGGGTCACTTTTTCAGAAGCAGAAATGGAACCTAAGACAAAACAGAGTCTGAACCATGAGGTCAATCTCCTCTGAGAACCTAGTTTCCTAGATACATAATTTTCTGTAACCTGAGAGGATGACAGTTTGATTACAAACATTAGACAGGTATTTCATACGACATTGTCTTAAAGACTGATTAATTACTAATTTACCCTAAGCATAACTCTGTCTGATTTGAAGTTAGTTTCCTAAAACAGACTTAATTCTTCAAAAAAAAAAGCACAGTGCCCAGAACAAAATGGTCTTACTAGTTTATCTGGACCATCATTTGACTGAAAGTGGCTTCAGGAACCAGTTTTTTTTCCTCAAAGCTCAAGGTTCAAAAGTATACCCAAACGCAATGACCTGTGTGGGTTACCCCAACCTCCATGAAAACCAAAAACCTGGATTCCAGGAGAATTACATACAACTCCGTCATCATTCTTTCCTTTGGATCATGATCTCCCTACAGAATCTTTTATCAAAAGTGCTCAGCAAATGGTAATTGGGCATCAGCTGGTTTTTCAGATCCCAGGCACCATACAGCAAACTAGGAAATAAAACAGAAACACTAACAATTATATTAAGCCAATTGTCAGAAATAGCCAATGAAACCATGACCCTAAGGTCTTTGAACCAAGGAAACAAATCTCATGAGGTGTTTGTTTATACATAAGCAACATTAGTGACTTTTTCATGCGCCTCAACAGCAACTACATTCTGCAAACCCTCAGAATGAGTATTAATATAAATACAGCAACATTTATCTACTAAGGCACAAAACTGTTTCTTAGGAGAACTAACAGGAAATCTAATGCTGTTCTATTTTGTAAAATCATAGCTCAAATTTCAGATACTTCTCTGGTTAGATAGCTACAACTTCGCTAAGTTTACCAACAGGAACTTCTAATTCAAGACTTACAATATCTAAACCCATTAGTTACATAATTTAGGAGAAAGGAAAGTGGTTTCTTATATCCAGAAAGTAGGACCTTAAAGCATCAGCAATATTAAAAAAAAAAATAGTTTCCTTTCCTTTACTCAGTCTTATGTAGTTAATTTCTCTTCCACGTGACTCTGGATCAGCCACAGTCTGAGAACTCATCAACTTCTGCATAGGAGTTCTGGAAATTTTATTCCGTCAAGTCAGTCTTTTTAGCAAGTCCTATATAGTCCATCTTTTTGTTGAGATATTTTGGTCAAACGTTTTTAGCAATTCAGCAAAGTAAAAACTTATCTGCAGATGACAAAACTTAATATGGCCATGATTAATTCATAAACATATTAATAGTTAATAATAATGCTCATAATAATGCTCAATAGTTAATTAATAGTTAATAATAATATTAATTAATGATTAATAGTAAAAGATCTGATAGAAATTAATTACAAGCCCAACATAAAGGCCAAATAAAATCAGTTAAAAAAAAAACTTTAGGGGGACAAGATGGCGCTCTAGGCAGAAGCACCACGCCGTCCCTCCACAGCAAAGATCTGAAAAACTAAGCCTAACAGAGAATCAACAATCCTGAAACCCTAGAACACCAAATGAAGAGATAAAGAACTCAGCCAAACACCAAACGGAGTGAGAATACTAAAAGAGAATGGAGAGCGAGGAGAGACTCATGGAGAGATTCCTTACCAGCTAACGCAACGCGGATCCACCATCTTGGATTCCTATCGGAGACCAGCGAATGGGAGAGCAGCCTCGCAGAGCGTCCAGTGGGAGATAGAACGACCGGTAAACTGTGGTGCGCACTTTCCCATCCTCCACCCCTCTCCACCTCGGCTGGGGCTCCCCTGCTTTCCGTGGCCAGGGTCCCTGGGCTGGGGGGCGCCGGTGTTTGGATTCCGCGCGCCCGGGCTGGTGGCTTTCTGAGAGCCGTTTGCTGGCTGCTGGTGAAGCTTTTTCTGCCGCCTCCCCCTCCTTTTGCCTGGGTGCCTGGTTCCGAGCGCCGTCTTTGCTCTCTCCTGCGGGGCTGTGGGGCTGCGTTCGGGCGTGTGGCTGCTTCCAGGTCTGGGCTGCCACACTGGTGAGATCCCGGGGCCTTTGTTCGTTTGCCCATCTACTTCCCGTGGCCACGGTCTCTTAACCCCGAGACTTCCGGCTGCTTGGAATTTGCGCCCCTGAGTGGGGGCTCTCTGGGTCCCATTTGTTGGCTGTTGGCGTGGCATTTTCTGCTTCTTCTGGTTTCTCGCTTGCCTCTCGCTGCCTCCCCGTCCTTTTACTCGGGTGCCTGGTTCTGAGCACCGTCTTTGGTCTCTCTTGTGGGGCTGTGGGACTGCGTTCGGGCGTGTGGCTGCTTCCAGGTCTGGGCTGCCTCGCTGGTGAGATCGCGGGGCCTTTGTTCGTTGGCCCCTCTGCTTCCCGTGACAACGGTCTCTTAACCCCGAGACTGCCGGCTGCTTGGAATTCGTGCCCCTGAATGGGGCTCTCTGGGTCCCATTTGCTGGCACTGACTGCTGGTGTTGCTTTTTTTTTTAATTTTATTTTTCCTCTTTTTTGATTAGTTTTGTCATCTTTTCCCTCTTTTTCCCTTTTGTCTTTCTTCATTGCTTAATTTCTCGTCTCTCTATCTCTTCCTTCTCTTTCTGATCCCTGAATACCAGGTGATGTATGCCTCTGTACCTGCTGGCCAGGCTGAGCTGTGAAAATTGAGACCGACTCCCCCAGACCTCATAGATGCATCGGTGGGATCCCTGGGAACTTTGCAGTTCTTTAACTTTTCTGATTTTTATTTGTTCATTCTTTCCTTTTCTTTCTCTGCCCCCTTCTGGTTTCCTCCATCCCCTAGTCTCTCATCTGTACATTCCAACGACAAGCTCCCCTAGCATTCTTTTATGTTTGTATGCTTTTTGCTCCTGCTCCTCTCTACTCTCTCCCATATCCAGCTTAGCTTCACACATAACCATCTTCCCGCTGCACCCTACCTACCTGCACCGTGCACTTGACATCACACCACCAAGCTGTGCAGACACGCCCTATTGGAACCTGCCCAGCACTGACTACCGACTATCCTGGGGGCTGCGGTGAGTGCCACAAACAACCCGTCCCAGTGGCTCCTCTTCAGCTAGATCTGCCCAGCTGTACCACAAGGACGAAACAAAAAAAAAAAAAAAATCTACAATCAATAAACGAGAGAAATATCTACTGAATGCCCTGAAAACAGCAAACAATATCAAAACATTTACAAAAACAAGACAAGATGGCTCCAATAGGCATCCAAATTAAAACACCAGATAACTCTCCTGTGGAAGAAAATGCACTAGAACTACCTGATAGGGAACTCAAATCACTAATACTCGGAATTTTCCAAGAACTGAGGCAAAAAGCTGACAAACATGAGGAAAAAATAGACAAATTTATGGAAAATACAGACAAAAAATTGGAAGAATTCAGGAAGATGATGCAGGAACAAAATGCCAAAATAAATTCACAACTTGAAATTATACAAAAACAACAATTAGAAATCCAAAAGATAAACAACAAGATTTCAGAAATGGACGGTGTCATAAAAGGGCTGAGAAGTAGATCTGAAACCATGGAAGACAGGATCAGTGGAACTGAAGACAAACACTTGGATACAACTCTGTTTCAGGAAAGCTCAGAAAAAAGAACAAAGAAAAATGAAGAGACCCTGAGAGTTATGTGGGACACAATTAAAAGCAAAAACTTATGAGTGATTGGAATACCAGAACAGGCGGAGAAAACAGAAAACACAGAGAGGATCATTGACGAACTGCTGACAGAAAACTTTCCCAGTATCATGAAAAATGAAAAGCTGGCCATCCAAGAAGCTCAACGAACCCCATATAGAAGAGACCCCAAAAGAAAATCACCAAGACATATCATATTCACACTCGCTAAAACTAAAGACAAACAAAGAATCCTGAGAGCAGCTCGTGAAAAACAAGAAGTCACATACAGAGGAGAAACAATAAGACTAAGCTCAGATTATTTGGCAGAAAACATGCAGGCAAGAAGGCAATGGGATGACATATATAAAATCTTGAAAGAAAAAAATTGTCAGCCAAGAATAATATATCCTGCAAAACTCTCATTCAAATTTGATGGTGAAATTAGGTCATTTCCAGATAAACAGAAACTAAAGGAATATGTAAAAGTCAAACCAAACTTACAAGAATTATTAAAGGGAGTTCTTCCATCTGAGGACAAACAGCTTCAGCCCTCAGGCAGGACCTAGGACCTAGGACGCAGGTTCATATGAACAAGATACCATTCTAGGAACTGAACTACAGAGGACTTTCCAAAAACAAAAGAAATATAACAGGGAATCAGAGAAATCAATCAAAGGATGACAACAACATCAAAACAATGAAAGAGGGAACAAACGGCATAGGTATAGAACCTTCTAAAGGAGAGGAAGGCAAGGCGATACCAAGTAAGGGTAGACTGCTTTAAAATTATAAAGATAAGGGTAAAATTCATGGTAACCACAAAGAAAGTTATCAAACCAACTCATAAACATAAAGACGAAAAACATAAAGTCTCAACAAAAACAAAACCTACAAAAACAAAAGAAATGAACACAAAATCCACAAACAAAAGTAACTCAGCACAAGAGAGTAAGAAGAACAAAGAAAACTTCAGCACCACAAAAAAAAAGCACTACAAAATGACAGCAACAAACTTACATCTATCAATAATTACACTGAATGTAAATGGACTCAATGCACCCATAAAGAGACGGAGAGTGGCAGAATGGATAAGAAAACAGGATCCATCAATTTGCTGTCTACAAGAGACATACCTTAGAAACAAAGATGTGAATTTATTAAAAATCAAAGGTTGGAAAAAAATATATCAAGCTAACAACTATCAAAAAAAGAGCAGGAGTGGCAATTCTAATCTCAGATAAAATAGACTTTAAAACAAAATCTACCATAAAAGACAAAGAAGGACACTATATAATGATTAAGGGGATGAACCATCATGAAGACATAACCATAATAAATATCTATGCACCCAATGACAGGGCTCCAAAATACATAAAAAAAAACTCTAACAGCACTGAAAAGAGAAATTGACAGTTCCACAATAATAGTAGGAGACTTCAACACACCACTCTCAGTAAAGGACAGAGCAACTACAAAGAAACTCAGCAAAGATACAGAAGACCTAAAGGACACAATCAGCCAACTGGACCTCATAGACATATATAGAACAATCCATCCAACCTCTGCAAAGTACACATTCTTTTCCAATGCACATGGAACGTTCTCCAGAATACAACACATCTTAGGCCACAGAGCAATCCTCAACAAGATCCAAAATGCTGAGATAATTCACAGTATCTTCTCTGACCACAATGCCATCAAGGTAGAAATTAACACTAGAAAGAGCAAGGAAAAAAAATCAAACACATGGAAACTGAATAATAATCTGCTTACACATCAATGGGTAATAGAAGAAATCAGAGATGGAATTAAAAAATTCCTAGAATCAAATGAAAATGAAAACACATCATACCAAAACCTTTGGGACACAGCAAAGGCACTCCTCAGAGGACAATTTATAGCAATAGATGCACATATCAAAAAAGAAGAAAGGGACAAAATCAAAACATTAACTACAGAACTCAAACAAATAGAAAGAGAACAACAAAAAAAGCCTACAACCACCGGAAGAAAGGAAATAGTAAAGATCAGAGCAGAAATCAATGAAATAGAGAACAGAAAAACAATAGAAAGAATCAACCAAACCAAAAGTTGGTTCTTTGAAAGAATCAACAAAATCGACAAACCACTGGCCAGACTGACAAAAGAAAAACAGCAGAGGGCACAAATAACCCAAATAAGAAATGAAATGGGGGACATTACAACAGACCCAACCGAAATAAAAAGGATTATAACAGAATATTATGAAAAACTATATTCCAACAAATTTGAAAACTTAGAGGAAATGGATAAATTTCTAGAAACATACGGCCTACCCAAACTACAACAAAGTGATATTGAAAATCTGAACAGACCCATTACAGGAGAAGAGATTGAAAAGGTAATAAAAAAACTCCCAACCAAAAAAAGCCCTGGCCCAGATGGCTTCACTGGAGAATTCTACAAAACATTTACAGAAGAGCTTGTACCAGTTTTACTCAAGCTATTTCAGAGCATAGAAGAGGAAGCAACACTTCCAAATTCATTCTATGAAGCCAGCATAACGCTGATAACAAAACCAGGCAAAGACATCACAAAAAAAGAAAATTACAGACCAATATCTCTCATGAATATAGATGCAAAAATTCTGAACAAAATTCTAGCCAATAGAATTCAGTATCATATCAAAAAAATAATACACCACGACCAAGTAGGATTCATACCAGGTATGCAGGGATGGTTTAACATTAGAAAATCCATCAACGTAATCCACCACATAAATAAAAGGAAAGAAAAAAATCACATGATCATCTCAATTGACGCAGAAAAGGCATTTGACAAAGTCCAACACCCATTCCTGATAAAAGCTCTCAATAAAATAGGTATAGAAGGGAAATTTCTCAACATAATAAAGGGCATCTATGCAAAACCAACAGCCAACATCATTCTTAATGGAGAGAGGCTGAAAACATTCCCCTTGAAAACAGGAACAAGACAAGGATGCCCTTTATCACCACTCCTATTTAACATTGTGCTGGAAGTTCTAGCTAGAGCAATAACGCAAGAGAAAGAAATAAAGGGCATCCAAATTGGTAATGAAGAAGTTAAACTCTCCCTGTTTGCAGATGGTATGATACTATACATAGAAAACCCTAAAGACTCCACGAGAAATCTACTGGAACTAATAGAAAGATTCAGCAGAGTAGCAGGATACAAGATAAACATTCAAAAATCAGTTGGATTCCTATACACCAGTAAAGAGAATGATGAAAAGGAGATCAGGAAATCAATACCATTTTCAATAGCCCCTAAAAAGATAAAATACTTAGGAATAAATCTGACCAGGAATGTAAAAGACCTATACAAAGAAAACTACAAAACACTGCTGCATGAAACCCAAAGGGATCTACATAAATGGAAAAACATCCCATGCTCATGGATAGGCAGACTCAACATTGTGAAAATGGCAATTCTACCTAAAGCAATTTACAAATACAATGCAATCCCGATACAAATACCAACAACATTCTTCAAAGAGATGGAAAAACTAATTATTAACTTTATATGGAAAGGGAAGAAACCCCGAATAAGTAAAGCACCACTGAAGAAGAAGAATAAAGTTGGAGGACTCACACTACCTGACTTCAGAACCTACTATACAGCTACAGTACTCAAAACAGCCTGGTACGTGTACAACAACAGAGACATTGACCAATGGAACAGAATTGAGAACCCAGATGTAAATCCATCCACCTACGGTCACCTGATCTTCGACAAGGGCCCAAAATACATCAAATGGGGAAAAGACAGTCTTTTTAACAAATGGTGCTGGCAAAACTGGATATCCATTTGTAGAAAAATGAAACAGGATCCATACCTCACACCATATACAAAAACTACTTCAAAATGGATCAAAGACCTGAATATAAAGACTCAAACTATAAAATTCATAGAAGAAAAAATAGGACCAACACTTCAGGCCTTAATACATGGCATTAACAGGATACAAACCATAAACATCAACACAAAAAACCCAACAGATAAACTAGATAACTGGGATCTTCTAAAAATCAAACATCTGTGCTCTTCAAAAGACTTCACCAAAAGAGTCAAAAGAGAACCTACAGACTGGGAAAAAATTTTTGGACAGTATAAGTCAGACAAAGGTCTAATCTCCATAATCTACAAGAAAATCCAACACCTCTACAACAAAAAGACAAACAATCCTATCAAAAAATGGGCAAAGGAAATGAACAGACACTTCACCAAGGAAGACATTCAAATGACCAACAGACACATGAGGAAAAGCTTGCGATCACCAGCCATTAGAGAAATGCAAATTAAAACCACAATGAGATACCATCTCACCCCGGCATTACTGGCACGAATCAAAAATACTGGAAATAAGAAATGTTGGAGGGGCTGCGGGGAGATGGGAACTCTTATACACTGCTGGTGGGAATGCAAAATGATACCAACCATTTTGGAAAATGATATGGCATTTCCTCAGAAAGCTAGAAATAGACATACCATTCGATCCAGCAATCCCACTCCTAGGAATATATCCTAGAGAGATAAGAGTCATCACTCGAATAGACATATGCACACCTATGTTCATGGCAGCACTGTTCACAATAGCAAAACGATGGAAACAACCTCGATTTCCATCAACAGATGAATGGATACACAAACTATGGTACATACACACAATGGAGTACTATGCAACGAGAAAGAACAACAATGAATCTGTGAATCATCTCATAACATGGATGAAACTGGAGGACATTATGCTGAGTGAAATAAGTCAATCACAAAAGGACAAATATTGTATGAGACCTCTATTGTAAAAACCCATGAAAAAATTCACATGCAAAATGTAACAATCCTTGTTGGTTACCAGGGATGGGAGGGGAGGGGTGGGGGGAAATACTAAATAGGCAATAGATAAGTGGTACCTTGGGTGAGAGGTGAGATAGTACACAGTACAGGGGAAACTAACACAACCTGCACAAGGAAAGGTCATGGAGGCCCTATAGACACATCCAAACCCACCGAGGGACTGAGTTGTTGGACGGAGGGCTCTGGGGACTATGGTCTCGGGGAACATCTAGCTCAATTGGCATGACACTACTTATAAAGATAATGCTCTACATTCTACCTTGGTGAGTAGTGTCTGGGGTCTTAAAAACCTATGAGCGGCCATCTAAGATACTCCACTGGTCTCATCCCTTCGCGAGCAAGGGAGAATGAAGAGAACAGGATACAACGAAAATATTAGTCCAAAGGACTAATTGTCCACAGCTACCAAGGCCTCCACCGGACTGAGTCCAGTACAGCTAGATGGTGCCCGGCTACCACCACTGACTGTTCTGACCAGGATCACAACAGAGGGTTCTGGACAGAGCTGGAGAAGGATGTAGAGCATAATTTTAACTCCCCCCCCAAAAAAAAAGAGACCAGATTTACTGGCCTAAAGAATACTGGAGAAACCTCAAGAGTGTGGCCCCCAGACACCCTTTCAGCTCAGAGGTGAAGTTACCTTCGAGGTTCGATGTTAAGCCTGGGAGTGGACAGCCCAGTAGAACTAAATGGGACTAACAAGGTACAGGAGTCTGGTGACAAAGGCCAGAAGGCAGAGGGGGAGTAGGAAACTGATGATAAGGAACACAAATTGAGTAAGGACACTGTCGATGTGTTGTGAGATTGTTGACCACTGTTATAGGGCAACATTTGTAGTAACTATTAAATGGGAGGCTGTTTTGTCCTGTAAGCCTTCATCTTGGGCGAGAATGGCAGCACAATTGGAAGAGCATAGTCAATATCACTTAAATGTGTAAGTAAAAAGTTTTCAAATGGTGTTAAAAAAAAAACAAAAAAAAAAAAACAAATGAGACTAATGAGGTACAGTAGTCCAGTGACAAGGGCCAGAAGACAGAAGGGGACAAGGAAGTCCCCTGGTGATAGGGAACACAAGGTGGAGTAAGGATATTCTTGATGTGTTGTGAGATTGTTAACCATTGTCATAGGGCAACATGTGTAGTAACTGTTAAATGAGAAACTATTTTGTTCTGTAAGCCTTCATCTTAAGTGAGAATAACAGCACAGTTGGAAGAGCGTAGTCAATGTCACTGAACTGTGTATGTAGAAATTTTTGAAACGGTGTATCTTTGGCTATCTGTATTTTCATCAAAAAAAAAAAAAAAAGGTTGAGAATTTAGAGGCTTAATATGTTGTGGGGTTGTTAACCAATGTCATAAAACAACATGTGTACTACTGTTTCATGAGAAACTATTTGTTCTGTAAGCCTTCACCTGAAGTACAATAAAATATATATATAAAAAAAAAAAAATAAGAAACTTTAGATAAAATATATTTCTAAATACAACCATTAACTGTATTCAAAGAGCTTCAGATATAATACATAATAATTTTGAGACAAAATACCAGATAGTCAGGAGATATTAAGAATATACCAAGATTATCAAATCTCTAAACACCTGAATATTAATATAAAAAACTTTGTAGGTAAATGATGTGAATTCCCCAATCAAACCATTGGCTTTGATGACGCTAGATTCAAAAAGATAAAGTTGCGACCACGTTAGCAATAAAGAAATAATAACATTACAGGTCACTGTGAAACAATACTTAAGTTATTTAACCAAAGATCTTAAAGTAAAAACCCTAGCTTTCTTTTCTAAAAGCCATGCAGCTTAGTTTTCAGACTCAGGAATCTTATTCTAATGAGAGACCAAATCTTTGTCTTCCAGGCATATTACACAAAGAATAATTAACCCTTTAACTCAGAAATTAAAGGAAATTTTGTTATTTTAACTGTGAGAAACCCAATTCTATGTTTTATATGCTACTTAACATTAAAACTCCTACACATCTCATAAATTAAACCATTAAACTTTAGATAAAACTTGACCATATCAAATAAATTTATTTTTCAATAAACCTTTTAAACGTTGCCTTTGTTGCATATCTGTTATAGCGCATCCCTTTAAATGGCAAAAATGAACACACTCATTAGCAGACTTAAATATATATATATCTGTCTATCCTTTCTCTTGTGGCATAAAAAGCCAAAGTATATAAGCTTAAATTATGACAAACATCTATTAACTCAATGTAACATCAATAAGTTACCTAAAATACCTCTGGAATTATTTTAAGCCTGTATACCATAAAATGTAACTGTTGTTGTAAGAAAAGTCTATTGAACATTCTAAGATTTCATTCAACTTTTACTATTTCTCCTATTTTTCCCAATCTTATTTTAGCCCTTAAAGATTTTATCAACTGGCTTTGGAAATCACAGTCTCTGCTCAATTGACCAATTGATTGATATGGATATAACCTTAAGTGTTTGGCTAGTGCTGGAAACATTTTTCCAGGCCACTTCCGGTGTGTCTCATTGTGATTTCAATTTTTTTTTTTTTTTTTTTTTGACTTCTTGAAGTTCCCCTATAATAGAGAGAACTGGTTTACAGTACTAAGATTAGGATCCACCCAATTTCTGATAAGTATAGCAGAGCAGCAGTTTTTCTTATCTTTTGTCTTAAAAATGTCTCCACCTAGCTGGAAAGGGTTCTTTCAAAAGCTTCCCTGGTGCTATACCACGTGGGAGACTGGGAGCTGGGGGATGAAAAGGCCTGATCCTGCCCCCACCCTCACTCTCTTGACTCATGGAAGGTATTTACATATGTTTCAACTGATGGAGGCTTTTTGAAAGGCTATCTACCCAGTAAATAGCAAAACTCTGTAACAATTTTGTAAATGAATCCATCAATGCTTGGCTAGCAAGACTGGGGGCACTTCCCAATTCGTTTAAATATGTTTAAACTGACCTAGGAATTCTGAAGGACAAAAGATAGCTGATTTCTTACTGTTCTGGAAAGGCTACTTTTACTTCAAAACAAAAATTATTCTTTTTCCTTAAATAAAACACATTTTATATAATATCTAGCTTAAGTTACTTAGAAAGGTTTCACTTTTAAGACTGACATAGTATAAAACATAAAGATCTTAGTGTACTTTTTAAATAGACCAATTTATATCAAAGTTTCTCTAAGTAGCTATTAAAAATCTAAACCATAAGACAGACACAAGACGCAGTTTTTTTTCTGTACGAAGAAAGAACTGAGGTTCTATGACTAGCCTTACAAAAAAAAACAATTCTAAGTCCCCTGGTGATAGGGAACACAAGGTGGAGTAAGGATATTCTTGATGTGCTGTGAGATTGTTAACCATTGTCATAGGGCAACATGTGTAGTAACTGTTAAATGAAAAACTATTTTGTTCTGTAAGCCTTCATCTTAAGTGAGAATAACAGCACAGTTGGAAGAGCGTAGTCAATGTCACTGAACTGTGAATGTAGAAATTTTTGAAACGGTGTATCTTTGGCCATCTGTAATTTTCATCAAAAAAAAAGGTTGAGAATTTAGAGGCTTAATACGTTGTGGGGTTGTTAACCAATGTCATAGAACAACATGTGTACTACTATTTCATGAGAAACTATTTGCTCTGTAAGCTTTCACCTGAAGTACAATAAAATATATATAAAAAAAAAAACAATTCTTAGCCATAGCCACCAATCTAATACAAGACAAACTTAGACACGATGCGCTAGACCAGAAGCAAGCTCTTAGAATAAAACGAGACAGAAAGACCACAAACTTCACCAGATAATACCACACAAAACAAGGATATGGGGATCCTAGTTTCCAAAAGTGTATATAGCAATTTTTGGTAAGATCGACTCAATTCAACAGGAAAAACAGGTACACAACTACCACTTCTCCCTCAGATATCGTAACACAGGCCAGGAACTGCCACCTCCCCCCGCGAATTTGGCAAAACAGAGCACTATTTTCCAGGTTTTCTCTGAGCCACAAAAAGGCCCGAATTTTGTGGCTTATAGTGACTGAAAGCTCTTTGAAAATAGAATTACCTCTTTAAACACCCAAATCCAGGCCTAAACTGCAGTTCACTTAAAGAGTTACTAAATGTCACACTTAACCAAACGATCAAGCAAAAATCTAAGATTCTCCTTAATCAATCAACAGGTTTTACAAATGAATATGCCAAACAAAACTTAAGAAAATATGAGAACGAGAACAACCAAAGAATAAGCAAAGGTTTGTTTTCTGAGAGCATTCACCCCGTCAATGTCGAAGGGACATGGGGTGGGAACACATGGGTCCAGAAGATAGGCCCTTTCATTGACGGCTTCTGGCTTCTGCTCCACAGTCCAGGTCTCCTTCAGGTTGACTGGATTCGTAGCTTCAGATCCTTGACCACTACGCCATTAACTGCAGTAGGGGAAAAACATCATAAAAGTTTATTAAAGCAAAAAGAAAGTTTTATTTGGCATATATTGAAAAAGCAGAAGTCGGAAGTGGACAACCATGATGCTAGAGCCATGTCTGCCCAAGTCCAAGGAAATATCACAGAACAGACAAAAGTTGGAAAATGGACAACCATGCTGCTAGAGCCATGTCTGCCCAAGTCCAAGGAAATATCACAGAACAGACAAAAGTGGGAAAACGGACAAGCATGCTGCCACAGCCATGTCTGTCTGAGTCCCTAAAACAGGATTTTTTAAATTACGTATTATTTTATTTAAAATCATAACTCATTACATGCTAACATAAATAGCATTTTTTTGTTTATTGTAGTTTAAGTGAAAGTTTACATTGCAAGTTAGTCTCATACAAAAATTTATACATACATTGCTATGTGACCCTAATTGCTCTCCCTATACTGTGACAGCACACTACTCCTTTCCACCCCTGATTTCCGATGTCCATTCAACCAGCTCCTAGTCCTCTCTGCCTTCTCATCTCATCTCCAGACGGAAGCTGCTCATTTAGTCTCATGTATCTACTTGAGCTAAGAAGCATACTCTTCACGAGTATCATTTTATACCCCACAGTCCAGTCCAATCTTTGTCTGAAGAGTTGGCCTTGGGAATTATTTTAGTTCTGGGCTGATAGGGAATTTAGGGGCCATGTTTTCTGGGGTTCCTCCAGTCTCAGTCAGACCATTAAGTCTGGTCTTTTACTAGAATTTGAGTTCTGTACTCCACCTTTCTCCTGCTCCATCAAGGACTCTCTGTTGTGTTCCCTGTCAGGGCGGTCATTGGTGGTAGCCGGGCACCATCTAGTTCTGGTCTCAGGCTGATGAAGTCTCTGGTTTATGTGGCCCATTCTGTCTCTTAGGCTAATACTTTCCTTGTGTCTTTGGTGTTCTTCATTCTCCTTTACTCCAGGTAGTTGGGACCACTTGACAGATCTTAGATGGCCGCTTGCAAGCTTTTAAGACCACAGATGCCACTAACCAAAGTAGGAGCAGAACATTTTCTTAATAAGCTTTGTTATGGCAATTGACCTAGATGTCCCCTGAAAGCATGGTCCCCAGACCCCTACCCCTGCTACTCTGTCCCTTGAAGTATTTGATTGTATTCAGGAAACTTCTTAGCTTTGGTTTAGTCCAGTTGTGCTGGCTTCCCCTGTAGTGTGTGCTGTCTTTCCCTTCACCTAATTCTTGCCTACTATCTAGTTAGTGAATAACCCTCACCCTCCCTCCCCACCAAAGAGCATATTTTTGAAAAATAACTATACTTTTCATAAAAAACAAATTTAATGAGAAGAATGACACTTTCATAATTTTGCAAAATCTCTTCAATGTCCAGCTTCATTGAGGACAGCTGGAATCTCCTCTCTGCTTCTGCATTCGGTTCACTGCAATATCATCATCACATACCTTCTGGAAAACTCCACTGTACACTCATGATACAAAAGTGTGAAACAGGCAAATAATGTCCTAGTATTATTATGAAAAGGAGCCCTAGCGGCATAGTGGTTAAGCGCTACAGCTGCTAACCAAAAGGTTGGCAGTTTGAATCCACCAGGCACTCCTTGGAAACCATATGAGGCAGTTCTACTCTGTCCTATAGGGTCGCTATGAATTGGAATCAACTTGATGGCAATGGGTTATTATTATGAAATTAGGTTTGATTTGTGGAACCCCTGATAGCGTCTAGGGACCTACTGCGCTACATCGCCTCTACTTCTTTATGTTACTCATTGTTGAATTAAGTTCCTGGCAGGATCTTGAGTTCAGCTGAGCTCAAAGTGGCAGCGTTCAGAAGGAGCAAGCAACTAGCCTTGGTTATTCCTGGTAGTGGGGGATAGAGCTCTGCCTCCCACCATAATTCATATAATGTTAGTTTCTCTAAACATAGAAAGGTGTTTCAGATACGGATTAGCTAAAGAAATAAAAACAAATCATTACAATTTTGAATTCTTTCATCAGAATTCATTCTGACAACCACCCTCGTGTGGCACTGCAAGACTACATGCAGAATAGCAATCACTTATTTAAAAGAGAATAAAAGATAAGAAGGGGAGACAAAGGAAGAAATGGCAGGCGATCACTATTATAAAGATTGTTGATGCAGCACAGTAGTGAAGATGTTCAAAACTAGCCCATTAAAAATGTCCATCATACTCAGAATAGCTGGTGGACAAAGAAATGTACCATGAATTCAAATGCAAACGTAAGCTATTAGACTCTTCATCAGGGGAAAAAATAAAGTTTTCCTACCCAAACATGAAATGGGAATTTTATTTTCTAATCATTGAAAATACATTAAAGTGAATTTGCTGGTCACAAGCTATCCACTACATTACCTTTTTTATAACAATTCTTTCATCTTTCCTCTTTGAGAATTGTCCAGAGAAACATTTCCCATGTGCATGTGTATTCTAGCCTGTATTTTAAACTAGTGTGGAGTCTATTTTTAAAACGGTTCACATTGTATGGGGCATTTTGTGTGAGCTACTCTGTTTTTCAGACAACTATTTCTTTTCAGACACGGCAGGGTTTGGTTTCTTAATACTGTTCATATACTTCACTGTTAGTTCTGTAGTTAGAAGCTATCTTGAGTCGCAGTTGACATCGTGCCCGCGATTTAACAGGA
This sequence comes from Dugong dugon, assembly GCA_030035585.1. Classification (NCBI taxonomy): domain Eukaryota; kingdom Metazoa; phylum Chordata; class Mammalia; order Sirenia; family Dugongidae; genus Dugong; species Dugong dugon. The sequence continues at coordinate 17,289,011 of CM057480.1, read as the reverse complement.
TCTTAAATAGTGGTGATGCTATTCTAATGGAATTGTTGCTGTTACTCAGAGCATCAGGCAAGTAGGGAAGAAACTTACCCACAGAATGACTCTCCTTCAGGTGTGTGGAGGTCGGCACCACGAATGAAAACTAGAAGGCTTAATTTATGAGCTCTGTAAGTTACAAAGCTACAGAAGTAATGGACTTAAAAATTGACTCCCTTAAACAGCAGTTTCATCAGTTGGTAACAGCGTGCAAAAGAGTGGAAGAAAAAGAAAAGACTGTCTTGGGAAGGAAAACAATGCAGCATTACACCAGGTATGAATAGCTCTTCATAACCACACATTTCACATCAAGTACAAAAAAGAGCATTACGCTTTGAGGGGCATATTCTTTTTGGTATTCATGTAGATATTAAACAGTTGCATATATGCCATCTTTAGATTTAAAAACGTGATTATATAGAGTGTATTTAACACAGAATATAAAATTATAATATGCTATGATAATATGGGAGCCCTGGTGGCGCAGTGGTTAAGAAGAGCTCAGGCTGACTGAAAGGTTGGCAGTTCAAATCCACCAGCTGCTCCTTGGAAACCCTATGGGGCAGTTCTACTCTGTCCTATAGCGTTCGCTATGAGTTGGAATCGACTCGACAGCAGTTTGGGATGATAATATGAAGGAGTCTTGGTGGCGCAGTGGTTAAGCACCCAACAGCTAACCAAAAGGTTGATGGTTCCAACCCACCAGCTACTCTTTGGGAGGACAATGTGGCTGTCTGCTTCTGTAAAGATTACAACCTTGGAAACACTATGGGGCAGTTCTACTCTGTCCCATAGGGTCACTATGAGTCAGAATCCACCCGATGGCAATGGGTTTATGATAATATGATAGTGAAATATTCATATGGGTCATTGTTTTTAGTCTGGACATGCCACTGAAACCTGTTCAGCGTCACAGCAACATGCAAGCCTCCACCGACAGAAGGGTGGCGGTTGCACATTAGGTGCACTGGCTAGGAATCGAACCTGGATCTCCTGCATGTAAGGGGAGAATTCTACTAAGAACCACCAATGCCTCGGCAATTGCTATGCAGCATAGGGAACAATCTGTGCTAAAACTCATAGTTCTATAATTAAGAACATAAAAATGCTACTATTTTCACCTATTAACAGAGAATCAGGGGATGACTATTAGGAGAGGACATGTGATAATAAAATCAAAGGTAAGGCAAGGATCTGTGCCACACTGTGAATTACCTATCTTTCCTTTCTTTGCACTACATGTCCATGCATATATACGCATGAGCATATGACTCAGTGGTCCATAGGTTTAAATAGGCAGTACTACAAGTTCTGGGCTACTGGGTGGCATAAATGGTTTGCGCTTGACTACTAACCTCAAGGTTGGTGGTTCGGACCCAGCCAGTGGCACCACAGAAGAAAGGCCTGGCAATCTGCTTCCATAAAGATTACAGCCACGAAAACCCTATGAAGCAGTTCTACTCTGTAACACATGAGGTCTTCATGAGTCGGAACTGACTCGAGGGCAAGGGGGTTGGTTTTATTATTCTGGTAGCCCTACTAGAAAAATAATTCTAAATGAATGTTCTACCTTTGCATTTTCTGTCAGCAATATAAATTTCTCCTTTCAAAGAAAACTTGTTTCTGAGGAGTCACAGAGAACAAAAGTATTAATTTCCAGAGAAAAATCATTAAATATAAAAGGGGTTAAATTTATTACCGAGTAAAATTCACAGAACTTTAGTTTGAAATGTCGATTCATATGACAGAATTCGTATGATGAAATTAGGAAACTCAAATTTGCTCTCACTTTGTAAGTCCCAAGCTGGAAGGCCTCTGCAATCAGATGACTTACAGTTTAAGCAAATGGTTATCAGTGGACACATCAGCAGGATCACTTGTGATCCAAAAAGATAGGCTCCCTCCATATGACACAGTCAAATATTCTAACACATACATTCTGAATTACACTCGTCCCTTTTAAAATGGGATTCTTACCCTGGTGGCACAGTGGTTAAGAGCTCAGCTGCTAACCATAAAGGTCAGCAGTTCGAATCCACCAGCCACTCCTTGGAAACCCTATGGGGAAGTTCTACTCCATCTATAGGGTCTCTACAAGTCAGAATCGACTTGACGGCCAACGGGCTTTTTTTGGGTATTACCAATTATTGTACTTTGATGTGGTATTGAAATGGATATTAGGGAATAAAATACAAATAGGTGTATTTGAGCACCTCTCAGTAGCCCCCTGTACTTCTCCATTCTAATCTAATAGTGATCTTGCCTGGCTTGAGTTGTTGTTGTTAGTTGCCCTTGAGACTATCCTGACTCATGGCGACCCCTTGTATTATAAAGTAGAACTGTGTTCCATGGGGTTTTCTTAGCTGTAATCTTTTTTTTTTTTTTAATAGAAATTAAGTCATTTATTCCTCAAACTGATCTATGAAATACGGTCTATATTTATTTAATTTTTTTTCTTTTTTTTATTGTTGCAGTTTAAATGAAGTTTACATTTCAAGTTAGTCTCCCATACAAAAGTTTATACATACATTGTTATGTGACCCTAATTCCTCTCCCCATACTGTGACAACACACTCCTTCTTTCCACCCCTGATTCCCCACATCCATTCAACCAGCTCCTAACACTCTCTGCCTTCCCATCTCACCTCCGGACAGAAGCTGCCTGTTTAGTCTCTTGTATCTACTTGACTTAGCTGTAATCTTAATGGAAGTAGATCACCAGATCTTTTCTTCCATGGCACCACTGGGTGGGTTCAAACCTCCAACCTTAGGTTAGCAGTCGAGCTAGGCTTGAGTGGAGTCAGTATGCCTTTTATTCACCTTAACCTCTTCTTGCCATTTGGGACTTGACTATGGCTTCAAAGTGTCTAGGCAGTTGAGTAAAATCCCTTCACCTCTCTTTTACTGCAGACTTGCAGTCACCTTAGTCTTCCTTCTTACGTTAGAGACCAAATTAGAACTTAGCACGGAAAAAGAGCCGCTTGCCCATCTGAGTTTTCTATGCTTCTCAGGAGACAGAGAAATAAATCAGTTACAATAAATGGGAACAAACATGCTGACCTATCTGAGCAAACCTGTGATGATCTTTCCCAAAGGAGGAGGCACTTAGAACTGTTCAACTGATTCATTTTGGCAGCACACGTTCGTTTTAATTAACTACACTATACAGGGTAGTAACTTTGGCTAACACTCTAGTGCTTGTTACTTTATCCAAACCAAACCAAACCCATTGCCATTGAGTCGATTTCAACTCATAGTGCCCCTACAGGACAGAGCAGAATTGTCCCGTAGGATTTCCAAGGTTGTAATCTTTATGGAAGCAGACTGCCACATCTTTCTCCCACGGAGCGGCTGATAGGTTCAAAGTCCTGCCCTTTTGGTTAGCAGCCGAGCGCTTAATCACTGCACCACCAGGGCTCCTTGTTACTTTAAAGAACTTATTTTAAACACAGTTTAAAAGAAGATAATGGTCTAGTGTGTTGTTTCCTTTTAAACAGAGGTATAAAGCAGTTTCCCCCAAAGAATGCCATATTTTTTTCTGGAAATCCGAATACTGCTTACTTCAATGTCAGCCTCACCCTCAGGGGCTATTGGAAGGAATTGTTCTACTAGACAAGTACTTTAGCATCTCTGCCACAACCAGATAGAGATCCTTATTACTCAGGCAGGTTTGATGAATCCAGTGCTAGAAAGTTTCCACCTACAGGTGAATCAGGATTAGTTATGGGGTGAACTGCCTCCAGCAAGAGAAGAGATTTTCCATCAGGTATATGTACTATGTTTGTTACAAAAGGAAAAAACAGTCTATTTCATCATAGCTCTTTCACAGAGGGGGAAAAAAAAAATCCTAAGTAGAACTCTAAAATATTCATAAGTATCAAAATCTGTTCTGTTAAAACGAGAAAAGAATTACAGCCCAGACAGACCAGTGTGAAACTGCTTTTAAAGGTCACTTATCTCCTGTTTTGGCCCTGATTCGTCACATGGATTTAATCAAAGTAAGAAGGCCATGTGATGGGACATTTATGATTAATAGACTAAATATGTTCATCATTTTATGACAGCTTGGTATTTTACAGCTGAACCCAGAAATCTTAAGAACACAGTACCCCAAGCAATTAATTTTTTTCTCTTAAAAAAAAAAAAAATCTTACGGAATACCATAGAAAGATGAGTGCCTCAAACTTTTCCAATTCTGAATTGACAATTATTTTCCATTAGTTCGTAGGGAGAGTCTTCTTACAAACCACTGCACAGCCTCTGATTAATCTCCCTCATTCTTGCAAGCTAGTTGCAACAAAGAGAGCTAAGAATTAACCATCTAAAGGAAAAGCAGCAGCAAATTCAGCAACAGAAACTCAGACCTATTAAAAAGGTTTTTTCCTCTCTTTCTTTCTTCTTTCCTGATGACTTTCAATCGGCCTTGGGGTTGTTAAGCCTGGCAAAAATGAACATGTCAGCTTTCATTGCAAATCACTACCCAGCTAAAATGGGATTTTGAAAAGATGTGCCACCTGCGTCATTAATAATAACATCAAATTCTTTTTTCTTTGTTTGTTTTATAGCTATATCCTTCTGTGTTCCACAAAACACTTCTTTATATGACTCAAACTAAAAAAAAATAAAATAAAAAAAGAAGACTGAATTTTACTTCACTGTCACTGCAAATTAAATCAATATAATACATAGAGCAAAATCTTTCTTCCTTAAATACCAAGAAATTCCTTCCAAAAAATTACAAAAGGAAAGAAAGAAAATAGGGAAGTGTCACAGATTGAATTTGTGTCCCCCCAAAATATGTGTATCAATTTGGCTAGGCCATGATTCCCAGTATTGTGTGACTGTCCACCATTTTGTCATCTGATGTGATTTTCCTATGTGTTGTAAATCCTACCTCTATGATGTTAATGAGGTGGGATACACGGCAGTTATGTTAATGAGGCAGGACTCAATCTACAAGATTGGATTGTGTCTTGAGCCAATCTCTTTTAAGATATAAAAGACAGAAGCAAGCAGAGAGACAGGGGTACCTCATACCACCAAGAAAGCAGCACTGGAGCAGAGCATGTCCTTTGGACCCAGGGCTCCTGCGCAGAGAAGCTCCTCAACAGGGGAAGATTGATGAGAAGGACCTTCCTCCAGAGCCGACAGAGACAAAGCCTTCCCCTGGAGCTCATGCCCTGAATTTGGACTTCTAGCCTCCCAGACTGTGAGAGAATAAACTTCTGTTTGTTACAGCTATCCACTTGTGGTATTTCTGTTATAGCAGCACTAAATGACTAAGACAGGAAGTAAGGAAGGAAGAGGAAGGGAAGAAGTAAAGAAAAAGGGAAGGAACCCCTAAGACTATGGCCCCCAGACACCCTGCTAACTCAGAACTAAGGCCACTCCCAAAGTCCACCTTTCAGCCAAAGATTGTTGTTGTTATCATTATGTGCTGTCAGGTCGATTCTGACTCATAGCAACCCTATAGGACTGAGTAGAACTGCTCCATAGGGTTTCTAAGGAGCGGCTAGTGGATTTGAACTGCCAACCTTTAGGTTAGCAGCCGAGCTCTTAACCACTGTGCCACCAGAGCTCCAGCCAAAGATTAGACAGGCCTATAAAACAAATAATAACACATACGAGGAATGTGCTTCTTAAACCAAGGAAGTATACAAGACTAAATGGGCAATACATGTCCAAAAGCAAGGACAATAAGGCAGAAAGGGACAGGAAAACTGGACAAATGGATAAGGGAAATCTGGGGTGGAAAGGGGAAGACTGCTTACACATTGCAGGGATTGCAACCGATGTCATGAGACAATTAGTGTATAAATTTTTGAGTGAGACAATAATTTGCTCTGTAAACTTTCATCTAAAGCACAATAAAATAAAAAAATAAAAAAAAGACCAAGGGAAGGAGGAAGCAAGGGAGGAAGGAAGGAAGGATCTCTACAGAAAGAAATCCAAATCTATAAAAGAAGTATTAGGAGCAAGTATATGAAGAGAATGACTTTAGTCTTAAAAAAAAAAAAGTAAGAAGGTGGGGGTCAGTTTGATAGTTCAAACTGTTAGCTTATTTGCAAACCACTTTTATTACTGATAATGCATGATTCAGAAGCCAGAATAATATTAAAGCTCCATGCTTTATGATTTTGCATAATCTTATAATACAAAAAAGTCAGTTCACTGTTGTATTTACAAAGCACAGATGGGATTAACTTTAGTATAACTCCGATAACAATTAGCTGATCTTATGTGAGTTGTCTATGGTTATTGTGGATTGCTTTTGTTTTTCTTCTCATCAGTATTTGTCCTCTGTTTGCCTGGCTCGATTAATACATGGCATTTGTATTTCACAAATTTAACCATCAGACTGTCGTTTTTGCCTCCAGGTAGACTTAACACACTTTGAAGCAATTGTTCTTTCAAATTTCCAAACCAATCCCTGATTGATGGAACACTAAAGTTATAAAATGTCAGTAAAACAAAAAAGCCGGTCCAGGTGTTGTGTGGTTTTTATGATCTCGACTTTCAAGGGTAAAACAATACCTTTGCAGGCAGGCCCCATTGCAGCTCAAGAGAAAGTGGTGAGGTCTCCGATGCGGGTGTCAGTGGGAAGGTACCAGAGACTACTTCTCCAAGTGTGAGCCAAAGAGAAGCAGGCCTGCATCACCTGTTAGAAATGCAGAATCTCAGGGGGAGCCCCAGGCCTACTGCATCAGGATATGGATTTTAGCAATCCCCAAGGGACTAAAGTTTGAGAAGCCTGCTGTAGAGGTTGCCTCAAGTGCACAAGATATTCCAGCAGCTAGAAGCCCTTCCAGTGAACAGCAAGAATGGCCCTGCACCATCCTGAATCCTAGGCTGTTTTAATTATGCTACTTGCATCGATCGATTAAGGATCCCATGTGGCTTAGCTGATAACTGAAAGGTTGGCAGTTCAAACCCACCCACCCAGCAGCTCCTCTGGAGCCAGACCTGGTGATCTGCTGCTGTGAAGATTACAGCCTAGAAAACTCTATGAGGCAGTTCTACTCCGTTACACAGGGTCACCATGAGTTGGAATTGACTCAACACAACCTAACATTGATGGATGAACCTATCAGGCATAATCCAACAACAAAAATAATATTTATATTCATGACATTTTTAGAACTACTCTGTCAATCAATTCTCCAGCCAGATTTTGATTGTGAAATTCTTTGATTTAACTTACTAAAAAAAAAAATCATTCACATGCAGTAGAACTCACAGGCCTGTATACATGGGAAGAAAAACAGTAGTTTGGCGTCCTCAAAAGTTACTTAAATGTTCTATTATTATTATTATTATTATTATTATTATTATTTAATTACTCATCCATTTAAATTTGTGGTAGGTAAACTTCTTCTGTAAAAGGCCAGACAGTAAGTATTTTAAGTCTTGTAGTTGTATTCGAATTTAGTGTTCCCTGTCATTAAAATCTACCACCTGTCTGTCAGTTTATCGTGGTGGCTTGCATATTGCTACGATAATGAAAGCTATGCCACGGGTACTTCAAACACGAGCAGGGTAACTCATGGTTTTTTCAGTTGAGCTTCTGGACTAAAATAGAGTAGGTAGACAGGCCTGGTTATCTATGTCTGAAAATTAGCTAATGAAAACCTTATGGATCACAAGAGAATATTTTCTGATATTATGCTAGAAGATAATCCCTCTCAATGAGAAGACATAACACACAGTCAAAACAATGGACTTAAACATACCAATAATCAGGAAGATGGTGCAGGCCCAGGCAAAGTTTAGTTCCGTTGTACATAAGGTCACCGTTAAGTCAGAGCTGACTTGATGGCAACTAACAACAACATCATTAAAATGTAAAAATCATTCCTAGCTCTTGGGTCGTACAAAAACAAGCAGTGGGCATGATTTGGTCCAGAAGCTTTAGCTGCTGATCCCTGATTTATATCAACAATCTAAACTGTACTTAAAGAATGAGGGTGTGAGAGTTAAGAAATGCCATTCTAGAACACGACCCATGAGCCATTGCCATATATTTTCTGTGGAGACAGCAGCCGAGTTGTCATTGTGGTCCCCACACAAGCCAGATCTTCGGTCTGGTGAGGCCAAGAGGCAACATGACATATTTCTATGTGATTCTGGAGAGAAAGGATAAGGATAACATAGATTTAGTCATCATATTTCATTGTATTATGAATGAGTGGGTACTCCACTGAAACTCAAAGGAGGTAAGCTTCACTAAAGAAAAGACTTCCTCAAAATAGAGAACAAACTTAACACAACTCTTTGCAACATGAAGGGACAAGGATTTTTTTTACAAACGACTTTAAATATTGAATAGAAGAATAATGTTAAAGGTCAACAGTTAAAGTTTTGTACAATAGTACAGCTGAGAAATTCATAATTTTTTTCATTTTCTATTTTCCAAGGAGGGCTCTGCAACTTAATTAATAACAGACCCCAAACAGGCTATGTTCAAGGTCAGAGGAATTGTTTTGCAGTTGTCCATTAACTTGAGAAGTTAGTTTTAGGGGCTACAGAAAACTCACTGTCTTGCCTATATTCTTGGCAAACATTGCAAATCCATCACAGGACATCTTCCCTGGACCTGGAGCAGAGTTCTCAAATAGACTGCAAATCAACTGATCTGGCATTCAAGCAAAAGACCATGACTATTCTTGGGCTGTAGCTACACTTTCCCAAGCATAGTGCTCAGTGCTAAACCCAAAGACAATGCCACTGGGCATGCAGGCATGTGGGTTTGACTACAATATCAACTCCCTTGTCCTCTGTGTCCACTGTCCATCTGTCACTCTATTGTATTGTAGTGGCTTGCATGTTGCTAAGATGCTGGAAGCTATGCCACTGGTATTTCAATATTAGTAAGGTCACCCATGGTGGATAAGTCTTAGCAGAGCTTCTAGAGTAAGACAAACTAGGAGGAAAGGCCTGGTGATCTACTTCCAATAATTAGCCAATGAAAACCCAAGAATAGGTAAGTGTAAAAGTGACTAAAGTTTATAGTGGTTACCAGGAGTGGATGGGAGGGACAGGGAAAAGAGGACTCAAGCTTAGGGGTCACTGAGCTTCTGTTAAGGGTGATGATATAATCTGAGAATGGCTAAGGGTGACGGATAGACAATATGATGAATATAATTAATGGTGAAATATCAAATGTTTTATTACATATATATTTACTAAAGGAGCCCTGGTGGCACAGCGGTTAAACGCTCAGCTGCTAACTGAAGGTCAGCAGACTGAACCCCTCAGCCACTCCATGGGAGAAAGATGTGGCAGTCTGTTTCTATAAAGATTAAAGCCTTGGAAACCCTATGGGGCAGTCCTACTCTGTCCTACAGGGTCGCCATAAGTCAGAAATGACTCTATGGCAAAGGGTTTGATTTTTTTCAGTTTTATATATACCACAACTAAAAAACAAAACAAAAAAACTATGAATCACAACAGAATATTGCCCAATATACTGCTGAAAGATGTAGGTTCAAAGGTGCTCAAAATTCAGTGGTTGCAACAATGGACCTAAGCATGAAGATGGCACAGGACCAGGCAATGTTTTGCTCTGTTATACATGGGGTCACCATAAGTTGGAACCGATTCAGTGGCAACTAACAACAACAACACTCATCTGTGTCAGTGAGATCTAAGACTATATACCGGAAGAGCATATATAACACTGTATACCTCAATAATCCGGTGAAGAGTGATCCAACTTGCTCAAGAAGCTCTGCCTTGTGCTACCAGCCATCAAGTAGTATTCTACTTCTAGATTGCATCACCTAATGTTCACTAGGCAGCAATGAATAGGGCCACCTAGTGAACACTAGGTGATTTGCTAAAAGTGTAGTATTGTATACCAGAGTCTATTCTTTGCAAAGACTCTTTAGTTTCTGTTAAGATGTTTATTTTCCAAAGTACATTAGTAGAATCCTTGGCATTTAGTTTAAAAATTACTGATCCCAAGATGCACAGATTTGAGGTAAGGGAGCTGGACTCTCTTTTCCTATGTATCTGAGCTCACAAGCCCATTAGTGGAATCCTTACTGTTAACAGTGGAAGGAAATAGGAAGAGATAAATGAAAAGAAGTTTGGGTTTGGTTAAAATATAACATCCCAGGGTTTTTCCAGGGGAGGTGACAATGAGACTGTCTCTGTTGCATTCATTTCAGTGAGCAGGACATGATATGTTCTTTCTGCTAGTCAAGATACTATTCATTCTGTTCAAATCAATATATATGCACCTGACATACACATAAAAGCTTGTATAGGAAACATAAGTATTCATCCAATTGTAACTCTTGCTTAGGTGGACACTTCTTATCTAGCCTCCTAGAGTTGGTGGTCTTGTTTTGGACTGTCTATTCTATCTTGAACTGCCATCCCTCAGGAAATTATCTCTAATGCTTTCTTAACAGCTCAAAGTACCAGTGTGCCCGAACTCAGACTAAAAAATAACTACTCCAACCTCACTCCTAATCCCTTCACCACACAGATGATAAGAGACAAAGAATGGAAATCTGCTAGTGACTTCTGACAGAGTCCACTATCTTCAACATTATCTTCTATGGAGCCCAGAAGGCTTCCAGTATCTCATACATCTCAGAGATGAGACAGCCATTCCTAAAAGAAATGAATAGCTGTGCTATAAAGAATTTAACTTTACCTAAAGTAATATGGTCTTGCCCTGTTTCCTGAGGGAATAACTCTAAACTCTTGGGATTTCTTGAGTAATTGAAGTGCCTTTGTTATCTAAATCACACCTCACGGTTTGTACTAATGAATGGGAGCTAGCCAAGCCAGAAAGACCACCTGGTAAACAACATCAACTAAGCTCAGGAGGTATGATTTAACCTATCATGCATGTGTAATAAGGCCTCAATCAGACCACATAATGAGCCAACAAAGGCTCTGAACATGAAGGCACCAGGAGTTTCCTGGTTGGCAAAGGGAGGGGGACTCGCCCTCTTTGGGATATGGAGGCGCTATGTTGGGAACCCTCCCAGACCTCACCCATGGCATCTCTTCTTTATAATGATCCTGATTTTTATTCCTTTGCTATAATCTGTAATTGTAAGTATAGTACTTTCTGTGTGTTCTAAGACTCATTCAGTGAATTATCGGAGTAATAGGAGCCATCAGGTGAAAGTGAGGCAGCCCATGGGAGGCCCTTGAGGCTTGCGGCTGGCATTGTGAAAGGGTAGTGGAAAAACCTTAAATTTGCAGCCAGCAAGTTAGAAGTAAGGGTATCATGTGGATTCCTGAGTTTGCAGCTGGTGTCTGCCTATTTGTCAGTCTGAAGAACTTGGGAACTCTGACCTAGCTCTGGGTGGCTAGAGGCAGAGAGAGAGAGAGAGAGTGCCACGTGGGCGGTTAGAGCCAGAGATGATTAAAAAGTGGGAAAGTGGGAGGATTTGATTAATCTCCACATTTCGGGGATTGGATTTATGTTGATTCTTATCCACAAAATAACATTTCAGGTCTTATTTGTTACTGGTAGACTTAGGTAGTTTCAATTCTCAGAATGGATGGTTTCTTCCACAACCCCACTGTTATGTTGGTTTCTATGGTACTGAAACCTAAGCAGCAGATATGGCCATTCTCTGCTTTCTTTGCTGATCTACACAGAAAACCATGTGGAAAGTCACAACACCCTGCCTAAACGCATTCAGTAAAAAATGTTCACTAGAAAGTGGTCAGCAACAGTGAAAGTCAGCGACTCTGCCATTAACAGGAAGTGAAAACAGAGGAAATGCTGTGTCAACAAATTACTAATGGCTATGGCTGAAAGCACAGATTGGGAAGGCAAGGGCAAAGCAAAAATTCCTCAATTACTTTGAAGCTTTCCCTAAAAGAAGAAAATATTATTCAAGAGGTAAGTTGTATAAAAGACATATAAGTCGAATAGCTTTTCTCTCCCATTACATATGAACACCATCACTGGATATCTCAACCACCAGCAACTCATGTATACATACTCATATATTTCTAATATAGTCTTGGTCACACTCAGATTTTAAAGGCTGCTCATCTTGGGTAGAGTTCTTTGTCCCCATTTGTGAACCTAAAATCCCATAATCATCTGAATATGCTAATATGCCTACTAGCTGGCATTCTCCCAGTTAAGGTATTAAATGTACTAAATTTGACAAATATGTATGGAGTCATTACTATGTGCCAAGGTTCCAGGGTGGCACAAACAGTTTGGCTCCACTACTAACCTAAAGGCTAGCAGTGCCATGGAAGAAAGGACTGGCAATCTGCTTCCATAAAGATTACAGCCAAGAAAATGCTATGGAGCAGTTCTACTCTGTAACATGTGGAGTTCCCATGAGTGGGAGTCAATGGCAACATGTTCAGTTTGGTTTTTACTATGTACCCGACATTAGTCTACACATTTGGTAATCACAGTGAATAAAACAAAGACGCTGCCTGCATGGAGTTCACATTCCGGTTTTGGGGAGAAGAGTGGAGAGTGGCAGAGACAGACAGTAATCACCGATAAATTAAAAATAACACAGTATGTTAGAAAATAAACAGAACAGAGTCAAGGAGAAGAGGAGTGTAAAGAATGTGGAAGGGATACTGAAAGACCATCTGATATAAATGGTAGGAACCCATACTTCCTTGGAACCCACAGAAACTTGCAGCTCTTATTTGTGCCCACCTTGTATAAGAGCCTGAATTTGGAATCAGACTTAGGATTGAATCCTTGGCTCACTATTTATTAACTGAGGATTTGGGGAAAGTTATTTAACATCTTTAGACTATAGTTTACTTACATATGAAACTTGGGATAGTAATAACGTTAATCTTTATTTTTTATTTTTTAGAAATAAAGGAAATTTTAAAAATGGCACCAGAAACAATGCCTACATATATTAAGAAGTTTAAAAATGTTAAATGTGATTGCCTTCTACATACAAAGTAATATGCATTTATAACTCTTTGTCTGGCTTTTCCTCCCAAGTAGACTGTCGAGTTCCTGATAACAGGGTTATATCTGCTGCTACAGTGCCTGGCAGTAGGAATCCTGAATTAATGAACCATAGGAGACTTTTATATTTCTAGCCCCAAATCTGGGCTTCAGGTTCTCAAATCAGTGAAATAAGAACTTTCTAATACATATTTAACAAACTGATAAAATGAATTAAGGCATTAAAACCCTGTAGTGCAAGGTAGATGCTCAATAAATGTCTCCCAAATTGAGTCAGTAAAGATCATAGCTATGATGGAGTTGACTGGAGAGTATTTTCCTGATAAATAGCTGAAGTGTGTTCTCAGTAGAGAAAAGAGGATTAGACATTGACAGTCTCCGAAGCTCCTCTGGGATGACAGTAATTCTCTGAAGGAGTCTTTAAGATAAGACTTTAAAAGCGTTCCTCTGCTGGCACGTGTGGATATAAGGCTGTCCTGTGACTTTCAGCAAAAGGAAATAGAGTGTGATGAACGGCCTTAGTCAAAGCTCCTTCTCTCTATTCCAGGGTTAGGTGCCAGGCTACCACAAGCAGCTTACCTGCCTGGTGAGGTTTTTCGATAAGTAACTGTTTGAATAAATACTATGCTTCGCTCTTGATGATATTTTAAAATAAAGTAGACTCACGGATAATGCAATATTGCTTTCTGTGTAATTGTGGTCTCTTCCATTTCTCCCTGTGAAACTGGCCCAGAATTTCTTATTTCTCTGAAGTCCAGATGCCACCTCATGACTTGGCATGTCTGTGACCTACCTCCAGATGGACCTCCACAGTCCCTGCAGTTGCAATTGCTATTACTGGCTCGTTGATGCTGGCGAGTCTATCAGAAAATAAAGATACGTTACGGAGGCTTAATAACAGTCTGTCAGCATCACAGTTGAGTCACAGCTGTGTAACATACCCAATAAAGGACTAAAACTTGGAGTACAAGTAGCTTCATCATCGTATATTTAAAAGGAACCAACATGAATGAGACAAGAAAAATTCTTGGCTTAGCCAAGCATCTGATGAGAAAATAAAATTGGGGGAAAAAAAACACGATAGGACATGTCATCATATTAAAATTGTATTTTTTCCTGAAGTGGGACTACAATTTTGATTATATTTTTTAGAATATCAGAGCTTTCAAAAGGACACATATGTTTATGGGTGGCTAATATTTTAAACTGATGACCCATCTGCATATCTTTGTTAATTCTTTGTTTTAAACACACCTCTCAGGAGGGCTTGTCACACCGTTTCTGGTTGATCTTTGCAGGCACATAGGGGATTGTACTTCCTTCTTCAGGCACATGGGCGATTGCAGTTCCTGGACTCTGTTGAAGTTACACATGGCCATGCAACTTGATGGCCAATGAAATGTAAGTGGCAGTAACTTATATCACTCATGAGAAGAAGTTTTAAAAGCCAGCTCGGGATGGTCATGTTCCCTTCATGCCATCATGGCAATCATGGAGGCACAGATGAGATGGAAACTCCTCCATCCTCAGCTCCTGTGCAACAAGACTGAGCTGAGCTCCATCATTAGCCATGCAACATGAGTTAAAAATATGCCTCTTTGCTGTTTGGCCACTGAGGTTTTGGGGTTGATTGTGACTGCAGCATAATGTAATGAATCCCGATTGACACAGAGGCTTAATCATTACTTTTAAATGATTCATTTTAAAACACTTAATGCAGTCTTGGTGATGGCCTGGCATTGAGTAATTGACAGTAGAAAGTCTTGAGTAAAAGATTAGGATAGCACAGATCAAAGCATGTCTCCAGACTTTATAGCTCTGAGTAGTTCTGAAGCAGAATGTATGATGAGATAAAAACCCCATTTCCATATATTACAAAGAATGCAGATCATCCCTCTACCCCATCCTCTGACAAGGTTTCACACAGTTATAGACAGATGCCTCAACCACACTAGAAATTTTAAAATTCTGCTTAAAATCTTTGGTGAAGGACAAGAGCTAATCAGAGCCGACTGTAAGTGAGTAGATAATCCCCCATGTTAAGGCTGCATTCAGAGAAGATAAGCTTGGGTTTGGTTGAGGTAGAGCTGTGGCTAGCACTGAAATGCATTAAAGAAAAGGCAGAGAGGGAATTTTTTGAGCTGTACACTACTTGGGGTAAATGTTGTTGCTGGGTGCCGTCAAGTCGGTTCCGACTTATAGCATCCCCATGTGACAGAGTAGAACTGCCCCATATGGTTATTTTTGTCTGTAATCATTATGGGAGCAGATCACCAGGTCTTTCTCCTGTTGAGCCACTGGGTAAATCTTAAACCCCTTGCCATCAAATCAATTCCGACTCATACAGGCCTTATAGGACAGAGTAGAACTGCCCCATCAGGTTTCCAAGGCTGTAATCTTTATGGAAGCACGGTTTGAACTGCTGACATTTCGATTCGCAGCTGAGTGGTTAACCACTGTGCCACCAGGGCTCCTTGGGTAAATCTTACTAGATGTCATTTACACATCAGTTTTTTAAGAAAGAAGGGAGGAAAAGGAAAGGACTTGAATGAAGAAAAAAAATTTTATGAAAGACATTCCATTGATAATAATACTAGACTTACAAGTTATTTACTAAATAGCTGGGCAAGAAATCACTTAGACTAACCCTCCACAGAGTTGCCTTGGTGACCTAGACTTATGATATACAGAAAAGGTTAGACCTCAAATTTTATAGTCATACATAATTTCTGCCAGTAATTAAATCGTAAGTATGGATTAGGCTCAGTCTAAGTCTTTTAATGAAGCGTGTGGCTGCCTGACACGCTTTGGTCTACGCCCTGCGAATACGGAAGAAAGAATTGCAAACTCCTCCAGCAGTCTTTAGTCAAAAGAGGACAATCAAAATTTTAAAGGCCGGACTGGTGGTACAGCATGCTGTTATAAAATTAACGGTGGCAGCTCTCATGAAATCCTTTAATCTGATGATTAAAAAGATCCTATGACATAAATCACAAGTACGATTTAAAAATGCATTCTCAGCCCTGGAGAAATGAAGGTTAGGCAAATGATCTAAGTTTCTAAAACTTTTTTTTTTTCACATTTGTGTAGGGATTTTAACTTTTTCCAAGGCACTTTCATATCTTCCACCTAATTGTATCCTTACACCATAGCTGTTAAGTAGCCACAGAGGGAATAACAATCCCCGTTTGCCATTGAGGAAAATGCTTCCAACAGAGTTTATTAAGACTTGCTTAAGTCCATGTAAATCAGTGGGGGGCCTGGAATCCACATTATGTAACTCCAAACCCAGTCCCCTTCCACAAAGAGAACACAATTCCAGTGGTAATAGTATCTTTTGCTCAAGGATTAATCATTCTCATAGGAAGACTGTATTTTGTTCTGGCAACCACCACGTGAAGTAAGAAAGAAGAAACCCGGAGACAGTCCAGAGACAAATAATAAAAATAATCCATGTGTGAGAAATATGCACTAGGAAGACAATGTCCTGAAACTGATTTGTTGGGGGATGTTAGTCTTACAGACAAAATACCAAGCAAGGACTTGCTATTATTAACTCTAAGAAGAATCAACACATACCTTTTTCTGTTTAAAATTTATGACAGGAGACAAAGGTATATTCCATGAGAAGATAGATTCAGGTTGGATTACTAAGAATATCCTAGGACAAGAATTACCAGATGCTTGTATCACCAAATGGCTTGTGCCAATTTGTTTCTGAGAGATTTTAAAGACTGGGTGGAGAGTGCAGCACATTTGGGTATAACAGACTCCAAAGTCAAGAAGATGCATTCAGTAACTCTAGCCTATGATGATTCACCCTACCATCTTTACAGGAAACTTCAGTCCAAATGGAATACAGCCTTCCTGAATCACACTGAAGTTTGAACACTCCTCTGTCCTGTGTATAGAAAAGGTCATTCAGAATTTCCAGAAGTCTCAAAAGTAAGCTGAAATCCAGCAGCAATTTATAGAATCCATACAAACATCCATCTATCTCAGTAAGCTACTGCATGCAGCCTACATGAGGTAAGCTGATAGGACTAAACTGGTTCTCTGTATTTGCAATCGATCTGGGGACATGGTGTGGCAGCTGAGTACATACCCATAGCATTTGCATAAGTTCCAGATGTTCTGTAATTATAGTGTATAGTGTATAGAAGTGCTTCATATGAAGGAATAAAAGGATATAGTGACACCCTATTCTGAAGACAAAGTACGAGAGTAAGCAAGGTTCACCTGGTTTTTCCAATTCTAGGTCCAACCATCCCGACTAATCACCAAAAAGTCTCATTGCAAGCATCGTCATATATAATCCATAAAAACAAAACAAACCCATTGCCATTGAATTGATTCTGACGCACAGCAATCCTATAGGACAGAGTAGAACTGCCCCATAGGGTTTTCAAGGCTGCAAATCTTTATGGAAGCAGACTGCCTCATCTTTCTCCTCTGGAGTGGCTGGTGGGTCCAAACCGATGAACGTTCAGTTAGCAGCTGAGCACTTAACCACTGCACCACGAGGGCTCTCTATATTATTGTTGTTGTTGGGTTGCTGTCGAGTTGTTGCCAACTCATAGTGACCGTAATGTACGAGAGAAGGAAACACCATCCTCACAATCTTGCTATGTTTGAGTCTATTGTTGCAGCCACTGTGTCAATCCATCTCCTTGAAGGTCTTCCTCTTTTTCTTTGACCCTCTATTGTACCAAGCATAATGTCCTTCTCCAGGGACTGGTCCCTCCTGATAACATGTCCAAAGTATGTGAGATGAAGTCTCACCATCCTCTTGCTTCTAAGGGACATTCTGGCTGTGCTTCTTCCAAGAGATTTGTTCATTCTTCTGGCAGTTGATGGTATATTTAATATTCTTTGCCAACACCATAAAACATAATGATATAGAATACATAATGACATATTATTTGAGAACATTCAGCAAATGGCAATAGGATGTGTTGAAAATGACCAATCTACCCTTTGGAATAAGAATCGTGAGGCAGTTTATCATACATGTGATTATATAAAATGAGCTATAAAAAATAGCTTTGAAGTCAGTTTCCTATTCTTCACTAAAGAACTTGTGCACTACTGTCTTAGTCCACATTCTCTAGAGGAGCAAAACTTGTGAAGTATATATAGATATACATATATATATAGAGAGAGGTTTACTTCAAAGAAATGGCTCACCCAATTGTGAGGAAATGGCTTGTGCAACTGTAGGGGCTGGCCAGTCCCAAATCCGTGGGTCAGACAACAGGCTGACAACCTCCGCTGGCTCATGTGGTTGCAGGGGCTGATGAACCCAAAACCGGCAGGTCAGGTAACAGGCTGGAGGCCACTGCTAGCTTACGTCCCGAGAACCAGAGGTCAGATGCCGAGAAGATTGCAGGGTCAGAGAGAGAGCAAGCTTTTGCCAGAACATCTGTTTATATACTGGATGCAGGCCACACCCCATGGAAACTCCTCTTCCAACTGATTGGCTGCTCACATTAGATTACAAAATGGGAGGTGATTACATAGTGTCTGCCAAACCACTGAGAATCATAGCTTAGCCAAGTTGACACATAACATTAACCATCACAGTACCCTTAATGACATGCCTAGGAGAATAAATTTGGTCCATTTTAGATGCCTCTGTGTACCTTAACTGAGATCTTAAGTGTTGAAGGCTTATTGAGTTCTAGAAAACTGATAAAAATACTGTTTGACTGAATGAATCACTAAGCCCAGAAATGCCTGTAATGCTGTGACTCTCTATTACCACCTAACCTGAGCATTCTTCATATTGTATCTATAGCATAGGTGGCGCCCTCGTGGTGCAGTGGTTAAAAGCCATGGCTGCTAACCAAAAGGTTGGCAGTTCAAATTCACCAGCTGCTCCTTGGAAACCCTATGGAGCCGTTCTACTTTGTCTTATAGGGTTGCTATGAGTCAGAATTGACTAGACAGCAACAGTTTTTTTTTTTTTTTTTTTAAATAACATATGTATAATAAATTTGGTTAGAAAAAGCTGTAACTTTTTTCCACTCTAAGATGCCAGCCGTTGTTAAATTCACCACCAACTTACTAATAGGGCTGTTTGTCTTTTTGGGGGGTGTGGGAGTGGGAAGAAACACTGCCACAGTCAGTTTGCGCACTGTGTGAGATGCATTCTAATATCAGGAATGTGTACAAGTAAACCAAGTTGTTTCTAGAATTGAAGAATCATGGTAGTTCCTGCTTAGACTTTAGTTGAGACAAAATCATACATTCTGTAGTATCCTGAAAATTCCTAAATTATATACGAACCTCTGTCCCAATATAGCAGCTCAGTGCCTGGTTGGTATCCACCCTATACTCAATATTGTGATCACTGCAACGGGCTAGGTGGAGTCTAAGCAGAATTAATATAATATCTGAGTAGAAATCTGCTTTCCCTACTATTTCTATTCATAGGGCCTTGTGATGGTTAAGACTGCATATCAGCTTGGCTGGGCCATGATTCTCAGTGTTTATATGTGATCATCCCCATGATAGAATCTGCTGTGAGTAGCCAATCAGTTGAAAGGGAGTTTCCTTGGGCGTGTAGCCTGCATCCAAATATAAGTGCACATTCTGGCTTTTGCCCTCTCTGGATCCTGCAGCTGCCTCCTGTTCGTCTGACTTCCAGCTAGAACACAGTCTCTGTGTAGTTAACAAGGCCTACTTTAAATCCAGACTCTAAAAGAACAAAAAGAAATAAAGTATATGTGTTAAGATGAAGTCATATGAAACAACAGTGGCAACAATATTGTTAATTGTTGAAGCTGAGTGATGGAGACATGAGTTTGTTTTTTATTATTCTTTCCACTTTTATGCAAC
The DNA here is from genome assembly GCA_030035585.1 of Dugong dugon. Lineage (NCBI taxonomy): Eukaryota > Metazoa > Chordata > Mammalia > Sirenia > Dugongidae > Dugong > Dugong dugon. The sequence continues at coordinate 17,269,213 of CM057480.1, read as the reverse complement.
CTTGAAAATTTCCATAATAAAAAGGTTATTAGAAATCCAGACTTAATCACTTATAAGTAATTTGGGGTAAGGTATTTAATCATTCTGTAACTCAATTTCTTTATATATTTATGAATGAGGGAAATGCCCACCTCACAGAGTTGACATAAAGATTAAATGAAAAGATATAGGAAAAGAACTGAGCACCAGGCATAACATGAAGGGGGAATTCTACAGGGATTATTTCACCTAAAGTTCAACTTTTAAGGATACAGAATCAAGGCAAGCTTCTCGACCCCCTAGCCCTGAGTCCTAGACCTTCTCTAACCTTAATGAGCACATGAAACACCTGGAAACCTTATTGAAATGTAGGTTCTGACACAGATGATCTTGGGCAGGTCCAAGGTTCTTCACTTCTTAGTGGTTAACTAAGCTGCTTGAGGTTCCAGTCTACCCAGAGTCACCTTGGAAGAAAGGTCTGGCAATCTAGGTCCAAAAAAATCAGCCATTGAAAACCCTATGGAGCACGGTTTTATTCTGACACACATGGGGTTGCCATGAGTCAGAAACAACTTGATGGCAACTGGTTATCAGACTTCCAAGTGACACAGAAGTTTCTGGTTCACGGGCCACACTTTGTGAAGCAAGCCCCAACTTCTGCTGTACTCTTGCGACTGTGTTTCCAATTGGACCCTCTTCTGACTGTTTGATTTCTATCTGATTCTCCTGCTTCGAATCCTTGCCTAGACAATTCTCCCAGAACTGCAATTCCTCTAGGACCGAGGCTCTGGGTATGTGCTACCGGTTACCCCAGGGTCTGAAATCTTGTTCTAAGCTTCGCTGTTGTTACTCGAAAGTTAATTCTCTGCCAACAACGCCTCAGACTCTCATTTCCTGCTTGGATCCTTGGGGGGAATTTATGCTTCTAACTTTGTTGTTGCTGTATTGCCTCTGATTGCCCACAGGGATACCCTTGTTACCCCTACCTGCACCACTCTTCCTTAGAACTGGACTGGTTGTCCATCTCAGCACTGTGTGGACCTGCCCAACAGAACATCCTCTAGATACTTATACCTGGAGTTGTCCCTTCAGTGTTTCTCAACCCCAGTGGGCAGTTTCAGGTCTTCATCCCTTCCTGTAACCCACTCCCCACCAATGCTTCTCTGGAGTCAATGCTTTCACGTTCATCAGCAGCAAGGGAGATATCTGAATATCTGAAAGTGGAGGAAGTTTTTTCTCCCAGTCACCGGTGTACGTTCAGTCATGTGTTCATTAGTAAACAGATGCCTTACTTGAATGCAGCCCTCAATGTATGAACATGAAACTTAAGCAAACTAGTACATGCAGAACTGTCGAACAAAACTTACAATGATTTTTTCTCATCCACCAATCATAATCACCCTTGTAACTTTTAGATGAGCTGGATGTATGAATTCTGAAATCTTGCTAAGAAACCCATCAGCTCTGTTATATGTAGTGAGATCGTAAGATTATATTCTGGCAAGGTTAATGGAAGGAGTCATCTCTATATATGTTTTCCATCCCCCAGGAACAATCACAAAACCTATTAGAAATCATGACAAAATCAAACATTGAGAATAATGCACTCATGTTTAAACATGATGCTTCCATTTGACAGGAGTAACCTTGACAAGCTGTCAACCATCAACACTTTCTAAACCGATAGGAGTTATTCCAAATCTTTCCAGAAACATTAAAAGACAGTTTGCAAAATTATCAACTCACAGTGCACTTGAAGGGAAGTTTCTCATTGTAATAAAACAGTAACTCGTAGGTTCATGAAAACTCAACATTCGTGAGTAGCTAAAAGTGTTTTGCATATAACTCACTAGTGCTTTTAGGACTTCCTTCTGGGCAGAGTTTTTGTCTCTCATGAAGCTTCATGTTACTGTTAGAAAGTGTCTACTTCTCAGTTTTTAGTTGCGGTGGTCTTGCTTTATTTCATTCCAGACTCCTAGCGCACACAAAGTAACATATGATCTCTGCTCTAAGTTTGTTGGCAGCTACTGTTGGAAAAGTAAACTTTACAGATTTAAGTTGTAGCAGCAGATATTTGATGGGTTTTCCCCATCCAGCATTCAATGCGTCCTATTCTTTCCCGAAAAGAAATTTCCAGTTACACTCTGAGGGAGTGCCACCTCTGACCCCATCCATGGAGACATTTAAGAAGCTTGGCTGGTGTTGACTCACTCCCAATACCAAGGATTGGCATTTGGTTCAGGCTTGACCTGGCTACGGTGACTGGTTCAGAGCCATCGAGAAAAAGTGAGATTTTTGTTGGACTACCGGGAGAAAAGCAAGTGTTCTTTCTCCGATCTTGAGCATGGGAGGATATAGGCTGGAGCAACTCTAGCCATCTTGCCTTGAGGGAGGGAATGCAAATCTGAGAATTCAACCAGCACAGAGAAAGTAGAAATGAGAGGTGGAGAGGGAGCTTGAGAGTTGCCTGAGCTCCTGGCCTGAGGCAAGCCCTATTGCTGACTTTTTAATGGCACAGATCAATAAATTCCATTTTTTCTTAAGCCAGTTTGAGTTAGGTTTTCTGCCACATGAAATCAAGAGAAATACTAACTAATGCAGGAAGTTCAGCAGAGGCTAGTTTGGGGAGATTGGGAATACCCAAGAAAATGTCCTCCTCCCCGGTAACGCAAGAAACCTAGACAAACTCTTCAATTACTAGCGTGTAGAGAACATGAAAAAGTAACATAATTATCTGTAGCTTTTACCCCCCTTCTAGTTTCATCACTATAGGTGAAAGAACTTCTCGATTACTTATTTCAGTCAAGCTGATTTTGTGTGTGTGTCGTTTAGATATGCACAAATACTAGTTATGAAAACAAATTGTGGGGAAGTCAAATCAACACATTATATAAAAGAAAAATTTCTGTGGGAAAATTACAACTTTAAAATATCATTTTATTTGAAGATTTCACCCATAAGAGTTGGACTGGTTTCAACTTTTTGAACATTGGCTCTCTCACAATTATTATTTTTACTTTCTAATAATATATTACATCTGATTAAAAAACAAAAACAAAAAACCCATTACTGTCAAGTCGAATCCAACTCATAGCTACCCTACCGGACAGAGTAGAACTGCTGCATGGGGTTTCCAAGGAGTGACTGGTGGATTTGAACTTCTGACCTCTTGGTTAGCAGCTGTAGCTCTTAACAACTGTGCCACCAGGGATCCTTACATCTGATAGCCAGTCATTATTTATCAGGATGTTTTCCATAGATTATATTATTTGAGACTTATTAGGAGATAGATATCACATATACTTCACACCGTATCTTCCTTATCCAGCTAAGTCCCACCTTCCATATTTAATAACTGCAGACACTGATATTCATGTTATGGAGCTCAATACAAGAATCATTCAAAACTCATCGCCATTGAGTTGATTCTGACTCATAGAGACCCTACAGGACAGAGCTGACAGACTGCTGACCTTTCAGTTAGCTTCCGAGTGCTTAACCATTGCCCCACCAGGGCTCCTCACAAGAACCATATCTTAGCAAAATTTTTTCACAAGTTGAATGCTAAATGTTGCATAATTTATCTTATGGAAAATCTTATGGAAAAAGACCAATTCTTAGTGCAAATAATGTGCCACATCATTTTGGAGATCTAATATAGATAAAAAAGCATCCCTGGGTGGTGCAAACAGCTAAGCGCTCAACTACTAGCCAAACTGTTGGAGGTTCAAACTCATCCATACGCACCTTGATAGATACACCTGATGATCTGCCTCTGAAAGTTCAACGCCTTGAAAACCCTGTGGAGCAGTTGTACTTTGCACACATGGGGTCACCATGAGTTGGAATGGACTCGATGGCAACTAACAATGACAATATGGATAAAAAGAAGATGATGGAGATGTACCTGATATTGATATAACATGGCTATGGTATTGACATGAATTTGGAACTAAACTATAAAGCCACTACCTAGGTCAAGATAACTTGATAATTCCAGGGGAACATTACCTGGGAGGTCACACAATTAGAAGACAGCAAGGAAGAAGAGGTCAGACTACAGTGCAGAGAATTAACTTTGAATCTGGCCACACTCACTTGCCTGCTGTGTGACCTTGAGTTCTCTAAACCTCCATTTCTTCCTGATAGTAAGGGGCTCATCATAATAGCTAACTCACAGAGATATTGCCATGAGTATACAAGGTATGCTATGTAAGGGACATAGCCCAGTGCCTGATTATGGGGCACCCTTCTTTAGAAGTGAGGCACACATGCCTGTCTCTGCTGGGGTTACAGTTGACAGCTTCAGCTCAGTCACTGTGCCCTTAGTCAAAGAGAGTTACCTCTTTCCAAGGGTATCCTACATCCAGTGCCTGGTCAATGAGAGAATAAGAAGTCATACCCCCTTTGTGTCATTCCAGGAGAACTCTGAAAGGCTAGGTCCAGAGCTGCCCATGGGATTAGCTGAAACCGCTCCTATGGCCACATTCAAGTCAGACTTCTCCTCTGTACAATCTTACTTCCCTTGCTCTCTTAGAGGTGTTGATCTTCCTGCATACAAATCTCCATCCTAGAGTCTACTTCTTGGGAAAGCTGACTCAAGACACTGTTATGCGATAAGTCTTTGATCAATATTAGCCATGATGATGATGATGATGATGAAGAGGGTGTAGAAACATGAATTCGTTTTATACTGATTAAGTCAGCATTAAACATGGATGGAAACCGTCTTCTTAAATTATGTTCTCTAATAGGGCAGGGAAAGGCTCATGTTAAAAGTAGAGTGCCTGTGTGACGGGCTATTCTCCATGAACAATCAGCTTAATTATCTGATTGTGCCTAAATTGATACGTCCATTTTCAACTCAGTGATTGTTTGTTTCGCTATTTCTATTTTGAAGCTTTATCACACTGAATAAGTGTTGATAGAAAATTTAAAAAATTAAAATCTCCCTAAACAACTGTTTTTTCTAAGGGCCCTTTATACTCTGATGGTCTATGATTCTGTAATTTTGATGAAGACAATATCTTGAACAATGCATTCTCTGAGAAATAAGGTCATTTAAATACCAAAATTGTCCTTGAAAACAACACTTCATAAATTATGCAAAGCAGCAGTAGTGTGAAACACATAGTTCAAGTGGTAACATGCAAAATACAACTGAGGAAGAATAAAGGTGTCAGGAAGGAGTCCCTGGGTGGTGTACACGGTTCAGTGCTTGGCTGCCAACTGAACTACTGAAGGTTTGAGTCCACCCAGAGGCTCCTCAGAAGAAAGACTTGGCAATTTACTTTTGAAAAATCAACCACTGAAAACCCTATTGAATACAGTTCTACTCTCTCACACACGGGGTTGCATGAGTTGGGGTTGCCATGAGTTGGAGTTGACATAACAGTAATTTTTTTTTTTTTAAAGGATGTCAGGAAGAGTATTCCCAGGTTTTGTCATAACAGACCTGAAGGGGCAATGACACAGAGTATGTCAGTAGCCTCGGATATTGAAGAGCTTCCAGGAGTGAAAGAAAAATGTCATAGAAATTTTAGTGCTGGAAAGGACATTGGAGATCACCATGCCAAGTCTCTCTTTACTGACACATGGACCCAGGATCAATAAAGCTAAACGGCATACTCACAGTCAGGCAACTAGTGAAGGACAGAGCCCAGGCACTAAATTAGATCTTCACACTCTTCTTACCTTCTCACCCTGACTCTGCCCACCCTCTCTTCTTCTCAGACCTTGGACCAACCCATGGAAACTTCTTCCACCTCCTCATCTTTAGTCCCAGCAATTATTTTATGTTGTCTGTCGGAGCCCAGGTACACCATCTTTTCGCTAACATTTCTTCATAAAATTTCCATCTAGGAATTTCTTCAGGATATATATTTTTCCTATCATATCTAATATAATTTTAGCTATTATTAAATAATGCACGATACCAGAATACCTTTATTCATGTGCTTTTAATAAATCCATTTGGTTTCTACTCTATTGCTAACCGCGCAAAGTTACAGAGAAATGTAATGAGTCGAAATAATTTCCTTCATTTACAAATGTATTAGTATAGTCTTTGGAACAAAAGAATGAAGGAAAACATTTTGCTTGGCTCAGAAAATGCTATTTCAGTTTAAATAAGGAGGGCCACCACTAGTCACAATCAGTAATATAGCAGGTTTTAGAGATGTCTTTCTAAGCATTTTACAGAGTTTGATAAGTAACATTCTTAACTTCGTATTAAAATAGTTTTCAAAGCCACTTGGCAGAGACTGCTGAAAGATTTCAAGAAAATTTAGAGGAGGCTGAATATTAATTTTTAAAATAATTATTTTTAGGATATTCTGATAAAAAATGGCAGTGACTGGCTTTGTGGACGAGAATTTAAAGCAAGAAATGGGACAAGAACAGTCGTAATAAACTGAAATAGAATCAAATGCTCGTGAGCAATGAGAGTGTTTTCAACAAAACTGAAGAATATGATACATTTTAAGTTAACCCATAAAATCTCCTAGCATATATTATTTATCTTCATCGAAGACGTCCTCTAAGGCACACACATAATTCAGCCTAGCGGCAGTTGTAAAGGCAGATGCTTCTTAATGGGCTGATACTAAGTGCAATCATTACATGTGCAGTGAATTCCATATAACACATACACTACCCCTGTCTGATTCCTTTCAATTACTCATAGACTAGCTCTTCTGAGTGTATCATATGATTCCATCTTTATTTTGTAATTAAAAAGATACATACGTGCCACAGACCAGAAGTACATTTAATATTTCCAAATGACCCTGGGGAAAGGGACCTATTCATTATCCATTGACTCAGGAAAGAAATAGCTTGTTCGATTAATTTGATTCTATAATTTTTGCTAATTGTTCTACTTTGTTTTGTTTGGAGGGAGCTGAGTGGGAAAGGCAAGGAGTCAGTCTGTTCTGTGTTTAGTTCTTGACATCGACTTATATACTGCCCAGGACATGTTCTTACTTTCTTATTTACGGGGTTCCTTACTACACAATTTTTATGAATATATATGAAAAAGTAAACACTTTAAGGTAATATTTTTGAAGCCAGGTTTTTGCATGCTGTTATGCTCCTGTGGCTAGGTAACTGTAAGAATATTTGGACTATGATAAAGCTAAGTCAATAAGGAACCAAACAATTACCACCAGTCAAATAAACAATTTAACTCCAAGGAGGGAAAATCAGTTCAATTTGGTTAAAATCAATCAGGTCCAATCTTTTGACTTAATTATTCAGTTAAGTCTGTCAAAGCTGTCAATTTGGCAAACCACTGTTTAATAGGTAAAGTTTTAAAACGCTAATATTTGCTTCCATTAATTTTATGTCAGCCATGTGCTAGGTTCTGGCTTAGTTCTTTAAATACATAATGTCATTAAATCCCCACAACAGTATTGCAGGTTAGATGGTGTCATTCGCATTTTACAAATGAGTAAACTGAGGCTTAGAAAGGAAAGAAACTTGCCCGAGGACAAGTAATAAATGGCTGAGACTCTTAACTGTCTGGCTCCAAAGCATCTGTAATTTTTACTCTCACACATTGCGGTCTTTCATATATAAAGCGCAAGTATTACAACAGGAGTTTTAGATTACAGCAGAGCAGATCTGTCTCTTCTCCCACCTGGCTCTTCCCTCACAGGCTTTCCCAGCCTTGCCAGTGGAAGGCTAAAGATGGAATGTCGGAGGCAAAGCTGAGCGTTATGTATACACAGCTTTATGTATACTGAGTACATACATTTTAATCTCCAGGGGATTCTGATACATACACCCTGATTCAAAAAACTGAGGGGGGAAAAGAAAAGTCTGCTGCTGGCGAGTCAATTCCAACTCATAGTGACACTATAGGGCAGAGTAGAACTGTCCCATAGAGTTTACTAGGTTGTGATTTTTACGGGGAGCCCTGTGGTGCAGTGGTTAAGCGTTCAACTGCTAACCAAAAGGTCAGGGGTTCAAACCCACCAGGTGCTCTGCAGGAGAAAGATGCAGCAGTCTGCTTCAGCAAAGATTTACAGCCTTGGAAACGTTATGGGGCACTTCTACTCTGTCCTATAGGGTCGCTATGAATCAGAATCGACTGGATGGCGTTGGGTTTTTTTTTGTTTTGGAATCTTTACGGAAGGAGACTGCCACATCTTTCTCCCTCAGAGCGCCTGGTAGGTTCGAACCATCAACCTATTGGTTAGTAGCCAAGCGCTTAACCACTGGGCCACCAGGGCTCCTTGATTCAAAACACATCACAAATATTTGAGGGTGCTAAGCTCTCTAGTGTAAATTTTCCTAAAGGTTTAGGCAAAGGCTTAAGCTATCTCTTCCCTAAACCTAAGCCATATCCTCTTGAACAATCCTTTATTCCAAGTCCTTATAGGCCCTATACTCCGGAGCAGTGCATTGTTCCCTATACTCCTCTCTTTTAAATGCCTTCAAAGATTCTCAGAACCTCCGAGAAACTTGAAGAACCTTGAAGAACCTTGCAGAACTACAACCAGATACATTATGAGACAAAATTTAAGCATGCCCAAATCCTTAAGCATGGTGAGAAGGAAGAGGAAGCAAAACTAATGGAGATGGGGAAAGTAACCTGATTTTGTTTTTACCCTGAATACTCATGCTGGTCATTTCTAAAAAAGCAAATGTAGCTTGCTGACAGTTTTCTATTTGAATGCTACTGACTGTGTCGCAGAAGGACGAGCTCACCCGTGTCAATTGTGCAAATCACAGGCTGTTTGTCTTTTGTTGATGGCTTTAGGTGTCTGTTTCTGGGTTCCCACAATCCAAAGCTAAAATGAATCGTTATGCTCTGATTAACAATTCCCCCCCATTCCTCTTTATTACCGAATCCCAATAACAAGGACAGCAAAACCGGAACCAAATATATGCTGCTCATTTGCCTCTAGAAGCAGAAGCAAATACACAGTGGCGGAGGCTTGCTTTGCTCAAAGTTCACTCATAAAGAGAGGCTGGGTGTGTAAAACTCAAACTAATTACCCTCAAATGACTGGCTGAGGTTAAATAAAACATAGGCTCATTAACATTCAACAGTGCTGCTTAGAGAAGAAAGGATGGAAAAGAAAGATTAAAGTTAGATGAGAACAAGTATATTTTCAGTATTGGAGTTGGTTTTTTGAGGATGAATTCTTCCTCTAGCCCAGATCAAACTTTGTAGGTAAGCTGTACGTGAAAATGCAGACTCAAGTGACAGATTGTGTTCAGAGTCGAGTTTACTAGCTGCCTACACTGGGCAAATTACTTAATGTCTCTGCCCCTTTGTTTCTTCATCCATAAAATATAGATAGCCATCCTGCCTACCTGATAGGGTTATTTTGATGTGAAAATAACTTAGAACACTTGCAAAGTGCTGAAACTGGGCCTAAAACAGAGATATTTGCAAACTGTAGCAGTCGTGACCTAGAGAATCACCCTATATAATACAGGACAGAGAGCTCTTCTTTGTCCTCATCCTGAGACAGTTTCAGCTCAGGGCTTCTAACCCTTTCATTCTGGTTCAATCCTCTGCTGAGAATTTGCATTTCAACCCCAGATATACTGAATCAGAATCTACAGTTTAACAAGATCCCCAGGTGATTCTCATGTATCATAAATTTTAAGACCTACTGCTCTACTAGCAGTTCTCAGAAATGGTCCCTAACCAGCAACATTAGATCGCCTGGGAACTTATTAGAAATGCACACTCTCAGCTAGGGTTTTGAACCAGAATGAACCGGTTCCACAAAGCCCTGTTTTGGCTAGATTCAGAAATGGGAGAACAACATGTAACTATTGTTTTTTCAAAAGGGAAAGACAGTCTTCAAAAGTTCCCACCAGCTAGTCCTTTGTCTGCGTTTATCTTTTGAGCAATAAATTAAGAAGCAAAGGAAAATCTATGATATCCGGAAAATCCTCACGTGTTAAAGACTCCTTTCTGTCTGCAGGAAGGTGGCCTGTCGTGATGCCTTTTGCCACACAGGTGGTGAATGGGCAATAAATCTTGAGGCTGTGACACTGCTGGGGATACAAAGGATATGCAAAAAACCTAAGAAAATCCAAACCTGCTGCCATCCAGTTGATTCTGACTCATAGCGACCTATAGGACAGAGCGTAACTGCCCTGCCATCGGGTTTCCAAGGCTGCAATCTCCAGGGAAGCGCTCCGAAAACTGCGTCACCAGGGCTCCTTAAAGCATACTCCAAGGTAGGTAGAAAGGCAGGTTGGTTTTCCTACTTTCTCCTACTCATTTCCAGAAGCTTTTTATTTATTTTTTTAATATGAAAGGTGGTTGTTTTTCTTTTGAGAGCTGTAAAACATCCCTTTGGATGAAATAACGTAACAGAGTGGAAGTATTCTGAAAATCATTACGTGTTATATAAGGAAAGGGACTGGCAGCAAAGGAGAGAAAGCGCTGGTGCCTTTGTAGCAAACGCTTACTATTACTAAGCTAACAATAATAAAGATGACACCACCTGATTGTCTAGATGATAGTTTTTAAGCCACTACTGGGTTGTTATCTTCAAACAGACCATTTCTAGAGCATAATTATGCTATGTACATTAATAAAAGATAAAAATTCTGGTTATCTTCATTCCCTGTGTTCTGATGAATAATCCATGATTTCAAAAAATCAATTTGATTTAAATGCTGCACTCTCTTTGCTAATGCTGATAACGGAGCTGATGCTGTGTGGGTTGCATGCCCGGAGAGTTGTCTGGAGTCAATTTTGCATCCTGTATACAGTCTGCTCATTTAGGTGACTACAGCTGAAGACAGCGGATAAGAGACCAGGTGGGTAAGAACAGTGACATGGCACAAAGGATTAAAAAATAATTCAGTAGTTATGACTTATGTGGATCTATGACCAATGTATTATTTCGGCTTTCTGCCTAAACATCAGTGTGCATTTATCATGATCTCAGAGACTGTTTGGATATCGAACTCATACGGTTGACAGAAGGTAAGGCTTCAGCTTACAAAATTAAAAAAATCAAATAGTGGAACAAAAAGAATGAAGTTCTCCAGGCTTTAAGATTAGAGATGAATGAGTACCGTGTCCTTGAATAAGCAGCTTCCCAGAATACATTCTATTTGTGCCAGGTGAGGCTTTACTGAATTGGGTTAAGTCTTATTGAAAGGTCCTGCCTGCAGGTCCCAACTGGCATTTTAACATACAATAAGGTATCAAAGTACAGAGTCAGTAATATTTTGAATTAAAAATTCTGGGACATATGTTAAAGCAACCAAATGGATGCCATAAATCTGCGGCCTTCTTGTTGTCATTGTTTACATTCTACTAGCTGCCATCAACTCAACTCTGACTCATGGCAACCTCATGTATTAGAGTAGAACTGCTCCATACGGTGTTTCAATGGCTGTGACCTTTCCAAAGCAGACTGCCAGGCCTTTCTTCCAAAGCACCTCTAGGTGTATTCAAATTGTCAACCTTACGGTTAGCAGTCAAGAGTCTGTCTTCTCCAGGGACTTGGCTTACATTCCAGGCCTCCTTTCCTAGGCATTTATTTAGTATAGGTGCACATACATATACCTTCTTTCCACACCCCTCTTCCCTGCCCCCAACCCATGTCCCAATTGGGAGCCTAGGAAATAATTGCAGATATTTTTCTGCTGCTGCTAACCGGAAAACAGAAAATTACACGATGCAGAAAGTAGTTTCTTAACCAAAACAATGTATAAATTTCAAGGGGATTTTGTCTGAACCGATATCCAAAGACAGGAGCTTATACTCTTAAATTTATGGCAGGGTCATTGTCTACACTCTACAACTTCAAGTACGCCAAGTCATAACTCAGGGCGTCAGGAACACTGAGGTAATTAACACTGGAAAATGTTGCAGCTCCTACAGAGGAGTAATTGTAGCCCTTGCCTTTTCAACTCTGCAGGCTCCCCAGTAGGGGATTATGGGCAATGACGTCTGGACCCAAATATCCTCCTCTCCCCTCTTAAGGTGATTACACTTTCCTATCAGTGGTACTGACAAGTGTCCTTTTTAAATTCACAGGAAAAGTTTCCTGGGAAAGCAGCCTTTGGTAAGATGGTTTATGAGGATAGCATGGAAAGAGAAATGGCCTTTAATGTGAGTTCCTGCTTTCATTTCTTACTAATTTAGGTGGGTCACTGAGTCTTGCTTTCTTTATCGAGTAAAATAGCATTAATAATAATTGTCTGTTTATTTCAGAGGGCGGTAGAGTGGACTAAAAGAAATCAAATATGTAAGCCATGAAGCGTAACACAAACATAAGAAAAAAAAAAAGTTGCCCTCAAGTCAATTCCAACTCATGGCGACTTCACATGTGCGGAGTAGAACCATGCTCCATAGGGTTTTCAAGGCTGTGACCTTCCAGAAGCAGATCGCCCGGCCTTTCTTCCGAAGCACCTCTGGATGTACTCAAACTGCCAACCTTTTGCTTAGTAGTTAAATGCTTAACCTTTTGCATACCCAGAGATTCCATAACACAAATACAAGAGAAAGTTATTTTTTCTACCTCTTCCTTGTTTCTTTTTGGAAACGAAGAGGCTTCATCACAAGGCTCTGGGACACTCTTGCTCCAGAAAAGACAAAAATAGCTAAATGAATAGTCCTTACACACCTGGATGTCACCTAGGTTGGGATTATTATATAAGGCAGCCAGGGCTGCTGGCTGGGGACATGTGCTCCTCTTGGAGAGACAGGTGAGGAGGACCCCACTCAAGAAAGGACATATTCAACCAATATGAAACTGGGCAGAGAATAGAGAGGAAGTATAGATAGGATCCTCAGCATCTGTTGAATCTGGGATCCCTTCTTAGTTAAAATTCAAGCTTTACAAAGCTATCCCTCACCCCAAATCAGAGAGGTGCAGTCAGATACTGTCAAGATTAGAGAGAGCCAAAGAACTGAGAAGCCACACAAATAGTGAGGCTCTTCATCAAGGTATCAGCAAGTGTGGCAGGCATTTAAAAAATATATTAAAGACTGAATCATATTAAAGTTTACAAATGCATATATTCGCAACAGATGGAAATGTAAAAAAGTAGCTATTGAAGACTCTGAATTTAACATTAGACTTTTCAGAAAATGATAACTTTCTGGTCTTGATGAAAAGCATCTTTGTGCATGCTTGCATTAATTGTATGGAGCCCTGCTGGTGCAGCCATTAAGCTCTTGGCTGCTAACCAAAAAGGTCAGCAGTTCGAATTCCCCAGTCCTCTGTGAAGAAAGATGTGGCAGTCTGCTTCCGTAAAGACTGCAGCCTTAGAAACCCTGTGGGGGCAGTTCTACTCTGTCCTATAGGACAGACTCAACAGCAATGGATTACATTAACTATAGAGGAAGCTTACATAGCCCTCAATCTTTTGTGGAGGTTTAAGAACTAATTATAAAGTCCTGAGTTTATGAGTGAGTGATAGATGATGGCTGGATGGAGGATGTACGGATGGATGGATGCATGGATGGATAATTTGGACTCCAACTGACGGTTGCAGATAACAGACCAACTGCAAAAGTAAGCAGCACCTCTTAGAGAATGGCTTCTTACCAAAGCTTAGCACTGTCTGCTTCTGCTACTATGGGGAAAGAAATTTCTTAACAAGCTTCAACACTGTACAGATTGCAATAGGATTTTATCTGCACCACTATCCCTAAACGGGGATTATACTCTTAGACAGGATCACTCTACAGCTTCAATTGTGCTAAGGGACATCAATAGGGCAGACGTCCTGGACTGCTTGTCGTAGTGGTAGTCCATCTAGACTTTCATTGTTATCTTGGTTACTCAGAACTCACATCTGGCTATAGTATGAAGACATGCTACAAAACTGTTTACTAACTAGTTCATATGCTAAAATTACTTGTCTGGATGGGAAATGAAACCTATAGTCTTGGACTCAAAAGCAGGAAGTTATAACCAAATGTGCAAACTGGCTCACACCAACTACTAGAATTTAGCTAATGAGAACCATGGCATTCTTCAATGGCAATATGTACTCAGTTGCAAGTGTTACAGATTTGTTTCTTCTGGAGGTACTTGTGTGAAACCTAATCTGTGCAGAGTTCTGTTATACTTTTGCTGGTTTAAATAATTTTTCATTTGAAAGAAATCAGGTATCGTTATTACCGTGTTTTCCTAGGATATAATCAAGCCTGTTTTGTCCATTTATTTTGTAAATTTCAGCACACACACATACAGACTCACACACCAAACTGTATCACAGCAGGACTAAAATAAGACATCCTAGGGATCTACTTATGGCAGTTAGTCTTTGTTTAATCACATCCTTTTTGGACACTTTCTTTTATCTAACAATCCGATTTTTTTTTTTAAACTACATTTGATGCTTTCTTTTCCTTGATTCTTCTATATGCCTCTGATTACTGATCCACTGCTTTTCCTATAACTTTCTTCAACTCAAACATATCTAACAAAGGCATTCTACTATCAGATAAAAAATAATATTTCTCCATCTTTTTTCTTTGGAACTTGTAGCTTAACTGACAGGAAATATTACAGAAAGGAAAGTCTCCAGAAGAACCAAGGGCTTCAAAAACCTTGTCAGAGCACATATCCTCTGAGAATTAGGTTAAGAGGAAAAAAAATAAAGCCAACAGGATCTTGGTAACAATACAGCCAACAACTTGGATTTCTTCCAAGCTTCTGTATGAAAGAGTCCTTTTAAAAAATTCTAACTTCTATATTCAGAAATGTAGAAGGAGGGGTTCTTTATTTTCTTCTTTCAGTTCCAGATAACTTTCAGAACACCTTCCCATCCAGTGTAACACGGAAAGGCCGTGAATCTGAGCCTGGCTCCTCGGTATCCAGGTAGCTTTAAAAGGAAGCACTGGGGTCTGACAAATTATTTTCAATATTTCACAGAACTTAACCAGGATTGTGAAATTTTCCCAAAATGCAAATGTAAAGACTGACTGAAACTGCCACTGGCTGTAATATATCAACCCAAGGTGGTTCTTCGGGTTTCCTAGGGGTCACAGAAACTCTAGTTCTCACTTCCTGCATCTGTGGTTTTATATACAGAGAAGAGAGATGAACTATGACTTCATAACATATTAAGCTCTTAACCACACCACCAGGGCTCCACTTTGTTTCCCAGGCACCATTTTTTCAAAATAGTACATCCATTCAGAAATAAATAATTCAAGACTTCTTCGTTGACAGAAAACTTGAAAAATGATGAATCCCTGAGGGTCTGGCCATTTAACCTTACTTTGAAATTCATTTAATTATACACACTTAAGATATGTTCCAGAAATCTCTTGGTTTGCTCCCCAACCACATCATATATATAGTTCCCCCCAAACTCACCTGATAATATATTCTCTCCCTTTATTATCTCTTATATGAACAGTCAATAGTCTCCAACTGTAACTACCCATCAATAAAAACAAATGCACTTTTTAAAAATTCTAAAAACACACACAAAGCAGTCAAAGTATCAGAATCAATATGCTAGCTATTTACCCCACTTCTACTGTACTCTGAGTCAGCTACTTCCTTGTCTCCTGTGTTAATAATCTATTCAGTTCAAACCACAATGCACAATTTCTTGTATTTTATTTATTTTCCCTACTCTTGTATTTTATTTATTTATGTAAAGTGTGTTCTCATTTCTGTTCTTCCAAACCACTCCATTACCTTGCCTCCCATCATCATAAACACTTTTTGCTAATCTGTAATTGGTACCCAATTTTTTTCTAAAATTGTTAATATTTCTTTATTCTCAAAAGAAGTCCCACAGTAAATAACTTGCTATTTGTATTTCCCAAGTTTCCCAAAATTTTCCCTCGGAAGTTATTATTTCCTAATTTCCTCCATGTCTATGTGCTGACCCTGCCTATCATTGCTTTTGTGACCACCCGCTCAGCAGCAGCTGACAAAGTAGAATTCTGCAGTGTGAAGAATCCCAAAATAAAAAAAGATGACACTACCAAAAACACCTCACTCCCATTGAAACATCTGAGACATAGCCATGGGGGAAAAAAAAAAAAAAAAAAAAAACACCGCTAAAGTGAGAATACATTGATGTCAAGAGAAAGACATTCTTCCACACGTATCAGGAAAAGGGCAAAAGAGTGACCCCAGAGCTGGAAGCAGCCAGAATGTAACTGTAACCACAACAAAAATGCTAGTGTTTTATGCAGAAAGTTTTCAACTGGTTTTTAAAATGATAAAACATGAGTCTGAGAGATGAGTGAAGTTCCTAGATGCAAAATGAACTATCAAATATACACCGATGCCCAGCCATAAAAGCCTAGTGGGTTTTTGAGAGAAGTCAACCACTCAGAAAGGGGGGAGTGTGGGATTTGGTGAGTAATAGGAGCCTATAACCTGGGAACCAGTAGGCTCAGGAATGAATTAGCAGATGTCACATACTGCACAGATTCCCAATTTGGATTCATTACAAATTAAGGAAAATCAGAACACTTATATATGTATGTGTCCTGTATACAGAGGAGCAGAGTTCATGAGCAACACATATTGTTCTTTTTAGTTGCCGTGAAGTGGATTCCAACTCATGACAACCCCATATGTGTAGAGTAGAACTGTTCCATAGGGTTTTCAAGGCTGTGAACTTTTGGAAGCAGATCACCAGGCCTGTCTTCAGAGGTGCCTCTGGGTGGGTTCGAAACACCAACCTTTCAGCTAGTAGTCAAGAGCTTCACCATTGCGCCACCCAGGGACTCCTGTATAACTAGTTATAAGCACCTAATTAGGTAGCTCTGATCATTTTAACGGTAATAATTGCTGTGTGGGAGGGGGTGGGAGGATAGAGTTCTGTGAGCGGATTTGGCTATCCCATCATGGCAAACCCACAGGTGGCCAGCAGCCAGGAAGAAGTGAGAGCATTGCCAAGTGTTTGCATCATCTTTAGCGTGGAATCTGTTGTAAATGTGTGGCCATCATGTTAAGAAAATATCCTGTAGGCAAACTATCTCTTCACTGCACCAGAGTATACCCCTTGGGAAGAGCTATGTTGCCTAACCAGGAGCCCTCTCAAATACCCACATCCCCCTCATACAGAAAACTTCTCAACTTCTATCACTTCACGGTTTCATACTTAGGTCTCAGCCACCTCAAAAGTAAAATCCCTCTCTGAACTTTCCATTCCCGCCCTAGTGCTTTTTTCCTTTCAGAGTTAAACTTTTCAACAACTCATATCAGCCTGACTTCATTTTGACACCAATGCAGTCTGCACCTTGACTTCAATCAACAGCATTCAATGAGCTCTAAATCATGAAGTTCACTTCAATTTCTCTTTTCTTTGACCATGGTTACTCAGCATTCTAAAAGTTATTAAACCCTACTTTATTCTTACCCAAATATGCCTTTCTGATTCAAGCTGTTCTCACCAGCAAGCTACTCTTCTCATCCCCTTACGTTACACTTACAGTAACAGCCTTCTTTGATGCCCTGTCTCTGGTTCCGGACCTGTTCCATTCCATTATTCACACATGGCTGCCAAAATAATGTTCCCAAACGTTTTTCATTTCATTCCTTTAATCAAATATTAGAGAGGTGATTTCTGGTCAAACTTGGCAAATTGAATACATGTGTTTATCTCCACTACTTCCTGACACTCTATTAAAATAACTATGAAGATGTTTCAAAAACTATAACCAGCAAGGATGATGAAAAGGGGAGGGGACCAGTCTGAGGAAAGCTACAAGCAGAGAGAGGACTGGCATCAGCCTTAAAGAAACATTCAACGCCACCTCCTAAGGGTTGTGGGAGGCAGATGCCAGTCAGAACCTCAGAAAACCTCCACTATTTGAAGCACCAGGAAGAGTAAAAGGCAGGGATGGGTGATCAGGTTGAAAAAAAAAAAAAGTGTTTATTAAAAATCTGTATAAGAAAAAGTGAGACTCCCTCCAGGCCTCCTTCTCTCTTCCAACTAAGCCAAATGATAGAACCCTCAACCTGGGAAGGAAGAATTAATTTTATTATTTGGAAAAATAGGGACATAGATACAATGTTTGAGGCAGATGGTGCATATCTGAAGATCTGTGAAGTCAATGTTGAAACTCAGCCCACCTTCCCACCACACTTCCAGAATGCTAGCAGCTAGGTGTATAATCACCAGAAACAAAATGGAGGATCCATCTCTGAAGAAACTGAGTAATTCTAAGGAAAGGGCATACATATATGGATACTGGGGTTTCCCAAATAAAACAGCCTGATTCTCACTGAATCATTTGACAAGAACCATGAGTACCTACAGAGTTTCCAATCGGCTTTATAGCATCTTACTCTTAAATATGAATGAGCAAACAAGAATCAACAGCTATTTGAGAGTCTGCAATAGCAAACACAGAGACAAAATTAAGAAAACATAAAAACATAACAGGATTGGGAGCAGGGATAGACAATGTAGTATACAGAAGAGTATTTTAAAAAATACATAATATTCTCAGAGAGATAAAAGAAGATATTGTATGTACAAGAATTGGAAACTGTGAAAACAGGAGAACAAGGAAGAGATCCTGAAAATAAAATACACAGGAGAATTTTTTAATGAAAAAATAACAGGGAAAAGTTCATAAATTTAATGTATCAAACCAGAAAGTAAAAAAGCCCGATTACTAGATATTTCAGGAAGAGAAGTGAATAAAAAGAGGGAGAGAGGGTTGGGGAGAGAAGTTTTCAAAGAAATCTCATAAGACAAGTTCCCAGAACTGAAGGAATTTCCATGAATCCCTGGCACAACATTATTGTGAAATTTTAGAACATTAGAAATAAAGAGAAGATCCTAACTTTTCTTGAGAAGGGGAAGTGAGAGTTGGGAAAGCAGACCACATACAAAGAACAAAGAATCATAATGTCATCAGACTTCTCAACAGTAGTACTAAAAGGCAGAAGACAATGGAGTATAACTTCAAATTTCTGAAATTTCCTACCCAGACTTCTATATCAGCAAAGCTATCATCCTAGACGATAGTAGAAAAAATGACTTTTACCATATGCAAAGGATGTAACTTGGGCTTCCTCTGTACCTCTTGCTAGGAGCTATTAGATAATAAATTCTACTAAAATAAGAAAGTAAACCAAGAAGAAAAAAAAAACAAGATCCAGGCAACAGGAGATTCAAAAGGGGAGAGAGGTGAAGGGAGCTCAACAGTTGATGGTAAATACATTTCCCAGATGACACGTGGGCAGCAGGTCTAACAAGAAACCAGTTTAGACTGGGGCAGACGGATAGTTGGGCTCTGTCTGAGCTACCTAGAGCTGTTTGTTACCTAGTGCTGCCTTTACAAAAAATACTGTAAGTGGGTGCCTTTAAAGAATACAAATTTATTTTCTAACAGTTTTGGAGGCTAAATGTCCAAATCAGGGTCTCGACCATGCCAATTCCTTCTATGAACCTCTTTCCTAGTTTCTGGTGACAAGTTCTGGTGTTCTTTTGTTGCTTATAGATGCATTTGGGGCATCTTCCCTTGTGTGTGTGTCTATTCTGCTCTTATTGTAAAACACTACTTAGAAGGAATTAAGTTTAGAACCCACTCTACCCTGGTATGACCTCATTAACATAGCCAAAGAAAACTCTTATTTCCAAACAGGGTCATATTTATAGTTCAGGGGTGAGAACTTCAACATATCTTTTTGGGGGACATAGTTCAATCCATAAGAGGCTCCCGGGCAGGAGGGGATGAAAATGATGGATTAACTGACATGTTTAAATGTACTGAAAAGATAGTTTTGCTTCATTTTAGTCATTTATTCAAAAAGCATTTGTTGGGTCCTTAACATGTCCTGAGCACTATTCTAAGCATTGGGGATACAGCACTGAACAAAAAAAAGTCTTTGCTCTCATGAATTTGCACTCTAATGGTGGTGATGAGTGTTATGATGAAAATCAAAGGCCTGGAAGGACATAGAGACTGGTAGTAATGGGAAGGAGGGAAATTTATTTTAGATAGAAAAATAGATGAACAAGTAAGTAATTGATGATAAACAAAAACCAAACCTGTTGCTGTTGAGTCAGTTCTGACTCACAGCGACCCTACAGGGCAGGGAAGAACCACCCCATAGGGTTCCCAAGGAGCAGCTGGTAGATTTGAACTGCTGACCTTTTGGTTAGGAGCCAAGCTCTTAACCACTGCGCCACCAGGGCTCCATGTAATGGGTGATAGTCACAACTAAATCTAAGCAAAAAATAAACAAACAAGCAAACAAATGAAAACTGGGCAATTCTCAACTCCATAAACATTTTGGCCAAAAAGAAAAACTTAGTCATAGCACCTGACTTGGCTCACTAAAGAATAAAATACATAGAGTCATAATATCATAAATACTGAATATAGATTTAATGATATATGATAAAATTATGACATGGCTATATTGGGATAATCATTTTCAAAAATCATGTGGGAATATCTTTACAACAATAAAAAAAAAGAGAAAAAACACACAACTTACTGGGGAAAAAAAGCATATGGGAGTGGTGATAAAGAGTGCTAAATTCTCCTTTAATAAGAAGTTAATGGATAATTTAAAAAATTGACAAATGAAGAAATAGTCATATAAATATGATACTGGACATATGGTGGTAAATTTCAGAGCAAATAGTAAAAAGAGTTGAAAGTGAAGTTGGATTTGTGTCTCTCTGTTGTCCTCGACTCCAAAAACATACACCTATGAGGATGAAGCGTGAACAAAAGAACAAAGAACGCATGTGAGAGGGGTCCTGCCAACAAGGTTTACCTGGCAATGATCTCCATGAGCCCAAGGTCTATCACTGGAAACTGAATCTACTTGATTGAAAAACCTGATTATAATGACAAGGAGGAGGAGACAGGAGAAGAAGCCGAGGAAGAGGAAGAAAATGAGGAGGAGAACAAAGAGAAGGGAGACTACAGCCATGAGTTTGCCACTAGGAAGTATGATACCAGAACCAAACCCAAACCCACTGCCATCGAGTTGATTCTGATGTGGTGAAACCCATGTGAAACTGTGCACCACAGACTAGTAAGCAAACACAAGCAACCCTGTGCTACCTTGCTTACTGTCTTGTCTGCTCCTGGGCGGGAGGCAGCAAATTCGGAAGAAAGTATCTTTACCATAATGACCTGAAGAATTATCATTGGATCATACAGGCTGTGATCAAAACAGCCCCTTCCTGAATCAGCCTCTGTAGTAAGGCCAATGCTATGCTGTGACTGGGCAGGCCTGACTCGCAGGTCAAACCTGAAGCCGGCTGCGGAGTTAATGCCACCAGAAGCATATAGACTAAGAGTAGGGGAAATTAAGCCTCCCCTCCACAAAAAAGAAAATGAAGTTGTTCCTGGAAGAAAGGTGAATAGATGTTGGACAGTCAAAAAACAACAGAGATCCACTACAAAACCCATTTTAAAAATAAATATGTACTATTAGCAGTTCTAAACATAGGCCAGGAGAGCGGAACGGGCCCTACATTGTCATCTACTCTAGCACTTCTATATAAGAGTGAGGAAATTTAGGCCTCACTGTAAAAGCACCTTACTCAAGTTCACTGTCTAATCACTGACAAAACTGATAGTAAATTTGGGTCTCATGACTCCCAACTCACTGCTCTGAAGTGGCTCTGCCATTATGAACTTCAAGATTGTAACATGAGAAACTTTGTTCAAATGAGAATGTCATCCTGCTGTTCAAAAGCGGAATGGAAGTTCACCAGAGAAGATATGCAAATGGCCAGTAAGTACAGGAAAAGATGCTCAATGTCATCAGTTATTGCGGAAATGCAAATTAAGACCACAGTGACATACTACTTCATCCCCAGTAAACCAGTTGCCATCTATTTGATTCTGACTCATGGCAACTCCACGTGTTAGAGTAGAACTGTGCTCCATAGGGTTTTTAATGGCTGATTTTTCAGAAGTGTATCACCAGGCCTTTCTTCCAAGGCACCTCTGGGTGGACTTGAATCGCCAACCTTTTGGTTAGCAACTGAGCTTGTTAACCATCTGCACCACCCAGGAACTCCTCACCCCCGCTAGGATGTTATTAACAGAAAAATGAAAAACAACAAGTGTTGGCGAGGATGTGGAGAAATCGAAATACTCACACATTGTTGGTAGGAATATAAAATGGTGTAGTCTCTGTGCAAAGCAGTTCGGCAGTTCCTCAAAAAGTTAAACAGAATTACCATATGACATAGCAATTCTACTCCTAGGTATATACTGAAAATACTTCAAAACAGGGACACAGATACTCGTACACCAACGTTCACTGCACCACTATTCTCAATAGCCAAAAGATGGAGACAACCCAAATGTCCATGGATAGGTGAATGGATAAATGAATGGATAAACATAATATACACATACAATAGAATATTATTCATCCATATACAGAAATGAAGTTCTGATATATACTATGACCTGTGTGAACCTTGAAAACATTATGCTGAGTGAAATAAGCTAGACACAAAAGGACAAATATTCTATGATCCCACTTATATGAAATATCTAGAATAGACAAATGCAAGGAGACCAAAGTCTATTAGTGGTTACCAGGGGTGGTTGAAGGGGAAAAGGGAGAGTTATTGCTTAAAGGGCACTGGGTTTCTGTTAAGAATGATGAAAACATAGAAATGGATAGTGGCAACAGTTGTACAACATGGTTAACATAATTAATGAAAGTCACTGAATTGTACACGTGAAAATAGTTGAAATGGCAAATAAGTTTGTTACATATATTTTAACACAATTGGAAAAAAAAAAAAAAAAGGAGAGTGGAGGGTAAGAATAAATGAGTGTTTTTCCTGTAGCAGATTTAAGAGAAGATGTTTTTAAATGACTGGCTTCTGGTCTTTAGAGTCTAGAAGAGCAATTTATCAGCTTACCTTAGCTGGGGAGGATATCAATTTTCTCTGATGAGATTTAATATGTGGTAAGAAAGCTTATGCCTTATTTTCTCTCTTGAGCTGGAATAATTCCAGTATTGATGCTTGCCAACCCCCACTAACTCAACCCCCATTGCTCACTTATCACCCTCCAAGTCCTACTAGGTCTCAGGTGAAGCTTATTTCCTACTGTAAAACAACTCTGATTTATGAGTCATTCTCTTATGATTTGGTTAGTATGAATCAGCTTGCCAGAGACTGATTACCTCTTGGTGAATTCATAAAATGGAATGTCTTATTCTGTAAATCTGAGTAACAGACACCTGAACCAAACAGCAGCTTCGAGGCTGACCTGAAACAGCCAAGAAACGCCCACCCTTTCTTCTGTCTCTCAGTACTTACTGCATCAGACTTGAACTTTGGGAACCCCTCCAGTCTTCCTCCTCATTACTTCTTAAAAGGTCTCCTCTGAGCGGCTAGACCCATTTCTTGCCAAAATTTCTTATTCCTCTGTTTCCATCACTTTCCACAAGTTATTTTGCAATTCTTTTGAAGCTAACTTCAAATCCTTTTATTCAAAAAGCAATACCTGCTCATTTTGATCTTTTTTTTTTAATAGAACCTCCCCCTGAAGTCAGGAAGCCTAGGGTTTAAATCCCAGCTCAGCCACTTACCCATTTGGACAAGCCACTTCAATTCTCTCAGTCAGTTTCCTCATCTCTAAAATGAGAACAATTCTATACGCTTCAAGGGAGTTTGTAAAGATGGACGAGATAGTGAATGTGAAAGTCCTCCACAAGGTGCATCACGAATAAATATTGGCTCCTATAGCTGGAAGTACAGTATGTCAGGATGGGGTAGTAAAAATTGCATAAAAATGGAAATAAAAGATTAGCTTTCAGAACCACCACTACTTACTAGGCAAAGAATTCAAGGTAAGTAACTCAACTTCTTTGAGTTCCATTTGTATCATCTGAAAATTTTATTCATCCAGCCAGGGGTGGATTATCCAATAGGCTAGATAAGCACAGTGCTTACCTTGCTTACCAGATCATCTGTAGTGAACAATTTCACATTTTTTCACCACGTCAAAGACTCTGCCTCTAGGTAAGGCTGGTATCTGTCTTTCTCCCAAAACCGTAGCACCTTCCTGCAGAACCAAAGCCTCTTTTCAAATTTATAATCCCTGACAGGGGCAGATGACCCAGTAAGCAAGGTATGCACGGGCTTACTTACTAATCTCTAGTTAACAATTTCACATGGGTTAACCATGTGAAACTGGTTCACTACACATGATCTGACAAGCAAGGTTAGCACCGTGCTTACCTTGCCTGTTGGATAATCCACCCCTGCAACCAACAAAGGTTTACTGCAAGGCTTCTATGAGCCAGGCAGTGTTCTAGAGTCAGGAAATATTAATGAACAAAACAGGCAAGGATCCCTGTCCTCATAGAATGGGAATGACCACAAAACCTCCTTGAAATCACTAGTGTGAAGATTCAAGACATGCTATAGGGGAAAGCACTTTATAAATAGAGTGTGCTCCACTGATGTTAGTTACTGTTGCCTGCACTCATAGAATCATAGCTGGAGTGGATAGCATCTAAGATTTCATCCATCGGTCTCATTCTAGAGATGAGGAAAGTGAGGCTTAGCTGAGACATCCAAGTTAGCACAGCCAATACCGTTTGCACAGAAATTAGAGCTTCCAGTCTACCATAACAGTCATTTTTTCCTCGATATCACTGCGCCTCAAAACAGTGGATTACCAAGTGTGGGGTCCTGGGCAGGTGAAGACAACAAGGGAAGAACTGTAGAGATTTAAAGGTAATAATAAAACCAACTAAAAATTGATCTGATTTTTATTATGACCATGCTTTGGCAATTCTAAATAATGTCAGTGATAAAATATTCATTCCCCCCAAAATCTCTTTAAGTTTTTAAAAACTGCTGCAGTTACTAACAACATTTAATCATATATATATCTACCACGTGTCTGTCAGTTCGTCCAACTGTGGCGGCTCGAGTGTTGCTGGAAGCTTTGCCACCAGTACTTCAAATACCAGCAGGGTCATCCTTGATCGACAGGTTTCAGCTGAGTTTCCAGACTAAGACAGACTAGGAAGAAGGACCTGGCAGTCTACTCCTGAAAAAATTGGCCAGTGAAAACCTTACAAATATGTATGTGTGTGTGTGTGTAATTACCAACATATATATTATATAAATATACATACGTGTGTGTATGCTTCTAATTAGTACATTTTTAATATTATATTTTAGTAAACTTTGTATTCTACATGGAAGTTAATTTGTAGAAATCCCAGTTATATAACTGTATGTACATGGCTGCCTATTTGCACTGCACATGCAGACAGATGTACCTCAAACTTCCAGGTAGCCGTGAGACTGTTAGGAATGAGACATATCCATTGGCATCAGCCACTCCATGGATGGCACATTCATCTGTGATGAAGCCGGACACACAAGACACTTACACAGTGTTGGCAAAGTAAAAGCCATTATTATTATTTATAGAAAGCAAACAGTAAACAATAACAATAGATTCCCAAAGGAGAACCACTAACCCTACCCCAAATTACCCACGTCTGTTCTTATGCTGCTGGGCAGGCTCACTGTGGTTCAGGTCAGATGCTGTGTTCGTATCACCACTGCCTCCGACTACCACCACGCTGTGGAAGAGGGGGACTTGCATGGCTCCCGAGGCTTCTGCTCTGCCACTGGGCCTCACTTGCTAGCTGGAAGACCCCTGCACAGGATCTCCCAAGTCTCTGCTTCCGGCTCCTGCCCACACTACCTTAGCCTGCAGGGCTCTCTTGCTGCCACGCTACCTGGGCCCCCGGTGCCCAGTGGGGAGGTGAGTAACCCCTGCAAAGGACACAATCAGGCCTCTGCCCTGCACGAGCAAGTGTTATGGCTCTTTTAACTCCACTGCCAAGCCTCCTGCTCAATGATGTTCAGCTCTCACTCCATGGATGGGCAGGCTCACTGCTGCTGATTCTTGCTGTCTTCAGCATTTGCTCTTTCTTCTGGGTCTAGGAGGTTCTCAATGCAGGGACCCAGGGTCCTTGGTCCAAAGGATATGCTCTGCTCCAGACTCTTCTTGATGATAGTGAGGTCTCCCAAACCTCAGTGGGATTAGCCCTTTTAAGCCCATCAGAATGACAAAATGAACCAATCCCTTGGTAGGCCACAGTCACCTTATTTTCATAGTCATAGTAGACTGCCCAATTCCTGCAAGGGTTTTACACACCTTATTTGCATAGTCCCAGCCAATCATTTTGTGAAAATTACAAGACCGTGGCTATAAAAGCCATATAAAAGCAATACACTGCACTGCAATAATCGACCCCCAACACACATGGACTGAGCTACATGTGCTCACATGTGCTTGAGTGTTAAGTTCATAGTAGCCAGGGATTGTTCAAACTCACTTCAGATGCAGTTCATGCTTCCAAACCCACGTAATACAAACATTCCTGCATTTAAACATTGGATTTGAAATAAACAATAACACAGTGATTATAAAGACAAAGACATGGTACTTGAGTTACTTCAGTTCTGCCATTCTATAGGACAACTTGGAATTTTTGCTTATGTTTAAAAGTTTAAAACAGTGAAACAGAATGTAAAGTGCAAGGTGTAATGTATTTGTATTTGGTTAAGTGCAGACTTCAGTGTACACAGACACACACACACACACACACACACACACACACACACACACACCTCTTTATTTATTCGTTCGTTTATTTCACTTCATTATTACAGAAATGATGCTGAAATATACAGGGAAGGATGGTGTTGGTCTGTGCCAGATATTAAATATGCTAGATACAGCAAGGCTTTAATAAAGGCCTACTGAATGCAACGGATGAATGAATAATAAACTCAAAATGCAAACAATAATGTCATACGCATATCATCTAATCCTCATTTGAAGTAAATAAGTCATATACTTTGGAAGGAACTCATTTTTAAATATTCAGAGAGATTCTATCAGATGACAGGATCTCCAAGGCTGGGAGTAGATGCAACACACACAAACACCACAGGGAAGTAGCATCTGAATAATTTTCTTTCTTTCCCTATTGTCAGGTATTGTATGTTAATTAAGTCTCAACCGTGTTTGTGAATTCTCCTGCTTGTCTCTAAACTAAGGGAAACACACACACACACACACACACACACACACACGCACGCACACTCTCACATACATGCTTACAGATCTTTATACCAAGGCGCCAGTCCCAGGCTGATGACTGATTAAGATTTCACTACCAATTACATTTTCCATTTTGGAAGCAACTATGGAGCTACCCTTCCTGAAAAAAACTTTAGTCAATTCTTCCTTTTCTCAAAATAAAGAGGAAATTTGAGCGCTGGTGTTTAAATCAACAATATGAAGAGTCACCATGGGTAGATTCAACAGACTTCAAAGCACACGCTACACCATCCATACACAAACCCCAGGGTACATCTTAATCAATTAATACAGTCTCTAAGGCAAACTGGAGCCCTGGTGGTGCAGTGGTTAAGAGCTTGGCTGCTAACCAAAAGGTCAGCAGTTCAAATCCACCACCTGCTCCTTGGAAACCCTACGAGACAGTTCTACTCTGTCCCATAGGGTCGCTATGAGTCAGAACCCACTCAACGGTAACGGGTACACATCTAAGGCAAATGACTGGCTTTCATTTCATCTTCTTGAAACACATGTCACATGAACTTTAATTGCCTTTTCTTCTCCTAAGGACTATGGCAGAGGTTAAGTTGCACTGTATACAGATCCCATAACTGATTGATTCAGTTCTCTTTCACAATCTCTTTAAACAGTTACTATTTACCTACAGGAACAAGCTCACAGTGAAAGCTGCCTTTAAATCTAGGACCAGATACCATGGCTCAGGGGGCCAAAACTAACACCTTGAGTTTTGTACAATGACTTCTAAGGCATTACCCCACACAGGAACCATATCTCCTTCATTAATAAAACAGGGTGGACACTAAACTGTGAAAGGGAACACAGTTGGCCACAGACCTCAGCCTTGCTGAACTGAGTACTCATTTGAAGAACAATATTTTAGGTAGACTTTGTTTTGGCCTGGGAGGGGATTTCTCCAATTGGTAATCCACGGTGTCCTAAACACTGAATTATGGAATGGTTTGTTTTGTTCAGATCTGCTTTATTCTCAAAGAAACACAAACGGTACTTTTTTATATAAAATTAAATATGCTCACAGTTCTTCTGGTGCAATTTAAATATGTTTTCAGTATTTCCTCTAGAAATTCACAGAGTATAAAATGATTTGCACAGCTTGCGTTTCTTTTTTTATTGACATAGAATTAACTTTGCTGACTTGATAAAACAAAACTAAATTAAGCCAGAATTACATTAATTTCATTGAAAAAAAAAAAAAGCTGCTTAAGCTAAGATAGTCTTAGTGCAAAGTGGAAATATCCATTTTATGCTTTATTTAACTCTCTGGAGTTTCTCTCTCATTTAAGACTAAGTATTAAACTGCTTTATTTGGATTTTTTGTTTACGTATTAGTTTGGCAAAGAAGCAGTTTGGCTGATACTTTCTGTTTCCTTTTTATGAATTCAATCCTTCCAAAATATGAAGACCACTGAGCTGACTAGGGCAAACAGAAAAAAAGATAGCTTGTAGCATAAGTGAAGGTCTAATATCTTCCATGTGCACCTAAATGCAAAAAATTCCTATAAATATATAACCAATAATAAGAATAAACAATCCATTTCCTTTCCTCAATAGAGCATTTCTGTCTGAAGCCACCTTAGAATCTTGCTCCATGACTCAACCTCATAACTAATCAAACAGGAGGTTTTTCTCACTCCCCTTCTTCCAGTCTTAGAGAACATTTCACGTGAAAAGTATAACATCCACCCAGAGGTCCCCTAGCCACCATATCGGATATGCACTACCACAAACAATGTTCCATAACAACCACAAAATATCAGAGGCATAAAACAATTGTCTATTGCTCATGTGTCTGGGGTGGTTGGCTAGGTGGCCCTGCTGATCTTGGCTGGGCACGTTCATGTATCTTAAGGTTGAGTAGCTGTCAACTCACCTAGGGTGGCCTCAGCTGAGAAGAATGTTGTGACTCAGCTCTGTTCTATGCTAGCCCAGTGTATTAGTTTTCTATTGCTGCCACAGAAAATGACCACAAACTTGGAGGCTTAAAACAACACAAATTTATTATCTCACTATTCTGCAGGTCAGAAATTCAGGTGAGTTTAGCTTGTTTCTCTGCTGTGGACTTCACAAGACCAAAATCAAGGTGTCAGCTGACTGGGTTCTTATATGGAGGCTCTGGAAGAACATACTTCCAAGTTTATTCAGGTTGTTGGCAGATTCTATTTCCCTAGGGTTGTAAGACTGAGGTCCCTGTTTTCTTGCTGGCTGGTAAGTAACTAACTCCTAGAGGCTTCCCTCTGGTCCTTGCACGTGGGGTCCTACATCTCAGAGCCATCAGCGGTGCACTGAATTCTTCTCATGCTCAGAATCTGACTTCCACTTCTGCCCTATCTCTCTTCTGCCTCCTCTTCTGCCCATCTGACTCCAGCCTGAGAAATTTCTCTGCTATTAAGGACTCAAGTGATTAGAATGGGCCCATCCAGAATATCCAGGACAATTTCCTATTTTAAGGTCTGTAATCTTAATGACACCTGAAAAATTCCTTTTGCCATGTTTCACAACATATTCAGAGGTTCCAGAGATTAGGTGTGGACATCTTTGGGGGTCACTCTGCCTGCCACACCCAGCATGTTGTCTGGGCAACGGCACAGGCACCAGAGAGGGCAAGCCCACTCACTCAAGCACTTTCCAAGCCACTGCTTGCATCACATTTGTTAACATCCCATTGGTCAAACCAAGTCACTGATCAAGCCCAGCATCAGAGTGGGAGGGCACTACACAGTCACAGGGCAAAGGATGTGGATACAGGGAGAAACAGAGAATTGTGATCATTACCGTGATCCACCACAGCTTCCTAAAAACAGCAGAGTGGTGAAGGTGTTAGACATGTTAATCGTCGAGCTCTGAGCACTATGTGGTAGACAGGAGTACGTGGTTTCACAGCCTACAGGTAGTCCAGAATGCACAACCAACTGCACAGTCACCATCAGCCATAACATACTGTGAGTGACTATTGTCAGAGACCATGTCTTGTTCATTTTTGGATTCCCTAATGCCTGGAAGATAGCAGGGGATCAATAATAAAAATAGTATTTATGGCTAATGTTCTATGCTAGGCACTGTATTAAGCAGTGAACATATATAAATTCATACCAGTGCAATGAAGTAGATATTGTATTTCCTGTACATACACATTTCATAGATGATTAAATAGAGATGAAATGAAATGAAATATGCCCAAGGTGACACAACTAATAAGTAGAGCCAGGATATGTTCATGGAAAGTCAATGAGTAGTTGATAAAAAGAAGGAACTCTGAGAACCTCAAAATTCTTTTAAGGTACAGGATTATTTGGATTAAGGTTCAGAAAATAATTCTCAATGACAGCTTTGATTTTGAAAACACTCCAACAATTATACCACTGGGAAACAGTCATGTATATCATGGATCAATTCAATTAATTTATTGAGTTCAATTATTTACTGAATGCCCACTATGTGCAAAGCTCAATGCTGAGTGTTTCAAAGATACATCACTATCTTCAAGATCACAAAACTACATATTAGAAGCTCTAAGCACAGCAGTGGGTGCAAGGCAGTTGCTCAGTAAGTGGGAGTTGGCTGAATAAAACACAGGCACAAAATCAATATCAATATAGTCGTCCCTTGGTATCCATGGGGATTGGTTCCAGGACCCATGTGGATACCAAAATCAGCAGATGCTCAAGTCCCTTATATAAAATGGCACAGTATTTGCAAACAACCTGAGCAATTCCTCCTGTATACTTAAAATCATCTCTAGATTACTTATAATACCCAATACGATGTAAACGCTATGGAAATAGTTGTTACACAGTACTGTATTGTTTAGGGAATAACGACAAGACACGAGGCAAACAGTGCTAACACAGGGAGTGCTGGAGAGAGACTGGGGATCTGTGAAATGGAGGAAGGATACAGCAGGTATGCCTACACATCACTTCAAGGGTAGTGCTCTGCAGGCAGCAAATTCAAGTATTGCTTTTTGGAACTTTTTTTTTTTAATATTTTCCATCCGTGGCTGGTTGAATCCATGGATGCAGAACCCGTGGATCCAGAGGGCTGATACTGTACTATAAGTGCAAGATGTGTGAAGGTGACTAAAGCTCAAGGGCTGGTGAGATTAAGGACATTTTCATACAGAAGGTGAAACTTGGGTGTAGACATGAAGGAGGGATGGGAAACAGGACTTTATCCTGAAGACAATGTGTTTTAAGATCTGTGTTCCCTTTGTGCCTCGCTCCTCTTCATTCATTTGAAACTTATTTATTGATTATCATGACTTATTGAGGTCTTGGGGATACAATGGGAAATGACACACCTGGCTCTCATGGCAAGTTTATTGCTGTGGAGAGACAATAAGAAAAACAAATACATAAATACAGCAAATATGGATTGTACTAAGTGCTGTAAAAGAAAGTCATATGATTCAGTGAGAAAGGATAACAGGACTGGTGGGACCTTATTTTAGATGATGGCATTGCCCAGTCCTCTGTGAGAGGGTCCTTTGAGCTGGGACCTTAAGTATGAGTAGGAGGCATCCACGGGAATTGCTGAGCACTCAGTTTAAGAGCTATACTGCTAACCAAAATGTCGGCAGTTTGAATCCACCAGCTGCTCCTTGGAAACCCTATGAGGCAGTTCTACTCAGTCCTATAGGGTCCTTATGAGTCGGAATCAACTCCACAGCAATGGATTTGGTTTTCCAGGCAAAGGAAAACCAACTACCAAGATCTGGAGGTGGGAAAGAACCAGGAGTGTTTGAGACACTGTCTGAAGATGAGTGTGGACGGTACAGGAAGTGAGGAGGAGAGTGGATCCTGGGGACACTGGGGAGGTGGGCAGGAGGCAGATCAGGTTGGGCCTTTTGCCCATGGAAAGAAGTCTTAGTTCAGAAGTAAATAATTATTGTGATTTATTTACATTTAAAGATCTCTCTTGCTTCTATTCAGGGAATGGATTTTCACAAAGCAAGGACAAAGTTGGGGTGCTTGCTTCCGCAATCCATATACTAAAATTTGAATGATGCAGAGAAGACTAGCATGACCCCTGCACCAGGTGGACATGCAACTTCATGAAGCATTCCATATTAAAATCATTTTAAAAAAAGAACAAAGTTGGAAGTCCAGGTAGCACACTGCTGTTCTGATGCGAAATTAACATAGAACAGAACAGGATGATGGCAGTGGAGGTGGGGAGACAGACATATTTGAGATGTATTTTAGTGACCGAATCAGTAATCTGTGTTAATGAGTCAGAGGGGTAGGGGAAGAGAGGGAGACAAAGGGGGAATTCTAAGATGATGCTTAGGTATTACCAGTGCAACACTACTAAGCCACTCTTTGTGTGTGTGTGTGTGTTTTAGGTGAAAGTTTACAGCTCAAGTTAGTTTCTCATACAAATATTTACACACACATTGTTATGTGACCCTAGCTGTTATCCCTATAATGTGACTGCACATTCCTTCTTTCCACCCTGGATCTCCTGTGTCCATTCACCCAGCTCCTATCCCTTTCTGTCTTCTCATCTCTCTTCCAGACAGAAGCTGCCCATTTAGTCTCGTGTATCTACTTGAACTAAGAAGCACACTCTTAACAAGTATCATTTTATGTCTTATACTCCAGTCTATTCTTTGTCTGAAGAGTTGGCTTCGGGAATGGTTTTAGTTCTGGGTTAATAGAGAGACCAGGGACCATGTCTTCTGAGTTTCCTCCAGTCTCAGTCAGACGATTAATTCTGGTCTTTTTACTAGAACTTGAGTTCTGCACCCCACTTTTCTCCTGCTCCATCAGGGACTCTCTGTTGTGTTCCCTGTCAGGGCAGTCATTGGTGGTAGCCAGGCACCAACTAGTTCTTCTGGTCTCAGGCTGATGGAGTCTCTGGTTTATGTGGCCCTTTCTGTCTCTTGGGCTAATATTTTCCTTGTGTCTTTGGTGTTCTTCATTCTCCGTTGCTCCAGGTGGGTTGGGACCAATTGGTGCATCTTAGATGGCCACTCATTAGCTTTTAAGACCCCAGATGTCACTCACCAAAGTGGGATGCAGAACATTTTCTTAATAAATTTTATGCCAATTGACCTAGATGTCCCCTTAAACCATCGTCCTCAGACCCCCACTCCTGCTAGTCTGTCCCTCAAAGTCTTTGGTTGTGTTCAGGAAACTTCTTAGCTTTTGGTTTAGTCCAGTTGTGCTGACTTCCTTTGTATGATGTGATATCTTCATTTCACCTAAGATAATTGTTGTCTATTATCTAGTTAGTAAATTCCTCTCCCCCTCCTTCCCCACCCTCGTAACAATCAAAGAATGTTTTCTTCTGTGTTTAAACCTTTTCTTGAGTTCTTATAATAGTGGTCTTATACAATATTTGTCCTTTTGCCACTGACTAATTTTACTCAGCATAATGCCTTCCAGATTCATCCATGTTATGAGATGTTTCGTGGATTCATCATTGTTCTTTATTGTTGTGTAGTATTCCATTGTGTGAATATACCATAATTTGTTTATCCATTCATCCGTTGATGGGCACCTAGGTTGTTTCCATCTTTTTGCCATTGCAAACAGTACTGCAATGAACATGGGGGTACATATATCTATTTGTGTGGCAGCTCTTATTTCTCTAGGACATATTCCAAGGAGCAGGACAGCTGGATCGTATGGTACTTCTATTCGTAGCTTTTTAAGGAAGTGCCAAATCAATTTCCAAAGTGGCTGTACCATTTTACTTTCCCACCAGCAGTGTATAAGTGTTCCTGTCTCTCCAACAACCTCTCCAACATTTATTATTTTGTGTTTTTTGGATTAATGCTAGCCTTGTTGGGGTAAGAAGGTATCTCACTGTAGTTTTGATTTGCATTTCTCTAATGGCTAATGATTGTCAGCATTTCCTCATGTATCTGTTAGGTGCCTAAATGTCTTCTTTGGAGAAACGTCTGTTCGTATCATTTACCCAGTTTTTAATTGGGTAATCTGTCTTTTTGTTGTTAAAGTTTGCAGTATCTTCTAGATTTTAGAGATTAGAACCTGACTGGAAATGTTCTAGCCAAAAATTTTTTCCCAGTCTGTAAGTTGTCGTTTTACTCTTTTGGTGAAGTCTTTTGATGAGCATAAAAGATTTTTAGGAACTTCCAGTTATCTAGTTTCTCTTCTGGTGTTTGTGCATTGTTACTTATGATTTGTATTCTGTTTATGCCATGTATTGGGCTCGTAGCATCGTCCTTATTTTTTCTTCCATGATCTTTATCATTTCCAATTTTTTATTTAGGTCTTTGATCCATTTTAAGTTAGTTTTTGTACATAGTGTGAGGTATGGATCTTGTTTCATTTTTTTACAGATAGATATCCAGTTATGCCAGCACCATTTGTTAAGGAGAGTGTCTTTTCCTCATTGAACAGACTTGGGCCATTGTCATATATCAGCTGCTCATGGGTGGATGAATTTACATGTAGATTCTCAATTCTGTTCCATTGGTCTATATATCTGTTGTTGTACCAGTACCAGGCTGTTTTGACTACTGTGGCTGTATAATAGGTTCTAAAATCAGGGAGTGTGAGGCCTCCCACTTTGTTGTGCTTCTTCAGTAATGCTTTAATTATCCAGGTCCTCTTCCCTTTCTATATGAAGATGGTGATTTGTTTCTCCATCTCCTTAAAAAATGTCATTGGAATTTGTGTCAAGATTGCATTGTATCTGTAGATTGCTATGGGTAGAACAGACATTTTTACAGTGTTGAGTCTTCTATCTATGAGCGAGGTATGTTTTTCCACTTATGTAGGTCTCTTTTGGTTTCTTGCAGTGGAGTCTTGGAGTTTTCTTTGTATAAATCTTTTACATCTCTGGTTAGATTTATTCCTAAGTATTTTATCTTCTTGGGGGCTATTGTAAATAGTATAGATTTGGTGATTTCCTCTTGGAAGTTCTCTTTGTTGGTGTAGAGGAAGCTGACTGATTTTTGTATGTTTATCTTGTATCCTGATACTTTGCTGAAATCTTCTATTAGTTCCAGTAGTTTTCTTGTGGATTTTTTGGGGTTTTCTGTGTATAAGATCATATCATCTGCAAATAGGGACACTTTTACTTCTTCCTTACCAATTTGGATGCCCTTTATTTCTTTTTCTAGCCTAACTGCTCTGGCTAGGACCTCTAGCACAATGTTGAATAAGAGTGGTGATAAAGGGCATCCTTGTCTGGTTCCTATTCTCAAGTGGAATGTTTTCAGCTCTCTCCATTTAGGATGATGTTGGCTGTTGGCTTTGTATAAATGTCCTTAATTATATTGAGGAATTTCCCTTCTATTCCTATTTTGCTGAGAGGTTTTTCTTTTTTTTTGAAATCATGAATGGGTGTTGGACTTTGTCAAATGCCTCTTCTGCATCAATTGATAAGATAATGTGGTGCTTGTCTTTTGTTTTATTTATGTGATGGATTACATTGATTGTTTTTCTAATGTTGAACCATCCCTCCATACCTGGTATGAATCCCACTTGGTCATGGTAAATTATTTTTTTGATACATTGTTGGATTCTGTTGGCTAGAATTTTGTTGAAGATTTCTGCATCTATGTTCATGAGGGATATTGGTCTGTAATTGTCTTTTTTTGTAGTGTATTTACCTGGTTTTGGTATCAGGGTTATGCTGGCTTCACAGAATGGGTTTGGGAGTATTCCATCCTTTTCTATGCTCTGAAATGCCTCTAGTAGTAGCGGTGTTAATTCTTCTCTGAAAGTTTGGTAGAATTCCCCAGTAAGCCATCAGGCCCAGGGTTTTTTTTTTTGTTGTTGTTGTTGGGAGTTTTTAAATTACCTTTTCAACGTTTTCTTTTGTTACAGGTTTATTTAATTGTTCTACCTCTGTTTGTGTTAGTTTAGGAAGGTAGTGTTTCTAGAAATTTGTCCATTTCCTCTAGGTTTTCAAATTTGTTGGAACACAATTATTCATAGTATTCTATTATGATTCTTCTAATCTCAGTTGGGTGTGTTGTGATATTGACCATCTCATTTCTTATTCAGGTTATTTGCTTCCTCTTGAGTTTTTCTTTTGTCAGTTTGGCCAGTGGTTTATCAATTTTGCTGATCTTTTCAAAGAACCAGCTTTTGGCCTTATTAACTCTTTCAATTGTCTTTCTATTCTCTATTTCATTTAATTCTGCTCTATTTTTATTATTTCCTTTCTTCTGGTGCCCGAGGGCTTCTTTTGCTGCTCTCTTTCTACTTCTTTGAGTTTTAGGCTTAATGTTTTGATTTTGGCCATTTTTTCTTTTTGGATGTGGGTATTTATTGCTATAAATTGACCTCTGAGCACTGCTTTTCCTGTGTCTCAAAGGTTCTGGTAGGATGTGTTTTTATTCTCATTTCATTCTGTGAATTTCTTTATTCCGTCCTTAATTTCTTCTATAACCCAGTAGTTTTTGAGCAAGGTGTTGTTCAGTGTCCATATATTTGACTTTTTTTTCCTTGCTTTTCCTGTTACTGATTTCTACTTTTATGACTTTATGGTCAGAAAATATTCTTTGTAATATTTTGATGTTTCGGATTCTCTTAAGGCTTGCTCTGTGGCTTAATATGTTGTCTATTCTGGAGAATGTACCATGTGTGCTGGAAAAGAATGTATACTTGGCTGCTGTTGGGTGGATGTTCTGTATATGTCTATGAGATCAAGTTGGTTGACTGTGACATTTAGCTCTTCCGTGTCTTTCTTGAGCTTCTTTCTGGATGTTCTGTCCTTCACCAAAAGTGGTGTGTTGAAATCTCCTACTATTACTGTGGAGCTGTCTATTTCTCTTCATTAGAGTTTGTTTGATGTATTTTGGAGCCCTGTCATTGAGTACATAAATATTTATTATGGTTATATCCTCCTGGTGTATTGACCCTTTAATCATTATACAGTGTCCTTCCTTATCCGTTGTGGTGGATTTTGCTTTAAAGTCTATTTTGTCAGAGATTAATATTGCCACTCCTTCTCTTTTTTGATTGTTATTTGCTTCATATACTTTTTCCATCCTCTGAGTTTTAGTTTGCTTGTGTCTTTAAGTCTAAGGTCTGTCTCCTGTAAGCAGCATATTGACGCAGGAGAGCTGTGGCAACGTGATTCACTTCTACTAATGAAGTGTGGGTACAAATGATTTTATATCTTCCAGGTGAAAGCATTTAAGAGCTGGTGAGAAAGTCTTTATATCCTCTCTTATCTCATCAGCCTGAAAGCATGTACTGTGTGCAGGAGCCATATAATCAAAAAAGTCTGGAATACTGAGCCTCCATTAGGAGAATTGCCTGAAGAGCCACTCAGAGACACATTAGGCTTTGCGTATTGTGCTAAACCATTTTTTGGGGGGTGGGGGGCATGAGGATGTTTGTTTCTACAACATAATCTAGCCTAGACTGTCTAATACAAAGTTTATAAAAATTCTCTTACTTCATGGCAAAGTATGACATGGAATATTAGCATCATATCCCTTCCACCACCCGTGAGTCTCTCATTTGCTCAACCATTGCCTGTTTCTTTTCTGAAAGCTGAGTGCATGTTTGTTTTTTTTTGCAATGGACTCAATAAAATAAAGCTTTATCAACATCTGGCATTTTAGCATTATGTAGTATAAGTGTTTCCCTATTTTTCTTTATCCCGCTCTCATTTCTGATATAAGGCCATCTTTGAATAAATATTTCCAGGATCAGACCTAACAATGTCTGAGAAGGAGGGAAATAGGAAGCACTAATGTTCATGCTTCCTTTTTCTCTGCAGTTTCTTTAAACGAAAGTTCAAAGTTTGGCCTGGAACAATTTTTCTAATAGTTTATCTTTCCCTTGGGCAGTTGCTGACCTGACCTGAGATCTTCTGAGTTTGAAAGAAGTCAGAAAGTTTTGGATTCTTTTCTGAGGCATGGACCTAATTGTCTTCCTACTTAAATCTGATAACAAATCCTGTGTTAACATCCTTATTTGGGAAGAAGACATTATTGCTAGACAACTGAATAACCTATAGTACAGAAAAAAAAAAAAATCCATATTTATCCTCTCTAAAGCATCTTGACCATGTACTGCCCTGAAAGCTTTCCATTTCTCTTTAGATAATGTTTAGACAGTTTTCATTTCAGTACTTTGTGACACTAGCTATTTCAAGCACTAGAAAATGCTTGGCATTGTGCATTAAGATTATTTTCTACAAAATATCGACATACTGTCAAGTGACAAAATGTTTAAAATAATGACACAGTATGTTTGCATTGTAAGGATAATACCAAGTAAAATGTTGGAATAAAACTGGAAAAAAGGCAACTTAGAATTTATTTTGATTTAAAAAAATGCAAGTAGACTTTTGAAAATTGCTAATGTTTTACAATATATGTGTTTCAAATTACATTCTAAGACTCACTGAAAATTTAATAGATAAAATTGCCTAACTTATAGCTAGAGAATTATTCTTAAAAAGTCTGAGAAAATTGAACTATAAATGCTCAAAGACTCAGATCTGACTTTACAACCACCTATTTGTAACACTCATTCATTTTTTTTTTATATAGCACTCAACCTTGATATGATTCAAAAATACTACAGGGTTATATTTGACCTCTTTGTGGCTAAGTCGGCTGTATAGAGTATGATAAGAATTCTGAGCCTCCTTTAAGGTTTTCAAGCAATCCGTCATCATTCCTGTGAGGACTGTGATCTATAATGAGAAATTACGATATTGATGTGGCCAAACTCTGCGTATATTTCACATCCTCCCAGAGGGTACCAAAGCCCCTTTCAAATGCAGAAACCCATGAGGGTTACACTCATTTTGTCACACCTTCCAGATGAAAAGACAGAGCTCCATAGGCTTATAAACTTCATGAGAAATTAATATGTTGCAACATGTTCACGGACTTTAGTCTGGGTCGGTCCTGGGATTAGTAGAGGTGGTGTTGGGGGCATCAAGACAGCCAGCAGTGAGTGAATTCTATGAAGAAAAGAAGAACCTGAAATCTGTTGAATGATGGCTTAGTCCTTGATGTTCAAAATGTGGTCTATGAGCCAGCAGCTTCAACATCACCTAGGAGCTTGTGAGAAGGGCAAAATCTCAGGTCCCACCCTAAAGCTTCTGAATCAGCTTTTGCCATTTAATGATATCCCCAGGTGATTCTTTTGCACATTAAACTTGGAGCAGCGCACAGTTGTACACAATTAGCTTTTCAGATTAGGGCCTAAAATAAATTATATTGCTTCCAAATAAAATGACGAACCAGGTAGGAATCTACAATTCTAGAAAGTATGTCAGCTATTGTTAGGCCCCACTTAAGGTTTGGTAAGGTCATCTACTTAAATTGTTATCAGTATTTCTTTGGTTTTAAGTTGTAACAAAGGTGATGCTAATGATGGCTACCTTTCTTTTGCCATTAATTAGTTTTTATAATTAAATGAAATATAATAATTATATATTTAATATATATTAAACAAGATATAGGAATAATAATAATCTGTTTTATTGAACATATAATGTTCGCCAGACACCATGCTTCGCGTTGGAAATACAGAGGAGGAATATATTCCTCAGCACCATCTAGCACTCTTCTCTGTTTAAAGTAAGAAAATAATGGATAATTTTCCAGGACAGGGATTACGACAGAAGGAAGAGTGTCTTTTAACCCTATTACTAGATGAGTTTTCTCTTTCCTCTGGAATCCCAAGCACATTTTTTTAAATAAGTAACTTGAGTAGAACTCAGAGTGTTCTCTATCTCTTTGAGTTTTAAATAGATGATGTGGCTTCTCAAAGTAGGCTTCCCTCTTCATTTGCCCCACTGCCTAGCATAGCACCTGGCTCAGTAAGTGCTTTTGATTAATGATCTGAACTGGCTTCCCTTCCAGAGAGTGCTGGAAACCTGCCTTCGGCATAAGTCAATATTGACCATCCCAGTGTTGGACATTCTATTCAAAGTAACTACTTGCGTGGTAATGTCATGGTTAGTGTCACTGTCTCGGTACAGTGTTTATGATTTCTCGTGCTTGGATGCTGGATAA
Source organism: Dugong dugon (assembly GCA_030035585.1). Lineage (NCBI taxonomy): Eukaryota > Metazoa > Chordata > Mammalia > Sirenia > Dugongidae > Dugong > Dugong dugon. The sequence continues at coordinate 17,229,188 of CM057480.1, read as the reverse complement.
TGACACTAATTAAACAAGAGACCCATAACCACAGCTGCCATTAATTGAGCAGCTAGTTGTGTGAAACACTATAAAAACTATTTGAACAGATGCTATTTAATCTTCACAATAGTATAATGATCTTATCAAATGACTTATGATAAAACTATACCTTTTACAGAGGAGGAAACCGAGGCTCAGCGAGCTTAAATGATTTGCACATTGTCACAGAAGTACTAAGCAGCAGAGTTATCATTACTTGAGCCCGGCTCTACCTGACTCCAAATGCTATACTAATTGACCATGTGCATCAGAATTAATACCAACAACGGTGATGACCATTTCACGCATTTCTGTACAATTTTACTTTCAAAGTATTAGATCTAGAAATGGAAGAGAGAACACACTGCCTTCAGAGATAGCAGGACTCGGAGAAAAACTTCTCCTTTTGCACTGAGCAGTTAACGTGCATTAGGAAGTTCTGCTTCATCCTTTCAAGCAAAACGCTTCATGTCCATTTACTAACTCACCTAACAAACAAATTCTGAGAATATATTTGTCAGACGTTGTCCTAAATGTTAGGGATGCTAGGATGAACAAGACATAATCATTGCCCTCAAGTTGCTCACACCATTGGAGACACACCTTATGACCCACAAACCCTAAAATATTCATTTATTGGTCCTTTACAGAAAATGTTTGTTGACCCTTGTGTACATGAATGTGAAAATCAGGAAGAGGTCAGAGCTGGGGATTATCGGAGAACAGATACTATTTAAAGCCATGAGACAGGATAAGATCACTGCAGGAGTAAACAGAGGTCTGAGGACTGAGCTCTGGGTCACAGCTTTGCAAAAAAAAATGGTGCCCAATGTAGTGGTTAAGGGCAAGGGATTTGACATTGGAGGCAAAACTACCAAATGAAACACATTTCAGCCAATTACCAGCTGTGTGTCCTTGGCCAATTTATATTAAACTTTATGAACCATATATAATCCAGAGTAAAATACCCTCTAAGGATATTGTGAGCAACGAAGGTGCTAAATCAAAAACCAAAGCCATTGCTGTTGGGTTGATTCTTACTTATGGTGATCCCATGTGTTACATAGTTGGCTGTAATCTTTACAAAAGCAGATCACTAGGCCTTTCTTCTGCAGCACCACTGGATGAGTTCAAACTGCCAACCTTTTGGTTAGTAGCTGAACGCAGACTACCTGCGCCTTAATTCATATGAAGTCCCTGGATGTCAGTGAAAGCCCATAAAGGAAAGTGGCTAGTAGCACAGACTCCTGGGATAGAACCCCCAGCTCTGCCACCTACTAACTGTGTAGCACTGGCAAGATTCTATTCTCCATGTGCCTCTCTTTCCTTATCTGGAAAGAAAGTTACCATGGGGTCGACTCCAACTCTTTATGACTCCATGTGTGTCAGAGTAGAACTTCGCTGTGCTCCATTGGGTTTTCAATGACTAATTTTTCAGAAGTAGATTGCTAGGCCTTTCTTCGGAGGCACCTCTGGGTAGATTCGAACTTCCCACCTTTTGGTCAGCAGCCAAGCACATTAACCATTTGTACCACCTAGGGAAACAAGCTGGGGATAATAATAGGACCTACCTCATTCGTTCCTATGATGATATCTGAGTTAATTCATGGAAAATATTTAAAATAGGGTCTGACAGATAGAGTTATATAAGGGTTAGCTGCTATTAGTCAGTTAACAAGAACAGTTGTTATTATCCGCTCAAGAGGCCACATTTCTATCTGCAAGGGCTTTTGCATTAGAGAAACATACTGGGGAAAAAACTCACAGGGGAAATCAAAACCAAGCTAACTAAGCAAGCTCTTCCCTCGAAGCAGAAACAAATAGGTGCCGAAAAGAGTAGGAGACTTTAATCAGACCTAAAAGGAAGAGCAAATCAAGCAAAATTCAGTGAGGCCAAGATGTGCCTAAGCAAGCCAAATCTCAGAGAGAACACACGTTAGAGCGCACTGAACAATAGTAATTGAGTTTCGGGCACTGAGCCACAATTTGAGTGATTCAGCATGCAAGCAGGCCCTGGTGTCAGAGGTTTGCATTACTTGGGCTAAAGGTTTTACTTCAAAAAGTCATCTCTTTCCATTATCAATAAATTACAGTTGGTTTTATTCTAACCTAATAAATAATGGGCATTCAGTCCATGCTTTCCGCCCTAATTTCTCTCAGTAATTACTCTGAGTTCGTCTTTTCTGTAAATACTCCATTCAGAGTCTGCTGCTGTTTCTCTCTGGCTTTACCAACCTTTTGAGAGGTCAGTGGGTCTACTGTAGTCACTCAAATGGAAAATGTGAAAAACACCTGAAGATTAATGGGTTAGGAAATTTTGAGCACAAACTCCATTTGGCACTGCACATACCTCAACGAATAGCATAAAAGAAAATAAGAACCCAAACAGGGCTCTTACTCACATTTCAAGGTCTAATACAGCCAAAGATTATGAAAATAGAAAGCTTTTTTTTTTTTTTTGACTATATGCATACCTTTCTCCCAAAACATTATTTCAGCAATTCCATTCCCTTTCAGCTCCTTGCCACCTGGAAAATTCCTACTCATCCTTCAATACTCAGGTCAAACGATACTGATTGGGTTATGCCTTTCCAAGCCCCCAAAGCTAAGTTGGTTGCATCCTTTCTTAGGCTGCCTTCAGACTCTATACTTACTCTATAACTACATAATACCAAATTATAATTATTTATTTATCTGAAAGTCCCTACCACTAGACCAGTAATTCCTTCAGGTCAATAACAGTGACCTGTTTTATCTCCAGTGCTTCTCAGGGTATTCATGTACCCTCCCAGATCTGTAATCACAGATCCAGAGGTGAAATGAACTGTATGGTTTCATTCAGCTGGAATTCACCCAGGGTCACAGGGCAGTGAGGATGTCTATCAGCTTACAAAGATCTGGATTCACCCAATGTCAGAGCCCAAAGACCATAACAGAACCTGAGGCATCGTACTGCCCACTGCTCCTGCAAGAGTGCCAGGCTTCTCTTCCAAACATCTTAAAGTCTCTCCTCTCAGATGAAGGGTGTGTGGTTCCAAGGTCTAGAAACACTTTGCCTCTGTTTCCCTTATTGACAAACTATCCATTACAAAACAGCCTGTGTTTTACTGACTATGCAAAGGCATTCAACTGTGTGGATCATAATAAATTATGGATAACATTTGAAGGTGTGGGAATTCTGAAACAATTGTGCTCACGTGGAAACTATACATAGACTAAGAGGTAGTCATTTGAACAGAATAAGGGGACGCTACGTGGTTTAAAATCAGGAAAGGTGTGCATCAGGGTTGTATCCTTTCACTAAACTTATTCAATCTGTATGCTGAGCAAATGATCTGAGAAACTGGCCTATATGAACAATGCAGCATAAGGATTGGAGATGACTCATTAACAACCTGTGTTATACAGATAACACAACCTTGCTTGCTAAAAGTGAAGAGGACTTGTAGCACTTACTGATGAAGATCAAAGACTACAGCCTTCAGTATGGATTACACTTCCACATAAAGAAAACAAAAATCCTCACAACTGGACCAATAAGCAATATTATGATAAACAGAGAAAAGACAGATGTTGACAAGGATTTCATTTTACTTGGATCCACAATCAACGCCCATGGAAGTAGCAATCAAGAAATCAAACAATATATTGCATTGGGAAAATCTGCTGCAAAACACCTCCTTAGGTGCTAAAAAGCAAAGATGTCACTTTGAGAATTAATGTGCACCTAACCCAAGCCATGGTATTTTCAATAGCCTCATGTGCATGCAAAAGCTGGACAATAAATAAGAAGGAAGAAGAATAGATGCCTTTGAATTATGGTGTTGGCAAAGAATATTGAATATACCGTGGACTGCCAGAAGAATGCGCAAATCTGTCTGGTAAGAAGTACAATCAGAATGTTCCTTTGGCGAGACTTCGTCTCACATACTTTGGATATGTTAGCCCTGGAGAAGGACATCATGCTTGGTAGAGTAGATGGTCAGAAATAAGAGGAAGTCAGCACAACTGGACTAAACCAAAGCTAAGAAATTTCCTGAATACAACCAAACACGTCAAGGGACAGAGCAGCAGGGGTGGGGGTCTGGGGACCATGCTTTCAGAGGACATCTAGGTCAATTGGCATAACAAAGATTTTTAAGAAAATGTTCTGCATCCCACTTTGGTGAGTGGGGTCTTCAAAGCTAGTGAGCGGCCATGTAAGATGCATCAATTGGTCCCACCACATCTGGAGTAAAGGAGAATGAAGAACACCATGGACACAAGGAAAGTATTAGCCCAAGAGACAGAAAGGGCCACATAAACCAGAGACTTCATCAGCCTGAGACCATAAGAACTAGATGGTGCCCGGCTACCACAATGACCGCCCTGACAGGGAACACAACAGAGACTCCCTGATGGAGCAGGAGAAAAGTGGGGTACAGAACTCAAATTCTAGTAAAAAGACCAGACTTAATGGTTTAAGCGAGACTGGAGGGACCCTGGAAGACGTGGCCCCCAGGCTCTCTGTTGGCCCCAAACTAAAACCATTCTCGAGGCCAACTCTTCAGACAAAGATTAGACTGGACTGTGGGACATAAAATGATACTCATGAAGAGTGTGCTTCTTAGCTCAAGTAGATACATGAGATTAAATGAGCAGCTCTTGTCCAGAGGCAAGATGAGGAGGCAGAGAGGCTCAGGAGCTGGTTGAATGGACAAGGGAAATCCAGGGTGGAAAGGAAGAATGTGCTGTCACAGTATAGGGAGAGCAAGTAGGGTCACAAAACAATGTATATATAAATTTTTGTACGAGAGAATAACTTGAATTGTAAGCTTTCATTTAAAGCACAACAATAAAAAAAGAAAAAAGAGGAAGACTCTCAATGAGATGGATTGACACGGGCTGCAGCAATGGGCTCAAACATAGCAACGATTGTGAGGATGGTGCAGGACTGGGCAGTGTTTCGTTCTGTTGTACGTAGAATCTCTATGAGTCAGAACTGACCCGTAGGCACCTAACAACAACAACAACATCCATTATCACTCTCATCTGTTTTACCAACACCCTCTCTATTTCCAACCATGTCCAAATTCAGTATATGTTTATAGAACGAATGAATAAGTGGCCAAATGAATCCAGGAAGGCTTAAAAGTCTCATGTCATCTTTAGCATATGTAAAAGAATATCTCTGTGACTTCTACGCCTTACATATTCTTTACAATGAGAGAGGGAAGGAAGTAAAAGGAGAGGACAAAGTACGGCAACACTCATAACACACAAGTTTGTCAAATATTAATTTTCTGAAACAGGATGTCTGAGTCATCCGGTGCTACTATAACAGAAATACCACAAGTGGATGATTTTAACGAAGAGAAGTTTATTTCCTCACAGTCAAAGTAGGCTAAAAGTCCAAATTCGGGGCGTCAACTCCAGGGGAAGGCTTTTTCCTCTCTGTCGGCCTTCTTCTCTTCAGTGTTCTCCCGGACTAGGAGCTTCTCTGCACAGGGACCCCGGTCCAAAGGACGCGCTCTGCTCCCAGCACAGCTTTCTTGATGGTATGAAGTCCTCCTGTCTCTCTGCTCACTTCTGTCTTTTATATCTCAAGAGATCACCTCAGGACACAATCCAATCTTGTAGATTGATTCCTGCCTTACTAACACAACCGCCTTTCATCCTCCCTCATTAACATCATAGAGGCAGGATTAAAACATACAGGAAAATCACACAATACCAGGAATCATGGCCCAGCCAATCTGATACACACATTTTTTTGGGGAAATAATTCAATCCATGACACAGGAGAAATAAGCATGTCTGTCCGGAAGACAACATGCTTATTCCCCACAGAGGCACTGTACAGAACAACCTCTTTGCCTTGTTCTAGCCCCAGAATGGATCCATCTTTTGTATGGCAGGCACATCTGTCCATACAAAAGGGTTAAAGACCAAAAAAAAAAAAAAAAAAAAATGAAGGACTGTGGGTAAAATCCAACATCTAATGTTCCAAAAGTCAAAAAACTCAAGGTCATATATGGTTTCTACTACATTCCATAGGCTTTAGAATCAGATTTTTTTTTTTCCTCTGTAAGTCTGGATTTACAGTGCATCCCTAAAAATATATATATATTTTTAATACTGACTTAAATAGCTATTTAAGAAATTTCAAATTCTTTAATCTTTTCTTTTTTTCATAGTGTCAATCACTGGAATTAGCAATATTTTACTCCATTTATAAACTGTCATGTAATACAGAAAGTACCTTTGTGCACACAAACAATTCATCTGACAGAATTCAGTAAATTTTCTAAGTAGAAATTAGTTAACTAGTCTGTTTTTCTATCACATAGAACCAAATGACTCCTGGTAGATTGAACATTTTGCTTGTAATGTTTAACTGCATATTTAATTTTCCAACTAGCTGTTTTGTTTCCCCTGATATACAGCCCTTTTCAAGATATACTTTCCAAAAAGCATTTGACTATATCTACTTCCACTTGTAAAATAAATATTCAAGAAGTTGACTCATTGAACATGAGAAACATGATGATTTTTTAGTTACTGAAAAATTGGGAACTACCATCACAGATGTAAGGAAAATATAGCATCAGAATTTCATAGTAGCCAAGATCTAGGACGGTGGAAGGTGGCTGCTTTGGTAAAGATTACAGCCAAGAAAACCCTATGGGGCAGTCCTACTCTGTCAAAATCAACTTAATGGCACCTAAAAATAACAACGGGCTGAGAGTTTGGAAGAGGGGGAAATGTAAAGTCACTGTTAAAGGGTACAAAGTTTTTCTGGGAGATGATAAAAATGTTCTAAAATTTGATTACGATAATGATTGTATAACTCTGGAAATATACCAAAAAATATTGAATTATATGCTTTAAATAGGTAAACTTTATAGTATGTAAATTATATCTCAATAAAGCTGTGCTAAAAAATAAACAGGCTCTTTTTCAGTAAAGAAATAAATGAAACGATATTGTTTCAATATTTTCATAATTATATTTTATCATAGTTTAGCTAAAATTATTATTTTTATTAAATAAACTGCAAAGTGTCAATCAGAAAATTATTTGAAATGCTAAAGCATAGCATCAACTGTAATTTTGAAAATGGATATATTTAACCAAAACATTTACTCCTTTTAGTTCTCATGTTTTATGTGATATTTAAAATATAATGATGTATAGTATAAAATACATAAAATTTTTCTTTAGTGTTAAACTTTCTTAGCATTATACAGAATTAATTATTATTATTAAATGTTTCAGAAAAGGAATTAGTTGAAGTACACTGCCCAATACAGTAACCACTAGGCACATGTGGCTATTTATATTTACATTTAAATAAATTAAATTAAATTAAAATTTAACATCCTCAATCCCTCCAGCCATATATCAAGTGCTCAATAGTGATATGTGGCTAGTGGCTACCATACTGGACAGCACAAATAAAGACCATTTCCAACATCAGAAAGTTCTACTGGACAGCACTGTTCTATAAATTCATTTGGGGCCTGGGGGTAGATAAAATAATTTTGGTTTAGGACACATTCTTCCTTTTGTAATTACTACTTTTAAAATTATTTTAATTATTGTTACTTGGATTTTTATTACTGAATGCAGAAAAACAGTATTGCTCGTCATGACTATTATAATCATCTCTTAATGAAATTATTTTTCCTATTCCTGATAATTTTCAGAATTAATGTCCATAAAGCTAATTCCACGTCCTGCCTTAACCTTAATCTGTTGCCACTGAGTTGATTCCAACTCATAGCAACCCTATAGTGACCCTAAAATCATCCTAGTAGTCTCTGAGATACACTGGCCACCACAGTGACATAATTTCCACTCTATCAAAATGCTTAAGAGGATTCATCCCTTCAATAACTTGGGAGGGGGCATTAAAGGGAGGTCATTAAAAAAAAAACCAACCTGTTGCCATCAAGTCAATTTCAACTCACAGTGACCCTACAAGACAGAGTAGAACTGCCCCATAGAGTTTCCAAGGAGCGCCTGGTGGATTGGAACTGCCAACCTTTTGGTTAGCAGATGTAGCTCTTAACCACTACACCACCAGGGTTTCCAGAGAGGTCATTAGGGAGGAGAATAAAACCAGCCTTAGAGATTAAAGAGAAAAAGAAAATAGGAACAGTAAAATAATCCCTGATTCCAACTGTAACCTTTAGGGCAGCTTTGAAACGGGGATCCAAGCTGTACTCACTGAAAAAGTAACAGATTAACAGTTCATTAGCTTCGGCTAGATGTCAGAGGGACTTTCCAAAGTACCTAATGAATTCCATCACATCTGCAAGATGAATTAATCAATAAAGCAAAGTAGAAAAACTGCAGTAGTTAAGTGCTCTGCTGCTGACCAAAAGGTCAGCAGTTTGAATCCACCAGCCATTCCTTGGAAACTCTGTGGGGCAGTTCTACTCTGTCCCATAGGGCTGCTATGAGTGAGAATCAACTCAAGGGCAACAGGTTCTGTTTTTGGTTGGTTTCATTCCTCTGACTCTCCTAGTTGTCCCTGATCGGCTATTCACAGAAAGTGTCTAGTCCTTTGCTGGAGATAAATAATATATCACGACCATAACAGAAAGCAGGATGTCCAATTATTTTGAGAATGGCTGAAGAGACTATCTACCCAGGTCCAAACTCCAGTGCCTCCTTGCCTTTCATGGCTTGTAATGATGTTGTGAAGTATGGCTAGTTTTTTTTTTTTTATTTTTCTTTTATCCTGTTGCCATTGATCCTTTTTTTAGGCTACAAATACAAAATATTGTTAACCCCTATTGTGAATGTCCCTTCCTCAGCCAGGAGTTAGTATTTCAAAGCTCTTAGAACAGTGATGGGCTCATTGTAAGACACTAGGTAAGATAGATAGATGGTGATGATCAAGATAGACAGGCAGGCAGACAGACAGACAGTAGCAGTCATTTGTTTTTCCTTGCAAATAACTACTCTGAGCTGTGAAACACTGTAATCCTGCCCCAATCACACAAGGGTTTCCAACAAACTTTTTTTTTTTTTTCCTTACTCCAATGGAGTGGGATCAGAATATTGAAATTTCTTATTCAGTTGTAGGTAAATATCATGACACAACCTAGCAACCCTTTTCCTCTACCCCAACCACACAGGGCTAACATACCATCTTATGACAGGCCTCCTAACATGAATCAGCTCTCCCTGATTTTTAAACACTTAGGAGAAATCAGGATTATTGTTTAATAAAGTTACTAGATTAATCTATCCTATCACAGATATGATGATCAGATACAACTATTCAGCTGATAATGTTTATCTCTTGGCAAAGATTTTCAGAAAAACTCTTAATGACTAGAGATGTTATCACTGAGGCTGGAAAATTAACCAAAAAATGAATATTTCCTACAATAAGCTATTTAAATCCAGTTAGACTAAACATTGCCAGTTACATCAGAGCATTAATAATGAAACAGTTCATAAATACCATGAAGCTCTGAAGTGTCTGAACACATTGCCAGAAGTCACTTAGCTATCTCATCTTTGCTAGAAACAGTGGCATTTTATATTATTTTGAATTTCCCATTTCTTATAATAATGTCATTTCTTACAAAGAACTAAAATATAGTCTGTAAAATCTAATAGGTAAACTTCATTGCCTTCTAGTTGTCTTAAAATGGTTTCTACACATTGGGTCAAATTTTTCTTTATACGTTTTTAATTTTTAATAATTTTGTTTAGAGTGCTCATGGACTCAATCTATCAAGAAAATCAAGTAAATTGAAAGTGTAAGCCCATGGATAATTTTCTTAGTTGCTGAAACAAATTTTCCTGGTTATATTCCTTTAACTAGTTCTTTTGTACATTTACCAGAGAGTGCTGCCAAATTACAGTTTAATTTGAAGCAGATGATACACTTTGAAGGAGCACATTAAGATCTTTGGGTTGACTCATAAACTGGCATAAAATTACTATTTAAATGTGTTTATTATAAGTATAAAATAATGTGGTATTAATAAACCAGTTTATCCATCCTGTCAAGCTAAGCATAAAGAATGTAATCAGTATTTCTAAAGACTTCTAAAATTAAACCTAAATTGTAAATAGAGAAGCTTAGCAAAATACAGCCAGAGAATGACTTTAGAATACTGCCTGTTCCCAGTATTTTTGGAAAAGAGTGAGCTTAGTTTTTCCAAGTCCATATAAGTAAATCCCACAGCAATTCTGATCATGCTTTCATGTTCTAAGGAGTAAAAGGAAAAATATATATATATACGTATATGTGTGTATGTGTGTGTATATATATATATGTGTATATATATATGAGTTCAGTCGACAGGCAGGGGAAAAGTAATTTAGAAAACAGCAATCGGGCAGCAATCCTGGCCAGTAAGACAGGAGATTGTATTCACTGAAGAATCACCAGTATGCATTCATTCATCATGCAATCTTCCTAGAAAAAGCACTGCTCTCTATGGGAGTGGATTCACTTCCCATTTCAGAAGTTACAGGGCATTCCTTTTTAAATAGAGCAGAGATCCAAGTTTTGCTGTGGAGTTGGGCCTATTTTACAAGGAAAAATTTTTTTTTAAAAAAGAAGAGCTTAATAGTGAAAACTCCACATTGCCACCCAGACAGACAAGCAGTCATGAGTGCTAGATAAATAATTACAACATAAGGACAATGTTCCCAGTGTTCCCTTCCCTAGAATATGTTTTCCATACGATCATCATACTTTTGAAGACCCTAAAACACTGCATTAGGAACACCATCATATATAACCTAATTATATGAAAAAGTTTATGCTGATTTAAAAAAAAAAAAAAAAAAAAAACTAAGTTGCAAAACTTTTACATATAGCCCAGTGAGAAAGTCGCCAACTGCAAAGTTAGAGGGCACAGTCCCCAAAAGACCATTCTCACTTCTGACACCAACTGTAAAATTAGGGGGTTCTCAAAACCACCCTCAATTTTGGTAACTCCCTAGATAAACTCACAGAACTCACAGAAAGCTGTTATACTCAGAGTTACGGAAAGGATACCGATCAAAACCAGCCAAGGAAAGAAGCAAATAGGACAGAGTCCAGGAAAAGTATCACACACAGAGTTTCCACTGTCCTGTCCCCATGGAGCCATAGACTGCGTTACTTTCCCAGAATCAATGTGTAAAAACATGCATGGAGTACACCTACTCCTCACTTATCAACTATCTCGTTATCCAACATTTCGCATTTACGACAATAGTAAAAGTCTACTATCCAACTATTTTGCCATTAATGACATACATCTGGCAGTAATGAATGCCAGATGTATCTTAGATGGTCGCTTGCAAGTTTATGAGACCCTAGATACTACTCACCAAACTAGGATGTAGAACATTATCTTTATGAACTATGTTATGCAAATTGACTGAGTTGCCCCCCAAGACTGTGGTCCTAGCCTTTTAATCCAGTAAGCCAATCCCATGAGGTGTCCGGATAGGTCTAGGAAGTCTCCGGAAACCCTGGTGGTGTAGTGGTTAAGACCTATGGCTGCTAACTAAAAGGTCAGCAGTTGGAATCCTCCAGGCGGAGGTGTCTATTCACGTCCATTTTTTGATTGAATTGTCTTTTTGTTGTTGAGTTGTTGATGTTTTCTATGTATTTTAGAGATTAGACCCTTATCAGATATGTCATTGTCAAAGTTTTTTTTCCAGTCTGTAGGTTCTCTTTTTACTCTTTTGGTAAAGTCTTTTGATGAGCACAAATATTTAATTTTTAGGAGATCCTAGTTATTTATCTTCTGTTGTTCATGCATTTTTAGTTGTGTTTGATAGACTATTTATGCCAAAATTTAGGTCTCCTAGTTTTCTCCCTATGCTGTCTTCAAAGGATTTTATAGTTTAACACTCAGGTCTTTGATCCAGTTTGAGTTACTTTTTGTGTATGGTGTGGGTTATGAATCCTGTTTCATTTTACTACCAACTGATATCCAGTTTTGCCAACATCATTTGTTAAAGAGACTGTTTCTCCTCCATTGAATGTACTTCAATCCTTTGTTGAAGATCAGCTGCTCATAGATGGATGGCTTTACTTCTGGGTTCTCAATTCTATTCCATTGATCTATGTGTCTGTCCTTGAACCAGTATGATGATATTTTGATTACTGTGGCTGTATAGTAATTTCGAGATCAGCAAGTATGAGGCCTGCTACTTGGTTCATCTTCAACACTGCTTTGGCTATTTAGGGCCTCCTTCCTTTCTATATAAAATTGGAGAGTCATTTTTTGTTTTTTTCCATTGCATTAAAGAATGTTGTTGGGATTTGGATTGAGATTGCTTTATAGCCATAGGTCTCTTTGGGTAGTACTGACATTTTCACACTGTTGAGTCTTCCCATCCATGAACATGGAATGTTTTTCCATTTATGTAGGTCTCTTCTGGTTTCTTGCAGCAGCATTTTATAGTTTTCCTTGTATAAATCTTTTACGTCCCTGGTTAGGTTTACTCCTAGGTATTTTACCCATTTGGGGGCTACTGTAAATGTACTGTTTTCTTGATTTTCTTTTCGGAGTTCTCCTTGTTAGTGTAGAGGAACCCAACTGAGTTTGTGTGTTGATCTTGTACCCTGCCACTTTGCTGAATCCTTCTATTAGTTCCAGTAATGTTCTTGTGGAATCCGAAATTTTCTATATTTAGGATCATGCCATCTGGAAATAGGGATAGTTTTACTTCTTCTTTCCAATATGGATACCCTTTATTTCCCTTTCTTGCCTTCTTGCTCTGGCTAGGACTTCCAGTACAATATTGAAGAAGAGTGGTGATAATGGGCATCCTTGTCTCATTCCTGTTCTCAAGGGAACGCTCTCAATCTTTCTCCACTGAAAATAATGTTGGCTGTTGGTTTTGCATATATGCCTTTAATTATGTTGAGGAATTTCCCTTCTATTTGTATTTTGCTGAGAATTTTTATTAGGAATGGGTGTTGAGTTTTATCAAATGCCTTTTATGCATTGATTGAGATGATTGTGTGATTCTTTCCCTTTGTTTTACTGATGTGGTGAATTACGTTGACTGATTTTCTAATGTCGAACCACCCTTGCATCATGGTATGAATCCTACCTGATCATGATTTTTTTTTTGATATGCTGTTGAATTCTGTTGGCTAGAATTTTGTTAAGAACTTTTGTGCCTATATTCATGGGGGATATTGGCCTGTGATTTTTTTTTTTTTTTTTTCTGTGTGTGTGTGTGGTGTCTGCCTAGCTTTGGTATCAGGGTTATGCTGGCTTTATAGAATGAATTAAGGAGTATTCCTTCTTTTTCTATGTTCTGGAAGAGTTTGAGTAGAATTGGTGTCAGCTCATCTCTGAATCTTTGGTAGAGTTCTTCAGTGAAGCCCTCTGGGCTAGGGCTGTTTTTGTTGTTGTTGTGAGATTTTTTTAAACGACATCTTCAATTTCTTCTTTTCTTATAGGTCTATTTAGATTTTCTACCTCTATTTGTGTTACTTTAGTTAGGTAATATGTTTCTAGAAATTTGTCCATTTCTTCTAGGTTTTAAAATTTGTTGGAGTACAATTTTTCATAATATTCTGTTATGATCCTGTTCATCTCAGTTGGTTCTGTTTAATGTCATCCATTTCATTTCTTATTTTGGTTATTGGTGCCTTCTCATTTTTTTCCTTTGTTAATTGGGTCAGTGGTTTGTCAATTTTATGGATCTTCTCAAAGTACCAACTTCTAAGTCTTGTTGATACTATTGTTTTTCTGTTTTCTATTTCATTTATCTCTGCTCTGATCTTTACGATTTCTTTTCTTCTGGTAACTATGGTTTTCTTTTGCTCTTCCTTTTCTATTTGATCAAGCTGTCAGGTTAAGTTTTTGATTTTGGGCCTTTCTTCTTTTTGGATGTATGCATATATTGCTATAAAATTTCCTCCAAACACTGTATTTGCTGTGTCCCAAAGGTTTTGGTATGCTGTGTTTTCATTTTGATTTGATTCTAAGTATTTTTTATTTCTTCCATGACCCAATGGTTTTTGAGTAATGCGCTATTTAGTTTCCATGTATTTTTTTCCTTGTTCTTCCCGTTATTGTTTTCTAGTTTTTTATAGCATTAAAGTCAGAGAAGATGCTTTGTATTAATTCCATGTTTTTTAATTTATTGAGGCTTGCTTTGTGGCCTAAAATATAGTCTATTCTGGAGAGTGTTCCATGTGCATTCGAGAAGAATATGTATTGTGTTTCTGTTGGGTGGTGTGTTCTGTATATGTCTATGAGGTTGAGTTGGTTGATTGTGTTATTTAGATCTTCTGTGTCTTTGGTGATTTTCTTTCCAAATATTCTGTCCACATAGAAAGTGGTGTGTTAAACTCTCCTCCTACTATTATTGTAGAACTGTCTATTTCACTTCTCAATTATGTTAGAGCTTGTTTTATGCATTTTGGAGCTCTGTCATTGGGTGTATAAATATTTATTATTGTTATGTCTTCTTGGGGAATTGACCCTTTACTCATTATATAATGCTTTCCTTTTTCACTTCTTATGAATTTTAACTTAAACTCTATTTTGTCAGAAATTATTATTGCCACTCCTGTTCTCTTTTGGTTACTGCTTGCTTGATATCTTTTCTTCCATCTTTTGATTTTTAACCTATTAATGTCTTTGCATCTCAGGTGTATCTCTTGTAGGCAACATATTGATGGTCTTTTTTTTTTTTTTTTTTCAGTCCATTCTGCCACTCCCTGCCTCTTGATTGGTGCATTTAATCCATTTACATTCAGTGTGATTATCAATAGGTATGAATTCACTGCTGCCATTTTGTTATACTTTTTGTGTGGTATTGACAGTTTTTTTGTTCCTCTTAATGTTTTGTGCTGAGTTCTTTTTGTATACGGATTTTCTTTTCCTATCACTTTTAGCTGTTTTTTTTATGTTTTAAAAACAAAAAACAAACCCATTGCCATCAAGTCAATTCCGACTCATAGCAACCCTATAGGACAGAGTACAACTGCCCCATACAGTTTCCAAGGAATGCCTGGTGGATTAGAACTGCCGACCTTTTGGTCTTTTTTATTTTCTTCTCATTTTGGTAAGTAGATTTATTAATTTTTGTGATTACTCTGAAGTTTGCCTCTTTCCTTCCTCCTATGATTAAAACAGTCCGTTATATCTTGAAATCTCCATGACTTCCTCTCAATAAGGACTTTATATAACAACACCATTCATTCCCCCTTTTGTTTTGAAGTTCTCCTCATTTACACCTTAACATCTCTGGTTCCCTGTAATCAGTTTTGTAGTTTTATTTTTGTGAAGCCTTTACCTGGGTTGGTAGCTGGGTAATACTGTTGTGTGTCTTTATCTCAAGTTGTTGTCTGATGTCGTTGGTTCTCTGCCCAAAGGACTCCCTTTAACATTCTTGTAAGGCTGGTTTACTGTTTACAAATTCTCTTAATTTCTGCTTATCTGGGAATATCCTAGTTTCACCCTCATTACTGAAAGATAATTTTGCTGGATACATTGTTCTTGGTTGGCAATTCTTTTCTTTCAGGATTTTGTATACGTCATCTCATTGCCTTCCTGCCTGCATGATTTCTGAGAAGAAATCAGTGCTTAGTCTTGTTGATGCCCTTTTGTAAGTGATATTTCACTTTTCACAAGCTGCTCTCAGAATTCTTCCTTTGTTTTTGTGTTTGAAAGTTTGATTATGGCATGTCTTAATGAATTTCTTTTAGGGTCTCTCCTGTATGCGTCTCTTTGAGCTTCTTGGATGGAAACTGTCTCATCTTTCATGGTATTTGAGAAGTGTTCTGCCAATATATCTTCAAAAATTCTCTCTGTACTTTTTTTCTCCTCTTCTGGAATTCCTATTATGCATAAATTATTCCTTTTGATGGTGTCCCACATAACTCTTAGGCTTTCTTCATTTCTCTTTAGTCTTTTTTCTGATTGTTCCTCAAATAAATTGTTATTAAGGGATTTGTCCTGTATTTTGCTGATTCTTTCTTCCATTGATTCAATTCTACTTCTGTGTCCTTCCATTGAGTTATCTATTTCTGATATTTTATTGTTAAGCTTTTGAATTTCTAGTTGTTGTTTTTGTATGTTTTCTATTTGTCTACTCAGTTTGTCATTTTGCCCTTGCATTTTTTTTCCCAAATTTTTCTAGATTTTTTTAATGTTTTCCTTGATCTCTTTCAGGAGCCTAGACATAAATCTTTTGAATTCTTTATCAGGTAGCTTTATTGTCAGTTCTTCCTCAGGAAGGTCTTCTAAACCTTTATTTTGCTCACTTGCTCGAACCATCTTATCCTGTTTCTTCATGTGATTTGTTATTGTCTGCTGTCTCTGAGGCATTAAGGTGTTAGCCAGTCCTTTCCCTGATGTGGGGTGGCAAGTGCTGGTTGGTCAGGATCTCTCCACAGCTCTTGTGGGACTGTGCGGTCCTTCCAGGTTGGTAATAGAAGTTAGTGTGTCCACTGGAGAGCAGGACAGGATGTCTCCATAGCCACTGGGAGGCAGTGATGCTCAAATGGATGGGATAGGCATGCACAAATTGGCATCTCAGTAGGTGGTGGGGTATCAAGGGGTCTCAGTGCATGTTCCATCAGCCTGAAGGAACTTCCTAGGTGTGGGATGTGTGAAGTTGCAGCTGGGTGGTTGTTGGGTGAGGGCAATGGAATCTCCTACTTGTAGTTGAGCAAGGGCTCAGGGAATGCCTGCTGGGATATGCCATGCGATTGCTGGAGAGGTGATGTGCCCGACCAGCTGGTCACTGGGCAGGGATGCAGGGAGTGCTCCCGCTGATTGCCGAGTTATGGGTGTGGAGAGCACACACTGCCAGTTGCCAGGCGAACGGGGCAGGGAAGCATGTGTCACCAGTTGCTGGGTGGGCAAGGAGAGATAATACGCCACCAGTCACCAAGTGGGTGAGGTGAGGGGGATGTGTGCACTACCTGTCACTGGACAAGGGAGCATATGCCACCAGTCACTGGGTGGGGGGAGAACAGGGGAAGCATGTGGCATCACCCATCTCTAGGGGAGTGGGACAGGAGCACATATCACCAGTCACCAGGTCGGTGGGGCATGGAGGGACGTGCTGCTGGCTGTGCAGTATGACAAGCAGAGGGGAAGCGTGCACCAACAGTCACATGGCACACGAGTGTATACCACTCGTTGCAGAGTAGGGTGGGTGGTAGGAGTGCCCACTGTTTACCCGGAGGGCGGGGTGGGAGCGTGCTCAGCTGGTCACCAGGCATGGGTGCTGTGGCACTCCCTGTAGGCTGCAGCTAGTGACCAAGGCTTGGCCTGATTAAGTGTGGGGGGAGGGCTCCCTGGAGTCTGGACTGGTGGAGGACCCTAGTTGTTAATCTATGATCCAGTATTCTGTGGGCATTTCACGTCCTAATGATCATGCACCACTGCTGGTGAGTAGTCCTGTCCCTAGTTCCTGGCTCCTTCCTTGCTCTGTAGCTGCCCGGATCCTTGAAGCTCTAGCCTGCCTT
Source organism: Dugong dugon (assembly GCA_030035585.1). Lineage (NCBI taxonomy): Eukaryota > Metazoa > Chordata > Mammalia > Sirenia > Dugongidae > Dugong > Dugong dugon. Next base: position 17,211,712 of record CM057480.1, on the reverse strand, counting down.
CCTGCACTTTCCCTCCTTAGATCAGGTCATGTCCTGCTCACCTTGCTTCTCTCCAGGTTTTTCTACACAGCATCTCTGTCTCCAATTGGAAATTCCATGAAGTACCTTCCTGTGCTCCTTACCCAGGAACACTGCTAGCTTTGTCTCAAGATGGCCATGCTGCACTGGGCCAGCTGGCAGGGTGCCTACTATCCATGAATCTCCTCATTTGCTGTCTTCATTCAGTCTCTCCTTCCATTTGATGTTTGATCTAATTCCTTATCCTCTGTTTGATGCTCAGGATTCCAAGGTTGTCATCTGTATCCATTTCATTTGGTTTCTCGAGTCTTTGTTGTAGGAGGACACTATGGTGTGTCTGCCTAAGCCGCCATCTTGGGCCAATCTTCTCCTGGATTCTTTAATAATTTTTTTAGTGTTTTCAGTCTACACTGATGTATAAGTTTGGCTTAAATTTTTTCTTTCCTGTGCTATACTTGTCAGATTTGAAACAATGTCATATTGGTTTCCCTGAATGAGTTGAGGAATTCTTCTATATTTTGAATATCTCTGTAAGAATTTGTATAATGTAGAAATTATCTACTCCTTGAAAATTTGAATGAATCCACTTGTAAAACAACCTGCGCAAGGTTAATTCTTTGTGTAACTACTGACTGAATCTCTTTAATGGTCATAGAATTAGTCACGCTATCTTATTTCTTCCTGACAGTTTTGGAAGTATTTTTAAATGAAAATTGTCTACTTCTGCTTCCAAAATTATTGGCATAAAGTTGTTATTTTACTTTTGCCTTCCCTTTTTTAAATATGAATTTACAATACTGATAATTTTATTGATTTTTTTTACAGCAACAATTTTATCTTTGTTGATCCTCCCATTAGATGTTTATTTTCTATTTCACTGACTTTAGCTTACTTCTATCATCTCCTTCCTTCTGTTTACTCTTTATTTTTTCCTAATTTCTAAAGTTAGTTGATTAATGTTTTTGCTTTCTTCTTTTATGATAATAACTATAAATTTCCCTTTACATTTTTCTTTAGCTACATCACACATGGATTAAATGGCAATATTTAATAATTGAGTCATACATATATATGACTGCCCTTCTATTTATATTTACTTTATATTTGGAAGATACTTTATCATATGCATACAAATTTGTCACTCTGACTGCTTTGATACCTCTTTGTCTTAAAATCTATTTAATTCAATGTTAATATATTTGCATTAGCTTTCTGTTGTTGTTGCTGTTGTTTAGGATTTCCTGACTCTATTTTTTTGCCATTACTTTATTTTCTACATTTCTATGTCATTATATTTAAAGTGTGGTTCATATAAATAGCACATAACTGAGCTGGGTTATTTTGGTTTTCTGTTATACTGTTTCTTTTGTTTTATTTTTCCACTTTTGAAAATCCAATTTGATAGTCTTTGTGTTTTTTTCTTTTTTAATTTTATTTTGTTGTTGTTGTTGAGAATACACACGACAAAACATACACCAATTCAACAGTTTCTACATGTAGTCTTTCTGTCTTAACTGAAGTTTAATCAATTCATACTTATGGCTATGTTTTACATATTTGGACCACATTTTCACCCTTCTTTCACTTTTTCCTGATGATGGTTACCCTCATATGTTTGTTATAATCTATCCAAGACAGTCTTTATCTCAGCCTAAAGGTCTTCCTAATGTCTAATCATCACTATTAGAAGCAAAACACTGTCTTCTCCCATTTGGCTGACATTTAAGTAGTGTCTAAATATTGGTGTTGCCCAAAATGCTGGAATATACGTCCTTTTGCATGTCTCCGTATGGGCTCTATTAGATTTCTCTAAATTATAACCAGGAGAATCACTTAGCATGTGAATATTCAATTATATTCAGTATCGCTAGATTGTTATTCAAGGTGCTTCAATCAATTTATATTGCCACCCAGAGCGTCTATGAGAGTTGGTATTTCCCTCCTTCATCTCCAACACTTGATATTGTGAGTCTTTTACAATTTTGCCAGTTTGAAATAATGTCACTTATTTCATTTAGGCTTTAATTTACATATATTGAGCTTCTTATGTTTGTTAGCCTTTTGGGCTTTCTTTTAGATGAGTTGTCTCTTCATATTTTGTGCTTATTTTATATTGAACAGCTTTCCTATTACGCAATGATGTGTGATGTTTTAATAAATTCTTGATTTATAATCTAACTTTTTTTTCCATTTTGCTTATACTGTCTTTTGCTGTAGAGAACTTTTAAATTGTTACATTGTCCAATTTTTAAGCTACTTCTTTTGTTGACGGTATGTTCTGGATCACTTAAAGAATCCTTCCCTCCCTTCCTTTTTACTCTTTTTCATGAATTTTTAGAGTTCAAGTGTTCAGCTTAAATATGTGAAGGCATTCCCAACCAATAATATTTTTCTTGTATTTTTCACAAAGAATATTTGTCCATCTCTTAAGAAATGAACAAGTAATTTAATAAAAAAAATTTTTTTCTTTGGTTTACTACAAGGATTTTTAAATAAATAGAACACAAAAAGGATGGTATTTGAACTTAATGGCTATTAGAGCTTCAAAAGAGATTCATACTGTATTTGAATAAAAATAAAACATAAACAGAAAAGCATAATTGAGAGTTTTTACTCTATTGAACATCTATGATTTACTTACAATAGCACTAACTTCATTTATGGGAACAGCTACTAGAGAATAAGAGGAGATGAACAGTTATGATGAATCCCTCTGTTGTTTTACAACAATCATCATAACAACACATAAAAAGCTGGATCCGCTGACAGATGGCTGATGTAAATGAAATATCAGAGTTGTCAGTCTGAATTAATGATTGGCAATATAACATATGGATAAGCCTTTAAAGTACGGCTATAGCACAAAATAACAGAAGTCTTTTATTTTAGGACTGCATACAAATGTCCAGCCATCTTGCTATTCTCATTATCAGAACTTATACTTCCACATTGTAGAAGCAGTATGCATGTCTAAAAACATACACACACACACACACACACACACACACATGTTGTTGTTGCTGTTAGGTGCCATCGAGTGGGTTCCAACTCAAAGAGACTATATACAACAGAACAAAAAACTGTCCCGTCCTGCGCCATTCTCAAAATCATTGTTAAGTTTGAATCCATTGTTCCAGCCACTGTGTCAATCCATCTTGTTGAGGGTCCTCCTCTTTTTTGCTGACTCTCTACTTTACCAACCAAGATGTCTCTCCAGGGACTGGTCCCTTCTGGTAACAAGTTCAAAGTAGGTGAGATGACATCAGCAATGATATCCCTCATTCCATGCCCTCTTCTGAATCTGGCTTGAATTTCTGGCAGTTCCCTCTCGAGGTACTGCTGCAACTGTTTCAGAAGTACATTCAGCAAAAATTTACTTGTGTGTGATATTAATGATATTTTTTGATAATTTCAGCATTCTGTTGGTTCACAAATCTTTGGAATGGACACAAATATGGATCTCTTCCAGTTGTTTGGTCAGGTAGCTGTCTTCCACAGACAAATGAGTGCTTCCAGTGTTGCATCCGTTTGTAGAAACATCTCAAATCATATTCCATGAATTCCTGGAGCTTTGTTTTTCACCAATGTCTTCAGTGCAGCTTGGACTTCTTCCTTCAGTGCCATCAGTTCTTGATCATATGCTACCTCCTCAAATAGCTTAATGTCACCAATTCTTTTTGGTACAGTGATTCTATGTATTCCTTCCATCTTCTTTCGATGCTTCCTGTGTCGTTCAACATTTTGTGCATAAACAAAAAACCAAACCCATTACCGTCAAGTCGATTCCGACTCCTAGCAACCCTACAGAACAGAGTAGAACTGCCCCTTAGGGTTTCCAAGGAGAGGATGGTGGATTCAAACTGCTGACCTTTTGGTTAGCAGCAGCTGTTAACCACTGCACCACCAGGGCTCCATTTTGCCCATAGAATCCTTCACTATTGCAACTCAAGGCTTGAATTTTTTCTTCAGTTCCTTCAGCTTGAGAAATGCTGAGCGTGTTCTTCCCATTTGGTTTTCTAACTCCAGGTCTTTGCACGTTTCCTTATATATACTTTACTCTGTCTTCTCAAGCTGCCCTTTGAAATCTTCTGTTCAGTTCTTTTACTTAATCATTTCTTCTATTTGCTATAGCTACTCTACATTCAAGAGCAAGTTTCAGAGTCTCTTCTGACATCCACTTTGGTCTTTTCATTCTTTCTTTCTTTCCTGTCTTTTTAATGACTTTTTGCCTTCTTCAGGTATGATGTCCTTGATGGTATTCTACATCTTGTCTAGTCTTTGGTCATTAGTGTTCAATGCGTCAAATCTATTCTTGAGATGGTCTTTAAGTTCAGGTGGGATATACACAAGGTTGTACTTTGGTTCCTGTGGACTTGTTTTAATTTTCATCCATTTCAACTTAACTTGCATATGAACAATTGATGATCTGTTCTGCAGTCTGCCCCTGGCCTTGTTATGACTGATAATATTGAGCTTCTTCATTCTCTCTTTCTACAGGTGTAGTCAATTTGATTCCTGTGTATTCCATCTGGCCAGGTACACACATACAGTCACCGTTTATGTTGTTGTAAGAAGGAATTTCCAATGAGTAAGTAATTGGTCTCGTAAAATTCTATCATGTGATCTCCCATATCATTTCTATCACTAGGGACATATTTTCAACTACTGATCCTTTTTCTTTGTTTTCAACTTTCATATTCCAATCATCAGTAATTATCAATGCATCCTGATTGGGTGGCATTTTTAATCAATTTCAGACTGCAGAAGTTAGTAAAAACCTTCGATTTCTTCATCTTTGGCCTTAGCAGTTGGTGCATAAATTTGAATAATAGTCTCATTAACTGGTCTTCCTTTTTAAAAAAAATCATTGCTGTAGATTCTATTCCGACTAATAGAGACCCTATAGGATAGAGCAGAACTGTCCAAGAGGGTTTCCAAGGAGCAGCTGCTGGATTCGAACTGCTGACCTTTTGGTTAGCAGCACAGCTCTTAACCCCTGTGTCTTCCTCGTAGTCATATGGATATTATCCTATACTGACAGCTTTGTACTTCAGGATGGATCTTTAAATGTTCTTTCTGACAACGAATGAGATGTCATTCCTCTTCAATTTGTCATCCCGGCACAGTAGACCATATGACTGTCCAATTCAAAATGGCCAATATTAGTTCATTTCAGCTCACAAATGCCTAGGATATCGATCTTTATTCATTCCATTTCATTTTTGACGACTTCCAATTTTCCTAGATTCAAACTTCGTACGTTTCACATTCTGATTATTAATGGATGTTTGCAGCTCTTTTTTCTCATTTTGACTTGTGCCACATAAGTAAATGAAGGTCCTGAAAGCTTTACTCCAACCACGTCACTAAGGTTGACTCTATTTTGAGGAAGCAGCTCTTCCCCAGTCATATTTTGAGTGCCTTCCAACCTTTGGGGCTCATCTTCCAGCACTATACCTGACAATGTCCCATTGCTATTCATAAGGTTTTCACTGGCCAACTGCTTTTTAGAAGAAGACCAACAGCTCCTTCTTCCTAGTCTGTCTTAGTCTGGAAGCTCTGCTGAAATCTGTCCACCATGGGTGAACTTGCTGATATTTGAATTACCGGTGGCATAGTTTCCAGCATCACAGCAATGTGCAAGCCACCACAGTACAACAAACTGACAGACAAGTATATATACATGTTTATATACATACATATATATATATATATATATATATATATATATACACATATAAGCCCACATACACACACAATAGCGCTAATTCTGCCTTTCTAACTCTGTTTCTTTTACCCTACATCGCATATGTGATATTCCAATGGACATAATGCAGGTTTTAATGGAACCACTTCACAAGTTATAGATACGTCAAGCAAATAGCTACAGACATATACGTGTGTGTTCACACATTCATTTCAGTTGTTGAACAGTCAGTGTAGATTACTGATTAATAGTCATTATTAATTTGCCTAGCAAATGTAGAAATGGAGTGTCTTTTCTCCAAGCTCTCCACATTCCCAGAAAATGGATGTGCTCACACTAATAAAGTAACATCCCTCAATGTTCTCTACATTCTTGTCCTTTACCTAAGACATGATTTATGTGAAATTTGGCATAAGAGATTAAAAAAAAAGACTAAAACTTTGGAGTGATGAAAAGGTTTTGGAACTTGATAAAGGTGATGGTTTTACACAGTGTGGATGTACTAAATGCCCCAAATTGTGCACTTTAAGATGGTTAATTTTATGTGGTGTGAATTTTACCTCAATTTAAAAAACACACACACTAAAGCAAGATACAACCCAGAGTTAAATAAACGATTCTTTGTTCTAATTACAGCAGTTCTCAACCCCCCAAGTAAAATATTGGGAAGTGTGTCACTAATACTTTGTAATCAATAATAAAGTACAGAATTTGTGAAAATTGATGTTTGTATAAATTAGTACTGATTCCAAATTAGTCTGAGAATAACATCACTCTCACATGTTTGCATTTTAACATGCCTTCTTGACAGGTAGAGAAAGGGTAGAGTTATAGCAGCTACCAGCTACAATTGTACATTTATCTGCAGCCTGTCTTATTCATCCAGCCATCTTAGGGCCAGACCTCTACTGGAATACCTTAGCATGCTTGTAAATTATTACTGTGCCTTTTAGCTGTGATTTTATATTTATTCCTAAATTCATTTTCATTTTATCTCTGGATAAATAGTTAATAAGGAAGAAGACAGAAATAGATGAAGGCAGAGTGAGTAGATCATTGTATATTCACATTGTCTTTTGGGAAAAATTATGCCAGAACACCTCTATAAAGGCAAAAGCACTTTATTTATCCAATCAAAAATAGGCAAATTAATGATGCAAATGAAATTGACAATGATACGATTCATATTAATAGTGTGTTAGGAGAAAATCTATAAATTCAATAGATTCTAAATACGAAAAATGGCTTTTGCTTATTGTTTCAAAGGACTTCCTTGTCTTCATTAATATTACCAGAATGCCTGGGGAAAAAAAAATCAAGCTTTATTAAAAGAAAGTAAAATTCAATATTTTCTTTAAAATTAATGTAGCCATATTTATTTTTCCATATAAACTTATTTTGAAACTTTGAAATGAGTAAGTTTGTGACTCATATGCTTGCAAAATGTTTTATAAATGCCAGGCCAAAGGGAGAAAATATCTACAGCTATTTGCTTGACTTATCCACAAATTATGAAATGGTTTCATTAAAACTTGCATATGTCCACCGCAATATCATGCATATGATTTTCGGGGAAAAGAAAGAGATTTAGAAAGGCAGAGCTACACTATTATGTAAAACATAAACATAGAAAACATACATCATAAAACATGTCCTCATTAATTCAGCAAGCATTTGTGGACTAACTGTTTGCGTCCAGTCCATTCTTTTCTAGCCACATCATGTACCGGTTGCAATAAAGCTGTTCCTCCCTTAGCCTTTTATGGTTCTCACACCACTCTTGGCCTTCGGAATCCTGACATGGTAGTCACCTTTGGTTGTATACCAAAAAAAAAAAAAAAAAACAAACATGGCTGTCAAGTCGATTCCAACTCATAGCGACTGCATAGGACAGAGTAAAACTGCCCACAGGGTTTCCAGGGCTATAAACCATTCTGTAGAGTGGCTGGTGGGTTTGAACCACCGACCTCTCGGAAGATGAGCCCTTCGTCACTACGCCACCAGGGCTCCTCTAACTGTATACCAAGGCAAACCTTATATTCTATTCTCCTTCTCCCACCTATCCCCTGCACTCTTTCTTCCAGTTTTATGCATGGTCCTCAGCCTCATCATATTCTTAAGAAGTAGCTGTGCCACGACCCAAGCTCAAGGGAATGAATCTTGATTAGCTTAAGCCAATCATTATGGATTGATTTGTGTGCCCACCAAACTATGTGTTGTAAATCCTAACCTCTATGCCTGTAGTTTTAATCCCATTTGGGAATGGGTTGTCTTTGCTATGTTAATGAGGCAAGATCTGAGTAGGGTGTATCTGGAGTCAATCTCTTTTGAGATATAAAAGAGATTTAATAAAAGCAAGGGAGCAAGCAGAGATGCGGGAAGAGAGATGCCAGGCCACATGAAGATCACCCAGGAGCAGAAGCTCAAAGGGACAAGGACCTTCCTCCAGAGATGACAAAGACAGAAAGCCTTCCCCTACAGCCAGCACCCTGAATTCAGACTTCTAGCCTCCTAAACTGTGAGAAAATAAATTTCTATTTGTTAAAGCCACCCACTTGCAGTATTTCTGTTATAGTAGCACTAGATGACTAAGACACCAATCATGGCAGTGTTATTCACCTTTCCAAGTGATCGGCTTAGGTACTACATGTGACACAATTATGGTCAGTATAAAAGGGAGGAGGTCTGCTGAGTTTCTGGAAGGGGTTTCCTCACTCTTCAAGTGGGACATAAAACAGGTTTGTTCCCTTTTCTGCCTCTGAATCATCTGCTATGATACCTGGAGTTGGGGCAGCAATCTTGGGGATGTGAGCAGCTCTGGCTTTAGAGTCTGTCTCAGGTTGGATATTCCAGAAGCAGACATTAAGACAGAGTTTGTAGTGCAATATGATCATTAGGGATCAACGCCAATGAAAGGAAGTAGTAGGAAGCAGAATTGGGCCAAGGGAGAAGGTGAAGTGTGATGCAGACCCAGGAAAGCCTTGGCCAATCCCACAAGGAGCTCTGGGATAAGTATGACCCTTTGAAGTCATCCTGCTTTGGGCTGAATGGCCACTCCCTAATACCCCTACTTTACTCAATCATCTGAAGAGTGGGACTGAAGCAGCTCTCTGCAACAGGGACCTATTCTCCCTGAAGTAACTATCAGCTGGTGGCTGCCTGTTGACCTCATTCCTCACACCTGGGCAGCAAGACTTTCCCTTATGGGGGTCTGAATAACATATCCCTGTGTCTACCACAGAGGACAAGCCAGTCCACTGAGGATTTTGTGAGTAGTGATGAAAAATGGCTAGGTCCTTGGCATTGTCATTGATCCACTAAATTAACCAACCCTAGAAATACCCTATCTACAGATTTATCTTTATATGAGATCATATAGGAGCACAGTTTCTTAAAAATTCCATTATTTGCAGCAGATGGTCTTACTTGATACAAATTTGTCTCACCTGATCACAATTTGCATCAAGGCTCCTGAATTTTCCAAACTTCTGAAACAAACTTTTTCAGCCTGAACACAAAATCTTTCTTCAGGCATAATTTTGGTACTTACTCTTCAGCTATAACTGCTGTGTCTAAGAGATGCTCCCTGCTTTCTGCAATTAATTCCTAGAAGGGGCTTGTGTGTGCTGGGGAAGAGAAAATGGAACTGGGAAGATTCTCGCCTTAAGGAGCTCAAGGGCATAAGGAGAACTGTTTGTACTTGACTAATAAAAGTCAGGAGAATTACCAGCACTTTTTAAATAAGGTAAATCATGTGTTCCCATCTCCTTCACTGAATTTAATTTTACTCACCAATTAATCTAATTTTAATAAAGTCTGTGTTCAAGATCTAGCTCCTCCATTAACTAGCTTTGCAAACTTGAGAAAGTCCAGTGTCTCATGTAGCCTCAGTTTCCTCATTCATAAAATGAGTTTTTTAGACTGGGTTGTCTTGAGGGTCCCTTCTAAGTTTAAAATCCTACAATTCTATGAGCCATGTGTTCATTTCTGCTTATGGCTTTCTGTTTCCTGAAGTACATTTTCAATAATAGTCATCCAGCCACTTTCTGCTTAAATCGCCCCTTTCATGGTATGTCACCCGGAGGCCTCTGGACACCCCAGTGGAACAACAGACGCAGAGGAAGCTGTCAGATGGCCCCCTTCAGAGCTGTCTTCCACTAAAACGCCTAATCATATCTGCTACATGCAAGCAGCCAGCCAGCCCCAGGCACAAAACAGAGGGTGGCAATAAAGCCTCCCTGGTGATATCTGTGTTCCAGCAAGCTCTGAGCACTGGGAACATCTTATTGGGGGATCTTTGGGAAACCAACTGAAGGAGACCCCTGGGCATGTTTCTTTTTCTTTTTTTTAAGGAAGCCATAGTTTTTTATAGCAAATTAGCCTTGACCTAGGAAAGAAGAGTATATTAATATAGGTTTGGTTTTTCTTTTAATAGATAACTTCCAAGGGAAGCCCTTGACTGTCAAACACATAGGGACCCCAAATGAGTGCAACTGATCAAGAAGTCTTTGGATCTATTAACAGGCAATTCACAAAAGAAGATATCTGAATGACCGATGAGCACAGGAAAGAATACTCAGGGAAACGCAAGTTAAATGCATAATGACATGCCACCACAAACGCGCCAGAAATGGCTACCATTAAAAACACTGACAACGCAAATGTTAGTGAAGACGTGGAGCCCTGGCGCCCTCAGACACTGCCGGTGGGAGGATAAGTCGGAGCAATCACTTCTGAAAATCGTTTGGCAGTTTCCAATCAAGTTAAACACATGCTTCCCTTACGACCCAGCAATTCCAGTCTTAGACACATATGCACGAGAGAGGATACGCCCACAAAAACAACATGTAAAAGAATGTCCATAGCAGATTTGCTCCTAATAGTCAAAAAACTGAAAACCCAATTCTCTAATAAGAGGAGAAAGGAATGAAGTCCTGATACGTGAGTGAATCTCTGAACATTATGCTGAGCCAGAAGAAGTCAGACACAAAGGATTATATACTCGATGGATCTATTCACATGATGTTCAAAAACAGGCAAAATTAATTTATGGTTATAAAAGTCAGGATACTGCTTATCTCTGGATAGATGGAGGATATTGATTAGGAAGAGGCTGAGGGATCTTTCCAGAGTACTGAAAGTGTTCTGTATCTTGATCTGGGTGGTGTTTTAAAAAAGAAAAAAAAAAAAAAAATTGCCATCTAATTGACTTCAACCTATGTGGAAAACAGAACTGTGCTCCATAGGGTTTTCAATGACTGATTTTTTGGAAGAAGATCACCAGGCCTTTCTTCTGAGGCACATCTGGATAGACTCAAACCTTTCTGTTTATAGTCAAGTATGTTAACCATTTGCACCCACCCACGGTGGTGATTTCACAAGTACATAAAACCAAACCAAACCCACTGCTGTCGAGTCAATTCACACTCATAGCAACCCTATCGGACAGAGGAGAACGTCCCATAGGATTTCCAATGTTATAATCTTTACAGAAGCAGACTGCCATATCTTTCTCCCATGGAATGGCTGCTGGGTTCTGTTAGCAGCCGAGTTCTTAACTACAGCACCACCAGGGTTCCCTACACAAGTACATACACATGTAAAAATTCATTGAGCTCTACCGTTAAGATTTGTGCAATTACTTCTATGTAAATTCTACCTCAATAAAAATATTATATTGGGTTCCCTCAATAACGTAAGAAGAGACCAGATTTGTTTCCTTATGTGGATCCTACCATAGCCATGCTGCTTTGCTTCTTGAAGTAATCTCCCCAGGCAAATTGGACCCTGTTAGCCCTGTGTCACATAAAGGGACATCCACAGGCCAGACTAACTGCAGCTCAATGAAGAAGTCAAAGACAATACCACCTATAAAACAGCTTCCATATATCAAAGGCTTTCTATGTACCACACTCTGTGTGTCCTGAATCCTCCTCCCTAAAACCACCCTGCCAAACAGGTACTATTTTTTTCACCGTACAAAAATTTATACATACATTGTTATGTGACATACATACATACTGTGACAGCACACTCCTCCTTTCTACCCGATTGCCCATGTCCATTCAGCCAGCTCCTAACCCTCTCTGCCTTCCCATCTCACCTCCAGACAGAAGCTGCCCATTTAGTCTCTTGTATCTACTTGAGCTAAGAGGCACACTCCTCACGAGTATCACAATGTCCCACAGTCCAGTCCAATACCTGTCTGAAGAGTTGGCCTTGTGTTTTAGTTCTGGGCTGATAAGAGAATCCATGGGCCATGCTTCCAGGGTTCCTCCAGTCTCAGTCAGACCATTAAGTCTGGTCTTCTTACTAGAATTTGAGTTCTGCACCCCACCTTTCTCCAGCTCCATCAGGGACTCTCTGTTGTGTTCCCTGTCAGGGAGGTCATTGGTGGTAGCTGGGCACCATCTAGTTCTTCTGGTCTCAGGCTGATGAAGTCTCTGGTGTATGTGGCCCTTTCTGTCTCTTGGGCTAATACTTTCCTTGTGTCTTTGGTGTTCTTCATTCTCCTTTACTCCAGGTGGGTGGGGACCAATTGATGCATCTTAGATGGCCGCTCGCTAGCTTTTAAGACCTCAGATGCCACTCACCAAAGTAGGATGCAGAACATTTTCTTAATAAGCTTTGTTATGCCAAGTGACCAAGATGTTCCCTGAAAGCATGGTCCCGAGACCCCTACCCGTGCAAACTTTGTCCCTCAAAGTGTTTGACTGTATTCAGGAAACTTCTTAGCTTTGGTTTAGTCCAGTTGTGCTGACTTCCCCTGTAGTGTGTGCTGTCCTTCCCTTCGCCTAAGATAATTCTTGTCTACTATCTAGTTAGTAAGTAACCCTCATCCTCCCTCCCCACCCTCATAACCATCAAGGAATGTTTTCTTCTGTGTTTAAACCTTTTCTTGAGTTCTTATAATAGTGATCTTATACAATATTTGTCCTTCTGTAACTGACTAAATTCACTCAGCATAATGAGCAGGTACTATTTAACTACATTTTCCAGATGAGAAAACTGTTGCTTACAGCAATTAAGTAACTCTCTCACCTTAACCCAACCACTAAATGGCAGACCTGGAACTCAAATAGAGTTTTGTTTGGATACCAATCCCAGATATTTTCAACACAGCCTGTCCCTTCACACTCAAGTGCTAGCAGTCAGATAACCCACCAGGGGATAGGGGTCTTGAACATGTTCCTTTTTGCTATTTTGAGGATGGCTGCACTGGCCCCTCCATAAGTCTAGAGTGGGTCAGAGTGTAAGTACCTCAGGTGTGAGAGAAAGCTCCCTTGCATGAAGTGAGAAGAAATTAATGAATCGCCCAAGCTCCCGCTGGCAAAGCATGGTCTTCACACCTGTTCAGGGTGAAAATGAGCAACAAAGCCAGACACGCTCACAAAAGTAGAGCTTAAAATCTTTATGAATGTGTCTTTACTGGCTTCACAAAACATGCATCTTTTCACTTTAAAAATACGACAATACTGTTTCCAATTATAATCCTTATTTTTCTCCACGCCAGGCTGCCAAACACTCTCAGGTCAAGGAACTCTCATGTCTGAATTATTTCAAGCCAAATAGTTCCTTGGAGACGGATAGCTGTGATTAAACTTGGCAACTGTTATGAATCACATGAAAAGTGCACTGAAATTAATGCTATTATGCTGCAAATCTCTGCTATTCTACTCCTTGTGCTTTTGCAGTACTTTTTAAAAATTATTATTAAAGGTGTATTTTGCCTGGGTATAATTATGAACACAAGGAAAAATAATGAGAGCAAAACACACTAAGCACCCTCTGTAATTTGAACATCGTATTGCATGGAGTCGATTCCGACTCACAGCGACCCTACAGAACAGAGAAGAACTGCCCCATGGGGTTTCTGAGGCTGTAATCTTTGCAGAAGCAGACTGCCTCATCTTTCTCCCGCCGAGCAGCTAGTGGGTTCGAACTGCCAACTTAATAGCTGAGCCCTTAACCATTGTGCAACCAAGATCCCTAATTTGAACACACTGTTGCTTAAACATACGTGTTAGAAAATGCATAAATAAGGGCTGAACTTTCAAGTAGGGTTTTTTATCTTGGGTTGTTATATGATGTTTAGCAAAATCCAACAATAATGAGCCCAAACTCAATGCTAACAATTTATTGGGACTTATGAAAAACAACAACAAAATACACAAAACTATATCAAAAGCCTCACGCAAACAAATGTACAACTGTAATTCTTACATTTTCTGGCCTTTTAGCTGGAAACTATAATTTCCATTAACTAAGATTTTAAATATGAGCCAAACATATCTAAATAAAACTTATCTAAAATCATCTCATCAGACAAGTTCCTGCAAATCAATTAATAAAATATAAATTAGAATTATTTCTTGGAATTACTGTGTAACTAACCTATCAAATGATGAAACCCATCCCTCGATTATAATCTTACCATTGGCCCTCAATGGAAAATAGGACATATATACAAGCTGCTCCAAACAACATCTCAAGAATTAGTGCCACCATCTATTGGATTTGTGATCTTGGGCAAGTCTCTCAACCTATTGTTGTTGCTGTTAGTGACATCGAGTCAGTTCTGACTCAGCGACCCTACGCATGACAGAATGAAACACTGCTTGGTCCTGCACTATCCTCACCACCATCGATATGTTTGAGCCCACGGCTGCCGCCACTGTGTTAATCCATCTTATTGAGGGTCTTCTTTTTCAATGACACTTTACTTTACCAAGGATGATGTCCTTCTCCAGGGACTAGTTCCTCTGATAACATGTCCAAAGTACGTGAGACAACATCTCGTCTCGCTATCCTAGCTTCTAAGGGGCATTCTAGCTATACTTCTTCCAAGACAGATTTGTTTGTTCTTCTGGCAGTCCATGCTATGTTCAATATTGTTTGCCAACAGGATAATTCAAAGGCATCAATTCTTCTTCAGTCTTCCTTACTCACTGTCCACCTTTCACATGCATATGGTGTAACTGAAAATATCATGGTTTGGGTCAGGCACACCTTAGTTCTTAGTTCTCAAAGTGACATCTTTGTTTTTTTAACACTTTAAACAGGTCTTTTGCAGCCGATTTGCCCAATGCAATACATTGTTTGACTTCTTGATTGCTGCTTCCATGGGTGTTGATTGTGGATCCAAGTAAAATGAAATCCTTGACAACTTCAATCTTTTCTCCATTGATCATGATGTTGCTTACTAGTCTAGTTGTGAGGATTTTCGGTTTCTTTATGTTGAGGTGTAACCCATACTGAGGGCTGTAGTCTTTAATCTTCATCATGAGTGTTTCAAGTTGTCTTCACTTTCAGCAAGCAAGGCTGTGTCACCTGCATATCACAGGTTGCAAATGAGTCTTCGTCCAATCCTGATGCCGTGTTCTTCTTCATAGAGTCCAGTTTCTTGGATTATTTGCTCAGCATACAGATTGAATAAGCACAGTGAAACAATACAACCCTGACACATACTTTTCCTAACTTTAGATCATGCAGTATCCCCTTGTTCTATTCAAATGACTGCCTCTTGGTCTGTATACAGGTTTCACATGAACACAATTAAGTGTTCAGGAATTCCCATTCTTTGCAATGTTATCCATAATTTGTTATAATCCAACAGTTGAATGCCTTTGCACAGTCAATAAAACACAAGTAAACATCTTTCTGGTATTCTCTGCTTTCAACCAAGATCCATCTGACATCAGCAAAGATATCCCTTGTTCCACATCCTCTTCTGAATCCAGCTTGAATTTCTGGCACTTCCCTGTCAATGTACAGCTGCAACCATTTTTGAATTATCGTCAGCAAAATTTTACTTGTGTGTGATATTAATGATATTGTTTGATAATTTCAGCATTCTGATGGATCACCTTTTTTTGGTATGGGCATAAATATGGATCTCTTCCAGTCCCTTGGCCAGGTAGCTATCTTCCAAATTTCTGGGCAAACACAAGTGGATGCTTCCAGCATTGCATCCGTTTGTTAAAACATCTCAGTGGGTATTCCGTCAATTCCTGAAGCCTTGTTTTTTGCCAATGCCTTCAACACAGCTTGGATTTCTTCCTTCAGTACCATCGGTTTTTAATCATATGCTACCTCCTGAAGTGGATGAATGTTGACCAGTTCTTTTTGGTACAGTGACTGTGTATTCCTTCCATCTTCTTTTGATGCTTCCTGCGTTGTTCAATATTTTGTCCACAGAATCTTTCAATACTGCAACTTGAGGCTTGAATTTTTTCTTAAGTTCTTTCAGCTTGAGAAATGCTGATCATGTTCTTACCTTTTGGTTTTCTGTTAGAGGTTCAGTTTTCTTATCCACCTAGCAAGGATAATAGTGAGGATGAATGAAATTAAATATATGAGAAATGCTTTGTAATTCTCTAAAGCCTTGGTAGGATTTTTCTCCAATACAACAATTACTTAGCAATAATTTTCTATATCTATATATATCATTCGACCTTTCACAAAGTGTACGCTTTACACATTGTGAGATTAATATAGTTTTAATTAATGGTTTATATAGTATTCTGTAATCAAGGTCTTCTGAAAGGAGCCTGCCTAAGCTGAGAGTAGAAATGGGAGGCCAGAGGGATTGATCCACACGTGGTTTTTCTCTGAGGCAAACTACAGAAATTCTTCCTAACAATTCATGCCTAACAAGATTTTGTCTAGTCTCAAAACCTTGACAAATGGAGGAGACCTGCAAAGAGAAATACAAAGGAATGTTACAGCTACAGACTGCTAAGAATAAGAATGCCTTGTTTCACTCAGAGCTGAAGATGTCATTTGGAGCTCAAAACGATGAAACCAGCTCCCCAGTGGGTGAGTTGGGGCACTCGTGCACCTGAGGCGACTACAGCAAAACAACATTTTCCTTTTCTGAGTTTAGCCTTTATCTCCTAGGACCACTTTATCTTTGATCTCCTAGACATTGATCACTTCAGGAAATCTTGAGCAAAACAAGTGATCACCTGCCCTTAAAAAGATGCCAGGAGATTCAAAATAAATTACAAATCTGGCTTTCACACTGTGATCTTACACTGAAATTTTAATCATATTTTCTTGTACCATATTTTAAATGAATATTCTTTACAGCTGACAGCAATCTAACTAGGCAAGTTGCAATCTTCCAAAATTATACTCAAAATCTATTTTCCAAAAATTTTTGTTAACAACTTAGCATATCCAAATGTGCCTAGATAAAATATGAGGTATACATTGATTGATAACTATAGTATTTTATTACTACCTTCTCTTCTCTGTTTCTTTCCCAAATTTGGCAAAATTATCGTTCAACTCCTTTCTAATCTGTGGGCTACTCTAGAGTTTCATCAGTCTCTTTTTAGACAATGTCTTTGGTCCCTTCTATGTGATCAACACACTCAATTACATAAGAACACCTGTATCTGAACACAAATGCACCATCTTCTGCAGATGGGTGATCTCAGTGAACCAACAGTCCCCCATACAGAGACAAGACGACATTAAAAATAAGTCAGCTGTATCAAGCCAGCGTGGCTCCTGAGACTCACAGGAACAATGTGTCTGCTAGCAAGAACACTGAAAATTGCAGCCGTTCGTTCTCAGGCCTTTTGGCACTTTCAATCACCTCACAGATCAAAGGCTACAGAAAGACAGACCGAAGCCTGTCACTGAGCTGGAAACCAAACCTTCTATAGTACTCCCTCACTCCCTCTCCACAGACCCACAGGCTGGACTCCAGGAAAAGTTTACCTAGCCTGAGAATGTCAGGGTGCTTTCCAAATATCACTAACTCATTAATATGACCAGAAGTAACAAAGACTTGACTAAATTTAGGTAACTCATCTTGCACACTTAAAGTCACTGCCACTGCTACTCTTGACCCTTGCATATCCTGCTGGAGGTCAGAGAATATATTTCTAACCTCTCCAATGATTGGGTAGCATCTTTATTTATTAAAATTCTCATGATGGCCCAGGAAAGTAGATCATGTAAACAGGCTGATGGGCTTCAGAATATGAATCACTGATAAATAACTAAGCAGTATGTATTCAATTTCTTTCGTATGAAAACAAAAACCAAACTCATCGCCATCACGTTGATCCTGACTCATAGCAAGAAACTCAATATTTCTGGTAGTAACATTATTCTTCTCACCGAGAGTTTATTGCCTGGACAGGGGAATATATCTTCTGCTGGTGCCAAGAGAACTAGGTAGAATCTTCCTACAGCTCAGATATTTCTGATATCATGTCATGATGAGTTGTTGTAGAGAAATTCTGTACTCTACACAGGCCCTTGTATTTCCTATGACTGTTCCAACAAATTACCACAAATATGGTGGATTAAAAATATATATATATTATATAACAGTTCAAGAAGTCAGAAGTCTAAAGTCAATCTCAGTGGGCTAAAATGAAGGTATCAAAAGGACTATACTCCTTCTGGAGGTTTCTAGAAGCTGCCTGCATTTATTAGCTCATAGTCTGCCATCATATCTCCTTTTCTTCCTCTGCTACCATGGTCACATTGCCTTCTCTCTTTGTCACTGGTCTCCTGCCTACCTCGTAAAGGACCTTTGTGATATGCAGCAGGCCTACCCAGATAATCCAGAATAATCTCTTCATACCAACAACCTTAATTTAATCATATCTCTAACATTCCTTTACCATGTAAGGTAACATATTCACAGGTTCTGGGCATTAGGACATGAACATCTTTGGAGGACCATTATTCAGCCTACCAGTCATCAACTGAGAAGGATCCATTTTGTAAATCTGTTCTTATTAATTAAAATTACACATTTGAGTTTAGGGAAAAAAAATTACAGAACAGAAAAAGATATTTGCATAGTAGACAAAACTCTCTGGACTGTTTATATATATACACTCACTACTGGAAAATATTATGGATTTTAATAGTTTCGCATTAACTAACAGGAAAGCTTCACTTTCAATAATCTTGTATTAATTTAACAGGAAAGTTATATCATTATCTTTGGTTTTTTTAATTTGCATTTCTCTGATTGCTAGTGAAGGTGATTGTTTTATCACATCTATAATGGTCATTTTGGTTTCCTTTCCTGTGTTTTCCTTACTCATGTTTGGCCCACTTTTCTTTTGAATTGTTCATCTTTTACTTACCAAGTTACATGTGTTCTTAATATTAAACTCATTCCGTTAGATATGCTACAGATATCATTTTTCAGTCTATAAATCAACTTTTAACCTTAGTTATGAAATATTTTATATCTCCAAGCAAGAGTTGTAGCCTTTGCCCCTTCGATGTACACAGACATACCAACAGACCACTTCCTAGGTGTCATGGATTGAATTGTGTCCCCCAAAAACATGTGTATAACTTTGGCTAGGCTAGGATTCCCAGAATTGTGTGATATTGTCCACCATTTTGTCCTCTGATGTGATTTTCCTATGTGTTGTAAATCATACCTCTATGATGTTAATGAGGCAGATTAGTGGAAGTTAGGTTAATGAGGCAGGGCTCAATCTACAAGATTGGATTGTGTCTTAAGCCAATCTCTTTTGAGATATAAAGGAGAGAAGGGAGCAGAGAGACAGGGGGACCTCATACCAAGAAAGAAGCACTGGGAGCACAGTGCATCCTTTGGACACAGGGTCCCTGCATAGAGAAGCTCCTCAACCAGGGAAGATTGATGACAAGGACCTTCCTCCAGAGCTGACAGAGAAAAGAAAGCCTTCCCCTGCAGCTGATGCCCTGAATTTGGACTTGTAGCCTACTAGACTGTGAGAGAATAAACTTCTCTTTGTTAAAGCCATCCACTTGTGGTATTTCTGTTACAGCAACACCAGATGACTGAGACACTAAGCTAATATTGTTTCATTGGCATGCATCTTGGTGTTTAATATTTAAACTCTGTATAATATATATATATATACATATATATCCCTTAATACAATGTATATTGATCCAGTGTTCACATAGAATAAAAATCACATTTGCGTCCATGAAACTCAATATAATATTTTTAACAAAATAATGTGTGGCAAAGGTCTTGAGTTACATTCCCAATGCATTAGACAGAATGACCTAATCACTGTGGATGTTTTGAAAAGTGTTCTGAACGTCAGGAAAGGCAATGTGCATGGTAGGTGTCCATGGTGCTGTGAGAAGCAAACTGTTCATGTCACTGTGTATAAGGCAACTGTTTGTTAACAACCATAATAAAATTTGGTGATCAAGAGGTGATGTGTTTATAGCATTGTTTGTTACTTATTTATAAACACTTTGCTACGTTGTGGGTTCACAGGTAACAAGCTATAATTTTGCCCCTTTTAACAAAATGGGAAATAGGCTTCCAATCAGCAATTTTTCTAAATTTTGAGTAAAACAATTGATTTTCAGGAACCAGTCCCATCCTGATATTCCTACTGGTAAAAATATTGTTGTTTTATACTACTTTAGATTTGTGATCCAGTAAGGGAACATAACCTGAAAATGCCTCTTTGCTTACGTCTGAACCCCACTATTCATTTTAACAAATTTTATTATATTTTACCCCACCTCAGTTCAGTCAATCATCTTGAAAAAGAGAAGCTGAGCTTTTATAAAAGAAATCTGAAAAAAAGAAGGTGAACTTTTGACATTTGAACAAACGAAGTGAAATTTCTACAAAATTAATCTATTTGTCATCCAATGCATGAATTTTTAAAATGTTCCAGTACATCTTTAAAAAATTAAAACTATACAAATGGGACACAAAACTGACTCTAGGTATGATGTCAAATAAAGATGATATCATAGTTTCAATTTTTGATTACAGACTGCTGGAAGATAGTAAGACCGTTATCTTCATGAGCTTGGGGAAGTGTAAAATTTCTTTAAATGGACTAAAAAATAACTACATAGAGAAGGAAAACAATGAATTAAACTACATTAAAATTAAAAGTCACTGATCATTAAAAAGATACCATCAAGAGAGTGAAAACGACACCAACAAAGTGGAAGAAGATATTTACAATAACCATAACTGATAAAAGAGTTGTATACAGGCTATGCAAACAACTCCTGTAAATGAACAAGAAAAATACAATAAAGCCAATTTAAAAATAAAATGGGCGAATGACCTGCACAGGTACTTCACAAGGACAGGATTTCAACTTTTCCAATAAACATATATAAACGAATAAAATGAAACTCAACTGCATTAGTCACCAGTTCCTTGGAATTCATTTGAATTCCAATGAATACCACTACAAACCTACTAGAATTGCTAAATATTTAAAGCTTGAAAACTCTCAATTCACTGTTAGTGGGAATATAATTTGGTAAGGAACTTTAGAAATCTTTTTGTAGTATCTACTGAAGTTGAACATACAGATATTCTTGACCTAACAGTTCAGGTTCTAGGTATATGCCCAACAGAAATATATGCATATGTGTTCCAAAAGACATGTATAAGAATTACTGAAATTATTCAAAATAGCCTCATAAGTAAATTGTGATGCTTTCATATAATACACTACTACTTATCAGGAAAAAAGAATGAACTATCGCTACACGAAACAACCTGGATGACTCTCACAAACATAAATAGGGTGAAAGAAGTCAGGAACAAAAGAAAACAGTGTACAATCTATTTATGTAAATTGAACAATAGGCAAACTAATTGCTGCAGTGGTTAAGAGCTATGGCTGCTAATCAAAAGGTCAGCAGTTCAAATCCACCAGCGACTCCTTGGAAACCCTATGGGGTAGTTCTACTCTGTCTTATAGGGTCACTATGAGTTGGCATTGACTCGATGGCAATGGTTTGTTCTTTGTTTTGTTTTTTTTTGTAATCTATGGTATTAGGAATCAGGATAGTGATTACCTTGGGGTAAGCGAGGGCAGGGTATTTAGGAAGGGACACAAATGGGGCTTCCAGAGTACTGATAATTTTCTGTTTCTAGATCTGTGTATTAGTTTGGGTTCTTCTCAATAGTAGACCCTGAAACATGTATTCGGATAGGGTAGTATATCATGAAATGCAAATGAGGAAATCGGGAAACTGAGACAAGGAAGAGGGAAAAGTCAAGCAAGTTTGCATTAAAGAGCAGATTCCACTGCAGGCAACTTGGACACAATCCTGTTGCTGGGGTCATTCTGAGAACCCATGTGAAGCATGTCTCAGGATTATCCCATGGAGTACAGGAAGGCTATGCCATTTAGGACCAGAATCCCATCCCCCATTGTTTAAAGATTGCTCTGGGGCACTGACCACCCTCACTGTTGGTGGGCAAGCTCCTATGGTACCAAGAAGCCTTGCAGGGGCATGAAGTTGGAAATTGTCAGTGCACTGTCGACCCTAGCTGCAGGTGAACTCAGGTGAGCCCAGGGCATCCAGTGCAGAGCACCAAGTGTCTGCTATAGTTTGGATGCTGAATGCAGGGCTATGTTATCCCTGTGAAAAGTCATCATGCTGTGTATCAATGATTTACGTATTTTTTATGCATGTACGATATACTTTAATAAGGAAGTTTATTTAAAAATTGTTCATAAGTGTCTTAGTCATCTAGTGCTGCTGTAACAGAAAATACCACAAGTGGGTGGCTTTAACAAAGAGAAATTTATTCTCTCTAAGTCTAGAAGGCTAGAAGTCTGAATTTAGGGTGCCAGCTCCTGGGGAAGCCTTTCTCTCTCTGTCGGCTCTGGGGGACGGTCTTTGTCATCAATCTTCCCCTGGTCTAGGAGCTTCTCAGTGCAGGAAATTCAGGTCCAAAGGACACACTCGGCTCCCGGCACTGCTTTCTTGGTGGTATGAGGGCCCCCTGTCTGTCTGCTCACTTCTTTCTTTCATATCTCAAAAAAGATTGACTTAAGATACAACCTAATCTTGTAGAGTCAGTCCTGACCCATTAACATAACTGCCTCTAATCTCACTTAATTAACATTATAGAGGTAGGATTTAGGACACATAGGAAAAATCGTATCAGATGACAAAATGGTGGATAATCACACAATACTGAGAATCATGGCCTGGCCAAGTTGATACATATTTTGGGGAGACACAATCCAATCCATGACAATAGGAAAGGTACATACAATGAACGGGGTGTCATACCAGAAAAAAGAATAAAAACTGAAATGCCTTACACTTATGAGTAAAACCATTTCCCAACTACTTTGGTTAGCATTTCAAGGTGACCCAGTCAGCTACTTCCTAGCTCGTCAACAACAGTTGTCTCAGAGTTCCTGATGTGAGATTAACACTTGGCCAATATGGAGAATGATGCTGGTCATGCAGTTCAACCCAAACCTACAAATATAGTTATTCATTTGGTCACTCACTCATTCCTTCATTGAGTTTTGGCTGAGTACTTAGCATTTCAGGCACTCTGTGGTACTGGCGATAAAATGAAAGCAAATCTTTCCCCTGCCTTCAGGAGTTCATAGGCCAGTGCCTTAGTTTCCTAGTGCTGCTGTAACAAAAAACACCACAAGTGGGTGGCTTTAAAGGGCAGAAATTTATTTTCTCACAGTCCAGGAGGCTAGAAGTCTGAATTTAGGTTATGGTTCTAGAAGGAGGTCCAGCCTTGTTGGTAAACCTAGGAGTTTCCTTGGCATCTATCTTCCCCCAGTGTGTATCTCTGTGTCTATTCTGCTTTTTAAAACTCAGAAGTGATTAGGTTTAGGTCTTACCCTACTCTGGTATGACCTCATTAACATAGCAAGAGAAAACCCCTAATTCCAAACAGGGTCATATTTAGAATTGCAGGGGTTAGGATTTTAACATCTTTGAGGGGGGCATAATTTAATCCATTATAGCCAGTAGAGAGGCGAGAGATGTATCGATCAGGTATGACATGGAAAATCAGGAAATAAAACAGCTGCATAAGCAAAGTTCTGTGAGCATAGAGACAGCCATGATCAATTTGGTCCAGGAAGTTCAAGAACAGCATTGTAAAGACACTTGAAAGATGAGTAGGCCTTTGATGACATAGAAAAGCAGGGGAAAGACTTTGGCATAGAGAAGACAAATGTAAACACACAGAGGCAAGAGGCTGTACGGTGTGTTCAGTAAAACAGCAAGTAGTCCAATATGGCCAGACCATTGATGGAGTGTAGGGAGGGATGATGGTGGGGGAAAACAAGAACTGAAGCTGGAATGTAAGATGGTAAGGGGCTCTGAATTGTACGTTGCTGTAAGCAGACTTTATTCTGTAGATAAGGCTGAATCCAGAAAAGGGTTTTAAGTGAGGAAATGACACAGACAAACCAGTGCTTTAAAAAACTGGGACGTTAAGGGAGGATGAATTGGAGTGAGACAAGACGGTAGACAATGAAGTCAGTTGAGAAGCTTTAAGGGAAGTCGATAAGGGTACGCATTTAGGAGCGTTTAGAAGTTATATCTCTATAAATGTTTAAGCTTCACCATTAAATGTACAGTCATAGCCCCAGACAGGCTTATAACATGCTGTTCAAGCAACAGGCACCTTTGTCAGACAAATAAAGGGAGAAATAGCCTCCTCTGGAAATCTCAAATATATCTACAAAAGTGAGACAAGGCAAAGAAGTACAATTTAAACACCCTAATACAAAGTCCTGTAAAACAATAAAAGAAAAAATGAGCAAATAAAATAGAGGTGAATGTGGAAGGAACCAATAAGGCTATTTCTAGTCACTAAGGTATTAAATTCATAATAAAAGAAAATCAAGCTTCTGTAAGGGAAAAGCCACTCTGTGTACAACTTTTGTTTTAGGAAACAAAAAAGTATAAAATGTAACTTATAGCAGATTGAAGAGTAGAGAAAGTACAGGTCCTTGCAAGGAACTTTAGGGATGTCCACTATGTGTTATGAAATGTGCAGACTGAACAACAAAAACAAATTATCAATTTCTTGTGAAAGAAATAAAACATTAAAAAAAAAAAAAAACTTCCAATAAATACAACTATCTTTTAGGAGAAAAATAATCAAGTAGATGGAGGAACTCTAGGGGAAAAAAAAAGGATGCTTAAAAAAATCTATTAACAATGATAAGAATACACATAAACATAACTCGTATATTCAGCAAATATTTATTAAGCATTTATTGTTTAATGGACATTATTCCAGGGGCTGGGGATACAGCAGTGAACAAAGCGGATACAAATCCCTGCCCTTATGGACCGTGTATTCTTATCTCCTCTACAATCAATCAAGGAGCCTTGGTGGTACAGTGGTTAAGAGCTTGGTTGCTAACCAAAAGGTCAGCAGTTCGAACCCTTCAGCAGCTCTGCAGAAAAAAGATGTCACAGTCTGCTTCTGTAAAGACCACAGTAACCCTATGGGGCAGTTCTACTCAGTCCTATAGGATTGCTGTGAGTTGGAATCAATTCCACAGCAATGGATTTGATTTTACAATCGATCATTACCTCCAGTTCTAAAATACAAATCAGATCTCATTCCCCTTGCTTAAACCCTCCAGTGGTCTCCATCATGAATCCCTACTACGCCCTATACAGTCCAACAAGACCAAGGTCCTCTCTGATCTCATTTCCTTTCAGCCACCTCCTTGCTTCCTATATTCCCACCACTCTGGCCTTCTTTATGGTCCTCAAATGCTCCGAGCTTGTTCCTGTTTAGACCTTTCCCTCTTGCTCTTCCCTCTGCCTGAGACAGACTTCCCCATGGATAGTTTCCTCAGTCCTGAAGTCTCAGCTCCAATAACTTCTCCACAGTGACATCTTTCCAGACTGCCTTAACTCTTTACTGTCTTCAGAGTAATTAGCACTTTAAAATCATCTTAATTTATCTGTTTCTCTACCTTTCTCCTCTAAGCTGCAAGAGAGCAGAGGACATGACTATCCTATTCAACCTGACACGCCCGGTGCTTGACAAATAGTAGTTTTTCAAAAAAATGCTTGTTAATTGTGTGTATGTATGTGAGGTTTAGTGAAAACAGGTCAGTTGACTATGGTAGCTTAGTCAGTTGCATAGTCATGAGAGTCTACAGAAAAATAAACTCTTGCTACCAATCCGTGCTGCTTCTGCTAGGCCCATACTTAGTACATTCTCCATGAGCAACTGAGTGAGGATAGACGGTGGCAGTGGTAATTTTGATGACGATGATGACTAAATGAGATTTTTGCACTGTTGCCTCAGGCAACAAGTCAATACACAGATCAGCAACCTCAACCAACCAGCCTCCAACTGAAAGGTCAAAAACGTGAGAAAATAAATGACTTTCTGCTCCTGAATTTCAATTCTGACCTGCAATGCAGCTGTATTTCACCTATACCTTCTGCAACTACCGGACCCTGTCACTTATGTTCAGTAGTTTTGCTGTAATACAATGTTTATAGCTACGCACATGTATATTCATTCATTCATAAAGAATCTGAATGAAATCCCAAGTTTGATTTTTGCTCATGAACCTTCTACAAATCTCCAAAGCCATGAAACTCAAGGCTGACTCTAAAATCTTCAGATAGGCCATTTTGCCTCCAATTTGGTGACAATCAGGGTTCAGGTAATGTTTATGTGGCCTTTTAATGCCAGCAATATGTAAATTACACATGTTGAGAATCACATGTACAGCATAATGCTGTGTAACCTGGAAAGAAAGCACTCAGCACCTTTGATCGTCCTGTTGATTGCAGAGAGGTGAACTTCTGTGCATTGACTTTTCAATAACCATTTTTTGCCTCATTCAGTGCAGAAAGACAACCTCACCTAAATAAATACTCCTGACAATGACCTGTATTGCAATAAGTTGCTAATAAAGGGGGGGAAAAAAGATTTAAACTGCCTCTCAGTCTTTTTTTGTGACAGAAAGGAAAGCTTTGGATGCTCTGAGAACAATTACAATTTGTACATACTAGTGGGTGCTGATCTAAAAACAAAATATAAAGGGGATATCAAAGTACAATTCATTTTACATTAAAATATCAAGGACATCAGGAACAAATGAAAATACTCAGCTCAATTCTATACAGACAGTGAGAAGACAGCATACATGTCACAGATACAACCATCTCCACCTCTGCCTTCCTTGTTACTTGGGCTGAAGAGAAGAATGGGGCCTGCTCTGCCCAGGTTGAACTCTTCCCTGCAGCTAGAGAATGAGCCCACAGTCTCAAAGGATAGGCAATGGAAGAACTCAAGGCTGAAAGTCAAAATAGCTGGGTGACCTTGGCTAAGTCACTTCATGGCTGAGCCTCTATTTTCCATCTATGAAATGAAGAGGTGGGACATGAGCTCCGTAGTTCCAGTTAATTTTAATATTCTAATAATTTGTTTTAACAAATAATCTTTAAAAATATAGGAAATAACTTGATACTTTTATTTTTTCCTTTCAACTAAAGTAAAACATGAAATACTTAAATTCAGATTGAAACAGACCAAAGAGAACTTTGACACTTTTCCCTGTTCCTAATTTTCCTAATAATGTTTTCAATCTGCTTCCATCTCATTCAAGAAATATCTAAAGATAGTTCTTCCTAATTTGCACAGTCCAAATTTTCTACTTTATGGAATGTATTTTTTAATAAGTAACTTCTTTTATTTAAGAAAGAAATGCTGTTGCGAAGGGGAAGAAGAGAACAATATCACTTATTTTCTTGGGAATATGAGACTACAAATATTTTGTTTTATTTTAATCCTTTGGGGGTGTATAATTTTTAATTACGTAAAGTATTATGATGACATGTGCAAAGACCTGGAGACAGAAAACCAAAAGGGAAGAACACACTCAGCGTTTCTCAAGCTGAAAGAACTGAAGAAAATATTCAAGCCTCAAGCTGCAATACTGAAGGATTCTACGGGGAAAATATTAAACAACACAAGAAGCATCAAAAGAAGATGGAAGGAATACACAGAGTCACTGTATCAAAAAGAATTAGTCGACGTTCAACCATTTCAGGAGGTAATATATGATCAGGAACTGATGGTACTGAAGGAAGAAGTCCAAGCTGCATTGAAGGTAGTGGCAAAAAACAAGTCTCCAGGAATTGACAGAATACCAATTGAGATGTCTCAGCAAATGGATGCGGCACTGGAAGTGCTCGCTCGTTTATGCCAAGAAATTTGGAAGACAGCTACCTGACCAAGGGACTGGAAGAGATCCATATTTATGCCTATTCCAAAGAAAGGCGATCCAACCAAATGCAGAAATTATTGAACAATGTCATTAATATCACGTGCAAGCAAAATTTTGCTGAAAATCATTCAAAGCGGCTGCAGCAGTATATCGACAGGGAACTGCCAAAAATTCAAATAAGTTATGAAATAAGCATTTCCATTGTATAAACATGGCTGTAGATGAGCCTCCTGTGCCCTAATCTGGAATGCATACTTTAGTAGCAAGCAGTGGTAAATGTGAGCTTTGATTATTACTATAGTTTTTAATTAAAAAAAAAAAAACTACAAATATGAAAGTCACAAGTCAAGCCGACTAGAGGCATGCATGTCCTCTCTATATAGTATGATCTAAACTTCAAGTTAAAAAAAAAAAAAAAGAAAAGAAGAATTCTGCTCCCTGGTCTAAAATCAATAATCTAAGTTCTTCCCTCAAGAAATTTTGCAAATCAAGCATAGAAAAGCAAAGTAATGCCAAAGCAAGCTGAAGGAAGGAAATAATAAGAAAAGAAACCGATGAAATTGAAAACAGGAACACAATAGAGAAAATCAATGAAACGAAAAGCTGATTCTCAAAAAAAAAAAAAAAAAAAGGATAAACTTCTAGCAAGACTGACAAAAATTAAAAGCAAGAATTCATAAATTACCGATATCAAGAAAGAAACAGGATATCACTTCAGATCCTGCAGCTACTGAAAATACAATAAGGTAATACTATGAATAACTTTATGCTCATAGATTCAACAACTTAGAAAAAATTGACAAATTTTGCAAACACTACAAACCACCAAAACTTAATCAAGATGAAATGGATAATCTAAATTGCCCTATAACCATTAAAACAATTAAATTCATCATTAAAATCTTCCAAATTAAAAGCCCAGATGGAATCACTGAATAAATCTATCAAATTCTACCAAAGATTTAAAGAAGAATTAATACCAATTTTACACAGTTTCTTCCAGAAAATGTTAGAGAAGGAAAATTCCCAACTCAATTTTTGAGGCCAGTATTACCCTAATACCAAAACCAGACAAAGATTGTACCCCCCCCCAAAAAAAGTCAGTATTTCTCATGAACAAAGATGAAAATATCCTCAACAAAATATTAACAAATTACATCCAGCAATGTACAAAAATAATGATATACCATTACCAAGTAGGATATATTCTAGGTATGAAAAGGCTGGTTCAACATTAGAAAACCAATCAATATAATCCATGATTTTAACAGGTTAAAGAAGAAAGATTGTATGTTCATAACAACCTATGGGAGAAAAAAAAAAAATAACAGAATCCAACACCCCTTTATGATAAAAACTCTCAGTATGGTGGGAAGGCAGGGGATACTCCTCAACTTGATTAAAAAAAAACATCAACAATAAACCGACAAGGAATGTCAAACTTAATGGTGAAAGACTGAATGATTTCCCTCTAGGACTGGGAACAAGGTAAGGATGTCTACTCTCACCACCCTTTTCAACACAGCACTGGAAGTTCTACCCACTGCAACAAGGCTACAAAATTAAATATAAGGCAAACAGATGAGAAAAAGAAACAAAACTGTCTCTATTTGCAGATGACATAATTGTCTATGTAGAAACTCCCAAGAAATCTACAAAAAATTCGTAGAACTAATAAATTATTTCAGCAAGGTCTCAGAATATAAGACAAATATAAAAAAACTAATTGCATTTCTATATACTAGCAACGAACTTGTGGAAACTAAAACTAGAATATCATTTAAAATCGCTCCAAAGTAAATGAAATACTGAAGTATAACATTTGCAAAACATGTTTAGGGTTTATATGCTGAAAATTACAAAATGCTAGTGAAAGAAATCAAAGATGACCTAAATAAATGGAGAGACATACGATGTTTATGGATTGGAAGACTCATTTTAGTAAAGATGCTAATTCTTCCCAAAATGATCTATAAGTTTGACACAATTACTACAAAAATCCTAGCAAAAGTTTTTTTTTTTTTTGTAGACATAGATAATCTTAGTCTAAAATTTATGTGAAAAGATAAAAGCTCTAGAACACCTTTTTAAAAATCTTGAAAAAGGAGAATAAAGTGAGAACAATCACTCTACCCAACATTAAAGCTTACCATATAGCTATGGAGCCCTGGTGGTGCAACGGTTAAGCACTTCACTGCTAACCAAAAGGCTGGCAGCTCAAACCCACCAGCCACTCCTTGGAAGCCCTATAGGACAGTTCTACTCTGTCCTACAGGATCACTGTGAGTGGGAATCGACTCAACGGTAACGGGTTTGTATCGCTACACTAAGCAAGACAGTGGTATTAGTGGAAGGATAGACACATAGATCAGTGGGACAGAATAGAGAACCAAGAAATAGACCCCCACAAATACGCTCAATTGATTTTTGGTGAAGGTGCAAAAGGAATTCCATGGAGGAAGGATAGCCTTTTTAACCTATGGTGTTGGAGCAATTGGACAGTCATAGGCAAAAAAATGAATCTCAACCTAATCCTCACCTCTAATTCAAAAATGAATTCCAAATGATCATGGACTTTTATGTAAAGTGCAAAACTGTAAAATGTTTTTAAAAAATAGGAGAAAATCTTTTTAAGATTTAGGACTAGGCCAACAGTTTTTTGGATATGACATCTAAAAGCATGAAGCATAAAAGGATAAATTGATAAACTGGACTTCATCAAAATTAAAACTTTCTCTCTGTGAAAGACCATGTGAAGAGGATGAAAAACAGACTCATACAAGAAGAAAATACTTGCAAACTACATAGCTGACAAAGATCTAGAATACATAAAAAGACATCTCACAACTCTGCAGTTAAAAAAATCCAATAAAAAATGAGCAAAATACAGACATTTCACCGAAGAAGATATCCAGATGGCAGATAAGCACATGGAAAGATGTTCAACATCATCAACCATTGGAGAAATGCAAGCTGGAACCACAATGAGATATTACTTCAAACCTATCAGAACGGCTAAAATGAAAAATAGAATCAACACTATGTGCTGGCTAAGATGTAGATAAACTGGATGACTCATACATTGCTCATGTGAATATAAAATGGATAGCCACTCTGGAAGACAGTTTGGCAGTTTCTTAAAAAGAAACACTTAATAACAATACAACCCAGAAATTGTACTCTTGGGCAATTACCGCAGAGAAATGAAAACTTACGTTCACACAAAACCTGTACATGCATATTTATAGCAGCTTTATTTACAATAGCCCAAAACTGGAAACAGCCCAGATGCTCTCCAATGGATGAATGGTCAAAGAAAACCGTAGTACATACATACCATGGAATACTAATCAGCAATAAAGAGAAAAGCATTAATTTCTAGGGAACTATGCTAAGCGAAAAAAAAAATTTAGTCCCAAAAGGTAGCATACTATATGGTTTCATTTACATAACATTCTAGAAATGGCAAAATTGTAGCTACGGAGAACAGATTAATGTTTGTGAGATGTTACAGAGTGTCTGTTTGTATGTGTGTGTGTCTAAAAGGGCAATCAATTGGATTCTTGTGGTGATGGAACTGTTTTGTATTAGTTTCCTAGGGCTACCTCAATAAAACACCAAAAACTGAGTGGCTTATAAGAACAGAAATTTATTGTCTCAGTTCTGGAGGCTATGGGTCCCAACTCCAGGCATCAGCCGGACCATGCTCTTCGCATTCACACTAGGGGAATATCGTTCCTTGTCTCTTCCAGCTTTTGGTAGCCCCAGGTGTGGCTTGCATTTTCATCTTCACATGACCATTTTCCCCCACGTGTCTGTCTTTGTTTCTCCTTTTATAGGACACCACTCATACTGGATTAGCATTTACCCTAATCTAGTATGCCCTTATGTGTCATAGATTGAATTATGTCCCCCCAGAAATGTGTTGATGTATCAATTTGGCTGGGCCATGATTCCCAGTATTGTGTGGTTGTCCTCCATTTTATGATTGTAATTTTATGTTACAGAGGATTCGGGTGGGATTGTAACACCCTTACTAAGGTCATATGCCTGATCCAATGTACAGGCAGTTTCCCTGGGTTGTGCCCTGCACCACCTTTTATTTTACAAGAGATAAAAGGAAACGGAAGCAAGCAGAGAGAGGGGACCTCATACCAAGAAAGCAGTGCCAGCAGCAGAGCGCATCCTTTGGACCCAAAGTTCCTGCGCAGGGAAGCTCCTAGTCCAAGGAAGACTGATGATGACGAGGACCTTCCTCCAGAGCCAACAGAGAAGAGAAAGCCTTCCCCCGGAGCTGAGGCCCTGAATTTGGACTTGTAGCCTACTAGACTGTGAGAAAATAAATTTTTCTTTTTTAAAGCCATCCACTTGTGGTGTTTCCATTATAGCAGCACTAGATGACTAAGACATCATGTTAACTGATAACATCTTCAAAGACCTTATTTCCAAACAAGTTCACATTCATAGCTACTGGGTTAGGACTTTCAATGTATCTTTTTGGGGGACACAATTCAATCCATTACATGCACTGATGTCAATATACTGTTTGTGATATTGTACTATGGCTTTGCAAGATGTTCCTTTGGGGGAAACCAGGCAAAGAGTACACAGAATCTTTGTATTATTTATTACAAATGCAAAACCATAAAACTTTTACACCATTTATATCTGTGAATCTACAGTTATCTTAAAATTAAAATAAGTGTAATTAAAAATTGTTGTCGTTGTTAGGTGTCATCGAGTTGTTTCCAACTCATAGCAACCCTACGCACAACAGAACGAAACACTGCCCGGTCCTGTGCCATCCTCACAATTGTTGCTATACTTGAGCCCATCGTTTCAACCACTGTGTCAATCCATCCTGTTGAGGGTCTTCCTCTTTTTTGCCGACCCTCTACTCTAGCAAGCATGATGTCCTTCTCCAGAGACTGATCCCTCCTGATAACATGTCCAAAGTATATGAGAGATAGTCTCGTCATCCTTGCTTCTAAGGAGCATTCTGGCTGTACTTCTTCCAAGACAGATTTGTCCATTCTTTTGGCAGTCCATGGTATATTCAATATTCTTTGCCAACATCACAATTCAAAGGCATCAATTCTTTGGTCTTCCTTATTCATTGTCCGGCTCTCATATGCATATGAGGCGATTGAAAACACCATGGCTTGCGTCAGGTGCACCTTGGTCCTCAAGGTGACAACTTTGCTTCTCAACACTTTGAAGAGATCTTTTGCAGCAGATTTGCCCAATGCAATGCGTGTTTTGATCTCCTGACTGCTACTTCCATGGGTGTTGATTGTGTATCCAAGCAAAATGAAATCCTTGACCATTTCAATCGTTTCTTCGTTTATCATGATGTTATTAGTCCAGTTGTGAGGGTTTTTGTTTTCTTTATGTTGAGGTGTAATCCATACTGAAGGCTGTGGTCTTTGATCTTCATCACTAAGTGCTTCAGGTCCTCTTCGCTTTCAGCAAGCAAGGTTGTATCATCCGCATAATGCAGGTTGTTAATGAGTCTTCTTCATATAGTCCAGCTTCTCAGATTATTTGCTCAGCATACACATTGAATAGGTATGGTGAAAGGATACAACCCTGATGCACACCTTTCCTGACTTTAAACCATGCAGTATCCCCTTGTTCTGTTCCAATGACTGCCTCTTGATCCATGTACAGATTCCTCACGAGCACAATTAAGTGTTCTGGAATTCCCATTTTTTGCAACGTTATCCATAATTTGTTACGATCCACACAGTCCAATGCCTTAGCATAGTCAATAAAACATAGAGATTTCAAACAAAGATGGACCAAGAGGAAACGCCTGGCAATCTAATTCTAAAAATCAGACAGTAAAAGTCCTATGAATCTCAACATTCGAATCTGCAACTGAGCATGGAGATGGCGTAGGGCTGGGCAGCATTTTATTCATTGAATGTGGGGTCGCCATGAATCGGGGGCTGAGTCAATAGTAGCTAACAACAACAAAAAAAGGGTTGGAAAAAATAACTACAACGTGTATGGACCATACATTTAACAACCAACAAAACATTAAGAAAATATTTTATTTGGAAAATTAATGCTAATGATTTGCATCAACAAGAATCAGGAATGAAAGACAATGAGCCTACCTCTCTGTGAGGTTAAATTGACCCATTCCACAATGAGCGCTCTCCCCCAAGGCAAGGAGGACACAAATGAAGAGCATTTGGCCAGTACAATCAGTGA
This sequence comes from Dugong dugon, assembly GCA_030035585.1. Lineage (NCBI taxonomy): Eukaryota > Metazoa > Chordata > Mammalia > Sirenia > Dugongidae > Dugong > Dugong dugon. Next base: position 17,177,752 of record CM057480.1, on the reverse strand, counting down.
TGGTAAGAAGGTTGGTGTGCTGATTTGTAAAATGGGAAAATATTTTATTCTACTGCTCCAGAATCAGATGATGTGAGATCATATACCTGTCGGCTAAACAAGGAAAACAGGCTTGGTGATGTCACTAAAGAAATCTGTAGCTAAACAAGAGAACTGGTGGGCCTATCATTATAGACCAGGGGAAGCTAAATCCAATCATAAAGGAATTGGAAGAGGTTCTTCCCTGAATTTGTTCCGGATTTTGAAAATTTTGCGTCGTGTACTATAGCAAATATCACTGAAGCTGTGACAAACATCCCACGTTCCCTAGAACTAAAAGTTTCTTTCACAGTTTGAATGTTTGGATTCAAAACCTTAGCACTGAAATTGTTATTGGAACGGAAGAGTGAGGAATTGTCCAAGATTTAAAAAAAAAAAAAAAAAAACTGGCATGGAAACTATACATTGGCTAAGATAAACTTTCCAATATTCCCCTAGGTATAAATGCACATAAAATAGTGTCAGTGTTAAAGAGTGTAGCTTTCCTCCTTCCTGTCATGATTCCTATTTTATTTCCGTCACAGAACCTTTCATTCTCTGACATTATCTCGTTTGTTTATATATTTCACTGTTAATATTTATATTCCCTTAATATAATGTAAGTTCCATCGGGACAGACACATTGTCCATTTTATTCACCATTGTATCTACCGTGACCAGTAAATAGGTAACACCAAACCCATTGCTGTGGAGTTGTTAAGTCGATTCCAACTCATAGCAACCCTATAGGATAGAGTAGAACTGCCCCACAGAGTTTCCAAGGAGTGGCTGGTGGATTTAAATTGCTGACCTTTTGGTTAGCCACTGTAGCTCTTAATCACTGTGCCACCAGGGCCATTATATAAGTGAATGAAGAAGTGCATGAGGTGAAATTTGAATGCAGTACAAAGTTTCTTGACATAACGAAGAATGTTTACGTCTGCTACAAAGAGAAGAAAAAGAAACATTCATCCTTAATACAAACTTTCTAGTCTTTTAAGAAACCTCAAATAACATATGCAAAAAAACTACTCAAATAATAAATATAATGTGCCATATAAATTACTGGGTAGTATATAGTTAATACTTACTTATAAAAACACATATTTCTCTTTGATTTATTTTAATGTATATATGCATATATAGCATGAAATAGAATTCTAGGAACTTAACTACTGTTATTGTTAGGTGCCACTGAGTTGGTTCCAACTCATAGTGGCCCTACGTACAACAGTTTGAAACACCACCTGGTCCTGTTCCACCCTCACCATCGTTCCTGTGCTTGAATCCATCATTGCAGCCACTGTGTCAATATATCTCATTGAGGGTCCTCTTCTCTTTTGCTGACCCTCTACTCTACTAAGCATGATGGATGTCCTTCTCCAGGGACTAGTCCCTCCTGATAATATGTCCAAAGTATGTGAGACTAAGTCTTGCCATCCTCACTTCTAAGGAGCATGCTGGATGTACTTCTTCCAAGACAGATTTGTTCGTTCTTCTGGCAGTCCATGGTATATTCAATATTCTTCATCAACTCCATGATTCAAATGCATCAGTTCTTCTTCTGTCTTCCTTATTCACTGTCCAGCTTTCACAAGCATGAGGCAATTGAAAATATTATGGCTTGGGTCAGGCGCACCATAGTCCTCAAAGTGACATCTTTGCTTTTTAACATTTTAAAGAGGTCTTTTGCAGGAGATTTGTCCAATGCAATAAGTCATCTGATCTTCTGACTACTCCTCCCATGAGTGTTGATTGTGGGTCCAAGTAAAACATAATCCTTGACAACTTCAATCTTTTCTCCATTTATCAGGATGTTGCTTATTGGTCCACCAGTTGTGAGAATTGTTGTTTTATTTACTTTGAGGTGTAATCCATACTGAAGGCCATAGATTTTGATCTTCATCACTAAGTGCTTCAAGTCCTCTTCACTTTCAGCAAGTAAGGTTGTGTCATTGCATATCGTAGATTGTTAATGAATCTTCCTCCAATCTTGATGCTTTGTTCCTCTTCATATAGTCCAGATTTTCAGATTATTTGTTCAGCATACAGATTGAATAAGTGTGGTGGAAGGATACAACCCTGAGGCACACCTTTCTTGATTTTAAGTCATGCACGCAGTATCCCCTTGTTCTAAGTACAGGTTCCTCATGAGCACAATTAAGTGTTCTGGAATTCCCATTCTTTGCACTGTTATCTATAATTTGTTATGATTCACATAGTCGAATGCCTCTGCATAGTCAATAAAACACAGGTAAACATCTTTCTGGTATTCTCTGCTTTCAGCCAAGATCCATCTGACATTAGCAATTATATCCCGTGTTTCACGTCCTCTTCTAAATCTGGCTTGAATTTCTGGCAGGTCCCTGTAGATATACAGCTGCAACCACTTTTGAATTATCTTCAGCAAAATTTTACTTGCATATAATATTAAAGATATTGTTTGATAATTTCTCCTTTCTGTTGGATCACCTTTCTTTCTAATGGGCACAAATATGGATCTCTTCCAGTCAGCTGGCCGGGTAGCTGTCTTCCAAATTTCTTGGCATAGACAAGTGTGCACCTCCAGGGTTGCATCTGTTTGTTAAAACATCTCAGTTGGTATTCCATCAATTCCTGGAGCCTTGTTTTTCACCAATGCCTTCAGTGGAGCTTGGACTTCTTCCTTCGATATCATTGGTGCTTGATTATAATTTGAACTTAACTACAGTGTACACAACAATGTATCTATCAGAAATAAGGATTCAGTTTACAGTTGTGTGACTTAAGACTATCCAGGAGCCACTGACATTTTAAATTTAGGGTTCCTATCTCCAATTTTTGTCCCGCTTTTTCAGATAACATGACCATATTCATAAGTTATACATTTTTCATAACCATCCTTGTAATGTATACATAAAATTATATTGGTTAAATATATCAGCATTTATTCACTCCCCATTACCGGACTTTTAGTTTGCTTAGGCCATGTCTTATGTTTACCTATGAAAAATAATGCTGCAGTAAATATTTTAATGCCTTAAGCCTTTCTCTGTATTTTGTATTTGGTCTAACCATACACTAGGTGTGCAGGAGCTAAATTACTAGGTCATATATTATCAATGTCTTTAAAGTTCTTTACTCATAAGAATTTACCTTTCAACTTATTAAAGTCAGTTGTCTAGGAAATGTGCAGGGTTTTATTGGTTAAGGGTGGTTTCAATCTGAGATAAATATATGCTAATATATTTATAAAGAGCCCTGGTGATGCACTGGTTAAGCACTTGGCTGCTAAACAAAAAGTTGCGGTTCAAACCCACCAGCTGCTCTGCAGGAGTAAAGACCTGGCGATCTGCTGCGCTAAAGATTACAGCCTAGGAAACACTATGGGGCAATTCTACTCTGTCCTATAGGGTCACTGTGAGTTGAAATTGACTCGATGGCACACAATGACAATATATTTATATTATTAACATATTTTCTAATACTAATAGTTTTCCAGTACTCCAGGAAGATACTATATTTTGAAATAAAAAATCTACAATCCACCGTTTATATAGAGCAAAATATTTTCATAGCATTGTTATTAAAGATATGATGAGGTTACTTGAAGTCACTTATAAAGGCTATTTTGACAAAATTCACTCAGAATTCATGGTCAGAAAAATGTCTCTTTTTCATTTTTGCTACTTGGCTACATCAGTGCTATCTCCCACCATTATTTCCCTCTTTGCTCTAGATGCTAATAAGCTGGAGTTCATTTTTGTGTCCAAGGACTGCAGTATTCTTCACCTAGAGTTTTGTTAAAACATTTCCCTGCTTTTTCTCTTTTACTTAGGAGGGTGGGGATAGGAACTATAGACCATGAACTATGCAGGCAATTTTACATGCATACTTCCGCATAACCTGCTCAACAACTGTGTAATATAGTTGTTCAGATGTACACAGTTTGAGTAACTCGACTTTTATTGTACAGTCATGCATCCCTTAATGTCCACAATATGTTCTGTGAAATAGGACGTTATATGATTTGGATGTTGTGCAAACATTATATATTTAGCAAAGCTAAATGGGACTCTGTACGGCACAGTGGTTAACAGCTCAGCTTGCTAACCAAAATACTGGTAGTTCGAATCTACCAGTTGCTCCTTGGAAACCCTGTGGGGCAGTTCTACTCTGTGCTACAGGGTCACTATAAGTTGGAATCAACTCAATGGCAACAGGCTTCAATTTTTTTTTTTTTTTGAGTGTACCTGTATTGACTAAATAGCCAAGATACTGTACACATACAGTACTAACAGTACTGTATTTCAGCTAATGTATCTGGCAAGGTAATATAGGTTATATATGTACTGTACCATTTCGTGCCTACTGTACCATTATAGCGCCAGACATTTCCTCCTGCTCAGACACCTAGGTCCCTGCTCAAAATGCCTCCTGCTGGTCCAACCTCAGATGACCATCTGTCCTTCCAAGACTTCAGGTCCCTGCAGGAGAGCTCACTCCCCACCAGGTCACCCAACTAGCAGTTATCAGTATACGGACACTTGGGCCCCCGTCTGCTCACCCAGAACGTAGGTTCCAGCTCCAACCTCTGACCCTGGTCTGGCACTAGGAGGCTTTTGCTGCTGAGTGCTCCAGCATCCTGCAGACCCTCCTGGATGCCTGGTGCCTGCGGCAGGTCCGCTACTCACTGCTGGGGACCGCCGGGAAGCTCCACTCGGGTGCAGGTGGCATGGGGTGTGCTCAGACACAGAGAAGCTCCTGCAGGTGTGGGTGAAGTAGCATGAGTCACCCCACACTGCCCTGAACCCAGCACCTGCTCGGCCAAGAGACATGAGATACACACGTTATGGCAGAAAGGCTGTTCCATCCGCTAGACCAGTTATGTCCCCTACGCCCGTTCTCTGATCGGGATTTCTGAACTCTATTATTACCTTAGGGAACCACAGATGTATACGCGGTGGGACACTGCCTGAGCGGGCATTATGCGTCACATGACTGAATAATGATTCTTGGCCTTATTATATTCAAGTTTTTTTGTTAAGTTGCTACAAGTCTTTTTGGATATAAGAAGATGCATAAATAATGTCAACCAGTAATTTCAACATCAAAATGTCATTTTAGTTAGTGCTAAGCACTAGACTCAGAATGTTAGAGCCTGGAGGAAATCAGTCATCTCTCCAGCTCCATCCTTTGACAAACCAGGCCACGAGAGGTGACCAAAAAGACCCGAGGCATATAACTGGTCCTTAGCTACATTTCAGTCTTTTCAAAAACAGAGTGGAATTCTCTCTCGTGGCTCGCTTTCACTTCTTGTGTAAGGATCTCACCGCCTATTAGTCTCAGGACCCACTCACTACACTCAAGGTAAGCATGACAGTGAAATTTAAACATATTAATAAAATTCATCTGTTGTATAAAAACCAAACCTGTTGCCATCAAGTCAATTCTGACTCATAGCGACCTACAAGACAGAGTAGAACTTCTCCACTGGGTTTCAGTGGATGGTGGATTCCAACTGCTGACCTTTGGTTAGCAGCCAAGCTCTTAATTACTGTGTCAACAGGGCTCTTCATTTGTTCTATGGTACAACCCAAATATATGAAAACTAAATATTAAAGCTTCTATGTGCAAAAATTATTCCTACTATTCTGAAATACATTTTATTTTAAATTATACACTATCACTGTAATAAGAACTCTATTCTCCAGCCTGTAAACTGTTTTAATCATTTAGGTCCTTGAGAAAAAAATTGATACCTGTTATCATTTAACCTACTTCTAGAATTTATCCTAAGGGAGTCAATAAGAAATTTATCAAATAAGTATGTGCAAAAGTGTTAATAACAGTATTTATTTCTTTAAACACAGTAGTTTAAAAAATAGAGGAAGATTAGGATCCAAGTGATATGTTCAACAATAGGAGATTATTTAAATAATGATATATCATACAAAGGAATTCTATAAAGCAATTAAAAATCATGACACAGATCTGTATTTATTGGTATGGATAAAGGATAATCCTATTTACTGAAAAAGAAATGGCTATATATTTTTAGGCATACCAAATACCTAGAAAGATATTCCAAAATGCTCTTGGGGTTCTCTCTATATAACAAGACCACGGATGAGATACACTTTTTTCTTTATATATTTCTCTATTATTATTTTATAATTTTTATAAAGAGCAAGTATCATTTTATAATCATCAAAACAAAAATAATGGTATTTTATCCAGAAAAAATAAATGAACTGTTTAAAAATATTTGTCTAACATTAATTTATAAAAATGTCAGATCATAATGAACTTGGCTTGAAAATCCCCAGCAGTAATTATGGATTTTAACAAACTTTCATAATACGCTAAAAAGGTCAATAACGTCAATAAATAGAATTAAAATTTTTCATGCAATATCTCGTGATCCAGTGAAACATATTCCATATTTCTCATGTTTTGTCTTGTTTTCCTTGCTTTTGCCTCCCCCCTCCCCCCACCCCTCCCCAGCCAAGATGTCTACATCTTAATCCCTGGAATCTGTGGATAAGTTAGGTTACATGGCAAAGGGGAATTAAGATTGCAGATGGAATTAAGGTTGTTAATCAGCTGACCTTAAAATAGGGAGACTATCCTGTATTATCCAGTTGGGCCCGATATAATCACAAGTGCCCTTTAAATATGGAAGAGGGAGGCAGAAGGTCAGTGTCAGAGAGATGTAGCATGAAAAGGACTCGGCCAGACATTGCTGGCTTTAAAGATGGAAGGAGACCACAAGCCAAGAAATGCAGGCGGTATCTAGAAGCTGGAAAAAGCAAGGAAACGGATTCCGCCTTAGAGCCTCCAGAGAGAACTCAGCCCGATCAACACCTCCATTTTAGCCCAGTGAGATCCATTTTAGACTTAGCACCAGAACTGTCAGATAATAAACTTGTGTTGTTTTATGCCACCAAGTAGTATGGAGTGACAGGAAATAGATACAGGCCTTGATATTTTAATAATATTATTTTAAAGTTAAATGTAAAGGTTCTGCTCCTTCTTTAATATTAAAATATTTTTGTCATAATTATAAAACACATCCTTGGATCAAGGAGCTAGGCTTTGTCTTATTATATATCATCTTACGTGGAGATCTACACACACACTCACACGGTCTTTTTTATATTGTTGATTAATTCCCTTGTCATTCACCTCTTTACTAAATTTTTATCAGAATTCTACTCCCATTCATTCCCAGTATTCTGATCTCACAGAATGTAGTTAACAATAGACTTTCTCTAACCTCCCCACCACTCCCCACCTCACCTCCTCAGTTTTTGTTGTAGTAAGCCTGATTCTAGAGTTCCAACACTAGATTCTTTCTCACTTAAAAATCAGGAGAATTAGAGGAATTCATATGCATCACTTGCTGAAACCATAAGGGGGTGCACTGTCCACAGAGTAGCACTTGGTATGAAAGGTGGAACCAGGAACAAAGTGAACTTTGGTTCCTAGATTCCATAGCTATTGACATTACAACCACTCACAGAGGTTCACTATGTTTCCATGCCTGGGCCCAAAGCCGACAGGAAAATTCTGAGTCAGGATGAGCTAAGTAATCACGTAACCGCAAATCCAGAGCCCAGACCTTACATGCATTCTTTTTCCCTGTTCTCCCAGAGCTCTCCTTTCAGACTCTACGTAATCAAAATATCAGATTACTATCCCTTCTCTGAAAAATGAGGCTCCCTGACCACCCTCCAAACAACAGGAATTCTAAATGCCTCCACGATTCTCTACCATCCAGAATGCCCTGCCACCTGCGGAAAGGAACTCTCTGGCCCCTCTCCCAAGAGCAAAGGAAAACAAATGGACAACTAAAAGCAAGAAGTACATCTCCAGAGTGCATCCAATTACACCTGAGAACTGGAATGCTTATGTTGTTTTAAATAACAATTTATATAGTCCCTATTCACTTTGTTTTACTGTATCTCAAAGTAATTGTGTAATTTGTCACCTTTTTCTCTTAACAGAAAATTCTGAATTTTGTCATTTGGCTAGATATTCAAGGCCAAAGAAGACTTACAAGGGAAGGCAGTACTCCATGTTTTAAAGGAAACAAGTTTTAATACTGGAGTCTTTAAATTTGTCCTTTTCCATTTTTCCTGCATTGTCCTTGGAAATCCCCAATAGTAAGTAAATTTTCTTTACAAGTGTCAAGCGTAGTTCTCGAAAAGTTAAAAGCATTCTGCAAATGTCAAATCAATGTATGTCAAAGATTTACTTACTTCACAAGTGAGAGAACCAGCCGGATGGTAAAGCTAGTTCAAGCAACATTGGAGAAACAGGGACTTACATACTCTGACAGAAGATCTGCTGAAATACATTTGCTAAATTAGAGAAAAACAGGTTAATGCCCTATAGGGCAATAAAACTGTAACTCTCAGGGTTATCTGTTCATTTGCCTCTATCCCAATTGCTTCTCTACCAGACCAAAATCTATAAATTACCACGTAAGCCACAAAGCCTAGGCCGTAGTCAGTAGTAAAGAGTAAAACAAAGCTACATTCTCCTAGAGAATAAAATAATCCTTGGGTAGGTTTGTTAAACAATGTCCAAGGATGACACTGAAAAACCTTGCAGTCAGCCTTTTATTTCCAAGTTTTGGGTTGTTTTTCTTATTACAATTAAGTGGGCAATCTTATATCCGTATCACTCTTTCCCCAGGATGCTTTCTTCCCTAACTGATGTTTTGAATTTGGTAACTTTGTTCTGCTCCTCTATTAATGGTGGATTAGTTACCTAATAATTTTTCAGCCTCTTCCACTTGCCTGGCAGTATTCTGGATACATTTGTATAACAATTCACACAAACTGCCTTCATGTCAATAGACTCATTTTCCTTTAAAACTTTAGGAGATTTAAAGGTGATTCAATAAGAATTGAACACATTAAAAAATTTATTACTCAGTAATTCGATTTTACATGGGTATAAAATGGTTACTTTGTACTTATTTAATCCTCACGATAACCTGAGGAGGTAGGTTTTGTTACAGACTAGGAAACTGAGGCTCAAAGAGGGTAATTTCTTTGTGGCAAGCAGAGAGCTTTCAAAGCCTGTGTGTTTTCCACTAGACTTTGTCCACTGCCTTAAGCTACTGTTTTTCATAATCCATGCAACATGAGGTTTGAAGTTTTCCATTTAAAGTTTTAGTTTACCTTGTTTATAGTTAAACACCAATCTGTGATTTAAAAAAAAAAAAGGCTAAGGAGATAATTCAAAATCATTTGCCAAATAAAACTCTATAACTGATAATTCTATAAAATTATAATTAAGGTAAGATTGCAAAATGCTGTTCTTTCCTGACACCCATTAAATCAGTATTTTTCTGTGAGATTTACAGCCCAATAACACATCCTGTAGCTAGCTTCCTTTTTATCATTCAGATTTTAATTATTGTCAATTCTGAGTTAATTAACCTCTCCAGGTGTTTCCCCTGATGTTTGAGCGTCTCAAAGTCCCTGGAAAGAGTCTTTCTTTTAAGTATATATGTTTGTGCGTGTGTGTGTGTGTGTGTGTGTGTGTGTGTGTGTGTGTGTGTGTGTGTGTGTGTGTGTGTGTGTGTGTGTGTGTGTGTGTGTGTGTGTGTGTGTGTGTGTGTGTGTGCATGGAGGAAAAGGTGTTTTCTCAGATAAAATAGGTAACTGCTGAAGCAAGGACTAGAATGTTCCATACTCTGAAGACACTCTTAGATTATGTACACCGAGTGGCAATATATCGGAATGTGTGAGGTAATGATGGAAGGCAATGTGAGCTCAGCATCAGAAGGTGGGGAGTCCATTGGAATTTTGAGCAAGAACTTACTTCTTCCCTATTAACCCTAATTTCTTAGACATCAGTCAAGGTTGTTGTGAGTAATAATCTAGGTAATGCATGAGGAAGTGCTCAGTAAATTCTAAAGTGCAATACAAATGCCAGGTGTCCCCTGGTAGCACAAATGGTTAAGCACTCAACTGTCTGCTGAAAGGTTGGAGGTCCAAACTCACCCAGAGGCACCTCGGAAGACAGCCTGGTGATCTGCTTCTGAAAGGTCACAGCCATGAAAACCCTATGGAACAGTTCTACTCCGCACACGTGGGGTTGCCATAAGTCGCAATCAACTGAAGGCAACTAATAACAACAACATGCTCTCTAGCACGATGAATTTCTTTTAGGTCTCTGAACTTGCCATGTTCTCTCTAAGTGCAAGAGACTTGTACACACTCTCCCCTCTGCCTGGAACTCTATCCTCATCACCTTCTCTTCTCTAACTCCTACTGACCTTGAGATTCATGATTAAGGAACACCCACACTGCAGAATTTCCTTGATCCCCAATACTGGGTTAGTTGCTGATATGCTCTCTCCTTCTTCCATCAGAGCATTTATCACTCTGTACAGTATTTACTTGCCTATCTCCACCATTAAAATGAAGCTCTCTAAAAGAAGGAATCACATCTATCTTATACCCTCACCATGTAGGTCAATTCACAACGTATGGCAGATCCTGAATAAATAACTGAAATAAAGTATAGCCTTCCAAATAACACGTTTCGGTTTCGTTACATCTAGAGAATAATAGATTTACTGAACACCTAATAGTAGTATATATGGGATTTAAACAGTACGGTCCCTACTCAAAGAAGTTGAAATATTAAGATTTATATATATATACAAATTACAGAATAATGAAAGCATGTTTATGAGTAAGTACAGAATGCATGATACAGACAAACAGTAATACACGTGGATGAAAAAGGAAGGAAGTGTTCTCTAGCAAACAGCTGGGTTTGAGCAAACTTCCATTGTTGCTCAAACAGAACACTCCTAATGTCACACTGAGGCCACTTTCGGTGATATAAAAACTGCAGGCTGGAGAGCACAGGAAAAGTTTCACAGAAGAGGTGGATGTTTTGTTTACAATTACTATTTGGCATTGTTTCCACAGTCTGACAGCTCATTATTTTTGCACTGAGCAAATGTTGTAGAATATTTGCTGTGCTAACTGATTTTTAATTCCAAACATCTTTCTCATGAAGGCCCCTGATTACCAGAACTTCCCTATTCACCTTGGTGTCATTGAATTGCCTTGAAAGGAAGTATTCTTGTTGTGGCTCTGGTGCAAGAAAACTTATAGTGCATCTGATTCAGAGCTAACCTTCATTATTTCAGCAGTAAGCATGACTAAATAAATTTATCATTATAGCCTTAAAATGCTTATAAAATCAAAAAGAATAAGGCTGACTTTAAATCCATTTATTCCTCCAAGGCTGTGGATAAAAACAGTTTAATAAACTGTGTTTTATGCTTTGTGTCGATATACAAACACATGTACAAACGCATATATATGTGTGAATACGTGTGCATATGCCTATATTAAAGTATATGACTCATCTGTCAGTTTATCGTTCTGTGGTGGCTTACATGTTGCTATGGTGCTAGAAGCTATGCCATCAGTATTTCAAATATCACCAAAGGTGGACAGGTTTCAGTGGGGCTTCCAGACTTCCAGACTAAGACAGACTAGGAAGAAAGGCCTTGCAATCTTCTTCCAAAAATTAGCCAATGGATGACAAAAGAATATTTATCCCATATCGTGCTAGAAGATGAGCCCCCTAGGTTGAAAGGCACTCAAAATACACAGTCGCCGCAACAGTAGACTTGAGCATACCAACAATTGTGAAGATAGTACAGGATCAGGCAATGTTTTGTTCTGTTGCACATGGGGTCATCAACTCAGTGGCAATTAACAACGTGTGTGTGCATATGCATATAATATACTATCTATCTGTTTGGATCATTCCTTACAGGAGTGGACATCAGTACACACCTGAGCTGCCCTGGATGCTCTGGTTTATAACATCATAGCACAAATATGTACATCAAATTGATAATGACATCCTCAAAGAATGAATTATGTTGCCAAAATATGGAAGTGTAAAACATAATGATAGAAAATCTCCATCCAAAGAAGAACTAAAGTTAAAATAAAAAAGTTATTTACTAAGGATGAGTTTGCTCTTCAAAACATGGAATATACCACTTACAGATCATCAATGTGAGGCCTAAAGATTCCATAACAATTATTTGTTCTTTTTTTTGATCCTTCTTGCCTTCTACCTTTATAACATTTGGAACCGTGTAAGAAGAGGTAAACTTACTAGGTCTTCTTTTAAAGCAGTCTGCTCCTGATTGGACTGTCCTAGTATTTTATAAATTTACTTTATGATTTAAAAAATTAGTAATGCGGAAACCACTTATTACATCAGAATCTACAGGAATAACCTGGGGAATCATTAAAATGCAAATTCTGATTCATTAGATTTGGGGTGATACCTTAAAGTCTGCATTTCTAGCAAGCTCCCAGGGAATACCGAAGGTACCAGTCAAAGGACCGCACTTTGAGTAGCAAAGTCCTAGGCAATAGTTACTATCAGGCATGACTGGGAAGTACTGGTCTGGTCACTAATTCCCAAGGCACCAGACATTAGATGTTGGAGTCAAAGTTACTAAGACCAACAACAGAGCTCAGTTTAAAAAAAAAAAAAAGGCTTACATTACAGTTCCATACAGCTAGGCTGGTCATGGTAGAATTGAATAAAATCTGATCAGCATTTCTCAACGCCATGGCCTTCTGTTTTAATTCTTCTCTGTTGGGTTGGCTGATAGGTTTTTGCAGCTCTTATTAAATTCTCAGAAAGTGCCTTTATTTCCTGTCTTAGATTCCTTCTGGTAGATATAGTTGTTCAAGCCGTGTGTACTGAGTACGCACCAGGTAGAAGATCCTATACTGAGCAGTTTCAGGAGGCATAATACCCAATAAGGCACAACCCTAACTCTTCAAAGCATATGCAGTCTAGTAGGAAAAATAAGATTATGAACTTCAACACCTTAACACAAGGTAGGATGTTATAATACTGCAACATAAACTTCAGTGCTAGTTTTACGGGAATTCAGAAGAAAGAAATTATTTTCTAATATTTGTGTCAGCGTAGGCCATGCACTGGTTTCTCCTTGAGTCTAGCCATTGAGTCTTATCAGAGGCCCTGAGGGATCACTGTTAAATGAATAAAATGTTCAGTATGTCCACTTAATTCGTTTCTCTGCTCTATAGTATTCATCTGTTGACATCATCCCTCTAAAAATGGTATAATTTTTTATTTACCTATCTTATAATCCTGAAACTTTTTCAGTCTTTTTTTCTTCTTTTTTACGCATAGAGAGAAAATTGTTATGACACAAAGTTGTCATGTACTATCTGAAGATTGCAGTCAATTTGTATTGCTCTACTGAATTAAAAAATTATGGCCATTGTTATTTTTGATTCTATAACAAAATACTATGAGAGAAGAATGTAAGATTATTTCTAACATAATTCAAAATATGCAAAACAAAAAAAATCTAATTTGTGTGAACCATTTGACTTACAGTCTTGCCTTCACAATAAGCCTAAGAGATAGGTTATCAATTCAAAGGAAGCTATTCTAGCAAGGACAGGTTATGAAGCAATTTACCAGTTATACGACTTAGAGAAAAAAGTTTTCTTTCATTCTGTGTTATATATCTAAATCTGCATAATTCTATAAAAGGACTACTAATAAGTCTATGAAATACAGAATTGTGTGTTTCTGTGCATGAAGCAACAGATAGTTATGGAAGAAAATATATGCAAAATTTTTATTGCAGAAAAGCAAGATGTCATAACATCTCAGCAACATGGCAATATATTTTGACAACGGCTATTTAAGGTTCGTCTCTACATACTGAGATAAAGCAGAAGGCATATGTTTTAAGGAACAATGCCCCCATGCACTTCCCAAATTATCTGTAGAATTTTCCAAATCATAAACACATTATATAAGGTTTGATTTTGACGGTCTTGATCATGGAATTCTACTATATACCCATGTGTTAATCAAGCAAAGTCTGTCAAAAACAGCAGTAGTTTGGAAGACTAATTCATCACATTTATACTATGATGGATCAACCATCGGAGTGACAGTTGGCAAAAAAGTGTCATTCATACTTTGGATTTGGAGCTGAGTCCTAGGACAACCTATCCCTGTGACGAACAGTTCCCTTATATGCCTTTAACAGCCTTTAAAAATGATGGAAGGAGCGCCTGTCAATGCTACTAAGCGTGAAGGGGTGCAAATTCAGGCTCGGGACACTCTGCTTAAGGGATTCAGACCTTCTCTAAATCATTCCCAGCAGATGCTCAATAAACATCTGCTGATGGAAAAATCCTAGGCAGGCCTTATGCTGAAAACAGTCCTTTGAGTGACTGTGCATAAGCCAAATCTTCATTATGCTGTATGGCTGGTGTTGACTCTGGCCATCTCTCTGTCAAAGGTACAAGGAAGTTTAGTCAGGTTGGAACCGCTCCAACTCTCTGTGTGTAGTGACTGACCTCCATCATGTACTCTTATCCATCATGCACTGATGAAGATAGCCCTCAATTTTTCAATGAAAAAAAGATAAGCCTAAAGTTGGAGTTATTCTAAAGGCACAGAGACACACAAGGAATTACCTTTTAAAATATCCTTTTTTGAAAAAGAGTTCCAGAGGATTGGTGCGGGAGAAATAGAAAACTTACGGAGAAGGTAAATTCATAAGTGTGGATATTTCCACCATATATGAGTGAACGTAGGGTGAATTAATTTTTCCTCAAAAATTATCTCTTGGCAGGGAGTTATCTTTAATTCAGTCTTTATGAAGTTATATTAATACTTAGAGGCACTTTTTCCACTGCTTTATTTTTTAAGAATAAAGTACTGTTTGGAGAAGACTCTTGTCATTGTTAGCCCCCATCAAGTTGGCCCCCAACTCATGGCAACCCTATGCAAAACAAGATCAGACCATTGTGACCCATAGGGTTTTCACTGGCTGATTTTCAGAAAGTAGATCACCAGGTGTTTCTTTCTAGTGCTGAAACCTGTTCAGCATCACAATAAGCATGCAGGCCTCCACTGACAGATGAGTGGCAGCTGTACATGAGGTGCACGGGCCAGGAATTAAACCCGGGTCTCCTGCATGGAAGTCAAGAATTCTACACACTAAATTATTAGCATAAAATAACATCAGTCTGTGGTAGTTTTAATGGTTTGGAGAGGTCACTGGACTGAATCAGAAAAACAGAACAAGGAAATTTAACACAAATTTAGTAATTAATCCTAGGAATATGACTTCACCATTGCCATAATTAGATGTCACGGTAAAGAAATCTTTCAACAATCACTTTAAAAAGCATTATAGCAAATAATGACTTTGTGGAAACCATGTATATACATCCACAGAAAAAAGAAAACACAATAGCACTACCTGTTATGCAAATGGATTCTTGCAGCATAGGATCAAATCTCCCTTTAGATAAAAGTGAAGGCCATATTCTGACTCTGTGAAACTGTTAGTAAATTTTTTTAAAAAATGGCTCTAATGTCGACAGAAAGTTTTTCTGAATACAGTTTTTTTGAAACGTCAGATTGAAAAAAGGAATATTCTCCTGTAGCTTCAGTACCTCTTAGAGACTTGCTGATATCCAAGCCAGTGGAAGACAACATTAAGTCGTCAGTGGGCACATCTGCTCCTGAAAGCACTTGGGTCAAAATGGTGCACAAAACTTCTATTCATATTTCTTTGGTCGGAATCGAGTCACATGGCCAAACTCAACCGTAAGGAAATCTGTTGATTCTAGCCAATGTGTATACACAAGAAGAAAATAAATTGTACCTTTTTGAATAAAAAAAAGAAGGAATATTCTAAATTCATGTTATTTATGTATGTGAGGTTAAATATACGTATGTAACATGTAAATGAATATACTAATATATTAATTTTATCTATATTACACTAAGTTTATATTTCCATGAAAGCAGCAATATTTTTTCACTGTTGGAGCCCATGTGCACTGATAGGCACATAGTAGCCATTCAATAAATATTTAACGAATGAATAAATGTAGCTGGCTTAAATTTTTTCTTTAATCTTCTCATTGGGAAAAGAATGAATTGACTTATTCTTAGGATATTATTATTTTCAAACATCGTAATATCTTATTTTTGCTGATTTTGAGGGTGGATTCATGAGGGAACAAACATGAGCTATCACTAATGACTTCATTATTTCTTTTCTCAGTATCTTTTGAAAAAGTTAGCCCTCTTCTCAAAACACCCATGTCCTCTTACTATGAAAAATACAAGTTAAACCAATTAAAACTATCAGGAAGAGCATATGTATTGCATAGACAAATATCCAAGAAGCATATAATGTTGAGTGCCTCAAAGTTTATTTTCTTCTTCTACTGCTTTAATGAAGGACAATGGACTTTTCTACATGTATGGAAGTGCTGCCTGGGAAATAAGTATATGTACTATGAGCTATGCCTATCTCCCTTATCAAATTGGAATGATTGCCTGCTGGTCAGTAAAATTAAGGAAGTGAACCAGCTCTCAGGACAGAAGAAAATGTTCTGACCTGTAGTTTTCTTAACAGTAATAAAAAAAAAGGGATTGGAGTAAGTACTGTACTTTATAAAGACCATTTTATCTCTAAAAGTTCCATAGTTCTAAGCTGTTTGCCAGTATTCAAGGGTATATAAAATGAGATTTCTTATGTAATTCGTGTCTAGTACCTTCGGCACTTACCCACTTTGAGATTACCCAATATAAACAAGGATCAATAGGTAATTTCCTCTAAAAGCCGATCATTATATGGCCAACCTTACAAAAAGCCTGTGGCTTTCCCTTAATTTTGTGCCTGGTGGTACATATAGTGACCATGAACTTTGTCTGCCTCTGGGTTTTATTGGGAAGCTGCTGTACCATTGACAGTGCATCCTGCCTTGAGGCAGGGGCCTTATGTCAGTCTGAAACCAAAGGAACAGGCGTGTGCCACAAATTACTATTTTTACAGAGTGTTGTATGAAGTGTCTGAATGTTTGGTAGGAAAAATAGAAATTCTGGAATTTTTTATTTGTTATGTATATGTATATGTACCAGTAGACTCCAGTGGGGACTCTGGGTTATTAGTGGTACTTCATATGCACCACTAAATACTTAGGGTAAGCTTGCGGGAGGGGGCAAGAAAAAAATCCATCTCACCTACCAAAAATTCAGACACACTCAATGATTCGGCATGCTTCCATTAATGAAAACAACTGGTGTCAACAAAAAATACAAAGCAGAAAATAACTGAGTCACCAACGGGTTAAACTGCAGAAAGCTACGAAGGGTTCTGACTGCTTCAACCAGCTGTATATTCAGTTAGCATGTCCTTCAGCATCAATAACTGTCACAAAAATGAGCAAGGCTACATAGCATGTAGTCACTAAAAGGACTGCTTTTGATATTGAACTGATTCTAGGATACCAGTCTGGCAGTCAGCTTACATGTACTGAATCACCACTTTGCCCCCCAAGAAGGTTCTATGCACTGTGGGGAACCCAACAAAAAAAAGGCAGCCTAGTCTCTGAGCAATGTATTGAGACTGGAGCTTCTCTTTTCATTTTTGGCTTTCTTACTTTTTTAGAGTGTTGGTAACATTAATTACACATAGAAACATAACAGAATGTTGCTTGGAGTAATAATACTAGAGTTTTGGAGTAAGAATTATTGAATTGGAAGGGAAATTTGTACTATATGAACTCTAGGATTGCTTCCAACTTTAAAATTTCATGATATTTTCGTTTTTTACTCTCTTAAATAATGAAAAACCAGTGTGCCAATACATGAAGCTGCTTTCTCACATCCAGACCCTTTTGGCTTGTATTTTTAAATTCGGAATCCTTCCTTATACCTTCGCTCTTTCATAACCTTCAAGATGGAGGTCAGGTATCTCTTCTGACTGCACCCCAGGTCCAGATAGGTGATCCCTCCTCTCTGCTGCCATAGCAAGGTGACACACCTACACTGTAGCACTCTTCATACGGTTTGCTGGTCACGACGTATCTTTGTGCTTTGTTTTTTTTCTTACACTCCTCTGTATACTCACACCTACTTAGTTGCTCAATAAATTTACGTTAGCTGGAACTTTATAAATATTGATACCTGGTATAAAATGCAGTCATAATTTCTCATTTAGAAGTTAAACTTGGGCTCTATTCTGTTAGTTTATATGGATATTCTTCAATGTTCTATTTGATTTTAAGCCCATTTCAAATTAGCAGCCACTTATCAGACAACATGGACTTCAACAGCAACAACTGTGAATGGCATGCCCTGCAAGGTAGTAAGCAAAAGAAGAGGAAGAGCCATAGAAATACATTGATGCATATATCTATTTATTTATTCCCAGAAAGAAAGACCAAGCAGCAACTGTCAGAACAGGTGCTTTGTGATCTTCAACCAGACTTTAATCTGCTGAGCTCATTTATCGATTGGAGAGGTAAGTAGAAAGAACATAAACTTGGGGTCTGATGCATCAAATGCTAGCTCTACTCAACAGTACAGCCCCTGGACATTCTTTTAACTCAGTACTAAAGTCACTCCTGAGGTTCACCCTTCAGCCAAAGATTAGACAGGTCTATAGGGCCAACAACACATGTGAGGAACATGCTTCATAGTTCAGTTACGTATACAAGACTAATGGGCACTCTAGCCCAAAAGCAAAGATGAGAAGCCAGGAAGGGAAAGGAAAACTGGAAGAATGGAAAGAGGGAGCCTGCGGTTAGAAGGGGAGAGTGCTGACACATAGCGGGATTGGCAACCAATATCACAAAACAATTTGTGTATTAACTGTCTAATGAGAAACTAGTTGGCTCCATAAATTTTCACCTAAAGCACAATTAAAAAAAAAAAATTCAAGCTCTACCAATTACTTAACTTTATAACTTTAGGAATATTACCTAGCTCCTCTGAGGCTTTGTTTTCTTATGAATAAAATGTGAATTGTGATTCTTACCTTGCAAGGTTTTGCTGAAGGTTTAAGGAAATGGAGCAGCTGAGAAAAAGAAAGCACTCACTCAGTGGTAGCTATGATGACAGCTTCTTAAATCACTCCTGAAAAAAATTACTTTGATCTCAATGTTGCTTCAAGACAACATGGTTACAAATTACAGAATCAAACCAAGAATTATTAATATTGACGCATTCTTTCCCAAGTATGTCTACTGATCAACTTTAAATGCGCCTTAAATATTCAGCGTATTTTTTGTATTACTCTGAATGATATTTTTTATCATAATATTCTGAATATAAGAATACTCTGAATTTATATCATAGCCATTCTATCATTATGAATGTTTTGATTACATTAGGTAATGATATTTGGAGATTTTTGCATTTTTCAAATCAAACAGTAATTAAATTTTTATGCATGCTAAATTTATTGATGAGTAAATCATAATGGTATGGACAATCAAAGAATGTAGGAGATGGCTGTAATTAGGGAACTGTATCCTGTGTATAATTAGTGTATAATTTCTAAGGAGTGTTTGAGGGGCCTGGATGTCGTTTACTTTATGAGGCAGATTCCGCATTCAAAGGAAACTGGTCAAGATTAACTGAAAGCTAATAAACTGATTAGCACAAGTTGAAGAGCATTTTCATAGTGGTTGAATTCCTCCCATAATAATCCCTGTTGCCACTGAGTTGATTCCAACTCATAGCAACCCTACAGAACAGAGTAGAACTGCCCCATAGGCTTTTCAAGGAGCAGCTGGTGGATTCAAACTGCCGAACTTTTGGTTGGCACCCCAGCTCTTAACCACTGCGCCACCAGGTCTCCGCCATAACAACAGCCAGGGTTTTAGAAGTTAGCTGGTATTTTCTCATCTCACCACATCAAGTAAAGGCTTTTTCTTCTACTTTTACATCCAGATGGAGAGCATGTGAACTATCTGTTGGC
Source organism: Dugong dugon (assembly GCA_030035585.1). Taxonomy (NCBI): domain Eukaryota; kingdom Metazoa; phylum Chordata; class Mammalia; order Sirenia; family Dugongidae; genus Dugong; species Dugong dugon. The sequence continues at coordinate 17,157,900 of CM057480.1, read as the reverse complement.
CATTAGTCAACAGATAGTTGGCCATTGATGCACTTTTGGGAAGTGGCACATTCAGTCTTAATTCATTCCTGGACAGGAAAAATTTAAATCCCTCCTGTCACTGTCAATTAAGTAAAAATTAAATGCATATTCTTTCCCAAATATCTGCTGCTACTTGTGTGTTATTCTTTCGGTAAATGGCACCAACCAGTGGAGTCAACTTAAAACCTGAAGTCATCTCATAGATTTCCTCTCTTGTCCTCAACTTTTACATCCAATTGATGGCTGGCTCATGAACATTCTACTTCTTGTTCCACACCCCCAAGGCCAAGTGGAGATAAGGGACTTACAAAGCTACATGTACAGATCAAGGTGTCTACAAAAGGGTAGAATAGCATCATCCCGTCCTTCTCCCTCTCCCTCTAGTTAGATGTTTACTGAGTTATAGAGAATGATGGTTTCTACTTCTGCCATGCAATTAGCATTAAGTTCGATGGGAGAGTTCTTGGGAACAAAAAATGATGTGTGTTCCTTGGAGTTTGTAGGCAAACCTGAACGATGAAACATGTGCCTTCCTGTTCCCTTCATAATTCTAAAGACCAAAGACTAACTGAACAGCCAGACAGAGCACACTAAGGAGAGAAAGTACTAGGAGGAACATCCTACATTTTCAACATTTTGTGGGCAAAGATATGTACTACATAAGGTGGATGGATTTGAGCCATCGTGAATATACTCTGCACAAGTGGCTTATCTGACAGAGTGAAGGGTCCCTAGAAGTATGTGATGATAACCAACACAAAGTAGAGGGGCAAGGAGGAGGGAAGGCATGGGAGGTCAGCTTGAGAGTGTTTTCCCAAGTCTAGGTGATAGGGAGCACATGTCAAGGAACTCTGCATTACAGAGGGCCCCACAAAAGGCCTCTAATAATCCACAGTACATAACCCAAGAGAGCCAGGGTTTGAATGTATATTAAGGTCATGGACAACTTACTTGTAAGATCCACTTACTCCCCAGCCTCCCTGATCTGAGTCTGGATGGGAGCAATAAGCTGGAGGAAGAGTGAAGAAAAAAGGTCAGCCCTCCCTTGCAAACTGTAGATTCTAAGGGGCATCCCTGAGCTGGAGAATGGAAGGAAGCTTGTAATCAGATGTGAAATTAAAGATATGACTGACTTGAGCTTTTTTAATATCTATGGGACCTACCCAGAAATTCACCCAGGAGCAGAGAAGTTGGATCCAGAAAAGTATGTCTGGAGGCCTTTTCTGGAGGAAAATAAAGTCATTTCCTATTTGTGGCCTTTCAAATTCAGAGTCTGTTCAGTAAACCAGTTTCAATAGTTGTTGCTATGGTTGTTGTGATAATGGTCTGTGTTGTTACTGCCATTGTTAGAAATAACAGTAGTAATTTCTGTTTCTAAGTCTGTCTTCTACTTGGTAAAATTCTTGAAGGTAGAAAATGTCTTTTTATTATAACTTAACATGAAATCAACTACCTTTTTAAAAAAAAAAAAAAAAACTATGTATCTAATGAAACAAAGAGAGTAAAAAAATTTTGCCTCCATCCCACACTTGGCTTGTTAAGGAAGTAGCATTCATTCATTCATTCACACACATTTACTGTATGCCTACTAAATGCCAGGAAGTATGCTAGACACTAGAAGACAACTGAAAATAAAATTTTAAAAAATGTAATCATGAACCTCATGGGCCCTACAGTCCCAAAGGGAATACAGAAAGTTACTGGGCACCTATAATACACTGTGACAGCTCATATGAGCAGGGTCTATAGGAGCATCTAGGAGAGGCTTAATCCACATTGTAGTATGGGCACAAGAGTTAAAATATTTGCTATTTAGCACTTTACAGAAAAAGTTTGCAATGTCCTGAGCTGTAGACTTGGCTAGACTGGAAGGTCTTAGATGGTCTCACTTACATTGTTTGGCAGTTGGTCTTATATTCGTTGAGTTGCGTCACTTCTCTTCTCCACGGCTTCCAATAGGCTAGACTGGGCTTCCTTATAACTTGGTGGTCCCAGGATTTCAAGAGTGTGAAGGCAGAAACTGCAAAAAGCTGCAACACTTGCCCAATACCACTTTTTTCATTTCTACTGACCAAAGTAAGTCATGGAACCAGTTCAGATTCAAGGAGTTGGAGAAATCAACACTTACCACTTAGAAAGAAGAGTGGAAATATTGTGCCCATGCTCCTTTACCCTATAAGCACTGCGTTAGCTGTATCCCATCAATTTTGATATGTGGTGTTTTCATTATTTTAATGATCTAACAAAGTCAAGAGTAAAATGCCTGTATCTAGACTGGGGTGGTGATTACACAAAAGTATACATTTGTTAAAAATCATAAGTTATACCTCAAAAAAAGTTGATTAAAAGAAGAGTAAAGCAGAGTATAATGGAGCTGAAGAGACAAGTAGTGAGCAGATATTACCCTGCTGTGAGGGAGAAGACTGAGAGATTCTCTCCTGAAACAAGATTGATAGTATCAAGCCTTTGGACCAGATGCTTCGTTGTAACAGCACAAGCAGGCTCCTAGCCAGTTTTAGCCAGGACCTGGGGTACAAGGCAATCTGAGACTGGGGCTGGCTTCAGAAGATCTGGTGGGAGGACACATGGCTGGCTCAAAGCTACAGACAAGTAGGGAAATAAGGCATGATTATGTCAGGGCTGCTTTGGTGAAGCCATTCTTTGTCCTTCCATGTCTTCTTATGGAGAATCCAACTTGACTACTATCTCATAGTCTGGGCCTCAAAGAACTTCTTTCAGTGTGAGGGTAATTCTCTTTCTCCTCTGTCAAGAATCTCATTGCTATCGTTTATTCCATGCTTACTGGGTGCCATATAGTCTGCCAAGTTTTTTTGTGTTTTTTTTTTTGGTATCTATATTATCCTCTTTAATATCTGCAAGGTCCTTGAAAAGTAGATAGTATTATTATACCTATTGTTTAATGAGGAAGTTGCAATTTACAGAGGTTAAATAGAAGACTCAAAGTCACACAGCTGCTACTGGTCCCATCCCATCCATTGCAAAGGAGAATGACAAAAACCAAAGATACAAGGGAAATATTAGTCCAAGGGACTGATGGACCACAAATACCACAGTCTCCACCAGCCTGAGCCCAGAAGAACTAGATGGTGCCCAGCTACTACCACCAACTGCTCTGACAAGAATCACAATAAAGGTCCTGGACAGAGAAGGAAAAAAATATAGAACAAAATTCAAATTCACAAAAAAAGATCAGACTTACTGGCCTGACAGAGACTAGAAGAACCTCCAAGACGATGGCCCCTAGACACCCTTTAACTCAGAACTGAAGACACTCCTGAAGTTCGCCCTTCAGCCAAAGATTAGACAAGTCTATAAAACAAACAATAACACACCCGAGGAATGTGATTCTTAGTTCAATAACGTACATGAGAGTAAAAGGGTAACACTTGCCCAAAAATAATGACAAGAAGGCAGGAAGGGATACGAAAAACGGTCAGATGAAAATGGGGAACTGGGCAGTGGAAATAGAGTGTTGACACATTGTAGAGATTATAACCAATGTCACAAAACAATCTGTGTATAAACTGTTGAATGAAAACCTAATTTGCTCTGTAAACTTTCACCTAAAGTAAGATTAAAAAAAAAAAACTCCCAAAGCTAGGAAGGGTGAGAGACACTTAGAGAGTTAGATATTTGGATATAGGCTTGTCTACCTCTAGAGCCACAGCTTCTAACCACCACATACTTGTTCCAAATGGACCTAGAGGAGTCATGGCCCAATCCTCCCCATTATCAACTCACTTGGCTACAAGAATCCATTTATTGACCTCAGCATGCAAGCCAGAGTTTACTCTCTCCTTAGCCACCATCCAGGAAAGACATCTTGCTAGGAGTTGATTTGTGTTCCCCCCAAAAATATGTTCAAGTCTAACCCCCAGTAGCTATGAATATCATCATATTTGGAAATAGGATCTTTACAGGTGTAATTAAGTTAATATGACGTCATCCTTGGGTAGAGTAGGTCCTAATCCAATATGACTGGTGTCCTTATCAAAAAAAAAAAAAAAGCAGCAGCAGAGATGGAGCCACAGAGATGACGGCCATGAGAAAACAGAGGCAAAGATTGGAGTTATGCTGCCACAAGCCAAGGAATGCCTGGGGCTAACAGAAGCTGGAAGAGGTAAGGAAGGACACTCCTCTAGAGACTTCAGAGAGAGTATGGCCCTGTCAACACCTTGATTTCAGACTTTTAACCTTCAAACCCGTGAGAGAATAAATTTCTGTTGCTTAAACTCCCAGCTTCTAGTACTGTGGGACAGTAACCATAGTCACAACTCATTCAAAATCAGGAACGAAGGGTTTTCTTACTGTCATGCCAAAGAATAGGGATATATATCTAATTCCTCCAACTCAAAGATACGCCTTTTAAAGCCAGTCTTGGCAAAGTGGACATACACAGCTTTCTCATTGCCATTTAGCAGAAGATGGGATTCTTTGAGTTAGAAGCAGACTCTGCAGAAGGATTTTCAATGAGTAGACCTTTGACAACAACTAATTGTTTCAGTGAATTATACAATGGATGTTTTTAAAAATTTGGAATTAATGCCTAAAAGGAAAAGGAATTTGAGATCAATGCAAATAGTAGCTCATGATACTACCGGGATTATAAGAAAAAACATCCTTCCTTAGTTCAGAATTTTTTCCTAATTCATGGAAAGTATTTAAGAGCCCTGCCAGCTTACATGCATATGAAATCTCTGAATGTATTAATAGCTCATCAAAAAGATTTAATTGAAGATGTTAAATAATCAATAAAATTTTAAAAGTGTGTATTGTTCAATTAGCTGAAAGTCTCCTAAAACATGTTATAATCATCATCCTACTAACTGAAAGATCTCTGTGTTCCCAATGCTAATCTGAGTTTCTACAATGAGTAGCTCAGTGTTTTACTGTTCTCAAATAAATAAAAATGTTTGTCGTCCCTCACTGAATTTCATGGCATTTGCCTACAATATATATACCCTGAGATTTCTGTCTCACATAAAGACAAAAAACAGTAACTTGTTTCTCCTATCAACAAAGAGTCAATTTTAAACTACCCATTTAAAAAATTATTTTATCCATTTGTAATTTTCTGTGAACTCTGGCTAGCTTTTAGCAAAGTAATGTTAAGGATTTCTTTCATTTTCTATGAGTTTAAATACTGAATCATTACATAGAGAATTGGGCTTCTTCTGGAAAAAAGAATAAAGTTGATATTTCTGTGAACTACTACTTATTTAAGAAACCGACTGTGAACAGCTGCACAGAAAATCTGGAAGGATATATAAGACTAGAATAATGCCATCAAACAACTTACTTGTTGTTACAAGCAAAACACATATTATTTTCAAGCACACATGGAACATTTTCTAGGATAGTCCATAGGCGAGACCATAAAACAAGTCTTAATATATTTAAAAGGGTTGAAAGCATAGAGAGAATTGCCTTTGACAATAATGGGATAAAATTAAAAATGAACAACAAAAAGAAATCTGGGAAATCCTTAACTGTTTGTAAATTAAGCAAGGTAGTTCTAAATAACTAATGGATCAAAGAAGAAAGCACAAGGGAATTCTAAAAATCTTTAAGTAAATATATATACAACAATTAAATAAGAATACAAAATATAAAAATGTGTGGGACCTGGTTAATCAGTGGTTAACAGAGGGAAAATTAATAGAGGAAAATATATAGCTTTAAGTGCTTATATTAGAAAGAATGTAAGATCTAAAATCACTCATGTAGACTTGCCCTTTAAGAAGCTAGAAAAAATATACTTCAAACCCAAAGTAGGACAAAGAAAAAAATAAAGATAACCGTGAAAATCAATGGAATAGGAAACAGAAAACAGTAATGAAAATCTATGAAACTAAAGGTTAGGTCTTTGAAAAGAAAAACTGATAAAACCTTAGCTAAACTAATAAAAAGAGAGAAGATACAAATTACTAAAATTAGAATGAAATTGGAGATATTGCTAAAGAACATAGAGAAATCTTTAAAAAAAATCAAAGAATATTATAAAAAGAACTTTATACTGATAAATTAAACAACTGAGATGAAATGCACAAACTTCTAGAAAGACACAAATTACAAAAACTGACTTAAGAAGAAATAGAAAAACTAAATAGACCTATATTAAGAAATTGAATTAGAAATTTAAAATCTTCCCACGAAGAAAAGTCCAGGCTTAGGTAGTTTCATCAGTAAATTCTAGTAAACATTTAAGCAAGAAATAATGCCAAACCAACACAATCTCTTCCAGAAAATAATTTATGAGGCCAAGGTTACCCTGATACCAAAGCCAGACAATAACATCACAAGAAAGGAAAACACCTCCTATGGCAGCAATATGTATACACCTACTCCTCACTTATCCATTATCTCGTAATCTAACATTTTGCATTTTCAACAATAGTGAAAAATCTACTATCTGACTATTTTGTGCATTAACGACCCCTCTAAACCACACACACTCACCATGCACAGCTCCTCCAGGGTGTGCAGAGGGAGAAGCAGCGCCACCCCTGGAGTATTTAATCCCAGTCTGGAACCTGCAGGGCACCCAATGCTCCAGCTCCTCCTGACTCACAACTTCCTTCCCTCCTCCTGGCTCTTTCCGGGCATGCACCATCCTCTGCCCTGTGCTCTCCTGGCACGGAGCTGCCTCCCGGGGGAAGGCACCTGCGCAAACTGCCCAGCCCGCACTGCAACACTTCCCACACCAAGTGCACTTTGGAGCCTGAGCTGGGAAACTGGGCAGCTGAGGATGCCCAGCCTGCAGCCTACAGCATGGATTTGGATTCCAATGAGCAGAGTGAAGATGAGCCTGTGACCACCACAAGTACAGAGGGGCTACAGCCACCCAGCTGGGACAGCTAGGGTTGGGGAGAAGGGGAGGCCTGGGCAGGAAATCACGAGTATTTTAAATAACTCTGATTTTCCATAATGTCCTGGTCTTTGGAAACTAACCATTTCAAGAAGTGAGAAGTGGGTGTGATTTTTACTTCTTTTGACAATTGATCATTTAACATTAACTACAAATGTCTGTTCCCCCAAAGATACAGGAAGGACTTTTACTTGCTTTCATTTATAAAACAAAAGAACTGATTTTTGAGAGCTTTTTTTATACTAAGCACTTTGCTGAGTACTGGGAAATCAGCAGCAAGTGGCAATGCCTTCTTTTAAATTGCTTATTATCTTTTAGAAGAATATAGAAATGTCAATGAGTAGCTGTTCTCATGTTCAAAAGCTCTATGACAATGTTGTGGAATGCAATGGTATACACAAGGAAGGATCCATAAACTTGGTAGTATTCAGAATTACTTCATAGAGCAAAAAAATAAAATACTTGAACAGCCTTGAAAAATTTTAGCAGACATTCATTATCATGGTCAAAAATCTGGACTTTATCCTAAAGGTTAGTGTATTTGAAAATGTGGGAAAATCACTCCGGCAACTAGATAAAGATTTCTGGGCCTAGAAACACATAATGAGAATATCTGTGGAAGAGACTATGTATTTATAACAAGAGTGATGCTCTAAAGTTTGAGAACTCTGTATTTAGTAACTGGGTACCATTAAAGGGAATGAGGCATTGATGGTTCAGTGGTAGAATTCTGTCCTTCCATGTGAGAGACCTGGGTTCAATTCCTAGCCAGTACACCTCATGTACAGCCACCACCCTGCCTGTCAGTGGAGGCTTGTGTATTGCTATGATGCTAAACAGGTTTCAGTGGCAATTCCAGACTAGGAAGAAATGCCTGGTGATCTTCTGAAGATTAGCCAATGAAAACCCTATGGATCACAATGATCCAATCCACAATGGATCGTAGGGATGGTTCAGGAACAGGCAGCATTTCATTCCATTGTGCATGGAGTCACCACGACTCGGAGGCTGACTCAATGGCAGACAACAACAATCATCAAACAATTTTTGACATGGGTTATGGTAACATAAACCAACTCTTAAACCTCACCTGGGCCTCTGTTCAGTCAACTCTTCTTCTCAGGTGTCCTTCTCTTGGTTATCCTTAACTTCCTTCCCCTCCTGGGATCTAAGACCACCAATTCAGTCATGGACTTCAGTAGGTCTCTACACCTTCCTCTAGACCATTCTGGAATTCTACTGTCTTGGTCCCAGTTCCTAGGGATCAGAGTATTACTAAACTGATTGATTAAACTATACAAGCCTAGTCCACTATGTTCATGCCATTCAATATCAACTTGGACCTTGCTCTTAGGTAAGTGCAATTTGACTCTTTAGTTTGCTACCCAAACCAACTACTTCATATTTTCTCTCTCTATTGTTGTTGTTGTTAGGTGCAGTCAAGTCAGTTCCAACTAATAACAACCCTATGTACAACAGAAAGATACACTGCGAGGTCCTGCATCATCCTCACAATCATTGTTACGCTTGAGCCCACTGTTGCAGCTAATATGTCAATCCATCTCATTAAGGGTCTTCCTCTTTTTCACTGACCCTCTACTCTACCAAGCATGATGTCTTTTTCCAGGGACTAGTCTTTCCCGATAACACGTCCAAAGTATGTGTGATTAAGTCTCGCCATCCTCACTTCTAATGAGCATTTTGTCTGTACTTCTTCTAAGACAGATTTGTTTGTTCTTCTGGCAGTCCATGGTATATTCAATGTTCTTCGCCAATACCATAATTCAAAAGCGTCAATTCTTCTTCAGTCTTCACATGTATATGAGGCAACTGAAAATACCATGGCTTGGGTCAGGCACACTTTAGTCTTCAAGGTGACATCTTTGCTTTTTAATACTTTAAAGAGATCTTTTGCAGTAGATTTACCCAATGCAATTTGTCATTTGATTTCTTGACTGCTGCTTCCATGGTGTGGATTATGGATCCAAGTAAAATGAAATCCTTTACAACTTCAATCTTTTCTCCATTTATCATGATGTTGCTTATTGCTCCAGCTGTGAAGATTTTTGTTTTCTTTATGTTGAGTTGCAATCCATACTGAAGGCTGTGGTCTTTGATCTTTATCAGTAAGTGCTTCAAATGCTCCTTAATTTCAGCAAGCCAAGTTGTGTCACCTGCATATCACAGGTTAATAATGAGTCTTCCTCCAATTCTGGTGCCATGCTCTTCTTTATATTGTCAAGCTTCTTGGATTATTTAGTCAGTATACAGACTGAATAAGTATGGTGAAAGGCTACAACCCTGACACACACTTTTCCTGACTTTAAATCATGCAGTATCCCCTTGTTCTACTCAAACGACTGCCTCTCTGTCTAAGCACAGGTTCCTTAAGAGCACAATTAAGAATGGAATTCCCATTCTTCACAATGTTTCCATACTTTGTTATGATCCACACAGTCACATGCTTTTGCATAATCAATAAAACACAGGTAAACATCTTTCTGGTATTCTCTGACATCAGCAATGATTTCCTTTGTTCCATGCCCTCTTCTGAATCTGGCTTGAATTTCTGGCAGTTTCCTGTCGATGTACTGCTGCAATAGCTTTTGAAAGATCTTCAGCCAAATTTTACTTCTGTGTGATATTAATGACACTGTTTGATAATTTCCGCATTCTACTGGATCACCTTTCTTTGGAATGGGTACAAACATGGATCTCTTTCAATCTACTGACCAGGTAGTTGTCTTCCAAATTCCTTGGCATAGACAAGTGAGCACTTCCAGTGCTGCATCCATTTGCTGAAAAATCTTAGTTGGTATTCCATTAATCCTGCAGCCTTGTTTTTTGGCATTGCTTTCAGTGCAGCTTGGACTTCTTCCTTTAGTACCATTGGTTCCTGATCATATGTTACCTCCTGAAATGGCTGAATGTTGACTAATTATTTTTGGTACAGTGATTTTGTGTGTTCCATCTTCTTTTGATGCTTCCTACATCATTTAGTATTCTCTCTGTAGAATCCTTCAATATTGCAACTCGAGGCTTGAAATTTTCTTCAGTTCTCTCAGCTTGATAAATGCCAAGTGTGTTCCTCCCTTTTGGTTTTCTATCTCCAGGTCTTTGTGCATTTCATTATAATGCTTTACTCTGTCTTCTCGAGCCAACCGTTGATTCTTCTGTTCAGCTCTTTTACTTCATCATGTCTTCTATTTGCTTTAGCTACTCGATGTTCAAGAGCAAGTTTCAGTCTCTTCTGATATCCATTTTGGTCTTTTCTTCCTTTCCTGTCTTTTTCATGACCTCTTGCTTTCTTCATGTATGATGTCCTTGATGTCATTCCCCAATTCGTCTGGTCTTCGGTCATTAGTGTTCGATGCCTCAAATCTATTCTTGAGATGGTCTCTAAATTCAGGTAAGATATACTCAAGGTCGTACTTTGGCTCTCGTGGACTTGTTCTAACCTTCTTCAACTTCAACTTGAACTTGCATATGAGCAATTGACGGTCTGTTCTGCAGCCCCTGGCCTTGTTCTGACTGATGATATTGAGCTTTTCCATTGTCTCTTTCCACAGATGTAGTCGATTTGATTCCTGTGTATTCCATCTGGCAAGGTCCAAGTGTATAGTTGCCGTTTATGTTGTTTAAAAAAGGTATTTGCAATGACGAAGTCACTGGTCTTGCAAAATTCTATCATGCAATCTCCAGCATCATTTCTATAACCAAGGCCATATTTTCCAACTAATGATCCTTCTTTTTTGTTTCCAACTTTCGCATTCCAACCACCAGTAATTTCCAATGCATCCTGATCGCGTGTTCAATCAATTTCAGACTGCAGAAGTTGGTAAAAATCTTCAATTTCTTCATCTTTGGTCTTAATGGTTGGTATGTAAATTTGAATAACAGTCGTATTAACTGGTCTTCTTTGTAGGTGTATAGATATTATCCTATCACTGACAGTGTTGTACTTCAGGATAGATCTTGAAATGTTCTTTTTGACCATGAACACGACACCATTCCTCTTCAATTTGTCATTCTGGGCATAGTAGACCATAGGTTGATATGATTCAAAATGGCCAGTACCAGTCCAGTTCAGCTTGCTAATGCCTAGGATATTGATGTTTATGCATTCTGTTTCATTTTCGACTATTTCCAATTTTCCTAGATTCATACTTCATACATTCCATGTTTCAATTATTAACAGATGTTTTCAGCTGTTTCTTCTCATTTTGAGTCATTCCACATCAGCAAATAAAGGTCCCGAATACTTGACTCCATCCACATTAAGATCGACTCTACTTTAAGGGGAGCCCAGGTGGCTCAGTGGTTAAGAGCTAGGCTACTAACCAAGAGGTTGGCAGTTTGAATCCACCAGCCACTCCTTGGAAACCCTATAGGGCACGTCTACTCTGTTGTCTAGGAACTCTATGAGTCACAATCAACTCAACAGCAACAGGTTTTTTTTTTTTTACTTTGAGGAAGCAGCTTTTCCCCAGTCATATTCTGAGTGGTTTCCAAACCGAAGGGCTCATCTTCCGACACTATACCAGATAATGTTCCACTGCTATCCGTAAGGTTTTCAGTGGCTAGTTTTTCATTTTATTGATTGATTTGTTTTTTCAGAAGTAGACTACCGGCCAGGTCCTTCTTCCTAGTCTGTCTTAGTCTGGAAGCTCAGCTGAAACCTGTCCACTATGGGTCACCCTGCTGGTATTTGAATACCAGTGGCAAAGCTTCCAGCATCATAGCAACTTGGAAGCCCTTTCGTAAGACAAATTGACAAATACATGGGGGTTCCCTCTCTAACATTCCATAATCCTCTTTACTTTTCTAGTGATTGTACATAGTCATACATTAGAAGAGTTAAATAAAAATACTTTATGTGGCTGCATGAGGTAGAAGATGCTTGAAAGTAAAACCTGGAAATTCTCAGGAAGTTACTTCCATGCAGGTGGAGAAGTCTTTTCAAAACTGTATTAAATTGGAAATTGCTTTTTCATCAAATGTCATGGCTTAGTATAACATCCCTCCAACCACTGCTATTCAATGCAGAGGGACAGATTTCACACTGATATGACCATTCACAATGAAGAGTGAGAGCAAGCTATGATAAAATCTTCAGAGGGAAAATTCCTCAGAAGAACTGACAGCTGCTATTAGAAAAGATAACTTTCTCAAGTTCAAAACTAAATTGAAATTTATAGTAATTATTAACCAGAGGACCAAAAAACCAACCAAACCCGTTGCTATCCCAAGTTGATTCTGACTCATAGCAACCCTACAGGACAGAGTAGAACTGCTCCATAGGGTTTCCAAGGAGCTGCTGGTGGTTTTGAACTGGCAACCTTTTCGTTAGCAGACGAACACTTAACCACTGCACCATCAGAGCTCCAATCAGAAGACAGACCTATGCAAATACAGTTGACAAAGATGCTATATCATCAGCATGAACTTTGAACACTACTAACAAAGAACTGAAATGTCTCTGCAACTTTAGAATAAAGAAGGGAATCATTCAAACTCGGACATCTTGGGATTTGGAACAGATGGGGCCAGAGAAGAGACTCATTGGGTGACTAAAAACCAGAACAAGAACAAAATTATCAACATGGCAGAGATACTTCCCTAAGGTTTTCACCAGTTCCCTAATGAAGATATGCTACAAATTTAACACGGTTTATAATCATGCTTACTTGAACTGCTATGTGAACTTTATCTAGTATATTCTACAGTGAGGTTTTAGTTATTCAAAGTCCTTTTATTTTCTTTAGAAAGCTTTGATTAAATGTGTTCATGATAAATTTCAGAATTTCGTGGACTCACCTACCAAAAGCCAGTGGCCAGATAAGCAGTCCCCATTACAGAATGATGTCTTACTGAGGTCTGAGCTTTGGTGTAGCCCTTGGGCCACATTTTTCCCCTCATATATCCTTAAATTAATCCCAACTCCAAGCATAAGAAGATTAAGCTTACTGAGTTTTCACATAGATTCTCATTATTACCGTCACATATCTGCATAAGGCATCAACTCCCGAGGTACTTTCAGTTTTCTACCTGGCCAGTCTAAGAAGCCAGAGCCTCTGAGCATCTGGTTCAGTAAAATCCATGTATGGGAGATACTAAGACTCCTACTTGACATGTGCAATGGGACCCATAATAAATCCTGGCCTTCATCCCTGGGGGAGGCTGAGCTAGAGAGAGGTGGTGGGGCAATAATTCTTAAACTTTAGCACACCGCAGTCTCCTGGAGGTCTTGTAAAAACATAAATTGCTGGGCCAAACTCCAGAATTTTCGCTTCAGCAGGTCTAGGATGGCGGGGGGGGGGGGGGGGGGGTCTGAAAATTTGCATTTCTAATAAGATCCCAGGTGTCATGAATTGAATTATGTCCCCCGGAAAATGTGTGTTATCACTTTGGCTGGGCCATGATTCTCAGTATTGTGTGGTTGTCCTCCATTTTGTGATTATAATTTTATGTTAAAGAGGATTAGGGTGGGATTGTAACACCCTTTCTAAGGTCACATCCCTGATGCAATGTAAAGGGAGTTTCCCTGGGGTGTGGCCTATACCACCTTTTATCTTATAAGACATAAAAGCAATGGGAAGCAAGCAGAGAGTGGGGGACCTCATACCACCAACAAAGCAGTGCTGGGAGCAGAGCACGTCCTTTGGACCTGAGGTTCCTGTGCTGAGATGCTCCCAGACCAAGGGAAGACATGCATCACAAGGACCTTCCTCCAGAGCCCACAGAGAGAGAAAGCCTTCCCCTGGAGTTGATGTCTTGAATTTGGACTTGTAGCCTATTAGACTGTGAGAGAATAAATTTCTCTTTGTTAAAAGCCATCCGTTTTGGTATTTCTGTTATAGCAGCACTAGATGACCAAGTCAGAATTTAAAACATAAATTGCTGGGCCAGACTCCAGAGTTATTGCTTCAGCAGGTCTGGGATGGGGGTCTGAAAATTTGCAGTTCTAATAAGATCCACGTGATGCTGATGTTGATGCTACTTACACAGGTACCACACTTCAAGAACCGTTGTATTACAATGAGGTGACAACCTAAGACCAGGGGCTAGGTGGGGCTGAGTAAATCTGGGGAGACATATCAGCTAGTTCCAGTACAGACAAGCTTCATTCATCTGTAGAATCATCTAGTTGATTTCACATAAACTGGATTATCCAGAGGTGTCCCATAAAGGGTGATCTGAATAAAAGCTAAAGGCACTGTCCTTGCATCCAAGCCACATTTATTGAGTGTCCACTGTGTAGCAAGTGCTGAGTTAGGTACTAGGCATTCAGAAATGAAACATGGCTCTTGCTCTTGTAAAGATTCTATTTTAAAATGTTTAAAACAATGAATCCCCCATTCCCATAAATCATGTTGCCTCTAGCTTCTGATTTAATGGCTTTTTTTCAATTCTGAGGGAAGTGAGATGCTGCCTCGAATAAAGAAATCATTGTTCATCTTTAAACTTAAAATATATATATCTTTTCTTGAGTCCAAAGAATGATAACAGTCTGGAAAGCCAGACTTTGTTTAAAGACAAAAGGGCTTGGTAAATTCCAAAGCAAAGCTTGGAGGTCTGAGCAGCGTTTTATTCTACAGAAAGGGGGAATTTGATGGAGGAACAGCTCTTGTCACAGAGGAAGGAAAAACACAAGTCTCTTGACCTCATTTGATGTCTCTGAATTATGGTGTTGGCAAAGAATATTGAATATACCATGGACTGACAGAAGAACAAAAAAATCTGTCTTAGAAGAAATACACCCAGAATGCTCACTAGAAGCAAGGAAGGCAAGAATTCGTTTCACGTACTTTGAACATGTTATCCCTGGAGGAGGATATCATGCTTGCTAAAGTACAGGATCAGCGAAAAAGAGTAAGACCCTCAATGAGATGGACTGACATGGTGGCTGCAACAATGGGCTCAAGCATTCGATGATTGTAAGGATGGCGCAGGACTGGGTAGTGTATTATTCTGTTGTACATAGGGTTACTACGAGTCAGAACCAACTCCAGGGCACCTAACAACAACACAACAACTTGACCTCTGGAAGAAGGGACTAAGTAATTTTAGAAAGAAATTGTGAAGGGATAAGATCAGGGTAAGGTTTTTGTTTTGCTGGAACTCAGTGCCCTAATGCGCTAGCATGGGCCCAGAGCAGCAATTGATACCTGCTGACAGAAACTTCAAGAAGATAGAAACTCAACAACAACAAAATTCCAGATAGCCTGAAGGAAAATCCAAGAGCATGTAAGTTCGTGCTTGGCTTTCTCTCCATCATGTTCAACATGGCATGAGAATGGTAAGTGTTATTTGCAGAGTGCGATGTCTAGATGGGTGGTCCATAAATATTGCTTCCCTCTTTCTCTACTGCTTGCTCATAGCATGGCAAAGATAAAGAAATTCCCACATAACTGTATGAAGGATGTAAGATGTAACTGAAATATGAGAATCAATGTGCTTACTAACGGGGCACAGTACAGGCCAAGGGGCTCACACAGACCAAGCTAAGGACTGGAAAGCTCAAACCAGGAAAGCAGATGAAGCACCTGTCTGTGTCACAAAAGGATCAGTAGCACCAGATGGAGCTGAGGTAAGGATCCAGGCAGCATGGGAAGATGGCTAAGTTCCCTAGCAGCAGCCATGGTAAACTTCAGGCCACAAGTTAAATCAGCCATGAACATGTCACCTGAAGTGGCAGCAGAGACAGACACCAATACCCAGAGACTCCAGCTGAAATGAGCTCTGCTTCAACCAAAGGTCATTAACAGGGTCAACACGCAGACTCAAGGCCTCCACAAGCAATGACGTGGAGCTGGGTGAAATTTCTCCTACATCCTGATGCCACAAAAAAAAAAGAAAGAGAAGGTGGAGAGGAAAGTATCTTGAAAGGCTGAGATGTTACTCAAAAAGAAATAGTTTACCAATAGAGACTCACAAACTACAAGAAACAGAGTTTACCTAAAAGAGACTATTTTACCTGGAAGACACTAATTTATCTTTAATGGACAAGCTTAAAATATATTGATTTTGCTATGATTGTTGTTGCTTCTGCTGTTTCCTGCTTATAAGCAGGGATGGAGATTCCGGGAAAATATTAGAGAAAATAAAAAACTGAGGTTTGTTTTATTAAAGGGCAGAGGAGTTCTCTGAGCTGCTCTGACTAAATTTCAACCCCACCACAGTCTCAAGGAATTTCCAGTGTATTTGGCTCAGGTCTACACACAGAGAGTTAAGATAAAATCACCCCTTTATTGGACAAGTGGGGGAGCTCAGGCTCCAACAAGGATTGAGACCTCTAAGTAAAGCTGAGTAAGGAAGTGGGACCCAAAGTTGAGAACTAAAAAGGAATTCTGAAAAAAAGTATCGATCCAAAGGAACTGGAAAGATAGGTTAGATGATGATGATGATGATGATGATGATGATAGAGGTATAAGGTAAGATGGCAATAACTAGAGACACCACTATCACCTAGTAGGTATGGTTGTCTTAAAACATAATAATGATCCATTATATATTTTCATGCTAAACAACCAGTATGTAGGAGATATACTGTAGAATTATTACCCAAGTTCTGGAATGTAAGCACTAGGGGCTTTTAGAGACTATATGTGAACTCATGAATTGTTTGGGAGGGAGATAATAGGTGCTATTAGCCACTTCAGCCATCCTCATAATCCACATCCATTTTCCACAGGAGAGTTTGCTGGTTGGAAAGTATGAAATTCTACTGATGGTAGGAGGGAGGCCGCCACAACCACCCCTTTTTGGGTTATACTTTTCCCAGTAGACTGGGTGTGGAACCTTGGCCAGGAATTCAGTACATCCTGGTAACCTGCTGTAGTGTTCACTCTGCATTCCTGGAGCAGTTGCTGGGACACAGAGGGGAGAGTGGGGTCTCCGTCTGGCTCAGTGGAAGTAGTCAAGAATGTGATGAATCCCCACATAGGAAGCAAAAAGAATCCCAAAAGCTGTCAGATTATGACCACTGACACCTTGAAGAGCATCCTCCTGTTTTCAACACTGGTTTTTATGGCTGGAGAGTGAACTTTTTGTATAAATCAATGAATGCGGTGGGAAGAGGTCTATATGATATTTCTAGCCAACCAAAAGTTACCCCCCCTTAGAGACTTTCTGTTATTCCTAATGGCGCCTGGAGCTAAAGGAAAGAAAGACAGAAACCACATTGTCAGAGCTACTTTTTTCGGCCCAGTACTCCTTCCTCTCCTCTCATTCTATCTTGTTGTGGTGGTGGTCAAGGTATATATAACACAGCATTTGCCAATTTAGTGTTTTTCACATGTACAGTTTAGTGACATCAAGTACAGTAATCATGTTGGGCAACCATCACCAATATCTAATACCATAAACAGAAACTCAATGCTTCCTAAACAATGACTGCCCCTCTTCACTCTCTCCCACCACTGGTAACCACTAAAAAACTTTGGCCTCTATGCATTTGCCTATTCTAGAGATTTCATATGAGTGAGATTATACAATATTTGTCCTTTTGTGATTGACTTCACTAGGCATAATGTTTTCAAGGTTTATCCATGTTGTAGTATATATCAGGACTCCATTTCTCTTTATGACTGAGTAATAGTCCATTGCATGTATATACTACATTTTGTTTTTTCATTCATCTGTTGATAGCCATTTAGGTTGTTTCCACTTTTTGGAAATTGTGAATAATGCTGTAATGAACATGGTGCACATATGTCTGTTTGCATCACTGCTATCAAGTCTCTTGGGTATATACTTAGGAGTGGCATTGCTGGGTCATATGGTAGTTCTATGTTTAACTTTTTGAGGAACTGCCAAAGTGTTTCCCACAGTGACTGTGTACTTCTGCATTTTCACCAGTGATGGATGTGTGTTCCAGTTTATTCACATCCTTGCCACCATTGGTTATTTTCCTTTTATTTTAGCCACGCCAGTAGTATCTTATTGTGGGTTTAATTTGATCTCCCTAATGGCTAGTGATGCTGAACATCTTTTCATGTGCTTGTTGGGCCCTCTCATTCTATGTGGATGAGGCCACGGAAAAATAACACATCTTTAATAAGTCCATTAGATTATCCTACAGGGAAAAATGTGTCCCACATTATTGATGCAACTGTAGCCTGGGGCTTATACAGAGTGATTGACCTGGAATTTGAATCAACATCTGGTTCTTGACTCCAAAAGCCTGTGTTCTCCATACTTCCATGCCATACTTCCTTCTACAACAATTTTTAAATGACATGGAGATCCTACCAATCACATCAATCATGCATGAGAAGTAGGTACGGGCTTTTATTTAAATCCTCTTCACATTTTTTCCCCAAAAGGTGTTTAAATTAAGTCTGAGGTAAATGATTGTAGGGAAATAAGTGTTTGAAATTAAAGGGACTGATTTTGAATCGGAGATTCTCTGAGGAGAGCACTATAAGGTCTGACAACATTGAGGAACTGAGTCCCCCACCCAGCCTAGCCTTTAAAGTAGAACAGACTGTGTGTTAAGAAGGCAATTACCACTTTGCCTCTGATAAGCAGCCAGGAAAACGTTGAAGCCAACGATAAGCAGCCAGGAGATACAAAAAAGTGACTAAGGACAATGTCAACAAAGGAAAGTCAGTGCTTAGAAAAGAACCCTTGAAGAGTGTGGCAGGGGAAAAGGACAGCCAACTAGAACTCAATAGATCCAGGTTCGGTTCCAGCTCTGGCATCTACACCTAGGGTGACTAATCTAAGATAGGACATCTTCTCATGCCTCAATTTCCACATCTGCAAAAGGAGGAGAACAAATCATATGCCTCTTAAAGCCTCATCAAGCTCTAAATCCATAAAAGCTGAGTGGTCAGTGTACCATCTTTAATACAGGTGCTTTACAATTTAGAAACTTGCAATATCCTGAGTATCATTAACTAGAGATTTAATTAATTGCACATATTTTGATTAGAATTATATTTTTGGTAAAAACAAATTTATTGTTGACTTTTTTCCATTCTCGGTCATCCAATGCTAAGAAAATAAGAGCTGCTGATGTCTCCACCATCTGGGTTCTCTGAAACAATTCCAATTTTATGTATCATACTCCATTGCCTAACCCACCCCAACATGAAATTTCCAACATTTTGTCACCTGAGCTATATCTCCCTGACTGAAGCTTCCTACTCAAAACGGCACAACATGACTGTCAGAAACATTTTCAACTTTTTGCCTTCGAAAATGTGCTTACAATACCTGTACTTATATACAGGTTCTGTTCACAGGGGCAGCAATCAAAGAAATGAGAGCAATACAAATTCATTACCATAATAACATAGAAAATGTAGCACTGTGATTATTTCCACTAACCATTAAATAAAATATAGATGACCAAAATGTCTCTTTGACTCCCTCCAACTTAGAGGTTCTAGGAAGTTTCCTCTAGTATTTTGTTCCTAAGTGTGTTTGATCAATTGCCCTTACTTGTTAACTAGCAGAAACCTAGCCCTTCCTTTTGTTGTGTGGTTCTGGTTGTCACAGTGAGGAAGCATGTCTTACACAAAAGCCTAGCCGTAGACTGTGGCTCCTCAGTGCCTCTGCTGCTCTCACCATCCGTCTCTTCCAATGCCTGCTGTGGCTCTGATCACCACATGTTGATACCTTCACCAGCCCCCTGAGACTCCATTCAACCTAGGCAAGTGCCATCAACTCACTCTTAACTTGAAATACCTCTTGGGGTGTCTGTTCTTTCCAGCACTGCCGACACAGTTATCTGTCTCTGGATTTTTGCTGTCCCCTTCTCCAAAACCAAAAAAATCCTTTGCTGTCAAGTCGATTCCAACTCACAGCGAGTCTGCAGGACAGATTAGAACTGCCCCATAGGGCTTCCAAGGAATGGCTGGTGGATTCAAACTAGCGACCTTTTGGTTAGCAGCTGAGCTCATAACCACTACACCACCAGGGTTCCCCTCTTCTCCATGGGAGAAATTAATACATTCTTGTGGCCAGTTCTTAGAGGGTAGTCCCACAGCAGACTACCAGAATAATCCAAAGCTTTTAGTTTGACCACTAAATCTCTAACAATTTGAGAAGGTTTCCCAGGAAAGGGGCTTAGACCTCTAGTGACACATTTTTGTCATTTATAGGTAGCCCTTTTACTTCAATGGAATTTAAGCATGTAGAACACAGAGCAGGTCTATGTGGAACCACTGCTCCTTCTTCATCTTTCAATCATGATACTGAGTGTAAGCCAACACGATGAATTTCCTCCCACTAATGGTTAATGATTTGCTCAGTTTTCCCTCCCTGCAATCTGATTTCTATCTCCCCTCAAAAGTCTATTAGACACTATGCTGAGTGAAATAAATCAATCAAAAAAGGACAAATATTGATGCCCTCACTTATATAAAAAGACAATAAAAGGAAAAAGTACAGAGACCAAAGTTTGTTAGTGGTTAAAAGGGGCAGAAAGGAGGGTAAAAGAGAGGTTAACAGTGATGGAAAAATTGCAATGATTAAGGATAGGGTGGCACAGCTGATTCATGTAACTGCTGTCAATAAGTTGTACACCTGTAAAAAGTTGAGTTGGCAAAAGTTGTGTGATAGATATACTTACAACAATGACCAAAATACAAACAAACAAACAAAAAGAGTAGCTTCTGAGGTTGGTAACGTACAACCAAAAACCTTGGTCTGAAGGTTAAAGTCATGGTTTCAGGGGACATCCAAATTAATTGGCCTAATAAAATGTTCAGTGATTCTGTTCTACCTCCTAGTTCCTTCTGTAGTGCCTGGGGTCTTAAAAGCTTGCACACAGCCATCCAAATCACAACAATTGGTCTTTATTCACCTAGAGCAACAGACGCAAAAAGAAAGTCAGGAAAAGGAGCAAGATATGGAAAGTGTGACTAATTGCCTCCATGAACAACTGCTTCCTTTGCCATGAGACCAGAAGAACTGGATGTGGCCCAGCTACCAGTAGTGAACATTTTGATAAAGGAGTCTACAAAAGAATTCTGATCAAAAGGGGGAAAATGTAGAACAGATATTCAAATTTTCATGGACTCCAGACTTTCTGGAGCCATGGAGGCTAGATGAACCCTGAAACTATTGTCCTGAGATAATCTTTAAACCTTAAATCAAAAATATCCCCTGGAGTTCTGGCAAAATGACGCTCTAGGCAGAAGCACCATGCCATCCCTCCACAGCAAAGATCCGATAAACTAAGCCAAACAGAGAATACAAAAATCCTGAAACCCTAAAACATCAAATGAAGAGATAAAGAACTCAGTCAAGCACCAAATGGAGTAAGAAAACTGAGAATGGAGCGCGAGGAGAGATTCATGCAGAGGTCCCCTACCTGATAACGCAGTACGGATCCGCCATCTTGGACTCCTATCGCAGACCAGCAAACAGGGGGTACGAGAAAGCAGCCTCAAGGAGCATCCAGCGGGAGAGAAAACAACCAGTAATTGGCGATATACGCTTTCCCACCCCCACCCTTCTTCACCACGACTCGGCCTCCTCTGCTTCCCGTGGCCACAATCTCTTGACCGGGAATCACCGGCTGCTTGGATTCCACACGCCCAAATGGGCCGGCTCCCTGAGTGCCATTTGTTGGCTGCTGGTATTGCTTTTTTCCGCTACTTTTGACTTCTTCCTTACCTCTCACCACCTACCCCTCATTTCACTCAAATACCTGGCTCCATGCTTGCTTCTTCCTGAGGGGCTGTAGAGCTCCAGTAATTTGTGATATACGCTTTCTCACTCCCTACACTCACCCCCCTCTGCTTCCGACGGACACACTCTATCGTCCAAGAAACACCAGCCCACACTAGCTGGCTCTCTGAGTGCCATTTGTTGGCTTCCAGTGTGGCTTTTTTTCTGCTTCTTTTGATTTCTTCCTTACCTCTCACGACCACCCCCTCCTTTCGCTCAAATACCTGACTCCATGCACCATCTTTGCTTCTTCTTGAGGGGCTGTGGAGCTCCGTTCAACTGTGGAGCTACTTCCCGGTCTGGGCTGCCGTGCTGGTGGGATCCCCAGGCTTTTGTTTGTTCGTTTGTTTTGAATTCTTTGTTTGTTTTCTTTTCCTTTTCTTGAGTTGGGAACCCCTTCTGGCCAAGCGGTGCTGCGTGGCAATGAGAATTCCCCCTCGGCTTGCACAGACGTGCATAGGGATCCCTGAGTGCATTTCTTTCTTCATTGGTTTTTTTTTTTCTGTTTTTTAGGGGGCCTTTCTTGTTGGTTTTTGTTTTTTTTAATTTGTTTTGTTTTCTTTTCCCTCTGCTTCCCTTCTTCTCTTTCTTCATTGCTCAGTTTTTCATCTCTCTGTATCTTCCTTCTCTTTCTGTTCACTGAATACCTGGCATTGTATAACTCCATGCCTTCTAGCCAGGCTGTACTGCAACACCTGAGAGCAACTTCCCCAGACCTCATAGCTACACTGGTGGAATCCCTGGGAACTTTGCGATTCTTTAACCTTTCCTATTTTTATTTATTCATTCTTTTCTTCCTCTTCCCCTTTCTGTTTTTCTCCATTTCACAGTCTATCATCTCTCCACTCCAACAGCAAACTCCCCTAGCATTCTTTTTTGTTTGTTTGTATGTTTTTGGCTCCTGTTCCTCTCTCCTCTCTCCCATATCCATCTTAGCTCCACACATAGCAATCTCCCCCCATATCCTGCCTACCTGCACCGTACATTTAACATCACACCACCAAGCAGCACACTCATGGCCTACTGGAACCTGCCCTGCACTGATTACCGACCCACCCTGGTGGCTGTAGTAAGTGCCAAAAACAACCCATCACAGTAACTCCTCTTCAGATAGACATGCCCTGATGTACCATATCTGAGTGACTGACCCTGCCAATTGGAGGAGGCGAAAAGTATTGTGACCACAGATGAGCAAACAACAAAGAACACACAGTCCACCTGCTCAGACATAGTCAACTTTAAAAAAAGGGGGGGGGGGGGACGAAACAAACAAAACTACAATAAATAAATGAGAAAAATAACTACTGAATGACCTGAAGACAGCAAACAATATCAAAACATTTGCAAAAACAGGACAGGATGGTTCCAATAGGCATCCAAAACAAAACACCAGATGACTCTCCAGTGGAAGAAAATGCACTAGAACTACCTGATAGGGAATTCAAATCTCTAATACTCAGAATTCTCCAAGAACTGAAGCAAAAAGCTGACAAACATGAGGAAAAAATAGACAAATTCATGGAAAATACAGACAGAAAATTGGAAGAATTCAGAAAAATACTGCAGGAACAAAATGCCAAACTAAATTCACAACCAGAAATTATACAAACACAACAATTAGAAATCCAAAAGATAAACAACAAGATTTCAGAAATGGACGGTGTCATAGAAGCGCTGAGAAGCAGATTTGAAATGGTGGAAGACAGGATCAGTGGAATTGAAGACAAACACTTGGATACAACTCTGTTTCAGGAAAACTCAGAAAAAAGAACAAAGAAAAATGAAGAGACCCTGAGAGTTATGTGGGATATAATCAAAAGCAAAAATTTGTGAGTGATTGGAATTCCAGAACAGTGGGAGAAAACAGAAAACACAGAGAGGATCATTGAAGAACTGCTGACACAAAACTTCCCCAATATCATGAAAGATGAAAAGCTGGCCATCCAAGAAGCTCAACGAACCCCATACAGGAGAGACCCCCAAAAGAAAATCACCAAGGTTTATCATAATCACACTCACCAAAACCAAAGACAAACAAAGAATCCTGAGAGCAGCTCATGAAAAACAAGAAGTCACATACAGAGGAAAAACAATAAGACTAAGCTCAGATTAATCGGCAGAAACCATGCAGGCAAGAAGGCAATGGGATGACATATATAAAATCTTGAAAGAAAAAAATTGCCAGCCAAGAATAATATATCCTGCAAAACTCTCATTAAAATTGGATAGTAAAATTAGGTCATTTCGAGATAAACAGAAATTAAGGGAATATGTAAAAGTCAAACCAAACTTACAAGAATTATTAAAGCTAGTTCCTTGATCTGAGGACAAACAGCTTCAGCTCACAGGCAGAACCTAAGATGCAGGATCGTACCAGCCAGATACCAATCTAGGAAATGAACTCTCGAGGACTATCCAAAACCAAAAGAAATACAACAGGAATCAGAGCAGTTAATCACTAAATGACAATAACATCAAAACTATAAAAGAGGGAATAAATGGCATAGGTATAGAACATTCAGGTATAGAATCTTCTAATGGAGAGGAAGGCAAGGCGATACCAAGTAATGGTAGACTGCTTCAAACTTAGAAAGATAATGGTAAAATTTATGGTAACCACAAAGAAAGTTAACAAACATACTCATAAAAAAAAAGAGGAAAAACATAAAGTCTCAGGAAAAAAAAAACTTACAAAAACAAAAGAAATGAAAAAAAAAATCCACAAACAAAAGTAACTCAGCACAAGAGAGTAAGAGGAACAAAGAAAACTTCAGCACCACAAAAAAAAAGCACTACAAAATGACAGCAACAAACTCCAATCTATCAATAATTACACTGAATGTAAATGGACTCAATGCACCCATAAAGAGATGGAGAGTGACCGAATGGATAAGAAAACAAGATAATCAATATGCTATCTACAAGACACACACCTTAGAAACAAAGATGTGAATTTATTAAGTCAAAGGTTGGAAAAAAATATATCAAGCTAACAACTACCAAAAAACAGCAGGAGTGGCAATTCTAATCTCAGATAAAATAGAGTTTAAAACAGAATCTACCATAAAAGACAAAGACAGACACTATATAATGACTAAGGGGATGATCCATCATGAAGACATAACCATAATAAACATGTACACACCCAATGACAGGGCTCCAAAATACATAAAATGAACTGTAACAACACTGAATAAGAGAACTTGACAGTTCCACAATAATAGTAGGATACTTCAACACACCACTCTCAGTAAAGGACAGAACAACTAAGAAGAAACTCAGCAAAGATACAGAAGACCTCAAGGGCACAATCAGCCAACCTGACCTCATAGACATATATAGAACACTCCATCCAACCGCTGCAAAGTACACATTCTTTTCCAATGCACATGGAATGTTCTCCAGAATAGACCACATCTTAGGCCACAGAGCAATCCTCAACAAGATCCAAAACGTTGAGATAATTCAAAGACTCTTCTCTGACCACAATGCCATCAAGGTAGAAATTAACACTAGAAAGAGCAAGGAAAAAAAATAAGCTACATGGAAACTGAATAATACCCTGCTTACACATCACTGGGTAATAGAAGAAATCAGAGAGGGAATCAAAAAATTCCTAGAATCAAATGAGAATGAAAACACATCATAACAAAACCTTTGGGACACAGCAAAGGCAGTCCTCAGAGGACAATTTATAGCAATAGATGCACACATCAAAAAAGAAGAAAGGGACAAAATCAAAACATTAACTACAGAACTCAAACAAATAGAAAGAGAACAGCAAAAAAAGCCCACAACCACCGGAAGAAGGGAAATAGTAAAGATCAGGGCAGAAATAAATGAAATAGAGAATAGAGAAACAATAAAAAGAATCAACAAAACCAAAAGTTGGTTCTTCGAAAGAATCAACAAAATCGACAAACCACTGGCCAGACTGACAAAAGAAAAACAGGAGAGGACACAAATAACCCAAATAAGAAATGAAATGGGGGACATTCCAGTGGACCCCACTGAAATAAAAAGGATTATAACAGAATATTATGAAAAACTGTACTCCAACAAATTGGAAAACCTAGAGGAAATGGATAAATTTCTAGAAACACACAGCCTACCCAAACTACAACAAAGTGATGTTGAAAATCTGAACAGACCCATAACAAGAGAAGAGATTGAAAAGGTAATTAAAAAAACTCCCAACCAAAAACAGCCCTGGCCCAGATGGCTTCACTGGAGAATTCTACAAAACATTTACAGAAGAGCTTGTACCAGTACTACTCAAGCTATTTCAGAGCATAGAAAGAGGAAGCAACACTTCCAAATTCATTCTATGAAGCCAGCATAACACTGATACCAAAACCAGGTAAAGACGTCACAAAAAAAGAAAATTACAGACCAATATCTCTCATGAATATAGATACAAAAATTCTTAACAAAATTATAGCCAATAGAATTCAGCATCGTATCAAAAAAATAATACACCACAACCAAGTAGGATTCATACCAGCTATGCAAGGATGGTTCAACATTAGAAAATCAATCAACGTACTCCACCACATAAATAAAAGGAAAGAAAAGAATCACATGATCATCTCAATTGACGCTGAAAAGGCATTTGACAAAGTCCAACACCCATTCCTGATAAAAAAAACTCTCAATAAAATAGGTATAGAAGGGAAAAATTTCTCAACATAATAAAGGGCATCTATGCGAAACCAACAGCCAACATCATTCTTAATGGTGAGAGGCTGAAAACATTCCCCTTGAAAACAGGAACAAGACAAGGATGCCCTTTATCACCACTCCTATTTAACATTGTGCTGGAAGTTCTAGCTAGAGCAATAAGGCAAGAAAAAGAAATCACGGGCATCCAAATTGGTAATGAAGAAGTTAAACTGTCCCTGTTCGCAGATGATATGATACTATACATAGAAAACCCTAAAGACTCCATGAGAAATCTACTGGAACTAATAGATTCAGCAAAGTAGCAGGATACAAGATAAACATTCAAAAATCAGTTGGATTCCTAAACACCAATAAGGAGAACAATGAAAAGGAAATCAGGAAAACAATACCATTTTCAACAGCCCCTAAAAAGATAAAATACTTAGGAATAAATCTGACCAGGGATATAAAAGACCTATATAAAGAAAACTTCAAAACACTACTGCGAGAAACCCAAAGGGATCTACATAAATGGAAAAACATACCATGCTCATGGATAGGCAGACTCAACATTGTGAAAACGACTCTTCTACCCAAATCAATTTACAAATACAACGCAATCCCGATCCAAATACGAATAACATTCTTCAAAGAGATGGAAAAACTAATCATTCACTTTATATGGAAAGGGAAGAAGCCCCGAATAAGTAAAGTACCACTGAAAAAGAAGAAGAAAGTTGGAGGACTCACACTACCTGACTTCAGAACCTACTGTACATCTACAGTAGTCAAAACAGCCTGGTACTGGTACAACGACAGATCCATTGACCAATGGAACAGAATTGAGAACCCAGATGTAGATCCATACACCTACGGTCACCTGATCTTCGACAAGGGCCCAAAGTCCATCAGATGGGGAAAAGACAGTCTTTTTAACAAATGGTGCTGGCAAAACCGGATATCCATCTGCAAAAAAATGAAGCAGGACCCATACCTCACGCTGTATACAAAAACTACTTCAAAATGGATCAAAGACCTGAATATAAAGCCTAAAACTATGAAGTTCATAGAAGAATAAATAGGACCAACACTTCAGGCCTTAATACACGGCATTAACAGGATACAAACCATAACCATCAATGCACAAACCCCAACAGATAAGCTAGATAACTGGGATCTTCTAAAAATCAAACACGTATGCTCTTCAAAAGACTTCACCGAAAGAGTAAAAAGAGAACCTACAGACTGGGAAAAAAATTTTTGGACAGTACAAGTCAGACAAAGGTCTAATCTCCATCATCTACAAGAAAATCCAACACCTCTACAGCAAAAAGACAAAGAATCCTATTAAAAAATGGGCAAAGGAAATGAACAGACACTTCACCAAAGAAGACATCCAAATGGCTAACAGATACATGAGGAAATGCTCGCGATCACTAGCCATTCGAGAAATGCAAATTAAAACCACAATGAGATACCATCTCACCCCGGCATTACTGGCACAAATCAAAAACACTGGAAATAACAAATGTTGGAGGGGCTGCGGGGAGATCGGAACTCTTGCACTGCTGGTGGGAATGCAAAATGACACAACCATTTTGGAAAATGATATGGCGCTTCCTCAGAAAGCTAGAAATAGACATACCATTCGATCCAGCAATCCCACTCCTAGGAATATATCCTAGAGAAATAAGAGTCGTCACTCGAATAGACATATGCACACCTACCTTCATGGCAGCATTGTTCACAATAGCAAAACGATGGAAACAACCTCGATTTCCATCAACAGATGAATGGATACACAAACTATGGTACATACACACAATGGAGTACTATGCAACGAGAAAGAACAACAATGAATCTGTGAGGCATCTCATAACATGGATGAAACTGGAGGACATTATGCTGAGTGAAATAAGTCAATCACAAAAGGACAAATATTGTATGAGACCTCTATTGTAAAAACCCATGAAGAAGTTCACACACAAAATGTAACAATCTTTGTTGGTTACCAGGGATGGGAGGGGTGGGGGAGGAATACTAAATAGGCAACAGATAAGTGGTATCTTGGGTGAAGGGTAAGACAGTACACAGTACAAGGGAAACTAGCACAACTTGTACAAGGAAAGGTCATGGAAGCCCCATAGACACATCCAAACTCCCTGAGGGACTGAACTGCTGGGGGGAGGGCTGTGGGAACCATGGTCTCATTGAAGATCTAGCTCGCTTGGCATGACACAGCTTATAAAGACAATGCTCTACATTCTACCTTGGTGAGTAGTGTCTGGGGTCTTAAAAGCCTGTGAGCGGCCATCTAAAATACTCCAGTGGTCTCATCCCTTCGGGAGCAAGGGAGAATGAAGAGAACAGGATACAAGGAAAAGATTATTCCGAAGGACTAATTGTCCACAGCTACCAAGGCCTCCACCGGACTGAGTCCAGTACAGCTAGACGGTGCCCAGCTACCACCACTGACTGCTCTGACCAGGATCACAACAGAGGATGCTGGACAGAGCTGGAGAAGGATGTAGAACATAATTCTAACTCACAAAAAAAAGACCAGATTTACTGGCCTAAAGGAGACTGGAGAAACCCTGAGAGTATGCCCCCCAGACACCCTTTTAACTTAGTGGTGAACTTATCTCCGAGGTTCACCGTTCAGCCTGGGAGTGGACAGCCCCATAAAACCAAATGAGACTAATGAGGTACAGTAGTCCAGTGACAAGGGCCAGAAGGCAGAAGGGGACAAGGAAGCTGGTGATAGGGAACCCAAGGTTGAGTAAGGATATTGTTGATGTGTTGTGAGATTGTTAACCATTGTCATAGGGCAACATGTGTAGTAACTGTTAAATGAGAAACTATTTTGTTCTGTAAGCCTTCATCTTAAGTGAGAATAACAGCACAATTGGAAGAGCATAGTCAATGTCACTGAACTGTGCATGTAGAAATTTTTGCAATGGTGTATCTTTGGCTATGTGTATTTTCACCAAAAAAAAGGTTGAGAAGTTAGAGGGTTGACATGTTGTGGGGTTGTTAACCAATGTCATAAAACAATATGAGTACTACTGTTTCATGAGAAACTATTTGTTCTGTAAGCCTTCACTTGAAGTACAATAAAAAAAAAAAAATATATCCCCTGAAGTCTTCTTAAAATCAAACAATTAGTTTAACTTACCTAGTAAAGAATGTCTGCCTTTAAGCACTGTGCTCTTTCAAGATCTATCTACATGGAATCAAATTGACAAGAGCAACTTGAAAGATTATATAGGAAACTTAGGGGGCACTGAGTTTATGTTAATAAGGGAGAAATAACTCAAAAAAGAAGGGTGAGAATGGTTGCACAACTTGGAAGATGTAATCGCTCACTGAATTGTATATGCAGAAACTGTTCAATTGGTGTATGTTTTGCTGTGTATTATTCTCAACAACAACAATAAGCAATAATAAAAAATCTATTAGAAAAGTCTTTATATGCCTGAACAACAAAGGAAAATAGGTTTCAAATTCTTTCCTATAGTGCTCCTGGGCTCTAGAAAACCAGAAAATATAGTTACAGGCAGTCTCCTGGTTATGAGTGTTCGACTTACAGACAACTCATAGTTACCTTTTAATACTATGTAAATTTGCCCTGACTTTAGAAAAGATCGAGCCAACCCCTACTCCCAACAAATTCTTCATCACAATCTCTTTCAGTAGCTGCATGTGCAGCTTTTAAATCACTGAAAAGGTTTTGGGGACTTTTCTTGCACTAAAGTACATGTAAGGCTAAATAAGAACTGTATGCACCTGTTCTGACTTACCTGCAAATTCAACTTAAAGACACAGGAATGTATCTCATTCATAACCCGGGGAGAGCAGTATATACTTATTTAAGTATTATCAAACATTTTGACAACCCAAAACACAGAGACAACATTTCGGGTATCATAGCTGGACCCCACACACTGGTTTCTCTTAAGGGTCTTAGTCATCTAGTGCTGCTATAACAGAAATACCACAAGCGGATAGCTTTAACAAAGAGAAATTTATTTTCCCACAGGCTAGTAGGCTACAGGTCCAAATTTAGGGCATCAAGCTCCAGGGGAAGGCTTTCTCTCTCTGTCAGCTCTGTAGGAAGGTCCTTGTCGTCAATCGTCTCCTGGACTAGGAGCTTCCTCACATGTGAACCCTGGGTCCAAAGGGCATGCTCTGCTCCCGGCACTGCTTTCTTGGTGGTGTGAGGTCCCCACCTCTCTGCTTGCTTCCCTTTCCTTTTATCTCTTCTAAGATAAAAGGTGGTACAGGCCACACCCCAGGGAAACTCCCTTTACCTCGGATCAGGGATGTGATCTCACCCTAATCCTCGTTAACCACAGGCAGAGATTATGATTTACAACACATAGGAAAATCACAAAATGGAGGACCACCACACAATACTGGGAATCACGGCCCTGCCAAATTGATACACACATTTTTTTGGGAACATAATTCAATCCATGACACTTAGTCTGATCCACACTGGCTCTGATCTATCCAGATGCCCCCACTACCTGTATAATTCACACATTGCAGTAGGGCAGCAGTAAGCAGGGTACAGTCATGAGGATTTCTTTAGAGATCAAATAACAAGAAGTCAAACCTCAAAATATCTTCTGAATTTCAAGTTCTCCAGATACAGCCTTATTTAATATCAGAATTATGGCAATTGATAGTGTAGAGAACACAATCTAGAGTCTTTCAAAGCCAACTGCCAGTAGGAATTTTACCTTATTCATTTTCATAAAAGTTGTTTTGGGACCAGACTGGCATAAAAACTATAGGTCTAATTTCTAATGTCCTGCAAATCAACCAAAGAACTCATCTTCATTCTTCTCTTTCTAGTCTCACTCTAACATTAAGAGGGAAGCTTTGACTTGCATCAAAAGATAACTGAGGATCAATAAATGGGAGTAACATACGGGTATAGCGTTGGTTCAGAGGAAGGGGTAGATTATCCAATAGGTGAGGTAAGCACCATGCTCACCTTGCTTACCATATCATATGTAGTGAACAATTTCACTACAGATTAATGAGTAAGCAGAAGTAAGCCCATGCTTACCTTGCTTACTGAATCATCCACCGTTCTCAGGGATTGTAAATTTGAAAAGAGGCTTTGAATCTATAGGAAGGTGCTGTGGAGTTGGGAGCGAGACAGATGCCAGCCATACCTAGAAGCAGAATCTTTGATGTGGTGAAAAAATGTGAAATTCATCACTACAGATGATCTTGTAAGCAAGGTAAGCACCATGCTTACCTTGCCTATTGGATAATCCACCCCTGGTCAGAGTAGTTGATGCAAGTATGGGGAGAAGAGAGTTTCATATTCTCACCTGTGATAGAGCATTATGAGTTAAGTTATAGGTGATTTCTACTTAGGTTGCTCAGAGCATGGAAATACAGGGTCAGCATGGGGTCTGAGAGAAACAGACCTTGGGGCCTGGGCTCCGCTAATTAGACCTGGCATATAATTAAACCACCCCCTCATTAAACCACCCCCTCATTTCAGCAGCACCTACTTAGATGAAGAGATAGTCCCACAAAAGCAAAGATATACTAATATTCACTGAAAATAGGCCTAATCCGTCTCCCGACGTGTAATATTATCTAGTGATTTGCTAGAGCTGGTTCATACTGGCTCATGAGAGCCAATTGTAAAATTTCAGGAAGTTTGTGAGCCAGTTATACACAGCCATTATTAAAAATAAAACTAAATAAGCTTGCAATTAAATAAATTAGATTAAAAGCAAAAGTAATAAATACTCAAAACTCATCATTTCCTAATTATTCTATTACATTTTATTAGTTCACCTGCATTAAGAAATGATTTCTAAAGGTCCAAGATTTATTTCATTTCATTATCATGGGCTTTGTAATACCTAACACAAGGGAGACAAAATCAATTCCCCACACTTCTCGAAGGCAGACTTAGGAATCTATGCATACGCTGCAAGAAATATATATATATTGGATTCATCTGTGATTTTCTCCTTGAATGTACTGATAAACTTTCCTCTGACCCTAACAGCCAAACTTTCAGTCTTTTGAGTATCATATTATGGGAGAAACACAAGGAAAAGAACACAGAGGGTGGAGAAAGGAAGTGGAACAGAAAATCTTGCCTCCATGAATGACAAGTCTTGATCACTTCCATGCTCCCTCACTTCTTCTCAGGAGCTGTATTTTCATATAGGTCTTTAAGCATGCAGCACCTCTTCTAATGCTTTTACGGCAACAAAACCACAAATCAGAATTCCTGTTTTTATTAAATTAGGTTAGATGTATCTTAAATATATAAAGTATAACGCATTCCCACCTGAGGGAAATCAACCTACTTCTTTAGACCAACTTACATTCTTCTAAGAGCAGCCTACCTACATTTAACCATCACAGGACAGAATACTAACCAGGATCCTCATGTGGTAGCAGATGGAAGCACTTTGGATTTTATTTCTTACTATTGCACTTACCATTATCATCAAGCTACACTGTTGTTGTTGTTGTTGCTGTTGTTAGGTGCTGTTGAGTTGGTTCTGATTCATCACAACCCTACGTACAACAGAACAGAACACTGCCCGGTCCTGCACCATCCCCATGGTTGCAGCCATCGTATCAATCCATCTCGTTCAGGGTCTTCCTCTTTTTCACTGACCCTCTACTTTACCAAGCATGATGTCCTTCTCCAGGGACTGATCCCTCTTGATAATATGTCTAAAGTATGCGAGACGAAGTCTTGCCATTCTCTCTTCTAAGGAGCATTCTGGCTGTACTTTCAAGACTGATTTGTTCATTCTTCTGACAGTCCATGGTATATTCAGTATTTTTTTTTACAAACATCATAATTTAAAGGCATCAATTCTTCTTCGGTCTTCCTTACTCATTGTCCAGCTTTCGCAAGCATATGAGGCGATCGAAAATACCATGGCTTGGGCCAGGCACAACTTAGTCCTCAAAGTGACATCTTTGCTTTGTAACACTTGAACAAGGTCTTTTGCAGCAGATTTGCCCAATACAATACGTTGTCTGATTTTTTGACTGCTGCTTCCATGGGCATTGTTTGTGGATCCAAGTAAAATGAAATCCTTGATAACTTCAATGTTTCCTGTTTATCATGATGTTGTTTATTGGTTCAGTTGTGATGATTTTTGCTTTCTTTAGGTTGAGGTATAGTGGTTGGCTGCTAACCGAAAGGTCAGTGGTTTGAAACCACCAGCAGCTCTGTGGGAGAAAGATGTGGCAGTCTGCTTCTGTAAATATTTGCAGCCTTGGAAACTCTATGGGGTCACCATGAGTCAGAACTGACTTGACAGCAGTGGGTTTTTAATGTATACAGATGGCTGTAGTCTTTGATCTTCTCAGTAAGTGCTTCAAGTCCTCTTCACTTTCAGCAAGCAAGGCTGTGTTATCTGCATATCGTAGGTTGTTAACTAATCTTCCACCAATCCTGATGCTGTATTTTTCTTCATATAGTCCAGATTACTTGTTCAGCATACATACTGAATAAGTATGGTGAAAGGATACAACCCTGATGCACAACTTTCCTGATTTTAAACCAAGCAGTATCCCCTTGTTCTTTTCAAACAACTGCCTCTTAGTGTATGTACAGATTCTGCTGAGCACAATTAAGTGTTCTGGAATTCCCATTCTTTGCAATGTTATCTGTAATTTGTTATGATTCACACATTTGAATGCCTTTTCATAGTCAATAAAACATAGGTAAATATCTTTCCGGTATTCTCTGCTTTCAGCCAAGATCCATCTGACACCATCAATGATATCCGTCGTTCCAAGTCCTCTTCTGAATCTGGCTTGAATTTCTAACAGTTCCCTGTCAATGTATTGATACAACCATTTTTGAATTATTTTCAGCAAAATTTTACTTGTGTGTGATGTTAATGATATTGTTTGATAATTTCTGCTTTCTTTTGGATTACCTTTCTTTAGAGTGGGCACAAATATGCATCTGTTACAGTCGGTTGGCCAGGTAGCTGTTGTCTTCCAAATTTCTTCACATAGATGAGTGAACACGTCCAGCATTGCATCCATTTGTTGAAACATCTCCATTGGTATTCCATCAATTCCTGGAGCCTTGTATTTTGCCAATGCCTTCAGTGCAGCTTGGACTTCTTCCTTCAGTACTACTGGTTCTTGATCATAGGCTACCTCCTGAAGTGGTTGAACATCGACAAATTCTTTTTTGGTACAGTGATTCTATGTATTCCTTTCATCTTTTGATGCTTGGTCTGTTGTTCAATATTTTGCCCGTAGAGTCCTTCAATATTGCAACTCGAGGCTTAAGTATTTTCTTCAGTTCTTTCAGCCTGAGAAATGCTGAGCATATTCTTCCCTTTTGGTTTTCTAACTGTAGGTCTTTGTACATTTCATTATAATAATTTACTTTGACCTCTCCAGCTGCCCTTCGAAATTTTCTGTTCAATTCTTTTACTTTATCATTTCTTCCATTCTCTTTAGCTACTCTATATTCAACAGCAATTTTCAGAGTCTCTTCTGACATTCATTTTAGTCTTTTCTTTCTTTCCTGTCTTTTTAATGACCTTTTGTTTTCTTGTATGATATCCTTCATGTCTTCCTACAACTCGTCTGGTATTCAGTTATTAGTGTTCAGTGTGTCAAAACTTTTCTTGAGATGGTCTCTAAATTCAGGTGGGATATACTCAAGGTCGTACTTTGGCTCTTGTGGACTGGTTTTCATTTCCTTCAGCTTCAACTTGAACTTGCATATAAGCAACTGATGATCTATTCTGCAGTCGGCCCCTGGCCTTGTTCTGACTGATGATACTGAGCTTCTCCGTTGTCTCTTTCCACAGAGGTAGTCGATGATTCCTGTGTATTTCATCTGGTAAGGTCCATGAGTATAGTCGCCATTTATGTTGTTGAAAAAAGGTATTTGCAATGAAGTCATTGATTTTGCAAAATTCTATCATGGGATCTCCACCATTGTTTCTATATCCAAGGGCATATTTTCCAACTACTGATCCCTCTTTGCTTCCAACTTCTGCATTCTAATCACAGTAATTATTAACACATCTTGATTTCACATTTGACAAATTTCAGACTGCAGAAGTTGGTAAAAATCTTCAGTTTTCTTCATCTTTGGCCTTAGTGATTCATGTGTAAATTTCAATAATAGTCCTATTAACTGGTCTTCCTTGTAGGCATATGGATATTATCCTATCACTGACAGTGTCGTACTTGAGAACAGATCTTGAAATGCTCTTTTTGATAATGAATGTGATGCCATTCCTCTTTGTCATTCCCAGCATAGTAGACTATATAATTGTCCAATTCAAAACGGCCAATACCAGTCCATTTCAGCTCACCAGTGCCTAGGATATTGATGTTTATGTGTTCAACTTCAATTTTCCATACTTTGTACATTACACGTTCTGATTATTAATGGATGTTTGCAGCTGTTTCTTCTCATTTTGAGTCGCACCACATCAACAAATGAAGGCCCTGAAAGCTTTACTCCATCCATGTCATTAAGGTCAACTCACTTTGAGGAGGCAGCTCTTCCCAAGTCGTATTTTGAGTGCCTTCTCACCTCGGGTGCTCATCTTCCAGCACTATATCAGACAATGTTCTGCTGCTATTCATAAGGTTTTCACTGGCTAGTTTTTTTAGAAGTAGATTGCCAAGTCCTTCATCCTAGTCTGTCTCAGTCTGAAAGCTCTGCTGAAACCTGTGAATCAAGGGTGACTGCTGGTATTTGAAATACCGGTGGCATAGCTTCCAGCATCACAGCAACATGCAAGCCACCAGAGCATAACAAACTGACAAACTAGTGGTGGGGCTACACTGCAATGATCTTATATGTCTAGTAGAACAGGCACTATTGGTTGCCAGCCTTTCCCCAGCTTTCCCTTTTTAAAGGAGTCATGATTATGTTTGAGTGTTCCACTTCCTCCATGTGGCAATGTATTTAGAAAAAATCATTTTAAATCTAGCACGGTAATGCCATTCCCCTCGCCAGAGACTGGTTAAGAAGTAAGTATGTGACACATTTGTGGCTAATGAGAGGGGATTCGCTAGGGGATTCTAGGAAGGCTTTCCTCGAGCATTAAAAGATGATCCAGAAAAGATGACCTCTCTACTTTCACTGGACATTCTTATCTTTGCATGAGGTACTTTGTAACTGTGGCAGCTGTCTTGTGACTGTGATGGGAAGTTTGAAGGCAAAGCTAATGATTTCAGAATATTTAAGCTACTTAATTGTCTAGCCCTGGAGGTGTCCTAGCCCTCGTGGCACAGTGGTTAAGAGCTTGGCTGCCATCCAAAAGGTCGGCAGTTCAAATCCACCAGCCGCTCCTTGGAAATGCTATGGGGCAGCTCTACTTTGTCCTATAGGGTCGGTATGAGTCAGAATTAACTCGACTGCAACCAGTTTGGTTTGGTTTGGTTTGGAGCTGTCCTAACCAGGATTTTTTTAATTTAAAATAATAAACCTCCTTATTGTTCATGCCATTGGTTCTCAAAATACAGTTCCCACATATAAGTATCAGCTCAATTGGAAGCTTTTTAAAAATAGAAAATCTCAGGTGCTATTTCAGACCTACTAAATCAGAACTTCTGTGGCTGGGGAGGGAGGTGATTTAACATGCCCTCCAGATGATTCTCATACACACGTAAGTTTGAGAACTCGTTTAAGCCATTTGAAAATAACTGGCCACAGGTTTTGGAATTTATTTCATAGACAACGGGGAATTCCTGAATTATGTTCAACAGAAGAACATCATGATATGCTTATCAGGTGATCTATAGGATCTAATCCTATAGTTGATATTTAGCTGACCTCATCAAACTAGGGAAACTAAATATTCTGAGGAACGCTCACAGGAAACATGGCTACCTTTCCTCTTCCATATCCCAGCATGCACACACACACACACACACACACACACACTCTCTTTCTCTCTCTCTCTCTTACACACACCTCACCCCCTTGCAAACCATTATTGGACTGAGCTGCTGTTACTGTTCAGAGTATTTTCTATCACAAAGGAGAATATGACTTAGGTTTTAAACTTCTTGAGGGCATGATTTTGTTTTATTTACCATTTTGCCTCAGCACTTAGAAGGGCGTTTGTAAAACAATAATTTATTTCTTAAATCAGTGGGACACAGTCTGTTTAGCTCCACAATATGGCCACTGGACTATTCCACGCTTTTTTTTTTTTGGTCTGCTTGTTCTGTTTCTTAGGTACAAAAGTGCCTTTGTAGAATTTTCTTCCCTTTTGTAGTCCTTCCTTGGGACATATTCATAAAAGTGGTGATATCAAGGCAAAGGGTGTTATCTTTATGATTCTTGACTTTTATTACCAAATTGCTATCTAGAAACATTCCGTCCATTTATAGCACCTCTAGCAATACGTGAATGTGCCTGCTTTTCTTAGCAGTGGAAGTGTTACCATTTTTACACCTTTGCTAATTCAACGGATGCAACTTGGTGATGGTGTCCAAGTTTGGGAGTGTAATTTATAAGTATTCTTCCGAGGCTACTGGGACAGAATATTTGCCCTCAGAATTGGTCTGGCACATTCAGGACATATTGTTGGTTGATTTAGGTGTCTTGTAGCCATTTGTAACTTAAGTTGAATTTCTTTTATTATTAATAAGACTAGATATAGTTACCGAAGATATCCACATCTCCATATAAAGCATATGGAGGTGAGACTGGAAGGATACACATAAAATATACTATAGTGCAGACATAAGATATAAGCAGAGATAGGTTGTAAAGGAAAAAAATAAAATGAAATGAGACAGGGACCCCACATGGACTTGCATATGAGGATACAGTGCCCTGAATTTAGCAGTATGCTTATTTCAATTCTGGGTAACTAAGGTTCAAATGAGAAATTTTTAAAGGAAAGTACAGTCTATATAATCTATATCACTTTTGTCAAGTCTAGCATAGAGAGGACCACAAATCACACCTTTTACAACAACAGATAAATAAATAAAATCTGAGAGATCTGGTCTTCATAACCTAGAAGTCACTCAACTCTTCGAGGACTTAGACACAAATGCAAATTTGAATTAACTCTGAAGAGAGGAGGTTTGCTTTTAAAAAACCAAACCTGTTGCAGTCCAGTCGATTCCAACTCATAGCGACCCTACAGGACAGAGTAGAACTGCCCCATATGGTTCCCAAGGAGCACCTGGTGGATTTGAACTGCTGACCTTTTGGTTAGCAGCCGCAGCCGTAGCCTCCAAATGCCAGTTTGGGAGGAAATACTCAAAAGAGATATGAACTACACAAAGATTATAGGTTAACATTTGAAGTATGCCAGTTATTAAGCTATTGCCTGTCAGTCCAATCCACCCTCTACACTCTCCTATGTGATGCAGGGACTGGAGCTCTGCACACTGTATCTCTCCTTTGCTCCGTTAGGTTCTGATAATAGGAGGAGACTGGAAGGTTAGAGGAAGGAGAGGACTCCTTTTCCTTCCTGTTAGCCTATAGTTCTTGTCCCTTAACTTTGGCAATGGTTGTTTTTTCCAAGTGTGTTTGGTTCCAGGCTACAGTCCCCAGCCCTGGCATTCTCAGAATGAACCTCATTGTGCTTCCTGAGATGTACCAGTACCAACTGTGCAGTGCCTCCTCCACAGAGCTCTGAGTGCCAGCTCAGAGGTGCCCTTCTCCAAGCTTCCAGGTTCAAGTGATATAACTTGGCCTGAAGTTCCTGTCTCTGGCTTACCTCAGGGTTCCTTTTAGTTTTTTTTTCAATACTCCAAATGTTTCAATTGTCCAAGTTACTTATATAAATTTTCTATGTTAAAATAACTGGTGTAGTTTTTCCTTGACTGGACGCTGACTGATCCACCAATTAATAGTTCTTGCATTCATTTGTTCAATCAAAATGAATGGACGTTTTCCATATATCTGTCACAGTGCCAGTCACTCTATATGCAAAGATTAAAAGAATAATTTGTGAGCCTGAGGTTCTCCTGGTAGACGACTGGGAGACTAACTAAAATGCCGACTCTCTCTCTTGCACAATAACAAGACTGAAAGATCCGAGGTTATTCTCTCTCAGCACATCACTTATCTTCCTTCCTCCACTTCAAAACAGTCTCAAAACCTGTTTGTTTTCCAACATACTAACATATATTATTAACCACAACTGTACTCTGATCTTTACCTGTGTTTCTTTAGTTGACATTTAAGCCTTTTATTTTAAACCTGAAGGTCCAATTTTTTAGCTTATTTATCATCTTTTCTTTTTCTTATTAGATGGAAAACAATTCTATTAAGTGCATACAGATCCCGCTGGGAGGGCCCACCTAGCTTATCTCCAACTCTGCAATCTGACATTTCCTAATATACCTATATGGATGCCACAATCAACCACTGCATTGAAACTAGTACTTACACATGTAAGTGATGCTTTCAAATGACTTCTTTTCAGAAACTATGGACCCTTGATGGAAGATAAATTAAGTTGGTGTCAATGATCCCCATCCTCAAGTTGCGCATATTTCAGAAATCCTAGTTATCAAGGTGATGCTGAGATATTGTGACAGAAATAATTTTCATTTACTCAGTTTAAAGAGCAATAGGATATCTTCAATTTAACTGTACAATGAAAAAATAAATAAAATAAAGTAGAAGAGAGGCAAGACTTCTGGAATGACAGAGTAAGGAGCTCAGTGGAAACTCTCTACAACAAAACAACAATTGAACTGGAGAAAATTATTTTTAACAAAATCATTTGAAGTCTTTGGAAATTGTCCTAAGCGTATACAACAAATGGGGAAAACGTTCCTTCAAGAAAATCTACATCTCTTTAAGAGTGAAAATCTTTGTATTTGAGAAACAACCCACTCCCTTATCTTCCCCCATTGCATCTCTATATTATGGAAGCTCTACCCCAGACACACTACTCCATGTAGTAAACAATGACTTCCTCTCCCCTTGCCTCAATCTGGGGCTACAGTTTCACCCTGAGAGGGGCAGACTGCTGGCATTTCTCACCATCATTACCCCCACTTCCCTGTGTGGCAGAAACTATGTTCTAGGCAGTTGCAGTTGAGAGGATGAACCTCTCTTTCCCCTACAGAAACCTCTACTCCAGGAGCAGCAGGCCAAGAATACTGGGTCCCAATCACCCACCCCCATCCGCACTCACTTGTATGAGCAGAGTTTCTGCATCAGGAGGGACAAACCAAGAAGACTAGGGTGTATCAATCCTCTTCCTCCTTCCAGTGTCCAATCACAGAGCAGCAGGTATCTCTGGGAAAAGTGAGTTCCTGCCCTCAGCTCTGGTACAATGGTCCAGGAATTCTGCCCACAGGGAAAGACAGGCCATAAGGAGAAGGGCTCTTCAGCTGTCTGATGGGACTGACTTTATTTGGAAAAGAGCCTGGAGAATGGAAACTCCATTCCTAAGGGCATTCTTGAAAACAATGGAAATCTTGGTGGATAATAGTTAAGAGGAGGTTGGTGGCTATGTGATACAAGAAAAAGGGCAGAGCAGCCAAAAATTTAAAAGAGAGAACAATGGAAAGAGACAAGAAGAACCCTCCTAGAATCACAGTCAACTCTGGGAACTGGGAAGGCTCTGAGTATGTACTAGGCTGCACCCACTTAGAAGCCATCAGAGCACAATAAGGGGCAAATTTGTGAACACACCCTAAACCACACACAGACCCATCAATAAATAGCAGAAGCCTCATCAGCACAAGGGGTTTAGATCCAACCTCTAAACAAATACTGACTGAAAAAATAAACTACTCTGACACTGGGTCAACTTTTTGAAGCCAGGTTTAAAAGTAAAATCACACTCCTCCCTGGATGTCTGGAAGACTATGTATATGCTCAAGGCTGTATCCTTTCAGGGAGTAACCAGAGAGGGAACTTCAAACTTACTATTCCCTAGTTGAAAATGAGGCAAAAAACTAAACTGTGATATCAGCCTCCAAGTTATGACACATATACAACAGTAAGTAGTAAAAATCTTACTTGCTAAGGAAGTTCAAGCAGGATCATTAACCAGTCAGTGGATTATACTGATCCAGGGTTGACTCATAGGTAGCTAGGCTAAAAGATGAAAACGAGGAAAAATATGAGCCGAGACATTAGAGGCTACACACGGGTGAAACAGACTTCACAGAATTTGTTCAGCCAAGTCACTAAACAAATAAACAATTGATCAAGCAAACATAAACAACAACAACCACTTCTGGGGAGAATCAGTATCCAGAGTTGCTACAATATATTGTCTAAAATATCCAGGTTTCAACCAAAAATTATGAGACATGCAAAGACACAGGGAAGTGTAACCCATACACAGGAAAAAAGGCAGCAATAGAAACTTTGAAGGGGCCCAGATGGTGAACCTAGCAGACAAAGACTTAAGCAGCAATTATAAATATATTCAAAGAATTTAAGGACACTACACTTAAAGAAGTAAAGAAAAGTATGATAACAATACCTCATCAAATAGAAAAGATTAATAAAGAGATGGAAAGTATTTAAAAGAACCAAATGGAGAACTTGGAAAAGTACAAAAATAAATAAATTCACTACAGGAGCTCAGCAGGAGGTATAAGTAGGCAGAAGAAGGCATCAGAAAACTTGAAGATAAATCAATAGAGATTATGTAATCTGAAGAACAGAAAGAGAAAAGAATAAAGAAAAATTAACAGAGCCTCAAAAAAATGTGGAGCAGCAGAGATATGCACAACACATGCGTAACAGGTATACCACAGGAAGAGGACAGAGAAAGTGAAAGAAACAATATCCAGAGAAATAATGGTTGGAATCTTCCAAAATTTGAAGAAAAATGCTAATTTACTTAATCCAAGAAGCTCAATAAACTCTTAGTAGGATAAATGCAAAGAGAGCCACATCTAGACACATCATAGTCAGAATGTTGAAAGTCAAACATAAACAGAAAATCTTGAAAGCAATAAGAAAAATACCTCATCACATACAAAGGGACCCTACTGACATAATTAGCTGACTTCTTATCAGGTATAATGGAGGTCAGAAGTCAGCGGGATGACATATTCATAGGACTGAAAGTAAAAATGTCAACCTAGAATCTTGTCTCTAGCAAAACTATCTTTCAAAAATTAAGATGAAATAAATACATTCCCAGATAAAGAAACGAATGTGATACTAGGAGAAATAAAAAGGGAGTTGCTCAGACTGAGAACAAGTGATACCAGACAGTAATTCGAATCCACACAAAAAACAAAGAGCAATGATAAAGGTAATTACGAAAGACAGTATAACTGTATATTTCTTTTCTTTTTAGCTTATTTCAAAGAGCCATTGCATTGCATAAAACTTTATCTATATCTATATATAAAATTTATGTGTCTTAGTTTCCTAGGGCTGGCATAACAAACTACCACAAAGTGGGTGGCTTTAAAGAACAGAAATTTATTTTCTCATAGTTCTAGAGGCTACAAGCCCAACTAAAGCGTGTCACCAGAGGTATTTTCTCTCTCTGCCAGCTCTATGGGAAGATCCTTCCTGGTCCCTTTCAGTTCCTGGTAGGCTCAGGCATGTCTTGGTGTTCCTTGGCTTGTAGACAGATCCTCATGTGCTATCTTCCCCTCGTGTGTGTATGTGACTCTCCTTCCATGTCTGTCCTTCTCTTTTATAAGACACCACTCAGAAGGGATTAGGACCCACTTTACTCTGGTATAACTTCATTACTTAACTGATAACAGAAAAGAAAAACCCTATTTCCCCAAACAACATATCTTCTGGGAAAACACAATTCAATCCATAACAATTTATCTTGTCTTGCTAGGGCTATCACCAAAGAAATGTAATATATTTGACAATAACAGCACAAAGTAAGTGAAGGGAAACAAAATTGTATGAAAGTAAGGAAATGACACGAGATGATAAGTTACATCTAAAGAAGAAATAAGTGGAACCAGAAAAGGTAAATAAGAAAGTTACTATAACAAATTCTGGAGTTTGTGAGTGGTATAAATGATTAACATGCTTGGCTGCTAACTGAAAGACTGGAGGCTCAATTTGACTCAGAGGTGCCTCAGAAGAAAGGCCTTGAGATCTACATCCAAAAAATCAGGCATTATCACAGTTCTGCTCTGATAAACAGAGGGTCACCATTAGTCAGAATGTCAGACTCGATGGCAACTGGTACTGTATAACAAACTATGTAAATATATACTTACTCTCCCCTTTTCTAGCAGCTTCTTTAAAGACATGATTATATAAAGTAATAATTATAACAATTTATGACTGGGTTTGTAACACGTATGCACGAAATATACGTAAGAATAACAACACAAAAAGGAGGAGGCAGGAATGAAGCTATCTAGGAGTATAGTTTCTATATTTCACTGGAACTAATATCAATCTTAAGTGAATTCTGATAAGTTAACATGCATGTTATAAACCCAATCATGACCATTATGAAAATAACTTTTAAAACATAATTAATCATTACAAGAATTAAAATATTATACTATAACATATCAACTTAATAAAAAGAAGGAAGTAAAGGAAGACTAGAGGAACAAAAGAGATGTGAGACATGTAAAAAACAAAAAGCAATATGGCAGATGGAAATCTAATGGTATCAATAATAACAATAAATGTAAATGAAATGATCCATTCAAGAGGAATAGATTGTCAGACTTGATAAGAAAACAAGAGCCATCAATATGTTGTATACAAACAATATGACTTAGACTCAAAGATAGAATAAGGATAAAACTAAAAATTATGGAAAAAGTTAAACCATGCCAACAACAGCCATAAATGAGCTGAAGTGGATATACTAATATCTGAAAAAATACAGGCTAAAACAAACGAACACACAGAAAAAAGCTCTTTATCACTCCCTCTTTAAATATTTATCTGTGTATATATACACATATATGTAATAATTTGACAACAGCACAAAGGAGTTGTGTGTATACAAACACACACACATATACGTATATAGTTGCTGTTGTTAGGTGCTGTCAAGTCAGTTCTGACTCAGAGCGACCCTATGTCCAACAGAATGAAACACTGCCTGGTCCTGCGCCATCCCCACAATATTTGCTATGCTTGAGATCATTGTTG
The DNA here is from genome assembly GCA_030035585.1 of Dugong dugon. Taxonomy (NCBI): domain Eukaryota; kingdom Metazoa; phylum Chordata; class Mammalia; order Sirenia; family Dugongidae; genus Dugong; species Dugong dugon. The sequence continues at coordinate 17,113,546 of CM057480.1, read as the reverse complement.
CAGTCATTATGTCAATCCATCTTGCTGAGGGTCTTCCATTAGTAAAGATAAAGAGGAATATTTCATAACAATGCAAAGATCAATACACAGAAAGATATAAAAACACAGGTGTCTAACAGCAGAGCCCCCAAATACATGAAGCAAAACCTGAGAGAAATGAAGGGAGAAATAGACAATTAGAAAATAACGAAAACTTCACTGCCTCACTTCAATAATGGAAAAAACAACTAGGCAGAAGAGCAGCAACAACAACAACAAAAAAAAAAAACAGAAGGCTTAAACCAGGAACAGTGGACAGGGAGTATGGGAAAGCAGCTTCAAGGAGCTCCCAGCAGGAGACAGAGCACTTAGTAACCAGTGATACATGCTTTCCCACCCCCCACCATTCTTCCCCTGCTCAGTCTCCACCACTTTCTGGCAGGCTGTGGTTTCTCGGCCAGGGAGACATCAGCTCATTGTCAATTGGATTCACCCCACCCACACTGGCCAGCTCTTTCAGTGCCATTTTTTTTTGTTGCTGTTGTTGCTTTTTGGGGGCTTCTTTTAGTTTCTTCTCTGTCTCTCACCTCCTTCCTTTCCTTTTTCTTGAACATCTGGCTCTGTGTGCCATCTACTCTTCTTGACAGGCTGTGCAGCACTGCTCAGCTGGTAAGCCACTTCCACGTTCCACTCCCTCAGGGGATACTCTTTTCTTTTTTTTCTTTGTTTCTCATTTACTTGTCTCTCTCTACCTTACTTCTTTTCCTTTCTCCCTAATACCTGGTGTCGTGAGCCATCTCCACTCCTTCTAGACGGGCTGTGCAGTGCTGCTTGGCTAGAGAGCCCCTCCCCGCAGTCTGCACCACCATGCCAGTGGGCTCCCTCGAGGCATTTTTTATTTTTTTCTTCTCAGTTTCTTGTCTCTCTTGATCATCCTTCCTTTCTTTTCTCCTGAACACCTGGTGCCGTGTGCCATCTCTGCTCCATCTTGAAGGGCTGTGCAGCGCCACACAGCTGGGGACCTGCTTCCAGTGGGCTCCCTTGGGGCATGTTATTTTTACTCTTCTTTTCTCAGTTTCTTGTCTCTCTCTACCTTACTTCCTTTCCTTCCTCCCAAGCACCTGGCATCTTTTCTTTCCCCCTTGGTTTCTTGTCTCTCTCTACCTTCCGTTCTTTCTTCTCTCCTGAACATCTGGCCACATGAGCCTAATTTTTTTTTTAATCTAGTTTCTTAACTCTCTCTCCCTCCCTTCCTTTCCTTTCCCTGCCCACCTAGCTGCAAATGCCATAACTGTCTCTTCTTGACAGCTGTGTCACATCACCTGGCTAGAAAGCCACCAGCACATGGCTTCCCCGGGTCTGCGCCACTCCAATGGCAGGTTCCCTCAGAACTTTTCTGGGGGGCTTCTGTTTCTCTCTTCTCTTTTTCTTCTTTTCTACATCCACTTAACTCCACACATCACATCCTCCATCCTCCCTCCTATCTGCATTGTGCACTGAGCATTGCACCTCTGAGCAGCACAGGCATGGTCTACCAGAACCTGCCCTGCCTTGCACCCCCAGCCCCACACTGTCAGCCCCAGCACGTGCTGCAAATGACCCATCCCAGCCCCTCCCCTCTGCTGGACCTGCCCTGGTGCACCATAGCTGAGTGACTGGCCCTCCCTATTGGACAAGGCACTGAGAAGTATCGTGTCCACAGACAAGCAAACAACAAAGAACGACCTGAGAAAGATGTGAAATACAATCAAAAGCAAAATTTTTCGAGTGATAGGTGCTCCAGAACAGGGGGAGAAAATGGAAAACACAGAGAGCATAATTGAAGAATTGCTGACAGAAAACTTCCCTAATATCATGAAAGATGAAAAGCTGACCATCCAAGAAGCTCAAAGAACCCCACACAGGATACAACCCAAAAGAAAATCACCAAGGCATATCATAATCACACTCGTTAAAACCAAAGACAAAGAAAGAATCCTAAGAGCAGCTCGAGAAAAACAAAAAGTCACATACACAGGGGGAAACAATAAGACTAAGCTCTGATTACTTGGTAGATACCATGCAGGCAAGAAGGCAATGGGATGACATGTATAAAACCTTTAAAGCACAACTTGTTCAAGGCAAGATCATTGAAGCTCCATAGACATATCCAAACTCTCAAGACAGAATTACTGGGCTGAAGGTTGTAGGAACCATGGTCTCTGGGAACATCCAGCTCAACTGGAATAACATAGTTTATAAAGAAAATGTTCTACATTCTACTTCTTTGGTGAGTAGCATCTGTGTCTTAAAAGCTTGTGAGCAGTCATCTAAGATACTCCACTGGTCTTACCTCATCTGGAGCAGAGGAGAATGAAGAAAACCAAAGGGGAAAGATCAGTCCAAAGGATTAATGGACCGTAAGTAGTGTAGCCTCCACCAGACTGAGTCCAGCACAACTATATGCTGCCTGGCTGCCACCACCAAATGTTCTGACAGGGATCACAACAGAGGTTTCCCAGACAGAGCTGGAGAAAAATACAGAACAAAATTCTAACTCACCAAAAAAAAAAAAAAAAAAAAAAAGACCAGACTTACTGGTCTGACAGAGAATGGAGAGACCCCGAGTGTATAGCCCATGGACACCTTATAGCTCAGTAATGAAGTCACTCCTGAAGTTCACCCTTCAACCAAAGATGAGACAGGCCCATAAAACAAAAGACTAAATGGGCACGCAAGTCCAAGGGCAAGGACAAAAAGGCAGAAGGGGACAGGAAAGCTGGTAATAGGGAACCCAAGGTTGAGAAGGGGGAGTGCTGACATGTCATGGGGTTGGCAAGCATTGTCACAACACAATATGTGTACTAATTGTTTAATGAGAAGACAGTTTGTTCTGTAAACTTTCATCTAAAGTACAATTTAAAAATTAAAATTTTTTAAAAAAATTAGAAGGTTTAAATAATGATATAAACCAATTAGGCCTAACAGATATCTATAAAACACTCTACCCATTAACAACAGAATACATATTCTTCTCAAGTATACATGGAACCAGTAAAGATATTTCTCAAAGAGAAATCTATATCTGCAGATACCTATATTGAAAAAGAAGAAAGATCTCAAATCAATACCCTAACCTTTCAAATTAAGAAACCAGAAGAATAATAATCTAAATCCAAAGCTAACAGAAAGAAGAAAAGAATTAAGATGACAGCAGAAATAAATGAAATAGACAACAGAAAAATCAACCAAACAAAAATTTGGTTATTTGAAAAGATCATCAAAGTTGATACATCTTCACCTAGACTGAACAAGAAAAAGACATATTCTATTCCTAAATATTTATAATTGAGAATAAAATAAGAGATATAACTATAGAACATTAATAAATTAAAATGATTATACATGAGTATTATGAAAAACTTTATATCATAATATTGGACAACACTGATGAAACAGACAACTTCTAGATATACACAAATTCCCTAATGTGACTCAAGAGGGAATAGAACATGCAAAGAGATTGAATTGGTAACCAAAACACTTCTACAAAGAAAATCCAAGGCCCAGATGGCTTCACTGGTGAATTCTACCAAATGTTTGAAGAAGGATTAATACCAATCCTTCACAAACTATTCCAAAACATAGAATAGGAGGAAACAATTCCCAACTCATTCTATGAGGACAGTACTACCCTGACACTAAACCCAGGGAAAAATATCACAAGAAAATAAAACTACAGACCAACAGCCTTCATGAATTTTTTTTAATCCTCAAAAAATACTGTCTAGTCAAATCTAGCAATATATAAAAAGATTGTACAACATGAGCACATGGAATTTATCCCAGAAATGCAGTTAGTTTAACACCCAAAAATCAATTCATCTGATATACCACTTTAATAGGATAAAGGACAAATATCATATGATCATCTCAACAGAAGGAGAAAAAGCACTTGAAAAAATCCAACACTCTTTCATGATAACAATGTTCTACAAGCTAGGAATAGAGGCAACATACTTAACCTGATGAATATCATCTTCAATAATCCACAGTTAACATCATTTTTAATAGTGAAAATAATGAATGCTTTCCCCCTAAAATCAGGATAACCACTTGTATTAAACATTGTCCTGTAAGTTGTAGCCAGGCAATTAGGCAAGAAAAAGAAATTAAAGGCATCTAGATTAGAAAGGAAGAAGCAAAATTTCTCTATTTGCAGGTGACATGATCTTATATACAAAAAATCCTATGGAGACCTCATGGCACAATGGTTAAGAGCTGGGCTGCTCATCAAAAGGCTGGCAATTCAAATCCACCAGCTGCTCCTTGGAAACCCTATGGGGCAGTTCTACTATGCCCTGTAGGGTCACCATGAGTCAGAAATCAACTTGATGGCACATAACAACAACAACAAGGAAGCCACTAAAATCCTATTAGGATTAATAAACAGGTTCACCAAGGTTGCACAATATGAGATCAATGTATTAAAATCAACTGTATTTCTATACACTAGCAATTAACACTTCAAAAATGAAATTAAGAAAACAATTTCACCTCAGAACCTATTACACAGCTACGGTAATCAAAACAGCTTGGTACTGGTACAAGGACAGATATGTTAAACAGTGGAACAAAATTGAGAACCCAGATGTAAATCCATCCACCTATGGTCACCTGATCTTCAACAAGGGCCCAAAGTCCATCAAATGGGAAAAAAGGAGTCTTTTTAACAAATGGTGCTGGCAGAACTGGACGTCCATCTGCAAAAAAATGAAACAGGACCCATACCTCACATCTTACACAAAAACTAATTCAAAATGACTCAAAGACCTAAAATCTAAAATGGTAAAGATCATGGAAGAAAAAAATAGGGACAATGCTAGGAGCCCCAATACATGGCAAAAACAGAATACAATCCATAAGTAACAATGCACAAACACCAGAAGAGAAACTAGATAACTGGGAGCTCCTAAAAATCAAACACTTATGCTCATCAAAAGATTTACCAAGAGAGTAAAAAGACAATCTACAAACTGGGGAAAAAATTTTGGCTACAACATATCTAATCAGGGTCTAATCTCTAAAATCTACAAGATACTGCAAAACTTCAACCATAAAAAGACAAATAACCCAATTAAAAAATGGGCAAAGAATATGAACAGGCACTTTACCAAAAAAGACACTCAGGTGGCTAACAGATATATGAAGAAATGCTCATGATCATTAGCCATTAGAGAAATGCAAATCAAAACTACAACGAGCTACCATCTCACCCCAACAAGACTAGCATTAATCCAAAAAACACAAAATAATAAATGTTGAAGAGATTGTGGAAAGACAGGAACACTTATACACTGTTGATGGAATGTAAAATGGTACAACCACTTTGGAAATTGATTCGGTGCTTCCTTAAGAAGCTAGAAATAAAAGTACCATACGATCCAGCAGTCCCATTCCTTAGAATATCCTAGAGAAATAAGAGTCGTTACACAAATAGATATATGCACACCCATGTTCATTGCAGCACTGCTCACGATAGCAAAAAGATGGAAATAACCTAGGTGCCCATCAACGGACGAATGGATAAACAAATTATGGTATATTTACACAATGGAATACTATGCAATGATAAAGAACAACGATGATTCCGCAAAACATCTCATAACATGGCTGAATCTGGAAGGCATTATGCTGAGTGAATTTAGTCAGTTGCAAAAGAACAAATATTGTATGATACCACTATTATAAGGACTCTAGAAAAGGTTTAAACACAGAAGAAAACATTCTTTGATGTTTACAAGGGTGCGGAGGGAGAGAGAGGGGACTTCACTAATTAGATAGTAGACAAGAATTATCTTAGGTGAAGGGAAGGACAACACACAATATTGGGGAAGTCAGCAAAACTGGACTAAACCAAAAGCTAAGAAGTTTCCTGAACACAACCAAACACTTCGAGGGACAGTGTAGCAGGGGTGGGGGTCTGGGGACCATAGTTTCAGAGGACATCTACATCAATTGGCATAACAAAGTTTATTAAGAAAATGTTCTGCATCCCACTTTGGCGAGTGGTGTCTGGGGTCTTAAAAGGTAGCAAGCGACCATCTAAGATGCATCAATTGGTCCCAACCCACCTGGAGCAACGGAGAATGAAGAACACCAAAGACACAAGGAATGATTAGCCCAAGAAACAAAAAGGGCCACATAAACCAGAGACTCCATCAGCCTGAGACCAGAAGAACTAGATGGTACCTGGCTATCACCAATGACTGTCCTGACAGGGAACACAACATAGAATCCCTGATGGAGCAGGAGAAAAGTGGGGTGCTGAACTCAAGTACTAGTAAAAAGACCAGACTTAATAGTCTGACTGAAACTAGAGAAACCCCAGAAGACATGGCCCTGGGACTCTGTTAATCCAAAACTAAAACCATTCCTGAAGCCAGCTCTTCAGATTAAGAATAGACTGAACTATAAGACATGAAATGATGCTCATGAAGAGTGTGCGTCTTGGTTCAAGTAGATACGCAAGAGTAAATGGGCAGCGCATGTCTGGAGGCGAGATGAGAAGGCAGAAAGGGATATGAGCTGGTTGAGCAGACGTGGGAAATCCAAGGTGGAAAGAAGGAATGTGCGGTCACATTACAGGGATAGCAACTAGGGTCACATAACAATGTGTGTGTAAATTTTTGTATAAGAAACTAACTTGAGCTTTAAACTTTCACCTAAAGCACAATTAAAAAAAAAAAAAAATCAGAAGACTCACAATTCCTGATTCCAAAACTTACTACAAAGCTACAGTAGTCAAGAGTGTGTAGCAGCAGCATAAGGCTAGATATATAGATTAATGAAATATAACTGAGAATCCAGAAATAAACCCTTATATTTGTGGCAAACTGGTTTTTGACAAGGTTGAGAAGACAATTTAATGGGGTAAAGGATAATCTTTTGAACAAATGGTGCAAGTACCACAGAATAGCCACATGCAAAAAAAGAAAAAGAAAAAAATTGTACATCTAATACCATACAGAAAAATTAACTCAAAGTGAACAAAAGGCATAAATGTAAAAGCTAAAATCATAAGACTCTTAGAAGAAGTAAGCATAGGTATAAATCTTCGTGACCTTAGATTTGCAAAATATTCTTAGATATGATAACAAAAGCATGAGTAACAAGAAAAAAACAGATAAATCAGATTTCATCAAAATCAAAAACTCTTGTGCTTCAAAGGACACCATCAAGAACAGAGAAAATATTTGCAAATCACATAACTGATAAGAGACTTGTATCCAGACTATACAAAGTTCTGTAACTCAATAATAAAAAGACAAACAAGCCAATTTAAAAATGAGCAAAGGATTTGAATAGACATTTCTCCAAAGAAGATATACATATGGCCAAAAACTCTTGAAAAGATATTCAACATCATTAGCCACCAGAGAAATGCAAATCAATACCACAATGAGATACTACTTCATACTCACTAGGCTGAATATAATCAAAAGGTAGATAAAAACAAGTGTTGACGAGGATATGGAGAAACTGGAACCCTCAGACACTGCTGGTAAGAATGTATGGGTGTAGATGCTCTGAGAAACAGATTGATAAATCATGCAAATTTTAAACATAGAGTTACCACATAACCCAAAAACTTCACTCCTAGGTATACATACCTAAGAGAAATGAAAGCGTATTCCCACACAAAAACCATGAACAAATGCTCATAGTGGCAACTGATTAATAAATACATTGCAGTATATCCATACAATAAAATATTATTTGGCAATAAAAAGGAATGAAGTACTTACACATGCTACAACATGGATGAACTTTGAAAGCATTATTCTAGGTGAAAAAAGTCTGTTACAGAAGACCACATATTGTATGATTCCATTTGTATAAAATATCCATAATAGGCAAATCTATAGAGATAGCAAGCAGATTTTAGTGGTTGCTTAGGGTTGGAGTTGAGGTGGGGTGGCAGGGAATAAGAAGTAACTGCTACTGGATCTGGTATTTCTTTCTGTGGGAATGAAAATGTTCTAAAATTACAATGGGTTTCACAACTCTAAGAATACGACAAAAAGCATTTAACTGTATACTTGAAATGGAACAATTGTATGTTATATGCATTATTTCTTAATAAAGCTATTACAAAAAATAGAACATTCAACTGGAATTAATTTTAGTCTACTTGAGTTTAGCTTATTTAATTGTCGAGGAAACCAAGGCTCTGAGAAATCAAGTAACTTGTCCAAGGTCACACAGCTAGGAATGAGCACAGCCAGTAATCAATTCCAACTAATAAAAATATTCACTATGTTCACTATATTCATTGAAGGAGCCCTGGTGATGCAAATGGCAAAGCACTCAGTTGCTAATCAAAATGTTGGAGGTTTCGAACCCACTCACCCACTCTGTGGGAGAAAGACCTGGCTAGCAATCTGCTTCTATAAAGATTACAACCAAGAAAACCCTATGGGGCAGTTCTACTCTGTGACATGGGGTCGCTGTGAGTCAGACATCTCAATGGCACTTAACAACAAATATTCATTGAACTACTACTAGGTATCTGAATTATTTAGGCCTCCTTAGAGAGCCCTCTACAATTTATTGGAGCTGTACCTCCATCCTTGCCTCTGGGACTCTTTAAGGCCCTGTACTCCTGAACCTATTCCTTCAATCTCTCCAAGTCTGTTTACTAATCCTCTGCTCAAAGCCAGTTACTGCCTCTCTGCCATGTCCCTTTGGTCTACGTATCACCAATTCTGTTCCCTGAGTCCATATTTGCCTGGCACCCTACAAGCATCGTTTTTCCTTTGCTGTACATATCAACTTGCCAGAATCAATTCCCTGGCCCTCAGTGGTACCAGTGCCACCCATGAAATCCCAGCCTTGTTCAAAATCAAACGGAGTTCAGACTGTGTTATCTCCAGTTCTCAGAAAAACTCTGAAAGGTAGGTATCTTATGATCATTTTGGAGATAATGATGTTGAAGTTCAGGGAGACTAAGTACCTTGTCTAAAATCACCTTTCCAGTTAATGGTAGAGCAGGGAAATGATCCATACAGGCCACCTCCAGGTCTTGTGGCTAAACTCCTTTATTCTTCTGACTATATTCATAGAGGATATATTAGTTTTCTATTGCTACTGTAATCAGTTACTACAAACTTGGCAGCTTAAAACAGCACAGATTTACTATCTTACAGTTCTGTAGGTCGAAAGTCTCTATAGTAAAGTTACCTGGGGTGTGTTCTGTTGGAGTCTGTAGGGAAGAATCTGTTTCCTTGCCTTTTCCATGTTCTAGAGACCGCTTGCATTCCTCACCTCAAGGCCCCTTAGCATCTTCAAAACAAGCAGTGGTCGGTTCAGCCCTTCTCACATCTCATCACTCTGACGCTGACTCCTCTTCTGCCTTCCTTTTCCACTTTTAAAGACACTTTGGATTACACTGAGTCCACCCGGACAATCCAGGATCATTTCCCTATATCAAAGGTCAGTTGACTAACAACCTTAATTCCATCTGATACCTTAACTCTCATAAGGTATTTGCCATGTAAGGTAATATACTCACATGTTCCAGGGATGAGGATATGGACATCTTTGTGGTTGTTGTTAGGTGCCGCCAAGTCAGTCCTGACTCATAGCAACCCTATGCACAACAGAACGAAACACTGCCCAGTCCTATGCCACCCTCATAATTGTTGCTATGCTTGAACCCATTGTTGCAGTCACTGTGTCAATCCATCTCATTTAGGGTCTTCTTCTTTTTTGCTGACCCTCTACTTTACACAAGCATGATGTCCTTTTCCAGGGACTGGTCCTTCCAGATAACATACCTAAAGTACATGAGATGAAATCTCGCCATCCTTGATTCTAAGCAGCATTCTGGCTGTACTTCTTCCCAGATAGATTTGTTCGTTCGTCTGGCAGTCCACAGTATATTCAATATTCAATATTCTTTGCAACACCATAACTCAAAGGCATCAATTCTTCTTCAGTCTTTCCTTATTCATTGTCTAGCTTTCGCGTGCATAGGAGGTGACTGAAGATATCATGGCTTGGGTCAGGCGTGCTTTATCATCAAAGTGACATCTTTGCTTTTGAACACTTTCAAGAGGTCTTTTGCAGCAGATTTTCCCAATGCAATATGGTATTTGATTTCTTGACTGCTGCTTCCGTGGGTGTTGGTAGTGAATCCAAGTAGAATGAAATACTTGACAACGTCAGTATTTTCTCCATTTATCATGATGTTTCTTATTGGTCCAGCTGTAAGGATTTTTTTTTTTTTCCTTTACGTTGAGGACATCTTTGGTGGGCCATTATTCTGCTATCACATAGCGTGAGCATGACTCTTTACTATTATAGTGTGGTAATCCCATTACCCCCACCCTTTCTAATTTTAATTTTACCTTTCCATACCCTATCTACTCCCAAACTCTCATCCTCCATTAGGTTCTTCCTTTGACACATTTCATGGATTACTTCATGTTCTAACCCTTTTCTTATCAACCCTTGCATCACAATTCACATGTCTTTTCATTCATTTGGATTTCCACAAATTCTTCGCTCAATAGATAGGCTACATTGAATTAAAATGTTTATGATACATTATTTATGATAATATTTTATTCTGTTATAGCAGAAAACACTATATTTTATAGATTTACCACTCCATGCGTTAAGGCAAAAGTGTTAAGTTTCTAATTATGGGCTCTTTCAGTGGTTCTCTGTTTGGACATACCGCGGGAGTTCAGGGTTTTGATGATATCTGTTATTCAAGTCTGTCAGAATGCTCAGGGGCTGTATTAGTTAAGGTCTTTTGTTGCTGCAAGAAACATAAATGGGCTTGGTAGTCATTTTTGCTGTAGCCAAGGAAAAAGAAAATTATTATTAAACGAATACAGTAGCTATAAGCCAGGCTTGGAAGTAGGATAAAAACAAGGGAAGGAAGAACTACTGGAGGATCTTATCAGGACACTCCTATTAGAAAGAAAAAACTTGAACATGTCAGGAGTTCCTATGCTATTCTCCTCATGGGAAATTCTCTGTGAAAGTTGCCAACTGGCCAAACTTAGCTTCGTGCCCATCCTTGGCTCTACTATGGCAATGAAAAGAAAAATCTGGTGAGGAAATCAGAGCTACTAGGGAATCACTTTTGTGTCCTTAGTGAGAAATCAGTGTAGGGGAAGCGTATCAGTCATGGTTAAACCCAGAGAAGCAGAACCAGTGGGAGATACGTATTAACAGATTTATTGCAAGGAAATGGCTTATGCAATTATGGGGTCTGGCTAGGTAAATATGAAATAAATCTGCAGGCCATCAGGAAGGACAGTCTGAAACTCTCATGCATGAGCTGAAGCTGCTGTCCACAGGTAGAATTTCTTCTTGCTCATGTAAACATCATCTCTGCTCTTAAGGCCTTTCGACTGATCGAAATCAAGCCCACCTCGATTATCAAGGATATTACTTAAATTCAACTGATTATGAACATTAATGACATCTAAAAAGTATCTTCACAGAAACACCTAGATTAATGTTTGACTGAATAATTGGGGGCTGTAGCCTAGCCATGCTGATATATCAAAAGACCATCACAGAAAGGGAGTAGGGGAACAGAGTATATCAATTTACACACTCACCAAAAACCATCCACAATGTAAGAAAGGTAGTTCACCAAAACAAAAAGGTAGGAGGGCATTGAAAAGGTACAATGAATTCTGGGAAAACAAACACCCACTAGTCAGGCTGCATTGCAGAGAGTGGCTTTTGTTGAGTGAGTGGACAGCCTATAATGGCAGGAGGGCTCTTCCTCCAGTCTGGATCTTCCCATCAATCACCCTCTGCCATGTGTCCATCCAACAAACTTCTATATCTATGAGGCACCATAGACTTCCCTGTCGTCTTTGATTCCTCTAATGCAGACTAACTTACTACAGTAATTTAGGAATATTAGGTACATGGTGGAGTCCCTGGGTGGTGCAAATGGTTAAAGCACTCGGCTCCTAACCAAAAGGTTGGAGGCTACAGTCCACCCACAAGTACCTCATAAAAAAGGCCTGGTGATCTGCTTCCAAAAAAGCAACCATTGAAACCCTCATGGAGTACAGTTCTACTTGGACACACATGGGTAGGCATGATTTGGAATCAACTGGAGGGCAGCTGGTTTTAGGTACAAGGTGAGTTTAGCCGTAGAGATTATTTTGAGGGCATAGACGCCTATGGAAACCCCTCAAGTTACAATATATTGGAACTTACTTTTTCAGCCTATGGTCAAGTGCAACCTTGAGTTGGAAACTCACTAAGGTGGATCAATTTCTTCTATTAATGTTACCAAAGGGATTGAGAGAAATTCACCACATGCAAGGAGAACTACTCGGTGTTACCAGCAAAAAACAAGCATGTGATGGAAACACTGATGTCAACTGATGTCAAAACTTCAAGAGGCCCACTGATCAAATAGTAAATCCAGTTGATGTCTAAATGTCCCAGGATTTCTGAAAATGCAGAGAATAAAGTTGAGCCAAAGCCTCACCTTTGCCTGATCCACCACCTGAACTCTTTCTTGCCTTTTGTCTTCCCCTGCCATTCATTTTGCAAGTTTGGATAAGCTGTACCTTTCTTGGTTGACTATCATCTTTCCCACTTTCATTCCCTCTATAAACACCATTTCTACTGCATCTTCAAAAGCTTATCTCTTCTCCACAGCTGTCTGCTCAAAGTTGAGAGCCTGGCACTGATTTAGTCAGCCTGAAATGCTCTGAAATAAATTCCTCAGGGCAGAGACCAATTTTTTAGTGCATTGACAATAGCTGAATATAATGTTGGTGTTTCATAAACAGAAGATGAATATAAATAACAGAAAGTCCAGGAACAGGGCAATAATTTCTGTATAATATACAATTAAAATCTGATGCTGTAGATTGAACTTTGGGTACCCCAATAACTTTATCAGAAAGTAGATAGATGCTCTATTCTACTGAATGGGAGAGACAGCTTTATGAACAGAAAATTGGGGATTCTTTCAGCTTGATATGAATGCCAGGAACTGCCTTCTTATTCCTCTCTTCCTAGACTCTCTGTGGTAGAGAGTATTAGTTGCTCACAATCATTTCTTCCCACAGGGAGGCCCTGTGGGTGGAATAGACTTCCCAGCCCCAGTGACTTCGGGCTTACCTAAGTGATTTGATTTGGCTCATGGTCTTTTCAATCTCCCCATTGTAAGTAAAAGCTGGACAATAAACAAGGAAGACAGAAGAAGATATGTTCAAACTGCTGTGTTGCCAAAGAATATGTTAAATATACCATGGACAGCCAGAAGAATGAACAAATCAGCCTCAGAAGAAATACAACCAGAATATTCCTTAGAAGTGAGGATGGTGAGACGTTGGCTCGCTTACTTTGAACATGTCATCAGGAAAGACCGATCACTAGAAAAGGACATCACATTTGGTAAAATAGAGGATCAGCAAAAATGATACCCTCAATGAGACGGACTGACAAAATAACCACAACAGTGAACTCACACATACTAACAATCATGAAGATGGCACAGGATTGGGCAATGTTTCATTCTGTTATACATAAGGTCGCCATGAGGTAGAGCTGACTTAAGGGCAACTAGCAACAACAAATATAAATGGACACGGCATGAGTAGAGGTTTTAAATGTGCTTGCCAATTTTGCTTTAGCCTCTAGGGCCCCTGAACATTATCATGAGTTTAAAATGGAACTCTATTGTGGTTCTAGAATAAGGAGAAATGATGAACAGATGTGAGCCACTCACAGACTGAAGCCTAGTCCAGCTGACCCAAAATGATTCCAACCAAGCCAGCAGAGTCACAGCTGATTCATAAGCATAAGAGCAGGAAATAAAATACTTATTATTATGAGCCACTGAGATTATGGGGTAGTTTTTTACATGTATGTAAAAAGTATGATCAGAGCAATAACTAATATATTCCCAAATCCTCAAATAATTTCAGTTAGAAGAAATGAAACATTAGGAAATATGAGAGTCTACAGACGAGTCTGCTCCTATGTTAGAATTTCTGGTATAGATCTTCCATGCCAATTGCATTCTAGACACTCAATCTCAGAAAATTTCAAGATACTCCATATAATAAATATATACTTTCCACTCCCTGCCCCCCAAGTATTGTTACAATAAGGTACTGTGACTACATGCTCAACCAGTGTATTACCATCAGTTTTTACACAGGTATAAATGAATATCCATGGAGGAAACACAAATATTCATTGTGATAGCTTGCCTCCAAGATGACCCCTCTCTAGGTATTCATGACTACCTCCCACATTGAATGACCTAGTTGATGAAAAAAAAAAAAAAAAAGTAGCACAAGTGACACTGACTTCTGATATTTTGTTATAAGAAGTCTTGCATTTCTTCCATGGTCCCTTGAAACATTCACTCTTGGAGTCCTGAGTTGTTACATAGTCTGACTACCCTGTTGGCGGGAACATGTGGAGAGAGCCTGAGACTTCATGGAGAGATAAAGAGACCAGGTTGAGAACAGTTTTCTAGATGTCCCTCCCAAGCCACAAGACAAATAAGTTACCAGACAAGTGAAGCCTTGTATGACCCTTTGAGAGCAGTCCAGTTGCCAACTCTACACCATCAAGTGACACCAGCTGATGTCATGTGGAGCCAAAGACATTCCACAAAGCCCCACTCAAATTCCTGACCTATAGATTATGAGCATAATAACATGATTTTTGTTTTAAACCACTAGACTTAGGGTGGTTTGTTATGCAACAAAAGGTATCTAGAACAATCATTTATATGATTTACCATAGTGACATAACTAGTTACAATAGCAGGTAACTTTACTAAATGCTACTACAGGCATGCTAAGTACCATGTATCATTATTTCATTTCTTCCTTCTATTAAAAATACCAAAAAAACCGCTTCCATCGAGTTGATTCTGACTCATAGCAACCCTACAGGACAGAGTAGAACTGCTCATCAGGTTTCCAAGGAATGGCTGGTAGAGTTGAAATAGTAATTAAAAAATATGTACCATCATTATTACAGTTTAACAGGTAGGAAGGTTTAGACACAGAGATATTAATTAAATTGGCCAAGGTCAGATGGGTTGTAAAGTGGTAGAACGAAGGTCTAATCTAGGAAGCATCATTCCAAATCCTGATCTCAGAACTATACTAATTAGAAGTTGGGAAAAAACCCAGGGTCCTGATTTCCTAGGGCAATGCTCATTTCACTCACTCATTCTACAGCAACCAGGCAGCCAGTCTACAAGCCTTTTGATAATGTTAAAACATTAGCAATTGTGCGAAGAAACAGGCAGGAAATTAAATTACACTTATAAAAGTAAACACTAGTTTAGGCTCAATTGAAAATCTGGCCCACAGAGTCTTTGAGGTGTTAGAAGAGAGACGAAGGCCCAAAGAATGTACACAAAATAAAATGCTGTTGCCAGCTGGCCAAAAAACATTAGTATTCACAACAAAGACACCCACTACCTGCAATTTAAGAAAAGCAAGCAGAATTAAGTAGAATTATAAAGCAAACTACTTTTCCTCTCTAGATGGACTTATCATTAGGGCCTGATTTAGCTGCATGTGAAATCTGATTGATTATGTGGTCGACTGAGATTTTCCCGAGTGTGTTACTTCAAGTATAATCACCTGTATGGCCAACAAGTAGGTAAAAGTTTTTCTAGTCATTTATGAGCAATGTGAATCTCAGAAGAGTAGTAGGAAAGGAATCAAAGTAATGTGGGAATGATATATTTTCTTCAATGGGCTGTGGCCGGTATCGGAAGAGAGGCCAGATCTTCTGGTATGGGTAGCAAATGGCCAAGTCAGATGGGTGGTAAAGTGGTAAAACCAACAACTTCCGGAAGTATCATTCCAAATCCTCATCACATAACCACACTAAACCAGGGGTCCATTCCATTTCAGCCTCTGAGCAGCCTCAAATCAATAGTATAGACCATCGTTTGAAGGCAACTAACAAACATAGAAAAAACAGATCAATCAAAAGCATGGTTAAGAATGTCTTCAGTTACATAAAACAAAACCAATTAAGGCCCAGTCTACAAAATAACTGGTCTGTACTCCTCAAAAATGTCAAGGTTATAAAAGTCAAAAGAAGACTTGAAGAGCTGTTCCAGATTAAAGGAGAAAAAAACAAATACAACATGTGTTCCTGGAATGGATCCTGGACCAGAAAAAGGGAACTTTTTTGTTTGCACATTTGCTTAAAAAGACATTAGTGGGACAACTGGTAAAGTGTGAATTATCTAATACTGTAGTTAAAATCACAATATTCTATTGATCACAATTTCCTGAAATTTATAGTTTGCGATTTTGATTGTATTGTTATTCTTAGGAAACATACTGGAGTATTTAAAGGTAAAAGTACAATATATCTGTAACTTTCTCTCAAGAGATGCAGGAAAAAAAATTATATTTAATCCATCTGGAATTTATTTGTACAGGTGATTAAGATGGGAGCCCAGTATTATTTTCTTCCATATATATAGCAAATATGGTCAGCACGGTTTATTAAATAATTCATGCTGTCCCACTAAATTAAAATACTGTCTTTGTCATACATGATATTCACCTACGTAACTGGAATCTCTATTTTGTTCCATGTTTCTATTTTTTAATTCCTATGCAAATATGATAGTGATGTGACTGACTTTATGGTGTGTTCTTAAATCTTGGAAGACAATGCCTAGCTCACTTTTCTTTTCCATATATCTTTTCATGTATAGAAAATGTACACACACCAAAAATCAAACCAAACTCATTGCTGTCAAGTCGACTCCAACTCATAGCGACCCTGTAGGACAGAATAGGACTGCCCCATAGGGTTTTCAAGGCTGTAATCTTTACAGAAGCAGACTGCCACATCTTTATTCTACAGAGCAGGTGGTAGGTTCAAACTACTGACCTTTCAGTTAGCAGCCGAGCACTTAGCCACTGTGCCACCAGGGCTCCTTATATACACACATACATACATATACACCCATAGAAACACATATATCTTTTCATATATATAAAATGTATATATATACACACACATTATGTGTATATATGAAATACGTGTACATATACATATGTAGACATTTATGTGTATATACAGTCCCGATTTTAATTATTTTGATATTCTGTTTGTGTTTCAGCATTTGGGATAATATTTGTTATTGCTTCTTGGTAAACAGATTACTACCAGTAATCATTCGAAAAGAAGGTCCTTTCTTTCATTAGGAGAGAACTGAAATTATTTTATTTTCCTTATCTTTTTCTCCCCACCTTAAGTCCTAGGATTTATTGAGATAGTTTAGTAACTTCTGTTCTAAGCTATTAAATAAATTTCCATTGCAATGTCCTTTCTCTTTAATGAGTCCTTATTTAGTATTTGTACCACATATTATCAATCTATCATTACCCATTTATGTCTGTGTAACCATACAAGCATTCATTTGTTCTAAGATTTCTTGGTCACCATAATCTCCACTTAATTTCATACTTTTCCTAGCTTGACTTCTCATTTCTCCTTTACTTGTTCATTTAGAGTCTCTTCTGAACTACTGCGTCTTCCTTAGAGACATACTCCCTGGATGCTTATAAAATAGTAATTTTGTTTGACGTTCCAGGTGAATCAAACTTTTGCTGTGTAAGAGCTTCTCAAGTTAAAGTCCTTTCCTCTCTGTTGTATTTAGAACTTATAATACTGTTTTTTAGATTCCAGTAATACATATGAGAAATAGGATCACAGTCTGACTCTTTCCCTCTTACATGCAACTTGTTCTTTCTGGCATAAAGTTTGTAAGAATTTTTTTATCCTTGAAGTTGAGGAATTTTCCACATATTTATACATGGGTCTTCTTTCATCAATATTCCCTGAACCTCAGTGAGCCGTTCTGTTCTATGACTCAATCTTTCATCTTAGAGAAAATTCCTTCTTTAATTGTATATGCATTTAGATATTCAGTGTCTGTCCTCCATGTCTCTTTATCTTTTTCATCATAACGTCTCTCTTTGTATTTTTCTTCTATGCTTTAAGATACTTCTCTCAATTGACTTCCTGGGCCATACACTCAGTCTCAATTCTGACCATCCTTTCCTTTAACTAAATCAAAGGGTTTTAACACATTTTTAACACATAAATTGTTTTAAACTCCAGAAAATTGACTCTTATGTTTCTTTGAGTGCCCATTATTTTTAGTAAGTTATAATTTGGCTCCTCTAGTCTATTTCATTAGATATGTGTTCTGGTTTAACTGATCTTTTAATCTCTCTAGCGTCTGTTGTTGTTGCTAAATGCTGGTGAATCTGGGCACCTGTAATTTTATTTTCCCTTGTTGGATTATAGAACCTAAGATTTGATTATGGAGCACCTAAGCTCTATAATAGTGGAAAGCTAAGTGTTCTCTACTCCCATGAGCCTCTATTATGGCACCAGGAGGAAGCTTTTGCCTGACCCGTGGCCTACTCTCACTCTCTCAACCTCAGGGGACAAGAGGTCCCTGATCATCCAGTCAATTTATTTTTTGGCCTCCTGAGTATCACAAAGACCAGGCACACACCTACGGCCAGTGCTGACCTTCTAACAGGCGGTCCACACAAAACTGAGGTCATGGTTTCACCAAGACTTTCCATTTATGATCTTCACTGCAGTTCTCCCTGATGCTAGTCTTTATGCTGTCGTGCACCCATGAAGACAAAAAACTCCATGCTCATTCGACCCACCATAACTCCACAGAATTCAAGTCTCTTATAGCAAGCTTCCCCCAGCCTCAGCGACCAGTTGGCTGATGTTAAAAAGACAGCTTGGAATTAGAATTGAAAAGAAAAAGGAGCTTTCATCTTTCCAGAACACTTCTCTTTGCTTCACCTTGTTTGATCCTTATAATAATCCAGTGAGGTAGAGGTTCTAACCCCAAAATTACAGGCTCAATGCTATTTCCACTTCTTAAAAAACTAGGGTAAATGGTGAAGAAAGCAAAACTTGAACTGGCCCGGTTTGGCAGGCACGATCACATTCCAACATGACCATGTTCAAATTCCAAGGCCTGCAAACAGCCATTATACCCTTGTATTTTTCTAAGAACAATATCCAAAGGGAGACGAGCCTGAGGTGTGGCTAAATAAAGACTGGAACAGCTTGCACAGTTTGGGGCTGTAGACTCAGAACATTAATGTATGCTCTCTCAGCAGGACTGTACCAATGCATGGTCATGGTTAACTTTTCTGGGCTTTTCACTTGCACCCAACACAGCTGGAACTACAGATGCAGGCAGCACATGGGCCACTGTCTGGATAGCTGAAAATAAAGACAGTGTAATGGTTAATTTCATGTACCAACCAGGCTAGACTACTGTGCCCAGTGGTTTGGTCATGACGATGCTGTGAAGGTATTCTGTAGATGTGATTAATATTTACAGTCAGCTGACTCTTAAATAAAAGAGATTATCCTGGATAATGAGGTAAACCTTATCCAATCAGTTAAAAGTCATAAGAGCAAAAATTAAGGCTTCCCAGGGAAGAAGGAATTCTGCCTCAAGACTGCATCATAGAAACCGTGCCTGAGTTTCCAGCTTGTTGGTCTGCCCTACAAATTTCAGACTTAAGACTGTAATATCAACCCTTCCCTGAGTTTCTAGTCTGCCAGCCTGTCCTACGAATTTCAGACTTGCCAGCTCCCATAACCACACAGTCAATTTCTAGATAGATAGACAATTATATAAATAAGTGATAAATAAGAGAATAAATAAATAAACAGATAAACCTATATCTATATATCTCCTATTGGTTCTGTTTCTCTGGAGAACTCTGACTGATACAGACAGGTACTGACAAAGGCTCTTTCCTCAGGATCTTAAAAAGAAGGCACGCATCCTTTTCCAAACTCCAAACAGCATCTAACAAACCTTCAATCAATCCAATGTACATAAAAACCTGCACTGATTTTCTATTCTTTTCTTTTTTTTTTTTTTTTTTTTTTAGTTAGAGCCTACACGTTGACATTTAAATGTAAAGGCGACTTTTGCACACGCTCCACTTTAAAAAATTAACAGATACCATGCTTCCTCTGACACAATACAACTCTAGTCATTTTTTCTATGCTCCGATGTTTGAACAAGTATGGGAACTATAGTAGACATCCCTTTCAGTTTGAGATATACCTCTCTCTAGTATCTTGAATGGTGTAATAACTCTTAGTGAGCTTGCAAGTTTCTTTTACCCTCCTTCTTCCCTCAGCTCATGCTCAGAGTTATCACCCTGGAGAACTGCATTGCATGCCCAAGATTATAACTTGGATGCTGGTGGCAGCTTAAAAGGGAATGTCTCTTAGCAATTTATACTCGAAAATGTCCTCGCCTTTGCTCTCCTGGGAAGCTTCCTTAGCCAGCTGCTGGGTCTGCACAGTCCTGCAGAAAACACAACATCTTTCGGGTTTACGGGCAACATGCTACAAGCTATTGCCTTCACTAAGCAGCCCTCTCTAATCACTTTTACAACTCCATGTTCTATGCTTTAAGATACTTCTCTTAATTGACTTCCCGGGCCATACACTCAGTCTCAATTCTGACCATCCTTTCCTTTAACTAAATCAAAGGGTTTTAACACATAAATTATTTTAAACTCCAGAAAATTGACTCTTATGTTTCTCACGGGAAAGCAAAACATCAGATAAACCACAACTTTTGATAGCCTTGCAACAGATCCAGGGTGCAATAGTGCTCATCTCTTTTTAGGGAATTCTATTCAGCCCTCATGCAGGTAATGATCCATCCATCTTCTTTCACTTTTTTTCTCTTATGGCACAGTGGTTAACAGCTTGATTGCTAATGAAAAGGTCGGCAGTTCAAATCCACTAGCTGCTCCTTGGAAACCCTATGTGGCAGTTCTGCTCTGTCCTATAGGGTCACTATGAGTTGGAACTGACTTGACAGCAAAAGGTTTGAGTGTGGTTTTTTTTTTTTTTTTTTTTGAATATTTCTTCTTAAATAGTGGATACAATTAGGAAATGAAATCATAAATAACCAAAACTTCTTTTGCTATTTAACTTCTCTAAACTATGCTTCCTTATAACAGTACCTACTCCATGGAGTAGAAGAAATATTCAATGGGTGGGTGGGTAGGTGGACCGATGGATGGATTGGTGGGTGAGTAGGTGGGTGGGTGGATGGACAGATGGATGGATGGATGGACGGGTGGACGGATAGAAGGGTGGATGGATGGGTGGGTGGATGGATGGATGGGTGGACGGATGCTCTGACAGGTTTGGAAATTATCTGGGGTAGCAAAGGTCTCTTTCTTAAGACTGCCTTCATGGTGGCATACTCTTTAGGACTGTCCTTCATTTTTCTCAGTGTCTTAAGGAGCCACCTACTCTTAACCTTCAGTTGAAACAAACTCTTAATGGTAGAACATTATATTCCCTGAACACCACAGCAACAATTAGTCCTGGGAAGAGAAGAGAAGTAATGGAAAGTAATGGTAATGGGAAGAGAAGCATAACACTAATAATAAGAAGTATAACACTACACTAATAAAAATAGCAATAATAATAATAAAAGGTACAACCAAAACATATTCATACTTACGATCTGACAATCACTATTCTAAATCCTTTACTTAAAAAAGGACTTGAAGTATTTATTTTATACTTTCTTATTTCCTTTCTTAAGGCTAGGGAAATAGAGGATCAGAAAGAATTAGTAACTTAAGAAATCCAACTAGGAAGTAGTGACTGGAATTTGAACCTAAATCAGTCTGACATTGGAGTCCATGCTCATATTTATCATCTTGTCATTCTGTAGTCAACAGAACTTATCAACCCACAACTTCTTGATGTTCTGACAGCATTCACTGAAAACATGCAGGAATACTGTATTCACTAGTAATAGCTCACCTTAATTTTTTCCTGCTTCTACTGGTAATGAATGAGCTCTAGTCTAAGAAACAGCTTCTGAGCCTGGGTTCCCCCCCACCATGAGTAAAATACATAAAAGGACTAGGTGATCTCCCAACCTCCCTCCAACCTTTAACACACTAAGATTCCATGTTATCAAAGACCAATACGGTAAGTCTATGTTGACAAATCATGATAATAAAATACAGTTTTGACCATAAACAAGGAGAAAAATAACAATATGAAAAATACATCAATATAAAATCTTTTTGCTTAGGAAATAGGGACTGGGTGAATGATGTACTGCACACGTATTTCCTAGATTTTAACTATCCTTGCTGTGCTTTATTTATGAGCCACAAAGCTGCAACCCACAAGTGAAGAATGAAACACTCACAGTGAAGCTCAATGTGGTATTTACACTCTTACAATAAAACACCACTTTGTCATTATAACGCCGTACACTATGATCAAAGAGGGAAGTAAAGACTGAAGGGATTTCTAGGCAATACTACTGAAAGCGCCCAGCAAGAGGCTAAAAATCTGAATCAGATAAACAACAATAATAATTAAAAGTCTTTAGGGACTTTGCTTCTTCACTGAAAGGAACCAGTATGCGATGGGATTGCTTTTTCACTAGAAGCTGAGCATAAAATTTGAATAAAAAGAAGGATGAAGGGGATGAGAAACAAGAGGAGGAGGACGGAAGAGGAAGAGAATGGAGAAGGAAGAAGAGGAAGATAAGCAGGAGGAAAGAGGAGGAAGGAAGAAGTAGGGGAGTAAGGAGGAGAGAGAAGAAGTGGAGAGAGAAGAGAAGAAGAAAGAACTTCCAGCTTTGGGTGTAGATCTCACATTTGCAAGTATGTCTTCAGCTTCAGATGTTCCTTCATGCAGATTAGTCCTAATGTTAGTTGTTGTTAGCTGCCATGGAGTTGGCCCAACTTAAGGTAACCTCCTGCATAACAGAACAAGAAGCTGCCATGGTCCTGCACCTTCTCCACGACTGCTTGCATATGAGGCCGTGGTAATCCATAGGGTTTTCACTGGCTGATATTCGGAAGTACATTGCCAGGCCCTTCTTCCTAGTCTTTTTCTGGAAGCTCTACAGAAACCTGTTCAGCATCATAGTAACACGCAAACCTCTCCTGACAGATGAGGTGCACTGGCCAGGAATTGAACTCGGGCCTACTGAATGGAAGATGAGAATTCTACCACTGAACCACCAATGCCCCCAGATTAGTCCTAAATCTGAGATAAAATGGGCCTTGATTCTCCCCTGCTATACCACTTTCTTATAGATGTGGTATGGGAGAGAACTACACTATATAAAACTTAAAGGAAAGAAAAAGAAAAAAATATAAATCTACATACACACACAGACATTTGTGTAAACGTTGGACAAGAAAAGAATTTCCATGACGTCTCCCTGCTGTCATCACTATGAAATTATTTCATTGGCCATGGAGTAATGGGAAAAGGCAGAGATTGTCAAATTTCCCCATTTCAAGTCTTGTCTTCAGACATCAGCTTTGCAACCCAGAGCTTTCCCATAATGTGTATTATTAAGACATGTATTGGTAGTACCCAAAACAAATGTGAAATATTGGCTTCTGAGATGTCTGTTCTCATTTCAAGGAAACAGCATGGAAATTCTCTTTCTCTGTGTGTTTCCCTGTTCCAATAAAGCCAGGGAAGATTCTCTTGGGGAAAAAACAAGCAATAGTGCCATCATTTATTTAGGAATAAGCATATTCATTCTCTTTGAGGAGACTGAGGCCAGCAGGGGTTATCTCAGAATGGGGAAGATACAAGTTCTGAGGGCAAGAGGCAAAAAGCACAGCAGGAGGTCAATCTGGGATCTTAAATATTTAAAGGTATATGGATTGAAAACACCTTGCAGTGCTTTCACCACAGGGTGTTTTCAATCCTTAGTTCATGTCTACAGAAGGCAAGTAGATTCAAGCATACTGTGCTGTTTTGTTTCCCCTAATGAATCATTTTTATCGGATTAACTATGTTCATTCACGTATTGATTCATTCAACAAATATGATTTGGGAATCTGTAACACAGATTAAAGCTGTGGGATGTGATAAACCAAACATAGACCTTCCTCCAAAAATTCACATCCAAGGGAGGACCAAACGTAGCCAACAACATACTAGGAATAAATAATAACAGCTAATGTTTAATGAGCACTTATAATGCTTCAGGCAAGTAGGTACTACTATTATCCCCATTTTAAAGATGAGAATACTGAGACTTAGAGAATGTATTTGTTCTCATGTTTGTACATCCAGTAAGAAACTGGCATATAAACTGTAACTTTTCACCTATGCTTTAAACTGCTATGGTATGATATGCTTTGTTATTACTTAACTCTAACATAGTATGAATTATTTGTATCATCAGAGAACAGTCAGGTATTGTGTCAGTTTAGATAAAGAAGGAAAATTTTCAACTGGAAGGATCAGAAAAGATTTTATGGAAGCAGCAGCACTTAAGCCAGGTATGGTTGGATATTTTGATGAAGGGGTTCCATTTAGATGATTCCAGATAAAGAAATTGTATCTTCCTTGTGTCTTTAGAAATAGTCTGCTGTTACAGGAATTCCTATCATTTCCTCCTAGGGGTATGTATCAGAACCATCTTTACATTGCACGGAGCCCTGGTGGCATAGTGGTTAAGAGCTCAGCTGCTAACCAAAAGGTCGGTAGTTTGAATCCACCAGCCATTCCTTGGAAACCCTATGGGGCAGTTCTACTCTGTCCTACAGGGTCGGAATCAGCTAGAAGGCAACTGGTTTGGTTTTTGGTGTTTATACATTGCATGTTCATTTAGAAGCTGGGGCACATGGATTCTCCTCCTCTCCTCTCCTCTGCCAACATCTCTGAATGGGGAGTTACATCTCATAGCATTGCTGTTCGGGTGTCCTGGGCCTGAGAGGCCTGAGAGGGGAGGGAAATCCTGTTATCACAGAAGTATGCAAATGCTTGAAGCTGAGAGTTGAGCGGAGCTGAGGAGACCATGGTAGAGGCAAGCAAAAGATACTGGCAGGAAATCCCATAGCTATTAAGCACCCACCAGCCATGCCAAGCATATAGAATGATATTTAATCCTCCCAACATCCCCAAGCAGGTACTGTTCTCCTCACAGCATATGAAGTAACACAAATTCTAAAATGTTAAGGAACTTGCCCAGGACTACACAGAGAGTAAGTATGTTCGTGTCAAGATCTATCTCACACCAAGACACAGGGCTCTTACCTCCAAGGCCTGTGAGGTCTGCAGCCTCCTTACTGGCCTCACACAGGTCAGTGTCTCCATCATGTCTTATAAGAAAAAGAAGTGAGAAAGCAAGCACATTGTTGGCTGTTTGCATGGATGTGTCTGTGTTACCCCCTAAGTGGTGTGGCGTAATTCCTTCATCAAAAACATCCCAGCAGTCTCCAGCTTTAGAGTGATTTTAAGATAATAATGAAAATAAAATAAAGACCATTCAAGATGGTCAGTAATAAAGAGCTAGGTGAGATAGGAAGGAAAAGAAATGTGTTGGTGGGAAAGATACCTAGTAGCAAATGCAGAGGGTTAGCCTGGTACATCCCGGGGCCCATGTGGATTTGGTCAAGAACAGTGAGGGTTCAATCAGGAAAGCACTATGAGTGCAATGGAATAAGCAATTTATTACAGGAATCAGACCTTACACAAGCATAGGAGGATCTGGAGAAGGAAAGATGCAAAGTGAAAGCTGAAGGATCAGAGAAAAGTCACTCACCAGCTGTGGTGCAGATGAACCAGTTTCCGTTTTCAGGGACCCCCAGAAGCTTAGCATGTCCAGGTGCTATCATAGGAAAGCAACATGATGTTTCTATGGAAGGTTTCAGTCTGCTGTGAATTCTCATCCAAGCATCTCAGGCCTCATGGTTGGTGAGAGAAGCCGCCACTGGGACACTAAGCAGGGGCATCAGGATGAACTGGAACCCACCTGCACCTTTCTCCATCTCTAACCTCCAAAGCCTTCCAGAGCTTGACAGATGCTGCTTCATTTTGCCTCACAAAACCTCCTACCAATTCTAACCTGACACCATCCTGGGAGAGGATTCTGGGAAATGTGGTTTCCAATAAAACCAACTGCACAATAGAAAAGAGGTCAGCAAAGTAGGCCCTCAGGCCAAATCTAGCCCACCACCTGTCTCTGTAAATAAAGTTTATTGGAACACAGCCATGCTCCTATGCTTACAAATTGTGTACGGTTGCTTTCACACTACAACACTTAAATAGTTGTAACTGAGACAGTAAGGCCCACAAAGCTAAAATGTCACTTGCCCTTTACAAAACAGGTTTGCTGACCCCTGCACTAGAACAATCCAGAAGAAGAAACCTTAACATACTGTAAGCATTTATTCAGTGACAGACTTCCCCTTGAGGCACTAATCGGAGAACTCCTTATGGGCAGGGATTGTATCTGTTTTACTCCCATTGAATGTCCAGCTCCAAGTTCAGAGCCCGGATCATGGAAGGCACTCAATAAATGTTCCTTAGACAACAAGTCAGTTGAGTCACCTATTGGACTTGCGGTTTGACTTGAGGAGGTAGGAATCAGAACAGGACTCTCCTTGGGGCAAAGTATGCCTGAAGCCTAGGCAGGTGGCCAGCATGGGAGAATTCTGTCTGGATAGGAGGGCCCTACCTCTAGGCAGGGCTCTGGAACAGGACTCTAGCCTTTTAGAAGAGCAACCGACAACAGCCACATAGGATAGGGCCCCAATTGAAAGGAGATCAAGGTGCTGAATGATACCCATGGCAGCGATTCTGGCCAAGAGGAGAAAGACAGAGGCTAAATGCGAACTGAGGCAGATCAGGGCCAAACTGGCCATGGAAGCTAAGGCTTTAAAATCACCGACTTGATCGGGGCGGAGGGGAGGAGTGTGCTGTCGCAGAATGGGGTGAGTGGTTGGGGTCTCATAACAATGTATGTAAAAAAAAAAAAAAATTTGTATGGGAGACTAACTTGACATGTAAACTTCATTTAATTACAACAATGAAAAAAAAAGAAAGTATATAAAAAAAAATCAGACAGACTTGGACATCTTTATTGCTTACTAGCTGTGTGAACTTTGGCAATTACTTCACCTCTCCGGGCCTGTTTCCTCTTCTGAAAAGCTCAAATAATTGTTATCACCTCTTAGGGAAGTTCTGAAGATAACTGCCTTAATATAATGCATCCAGTGTATTCAGAACAGTGATTCAAACATATTAGGCTTTCATTAGGTAGTCATTCACTCACTTGTTCATTTACTCATCAAATATTTATTAAGCAATTAAACACGCACTCTGTGCCAGGCACTGGACTGAGTGCTGGGAACAGAAATTATATAAAGTCCCTGCCCTCGTGGAGCTTATATTATGATGGGAAGAGATGAAAAATAAATGGGCAAATAAGTAAATATTTAATATTTCAGAAAAGTGTAAGTGCTACAGAGGAAAATGAAACCAGGTTAGAGATAGAGCGCATGCCTCTGGGGGTGGGGGAGAAGAATGTTGCTGTTTTATGTAAGGTTGGTGGAAACGCTGTCGTTGATAAGGTGACACTTGATCAGAGACAGAGAGGCAATGAGGGATAAAGCCATGCAAGTATCTGGAGATGAGGGACCAAATACCTGGATATTCTAGGCAAAGGGACCAGCGAGTACAAAAAAATGAGAAGTAACTTGCATGGCAAGTTCAAGAAACTTTTTTATTTTATTTTTAAAAATGTTAAGGGTTAAGTCTTAGAAGCGCTTGATACTACTACTTCCCTAAAGTTAGAAT
Organism: Dugong dugon; assembly: GCA_030035585.1. Taxonomy (NCBI): domain Eukaryota; kingdom Metazoa; phylum Chordata; class Mammalia; order Sirenia; family Dugongidae; genus Dugong; species Dugong dugon. The sequence continues at coordinate 17,085,862 of CM057480.1, read as the reverse complement.
TAGCTTTGATTTTGGAGGGGACGGGAGGGAGATGCTTGTCAAATGGTTACAAGTTTGGGAATCAGGCAGTGAACCATATGCTAAAACTAGGAACTTATATGCCTAGAATTTCTAAAATGCAAACTTTCTTATTTACCTAAAATACCAAGTCTAGCTACCTTATCATTCTTGTTTCAACACAATTATTTACTGAGTGCTTACAATGTGCCAAGCACTTTCTAAGTACAGAGTCAGGGAACCATTGCACTAAGCTACTCCAGGGCCAGAAGCCTCGGATCCAGAGATGTTTCCAAATAAGAAAATGTACATTTTCCGTTAAAGTAAAAATTTCTCCTTTCCTACATCCCCTCTACTAGTGCATATAAATTAATATTCACTATATTAATATGGGGAAACCCTGGCGGCATAGTGGTTAATTGCTACGGCTGCTAACCAAAAGGTCGGCAGCTCGAATCCACCAGGCACTCCTTCGAAACCTATGGGGCAGTTCTACTCTGTCCTACAGGGTCACTATAAGTCGGAATCAACTCGGCAGCAATGGTTTGGTTTTTATACTTCATACTGGGTTAGAAGAACCTCCAACAAGATTTGTTTTTTAACTTTGTCCTCAACATTGCTACTTGACTGTTAAACTGATGAGTATCCAGATTCTTCAGAGATAGGCAAAATATGTAGTAAGGCGGTCTGATCTGGGTTTATGGCCTCTTATTTTAACAATCTGTTAAATTATATCACTCTCAAAAGCTACATTACAAAAACCTGAAAAAGCACTAGCAATGCTCATGATCCCTATCCTGCCCTTGATCCTAGAGGAAAGGTTCTAGAATTTTTTGTCAATCTTCACCAGAGTTATCAACAGCACTTCCAGTAACATTGACCTGCCCGATAAAGCCCAGCAGACTACAGGTTTTTCGTTCACTTCGAATGACCACAGGAAACAAAATAATAGCCTCAAAACTTCATAATCTACATTTTATAATATTGTTATTGCCATCTCTAGCCTAAATCACTCACACCATATTTGATCTAATCTAGAAACACTTTAAAACACATGAACACACATAATTGCTGTTGAGTTGGTTCCAACTCACGGCGACCCCAAGTGTGTCAGAGCAGAGCTGTGCTTCAAAGAGTTGTCAATGGCTGATTTTTCTGGAAGCAGATTGCCAGTCCTTTCTTCCCAGGTGACTCTGGGTGGGCCCAAACTGCCAACCATTCTCTTAGCAGCCAAGTGCACTACACATTTGTACCACCCAACCAAAAAGTGGTTAAGAACTACAGCTGCTAATCAAAAGGTCGGCAGTTCAGATCTGCCGGCCTCTCCCTGGAAACCCTATGGGGCAGTTCTACCCTGTCCTGTAGGGTCACTATGAGTCAGAATCAACTAGATGGCAATGGGTAACCAAAACAAAAACCACCTGCCATACAGTCGACTCTGACTCATGGTGACCCCATGTGTGTCAGAGTAGAACCGTGCTCCATGGGGTTTTCAATGGCTGATTTTTTGGGAAATGGATCATCAGGCCTTTCTTCCAAGGCACTTCTGGGTGAACTCAATCCTCCCGCCTTTCAATGAGTAGCCAAGTGCATTAACCATTTGCACCATCCAGGGGCTCCACAAATACTTAGAGAGCGCTGAAATATAGTAGGCTTATTTTAAGTGCTTTACAAGTATTAACACATTTAATCCTTACAACAACCCTAAGATATATTTTTTATATACCTGTTTTACAAATGAGGAAACTGACGCACAGAGAGGCTAAGTACCTGCCCAGACTCATATAGGCAAACAGTACATGAATTGGAAATTGAACTCAAACAGTACGGTTCCTGATTCTCTAATTTTAATCACTTGGTGGCTATTGTGACCTTTTTATTATTTTTTTCATATATCAGGTGTTGCAAGGTGGTATCTGGAGGGAAACCTGGAAGGGGAATAAAGAAAAGGAGTTTTTTTAAGTGCACTGCCATTTTTTTTTTTTTTTTCTTTCTTCTGACACTACAATCCATACTATTAATGGCAGAAATTTCAAATCATAGAAAAAAGTGAAAAAAGTCACTGGTCTAGATAATTACTCTTAATATTTGGGTGTAAAATCAACCAGGTTTTGTTTTTCCTGTGGGCTTCAAAGAGTTACAATCTTTCTGCCTCTGTCCATGTTACAATACATCATGGACATTTACATCATCATTGAAAATTCTTCTGAACAGTATCTCCAGTGGCTGCATAGCCTGAGTTCACAAGGCTAAACTATACTTTATCCTATTGTTGATATTTAGATTATTTCTATACTTTAATTTTTACAATTATAACAAAAATCACCAGAAATATCTGAGCCCATCTTTGCTTATTTCTTTAAATTATATTCCCAGGAGTGAAATTGCTGGATCAAAGGACATACACATTTTTAATGATTTTTAGAACTCCTTAATAAATTGCCCTTCAGACAGGCTGTAGCAATTTGGAAGAGAAGGATAATTATTTTCGCCTGCCTCAAGCCACTTCTTTAGATGGGTCACTTCCGAGACAGATACCCATAGGAAATATATCTTCCCACAATTTTCTTTTGCACATCTCCTCTCTAGAGTGAGTCAATTTAACTATTGTTCTATAATGGCAAACTGCAAACAGGACAAAGTGGGAGGTGGGGGCGGGGGCAGGGGGAACAACCAAGCAGCTTTATTTCTGCATATCTAGGGCTTATTGTTTACAAACAGCAGTAGCTGATCAGCCATCTCCACTTAACGAAGCAATTTTACATTCATCGATTTCAGTGTCCTAGACCCGAATTCCTACCAGATCCAGGCAGGTAATGCAGACCAGAGATGCTGACTAAACTCATTGGGATCAAGTCAATTCTGACTCATAGCAACCCTACAGGACAGAGTAGAACTGCCCTGCTCAGCTTCCAAGGAGCAGCTGGTGGATTTGAACTGCTGACCTTTCAGCTAGCAGCCACCTCTTAACCACGGCACCACCAGGGCTCTGCAGTGCTGACTAGGGGTAAGAAAAGCAATGAATGGGAGGGACTGTGTGCCCTTGTGAGGATCTGGCCTTTCTGAAGAGGGCTGTCCCTGCTCACCTACCGCTCATTGTGGTCACGTGAAAATGCAGTCGCAGAATTACAAATTTCCAATTTTTAAAGGGAAGATAGGAGTCTTGAATTTTTTTTTTTTTTTTGGGTGCAATCTTCCAATTTTAAAATATCAGCAACTAATTCAATTTTTAAAAATACTTCAGTAGGTAGAGGACTTCTTTTTTTAATTTAAACTTTTAGGATTTACTCCATTTTACTGTCATGCCTTAGTTTTATACCAGAGTCTTCAAAGCAGCCCAGGAAGCCGCTATAGAATAGCAGCTTTTGTAACCAGCACTCTGTCTAGGCATGTAACTGGTACAGAGCATCTTAGAGGCCCCACCCCCTGTCTTCCCACAGGTGTTGATTATTAATATGAAATGGACTATAAAGGCGGTGGCAGCTTAGACTGAGTAAGAGGAGAGAGTGACTTAAAAGAACTCTGTTACCACCCATAGGTTTATGAATGCCCCTTTGAACCTCTCTAGTTACAGCTGAAACCTCCTAGGAAGAAAACTCATATTATGTATGACATACTCTTTCAGGCTTATCCATGACAGTCCTTGGCAAAAGCTCGCACAATGAACATATTCTAATATGCTTCTTGACCTATTTTTATATTCCAGTATTGAAAAGTGAAACTGCTAACTTACCAAGCCTGAGCATGTTACTTTCCAATCAGACACATTTTTTACAAGTAGCTTTCTATCCCGGCTTCCTTTTTATGGGATAGTTTCCATTGTACAGAGGTCCTGACTGATCTTCAGAAAGTTGAGAGATGAAAAAATCTTAAATGCACTGTAGCCCTGAGGTGATCCTTGACTTCTGACAGCTTGGAATTCACTTACACTTAGTCTGTGCCTGATCTCTGATCTTAACTCTTTCCCTTTTGTGGGAGAAGTATTATGTGGGTCATAAAAACAAACAGCACTGAAAAAAGCTACTGACATGAGCACTCAGGAAAAAGTGAGCACGTTGATTTCAATTCTTTGCCATAGGAATTCTTTCCTTAGCACTCATCCAGGTCATTATTCACTCCACTTGCATCTCCATTACAAGAATATTCTTCAGCTATTGAGCTAACTTCCAGAAAATGTAGGGTAGTAGGCATTTTGCTGTCCCAGTTACTACCCCCTTACAATCACCTGGGCTTGCCTAAAAGCTTCACATTCCTGATGGAAGTGAGAGACTAAAATCGATCCTGTGTAACACAAAATTAGCAGATCAAACTAGAACACCACTGAATTTGAATTCTCCCGTACTGGGTCCTTTACACAAAATGATTTGATTCTTTGAAAAGGTCAGCCTTTAATATAGGTATTTTTTATTCTTCTCTGATAAAAATCAAAGAACTGAAAGAAAAAAAAACAAGGCTTCCTTGAGATTTTGACCATACTTTTCTTTGCAGAATTTCAAAATGGTTTATTTAACCTGTCCCAGGCCAGTTGAAGGTCAGGAGAAAAGTCATTTACGACAACAGTTAAGAAATATTCCTCAGCAAAACCCTAGCCCAATAGAAGAGTCCTCAGATTCATCCTGAGATTGCAAAACAGCCACGTGGCCCCAAACGAATTTCCAAAGCAGAGAGTATGTATAAGAACAATTTTAAACGCTTCAGACAACATCTTCAACTGCACATGAAAGATCTAATCATTGAACCACTGTTTCCATGGTATCCACAAAGGGCAGGAGAAGTATCTTCCACTACCAGTAACACTGATGACAAATCCTCATCAACAAAATAGGCGGCTGTCAGAGTGGAGAAGAAACCAAGTTGCCTATTTTTAGGTCATCCAAGGTTCTGGCCCACCACATGGCCATCAGTCCAGCGAAATGTACCAGGACCAACACAAAAGGAAGTTGCTTATTGGGTATGTAATGTCCTTTGGATTCTATTTAGAAATGACCCATTTCATTTGTTTGCATCATGCTCCTCAAACTGCCTTCCCCTCCCACATTTAATTCTTCCCCAAGAAATGAGGTCTCCATTACTACCACCTTAGCCCAAGCCACCATTATCTCTTGCTTGGACTAGTGCAGTAGTCTCCTAAACGGGCTTCCTGGTTCACTCCTCTGTCTGTGGTCTATTTTTCACAGAGAAGTCAGAAAAATATTTTCTATAACTGTGGCTTATACAGTTTTGAATGTGGTTCCCCATCATTTAAAATAAAATTCAGAATCATTACCATGTCTACAAGGCCCTAAATGATCAGATACCTGACTTCCTCCCCATCTTATTTCTCACCATTCACCTTCTTTCTCACTTCATGTCAACTCCAGTATCCTTCCTGTCATTCTTCGAAAATACCAAGCTTGTTCCCACCTTAGAGTCTTTTCATTTGCTGTTGCCTCCATTTGTTTGGAATGCCCTTCTCAAAGATCTCTACATCCTATCTCTTTATTCAAGCCTTGGTACAAGTGGCATCTCTCATAAAGTATTTACCCTGAACAAACCATCTAACGTAGCACAAACCCACTGCCTGAACCTTTGTTGCCAACAAAATAAAATTTGAGTCAACAGCTGAATGTTAAAAAGTATCCAAGTGGGAGAAGTGAAATCCTAGGGAAATAAGAGTGAGTATAAAAGGGAAGTGAGATTATGAATAAGGGATAGCGTATGCCGGGGGTAGGGCAGGGGGGGAGGGAGGAAAGGAGATGACTGCGTCATTGAGCTGGTCACAGTTACTCAAGAAAAAACAGCTAGTTACTTGGTCTCACAAAAGTCCTATATGAAATTATTGACTAAGTCTCCCAACAGTCAGTGAGTGCATGCAACAGGAAGAGAAACAGTAAGCATTTTATCTGCTAGCTCCCTCCAATCTCTTCTCTGTCATTATTTGAAGAGTAACCCACAAGATGTTAATTCCAGCACACTTCCAGGTTGTAGAGACTGGCTCTTCCAGAATGCAACCGAAGAACTCAGAAACTTCAAGTGTCCATTCTAGGTAGGACATGGACAGAGGCCTCTCCTTTTCAGCTGGTTCCATGCATGGGGTCTTCTTAGATGTGGTGGTGGCTATAACAGCTTTATGACCCCAGGGATGGTGTAAGCTATCACTAGGTCCAATCCAGTCAAAGAATCAAGGTAGGCAGTCAACACCTGGGGTTGGTACGCAGGTATGTAAGACAGAATAGATCCAATCGGGTGCATAACTGGGTCTAATATACTCATTTACCCTGCTTTATTTTTTTCAGTGCATTTAACATTATCTAAAACTAAATGTTTAAATGTATGTTTATTTTCTTGTCTTCCATCTCTCCTAAAAAATGTAAGTTTCATGAGGACAGGGAATTATCTTATTCATCCCTCTATTTATAATCCCTAGATTAGTACCTGGCATATTTATAGAATAAAAAATTACTAATTGAACTAGCTTCCTTTTCTTAAATTCAAATTTACATATGCCTTTTCACACTAGTTACATCTCAGAGATAGATGTTTAAGACTTCCACTTCTAGTTAGCATGTAGAGAGACACAAGAATCTACCTTTTACCCTTGCAACAAGAACAAATAAGAGAGATCCTACAGAATCATAGTTTCAGAGAACGGAGGATGCAAAGACTAAAAAGAGAACTAAATTTAATAAAGTGGCAATCCCTTCCTAGGAGAGAAGAGCATCACAACAGATTTCATCCCTAGAGGAACAGTGGGAAGACAAGGAATTCACCATAAACGGGTGTAAGGAAATAATTTTATTGGCTTTGTGTGGGCTAGCATGACAGATCAGAAAGCTCTAAGCCCCTCTACAGAGAAAATCTGCCTCCACCCACCAGTTATTTCCCTGGGTCTTCACTGAGTCCTTAGAGGTATTATGCCAAAGGCTGGGAGAGGGCACAAGAGTTGAGAGAGATCTCCCTGAAGTGTAAAGGGCATTCTACAAGTGCTGAAGGCTCGGCACAGTAGAAGAGGTGGAATGAATTCTTCTGAAGCACATCAGGTCTTCACTAAGGGCCAGGCAACAGCAGCCAATGGTTGAGATTCGGACAGGATCCTAACAGAATTCCCTATAAGCCACTGCAGCCCTCCTCTGAAGGCTTAGGGCAGAACATTAGGAACAAGATTGTAGAGCAAGAGGACCTAACCTGCTCCCTCAAAATAGTAGCCAGACTGTAAAGAAATGGAATATTTCCAGGGTTTCACTGGTGCTCAAATCCCAAGTCCCACTGAAACTAACATCCTGACTCCACCCTCACAATAAGCGAAGTAAACCATGAGCTGAATCTAACCACAACTTCAGCAAGGCTCAAACTCAAATCAACGATGGATTAGATTAACTCAGCATGTCAGAAACATGACAGAAGAAGAGATATGCCCTAAACCCAGTGCCACAGAGTCGATTCTGACTCATAGCGACCCTATAGGACAGAGCAGAACTGCCCCATAGGGTTTCCAAGGAGCGCCTGCTGGATTCGAACTGTCTACTTTTTGGTTAGCAGCTGTAGCTCTTAACCACTACGCCATCAGCATTTCCAGATATGCCCTACTCTTGGGGTAATATATAATTTATTTCAGTCTCTACTGTACTTTACACAAGACTTCCAGCATACAATATGTGAGAATGTGGAGAAGCAAGATAATGTGACCCATAGTCAAGACAGTAAACCATCTATAGAAACAGAATCGAAGTCAGCCCATTATAAATATGTTAAAGGATCTGGTGGAAAAGATGTTCAGCATGCACAATAAGTGTAGAATTTCAGCATAGAGATGTAAATTATAAAACTTACAAGATGAAAATATACTATCAAATATTAATAATTCATTTCATGGGCTTAAGAGCAGAGTGGATACAGCAGAGGAAGTGATCAGAGAAACTGAAGACATGTCATAGAAATTATTCAAACTGAATGAAAAGAAATAAGAATAAAAATAAAACGAAACAGAGCATCTGAGATAAAAATAAAAAAACCAAACCCGTTGCCATCGAGTCGATTCCAACTCATAGCGACCCTATAGGACAGAGTAGAACTCCTCCGTAGGGTTTCCAAGGAGCAGCTGGTGGATTCAAACTGCTGACCTTTTGGTTAACAGAGAAACTCTTAACCACTACACTGCCAGGGCTCTGTATCTGAGATGAGTGGGTGTAATATAGGTGAACTTTGAGTTCCAGAAGAAGAAGAGAAAGAGAAAGAAGCAGAAGAAAGAAATAAAAAGATAATAGCTAAGCGTTCTCCAAAACAGATTAAATACATCAACTCACAAATTCAAGACACTTGGAGAACATCAAGCAGGAAAAGCAGAAAGAAAACCACACCTATTCAAATCATAATCAAACTGCTGAGAACTAAAGATAAAAAGTTAATTTGCAAGAGTATGAGGGTTGGGCATTGTATACAGAAGAATAATGATGAGAATGTTGGTTGCCTTTTTATCAGAAATCATGGAGAAGAGAAGACAGAGGAACAACATCTTCAAAGTGCTCAAAGAAAAAACAACTGTCAACCTAAGATTCTATGTCCAGTGAAAATTCCTTTAAAAATAACAGCAAAATAACTACACTTTCAAGCAAAGAAAATCTGAGGGAATTCCCTTCTAGCATACCTGCACTACAAGAAATACTAAAAGGAAGTCTTCAGAATGAATAGAAATGGAAACAGATGAAGCTGGGATCTACATATCAAAGGCATTAGAAGGAGTAACTATGTGGATAAATGTAAAATACCTTTTTTTATTATCTATATTTTTGTATGTATACATTTTTAAATTTCTTTAAAAGATGACTGTTTAAGCAAGCAAAGTAACAACGAAGACATTTCTCTGAAAGCTGATTGACTAAATAAATATGATAACAACGAAGCGTGGGGTTTGTAGCATATGTAGAAGTAAACAATATGATAAAAGCACAAAGGGAGGAAAAGGGATAAATGAAACTATACTGTTGTAAGGTTCTTACATTATTCATTATAGTATATTACCTAGAGATTACAGCCTTGGAAACCCTATGGGGTGATTCTATTCTGTCCTATAGTGTCACTGTGAGTCAGAATCGACTTGACAGCAGTGGGTTTGGTTTTGGTTTGGGATGGCTATATTAATATTGAGTGAAGCAAACTTCAAGTCAAACAGTATTACCAGATATTAAAAAGAGTCACTTCATTCAGGTAAAAGACTCAGTGCATCAAGAAGAAATAAGAGTGTATTCACAAAATACCACAGCTTAACACAGCTTCAAAATACATGAAGTAAAAACTGACAGACCTAAAGAGAAAATTACAAAATCATAGTAAGCTACTGTAAGTAACTTATAGTTGGAGTACCCAAAAATTACTAAGGAAAACAGAGATATGAAAAAAACTGTCAGAATGGAGACAGAGATTGGTGCATCCACAGCGGAGGAATGCCAGCAGCCACAAGCAGCCGGAAGACACAAGGAACGGATTCTCCCCTAGAGCCTCTGGAGAGACTGTGGTCTTGCCGACTACTTGATTCAGATTTCTGACCTTAGAATTCTGAGAGAAGAAATTTCTGTTGTTTTAAGCCAGCAAGTATGTGGTAATTCGTTACAAGAGCCACAGGAAACTGATACAGGTGTATAATCAATACGCTAAGCCAAAAACCTCAAACCAAACCTACTGCCTTCGAGTCAATTCTGACTTATACAGACCCTATAGGACAGAATAGAACTGCCCCGTAGGGTTTCCAAGGCTGCAATCTTTACAGAAGCAGACTGCCATATCTTTCTCCCCTGGCAATATGCTAAGAGAAGAGATAAAATGCAGTCATATCAAATAAGCAATTAAAATCAGGAAGACAGAAAAAGCGGTCAAGAAAACAAATAAATACTATGACTAGAAAAGTTACAAACATGGTAGATATTCAATTATCTCAATAATCACTTTCCATGTGAATGGTCTAAATGTACCAATTAAAAGACAAGGATTGACAGTCAATAAATTAAAAAACAAGACCCAACTATATGTTATCTATAAGACTCTCACTTTAAATATAAAGACTTACATAGGTGAAAAGTAAAGGGATGGAGAAAGATGTACCATACTAATTTTAATCAAAAGAAACCTGAGATAGCTATACTAATATCAGAGGAAACAGACTTCAGAACAAATCTGTCTTAGAAGAAGTACAGCCAGAATGCTCCTTAGAAGAGAGGATGGCAAGACTTAGTCTCACATAGTTTGGACATGTTATCAGGAGGGATCAGTCCCTGGAGAAGGACATGACGCTTGGTAAAGGAGAGGGTCAGTGAAAAAGAGGACGATCCTCAACAAAATTGACTGACACAGTGGCTGCAACAATGGGTTTAAGTATAACAACAATCATGAGGATGGCACAGGACCAGGCAGTGTTTTTTTTCTATTGCACATAAGGTCACTATGAATCAAAACCTGTCAACAACAACAGACTTCAGAAAAAGGAAGACTATCAGAGATAAAGAAAGGAATCACATAATGATAAAGGAGCCAGTTTTCCAAGACTTAACAATCCTAAACATGTATGCATCTAACAAAAGTGCATCAAAATACAGGAGGCAAAGCTAGTATAACAAAAAGGAGAAATAGACTAATCTACTATTATACTTGGAGATTTCAACAACTCTATTTTAGCAACTGATAGATCAATCAAGCAGAAATCACTAAGGATATAGTTAAACTGAAAAGAACTATCAACCAACTTGATCTGATACTTACAGAACATTCAAGCTAACAAAAGTATTACTACAGGATTTTCTCAAGCTCACATGGAACATTCACCAAAACAGACTACATTCTGGGCTATGAAAGACACCTTAACAAATTTAAAAGAATACAAATCATGAAAAGTATACAAAAATAAACATACAAAAATTAGTTGGATTCCTATAGACCAATAAAGAGAACGATGAAAAGGAAATTAGGAAAACAATACCATTTATAATAACCCCTAAAAAAATAAAATACTTAGGAATAAATCTAATCAGGGATGTAAAAGACCTATAGAGAAGAAAACTACAAAACACTACTGCAAGAAACTAAAAGAGAACTACGTAAGTGGAAAAACATACCATGCTCATGGATAGGTAGATTCAACATTGTGAAAATGTCAATTCTACCAAAAGCAATCTACAAATACAGTGCAATCCCAATTCAGCTACCAAAAGCAGTCTTTATTTTTTTTTTTTTTATATATATTTTATTGTACTTCAGGTGAAAGCTTACAGAGCAAATAGTTTCTCATGAAATAGTAGTACACATGTTGTTTTTTTTGACATTGGTTAACAACCCCACAACGTATTAAGCCTCTAAATTCTCAACCTTTTTTTTTGATGAAAATTACAGATGGCCAAAGATACACCGTTTCAAAATTTTCTACATTCACAGTTCAGTGACATTGACTACGCTCTTCCAACTGTGCTGTTATTCTCACTTAAGATGAAGGCTTACAGAACAAAATAGTTTTTCATTTAACAGTTACTACACATGTTGCCCTATGACAATGGTTAACAATCTCACAGCACATCAAGAATATCCTTACTCCACCTTGTGTTCCCTATCACCAGGGGGCTTCCTTGTCCCCTTCTGTCTTCTGGACCTTGTCAGTGGATTATTGTACCTCTTTAGTCTCCTTTGTTTGTTTATTTATTTATTTTTATTTTATTTAAACACCATTTCAAAACTTTTTACTTACACATTTAAGTGATATTGACTATGCTCTTCCAATTGTGCTGCCATTCTCGCCCAAGATGAAGGCTTACAGGACAAAACAGCCTCCCATTTAATAGTTACTACAAATGTTGCCCTATAGCAGTGGTCAACAATCTCACAATACATCGACAGTGTCCTTATTCAATTTGTGTTCCTTATCATCAGTTTCCTACTCTCCCTCTGCCTTCTGGCCCTTGTCACCGGACTCCTGTACATCGTTAGTCCCATTTAGTTTTACTGGGGTGTCCATTCCCAGGCTTAACATCGAACCTTGAAGGTAACTTCCCCTCTGAGCTGAAAGGGTGTCTGGGGGCCACACTCTCGAGGTTTCTCTAGTATTCTTTAGGCCAGTATATCTGGTCTTCTTTTTTTTTTTTTTTTGGGAGTTAAAATTATGCTCTACATCCTACTCCAGCTCCAAAAGCAGTCTTTAAAGAGATGAAAAAAACTAATCATTAACTTTATATGGAAAGGGAAGAGGCCCCGGATAAGTAAAGCACTATTGAAGAAGAAAAAAGTATAAGAACTCGCACTACCTGAGCTCAGAACCTACTATACAGCTACAGTAGTCAAAACAGCCTGGTACAGGTACAACGGCAGATACATTGACCAATGGAACAGAACATAGAACCCAGATGTAAATCCATCCACCCTGATGTGTCACCTGATCTTTGACAAAGGTCTGAAATTCATTAAATGGGGAAAAGACAGTCTTTTTAACAAATGGTGCTGGCAAAATTAGATGTCCATCTGTAAAGAAAAAAATGAAACAGGACTCATACCTCATACTATGCACAAAAACTAATTAAAAACGGATCAAAGATCTAAATATAAAACCGAAAACTAAAAAGATCATAGAAGAAAAAATAGGGTCAATGCTAGAAGCCCTAATACACAGCATAAATACAATACAAACCATAACTAACAATACACAAACACCAGAAGATAAGCTAGATAACTAGGATCTTTTAAGAATTAAATACTCATGCGCATCAAAAAAACTTCACTAAAAGAGTAAAAAGAGAGCCTACAGATTGGGAAAAAAAAATTTGGCTATGACAAATCTGACAAAGGTCTAATCTCTAAAATCTACAGGAAAATCCAGCACCTCTACAACAAAAAGTCAAATAATCCAATTAAAAAATGGGCAAAGGATATGAACAGACACTTCACCAAAGAAGACATTCAAGTACCTAACAGATACATGAGGAAACACATATGATCACTAGCCATTTGAGAAATGCAAATCAAAAACACAATGAGATACCATCCCACCCTGACATTACTGGCACGAATCAAAAAGACAGAAAATAACACATGTTGGAGTGGCTGTGGGGAGATCAGAACTCTTATCCACTGCTGGTGGGAATGCAAAATGGTACAACCATTTTGGAAAACGATATAGCACTTCCTTAAAAAGCTAGAAATAGAAATACCATATGATCCAGGAATCCCACTCCTAGGAATATATCCTAGAGAAATAAGAGTTATCACACAAATAGACATATGCATACCTATGTTCACTGCAGCATTGTTCACAATAGCAAAAAGATGGAAACAAAATGAATAAACAAACTGATACACACACACAATGGAGTACTACACAATGATAAAGAACAATGATGAATCTGCAAAGCATCTCACGATATGGATGAATCTGGAGGGCATTATGCTGAGTGAAATAAGTCAATCACAAAAGAACAAATATTATATGAGACCACTACTATAAAAACTCATGAAGAGGTTTACACACAAAAAGAAACAATCTTTGATGGTTACGAGGATGGGGAGGGGTGGGGATGGAAAAACACTAAACAGACGATAGATAAGTGGTAACATTGGTGAAGGGTAAAACAGTACACAATACTGGAGAAGCCAGCACAACTTGTACAAGGCAAGGTCATGGAAGCTCCATAGACACATCTAAACTCCCTAAGGGACTGAATTACTGGGCTGAGGGCTGTGGGGACCATGGTCTCAGGGAACATCTAGCTCAACTGATATAACAGTTTATAAAGAAATTATTCTACATTCTACTTCGGTGAGTAGCGTCTGGGGTCTTAAAAGTTTCTCGGCAGCCATCTAAGATACTTCACTGGTCTCACCCCATCTGGAGCGAGGGAGAATGAAAAAAACTAAAGACACAAGGGAAAGATTAGTCCAAATGACTAATGGACCACAAGTACTACAGCGCTACCAGACTGAGTCCAGCACGACTAGATGGTGCCCGGCTGCCACCACCAACTGCTCTGACAGGGATCACAATAAAGGGTCCCAGACAGAGCTGGAGAAAAATGTAGAACAAAATTCTAACTCACAATAAAAAAAAAAAAAAAAAAAAAAAAAAAAGACAAGACTCACTGGTCTGACAGAAAAACCCCAAGAGTACGGCCCCCGGACACCCTTTTAACTCAGTAATGCAGTTACTCCTGAGGTTCACCCTTCAGCCAAAGATTACTAAACAGGCCCATAAAACAAAACGAGACTAAATGGGCACACCAGCCTAGGGGCATGGTCTAGAAGGCAGGAGGGGACAGGAAAGCTGGTAATAAGCTACCCAAGGTCAAGAAGGGGAGAGTGTTGACAGGTCGTGGGGTTGGCAACCAATGTCACAAAACAATATGTGTACTAATTGTTTAATGAAAAGAACTAGTTTGTTCTGTAAACCTTCATCTAAAGCACAATAAAAATAAATAAATAAAAGGAAATATAAAATTCTAAACCACCTTAAGGCCCAAACGTTACCTCAATTCTGTAGCTAAAAAGTCCAGCCACACACCATAACCCGAACCTGCATATTGCAGTGTCTCCCCTCCCTCAGCTAGCTTTCGTTAGGGGTCAGTTTCTTGCAGCAGTACTCCCATTCCCTGTTTCTGAAACCACAAAGGTCAAAGTTGTTGGAAAGGAGAAACAAATAGGAAAGTTCTTACTACTTGATTAGTATGTTTTAAGCTAACTTTGCATTCTCTGATCCTGGCAAATGTTTAAAGTTGATTTTTTCTCTCTTAAAGTGCTTTTGTGACTTCCTGAGAGATTTCCCAACTGGGCACATTCTGTTGTACTTTCCCAAGATCCAGGAGATCAATGTTCCATCAACTGTGCTGCCACTCAGCCTGTGGTTTTTCAGCCATTCCCGCCCCCAACACAGACGCTCTCTTTTTTCGAAGCCTACAGCACTTGCAGGAGGCCTTCCTGGCAGGATTTCAAATGGCTCCAGGGTGGTTCCCCGACTTGGCTCTCCTCTGATCCACAGGAAAAACTCATTCACCCTTTGCCCAGACAACTCTGGGAGTGCAGGCCAATCCAAACCCACAGCAACTCAACTGGCAAAGCTGCCAATGGCCAGACCGCTAGTACTCTGTGCCTGTAACTACAGGAATCCCATCTCAAGATCACATGGTTCTGATGAAGTACCTTTCACTAGGCGCCCTCCCAGTCCCCTGCCCCTGGGGCATGGGCAAGAATCATAGCAAGGGTCACACCAAAGATATCCTCTTCATCAAGTCCTGCAAAATCTCTAACAACCTAGTAATATGTGTACTGTCCTTTCTGAACAAAGGCATTTTTCTAAAGGGAGATGGGCTTGCTGTCTTAGGGAGGCATGGAGTTCCACCTTGAACTGAACAATGCTTGCAGTTTGGTTCCTTTCTACTCTTGCTAGGCTGTGTTGTAAATAAATCATTTTTTGTTAAAAAGAAAAAGAAAAAGAAAATTTGCATCTTGATCTTGTATCTCATAGTAGACATTTTTATCTGTTATACCTTGATTCCTCAGCTGAAACTTCAAGTAGCGTAAAGTTATATGATACCCAAATTTTACTCTTAAATATTCCACTGCAGCATTTTTTGTTTTCTTGCATCTTTGGTTAATAAGCAAAAGTAATTTATCACTTTCTTGAAATTCTGATGCAAAGGAAAAAAACAGAAGAAAGGAAGGAGATAAATAGAGCTTCTAAGTCAATGAAATTTATGGCTTCAACATACTAGAAGAATTTGGAAAATTACACAGTGTCAGGTCTCTGGGGTATTTTTCATTTAAAATGTTGCACCAGACTATATAGCCCATACTTCTGGATAGATAGATTGTACTTAGCTTTACAAAAAGTTTCAACAGCAGAAATTACAAATGTCTTAGAAAGATGTCGAAGAACTGATTACCAAGCATTCTGTGTACACCTAATATGGAAATTGGAGCCCTTGTGGCACAATGGTTAAGAGCTCAGCTGCTAACTAAAAGACTAGCAGTTCAAATCCACCAGCTGCTCCTTGGAAACCCTATGGGGCAATTCTACTCTGTCCTATAGGGTCACTATGAGCCTGAAATGACTAGATAGCAATGGGTTTTTAATATGAAAATTAAAGAATCAATGATGAGGGGAACAAATACAAGTATATTCATTGACAATATTTGCCTCAGTACTTCACCCATAGAACAGATTAGAGAACTGAGTCAATGCAATGAACTAATGTTAGGAATTTAAATAGTTTTAGGATCAACCAGATTATAGTGTAGCAACAAACACCCCCAAAATTTCATTGACTTAAAACAACAAAGATTCTTTCCTTGCTCATATCATATGCCCATTTTTCAGCAAGAGGCTCTGTTCACACTACTAACTCAGGAATTCAGGCGGATGGAGCAAATACCATCTCAAATGTTGTCGGGTGCTGTGCCAAGAGCTCTGGAAGTCTCAAATCAGTAATTAAATCCTCCACCCAGAAGGTATATATCACTTCCTCTCAGGACTTATTGTCCAGAGCTAGTCACATGACACCATCAAGCAAAAACGGGCCAGGAAATAGAAAACTACCATGTGCTTAAAAGTCAGAGAGCCAAAAATATTCAGTGAACAGCCTCAAGGATGGTCATGTCGCTTGGACAAACTCTATCATATGGTAAGCAAAATGGCTACTGGCTGTCTAGGCTCACATCCTACCAGTTTAGCAATAATAGCAGAAAGAGACAATACTTCCTACTAAGTTTGACAAACAAAAAAGAGCCCTGTTATAAGATTATCCAAGTTTTTGTGAAATATCGATCCTTAAACCAATACCATCCCTATCCAACACCACAGATCACTTGGGACAGACTTCAATCACAAAACCATCCCCCCATATGATGTTTTTTAAACACATGCCTCTATCTCTCATCACAAGGGCGGACATATGACCCAAGCTGGCCAATCAGAGCCCCTCATTACCGGTCACTGTAATTCATTCAGAGACAGTGACAAGAATCAAGACAGAACAATCGAAGTCATTAGTAGGCTATTCCTGAATTATCTGTAAAGAAGCCCTGTTATTTCTCTGGTATCACTGCCTCTAAAGATGATATGAACCTAGAAATGATGGCACCTCTTTTTGACTTATAAAAAGAAAGCCTGTCTGAGCATGAAACTCAGGCTTCTTTCCCACCGAGCTTCTTTCCCACCAAGTAGAAGGCAAAGCTTGCAGAATAAATAAATAATATGATCTCAATGACTATTAAGTCCTTATATCCAGTTACATCTAAAGTAAGCACCACTCTTGCTTGGACTTTTCATTTAAATGGTCCATTTACATTTCTCCTGATTTGATTTAGAAACATAAACAGAAGCCTCACTTTATGTTGTTTACTGGGGGAAAAAAATTTCTCTGATCAATATATATCTAGATCAAATATATCTCTTGGAAACAATTTTGAGACATCATATTGATCATGCCTATGGAGTTTATTGGCTTCAAAAAAATAATAAATGATCCAAGTTACTATTAAAAGATTTAGTTTGGGTCATTTTTTCAGTTATTCCTGGTAAGAGAATCCTTGCTAACAGCAATAAGAACTTTACCTTTTTTCAGAAATTCCAGTTCTTGTGTAGCCCAAGCCTATATAAACCAGCAAAATACTTTCTCCAAGAACGGCAAACCCCAACAGAATATAATCTAGCTCCCAAACACCTGCACCTTTCCTGAAATCTTCACTTTTAGTAATGGGTCCACGTTATACACAACATTTCAAATGTTCTGCAATACTGCCATCTAACTTCTTGGGATCTTAGTCAATAAAGAAATCATTTTATTATGTCCCTGATTTATGGTTGAAGACACTGATAAATTCTAGTCTATCACCAGTTACAAAGTGTACAGCTAACATTGTAAATGTGAAAGCAGATGGAGAGTCTTTGATAACAGTGGCCCTTTTTCAGTTCCATTTCTCTTTAAGTGTAAGGTATAGTAATTAGTGACCTTCAGCATACTGGCATCAGAGATCTATCAATTAATTTTAAGTAATAAATATCTGTTGGTTGTTAACTACTTCTTATCTCCTTGCCTTTACTGAGAATCTCAAATGTATTCTCCTATATAGGTATTTATAATTTTATTGCTAAACACATTTCTTAGAATAGTGTCTAAGATGTGCACAATGGAATCAGATGGTTGTTGCTAGTTGCCATCAAGTTGACTCCTACTCATACTGACCTTATGTGCAACAGAACGAAATGTTGGCCCATCCTGTGCCATCTTCATGATCATTGGTATGTTTGAGTCCATTATTGCGTCTATTGCGTCCATCAATCTCATTGAAGTAACCCTTGTTTTTGCTGATCTTCTACTTTACCAACCATGATGTCCTTTTCTAGAGGCTGGTGTTTCCTGATGATGTGTCAAGAATAAGCAAGTTGAACTCTCACTCACTATCCTTATTTCTAAGGAGCATTCTGATTGTATTTCTTCTAAGACTGATTTGTTCATTTTTCTGGAAGTTCAAATTAAATTCAATATTATTCACCAACACCACAGTTTAGATGTACCAATTCTTCTATCTTCCTTTTTTATTCTCCAGCTTTCCTGGTTTAAATCCAGGGTCAACTACCTATAAACTGTGTGACCTTGAGCAAATTACTTCATTCTTCTGTGCCTTCATTTTCTTTTCTATGAAACAGGAGTAATAATAGTACCTGCCTCATAGATGGTTCCAGCAAATAAAAGAATCTATGTAAACCATTTAGAACAATGTGTGACATATAAGAAATCAATAAATGTTTGCTAACATTTATTATTTTTATTCGATTATTATATACTCAGGAGGTCCTCATATTACTAATACCTGATTCATCCAAAAAACAAAAAAATAATGACTTCTACCCAAGTCCTAAATTGCCTTAGACTCCTCCATGATATATTTAGATATTTTAAGAAGTATGTGGATTCTAAAATAACACAATAAAAAATGTCATTAAATCAGATATGAAGATAACCATAATGAGTATAATGGCTGTTTCAGAATAGTGGCCTCCCCTTCCCTTCCATTCCTTCCTCTTCCAACTGTCCCCTCTTCATATTCCTCTACAGTGCCTCAAGTTTTACAAATAGAAACGCTTCTGAATTAAATCAGGACATTTCTGGGAGGCTGTATGTATTTCTCAATCTTGAGTTACATATAACCACTTTTATATATATCACACACACATATATACCTGTAGAATCAAATTTATATTAAAAATAGATATTTTATTTTTATTTCAAGAGGCCTTTTCTTAGCCACAAACTTAAACATTTCTGACCCAAAATTAATGTGCCAAAGGTTTTGTCTCTCACCCAAAGTGGTTAATCTGACTTTTCCTTCCTGTTCCAAAGAGCAGATCATAACAAAACCCTTAACATGTGATTAAATAAGAAAGACTAGAACTTCTTTAATTTGAATTTACACAGGTTTCAGGACTGCAGGTGGGTGGAGGTTTGAATCTTCTGTGAAGTTATCTTTTTAATGTTAACTCGGTAGCCATTAAATACTTCACGACTATGGAAATGTGTATTCTGTAAGCAAAAGTTATTTAAGACTGTCTGAATTCTCCATTCTCTGGAAGCTGTCTGCTTTTGCATGAGACAATGTTTCCCCAATTTGCAAACTGTTTATAATAAATCATACAGCAATCAAACATTGTGTTATTCTTTTGAATTGATACATGATTATATTTTTAACATACCATACCTACAGAAGCCTGGGTGGCACAGAAGTTAAGTGCTTGAGGTGCATCATATATATGTATCTTGTTGTTAGTTGCCACTGACTCGGCTGTGACTCATGGCAACTTTAAGTATAACAGAATGAAATGTTCCCAGGTCCTGTGCCATTTCCATGATCTTCGATATGTGTGAGCTCACTGTTGGGGCAACTGTGTCAATCTATCTCACTGAGGGCTTCCCTTGTTTTCACTGACCCTCTGCTTTACGGAACATGACATCCTTTTCTAGGAAATGGCCTTTACTGACTACATGTCTAAAGTAAGCAAGACAAAGTTTCAAAATCCTTGCTTCTATGGAGCGTTCAGGTTGTACTTCTCCTAAGACTGGTTTGTTCGTTCTTCTGGCAGCCCACGGTATAGTCAATATTCTTCGCCAACATCACAATTCAAATACATCCATTCTTCTGTCTTCTTTTTCATTGTCCAGCTTTTGCATATATATGAGGTGATTGAAAAGACTATGGCTTGGGTCAGGTGCACCTTGTCATCAAAGTGACATTGCTGCTTTTAAAAACTTTACAGAGATCTTCTGCAGCATATTTTCCCAAAGCAACAGTCCTTTGATTTCTTGATTTCTGTTTCCATGGACATTGATTATTGATCCAATTAGAATGAAATCATTGGCCCCTTCAATTTCATATTCATTTATCACGATGTTGTTTATTGGTCCAATTGTGAGTTTTTTTTTCTTCACTTTCAAGTATAATCTATGCTGAAGGCTGCAGACTTTGACCTTCATCAGTAAATGCTTCATGATGTCTTCATTTTCAGCAAGCAAGGTTTTGTCATCTGCATATCATAGTTTGTTAATGAGTCTTCCCTCAATCCTGATGCCAAATTCTTCTTTATATAGCCTGTCTTCTCAGATTATATGTTCAGCATACAGACTGAATGAGTATGATGAAAGGATATAACCCTGCTGCACACCTTTTCCAATTTTGAAACAGGTAGTATACCCTTGTTCTGTTCAAATGATTGCCTCCTGATCTATGTAAAGATTCCACATGAGCATAATTAAGTATTCTGGAATTCCCATTTTTCATAATGTTATTGATAACTTGTTATGATTTACACAGTCAAATGCCTTGGCATAGTTGCAAAAATGCAGGTAAACATCTTTCAGGAACAGGCAGTCCATGGATTACAAATGAGTTCTGTTCCTAAGTCTGTCTTTAAGTCGAATTTGTATGTAAGCTTGAACAGTTAAGTAAGGTTGGTACCTAAGGTCAGTTAGTCAAATGTTTGTGTTAGTAGATAGTATATAGTGTACCTTTCCATGCGTAAAAAACATTAAAGAAATACTTCCAGATACACTAAAACATCTTTAACATAATAATATAATAATAACATTTTGATGCGCATCACAAAGTAGCACCTGTTTGTTATTACAAACTATTGTATGTACCTCGAATTTTTACGGGGTTTGGTTCGTAAGTATGGGTTGTACATAAATTGGATGTTCATAACCTGAGGACTGCCTGTATTCTCTCCTTTCAGCCAAGATCCATCTGACATCAGCAATGATATCCCTCCTTCCACATCCTCTTCTCAGTCTGGTTTGAACTTTTATCAATGTATGGCTACAGTTGTTTTTAAATCATCTTCAGCAAAATTTTGCTACCATATGATATTAATGATATTGTTTGATAATTTCTGCATTCTGTTTGATTCTTTGGAATGGGCACAAAAAGGATCTCTTCCAGTTGGTTGGCCAGGTAGCTATCTGTATACATATATATAGTCACAGACTCTTAGTGTTAACTTGAATTTATTTTATCTCGTTGTTTATTCCTTAACGACATATGATATTGAGTATTTTCTCATGTGATTATCTGCCATTTGTATATCTTCTTCTGTGAGGTGTCTGTTCAGATACTTTGCCCATTTCATAATCAGGTTGTTTGTTTTCTTATTATCGGGTTTTAAGTTATCTGTATATTTTGGATACAAACCTTTATCAGCTATGCGCTTTGTAAATATTTTCTTCCAGTCTGTGGTTGGACTTCTCCTTTTCTTAACAGTGTCTTTCACAGAGTAAAATTTTTAATTTTAACGAAGTCCAATTTATCATCTTTTTCTTTTACAGATTGTGCTTTTGGTTTTCTATCTAAAAAGTCATTGCCAAACATAAGGTCACCTTGACTTTTTCCCTATGTTATCTTCTAGAAATTGTATAACTTTGCATCTTACATTTAGGTCTATGTTCCAATTTGAGTTAATTTTTGTGAAAGATGCAAGCTCTGTATCTAGATTCATTTTTCCATGTCAAGGTCCAGTTGTCCCAACACCATTTGTTGAAAAGACTATCTTTTCTCCATTGGGATTTCTGTGTTCCTTTATCAAAGATCAGCTGACTATATTTGAGTGAGTTTATTTCTGGGCTCTCTATTTTGTTTCACTGATCTATCTGTCTATTTCTTCACCAATACTAAACTGTCTTGATCACTGTAACTTTACAGTAAGTCTTGAAATTGAGTAGTGTTGGTCCTCAAACTCTGTTCTTCAGTATTGTGTTGACTATTCTGGGTCTTTTGCTTATCCATATAAACTTTACAATCAGTGTGTCAATATCCGCAAAATAATTTGCTCAGATTTTGATTGGAATTGCATTGAATCTATGGATCAACTTGGGGATAACTGATATTTTGATAATATTAAGTCTTCCTATTCATGAGCATGGACTATCTCCTTTTTATTTAGATCTTCTTGACTTTTACTTTGGAGTTTTTCTCATGTAGATCTTGTATATATTTTGTTAGTTTTTACCTAAGGAATTCTTTTTTATTTTTATTTACTAATTTATTTTGTGGGTTAA
The DNA here is from genome assembly GCA_030035585.1 of Dugong dugon. Lineage (NCBI taxonomy): Eukaryota > Metazoa > Chordata > Mammalia > Sirenia > Dugongidae > Dugong > Dugong dugon. The sequence continues at coordinate 17,063,324 of CM057480.1, read as the reverse complement.
TCTAAATGATGTTGCATTTTTAATTTCAAGTTCCAATTGTTCATCACTGGTATATAGGAAAGCAGTTGACTTTTGTATATTAACCTTATGTCCTATAACATAGCTGTAATTGTTTATCAGTTCCAGGAGTTTTTTGTTTGTTTCTTGGTTTTTTGTTTGTTGTTTGTTCTATTTTATTTTTGTTCCTCCGGAATTTTCTACAGAGACAATCATATCATTTGCAAACAAAGACAACTTTATTTCTTCCCAATCCATATACCTTTTATTGTCTAATTGCCTCAGCTAGAACTTCCACTATGATATTGAATAGGAGTGGTGAAAAGGGACATCCTTTACTTGTTCCCAATCTTAGAGGAAAAACCTCTAACTTCTCACCATTAAATACGATGTTAACTATAGGCTTTTTGTAGATGTTCTTTATCAAGTTGAGAGAGTTCCACTCTACTTACAAAATATTTTTGAGAAAAAATAAAGAAGACCTAAATAAATGGAAAGACATCTCATGTTCATGGATTGAAAGATTTAATATTAAGACGGCAACACTCTGCAAATTGATCTACAGATTCAATACAATCTCTATCAAAATCCTAGCTGACTACTAGTCATAAATTGACAAGCAGATCTTAAAATTAATAGTGAATTTCAAGGGACCCAGAATAGTCAAAACAGTTTTGGAAAAAAAAAAGCATAAATTTGAAACACTCAAACTTACTCAATTTTTAATTTTACTAAAAGGTACAGTAAAAAAGACAGTGTAGTATAAAAATAGACATATAGATCAATGGAATAGAATTGAGAGCCCAGAAGTAAACCTTTACATTTATGGTCTGATTTTTAACAAGAGTACTAAAACAATATAATGTTACTATGTGGATAGAACAGTTTTTTCAACAAATTGTCCTGAGTCAACTGGATATTCACGTTCAAAAGAGTGAACATGGATCCCTTTCTCACACCATAAACAAACATTAACTCAAAAATTGATCAAAGAACTAACTGTAAGAGCTAAAACTATAAAACTCTTAAAAGAAAACATGAGTGTAAATCCTCATGGCCTTGGATTAGGCAATGATTTCTTAAATATGACACCAAAAGCACAAAGCAACAACAGAAAAATAAACTGGACATCATCAAACTTTAAAACAATTCTGCTTCAAAGAACACCATCAAGAAAGTGAAAATACACTGCCAGGCAACATGGCGTTATAGTCAGAAGCACCAGACCGACTCTCCACAACTAAGATCAGAAAAACTAAGTCAAACAGAGTCACACGTCAATCCTGAAACCCTGAGCATCAAATGAAGAGAGAAAGAATTCTGCCAAGCACTGAATGGACTAAGAAACTGACCGAGAACAGACAGTGAGGAGAGATACATGCAGAGGTCCCCTATCCGCTACCGCAGCATGGATCTGCCATCTTGGACTCCTATCAGAGATCAGCAAACAGGCGGTACTAGAAAGCAGCTTTACGGAGCTTCTAGCAGGAGACAGAACAACCAGTAACCAGTGATATAGGCTTTCCCATCCCCCACCCTTCTTCAACCCCACTTAGCCTCCTCTGCTTCCTGCAGCCACAGTCTCTTGGCCGGAAAGCACCAGCTTCACCCCGGTGTTGCTTGGATACCACCCGCCCGCACTGGCCGGCTCCCTGAGTGCCTTTTGTTGGCTGCTGGTGTTGCTTTTTTCCACTTCTTTAGATTTCTTCCTTACCTCTCACCACCTCCCCCTCCTTTCTCTCTAATACCTGGCTCTGCGAGTCATCTTTGCTTCTTCCTGAAAGGCTGCAAAACACCTCTTGACAGTGAAACTGCTTCCTGGCCTGTGCCTCCATGCTGGTGGGACCCCCAGAGCTTTTTTTGTTTGTTTGTTTGCTTGCTCTGATTTGTTCTGTTTTGATTTGTTTGTTGGTTTTCTTTTTCTTTTCTCGGCTTGGGAGCCCCTTCTAGCCAGGCAGTACCGCATGGCTCGGAAGATACTCCCTTACTCTGCGCAGACACATAGAAACATACCTGGAAGCATTTCTTTTTTCTTGTTTTTTTTTTTTTTTTTTGGTTTTGGTTTTTTTTCATTTCTTTGTTTTGTTTTCTTCTCTCTTACTCTCTTTTTTTCATTCATTCCAGTTTCTCAATTTATTCACTTTTTTCTTTTTTTTTATTGTTGTTTTTCCTCATTTCAGTCTCTCATCTCTCCACTCCAATAGCAAGCTCCCTTAGCACCCTTTTTTCTTTGTGTGTATGTTTTTGGCTCCTATTCCTCTCTCCTCTCTCTCATCTTTCCCAAACCTATCTTAGCTCCACACATCACAATCTACCCCCTCCTTCCTGCCTACCTGTACCGTGCGCTGAACATCACACTCCCAAGCATCACAGGCACAGCCTACTGGAACTTGCCCTGCACTGATTCCCGGTCTACACTGTCAGCCCTGGTATGTGCCACAAACAACCCATCTCAGCAACTTGCCTTCAGCTGGACCTGCCCTGCTGTACCATACCTGAGTGACTGACCCCGCCCATTAGAGAAGGAGGTGAAAATTATTGTGCCCACAGACAAGCAAACAACAAAGAACACACAGCTCAACTGCTCAGACATAATCAAATAAAGCAAAAAACAGGACAAAACAAATAAACAGAAAATCAATAAACAAGGAAAATAACCACTGAATGCCCCAAAGACTGCAGACAATATCAAAACATTTACAAAAACAGGACAGGATGGTTCCAGAAGGCATCCAAAATAAAATACCAGATGATCTTCCAGGAGAAGGAAAGGCACTAGACCTAACTGATAGGGAATTCAAATCTCTAATATACAGAATTATCCAAGAGTTGAAGCAAAAAGCAGATAAAAATGAGGAAAAAATAGACAAATTCATGGAAAATACAGACAAAAAAGATGGAAGAATTCAAGAAAATAATACAGGAACAAAATGCTAAAATAAATTCACAACTAGAAATCATACAAAAACAACAATTAGAAATCCAAAAGATAAACAACAAAGATTTCAGAAATGGACACTGTCATAGAAGGGCTGAGGAACAGGTTTGAAACCATGGAAGACAGGATCAGCGAAATTGAAGACAAACACTTGGGTACAACTCTGAGGAAAAATCAGAAAAAGGAACAAAGAAAAATGAAGAAACCCTGAGAATTATGGGGGATACAGTCAAAAGCAAAAATCTGTGAGTGATCAGAGTTCCAGAACAGGAGGAGAAAACAGAAAACACAGAGAGGATCATTGAAGAATTGCTGACATAAAACTTCCCCAATATCATGAAACATGAAAAGCTGACCATCCAACAAGCTCAACGAACCCCATATAGGATAGACCCCAAAAGAAAATCACCAAGGCATATAAAATAATCACACTCGCTAAAACCAAAGACAAAGAATCCTGAGAGCAGCTCGAGAAAAACAAAAAGTCACATACAGAGGAGAAACAATAAGACTAAGTTCAGATTATTTGGCAGAAACCATGCAGGCAAGAAGGCAATGGGATGACATATATAAAACCTTGAAAGAAAAACATTGCCAGCCAAGAATAAAATATCCTGCAAAACTCTCATTCAAATGTGATGGTGAAATTAGGTCATCTCCAGATAAACAGAAATTAAGGGACTATGCAAAAACCAAACCAAACTTACAAGAATTATTAATGGGAGTCCTTCAATCTGAGAACAAACAACATTGGACCACAGGCTGAATATAGGACACAGGATTATACAAGCCAGATACAAACCTAGGAAATGAATTCTTAAGGACTGTGTAAAACCAAAAGAATTACAACAGGGAACCAGAGAGGTTAATCTGTAAATGACAACAGCATCAGAACAATAAAAGAGGGAATAAACAGTGTAGGTATGGAACCTTCTAACGGAGAGGAAGGCAAGGTGATACCAAGTAATAATAGACTGGTTCACATATAGGAAGATAAGGGTAGATTTCAAGGTAATCACAAAGAAAGTTAACAAACCTACTCATCAAAATAAAGAAGAAAAACATAAAGTCTCAGTAAAAACAAAAGAAATTAAAAAAAAATCCACAAACAAAAGGAACTCAGCACAGGACAGTGTAAGAGGAACAAAGAAAACGTTAGCACCACAAAAAAAAGCACTACAAAATGCAATCGTACTCGTAGAAATATATCCTAGAGAAATAAGAGCCATCACACGAATAGACATATGCACACCCATATTCACTGCAGCACTCTTCACAACAGCAAAAAGATTGAAAAAACCTAGATGCCCATCAACAGATGAATGGATAAACAAATCATGATACATACACACAATGGAGTATTATGCAAAGATAAAGAACAATGATGAATCTGTGAAGTATCTCATAACATAGATGAAAGTGGAGGACATTATGCTGAGTGAAATACATCAATCACAAAAGGACAAATATTGTGTGAGACCTCTACTGTAAAAACTCATGGAAAAGTTTACACACAAAAAGAAACAACCTTTATTGGTTACCAGGGATGGCGGGGTGGGGGGACTAAATAGACAATAGGTTAAGTGGTAACTTTGGTGAAGAGTAAGACAGTACATAATACTGAGGAAGCCAGAACAACTTGTACAAGGAAAGGTCATAAAAGCTCCATAGACCCTTCCAAACTCCCTGAGGGACTGAACTGCTGGGCGGAGGGCTGTGGGGACCATGGTCTCAGGGAACATCTAGCTCAACTGGCATAACACATTTTATAAAGACAATGTTCTACATTCTACCTTGGTAAGTAGCGTCTGGGGTCTTAAAGCCTGTGAGCAGCCATCTAAGATACTCCACTGGTCTCATCCCTTCGGGATTAAGGGAGAATGAAGAGACCAAGATACAAGGAAAAGATTAGTCCAAAGGACTAATAGACCACAGCTACCGTGGCCTCCACCAGACTGAGTCCAGTACAACTAGATGGTGCCTGGCTACCACCACTGACTGCGCTGACTGGGACCACAATAGATGGTCCTGGACAGAGCTGGAAAATGATGTAGAACAAAATCCTAACTCACAAAAAAAAAAAAAAAAAAAGACCAGATTTACTGGCCTGACAGACTGGAGAAACCCTGAGAGTATGGTCCCTGGACACCCTTTTAGCTCAGTGGTGAGGGCACTCCGGAAGTTCACTGTTCAGCCGGGGATTGGACAGCCTCATAAAACAAATGGGACTAACAAGGCATGGCATTCCAGGGACAAGGACTAGAAGGCAGGAGCAGACAGGAAAGCTGGTGATAGGGAACCCAAGGTTGAGAAGGGACAGTGTTGACATGTCGTGGGGTTGTTATCCATTGTCAAAGGGCAATATGTGTACTAACTTTTATGAGAAACTATTTGTTCTGCAAACCTTCATCTAAGGTACAAAAAAAAAAAAAAAATTATCTATGTGAGATCAAATTGACAACAGCAACTCAACTGATGGGAAGCCTAGGGGGCAGTGAGTTGAAGATAATGGTGATGGAATAATTTGGAAAGGGATAGTGAGAATGGCAGCACAACTGGAAGAATGTAATCGATGTCACTGAATTGTACATGTAGAAACTTTTGAAATGGTGTAACTTTGGCTATGTATATTTTCAGCAAAAAAAAAGGTCCTCAAAGCTCGAGCAGGGAGAGTGTTGACATGTCGTGGGGCTGTTAACCAATGTCATAAAACAATATGTGTACTGACTGTTTAATGAGAAACTATTTGTTCCGTAAACCTTCATCTAAAGTACAATAAAAAAATTTTTTTTTAAAAAAGCAAAAATACAACCCACAGAACGGGAGAAAAGTTTTGCAAATCATACATGTAATAAGGGAGTTATATCTAAACTATAGAAAGGAGTATTACAATGTCGCAGCCCCTCACATGGGGCACCATCTGTCGCAGTGGCGACGGTTGTCGGGGCAGCGGAGAAAATAACCAACGCCACAACCCTTACAGAGAAGTGGGGCCAGGAGGGTCACTCTGAGAAATCAAACCCAGCTTCAGTCCCAGGAGTTTATTTTATAGTCAGTACAGGAAATGGTGAAGTAAATAACAGAACAATGGGCTTTGGGTGAATAACAATAAGTTTTGGGCAAGGGAGGAGGAATTCAGGTAAACAAGCCAATCAGTAACAGGTTTGGAAAAACAAGTCGTGACAAGTCTCAACATGTTGGGGACAAGTCTCAACATGCTGTGCAGCATAGAGGCCTTTATACAGCCATATTTTAATGGCACATATCCCCACATTACAACTTGATGATAAAAAGACAAAAAAAAACACAGGTAAAAACATCTGAAGAGATATTTTTCTGAAGAAGACACATAAATGGCAACAGACACGTGAAAAGATCCTCAACATCATTAGTCATCAGAGAAATGCAAATCAAGCCACAGTGAGACACCACTTCACACCCACTAAGACGAATATAATTGAAAGGGCTGATATTAACAAGTGTTATGGAGGATGTAGAAAAATTGGAACCCTTATGTAACAGCAGGAAGGCAAAATGATGCAGCCACTTTGGAAAACAGTCCAGTAGCTCTACAAATGGTGAAACATAGAGTTACCACATTACCTAGAAATTCCACTCCTAGGTATTTACTCAAAAGAAATGAAAATAAGTCCACACAAAACATTTTATATGAATATGCATAGTAGCATTATTCATAACAGCCAAAAAAGTGAAAACAACCCAAATGTCCATCAACTGATGAATAAACAGCATGTGGTATACCCATACAATGGAATGTTATTTAGTAATAAAAAGAAATGCAGTATTGATACATGCTCCAACTTGTACGAACCTTGAAAACACTGTGCTTTATGAAAGAAGCCAGCCAAAGGAATGCCTTCGTATGATTGCATTTAGATGAACTGTCCAGGATAGGCAAATCTATAGGCACAGAAAGTAGAATAGTCATTGCCTAGCCTGGGGAAGTAAGGGAGATGCGGTTACTAGGGGTGACGACTAAGGGGTATGGAGTTTCTTTATGTAGTAATGAAAGTGTTCTAAAACTGATTGTGCTGATGGATGCACTAGTCTGTGAATATATTAAAAGCTACTGAATTTTACATTCAGTAAATTATAAGTATGCATATCTCAATAACACTGTTAAAATTTATTCATATTTTGAATTGTTAATATATGTGAATGGTACAAATTCAAAAGGTACAAAAGTGTGTACATGAAAAAGTCTTTTTCCCATTCTTTTTGCCCAGTTCCTCTCTTCAGAGGAAGTAGAACTTACTACAATATCTAAAACCTCTATTTTCTTATTAAATATAGGTAGTCCTCATTTTACAATGGGTACTGTTTGATGACTCCATCATAAGTAGTTCTGACGTAAGTCAAATACCTCATTTTTTTTTTTCTTTTTAGTTTTCATTATTATCCTTTTGTTATCAGTATCTTTATAAACCCAGTCTTCATTTGTCTTTGGGGGTTGGCATGAGAATGGTGACATAGCAAATTACACGCTAGAACACTGTATGTAGTACATATTACTAATGGTAAGATGTGCAAAAAACAAAAACCCCAAAACACTGAGGGTTGTTAAGTGCAGTTCATTGTAATTCGAATACATCTTAAGTCAGGACTACTTGTACCTAGTATGATCAATAACAATATTTTTACTTCTTCTTCCCTTCCCTCCAGCTTCTAACTTGACTATATTATTATTCTGTTTATTATACATGTCACAGCCCTATAATCAGATTTATCAGCTTTATATGGCATTTCTTGACCCCAGGCAATGAAAGATGAGGAAATCATCACAGTCACATTCTCTCCTGTCATCTCTGCTAACTTCTTATTTGAATATTTGTTAGTTATATCAGTTCTACATTGTCCAAAATTATAGTTTACATTGTTTTGTAACTATAAACGTCCCATTTGTTTGATCTTATTCCTAAAAATAAATAAAACATTGGCAGAAAACATTGTGAGCACTTTTGTCTTCAATAAATGTCCATTTATATCATATTTAAGAGATTTGCAATATTTCATTGCAATAATGTATAATGATCTAACCAAGCTCCCATTGTCTGGCATTAAATAAATATTTAAAACACCCTTTTTTTCTAACTTGGGTCTACCAGTTGTGCGTACATAGACACATATGTATGTGCACATACCTGCATGTGTACACACATACATGTACACACGTCAACTCCTTAAATACCTGAACATGATCTACATGGTACTGAACGATACAGCCCATGCCTATCTTTCTAGCCTCAACTTTTGCTATTCTTTCTTAGCTTAACTTCCTGGGATGCTCTAGGCCATAATGTTTCCTTTAATTTTCTTTCCTTTAGGACCTCTGCTCAGTTAAACCTCCCTCCCCCACATATTCCAACTGTATCCTGGGCTTTTTGTCAGGCATTTATCTCAAGCAAAAATAATATTTTTGTGACTATCTCTTAGATACTTATCTCCTGCTCCACTCATCGAAAGTCAGAACCATGATGACAGAGGCTGTTTTAATCTCTGCTGTATTCCCAGTAACTAGCACAATGCCTGACTCATAGTAGACACTCAATCGAAATAGTGTTAAATGAATAAATAAATGAAAGATTTATTCAACACTTACTATCTTATTGGTACTTGGGTTTGTAGTTCACAGATGGCAGAAGCACATCATATGTAAGGCCAAAGTAAGTTAAAATGTTCTTTTCAAGTTAAATATAGACTCCTAATTTTAAAAACGGCATGGTATTCACCAGCAGCTCTCCAACTTTTTGGTCTCAGGTCCCACTTGCACTAAAAACTATCGAAGACCACAAAGAACTTTTATTTATATGGGTTATATCTATCACTATTTACTGTAATTACAAATTAAAAACCAGTAATTTTATTAACTATCCATTAATTAATTCATTAAAAATAATGCTAAAACCACCAAGTGCTAACACAAATAATATTTTTATTTTTATATATATACTGAGAAAAGGGGCATGGTTTAACATTTTTGCAAATCCCTTTAATGCCTGGCTTAATAGAAGAAAACTGGATTCTCTAACTGCTTCTATAATTGACCTGTTAAAATATGATACACTATGTAACTTCTAGAAAACTCCATCATACACATGTGAGTGAATGAGAGTGAAAAAGGCAAATAATGTCTTAGTAATATTATAAAAATAGTTTGATTCCACGAACTCCCTGGAAGACTCTCTAGACCACACTTTAAAACCATTGGTGTAAACAAATCCAAGGAAATACTTTTTCTAGGAAATTATATATATATATATATATATATATATATATATATATATATATATATATATATATATATATATATAAAATGATTAAAATATCACTATGTCTATTGATTGAACACTTATTCATATCCAAATGGTAATTTGAAATTGTGACCCTAATACTACTTAGCATGTTCTCTCCTTTTCAAAATGGGTGACTGAGAGCTTGACATAACTAACACCATGATGAACCTGTAAGTTTTTTTTATTTTTTCTTTGCCTTCTCCTTTTCACATACTTTTGTTAATGACTTTGTTTTCCTCTGTCCAGCCACCTGTGGCTTAGACCCCCCACAGGAAGATTAGAGCCCAGATGTCTAACGTGTATCTTTAGCCTGATAAGGAAATGTCTGGCATGTATCTCTTTAGTATGATAAACAGTCTCTTGTAATTACCTTGTAATAAAAAACTACACTTCTAACCTTTGTAAAAATCATATATAAGCTCTAACGTAAAAATGCCTTTTGGGACTCCATGAGACAGCCTGTGTTGCTGTCAGATCCCCGGTGGTGGATACCTCCTAAATAAAACTTCCTCAGTTTTTCTGACTTGGAGTACATTTCATTGGCTCAATAGCTCCAGAGCATGGACCCTATTTGGGTAACAAAATGAAAATAACATTTAAAGCTTAAGAGTCAACTAAGGCTGAAATAAAGTCCTCATCATTCCAACCTCAACTTCTTCAACTACATTTTGTTAACCCTTTGGAGAACTTATTTTATTGAAATCTTACCTTAACGTTTCCCTTCAGAGTTGAAAATTGTTAGTGGTTTAGTCACTTCTAAAGAGACTAAGGCTTTTGCTTTAGAGCAGTGGTTTGCAAACCTGGCTACAAATTAGAATCACTTGAAAAGCTTTTAAAATCTACCATGGTCCCAAGACAGATCAGTTAATCAGAAGCGATGGGGGAAGTGGTGAGACATTGTGATTTTTTTGTTTGTTTTGTTTCTTAAGCTTCGCTGGACCATCTAGTGAGCAGGCAGCAATGAAATTTGCTGTCTGATCTGTCCAAGGAGTCCTGGGGTGGTGAAAATGGTTACCGTGCTTGATTGCTAACCAAAATGTTGGAGGTTTGTGTCCACCCAGAGGCACCTCTGAATAAAGACCTGGTGATCTATTTTCAAAAAAATCAGCCACTGAAAACCTATGGAGCACAGTTCTACGCTGACACATATGGAGTCTCCATGAGTCAGAACCAACTCAATGGCAACTGGTTAACTACTCAAAGTCCTCCAACTCCTAGTTTATTTTATCCCATCATAAAGTATCTACCTTTTCATAAATGTCATGGATTGAATTGTGTCCCTTAAAAATATGTGTCAACTTGGTTAGGCCATAATTCCCAGTATTGTGTGGTTGTCCTCCATTTTGTGATGGATATAATTTCCCTAAGTGTCCTAAATCTTAATCTCTGCCTGTGGTTAATAAGGCAAAATTAGATTACATTAAAGAGGATTAGGGTGGGATGTAACACTCTTGCTCAGGTCACATCCCTGATATAATGTAAAGGGAGTTTCCCTGGGAGGTGGTCTGCACCACCTTTTATCTTACAAGAGATAAAAGGAAAGGGAAGTGAGTAGAGAGTAGGGGACCTCATACCACCAAGAAAGCAGCGCCGGGAGCAGAGCACGTCTTTTGGACCTAGGGTTCTTTAGCGGAGAAGCTCCTAGTCCAGGGAAAAGTTGATGACAATGACCTACCTTCACAGCCGACAGAGAGAGAAAGCCTTCACCTGGAGCTGATGCCCTGAATTTGGACTTCTAGCCTACTAGACTGTGGGAAAATAAATTTCTGTTTGTTAAAGCCATCCACTTGTGTTATTTCTGTTACAGAAGCACTAGATGACTAAGACAAGAGGAAGGAAAACTTTGAACCATAGTTTCTCTCTCTCACTTCAGGCACTAAGGCAAAATATGTATAATTATTTTGCTTGAGTTTTCTCTATCTTGGTAGCTTATGTTGCTTTTATTGTTTTAAATTGATAGCATCTCTTTCTTATATCTTATATGTTCTTATGGATTCCCGTCAGGGCCAACTTCATAGGTGAGCAAACCATGCAGCTGCCTAGGGCCCCACACTCAGAAGGGCCCGACACTGTTTAAGGCTCTGCTGTTGCCATCTTGCAACGATTAAGAATTTTTGAATGAGAAGCCCCACGTTTTTGTTTTTCACTGGACCCACAAATTTTGAAGTTGGTCCTTATTCCAGGCTTAATCATGAATTATAAAGATTTGAAAAAGAAAACAAGCTGACATTATTTTTGTGACAAGACAGACCTTGAATGAGCCTGCTATAAAAGAAGAGGTTCAAAAAGACTCCTCACACTCCAACTCCTAGCTCTTACTCTTCCTCCTTCTAAAAGCCCCGAGGCACAATTTAAAACCTCTTCTCTACCTCAAGGAGTCCTGGTGGCATACTGGTTAAGAGCTCAGCTGCTAACCAAAAGGTTGGCAGTTCGAATCCACCAGCTGCTCCTTGGAATCCCAGTGGGGCAGTTCTATTCTGTCGTATAGGGCCCTGTGAATCGGAATTGACTTGATGGCAACGAGTTTGGTTTTTGGTTTTTCTCTACCTCAAATTCCTATTCACAGCCTACATTTTTTCTACTAATAGGAGTTATAAAAAAGGATTGTCAGTGAGGTTCCCAAAACGAAGCACATGGTACATTCAAGGTAGGATAATTTGGAAGGTTCTTACAAATGTGTGCCAAGGGTGTAGAAAAACCACAAGATGGTAGCGATGTAACCCAAAGTAGAGCTACAATGGCCCTTAGTCAAGTAGGGTGGGTTGCTTTGAGTGAAGCATTGACCTTTAAACAAAGAGCACAGCCAGCCAGAGGCAACGTCAGCCAGAGAAATAAGTAGGCAGACCTCACTTTTCTCCCTCCTCCTGCTGATCTCTGGCCACGGCTCTCTATTGGCCAAATTTAACCATATAGTGGAGGGCAAAGAAGACCACGTATTTCAGCCTTACATATTGGTTGCCTGGGACAGAAAAATGTTGGAAAGAGGCTCTGGAGAAGAAAAGTGAAATGGTGTATCACAGTCCACCCCTTTTACCTCTCAGTATTCATTCTTGCCCTTTGTCCAGGTGAAAAGTCCATGTCTCCAACACAGGAAGTGTTTGAAGTCTTGTTGGCAACTGTATCATAGGGTGATGTCAATTCAGTCACACTCCCATTCAAAAGCTTACATGCTAGCCAAAACTTGGGCTCTTCAGAGAACATAAGGGGAGAGAGAAAAAAATAAACAGTTAAGTAACATAAATCATAACTGTTTCAGTTGCTACTTCTGTACCTGGTTCATAGTCCTAGTACACCTGTAGTTACAGTTTCCTTCTTCTACTCCCCAGACTTCATTCCTGTGGAATCTGAGCTGAGCTAGTGGTCTTGTCTTCACTGAGTTACAACCACAATTTTCCATTAACTAGGACTATCTATCGGGAAAGGAAGTATTAAAAGGCACCGCAGTGAATTCCCTGGATCCCATATGCAATCCTCCTTGCCCCCACTGTGCAGGAGCAATACAATTTCTCTCTAGTAATTGGAATCATTTTCTCCTGCCATTATAGTGATGCTGTTCTCTGCCTGTTGGTTCAGTAGCAGGAAAAGCCCTATATATTCAGGAGACAGTCTTAGCTTCCAATTCATTGCAACTATGTTATTACCTGATGGAAATATCCCTCCCTTGTTTACTAGGACCTCCAAATCCACTGTGCCAGGGTTTCAGGGAAGAGGAAACAGAAATGCTTATGGTGTGTTATTAGTTGTAATAATGAAAGGGACTTCTTCCACCTCCACCTATCAGTTACTAAACCCATTCTGACTACAGGAGCGAGGGCACGACAAATATATACATGTGCATATGTACACATACGTGTGCCTGTGTATGGGCGTGCCTGTGTGTGTATTCTAATTCTCTTCTTTCTTATCTACTTTAGGTAAGGGGTCATAAAAATAGGATCTTCTAAGAACTTTTATAACATTTGAATTTTCTGAATGTGTGTTTGTGCATATGTATGCGAGAAAGGCAAATAAAGGACAAAAGCTCATCAAGCCCACTTAAGACTAATGAATTTACTTATAGATTTCTAATGTTGTAATTAGCTCACGAATTTTTATATCCAAAACTCTGTACAACCAACAATAAGTTTATAAATTCTATTATTTATAAAGAAGGAAAAAAATGAGTAAACTGTATAAGGTAAATGAAAATGTCAAACAGGATGCATAGGCTTTACTAAATGATTACAGGTTCATTAGGATTTTATGTAAAAGACACTTATCAAATCACTAAGGTGATAAGCCTGTCTGAAATAGCAGCTCTTGACATTTGTCTAAAACCACTCAATACTGATTTTTTTTCTTTTGATATTAAATATTTGGTTATTTATAGGCATTAACAGTGATTAAAATATACTTAAGCCTCTTTCTTTATTTTCTTACTAAATCTTTCTAAATTTGTTTTCCTTATGGCCTTTAACCATATATCCTACTTTGCATATCAGCCTAGTTTTAGTACCTTTTAATAAAAATGTCTGGTTTTAAAAAGGAACACTAAGAAATCTGTTAAATGCTATTTTCCAAGAATAGTATTTCTTCTGGTAGACAAATGGACTGAAATATATTGGGCTTTAAATTGTAATTTCATTTCTAATTGACCAATAAAATGCTAGAAACAGGGATATGAGTACCTGAAGTGGTTCACTCATTCATATAGTAATTTAACCAATATTTCTGATCACCTATTATGCACCATCCCCTGTGTACACACTGTGTGTACTGTTGGGAGCAAGGAGGAAAAGCAAGCTTAAGAAATAAAATGAATAAACCGGAGTCCTCTCCCTCAAGGGGCATATAATCCGGTAGGAAGTAGGAAGGATTCAACAAATACATGAAAAATGACTACTTACAATTATGTGATAAGGATAATTTCAGAAAACAATGTTCCAAGAGAGTTAAAAACAGTAGGAGGTCAGTTTTGTTTGTGGGTTTAAGAAAATCCACCTTCAGGGATAAGTTTGCCTATGATGACAAAGAGCAACTGACAGCTGAAAAATGGGCCAGGAATTAAGGGATTGATGAGGAAGAAATGTTGATTTAAAAGCCATTTGCTTTGAATTACTAGCTAAAACTAAAAGTATATGAAATCACCCATGGAAATAGTATTAAGATAAAAGAGGAGTAAAGGCCTAGGTCTTCACTTGGGATATATCGACATTTGGGGTGGTCATGGGAGATCACTCTGGACTAAATGATTAAATGAAGGGTGTTAAATGGGAAAGATTTAAAGATAATTAAGATAATATCCTATCATGAAAGTAAAACAGAATTTCCACTACTGCTTCAGCCCCACCTTAGTGCCTTTATTAGGAAGAAATGCCTCCAGCATGCAACAGGAGAGAGTCACAGCCCTACTCGTGGAAAATGTTCCCAGTCCTCTAAACTCCTTTCCATGTTGCTGTTTATCTCACACTCTTTTTGCCCTACTAGTTTCCAGGTTTCTGGCTCCATTTCCCTTTTGGCCCTACTTCCAGCCCTTAAACCTGACTAGTTCTCTAGCTCAATGTTTCTGAAGATTTTAGCTTCTGCAGACCATTTACTAGTATTTGGTGCACACACTAACCTCCAATTTTAGATGATTTTGAAATCCCTTTTAAAACCAAAGAACCAATAATGTAAACTAAACCAAACCTGTTGCTGCCGAGTTTTCCGATTCGTAGCGACCCTATAAGACACAGCAGAACTGCCCCATAGGGTTTCCAAGGAGCAGCTAGTGGATTCGAACTGCCGAACTTCCGGTTAGCAGCTGTAGTTCACGGTAGCCACTGTGGCACCAGGGCTCCAATGTACACTAGTATTACTACTGCTATTAGTTTAATACCACTAGAGAGTAAAGTTTTAGCAAGTTTTCCAATGCAACTACAGCCAAAACTTGTGAGAGCCAGAACTTGGGACTGCCTTGTTTTTCAGGGTCTCCGCCTTTGACAGGGTGCAGTCTTACCACTTTTCTATTACCCCTTTTAATGGAAAATATTGGAATTTTCCTTTCTGATGTTTTCCACCTTACACATGTTCTTGCTTTCACAGGTTTTACTGTATGTGTGAAACAATGCTGAATAGCTTGGCGTATAAATCAGATTTTACATCCAGGGCAGTTTTAATTTCTTTTCTTATTCTTTACTTATGCTGAATATGAAACTTAAAATTTACGTAGGCCATCATCAATGGCGCCAACAGCCCAAATGTGGGTCCAGATGTGAAGAGAGGTCTCATAACACAGTACTCTAGGAGCACCATTAGATGCAAAGTTAATAAGTACAACGGGCCCCAAAATTCAAAACTTACTTATTTCAACTTAAGAAATAATGGAGACTAGTTTCCTAGTCTGTTTTGGCTATGTTAAGCTCTAGAGCTTTTTTAATTTTTAATTTCTAATCTACTACAACCTTTAGATATTGTTTGTGAAGATGTCCAATATGTCATCACTTGCTTCTCCAAGAAGAAAGAAAAGCGTAAAGTATAAATCAGAGTGTTAACTCTTAACAAGCAAGCCATTTTTGTTTTCAATATCACAGCGTGAACTTCATTACAAACTCTGGCATTTTGTCAAGTCTCTAAACAAGTACCATTAAAGAACACTAAATGGTTTTAATGGTTATTACCATTGTTAGAAAGAAAAAAAAATTAAATCTCATCCTTCAATTAACAATCTCATGTGAGCTCCTTGATTTTCTCCAAGCTAGAATATCCATATACCCACATCGGATGCAAACAAGAAATTGTTTAAAATGTCCATTTCCTTCAAGGCTGACTCAAGATCAGCCAGCTGTTCTCTGTAAATAAACTCACCGCCAGCTATTCTCTGTAAATACACTGGTCTATGAATGGGCATTCATGTCATCTACCTTATTTATGTAATAACACTCATTCTTTCTCTGCACACAGCTAGTGCTCTTTGTCTACTGTCCCAGAACAAATTTCCAACTTACAGAATAGCTAAAAAAAAAAATTAACTCCTAGGAGCATAGTTTCATTGAAAAACAAAACCAAAAAAAATCCATCAAATATTTTTTCCCTCCTACGCAGGCCAAAAGCTGATTCATACTATGCACCTCTGTGGTGTCATCCACCTGTAAATATCTGCTAATGCATACATGAGTGTAATTGTGCTTCCACATTGACTGCATTGTATATTAGGTAACATCTAACAGTGTCATTCGAAAAATGAATTTTTCCAATTCCTCTTCTGCTTTTACTTTGAACAATATCATATTACCTCTTGCCTAGTTTTACTATCTTCTCAGAAACGGATGCATTTTTTACCTGATTTGGAGCCCTGGTAACACAGTGGTTAAGAGCTTGGCTGCTAAACAAGAGGTCAGCAGTTCAAATCCACCAGTTGCTCCTTGGAAACCCTATGGGGCAATTCTACTCTGTACCTACAGGGTCGCTATGAGTTGAAATCGACTCGATGGGAATGGTTTTTTGTTTTGTTTGTTTGTTTTACGTGATTTATTACGAAGAGTACAACTGTGATTTAAGCTATGGCAGTCTGGCATTTACTCCAAATGGAGTGCCCAAGTTTATTTATTAACTGCATACTAAAAAGGATTATTTTGCCTTTGTTTTGAAAAAAACAAGAAAACAGTCTTAGCTGGTTTAACAAAGACGTTTAACAATGAGTGCTTCATTTACAAATGATGTTCAATATTCTGATGGATGGCTTCGTGCCACTGACTGACGAAGTCTCATACAAGGGAAAGAAAAAAATTATTACCTGGCCAATAAAATACAATACCCACATATTCATTACCACATTTCCTACTTACAGCCCATATTAGTGGAAGAAATAACTAAATTCATCCTCAGTCAGAAAGTCTTCTTTGTCCATTCAGTATTTGGTCAGACCCAGTTGCCTGTTTTGGTCCTGTAACTTCCCGTATCTTGCCTATTTATCCTTTCTCTCCTTAATTCTTGTCTTTGGTTCCTAACCTTAACCTTGAGTCTTCCTAATACCAGTCTTAGCTTTGTTGACTCTAAAGTTCAGCACATTCTCTGTTGCTATTTTGAAATCACTTCCTGTTCCCAAAGAATCACAGCTGAAGATAAGAAGTCCATTAGCACTCACCAGAGAGATGAATTATAGCCCAGCCAACCTGTGTGTCCTCCCCACTAAGAAATGGGATCAAGTATCCTCTTTAGAGTGTTGACTCATCTATGTTCACAACATTGCACTATTTGAAGAGCTTCTTTCACACATATTGAAGTCCAGGCTGGGTGAGACGGCATCATTCCAATTAGTTAGGTTAACTACCACCTGTTAAATCTTTTGGGACACATTTCCTGGATATGTTAATACAGATGAATTACGTCAATTAAAAATCCTTCTCTATACTGATAACCCAGCCATGGCCAATCTCTTTCCCACCCATCCCCGTTTTGTGGATTTTTAAAAATTATTATTGTAATGCAATAAATACTCATTATAAAAAATTACAGAATACATAAAGGATAAAATGATTTTCTATTCTTAAAAACGTGATGTGTATGTTCATTCCTCTGTCTTCTTTCGTATTAACACATCTATGCTATATCTGTAAAAAAAAATTCACTAAAGTTAGTATTCACCATACTTTCTTCTTTTGGGGCATTTCTCTGTTTTCTCAAAGGGGGTGGGTATGTCAGCTCTTACTGCCAACATCTTTTCCCTAGTAGTTGGATTTAATTTATTTAAAGGCCCAGGGCAGAAAAATCAGTAAGAGGTTCAGTTGAAAAAGTTGTCAAGAACATGAGTCAGACAATATTTCTATATGGGTCTACTTAATTATCCATCTTGATTGAGTGGACCAATTATTTGGTCAAAGAATTAATCAGTTCACTGAATTAAATTATTTTATCACATAGGTGGACCAGGCAAGTAACTCAAATAAGTGAAGTAACTGGATGTAGGGGTGGGAAAATTGGGAAACTATGGCAAATTGAGGAGTCTCTGGGCCAAAGGCAGATGTGCTCACCTGCTAACTGACAGGCTGGTGCTTCAAGCCCACACAAAGGCACTTCTAACGTGAAGAAAGGCCTGGTAATCTACTTCCAAAACATCAGCCATTGAAAAACCTATGAAGCACAGTTCTACTGTTACATGTATGGGGTGGCCACAAGTCAGAATCAACTTAACAGCGATTTGCTGGTATGGCAAATTGAAGAAGGAAAGTTTCATACGAAGGGGACAGCCACCATTCTTGTCCTCGTAGGGAATTTAGAGACCTGCTTTGCCACAAAATAAAATTTTTCAAGAGCTAGAAATCTGATTTTTAAGCAAAAGTAGCCTAAAAGTTCCCAGTGAGTTTATAATTTCTGAAATCTGATTTTGTTCAGTGAATAAATGACTACAGGTCAAATACGCCTATCAGGCCACCCATTTCTGATACCTTCTTTAGATTCAGGTGGAAACAATCTAAGGGGCAACTATAAGTTTCTCTGATGTACAATGTGAGCACACATATATTCAGAAGGACTCCAGTTCCACAGCAGGAGAGAAATGAAGGAGAGACAAAGAGCACATAGATAAATTTAGGAAAAGTAGGAGTCCTCAGCTGAAGGAGTATGTGGAGTTCTAAGCAAGACAAATAGAAGGGGGGGGAGGGACTAGAATGGTAAGCAGCACCAGAGGGCTAGAAATGGAAAGAATAGACATCTGTATTTGTCAGAATGTAGAGGTGGACCACTTGCTTCAGAATTATACAGGGTATTTACTAAAAACACAGAGTTCTATGCCCCACCCCAGTTTACTGAGTCATAATGAATGAGATAAGGTCCTGGGCTACTGTGACAGCTCCATGATAAGAATCACCTGATGGTCATTTGACATTGGATAGAAATGGGAAAAAAGAAGAGGCATGATAGACACAACCAGGAAAAGATCGTGACCAGAAATTTTGGAATCTGATACACCCTATGAACCTTCTCAAACCTGAAAAGGTCTTAAGGGATTTATTGATTGTGCACTAAAAATCTAACCTACTTTTATCAGGAGCAGCACTATATACTCTCAATTCTTGTTAGGTCTGGTGAAAAACAGATTGTATGCATGCATGTATGGATATCTTATTACCTTTCATATTGAATATGTTACTTTCGATGACTGTGTGCCATCCATACCCTGGCCTTTTAATAACAGTAACAACCCCAAATCTCCCATGCACCCCTTGTAAACTCTAAAGACCAGAAATGCAGCTGATATCAGGAACCAGAGGAATTAAAAATGAGGGGAAGACCATAGGATAGGAAAGTGGTGAAGTTAGGGTTGTTGTCGTTGTCAGGTGCCCTCAATTTGGTCCCGAGGTTCTGACTCAGAGTGACCCTAGGCACAACAGAACAAAACACTGTCCGGTCCTGTGCCATCCTCACAATGGTTGCTATGTTTGAGCCCATAGTTGTAGCCACTGCGTCAATCCATCTTGTTGAGGGTCTTCCTCTTTATCACTGACCCTCTACTTTTCCAAGCACGATGTCCTTCTCCAGGAACTGTTCCCTCCTGGTAACATATCCAAAGTACATGAGACAAAATCTCACCATCCTTGCTTCTAAGAAGCTTTCTGGCTGTACTTCTTCCAAGACAGACTTCTTGGTTCTTTTGGCAGTCTGTGGTATATTCAATATTCTTTGCCAACATCATAATTCAAATGCATCAATTCTCCTTTGGTCTTCCTTATTATCCAGCTTTCCCATGCATATGAGGTGCCTGAAAACACCATGGCTTGGGTCAGGTGCACCTTAGTCCTCAAGGTGACACCTTTACTTTTTAATGCTTTAAAGAGGTCTTCTGCAGCAGATTTGCCCGATGCAATGTGCCATTTGATTTCCTGACTGCCGCTTCCATGGGCATTGATTGTGGGTGCAAGTAAAATGAAATCCTTGACAACTTCAATATTTTCTCTGTTTATCATGATGTTGCTTATTGGTTGAGTTGTGAGGATTTGTGTTTTCTTTATGTTGAGGTATAATCCATACTGAAGGCTGTAGTCTTTGATCTTCTTCAGTAACTGATTAAAGTCCTCTTTGCTTTCAGCAAGCAATGTTGTGTCATCTGCATATCACAGGCTGTTACTGAATCTTCCTCCAATCTCCATGTTTGGTTCTCCTTCAGACAGTCCAGGTTCTCTGATTATTTGCTCAACATACAGATTCAATAAGTACGGTGAAAAGACACAACCCTGATGCACACCTCTTCTGATTTTAATCCACACAGTATCCCCTTGTCCTTTTAGAACAACTGTCTCTTTATCTGTGTACAGGTTCCACATGGGCACAATTAAGTGTTCTGGAATTCCCATCTTCATAATGTTATCCATAATTTGTTATCCCACGCAAGTAAAACTTTGCTGGAGATAATGATTACAGCAGTACATCAACAGGGAACTGCCAGAAAATCAAGCCAGATTCAGAGGAGAATTTGGAACAAGAGATATCATTGCTGATGTCAGATGGATCTTGGTTGTAAGCAGAGAATACCAGAAAGATGTTTACCTGTGTTTTATTGACTACATGAAGGCATTTGCTGTGTGGATCATAACAAATTATGGATAACATTGCAAAGAAGTTAAAGTTAACCATCACAAAAAACTAATAATGTTCACTCATTCATCCAACAAATAACAAATATGGATTGAGCACTTTCTATAAATGAGGCACTACACTAACCACAAGGATAAAACGATGAGCAAAAGAGACAAAGTTTCATATCTACACCAATTTGCATTCTAATAAGGGAGACAGATTATCATTAAATGAGTAAATATTTAGTATAATAGATGCTGCTATGAAAGAAAAAAGGTATAAGGAGTGGCGGGGGAAGGGATTAAATTTCATACAGGATGGTCAGGGAGGCGAGGTCCGTGGGATGACAGGACAGTAAGTAAAGGAGACACTAGAACGAGATAGGATCAGAGAGGTAGCAGGGGGCCAGATCATACAGAACACTGTAACTACTTCAGATTTTATTCTGAGTGGGAGAGGAAGTCATTGGAAAGTTTTGAAACAATGAGTGACATGATAGGGCATATTTGGACAGGGTTACTCTGGTAGAAGTGTTGGATACAAACTAACAGGGAGCAAAGATGAAAGTAGGGAGACGTTATTAAGGGGATATAGTAAAAACTCAAGAGAGAGATGATAGTGCTTTGAACCAGACTTGGTGGCAGTGGTGGTGAAACTGGTAAATTTCTGAATATATTTTCAAGGTACAGTCAGCCAGACCTGCCAGTGGGTTAAATTTGGGATGTGAGAAAGAGAGAATGACTCCAAATGTTTTGGCCTTTGCAATTGGCAGGCTAGAGACACCATTTATGCAGTTGAGAAGCCTGGAGGAGAAGCAGGATTGGGTGGGGAAAAAAGAATTCCGTTTTGGATGTATTAAATGTGAGATACCTATCTATATATAAATGGAGACATCCATGAGGAACTGGGTTTAGAATCTGGATGTCAGAGGGTAGATTCAGGCTGAAGATATAAATTGGGTGCTATCGTCACACAAGAAGTCCCTAGATGGCATAACAATTAAACGCTTGACTACTAGCCGAAAGATTGGTGTTTCTAATCCACCCAGAGGTGCCTCAGAAGACATGCCTGGCAATCTGCTTCCTAAAAGTCACCACCTTGAAAACCCTATGAAGTACAGTTCTACTCCGCACACATGGGGTCACCATGAGACAGATTCAACTTGACAGTAACTAATAACAACAACATCGTCACACAAATCATATTAAAGCCAAAGGATTACATGAGATTACCTGGTGTTGATAGAAAAGGAAAGGGGGCCAAAGAATAAACCCTTAGTAATTCAACAGTAAGAAGTCAAGAAAATGGAAGGTGGGGACCACCAAGAGGCTGAGAGTGAGTAGCCAGTGAGAGAGTTGGTGACACAGAAGTCAAACCAAGAACACGTTGCAAGGAAGAGGATGTAGTCAGTTAGATCAAATGGTGCTGAGAGATCAAGTAAGATAACAACCTGGCATTGACTTTTGGACAAACCAACACCACGGACATTAGGGGACTTCATGAGAAGAGTGAGGGAGTCTAAAACCTGTTTGACTTTGGTTCAAAAGAACAGAAAAAGGTGAGTTAGAAGCAGAAAAACTCAGGCAGCACTTTGAGGACTGATTACAACTTTGTGGTAATGACAACTTTGTTACCCCACAACCTCTCTAAAATTCTCTGCATTCCCTAAGTGTTCCAAGGCCTTGTATGTATGCCTGAGAAAGACTGGCCCTGACATCATGCTCTCCATTGGATGGATATATATGTATATATATCTTTGCTTTTATAGAACTTGACACTAGGTGAAACACCAAGCTGCAGAATAGCCACAGCGATTAGTGGCATGAATATTGTGTATCCTTTAAGGACCTGAATTAAATTTAGTACCTCCTGTGACTGCATTAGCTGTAAGGAGAGAGGGCAGTCCATAACTACCACTTACTTTAATGAAATTAACTATAACCTGATTTTTTGCTAAAAGTAGCAGGCAATCACTCTATAATCCAAATGTATCTTAGGTAACAGTAGGAGAAAATTACTACATGATGTTCTCTTTGGTAACCTGAAGCCAATGAAAGCTTATTATCCTCATAAAGTATAAGACCCACTACAGTGTGTGGAGCGATGATGCATTGACATACAGCTATTTTTCCCTTTAAAAGCCTCCAAATGTCAAAACTTACTTATCAACTCTTAAAGTGCCAAAGAGAGTGAAACAGGGATACCTACAGACATAAAATTTGTTCTTTCATTAAGAATAAGGAAGAAGTCATTATTGCTTCCTATTAATAACCATATTCTCTGTGACTTACAGAAAAGAACAGTGGGTTTCTTATGCTCTCTCGGTGACAGCATAAGTCCCTTCAAAGAGTCATTAGCTTGGTGGAGAAAGTCACCCGTTAAACCCTAAGAAGAAACAGCAGTGTACGAATTGATAATTTCTATCATGAATGTCTCTCTTTCCTCTGATTGTTCCATAAAACTGGGTTTGAGAATAAACTCTTTACCCATGAGGACACTTAAGCCTCATCCTCCATATTATCCCAAAAGAATATGATTTAGAAGGGAAAGGCTTTGAAAGGACTAAAGATATAGCTGCTACCTGAAAACCCTGCCTAAAGGGAGAGGGTGGGAAAGTACTAATTATATGCCAGGCGCTGTACTAGTTACTTCGTGTCAGCCTTTTTGAATATCCCTTGAAAAACTTCTATCAGTTAAATGTAATTAACCCTATTCTAAGACCCTACTCCCAAAACAAGGCAGCTGAGGCTCAGAAAGGGTAAATGATTGCCTGGTATCATACAGCCACTAAGACAGAAGAGATGCATTTTTAATATATATATAAGGGACCTCTGTGCAGCTACATCCATGGGTGTGGAAAATGATTTTTTTTTTTTTAATTAAGTAAGTATAGCACTGTGGAATTCATATCATCATGGTATCAGAGAAAATGATTTGCTCTTATTTAAGGGACATGATTTGCTTTAATTAAAAAGACATTATCAAAATACTCAATCATTCTACTTTATGTAACCATGACCAGGTTTTCTTTCTCTTTTGATTTAGGAACATAAAAGCCTAGGATTAGGAACTGAGGGAGAGACAGCAAAAACCTCTCTACAGGGGGACCTCATACCATCAAGAAAGCAGTGCCGGGAGCAGAGAGCATCCTTTGGACCGGGGTCCCTGCGCCAAGAAGCTCCTAGTCTGGGGGAACACCGAAGAGAAGAAGGCCGACAGAGAGAAAAAGCCTTCCCCTGGAGCTGATGCCCTGAATTTGGACTTTTAGCCTACTTTGACTATGAGGAAATAAAATTCTCTTCCTTTAAAAAAAAAAAACAAAAAACCTCTCTACAAAATGAGATTAAATCTATCAAGGCAATCAATCCTATTTTCATTTGTAAAACTCCAAGCTGAAGGCCCTGACCCTACCTTTCCCCCACAAAGCTAAGTCTTGAGCACATCATCCTTGCAGCACATGTGCTACACATTCTTGCACCTGACCCAGTACCCTGCTTCCTCCCACCTTCCAAGCTTTCCACCTTGCCCACTGGGCCCCACCTCTATGCTCAACCTTTACTTTTTTGCCATAACTGAAACTCGGCTCTCTCCTAATGATGTGCTTCTTCTGTACCTCTCAAAAGTGGTGGCTCTTTATTCTACATCCTCCATGTACTTCAGGGTCCAGAAGAGGGCTAGGTATCTTCCTTTCTCTCAATTGCTGTTCCAGATCACTACTCACACTCTTATTGAAAAATCTGTCTCTCTGAGACTCATTCATTCATTCATGCCTTAACTCATTCGACAAATAATTATAGAGTTCCTGTTGTGTGCCAACATTTTTTAAGCTGGGGGTCCAAAGCACATCATATGACTTGATCATCTACTTTGCAGGCTAGCTGCAGTCATCTACAACCTTCTAGTTCACTGTGTATCATTCAGAGAAGATTCTGACACTAGGCTTGCAGACCTACTCTCTACATCAAATTTGCTTACAGGGCAAGTTTGCTTTCCCCCAGGGGAAAGCAGCAGACAGATGACCTGGCTTAATCTCCTCTTCAACTGGACCTCTGGGTAAACAGACTGATGATATTTGCTAGTAGAATGAGTCCTTATATATCAAATGCCCTTAGCAAGATGTCTTTGGTTAAAGATTCTTATAGTACATAAACCTAAAATCAATGGATCTGTGAAACATGGCTCCCTAGAGAATGTGAGACAACTTGTACAACTATCAACATTATAAAACTACCAATGTTATTAAATGTCCTCCGCTGTGTGAGATAATACACCCAAAACCCCACTTGGAGGCCTCATCTATTATTCTAAACCAGAGAGCACGTGTCCAATGAAGGAAGAAAAGGGCCAGGGTAACCAAGCAGGATATCTCAGACCTCCCTCTGCTTTTTGTCTTTGCCTCTTGATTGTCTTTATCCTTGAAATTATTTGTTAAGCTGGACACTGTATGTGATATCTGCTATGTGTGAGTCTGTGACAGTTCAATCCTAATGTCAGCTCAAGCTTCCAGCCCCAAAATGCCACCAAAAAAAAAAAAAAAAAGTGCTCACTAAAAGTACCAGTTACCACCTTGTTGTAAACTCAGCAGGCATTCTCAGTCATCTTACCTGGACTCCCAGTCTTATTCATCACTGATGACCTCTCCCTTCTGCCTCAGACATACTCGTGATCTTTCTGACACCAAGTATGAAAGGCTGAATTATCACCTCCAATACTTCACCCTGCCTTGTATTCAAACCTTTGCCAAGGCCTTAGCATGGGCAGGGAGCACTCCCATACCCCTTGGCTTTGAATTTGTCTAAGTACTTTGATTCCTGGAAAGAGATGGAAGCAACAGTGTACCAGTTACAATTCTAGGCAGCTTATTCTCTCATACTACTGGTGTGCAAAACATGGCCCAGCTGGCCCTAGTTTAAGGAGGATGAGAGATACTTTACCAGCCAACTCAAAAGACTTGCATCAAAAAGTTGAGCTACCCTAGCCACCTAGCCTGAAGCAGTCATCCAACCCAGTATAACTCAGATTAGCCATACCCACTAGTCAACACATGAATATAAATGATTCATCTTTTAAGTCACTGAATATTGGGAATGGTATGTCTCATGGATTGAAGTGTGTCCCCCCAACATGTGTGTCAAGTTGGCAAGGCCAGGAGTAGCAGTACTGTGTGGTTGTCCACCATTTTGTGATCTGATGTGATTTTCCTATGTGTTATAAATCCTACCTCTATGATGTTAATGAGGCAGGATTAGAGGTAGTTATGTTAATGAGGCAAGACTCAATCTACAGGATTAGGCTGTGTCTTAAATCAATTCTTTTGAGATACAAAAGGGAGAAGCAAGCGGGGGGCAGACGGGGGACACCTCAGACCACCAAGAAAGTAGTGCCAGGAGCAAAGCGTGTCCTTTGGAGCCAGGGTCCCTGCACTGAGAAGCTCCTAGACTAGGGTAAGATTGATGACAAGGACCTTCCTGCAGAGCTGACAGAGAGAGAAAGCCTTCCCCTGGAACTGGCACCCTGAATTCGGACTTCTAGCCTCCTAGGTTGTGAGAGAATAAATTTTTCTTTGTTAAAGCCAGCCACTTTGTGGTTATTTCTGTTATAGCAGCACTAGATAACCAAGACAATATGTTACACACATTATTATGCCAATAGCTGGCTGATACTATACCATCTTCTAAATTCTTCCTACTTCTCTGACTTTTCCTTCTATTTCCTCTACTTAACCATTAAATATAAGTCAGTCGCCTTAAAGCTCATCCTATCCCCACTTCTCACTCTATACTTCCAGGCCAGTGGTTTTCAACAGGGGGGAATTCGCCCCCTCAAGGGACATTTGGAAATTATCTGGAGAGATTTAAAGTTGTCACACTAGGGAGGGGGTGCTACTGGCATCTCGGAGGTCGAGACCAGGGATCCTGCTATACATTCTACAGTGCACAGGACAGTCCCCCACAACAAAGAATTATCAGCCCAAAATGTCAATAGTACTGAGGCTGAAAAATCCTGTTCTGAGCTATCATATATCCACATTCTAGGCTCCAGGCCATCAGCACCAGATTTGCGTCCCTAGTGCTGATAACTGAGCTGCAGAGACATAGCACATTTAACCTCTCTAACCTGAATGATTCAAAGGCACCTGGAACTCAGACTATCCCAAACCAAACTTGGAGTTTTTCCCCAGACTCACTTCTCTCAATTTGTATTTTATCTTAGTAAACGGTACTCATCCAGAAACTATCCTCAATACCTCCCTCTCCTCCAGTCTATGCAAACAATCATCGAGATCTAATGATTTCACTTTCTGAAAATATCTTCAGTTCATTCATGCCTTTTCATCTCCACTAACAGAAGCTTCCCTTATCCAAGCTATCATCTGTCTGTCCTGTGGAATGATATCATTCATCAATTCCTTTCCAGATTATCAAGCATTTCTTTTATAAAATATGAGAATAAACTTGACACTCACCTCATTTAAAATAAGCAAATAAAGAAAAAGTGAACACTTCCCAACATTCTTAAAGACTAAAATTCTTAATGTGGCCTATGAGTAAAATGCCCATATATAGTATTGTCAAACTAGGGAAATTTTAAGAGGTGTGTGTGTGTGTGTGTGTGTGTGTGTGTGTGTGTGTGTGTGTGTGTGTGTGTGTGTGTGTGTGTGTGTTGGTGGATGTTGTTAAAAATTATCCTTGCACAAGTATAAATGAGGACTGTCTCAGGTCAACTGAACAGCTTATCAATAAGGCCTTCACTTCTCTGGCCGCAGCCTGCGTCTCAAAGTTCAGCTCACATTGTTTGTCCTTGCCTTTTCAGGCAAGTTGGACTTTTTCTCATCCTCCTTGTGCCATGGAACTTTCTACCACAGTTTGGCTTTCCATGTGCATTTCTGTCTGCATAGTATGTTCCCACACATCCTTCCTCAAACTTTCAACCAGTAAATCCCTCTCATTCTTTAGATAGCATCTGAAATATTTCCTCAGAGAAGTTTGTCCCGACTCTTCAAAAAACACAGGTCCCCTGTTACACACTTTTATAACACCATGTATACTTCCTTCTAAGCATTTGAGGTCACAGTTATAATTATGGGGTTTTCTGGCTCTGTTGTTTGTCTTTGGTGTGATTGTTAATGTTTGGACTATCAGGTCCATGAGGTGTATTATACTGTGTCTAGCAGGTACTTGGTGATGAAATAGTTGGATTAATGCATTAATTAACATGGCCAGAGACACATACTAAGTAAAAAAAGAAGAAAAAAAAAATCCAGGTCCAACATTCCAGGAGGTGTGTACTTAAATACAACAATATATTGCTGCTTCTTGCATTTACACAGATATAATAGAGTTTTTAATAGAATATGTATCAGCCTTCTTGTGTATATATCTGAAAGGTTGTTTGCTAGCAGTGTCCATATTTTGTGCAAATTTCAAGTATACCATAATGAACGAAAAAAGTATGTGCCATTTACGGAAGATAAGCACTTATTCTTAAGAGGAAACCTGAAGCCAGTATGTATTTTTTTTTCTAAGTGCTTAAAAGACCCCTAACTAATTATAAAAAGAGTACTGAATCACTCCCTTTACAGAAAACATTTTCTAATGGAAACAAGACTATGATGAAATCCAACAGAATTTTGAATTACAACCAAAACATCCAAGAAACTGGTTATGTAACCAATAAACAGACAGGCTTTCACATTAACCAAACTGTTTTTAATTTGTCTCGAATGTGTCTGATATTTTGTGGGCTTTACACGCCAATTACCTAAACTAGGCCTGGGCTCTTCTTCAGTTAATATCCATCCAAATACCACAGGCACATTTCTCTTCTAGGACATCACAAATATTTCAGCCTTTGCAACAGCTCTTAAGGAGAAAGGGCCTCCACGGGGGAATTTCTCCTTTGTCTTCAATAATGAGAAGCAGATTATGGATTAAGCAAGACAATGAAAGCTTTTATTAGGGCAGCACCATACAGGTTTCTTTTTCGTCTAAGACGTAAGAATTCATTTCAGCTAAAAACCTACCATGTTCCGAGTTCTTGCCTTTAGTTTCTGCTGCTTAGCTTGTTCATGTTTGGAAATACTGAGTAGAGACATTTGCTGTGTTTCCAAGAATATGTGAGAGTTTCCTAATTTTTTAAATGTAGAAAATGTGTTCAATACTATCTTCCCTAAGTAGGTCTATTTCCAAGTAGAGAAGTGTGTCAGTCTGCAGTTATGTCTAAATAATCATGTTCTGCTCACTAAATATCAGTAGGTGGCCTATCAGCAGCGCAGTTTACACTGTCCAAAAACTTTGAGGTTGTGACTTGGAATGCAAACTAAATAGCAGTGGAAGTGGACGTTGACAATGAGTACTGAGAGCTTCCCCACTCCCTACCATCCACATGACTAGCATTTATTCCTTATAAGAACTTTTGTTCATCTTGCAAAATGCCAAAAGCATGCCTTTTAATTTAGAGTAATTTAATTTCTAACATTTTAACACAAATGGCTTTAAAACTAAAAAGGAACAAAGTAATTACATTTAATTTCATGGTTTCAGGTCCTTAAAAGCCATCATATTCTCTTGTGTAATTGAAGGCTTCCATTAAGGGGAGGAAGAAAAAAACCTGTGAAACTTTTAGCCTTCTTTTGGAACAGAAGCAGAAAGGGTTTATGCTGCCATTCTGTTGAATATTTACTAGGAAGGAGGTCTGTGGTGATTCTGTGCTGTGTCCAAAAAAACCAAACCCGCTGCTGTCAAGTTTGGTGCAGTGGTTAAGAGCTCAGGCTGCTAACCAAAATGCTGGCAATTCAAATCCACCAGCAGCGGCTTGGAAACCCTATGGGGCAGTTGTGCTGAGTAGGAATCATTCAAAATAGAAGTGGGACCTAATTCTGTTGGAAGACTGTCTCATACTTTCTTCCTTAATACCCGTTCAAGTTGAAAAAAAAACCCGGTACAAGAATAGTCTATTTTCGACGACTCTTCATAACTCATAGAACTAGATTCTAAGCTTAAGAGAATAAGATCAAAGGTAGATTAATAGTTCATTTTCTAGATACCTTAAGAGATCATCTAATAAATGTTGTTTCTACTATTCCATTCCCATAGGAAAGCCCAAGTACACTTTAAGAGTCAATACACCTTTCAAAAGAAACTCACAGCCAGCAGGCTTCCTCCTCAGCCTAGAATACACTTACCTCTAAGGACTCTCATCTTTACTTGTGGAAATCTTCCTCATTGTTTTTGAGGGCTCAGCCACAATTCATACCCCCTAAGAAGCCTTAACCCATCGTTCCAGTTGGAATTAATCACCACATAGGTCGCTGTGAGTTGGAACCAACTTGATGATACCTAACAACAACTACAAGCTCCAATTGCAATGTTATGCCTTGCTTTGGTTATTTATCATATATTTTCCTAAAACTGTAAGTATATTGTTTATGTACATACATCTGAATAAAGCATAAAGGAAACTCTCCTATCCTATGGATAAATGTCACACTGAGTTAACTTTTTAGCTCTGCTCCCTTGGAAACCTGATAGAGACAGAGGTCTTTGTTACCAGTTAATATTGGTTATGGCAAAAATAATTCCTGATTGATAACATGCTTCATTACTTAGAAGATATCAAATAAACTATAAATACTTAGTGAGTAACTATGGCTTTGGACTTCCCTGATCACCGTGTCTCATGGCTGGACATATCGTTTGCACAGCAGCATACCTAGCATATGTGACAACCCCAGTGTATGATTTTTCAAACATCCTCCTCTTCTAAATGACTTATTTTCATTAGTAATCATGAAATAATCATCAATACTCATATTTTATGTGTTCCTTAGTTTTAAAAGAATAAATTTTATTTTTAAAGATATTATACAAAATAAATCAATTTTTTTCATGATGACTGAAGTTTGCACTTACCAAACAAAAATATTAACCTTTAGAGTTCTGTTTCACTCTTTTAAATTTTAAGCACAAATAAAAACTCCATGTTATCACATAACATGACAAAACTGAAGTAACTCAATTTCTGGTTCTTCATCTTTACAATCTCTGTGCTATCATTGTTTCTTGTAATCTACTCTTTAAATGCAGAAATATATGCTATCATAGGGCTTGAAAACATAAGCTGTACCTAAGGAAGCATGAATGATTCCAAATTGTTATGAACTTACTCTTGAAACAAACACATGTGTATCAGAGGCTGATTGTATAACTGGCATTTTCTCAAATTAATTTACATATAGAAGATGAAGTTTATTAAACCATAAGTAATAAAAATGTAATAACCTGAAGCTGATATACAGCCTGCGATGGTTAAGATTGTGTGTCAACTTGGCTGGGCCATGATTCTCCGTGTTTTAATGTAATCACTCCCCTGATTGAATATACTGTGAGTAGCCAATCAGATGAAAGGGAGTCTCCTTGGGGGTGTGGCCCAAATCTGTATATAAGCAGACGTTCTGGCTTTTTGCTCTCTCTGGATCCTATGGCTGCTTCCTGTTGTCTCATCTCCCGTTCTTGCGACGTGAGCTGTCAGCTTATCTGCCAAACCTGGGATTCGTTGATTTGCACAGCCTGTAAGTGGGAGCCCTGCTCTCTGACCTTCTGATCTTGGGCTTGCCAGCTTCTGCAGCTGTGTGACTTGGGAGAGGCCTCTACCCTGATCCATGGATTTGGGACGTTCTAGCCTCTACAATCACATGAGCTGTTTCCTTGATATCTCTCTCTCTATATATATATATATATATTTATCCACTTTACTGGTTTTGCTTCTCTAGAGAACCCAGCCTAAGACACAGCCTTAACAAACTTCCACTTCTACCCAAGATGTAGTAACAGTACTAGATTTATTCTTATGCATGAAACAATAAAAAGCAAAGCAGAAAAATATATAATGCAATGTTTTCCAAGATACTGTATATCAAATAACAAAGGATGCTGGTCTTGAGATATGGGAGGCAAACAACGTTAGCCCTAAATTGTCCCAGCTTACTGCCTGGAAAGAAAAGTTCCACTCTGCAGGGCAGAGAGGAGAACCCCCCAAAGACTCCCTGAGTTAAAGAGACTGAACTCAAAGTCTATGGAGACTAAATCGGCTAGAGTTTGCAGGACATAGTACCAGAGAAGAGAAAGCTGCACACAGAGAAAATTACAGTGCCCTGCAGAGAGCCCACCTCAAATATTCAGCAGAGTATTAATCAGCACATGTGTATCTGGAAACCATCAAAGGCTGTAAAAAGAAAAGTGTCCAAAACAGTACCTGCTTCTGTCAGCCAAACTGAAAGTTTCGTATATCATGTGCCACTGGGTAGAGTATGCAGAATGGTCTTAGTCAGTAGTGGGAAATATTTAGCCCTAGATTGCACACTGCTTCAGAGCTGCCTAACTAATCATAAAAGCAAGACCAAAAAGGGTCAAAATGTTTCCAAATAACTGCACCCATAACCAAAGCTCAAGAATATTACAGGAATACGAAAATATCCAGCACCCAACATGGTAAAATTCACAATAGCTAGCATCCAATCAAAGATTACCAGGTAGGCAAAGAGTATGTTCTGTAACCACAATGGCATAAAATTAGAAATCAATTACAAACAAAAGTTTGAGGAATTCACAAAGATGTGGAAACTAACAAACGCACTCATAAATAACCAAGAGGTTAAACAAGAAATCACTAGTGAAATTAGAAAATCTTCTGAGATAAATGAAAATGAAAACACAACATAATAAAATGTATGGGATTCAAACAAAGCAGTACTCAGGGGAAAATCTATAGCTGTAAAAGTCTATATTAAAAAAAGAAGAAAAATGTCAAATCAATAACCTAATTTTCCACCTTACGAAACTAAAAAAAGAAGAGCAAACTGTAATCCAAAGCTAGAAGGAAAAAAAAAAAGTAAATTATAATTAGAGGAGCAATAAATAAAAGAGAAGAGGTAGACATTAGAGAAATTTAAAGGAACCAAAAGTTGGTCTTTCAAAAGATAAACAAAATTCAAAAACATTTAGCTAGATTGAAAAAAAATAAGACTCAAATTACTAAAATAAGAAATGAAAGAGGGACTATTACTACAAACCTTACAAAAATAAAAAGATTATAAGGGAATATTATGCACAATTGTATGCCAACAAATTAGATAACCTAGATGAAATGGCAAATTTCCAAAAGCACACAAACTATCAAAACTGATTCAAAAAGAAACAGAAAATATCGAGACCTATATAAAGTAAAGAGATTGAATCAGTAATCAAAACCATCCCAATGAAGAAAAGTGCAAGACCAGATGGCTTCACCAGTAAATTCTACTAAATATTCCAAGAATTAACACCAATTCCTCACAAACTCTTCCAAAAAATGGAAGAGAGAACCCTTTCCAACCAATCCTATGACGCCAGTCATTACCCTGACACTAAACCAGGCAAAGATACGAGAAGAAAAGAACACTAGAGAACAATATCTTTTATAAATATCATTCAAAAATCCTCCACAAAATACTAGCAAACCAAATCCAGCAACATACAAAAAAGATTATACATTATGATCAATTTGGATTTATCCTAAGAATACAAGGTTGGTTCACCATGTAAAATTAATTAATATACTGTTTGTTTTGTTTTGTTAGATGCCTTCGTGTTGGTTCCACCTCATAGCAACCCTATGCACAACAGAACAAAACACTGGCTAGTTCTGCGTCATCCTCACAATCATTGTTATGCTTGAGCCCCTAATTGTAGCCACTGTGTCAATTCATCTCATTGAGGGTCCTCCTCTTTTTTTGCTGATCCTCCACTTTACCAAGCATGATGTCCTTCTCCAGGGACTGGTCACTCCTGATAACATGTCCAAAGTATGTGAGACAAAGTCTCACTATGCTCCTTTCTAAGGAACATTCTGGCAGTACTTCTTCCAAGATAGATTTGTTCATTCTTCTGGTAGTTCATGGTATATTCAATATTCTTCGCCAACACCATAATTCAAATGTATCAATTCTTCTTTGGCCTTCCTTATTCGTCGCCCAGCTTTCACATGCATATGAGGTGACTGAAAGCATCATGCCTTGGGTCAGGCACAACTTAGTCCTCAAGGTGACATTTGTGCTTTTTAACACTTTCAAGAGGTCTTTTGCAGCGAGTTTGCCCAATGCAAAAAGTCGTCTGACTTCCTGACTGCTGCTTCCATGGGTGTTGATTGTGGATCCAAGTAAAATGAAATCCTTGACAACTTCAGTATCTTCTTCATTTATCATGATGCTGCTTATTGGTCTAGTTGTGAAGATTTTTGTTTTATGTTGAGGTGCAATCCATACTGAAGTCTTCAGCCTTTGATCTTCATCAGTAAGTGCTTCAAGTCCTCTTTGCTTTTGGCAAGCAAGGTTACCATCTGCATATCTCAGGTTGGTAAATGAGACTTCCTCCAATCCTGATGCCACATTCTTCCTCATTTAGTCCACCTTGGATTATTTGCTCAACATACAGACTGAATAAGTATGGTGAGAGGACACAACCCGAAGCACACCTTTCCTGATTTTAAACCACACACTATCCCCTTGTTCGTACAGGTTCTGCATGAGAACAATTAAGTGTTCTAGAATTCCCATTCTTCACAATGTTATTCGTAATTTGTTATGATCCACACAGTCAAATGCCTTAGCAATAATAAAATAGTACAATAATAATCCAATAATACACCTTATTAATAGAAAAAAAAGACAAAGCACATCATAATGTCAATAGATGCATAAAAATTATTTGAGAAAATCAAACCTTCTTTCATGATAAAAGCACTCAGTAAATTAGGAATTAAAGGGATTTTCCTCAGATGATAAAAATCAACTTCAAAAAACCCCCACAAATAATATCATGCTCAATAGTAGAAGACAGGAAGCTTCTTCTCAAGATCAGGAACAAGACAAATATATCCACTCTCTCATCAATTCTATCCAATTGAAGGTCCTAGACAGGTCAATTAGGTAATAATAAACAAAAGGGGACTTCTGGTTTCAACTGTGATGTGTAATGAGCTTGGATGTCATCTCTCCTATCTTTAGAACAAGGAAAAGCTGAACTAACTAAAACTCAGTGACTTTTCTTGGACCCATGAGAGAACTGAGGTTGCAGGGAAAACTACCACCCCTAAACCTGGAGAGACAGGCTAATCCAGAGAGTCACAGCTGAGATGTCCTTACCTGGAGCACAAGATGTTGAAGCCATAAACTTGTAGGAACATTGAAACAGCAATTTTGATCAGCTGCTGAGGCTGAGTGTGGCCTCTTTTGAGAATGAGAAACTCTTAGGGGCCACAGTGTTTGGGAGTCCCACACTTTCAGGGGTTCTGCCTCAGGATTCCTACCAAATTCTCATTGTGAAGATAGGAGTATATCTTCTAGTGGCTCTGCCAGGGGAAGGTGAAGAGTAAACACTATGAAATATGCTCAGAGTATTCTCCATAATAGACCTAGTCTCTAGGGGAAAGTTTCTATCAGAACCTTATCTCACCTGAGGGAGAGGCATTTCTCCTACTTCTACCCCTGCAGAATTATTCTCTCGCTCAAGGAGGAAAAAAGATATAACTTTGAAAGAACACTTGGGAAGGTCAAAGAAACTGAGATTTAATCTTAAGATTATATAATGCTTCCCATCTTCCATATCTTACCACCACACCAAAAGGACTCAAGTGTGATAACAGTGGATTAGAACTGAAAGAGGAGCCCTACCAGCAATGGTTAAGCCTCTGCTGCTAACCAAAAGGTCAGAGGCTTGAACCCACCAACCGCTAAGCAGGAGAAAAGACCTGGCAATACGTTCCTGTAAAGATTTCAGCCTAGTAAACCCTATGTGATGGTACTACTCCGTCCTATAGTGTCTTTATGAGTCGGAATCAACTTCATGGCACACAACAAAAACAACAGAACCGAAAGAGCTACAAGATGCAGATTCTTGAAGAGAAGTACTTAAGGAACTCCAAGTTAGCAAGGGAGACAAAACAAGTACATTAGAAGTATTGAAGTCTCAGGTATCTATAATTATAGCAAATATTAAACGCAGTCCAACTCCTAGACAGATTAATGTAAATTCTCACACTAAAGGTTGATTTATATCAATTTCTATTACGTAATTCAACATCACCAGCTTTCAACAACAAAATATTACAAGGAATACTGAACGGCATGTGAAAAGCCCGAAGAAACAAAGCAAGCATCAGAATCAGATTCAGGTATGAAAGAGACGTTGAAATTATCATAAAGGAGATTTAAAATAACTATGATTAATATGTTAAGAGTTCTAATGGAAAAAGTAGACTACATGCAACAAGAGATGGGTAATGTAATCAGAGAGACTGAAACGCTAAGAAAAAAACAAAGGAAATTTAGAAATCAAAAGTACAGAGAGCACCCAGGTTACAAACGTCTATGACTTTCGGACAACTTATACTTGCCCTTTAATGGTAGGTACATTTACCCTCACTTTACAAAGACTGAACCAACTCCTACTCACTAGAAGTTCTTCATCACTGTCTTAGTCATCTAGTGCTGCTGTAACAGAAACACCACAAGTGGATGGCTTTAACAAAGAGAAATTTATCCTCTCACAGTCTAGTAGACTACAAGTCCAAATTCAGGGTGTCAACTCCAGGGGATGGCTTTCTCTGTCAGCTCTGGAGAAAGGTCCTTGTCATCAGTCTTCCCTTGGTCTGGGAGCATCTCAGCAGAGGAAACTCAGGTCCAAAGGACGCACTCTGCTCCCAGCACTGCTTTCTTGGTGGTATGAGGTTCCCATGTGTCTCTGCTTGCTTCTCTCTTTATATCTCAAAAGAGATTGGCTTAAGACACTATCCAATCTTGTAGACGTCATCCGTATAACCTCAGCATAGTGACAGAGTTTACAACACATAAGGAGATCACATATAACCTCATTATAGTGACAGAGTTTACAACATATAAGGAAATCACACAATACTGGGAATTATGACCTAGCCAAGTTGACAGATATTTTGGGGGGACACAATTCAATCCATGACAATCACAATCACCTTCACTTGCTACCATATGCATCTGTTCCGACTTACTTACAAACTCGACTTAAATGCAGAGTTAGGAATGGATCTCATTTGTCACTCGGGGATTGCCTGTACTGTAATAAAAGAATAGCTTTGATGAGATCATCAGTAGTCTAGACATAGCTAAGGAAAGAGTTGGTGAGCTTGAAGATAGTTCAACAGAAACTCTCTCATTCGAAATGCAAAGAGAAAACAAAGAATGAAAATAACTAAAGGGAACATGCAAGATCTGTGGGGCAATGTCAATAGGTATAAACATATGCATATTTGGAATACCGTAAAGAAAGAGAATGTAGCATAAAAATATTTGAAGTAATAATGACCAAGAATGTTCCAAAATTAATGACATATATCAAACAAAAGATCCAAAAAGCTGAGAGACCACCACGCGGGAAAAATATCAACAGCAACAAAAAAAAACCCTGCACCTAGGCATATCATATTTAAACTGCAGGAAATCAAAGACAATGTGAAATTCTTGGAAGAATCCAGAGGGGAAAATCCTCCTCATCTATAGAGGAACAATGATAAGAATTACAGCATATTTCTCATCAGAAATAATATAAGAGAGTGGAGTAAAATATTTAAAATGTAGAAGGAAAAAAAAAAACTAATCAAGAATTTTATGTCCAGCAAAATAATCCTTCAAAAGTGAAGAAGAAATATCTTCCCAACCAAGTAACGAGGGCATTCATTACAGAAGACATGCTATTTTATCCCCTCTCATAATATATCACTTATTAAAATTTTTTATTGTTTGCCCTAGAGTTTCCAAAATACATTTTTAATTAATATAAGCCCACTCTCAAAAACCAGTATACTGCAAGAGATTATAGATGATAGAATTGCAAGACACAGATTCTTAAATGTTAAAAGAAATTCTTCCCAGAGGAGGAAAATTATCTAGGTCAGAAACTTGGATCTACAGAGAGGGAGGGAAAACACTGGAGAAGGAATAAAAGAAGTTACAATGAAATATTTTTTCTTATTTTTAACTGATCTAAAAGATAATTGTTTAAACTAATAATCGTAACAATGTATTGGATCAGAGAAGTGAAAGATAGCAATGTTACAAGGGACAGCAGGGAAAAAGGGTACCTGCACTACACAGAGTGCCAGAGTGTTATTTAAAGGTGGACATATATTAATTAAAAATATATACTGGAAACTTTAGGGCAAACAATAAAAAAAATTAAATGAGTATAATTGATCTCCCAATTAAAAATATATACTGGAAACTTTAGGGCAAACAATAAAAAAAGTTAAATGAGTATAATTGATCTCCCAAGAGAAGAGATAAATAGAATCATACAAAATGCTCAGTTAAGCCCAAAGCAGGCAGAAGACCAAAAACATTTAAAATTAGAGCATAGATAAATGAAACTGAAAACAGTACAGTAACAGAGTCAAAAGCTGGTTCTTTAAAAGATCAAGAAATAGAGAAACTTTTAGCCAGGCTGACCAAGAAACAGAAAAGACACAAATTTAAAATATCAGAAATTAAAGAAGAGTCATGACTACTGATCACATGGACATTAAAAGAACAATAAAGAAATACCATGTACAGATTTATATCCACATATTTGATAACTTATTTGAAATGGACAAATTATTTGAAAAACACAATAAGAAACAGATTCTGTATCTATTAAATAAATTAAATTAAAAAATTGAACTAATTAAATCAATAATAATCTTCCAGAAATAAAGAAATAAAAGCATCTAGCTCAAAAAGAAGTAAAACTATACCTATTTGTAGATGACATGATCTTGTATATAGAAAATCCTAAAGTACCCACTAAAAAACTATTACAACTAGTAGTATAACACAACATCGAGAGACAAAAATCATTTCTGTTTCTATACACCAGCAATGAACAATCCAAAAATGAAGTTAAGAAAACAAGTCCACTTACAATAGCATCAAAAAATAAACTGTGTAGGAATAAACTTAACAGAATATGTATAAAACTTGTACACCAAAAACTACAGACCATCTTTGAAAGAAATTAAAGACTTAAATAAATGAAAAGATACCCCGTGCTGATGGAGTGGAAGACTTTATGTTGTTAGGATGGCACACTCATCAAATGATATACAGATTCAACTCGACTCCTAGCAAAATCTCAGCTGTCTCTTTTGCAGAAATTGACAAGCTGATCCTAAAAATCATGTATAATTGCAAGGGACCCAGCATAGTTGAAACAGTCTTGAAAAAGAAGAACCAATTTGGAGGATTCACACTTCCCAATTCCACACTCTATTATAAAGCTACAGCACTAAAGACGGTGTGGTACTGGCTTAAATATATACATAGAGATCAAGGGAATAGAACTGATCCATACACATACCCTAACATTCATTGCCAATTGGCTTTCAAGACAATTCAATGGAGAAAGACTTGTCTTTTCAACTAATGGTGCTAAGACAACTGGATATTCACATGGAAAAGAATGAACTGGGAGCCCGTGGATTAGGCAATGATTTCTTAGACGTGACACTAAAAGTATAAGCAACAAAATAAAAAAGAGATTAAGATGAACTTCATCAAAATTTAAAACGTTTGTGTTTCAAAAGACACCATCAAGGACATGAACAAATCACATATGAAATGTTCACAGAATGGGAGAAAATATTTCAAATCACATATCTGATAAGCGACTTGTATCCAGAATATATAAAGAGCTCTTACCCATTCAACAATAAAAAGACAAAGATGCTCAAAATCACTGGTCATTAGGGAAATACAAATCAAAACCAAAATGAGAAACCCCTTTACAACCACTAGGATGATCATAATATAAAAAAAAAAAAAGAGGGACAATTACAAGTCTTCACCATGATGTGGAGAAACTGAAATCCTTATTCATTGTTGTTGTTGTTAGGTGCCATCGAGTCGGTTTCCACTCAGAGCGACCCTATGTACAACAGAACAAAACACTGCCAGGTCCTGCACCATCCTCACAATTGTTGTTATGCTTGAGCTGATTGTTGCAGCCACTGTGTCAATCCATTTCACCGAGGGTCTTCCTCTTTTTCACTGACCCTCTACTGTACCAAGCATGATGTCCTTCTCCAGGGACTGATCCCTCCTAATAACATGTCCAAAGTGTGTGAGACATAGTCTTACCATCCTTGCTTCTAAGGAGCATTCTGGTTGTACTTCTTCCAAGACAGATTTATTCATTCTTTTGGCAGTCCATGATACATTCAATATTCTTTGCCAACACCACAATTTAAAGGCGTCAGTTCTTCTTCAGTCTTCCCTATTCATCGTCCAGCTTTCACATGCATATGAGGCAACTGAAAATAATCATGGCTTGGGTCAGGCGCACCTTAGTTTTCAAGGTGACATCTTTGCTCTTCAACACTTTAAAGAGGTCTTTTGCGGCAGATTTGCCCAATGCAATGCGTCTTTTGATTTCTTGATTGCTGCGTCCATGGGTGTTGACTATGGATCCAAGTAAAATGAAATCCTTGACAACTTCAATCTTTTCTACATTTATCATGATGTTATTTATTAGTTCATTTGTGAGGATTTTTGTTTTCTTTATGTTGAGGTGTAATCCATACTGAAGGCTGTGGTCTTTGATTTTCATCACTAAGTGCTTCAAGTCCTCTTCACTTTCAGCAAGCAAGGCTGTGTCATCTGCATATCGCAGGTTGTTAAGGAGTCTTCCTCCAATCCTGATGCCCTGTTCTTCTTCATACAGTCCAGCTTCTTGGATTATTTGCTCAGCATACAAATTGAATAGGTATGGTGAAAGGATATAACCCTGACACACACCTTTGCTAACTTTAAACCATGCAGTATCCCCTTGTTCTGTTCAAACCAAACGACTGTCTCTTGATCTATGTACAGGTTCCTCATGAGCACAATTAAGTGTTCTGGAATTCTCATTCTTCACAATGTTAGCCATAATTTGCTATGATCCACACAGTCAAATGCCTTTGCATAGTCAATAAAACACAGATAAACATCTTTCTGGTATTCTCTGTTTTCAGCCAGGATCCATCTGACATCAGCTATGATATCCCTGATTCTATGTCCTCTTCTGAATCCAGCTTGAATTTCTGGCAGTTCCCTGTAAATATACTGCTGCTGCAGCCACTTTTGAATGACCTTCAGCAAAACTTTACTTGCATGTGATACTAATGATATTGTTCAGTCATTTCCACATCCTGTTGGATCACCTTTCTTGGGAATAGGCCTAGTCAGTTGGCCAGGTAGCTGTCTCCTAAATTTCTTGGCCTAGACAAGTGAGCACTTCCAGTGCTGCATCTGTTTGTTGAAACATCTCAATTGCTATTCCGGCAATTTCTGGAGCCTTGTTTTTCATCAATGCCTTCAGTGAAGCTTGGACCTCTTCCTTCAGTATCATTGGTTCCAGATCATATGCTATCTCCTAAAATGGCTGAATGTCGAGCAATTCTTTTTAGTACAGTGACTCTGTGTTCCTTCCATCTTCTTTTGATGCTTCCTGCATCATTTAATATTTTCCCTGTAGAATCCCTCGATATTGCAACTCGAGGCTTGAATTTTTCCTTCAGTTCTTTCAGCTTAAGAAATGCCAAGCATGTTCCTCCCTTTTGGTTTTCTATCTCCAGGTCTTTGCACATGTCATTATGATACTTTACTTTGTCTTCTGGAGCCACCCTTTGAAAGCTGCTGTTCAGCCCTTTTACTTTATCATTTCTTCCATATTCATTGCTAGTGGAAATGACAAATGACATAACCACTTTGGAAAACAATCTGGCAATTTCTCAAAAAGTTAATCACAGAGGTACCACATAACCCAACAATTCCATTTCTAGGTATAAACCCAAAAGAAATGAAAACATATGTCCACACAAAAACTTGCACACAAATTTTAATAACATTATTCATAATAGCCAAAAAGCAAAAACAATTTAAACGTTCCTCAACTGACGGATTAAAAAACATGTGTTCTATCTATACAACGGACTATTCATTCAGCCATCAAAAGGAATGAAGTACTGATACATGCTACAACACAGATAAACCTTGAAAATATGCTAAGTGAGAGAAGCCAGTCACAAAAGACCACATATTGTGTGATTCCATTTATATAAAATCTTCAGAATAGGAAAATCCATAGAATCAGAAAGTAGATAAGTAGTTCCCAGGGACTGGGAGGAAAGTTGAGTGGGAGTGATTGCTAATGGACTCATGGTTTCTTTTGGGGGCGATGAAATATTCTAAAATTAGATAGTGGTGATAGTCTTACAACTTTGAGAACATACTAAAAACCATGAATTGTAAACGTTAAAGGGTGCATATTGATGGCATGTGAATTACTGCTTCACTCAAAAAATTCAATCCCCATGCATTAACAAGGCCTTCCAA
The DNA here is from genome assembly GCA_030035585.1 of Dugong dugon. Lineage (NCBI taxonomy): Eukaryota > Metazoa > Chordata > Mammalia > Sirenia > Dugongidae > Dugong > Dugong dugon. The sequence goes on along the minus strand of CM057480.1, from coordinate 17,021,125 downwards.
ATTTGAGACCCTGCCATCTACTCCAGCCCTATCTCCCCTACCACAACCCCCTCACATTATAACCCAGAAAAATTGGATTTTTCTCATTTTCTCAAATTAAAACAAAAGAAAACCTGAATCACTGCATACTCATTGAAGACGTAATCCATTGTTTTAAAAAAGTAATCATTAAATATTCCTATGCTGGGTTTACAAATAAGTTCTACCAAAAATTAAGGAATAGGTAAGTCTAATCTTATATAAACTCCTCCCTAAGAAGACTGCGTATTTTTCAACTCATTTAATGAGTCTAGTATAATCTTGATACTCATACCAGGCAGAGAGTAAAAGTAAAATTACAGCCCCATCTCATTTATTAGCCATTATTCGGTGGATAAACTGCAGATGCAGGGTAGACCTCTACCCAAAATTTGGTTCACATATAAAGACTGATAACACCACACACACACACACACACCAAGAGGGTATGAAAAGATTTATTACTTACATAACGAGGCTTTTAGGGAGAACAAGGGAAGCCTCCCAAACTGGTCCAAAAATGGCTTAAGAGAGCAAGAAATGGAGACTGAGCTTGGGGTTTTCACTGTGGTTGGGGAGTGGGCTGTGGTGGGAGTTCCTGAGCATGGGCAGGGGCTAGTTTGGATCTACCACCAGTACCAAAGGAGAGAGCCGCCAGCCCTTCTTATCTGCTTGCCCAGATGTGGAATAAAAAGCAAAAGGGAGGGGTTGACTTAAAAGCTGTCAGCAGTCAAACATCAAAAAATGGAGTCAGATTCTTTATTACAATTCACTCCTGATGTCTGATGACTGAAACATGCCATGCTTCATTGGATTGAATTTGAACTTGTTAATTTAAGGCATTATGGTGCTCTATGAGACCTACAGCCTGAGGCCAATCAAGAAGGCAGAAGTTCTAATGAATGCCTTATTCAAGAGCCTGGCAGTGTGCATTCTAAGAAGTGAAATTAGTCCCTTGGTCACTATAAATAATGTGAGTAATAAACTTTTTCATACTCCCTTGCTATGTGTAGCATCATCAGCCTTTAGATCCCAACCAAATTTGGGGTGAAAGTCCATCTGCCTTTGGAAAGATGGCTTCAAAACACACTTACGAAAACCCTAAGCTACATTTTAATATCATTTGTGAAAAGATAATTTATCATGACTGAGTTGGGCTTATTCCAGGAATTCAGACAAATCAGACAAATCTATTAATGCAAACTATTGCTTTAACTGATAAAAGAAGAAAACCAAATAATTATTTAAATGGCTACTCAAAAAGCATTTGATAAAGTTCAACATTCAAGATATAGTAATCTCTTACTGATTTATAACTATAAGGGAATATTATTAGTGTACTATACATACAAAAAAATTCTCAAAAATACATACTTAATGGTTTGGAGCCCTAGTGGTGCACTGGTTAAGAGCTCAGCAGCCAACCAAAAAGTCAGCAGTTTGAATCCACCAGCTGCTCCTCAGAAACCCCAGGGGGCAGTTCTACTCTGTCCTATAGGGTTGCTTTGAGTCGGAATCCACTTGACAGCAAAGGTTTGTTTCTTTTTTTTTTTTTAATGGTAAAATATTCAAAGCACATCCTTTAAAATCAGGAACAAAACAAGGTTGCACACTACCATCATTTCTATTAAACATTGTACTAGAATTTTTATCTCACACAAGAGAATAAGGAAGACAAAAGATACAGGAATTGAGGAGAAAAAGTAACTGTGTTCACAGATGATGTTCTTGTCTATTAAACAAACTCAAACGAATCTACAGATACATTATGAGAATGAATTAGTGAGCTCAGCAAGGTGAATGAATATAAAATCAATAGTTTTATTTCTAGACACCAGTAAAGTGAAAGAATATGATAAAAAAAAAATACATGAACATTTTTAGTAGCTCAAAAAACATGAGTAACATAAGAATAAATATAATACACAAGATCTTTAAGGAAAAAGGTACAAAGCTGATTAAAAGATATTACAGAAGACCTAAATAATTGAAGAGACATATTATGTCAATGAACAGGAAGAAAACACTGGAAAGATGTCGATTCTCTCCAGTTCCGTTTCAAGATCTAAATTAATACAAATAGGATTCATAATGGAACTTGACAAGCTTATTCTACACTTTATTTAGAGAAGCAAAGTCTTAGAATAGTCAAGAAATCATCAAAGAAGGAAGACGAGGGGGTGATTTCCCTACATATAGCAAGCTTTATTACAATGCTATTATAATTAAGTCAGTGTGGTATTGGCACAGAGACAGACATAACAGGTCAGTGGAAAAAATACACAGAACACAAAAACAGATTCACATATGTATGGACACAACATATAACAAAGGTGCCACTGCCTTTCAGTGAGGCAATGAATAGGGATGGAAGAAGTTGGTTTTCCATATGAGGGAAAGAATCATTTAAGAGGAGTAAGGGAACACTGCCCAGCACTCATAGAGTGCCAAAAAATGTGCCTGTTCCCACCAGCCAGGCTGGAAGATTGATACAGCATGTGCCATTGGGTAGAGTATACAGAAAGGTCTTAGTCAGTAGTGGAAAATATTTAGCTTGACCTTGAGCTTACCTTGGAACCCTAGTGGCCGAGTGGTTAAGAGCTTGGCTGCTAACCAAAAGGTTGGCAGTTTGAATCCACCAGCCACTCCCTGGAAGCCCTATGGGGCAGTTTTACCCTGTCCTATAGGGTAGCTATGAGTCATAATTGACTCGATGGCAACAAGTTTGAGCTTACTTCATCCTACACAAAATCAGTTGCAGATAAACTAAAAACAAAATCTTAAAATTATATAACAATATATGAGAGATATCATTAAACCATTAGACAGAGAAGTCTTTATCAAACAAGGGCTAGCCATAAACACCTTTATACCCCTACCCTGGTGAGCCATCCTGAAAACAGGGCATGACTCGGGCAAGGCAGCCCATCCTCCAAAGGCAGACTTCCAGCAGCACTCCTAGCAACGAGGGACAGAATCCATTCCCAAACAGGGTGGTCAGAAAGGTATATCACCCAGGGTCCACCATAGAGGGAGCAGACACAGCTGTTAGATACAAGAAAATTTATTAATAATATCCACTGTGCCTTGGGAATTGGAATTGTTTTCAGATTTCTCTCCCTTTCATACAGCCACTCACCATTCTGACAATCCTCTGACATTTCCGGAGCAAAATCTGGGGCCAGACTTCGACGTGTATCAATTGCTTGTATATGATTTCTCCTCTCCTAAACCGACCCTAGAATTGACATTTTGCCACCTGGCCCCATTTTGGGTTTGGTGGGAGTCGAAAGTTAGAACTCGACGTGTTGAGATTTTGAATTTGAATTTTGGTGGGCTCTAACATCACTTTCAGCAACCTACCAAGCCCTTTCCACCACCACCCTTAGGACTGTCGTCTGGAGTCATAGCTTATTTTGCCTCTTTCTTCTCCCACTCTCTGCAGTTTGGGGAGTGAGATGAGACCATTTACTGAGCACTGCGGTAGTTAAACGAAGATTTATTTTTTTAGGGATGAATTTAATTCTCTGGGAAACTTTTAATATAAGATCTACTCTTACGTAAAGAGCTGGCATCATAAACAGTTCTTTATAAATGGCACTTTAATGCTATGTAGGTATATTAGTTTACAAAAATGAAGCTTAAGTCCTAGATAAAATCTAGATTTTTAATACTCCAGATATATATACTTGGTAAACAGGAATCAGGTATGGGGAGGGGGATTAAGTGACTCTCCCAAGATATTTTACAATACCCTGTGACAAATCCAAAAATAAGAAGCTAGACTCTCTCACTTTGAAGCCAAGGAGCCAAATATGTCAATGCTAATATCAAAATCCACTGAGTCTCAACTACTCTATGGTCTCAATTATTTTGTTGTTTGTATTTACATAAGGGAGTCATGCCTGGACTAAAACCAATTCAGTGGTTCCTATAAAAGTGGCAAGGGTTGGAAAGAGAAAAGAAACATATCATTCTACTTTAAATGGAAACCATCTTTGTGATTAGAACATGAATTAATAGTTTATCCCTCAGCTCAAAGCATCTAGAGAAGCAGATAAATTCTTCAATTAGCAAAATCAATCAACAGGATGACTTTCAGTCACTGCTGAGCAGACTTGCTTTCAGCTAGGGACACAGAGAAGAAATGTGTTGCATCCCATTAACAACTCAGAGAACCACCTCGTTCTTCACAAAGAGGATTAATTTAGTAAAACAAAGAAGTAGGAGATATTTGTTCTGATTACTCCACAATATACAGTCTCACTTGTTCTCCTCTAGAGAAAAATAATGGATGCCTAGAGTTCCAAATCAACTGCCAAATCAGAGCTCTGTTCTGTTAGCCATTGTTAGCATTAATCCCATTTGAATATGCTGGCATTGTTTCATCAATAGTACAAAGAGATTAAACAGTGCTAATTTACTTGCTGCCAGAATCCAAAGGTTTAAGCGGCACTTACTTACTGATCTAGCTAAATATAGAAATAGGAAACTTTTTTAAAGAAACTTGTTTTTCACATCAATTTCAGTCCCTTAAGCTGACATTTATTAACTCAAAGTCAGCTCAAGACATTTACATTTCTCCACTGTTACTGCTTTCCCTCTCCTAAACTATTGACCTGTTCCCAGATCTATGACTAAAGCCAGACCTCATAGACTTCCATTGCACTCACTCAAGAATTCTACAGTCCCGAGGATTTACACTTATGTTAACAGAAGCAGACATCCTTTTTCCTGGTGGGTGATGTGGGCTTCTAGGTCAAAATTCTATCTTTTATTTGTCTCTATCTTCCATGTTGCCTAGTACAATTTGTGTATTCAACAGGTACTCAATGTTTTGTGTTTGTTGTTGTTGTTAGTTGCCAGCAAGGTGGCTCTGACTCATGGCAACCTTATGTATAACAGAACAAAACGCTGCGTGGTCCTGTGCCATCTTCATGATCATTGGTTATGTCAGAGTCCACTGTTGTGGCTACTGTGTACTTTGTACATACCAAAGTCTGATTACCAATGTGTTTAAGAGAATAATTTTTTTGTTATCATTTCCTGTTTTATTACAAATAAATTAAAAATGAATACTAAGACCAAATCACTTAACAATTATTCTACCTATAACATCCCATGTTCATACCCACAAGAGTGGCTAGGAATGAGCCCTTTATTAATTTCTGAAATTTTAGACACATGCCAAAGAGTTCTGGTGGTTAAATAACCCAGACTAAAGGGCACATGGTTTCATAGTGTAGGTTCACCTAGGATAACAACCTGAGACCTGTATTTGAGTATAAATAGTTCATTTGGGAAGTGATTCCAGAAGATACCAGTAGAGAAGTAAGAGACGGAAAGGAAGGCAGACAAGAAAGTGTTCATCATTAAGCAGGTTACCATTGTGGTTAGCTAGAATTTTATTCTACTGGGAAACTCCAGGAGCCAGTACAGAACATGTGCATCGGAGTTATCCTACCCATGGTGTGAGGGAGTCAAGTATTTGTACAGCAGTTCTTGACGATCATTGGGAGACAGTTGCTGCTGGTGAGGGAGAGGTGGTTGATATTAATTTCACAGCACTTCACTCCTGCTGAGAGTATGAGGAAAGCAGGATCCAGTGGCCAAAGAAAGTCCTCGGACTCAACAACAACAAAATATAGGTGCCGGAGGTTGAAATTTGGGCTTGCATGCAGATGAGGAATATCAGTGGGGCATCAATAGAGTCTGATAAATGCAGATAGACAATCTATATAATTTGGATTCTAAAAGAAATTAGCAGGGCCATCTCTACTGTTTGGAGCCCTGGTGGCACAGTGGTTAAGAGCTATGGCTCCTAACCAAAAGGCTGGCAATTTGAATTTAATAGCCACTCCTTGGAGACCCTACAGGAAGTTCTACTCTGTCCTACTGGGTCACTAAGAGTTGAAATTGACTCTGCAACAACGGTATCTGTACCATTTCATTGTCTGTATATGAAGTACTACAGGGCTGTGGAAAAAAGATCTGAACTTAATGTGTCACCCAAGAAAACATGATGCAAAAATATGCTATGAAAGGAGATAGTAAGCAGAACATGGGATGAAATGAGTTTGCCAAAAATGAGAAAACACTAACCTAAAGGATGTCGAGAGGTAGATTAAAAATAAATAGTTTCAGCATATATTAATTACTCCAAGACAAAGTACAAGAAATGCCTTTTTCCCCCTCTAAATCAAATAAAATGTAAGTCTAAGGTCCTACTCAAAAAGTTCATGTGAAGTTCAAGATCAGTCACTTTTCATGACTCACTCTCTCTAATTTGGGTTGTACCGTGATCCTAGGGCTCATTCAATGCGGAAGTAAATATGGGAGTTGACCCATTAGGCCTCTATGTTGTCTTACAAAATACTGATGATTCTCCAAGCCACGCTGGTTCATCTGAAGAAACTTGCCTGGAGTCGTCTACTCCCTCTGTGCCAAACATTGTCAGAGATCTTAACCAAAAGTTCCAAATCCTAGTCAAAGTTGTTAGACTACATCCACTCATGTAGTCACCTCTATCAAAGGTCTGGGGTACACAGTAGTAGAGGGTCATAGGGCTCTACCACCCATGGAAGCCCGTCATCCATTCAGTATCCTGGAATCCTACTCTCTTGCTCTGGGATCAAGCCAGTTCCTAACGCCCTCAAAGCACCAACCTTCACCTCTAACTTTTTCAAATGATCCAATTGCTGCTGGTTCAGACCAATTATTCTCAAATCTTAAAGTTCACAAAAATTCCGACAGAAGAGTTGGGTTAAGATGCAGATTCTTCCAGTGTTTGGGAAGTGGGTGCTCCATAGACCACACATTGCAAGCATAGTTTACAAAAACATAATTTGTTTAGTGATAGCTCCAAAGCTTGGCAACTTCTTTTATCCATCCTGAAACATTAAAACTGCTAATCACCCCTGTATCAAGTAAGCCCAGAAATCAAGAGGACAACAGCTTGATCTGTCCTTTCTATGAGGAAAAACAAACAAACCAAAGTTGTTGCCACTGAGTCAATTCCGCCTCACAGCAACCTTATAGGACAGAGTAGAACTGCCCCACAGGGTTTCCAAGGAGTGCCTGGTGGATTCGAACAGTCAGCCTTTTGGTTAGCAGCCGAACTCTTAACGACTATGCTACCAGGGGAGGGTAACATTATATTCCAAAAAATGCATCGGTTTACAAGAATATTCAATTTTGTCCGGTTTATTTTCTTTGCACAAAAACCAAAAACAAAACCAGCTGCTGTCAAGTCAGTTCCATCTAAGCCACCCAGGGATTCTGACTTTCTTTACATAGGTAATATCAATTTACGTTCTGCAACTTACCTAAGTTTGGCTAAGCTTAAGATAGACACCATCTGCTTCCAAAGAACTTGAAATCTAAACAGGCGATTTTTAGGCAACATTTATTTATTAGTGCAAATATGGGAGAGCATTAGTGAGGCTAATCATAAAAAACAAACAGTGGGTAAGGCAGAATCCATTATATTTTATTTAGAACGCATTACATACATGTTTTATAGAAGATTTAGTCTCAAAAATCTCTTAACTTTCAGCAAGTGTTAAATCTGATTTACATTCCATAAGCATGGGTCCCCAGATGATCATGGAAATGGTGCCTGGAAGGTACTGAAGGGGGGAGACTTCGCAAACAGTGAAAATTCTGTCCACGAATAATGTGGCAGTGGCTAGTACCCAGTGGTCACTCAGGAACTCTGCTTGAATGAATGAATGAATGAACACAAGAAGAAATCACAAAGGAGTTCAGAATAGCTTCCTCATGGACTATGTTGGGCAGTGGTTTTCTTGTTAGGACTCAGATTGCCACGCCTCTCCTTCAGACTTTCTGATTCAGTAGGTCTGGAGAGGAGTCTAAGAATTTTCAATTCTAAAAAGTTTCCAAGTGATGCTGTTGCTGCTAGTCCAGAGGCCATGGTTTGAGAACCACTCCTCTAGGGCTAGTGTCACATCACGAATCTAATTTCCCCAGTGCCCACATATAAAATGTTCCCTTCATTCTTCTTCATCTCCACAACTCAACCATGAGAAACAGAGGAGAAACTAGCTACCATAATACATGGCTAACGGGACCACCCTCAGTTTTGTATTGGAGTAAGCTGGGAAGGTGATGCCATACCTGGGTGCCCTGGGCCCTGAGCGATAGTTGGAGATCCTATTCAACTGTCTCCTTGACAGTTCCACTTGGATGCCTCAAAGGCACTCATTTCAACATATGACACTCATTCAGATATACCAATGGTCATCCTTAATATCTCCCTCTCCATTATACCTCATGCAACTTCACCTGGCATTACCTCTTGTCTCTCTGTCTTTAACCTGCACTAGCCTTTCAAATTCAGGCACTTGCCATGCTCCTGCCACAAACCACAGGCTCTTTGCACATTCTGTTCACTCTTTCTAGAATTCTTTCTTACTCTAAATCATTTTGATACTTGGTATCTTATAACTCAGATGTCACTCAACAAAGTTTCCCTAACCATCAGAATAAGTCAGATTCATTTTTATATTCTCTCATGTCACTATATACCTTTCCTATACAGCACTTATCATCATTGTAATGTTCCTTTTAGCTATATGATAAATGTCTATTTCCATGGGTAGGGACTGTGGCTGTACTGTACTCATTATGTGCTAGTACACAGTAGGTACACTAGTATATAGTAGGTACACAATGAAATCATTCCCATGGATACACAGATCATAGACTTACTAGACCAAGATTTTAAAACAATAGTATCAAATATGCTCAGAGAGCTCCGGAAAATCTGGACAAAGAGCTAAAGGAAATCAGGAAAATGATACAGGAACAAAGTGAGCATATTAATAAAGAGAAAATTTTAAAAAGGAGTCAAACAAAAATACCATAGCTGAAAAGTATAATAACTAAAAAGAAAAATTCACTGAAGGTGTTCCACAGCTGACTTGAGCTGGCAGAAGAATTGACAAACTTGTAGATTGAGTAATTGAAATTATTGAATCAGAGGAGCAAAAAGAAAAAAAATGAAGAAAAATGAACACAGTATAAGGAACTTGTGGAATATCATCAATCAAGCAAACCAACATACACATTATGGGAGTCTCAGAAGGAAAAAAGAGAGAAAGGGGCAGAAAAAATATTTGAAGAAATAATGGCCAAATACTTCCCAAATTTGATGAAATACATGAATCTACACATTTAAGAAGCCGAACAAATTCCAAGCAGGACAAAATGAAAGAGATCTACACTGAGACACATTATAATCAAAATCTCAAAAACCAAAGATGAAAAGAGAATCATGAAAGCAGCAAGAGAGAAGTATATCATCACATGTAAGGAATCTTCAGTAAGATGCAATGCTGATTTCTCCTCAGAAGCCATGCAGGACAGAAGGCAGTGGGACAACATACTAAAAGCACTGAAAGAAAAAAAACTGTCAACCAAGAATTCTGCATCCTGAAAAACTGTCCTCCAAAAATGAAGGATAAATTAAGACAATCCCAGATAAACAAAAGTCAAGGCAATTTGTTATGACTGGACCTCTCCTACAAGAAATACTACAGGGAATCCTTCAGATTGAAAAGCAAGGACATTAGACAGTGACTTAAAGTTGCAATAAAGCAAAAAAAAAAAAAAAAAGATCCCCAGTAAAAGTAATTTCGTGAGTAAATATAAAGGTTAGTCTTAGGGTATTTTGTGTTGCAACGGTACTTGTTATATCCTACATATTTTAAAAGACAAATGCATAAAAAATTATAAATTTATATTACTGTGCACACAGCGAATAAGATGTGATTTTTCGTAACAACAACATAAAGGGGGAGAAGTGGAAGAGAACAGGAACAGAGTTACTTCTGCCATTTTGCTATTTGTTTTCTTTACTATTTTTTTGTCCCTAACGTCCTCTAATACTTTCTAATTTTGTTTAGTTAATTTTTTTGTAGTGAATAATTTTGCTTCCTTTTGTATATTATTTTTAGATATTTTGTTTGTGGTTACCATAAAGATTACATTTATCATCCTAAATTTATAACAAAGAGCAAAACGGCAGAAGTCCTTCCTTCCTGAAAATTACATTAAATGTAAATAGATTAAACTCTTCAATTCAAAGGGAAAGACTGGCAGAATGGATAAAACATGTTCCATATATATGCTGTCTACAAAAGACCCTCTTAAGGTCCAAAGACACTGCTGGGTTGAAGGTAAAAGATGGAAAAAATACTCCATGCAAATAGCACTCAAAAAAAGAGCTGATGTGGCTATATTAATATCAGACAAAACAGACTTTAAGTCAAAATCTGTTACAAAAGACAAAGAAGGACACTATATAATGATAAAAGGGTCAATGGATCAAGAAGATTTAACAGTTATGTATTTAGACAGATACATTTAAGAGCAGACCCCAAAAATATACAAAGCAAACATTAACAGAATTGAAGGGACAAAGAAACAGTTCCACAATAACAGCTGAAGACTTAAATACATCATTTTCAATAATGAACTGAACATCTAGGCAGAAGACCAACAAGGAAGTAGAGGATTTGAACAACACTATACACCAACCAAAACAAACAAGCATATATAGAACATGCCACCAAACAACAACAGACTACATATACTTCTCCAATGCAAGGGAATCATGCTCCAGGATAAACCATATGTTAGGTCACAAAACAAATAATTTTTTAAAGATTTAAATTACATAAAGCATCTTCTCAGACCACAGTGGAATGAAGCTAGAAATCAAGAACAGAAGGAAGCTTTCACAAATATCTGGAAATTAAACAACACACTATTAAACAACCAATGGGTCAAAGAAGAAATCACAAGGGAAATTAGGAAAACTTAGAGAAAAATGAAAATGAAAGCACAATATATCGTAACTTACGGGATGCAGTAAAGGCAGTATCCAGAGGGAAATGTATAGCTGTAAATGCCTACATTAAAAAGAAGTAAAATATCAGATCAGTAACCTAATTTTACACCAGAGTAACTAGAAAAAGACCAAATGAAGCCCAAAGCAACCAGAAGGAAGAAAACAATGAAGATTAGAGCAGAGATAAATGAAATAAAGAATAGAAAAATAATAATCAACAAAACTAAAAGTTGGTTCTTTTAAATAATAAAATCAACAAACATTTAACTAGACTACAAGAAAAAAGAGAAAGAAGATGCAAATACCTAAAGTCAGAAATAAAAGAGGGAATTTTTTTTTTAATTTTATTGTGCGTTAGGTCAAAGTTTAGAACTCAAGTTAATTTCTCATTCAAAAGTTTATATGCATATTGTTTGGTGACATTGGTTGCAATCCCCACAATGTGGCAGCATGCTCCCCCTTTCCACTCCAGGTTCCCTGTGTCAATTTATCCAGTCCCTGTCCCTTCCTGCCTTCTCATCTTGCTTTTGGGCAGGAGTTGCCCATTTGGCCAAAAGAGGAACTAGTACAACCAACCCTACATAATAAAAAGAATCATAAAAGAATAATATGAACATTTGTATGCCAAAAAATTAGGTAAGTTGGAAGAAATGAACAACATCCTAGAAAAACGTAAACTTTGTACATAGACTCAAGAAGAAACAGAAGATCTCAGCAGACTCAAAGTAAAGAGATTGAATCAGTAATGAAAACTCTCCCAACAAACAAAAGTGCTGGACCAGATGGCTTCACTATGAGTATCTACCAAACACTTATAGAAGAAGTGACCCCAATCCTTTCTAAATCTTTCTAAAAAATAGAAAAGTAGAAAGCACTTCCTAATTCATTCCATGAATTATGATACCAAAGCCAGACAAAGACACCACAAGAAAACTTCAGACTAAAATCCTTATGAATATAGATACCAAAATCCTCAACAAAATACCAACAAACTGAATCCCAAAGCATATTAAAATAATTATCATGATCTCAGGAATATAAAAGTAGTATTAGAGAACTGATCAATGTAAGATACCACATTAATAGAACAAAGAAAAAGAACCACGTTCATCTCAGTTGATGCAGAAAAGGCATTTGACAAAATCCAACACCCTTTCGTGATAAAAACACTCAACAAACTAGGAACAAAAAGGAATTCCTCAATATGATATAGGGCAACTATGAAAAACCCACAGCTAACATCATACTCCAGGGAGGCTAAGATCATCCACCGGTGATGCAAAATGTGTGGTGGATAATAAATCCTACTCCACACACCAGCTGCTTTCTATGGAAATCTCGGTTTCTCTTCACCAGTCAGTTCAGATCCCAGATGCCATCACAGCCTTTTCTCTTTCATCCTTAATCACCCAGTGCTAGGTCAGCGGGTACTGGCTCCTTCTCTGTTTCTTAGATCTGATAATCCGTTGCAAGTGTCCACAAACTCCAGGGAATGGACTATCTTTAATCTAGCAGAAAAAAAGATACAAATACATAGGGTGAGGAACGGGAGGGATCTCAGCACAAAGCTTCCATATCCCAGAGAATGCACTTACCCTCCCAAGAACAGATGTTTGCTCTTAGCAGCCAGAAAGCTCCAATGAGCCTCTGTCTTCTAAGGCCTTTACTGGCCTCACCAAGTGGCCATGATAGATTACATCATGCCTCTGGAGGCTCAGGCAGCATCATGCCCCCAGGTGGTCCCTATTGGTCTCATCAGCAGTCCAGCTCTCAGGAACCAGGACCAAAGACGAAATTGTTTACTATCAGGAGGTTCCACCCTCACAACGCTTAAGATCAGGAACAAGACAAGGACGTCCACTCTCACCGCTGCTATTCAGTATTGTGCTAGAAGTCCTAGACAGAGCAACTAGGCAAGAAAAAGGAATGAAAGATATCCAAATCAGTAAGGAAGAAGTGAAATTATGCCTTCTCACTGATGACATGATCCTATATAGAGAAAATCCCAAAGGACCCACAAGAAAGCTACTACAGTAATAAATGAATTCATCAAAGGGGCAAGGTACAATGACATCGCACAAAAATATATTGGGTTTTTATACATCATCAATGAGCATTCTGAAATGAAATTAAGAATTCCATTTACAATAACATTTTAAAAAATAAAATATGTAGAAATAAATTTAACCAGGGACGTGAAAGACTTGTACACTGAAAATCACAAAACATTGTTGAAAGAAATTAAAGAAGACCTAAATAAATGGAAAAACATTTGTCTTCCTGGAGTGGAAGACTTAATACATTAAGATGTCAATACTACTGAAAGTGATCTACAGATTCAATGCAATCCCTATCAAAATTCCAATAGCCTTTTTTGCATAAGTGGAAAAACTGATTCTCAAACTCATATGAATTGCAAGAGGCCCTAAACAGTCAAAAAGAAGAACCAAGTAAGAGTATTCAAATATTTTTATTTTGAAATGTACTATAAAGCTACAGTAATCAAAACAGTCTGGTACTGGTATAAGGATACACATGTAGACCAGTGGAATGCAATTGAGAGTAGAGAAATAAACCCATACATCTAAGGCCAATTGATTTTCACAAAGGGTGTCAAGCCCATTCAATTGGGAAAGACTAGTCTCTTTAACAAATGGTGCTAGGACAACTAGATCTCCACATGCAAAAGAATGAAGTTTGACCCGTGCCTCATGCCATATATGGAAATTAATACAAAACAAAACAATGATCTAAATATAAGAATTAAAACCATGTAACTCTTAGAAGTAAACATAGAAGTAAAGCTTCAAGACCTTGTTTTTGACAATGGATTCTTAGCTATGACACCAAATGCACAAGAAATAAAAAATAAGTTAGACTTCATCAAAATTAAAAACTGGTACACCAAAGGACTTCAGCAAGAAAGTGAAGAGATAACTACAGAATGGGAGAAGACATTTAGGAACCATATGCTGATGAAGGTACTATTTAGAATATATAAAGAAATCCTACAACTCAACAACAAAAACACAAACAACCCAATCAAAAAAAAGCAATGGGCAAAGGTCTTGAATAGACAGTTCTCCAAGGCAAATATACAAATGACTAAGAAGCACATGAAAAGATGTTCAACGTCATTACTCATTAGGGAAACGAACATTAGAACCACAGTGAGCTACTACTTCACACCACTAGGATGGCTAATAGAATATCAGAAAAACGGAAAATAACAAGTACTGCCAAGGATGTGGAGAAACTGGAACCTTCATCCATTGCTGTGGGAATGCAAAATGGCACAGATGTTATAGAAAACAGTTTGGCAGTTCCTTAAAAAGCTAAAAGGAAATGCCATATGACCTAGCAATTCTACTCCTGGGTATATACCCAAAGAAATTGAAAGCGGGGACTCAAACAAATACTTACACACCAATTTTCATTTCAGCATTATTCATACCCAAACGGTGGAAGCAACTCAAGGGTCTATCAACAAATGAACGGATAAACAAAATGTGGGTTATTGTTTGGCCATAAAGAGAAATGAAGTTCTGTCACATGCTACAACACGGATAAAACTTGGAAACATTATGCTGAATGAAACTTTAGGCACAGAAGACAAATATTGTATGGCCCCACTTACATGAAATACCTAGAATAGGTGAATGCACAGATACCAAAGTTTATTAGTGGTTACCAGGGGCTTGAGGGAGTGAGGAATGGGGAGTTATTGCTGAAGGGGTACTCAGTTTCTGTTTGGGGTGACAGTAAACTTGTGGAAATGGATAGTAGCGATGGTTATACTACATGATGGAAATAATTAATGTACTGTACAATTAGAAATGGTTAAAATGGCACACTTTTCATTATATATATTTTACCACAGACAACTGAAAAAAAAAACCGCACAGAAATGTATTCTCTCTCAGTTCTGGAGGCTGGAAGTCCTAATGCACAGTGTTGGCAGGGTCGTGCTCTCTCCAATGGCACTACGGGAAGATCCGTCCTTGCCTCCCCTAGCCTCTGACAGCCCCAGGTGTTCTCTGGTTCATGGCAGCATAACTTGACTCTCTGCTTCCATCATCACGTGACTGTCGTCCCTCTTCTGTTATCTTTGGTCTGTCTGTCTGTGTCTTTCCTCCTCTTTTTAGAAGGACATCAGTCATACTGGATTAGAACCCACCCTACTCCAGCATGATCTCATGTTAACTCAACTAGTTATATCCTCAGAAACCCTATTTCCAAAGGAGGTCACATTCACAGGGACGGCGGGGTGGGGGTGGGGGTGGGGAATTCAACCCATAACAATAAAAAAAAATAATGGATTGATTAGTATTTTATATAGCAACAGATAATTATAAAATATTGGCTTTCAAATCTGATCATAACCCACAGAAATGAATAAATTTTTAAATGACCCAGTAGACATACACATGTATATACATACATATATAACTGAAACAAAAAATCACAAAACTGTGTTTAGCCCTATATATGCTATGCACCTTGAATTTTTAAAAATTTTATTCTAATTCACTTATTCATGTTAACTGAAACCCACCAGATGGATTATACAATTTGTGACCCACAGTTTGAAAACACTAATATAAAATACTGTCTTCGAAAAATTATTTCTCTTAAATGTTTTCTAGTTGTTAAACAGAAATAGTAAAATAGAAGAAGTCACTAGATTTACAAAAGGGTTAATAATTAGAAAATCAGTTGAAATCTTTGATGAGATCAACCAGTCAGCAGGGGGAAAAGGTGGGTAGAAATGAAGACTCGATATTTATAAGGCTTAAGTGGGTTATAATCGTCTCTAATCCATGGTGTTGCACATATTCCTTGTGGAAAGCATCTACCTTACTCACCCTTGGCTAGCTGGTAATAACAGGAAATGGGAATACAGTTTTCTGTCTCACCTCCTAAAAAAGAAAAAAACTCTTTAAAGAAAATATTCTGTTTATTATTGTGTAAGGAGAAAGACCTGACAATCTACTCCCATAAAGATTACAGCCTAGAAAACCCTATGGGGCAGTTCTACTCTGTCCTATGGAGTCATTATGTGTCAGAAGCAACTTGACAGCATCCAACAACAACATTATTGTACTAATATTTCCACATCTATCTAGTTATTTCCGATTACAAAAGTAATGCATATTCCTTGAAGAAAATTTTGAAAATATGAAGGGGTGAAAGGTTTGAGGGGAATTAGAAGAGAAGAGAGAGGATGGGAGGGGGAAAGGAAAAGCCAGCCAGGGGGAGACTCCTCAGAGGTCTCGGGATCTGTGAGTAGCAGCAATGCATGCCCCTCTTCCTGGCAGCATTCATTCATACATGAAGTCATATGGTGAATGTATTAGCATATCCTATGCATCGGGAAGGAGCACTGGTGGTTCACTGGTAGAATTCTTACCTTTCATTTGGGAGACCTGGTTTGATTCCCAGGCAATGCACCTCATACGCAGCCACCACCCATATATCAGTGGAGGCTTGCGTGTTGCTATGATGCTGAACAGGAGTCAGCAGAGCTTCCAGACTAAGAGAGACTAGGAAGAAAGGCCTGGCGATCTACTTCTGAAAATCAGTCAGTGAAAACTATAGATCGCAATGTCCTAACTGCTCGTGCACCAAGAACTGGGGGTGACTTGACGGCAGCTAACAAAAACAGTATGTCCCATGTTAACCAAAACCAAAAACCAAACCCATTGCCATCAAGTTGATTTTTGACTCATAGCAACCCTATAAGACAGAGTAGAGCTGCCCCATAGAGTTTCCAAGGAGCATCTGGTGGATTTGAACTGCCAACGCTTTGGTTAGTGATCGTAGCACTTAACCACTATGCCACCAGGGTTCCCACGTTAGGTGATGGGAAATACATCAGTAAACAAAACAGACAGAAATTCACATCCTCACGGAGCTTACATTTGAAGGTAGTTTGTAGGATCTTATGGATGAGCCCTGGTTGCACAGTGGTGAAGTACTCAACTGATAAGTCAAAGGTTTGAACCCACCAGCCGCTCCATGGGAGAAAGATGTGGCAGACTGCTTCTGCAAAGATTTACAGCCTTGAAAATCCTATGGGGGCAGATCTACCTTGTCCTGTAGGGTAGCTATGAGTTGGAATAGACTTGACAGCAGTGGGTTGGTTTGTTTGTGTTTAGTAGGATTTTAAAAGCTATGTGAAGGCATTGTTGTGATCTTACGGCCCTTAAAAAGGGTCCCATCCCTGAACTTAGCAGGAACTCTGACTTTAAGAAACTAGGTGGGCTTGGACGGTGTGGGGACCACCAATGAATCAGATGAGGTGAAACCAAGAGGTCCTGAGCATCTCATAATCTTCCCATATGTCTATGTCCAGCACAAAAAAAAATTTACAGTAAAACCTGTGAAAGTTGGAACCTGTGTAAGGTGGAAACCTGTCAGAGGAGGAAAATTCAAGTATTTTCCACTAAAAGGAGAGAGAGAAAAGCGGTAAGACTGCACCCTGTAGAAGGTAGAAAACTTGCGAGACTTGGAAAAACAAGGCAGTCCTGGCAAGATCCACATCTCACAGGTTTCACTGTAATTATTAAACCTGAATTTCCCACTATCCAGGCAACATAGCTACTTGCAGTCATATTTATTTACTTAATAAAATTAAACAATGTGGCTTTTTTTGCACAACTAAGTCTGTGGAATGAGAGTCATGGCAAATAGGAGGAAAAAAATAAAACAGACTTAGATCTATTTTTAAATGGATTCAGTCCTCACTACCAGATTCTTCCTGTCACCTGATTTATTCCTGCTTTGGAGTTATTCCATTATCAAGTCTTTTTAATTTCTTTAAAGAAAGGCTCATGGGTGCTATATTACCTGAATTCATTCATGTTTGAGAATGTCTATTTCCTTCATATAAAAACATCAGTTTGGCTGGGTATAATATTCTTGGGTAAGTCTTTCCCTCATCATCTTGTAATGTAGCAGTTAGATTGTAGCCACCTCTCAAACCAGTCAGCAGGGAAACAGTGCATGCCTTTGGGAGTAGCAAGGAGATGAGGGATGTGTACAGACTTACTGCGCCTCATTCTAAATTCAAACTTTAGGGAAGCAAAATCCTTTTAAATGATAACTTGGATGAAATGGCTCCAAAAAACTTTCGTTGCCGACGAGTCGATTCGGACTCATAATGACCCTATAGGAAAGAGTAGAACTGCCCCATAGGATTTCCAAGGAGCATCTCGTGGATTTTAACTGCCGACCTTTTGGTTAGCAGTCGCAGCTCTTAACCACTACACCACCAAGGTTTCCAGGGATGGAATGGCAGCGTCCCTGAAATCTGCTGAGAGAAAGAATGAAAAGAAAAAGGAGTGTCTGTGCTTGACAGAGAGAACACCCACCAGTGGGTTGCTCCATATTCATTAACATGCGCATCTACATATGGGTGTATCTCTGTGTGTATATTCTGGTTCGGATTCTTCATTATTTTGTGATAAAATAAAATCAAGATTCTTTCGTGACTGGGTTCTGGAATTTATCTTTATATGACAGTTATCTGAAGGAACACTGTATTGAAAGAGAACCATTACGTACTTGTTTGAGACTTGCTTTTAAAGGTTATGGAAAAATCTCAGTCTTTACACCTAGAAAAATTACAACAGATCCATACTAGGGCATTAATAAGTATCTGGTGACTGAATGAGCCCCAGTTTGGTATGACTTTCAAGAGCTGTCCATTTTATTGGCTGCTCACTGACTTTCCCCCAAATCTAGGTCTAGACAACCCAGAATTGTTTCTAAAGATCCAAAGGACAACAAGGCTCCCGTGTTTGACAACCACCTTCATCTGAAGCTGTCAGCAGCCTCCCCAGGTCTCTGTTCATTTGGAGGATCACTAAGCATCTGTGTCAGTCAGAAGAGTATATACTTTTAAGAATTTTAAAGAGCTATATAGATGTGTGTGTTTTTAATTAAGCATAAGAAATTTTGTCTTAATTCAATTTGGGTAAGCATTTTAAAGTACCATCTTATAACGTAATTCTGTACCAACTCCTCAAAGCCATACATATCTTGTGGATCTAAATGATGAAGGCAAACTTCTAGGCTGAAAGATCTGAATCTTTATATTATTCTAGCAAATAAATAACTTTTATTATATTTATTTTAAAAGGCAAGAGAGGCTACCACTTGTCTTTGCTATTTTTTATTTTTATTTACTTATTTATTTTGCTTCTTTATAAAATGTTTGATGGAGTGATACGGTGTTTCACTTCCAGTTTTGATTTTCCCCACAAATTCCATTTCAAGTTGATCTGCCAGGTTTGGGAAAAATTTTTTTTAAATCCATAAAGAATATATAGCTCTTTCATCATCTTTCTTTACATTTATTAGTCGTTGTCTTGAAAAGTACACGTTGTTAGTAGTGAATGTTGCATAGTGACCTTGAATTTGGCTTTTTAGATACGCTGGTAAAGTTCCCAAGGGATAAAAGAGACTATAATAAACAGGTAACAGGCATTTCAGCAGTTAACATATTGAGGTGCTTTTTGCAGAAGAGACCATTAAATTCACTGCCATTGCTACAAGCACGGGGAGCTGCATAGCCTGAAGTCAATACCAATTCCATTGGTACCCAGTGGATCTGTCATCACTCCTTATGGCCATATTTTGTGATGCGTATAGGCAGAAAAACTGGAGAAATGTTCTTGTGCTTCCTAGATGGAAACACTGCTGGGTTTTGTCTGGTACATCTATAAATAGTTGCTATTTTTCCATTGAATACATTAGTGGTTCTCAAAAAATACAGATTTGCCATTTATGGGATGGCAAATATCCTAGTTCCAAGAAAGCACCAAACCCAACCAAACCCTCTGCCATTGAGTTGATTCCAACTCATAGTAAGCATGAGCCAGGCACAAAGTCTGCAGATGGTTTGGGTCTGAGTGTTAAGAAACTGATTCAAGGACACTGATTGAGTTTAAAAAAAAAAAAAAAGTGGTAAAAATTTCTTGTTACTACAACATCATGCTCTTCAGGACTCATGATCCGTGGAATTCCCAAATCCCTCGGGAAGATTTCTGAAAGTTGGAGAAAACTCCTCATGCATAATACTCTGGCCCATAGAAGGAATTAATGAGAATTCCTGGTATCCTCCTGGAACACTGATGTAGAAAATTCCCAAGACTTCACTCTCCCAAACCATAATATATCAGACAGGGTAACAAAAACCACTTAAGCAAGAAGGAATTCAATGTAAGTCCTTACAATAAAACTTTTGGAAAGGCTGAAAGAGCAAAGGGCACAGAAAGACATCCACACTGCAGGAGTTTCAGGCAGAGAGCTTAGAAGGGCAGAGGTAGGGCTGATTTCCAGCAGCATTATTTGCAAGATCTAGAACACTTGTTGCATCTACTTATTTGATTTATTTGACAAAAAAAGACCATTTAGAAGCCTTCTGTTGTACAACCCATCACTGCTTTCTGAGGAAGTCTTCCTGATACTTTCCTGGAAGGAATCTTATTGCTGCTATTGAATACCCATCACATGTCACTGTCCATCATTCATGTAGTTCAGAAAATTTCTATTGTATTACAGCTGTTAATACTTCTACGTCATTTCGCTTATTAAGATCCTGATGACAGAATCTGTAGCCCCACATTCCGGTTGAAAAAAGCTATTTGTAATAAAAATAATAGCCATTATTTATTAAATCAAGCACAAGGTTCTGCCTTTTATTTGTTCTATCTCATTTAACACCCACAACAATCTCGTGAAGAATCCTTCCCTTTTATAACTAGAAAAAATAGCCTCAGAGAGCTACCACTTAGTAGTATAATTGCACCAAGGATTTAACTGTGGTTTGCCGAACCCCAGACCTGTGCTTTTCCCATGTTGCTTCACTACTGTGATATCAAAGAATTATGGAGTTAAATGGTAACCTAAATGTTATCATGAATGTCTTTGGTGACAGGAGCATCTGTCAAATAGCCCATTTGATTATGGGAGACTATTTCTTAGAGAGTCGTTCTTTATATGAACTTCCTAGATCAGAGTATTCTTCTCTATTTGAATATGCACCAGTGTGACCATATAGCATAGAAACTCTTTGAAGGAGGAAGAGATCTGTCTTTTCTTTAGCTAACCCTTCTGGACAACACAGCCTGTGCACTGCATTAGTCCAGGGAGCATCATTCACATGGAGCACCATGTGAATGGTGCCCCGAGGAGTTGCACAATATGGTGGCCATGCCCTGTGCCAGAAATTAGAACTCATCAGGTACTTGACAACCACTGACTGCTGCTGCTGAGCCTCTCACACAAAATAAGAGAGGGGAAGTAAAAACAAATTGATTTCATATCTATACACCTACTTTGTAAAGTAAAGATAATAAGGGTAACTACTACTAGGGTTTGTGGTGGTTGTTAGGTGTCACTGAGTTGATTTCAATTCATGGCGACCCCATGTGACACAGTAGAACTGTCCCACGGGGGTTTTCTAGGCTGTGATATTTAGAGGAGCGGATTTCCAGGTCATTCTGCCATAGAGCTGCTAGGTGGGTTCAAACCACCAGCCATTCAGTTGGCAGCTGAGCACTTAATCATTGTGCCACCAGGGCTCCTACTCCTAGGGTAGCTGTGGGGATTAAATGAGTTAGTATATGTAACTCACCTAGAACAACAGAACATAATAAGCACTGAATAAATAATTACTTCATTAAAAACAGTAGTTATTAGACACTCAAGTACTTGCAGAGGACATAAGAGAAACTAAGATATGTCTCTGCCTTCTAAGAATTTTTTAAGCTTCATTGTTTTCCCTTGTTGTCTCTAGAAGGAACGAGGTCTCGTTCACCCACACTCTCTGAAGTCTGATGAAATTCTACAACTGTGAAGAATTCTAGTTTCTCAGTGAGGGGTGAGCATAGGGGTTTCTCCTTCATTCTACCATGTTTCAAAAAATAAGGAGAAAAAAGAAAATTTTTTTAAATTGTTTTTAATGTACTTTAGGTGAAGGTTTACAGAACAAATAGCTTCTCATTAAACAGTCAGTATGCATATTGTTTTATGACATTGGTTAACAACCCCACGACATGTCAACACTCTCCCTTCTCAACCTTGAGGACCATTTTTTTTTTTCTTTTGGTAAAAATATACATAGCCAAAGATACACCATTTCAAAAATTTCTACATGCACAACTCAGCGACATCGATTACATTCTTCCAGCTGTGCTGCTATTCTCACTACCCCTTTCCAAATTATTCCATCACCATTGTCTTCAACTCACTGCCCCCTAGGCTTCCCATCAAAACTTCTGAGTTGCTGTTGTCAATTACATCTCACACAGATAATTCTTCTTTTTTTTTTTTTGTACTTTAGATGAAGGTTTACAGAACAAAATAGTTTCTCATTAAACAGTACACATATTGCCCTATGACAACGGTTAACAACCCCACGATATGTCAACCTTGGGTTCCCTATCACCAGCTTTCCTGCCCCTCCCGCCTTCTAGTCCTTGTCCCTGGACTGCTGTGAAAAGAAAATTTTCTTACTGGGCCACACTGACTGTGAGGTACAAAGCTGGAGACTTGGCATTAGTTTCAAGGTCAATTCCTCTAAAACTGCACCCTTCAGTATGACAGCCACCAGGCACAGAACTGTTTAAATGTAAATTTTCATTAATTAAAATAAAAAATTCAGCCCCTCAGTTGCACTAGCTGTATTTCCAACTGTCCAAAAGTCACTACCTTATTGAACACTGAAGATAATGAGCATTTCCATCATCACAGAAAGTTCTAATAGACTGCAATGCTCTACAGTGATAGAAAATCTATCAAAAGCTTGAAGCTCCTATGGCAAGCAGTTGCAAAGCTAAGTCTCTAAGACATCAACTCAGTGCCTCAAATGACTAAACATAAACATTGAGCCCTCTGGATTTAGGCGGCTTTGGGGATCATGTCAACAAAGACCCTTGCCTATGAACAGTTCTCATGAATTGACAATTTCACTACCACAGGCAACACAGAGCACCTCACTCTGTTGTCCGTGCCTAGTCTAATCACAATCACTCAGAGCATACGAAGTGGTAGGAATACTATATGACACACTCAATTACTTCACAATTGCATTATCTATGGAAACTGAGGCAAGCAGGCACCAAAACGTACTGATACGAATTTGGACTTTGGGATCAAGGAATCAATTCTGAGTTCCAAGACCTTGTATGATCTTAAACAAGTAATTTACTTTCTCTGAACTCCAGTTCTTGTGGTAACAAAAAGGAAGTGTAATAGGTTCTTGGAAGGACTGAAATAAACTAACGTGTGTAAAGCACCTACTACAATGTCTGGCCCGTGGCAGGGACTCCCCACGTGTCTGCTAGTGCTTCCTAGATGTGGAAGGTGAGCAGAAACAGAGACGAGCATTGAAAACCTTGAACAAATCACTCATTTGAACTGTGCCTTAGTTTTTATCTGCTGTCCACTTCCCTCAGCTGTGCTGAAGAATAACATGAGGTTATATATATGAAAATACATTATACATTTTCAAGTAACATAAAAATATTTTTATGGTTTTCTCATTTATTCAATGTGGATGTTTATTTTCCCCATCTACTTCATGCAGGTTATTGATATAAAGTAAGAGATGTGAAAAATTTACGGAAAAAAAATAAAAAGAACTAGTCTAACACTAATGCATGTATTATACTGTATATTATGCTCTATTTGTATAGAAAAACTTTAGGTTAATACAAGTACTTAACCTACCCATTGACAAAAATGAGCAAAAGTAGGGATTAAATCAGCATTCTTCTGGGACCTCAAATGTACAAACCTTCCCTCTCCACCTCTCAAAATGTTAGAAGGCTTTCCAAAAACAAAGGTAGTCATTAATCCTTGGTCAGCAGTATTTTGCATTTGTAAGATAGCAAATTCAGTTTAACATTTTCTACTTATTTTTCTAGTGGAGTCAGAGAGCTCAGGAATGATGTGGGGAATTGTTCTAAAGTGACAACAGACCTCTTAACAGCTGCAGTAGGGCTTTCAGAGACACCAGAGAACTGCCACAACACAAGGAAACTTCTTCTTAAAGTCTTGTTCCTCCTACTTTAAAGACAATAGAATTGAAATAAATCCTGAATCTGGATTTAAAATGTCATTATTGCAAGTCATACACCCATGTTAATTATCTGACACTATGAGTCTGCTGGACAACTTCACTCATACTCTTGCTTCTGTCACAAATGAAAAATGGAAAGTCGTTCAAAATGAAAAAGTGAAGGAATGTGATGGAGTCTAGGTCTTGGCCTTTATGAACAAGTCAGAAGTGTCATTTCAGTGGAAAGAAAAATTACAAGGATTGACAGTACAGAAATGATCATCTGAATCAAAAGGGTATACACTTATTGTCTCATTAGAAAGGAAGAGTGTCTACTACGAACTGCATTATCAGACATGGTTATTTAATTTTGTTAAGTGCAGCTATCTGAATTATACTGAAATTTTCAATGAGGATAGGCTGTTGGTCTACCATGGGTCTGTCAGTTTGTCATAGCGTGGTGGCTTGCATGTTGCTGTGATACTGGAAGCTTTGCCACTGGTATTTCAAGTATCAGCAGGGTCACTCTTGGTGGACTGGTTTCAGTTGAGCTTACAGACTAAGACAGAAGAGGAAGAAGGACCTGGCAGTCCACTTCTGAAAAAATTGGCTAGTGAGAACCTTATGAATAGCAGCGGAACACTGTATGATATAGTGCCGGAAGATGAGCTCCTCAGGTTGGAGGGCACTCAGAATACGACTGGGGAAGAGCTGCCTCCTCAAAGTAGAGTCGACCTTAATAATGTTGATGCAGTCAAGCCTTCAAGACCTTCATTTGCTGATGTAGCATGACTCAAAATGAGAAGAAACAGCTGCAAACATCCATTAATAACTGGAACAAGGAATACACGAAGTATGAATCTAGGAAAACTGGAAGTTGTAAAGAATGAAATGGAATGCATAAAGATGGCCATTTTGTATCTGACAATCATTTGGTCTACTATGTGAGGAATGACAAATTGAAGAGGAGTGGTGTCACATTCATCGTCAAAAAGAACATTTCAAGATCTATCCTGAAGTACAATGCTGTCAGTGATAGGATAATACCCATGTGCCTATAAAGAAGACCAGTTAATAGGACTATTATTCAAATTTAAGCACCAATCACTAAGGCCAAATGTGAAGAAATTGAAGGTTTTTACCAACTTCTGCAGTCTGAAATTGATCAAACATGCAATCAGGATACACTGATAATTACTGATGACTGGAACGTGAAAGTTGGAAACAAAGAAGAAGGATCGGTAGTTGGAAAATATAGTCTTGGTGATAGAAATGATGCCAGGGATCACATGACAGAATTTTGCAAGACCAATGACTTCTTCATTGCGAATACTTTTTTTTAACAACATAAATGGTAACTATACACAGGTACTTTGCCAGACGAAATACACAGGAATCAAAATCGACTACATCTGTGGAAGGAGACAATGGAAAAGTGCAATATCATCAGTTAGAACAAGGCCAGGTGCCGACTGTGGAACAGACCATCGGTTGCTCATACGCAAGTTCAAGTTGAAGTTGAAGAATATTAGAACAAGTCCACGAGAGCCAAAGTACTACCTTGAGTATATCCCACCTGAATTTAGAGACAATCTCAAGAACAGAATTGATGCATTGAACACTAATGACTGAAGACCAGAAGAGTTGTGGAATGACATCAAGGACATCATACACGAAGAATGCAAGAGGTCATTAAAAATACAAGAAAGAAAGAAAATACCAAAATGGATGTCAGAAGACACTCTGAAAGTTGCTCTTGAACGTAGAGTAGCTAAAACAAAAGAAAAAAATGACAAAGTAGAAGAGCTGAATAGAAGATTTCAAAGGGCAGCTCGAGAAGACAAAGTAAAGTATTATAATGAAATGTGCAAAGACCTAGAGATAGAAAACCAAATGGGAAGAACACACTCGGCATTTCTCAAGATGAAAGAACTGAAGAAAAAATACAAGTCTCGAGTTGCAATATCGAAGGATTCTACGGGGAAAATTTAAATGACACAGGAAGCATCAAAAGAAGATGGAAAGAACTGTACCAAAAAGAACTGGTCACCATTCAACCATTTCAGGAGATAACATATGAACAAGAACTAATGGTACTGAAGGAAGACGTCCAAGCTGCATGAAGGCACTGGTGAAAAACAAGTCCCCAGGAACTGACGGAATACCAACTGAGGTATTTCAACAAATGGCAAGAAATTTGGAAGACAGCTATCTGGCCAACCGAACGGAAGAGATCCATATTTGTACCCTTTCCAAAGAAAGGAGATTCAACAGAATGCAGAGATTATCAAGCAGTATCATTAATATCATACACAAGTAAAATTTTGCTGAAGATCACTCAAAAGTGGTTACAACAGTACATCGATAGGGAACTGCCAGAAACTCAAGCTAGATTCAGAGGAGGACATGGAACAAAGGATATCATTGCTCATGTCAGATAGATTATGGCTGAAAGCAGAGAATACCACAAAGATGTTTACCTGGGTTTTATTGACTATGCAAAGGTATTTAACTGTGTGGATCATAACAAATTATGGATAACATTGAGAAGAATGAGAATTCCAGAACCCTTAATTGTGCTTATGAGGAACCTGTACTTAGACCAAGTGGCAGTCATTTGAGCAGAACAAGGGGATACTGCTTGGTTAAAAGTCAGGAAAGGTGTGCATCAGGGTTGTATTATTTCACTATACTTACTCAACATGTATGCTGAGCAAATAATCCAAGAAACTGAACTATATGAAGAAGAATAGGGCATCAAGACTGGAAGAAAACTCTTTAACAACCTGCGATATGCAGATGACACAACCTTGCTTGCAGAAAGTGAAGAGGACTTGAAGCACTTAATGATGAAGATCAAAGACCTCAGCCTTCAGTATGGATTACACCTCAACATAAAGAAAAATCCTCACAACTGGACCAATAAGCAACATCATGATAAAAGGAGAAAAGACTGATGTTGTCAAGGATTTCATTTTGCTTGGATCTACAATCAATGTCCATGAAAGCAGCAGTCAAGAAATTGCATTGGGTAAATCTGCTGCAAAAGATCTCCTTAAAGTGTTAAAAAGTAAAGATGTCAGTTTAAGGACTAAGGTGCACCTGGCCCAAGCTATGGTGTTTTAAATCGCCTCATATGCATGTGAAATCTGGACAATGAATAAACAAGACCAAAGAAGAATTGATACCTTGAATTATGGTGTTGGTGAAGAATACTGAATACACCATGGACTGTCAGAAAAACAAACAGATCTGTCTTGGAAGAAGTACAGCCAGAATGCTCATTAGAAGCAAGGATGGTAAGACTTCATCTCACATACTTTGGAAATGTTATCAGGAGGAACTAGTCCCTGGAGGACATCATGTTTCGTAAAATACAGGATCAGTGAAAAAGAAGAAGACCCTCAGTGAGATGGATTGACACACTGGCTGCAACAACGGGCTCAAACTCAGTAACAATTGTGAGGATGCATAGGATGGGACGGTGTCTTGTTCTGTTGTACACAGGGTCACTATGAGTCAGAATTGACTTGATGGCACCTAACAAAAACAGCAGGCTATTGGGAATGCCATAATCTCCCAGGTCAGTGTCTAGGTAATTAGTATAGCTATGTCCCCCTGATTTGTTCTAACGGTGAGGAGTCAATTAAGGAAGGTGGCTCTATGATATTCAGTGTTCATAGTTTTCTTCTCTAACAATCTCTCAATCTTCCCCATGGGTAATCTTGTAACCTTCAGGAGATCATCTTTCAACCCCTCCTACTTGATTTCTCCCATATGTGATTCCTTAGTTGAATGAATTACCTCAATTTATCTATCTAACCATCTATCCGTTTATTCATCAATCCATTCATACCTCCATTATTCATTTTCTTCTACCATGTAGCACTAGGTCCTAGAAGTACAATCAAACTACATGCTAATATAGGTCCCTTTCCTGTGCCCTTCCTCTCCCTTATCCCTGGGCTTTCTTTATAGTAGACAATTTAAATAGTTCACATGCAGAGCTAAATATTGCTTGGGAAAGCTGGGATTCTTCATAATATTTTTTAAATTTCTTGTTGATTTCCTAGTATATCCCATATAGATCCTGCTCTAAATATTTTTTTTCCTCAAGCCTCCAATTTTATTCATGAGCGATGACTGTGCCTTCTATATACAAAGAAGAGCTAGGACTTCTACATGGACCTCTACCACCCTGTTTCTTAAAATCATGCACAGAAAGGCTGTGTATTTTTGATATTTTTTTCCAGGTTCATGTCTTGGCTCCAAAATAAGATAGCAAATTCCTTGGAAATTTAGGGCCACACATTAGCCTTTCTGTAAAAGCCATAGTGCCAAATCCAGTTTGTGGATTAGAAATCCAATAAACACGTTGAATAAAATTAACCACAGGTAAGACTTAGCTCAAGACGCAGCAAGTTCCCTTCAGAAGAGAATTCCCCCGCCCCCAAGCCAAGCATGTACTTGCAGTGCTAAGAGGCACCAGAACTGAGTTCCTTAGAGCAGAATCCCATAGCAGCACCATGGATGGCTCAGATATCGGAACTAGGATCAAAAACAGAAAAACCGTAAGAAGTCAGATCACTGGATATGAACAAGAAGCTTCTAACACTTAAGGTTTTCCAGTGATGAATCTCTTTCAGCAGTGTTCCTCCCATTACCACAGGTTCAGCACTGCTTCCCCAAAGCAGTGTTCTTAACCTTGGAGAATGGTACTAATGAGTATTCAGCTACCAAAGTAAGAACATCTGGGAGTCATCTTAACATTTTCTCACTCTCCTCACTATCCCACCCACATAACCAATCCATCTCCAAGACAAGCCACTTCTACCTCTTGGACATCTCCATATCACTTCATTCATACTACAACGACCCTAGTTAAAGCTATTGCCATCTCCTGCACAGATTACTCCAATATCCTCATCTACTCTGATCTCTTCCAATCTGTTCGCCCCACAGTATCCACAGATGATCCTCTTAAAACAATAAAACAATAATCTGATCATATCCTTGCCCTACTTGAAGATTTTCTATGGATTTCAATTGCCTTTTTTGGAAAATTTTAATTCATAATTTGTCTGATGAACCCAACACACGCCAACATTCTCAACTTTGTCACAAAATACTGCCATTACCCTTCCTTTCACTGCTGCCTAAAAACACTGTCCTTCCATCAGTTCCTTAAACATGCCATGTCCTTCTCATGCCAAAGACTTTACACTGCCGGGCCGGATATTATTAGATAAGAAGACTATCAACCTCTTAGCCTGTTCTCCATTTTTTAAAGTTGATGAAGGAGAAAGAACATGGGGAGTGGTAGGAGCAGAGCTGGAATACTGAGCTCACGCTCCAGCTCTGTCACATACAAGCCCTGTGATACTAGATGCATCACTCTCTTAATACCCTATATTTGGTTATAAAGAATACCATATTCAGTTACCCTAAGGCTCCTCTGCAGCTCCAAGCCATGTTGTTCCCTCTTCCAGGATCAGTCTTCCCACTGCTGCCAATGCCTGTCTTACTAACTGTTCATGGTTCAACTCTGATGACCGCTCCTCAAGTTCTTCCCTTAGTCCCTATGTTTGTGTTAGCTGTCCTTGTATGTGATCCCTTGGCACGTCACACTTCCCTCATTACGGCACTT
The DNA here is from genome assembly GCA_030035585.1 of Dugong dugon. NCBI lineage: Eukaryota > Metazoa > Chordata > Mammalia > Sirenia > Dugongidae > Dugong > Dugong dugon. The sequence goes on along the minus strand of CM057480.1, from coordinate 16,991,518 downwards.
ATCACCCATGGTAATGATCTTCTTTAAAATTCACTTTCCTTCACTAGATTTCAACTCCAAGGGGGCAGGAGAGATGAATACCTTATTCACAGTTGTCTTCCCTGGGGCTTAGCATTATGCCAGAATACACAGTCATTACAGGTTGAGTGAACAAAAATACCCAAAGGGGACTCTCTACATTCATCTATAAACTCTACAGAGTTGTTACAGGGATTAATTATATATCTGAATATGGCAAGTGCAGTGCCTGGCTGGTACAAAGTAGCTTTTAGTTTTGTCTAGCAAATAGTAGTTGCTCAGTAAATATCATTAATTCTTTCACCAATATGAATTTATGGCTACCACTGGCTAAATTAATTACTCCCTCAACAATGATGTATTTTAGGTTGACATGTACCCCTTGAAAACACAAACTCATTGGAAAGATTCCGGTATCATGGCAGGTGATCTGTAAGCCTCGAGGCAGGCAGCATTTTACACCTTTGGATCGCACCATGGTGCCCTTTTTCTGTCTACATGAGGAATCAACCCTTGCCCAGAAGTATCCCCTGAGGTTACTGAAGTCTGTGTAGAGCTGCCTGGTGTGAATTATGGTGTACCTGGCAAGGCTGCTGGTACACCTGCAGCACCCACAGTCATGACTGGGAATAGGGGAAAAGCAAGCAAGGGAGAGTCAACGACAGCCCTCAGCTCAGCAAACAGCAGAAATCCACCGGGTAAAATGGACATTGGTTATGGCATCACTGAATCTCCTTTACCTGTGTGGTGTCATTTACTCTCTTCCTTCCTAGTCTTCACATCATCAGGCTCCCTCCTCTTCCATGTTGGCAGGCCCTCTACACTGACTGCATTTGCCTGTCAACCAATTATGATCCCTACCAGAAGCAGAGGCAGTGAAGGAGAGAAGCAGACTGAGTCAGGGAGCATCGGCCTCAGAAAGAAGCTGACTGCTTCATTTTTGGTCCGCTGCCTCTTCAACTTCTCCCCTCCCTGTTTCTCCCACCAGCTGGTCCCTTCTCTCCCTCTTTGCCCTCAAGTCTCCCATTAGCTGCCTTTTATCTGTCCTCCTCTGCTAATCCTTTATTTCCTCCTGCCAGCCATTGCTGGCTTCAATCTTTTCTCTTCCTGACAACCATTTTCATTTCAAATGTCATGTGATAAACATATTGAACAAGAAGGCAGAGAAAAATAAATCTAGCAACAGCAAAGAGTAGAAAGCTATACCTTCTTTTCCTAAATATCTTCTTTCTAGGTATCTGAAAACAGATCACCTGAATTTTATCAACTTATAATCAGCATAATAACACCTAAAGGTTATGGCAAGACCTGGTCTTAAAGTTCCACCCTAAAGACCTAAGATTCGAAGAATTATCTCTTAACAAATTTCAGAACTAGGATCATATATTATTTATTTTTCAAACAGTATTGTGTTTTTCGTGAAAGTTTATACAGCAAGTTAAACTAGTTTATACAGCAAGTACTCTAGTTCCTCTGCCTCCTTATCTTCTCATCTTAGCTTTAGAGTAAATGCTGACCTTTTGCTCTCATACAGATTGTTTTTTTAGCAGAGCTTCATTCTTACAAGTAATACAGGATCATATGTTTTTAACAGGGAAATTTCTTAAACCAAGGCTATGTGCCAAATAGCTTCTAGACTGCGTAATTCCTTAGCCTTTCAGGAATTGAAGGAGAGAAGCTTCGATCTGCCTTCAACTGATAAATCTTTTAGTTAGTGGCTTATAAACCAGAGAATTAGAGCCAGGACCTGCAAGATGATTCTCTATTGATTCTTAGCTCTCTACCCTACCTATGTAGGTTTCAGAAAGATCAGGTGGGTTACCAGTCAGGGGGCTGGTGTCAGGGTTTGAAGACTGAAGACCAAGCCTGGGTAAATTAAACACTTATATGATGTAGTACAGAATGAAGCAAACAGAAAGAAAAGCTAGTCCAGTAGTTCTCAAAGTGTGATCCCTAGACCAGGAGCTTCAGCATCCATCACCTGGAAACGTGCTAGAAATGCAAATTCCCTGCCCCTACTCTAGACCTACAGAATCAGAAACGGGTCCCCTAACCAAGTGAGAACCTCTGGTTGGGAGAAGTCAGATATTACCCACAGGTACAAATGTGATTTGAAATGAAGTTGGACAAATAATTAAAACTCATGAGTGCTTTTAATATTTACTTCTCTCAGCCAATAGAGACTAACACTGCAGAGCTAAACACAAGGTAGACTTTCTCCCCTCTACTCAATCTCACCAATGGTTTGCTGCAAATATGACTTATTGCTTGCATCTTCTCTTAGGCTTTCCTTCCCTGCTTCTTTAGACTTCAAGTGAAACTGAATCCATATAAGACCATGTCACCAACCTTCCTGTCTAGTTCTCATTTAATAAACTGGGGATTATTATTTTGAACTTTGGATTATGTCACTACTTAAGAGAACAGTCCTCTGCCAATTTTGTCTGAAGACTACAGCAACAGTACATTCTGACACCTTTTATCCCCTTTAACCATTAGAAGTGCTTGTTCATATATTGTGGTTTGGGGTCACCAAGACTTTGAATTTCATCAAGTATGTATTGAAATGCTTATGCTTCTTCCCTTTGTTGCTTTATGATGATTTCTAAAAGGCAAGTGAGAAATCCAGAACACCAGGCCAACAAACAACAAGAAGGCATGTCCTATAGATTGTATCTCCTCTTTGTTTTCTCCTTCTTATTTCCACATTCTTAATTCAAATCCTTATCACTTCTTACTTGGAGTTGGTAGTAGCCTCTTAACTGGTCCTTCTGCATGTAGATAAGCCTTGTACCAACCCTTTTCTCAATAATGCCAAAGTAATCTCTATAAAGCTCAGGATTACATGTTAGCCTCTTATTTAAAACTCCCCAAAGGCTCCCATTAGCTTCCAGGATAAAGTTCAAATTTCTCTTCTCAGCACTAAAGGCCATTCATGACTAGTTAACCTACCTCATTATTTCATTCATTGTCGAATACCTACTATGTGTCAAGCACTAAAATTACAACAGTAAACAAAGACTATGTGTTCTGATGGTGTTTCTGATGTAGTAGAGAAGACAAATATTAAACAAATAGCTGCCCACATTTATATAATTACAAAGTATCACAGATAAAGGGATTAAATGGTAAAGACAGGGCGTCATGGGCTAGAAATAACCTGGTTGGGGAAAAACAATACAAATTGAGAAGTGATCAGAGTCTGTCAATCTTCTGAGGCGACACTTGAGATAAGACCTAAAGGGATGACCAGGAGTTAGTAAGGTGAAGAACACGGTAAGAATATACCAAGACAAGGAAGCATCAGGAGAGAAGTATTTGAAAGGATAAAGAACTTGCATTTCTAAAATACAACTTCCTACAAGCACTGGGTCCTCCAGCTATATCAATTTCCCTGAAATTCTCTAAGCTAGGCATTTTGTTTCTGGATTCAATGTCTGTACATGTGCTAATAACTCCCCTTGGAATGTTCTTCTGATTCTGGTTTATTTTCCAAAACTCAGCTCGGTTGTTACCTCCTGTAGTAGACTGATGGGATGGGTGGCCCCAAGTCTTCACTCTTCCCATTGTGGACAGCATATTAAACACAACTATTTGATTCTAGGCCTATCCAGGTAACTTGCTTTAGCCAATGGAATGTCAGCAAATATGACAGAAGCAGAGGCTTGGAAAGGGCTTGCATGAGTGCTTGTTCTCTTGCTTATTCTTGCACCCTGCCTCCATTATGAGAACATGTCCAGGCAACGTGATGGAGGGATACAACAGAAACATGGCAAAGAGACAAGGCCTAGAGCAGCCAATAGCCAGTTTACCATCAAACATGTGAGAAGCCCTCAGCCAAGATCAGCCAAGCTACCTACCTGACCCTCATCTAATGGCAGACACACAAGCAAGTGGAGCCAACGTCAGCAAAATCACCCAGCTGACAGATTCATGAGCAATAACAAATGGTGGTTGTTTAAGACATTGAGCTTTGGGGTAGTTTTTTGTTTTTTGTTTTGTTTTTTTAACGCAGCTTTAATTGTGAGGTTGGTGAACTAACGCCCCTCCTCTAAAAATCTTCCAGATCTACCCAAGTAGAATTAATTTGCCTAGTCTTCACTCCCATAGCACACCGAATTTCTCTGTCACTGAACTTTTCTCATTGTGCCCAAATACTTACTCACTTGTCCAACTTCCCCACGAGGTTAGAGTTCATACCTAATTTGCCTTTATTCCATCAAGAATAAGCAATACCTGGCACTCTGGCAATAGTAAGCACATATTACATGCTTTTATTTAATTAGAAAATGAATAGCTAAATTATTAAGAAGGAAAGCCAAAGTGGCCAGGAAGCCTTCCTGGATGAATACAATTGAATGTAAGTTCTATGATGGCAGGGATGATATCCATCTTATCCACTGCCATAAACCTAGCATCTAACACAGGGCCAAGCACTCCGTTGTTATTGGTTGTTGTCGAGTCAATTCTGACCTAGAGTAATTGTACGTGACAGAGCAGAACTGTGGCAGAAGGTTTTCTTGGCTGTAATCTTTAGGGGAGCAGTTCGTCAGGTCTTTCTCCCACAGAGCTGCTAGGAGGATTCGAACCGCCCATCTTATGGTTAGCAGCTAAGCACTTAACCGTTGCGCCACCAGGACTCCTTAAATACATAATCTGTACTCAAATATTAGTTGAAATGTATAAATAGATGAAAGAAGGAATTAAAGAGCTGAATCTTGAAATAAGCTTTCCCACACTCCACCACCACTCATTGACAAGAGTACTATGGAGTCAGTAGAAGAGCTGTAGACGCGTGCATAGTAGCTCCATTTTTATTTCTCCATACCCAACCCCCTTCTTTATGGAGGCCACAGAATCATCACCCTCAGACATGGAAGCAGGGTCCACTTTTCTAGACCCACCATATAAATGAGATTTAAAAATAAGGCCATTTACAGTGTATTAATACAAGTACCTCTGTGGTATCTTCAAGAAAAAGAGAAGACTGGAGAAAAAATACATATAAAGGCAGGAGTTTGACTTACTGATTTTTTTTGTTTGTTTATTTTTTTAGGATGATAAGGTGGTATTTCAGGAAAGGAGAAATCGAAGCAACCTTTTTTTTTAATCTAGTTCTTCTAGATTGTGGACCTATATTTAATGCAGATAGAGATATTCATTTTTACTTATAATTGTATATGAATGAAAATTTTCTATACACTTACACAGAAAACTCTCATCATCTCCATTTATGAAGAAACCCTAGGATAAATTTAATTTCCTGCATTCCAAATTTACCAAAGTCCCTGTATTTCTTAAATAAAGGAAACCACTAATTCTACTAATTGCCTTTTTCACAGACTTTATTTATTCCTGTCATTTCACATTCAGAAGCAAATGTGCTAACTCAACTCACTGTTCCTAAAGGAAAGTTGCATGCGATTATTTAAACGAGAGGATATTCTTTGACTGGAAACATCCAATTAGTTCTTTTTACTTCCTTTATCTACAAAGAAGACATGAAGATTAAACACCTTAATAGCCACAGAAAGTAGTGGTTCTGGCCTTCTTCTCCTTCTCATTATAGCCACCATCATGAATAAAGAAGTTTAGTACAATAAAACAGTTAAATTTATTACCACCTTTAAGAGGCCCATCAAAAAACAGTAGGTATCTTAAAAATCTCCAGGAAAGGTCACAAAGAATGGAGTTTTCTTTTAGACTTGATTTTTATCAAACAAGCTTGATCTGATTGGGCAAAGCTAATTTCACATCGATTTAGGTAAGTACACTTCTACCCTTATTACCCAAAACTGTCGTCCACTGTTAATCGATGCCTCAGAGCCTGAGCTACTGGTTAATGAATACAATCTAGCTTCTGAGGCTAAAATGCCAAGAACTAGGGTCTGGACTGTCTTAAACTCCTTTTAAATGAAGCTCATCTCTAAAGCCCAGTCTGAAATCACCAATCAGCCTTTATCAGTCAGAATCCTTCCAGAAAACAGAGGCACCCTCAAACCGAGTATTTGGGAGGGTTTCTAAAGGTGACAGTTTATAAATGTGTGGGCAGAGTTTAGGGAAACCAAAGGCAAAGTGCATTCACCACCCCTAAGCCTGGAAGTACAAGGGGAGGGTGTGGTTATCTGCACCTAGAAAGTACCACCTCGCTGGAGCTAGTACTTAAGAGGACAAACGTGGCAACCTTTAAAGAAGTAGCGTCCTTGGAGAGACAGCAAGGAGACAGTGAGGAGAAGGTGGCCCCACTCTCCCATATTCCAATCTCATGACAATGTCCCCCACTGGCCAAACGCAATGGAAAGCCAATGGACGAGGGAGCTCAGCCTCCTAGGGCACAGAACAGAGTGAGGGCATAAGGTAGATCTGGGGATGGAAAACAGAAAATATCCAACACACCGCTTTACTCCAAGAGTCAACTGCTATTACCTAAAATCCTACTTCTATGAAAGAGAGAGAGAGAGAGGTGAGAAGGATATATTAGAGAGAGAGGGAAAATTTCCAAATTCCTGTAACATTTTCTCTTTAATATGTTAACTCTGAGGCGGTAGTGGTGGGTGGTTGCTGCTGTTATTTCTAAATTAAGTATTAGCAAAAGGCCAACTCTTGCTTTTTAGTGACCCTTTGCCTATAACCCTGGCCTTAGGCAGCAGGGAATCGAATCTCATTATATAAGTGAAAGGAACTTCTAAGTTTGCCCTGTGAACATTTATTTATCCAGGGAATCTCAAAGATTAAACACAGTGTTAGTGGACTTGGTTTTCATAACTAAAGAGAACCAAATACCATGTACAATTTGTTCTGTGTCACTTTGCAGCATATTTCACATAGTTCCAGTGTTTACAGGTTTTACTTGGGAAGTCCTAGCCAAGCTCCCACTGCACATGACCCTGGTTCTCACATCGTTCCATTTTTCTGTCCCCTCATTATGACTTGCTTCTCGTCAACCAGAAGAAGACTCCCTAATGATCCTCAGGGTGTGCAGTTCTGCACCCCACAGATCATGGCACAGAGCTGGGCAAATTGAGAACTGCAGAATACACTCAAGGCTCACCACATTCATGGAGTTCCATTCGGAAGGCAGAGCTCCTTACAATTCCAAATGAGAGCATTTTTGATGAGAGGAATCTAAAAGGACCTGAGTAGAGACAGTCTCCGCTATGAGGGGTCTGGACACTGAGGGTGCCGAAGAAGCTTGAATTCTCTCTCCAAATAAACTTGAGTAAAAGTAAACGAAGGCACATTCTTCCTAAATCATAGAAAAACACAGCCAAAAAAAAAAAAAACAACCAAAAAACCCACAATGTGTTGTTCTCTGAAAGCAGAACTGGAAATATTCTCTGATCTCTCTAAGCCTCAATCTCTTTAAGTAGTAAAACGAGAGTAATAAAAGTACCTACTGGATAAATTTGTTGTGAAAATTAAATCATCCACATAATATGCTTGGCATACAACCTTCAAAATCATGATTATCATTTTTATACTTACTGCCGTTATCATCATCACCCAGATTTTTCTGAACACAAGGAATAAGGGTCTCCTTTCTGACACCTTAGTCTTTCTGTATGTTCTCTGCTAGGCTATCTGCCCAGAACCTGGAACAACAACCTGGAATGAATGAATGAATTGTTTTAGCACCACTGCATTTTACATTCTTTTCCTTCCCATCTACTCGATGGAATCGGACATCTTTTATTGGGAAACAATGATTTGGTCTCCATTTCTTCCCAATCTGTACCAGAACACTCTCTAGACTCACCTATAGTGGCAGCTTCTATAGCAAATGAAATATGAAGTGAGCCTTTTCCCCCTTACTGCCAATAAATGTGTCTTCCTAAATCCATTTATCAGCTCTATCATGAGTACAAAGACGACTGGGAAGGTGAGTAGTAATGGCTGGCAAGCTGATCTACCTCAAATTCTTTAAAATCACTAAATGCACTGTTTTTCTTTCACAGGAACAATGATGGGATAACAGAAACAGCACATTAAATTTGGAAAGGCAGCTTAGTTGCAAGGGTGTAGCAAATTGAGTCTACAGTGCAGCTTTCCCATAAACTTACCCTACAATCAATTATACATTTGCTTAAGGTCCAAATCACTAGAGAGAGCTGTCTATTCATCTGATTAGATTATGATCATTACTTCTATCCATCCACCTGTTTAAAGAAAAAAAAGGATAGAAATATTCCTTTTAAAGTAGACATATCAAAAATTTTTCCATAGTTCTCTTTAATTTCAAGCTCTTTTGCTTAGCATGAATTAGAATGAAATTGAGTAAGATTATAATTCAAGGGCATAGCTTTCTAAATGCTCCCTCCTCAATAACTCTCTTTTCTAAAACTATTTAAAAGAAAACAGCATATTAATAATCCAATGTCACAAAGCATTTTCACACATGCTATTCCAAGAGTCATTGCTCAAAATCTAGTTTCATCTTCCATGTCGTACTAATTATTTCTGTTAAAAAAACTTACTATTTATATTTGAGAATGTATGTTTCTGCCAGCATCCTATTGTGATGAAAACCATAAACAAGAAAAAATATGAGAAGCAAGCAGAGGGAGGTAGAGTTAAGCATAGTTTGGGAAACAGTGCTTTTCATATATAGCAGGAGAGTGGAGTTGAAAGCGGTTAAGGGAAGAACAAAGGGGACAGCTGAGTCCTCCTGAGACACAAACTTACAGTGTGTTCTTCCCTTATTACTTTTGAAGTCAGAAGAACATCAGACATTGTTATGTGGCACTGACAGTACAGAAGGGAGTTTCTAGACTGAACACAAAAGTGAATTTAATCACACTCATCTAGGATTTTTCAAACCATTGCTCTGGTACAGTCTGTCTAATAAATAATTGTAATAACTGTTAAACAGCTATTTTTATACCACTTTCTAATTTCTAATTTCGGAGAAAATATTGAAGTTGCCAAGGATTTCATTTTACTTGGAACCACAATCAATGCTCATGGAAGCAGCAGTCAAGAAATCAAACAACATATTGCACTGGGCAAAGTTGCTGCAAAATACCTCTTTAAAGTGTTAAAAAGCGAAGATGTCACTTTGAGGACTAAGGTATGATATTTTCAATCACTTCATATGCATGCAAAAGCTGCATAATGAAGAAAGAGGACCAAAGAAGAACTGATGTCTTTGAATTATGGTGTTAGTGAAGAATACTGAATACACCATGGACTGTCAGAAGAATGAACAAATCTGTCTTGGAAGAGGTACAGCCAGAATGCTCCTTAGAAGCGAGGATGGTGAGACTTCGTCTCATGTGCTTTGGACATGTTATCAGGAAGGACAAGTCCGTGGAGAAGGATATCATTCTTGGTAAAGTAGAGGCTCAGCAAAAAAGAGGAAAACCCTCAATGAGATGAATTGACACAGTGGCTGCAACAACGGGCTCAAACATAACAACGATGTGAGGATGGCGTGGTACCATGAAATGTGTTGTTCTGTTGTACACAGGGTCGCTATGAGTCAGAACTTGAAGGCACCTAACAACAACAGCAGTTTCTAATTATGCTACAGGAACAAAGGCATACTATCGCAACCATGAAAACGCACTTTTAAGATCCCCTACTGTGGGAAATATAATTGGCCTGTAGCCCTGGATACTGCACTCTGAAATGTCTCACTGTCTTCGTGATGGGGCCATGCTTCCCAAGGGCTATTCCCGCTCGATGGCTAAGCCTATTTCTGCAAGATATTGAGATCCTCTGATGGGTGGCTGGCTAGAGGACAGCCTTGCAAAAACTGTTTTAAAACTGTGTTGCAATCTAAGACCTTCCTTCCTCCTATTCTCCCTTACTTCTCTTTTCCAGGGGTCAGAACTGCATTATGGTCTGAAAGTTGTTCTGGCTTCTCTGGCTCCCTCTCCATTTGCCCTCACTGGTATTTCCCCCAGTAAGTCTCTTGTACATCTAATCCCACTTTGGCACTTGCTACTCAGACTACTGGGACCTACATAAATACCTCACAGTTCTGCATTCCAGAAAGAAAATTTGGGCAGATCCATTTTTTACAAACAACCATATTTTAAAATCACAAGATAAATATATCGAACTAAGTAAGAGAATCTTTTGTTTGCCTATAATCATGCCATAATTTATATTTGGTGAATCTGATTTTTGTTTATTGGCTTTCCTTCAAGTTCAATACCTTTTTACTGATATCCCCAATCTCGAAAACACAGACACACTGCCCCTATAAAAATTAAAAAATTTTATCTTATTTTAGACTAATAGCAATCCCATGTACAACAGAATGAAACATGGCCCGGTCCTGCACCATCCTCACAATCGTTGCTATGTTTGAGCCCATTGTTGCAGCCACTGTGTCAATCCATATTATTGAGAGTCTTCATTTCAGTTTATTTTAAAATTCCAATTATAAGAGCAAGTTTTGCAGGTGGGTTTGAATAAACCAGTACAGAGGCCTATATGACTGATATTAAATGAAAATTATTTCTTCTTTCCCTCCCTCCCTTCCTTCTGTTCTCACTTTCCCTCTCTCCTTCTTTTTCCTTCTTCTCTCTCTCATTTTCTTTTCCTTTTCCTCATCCTCCTCTCCCTTCCTGCCCCCCCACCCCCCGTGCCCTGCCCTGCTGCCTTGCCCTCCTCCTTCTCCTTCTTCATCTTGTTGATAGTGTGTGGTAGAGACTGCTACCTAATCATCAAATCTCTTTCTTCGTTTTCTGGACACACAGACATCAGACTACATTTCCCAGCTTCCCTTGTGCTAGATGTGGCCATGTGACTGAGTTCCAGCCAGTGAAATGTGCGCAGAAATGAAAGGCACTATTTCCACAGCTGGCCCATAAAACCTCCTGGTGTGATTCCCCATGTTCTTTAACTTTCCATGGATTACTGCCTACAAGCATAGAGAATTTGAAAACCAGCCATTGAAAATGAAAGAGTGACAAGACAAAAGGATCCTGGATCTCTAAATTACCGATTTAATCACAACTGCCGAGTAGGAACACAGAGATTGTTATGTAAACAACAAACAACCTTTATTGTGTTAAGTCTCAGATTTGGTGCTTAGCTTGTTACAACCGCTAGCATTACCTTAGCTAACATTTTATACCACAAGTAGACCTAACAGGATTCATAACAAAGATTGCCCCTGCAAGGCAGTGATGACATGTAGGGTGTGGCAGATGGCACCAAAGATGACCACTAAAAGTTCTTTCCTTTCCAGTGTGCACGTGCCACTCCTCCCCTCAAGAATTGGCTTATTTCTCGCATTTCCTTGAATATGGGATGTTCCTCTGACTTGCTTTGACCAATAGAATACAATGGAAGGGATCTTGTGAAGTCCCAAACCTAACACTTAAGAACCTAGACATCTTCTATTTTTAGGTTCTTGGAAACCAGTGTCCCTTGATACGATGTGTTAGTGTATTTATTCCATCTAAAATGAATTCTGTGATGAGAAACTAATTTGCTCTGTAAACCTTCACCTAAACCACAATTAAAAAAGAGGAAGAAAATGTGAAAAAAATTAAAATAAAGATGATATTGTACAAAAAAATAATAATAAAATGAATTCTATGGGTTGCAAAATAACATGTATGGTTGGTTTTAGTCATATTAAAATAAAGAAAAGTATATATGCACAAACACACAGGCATTGCATAGAAAAAACCTGGAAGAATAAATACAGCAACAACAAACACACACCCACATACAAATAAAAGGTAAGGAAGTCCAGGCCCTCCTGGTGGGGAGAAGCATCCCAGAATAAGAGCTGTCATATGGAGAAAGAGGCAACATTGAAGAGACTCATGGCACCACAGCCAACAGCCAGTTCCAAGGTTCCAGGACTTGGTGAGACATCATTATCAGAATTTCCAGGCAGCCCAGGTGCCAGGTGAATGCAACCACATGAGTGACCCCAGCTAACACCATCTATGTGAAGCAGAAGAACTGTGAAGTCAACTCACTGGAACATGATAAATAGTAAGTCATCATTGTTTTAAGCCACTAAGATTTGGAGGAATGGCTGCTACACACAAAGAGAAATTGATACATAAACCAGCCAAACCAGTTGCCATCAAGTCGACTCTGACTCATGACGACCCAGTGTTGGTCAGAGTAGATGTGTGCTCCATTGGGTTTTCAATGGCTGTGATCTTTCAGAAGTAGATCACCAGGCTTTTCCTCCAAGGCACGTCAGGTGGATTTAAACTCCCAAGCTATCAGTTAGTAGTCAAGTGCTTAACCACTTACACCATCCAGGGTAAGAGTTTTAAATAAAGAAGTAGATGGTTTAAAGTAAGAGAGAGCCTAAGACATGAAGGTTCTTTTTATTGTATTTTCTGCTTTGAAATTACAAAATATAAATAATTATATCCTTTACTCTCTTCAAATATTATTATGGTCTCCTGTGGACTAACTCAAAGCCAACTGCTGTGGAGTTGACTCCGAGTCATAGCGACCCCATAGGGTTCCCAAGGCTGTAAATCTTTACAGAAGCAGACTGCCACATCTTGCTCCTACAGAGCCACTGGTGGTTTTGAACTGTTGACCTTTCGGTGAGCAGTTGAGCGCTTTAACCACTGTGCAACCAGAGCTCCCTCTCTCCTGTGGATTAACCACCAAATAGACATCTTTGCCTAATAACAAACATGCCCTCGATTTCTACACAAACACAAGTAGTAATACAAAAAACATTTTTTAAATCAATTTTAATTTTTTAAATAAAAACACAAATAATACATTTTCACTATAAAAAGGGTTAAATCATACAGAAGTAGATAAAAATTTTCCTTTTATGCTCTGTCCATGTTTCCAATTCCATTCCCCTGCCCAGAGGCAACAACTGAGGACTTTTCCATTTGTTGTGCTTTAGTCTTCCAGGTTTTTTCTATGCAATGCCTGTGTTTGTGCAGATACGCTTTTCTTTATTTTGATATGACTCAAACCAAACTATACATGTTATTTTACAACCCACAGAATTCATTTTCAAAGGAATAAATAAGCTATAACACATTTTATCAAAGCACAATGTTTTCTTTTTTTTTACATATCTTCTTTATTTTTGCCAAGTTGACATTTAGAAATTTTTTCTCCTCTAGGCCAAGAATGTCACCAACTACTTCCACCTTTGACTTAAGTATGCTACATAAAAAGATTTCTTAAATGAAGACTATCTTTCCCACAGAACAGTTTCTTATCTCTTTGATTTGTAGGCATTTTCATTGTGTGAAAATACTTACTTTTCATGCTTATGTTTCAAATATTTCCCAACAGTCTTCAAGTAAGAAAAAATGATGGTGAGGGGATAAGGCTTTGAAGTTCACAGTCATCAACAACTTATTGGTAACAAAGACTGTGATGGCACTAAAAAAACCTTCTGTGTTCTCAAAATGGAAGCTCTGTTCCAAACTTGGGAAAGGTAGGAGGAGGTAGAAGCACATGAAAATATATGGCAACACCTCTCCTTACAGATCTCTTTATGTTTAATTTATGTGCCCAGATTCCTCAGTCAATTTTGGGAAGGCCAAATTACCCTACAGGGGGATTTCTTGGGTCAAAGTTGCCAGGCTTCTTAAAGATTGATCTTTAAAGATGGTTCTTCAATCCTGGAAGAAACGGATGTCCTTCTTCTTTGTAGATGAATACAATGAGTACAAGCCTGAAGGCATTTCCAGGACACATCTTCTTAAAAAGGAAAGATGATTCCCTTTTAGACAACTATTCAAATTGGACTCCTTCATTTTATTAACAGAATATGAAGTAGGACACATTTGCATGTGGTATCAAACATATGTACCTTCTTTCAGCCAACAACACAGAATATATATATTTGTTAGAAAATTTCATCATGTCAACTGCTCTCTACCATCAGGCAATAGCCTAGTTGACACAGACAATTTTCATTTGAGAAATATACTTAGCAATATGTCTCTTCAACTGTTGGTATATATATCGCCTTGGGGTATGTGACAGTGGAAGAAGTCACTGGAGAATAAAAATAGCTGTGGCAGATTGTACCTTCTAAAGATTACCTCAATAATACCTCTTATCCCACATAGTCCTCTTACAACGTGGTTTTTTTCCATCGAAAGGTGGGATCTATATCCCCTACCCTGGAAACTGGTGGATTTTGTGACTTGTTCAACAAGTAAAGTACACTGGAAATGGCACTGCATGACTTCTGAGGCTAGATCATAAACAGCCATCCAGTTTCAGCCAGTTTGCTGCTGAACAATCACACTTAATACTCAGAGCCTTTAAGTATGCAAGCTAACTTCCCTGAGGCAGCCATGCTATAAGGAAGCCCAAAACAGCCCACATGGTGAAAACAAATGAAGAAGCCCTGAGACTTCTTGGAAATCTCCAGCCAGCTCCCAGCTGCTCTAGCACCCCACTATTTCAACTTCAGCCCCACAATCCAAAAGCATCCAGTCAATCCCTTCCCAAATTCCTGACCCACAGAAATTGAGAGAGAATAAAATGATTGCTGTCGTTCCAAGTCACTAGGTTTTAGAGTGCCTTGTTACCCAGCAATAGACAACTAGAACAATAGCTAATATTTATTGAGCACATGTTATGTTCCTGGGTGTGTTTTAAGAACATTACATGTATTAACTCATTTAATCATCTCAAAAACCTTATGCTGTTGTTAGCTGTCAATGTGTCAGGCCCCATCTCATGGCAACCCATGTACAACAGAATGAAATGCTACCCAGTCCTGTTCCATACCCATGATCAGTTGCAGATCGGACCATAGTGATCCATAGGGTTTTCACTGGCTAATTTTTTTGGAAATAGATCACCAGGCCTTTCTTCCTAGTCTGCCTTATTCTACAGTCTCTGCTGAAACCTGCCCAGCATCATAGCAACAGACAAGCCTCCAATGACAGACAGGTGTTGGCTGTGCATGAAGCCCATTGGCTAGGAATCAAACTTGGGTCTCTCGCATGGAAGGTGAGAATAATACCACTGAAACACCAATGCCTCATTATTATTAGGTTCCAGGTAGTGGGTTTAAGAAGATTTCATTTACTGATTAATTTAATCCTCTCAAAAACCCTGTGAGGTGGCCCCTGGACTCTCTGTTAACCCAGAACTAAAGCTGTTCCCGAAGCCAACTCTTCAGACAAAGATTAGACTGGACTATAAGACATAAAATAATACTCGTGAAGAGTGTGCTTCTTAGTTCAAGTATATACATGAGACTAAATGAGAAGCTCCTGTCTGGAGGCGGGATGAGAAGACAAAGAGGGAAAGAAGCTAGTTGAAGGGACACAGGACACCTGGGGTGGATGGGGTTGGGGGTGCTGTCACATTACAGGGATTGCAACTAGGGTCACATAACAATAAGTGTATAAATTTTTGTATGAGAAATTAACTTGAGCTATAAACTTTCACCTAAAGCACAATAAATAGATAAAACCCCACGAGGTAGGTATTACTCTATTCCACAAACAAAAAAACTAGAGCAAATAAAGGTGCTTGTAGGTAGCAAAGATGGGATTTAACTAAGCTAGCACTCTTAAACTTAAGTCCTTACTGCTAGGTGTGTAAACAAAATAATTATGTTTTATACAGGATAAAATATGATGCTTCTTCCTGAAGTATGAATTTTATTTAATGCTACATAACCTACCACATTATTATGTATTTGTGTGTGTGCATGTGTGTATGTGTGTGTGTATCAAGCACAGTTATATTACTGGATAGAAAAAAAATACTCAGAACTTTTTAAGATACATAGACTTCAGCCCATCAACAGATGAATGGATAAGCAAACTATGGAAAATACACACAATGGAATACTATGCAACAATAAGAACAATGATGAATCTGCAAAACATCTCACAACATGGATGAATTTGTAGGGCATTCTACTGAGTGAAATAAGTCAATCACATAAAGACAAATACTGTACAAGACCACTGTTATAAAAACTCATAAAAACTTTTACACGCAGAGAGAAACAATCTTTGATGGTGTCAAGGATTGAATTATGTCCCCAAAAGATATGGGTATCGATTTGGGTAAGCCATGATTCCCAGTATTGTATGATTGTCTACCATTTTGTCATCTGATGTGATTTTCCTATGTGTTGTAAATCCTATCTCTTTGATGTTGATGAGATGACATTAGCAGCAGTTATGTTAATGAGGCCAGGCTCAATCTGCAAAATTAGATTGTGTCTTGAGTCAATCTCTTTTGAGATATAAAAGACAGAAGCAAGTAGAGAGACATGGGGACTTTACACCACCAAGAAGGCAGCACCGGGAGAAGAGCGTGTCCTTCGGACTCAGAGTCCCTGCATGGAGAAGCTCCTAGACAAGGGGAAGATTGATGACAAGGACTTTCTCCTAGAGCCGACAGAGAAGGCAAGCCTTCCCCCGGAGCTGAAGCCCTGAATTTAGATTTGTAGCCAACTAGACTGTGAGAGAATAAATTTCTCTTGTTAAAGCCACTCATGTGGTATTTCTGTTATAGCAGCACTAGATGACTAAGACAGATAGTTACTTGGGGGCAGGGGAGGGAAAAACACTAACCAGACAATAGGTAAGTAGTAACTTTGGTGAAGGGTAAGACAGTATGCAATACTGGGGAAGTTAGCACAACCTGACCAAGGCAAGGTCATGGAAGTTCCATAGATACATCCAAACTCCCTGAGGGACTGAATTACTGGGCTGAGGGCTGGGAACCATGGTCTCCAGGAACATCTAGCTCAATTGCCATAACATAGTTTATAAAGAAAATGTTCTACATCCTACCTTGATGAGTAGCATCTGGGGTCCTAAAAGCTTGTGAGCAGCCATCTAAGATACTCCACTGGTCCCACTCCATCAGGAGCAAGGTAGAATGAAGAAAACAAAAGACACAAGGGAAAGATTAGTCCAAAGGACTAATGGACCACAACTACCACAGCCTCCATCAGGCTGAGTCCAGCGCAACTACATGGTGCCCGGCTACCACCACCGATGCACAAGGATCACAATAGAGGACCCCAGACAGAGCTGGGGAAAATTTAGAATAAAATTCTAACTCACAAAAAAAGACCAGACTAACTGGTCTGACAGAGACTGGAGAAACACTGAGAGTATGGCCCCGGATGCCCTTTTAACTCAGTACTAAAGTCACGTCGGAGGTCCACCCTTCAACCAAAGATTAGACAGACCCATAAAAAAAAAGAAGACTAAATGGGAATATCAGCTCAGGGGCAAGGACAAGAAAGCAGGAGGTACAGGGAAGTTGGTAACGGGGAACCCAAGGTCAAGAAGGGGAGAATATTGACATGTTGTGGGGTTGGCAACAAATGTCACGAAACAATATGAGTATTAATTGTTTAATGAGAAACTAATTTGCTCTGTAAACCTTCATCTAAACTACAATAAAAAGAAAGAAAGAAAGATACACAGACTTCAGAGAAAATCTGCTTAACGCTATTCATCTAGACTCCCTGGAAACCATACCTCTTATCAAAGCATTTCCTGAAAAAAAGAGTCTTCATTTTGTTCTGTTTTGTTATCATGAACTTGATTTCTTTTGAGGGCTAGTATAACAAATTGTAATATGAAGAATGTTTCTACATAATCACTAAGCAGCAATATGGTAGACTTGGGTCCCTCCATCACTGCAGGAGAAGAACACCTCTTGGAATTTTTTATAAGCTGCAGCATATCTAGACATGGAAATATTGGCATGCCTTCTTGAAGCAAAGCACTTTTCTGCAATGGATTTACTTGTCTGGTTTCTCTTTTATCTTTAAAAATCAGGTGGGATCCAAAAGAATCACAGTACAACAATACTGGAGGTGTTTATCTTAGGAATTAATATCAGAAAAAAAAACATTAACTGAGAATTATTTATTTCTTATTGAGAAGAACAGAGAGTTTAATATTTTGATCATTTATTACAAGTTCTAAAGAACATGCAGCAGGACTCAGGCCTTCAGTTCCTTAATACCAAGGAGTTGATGATAAACATTAACCTCTATGTCTGAAAGAATGACTTTAGAAGCGGTCCAGTCGGAATGCTTTTTCATCGGCACTGGTCCCACAGAGGCTCCCACCTAACATTTGTGGGGCCCAAGGCAAGAGTACAAATGGAGGCCTGCACACCATTTGTCTAAACGTTTTAAAATTGTAACAAGTTGTAGCTAAGCCTGGCCTGCCTTCCCACCTAAGGGCCCCATCACCACTCCTTGGGGGTCACCATGGGGGACTCGGGGCCAAAGGAGTCACACTACCCCTTGGCTGGAGCCTGCTGTCTATGAGGTAATATGAATCTGCTGGGGCAGGGCAGGGTAGATCTTGCCTACCACTACTTTTGCTCACCAATCTTAAGGAAATTCTCTGTCATTAGACAATGCGTGATAGTTTTAAACATGGCTGCAAATTCTTTAATATTCCTCCCATCAACAGGTAGAGTCTAATTTTCCTCACTGAGCATGGGCCAGCCATAGTGCCTGAGTTCTAATGAATACAACGTGGCACAAGTGACTCAGTGTGACTCCTACTCTAGTTTAGAAAATGTGATAGAGCTTCCCCCAGTTTAGCTGGTTCGCTCTTTCTCCTTCTCTCTCTTTCTCCCTCTCTCTCTCTCTGTCTCTGTCCCTCTCTCCCCACTCACTTTTGTATTCTAGCCCGTGTTGCAAGGAAACCCAGACTTCAAAGAGAAGCCTCGTGCAGCTGACAGCCCCAGCTGAGGTTCCAGCCAGCAGCCAGCAACAACCACCAGACATGTAAGTGAATGAGTCTCGAATGATTCTAGCCCAGCTGATACAGAGTAGAGCAGAGACAAGCTGTCCCCACCAAGCTAAATCTGCCCAAATTGCAGACTTGAGAGAAAAATAAATGTTGGTGTTGTTTGCTAGGGTTATATAATTTGTTTAAGATTTCACTTACCACTAGGTTTTGGGGTGGTTAGCAATAGATAGCCAGAACACAGGGTTAAATGCTAGTTTTTCTAATGGCCATGTTATAATGTAAAAACAAAATAAACAAAAAACAGTTGCCATGGAGTCAATTCTAACTCATGGCGACCCATGTGTGCAGAGTAGAACTATGCTCCATAATCTTCAAGGATGTAACATTTCTGAAGTAGACTGCCAGACCTTTCTTCCTCATGTGTATGCCTGGGATAATAACTCCCCCTCAAAGATATCAAGAGTACCCACAAAAAAAAAAAAAAAAAGTATGTGGAAACAGATACAGAGCACTTCACATTTCATAAATGTGTCTTGTGCTCAGATCTGACCATTCAAGATATTTATTCTTGCTTCCTTCTCTAGCACTACTGTTTTTCCTCAAGGCAGAGAATTGTGAAAAGTATTCCTGCCACATATACAAGTGTGACTAATCTGTACTTTATTTTCTAAGTGAAATAAGAAATTATTCTTAGAACAGTCTTCAAAAACCTTTGTCCACTGAACCCACTCTAAGAAGAAACTCAAGAAGCCAGCAGATTTTCCTCCTTGAAGGCACTGAAGACCCTAGGAAGAACAATGTTTTATGGACCGCTGGGAGCTTACATAGTGGCTCATCCTCTACATATGCCTTCCCATGGAACTGCGTGCCCAAGGGAGAAACGTTCCCCATTAATGCCTGACACAGCTCTCCCTCTATGACGTTAGGATGCTGTGCATCGCAGAGAATTATTCAAAAACAGAATCTGACTTGAAAGGCTGACTTTTCTAGAAGCTGAGTTTCACAGATACTCTTTTATTTTTTAATTTTCTCTTAATGGCCTCCAAATGGCATCAGAAGATGAATTTCAAAGAAGTATAATTTATTTAAGACTTCACTTACCAAACAAACACAGTAAAAGATGACATCAAACGTCTGCAGTTTTCAATCACATGGCCGGGAGAGAAGCACAAAGCGGCTTTAGTGAAGTGCATAATTTGGCAACCTTGCCATCGAAGGCAATTTTAAACGCATAATTCAAAATGCTCATTGACAGCAGGCCTCTCTTGCTGGGTATTAATCTGCCAGTATAAATCTGGAAACATCAGTGTCTCTCAACTAGAAGCATAAATTTTAAAAATGAGAAATAAAATCACGGTGGCATGAATAGGGCACAGGTGGGTAACTGACAAGCCTGAATAATGTGGAAAAATCATAGGTTAGAGGAAATGTCATAACAGTAATATAAAGCCTTGGGTTTGCACACTCACTTCCCCAGAGAGATCAAAGAACAAATTTCAAACTCACAAAAAAAAGTCCAGACTTACTGGTCTGACAGAGACTGGAGAAACCTCCAAGAGTATGGCCCCTAGACACCCTTTTAACTCAGTACTGAAGTCACTCCTGAAGTTCACCCTTCAGCAAGATTAGACAGATCCATAAAACAAAATGAGAGTAAATGAGCACACCAGCCCAGGGGCAAGGATGAGAAGGCAGGAAGATACAGGAAAGCTGGTAATGGGGAACCCAAGCTTGAGAAGGAGAGAGTGTTGTCGTGGGGTTGGCAACCAACGTCCCAAATGAACAATAATACTCATAGTTCAACCATGTATATGAGACTAAGTGGGCACACCAGCCCAGAAGCAAAAATAAGAAGTCAGGAAGGGACAGGAAAACTAAATGAATGCAAATGGGGAACCCGAGGTCTAGAAGGGGAGAGTGTTGACACATGGTGGACTTGGCAACCAGTGTCACAAAACAATCTGTGTATTAACTGTTCTATGAGAAACTAATTTGTTCTGGGAACTTTCAGCTAAAGCACAATCTAAAAAAAAAAAAAAAAAATCTCTTTATATACATTATCTCATCAATGGCCCCGCCACCTTGCAATAGCGCAATGTAAGGGCAGACACCAGGCAGTGGTAGTTCTGTGGCCAGCGACAGCCCATGTCAGAGGCGTAGGTGAGGTATGGCATGTAGAGCACGTGCTACTGGTGTCACTTGGGGGAGGGGGGTGCGTTCCAATGAGCAGTTTCTCTTGGCCATGACAATTTCCATCACCAGCTGTGAGAGAGCATTCAGAAATTTAAAACTCATTGCCATAGGCACTATTTTCCATAGATGTAGCCCATTGTGAACCCTATGACTTCCATTCTCTTTTCTGGAATTAAGTGTGATAGTACGAGATGAGCGTTAGAGTCACAGCTTGAGATGTAACGTAGCATCAGTTCTTAAACCAGTTTATACCTTTCTCCCAATTTGTCACACGACACAGATAACTATCTATCTGCATCTACAGTTACATTACTAATGGACTGTAACTGTGACTCTTAGAGTTCGAAGACATCAAAAACATGTGTAACCGCTAATTGCAGAGTTACTTAACTACGTGAAATTATTTCAGAAAGCAGGTTGGCTGTGGGACTTAATTGTTGCTCAACACCCCAGACATCTTAGACATTTGATTTTTTTTAATTAACCTCTTCCCACCTCCTGTTGGAAAGATTATATATACGTTACAGTATATGTGTGTGCACATTAATGAAAAACAGGAGAAGAAAAATGCTATTTGTCTATTATGCAGGCTAATTTTTCTGAAAGCCGCAATGTCAAAATCTTATTTCATGTCTCTTGTATTCGCTGTCTCCCAGAAAAAAATAGGCCTTTGTGAAATATAACCATTTTTCAAATGCTGCTCATTCATATTATATCAATCAAAATTGTCAAACTGCAGCGCATCTTCCTAGAGGAAGAAAAAATTACACCGGCTCAGAAGCCTATTTCTAAGAGCTAAAATCTTTATGTGTGCTAATAATTTTACTATACTTGAAGATTCTATCGGGTTAATATTTCTTTGATAATCCATCCAAGGATTATATCTGCCACCTCAAATTCTCTTTGAAAATAAACTTCTAAACCTAATGACTCCACTAACATTTCAAATCAATGACTGTGTCTCGTCTCCAAAATATAACTAATTATGCAGAAGCATAACCAAATTTCTAAGAATTACCAGGGAACGATACACCTTAATTCTAGGATACATAGCTGAAGAAGGAAGGTCTGAAACAAGCTTTAAGACTGTATGCATGGAGCTTCTGGCTTGAATTTGTGAATAAAATAAAATCATTGGTATCCATCTGAGATATAACAACACTTGCATTTTCAAGAAAAATGTCATTTTTATAAGTAGACACTTATAAGAAAGTTGCAGAGGCATTTAGGGAGAATGATGACTAAGTACGAGTACTATATTCACTGATTTCATTAATTCAAGCACTAAGTGCAGGTATTGCATTTATACGAAGTTTTACTGACTTTACAAAAGTTTGAGTTAAGGCTAAGATGCCACACTTAGCTGCAAGTTCCAGCTAGTGGTGATTGAGACTCTTGCTACTCAGAGGTTGGTCCAGGACATGACCCTGAGTTCATTAGAAATGCAGAATCTAAGGCCCCACATCAAACACATTGAATCGACGTCTACATTTCACCACGATGGTGTTGGTGATCCTGAATTGATTGCCATGTACATAAAATTTGGAGAACCACTGAGTTAAAATGCTACCAGAAACCTAGAAGACAATATTAAAGAGACTGTCTTAACAAAAGTGAAGCCTGTGTAGTGAAGTAACATTTGGTCCAACCCATCTTTCATCCAACAGATTACCAACACTGCTTCATGTTCCCCATCCCCCATCTTCAATATGTGCTTGGTCTATTAAGTAAATGCAATATAAAGACAGCTGAAAGGTCCATTGTTGGTCCCCTTCTAGATTTCCAGCAAGGACTTTCTCTCCTTCAAAAACTGAGAAAGGAGACTTTATGTTATACAAAGGGGAAAAGGAAGTTAAGTAATGAGCTTGGTTTTGGGTCCCCAAGAGGAATATACAGTTTTGCTTTGCTTCAGATACTGTCTTAATTTTTCTCTTCTCGATTTTAATTAATCAGCTTCCCATCCTTGAGTGTGACATACCAGTGTCATCAATGGAAATGAAATGCATTTGAACTCTTTCTGCTTCTATAACGCTTTATTTTCCTCATGTCATTTTACTATGAAAATGTCACTGTTGTTGTTAGGTGCCGTTGAGTCGGTTCCAACTCACAGTGATCCTAGGTACAAAAGAATGAAACACTGCCCAATCCCACGCCATCCTCACAATCTTTGTTATGTTTGGGCCCATAGCTGCAGCCACTGTGTCAATCCATCTCATTAAGTGTCTTCCTCTTTTTTGACTCACTTTACCAAGCATGATGTCCTTCTTCAGCGACTGGCCCCTCCTGATAACATGTCCAAAGTATGTGAGACAAAATCTCGCCATGCTCGCTTCCAAGGAGCATTCTGGCTGTACTTTTTACAAGACAAATTTGTTCATTCTTCTGGAAGTCCATGGTATGTTCAGTATTCTTCACCAACACCATAAGTCAAAGGCATCATTTCTTTGTCTTCCTTATTCACTGTGTAGCTTTTGCATGCATATGATGCAAATGAAAATACTATGGCTTGGGTCAGGCACACTTTGGTTTGTAAAGTGACATCTTTGCTTTTTAACATTTTAATCAGGTCTTTTGCAGCAGATTTGTCCAATGCAATATGTCATTTGATTTCCTGAGTGCTGCTTCCATGGGCATTGATTGTGGATCCAAGTAGAATGAAATCCTTGACAACTTCAATCTTTTCTCCATTTATCATGATGTTACTTACTGGTCCAGTTGTGAGGATTTTTGTTTTATGTTGAGGTATAATCCACACTGACAGCTGTAGTCTTTGATCTTTGTCAGTAAGTGCTTCAAGCCCTCTTCATTTTCAGCAAGCAAGGTTGTGCCATCTGCATATCGCAGGTTGTTAATGAGTCTTCCTCCAACCCTCATGCCCTGTCCTTCTTCATATAGTCCAGTTTCTCAGATTATTTGCTCAGCATACAAATGAAAGGTGAAAGGATACAACCCTGATGCACACCTTTCCTGATTGTAAACCACACAATATCCCCTTGTTCTGTATGAACGACTGCTTCTTGGTCTATGTACAGTTTCTGCATGAGCACAATTAAGTGTTTTGCAACTCCCATTCCTCACAATATTACCCATAATTTGTTATGATCTACACAGTCGAATGCCTTTGCATAGTCAATAAAACACAGGTAAACATCTTGCTGGTAGTCTCTGCTTTCAGCTGAGATTCATGTGACATCAACAGTGATACCCCTCATTCCATGTCCTCTTCTGAATCCAGCTTGAACTTCTGGCAGTTCCCTGCCAGTGTACTCCTGCAATCACTTTCGAATGATCTTCAGCAAATTTTACTTGTTTGTGATATTAATGATACTGTTTGATAATTTCCACATTCTGTTAGATCACCCATCTTTGGAATGGGCACAAATATGGACCTCTTCCAGTCAGCTGGCCAGGTAGCTGTCTTCCAAATTTCTTGGCATAGATGACTAAGCACTTCCAGTGTTGCATCCATTTGTTGAAACATCTCAGCTGGTATTTTGCCAATTCCTGGAGCCTTGTTTTTCACCACTGTCTCAGTGCAGCTTGGACTTCTTCCTTCAGAACCATCGGTTCTTGATCATATGCTACCTCCTGAAATGATTTGAACATTGGCCAATTTTTTTTTGGTACAGAGTCTGCATATTCCTTCCATCTTCTTTGGATGCTTTCTGTGTCATTTAATATTTTCCCTGTAGAATTCTTCAGTACCACAACTCGAGGCTTGAATTTTTCTTCAGTTCTTCAGCTTGAGAAATGCTGAGCGTTTTCTTCCCTTTTAGTTTTCTAACTCCAGTTCTTTGCACATTTCATTATAATACTTCACTTTGTCTTCTCAAGCTGCCCTTTGGAAATCTTCTGTTCAGCTCTTTTGCTTCATCATTTTTTCCATTCACTTTAGTTACTCAATGTTCAAGAGCAAGTTTCAGAGTCTCTTCTGACATCCATTTTGTTGTTTTCTTTCTTTCCTGTCTTTTTAAAGACCATTTGCTTTCTTCATGTAGGATGTCCTTGAGGTCATCCCACAACATGTCTGGTCTTCAGTCATTAGTATTCAATGCATCAAATCTATCCTGGAGATGGTCTCTAAATTCATGTATTTCCTCAGCATACAAACTGAATAAGTATGGTGAAAGGATACAACCCTGACACATACTTTTCCTGATTTTAAATCACATGGCATCCCCTTGTTCTGATGGAATGACTGCCTCTTGGTCTATGTACAGGTTCTGCATGAGCACAATTAAGTGTTCTGGAATTCTCATTGTTTTGCAATGTTATCCATAATTTGTTATGATCCCTACAGTCAAATGCTCAAGGTCATACTTTGGCTCTCAGGGATTTAATTTTCTTCAACTTGAACTTGTATACAAGCATTTGTTGATCTGTTCTGTAGTTGGCCTTTGGCCTTGTTCTGACTGATGATATTGAGCTTATCCATGGTTTTTATCCACAGATGCAGCTGATTTGATTCCTATGTATCCTAGCCAGTGAGGTCCACATGTATAGTTATCATTTATGTTGTCACTGAAGTATTTCAAATATTAAATTCTAGGTAGTATCATTT
The DNA here is from genome assembly GCA_030035585.1 of Dugong dugon. Lineage (NCBI taxonomy): Eukaryota > Metazoa > Chordata > Mammalia > Sirenia > Dugongidae > Dugong > Dugong dugon. The sequence goes on along the minus strand of CM057480.1, from coordinate 16,966,069 downwards.
TTCTGAATGTAAATGAATTCATAGAGAAATATGACATTGAAGCATAGAGTCAATAACAAACTGGAAAGTTCTACTTGAGTAAGAGGGGTCCTCAAAGATACCCCAAACCACACAGAATTTAGTCCCCCATAACCTCAGGTCACAGGAAAAAAATTAAATGTTGAGCTTTCTCATCAATGATCGTTTAGAACCATGCAATATTTCCAGAAGATGTTTAGTATTAAGAATCAACATTTTACAACATTTGGAATATGTCTTCTAGGTTACATCAAATATGGTTAATTCAGAAAAGACCAATCCTATTGGCCCTATTTTTCTCATGGTTGTCAGAGACTAGAGGCAGTCTCCAGGCTGGCAATTTCCAGAATTCCACAGATCCTAACATTGTTTTTTAGATGAAGAAAATAAGGAAATCTATTTGGAGGTTGGAGGATATGGTTCATGTGATTCTAAACATGTCAATTTATTACTTCAGCTTAAGAAACTCCATTATCTTTATAATTTTTTTTTTCTGGTTTTCCTTGCTGCTTAACAAACCACTCCAAAACTCATTGGCATTAAAAAAAAAAGACCTATTTTATTGTGCTCAGATATTCTGTGAGTCTCAGGAATTCAGACAGGGTGTAACAGGGAAGGCTTGTTTCTGCTCTGTAATGTTTGGAGCTTCAGCTGAGAAGACTCACAGGGCTGGGAGTGACTCATGAGGATGGGGGTGGGATTCCAGAGCCTGGGCTAGGATAATCTGACAGACTGTTGACCCCTATACATGGCCTTGTTATGTGGCTTGGACTTCTACGCAGTCTGGTGGCTTCAGGATAGTCAAACTTCTTATATGGTAGCTTACAGCCTCAAGAGCAAGTCTTCCTGGCTCAGAAGTCACATAGTGTCTCTCCTACTATACTCTACTGGTTGAAATAGCCACAAATCTGCTCAGACTCAAGGGGAGGAAACACAGACCCTAACCTCAATGAAAGGACTGTCAATGAATCTGAGGCAATATTTTAAAACTACCACATACACATTAAGTTTAAGGGCAATATTTGTATTTAAGAAAGGCTTTCACTGTTTAAAAAACATTCAAAAAATCACTGATCAAATACAATCCTACTATTTTGCAGATGAAGAAAGTGGTCTTGAGTGAAGAAAATCTTATGCAATGTATTTATTTTGCACTTGTCATTTGAACCAGGTTATATGTAATTCTCTCAAATTTAATCCCTACATCCTTACCACTATACTGAAGATACTTTTCCTTGTTAATTGTAGTAATAACCCATCTTTGTTCCACCTGGAAGCTCTACAAAACCTACAAAGATTCAACATCTTTAAGAGAATATTTACCTATGAAAGTCACTATAGACATCCTGAAAGACAAATGTTCCCAATAAAACAATTTATTTTGTGAACATGTGAAATGCTCACTGGCCATGATAAAAAGATGGATTCTCTCCATGCTTGGCATCATGTTAGCACCCCACTCACTCTTACAAAATGAAACAGAATTGAAAATGCATTCAACCAGATAAAGAAACTATGGAAACTATGAGAGTCAGCTCTCCTCAAACATAGCAAAAACATATAGGAAGTCAGAAACATTTCTCAAGGTCAAAACATGGAGCAGAGAAGTCTCCTCTATAAGAGGAGATAACAATTTCACTCCTGGAAAGTACTATAGTGAAAATTACATGGGAAAGGTGTAAACCATTCCAAGATGGATAGACTATGGTATAAAAACCAAATCTACCGCCATCGAGTCGATTCCAACTCATTGTGACTCTATAGGATTGAGTAGAACTGCCCAGTTTCCATGGCTGTAAATCTTCACAGAAGCAGACTGCCACCTCTTTCTCCCATGGAGCTGCTGGTGGGTTCGAATCGCCGACCTTTTGGTTGGCAGCCAAGCGCTTTAACCACTGTGTCACCAGGGTTCCCAAAATATAGTATAAATACCTAAAATAAGAAGTTTAAACATTAATTGAAAAGATCTAGGGAGATACTGAGGGAAGATGGTAGCATTTGCTGGATGTGGATGTTGTCTTCCCCAATCCTAGGGCCAGGATATACAAGGCAGCTTGGCAGGACCATTGCTGATGGTATCCTGGGGTGAGGGTCACTGAGAATCGTACAAAGGGCTGACTGCACCAGGTTGGGAGCTTATGAAATAAGAAGTTTGAACTGCTGGTATTTGTGCATTTGAATTTCTAACACAAGGTAGAAATGCCGTCCCTGAATTAGGAATGATGAGGGAAGAGGAGTGATCAGAGAAGAGAATTCCACGTGACGATGAACAAAGAAACATTGTTTCTTAGACGAAAAGATGAAGAAATCTTCTACTTGAGGGTGGGAGAATATTGTCCATGTAATTCTAGGCATGTCAATTAATGTGTGCATAAACATATACACAAAACACCAAATCAAAACCAAACCCATTGCCATCAGGTGGACTCCAACTCATAGCGACCATATAGGACAGAGAAGAACTGCCCCACAGGGTTTCCAAGGCTGTAGTCTTTACAGAAACAGACTGCCACATCTTTCACCCACGGAACGGCTGGTGGGTTTGAACTAGGGCTTCAAACTGGTTCATTTTAGTTCAAAACCCTGCCGAGAATTTGCATTTCCACCCCAGATGTACTGAATCAGAATCTACATTTTAACAAGCTTTCCAGGTGATTCTTATGTAGAACTTGTTAGAAATGCAAATTCTCAGCAGGGAATTTGTTAGAAATGCAAATTCTCAGCAGGGATTAGAACCTAAAAGAACCAGTTCAAAACCCTGGTTTGAACTGCCCACCTTTTGTTAGCAGCCAAGAGCTTAACCACCACACTACCAGGACTCCTTATATAAAACACACACGTACTCAGATTCTCATTGCAGTGCAATGCTACAAACACATGCTTCAATATAACATATAACAGCACTTTTAACTATTCTTTTAGGAAAGGCCCATGCCTTTCATAGAAGGTGCACATTTGTGTGTTTGTGCGTGCTAGACAGACAGGACAGATTACCCAATAAGCAGGGTACACACGGGCTTACTAGTGCTTACTTACTAATCTGTAGTGCATAATCTTACCTGGGTTTCACTACTTCAAAGATATGGTAAAACCCATGTAAAATTGTGCACTACAGATTAATAAGCAAACACAGTTAAGCCTGTCTGTAACTTGTCTACTGTAAGCCCGTGCATACCTTGCTTAATGGTTAGTCATCCCTGTAAATAGGTAATAAGTTATTTAATTATCTTTAAATAAATGCCTTAGACAATATTTTTTTTAATTTCTCTATTCCATTAGTTATTTAAAAAAAAAATACTAGCAATTGATGGTCAGTTATTTCTGAATAGGCTTCAGCCTACACCATCAGGAGCCATGACAGGCAGAGTGAGAATTTTTCAAAAGGCATTTGTTCCATTAGAAAATTTTCCAGAGGCGGAGCCAACATGGCACTATAGCCAGAAGCACCATGCCATCCCTCTGCAGCAAAGGTCCAAAAAACTAAATAAAACAGATATAAACGTCAATCCTGGAAACCTAAGAATCAAATGAAAAAAACAAAAATTTTCCAATTAAAAAATAAACTCTGATAAAACTAGAATTGAAGTGAGGTAGTTAATGATGCATAATTAAACTAGATTCCATAGAAATCAACCCAACAAAACAGATTTTAAATTTTCTTCTAAAATTTAAACAACAGGCGACCAGAGTCTCAAAAGCCTGAATTCAATATGGAGTCATTTGTCCAGTTCATTAATGACAAACAAATATTTTTTGAAAGAAAAAATCACACATCAGTACCAGAGCTTTGTTTTGACATACATTCTTGAAGAGTCCATTGACTAGAACAATCAACAATGAGTAAAGAAAATGAATTAAACATCAAGGACATAGTACAGGGGATCCATCTGCTCCCGTGGCTATACCTGTTGAGGCCATGATAGCTTGTTGAATGGTGAAAAGTAAGTACTGAGTCAAATTTTGAGAGGACTAAGTGCCCTGGTGGCACAGTGCTTAAGCGTTCAGCTGCGAACCAAAAGGTCAGCTATTCAAACTCAACAGCTTCTCCATGGATGAAAGATGTGACAGTCTGCTTTGTAAAGATTACAGCCTTGGAAACCCTACGGGGCAGTTCTACTCTGTTGTACAGGGTTACTAGGAGTCGGAATCAACTCGATGGCAATAGGTTTTTAGGCGAAGATCTTTACCTAGATGATAAAGAATTGGATTAAATGGACTGAATCAACCACTTACTTGGATGGCAAGTAAACCAACTTTAAAAAGACATACTTTTAAGAAGAAAAACATTAAAATGATCTCTTGTTAGTTCCGCTCTCTCAAGCAATTATATTTTTTTAAAAAATCAGTATCAGGTCAAAACTTGTAACAAGACTGATCGTGCTATCATGGTCTAAATCTTAGCCCTCATGGTTTGGCTCCCAACCCATTTGCAGCTCCAGACAACGGGGTCAAAAATACGAACCAGTTCCCAAGGGGTGGAATAGGACGCAAAGAGGAAGACTAGACTGGTAGCACCATGAGGCCTGAGAGTAAGTAGACTGTTTATGTTTTTGTGCTTATCAATTAACTACGGGAAAAGTAGAAGTAAAGCCTAAGTAATCAAAGGCTAACAATTAACCCCATTCTCTGTTTATGGTTCTTTTTCAGTCAATGGATATGACAACGCCCCCTACCACCCCCTAAACTGGGTGCTCCTCACTTTCCCATATCCAAAGGCAATAGGAAGAGGGGTTGGTAGCAAATAATTGGCTCAGTCTGAGGCTTCCAGTCCAGAACTACTCCATCTCAACTTCTGACCCCAAATGCCTAAACTCCCAATTCACTCATGACATAACAGCAAATAACCTTTTTTCTGCAAACTTATCAACACTTCCTACACCTTGACTCCTCCAGGTTCTTCTAGGCCTCAGCACTCTCATAGCTTCTTTTCCTTTCATAGTCAGTCTTGACTCCAAGGTTAATCATCTTGTTCCTTAGTTCTCTTCTGCCACAATACTTTCTGACAAACTGACCAGGTAAGGCCCAACTCCAGCATAATATTAAAATTTCCCAACTCCAATCTCGGCAGTTGAGTGCAAGATAAGTACAATATTCTTGTTAAATGGCACCTGATAGATTCCCAATCTCCAACTTCATCTGGGACATCAGAACCGTCAACCAGTCCTTTCACACATCCTCGGGAAACATTCTTTCCCATTTCTCTCAAGTCACTATCGCAGACCTGATCACTCTCAAGTTCCCTACTCAGCCTCAGCAAACAATTTGTCTCCTATCTCCTCGTGTAAATTGAAGTAATAATCTATAACTGGACAGGACTTCTGGAACGGTAGAGTGAGGGGCTTGGCAAATCCTCTCCACAAAAAGCAATGATAAAACTGGACAAAATTCTCAGCAACAAAGATTCCAGGACTCTGGAAATAGCACAAAAGCATAAAGCAAATTAAGGAGCAACGACACAGGAAAAACTACTGAAACTCATTAAGAACCTCTCTGTGGCATTTTAGCCTGGGGTTGCTACCATTCTTCTCTCCCTCACACCCCTTATCTTTGCATTACTCCAGCTATGTACCAGGATGAAGCAAGCCACGAAAACCAGTAGATTCCCATCCAGGAGGGGTGAGGGCTGATTTGATATGGAGTAGAGAATGGTAAAATCCCCATACTCAAGGGCACCGTCTGAAATAGCGATCTCAGCGGCCTGAGGTTGTGATCCTGGTTGGAGGCAAGCAACAGATGGACTAGCCATGAATTTAGCAGGGAGATCCAGGAAATGAGATAGCCATAGAAGGCTTTGAAAAGCTCCCACACTTCTCTGGTGGTCCAGAAGGCAGTGAGTGTGTACAAGGCTGTGCAAACTCCCAGGAAAGACTGGAGAGGGTTCCAGCTACCTACTTGTCCCTGATGAATGTGAGGCCTGCTGGGAATACTAATGTCTTAGTTATCTAGTATTGCTATAACAAAAGTACCATGTGAATAGCTTTAAGGAACATAAATTTGTTTTCTCATAGTTTAGGAGACTAGAAGTTTGAATTCAGGGTACCGGCTATAAGGGAATGTTCTCTCTCTCTCTGTCAGCTCTGGGGGAAGGTCCTTGTCCTTTTTTAGCTTCTATTCCTAGGTTCCTTGGCAATCATGTGGCATGCATCTTCCCCTTTGTTTGTAACTGCTTATTTGCTTGCTTAATCTGCTGTTTTATATCTCAAAAGAGATTGATTTAAGACACACTCTACACTGATATGACCTCATTAACATAACAAAGAAAACCCATTCCCAAATGGGATTATAACCACAGGTATAAGGGTTAGGATTTATAACATATATTTTGGGGGAACACAATTCAATTCATAACAACTAGTAAGCTGTCTGACCTTTGAATGTGTTCCACAATTCACGCATAGACTAATCAACAAGGTCAGAAGCCACAACGGTTCAAGATATGTGAGTGCAAATTCTGACTGACTGTTCATAACATAACCATTAAGCAATTCTGAAACAAGAGCAACCCCTAGAAAGTCAGGCTTAAACATAAAAGTAATAAAGAAAAAGAAATAACCTTTTGCAGAGACATCAAAAGTTGCATGTTGTCAGGGAGACAGATTCCACAGAATTAGTCCAAGCAAGTAACCAAACAAACAAACAGTAGAAACAACAGTACTCAAAGAGGAAGCAAATTGAGATTTTCTATGATATATCATCTAAAATGTCCAGTTTCCAACAACAAATATATATGTGTATATATATATACATTATATATATGTCTATACATGTATATACACAAAATCCATTGCCATTGAGTCAATTCCAACTCATGGCAACCCCATGTGTTACAGTAGAACTCAGCTCCATAGGATTTTCTTGGCTGTAATCTTTATAGAAGCAGATCACCAAGCCTTTCTTCCATGGTGCTGCTAGGTAGGTTCGAACCACCAACTTCTCAGTTAGCAGTCTAGTACAAACCATTTTCACTAACCAGGGGATCCCCCCTCCCAAAAAAAAAATATATGATACCTGCAAAGAAATGAGCTAATAAGCCATGAAGTGAAAGAAACCAGTCTGAAAAGTCCACATACTGTATGAATCCAACTGTATGACATCCCGGAAATGGCAAAACCGTAGAGACAGTGAAAAGGTGGTGAAACTATTCTCTAGGATACTGTAATGGTGAATACATGACTTTATGCATTTGTCAAAACCTATAGTACTGTACAACACTAAGAGTGAACCCTCATGTAAACTATGGAACTTAGTTAATCACGTATCCACATTTGCTCATCAGATGTAACAAACGTACAACATTAATGCAAGATGTTATTAATAGGAGAAAGTGTGTATGGGAGGAGGCTACATGAACTGTGTAATTTTTGCTCAATTATTCTGTAAACCTAAAATTATTCTAAAAATAAAGCCTATTAATTTTTTTTAAAAAGCTACCAGGAAAATATTAAAATATTACAATTATAAAGGTATATGCACCTAATATCAAAGTCTCAAAATACACGAAGCAGAAACTGAGAGAATGAAGAGAGAAACTGATAATTCAACAATAATAATTGGAGACTTCAATACTCCCATTCAAAGACAGGACAATTAGGAAGAAAATTAGTGAGAATATATAAGACTTGAAAAACACTACCAACCAACGTGACCTAACTTAAATCTACAGAACTCTCCACCCAATAACGGCAGAATACACATTCTTTTCAGGTACACATGGCACATTCTTCAGGATAGAACTAATGGTGTTGTTGTTAGATGTATCAAGTCAATTATCACCTCAGAGTGACCCCATATGACAGAGTAGAACTGCCCTCAAATGGGTTTTCTAGGTTATAATCTTAACAGGAGCACACTGCCAGGTCTTTCTCCCACAGAGCTGCTGGGTGGATTCAAATCACCAACCTTTCCGTTAGCAGCCAAGTGCTTAATCATTTCGCAACCAGGGCTCCAGAACTAATGGTAGGACATAAAAATTCTCAATATATTTGAAGGATTGAAATCATACAAAGTAACAAATTTGGGAAATGTCCTAAATATTTTAAAATTAAACAATACTTTTCAAAATAACCCATGAATCAAAGAAAAAAAACATGCAATATCAAAAAATATTTTGAACTGAACTTCAGTCAAAACATCAAACAAAACCAAACGCAAACTCGTTGCAACAGAGTTGACTTCAACTCATAGCAGCCATATAGCATTTCAAAAATTATAGGATGCAGCTAAAGCAGTTTTTAGAAATAATTTTATACCTTTAAATGATTACATTAGGAAAAAAGAAAGAGCGCAATACCCTAAACTTTCATCTTCCAAAGCCAGAAGAAAAAGACCAAACCAAACCCAATGCAAGCATCAGGAAGGAAATAATGAAGACTAGAGTGGAAATCAATGAAATAGAAGAGAGAAAAAGAGTAGATCAAAGCAATGAAACTGAGAGTTTTTTCTTTGAAAATAACAACAACAACAAGAAGAAAGCAAATCTTTCACTAGGCTTACTGAAAATATGAGGAAATGAAAAAGACACCAACTATCAATATCAGGAATGAAAGAGGGGGCATCACTACTTTACAGAAATTAAAAGGATTACGTGGTGAAAGTACGAACCACTTTATGTCAACAAGTTAGATATCTGAGATGAAAAAGACAAATTTCTACGAAGACAAAAATTATTAAAATTGACTCATAAAGAAATAGAAAATCTGGGTAGATTTATAAGAACAAAGAAACTGAATTAGTAATTAAAATACTTCCCACAAACAAAAGCCCAACCCAGATAACACAATTAATTATACCATGGACTGCCCGAAGAACAAACAAGTCTGTCTTGGAAGAAGTACAGCCAGAATGCTCCTTAGAAGCAAGGATGGAGAGACTTGATCTCACATACTTTGGACATGTTATCAGGATGATAATGGACACGAGGAGGTCTTGCTTGATAACGGCTGAGCAGCTGCTGGCTGCACTATCATAAACACAATGGGATACATCCATAAAATGGAATACTATTCAGCAATAAAATGCAACAAAATACTGATACATGCTACCACATGGATGAACTTCAAAAACATTATGCTAAGTGAAAGAAGCAAGACATAAAAGACTACACGTGAAATGTCCGGAAAAGGCAAATCTAATGCATATTAGTAGTTTACTGGGGCCAGGGGTGGGAGTGGGATTGACAGCAAATGGGCACAAAGGATATTTTGGAGTGATGGAAATGTTCTAAAACCAGATTTTGGTGACAGTTTCACAACTCCATGAACTTACTAAAAAAATCATTGCACTGTACACTTAAAATGGGTGAATATTATAGTATGTAACGGTTTAATAAAGCCCTGAAAGAGTAAAGATACAAATGGTAATAGTAATAATAATGTGTGCCCTATCTCCATACTAACTCATCATCCCACACACACAATGTATTCACATCATTCCATCCGTGTTTTCGTGTTTTCTTTCACCCAGTGCTAGAGGAAGTGTGCTACCTCCTCTTTTACGATAATCTCTTACCTACACTCATGACATATCCCTTTCCACCATATTTGATATCTCCTACTACAAGTCATTCCCTGCTTCTCCTATGTCTTCAACTTCTCTCTCCTGGCAATGTCTCCATTAATTTTTATCAAGGTCATTTGTCCATAATTATAAATTAATTAATTGATTCCCTTCTTCCTGAATCTGTCTCTAGTGTCTCATCCCTAACCAAAAAAGAAAAAATATAGCTTTCAGTTGTCGTTTCCAACCTATCTTCTATTCTTTCTCCAACTCACTGAAATCTGGCTTCCGTTCCCTGAACTCAACTACTCAATTGAACCTTCTCTCATGAAAGTCACTGATGACTTCCTACTTCCCAATTCAATGGATATTTGTTATTACTCATGTTGTTGGACTTTCCTCATGCACTTGATCTTATTTACCATTACTTGCTTGAATTCTCTACCTCCTTAGATTCCAGACACCCTATTTTTTTTGTCCTTTGGAAGGTATCTGACCATTCATCTTTGATTACACTCTTGTGTTACTTGCAGCTTAATCATTAGTTTCGTTTGGAGTTCTATTCACTTTGATATTAACTATATGCAGTCTTTTCAGACTTCTTAAATAAGTCCATGCAATCGTGTTTCTGATAACCATCTTGTGGTAGACTGATTGCATTAACAGTCCCAATTCTTCACATGCACACATCTATTTGTCACATAACCTTGTAATACCCTACCACTCTGACTTAGGGCCTGGCCATGTGATTTCCTTTTAACCAATGGAATGTAAGCAAATGTGATGATTGAAGAAGCTTGAAAGTACTTATGTGAATGGGCTTGCAAGCTCTTGCTCAATCCCACTGCTCTTTGAACAAGCACGGGGTAGCTATTAGGAAAGGGAGCATGTGACACAGAGCTAAGTCTCTCCAGTTGTTCCAGCCAAAGGCTTTATAAATCAGCCCTGACACATACAATTCCAGATAGAGAATAAGACCAGACTAGACAAGCCTTGCAGATATGTAAACTGAATAAATGTTCACTGTTGTAAGCCACTGAAGTCTTGTTGTTTGTTATGCAGCATTACAAGAGCAATGGGTAACTGATAAACACATCCCTGGTGGAAACTAGCAAATCTACGTTTAACTGTTAAGGTCTCTGAACTTCATATTGGTGGATAGCTCAACCTGAATGTCCCACAAGCATTTCAAACCAATAAAAATAAAACTGAGTTCATAGTCTTTTCAATCTAACAAGACTAATTCTTCTTAAAATTATTTATCTCAGTTTTTGACTGAGAGGGCTTTCCAAACCTACCAACCAACCTAAAAGCCAAAGAATCATTGATGCTTGTTTCTTCTAATTAGGCTTCATCCCTTATGGTGTAACATGTGGTCCAGGGAACTGCAAGCAGTTAGCAGTTGTAAGAGTAAACATAAGTGTGTGTGTGTGTGTGTGTGTGTGTGTGTGTGTGTGTACGTGTGTACGTATGTGTGTGTGTGTGTGATGCCTAACAGAACCTCCAGCACAATTGATCCTGGCATTAATTGGAGTTTACCTTTCCAAAAATACCACCTCTAAAAGCTCAAGAATACGTTATATGTTTCCTTTACTTGTTTGAGAGATAATTTTTAAGTAAAACATTGAAAAAAACATAATTTTTGTAAAAATTGGTCCCATATATTAGATACAGCATTAAAACAAATGATCAATTTTCTTAGTATAAGTACTTGTTTTTACAACTAAAAAAAAATAAAAGAAAAATTGTCAAGTTTTATGATGCTATTTCTACAAAGTCTAAAGTTTTGGGGGAATTTTGTAATGATTTTAAAAATCTTTTTTACCCTCAGTAGATTCAGAAAAAAGAAAAAAATTTTGAAAAAAATCAATGAATAGCTACCAAGGCTGCATATAGGCTTCAGAAGACAATGACAAAATGATGTTTTTTCAAGCAATATAAAACATGTATGCATAGGAAAGCAAGAAGGCAGAGTCGAATGAATTAAAACATGTTATAGCCCCATTTAAAAATGTTCAGAGAACAACAGCAGGAAAACTTAAGTCTTCTTATGGAATCTAAAAGAAAATACCAACAGTCCAGAAAATGATAGAAGACAAGTCAGAGGAAAAGCTATTTGGCAGCTAGGCCTGAAAAGGAAAACCCATCGAATCCTATAAAAAATACATATATATACATATCTTTTCGTGCCCTCAGCTTGTTCCCTCTTATAGCTTACTTCTGAATCTTAGTCTTGTATGGATGCGTCTGATTGGTGGAATCTAGGCCACATGTCTACATCAAAACTCTAAGGAATCTTGAAAAATATGTTTTGGATACTGAAATAAAGGCAGGATTTACAACATAGGAACTATCACAATTTGGAGAGGGAGGTCAACTTGTAGTGGGTGACCACAAATCAAAGAAACTCACTACAAATCACAGTAATCTTAAATTAATTTGGGTAATAATAATATTAATGATAGTAAACGTATTAGGATTAGTGTTTATTATGCACTTCTTATGTGCTACACACTGCAGTATTTTATAAACACTATCTAATTTTATAACACTAATAGTTTGTGTTTTAAAATTCATTTTTTTAAGATAAGGAAGATTCTGGCAGGGAGAGATGGAAAATGGACTACTAGCTGCCAACATTCTTCAATAAATTCCTTCCTGGATCAATGAGCTGCAGCAGATTCTGTTGTCTGCAACTAAGATCTCTGAACAATAGAAGTCCCAAGGTGGAACTAAGCTCACGTAAGATTCTATATTTTGGGCATCTATGGATGACAGTGAGAAGGCTCAGTAGGGGGTGATTTGCACAAAGTTCCTATTCTAGGAAAGAATATAGCCTTGACGAATTAAGAGAATCCATACGTAGAAATATGATCCAAAGGAAATCCCTCAGTGTTACAGGGGATGGAAATGTGTGAACAAAGACAGAGTAAGAAGTGGCAGACACTCAGTAGGTGTCCCAGCCCAGCCTCTGATTTCTTGCATGATTTCATCCATAGGTGAAGAACTATGAGGAAATACTGAAAATGCTCTTGCACAAATTCTATTGGAGATACTGGGCACAAAAAGCAGCACAGTTTTATGATCTATGTTGCAGAGCTCAGAACAACTGAAAAAGGAGGCACTCTTTCCCACTTTGCGATATCTCTAGAGAACAGAAAAGCTATAGCATATTTAAAGAGAAGCAAGAACAGGCTCCTCCTGATCCAGCAGAGAGGTGGAGAGGATATTGTCTTGATGGTTGAGCATCATCATCTGGAAATATTGCTATACAGTTTGAACTATAGCTTTATATCACCTCTGCATGACTTACAGGCATCAGAGCACTTTCTAAAAATTATTTACTCTAAGGGACCCAAGCAGGACTGAAAAGTGGATGCTTCATTGTAGCAGACAGAATTGGACAGAAGCACACACCTTTGGGGAAACAGTTCTGAATGTGGGACAGGGAAACAACAGGTAGAGGTACTTACATCTTGTTAGAATACCATTCTCCTCTCTTATTATAGCCTGATTTTGCTCTTTGGATGGTAAGTCATGAGGAAACACACGTTGTATTTGTGGAATTTGTTTTAATCAAGCTCCTTAAAGCAAACAGGAAGAGAAAGATCACATGACTCTTAGAAATGGAGTTTGTCATAAATATATACAAAAACATGGTTCAGTAGGAGATGTTGTCTCTTCATACACACACTCACTCTGAGTTCTAGGCTAGGAGAACTGAAACAAATGCTCAGAGTCCACTGGAATATACCATGAGGTGTAGTGACCCATCTGCTCTTTTTTAAACTCATTTATACATTCCAATGGATCATTTTGCCTCTCTATAGCAACATGGAAGATCATTACTGGACAGAGTTTGAACTAGATCAGTAAAGAAGTACTTGGTCTGACCACGTGATCCACCTTTGGTTTAGTCTCTAATCCCTTTTCTAATCAATACTGGGCAGGGTAGCTGTACTGACTGCCAACACAAATAGTATAAGCCATAGCAACTTACACAAGAAAGAACAGAGTATTGATAACAAGAAGTAAGAATCTGGCAAGCTCTTGGGACTACACTTGGAACTTGGTAGTCCACCAAGTACAACAATCATCCAGGAGAATTAAAAATTCTACCACAGCAGCCAACTACCTGTGAACTAATTACCACTTTTTGACATTTTGCCAATAACCCTGGTAGAAATATTGTGCTCTACCCATGCACTGGTATAGACATCGACTGTCAGAGATCATTTCTTTTGAAAAATACACCAAAGAACTGTAAGATTTTAAAGTAGAAAATTTCCACCTTCCACATAACATTAATCCCAAGTATATTATTCTCAAAGGGGGCTCCATTTTCAACTAACCCCCAACATAAAATACTGAAATCTGAAAAGACTGACCTTCTTTATGGAAAAGGAGGAGGACCTAATCTAATGTGACCTGATTACTGAGGTACGAGATGACTTCTGAAGACCCAAGTCTCGGCATGAATATGAGAGAAGAACCACTATACTAAGGCAGAGGGCAGGAAAAAAGCATTGAACTTCTTGTTGAAGCATAAAATTCTAAATTACTACAGTACATTGTTCCAGCCCTTGTGAAGAAACGTTTGAATTTTGGCTGAAACTTATCACTGAGTATGTTTCTAGTAGCTAAAAGGAAAAAGAGCAGGAAGACAACCAAAAACGTATTTGCCTGTCATCTGCATGTTCTGGATAGACAACAATAACTTGGATGGCATATCTAGCTGTCTTAGTTATCTAGTGCTGCTATAACAGAAATACCACGAGTGGATGACTTTAACAAAGAGAAATTTATTCTCTCACAGTTTAGGAGGCTAGAAGTCCAAATTCAGGGTGCCAGCTCTAGGGGAAGGCTTTCTCTGACAGTTCTTTGTCTCCTTTCAAAATCTGTGGGCCGGCTTTCCATGGAAATCTCCATGTGTCTTGGCATCAATCTTCCTCTGAGAATAGGAGGTTATCAGAGCAGAGACCCTGGGTCCAAAAGACATGCTCTGCTCCCAACTCTTCTATCTTGGTGGTAGCAGGTCCCTCCCTTTCTGCTCGCTTCTCTCTCATTTCTTGTAAGATAAAAGGTGATGCAGGCCACACCCCAGGGAGACTCCCTTTACATGAGATCAGGGCTATGACCTAAATAAAGGTGTTGCATCCCACCCTAATCTTCATTAACATGACCTAATCCCACCTCATTAACATAACGGACAGCTCACTCCTAAATGGGACCATAATTACAGGCATAGGGCCTAGAATTTACAACATACCATAAAATGGAGGATAATCAGATCACAAAATTGAGGACAACCACACAATACTGAGAATCATGGCCTAGCCAAGTTGACACATATTTGGGGGGGGGGGGGGGACAATTCAATCCATGACGCTAGGGATATCTGAACAGATGATAACACAATTTTCTTAAGAGTCATCAAAAGCAAGGAGAGAAGTCTTTGCCTATTTATTAGGACAATATTAGCTGTTATAAACCAAAAGGTATGATGAGTCAAACACAACAGCTGTTAATTTCTTGCTTACAAAAAGTCCAAAATGGAAGGAATTGTGATAGGAAAAGCTCTTGGTTAGGGAAATTCATCCTAAAACCCTGGTAAGAATACCCAGTTCCCAGCCAGTCCAAGCTATTTCATCATACTGACTTTGTTCTGAAAGGGGGCCGCATCCTCACAAAATTCCTGCTTGGCATGAAGTAGAAGTCCCTCCACTGTGTTATTTTATTTGAATTAGAGCCACCATATTCTAACATACAGTACTGTGTTTTTTTGTTTGTTTGTTCACTTTTCCCGGCAATTGAGAAAAAACACTTATCTCAAAAGGAGTCAAGAATCACTCTGGACCAGAGGTGATAATCAAAATATTTAATAACTAGTCCAACATGGGCACTGACCACAGTACAGATGCCAGATAATCAGAAAGGAAGCTAGCCTTAAACAATTCATGCCAGCTAATACTAGTCCTTCTCTAGACTTTTGAATAATGATACATCAGCAGGCATCTCTTTACTTTGAAAGGACCCAGAAAAGAATAAGAATGGTGGCATAATCAAGGTGGTCCCCAGACACAGGATGAGGAGAAAGGGGCCATCTCTATCAAAGAAGGGCATCATCCCAATCTGATAACTAAAAGAGAATTTAGTACAGAGTTCCACTGTACACCTGCGGGAAAGTGCAAAAAGCCTCTAGGTACCTGGGAGCTCAGGATACAGTGGTGCATCTGGAATCTGAGGATGGGTTTCTGATTTAAGGTAGAGAATCAGTCATTTCAACCAGACTCAACTGTCTTTATCATGCAGTTCCTTTAAGCCGGAAGCCTTTACCAGTTCGAAGGCCCTGAAAGGTTTGAATGGGAATATGCCTGAAACAGAAGCCTTCCCAGTCAGGGAATATGTATCTATTCCTGCAAGAACCTCTGCAGAGTTCAGTGTCTTGATAGGGAAGGAAAGGTAGCATATACTACGTAGCACAAGTTCATAGATATAGTTGGTATCAGGACTGACTCACCTTGTAGTTGGGATACAGGAAAATGGACTCCCACACAGCCCCACCTTATTCAGCAAGTGGAAGTCAGTACCACGGGAAGCCAAGCCCAGGAAAAGCATGTAAGTGCCTCACTGAAATTTTTCTGTCCTTTTCTAACCTTTATGAAGAGATTCCTTAGAGATAATAAAGATTATATTGATGGGAGAATGTGTCAGGGGTCACACCTCATGCCTAAGTTGAACTATCTGCAAGTAATGAACAACAGCAGCGCTGCCCTCAGATTGCTTCAGATCCCTTTTATACTGTTTTCATGCCTCCCCTGATTCCACAGCTTTGGGGTGCTTTCCACAGGCAGGACCAGCAGCTCTTCTTTGGAGGACTGCCCTCAGGCTACTGGAGCCACTCTGCCACAGTCACAGAGCTGGACACGCTCAAAGCTTACATTCACCCAGAATAGCCTGTAGCCAGGGACCGACATGTGTGGGAGTGTGAAATCCCAGCTCCCTTGTCTTAGTTTGTGACAACTCTGAGGCATGTCTTATACCCCAGTGTCCCACCAAAGGATCAAGGTGAAACTATCCTCTGCGGAACTTTACCTGAGACCTCAACCTTGCTTGGCTTCTTCTCTTTCCTGTCTCAGTCCCCCATTCTTTTGTGTTCTCCCCTGGATACTTCTGTAATAAGTCACTTGCACATAAAACCGCGTCTGAGGATCTATTTTGGCAGAACCTGACCTAAGATAAACCAGTTGCTGCTGACTGATACATAGTCTGATATATATGGGGCCACCATGAGTCGACTCCAACTCATAGTGAGCCCATATGTATCAGGCTAAAAGTATGTTCCACAGGGCTTTTAATGACTAATTTTTGAAAGTAGATCACCCGGCCTTTCTACCAGGGCACCTCTGGAAGAACCTGAACCTCCAAGCTTTCAGTAAGCAGCAGAGCACGTTAACCATGGACTCCTTGACCTAAGATGTTGGGATTCAAAAGAAACCTTGACAATAAAGGAAAGTAGCTAACTTTAGCCCATTCATCAGAAGACTGGGGGGTTATGGCAACTTTGAGGACCTATCAATAGCTAATCTTATTTTTTTCTCTTGGAAACATTGAAAATTAGTTACAATTTGTTCAATAAGAATAAAACATGTGCATTTTAAAGTTAAAAGAATACTCTTTTAGCCTAGACTTCTCTGTCCTATAATTCTCCACACAACATGACTAGTAAATAAGAAACCCTTCATTTGAAGAGAAAACCAAGATAAATATATCTCTGTTAGTTTCTAATGAATAGAACTGAGAAGCTGCTTAAGATAAATAGAATATTCAATAAGGCCTTTAGCAAGTACATTTAATTACCTGGGCTAATAGAGGAAAGAAAGGCCACTTATAATCCAAACCAATAGATTATCCCAAAATAATTTATATTTCCTTTATTTAAGAAGGTTCATTTCCTATTTGTCTTTGCTTTAGGCAAACATCCAGGTGAGATTTCCTTCCCTGAGAATACGTCAGTCGGGGCCAAGAAGAAAACAAACAGAAACACACAAAATGGAGAAGGTCTGAGGATACATTTGCCATAGAGAGTACACAAAGCAGGTTTGCTTCATGTGGATTATCAAGAATTGAACCTAAGTAATTTAAACATTAGAAATGAAGACATTTCTCATTAGGCTTAACTTTGGTTAAGACTATTTGACAAGTCCAGAAACAGAAAAATGACTTAGTGACCCTAGGTACCCAGTAAGTCTTCTTTGAATCAGGAATTGCTAAGAACAGGAATGGAAATTTCAAGTGAGCAGCTTCATTTTTGCTGTTGTAGATGCTGTTGAGTTGATTCCTACTCAAAGTGACCCTATGTACAACAGAACAAAACACTGCTCCGTCCTGTGCCATCCTCACAATTGTTTGCTGTGTTTGAGCCCCCTGTTGCAGCCACTGTTATCAATCCATCTCATTGAGGGTCTTCCTCTTTTTGCTGACCGTCTACTTTACCAAGTATGATTTCCTTCTCCAGGGACTAGTCCCTCCTGACAACATGTCCAAAGTATGTGAGACAAAGTCTCATCATCCTCACTTCCAAGGAGCACACACTGGCTGTACTTCTTCCAAAACAGACTTGTTCATTCTTCTGGCAGTCCATGGTATATTCAATATTTTTCACCAACACTATAATTCAAAGACATCGATTCTTCTTCAGTCGTCCTTATTCATTGTCCAGCTTTCACATGCATATGAGGTGACTGAAAATACCATTGCTTGGGTCAAGCACACCTTAGTCCTCAAAGTGACATCTTTGCTTTTCAACACTTTAAAGAGATCTCTGGCAGCAGATTTTCCCAATGCAATATGGTGTTTGATTTCTTTCTTTTTTTTTAATTTTGATAGTTAACTCTATCTTTCCATGAGGCTCAACAAAAATATAGCCAGCTATTTACCATCTGAACCTCATTCTTTGAGAGGCAGTCTGTAATCTCATTGATTAGGAACCCACACAGAGGGGTGATAAGAAGGGTTTTAATACGAGTTCTGTTGTCATTTTGTAAATTTGTGTCCTTGAACAAGTTATCTAAGCTTACACTTCAGATTACTCATTGGTGAAATGGAAACAATAATAGCCATTACATCATAAAATTTTTTTTGAGGATTAAATGAGTAACGTATTGATAGCACTTAATACAGTGCCTGACACATTAAACACTCAAATATTAGCTGCTGTCTTTTTTGTTTAATTGTTATGTTTTATTGCATTCACAGGTGTTTGATTTCTTGACTGCTGCTTCCACGGGCGTTGATTGTGGATCCAAGTAAAATGAAATCTTTGACAACTTCAATCTTTTCTCCATTTATCATGTTGTTGTTTATTGGTCCAGTTGTGAGGATTTTTGTTTTCTTTATGCTGAGGTGTAATCCATAAAAGACATTAATATCACTGAATTGTACATATAAAAATGGATGAATGACAAATGTTTTGTTTATATTTATATATTTCACCACAACAAAATTTTTTTTAAAAATTCACAAAAAAAGAAAGTTCATATAAAGATAAAAATTGTAAATTTGCTTTTTTACCAGGTGGTTTACATGTGCATTCTTATTTGATTGTCACAATTAATAACATTATGAGGTAGATAAAGAAGGATGTTACTATAATGAAGAACAGAAACTCAAAATGTTGAACTGATCCTTGATTCTACTTTTTCTCTTATAATTTGCATCTAATTTCTCAGTAATTCCTATTTGCTTCGTCTCAAAATGTATCCGAGAATCCAACTGCTTCTCACCACTTCCACGGTCAGCCACCTCCTCACCTAGTTTACCAAACGGCCTCCAAATAAGTATCACTGGCTCACGTCACTTCTCAGCAAGGCAACCACAGTAATCATGTTAAAACAGAAATCCCATATTGTCACACATCTGCCCAGAACCCTGCAACGGTTCTCCATTTCACTTAGAAGAAAGGCACAATGAACTCTTCCACCTCACCTCCTACTAGCTCCCCTTTGCTTACCTTGCTACAGCCACTCTAGTCTGCATACTTTCCTTCAAACAAAGAAGGCTTGTTCCTGCTTTAACAACCAGTTGCCACCAAGTTGACTCTGACTCATGGAGACTCCATGTGTTCAGAGTAGAACTATGTTCCATAGAGTGTTCAAGGTTGATGTTTCAATAGACCTTTCTTCTGAGGTGCCTCTGGGTGGACTCAAACCTCCAACCTTTTGGTAAGCAGCCAAGCACATTAACTGTTTGCACCACTCAGAGACTCTGTTCCTGCTTTAGATCCTTTGAATAGGCTATTCCCTCTGCAGGACTACTCCTACCACTATGAGTTGGGATCCACTCAACGGCAACAGGATTTTTTCCCTCCCTCACCTACTTGGAGTCTGCTCAATTCTCACTCTCATGATGAGACTTACCCTGGGACCAACCATCTGTTTAAAATTTCTACCCTTATCACTCTTATCTAGATCTCCTTTGGCTATAGTCCCTCTTTTATTTTTAACCATAACACTTACAACATTTTGTCTGCCCCCAACTCCCGCACCCCTTACCTCTTATTAGAATGGAAGCTCACGCGGGCAGGAATTTCTATTATTAATCTATCCCAAGTGCTAAAACAATTGCTGACACATCTGAGATGCTCAATAAAAATCTGTTAAATAAATAAATGAATGGAAATATATAATAAGTGAGGTACCCATCTGTATATCTTTTTTCCTTTGCTTTGTTGTTGTTTTGGCTGTTTCTTTGTTTTGTTTTCTTGGCTAACTGGATCAGAACAGCACAGTTATGATCTGGAAGCCTCTTTACTTGAGATTAATTATAACACCTGGTGAGTTAATAAATGACTTATAATAATATTATGAAGTACACAAAATGAAGTGGTCTGTAAAATCTACACAACTTAACATTTCCAGTGTGTGAAATATGGTCCTGAGGAATTTAGTCACCAACCCTGGACCAGAGAGCAACAGAAAAATTGTCCATCTGTCCCATACAGTAATGTGAGGAAGACTGAGTGGAATGGAAATTGGGATATTTGGGGATTCATTACATTTAGGAGTCAGGTAGAGACAGAAAATAGCCTGATGCCCAAGGCACATTGTTCATCATTTGCCAAGAAAACATGCAGAGATACTGCCACTCAAATAGTCTCTGCCTTCTCCTACGTTAACAGGGGACACCAGGGCCACAGGTAAGGCATAATGGACCCTGGTAGCCATAACAAAAGCATTAGAGGATTGCAGGCCATTTATACCCATTGCCATTCAAAATTGAAAATGTACTCCCATTTACTATGATCACTCTCCCAAAAGAAAGAAAGAAAGAGGAGGAGGGAGGGAGGGAGAGAGGGAGGGTAGAAGGAGGGAGAGAGGGAGAAAGACCTGAAAGAGGAAGGAAGGGAGACTATGACCTACGATAGATTCCCATAAAGGACCAAGGGCACCCTGCATTCTAATTAACAAGGGGGACCATAGTTACACTGTTTGCAGCCCTTGTCTGAAAACATATAAAAAGAATTTTCCAACGGGTTCCCTGCATCGATTTTTTTTTCTTGAAGCTTAATGAGAAAAATGATCGTTTGGCTGATGGAAAGATATGGCCATCTCAAATCAACTTTCTGACTGAAATAATGCTTATAATCAAAAGGACACCTTTTAACATCTAGAAAATACTGTAAAATGAATTCTAGCTCCAGCAACGGGCAACCTTGCAGATATTCACTTAAAGGTATACTGTCCCGATGGAATTAAAAGACTCTATTCTAGTACCAGCATCTTGATTTAAGCAGACACACCATATTGGAAAACTTATTTGTAAAGCAATCAGTTGGAGTAAAATCATTTAAGCATGTCACTTGATTTTAGCCAACTATGTAAAGATTTACCCCAGTACTTGAGCTTGTATTAAAGAAGGTACAGTCTTTGAAATTCCATTTGTGCAAATACTGCATAGTCAGAAAAGTCTAGCTAATACAATCAATAACTAGAAAATGTGTCTACTATTGAAAAAATAAAACTCATCTGCCTAGACTTAGTCAATTTGATTACTCCATATTTTTCAAGCAAAGAATTTCCATATGTGTTTACAAAATAATATTTCTAGGAAAGCTGACATATACTTTGTTCACATGAAGTCAACTTTCAGTAACAGGACAAGCATGAGGGTTTCTGGTGTTAGTTCAAATCCTTGTTCTATCATTTACTCACCATGTAATACTTGATATGTCACTTAACTGAGACTAAGTTTTCTCCTCTTTAATATGGAAATAATAGTGACTTGTCTCAATGGGTTGTTTATGGTGATTACAAAAGACAATATGTGTAAAACATCTTACATATAAATAAAACACATAAATCAATAAATAGGAATTATTGTTCATATGGAGTCCCTGGGTGGTACAAACAGTTAAGCACTCCACTCAGAGGCGCTCTGGAAGACAGGCCTGGTGATCTGCTCCCAAAAGTTCACAGCCTTGAAAACCCTATGGAGCAGTTCTACTCCCCACAAACGGGGTCTCCATAATTTGGAATCAATTCAACAGCAACTAAAAACATTGTTCATACTCTAAAAAGAAATCATATTGATATGCTGAAGTACCCTGGTAGCCTAGAAGAAATTAAGAGGATACAGCTGTCAAAAGGATTTTAATTTCTTCGAATCTGTTCTCATTTGATCCTTCCTTTCCGTTCTCACTGCTATCAGCCTTCTGGAGACTGCTCTCATCTCTCACCTGATCATGAAAATGTCTTCCCAAGACTTCTCCTCATCTCCACCCTTCTAACTCCACCATACCTAATTAACCCACCTCCGTATCAATCTACCTAGTAATACATCATTTTGATCATATCACTTCCCTTATCAAAAACCTTGAGTACCTCCCTCTTATATAAAATAAAATCGAGACTTCAGAATCTGATATTTAAAGCTCTCTCCAACTTTGCACAAATTGCTTGCTCTGTCTGATCTCCTCCAGTTCATCTACATATACCTCATACTCCAGTAAATCTGGTCTACTTGCTTCCCCAACCATACTGTTGTGGGGGCCTTAGAAAGAGTAATACAGAAATGCAGTAGGGGTGAGTTACTCTGGGCTCAGTACCTAGTAAAGGGGCAGGCAGATACCTAAATTTGGTTGTTATTTACCAATAATTCTCCCTTCATTGCTTCCCCTAGATAGTACCTCTATTTTGCTCTCATCTACCTTCTTTTTTGTCTTTGAAAATTGTGGAGTGCCCATTTTGGATTAGGGTATGATTAGGCAGTCTGAGCTAGAATGCTTAGGATTGATGCGATTGGAGCATCACTGGAAACAGAGAGGGCACACAGAGATCTGAGTGAGAGCCTGTGCCCCAGGATAAGAGTAGCAGCTAAATTTACCTAGGGGAATTTCTTGATGCTCACAGAAAGGGACTGTACATCAAAAACCACCCACCAGGGATGATAAAGTCACCAACAGGAACTCAAAGGGCAAATGGGTCCAACTTGTGGCCAAGGTGACAACAGCAGGCTTTCTCCTCCAATCTTCCATGATGCCATTTTTTATTACCCTTTGGAACTGACTCAAAGGCAATGGGTTTGGTTTTTATTTTTTGGTATGATGAAATATGAATTTTATTGAGTAATTTTAGGCTGAAGTTTATTGCACAGAATATGGGGTATGAGTTCATCAAAACCTTCGTTGAAGCTCCCAGCAGCATCACTTGCTGCCATGGTGATAGAAGCTCCCATAAAGTCTCAAATATCTGAAAAACAGACTTTTTATAAGAATATAAATAAGCCTCTTGATTGTTTGTGTTCTCCAAGAAACCAGGGAAAGTTCCAGCCACTGAGGGGCTTAGCCTTATACTAATAAAACTCAGTTGGAGCCTTCCAGCCTCTATACCCTTGTCACGCCATGTCTTCTCCCTATACCTTCTCCTGTTAAAATCTTTTCTATCCTTGTTCCAGCTCAATGGCATATTCTCTATGAAGCTTCCCTTATAATATCTTGTAGTTATTGGTTCACATACTACAGTCCATTTTATACTTGAAGCCAAAACAAAAGGGGAGGGTGTTTTTGTTTTTAATTGTATTATTCTCACAGCTCCTAGTTGTTGCTGTTGTTGTTAGGTGCCGTCAAGTCAGTTCCAACTCATAGTGACCCTATGCACAACAGAATGAAACACTACCTGGTCCTGCAACATCCCTACAATCATTGCTATATTTCAGCCCATTGTTGTAGCCACTGTGTCAATTCATCTCATTGAGGCTCTTCCTCTTTTTCACTGAACCTCTACCTTATCAAGTATGATGTCCTTCTCCAGGGACTGGTTCCTCCTGATAACATGTCTAAACTATGTGAGATGAAGTGTCACTATCCTTGCTTCCAAGGAGCACACTGGCTATAGTTCTTCCAAGACAGACTTGTTCATTCTTCTGACAGTCCGTGGTATATTCCATAACCTTCGCCAACACCATACTTCAAAGGCATCACTTCTTCTTCGGTCTTCCTTATTCACTGAGCTTTCGAATGTACATGAGGCAATTGAAAATATCATGGCTTGGGTCAGGCAAACTTTAGTGCTTAAAGTGACATCTTCGCTTTTCATGGGCATTGATACTGGATCCAAGTAAAATGAAATCCTTGACAACATCAATATTTTCTCTGTTTATCGTGATGTTGCTTATTGGTCTGGTTGTGAGGATTTTTGTTTCCTTTATGTTGAGGTATAAGCCATACTGAAAGCTATATCTTTGATCTTCATCAGAAAGTGCTTCAAATCCTCTTCACTTTCAGCAAGGAAGGCTGTGTCATCCATATAATGCAGATTGTTAATGAGTCTTCCACCAGTCCTGATGCAATGTTCTTCATGGAGTCCAGCTTCTCGGTTATTTGCTCAGCATACAGATTGAATACGTATAGTGAAAGGATACAGCCCTGGTGCACACCTTTCTTGATTTTAAAGTATGAAGTATCCCCTTGTTCTGTTTGAATGACTATCTCTTGGCCTATGTACAGGGTCCTCATGAGTACAATTAACTGTTATGGAATTCCCATTCTTTGCAATGTTATCCATAATTTGTTATAGTCAATATATAGCCTTTGCATAGTCAATAAAACATAAGTAAATACCTTTTTGGTATTCACTGCTTTCAGCCAAGATCCATCTGACATCAGCAGTGATATCCCTCGTTCCATGTCCTCTTTCAAATCCAGCTTGAATTGCTGGCAGGTCTCTGTTGATGTATTACTGCAACTGATTTTGAATTATCTTCAGCAAAATTTTACTTGAGTGTGGTATCAATCATATTGTTTGATAATTTCCGCATTTCTGTTGGATCACCTTTCTTTGGAATGGGCACAAATACAGATCTCTTCCAGTTGGTTGGCCAGGTAGCTATCTTCCAAATTTCTTGGCATAGACAAGTGAGTACCTCCAGTGCTGCATCCATATGTTAAAACATCTCAATTGGTATTCTGTCAATTCCTGAAGCCTTGCTTTCCCCTAATTTCTTCAGTGCAGCTTGAACTTCTTCCTTCAGTACCATTGGTTCTTGATCATATGCTACCTCCTGAAATGGCTGAACATCAATCCTTTTCGGTATAGTGACTCTGTGTATTCCTTCCATCTTCTTTTGATGCTTCCTGCGTTGTTCAATATTTTGCCCATAGAATCCTCGAGGCTTGAATACTTTTCAGTTCTTTCAGCTTGAGAAATGCCAAGAGTGTTCTTCCCTTTTGGTTTTCTAACTCCAGGTCTCTGCACATTTCATCATACTTTACTTTGTCTTCTCAAGTTTCTCTTTGAAGTCTTCCGTTCAGCTCTTTTACTACATCATTTCTGCCATTCACTTTAGCTACTCTACGTTCAGAATCAAGTTGCAGAGTCTTTTCTGACATCCATTTTGGTCTTTTCTTTCTTTCCTGTCTTTTTAATGGCTTTTTGCTTTCTTTATGTATGATATCCTTGATGTCATCCCACAACTCATCTGGTCTTCAGTAATTAGTATTCAATGCATCTATTCTTGAGATGGTCTCCAAATTCAAGGTCGTATTTTGGTTCTCGTGGACTTGTTTTAATTTTCTTCAGCTTCAACTTAAACTTGCTTATGAGCAGTAGATGATCTGTTTCGCAGTTGGCCCCTGGCCTTGTTCTGACTGATGATATTGAGCTTTTCCATCATCTATTTCCACAGATGTAGTTGATTTGATTCCTGTGTTTTCCATCCAGCTGGGTCGATATGTA
Organism: Dugong dugon; assembly: GCA_030035585.1. Taxonomy (NCBI): domain Eukaryota; kingdom Metazoa; phylum Chordata; class Mammalia; order Sirenia; family Dugongidae; genus Dugong; species Dugong dugon. Next base: position 16,940,324 of record CM057480.1, on the reverse strand, counting down.
TAGTCACTGTTTATGCTGTTGAAAAAAAGGTATTTGCAATGAAGAAGTGGTTGGTCTTGCAAAATTCTATCATGCAATCTCTAGCATCATTTCTATCACCAAGGCCACATTTTCCATCTACAGATCCTTCATCCTTGTTGCCAATTTTTACATTCAAATCACCAATAATTATCAATGCACACTGAATGCATGTTTGATCAATTTCAGACTCCAGAAGTTGGTAGAAATCCTCAATTTTTCATCTTTGGTATTAGTGGCTGGTGCGTAAAGTTGAATAACAGTCATATTAACTGGTTCCTTGTAGGCATATGGATATTATCCTATCACTGATAGCATTGTACTTCAGGATAGATCTTGAAATGCTCTTTTTGAGAATGAATCTGATGCCATTCCTCTTCAAGTTTTCATTCCTGGCATAGTAGACCATATGATTGTTAGATTCAAAATGGCCAATACCAGTCCATTTCAGCTCACTTATGCCTAGGGTATCCATCTTTATGCATTCCATTTCATTTTTGACAACTTCCAATTTTCCTACATTCACACTACATACTTTCCATGCTCCAATTATTAATGGACGTTTGCAGCTGTTTCTTCTCATTTTGAGTCATGCCACACCAGCAAGTGAAAGTCCTGAAAGCTTGACTCTATCCACATCATTCAGGTCAACTCTATTTTGAGGATGGCAGCTCTTCCCCAATTGTATTTTGAGTGCCTTCCAACCTGGGGGGCTCATGTTCCAGCACTATATCAGACAATGTTCTGCTGCTACTCATAAGGTTTTCACTGGCCAATTTTTTCAGAAGTGGACCACAAGGTTCTTCTTCCTAGTCTAAGTTAGTCTAGAAGCTCCACTGAAATCTGTCCACCATGGGTAACCCTGCTGGTATTTGAGTATCGGTGGCATAGCTTCCAGCATCATAGCTACATGCAAGCCACAAGATTAAGACAAACTGACAGATGCATGGTGGAAAAAACAATCAGCCATCAAAAGAAATAGAACTATGCAGAAACCACATGTAGAGAACTACATAACCTTACCAAAAGCCATGAAAAAGATAAATATTTAGGTTAATGGAAATTCCTGGATGGTACTACTTGATATCGTAAATATGACACTGCCCAAAATAAATTTATCAATTTAACACAATTCCAACCTAAACTCCAATTAAATTTTACTTTGACACTTAACAAAATGATTTCAAAATTGATCTTAATAAGTAAACTGTCAACCTAAGGACTTAATCAAAGAGTCAAAGATCAAAGGAAAGTACCAACTTCACAGTAGTGCTGTGAGGACTGAAGGCATTAACAGAGGTAATCTGCTAGTAGCTACACAGGAGAAAAGGCCTGGCCATCTTCTCCTATAAAGATTACAGCCTGGGAAACCCTATGGAGCAGTTCTACTCCATCACACTGGGTCGCTATGAGGCTGAATGAATTCGACAGCACACAACCACAATAACAGAACACTCAGAAGAGTGCCTGGACTATAGCAAGCACTCAGTAAATGTTAGCTATTATTATCATTATTACACTCTAATATAACTCCTGATGGAATTCTCCTCAAGATAGAAAGACAGAATAACGATGGTATGAGGTAAAATACTTGGAATCAATGTGTTCCGGTAGTAAAGGAAAGGAAAAAGTGATTTGGTAACTAGAGGGCATTATGGGTTGAACTGTGTTTCCCCGAAAAATATGTGTTGTAAATCCGAACCCCTATACCTGTGGTTATAATCCCATTTGGGAACGAATTTTCTTTGTTATCTTAATGAGGCAGTATTAATGTAGGGTGTGTTTTAAGGCAATCTCTTTTGAAATATAAAAGAGCAGATTAAGTCAGTAAGCAAGCAAGCAGAGATGAAGGTAGATGCCACACCACATGAAGATTACCAAGTAACCGAGAAACAGAAGCTGAGAAGAGACAGGGACCTTCCTCCAGAGCACATGGAGAAAGAAAGCCCTCCCTAGAGCCAGTGCCCTGAATTTGGGCTGGTAGCCTTCTAAACTGTGAGAAAACAAATTTCTGTTTGTCAAAGCCATCCACTTGTGGTATTTCTGTTATAGCAACACTAGGTAACAAAGACAGAGGGGAAAGTGAGATCCAGGAGAACAGTTTTAGCACAAAAGAAATCACATTTTTTATGTGCTGTATGTATGAGTCTATGAAAGGGGCAAAAAAAATGATGATATGAGCAAGCTGGAGAATAAATTTCTGAGGCCCACTTCTTGAGAAGGAAAGAGAGAATGTAATACAGAAATCCAGTGCACAAGAGGAGGATTGGTCCTGCACCAGCAGTTATCCCTACTCTCAGGAGTCAGTCTATGCGGATACATACACCAGTAGCGAGGTATATGGGAAAGCCTAGCCAGAAAGGTGCAGATGGCTAGTATTGAAAGAAAGCAGGAAGACATAAAACTTACAGTTGAGTACTTAAAGGCATTTAGTATGAGACACCTGGAAACCAAGCTATCCACTCAACGAGCTGAAGAATCAACCTCTAGGTGTAAGATTTGATTTACGTGTGTGTCTGTGTGTGTGTTGGTTAGTGAGGACATAGCCAAAAGTTACATCAATGAAGAGGTATCCCTCCACTATTTAAAAAAAAAAAATGACAAAGAAAAACCAAACAGCAAGAACCACACAAGGGTTCTGGGATCAATTACTGACATAATTCACATCACGCACCAAAACGTTTGTACATAATAATTTTTTAACAGAATAGTCTTTGTTAGTTTCAATTCTGTGATAGATGAAAACTCTATTCCTGAGTCCCTAAGCTACACAAGGGGTCCTAGTGCTGCCGTGGTTAAGACTTTGGCTGCTAACTAAAAGGTCTGTAGTTCAAATCCACCTGCTGCTCCTTGGAAACCCTATGGGGCAGTTCTACTCTGTCCAAGAGGGTTGCTATGAGTCACAATCAACTCGATGGCAATGGAAGTGGAAAGCTATGCAAACTTACTGTATACCCTTAGTGACTAAAATTTGTTTAAAATAATGATAGATGACATCGTTCGCATATCTTTAAGAAGGCTGCCTAACTTTGTCAGGCAACTCCTGTATCAAAAATGAAGCAATTGCCACTCACAGCATCTATCTTTTCTGGAAGAGCCTTGTGAGGAACAGTCTTGGAATCAGGCAGGACTTGAGAGAAGGGAAAAAGGTTGAAGCAAATATCAAAACTAAGACGTAACTAGGATCAGAGTGTGCTAGAGAGACAAGGCAAGTGGGCGGCTGGGGGCTGAGGGTATGTCTCAGTCATCAAGACTTCTGACCCAGACACATAGGCCTCTTCTGAAGAGTTCCTTAAGTATAGGTATGAGGATTCCAGTCCAAAGAATAACTAAACTTTATGCTCTATAAGAGAAAGAACTACATTTGGTTTTGTTCACCATTGTAGTCTTAGCATTGAGCACGGTGTCTGACTCAGAGTAGACACTTAACAAACTTGTGTTACATAAATAAATAAATGAACAGTGGCCATCTCCCTTGGATGGTGACTAGTCAACCCAATTAGTTTCTCTCTTTTGAAGAATTTAAACATGTGCTGTAAGGAAAGTCGCAAAGACAGTAGCAAGAGTAATAAAGTGTTTAAGTCATGATTTAAGAAGAAGCAATGAAGTACAGTCAAATTGTCGGTAGCATAGAATAAACAAGAATAGAAACCAAAAAGCATTCGGGGGGAAAAAAAGTTATCAGCAAGCTGAAGGTAATCAGTAGTATAATAGAATGATGAAGCCGATACATCTGGTAACGTTGCTCTTCTGTCCTCAGTCCAGCAAAATATTAAAGCCACCATTTTAGCATAAAAGGGGTATGACTAGAGAGGTATAAAGATGATTCTCTTTCTCTTTTATACCCATATACTACATTAAAACCCATTTATTGAGCATGCCACTATTCCTAGCTACCTGAGTAGCCAAACTATCACAGACCAATTGGCTGCAGCATTAATCATTCTGTAATGTAGATCCCAGCATGGATTGAGAACACAGGGATCAGAGACCCAAATCAGAACCAGAAAGTGGGTCTTGGTTTATCTTCTCATCATAAGGAACTCATTAAGGTACTTCAACATGATCTATACCATGTGAAGACCTGATATATGGAGTCCAAGAACAAGAGAGGTAGCAAAAAAAATCAAGAGGTAGGGTAGACCTTGACTCTGGCTCCTCTCATACTCTCTGAGGCCTCAGTAAACTTCTGGCAACATTTATTCAGACCATATGATTATAGGCATCTGTGGGCTAGTAGCATGAACTGAGTATTTCCTAGGAACCCTTTGAAAATCCCAGAATCACTACCCAGTGATGTCCTTATTTCATGGTGCTCTGATGCAAGGAGCACTCAGAACCCATATTGACAGACACTAAGGTTTACTAGCGTGGAGTCCAGCTCCAGGCCAAAAACCTATGTGTGATCTTTCAGGCCTAGCCAAAGGCAATTACAAATGGCTTACCTGGTGGGTGTTACAGGGGAAAGCCACCCTCCTTACATCAGACTTGGTGCACAGTCAATGCACTGCAGTCTCTGAAGGGAGTTGCTGTCAAGGACTCAGGCTGCCCTGGCCAGCCATGCTTTTATGCATATCTGCACTCCTAGCCTGGGCATCTCCATTCTGAGATTTCTTTATCAGAGGCCCTTGGCTGGGGTCTCTCTTACCCCTTGTGAAATAGTCACTAGAAGATCTATGAGCCTTTCTTACTTTGTTTACACACACCAAAATATAACCCAACTAGACCTTTTAAATAATTGCCAATCCTTGATGAAATAGTCTCATAAACACCATGCCCAAGTAAAACAGGCTTTTAATGATCAGGAACCTGAACGTCTTAACAAGCCTGATAGCTGTCCTGGTGATGATGTATACTGGAAGAGACATCAGATAAAGGACTCTTCAGAGCCCCAATGGCAAGGACCCTATTTAGTCCTGCTCACAAACCCTTATGCCACTAAAGTTGAAGGTGTAAACACCTGAGTTCACCTTTCACAGCTCAAGAAATCCAAGGATCCACCCCTAGAGTGAACCTGTGAACCCACAGGGGACTTGAAAGTCGTCTTAAGACATCCCAGGGAATGGAGGCAGACGACAGACGACACTGATGAGGTAGACTGCTAGCTCAAGATCTCAGAACAAGATCCCATGAAAATTCAGACAGTTGAAAGTATTGGACAGTTGAAAGTGTTTCCTACTTACTATGTGTTTTTTTTTTTTTGTTTTTTGTTTTTGTTCTTTCTGTTTTCTACAAAGTAGGTCTTATTACTTGGTGGCTTTGGTAATACTGATTGTAGAACTTGTTACCTTTTGTTTAATATTCATTGCATTTGAAGTAGCTTTGCTTTACCAGCTTGGATTTATTTCTTGGTAAGTCAGCCTCTTTCTCATGATATCTGAAGAAGGAGTTTGTTTAGTTAAAATCATTATTACTCTATTGGCTGCCTTGTTTTACTCTTGTTGGATAATTTTTCTCCATTACAAAATTTACCCTCAATCTTTTCATGTTACTCTCACTCCAGTTAACTCTTTGGAATGACAATGCACTTGTTAGAATAGTCCCGTCAGCAGCTAGTATCAGTAACCTGTCTGACTGTTGAATTTACCATCAAATTCCAATATCTAGCCTCGTGAATTCAGATCCATTAGCTTCTCCCCTACTGAACTACAGTTTTGTCCCCTCTGCTACCGTCAACTTTAATATCACCTTTAGGAGAGCTATACTTGTGAGATTGTGGCATCCCCCTGGGTTATTAGCTAAATTCCAGGTCCCATGTTTCAATCAAATCAAGATTAGAGTTAATGATTGTTCTGAAGCAGCCTGGAACCCTTCAGACTATAAAAATGAGCACTTAGTTTCACATAATGTCCTTTCCAGATACTGGAAAGCTGCTTTTACAGGAAATTTAACAGCATGGCTACAGGGAAAGAAGTCTTTTTGTATTCTAATGTGGAGCTGGCTAAAATTAGAATGATTGCCTGTTTGTAACAACTCCTTCACAGAAAATTGGCTCAAAAAAATAAATCAAAACATCCCTCTCCCTAATAAACACTGGAACTGGCATAATATGCGCCCCATATGGATACATATTTTTATGCAGATGATCAAAATACCTAATCATTGCCAAGCCAAATGGCCAGTCCCATATCTAGGCTTTATCCTGTTGGGATGGTTAGAATATGACCAGTCAATGTATGTTAGGTCTTTTAGGAGTCCCTCTAAATATCCATTCCTATAAGGAAAGCATACATTGGACCAGTGATGTGAATATCATCACTCATCTCAAAGAAGAATACGTTACAGGATCTAATGAGAGACCTAAAAGGGAGGGACATAGAGATGGATGTGCCCTTCTTCGAGGACTCCTACTCATTGTTGGTATTCCTGAACTTGAAAAATCTATGCATGATTTATCTGCTACTATGCTCTAAATAACTGATAAGCTTGCTGACGGCATAGAAGACCAACAGAAGTCCCTAAATTCTTTAAAGTTGTACTGGATAATAGAATTGTCCTTGGTTTCCTTCTAGCCCAACAAGGAGGAGTCTGTGCAATTGCCAATATCTCCTGCTGCATTTGGATAAATACTTCAACAAAAGTAGAACAAGATATCAGACAGGTCTGCCAAAAGGCCACTTGTCTTCAAGTACCCCCATGTCAAACTCCCCTTTTCTAGATATTTTCAGCTGTCTGCCATCAGGGATTGGATCATGGATCAGACCTATATTGTTAACTGGAATTAATGATACTTAATGTTATTGAATTGTTATCAGAACTATCAAATGCTGTATGAAAGTTACCTCCAATGTTTTGACCCAGAAAACCAACCTTTTACCCATGAGGACAATAATGTACATTGACAGAAACGATTTTCCAGATGAGACTGAGCTCACTCCTTGGACCAGTTCCCTTGAACAACCAAACAGTTCCTCCTAACGTGGCCCCATTTCTCTCTCTCCCAAGAACATCACTGAAGAAGAATGCCAAAGCTATGGCACAGTGAGGACCTCAGATAGTGCCCAGATACTAAGAATAGTAATGCTTGGAATCTTAAAGACTTATAATACATAAGTGGCCATCCAGAGACCCACCAAGTCCATACAAAAGAAGACATTGTTTAAAGTGTGAGCAAAGAAGTTCCTTAGAAATCCTTGATCAAAAGGAGGAAATGAGAGAGAGAACCTCAAAATTCTCTGAGGCATTTGGTATAAGTAGAGGACCCTGGCCCAGGCCTGAGAACGAACTTCATTTTAAAATAGCAGTTTTTCTCTCCTGTGCTTAACGCAAAAAATAGAAACCAACCCCATTGCTGTCAAGTCGATTCTGACGCATAGCAATCTCATAGGACAGAGTAGAACTGCTCCATACGTTTTCAAAGAGAAGCCAGTGGATTCCAATTGCCAACCTTCTGGTTAGCAGATGAGCTCTTAACCACTGCACCACCAGGGCTCCGCTTAACATTTAGTCACCCTTAAAATTATACCCTAAAGGAAGTATTTTTTCTCTGTGGTCAAGCAGATGCAGGATGTCAACAGGGTGTTCCAAGGGCATAATGCACAGCATTATTGAAAAATCTCCTTTCCAATGGAACCCCAAGAAAAGACATGCTTGAGAAAGCAGTTTTAATAGCATGTTCCCAGAAAAGCGTGTTTTGTCATTGTTCTGTGATCCCCGTGTATCCCTCTACCTGCATGCACTTCTGCAAACTAAGTCACCAATTACTGAAGTCCACCTATATGTTAACCACAAACACTGACAAGCCCGTTTCAAGAAAGCCCACCTCTAACTTCCCTAACTGCCTGTCAACCAACTAAAATATTGTAGACCCCATTCTTTGTCTAAACCCTATAAAAATGTTTTTGTGATTATTATGCCTCCAACTTTATGGTTTCATTTTCATGAGCCACATAGTTCCCACTTTGAGCTGATTTTTTAATCTCTTTTTATTTTTTTCTTTTATTGTGCTTTACATGAGGGTTTACAAATCAAATTAGATTCTAACTAAACAATTAATATACATACTGTTTTGTGACATTGGTTGCCAACCCCATAACGTGTCAACACTCTCCCCTTCTTGACCTTGGGGTCCCCATTTCCATTCGTCCAACTTCCCTGTACCCTCCCACCTTCTCGTCCTTGCCCCTGGGATGGCATGTCCATTTAGTCTCGAATACATGGTTGAGCTATGTGTATTACTGCTTGTTTTCTGGGCCTGTTTAATTTTTGGCTGAAGGATTAACCTCAGGAGTGACTTCAGTACTGAGTTAAAAGGGTATCTGGGTGCCATACTCTCGGGATTTCTCCATTCTCTGTCAGACCAGTAAGTCTGGTTATATTTATTTATTTGTGAGTTAGAATTTTTTTCTACATTTTTCTCCAGCTTTGTCTGGAACCCTCTTTGTCTGTGATCTCTATCAGAGCAGTTTCGGTGGCAGTAGCTGGGCACCATCTAGTTGTGCTTGACTCAGTCTGGTGGAGGTTGTGGTACTTGCAGTCCATTAGTCCTCTCGATTGGTCTTTCCCTTGTGTCTTCAGTTTTCTTCATTCTCCCTTGCTCCAGATGGGGTGGGACCAGTGGAGTATCTTAGATAGACACTCACAAGGTTTTAAGACCCCAGATGCTACTAACCAAAGTAGGATGTAGAACACTTTCTTTACAAACTATATTATGTCAGTTGAGCTAGATGATCCCCAAGACCATGGTCCCCAGCTCTCAGTCCAGCAGATCGGTCCCTCAGGGAGTTTGGATGTGTCTATGAAGCTTCCATGACCTTGCCTTAGTCAAGTTGTGCTGTCTTCCCCAGTATCGTGTACTGTCATACCCTTCACCAAAGTTACCACATACCTATCATCTAGTTAGGGTTTTTTCCTTCCCACCCCTCGCCTCCCTTGTAACTATCAAAGATCATTTCCTTCTGTGTGTGAACCTTTTCGTGAGTTTTTATAATAGTGGTCTCATACAGTATTTGTTGTTTTGTGATTACCTTATTTCACTCAGCATAATGTCCTCCAGATTCATCCATGTTGTGAGATGTTTCACAGAATCATCATTGTTCTTTATTGTTGCATAGTATTTCACTGTGCGTATGTATCATAGTTTCTTCATTCACCTATTGAAGGGCACTTAGGTTGTTTCCATTTTTTTGCTACTGTGAATAATGCTGCAGTGAACATTTGTGTGCATAGGTCTATTCATGATGATTCTTATTTCTCTAGGATATATTCCTAGGAGTGGCACAGTTGGATCGTACAGTATTTCTATACCCAGCTTTTTAAGGAAGTGTTGTATCATTTTCCAAAATGGTTATACCATTTTGCATTCCCACCAGCATAAGAGTTCCAATCTCCCTGCAGCCTCTCCAACATTTGTTATTTTCTGGGTTGTTTTTTTTTTTTTTTTTTTTGATTCATGCCAGTAATATCGAAGTGAGACAGTTTCTCATTTTAGTTTAGACTTACATGTCTCTAATGGCTAGTGACTGTGAGAATTTCCTAATTTACCTGTTAGCCACCTGAATGTCTTCTTTGGTGAAGTGTCTGTTGATATCCTTTGCCTTTTTTTCAATTGGATTATTTGTCTTTTTGTTGTATAGGTGTCAGATTTTCCTATAGATTTTAAATATTAGAGCATTGCTGGATTTGTCATAGCCAAATTTCTTTCCCCAATCTATTGGCTCTCTTTTTACTTTTCTGGTGAAGTTTTTTGAGGAGCGTGTGATGGTAAAGATTGTGTGTCAACTTAGCAAGGCCATGATTCTCAGTGTTGATATGTGATCACTCCCATGATTGAATCTGCTGTGAGTAGCGAATCAGTTGAAAGGGAGTTTCCTTGGACGTGTGGCCTGCATCTGAATATAAGCAGATGTTCTGGATTTTTGCTCACTCTGGATTCTGCGGTTGCTTCCTGTTCATCTGACTTCCTGTTCCTGGAACTTGAGCTATCAGCTTATCTGCTGATCTTGGGAGTCATCAGTCTTCACAGCCTGTGAGCAAGAGCCCTGCTTTCTGACTTGCAGATCTTGGGTTCGCCATCCCCTACAGCTGTGTGAATTGGGAGAAGCCTCTATCCTAATCCAGGGACTTGGGACATTCCAGCATCTACAATTGCATGACCTGTTTTTTTTTTTTTTAATATAAATCTCTCTATATATATATATGTATATGCTTTACTGGTTTTGCTTCTCTTGAGAAACCAGCCTAACACAGTGTTTAATTTTTAGAAGATCCCAGTTATCTAGCTTATCTTCTGCTGTTTGTGTATTTCTTTACTGTACTTTAGATGAAGGTTTACAGAACAAATTAGCTTCTCATTAAACACTTAGTATACATATTGTTTTATGACATTGGTTAAAACCCCATGACATGTCAGTACTCTCCCTTATCAAACGTGGGTTCCCTATTACCAGCTTTCCTGACCCCTTCTGCCTTCTCGTCCTTGCCCCTAGGCTGGTGTGCCCCTTTAGTCTCATTTTGTCCTATGGGCCTGTCTACTCTTTGGCTAAAAGGTGAACCTCAAGAGTGAATTCATTACTGAGCTAAAAGGGTGTTCGGGTCCATACTCTCGGGGCTTCTCCAGTCTCTGTCAGGCCAGTAAGCCTGGCCTTTTTTTGAGTTAGAATTTTGTTCTACATTTTTCTCCAGCTCTGTCCAGGACCCTCTATTGTGACTCCTGTTAGAGCAGTCAGTGGTGGTATCCAGGCACCATCTAGCTGTACTGGACTCAGTCCGGTACAGCCCGTGGTAGTTGTGGTCTATTAATCCTTTGGACTAATCTTCCCCTTGTGTTTTTAGTTTTCTTCATTTTCCCTTGCTCCGATGGGGTGAGGCCAGTGAAGTATCTTAGATGGCCACTTGCAGACTTTTAAGACCCCAGATACTACTCATCCAAGTGGAATGTAGAACATTTTCTTTATAAACTGTGTTATGCCAGTTGAGCTAGATGTTCCCTGAGACCATGGTCTCCACAGCCCTCAGTCAGTAATTCAGTCCCTCAGGGAGTTTGGATTTGTCCATGGAGCTTCCATGATCTTGCCCTGTACAAGTTGTGCTGGCTTCCCCAGTATTGTGTACTGTCTTACCCTTCATCAAAGTTACCACTTATCTACTGTCTATTCAGTGTCTTTCCATACCCAACCTCTCCCTCCCTCATAACCATCAGATTTTTTTCTGTGTGTAAACCTTTTCATGAGTTTTTATAGTAGTGGTCTCATACAATATTTGTCCTTTTGTGATTGACTTATTTCACTCAGCATAATGCCCTCCAGGTTCATCCATGTTGTGGGATACTTCTGCTTCACAGATTCATCATTTTCATTTATCATTGCATAGTACTCCATTGTGTGTATGTACCATAGTTTGTTTATCCATTCATCTGTTGATAAGCATCTAGGTTGTTTCCATCTTCTTGCTATTGTGAACAATGCTGCAATGAACATGGATGTGCATCTGTCTATTCGTGTGACGGCTCTTATTTCTCTAGGATATATTCCTAGGAGTGGGATTGCTTAATCATATGGTATTTCCATTTCTAGCTAAGTGCCATATCATTTTCAAAATGGTTGTACCATTTTGCATTCCAACCAGCAGTGCATGAGAGTTCCAATCTCCCTGCAGCCTCTCCAATATTTGTTATTTTATTTACTTTTTATTCGTGCCAGTAATGCCAGTGTGAGATGGTATCTCATTCTAGTTTTGGTCTGAATTTCTCTAATGGCTAGTGATCACGGGCATTTCCTCATGTGACCGTTAGCTGCTTGAATGTATTCATTGGTGAAGTGTCTGTTCCTTTGCTCATTTTTTAATTGGATTATTTGTCTTTTTATTGCAGAGGTATTGGATTTTCCTGTAGATTTTAGAGATTAGACCTTTGTCAGATTTGTAATGTCCAAACATTTTTTCCCATTCTGTAGGTTCTCTTTTTACTCTTTTGGTGAAGTCTTTTGATGGGCATAATTATTTAATTTTTAGAAGATCCCAGTTATCTAGCTTATTTTCTGGAGTTTGCATGTTGTTAGTTATGGTTTGTATCCTGTTAATGCCGTGTATTAGGTGTGTCTCTAGCGTTGATCCTATTTTTTCTTCTACTATCTTTATAGTTTTTGGTTTTATATTTAGGTCTTTGATTTCTTCTATTGCCTGGTAATTTTTAAACAAGGCGGTATTCAGTTTCCATGTATTTGATTTTTTTCCCTTTCTCTTCCTGCTGTTTCTATTTTAATGGAACCGTTATCAGAGAATATACTTTGTATTATCTCAATGTTTGGATTTTGTTGAGGGTTGCTTTGTGTCCAAAGATGTGGTCTATTCAGGAGAATGTTTCATGTGTGTTGGAAAAGAATGTGTACTTTGCTGCTGTTGGGTGGAGTGTTCCATATACATCTATGAGGTCAAGTTGGTTGACTGAAGTCTTTAGATCCAAAGTGGTATCCAAGACTTTGTCTTCAATTTCACTGACTCTGTCTTCTGTTGTTTCAAATTTGCTCCTAAAACTTTCTATTGCACTGTGCATTTCTGAAATCTTATTGTTTATCTTTTGGATTTCTAATTGCTGTTTTTGTATGATTTCCAGCTGTTTATTTTGACATTTTCTTCCTGTATTTTTTTTTTATGATTTCTGTTTCTTTATTGTTCATTGGTAATGGTACATTTTTTTCTTTCCTTTTATTGTACTTTGGGTGAAGGTTTACAGAACAAATAGTTTCTCATTAAACAGTCAGTACACATATTGTTTTATGACATTGGTTAACAACCCCATGACATGTCAACCCTCTCCCTTCTTAACCTTTTTTTTTTTTTTTTTTTTTTTGGTGAAAATACACATAGCCAAAGATACACCATTTCAAAAATGTCCACATGAGCAGTTCAGTGACATCAACTACATTCTTCCAGTTGTACTGCTATTCTCACTTTAGATGAAGATTTACAGAACAAAATAGTTTCTCATTAAACAGTTAGTACTTCCTGTATTATTTTCCTGAATTCTTGCACTGTTTTGTCTGTGTTTTCCCTGATTTTCTCTGTGTTTTCCATGACTTTGTCTTTTTTTCCTTATTTTTGTGCACAGTTTCAGGACTTTTTTGTTGGACTTTTTTTATTACCTTTTCAAACTCTTTGCTTGTTGTGGGTATGTTCAGATTTTCTACCTCAGTTTGTGTTAGTTTAGGTAGGTAGTGTGTTTCTAGAAATACGCCCATTTCCTCTAGGTTTTCAAATTTGTTGAAGCATAGTTTTTCATAGCACTCTGTTATGATCCTTTTCTATGTCAGTTGAGTTGTTGTAATGTCCCCTATTTCCCCTCTTATTTGGGTTATTTGCATCCTTTCCTGTTTTTATTTTGTCAATTTGGCCAATGGTTTGGCGATTTTGTTGATCCTTTCAAAGAACAAACTTTTGGTCTTATTGAGCCTTTCTATTGTTTTCTATTCTCTATTTCATTTATTTCTGCTCTAATCTTTATTATTTTCTTTCTTCTGGTGGTTGTGGGCTTCTTTTGCTGTTCTATTTGTTCAAGTTGTATAATTTTGATTTTATCCCCTTCTTTTTTGATGTGTGCATCTATTACTATAAGGTGTTATTCAGTGTCCATGTATTTTTTTTTCTTGCTCCTCCTGTTATTAATTTCTGCTTAACAGCATTGTGATGACAGAAGATGCTTCATATTATCTCAATGCTTTTTAACTTGTTGAGGGTGCTTTGTGGCCTAAGATGTGGTCTATCCTGGAGAACATTCCATTTGCGCTGTAAAAGAATATATACTTTGCTGCTGTTGGGTGGAGTGTTCTATATTTTGACATTCTGTTCCTGCATTATTTTCCTGAATCCTTCCTTTGTCTGTATTTTCCATGATTTTGCCTGTTTTTTCCTTATTTTTGTCTGCATTTTCCTTCATCTCTTTCCTAATCTCTTGGAAAGCCCTGAATATTAGACCTTTGATTTGCCTATCAGGTAGTTCCAGTGCCTTTTCATCTACCAGAATGTCATCTGGTGTTTTATTTTGGTCGTTTTCTGGAGCCATTCAGTCTCGTTTGTTATATGTCTTGATATTTTCTACTGTCTCTGGGACATTCAGGAATTATTTTCTTTGTTTATTGATTGTAGATTTGTTTCATCCTGCAGTTTTTTTTTATTTGGTTATGTCTGGGCAAGTAGGCTGTGCATGTTTTGCTGCTTGCTCGTCTGTGGGCATGATACTTCTCACAACCTTGTCCAGGTGGGCAGGGCCAGTCACTCAGCTGTGGCACAACTGAGCAGGTCCAGTGGGGGTCAGGGACAGGGATGAGTTGTTTTCAGCAAGAATTGAGGTCAACAGGGCGGCCAGGAGCAGTGCAGGGCAGCGTAGAGCAGGATCTGAAGGTCCACACTAGTGCTTCTTGGGGGCATGGCACTCAGTACATGGTATAGATGGGCAGGAGGGAAAGGAGAGGATATGATGTGCAGAGCTAAGTGGGTGAGAGAAAGAAAAGAGAGAAACAGAAGCAAAAAAAAATGAAAACAGTAAATAAAATGGCAGCATGGTCGTATTCGGCTGGTGGGGGTAGGACAGACCTGGGGAGGCCATGCACCGGTGGCTCTCTATCCAAGCAGTGCAGCTTGGCCTGCCATGAAGTGGCGTGGTGATGCACAGGGGTAGGTGGGCGAAAGAAAGGAAACAAAAGAAGGGAAAGAGAGAGAAGAAACAAAAAAAACAAAAAGAACATAAATAAATACGGGGCTAAGGGAGCCGGCTATTGGGCATGTGGTGGAACTGGGGTCACAAGCAGCTGGTGTCTCTCTCGATGGGCAGTGCAGCACAGCCCCTCATGAAGGGGTTGGAGGAAGCACAGAGCCTAGGTGGGAGGGAGAAGGCAGATAGAAGAGGGGAAAGATAAAGAAAAATAAAAAATACGGTTCTGAGGAAGCTGGCCTGTAGGGGTGGTGCAGACCTCGGGAGGCCATGTATCAGGGGTTCTGTAGCTGAGTGATGCAACATGGTCCATCAAGAAGGGGGGGGTTAATGCATGGGGCTAGCCAGGTAGAAGAAAGGAAAGGAAGGGAAAAAGAAGAAACAACAAAACAAAAAAGTAACAAAAATATGGCACTGAGGGAGTCAGCTGGTGCGCAAGGCATGGATCCAGGGAGGCCGTGTGCCAGTGGCTCTCTAGCTAAGCAGTGTGGCACGTCCCTTTGAGAAGGGGAGGGACAGTTTACAGGGCTAGGTGGCAGGAGAAAGCAAAGGAAGGAAGGGATAGAGAACAAACAAAACAGAAACAAAAAAATGGTGCTGAGGGAGTTGGCTGGTGAGGGCGGCACAGACCAGGCAGGCCATGCTGGTGGGTCTCTAGCTAGAAGGAAGGAAGGATGGGAAAGAAAGAGAAAAAACTGAAAAAAAAAAAAAAAAGGCACTGAGGGAGTCGTCCGGTGGGGGTGGCATGGAATCTGGGAGGCCATGCCGGTGGCTTTCTAGCTGAGCACTACAACACAGCCCATTGAGAAGAGGCAGGGATGGGGCATGGGGCTAGCTTGTTGGGATAAAGGAAAGGAAGGGAGAAGGAGAAGAAACAAAAAAAGCCAAAACTCAAAAAATAAAAAAAACATGGTGCTGGGGGAACCAGTCATTGGGGGCAGGGCAGACCCAGGAGGCAGTGAGCTGGTGTCACTCTGGCTGAGTGACTGTGGCCCACTGGGAAGTAGCAGAGGCTGAGGAAAGTGAATAAGGTTGGGGGTGGGAAAGCGTGCATCCCTGGTTACCAGGTGGTCTGTCTCCTGTGGCAAGCTCCATGAAGTTACATTCCTGTACTCCCTGTCTGAAATCCTTGGTGGCTGTAGTCCAAGATGACGAATCTGTGCCACATTAGCTAGTAGGAGACCTCCACTCCATAGCTCTTCTTGGTCTCTGATCTCTGTCAGTTTCTTATTGCATTCAGTCCTTGATCGAGATCTTTATCCCTTCATTTGATGCTTAGGGTTCCAGGATTGAAATCTGTATCTGTTTTACTTAGTTTTTCGGAGCTTTGCTGCAGAGCGATGGCACAGTGCTTCTGTCTATAATACCGTGTTCTGAAAAGTAACCTCGAGCTGATTTTTAACCCTTAACAAACCTCTTTATTTCCATCAGACTATGAGTTTTCTTATTGTCAATGTAATCATAATTTTTACCAGTTCAATGAAAGAAAATATCACTATGCAATCAGAGGGTAGCATCCGGAAAACTATAAAATTCAGAGTCTGCTACAAGATTCTAGATGGACATTTAGACATTAGATATTTAACACTGAAGACGTTAAATAATTACAACTGAAGAACAAAGGAATGCATTTTGTTTTTCCTACTTCGAATTCAGGATGCTATTTCCTTTCCTTCACAATACAGGATTCATCCTTTTCTGTCAATCTAAAGAAATATAATTTAAATGAGATACCTAGAAAATATCTTCCCACTGTATTATATATGTGTGGAAATACAGTAAATAAATATATGGTAAGACAGAAGTTGTACACATACTCCTGGAAAATATATGATACTAAAAACACATGTTTTCAGTACCTTCAGAACTTTAGTAGTTCTCATACCACTTCTACACCCATAAGAGAGTTTTAAGGAATTAAGAACATTTGTATAAAACCAAAACGTAAAGATGGCAAAGTCACAGCAGTATACTGAGAAAGCCAGAGTTCCCTAGCAAACTAGTTAACTATCCATGATAACTAAGTGAAAGCATTTCCCTATTATCTATACATTCTTTTTAATTAGGCGAGAGAAGGTAGCTTAGCTGCCCTTCCAAAATTAGGAAACCCTGGTGGCGCAGTGATTAAGAGCGACAGCCGCTAATCAAAAGGTCAGCAGTTTGAATCCACCAGGTGCTCCCTGGAAACCATATGGGGCAGTTCTACTCTGTTCTATAGGGTCACTATGAGTCGGAATCTACTCAATAGCAATGGGTTTGGGTTTTTTTAGTTTTAGATGTATGTAAGCCCAAAGAGTTTAATTTTAAAGGAGAAAACTAAACAGAGATGCTTATGAGCATGGCTTCAGTGGAGGGGCTATAACAAAAGGAATCACTATGGGATTTGTTTGTAGTGTCCTAACCAGTAAGGAATCTTTTCTAAGCCACATATTTTAGGAGGCACAGTTGACTGTCTACATCTCTGGGATTTCCTAGTCTGAAAATGTTCTGAGTGTGGAAAATCTTCCCAGAGGAGTTCACCACTACTGACATCCTTTAGCAGGAAAATTTCTCAGAACCATCATTTGAATTATGCCCAAGATTTTAAGCTACTGCTAATATTTCTCAACTTTGTCCATAATTTGTTATGATCCACAGAATGGAATGCCTTTGCATAGTCAATAAAACACAGGTAAACATCTTTCTGGTATTCTCTGCTTTCAGCTAGGATCCATCTGGCATCAGCAATGATATCCTTGGTTCCATGCCCTCTTCTGAATCTGGCCTGAATTTATGGCAGTTCCCTGTTGACATACTGCTGCAGCCGCTTTTGAATGATCTTCAGCAAAATTTTACTTGCTTGTGATATTAATATTGTTTGATAATTTCCACATTTGGTTGGATCACCTTTCTTGGGAATAGGCACAATATGAATCTCTTTCAGTCGGTTGGCCAGGTGGCTGTCTTCCAAATTTCTTGGCACAGAGAAATGAGCACTTCCAGCACTGCATCCGTTTGTTGAAACATCTAAATTGCTATTCCGTCAATTCCTGGAGCCTTGTTTTTCACCAATGCCTTCAGTGCAGCTTGGGCTTCTTCCTTCAGTACCATCGGTTCCTGATCATATGCTACCTTTTGAAATGGTTGAACATCGACCAATTCTTTTTGGTATAATGACTCTGTGGATTCCTTCCATCTTCTTTTGATGCTTCCTGCATTGTTTAATATTTTCCCCATAGAATCCCTCACTATTGCAACTCGAGGCTTGAATTTTTTCTTCAGTTCTTTCGGCTTGAGGAATGCCCAGCATTTTCTTCCCTTTTGGTTTTCTATCTCCAGCTCTTTGCACATGTCATTTTAATACTTCACTTTGTCTTCTCGAGCTGCCCTTTGAAACATTCTGTTCAGTTCTTTTACTTCATCATTTCTTCCTTTTGCTTTAGCTACTCGACATTCAAGAGCAAGTTTCAGAGTCTCTTCTGATATGCATTTTGGTCTTTTCTTTCTTTCCTGTCTTTTTAATGACCTCTTGCTTTCTTCATGTATGATGTCCTTGATGTCATTCTACAACTTGTCTGGTCTTCGGTCATTAATGTTCAGTACATCAAATTTATTCCTGAGATGGTCTCTAAATTCAGGTGGGATATACTCAAGGTTGTACTTTGGCTCTTGGGGACTGCTTCTAATTTTCTTTAGTTTCAACTTGAACTTGCATATGAGCGATTGATGGTCTGTTCCACAGTCAGCCCCTGACCTTGTTCTAACTGATGATTTTGAGGTTTTCCATCGTCTCTTTCTGCAGATGTAGTCGATTTGATTCCTGTGTACTCCATCTGGCAAGGCCCATGTGTATAGTCACCATTTATGTTGATAAAAAAAGGTATTTGCATTGAACAAGTCATTGGTCTTGCAAAATGATGTCCAGCATCATTTCTATCACCAAGGATAATATTGTGAAGAATGGGAATTCCATAACACCTAATTATGCTCGTGAGGAACCTGTACACAGATCAAGAGGCAGTTGTTCGGACAGAACAAGGGGATACTGCGTGGTTTAAAGTCAGGAAAGGTTGTGTCAGGGTTGCATCCTTTTACTGTACCTATTCAATCTGTATGCTGAGCAAATAATCTGAGAAAGCTGGACTATAAGAAGAAGAAAGGGGCATCAGGATTGGAGGAAGACTCATTAACAACCTGTGATATGCAGATGACACCACCTTTCTTGCTAAAAGTGAAGAGGACTTGAAGCACTTACTGGTGAAGATCAAAGACCACAGCCTTCAGTATGGATTACACCTCAACATAAAGAAAGCAAAAATCCTCACAACTGGACCAATAAGCAACATCGTGATAAATGGAGAAAAGACTGAAGTTGTCAAGGATTTTGTTTTACTTGGATCCACAATCAACACCCATGGCGGCAGCAGTCAGGAAATCAAAAGACGCACTGCATTGGGCAAATCTGCTGCAAAAGACCTCTTTAAAGTGTTGAAAAGCAGAGATGTCACCTTGAAGACTAAGGTGCACCTGACCCAAGCCATGGTATTTTCAATCACATCATATGCATTCAAAAGCTGGACAATGAATAAGGAAGGCCAAAGAAGAATTGACGCCTTTGAATTCTGGTGTTGGTGAAGAATACTGAATATATCATGGACTGCCAAAAGAACGAACAAATCTGTCTTGGAAGACATACAACCAGAATGTTCCTTAGAAGGAAGGATGGCAAGACTACAACTTACATACTTTGGACATGTTATCAGGAGGGATCTGTCCCTGGAGAAGGACATCATGCGTGGTAAAGTACAGGGTCAGGGAAGAAGAGGAAAACCCTCAACAAGATGGACTGACACAGTGGCTGCGACAATGGGCTCAAGCATAACAATGATTGTGAGCATGGCACAGGACCAGGCAGTGTTTTGTTCTGTGGAGCATAGGGTCACTATGAGTCGGAACCGACTTGATGGCACCTAACAACAACAACAATGGTATTTATCAAAGCAGATCACTCTGAGTAGAAATTTAAAATGCTTTTAAAACACAGAGCACAGCTTTCATCCACTTCTTCAAACTAGTACTGCTTGATCTCCATTTTTTTTCAACTGAGTCTAAGCTTCCCTTGCTAGAAAAAGAAGGAAAAATGATCTCTGTAGTGATGTTATTGGTACTATAGCATCTTGGGTTCTAGAGTCAAACAGGCCTGGGGCCAAATTCCAACTCTCCCGCTCACTAGTTGGGTGAATTTGAGCAAGTTGCTTACTTTTTCTATGCCTCATTTCCCTATTTTTAAAATGGGGATGACAACAATAGCACCTACTCATACAGTGGTGGTAATGATTAAATGTGATTTAGAATGCCCAACACTTAGCACACTATCCAACGCATAAAACCAAAAACCAAACCCATTGCTGTCGGGCCAATTCCAACTCATAGCAACCCCAAAGGACAGAGAAGAACTGCTCCATAGAATTTCCGAGGAGCAGCTGGTGGATTCAAACTGCTGACTTTTGGGTTAGCAGCCAAGTACCCAATGCATAAAAGGGACTAAACAAGTTCCTGCATTTATTCAACATTTATTCAGTAAATGTGTTAAGTATCAGCTATGTGCCAAGAATTATACTGCTTCTGCCCTCATGAAGCCAACTTTTTAGCGGAATTTTATATAAAGATTACGCTGGTGACGATGAATATTCTGATGACTATGATGGGGTGGTGAGGGTGACGATGGTGATGAATGCAGAGCACTAACAGAAAATTACTAGATGCCTCTGAATAAACACAGTAATTTGCTCTTCAGAGTTTCTCCTCTAATACTCTTTAAAAGTCAGACTTCAGTATAATTGATACTTAACCGACTCACATTTTGGGATGAGAATAAGCTGAATTTTATCCCCTCTTCAATAGCCACAAAATGCCTCCTAAGTTAATTAATGCTATAAACAAGAGGGAAGGGGGATTTTGCCTGCATCAGAGAACAGGTATTTCCAAGCACTTTCACCTACAATTTTCAAACAAGCATCGTAATTGCGAAGCAAACAGAAGTCAGCATTGCTAAGCCTGGCTTTGCATTCATGCATTCATTACCGATTGCCATTATCTGCTCATTAATGCTGGTTCGAGAGCTGGCAAAAGCCCACTCAGCCTCATCCTAGTTACTGTACTCAAATGTAATGGAGCAAAATGCCATTAAAGATTATGTACTGCACTAATTCAAAGCTCTGGGATAGTGCTGTGGTTAAGGTCACTGCCTCCGGAGTTTACTTGCCTAAGTTCAAGTTCAACGCCAACTTGAGTCTGCACAACCTTCAGTATATTATTTAACTACCCTAAGCCTGGGATTACGCATCAGTAAAATGCAGACAATGATAGTACCTATCTAGTTGAGTTATTATCAGGCTTAAAAGATAATCTAGGTAAATCACTTAGTGCCTTGGTGGCTCCACAGTAAGGCCTTAATAAAATTTAGCTGCTATTTCCTTCTGTCCTGGAGGAAATACAGACAGAATACTGCTCACATGTGAGGATGGAGAAACTTTAGCTTGCTTACTTTGGACACATCATCAGGAAAGACCACTCAGTAGAAAAGAACATCATATTTGGTAAAGCAGAGGGTCACTGAAAGCGAGGAAAACCCTCCATGAGATGGACTGACTCAGTGGCTGCAACAATGGGCTCAAACCTACCAACAATTATGAATGGCACAGGACAGGGCAATGTTTTGTTCTGTTATACATAAGGTCGCCATGAGTCAGAGCCAATTCAGTGGAAACCAATAACAACAACAACTTATTATCAAGATCATCATCATTCTAACAATTAATTAGAATCAGTGTGACCACAGTGGATAAGGAAAGAGCCATAGTTTGATAGAGAAAAACAGGAGCCTCCAGATTTTCAGAAGGAGAAAATGTGGTGAAAGTTAGAAAAAAAATCCATGATCAATCTCATTTTTAAAAATTAACTAACAGACTCAATGGAAAGTCTCACATTTTCCCTACAAAGATAGGAAAAAAAACAATAGAGGAGAATTATACCATTACCTGTGTTAACATTCTACCTTTTAAAATAAATTAATGAAATGCCAAAAAGAGTTGTTTGCATTCAGGTTGCTAAAAGGCCAATTT
Organism: Dugong dugon; assembly: GCA_030035585.1. NCBI lineage: Eukaryota > Metazoa > Chordata > Mammalia > Sirenia > Dugongidae > Dugong > Dugong dugon. The sequence continues at coordinate 16,918,559 of CM057480.1, read as the reverse complement.
TTACTTTACTTACTTATTGGGCCAAGGGAGAGGGAAAAAGAGTTGTATTTCTCAGAGTCAGGTTTATTGATCCCCCTCTAAGTGTATTATCAAGGTAAGAAGTATAGTCACCAAATGCCTTGTACTAGCTGACTCGGCGAGCACACGGAGACCCGAGAGACTGTATTTTCACTTTAGAAAGTCTAACTTCCAAATCAAGGTAATTCTGTTAAGCTTTCATACTGTATTCCCCCTTTAACTAAATCCTAGATTTCAGGGTATTGACTTACCAACTTAAAAAATTGGTACACTGCCTAAATTTTTTCAATTTTAATATTTAGTTATTTATGCTACAACATGTTTCTTAGCTTCAACATTTTTTCTTTTAATCATTCCAAACTAGGAAAACCTCCAAATTCATTTTGAGAATATGAAATTCTGTGGTAAAATATAGATGATTTTAATGGAGTCATTCTATAATTTTAAGCAGAAAATATTTTAGCACTGCTGAAACAAATTTTAAAAGAGCCACACACAACTTATTGTTTTGTTTCATTTTGCTTTAAGTTACCGTTCAATTTGGAGAGTTGCTCAGTTACGAAGGATCAGTTTTTTCCTCCAGGAGAATATTCTGTTTGCTCTTTTCCCATTATCTTCTCCCAAGTGGAGCTGCCCTTCTCCACGAAGCTCAGAATACATCTAGAACTTGAAAAATGTCATTTTATGTTGCTCTTTTAAAATGATTTGGGACCTGGGCAGCTTCATCCTTGCACTTGATAAAGAATCATTCTTGATTGAGAAATAGGGAAAGCTGAAAATGCTTCCAGTAAAATGGATTTAAAATGTTAAGCTGCTCCAGTCTGATAGAAAGGGTAGAATAACCAAGTTTCATGAAAAGGAACTTCAGAGTAGACCTACGTTGTAAGGGATGCTTAGTTCTCATTTATCGCCCCTTCACCCAGATCAGGGAAGCTCAGCACTTCAAAGAGGCAATCAACCTGGTCTCTGTATTTCCTAGCAGGTAGAGACACCTAATTAACGGACAGCCTGTTTCTCTTGATGAAATATGTACATCACAGAGTCACGGCTAAAATGAGACCTGCCCAAGGAAGAAGTTCAGAAACTCCCTGACCAGCTAAACAGTTATGAGAGCAGGATCAAAGATGAGTAACACCAGGAGTTCCTCATAAACAGACGAAACCCTGAGGAAAACCAATCTCCCTCCTCCACACCTATCTGAATAAATGAGGGACAAATTCATACGTGTGTACAATTTTGTTTCAAATAATTTAGTTCTTTGAGTGAGGAACAAGAATTTTACAAAAAATCAAAAGAGTACTATGTTGTGCATTTAAATAGAGTAGAAAGAAAGGCATTACTCTAATGTCTGTAACTATTCCATATTAGGAAAACTTCCAAATTCATTTTGAGAATATGAAACTCTGCAATAAAATGTAGGTTATTTTAACGGAATCATTTTATATTTTTAAGCAGAATATTTGTTTGTTTTTTTAGTAAGATCTGTTTATTTTTTTAATCGTCTGTGTCATGATTTCATGACATGCTTAGTTTACCAGAATCACACAGGGTGTGTGGGTGTGGGGGAAGGGGAAAGGGGTGTTCCCAGGCTCCATAATAAATCCAGTTCAGAATCCTCAAGTATAACATAAAAGTCTCTACCTTTTAAAGCTCTTGAGATGATTCTGACAGACCATCAGGTTTGGGAACGTCTGATTTAAGAAATGTAACTAAAAGACAGTCTTCCATATTGTCATGTCCTGACTCTGTACTCCTTCAAGCATCACAGATCTGCAAATACTGAATCCCTCACTAGTGGGACCATCCAACACAGCACTCTGAATAGATCTCGGCCAAAAGAATCTCTTGGTCCTGTGTAATTATACCACATTCATAGGATCACGGTAACCCTAAATAGGTGCATTTTTCCAGCCAAAAAATACTGACCGTTTGCTATTTAAATGTATCCTTGTTTCACTGTAGTTTACTGGTCTGAGCCATCCTTTCGTCATTCCACCAGATGTTCTTGAAGCTTTGGAGATCTTCAGGTTAAGGTAAAAACTGCTAAACATGTTAGGGCAAAAACAGTTTTAAAAAATAATGAGAGTCACATTCTGTGGCAATAAATGACTGGTGTGGCAGATGAAAGACAAGTTTTGAGATCATAACAAGTGGGTTAAATGCTTTCTATCTGGAACAACTGGAGAAGAGAAGGGAAGACTAAAACTAGCATTCATTTCTGGTTACTATGTGCCAGACTATCTTTATGATACCGTGTGCGTGTACTCTTCACTGCAGCCTAGTACTATTCATTTCTCCGTCTTTGTCAGACTGTGAAGACTAAAGAGAAAATGCCCACCAGGGGTGTGAATGAGGTGCTTTACCAATATCAACCCCTATTGCCAGGGGTCAAGAGGGAGGGACAAGGATGAAAAAGTGGCTCACAGGCCATTTTTAGGGTAGTGAAACTATTCTCTATGATAGTGTAATGGTGGACACATGACCTTAAGCATTTGTCAAAATCCACAGGACCGTACAACACGAAGAGTGAACCCTAATGTAAACTATGGACTTTAGTTAATAGTAATATACATCAATATTGGGTTGTCAATTGTAACAAAATGTACCACACAAATGCAAGATGTTAATAATAGGAGCAACAGTGTATAGAGCAGAGAGGAGGTATATGGGAACTCTGTATTTTCTACACAATTTTTCTCTAAAAAATAAAGTCTACAAAGATATATACATCACCTACATAATGCACGAGTATCATAATCACTTTCATCCTCTCCACAAAACCAGCTCTTAAGATAGCCCTGGTCTGCTGATTCCCTGTGTTTTTCCCAGTGGCACTTTCTGTATCCACACAAATGATCCGAGAGTTTGGATTTTTATCTGCAATTTTCAGACAATCTCTTCTAGTCCTGGGAGACCACTTCTGGCAGGTAAGTTGGCAAGAGAAGAGATTTTTCAAAAGAAAAAAGCCTACCAAAATACCACTGAGAACACTCAACAGAAAACTGGAGAAGCATTGTGTTCCTCCTTGATGAGAATGACTTTCCATCTAAACCGTCAAAGGAAAGTGGAAAATAGAGAAGATTTTCAATTTGATCCAAAATATCTTTTCATTATATATTCTTGTTCATTTAAATTAAATGAGTCAAAAATGTGCCTGTTTTCCACTTTTTCAAATACATACTCACAGTCTCAGTAACTTCTTTTTGTAAATATTGCTAGTTTATATTTCTTCACTTCATTAGGCAATGTCCCAGACTAAATATCAGAGATTTTAAGGAGCCAGAAAAGTCAATAGCCTCAAAGAATCCATACCTAAGAAATATTAATATCACGGAAAAGCAATATTTAGACGTCTTTCTCACCACACCTGTCAGCATATTCAAATGGTTCCCTAACATGATAAATTATGTATTTTAATGAAATTTAAAGAAAACAATGGCTCCATTAACATTTCTTGAATTAAATGTAAGCACATAAACACAGAAGAAAACATTCTTTGATGGTTACGAGGGTGGGGACGAAGGGTGAGGGTTATTCACTAACTAGACAGTAGACAAGAATTATCTTAGGTGAAGGGAAGGACAGCGCACACTACAGGGGAAGAGAGCACAACTGGACTAAACCAAAGCTAAGAAGTTTCCTGAATATAATCAAACACTTCAGGGGACAGAGCAGCAGGGGCAGAGGTCTGGGGACCATGCTTTCAGGGGACATCTAGGTCAAGTGGCTTAACAAAGTTTATTAAGAAAATGTTCTGCATCCTACTCCGGTGAGTGGCGTCTGGGGTCTTAAAAGCTAGCAAGCGGCCATTTAAGTTGCATCAGTTGGTCCCAACTACCTGGAATAAAGGAGAATGAAGAACACCAAAGACACAAGGAAAGTATCAGCCCAAGAGACAGAAAGGGCCACATAAACAAGAGACTGCATCAGACTGAGACCAGAAGAACTAGATGGTGCCTGGCTACCACCACTGACTTCCTGACAGGGAACACGATAGAGAGTCCCTGATGGAACAGGAGAAAGATGGAGTACAGAACTCAAATTCTAGTAAGAAGACCAGACTTAATGGTCTGACTGAGACGGAGGAACCCTGGAAAGCATGGCCCCCAGACTCTTTGTCAGCTGAGAACTGAAACAATTCCCGAGGCGAACTCTTCAGACAAAGATTGGGCTGGATTGTGGGACATAAAATGATACTCATGAAGAGTGTGCTTCTTAGCTCAAGTAGATACATGAGACTAAATGGGCAGTTTCTGTCCGGAGGTGAGATGAGAAGGCAGAGAGGGTTAGGAGCTGGTTGAATGGACATGGGAGATCAGGGGTGGAAAGGAGGAGTGTGCTGTCATAGTACAGGGAGAGCAATGAGGGTCACATAACAATGTATGTATAAATTTTTGTATGAGAGACTAAACTGAATTGTAAACTTTCACTTAAACTATAACAATAAAAAAAATGTAAGCCCAAAGGTCTGTTGGAGAGTTAGCGTATTGATATCTCAGAAGCAGTTACAAAGCTACAAGGTAAAAATTAAAAGAAATACACAACCCTAGCTGTGGAAGGGGCATGTTAAACAAACCTGTGAACATCTCTTAACTTCCTTGTATCTCAGTCATGTTTCCTTATTAAAGGACAATGATACAGCATCACACTTGTCAAAGCTCCCTGACTCAGGGCAAACATAAGCTAACATTTCCCAGAGTTTAATTTCTATTCTGAGATTCAAAAAGGCTTTTGGTTTGTCCTACCACTGGGATTCAGAAAAGGAGAAAGCAAAGTATAAAAATTTCCCTCTGGTACAATCAATAGCAACATCCTTGAGAGCAGGGCTATCCCATGCAAGCCACATGGCCTACTTTAAAGTTTCAGGGAACCACATAAAAATAAATAAATAAAAAGAAACAAATGTAATTCATCTTAATAATACAATATATTTAATCTAACATATCTGAAACATTATTTCAATATGTAATCAATATAAATACTATTAACCAAACACTTTACATTTTCTTTACTAAGTCATTGAAATTCAGGGCACATAACAATTTTCACTAGTCACCTTTCAAGTGCTCAAATGCATATTGCTAGTGGCTACGGCAAAGGAGTCCTGGTAAGCACAATGGTTAAGAGGTGAGCTACTAACTGAAAGGTTGGTGGTTCGATCCCACCAGCAGTTCGATGGGAGAAAAGGCCTGGCAATCTGCTCCTCTAAAGATTACAGTCTAGGAAACCCTATGAGGCAGTTCTACTCTGTCCTACAGGGTTGCTAAGAGTTGGAATCAACTCGATGGAACACAGTAAGAAGAGTGGCTACCACATGGGACAGCACAGATACAGAATATTTTCATCATCACAGAAAGATCTATTGAACAGTGCTGACCTAGAGTATTAGAAACTTAAAATAATTGTGCCTGGCTTGAGGGTGTTGGTCTGAGGACCAGAAGCCAGCAACTCTAAGGTATCCTTAGCTCCTCTGAGATGTCCAGCTTCTGAGGCTAATGATTCCATCAATACAGAGAACCTCAAACTTCCCTGATACAACTCTCACATCAAATAAATTAAGGAGTTTGAAGCTGATGATCCTCAATGCAGGTCCCTTTCAACTCTCATAGCATCTTAGACAACTGCTTATAAAAATCTGCCTATTAACTGACCTATAAAAAATAAAGGTCCCTTCAGAAGAAAGACTTATGCTCCCAAGCACACAGCATTTTGCATTTCAACGTCCTTATCTCCACTGTACCTTAAAAGGGACACAGAAACATTCAGCTTGAACTTGACTTTTTCTTTCCCTCTCTGCTTATCAGTGTTTTCCCTGGCAGGGACAGGCAGAGAGCCCAGGAGAAATTCTCCCCTGGAGTTTATCCAGGAGCTATCCTGCAGTACACTACTACTCTTGTTCAAGAGTTCAAGATCAAACGCAGCAGCCTCTCCCCTTCCCCTCTTTCTGTGTGGTTGTCAAAAAATTTACTCTTTCCCCAAATGGTTATTACGAGAAGAAAATACATGGTTAAACAATTTAATTAAGTCTCAAGTTTACTAAAGGCATGTCACTGTAGATAGCTAAATTTGGTGAATTCAAATGTATAGCAAGAAACAAAGACACTGCTAAATAAAGAGTGCCAGCTATCCCACCTGCCATTCCACTCAGTGAGCACATGTGCCTCAGAGAGAGCAATTAGTCTCATTTTCTTCCATGTTTGAGCATCTGTCTACAACTAGTATCACTTTTAAATGTAAGTATTTTTAGTGCAGCATGGCCCCTAAACTCAACTGTGCATTTTATTGCCTACCTAAGGGATTTATCAAGGGTATTTTTGACTATACACAATTTTTTACTTAAGACCTACAAGGTTATACCTACTCCTTGAAGGAGATGCAGCTGTTAAGTGCCAGATTTTATATGGTAGAGTTTACCCAAGATGATTAAGCCCAAGACCTCTTAAAGCAGACACCGTGATAGCAGAGGTAAAGGCATGTTCATAAACAACTATAAAATTAGGCAGAAAATCACAAGATTTCTAAGACAGTTAAAAGGAAATATGGGAGCTCCAAAAAAAATTTTTTTTTTCTTCCAGTTCAAGGGAAGAGATCATGGAAGACTTCTTAGAGGAGGCAGCATTTAAGATAGGTCTTCAAGGAGAAGAATTTCAGAGAATGGGGAGGGGATGGAGCAACCTTATACCCAGAAGGAATCACATAAATAAATTCATGGAAATCAGAAAGTACAGTATGTGCCGAAGAAGTAGACAGTATTCTAGTTTGGCCAACATGAACTTTAAAAAAAAGGGAAATGTGTGTGGAGATACAAGCTTGGACCCAGTCCTAAAAAGTCTAGGCAGTGGTTGTAAGAAGTGCAGTGTGTATAATGACTCAGACATAATATATGTTTTTTTCATTCATGTAACTGTGTCCAGCAGAAGTTTCCAGTTCAGCAGGTGGCTCTCCTCCACGTGGTGATTCAAGCACCCAGGTTCCTTCTATCTAGTGGCTTCACCATCCCTTAAGTCAGGGGTCAGCAAATAGACGACAGCCTGTTTCTGTACTACAGTGAGTTAACAATGGTTTTTACATTTTTCATAAGTTGTAAAAGAGAAAAAAAAAAAAAAGAATATGTGACAGAGACACACACTCCAGGCAAAGCCTCAGATATTTACTATCTGAGGCCCTTTACAGAAAAAGCTTGGTAATCCCAGCCATAGAGCTTTGTCTTCTGCATCCAGCAGTCACCACGGGGAAAACTGTGGGGAGGGGCCTCAGTCCCCTCTTAAAAGCCTTGCCCAAAAATGACATACATTACTTCTGCCCTCATTCCATTGGCTAGAGGTCAGCCACATGGCCACTCCAAATATCAAGAAGGTGGGGAAATGTAGTCCAGCTGTGTGTCTAGGAAGAAAAACCGTAACTGTAACCAGTTGCTGTCAAGTCAATTAGGACTCATAGCAACACTACAGGACACAGTAGAACTGCCCCGCAGGATTTCCAAGGAGCAGCTGGTGGATTCGAACTGCCGACCTTTTGGTTAACAGCCAAGTTCTTTTTGGTGAAGAGCTAACAATCTCTGAACACCTTGTTAGGGTGTTTAGATTTTATTCAAAAGGCAATGAAGAACCATGAAGGGTGTTTTTGAAGAGAGAATTGGCATGATAAAATTGTTTAAGAGCATCTCCTTACTAAAGTTTTAATAAGAAGCCACTTCCAGGAAGCAGAACTCAGATATTCTCAAGTCAATGAGGCACTAACACAGACTTAAGTGTGCTTGGCAAATGGCCCAGAACAATTTTTAAAAGTCATCTATTTGTCAATTAGACTTTACCACAAGGCAATTAGCATAGTGATTTTTACTCTTCAGGGAGCACAGGCTGTAAAGAATAATGGAGGTGTGAGGATTTACAATACCAGTAGATTCTTTATGGGATGCTATGAGAAAAATACCAGCAGGACAGTATAGATCCAAAAGATGAATTTCCTCCAGTATAGAAGGCTAGAGCAGATACCAGTGAAACACAGGACTATATAAAGAATGAGGAGTTCAGGATCTAATAATATACACAAAACAGTTGACCCAGTGACTGGCACAGAGTAAGTCCTCAATAAATTTTAACTATTGTCATTACTATTATCATCATCATGACCCACATAAGGCCTCCTTGGAACACAAACAAAGTCATTTGTATATTAAAATGGCTTGCTGATGACAGGTCACGTACAAATATTAAAATATGAGTTTACAACTTTCTCTTACATTTTAAATTTATAAGAGAAGAAGAAGTTCAAGGAGCAATTTCCTTAATTAAAAGGAATCTGATTTTCAATTCAGGAACAAGGTTTTATAGCCATTAAACTGGTTCCAATCCATTACTCATACACCTTTGTGGTTTTTCAAAGTACACTTTATTTTTAAACACTTAGAAACTAATTCTTTCCGTAGGAGGATTGCAGGTACTCCTTTTCCACAGTGAGATTCCCACATTACTCACGAGTCATTATTTAGTAAAGATAGGAACAACGTATGAAACAAACTTATTCTGTGACCTTCATCTGAGGCTTTCTGCTTCACGACAAAATCAAATGATCAATTTATTGGGAACGTATTTATTATTAACTTCATTACTGAGGCACATAGTTAATATTTGTGCTGTTCAATAAATTATTAGTGGGTGTGGTCCTGTGGTTTACAAGAAACTATTCTTAAAGGCTTTAGAAGTTGAGATGATCCCTGCCTCATGTTAGGTTCCCTGAGCAGCAGGCCTGAGATAAGAATTCAAATGTAAACGGTTTAGAGGCGAGGCCAAGATGGCAGACTAGTCAGTCGCTCCCTGTGGTCCCTTTTCAAATTAAGACCCGAAAAAACAAATGAATCGATCATATATGACCATCTAGGATCCCTGAACATCAAAGACAAAGTTGAGAAACTGGACTGAGCAGCAGGGGAAAGGAGAGACGGCTGAGAAGCACCTAGGAGTTGCCAGACCTGACCTGGCTGGCATCAGCATCCCGCAGGCTGGATCAGCTGGCAGGTGGTGAGGCAAGCAGTGGTGTTTGGGATGGGTTTTATACATCTGGAGAGATCTAGTGACAGAGAGTCTTCTCAAGCTTCCAGAACCAGTGAGAAGTAGCGCTCAATCAGCAAAAGATGAGAACATACATCTAACCTACCGTGCGGATCAAAAAAACCCACCCTTTGGGAAGTACCTCTCTCCCATTTACCTACCCTTCCCCACTCCACTCCAGGTCCTGGTCAGGCTTCAGTGACTTCTGCGTCCCCAAGACTGTAAGTAGGACCCGTTGCGTGCCCTGAGCCGTTCTCTCAGGTTTGGAGAGGGAAAAAATTAACAAAGAGGAATAAATAATCTGCCAGCCCCCCTAAGCAGAGAGCTCAGGGCAGGTACAGCCCTTTTGCCTAGGCACAGGCATAAGGGGACCACAAACTCAGAATGCTTTCACCCCTGCATAGACCTGTGTGGTCCCATTTCAACAGCATGGGCCTCATTAGCACACTACAACAGAGTATACACCTGAAGCCTATTTTCAACTGTATCAGCTATAAGGAGTGGCAGATTCATGACATTTGCCATTACCCTGCCCATTAAGCAGGGTCCTCATCTACCCACATCAGAGGCCTGAGGACTGCTGGCTCCACCTACGTCACCTAGCCACCAGCAACAGGGGCTCAAGAACAAGTGGTGCCTCCCAGTCCTTACAGCCAACAGCACTGGGTGCCAACAGTCTGGTTGCAAAACCCACCCACCTACCCACTCTAGGGAACACGGACATGCTTTCCTTTCAGACACTCGGAGCAGCTATCAGCCTCCTGCCTTGCTCAGCACGTGACCCCCTACTAAAGCAAGACACCTGTGCCTACACAGATCACCCATGCCTGTCTAAGACTGTAGGTGAGAGCCTGCACCACACACTCGGTGGCTGACTACCTGGACACCTGAGCTGAATCCATAATGGAAAATTTAACGGACTCCTGGGCTCACATACCTAGTAACAGCTCTAATGACCCGGTGACAGGACGTGAGAGCTTCAAAGACACCAATAATCAAAGTAGCTCACATGAGCAGCCTATTTGGGCGTATCAAAACCAAATAAAACAAGAAGCTAGGACACAGTAAGCAAACACAAAATAAATAAATATAATAACTTATCAATGGCTCAGAGACAACAGTCAATATCAAATCACGTAAAGAGGTAGACTATGATGGCTTCAGCAAATTCTCAAAAAAAGAATCAAGAAATGTTCCGGAGGAAGAGGACTTCTTGGAATTAGCGGAGGTAGAACTCAAAAGATTAATATACAAAGCTTTTCAAGAGATCAGGAAGGAGATCAATCAAAATGCAGAACAAGCCAAGGAACACACAGACAAAGTAATAGAGAAACTTAAAGAAGGTTATACAAGACTATAACGACAAATTTAACAGGCTGTAAAAATCCATAGAGAGACAGCAAACAGAGATTCAAAAAATTAACAATAAAATTTCAGAATTAGACAACTCAATAGAAAGTTATAGGAGCAGAATTGAGGCAATGGAAGTCAGAATTAGTGAGACTGAAGATAAAGCACTTGACACCAACTTATTTGAGGAAAAATCAGATAAAAGAATTTTAAAAATGAAGAAATTCTAAGAATTATGTAGGACTTTATCAAGAGGAATAATCTACGAGTGATTGGAGTACCAGAACGGGAGGGATAGCAGAAAATACAGAGAGAATTGTTGAAAATTTGTTGGCAGAAAACTTCCCTGATATCGTGAAAGATAAGAAGATATCTATCTAAGAATCTCATCAAATCCCACATAAGGTAGATCCCAAAAGAAAATCACCAAGACATATTATAATCAAACTTGCCAAAATCAAAAATAAAGAGAGAATTTTAAGAGCAGTTAGGGATAAATGAAAAGTCATCTACAAAGGAGAATCGATAAGACTAAGCTTGGACTACTCAGCAGAAATCATGCAAGCAAGAAGAAGGCAATGGGATGACATATATAAAGCCTTGAAGGAAAAAAACTGCCAGCCAAGAACTATATATCCAGCAAATATGATGGTGAAATTAGGATATTTCCAGATAAACAGAAATTTAGGGAATTTGCAAAAATGAAACCAAAATTACAAGACATACTAAAGGGAGTCCTCTGGTTAGAAAATCAATAATATCAAATAAAAACCCAACACTAGAACACAGGATAGAACAACCAGATATCAATCCAGATATGGAAGTCACAAATAAATCAAAGCTAAAACACTGAAAATAGGGAAACAGAGACATCAATATGTAAAAGATGACAACATTAAAATAAAAAAAGGGGAGTAAACAATGCAGTAATAGATTTTTAATATGGAGAGGAAGTCAAGGTAATATCAAGAAATAAAAGATTGGTTTCAACTTGGAAAAATAGAGGTAAATATTAAGGTAACCACAAAGGAAACTAACAGTCCTACACATCAAAATAAAAAACAAGAAAAACAAAGAAAACATTAAATCAGCAACAATGAAAAAGATGAAAAGAAAATATATAAACAAAAATGACTCAGCACCGAAAATTAATTGGAACAAAGAAACTGTCAACAACACAAAAAAAGACATCAAAATGACAGCACTAAACCCACACCTATTAATAATTATGCTGAACGTAAATGCACTAAATGCACCAATAAAGAGACAGAGAGTGGCAGAATGGATTAAAAAACAAACAAACCACGATTCATTTAAATGCTGCCTACAGGAGACACACCTTACACTTAAAGACATAAACAAACTAAAACTCAAAGGATGGAAAAAATATATCAAGCAAACAACACTCAAAAAAGAGCAGGAACGGCAATATTAATCTCTGACAAAATGGACTTTAAAGTAAAACCTCCCACAAAGGATAAGGAAGGACACTATATAATAACTAAAGGGTCAATACACCAGGAAGATACAACCATAATAAATATTTACGCACCCAACAATAGGGCTCCAAAATACATAAAACAAACTCTAACAGCATTGAAAATAGAGATAAACAGCTCCACAATAAAAGTAGGAGATTTCAACACACCACTTTCGGTGAAAGACAGAATATCCAGAAAGAAGCTCAATAAACACACAGAAAATCTAAATGCCACAATCAACCAACTTGATTTCACAGGCATATACAGAACACTCCACCCAACAACAGCCAAGTATATTTTCTTTTCCAACACACATGGAACATTCTCCAAAATAGACCACATTTTAGGCTACAAAGCAAGCCTTAACAGAATCCAAAGCATTGAAATATTACAAAGCATCTTTTCTGACCATAAAGCCATAAAAGGAGAAACTAACAACAGAAAAATCAAGGGAAAAAACCAAATACATGGGAACTGAACAACACCTTGCTCAAACATTACTGGGTTACAGAAGAAATTATGAATGGAATAAAGAAATTCACACAATCAAATGAGAATGAAAACACATCCTACCAGAACCTTTGGGACACAGCAAAAGCAGTGCTCAGAGGTCAATTTATAGCAATAAATGCACACAACCAAAAAGAAGAAAGGTCAAAATTAAAACATTAACCCCACAATCAGAACAAATAGAAAGACAGCAGCAAAAGAAGCCTTTGGGCACCAGAAAAAAGCAAATAATAAAAATTAGAGCAGAATTAAATGAAATAGAGAATAGAAAAACAATTGAAAGAGTTAAAAAGACCAAAGGCTGGTTCTTTGAAAAGATCAACAAAACTGATAAACCTTTGGCCAAACTGACAAAAGAAAAACAGGAGAGGAAGCAAATAACCCAAATAAGAAATGAGGTGGGCAATATCACAACAGACCCAACTGAAATTAAAAGAATCATAACAGAATACTAAGAAAAACTGTACTCCAACAAATTTGAAAACCTAGAGGAAATGGACAAATTTCTGGAAACACACTACCTACCTGAACCAACACAGAGACAGAACAATTAAACAAACCTATAATGAAAGAAGAGATTGAAAAGGTAATTTAAAAACTTCCAACAAAATAAAAAAAGCCCTAGCCCTAACATAGTCACTGGAGAAGTCTACCAAACTTTCAAAGAAGAGTTAGTACCACTACTACTAAAGGTATTTCAGAGCACAGAAAAGGACAGAATACTCCCAAACTCATTCTATGAAGTCAGCATAACCCTGATACCAAAATCACGTAAAGACACCACAAAAAAGAAAATTACAGACCCATATACCTCATGAACATAAATGCAAAAATCCTCAACAACATTCTAGCCAACAGAATTCAACAACATATCAAAAAAATAATTCACCATGACCAACTGGGATTCATACCAGGTGTGGAGGGATGGTTCAACGTTAGAAAACAATCAATGTAATCCATTACATTAATAAAAGAAAAGACAAGAATCACATGATCTTACCAACTGATGGAGAAAAAGCATTTGACAAAGTCCAACACCCATTCATGATAAAAACTCTCAGCAAAATAGGAACTGAAGGGAAATTCCTCAACATAATGAAGGGCATTTATACAAAGCCAGCAGCCAATGACATCTTAAATGAAGAGAGTCTTTGAAAGCACTCTCCTTGAGAATGGGAACCAGACAAGGATGCCCTTTATCACCACTCTTATTCAACATTGTGCTGGAGGGTCTAGTCAGAGCAATTAGGCTAGAAAAAGAAATAAAGGGCATCCAAATTGGTAAGGAAGAAGTAAAAGTATCCCTATTTGCAGATGATATGATCTTATACACAGAAAAATCCCAAAGAATCCACAAGAAAACGATTGGAACTAATAGAAGATTTCAGCAAAGTTTCAGGATACAAGATAACATACAAAAATCAGTCAGATTCCTCTACACCAACAAAGAGAACTTCAAAGAGGAAATCACCAAATCAATACCATTTACAACAGCCCTAAAAACGATAAAACACTTAGGAATAAGTCTAACCAGAGACGTAAAAACCTATACAATAAAACTACAAGACACTACTGCAAGAAACCAGAAGATACCTACATAAGTGGGAAAATACACCTTGCTCATGGATAGGAAGACTCAACATTGTGAAAATGTCTATTTTACCCACAGCGATCTACATATATACAATGCAATACCGATCCAAACCCCAATGACATTTTTTAATGAGATGCAGAAACAAATCACCAACTTCATATGGATAGGCAAGAGGCCCCAAACAAGTAAAGCATTACTGAAGAAGACGAACAAAGTGGGAGGCCTCACACTACTTGATTTTAGAACCTATTACACTGCCATGGTAGTTTAAAACAGGCTGGTATTGGTACAACAATGGATACACAGACCAATGGAACAGAATTGAGAATTCAGATGTAAATTCATCCACCTATGAGCAGCTGATATTTGACAAAGGTCCAAATTCCATTAATTGGGGAAAAGACAGTCTCTTTAACAAATGGTGCTGCCATAACTGGATATCCATCTGTAAAAAAAATTAAACAAGACCTATACCTCACACCATGCACAAAAACTAACTCTAAATGGATCAAAGACCTAAACATAAAATCTAAAATAATAAAAATCATGGAAGAAAAAAAATAGGGACAATGCTAGGAGCCCAAATGCATGGCATAAACAGAATATGAAACATAACTAACAATGCACAAACACCAGAAGAGAAACTAGATAACTGGGAGGTCCTAAAAATCAAACACTTATGTTCATCAAAAGACTTCACCAAAAGAGTAAAAAGACAACCTACAGATTGGGAAAAAAATTTTGGCTACGACATATCCGATCAGGATCTAGTCTCCAAAATCTACAAAATACTGCAAAACGTCAACAACAAAAAGACAAATAACCCAATTAAAAAATGGGCAAAGGATATGAGCAGGCACTTCACCAAAGAAGACATTCAGGCGGCTAACAGATACAAGAGGAAATGTTCACGATCATTAGCCATTAGAGAAATGCAAATCAAAACTATAATGAGATACCATTTCACCCCAACAAGGCTAACATTAATCCAAAAAACACAAAATAATAAATGTTGGAGAGGTTGTGGAGAGACTGGAACACTTACACACTGCTGGTGGGAAAGTTAAATGGTACAACCGTTTTGGAAATCAATTTGGCGCTTCCTTAAAAAGCTAGAAATAGAAGTACCAAATGATACAGCAATCCTACTCCTTGGAATATATCCTTGAGAAATAAGAGCCGTCACACGAATAGATATATGCACACCCATGTTCACTGCAGCACTGTTTACGATAGCAAAAAGGGGGAAACAACCTAGGCGCCCACCAACAGATAAATGAATGAACAACTTATGGTATACTCATACAGTGAACCATGCAACGATAAAGAACGATGATGAACCCATGAAATATCTCATAACATGGATGAATCTGGAAGGCATTAGGCTGAATGAAATTAGTCAGTTGCAAAAGGACAAATATCGTATGAGACCAATATTATAAGAACTCAAGAAAAGGTTTAAAGAGAGAAGAAAACATTCTTTGATGGATACCGGGGGGGTGGGGAGGGGAATTCACTAACTAGATAGTACACAAGAATTATCTTAGGTGAAGGGAAGGACAACACGCACTACAGGGAAGGTCAGCAAAAGTGGGCTAAACCAAAAGCTAACAAGTTTCCTAAACACAACCAAACACTTTGAGGGCCAGAGTAGCAGGGGAGGGGGTCTGGGGAGCATGCTTTCAGGGCATATCTAGGTCAACCGGCATGACAAAGTTTATGAAGAACATGTTCTGCATCCCACTTTGGTGAGTGACGTCTGGGGTCTTAAAAGCTAGTGAGCAGCCATCAAACATGCATCAATTGGTCCCAACCCACCTGAAGCAAAGGAGAAAGAACAGCAAAGACACAAGGAAAATATTAGCCCAAGAGACAGAAAGGGCCACATAAACCAGAGACTTCATCAGCCTGAGACCAGAAGAACTAGATGGTGCCCGGCTACCACCAATGACCACCCTGACAGGGAACACAACAGAGAGTCCCTGACAGAGCAGGAGAAAAATGTAGTGCAGAACTCAAATTCTAGTAAAAAGACCAGACTTAATGGTCGGAGACTGGAGGAACCCCAGAAGACATGGCCCTCGGACTCTCTGTTAACCCAGAACTAAAACCATTCCCAAAGCCAACTCTTCAGACAAAGATTAGACTGGACGATGGGACATAAAATGATACTCGGGAAGAGGGTGCTTCTTAGTTCAAGTAGATACACAGGACTAAATGGGCAGCTCCTATCTGGAGGCGAGATGAGAAGGTAGAAAGGAACAGGAGCTGGTTGAATGGACATGGGAAATCCGGGGTGGAAAGGAGGAGTGTGCTGTCACGTTACAGGGATAGCAACTAGGGTCACATAACAATGTGTGTATAAATTTTTGTGTGAGAAACTAACTTGAGCTGTAAATTTTCACTTAAATCACAATTTTAAAAAAAGTCCAGATTAAGAAAAAAACATATAGTCCTGACTTTGAACTAGAAGTATCTATTAACTTTTAGCTAAATAATAGATTGGCTCATAAAATAAAGAATATCACCCAGGAGTAATGAGCTCCTTTAAAAAGCCATCTGTATGAGACCAAATGGTCAAAAATTGCTCTAAAACAAAGACGAGAAGGTAAGGGACAGGGAAACTAGAGTCCTGGGAATGGTACAACCAGAATGGAATGAATGAGAATGATGACACACTGTGAAACATGTAACCAGTATCACTGAATAATGTGTGTAGAAATCGTTCAATGGGAACTTAATTTGCTGGTAAACTGTCATCTTAAACACAATAAAATATTATTTTAAAAAAATGTAAATGGTTTATTTGAGAGCCTTCCTCTCCCCTTGCCAGGAAGCAGGGACATTGGTGGTTCAGTGGAAGATCCTGGTTATATAGAAGACCCTGGTTCAATTCCCAGCCAATGCACTTCGTGTGCAGCCACCACCATGTCAGTGGAGGCTTGCGTGTTGCTATGATGCTGAACAGTTTTCAGCGGAGTCTCCACATTAACATGGACTAGGAAGAAAGGCCTGGAAATCTACTTCCAAAAATCAGCCAATGAAAACTTCATGGATCACAACGGTCCAATCCAAAAGCAATTATGGAGATGGTGCCAGACCCGGCAGTACTTCATTCCATTGTGCAAGGCCAACTCAAGGGCAGCTAACAACAGCCCCAGAAGCAGCACGAGGGAAGCCAGGAAGACAGACAAGAAAAGGAAGGAAGTAAATTCACATTGTGTTAATGAGAAGCTTTGGAATCTCTGGGGACATGATAGAACATGCCTCAAAGTTGTTCCACCTGAGGGGTGAGGAACCTGGGGTATTTACCCATCACCTCCCGTTTGTCACAAGTTGTAGGCTACACGTGAGGGTGTTAATGCCCTGGCGCTCTGGCCAGAGAAGTCCCCTGGTGGTGGCAAAGAGATATGGGTGAAGCACTGACAATGTCTGCTAAAACATCCAAAGAGAATGGTCTGTATATTAATATTTAAAGACAAAACGAGCCGAGTGTTATTATCATCATTGGTACTTGCCCAAGAGGACACTTTTCTTCTACCCTAAAACAGATCAGTAATTCTGATTGTCCACTAAGTAAATGTAGCAATGTCAGATTAAGAACTCAAAACACTCATTGCTTCATGCTTTCACAACAGGCAAAAACTAAACCAGGGAAAACAATTACAGGACAGAATGTCCAAGCCAGTATCCATTGATGAAACACTTTCCACAACAGCTGTATTTTATGCTCAAGTATTTCTGCCAGCTACATAATCAGCCCAGTCAGTCTCTTGGGTCAGGAAGATCATTGTGCAGTCACCCATGCTCATTTCAAGGAACTCTGGATGGCCCACAGTGGGAAGGAAGGTCAAGGTGTACACATCCCTCTCTTACGATATGAAAGAGAAGTTTCTGTGATGAAGCAGGAAATGTGGAAGCCAACCTGCTTTGCAGATAGCCCCATTTCAGAGTCAGTGACCTAAACAACTCTGAAATTCAAGTCCCTAAGTACACATAAAGAGATATTTCCATATCTATTCAATGACTGATACTATTTGTAATCGATAAAATTTTACCCTCACCAATATTAAAACTCAAAAGGTCAACAGAATCATGACCTCTCAATTTCAAGGTCTGTGTTCTCACTGAAAATCAAAATGAGTGAGTGGCTGCTTCTCTGCTCTGGATATATGCACACTGGAAATCACACCATCTCTTAAAAACTTCACCAGCTAAATAGGATAAATGTATGTCAGTTGTGTGTGCGTGTTTTAATAATGAAATTAGCATATTTTGGTGTGTAAATAATCATACTTTTGACCCAAAAAAAGTAGAGGGGTTTGGTTAGGTTTTTGAGGGGATCTTTTCTAGGATGGGGGAGGTTGGAGTATTTGGAGTATTCTTTTTTCATTCTTACCTCGGTGTCAGTAGGAAGAAGGAATTAGCTAGGCACTCTTCTAGATCCTGAGGATATAAGATAAAAGAAATGAAAAGCCATGTCAACCTTACGGAGTTCACATTCAGGAGCAGGAAAGGTGAGGTAGAAGAAAATAGATAAAATAGAAGCAAGTGCTTAGAGAAAGGTAAAACATGTAAGGAGAACAGGAATTATGAAGGAGAGGACTTATCATCTGAAATAGAGTAGCCGGGTGAGGCTCACTGAGGCGACTCAAGCAGGTATCTGGAGGGAGTGCTTTCCTGGCAAAGGGAGCAGCCAGTGCAAAGGCCCTGAGGGCCAATGTGCCCAGCACATTCAAGGAACAGTGAAGGGGCTAGTGTGACTGGATCAGAGTGAACAAGGGGAAGGAAAATAGGAGATGAAGTCAAAGGGGAGTGAAGGTGCAGTGGCCAATTCATGTAGGACCTTGGAGGCCATCCCAAGGGCTCTGGCTTTTCCTCCAAGTGAAATGGGCAGGGATTTGAGCAGAGGAATGACATGATCTGCCTTACTTTTTAACAGGATCTCATTGGTTGTTGCATTCACAACAATTACCAAAAGACAAAGGCAGAAACAGGGAGACCAATAAGGATGCTAAGGAAATGATCCAGCTGTGAGAAGACAGTATTTTGGGACAGGGTGATAACAGTGGAGGTAGGGAAAAGGGCCAGATTCTTTTTTTTTTTTCCCTTTGTTTTGTTTTTATTGTGCTTTAGATGAAGGTTTACAAAGCAAATTAGTTTCTCATTAAAAAATTAATACACATATTGTTTTGTGACACTGGTTGTCATCCCCACAACATATCAACACTCTACCCTTCTCGACGATGGGTTCCCCAATAGCAGCTTTCCTGTCCCCTCCTGCCTTCTAGTCCTGGCCCCTGGGCTGGTGTGCCCCTTTAGTCTTGTTTTGTTTTATGGGCCTGTCTAATCTTTGGCTCAAGGGTGAACCTCAGGAGGGACTTCAGTACTCAGTTAAAAGGGTGTCCAGGGGCCATACTCTCCGGGTTTCTCCAGTCACTGTAAGATCAGTAAGTCTGGTCTTTTTTTGTGAGTTAGAATTTTGTTCTACATTTTTCTCCAGCTCTGTCTGGGCCCATATGTTTTGAAGTTAAAGCCAATAGAATTTGGTGGCAGACCTAATATGGTACGTGAAAGAAATAAAGGAGTCATGGACCCCTCAAAAATTCTAGGCCTGAGCACCTGGAAGAATGGAGTCATCTATTGATATGTAGAACTGGGGAGGGAGGAGGTTTCATATCAGGCTGCAACATATTAGCGTGAGATGCCTATGGGATGCTCAAGTGGAAACTCAAGCAGATTGTCAGATGTGCAGGTCTGGAGAGCAGAGGAGAGGTCATTTATTGCACTTAAGATTTGCAGAATATCATCTTTAGAGATGGGATCAAAAATTAAAACTCATTGAGCTCACCAAGGGAGAGCAGTAAGTGAAAACAAAAAGAATTCAAATAGAAATAATGTTACTCGAAATCGTGTGAGACTGAAAAACATCATTTTTCCATTTTAAATCCATTTTCAATCATTAGAAATGTGATTTAAAATATATATATATATATACAGAAAAATTCAAAAGAGAAAATGAAAAATCATCCATAATCCCCACTACCCAGAGACAAATACTATTTTTAGTTGGTGTATTTCCAATAATTAGGATAATATTACACAACTATATTGTAACCCACTTTTTTTACTTACCAATAAATCATAAACTTTTCCCAAAGTAAATACCATATGAATATGCCATTATTTATTTAACCAGTTCCTCTTGGTGTTGAATCTTTAGATTATATCCAATTTTTCATTATTATGCATAATACTCCAACATTATTTACGCAAATAAATCTGTTTATGAATCTGATTGTTTCATTATGACACACATCTATGAGTAGAATTGCCACGGTGAATGATGCACACCTTTTTTAACTGTTCTTGATACTGCCAAATTGCTGTCAAGAAATGTTGCACTGATTTACTTTTATAAGAATGCCTTTTTCCCACCCCCTTGAACTGAGTAGTCAAATATTTACCTTTGTAAATTTGAAAGAAAAATAGCATTTTATTAATGTTTCATTGTTGATTTCTAGAGAGGTTAAAAAAGTGTCATTTTTTTTACTGGCTCTGTAAATTCCCATTCTATGAATTATTTTGCTCACATAAGTTGCTTGCTCATATCTTTTGCCCATTTTTCTAACGAAGTATTCATCTTTCTTTTGCTGATTTATAAAAGCTCTTTATATATTAAGTATAGAAGTTTCATTTTTGTTTTGGTCCCTGAGTTCTTCTATGTAACAAAATCAGGGTCCCTCCAAGATTCTCATACAAACACAAATATATTGTTATATCCCAAATTTGTTCTAAATGCATGACTTTCCATTTAGAGGCCTGTCATGGATTGAACTGTGTCCCCCCAAAATATCTGTCAACTTGGCTGGGTCATGATTCCTGGTATTGTGTGATCGTGTACCATTTTGTAAATCTGACGTGATTTTCTTATGTGTTGTAAACTCTATCACTATGATGAGGTTATACTGATGAGGTATACAAGATTGGATAGTGTCTTAAGCCAATCTCTTTTGAGATACAAAAGAGAGAAGTGAGCAGAGACACATGGGAACCCCATACCACCAAGAAAGCAATGCCAGGAGCAGAGCGCATCCTTTGGACCTGAGATTCCTGTGCAGAGAAGCTCCCAGATCAAGGGAAGACTGATGACATGGACCTTCCTCCAGAGCAGATGGAGAAAGCGTTCCCCCAGAGCTGATGCCCTGAATCTGGACTTGTAGCCTACTGGACTGTGAGAGAACAAACTTCTCTTTGTTAAAGCCATCCACTTGTGGTATTTCTGTTACAGCAGCACGAGATGACTAAGACAAGGCCCTACACTATTCCTAAACCAAGCCTCAGGAGCTCTGAAACAGTGTTTATCAAAAGCTGATCCTTAGAGCATCTGCACCACCATTTCTTCAGATCCTTGTTTAAAAACAGATTCCTGGGAACCACCACAAACCTACTGAATAAAAAATTGCAGGGAATGGGGGACAGCTGCAAGTTTGCTTTTTTGACAAGTTTTCCAAGGTGATGGTTGCTGCATGGTAAAGTTTTAAAGCCACTGTAGTAGGGCAAAGAGGTAAAATAGTATGAACTCGGAATTTTAAGATCATTAATAAATGGGTTAGCTTTCAACTGCAACAGAGCCTGTGATATTGCCTTGCTCTAGACTAACCCACTTTAGGGACTGTCTCAGAGCCCACCAAGGATGGCAAACGGCCCAGTGAATATCAGCGCAGCTCTTGTCATTATATTACAAGGTATATAAACCTTCATCCTAGCTACAGTATACAGATAAGCAAATCCTCACAGTAGCAGTAGAAAGACCATTTTGAATACAATAGAATAGGCCAGGGAAGCAGCAGTACCTCTGGTTTAAAAATAAAAAAGTCACCTCAGCAAATTTCCCATCTGCGAGTATCTAAGACAAATGCCACTTTCCTCCCTGATGCAGCATATCACAAATTATTTTATAATAAAAAAGGTGGATATGTTTTATGCTCTGTCTCATATTCCCATGTCTCACCTTTGCACTTGGGTCATTGCTGCAGCAACCAAGTGTGGGCAGGTAGTACCTTCAGCTGTACCTCTTATTTTCCACTTTCTGTCCAGGACATAGCTGTGTTGGAAGCCTTCCCGAGCCTACCAAGTAGGACCTGAAAATGCAGGAGAGTTAACACCCCTTGGGAAGTGGTTCTCAAAGTGTGGTCCCTGAACCAACAGCCTCAGCAACACTTTCAAGCTTGCTAGAAATGCAAATCCTCCATCCCCATCCAAGACCTGTTGAATCAGAAATCTGGGGTGGGATCAGCAATCTACATTTGATCAAGCTCTCCGGTTGATTCTAATGGAGAGTAAAGGTGAAGAACCAAGAGATGCCTCAGAATCACCTGGAGGACTTGTAAAAGCACGGAGTACTGTGCCTCTCCCCCACAGTTGCATTTCTAACAGGTTTCCAGGTACTGTTGATACTGTTGATCCAAGAACCACACTTTGAGAATCAATGACCCAGGGAAACCCTTCACCGAAGCAGAACAGGAGTAGCTGGATAAACAATTCCCGCTTCACACGGGACAACCCTAAGGTACATTCTACAAGTTTCTTAGAGGGTTCCCAATAGGATTGAGTTCCAGTTGCCCATATCAGTTACCAGTTTAAACACAACACTTGGTTTGACTTTACTTTCTTTTCTGTTTCACATTTCCAAGCTCCATGCTCCAACTTCCTGGGTTCATTTCCCAAAATAAACTATCTCACAAGTCCTTGTCTCAGGCTTTGGTCTTTTGGAGGAACTCAAGCTAAATACCATCAGTTCCACAAGTCTCAAAACACAAGCTTACTATCCAACAGAGTTCAACCTTTCTTGCAATACCTGCTTGCTCAGTGTGCAACTCACTCCCCTCTTCTTTCAACAAGTGTTCATATTTGTTTGCTTTGGTTTTCCTACTACTCAGTAAAGACATTCCAACTTCTGCCACAGATGTCATCAATTATGCTTCAAGAGTATTATGTCTGATTTCATTCTTAAATGAACTCCTTCTAACTCAAATAGTCCTCGATGTCAAAAAATAATGGTGGGACTAGATATAAGTGCTACCAGAATCTAATGTTCTGATGGTATCTGATGGCTCTGACATGTCCTCTGGAGAGTGAGAAAGAAGATCACTCATTCTACCCCAGTGGGGCTGCTGATTAAGAGAAAGCAAGGCCCCCTGACTGGAGAGGAGTACACAATAGGAAGTTCTTCCTCCCAGGTGCTCCTGCCCTCTAGAAGTCCTGCCCAACAAGAGCCCTCTTAAGTGGCTAAGGAAAAAAAAAAAAAAGGATTTAATTATACTGACGTCTTCTGTGTGCAAGAAAGAAATACACAAGCAATGTCAAGAAGAAAACCAACAGAAGTTTGTCCAATTGAGAAACAGAAAGGAGGGAAAACCCAGAGAAAGTGTTTCCCCTAACAGGTCTGCTGAGAACCTTTACAGCCTGCTCCAGAATTGTCAAGATGGAAGAGAAGGATCAGAAAGAAGTCTTCCAATGTATTTCTCTTTTCTCCCTCTGGCCAGAATTTTTCTTTAAACAAAACACATTTTAGTGAAAGAAAAAAGATTAATTAAAAAGAGTCCATGGGAATGTCTTAGTTATCTAGTGCTGCTGAAACAGAAATAGCACAAGTGGGTGGCTTTACCAGTTTTTAAAAAAAAAAGAAAGAAAGAAAAACCAAGCCCAATGCCATGAAGTCAATTCTGACTCATGCGACACTACAGACAAAGTAGAACTGCCCCATAGTGTTTCCAAGGAACAGCTAGTGGATTCAAACTGCCGACCTTTTGGTTAACAGCCGTAGCTATTAACCACTGCACCACCGGGGCTCTGAACAGTTTAGGAGGCTAGAATTCAGGGTGCCAGCTCTAGGGGAAGGCTTTCTTTCTCTGTGTGCTCTGGGGGAAGGTCCTTGTGTCTTTTCAGCTTCTGTTCCTTGTTCCTTGGTGATTGTCATGTGGCATGGCATCTATCTTCACCCAGCTGGGTTTCCTTTCTTCTATGCCAATCCACTCTTTTATATCTCAAAAGTGATTGGTTTAAGACACACTCTACACAGACATACCCTCACTAACATAGCAAAGAAATCCCTATTCCTAAATGGGATTACATCCACAGGTATGAGAGTTGGGATTTACAACACATATTTTTGAAGACACAGCTCAATCCATTAACAGGGAAAAAGATAATAATAAACTCCGTAGTCTGTGTTGTTGTGATAGTGATGGTGGTTTTAGTATGAAACAAGAAGAGATGGTGTTATAAATGGATGCCTGGTTTCAAAGGAGAGAGGAAGTCTGGGAAGGCTAACTAGGAAGTACGCAGACTGGGAGGAGAACTTTAGACACCATGTACTTAGTAATTTATAGCATCCTGACATGAGATAAGTCATCTTACCTTTGACTGTGGTTTTTGCCTAACTCATTTACTACAACGAATGACTGGAAAGCCAGAGCATTTGATTTATTTATCTATCAACTTGCTAAGCCCAAAACTAACCCAGGGAGAAAACAGGGATAAGAAAACCATCTATCATTTTGAATTAAACACTTGTTATCAAGTCATGAAAATTTGTCCTTTATCCAACCTATGTCCAAGATCAATAATAAAAGGTCACAGCTTGGACCAAGGTGACTCCAAAGGCTTCAACTAAATCTCCAGCCTCTCATGAACCTGAGCTTCAACCTTCAAAAACAACAGGGCATGGAGTTTCGCAGCACATGAGCCAATAATCTTAATGCTGATGTGAAAATTGTGACTCACTTAATTTAAAACATAGCTTCACTGTGAATATTTCAAGTTTTGTTTTGATTATGGATTTTAACACTTACTGAAAAGTAAGCAGGAAGAGATACTTTGGGACTTTTTATTACCATACTGCCTATTACTGCTTCTGTGTTTAAAAATTCTGCTTATTGCAAGCAGGGTACAGTCAATTTGTGCATATTGGATTTAATTTTCTACTAAGCAAATAAAAATGCTTAAGTGCAATTTACGAATTGTCTTTTTTTTCAAATATTGTATATGTACTTTGATTTCTAGTGCCATCTGAATGACCCCATGCTGAAAGGATTTCATTTTGCATTTCCAACATATATACAGAACTCATTAAATGAAAGAAATGTAAGTAATAATTTACATAGGAAGGAAAATGATCCAATCATAACCCAATGATTTTATATAACAATACGTCCCTGGCATCATTAGACTATGACTACAAAATGAGGTCATGCTTTCTTTCCTATTACCCAAACTATTACACCAAAGTCCTTACCAAATTGCCAGAAATTGGCCACCACTCACATGCTATCCCGAAATGACTTTCAGCTGTTTCTGAGAATTTCCCAGGATGATGCATGCCTCCTGCATGATCAGGAACAAGCCCCCTGATTCTCCCCTTCCGCTGTCTTTGTCATTTGGTTTCTACTGCCAGTGACCTGCAAGATATCAACAAGCCACATGGCACAGCTGTCCAATTACTGCTATTCCTACTACCACTCTGGCCTCATCTGAGGGACCCTGGTCCTCCTGTCCTGCTCTACTGTGAACATAGGCAAACGCCTCTGTTGAACTCCCCAAAACATCAACAATCCATTAACAAAGCAAAGATAAATTTATTAGAACTCACTGCAATAAGGGACAAGAGCATCTTAACAGAGTCTCAGCAGAGTCTTCCAAAAAAACCAAACCCATTGCCATCGAGTTGATTCAGAATCGTAGCAGCCCTATAGGGCAGAGTAGAACTGCCCCCTAGGGTTTCCAAGGAGTGGCTGGTGGATTCAAACTGCTGACCTTTCGGTTAGCAGCTGAGCTCTTAACAGAAGGGGGAAATCAGAAGTGGGATATGTAAAGGGCTTTGGGGGTCTGGGCTCAAGTGGTTTAAGGCAGGCTTTTCAAAGTGGGGAACTGACTGGGATTAGGCAAAGTTTGTGATTTAATAGTACAGAATAGGTGGATACAGAGAGGTGAGAGTCTGGAAGAGAATCTTCGTACGTGAATTGTTTGATATGCAAGCTGTGTGCACTGGTAAGCAGACTGCTGGCTCTGATAAACTGATTAGTGGGACTTTCCTGAAGCAGTCAGGCTATTTATTGGTGTACAGTCTTATCATTCCTAGGCAAAGGTTTCCTGAAACGAACGAATATGTCATGTTAACAGAGGTGGACTAGAGCCTTATCTCTGTTTGGTTGACACCAAAGGTCTCAGTTTTACCTCCTACCCAGGGTCTCAAAGACCAGCTTGCTGCTCCACTACAGATCTGCCTCACCTGGCTAGGGGAAGGTCACTTCCTTCCACCAAAACCCATCAGAGCCTCAGAATTGGCCCAATTGACTCTCCTTGTCATGGTTGGGGGGTACTTCCTTTTCTTCCCCCTTCCAGATTAAGGATGACCTCTCTGTGTCCTTTTTTCTTGCCCAAATCTAACCCAGTCTTGCAAGGAGAACCTCTGACTCCCAGTAAGAATATGGTCTGGCCCTGGCCCTATGACCTAATAAAAGAATCATAAAACAGTTCAACTGTGTATTTCTCAATTTCTGGGTCAACTGAACTTTTTTGTGGTCCCCTTGTAACCTACAGTTTCTAGGCACTAAACCTAGAATATGTGTTCTTATGCTTCTATGGCTATATTCCTTCCCAACAATGATTTTCCTTCAAAGCTTCAAGGAAGAGATTGTACGCTCAGTGGAAGACAATGAGCAGATGGCCTCCATGCCCTGCACTTTAAAATTTGACTCTAGACAGTGCCCTTTTTTTTAAATTCTCATCTTCTTAGTCCAAAACCAAGGAAGTGAGAACAAATGAATATATAGAACTTAAGTTGAGAAAGTAAATACTACATAATACATACTTTCTTTTTACCTACCACTTTTTTAAAATCCATTTAAAGAAAATAGTTTTTGCTATATCCCTAAGCTAGAGCCATTCACTGGCTATATCAATATGAGATGCTCCCAACTGATGCTTTCAGTTAATCTAAATTTATGATGACAGGGCCATCTGACCCTAGAAATAAATTCTGGACTCACAAGAGCACTAAGTTCTCTCAAACACTTTATTTCATTACACAAATGCCTAAATTCCAAAATCAAGAGACAACTGGGGTATCTTGCTATTCACCCCACAGTAAATACTCTACTGGGAAAGAAATGTCCAAAATAATATTAGGTAAATTGAAAGTACACATGGGTTAGGATAAGCATTAGTACCTTATCTGAGTCTCTGAGTTCCTTGAGGGTAAGCCTGTTCCCAGAACAAGCACAACATAAGTGCTGAATAAGTGTTGGATGAATGACTGAATGATTGAAATTAACCCTTTGGGGATTCAAACTCTGAATCCAGCCTCCAGATTGTGAAACTGTAATCAGGTAGGACTGCTTTGAGAGAAAGAATCTTTTATTTTAAAAACTGCTGGCCCAGTAATTAACAGGAATTGCTGAACTCCACAGGAAAGGAACAGAACAAAGAATGGATCTAGAAATAGAACGTACCAAGATGCCAAAAGATCCACGGGCAAGTCCCCGGCAGGGGGTGGGATCAGGGAGAAGGGCTAGGATATAGAGAAGAGACGGAGCCATGTCATTGGACTGAAGTGTCTCTGTCTTAGGAAGGACAGTTAGTCTAGACAAAGTTAGGCCTTCAGGTGCTGTCAAGGCCTCGGTGAACGAGGTACACTGCCGGAGGCTATAGAACTGTGTCACCATTCAGTATCTGCTTTTTGGCTCTGGTGGGAAGTGGAGAGAATATTAAAAGATCAGCACACTTCCATGTGCTCACCAAGTGCTGTCCTACTGAAGGGAGACATTCTCCCCAGCTTCTGGGTGGGAGTTCTAGTCAATACAAGTATGAAGATCCCTACAAGATATTCAAGACCTTATATCCAAGCATCTCTAATACAACAGTTACATGTACAAGTGCTACATGTGATTAATTCTGACTTCACTGGGAGTAAGTTCTTAGAGTTGTCCCTAAGCAAAACCTAGGCTTCAAGGCGAATAAGTATTTCAGTTTCCATTTAAAATCTGATGCTTGGAGGTGAGGCCAAGATAGTGGAGTAGTCAGACTTCCTGCAGTCCCTCCTACAGCAAATACCCAAAAAAACAAGTGAATTGACTGTATATGACCATCTAGGATCCCTGGACATCAAATGTAAAGTTGAGGAATCGGTTCAGAAGCAGCAAGGAGTTGCCAGACCTGACACAGTGGGAGCCTGAAACCCTCAGGCCAGATCAGCTCCTGTGCATGGTGAGGCTAGCAGTGGTGCTCGGGAGGCATTTTTCACATCAGGAGAGGCCCAGTGGCAGAGAGTATACTTGGACACCCAGAACCAGTGAAAAGCAGCACTCAAGTGGCTAAAGATAAGTTTTGGCATCTGGCCTACTGAGGGGGGTGGGGAGAACACCCCATTTGGGAAAAACCTCTCTCCCATTTACCTCCTCCCTCCCCACTCTGCACTGGGTCCCAGGCTGGCTTCAGCGGTTGCAGAGTCCCCTGCACCCAAAGTAGGACCCTTAAGGTGCCCTGAGCCATTCTCCTGGCCTCGGAGAGGGAACAAATTAACAAGCAGGTTAAAAATAAGTTGCAGGCTTCCCTAAGCCAAAACCTCAGGGTTGGCACAGCTCCTTTGCCTAGGCAGAGGCATAAGGGGTCCACAGACTCTGAATGCCTTTCACCCCTGCATAGACTTGCATGGGCCCATTTCAACATCATAGGCCCTCATTACCACAGTATAACAAGGTATATACCTGAAGTCTAACTTCAACTGTTTCAGCTGTGAAGTGGCAGGTTTGTGACATTTAACACTATTCTGCCCATGAAGCAGTTTCCTCACTTTCCCACATGAGGGGCTTGAGGACTAGTAGCTCCACCCATGCCACCTAGCCACCTGTGGCGGGGGTCTAAGAATAAGTGGTGCCCCCTAGTCCTTACAGCCAACAGCACTGGGTGCTCAGAGTCCGGCTGCAAAACCCACCTACCTACTCACTCTAGAAACAGGGACACACTTTCCTTTCAGACACTCAGGGGCAGCTGTCAGTCCCTGCCTTGCTCAGCACATGACCCCCTACTGAAGCCAGACACCTGTGCCTACACCATGCCTGTCTAGGACTGTAGGTGAGAGCCTGCACAAAACACTTTGTGGCCAACTACCTGGACACCAGAGCAGAATCCATACAAGAAAATTTAACGGACTCCTGGGCTCAAATACTTAGTAACAGATCTAACCACCTGGTGAAAGGAAGTTAGAGCTTCAAAGGTGCCAAACTAGCGCACACAAGCAGCCTATTTGGGCATATCAAAACAAAACAAGAAGCTAGGACACAGTAAGCAAATATAAAATAAATAAATTATAACAACTCATTGATGGCTCGGAGACAGCAGTCAATATCAAATCATATAAAGAGGCAGACCATGATGGCCTCAGCAAGCTCCCAAAATAATCAATAAATTTTCTGGAGGAAGAGAATTTCTTGGAATTACCAGAGGCAGAATACAAAAGATTAATATACCAAACTCTTCAAGAAACTAGGAAGGAAATCAGTAAAAATACAGAGTAATCCAAAGAACACACAGACAAAACAGTAGAGAAACTAAAAAAGGTTACTCAAGAGCATAATGACAAATTTAACAGACTGCAAGAATCCACAGAGAGATAGTAGCCAGAAATCCAGAAGATTAACAATAAAATTTCAGAATTAGATAACTCAATACAAAGTCACAGGAGCAGAACTGAGGCAGCAGAAGTCAGAATTAGTGAGAGTGAAGATAAAAGCACTTGACACCAACTTATTTGAGGAAAATTAAGATAAAAGAATTTTAAAAAATGAAGAAACCCTAAGAATTATGTGAGACTCTATCAAAAGGAATAACCTATGAGTGACTGGAGTACCAGAACAGGAGGGGATAACAGAAAATACAGACAGAATTGCTGAAAATTTGTTGGCAGAAAACTTCCCTGATATCATGAAAGATGAGACGATATCTATCCAAGAAGTTCATCAAACTCTACACATGGCAGATCCCAAGAGACAGTCACCAAGACACATTATAATCAAACATGCCAAAACCAAAGATAAAGAGAAAATTTTAAGAGCAGTTAGGGATAAACAAAAAGTCATCTACAAAGGAAAATCAATAAGACTAAGCTCGGACTACTCAGCAGAAACCATGCAGGCAAGATGGCCACGGGATGACATATATAAAGCCTTGAAGGAAAAAAACTGTCGGTCAAGAATTATATATCCAGAAAAACTTCCTCTCAAATATGATGGCGAAATTAGGGCATTTCCAGATAAACAGAAGTTTAGGGAATTTTCAAAAACCAAACCAAAATTACAAGAAATACTAAACGCTGTCCTCTGGTTAGAAAATCAATAACATCAGACAACAACACAAGACTAGAACACAGGACACAGCAACCAGATATGAAGTCAGACAGGGAAGTCACAAAAATAAATCAAAGCCAAAACACTGAAAATAGGGAAACAGATATCAATACGTAAAAGATGACAACACAAACAAAAAAGAAGGATTAAAAAAATGTAGACATAGATTTTTTCATATAGAGGCGAAGTCAAGGCAATACAAAGAACTAAAAGACTGGCTTAAATTTAGAAAAATATTAAGGGAACCACAAAGTAAACTAACAATCCTACAAGTTAAAATAAAAAACAAGAAAAATATAAAGGCTCAGCAAATATAAAATCAACAACAAAAAAGATGAAAAGAAAATACATAAAGAAAAACAACTTAGCACAGAAAATTAAATGGAACAAAGAAACTGTCAGCAACACACAAAAAAAGACATCAGAATGAAAGCATTAAACTCATACCTATCAATAATTAAGCTGAATGTAATTGGATTAAATGCACCAATAAAGAGACAGAGAGTGGCAGAATGGATAAAAAAACACGATCCGTCTATATGCTGCCTACAAGAGACACACCTTAGATTTAAAGACACAAACAAACTAAAATGCAAAAGATGGAAAAAAGCACATCAAGCAAACAGCATTCAAAAAAGAGCAGAAGTGGTGATATTAATCTCTAACAAAACAGACTTTAAAATAAAATCCACACACAAAGGATAAGGGAGGACATTATACAATGATTAAAGGATCAGTACACCAGGAGGAGGTAACTATAATAAATATTTACACACCCAATGACAGGGCTCCAAAATACATAAAACAAACTCTAAAAGCATTGAAAAGAGAGAGAGGCAGCTCCACAATAATAGTAGAGACTTCAACACTCTGCATTTGGTGAAGGACAGAACATCCAGAAAGAAGCTCAATAAACACATGGAAGATCTAAATGCTACAATCAAACAACTTGATCTCATAGACATATACCAAACACTCCACCCAACAGCACCCAAGTATACTTTCTTTTCCAACGCACATGGATCATTCTCCAGAACAGACCACGTATTAGGCCATAAAGCAAGCCTTAACAAAATCCAAAGCATAAAAATATTACAAAGCATCTTTTCTGACCATAAAGCCATAAAAGTATAAATTAACAACAGAAAAAGCAGGGGAAAAAAATCAAACACATAGAAACTGAACAACACCTTGCTCAAAAACTACTGGGTTATAGACAAAATTAAGGATGGAATAAAGAAATTCATAGAATCAAATGAGAATGAAAACACATCCTGCCAGAACCTTTGGGACACAGCAAAAGCAGTGCTCAGAGGTCAGTTTATAGCAATAAATGCACACATCCAAAAAGGAGAAAGGGCCATAATCAGAGCATTAACCCTACAACTAGAACAAGTAGAAAGAGAGCAGCAAAAGAAGCCCTCACGCGCCAGAAGAAAGGAAATAATAAGAATTAGAGCAGAATTAAATGAAATAGAGAATAGAAAAACAACTGAAAGAGTTAACGACACCAAAAGCTGGTTCTTTGAAAACATCAACAAAATTGATAAACCATTGGCCAAACTGACAAAAGAAAAACAGGAGAGGAAGCAAATAACCTGTATAAGAAATGAGATGGGTGATACCACAACAGACCCAAGTGAAATTAAAAGAATCATAACAGAATACTATGAAAAATTGTACTATAACAAATTTGAAATCCTAGAGGAAATGGACAAATTTCTAGAAACTCACTACCTACCTAAACTAACACAATCAGAGGTACAACAACTAAATAAACCTATAATAAAAGAAGAGATTGAAAACGTAATTAAAAAACTCCCAACAAAAAAAAAAGCCCTGAGCTGGATGGTTTCACTGGAGAATTCTACCAAACTTTAAGAGAAGAGTTAACACCACTACTACTAAAGGTATTTCAGAGCATAGAAAAGGATGGAATACTACCGAACTTGTTCTATGAGGCCAGTATAACATACCAAAAGCAGGTAAAGATACCACAAAAGAAGAAAATTACAGACAAATATCCCTCGTGAACATTGACCCAAATATCCTCAACTAAATATCCTCAACAAAATTCTAGCCAATAGAATTCAACAACATATCAAAAAAATAATTCACCATGATCAAGTGGGATTTATACCAGTATGCAAGGATGGTTCAACATTAGAAAAACAATCAGTATAATCCATCACATAAATAAAACAAAAGACAAGAACCACATGATCTTATCAATCAATGCAGAAAAGGAATTTGACAAAGTCCAACACCCACTCATGATAAAAACTCTCAGCAAAACAGGAATAGAAGGGAAATTCCTCAACATAATTAAGGGCATTTATACAAAGCCAACAGACATCATCATCCTAAATGGAGAGAGTTTGAAAGCATTCCCCTTGAGAATGGGAACCACAAAAGGATGCCCTTTATCACTACTCTTATTCAACATTGTGCTGGAGGGCCTAGTCAGAGCAATCAGGCTAGAAAAAGAAACAAATGGGATCCAAATTGGTAAGGAAGAAGTGAAAGTATCTCTATTTGCAGATGATATGATCTTATACACAGAAAATCCCAAAGAATCCACAAGAAAACTACTGGAACTAATAGAGGATTTCACCAAAGTATCAGGATACAAGATAAACATACAAAAATCAGTTGGATTCCTCTACACCAACAAAGAGAACCTCCAAGAGGAAATCACCAAATCAATACCATTTACAATAGCTCCCAAGAAGATAAAATACTTAGGAATAAATCTAACCAGAGACGTAAAAGACCTATACAATGACAACTACAAGACCTTACTGCAAGAAACCAAGATACCTGCGTAAGTGGAAAAACATACCTTACTCATGGATAGAAGACTCAACATTGTGAAACTGTCGATTCTACCCAAAGCAATCTACAGATACAATGCAATCCCAATCCAAATTCCAATGGCATTTTTTAATGAGATGGAGAAACTAATCACCAACTTCATATGGAAAGGGAAGAGGCCACAAATAAGTAAAGCATTACTGAAGAAGAATAACAAAGGGGGAGGCCTCACACTACCTGATTCTAGAAACTATTACACTGCCACGGTAGTCAAAACAGCCTGGTATTGGTACAACAACAGAAACATAGACCAATGGAACTGAATTGAGAATCCAGATGTAAATTCATCCACCTATGAGCAGCTGATATTTGACAGAGGTCCAAATTCCATTAATTGGGGAAAAGACAGTCTCTCTAACAAATGGTGCTGCCATAACTGGATACCCATCTGTAAAAAAAGATGAAATAAGACCCATACCTCACACCATGCACAAAAACTAACGCAAAATGGATCAAAGACCTAAATATAAAATCAAAAATGATAAAGATCATGGAAGAAAAAATAGGGACAACACTAGGATCCCTAATACATGGCATAAACACAATATGAACCATAAGTAACAATGCACAAGCATCAGAAGAGAAACTAGATAACTGGGAGGTCCTAAAAATCAAACAGTTATGCTCATCAAAAGACTTCAGGAAAAGAGTAAAAAGACAACCTACAGATTGGGAAAAAAAACCTTTGGCTACGATATATCTGATCAGCGTCTAATCTCTAAAATCTACAAGATACTGCAAAACCTCAACAACAAAAGGATAAACAACCCAATTAAAAAATGGGCAAAAGATACGAATAGGCACGTCACTAAAGAAGACGTTCAGGTGGCTAACAGACACAGGAGGAAATGCTCATGATCATTAGCCATTAGAGAAATGCAAATCAAAACTATAATGATATACCATCTCACCCCAACAAGGCTAGCATTAATCTAAAAAACACAAAATAGTAAATGTTGGAGAGGTTGTGGAGAGACTGGAACACTTATACACTGTTGGTGGGACTGTAAAATGGTACAACCACTTTGGAAATCAATTTGGTGCTTCCTTAAAAAGCTAGAAATAGAAGTACCATAGGATCCAGCAATCCTGCTCCTTGGAATATATCACAGAGAATTAAGAGCCATCACATGAATAGATATATGCACACCCATGTTTACTGCAGCATTGTTCACGATAGCAAAAAGATGGAAACAACCTAGATGCCCATCAACGGATGAATGGATACACAAATTATGGTATATTCACACAATGGAATACTACACAACGATAAAGAACAGCGATGAATCCGAGAAACATCTTATACCATGGAGGAATGTGGAAGGTATTATGCTGAGTCAGCTTAGTCGCAAAAGGACAAACATTGTATAACACCACTATTATAAAAACCCAAGAAAAAGTTTAAACGCAGGAGACAACATTCTTTGATGGTTACGAGGGTGGGGAGGGAGTGAGAGCCATATTCACTAATTAGGAAGTAGACAAGAATTATATTGGTGAAGGGAAGTACAGCGCACACTACAGGGGAAGTCAGCACAACTAGAGTAAACCAAAGCTAAGAAGCTTGCTGAATACAACCAAACACTTCAAGGGACAGAGTAGCAGGGGCAGGGATCTGGGGACCATGCTTTCAGGGAACATCTAGGTCAACTGGCATAACAAAGTTTTTTAAGAAAATGTTCTGCAACCCACTTTCATGAGTGGTGTCTGTGGTCTTAAAAGCTAACAAGTGGCCATCTCAGATGCGTCAATTGGTCCCAAGCCACCTGGAGTAAAGGAGAATATAGAACACCATGGACACAAGGAAAGTATCAGCCCAAGAGACAGAAAGGGCCCCTAAACCAGAGACTTCATCAGCCTGAGACCAGAAGAACTAGATGGTGCCCGGCTATCACAATGACTACCCTGACAGGGAACACAACAGCGAGTCCATAAAGGAGCAGGAGAAAAGTGGGGTGAACTCAAATTCTAGTAAAAAGGTCAGACTTAATGGTTTGATTGAGACTAGAGGTATCCTGGAAGACGTGGCCCCCAGGGTCTCTGTTAGCTGAAAACTGAAACCAACTCTTCAGACACAGACTGGATTATGGGACATAAAATGATACTCGTGAAGAGTGTGCTTCTTAGCTCAAGGAGATACATGAGATTAAATGAGCAGTTCTCATCCAGAGGCAAGATGGGAAGGCAGAGGGTCAGGAGCTGGTTGAATGGACACAGGAGATCAGGGGTGGAAAGGAAGAGTGTGCTGTCACAGCATAGGGAGAGCAAGTAGGGTCACAAAACAACATATGTATAAATTTTTGTATGTGAGACTAACTTGAATTGTAAACTTTCACTTAAAACACAATAAAAAAAAATAAAATCTGATCCTAATGATTACCATGGTAACAACTCTTACCTGGGCCTTGGTATACACCTCACAATACCAGGAATAGAATAATTCTCTCCTGCAGGAAAACCTACTGATAACATTTGTAGCAGGGTCAGATATCTGAGTTCCTGTACAGCTTCCTCCCCTTCTTCTCTCTTTCTCTCTAGGTCCCAAGGGCAGTGATTCTCAACCTGGGAAGCACAGTAGCAACATCATGGCAGCTGCTTCTCAAAAGTACTTTTGTCTGAGCTCCACTCAGACCAAATTTTGCCTGGTGAGGGGTCAAGGTGTTAAAAAAAAAAAAAAAAAAAAAATCCCTGAGCTCATACAGAAGCTGAAACAAAAATCCATAAAAAACTACCCTACTTATCTAAGAGCAAGACAAAGAAGATGAAAGACCTGGACCTGGGGAGGAGGAGCAAGAAGATGAGGACAAGGGTCTGGTAGGTACAGAAAGTCCCTGTAGTAGAAGGAGATGGAAGCTTCCGAGCAGAGAACCAAGAAGAGAAGAGGAAGGTCTTCCACCAAGGCCAGGCTGGCCTCCAGCATGCACACTCCCCTTCCCCCACCCCCAGCACACTGTCTGGGGTCAAGCTGGCAACCAAGTGTACCAGACACTTGTAAGCCCTCCAGAACAGCAGTTAGGAAACACAGACACCCTGTATTAAGGAGTGGGCAGAAAGGGAGACCACGTGTCTGAGTAAGGCAGAACTTTAGAGAGCTAGTAAGGAATTTCCCTGCTGACTCACTCTGATTCATTCTCATTTCTTTGCTTGTGTCAACTAACTCAACTCCCACCATTGCCTTAATCTTGAAAGATGCTTCAGAGAGAGGACAAATGTTTTCAAAATTCACAGACTTAGTAGTATTTCAAGGAGTTATAGTCTACATTCTTCCCACTACCAAGGAAGTTGTCCAGCTTAAAAAAGTACTGTAATTGAGTCTGCCTATTTCAAAGAAAGACCGGACATACTGAATAATGTAACATTATATGGTGATTACTAAGGTCAACACACAATATCAGATTACCATGGGTTAATTAGTTCAGGCTCATTGCAACCCACAGATATTTTTGAGACGTGGTTTATTCAAATCTAATTGATTCCAGGAAATGTGTTGGATGGTGAATATTCAGATAGTGGGAGACTATATTCCATTATTTTTAACGAGAAAAGTTAAGTCTGTGTTCCTGGCCCATCCAAAATCTTGACATATTTCCGCAAATATCACTAAAAATCTTAAACACCTGTGCAACAACATCCACTAAGGATCTCTGAAAAATGCAAACATTTAAAACAGCAATTACTGAATTACTGAACACTTAACGAACTCACTAGTGGGTATGTTTGTATGCAATGCTCAATGATTTTAAACAGTATTACATGCAAAATATATTTTATTCTAGTCTGCCGCAAATATGTACTGTATGCCAATAAGCAATATATTAAAGATACTAAAGAATATCAAAGCTACTGCCTAATCTGGAGCAGGGTGGTGATGCAGTGGGGAAGTGGGTGGTGATACTGAAAACGGAAAGAGAAAAAGGATACAGTATCAAGCAAAGCCCCACAGAGGGCAACTCTGGCTCAACCCTATAAAGGCACTCTGAGACTGTGCACATCACACTTCCAAACTTCTTAAACAGGGTTGAGGGAGCTGAAGTATTCATACACCATAACCTATCAGTCCTTGGTTACAGGCTGCCTTCAGGTTAACCCATTGCCATCGAGTCGATTGCAACTCATAGCGACTCTATAGGACAGGGTAGAACTGCCGCATATGGTTTCCAAGAAACAGCTGGTGGATTTGACCTGCCGACTTTTGGTTAGCAGCTGAGCTCTTAACCACTGCACCACCAAGACCTCGCCTTCACGTTAGAAATGACTATATAGCCAGGTATTTCTCTCTGTGCATTCAGGCAAAGCAAGTTCTAGAAGCCTGTGAATGGACCTCCAACAAAGAGGTGCCGGCTACTGGTGGTTAAAGCACCCAGGCTGAGCACAGCTACGAGGATTCCCCATGCTGGTCCCTTACATACTGTGCAGATGTGGAACTGTGGCCTCGAGAGACAAAGCAACCTGCCATGCAGTGACTGAGAGGGTCAGCCAGAACCAGCAGGGCTTCCTTCTGACTCCTTCCTCTTTAATTTTATTAATTTTAATCACATACATCCTTTCAACTTTCATTTTTCCCAACTGAAAATCCTAACTGTCTTAGTTTTCCCTCATATAAAAACAATCTATCAATTTGGGCATCTCAAGTACCCCTCTTTGAAATCGGGCCTGTTGTATCTTTCTTTCAAGTCTTCAAGTGGCCAGAAACTGATGATAACATTTCAGGGGTTCAAATAATGCATTTTTTATGTAAGAAAGACAACACTCTCTCATTGTGTTACAGTGCTTTTGCAGATAGCTCCAGCTTTGGGTAGCTATTTTGGTTAGAAGAGCCCACTCAGCTGATGTCTCTAGTACCAGTTGACAATGACTCCTGCATCTCATGCTATCATCCCCAAGGCCTTGTTTAGGTCTTCCTTCCTTCCACCCCCCAAGTCACTTTACTTCCTCCACTGGACATAACTCCTATTCATTCATCTTTAGAAACTGTTTCCTTTGGAAAGCTTTCCCTGCCCACCTCCATGACCAAGGTAGACAGGCCTGTGTGCTGCAACAGCATGCAGTAAGGACTCTTATTGTGGGACTTATTATATTGTTCTCCAATTGCCTTCTAGCTTTATTCTCCACTTATACAGCAGATATTGAAAATAAGGACTATGTCTTATTCAGTATTGTATCCCCTGGTGCTTGGCACATGATAGGTGCTCTATAAATATTTGTTGAATAATTAATCACAATGATAAAAGAAATCTCTTCCTGAATCATAACGGGTGGTTCAAAGCTCTCAAAAAAATATTGATCAAGAACCATTTTTCACCAATGTAAAAATGGGCAAAGGTGCTCACATACTAAGGGTAGCTGCAGCTCACTGGGAGGACACTCTATACATCCTTGTACACGGAGGCTATGTCCTTTCCTACAACCAGTAATAACCTGTATGGCGACTGGGAAAGAACTAAACCCTTGCCGCTCATGTCCAAATACAATCCTAATAACAGTCAATTAAACCAGACCAGCAACAGGCAAAATCAATATTATTTACTCTTGTCCTACCCTGTCTATGCCCATAGGCTTTGCTATATTTACATACAAATTATCTACAACGATGACTTTTTCATTTCATTTTTATGTGAGAATAAATATTTCAGAACTGCCCCTGGATGCAACACTAAACCAAATACAAAGACTGTATTCAGAGATTGTCTCTAGCTCCACCAATCTCATGAGATGCTCTTCAAACAGGTATATTCACTCCACCATGGAACGTCTGTTACCACGTGGAATATGCTGAATCAAATAAGCCACCAGATTCAGGGCCCATGTTACGTGCCCCAAGAGTCACCTCCAGAAAATCCTTTCCTTCTTAAAATAAAAGGGTCC
The DNA here is from genome assembly GCA_030035585.1 of Dugong dugon. NCBI lineage: Eukaryota > Metazoa > Chordata > Mammalia > Sirenia > Dugongidae > Dugong > Dugong dugon. Next base: position 16,879,411 of record CM057480.1, on the reverse strand, counting down.
AAAGGAATGCTCTGGATTCCAATTCTGGTTCTAAGGCAGCCCAGAGCGTTGAACAATTTCTGTTCATAAAATGTCACAGATGAACTGCTCCCACAGTGACGAATTTTGTTTTGTCAACTCATACTTTGAAAAAGGTACTATTTTAATCGCATATGCCCTCTCAGCCTTCGCTCCCAACTGGAAGTCCTCTGCAGATCTCAGTTGAGCTTTTCTGGGTTTGGCTCAAGGCTGCAAGTTCCACTCAGGTCTGATCCAGCTGGGTCTCACCCTACTGGGGCCATTGGGCCACCTAGGGCTTGTTCTCCTTATGGTGATGGCAGAAGCTCAAAAGCGTAAGTCCAACTACACCAGCCTCTGCTTACATTATGTTCTCTAATATTCCATTGGCCAAAGCAAGTCACACGCCAAGTGCAAAGTTAAGGGGCTGGAAGCATATAGTTCTTCCATGGAGGTGGAGAGAAGGAAGTGAGTATTTGCTGAACAACAACCTGATTTACTACAAACGATCTGCATAAAATTTTAATGTATTTCTTTATTGTGTGGTAGGCTTGACACCTTGGTGGTGAAGATGAGGCTGGAAAGATAGGGAGAGAGCTGTAGCCATGTTAATAATAACAACAGTAAAAATGATAGTTAATACTTATAGATAGGAACCCAGATGGCACATGCAGTTTGTGATCAATGGCTAACCTGAAAGTTGGGAGTTCAAATCCACCCAGAGAAAGGGTGAGTTTTCTTTCTGCAGAAGTAAGTCCTGGTGATCTGCTTCTGTAAAGATTCAAAACCCAAAAACCAAATCTGTTGTCTTCAAGTCAACTTTGACTCATAGTGACCCTGTAGATCCAACAGGATAGGGTACAACTGCCCCACAGGGTTTCCAACGCTGCAATCTCTACCAAAATAGCCCTGGTAGCACAGTGGTTAAGCACTCAGATGCTAACTGAAAAGTCAGTGGTTTGAACCCACCAGCTGCTTCATGGGAGAAAGACGTGCCAGCCTGCTTCCATAAAAATTACAGCCTTAGAAGCCCTATGGGGCAGTTCTACTCTGTCCTGTAGGGTTGCTATGAGTCAGAATCAACTCGACGGCAACGAGTTTGGTTTTTTTGGTTTTGGTTTTGGTTTTACAAAAGCAAACTGCCACATCTTCCTCCCACGAAGCAGGTGGTGGGCTCGAACCACTAGACCTTTTGATTAGCAGCCAAGCATTTAACCACTGTACCACCAGGGCTCCCCATAAATATTACAGCCAAGAAGACCCTATGCAGCAGTTGTACTCTGTAACACGAGGCCACCATAAATCAGGGGTTGACTCCACAGCAGCTATCAACAACAATACCCATTAGGCAAGATCTGTAGGCATGACAATAATGATTGTTTAGTTTCCCCTTAGGTAAAAACTACTTCATCTGTGCCAATGTCTTAGTTCCATACCTTTGAACCTGAGCCTGTTCCATCGTATCTTTCTCATTTTACGTTATCACATTCGTCTAGTTCTATATGGGTTAAAAAAAAGGGGGGGGGAGCGGTCTCGCTCAATGTTTTCACTGAAACACAAATATTTTTTGGAACTTCATCACTAGGAAAGGGATATAAACAGAAGGAATCTAGAATAATGAAGTGATATAGCTATAAAATGAGGTGTTCCTGGGTGGCACAAATGGTTAAAGCACTCAGCAGCTTGCCAAAAATTTGGCAGTTCAAATCCACCCACGGGTGCCTCAGAAGAAACACCTGGTGATCTACTCCCAAAAAATCAGCCACAGAAAACCCTATGGAGCACAGTTCTGCCCCGACACACATGGGGTTGCCATCAGCTGGAATTGATTTGATGGCAATTGGTGATTTTTTTTATAGCTACAACATATATCAGGGTTCGAAGAGTCTACCTTCTTATTTTACAAATGCAGAAACTAAAGCCCAAAAAAGCAAATGTCCTAGGTTACATAATGATTTCTCTAGCCCTAACTAGAACTTGGGTCACCAAAATTTCACATGGTATATAAAGGTGTTATCTAAATCTGTGATTAAATAAGTACTATCTCCCAACACGATTCCCACATAGCATATAAATTAAGTTTTGTGTTTTATCAACCATAATTAACTACCTTTCAGACATAGTAGAACAAGACCCAAAGAAGGAGCCACAAGACCTGTGCACACTCTTGGTTCCTCTACTTGCTGGCCATGAGACTGTGGCAAACTGAACTGACCTGGCTTGACCTCAGTTTTCTAGCCCCTGGGACAATGTCACCTGCTCTTGCTAAACAAAAATCAAGAGTTGTCGCAAGGATCAAAAGTAAGCATGTGTGGGAGTTATGTCATAATACAAAAATGCAATTTGTTGCTGTTCACCATCAATAAGACATGATTTGATATCTTCTCCTATGTTGGTACATAAGGAACCAAACACCCTGTTGAGTTATTAAATATTAAGAGACTTAGTATTTACCCTCAGAGGGATTGCAGGGAGACAGAATTATTATGAATTCATCAACATGGTGCATGAATAAATTATTATAGGCAAAACAAACAAACAAGTCTAACTTAATATAGAACCAATTTCTCTACAAAGCTATAGAACATTCACATACAGGAAATATTTACTGAGCCCCCTCCTATTTGGCAGACACTGTTCCAAGTGCTGGAATACAGCAGTGAATAAAACAGATCAAAAAGTACATTACAATTGAGAGCTGCCTGTTTGCCGACAGGCCGGCCAATTCAGAGAACAGCCAATTAATAAATCACTTTTGAGTGACCGCTAGACACTTCAGGCCAGATGGGTGGATTTTCATCAAGCAAAATTTTCCAAGGTTGTGACTTCCCCAGAAGTTTTGGTTGTTTTGTTTTGGCTTTGGTTTTTCTGTTTCCCTCAGAGTCATCTTGAGATCTTGTGTGAAGATATGCCCACTTCCCAAGGTTGTTGACACTGTGATTGGTTTTAATGGAGCCTAAATAAACAGCCCTCCTAACTGGAGGCAATTCAGTCATATGAAGAGAGGTACATCAGTGTAATTGGAAAAGATCTGGACACACAGGCTTTCCCACATTTATGGGTGCCCAGAAGGAGGCTAGTAGGAGGAACTGGGGAAAAGCAGACAGGAAACATTACCAAGTGGTCATTTTATGGAAATTCTTAATGGAACTATTTTATGGTAAGTCTGGTCTATGATTTCAGTAAGGAAAAAAGTGAAAACTAATGATAATTCTTGGGTATTTTCTGTAATTTTAGGTATTCTTACCACTCTTATACCTAAAAAAGAAGAATGGCTTATAATCTGCTCAAAAACCAAAATATCAAACCCACTGCCATCGAGTCGATTCTGGCTCATAGTGACCCTATAGGACAAAGTAGAACTGGAAACAGGGTTTCCAAGGCTGTAAATCTTTACGGAAGCAGACTGCCTCACCTTTCTCTTGCAGAGAAGCTGGTAGGTTCAAATCGTCGATCTTTCAGTTAGCAGTCGAGCACTTTAACCCCTGCGCCACCAGAGATCTTTATATCTATGTTGGTTCAAACTGCTAATCCAGAAAAATTTCTAGTTCCAAGTGCATACAACTAGGGACTAAAATAGAAACAAAAGTGCAGTATAAAATGCTGCCCGAAGACTTGGTATTAGGGGTATTTTTGTTCAAAGCAAGAAATCATAATCATTTCTCTTTTGTCTAAATATAAAGACACAACCTTCCATTCTCAGTTTAGAAGTCTTCTGCTCTCAGAGGAGCTGCTTGACCCCTGCCCCCAGCCAGGTCTGAGTGGGCACACTCCCTATGTACACTCACACCCACAGTGTAGCAAACTTCCTCAAAGGGCATTTATATCCCAGATATAAATGCTTGCTTTCTTATTTATATCCCCTTCTGGCCTAGGGGCTATAGGAGGGTATTAGTGATTTCTATCTGGTACACTATTATGTACAAATGTATTGCCCACAATAGGTGTTTGATATATACATTAGGAATTCACGGACGGGAAAATGAATGTTGAAAGTAAAGACTGCAAAACATATGTAGAAACACGTTCTGACAGCAATTGTAGGTAGAAAAATTGAATGACTAACGGTTTTCAAACTGAGCTCCTGGAAGACGAGGAAAGGAATTGGTGGCTAGCTAGAATGTCTTATTCATCATTATCTCCCCAGCCCATGGGAAATGCTTAGAAAATATTGAATGAATGTATACTAAATGAATGAACAGTTGACTAACTATAGAAGACAGAATAGGACTCCAAGGTTTATCTCATTTTAAAATGCATCCATAATATTGGTTGATTAACTATCTCGGAAGTCTACCATAGATCTCTACCCTCATAATTAGCTCTCTATTCAATATCGGAAAAAAAAAGGTAATCAGTCTCCCTCAACAATCCCCTTTCTAAACTAGTCAAAGAGTGAAGACTTCTTGGCTCTTTCTGAAGCCCATCAAAGCAACAATACAAATCTCTCATTTAGGGATGCCTGCAGGACCTTCCCCGTAGGCTTCCTAATCTTAATCATAAGAATTTAATCATTATTTCGTTAAGTGACTCCCTTAATGGAAATGTATAAACATGATTGCCGTTGGGTGTATTGGCCTTAATACATCACTAAGGTATAAGAATCCTCTGGTTTATAAACACTGTATTTGTTTGGGTTTTTCTATGTTTTTTGTTTTGTTTCATGTATTTTTTTTTTCTTTTTTTCTTTTGCAGCCCAATGTTTTGATAATTCAGCTGATGGAACTCTAGAATGGTAACAAGTATCTTTAGCATACATCTCTAGTAGAATTTCCTGAAACACCAGTATACTGAATGCCTTTCCCCAAAAAAAGATTAAAATAAATATTTTTTATTTTTATTCATTTTAAGGTGGTATCATTTTAGACAAGGAGGTCTATACTTTGCCCTTCTTTTCCCTATCTAAGGTCACTTACAGAGTGAGTTCAGTCACGAGAAAATTGAAACTAACTTTTCCAAGCTCCCAACAATCATCTAGCAGACTCTAGACATACTAAATATGGAATGAGAGGCAAAATAGAAATGGAAACATTTTTTTCCTCATTCTAAGCAAATTTAGGTTTTAGATTTTCTTCTAAATCTTGATGTTAATATCTTCCAGTATACTAATCATGTACTTGAGGGCAAAATTTAATAAATGAGTTTGTAGAGCAGAAAGACATTCTTTCTATGGATGCTTCGATTCTTCTAATTACTCCCTGGATTTCTATTTCAAAAATAGCTTTGTGGATCACCATTTATAGTCAAATCATTTGTCCTGGCATGCAAGGTGCGGAATGGATTTATTGTTCAGTAAAGCCACATTTGCTGATTAAAATGATTTATGGCTTTAATTTTGCCATTGTAGTAGGCAATGTCAATGCTCCTTCACGACATCTCAGATACCATCCCAGATGATATGTCTTCTTATTGTCTCTTTGTACACCTCTAACCTCCCACCCCACCACCTGCTTTGGTATGCATTTACTTCTAACAGCCAACACCTGCAGCTATTTTTTTAGGGTACTACCCCAGGCTACTGGAGTCCACTTTGTTCATAATCCAGAGCGGAATATACCTAGAAATTTACATGTCCCTGGTTGGGGGGGTTGGGTTCTGGAGGGGGCTTTACCAATGACTGAAGGTAGCAAAAGTGTGAAAGGCCTGCTCCCTCAACTCAGGTGGTACACATCTGAGACATGATGTATTTATTTGCCAGAGTTTCCCTGTGGGATCATGCTGAAGGGATCTGGTAGGACTCTACCTAAGATTACACACCTTTCCTTCCTACCCTTTCCTACTCTGCTTCCCCAACATTGTTACTGGCTTCATTTGAGGCCACTTCATTAATAAATCACGTGTACTTAAATCCTCCTCTCAGTGTCTGCTTCTGAGGAAACTATTCTAACACAGCCAATAAGACACTATTATTTTGTAAATGCACAAATCATCCAGTAACAAGAACAGCATAAAATAATAAGCTGTAGATTTGCTGTTAAAATAACCACTGTCACTCAGATTTAACAGGATAACTCAAGCTATATAAAGGCATGAGGAATGTTTCTAAATACTGTTTTAGAGTGATTGACACATTACTAAATTTAAAACTAAGTATGGAAAAAGTACGTATAATATGCTACCTTTTATCTAAGATGATAGAAATAGAATGCATGTGTATACTTATTTGGTTATATTAGAGAAACAATGGCAGGATGAACCATTAAACTGAAATTTTAGTTACCAAAATGCGGAGTAAGGACCTCCAAAGATATGCTACTCCATGAAAGCAACAAAAAGAGTAACAGAAATTGTCAAAATGAAATTTTTCAGAAATCTAGAAATGAACTAGAGTCTTACAACCTGAAAAGTGTTTTTTCAAGAAAAATGGCTAAAACTTGTTACAAACAGTAAGCTTTGCTGCATTTCAAGTTGCCCAATTCCCATCTCCCTTTCTTAAGCTTAAAAGCAGCCTTTACAAATATCAGCCTCAGAACCACAGTGGCTATGAAACCAGCAACCAAGCAGCCAGTGGAGGAGGCAGAACAGGTTTGGAGCTAATCAAAAGCCCCATCCCCAGAGAACTGTCACTATTTGACCTGTCTGGCAGCTTCCTGAAAAAAAGGTCCATTCTCAAAGCTTGTTTTTATTTGATCTAACTCAGAACTTGCTGTGAGTAAACAGCTCTATCCTCAGGGAATTTGTCAAAAACAATCTGCAGCAATTATTTAATATTGCTGCTGCCTGAGGTGGTGATATCAGTGGGGCTAACAAGGGGCTGTCCAAAAAAAATTAAAAGGAAAAACTGAGAAATGATATGTCCGTAGGAAGCTTTCTAAGGTTCAATATTTTCCCAGGAATCTAGAAGGCCACAGGCATGCACAAGGCTGTACACATGCCCAAGAAAGACCTAAGAAGCCCCTAATCTCTCATCTCTGACTGACACTGAGGCTCTGTTCACACAAGAAATAAAGACTATGGCAGGCTTGTAAACTGCTGGTCAGAGCATTGAAAGCCTCCCTCAAAACACAAAAGCCCCTTAGCAAAGGCTGTTAGACTTACTGGTTCATGGGATTTAAAGAAATTTCTGTCCAATTATTAGTGGACCACTAAGCTAACTAAGGAGACACATTAGTGGCCACACATGAACAAGAATACTGACTTTGAAGAATCAGTCCAAGAAAGTCACTAAATGAACAAAAACAAACAAAAATAAGCAGTAACAACAACAAACAGCCCTAAGAGGGGGAATGGATCTGATTTCCAGAGTTCTCAAACTGTCATTTAAAATATCCAATTTTCAACAAAAAATTACAAGGCCTGCAATGAAGCAGTTAAGTATGTCCCTGATACAAGAAAAAGAAGTGCTCAATAGAAGTTTCCCCTAAGGAAGCCCAGATGTTGAACCTACCAGACAAAGATTTTTAATAAGTTATTAAAAATACATACTAAGTGGAGCAACTCAGTCAATTGGCACAACACAGTTTATAAAGTTTATGTTCTACATCCTAATTTGGTAAGTAGCATCTAGGGTCTTAAAAGATTGCAAGTACCCATCTAAGATACAACATCTGGTCTCTACTTGTCTGGGGCAAAAGAGAAAGAAGGAAACCAAACATTTAAGGAAGAAACTACTCTACACGACTAAAAGCCCACATGAATCACATCCTCACCCATCTTGAGACAAGAAAAACTATATGGTGCCTTGCTACCACTGCCGACTGTTCTGACCAGGGACACAAGAGATGGGCCCAGATAGAATGGGAGAAAAATGTAGAACAAAGATCAAATTCTTAAAAAAAAGCCAGACTTACTGGGAGAAAATACTACTAAATGCAAGAGAAATCAGTAAAGGAAGAATAGAGTAACAAAAAGACATAAGACACACAGAAAAAAATAAAATGGTAGACATATTTCCAACCAGATCAATAATAACATTAAATGTGAATGAATTAAAGAATCCAATAAAAAATCAGAGATTATCACACTGGATGTAAAATAAATAAATAAATGGAAAACAAGACCCAATATATGCTGTTTATAGGAGACAGACTATAGGTTGAAAGATACAAACAGAAAGTAGAAGGATGGAAAAAAGATATGTAATGCAAACAACAAGAACAAGAAAACTGGAGCGCCAATACAGATATCTAAAAAATTAAATCATAAAACAAAAAATATTGCTAGAGATAAAGAAGGACATTTTATAAAAATAAAAGGGTCAATCCATCAGGAATATATAACAATTATAAACATATATGCAACTAACAACAGAACACCAAAATCCATCAAACAAAAACTGACAGAAATGAAAGGAGAAATACACAATTCAACATTAACTGGAGAAGATGTCAATAAACCTCAATAATAAATAGAAAATACAGGCAGAAGATCAACAAAGAAATAGAAAATGAACAATACTGTAAACCAATTAGACCTAACAGGCATCTATAGAACACTCCATTTAACAATAGCAGAACATATATTCTTTTCAAGTGCCCAAGGAACATTCTCCAGGATAGACAATATGCGAAGCAATAAACTGTAAAAGGATACAAATAATACAAAATATGTTCTATGGCCACAACAGAATGAAATCAGAACTCAATAACAGAAATTTGGGAAACGAAAAAATATTTGGAAATTAGACAATGAATTCCTAAATCACCAGTGGGTCAAAAAAGAAATCAAATGGAAAATTAGAAAATACTTTTAGATGAATGAAAACTAAAACACAACATACCAAAACTTACAAGATCCATCGAAAGCACTGATCAGAGAGAAGTTTATAGCTGCCAAGGCCTATATTAAAAAGAAAAACAAAGATGTCAAATCAATAATCTAACCTTCCACCTTAAGAAGCTAGAAAAAGAAGATAAAGTAAATAATAAAGATTAGAGCAAAAACAAATGAAATAGAGAAGAAAAAAACAATAGAAAAAATGAATAAAATCAGAAGTTGATTTTTTTAAAAGATCAGCAAATTTGTCGAGCCTTTAGCTAGACTAAGCAAGAATAAAAGAGAGAAGATTAAGATTACTAAAATCAGGAATGAATAAGGGACATTACTCTCCACCTTACAGAAATAAAAATTATAAAACAACACTATCAACAGTTGTATGCTAACAAATTAGATAACCTGGAAGAAATGGACAAATTCTTAAAAAGACAAAAATGACAGATATAAATTCCTAGAAAGACAGAAACTGACTAAAGAAGACAGAAAAATTTTAAATAGACCTATCACAAGTAGAGAAATCAACTCAGTAACCAAAGTAACTTCCCACAAAGAAAGCCCAGTCCCAAATGACTGCACCACTAAATTGTATTAAACATTTACAGAAGAACTAAAATCAATCATTCACAAATTCTTCCAAAAACAGAAGAGGAGGGAACACTTTCCAACTCATTCTTTGAGGTATTATTCTGATAACAAACTCATACAAAGATATCCACAAGAAAAGAAAACTACAGACCAATAATTACATAAAATGTAAGTGATCTAAATACTCCAATTAAAGACAGCTTTTCAGATTGGATACCTAGACTGCGAAACCCAACTACAGGCTGTGTACAAGAAACCCACAGACAATCGATTAAAAGTAAAATGATAGAAAATAACATACCATGCAAACACTAATCAAAAGAAAATTAGAGTAGCTACATTAATATCAAAGTACACGTCAGAATAAGGAATATTATCAGTAGTAAACAGGGTAAGATGATTAAAGAGTTATGCAAAGACACAGAAATCCTAAATACATATGCATCTAACAATAAAGATTCAAAAAAAGAAGGAAAATCTTATAGAACTGAAAAGAAAAATAGGCAAATCAGTTATAGTAAAAAATTCAACACCTCCTCTCAATAATTCATAGAATTACTACACAGAAAATCTGTATAGAAAACCTGAACAACCTAACATTTTCAGAGCACTTCAACCAACGAAAGCATAATGCACTTTTTCTTTTCAAGTGCACATGGAACATTCATCAAGATGGACCATATTCTAGGCCATAAATAAACCTTAACAAAAATTCAAAGACATGAAATCATGCAAAACATATTCTCTGACTATAAGAAATTCACCTAAAAATCAATAACAAAAATATCAGGATATCCTCAAACATTTGCAAATTAAATAAAATAGGAGTCACACGAACATATTTGGAATTCAATGAAAATAGAACTTATCAAAATTTGTGGGATGCAGCTAAAACAATGCTTAAAGGGAAATTTGTAGCATTAAATGCTTATGTTAGCAAAGAAGGTCTCAAATCAATGATCTAACCTTGCACTTACCTGAAAAAGAAAAGCAAATTGAGCCCAAAGCAAAGAGAAGAAGAAAATAATAACAAGCATGAATCAATAAAATTGAAAACAGAAAAACAATAAGACAATCAATGAAACCAAAAGCTGGTTCTTTGAAAAGGTTAATAAAATTAATATACCTCTAGCAGAACTGACCAAGAGAGGGGAGGGGAGAGAGAAAACATAAATTACCAATATCAGGAATAAAAGAGGGGACATCACTATAGATCCTGGAGGCACTGAACTAGCAATAGGTGAATATTTTATGCCAATAAATTTCAGAACTTAAAATTGACACGTTTCTTGAAAGCTCACTCAAAATGAAATAAATAACCTGGATTGTCCTGTGTCTATTAAAGAAATTGAATTTGTACATCAAAGTCTCCCAAAAAGAGAACCCCAAGCCCAGATGACTTCCCTGGGAAATTCTACTATAACAAGTCAAGGAAAAAAATAATATCAATTCTAAGCAAAGCTTTCCAGAAAACAGTATAGGAGGGAACACTTCCCAACTCAGTTTATGAGGCAAGTATTACCCCAATACCAACACCAGGCTAAAATATTGTAACAAAAGGAAACTACAGACCAATATCCCTCATGGACATAGATACATAAATCCTCACCAAAATATCAGTAAATCAAATCCAGTATTATATAAATTTCAAGGGAAACAATAAAAGAGAGGGAAACTTAGAGAATAAAAGAGATTTAAGACATAGCAACCATAAGCTTTGTGTATATCGTGTTTGGATCCTGATTTTAATAAAATATAAATCAGAGAAATCTGAACACTTACTCAACATTCATTGATATTAAGGACTATTGTAAAATCTTTCAGTGCTATAATGATACTGTGGTTATGTTTATTTAAGAGTCCAGTACATACTGAAATAGCCATAACTGATGGAAAAAATACAATCAAATCATACAATCTCTAGGATTTGCTTCAAAATAATCTATGGAGTGGTGGGGAGGAATGAGAGACGTTAAAGGTGAAACAAGATTGGGCATACATAGATACTTAACTGTTGAAGCTGGGTTCATTATACTGTTCTCTCTACTTTTGTATATATTCCAATTTTCTATAATACGAAGTTTGATAATATAAAATTTTTAAATGAGTGAATACAAGCACTGTTTCACTAATACATCCCTAAGAGGTTCATTCCATTAAAGAACAAGCATAGGCCCGCTGAGCTATAGGTCTTTTTCTCTCTACTTTGAAAGAAAGCCATCTGAAGTCTAGGCTCCAAACACACGCTCTTCCTTCCATTGGTTTACTGTGAAAACAGTTAAAAGCCTTCAGATTTCATGGCTTGTTGACATAATGGTGGTAAATCAAGACTTACTTTCTTATTGATAGCCTTCTTCTATTCCCATCTCAGGAAAATCATCTTATAATTTTCTTTAATACTTACTGGGTGCCATGCACTCTACAAAGTTATGGTGATAAAAAGTTGAAAATAAAGAGCATCTTTCTATTCAGTATCTACTGTGCAAAAAAGCTATGATATATATCGTTTTGTTTTCAACTTGTAAATGAGAAAACAGGTTTAGTAACTTGATTAATGGACTACAATATGTATCATTGTTCAAACAATTCATTTTTAAGGATGGGTAGAATGCTAGATAGTTTGTTGTTTTGTTTTCTTTCTACACCAGGTGTCAGGTGTTTTCTGGAAACGTTAGATAGTAAATATTTTAGGCTTTGCAGGCCAAATGGTCTCTGTCACATATTCTTTTCTGTGCTGTTTACAATCCTTTAAAAAATCATTCGTCACTCTCAGAACTAATAAAGCAGGCCACAGGGCAGGTGTGGCCTGCAGACCATAGTTTGCCAACTCCTGGACGAGACTATGTTAGTTTCATTTTAATCCATTTAATTCATTTTAATTTCATTTCAATTATAAACATTGAAAGCACATACCGCACCATAGCATATTAATCATGGAAGAAAGCAAATCATGAATACTTTATGTATTTGCCATCTGATTATTGCTCTTCCCTAGAAGATTACTAACAGATTGGAAATATTAAAAGCAAAATGATATGAAGTGGCAACCCGGCCCTTACAGACTGATCGTTGTGATTGTTTTATTAAAAAAAAAAAAAAAAAAGTGCTTATCTTACTTCAGTGACAATTTCATTCATTCTTTGGCCACAACAGATCAGAAAAGAACTTGGTTAAGAGAGGAGAACATGTTTGTCTTCATAACAGAAATACGAAAAAGTTAGGAATCAGTAGTTCCTACTTATGTATTCTTGCATCACAAAAACTCAGGTTGTTTTTAAAGCTTCTCTGTTGAATTACAGGTGATGCAAACATTTTACACTTCACTACTAACCTAAATATTGGTTTGAACTCACCCAGTGGCATCATGGAAGAAAGGCCTGGTGATCCGCTTCCTTAAAGATGTCAGTTCTACTCTGTAACACGCAGGGTCGCCATGACTTGGGATCCAATCGACAGCAGCACACTTGGTTTTGGTTTGTGTTATGGATTGAATTATGTCCCCCAAAAATATCTGTCAGCTTGGCTAGGTCATGATTATTTCCAGTATTGTATGACTGTCTTCCATTTTATCATCTGATGTGATTTCCCTATCTGTTGTAAACTCTATCACTATGATGTAGTAAGATGGGCTAGCGGCAGTTATATTAATGAGGTCTGCAAGATTAGGTAGTGTCTTAAGCCAATCTTTTTTGAGATAGAGAAGAGAGAAGCAAGCAGAGAGACACAGGGACCTCATACCACCAAGAAAGCAGCACTGGGAGCAGAGCGTGTCCTTTGGACCCGAGGTTCCTGTGGTGAGGTGCTCCCAGACCAAGGGAAGACTGACAACAAGGACTTTTCTCCAGAGCCGACAAAGACAGAAAGCCTTCTCCTGGAGCTGATGCCCTGAATTTGGACTTATAGCCTTCTAGACTGTGAGAGAATAAATTTCTTTTTGTTGAAGCCATTCACTTGTGGTATTTTTGTTATAGCAGCACTAGATGACTAAGACAGTTTGGGTTCTACTGAGCCAGGTGTATAGAAGTTAAATGTGTAAGAAATTAAAATAGACATAACAAACTAAAATGTGAAGTTTTCCCTATTTTTCCCATAATCATCTATCCCCATCTCTCATCCCCCTCAGAGGCTTTATTTGTCCTTTGGAGGTTTAGGATTATTTAGCAGAGGTGCAAAAATTAAAAATAGAAACAGTGCTCAGGCTTTTACTTTCTACAATCAATTTTAATATCCACAGCAGAGACCTAAGCATTGGTCTTTACACCAAAGTGTTCTATTTTTAAGAGCCAGCCTTTCCGAGAGAGGAAAAATTTGAGATGCCAGCATTAAGATCTGAAGTAAGCAGGGCCTAGAGTTTATGCCATAATCAAGTGATTGGAATAAGAAGAAGAAAAGATACAAACTGAAGTCAATGAGGTCTAAAAAATCCCAACGAATCCACAAGAAAGCTGCTAGAACTACAAAAAGAATTCAGCAAAGTTGCCAGGGACAAGATGAACACACAAAAATTGTCTGGGTTTCTATCCACCAACAAGGAGAAGTCTGACAAGGAAATAAAGAAAACAATACCATTCATAATAGCATCTAAAAAAATAAAATTCCTAGTAATAAACCTAACCAGGGATGTAAAGGATTAAAATAGACCTAAATAAAGTAAATGAGGGTTGCGTGAGCTGAAAGGAGAAAGAGAAATGGAAGGGCAACTTCCCAGGCAGGAGTGTTGAGGCCAGAAGCGGTCTCAGAAAGAAGGGCTGAATCCACTTTAACAGAGTGCCAGCCTCTGCCTGCACAGACACTTCCTTTTCAACACTGTTGAACCACGAGGGGCCCATCGAGGCTGCCATGTAATTGAGCCCAGAGAGTTGTCTGTGCCAAGAACTGCTCAGTGTGCACCTTCCATGGACTGCAAGTGGCCTGCAGTCCCTTGCTGATCTTGTAGCAAAAATGATGCCCGTTTATGTCCTGAGAGTTTGCTCAGCACTATCCAAACAAGTCGGGTGGGACAGATTGGAACCAGCTTGCGACTTCCATTCCCCATCTGCGCACACACCACACACTATACTCTAACAAGGACGGTGCTGGAACTCTAACCCCAGGTGTCATACGAGGATTAGAATGAGTGTTACTTATGCAAGGACACATGTTAGCAAGTGACAAAGCTGGAACACAAGCCCAGGTTGGTATTGCTCCAAAGCTATTGCTCTTAGCCACATTCTACTGCCTCTCAAAATTTGTCTTGGGCTTAAATTTCTATAACGTTTTTTATGAAAGCCCATCTCTCCAGAATAAGCATAAGAGCAAGAAGTCTCATTTGTATCACAAGTACACACAAAGTTCCTTGTTTACGTCACTAGCATACACAATGTTCCGTATATATGTCAGCTCGCTACATCCCTGCAACCACCCGCAAGGTAAGCATTGCCGGAGAGGGGAACTGGATGCTCAGATAGGTTAATTACCTTAACCAAGGTCACACAGTTACTAAGTGGCAGAGCCAGGAATCAAGCTCAAATCTGGCTGATGCCAAAAATATTGTCTTTTTCCACTACAAGTCTGCAAACAAACTTGTATATAGAACTGATTAAAACAAATTGCATTGTATTTTAAATTTTGTCATTTATTTCATGTAAAACAAACTGTCCAAACAAATGCTTGTCCATTATGCAATTTCTTGGCCTACAGCTAAACATAAATTTAATTTTGTTCTGCTTACAATGCTGATCTTTTACAAACAACTTGTCTTATTAGATTGGACAGTTCCCTGACCTTAAATATTTATTTGCACTAAATTCTCGGCAGGGGATTCAGATACATAAACAATCAGAGAAGAAAGAAAAGGAGAAGCAAGTGAATTAGAGAAAGAAAAAAAACATAAATGATTGAAATTAGGAATAAAATGCATTGCAATATCTGCCTAGAATAGACTTCAAAAAATAATAATATTAAATAATGCCTTAGGATTTTACAAATAAATTCAGTCCCTTTTTATAACTAAAATCCTCTACGCTATCCTTTACGTTCAATGTCAGTTAGTTTTAGTCATAACTGACTTAACTCTGTTCTTAATTTCAAGTCTAAGTGCAATTATCTCTTGGAACTTATCTATCAAAGGTAAACCAGCCCACAACAAGTCCTCCAAGTGGCCACACAGGTAAACCACTGCAAGAATGCCCAGTTGAGGTTCAATTTTGCTCAGTCTACTTGAAAGTTAAGGTCCCTGGGTGGCACAAACTGTTTGTGCTCGACTACTAACACACCTACTAACCAAAAAGTTGGCAGTTCGAATCCACCCAGCAGTGCCATGGAAGAAAGGCCTGGTGATCTACTTCTGAAAGGTCACAGCGAGTTCTACTCTGAAACATATGGGGTAGCCTTGAGTTGGAATCAACTTGACAGCAACATGTTTGTTTGTATTTGAAAATTAGTTTTTAAAGGAATTCTCACTGGCACTGTTTACAATGACTTCTTTATTAAATAGCAACTAATTTGTTAAACTGAAATTTTTCATTTTTAGCGATGATACACATAAATTCTGTTCTTTGCTAGTTTGAATAAACTACCAATGGGCTGTAACATTTTTTAAAGATATAGTAGTTTATAATATATGTTGCTTCTTAGCTACAAAATATTTACTAGGTAACTAATGGTGTGGCAGAGAGAACAAAAATTCCTGTCCAGGACAAAACGAAACACATTCCCTCCATCTGAATTCACTGAGTCTACTTAACTAGATCTTTACAAAGCCATACAGGGATTACTGATCCAATGCAAATAAAAGAAAGCAGCATTCACTTTGGCAAAGCCATTTAGCAAACTGCTTAGCTTACAGTCTTTAAATCACCCCTTTAGGACCGCTTGCCTTTTGTCCTTTGGATGAATTTGTCAGAGTCAGTACCAGGGAAAACTGTAAGGGAACAAAGTTTCATTTCATATTTCAATGCCTCCATTTTCACTCTGGAGCCCTGGTGGCACAGTGGTTAAGAGCTCAGCGGCTAACCAAAAGGTAGACAGTTCAAATATACCAGTTGCTCCTTGGAAACTCTATGAAGCAGTTCTACCCTTCTTATAGGGTCGCTATGAGACAGAGTGAGTTTATTTTCACTCTAAGTGACATCCTCCTCAGCTCCCATAACACAACCTATCCCCACCCCTGCCAGTCTACTTCACCCTAAACCTTCGGTTCTTTTCTCAGGGCTGAGTTCTCCCCTGACACTTAATCTACACCGTGTCCCATCCTTATCCCACACAGCCCATGAGGGTTTATCATAAAAGTTTAAGGTGCTATGCTTCTTGGAGGTATTTGGATGTTTATAAAACCAAAACCAAACCCAATCTGTTGCCATCAAGTCGATTCTGACTCATAGCAACCCTACAGGACGGAGTAGAACTACCCCATAGGGTTTCCAAGGAGCAGCTGGTGAATTCGAACTGCCAATCTTTTGGTTAGCGGCCTGAGCTCTTAACCACTGTGCCACCAGGGCTCCACTGAATGTTTATAGGGAATCTTAAAAACTGAAGTATTTATTAGAAATCAGAAAAACATACTGATTCAAGGACCATGGTGTATTTCAAGCCACCATTGAAGCATGAGGACTAGGAGCAGACATAAATCTATACACTTCATTTTCGACTGGCAGTCAGGGGCACCTCCATTGCTCCTTTTGAAGTGGAAGAGGACCATGCCATATTAAATATGGAAAAAATAGCTTGCCCAAGTCCCCTTCATTCATTCAGTTCCTTGCAGGAATGACCATCCACCAAATGCTCAGGCACTGTGGTAGGTGCTGGCGCTATAAAAATAAAAGATATTCTACTTATTTTCAGAGAGTCAAACTGTAGTGAGGGCAGCCACATAAACTGACAATTACAATACAGTGTGATAACTAAAAAATAAGGTTACCTAACCCAGACTGGATTCCCTGGGTGATGCAAACAGTTAACACATTTAGCTGCTAACCAAAAGGTTGGAGGTTTGAGTCCACCCAGAAATACCTCAAAAGAAAGGCCTGGTGATCTACTTCCAAAAAAATAAAATCAGCCATTAAAAACCCTATGGAGGGGCGTGGCCAAGACGGCACAGTAGTCAGATGCTTCCGGTGGTACCTCTTACAACAAAAACCTGAAAAAAAAAATGAATTGATTATATATGACAATCTAGGAGCCTTGAACATCAAAGGCAAAGTTGAGGAATAGGACTGAGTGGCAGGGAGAGGGAGAGAGGGTTCAGAAATAGCAAGCAGTTACCAGACCTGACCTGGCAGAAGCTGGCGCCCTAAGGGCTGGATCGGCTGGAGTGTGTGGTGAGGTGGGCAATAGCATTCGGGACGCATGTTCTACATCGGGAGCAACAGAGCAATGGAGAGTCTGCTCAGGTTTCTAGAGCCAGTGAAAAGCGGCGCTCAGTTGGCAAAAGGTAAGTACATGTGTTTAACCTACGACGCAGAACAAAAAATAATCCCTTTGGGAAGAACCTCTCTCCCATTTACCTGTTCCCTCCCTGCTCTGCATTGGGTCCTGGGCCAGCTTCAGCGATTGCCTCGTCCCCTGGGCCAGAAGTAGGGCCCGTCACATGCCCTGAGCCATTCTCTCAGCCTTGGAGGGGGAACAAATTAACAAACAGGAAAAAATAATCTGCCAACTCCCCTAAGCTGGGAACTCAGGACAGGCACAGCACCTTTGCCTATATAAGGGGTCCACAGACTTCGAATGCCTTTCACCCCTGCACAGACCTGTATAGGCTCACTTCAACAGTGTAGGCCCTCATTACCACAGTAAAACAGGGTATACAGCTGAAGCCTAACTTCACTGTATCAGCTATATGGTGGAGTGGCAGGTTCGTGACATTTGATACCGCTCTGCCCATTAAGCAGGGTCTTCACCTACCCACGTCAGGGCCTGAGGACTGGTGGCTCCATCCACGCCACCTAGCCACCTGAAACAATAGTCCAAGAATAAGTGGTGCCCCCCAGTCCTTACAGCCAACAGCACTCGGTGCTCATAGTCCGGCTGCAAAACTCACTCACCTACCCACTCTAGGGAACAGGGACATACCCTCCTCCCAGACACTGAGGGGCAGCTGTCAGCCCCCTGCCTTGCTCAGTGAGGAACCCCCTAGTACAGACAGATACCTGTGCCTACTTCAATCACCCCTGTCCATCTAGGACTGTAGGTGAGAGTCTGCACCACACACTTGGTGACTGACTATCTGGACACCTGAGCTGAATCCATACAAGAAAAGTAAACAGATTCCTGGGCTCACGTACCTAGTAACAGCTCTAACCACCTGGTGATAGGACATTAGAGCTTCAAAGGTGCCAATAAGCCTATTTGGGCATATCAAAACAAAACAAGAAGCTAGGACACAGTAAGCAAACATAAAATAAATAAATGTAATAACTTATTGATGGCTTAGAGACAATAGTCAATATCAAATCACCTAAAGAGGCAGACCATGATGCCTTCAGCAAGTGACCCAAATAAAAAATCAACAAATTTTCCAGAGGAAGAGAACTTCTTGGAATTACTGAAGGTAGAATACAAAAGATTAATATACAGAACTCTTCAAGAGATCAGGCAAAACGCAGAACAAGCCAAGGAACACACAGACAAAACAACAGAGGAACTTAACAAGATTACAGAAGAGCACAATGACGAATTTAACAGGCTGCAAGAATCCATACAGAGACAGCAAACAGAAGTCCAGAAGATTAACAATAAAATTTCAGAATTAGACAACTCAATAGAAAGACACAGGAGCAATGACTTGAGGCAATTGAAAGTCGAATTAGTGAGACTGACGATAAAGCAAATGACACAACTTATTTGAGGAAAAATCAGATAGAAGAATTTAAAAAAATGAAGAAACTCTAAGCATCATTTGAGACTCTATCAAGAGGAATAACCTATGAATGACTGGAGTACTAGAAGGGGGGAATAACAGAAAATATAGAGAATTGTTGAAGATTTGTTGGCAGAAAACTTCCCTGAAATTGTGAAAGATAAGAAGATATGTATCTAAGATGCTCATCAAACCCCAGACAAGGTAGATCCCAAAAGAAACTCACCAAGAATATTATAATCAAACTTGCCAAAACCAAAGATAAAGAGATAATTTTAAGAGCAGCTAGGGATAAACGAAAAGTTATCTACAAAGGAGACTCGATAAGACTAAGCTCGGACTACTCAGCAGAAACCATGCAGGCAAGAAGGCAATGGGATGACATATACAAAGCCTTGAAGGAAAAAAAAAAATGCCAGCCAAGAATTATATATCCATCAAAACTTTCTCTCGAATATGACGGCAAAATTAGGGCATTTCCAGATAAACAGAAGTTTAGGGAATTTGCAAAAACCAAACCAAAATTGCAAGAAATACTAAAGGGAGTTCTCCAGTTAGAAAATCAATAACAGCAGATAACAACCCAAGACTAGAACACAGGACAGAGCAATCAGATACAAACCCAGATAGAAAAGTCACAAAACTAAATCAAAGCTGAAACGCTGAAAATAGGGAAACAGAGACATCGATATGTAAAAGATGACAACATGAAAACAAAAAAGAGGGACTAAAAAAACTTCCTCATGTGCAGAGGAAGTCAAGGCGATATAAAGAAATAAAAGATTGGTTTAAACATAGAAAAATAGGGGTAAATATTAAGGTGACCACAGAGGAAACTAACAATTAACAGGGTGCGAGAGATGAGAGAAGGAAGGATGGAGAGATAGAAGGAGGGAAGGATAAGCAAACAATTTTTGTCTTAAATTCAAAGTGATCATTTCCATACATTCATTCCAAGAAATTCTGAAACCATGAAAGTGCACAGAAGTCATATGGGATCTCTCCTGATTTATTCCAGAGCACTTCAGTTCCTGTCCATTATGGCCACAGTCCCAACAGTTGAACCTGATTTTCCATATTTCTGCCTCCTGATACAACCCCTCACCACACTCCTATGTGAATCATGCAGATGACCCCACCCCCACCCCCCACCCTCGCCAACCTGGCCTGTAGAAGCTGATGATAACTTAGATCCAGAAGACTCCAAGGTGGGACTAGAACATTTTCTTATAGAAGTTTCCTGAAAAACAGTGTATTCTAGTCACATAATTCAAAACTCCAGGTAAATTCTGACCACACATTTTTGGGAGCATAAATCAATGTTACCTCTGGATTTTTTTTCCTAAGAAAATCGTAATTCAGGGCCTACTTCCAGTCTTTAACAAATTCAATCCCTATCTTCAGTTTGGTATTCCTGTATCCCTGTATCCACTATCTCAGGAGCTCATTACACAACAGGCCAAAGTTGAAAGTCTCTGGAACTGGAAAGTTGTCTTTCTTAGTGTTATAGATAGATGTGTTGCAATCCTGATCCCTGTACCTGTGGATATAGTCCCGTTTAGAAAATAGGTTTTCTTTGTTATGTTAACGGGTCCTATCAGTGTAGGGTGTGTCTTACACCTAATCACTTCTAAGTTATAAAAAGAACAGATTAGACACAGAGGCAAGCATATACTGGGGAAGACAGATGCCATGTGAGGATCACTGAAAACCAAGAAATGCCCAGGGATACCCAGGAAGGAATTGACACAGCCATGACCCTGATTTGGACATTTAGCCTCCAGAAATGTGAGAAAATACATTTCTAGTCTTTAAAGCCACTCACTTGTGGTATTTGTGTTACAGCAGCACTAGCTAAGATACCTGGTAAATTTGTTGGGCTTGAAATCTTCCTATTTCTATTTGACCCCACTTTTGCAGACGATAAGACAGAAAATTGTTTTATCAGGTGAACCAAATGTTCGATTTATTAAACATTTTAGAGGCTTCTGATGAGTAGAGATACCCAGAGTGGTGCCTGACCCTGCTGCTATCAGTCCTATGTCCCATGAGCTGGTTAAACATCCTATACGGATTCACCTGCTGAGTAGTTATTCCTAACTTTCACCCCCGCTTCTTCCTTTTAGGTTCAAGAACAGACCTCAAGGATAAATGGTAGATTCACTTGCTGAGTAGCCAGCTCTTCCTAACTGTCACCACTGCTTCTTCCTTTTAGGTTCATGATGGACCTCAAGGGAATCTCCTGGCATAAATGGTGATCACAAAACTCATTTGTTATTTCCTTTTTCTTATATCTTTTCAATGAAAGAATGTTGGAAAGCTATAAGCACTGGGGGTTTCATGAAGGTGGGCATATCAACATTAACAAGTTTTAGAGACTTCCTCAGTTAAAATAATTGCTGGATGTCAATATTCAAGTCTTCTCACCTAACAGTCTGGGTGATAACACCTGACTTACTGCTCATTTAAGGTTTATACAACCTCCAGGGGATCCCTGTAATGTATACCTTGGCTCTCTCTGTTCTGGACAAGGTCAGTAAAGAAGAGAACAATACTTTAACTTTCCATTGCTCCCCCAAAATCACTGCACATATACCCGCACTTACACCAGTCAGTTCTCAGATACACTAAGAAACCAAAGGGCACAGACAACACAGAAAGACCTGGAAATGGTCATTCCAAAGTCGCATACAAAAAAAGAAAAAGCACAATGTTAAAATGGGGTATTAGCAAAAAAAAAAAAAAAAAAAAAATTTAACGAGATGATTTCTGACTATCCAAAAGAAGAAAAAGTCATTTGTGGTTTAGAAGAGTCATTTTGGAAAAGCACTGAGTTCACTTGTTACACAGCTCGACTGAAACCTGGATAAAAGTGCCTCTAAAAAGTTAACTCAAAAATGGTGTGCGATAGGACTACTGGCAAAATGGCACTCTAGGCAGAAGCACCATGCCGTCCCTCCACGGCAAAGATCCAAAAAACTAAGCCGAACAGAGGAAACAACAATCCTGAAACCCTAAAACATCAAATGAGGAGATAAAGAACTCAGCCAAACACCATGTCTTAGTTATCCAGTGCTGCTACAACAGAAATACCATAAGTGGATGGTTTTAATGAAGAGAAGTTTATTTACTCATACTCAAAGAAGGCTAAAGTCCAAATTCAGGGCATCAGCTCCAGGGGAAGGCTTTTTCTCTGTCGGCCTTCTTCTCTTCAGTGTTCCCCCAGACTAGGAGCTTCTCAGCACAGGGACCCCAGTCCAAAGGACACACTCTGTTCACGGCACTGCTTTCTTGATGGTATGAGGTCCCCCTGTCTCACTGCTCATTTCTGTCCTTTATATCTCAAGAGATTGCCTCAGGACACAATCCAGTCTTGTAGATCAGGTCCTGCCTTACTAACACAACTGCCACCCATCCTCCCACATTAACATCATAGAGGCAGGTTTACAACATACAGGATAATCACACAGTACCAGGAATCACGGCCTAGCCAAATTGATACACACGTTTTTTGAGGGACATAATTCAAACCATGACACACCAAATGCAGTGAGAAAACTGACAGAGAATGGAGAGTGAGGAGAGATTCATGCAGACGTCCCCCATCAGCTAACAAAGCGCAGATCCGCCATTTTGGACTCCTATCAGAGACCAGCAAACAGGAGATACAAGAAAGCAGCTTCACAGAGCTTCCAGCAGGGACAAAACAACCGGTAATTTGCGATATACGCTTTCCCACCCCCCACCCTTCTTCACCCCCACTCGGCCTCCTCTGCTTCCTGGGGCCACAATCTCTTGTCCAGGAAGCACCGGCTGCTTGGATTCCACCCACCCGAAAGGGCCGGCTCTCTGAGTGCCATTTGTTGGCTCCTGGTGTTGCTTTTTTCTGCTTCTTTTGATTTCTTCCTTACCTCTCACCACCTCCTCCTTTCGCTCAAATACCTGGCTCCGTGCACCATCTTTGCTTCCTCCTGAGGGGCTGTGGAGCTCCGGTAATTTGTGATATACACTTTCCCACCCCCTACCCTTCTTCACGTACACTCGGCCTCCTCTGCTTCCCAAGGACACAGTCCTCTGTCCGGGAAGCACCGGCTGCTTGGATTCCACCAGCCCATATTAGCTGGCTCTCTGAGTACCATTTGTTGGCTGCCAGTGTGGCTTTTTTCCACTTCTTTTGATTTCTTCCTTACCTCTCACCACCTCCCCCACCTTTTGCTCAATTACCTGGCTCCGTGCGCCATCTTTGCTTCTTCCTGAGGGGCTGCGGAGCTCCGTTCGAGCGTGGAACTCCTTCCCGGTCTCGGTTGCTGCGCTGGTGGGATCCCAGAGCTTTTGTTCGTTTGTTTGTTTTGAATTGTTTGTTTGTTTTCTCTTCCTTTTCTTCAGTTGGGAGCTGGCCAGGTAGTGCTGCGTGGCTTGGAACCTACCCCCTCAGCTAGCACAGACATGCAGAGGGATATCTGAGGGCATTTCTTTCTTCATTTTTTTTTTCCCTGTTTTTTGGGGGGTTTTTCTTGTTCTTTTTTTTTTTTTAATTTGTTTTGCTTTCTTTTCCCTCTTTTTCCCACTTTGTCTTTCTTCATTACTCAGTTTCTCATCTCTCTATATCGTCCTTCTATTTCTGTTCCCCGAATATATGGTGTTGTATGCCTCTACACCTTCTAGCCAGGCTATACTGCAACACCTGAGAATAACATCCCCTGAACTCACAGCCGCACTGGAGGGATCCCTGGGAACTTTGCTGTTCTTTTCCCTTTCCGATTTTTATTTATTCATTCTTTTCTTTTTTTTTCTTCCTCTTCCCCTTTTTGTTCTTCTCCATTTCATAGTCTCTCATCTCTCCACTCCAATGGCAAGCTCCCCTAGCATTCTTTTTTGTTTGTATGTTTTTGGCTCCTATTCCTCTCTCCTCTCTCCCATATCCATCTTAGCTCCACACATAACAATCTCCCACTACATCCTGCCTACCTGCACCGTGCACTTAATATAACACCACCAAGCAGCACAGGCACAGCGTACTGGAACCTGCCCTGCACTGATTACCAACCCGCTCTGGTGGCTGTAGTAAGTACCACAAACAACCCACCCCAGTAACTCCTCTTCAGCTAGACCTGCCCTGCCGTACGATATCTGAGTGACTGACCCTGCCTATTGGAGAAGGAGGTGAAAAGTAGTGTGCCCACAGATGAGCAAACAACAAAGAACACACAGCCTGCCTGCTCAGACATAGCCAAATTAAAGAAAAAGGGGACGAAACAAACAAATCTACCATCAATAAATGAGAAAAATAAGTACTGAATGCCCCGAAGATAACAGACAATATCAAAACATTTACAAAAACAGGACATGATGGTTCCAGTGGGCGTCCAAAATAAAACACCAGATGACTTCCCAGTGGAAGAAAAGGCACTAAAACTACCTGACAGGGAATTCAGATCTCTAATACTCAGAATTCTCCAAGAGATGAAGCAAAAAGCAGACAAAAAAGAGGGAAAAATAGACAAATTCATGGACAATACAGATAAAAAATTGGAAGAATTCAGGAAAATAATGCAGGAACAAAATGCCAAACTAAATTCACAACTAGAAATTATACAAAAACAACAATTAGAAATCCCAAAGATAAACAACAAGATTTCAGAAATGGACACTGTCATAGAAGGGCTGAGGAGCAGATTTGAAACAGTGGAAGACAGGATCGGTGGAATTGAAGACAAACACTTGGATACTACTCTGTTTAAGGAAAACTCAGAAAAAAGAACAAAGAAAAATGAAGAAACCCTGGTAGTTATGTGCCATACAATCAAAAGCAAAAATCTGCAAGTGATCAGAGTTCTAGAACAGGGGGAGAAAACAGAAAACACAGAAAGGATCATCGAAGAACTGCTGACAGAAAACTTCCCCAATGTCATGAAAGATGAAAAGCTGGCCATCCAAGAAGGTCAACGAACCCCATATAGGAGAGACCCGAAAAGGAAATCACCAAGGCATATCATAATCACACTCGCCAAAACCAAAGACAAAGAATCCTGAGAGCAGCTCGTGAAAAACAAGAGTCACATACAGAGGAGAAACAATAAGACTAAGCTCAGATTATTCGGCAGAACCATGCAGGCAAGAAGGCAATGGGATGACATATATAAAATCCTAAAAGAAAAAAATTGCCAGCCAAGAATTATATATCCTGCAAAATTCTCATTCAAATATGATGGTGAAATTAGGTCATTTCCAGATAAACAGAAACTAAGGGAATATGTAAAACCCAAACCAAACTTAAAAGAATTATTAAAGGGAGTTCTTCAATTGGAGAACAAACAACTTCAGCTCACAGGCAGAATCTAGGACACAGGATCATACCAGCCAGATACCAATCTAGGAAATGAACTCTCCAGGACTATCCAAAACCAAAAGAAATACAACAGGGAATCAGAGCAGTTAATCAGTAAATGACAACAACATCAAAACAATAAAAGAGGGAATAAATGGCATAGGTATAGAACCTTCTAATGAAGAGGAAGGCAAGGTGATACCAAGTAATGGTAGACTGCTTCAAACTTAGAAAGATAAGGGTAAAATTCATGGCAACCACAAAGAAAGTTAACAAACATAAAAATAAAGAGGAAAAACTTAAAGTCTCAGCAAAAACAAAACCTACAAAAACAAAGAAATGAAAAAAACATCCACAAACAAAAGTAACTCAGCACAGGAGAGTAAGAAGAACAAAGAAAACATCAGCACCCCAAAGAAAAGCACTACAAAATGACAGCAACAAACTCACATCTATCAATAATTACACTGAATGTAAATGGACTCAATGCACCCATAAAGAGACAGGGAGTGACAGAATGGATAAGAAAACAGGATCCATCAATATGCTGTCTACAGGAGACACACCTTAGAAAAAAAGATGTGAATTTATTAAAAGTCAAAGGTTGGAAAAAAATATATCAAGCAAACAACTACCAAAAAAGAGCAGGAGTGGCAGTACTAATCTCAGATAAAATAGACTTTAAAACAAAATCTACCATAAAAGACAAAGAAGGACACTATATAATGATTAAGGGGATGATCCATCATAAAGACATAACCATAATAAACATCTATGCACCCAGTGACAGGGCTCCAAAATACATAAAACAAACTCTAACACCACTGAAAAGAGAAACTGACCATTCCACAATAATAGTAGGAGACTTCAACACACCACTCTCAGTAAAGGACAGAATAACCAAAAAGAAACTCAGCAAAGATACAGAAGACCTAAAGGGCACAATCAGCCAACTGGACCTCACAGACGTATATAGAACACTCCATACAATAGCTGCAAAGTACGCATTCTTTTTAAATGCACATGGAACATTCTCCAGAATACACCACATCTTAGACCACAGAGCAATCCTCAACAAGATCCAAAACGCTGAGCTAATTCAAAGTATCTTCTCTGACCACAATGCCATCATGGTAAAAATTAACAACAGAAAGATAAAGGAAAATAAATCAATTACATGGAAGCTGAATAATACCCTACTTACATATCACTGTGAAATAGAAGAAATCGGAGATGGAATAAAAAATTTCTAGAATCCAATGAGAAGGAAAACACATCATAACAAAACCTTTGGGACACAGCAAAGGCAGTCCTCAGAGGACAATTTATAGCAATAGATGCACATATCAAAAAAGAAGAAAGGGACAAAATCAAAACATTAACTACAGAACTCAAACAAATAGAAAGAGAACAGCAAAAAAAAGCCCACAACCACCGGAAGAAAGGAAATAGTAAATATCAGAGCAGAAATAAATGAAATAGAGAACAGAAAAATAATAGAAAGAATCAACAAAACCAAAAGTTGGTTCTTTGAAAGAATCAACAAAATCGACAAACCACCGGCCAGACTGACAAAAGAAAAACAGGAGAGGACGCAACTAACCCAGTTAATAAATGAAATGGGGGACATTACAACAGACCCAACTGAAATAAAAAGGATTTTAACAGAATATTATGAAAAACTATACTCCAACAAATTTGAAAACCTAAAGGAAATGGATAAATTTCTAGAAGCACACTACCTACCCAAACTACAACAAAGTGATGTTGAAAATCTGAACAGACCCATAACAAGAGAAGAGACTGAAAAGGTAATTAAAAAAAACTCCCAACCAAAGAAAGCCCTGGCCCAGATGGCTTCACTGGAGAATTCTACAAAACATTTACAGAACAGCTTGCACCAGTACTACTCAAGCTATTTCAGAGCATAGAAAAGGAAGCAACACTTCCACATTCGCTCTATGAAGCCAGCATAACCCTGATACCAAAACCAGGTAAAGACGTCACAAAAAAAGAAAATTACAGACCAATATCTCTCATGAATATAGATGCAAAACTTAACAAAATTCTAGCCAACAGAATTCAGCATCAGGGCAAAAAAATAATACACCACGACCTAGTAGGATTCATACCAGGTATGCAAGGATGGTTCAGCATTAGAAAATAAATCAGTGTAATCCACCACATAAATAAAAGAAAAGAAAAGAATCATATGATCCTCTCAATTGACACAGAAAAGGCATTTGACAAAGTCCAACACCCATTCCTGATAAAAACTCTCAATAAAATAGGTATAGAAGGGAAATTTCTCAACATAATAAAGGGCATCTATGCAAAACCAACAGCCAACATCATTCTTAATGGAGAGAGGCTGAAAACATTCCCCTTGAAAACAGTAACAAGACAAGGATGCCCTTTATCACCACTACTATTTAACATTATGCTGGAAGTTCTAGCTAGAGCAATAAGGCAAGAAAAAAGACAAAAAGGGCATCCAAATTGGTAATGAAGAAGTTAAACTGTCCCTATTTGCAAATGATATGATACTATAAATAGAAAATCCTAAAGACTCCACAAGAAATCTACTGTAACTAACAGAAAGATTCAGCAGAGTAGCAGGATACAAGATAAACACACAAAAATCAGTTGGATTCCTATATACCAATAAGGAAAACGATGAAAAGGAAATCAGGAAAACAATACCATTTATAATAGCCCGTGAAAAAATAAAATACGTAGGAATAAATCTAACCAGGGATGTAAAAGACCTATACAAAGAAAACTAAAAAACACTACTGCAAGAAACCCAAAGGGATCTACATAAATGGAAAAACATACCATGCTCATGGATAGGCAGACTCAACATTGTGAAAATGTCAATTCTACCCAAAGCAATTTATGAATACAATGCAATCCCGATCCAAATACCAACAACATTCTTCAAAGAGATGGAAAAACTAATCATTAACTTTATATGGAAAGGGAAGAAACCCCAAACAAGTAAAGCACTACTGAAGAAGAAGAATAAAGTTGGAGGACTCACACTACCTGACTTCAGAACCTACTATACAGTTACAGTAGTCAAAACAGCCTGGTACTGGTACAATGACAGATACATTGACCAATGGAAGAGAACTGGGAACCCAGATGTAAATCCATGCACCTACGGTCACCTGATCTTCGACCAGGGTCCAAAGTTCATCAGATGGAGAAAAGACGGTCTTTTTAACAAATGGTGTTGGCAAAACTGGATATCCATCTGCAAAAAAATGAAACAGGACCCATACCTCACGCCGTACACAAAAACTACTTCAAAATGGATCAAAGACCTGAATATAAAGCCTAAAACTATAAAGTTCAAAGAAGAAAAATAGGACCAACACTACAGGCCTTAATACACGGCATTAACAGGATACAAACCATAACCATCAATGCACAAACCCCAAAACATATGCTAGATAACTGGGATCTTCTAAAAATCAAACACCTATGCTTTTCAAAAGACTTCACCAAAAGAGTCAAAAGAGAACCTACAGACTGGGAAAATAATTTGGACAGTACAAGTCAGACAAAGGTCTAATCTCCATAATCTACAAGAAAATCCAACACCTCTAACAAGAAAAAGACAAAGAATCCTATTAAAAAATGGGCAAAGGAAATGAACAGACATTTCACCAAAGAAGACATTCAAATGGCCAGCAGACACATGAGGAAATGCTCGCAATCTCTAGCCATTAGAGAAATGCAAATTAAAACCACAATGAGATACCATCTCACCCCGGCATTACTGGCACAAATCAAAAACACTGGAAATAACAAATGTTGGAGGGGCTGCGGGGAGATCGGAACTCTTATGCACTGCTGGTGGGAATGCAAAATGACACAACCATTTTGGAAAATGATATGGCGCTTCCTCAGAAAGCTAGAAATAGACATACCATTCGATCCAGCAATCCCACTCCTAGGAATATATCCTAGAGAAATAAGAGTTGTCATTCGAATAGACATATGCACACCTATGTTCATGGCAGCATTGTTCACAATAGCAAAATGATGGAAACAACCTAGATGCCCATCAACAGGTGAATGGATAAACAAACTATGGTACATACACACAATGGAGTACTACGCAACAAGAAAGAACAATGATGAATCTGTGAAGCATCTCATAACATGGATGAAACTGGAGGACATTATGCTGAGTGAAATAAGTCAATCACAAAAGGACAAATATTGTATGAGACCTCTATTGTAAAAACCCGTGAAAAAGTTCACACACAAAATGTAACAATCTTTGTTGGTTACCAGGGATGGGGTGGGCGGAATACTAAATAGTCAATAGATAAGTGGTATCTTGGGTGAAGGGTGAGATAGTACACAATACAGGGGAAAACAGCACAACTTGTACAAAGAAAGATCATGGAAGCTCCATAGCCACATCCAAGCTCCCTGAGGGACTAAACTGCTTGGTGGAGGGCTGTGGGGACCATGGTCTTGGGGAACATTTAGCTCAACTGACATAACACAGTTTATAAAGACAATGTTCTACATTCTACCTGGATGAGTAGTGTCTGAGGTCTTAAAAGCCTGTGAGCGGCCATCTAAGATACTCCACTGGTCTCATCCCTTCGGGAGCAAGGGAGAATGAAGAGAACAAGATACAAGGAAAAGATCAGTCTGAAGAACTAATGGACCACAGCTACCAAGGCCTCCACCGGACTGAGTCCAGTACAGCTAGATGGTGCCCGGCTACCACCACTGACTGCTCTGACCGGGATCACAGCAGAGGGTTCTGGACAGAGCTGGAGAAGAATGTAGAACAAAATTCTAACTCACAAAAAAAAAAGACCAGATTTACTGGCCTAAAGGAGACTGGAGAAACCCCAAGAGTATGGCCCACAGACACCCTTTTAGCTCCGTGGTGAAGTCATTTCTGAGGTTCATCGTTCAGCCAGGGAGTGGACAGCCCCATAAAACCAAATGGGACTAATGAGGCACAGCAGTCCAAGGACAAGGTCCAGAAGGCAGAAGGGGACAGGAAAGCTGGTGATAGGGAACCCAAGGTTGAATAAGGATAGTGTTGATGTGTTGTGAGGTTGTTAACCATTGTCATAGGGCAACACGTGTACTAACTGTTAAATGAGAAACTATTTTGTTCTGTAAGCCTTCATCTAAAGCGAGAATAGCAGCACAATTGGAAGAGCGTAGTCAATGTCACTGAAGTGAGCGTGTAGAAATTTTTGAAATGGTGTATCTTTGGCTATCTATATTTTCACCAAAAAAAAAATAAAAACCGGTTGAGAAGTTAGAGGGTTGACATGTTGTGGGGTTGTTAACCAATGTCATAGAACAATATGTGTACTACTTTTTCATGAGAAACTGTTTGTTCTGTAAGCCTTCACCTGAAGGACAATTTAAAAAAAATGGTGTGCGATAGGCCATGGGTTCCTACTAGTTCAGAAGTGATTTTATAGCACCAGTCTGGATTCATTCCCAAGAAAGTCAAAGAAGACTAAACACTTATCTGATGTGATTTTTCCACTAATGATGTTTCTGTGATTTCATGAAAGAAATGTAAGAGGATTACACTGAAGATGAATATGATGCATGCAGGGAAACAACATGGAAAATTGAGCACATAAATCGCAAGACCTTAGCTTAGCCACAAAAAGTTACAGGTTCTAATTTACATAAGATGATGCATCTTGGATTGGGGTGACAAAATTTGTTTTCTATCAAAACACATGCAGTGGCCTGAAAGAGCCCTGTAATTTCATACCTGCTTAAGTGTGACTTAAAAACATCAAAACACAGTGTTCAAGCTGTTAGAAATCTTAGATAATTGTCTCTTCCATCCTTTGATGGGACAAAGAAACTGAGATCCAAAGAGGCCAAGTCTCCTCTCATAAGCTTTCTCTGCCTCCCTATTCCCAATCACTCCTAAACCCACAACCCAGTCTGAGTTCTGCCTCTGAGATTACACCCCTACCACAGGAATTCTTCCCCCAAATGACATTGTTGCCTATTCGGTCTTGAAAATTCCCTTCCCTGCGCTCAACACAAACAGTTCTCCTATCTTCTTATTACCCCTAAAGACATTACCTTAGAATGCTCTCTTCTTCTACCTCAACTTAAATGTTGTCAGGGCTCTGTCAGAGACCGTCTTTTGTTCTCCTTCAACACACTCTCCACCAGGCAAATACAACTCTTCCCAAGTCTAATGATGCCCAGTCTCTGTCTTCAACCTAGACCTCTCTCCAATACATTAGGCCCATGACTCCCATTGCCTGCTTGACTTCTCTGTCTGCATATCCCACAGATTTCTCACACCCAACATGTCCCAAAATAATTAATCATTTTCTCCCCTCCCCAAATCTGTTCCTTCTCCTCACTTGCCCTGTGAATGACACCCCAGTTGTCCAAGACAAAAGCCTACATGTTATCCTAAACTTTGCCCTCTTCACTTCTTTAACCCCCATATCCAAACACTAAGTCTTATAGATCTTATTTGTAAAATGTTTCTCTGATCTGTTCATTTATCTCCATCCCAACTGCCTCCATCCTAGCCCAGACTACTGCATGAGCCTCCTAACTGGCCCTCCTTCCTCAACTCCAGTCTCTCTCCAAAGATCGGCTGGTGGATTTGAACTGCCGACATTCTGGTTAGCAGCCTGAGCTCTTAACCACTGTACCATCAGGGCTCTGTATTTTCTTTAGAGCAGCCAAAATGATGCTTCTTGTCCTTTGTTGCTTAAATTCCTTCAATGTCTTCCCAATGCTCTTAAGATAAGCCCAAATTCTAACAGGAGTGACAAGCCCTGCATTGTCCCACTTCCTCTTACTCTCCAGGAGACAGATACCTGTCTCAGTGGTTCTCAAATGCAGTTGGGGCGAGGGGTTGTTTTTTGTTTTAATGCATCAAGATCTCCCGGAAAGCTTTCTAAAACATTTTTTTTTCAAAAAAATAAAACACATGTGGAAATGCACACACTCCTCACCTACAGTTCAGAAGACTCAACTTTTCTTCACCTGCTACAACACGGTGTATTTTCTGTTGCCACTGGGCCTTTACATGCTATTAATTCTGCAATATCACCAGGATCCAGCTGTTAATTTCTGCACCCATGCTGAAGGCTCAGAAAAATAATTACTGGTTTCTAGAAGTACAGCAGCTATTCCTGTTTTCTCTTTTGCAACTTCTCTCAATGTCCAAGTTCTAGAACAGGCTCTTCCATACAAAGGGAGCTTGTTTACCAAAGGAAACATCTGACATCTTTTTAAAACGTGAATGTGCCACACGGAACAGGGGATAAAGAGAAGATGAGAGAAGCACTATCTGTGCCTGTGACAACTTTTCACCCATGTCCTGTGAACAGGAGTCTTAGAAAGCCACACTGAACCAACCTCAGATCATCAATGGCTTGCCATGTACTGCTTGGGGAAAAAAAAAACAGTTATTAAAGAAAATATACCAGTGGTTCTCAAGGGTAGGGACACTTTTCAGAGTCACTGGGAAAGCTTTTGTAAAATATAGATGATGTGGTCCCATCCCAGGACCTTCCAATTCAGTAGATTCTAGATAAGACTGGAGCACACGTTTTTAAAGCCTCCCAGGTAATTCTGATGTGCAAAATATTTAAGAACACCGCGTTACACATTTGCAATAAACTTTTAGAAGACAGGCTCATCACGTCCTCCTGGCTGTCACGTTTCTGCAAGTGTCTAAGAAACTTCCCACAACAGTTCCAGAATGTGGGAGACGCAGAAGACTTTCAGGGATTCCATAGAGACTCGGGATGCCAGTCTGACCAGACAAAGCTGTCAGGAGTAACAACACACAGCTAATCTCTCCCTCATCTGAAAAACCTGGAAAAGCCAGCGTGTAACTCTGAAACCAAATAAAAATCCATGCCAAGAAAAGGGAGAGAAAGAAAATAAATCAAAATGGTAATTTACCCTTGCCTGTGTTGATGGTACAAACAGGTGATCTTTTCTCTTTTCTCTTTTTTTTTTTTTTTAAAGAATGTAGGTTTAGGAGACATTGAATTTCTGTTAAGGGTGATTGTGTTTTTCTAAAATTTTGAGAATATGTTACTTTTATAGCGAAAAAAGTCTTTGGACTGGCATGAATTTGGAATCAAATCCTTGCTCTGCCACTTATTAGCTGTATGCTGTTTTTGTTAGATGCCCTTGAGTCAATCTTGACTCACAGTGACCCCCTGTGACAGAGTATAACTGCCCCATAGGGATTCCTACACTGTAATCTTTATGAAGCATATCGCCAGGTCTTTTTCCCATGGAGCTGCTGGGTGGGTTCGAACCTCCAACCTTTCAGTTAGCAGCCGAGCACTTAACTGTTTGCACCACCAGGGCTCCTTACTAGCTGCAGAACAGTGGGTAATTTACTCACTTCATTTGAACTTCAGTTTTCTCTTGTATTTTTTTCTTGTAAAAATAGGGCTAACTCTGAAAAGTAAAAGGGAAAGTTCTCCAGTGAGTCAAATTGGCACACAGATCTCTACAGAGGAATGAAGATTTACGACGGGGAGCGGTAGAGGAGTGGGCAAATGAAAAGAGGTGAAGAAGGGAGGAGGTGATTTGCGGGGAAGGTTGAAATACACTCTGTGATTGCCCCGTGGGCTGAAACCAGGGATTAAGGGAAAAAAAAAAAAAAAAAAGCTGTAAAGTCAGCTCAAGATATTACCACTTTGGAGCAGCTAAAAGACTGAGCCATTCTATCCACCCTGCCTCAGCACCTGGCACAGAGTTCATGACAAGACACAGCAGAGTGGGAAATGGGAAACGTCTTCAAAGCACTTAAAAGCATCCATCGGATAGATGCTCAGATTTCACTGGAAGGAATGACCTCAGCAGCCAGGAAAATGCTAAATGAAAGCTAGAGAACTTAAGTTTAAGATACAGCAGGGATTGCTCCAAAACACACAGGCATCTGTAAAGTTTGGACCAAAGACCAAAGAGAGATGGAGAAGCTGGGAAAGACAGCTGGAATTCAGCAGTTGGTGCTTATGTTTGGAATCAATGCTTAATCATTCTCATCTTGATGTATCAAACTGGTCAGATGCAGAGAAAAGTATTTCATGTATATCTAAAGGAACTAGCACACACTAGGAATTCAAATAATGTTCTATTTGCCTTATCACACTGTGTATCAGATAAGCAGCCAGTTGCCCTGGAGGATAACCCACCTCTCACTAAAATCAAAGCCCATTGCCTTCAAGTCAATTCCGACTCATGTGTGACTCCACATGCTACAGAGTAAAACTGATCCATAGAGTTTTCTTGGCTGTAATCTTTATAAAAGCAGATTACTAGGACTTTCTTCTGCAGCGCCACTGGGTGGGTTCAAATTGCCAAATTGTTAGGGTCACTGTGAGTTGGAATCGACTCGACAGCAACAGGTTTTGGGTTTTATGGGTTAGGTTAGTAGTTGAGCGCAAACCATTTACACCACCCAGAGACGTGTCACCTCACTAGACATTTTGAAAAATAAACAAGAATGCCAAAGACACTCCATAATCCATCCTGATAACTTAGGAACACCTCATTAGTGGCGCTAGCTTATGACTGTATTAAATCCCAAAGGCTGCAGTACACACTGATTCTTTGGCTATTATGGGGAAAGACAGAGAATGGTGATCACAATCTTCTACATAATAACCCGTTGCCATCGAGCCGATTCCAGCTCACAGCGACCCTATAGGACAGAGTAGAACTGTCCCAAATGGTTTCCAAGGAACGGCTGGTGGATTCAAACTTCTGACCTTTTGGTCAGCAGCCGAACACTTAACCACTATGTAACAGACCTCCTAAAATTTAGAAAGAGAACCAGACAGCTGGGCAGCCACCTAGCAAATCACTGAGAAATGCATATAGAAAGTGAATATGCATTTAGAAGTGCATACAGAAAGCCTTGTTTTTTTGTTTTTTTGTTTTTTTATTTAATGAACATATTTTTAATTTTACTGTGGTTAAACATACGTAGCAAATAATTTGCATTTAACTATTTTTAAGTATACAATTCAGTGACATTAATTACATTCACCATGTTAAACAACTATCACCACTATCGATTCCAAGTGTCTGCACCCCAAATAGAAACTCAGTACCCCTTAAGCAATAACTCCCCATTCTCCCTCCCCTCGGTCCCTGGTTAAAAAAACAAAACAAAAAAAACACCTGTTGTCATTGAGTCCAACTCGTAGTGACCCTGTGTGTTACAGAGCAGAACTACTCTATAGGGTTTTCATGGCTGTAATCTTTACAGGAACAGATCATCAGACTTTTCTTTTGCAGCACCACTAAGTGAGTTCAAACTGTCAACTTTTTAAGTTAGTAGTCAAGTGCAAACCATTTGTGCTACCCAGGGACCTTCGGTCCCTAAAAGCCAATAATAAAAATTTTTCATTATGTATTTGCCTATTCTAGATATTCTATATATGTGGGATCATACAATATTCGTCCTTTTGTGAAGGCTCGGTCTTTTGCCTTATTGTGATCTCTGTTGGAGAGCTAGTACAGTACAGGTCTCTACGCTTCTTTGGGGTTATTCAGAAGTAGCATTTCATACATAATGTGCAGAACATCCTCATGGTATTGGGATAATCTACTCAGCACCTCTATTTTAGGAACTGCCTCTCCCATCCATCAACATAATTAAATCTGGTGCCACTATCTCAAAACGAGGTGCCCTAGACCACTGGCCCCAGGAATAGCTGCATAAGCTAGCTGAGTCAATGGGTGCTTTCTGTGAGACTTTTGGACTTGGGATAATAAAAAGATAGAGAATACTCTCTCTGTTTGTCCAGGTAATAAGATACAAAATTCTGGTATTTCATGTTTCCTACCATATGAGATGACTTTGTGTACAGAGAGAAGCAGAGGCAAGAAACAGAGAGGTAAGGTCCTAGCAGCCTTCAAGTCCCTGGTTCCAGCTGTACCTGAGGCCCAATTGTATCTCTGTTCTTCCCAAGACTTTACTGTTCAGGTATTCCTTTGACTCCATCAGACATGCCATCTTTCCAATAATTTGCCTTTTTTTCTGGATGTTGTTTAACCTAGCAAGAGTCAGTTTCTGTTGCATGTATCCTAAGGAACTTTAAGAGACCGCTATATAATCGGAGATTGGATTCAAACCTAGGATACTATACTATGTTTTTCTTATTGTTGAGTGTTCTTGTTGTTAGGTGATGTTGAGTTGGTTCTGACTTACAGCAACCCTTTGTATAAAAGAATGAAACATTGCTCCATCCTGTGCCATCTTTACAATAGTAGCTTTGTTTGTGCCCACTGTTGCAGCCACTGTGTCAGTCCATCTTGTTGAGGATCTTCCCTTTTTTCTCTGACCCTCTACCTCATCAAGCTTGATGTCTTTTTCCAGGAATTGGTAGCTCCTGAAAACATGTCCATTTTCGCTTCTAAAGAGCATTCTGGCTGTACTTCTTCCAAGACAGATTTAAGTTCAATTCATATGCTAGAAGTCAACTAAGTGAGAACATTTGTTGTTGGGGTTAGTTGCCATCAAGTTGACCCCTGTCTCATGGTGACCCCATGTGTTACAGAATAGAACTGCTCCATAGTGTTTTCTTGGCCGTGATTTTTACAGAAGCAGATCACCAGACCTTCTATTCCATGGAGTCACCGAGTGGGTTTGAACCGCCAACCTTTACATTAACAGCCAATCACAAACTGCTTGCATCACCTGGACTCCATCAAGTGAAAAACATAAGTTTTGTCTGCTCTTATTTTTAGTATCCTTCTAGAAACATTTCCAACCAAGTGTATTAGCACTACTTATTATTATTTACATACTACAATGAGCAAATAATCCAAAAAGCTAGACTATATGAAGAAGAACACAGCATCAGGATTGGAGGAAGACTCATTAACAACCTGCAATATGCAGGTTACACAACCTTGCTTGCTGAAAGTGAAGAGGACATGAAGCACTTACTGATGAAGATCAAAGATTACAGCCTTCAGTATGGATTACAGCTCAACAAAAAGAAAACAAAAATCCTCACAACTGAACCAACAAGCAACATCATGATAAACAGAGAAAATACTGAAGTTTCCATGGTTTCATTTTACTTGGATCCACAATCAACACCCATGGAAGCAGCAGTCAAGAAATCAAACAATGTTTTGTGTTGGACAAATCTGCCACAAAAAAACTCTTTAAAATCTTAAAAAGCAAAGATATCATTTTTACGACTAAGACGCGCCTGACCCAAGCCATGGTCTTTCCAATTGTCTCATATGCATGCGAAAGCTAGACAATGAAACAGGAAGGCCAAAGAAGAATTGATGCATTGAATTATGGTGTTGGTGCAGAATACTGAATATTACCACAGACTGCCAGAAGAAAGAACAAATCTGCCTTGGAAGAAGTACAGCCAGAATGTTCTTTAGAAGTGAAGATGGACATGTTATCAGGAGCTACCAATCCCTGGAGAAAGACATCAAGCTTGATGAAGTAGAGGGTCAGAGAAAAAAAGGAAGATCCTCAACAAGATGGACTGATACAGCGGCTGCAACAATGGGTACAAACAAAGCTACTATTGTAAAGATGGCACAGGACAGAGCAATGTTTCATTCTGTTATGCACAGGGTTGCTGTAAGTCAGAACCAACTCAACATCACCTAACAATAAGAAAAATGTAGTATAGTATCCTAGGTTTGAATCCAATCTCCAATTATACAGCAGTCTCTGTGACATACTACCCAGAATCCCCTTCAGAACCAAAGGACTTACTCTCCCATCTGTTGGGAGTATTGCCAGCAGATGCTCTCACCTATTAGCTCTCCCCAGGAACTGTCTTTTGCTGAAAAGAGCTGCCTCACCCAAGGTCATATCTCCTTTCAGGGACAAGTCTCATCATATAAAGACCTGTATCCCTCACCTGAGTTCTGGAAACTATGCAGGTCCATTCCTGCTCCAGAACTCACCAAGGGATTCACTAGTCTTTTGGGGACTGCGCAGCAGCCCAACTTCTCCTTGTGCTCAGTCTTGCTCTTCCCCTCGGATGCTGATACTAAGAGCATTCCGTAATAAACTGCCTGCATGCAAATCTCCATGCTAGAGTCTGATTTCTAGGACACTGAACTTGCAGCAACTCACTTGCTGTGAGATCTTGCAAGTCACTTAACTTCTTTGTGCCTCAGGTTCCTCACGTATAAAATGAGGATAATATGACCTACTTCACAGTAATATCTTAAGGATTAAATAAATTAATATATGTAAAGTGCTTAAAATAGTAGCTGGTACATGATATGCTGTGATGGTTAAGACTGTGTGTCAACTTGGCTGGGCCATGATCCTCAGTGTTTATATGGGATCACTCCCATGATGGGATCTGCTGTGAGTAGCCAATCAGTTGAAAGGGAGTTTCCTTGGGGGTGTGGCCCGCATCCCAACATAAGCAAATGTTCTGGCTTTTTGCTCACTCTGGATCCTGCAGCTGCCTCCTGTTGGTCTGACCTCCCCTTCTTGGGACTTGAGCTATGAGCTTATCTGCTGATCTTGGGATTCGTTGATCTTCACAAAGTGTGAGTGGAGGCCTGCTCTGCAACCTGCCGATCTTGGGTTCACCAGCCCCTGCAGTTACGTGAATCAGGAGAAACCTTGCAATCATGCCTGCCAATCCTGGGATTCGTCATATTCACAGCCTGTGTGCAAGAGTCCTGCTTTCCGACCTCCGATCTTGGGTTTGCCAGCCTCTGCAGCTACGTGAATTGGGAAAAACCTCTATCCTAATCCACAGACTTGGGATGTTCCAGCCTCTACAATCACGTGAGCTGCTTCGATATTAATCCTTATATACATATATTTATATGCTTTACTGGTTTTGCTTCTCTAGAGAACTCGGCCTAAGACGTACGTGCTATTTAACTCTGTTACTATTGTATTTAGTAGTAGTAGCATTATTACCACACAGGAGCTAACTGACTCTTGCTTGTGTTTTATAAAACTTAAATTGATTATTAGTGCTTGCTTCGGCAGCACATATACTAAAATTGGAACAATACAGAGAAGATTATCATGGCTCCTGCGCAAGGATGACACGCAAATTCGTGAAGCATTCCATATTTTTGTTGTTAACCAATGTCATAGAACAAACTGTTTCACGAGAAACTATTTGTTCTGTAAGCCTTCACCTGAAGTACAATTAAAAATAAATAAATAAATAGATTGATTATTAACAGTAGACGCGTTTTCCAAGGGATCCTAACTTTGAGCACAAGAACTTTAGGCTTACAAAGTCCCTGAATCAAATATTTTCCTTCTGACTTGGTTCATTAGGAGTCCAAGTGTGTAAGCTTTTAGGGTTCACAGAAGAAGATTCCTCTATTGACTCAAGCTTGTGCCTGAGAAAGGGTGATGGGGGTTAGTCATGGAGGCTGGGTTTTGCCAATCTGTTGTTTTTGTAAGCAATGCTTTTGTACTTGTGCCCAGAGGTGCTGATGATAAGTGTGCTGAAATAAAACAAGACATAAAACATGTAAAACGGAGTCTAAATCGTAAATACAAAAATTGTAACAGCAGGTTAGATTTTATGGCTCTAATTTGTCTTAAATTGACATACAGCAATTTTCCTGGCATCACTTGGAGTGATGTATGCAACTCAAAGGTAAGTATGTGCCCAGGTAAATAAACGTAGTTCTACGCTGCAGTCGATACTGGTAACTGAGCAGTAACCCTCTCGATGAAAGTATAAACATTTTTTTTTATTATTCTGTTGTGAAAGACAAGTAACATACATCTGTGTTCACCTAGAAAGTAAATAATTGAAAGTGAATATTTCATACGAATACAAGGCAAAAAACAGAAATGGAGAATCTGCTAGAAAAGGGGGTAGAATCTGGAACCACCCCCAATTTTCCTTCTCTATAAACTAATTGCCCACGAATTACGATATAACAAGAGAGAGGAGAAGTCAAAGGAAGCTACTGGCCACAGCTATGAGAAGATGCCTAAAAAGAAGAGATCATAGTTTCCTTCTCTGGTCCTTCTTTCTTCATCTATTGCTCTGGTTTGACTTCAGCCATTGAGCTGGTTCATCCTATCTGCTTGAGTTCAGAATGTTCAAGATGAGCCCAGGCGGTTCTGAGCCGAACTGTTTGTGTACTCTCAGCTCAGTACCATGGCTCTAAAAACCATCAACGTGTTGATAATGCCAAAATCTACATTCATGTTCTCACCCCTGAAATTTGGGTTTTCCACATTTTCTACTTGGATGCCAAATAAGCATCTCAAATGTTCCATGATGCTTG
Organism: Dugong dugon; assembly: GCA_030035585.1. Classification (NCBI taxonomy): domain Eukaryota; kingdom Metazoa; phylum Chordata; class Mammalia; order Sirenia; family Dugongidae; genus Dugong; species Dugong dugon. The sequence goes on along the minus strand of CM057480.1, from coordinate 16,838,660 downwards.
ATTTTTTTTTCTGCCCAAAACCTGCTCCTCCCCTAGGACCCCTCATCTCAGTAAATGAAGCTTCCACTTCATTGCTGAAACTAAAAATCAAGGAGTTATCCTTGATTTCTATTCTTCTCTTAACTCTATATCCAGTTACTCTCCAAATACATCCTGAATCCATGTGCTACTTTCCACCACCACCCTAGTCCAAGACCCCATATCACTCTCCTCTCCTGTGATGCTCTAGCTCCACTGGCTTCCTCCATCTTCCTTAAATACACCAGTATCATTCCCACCTCCATGCCTTTGTGTTCACTCTTCCATCTGCCTAGATTGCCCTGGTCTGCACATTAGTAGCTCCTGCCATCTCTCAGATCTTGGCTGAAGAAACTTCTCTTCAAGGTTCCCTTCCCTGACCACACAAACCAAAGAAGATACCAGAAAATTTTATCATATCCTCTTATTTTAATCTGTTGCAAATTCCTCATCACTATTGGATAGCTTTTTGTTGCTTATTTATGCATTTGCTTATTGCTTGTCTTCCCTACAGAATGTATGTTATAAAAGAGCAGACCCTTTACCTGCCTCTGTCCCCACAAAATACCAGTGCCAAACTTAGCACCCTGCCTAGAATAGGTGCTCAGCAATCAGTGGAAGTCACTGAAGATCGGAGAATCAAGTCTAAAGCAAGACCAAATTGATAAAGAAATGCCTTCATTAAGTATAACTCAGCTATGGGTGGCACTAGTGTAGCCACTTTTATGTACATTCAAGTCCCTGGGCAGTGCTAACGGTTTGCATTTTTTATGTACATTATATAATCTAATCAACATCACTCTGAAGTAGATTTTTATTATGATAATCTCAAATTCATAAGTCAAGGAAACAGAAATTCAAGGAAGTAAAGTAGTTTTGACCACATTCAAACTGATAATAAATGGCAGAGCTGGGTCTGACTATAAAACCCAAACCCTTTTCCACAGCCACACTGGTTTTCTATCAGATCACAATTCTTAATTAATTTCCCTTTTTAATCAGTTGTGAGAAACAGCCATTCATGATCAAAATCATTTTTATTTGTTCCTACATGGATAGAATTCCTCTGATTCTAGTTATACCTTATGCAAAGAACTACCAACTCTCTGTTCTTCTCACTAATCAAGGAGAAAAGATATTTGTTCAGTAATAAAAGTTTCATAGTAAAAATATATTTCATATTTATCTTTGGAAAAGAGACAAATATATACTTTGCTCATTGGGCTAAGTTGTCTGTTGGCTGATGCTTGCAAACAGGCAGCCTGGACCCATTCTCTCTCTCTCTCTTTCTCTCTCCATCATTACTATTGCTCTTGGAGTTCATATCGTATCATATAAATGCTGTCTGTCTCAGATAAGCTGGGGGACCATACGCAAGAGACATAACATCTCTGTGCTACAGTTTCTTCTGCATGTAACCCACGTGCCCTGAGTTTTCCCATCTTCTGGGAAGATGGTGGGGAGGAAAGAACATTCAGGAACCATTCCAGAATTTTCCAGCATAAAAAGACAGGCATTCTCCAGAGATGAATTTGGTTGCTTCCCTCCAGTGTAGAAAACACACCAGGTTTTCATAAATAATAGCATTTTTATCTTTTGGCACAAGGCCAAGGCCAAACCCACTGCCGTCACTTCAATCCCAATTCATAGCGACCCTATAGGACAGAGTAGAACTGCCCCATAGGTTTCCAAGGCTGTAAATCTTTAAGGAAGCAGACTGCCACATCTTCTTTCTGCTCTTTTGGCCCAATACATATGAAAAGTGGATTGTACCAGATGGCCTCTAAGATGCCTGCCAGCTTTACCATCCCAGGAATTAGCAAGCAGAGTGGAAAGAACACAGATTTTGAAGTAAAACAGACCCAAAGTGTAACAGAGAACCTCTCTGAACCTCTATTATTCTGCAAAATTGACATAATACATTTCCTTCTCCTAGTGGTTGTGAAGACTAATAAGGCACTTAGTACGAAGATTAGTACATACATATTTTAAAATGGTGGCCATTAAGATGATTCTGAGTCCTAATTGTTCCTGGTATACTTGTATTGTTTTTCCATCCAGTAATCAATGTTTTCCAAACTTTTTTGGACAGCAAGTCTCATTAAGAAAAATACTTTACATAGTCTCTAAATAGTATACACACACAAAGACACACAGGCACATAATGATACTGGCTATTGCTACCTAAAATGAACACAGATGTTTTCTATTCTATTATTTTTAATCTGGTGGTGACTCACTAAATTTATTTCATAATTCCCAATGGGTGATCCCACATGAGAAGCACTAGGTTGGATTACAAACTTCTTGAGAGGAAGGACATATCTTTTTCCCAGAGCACCTAACACAACACTGGGTATATATTAGCCAAATAAACACACTTGATGAATGACTTTTAAGGCCAAAACATATTTGAAGCCTTCTTATGCCACTACTTTGGGTTTTGTTAATCAGTCTGTGCCAAAATATTCAATGCCCGTGGGAATTTAAAAATAACTACCAGGAAAGTATGTGCCAACGACTGGCAAATGTTCTTAGATAAAATCATATTATTACAAAAATTTTTACCGGATGTTTCTTTAAGATTAGTTCTCAACTCTCTCCAAGGGCGCTGAGGTTCCACATGCTGCTTCTTGTTATTGTTGTTGTGTGCTGTCAAGTTGATTCTGACTCACAGCAACCCTATACGACAGAGTAGAACTGCTCCATAGGATTTCCTAGGCTGTAATCTTTATGGGAGCAGATCAAAGGTCTTTTCTCCCGTGGAGCCACTGTTGGGTTCAAACCGCTGATGTTCTGGTTAGCAGCCAAGCACTTAACCATTTGTGCCACCAGGGCTCCTTAATCTATGTTTATTTCCTGGACAATAACTCAAAAGTAAATATAGTCCAATATGAAAACAACAAATAATTATTCAACACCTACTACGGCTACAAGACACTATGATTAATACAAATTTATATAAGACATGCTATCAGCCCTCCAGGACCTGCTTGAAAATCTAGTGGATCTTCTACACTAGGTGCATCATAACTACAAGTACAGCCATGACTCCCCTCCCCGACCACTTCCCAGTCTCACCACCGTCAGCACCACCACCACCATCATCACCACCATCATCACCACCATCATCACCACCATCAGCACCACCACCACCACCACCACCACCAAATGAATTGCCAATGAAATAAGCAGTACAAACAGGGGCAAAACATACAGTGACTTAAAAATTAGGGCTGGATGTCATTTACATGCCAAGAAATGTCTGTCACCTCCCATGCCATGTCTGCTTACTCTGAGAAGTATAGTCATACAATTCTGGACCCACCCAGCTCACGCCTCAAGATCTGCTGCTTCTGCTAGCAACCACACACCAAGAAGAAAACACCCTTCCTTTTTGTTCCCTCACCCCTCAAAGCAGATATATAAGTTTCAGGCCTCATTATCAGGGTCATCACAACGTGTGTTTTTAAAATTTGCAAAAGTAAGACATTTCAGCTGCAATCAGATAAGACTGCTGTATAATTCTACTCTGACTTCTCCACTGTATTTTCCTTCACTTAGGTCAGTGTAGGAGTGGCCTGAGGCAATTCTGTGATCTAAGGGAGAGTTAAGTTGAGGATATATTTTGTTCGGATTTAGTAAGATCTATTTAAGTGATTCATAGTCAATTCTGAGACAGTAAAGTTAGTCTCAGTGGAATAATGGCTTCCAGGAATTCTACTTCCCAGTGTACTGATTCACCTAGCAGCATAACATCAAGTCGTAGGGCCAGGGGTCACATCACGATATACCATATCCCATATTACCCAACCTCAGATGTATGTGGGAAGTGGAGAAGAAACAAGTATAAAACATAAGAAGGCAAAAACTAGTCTATAGAAGATTCTTCCAAATCTTACATTTCATATATGAAAGAAATCTGATACAAGTTTTGCCAAATTTGACAACTCTGCAAATGAATGTATCATTATCAATAAGTGACCATATCATCATCAACAAGTTGAGAATTGGAAGAAACTTTTCAAACAATGAACAATAAAAAAGAAATGTTGCTAAGCCATTATGGAGGAAAGACTGATGTATCTTTCTATTCTCTTTGAAAAGGCGATCAAAGAATACGCAGGCAAAACTGTATAAGAAAAATTCTAGAGGTGTGTCAGGAAGTACAGCAAGGACCATGTAGAGGTGAGTAAATAAGTTACGGCCACTGACAGAGGAAGATCCTTGATGAGATGGATTGGCACAGGGGCTGCAACAACGGGCTCAAACATAGCAATGATTGTGAGGATGGTGCAGGACAAGACAGTGCTTCGCTCTGTTGTACACATGGTGCAATAGGGTCCAGAATCAACTCAACAGCATCTAACAACAGCAACAACAGTGGCAGGTGATCTCAGAATAAGCCAATAAAAATATCCTTCGTGGCGGAAGGGCTGACCCTAAAGTAAAATCCATGTCCTTTGTAAGAGCTGAGAGGTGTGGGGAAGATGAGGAGGCGACAGAGAGGGGCAGGAGCTCCACGGGAGACAAGTGCAAAGACTAAAGGACAGTCGTGAAATATCCTGGAGCTGAAGCAGTCCTACTCTGTCACGTGGGGTTTCTACTGAGTCAGAATCAACTAAACAGTGCCCAACAACAACAGCAGCAGATCTCAAAACACACCACACTGATAATCTCCCTAAAGGGCGTTCTTGTAACTCATTCTCTAATGAGGAGTCAAAGATTGCTAGCACAAGCTCAATACAATGATACTACAAGAAAAAGGGTGGCAAAGAGTAGCAAAACTTATGAAACAAAAAAGCCCCAGAGAAAGAGTGTTACAGAATAGATGAAAAAGTACTTTACCATTAATTTTTTTCAAAAAAACTAAATTTTCCCTAAAAAGAAAAACCACAAACAGAAACGTAAAATTCAGAGGAGAAAATGAGGAAATAATGAGGAAAGGGGATGAAATGAAATAAGTATTGGGAGAACTGAGGAAAAAGTTGAAGGAAAAAAGCATTATGCAAATGAGGAAAAAATTAAAATGAAACAAGAGAACATCACAGAAACAGCAGTGATTATCGTAGATTACAGAAATTAGAAAAGCAACCAAAATAAGAGAAATACAGAAAAAGTTAAAACAAACAGGGATCAATGGGTGGATTTCAAGCAGGGCTTCACGCTGGTTTGGTCCAGTTCGAACCCCAGATGAGAATCTGCATTTCCATGCCAGATATACTAAATCAGAAGCTACATTTTAGCAAGATCCCCAAGTGATTCTTCTGTATAATAGATTTTGAGAACCACTGCTCTACTAGTGGTTCTCAGAATTGGTCCATAACAAACAGCATTAGCATCACCTGGTGACTTGTTAGAAATGCAAATTCTCAACAGGGGCCGAAACCAGAACAAACCAGTTGGAAGTCCTGATTTCAGGCAAATAAGATCCACCACCAGTATAACTGTCTTTAAAAAAAACAACAGATTAGAACAATTATTTAAAGTTATAATTAAAGAAAAATCTCTTAAATAAAAGAAGACTTGAATTTACATAATGAAATGACAAAGTATGTGTCTAAAAAAAATTGACCCAGAGCAGTCAACACTGAGACAAATTCTAGTAAATGTATTGGGCTTGAAAGATTTAAAAAATAATAATTTGGGTTGTCAGGCAAATAAATCAAGAGACATATAAGGGAAAGAACTAACCTCAGATTTTCCTACAGCCTCATTTAATACAAAAAGACAGTAAGCAATAACTTTAAGATCATCAAAGTAAAGAGTGATCAAAAAAATTTATAGCCAGCCAAGCTAGCTTTATACAGAAAATCAGGGCTAAACATAAAATAACTCAGGGAGTATTTATCTCATGAGCTCTTCTTGAAGAAAAGTCTAGGCAACAAATTCCAGCCAATTCAGAGATGACCAGGGAAACCACAGCAAAATGACAGGTAGCATGCACTGAATGTACTTAACTATATAACTAAGATTAAAATAAACATGGAGATTAAATCAAAGACACAAGGGAAAGATTAGTCCAAAGGACTAATGGACCACAACTACCACAGCCTCCACCAGACTGAGTCCAGCACAACTAGATGGTGCCCGGCTACCACCACTGATTGCTCTGACAGGGATCACAAGACAGGGTCCCAGACAGAGCTGGAGAAAAATGTAGAACAAAATTCTAACTCACAAAAAAAAAATACCAGATTTACTAGTCTGACAGAGACTGGAGAAACCCTGAGAGTATGGCCCCCGGATACCATTATAGCTCAGTAATGAAGTCACTCCTGAGGTTCACCCTTCAGTCAAAGATTAGACAGGCCCATAAGACAAAACAAGACTAAATGGGCACACTAGCCCAGGGACAAGGACAAGAAGGCAGGAGGGAACAGGAAAGCTGGTAATGGGGAACCCAAGGTCGAGAAGGGGAGAGTGTGACACGTCATGGTGCTGGCAACCAATGTCACAAAACAGTACGTGTACTAATTGTTTAATGAGAAACTACTTTGCTCTGTAAACCTTCATCTAAAGTATAATTTAAAAAAACAGGAAAAGTAAAAAAAATAATAACATGGGGATTATGATGACATCAGATTGTAATTAAATTGTAAATGCTAAATACGAGCATAGTCTATGGCCTATTGCCATCACAGTTGTTTCCAAGAAGATATGTTGAAGAATTTCATTAACACATTGCAAAAAAATGAAAGAAAGGAAGGGAGGGAGGGAGGAAGAAAAAAAGAACGAACCTAAATTCCCAATCAAAGTTTAAAAGTTAATAGTACTATATAATGCTTATGGATACATAAACATACACAGTTAAAACCAAGACTGGCTACATAATCAGTGGAGCTTAATGCAAAATGAAAATGCAGGGTCACTTGCCTTGTTTAAAAATTACTAAGGTTTCAAAATGGCAACAGCAGAGTATTAAACTAAGCAAGGGGCCCTGCTAAGTTGTGGGGCCCTGTACAGGTCCCACACCTATTTAACCCTGGTAAAACCGTGAAATACACGTGACTTCTAAACACCAAATTCAGGATCGTTTTTACCTCTAGCAAAGGAGGGAGGAGAACTGGGTCAGAAAGGAAAACTGAGGGTGTCAACTCTGTCTATGAAGTTTTATTTCTTTAAAATAAAGCAACAATCGGGAAAAAGTATAGCAAAATATCAAGATTTAAAAAAGCTGAGTGACGGATATATGGATGTTATATTTTCTGAACGCTTGATTTTCCTTTTTTTAAAAGATGATTAATAAGTATCAAGATTTGATAAAGCTGAGTGATGGGTACATGGGCATTTGTCATATTTTCTGAATGCATGAACTATCTAACTTTTTTAAAAATGTCAATATGGTAGTATATCTCATACAGGAGCTTGGGTGGCACAAGCGGTTTGCAAATGGCTGCTAACCTAACAGCTGACAGCTGGAACACACCCAACGGTTCCACGGAAGAAAGGCCTGGAGAACTGCTTCAATAAAGATTACAGCCAAGAAAACCTAACAAGCAGTTCTACTCTGTAACACATGGGGTCACCACGAGTCAGGGGCCGACTCATGGCAGCTAACACCACCACCATAATTCATACAGAGAACAGTTTCTAATTAAAAGCTAAAACGGTATTCAAAACTCTTTACCATGTACTTCAGAGCACACAAGACTTCAAGACTTATGACAAATTCTGAACGCAAATTAAAAACTTAAGAAAAATACTTTTTTTTTTGCTTGTTTTTGGATTTTCCCTTTACCATAGCATGGAAAGCATTGAGATTCATCATTTTCCCTATTTTTTTTACATATTAGTCTTTTTTCAAACAGCAGTATCAACTGTCATCTAAAGACTTATAAACATTCATCAGTGTCAAAATTGGACAGAATACAATCTACGTAAGACTGCTTGATTAGAATAAAAACCAAGATTTAGTAGATGAATTAACTGCCATTTTTTAGCGGTCACTATTCTTCAGTAAATGTAAATGGAGAGAATGTGAGTAATCTTACTGAATATTGCTGGCCACATGTCTGGCCGCTACAAGCAGAAGACTGCAGGTTACCAGCAGTGGGTCTCACAGGTCACAATCACAATCTCATCACAACCCATGGCTCACCGCTGTTTTTATTTCTGGGGGGTAGGAGCTGGAGGAGGGCAGAACGTCTGTGGACCCCATTGGACCATGCCCTACCTGTCTCTATGTGGCTCTGTGCCCTGGAGCTGACCTGCACACACTGCCTCACGGGCTCCCTTGCTCTGACTTCCGGTTGATTTTAGCCAAGTGGGCACAGCAGCAGGAATCTGGGAAGAGGGAGAACAAAGAGGTCAGGTAACTATGCCCCTGGCTCCCACCTCCCAGTCTGCAGTGGACATGCTAGCTTCTTCACCTACGACTGCAGCTCCCTGGCCAGCTCTCTCCTTACAGCCCCTTCTCCAGCGCCAGACACTGGTCCCTGCCCTTGCCCTTCATGTCCAGAGGTAGTAAAGGGTTTCCCACAATTGCTAGCCCCAGGGTACTTCACTGTTTCCCTAAACCCTGCCCACAGCTTTATTAAGCTCTTCTCAAACCACGCAGTATGAGAGTCCCATTGGTGTCCTGCTAGGCCCCATCTGTCAACGGAAGGACAGGAAGGGGGGAAGAAGGAAAAGTGCCACGTCAAACTGAGAAAGAGGCAGGTGGGTCAGTGTTAACCGCCCCACAGCTGACTCAGCCCTGAACCTCTCCTCCCCACCACCACCGCAAACCATCTCTATTTTAGGGGAAAAAATGAAAGGTAAAAAATACAATTACGTAAATGCCATGCAATTAAATATACTAAATTATTATGAACACAACTGTAATTATTCCATGCTTCTGAAACAACTTTATATTTTTCAGAACACTTCTGCTCAGCCTTTAAAGCATCTAGCCACTGCTGCCAAAACATGTAAGCAGCTTAAGACAGAGATTATTAACTCCTTGAAGAGATGAGGAAACTCAACTCTGGCCCAAAATGATTAAATGATTTGATAGAGTCCCTAGTGTTAGACAGGGTAGTAGTAGAACTACTATCTACAAGCTTTAATATGCCTGAAGTAACACCTTCATTAAAACAAATGATGATTTCATTGCCAGATAACCTATGCTGCAAAATCAAAAAAACCTACTGGTATCGTGTTCATTCCAATTCATAGCGACCCTACAGGACAGAGTACAACTGCTCAATAGGGTTTCCAAGGCTATAAATCTTTACAGAAGCAGACTGCCACATCTTTCTCCCTGAGACTGGCTGGTGGGTTCAAACTGTCCACCTTTCGGTTAGCAGTCAACCATTCTAACCTCTGCGCCACCAAGGCCCTTCCATGCTGCAAAAGGGGAGGTGAACTGAAATTAGCAATATCCTACATTGAAAAGGTTTGCTGTCCTGTGATTCATACTTCCAACTGCATATTCTGGGTCAAGGGGAGAATTCCAGAAGGAAATTAGTCTCTGAATTTCTCATCTTCTTCCTCATCAAACAGAGCCCAGAGTGCCCTCCTGCGTATAAAGTAGAAATAAATTCCCACTCTTGCCATTATTACCAAGAAAAACGTATGTATGACTGTTTCACTGCCAAAAATACATAATTGGGGGGACTTTAAAAAATATGTTTAATAAATCATTATAGTCTTGCGTCACTGTTTTCAATTTAAGCATATGCATTGTTTATACTTAGAATGGGGGGGTGGGTCTCAGGAGTAGGGATGCATAAATCCAAAACACTTGTCTCATTTTATTCTAAACTGAAAATTGTTGCTGTCAGGTGCCATCAAGTCGGTTCCAACTCGAAGCAACAGAAGGAAACACTGCCCCGTCCTGTGCCATCCTCACAACTGTTGCTATGTTTGAGCCCATTGTTGCCGCCACTGTGTCAATCCATCGCACTGAGGGTGTTCCTCCTTTTCACTGACCCTCTACTTTACCAACCATGATGTCCTTCTTCAGGGACTAGTCCCTCCTGATAACGTGTAAGTACGTAAGAACTTCGTAAGTACTTGCATACTAACTGAAAATTAAGAACCCCAAATATCTAAATGATATTCCCAACCTATATATAATTACAATTTGAGATTAAAAATTACGGACAGAAATGTTCACACACTTGAAAACAATATAATAAAGTTTACAAACCATCACTGTGGATGCTCACGTTTTCTCTCATAGGTTTTTTACCTGAATTATTTGCTTGAGCTGACTCTCTTTTGCAGCAAAGAGACGACCAAAGGTTTCTTGTTTTGTTCTGTTTTTTTCCCATGAGCCTTATTAAGTTCTCCATTTGAAAAGGGACTGTCAGACGAGCCCACTTCAAAAACTTGCAAAGGACTCCACTTGTCTGTCAAAGAAGATTTGATTGAGGTTAGACTATTAAGCAGAACTTCCATGCAAATTCCTAGATAAATATTCGTGTTATTGAAATAACTTTCCCATTTACCTCCTGGGGAAACCATCCATTACATTTCTAAAATTACAATTTGGAAGACTGGGAACATTGGTGAAAGAATTGGATTTTAAGTGGATAAACTGATAACCAGTCATATTTCTACAGCTGAAAAGCAATTCGATTTAATTTTGGAGAGTAAAATGTCTCATTTTGTACAGAGGATTTATTTTAAGTTGCTTATGTATTCCTATATTCTCATCTATTTGTTGTGTTCTAGTGTCCTCCAATGGATATTCTCGATAATACTGGTACTGCAAAATCTGTTTGGACCTGAGAATCACCGGAGACTGGATGATATGCGTACCTTGTGAGGAAACAAACCCACAAAGAACTCACTTCACCCAGTCTGAGCTGAGATCAAGTAACACTTAAGGCACATCCTAAAATCATTCTCCTTAACAGAAAATGAGTTTATCATTTAGATTAAATCCTATAAATTCCCTTACCTTTTTATCATATTGAATAATCTTAGAAATGATGGACCCATTTATATAAAAGCTGTGTTGTTGAAAAATCTTGAAAGAGTATGATTCAGAGGCTGGAAATTAGAAGTAGGTGAGGTTAGCTACCATTGAGTCAGCCTCTACTCATGGTGACCTCATGCACAACGGAACAGAACATTGCTAAGTCCTGCACCATCCACATGATCGCTTGTGGACTGGACTGTTGTGATCCAAAGGGTTTTCATTGTCTGATTTCCAGAAGTAGATCTCCAGGCCTTTCTTTCTAGTCTGTCTTAGTCTGGAAGCTCCACTGAAACTTGTTCAGCATCATAGCAACAAGCTTCCACTGCCAGATAGGTGGTGGCTATGCATGAGGTGCATTAGCCAGGAATTGAATACAAGTCTCCCAGGTGGGAGGGGAGAATTCTACCACTGAACCACCAATGCCCCCATGTGACACAGTGTTAGGCTTTGGATGCCAAGTAAGACACAGTATTCCTTCATTAGCCTAGAGAACACCAGGAAGTATTCTAGAGTATATGAAGTTTGATTCAAAAGCAGTTTATTGTTCAAAAAATCCATGTACTTGATATGAATGCGTAGAAGATCAGTCTGAATTATTGAAAAGTCTGAATTGGAATAGGCATTTTTAAACAACTGTATTTTTGTATTTTCATGGTCACAATTAGGATGGAGGTTCAATAGCTACCCCAAGCATTTATAATACAAACCAGGGCTATTCTTGCAACTTGATTGTGTCCACCAGGTCTAGTAACCACATGTTCCAAATTCCCTCGGTTTTTTCCATTTTAAAAATCCCTCCTATCCCACAGCAGGTGTTGAATCCAGTATTAGATCAAGTGTCTCAATTTTGATCTAGAAAATATGGTGCCCAAATTGTGGGTGGAAGGAAGGGGGCACACGAGAAAGAATTGGGGTCTGTCGGTAATGTAAGAAAAACTCCTTGAGAAGAGAAGAATGTAGACTCTGCCCTGCATCCACACACAGCTAGAAAACCAAACTAAACCCATTACCATCAAGTCGATTCCGACTCACGGCAACCCTATAGGACATAGTAGAACTGCCCCATAGGGTTTCCAAGGACCAGCTGGTGGATTCGAACTGCCGACTTTTTGGATAGAGGACGGCTAAAATATCATGCTAGCTAAAATCTCTCAGGTGCGTATATTTCCCTAATGTAATTGCTAGGCATTTAAAATAGCCCTATAGCACCATAACCACCTTTAAGGACAATATTATCAGTGTGATTCTCTCACCTACTCACCCTCTTTGTGAGAACTCAAATATCTGCTGTTGTTTCAAAGTTTCAAAGCATTGAATGGCAGCCAGATATTGTAATGAAATGATGAATCACAGTCCTCAGGGAACTCCAATAATGAGATGTTAATTTCAGATTACAAATACTATATTCTGAGTTAAGATCAAACAACATTTATGGCACATCCTAACTGCAAATCAGTAATAAGTATCTATAAGTTGAATGCAAAAGTGAAAATATGTGGACATGACTGTACGTTTCAGTTGGAACCTGAGAACTGCAGTTCTAAATGAGTCCCATCAAGAAGACTGTAGTTGCCTTGCCAGTTCCTTCCACCGTGTTTACTGACAACACAAACATAACCTATAGAATGTACAGGAAAGCATGTGAAGGTACCTGCATGCAGGTATACACATGTGGATGTGGATGTGAATATGGAAATGGCTGTGGAAGTAACCACCTACAGCCAGCAGAACCCAGCCTCTACTGAGAGAAAATACACCAAGTTTTTTGAGAATCTGTGTGAGATAACTATCAGAAGTAGAAGAATAACTGGTAATTCCTAAAGGTAAAGAAAGAAGTAGGATGCTTAAGAGGTCAGAAGAACTTAAGAGACCACATCAATCTAAAGGTCAATACGTTACCACTGGGAGACATCTAGTAAGGCAGAGAAAAACCATCACCAACATGAGAAAAAAACAGATGTTGCCAGTAATATGAAGGCCACGGAAGAATGAATTTCCCTGAGGAAGAAATGGAAATAAATCTAACCCAATGAATACTGGCATCATTATTCCATGTCAATTGTAATTAACATCAGCTCTCTTTCCAGAGCTCACTAAGAAGTCTTCATACAGGATACAATGTGAGCTGATACTTTCTGAGGATTGACAACCCAAGTAATTTGAGTGGGTCCTTGAAACACTTGTGATTCTTTCTGTTGCAAATGCGGGGTCAGGGGAAGGGGGGGAATAAAAACCCTCAACTGATGTAAAGGAAAAGAAAATGTGTTGGATCTACTAACCGAAGTGCCGAGGGGGATATGGAGCTTCGAGCACAGCTGGATCTAGGGACTCAGGACCCAGCATCATTCCCAGCCTCTGCTATCATTCCCAACCCTTCCTGTCTCTTGACCCATTCTCAAACTGAATGGTGGCAAAATGCCAGCAGCAGTTCCTGCCTACTTCCATTCAGGTCTCTTTCCCAGAAGTAGCAGCAGAGGTCTGAGGCAAGCATTATGTTCGTTCTGGTGAGATCTCACATCCAGCCGTCAACCAATCATCGTGGCCAGGGAAATGGGAAACTTGTATTGGCCAGGCCTGAGACATGCCTCGCACCTGAAGCCAGGAGATGAGTCACTTCCTCTGGAATACCGAGGACTGGGAGTAGGGGAGGGACAGATCCCATAGTGAATAGTGGGGACTGTTACTGAGTGTGGCTTAAAAACAAATATCTACTATGTTCTTGACTCAATTAGAGAAATTCTAAACATCAGTCTGGCTCTCAGATTCCTGGTTTCAAGAATGGGATATTTACATAGATACTTACAGGACAGGATCTATAGCTGGTCTGAGGGTCTATTCCCATGAATTCCAGGACATGAGAGCAATGGACCCTTGTTCTAATACTTTACAGGTAAGTACTTAGACGAGATTGCATAATCCCATGGAGACAAAAAGTGATAAATAAGCACAATGTTTATGCCTGAATAGACTGTATAGTACCAAGATCTATCTTCTATCATTAAGATGTTTGAGGTGCACCTCCTTCCATGAGGTCTACACAGCAAAAATCCATTTATCAGCTTACATGCATAACTGCTCCAGCTGTTGGTGGCATGCAGGCAGGCACTTGAGCTCCCAGAAGTTCTTGTGTTATCTCACTCACTCAGGCCATTATCATCTGAAACTGTGGTCTTCCAGTGGGACTCTCAGTGTTCAGAAGCTTATAACTTCTGGAGAATGTGGCTGATCTTTCTGTTATGTGTCCTAACTGCATGGACTTCCTTCTCTACCCTTTAGATAAATAAACCTTGTTTGACTCACCCATAAGATGTCTCTGGGTTCGCCATCAATCTGAATATAGTATTTTCACTTGTCAATGCAATGGTCACAACAATAATTTAAACAAAATTAAAGCCTGCCTAATAAATTGCATAATGAAGTTTCTTATAATGAACACACTGCCTCCTTTGATAATCACATTCACTCTCATGACTCAGTAATGAAACATTTCAGAAGTCATTAGGAAAATCACAGCTTCAAATAGCCAAGTAGTTACTAGACATTTTGATGTGGATGACCTGGTAGCATGTCCATCTGTCTCATTCTGGGGCCTACCTTGGAGTACTATCTAGGTTATGCTCACTTCGTGGTGATGGAAGAGGCTCAAGAGGGCAAGCCCAACCATGCAAGGAAGTCCACTGCCCAAAGCAAGATACATAGCCAACCACAAAGTCAAGGGTCAGGGGAAATACACTCTTCCAATCACCAAAGAAGAACTGATGCATTTGAATTATGGTTTGGCAAAGAATACTGAATATACCATCGACTTCCAGAAGAACTAACAAATCCGTCTTGGAAAAAGTACAGCCAGAATTCTCCTTAGAAGCAAGGATGGCAAGACTTCATCTTACGTACTTTGGACATGTTAAGAGGAGGGACCAGTCCCTGGAGAAAGACATCATGCTTGGTAAAGTGAGAGTCTGCAAAAAAGAGGAAGACCGTCAACAGGATGGATAGTATGGGCTCAAACACAGCAACAATTGTGAGGATGGCACAGAACCGGGAGGTGTTTCGTTCTGTTGTACATGGGGTTGCTACAAGTCAAAACTGACTCAGTGGCACCTAACAATACCATAATGTGATGGCAAGAGTGTAGATATATAAAACTACTATAGGGGAATGTAAAAGTAATACCAATACCTAAATCTACCACAGTCACCAAGGTGTACAGGGAAGGGAACTGGATTAGGGGATGTTTTCAGGGGATAGACGACCTGGATTCTAGCTTTTGTTCACTTAATTTGACCAAGGACTCTTTGGGTCCAAGGGGCATAGAGCAAGTAAGCTGAGTGATTTATGAAGGCTTATACAACTCCAAATAGTCTCTGAACTCATTATCTCCCATCTCAAATCAATTCCTGCATATTGCTTTCAAAGTTATCAGTCTCCTGTTTAAGATTAACAGATTAAATCTTGGCCCTTACAACTGATCAGGGACTCATTCCCATTAAGCAGTGGTTAAGCATTTGGTTGCTAATCAAAACGTTGGCAGTTCAAACCCACCAGCTGCTCCCTGGGAACCCCGGGGGGGAAGTTCCACTCTGTCCAAGAAGGTCACCATGAGTCAGAATTGACTCGATGACAACAGGTTTGGGTTTTTCTGGTTTTGTAGTATATTTTCTATAGGAAACTACATCTGGCCTCTCACATATACCCCTTTCTACCCTTGATACTTGGCCTTAATCCTTAATTGTTGAAAGAATATCCTAGAAGGTCTCATACTTCTTATATTACATAGGCTAATTAATTTTTTCTAAAACACTCTTTAATCTAGCCCACATCCAGGCAATTAGCGATTTTCTCCCCCACTCTTTCTTACAGGTCCAAATTCAATAGTCTATCATTCATTGATCTCTAAACTCCCCTCTGCTTTCCTTTTGAGATTCACACCTTTCTCTCCTTTTGAAGAAAAAAAAAAAATCCTCCAAGTATGATGACCCTTCCTTTTGTTAGGGTAATTATCCAAAACTCAAAAATAAAGCAAAAGAGTGAGCACCATGACCTTTCAATATCATCTGTCGGCAATGCGTAACAGGCCCACCAAGGATTATTTAGAGGCCATGTACTTTGTTTGACTCATTGTTTACTATTAAATAAAGACCCAGACAAAGTGCTGATGTGTAGATTTTTGTTCAGTAGAAAAGACAATCCCAAAGGTTATGGTTTATTGCCTTGTAGGACATTAACTAGTTTTGATTTAACCCAGTAATCACAACCTAACATTCCTTTATTAAATTGCTAAAAGTATCTAACTCCTCAAATGCTCTTGGAACTAGCCACACCAACACACCGGTTTCCTCATTAACTAATAAGATGAATAAAAATCTTGAACATATGTTCATTTTAAATTTGTACAGCAGTCATGTTTTTAACTTTTTGAAAAGTATACTTTAACACTAATCTCCCTTTAAAAGGCTTTGCTCATTCTACCATGGCTCAACTCTTGTATCTTATCAAATATGTCTTTCACTTGTCTATGCTTATCAAAATCCTACCTCTCCTTCAAGTTCCTGTTCTAGTCTTATTTCCTTGCAAAGACCTTATTTTCCTTTAAACTGGCCTGGCATTTGTAGCCTGGATTACTTTTGCTTCTTTGCAGTTTCATTTGTTTTAAATGCTTATGTTGTTTTCTTAACTACATGAGGGCCCAAGCAACAAGCACGCTGTTGAATATTAAATGGTAACAAAATAAATGAAAAGTCTGTTTAAACGCTGGTATTTATGCATTCACAAAAAAAAATGACTTGTGTTGATGATAGTCTCATAATAGTTTTTAAACCCCCCACGCGTCTGTCAGTTTGTCGTACTGTGGGGGCTTGCGTGTTGCTGTGATGCTGGAAGCTATACCACCAGTATTCAAATTCCAGCAGGGTCACTCATCACAGACAGGTTTCAGCTGAGCTTCCAGACTGAGACAGACTAGGAAGAAGAAGCCGGTGGTCTACTTCTGAAAAGAATTAGCCGGTGAAAACCTTATGAATAGCAGTGGATCATAGTCTGATATAGTGCTGGGAGATGAGCCCGTCGGGTTGGAAGGCACTTAAAAGACAACTGGGGAAGAGCTGCCTCCTCAAAGTAGAGTCGACCTTAATGATGTAGCTGGAGTCAAGCTTTAGGGACATTCATTTGCTGATATGGCACGACTCAAAATGAGAAGCAACAGCTGCAAACATCCATTAATAATTGGAATGTGGAGTGTACGAAGTATGAATCTAGGAAAATTGGAAATCATCAAAAATGAAATGGAACACATAAACATCGATATCGTAGGAAGGCATTAGTGAGCTCAAATGGACTGGTATTGGCCATTATGAATCAGACAATTATATAGTCTCCTATGCCAGGAAGGACAATTTGAAGAGGAATGGCATTGTGTTCAGGGTCAAAAAGAACATTTCAAGATCTATTCTAAAGCACAACGCTGTCAGTGATAGGATAATATCCATACAACTACAAGGAAGACCAGTTAATATGACTGTTATTTAAATTTACGCACCAACCACTAAGGCCAAAGATGAAGAAATTAAAGATTATTACCAATATCTGCAGTCTGAAACTGATTGAACACGCATCAGGATGCATTGATAATTACTGGTGACTGGAATGCGGAAGTTGGAAACAAAGAAGAAAGACTGGTAGTCAGAAAATACTGCCTTTGTGATAGAAAAAATGCTGGAGATCGCATGACAGAATTTTGCAAGACCAATGAATTCTTCATTGCAAATGCCTTTTTTCACCAACATAAACAGTGACTATACACATGGACCTCACCAGAAGGAATACACAGGAATCTAATCGACTACATCTGTGAAAAGAGACAGTGGAAAACCTAAATGTCATCAGTTAGAACAAGGCCAGGGGCCGACTGCAGAACACACCATCAAATGCTCATATGCAAAAGTTGAAACTGAAGAAAATCAGAACAAGTCCACGAGAGCCAAAGTAAGACCCTGAGTATATCCCACCTGAATTTAGAGACCATCTCAAGAATAGATTTGATGCACTGAACACTAATGACGGAAGTCCAGATGAGTCGTGGAATGACATCAAGGACTTCATACATGAAGAAAGCAAGAGGTCATTAAAAAGACAGGAAAGAAAGAAAAGACCAAAATGGATGTCAGAAGAGACACTGAAACTTGCTCCTGAATGTCGAGGAACTAAGGCAAAAGGAGAAATGATGAAGTAAAAGAACTGAACAGAAAGTTTCAAACGGCAGCTTGAGAAGACAAAGCAAAGTATTATAATGAAAGTGCAAACACCTGGACATAGAAAACCAAAAGGGAAGAACATGCTCGGCATTTCTCAAGCTGAAAGAAGTGAAGAAAAAATTCAAGCCTCGAGTTGCAATAGTGAAGGATTCTATGAGGAAAATACTAAATGACACAGGAAGCACCAAAAGAAGATGGAAGGAATACACAGTCACTATACCAAAAAGAACTCATGGACGTTCAGTCATTTCAGGAGGCGGCATATGATCAGGAACTGATGGTACTGAAGGAAGAAGTCCAAGCTGCACTGAAGGCCCTGGCAAAAAACAAGGCTCCAGGAATTGACAGAATACCAACTGTTTCAACAAAACGGATGCAGTGCTGGAAGTGCTCACTTGTCTATGCCAAGAAATCTGGAAGACAGCTACCTGGCCAACCAACTGGAAGAAATCCATATTTGTGCCTATTCCCAAGAAAGGTGATCCAACCGAATGCAGAAATTATCGAACAATATCATTAATATCACAGGTAAGTAAAATTTTGCTGAAGACCATTCAAAAGCAGCTGCAGCAGTATATCAACAAGGAACTGCCAGACGTTCAAGTTGGATTCAGAAGAGGACGTGGAAAAAAGGACATCATTTCTGATATCAGATGGATCTTGGCTGAAACCAGAGAATACCAGAAAGATGTTTACCTGTGTTTTACTGACTATGCACAGACATTCAACTGTGTGGATCACAGCAAATTATAGACAACACTGTGAAGAATGGGAACTCCAGAACACTTAATTGTGCTCATGAGGAACCTGTACATAGATCAAGAGGCATTTGTTCAAACAGAACAAGGGGATACTGTGCGGTTTAAAGTCAGGAAAGGTGTGCGTCATGACTGTATCATTTTACCATACTTACTCAATCTGTATGCTGAACAAATAATCCAAGAAGCTGGACTATATGAAGAAGAATGGGGCATCAGGATTGGAGGAAGACTCATTAACAACCTGTGTTATGCAGATGACACAACCTTGCTTGCTAAAAGTGAAGAGGACTTGAAGCACTTAGTGATCAAGATCAAAGACCATGAGCTTCAGTATGGATTACATTTCAACATAAAGTAAACAAAAACCCTCACAACTCGACGAATAAGCAACATCATGATAAACAGAGAAAAGACTGAAGCTGTCAAGGACTTCACTTTACTTGGATCCACAATCAATACCCATCGAAGCAGCAGTCAAGAAATCAAAAGACACATTGCATTGGGCAAATCTGCTGCAAAAGACTCCTTTAAAGTGTTGAAAAGCAAAGATGTCACCTTGAAGACTAAGGTGCGCCTGACCCCAAGCCATGGTGTTTTCAATCACCTCATAAACATGCGAAAGCTGGACAATGAATAAGGAAGACCAAAGTAGAGCTGACACCTTTGAATTGTTGGCAAAGAATATTGAATATACCATGGACTGCAAAAAAATGAACAAATCTGTGTCCAGAAGCTTATAAGTTCTGAAAAATATGGCTGATATCTCTGCTAAATCCTCTAACTACATGGATTCCTTCTCTATCCTTTAGATAAACTTTGTTTCACTCACCCATATGTCTCTGAGTTCTCAATCAGTATGGATCTGGTATATTCATTTGTCAATACAATGATCACAACAGTAATTAAAATAAGACTAGGGCCTACCAGAAGAACAAAAAAATCTGTCTTGGAAGAAGTACAGCCAAAATGCTCCTCAGAAGCAAGGATGGTAAGACTTCGTCTCACATACTTAGGACAAGTTATCAGGAGCGACCAGTCCCTGGAGAAGGACATCATGCTTGCTAAAGTAGAGGGTCAGTGAAGAAGACCCTTAACAAGATGGACTGACACAGTGGCTGCAACAATGGGCTCAAGCATAACAATGATTCTGAGGATGGCGCAGGACTGGGTAGTGTTTCTCTCTGCTATATGTGGGGTCACGATGAATTGGAACCGACTCGACGGCACCTAACAACAACAATAATAATAAATTTCATCATGAAATTTCTTATAATAAGCACACTATCTCTTGTGGTAATCATACTCAATCCCATAGAGTATCACAGAGTACCCAAAAAAAGGGGAAAAAGTTGAAGAAAGAGCCATTCAACATCAAAAATATATTAATTAAGAAGTCTAGTACTTTCCTAGGCCATGTTAGACAAGATCTAGGAAACACTCTAAATAAATAAAGTCTTTGCAAAGTGAAAAAGGATCTGCAAAGCTAGCAAAAGGGTGCCAGACACAGCTGCAGAGTCAGTCTTTTGTGAAAATTCGCTGTTAAGAGAATCACTTGTAAATTTATGTAAGGCCCAAAACCACCGTCATGTCAACAAGAAAAACACTGCAACAGTTCCCAGGGGTAAGAGTTTGGATGACTCCCTACATTCACTCACCTATGGATCAAGGTACTTCTACTCATGTGTTTGAGATATTCAACCTCAGCACCTAAATACTGTGACAGCTCCACTTTAACACAAAACAATGGGAAAACCCAATTCCGAACTTCACTTATATTTTCCTTAAACATTATTTTCATTATTAGCTAGTTGTTTCAGCATGGGATATAATTTAAGTATGTTACCCAAAATAAAATCGAAAGAGGCCTAAGTTCTACATTTATGAAATTAATCTAGAAATAATTTTTTTAAAAAAATCCTACCCCCGGTTCTTTACCAAGTTTCCCATTCTGGAGAGTTTCTAGAAGTCTAGGCTTATGGCTTCATAAAGAGTAATACTAAAATCAGGCTTCACGAAGCAGGAGGTGTGTATGACTTTCCCCCAGACTATGGCAATAGCTTCCTGTCTGGTCTCCAAGGCTTGTTCTCTCACTTGCTGCTCCACCACCTGATAATGTCACCCTCAGAAAAACTTCATTAGCTACCCACTGGATTTCAGAGAATCCAAATTTCTCATCCTGCCATTCAAGGCCTTCACAGTCTGCTCCCAATCTACCTCTCCCACTTCCATTTCCCACTGCAGTCCTATATGAATCAAACACTTTAGCTAAACGCGTATCTTCCAGGATACCTTGTATCTCCTCACATCTACATTGTATTCTTATTTTTCCCTTTGCTTGACCCACCCTTTCCCAATCATCTATGCTTGTTCTTTTAAGCTCTATTCAAATGTCACATCATCTTTGAAACCTTCCCTAATCACCACTATTCGGTCATTTCTTCTTTTTCTAAATTCTTAATAGCTTTTTTGTTTTGTATTACTTTGCTTGGATTATTATGTTTAAGATCCTATAATGTCATTATTTAATTGTTGTCGGGTGCCTTCGAGTTGATTCCAACCCACAATGACCCTATAGGGCAGAGTAGAACTGCCCCATACAGTTTTCTAGACTGTAATCTGTACAGGAACAGATTTCCAGGTCCTTTCTCCCAGAGTTGCTGGTGGGTTTGAACTGCTGACCTTTTGGTTAGCAGCTGAGCCCTTAACCATTGCACCACAAGGACTCCTTCATTATTTAATAGGAACATATATTATCTCCCTTATAAGATGGGAAGGGCAGCAACCATATCTTAAATATTGCTCTCTCTCCCACAGTGCAATGGGCCCTCGATTACTTATTGAATGAGTGAACTGCAAAGAAATTATAATCTCAACACATTTTGTGCTGGTTTTGTGCCGGTTTTGTGCCTTCAATTTATAGGAGCTAGGGGTTGATCTTGTAAAAATTTTTGGACTCTTTCCCCATAATCAAACCCAAAAAAAAATGTTTTTAATAAATCAGGTTGACCAAAAGGAAGACAATCCAGTAAAGTGCTAGTTAACTCATACCAGCCTCTTGCTTGACCTAGGCACACCCTTAGAAGATTCGGTACGAAATCTATAATGACACCACGTTCTTCTTCCAAGCAAATTGTTTAACAATTTCAATCAAAGGCTAGGCTGAATGATCAAAAATACCTTCAGATAATCTGAGGGCCCAGAGCCTCTGGTGCAAGATGGGTTCAAGGTTTTCATGCAGGATGTTCATTGGGAGTGCTCTCAGATTGCAGGCGGTTTGGGGTGGGGAAGGAAGGACTAGGCAGGAGGAGAGCCTGGGCCTCAATGCAATCGTGACAAGATCATGGCAAGACCCTGATCCCATGGGGGCTCTGGAGCTGGAATGGCCCTATTTGGTTTTTGACCCAGGAAATGGCCAGGCTTTCATATCCCTAATTTCATCAGTCATTGAATGCGAACTGCCCTGGGTAGGAGGCATCCCTTGGGCAAGGTGATTCTCTTCAGGGGATGCAACTCTCAGAGAGAGCTGAGGAGACCTCTCAGCAGACAACCTTCCCTGCAGTAAGGAGAAAAAATCCTTCAGGTCAGAGGTAGAGATCTGGGCAACACAGTTCAGCATCCACAGCTACATTTAAATGCCAGTGTATCTAATGCCTTTTTCATTAAGCACTAGGTTGTTTTCTTTTGTTGTGTTTTTTTGTTTGATTAGCATGCCTAAATTCTAAAACAGAGAACTGTTTGATGCTCTGCTATTTCTCATATACTACTTCTCTACAGATCTGAAATACATATCATAGTGCTTGCCCCCAACTCCAACAGTTTTTATTCTCAACGAATTAAACGTGTGTTTCTTTTTGTTTGTTTGTTCAAATGGTCATGCTGCAAGAAGAATTATAAATGGAAAAACTTATATTTAGAAAGTAATGAGGGAGAAAGAGGAGATATGTCCAGACTCACTGCAGGAAATTTCTTTTTTTAGCACAGTTAAAAATGCATCTACAGCAATATTTTATAATGCAAAGCATTCTGAGGAGTCAGCAAACATACTGAAAATTTGAATAAACAGGAAAAAAGGAGTCCTGGTGGTACAGGGGTTTAATTAAGTGCACAGCTGCTAACTGAAAGGTTCATAGTTCGAGCCCACCAGCCACTCCTCAGGAGAAAGATGCAGCTGTCTGCTTCCATAAAGATTACAGTCTTGGAAACTATAATCATTGGGGTTGTGTGTCAACTTGGCTGGGCCATGATTCTCAGTAGTTTGGCAGTTATAATGCAGTTTGGCAGTCATATAATGATGTAATCACCTCCATGATGAGATCTGATATAATGTGATCACCTTCATGATGAGATCTGCTATGAGTAGCCAATCAGTTGAAAGGCAGTCTCCTTGGGGGTGTGGTCTGTATCCAATATAGGTGAACTTTCTGGCAAGGCTCATGTGCTTTTGCTCACTTTGGATCCCGCAGCTGGCTCCTGTCCATCTGACCTCTGGTTCTGGGGACCGGGCTAGCAGCTTACCTGCCAGTCTTGGGATTTGTCAGCCTCCACAGCCTGTGAGCAAGAGGCCTGCTGTCTGACCTGCCAATCTTGGATTCACCAGCCCCTGCAGGTACGTGAGTCAGGAAAAGCCTCCAGCTTGACCTATGTACTTGGGACTTTCTAGACTCTACAACTGTGTGAGCCATTTCCTTGATATAAATCTCTCTCTATATATATATATATATATGTATTTATATGTTTCACTGGTTTTGCTTCTCTAGAGAACCCATCCTAAGACAGAAACCTATAGGGAAGTTCTACTCTGCCCTATAGGGTTGCTATAAGTTGGAATTGACTCGACAGCAATGGGTTTGATTTTTGGTACGTGGATTTACTTGCCCCGTTAAACTAACTCCCTTGTTTTGCTGTCTATGCTTTAGAGTTTACAAGATGCTTCTAATACATTATTTTATTTTATCAAAGATCAAAGACACCCTAAAAGAGCTGAAGATTATAATTATCTTGACCTAAAAAGGTACAAACTATGATCCAGTAAGTTTAAGTGACCTTTTTCAACATCACACAGCCAGCAAGAAGAGTGAGATCCTTAACTTCACTTTTCAACATCTCCTGACACGCCTAATATTACATCAGCAGATGTCAACCATGATACTGGCATCCACTGTGAGACTGTCACAAATCATTTGTTACTAGACCTAACATGTGATGCTTGTAAATGATTTACTTTTATATGTAAGGAGTGTCTGTACAAAATGTATCTCTTGCTCATCTGGGTTGTGAAATGCTTTCTCAAGGAAAAGGAAATGGCTACAGCAGGAAGAGGAAAGTTGACGTACTTTATAAACCTATGGGAGTGTGTCTGCCACGCGAATATCATTTATCATGCGTGTTTCAGTAGCATGCATCACCCTGCCTCTAAGATCTATGACCACGTCTCTGCCTCTGCATTTGCCTCTATAGAAATCTTCTGAATTTTGGCTTCCCCTCTTAAATTTCTTTTTAAGACAGAGTCAACCACATACTGTTTCTTCTAAAACCAGTAATTAGCTGCTTATAGCTTTTTACTAAGTCCACCTTCTCATATCTAGTTACTTTTCTCCTTTTGCACCAAATTCTGTAGCAAGACAATCTTTCATTAGTAAAAAATTTATGAAGCTTAGAGGACTAAACTCACAAGGGCAGTGAGAATATTTATCTATCAGCAATTGCAGAATCTCACCCACATATCAAAGACCAGTACTCCAGCTACATGAAATATTAACAGGAGTGTCTTAGTTAGCTAGTGCTGCTGTAACAGAAATACCACAAGTGGAAGGCTTTAACAAACAGACATTTATTCTCTCACAGTTTAAGAGGCTAGAGGTCCAAATTCAGGGCACCAGCTGCAGGGGAAGGTTTTCCCTCTCTCTTGGTTCTGGGGAAGGTCTTCAGCATCATTTTCCCCCTGGTCTAGACACTTGTCAGCACAGGGACCCCAGATCCAAAGGACAGTCTCTGCTCCCCGGCACTTCTTTCTTGGTGGCATGAGATCCCTCTCCTTTCTGCTGGCTTCTCTCTTTTATATCTCAAAAGAGACAGACTCATGATACAACCTAATCCTCTAGATTGAGTCCTGCCTCATTAACATAACTGCCTCTAATCTTGCCTCATGAATATCATAGTGATAGGATTTACAACACATAGGATAATCACATCAGATTACAAAATGGAGGACAACCACACAATACTGGGAATCATAGCCTAGCCAAGTTGACATAATTCAATCCATAACAAGGAGTCAGAGAAGGCCAGCCACACCAACCAAGGACATTGTCAACATTTCTGAAAAGACATCAGTCATATTTTATACACAGTAATGTTTTTAAGGAACAATGGAATCACAGAGAAAAACAGATGTCTAGCCAGCAAACTCCAGTTAGTCATAATGTAACCGACAGGATTAAACTGTTTCCCCTCCTGGAATGTTACCAACAGAGTTAAACTGTTCCTCCTCCTTCCATCCACCCTGGATCTGTGAGTTCCTGATAAAGCAGTCTGTGTAGCAGCCCAAGGTCACCTCACTGCTTCTCACCAAGGCCACTTCACTAACCACCCCCTCCTCCATTCGGACATGTGCAATAAGCCGCAAAGGTATCCTTAAATAAACTTCATACATCATACTCCCCCAAAGAACATGCCCCCTAGCCACCATATTGTACCCCCCACTGCACCCACACACATATACATGTTAATTAGTTCCCGGAATTGCCCACCTAGTCTCAGAAGCTTCATGAATTATGCATAACTTCCCTATCCCAAACCCTATCACTTGCCCTAGAATCCCCAACCTCAGGAAGCTTGATTTGAGACCCAGTCTCCTAGCTCCTTGCTTGACCAGTTTACAATAAACTCTACTTTCTCTTTCTCAAAGGTCTGGTGTCTCTCAGTTGACTCAAGGACACCCACCCTCTTCGGGTTACAATAATAAACTACAGAACTTGTCATAGTATACAGCAGAGTAAGGAAAACTTCTCAGAAATCTCTCTAAGCTTCATTTCTTCAGCAGGAGATGCAGACTGAAAATAAATCCATAGGACATGGGATACTGTTACTAAAATGGAATGGAGCTGATTTTTTTAACAAGCTAATTTCAACCAAAATACAGTCAACTGAATAGGAATTCTTTTTAAGAAGAGCCACCTAAAAGGCTATGGAAGGGGTCACTCTTAATGACACTGATTTCAAAAGTTACACATAAAAATTAGTCTCCCTTTTGTAGTCTTATCTAGAGTAATTATGCCTACTATATAGCCTTTGCCCAGAGCATTTTATAACTCCTCTTTGTGAACTATTCTTCAGAGCGAATGACAATATAACAATGTAATATTTGACAATATAAGAAGACAATTACCAATTATTGGGCTCTTACAACGTGCCATGGACTATAGTAACCATTTGACACATGTTGTCTAACACAACTGTTGGCAACAGGGGTATGAGGTAGGTATTATTAGCCCCATGTTCCAGATGAGAAAAACTGAGACTCAGAGAGGTTACAAAACTTAAAATGACAAGTGGTCTCAAGTCACAGAGATGGTAAGTGAAGAAGTCAGCACTCACACTGAAGTCTTTCTCCTTCCAAAGCCCACTTTACTGTACAATCACACAGTTCACACCATGAAGTCAATTAAATCCATGACTTTGCATGTTGTTAACAGTTTGACAAGCTTGTGTGGAGTTCTCACTCTTTCCCAGACCTTACTCCAGGGTTACCAAAATATAAGCCAAGTCACCAGAAGACAATACACAGGCCCCCCAAGAGGCTTACAAGCTGGTGAAATTGATTCTGATTGATACCCAGTCCTTGCCAAATGATACACCTGCTTGCAAATGATAAAGCTTTGTCACCACTAAAGATAATTTAAAAAACCAGTAATACTCAGAAGAGCGCCAGTTATAAAATACACTCAGTAGTGACGCCATACCAAAATAAAACCTGTCGCTGTCAAGTCAATTCTAACTCATAGCAACCCTATAGGACAGAGTGGAACTGCCCCATAGGGTTTCCTAGGTTGTAATCTTTACGGGAGCAGACTGACATATCTTTCTCCCACAAAGCAGCTGGTGGATTTGAACCACTGACCTTTCGGTTAGCTGCTGAGCTTTTGACCACTGTGCCACCAGGGCTGCAGAGCTTCCCAAGGTGAATACTTTAAAGCAGACAATAGTCATTGGAAGTTCTGTTATGTTCTAAAAGTACGATTGCTTTGTGGTCATTAGCTCTAATTTGAAAGCACTAGTTTATGAATATATCCTTTACTAACTGAATTTATAAATTAAACCGTTCACGAAAGCAGACTTCCTTGTGATTTTATTTACCTTGAGTACTAACTGCATGTTGCACCATCTTATTAAAGTTGTATTTTGCCTCTGCAGATTTTTAACCATAGATTATTTTAAATGCATATTAAACACTGATCTGTATATGCATAGCCCAAAAGCGAGTAATAGCACAATACCAATTTGATAGATTGTGAAATTATGTAGCTTGTTAGACTTTCAAGTACAATATTTTTAAAAAAAAATAGATTTTAACATAATAAATTTATTGATTTAGCAATCATCTTAAAAATTGGCTCCATCTGCAACACTTATTTTTGGTTATGGAGCCTGGGTAGGTACAGGGTACACCCCAAAAAGTGACAAAAACCTAATACAAGTATAAGCTTTTAGCCTATGGTTGCATCCTCTACGCCCTAAAAAAAAAGAAAGAAAGAAAGAAAGGAAAAAAAACTTCATTTTTCAGATTGCCAGCTACTAAAAGACAAAACAGAAAAGGACCTGCGCCTAGAGTCACACCATGAATTCGGACTTCCAGCCTCCTGAACTGTGAGAAAATAAATTTCAGTTCTTTAAACCCACTCCCTGTAGTATTTCTGTTATGACAGCACTAGATAACTAAGACACAACCTTAACCTTTTATTAATATCTCTTTCCAGAAATGTTACAGAAGATCACAGAAGTCACTCTCTTCTTAAGTTAGAAAGACTCTGGAAGCTTACTATTTTTGTATGAATATAGATTTTCGATGTATTAGAGAAAAACTGACAGGTAAGACGAATGTGCAAAATTACCAACCAAATCGAAAGGTGCTTAGGATCATTTTTTAAATAACTCCAACAGTAGGTGATACACACGTTTCATTGCACGATATTTATGGATTTGTCTGAGCGATCAACATTTGTCAGTTCTAATAGCCCAGGGTCAAAGGAATGGTTTTTCTATTTTCATCTTAAAAGTCCACTTTTTCAATAAGGTCGGTCAGTCAGCTAGTCTCTATTACTGAGAAATCAGATTTATTAGCTTTATCCCTTAATGTCACTCAAAATAATGACTCAAAATAAAAGTAAATAAAACTATGTATGGATCACAGGAAGTTATCAAAGCCTGTACAACTAAATTTTAAAAGTTATGATCCTGTCAATGTAGCCCTACAATAGGATAAAACTCTCCACTAATTACTAAAATATAATAATTTGAGAATGATTAAGTACGTTCCTTTAAATAGAAAAAAAATTACAAGAGCAATAAGAAAATCCGACAATTTTACAGATTTTTAAAATAACAGTTATTTACATTTTGTAGTTTACCAAGTATTTCCACCGGTAATCTTATTTACAATGTCTTCCTAGAGCAGGTATTCTACATATAAAACTAAAGTAAGAGAGATTATGTCCAAGTTCATACAGTTTCAAAATGCATCAAGAACTGAAAATCAAGCAGTCAAAACATAGGGTTTCCAAGGACCGGCTGGTGGATTCAAACTGCCAATATTTTTGCTAGAGGCAAGCTCTTAATCACTGTGTCACCAGGGCTCTGAAAGAGAATTAGTCAAGGTAAAAATAAAACCAAACCCACTGCTGTCAAGTTGACTCTGACTCATAGCAATCCTACAGGGCAGAACAGAACTGCCCCATAGGGTTTCCACAGCTGTGATCTTTACGGAAGCAGACTGCCACATCTTTCTCAAGGCAGAGGTATTTAAATCCATACGACCAGGTAACTTACATCCTTGGGCAACTAAACAAACGATCAAAGTCTACAGACAATCAACAGCTGTCATTTTAAGCATCTATGAAATTAAGCCAGTATCTGGAGATTAGAAATATTTCAAAAATATTTCATTTCACATCAATATTTGAGAAACAATCCCCTCATTAATTTCAGAAATTTCCTTTTATTTTATATTCCTAGAAAATACTGGATTGTGAAAAATTATAAGTCACTGAGTCCAGATTTTTAAAAGTCCCAAAAGTACTTGGTAAAAAATAAACTTCTTTGTAAGTAACAAGTTAGGTCAAATAAACCTAATTTACTTCTAAGTTAGCAAAAATAAGAAAATGAAAATTGTAAAAATATTTTCATTTTGACAGTTTATTATTATCATTATTTCATCCTAAATGCAAAACACACATGTGGGAATTATAATTCAAATTAGACCACTAGATGGTGTGCAAATGACTGGAGGACTTTTTGATGAAGGAGATGTCAAATCAAGTCCTAGATGCATCACTACATAGCTTTTGTTTTTAAACTGCTACCGTTTTAAAACAAATAAACATTGTATCTGATTACTCATGTGATTCATAGACTCATGCAATTAGGACAGGGGGAAAAAATGCCCCTAGAGAGGCTGGCTTGGGAAACAGGAAAAATAAATCTTGATGCTGCCTGCATCTGGCTAATAGAGACGGGTGGGGGGAGGAAGCCCCGCCTTAGAATTTGAACATGATAAAGGAAATCCTGTAATTTCAAAGCTCTCCCTGTGCTTTATGTACTGACAGGTCTGATACTCATGGGTAGGCACTAGAAGAGCTGTATGTAAAATTCTGAAATGCTTTCCTACTGGCTTGTGAATAATTATACCCAGACCACTTCCCTCCATACCATCCTGCAACCAAATCACTCCAGAACCTCCCCTAAAATCCTCTCACCCTCAGCTAATAAACAGTTAAGACTGGCTTACTATGAAATCTCTGGCACTGCTTCCATCTCATTGTTAACTATTTTTAATATCATCCTAAGTAGGGACCCAGAGTCAATAGTTTTATTCAGAGCATTTTAATAGCAGTTTCTCTTTCGGATATGAAAAGGAAAATACAGAATTTAGTTTGAAGTAGGGTAGGGAGAGATAAGGGTATCTGCACAAGCCTTTAACAATGATGCAGGCATTGATGGAAGCCAAAGAGAAGAGAGCAAGGCTTTCAAAAAGAAAGGGGCCCTTGGTAACATAATCCTTTGGCTATGGAGAAGTTCTACTTCGCACACATGCAGTTGCCATGAGTCAGAATCAACTCGATGGTAACTAACAACAACAACACAAAGGAGGGAGGGCTATGGGAGTGAGGTGTCTAGTGAAAAACATCCTTTTGGCACAGTGATAAAGGAACTTGGGAGAAAGCATGCTAATATTCAATTTTAATGTTTTTGCTAAACCATGAGATAATCCTCTGTAGTTGCCCTCCAAAGAGTTTGAACACTGGTTTACTGCAATGTATTATTACTGGTGTTTGGGGGAATGGAAGTAAGTGAACCATGTTCCATGCCTGGGAAACTATGGACTCAGCGATGAGATAGGAGTAATAATAGGAAGTAAGCTTCAGCACAAAATAACATTGTAGAAGATAAGATTAGTGGACTTGAGGGCACAGCAATAGAAATTATCCAAAAAGAAACATAGAAAAGACACTCCCAGAAATGAACAGAGCATCATTGAGATGTGGGGCAACTTCAAGTGACCTAATAAACATGAAATCAGAGTCACAATAAGAGAAAAGAGAGAGGGGAGGAGAGAACAGATATTTAAAGAAACAACGGCCCCCAAATTTCCAAATTTGATAAAAACTAAAAGCCCACAGATCCAAGAAGCACAGCAAACCCGAAGCACAAGAAACACGAAGAAAATGACACAAAGGTAAATGTCTCAGGCTGGGTTCTCTAGAGAAGCAAAACCAGTAAAGCGTATAAATACAGAGTGAGATTTATATCAAGGAAATGGCTCACGCAGTTGTAGAGGCTGGAACATGGGTCAGGCTGGAGGCTCTTCCCAATTCATGTATCTGCAATGGCCAGCAAACCCAAGACCGGCAAGTCAGACAGCAAGGCTCTTGCTCACAGGCTGCAAAGAACAATGAATCCCAAGATCGGCAGTGAAGACAGCAGGTAAGCTGCTAGCTCAAGTTCCAAGAACCAGAGGAGATGAACAGGAGCCAGCTGCAGGATCCAGAGCGAGCAAAAGTCCACGAGCCTTGCCAGAAAGTTCACTTATGTTTGATGCAAGCCACACCCCCAAGGAAACATCCTTTCAACTGACTGACTACGCACAGCAGATCTCATCATGGAGGTGATCACATTATATCAAATCTCATCATGGCAGTAATCACATTATCATACGACTGTCAAACTACATCATAACTGCCAAACTACATCATAACTGCCAAACCACTGAGAATTATGGCCCAGCCACACTGACACACAACCTTAACAATCACAGTAAATCATAATCTAATAGCTCAAAAACAGTGATAAACAGAAAATCTTAAAAGCAGTCAGAGAAAAATGACATAATACATACACGAGGACAAAGATAAGGATAATAGCAGATCACTCGTCAGAAAAAAAAATGGATCAACATCATTACAATACTGAAAAAAATATCTGTCAACCTAGAATTCTGTTTCCAGTGAAAATATCTTTCACAAATGACACAAAAAAAGCTGAAAGAATTCTTTCCAACAGATGTGTGCTATTAAAAAAAAAAGTTATAGGATGTCCTCCAGGCAGAATGAAACTGGTACCAAATGGAAATACAACAAAAACAAAAAAACCATTGCCTTCAGGTTGATTCTGACTCATAGTGACCCAGCATAAATCAAGGATGAACAGCAGAAATGGTAACTACATGAACAAATATTTTAGAAGCCTTCTTATTATTTAAATTAAAAAATAATAA
Organism: Dugong dugon; assembly: GCA_030035585.1. Classification (NCBI taxonomy): domain Eukaryota; kingdom Metazoa; phylum Chordata; class Mammalia; order Sirenia; family Dugongidae; genus Dugong; species Dugong dugon. The sequence continues at coordinate 16,806,731 of CM057480.1, read as the reverse complement.
ACTATTTAAATAAAAATAGTAATAATGTAATGTGGGTTCATAATACATGTAAAAGTAAAATGTATAACAACAAGAGTACAAAGACCAGGAGAGAAAAATTAGAAGTATACTGTTGAAAGAATCTTAAATAAAATATGAAGTGGTATAATATCACTTGAAGATAGACTATGATTATTTAAAGATGTATACTACAAACTCTAAAAGAAAAAAACACTAAAATAACATTTTAAGAAGTTTCAGCTAATAAGTCAACAAAGAAGATAAAATAGAACCATAAAAATGCACTCAATTAATTCAAAAGAAGACAGAAAAGGCAGAAAGGGGGAAAAAGGAACAAATGGGACAGGTAGAAAACAAACACTACGATGACAGAGTTAAACTCAATCATAACAATAATCACATTAAATGGAACTGATCTGCATACTCCTATTAAAAGGCAGAGATTATCATACTGGATTAAGAGCAAGACCCAATTATATACCGCCTAAAACGAACACATTTCAAACATAAACATACAAACAGGCTAAAGTAAAAGGATGGTATAAGATATATCATGCTAAAACTATTTAAAAGAAAGCTGGAGACACTATATTTATATGAGAATATGTAAATTTCAGAATAAAGAATATAAAAGCAATGAACTTTATTTCATAATGATAAAATTGTTAATTCAACAAAATAACGTAATAACCCTAAATTTTATGCACCTAACAACAGAGTTTCAAAATACATGAAGCAAAAACTAATACAATTTCATGGAGAATAGTCAAATCCAGGATTACTGTCAGAGATCTCAATACTACTCTCTTAACAAGTGACAGAAGTAGACAGAATAAGTAAAAATATAAAAAACTTGAACAACACTATCAACCAAATCAACCCAACTGACATTTATAGAACACGCCACCCAACAAAAACAGAATATAGACTTCTCATGGGCACACAGAACATTTATCAAGATAGACCATATTCTGGACCATGAAGCAAGTCTTAATAAATTTAAAAGTATTCAAATCATAACAAGCATGTTCTCTTACCACAAAGGAATTAATTAACAGAAAGGAATATGGGGTAAAAAATCCCCAAATGTTTGGAATTTAAATGACATATTTCTGAATTACCCATGAGTCAAGGAAGAAATCAACAGGGAAATTAGAATTTTGAACTGAAATAACATGAAAATACAACATATCCAAATTAGTCAGATGCTGCTAAAATAGCACCAAATGCCTATGTTAGAAAAGAAGACCTCAAATGAACAAACTAAGACTTTACCTTAAGAAACCAGATGAAAAATAGAAAATTAAATCCATAGTAAACAGAGAAAAGGAAATGATAAAGATCAGAGTGGCAATCAATGAAACAGAAAAGAGAAAAACAGTAGGAAAAATCCATAAAACCAAAAGTTGATTACTTGAGAAGATCAATTAACACAACCTCTGGACAGACCACAAACAAAAGAGAGAAAACACAAATTATCAATATCAGGAATGAGAGAGGTGACATCGTCACAGATTCTACAGATTGAAAAAAAAAAAAAAAGAATAAAGAAGTATTATGAACAATTTTATCCAAATAAATTCAGCAATATAGAAGAAATGGAAAATTCCATAAACGATAAAATACAAAGCACACTCAGGAAGAAATACTCTGCAAAGCATTTGTGTGTGTGTGTGTGTGTGTGTGTGTGTGTGTGTGTGTGTGTGTGTGTGTGTGTGTGTGTGTACATACACAAAATTGAGTTTATAGTTTAAAATCTTCCCACAAAGGAAACTCCAGGCCCACATGGCTTCACTGGGGATTTCCACTAAACATCTAAAGAAAGAAATAATACCAATTCTATCTATAAAAACTCTTCTAGAGAAACAAAAAGGCAAGTATGTTTCCTGACACATTCTGTGTGGCCAGCATTATAAGAAAACTACAGCTCAATATCCCTCATGAACATGGATAAAATTTATAAATAAAATTTTAGCAAATTAAATCCAGCAAGATAACAAAAAGGAGAATACATCATGACCAAATGAGATTTAATCCCAAGAATGCAAGGTTGGTTTAACATTTGGCAATTATTCAACATAAACCACCATATTAACAAACTAAAAAGTAAAAACCATGCGTTTATCTCCATAGACACAAAAAGCATTACACAAAACTTCACATCCATTTCTGAGGAAGAATCAGGGAAGACAGAGGTGGGAGGGCAAGATTACCAAGCAGCATGAAAAATTTGGAGGAGGTGATGAATATCTTCATTATTTTGATTGCGGTGATGTTTTCACAGGTGTATAAATATGTCAAAACATCAAATTGTACACTTTAAATATGTGCAGCTCACTAAATGTCAATTATTCCTTAATAAAACTTTTTAAAAACACTATAAGCTGCATCTTAAACACTGTCTTCTCACCTTTGAGTCCTATGCCCCACACACTCTTCCCATCACGTTTCTCAGATCTGGGTTAGAATATACTATCCGTAAATAAGAGTAGAAGCTGTGCAAGTGGGAATCACTTGGTCACTCATCTCCAGAAAGGGTGAAGACCAGTGACTTACTATAGCCTTATGGGTAAAATTCCAACTCAATGCCAAGCACACATGCATCATACCTAAGATGTCTTGATGGAAACATGGTTTCCGAAATACAGAATGATGCCAAGAGAAACCCTCAAATGCAAACTACTTCAATATCTGCAATGCGTTCATGGGAAAACCAAAGGCAATTGCCACCACTGAAAATAGAGCCAACAAGATTCATGCAAAAGCAGCAGGTCCAAATCTACTGGATGAGGTTCAGGACTGATTATACTGGTGTTACATCGTCTGCAAATTTACCTTAAAATACTTTAGCAAGGGTGGTGGTTGTTGTTGGGTGTTGTCAATTCTGACTCACAGCAACCCTATGTGTAGAGTAGAATTGCCCTATAGGGTTTTCTTGGCTGTAATTTTTATGGAAGCAGATCACCAGGCCTTCTGCCTCGAAGCTGCTGCGTGGCTATGAACTGTCAACCTTTCAGTTAGCAGCCAAGCACTTAACTGTTGCACCACCAGGGCTCCTTTTATGAGTGGTAGCATGATCTTATCAGTGTAAGCTTTAAATCTAGGGGCAGTCAGTTGCCCTTGACTGAGAATTTATACTATAGGGAAGGTAAGCAGAGCCCTGGTCGTGCAGCGGTTAAACACTTGCCTGCTAACCAAAAGGTCAGTGGTTTGAACCCACCAGCCACTCCACAGGAGAAAGATGTGGCAATCTGCTCCTGTAAAGATTTACAGCCTTGGAAACCCTATGGAGCAGTTTTACTCTGTCCTACCGAGTCACTATGAATTGGAATCGACTTGACGGCGGTGGGTTTAGTCTTTTGGTTTTTCAGAAGGTAAGCAGGCCACACTCCAGTGGTGACTACTACAAATGGTTCTTGATTAATATCAGATCTATCAGTCTTGATATTTACCATATCTTTAGCAATATCTCGCTGAGTTGGAATCAACTTGACAGGACTGGGATTTGGTTTTAGCAATACAAAATACTTCATTTATTAACAAAGTATGTTGCAGAATAGGTTTTATTGGTGAAATTAGTGACTTATTAATTGCATGATGAATATTAGCAATGGCTTTCATTGGTGAAATAATTAAATATTAAAGATGTGTGGACTAGCTAAAAAGTTTCAGAGACATTCTCTGCCCTTTTATGAAGAGGGAATAAGAATCTAGTAAGGTCTCTAACCTGACGGAATTCCTTCTCTGTAACACTGTCATGACTGCCCTGAGTAAACTTTTCATGCAAGGTGGTGGTTGCAGCATGTAACACAGACAGAGCCAGGACTTCCTTAGGTTTACACAACAGGTTGTGGGAACAGAATGAGTATCATTTCTAATTAGGGCTTACTTAATAAGTGAGGAATCTGGAAGCTATTCCCCAAGCTTGGCATCAATGCCAAGAGTTCACCTATCTTCAGCTTCTTCAACCCTCCATTGACAGAACAAAGTACAATTACTTTCAATTCTCTCCCCATTTTCTACTGGAGAGAGAACCATGCTAGGCTTCCATTGCTTTAGGGATAATAGAGGGCAGCCTGCCAGTGGTTCACTCATTCAGTCAACAAATGTGTAATAAACACCTGCTATGGGTGAGGCAGAGCCCTGATGGTGTAAGCGGTTAAGAACTCGGCTGCAAACCAGAAGGTCAGCAGTTCGAATCCACCACTTGCTCCCTGGAAACCCTATGGGGCAGTTCTACTCTGTCCTGTAGGGTTGTTATGAGTCAGAATCGACTCAATAGCAACGGGTTTATGGGTTAGGCGCCATGAGTTTAGGGGGCTGGATGATCATCTGGGTTGGGGCCAGCATAAGGCAGTGACAGTCCACACCTCCATCAAGACCCTCCACTAGTGAAGAATTGGGAAAATCAGAATTCTTCCTTACGCATGGGGGAATGCACATCAAGGAATCCAAAGAAAAGAAAAATAAAACAGGCTCCTGAGACTCAGCTACCAGTAAAACTTGGCAACAGGCACCCTGTTATTAGCATCAGGTGGACCATGATGTGACTTAATAACCATTTACCCTCAGCCTGGTCACACTCATGTATCCATTAACAGGGATGACTCTTTAGACAGCTGCCAGTCACTTGGGTTGCTACACCAAAATTTCATCTTCAAAACATTCCTGACATTGTACTATTTCTCTACTTCTGTGTATGTTTGAAAGTTTCCCTTAACAAAATATTCTTAAACCCCTAGCATGCAAAGGATCATCAAGCTTCACTTGAACTTCCCCAGAGGTGAGATCCTACCACTTTATAAAGCTTTACATTGATCTAGAACTGGAATTCTTATCATGTCCACCAATTATTCAACGTTCTCTCTCTGAACTACATAAAAGTTGTTTATACACAAAAGTAATCTCTCAATAAGAGAACCCTCCAAATGGCTAGATGGTTATCATTTAGGTGACTATATATTATCCAAATGGGGACAATTTTGAAAGCGAAAGTTGGCACTAAAATGAATTAAAGTATTATCATTTTTGAAATTCCTACTTATTAACTAAATATTAAACCAAAAAAACCAAACCCGCTGCCGTTGAGTCGATTCTGACTCACGGCGACACTACAGGACAGAGTAGAACCACCCTATAGAGTTTCTAAGGAGCGCCTGGTGGATTCGAACTGCCAACCTTTTGGTTAGCAACTGTAGCTCTTGACCACTACACCACCAGGGTTTCCAATTAAATATTAGGTTTTAATATATTGGGAGAGCTATTAAAAAGTTCCAGTACAAAAACATTTTCAAAAATAAATCTCTTTCTGAAAAAGTAAAAATAACATATGCATTGGACAGACTCTAAGCCAGATGGGACACTGAGAAACAGGCATAAGTAGGGAAGACCCAGGTGAACCTAAACATATGGTCACTCCAGTTACTACGCCTCATCATCAGTCCCCTTATTCAAGTTAGACGTCCCCAGTTCTTTGAACTATTCTGACTTCTTCAGTATCGAATTTTCTTCGTCTGAAAATATCCACGTACAATATAGCATCAAAAATAAAACATTAGATGAGGACCAGTGCATATTACAACGAAGCCAACCTCTCCATGAATCCAGACATCATATTCTCCTAATGCTCTCCCCCGACTGTGTTAGCCTCCCTAGCAGCTGCATCCCTACTGTTGGCTCTTATTCAGCTTGTAATCAACTGAAATCTTTTGCATAGAAACTACCGCTGAACTCAGTATTCCTCTTTATGAAGATCCACAAAGGAATTCATTTTTTAAACTTAAATTGAGGAATTACATCTTGTTAGTTTCAAGTCATCATTACAGACTATTAAAATTTTTTTTAAATAAACAGCTTGTCATACAACATATTATCCATTCATTTCATCTTCATGACATCTGAAGCTTGTTAAGCAAATTTTGTCTTTCATTCAAATTGTTAAAATGTTTAACGGAACTGGGCTCAAACTGGACTAGGACTAGTGACCTGGTTGAGCCAATTAGTTAATTTTTTTAACCAGGCAAGAATTCACCTAACTACCCATATTTCTCCATCTAATCCAAAAGAACCTCGTGAGAGATATCAAATAAGCCAGATACTTCCCTCTGGATGAAAGATGATAGAATCCCTAAAGTAATTTTCTGAGCCATTTGCCATGACAGACAGTCTATTCTTAAGTGTTTGTCTTGTAAAGCAATCTGAAGGTTTTCCAACAGTTAAAGACACCCATTGTACAAAGGTCACCACACAATCCAACAGCTAAATCCAACTCTTAAATGCTGCTGATGGAACTACAACCCAGAGAGAGAAGTAAAAAGCATGTGAAGTACATTTTGGCAACCGATTTTTATGATTCAGTACAGATGTCACATCCTTCCATGCTCTTCTTTGGAGCTCTTGGTCTTACAGGCAGCTCAGCTTCCTATCCAAGAGTCACACTTAAACTAGATTGAAAAGCTGTGGCAGAGACCCTCCATGACTCAAAAGAAGGGGTGAATTGGAGCCAAGGATGAACAGAGGCATGGGGCCAAGAGAAAGCTCTGATGAGGCAGGGCAACGTGTGTGACTCCACCTGCAGAAAACTAAAGAGGGAGGGCATTAGTAATCTCTATTACACAAGTCAACCAAACCAAACAAATACAAATTAATTAAATAAAATGCAAAACATTTGGAACCTGAAATCACACTAGCGACCCAATCGTAGTCATTACAACACTTTTTCAGAGCAAAGTGCAACTGTTTTTAATTCAAAAGAATTTTGGAAGAAGCGTGGTCTAGAGAAAATGTGCTTCAGGTCTGCAGGCAAGTTCCAGTTTATTCATTTACTTGTTATGTGATTTAGGGCTTTGTCACTTAATCTCCCTGACCCTCAGTTTGATCACTTGTAAAATGGAGCCCTTGCTTCATGCCGTGCCATGTTGCAAAAAAGACTAAGTCAACTAAAGAATATCCGCCTTGCTCTGCCACCTCACAGAGTTGTTATGAAGATCAAATGTGAAAATATAAAAGAAAGCTCCAAACTATATATATTCTTATGACAATTAATTAATCATAATTTTACTAACACTTGGATAATTTTACTGAATTTGATCAACTATTTCTCTTGAATGCTATCTATGATAGATAGGCTGACAGATAGATAGGTGATAGATAGCTAGATATATACAGGGAGATAGAAAAACAGCATATATTTATGAGAGCCGTGAACTGTTTACTGAATGCTATCACTGAAGTATTTTCATGGAGTAACACAAATTTGGACCTGGAAGAAATTTTTGTTTCACAATATTATCTTACAGACGAGCAAACAAAAATTATTAACTCTTCCCAAGGACAAGTTAGTAACAAAGCTGAGGCATAAATCTTTATTTCCAGAAATCCAACCCTATGGTCTTTCAACTTCACGGGAATGCTAAATCTGTTATTAATGACACTAACAGAATTTTCCATCCAGACTGTCACTACTATTCAAAAAATAAGTAAAACTAGCACCTCCTTAATACTGCCAATATATGTCATAAAATATATCTTAGTGTTAGGTTGCATTGGGTAACTCAGGATCTGTAAAGGCAACTCGTAATCATCTCCATTCCCTCTTTGCTCTCCCATGGGCTAAAAAGGAAGCCAACTAGAGAAATAATGGTGTCTTGAAAACAATGGTCGGGACAGGCGTTACCACTCAGTCGGAACTGAATTTGAGATGAAAAGTATTTACTCCAATAGATATCTTGGAAATATACTGGGATGAGAAACAAGACACTTGAATTCTCATCAAATTCCTATCACTCCTCCAACCAAGTCACATCAGACAGGCATTTTGTAGAATTCAGACATTTGTAGAATGAAGGGTATGGGCTAAATGACTCCTTTCTAGATCAGATATACTCTCCTCTATGACTAATGTCTACAGCCAGTTTAAATGAAACGCAAGAGAAATAAGATCATGAGAGAAAAGGAAATTAGCTCAACAAGTGTACTTGTGATTTGTTTTTGAAACGGATACTCCCCAATATAACAACTAATAGAGTTTATATCAGTTAGGGTAGGCTAAACATCTGTGACATATAAACCCCCAAATGCAACAGCTCAAACACAAGAGAAGTTTATTCCTTTCACAACAGTCCAGACCAACAGGTGGCTCTGCTCCACCCAGTCATTCATGGACCCTGGCTTATGGAAGCTCTACATCTACAGCTTCCAAGGTCATGCTGGTCATTGCCTTTCCAGACTACAAAAAGGAGGAAGAGTATATGTAGGAGGTATATTTACCAACTTAAAGGCTTGGCCAGGAAGTGGCACACATCACTTCCTCTCACATTCTACTAAAGACAAATTAACCATGTGGCCATACATTACTTCAGGGAGGTCTGGAACATGTAATCTCCAACTGACCACCCACATCTGAGCTACAATTCTTTTATTATGAAAAAAAGAGAGAAAAGATCTTGTTGGACAACTGAGAGTCTCTGCTACAGGGGGTATTTCATTTAAGGCTTTTCAGTATATTCAGGCTACAAAAGCAGTTAATATAAACCACAACCATTCACTCCAGAAACTATTACTAGATGCCTTAATCTAAAAGTTATCAGTTTGCTTAAAAGTTAGCAAGAGAAGTAAATCCTTTGAATTCCTACTTATAAATCTGTTCCACCTATGAATTCCATAGACACCTGGTAATTGGAAGTTTAAGTTGATCCAAGGAAGTGGGCTTCTGCTTTTGATTTGTCCTAGTAATCCACATGAAGTGAGTCCGACACGCAAATTTAATCTATAGCTTCAAAGAGATGCCTTTTCCTGGTAGTTGAAGCAGAGCAGTGAGCAATCTGACTGGCTAAGTCTGAGTGATACTCAAAAGAAGCATGTTCATCTGTTACACTTGGCAAGGTTGCTATGTGCAGTGACGCTGTTTGTTATGTCTTTTCTTTAGCTCATAAGTTAAAAAAAAAAAAAAGGATGACTTAAGATAAACCAGAACCACCACCACAGCCACCCCATTACATCAGATCCCTCTTTACTAAGCTTCAGCTCTTCTACTTGCAAAATGCAGCAGATGGAATGTTAAATCTAAACTATGTCTCTTGCATTCATAGCTGTCAAAACAAAGCATGTACCTCCTGCTTCTCAGCTGTAATCCACTAAAAGTAATGAGACTATTTCAGACTCCAGAACATGCACAACCAAGTCTACTTTGGGGTTTTTTTTTTTTTTAATGCACGCATTAGAAATTGAATGAGCGAACTCAAGCAAGAAATACATGTCCTGGCTCTTAGAGGATTTATTGGAACTATAATTATGACTGCTCCTTGGCAAAGACACTAAGTCCTACCAAGACCCATAAATGTAAATATTTTTCAATTGTGATTTGTGCTAAACAATATATGTTAGAACCATAATAATCTTTGTTAACTGTTCAGAATAACAATGTCCGATATAAATATAATGCAAGCCACAATAAGTAACATACGTATTTTAGTGTTATGTTGTTGTTAGCTGCCATCAAGTCAATTTCGACTCATAGTGACCCTATATGACAGAGGAGAACTGCCCCGTAGGGTTTTCTTGGCTATAATCTTTACGGAAGCAGATTGCCAGATCTTTCTCCCATGCAACACCTGGGTGGGTTCAAACCGCCAACCTTTGGTTAGCAGTCAAGCGCTTAACTATTTGCCCCATCCAAAACCTAAAAACCCATTGCCATTGAGTCGATTCCAACTCATAGTGACCCTGTAGGACAGGGTAGAATTGCCCTGTAGGGTTTCCAAGGCTGTAATCTTTATGGAGCGAACTACCACATTTTTCTCCTGCAGGGCAACTGGTGGGTTTGAATTACCAACCTTTTGGTTAGCAGCAGAGCACTTCAACGACTGCACCACCAGGGCTTTTTTTTATAGTAGTCACCTGTTTAAAAACAGAAAAAGAAACAGGTGAATTAATTTAAACATTTTATTTAACCCAATATATCCAAAATATTGCCATTTTAACATGTAACCAATATAAAAACATAATAATGAGGTATTTTATATCCCCTTTCATACTAAGTCATTGAAGTCTGGTATGTATTTTACATTTACAGTACATCTCAATTTGGACTAGCCACAGTTCAAGTACTCATTAGCCACATGTGGCTAGTGGCTATCATATTGGAAAGTACAGGTTTAGGATCTCTTAATCCTTTGGTGACCCAATTATTTTCTGCTTTGAATTTTTTGTTGATACCATGTGTTTTCGTTAATGGAGGATGCTGAATAATTGCATGTGTCTGAATTTTTGGTAGGTAGTATGGATTTTTTTTGTCACCCCCTCCTACAAGCCTACACTAAGTATTTAGAGGTATGTACGAAGTACCACTAATTATAACCTAGAGTCCCCACCGGGGTCTATTGGTATACATGTGTAACAAATAAAAGTTTTCAAAATTTCTATTTTTCCTACCAAAAATTCAGCCACCTCAGACAATACCCTGTAGAAACAGTAATTTATGGCATGTGCCCTTTTCCTCAGTTTCCAACAGGCATAAAGGCCCCTGTCTTACCACAGCACAGACTGTCAGTGGTACAGAAGCTTTCCAATAAACCCCACAGGCAGAAGAAGTTCATGGTAGCTATATGCACCACCAGGCATGAAAGGGTTTTAAGGGTTTTCTTTTCAAAACTTGTAGCTTATATGACAATTAGAGTGATAAAGAAATGTGTTAAGTATCACAAAGTAAAAAATTGACAGGATCTTAACCCCAACCTTTCCCCTAGGCACACGGTGATTGTAAATACATGTGTCAAGTCAGAAGGTACATAAATATCTTAGCCCACAACTTGGTTGCTGTTAATAGGTTCTAACTCTTGTAGCTAATTCCTCAATTCTATAGAATGCTTTGGTTATAAAGGTTGGACCCAGGAAAGAAGATATGACTAGGTCTTCACCAGATATGATTGAGTTTTGGGAAATTTCGAGATGTGCCCAGTTAATGGAATGACCAAAAAGACACACAATCCCTGAAAGAGAGAAAGTTAGGGAGCCATTTCTAGAAACTAAAAAGCACCCTGGATGTACAAACTAAAAAGCACCCTGGATGTACAGAGACTGTGATGGATTGAACTATGTCCCCCAAAAAGATATGTTCAATTTCTAACCCCTGTACCTGTGAATGTGACCTTATTAGAAGTATTCTTTCTCTGTGTTAGCTAACTTAATAAGGTCCTGCTGGAGTAGGGTGGGTACTAATCCCTTCTGAGTGTGTCTTATAAACAGACACCAAGACAGCGTCACACAGGGATAAGACACCATCTGAAGACACAGCTACAAGCCAAGGAATGCCAAGAGACGCCAGGGGCCACCAGAAACTGAAGGAGACAAGGAAGGGTCTTCCCCTGGAGCAGACAGAGAAACCAAGGACTTGCCGAAACCTTGAATTTGGACTTCAAGCCTCCAGAGCTGTAAAACAACGAATTTCTGTTCTTTAAAGCCACCTACTTTGTGGTATTGTCACAGCAGCATCAGGAAACTAAGAGGTGGGCCAAGTCCATCACACAAATGTATGAAGTAAGCCAGGTGATACGAAATGGAGTGACGGGGACTGGGCTAAACTGCAGCAGAAATGCCCCAACTAAACGTCTTCACATTCAAATTTTTTAAAATACTGTGTAAATCCTTGGGTCATATAGGGCTTATGGGTTGTACTGCCTTTTATGACTCCTGATGGAGGCTCATAACCACCTCTAAGAAAGTTTCCCACATTATACAAGAGCCGGGGACAACAGCCAAGATTTAGGAGGAAATATAAAACTGCAGAAGGATCAATTACTGTTTTAGCACCTCATTTTTGAACCATCTGAAAAATGAATAGCCTATCAATAATTTTTCAGCCCTCTTTAAAATACCTCTTGTGTAAATAGTAGTACATAAGTGGATTTGACAAGTGCTGGATTATGTTACTAAGTAAACTCAAAGATTATTTTTTAAGAGAGCAATTTCCCACCTAAATTCTAACCTAAATTGAACAGTGCCAATAAATGCAAGGTGAAAACCAGTACTTCGTCCAAAAGACTTGCAAATGCTCCTTTTGCACATGAGTCACGAGCTGTGTCTTCAGCAGAGTATAATTTCGGTAACACAAATGAGATGTTCTTGTGACTTTATATACTAAGTATTCACAGACACTATGCAAAAAGTACAATGGATCTACAGCCAAGAATCATGTTTATTCAGACCATCACTTCCTTGAAAACAGGATTATCGACATTATGAGCATCACTAGGGAAACGAACAGGAAGCATCTTGAGTAGTTGTAAAGACATATGCCCATGTAGCCAAATAGCATTAACATTATTCTTCCTATGAAACTAACTGGGTAATAAGGTAAGGCAAATCTAATTTGTTTTTCAGCCTTCAATATAGAAAAGTAAGCCTAAAGCGCCTAAAAGCCATATATAGGATACCTCGGAATACATGGGCCCTAAGCTAATAGGAATAGAAATCAAATATCCTATGGGCAAATCAAAAAGTTGAGCTAGTCCAAGTCTAACTTGGGTCTCTAGATGGGAATCCTTAGTTAGTATCTAGATCATCTATATCCTTATTGATTTTCTATCTAATTGGTTCATTAATTATTTTGAGTGGGGTATTAAAATCTTCAACCATTATAGTTAAATTATCTATTTTGTCTTCCATTCTGTCAGTTTTTAATTCATGTATTTTGGGACTCTGGTGTGATGTGCATACGTATGTGCTTCGAATTGTTCTATTTTCCTGGCAATCTTTTTAAAACCCTTTTACTATTATGAAATGCCCCTAGTGCAAGAGGTATTACAGTAGCTCCCTTTTACTATTATGAAATGCCCCTAGTGCAAGAGGTATTACAGTAGCTCCCTTTTACTATTATGAAATGCCCCTAGTGCAAGAGGTATTACAGTAGCTCCCTTTTACTATTATGAAATGCCCCTAGTGCAAGAGGTATTACAGTAGCTCCCTTTTACTATTATGAAATGCCCCTAGTGCAAGAGGTATTACAGTAGCTCCCTTTTACTATTATGAAATGCCCCTAGTGCAAGAGGTATTACAGTAGCTCCCTTTTACTATTATGAAATGCCCCTAGTGCAAGAGGTATTACAGTAGCTCCCTTTTACTATTATGAAATGCCCCTAGTGCAAGAGGTATTACAGTAGCTCCCTTTTACTATTATGAAATGCCCCTAGTGCAAGAGGTATTACAGTAGCTATTTAACCCATCTAATACGAATATTCACTTAGTGTGAACCTTGAAAATGAAATATGTTTGATCATGAAGTGCTGACCCAGACATCACTAGGGGTGTTACATACAATACATGATATTTACCCCAAATTTCCTTTTTAAAATTAAAAAAAAAAAAATTCTAAAATCCAAAAAACATCTGGCCCCAAAGGTTCTGGATAAGAGATGTTGGGCCAGCCATTTTCTTGAGGATTACATAAGTGCCAGGCACTGTGTTAAAGCTTCATAGACATCTTAACATTTAGTTTTCTGGATTGGCCAGAAAATTAAGCTGCTTCCACATTTCAGTCACTGGGGTCTAGAGGAGAAAGTCACCTCCAGGTGTTCTGTGTGGTGAGGTTAGAAGAGCTCTGTGACCCAAGAAGATCACAGTTGTCTGCCCTATCCCAAGCGTCTTCCAGCATGTCATAGCCAGCGTGTAGAGTCCCAAGTCCAAGCAATCACTATTGGCTTTCCCACTGGAGGAAGCATCAATCCCAGGAAATGAGCTGGATAGGCTGGGAACTGTCTTCCAAAACACAAGACTCCTCTTCTTCCCACCAGGATTTTAGCCTTATAACAGTTCAACATGAGGTGTTTGTCTGCTTGCTCACTTGCTTGTTTATTAAGTAAGCAATCCATCTGGCTCTCTCCCAGATAAGGTCAGCTATACTGAAGGACCAGTGTCTGTATGAAGTCATGGTGTCTGAGCAAGAGCTTTCAGATGATTTTCTATGGAACTCTAGGGTACAACAAAGATGCTTCCATGTTCCACAAAGCCATGATTCAATTTCATTTATAAATATATGTATATATTCTTCTATTTTAAACATCGTAATAAAATCAATATATACACGTAAGTGTCATATCAAAATGAAACATTCTAGAGACTGCCAGTGCATTAATTGTACAACCATGAAAATCTAATTTTATGCAAATCCTGGTATAAAAGTTCTGTCATTTCTCTGTGTTTAATTAGGCTTCCAGGAACTATAACAGTGATTACAGACATTGTAGCTCGGCAGCGGTCTATTTTTCTGTCCAGGCCTATACATGTCTACCACACATAAGATTATCCAATTGGCTGCATGATTACTATGTGTGAATCAGGATTGTCTTGATCTGTGCAACCAAAAGAAGACAGAGAAATAAACTGGAAGCAGAAAACTGTCATTTATAACCCTCAGTTTCATATACTGATGAACCATATTGATGGCCTCTCCTTTAGAACAGTCTTACGATTTTCATTTATTAACTTTAAGTGTAAAGATCACATTTGTGAATTTGGAATATAAAATTATGCTAATAAAACATTGCTATTATCTATTTTATACGCGACACCTAGTCTCCGCTTTGACAAATCCCAGTGTTTTCAGCTGTCTACCTCCAACATGACTTGGGGGGATGGGGTGTATTAGTTATATACTGCTGTGTATCAAGCACCACCAAAATGCAGTGACTTAAAACAGTATCCATTTATTATCTTACAGTTTCTGTAGGTCAGACATCCAAGCACAGAGTCACTGCATCCTCTGCTTGAGGTCTCACAGGCTGAAATCAAGGTGGCCGCTGAGGAGTGATCTTATCTGGGGCTCACTGTCCTCTCCCAAGCCCATTCAGCCCATTGGTAGAATTCACTTCCTGTGGCTTTGTATTAGTCTCCTATTACTGCGCAACAAATTACCACTTAGCAACTTAAAACAACATCCATTTATTAGCTCACAGTTCTGTCCATCAAAAATCCAGACATGGTATGGCTGGGTTCTCTGCTCAGTGTTTCATGGGGTGAAATCAGGGTGGCACCCCAGCTATGCTCCTTTGAGTGGTTCTGGGGAAAAATCCACTTCCAAGCTCATTCAGACTGTTGGAAGTATTCGGTTATTTGTGGTCACCAGCTGTCTGTCAGGAACTGCTCTTAGATCCTAAAAGCCACCTTCAAGTCCTTGTCACATGGCCCCCTCCATCTTTAAAATCAGTGGCTAAGAATCTCCTCCATATTCCTCACACTTCAAATTCAAATCTCTCTCCAATCTGCTATGATGGAGTCCTATATAATGTAACATAATCACAGGAGTGATTATTCCATCACCATTTGCCATATAATCTAATCTAATCAAGGGAATGACTATCCTATCCTATTCACAGGTTCCACTCATACTCAAGGGTAGGAAATTGTACAAGGCATAGACACGAGGGGCAGGAATCTTTGGGGTATCTTAGAATTTTATCACCACAGGGGGCAAAGGGACCCCTATCTTCAGTTTCAGAGTGAATCCTGCTTTGTATACTTCAATCATAATGGTCCTATTTCCCTTACCAGTGATTTCTTTAAAGCTAGCATGTGACTCGGGTGTAGCCAACAAGACCCAAACATGTGCGAAATGTTTTTTCCTCATGACACCACACCATTTTCAACTCTGTAGGTTTTCCAGTCTAGAGGGAATGCCTGAAACTACTGCTGCCATCTTGCTCCCAGGCAGAGGTTAACAGTATCACACACAGGAGGTCAGAGACAAAAGGTCCATATAGAAGTAGCGCTGGAACCCTGATGCACTAGGACAAAGCCCAAGCTACCTCTAGACTAGACTTCTTGTTAGGTGATATTTTTAATTCTCTTCATCATTCAAGCCAGTTGGAATCAGGGTTCTATTACTTGCAGTCCAAAATGTTCTTGTGGACAAAGGGCTCCAAGTAAGATTTAATTTGGGGGGGAGAAATTCAGCTGCTAGAGAAAAGTGAAAATCATATTTACACCAGATAGAGTTAGAGAGATCTGGGATTCCAACTGAACTTCCAACTTTAATTAGTTGAATTATTTGATCTGTAAGTTCAGAAATAGTAGTATCTTTATTTATGGATCATTATGAGGAATCAACGAAGTTGCCTGCATGTATGTAACAAAAGATTTAAGGTGAAACACACAAACTTGTTTCAAATAGCTGGTTATGACCTGGAATGAGGGGGAGCATGGAAGGGAAGGAGGATGTGTACGGCCAAGAGAGAACGGAAGAAAATGAGTATGATGGAGTAGGAAAGGTGAGACAGGGGAGAGCTCTGTTGGAGACGTTGGCACCATTCCCTGGATTGGCATCAGAGTACTAGAGAGGCAGGGGCTGCAAGCAAAACTCAAATGTGGGGCTTGCACACATACACATTTTTGCATAATGTGGATCAAATGGTAGGAGGTGGCAGGGTCTACAGCAGAAGAAGAGAAGCACCTCCAATAGGAGATTCTTTTATTCTAAAAAGAGACAAAAAGAGAGACCCACATTGTTAGACAGTACAACTGAGACACTGCCTAGGGACTGGAATTAGCAAGTTTTCAAGAATAAACTAGACGACTTATTAAAGCAGCAAAGATGAGAGGCAAGGAGAGGGTGATAAAAACATTTAGAGAAACTTGTAACATTTTGGAAAGTAATTTCCCATAAATTTTTCAGCCCTTATTATGTGCCAGCCTCTGGGACACCCTTTTGGAGGTTGCATTCTTGTGCCTGCTAAAAAAAATGTAAATTTGCCTTCCTCAGCTGCTCACCAAAAGGATGGTGGTTCGAGTCCACCTGGAGACACCTCAGAAGAAAGCCCTGGCAATATACTTCTGAAAAACCAGCACTTGAAAACCCTGTGGAGCACAGTTCCACGCACATAGGGTCGTCATAAGCCATAATCAACTTGATGGCAACTGGTTTTTTGATTGATTAGGCGAGTGAAGAAGCAATGGCAACTGTTTGAGTACAGAGTGCTCTTTGGAGGTCAAGTGTATTAGTTCTTTCTGTGAACAAACAACTCCAAAATCTCAGTGGTTTACAACAAAGGAAATCCTTCTTTTTCTCACTGCAAGGTCTACCAGTAAGCTGAAACAGCTCAGCTTCCAGTCACAGAGGTTCATGTCTCTTTCACAGGTCTCTCTCCCTTCTTGGGCCTGAGGACTCAGGGCAAGTTCTTCTCAGAGTGAACTGGAAAAGAAGTGAGCAGAAACACACAGCACACAATGCCACTCAAGGTCTCAGCTCAGAACCAGCCCAATGTCACTTCCACCCACAATCCACTGGCCAAAGCAAGCAGTGTGTCCAGGCCCACAACCCAACAGGATGGGGAAGAATGTTCTGCCCGCTCTGTTGTGGTTAAGTGCCATCAAGTCGATCTTCACTCACAGCAACCTCATGTGACAGAGTAGAACTACCCCGGTGGGATTTTCTAGCTGTAATCTTTACAGAAGCAGATCACCAGGTCCTTCTCCTGCCGAGCCACTAGGTGGGTTCGAATTGCCAATCTTCCGGTTAGCAGCAGCACGCTTACCCACTGTGCCACCAGGGCTCCCTTCTGACCTCTCTAAACCAAAATCCTCTGCCATCAAGTCTACTGCAACTCAGAGCGACCCTACAGGATACAGTAGAACTGTCTGACAGGGTTTCCAAGGCTATAGACTGCCGCATCTTTCTCCCATGGAGCAGCTGCTGGTGGATTCAAAGCCCCGATCTTTCGGTTAGCAGTCGAGCACCTTAATCGCTGCACCACCAGAGATCCTTTCTGCCCACTCTAGTGGGAGATAATAAAAAAGTCACATGACAAAACCCATGGATTCACAAAGATGGTGAGAAGAATTGTGAACAATAATTCAATCTACCACACCTTGGTGAATGTGCACGTTACAGAAGCAAGACAGTAGAAAGAGAGATGAAATGATGTTAAGGACAAAAAACTGTGCTCTCCTTCCCAGTTTGCCCTGGGCCTGTAACAGCCATCACCCTCCATATTAATGGGTATCGTCCATCTTAGTTAAAAACTCCTCCTCACATTTTACTAGCCAAATGGTCTTGGCAAATTAACAAGCCTTGAGCCTCAATTTCCTCATCCATAAAATGGGGGACATAAAAAAAAATCATTGCCATTGAATGGATTCTGACTCATAGTGACCCTATAAGACAAAGTAGAACCGCTGCATGGGGTTTCCTAAGCTGTAATCTTTACAGAAGCAGACTACCACGTCTTTCTCCCAAGGAGCAGCTGGTGGGTTCGAACCACTGATCTTCCCATTAGCAGCCTAACACTTAAGCACTGCAGCATCAAGGCTCCTACCTTATATGACTGCAGTGTATAAATGAGCTAACGTCAAGTTACCAGCTTATAGGACAGAGCAGAACTGCCCCACAGGGTTTTCAAGGAGTGCCTGGTGGATTCGAACTGCCTATCTTTTTGGTTAGCAGCAGTGGCTCTTAACCACTACACCACCAGGGTTTGCTACTGGCTTATAGAAGTTGCTAAATAAGTGATGGCTATTGCTACACATGATGACAGGTCCTTCCTCTGCACTGAAATTCCATACTATAGTAGACACCTCCTATGTATCAGGCACAACACTGGGCACATTGAAATGTACCTGTCATTGAAAACCTCACAAATCATTGTTACATAAAACGGTGAAGAAATCACTGTTACGTAAGATAGCAAGTAGTGTATTTGACATCTGAATATGGTGATACGGGCACAAAGATGAAAGAGGGGTTTTTCAATATCTGGGAAGGCTGAAAAAGGCTTTACAAAAGAGACGAAATTAGACGTGAAGTTTGAATAGAAACACAGTAGACAGGGAGAGGGGAAGGAACATTCTAGAAACCAACTAACATATGTATAGTTTGCTGACGCCAAAATTGGTAGGTAATATTATTTTGGTAACACCTGCAGGAAGGCACCTCAGCTCCCCATGTTAATACTAAATTTGCCCTCATCAGGAATTTGATGTTAGGGTGGGAATGGCTGTATAAATACCCTCTTAAAGGGTACAACTGAAGCAAGTTTAATGGAGCTGGCATATCCTTTGAGCCACTTGAGGCTTCTATTATCTTACATTCAAAAACTATCATTTGTGAGGGTAGATATTATGACATGAGATGCTTGCAGAGTTTCAAACCAAAATGAATGCTTTCCACCCCTAGAAGAGCATTACATGGACCCACAGACTCTTGCAACATGTTACTCTACTGTGGGAAAGCTGTCTTGTTAACTTTACCACAAGTAAATAATTCTTTTTTGTTTGTTTTTTTTACTCTTATCCCATAATAAACCAGACAAGCTAAATCAGAATAAACTGTTCCCCTTCGTTTTTCCTTTAGCAGCTGTTGTTCCTCCCATCAACCTTCTGAACACTACACTTTGGTAACACTTCCACTGGGAATTTTAAACAGTAAAATATTTGAACTGCCTTTTTGAAATAAATACAGAAAGGAAGCACAGACTCTTATACATTCCTGCCCCCTCAGTTAAAGAATACTTCATATGTTGCTTCTTGAGTTACAAAATGGACATTTTCCAAACATACCTAGAAGGTCCAGAAGGTGTTATCAGAAAAACATTCATTCAATTTCTTTTTCCAGTGATAGTAACATTCTAATAATACCACTTCATATTACCCATCACCCTGCATATGACAAAATTCTTTTGCATTCAATGTCCATTTTAATCCTAAGGCAATTATTATGGATTGAATTATGCCCCCTAAAAGTGCATGTCAACTTGGCTAGGCTATGATTCCCAGTATTGTGTGACTGTCCACCATTCTGTCATCTGATGTGACTTTCCTATGTGCTGTAAATCCTACCTCTATGATGTTAATGAGGCAGGACTCAATCTACAAGATTAGGCTGTGTCTTAAGTCAATCTCTTTTGAGATACAAGGACAAAAGTGAGCAGTGAGACACGGGGACCTCATAAGAAACAAGAGCCATGAGAATAGCCCATCCTTTGGACACTGGATCCCTGTGCTAAGAAGCTTCTACAGCAGGGGAAGATTGATGATGACAAGGACCTTCCCCCGAAGCCAACAGAGAGAGAAAGCCTTCCCTTGGGGCTGGCACCCTGAATTTGGACTTCTAGCCACTAGACTGTGAGGGAATAAATTTCTCTTTGTTAAAACCATCCACTTGTGTTGTAGCAGCACTAGGTAACTAAGATAGCAATCTTAAGAGGAAAATAATGACATGTTTAGACAAGAGCAAAATGAGCCTTTGAGATCAACATGTCACTCAAGATGCAACAGCTAGTTAAGTGGCAGAATCTGAATACAGGTCTTAGACGTTTCCCCTACGAATTGGCAATAGTTAGAATGTTCTAGATCATCCATAATCTTGACCTAGCTAAGGGGACCACTTAGTGTAGGGAAGAAGTCAAGGATTTTGGAGATTCTAATCCAAGCTGCACCATTTACTAGCTGTGTGTTCTAGGGAAACGTATTTGTGTTCTCTGAGTCTGTTTCCTCACCTAAAAATGGGAGGATGGAGTTAATCTATAAAGGTCTCAGCATGATAAACTGTACTGGTTTCCAATTGCTACTGTAACAAATTACCACAGATTTAGTGGCTTAAAGTTCTATAGGTCAGAAGACTACAAGGCTGTATTCCTTCCCATAGGCACAGGGGAGGATCCGTTCCTTGCTCATTGAAGTTGTTGGCAGAATTCAGTTCCTTGCAACTGTAGGACGAAGGTCCCCATTTATTTGCTGGCTGTCAACTGAAGGTCATTCCCAGATTCTACCGGCCACTGCATTCCTTGGCTCATAGCTCTCTTCCTTCATCTTCAAAGCCAGCAACAGTGGATTGAGACCTTGTCACGCTGCAGCTCTCTGACCCTTCTTCCATCTTCACATCTCCTTCTGACCACAGCCTGAAAGGGTTCTCCACTGTTAAGGATCTCAAGGTCCTTAACCTTCATCACATCTGCTAAACCCCTTGGCCATGTAAGGTAACATATTCACAGTTCCCAGGATTAGAGTGTGGACATCTCTGGGGACTACTATTCTGCCTACTACATAAGAGCTTGAAAAAAGACAGGTTGCAATGGGATGAGTAGGACACAGGTGACGGTATTTTCTTGACCTTATTTGCAAATATTTGCAAGTTATATTTGTAAGCAATAAAGGCAGAGCTAGCTTTGCATTTTTATTTCCACTGAATGAGGAAAACCAAGTGGAAAATAAATGAACTTACTCAACATCAACCCATCATACTCAAAAGCTCAGGGCTTGCGATTCAAGCCCTTGAGTTATAAAGTCATTTTTCATATCTCAAAGTCACTCTGCCTTCTTGGCACACACCAACATCAGGAACAAACAGGCATAAAAGCATAATGAAGCTCCCAGCTATGCAACAACAACCCTTACCCACCAAAAAATATAAAAATAAAAAACAGACCCAAGGACACGTCAGGTGAGCTATGACTGAGCACACTGTTGATGGAACCACTTAACGTGCACTATACCAGTTTCATTATATGTGTCACTTATGTTGAGTGAAGGAAAAAGTGAAAAGCAGTTAATTTAGTGGTTGTACATCTGTCTTAGTTATATAGTGCTGCTAAAACAAAAATACCACAAGCAGATGGCTTTAACAAACAGAAATTTATTCTTTCACAGTCTAGTAGGCTAGAAGTCCAAATTCAGGGTGCCAGCTCCAGGGGAAGCCTTTCTGTCTGTGTCAGCTCTGGGGAAAGGTCCTTGTAGTCAATCTTCCCCTGCTCTAGAAGCTTCTCAGCACAGGGACCCCAGGTCCAAAGATGTGCTCCCCTCCTGGTTCTTGCTTGGTGGTAATAAAGTCCCTGTCTCTCTGCTCACATCTCTCCTTTATATTTCAAAAGAGATTGATTTAAGACCCAACCTAATCTTGTAGATCGAGTCCTGCTCATTAACATAACTGCCTCTAATCCTGCTTCATTAACATCACAGAGGTAGGATTTACAACATAGAGGATAATCACATCAGATGACAAAATGGTGGACAATCACACAATACTGGGAATCACAGCCTAGCCAGGTTGACACACACACATTTTTGGGGGAAACAATTCAATCCATAACAACATCCCTTCATACTCTTTAGAAACTACTAGACCCTAGTGACAACTTAACCTAAAATACCACTAAATAATTCCTTTTTACATATGTATTGGTCTAAGCTGTAAATGCTAATTTCTGCTTTTGAAATGACCAGTGACTTCCTGAAAAATAGCTAGGTCCTAAACTGTAATTTGTGTCCTGAATTCTTAGAGTTTGTATACCTCCATATTTT
Organism: Dugong dugon; assembly: GCA_030035585.1. Lineage (NCBI taxonomy): Eukaryota > Metazoa > Chordata > Mammalia > Sirenia > Dugongidae > Dugong > Dugong dugon. Next base: position 16,784,450 of record CM057480.1, on the reverse strand, counting down.
TTTTTTTATTACTCTTTTTAGTACTGGAGCTGAACATTTGGTCCTCAAATATTTTAAGGAGCACCACCATTTACTCTTCTAGCATAAACACAAGGCTCAAATTGAGAATATAATTGAGTTCCTCGCTCTAAGCTGGGTCTGATTATGACCATGTTATGAAAATTCAAGTCAGCAAGTTGAAACTTCTTGGCATTGGATTTGCTGCCTGACAAATCAAGGAGACAAATCAATATTTTCCAAATACAGCCTGAGGGAGGTCTGTAGCAGGAGGAGGAGTGTTATTCTCAGCCGTCTGGGGAGCCAGCACAACAGAGAGGAAGCGTACGTTTAAAAATTAACTTTCTCCAAACATCCTTTTATGGCCCGCTTCAAAAATATTTCTAGTTACATATTATCCCACAGTTTGGCTATTATTTTAATACTCTCCCTCTCCAAATCCATTCCAGTGGGAGCTCCCTGATAGCAGTGGAGGCCTGTGATTATCTCACTGTGTATATGCATTTAGCAGAAGAATGTGCTTTTGCAAGTGCTGCCCCAGCACAAAGAGAAACTGCCAACATTAGAATTCCAGGGTCATGCAATCTGCCCCACCAGGCTAGTCACTCAGAACAGACCCCTCCAACAAGCTCTCCCACCCTCTGCACTGCACTGCAGACGTTACCTCTACTACTACCCAAACCTCAGCTTCTTCTTTAAGCCGTGCAGCAACCTCGCTCTCTCCTGCCTTGCTACTCAATGCAAGGACCCCGGACCAGCAGCACCAGGGACACCCAGAAGCTCACTGGGAATGCAGAATCTCAGGTCCATGCCCAGCTTTGCTGAATCAGAAGCAGCATTTTAATAAGATCCCTAGGTGACTCCTGCGCATGTTGAAGTCTGACAGAAGGGAAGAATTCTGGAATTTTTCTTCAGTGTCTTCTGAGTTGTCACTATCACCACCATCTTTATAAACTCTGGATGGATGCCAACATCAGGGCATTTATCATTTTCACCCTAATAATAATTTTTCACACACCTGCCTCACGCACACCCCATCACACGTTAAGGTACTTCTATGTTTAAGCCATGGTTTTTGCCTTTGTATTTTGCATCTTCCAGTGGTTTGGAGGTAATCAAGACAATATTAAGTGAGGGCAAATAATTGATGTTCTTCTTTTTCACTAGATTCTCAGGAACAACGTAGCGGGCACCTGTTGTTTTCACATTCCCAGCGTCCCTTCCCACTTCCCTGCATCCCAAACCAAACCAAACCAAACCCGTTGCTGTCGAGTCCATTCTGATTCATAGAAACCTTATAGCAACCCTGTAGGGCAGAGTAGAACTGCCCCATAGGGTTTCCAAGGAGCAGCTGGTAGATCTGAACTGTCAACATTTTGGTTAGCAGCCATAGATCTTAACCACTATGCCACCAGGGCTCAATTTTCCTTTGGAACACCACTCTTCCACAGTCTCAGGCTTTGTGTTTCAAATGTTCCTAACTGCCAGCTCCTAGGTGGCTGCATGATCCAGGCCTGGCCAATCTGAACAGTCACCAGCCTAGCCTCTGTGCTTGTTTAGGAAGCCCATGCATCCCAAGCCAGGTAAGTGAGTGTCAGTCACGGCACATTTGCTGAAATGTTTGCTAAGCTGACAAGATGGAAGCCTAGAGCTGCTGGTGACCATCTCTGCCCCTTCCTAGGGAAAGCCTGCCTGTGAATGAGGGCAGCACAAAGTAAAACAGAACCTAGAGATGGAGAAAGGTTCCAGAAACTATTGCTTGAGCTCTGGAGTTCATCACTAACTTTTTAATTAGAACTCTTTCCTTAATTCCATTTGTGTTGGGGTTCTTTTACTTGTAACCCAAAAAGTCCTGAATAATACTGACACTGTCACCAAGGGCCACCTGTCTAGCACCCAATCTGCAGAGAGCAAGGCCTGGACAAGCTGGGATGGTTCTTCCTGGGCTGCCCTGTGGAGTATGGAGAAATAATTATGACATCAGTAACATGTGCTAAATCAGAAGAAGGAGGCTAACCAGAATCTGGGGCCACAGAAGCAGGTCAATAAAGACAAAACCAGGCAGACAACAAGGCCAGAGGGAGAACAGGAATGAGGTCTCACACATGCCAGGCTGAAAGGGATGAGGAGGAGGAGCACATAGAATCAGTCCAGGAGGAATACCAAGGGTGCTTGCCTCTGCATCCTATCCTGCATAGGTCTGCATTTCCTCTCTAGGCAAGGCACAGACACTCACGGAAGGGGGTGTAATGGACTAAACTGTGTCCCCCCAAAATGTGTGTCAACTTGGCTAAGCCATGATTTCCAATACTGTATGGCTGTCCACCATTTCATCATCTGATGTGATTATCCTATGTGCTGTAAGTCCTAACCTCTATGATGTTAATGAGGCAGACTCAATCTACAGGATTAGGTTGTATCTTGAGTCAATCTCTTTTGAGATGTAAAAAAGAGAATCGAGCAGAGGAGAGGGACCTCCTACCATCAAGAAAGAAGAGCCAGGAGCAGAGTGCATCCTTTGGACATGGGGTCCTTGTGCTGAGAAACTCCTAGACCAGGGCAAGATTGATGACAAGGACCTTCCCCCAGAGCTGACGGAGAAAGAAAGCCTTCTCCTAGAGCTGGCACCCTGAATTTGGACTTCTAGCCTCCTAAACCGTGAGAGAGTAAATTTCTCTTTGTTAAAGCTATCCATTTGTGGTATTTCTGTTATAGTAGCACTAGATGACTAAGACGGGGCCACGACTCCTCCAGCTTATTCCCAAAGAAGGCTCTCCTATGGCTAGAGGTATGCCTCTAATAGTTAATTCTCATGCTTTTCCTATGACTGGCCTTGGAGGCCCTGAGAGCCTGAAACTGTGAGTGTTCTGGTTATAATAAGGAACAGCCACACTTGGCCAGTACTGGCAGCAACATAATCATTCTATATGGTTCTCAGCCTCCTTCCCAAAAAAACTCTCTCAATATACTCTGTATTAGTCAGGTTAAGAAGGCTGCAGTTGGGCAAGTTGCTTAAATGGCAGTGGGCACTTTGGTTGATGTGCGAGTACCATGGCCTAGAAACTCCAGGTGAACGTGGCATCCTGCCATTTAATCTCCTGTATACATCTCATGCATGGTGAATCACCCCCAAACACACACATACACACACACACAGAGCCCAGAGCAGCTCTCCTGGAGTCCTCTCAGACCACAGAATGCCTCAAGTGTCATCAATAGCTGGACCTATGAGAAGGACACCAAACATGCAACACCCCCTGAAGATCTTCTTAGGTTCAACTAAACATTCAGATTCACAAGACTACTACAGGGCACATATGGCATCCATCGGCTAACTTATGGGACATAAAACAGAATTTCCGGTATTACTTTTCTATGGCAGTTCTTGCAGCAGTCTAACCACTCAGCTGCAAGGAGGTGACATCCACATCTGGCAGGTGCAAGATCCACACTGTCCTAAAAGCCACTCACCCATAAGATCCACAGATTCCAAGGTCCCTGCAAGAGACATACCCAGACACAAGAGTCACGACTCCCAGGAAAGCCCAAAGCATAGCTTCCTCATAGAGTATCTATAGTTCATTTATAGTCCCTCCCTGTCTAGGCACAATTTGCCAATCAAAGGTCATTTTTAGAATAAGCAAATGCTGCCTAGATACACAGTTGACATTCTGTCATTGTCAAGTTACCAGGGGAACTGAGCTAGAAAGTTAGCAAAAGGTCAAATTCTCATGAATTTGTTAGTCATTTTGATGGGTCGATTTGGCTAGGTGCTGGTGCCCATCTGTTTGGCCAAACACTAGTCTAGTTGCTGTTATGGAGTAGTTACGTGTAATTAAATCAGTTGTCTTCAAGTAAAGCAGATTACCTTCTATCATGTGAGTTGGTCTATGTTAGTCAGTTGAAGGCCTTAAGAACAAAAAGGAAGTTTCCCTAGGGTATGTTCTGCCTCCAGACTATAAGTACATATTTTGACATAACTCTTTCTTCCCTCTCCCCATCATCTGACCTCTGGATTCTGGGATGCAAGATGGATGGAGTCTTCAGCCTGTCACCTGACCTATAGAATTTGAACTTGCCAGCTCCCCACAATCTTGTGAGCCAGTTCCCTGAAGTTAAAAAACACAAACATACCAAAAAAACCAAGCCCATTGTCGTCGAGTCAATTCCAACTCATAGTGACCCTACAGGTCAAAACAGAACTGCCCCCATAGGGTTTCCAAAGAGCAGCTGGTAGATTTGAACTGAGTCCTTTTTGTGAGCAGCCTGAGCTCTTAACCACTACGCCACCAGGACTCCATAAATAAATGTACATAGATATAAACAGAGAGAGATCACTGGTTCTGCTTCTCTAGAGAACCCTAACACAGTCATTTACCCACAAAGTCAACAAAGGTGAAATATATCCTCAGATAACAACACAGAGAAACTCTTAAAGAGACCCTGGTACCCCACAGTTCAGATGGATGCACTAGCAATGAAAGTAAGTGAAAAACAAATACAAGCATAACCAGTTCCCTCCTAAAAGAATAGGGTTTTTCAGTGATGGGACCAGGGTTCTCCTGGTTGGGGTGCCATGTATGGAGTGCTCCACCTTGGTGAAGTACAGGCATAGCTCTGTGTCTCAACACTGGACACACTTAGCCAAATAAAATAAACCGTCAGATACTTTTTGATCAGTTATAAAAAGCCTTCTTGTAGAGGCTGCAAAATCATGAGAATAGGTGTAAGCAAATGTCCGCTTCTGGTCAATTAGAGGCAGACTGGCATGGCAAAGGCTGGTCCACGCATACAGTTCAATAGCCAAGTAACCCTCATAATCTTCCTGTAGAAAATGTGTATTTTTTTGGTTCATTTGTTTTTGTGTGTGTGTGTGTACAGGCAATGAGAGGAAACACTACAATATCTCAACTTTGCCAGCTTGCCAAGAAACCATGAGCGATGTACATTTAGTTTCCTTAGAACCTTTGTGGTATTAAGGGCTGTCATTTAGTTATCAAACTGTGGCAAAACCTGGTAGATAAGAGCTGAGTCCCCTCCAACATATCATATGGGTGGTCACACCAAGTGCTGCCAACACTTATAACCACCAAAAAGGATAACCACCATCATCATCACACACCACCAATATCAGCCACATTGCCACAAATACTCTCAAATGCCATCATCACTGAGCCCCCATACCTAGAATCGTAAGACTACTATTACCTACAACCATAATTACTTTAGCAATATATAAAAGGGTATAGTTGCTATCACCCCAAAACATGATTCCAGTAGTATACAAGTTAGTTATTGCCACAACAATGCTGTGTAACAAGCTAACTCAAAATTAAGTGGGTTTAAAAACAGCTGCCTTTGAGTCGACTCCAACTCATGGTGATTCCATGTATGTCAGAAAAGAACTGCACTGCACAGGGTTCTCAATGGCTGATTTTTCAGAAGTAGGTTGCCAGGCCTTTCTTCTGAGGTGCCTCTGGGTGGACTCAAACCTCCAACCTTTTGGTTAGCAGTTGAGACAAAAACAATAACAAATGATTACTATTCATGATTCTACAGGCTGGGCAGGCAGTTCTTCTGGACTGGGACAGGTTTGGCTGATCTCAGCCAGACTTATTCAGTGGCTTCAATCAGTTGGTAGGTTGGCTAAAAGCTGACTGGTCTAGGATATCCTGAGCTAAGATGAATCACTTTGCTACAAATAATCTCTCGTCTTCCAGCAGCCTAGGCCAGGCTTGCGCAAAATGAAGGAAGAGAAGTACAAAGGAAGGCAGAAGCACAAAAGGCCTCTTGAGGCCTAGGCTCAGAACTAACACAGTGTCACCTGTGCCACTTTCTCCTTCCCAAAGCAAGTGACAAGGTCAGCCCAGATTCAAAGAGCGGCAAAATAGACTCCAACTCTTGATGGTAGTTGCTGTGAAGTCTCATTGCAAAGGACACGTGTATAGGGCTGTGTGACAAAGTAGGGTTGTTTTTTCAAGTAATCTACCATAGATACCTTGAAACATCACACCACACATACTGGGAACTAAAAGTGACACCAACAGCTAAAGGGACAAGTCCCACCAAGTGTCACTGTCTTTTATCGCAAATGCTTTGAATCTCTGGTATGTCACTACTGCACGATTAACATCACCCGGAAACCACGTACATCTTAACACACACCTTCAACGATACCTAATTGTGTAGCACAGTGTTGCAGATTAAGACATCTGAATTACATCCTTGTAAACAAATCACACAGAGGCTGGGCACCTCTGTTCTCCATTAAGCTGAGGCCTGGGAAGAGAAATCACTATTCTATTTCAGTCATCGTTTATTCTGCTTTTTTTTTTTCCCCAAACTGTCTCAGAAATAAAGAACATTTTTCAATACCACATTCTGACAAAGTGATTCCTCAGAGTAATAAACAAAATACATGCAAGCATTATTCTGTAAAGTCTTCAAGATGTGAGTGTCGCTTTTGAAACGGTCATTCTAAGTGATAATGTGTCAAACTGCTTCCTGTGAAAGGATCAAATGTACTTCTTTGGGGAATCTTCCAGGAGTACATTTCCAGAGAGCAAGTGTTTGTTTTCTGGGTAAATAAATGGACTGCTCTGAAAAAGTTTCCTGTGGAAAAGGAGAAAGTAAGCAAGGTTGAATAAAAGTTACTGAAACATCAGAAACTACTTAAAGTGAAATATATTGTACATAGTGAAATAACAAACTTGTCAGAGACCCAAGTGTAATGACTTTTCGGGTTTCGTTTTAGAAGAGACAGGAATTTTCCATGAGTGCTCACATTAGCATGAGATTTGGCCTTAACGGGGCCCGCTTATCCTCTAGTCAGAGAAAACGGGCCACTGAAGGGGTGAAGACTTGACAGCTTTCGTGATGGTCTTTACATGGGAACGGGGACAGGTAGCTCCAAACAAGCTGGTGACTGCCAGGGTATCCTTCTGCGTCAGACAGATGGGGTCACTGACAGCCAGTCCTATCAACACCTCCAAAACCTAACCGTGATGCTGGTGACGTGATCAGAGGTCAGTACCAACCAACAGGGCCAAAGACACTGTTCCTCTGCCCGTGCTCACGTCCTCTCAGATCAAACAATGCAGATAACCCCAAAAACCAAACCCACTGCCACTGAGCCGATTCCGACTCATAGCAACTCCATAGGGTTTCCAAAGCTGTAAATCTCTACAGAAGCAGACTGCCACATCTTCCTCCTACAAAGCCGCTGGTGGTTTCCAACAGCCAACCTTTCGGTTAGCAGTCAAGCGCTTTAACCACTGCACCACCAGGGCTCCTAATAATGCAGACAGCAGTTGGAAATGTAACATACTTGGCTTCATTTTTTATTTTGTTTTTCTAGCAATGCTGCTATTAATTTGTCCTGGCAGCTGTTTCAGTGTCATTTTGCAGCATTTGCTCCCTCCTCTTGGAGCACAGGAACAGCATGCGTATCACTGTGAGGGGATCAGGGAGTAGCCCTGGAAACTATAAGCAAGGGTCACTGAAATGGAGACTAATTTTTTTAAACTATTTCCATGGCTATTCTTCCAGGCCACAGTAGACCCAGCCATGTTTCAGAAATTCCAATCATAAAGACTCATTCATTCAACTAATATTTACTGTGCATACACTTTGTGCCAGGAATTGTGCTAGGCACTGTGGACACAGCAGTGATAAAGGCAAGGTTCCTGCTCTAATGTGCACTCAAATATAGAAGCCAGGTCATAAACAAGAAACACATACGTGGATAAAATAATTATAGCTTCAGATAAATGCCAAGAAGAAATGAACAGAAAACTAGGATGGAAAATAATAGGGGGAGAGGGGCAGGCCAACTAACCTATATTCAGCAGGTGTCAGGGAAAGACCATAGAAGGTGCTGCTGAAACCAAATTCTAGAGGATAAAAAGGAGACAGGCATGCAAAGATCTGGGAGGAGGATGGAGAAACCAGAAGTGTGAAGTCCCTAAGGCAGGAGAGGACCCATTCTAGAACCTGCCAGAGGCAAGTGTGGCTACTGCTGTGGACCTGAAGGCATGAAATGACATCAGAAAGGGACATGGGAGCCAGATGGTACAGGGCCTTACAGACCACGATAAAGACTGTTCAGTTTATCCTCAAAGTGAAAAAGAAGCCTTTGGAAGGATTTAAGCCAGAGAATGGTGTGATCTCGTTTGCATTTTTTAAAGATCCATCTGGCTGCTTGGTGAAGAATAGATTATGCCTATATTATCATATTGATTTAGATATACTGATATATACCAGCACATCAACATAAAATCCCCAGAGGGATATTAATTTGGGCAAAAGACCCACCAATCACCTCGCTTCCATGTAGGAATAAATATTGCCTTAATCCCTTGCCAAAAGCCAAACCCACCAGACTTAATAGTTTGTGTTAATTTTTAATTTGATGCTTGAGCTCCTCCTTGTGGTTGTATGGTTGTAAGCTCCTTGACAATGCCAGTTTCCAGACAGTGACGTGGAATCTTTTTTAACCTATTTGGGTTTGTTAGTAAATGATGCAAACCCTAAAATGTGGATTTGGAATTTAATTAGTGCATTTGAAAAAAATAAATGTATTAACTGATATTATGTGCTACATACTGTATTACATGATACAGTTACATATTCCCTGAAACCTGTTGTGTGCTTCAAGATTCTTGCCAACATCTGGTACAAATTAGAGTAAGAAATGTTATTTGCCTCCCCTCAAAAATAATTTCATCAAATAACAGAATGTCTTCGACAAACACAGCAATGGGACAAAAGGATTAAATCTTAACATACCATCCGCAGAGTAAAGAATGAGGAAGGAAATATTCATCCGCTATAACAGACGTGAATAAAGTAATTGTTCTCTTCATCCGTAACTACGTATAGTTGGCAACTGACAACCTGAATTAGAGAGAAATCCAACCAGTCGGGCACTGGGGACTTTCTAAGTGTTGTATTCTTTACTTAATAAGAATTACAGCTTTGGAAAATTGCTCTGGGAAGGCACATCCATTCCAAAAAATCTTATTTCCAACCCATTTTGATGTGCAGAAAGCTTTCATGCTGTGAGACATCCCATCCAGATGTGAGTGAGCCAGAGAGGGGAAGACAGCCCCCTCAGCGTCGGAGAGCTGTAATGTTGTACCTGAGGATTAAGGAAAACCTTTACTGCCTTAATTCTCCATCTCTCTTCTCCTGGCTGTATTTAATATTCTCAATGTATCTCCACCATGTTTAGAATTTCCAGGTAGAGGCAGTGGGGTTGGTTTATAATAAAGAATGCTGGTAACTCTCTGGGTCCAATCAGTCATAAGGTGACTATAGAACAGCACCTTCCCTGGACAGGTAGGAATATCGTGATGGATAGTGTTTGCAACCTAAAAATATCCTCAAAGCATGAATTACAGTCAATGACTATTCAAGGTGGAATAACACATCAAACCACCACTAACGTCACTCTCTACCGTGGGTGTGATTCCTGCAATATATCGTACCTAACCACAAAGACCTGCTTTGAAATAGCAGAAAGGTAAACTGCTACGGAATTCTCTTTCAAGTCACAACTCATGAAGGTGGCAGTAACCTAAAGAAAAAGTGTAAATGCCTGCAGTTACTTGCAAACAAGTAACCATAACACTGGGAACCAATGTTAGGCATGTAGATTAGTATTGCCTGACGTAATATTATTTATGATGTATGAAGTGTAGAACATTTCAGTCACAACCATCATTTCTTTGCTGTTACTGTCAAAACAGTAACAGCTCACTAAAAAATGGGAACTAGTTTTGTGTATGAGTTAGTCTACCTAATGAATTCATGCAATCAAAAACAAAACATTGCAACAAAAATAAAATAAAACAAGAATACTCGAGAGAAAATGAATACATTGTATCTAAAAGTGCAGGATGATTTAAACTTACTGGAAACATAAATTAAGATACAAGTAACTGCAGATGACTTGACAAAAAAAACGTATTTATAATGCTCGGAAGTAACCAAACCTAAATAACAAGGTAAGAAAGAATATAAACATTCAAAGGGGCTCTGAAACTGTGCTATCACATGTGAACTGTTGTAAACATGATCTCCATATATTTTAGAAGATTAATCAAGACCCTTTTGGTGTAAATGATAAAAATCCCAACTCAAACTAGAATAACTGTTTCTTTATCACTAGGAAATACAAGATAAAGAAGACCACAGGAAATCAAAAGAAGTCTTCGTTTCTGTGTTCTCTCTCTCCCTCCCTCCCCCTCACTTTCTCCCTCCCTCGTTTCCTTCCTTTTCTTCTCTTCTACCCTTAGGGTTGTGCCCTCACGCTCTTCCTCTACAGATATCTTGCTTTATGCAGCAGGATTTGGGAGTGGAAGGAAGTAGCTACAGGCATTCTTAGTCTTGAGAATCCCAGAGGACAGAGAGCGTTTTTCTCTTGGTACCCTTTATCATATCTACAGGAAAAGAACTCCAAGGTGCCTCAATTTACCTGTGTTTGAAGAAACTGAACTAATTCCTAATGTCCCATCCACCTCTGATACTTGTAAGTCAATACTAAGGCCCATGTGAAACTGATTTAAAACTCATGATGTCTGCCCACCACAAGCAAGCTTTTATTATCCACAGAATTGTGTTGGCTAGGGTGACATGTCATGAGGAAGGTAATCAATGTTATCAGTGCTTCTTTGTATTCACTAGAAATCTCTGCAGTGTTTTATTGTTTCCTCTTTTCTGGGTTTAGGGTATTTACATTATTTCCAAGTAAGATCCCCCAGATAAGAAAAGTCAAATTTCCATTGTTTTGACCCATTTTAAAAGAGACCATAGGAAGAGAGTCCACTGGATTTTTTTTCCTCCCAAAGAAGATGAGTTTTATTTAACAGAAGGTCATAACAACTTGCACAGAACAAGTAGCCCTTCAATACATTTGAGGCCAAATAACATCCTGCAAAATGATAGGGCAAGGGTCAGCAAACTATAGCCCGCAGGCAAAATCCAGCCACACCCATTCATTTACATATTATCAGTGCCCATTTCATCACTCGCCCTCCCAGAAAGTCCTCTATTAACTGAGAGCAAGTTGTGTAAGGCAGAAAGTTTATTATCACTGATATACATACAACAGCATGAGCAGACTGATCAAGGCCATCTTGGTTCCTACTGAATTCTACTATTTTTCACCTTATGCGCCACTTCTACCCTAGCCTAAGCCACCCACTTGGATTATTACAATAGCCTCCTACCTGGACTCCCAGCTTCCATCCTTGCCTTCTTACAATCTATTCTCCACACCACAGTCAACTGGTTTCTTTTAAAACATAAGTGAGAGTTTGTCATTCTTCTGATGAAAACCTTCCTTAGCCCAGTAAAGAAGCCTGAGCTTTCAACAGTACTTGATTCGTAGTCAATACTAAATAGAAGCTATGCTTATCTGTTATGATTATTACTGCACTCTTATAATATATTCCCGCTCATTCTGTGAAGAAGTGCATGCTTTTATTTGAAGAACCGCCTTTAACTTTGGAAGCAGAGCCTTCAAAGACCACTGGAAAGATGGATAGATTTCAATGTATACTTCATCAGAGGAAAGATTCCAAAAGGGAACTCAACTGGACAGTTTACCTAGACTTGAGTACTAGCATAGCAAATATAGTATTAAGACTAAGTAAAATATAGCTGTGCTGTCCAATACTATGTTACTAGCCACACGTGGCTATTTAAATTTAAGTTAATCAAAAGTAAATAAAATTTAAAGTTCATTTCTTTAGTACACTAGCCACGTTTCAAGTGCTCAGTAGCCACAAATGGCTAGTGGTTACTGTATCAGGCAGGATAGATCTATAATAGTTCCATCATTGCAGAAAAATCTATTAGCACTGACCTAGAGTTTGGCAAATGTACTAATGTTGGAATGTTGTGTTCTGATGAGATTCCCCTTGTGGGGGCCACAGAGTCAGGCCATCTCCTTTGTTAACAGAGTTTTCCCTAAAGATTACCATTGACAATTATCCTGGGAAGGGGCAAATCTTGGGAAAGGAAAGGAGAACATGGAAAGATGAATTTAGGTAGCCTTGTGAGGTTAGTCCCTGGACTTGAACGGGTTTTCACAAGCTCAAGGACACTCCTAAAAACCAAAAACCAAACTCATCGCCACTGAGTCAATCCTGACTCATAGCAACCCTACAGCACAGAGTAGAACTGCTCCATAGGTTTTCCAAGGAGCAGCTGGTAGTTTTGAACTGTGGATCTTTTGGTTAGCAGCCACAGCTCTTAACCATTGCACCGCCAGGGCTCCAGGACACTCCTAGTGGTGGGAAAAAGCTGACCTCAGCTAAAACAGGCAATCTGAGAGCAAGACAGAGGGGCAGCCTCACAGAACATTCCTAGAGATGCGCCTGAAGCTATGGGTTCTGAGAGTAGCCAAACGAAGAGCCAGCAGTGAGGTAGTCATGGAGTAAAATCCTCATAAGTGAAACCAACAGTGGTCTGTAAGCAGAATAGGATTGGTGGTCCAGAATCAGGCCAGGATATGACATGACCTAACAGGAAAGCACATGTAAGATAAACCTTCAGAAGGTACTAGGGAAGAGGGGACCTAGAAAGGGGGAAGGCACTAAAGTTCTGCTATCACACAGCCAGAAGTCTTCTTAACTCCTGCCTACAAGCTGGTAAGGCCATCTGTTGGGGAGGTTTGGATGGGGCCAGGCACTTGGGTTACATGTGTATATCAAAAAGAGAATATTTAGACCCTTCCCCTTGCATCTCTTCATGCCACTCCCAGTCAATAAACATCAGCCTTTTCTTAATTTAAACGGTGGTCAGCAAGTTACACCAGCAGATTGAAGATGACTGGGCCTAAGCCTTGTCTAGGTTCATTTGGAAAACTGATGGAATGTGCTAAAGTATCCTAGTGGGAGGGTAACTCTGGAGAATATGTAGGACAGGCCCAAAGGGCCTCTGTATATGGAAACGCTTCTTAGCCTTCATACCAATCAAAGAAGAAATCAGCCACTGAAGGCTTAGCCCAGTAAGGAAGCCTGAGCTATACAACGGGAAGGGCAGTTGTGAGTATGAGAGAGCTCAGAGGCATGCATGCACCACTCAGGACTCAGAGCACAGCACAAAAACAAAGAGGAAAGCCAGGCACTCAGTGCTAGTCATCTACTTTTGCATAACAAACCATCCCAAACCTAATTGTGTAAAACAAGAGCTATTTTATATCTCATTATTCTAGGGTCAGAATTTGGATACGGCAGCAACAAGAAGGGCTTGTCTCTGCTCCACAACGGCTAGAGGTCGGCTGGGAAGAGTGGGATGTCAGGATGGTTCAAACAGTTGGGCACTGGAATTCTCTGGAGGCTTCTTCACTCATATGTCTGGCTAGGATGACTCAAAACTGGACTCAGCTGGGACTGTGACCTCTCCATGTGGCTTGAACTTCTTATAGTGTGGCAACTGGGTTCCAGGAGACAGCATTTCAAGGGGGAGCAACTGGAGAAAGAGTAAACATTCCAAAAGAGCCAGATGGAAGTGGACGGCCTTTTACGACCTGACCTCATAAGTCATACAGCATAATTTCTGCCATACTCTATTGATCAAAGCTGTCACAAGCCCCCACAGACTTCAGGGTAGGGATACTCATTCCACTTCTCAATGGAAGGAACATCAAAGAATCGGGAGCTATATTTTAAAACCACTGCACATCTTTTCCACTTTGGTTTTGCCATCTCTGGGGTTCCTAGACCTCATCTGTGGCAGACACATAATTGTGTGGTAGACATGGTGGTGCCCAGCATGAGTCCAGCTTGTTTGTAAGCACATATAAGACACTCTCTGGCAACATCTAGAAATACTTGAGGGTTGTTTCATAGGGACCTCACATCCTGTGTAAATAGGAAGAACAAAAGCCAAGAGACTCGGCTTAATTTTAATAATATAATTCATTTGTAAACACAGGCCGGTAAAAACCAGGGCAAAGGGAGAGGAGAATTTGGCTTATACTTAGGGATGGTCAGATGAAACAGACAACCAAAGAGAACACCTAGCAGGACTATAAGACACATGAACGAAAACACCACTTAATGCAATGCTACCCAATTCTGGATGGCTGCAGGCTGCAAAGTAGATCAGCTGTTCTGTTCTGTTGAAGTACAGAAACAAGCTGTGCTTTTCCAGTCCAATCTTTAAGCCAACCTTCAGTCTTCTAAAAAAGAATTGCAAACATGATGCTCTTTGAAACGCCAGCCATGGGTCTTGTGGAATTGCAGACTTCAGGGGCAGAAGTAAGGAAGGGCCTTGGCTCTCCAGCCACACCTCCTCACATTTTTTTAAAAATAAAACAAACCACCCAAAATTTATTTTCAACTACTTGATTGTTCTGAAAACCCAGAGGGAATCTGAGCCAACAGGGAGCAGAGTACTCCCCCCAAAAAAGGATAAATCTCTGCCCCATAATTTATGGAAAATGCGAATCATCCAAGCAGCAGTTTATCAGCATTGACTGTTATTTCATCTAATTAAGTGGTTATACGAGCCTCAGGATGCCATGTCTCCTGCCAGCTGACCCTATTCCCATGACCTTCCCACCACAGAGTTCAGGGGAACCCGATACTTGAGAAAGACACTGCATTTTAAACCTAGAGAAAAAATACGGATTTTTACATGAAGGGGCAGTTAAGTGGTAAGGGCTTTTTCCTTGATTGTACCATTGAAGTTTCTTAGACAACTGTGCAAGAGAAATGTTAAGTTGCCCTGTTTAAAAAAAAAAAAAAACGAAAACAGAGGGCAGCCAGTCTCATCACCTTCTCATTGTCACTGCAGCTAAATTTTGCACGCAACGTGTGTCACCGTTTACCCTGATTTAAAAAGAAAATCCAGCCCTCAGCATTTCCTCAGCTTGTTTTTTGCTATTAAATTCTTACCTCTTGAGCAATATGGGGTCTCCTGAGTGTTCTTTGGGCACTAGAGTTGTAACCCCATGATTGGGCTAATTAGGTCTTGGAGGATACATAGGTGAAGTTACCTAGCAAAAAGTTTAACACAAGCCTAGCTCACCTGCCCACAAAGCCTGGAGGATGATGAGTCCGTGCCAGGGCTTCGAACGGTTCTTCCCAGTTCAGTCACAGATGAGGAAGCAACATTGGAACAGACCCGAATTTTTTAAATTTGAATGGACCAGAACTATAACCAGAACGGGAAAAATTATGGGTTGAAGCCTGCTAGAAACTTAATCTCTGTCTTAGAATACAAGGGCAGCGTAAGCATTGCAAAGCAACCAAATCTCCAGCCCATTGGATTTTGCGCAGAGTGGTAACAGTGGCACCCCACTCAAAGATGGTGGCCGACTGGGCCACTTTGAATGTGTGTTGCTCTCCTCAGTCCTGGTAATAATCCAGTCTCCCACATCAGGCTCCTGAAAGGGCTCCCTATGCCTCTTCCCAGTCTCCCATTCCTGGGCTTCAACCCGTAATTTTTCCCATTGTAGTTATGGTTCCGGATCACCTAAATTTTAAAAATTCGAGTCTGTTCCTGTTTCACTTCACTGGCCGTGACTGAACCAGTTTGAACCAGTGTGAAGCCCTGGTTCATGCAGAATCAACCCGTGGAAGTCGCTGATCTTCCTCTCTCTTCTTTTCACCACATGATGTTCCCTCAGTCTTTCCATGGTTACATCCATGTATTTTTTTTTAATATTTTTATTGGGTTGTATTAAATACAAGATGATAAATTGTTATATTTACATACCCATGTACCTATCACTCAGATGAAGATATAGAATATTTCCAACATTCTAGACGGATCCCTCACGCCCCTTCCCAGTCAGTATCTTCCCTTCAAAAGTAACCACTGTTCTGACCTTTATCATCAGAGATTAGTGTTGCCTGTTCTTGGGCTTTATACAAATGCAATCATACAGTATTTAGCTGTTTGTCTCTGCCTTCTTTCATTCATCATTATGACTACAAGATTCATCCATACTGTTGCATGTAGCAGTATTTCTCTCTTTCTTATATTCCATTGTATAAATATACAACAGTTTATTTATCCACTCTACTGCTGATGGATGCCCTCAATCTTTTTTCTCCATTTGTTATTCTCCCCAGATCTCAGCTCTATCATGAAGGGAGAGAGCCAGATCCTCCTAAAAGCTGTGAGCCATCACAGGCTCCATAGGGTGATTAGAAAGATGGAAGTGTACTCAAGCTTTCAAGTCCTGTCCTGGAGGAGATTTTCTGCCCTTTAAAATTTTTGAGTGAAACAACCCAAGAAAAATAATAAGCATTCCCTTGCTAATACTGATCCCTTTCAGAGTTCATATGGTCAATTAATCGATTTTTTTTTAGTACCTATTATATGTCTGGTACTTGTTAGCTCCTAGGGCTGAAACACCAAATAAGACAAAGCTTCTGTTCTCCTGAAGCTTACCTTCAAAGAAAATATCAGATAATGATAAAAGCTACAGAGAAAATTAAAACAGGACAATGCAATTAAAAGACCAGAAACAGTCTCTCCAAGGAGATCACAGAATGGCAGAAATAGCCAGCTGCAAGAGGGTCAAGGAAAGCCATCAGGTGGAAGCATATTTTAGGCAGCAGGACAGCAGGGTCAACGCTCTTAAGTCAACTCAGCCTTCATAAAGAAGAGAGGAAGGCTCATGGGCTAGAGTATAGTGGGCAACATGACAGCAACAGAAGATGAGACTGGAGAGGTAAGCAGGGGTCAGATCAAGCATACCTTTGTGGTGTTTCTAAATGTGATGGAAAGCCACTGGAGGGCTTGCAGAAGGAGAGCAACATGACTCTGGAAATTGAATGGAAAATGGCTTGTAAGGGGTGTCTTAGTCTGGGTTCTTTAGAGAAGCAAAACCAGTGAAGCATATATAGATACACAGAGAGAAATTTACATCAAGGAAATAGCTCATGCAATTGTGAAGAAATAGTTCATGCAGTTGTAGGGGCTGGTAAGTCCCAAATCCGTGGGTCAGGCAACAAGCTGAAGAGCTCTGCTGGCTCACATGGTTGCAGAGGCTGACGAACTCAAAATCCCCAGGTCAGGCAGGCCAGAGACTTCTTCAGGCCAAAAACCAATCCCAGGAACCAGAGGTCAGGTGACAATAAGAGTGCAGGGTCGAGAAAGAGAGTAAACTTCACCAGAACATCCATTTACATAGTGGAGGCAGGTCACACCTCCAAGGAAACTCCCCTTTAAACTGACTGGATCCCCATATCAGATCACAAAATGAAAGTGATTATGTAAGGTCTGCCAAACCCCTGAGAATCATAGCCTAGCCAAGTTGACACAGAACATTAACCATCACAAGAGGGCAGAAGTAGAAGCAGGACAGCCATGAAGAGGTCACTTCCCTCAATGATGGATGATGGTATCTTGGAACAGGATGGTAGCAAAGAAGGTAAAGAAGTGAACAGAGTCCCAATATGTTTTGGAAAGATACCAACAAGATGCACCATTATGCTAAACAAATTTCTGTCTTCTTATCATATCTTACTAGAGACCCCTATATACACTGGGATCATGGAGAACAGAAAGAAGAATGTTAAAGGGTAAAGAACACTCACAGCAATAACACTGGCCTGCTATATGCAGAAAACACTCTTACATACACATTCTCATTTCTTTCTTACAAAAACTTTGTAAGAGAACCAAAAACCAAACCAGTTGCTGTTAAGTCGATTCCGACTCATAGTGACCCTACAGGACAGAACAGAACCGCCCCATAGAGTCTCCAAGGAGCACCTGGTGGATTCGAACTGCCGACCTTTTGGTTAGCAGCCATAGCACCTAACTACTATGACACTAGGGTTTCCCTATAAGGGAAGGAGGCAGATATAACGAGTTCAGTTTTACAAATAGGAAGCTAAGTATCTGAAGATTACGATGGACTAACCCAGGGCAATTTAACTAGTAAGTAGCTAATCCAAGACTCGCACACAATCCTTTTGGCATCTGGCCCTCCGTAGTGCTTTCCTGAGATGTTTGCGCTAATAATTATGACAAATTTCAGCTTTTATTGAGCACTTCTCTTTGTCAGACAGTTTTGTAAGTGACGACATACATCACCTTTTTTAATCTTGAAACGTAGACACCACCATCCCCATCCTTATTTTGCTGACATGAAAACCTAAGGCTCAGAGAGTTTAAGTAACTTGCCAACACTGTCACAGCACCTAAGTGCTGTAACTAGCATTTCAACCATGGCTCCAAAGCCCACTGTGTCAAATCATTATCCTAAACTACTATACACATTCTGTTGAAAAGCCCATCTGCCGCCTTCAATGTTAAATACCTTAAAATAATTGCAAATACTAATATTCTATGAGACTTTTAACAACCAACATACTGATAAACATACAAACACTCCTTCTCACCCGTGATATCTAATGAGGATTCTATTTCTCATCTTCTCTCTCTAGCCTCTGAAAACTGTCCAAGACACACAATCTAATGATCTGTCCTTTTACCATTTAATCCTAGGGACTTCCAGCAATAGCCACCAGTGTAGTTAGAAATGTGTCAAAAATCAGAGCTGTCAGCAGGGTTGAATTTATCATTTGCTCAGAGAATATAAAGCACCCACTACAAAGCCAGCACTTTGTGATCACAAATATTTCTTGAAGATACATCATTTAACAACAGACATACCAGCTCATCCAAATAAAAACATCTATTTGTGAATCTCCTCCAAGGGGTCTTCTATTATTTAACCAGCCATCACCTTAACTTTTTAAAAAATCAGATTCAGAATATTTTCTAGTTAAAATTCTCTTTTGGTTTTCATAAATGCTGTATCTGTTGTTGGAATGCATTCTATTAAGTGATCGACAATTTAGAGCAGGAGAGACATCAAAAAAAAAAACCAAACCCACTGCTGTCAAGTCAATTCCAACTCATGGTGACCCCATGTATTACAGAGTAGAACTGCTCCATAGGGTTTTCTTGACTATAATCTTTACGGAGGCAGGTCACCACGCCTTTCTTCTATGGTGCTGCTGCCCGGGTTACTAGTCAAACACAAACCATTTGCATCACTCAGAGATTTTAGAAGAAACACCAGGGATTATATAATCTAATGGCCTCAAGTTAGAGATGGAAAAGCTTAGTTCCACAAAGTTTACTATTTGTCCAAGGTCCCCCCTGATTTGATGACAAAGCCTCTGACTCCTGGCACAGTGATATTTTACCATCCTTCAATAAGTATTGCCTTTACTAGCAAATTACCATTCTCCCTCTCCAATAAAGTTGTTTTGAGACTTAGTTTACAGGTACCTGTATAACAACACACATACCCGTATAGTCCTGTATATATACAGGTACTCGTATATTTCATAGTTGGGCAAGCTCTTCCACATGTAGTTCCCATGTGGCTGTTTCAATTGCCTCAGACAGAATGAGTCATTCTGTCTTTAGTGCTCCCAGAGAATTGTGCCCGTATCTCAACTATAATACTTAGCACATTGTGTTCTAATTACCTATCTAAACTTCTGCCTCCTCTACAGGGCTGTGAACTCATGGCAAAGATGGTGACTTAATCTTAAGCCCCAGCACCCTGCATAAAATAAGCGTTCAGTAAAAGTTTTCATGAATGGATGCATGGTTGATTTAATCAGCTATTAAAGATCATCTTGTTCACTCCCTGAGTTCAAACAGATGAAGACAATTGAGTGGGTGTCATGCAAACTTACCTTCCTATAAATAAAGTAGAATAGAGACTTGAAGAGATTACTTAAGGAAATTGTATCAGTTTGGGTCCAATCAGGACATGGAAACCACACAGTAACTAAATGGGAGAAGTTTGATATAAAGAATTATTAAACTATGATAGAAGAGTAACAATAAAGATATAAAGAGAAGTCTAAAGGATACCCTGGACTGAGGGAGAGTACCCAAGGAAGAGGTCTCCCTCCCCAAGGCTGGGGTTCAGACCTCATTGAAGAAGGTGTAGCAGCCGCAGCCCACTGGATGGCAAAGAAGTTCACTGAGTCTCCCACGCCAAGGCTGGTCTGGAGTTGCTGGACAAGCAGAAGCAACTTTTCAGGGCACAGGTGAGCTGTGGCCGGTGAGTGAGTAAGCAGGCAGGGAGTTGGGGTACCACTGCAGATGCAAGGCCTGGAGCATATGGTATCCACACCAGGAGAGCCATAGCAAATGAGCATCTGGGACACAAGCAAGCCATGGCTGATGGAAAGGTACACAGAAGGATCTGGGGTGCCACTGCAGGCACAAGGCTTGGAGCAGACAGTGTTCTTGTCAAAAGGGCCCAGCAAGGTGGTCACGGGGCCCAGGCTGGGGCTGCAAGGTTACCAGGCTGGATGCATGGCTGGGCAGGGCACCACCAGATGTCCCTACACATATGCACCACTGACTGATGGCAACAAGAACAGGAAAAAGCAGAAGGCAGCCCCCCACCCCAGAACAAGGAAGAAGCCCACTTCCTCCTGCAACATCCCTCCAGCACCCTCTACTGACAAAGCTTAATGTCATGCTCACTGAAAAGGAAAAATGCCTAAAAGCTCCAGTCCATTATCACAGAGCAAGTACTGAAGGATGAATTTGGAGCTGAGAGACAGTAAACTGATGACTGGCCCAAGGATCCACTACTCACTAAATAAGAGGCATTTGGACCTAAGTTATAAGGCTCTCTAGTTTCCTCATCTACGAAATGAGAATAATACCTACCTCATAAAAACAAACCAACCTGCTGCCATCGAGTTGATTCTGACTCATGGCAATACCATGTGCTACACAGTAGAACTGCTCCATAGAGTTTTCTTGGCTGTTATCTTCACAGAAGCAGATCGCCAGACCTTTCTTCCATGGCACTGCTGGGTAGGTTAGAACTGTCAACCTTTAGGTTAGCTGTAGTCAAGCCCAATTGTCTGTACCACGCCGGGACCTATCTAACTCATATACAGTTGTAAACGTTAAACAAGGTAACGTGTACTTAGAACAGTGACAACGTATGTGCTATTCCTAAACAGTTCCTGGTACATAATAATAATTCAATAAATGCTTGCTATTATCATTTCTATTACTAGGAAAAGCAGAATTAGAATCAATCAGAAGGCCCAATTTCCATTCCCAGCACTGCTGTTAACTGACTCTGGAATATGAAGCCACCACTCCCCACTGGACCCCACTGCTGCTATAGAGTAGCCTTTTCTCACCTTTTTAACAGCTCATTTTTGCACCTCACAGACATCCATGCCTTCTGCTCCACACCAGAGAAACCTACTTTAGGGAACCTATGCAGTAATCCTAACTTTCAAAACCATAGCTCTATAGAAGGAGAGCGAGTAAGAGGGTGAGTTGGCTCCACTGAGAAGTGTTGAAGACATTTACAAAACAAAAATAACAATTGAATGTTACGAGTTTTCCAAGTCTCTGCATGTAGAAAATCTTCCTTGAACTTCTGCTGAGATTTTTTCAGAGCCAGCCTAGGTTGGAAGCAAAGGCAAAAACTAGGAACCAACACACTTGCCTTATCATTATTATCCTCCATCACTACCCTAAATACACACCTGTACCCACATTGTCCTTCATTTATTCGATGGAAGGGAAATGCCCCTTACTGAATTGCAAGTACACATAGGAAGAATATTGTCATGTATAAAAAAAATCCACTGATGTTGAGTTGATTCCAACTCATAGAGACCCTACAGGACAGAGCAGAACTGCCCCAATAGGGTTTCCCAAACTGTAAATCTTTATGGAAGCAGACTGCCACATCTTTCTCCCACAGAGCAGCGGGTGGGTTCAAACCGCCGACCTTTTGGTTGGCAGCGGAGCTCTTAACCACTGCACCACCAGGGCTCCTTAATGTCATGCATACTTAGGGAACTTATCAAATGCCTTCCAAGTGATCCAGAATCCAAGCACACACCTTGGAGCAGGGAGCTGGGGATAGTTCTGGTCACCTGAAGGAAGGCAGGAATACTGCAAGGGAATCTAGCAAGATATGAATAACAAACACTGCCAACCTCATAGTTTTACCTAGAGAAGAAGTCTCTAAATGGAGAGGCCCACTAATAGTCTCCGGCCAGTCCACAACAGGTGTTTTAAACTCCACTAGTTTTACTCCTTGGATAAGAACAAATTTTTTCAAAAGTACCTAGCTGTAAGAATCATCTAGGTGCTTGCTAAAAACACAGATCATAGGAATCAGATGCTCCAAAGGAGGGGCCTAAGAATGACTATTTGTACCAAGTGCCCTTATAACCAGGTAAGTTTGGGAAATTGTTGGTTAATAAAGTTTCCCGAACATGCCTGATCATAATACTCACTGGGGGGATTTTATATAAGCAAGTTCCTGCTGTAGAACTACTGACTCAGAATATGCACGGCCTCTCAAGCATGCTAGGTACTGATCATGGTCAGATATTTTGAAAACACTGGGTTAGATTATTGTTTACATGAAGCTTCTTCTGAAATTCCTAGATTCCCTGGGAAATGATAGTACATTTTAATTAATATCAGGCATTATTTCGCTAGGAAAATTTAGTTCAGCCAGTGGATGTTGTTGTTGTTAGGTGCTGTTAAGTCAGTTCCAACTCATAACAATCCTACATACAATAGAACGAAACACTGCCCAGTCCTGCACCACCCTCACAATCATTGCTATGTTTGCCCCATTGTTGTGGCCACTGTGTCAATCCATCTTGTAGAGGGTCTTCCTCTTTTTCACTGACCCTCTACTTTACCAAGCATGATGTCCTTTCTCCAGGGACTGGTTTCTCCTGACTACATGTCCAAAGTATGTGAGACGTAGTCTCGCCATCCACGCTTCTAATGAGCATTCTGGCTGTACTTCTTCCAAGATAGACTTGTTTATTCTTCTGGCAGCCCATGGTAGAGTCAATATTCTTTGCCAACACCACAATTCAAAGGCATCAATTCTTCTTTGGTCTTCCTTATTCATTGTCCAGCTTTCGCATGGATTTGAGGTGACTGAAAATACCATGACCCAAGCCAGCTAGAGGATAGTAAGGCCCAAAACAAATAGGACACAGGAACTGTAGGTTTTAAAGACACATTAAGAGAACTGGGGGGGGCCTCCCCAGTCTAAAACTTTTTTTTAAGGAGGAATTGGGGATTCTGTCTAGGAAGCAGAAGTGCGATGTGGAGTGAGTGGTGGAGCAAGTGCCTGGCAAACTTTAATGTGCACGTGGGTCACCTGGGGATCTTACTACAATGCAGATTCTGATGCAGCAGGTCTGGGGTGGGGCCCAAGACTGTACACTTCTAACAAGCTGCTGGCCAATAGGCCACACTTTGAGTAGAGCTGTGGGAGAGGCCACTCTAAATAGCCAGGACCTCCTATGTCTGTGGGGTAAGATGCAAGACGGGCTTTTTCCACTATTAACCACTTGACTTTTGCCTGGAATCAGTGATCTAACACCATTGCAGAGGGCACTCTTCGAAAATATTATCTAGAAATGAGCTTCAGAAATGACTATTCCTGAGCTTTGTTGCTTTTTAAAAATAACTTCAAAAGCATAGTAATTGAATAAACATAACAGGTCAGAAATTGTTCTAAATAATCTTCAACTTGTACCAAGGATTCCCAACATTTCTCACTCCACCACAGAGTGGCTCAGTAATTTTTTCATGGTGTGCCCCTAGTCCAAAAGGAATACCCAACAGTTCTACTTAGTAAACAGGTGCAAACAACGTAATAAGCATTTTTGTCCTAATAACTTAGAAGTCATCTGAAAAAACAACATTCATAAAATGAAATAAAAATATTTTATTTCCTTATTAAATAACCACTACTACTTACTAATTGAGATGTGTGCTTCTGTCGACACTGTACAACTTCTCAAACTTTGGAATCGGATTGGCCACCACCACTCTCACTTCCCATTCCAGGGTGACTTTAGTTGATACTTGCTATTTATTACAGCAACTGTCGAAAACCCAGCTTCACAAACATATGACACATTGAAAGGAATGTCATGCAATCTAATGTAGAAACTGTAAACTATCTCAGGCTAGTAGTTCATGTGGTATCCAACAAATATTGAATATCTCTGTACTTCCCTCAAAAAGTAAAAATTCACTAAGGCACCTCAAGGTACCTCGGCTCACAAGCTTAGGGACCACGGGACTCATACCTTCCAGAAAGTAATAATGGTGACCTAGGAGTCGGAATCAACTCTCCGGCACACAACAACAACAATGACCAAAGGCAAAGTAAGAATTCTAATGGGAGACAGAAACTTTTGCAAGGAATAGCTTGAAACAATACAACAAAATCTCTCTTAGATATTAAAGAGAAACTGGTTATTCTCAGCTGCTTGTAAGAACGAAAGCATATTCTTCTTAAAATAATATCGGGATCCTTAAAATAAAATATTATGATCTTTTGAAGGAAAACTATCTTCCTAATAATTACAAGTAACAACACATCACTTTCCCATCAGAAAGAAGACTCAACATTTAATTATTATTATTCGTTTATTTATTTTTTCATTCATCTCTTATTTCCTTGACATTCAACTGCAAATTAAACATGAGGTACAATTTGAACGTTCAAGCCTCGCCAAAAAAAAAGAAACCTTGATTGATTCCAAGTTTTACTTATGTACCTACAATTTCCCAGTAGTCCTATTTCTCAATCAGAATTTGAATAATCTTTACAATTTATATTCTCCTAAACTCAGATTTAATGACTCGGTAGGTTCAGAAGGAGAAGTAACAGCTGCAGCTCATCCCGCTGTGCTATTCAGTAATGACAATGTTATACCACATTAGCAATTGTGACATTAATAAAAAGAAGCCCACAGGATTAATCAAAGACAGCTGACTTTAGTCAAATGTAGGTCAGGCTTTGTTTGCTCAGAAGCTGGTAATAAATTCCCAGGTAAGTGCCCTCGGGTGTCACACAGATATGTCAGGAGCATAATTTCAGCCCACTAAATGATTCACATTTTTAAGTTTCTGTAAGCCATTGCTGAATTACTGTTAAGCATTTAATTCCACTGCCAGGCCTACAGGCTCCTTAAAATTATTAACTTATGTGACATTACAATGGTTTTCCCTTTAGGCAGTACTTAAGAGGACATTGGAGGGTTTCACATTCACCTTCCAGATACTGAAGTTCTTAATAGAAGAGGCTCAGGGGTCACCCCCAATTTATTGTGTAATTATAGTGGGAAATGGTATTGATGGTTAAGACAGCCATCTCTAATCACAGAGTCATCATTGTGGTAGAAAATATCATTGTCAGCCTCATCGTATTATTGCATTCTTAATCAAAAGTTCTTGTGGTAGGCTTTATTCAAACAAGAAGTCCAGAACCACAAAATCCAAAAATCTGTTTTAAAAATAAACACTTTGGGAAACAGTTTGGCAGTTTCTTGTAAAGTTAAACATACACCAACTATGTGATCCAGTCATTGTATTCCTAGGTACTTATCCAAGAGAGATAGACCCATATGGCCACAAGAAGACCTGCACAAAAACGTTATAGAGGCTCTATTCATAATGGCCCGAATTAGAAACGACCCTAATCAGCAGAAAAATGGCTAAACACACAGTAGTCATATACTGGAATACTACTCAGCAATAAAAAAAAAGAACTACGGATTCCAGCAACAATTGTGGATGAAATCTATAAAATACTATGTTAAGTGAAAGTAGCTAGACACACAACAAACAGTACCAGTTGTGTGATTCCATCTATGTGAAATTCTGAACTTCCCATCATTTTTGTCCATTAGCTCCAGGTCCAAATTCATCACAGTTTTCAAGACCCGCTTTAGCTATCACCTCCTCAGAAAGGAAATTCCTAATCTTCATCAGAGTAATCATTCTTCCTTATAAACTCTTACCGCACCTATGCCCAGGTCTCTTATCATAATGACCACTGTCTCCCTTATATTGTGAAGTGGTTTGGACTCCAGCTCCAAAAGAAACATGTGACTTCCAAACTTGGCTCCATGGCTCACCAGCTGTCTAAATTTAGGCAAGTCACTTCATTTGTCTATGCTTCAGTTTCTTCGTCTGTCTGTTAAAAATATAAAAATAACACCTGTCTTGTATGATTGGAGCCCTGGTGGTGCAATGGCTAAGAGCTTGGCTTCTAACCAAAAGGCTGGCAGTTTGAATCCACCAGTCACTCCTTGGAAACTCTACGGGACAATTCTACTCTGTCCTATACAGTCACTATGAGTTGGAACAGACTCGATGGCAACAGATTTGGGTTTGGTTTTTGTATGACTGACGTGAGCAGGAAATTAGACAATATACATAAAGTGCTTAGTCTGACTTAATTTATAAGGGCTCAATATTTATTCCTAAATATGCTAGTTAAAGGAGAATAAATTCTCTACGTGGATAAATATAATGGAGACAACTGGTAAATGGAAAGTTTTTTGAGGAATATCAAGATAACTAGAAGTAGATAACTGTAATTTTCAAAATGGGCGTAAGTTAGGTTTTAGAAACTGCACAATGGTGAACCTGGTGTTAATTCCAGGCAGAAAGAGTCTAGTTAAAAAGGAAAACAAAAAAGATGCAGAAGTAGTAGTCCTGGTATCAAAGACACATATCCATCCCAAGACTTGTACGTTAATATAGCATCTTTATCAATAATTGCCAAAAACTGGAAACAAATGTCCATCAACAAAAAAATGGATGAACAAAATATGTAATATCCCTACAAAAGAAAACACTACTCAGCAATAAAAAGGAGCAAGTTACATGGATGAATCTCAAAATGATTACACTGAAAGAAGCCAGATACAGAAGAGTACATATTGTGTAATTCCACTTATATGAAATTCTAGAAAATACAACTAACATAACAGAAACAGAAAAGCAGATCAATGGTTACCTGAGGACTAGGGATGAAGGGCAGGCATGACTGCAAAGGGGTATGAAGAAATTCTGGAGGGTGATGAAATCTATCTTGCTTGTGGTAGTAGTTTCAAGAGTGTATACATAATTCTGTCAAAATTCATCAAATTGTGCATTTAAAATGTTGCATTTGGTTATATTCCTCTGATAATTGGTTATATTACATCAAATAACTTCTAAATTCCCTTCCAACCTTAGATTTCCTGACACTGAAAATATACGATGTAAGATGTACTGCTTGCACAAAGTACACAGGTGCTCAGCAAGGGAGGGAGGCCCGGACGGAGGGAGGGAGGGATGGATAGATGGATAGACAGATAATGCAGTCTGATATTTTCAAATACTCAGTACCAACTGTCCACAGACATATTACCCTTACCAAATCTGTTGCTGTCGAGTCAATTCCAACTCCCAGTGACCCTACAGGACAGAGTAGAACTGCCCCATAAGATTTCCAAGGAGCGCCTGGTGGATTTGACCTGCCAACCTTTAGGTTAGCAGCCGAACTCTTAACCACTATGCCACCAGGGTTTCCCCACAGACATATTAGACACATGAAATAAACTGGACTCCAGAGAAAGGAAATTAAAATGTATTTGTGCCTTGAAGAGTTTGCTAAATGCTTACCTTTGAGTACTCAAATATATACTGCATTTTTATGATTTTGAAAGCGGTTTACAAAGAAAATTAGACTGTTACATGAAAATCTGTTCATGTGTTCAGATTGGCTGAGTCTGAGCAGGGAGCACTGTGGCCCTGTCTCATAATGGACTTTGGCAAATTCATTGCAGCTCTGCTCTGACAATTGAGAACCCCAAGTTCTAGCTGCTAAAGAAAGATGTGAGCAACAGAGAAGCAATAACCGAGCAGTGCCCACAAGTTCCACTCCCTTCTCCCAAGTGATTTCTCATCCCACATTTGGCTTTATATGCTTTGCACATATTTTTTAACCACTGCACCTACTACACACCCTAATATGAGACACTTCTGCAGTCCTCTGACACTGAGTGTATATTGTCCCCTCAATAACAGAGCACCTCATAGCAAAGGTTCCATTTAAATAAATTTGCTAATACATTTGTACACAATAACCATCTTGGCTCTCTGAGGCAGCGGATGAAGCTCTGAGCTCCAGAGAATTTTTTTTTTTTTTTAACCATGACCCAGAGCCAGGAAAACATTTTACATCATAACCTATTACACAGAACACATGTAAAATAATAATTACCTTACTAGGTGCCATGTGGGGCCCTGGTGATGCAGTGGTTAAGAGCAATGGCTGCTAGCCAAAAGGTCGGCAGTTCATATCCACCAGCCACTTCTTGGAAACCCCATGGGGCAGTTCTACTCTGTCCTATGGTATCACTGTGAGTAGGAATCGACTCACTGGCAACGGGTTTGGTTTTGGTTTGGAGGTGCCGTACAGTCCAACATTTTCTATTTTAGTTCATTTTTTAATGCTACTGGTCAGAACCCACTAATTTGATTGTAAGACACCCTAATGCTTCATGGTTGGGGTCTGAAAAGCACTAATTAAGGGATAATTATCAATTATTATTTACAGGGTGTGTGGCAGTGGACCAAGTGCCCAAAAACTGAAAACTGTGTCGTCAACATTAGAAACAAAGCCCAGAGCCCTCAAAACCTATAAATAATATTACTATTTTCTATGAATGAAACTAATAAGAGTTAATGCATAATGGATGAGATTGGCTAAATGTAGGAATTAATCCAGGAGAATGTGGGGGGAAAGGGATTTGAAAATACTGAAGTCCAGTCAAGGTGTCCAGGATACAGTGTGACAGAAGTCTTACTTAATTATCATTCTCATTGGAAAATGTGAAGCCTGACAGTTTCATTTTGCCCTGTCAGAAAATTCTACTAATAGCGAGAACTGACTGCATTTCTTTCCGTCTGGTAAGCGGGAAGTCAGATGACAAGTACTTTTTAGTAGGTTCCTCAACTGTCCTCAACTGCAACTTCTAGACACAAATATCCAATTTGCTTGGCAGCTCCAGGCCGAGAGGGAAGTGGGCACCAGACTCTCATGGCTCAATGATACACATTATGAAAAAAACAACTAACTCCCCTGTTTTTCCATCCATGTACACGGAGTGACTTATGATTACAGAAATTGATTTCCCATATATGATTTTTTAAAGAGCAAAGAACACACTGTCCAGCTAATATGAATTTCTCATCTGCTTGCCAGTTATACTTTTCACTATAAATGAATAAATAGGGTCTTGATTAATACACATAGTCTTAGGAGTTTGGTTACATGATGGTTTCTGCACTGAATGTAAAACTCAAAGATTGTGCAAGGCAAAGAACCAGACCTAGACTGGACAATGGAACTCAAGAGAGAGACAGCCTGCCGGGCATCCAGCCAGCCTGTCTCAAAGAAATCCCTCTCTCAGCTCTCGCTCTCTACCTATAATAAGTTGTTCGGGGCTGATAAATGACAAAACAAATAAAAATGTATTGGTTTTGTAGAGAAAGTATTGACTTAGCATTCCTTTAGCCAGCTGGAGTGAAGGAATGTTACTGAGACCCTGTCAAAATCGCTTTCCCACACCACGGCTATGTGAGTTTCAACCTTCCACAGATGGAAGTTAATATTTTTAAAGGAAGACAAAACAATTTGCATCTTAGGGTTTGATGGCCATATCCACCAAAAAAAAACCAAACCCCGTGCAGTCGAGTCGATTCCGGCTCATAGTGATCCTACAGGACAGAGTAGAACTGCCCCATAGGGTTTCCTAGACTGTAATCTTTACAGGAGCAGATCACCAAGTCTTTTCTCCCATGGAGCCACTGGTAAGTTCAAACCACTGCACCACCGGGGCTCCTTGATGGCCATATCACATGTTAGTATTTCAAGTCAACTGCTGGGTCTGGCTTTTCATTGCTCCTCAACGTCATTCATTCATTCTACCAACATTTCATGGGCATCCAGATTCTGGGGTCACAAAAGAGATCAGGGCTGCCCTCAAGGAGCTCAAAGAACTAGGAAGAGAACAGAAAGAAAATAAGTAGACAACAGTGTGAGAAATACTGGATGTAATGTATGGTCGCAGCATCAAGTAGGATCAACTCAGCTTGAGGGAGGAAGGTAAGCAGTCTCACAAGAGAGATGTCTGAGGCGGGTTGTGGGGAGAGATTTGAGGTCTCAAAGGAGACAACGGAGAACTGGTCATCCTAGGAAAAGAGAGCACGCGCAGGGGCTCTGTGGCATGAAGCAGTAGGGTGAGAGAAAACACTGAGAGCACAGCAAGGCGGAAACACATTTGTGAGGGAAGGAGACAGAGCCTGGCAAAGACTCAGGGGTCAAACATGGAGCACGTCAATCCCATTCTGAGGAGCTTGGCTTGGCATGACCACAGAGGAGCGTCTCAGGATCAGACCTGCACTGGTAAAGGACACTCTGGCAGAACTGCAGCAGGCTCTGGAGCGAGCAATACTAGAGCCAGGGTCTAATAAGAAGATTACTCTAGTGTTTCTGACCCTAGATTTTTGGGGGATTGTTTAGGAGCCAACATAGATACCTAAGCCTATTGTATTGGTTTTTGTTTTGTCTTGTTTTGCTCTCTTACAAAAAGACACTTAAAGTTAATGCAAATCTTTGCCACTTGAAACCCAAGTCCTTCTGCTGAAGATGTGTTTTCCTCTTTTACTTTGTCCAAAGTCACCCAAATGATAGGAGAATCTCTTTAGTCAGAAAGCACTACATCATTAGCTAATTTTTCTAACAACACGATTCTTCTCTTTTTCTATCACCCTAAAACCTATAACTGTGTGAAAGGGAGGCACTCATCAGAAGTGGCAATGCCTGGCAGCTTTCTGCTCTGCCTCCTAAATTATCGTGTACAGGAGGAGCAGTCCCTGCAGATGTCCAGTTCCCACTCCTGGATTAGTGAGAGTCCAGAGCATATCAGGCCCAGGCAAGATGGTGGCTGCCACATGTTGGTGCAGCCTCAGTGATTAGTGATGAGCAATGGTGAGCTCGGGGAAGGCTGTATGAAGAACGCAGACGGCTGGTGAGCTCAAAATGTCACACCGGGAGGAGGGCTCAGGCATGCAGGCCACAGGATGGACGCAGGAGCTTGGCAGCAAAGGGTTCAAAGCCAACATTGTGAGGAAAGATCTGGAATGGGTCCTGCACTAACAACTGAGAATCACATTTTTCCCAATTATCATGCATTTGACAGCTGCTTATAATTTTTTCATGAGTCCATGACTACATAAAAATAAACACTCTGAGGGAGATAATAGTCTCCTATAATGACAGCACATAGTCAAGCTGCCAAATATTGTTTAAGTTAGCGTCTATCTATTTGCTTGTATGTTTGTTTATGAACGCGTCCTTCCAAGAAAAATTGGGGGTGGCTTGTTTGGGGAGCAAATACAAAACTGTTTGCATACCATGTTCCTGAACTATATAGTTAAGATGCAGCCTTGATGCATTTTTAAAAACACATTTAAATAAAAGCATTTCTATTTCTATTTAAAAATAGAGTTCTATAAGAACATACTTAAATTTGTATTATAAGAACATACTTAAATTTGTATTGAAATAACAAGAAGGCAGTCACCTAACTTAATGTTTTCATGGGCACCTACATAAGATTTCATGAGGTGTTACCTTTCCGCTTCTACATTTAGAAAGAAAATGGTATCGCATTGAGGGTAAAACTCAGAGGATTCATCTGTGTACTTAAAACCAGATAAACCAATACAAATAAAAGGCCTCTCCAGAAGTTTCCAGATTAACACTTTACATAAGAGCATTTTGGGGTGTCATGGATTGAATTGTGCCCCCCAAAAAATGTGTGTAGCAACTTGGCTAGGTCATGATTCCCAGTATTGCATGATTGTGTTATCTGATGTGATGTCCTTATGTGTTGTAAACTCTACCACTATGATGAGATTATATGTGATCTCCTCATGTGCTGTAAATTCTATCACTGTGATGAGGTTATACTGATGAGGTTGACAAGATCAGTGTCTTAATGCAATCTCTTTTGAGATATAAATGAGAGAGGAGCAAGCAGAGACACATGGGAACCTCATACCACCAAGAAAGCAGTGCTGGGAGCAGAGCGCGTCCTTTGGACCTGAGGTTCCTGCGCAGAGAAGCTCCCAGACCAAAGGAAGTCTGATGACATGGACTTTCCTCCAGAGCCAATGGAGAAAGCGTTCCCCTGTAGCTGACACCCTGAATTTGGACTTGTAGCCTACTGGACTGTGAAGAAATAAACTTCTCTTTGTTAAAGCCATCCACTTGTGGTACTTCTGTTAGAGCAGCACTAGATGACTGAGACGTGGAGCATATAAATGATTTCATTATCTTCCAGGAGTTTTAAATAAAAATGTGAGTGCTAATAAGTAGGCTAAGTTGTTTTTCATTTCAGTTCCATGTTTTTCCTTCTATCCTATGTTCCTTGCTATTCTCTGCATAAGCCACTGCATGTCCAATTAACAGCTAAGCATGTATTGTTAGTGTAACAATACTACACTCAGCTTTAGGCTTCTATGATTAAATGGGCAGTACTGCTCTCACTGATTTCACTCACAGAAGCAGCTTCAAAGCAGCTAAAGTGCTCTACAAATTCAAAGTAATGATGTAAAATAACGAATAAGCTTTTGAAAACACTGAAATAATAACAGTAGTTGATGGTACTGTGCATTTTCTAAAGCTTGCGGCTCTCTGATGTTTTAACATAAGAACTCCCCATTCTTATTTTTAATTTACCAAAAGAGTACAGAAAATAAGTCGAGATTTCATTTTCTGTTGAAAAGCTGATCCTATTTTAACACTAAAATTACTATTTTTACCTGTATGACTTAATTAAGAAGGAAAAGCCTACAAATATTATCCCTACCCCAAAAGAATTGATAACAGTTTTAAAACTGCTTGAAAATCACTGTAACCAGATTGGTATGGTCGTGGTCAGTAAACAGTTAATTATCAAAAGGCTGATAAGCCTTTAAGAGACAGCCAACTATTTAAAGGAGAGATAATATGCTCTACCACAAAAATTCTAGCAAATGTAATCTTCGAAAAACATTAATAGTTTTAACATTTCAGGTGACAAGGCCTTGAATCTATTAAAGAATACCTTTCAAGAGAACATAAAACTTTTTACTATTCCTAGTAAATATATTTTAGGTAGGAACTCAACTTTATAATGACAAGATTAAAAAACTCACTGCCATCAAGTCGATTTGGGCTCATAGGGATCCTACAGGACAGAGTGGAACTGCCCCATAGGGTTTCCAAAGAGCATCTGGTGGATGTGAACTGCGACCTTTTGGTTAGCAGCCAAACTCTTAATCACTATGCCACCACAGAGTTTCCAGATTAAAAAAAAAAGGACTATAAAGTTAATTTAAATGGTATATAAATATTTTCTACCCTCTTTATCCTCTCTAAATAAAGGGCAATGACTATATCAGGGCTTCGCATTTTGGAAAGTCCTTGTGTTAATAGTTTCTTTACTTAAGGTTTTGATTAAGTGACATTGAAATTATTTCAACTCTAATTTTAGCCGAAGTAGAATCAAAGAACCTGAGATGTATAATAATTTATTTCTGCATTAGCAAAGATTTTTTTTTCCTTTAGTCATAAAAAGTCAGTTGAAAGGGGCACAGTAAAACAGTCAATCTTATCTGTTTCTGATGAGTGAATAAATTTGTTTAACCTTTAGAAAAGGCAATTTAAGTATGTCAAAAGCTTTATATTAGTTATCTATTGTTGTATAACAAATTACCTGAAAGCAACAGAGAGTTTCAGTGGGTGAAGAATTCAGAAATGGCTTTGTTGGGTGGTTCTAGTTCAGGGTTTCTCACAAGGCGGTGGTCAATATGTCAGCCAGGGCTGCATTTATTGGAAGGCTTATCTGGGGCTACAATATCTACTTCCAAGATGGCTCATTTGCCCAGCTGTTGGCAGGAGGTCTTGGAGGAGGATATAAGCAAAAGTCACCACATAGACCACTCCACAGGGCTGCCTGAGCATCCTCACAACATGTCAGCTGGCTTCCCCAGAACAAGTGCCCCAAGAGAGAGTAAGGAGGAAGTCACAGACCTTTTCTGACAGCCTCCAAAAACACACCATTGCTTCTGCCATATTCTATTCATTAGAAATGAGTCACTAAGTCCAGCTCACACTCAAGAAGAGGGGACTTAAAAGGCATCTCTTGAAGGATCGAGTAATAAAGAAATTTTAGACAAATTTTATAACCACAATAAGCCTTAAAAGTATTTTGGAAAGTAATCCAAAACACACACACAGCTTTATAATGTTGTTCATTGTAATAGTATCTATAAAACAAATCATAAACACTTTCAATATCCAATCATAGGGAAGTAGTTGAGTGAAGCCAAGAATGTGCATGTGATGCATGAATTGCAAATAATGTTGTCTGAGAATTATCAATAACAAAAGAAAGCTTCTATTATAGCATTATATTAAAAAGAGAGAGAAAGCGCATACAATCACATGATAGAAATACATGGAAAAAGATTAAAAGGATAAAATCAGTTGCGTTTTGGTGTTCGAACTGGAAGTTAACATTTGCCTCTCTCTACTTTTCAGTATTTCCACATAATGGTGCATCCACCGTACTCTATTCCCAGCTTTAGATGTACTTACATTCACACTGTATGCTATGCACTGCTCTTTTAAAACTTACAAGTATTATTTTTCATTCAACAGTTTCCTAATTTTTAACAAGAGAATGCCTCTCCATTCTTAAATTATCAAATTAGTCATTTTTTTAAATCATAAAACCTCCACCTGAAAGACATAGCAAAACAGACATTCCTGTTCATTGCTGGCAGAGGTGTAGGTGTTCTCCCCACTCCACTCTCAAGGGGTCTTGTTGTGTTAACGGAACCTTGGAGGTTGTTGGGAAAGACCAAATGCATGCAGTGAAGGCCACTCCGTACACGCAAGGTGGACAACTGATCCCAGAAGATAACTCCTGGCCCCAGAGGCTGGGAAAGGGACTCTATGACAACACAGCTCCTGTGAACTCAAATTGTAACTCGTAGCTTTCCTTCTCCTACCCACCCCCCTGAGGACTTCCAGAAAACAGACCCGCAAAAGACCTCTCTTACGAATGGGACGTAGGGGTCCGGCCAGTCAGACCACCCTTCCTTCTCTTTCCTTACACTCAAGTCTCCACCCAGCCTTTCTCATTACAAACAATGTAACAGATAGAGCCTGTGCTCTGCCTAGGTCCTCCAGAATTCTTCTGACTAGTTCTGCACTTCCATCCCTCAGCTTCTGGGTGTTTTGCTTCTAAGGGTATAAACCTGAAACTTTCTTCAGGGGTTTCTTTTGAGCTATTGGACTATGTTGACTGCAAACACAAAGAGTTAAAAGTCCTTGGAAGTTCACATCTGACTCATTCATACCAAACAACCTCACCCCCACCAGACACACACACACACACACACACACACACACACACGCACACACACGCACACACAAAGCAGTCTTTAGTCAATGACTGATACAAATAAGAATATGAAAGCCCAACTCCCTTGCCCCAAGCCAGGACAAAATCTAAGGTGTACTTTATGCTCCAGAGCTCCTGAAGGCTGAGGCTGGAACTTGGCTGGAAATATCAATCTTTCTTGGTGTCTTCACCTTCCGTTCTACCTTCCCCACATTTTTCCAGTTCTCCTGGGAATTCTTCCTTAATAAACGCTTTGCACACAACTCCTCACATTAGGGTCTGTTTCTGGAGAATTGATGGAAAACTCAGTGACTACATGGAATTTAGTTGCCTTGAGACTAGGGATGTTAAAAGTCCTTCAATGCTAAGAACATTCTACACAACAAAGAATTATTCCAACCAAAATGGCCATAGTACCCTGACCAAGAAACATGAGAAAAGAAAAGAAAAAAGAGAGTTCAGCTAGGACCAAAACCCAAGGAAGTCCAGAGGTTAGAGTTTGGTTGAGGAAGAAGAGTCAGCTAATGACATTGAGAGGGAGTGGCCAGAGAAAGAGAGAGGGAGAAAACCAGGAGAGTATGATGCATAGAAACCAAGAAAGGTGTTTCAAAAAGAATGGGGTCTCAGCAGTGCTGAATACTGCTGAGAGGTTACATAAGGCAAGAACAGAGAACTGGCACTGGATTTGCTCCATGTAAGTCATGGAAGCCCTTGACAATGTAGTTCTAAGTAGTGGTGAGAGTGAAGTTATATTTAAAGTGGGTTGAAGAATGGATGGGATTTATAAGGGGAGATATCATATGTGTTTGGCCTTGAGTAAGTGCAGAAAAGTAGGAGGGTAATTGGGAGAGATTTAGGACAAGGGGAGTTTTTTTTAAAAACATGTTTATACAATGATAAGAATTATTCAGTAGAGATGGAGAAATAAAAAGTGCATGACAGAGAGGAAAGAACAGAAAGAACACAGCTTGAGCAGACAAGAAGAGATCTCCCAAAATATATTTACCTTTTCCCAAGGGCCCAGTTCTTAGAATTATATTGCCTGTTCTCATCCCCACCCACCTCTGACCCCTTCCTAGGGGATGAGAAATGCATTAATTTTTTTCATAATGACTCATCCTCCCCAAAACAACAGATTGAAAGACTTCCTGCTAAAGCATACACACACAAAAGAGCACAATAACAACTCCCCCATATACTCAGTTATCTTGCTCTGTGCTGTCTTTAATAATGAGTGAGACAGGTGAGGGTGGAGAATCTTGATTTTTTTAAAGGCAAGTTCCTCTTTACTTGCCTCCTAAATAGTTCAAGGCATCTATGGAGATACACTGCTCAGATCTCTCAAGACAGAACTTTCCGCGAGGAATGTAATTAGCTGACGCCTTCGGCTGTTGCACATCTGGATCCATCCCAGCATTAACACCAAACCCACTCTCTATTTAGGATGCTCCCAGTCAATGACTGACTCAGCACAGGTACTACAGTACAGACCACAGATTCCTGGCCAACACAAGACTCCCGATCGGCTTGATCTAGACTTTCTCAGGGCTGTGTTAAGGCCTGAGGCTCTTCCCACCCAATCCTTACTCCCTCCTTTCATAGATGTCAGATCTGCATCACGATCTGAAGGTTCTCTCTTACTGCTCCTGCTGCAGCACCCCTTTATCCTTCACAGGTGTTTCTTATAATAAACCTCTTGCACTTCCAATTCTGTTTTGGGGTCTGCTTCCTGGAGAACCCAAACTGATGCAAATTCCTCTTCCTTATTATATCCCAAACACGCCCCAACATTGAAATGTTAAGTCAGCACAAGTTGACCAAGTCATAGAAGCTTCCTAGACACATCCAAACACCTTTAGGGACCGAGTTACTGGGGCTGAGGGATGGAGCTCATAGTCTCGGGAGACATCTAGGTCAACTGGCATAACATTGTTCATAAACAAAATGTTCTACATCCTACTTTGGTGAGTAGCATCCGGGGTCTTAAAACCTTTCAAGCAGCCATCTAAGATACATCTATTAGTCCCATCCCATCCAGGGCAAAGGAAAAGAAAACCAAAAGCACAAGGGAAATACTAGTACAAAGACTAATGGACCACATGAACCACAGCCTCCAACCAACCTAGCCCAGAAGAACTAGATGGTGCCCGGCTACCACCACTGACCTCTCTGACAGGGATCACAGTAGAGAGTCCCAGGCAAAGCAGGAGAAAAATGTAGAACAAAATTCAAATTCACAAAAAAAGACCAGATTTACTGGTCTGACAGAGACTGGAGGAACCCCCGAGACCACATGCCCCAGACACCTTGCTAACACAGAACTGAAGCCACTCCTGAAGTCCACCTTTCAGCCAAAGATTAGATAGGCCTATAAAACAAACAACACATGTGAGGAACGTGCCTCTTAGTTTAGTCCAGTATATGAGACCAAATTGGCAACACCTGCCCAAAAGCAAAGACGAGAAGGCAGGAAGAGACAGGCAACCTCGATGAATGGACACAGGGAACTCGGGGTGGAAAGAGAAAGGGAGAGAGTGCTGACACATTGCAGAAATTGCAACCAATGTCACAAAACAATTTATGTCTAAATTTTTGAATGGGAAACTAATGTGCACTGTAAACTTTCACGTAACGCACAATAAAATTACAAAAAAAAAGATTAAAATCTGTTGGCATACCAGTTTGTCTTGATTTTACATATACAACATTTCAACCAAATACTTAGTGTCTGTGGAAACATCATATCAAATTTTTGCACTTTCAAGAGGTAGATAATTAATAAATTTCTGTTATTATTGATAGCTATGTTATTTTTATAAACAATTGTCATAACCTCCAAAAGATCTGGCACTAACTCATATCTGTCTCTTCCCTATGGAATAAGCAGAATTCAGTAGATTCTTGTCCTTGTTTGCTCTTTTCCAGCAAAGAAATCATAGTGCACAGTTGCCAAATGAATATACACTGGAATGATGTTATGATACAAATATAGCGAAGAATGCCACCCAGGCATTCCGTATCGGTAGAGTTTTTGGTTACAAGCAATAGCTAACATAAGCAGAAGAGAATTAATCAATGTGAGGTGAGGTGGCAGGGAGGGGACTCACAGAATCAATAAGCCAAGACATCAGGGTTGGGAATGGACTGGAAGAATCAAGGAGGCTCTGAGGGGCAAGAAGTGGAGCTCAGCAATCATTTCATGGCTGGAAAATTCTGGCCAGGACAATGCTACCATTGTTGCAACAAGTCACCTGCAACCATCTCTCACATCTATGTGTCCAGCTGTTTGGGACCAAGTCAAACAGCTGCCACCAAGGAAAGGAAGAGCAGAGATCCTTCTGTGGTGGGGGGGACAGGCACCACTGCTACCAGGACTACAAGGGGAGGTGGAAATTTCCTTGAAAGGAAATTGGAGAGGTATTGGAAAGGGCTGGGTGCTCAGAAGACAGAAAAAATTAGAAGAACAAATTCCACCACACATTTCTAGATCTCAAATCAGCTCTTTCCAATCATTCGTAAGTCATGGGAAGTTTGTTCAAAGATACCAGATGGTAGTTCTCAACCTTGGCTGCACGGAAGAATCACCTGGGGAGCTTTTATGAATCCTAACACTCAGGCCACAAGCCAAATCAATTAAACAAGAACTTTGGGGGTGGGGCCCAAGTATCAGTACCTTTTAAAGCTCGCCAGGTGATTGCAATACGCAGGCAAGGTTGAGAGCCCAACAGGTAAAACTGACAAAGCAGAGTTACTTCAGTTGGGTGGGGAGATTAGCACCTCCTCCATCCCCACTGGTCCCTAAGAACCCTCTAAGGATTCCTTTTGTACCAGCACTTAAGGCAAATTGTAATTACACATTTGTTGACTCCTCTATTTTTCCCATACCCCAGATCTAACCTGCCAGGTTGGCTCAACTTTCAGAAGATAACCAGAATCCTACCACTTCTGCTGCCACTCTGATCCAAGCCGTCATCCCTTGTTTGCATTGCTGCAGTGGCATCCTGGTGGGTTTCCCTGCTTCTGCCCTTCTCCCCCACCCCTCCCACCCATCATTCTCAACAAAGCAGCAGGAGTAATTCTTATAAAAGATAAATCAGATCATGCTCCTCCCCTGCTCAAAATCCCAATGTGGCACCCTATTTCATTCAAGTTAAGGCCAAAGCCTCGGGGCTCTACGCTAGGAGTCGGCAAACGTTTTTAGTAAATATCTGTCACAATTACTCAGCTCTGCTGTTGTAACCAGAAAGCAGCCATAGCCAATACATAGATGAATGAATATGGCTGTGTTCCAACAAAACTTCATTTACAAAAACAGCTGTAGACTGGATTGGCCCCCAGGTGGTGGTCTGCCCACACCTGCTCTACAAATCTGACTGCTTCGACCTGACATCCTCCTTTCCAGTCACACTGGCCTCCTTGAAGCTCCTGGAACACTCCGGGCTCTCTCCTGCCTTAGGGAGTGTGTCCCACGTTCCCACTGCGTTTGAGGCTTTCCCCTTAGCTAACTCCCTCACTCCTTCACGTCTGTCCAGATCTTAGCTTCTCAATAAGGCTCATCATGACCACCCTATTTAATATAGCACCCTGCCTCCCCACCTCCATCCCACAGCACTCTTGTTGTTAGGTACCGCAGAGTCAACTCTTGCTCACAGCGACCCTGTGTGACAGAGCAGAACTGCCCCATAGGGTTTTCTAGGCTGTAACCTTTACAGGAGCAGATCCCCAGGTCTTTCTATCATGGAGCCCCTCAATGGGTACAAATAACCAATCTTCAGTTAGCAGCTGAATGCTTCACAGTTGCACCACCGAGGCTCCTCGGTGGCACTCTGGAAAAAAGAAATAGCAAACCCATTGCCATGGAGTCAATTCCGACTCATAGCAACCTTGTAGAATGGAGTAACACTGCCCCATACGGTTTCCAAGAAGCCGCTGGTAGATTCAAACTGCCGACCTTTTGGTTAGCAACTGAGCTCTTAACCACTGCACCACCATGGCACTCTAGGTCCTCCTTATTCTTTCCTTCTCAATTTTTTTTTCATAGCACCTTTCACTTCTAAACATACTTTACAATTTACTTATTAAGTTTTTTACTGTCTGTCTACAATGTAAACTCTGCAAGGGCAGTGTATGCGGCAAGGTTCAGTCCGAAAAGCAGCACCACTGTGAGAGATTTAAGGATGCATAACAGGGCTTAGTCATTACGCAACTGTGGGAGCAGGCGGGGCACGCAGCGCAGAATGGATCTCCGGTGTGTTGTCTGAATCTGCTATGAGTTACCCATTCTAGCAGTCTGTAAGGAAACTTGGATGTGGCCGAGGGCAGGGACAAACCTGAACTCACAAGGACAACTGGAACCTCTGAGGACAGACTGGAACCCACAGCCGTCTCCCACCGATTCCAACCTCCATGCTGTAGGTCATGGGCAGGAGACGCTGGCACCCGGCCCAGGCCTCAGAGAAGCAGAAGGAGGTGATCTACCAGGACCCAAAGGAGCTGGGTGCCTGGTCCTGCCGCCGCACACCAGACAAGCAAGCCAGCAGTTCAGCTCCAAAGTGCCAGCACTGTAGCTCCACCTAAGCCCGCGCTCATCTCCACGGCCCAACGGCTACAGCTACGCTTCCGCCTCCAGATCATATGCAAATTTCTCTCGTGGCCAAGTCTGACACGGAACCCCACAGGAAAGGTAGCTCTGGGAAATGTAGTTTGCTGTTAGATAGGTGCAGTACACAGCTATCACCCAAAACCCATTGCCATCCGGGGGATTCTGACTCATAGCCACCCTACAGGACAAAGTAGAACTGACCCATAGGTTTTCCAAGGTTGTAAATCTTTAGAAAAGCAGACTGCGACGTCTTTCTCCCCAGAGCCCTTTGTGGGTTCAAAGCAGGGCTCAAACCAGTTCGTTCTGGCTGGAACCCCTGCTGAAAATTTGCATTTCTAACAAGTTCCCTGCTGAAAACTTGCATTTCCACTCCAGATGGACTGAATCAGAATCTACATTTGAACAAGATTCCCAGGTGATTCTTATGGATAACTTCCTGGGAACCTGTTAGAAATGCAAATTCTCAGCAAGGGTTCGAACCTGAACTAAAGGGTTGGAAGCCCTGGTTCAAACCAACAACATTTCCATTAGCAGCCGAGCAATTAACTAATCACTTTGCAACCAGGGCTCCTTAGAAAGCGATCACAGGCAGGAATAATATTGTGTGTTTGTTTTACCCGTGAATCAGAATCCAGGAACCTAAAACAGTGCCTGGCACACGGTAAGTGCTCAATAAAATGG
Organism: Dugong dugon; assembly: GCA_030035585.1. Classification (NCBI taxonomy): domain Eukaryota; kingdom Metazoa; phylum Chordata; class Mammalia; order Sirenia; family Dugongidae; genus Dugong; species Dugong dugon. The sequence continues at coordinate 16,742,840 of CM057480.1, read as the reverse complement.
TTGTTGAATGACTCCCAGGAATGAGACGTGGGTGGTTATTTGATCGTGCCAGTGCCCCTGTTGTTACTGTTAGCTGCTGGAGACCCCATGCACAATGGGATCAGACAGTCGTGACCCACAGGGTTTTCACTGACTGACTTTCAGAAGTAGATCACCAGACCTTCTTCCTAGTCTTAGTCTCGAAGCTCTCCTGAAACTTGTTTAGCATCATAGCAACACTCAAGCCTCCACTGACAGACAGGTGCGTGAGCCGCATTGGCCGGAATCCAACCAGGGTCTCCTGCTTAGAAGGCAAGAGTTCTACCACTGAACCACCGCTGCCCTCTTGTCCAGCCCCCCTACTAGTTTGTAAGTTCCATGAGAGCAGAGACCATCTCTCTTATGGCCAACATTCTATCACCAGCCCACAAAACCCACATTCAATCTCTGTGCAGGCTCTTATTCAAGGAAACACTGCCCAGCAGCCAGAAACAGTTGGAGAAATCTGATCCTAAAGGTGTCTCTACAAGAATGCCAAAGAGCATCATCCAGCACAGATGCACAGCAACACTTCTTAAAATCCTTTGTCAAGCCCTCAAACTCGAAGTATCTCCTATACGTGGGAACCCACCCCCAAGGATTTCTCACCTGTCCCTCAGCACCACTGAAATCACCCTCTTACTTTCTTCCATCCCACCTTATCTTCCCTCATTGAATTTTCTCTCCCTTACCTTCCCCACATAAATCTACTTATTCCCTGACTCCCACGTGCCACCACGTATTCTGATGTACCTCAGAAGCCCCAGAAACGGACTGGCAGATTCAATCTTCTTTAGATGATTATATATGTGTGTGTGTATGTGTATATGTGCTTATATGTATATGTATGTATACATGCACATTCTATTTCAATATGTTTTCTTTCTGCCACTGGATGAATGAAAGGAAGAATTAACAAACAAATGAATAAATGAATGAACAAATGTAGTTTGAAATCCACTAACCTAAACTACTGTTCTTTTTTAGTGGTGCTTCAGTGACATGAAATATTTACTGGCAAAAGGACCTGGAATGCATGATAAATTAAGTCTCTCTGGGTATTAACGTACTAGAATCCAACCAGGTGGCATTTCAAAGATACATATTTTATATATCTACATATATGTTGATGAAAAATTCTCCAAATTCTTACATCCTAGTAACATTCAAAATATAATAAATCAGTTTTAACATGAGAAAATTACACAGATACTAGAAGATATGAACCTGTTATTTAAAATCTTGTTAAAGTACGATCATGTTTCATGCCTTTGCACTTATTTTATCTATTAAGCAATAGTAATTCAGTTACATCAAAAATATTCACTTAATAACGTCTCTGACAATAAAGAAATGGATGATACAAAATATTTTTATTTGACTTTGAAATACATTATATAATTTTTGCAGCAGTTTATAGCTCTGCTGACTTGGTACTAGTATTGAAATGAGTTTGTACTTCCTAGCACATATTTGGGTTCCTAGTGGTGCAGTGGTTAAGCATTTGGCTGCTAACCAAAATGTTGGCAGTTCAAATCCACCAGTTGTTCTTTGGAAACCCTATGAGGCAGTTTTACTCAGTCTTATAGGGCCACTATGAGTCAGACTCGACTCAGCAACAATGAGAAATGGGAACACATATTCAGGAAACGTGGTCTAAAATTCACCACTGATAACTCACAAAGTGGATAAACCACAGGCAAAATAATCCAGCCTCAGCCTTACTCAAACAGAGAATTAAATGTGCTCTGGATACGATAGACAATAGATGACAAAGAACAGGGCTGTGTATCTCTGATACATTTAGAGCAGGGCAAAGAAACTCCCAGGAAATCCCCAGCCTATCGCCACATTTATTCTGAGCTAAGGTCAAATTCAGCAGGGAGGTAAATCATGCATCCTTAAAACATTCTAGAACTTGTTTCCCGGGACAAAAATAGAGGCTTTCTCTAGACCTCACCCCCAAATCAGGGATCAACTTTATATTATCTAAAAGGTGTTCCAATCTGTGTGAACAACGAAGAGGCTGACGGTAAAAATCCTACAACCACAAGATTAAGAATCAGTGCCTCTGATTTTGGAGTCAGTCCAATCCTGATCAAGCCTCTTTACCTAGAACGTCCTGGGCCAGTCTTCCTCTGAGTGCCCCATACAGCACAGATCATGTCAGAGCCTCTGGAACGAACTGTTCAAACTGTCCTTGCTCACAGGCCTGCTAGTTTTCCACTCACTATAGAGTGGCTAGAATCAGACAATTTCGGTGTTGTTTATAAAACAAAACCACTATCTACTCTTTGACTAAGTTCCCGCGATCATAATAAAGCTGACTTTGTATTTCTGTCTAGAGAAACAGCTCCGCTCAGCAGTGAGAGTTAGATACAACACCTACAAAAGTCAACTCTGCGACTTGTTTTTAAGGAGTTGTTTTCAAAGAAGGGCACTTACAAATCAATTTGCAATCAAGTATCTATAAATAAAAAAACCTGACCAACTTAATTCATGAATCATCTAAGTCCAAAGGAATAAAGTGAAAACTTAAGGAAGAGGAAGTCACACTAATATGGACATGAGGAGAGAATGTGGTATAACTGAGCGAGATTTCATGGCTGATAATTAAACCGAAACAAAACCCGTTGCCGTCAAGTCAATTCTGATTCATATCAACCCCATAGGACAGAATAGAAGTGCCCCATAGGCTTTCCAAGGAACAGCTGGTAGATTTGAACTGCTGATCTTTTGTTAGCAGCCAAGCTCTTAACCACTGTGCCAGAGATGGTTAAAGACTAGGAAAAAGAGCTGTTCTTTTAGGTCCATTGACATGGGGTACTATACATGGTAAAATGTACCCGGCTGCCTCAGAGCACCCACCACCTTCTAAATGCATGACCTAAAATCTATTTGCTCAAGAATCTGACCAAGCCTCTTTGAGCGTCTATTAACAATTACATGAAAATAATGAACTTGACTCCTACTTTGCAATAACAAAAAAATTTTTTCTTAGGCATAAAGGGTACAGAATGAGTCACCTTACTCCTAAATTTCCTGCTTTCCCTAATGGCCATCCCCATTTCTCAAACTTATTTTTACATATATGGTGGAGGTCTTACATTCATTCAGCAAATATTTACAAAGTATGAGCTATGTGTCAAGCACTTTAGACAAACCTACATAACACATAGGTAGGTATGTATGCATATAGAAAGGCATATGTGAGTAAATGCACATTAATGTATAGTTTGTACTGCATACATATTCATATATGTAATAAAGCACATGGGGGCACAGTTACAGGTACTTCCTAGACATAACCAGACACCTCACAGGATTGGTTTAGTGGGTTTGAAGACTTAGGATCATAGTCTCAGGGGACAACTTGGTCAATTGGCATAACATAGTTCATAAAGATATAGTTCTACATCCTAGTTTGCTGAGTAGCATCTAGGGTCTTAAAAGCTTGCAAGCAGCCATCTAAGATACAATTATTGATCTCCACTCATCTGGAGCAAAAGAGAAAGAAGGAAACCAAAGACTCAAAAGAAGAAACTAGTCTACAGGACTCATAACCCACAGGAACCATGGCCTCATCTATCCTGACACCAGAAGAACTAGATGGTGCCCGGCTACCACTAACGACTGTTCTGACCAGGGACACAATAAATGGTCCCAGATAGAATTGGAGAAAAATATAAAACAAACCTCAGATTCTTTAAAAAGTCCAGACTTACTGGACTGGTAGAGACTAAAGAATTTCCCAAACTATCACCCTGAAATACCCTTCAGACTTGGAACTGAAGCCACTCCTGAAGGTCACCTTTCAGCCAAATAATAGATTGGCTCCTAAAATAAAAATATCACCTGTGAGTACTGTGCATCTTTAAATAACCACCTATATGAGACCAAACAGCCAAAATTTGCCCTAAAGCAAAGATGAGAAGGTAAAGGGTGGGAGGGCAAGGAAGCTAGATTAATGAAAACAGAACAACCAGAACGCAAATAATGAGAATGCTGACGCATTGTGAAAAGTGTAACCAATGTCACTGAACAATATGTATAGAAATTGTTAAATGGGAACCTAATTTGCTGTGTAAACTTTCACCAAAAATACAATAAAATAAAAAAGAATAAAGCTTAAAAAAATGTATAATATATCTAGCCAAATTTACTGTTTCTTTCGAAATTTGTTTCTACCATTTTCATTTGATTTAGAACCATATTTGGGACAGTTATTTAAATTTACTTTATGTATACGTTGTGCTTGCTGCAGGTCCTTTTGTACAGTGATTTTTTCATCACCAAGTTCTCTGTTGTTAGGTCAGCTAGAGTTGACTTTTGAGCCATTCTTTTCAGAATTTTCTTTGATAACTGCTTTGCTTACCCTTTCATAAATGGAATATATATATATATCCCACCTGCCCCCCGAAATTGGCTCAGACAGTTTGTGCTCAGCTGCTCACCCAATGGTTGGTGGTTCACAAACACCCAGTGGTGTCATGGAAGAAAGCCCTGGTGATCTGCTTCTATAAAGATTATAGCCAAGAAAACCCTATGGAGCAGTTCTACTCTGTAACACAGAGTCACCATGAATCAGAATTGACTCAAAGACAACGGCTATATATGTATATGTATATATGTGTATACGTATATGCACACACACATACATAAGGAGCCTCGTATCACAGTGGTTAAGCACTTGGCTGCTAACCGAAGGGTCCATAGTTCGAACTCACCAGTTGCTCCTCAGGAGAAAGATGTGGCAGCCTACTTCTGTAAAGATTTACAGCCTTGGAAACCCTATGGGGCAGTTCTACTCTGTCCTATAGGGTCACTGTGAGTCGGAATCAACGGCAACGGGTTTGGTTTTGGGTTTTCTATATATATATATACATATACACACATATATATTACAATTTTGGTGTAATAAAATTGTTGCATCATAATCTATGATGCAACATACCTACCCCCATAGCACACATTCTTCCAAACTTTAATATTGTAGAGGCTATCAGAGAGAAATCTGATTTCCCTCTCCTGTGGGCCATCTGATTTTCTCTCTGGAGGCTGTGAAAGTATTTATTAAAAAATATCACCAGGATGTGTCTGGATCTTTTTCACTAATGTAGACAGATGCTGCATTAGCCATTTCTATATATACCCTCTGGTCTCCCGCAGTTCAGGCAAGTTTTCTTCTATGATGTATTTGAATGTCACGTTCATCTTTTCGCTCCGGTCTCTTTTTTAGGAACCTCAGTTATCTCTGTTTAATCATGACCCTCAGCTCCTAAGCTGTTTTTCTGTCATTATTTTTTCACTCTTTGTCCTTTTTTCCCACATCCTGGAGAGTGCGTTCTCCATTTTTCTGTTTCGTAATCTTTTCATGAGCACCTCTGTTTTATTCCCACTTATTCATCCTAGAGTAAGGGAAGGCTTCCTCTGGCTTAGTGTTTCCTCCACAAACACAAAAGCCAAGTTCCCTCACTTCTTTTGATTGTCCTTGGAATGCTCCTCTCAGATTAAGATCCAGAGGTTTGGCTGAGGCAAATCGAGATTTCCTATTAGGCCTGAAATAAATGGTATGCAGTGGGAGCCAAGGGCATTCCCGGCAGAGAAAGGTCTTTGCACAGCTTCTTCTTAGTGTTGGTGAAACTGCAAACCCTCCAACTCTCGGCTTTGGGCCTTTGTGCCAGGCCTCCATGCCAGGTAACAGCTGTGCCTCTGCGCGCTCCCTTCTTGATGCCGCTGCCAGCAGAATCAGGCACAAGCCCTACCGCCCTGCTGAATTGTTCACTGGGGCTGCAGTGTGAAACCAGCTGCCTCCCACTGCTGCTAATTTCAGCCCTCTGGGATGCAGGAGTTGAATAGAAACCCAACAGTGTGTGTTGTGTGGCCCCATGACCCTCCCTGTCCGTCTCCAGCCTGGACTCAACAGACTGGGGTGACAATGAGGTTGTCCCAAGGTCTCCTCCACTGACTTTGCATCTGAGCAAAGCTCTCTCTCCCTATTATGCTGTCTTTCCTCTTAGGATACCAGCAGCCACACTCACCACACTTGGCGATTCCCTTTGCCACTAACTAATTCCGATCTACAGCTACAAAGCAAAATCTGCCACATACAGTGAAACGTGACAGCTGGAACTCGAAGGGACTGCCTTGTGTTTCCGGGTCTCACAGGTTTCCCCCTTTGACAGGGTGCCGTCTTACCGCTTTTCCATTGTTCATTTTAGTGGAAAAAAGTTTTCTTCTCTGATAGGCTTCTGTCTTATGTAGGTTCCAGCTTTTACAGGTTTTACTGTATATTTTTAATCCTATATCCCAGTCTGTCAACATACCACGTAATATTACCTAGCTGTTGTTAGGTGCCGTTGAGCAGATTCCAACTCATAGCGACCCTGTGTACAACAGAACAAAACACTGCCTGGTCCTGCGCCATCCTCACAATCGCTGTTATGCTCAAGCCCATTGTTGCAGTCACTGTGTCAATCCATCTCGTTGAAGGTCTTCCTCTTTTTCGCTGACCCTCTACTTTGCCAAGCATGACGTCCTTCTCTAGGGACAGGTCCCTCCTGATAATATGTCCAAAGTATGTCCCTCCATCTTTGCCAGAAACCATAACATCCAAGCATTGTATTGCAATGGTGTTGGACCTTCTCTTGGTACAGGAGAAGAGTCTTCCCTCAGAACATGCGAAAAAGCTGGAAAGTCATCTTCTCTCCTTCTTTGACAAAATAATCCTCTTACCTTCCATCTAGTCCTAATCCAGCTGTGGTGTCCTAGGTCAGAAAGCTATAGCCCAGGCTGCCGTGAGAGAAGCACAGATGCAGAAATGCTTTTTATCTTGTGAGCACACAGATAACCCTTTGCTATAACAACTGGCACTTCAGAGTTTGCAAAGTGCTTTTCACATGGGCTATTTTACTTGCTTGTGGCAAGACCCACCTAAGAAAGATATGGCTGTTTCCTCTGTTTCATGGTTGGCAGGAATGTGCTCGGTACCCTTTGCACCTCTGCCCCACCAACATCCTTTGCCCTAGGCCTCCTTTAATAAGGTTCCATTACTTGGGTTCCCCAGACACTGCGAATCTTTCTAGTCTGTCTCCCAAACTTGCTTGCTCAGTCTTGCAGGTTCTCTTGCTGCTGATCTTTCACTTTGGATCCTGCTCTTGCTCCCTGCCCTCTCCTTGGACTGCGTTTCAGCCCTCCCCTTGCTTCCTGCCCTGCCCTCCGTGGCCTGAAGCCCTGGCTCCAGTCACACTTTGCTCGATGCCCCTCGGCTCTGAGGCAGCCCTACTCACTCCCACACCTGGAAACTCAGTATGGGCAGAGTCCTGGATCCACCAGTTACCTAGGAGAGGAAGACAAATAGAGATGAGGAAATTAGGCCCAAGAGGAAGCAGAATATACAGTGAATAAGTGATCTTCCAGGCCAGACAGCCCAAGTTTCAGCTGCAACTAAGTCATTTACTAAGGTGTGACCTTTGATAAGCCTCTCAACCTTTGTAAGCTACTATTTCTCAACTATAAAAAGATATAATGATAATGCATCTCCCTCAAAGGTTTTTTTTGCAAATATTAAATGAGCCAGGTATAAGTTGAATGCTTAGCATGGTGGTTGGGACCTGGCAAGCTGTCATAAATATTAATTATCATTATTACTATTATTATTAAAAAGGTCAAAGCATGAGTAAGTGGTAGAGCTAGGAATTGAATCCTTCTCCATCTCTTCATTTCATTTTTAATAGCACGTAATTATAGAAAATGACTATCTGATGGTAGACAGAAGTGGTCACTAAATAGCTTTCAGCTAAAAGTGGGAGCGCGATTCCTTTAAGAGCTTATTAGAGGTCAAAACAATATTACTTTCCCTAGATAAATAATACTTAGCAATTTGTATTTTTTTATCAGACTTCTCTGACTGTGATCCATAAAGGAAATATTGTGGCTATTAAGTGAGTTGAAACACATTTTACTGGTCTTTGTTTTCATAAGCAAATGCACATTATTAAATCCAGTCATTTCCTCTGTGGGCACTGAAAGCAGTGTGCACACTGCTGAAAAGTATTCTGGGTGAAATCCTTCTCTCTTTCTCAGGAATCACTACATACATTGTCTATTATCACCTGCAATTTTGCAGTAGCTTCCTTGGAAGCTGAACATGGGCTAAAGAGGCAACAATATTTGTGATAGCTTTTGACATAAGGGCTACTCCAGGATCTTTCCTGGAGTGATAATATCCAGTTAGAGCGCTTGGCCAAAGGCAGGCTTTCAAAGCACCATCAGGTTCGTGTACGTGCTCAAGTGGAACAGTACGAGCACATCCATCTTTTCAATAACATGTCTATAGTAGGTTTTTTATTTTCTTTGATGGACAAATTGGCCAAAGAGTTTATTATAGGCCACAATCTTAGGGATTTGACAGATTATCTTGTGAGAGTTTCCAGCGGACGCTGCTGCAGGAGCAGTGATGTGTTCTTGTTCAGATGATACACTTATTTTACATTTTGCAAGCTTTTAAGGCATGCTTCCAGATTTTTCTGGCCAGAGGATAAACTCTGGGTGCAGCTAGAGGTCTGAATGGATCCAGATAATCTCTTTCTATAAAATGCTTGGTTACAGTTTCTCAGGGTTTAGCAGGAGTGGTTTGTACTCCATTGACCTTAGGTTCAGCTGGGCATGCACGATTTTAAAACCATCTCGTAATCCATGGTACATATAGGTACCACATACTTTATCCACCTCTGGAGTTTATCGGGAAGCTACTCTACCACAGACAGCATGCAAGCAGAGACCTGTGTAACAGTTTGAAATGGAAAAAATGGGCGTGTGCCGTAAATTACTGTTATTTCAGGGTAGGTTATGTGATGCTGCATCTTGGAGATGTGATTGTGCAAAACTTATGTCTCTTTTGGCTTTTGTACAGTGAGATAAGCCTTGTGAGTATATTTCCAAGTTCCTCTGCATTATTTGGAAGTTGTATTTCTTGCAATGATTCCATATTCATGCAAATACAGCATTTTCAGGCACCATACTTTGTATGCACCTGTCAAGGCATCTAGAAGGCAATGGAAAGTCCAGAGGGACATAGTGTCCCACATAATCCTACCCTGGAGTCCAGAGGGATATATGTGACCCACATATTATGTATCAAAATCCATGTGTCATAACAAAATTTCAGAAATGCTCCTTGATTCAGTATGCTTTCCCTTAATGAAAACACGTGGTATCAACAAAAAATTCAAACAGAAAATAATTGGGTCATGAATTAATCTGCTCGTTCTGACAATGACCTCAAAAAGATGTAAAAATCCATGGCAAATTTAACATTAGGCAAACAAACATAATCCAGTTAAGAGTATAGCTACTCTGAGCCAGGAGCTGTGATAAACACTTCACATTCATGAGCTCATTTGATTCTAATTACAATCCTCTCCCGTGGATGCTAGTATTAAACTCATTTAAATATGGGGAAACTGAGATGCAAAAGAGTTGAATAACTTGCTCAAGGCCAAACTGCAGCCAACCTGAGGGAGGAGGACTTACTCGGACTCCCTGATTCTGGAACACCAGCTGTCTGGTAACCAGGGCCCAGACATGCTTCCCCTCCGTTTTGCAGATTCTGGAACATGCCAAAATAAACCTCACGTTGGGTCTTTGCCAACCTGTTGCCTCAGCTGTGAGCACTCCTCTCACGGATGGCTTCTTTCTGTCATTCAGAGTGTAAATGTTCCCTACTGGGAGAGGGCTTTTCTATCACATCTCCTGTCTATCAGTGGTTGAGAGCTGTTTTTTGAGGCCCTTCTGGCCTGCCCTATGCAAAAAGTGGAAGCCTCAGGGGAGAGTTGCTAGTGCCTGAATAGGAAGATAAGAAGCTGTGGCCTGCCAGGAACAGTGAATACTGAAGAGCACGCTTCAAGGGTGCTTGGACTAGGGTGTCACTGATGTTCTCAAGAACCAGATAACTTCTTTTTCTACACTCAGCTATTCATAGTTTCTCAGGACGATTTGTCTCATGGCCATAGGCTACCTGTCAGGAACAAATGGGACTCCTTGTTTCATTGTTCACATCCAACAAGAGAAACAGATCAGCCCTTCTTAAGAGCAGGAAACTTCACAGACATTTCCAGAAAACTTCCCTGACATCTCATTGGCTCAAATGGATCCATGTGCCCATTCCTCAACCAATCCCTGTTAAGGGGAAAATACTATGTGGTGATTGGCTTAGGTCTGGAATCTTAGCACAATCACTGACAAGGGGGTTGAGGGTGTTGCTATGACTGAGTGATATCAGAGCCAAGCCCTGAACTGGGTCACTCAGCCTTGCCTGAGACACATGGACACTTGGGAAGTAGCTTGTTTAGGAAGGAAAAAGAGGGAAATGGATGGCAACAGGCCTCTAAGGGCCATTGTGCTTAGTATCCTTAGGGTTATTTGAAGACTTTCCTAGGTCTTTGGCATTCTTATTTATGTAGGCAAATGACAGCATCTTCTTTGATGAGCCATTTGAAAGCAGACTCCCCCATGTCAATATCACATGTCCTGGTTTTATTTTCATCATAGCACTGATCACAATCTACTTGTCTTCCCAAACTGAGCTGTTTGATCCAAGCAAATGTATTCTAAAATGTTCTTGTCTTTTCATTTTCAGAGGGATGTTCTCCCTATCGATCTTCAAAGAAATGGTTCTTGGCCCTTTTCATTTAAACTATTGTTTGTTCATTCCGTCTGTTTTCCAGAGTAGGAAATAAGCTCCAAGGGAGTAAGGATTTTGTCTATCTCATGTACTGCTGCAGCTCTCACCCATAAAATAATGCCTGGAACGCAGAGGATGCCCCACAAATGTTTGCTGAATGATTTTATGGGCAAATGAATGGATAGATCAATGAATACTGGCTCTCATTACAAAAGCTATGGAATGGGGAGAGGTATGCTGAGGCTATGCTGATGAGGGCTCCTTCAGTCCCTGGCAGTTCTGGGTGACAGTGAGAGACAGAGAGGGCTAAGAGCTAGGTCTCCAGGGGCTGAGGCTGGGGTTTGGGCAAGGTGCAACCAGTCAGGCTCAGTCCTGCTGGATATCCCTGGTGGGGAGTGGCTAGAGCTAGGGTGGGGACAGGGCAAGGGTGGATCCCCCTCCTTTGGGAGAGGAGGTAGCTATTTAAAAGGCTGAACAGCCAGAACAGGGCTGGGGCATTGCTGGGGCAGTGGGAACCCATGTCCCAGAGTGACATGCAAAAGCCCCATGCATGTACCCACACCCCAGCCACATATGCCCTCAGACTACTTTGCTTCCTAAAAAGTAGATTTCACCCAGAGAGAGACTGGAGAAATGAAATAGTGAGATCCCACTGGCCTGGATAAAATGACCATTGTGGACACAGTGACGACCTAACAAATTGATCACAACAAACACACCGTTTCACACACGCTGACCACTCTGAACAGAATGATCACATTCAAAATATGGACCTGCTGAAACATGTGGACTGGCACTGACTACTTGGGAATACTGATGTCTTAGCCACCAAGGCAACCTCCAGATTTCTGCATAAGGGAGCATCAGAAGTGGCGACCTGATTAGAAGTGGAGGATAGGGGAACTGTCATAGAACGTAGTGTGTACACCATTTTATATAGATGATATGTTATTTGGGGAGTCAGATCTGTCACTATTACACACACTGACCTCTCTAGAATTCTGACTGTTCTACCCATATGCCAGATCTGACTCCATGCACACTTTCTGCTCTCTGTTACTACTCTGGATACAATGCTTTACGTGTAGGGACTCTATTCCATGAAACAATGAGCCATTGCCAGCCCCTTGTACTATGCCTCAGGTGCAACATTTTCTAGGATATTGCTTTCTCTGTTTAAATGTAGAATTGTGGCCGCTAAGGGGACAGGGAAGAGAGAGTTCTTTGCCTTAAAAAGCAGTGCCTGTACAGCAGAAGAGTTGCCTACAGCACTGTTTAGTATAACATTTACATTCCAGGAGGCAAATGAGAGGTTGGGATGGAGCTTCTCCTTCCTAACTTTCTAGTGGGCATGTGGAGTCTGTTTCTACTACCACAGCTTGGATGGGCCATCTATTCCATGTTTCAAGCAGACCCAGTATCCTTGTAATTTACTGAAATTTCTCCAAGATTCTGGGTGTAAGTTGAATAACAGTCCTAGCTTTTAAATGCTATTTTACTTCTGCTTCATAGGGATTATGAAGGGCAACTGGCATGGGCGATATGAGCATCTACTAGCCTTCTCAAACTGAGCCCTTTGATGCAAGCAAATGCGTTCTAAAATGTTCGTATCTTTTCATTTTCAGAGGTACATTCTCCCTGTCAATCTTCAAAGGAATGGTCCTTTGCCCTTTCCTTTTATTATGCCCATGTTCCATTTTCTTTCTCTTGATCCATTCTTTTTGTTGTTACTCATTAAGCTATAACTTAAATACAGTCAAGTGCATCCAACTTAACTGGTCAGCATAACGAATTTTAGCACACATATAACCACCATATAGATCAAGATATTGGTAGAATATTTCTGTCACTGAAGAAGGCTCCCTTGCCCCCCTACCTCCAGTCATACCTTCTCACTCAAAAGTACACACTACTTTAACTTCTAGCACCATAGGTCATTTTTCATCCCAAAGCTCTTTCTTGAGAATTTTTTAGAGGCAACGTACCCCAGGCCTCAGGGCACTGCAATCTGTCCCCCTTGACTTCCTGTAATAAAAATGGTGTATATGAAAAAGGAGGTTCCCAGTGGTGACAAAGGAGTTGTAGGCAGAGTGATGGCTGTAGTCTCTGGCTACTCTACTCATTTAGGGCAGTGGTTCTCAGCCAGCGCCCTTTTTTCCCCTCAAGGAACATTTGGCAATAATCTGGAGACACTTTTGGTTATTACAGCTTAAGGTGAGGTTAGGAGTGCTACTAGCATCTAGTGGGTAAAATCCAAGGAAGCTGCTAAACATCCCCGCAACAAAGAATTATCTGGCCCCAAATGTCAATAATGCCAAGGCTGAGAAACCCTGACTTAGATAGAGGATGGTTGCCTTTAAATAGAAGTTGACTTAAGATCCCTTCGCATGTCTTTGAGTCTCTTTGTACAGTTCTTCTGATTCAAAAAGCAGGCAGGTAGTATATAGTTTAAGAATAGTATTCTCAATCTATCTCCATCAAGGATAGTTACTAGAAGTTTTATCCAAAATTTGACATGCTGTCTTCCCTCTGGGGCCCTGATGGCTCAGTGGTTAAGAGCTTGGCTGCTAACCAAAAGGTCAGCAGTTGGAATCCACTAGCTGCTCCTTGGAAACCCTATGGTACAGTTCGACTCTGTCCTATAGGGTCGCTATGTGTTGGAAGTGACTCAATGGCAGTGGGTTGGGTTTTTTTTGGTCTTCCCTTTAGCTTCCTCTTTTGTTGCCAGTTTGGATCTTTTCTGTGCATCTTTTCAGGATACTTTAATGAGAGTTGGGAGAAGGGGCGTCAGGCACAGCTAGCCTGATACTATAATTACCCAGAAGCCTATATATATATGTATGTATATATATAATAATATTTATATAAAAATGCAATGAACATCAACATTATTATTTTAAATAAAATGCTTCTGTGACTATGAAATAGAGAGCAATTTCACCCTCTGGGAATTCAAGGAGAGTAGATGAAATTGAACAAATTGTGTTCTTGACTGTCAACTCTAGCTTTTTCTAAGGAAAGGCTGTTAGCAAGGTCCTGTTTTAAAAGTGTGGTATTGATCAGGTTCCCAGGGAAATTTGCTGGCTCTGCAATGTAGGTCAGACTCACGATTTATAAGTGACCATTGATGCTTTTTTCCCTGTAAAGTAACAAATGCTGCAATCAGGGACAATGCATTCTAATTTCCTCTCCTGGATTTTAAGCAAGAGCATCTCTTGAGCCTCGTTTTCATTAAGAGGTAAATTGTACAGGTGTGTGAGAAATGCAATTAGAAAGAAAAGGTTTACAAAGCCAATGACAGTTTTGTTTTATGTCCATTTAGTCTAATCAGACAGTAAAAAATTTTATAGAAAACATCTATATTCTCTTTCCTCCCATTCTGTAACAAATTCTGTATAGAGTAGCACCTCTTTTACAAGGCATTATTAAGAAGTGAAGTATTTCATGTAAGCACAATTTCCAGGTAAGTGAAACTTAACTTTTTAAGCAGGAAAACTGTTTAATTTAAAAAAAAAAAAAAAAAAAAAAAAAAGCATCTAATTTTCTCCTATCTCTGCCAATAAAAATTCTACTCAGATTTTTGGGGCCATTCTCTTCCTCCATAAAAATCTTCTCTTATTGACCTCATCAGAAAGAAGTCTTTCTGCTCAGAATTCCTATCATATTTTAATTGTGTTTCCATATGTTGGGACTACATTGAGGGTCACCCCCAGGGCTTGTAAATAAAATAAATGAGTTTACTCCCTCAGAGAGATAAACTGTCAAACAAATACATGACGGACAAAAACGGAAATAGAGAAAGACATTTTAAAGAGGATTAAGTGGGTCAGTGTATTTAAAGCACTTGGAACTGTGCCTGGCATATCACAAGCCCTAAATAAACCTTAGTGACGGTAATCATTGATTTCAGTATTGTAATTAAATAACATGGATTGCTCCTAGACAATAATGCTTGATTGTAGTGGAAAAGAATGTGCCCGTGTGATGGAGGTTGGCCATCCTCAAGAGCCCAGAAAAATGGACTGGAGGCAAACATTGGTTGGATCTGTCCCTGCAGGGTCCAAAGGAAGTGATGTGCTTGCCTAGGAGACATCCTATCTGACCATGGGCAGGTATATCCCATATTGTGGAGGTGGGTGATTCCTGTAACTAACCCCACTCTTTCTTCTTTTTCTAATTCTATGGTCATTGAGAAAGATTATAAATTGATTTTCCCCATTGAGAGGCTTCATAGAGACTATGTGCCAAATGGACTGCCATGCAGGTATATTTTCTCAAAAACTGAATTAGCTGGCATTCAAACGATTGTTTAGCTTTGTGTTGGGTATATCCATAGATGGAATACCTTCTGGCCCCAAGAGTCTAAATCAAGGTTTCTCAGTTTGGGGTATGCCTGAACCCTTTGACACTTCTAATCTTCCTGTGCATTAATAAATCGGTTTTGTACTTCAGGCTCTGCAGTTTGGTTATTGTGAGTCTATTATTGAAAAGTGGTTCTGCTCAGTGAGCCAAAAAATTGGGTCTGTGAGCCTGCCTGATTTGCTGGGAAGAATTCACCACAGCCTCCTGGGAGAAAGTATAGGATAGCAATCCTTTCCGTTGCCAAGCGCTACAAGCTACTGTATTTTTATGCAAATACACCTTCTGCTTTTGTTTGCCAGCTGCACCCTTCCCCTGCAAGTCACCCTCACAAGCACCACCATGCCAATCCTTTTCTAAGTGTGGCTGTAAAAAAAATTAGCATAACGCACTTACGAAAATACCTCGCAGGCAGAGGGTGTGACCAGCAAACAAATGCAGAAGGCACACGTTATTTACGTAAAAAACATGGTATTACTTCCACAAGCTTAGCTATCTTTAAGCATTATTTTTGTCTTATATTATAGCTATTTCTATAACTTGATTACATTCATTTGTAAATTCCATGAGAGCAGTAATCATTCATTTTACCGTGGTGTTTAATATATAAAACGTTGATGAAGGCATAAAAATGGATTTTTAATATATTCTTAGTGGGCATGCCAATTGGTAAATATATTTGTAGAGAAGAATTAAGCAGTATCTAACCAAATTTCATGTGCATGACCTTTGACCAATTCTACCTCTCAAAATCTCTTTAGATAAAAACCTGCATGTGTGCACACGGAAATGTGTATAAAAATGTATGTTCAGCATTATTTATGATCACAAAAATGGAACAATCTACTCATTCATCAATAGAATGGATAAATGATCCGTAGTATACCCATTCTAAGGGGCCCTGGTGGTGCAAAAGTTAACCTAATCAGTTAAACAACCAAAAGGTTAGCAGTTCGAACCCCTCCAGCAACACATGCTGTGGAAGAAGAAAACAAAAATCAGGGTTAGAGGGCTAGGGAGGGTAGGAGTAGGATGAGGGGAGGAGCAGTTTGCATCATTATATGGGGCAACGGAGAACTGACACTGAACCGTGATACATAAGCACAGGTTAAAGGCTGGGAAGGGGTTAGCCAAGAGGCTGTGTGCGAGGGGAAGAGCCGGAGCAGAGACCCCGGGCAGAAGGGAGCCTGCCTGACCTGATTGAGGACATCCGAGGGGCCATTCGGCTGCAGTGGAGCGACAGTGAGACAGTGTCCGAGCTGTAGTCAAAGGAGTATGAAGTGATTGGGGGAGGGCGTCACGTGGCGCCTCTGACGCTATTTAAGGGCTTTGCCTTTCGTCTGAGCGACATGGGGAGTGTGGCCGATAGACTCTCAGAGGGCCTCCAGTTCGCCCCAAATTCTGACCCACAGAAACTGTGAGATAACAAATATGTTTGTTTTAAGCCACTAGTTTGTGGCAGTTTGTTACACAGCATAGATAATGAACACAGGGAGCTGTCGAAGGGCTTTGAGCAGAGGGGCGACGTGATCAGACTGTGTTTAAAAGGATCGCTCTGGCTGCCGCGGGGAGAATAGACTTCCAGAGCGTGAAGGAGCTCTTTTAGAAGCCATTACAATAATCCAGGCAAGAGGTGATCGCGCCTTGGACGAGGTGTGAGGTCATGAGAAGCAGTCACGTTTTCTCTTTATCGTAGAACGTCTATCTAAAATTTTCATACTTTTTAATATATTTACTTCTATTCCCCACCCCACCCCTAAACGGATGAAAGGACAGGTACTTTGTCCATCTTGTGCATCATTTTAACCACTGGAACTAAAGCACATGTTGTTGTTAGTGGCTGTTGAGTCAGCTCTGACTCATGGCAACCTTACATTTAACAGAACAAAACGCCCTGCACCGCCTTCATGATTGTTGGTCTGAGTCCATTGTTGTGGCTATTCTGTCAATTCATCTCACTGAGGGTTTTCCCACTTTTGCAGGCACACCACTTTATCAAACACAACTTCCCAGACCCAGCTGCTGATGAGTCAGTTCCAACTGCTGGCAACCCCCTGTATGTCAGAGTAGAACTGTGCTTCATGGGGTTTTCAACACTTGAGACCTTTCAGAAGTAGATCCATAGGTCTTTCTTCTAAGGCGCCTCTGGGTGGATTTGAACCACCAACCTTTCTGTTAGTCTCAAGCACTTATTCCTTTGTGCCACCAAGGGAGTCCTTTCTATCACATACTAAATCCACTGCCATCGAGTCAATTCTGACTCAGAGACCCTATAGAACAGAGTAGAACTGCCCCATAGGGTTTCCAAGGAGCACCTGCTGGATTCAAACTGCTGACCTTTTGGTTAGAAGCCAAACTCTTAACTACTACACCACCAGGGTTTCCACACTGCCACATAGTAGGTACTAAATAAATGTTTGTAGAATGAATGAATAAGTGAATGGATGAACGACTATGAGTTCAAATCCACTTTCTAGCCTTTGTATTTTATATATATATATATGATTTTAATATGTAATAAATGAGACATTTGAGATTAATGAAAGGGTCTTTATTTGTAATAACTATTGCTGGGACAGCTAGTAATTTGTAATAAAATTCAGTTAGATGCTTACATTATACCTTACACTAAAATAGATGGCAGATGGTTTAAAGAGCTAATGTAAAAAAGAAACCATAAAAGAATAAAAGTATATATATAACTTAGTTATTTCAGTGTGGGAAAGAACTTTCCAAAGGCAGAAACTACAAAGAAAGATTGATAGGTTTGATAACACAAAAATTCTTAGCTTCTGTACAGCAAAATCATTATAAACGAAATTTAAAACCCCACAAACTGAGACATACAAAAAATGTTACTACATGTCTTAGTCATCTAGTGCTGTTCTAACGGAAATACCAGAAGTGGATGGCTTTAACAAAGAGAAATTTATTTTCTCGCAGTCTAGTAGGCTAGAAGTCCAAACTCAGGGCGTCAGCTCCAGGAGAAGGCTTTCTCTCTCTGTCGGCCTGCTCATCAATCTTCCCCTGGACTAGGAGCTTCTCTATGCAGGGACCCCAGGTCTAAAGGACGCGCTCTGCTCCTGGCACTGCTTTCTTGGTGGTATGAGGTCCCCAACTCTCTGCTTGCTTCCCTTTCATCTCTTGTAAGATAAAAGGTGGTGCAGCCCACATCCCATGGAAGCTCCCTTTAGACTGGATCAGGGATGTGACCTGGGTAAGGGTGGCATTACAATCCCACCCTAATCCTCTTTAACATAAAATTACAATCACAAAATAGAGGATAACCACACAATACTGGGAATCATGGCCCAGCCAAACTGATACACACATTTTGGGGAGGACATAATTCAATCCATGACACTACATATGGGACAATGGGATAATTTCCTTCACACATAAAAGTCACTTACAAATATTTACAGGAAAAAAATCCTCATAGAAAAATTTGGCTAAAGCATAGGAAGAAATAATTCACAATAAAGAGAATCAAATACGTGCAAATTAAAACACAATAAAAAACACTTTTCACCTCTCAAATAATTATGATTTCCATTAACATCAATACCCAGTATTGGCGAAGTCACCAACTAACGGGCATTATCATTCATTTTTGCTCACATGAGATAATTTGATACAGCACATCAAGGGGCAATTCGGTAGTTTACATTAAATACCTTTAAAATGTGCATAATCATCAACTACCTAATTATACGTATTTTTAAGAAATAATCCAAGATGTACACACAATTATGTATGTCCATACAATGGAATACTAGACAGACATAAAAAATGCTGTCATTGAAAGAGAGATAATAATTGTATTAGAAAAATTCTCAATATATTATTAAAATTTTTTTAAAGTTATAAAGCAGATTATACAGAATTAGCCCAGTTTTTTTTCTTTTCTTTTTTTTATTGTACTTTAGCTGAAGGTTTACAGAACAAATATTTTCTCATTAAACAGTCAGTACACATATTGTTTTATGACATTGGTTAACAACCCCACAACATGTCAACACGCTCCCTTCTCGGACTTGGAGGACTTTTTTGTTGTTGTTGTTGAAAATATACATAGCCAAAGATACACCATTTCAAAAATTTCTACATGTACAATTCAGTTACGTTGATTACGTTCTTCCAGTTGTGCTGCTATTCTCACTTTAGATGAAGGTTTACAGAACAAAATAGTTTCTCATTAAACAGTTAGTACACATGTTGCCCCATGACGATGGTTAAGAACACCACTACATGTCAACCCTGTCCTTACTCAACCTTGGGTGCCCTATCACCAGCTTTCCTGTCCCCTTCTGCCTTCTAGTCCTTGTCCCTGGACTGCTGTGCCTCATTAGTTTTATGGGGCTGTCCAATCCCTGGCTGAACAGTGAACCCCGGGAGTGAGTGACTTCACCACTGAGCTGAAGGGTATCCAGGGGCCATACTCTCGGAGTTCCTCCAGTCTCCGTCAGGCCAGTAAATCTGGTCCTTTTTTGTGTGTTAGAATTTTGTTCTACATTCTTCTCCAGCTCTGCCCAGAACCCTTTGCTTCATCTTGGTCAGAGCAGTCAGTGGTGGTAGCCGGGCACCATCTAGCTATGCTGGACTCAGTCTGGTGGAGGCTTTGGTAGCTGTGGTCCATTAGTACTTTGAACTAATCTTTTCCTTGTATCCTGTTCTCTTCATTCTCACTTGCTCCGGAAGGGGTGAGACCAGTGGAGTATCTTAGATGGCTGCTCACGGGCTTTTAAGACCCCAGACGCTACTTACCAAGGTAGAATGTAGAACATTGTCTTTACAAACTGTGTTATACCAATTGAGCTAGATGTTCCCCGAGACCATGGTCCCCACAGCCCTCCGCCCAGCAATTCAGTCCCTCAGGGAGTTTGGATGTGTCTATGGAGCTTCCCTGACCTTGCCTTGTACAAGTTGCGCTGGCTTCGCCAGTATTGTGTACTGTCTCACCCTTCACCAAAGTTACCACTTATCTATTGTCTAGTTAGTATTCCCCCCCCACCCCTCCCATCCTTCATAACCAATAAAGGTTGTTACTTTTTGTGTGTAAACTTTTTCATGAGTTTTTACAATAGAGGTCTCATACACTATTTGTCCTTTTGTGATTGACTTATTTCACTCAGCATAATGTCCTCCTGTTTCATCCAAGTTATGAGTTGCTTCACAGATTCATCACTGTTCTTTCTCATTGCATAGTACTCCATTGTGTGTATGTACCATAGTTTTGTTTATCCATTCATCTGCTGATGGGCAAAAGTACATATACAATTTTGATTGTGGTAGCTACATGAATATACACATGTAATAAAAAATGACATAGAACTAGACACACATACATTATACTGTCAGTTTCCTGGTTTTTAATATTGTACTAAATTATATAAGATGTGACCATTGGACATAACTCAGTGAAGTGTACAGAGAACAGCTCTGTACTATTTTTGTAACTTCCTGTGAATCTATAATTATCTCAAAATAAAAAGTTTTTATTTACCTATAACATTTTAGAATATGGAGAAATAAAACAAAATGTTAACTGTGGTCACCACTGGTTTATGGGATTTGGTTGATATTTCTATTTGCATCACACTTAAACTTTTCTACAATGAGCAAAGATTATTTTCATAATCAGAAAAAGTTATATTGTTTTAAATAATGTAAAAATGATACACATATGAGAAAAGAGGATAGAGAGAGAGAATGATGGATCGATGTAGCCATTTACAAAACTTATCAGATATTGGAATAAATTGTCACAAAAATGCCTCTGATAATGTAAAGAGCACAGATATATGAGTGACAGAGTGTCACTATGAGTCAGACTTGACTTGATGGCAGTGGGTTTTGTGGATTTTTGTTGTTGTTACTTTTGTTTTGGGGTTTGGGTTTTAGTACCTGGGTGATGCAAATGGCTGATGCACTTGGCTGCTAACCAAAAGGTTGGCAGTTGGAATCCACCCAGAGGCACCTCTGAAGAAAGTCCTCGCTATCCACTTTTGAAATATCAGCCATTGAAAACTCTTTGGAGCATTGTTCTACTCTGATACACATGGAGTCGCCAAGAGTTGGAATCAACTGGACAGCAACGAGTGTTTTCTTTTTAGCTACTATGTTATTAAACATATTTAGTTACTGTCTTGGTTATCTAGTGCTGCTATAAACAGAAATACCACAAGCGGATGGCTTCAACAAACAGAAGTTTCTTCTCTCACAGTCTAGTAGGTCAGAAGTCCAAATTCAGGGCATCAGCTCCAGGGGAAGACTTTCTCTCTGATGGCTCTGGAGGAAGGTTCTTGTCATCAGTCTTCCCCTGAACTAGGAGCTTCTCAGCACAGGGACTCCAGGTCCAAAAGACATGCTCTGCACCTGGCACTACTTTCTTGATGGTATGAGGTCCCCATGTCTCTCTGGTAGCTTCTCTCTTTTATATCTCAAAAGAGATTGGTTTAGGACAAAATCTAATCTTATAGATTGAGTCCTGCCTCATTAACATAACTGCCTCTAATCCCACCTCATTAACATCATAAAAAATCAAAACCCATTGCCATCGAGTCGATTCCAACTCATAGTGACCCTATAGGACAGAGTAGGACCATCCCATAGAGTTACAAGGAGTGTCTGGTGAATCTGAACTGCTGACCTTTTGGTTAGCAGCCGTAACTCTTAACCACTACGCCACCAGGGTTTCCATTAACATCACAGAGGTAAGATTTACAACACATAGGCAAATCATGTCAGATGGCAAAATGGTGGACAATCACACAATACTGGGAATCATGGCCTAGCCAAGTTGATGCATATTTTGGGGGGACACATTCAATCCACGACAGTTACTAATAATTTCTTTACTTGTATATTAAACAAACAAACAAACCAAACCCATTGCCTTGGAGTCAATTCCGACTCATAGCAACACTATACGACAGAGTAGAACTGCCCCATAGGATTTCCAAGTGCCTGGTAGATTCGAACTGCCGACCTTTTGGTTAGCAGCCGGAGCTCTTAACCACTACGCCACCAGGGTTTACATTTATGTAATTTTGTATTGTATACTTTCTTGTGATCAACTACAAATATGAATGTCAACATCAGCCAGAAGAGTCTTGTTTCTTCTGCCCCCTCCCCAGCTATGCAGCGTCCTTCACCGTTAGCCCTCCAGCATTATGGTGAGACAATTTGAAGCAGAGAAACCAGTTTGCATCTGGTTTCTTCTATTTAACAACTGTGGTCTTGGGCAAATCTCTTATCCTCACTGAGCCTCACTGAACTCCTCTGGAAGATGGAAATACAAATACCTTCTTGCAGAGCAGATGGGCGAATTCATTGAGGAGATAAGCACAAAGTAGGGCTGGTAGGTTCTCAACAGACATGCGTGCATACTCTCCATTGTCTTTTACTGCCTGATCCTTGGTCCCTTCTTATTGCCTGATCCTTGGTCCCTTCTTATTGCCAACCCTTTGAATTTTTTATTTTCTGAGAAACAGGAGAAGTTAAAAAAAAAAAAAAAGTTGCATATATTAGGGTACTAATTTTCTCTGCAAGGTCCCATTTTAAGAATTAAACATCACCGAGAGCCCTTTTCTTCTGGGGATGGGGATGGGAGGAGGGAGTGGAGGAGGATGGAGGATATTATTTTTGTCATCACTAACAGTCCAGTGCTATACAGAGGTCAGCCTCTCCCAGTTAAAACAGTTGTCAGAGATCCAGTTTTCCTGAGCCAGCCAAGAGTACATACGTTTTTCTGGAATAACTCCTCAGAACTCTAAAGAAAGCTGAGAGCAATCCTATTCTTGAGGCACTATTTCTTCTCCATGTCATTTTTAATGCTGCTGAATGTCATTATGCAATGATTTTAGTAGAAATCGGCTTTTCAAAATGGTATATTTTCTCACCTATCTCCAAGAATTCGTCTTATATTTCAAATGGCCTCGTTTCAAGCCATTATGTCAGTCTGCTGAACACATAGTCTCAGATTTAGCAATCTGGCGGGAGGAGGACAGAAGAGGAGAATGAAAAGGCTTGATGTGCCACTAGGATAGCATGGCCCTTAAATCCTTAGAGCTCCGTCCCATCCTGGGTTCGCCTCCTCCACTTCTCCGTGAAGCCACAGACTCTGAGCATTTCACATTCAGGTCTTCCAGCTGTGGTTTGCAGCCAACTTTCACAATCCTCCTCAGGGCAGCCACTGTGGTTATTCCCATCATTCAAATAAATAACAAAAACATGTGCTCCATAAACAGCGATAAGTGGAAAACGAAAACCTGCCTGTCTTCCATCTGCCTCACAGTACAGCGAGCTGAGGCATCTTTAGTATGCTGGGCTCATTATATACTAACCCCTCTGGTTCCGAGCTGCGGGAGACCTTCGGATTTATATCAGTGTCTGAGCTGTTCGTCTTTTACCACTCTGGCATCCAGCCTGGATCTATTTTCTCATAGCTCTCATCTAAGCAAATGGAATCGATTCTGCAGAGTTAAGCAGGAAGGCCTGATTTTGAAGCATGCAAGTATCCAGGTAGAAAATTCTAGTGTTTCATTTTAGTGGGCATTTGTTTTCCATTTTCTGACCCTGGCTGTCCAGTCTTCACACCCATCCTGACAGCCGCCAAGTCTTCCAGTACCCTTTTGTGTGCAGTTTAGCCAGAGTCAATTTCTGTTGTTTGCAGCCGAGACCCCTGAGTAATATATCCTTCAAGACAGCATAATACATCCTATTAGAGATAATGGCAATAAAAATAATTGGAGAACTTTAGATAAGGTAAGTATCAATCAAATATATTTGAAAGAAAGATGTTTATAAATATTATTGGGGCAAAAGCAATTGACAAAACAGTATGTACAATATAGCGTCATTTGTGCAAAAGAAAAACATATCTACATCTACTGAACTGTCAAAAAGACTGAAAGCATACTAAAATGTAAATAAGTTGACCATGATGAGAATGAGTGGCCTGCTTTTTTTAAAATTCTTTTAGCTTCTCCATGTTCTATTTTCTACAATGAATAGGAATCCTCTTTTCAGTATGAAAATAAATAATAAATGCTATTTTAAGGAATGCGTGCTCAAGGACGAACTTTCAGAATAATTAGGGGTTAGCTTCTGATTGAAAACTATGTGGGCAACTAATGAAATGCTATTCCAAGAACCTGCCTTTGTAGCGGCTCTTGAATCAATGATACCACTGGAGTATGTCACCTATTGTTACACAATCCCCAAAACTAAACACGTACAAATAGGTCATGTTGTTAATCGTGACTCATGAAGATGAATCATGGCATTTAACGCTGTAGTTAAACATACTATCAATCTACTTATATAAAATTATCCCCAATGTTTTGAGAATCCACGTATTCTTTTTAATGATTATTACATTGGCTTGGCACGTGAGCAGCTATTCCTTCCTCATATCAGTTAAAACAACTTACCATCATTGCTAGCACACTTAATAAGGAAAAATATTAATAAAGGAAATTAGCGAAGTATTAGTTAATTTAGCTAGATTGCCATCTCAGAAAATTTCCCTCTCTCCCTTTTTAATAAAGAAAATACAAACAGGAATCCTTTAGAAAGTTTCAAAGCTCACTAGTTGAATTCAAACTTTCTCCATTTATTTCAAAAGACTACAGCATTACACAGGCACAATAATTTATTCACCTCGCTTCAATGCCTCTCCTGCTAGAATTCTTCAGAAACATTTGTCTGTATTTTTCCTTTTCATTAACTATTCAGCATTGTGTCTCGTTTCCCTTAAAAAGTTTGAGGCAAAACTTTTAAGTGATCTTAGAATTTTTTTATTCTCCTTCAAAAATGTTGGGAATAAAGCATCCATAATAATATCATCTGTTAAATGCTATTCGATCACTAGAAAGCCTATCTCTCTTGGCTGTATTATTTCCTAGGGGTCCATCCAGGCCCTCTTCTACATCATTGGTTCTCAGACTTTTTGGTCTCAGGGCCTCTTTTCACTTTTTTTTTTTTTTTTAAGGATGCATAAGGGCTTTTATTAGTTACGGAAAATGAATGACTACACTCCCATGAGTGTGAGGGAGCCTCTACCAAAAGATAGGTAGAAGCCATGAGATTTGAGCTGTTCATTGTCTCCTGTCTTACCACATGGGTGTGGCAGGCAAAGAAAATTCAGGGAGAGCAGGCAAGGTCAAGTGTCCGTTGCCTCACTTCCTTCAAGGCACATGCATTGTTTCTTCAGTGTCTTCTGAGAGAGCTTAACTGACATGTGAAAAATGGGAGTAACCAAAATGGTAAAAAACCAAATTGATAGAGTGTGTGTGTACAAGAGGGTGGGGTTAGAAGATGAAAAATCGCTATTTTCTAGATATTGATAAAAGTCATTGCCCTTCCTATCTCCCTGCTTTCAGACCCCTCCATACACTGTTTCCACTTTCACACGTTTAGGTTTACTTCAATTTAAAAGAATGTATTACTCAAGGATTAGATGCTTTATGTTATGATTTTTTCTTTACAGGGGGTGTATGTGTACCACATGACAAGTGGTTGCCATGATAATTTCTCATTATTGTTGAATTGGGCAAAATCCCACGTAACCTGTCGGCACTTAAATTAAGGATGCCAGGGGCAGTGCTGGCACCAGGATCCTGTTTTTGTTTTTCTGTTCTTTGTTTCATTTATTTCTGCTCTAATCTTTATTGTTTCCTTTCTTCTGGTGATCATGGGCTTCTTTTGATCCTCTCTTTCTATTTGTTCGAGTTGTAGGGTTAATGTTTTTATTTTAGTTCTTTCTTCTTTTTTGATGTGTGTGTTTATTGTTATAAATTGACCTTTGAGCACTGCTTTTGCTGTGTCCCAAAGGTTTTGGTATATTGTGTTTTCATTCTCATTTCATTCTAGGAATTTCTTAAATTTCGTCTTTGATTTCTTCTATTACCCAGGGGTTTTTAAGCAAGGTGTTATTCAGTTTCCATGAATTTGATTTCTTTTCCTTGCTCTTTCTGTTATCGATTTCTACTTTTGTAGTGTTGTGATCAGAGAAAATGCTCTGAATTATTTCAGTGTTTTGGATTGTATTGAGGCTTGTTTTGTGGCCTAGAATGTGGTCTGTTCTGGAGCGTGATCCATGTGCTTTGGAAAAGAATGTATACTTTGTTGCTGTTGGGTGGAGTGTTCTGTATACGTCTATGAGGTTGAGTCGGTTGATTGTGGCATTTAGATCTTCACCGTCTTTGTTGAGTTTCTTTCTAATTGTTCTGTCCTTCACTGAAAGTGGTGTGATCAAGTCTCTTGCTATTATCGTGGAATTGTCTCTCTATTCAGTGCTGGTGGAGTTTGTTGTATGTATTCTGGAGCCTTGTCATTGGGTGTGTATATATTTATTATCATTATGCCCTCTTGGAGGATTGACCCTTTAATCATTATATAGTGTCCTTGCTTATCTTTTCTGGTGGGTTTTGCCTTAAAGTCTCTTTTATCAGAGATTAATATTGACACTCCAGCTCTTCTTTGAATATTGTTTGCTTGATGTATTTTTTTTCCATCTTTTGAATTTTAGTTTATTTATGTCTTTGTGTCTACGGTATGTCTCTTATAGACTGCATATTGATGAATTTTTTTTTTTAATCCATTCTCTTTACCGGTGCATTTAAGCCATTTACATTCAATGTGACTATTGACAGGTATGAGTTTACTGCTGCCATTTTGTTGCGCTTTTTTGTGTGTTGTTGCTAGTTTCTTTGTTCCTCCTAATTTTCCGCGCTGAGTTCTTTTTGTTTGTGGATTTTCTTTTCATTTCTTTGTTGTTGATTTTGTATTTACTGAGTCTTTATGTTTTTCTTCTTTTTTATTTTGATGAAAAGGTTTATTGGCTTTCTTTGTGGTTACCTTGAAATTTACCTTTATTTTCCTAAGTTCAAAGGAGTCTTTTTATTTCTTCATATCACCTTGACTTCCTCTCCATATGGAAGTTCTTTAACTACACCATTTACTCTCTCTTCTTGTTTTGATGTTGTCATCATTTACAGATCAATATCTTTCATTCTCTGTTTTCAGTTTTCTAGCTTTCTTTTCTTTTTGAGAATTCTTTATCTGGCTTGGTATCTGGTTGATGATGTCCTGTGTCTAATTTCAGGTTGTTGTCTGATGTTGGTTCTCTGTCCGATGGACTCCCTTTAATATTTCTTGTAAGGTTGGTCTGGTTTTTACAAATTCTCTCAATTTTTGTTTATCTGGAAATGTCCTAAATTCGCCATCATATTTGAGAGACAATTTTGCCAGATATATAATTCTTAGTGGGTAATTTTTTTCTTTCAAGGTTTCATACATGTCATCCCATTACCTTCTTGCCAAGAAATCAGAGTTTAGTCTTATTGGTTCCCCTTTGTAGGTGAATTTTCATTTTTCCCAAGCTGCTCTCAAGATTCTGTCTTTGTTTTTGGTTTTGACAAATTTGATTATGCTATATCTTGGTGACTTTCTTTTCGTGTCTATCCTGTATGGGGTTCATTGAACTTCTTGAATACATATCTTCTCATCTTTCATGATATTAGGGAAGTTTTCTGACAGCAAATCTTCGGCAATTCTCTCTGTGCTTTTTTGTTGTCTCCTCCTGTTGTGAAATTGTGATTACGTATAAATTTTTCCTCTTGATAGTGTCCCACATATTTCTTAGGCTTTCTTCATTTTTATTCATCCTCTTCTCTGATTTTTCCTCAAACAAATTGGTGTCAAGGGATTTGTCCTCTATTTTGCAGATTCTGTTTTCCACTGATTCAATTCTGCTCCCATGTCCTTTTATTGAGTTGTCTATTTCTGAAATTTTTTTCTTAATCTTTTGGATTTCTAGCTGTTATTTTTGTACGGTTTTTAGTTGTCTATTTTTTTTTTATTTTGTTCTTGTATTGTTTTCCTGAATTCTTCTATTACTTTTTCTGTATTTTCCTTGGATTTATCTGTGTTTTCCTTGATCTCTTTTTTGATCTCCTGGAGAATCTTATATATTAGTCTTTTGAATTCCTTATGAGGTAGTTCCATTACCATTTCTTCCCCTCGAAGGTCTTCTGGTTCTTTATTTTGGTTACTTCCTGGAGCCATCTTATCTTGCTGCTTTGTATGATTTGATATTGGCTGTTGTCTGAGGCATTAAGCTGTTATTATATATGTATTTACTTACTGTATGTTTGTTGGCCGTATCCTGATTTTTTGTTTTTTGTTTGTTTTTGTTTTTTAATATATCCTAGTAGGTGGGGCATGCATGATACTCTGGTCACTAGTTTATCTGCACTGGAGCTCTCACCACCTGTCTTTGAGTGGGTGGTGCAGGGGCTGGGTGTGTGAGCATGGGTCTTTTTTTGCTGGTCTTGTGGGCAGCTGAGGATGTAGCCAGTGGTGTGTAAGGTGATCTATCTGTCTGGCCAGTCACCTGAGTGTGAGTTCAGGGAATGTCCTCACTGGTCAAAGGGTTGGTTGTTGTTTGTGTGCACTGCCAGTTGCCAGATGATCAGGGTGAGGGTGCCCAGGTTGTTGGCCACAGGGTGGGTGGTACAGAAATGCTCACCAATGGTCCCAGGCGGTCAGGGCTGTGTGAGGGTAGTCAGAGCGGGAACTAGCCTCCAGGTTGCAGGGGAGGGTGTGGAGAATGAAGCAGGCAAATGCCACCAGCCCACAGGTGCCCACATGGGAGTCATTCTCCTGTCCGCTAGACCACAATACAGAGGAGGGTGTGCACCAATCCTCAGGGTCCTAGCACAGATGGCTGGAGGGAGTAGGAGGCACTGCTGGTCTGTTGGCCCCTAGTGTGGGTGGCTGGACATGGGATTGGGCACCTCCAGTTCATGGGCACCTGGAACCAGTAGCTGGGCAGAACAGCGGGCACCACCAGTTCATGGGGTCCCAGTGCTAGCAGCTGGGCATAAGAGCAAGCACCACTGGTCCTCAGGCTCTGGCACAGTTGCCTGGGCAAAAGAGGGAGTGCTGCCAGTTCCTGGGTCCCCAGTGCTGGAAGCCGGGCAGAGAAGCAGACTCCACTGGTCTGCAGGCCCCAGTTTGAGTGTCTGGACTTAGGAGGAGGTGCCACTGTTCCACAGGCTCCCATCATGGGTGGGTGGGCAGAACAGGGGTTGCTGCCCACCCATGGACTCCCAGCGTGGGTGGCTAAGCAGATAAGTGGGTGCCACCTGATCATGGGCCCCCAGTGCAGCTGGGTGGAAGAAAGGATGGTGCCGCTCCACAGGCCCCCAGCGTGGGTGGCTAGGTGGAGAAGCAAGCACTGCCATTCCATGGATCACTGGCATGAGTGGGTGAGAAAAGGGGTGGTTGCTGCTGGTTCATGGGTCCCCAGCTTGGGGGGCAGGGTGATGGTAGGTGCCACTGAACCATGATCATGTGCAGGAAGGAGGGATGAATGGGGTGGGCAGGGAGAACCTCACAGGTCTGCGGGCCTCTGGTAGGGTGCTGGGGGAGGCACAGTAGGTAAGGTTAGTACATTTAACTTGCACAGAGTGAGGAGCACTCCTGTCTGACTCTGGATATGGGCGCAGGGTCACTCTAGCTTGGCTACAACAGGTGATGGGTACTTTGGCTGGGAACACTGCTTACTTTGTCTCAATATGGCCACACTGTGCAGGCTTGGCTGGCAGGGAACCAGCAATACATAATTCTCTCTGTCTGCTGTTTTGTATAGTCTCTCTTTTCACTAGGCACTTGATCTGATTCTTCAGCTGTGCCATTTGATGCTTAGGGTTCCAAGACTGTTAGCTATGTCTGATTCACTTGTTTTCTCAAGTCTTTATTGTAAGAGGAACATTATGAGGCATCTGAATACTCTGCCGTCTTGGACTACCTCCCCTTTTCTCACTTTTAAAAATTATTGAAGACTCCAAAAAGCTTTTTGTTTGTGTGGGTGATTGTTGTTGTTGCTGGGTGTTGTCGAGTCAGTTCCAACTCATAGAGACGCTATGTACAACAGAACAAAACACTACTCAATTCTGCAAAATCCTCACAATCATTCTATGTTTGAGCCATTGTTGCAGCCACTGCGTCAATACATCTCATTGAGGGTCTTCTTCTTTTTACCTGACTCTACTTTACCAAGCATGATGTCCTTCTCCAGATACTGATCCCTCCTAACAACATGTCCAAAGCACCTGATGTGAAGTCTTGCCATCCTTGCTTCTAAGGAGCATTCTGGCTGTACTTCTTCCAAGACAGACTTGTTCATTCTTCTGGCAGTCCATGCTGTATTTGATATTCTTCACCAACACCATAATTTAAATGCATCGATTCTTCCTGGGTCTTTCTTATTCATTGTCCAGCTTTAGCAAGCATATGAGACAATTGAAAACACCATGGCTTGGGTCAGGCACACCTTAGTTCTCAAAGTGACATCTTTGATTTTTAACACTTTAAAGAGGTCTTTTGCAGCAGATTTGCCCAATGCAATGTGTCATTTGATTTCTTGACAGCTGCTTCCATGGGTGTTGATTGTGGATCTAAGTAAAATGAAATCCTTGACAACTTCAATCTTTTCTCCTTTTATCTGCTTATTGGTCCAGTTGCGAGGACTTTTGTTTTCTGTTGAGGTATAATTCATACTGTAGGCTGTGGTCTTTGATCTTCATCAGTAAGTGCTTCAAGTCCTCTTCACTTTCAGCAAGCAAGGTTGTGTCATCTGCGTAGCACAGGTTGTTAATGAGTCTTCTTCAATCCTGATGCTGCCTTCTTCTTCATATAGTCTGGCTTCTGTATGTTCAGCATACAGATTAAATAACTATGGTGAGAGGATATAATCCTGACACACACCTTTCCTGATTTTTAACTATGCAGTAATCCCTTTGCTCTGTTCCAACTACTGCCTCTTGGTCTATATACAGGTTCCACGTGAGCACAATTAAGTGTCTTATAATTCCCATTCTTCACAATGTTGAATATACTTTGTCATGATCCACACAATCGAATGCCTTTGCATAGTCAATGAAACACAGGTAA
This sequence comes from Dugong dugon, assembly GCA_030035585.1. Taxonomy (NCBI): domain Eukaryota; kingdom Metazoa; phylum Chordata; class Mammalia; order Sirenia; family Dugongidae; genus Dugong; species Dugong dugon. The sequence continues at coordinate 16,711,813 of CM057480.1, read as the reverse complement.
ACATCTTTCTGGTATTCTCTGCTTTAAGCCAGGAACCATCTGACATCAGCAATGATACCCCTCATTCTACATCTTCTGAATCTGGCTTGATCTGGCAGTTCCCTGTTGATGTACTGCTGCACCCATTTTTTAATTATCTTCAGCAAAATTTTACTTGCATGTAATATTAATGGTATTGTTTGATAATTTCCACATTCTATTGGATCACCTTTCTTTGAAATAGGCGTAAATATGGATCTCTTCCAGTCGGTTGGCCACATTGCTGTCTTCTAAATTTCTTAGCATAGACAAGTGAGCACCTCCAGCACTACATCCATTTGTTGAAACATATCTACTGGTATTCTGTCAATTCCTGAAGCCTTGTGTCATGGATTGAATGTGCCCCCCCAAAAATGTGTGTAGCAAATTGGCTAGGTCATGATTCCCAGTTGTATGATTGTGTCATCTGATGTGATCTCCTTATATGTTGTAAACTCTATCACTATGATGAGATTATATGTGATCTCCTTATGTGTTGTAAATTCTGTCACTGTGATGAGGTTACACCAATGAGGTTGACAAGATTAGATAGTGTCTTAATGCAATCTCTTTTTAGATATAAAAGAGAGAAGCGAGCAGAGACACATGGGAAGCTCACACCACCAAGAAAGCAGTGCTGGGAGCAGAGCTCATCCTTTGGACCTGAGGTTCCTGCGCTGGGATACTCCCAGACCAAGGGAAGACGGATGCATCACAAGGACTTTCCTCCAGAGCTGACAGAGAGAGAAAGCCTTCTCCTGGAGCTGATGCCCTGAATTTGGACTTGTAGCCTACTGGACTATGAGAGAATAAATTTCTCTTGTTAAGGCCATCCACTTGTGGTATCTCTGTTAGAGCAGCACTAGATGACTGAGACACCTTGTTTTTCAACAGTTCCTGCAGTGCAGCTAGGACTTCTTCCTTCAGTACCATTGGGTCTTGATCATCTGCTATCTCCTGAAATGGTTAAACATCAACCAATTTTTTTTGGTACGGTGACTGTATGTATTCCTTCCATCTTCTTTTGATGCTTCCTACATTGTTCAATATTTTGCCTGTAGAATCCTTCGATATTGCAACTCAAGACTTGAATTTTTTCTTCAGTTCTTTCAGCTTGAAAAATGCTGAGCATGTTCTTTCCTTTTGATTTTTTAACTCCAGATCTTTGCACATTTCATTATAATACTTTACTTAGTCTTCTCAAGCTGCCCTTTGAAATCTTCTGTTCAGCTCTTTTCGTCATCATTTCTTCCATTTGCTTTGGCTACTCTACATTCAAGAGCAACTTTCAAAGTCTCTTCTGACATCCATTCTGGTCTTTTCTTTCTTTCTTGTCTTTTTTAATGACCTTTTGCTTTCTTCCTGTGTGCTGTCCTTGATGTCATCCGAGAACTCATCTGGCCTTCATTCATTAGTGTTCAATGCGTCAAATCTATTTTTGAAATGGCCTCCAAATTTAGGTGGGATATACTCAAGGTCGTACTTTGGCTCTCGTGGACTTGTTCCAATTTTCTTCAGCTTCAGTTTGAACTTGCATATAAGCAATTGATGGTCTGTTCCACTGTCAGCCCTTGGCCTTGTTCTGACTGATGATATGGAGCTTCTCCATCATCACTTTCCACAGATATAGTCAATTTGATTCCTGTGTATTCCATCTGGTGAGGTCCACGTGTATAGTCACCATTTATGTTATTGAAAAAAGATATTTCCAATGAATATGTCGTTGGGTGATAGCTATCGGTATTTAGTGTTTTTGAAATTAAAATTGAGAAAAATTTAAAATATTTATTAATTCATTTATAAACAACAATAATAAACTATTATATATTAACATAAATCACATACTTACACAAAAACTATATTTTCCAAAACCAAAAAAAAAAAGTGAGAATGACATTGTCATACATTTTTGCATATCTCTTTAATGTTTGGCTTACCACGTAACAACTTGATACACCATCTGCTTCTGCATTAACTTGGTTGCATCATCACCCACCCCTAGAAATATGTCTAGCCTCTAGGAAACTCCACTGTATACTCATAAGAAAACGAAAGTGAAAAGGGCAAATAATATCTTAATATCATTATAAAAATAGTTTTGACTTCCTGAATACCCTAAAAGGATTTCAGGGTGTCCTCCATCAGAATTTCCCAGAAAAGACTGAAAACATTGCTCTATATAAAGCCACAGGAGACGTCAATGAGTTGATGCCATCTCGTGTTTGTTCAGGAGCTAAATCAGATATCTAACACGTGATATTAAATGTTTTCTGAGTTGAGAAATATTTTCCTGATGGCAGCTCTTTGCTCTTTAAGCCACAGCAATGGATAAAGATCTCCTTGGACCTATCATTGGCATATGAAGAGAGATGCCCCACTTCCCCAATTTTCAGTTAGGACAAGAATCATAGCTAAAAGCACAGTGAGTCCTCTTTTCAAACCACCCTCAACTCTGTCCCTCTACCTCAGAAAGAGATGCAAGTAGGGTTTGTCCCCAAATAACTGAAGGATGCCAAACATCCCCCAGGAAAGAAACATCCCTCTAGCCTCATGATAAACTATACCAAAGACAGCTCCTGAGGCTGCCTTAACTTCCTCACTAGTCTTCAAATGAGGTTGTGGATTAAGATTCAGCTAATAATGGTCAAACATCTGTCATGTGCCATACACTCTGCTAACCACTTTACATGCATTTTTTAATTTAATGCAAGGAGAATACTGCCTTCCTCTACAAAACATTATTGTTCGATAGAAACACTTGAGTGTCCATTTTATAATGCAGTAATTGTTTCAAAGATCCATCGTGGTAAAACCATACTTTGCATCACCTAAACTAGAAGACTGGAAAGAAAAAATGAATATAGAATGTGAAGTATGGAAGAAGCCCTTATAACTGTTGTCCACTCACCCACCCAGTCACAGATGAAATGATACTCTTCTAGTGTCTCCAGAAAACACATTGAGTGATACAATGTTACGTGGACCTTCTTAACCACCACACGTACACACTGTATTTACTGACAGGGATTACACCAATTGATTTATATTTTAACATGAGTCAGTTAACTTTATTTCCAAATTACTAATGTCAGTTGTACTTGTTATTATATTTATGTAATCTAATTAAATATTCTATAAACTGATAAGTATGAGGATAAAAAGAGAGTTCTTTCTCTATGAAATCTCAGCTGAATGCTGGGAAAGTTTCAACAAATCCAAGTCCCTTAAAAATACTAGAGTCTAATCAAGGCTAGGTGTAGCAGCTTTTAAAGAAAAATATAAACTGTTAGAAGGATACTGTGCTCAAATTTCTCTGCAGAGTGTCTTAACTCTTTCAATACCCAGTTATTTTCTGCTTTGAATTTTTTGTTGATATCATGTGTTATAACTAATGGAAGCAAGCTGACTCATTAAGTGTGTCTGAATTTTTGGTAAGTAGTATGGATTCTTTTTCTTCCCCTGTGTCATGGGTTGAGTTATACCCCCCAAAAATATGTGTCAACTTGGTTAGGCCATGATTCCCAGTATTGTGTGGTTGTCCTCCATTTTGTGATTGTAATTTTATGTTAAAGAGGATTAGGGTGGGATTGTAACACCCTTACTAAGGTCACATCCCTGATCCAATGTAAAGGGAGTTTGCCTGGAGTGTGGCCTACACCACCTTTTTTCTTATAAGAGATAAAAGGAAAGGGAAGCAAGCAGAGAGTGGGAACCCCATACCACCAAGAATGCAGTCCCAGGAGCAGAGCCAGCATGGAGAAGCTCCTAGTCCAGGAGAAGATTGATGACAAGGACCTTCCTCCAGAGCCAACAGAAAAAGCCTTCCGCTAGAGCTGATGCCCTGAATTTGGACTTCTAGCTTACTAGACTGTGAGAGAATAAATTTATCTTTGTGGAAGCTATCCACTTATAGTATTTCTGTTATAACAGCACTAGATGACTAAGACACCCCTCCTACAATTCTGCCCTCAGAGTACAATGGTATATATAACCCATTGCCATCAAGTTGATTCTGACTCATAATTACCCTATAAGACAGAGTAGAAGTGCCCCATAGGGTTTCCAAGGAGTGGCTGATAGATTCAAACTGCTGACCTTTTGGTTAGCAGTCAAGCGCTAAACAACTAGGCCACCAGGGCTCCTTGGTATATATGTGTACCACTAATTCTACCCCCAGAGTCTGGAGAGATATATGTATACCACTTAAAATTTTTCAAAATCCATACTTTACCCAAGAAAAAATCTCGATACAGCGTCATCTTGTACAATATCCTGTAAAAACAGTAATTTGGGGCACACACCCATTTCTTTGGTTTCAAACAGTCACAAAGGCCCCTGCCTTGTGTCAGCATGTACTATCAGTGGGAAAGCAGCTTCCCAATAAACTCCAGAGACTGAAAAAGTGTGCTTCTTGGAGTATGAGTTTGTTGATTTAAGTACCATTTTGTGTCTTCCTTTTATAATATTTACCCATTATGAGTCAACTACAATTTTCAATTGCCAGATTAAATATCACCTCCTGAGAGAAGCTTTGCCCAATTTGCCAGCCTATCAAGTAGCCCCCACCTATTATTATTACTCTGTGCCACAGCAGATAAGCTGGATTAACATATTCTGCTCATTTCCTTGTTGTTGTTGTTGTTAGGTACTGTCGAGTTGGTTCCAACTCATAGCAACATTATATACCACAGAATGAAACACTGCCCAGTCCTATGCCATGCTCACAATTGTTGTTATGCTTGAGCCCATTGTTGCAGCCACTGTGTCTACCCATCTTGTTGAGGGTCTTCCTCTTTTTCACTGACCCTGTACTTTACCAAGCATGATGCCCTTCTCCAGGGACAGGTCCCTTCTGATAACATGTCCAAAGTATGTAAGACGTAGTCTCACTCACCATCCTTGCTTCTAAGAAGCATTCTGGTTGTACTTCTTCCAAGACAAACATTATTGGTAAGTCCTTCATAGGACTTACCAATAATATTTATTTTTATTTATTTCATTTGTCCATTTACTTATTAAGTTTCTGTTTATCCTCTAGAATTTAAATGTCATGAATTGCTGTTGTTGTTCACTGTCAAGTACATTCCAACTCCTAGCAACCTCATGTGACAGGGTAGAACTGTCCTAAAAGTTTTCTAGGCTGTAATCTTTATGGAAGCAGATCACCAGGTCTTTCTCCTAATGAGCTCCTGGGTGGGTTCGAACTGCCAACATTTCAGTTAGCAGCCGAACACTTAACCGTTACACCACCAGGGCTCTTTAGAGCAGGGAGCAAATCAGTTTTGCTCACAAATCCCTACCCAGAGCCCTGCACAATGCCTGGCATGTAATAGGTGTTCATACACATTTATAGAATTCATTCATTCATTCATAATATTATTGCTAAGAGATAGGAACTTTTAATTCATTTTAATACATTTAGAGTTTTTCCTATACATACATGTATATTATTTTCTTTACAAAAAAATAGGATCAGATTTATGTTTTTGTTATCAATTTTGTTCACCTAAAATATCTCATAAACATCTTTCTATGGCAGAATTACTGATGTTCATCTTCATTTGAATGCAGCTGAGTTTCCATTATACGGAAACTGATTTTATTTTTGAGCATTAAGTATTTTTTTTAATTTTTAAGTAATTCAGATGTATTAATCTCTGTTCTTCTGAATATGAAAGTATTGTCTTTCTCTTTTAAGATAACTCATTCATTAGCTCTAGCAATTTTCTCTTATTATGTTATGTCATCTAGGAACTCTTGATTTCTGTCTGTTCCTTTATATTTACTAAAAAATTGCTGTGCATTGTTTTAGTATGCCTCTTCTATGTGTTACATCATGTCTCATATTATTTCAACATAGGATAAAAAATAGTCATTTTCCTCTCAAGCTGCAATAGTTTTCTAGTCAAACTGAAACATCTTCTATACAAACTACGATATTATCTACTGACACTTATTCTTTATACTTCTTTTTCCCCTGTATTAATCATTAAATTTTCTCTCTTCTTTACATTTCCATAAGATTTTTTATTTTCATAGAATATTATTCTCCGTTGCCTGGCTTCTGAATACCATATATGGTACTATAGCTATGGTATAGTGAATACTATAGCTATAGTAATTGTCCTCTTCATTATTTTGGCCATATGATTTTTTTTTCCAAATGTAGCCGATGATGTTTCATTTTGTGCTATATCAATTGATCAATGACCACTTTATCTATTATCTCCAAAGCCCAGATATATTTTTCATGGATTATCTTAAATACACAATTAAATTCTTTCACATCTCTTTGCTCAAGACTTTCCCCTTTGTGACTCTGTTCTTCACTTCACGCATACTTCTAGCTTTTCTTACGTTATTTCTGTAATTAAAAAGAGTACCAGGGTACAAAATGTGGACTTTAAACACCCAAAGGTCAAAAACAGACACACTATGAGAGCCAAAGCAAAACTTAGCCCTGGAAAAAGAACCATGACTTAATCCACATTAAATCCCCCAGGAAGTTATTTGAAGTACTGTGACTGATTTTTACAGGAAAATACAATAATAGTAGAAAGCAAGAAAAAAAAAGACATAGATGTTTTTCTACAAAGTTTCTTTAGTAGGTAAGTAGGTGGATAGATATAGACAAGTAAATATAATTGTCAACAGGAAGAGACATTGTTATGTCCGAGAGCATGTGGAATTGTGGCCACATCTGGAATATAAATTACATTTGGTACACTAGAGCAAAGTGCGTACTGTCCTATTGGAAAAGGAGTTATTTGAGCTAGAAAAAGACGAGTAATATTACGTACTCGAAGTAGAGGGGAAAAGTCACCTGATGTGGATCCATGAAGATGGTAACTGCCACTCAACTCAAAAGAGAGAGGTAAGGACGGCTCCTTTCACAGAAATCCTCCGTTCATGAAGAAGCGCTCACTTAGAATTGCTCAAAAGAAACCTTCTTTCTGTAATTTTTCCATTTTGACCAAAACAAGACTTTTTTTAGCCAACTCTCACTGACAGTGACCATTGTTTCCTACCAAAAGTCTATGTTATTTATTTTTAAACTTACAGTAAATATATATGTGTGTGTATATATATATATATATATATATATGGAAGTTTTTAGCTATTTAAAAATAGGTACCATTTATTGAACTTTTACTACGTACCAGGCAATAGTAAGTATTTTCTATATATTGTATTTCTCATCCACAGAATAACTACATGAGTCAGGTATTATCCTGATTTTATGGTGGAAAAAATTGAGGCTTAGGTGAAGTACATTTTCCAAGGTCTCCCAGGAGTAAAGGGCAGGGGAAAGCACGGAATTACACCTTATTCTACCTTATTCTAACTTGTCTAGATGTGTCCTATTGTGACAGCACACAAGCTAGGCATTCGTTCATTCATTGACATGGAAAAGTAGGTGTAACTCACTTTGTAATTATTGAATTAATTCAAAATAAATATACAAAATCTAACTAAATTTCAGGCGAAAAATAAAATTTCTAAAAAGAACATTTTCTATCTTTGAAATGCCTAAGGTACTGACAATAATCCCTTGTTACCTGCCTCTTACATTTTGCCATTTTCTTCTGTCTGAAACATTTAGGACTAAGGCAGAAGTTCAAACTAAATTTTATTGAAAAAAAAGCAAGAAGAGGTATGTTCACTAATCCCTAAAGCAGCTAGAGTTTTCCCTTCCCTTTGATGAGTTGCAGATTTCTTTTTTTTTAATTTTTTTATCTCCTACCTTGATGGTTAATTTTATATGTCAGCATAAAACTAACTGGGCTAGGTTATGGTGCCCAGTTGTTTGGTCAAACACCAGTCTAGACGCTGTTATGAAGTAGTTACATGCGATTAAATCAATTGGCCTTAAGTAAAGCACATGACCCTATTTAATGTGGGTGGGCTCATCCAATCAATTGAAGGCTTTAAGAGCAAAACAGAAGTTTTCCCTAGTGTATACTCTGTCTCCAGTCTATAAACAAACATTTTGCCAGAACTCCTTCATGCTTCAGTGTTTTGGGGATTTTGGGACACAGATCACAGTAATCTCCAGCTTGTTGCCTGACGTATAGATTTTGGACTTGGCAGCCCCCCACCATCGTATGAACCAACAACATATAGAGAGAGAGAGAGCACCCTGGTGCTGCAGTGGTTAAATGCTCAGCTGCTAACTGAAAGATCAGTAGTTTTAACCCACCAGCCACTCCACAGGGAAAGATGTGGCAGTCTGCTCCCCTAAAGATTTACAGCCTTGAAACACTATGGGGAAGTTCTGTCCTGTCCTATAGAGTCGCTATGAGTCAGAATCGACTCCACAGCAATAGGTTTAGTTTTGGTTATATATATATATAAACCAAACTTGTTGCCGTAAAGTTTTATATATATATATATATATATATATATATATATATATATATATATATACTTTGAAATATGGTGTTGGTGAAGAATATTGAATATACCATGGACAGCCAAAAGAATGAACAAATCAGTCTTAGAAGAAATACAACCAGAATGCTCCTTAGAAGTAAAGATGGCGAGACTCTGACTTACCAGCTTTGGACACATCATCGGAAAGACCAATCGCTAGGAAGGGACATCATATTTGGTAAAGTAGAGGGTCGGTGAAAATGAGGGAAACACTCGATGCAACAGATTGATGCAACAGCCATAAACCAGTGGACTTAAATGTACCTATGATCACGAAGATGGCGCAGGACAGGGCAACATTTCATCATGTTATGCATAAGGTCGTCATGAGTAAGAGCTGACACGAGGGCAGCTAACAATATACATATATGTGGATGTATACATGTTTTTATATACACATATGTTGGGAGCCCTGGTGGCACAGTGGTTAAAAGATTGGCTGCTAACCAAAAGGTTCACTCCTTGGAAACTCTATGGGGCAGTTTTACTCTGCCCTATAGTGTCGCTATGAGTTGGAATCGACTCGACAGCAACAGGTTTGATTTTTTTTTTTTTTTTTTGGTTTATATATAGTTTTATTTATATATGTTGTTATATACGTAGATGTTGTTACGTATATAAGATATATATATCACTTATTAGTTCTGTTTCTCTAGAGAACCCTGACTAAGGCACCAACTCTGTCAAACATAGTGGCCATGTTGAGCAGTTTAAGCACTCCCCAGCACAACTGCACTCATCTGCACTCATCTAAAAGTAGATGGAATTCATATTCATTGTTCTTCTAGAGATACCCCCTCATTCTGAGCTGATTTAATGTCAAAATTGGTGTGCCATATCCTACCTTGTAGAATGGCTTCTTTTACACAATAGAAAAAAAAATTTTGCTAACCCGCTGAATTATTTCACCACTCACTGGAAATTCCCTAATAAAATTATCCACCTAGTGTTATAACAGAGATAGCACTCATTCCAATCCTCTGAAATAATAACCACAATAATTAGGTACGAAAATGATTATACAAAGTTTGCTTTTATGAAATAATGCAAAAACAAAAATTAATAAAATCAAACCATTGACAATTTCTGATTACAACCATTCAAAGAAATATCCATGATGAATGTCTTCACTATATTTAAACTTGTAAAATTCCTTTCCTTACTTAAAACAGTGAAACTATTCCTAAATGAATGTTAAACTCATATTGAGAGAGTAAATTATTTAAAAAAGAAAACAACAAGCATACCCTGACATAGTAAAAATGACACCTATAAAATGACACAGGTTATGTAATTTTTTCAGTTCTACTCAAATAAGAATCATGAAAATTATTCTTTTTTAAAGAACGTTTAATGTGAATTAGTAAAAGATCTTTATGGAGGGAAATACATTGATGTATATGAAATATTTTTAAAAAAAAAAAAAAATGCTTCACCCTTTACCCAAATAAAATTAATAACAGAAACCTACAATTTCATTTTATGTACAACTTCATTTGTATACATTTCATTTCAATCTAAAGTACTGATACATTCAATATAAAATTACGGTTATTCTTACTATCCTGAGACTTATGTAATGTGTTTCAGTCTAACTGTAGCTAATGTCAACATTGCACAGTGAATCTTAGCATTAGAAATCACCACTCAGTTCTACAAAATGTTATGTGTAATAACTGAACTATCCTAAGCACCTGGAGAAGGACATCACGCTTGGTCAAGTAGAGGGTCAGCAAAAAAGAGGAAGATCCTCAACAAGGTGGATTGACACAGCAGCTGCAACAATGGGCTCAGGCACAATGATTGTGAGGATGGCCCAGGACCAGGCAGTGTTTCATTCTGTTGTACATAGAGTTGCTGTGAGTCGGAACCAACTTGACAGCACCTGACAACATAACAACAAGCACCACAAAGGTCCTTGGGTAGCACAAAGGGTTAAGCTCTCACTGCTATCTGAAAGCTTGGCAGTTCAAACTCACCTAGTGGCCCCCAGAAGGCAGGCTTGGCAATCTGCTTTCAAAAAGGTCACAGCCTTGAAAACCCTATGGAGCAATTCTACTCTGCATACACGGGGTCTCCATGAGTCAGAACTGACCTGACAGCAACTAACTACAACAACAGGCACCATGAAGCATACAAAGATAAACAAGACATTCAACCAGTCATCGAGTTTTTTATTAAATAGGAAGGATTCTAAATTTTGCATGTGCACCAAAAATTATTAAGCATATAAGAAGGTACAAAGGAACTGTCATAAATAAAACAAAGTATTTCAGATGAGGAAAATCAACAAAAATTTAATGAAAAAGTGTCTGTGCCTCTACTGAACATTTAGAGAGGCTTTCAAAGGTGGAGAAGGGGATCGAAACAATATGAGCACAGTATGGAGATAGGAAAGGACAGACAGGTTTGACTAGAGCCTCGGGTTACAAAAGGGACAGAATATGTGACACCAAATGCAAACTTAGACATTGTAAGCTCATTCTACAGGTCTAAGAAGCCTTTGAAAGTTCTCATTTCTCTTTGAAACCTTTGAACAAGAGGGACACGCTCAGACTTGTCTTTGAAGAGGTCACTGCACAAAGGGCCCAGATAAATGAATGGGAGAGATGACAGACTGGCTAGGGCACTGTGGCAATTGTGAAAGTCAAAGTTTAAAAGAACCTGAACTAAGACAATGACCAAATGTGTAATAATATGAGCCACATAATCCTTCCATGTCTCAGTTTGCCAATTTGTCAAATACAGACAACACATGTTCCTCATGCATCCACAGTAGAAACATTAGCAAAAATAAAAATAATAAAGAAATATGCATTACTAAATTCAGGAAATCAAAACAACGCATACGAAATGTAGCTGCACTGTAGAAAACATAACATGCTGCATAGACATTTAGTTTGGCGCATCTATAAAGATCTTAAAATACAATTTTATACAGTGATAAGCTCATTTTGAGAAAGAACATTTTTTTTAAAAAATGTTAATTATACTTAAATTCTCTAGAATTAATGTCCAGTATTCAACTTATTACAGTAAATAATTTTCGTATTTAGTGAGAGCTTTGGAAAATCTAGGGTTGTACAATTTATACACATTTTTCTTACCATTGGTGTTGCTTTGATGAAAATTTATGTACGTGGTGTTTTTATTTGTATAGGTGAATAACTTGTATATATAGATTTCTTTCTTCATAAGGTTATTGTGGGATGCCACTAATGTATGGTATGATTTTTTTTTTTTTTTTTGGTGCTTTAAATGAAAGTTTACAGCTCAAGTTAGTTTCTCATACAAAACTTTATACACACACTGCTATGTGACCCTAGTTGCACTCCCCATACTGTGACAGCACACTCCTCCTTTCCACCCCGATTTCCCGTGTCCATTCAACCAGCTCCTGACCCTCTCTGCCTTCTCATCTCGCCTCCGGACAGGAGCTGCCCATTTAGACTCATGTATCTACTTGAGCTAAGAAGTACACTCTTCATGAGTATCATTTTATGTCTCATAGTCCAGTCTAATTTTTGACTAAAGAGTTGGCTTCGGGAATGGTTTCACTTTTGGGCTAACAGACAGCCCGTAGGCCATGTCTTCCGGTCCCTCCCGTCTCAGTCAGACCATTAAGTCTGGTCTTTTTACTAGAATTTGAGTCCTGCACCCCACTTTTCTCCTGCTCCATCAGAGACTCTCTGTTGTGTTCCCTATCAGGACGGTCATGGGTGGTAGCCAGGCACCATCTTGTTCTTCTGGTCTTAGGCTGATGGAGTCTCTGGTTTATGTGGCCCTTTTGTCTCTTGGGCTAATATTTTCCTTGTGTCTTTGGTGTTCTTCATTCTCCTTTACTCCAGGTGGGTTGGGACCAATTGATGCATCACAGGTGGCTGCTCGCTAGCTTTTAAGACCCCAGATGGCACTCACCAAAGTGGGATGCAGAACCTTTTCTTAATAAACTTTGTTATGCCAATTGACCTAGATGTCCCTGGAAACTGCAGTCCCCAGACCCCTGCCCCTGCTACTCTGTCCCTCGAAGTGTTTGGTTGCATTCAGGAAACTTCTGAGCTTTTGGTTTAGTCCAGTTGTGCTGACTTCCCCTGTAGTGCGTGTTGTCCTTCCCTTCACCTAAGATAATTCTTGTCTACTATCTAGTTAGTGAATACCCCCTCCTTCCCTCCCCACCCTCGTAACCATCAAAGAATGTTTTCTTCTGTGTTTAAACCTTTTCTTGAGTTCTTATGATAGTGCTCTTATACAATATTTGTTCTTTCACAACTGACTAATTTCACTCAGCGTAATGCCTTCCAAACTCATCGTATTATGAGATGTTTCATGGATTCATTGTTATTCTTTAGTGTTGCATAGTATTCCATTGTGTGAATATGCCATAATTTGTTTATCCAGTTGTCCGTTGATGGGCACTTAGGTCGTTTCCATCTTTTTGCTATTGTGAACAGTGCTGCAATGAACATGGGTGTGCATGTATCTATTCGTGTGACAGCTCTTATTTCTCTAGGATATATTCCAAGGAGCGGGATTGTATGGTACTTCTATTTCTAGCTTTTTAAGGAAGCACCAAATCGATTTCCAAAGTGGTTGTACCATTTTACATTCCCACCAACAGTGTATAAGTTCCAGTCTCTCCACAACCTCTCCAACATTTATTATTTTGTGTTTTTCGGAATAAGGCTGGCCTTGTTCGGGTGAGATGGCATCTCTTTATAGTTTTGATTTGCATTTCTCTAATGGCTAATGATAGTGAGCATTTCCTCATGTGTCTGTTAGCCACCTGAATGTCTTCTTTGGTGAAGAGCCTGTTCATATCCTGTTTTTTAAGTGGGTTATTTGTCTTTTTGTTGTTGAGGTTTTGCAGTATCTTGTAGATTTTAGAGATTATATGCTGATCAAATTTATTGTAGCTAAAATTTTTTTTCCCAGTCTACAGGTTGTCTTTTTGTGCTTTTGGTGAAGTCTTTTGATGGGCATAAGTGTTTGATTTTTAGGAGCTCCCAGTTATCTAGTCTCTCTTCTGGTGTTTGTGCCTTGTTACTTATGGTTTATATTCTGTTTATGCCATGTATTAGGGCTCCTAGCATTGTCCCTATTTTTTCTTCCATGATCTTTATTTTTTTCAATTTTATATTTAGGTCTCTGATCCATTTTGAGTTAGTTTTTGTGCATGGTGTGAGGTATGGGTCTTGCTTCAGTTTTTTGCCTATGGACATCCAGTTCTGTCCGCACCATTTGTTAAAGAGACAGTCTTTTCCCCATTTAACAGAGTTTGGGCCTTTGTCAAACGTCAGCTGCTCATAGGTGGATGAATTTACATCTGGATTCTGAATTCTGTTAGATTGGTCTATGTATCTGTTGTTGTACCAGTACCAGGCTGTTTTGACTACCGTGACGGTACAAGAGTTTCTAAAATCAGGTAGTGTGAGGCCTCCCACTTTCTTCTTCTTCTTCAGTAATACTTTACTTATCTGGGGTCTCTTCCCCTTCCATATGAAGTTGGTGATTTGTTTCTCCATCTCATTAAAAAATGCCATTGGAATTTGGATTGGCATTTGATCGTATCTGTAGATTGCTCTGGGTAGAACTGACATTTTCACAATGTTGAGTCTTCCTATCCATGAGCACTGTGTGTTTTTCCACCTATGTAGGTCTCTTTTGGCTTCTTGCAGTAGTGTCTTGTAGTTTTCTTTGTATAGGTCTTTTACATCTCTAGTTAGATTTATTCCTAAGTATTACATCTTCTTGGGGGCTATTGTAAATGGTATTGATTTGGTGATTTCCTCTTCGAAGTTCTCTTGGTTGGTGTAGAGGAATCCAGCTGATTTTTGTATCTTTATCTTGTATCCTGATACTTTGCTGAAATCTTCTATTAGTTCCAGTAGTTTTCTTGTGGATTCTTTGGAGTTTTCTGTGTATAAGATAATATCATCTGCAAATAGAGACTTTTACTTCTTCCTTACCAATTTGGATGCCCTTTATTTCTTTTTCTAGTCTAATTACTCTGGCTAGGACCTCCAGCACAATGTTGAATAAGAGTGGTGATAAAGGGCATCCTTGTCTGGTTCTCGTTCTCAAGAGGAATGCTTTCAGACTCTCTTCATTTAGGATGATGCTGGCGGCTGGCTTTGTATAAATGCCCTTTACTATTTTGAGGAATTTCCCTTCTGTTCCTATTTTGCTGAGAGTTTTTATCATGAATGGGTGTTGGATTTTGTCAAATGCCTTTTCTGCATCAATTGGTAAGATCATGTGGTTCTTGTCTTCTGTTTTATTTATGTGATGGATTACATTGATTGTTTTTCTAATGTTGAGCCATCCCTGCATACCTGGTATGAATCCCACTTGGTCAAGGTGAATTATTTTTTTGATATGTTGTTGAACTCTATTGGCTAGAATTTTGTTGAGGATTTTAGCATCTATGTTCATGAGGAATATTGGTCTGTAATTTTCTATTTTTGTGGTGTCTTTACTTGGTTTTGGGTATTAGAGTTATGCTGGCTTCATAGAATGATTCTGGGAGTACTCCCCCTTTTTCCATACTCTGAAATACCTTTAGTAGTAGTGGTGTTAAGTCTTCTCTGAAAGTTTTGTAGAATTCCCCAGTGAAACCATCCAGGCCAGGGCTTTTTTTTTTGTTGGGAATTTTTTAATTACGTATGGTATGATTTAAAGGTTAAATATTACGGTACTGTATGATGTTAGAAGTGAAAGCCCATTATACATTTATGAATTAACTATTACACTATCTAATACATAACTGTAGATTAAGGTGGTGTTGTCAGTTCAATTACTATGAGTAAAAATATTATTAAAAAATTTAAATACTTTCCAAAGTAACTTACAATGAATTTGAGTTTAAATTTGCTAGTGATTTTTTAAAACACAAGTAGGAATAATTCTGTCTCTCCCTCACCACACCTTTTCATAACAAGAATAAAAATTCCACAATGACAATTTATTTTTAATATAAAAATACATAAGAAATGTATCATACACTTGTGAAGACATTTTACTGAGTTATTAAAGACTTAATTAAATATACATTAACCATATTTCTGCATTGGAAGACTAAAAATTGCAAAGATATTAATTCTCTATAAAATAACATATGAATATAGTACAATACCAAATGAAACCCCAAAACAATTTTGAGGGAGAGAGAGACATTGAAAAAAATAATTCCTAAGTTTATTTAGAAGAATAAACATGAAAATCAAATATCTAGAAATTTTCTGAAAAAGAAGAGTAATAAGCTGAAATTTATTCTACAAATGTTAAAATATACTTCAAATTACAAAAGCAAAAAATGTTTGGCAATGGAGCCAAAATAGACATTAAAAAAAATCCAAACCTATTGCCTTCGACTCTGACTCATAGCAACCCTATAGGACAGAGTAGAACCGCCCCATAGGGTTTCCAAGGAGCGGCTGGTAGATTTGAACTGCTGACCTTTTGGTTAGCAGCCAAGCTCTTAAGTACTGCGCCACCAGAGCTCCAATCCACTAAAACATAGTAGAATAAATAAGTAGTTAATGATAATAAGGGTGACCCTTCACATCAGTGGTGGAGATGTTAGGTATTCAGTAAGTGATGCTGGTAAAACTTGATAAAAATCTGTGATTAAAGAAGAAAAGGAAAATTTATCCCTAATTTAAACCTTCATTCAGAATAAAATCCAGGTGAATTAAATTGTTGTTGAGTCAATTCTGAACATTAAAAACAAGAAAATTCAGGTGATAGTTACACAATCAGGCTGAGGAAGAACTTTCTAAGCATGGTATAACAGGGAAAATGTCTATAAATCTGACTGTGTAAAGCTATTTAAAACTGAGTTGCACAAATACTGAAAAGAAAGTTAAATGGCAAATGACAAATTAGAAAAAATTTGCAATATACAAAAGACAAAATATTACTATTAAAATGAGATAGTATTTTTCACATTCTCAGTCAGAGTCCTGGCAGAAAGCAGATGGCGCATTCTAG
This sequence comes from Dugong dugon, assembly GCA_030035585.1. NCBI lineage: Eukaryota > Metazoa > Chordata > Mammalia > Sirenia > Dugongidae > Dugong > Dugong dugon. Next base: position 16,695,373 of record CM057480.1, on the reverse strand, counting down.
CAGGGAGATCGGGGGAAGATTAATAAAGGGACTTTTTATAAAACTGTGGGCAGGCCTAAGGGAAAGTACGTAGGAATGGTGAAGCACATCAGAGCTAGCAACAGTCCAGAAGAGAACTGTTTTCCATCCCATATCACAAAGGGCAAGGGAAGAAGTGGTTACTGGAACCCAAAGTGAGTTGGTAGAAGGATGCAGCACACTCACTACTGACCTGGCAGAGAGTGAAAAGAAGAAGAAGTGCTTTGACCTCACTTTGCTTCCACCTGGCCATCGCCAGCCAATGTCTCCATTGGCTGACCGAAGAGCAAGCCCAAGGGGAAGGAGTCCACTATGCTCCAAAGAACAGAGTGGAAAAGGGTGGAGAGTGAATCTGGAGGTGGATGTGGAAAATCTGTCATTGACAAATATTAAAAGAATGATTAATATTGGTGCTGTGGAGGATGTGGAGAAATGGGAATTCAGATACATATTGTGGTTGTGTAAATACTTCCAACCTTCTGCAGATCAAGTTGACAATGTGAAATAAAAACATGCAGATCCTGTAACCCAGAAATTCTACCTCAAAGGATCTATCCTTTAGAAAGACCAAGAGACAGTCATTTGAACAGAACAAAGGGATACTGCGTGGTTTAAAATCAGAAAAGACGTGCACCAGGTTGCAATCTTTCACCATACTTATTCAACCCGTATGCTGAGAAAATAATCTAAGAAACTGGACTATAAGAAGAAGAACACAGCATTAGGATTGGAGGAAGAATCATTAACAACCTGCAATACGCAGATGATAAATCTTGCTTGCTGAAAGTGAAGAGGACTTGAAGCAATTACTGATGAAGATCAAAGACTACAGCCTTCAGTATGGATTACACCTCAACATAAAGAAAACAAAAATCCTCACAACCAAACCAGTAAACAACATCCTGATAAATTCAGAAAATATTGAAGTTGTCAAGAGTTTCCTTTTCCTTGGATCTACAATCAACATCCATGGAAGCAGCAGTCCAGAAATCAAATTACTTATTGCATTGAGCAAATCTGCTGCAAATAACCTTTCTGAAGTGTTGGATAGCAAAGATGTAGCTTTGAGGACTAAGATGCACCTGACCCAAGCGATGATGTTTTCAATCTCCTAATATGCATGTGAAAGCTGGACAATGAATAAGGAAGACCGAAGAAGAATGGATGCATTTGAATTATGATGTTGGTGAAGAATATTGAATATACCATGGACTGCCAGAGGAATGAACAAATCTGTCTTGGAAGAAATACAGCCAAAATGCTTCTTAGAAGCAAGGATGACAAAACTTCATTTCATATACTTTGGACATGTTATCAGGAGGGATCAGTCCCTGGTGAAGGACATCATGCTTGGTAAAGTAAAGGGTCAACAAAAAAGAAGAAGACCCTTAATGAGACGGATTAACACAGTGGTTGCAACAGTGGGCTCAAACATAGCAATGATTGTGAGGATGGCGAAGGATCGGGCAGTGTTTTGTTCTATTGTACACAGGGTCGCTATGAGTCATAATCAACTCAATGGCACCTAACAACAACAACAACATTCTTTAGAAATAATCCAGAAACCAATGATGTGTGTGTGTGTGTGTCCATGTAAGAATATTCATCACAGTAGTGTTTATTATAATAAAAAAAACTTTGACAACCCACATACGTTCAATAGGGAACTGGTTAACTGTATTACTGTATTCATACAATGGAATAGTATGCTAACATTAAAACTGATTATTTAGGCCTATATTTCTGAATAAGGAAAGATTGTCATACTAAACCATTAAGTGTCTAACTAATAAAGAGAATAATGACCACATATGTACAGAAAGCAAATCAAGAGGGATACCTACCAAAAGAAAAGTGGTGAAATTATGGGTGATTTTTGTTTATTCTTTTTATTTTTGGTTGTGTGTGTTTTCCAATTTTTCAAACAATAATCATAAATTATTGTTTGTACTTTTGTTTTTGCTTTTTTTAGAAAAAACGGGAGAGATTTTAATGTAAAACTAACTATAACATCAAATACTTTTGACTCTTTTCAATTTGGTTTCTTGCTGGTTTCAAAAGAAAAATGTGTGTCCTTTATTAACCAAAAAAAGAAAACCTAAAAAAACAGATAGAGCTCTGCATCAGTGCATATGAGGCCTCTATAATAAAAAGTCTAGGGAACGAAGAGCTGTAAATATTTATGAGAGAATTGTATTTGGTGAGAAAAGGAGATGTTTTTAATGATAGAAAAAGGTGCATTACAGAGTTGCTTCAGCCACAAAAATGACAGGATCACCAGTCATCAAACTCATCTTCTTCTCCAGCTTCTAAAAAATAACGTCAATTACACAGCAGGAAGCCCATTATTAATTGCAGTCCTAATTTTACATTCATATCAAAATAAGACTAACAAAATTTGTCAAGCAGGGTACTGCATATAGTATTATTTACGTCTTATAAAGTTTTAAAAATACCTCCATATCAGTTAGATTAACTAGATGTTCTTAGCTGTTAGGAGAAGGCAATTTATTCATAGAGATAATCAGAAAAATTAGTCCATGAAATAAAATTATCTTCCATTCCAGGAGCTGGATAAAAAGACACCATTACTGGCTTCAGGTTAAAGATGACAGATTGACCAAATATGTTTCTGTCTTCCCCACTAACAATAGTGAAGGAAAAAATATATATATACATAAATCTACAAGAAGGAGAAAAGGAGGGAATCCATCGGCAGGGAGGAGATTTCAAGAAAATTCTGAAAGATGGAAAGTAAAAGTAATAAGGAAGAAGGCACAACATTATGCGTGCATAGAAGCAGATATGGAAAGAAGGGCACAAAGTTGCCAACTTCCTGATAGAATCCCAGAAGGGCTCAGAGTTAAAAACTAAGGAACATCAAAGAGTTGGAGTAAAATGTAGAGCTAAAAAAACAAAGACAAATTGAAAGTCCGTATGGTAGCATCTTCTAAGATGACCCCAAATGAGCCTTACCTCCTTACACTCTCGTTTAGTCCCCTCCCATATTGAAAAGGGATGGTCTTATGTGGCCAATAAAAAATGGCAGAAGTAACAATGCATGATTTCTGAGACCAGGTCATAAATGGCTTTGCAGCTTCCACATTGTTCTCATAGGTCACTCACTCCAGAGAAGCCAGCTGCCATACTGTGATGACACTTCAGACAACCCCATGGAGAGGCCCCTTGTGGAAAGGCCTTCAGACAACCACCAGCACCAATTTTCCAGGAATGTGAGACTGTCATCTTGGAAGTGGATCAGCCAGCTCCAGTCAAGCCTTCAGATCACTGTAGCCTCCACTTATGACAGACCCCAAGTTCAAACCACCTATCCGAGCCACTAGCAAATCTCTGACCCTCAGAAACCTTGAGAGAAAATAAATGATTATAGTTATTTTAAGCTACCAAGTTTTGTCAGAATTTGTTATGCAGCTATAATAGCTGGAACGGTTGATACGTGAATGAGTCAAATACCAACCCCACACATGGAATGCCACCAGGCATCTGCTTTCCCAGGCAGGAAATCGGAGGCTTCTCTTTTGGAGAAGAGAAAGAACCTCCACGTTCTTGCTCTAGGGAGTCCCCCAGGGTCCCAGTGCAGGTCAACTCCTTGCTCAATCACTCCACTCCCAAAGGCACCAATCAACACGCCAAACTTGTAGCAGAACTCCCAATCAACAATCAACACCTCATTTTAAATTATAAACAATCAAGGATCATCAGACATTGGTAAAAAGCAGGGTTTCAGACCATTAAGTTCCAGTTCAAATCCCTGCTGAGAATTTGCAAGTCTAACAAGTTCCCAGGTGATGCTGATGCTGCTGGTTAGGGACCAAGTCTGAAAACTACTAGCAGAGCAGTGGTTCTCAAAATGTATTATACGTAAGAATCACTGGGGATCTTGTTAAAATGCAGATTCTGATTCATGTCTGGGGTGGAAATGCAAATTCTCAGCAGGGGGTTGAACTGGAACAAACGGGTTCTAAGCCCTGGTAAAAAGCCCTTCGCATGAAAGAGAGAGGCCAGTATCAACAAAGAGGAGGTATTTTTGGTTTTTTTTTTAAAGACCCTGTAAGAAATAAGTGGTGCTAGAAATGAAAGAGAACTTTGAAAATCTCCAGCTGGTGGCCTTGGAGAAGACTGACAAAATATTGTGTACATAGTTTTTTCCTTAAAGGATGATATAAAACAAATGAAGTTCTTTGAAATTTAAATACTATTGTCAAAATTAAAAATTCAATAGCAAGGTTAGAAAAAGAATTGAGGAAATTCCCCCAAAGAGTAGGACAAAAGATGAAAATTATGAGAGAAAATATCAGAAATAGAGAATTAATCCAGGAGATCCAATATCCAATATTTGATTTTCCATAAAGAAAGAATGGAGAAAACATGAAAATTTGTAAAAAATAAATAAATAAATTAGGAAATTTTCCTAGAAGTGAAAAATTGAAAGGCCTCACTGACTGAAAGTCTGAAAGAAAAGGGAAAAAGAAAAAGACCTACATCAAGACACATTGTGAAATTTAGAATGCTAGCAATAAACTTAAGATTCTAAAAGCTTCAAGATGAAGGAAGGAAAAAAACAGATTGTGTATTTAGCAGTGATAATGTGGACGGAATTGGATTTTCTCAAAAGCAAGCCAACACTGAATACTAGACACAGAGGAGGAATGCCTACACAATGTTGAAAGACAGCTGAAACCAAAACAAACAAACAAACAAACAAACTCATTGCCATCCAGTTGATTCTGACTCATAGCAACCCTATACGACAGAGAAGAACTGCCCCATAGGGTTTCCAAAGAGTGATTATTGGATTTGAACTGCTGATCTTTTGGTTCGCAGCCAGTTAGCAGCCAAGCTCTTAACCACTGCGTTCCCAGGATTTCATTTTGATGTGGTGTGGTAAAACCCAAGTGAAATTGTTCACTACAGATTAGTAAATAAGCACAAGTAAGCCCATGCTTACATTGCTTATTGGATAATCTGCCCCTGGCCTACAGGTACATGTCAATGACCAGGACTTCTGGGTCAGGTTAGACTGGATGGTTAAAAGCAGTAAAGTCTAGCCCAGTCCTAGCTAACAGCACTGCTGACAGCAAGTAGGATAAAGAATTATATCCCCTATCTACCAACTAAAGTAGAGGACTGACCACAAGGCAAAGAAAACCAAAGCTAGTTGTCTTAGTCATCTAGTGCTGCTCTAACAGGAATACCACAAGTGGGTGGTTTTAACAAAGAGAAATTTATTCTCTCACAGTCCAATAGGCTATGAGTCCAAATTCAGGGCATCAGCTCTGGGGGAACGCTTTCTCCATTGACTCTGGAGGAAGGTCCCTGTCATTAATCTTCCCTTGGTCTGTGAGCTTCTCTGCGCAGCAACCTCAGGTCCAAAAGATGCACTCTGCTCCTGGCACTGCTTTCTTGGCAGTATGAGGTTCTCATGTGTCTCTGCTTGCTTTTCTCTTTTATATCTCAAAAGAAATTGGATTAAGACACTATCTAATCTTGTAAACCTCATCAGCATAACCTCATCACAGTGACAGAGTTTACAACACATAAGGAAATCACATCAGATTACACAATCATACAATACTGGGAATCATGACCTAGCCAAGTTGCTACTCACATTTTTGGGGGGATACAATTCAATCCATGATGCTAGTTTTGTGGGACCGTGGCCAGGAGGAATAAAATGTTGGAGGGGGCTCTCCAACTCCTTTTCCGAAGAGAGATGCCCATTGCTTTCGAGTAGATTCTTACTTGTAGTGACCCCTGTAGGACAGAGTAAAACTGCCCCATAGGGTTTCCAAGGCTGTAAATCTTTACGGAAGCAGACCGCCACATCTTTCTCCCATGGAGTGGCTAGTGGGTTCAAACCACCAACCTTTTGGCTATCAGCAGCTTGCCTAACCACTGCCTACCCACCAGGGCTCCTTTCCCAAAAGAGAATTGACCGAGAACCCAGATGGCATGGCTGAGACAGACTAATCTGGCAGATTGGCTTCTAGGGGTGGGAGTTAGATTACAAGCCTGATGTATCACCAGGTCCAGACACTAGGGCACCAAACACAGACCTTGCTTCCTAGAAAGAAGAGCAGGATTATCACTTCCAGGGCAACGCCAACCTAGCCAGCAGGCGTGGTAAATGAACACGATTATACTTACTACATTGTAATGAGTGTCTCCACCACCCAACTATGAGAGCTCTAGGTTCCATAACTGTATCATATTCATCCTTACCTCCAGCGCCTGACACCTGGTCAGTTCTTGGTAAGTAATAAGAATGCATGCATGATTCCATAAATGAAAGGTAGTTTTTATAGGCCATTGAATCAAAGACTAAAGACTTGAGATGGATATCCAGACTCAAAATTAATTTATTGCCCAAGTGTAGCCTCCTCTCACAGTTGGCCCTACTATCTCCATTTCTGCCCTCTCAGTAAGAATACTCCCTCTAGCTACTGCCCCCTGCTGGCCACCTCCAGGCCACACCCTCTGAAACCTGCACTACCCTAAAAGATATCTGCCCCCCAGCAAGGACATAAATGGTCAGCCATCTTCTCTGACCCAGTTAATCAAAATGGCTAAGCCTGCCCAAAATTTCCCTATGGGAATCTGTTCCATTCAAAGAGAGTCATACAGAACTCCAACTATCTTGATTTTTCTCTGGCTACCTCTCCGCTAGAAAACCAAAAGCCAAACCAGTTGCCATTGAGTTGATCCTGACTAATGGTAACCCCATGTGTTGCAGAGTAGAACTGTGCACCATAGGGTTTTCAAGGCTGTGACCTTTTGGAAGCAGATCACTAGGTCTTTCTTCCAAGGCGCCAGCAGACATGTTCGAAGAGCCAGTCTTTTGGTTAGTAGTCCATCACTTAACCATTTCTGCCACCCAGGGACTCCTCTAGAAGCATCCCTTAGCTGTTCTTCCACTCATGGGGACATAGTCCAAACTCACTGCCCAGTGAATGCTGGGAGAGACTTGCTCTGTGATATACAGAGAGGATATGAGAGGACGGGTAACCTGTCTCAGAGTCTGAGAGGATGGGAAACCTGTCCCAGGTCACAGAGCTAATAGGTGTTGAATATAGGACTCAAAAACAGATAACTCAAACTCAATAGTTTGTGTACTCCACCAGCCTTCAAAATTCTTTAATCTTTGGAGAGCAGGCCCCTCGATCCCTCAGGCAGCCCACCTTCACTCTCCAAGCAAGTACTAACAACCCCAGGCATACACTGCTGACCTCCACATGTACTTTCTTTCCAGAGGGAAGAAACATTTCGTCAGAACTTTATGCGCCATCAATCCTAGACTACACTTCTGTTTCACAGAGGTCATATCCAAGCTCACGTCTTAGAAACACTTGCCTTTTTGCATTTATCCTGAAAATATGAACTCTGGCTTCAAAGAAGGAAAGTGAAATACAGTAAATTTGGAACAAATTCAAGGGGCAAGCCTGTCTGGAATGGGGAGAAGTAATGTAATGATAATGTCTAATTTTCAAGGGTATGACACTTTGTCATGGTGACATTCATATGCTAACTAGAACTGGACATACCAATCAAATGTGAAAAGAGGACCTCAGTTAATGAGTAGATAAAAATTATTTGAGTTAGCAAACCAGAGCATCAATCTAAGCAGCCATAAGGCACAGTTTACAGGGTCATTTCACTTTGTCTATGTTGGTGCAATTACCGAACTTTTAAAAATTATTTATTCTCCAAAGTAAATAAACATCTCGTCCTATAATCTTACTTACATTATTCTCTCACTTAGTAATATCCTTTTTTTCTTGATATTACAAGGGAAACCTTAGTTAAAGCACTTTGGGAATTATCACACATTCTAACTTGGTAAAACCAGGATTAATGAAATGTTAATGTCTGCATTATCTGTGGATTTTAAACACAAAGGTCATATCTTGATTTTTTTAGTGATATATTCCTCCATAGGGCATTTATAACCATGTATATGCTTAAAAAGTTTTTTTTAAGCCATAAAAAAATTACTGCTCCTTTAATTAACCTCATTCTTCTTAATTATGTGATTTTGTGGAGAGCTTAAACTTATTTTGATAATCTTTTCTAAAGAAGCTGTTTTTTACTACAATTTATCATTCCAAAGTGGTTATTCTCAATATTACGTGAGTTATAATATCTTATTATTGGTCATTTGATTTTGTCAGTCCTCTCTTAATATCCTTCACAGCCATGAAAACCATATAATTGGTAGCCCAAACGGACATTTTTGAAAATGAAAGGGGCTGTTAATCAATACCCTAGGCGTAAGCTGGCTCTGTCCTAGGCAAATGGAGAAATATGGTCAGCCCAGCCCAGTAATTCTCATCCTGAGAATGCATCTTGAGCAAAATTTTGTCAAAAAAAACCAAAAAAACTAAATGCACAGAGATTCTCATTGCTATATAATATATAAAATCCGTTACTGTCAAGTCGATTCCAACTCATTGTGATCCTATAGGACAGAGTAGGCCTACCCTACAGGTTTCCAATGCTGTAAACTTTGTGGAAGCAGACTGCCAACCTTTCTCCCACAGAGCAGCTGGTAGGTTCAAACCACCAGCATTTTGGTTATTAGCCAAGTGCTTAACCAGTGCACCACCAGGGCTCCTTCTATATAATATGTATTAGTGAAAAGGGGGGAAGCAACCTATTATGTGAAAAATTAAGTTAGGGTATGGTTAAAAAGCAAAGATGTTGCTTTAAGGACTAAGGTGCACCTGACCCAAGCCATGGTGTTTCCAATAGCCTCATAGGCATGTGAAAGCTGAACAACGAATAAGGAAGACCGAAGAAGAACTGATTCCTTTGAGTTGTGGTGTTGGCAAAGAATATCGAATATACCATGGACTACCAAAAGAATGAACAAATCTGTCTTGGAAGAAGCACAGCCAGAATGCTCGTTAGAAGCGAGGAAGATGAAACTTCACCTCACATACTCTGGACATGTTATCAGGAGGGACCAGTCCCTGCAGAAGGACATCATGCTTGGTAAAGTAGAAGGTCAGAGAAAAAGAGGAAGACACTCAACAATACGGATTGACACGGTGGCTGCAACAATGGGCTCGAGTATAACAATGATCACGAGGATGGCACAGGACCAGGCAGTGTTTTGTTCTGTTGTACATAGGGTCACTATGAGTCAAAACTGACTCAACAGCACCTAACAACACAACATGGGAATGGTTAACCCAATTATTGTATAAAACTAATAGAATAGAATAGTATATAAACATTAAAATTGATCATCATGAAGATGGTATAATAGCATAAAATGGCATGAAAATACTTGTTATATAATTTTGAGTGAAAAAAGAACACAAATACATATCCATACTGGAATCATAGCTATGTAAGATTATATGCAGGTGTATACAACTACACAGACATGATCAGCTGCATAATTTGTGGGGCACAGTGAAAAATGAAATGCAGGCCCCTTGTTCAAAAATCATTAAGAACTTCAAGATGGTGACAGCAGAGAATTAAACCAAGTGTGGGGCCCTTCTGAGCGTGTGGGCCTGTACAACTGCAGAGGTCATGTGTCCATGAAGCCTTGAGAAAGACTAGTTGGAAAGAGAGAAAATGAAAATAAGTGAGTTATTTTTAAGGGTCATAGGATTTTTTAGTTTTTCTTTTGTTTTGTTTTTGTTATTGCTATTAAAATCTTGGTTTTTCATAAATTAAGTGAAATAAACTGTTTTGACAAAGTAACCATTTTCTGACACCTTGGAAATAGATCCCAGGGCTCTAGTTCCCCATCTACCTGAGTATCAACATCTCCTGGGCAGCTTTATACATTTAAAACATCCCCACCTCCCACTTGGGGATTTTCATACGGTGGATGTTTTAGTTATCTAGTGCTGCTATAACAGAAATACCACAAGCGGATGTCTTTAACAAGCAGAAATTTGTTCTGTCACAGTCTAGGAGGCTAAAAGTCCAAATTCAGGGTGCCAGGTCCAGGGGAAGGCTTTCTCTCTGTGTCAGCTCTGGGGAAGGTCCTTGTAATTAATCTTCCCCTGGATCTAGGAGCTTCTCAGCATAGGGACTCCGGGTCCAAAGGATGTGCTATTCTCCTGGGTCTTGTTTCTTGATGGTATAAGGACTCCCTATCTCTCTGCTCACTTCTCTCATTTGTGTCTCAAAAGAGATTGACTTAAAATATAACCTAATCTTGTAGATTGAGTCCTGCCTCATTAGCATAACTGCCTCTAATCCTGCCTCATTAACATCATAGAGGTAGGATTTACACATATAGGAAAATCACATCAGATGACAAAATGGCAGACAATCACACAATACCGGGAATTTTGGTCTAGCCAAGTTGGCACACATTTTGGGAGGATGTAATTCAATCCCTAAGAGTGGGTCTGAAACAAAGCAATTGAAATCTAGTTTTGTTACATTCTAAACTGCCTTTTCCAACAGAAGGATTTCAATTGTTGCTTTTGGCCTTTGGAATCTTATTTTATTTCAAAAATAACAACTTTTTCATGATTTAATCATGACTGCAAGTTCAAAATTATTTCTTTTTTTTTTCTTTTGGCGGGGGAGAGGGAATCTTGGTTTATGGTTTTCATTTTTATGATCTGTTTTTGTTTTGCCCGTTTTTATTCACTAAACCTGGAGATTCTCACCCTTAAATAATAAATATATCAAAATAATAAATATATCAGCTATGAAATTCTATGGGAAAATATTATATTGTAAGAAGACCAAGAAGAAATGATTAGATACAGAGAGAGAAAACTGTTTAGAGAACTGTTGAGATTTTTTCTTCTACATGTCATCAAGAAAAGATCTGGCATGGCTTTACGTGTGCTTTGTTGTGGCAAACCACAAATAAGAATCAGTGTTCCAGATAACAGGTAATCATCCAAAGGTATCTTCACCGGGGTAGATGGCACAACCACCATGGAATTCTGAGTGTAACAATTCATTACACAAATTGCACAGGTTTCACCTCCCATGCCGGCACTTTTTGATTTGCAATGTCTTATACTGGCTGGGTCAGAACCAGGCTGAGGCAAGTGAGTCGTCTAGGGTGCAAATTTTAAGGAGGCACTTAGTTTCAGGTGTTGACTCTGCATTTGCATATCACTAAGAGTGAGTGCCTCCATAAATTTTGTGCCCTAGGCACCTGCTTGGTTTAAAATCAGAAAAGGTGTGTGTCAGGGTTGTATCCTTTCACCATACTTACTCAGTCTATATGCTGAACAAATAATCCAAGAAGCCGGACTTTATGAAGAAAAACGCAGCATCAGGACTGGAGGAAGACTCATTAACCACCTGCGATATGCAGATGACACAACCTTGCTTGCTGAAAATGATGACAACTTGAAGCAATTACTAACAAAGGTCAAAGACTACCTCCTTCAGTATGGATTACACCTGAACATGAAGAAAATAAAAATCCTCACAACTAGTCCAATAAACAGCAACATGATAAATGGTGAAGAAATTAAAGTTGTCAAGGATTTCATTCTACTTGGATCAACCATCAACGCCCATGGAAGCAATAGTCAAAAAATCAAACGATGTATTGCATTGGACAAATCTGCTGCAAAAGACCTTTTTAAAGTGTTCTAAAGCAAAGATGTCACTTTGATAACTAAGGTGCATGTCGTGTAGGGTTGAATCTTAGAAAATTAGTAGAGAGATACTCAGGTTTATCATGCATAAACTCATTTAGTTTATTGTAAAGTAGTCATGGCAAGGCATGTAAGTAAGCCATCGCAACATTCATTTAGAATCAGAGAATCAGAATTAACAATTACAATGTTAGTTAAATCTTTAGACTTCAGACTTTTACCTTTAACAAGAGGTCTCAGGAGGAAGGTTTAATTATGGTTGGAACTCAGCAGAGATCTCTCGTAGCTAGTAGGGTCCAAGGTCAGTGGTTGCGTGCGGAGTCTGAGCAGCCTCTCAGAAAGGCTAAGAGACTGGAGAAAGATCCTTTTGCCTCTGCCTTCTCTCAGTGAGTGAGCAGGAATTCAAGGTTTATATGTGAAATTCTCTGCTTGGCCTCACACTATAAGGGCCCATGTGACGTCAAAGACTAGTATGTTACATTGTTTCTCTAAGGTTAGAGATTACCCAATGTCACATTTTTTCTTCAAAGTTAGAGATTAGGGAGGTCGTTTAGACTTATGTCTCAAGGATAGTTTACAAAAATTAACTATGCTATGTCTTTTTTTATCATAGAGTACCAGGTTAAAGTCAACTTAAAGTTTATTTACTATGTTCTTCATGTACTTCACATGCTTCTATGTCTAAGTTTAGAAATTTTCTAAATAACTTTCTCATGACTTACAGGTTTCTGATGGCTTATAGTTAATGTTAGAGAACCTCACAAGGTAGACATATTTCTATTTCTAAATTCATATCATGAGTGCTTATACATACGTATTTTGAAAACTTAATAGTGTTTTATACTTTACGGGATTTGAGACCATTATAGAAACACGCAGAACAGTGTGCCTGACACAAGCCGTGGTCTTCTCAATCGCCTCCTATGCATGGGAAAGCTGGACAATGAAAGAGGAAGATCAAAGAAGAATTAACACATATGAATTGTGGTGTTGGTGAGGAATATTGAAATACCGTAAACTGCCAGAAGAAAGAACAAATCAGCGAGGATGGTGAGACTTCATCATGCTTACTTTGGACAAGTCATCAGGAAAGACTAATTGTTAGAAAAGGATATCATGTTTGGTAAAGGACAGCATCTGTGAAAACGAGAGAAACCCTCTGTGAGATGGATTGACACAACAAATAGCTGCAACAATGTGCTCAAACATACCAACAATTTTGAGGATGATGCAGGACAGGGCAATGTTTTGTTCTGTTATACATAAGGTTGCCAGGAGTCGGAGCCAACTGGACCACAACTAACAACAGCAAGAAGGCACCCTCTTGCCTCACCCTAGTCCTGGCCCTGAGTAGGGATTTATAGCTTGTGTGTTGTGTATCTGTCTTCTTGGTTCCAGAACAAAATAACAATTTTTCCCTTAGAGAGAATTCTCAATTATCAGTAATTATTTGAATTGGGTGTTACCTTCAGTAAATCTGATGTTAAGTACTCATTAACAATACAGTATGTCAAATTATGCCAAATTGAATCCTTTGATGCCAGAAATAGAACGTCCGTACTATTTATTCTCTGCCATTATGACCTAAAATAACCTTTAAACATTAACCAATACCTCCCCATTCTAGAAAAGACAAAGACTAGTAACCCTATATAGACAAGCTTGCACTACTTTAGATGATGGCCTTCATCAGTCTGCGAGGTAAAAAGAAGACTGAGCAAAAAAAGAATTCTTGCAAAGGAGAAAGAAAGATGTGGCTAATCATTGTCAGCCCCTGGCTGCCCTCAGTTTATCTCAGCTGTAGGCACTGATGTTTTCAATTTACAGCCCCAGTCCCACCAAGCTAAATGCTCCATCTCTTGCTACTCAGACTTGGCAGAGTAAACTTTGTGCAGCAGCAGCTTCTCATCACCTGGGGGCTTGTTGGAAATTCAGAATCTCAAGCCCCACCCCACAACTGCTGTATCATAATCTGCATTTTAACAACATCTCAAGTGATTAATATGCACACTAACAGTTGAGAGGCATATTCTACTACAGCCCCATCTCTTCCCCCAGGGGGTGTGAATTAGTATTTCTAACAAAAGCCAAGGAGCCCTGGTGGCACAGTGGTTAAACACTTGGCTGCTGACTCTCAAAAGTTGGTGGCTTGAACCCCACCAGCAGCTCCTCAGGAGAAAATACCTGGCTAGGAAACCCTACAGGGCAGTTCTACTCGGTCATATAGGGTCGCTATGAGTCCGAATCAACTCAATGGCACACGACATCAAAAGCCATGAGGTCTCCACAAGTCAGAGCCGACTTGATGGCAACTAACAACAATCAAATGCAAAGAGATCAGAGGGTCAGGGTGATCCCAGGCTTACCTGTGTCCGCTAAACTGCAGTCTCTATTCTAACACTTGATGTGTTTGCCCAACTCTTACAGTGGGTTTCTGTCATGGTTGCTAACTAGCAAGCTGGGACTACCACTTGACTTGATCTATGCTCTGATAGGTTTAGGATAGTGACTCTAACAGAAGGCAGTAACCAGTCCTGTCCCCTCAACCCCCACCGGAGCACTTTGGAGATTTAGTAGCTGTCACAATGATTTGGGTGTGCTACTGATATTTAGTGGGCAGGAGTCAAGGATGCTAAATGTTTTGCAATCGATGGGATAGTTTTGCATACGCAGAGTTCCCCATATCCTTCAAAAATTGCAAGTGTCAAACCAGACATTTATATACGTTAAAAAATTCTTCATAATAATTAGCAAATCAAGAGAAAAGTGACCTTTGTTTGGATCAGAATTTTCCCAAGAGTTGCTCACCAATTTCCTTTAAAAATCACGGTAATGGCAACACTACTCCTAGCAGTTCAATTGCCAATTCGACACACCTATATCAGGCTACACTTATACATTTCTCGTTAACGGTGCAACTGTTGCTTTCTTTTAGGGTCATACTTAGATTTCTTCTAGGGTCATGCTACTTAGGGTGTTTCCCATGCTCCTTAGAGCTTATTCCATGCACCAGCAGGATTGACATCACCTGGAAGCTTGTTAGAAACGTGGAGGCTCAGGCCCCGCCCCAGACCTGCTGAATCAGATTCTGCTTTTTAACAAGACCCAGGAGATTTGTGTGCACAGTCATGTTTGGGAAGCACTGTTCTGGTGTAGCTGTGCCCAAGCACTACATATTAAAATACATATTCTTAGTTTTTAATTTCTTTTCTATTTTATAGTTAGGGCAGTATATTGATTTTTTTTTTTCAATTATTTTGTAGGTAGATTATTTTGTCAACGAATGTCAATAGTTGTTTTAAACAAGCCTTCACCTGGAGCTGATGCCCTGAATTTGTACTTCTAGCCTCCTAAACTGAGAGAGAATAAATTTCTGTTTGTTAAAGCCATCCAGTTGTGGTATTTCTGTTATAGCAGCACTAGATGACTAAGACACCAGCCATCCTCATTCCCTTGAAGGTCAACCCCATGGCCAAGTTAGCCCTACCCTACACAAAATTTTCTCCCATATCGCATGTAAGTTTTTCAAATCTTAACATCCCCGGTAGGTGATTCCACTAACATCCTGTTATGAAGAAGATATAGGAATGGTCTAGTTGCATTCAAACTTGAGGGCTCGAAATAAAATTTTCTAAGCTTCCGGAATGTTACATACACTCATATCCATATGAATACAAGAATATATTTTCAAAG
Source organism: Dugong dugon (assembly GCA_030035585.1). Lineage (NCBI taxonomy): Eukaryota > Metazoa > Chordata > Mammalia > Sirenia > Dugongidae > Dugong > Dugong dugon. Next base: position 16,680,047 of record CM057480.1, on the reverse strand, counting down.
CAAAATATGAATGATTTGGAGAAGGTAAGAGTGGTTGGCACTAATACCTGTAATATATATTATCTTTCCTCATCATGGCATAAACAGAGCATTGTTTATTTCAGTTATAAAAGCTAATTTATGTAATCTTAGTATGAAGTATGTCATTATAAAGAGAGAAACGTAATTGTAAAACTTCCATCTTCATGAAGTATCTACAAGAATCTGTTTCCAGTGTTTGACATTGTACCCACGAACTGTGCTAGAATGATCGCTCAGACAAAACTTTTCAGGGCTTACAAGATGTTAATATATTTGTAATACTCATGGCTTTACTATCCCTTTTAACGGAGTTCCTAACAATCAAAAGAGAAGCCTCAATTTACCAGTTATATTTCCCGGTTAGAGTTTTGGTAGATTTAATTCACACTGATCATATTACGCAGATTTTTCTTCATTGTGTATAATAATTACATTAGGTAAAATAATTTTTAATGGCAACCATCCTACCCTGAATCACCACTCGCAAAGTTATCGTTTAACCAAACTTGTCGTTTAACCAAACTTGTCGTTTGCCTGTAGAACTTTACTTGAGATAGTACAGATATGAAGAAAGCAAGAACATTATAAAAAGTCAGAAGACCGATATTCAGCCCTTGTTTTGCCAGTTATCAACTGTGTGAGTTCAGTCAGTTTACCTGCGTGAATCACCGTTTCCTCATCTACCAAAGCAGGGAGTGGACAAAACATAACTTTTTGTTCCAGCTTTAACATTTTGCGACTATATCCAAAGAGCAAATATATGTGCATGTGTTCTGTAAATTGTAAAGCGATTGTATAATGTTTCCAGATTCAACTGGAATATTAGATGACTTGATGAGTTTCCAAGGAATTATACCTGTCAATTCTTGGTTGTATATATATGTTCATGGATGGAAGGAATGCTGTGCTTGATACCAAAATCACTTATAATTAATTTCTGAAAGTAGTACTTAAATTTTTTTTATCCTCTTGGCTAAAATTAGCTAGCATTTCTGACTCAATGGAATGCAGGGAGGCAGGCCAAAAAAAAGGACAGGTCACAAGCCTCAGTGCCAAGGAAGGGTGCAGGCAGCCAGAGCTTTTCACTTTTAACGATAAAGGAGCAAAGCAGTTAACAGCTATGCAAATAACCTAGAGCTGGCGAAATTCCTAAATTCTAGGGTCCTAATGTTTGAAAGACTACATTTGTATAGGTTACAATCTCACTTTTTTATAAAAGCGTTCTCATAATTTTGCAGTTCTATAAAACAGATTGTAGGCGGCCTTTGATTTGACAGTTCTGCTTTTTCAACTCTATCCAACAGAAATACTGACACATGTACAGAAAGATATGTGTACAAGGGTGTTCACTGTAAGACAGTAAAAGAAGAGATGGGAGACAGCCTGAATAAATGACCAGCAGCAAGGCAGTGGCTAAATAAATTACGTGTGCTGACCTAGGAAACACTGTACACTCATTTTATTAACCTCTTATTTTGAAATAATTTCAGACTTACAGAAAAGTTGCAAAAGTAGTACAAAGAATTCACAGATGCTCTTTACCCAGATTCCTTAAGTGTTCTACCTACCTACCTACCTACCTATAATGCATTTTTTTAATAATTATTTCTGAACTGTGTGAGAATAAGTCACATATATGATGGCACTTTACCCCAAAATACTATAGTGTATATTTTCTAAGAACAAGTACATCTCTTAGAGAAAAAACAAAACAAAAAAAACCAAAAACCGTTGCCGTGGAGTTGGTTCCCACTCATAGTGACCCTATAGGACTGAGAAAAGCCACCCCATAGGGTTTCCAAGGAGCAACTTGTGGATTCAAACAGCCAAACTTTTGGTTAGCAGCCGAGCTCTTAACCACTGTGCCACCAGGACTTCTCTTAGATAAGCAAGATATAATTATCCAAATAAAAAGTTTACAGCGATACAATACTACTATACAATATGCAGATCTTATTTAAATTTTACCAGTTGTCCTACTAATTATAGCAAAATGTAAATTAAAAATTTTTTTTTTCTAGCCCAGGATCCAATTGAGAACTAGCCATTGCATTTCTTGTCATGTCTTTTGAGAGGGAGGGAGGCCAGGGACTCGGGGAAGAAATTGGTCCACAGGACTAGTGGCCTGCCAGAGCCGCAGCCTCTTCTGGCTTGAGACCAGAGGAACTGGGTGGTGTCTGGATGCCACTGCAGACCATTATGACCAGGGATGCAGTGAAGGGTCCCGGTTGGAATGGGAGAAGAAATGTAGAACAGAACTCAAGTTTCTAAAAAGGGCCAGACTTGCTGGACCTGTGGTGACTTGGGGAACCCCAGAGACTATCACCCTGAAATACCCTTTGAACTTGGAGCTGAGGCAACTCCCGGTGGCCACCTTTCATCAAAATAGTAGATTGGCTTATGGAATACAGAATATCACCTGTGAATACTGTGCTGCCTTAAATTAATCAAACATATGAGACCAAATGGTCAACATTTACCCTAAAACAGGGATGAGGGGTTAAGGAGGGACAGGGAAGCTAGATTAATGGAAGCAGAACAAAAAGAATGGAAATGATAAGAATGTTGACACATGTGAAAAAAGTAACCAATGTCATGGAACAAGCTGTATAAAAATTGTTGGATGGGAACCTAGTTTGCTGTGTAGACTTTCACCTGCAAAATAATTTTATAAAAGAAAGAAAGAAGAAAAAGGGAACAATCCCTGAGTCTCTCTTTATTTTTCATAATTTTGACATTTTTGAATAGCACAGGCCATTTATTTTGTAGAATATCCCTCAGTTTAGGTATGTCTGATGTTTCCTTGGGATTAGATTAGCCATTTTGTTTAAGTAAATATATATGTAAGGATATGGAAGATCTCAGGATATATTGCTAATGGAAAAGAAGGAGCATATTTGTCAAAGTTGCAGCAGGAAACATATGTCCCACTCAAAGGAGTTCCCTAAAATGATTTTAATGAAGGGACTCTTTTCAGAAGTGTGTGCTGGATTAAAGGAAAAGCATGGAGGTAAAACACCAAGGGATGGTAATGCACCCAGAAATTGGCAACCGTGGAAATCTTTACCAGCCTTAAGCTGAAAGAGCAAGAGGGAGGAATAGTTATAGCTGGAGCGAAGGAAGAAGGGCCACAATGTAGGAGCTCTGCCCACAGAGGAACATGGGTTGGGAGAAAAGGTCGAGGTTATATATACCCCAACTTCCTTCTCTACCACTCTCTAATCTCCAACCAGTGCTTCCCTAGCCAAACTCAACCAGAAACAAGAGGGTAAGGGAGCTTAGGTGATAAAAGTCAGCTTTCCAGGGCACACCACAGGACAGAGAAGTGTAGAGAATAGATCTTGGGCAGAGGACAGAGAATAACCAGCATAGGAAGCAAGTTCTAATGTCTAGGTATTTGAAAAAGATGTCAACTTGAATTTTTGTCATAGTGCAGAATTTCAGCTGAGAGTCCGAACTGAAAATTGAAGATACTTAGCACTCCAGATGGTATGTGCACAAAACAATCACCATTGGAGCCCACCTCCCCACACATCTTAGAGAGTGAACCAGAAATGGGTAACAAGTCCTACCATCAACCATCACCATGTGCCCCTTCTCTAGTCTATGTAAAAAAATAACTGATAAGGGAGAGGGGTGGTCAGTCTTAGAACAGCAACTCGTGGAGAAAGTCTATTCTTTCTGCTCTGCACGCACATACAGGAGCGGAAGAGGAGTGCTTCTCCTCCCCAAGATAAGTTGGCAACCTCAGTGAGGCTCCAAGAGAATCACTAGTAAAGACTGGGGGGTGATTGCAAGAAGAGACTGACATTTTATTCCCTATCTGAATGTCTGTTTGACCAGCACATCTAATCATCTACTTACTCCATGCTACCTAAGTAGGGGAACTAGGATAGGAGAGAGATGGCAGGTGAGGGTGTCCAGGTGGAAAGAAGATCAGAATTCCCTATCCCTTCAAGTTCTTATTTCTGATGGATATGGAAGATGGGATTCCACATGTGTCTGCCAGCCCTCAAGGTAATTTTGGCGAGCAGACGAGACTGGAAGAAGACTTCTTAGAACCACCATAGTTACGGATGGTGTGGGTAAAGGTATGCCCCCATGAAAGAGTTAAGAATGGATGCCATCCTTGGCTGGAAGACAAGTCTAAATTTGATGGAGGGCTACCAATGCCCACCAATACTGAACAGAAGCAAGCTGCTTGTCCAAAGGGCATATTGATGCTTTTACCATCCTCTTTGAGATGATCTAGAACAGCAGTTACAACCAACCAAAGGCTGTAAGCAAGCCCTCCACCCCTACTCCCAGACAGACCCAAGCAGCTAGAGCCATACACAAGTTTGACCTTCACCAGGGCTGGGGAGGAGGCCCTCTCTGAATTGCCTTTAATACTGAAGTTTTAAAACAAATATAATCTTAAACACCAAAAGGAAACCATTCTAATATCTGAAAATAACAGGAAAATTACAAAAAGTGCCTGAAATTTCATTAAGACATCTACTCACTACCTAAGAAAAAAGGGAAGTTTAAAGTATCACGGAGGGGGAGAAAGTCATTTTTTAAAAAATTATATCATGTTTATGTTTCAGTGAGTTGTGCTTCTCAATAATTCACCTTCATATTTAAACAATTAAATATATACATATATGCAAATAAAAAGAATTGGAAGATCACATATCAAACTGTTAAGAGTAATTACATACGTGAAGGGGAGTAAAATTATGGAAAGTGATGAGAATTGTTTTAGTCTGTCTTCTTTGGTGTTTGCAGTGCTTACAATCAGCTTGTATTTGTGTATTGCTTAAAGCATTATTTTAAGGACAACAACGAAGCTTTTCTTTATGTGGCATCATGAGCTTCTCAAGTGTTGGTAATATTGGAGCTCAGAGAGGATGGTGCATGCAAAGCCTTTCTCCTAAGTCCTAGCCCAAAAGATATCTGGCCCTCTCCTTGGCCCTGTCTTTGTTATGATCACCTTACACTAAATGTGATGGCCCAAACCTCATCTTAACCCCAAAAGGAAAAAAGTTATAACTAGTACTGTAGATGCACTTACTACCTTAATTCCCATTCCCTCTTTACAGATCAGAAACCCCGGTGGCGTAGTGGTTAAGAGCCACACTGCTAACTAAAATGTCGGCAGTTCGAATCCACCAGGTGCTCCTTGGAAACTCTATGGGGCAGTTCTACTCTGTCCTATAGGGTCGCTATAAGCTGGAATTGACTCTGTGGGGTTGGGATTTTGTTGTTTGTTTTTTTAAGAATCAGTATTAAATATTTTCTCAATTAGTGAACTTAAAATTTTTTTTCAGGGTTTTTAGTGTCCCAAAGGAGACTTGGTGGCACAGTGGTTAAAGTGCTTAGCTGCTAACCAAAAGGTCAGCAGTTTGAACCCACCAGCCGCTCCACGGGAGAAAGATGTGGCAGTCTGCTCCCGTAAAGATTACCGCCTTGGAAACCCTACAGGGCTGTTCTGCTCTGTCCTGCAGGATTGCTAAGAGTTGGAATTGACGCGAGGGTGTTTCGGTTTTATACTTACCCAGTTCTTCCTGGGTTCATTTTACAGTCTTCAAAAATGTGTTTTTTGCTCACTGTGAACACATTTACGACTCAAAGTTTCTCTTTCCCTGCTTGGCTCTGATGTGCCTCTATCCAGAGCCAGCGTCCCCTTCAATGTGCCTCTCACAAAAGCACACGTGAAATGTTGAAGGCCAAAAAGATGTGAGGGCAGAATTCACCAGAAAAACTCAGCAATTCTCCCTGTGTCTGTGCCTCCTATGACCTCCTCAGCTTTCACTTACTCCAGTTCCTGGGTCACGTTTCTGATCGTACATCTAGTACTCTCCCTGCTGAGCCACCCATGCCACCAAGGCAACGCCTAGCACTCCACCCTCTTCATTCTGCAACCACTGTGGAGGGCCTACTGCCTGTCAGGGCTATGTTGGCAGTTAATGGGCAGCCGTGAAGAGAACACAGCCCTTGCTGGCCACACACTGAAACCACAGCCCAGACATCAGGTCGGCCAAGTTCAGTGTTACAGCTTTAGCATGAATATCATCCCTCTAATTCTTTATAAGAAGGATCCCTGGTGGCACAATGGTTAAAGCGATCCGCTGCAAACCAAAAGGTCAGTGGTTCAAACCCACCAACAGCTCTGTGGGCAGAAAGATGCGGTAGTCTGCTTCCGTAAAGATGTACAGTCTTAGAAACCCTATGGGGTCGCTATGAGTCAGAATCGACTCAATGGCAGTAGACTTTGAAATTCTTTATAAAGGAGTCTGATGTCTCAATGGTTAAGCACTCAGCTGCTAACCAAAAGGTTGGCCGTTTGAACCCACCAGCCACTGCATGGGAGAAAAGACCTGGGTATCTGCTCCTAGATTGCAGCCTAAGAAACCCTGTGGTTCTACTCTGTCATATAGGGTCTTTATGCGTCGGAATTGACTGGACGGCACACAACAACAATTTGTTTTAAGGAGTCTCTAGGTGGTGCAAATGGCTAAGTGCTCAACTAACCAAAAAGTTGGTGGTTTGAAACCACCCAGAGGTGGCTCAGAAGAAAGGCCTGGCAATCTGCTTCTGAAAGCTCAGGGCCTTGAAAACTCTGTGGAGCACAGTTCTGCTCTGAAACACGTGGGGTCAACATGAGATAATCAACCCAACAGCAACTGGCTTGGTGGTTAATTCTTAATAATTTTCCAGAGGGGCTACTCTGATGATGTTTGCTATTAATACCAGACTTTAAGTTGGTTGGCAAAGAAACAAAACTCCAAGTTACAATTCATTTTCTGCCTGTGATAATCTACCTCTCTGGGTCATAAAATGCTAACAAAGTAATCTTAATTTTATGAGCAGTGAAAGCTGGTAACCATAATTTTTAAAAGCTGTTCATTTAACGTAACAAAAACCAGACTGGACACAACTGTGGTAGTGGGCCCAGCTCCAGTGGAAGATTTACACAGCACTTACAACACTGTCACAATTGCCTCTAATTGTTGAGTGGGTTGAAATCAGCTTTGCAAGTGAACTCCCTAGCATAGATAAAGATTCTTGTGGGATATAGGACTAGAGGTTTACGTTTCTATTAACTATACTGCATGTAACTCTACCCTCCCTGGCAGGCTACAGCACAGTTGAGGGACTTTAGTTTGAAATAACTGATTCACTGGGATTGTTCCAGCTCTCTGCTTGTTTATGGTAACAAAGTTAAAATGAATGTAGCAATTCAGATACAAGCACATCTTAAATTAACTTTTAATTAATTCCTCCCTTATCCAAACATATCTTTTGATAGAATTGTTTCTCTACGTTTAGTCTCTTTTATTTGAGAAGAAAACAAATAAAATTTAAAAGGAAGCAGAATTTAAAGTCTAGGAAAAAAGACAATAAATAAACCCGTGGCATGTGAAACGTACCTCCTAATCTGGCTGTTGAGATCACCTCTTGTATTGTCTGTTGAGAGACTATCGAAGGTCATCTTTAGAATCGAGTTTGGGAATAAACAGTACTGCTTCAGTATTTCAAAATCCTGGACAGTATGGTTTTTTGGATTGTCTTTAACTATAAAACCGATTGGACATCGTGCTTGGTAAGGTAGAGTGTCAGCGAAAAAGAGGAAGACCCTCAACAAGATGAGTTGACACAGTGGCTGCAACAACGGGCCCAAACATAGCAACGATCGCCAGGATAGTGCCGGATGGGGCAGTGTTTCGTTCTGTTGTCCATAGGGTCGCTATGAGTAGGAACTGACTTGGCAGCACCTAATCACAACATAAAACTGATTACCAAAAAGGTAAGTGACACGTTTTGCTATCATGTTGAGGTACAACTAAAACCAAAAAGCTTGTATTGAAACAGTGTGAAAGTAGGGCAAGGAATTTTTATTCATTGTTTTAAAACGCTTCTTCTGAAGCTTTAAAATCTGATGCCTCCATTCCCTGCTTAGCTTGAAACTGAGTCTTTCTCTACTCCGTTACCCCCTGTGCTCAAGCTGCTGCCTTTTAAGTAAGAACTCACTCAACCCTTGCCCCTCCTCCAGCAACTTCTCACCAAACTATTCTTTAACAATATTTCAATTCAGCTAGAACAAAATTCCAAGAGAAGGAATGTTACTCCAAGCCAGTGCCTTATCTTTTTATAGAACAGAGTGGAATCCACAGCTATTTGACTTGCACTGTACATTGTGTGTAGCTAATGTCATGTACGTGAGAGCTTAATAAAACAATTTGTTGATAAAATACCCTGGGCAAGAAAACCACAAGGAAATTCCAGAGAAAGGAACAGGGCCAAATCCTACAACAAATTTAACTCACCGAATCGCAGCATGTAATTGGTAATAGCAATGAGCAAAAAAAAAAAGCACAAAAGTTAATCCTTAGGCACTACGCTCATGATAGTCAATTATAGCGTGCAAAGTATATATAATAAAAAGCACCAGAAGATCAACATTTATAAAGCTATTGGCCTTTTCAACATCTATTGCACTTATCCTAACATGCCTAAAAAGGACAGTGAATAGAGTCCCTTATTTATAGTTCAAATTATAAGCTAACACCCTGCCAAATTAGGCACTAACAAATATGGATAGCCATTCTGACGTAGTCAGTGTGTGATGCAGATAATATGCACTCACTGCTTCTTTTGATCCCAATAAAATCACTCCCTTGATTCAGAAATATCACTTATTCACAGCATCACTGATTAATAATCTTTGAGAATTATAGAAAAAAGAAGTGTCAAAAGATGGGAGACTGCCAGATGTTGCCCTAAATTTTTAAATGGGGTAAGAGGTGGCTTCCAGAAGCCCTGGACAAGTGCTGCCCAACAGAAATATTGTAGCCACATTAAAAGGTGCTAAAAGAACTATATGAAATTAATTTTATAATGTGTTTTATTGAACTCATATCTCAAATATTGCCATCTCTTCATATAATAAATATAAAAAATTATTAATGAGATATCTTACACCATTTCTTGTACTACTTCATTGAAATCTCACGTGTATTTTATGCTTACGCCGCATCTCAGGACCAACCACATTCCAAATACTCGAGAGTCACATATGATTCTTGGCTAACATTGGTCCGTGCAGCTACTGGCCTATAAGCTACTGACTCAGAACAAATCTATTGTTAATAATTATGTCTTGGCAAAGCCTGAGGCCAAAGGTTACATGCTACTACTTTATTAAGGGTGTAATCCTCAAGAAGCGGAAGCGAAGCAAAGGGGGAGTGGGGCAGGAAAGGAAGGAGAGCTGATAGGAGGGTCTGTTACTGAGTTAGCCTCTGCTTGGTAACAAGCACAACTGTCTTTGTCCTACAGGACTGTCTTTTGAGAACAACTAGGTCTCAGCAGGAGGAAGGAAGAAGAATGTATCTGCTAGCTTCCATACAACTCACACTGACCAAAGTTCACTTCCGCGGTATTAACTCCCCCACACTTGCAAGTTGCATATGCATGGAGCCAGTTCAGACCCCACGGCACCACACACCTAAGAGGCAGTGGGAAAGAAATGCAAGCAGGGGCAGGAGGCAGGGCACTGCTGGGTTGTACCCACGGGAACTCAGTTGCCATAGCAGCTGGGGAAAACAAACGGTCAAAGACCCGCGGGAGAGGAATATTAGAGAGGATATGTGGCGGTGTGTAAGAAATGTCTGATGTAATTAAGAGTGCAGAAATGACTCAGACCACTGTGCACTCAGACTAGGTCATGTCAAACTGTGCTTTCCTTAAGACAGCTATCTCATGTTACCACCTGCCTGGATCTTTATCCACCCGTCATCCGTCTAACCTTCAAATTTGATGCAGTGTAATTCCTTCCTACAAACCAAGATCTGTTCTGTTGTTGGTTTTTGTTGTTAGGTGCTGTGGAGTCCTTTCCGACGCATAGCAACCCTATGGACAACAGAATGAAACACTGCCCGGTCCTGTGCTGTCCTTGCTGTGTTTGAGCCTATTGTTGCAGCCACTGTGTCAATCCATCTTGTTGAGGAGCTTCCTCTTTTTCGCTGACCCTCCACTTTACCAAGCATGATGTCCTTCTCCAGGGACTGGTCCCCCCTGACAACATGTCCAAAGTATGTGAGACAAAGTCTTGCCGTCCTTGCTTCTAAACAGCATTCTGGCTGTACTTCTTCCAAGACAGATTTGTTCATCCTTCTGGCAGTCCACTGTATATTCAATATTCTTCACCAACACCATAATTCAAATGCATCAACTCTTCTTTGGTCTCCCGTATTCATTGTCCAGCTTTCGCATGCATATGAGGTGATTAAAAATACCATGGCTTGGGTCAGACACACTAAAGTCACGTCTTTGCTTTTTAACACTTGAAAGAAATCTTTTGCTGCAGATTTGCCCAATGCAATGTGTCGTTTGATTTCTTGACTGCTGCTTCCATGGGCATTGATTGTGGATCCAAGTAAAACAAAGTTCTTGACAACTTCAATGTTTTCTCCGTTTATCATGATGCTGCTTATTGGTCCAGTAGTGAGGATTTTTGTTTTATGTTGAGGTGTAATCCATACTAAAGGCTGTAGTCTTCGATCTTCATCAGTAAGTGCTTCAAGTCCTCTTCACCTTCAGCAAGCAAGGTTGTGTCATCTGCATATTGCAGGTTATTAATGAGTCTTCCTCCAATCCCGCTGTGTGTTCTTCTTCATATAGTCCAGCTCTGCTCTGGTGCTCCTCAAAGGGAATCAAAAGCTCACCAGATCAATAACACACCATCCAGAGAGCCTTGTCCTGATTCTCCATTGATTCTAAGACTCAATCCTGGTGAGTGGGTTCCTGCAGTGTTGCTGAGTTCTTGTCCTGTTTTCCTCTATTTCCCTTCCTCTTGCCAGCGCTGCTGGTAACCAGTGTCTGCAAAGGCCCACAGGCCTGAGGCTGGGTCCTACCTGCTTCTCTTCCTTCGTTGCTTTGTATTGTTAACCTTTGCTTCCCAGGGCATTACTCTGACTGAAAGACAAATAACTTGCCTTATTGGGTCTTCCTAGTAGAAATGGTACCTTGGTATGTCCCTGTTGCCCTGGTCTCTGGAAGCTGCCTTCCTCCAGCTTTGCAGGACTTCTTTGGAACTCTTGCAGCCTGGTCTCCACTCCATCTCCACCCCTCAAGTACTCATTCTACTTTAAAAAGGCATCTATTCTCCAGGGTACAATGATCTGGTATCTTTGGTCTTTCTAGGTACGGCCTTCTCCAGGGCCTTCTGCTGGACTATCCTGCCATTTGTACACTCCTCCCTCTAGACAGACACAGCCCTGCACTAGGGTTCATGCTTTGGCAAGCAGAGGTGCCCTTGTGCAAGATACAACCTGCCAACTTCACTTGGAATTTCACTTTTGCTGCCTGGAGCACATTTTCCCAACACTCTTCCAAAGGCTTTCTTCTTCTCCTTCCAATTTGTGCTTAAATGTTCATCCTCAGAGAGACCCTCTCTGGCCACCCATTCTAAAGTAGGCGCTTGTTACCATCTCCTGAAACACCTCAAAAGCACTTACTATAGTTTATGTATTATGCACCCATTTGCTCTTTTGCTTATCTATCTTCTCCTTCAGAATATAAACTCCATGAAAGCCAAGTTTATCAAAGTATATCTAGCCCTCATAGTGCCAAAATAAATATTTGTTGAATGAAGGAATGATTGATTTATCTATCAATCAAGCTCTTATGCTAAAAAATCAAGGGAATGATGCAGATCAGGAGTCAGATTATCAAAAAAATCAGGCAGATATCATAATTATGTAAACCACAGGTTTATGACACTAGAAAGTGGCAGAGCTTGAGGCAAACTTGAAAAAAGTCCACACTTCCTAAAGACATTAAATTCAAATGTTAAAAATGTTCTACTAGCCCACCAAAGCTCACCCTGGTCTCAACACTGCTTTCCACCAACAGTTTGTGGGCCACTGGTTCATGACCCAGTGAACATGGTGCTATCTTTAATTTTCTTATAATAGCCATGTGGACAAATTAATATCAGATTTTACCTCCAGGACTTTGCATACGCTATTCCCTCAATTTCTTTTGCATCTATCCTCTGCATCGTCACTTTGCTAATTCCTGTTCACCTTCAGACCTCAATGTAACGTACTCTTCCTTCAGGAGTCCCGGTGACGCAGTGGCTAAGAGCTTGGCTGCTAACCAAAAGGTTGGCGGTTCGAATCCACCAGCCATTCCTTGGAAACCATATGGGCCAGTTCTGCTCTGTTCTATAGGGTCACTCTGAGTAGGAATAGACTCTACAGTGCCAGGTTCTTTGAGGAGACTTTTCTGACCATGCCCTCCCCAAACCAGTTGTCATCAAGTTGTTTCTGACTCATAGCAACCCCATGTGTGTCAAAGCAGAACTGTGCTCCGTAGGATTTTCAGTGGCTGATTTTTTCAGAAGTAGATAGCCAAGCCTTTCTTCTGAGGCACTTCTAAGTGGATTCAAACCTCCAGCCTTTCAGTTAGCAGCTGAGCACGTTAACTGTTTGTACCACTCAGACTTCGTGACCTACCCACTCCCCCTCATACATGATCCCACGATGCCCTACACTCCTGTTCACCTGTTGTCCCCCTACCAGGCTGTGATCCTTAAAGGAAGGGACAGGGACTTGTGCCCTGCTGTATCCCTGGGTTCTAGCATAGTACTTGGAATAGAATAGGAGCTCAAAATATTCAAGGAATGGACAAATGACTCCACTACCAAGATTCCTAGCTGGTTGAACTACATTCCTGTAGAAAGCTACAGACCGGATTCAGATATGGACGACGTTCTCTAATGCTGTGGCAGAAGGCTCCATCTTATTCATCATCCTTTACGAATGACCTGGCTGAAGACAGAAGCTTCGCTCTGACGTGCAAAGCATGCAAAGCTGGGAAGGAGAGTCAGTGTACTGGGAAAGAGCCAAAGAAGAAGAGACAAGAGATTGTGGCTGTGTTGAATGTGGGTAGAGGTCTTGATTTTGTAAACCAAGTTTGAATATTTTTGTGAGTACTCGTGCGTAGGAGACATGGGAGAGTGTAAGGGGGGATCTGTGGTTCAAGGCAGGAATGCACGTCTGTTTGTTGTGATTCACTTGCTGGTGGTTTTACAAGCCTAAGACTGGAGCAGTTCCATTTGTTTCACTTCATGTTTCGCCAGAGAGCCTGTAAGTGCTATTTAAAAAGTAACATTGCTGACAGGATTCTATAAATTGACGTGTGTACCTTTCTCACCCGAGTTCTCAGTTTATAATGCCCTCAGTTGGAATCCAGCCTCCTCTCTTTTCTCATCGTATGCACATAAATACTACCGGTTCATTCTCCCTCTAAATAACCTTGCTGATGTTTGATTTATTCTTGAGTTTGATACCATGACTCCTAAATGTCTGTTAGGAGTTAGGGGAGCAGAGTTGATACAAATGAGGGCAAGGACCCATATATTTCAAGTAATAGCCAAATTCTTAACAAAGTCTCTGAAATCTATGCAGTGTAACTGCTCAGGTTACTGATCTTCCCTGATACATCTCATCTATTGTCCCATGAGCGTCTCCTTCCACGCGTCAAAAGCTGCTGGTAACTAGTAGCATCACCATTAATGCTGGCTCTAGGACACTCTATAAAATTTGGATGCTACGTGTGTGTGAGCCATTGCCGTTGAGTCAATTTCGACTCATAGCGATCCTGCAATAATGGGCTCAAACTTAGTGATGATCGTGAGGACGGTGAAGAACAGGGCAATGTTCTATTCTGTTATATACTGGGTTTCTCTGAGTCAGAACCTACTCAATGACACCTAACAACAACATACGCGTATGAAGGAGCCCTGGTGGTGCAATGATTAAGCACTCAGCTGCTAACTGAAAGGTTGGTGGTTCAAACCCACCCAGTGGCTCTGCAAGAGACAGACCTGGTGATCTGCTCTGTAAAGATTACAGCCAAGTTCTACTCTGTCACGTGGGGCCACTATAAATCAAATAGACTTGATGGCACACAACAACAACAACATATGTTTATGGGAGTCCCTGGGTGGTGCAAATGGTTTAGCACTCAACTACTAACCAAAAGGTTGGTGGTTGTAATCCACTCAGAGGCACCTCGGAAGAAAGTACTAGCAAACTACTTCCAAAAGGTCACAGTCTTTGAAAACCCTATGGAGCATCATTCTACTCTGAAGCACATGGGGTCACCATTAGTCAGAATTACCTCTATGGAAACTGGTATGTTTGTTTTTATGTGTATGACCTCATTTAACTCTCACGACAACCTCCTGAGATGGGTACTTACAATGGATGACGTAGGTACCCCACATATCACTAGACCTGTGCTGTCCAGAATGATAACCATTAGCTACATGAAATGTGCTAAATCAAAACTGAAATGAGCTATGAGTGTAAAAAACACACTAGATTTCAAAGATTTAGTAAAAAAAAAAAGTTTCTTTAGTATGTTTTATATTGATTACTCATCACAACGATAGTATTTTTAGTATGTTGGGTTAAATGAATTTTAATAGATTTAATAATGGGGTACCATATTTTTACACAAATAACACGTGCCTTCTACGTTTGTTTGGCAACTGTGTCTTCCTCTAGCAAGGTATTTTTGTAAGGGTGCTAGGCTAATTTTTTAACGGCAACATATTAAAAAAAAAATTCGCATAGCCTGCTTATGAAAGTACCTCACAGGGGGGAGGACGCAGTTGTCAAACAAATGTAGAAGGTGCATGTTATTTGCGTAAAAATACAGTAAATATATTGGATATAGATTAAATATTAAATAGATTAAAATTAATTGCATCAGTTGCTTTTTCCTTTTTTTAACGTTGACTACTAAAAAATCTGAAATTACATAAGTGGCTTGCGTTATATTTCTATTGAACAATGCTGCATTAGACATTCACTTCTATACTCTGAAAGCTGCTTGCTATGAACACCTGTGACTCTCTTCCTGCAGGGTTTTCCTGGCACCAGATGAATGATTGGCCCATGCAAAAGAAAAGTGGGAAGTGCTGAAGAGTTAATGCCCCCAGAGGCAGCCTTCAACCAATGGCTAAAAGAGGAGTTGGTGAATTGTAACTCCAATCCCTTGCCCCTCGGCTAGAATCACTCGGAGGTCCATGTTCTCCGCTGTCTCCCAGGGTTCCCTGATGAACTGAGCACCAGCTGCCCGTGGTGGTAACTTGCTTGATGACACAAACAGTACTGGCTTCCTTTCCTTTCCTGTCTCATTCCTCCACTCCTCTACTGGTGGTTCCTGGGATCACCTGCTAAACTATTTGCACTCAAATCCTTGTCTCTGGATCAGCTTCTGGAGGAACACAAACTGAAAGAGTTCTATAATTATTTCCTATTTGCATATGGAAAAAATTCAGTCTTAGAGATGTTCAAAAACTTGTCCAAGGTCATACAGGTAATAAGCATCAAAACAAATAGTTAAGCCCAGCTCTCCCTGACCCCAAAGTTCTTGGTCCTTAGCACTCTGTTACAGGTTCTCCACCCTAAGTCTGATTATCCAGCTCTGGCAGGGCAGTCAGGAACTAGCTCAATCAGGGAGAGTCCATGGGACAAAACAGGAAAACACGAACATCTCTTACACAAAGTGGAGGTAATTCCAGAAAACACCAGCAGAAAAGTAGAGAAGTGAGGTAGGAGAGAGAAGAAAGCTAATAAAGCATGTGTAGCATATAAATGATCGCTGTGGGCAACTGAATTTTAATGCCACTGGGGAACTCTGGGAAGCAGTATAGAACACGCATCTCAGAGTTATCCCACCAGGGGTAAGGGAGCTGGGGTATTTATCTACCAACTCCTTTCAGTCATTGCTTGGGGGGGTGGGCATTAATTCTCCAGCACCTGTAGCCTATAAAGACATACAGATGCTCGCAGTTAGAAGTTGGTCAGTGTGCATCGACATGGTAAGTGCCAATGGGATATGGTGGGACAGAGAGCATCTCCTGTATATGGGACCCCTGAAATAGTCTATGATTATGTGGGTAGCAACTGCACACGATCAATTTAAACGGAATCGTTGAAAATTATTGTTGAGAAAACCTGCTGAAATGAAAAAGGCTGTTAGACTTTTTAAGAGATTTGAAGAATAGTGTTTGAATGCAAATGAACTCAGACCCACACTTGCTTTAAGTCTTGCCTTGAGTCAGAGACCTTTGAAAAGTTAGTTTCTCTGAGCCTTAGTTTTCCTATCTGTAAAATGGACAATAATTTCTATTATACATGATAGTTGTGAAATAAATTGTATAAAGCAGCTAGCGTAGAGGTAATCAGTTGTTAAACATTTTTAAACTTGCAACGAAAATCTGATGCTGCCAACTTTGCCCATACAATTGCACAAATGAAAAATAATGTCACTTAAAAGTCAACATTAGTGTACTTAGGAGGAAAAAATCAACAATGCCTGTAAGTATTGAAATACATGATCAATGAGACATTATATAGACAAATATGTTCTTACACTTTCTTCCACATTCCAATGTTAAAATAACATTATAAACCTAATGATGTTTTCAGGCGTAACCAACCCAACATTTCTTGTTCCTTCAAACTTGCTTTTCCTATAAAACTTTATTAAAGCTGTTATATATTAAAGGACTATGCAATCTAAATGGTGAAAATTTATCTAAATAAGTTGACATCATTAGGTAAAAATGAATTTTACATTTTAAAAAAGCAAAATAATGAAGAAATGGAGGAATAGCTCTCCAAAATTGTGCATAATCTGTAAAATCACACTAGTGCACACAAATTTATCAATATATAAACTAGCGGTTGGAAGCATCCACTTTTTATGAGTTTGCTTCTAGAAAACTCAGAGCTGGAGACAAAACTTAAATTCATGAAAGACTGCCAACAAGCTAAGCAGGCCTAATTGGCCAAAAATAAATAAACTCCAAATATCTGAGAAATGAACAAAAAGACTCTGAGTTCTTCTAAGTATCCCAGCGTTCATAAAAATAGTTCAAAACCCTGAAAAGCTCTGATAGACACAAATATTTAAGGTCACATAAAAGTTCCCCATGATGCATGAACTTACCAATATATGGCAAACTTGGACGATTGGGAATATTCATGTTCAACCGGTTCGTTGTTGCAGTTGATTCATTTTCAGCCGGTTTCCCTGGGGTCTCCGATGCAGTCAGCCACTTGGTAGGTGTTTGAGAAATGTTAGTTCCCTTATGTTTATCAGTACGCCTTCAGTACTGGTAAAGGAAGAAAATGCTGACAAAGATTTCCCAGACGCCTCTCCAAGCCCAAGTCATCCCCAAACAGGGCCTCTCGGTAAAAGTTCGATCATGAAAAATCACACAAGGGAGTTCCATGAAGTGCTTTGAGGTCATATATGGAAGAAAAGAGTAACAAAGACACAAAGGTAGAGTCTGGACACTAATCTATCGCTACATCAAATTGGACAGTGGCCCAATAGTAGAGGTTGTACTTTTCCCCACCACCCCCTTTTTTTGGAAGCAGAGCGTATTCAATCAGCAGACAATTGGTACGGCTCAGAAGCTGAGTCTACAAATGCTAAGTACCCCTTGGGACATTCGTTTTATTCAACCAAGCACAAAACCAGAGGTGAATCCTAACCGTGGTCAGAAAAGCCTGGCAGAAGCCCACCTAAAGCCTCTGCTCTCTACCGCATGTATAATCCCGCAATGGAAAAAGACGACTCAATAGTCCCACGCAATGCAATGAAAATATGTCTTTAGAAAGAGTCAATTCTTTTTACCTGGATTTTGTATTCATCAGACCTTGATTATTAATGTTTCCCAAAAATCTTATGGCTAAGAACGGAATACACAGACCAGTGAACATAAACATGCTGGTTTCAATGGCTTGTTGTATGCCGTTGAGTCCATTCTGACTCATAAGCAACCCTATATGACAGAGTAGAAGTACCCCACAGGGTTTCCTAGGCTGTACTTTTCACATGAGCAGATCAACAGGTCTTTTCTCCCATGGAGCAGCTGGTAGCTTTCAACCTCTGACTATTCGGTTAGCAGCTGAGTGCTTTAACCATTGCACAACTAGGGCTCCTTTTTAATGGCCTAAAGCCAAAAACCAAACCTGCTGCCGTAGAGTCAATTCTGACTCATAGTGACCCTGTAGAAGCAGAGTAGAACCCCATAGGGTTTCCAAGGAGCAGCTGGAGGATTAGAACGCCCTACCTTTTGGTTAGCAGTCAAACACCTAACCACTGTGCCACCAGGGAACTTTTTAATGGCCTAGATATCCAAAACTGTAAAGTACAACTTGTATTCCAGTTTACTGCCCACTCATTGAGTCTGTCCACAGTTGAATTAAAACTCTGAATCCACATTTAAAGGTTGTTAAAAATAATCAATCATCAAAGAAGTTGAAACATAAAGTTTATTCTGCGCAATCATTCTATATACATATAGGGAGACCATTCTGATTCCAAAAAACCCAAATGGCTGGAATTAGGCTGGTTACAATGAGGCTGATAAGGAGAAGAGGAGGGAGAAGAACAGAAGATCAACCATTGGCTAATCTTAACATGATCAGTCGAAACCTGCCCTTCTCTTTTTACTGAAATCAACCGATATCAGATCACAAGGTGATCACTGGCCCTCCACCCACCTGCAGCCTTGATACCTTTTGAAATTTAAATTAAGTAAACCTAGCTTGGAACAGGAAAGAAAAGATCAGCAATTTGGGGTACCAAAAAGCCACTGGTGGGATTAATTCTGGATCAGGAATTTTTTACGGTTAATATTTGGTTTTGTGGGTAAGAAAATACTTAAAAACAAATTGAGATGGCTGTTATTAATTCTTCTCTTTGATAAGGTGTAAGAGACAAATCACTCTGCATTGAATGCCCTCCTCCTCCAAGGCTCAATACCAAGCTCAGCCTGAAAACAGCTCGCCAGCCTCACGGTCCTACAAATATATTTTATGCTTGGATGTCAGTAGTTACCACTAAAATCTCTGAATCATTAATCAAATTCTTTTCACATGGCTAGAGGCAATCCTGTTTGGGGTGTTGCTAAGCAGCTTTGTCTCCTTCTTGGAGATACATGATTAGTTGTTAAATCTTGGTCTTGTCGGTTCCCTGGTTGCTGGGGTGGTAAGTCGCCCATTGTTAGACAGTGGGGCAATAGCTCTACTCCAGACAACAGCTGTGTCCCTTTTATTTGGTCAAGCCTATTGCCAAAGCTTCTTGGGAGATGGGAGAAAGGAGAAGGCACTCTTAATTTGGCTCAACGTCTCTCGGTCAGAATGATTTTATTTGTAAAGCTTTGGTCTGGATTTAGAGAAGGTCTGTGCCTTAGTAGACAGTAAACAATGACCTTATCCTTGTGATTCCATGCCATCAAGTTAAAACCTGCAGAACAGCCATGAGGGCGTGTCCAGTCTTCAAGTGGACAGACTTAGCCCTTGGATGATTCAGATTATGTTTACCCAATGGCATCAACAGTTCCAGTAAGGGCGGCAGTTTGCTACCGGCAGAACCCAGTCTGCTGAATGGCTAGTTGTATTTGTTTTGGGTGGTGATGCGGAAAAGTTTCTAGTCAAAATGTATGATTTGTGACCAAAACATTCACACGACCTTGGTCCTCAGCATGAATTAAGATCATAAAAACACAGCCCAAACCCTTGGGACCAGATCTTATTTTACACCAGGGATCCATGTATGATTTCTTGCCAATGTACTTCATGCACCACCACTACCTGTCCTGTCGGTGGACGCTTGCATGTGGCTATGATTTTGAACAGGTTTCAGCAGAGCTTCCAGACTGTGACAGAGTAGGAAAAAAGGCCTGATGACCTATGCCCCAAAATCAGCCAATGAAAATCCTATGGATCACAATGGTCCAATCTGCAACCAATCATGGGGATGGTGCAGGACCAACTAGTGTTTTGTTCCATTGTGCATGTTGCCATGAGTTGCGGGGGAGGAGGAGGCGACTTTGAGAGCAGCTAACAGCAACAATAAACCACTTCACAAAAGTTCCCGTGACACAAAACCATCCCCTACACATAGGCCAAAGTAACAAGTGTCTGTTAACACACCTCCTCTCTTGACACAGACCATGGTTTGGAATCAGATAGTTTTAAATCCAGATCCACCAGCTACAATCTATGAAACGTTGAACATGTCACAAATTCTTCTGGGCTTTGATTTTCTCATTTGTAAAAGTAGCATAATAAGGGTCATTTAACAAAGTTTATCTATTGAGCACGTAATAAATGCCAGTTATCCCTTAAGGTGCTGAGGATTCAAAAGTGGGTGAAAAAATGAATAAATAAAAATTCCAGCCAGCTTACATTTTGTACTCCTTAAGATTGTTCAGAAAAGTTAAAGATATAAACAAATATAACACATAACCAAAACCAAAGCCACTATCGTCGGGTCTATTAGACTGCCCCCATAGGGTTTCCAAGGTTATAAATCTTTACGGAATCAGACTGCTACATCTTCCTCCCATGGAGCAACCGGTGGGTTCGAACTGTCTATCTTTTGGTTATTGGTTAGCAGCCAAGCACTTTAACCACTGTGCCACCAGGGATCCTTAATGTAACACATAAACCAAAACCAAACCATCGAGACAATTCCGACTCACAGCAACCATAGCTGGTACTTAATGTTAGATCAAGAAGTTAAGGCCCTCGTTCAATTTTGTTTCACAATAATAAATGCTATGGAAGGGGTAGGAGAAAACATGGTGTGTCATCTCTAAATTGTGCTTAGCAATCAGAAACACTGTAGGGTCGCTATGAGTCAGAACTGACTCAAAGGCACATTACAACAACAACAACCTCATCTAGGCTGGTATTTTTTTCAGATCTCAGATTGTGACATGTTAGTGAGTTGCCAAGTCAATTTAGTGGGTTACGGCCAGCATTTTTTCCTGAAGACTAGACTACAGTAGACTAGAAATGTAGTAACCTTTCGATTCATGAAGCTTTTGTTTCAGGTGTGTGCACGTGTGTGTTTTACACTGGGTCAAGGTATAAAATGCATTGCTGACTGTAGGTTGCAGTCAAAACATTTTGAAGCCACTGCTCTATACACAGTTTTCAAATAAAAGAAGAAAATCTTCTTTCTATTTTTGCTATTATCCTCAAATACCTAACTTCTTATCTGGCATTTACAATGATGGCTGCTGTAAAAATCTCCATATAGATAATTTTTTTTTTTTAAGAAGTGGAAAACCATTGTGTAAAATAGAAAACATTATGAAAGTCACTTCCTGTAGTCCCATATACTTTATTTATTTTCCAGAATGCCCAGCCTAGAAGTGGAATGGTCTGGATTTAGAGATCATTCTAAATGGAGAGGGGAAAGAAAAGGGGCATAAATATCACTTGCCTCTAAAAAGCAGAGGCTCTTAATCGCTTTTGTGTCCTTCTCAGAATCACATTATTAAATACATAAAATGAATGCATAGGGATTACAAACCCGTTGCGGTTGAATCAATTCCGACTCATAGCGACCCTATAGGACAGAGCAGAACTGCTCCATAGAGTTTCCAAGGAGCGCCTGGTGAATTTAAACCGCCATCCTTTTGGTTAGCAGCTGTAGCACTTAACCACTACACCACCAGGGTTTCCCAAGGAAGCCAAATGTCCTGAAATACAGTTATCAAAATTTTTAATTATTTGTGATATAAAAATACATGGAATCTTCATTAATGAATTAAAAACAGACCTAGTGGCAGGTCTAATATCTACTATAATTTAAAATTTATAATGAGATTAAGTGATATGTTGAGATATTTGCAATACTAATAAAGTGTTACAAAAATAAATGTGATTTCTATTAGTGGCAAAGAAAAGGTAATGCTAGTAATACCAGGGTTTGTTACCTACACTCTAAGTGAAGAAAATGCTATATTTCAATCAGAGGTAGTGAAAATGAAGGTGTAATTCTTTTTTCATATCTGAGACTATGGGCTTCTTGAACTCTATCTACGCAAAGGTCCATAGACTGCAGGCTAAGAACTCCTGATTAGAGGCAGGAGATGGCTCTAGATCTGTCCTCACCTCACTACAAGGTTAACAAAGGGGAAAAATGCTGATGACCTCCTGCCATTTATTAGCATGCAGGCCTAAGGCAGTCATGTAACCTGTCCTTTAAACTTGATTAAATCCGAGCTGTCTTTTTAGAAAGTTTGACAGCACTTTGCAGGAGAGGCTTACCGAAGAAGCCAAACGTGACAAAATTCAAATAGCAGGATGCAACTAATCCTCAAGTAGAGTCAGACAACAAAGAGTCCTTCCAATCAGTGGCGGAGCACAGGACCGCTTAGGGATCACACCCAGCACACTATCGACGGCTGTCCATTGTGTAGGTTGAGCACTGAATAACCCTATAACCAAACGCAGCAACCCTGTTGCCATTCCTAAATGTACATATTGCTGGGGCTGTCTACTTTCTTATACCTTGTTTCCAGGGACAAGACTCAAAAGCTTTAAGAGCAAAATGGTACAGACCACCCAATTAGAATGGAGAAAATGGTACAGACCACCCAATCGGAATGGAGGCTGACTATAAACAGATAGTATAGTTATGGCAGTGTGTCCTAGATGAATTTCAGCTTGCCCTGTTCATGCAAGGGTGGGGAGTGTCTTCTAACCAATCCCCATTTCTTGGCCATTAATTTCACCAAAATACCCTGTGACTACTATATTCCATACTATACATCCAGGACCATATTTCTACAACATGACCCAAGGTTGCACTGGAGATTTTTTTTGTTGTATTTTGTCTTTAGAAGGAGTGTCACGCTGTTGGCTCATATTGATCTTATAATCAACTGAAATCCTCACGTCTTTTTCACATAATTTCCTGCCAAGCCTGATTTCCTTCGTTCTGCACTTGTACTATTGATTTTTTTATACCCCTCAATGCTAGACTTTAAATTGATTCTTGTTTAAGTTTTATCTCATTTATTTTGATCCATTATTGAAGTCCACTGAGATGCTTTCGAATCCCTGATTCTGCAATCTTGCGTATTTCCTATCTCTCTGCATATGTCTTCTGATAACTCTATTACCTCCTAAGTCTCCAAAGCTGAGAATAAAACTATTAAATGAAAAAGAGCCAAGATGGAAAATCTGATGAACGACATCAGAAATTTTATCCAGCGTTAACACTAATCTGCACATCAACACTCTTGGGACAAGTATCATTGAATGTTGGATTTGAAAGAAATCTTCAAGCTCATCCAGTCCAACATCTAAGGCTTGCCCCAAGCCCTACAGTTGTTCAAAACTTTTATGAACCCAACTGTACAGATGTGCTCATTGCTTTCTTTCCACCCCCATCCACTTTCTTAGAGAACCTGCCCTATTCCATCCCAGGGAGGAAGGAATAGTACTATTTACTTACATGGGACTGCATCCCCCTGACCACAGCTGACTGGAATAAGGAGGGACATTTAAAATAATAGGAACAGATCTAGAAACTAGGACTCATTCATTTATTCAAAATTTCCTGACTGGGCACCTGCTATGTAGCAGACACTGTTCTAGGCCCTTGGGATGTATCAGTGATCAAGAGAAAGATTCCTGCCCTTGTGGAACTTACATTCTAGTGGAGGTTAAAACTAAATATTAAATACAATACATAAGTGAATTATATGTTAGAAGGTGATAATGCCTATGAAAAAGAGAGAAAGGTAGAAGGAGATAAAGGGTATTGGTGGTGAGGAATGCAGTTTTAAATAAATCTGTTAGATTCTCACTGAGAAGGTGATAGTTGAGCAGAGACTTGAAGGAGATGAGGGAATAAGCCACGCAACTCTCTGTGGAAAAGGCATTTGTGCAGAGCAAACAACCAGTGCAAAGACACTAAAACAAAGGATAACTGGCATATTCAAAAACAGCAAGAAAATCACTGTGGCGGAGCAGAGTGAATCTTTTGGGAAAAAGACTAGGAGATGAGATCAGAGAGGTGATGGGGCCATCGTAAGGACTTTAACTCACACTTTGAAAGAGAGAAAAGCCATTGCATGGTTTTGAAATGAAGAGTACCATGATCTAATCTGCATTTTATGAGAATAATTTTGGTTGTGATATCTAAAATAGAAAAGTAAGATTTGTTAGAATGTTATTGCAATAATCTAGGTGAGAGATGATGGTGGCTTGGAACAGGATGGCAGCAGTGAGAGGTGGTTATGGTGAGAAACAGTCAGGTTCTGCATTTATTTTGAAGGTGAAGTCAGTAGAATTTGCCGACAGACTGCATGTCATTCTGAGAGAGAGGAGTCATGTCAAGATTTTTGACCAGAGAAAGCGGGCAGTTGTAGTTGCCATCAACTGTGACAGGGAAGGCAGGAGGAGATGGAGGAGGTTTAAGATGGTGGAGGAAGCTCATAAATTCAGTTGTGTTGTGTTGTAAATACAAGCCTAGACTTTGAGAGAAATGTTTTGGCTAGAGACTATGAGAAATCATTGGCATATAGATAATTTTTAAAGCCATGAAACTCAATAAGCTCACGAAAGATGAGGGTAGATCCAAGCACTGAGTCCTGGGATATGGCAACATTAAAAAGTTGGAGAGAAGAAAGAAGCACCAGAAGAGGAGACTAAAATGGAGCAGTTGGTAAGGCATGAAGAAAGCCAAGATACTGTTGTACCCTAGAAGCAAAATAAACAAAGTCCTTGACGATAGAGAGAGCATTCAACTAGGTCAAATGCTGTTAGAGCAAGTAACACAGGGACTGAGAATTGCCCGTTACATGTAGCCATTCTGATAGTGTCACGAGGTAGAAAATCTGACTAAAGCGGTTTGAGAGAATGTCAGAAGAGTAATTGGAGCCAACAGACTTAGACAATGTAAGAGAAATTTTGCCAAAGGAGAGCAAAGAAACAGAGCAGAAATTGTTGGCAGATATGTTGTCAAGAAGAGGATTTTTAAGAATTGAGAAATAACAAATGGGACTGATCTCATAGAGAAGGAAAATACTGATCATATAGGTAAGAGAGAGGAGAATTGCTGGAGCGATGGTGAAGCAAAAAGGGATGGAATCTAACACCCAAATGGAGAGAACATCTTTAGATGGGCACATGGACAGTTCAACTGTAGTAATAGGCAAAGAGAAGGGAGAGAGGTAAGTTCAGATGTTGGTAGATGAGTAGATGTGGTGATGGAGTGTATAGCAGTTCTCTTCTGATTGCTTCCATTTTCCCAGTGAAGCCAGAGGCAAAGTCAACAGCTGAGAGTGAAAATGGGAAAGGAGATGCTGAAGCTTTAAGGGCGTAGAGAGAAGGTGAAATAGTTATCTAGGAGAGTAAGAAGATGAAAAGATAAGGAATTTATAATTTACCTGACAGCATTAAAGGTCACTGGAGATTATCGAACATGTCTGTATAATGAAACTAGCCAATACGGTTGTGAATTTTTCTCTAGCCATGTTTAGCTTCCTGGGTACCAGTTTGGAGTAATCAAAAAGACCGTTTTAACCAGGGTCATATTTTTTGTTAATTGAATATAAAGAAGCAAGATATAGCAAAAATATGAGGATGTGTGCAAGAGAGTGTTTTAAAATAATCGAATATGCAATTTTATCTTGGTGAGAAGGGAGAGACAGCGTCAAGGGATTGAGAGACAGTAACAAGGTGATAGGGTCAGTGCATTGCAGGTTGGAGGGAGGGTTGAAAGTGCTTTGGAGTTGAGCTACTGGAGGAAATAAACTGGAAAATTCTGAGATGGTAGTTAGACAGTGGGATGAACGAAATTAAGATTATGGAAGGTTTGCAGTTATCAATAAAGACAAAATCTAGAGTATGACAATGAGAAGAAGTGGTTGATACAAACTGAAAGACATGATTTTTGAAAGAATTGAAGTCAAATAACTAGAAGTCCAGGTTGTTGAAAGAATCAATTTCATATATATTAAAATCATTAAGATTTAAGACAAGAATTGTATTGGCAGGATGATAATGGACCAGAGTCCAAAATAATCAAGAAATCTGGAGAATCACCCTATGGTCTAAGCCCAGTATGTGAGTGGTCCAAGCCCAAGCCCAAGCCTGTTGACGTTGAGTTGATTCCGACTCATAGCGACCCTGAAGGACAGAGTAGAACTGCCCCCATAGGGTTTCCAAGGAGCAGCTGGTGGATTCGAACTACTGACCTTTTGGTTAGCAGCCGAGCTCTTCACCACTGTGCCACTAGAGCTCCACATAAGTGTTAGTGGGTAATATAATTTGATGACAGAAGATTCAAAGGGGAAGGGCAAGGAGGGAGGAGGGAAATGATCTGAAAACAGCAATGATGAGCAAGAAAGACACCTACCTAACCATTCAACCTCAGAAGTAAGAGAGCAGTGGGAGAGAAACAGCCATTACTTGAGAGAGCTACAGGAGAAGCACTGCCCTCAGTAAAACAGCCAAATTTCCATTAAAGCTAAATGGTAAAAAAGCACTTTGAGCAAAGAGGTAAAAGATGAGATGAGAACGGAGTAGGGGATGTTCAAAGCCTTAG
Organism: Dugong dugon; assembly: GCA_030035585.1. Classification (NCBI taxonomy): domain Eukaryota; kingdom Metazoa; phylum Chordata; class Mammalia; order Sirenia; family Dugongidae; genus Dugong; species Dugong dugon. Next base: position 16,653,590 of record CM057480.1, on the reverse strand, counting down.
GACATTAGTGTAGGGGAGATGAGGGTTGCTCTAAATGTCTGAAGGTTCTTGAAGTGACTTTCATAACCAGGAATAAAAGGTATAAAATTAGTCCTCATGGATTCAATGCAGGGCATAGTAGCAAGGCTGTGAGTGTTAAGTGGTAGGAAGAAGATTTGGGGGTCTCCTTTTTCATCCCTGATGATGGGGGTAGAAGGCCCAGGGGAGACAAGGTCTTAGTTCCAGTAAGCAAGTCTCCCTTGATTCCAGATGATGACAGTGAAATATTTAGGGGAGGTGTGGTCTTAGTCCTAGAGCTCAGATTCATTCTAGACCATTAATAATGTGAGTTCTCCATTTTGACACCTCTTGGTGGGTATTTCATCAATGGGCCAGTAAGATTTGCCCAGAGAGGGGAGAAGGAAAGACGGGAAAGGAGAAGGGGAGGGGAGGGGAGGGGAGGGGAGAGGAGGGAAGGAGAGGAAAGAGATACTACCTTGGTTTCTGATGATTATCCAGTCACTGTCAAGTGGATTCCAACTCATGGCAACCCCACATGTGTCAGAGTACAAGTGTACTCCATAGGCTGGTTTTTCAGAAGTAGATCACTAAGTACCTCTGAGTGGAATCAGACCTCCAACCTTTCAGTTAGCAGCTGAGCGCATTAACTATTTGCATTACCCAGCAAATCCCTCTGATGACTTACTCATCATTTATTGACTTTGGATTAATCAACACATTCCTTTCTAAGCACTACAAACTATCTGGCCTAAGCTATTCTCATTTTTTTCCCTTGTGGAAAGACTTTAAGATGATGTGTCTTTAATTTTTGAAACTCGCATTTTCCTCTTTTGGAAAATGGTATGATTGACTATTTCCTGTTTCCTTCAGCATCTTCAAACATTATTCATCAAGATTAAACAATCTCGTATGAAAAATCTGCCAGTATCCTGGAATAATTTACCTGAACCTAGAGACAATTTTATTTTAAATATCTAAGCGCCCTCTTATTCCTATCACCTATGCATCAGTGTCTCTTAACCACATTTGACAATTACTCTTCTTATTAGGGAAGCCAGAAGTATACATTGAATTGAGCAGTCCTGATTTCTCTCCATCATCTGTTAATGTTACACCATATGCCCCAAGCAGCTGTCCTCATCCTCCTTTGTCTGGTAGCCACATAGCTAATCATAGTCCTTTGCATTTTTGTAAACTCCAGCTGTCATAACTGGAGTGAGCTTGGCCATGAGGCATGCTGTCACCTCAGACAAAGTGGGAAAGGGGAGGAAGCCAGTTCTGTGACAATAGACCTGACCTAGCAGTAGGGCTGGCTGTTGAATGGAAGTAACAATGTAATCCAATATTGAATATCCACAGGGCTGTGTCAAAGTCATGCTTGATTGGAGCTGCTGTTAATATTCAAGAGCTTCTAAGCTTGGGGCGGGGGTTTAGCTTAGCAGCTAAATACTCAAAGTCAGATGGAACTCCCTTTTTACCCTAATATGGAGGTAGAAGATCTCAGACACAGGGGCAAGGTCTCAGTCCCAGGGAGTGAACCTCTTCTGGAGAATGGTGATATAGGGCTAAGCAGACTTGTGGTCTTAGTCCTGGGACACAATTCACTTCTGACCCTTGAGAAAGAGACTGATGATATCATGGTTCAAGATGATTCTTTCAAGCAGACTCCAGTATGTGTGTGAGGAGATAGGGAACATCTCTTGTCCCCCAAGAGAAGAGAGTGGCAAGAGCTATGCAGGGGCCCAATCTTCACCAAACTGACTGTCCAAGAGAAAGTAGAAATGCTACATCAAAAAGCCAAGACAGTGGCCCTCTCATAAGGACTGGATCTATATAACAAAATTGATTATAAAAATGGCTCCCTAGCACATGGGCATCAAGAGATCAGTTGAAACACATTAGGTAAAGAGCCAAGAACTGCAAAACCAACACTGGGCCCCACCCATTAGAGGGATACCAAAACCAAACCCCTTGCTGTCGAGTCGATTCCGACTCATAGCGACCCTATAGGACAGAATAGAACAGCCCCATAGGGTTTCCAAGGAGCACCTGGTAGGTTCGAACTACCAACCTTTTGGTTAGCAGCTGTAGCTCTTAACCACTACACCACCACTGTTTCCACTAGTGGGATGGACACTCCAAATACACTCCCTGCCACAGATAAGAGAGACTCTAGACTGAGTTCCTAAATGAAAAACTCATGTTTGGACTGACAGGTTGTGATTTCTCCCTCAGAAACACTGTTTACAAAGCATGAGCTTCATTTTTTCTTAATCTACTGGCTGCTTTGATCTGAATTTCATGTTACCTTCCCTGGTTATAGAATCATCCCTAACAATAGATTCTCTAACAAGGCTGAAATCTACTTTCTTAGAGCTGGGGGGGATAATGGGTCCCTGTACAGTGTTCCATCCCTTCAGTTTTATGTACCCTAAAGATGAAACGGTCACATCTTCCTAAAGTTGTTGATACTCCCACGTCCCAACCAGTTCTTTCCTATGGGCCAGGATATAACAGTTGCTTTAGTTGCTTTCTCTACCTCAGGGAAAAATAAAGTCACCAAAGCTAAGTCAATAATTTGTGAAAAGCTCCAAATTTCAGGGAAAAAAAAATCCAGCAGATGTCTGAATAAGTAGCATCTCATTTTTACTTCCATTTCTTATTTATCTCTTTTGAAATCTGTTCTAATAAGACTTCACTCAGATTCTCCATCTATACCATACTGCCACATGCCATTCTTCCAGGAATGTAGACCCTCATCAAATGGGCCAGCGGGACAGTGAAGAAGACATGGTTGGACAAGCAGGAGTAGCACTAGGAAAACTGACCCTAAAATAATATTTATAATATAAATAAAGCGTGACCAACCATCCTGGTTCACCAGGGACTGAGGGAACTTTCAGGATGCAGGGTTTTGGTACTAAAACCAGGAAATCCCAGGCAAGCCAAGAAGAGTTGGCCACTCTAAAATATTAAAACAAACATTTGCACTTATCCTGAAAATCACTAAAAGTTTCCTCTAAGTTCCTATTCCCTGGGTCTCAAATAGAATTCTATCCCTTTGTGATTTTTCCTTAAAACTCCTCCAGCAAACAGCAGGCAGGCCTCAACTAAATGGTGGGAGAAGAGCATCTTTGCCTCTTTTTCAACTTTTCCAGTAATCTTCCTCCTCTCCCTCTTAGTCTCTGTGAGATGTTGCTAATTAGCCCTGACCCGCTCTTTAAAGTTTTATCAGATCTATCCACTACTTTCTTTTTCACAGGCACCCCTCAGTCTAAGCTGTTTAATAAACTCTTGCCTGGGTTTTTGCAATAATCCTTTACTCAGGACTTCTAATGCTCTCTGTGATGAAGGGACAGTTCTTTTTTTTGTTTGTTTAATTTCCAATCCATTGTGAACCAGTATACTCGTGACATACAGTAAAGATGAATCACTAGAGAAATGATCATGTGCTTGGGTCTTGCAGCAATGTCAAATTGCTTTAAAAGTTTCTAAACGCTTCCTCTCAATTTCTGTGCTTGTTTTGTTATGGACTGGTAACAGTTCATGGTCCCATACCAGTCTATGGACGACATTTTGAGTAACAGTGTTCTAACTGATATCATCACTTCCATTCTTTCCTCCATTCTTTCTACCAAAAGCATCTAGAATGACTTTTTAAATGTATTAGATTGTATCAGCCCTCTGCCCTTAGAATAACTGAACAGTAGTGGAATGCTGGAACCCTGGTGGTGCTGTGGTTAAGAGCTTGGCTGCTAACCAAAAGGTCGGCAAATCCAGCAGGTATTCCTTGGAAACCCTATGGGGCAGTTCTACTCTGTCCTATAGGGCCACTATAGGGTCACTATGAGTTGGAATCAACTCAATGGCAACAAGTTTGGTTTTTTGGTTTTACTGGAGTGTTAAGAACATAACTCCGAGCCAGATTGCCTGGGTTTAAATCTCTGCCCACCACTTATTAGAGATGTGTAACCCTGGGCAAGCTACCTAACTTCTGTGTGCCCCAGTTTCCTCATGCAAAAATGGAGATAATAAGTAACTATTTCATAGAGTTGCTATGAGGATTAAATGGATTGATTTTTAGTAAATGTCTAGAACAATGTCTGACACGCAGTAAGTTGTATATAGTGCTTCTACTATTATTTATTATTATCGTGGACTATAAGATACTGCTTTCATAAATGTAAAATATCATTGCTATTATTGTTGTTATTGTTATTAACATGGCCTGCCTATCTTTCCAGCCTCATCTGAAGGACCAAGGTGCCAAGCCAGCCTCCCATCACACAATAAAATACCAATAAAGATTTTATACAAATCATTTGTGGTAGATTAGATTATTTTTCAGCAAATATTCACGCCTTTCTCTCCACCTCTATGAGAGAGTTATTTACTTACCTGCTTGACTTTGCACTAGGCCATGTGACTTGCTTTACTCAGTGGGATATAAGTAAACGTGATGTAAGCAAGGGCTGATGCATCTGGGCTATTTCCTTGAGGTTCTGCCCTGCCTATGAAAAGAATGACCTCTGGGAAGCCCACTGGACCCACAAGTTTGAGAACCAAATGGAACCTGCAGGCTGGAACCAAGCCCAGACAAGTCCAGCTGAAGTCAGTAGAGCAGCCCTGGCCAATGACTATGTCATTGAAATTTTGTGGTTGGTTGTTACATAGCAAAAGCTAACAGTTCACACCATCCCATCTCTTTTTCTTTTTTTTAAATTCTTATTTCTGAGGATTCTGACCCATTTCATTGCCAGAGAACTCCTGCTCCTATATACTAGAGTATGTTCTGGAGAAGTCATTGTTAGGTGCCATCTAGTCACTCCCAACTCCTAGCAACCCTATGTACAACAGAATGAAACACTGCCTGGTCCTGTGCCATCCTCACAATGATTTCCATGTTTAATCCCATTATTGGAGCCACCATGTCAAACCATCTCATCTGGAGAAGTAGCACACTGAAAAAACAGCACAGTATATATGGCTCCTAGCCCATTCCATGATTTCAGAACATGGAGATGCCTTGGACACTCTAAATACCCAGTTTTAAAAGTGTACACATATATACTTATAAAATACATACACGTAGAGGTATATAAAAAGAGCTGTCTTGCTGGGTTCTATGTAACACAAATCCGGAAGCACAGAATTTAGAGATAATCCCCTACTTTTCCATCATCTAAGTACAAACTAAATATTAAGAATGGATACCTTTGTATTATGGTACTGGCAAAGAATATTCAATATACCATGGACTTCAGATGAACAAACAAATCAGCCTTAGAAGAAATACGACCAGAATGTTCCTTAGAAGCAAGGATAGCGAGACTTCCACTAGCCTGTTTTTGGACATGTCATCAGGAAAGACCAATCGCTAGAAAAGGACATCATGTTTGGTAATTAGAAGGCCAATAAAAACAAGGGAAACCTTCAACGAGACGGACTGACACAACCACAACAATGGGCTCACACGTACCAACGATCAGGAAGATGGCACAGGACAGAACAGTGCTTTGTTTTGTTATACATAAGGTCGCATGAGTCAGAGCAGACTCCCCGGCAACTAAGAAGTATAAGCTCAAGCTGAGTGAAGAACATAAGAAACAGAAGAGCAAGTCTCTATGCCAGGAGACCACTCATTCATTACTACCAAAGGAGACATTGAAGTTATCATCATTTTTGTTCCTTTCTTCCTACGTAATGTAAAACGGAAGCTGAATAATCCTGGAGCTCTTAAATCAAATCTAAAATTAATTCTCACACTTGTCAGCAATATTCTAAAGATACCCACTTTTTTGCAATCAGATTAACGTTTGAAGAAATATTCAAACATTGGCTTTATATTTGTCTATGTAAATTTCTTTTATAAACAGGTGCTCTGTATCGTATCAATTGTGGCACATTTTGGGCTTCCTTTTCCTACACCTAAAACAAGTTGCTATCAGGTTGATTCCCACTCATCGCAACCCATGTGTGTCAGAGTAGAATTGTGCTTCATAGAGTTTTCCATGACTGATTTTTAGAAGTAGATCACCAGGCCTTTCTCCCAAGGTCCCTCTGAGTGTACTTGAACCTCCAACCTTTTAGTTAGCCGACAAGTGCCTTATGGTTTGCACCACTCAAGTACTCCCCTTTTCCTTGTAGAGGATACAGTAAAGTAATTACATTAAGGTGGTGCAGCGGATCAGCATTCAGCTGCTAACCAAAAGGTCAGCAGTTCAAATCCACCAGCCGCTCCTTGGAAACCCTATGGGGCAGTTCTACTCCGTCCTATAGGGTCGCTATGTGTCGGAATCAACTCAAGGCAATGGGATTGGTTTTTGGTTAGGCTTCAGCAGACTATTCCTCTGGATGTATATGAACTCCATCTAGATTATTTCAGTGCATTAAAATACCTTTTGTGAACATTCTTGTATATCAACACCTTTTATGAACATTCTTGTAGTGCAGCTTGCTCCTGCAATGGATTTTGCTTATTCTAAAAGCTTAGACTTTCATTTTATATTTTATTCCTACGTGTCAGATACACAACCATTTCAGAAAACATTCAGAAAACTGAGGTAAAAACTAATGATGGAATCGGTCATTATGGACCTTGTTATTTTTTTAACCAGGAAATACCCTGTCTCTTTATCCTTTGCTTCTTACCTGTGAAGCAATGGCATTTGGATTTGCCTTTTGGGGGGGGGGGGATGAAACGGGGCGATTTGAAGTTAATACCCCTCACTTTCATAATTCATTATGAAAGCTGCAATGGTTTGTTAATCTAGACTTCAAAGCTTTCCTCAGTTTGGCTTTTGGTCATGACTAAGGGTCACTGGATTTGTGTTTGCTTTGTAAAATATACAAAAATTCCTGCACGAAGTTCACCTCCCAGCTGGTGGCGTAACAACTATATTGCAAGATGTTCAACAAGCCACACTAAAAGACAGAACTCGATGTGCCTTCGTTCTGAAAGAGCATGTCAATTCTACCCCTCCAATTCTATTAAAAATAAAGCAAGAGTGGAGTGGAGGCTTGCTTCAAAGACTCATTGGTACATTGGTATGTTAAATCTTCCGGAAGCAACCAGTGATGCTGCATGAACGGCTAAAAAAAAACCTCTGGGGATTAAAACATCACAGCTCTTTGAGTCTGGCAAACAATCCAATTGACTCTGCAGACCAGCCTCTACAGGAAGTGAGTTTCCTTAAGTTTTGTTGCCTGTATTATTGGTAAGAGCTTGAGAGTAATGGTCTACAAAAAGTCTGCATCTAACTCTTCCATAAAACATTGAAAAACATACGTCATCCATCTTACCTCCTCTAAGCACAATTTAGAGAGGAATAAGGAAATTATGGGAGAGCTATATAGCTGCTAATGGGATTTACATATTTTAAGAAGAAATTCCACCTGGGGAAAAAAATGCCCACTATGGAAGTCTCTACTCCACATAGAAAACACTCAAGATTGGCATGGCTGATTTAAGACACATGTGACCAGGCTTTGTGGCACGTAGTACAAAATTCTCTCTCAATCTGAAAGCTGCAATGGCTAGTTAGAACAACTCTTACCCAATTTTAAAAATAAAAGAGATTCATCCTTAGGAAAATAGTCTTCATATTTGGCTAAGGGACTACGCTAATTGAAAATTCTAAGGTAAATGTTTTGTTGAGCAGTAAAATGTGGAAGAAAAGGTGTCGGTAAATAATTCTAGAGAAGAGGATAACACAGGAGTGGGTTCTGAGTGGTCTGAGTTGCATCCGCTGTTCAGCCAATCATTGGCCAGTGGGCCTTGGGCAGTTCAAGAGCCCCTTGCATTCCACTGAAGTTCTACTGTTCACTAATTGCTTTCATATGCATCACTGCGATGGATTTCAGTCTTGTTCAAAGTACTTCCTGGCTCCTCCCTGCAGCTAATCCCTCCCCCAGGAGAGCTCATCCTTCCAGCCCTTTTGATGTCTGTGACTGCTAAGCGGAAGCTTTAAGAGCCAGTATTAGCTTCTCCAGGATCTCTTTACTCTGCCTTAGCCAGCAGTGACTCAGAGAGGGGCTAATCTGTCAGCCTGGTCCCGGAGATATCATCAAGCAAAGCCACAGCTGACCCATCATAAAACCAAAAACCCATTACCATCGAATTGACTGTGACTCATAGCGACTCTATAGGACAGGGTAGAATTGCCCTGTAGGGTTTCCAAGGAGCAGCTGGTTAATTTGAAGGGGCTGAACTTTTGGTTTTGACAGCAGGGCTCTTAACCACTGAGCCACCAAGGCTCCAGATCCACCATGGACCTGTAGAATAATAAGCAAGAGATAAACCTTGGTTGTAAACCAGTGAGCTTTGGGGGTAATTTGTTACTGAAGCTAAACTGACTGATTCTATCAGGCTGATACAATGTGAGTTTTAACTGAGACTCACAGAAGTTATGTTTGGCATCCTTGAGGTCACCATCTAAATAAGCCAGTATTTTTTCTCCCTTCCTGGACTGCCTGCGATAACTACATTTTGGGCCTTCATTTTCTCATCTACATATGAAAAGAGTTGAAATAAATAGTCTCTAACTCCAACGTTCTATGTTCGTCTGATTCCTCCTTTCATAGGTTTTTGCAAGGGCTGCTTGGGTGAGATTTGCTACTATGAGTAGCTATTAGATGTATTCCCTTGGATGAGATCCAAAATATTTACATATTATAGAAATTCCACAACTATTACAGCCAAGTTGTAGAGCATATTGATTTGCACTCCTTGATACTTCACTTTCTAAATATGTTATTCAATTTTTTATGTATTTAAATACCACCTTTCCAATTAAATTGCAGCCTGTTTGTAAGAACAGAAATTTTTCTTTTACCTTACTCCCTACCATGCCTCTACACATTTTAATAGGTGTTAATGAACCTACCTCTTGACCCAGTTAATCCATATGTTTCCAAAAATTATGGAAATGAGATTTGACCCAAAAAGTGAAGAACTTATTGTAAAGATTTTAAAGATAGCAACAAATTCTTTGATATTCCTCCCACGGAGAGGTGGAGTCTAACTACTCCCTCCCCTTTGAGTTTGGGCTGGCCATAATTTACTTGCAACCAAGAGAATACAGCAACGCCACGTGACTTCTGAGGCTAGGTCAGGAAAAGTCATACAGCTTCCACCTTGTTCACTGGAACACACACTCTGGGAGCCCCGAGGTGCCGTGTAAGATGCACAACTACCATAACGCCACCATACTGTGAGGAAGCCCAAGCCACATGAAAAGACCACATGATAGGCCCTCTAGTAGTGCCAGTTTTCAAATCATCCCAGCCCAAGAACCAAACATGTGATTGTAGAACCCTCTACATGATCCCAGCATCCAGCTATTAATGTCACCCTAGTTGTTTGAGTCTTCCTAGCAGAGGCCCCAGGCCTCAAGGAGTAAAGACAAGCAATCCCCACTTTGTCCTGTGTAAATCCCTCACCCATAAACCCCATGAGCATAATAAAATGGTTGTTTCATGCCACTGCATTTAGGGGTGGTTTGTTAGGCAGCAGTAGATAACTGGAGCATACGGTATCTGTAAAAGTCAGCCTGAGTCTCGGCATCAGCTCAGACAAATGTCACACAAAGAAGTGTACACAACCACATGTTTTCCTGCTTTGTTTATTTTTATTAGGGTGTAGCAACCATGGGGACAAATATTTCTCCAGCAAGAGCAATCTGGAAGACAGAAGTGTTAAAACATCAGGCAAAGATACAATCAAATTATTATCAAACAACTGTGGCATATAAAGAGTAGGCACTGATAGAATCTCAGAGCCTGTTACTTTACCATGCAATTGCAACCTAACAAAAACACCAGTCAGCAATGCAATCACAAAGACGAGTGGAATCGATACTGACTCCAAAATACATTACGAACCATTTTTAAATAAATATGTAAGATGTGCTTTAAATCGATTCTAGCTTAGCGTGGAGCAAGACCACTGTAAAATATTTTTACACAAAAAGCAGAGAGAAAAGAACAAGGAAAGGCAATCCGGAACATTCACAGCTTGGGCTGGAGGAGAGGTTCTTCCATCTAAACTTTTTGCTTCGTGACATGTTATTGTCCTTTCTACTCAACAACAGATTTAACCTTATGGGTCTCTGCTACGGAAGAGAAAAAAATCAACACTTTCAAACCATAAAATCTAGAGAGTTAAAAATAAAGCCAAGTGCACGTTAACGCCAGTTCAGTTTCCCAAGAAATCTGTACGAGGGAGCAACAGAAAGTGTTAGGTTTCTTTGTTTGTTGTTTTGTATAAGTTTGTTTATTTGTTTTTGGAGCCCAGTATCTTATTGGCTTATATGCACTTAACATCAGCTTAATGCTGTCTTCTCTGTGCAGGGTACTGTTCTAGGAACCCTGGAGATAAAAGAGATGTAAGACATAGTCCTTGCCTTCAGAGAGTTTACATATGAGAAAGGGAGACGTAAGGAGTCCTGGTGGCACAGTGGCTGCTAACCAAAATGTTGGCAGTTTGAATTCACCAGCTGTTCCTTGGAAGCCCTGTGGGGCAGTTTTACTCTGTCCTAGAGGGTTGCTATGAGTTGGAATTGACTTGATGGTGATAGGTTTGTTTTTTGGTTAAGGAGTCCTGGTGCCGCAGTGGTTAAGCACTCGGCTGTCAACTGAAAGTTCTTCCGTTCAAACCCACCTCGGGAGAAAGATGTGGCAACCTGCTTCCAGAAAGAGTACAGCCTTGGAAACCTGTGGGCTGGTTCTACTCTGCCCTGTAGGGTCGTAATGAGTAGGAATTGACTGAATGGCAACAGGTTTAAGGAGAAGTAGGTGTATCTAAAAATAACTATTGTACAAAGTTGAGTGCACTCAGAACAGAAAACAAGAACTATTTGCTAAACAGAAAAGGTTTGTCTGGATATTAATTAATCCAAATCATACCTTGATATTTTAAATCCATGAACATAAATTCATCCCCACTCTCATACTTCCCTTCCAAAATGGCAGCCGCCTTAGACGCAGAACCTTTGGTTATATGTTTTTTTAAATCCCTCACCATTCCCTTTGGGTATCTTGCTACAGAGCAGTGCTTGACAGATATTTATGGAATTAATGAATACAATGTATTTGATGCAAGGCCTGCCATTAGAGGGTAGCAGCCCAAGAGAATTTGGTGTTTGGTGTCCCAGGCTCTTCTTGCCTACTTCTGTGGTATCCATTGCTCTTGTTCTCATCTTCCCCCTTTTAAAAGCTGCTCTAAGGAGATACTAAGTGCCATTATAATTTTAGTGAAACTTGAAGTGTTACCTCAAGAACTGTGTATTTTAAGCTTTACCATGAATTTCACAACAAAAGATTTGGTCCCCTGGGCAAGAAAACAGCCCTTCTCCATGTGCTTAGAATCATACTACACATAGATGACAATATATTTCATCTATAAATATGACAAAAGTCCGAGTTTCATTATCCTCTCTCTGGCTAGAAAACTACTAAGGCCCCACAGGCATGAGATTTAGGATCTATGAGCTTTGCAAGCACCTTTGAAAATGTTTAAGACCTGGTGAAAGATTTATTGACTCTAAATAAGAAAGGAAACCTACAAAATTGAAGTGGAAAAATGGTTAAATGCCTTCATAACAAATGTTATATCACCTAGCTGACTGCACCTCAATGCTTACATGGTTATAAATTAAATTGTATTTAGTGTGGGCTATGGATACTTTTTAACGTATTTAATAGAGTGTGAACCATCAGGATGCGGCCTCCATTTCCCCCTGTTCTTTCCCACTTTCCCAGAAGGCCTCTGGTTTTGTTCAGATATCCACCACTTTCCCAAGCAGTCATGTGCCTCAGGAGAAACTGATCCCATTCCCGGCACTAGGGAAAAACCTTATAGGTCTTCTGGTGATATCATTCACTTTGCTAGTGATTGGTTTAGAAATAGGTATGCAACCCAACTCTGACCAATAAGATATGAAAGAAATTATGGGGGGAGGAGGGGTTTTCTAGAGAAAGTTTTTTGTCTCCTAAAAGAGAAACCAAACCAGTTGCCTTCAAGTAGGTTCTGACTCATGATGACCCCATGTGCGTCAGAGTAGAACTGTGCTCCATAGAGTTTTCAACGACTGATTTATTTTTCCTGGAAGCAGACTGCCGGGCCTTTCTTCCAAGGTACCGCTGGGTGGATTGGAACCGCTAACCTTTGGGTTAGCAGTCAAGTATGATAACCATTTGCACTAACCAGAAACTCCTCCTAAAAGAGAGGCTGTTCTTTGCCTTTGAAGTTTATTCTGTTTGAACATGATGCCTGGAACCAGCAGAGGAAAAACCAACACTTCGGATGGCAGAGTGGAGAAGTGGGAAGAATCTGAGTCCTTGATAAAATCATCAAGCTTTTGAATCCATCTACCCTGAAGCCCACCCTACCTCTGATCTTACTGTTATGAGACAAAAGTATCCTCTCTGTTTAATCCAGTTTCAATCAGTGTATCCTCACTGCTTTATAAGTATCCTGTGATTCCAACCAAGAAAACATCCCTTTCCTACTTCTCTGTTATCATCTCTTTCAGACACGTTCAGCTCAGAAAAATGCAAAATACCTCATCTACCACTGGCTGTAAGTCCCCCAGGACAAGGATCATATTACACTGCTTACAACTCAGTTAGTGATATTCATTTAAATAGAAGATATTCTTCCTGATATGGATGCAACATGCTCACTCATGGCAATGGCTAAATTCAGCCTTGTAGCTGGGCTCAGTAGGTCGCTGCTTATTGGATATAATCTGTGGACCATTGGGAAGTCCCACTGATAAAAATATCTCCACTAGTTTTTCACCATTAAAGCCAAGGCAACATATGCACACCCATATTCATTACAGCATTATTCACAATAGCAAAAAGATGAAAACAACCTAAGTGCCCATCAGTGGATGAATGGATAAACAAACTGTGGAAAAAATACACAATGGAATACTATGCAAAGATAAAGAATAATGATGAATCCGCAAAACACCTCACAACATGGATGAATTTGGAGGACATTATGCTGAATGAAATAAATCAATCAAAAAAGGACAAATACTGTATGAGACCAGTATTTTAAATAGCTAAGAAAAGGCTTACACACAGAAAGAAACATTTTTTGATGGTTGCCAGGGATGGGAGGGGGAGGGAGGGAAAAATCACTAACTAGAGAGTAGACGTGTGTTAACTTTGGTGAAGGAAAAGGCAGGACACAATATGGGGGAAGTCAGCATTGTAACATAACCAAGGCAAAGGAATACTCTGAGAGGTACACAAGAATAAAAGGCAACGAAGGTAAATACACTATCCAACAACAACAATAATAACAAACAATAATTTATGAGTGGATACATAGATAGATATGTATGCTAAGTAGGTGTGGAAGGGCATATGGGAGTAAACCCACCTGCATATACAGGTTTGGCTGTGCATATTTCTATATACATATTTGTATTAGCTGTGTGTATACTCATACATATAATAGAGCACACAGGGGGCACAGTCATGGAAACAGCCTAGACATAACCAAATACCTTGCAGGACTGAGTTACTGGGCTCGCGGGCTAAGGACCTTAGTCTCAGGGGGACATCTAGGTCAATTGGCATAACATAGCACATGAAAAAAACGTTCTGCATCCTACTTTGGTGAGTAGCATCTGGGTCTTAAAAGCTTGCAAGTGGCTGTCTAAGATACAGCTATTGGTCTCTTTCCATCCAGAGCAAAAGAGGGTGAAGAAAACCAAAGACTCAAGGAAACAATTAATCTAAAGGACTAATCCACCACAGGAATCACAGCCTCTGTCAGCCTGAGACCAGAAGAACTAGATGGTGTCTGGCTACCACTACCTACTGCTCTGATCAGGATCACAATAGAAGGTCCCAGTTAGAGTGGGGAAAAAGATATGTAGAACAAAATTCAAATTCATAAAAAAGACCGGATTTACTGGTCTGAGAGAGACTGGAGGAACCCCCGAGGCTATGGCCCTTAGACACCCTTCTAACTCGGAACTGAAGCCATTCCCAGAGATCACCTTCCAGCCAAATAATAGACAGCCGTATAAATAAACAATGTTGCATGCAGGGAAAGTGCTCCTTGGAATGACCATCTGTGTGAGAACAAAAGGACAACATCTGTCCAAAAGCAATGATGAAGAGGCAGGAAGGGCCAGGAAAACTGAACGACTGGAAATGGGGAACTCGGTGTGGTAACAGGGAGGTGCTGACACATTGCAGGGATTGCAACCAATGTCATGGAACAATCTGTGTATAAACTACTGAATGGGAAACTAATTTGCTCCATAAACCTTCACCTAAAGCACACACACACTCACCAAAAAAAAAAAAAAAATCAAGAATCAACTCCTCCTAAGTTATCATTTGTGAACCCACCTCTACTTTTGACCTATGAAACTGTGAAATAAATTAATGTAGTTGTAAGTCACTACATTTGTGATAATTTGTTACACGGTATGAAAAAACAAATACAGTATAATAGAAATAATGTAAAAAAATGTAAAACACACAAAAGTGATAATACGTACTAAAAAAACAAACAAACCTGTTGCCATCAAGTCGATTCCCACTCATAGTGACCCTATAGGACAGAGGAGAACTGCCCCATAGGATTTCCAAGGAGAGGAAGGTGGATTTGAACTGCCAACCTTTTGATCAGCAGCCATAGCTCCTAAGTACTGTGCCTCCAGGGCTCCATAATATACACTAACTGCAGCCCACAGCCCAAATTCAGCCTATATCCTGTTTTTGTACTGAGAATGGTTTTCATATTTTTTTTTAAAGGTTTGGAAAATCTTTTTCAAAGAAGATGTGACAGCAACCATATGTAGCCAACAAAGCCTAAAATATTTATTTTCTGGTCTTTTACAGAAAAGAAATTTGCTAATCCCTGCTGTATACTATTTATTATATCTTTATGTATAGGAACACATATAAATGACAGAGTTGGAGGATACACACTATGCTGGACATCATACATTGCCCCCCACCTGGCTCCTGGTTGGGTGTGGCCAGCAGGGGGCACCGATAGACGATCAGAAGGCAGGATGAGAAGGAGACTGGGACGTTTATTTCCTGCTCCCTCCCTGCAGGGTTGCCACGTTGTTGTTGTTGTTAGGTGCCGCAGGTTCTGACTCATAGTGACCCTGGGTACAACAGAATGATACACTGCCTGGTTCTGTGCCTTCCTCACATGGCAGGGTCGCCATAGGCAGGTTATATCCCTCAATCAACAGGCACAGCTTCTATCAAGGCTGCCCCTTTCCACACAATTCTCCCCCTTTGGAATCTGGTGGCCATTCCCCTCCTTCACCTCTTTGGAGCCCTGGCTGCTCACCAAAAGCTCAGTAGTTTGAATCCACCAGCCGCTCCTTGGAAACCCTATGGGGCAGTTCCACTCTGTCCTATAGGATTGCTATGAGTCAGAATCGACTCGACAGCAACGGGTTTAGTTTGGGTTTTTCACCTCTTTAGGTCTGGGGGGTGTTGGCACTGTGATGTCCATTGTGATTTTGCTACATTCAGCCCACAAGTATATACATGGTCTCTTTACTGAACACAGCTTGAGTATAACATGTGTTTCCCTCCAGGACTCTGACTGATATACCCACTAAATCAATTATAGGGTTACCTTTGGGATGAGAGAGGGAGAAGGAACAAGGGATGAGAAACGAAAGTTTCATCTCGAATGGTCTGTTGTCTTTGTTTCATTTATACAAGAACTTGAAGCGAATTTGACAAGCTCTTAATAATGGCTGATTCTGTTCAGCAAAAACACAGACGTATATTATATTTTTTCTTGTATTCATTCTCTTTTTAATATCTCAAACTTAAAAGGCTTTACAGCCACTGTGGTTGACTATTGTTTATTAAGACTGTCAAAATCATCTACCTGAGTGGGAATCATATAGTCTGCTTGACTGACCCAAGTCTTGCCTGATAGACAGGAGTCTCTCCTAACTAGTTACTTCTTCATTGCGACTTTTCAGCATCAAAATCCCCACTGCATTCTGCTCATCACCACCTGAGGCACGAAGTCACAAAGGAGCCACAGCCTGGGACTGACTCAGCAGTGAGACAGTCAGCACTTCTCCCAGATGCTCATTTCCAGCGGCTCCCCTTCTCCCAGAGACCTCTGCTAAGGTTCTCCGTGTTGCTCTGAAAATGAAGAAATAAACCTTCCCTGCCAGGACTTATAAAATGTTCCAGCTTTATGGGACAGCATCTCCCTCTGCTTTGGGCACAAGCCCAGATTAAGCAAAGAATCTGGAAGGAGAGCTGAAAGACAGTTTTTTAATCATTGCAGTAGCGACAATGGAAAAGAAATTTAGGTTCACGGTGAGAACAGCTCGTCTTCAGAGCAAATAGATAACCTGGGTGGTGCAAATGGTTTGCACTCGATTACTAACCTAAAAAGAGCCCTGGTGGCACAACGGTTAAGCACTCAGCTGCTAACCGAAAGGCTGGCAATTCAAATCCACCAGACGCTCCTCAGGAAAAAAGACCTGATTATCTGCTCCCATAAAGATTACAGCCTAGGAAAGCCTATGGGGCTATTCTATTCTGCCATATAGGGTTGCCATGAGTCAGAATCGACTCAACGACACCCAGCAACAACAACCTCAAGGTTGGTGGTTTGAATCCATCCATCAGCACTGCAGAAAAAAGGCCTAGCAATCTGCTTCTATAAATATCACAGCCAAGAAACCCCTATGGAGCAGTTCTACTCTGTAACACACAGGGTCGCCATGAGTTGGAATCAACTCAATGGCAAAAGATTTGGGTTTCTGGTTTTCAGAGCAAATAATCTGAATCTGTCTAAATGAAGTTATGGAGCCCTAGTGATGCAGTGGTTAAGAGCTTAGCTGCTAAACAAAAGGTTGGCAGTCTGAACCCACCAGCGGCTTCTTGAAAACCCTGTGGGGCAGTTCTACTCTGTCCTGTAGGGTCCCTATGTGTCAGAATCGACTCGACGGCAATGGGTTGGGTTTAAATGAAGTCATAAATACGAAATTGTTAGGTTAATCATAAAAGTTTTACACGAATTAGAAGACACTCCTCCACACAAACACCCACATAATGATAATCATCATTCTATCCAGTACTATGAAATACTGATCATCACTTCACAGTCATGTTTTACTTCATATGACCAACCCCCCTCATCTGAATTCTGACTTTTAGGTAAGGGCTTTTTGCGAGTTATGGATGTTCTGTGGTTTTACGTACATTTCATTTTTTACCAGCTGACAAGATTTTTAATCTTTATACAAGAGAAACTAAACCTGTAAAAGAACACCCTGTCAGGAATACTTCCAGCCTTGTAGTTAACTTTCTCTTGAGTATGATTTAATCAGCAAGGTGCTGCTGACAATGTGTAATACAACATTGTAAAAGCCACAGGTTAACACCTCTGAGGGTGCCAGGGAAGATGCCACAGAAGATATGGCAGTGAAATGAAAAATGATTATTATTTAGCATTTGTTAATCTTAGGTGGTATGCTAAGCTTTAAAGAACACAACATAGACAGAAGTAGATTACCTCTTAAGTTCCATCCTTTCCTTAACAAAATATAGAAGAGACTTCCACAGCACTATCTCTATATAATAATATGAAGTAGAAATCCATGGACCCATGGATAAAGACAAAAAAATACCGAAACAACAGCCAAGAGGATTTTTGGTGTTATGTCCCTGATCTGTAACCTGCTTTCATACATAGCATAATCTTGTGTATCTAGACCAGGGCTCAGCAAATTACAGTCCATGGATGTGCCACCAATTTTTGTAAAAAAAAGTTTCAGTAGAATACAACACATCTATTTGTTTACATATTGCCTGTGGCTGTGTCTTAGTTATCTAGTGCTGTTATGACAGAAATATCACAAGTGAACGGCTTCAACAAACAGAAATTTATTCTCTCACAGTCTAGGAGGCTAGGAGCTCGAACTCAGGGTGGCAGCTCCAGGGGAAGGCCTTCTCTCTCTGTCGGCTCTGGGGGAAGGTCCTTGTCATTGATCTTCTCCGGTCAAGGAGCTTCTCAGTACAGGAACCCCAGGTCCAAAGGATGCGCTATTCTCCTGGCTCTTGTTTCTTGGTGGTATGAGGTCCCCCCATCTCTCTGTTCGCTTCTCTTTTTTATATCTCAAAAAAGATTGACTCAAAATACAACCTAATCTTGTAGACTGAGCCCTGCCTCATTAACATAATTGCCTATAATCCTTCTTCATTAACATCATAGAGGTAGGATTTACAACATATAGGAAAATCACGTCAGGTTAAGAAAATGGTAGGCAATCATACAGTACTGGGAATCATGGATTAGCCAAGTTGACACACATTTTTGGGGGACACAATTCAATCCATAACAGGCTATTTTTGCACTAAAACGTAAGAGTTGAATTTTTGCAACAGAGATCATATGGCTCACAAAGCCAAAAATATTGACTATCTGGCCCTTTACAGAAAACGTTTGCTGACCCCCGATCTAGATTGATGTGGAGAAAACATGACCCAGATTTATGATTGCTTTAATAGAGTTTCTTATTAGTGTGTGTATAAACTTCCATTTATTCAAGATAAAAATTCAATTTAACTTACTTATTCATTAAGTATGTATACAATTTCTATTTTTTGCATTGGAGAGGAATGTACATACCACAGTGAGGGCAGACACATCACCCCTGCAGAGCAAAGGCACTCTGCCCTGATGGAACTATAAGAGATTCCTGCAGGGCAAGTTAATTTCTCTAGCTAAATGTTTTTAAAAGACCAGAGATTCCAATAAATGGTTGAATGGAGGGTATATACGTAAGATTTTACAAGACTTCATTCCACATAGGACAGTGGTTCATGGTTTAGTTTCCAGAGCTGTCCTAGAACGGTTTTCAGATAAGATTTAGGAGCATTAGGACATTTACTGGTTTTATTTCAAAGCCCATGAACTGTTGAAAACAATCACTTGCAACTTACAGGGAAGCTTCCGCTTCCTGAGTCTGTGGTTATAGTACATTTGAGCCACACAGTCAACAGTGTGATAAAAATCAAATGGCATTTGTTTATTCAGAGACCACAAATGGCTTTCTTGATATGAAAGCAAACATTGTTTGAAAATTTCTAGCCCAGAGGATCGCTTTTAAGTCTTTTTTGAAGAACTTCTTTTAGTGCTCCAGCAAATGTGGACATTGGGGAAAAAATACTCTTTCATCTGAACTGACTTATAAAGGTATTTAAATTGCCCAGATGAATGGAAAGAGTGTACACAGCAGTTTTCCAGCACACAGGTAGTGCTGCAAATGGATGCTATATTTTGTTCTGCAAGAATTGAACTCTATGACTTAACCTTACCTACTTAACATCCAAAGATCTGTTTTAGATTTTTGCAGCTAACGTGTGTTCCCCCACCACAACTGCATAGTAACATCATGTACTTTGAAGGGGGGCAATCCCCAAAACCTTTCAGGCCCAAATTATGGTTTTATTATAAAAATCAGACTTAACTAAATTACTATATTCCATTTACAGACATATTTTTTATTTTATGACAATTTTAAAGGATCCATTCAAATGTTTTATATCTTTCACCACCTGTAACTCTGAATAAAAACACCTTTCCACAACGAACTATGAAGAAAACATTCAGGCTTATAAAGAGAACTGATAATAGATATTCTTAAACAGCGTCAAAACTAGCACTGAACAGAGAGGTCAGGTCTTGAGTTCTAGTTCTGACTCTGTTAATTAACCAGATGAATGAACGACCTTGACAAGTCACTTTCTTCTCTGGGTTTTATTTCCCTCATGTGTAACAGCAAATGGCATAAATCAACCTCTCACAGTACTTTTAGCCCTAAAGAAAACGATGACTAAAGCTTGGCATCTACTGTAGTTCTCAGTATAATTACTTCTAACCTCTTCCAATCTCATTTCTATGCAAGACAGAATGCCAGAGGGCAAAAAAATAATCCCAGAAAACCAAATATGAATTTGATTTTTCCCTTCTAATTTGGAAGGAGGGCGGCTGGATGGCGCAAACAGTTAAGTGCTTGACTATAAGTCCAAAGGTTGGAAATTCAAATCCATCCAGAGGCACCTCAAAAGACAGGCCCGGCAATCTGCTTCCAAAGGGTCACAGCCTTGAAAACCCTATAGAGCAGTTCTCCTCTGCACAGATGGGGTCATCATGAGTCAGAATCAACTCAACAGCAAACTGACAACAGCAACAACAGTGTGGAAGGCATCGGCAAGATATTGCTGAGCCATGGAGAGAGAACATTTTCTTCGCTCCCTTTCAGCACTGCATACAAGATTAAACATTAAGTCCATTTTTACTTTCTCTTTCTTATTATTTACAAGAGTAGAAACATAGAATGATTTTTAAGAAACAAGAATTTAGGACCACTTACAGTCTTATGGGTCAACACTGGCTCATTGCAGAAATAGCTTTAATTACCTAAAGCATGATGTCCAAGAAGCTTTATAACATGTCCTTCGAAAAGGATGTGGAGTAATTGGAACTCTCAGGTATTGCTAATGAAAGTTAAAAATGGTCCTACTTAGAAAGCTGTTTGACAGTTTCTTATAAAGTTAAACACACACTTATGCTACAATTCAACCAGAATATGACCATTAGCATTCCAACCATCCATACAAGTATAATATGACAATCAATTACAGTTTGGTCCTTCAAATAAAAGTGCCTCTCATAGGGGTTCTGAAAATTTTCTAGAAGCAATGTTAAGTGTCAAATGATGACAGTTTTACAAACTTATATATTAAATAGATCCGTCAAAAAAGTTCCCAGTAAGCAGACAACCTTTTAGGAAGAGTTAAGAGTGTATAGACATTAGGGTTAGAAACTAAATTTTTTAAATGTCCAGGTTGGGAAACGTAACGAGGCTAAGTTAAAATGCTCAGTGATTTCTGATATCAGGAAGGACTATCCAAGCAAAAAAGAAAACTATTAAGCAGACCTATCTTGTCTCTTACATGATGAAAGGCCCTCCAGGAGGTAAGGGGTCCCGGAGAACAAGTGATTTGCTTAAGAAGTCATTGAAAGCAATGAAGCACAAACTGCATACTGGCTATTCTCTAGGATTTTTTACTTTACCTCAGAGCATTAAAGGAAAGAAAGGAAATGGTAATATCCCCAAGCAACAAGAATTCCTTACTTTCTAGTAATCTTACGCAGAGAAATAAACCCAAAGAGAAGGAAATTTCAGTGAGGATGGTAAGATGTTTAATGATTTCTCAGACCAGACCAACCACAGTAATGCAATGTGGGAAACTCAACACCATCTGAGTATTTCAAGTCCAGTGTGCCAATTTGCCTGGAATAAACTCTAAACTCTTCAGCCAACTTACAAAGCCCAACGCGACCTGGCTTTTGTTCACTTCTCTTGCCGTGTCATCCTGTGCTACTCTTCTTCTCGCCCACCATGTTCCAATTGGTTCCTAGAATTCCCTCTGCTTATTCTAGACTCCAGATGGTTGCGCCAGCCCTCACGCTCTGCTCTGAGTGCTCTTTCTCCTCATTTCAGCCATGACTTTATGTCTTCCAGCTCTCTGCTTAAAGGTCTTCTCTGATCCTCTCTGAGGAGTCCCTGGGTGACACAAACAGTTAAGTGGTTAAGTGCTCGACTACCAACCGGAAGGTTGGTGATTTGAAGCCACCCGGAGGAGCCCTGAAAGAAAGGCCTGGCAATCTGCTTCTGAAAGATCCTACGGAGAGTAGTTCTACTCTGAAACACATGGGGTCACCATGACTTGGAATTGACTCGACAGCAACTGGTTTTTTTGTTTGGTTTGTTTTTTCTTGGTTTTTTTAGTCCTCTCTGACTATTCAATCTAAAGAAGCCCATTATCTATGAAAATTTTCTCCTTTCTCCTTATCACATTTGATGTTTTTCATAAATATTCATTTGCTTATTTTCTGTCTATACCAGCTAGAATTTAAGCTCCATGAGAGCTAGCAAGTTACTTGTTTTGTGACAGGCACATAGTAGGCTCTCAAGAAATATAGAGTGAATCAATGAAATCCCCCCAAACATTAAAGTTATGGATTTGTTATTTAAATTGTTGAATTGCTTCTCTTGTCCTTATCACTTTACTACCACAAACCCTGGTTATAATAGGGATAAACAAGGAAAGAAAGTCAGAGAACTAACCCTTTACTCCCTGGCCAACTAAAAAGAATAAATCTTCGTAATTATTGGAACCATTTATTCATTTATTTATTCATCAAATATTGATCAAAAGCTCACTATAATGGACAGAAAAATCTACAGGAAACATCAGTGACTTCGAGTTCATTGTCTGCAAAGGGAGTTTACTGTGTGCTGAGTGATAAATTCATCATGAACTGCCAGAGTAGCTCAGATGGGTAAAAGGCAAAAGGAGACCCCTGGTCGATGATGAGGCAGGCAGAAGAAAGACTGAGGAGGAGAAAAATGTGATGAGAATTTTCCAGGTGAAATAGCCTATAGTGTGACTTCTGTCAGAAACCCTGCCTATCTTCCACAAAATTACAAAACCCAGGATACGCTTGATGTGACTGGATTTCTTGTGGAGGCCAGCAAAGAGCCAGAGCTGAATCAAGGTTCATGAAGAGCTTAAAGTCAGCCAAGCAGACACAGGAACAGCTGCACTTCTGGGTTATGTTAATAAATTTGAAA
Source organism: Dugong dugon (assembly GCA_030035585.1). Taxonomy (NCBI): domain Eukaryota; kingdom Metazoa; phylum Chordata; class Mammalia; order Sirenia; family Dugongidae; genus Dugong; species Dugong dugon. Next base: position 16,630,914 of record CM057480.1, on the reverse strand, counting down.
TTGTGATTATAAGAAAAAAACTGAATCCCACTATCTCAGGGTTGATGCCCAAGGGGGTAAAATGCCCATAGATGCCCATGAGGATATTATTGTTCTTGATGAATTCAGAGAAGCCAGGCAGAAAACAAAGCCTCCCGTGACTGTGGTGCTGCTCTAAGGAAGCTGATCATACGGACTGAGATCCAGTGGCGTCCCTAAAGAAGACAGGCAGATAGTGGAGAGGATGAAAGCTGAAGCACTCACTCCTGATGCTGTTCTCCTGGGCATGCTCCCAGCGCCACTTGCTCTCAGTAGCATGGACAGTTAACTACACACCTGAATATAAATGTTTGGGAATTCCTATGTATCTCTTAATTCTTTTTCATATACAGTTCATTAGAACTGATTGTATACATCTCTTTACAGTGACATCACTACGGTAGGTTGAAATTGGCCATAATGGAAGTATTTTCACCTTGGAAATTGGCAAGCACTACCAATCAAGGGGAGTCCCTGGGTGGTACAAAAGATTAACGTGCTCAGCTGCTAACCGAAAGGTTGGCGGTTAGAGTCCACCCAGAGGTGCCTCGAAAGAAAGGCCTGGTGATCTACTTCTGGAAAGCCAGCCATTGAAAACCCTATGGAGGACAATTCTCCTCTGACACACATAGAGCTGCCATGAATCAAACAGACTTGACAGCAACTAGTTTACAAATCAAGGTGTTTTTGCCACCTGAAGAGTTGGTTATTAAACATTTACCAGCACACCACTATCTCTAACAGAATGCTGTCAAAAGGCTGAGAGAGGAGAAGGTCTTGTCTCTCATGCATTCCTAGAGCACATCGCAGCTGGGGTTGTGAGGTTCTAGCACAGGTACAGGGCTTCTTAAAATGTGTATTGCAGAACACTAGTCCTGAATGCTTCATGTGCCTCTTGGAGTTTATAATGTACGCTAGCATATTAAAGGGTCTGCGAAATTTGCATAAAGAAACCTGCCAAATTTTTTTTAATTTAGAGCAGTCTCAGACTATAATGTGTGTACAGTCCACCTAGAGAATTGGTTGAAATTCGGATCTGAAATGAAGCTTGATATTCTGCATTTTTTAAATTAATAGATTTCTTTTTTAGAGCAGTATTAGGTTTGCAGAAAAGCTGCGCAGAAAGTACAAACAATTCCCATATATCACTTTCCCTCTACCCCCTTATACAGTTTCTCCTATTATTAACATCTTGCATTAGTGTGGAAGATTTGTTCTATTGATAAACCAATATTGCTAAACCATTTTTATCAACAAAAATCCAAGGTTTACATTAGAGTTCACTTTGTGTTGTATGGTTCCATGGATTATGGCAACAGCAAAATGTCATGTGTTCACCATTATTGTATCATACAGAATAGTATCACTGCCCTAAATATCCTCTGTGCTTCATCTGTTCATCATCCCTCCCTCCTTTCTGCCTTAGCAACCACTGCTCTTCTCACTGATTGTATAGCTTTGCCTTTTCAGAATGCCATATAGTTGGAAACATAAAATACGTAGCCTTCTCAGACTGGTTATCTCACTTAGCAATGTGCATTTAGTGTTCTTCTGTGTCTTTTAATAGCTTGATAGCTGACCTTTTTTATTGCTAAATAATACTCTATTTTAGGGAGAAAAAAATCTGAAATCAATAATCTAAGATTTCACCTTAGGAAACTAGAAAAAGAAGGGAAAATTAAGTCCAATTTAAGCAGAACTGTTTATCCATTCACCTGTTGAAGGACATCTTGATTGCTGCCCACTTTTGGCAATAACACTTGTGTGCAGCTTTTTTTGTGTGCGTATTCATTTTAACTCATTTGGGTAAATACCAAGGAGTATGATGGCTGGATCCTATGACGAGACTATGTTTAGTTTTGTAAGAAATTTCCATTAAACTTGCACAGTGGCTGTACCATTTTTCATTCACACCAGCAACAAATGAGAGTTCTGTGAATCCACATCCTCACCAGGATTTGGTATTGTCAGTGTTTTGGATTTTAGCCATTCTAATTGGTGTGTAATAGTGTCTTGATGTTTTAATTTTAAATTCCTAATGATGTATGATGTTGAGCATCTTTTCGTATACTTATTTGCCATCTGTCATGGATTGAATTGTGTCCCTCAAAAATATCTGTCAACTTGGCTAGGTCATGATTCCCAGTATTGTATGATTGTCTACCAATTTATCATCTGATGTGATTTCCCTATGTGTTGTAAATGTCATCACTATGATGTAATAAGATGGATTAGCGGCAGTTATATTGATAAGGTCTACAAGATTAGATAGGGTCTTAAGCCAACCTGTTTTGAGACATAAAAGAGAGAAGTGAGCAAGAGACATGTGGACCTCACACCACCAAAAATGGAGTTCCGGGAGCAGAGCACATCCTTTGGGCCTGAGGTTCCTTCTCTGAGATGCTCCAGACCTAGGGAAGACTGATGCATCACAAAGACCTTCCTGCAGAGCTGACAGAGAGAGAAAGCCTTCCCCTGAGCCGATGCCTTGAATTTGGACTTGTAGCTTACTAGACTGTGAAAGAATAAATTTCTCTTTGTTAAAAGCCATCCACTTATGGTAGTTCTGTTATAGCAGCACTAGATGACTAAGACACCAACTATATATCTTCTTCGGTGAGGTATCTGTTCAGATCTTTGGCCCACTTTTTAACTGGGTTGTTGGTTTTTGTTGAGTCTTTGGGATTTTCTACATAGACAATCATGACATGTGAACAAAGACGGTTTTATTTCTTCTTTCTCAATCTGCATGCTTTTTTATTTCCTTTTCTTGTCTAGCTAGGACTTTCAGTACAAAGTTGACTAGGAGTGGTGAGACTAGGTACCCTTATTTCTTCCTAATCTTAGGGAGAAAATATATAGTTTCTCACTATCAAGTATGATATTAGCTGTAGGTTTTTGCAGACATAGTTAATCAAGTTGAGGAAGTTTTCCTATATTCCTAGTTTGCTGAGGGTTTTTATCATGAAAGGCTGTTGGATTTTGTCAAATGCTTTCTCTGCATCTATTGATATGATCATATGATTTTTCTTCCTTAGTCTGTTAATGTGATGACTTACATTAATTGCTTTTCTAATGTTGGATGAGAAGAGAGTCAGAGAAAAAGGCGAAGACCTTTAACAAAATGGATTGACTCAGTAGCTGCAACAATGGAATCAAACATGACAACAATTGTGAGGATGGCTCAGGACTGGGCAGGGTTTAGTTCTGTTGTACATAGGGCCATTATGAGTTGGAACCAACTCGATGACACCTAACAACAACAACAATGTTGGATGAGCCTTGCACACCTGGAATAAATCCTACTTCATCCTGGTGTATAATTCTTTTTATATATTGTTGGATTTCATTTGTTAATATTTTCTTGAGGATTGTTGCATCTATGTTCATGACAGATATTGGTCTACAGTATTCCTGTCTTGTAATTTTTTTTCTGGTTTTGGTATGAGGGTAATGCTGACCTCATAGAATAAGTTAGGAAGTGTTCTTTCTGCTTCTATTTTCTGGAACATATAGTAAAGAATCCACCAGTGAAACCCTCTGGGCCTGGTGTTTTCTGTTTTAGAAGGTGATTAATAATTAATTCAATTTTTTTAGGAAGTATAGCCTATTCAGATGATCTATTTCTCCTTGTATGAGTGTTGGTAGATTATCTTTCAAGGAATTAGTCCATTTCATATGTTATTGAATATGTGGGAATACAGTCCTTTATTATTCTTTTTGTACACCAACTACTAAAGTCAAAGATGAAGAAATTGAAGATTTTTACCAACTTCTACAGTCTGAAATTGATCAAACACACAGTCAAGATACAGTGATAATTATGGTGATTGGAATGTGAAAACTGTAAACAAATAAGAAGGAACAGTAGTTGGAAAATATCGCCTTGGTGATAGAAACTATGAGGGAGAATGCATGATAGGATTTTGCAAGACCAACAACTTCTTCATCACAAATACCTTTTATCAACAACATAAACAGCATAAACTATACTCGTGGACCTCACCAGATGGAATACACAGGAATCAAATCGACTACATCTGTGGAAAGGGATGATGGAAAAGCTCAATATCATCAGTCAGAACAATGCCAGGGGCCAACTGTGGAACAGACCATCAATTGCTCATATGCAAGTTCAAGTTGAAACTGAAAAAATTAAAACAAGTCCATGAGAGCCAAAGTATAGCCTTCAGTATATTCCATCTGAATTTAGAGACCATCTCAAGAATAAATTTGACTCATGAAACACTAACAACCAAAGACTAGACAAGCTGTGGAATGACATCAAGGACATCATACATGAAGAAAGCAACAAGTCATTAAAAAGACAGGAAAGAAAGAGAAGATCAAAATGGATGTCAGAAGAGACTCTGAAACTTGCTCTTGAACACGGAGCAGCTAAAGCAAAAGGAAGAAATGATGAAGTCAAAGAACTGAACAGAAGATTTCAAATGGCATATCGAGAAGACAAAGTAGAGAATTATAATGAAACGTGCAAAAAGCTATAGCTAGGAGACTAAAAGTGAAGAATACGCTCCCCATTTCACAAGCTGAAAGAATGGAAGAAAAAATTTAAGCCTCAAGTTGCAATACTGAAAAATCCTAGGGGGAAAATATTAAACAACACAGGAAGCATCAAAAGAAGATGGAAGGAATACACAGAGTCATTATACCAAAAAGAATTGGTTGACGTTCAGTCATTTCAGGAGGTAGCATATGATTGAGCACTGATAGTACTGAAGGAAGAAGTCCAAGCTGCACTGTAGGCATTGGCAAAGAACAAGGCTCCAGGAATTGATGAAATACCAACTGAAATCTTTCAACAAATGGATGCAGTGCTGGAAGCGCCCGCTTGTCTATGCCAAGAAATTTGGAAGACATCTACCTGGCCAACTGACTGGAAGAGATCCATATTTGTGTCCATTCCAAAGAAAGGTGATCCAACTGAATGTGGAAATTATCAAACAATACCATTAATATCACACACAAGTAAAATTTTGCTGAAGATCATTCACAAGCAGTTGCAGCAGTACGTCAACAGGGAACTTCCAGAAATTCAAGTCGGATTCAGAAGAGGACGTGGAACGAGGGATATCATTGCTGATGACAGATGGGTCAAGGTTGAAAGCAGCGACTACAAGAAAGATGTTTACCTGTGTTTTATTGACTATGCAAAGGCATTCTATTGTGTGGATCATAACAAATTATGGATAACATTATGAAGAATGGGAATTCCAGAACTCTTACTTGTGCTCATGAGGAATCTGTACATTGACCAAGAAGCAATAGTTGGAACAGAACAAGGAGATACTACGTGGTTTAAAATCAGGAAAGGTGTGCATCAGGGTTGTATCCTTTCACCGTACTTACTCAATCTGTATGCTGAACAAATAATCTGAGAAGCCGGACTATATGAAGAAAAACGCAGCATCAGGATTGGAGGAAGACTCATTAACAACCTGTGATAATGCAGATGACACAACCTTCCTTGCTGAAAGTGAAGAGAACTTGAAGCACTTATTGATGAAGATCAAAGACTACAGCCTTCGGTATGAATTACATCTCAGCATAAAGAAAACAAAAATCCTGACAATTGGACCAATAAGCAACATCATGATAAATGGGGAAAAGATTGAAGTTGTCAAGGATTTCATTTTACTCAGATCCACAAACAATGGTCATGGAAGCAGCAGTCAAGAAATCAAAGGACATATTACATTCGGCAAATCTGCTGCAAAAGACCTCTTTAAAGTGTTAAAAAGCAAAGATGTCACCTTGAAGACTGCGGTGCGTCTGACCCAAGCCATGGTGATTTCTATTGCCTCATATGCATGTGAAAGCTGGAAAATGAATAAAGAAGACCCAAGAAGAATTGATGCCTTTGACTTATGGTGTTAGTGAAGAATACTGAATATACCATGGACTGCCAGAAGAATCAACAAATCTGTCTTGGAAGAAGTACGGCCACAATGCTCGTTAGAAGCGAATATGATGAAACTTGGTCTCACATACTTTGGACGTGTTATTAGGAAGGACCAGTCCCTGGAGAAGGACATCATGCTTGGTAAAGTAGAGGGTCAGCAAAAAAGAGGAAGACCCTCAACATGTTTTGTTCTGTTACACATAGGGTCACTAAGACTCGAAACCAACTCTATGATACATAACAACAACATTACTCTTTTAATGTCCTTGGGATTAGAAGAGATGTCCTCTCTTTCATTTCTGATGTTGGTAATTTGTGTCATCTCTCTTTTTTTCTTTGTTAGCGTGGCTCTAACAATTTTATTGACCTTTTCAAAGAATCAGCTTTTGTTTACATTAAATTTCTCTATAGTTTTTCTGTTTGCAATTTCATTGATTTCTGCTCTAATTTTTTCCATTTATTTTCTTCTGCTTACTTTGGATTTAATTTGCTCTTCTTTTTCCTAGTTTCCTAAGGTGAAAGCTTAAATTATGGATTTTAGATCTTTCTTTTTTCTAATATATATATCAATGCTGTAAATTTCCCTATAAGCACTGCTTTTGCTGCATTCGACGAATTTTGATAAATTGTATTTTCATTTTCATTTAGTTCGAAATATTTTAAAATTTCTCTTGAGACTTTCTTTTGACCCATGTTGTTTATTCTCTAAATATTTTGGGATTTTCCAACTGTCTTTCTATTATTGCTTTCTAGTTTAATTCCATGATGATCTGAGAGCCTACTTTGCAGGATTTCTAATTTTTAAGTTTGTTGTGATGTGTTTTATGGCCCAGAATGTGATCTATCTCTGTGACTGTTCCATGTAAGCTTAAGAAGAATGCATATTCTGCTGTTGTTGGATGAAGTACCTGTATTCTATAAATGTCAGTTAGATCCAGTTGACTGATGGTGCTCTTCAGTTCAGCTATATCCGTACTGATTTTCTGCCAGCTTGATCTGTCAATGATTGTTAGATAATGCCCCTCTTTATTGCTGTTAACTTTCCTTGTTCTGAAATCTACTTTGACTGAAATCAATGTAGATACATACTCCAGCTTTCATTTGATTAGTGTTAGTATGGTATCTCTTTCCTCATCCCTTTATTTTAATGTAGCTTCATCTTTGTATTTAAAGTGTGTTTCTTGTAGATAACATATAGTTCGATCTTTATTTTTTAATCCACTCTGACACTCTTTTAATTGGTATATTTAGAAAACCCACATGTAAGTGATTATTGATATAGTTGGATTAATATCTACCACATATATGGCTGTTTTATATTTGTTGTCCCTCTTCTTTGTTTCTTTTTTCTTTTTTTGTCTTCCACTCTTTTCTGCCTTCTCTGGCTTTAATTGGGCATTTTATATTATTTCATTTTCTCCCTTCTCCTAGCATACCAACTATGTTGTTTTTGTTGTTAGGTGCCATCCAGTTAGTTCTGACTCATAGCGACCCTACGTGCAACAGAATGAAACACTGCCCAGTCCTGCACCATTCTGACAATCGTTGTTATGCTTGAGCCCATTGTTGCAGCCACCGTATCAATCCATCTCATTGAGGGTCTTCCTCTTTTTCGCTGACCCTCTACTTTACCAAGCATGATGTTCTTCTTCAGGGACTGATCCCTCCTGATAACATGTCCAAAGTATGTGAAACAAAGTCTCGCCATCCTTGCTTCTAAGGAGCATTCCGGTTGTACTTCTTCCAAGACAGATTTATTTGTTCTTTTGGCAGTCCATGGTATAGTCAATGTTCTTCACCAACACCACAATTCAAAGGTGTCAATTCTTCTTTGGTCTTCCTTATTCATTGCCCAGCTTTTTCATGCATATGAGATGATTGGAAACACCGTGGCTTGGTAAGGTGTACCTTAGTCATCAAAATGACATCTTTAAAGGGGTCTTTTGTAGCAGATTTGCCCAATGTGATGCATCTTTTGATTTCTTGACTGCTGTTTCCATGGATGTTGATTGTGGATCCAAGTAAAATGAAATCCTTGACAACTTCAGTCTTTTCTCCGTTTATCATGATGTTGCTCATTGGTCCAGTTGTGAGAATTCTTGTTTTCTTTATGTTGAAGTGTAATCCATACTGAAGGCTGTGGTCTTTGGTCTTCATCAGTAAGTGCTTCAAGTCCTCTTCACTTACAGCAAGCAAGGTTGTGTCATCTGCATAATGCAGGTTGTTAATTCATCTTCCTCCAATCTTGATGCCCCATTCTTCTTCATAGTGTCCAGCTTCTCAGATTATTTGCTCAGCATACAGATTGAATAGGTATGGTGAAAGGATACCACCCTGATGCACAACTTTCCTGACTTTAAACCACGCAGTATCCCCTTGTTCTGTTCCAACTACTGCCTGTTGATTTGTGTACAGGTTCCTCATGAGCACAATTATGTGTTCTGGAATTCCCATTCTTCACAATGCTACTCATAATTTATTATGATCCACACAGTTGAATGCCTTTGCATAGTCAATAAAACACAGGTAAACATCTTTCTGGTATTCTCTGCTTTCAGCCAGGATCCATCTGACATCAGCAATGATATCCCTTGTTCCACATCCTCTTCTGAATCCAGCTTGAATTTCTGGCAGTTCCCTGTTAATTACTGCTGCAGCTGATTTTGAATGATCTTCAGCAAATTTTACTTGTGTGTGATATTAATGATATTGCTTGATAATGTCCACATTCAGTGGGATCACCTTTCTTGAGAACAGGCATAAATATGGATCCCTTCCAGTTGGTGCCAGGTAGCTGTCTTCCAAGTTTCTTGGACTAGATGAGTGAGCATCCATTTGTTGAAACATCTCAATTGCTCTTATGTCAATTCCTGGAGACTTGTTTTTTGCCAATGCCTTCAGTGAGGCTTGGACTTCTTCCTTCAATACCTTCGGTTCCTAATCATATGCTACCTCCTGAAATGGTTGAACGCTGACCAATTCTTTTTGGTATAATGACTTTTTGGTATTCCTTCCATCTTCTGTTGATGCTTCCTGCATCATTTAATATTTTCCAAGTAGAATCCTTCATTATTGCAGCTCGAGGCTTGAATTTTTTCTTCAGTTCTTTCAGCTTGAGAAATGCAGAGCATGTTCTTCCCTTTTGGTTTTCTATCTCCAGCTCTTTGCACATGCATTGTAATGCATTACCTTGTCTTTTCGAGCCACCCTTTGAAATCTTCTGTTCAGTTCTTTGACTTCATCATTTCTTTCTTTCGCTTTAACTACTCAGTGTTCAAGAGCAAGTTTCAGAGTCCCTTCTGACGTCTGTTTTGGTCTTTTTTTCCTTCCCTGTCTTTTTAATGACCTCTTGCTTTCTTCATGTATGATGTCCTTGATGTCATTCCACAACTTCTCTGGTCTTCGGTTGTTAGTGTTCAACACGTCAAATCTGTTCTTGAGATGGTCTCTATAAATTCGAGTTGAATATACTCAAGGTCGTACTTTGGACTCATTCTAATTTTCTTCAGTTTCAACTTGAACTTGCATGTGAGCAATTGATGGTCTGTTCCACAGCTGGCCTCTTGCGTTGTTCTGACTGATGGTACTGAGCATTTCCATCATCCCTTGCCACAGATGTAGTCGATTTGATTCCTGTGTATTCCATCTGGCAAGGTCCACATGTATAGTCGTCGTTTACGTTTTTGAAAAAAGGTATTTGTGATGAAGTTGTTGGTCTTGCAAAATTCAATCACGTGATCTCTGGCATCGTTTCTATCACCAACGCCACATTTTTCAACTACTGATCCCTCTTCTTTGTTTCCAACTTTCGCATTCCAGTCACTAGTAATTACCAATGCAGCCTGGTTGCATGTTCGATCAATTTCAGACTGCAGAAATTGTTAAAAATCTTCAACTTCTTCACATTTGGCCTTAGTGGTTGGTGCGTAAATTTGAATAATAGTCGTATTAACTGGTCTTCCTTGTAGACATATGGACATTATCCTATCACTCACAGTGTTGCATTTCAGGATAGATCTTGAAATGTTCTTTTTGACAATGAATGCAATGCCATTCCTCTTCAAGTTGTCATTCCCAGCATAGGAGACCATATGATTGTCTGATTCAAAATGGCCAATACCAGTCCATTTCAGCTCACTAATGCCTAGGATATCAATGTTTATGCATTCCATTTCATTTTTTCCTAGATTCATGCTCATACATTCCACAATCTGATTATTAATGGATATTTGCAGCTGTTTCTTCTCATTGTAAGTCGTTCCACGTCAGCAAATGAAGGTCCCCAAAGCTTGACTCCATCCACGTCATTAAGGTCAACTCTACTTTGAGGAGGCAGCTCTTTCCCAGTCGTCTTTTGAGGGCCTTCCAACCTGGGGGGCTCATCTTCCAGCACTGTATCAGAAAATGTTCTGCTGCTATTCATAAGGTTTTCACTGGCTAATTCTTTTCAGAAGTAGACCTAGTCTGTCTTAGTCTGAAAGCTCAGCTGAAACCTGTCTGCCATGGGTAACCCTGCTGGCATTTGAATACCAGTGGCATAGCTTCTAGCATCACAACAACACGCAAGCCCCCACAGTATGACAAACGGACAGACATGTTATATATCAACTATACTTCTTTTTAAATTGTTTTTAGTGTTTGCCCTAGAGTTTGCATTATACACTTACAACTAATCTAAGTCGACTTTCAAATAACATTATACCACTTCACAAGTAGTACAGGTCCTTATGGCCAAGTATTCCCAATTCCTCCCTCCCATGCCTTATTATATAGCTGTCATTCATTTCACTTATGCATAAGCTATAATCACCCAATACATTGTTGCTATGATTATTTTGAACTAACTGTTATCCATTAGATCAATTAAGAAAAATAAAATATTTTATTTTAACTTTATGTATCCCTTCTCTAATGTTCTTCCTTTCTCTATATAGATCCAAGTTCCTAACCTGTATCATTTTCCTTCTCTCAGAAAAACCTCTTGTAAGGTGTGTCTAACGGCAAAAAAAAATCCTGCGATTTTGTTTGTCTGAGAAAGGCTTTATTTCTCCTTCATGTTTGAAGGATAATTTCACCGGATACAGAATTCTAAGTTGGTAGATTTGGGGTTTTAAAACACTTTAAATGTTTCACTGTATTCTCTTCTTACTTACGTGACATCTGAAGAGAAGTTCAATGTATTCTTATCCTTGTTCCTCTACAGGTAAGGTGCTCCTCTGGCTTCTTTCAAGATTTTCTCTTTATCTTTGAATTTCTGAAGTTTAAATATGATATGCCTAGGTGTCTTATCTAATGCTGCCATACAAAAATACCGCAAATGGGTGGCTTTAAAGAACAGTTTTGGAAGCTAGAAGTCAAAATCAGAGTACTGGCTTTAGGGAAGGGTCCCTCCGTGTTTGTAGCCTAGGGCGCTCCTAGGCATTTCTTGGCTTCTAGATGGTTCCTCACGTGGTCTCTTTCCCCTGTGTGTATGTCTCTCTCTCCATGTATTTTTTTCTTTTTCCTTTTTTATAAGACACTTCTCGGAAGGGATTAGGTTTAAGATTCATCCTACTTTAGTATAACTTCATTAACATAACAAAAGAAAAACCCTTATTTCTAAACATGGCCATATTCTCAGCTACAGGGTTAGGATTTCAACATATGTTTTGGGAGAACACAATTTAACCTATAGCATTAGATGTGGATTTTTTTATTTATTTATCCTGCTTGGTGTTGTATGAGCTCCCTGGATATGTGGTTTGGTGCCTGTCAATAATTTTGGAAAATTCTCAAACATTATCACTTCATATATTTCTTCTGTTCCTTTTCCTCTATATTCTCCTTCTGGTATTCCCTGTATATTTGTTATACTTTTTGTAATTGTCCCGCTGGTCTTGGATATTCTGTTTTTTGTTTTTCTCTGCATTTCAGTTTAGGAAGTTTGTATTGACATACCTTCAAGCTCATTAGTTCTTTCTTTGGCTGTGTCCAGTCTATTAACGAGCCCATCAAGGGCATTCTTCATTTCTGTTAGTGTTTCTTTATTTCTACCATTTCCTTTCAATTGTTTCTTAGAGTTTTCATTTCTCTACTTATATTACTCATCTGTTCTTGCAGGTTCACTTTGTTCCATTAGAGCCCTTAACATGTTAATCGTAGTTATTTTAAATCCCTAGTCTGATAATTCTAAAATCTCTGCCATATCTGCGTCTGGTTATGATGCTTGCTTTGTCCATTCAAATTGTGTTTTTTGCCTTTTAGCATGACTTGTAAATTTTTATTGAAAGCCAGACATGATAAATCAAGTAAAAGAAACTGAGGGCCACAGGACTTTAATGTGATATTTTATATATGTTAGGCTAGGAGTTCAGCTGTGTTTACTGTTTGCTATAGCTGTGATATCAGAGGCTAAAATTTCCTCTAGTGTCCTTGTTTTTGTTTCCCATTGTCTTTGGGTTTTTCTAGGACTTCTCCTTAAGTAGGGTATGAGGCTTGCAGTTCTTCCATCTGTAATCCCCTGTTATTTTACAGGAGTCCTGTTGATGTGGTGGTAATGTGTGGGGGAAGAGGAAGCATTCTATAATCCTATGATTAGGTCTCAGTCTTTTAGCAATTCTGTGTGCTTAAGCTATGACCTTCACAAGTGCTTCTCAGCTTCCCACCTCCCCAGCTGCCCAACTAAGGTGAGAAGCTGGAGTTGGGTATTTCCCTTTCCCCAAGTCAGTTAGGCCAAGTTGGTTAGGCTCTGGTAAAATAATTCCCCTTAAAGGAAGACCATTGTTAATTTTAAGGAGAACAGAACGTTCTGGGCTTATTGCAAAATTATTATTTCTCCCCTTCCCCTGTATCTTAGTTATCTAGTGCTGCTATAACAGAAATACCACAAGTGGATGGCTTTAACAAAGAGAAATTTATTTCCTCACAGTAAAATAGGCTAAAAGTCCAAATTCAGGGCATCAGCTCCAGGGGAAGGCTTTCAGTCTCTGTTGGTTGGCTCTGGAGGAAGGTCCTTCTCACCAGTCTTCCCCCAGACGAGGAACTTCTCCAGGCAGGGACCCTGGGTCCAAAGGACGCACTCTGCTATCAGCACTGCTTTCTTGGTGGTATGAGGTCCCTCTGTCTCTCTGCTCACTTCTCTCTTTTAGATGCCAAAAGAAACCAGCTCAAGACACAATCCAGTCCTGTAGATTGAGTCCTGCCTCATCTAAACAACTGCCGCCCATCCCACCTCATTAATATCATAGAGGCAGGATTTACAACACATAGGAAAATCACATCAGATCACAAAATGGTGGATAATCACACAGTACCAGGAATCATGGCCCAGCCAAATTGCTATACACGTTTTTGGGGGACACAATTCAACCCATGACGCCCCCTGTTTGAAGTATGAGAGGTATTTTTCTCCAATCACCCTAAGAACCTAGAGGGACTCCTAGAGGTAAAACTCATGAAAGTGGGGGCCTCTCCTGAGACTTGGTCCTCAGAGGTTTTTCTCTCTCAAACTAGTTCATACTCAGTCTCCATCAATTAGGCAATTACTCTTTAAGTGTTTCTACCAGACTCCAGCATTAGCTTCTGCTCCTACTAAGCTATGCTTCCTTGTTTTCTCCTGTCTCTCCAATTTCCATAGGGCAGTTTGCCCTATCACCTCAATTCTGTAATGAATCTTAGAAGAATTGATGATTTTCAGCTTGCTCAGCTTTATTCTTCCTATAAGGAGAGTGACAACTCCCAAGCTCTTTACCTGTTGGACCAGAAACCAAAAGATCTGCATTTTTTTTTATTTTAATATAATCAATGTTCAAGTTGATCAAGATACTTCCTATTAAAGAGAAAGAAAGGATTTTCAAACATTTTAATTTTATCTCAGAGGTATCAAAACTTAAAGCTATCTAGGCAATACCAAACAGTAAAAGCAGAAAGGCTGATAAAGACAAAACTAGACAGAACAAGAGAAGTGATATACAGTGGCAATGATTTACCACACATGTTCATTAAAACATTGCGCTAATTGGAAGCTTTGCTTCTTCATGTGAAAGCAACTAATAAGAAGTTGATGACTGCAGAATCAGGCATCAGAACTCCACAAGGAAATTACAGATGTAATAGATATCTCTGGGTGCATATAAGACTTTTAAATCTAAATTGAATCTTTATTTAGAAATCAATTTATGTGGGTCGACTCTTTGCCCAAGGGTATTTGTTTGCTATTTTATGAATGTTTCAAGCCAGCTTTTTTTTTTTTCCCTTAGGGTTATAGATGTCTCTGAGACTAAATAAAATATGAGAATAGATTTGTATAATAAATATATCTCTGAGATTATTTATTTGTCCATCTAAATGTGCGGGCTTTATCTAAAAGTTATTTAACTATCAAACTTTTTATTTTTTGAAATACAGTTATCTGTAAACAATCTATTTCCACCTGTGCCAAAAGGACTGAAAGAGTGATACTTTAATTTGTCCCAGTGAAGTCAATCCGACCACACTTCCAGATAAGGTAAAGGCTGCTCAGATTTATATAAATCTATTACACAAATCTAAATATTTTATATAATTTACTTTAAAGAAAAGGATAGAAAATTATCTCTAAAGCTTTACCAATTAATTCTTTTTAAATTACACTTCCATAACCTGGGGAAGAATAGGGTCATAATTCCCACAAGTTCAGCTTCCAGACATAGGCTGATGGAGAAGGAGAGGCTCCCTGAATCAGACAGAACCAGGGCAGGGGAACTGCCTCAGCTCAGGGTGAGTAGTAAAGATGACGGTCAGCAGTCCACATTACAGCTTCTGTAAGAACAGAGAGAACTTGGATTTCATCTGGTTGACACAGATGCCCAAGGAGGCGACAGCAGCATTTTCACCCATCAGTGAATCAGGAAGTCAAGGGGTGCAACATCTAGAGCTATGTCGTCCATCTGGTTGGGGAAAGAATTCCACCAATAGCAGATACATGGAGAACAGGGTCCAAGTCTCAACAAAAACAGATTTGTCAGTGGCTGGGATTTACAGCAAAACTCCATTCCCAGTAAGTTTCCATCAGGAGCCAAGGGAAAAGCACATTCATATTGACTAGACAAGGATAGAGTAGAGAAACTTGGGCAACAGGAACTTGAGTATGCATAAGCTACACAACCTCTCAATCATACCTAACCGTTGTTGAAGACGGGCTCCTAACTCTTGTCCCTGCCTTGGTCAAATTAAACTCCAGAATTACATAGGACTATTTGATCGTACCTCTTGGATTCTTTGAGCTGGTGCACCAGGTAAACCAAAAAACAAAACCAGTTGCTATCAAGTTGCGTTGATTCTGACTCATGACCCCATGTGTTGCACACTGGAACTGTGCTCTGGAAGCAGATCACCAGGACTTTCTTCTGAGGCACCCTTGGGGGTGTTTGAACCAACAACCTTTTGGTTAGTTGATGTATGCTTAACCATTTGCGCCACTGAGGGATTCTTGATGCAGTAGGTACCAAAGAAAACCAAACCCATTGCCATCGGGTCAGTTCTGACTCATAGCAAACCTATAGGACAGAGTAGAACTGCCCCATAGGGCTTCCAAGGAGCGGCTGGTAGATTCCAACTGCCAACCTTTTAGTTAGCAGCCGAACGTTTAACCACTGCACCACAGGCCTCTATGCAATGCGTAGACTTTGTAAAATTAAGTGAGAAAAACTCAACTATGCAAGGGAAAAATAATATGGAAATCACCAAAGCAATACCTACATTATGTAATAAGTTACCAATAAAAAGATATAATATTTATCACTATAATTACTACAAATTTGGAGGGATAAGCTTTTTCTAGTCCCTCATCCCTGGATGTGAAGGTTTGGAGACAGGCTTCATGCCCCAGTTTCTCTTGATCTTCAAGTTTCATACTTAAGTTTTTCCTTTCTGCAAAAACTCCTGCTGTGCTTGAGAATTTCTTAATTACATTTTCAAGTTTCTGCTATCATGGCAGAATACTACAGAAAGTAATTATGGAGCTAATAAAAAGAATGAAAAACTTTTTTTTTTTTTTCCCCAAAAGCATACAATGCAAGGTTGTAAACACACACTTAAATGATTTGCTCCACATTTGTCTCGGCAAATTAAAATGCCATCTACTGTTTATGAAGAAAATGTAGATAATACAGCACAGTGAAGTAAAAAAAAAATAAGACTAGAGACTGCGTTTCAACCCAAACTCACTGTGGGCTTAATTAAAAGCTAAAATTTGACAAATCTAAATAATTTCCAAAATTGCTTTTTTTTGATTGAAACTGTAGCAAATGTTTATGGTAGAATTTTTGGAAAACATTGAAAATCACCAAAGAGAAAACGCAAACACACACACATACCCAAAATTATGTTCTAGGACAAAAAAATTACAGTTTAGTAAAGCAAAAAGAAAGGTTTTATTCAGCATATATACAAAGAGGCAAAAGTAGGAAACTCACAAGCATACTGCCAGAGTCATATCTACCTGAGTCCAAGGAATATTACAGAATAAGCGAAAGTGGGAAAATGGATAACCATGGTTCCAGAGCCACGTCCATCTGAGTCCAAGGGATGTTACAGAATCATCAGTATATATTAGCGTTACAAATGAGCAAAACCATTGAAAACTTCACCTTTTCACAGATTGGCTAAAAACTGCTAAATCACTGTGATTCTACATTTTGAATTGTCTTTCTTAATGATCATTGGTACAGGTTTCGGTAATGACAGTCAGAAGGGTCTTCACTGGGCAACAAATCTTACTATTCACTAAATGCTAACAGAAAAAGATAAGAGTGGCAAGTATGTGGGTCTTTTGTGCTCTGTTTATGATTAGTTTATGCGAAAGATTCCCTAAAAGATGTTTTCTAAGATTGTCCTAGTGAGATAGGGAAGGGAAAAAGGGACTGAGCCCCTAGGCAAAGAACCCTGAACTAAAAACATGTGCTTCACTAATGACACAAAACCCATTATCTTAACATGCAATAAAGAAAGAACAAACAACCCAACCATCTCTCAATGTACTTCCTTGATAAGATGTTTTTCGGAAGAACAGGCGGATCTAATCCCTGGAGCATGTGCAGACATCTGCAAGGTGACTAATAGACCCGTGGCAGGGATCAAGCTGGCACCACGGGGGGACTGCGCAGGCGTGGCAACCCATAAGTCCTGCCATCCAGTCCCAGGAGCCTTTGTTACAGGTTCCATCTTGGGCTGCCTCCTGCATGCACACCTAATCTTCCTAACCCTGCCTCTTTCATGAATAAAGATGATGCCTTTTCCTGCCTAAAAAGCTTTATAAGCCCCAGCCAATCCTTTGTTCAGGGAGACAAAGGCTAGTGTTGCATTGTCCCTCTTAGTCTCCACTCGCAAGCTACTTTTCTCAATAAAGCTTTGTTCGTGCAGAAGACTTGAGCCTCTCCTGGTCTTTCTTGGTCAGTAGAAGGCAATAACCTTATAGGGGCTGCCCAGGTTGGGCAGAAGATCCCGACAACACTAGCTATTGTCTTTATACCTCACGACCCAGTTGATGTGTTCTTGCGAGTCCTTGTAAGTCCAGCTCCAGCTGGGTCACATTCTAGGACAAAGAGTAATGGCTCCAATATTATCTCCTAAATCAAGCCCGAAGTTCAAAATTAGCTAAAACTAACATTTCAGGTTACCTTTTTGTAATCTTTTTTCTAGGCATATATATGCATTTTTTAAATTGAGGAATTATATTATACATAATTCTCTTATAAACTGCTTTCTCCCTTAGACATAAAAAAAACGAAAACAAAACCCATTGCCATCTAGTTGATTCTGACTCATAGCAACCCTATAGGGTAGAGTAAAACTGCCCCAGAGGGTTTCCAAGGCTGTAAATCTTTACAGAAGAAGACTGCCACATCTTTCTCCCATGGAGGGGCTGGTGGGTTTGAACCACCGACCTTTCAGTTAGCAGACAAACAGTTAACCACTGCACCACCAGGGCTCCTTCCCTTGAACCAAGATTGTGAAAATTTCTTCATATCATTGATGTCATGGATTGAATTATGCCCCCCAAAAAATGTGTGTATCAGTTTGGCTGGGCCATGATTCCTGGTATTGTGTGATTTTCCTACATGTTGTAAATCCTGCCTCTATGACGTTAATGAGAGAGGATGGGCAGCAGTTGTGTTAGTGAGACAGGACTCAGTCTACAAGATTGGATTGTGTCCTGAGGCAGTCTCCTGACATATAAAAGACAGAAGTGAGCAGGGAGACAGGGGGATCTCATACCACCAAGAAAGCAGTGCTGGGAGCAGAGCACATCCTTTGGACCCAGGGTCCCTGTGCAGAGAAGCTCCTAGTCCAGGGGAAGATTGATGAGAAGGCTGACGGAGGAGAAAGGATCCCCCGGAGCTGACGTCCTGAATCTGGACTTTTGGTCTACTGTACTGTGAAGAAATAAATTTCTCTCTGTTAAAGCCATCCACTTGCGGTATTTCTGTTATAGCAGCACTAGATAACTAAGACAATTGAATATTCTTTTACAGTATTATTTTTATTAACTGCAAAGTGTGCCATTATAAGGATAGACTACAATTTATTTTACTAATCCTCTATTGTTGGCTATATACCATATTTTTAAGCAAATAACACGGGCTTCTACATTTGTTTGCCAACCGCTCCCTTCCCCTGAGAGATATTTTCATAAGCACACTATGCTAATTTTTTTTTTTAACAGCAACATGTAGAAGAGGACTGGCATGGCGGCGCTTGTGAGGGTGCCTCATGGGGGGATGGCACAGTTGGCAAACAAATGTAGAAGGCACATGTTACTTGTGTAAAAATATGTTAACTTGTTTCCGATTTTTTCTTATTATGCAGAGTGCTTTAATAAATCCCTCTTTAGGAGGCCTGGTGGCGCAGTGATTAAGAGCTCAGCTGCTAACCAGAAGGTCGGCAGTTCGAATCCACCAGCTGCTTCTTGGAAACCCCCTGGGACAGTTCTACTCTCTCCTGTAGGGTTGCTATGGGTTGGAATCAGCTCAATGGCAATGGGTTACGGTTTATGGTTTTACATACATCTTTGTGCACGGTCGTTACTATTTCCTTAAAAATAGTTTCCCTATTGTCTTAGTTTCCAAGTGCTGCTATAACACAAATACCACACGTGGGTGGCTTTAGAGAACAGAAATTTATTTTCTCACAGTTCTGGAGGATAAAAGTTCAAATCAGTGTCTTGACCGTGTTGATTTCTTCTTTGGTTCATTGGCTCGTAGATCATCCTCACATGGCATCTGTTTTCCCGTGTGTGCGTGCCTCTGTATCTAATTTACTCTTTCTATACTTCAGAAGTGATGAGGTTGAGGACACACCCTACACTAGTAAGCCCTCATTAAGATAATAAAGAAAACCCTATTTCCAAACAGGATTACATCCACAGGTATAAGGGCTAGGATTCCGACACATTTTGTGGGGGACGCAATTCAATCCACAACACCTGTATTAAAGGATATGCAAACTTTAAACCTTTTGTTACATGTTGCCAAATTGCTTTCCAAAATGGTTGTACCAATTTAGACTCACCCTACCCTCTTTAGCATAAATAAGACTGTTTATTTCCTAGTACCATTAATAACACTAGCTTTATTACCTCTAAACCAAAAAACCAAATCCATTGCCAGCGAGTCTATTTCGACTCATAGCGACCCTCTAGGACAAAGTGGAACTGCCCCATGGGGTTTCCAAAGAGCAGCTAGTGGATTCAAACTGACAATCTTTTGGTTAGCGGCCAAGCTCTTAACCACTGCGTGACTAGGGCTCCTTTATTACCTCTAATCACTGTCAAATTGATAAAAGGAAAATGGTATACATTTATATTTGCATTTTTCAAACTAGTAGTCGTTTCGTGAAGCTTATGTTAATGAGAGAGGATGGGCGGTGGTTGTGTTAGTGAGGCAGGACTCACGTGAATTTACTGTTTTGCAAATGGCCAGTTATGTCCTTTGTCCGTTTTTCTACTGGGACATTCAATTTTTCCTTAACCTAAGAGCATGGTATCTATTTAGGTTATTAAGACTTTTTAAATCACGTACTATAGATGTTTTTCCCCAGTTTCTCATTTGACTTTTAATTGTCCTCCTGGAGCTTTTTGACATACAAGAAGTTTTTCCATTTTTAGGTATTTAAAGCTATAAATATTTTCTTGTATCATTTTTTACTTTGCTTGTATGCTTTGAAAAGCCTTTCCCACCTACAAGATTATATAAATTAAATTGTTGCCATCCAGTTGATTGTGACTCATAGTGACCTGTAGGATAGAACTGCCCCACAGTGTTTCCAAGGCTGTACTTCTTTACAGAAGCAGACTGCCACATCTTTCTCGCGCAGAGGAGCTGATGGGTTCGAACTGCAGAACTTTCGGTTAGTAATCGAGAGCTTTAACCACTGTGCCCCCAGGGCTCATATATAAAACTTATCTACATTCTTTTCCTTAAGTTCTTTAAAGAGTTTCAGTTTTTACATTTAGACCACAAGCCTTTTAGAATTTATGTTAACCTTATTTCTTTCTATATCTCTAAACACTTCATCCAATACCATCTATTTCTGTGATTTTTCAAACTCCTTTTTAAAATAGTCAGATGGAGTCTTCAAAATAAAAATCTTACATGAGAAGCCATTGTGTGTATTACAAATAGAAGTGGCTATGTACTAGTTGAGACAGAGACAGGGAAAGTGGTAGAGACACACACACCCCATTCTTTTTAAAAATATTCTTGGATCTTTTTGTCCGTTTATATTTTTGTACGAACTTTTCTATGAATCTACTAGTCCTATTCTCTCCCAAAGCCACCCATAATATTTTAGGATGATTATATCAAATTTATAAATTAATGTGGGGCTAATTTATATCATAATATTGAGTCCTTTGATCAAAAAACATAGTAAACTTTTCTATATTTCAATTCATCTTTTCCTTTAATTAAGTTTACCTGAGTTTTCCACATGTTTTTAACTAGATACTTCATATTTGTTTTAGTACTGTGATTGGAATCATTACAATATATTTTCTGATTATTATAAGATATACTATGCATAAGAAAACTATTGATTTTTTAATCTCTTAATAATTTAAAATTTTTTTGGTTGATTCGTTGGATTTTTTTTTTTTTTTACGTCAGTAATCCAATCACAATCAAAGAATAAACTGGCCCACCTTTTTTCTTTTTTCAAATTGAATTGGGAAAAAAAAAAACATTTTTTTGACAAACATTTCAGAAGACTCTTAAATGGTAGAGGTTCTAACAAGGATCCTCTTTTGCAGCTGACTTTGACAGGGATGCCTCAAGTGGTAACTATTAGATACGATATCAACAGTTTGAGATAAACATTTTGTAAGATCTTAGTAAGGGCGTACCTTTCTATCTTGTTTCTTGAAAGTTTTTTTAAAAAATAGTAGATTTTTATTAAATCCTTTTCCTCAGGACATTGTTTTTCTCCTTTGAACCATTAACGTGATTAATGACATTCACTACGCCATCTCTGAGTGTCTGGAAGTTATTGGTTCATTGTATATTGTTCTTTTAATGTAAAGTGGGATTTGCTTTGCTAGTTTAAGAAATCTGCATCTGTGTTTCTAAGTGAAATTAGCCTGTGATGTTTGTCTTTTGATACTTGTCAGATTTTGGTATTAATATTACATTAGCTTCCTAAAAATGACTTAGGAAGCTAAATCTAATATCATGATTTTAATAGCGCATATGCTTCCAGAGTGAATTGCAAACACACTGTTCATTATCAGCAAATGATGAAATATTTCTTTACATCAATAAAATGCCATAAGACAAGTTTTTCCCAGCAACGTTAAAGAATAAGTTGTCTTACAGATAATGGTAGAGACAACCTGAAGTACAGTCAATAGAGAAACTTACAGTGGGGAGAGACCAGTAGAAACCATAAAAAAATATATATATATTGAATTCCAATACTCAAAACTGAAGTCGATAATTTGCAGGAGTAGCGTGCTTAAACAGGGCACTTTAAAACAGATAAATACAGTTCACTGAAAACATAAAAGCACAAGTCACTGTAAGTCAAAGTAACAAAGTAGAAATTTGTTATCAGTTAAGTTAAACGTGGTCATACCAGAGTAGGGTGGGTCCTAGTCCTAATCCCTTCTGAGTGGTATTTTATAAAAGGGAGAGAACAGACATGAGAAAAATTCACACACCGGGGAAGACTCCGTGTGAAGATACATCTATGGCAACAGCAGAACACTGAGGATTGCTAGCAGAAACGAGAAGTGAGAGGCATGGAACAGTTCTTCTCTCAAAGCCCTCAGAAGGAACCCACATAGCCAATAGCCTGATTTGGACTTCAAGCCTCCAGAACTGTGAGAAAATAAATTTCTGCTCTTTATAGCCACGCACTTTGTGGTATTTTGTTATGATAGCCCTAAGAAATTAAGACACTGTCCTAAATCTTATAGGATATTCCCCAAATCCCCACTTGGGGTACCTGGTAAAACCAAGGTTCCTGAACCCCTCCCCAGACTTCCAGTCTTACTGAATCTGAATTACAGAGGAGAGGAGAATGGTTTGTTTTTTTTGTTTTTTGTTTTTTTAGTAAGCATCCAAATCATTCTTATCAGAAAGACAGTTTGGGAGATACTTGCTATTGTAGACTCAGAAATCAGTGGGGTATTTTCAGTGACCTTGTCAATTGTTGTGCTGAGGAGCCCTGGTTCGTGGGACATGCACTGGACATTCAAGATCTAGAGACTCAAAGTTCTCAGCCTACAGACAGGCCTATGGGGACATCACTAATCCACGTGCAGGTTGGTAGCAGCCCCCAATTTTAACCCTAGTGGAGCTTAAAGGTGCAATCTGTTTATAAGCAGGGCCAAAGGGACTTGTCTTAAAACTTTATTGCATAGAAAATTCTCAAATTGTGCTGCGTTGTATGTTTAATTGGGGTGGCTTTGGAAGGCTGATGGAAATTATAGAGAGGCAAAGCCATGTTAAGCCACCACTTGGTACTCTCACTGCTACCGGAGTCGGGCCTATCTCCCAGAATAGATTTAGTCAAAAACAGCCAGAGTCTTTGTCCCTGTTAAAGAGAGAGAACGAGAGAGCACTCTCTCCATGGGACAGAATTCTGAATGAAAACAGGAAGGAGCAAGTGAAAGCAATAGCTTGAGAGGGTCGCAGGGAATTTGATTGTTCAGGAAGGGAAGAATTGGATATGTGCGTAGGCAGAGTGGAAACAGACAGAAAAGTAGAGACAGAAAATTTCCAAAGCTGGAAAGTAAAAGACAGATATGGAGACAAACAAGAGGAACCAGAATAAGGATGTGGAGATAGGAGCCTAGGGTAGGTGAGAGCTAGCAAGACAGAGAAATGTTGGGATGCAAATGTTGTCAAGCTGTCCCTGACCCCTCTTGGTGGAACACGCCGGGGCCTTTGCTCACCACTCTGTTCTCTGCCCATCCCCTGAGCCAATCCTGACTGACAGGAAGAGTATTAAGAAATTTAACCTCCAATCAGGGATGCCTACAGCAATTCCCCTGGGCATAAACCCACTCTGCAGTATGCCCACGGTGAATAGTGAGTGTCTTAGTTATCTAGTGCTGCTATAACAGAAATACCACAAGTGGATGACTTTAACAAAGAGAAATTTATTCTCTCACAGTCTAGGAGGCTAGAAGTCCAAATTCAAGGCACCAGCTCCAGGGGAAGGCTTTCTCTCTCTGTCAGCTGTAGGGGAAGAACCTTGTCATCAATCTTCCCCTGGTCTAGGAGTTTCTCAGCACTGGGACGCCTGAGTCCAAAGGAGATGCTCCACTCCTGCTCGGTGGTAACAAGGTCCCTCACCTCTCTGCTAGATTCTCATTTATATCTCAAAAGCAATTGACTCAGAATACAATCTAATCCTGTAGATTGAGTCCTGCCTTGTTAACATAACTGCCTCTAATCCTGCCTCATTAACATCGTAGAGGTTAGGATTTAGAACACATAGGATAGTCACATCAGATCACAAAATGGTGGACAACCACACAATACTGGGAATCATGGCCTAGCCAAGGTGACACATATTTTAGGGGGACACAATTCAGTCCATGACACTGAGTATCCCAGTGATGGCCACCCAGCCACAACTTTCCCTTCATCAGGCTGATAACTAGTCTCAGGCTTGTCCCAGCTACTCCAAATGAGTAAGCAGCTGTCCACATTTTGTCTGTTGATGTTTTGTCTGCCTTTCCCATGAAACAACAGGTCTACCCAGGCAAGAGGCTAGAACTGCTCCTTTATCAGATCAGGTTTGGCAATTGCTTTAAGGTACTCTGTGCCTAAGGATTCACTGGTGGCACAACCATTAAGCACTTGACTGCTAACCATAAAAGTCAATGATTTGAATCCACCAGCTCTGTGGGAGTAAAAATCTGGTGATCTGCTCACATGAAGATTACCCATTGCCATCAAGTTGATTCTGACTCAGAGTAACCCTGTAAGGAAAGAGAAAACTGCCCCACAGGGTTTCCAAGGCTGTAAATCCTTACGGAAGCAGACTGCCACATCTTTCTCCCATGGAGCAGCCAGTGGATTCAAACCTCTGACCTTTTGGTTAGCAAGGAGCAGTTAACCACTGGGTCACCAGGGCTCTCTACTATGAAAATCACAGCCTTGGAAACCCTACGGGGCAGTTCTACTCTGTCCTATAGTGTTACTATGAGTCAGAATTCACTTGATGGCACACAACACTCCATGCCTGAGGGCCAATGAACTTGGTCGGGGGTGGGAGGGTGCAGGGAGAGTACCTACCTCTTCTGGAGATTTCAGCAGCCCTGGTAGCACAGTGGTTAAGAACTCGGATGCTAACCAAAAGGTCAGCAGTTCAAATCCCCCAGCCGCTCCTTGGAAATCCTATGGAGCAGTTCTACCCTGTCCTGTAGGGTCGCTATGAGGTGAAATGGACTCAACAGCAACAGGTTTGGTTTTGGTTTACCACCGGGAGAAGCCCTGGTGGCGCAGTGGAAGCACCTTTGAGAACGCTCCTAGCTCTGAGCAGCGGCTCTCAGAATGTTGTTCTGAGAACAGCAGCATCAGCATCACCTGCGTATTTGTTAGAAGTGCAAATTCTCTGGCTCCACCCCAGATCTACTGAATCAGGAATTCTGTAGATGGGGCCCAGCAATGAAGCGTTTAACAAAGCCTCCAGATATTTCTGATGTGTGCTCAGGGACGGATTACTCAATAAGCAAGGTATGCATGTTGTGCTAATTTACCTATCTGTAGTGAAAAATTTCACCTGGGCTTCACTACATCTTTGACATGAAATTGTTCACTGCAGATGAGTAAGAAAGCACAGTTAATCCTGTGCGTACCTTGCTTACTGTAAACCAATGGGTACCGAGTTTACTGGTCAGTCAGCCCGTGTGTGTGCTAGATTTTGAGAACTTCTTTCCTTCAGGAAGGCCAGATTGCTGCTGGGTCCTGTTCTGTCTGGCCCTTCTGGGTACCCTCTTGAGGTAATCTTCCCTGTGTCCAGCTGGCTCACGTGATCTTGATTCTCACTGGTTCTGTATCCTCCTCAGAAGGACAGAGATCTAGCCTTTACAGGAGGGAGTAATAATACCTCTCTGCTAGCCTCAGAGCTTCATTGGTAGGGTTAGGTGAGAGCCCCTGAACCCTGTGTGTTACTACAAGACTCCCTCCTTTTTCTCCTTCTAAATTCACAGCCTCAAACTATCGTTTTCTCTGCAACTATCAACACTAATTTTATCATACCTTTATTCCTTTTTGTGTTGGTTTCCAAAAGAAGCCCAGAACTCTCCAATCTCCTTCACCACTAGAACCCTAGTCCCCATAAAGGAATGTTTACCCCATTTTCTGACACTACCTTCCACTATCCACCCCCTGCCCCAACTTCTGACACACTTCTACTGGGCCCTAAGGAATTCATGGTCCATCATCAGCAAAATCTCCTAAAACCTCAGTCTGCTCTCAACATTCATTTCATCTTGCTGTTAAATCTGAAGACTCAAGCTTTAGAATTCTTAAGTGGTGACACTTGTACCACTGGCCTTGGAGTTGGAGTAGGTGTACTTTTGTGCTCCACTTTGCCACTTCCAGCCCATTCTCCTTCTCTCCTCTTGAAACTTCCAGCTTTGAATTGCATCAAACTCTCGTATACATTTCCTCCTCTTATAATAGACATCTACCCACCTCCGAAGGAGCCCTGGTGTGCAGTGATTAAAACATTTGGCTGCTAACCAAAAGGTTGGTGGTTTGAACCCACCAGCCACTCCACGGGAGAAAGACGTGGCAGTCTGCTTCAGTAAAGATTTACAGGCTTGGAAACCCTATGGGACAGTTCTACTCTGCCCCATAGGATCGCTATGAGTCAGAATTGACTCAATGGCAATAGGTTTGGTTTTTTGGTTAGACTACCTCCAAGTAACTACCTACCCACTCCTTGAAGATTTTAGCTCTAGCTCACAACATTACTGTCATAATTCTTCAAGATTTTCAATTCACATAGACGGTCTTTTCAATAATTTGGTCTCTCCATTCCTTGACCTTCTCTCCTCCAATGATCTTATCATTCATTCACCTTACATTGGCCACTCACTTCCATGGTCATATGCTAGACCTTGTCGTTATCAATAACTTGTCCTTTCCATGATCTCAATTCCATGAATCCCACTCTATTGCCACTTCCTACCTTTCCAGCTTACTATTACTACAATTCTAACAGTCCTCTGATCCCACCAGAACCTTATTCACCTCATGTTGTCATTTTCCTTCTTAACCAGCCTACAATTCATAGTCTATCCCTTTAATAGCCTCCTTGCACACACACACAACTGTCTCGTCTGTCTCTTATCTCAGGCTACTCAGGCGGGAAAACTACAACTGCTTAAATCCAACTCTCAGCAATCATAACTGACCTTACTATACATGGGCTTTTAATGTTACTCATAAATTATATTTTATTTCTCCTGTGCATCCACTCTCCTACCCTCCCAGAAAACCATTCAGACTTTCTTATCACTCTTCAAAACTCTAACACTTCCCTTTTTACTCAATATCTTTACTTTCTATTTCATTGAAAAATAGAAGCAGTCAGAAAAGAACCGATAAAGGCTCCCACTACCACATGTACTTGCTTTCTGGCATCTATGTTCATGTGTTCTGCTTTCCCTTCTCCTACAATAGAGAAACTACCGGTGTTTCTAGCCAAAGTTAATCCCACCGCATGCACACTAGATCCTATCTCTTCTCACCCACCCAAGGACATTGCTCCAACAATTTTCCTTCTCTGTCCTAAGTCATCGATTTTTCCCTGTCTACTGGATCACCCACCAGCATACCAGCACGCTCTCATGTTTAAAAACCTTCCCCTGATTCTACCCTTCTAACAACTGCTCCATTTTTTTGTTTTGTTTTGTTTTTCCCCTTCTCTTCACAGTTCAACTCCTTGAGTTATCCATACTCACTGTGTCCAATTCTCCTTCCACTTTCTTCTTGAACCCACTCCAGCCAAGCTTTTACTCTGATACTCTACTAAAACTGCTCTTGTCGAATTCTACAATGATTGATACTCAGTCCTCATTTTACTTTGGCTCTGCTGATCACTCCTTTCTCATTAAAACACTCTTCACTTGGCTTCTGGGATACTTCTCCCCCTTGGTTTTCCACCTACATCACTGGTCACTTCTTTTTGGTCTTTATTACTTACACAAGGCCTCAATCAATGGCCTGGTCTATAGATTCACTCCTAGCTAAACATCCATGCCTATCCAAGGCAGATCTCAGTTTCCCACACCCACTGTGTCCCTTGACTATTCAAGTGCAGGCAACTTTCCTCAATAGAGGATGCATCCTGCCTCCAGGTGGCTCCTCCAAACCCAGGCTGTCCTAATCTGTCTTCTTCTGGTTCTCCACTAATCTAAGCTGCTCAGGCCCAAGCATGCCTGGAGGCTCCTTCACCAATCCTATGACAAGAAAACAGAAGAAGGAATGATGTGAAAGCCCAAAACAAGGACGTTGGCTAAAAGTCAAAAGCCCAAAGAGAATGAGAATTAACCATTTACTTTGGCTTTTGTAATTACATGGACAGATTGGCATGTTTGTGGCTCCTTCCCCACCTATAAATGAGCCAAAAAACACCAAACCAAACCCATTGTGTCAAGTCGTTTCCAACTCACAGCAACCCTATAGGACAGAACAGAGCTTCCCCATAGGGTTTCCTAGGCTGTCATTTGTATAGAAGCAGACTGTCACATCTTTCTCCCGCAGAGCAGTTGGTGGGTTCGAACTGCTGACCTTTCAGTTAGCAGTCAAGAGCTTAACTATGGCAACATCAGGGCTCCTTGTTGTTGTTGTTAGGTGCCATGAAGTCGATTCTGACTCATAGCTATCCTATAGGACAGAGTAGAATTCCCCCATAGGTTTTCCCAGGAGTGGCTGATGGATTTGAACTGCTGACCTTTTGGTTAGCAGCCGAGGTCTTAACCACTCTATCACCAGGACTCCTCAGAGCTCCTTAGATGAGCCAAAGTCACCCTCAGATAGTGTGCCTAGCTCTGTATCTCAGTGTCCCAGGGAGTGAGTCTCCGTCAGGACCAGCTTTCTCCTGTTCCTCATCCCCAATCACAAATGCTATACCAGTTTTCTACCCCTTGCTTAGGTCTCATTGGATCTGATGATTGTTCCCTCTCTCTCTCTGACCCCATCTTTGTTCTAAACCCTGCATGTGGCTTCCCTAGTCTCCACCCCATAGCCATAAACCTGATCCTTTCTGTCTCCCAGCCCCAGGTCCTGAACCGCCTGGTCAGAATGTATACGTTATATATTCTCTAAGAAAAGAAAATTGCAAGGAATGTAAAAGGGAGGACGTGAGGTGAACAAATAGAGAAGTTAGCTCAAGGTCAAGGAGAATCAAGAGAATTTTCAAGTAGGATTGGTGGAACTTGTTTAAAGATAGAAGGGGACAGAGAGAAAGAGACTAAAGATGCTAAAAGTAGTCATAAACATGACACAGAAATTCCCCAGGAGGTGGAGGGTGAAAGACCACCTTCCTCTCAGATATTAAGGTACAATAAAGTGGCTAACATTAATTGCGCCTTCTCTCTGAGCCACACAGTTCAAGGTGCTTTCCATACACTGGCTGCATCTTCATACTAATCCTATGAAGTCATTTTTGTTATTATCTTCTTTTACAGATGAGGAAACTGAAGCACAGAAAGGTTTAGCCATTTGCCCAAGGTCAAACAAGTAACAAGTGGCAGAACCAGGATTAGAACCCAAGGAGTATGATTCTGGCACTGTGCTTGAACCACTCCACAGTGCTGTCTTTGAGAGTATAGAGGCAGGTACAACAGTATGCCGATATGAACACTGGGGTAAGCCAGATTCAGGTACCCATAGCCTAACACACTCTTTGGTGTAGACTCTCTTTGGACTGCCCTGGCGCTGTCTACACTCACAACTCTCCCTCAGCCCATGTTACTACTAACACGAAACCAGGTCCTGTGGACTGATACCAGAAATGATCCCAGTAAATATCAAGCATTCAACACACATCCTTCTTTTTATTTTATACCCTCCTTTTATTTAAAGTTTGACACCTGCTAGTTGTTGTTACTTATGCGCTATCGAGTCAGTCCTGATCCATAGCGCCACTATGTACAAGAGATTAAGTAGTAGTGAATATTTAATAAAGACCGAGGAGCCAGGGAATTGTTCCATTGCCATTTAGGTTAAGAATCCCAGGGCACTCTAACCTGGGGGCCAGATTGGAAGACAGGAGTTGAAAAAGGAAAACAAAAGGCTGAGCAAATGTATATCCATTTCCGTATGTAGTGATATAACAGGTATGAAATTAATTCTTCCCGAGGGTAAGTAGGTAACAAAGTATCAGAGGCCTTGGCAGGCAAAACAACCCCTTTTCCAAGCTGGAAGATATCATCCTTTGATCAAAAACGTAAGATCTTTCATTTTCCCCACTACAGTCTGTGCTTTAATTTCAAAGGCCACTCACTGTCTGTAATCTGTTATCAGTCAAGCCAACTCAACACACGTAGAGAAAGCCACTTCAGTATAGGTTGCTGCCTCCTGTATCACAAATGCAGACTTAAGGGCCCTATCTGCGAACACTGTATAGCTCAAGACAAAAAGGCAGGAGTCGGGCAAAGGAAGTTGCAGAATCTGTAGAGAGGAGATGCAGAACGTGAGTGAAATTTGGGAAGTCACCTGATGTGCCTAGATAAACCCCGTTTCTTCTGAGCTAGCTTCACTCCTCGGATCAGAGTTCCAAAGAAAAATACCAAGTATTACATATTTATTATATAATATTGTATATTCTATAAGGAGTCCCTGGGTGGTACAACTGGTTAAGCACTCGACTACTAGTCAAAAGTCTGGCTATTAGAACTCACCCAGAGGTGCCTCGGGAGACAGGCCTGGTGATCTGCTTCCCAAAGTTCACAGGCCTGAAAACCCGATGGAGCAATTCTACTCTGCACACATGGGGTCACCACAAGTCAGAAACAACTCCACAGCAACTAACAACAACAGCATTATATTATATTATATATTTTCCAGCATTACTACATGCCAGGCACTGTGCTGTCTTCTTTAAATGCAGTGAACCTCACAATCACACGGCACGGGGGAACTGAGGCTGGAAGAAGTTAATGATGGCCAAAGGTATACGCTCAAGTGGCGGAGCCGGGAGTGAAGCCCCTGCCTCTCCTGCCCGGAAGCCTGGGCTTTTTCTGTGATTTTCACTGTTTGTTTTTTCACCGTCTTTCTCTTAGAGCACACTGCCTCCATAAAAACACAGGATAGCTTGAGTGTGTTCATCTGAGGACTGGTTTAGCCAGAAGGACAAGCCTGACCACACACACGTGTTTTCATTTTGTCGGTTCTGTGTACATCATAACTGCGCACCCCTCAAAAACAGTTTTGGCCAAATAACTGCAGTGCGTGTTGCAAACATCTCTGCCTCACCCCCACAACATAAATCGTATTTGCCAAAAGTTGTTAAATTTGCTAACTTGGTGGCTCGCCAGTCTTAAACTACTGATTCACTCACACGCTGAGCTTCAATGGAACCACAATACCATGTTCTTCATGTGTTCCCCACAACCCAGGACACTTTATATCACTCATTCAACAGTTTCATTCAACAAATAGGCAAAGGACAGTTGGAACAGAATGATAATTGGAATTGAGCCAAGCAATAACTATATTTTTAGTCCAATAGTAAAAGTAGTTTTCCAACTAGTTTTATTTCAGATTTATACTACTACTCTCCATTCCTTTGCATTCATTTTTTGGTGAATGAATTCGTTTTCTTGGTTTTTTTTTTTAATTATAAAAGTAATACCTACTCATTGTTGTAATTCATGCTACATTCTCGATGTTAAGTTTGGTGTAAATTTCCCCGTACCTTTTTCCATATGCTATACAAATATTTATAATTATAAAAGTATGTTTCCGACTTTTATAAAAACAATAGACTGGACACCCTATTCAACAATTTATATTTTTGTTGATGTATTCACTTAAAAATACATCATGCACATCCCTCCAGATTAGTGCTTTTAAATTATACTTATCCTTTTAAGTAGTTACATTACTTTCCATTGTGAATATATCAAAAAAATTAACTTTTCCTCAATAGATGAATATTTAGGTTGTTTCCAGGTTTTTGCTATTGTGGCTATTGTTTTACTACTGTAGATACTGTTGCAACAAACTTCCTTGCACACATATCCTTATGCACAGGTACTTCTTTCACAGAAAGTTATAGCCCCCAGGGCAAAACAATTAGCTCAGGAATTTTGCACATTTTTTTAATAACAGTATTATTGAGGCAGACCTTAACAGTACAGTTTAGTTAGTTTTGGCAAATGCCTATACCCATGGAACTTCACACCCCTATCAAGATATAGAACATTTCTATCACTCCAGGAAGTTCGCTCGTGCCTCTTCCTAGTCAAACCCAACCACTGATCTGATTTTTGCCTCTTCTAGAATTACCTACAAACACAGTCAGAAAGTTCACACCATTGGTATGGGGTTTCTTTTGTTCAACATGATGGCTATGAGTTCATTCCTTTTCATTATATGGATGTATTACAATATTCATTCCTTTTCTATTGAATAGGTATTCCACAATATTCAACTATTCTTCTAGTTGAAAGTGGAGGGTAAGCAGAAAAAAGGAAGACCCTCAACGAGATCAACTGACAGTGGCCGCAACAATGGGCTCAAGCATAAGAATCATGAAGATGGTGCAGGACGGAGCAGTGTTTCGTTCTGTTGTACACAGGGTCGCTATGAGTCAGAACCGACTGGACGGCACCTAACAACGACAACAACATTCTTCTACTGATGACCATTTAGGCTGTGCCTGGTATTTTTTTTTTTATTAGAATAAACGAGGGTGTGATAAATGTCCTTGCACTGATGTCCTTACGTACTGTGGTTTCATCACAGGATGAAGTCCCTAAAACAGGATTTTTTAATTCTTTAAACTTAAACTTTATTAGATAGTGCCAGATTACCTTCTCAATAGATGACAGCAATTCACACTCACATCAACCTATTTCCCCACAGTTTTTTAAGTCTGAAGGAGATCTTTGGATGTTAAGCGCATTAAACCCTGGATGTTAAATATTCATTCATAAAAGCAGTCACCTATTCAAAATATATGTATTGAGCACAAACTTCATGTCCAACACTCTGCTGGGCACTGGTGATAAAAGCTGAGTAAGGCCTGATGCCTGTCTTTGGGTGGCTTACAAGTCAGATAAGAAAAGCAGTATGATTAGTGGAAAGATGAAGGTTTTCACATGGTGCAATAGGGGCGGAGATTTGGAAAATCTGGACAGGCAGGTCAGGGCAAGTGGCTGTAAGTGCTGGTTTGGAAGACGTCAGCGTTAACTGGATGAAGGAAGAGGGAAAGGGTAATCTAGGCAGATAGAACAGACTGGAAGACACCATGGAGGCTTATTAAAAAAAAAAAACTAACTGTCCAGGTTAACCAAACCAGTTGCCATCAAGTCGACTTCAACTCATGGTGTCCCAGTGTGTGTCAGAGTGGAACTGTGCTCCACAGGGTTCTCAATGACTGATTTTTCAGAAGTAGATTGCCAGGCCTTTCTTCTGAGGCACCTCTGTGTGGGCTCAAACCTCCAACTTTTCAGTGAGCAGTAGCCAAGAGATTAACCACTTGCACTGCCCAGGGACTCTAACTGTCCATATTAAAGACCACTAAAGAGACATGACAATTACATGCAGGGAGTAATCCCAGCCTGAATCCCAGAGCACACACACAAAAATCTGCTACAAAAATTGGCAAAATCTGAATAAGTTCTATAGGTTGGGTGATATTTTATTGAAGTTAAATTTCCTGTGTTTGTGTAAGTGAATGCCTTTGTTCTTAAGAAATATGCACTGAAGTGTTTAGGGATAAAAGGAGCGTAATGTCTACAACATACTCTCAAATGGCTCAGAAAACAAGTAATAATAGTAGTAGATTGGGAGATAGACAGGTAGGAAGGTAGGTAGACAGATAGATAGACAGACAGACAGATGAATATTAGGTAGATAGATAGATAAAGCCAGTGTTGTAAAATGTTACCAACTGGTGAATCTAGGTGATGGATATATGAGAGTTTTGCAATTTTTCTGTAAGTTTGAAATTATTTCAAAATAAAGAACTTTTTATTAATAGTCAAAACATAATAATGCCTTTGGTGACCTTTGCTGTATGGCTGGGGCAAGTGGTGTAAAACGGAAAGTGGTGAACTCTGAGAATGAGGAAACAAGCAAAGGCAAATCCTTGAAGGGCCTTGCTGGAAGCTGAGAAATTTGAACTTCATCCTGAAAGCCACGTTGAATAAGGCAGTGAATTAATCCAATTTGCGTGTTAGAAAGATTATTCTAGCAGCTTTGTAGAGATGGACCAAATGGAGAGGCAGCAAGACCAGGTGGGAGGCTGCCATGATATTTCGGATATGAGATAGTGGAGGCCTGCTTGAGGCAATGAAGATTCTGCATGACCTAGAAAGTGAAGGATGTAGAAGGATTTTGGCTTGGGAAACTGGTTGGATGGCGGTGCCAGCCAACAAAATAGAAAACAGAGGTAGAGAAAAGAGTCTGGAAAGAAAGATGATGGGTTTTGGGTTTGCTATGTTGAGTTTAAGGAGCCAGGGTGAGACAATGGTTAGTGCCCAGCTGCTAACCAAAAGGTTGGCAGTTAAAACCTGCCAGCCGCTCCATGGGAGAAAGACATGGCAGTCCGCTTCCAGGAAAGATCACAGCCTTGGAAACCCTATGGGGCAGTTCTGCTCTGTCCTAAAAGGTCACTATGAGTCACAGTCAACTTGATGGTAACGGGTTTGGTTTTTGGATGTTGAGTTTGAAGTACACATAGAAAACTGAAGGGAAGACCTCTAGAACTTAGCAGAGAGATTGAACAGAAATATCGGCTCTAACATTATCTGCATATAGGTGGTTTGGGCTCTAACAAAGAACAGGTTCTTAAAGCTTTTTGCCTATTTCACCACTACTAAAGTAACACTTCCTCAAGGCATTGTGTTTTTAAAAGGAGGCTAAAAGTGGTAAGTTGTTGTCCTACCATACCTGGAATGCCCTCTTCCAATTTCCCATGGAAGCAGGCCCAACAAAAAAAGAAAGAAAGAATGACTACGCTAAGTTAAAAGAAGACTATGCGTCATAAACCAAAACCACACCCGTCGCCATCGAGTCAATTCTGACTTCTAGTGACCCTGTAGGACAGAGTAGAACTGCCCCATAGGGTTTCCAAGGAGCGGTTGGTGGATTCGAACCACCGACATTTTGGCTAACAGCCTGAGCTGTTAACCATTGAGCCACAAGGGCTGTATGTGTCATAATCCAGAGTTATTTCCATTAAATGCTGCAGTGTGGGCTGTTGTGCACAATACAGTTGTGGCTCACTGTGCCGTCTAAACCAGGGGGCGGATTATCTAATAAGGTAAGCTTACCAGATCATCTCTGGCGAAGTTTCACATGCGTTTTATCACATCTTTCATGTGTAGTGAAACCCATGTGAAATTGTTCACTACAGATTAGTAAGTAAGCACAAGTAAACCCATGCTTGCCTTGCTTACTGGGTCATCCGCCCCTGTCAGGGTTTGTGTATTTGAGAAGAGGTTTTGATTCTGTAGGAAGGTGCTGTGGGATTGGGGGAGAGACAGATGCCAGCCATACCTAGAAGCAGAATCTTTGATGTGGTAAAAAAAAATAAAATAAAATAAGTGAAACTGTTCATTATAGATGATCTGGTAAGCAAAGTAAGCACCGTGCTTACCTTACCAATTGGATAATCCGCCCCTGAATTCTGAGCCAGAAAAGCATGGTTGGTTCTGAAGAAGGGAAAAGGTCTGACTCCTCCTCACAGTTCCCCACTATGAGGGATTTCATAGACACAAGAGTCACCCAGCCATGTCCCTCTTCCCCACCGGCATGCAGCAAAACTACTTCCTGGAGCTGCCTGAGCTCTGCCATATTCTCTAATGACAACTGGGAAGAATGGTGCGGGGGAAGGAGGAGAAGAGGAAAATGATTAACTAATAACCAAGGTTTAAGGAAAGAAAACCAGTAATAAACAGTTCTAAAACCCCTGTTAATAATTAGTGGCTCCAATGATGAAGACGGGAATAAAATGTATCAAAACTTGTGGGATTTTATCACAGTTGCAGTAAGAGTTAAAAGTATAGCTTTAAAATCTCTGTTATTTATAAAAGAAAGAAAAGGCATTCAAATAAAGTCAGAAAAAATCTACTGGAAAAAAAATCCCTAAGGAAGCCAAGAGAAAGAAGATAATAAAGAAAAAAACACATAAAAGGTAACTAAGAAAGAAGACAGAAAAATAATAGAACTTATAAATAAATCCAAGAGTTTGATCTGTACATATAAAAATCAATAAAATAGTCCAAACTCCGACAAGCTGATCAAGTGAAGCAGCAGAAAACATATACACAATTTAGAAACAACATGGGAGATAGAGAAAGCTAGGAAGATTTTGTTTATTTCTAAGCAAATTTTTTCCAACCAAAAGCTAATAGAATTCAAATGCTAAAAAAAAAAAAATAGGTAATTTTCCAGAACTATATGCTCCTCTGCTAACCGAAAAGCCACGGTTGGAACCCACCAGCTGCTCTGCGGTAGAAAGAGGCAGCAGTCCACTTCTATAAAGATGACAGCCTTAGAAACGCTATGGCACAGTTCTACTCTGTCCTAAACAGTCACTATGAGTCGGAATCGACTCGACAGCAACGGGTTTGGTTTTTGTTCTTATATATAGTGGACTCAAAAGTTCATAGAGAAAATGAAATCAATTAAAAGAGGAATGCCTCTTCAAAAAAAAAAATTCATGTTTGTTTTACCTTACCTTTTTTCTTTGCATTTTAAACAAATTTTCAATTTAGCTGACTATAAAATTTGTACTTTTTTAAATTTAATATTCTGTCAGTAGTATCTTTCCATGAGATTAGAAATCCTTCATGATCATATTAATAGATGCAAAACACTGACTCCTATTTATGTGCTAATGATGGACTTGGATACTTTAGCACGTTTTTGCAATTAAAACCACCACCCTATTGAAATTCTTTATCTATAAATCATCTTTTGTTTTTCAGATTTTTCCCCCTTACTGAGTCACAATGTATGAATGTTTTCAAGACCCTTGAAATATTTCCATATCGCTTTCCAAACAGTTTATACCACCTACCAGGGGTAGTGTTTACCTTGCCTCCCAGATCATATTTGTTTTTCGCCACATCAGATATTCTGCTTCTAGGTATGGCTGGCATCTGTCCATGGGTGGATTATCCAATAGGCAAGATAAGCACGGTCCTTACCTTGCTTATCAGATCATCTATAGTTAACAATTTCACATTTTTTTTTACCAAATCAAAGATTCTGCTTCTACGTATGACTGGCATCTGTCTCTCTCCCAATCCCACAGCACCTTGCTACAGAATCAAAGCCTCTTTTCTAATTTACAATCCCTGACAGGGGCGGATGACCCAGTAAGCAAGGTAAGCACAGGCTTACTTGTGCTTACTTACTAATCTGTAGTGAACAATTTCACATGAGTTTTTACCACATGTGACATTGTTAACTACAGATTATTTGGTAAGCAAGGTAAGCACCTTACTTACCTTGCCTATCGGATAATCCGCCCCTGCTGCCTACACTTAAAGCAAGAATATGTGAATTTCCCTCTCAAGCTGCATGCTCACCAACATTTGAGTAATATCATTTTAAGAATCTTGGGCTGATTTCTTAGATGAACACTGTATCTCAGTATAATCTAAATGTCTACAACACCGGTGTCCGCTTTCCATATGGGTATTGGCTATTTTTCATTTTCTTTGTTTTAGATTATCTTTTCCTGTTCATTAGCCAATTTATCTACAAATGATTTTCTGTTTTTTGATCACTATTTATTTAAAGGACCGCCTCCAGAGTAAGAATTAAGTCCTTGGCTTGTAATATTTGTTGAAGGTGTATTTGCCCGGTTTTTATTTAAACTTTATATATATTTCTTGAACATCCAGAGTTTTACATTTTTTTGTCATAAAATCCTTTGAGATTTTCTCCTTTCTGTTTAAATTTATCTGATATTTCCGTATACAGAGATCAGATATTTAACTTGACTTTTCTACAGTTTTATGATTTTTAAAAAATGTATATGTTTCTAATTATAAAACTTATACACACTATAGAAAATTGAATAAATACATGAAGGTATTTAAGAAAACAAATATCTCCATTTCCTTTATCTCGCAACTATCTAGTGGAAATTCAGTAAAAATTTAATATTAGGAAATCTATTAATAAAATGATATCAATTGGCCAAATAGAATAAATCACATAATATAAATAGACATCCCCAGAAGGCAATTAGTAAAATTCAACACTAGTACCTAATATTTTTAGCAAGACTTCGTCTCGTGTACTTTGGGCATGTTATCAGGAGACACCAGTCCTGGAGAGGGACATCATGCTTGGTAAAGTAGAGGGTCAGCAAAAAAGAGGAAGACCCTCAATGAAATGGACTGATACAGTGGCTGCAACAATGGGCTCAAGCGTAACAATGATTGTGAGGACAACCCAGAACCGAGCAGTGTTTCATTCTGTTGTACACAGGATCGCTATGAGTCCGAACCGACTCGACAGCACCTAACAACAACAACCTAACATTTTAAAAGAATTTAACAAACTAGATTTACAAAGATACTTTCTTAATATGATAAAGAATACCTAGCTTAAATCAACTGTCATCATGAGACTTAACAGAAAATTTTTGATGAGTGGTATTCTCAATTAAAATCAAGAAGAAAGGACGAGGATACCTATCATCATCACAACAGTGTGTTACTCTTCTAGAAATTCTACCTATTACTCTAAAGTAGGAGACATATAAGTAAAGTTTAACTACCAAAAGAAGACAAAATTATAATAATTTACAGATCAGACGAGTCACTAGAAAATCTACCGAAGCAACTAAAAAGTATTAGAACTAAAGACTTTGATAAGATAAACTGATACAAATTAATATAAAAAACCAATAGCCCTCCCCTATATATACAGTAACTAATTATGATGGCACTTGTAGAAGAAATGTAAAGAACTTCTACCATAAGTGTTGTTGGTACACAGATAGATCTTGCCAGTTTAAAAAAAAAATAATTATTAAGTCATGTTTATTCTTTTAACTATTAACTACAACTATCACTGTTGAGTCAGAGATATCATCCCAAAACCGTCTGTTACATTACATTTTCTGTCTGCATTTATACTTCCCTCAGTGTGCTAACTATTGCCTCTCAGCTCCAAGCCATCTTTCCATTCTATGCTTCGTGATGCTGATGCTGGGCCTCTTCAAATCACATTTCTGCTTTCCCAACTGACTGTTTGTTAGACTCTGCCAATGCGGGTTCTAGAGGGAGTCTGCAAAAGTGAAGGGGGAGAAGGAAGTTGCTCTTCCCATCTGCCAATTGACCCTGACCATCTTGCCCCAGGAATGCCCCTCCTCTCTAGCAGTGACGGTTGATGGTTCTAACGTCCAACTTCTTTCCATACTCCCAGAAATAGACTCTTCATGACCCCACAGAGGTGCTAACTGCAACCAGGCATCCTCACCCCATCTTCAAAATCTAAGTCCCAGCTTTGTGTGGTCCTTATTCCAAGCTTCTAAAGTGCCAGACACATCTAGGAAATGCTCCCTCTTCAAGCTTCTGAATCCCAGCTCCACAGGGTCCCTTCTCGAAGCTCCTAAGGCAACAGAATAGCCAGGCAGCACTCACTTCTCAGACGTCTGTGCCTTACCTATGCGACGCCCCTCCTCCGAGCTTCTGTGTTCTGATGGACCCAGACTCTTTTTCTTCCCCAACCCTAAAGGGGATAGTCGCTTCCTGCAGTTACTATCTCTCTGCTACCTCAGTGACTGTTCCTTTTTTGCCTTTTCAGTACTCCAACACTCACTTAACCACTTTCCTATACTAAAGTATCTCTGTCAAAATAACATGTAGGGCTTCAGTTTCTCTAACTGGATGCTGACTGATAGAGGACATGGAGATTAGGAGCAATCTCAGAAAACGGACCCTCAAGGATGGGATTTGGGGACAATAGCTTAATAACAGGCCCACACAAAAGTGAATATATATGGCAGTAATGTCATCAGGGTGATGAACTAAAAAAACCTCCAAAAATCCTCTCCTGCATAAAAGTAATGAGAACACTGGGCAAGTGTCAAAATCAACTTTCTCAGAACTCTGGAAATTAACCAAAGACTTGGAACAATTCAGAAAACATTTATTCAAGAAAAATGGCTGAAGCTGGGTAAGGACCTAGAGTGTTGTGGCATTTTTGACTTGCCCTATCGCGGTCTCCCTCCCCCCAGTTCCGCGGCAGTCTTAAAAATCAACAGCCAACCACTACCGACCGTTCTGACCAGGAACACAATAGAAGGTCCCAGATAGGATGGGAGAAAAATGTACAACAAAATTCAAATTCCTAAAAAAGACCAAACTTACTGAACTGACAGAGACTAGAGGAACCCTGAGACCATCACCCTGAGATACACTTTTAATTTGGAACTGAAGCCACTCCTGGAGGTCACCTTTCAGCCAAATAATAGACTGGCTTACAAAATAAACAATATCACTCTTGAGGAATGTGCTTACTGAAACAATCAACTATACGAGACCAAATGGTCAACATTTACCCAAAAGCAAAGAAGAGAAGTCAAGAAGGGCAAGGAAGCTAGATAAATGGAAACAAAACAAACAGAATGGAAATGAGAATGCTGACACATTCCAAAAACAGTAACCAACGTCATGGAACAATTTGTATAAAAATTGTTAAATGGGAACCTAATTTGCTGTGTAAACTTTCACCTAAAACACAATGAAATATTAAAAAAGACAACAAGAAGAAAAAGACTGAAGAAAAAAAAAATCAACAGCCAACATTGTCAATGAAAACCAGCAACCTAACAACCACTGGAGTCTCTGGGTGGTGCAAATGGTTGAGTGCTTGACTATTAACCAAAAAGTGGGTGATTCAAACTCACCCAGAGGCACCTTGGAAGAAAGGCTTGGCAATCTACTTCTGAAAGATCACAGCCTTGAACACCTTATGGAATGTAGTACTACTCTGCATATATGGGGTCACCAGAGATCAGAATCAACTCAACAGCAATTGGTTTTGTTTTGTTTGTTTTTTAGCAACCACTGGAAAGGTCAAAATGAGGCTGGAGTTCTTTTAAAGTCCTATTGTTAGAAAATTGTCATTATTTTATATGTCTGGCAGTTCTCTGGAAAACTTCACTAGCAAGGCTTGTCTTCATTTGACCTAACTCAGAACAGCCTTTTTCCTGGGGGCAAAATGAAGGATAAATTAAGACATTCCCCACATAAAAACTGAGAGTATCCTTTCCTAGCAGAGCTTCCCTACAAAAAATGCAAAAGGAAGTCAATCAGGCCGAATGGAAAAGACACTAGACAGTAACTAAAATTCACATAAAAAAAAGAATAAAGAGACCTAGTAAGGGTAAATACATAGGGAAATACAAAAGATAGTATAAATATAATGTATTGTAATTATTTGTAATGCTTTTTTTCCTATCTGATTCAAAAGACAGCTGCATAAAGTAATAGTCATAAATCTGTGTCATTGGGCATACAATGTATAAAGATGTAATTTGTATGACAATAATGCCACAAAAGATAAGGAAGGGAATAGAACTACAAAGGAGCAAAATTTTGTATGCTGTTGAAATTAACTTGGTATTAATCCAAACTAGACTGTTATGGATTAAGGTATTAATTATAACCCCCGGGGCAACCACTAAGGAAATAACTCAAAAAATATATATAATAAAAGAAATAACAAGAGAATTTAAAAGATACACTAGCAATTATCTATTTAACACAAAAGAAGGCAGAATGGAGGAATAAAGGAACAAAAAAGCCATAAAACATATAGAAAACAAATAATAAAATGGCAGATATAAATTCTAACTTGTTAGTGATTAAAGTAAATTTACATTTATTGGATTAAACACTCCAATGAAAAGGCAAAAATTGGTGGAATGGATTTAAAAAACATGATCCAAAATGGACAGAATGGATTTTTTAAAAAATGATCTAACTAAATGCTGTCTACAAAAGACACACTTTAGATTCAAAGGCATAAATAGTTAAAAGTAAAGGGATGGGAAAAGATAAACCACATAAACACTAACCCCAGAAATAGCTGGAGTGGCTATACTAATATTAGACAAGATAGACTTTATGACAAATATTGTTACTAGAGACAAAGAAGGACATTTTATAATGATAAAAGGTTCCATCTATCAAGAAAATATAACAGTTATAAACATATATGTACCTAACCAAAGAGCCCAAAATATGTGAATCAAAAACTGACAGACTGAAGGGAGAAATAGACAATTCAACAATAATAGTAAGAGATTTCAATACCTCACTTTCAATAATGAATAGAACAACTAGACAAAAGGTCAACAAGGAAAGACTTGAACAACCCTATATGTAAATCAACTAGACTGAACAGACACCTACAGACCATGCCACTAAACAAGAGCAGAACATATATTCTTGTCAAGTGCACACTGAACATTCTGCAGGCTAGACCACACATTAGGCCATAAAACAAGCGTCAATGGATTTAAAAGGATTTTAAATCATGCAAAGTATCTTCTCCAGCCAGTGAAATAAAGGTAGAAATCAATAACAGAAAGAAATTCACAAATATCTGGAAAATAAGCATCACACTCCTAAATGGCGAATGGGTGAAAGAAGAAATCATAAGTGATATTAGAAAATATATTGAGATGAATTAAAAATACAACATGCCAAAACTAGTCACAGGGCTTATAGGGAAATTTATACCTGTAAATACCTATATTATAAAAGAACAATCTCAAATTGATAATATAACCTTACACCTTAAGAATCTAGAAAATAAGAACAAATTAAACCCAAAGTAAGGAGATAGAAGAAAATAATAAAGATTATTAGAGTAGAAATAAATGAAATACAGAATAAAAAAAAAAATAGAGAAAATCAACAAAACCAAAAGTTGGTTCTTTGTAAAGATCAACTTTACTACCAACCTTAGATGGAATGGTAAAATTTCTAGACACAAGAAAATTACTTGTTATAGGTCTATTCAGATTTTCTCTTTCTTCTTGAGTCATTTGCATAGTTTATATCTTTCTATAAATTTGTCCATTTAATCTAGGTTATCTCATTTGTTAGCACATAGTTGTTCATACTATATCCTTGCAATCATTTTTACTTCTGTAGCGTTGGTATTAATGTCCCCTATTTTGCTACTGACTTTAGTAATTTCAATCTTCTTTCTTGGTCAGTCTAGCTAAAAATTTGTCAATTTTGTTGATCTTTACAAAGAATCGACTTTTGTTTTTGCTGATTTTCTCAGACAACAATTGATGTGCATTTTGTCACTAACATTAGTGTGCATTTTCTAGAATTTTTTACAAATGGAATCACACAGTATATACTCTTTAGTCTGGCCTCTTTCTGTTGGTATAATTATTTTGACAATCATTCAAGCTGTAATGTATATCAAAAGTTCATTTCTTTTTATTGCTAAGTGGTATTCCTTTGTATAGATATGCCACTGTTTATTCATTCATCTGTTGATGGACATTTGGGTTGTATCTAGTTTTTGGCTATTACAAATAAAGCCATTATAAAGAATCAGACACAAGTCTTTATATGGATATATGCTTTCTTTTCTCCTGAGTAAATATCTTAGAGTGGGATGGCTAGATTGCATAGCAGGTGGATTTTAAACTTTTGAGAAACTGCCAAACTGTTTTCCAGTATGGCTATACCATTTTATATTACCACTAGCAGTGCATGAAAGTTCCAATTGCTTTATATTCTCTGAACACTTGGTCAGACTCTTTTATTTTAGGCATTCTCATAGGTATGTAGTGGTGTCTCATCGTGGTTTTAATTTGCATTTCTCTAAGGACTGATGAGGTTGAGCATCTTTTCACATGCTTATTTGCCATCTGTATGTCTTTTTTGGTGAAGAGTCTGTTCAAATCTTTTGCCCGTTTTTCAATTGGGTTATTTGTTTTCTTATTATTGAGTTTTAAGAATTCTTTATGCATTCTGGATAGAAGTCCTTTATCAGATATATGCACTTCAAATATTGTGGGTTTTTTTTTTGCAGCTTTTCAATCTCCTAGTAATGACTTTTAAAGAGCAGAAATTTTTAATTTTGATGAAATCCAACTTAACTTTTTCTTTGCATTTTCTAGAATTTTTTGCAAATTA
Source organism: Dugong dugon (assembly GCA_030035585.1). Lineage (NCBI taxonomy): Eukaryota > Metazoa > Chordata > Mammalia > Sirenia > Dugongidae > Dugong > Dugong dugon. Next base: position 16,587,124 of record CM057480.1, on the reverse strand, counting down.
AATCATACAGTGAATGCTCAAACTTTTCGTACTGTATCAAAGAAATCTTTGACTAATCTAAGGTCACAAATATTTTATCCTTATATTATTCTAGAAGTTTTATAGTTTTAGGTTTTATATTCAGATTTATGATTCAGCTTGACTTAATTTTTATGTATGATACAAGCTATGAATCAAAGTTCATTTATTATTCTTTTTTTTTGCATATAGATATAGATCTGTAACTCTTCTAATGCCATTTGTTGAAAAGATTATCTTTTTTCCACTAAACTGTCTTTGCATCTTGGTCAAAAATCAGTTGTCCTCATATATGTGGGTCTATTTCTGGATTCTCTATTCTGTTCCATTAATCTGTTGTTTTTCTCGATGTCAGTATCTCAATGCCTTTATTCCTCTAGTTTTATAACAAGTCTGAAAACAAGTGGTTTAATCCTCAACTTATTATTGTTTTTCAAAGTTTTTTGGGTGGGGGTGTAGTTTTAATTGTTTTCTAATGAATCAGCTCCAAAGAGCCAGCTTCTCATAAAAGCACAGTTATTTGGAGTATTGATATTCCAGCACTATGGCTCGTTGCTCAACTCCAAACTCAATATCCTAACCTGTGAGCTAGGATTTCTTCTTTGCCACCTGACTCTATGATTAGATTTTACCAATAGGGGGCAATAGAGGGAGCCACACCGATGGAGGATGAAGAAGGTACTTTCTCCTTCCTATTTGCTTCCTGTTCTTGGAAACATCACCCAGTACTGCTTCTTTAATCTGGTAGCTGCAGTGCCAACCTGTGGCAGCAGATAAATCCACTTTGCCATTTTTCCAAAACTTGCAGAACCAGCTTCTTCTCATCCATCCCCAGGGACACCAGCACCAAATGAACCGCACTGTCTCCCCTTAGAGACACAAGCTTCAGCTTCTCAAAGTTTCTGAAGTTTTAATAATCCCAGTCTTTTTCCCTTTGTTTTACTGGACCTAGGGGTGGTAGATGCTTCCTTCAGTTGATACCACCATGGTACTTTAGAGCTCTCTTTTCATCTTTTCAGTTACATAGTTAACAACTTTATTCCTACCTAATATAAAATTCTTTATATTATATTCTCTTTGTTCAAATAACTAATGTTTCTATCACCTGATTGGACCCTGACTAAAACAATTGGTTAGCATCCTAACAGAAGCAGTGGTTCTCAAAGGGCCAGCAGCATCAGCATCACCTGAGAACTTGTTAGAATTGCAAATTCATGGGTCCCACCCCACTGAATCAGAAACTGGAGCTGGGTGGGACCCAGAAATCTGTGTTTAATCAAGTCTTCCAGGAGATTCTAATGCACAGTAAAGCATGTTGTTGTTGTTAGGTGCCATCGAGTCGATTTTAACTCATATCAGCCCTCTGTATAACAGAAAATAATACCGCCTGGTCCTGTGCCATCCTCACGACTGTTGCTAACTGTTTGAGCCCATTTTTGCAGCCACTGTGTCAATCCATCTCTTTGTGGGTCTTACTCTTTTTCACTGACCCTGTACTCTACCAAGCATGATGTCCTTTTCCAGGGACTGGCCCCTCTTGATAACATGGCCAAAGTATGTGAGACAAAGTCTTGCCATACTTGCTTCTAAGGAGCATTCTGGCTGTACTTCCTCCAAGACAGATTTGTTTGTTCTTTTGGCAGTCCATGGTATGTTCAATATTCTTACCAACACCACAATTCAAAGGCATCAATTCTTATTAGGTCTTCCCTATTCATTGTCCAGCTTTCACATGGATATGAGGTGATTGAAAATATCATGGCTTGAGTCAGGCACACCTTAGTCCTCAAAAAGACATCTTTGCTTTTGAATACTTTCAAGAGGTCTTTTGCAGCAGATTTGCCCAATGCACTATGTAGTTTGATTTCTTGACTGCTGCTTCCATGGGTGCTGATTGTGGATCCAAGTAAAATGAAACTCTTGACAAATTCAGTTCAAATGACTGCCTTTTGGTCTATGTATAGGTTCCATATGAGCACAATTAAGTGTTCTGGAATTCCCATTAATCGTAATGTTATCCATAGTTGGTTATGATCCACAGTCAAATTCCCTTGCCTACTCAATAAAATACAGGTAAACATCTTTCTGATATTCTCTGCTTTCAGGCAAGATGATACCCGTCATTCCATGTCCTCTTCTGAATCCAGCCTGAATTCCTGGTATTCCCTGTTGATGTACTGCTGCAACCGTTTTTGAATTGTCTTCAGCAAAATTTTACTTGCATGTGATAGTAATGATATTGTTTGAGAATTTCCACATTCTGATGGATCGCCCTTCTTTAGAATGGTCACAAATATAGCTCTCTTCCAGTCAGTTGGCCAGGTAGCTGTCTTCCAAATTTCTCAGCATAGATGAATGAGCGTTTCCAGTGTTGCATCCATTTGTTGAAACATTAATCGGTATTCCATCAATTCCTGGAGCCTTGTTTTTTGCCAATGCCTTCGGTGCAGCTTGGACTTCTTTCTTCAGTATCACCGGTTCTTAATCATAGGCTACCTCCTAAAATGGTTGAACACCCACCAACTCGTTTTAGTACGGTGACTCTGTGCGCTCCTTCCATCTTTTGATGCTTCCTGCGCCGTTCAATATTTTGCCCATAAAGCCAGTAAAACCAAACCCCTTGCTGTCAAGTCAATTCTGACTCATAGCTACCCTGTAGGACAGAGTAGAACTGCCCCATAGGGTTTCCAAGAAGCGGCTGGTGGATTCAAACTGCTGACCTTTTGATTAGCAGCCATAGCATTTAATGTGCCACCAGGGCTCTGTTTTGCCCTAGAATGCTTCAATACAGCAACTCGAGGTTTGAATTTTTTCTTCAGTTCCTTCAGCTTGAAAAATGCCAAAAATTGTCTTCCCTTTTGGGTTTCTAACTCCGAGTCTTTGCACATTTCGTTTTCATTTAAATAATAGGTGTATTAACTGGTCTTCCTTATAGGCATATGGATATTATCCTATCATTGACAGTGTTGTACTTCAGGATAGATCTTAAAATGTTCTGAAGTATAACAACTGCTGTAATAGACTAAAATAAGGAAAGCAAGCCTATTAAAATATTAATTCAGTGAAGTAACCCTCATCTCAAAATTTGGAAATTATAAGCTTCTCTAGGGCATAAGCTCTGTCTTTTAATATTTTAAGTGTCTGTATACCCAAAGTCTAATTATTAATTCAGTAAACATTTACTGAATACTAAAAGAATCTGGCACACAGTAAGTGTTTAGAAAGGAAACATGGAAAGAAGGGAGAGAGGGAGGGAGGGAGGAAAGACAAAAGAAAGGGAGGGAGGACGGAAAGACGAAAGGAAGGGAGGGAGGGAGGACGGAAAGACGAAAGGAAGGGAGGGAGGGAGGGAGGAAAGACGAAAGGGACGGAGGGAGGGAGGGAGGACGGAAAGACGAAAGGAAGGGAGGGAGGGAGGACGGAAAGACGAAAGGGAGGGAGGGAGGGAGGACGGAAAGACGAAAGGGAGGGAGGGAGGGAGGACGGAAAGACGAAAGGGAGGGAGGGAGGGAGGACGGAAAGACGAAAGGGAGGGAGGGAGGGAGGACGGAAAGACGAAAGGGAGGGAGGGAGGGAGGGAGGAAAGACGAAAGGGAGGGAGGAAGGAAAGACGAAAGGGAGGGAGGGAGGACGGAAAGACGAAAGGGACGGAGGGAGGACGGAAAGACGAAAGGGACGGAGGGAGGGAGGGAGGAAAGACGAAAGGAAGGGAGGAAGGGAGGGAGGGAAAAAGTTAGGTCTGTGGTTTCAAAAGTATGCCAGACTTTTAAAAGTCCATATTTTGTTCATTCCCATTCTTCCAACAGTGGCCAAGAAACAATCTGTCCAGGAGAGTACACAAAAATGAGCCAAGATTCTGTGGGAGTAACGGGAGGCAGAAAGTGTGGGAACAAAACTATTTGTTTTGTTCTCATGTACGTTTCTTTCCTCATTTCCTGAATTCCTTGATTTTCCCCATCTCGTGCTCATCTATTTCTTGACACATATGGAGTTACACTTAAACAGACATGTATTCTTATACTCCCAGGAGCGCACACACACCAGCTCTCGAAGAAAATTCTCCTCAACTCTTCTTTCCATGCTTTTCCCATTGGTCTGAAGACCCAGGGCCGCAATGAACCTTCCTCTAGTCAGCTGCCTATAGTGTGGTTTCTTCCAGTAGATACTTTCCATTGCTTGCCACCTAAGCAGTCAATGTTCTTTTAAGACAATGTAGCCTGGCTCCAGATATATCACAGGATGGATAAAATCCCCCTGATTTATCCTGTAATGTAGGATTCACTCTCCTTCCTTCAAAACCAGTATTACAAAGAGAAATCAAGTGGTCAAAGAGAAAGCAATAGCTAACATTTACTGAGCACTTAAACTATGTGCAGAGCTATGTGCAGAGTGCTTTAACAACATTATCATATAATTTCTTTACAAAAAGTCTATGAAGTAAGCGTAACTGTGCCCATTTCAAAGATGAGGAAATTGAGGATTAAAGAAGCTAAATAATTTACCTAAAATCCAGCTGTTGCAAAAAAAAAAAAAAAAGAATCCAGTCCTTGACAGTTCATTTCAGAGTTTGTACTCTTAACTTCCACAAAACAAAAAAAAATCTCAGAATCATAGAATATTATGATTGAAGGTACCTTGAAAATTATTTAAACCAGTGGTTTTTCACCTTGGATGCACATTAGCATTATGGGTGGTTTTTTTAAAATCCCGAAGACCAGGCCACACCCCAGCCCAATTAAATAATCTCTGGGATTGTGACCCAGATGCCTTTTTTGTTGTTGTTTTGTTTTTGTTTTTTGAAGCTTCATGGTGATTCTAATGTACAAAAAAAGTTGAGATTCACTAATTCGAGTCCAGTTTTTACATTTTGTTAGTTAGAGAGCTAGTGACAGCAGAAAAAATTAGGGTCATGGGGAAGTGCCTGCTACCATTCAACTCACAGAGAACAAGGGACGGCATCCACCCACTATGGGACAAGTGTCGAGTGCTTTGCTGTTCTACTTCAAAGAACTATATATAAGTCATCCATGTCTAAGATTTATAGCAAGAGGTGTAATTATTTCCCTTTGAATTCTTCAGGCTTGGTGTGGTATCCTGAAAAGAGTTAGTGGTCATTTGCTCCAGAATCAACTCTTAAAGTTATTAATCAGAACCTTGTGACATTTAGCCCCTCTTGAGCCTCCGTTTCCTTATCTGCAAAATTAGTGTAGTAATGGCTAAGTCTTACTGACTTCACAGATAGTTTTAAAAATCACAGAAGACCATGTGCACCTTTCATATTTTCAGGGGTTTGTTTTTTGTTTTTTGTTTCTTTTCCTCCTTTTTTTTTACTTTAAGAATGACACTATGTTAGTTTTTAGCAGGTAATTAACTTAAAAGGAAATGAGCATTGAAGGCACACAGAACAGGGCCTGAGTCTCACTCTTGCTATTCATTGACTGTTCTTAGGGAAGTTGATTAAGCTCTTTGAAACAGTACCTTCATCCACAATATGTAGAAAGAAAAATCAATCACCTCGTAATTGTTTTGAGAATGAAATAACACTCCACACAGTTTAGTGGCACCTAGAAAGTATTAAAAAGCATTACTTTCCCTCTCTCACAATGATTTAAATTTCTTATTTTTTCTACTATAGATCTTAAATTAAAGCATACCAGAAAAAAAAAAAAAAAAAACTAGGGCAGAAGGTACCATGTAAAGATACATCTACCAGCCACTAGAGGCTAGGAGAGAGGCACGCAGCAGTTCCTTTCTTAGATCTCTCAGAAGGAATTAACACGGCCGATACCCTGATTTGGACTCCTGGACTCCACAACTATGATGAAATAAAGTTCTGTTCTTTATAGCCACCCATTTTGTGGTATTTTGTTATGGTAGTCCTTGGAAATGAAGGCAGTATTGATGTATGTATTAAGCATATGTCTGTTTATGTGTATATACATACATATCTTTCCTATCTATCTCTGCTGAAAAGGCCTAGAAGCAAGGATACTTCAGTAGTAATGAGCTCACCCAGCACACAGATCTTCATTTTTAATTGAAACAAGGTAAAAAGGAACCTGTGTTTCTCAGGGAAATGGCCAATTTCAGGGCTGGAGAGGGTAGGTGCAAGATAAGCTTGGAACATCTTATAAGGAAGTCCTCACAAAAATGATGAGGATCCATAAGTCCATACTGTTTATAAACACATAAATAAAAAAGTAAAGGGGAAGGGAGGACTCTTGTTTACAGTAGAATATCAAGAGCCAACTAGTAAATGTGGAATACAGAAGTTAGAAAGTCATCATTTTGTAACCATCATAGAGAAGACTGGCTCAAGCAAGAACCATCAATTGATTCTAAACCCAGGGGAAAGTTTCATGAGAAGCAGGATAATTGTATGGCCTTCTTGTGCCTCCCCACATGATTGTTAGTTGCACGATAAAAAAGTAACTCTGCAGTGGAGAAATAGAACAACACTTGACTGAATGATCAAAATTAACTTCATCAGCGCAGAGCAGGTGAACACTGTGTGCCTCCACACAGTGTCCCGAGAAGGCCATAATATCTCTTATGTCATATTCCACCCAGGAAGGCATACCTGAGTCTCATGGCTAGGAAACATCCGGCAAACCCAGAGTAAGGAACACTTGTCATGAAAGATAAAGCAAGGCTATGAAAATGCTCCATATTAAAGGAGACTAAAGAGAAATGTCAACTAGATCAATACCCTAACCTAGACTGGATCTTGTACTGAGGTGGCGTTAGGGTGGTGAAACGCTATAAAACACATCACTGGGTCAAGAGACAAAATTCGAATACATATTAGATAAAAGTATTATATCCATATATTTACTGAGGTTATAACTGCGCTGTGGTTAGGTAAGAGACTATCTCTATTCTTAAGAAGTACATACTGTGTATTTAGGAGTAAAGAGCCATAGTGTGTGTAATTGACTCTCAAATGATGCAGAAGAAAAAATCTATGCACATCTATGTATATATATATATATACACATACACACACACGTGCATAGGCACACACACGGAGTGAATGCAAGTAATAAAGCAAATGGGATAAAATGTTAACCACAGATAAACCCGGGTAAAGGATATACAGGTGTTCTTTGTACTATTCTTATTCTTGCAACTTTTCAGTACACTTATTTCCAAATGCAAATTATTTTTTAAAAAAGAGTGTGTTGTGCTTGCTTTGGCAGCACATATACTAAAATTGGAACAATACAGAGAAGATTAGCACGGCCCCTGCGCAAGGATGACACAAGATTCGTGAAGCGTTCCATATTTTTTGTCACAGTATAGGGAGAGCAATTAGAGTCACATAACACTGTATGTATAAATTTTTGTATAAGAGACTAACTTGAAATGTAGACTTTCACTTAAACTACAACAATATACAAAAAAAAAAAAAATGTGCTATCAACTTGATTTAGAAAAGACAGAAATATTATTTTAGCTTAGCCCAAAATAACAGAGGCTAATATCAAAATAAGCTAGAAATTCATCTTAATCCAGATCTGAAAAATGTTGTAAGCAAATTTTGCTTAAATTACTTCCTACTTTAACGTTTATAAGATCATATATTGAGGTGGTTTTAGTAAAATAGCTTACAAACTATAGAACAACCAACAGAGAAGGGTATATTTAATAAATTACAATGACATAGCCGTATGCCATTAATTAGCTGGGTGTCTTCCCAGAAGCCTTGTAAGGAAAACCTACTTAGTAATCAGAAAAATGGTAGAGTGTCTAATCAGCAACCTTCATAGGTTTGAAATACAATTTTTCAGAACTTAACTCTTAAAATCATACCACATTTCTTTTTCTTATTTTAGAATAATGTCTGAGACCCAACAGTAATCTTTAATTTCACATTTTTAGTACTTACCTTTGCTTAGATACTAACATCGAGATTTGGAAGCTCGGGGGATGCAGAATTAAACATTTCATGCCCTTGGAAAACGTAGTGTCCTTAGTTCACATGGAGATACAGAGGCTGACATCATAACATTTTTACTTCAATATTTGCTTCTTAGGGACTGACATAATGAGAACATACCTATGGCATCCTCAGTGTTGAGATGGCTTACATTTGCAGGCCAGCTATACCTCCTCTCAATGAGCTGAAATTGTTTGACCAGATTGACCCCAAGGATTGATTTGTGGAGTATGACCTAAGGCTTTGTTTTTCTGTTTGTTTTATTTTGTTTTAAAGGAAGCTAATTGGTTATAGATCTGAGATATTGCCACTTTAAAAACTTTCTGCTAATATATTGAAGCCCTGGCCGTGCAGTGGTTAAGAGCTACAGCTGCTAACCAAAAGGTTGGCAGTTTGAATCCACCAGCCCCTCCTTGGAAACCCTGTGAGGCAGTTCTCCTCTGTCCTATAGGGTTGCTATGAGTCGGAATTGACTCAATGACAATGGGTTTGGTTTTGTTTTTTTATACTGTAGCAAGAAAGTACAATTTACTTATTCTTGAATTATTGGCTATTTATACTTCAAACAAATGAGCTAATTGTTAGCTTATTTATCTAATAGGCTAAGTCTAAATAGCTATTAGTGGCTTTAGTAAATGAAATTATATTTGCATTTTAAAAGGTTTTTTTAAATGCCACTCTGTATTTCACATGTAGTGGGTTTATATAAAAACATCTCTGATTAAGGCATGTCTTTATAAAGTTAACATTTAATTTCCTGTAACTGCCTGCATAAACGAAAGGAAAATTCATAATTTATAAATTTTCTGCTGTAGACATCAGGCCATGTTCCTCAGTGGCAATTCACCTGGCTCTATTAACATGTAACGATTTCAACATTAGAAGGAAGTTAAAAGGGAGAACTGGAAGTACGGAGGGAAGAAAGTGAATCCAAGAAAGAGCAAAGAGGAGAAAAGAGAAGAGGAAACAACAGAGGAAGGAGAGCTAGAATGCCTGTGGGAAGGGAAATAGAACAGATATTCAAAAAAGAGAAGAAAGGGGCAATGAGATTGAGGGAGAGGAAAGTGGGAGATTAAAATTTCTCACTTGAGGGTCATTGAAAAGATTCTGAGCTGGGGCCATCTTATTTACATTTGGGTAAAAGAGAGTACTAAATTCCTAATCAGAGAGGACCATTTCCTGTACTTCATGTTGCTTCTGTTTGTTTAACACAAGTTTATTTTAAGATAAACTTAGCTTATATGAAAGTACTCTTTCACCCTTGTACAAGATTTAAGCACTCCTTTTAGAGATGGATGGTAACTCTGTCAGATGACTGGGCTGAGCAGAGGTTCTGCAACATGCCTGGAATTTGTAAGAATTGCCAACTATTAATAAAGCAGTTTGCTTCCAGTTGTCACTGTGTGCCATGCTTTGAAGCATTCCCTGAGGAATATTTTTAAACAAGCTTAGATAGAATTTGTCGTGGTATCATATACCCGCTATTGAACTGTTCTGAGCTTTGAATCAGCCATGTATCCTTTGTGTGGAAAAGAAAAACAATCTGTCATAAAAGTGCATGAAAGTTGACAATGTTTTCTTTAATAGCTATATCTTGGGAATATATATTTATGAATTTTTTAAACACTCATTTGGTAAACACATGCGACATTCTCAGATTGTTTAAAATATGAACCACTGACCTTAACCATAACTACGACTTACTTTGCAGATAAACCTGTGGTTTTCTGACTGTCAAGCAGCCTATAATGGTCTACTTTAAAGAAAGAACTCATGTCTATTTTTTTTTTCAGTAGTTTGTTTTATGACCAAGTATAGACATTATTCAAAATAGCTATCTCAATGCTTATTTAATTTTCCAAACTGTATCAATTATTGTCTAACATTCTATCAGTAGACAGTGAAATCAGTGAGGTTATTTAAAGGCAATAATGGAGCAAAATGTCAACTCAAATGATGATTTTTCTTCCCATCTAAAAATTCCTTTTCTTTTTCACATGTTACAATTAGTCTATAAATTTTTTTTTAATGGAAATTCAAAGGTACTGCCTTAAAGGTTGAATGACAGTGCTGCCACAGAGTGATATATGAATGTTCTTAGAACACATAAAATTATAATTGACAACAAGTGATGACTATATTTGGGCTTACAGAAGCACCTAAAATAAACAGTATCCTTGCTTTTAATTCATGATGGAGTTCATTTCAGGAGCACACACAGACTTCTAATAAAACATCCCGCTATTTGCTACCCTTAACAAAAGGCAGCACAATTCCATTGAGTAGTTTTCATATAATAGTCAATCAAATATGTTACCACCATCCTTGCATTAATTATTTGTATAGCATTCATAATTACGTTCAGTATGTCTTATTTGACCCCCAAATAATTTTATCTTCCTTTTAAACACAAGTCATCTGAGGCAAAATGATATAAAGGTGACTTCTTCACCGATTAACTTAAGGCTTGTAATTGTTGAACTTTTAATTCGTATAGTTAAGACACTAAGTTACCATTTCCTTCCATCTCTGCTTGTAACATTTATCTCAAATGAGAGCTAAATAGCAAGATTAGCTTAAGAATTAAGACCAGAGTCTAATGTATTAGAACGCAGCAGCATAGATAAGGACCCATAGAATTTTAGAGCTAGAGATTTTAAAGATAACGTTTTAAAGGAAACAGAATTCCAAGGATATCAAACGACCTGCCAAACTTTGCATAGTTGGTATGAGAATAAGTAGAAAGGAAGCTAAGAACATTTGATAACTCCGTAAGAAAGGATAAGAGAATAAACAATGTCTTGGCAATACCAGTAACTAGACAGTATTCCCATGGGGCAGAATGGTTTATGGAACACTCTGCCTAGGAAATACCCTTGAACAACGTTGAATGAAGCTAATCTGCTAAGGTTTTGTTACTTTACCACCAGCAATAACCAACAGGCTTTTTACCATCGCTTTGGATATAAGGGTCTGTCCACAGATATACTCCATATGTAGCCTCTACACTGGACTACTATAGTCCAAAACTTTTTTTTTATCAACAGAAAATATCAGTCTTTAATCAAATGCATTGGGAAAATATTTTAACTTAAAATGTATATTCCCTGATGTGTGTGTGTGTTCTTTTTAAGTAACACACTTTTAAGAGTGTATTTTCTTTTTAAGCAGAACCAGAAAGAAGGACGCATCAGGGAGAGCACAGGCTCTATGACTAAGAGTAAGGAGGGAAAACCTTCTAGCCCTGAAAGTGAAAATCCCCTTCTATTTTAAGGAACATTCTCTTACTTTAAGAATTTCTCAAGTGAGTCATTAGGGTTAGATCATATTCTCCAGAGACGTTTATTTTCCAAAGAATAAGCCTTTAATGCATCTATAAGAAAGGAAAAATTATAATCTGAAAACTAAGGAGAACCATTCCTTTCCAAACACCCTGTCTGCTCTGTTCTCATCAGTCCACAGAGCCCAAACAGCTGTGGCAAGAAATAAAGATCTCAACTCTGTGGAGGGAAAAATACCCAAACATGAGTTCTCTAGTGCCATGGCTTTACATGGAAACCCTGGTGGTGTAGTGGTTAAGAGCTATGTCTGCTAACCAAAAGGCTGGCAGTTCAAATCCACCAAGTTCTCCTTGGAAACTCTATGGGGCAGTTGTACTCTGTCCTGTAAGGTTGCTGTGAGTCAGAATTGACTCGACAGCAATGGGTTATGGCTTTATATGACTGCTTTTCTGTAGCTATTGGCAAATCCTCTACTTTGCCTTAACCCAGCGTGTCTCAGAGGCAGAGAAGTGGACGATCTGGGGCTTTGAAAACTCCCAGCTTTCTGGGTGAAACCGTAATTGTGTACTTTAAGTCAGCCTGTATAAAAGCATATATGAATAGCTGCTGTTTTATTGCTCACCCATTTAAAATGCAAATGATAGTACCAAAAATTTCCGAAGTCTACACTCCAGATGTTCTTGTTATTCACTACAGCTTTTTTTTGCTACACTTATCTTCTCCTACATATCTCTGAATTTATTCTGCTACATAACTCTCCTCATGAAAACTCCTACTTGTTTCTTAAATAATTTTGTTTGATATATTTAAAAAGTTAGAATCAAAAAATAAGCTCTCGTTTTCCCAAGTAATGAGGAAAATAGACCTTCATTTCCATATTCCAAAAGTTAAATATGTAGAAATAAACTAACAATAACATAAAGTGGCAGACATCCTATTTATGATGCCTCATTGATCGCTCTGTGGAAAGAAAAGTGGCCCAGTTTTCCTCAAGAGTATGTAAGGGACCCAAAATGGAGGAACAAAATTTCTGTCAAGGGTGTCCGTCACCAACACCCCCTATGAGATTACTTAATTCAGTCTCCTTGAACTTGGAGGAAAACATAAACACACACACACACACACACACACACACACACACACACACACGCAAACACACACGTGCACGCAAAAGCCTCTCTCTTTCAGCATGAAGAAAGGGAAAGTCTTGCTGCTGGCCATAAATGATAAGATACTGTTCCAAGCAGTGAAGGAGACATGGAATCATTCCTCATTCATGCATTCATTTATTCAACAACCATCTATTACCAATTTCTATTGCAAACACCATACTAAAATGAAAAATACACATTCCTTACCTTTAAGACTTTATAATCCAATAGAAGGAGAAAGGGAATATACAATTAAACACTCTGTTGTTTAGGATTCTTTGCATTAGAAGTGACAGAAGCCCACTTTACAAGGACTTATTTGTTGGGAATTTATTGGCTCATGTAACTAAAAGTTCTAGATTTAGATTCCAGGCATAGCTGGATCAAGCAAAGTCAACAGGCAATATGTCTCATTCCTCTGGATTGCTATGCTTTCCTCTTGATTGATTTCATTCTCAGGCAGGTTCTCACCTTGTGGGGGCATCAAGGCCACTAGCGGCTCCAGGCTTACATGTCACCAACATGAGAACTCTCATGAAAAGAGAGAGATTTTTGTCTAATAGGTTCAGCAAAAGTCCGAGAACTGATGCTAATTTGGCCTGGCTTTGGTCATGTTCCCATCCCTGAACCAACCTCTGTGGCTACAGTGATAGAATTTGTTACTTAGCTAGGCCAGTAGGCTGACTGTGTGGGAGGGATGGTTCCACTAAGAAAGGGCAATACCATTCAAGATGAGAAATGGATGCATGTAAAACAGAGATGTCACCTTCAACAACATTACAAGACCAAGTGTGAAAGGGACTGAAACAAAGTCAACAGAGTATTGAGAGCATATGAAGACAGAACATTTAATTGTAATGGGAGAGGGGAGGACTTAGAAGGTAGATAGGTGGTTAACAGTTTCACAGAAAAAGTGGCATTTAAAAAGGATCTTGAAAAGACAGGTAGAACTTCAACAGGTGTAATCTCAGGATGGTGCATATGACACATAAGTAAGTTAGTTGATTTGTTTAACAAATATAGTAGAGTCATGGAAGCTGTAGTGGATGCTGTGGTATGCTACCAAGACCTCCCCTTTAGGACTGAAAGCTCTATTCCACCAGCTGCTGGGAGTGTGCGTGCTGACAGACCTCATCTGTCAGCATTCTCTAAGAATGGCCTTCAGCTTCAGAAAGCCGCCTCGCCCGAGGACATGCTCCCTCCCTAGGAGTAGCCTACATCCCCAGGGGTAGTAACTAGTTGATGTGAGGGTATAAAGAGCCAGCCTTCTCACTCCAACTCAGGACAATTTTGAAGGGCCATCTAAACTTCAGAGCTTACCATGGGGTTGACTGAGGTCCAGGGGCAGATTACCCAGTAAGCAAGTTAAGCATGGGCTTACTTGTGCTTACTTCCTAATCTATAGTGACCAATTTCACCTGGGTTTCACCACGTCTTTAATCATGTGAAACCCAGGTGAAATTGGTCACTACAGATTTGGAAGTAAGCACAAGTAAGTTCATACTTACTTTGCTTATTGGGTAATCCACCCCTGGATTTCAGCTAAGCTCTAGGGGGTTTTGAATGCCATACTAAGGAATTTGAGCTTTATTAGAATATAAGAATGGCATGATTTTAATTGTGCTTGGAGAAAGCCACTCAGGCAACCAGGTGAAAAAATGATCTAAAATGAGACAAGATAAATGACAGATACACGTTAAAAAATCATTCCAGGAGTGCAGGCAAAAGGAAAAGACAATGGGGACCACAAATAGGACTATGGCAGTGAGAATGAAAAGGAGGAAAGAAACTGAGGGATCATAAAGAGACTCTCCTAGGTTGGGTGAATGATGATGTGGGCGATTGTAAGAAAGAAAACGAAAGAGACTACAAGATTTCCAGCCACGGAGGTAGCTAACAGTAAGAGGGGTAGCACAGTGTTAAGATGTATCAGTCAGGGACCAGTCAAAAACAGAAACCACATCAGTTATTTTAACTGACAAAATAGAATATAACATAAACAGGTTTGGAGAATCAAAAGGTAAAAAGGGAATAATAAGGTATCATGGAGGTAGCAACTGAAAGAAGCAGTTACCATTCCTAGGGTTGGGGGAACAAAGGGAAAAGAATGGAATTATTAAAACATAGAAGTTTGGGAGAAGGGCTCCACCAATCTGGAACCTAGACCTTGAGGAGTGGATGTTCTCAACTGGTGCTACTGTTTCTGAGTTTGGAGGGGTCCCCATGGGGCTCGAAACCAAACCTCTAAGAAGGGGGTTGGGTTGCAGTCAATGATACTAGTGTCTGGAAGAGAGGTGTAATAAAGATAGTTCTGCAAGGGTTAGGACAATTGCAGATTGGGAATGACTGCTGCAGCTAGAACACATTGCGTCTGCCTGGGTGAAGAAGCAATACAAGGATAATACTCACAGTTACAGGAAGCAAACAGAGGGAGTAAGTCCCTTCTTCCCCTTCTAGCTTTGTCGTCTCCCTCTAGTGCCCTCTGATTGGCACAACCTGTGAACCCTTGAGTTAGCTATTTGATTTCCTCAATCCTCAATTTCTTCCTCTATTATGTGGGAGCTCACATTCGTCCTACCTTGTAGAGTTATTGAGAGAACTCAATGAAATGATACATGTAATGTGGCACATATAGTGATAACTATAACTTTCTCTAATTATTATTAAAATAGGAGATCTATGCAGATGACACAACCTTGTTTGCTGAAAGTGAGAAGGACTTGAAGCACTTACTGATGAAGATCAAAGATTGCACCTCAACATAAGGAAAACAAAAGTTCTCACAACTGGATCAATAAGCAACATCACAGTAAATGGAGAAAATATTGAAGTTGTCAAGGATTTCATTTTAATTGGCTCCACAATCAACCCAGGGAAGCAGCAGTCAAGAAATCAAAAAACGGGAGGTGGGACCAAGATGGCAGAGTAGTCAGATGTTTCCTGTTGTCCCTCTTACAACAAAGACATGAAAAAACAAGTGAATCGATTGTATATGACAATCTAGGAGCCCTGAAAATCAAAGACTACGTTGAGGAGTTGGACTGAGCAGCAAGGGAGGGAGAGAGAGTTCAGAAGCAGCAAGGATTTAGCAGGCTGGCTTGGTCAGTGTGTGTGGGTTGAGGCAAGCAGCTGTGCTCAATATGCATTCTCCACCTTGGGAGAAACACAGCGGTGGAGAGTCAGCTCAAGCCCCCAAAACAGCGGAGAAGTGGTGCTGAATCTGCGAAAGTTAAGTGCAAGCATCTAACCTACTGAACAGGATCAAAAAAACCCTTCCCCTCTCTAGGAAGTACCTCTCTCCCATTTACCCGCCCCCTGGTTCTGGTCTGGCTTCTGGTGAGGCTTCAGTGATTGCCTCACCCCCCTGGGCCAGAAGTGGGACCCATCATGTGCCCCGAGCCATTCTCTCAGCTTTGGAGAGGGAACAAATTAACAAACAGGAAAAAATAGTCTGCCAGCACCCCTAAGCCAAGGCACAGGCATAAGGGGTCCACAGACTTTGAATGCTTTTCACACCGCCTAGACCTGTGTGGGCACATTTCAACAGCGTAGGGCCTCATTAGCACAGTGCAAGCGGGTATATACCTGAAGCCTATTTTCAGCTGCAACGGCTAAGGGGAGTGGCAGGTTTGTGGCATTTAACACTGCCCTGCCCATTAAGCAGGGTCCTCACCTACCCACATCAGGGACCTGAGTGGCTCCTGATGGCTCCACTCACTCCACCTAGCCACCCACAAGAGGGATCCGAGAACAAGTGGTGCTTCCCAGTGCTTACAGCCAACAACATTGGGTGCCTAAAGTCCAGCTACAAAACCCACCCACCTATGTGCTCTAGGGAACAGGGACACGCCTTCCACCCAGGCACTCCGGGGCAGCCATCAGCTCCTTATCTTGCATGCACATAGCCCCCTACTGCAGCCAGATACCTGTGCCTACTCCAGTCACTCCTACATAGCCCTGCCCATCTAGGGCTGTAGGTGAGAGCTTGCACCACACACTCGGTGACTGATGACCTGGACACCCGAGCTGAATCCACACAAAAAAAGTAAATGGACTCCTGGGCTCACATACGTAGTAACAGCTCTAACCACCTGGTGACAGGACGTGAGAGCTTCAAAGACGTCAATAATCAAAAGTAGCTCACACAACCAGCCTATTTGGGCATATCAAAACTAAACAAGAAGCTAGGACACAGTAAACAAACATAAAATAAATAAATATAATAACTTATTGATGGCTCGGAGACAATGGTCAATAACAAATCACATAAAAAGGCAGACCATGATGGCTTCCGCAAACAACCAAAGCAAAGAACCAAGAAACCTCCTGGAGGAAGATAATTTCTTGGAATTACTAGAGGTAGAATTCAAAAGATTAATATACAGAGCTCTTCAAGAGATCAGGAAGGAGATAGTTCAAAATGCAGAACAAGCCAAGGAACACACAGGCAAAGCTATAGAGGAACTTAAGAAGGTTATACAAGAGCATAATGATAAATTTAACAGGCTGCAAGAATCCATAGAGAGACCGCAAACAGAAATCCAAAGGATTAACAATAAATTTCAGAGTTAGACAACTCAATAGAAAGTCATAGGAGCAGAACTGAGGCAATGGAAGTCAGAATTAGTGAGACTGAAGATAAAGCACTTGACACGAATTTATTTGAGGAAAACTCACATAAAAGAATTCTAAAAAATGAAGAAACCCTAAGAATTATGTGGGACTCTATCAAGAGGAATAAACTTTGAGCTACTGGAGTACCAGAACAGGGCAGGATAACAGAAAATATAGTGAGAATTGCCAGAGATTTGTTGGAAGAAATCAAACAACATATTGCATTGGGCAAATATACTGCAAAGACATCCTTAAAATGTTAAAAAGCAAAAATGTCACTTTGAGGACTAAAGTATACCTGACTCAAGCCATGGTATTTTCAATCACCTCATATGCATGTGAAAACTGGACAATGAATAAGGAAGACTGGAGAAGAATTGAAGCCTTTAAATTATAGTGTTGGTGAAGAATATTGAATATACCATGGACTGCCAGAAGAATGAACAAATCTATCCCAGAAGAAGTATAGCCAGAACGCTCCTTAGAAGCAAAGACGGCAAAACTTCGTGTCATATACTTTGGACATGTTATCAGAAGGGACAGTCCCTGGAGAAGGACATCATGCTTGGTAAAGTAGAGGGTCAGTGAAAAAGAGGAAGACCCTGAATGTGATGAATTGGCACAGCGGCTGCAATAATGGGCTCAAACATATCAATGATTGCGAGAATGGCGCAGGACTGAGCAGCATTTTGTTCTGTCATACATAGTGTCTCTACGAGTTGGGACTGACTCAACGGCACCTAACAACAGGAGAAAAGAGAGAAGTTTGAGTTGTTTATCTTATAGTTTTTGGTATTTGAAGGGGATTGGGGGGCAGTGAAGAATGAGTTGTTGGGGTTATGTTGTTGAGTATCTTCTAGAACAGCTTTATTTAATGTGGAGAGCGTTGGAAGTATTCATCTGGACTCAACTCAGGGCTAAAGGATCAGTAGAATGGATTTATAGTGAAGTCATTTAATTTGGTTAACATAACTTTTTCTGGCAACAGACAGATACGCAGGACAATGAACTGAGAAAGATGGGTGTATTCAGGGATCAGGTAGAAGTTTATGAATGGACAGACCTGGACACTGTGGTTCTAAAACTCTAGCATGCATCAGAATCACCCGGAGGGCTTGTTCAAACACAGATTGCTGGGCCCCATACCGGAAATTTCTGATTCAGTATGTCTAGGTTGATGGGGCCTAAGAATTTCTAACAAGTTCCAAAAAGATGCTAATGTCACTGGTTCAAGGATGACACTTTCAGTAGTACTGGTCCAGAGAACTAAGCACAGAGCTGCAATTATTGGCAAGCGTCCAAATAAGAAAGGGGAAGAAAATTAATTGTTGAGTATTCACTACAAGTTTCACAGGCCTTATCTAGGAAGTACATGTTGTATATTTTTCAGATGAGAAAACTGCAATTCAGAGAGGTGAGGAACATGTTCAAAGCCACACATTAGTAAGGTAGTAACACTAGTACTCTGACTCAGATCCACCTGAGTCGAAACTCGTATTTCTTCCCTTGTGTTATGCTCTTAAGGTAATCTCTGCATGTATAGTCAGGAGAGGGCCAGGAGACTAGGAGGACGGAAGGACCTACAGTTCACAATGAGGCTTTAAGCACCATCTAGATGCCAACAACTCCCAAATACATCTTTCCAGGTCAGACCTATCTCCTGAAATCCAGTGCTCTGCTACCTACCCAACATCTGTACCGGCCATTCTCTCTCCCTGGAACACTCTTTCTCCACATACCTAACAGCTTCAAGTCTTTGCTCAAACTTCATTTTCTCAATAAACCTGTTGCCCTCCAGTCAATTCCAACTCGTAGTGATCCTATAGGACAGAGTAGAACTGCCACATAGAGTTTCCATTGAGTGCCTGGTGGATTTAAACTGCCGACCTTTTCTTGCAATCACCCCTACTCCCAGACATCCTGATCTCTCTTACTCTATTTTTTTCTCTTATGTTTTTTCTTTTTTCATTTTTTCCTCATAACCCTTCTAAAATGGTATGTAATTAACCTGTCTGTTACATTTATTATTGATTATGTATCTCACGCCCTCTAGAATGTAAGTTCTTTAAGAAAAGGATCCTTAAATTTTGTTCACTGAGGTATCCAAAGTGCCTAAGCTTGTGGTTGGCACATTATAGGTGCTCAATAAATGCTTGTGGAATGAATGAGGGGCAGAAATGAGTTCAATGGAAGCAAGAAGGTGGAAGAGATGCAAAGTTAGAATAATGACGTCAGCGAGAACAGTTTCAGAACTAGACCTCCTGAAGATGGCTGGATCCTGGTGATGAGGAAAGCATGGCTGTGAGTGTGACCTATGGAAGGGGAGTGGAGAAGGGGTGGACTATAGAGAAGGACAAATAAAGAGAACACCCAAGAGTCAAAGTAAAAGAGCTTCTCTTACCACTGTCCTCAGAAAAGAAATAGAGAGTAACGGGGAAATGGAAAGTTATTTTCCCTTTGGGAAGTGTTCAAAGTTTTGCAGTAATCTTAAAAAATATGCATTATTTCTCAAATGGATATTAGTTTCCTTACCTTACATATCTACCTGTGAAGAAAGTAAATCAGACCAGCTTCTAACACTAAGAACCCCTGTAATTTTCCAATGTTTTGGCTTCTGAAACGTTTTTGCTTAAATCAGGAAGGCATGAGTAAGAAGGACTGCCTAGACAGAAACCAAAGAGGCTTCATCCACTCTGTGCAGAATTACAGGGTCCAGAATGGCAGGACTCTTTGGGTAGACAGCAACAAAAAACACCAAACTAAGGCTGCCTTAAAAAGGGGAGGGGCAGGGGTTTATTGGCTTGTGGAACGTAAAAGTCAAGGGTTTCAGGTCGAGCCTGATCTAGACATACAAGCAATGTCATCAAGAATCTTATTTTCTTCATCAGTAAGCTTTTCTGTCCTCTGTGTTCTCATTATTTCCTAGCAGACTTTCCCCAAATATGGCTTCCACAATCTCTAGGGTTACATTTTTTCATATTAGCCACCCCAATAGAAGAAGCCTCTTCGCCAGTCATTCCAAGATAAGTTCCAGGCCTGCCTTTCCTTTCCTGACTTGAGTTATGTCATCTCCCCTAAACATATCACCAGGGGCAAAGGATGTAGGCCTCTAATTTTCTCATCCTGGGTCTTACACATGTCTGCTCCTGGACCAAAAGATGGATCAGACCCTACATGGACTGATTGTAGAGAAGCATGATTCCCTGAAAGAAAAGACTCGTGCTCTTTTATCAGAAAAGGGGAAATTGATGCTGAACAGGCTGCAAAAGTATATTGGTGTTTTTTCAAAGTTTTATAGGACAGAATCTAACTGCTTATATAACAATGTTCTTAGGAATATGTAAAAAGTAAAGGCCAAAAAAATTTATCTTAATTTAGAAAGTCCATACTTTTGCAAGAGTATGTTATTTTCAGTGACTGCATGGTTGAGGACAAATTTTCTTTCTTAAATAATCCTAAACACTTCAGAGTCCTATGTCACCTTCCCCCTTAACAGATGTCTGATATTTCCCAGATTCGGGGCTAGACACTAGGTAGGATACAAACAGAGGCAAGATGTACCATCAGGGAACCATGCTCCTGCCTTTCCCTACCTCCCCCAGCCACCTTGTTGGGGGCATCAAATGACACCATCTTGAACACTTTGCTTCCAGGTCTTCCACCTGTCCTGGCCCAGGTTCCCATGGCTGCCATCATCCTGCCCAGTCCGGGCCCCGTCACCCTTTCCGGTTGGCAGCTGTAGTCATGAAAAGTCAGTGAAAAGGCTTTGAAAGGTTTGGGACCTTCAGATCCTACCTCTGAAATCTAGGAATTTCCCAGAAAGGTCCCTCTATGACTAATCATGAGTCTGACCCTGCCTCCCATATACCTCTGAAATCCAACAAGACAATTTTCAAGCACCAGTTCAGTTTTTCGTTTTGTTTTATTTTGTTTTTAAGAATTGGACAAACCATCATGATCTCCTAGGGCAAAGAATCTTAGTGCTAGAAGTAAATTTAGTGATCACTTAGTTTGGCCCTGTATTTTCAAGTAGGAAACAAGACTCGCAGACAAGTGATGCGAGTGCAGATAGCAATCCCCACTGCTGCTGAGACAGCCTCCTTGGTGGTGACTCAGAACAACAGCAGGAATAACAGAGGGCAAAGATGGTGAGGAGTCATCTCTCCCAATCTGGTCTCTTGCCTTTCGTCTTTTGCTAAAACCTTATTTTATTCTTGCATTTATTCATTTATTCCTTCTGCAAAGATTTATTTAGTTCCTATCATGTGCCAAGAACAAAACAGCTCCCAAATGAAAAAGACCCTGTCCTTCCTCCGAGACTCTCGAGGTCTAATGGGAGAAGCAGACACATGCTGGGATATGCACTGCCTGTGGTCACAGAACTAGCAATGACAGAAAAGATTAAAGGGGGATGGAAAAGGGCCTCCATACCCAGCTCAGGGGCAGTGGGAGTGCAGCAGAGGGTGGACT
Source organism: Dugong dugon (assembly GCA_030035585.1). Classification (NCBI taxonomy): domain Eukaryota; kingdom Metazoa; phylum Chordata; class Mammalia; order Sirenia; family Dugongidae; genus Dugong; species Dugong dugon. The sequence goes on along the minus strand of CM057480.1, from coordinate 16,565,651 downwards.
CTCAGGGAATATGCCTCAAGTGAGATGAAAGTGAGCTGAGTCTCAAAGAAGGAGTCAATTGACAAAACTCAAGGCAGCCAAACTTGGCATGGAAAAGTGGCGACTGGTAAGCACAGCAGAGGCCAGATCGTGTAGAAGCGTTTAGGCCAAGTTAAGAAACTTGGAATTTATTCTGTAGTCAATGCCCATGAGGAACTATCAACATATTTTATGCAGTGTATAGTAATGTCATCCAGTTTTCATTTTTGCTAAATCATTCTGGCAGCTGTGTGGAAGGTAGGATTTAAGAGGACAAGATAAGTCAGGGAGGAAAATAGATGAAAGACTGAACTAGCAAAATGGCAGCAAGGAATGATAGAAAGAACTATTTTTGAGAAAAATTTAGGAGGGAAAATCAGAATCAGAAAAATGTAGAATTGATTAGATGTGGAGGGTGAAAGAATGAACACAAAGCTGGTATCCGCTTACCAGCTGGTGACTACAGTAGGAGGTTGGGCGGAGCCATTTGCCATGGAAGGCAAGGAAAGTAGACAGCAATTGGAGCAGTCTGCACTTTTACCATTTGGGGGCAAGGATACAATTGCTTCTCATGGACAAAGTGGATTCCGCAAATGACAAGCAGGTTTAAGCCATCTTGATGGGATCTGCCTAAGAAAGCAGCCTATGAGGAAGAGGAAACCTCAGGAGTTAGAAGCTATGCAATAGACTGCCAAAGACAAGAGCTGAGAGGACTGGACCCAAGAAGTCAGTAGTACAATGTATCACACTTGTCACCCTTGACATCCCTACAGGGGAATTTTCCAAGAGTCCACAAATGGCCCCATGAAAGAGCCATCATATGAAGGCCTGCTATAACAGAAAGCATGATGGCCAGACAATATTCACCAAGATAGAACAATAGCAGCACCAGTAACAAAAGGCTCTTGCCTGTTCTATTTCTAACTGAGAAAGCCATTTTGTAAGGGTTAGTTTGGATGAAACTAGCTGTAAACTAACTAATGCAGTTGGCACACGTAAACTACAACACGTAACAATGCTCTGAAAGCAAATGAGTGAGAGTGCCAAGGTCAAGCCCTCCCAACATAGTGGGTTCTCATTCTTGCCTTAAGACACCTCAAAGATGGTATGTAACATGTAACCAGCTGATATACACTAAAGGCACCAGCGTCAATATGTGTATTCATCATTAGTGAAGCTTAATTTTAGATGAAAAAAAAAATGGAAGGGCTAACATTTTCTGCCCACCTCCCAGGGGGTCATCTCTCACATTGCCCTAGGAGTGGGCCCTGCCCGTGGAGACAGCTGCTGTGATCACCCTCTGCTTTACAGAACCATTTCGGCATCTGCCAGGCCAGGCTCAGCTGGGCCACCAGCATTCGCTGCCCTCAGAAATGCCTGGATGTTCTCCAAACTCACTGAGGGACCAAATTACTGAACTGAGGGGTGGGTTCCATGGTCTCGGGGGATATCTAGCTCAACTGGCATAACATAGTTTATAAAGAAAATGTTCTACATCCTACTTTGATGAGTAGCGTCTGGGGTCTTAAAAGCTTGTGAGCGGCCATCTAAGATACTCCATTGGTCTCACCCTGTCTGGAGCAAGGGAGAATGAAGAAGACCAAAGACACAAGGGAAAGATTAGTCCAAAGGATAATGGACCACAACTACCACAGCCTCCACCAGACTGAGTCCAGCATAACTAGACAGTGCCTGGCTACCACCACTGATTTCTCTGACAGGGATCACAATAGAGGGTCCCAGACAGAGCTGGAGAAAAATGTAGAACAGAATTTTAACTCACAAAAAAAAGACCAGACTTACTGGTCTGACAGAGTCTGGAGAAACCCTGAGAGTATGGCCCATGGACACACTTTTAGTTCAGTACTGAAGTCACTCCTGAGGTTCACCCTTCAGCCAAGGATTAGACAGGCCCATAAAAAAAAACAAGACTAAATGGGCATACCAGCCAAGGGGCAAGGACGAGAATGCAGAAGGGGACAGGAAAGCTGGTAATGGAGAACCCAAGGTCAAAAAGGGAAGAATGTTGATATTCTTGCGGTTGGCAACCAATGTCACAAAACAGTATGTGTATGATTAATGAGAAACGAATTTGCTATGTAAACCTTCATCTGAAGTACAATTAAAAAAAAAGAAAAGAAAAAAAAATGCCTGGATGTTCTCAGGGAGCCCACACTGCCTGGCCGCTTCCCCTTTTCTGACCCTGAAACACAAATTTCTGATTGCTTCCCCTGGGTAGTGGGAGCGAAGGGTGAAGAGAGGGATGACTCTGTGGCTCAACTGTGACTCATGTCTTCAAATGGTACCTTGTGTCTCCTGCTAAGTAGAAGCCAGGGAACAAGATTAACTTCTAAGCAGGCACTCTGCTACTTATGGAAGCAACAGTCCTTAAAGGACCAGTTTTGGTGAGTCCTGGGAGACAGAGCTAAGTCAAGGGTCCAGTTCTGGGAAAGGATTGTTTATTTCTTAATTATTTTTTATTAAGCAAGCTACAAGGATACTGGTTAGGTTGTAAACTATAGGAGGCTGTACAGTAGCAGCAAGAACCTTCTCTTGAACCTGATTTAAACTCTGTTCCCTTAAAAGTTTCTGAACTCAAACGGGACTAATGAGGCACAGCAGTCCAGGGATAGGGACTAGAAGGCAGAAGAGGACAGGAAAGCTGGTGATAGGGAACCCAAGGTTGAGTAAGGCTAGTGTTGACCTGTAGTGAGGTTGTTAACCATTGTCTTAGGGCAACATGTGTACTGTTTAATGAGAAACTATTTTGTTCTGTAAACCATCTAAAGTGAGAATAGAGTAATTGATGTCACTAAAGTGTGTGTGTAGAAATTTTTGAAATGGTGTGTCTTTGGCTATGTATATTTTCACCAAAAAAAAAAAAGGACAAGAAGGGAGAGAGTTAACATGTCATGGGGTTGTTAACCAATGTCATAAAACAGTATGTGTACTGTTTAATGAGGAACTATTTGTTCGGTAAACCTTCACCTAAAGTCCAAAAAAAAAAAAGTTCTGAACTCTTTTCTACCAATAGTCTTTTTGATGCTCTCAGCTTCCTTCTTTCCTATTGATACTCCCTTTTGATCTTGGCACTTTACTACTCCCCTGAGGTTATTGCACATAGTTCTGCTTACCCTAGAAAACCATCACTTTTCTGATCTTTTCTAAGCTACCTTTAGCTGGGATTCCTGGTAAGACTTTATATACTCTATCTTGCCTTCAAATCCTCCCCACTCTCATATTCCCATATCCTCCAGAATATTCAGTTTCTCATAGGGGAAGGTATTTTGTATTTCTCATAGAGAAATATATCTTTTATTCTGGGTCCAGATATACGTCCGTCTGTCTTTATCTTTCCGTGAGTATATAGTATTCAAAAATATCTTGGATTGTATTATATGTATTTAAGACTTCTGTTTGTTTGCTTTATGCAGATAGCTTGCTCATACTTTTTCTGTGCACATGTAAAAAAAAGAATTCTGGAATAATTAAAATAATTAGTGGAAGAATTAAAAAGCAAAACACAATAAATGACACCTTTTAGAAATAGCATAAACTATTAGGTATTTTTACAAATTAAAAAGAGGTAAGAAGAGCAGAGAAAATGTATAATTTTAGCAAATTCCATCACATTAGCACACACAAAATGTTGTATGAATTCTAATCTATTTTTTCCTTAATGCTGTTTAGGTAACAAAAGTTATTTCCATTTTGGTGCTAGCAGCAAAATGAATATGATATGAAATTATATATATATGTATATATATATGCCTGTATATGTGTATATATATTCTAAGGAGTCCTGGTGGCACAGTGCTTAAGCTCTTGGCTGTGAACTGAAAGTTGGGTGGTTCGAACCCACCTGCCACCTGAGGAAGAAAACTGTGGCAACCTGCTTCCGTGAAGATTACCAAGAAAAAATCCATTGCCATCAAGTCACTAGTGACCCTATAGAACAGAGCAGAGCTGGATCGTAGGATTTCCAAGGCTGTAATCCTTACAGTGAAAGCTTTTCAGAAGGAAAGAAATATGTTTAGCCAGCTCTAAGTGAGGGACTATTCTTTCTATAAATACTTATTGAGCTCTTGCTCTGTGCATAACACTTTGTTAAGTACTAGGTGGAACCCAGAGAAGTAAACAGGCTCACAGGACACCAGGGATATGAGCAATACCAAGAAACCGTATTTGGCTTTGGAATGTCAAGCTATGGAGGACCTCAACCCAACTCAGTCTAGAAACATGCCTACCTTCTCTGTCTTCCTCACTTCTATTTTATAGCACACATTACTTTTCAGTGCTGTTTTATGGCACACATCACTATTCTGTTTGTGTGTTTCACCCACTGTCTGCCAAACTGCAGAGAAATATTGCTTTTTAGAAAGAGATAGGCAGCAGCCTGAACTCTTCCTTCTCCTTTTATTCTATGCTTCCTCTCCATGATGTCCCATGCAACCCCTGTCCTTTTATGCTTTCTGGGAACAACAGAATAAATAGAAATTAAGCTATTTGATCTAAAAAGGAATTCTTGATTTTATAGCCAGGGATGAAGGAGGTGCTACAGGCTAGATTCGGAGGAAATCATCCAATTACAAACTGTTCTTTTAACATTCCTGAATATGGCAACTGTCAAAGAGGGATCTAGTTCTTTGGCAGAGAAGATGACTCATTCAAAATGAGCTTAGGTAGTGACCCTTTATATTTACCTTGTGTTGTAGAGTTTACAAAATTATTTCACATATGTCATTGTATCTAATCTTCACAACAATCTTATGAGGTTAACCTGCTACAGCAGGGGAAACTGAGGCTCAGAGAAGTGGCTTGTGATAAGAGCAAAGCCAGTACTTGAACTCAAGTCTTTCAACTCCAAGCCTTTCAACTACTCCAGTCCTCGATTTGTAAAGCATTTTTTCCTAGCAATTCCCCTCCAGCTTCTCAACTTCAACCACTACCTAAATCAGCAATATAATTGTCCTTCAGAAAAGCTAGTCTTTGGTCTATTACAGCTTACTCTACAGTCTGTACTACCCGGTTCAGTAGAAAATTGAGATAGATGATATATGGAACATTGCCATAGGGACAGTAATTACATTAACTACCTTCTTTTCTCCACTTAGCAGGTAATAATGCTACCAGGCACACTGTTTTCCTGACCAAAATAGTCAGTAGAAACTACAAGGATTGAGACAGAGAAAATTGATACAAAACATATCTTACTAGGATCCACATACTTTTGAAACACACTGGAGGAAGTTACTACTTTAGAACAAGCCACAAGAACCCTGCACGATGAAACACATTTGGGTGTCTGAGTAGGGGCCATATCTTGGTATCTGTTCCATGACTTAACTATTTTCTTTCCTCATATGAATAATGGAGGGGATGGAGATTAATATTTTCAGCTTAAGCCAGCCATTGAAATTATCTGAGCTCAAAGTTTTCATTCATACATAGTCTTATACGTTGTGTCAATACTCTTATGTATTACTCATTGATGATCAATGCCTAGGTCTATTATTATTGATGACCATTGCCCAGATACATTGGCTCATTAGGCGTTGTGGAATGGTGATATTCTAATATTCCTTTTAAAAGTCAAAAAGCTAAAGAAGCTTAAACAGACAGAAACACACACAAGAAATGTAACATATAACAATAACCAAAACAAACAAAAAACGTGCTTAAATCTTTTTTTCAATTTAAAACTTCATCTAACTCAGGGATTGGCAAACTTTCTGTGTAAAGAGCTAGATATTTCCTACCTAGCTTTGAGGGCCACACAGTCTTTGTTGCACCTACTCAACTCTTCCATCGTAGTGTGGAAACAGCCATAGACAATATAAAAATGAATGAGTATGGTTTATTGTGTTTAAATAAAACTTTATTTACAAAAACAAACGGCAGACTAGATTTACACTAAGAGCTGTAGTTTGCCAACCATTGATTTAGCCAAAGTCTTTGCATTTTTGGAGATAATTTTTTAGATCTTTTTTTATGATGGAAAACTTCAACCATAAACAAAAGCTGAAAGAATAGTGTAATGAATTCTTATGTATCCATCACCCAGCTTCAACAGTTATCAACTTAGGACCAATCTTGTTTCATTTATCTCCTTATCCAACTTACTCCCTGTCATGGATTGAATTGTGTTCCCCAAAAATACGTGTATCAATTTGGCTAGGCCATGATTCCCGGTACTGTGTGATTTCCACCATTTTGTCATCTGATATGGTTTTTCTATGTGTTGTAAATTCTATCACTATGATGTTAATGAGATGGATTAGCGGCAGTTATATTGATGAGATCTATAAGATTAGATTGTGTCTTAAGCCAATTTCTTTTGAGATACAAGGGGACCGTATACCACCAAAAAACCAACACCGAGAGCAGAGTGCATCCTTTGGACCCGAGGTTCCTGCACAGAGAAGTTCCTAGACTACGGGAAGATTGATGACGAGGATCTTCCACCAGAGCAGACCTAGAGAGAAAGCCTTCCCCTGGAGCTGGTGCCCTGAATTTGGACTTCTAGCCTACTAGATTGTGAGAGAGTAAACTTCTGTTTGTTAAAGCCATCCACTTGTGGTATTTCTGTTACAGCAGCACTAGATAACCAAGATACTCCCCTCAAATTATTTTAAAGTAAGTCCTTTTATCTTATCCATAAATATTCATATTCAATTCATCCAAAAATATTTCGGTAGGTATCTTTAAAGACATATCCACAATACAATTATCACTCCTAACAAAATTAACAATTTTGTCAACAATTTGCTTGATCAAATCAAAATCCTAATTTTTGCTTTATTGATAGGTCTCTCTTTTACTGTATGGGTCCCCACTTTTTTACCCCTTGCAATGTGTTTGATGAAGAAAATGGGTCATTTGACCTATAGAGTTTCTTGCAGTCTGAATTTTGATTACTAAACCCCAGTGGTGTCATTTAGCATGTTCCTCTGCCCTCAGTATTTTCTGTGAATTGGAAGTGAGATCTAGAGACCTGGTGAGATTTCAATTTCATGTTTTTGGTAAGACTACTGACTATGTAGCCTTGTGTACTTCTATCAGGAGATTCATTTTGTATTGTTTGCACCTATTAATGATCATCGCTTAGAGCCACTGATTCACTAGGAGTTTTACAATGGTGATGTTCTAGTTCAAATATTCTTTCTTTACTTGTTAGCTGCAATATTTCTGCAAAAAGAAACTTTACCAAAATAGCTCATTTTCCTGATACAGAGTTGGTAAACTGAAAGTAGGACAAATGCATAATTTTTTCCCTTTATTTGCCAGATTTTAAAATAATAAATTATTTACCCTTACAGACATTGTCAAGTCAATTCTGACTCATGGTGACCCCATGTGTGTAAGAGTAGAACTGTGCTCTGTATGGTTTTCCATTGCTGATTTTCCTGAAGTAGATCACCAGGTCTTTCTTTTGAGGCACCTCTGGGTGAACTGGAACCTCCAACCTTTGGGTTAGCAGCCTAGCACATTAACCTTTGGCACCACTAAGATCATCCAAAGGTGACCAATGGATTTCTTTCTTTTAAAAAATATACATATATATATTATTGTGTTTTTGGTGAAAGTTTACACAGCAAATTAGGATCCCATTTGACAATTTCCACACAAATTGTTCAGTGACATTAGTCACAGTTTCCACAATGTGTCAACATTCTCCTTGTGTCCTGGTTGTTCCATTCAATGGATTTCTTATAATGAGCATCTCCTTAAAAGTACAAGTATCCAGGTCCTACTACAGACCTACTGAATCAGAGTCTCCAAGGGTGAGATCTTGCCTCTGAATGTGTAAGAAACTCCCCAAATGAGTCTGAAGTGCTGGTCTACAGACCAGCTGCTGAGAATATCTGCAACCAGGTGACTGCTGAAGTCCACCCCACCACTACCGTTCTACAAGTCTATAATGCTCAATTAATTGTATATTGCTTATATTGATACCCCTTGCTCTCTGCTTTCAAACATGGCTGGTGAAATGGTGCCAACTAGATGCTCAGAGAACATCCAGCCATTTTCCATAGCTTAGCAGCCTGTTCTCTCAGAAAGCTGCATGACTGGCCAGGGTCACTTTTATTTTCTACACAAAGGGTGGAGGTTGGGACCTTCAGACTCACAGAGTTCAGGATGCCTCTGAGGTTCTTCAGTCCTCCAATTCCACACACCTAGAGATCATGGGCACGTGGATTAAAGTTTGAAATTTACCTGCAGAGTGGGCTCTTCTTGCTATGAAGTACCATGAGATTCAGGGGCCAAGCCAATAAAAGAGTCATTATGGTTATCAGCCTGTTGGAACATAAGGAAGACATTTGTTGCAGTCTAAGGACAAATTCATTCAAATCCTGGCTCTTTCAGTTACTATATGACTTCTGGCAAGTTACCTAATCTCTTTGTACCTCAGATTCATTGCCTCTAAAATGGGGATAAATAAAGTAACTAACTCATTGAGCTAATCTGACGATTAAATACATTTAATACATACAAAGTGCTTAAAATAGTAGTTTGTGCTTAGATTTCTTGCGACTGTTATTATTTAGAGCCAGGCACGTCACCCGTGTAAGGACTTAAAATCAATAACAAGATGGGTAGATACAAACAGACTACAGATTGTGGCTTTCCAAAAAACCTCAACCAATATTTTAAGGACTCCAGGATCAAGAACTAAGTAGAATGTGATCTCCCTTTTCACATTGTAAGAGTGGTAACAAGAATACTGTCAGCTAGAGGTTGGGGGCTGCGGTAGGAGGATGTCACTATATTCATAAATCTTAGTAAAAAGTGGTTCAAACTACCATCACTTCTCCAATTCCACATATAAAAGTCCAAAGCCTCCCCTCTCACACCAACAATGGTTTTTCAACTTCTCGTGGCCACCCAGACTCAAATCTCTTGCTTTTGAAGTACATCCCATGCACCATGTCATACTAATTTAGGCGAGAAATGCAGCCCTTTCTCTCACTTCCACAGAGCAATCACAAATTTAATAGGCTTTGTCGGCAATTTGGGGGAAAGATGAAAGAGAGGCTTACCTCCCATCAGTGAAAACCACCTCCCCGGGCACTATCCTTTGGCTCAGGGCTGTCCAGTAGAAATTCCTATGATGATGGAACTGTTCTACTGCATTGTCTAATAACAGCCACCATTAGCCACGTGAAATGTGGTCAATGTGACTGAGGAATTAAATTTATTTAATTTTAATGTATTTAAATCTAAATAGCCACATATAGGTATGAGCTGGAACAGGCTTGACGATAATGGTCTTGGCTTGCCATATGTGGGTAATGGCGACGACATTTTTAGCAAAGCTTGAGCCCTTTTGCTGTAGCTTCATGAGCTTTTTACCCCATAGACTCCCAGACTGTCTCCATCTTTCTTACTCTTATCGTGTTTTCAGAACTTTCCTAACTCATGCCAAGCAGTTTACCCTTTTATCATGATGCTTTAGCCCCTGCTGAAAGCCGTGTTTTTGGATCTCTCTTAATTATGTGACTCATGGCAAATTATTTAGTTTTTTATGCCTTAAACTCGTTGCTGCTGAAATGGAGATAACAGTAATAACTATCTCACTGAGTTAATCTGAGAATTAAATAAATAAATGCGTGTAAAGTGTAATACCTATCCCAAATGGGCTTAGCGTAAGTCACCCAAAAGACAGACATTTTCTTGCCTGAAAGAAACTCTGATGACAGATGTTAAGAAATAGAATTTTCACCTTGTTATATAATTTTAGACTGCCCTGTCCAATGCAGCAGCCACTCAACACATGTGGTTATTCAGATTCCTCAGCAGCACTAGTTAGATTTCAAGTGCTCAGTCACTACATGTGGCTAGTGGCTACCATGTTGGACATGACAAACATAGTGTCTTAGTTATCTAGTCCTGTTATAACAGAAATATCACAAGTGGATGGCTTTAACAAACAGAAGTTTATTCTCTCACAGTTTAGGAGGCTAGAAGTCTGAATTCAGGGCACCAGCTCCAGGGGAAGGCTTTCTGTCTCTGTTGGCTCTGGGGGAAGGTCCTTGTTATCAATCCTCCCTTGGTCTAGGAGCTTCTCAGCATAGAGACCCTGAATCCAAATGACATGCTCTGCTCCTGGCTCTTCTTGCTTGGTGGTAATGAGGTCCCTCTCCTCTCTGCTTACTTCTCTCTTTTATGTCTCATAAGAGATTGATTGACTCAAGATGAAATCTAATCCTGTAGATTGTGTTCTGCCTCATTAACATAACTGCCTCTAATCCTACCTCATTCATATCACAGAGGTTAGGATTTATGGCACAGTGGATAATTACATCAGATCACGAAATGGTGGACAACCACACAATACTGGGAATCATGGCCTAGACAAGTTGACACACATTTCTGGGAGACACAATTCAATCCATAACACATAGGAAAGTTCTATTTGACAGTGGTAGAACATTATTATTATCTTCTGGTCCATAAACTCAGGAGATAAAAATTGCCACAGTAAGTCAAACTGCTTAGATTGGGGAAAACCAATCACCAGCAGTCTTAGCTCCATTATCAATCTCACGTGCTCATTCTTGCCAGCCACTCTGTATTCTCACATTTCGTTTTTCCCTTTTACTACTTCCTCTCCTATCGCTACACTTCTAATGAAATGCATTTAATATATAGCTATAAAATATTGTGCACCTAATTTTAAATGTTATCAAGAATAATGTCTTCAGAATTTATTCTCTTCTAAGGCTTCGCAGCAGAGGAGATTATGTCTTTCTTTTTATTAATACTATGCCGTATCTAGGAAAATGCTGGATATAATCATATTCATTTTCTGCAGCCATAGCACAGCTAGGCATAATAGACAACATAATGAACATTTTTATTTAATCCTATTTGCTCATAGGTTGACAGAGCCTGACATAAAATAGTGAAAGGAAAAGAGGTTTTGTGTGTGTGTGTTTCTCTGCCCAATGTTCACACACGTGTACATCTTTTGTCATTAATTGTAGTCGACAGGAACTTGTCTGGGCAGTTAATGAAAGTTCTCCCATTAAGCAGCTATTCTCTTGGGCATCTGCTCCTAAGGGAAATGCTATTATTAGTACATGATGGGAACTTTCTTCCAACTTACAAAAGCTTACCCTGAGAGTACATGGTATTTCTCTGGGTATTGTTTTGAGTATTAACTGCCAGAATACTCCTGTTTTGATCTTGGTGAGAGCGCAAATAAAGAGAAGTGAACTTGGTAGGCAGGAGGCTAAAATGACCCATCATTTTGAAGAGTGTTTAGTTAGTGCTTGTTTTCATTAGGGGAAAATAAAACAAGTAAATAAAGTATTTTGAAATACATTAAGACAAAGATAATAGAAATAAATCACTACTGATCTTCAAAAATAAAATTTAGACATATATTTTGGGTGTTTTATGTGCAAAAGAAAAGGGCTCCAGAATAAAATCCAAGTGGTTTGAGTCAGACTCTGTCAGTCTTTACAAGCTATGTGACCTCAGGCAAGACACTTCACCTCTCTGAGCCTTTGTTTCCAGACATTTCTAAACTCAGGGTTCAGGTCTCCCTCACTCTCTACCTAGGTGTACGAATACCTTAGGTCAGTTTCCCCAGGAAACAGACTCTGAGATAGAGATTTACCAGCTGAGGTTTATGAAAGAATGCCCTTGAGAACAACACCTGTGGGGAAGTAACAGTAGCAGGGTTGGGCAAAGGGAGAAGTTGAGCTGCAATGAATTGCAGAGGCCTCAGCCAACACCACCGAGAGTTTTGGAGCTGGGCCAGAGCTTCAAAGTTGTCCCAAATGCAGACAGGGGGTCTGGCCTTTGTACTCCCACATTGACTAGTCATGGATGTGGGCTGTCTTTAACTAAAGTTAATTCACAGAGAAGGATGTCAGCTGCCAGAGCTCCAGTGGCTGGGAGAATGAGTGTCTCCGTCCTGGTCCTGAAGGAGAGATCTGGGCAGTATCCACTACAAACAGGAGAAAGCCTATTGTATTTCCTGCTCCAAGGGTAGTAACCATTTCCCTCAGGAGGGAATCCTACTTCCTACCCACAAGGCTGTGTGGTATGACTTCCAAGACATAGACAAGGAATGATCATGAGGGTCCACAGTGAACCCCCGTCTTAAGAGGGAGTCCCTAGAAGTAGATCCTGAGATGAAGATTCATGTGAAAGTGAGGTATTAGGAAGTGTTCCCAGAAAAAAACTGTAGGGAGGTAGAAAGTGAGACTAGGAAGGGAAGGAGGCCAAGCAAGGATATCAAGCAAAATCCCAGAGCTGGTAAATTTGGCTCAATTCCATGTAAGAGATTTGGGAACCGCCTCAGAGTTGTCCCTATCAATGGCGAAGGAGCTGGCATATTTATAACCCTGAACCCATTAGTAAGGAGCTCTGGCGACACAGTGGTTAAAGTGCTCGGTTGCTAACCAAAAGGTCAGTGGTTCAAACCCACCAGACGCTCAGCAGGAGAGAAATGTGCTGGTCTGCTTCCATAAAGATTATAGCCTTGGAAATGTTATAGGGCATTTCTACTCTGTCCTACGCAGTCGCTATGAGTCGGAATCGACTCGAAGTCAGTGGGTTTGGTTTGGTTTGGGTCCTCATCAGTTGCTGATTAGCGACTACCACTGGGAGAACTTAAATTCCCAGGCACTTTCAACTCCCCACGTGTTTCAGTTTCATAGAGTAACAACAAAACACCACAAAAGCGGGTGGTTTTAAAGAACAGAAATTTATTTTCTCACAGTTCTGGAGGCTAGAAGTCCAAATTCAGGGCATCAGTATCCCGATAACACATTCTCCTCTAAGCAACTGCTCACAAAACAACACCCGCATTTATACTTCTCCCAAGGATGAGCAATAATTTTTAGGTCAGGGCAGTACTAATCCAGATCAACAAAACACAACATCAATGTCATGACTAGAACTAACCTTGGAATCATCTAACAGTTTTTCAGAATATATCATCATCACTTCCAAGTAGGTTTTTGAAATATAGCACTTTTAAAATCCAGGTATGATATTATTAGCGAATTTATCCTAAATCACAAACGCCTACTTGCGTGATTCTAGGAAGGTTTCTTTTTCGTTTGTCTCGTAAGTGTGTACTAGTGATCTCCTCAATGCAATCACTTTCTGAATCTCATTTTAAAAAGATTTTAAAGGGCTTTTTAAGATGATATCTAACACTTGTATTTGCGAGATTATGCCTGCAGTGGTAATTACTGTATTTGTGTTAAATTTCTTCGCCTTCTTTCAAAAATTTTAACTTGTTTCATCAGGAGACTGCTCTCAGCATCCAAGACTCATGTTAAAGAGGGTCGTTTCAGTGTAATACCTCATTCCCAAACTGTACTTTTTTGTTCAAAATTTAAACATCAAGAGAGAGCCTCATAATAGGAAAAACAGTATAAGGACTTAAATATCAGGCAACTCCTTCTTTTATAGGGGACAACTTGGGGGTAAAACCCTTGCTTTATGCGATGAAATTAAAGCAAGCTGACACTAACCACGTTTAAGTGTGAGTGCCCATGTGCCTATGGGAAGAGGCCTTATTAGACCTACTGTAAATACGCTTTGTTTCTCCACCTTGTCGTTGTTAGGCGCAGTCAAGTCAATTTTCAATTCATAGCAACCCATGTAACACAGTGAACTGCCCCATAGGGTTTTCTTGGCTGTACACTTTACAGAAACAGATTGCCAGGTCTTTCTCCCATGAAGTCGAAGCTGCTGGATGGGTTCAAACCAACAATCTTTCAGTTAGCAGCAGAGCACTTAACTTTTGCATCACCAGGGCTCCTTAGGGTCTCCTATAACCTTATCCTGCCTACAAGTATAATACTGAACACATTTCTATACAAAGGCTAAGGAAAATATACGTTCTCGTTCACTGTATGACCGTTTAGAAGAAATGACTCAGGGATGATATCAAGCAGCAACTTCAGTGTCATACGGAAAATAAAATAGTCTAATAATTGATTATTTTACTTAATCTTTATCATGATTTACTTGAAAAATTTAGTGTCTACATAATAAGCATGCTATTTTCTAAGTATCTAGAAAAAAGATCTGTATGCATTTTTTAAAGCATGATTTATAAAGAATCATAGACCATTTAGAGACAATTTATAGAACATTTTGTGAAGACTGTTTTGTGATTCAGGCTAGAAATAACTAATAAACTAGCTCTTTGTTTATGTTGTCCAATAGATAAAGTGTAGAAATGCATAAATATACTTAGATTTGGTCAGGTACATACAGTTTAGTAGCAGTCAGGGATTTTTAAAGAAAGATTACAATCTAAACTGGAAGATCTGTAAGATTATCTGTAATTTGTGGAGAATTAGATTTTGTGCTTGACTTTCTTAATATTGTATTGGAATATTTGCTTTGTTTCTAAATACATTATGATTAAGTTTATAAATTACTATTAAAACACATAAAAATTCTAATAACTATAAAACTGCAGATGGCTCAGATAATCCAGGCCTGTTATAACTCAAATTTCTTATCTGCGGAAAGGAGAGACACATCGTCTTATTGTCTGTGTTTTATCTGATTTTGATTGGGAATTCGAGCTATGTTTCTTATTCTGTAGAAGACATACTGAAACTAAGCAAAGGATCTCAAGGTAAAGAACAGGAAACGGGTATTGATTTCCTTTATCCACCCCAGTCTCTTTGTATCTTTTTGTATTGTACTATGATGGATTAGGTGGACAGGCCAGCAAATGTTTCACATTTGCTACCGATTTGAAGGGCTTTAGAAAAAGCGTTCAAGGCATATGCTAGTAAAGAGCAGAATACTTAAAACCAGGTCTTGGTCAGTGTGATAAGTAGCAAGACATATGTTCCCTACATCAGAGGGCCCCACACCTATCTGACATCTTATTTAGCTCTCTTATTCACACACACACACACACACACACACACACACATACACACACACACACACACACATCTTACTGAAATAAATACTAGTGCTTTTCTTTAAGATTGCTGGGGTCACCTTTGTCTTCCATTTCTCTGAAGTGAACATGATCATCACAATTACTCTTTCTCATTCTCAACCATAAGCTTCTAGGTCAGTGTTTCCCAAAGTGCAGTCCATAGAGAAAGTCCATCGATGGGGCCCAGGAATCTGCATTTCAACAGAAGGCTTTTGTCCATGTAAATTTGGAAGCCATTGCCACAGGTTGTTACATGAGATTTACATGCTAAATTAAATAAAGTACAGCCCTCCCAAGACCTATTTGACGTCCTTAAAAAAAAACAATAAGGTTAAGTGGTGGTGACACACCAGCTTCACCGGCCTCTGGGACATCCCAGCCCCCTTGTCTCTCCTTCTTTAATAACTTTCCCATTCTTCTCTTTCTCAGCAGTGAATTATTTACAACATAATTAAGCAGTCATTGTCTGAATGTTTCCAGCTCCTCGTGCTACCCCACTCCACCTTTCTATTTTCAGCTGACAGTCTCTTTCTCACTCCCTTTAGGAGAGCGAAGTGAAACAAATTGGAAAACTAAAGACAAAATAATTCGAGTAGAAACGTAACAATAGAACGGATAGTTCTCTGCCTGAGTGTCGGGCAATTGTGCAACAGAAAGTGTGTTTTAGCCTCCCTCCAATTCCACAACCCTGAGTCTCACCTCTTCCTCGGCATTTGCTTCCCTCCCTTCAGCCATCCATTTACCCAAAGGATATCCCCAAAATGGCAGGTCACCCAGCTTCCTTCTGGAACAATGCACCTCAGGAACCACACCTTTTATTTTTCCCTTTTTGCATAAGAACTTTTCTGTTCTGCCTTCTGAGTGAACAAAACTAACAACAAACTGATCACCTAGAAAATGTTCTCTTCTGGTATTTCTCACCATATATATATATATATATATATATGTGTGTGTGTGTGTGTGTGTGTGTGTGTGTGTGTGTGTGTGTGTATATTTTTTTTTCTTTTTAAATCAACTTTTTAAAAGTATAATTTACACACAATAAAATGCACCTGTTCTAACCATACAGTTCAAAGAATTTTGAAAATACGCACCTGGGCAAACATCTCCATAATCAAGATATATAACATTTCCATCACCCCAAAAGTTTCCTCCTGTATTTTTGCAGTTAATCTCACCCCCCACCTGACCTCCCAACCCCCAAAAACCATGATGTGCTTTTGGTCACATTGGTCATGATAGATTAAATTTTGCCTGCTTTAGAGTTTCTTATCAATGGATTCATACCATGGGTACCCTTTTGTGTCTAGCTTTTTTTCACTCAACATAATGCTTTTGAGGTTCATCCATATTGTTGCATGGATAGATAGACCACAGTTTGTTCATCCATTTTCCTGTAGATGGACATTTAGGTTGTTTCCAGTTAGGGACTATTATAAACAAAGCTGCTATCCGCATTGTACCAATTCTTTTTGTGGACATATAGTTTCATCTCTCTTAGGTGAACGTGGAATTACTGAGTCATATGGTAAGTTTATGTTTACAATTTTTCCTTTTCAATTGAACTAGATAGAAACTCCAGTACAAGGTTGAATAAAATGGTCATAGTTACATCCTTGCCTTGAATTCCTAGAGGAAGAGAATTCAGTCCTTCAACATTATGTATGATGTTAACTGCAGGGTTTTTTCAACTGCCAAACAGTCCTCCATAGTGCTTGTATCATTTTATATTCCCACCAACAATATATGAGAGTGCCAGTCGTTCCACATCCTCATGAGTACTTGGTATTGTCAACCTTTTCAACTTAAGCTATTCTAAGAGGTGTGTAGTAGGATCTCATTGTGATTTTAATTTGCATTTCTCAGATGATTAATGATGATAAGCATATTTTTATGTGCTTAATTCCTATTTGTAGAGATTCTTTTCTGAAGTCCCTGTTCTAATCTTGCCCATTGTAAAATGGGTTGTTTGTCTTCTTACTACATAGGTATTACATATCTGTATATACATATGTGTGTATAAACACGTGTAGGTATGTATATAGAACTTTTGATACTAAACTTTTGGTTCTAAACTCGAAGGATTGATCTGAATGGTAGATATCAAATAGACACAGTGGTAAATTGTGTAGTCTTTTTTTGTGTATGGGGAATGGAATTTTACCCCATATAAGCCACAAAGTACTGGAACCTAGTATTAATATTGTCCCTGCTTTATTTCGATATATCATAGTGAATACGTACACAGGCTCTGGAGTCAGTAAGTCTGAATTCATATACTGACTCCACCATCACTAGATGCATGATCTTGGGCAAAGTGCCCAGTTAATCTGCACCTCAGTTTCCTCTGCTATACTACGGGGGAATGATGATATTCACCTCTTAGGGTTATTGTGATATTTAAATGAGATCAAGGAAAGCACTTTGAACAGTTCTGATACATAATGAGCATTCAGGGCTGGCTTCTGGCAACATGGCGCTCTAGGCAGAAACACCACGCTGTCCCTCCACAGCAAAGATCCGAAAAACTAAGCCAAACAGAAAACAGCAATCCTGAAAACCTAAAACATCAAACGAAGAGATAAAGAATTCAGCCAAGCACCAAATGGAGTGAGAAACTGACAGAGAACAGAGAGTGAGGAGAGGTTGATGCAGAGGTCCCCTATCAGCTAACGCAGCACGGATCTGCTATCTTGGACTCCTGTCAGAGACCAGCTAATAGGGGGTACGAGAAAGCAGCTTCACGGAACTTCCAGCAGGAGACAGAACAACCGGTAATTGGTGATATATGCTTTCCCAACCCCCACGCTTCTTCACCCCAACTCGGCCTCCTCTGCTTCCCGTGGCCACAGTCTCCTGGCTGGGAAGCACCGGCTGCTTGGATTTCACCCACCTGCACTGGCCAGCTCCCTGAGTGCCATTTGCTGGCTGCTGGTGTTGCTTTTTTCTGCTTCTTTTGATTTCTTCCTTACCTCGCACCACCTCCCCTTCCTTTCACTCAAATACCTGGCTCCAGGCGCCATCTTTGCTTCTTCCTAAGGGGCTGTGGAGCTCTGTTCAAGTGTGGAACTGCTTCCCGGTCTGTGCTGCCACGCTGGTGGGATCCCAGAGCTTTTGTTTGTTTGTTTTGAACTGTTGGTTTGTTTTCTTTTTCTTTTCTCGCGTTGGGAGCCCATTCTGTCCGGGCAGTGCTACGCAGCTTGGGACCTACCCCCTCAGCTTGTGCAGATGCCCAGAGGGATCCCTGAAGGCATTTCTTTTTTTTTTCCGTTTTTTTGGGGGCTTTTCTTTTTTTAACTTTGTTTTGTTTTCTTTTCCCTCTTTTTTCCTTTTTGTCTTTATTCATTACTCAGTTTCTCGTCTCTCTATACCTTCCTTTTCTTCCTGTCCCCTGAATACCTGGCACTGAATACCTCAATACCTTCTAGCCAGGCTGTATTTCAACACCTGGGAACAACTTCTCCAGACCTCGTAGCTGCACCAGTGGGATTCCTGGGAGCTTTGCTGTTCTTTTTTCTTTCTAATTTTTGTTTATTCATTCTTTTCTCTTTCTAATTTTTATTTATTCATTCTTTTCTTTTTTTTCTTCTTCTTCCCCTTTCTATTTTTCTCCATTCATAGTCTCTCATCTCTCCACTCCAACGGCAAGCTCCCCTAGCACTCTTTTTTGTTTGTATGTATGTTTTTGGCTCCTGTTCCTCTCTCCTCTCTCCCATACCCATCTTAGCTCCACACATCACAATCTCCCCCCTTCATCCTGCCTACCTGCACTGTGCGCTTAACATCACACCACTAAGCAGCACAGGCACAGCCTACTGGAACCTGCCCTGTACTGGTTGCTGATCCACCCTGGTGGCTGTAGTAAGTGCCACAAACAACCCATCCCAGCAACTCCTCTTCAGCTAGACCTGCCCTGCTGTACCATATCTGAGCTACTGACCCTGCCAATTGGAGAAGGAGGCGAAAAGTATCGTGCCCACAGACGAGCAAACAAGAACACACAACCCACCTGCTCAGACATAGCCAAATAAAAAAAAAAGGATGAAACAAACAAACCTACAATCAATAAATGAGAAAAATAACTACTGAATTCCCCGAAAACAGCAGACAATATTAACACATTTACAAAAACAGCACAGGATGGTAGGCATCCAAAATAAAACACCAGATGACTTTCCAGTGGAAGAAAAGGCACTAGAACTACCTGATAGGGAATTCAAATCTCTAACACTCAGAATTATCCAAGAATTGAAGCAAAAAGCAGACAAAAAGGAGGAAAAAATAGACAAATTCATGGAAAATACAGACAAAAAAATGGAAGAATTCAGGAAAATAATGCAGGAACAAAATGCCAAAATAAATTCACAACTAGAAATTATACAAAAACATCGATTAGAAATCCAAAAGATAAACAACAAGATTTGAGAAATGGATAGTGTCATAGAAGGGCTGAGGAGGAGATTTGAAACGGTGGAAGACAGGATCAGTGGAGTTGAAGACAAAAACACTTGGATACAACTCTGTTCAAGGAAAACTCAGAAAAAATAACAAAGGAAAGTGAAGAGACCCTGAGAATTATGTGGGATACAATCAAAAGCAAAAATTTTCGAGTGATCGGAGTTCCAGAACAGGGGGAGAAAACAGAAAACACAGAGAGGATCACTGATGCAAAACTTCCCCCATAGCATGAAAGATGAAAAGTTGGCCATCCAAGAAGCTCAAAGAACGCCATATAGGAGAGACCCCAAAAGAAAATCACCAAGGCATGTCATAATCACACTCACCAAAACAAAAGACAAAGAATCCTGAGAGTAGCTCGTGAAAAACAAGAAGTCACATACAGAGAAGAAACAATAAGACTAAGCTCAGATTATTTGGCAGAAACCATGCAGGCAAGAAGGCAATGGGACGACATGTATAATGACCATTCAGGGATTTTTTTTTGCCATAATTAGGCTGAAGAATCTTTCTGAGTTTTGTTTATTGAAGTATTCAGAATCTTCCTTCCAGAATTCTTATCTATACAACATCATCTGGCTCCTTCAGTCTTCAACTTCTAGAACTTTTTTCTAGATCAGTTACAACTGGAGCCTTATTCTCCTCTTGCTCCCACGCCATTTGGAAAAGCAATGGCAGACAGAGAGGTGGCTAAGGATAGGCTTTAAATGATTGGGTTTAAATTTTATATCAATTTGTACTGATTTCTTCCTTAAAAGTCTAATTCTTTTTAGAATATTTCAGCAAAGCCCTGAGATAACGTAAAGCTCAAGAGAGGGAAGAGGAACTAGACTCATCTCAGAAGGAGGCTAGGAGAAACATTTGATAATCAGATCATTTTATTTCAGGGCAGAAAATGAGTTTCCTCCAGGACAAACAAAGGAAGTGAAACTTTTAACAACTTTTGGCTTTGAACTTCAGGAAACCCTAAAAATTCCTGAAAGCATATATTTTAAAAAATTAACATGCATTAGATCAATAGAATAAAAATTTTTTAAAAAACACACTATCATCTCAATAGTTGCAGAAAAAGCATTTGAAAAAAATCCAACACCCACTCATAGTAAGAACTCTCAACAAACTAGTAATAGAAGATAACTTCCTCAACCTGATAATGGGCATCAATAAAAAAACAAACCCTGCAGTTAACATTGTACTTAATGCTGACAGACTGAATTATTTTCCTGTAAGATTGGGTACAAGGCAAGGATAGGACTATTACCATTTTTATACAACCTTGTACTAAAGTGTCTAGATAGTGCAACTGAAAAGGAAAAAAAAAATTTTTTTTTCAATTAAGGGCATCTAGATTGGAAAATAAAAAGTAAAGCTGACATAATTCCATGTGAAAAATCTGAAGGAATTCACAAACATTTTACAAGAACTAATAAAGGGCTTTAGTAAGGTCTCAGGATATAAGATCAATACACAAAAATTAGTTGTGTCTATATATAAGCAATGAAAAATCAGAAATTGAAAGTAAGAAAACAATTCCCTTCACAGTAACAGCAAAAAGAATAAAATATTTAGGAATTAATTTAGCAAAAGACGTGTAAGACTTGTACACTGAAAACTGTAAACATCACTGAAAGAAATTAAAGAAGATCTAAATAAATGGAAAGACATTTCTTGTTCACAGATTAGAAGACTCAATATTGTCAAAATGGCCATTCCCTTATTGATTCATAAATTCATTGCAAACCAAAAAAAACCAAACCTACTACCGTTGAGTCAATTCCAACTCATAGTGACCCTGTAAGACAGAGAAGAACTGCCCCGTAGAGTTTCCAAGGAACGACTGGTGAATTCAAACTGCAGACCTTTTGGTCAGCAGCTGAGCTCTTAACCACTGTGCCACCAGGATTCCTCCCTACCAAAATCTGAGCAAAAAGTCTGGAAAAAATGAGTATATTTGTGTTAGACCTGCTCCTAAT
Source organism: Dugong dugon (assembly GCA_030035585.1). Lineage (NCBI taxonomy): Eukaryota > Metazoa > Chordata > Mammalia > Sirenia > Dugongidae > Dugong > Dugong dugon. The sequence continues at coordinate 16,544,264 of CM057480.1, read as the reverse complement.
TATTGTGGGGTGGTGAAGGACTAGGCTGTAAGTGGAGTCTCCAACTGTCCTCACCAGCCCTATCACAAATAGCTCCCCTTTGGCTATCTCCTTGAGCCTAGGACTATGCACACCAGCAGGAAGAGGCCCCATCCTTTGCTAGAAATAGGCTCTATCAGGGCCGTTTGAGCAGGGAATTCCACAGTCTCATTGTCATAGACTGAATTAGGTACCCCCCAAAAAGTGTGTATCAACTTGGCTAGGTCATTATTCCCTGTATGGTACAATTGTGTATCATTTTGTAATCTGACGTGATTTCCGTACGTATTGTAGACTCTATCATTATGATATAATGAGATGGATTAGTGGCAGTTATACTGATGAGGTCTACAAGATTAGATAGTGTCTTAAACCAATCTCTTTTGAGACATAAAAGAGAGAAGCGAGCAGAGACACGGGAAACTCACACCACTAAGAAAGTAGTGACGGGAGCAGAGCGTGTCCTATGGACCTGAGGTTCCTGTGCGGAGACGCTCCCAGACCAAGAGAAGACTGATGCATCACAAGGACCTTCCTCCAGAGCCAACAGAGAAAGTCATCCCTTGGAGCTGACACCCTGAATTTGGACATGTAACCTACTAGACTGTGAGAGAATAAATTTCTCTTTGTTGAAGTTATCCATTTGTGGTATTTCTGTTATAGCAGCACTAAATGACTGAGACACTCATCTACCTGGGGCATGGTCTAGAAGCAGAGGGCGTGGGCCCCAGACAGGTATGTCACCTTGACCTCATAGGCTCCTCACTCAACAGGGAGCCAAAGAGGTGCCCTCTAAAGTCATGCTTCTCAAACGTTAATATACAAACAAATTACTGGAAATCTTTTTAAAATGTAGATTCCAATTCAGTAAGTTTAAAGTGAAGCCTGATAGTCTGCATTTCTAACAAGCTTCCAGGTGATGTCCATGCTGCTGGTCTGTGGACCACACTTTGACTAGCAAGGCTCTAAAACATAGCACCCAGGTTAGAAGCCCCACTAATCTGGCTCTACAGGAAGAACTCAGCAGTGGAAAGAGAGTGGCATCTATAAGACTGAGAGGTTGCTTTAGAGCTATCAGGCCTTCACTACCTAGGACAGAGCAGCTTAGTGATGGCTGATGGTGAGGAATAGACAAGTGTTTACAGTACAGGCTTTTGAGGAGCTTAAAGTCTAATGGGCAAGTTAGACATAATAACTAAGTTCAAGACATTGTATAAAAGGAAATAATAGAAGTATACGTGAGGCACATAAGCGACACAGAAGTGGTGATTAAGTCTTTGTTGGAAAAAATGTTTCACAGAAAAGTAATGTCTGAGCAGAGCATTGAGGAGTGAATTGGGTTTCACAGGAAATAAAGAGGGAAAGTGTATTCAATGCAAAAGGAATAGCATGTCTGTGGCAGACGGTATTTTCCAAAGATATCTACAATATCTAGTCCCATAAAATCTTCTAGAAACTTTCTACTCCCCTATCAAAAGGTGAAATCTAACTCCCTTCTCCTTGAATGTAGGTGGACTTACGGTTGCTTCCACATTACAATGTGGGTAAGTGACAGAGAGGCATGGACAGACACATGCTCTCCCTTCTTCCATCTACTCTCAGCATAACTTTGCCAAGGAAGATCGCAACAAGCTGCTTTTTAACTCATGAGTTAAAGACTACCAATTAATCTATAAAAAACACGTGACTCCTTACAGAAGATTTTAAAAGGCTTCTGTCTGGTTTTACTGGGATATTTGCTTTTGGAACCCAGCCACCATGCTGTGAGGAAGCCCAAGCAGCCTATGGAAAGGCCCTGGTGGGGAGGAACTGAGGTCCTCACCATGCCTTCATCTGACCTCCTAGCAGACAACCAACATTAACTGGCCAGCCATGTGAATGAGCCATCTTGAAAGCAGCTCCTCCAGCCTTCAGTGAAATGGTTCCAGGTGACACTGTGTGGAGCAGAATAAGCCATTCCCACTCAGCCCTGACCAAATTTCAGATTCCTGAGCAAAATAAATGATTGTTGCTTTAAACCACAAACTTTTGGAGTGGTTTGTTATGCAGCCATATATTCCTGGAAGAATATCTAAAAGTAAAGAGGTGTAAAACAGCCTGGTGTTTTAAATGGTGACGCAAATGAAGACATATTTAGGTATAATTTGGCTATTTGAAATAAAAACATAAAAATATGGGAAATGTTAGGAATGTTGAGTTTGTGATGGGGAGGGAAAAAAGTTTTGTAACCAAACCATTAATAGTGTAAATGTAATGAAGTTATAATGTGTAGTCAACCATACTTGAATTAACAATGATTCACGGCTCTGCCAGAAAATGTTATAGATATAAACGTAAATATTTCATATAACACCATTTTCTTGCTAGAAAAAAGTAAATTCTTATTGAAAAGAAAGTACTAATAGTCTGCTATAGTATTCTGCAGATGAAGCCCAGGTAGACAATTTCCAAAAGAAATCAACTTATAGTTTTTCTACCAAAGGCGAAACATGATATAATTTCACAGACAAATTAAAAACCCACTGGTATTTGTTTATAGGGGATTGTTGTTGTTGTTTAGGTGTCATGGGCTCAATTTCGGCTCATAGAGACCCCATGTGACAGAATAGAACTGCCCCACAGGGTTTTGTAGGCTGTAATCTTTAAGGAAGTAGATAGCCTGGTCTTTTTCTTGGATAAGTCCACATTTTCTTTGACTCTCCTTTAAAGCTGACCACCTTATTTTCTGTAGGTCTGAGGAGTGGTGGGTGCATGTTAATTTGATAGATGAAGGTTTAGAATGTACTGCATTGATACGCCAAGATTGTTTCCTGGGCATGTGGGTCGCTTTTTTTTTTTTTTTGTTTATTCTTTTGACCCTAACCTAATGTGTAGTTGGGAAGTAATATCCCGGTGCAGCATGGGAATTTATATTACGTTTAGCAGCTTGGAATCAGAGATTCCTGGGCTGGAGATAGCAGGTGACAAATATCTCCTTCTGCTCTCAGCTGAACTGACTTCTGGAATATTGTGTTCAGTTCCTGACACCATATTTTAAGAGGAACATAGACAAATTAGAATGTGTTTGGAAGAGAGTTATTTGAATGGTGAGGGAACACAAACCTGTTTCACATTAGGGACAAAAATCAGAAAAGGGAGGTATTTCATGGGACATGTTAGCCATTTTTAAATAATGAAAGAACTTTCCCACAGAGGAGCTGTTGGTCTTGTTCTGTGGTCCCAAAAGCACAACGAGAAAAGGATTGGGAAGCCATTTTGGGGTCAAGAAAGTATAAAGTGTCCAAAGATGGAATCAGCTGTCTGGGAAGGCAAGAAGTCCCCATCGCTGGAGACATTCAACATTTTTTTTTCCCAAACAATTCCAAATCAGAAGGTGTCTAGACCAGACTTCCTGCAAGGTCTTTTTTTTTTTTTTTTTTTCCGCTATTGCCATAACTTTGACCTCCTTCATGACAGGTGCTGTCGAGTCAGTTCTGACTCATAATGACCCTACGTACAACGTAACAAAACACTGCTCAGTCCTGTGCCATCCTCACAATTGTTACTATGCTTGAGCCCATTGTTGCAGCCACCGTGTCAATCCATCTCGTTGAGGGTTGTCCTCTTTTTCGCTGACCCTCTGCTTTACCAAGTATGATGTTCTTCTCCAGGGACTGGCTCCTCCTGATAACATGTCTAAAGTATATGAGATGAAGTCTTGCCATCCTCGTTTCTAAGGCGCATTCTGACTGCACTTCTTCCAAGACAGATTTGTTTGTTCTTCTGGCAATCCATGGTATATTTAATATTCTTTGCCAACATCATAACTCAAAGGCATCAATTCTTCTTTGGTCTTTATTCATTGTTCAGCTTTCCCATGTGTATGAGGTGATTGAAAATACCATGACTTGGGTCAGGCCCACCTTATTCCTCAAACTGACATCTTTGCTTTTTAACACTTTAAAGAGGTCTTTTGCAGCAGATTTGTCCAATGAAATTCTTCATTTGATTTCTTTCTTTCTCTCATCTTTTTTTAAACTTTATTGTGCTTTAGGCAAAAATTTACAGCTCAAGTTAGTTTCTCATTCAAAAATTTATACATATATTGTTTTATGATATCAGTTGCAATCCCTGCAATGTGACAGCACTTTCCCCCTTCCCACCCTTGTTTCCCCATGTACATTCATGTTTCCCTGTCCTTTCCTGCCTTCTCATCTTGCTTTTGGGCAGGAGTGGTCCATTTGGTCTTGTATATTTGATTGAACTAAGAAGCACTTTTCTCACGTCTGTTATTGTTTGTTTTATAGGCCTGTCTAATCTTTGGCTGAAAGGTGGACTTTGGAAGTGGCTTCAATTCAGAGTTAGCAGGGTGTCCAGGGGCCAAAGCCTTGGGGGTTCCTCTAGTCTCTGTCAGATCAGTTAGTCTAGTCTTTTTTGGTGAATTTGAATTTTGTTCTACATTTTTCTCCCTATCTGTCCAGGACTCCGTCAGAGCAGTCGGTGGTGGTAGCTGGGCACCATCTAGTTCTTCTGGGTGTTGTTGGCTGCTGCTTCCATGGGTGTTGATTGTGGATCCAAGTAAAATGATCTTCAGGGTCTTCCTTACCATCACTTCTGCAAGGCATTAATTGTGCTCCCACATACGCTCATGACATAGCCCATTGTCCTTCTTTTTATTCCTGGCTTCCATAAGTTATGGCATTTCCTGAAGTCTCCAAATCTTATGAAGTCCTTAGAGATGATTTACTTTCAGCTATGCCAACTCCGTTTGGCTAAAGGGCCTATGTCATCCCTCACTGATGGGACCCAAATAGTTCTGTGCTGATGTCTCCCTGTGCAAAAGAGGCACCACTGTGTCAAGCCAGCCTCAGTGCCATGGTACTGGTGCCACTTTGCACTGTATCTGTCAGCTCTCTCAATGTGGCAATGCCTGACATCATCCCTTTTTTGTGTTACATTGTGCAATTTTGTCAAGTCAGGACCTTAAGATGTTGAACAGATTTTGTAGGCAAGTAGTTACTAGTTCTTAGTCATAGACCTTTTCCCCCTTGGGCTTAAGTAAAATTCTATAGGGTCTGAGTTAGAATAATGTGGGAGGAATCCATTTTATGTTGTGCTTAAAATTGCCTTTATCCAGAATGATGTTCTCATTGTCCTTAAACAAATCTTGTATGCCTCCCATCTCTTTTTACTTAGGGTCAGTTCTTTCCAAGATACTCCTTGTTCCCTCATTTAATTGTCTTGCTTCTCTCTAAAGGCTTATCTGACCACCTCTCAGTATATAGTTGACATTCTGAGTCCTAAGTTGAGAAAGATTAGATGCAAGCTGTGGACCTTCTTTCTTCCCTTTCCCACGTATGTCCCCTACCCTATATAATTCTGTGACTGAGAGGTAGGATCAGAGGAAGAGAAGAATAAGATACAAGGTGAAAAAATGTTTCATGGAAGGGGAAGGGAAAAGAATTGCGTGCTGGAGATGTCTTTAATTTTTTTTAAGTGGATAGTTTTCCTTTTTTTTTTAATTCAGTCTAATTCATGCTTCTTTTTTTTTTTTTTTTTTTTTTTTTAATATATATTTTATTGTACTTCAGGTGAAAGCTTACAGAGCAAATAGTTTCTCATGAAATAGTAGTACACATGTTGTTTTTTGACATTGGTTAACAACCCCACAACGTATTAAGCCTCTAAATTCTCAACCTTTTTTTTTGATGAAAATTACAGATGGCCAAAGATACACCGTTTCAAAAATTTCTACATTCACAGTTCAGTGACATTGACTACGCTCTTCCAACTGTGCTGTTATTCTCACTTAAGATGAAGGCTTACAGAAAAAATAGTTTTTCATTTAACAATTACTACACATATTGCCCTATGACAATGGTTAACAATCTCACAGCACATCAAGAATATCCTTACTCCACCTTGTATTCCCTATCACCAGGGGGCTTCCTTGTCCCCTTCTGTCTTCTGGACCTTGTCAGTGGACTATTGTACCTCTTTAGTCTCCTTTGTTTATTTATTTATTTATTTTTATTTTATTTAAACACCATTTCAAAACTTTTTACTTACACATTTAAGTGATATTGACTATGCTCTTCCAATTGTGCTGCCATTCTCGCCCAAGATGAAGGCTTACAGGACAAAACAGCCTCCCATTTAATAGTTACTACAAATGTTGCCCTATAGCAGTGGTCAACAATCTCACAATACATCGACAGTGTCCTTATTCAATTTGTGTTCCTTATCATCAGTTTCCTACTCTCCCTCTGCCTTCTGGCCCTTGTCACCGGACTCCTGTACATCGTTAGTCCCATTTAGTTTTACTGGGGTGTCCATTCCCAGGCTTAACATCGAACCTTGAAGGTAACTTCCCCTCTGAGCTGAAAGGGTGTCTGGGGGCCACACTCTCGAGGTTTCTCTAGTATTCTTTAGGCCAGTATATCTGGTCTTCTTTTTTTTTTTTTTGGGAGTTAAAATTATACTCTACATCCTACTCCAGCTCTGCCCAGAACCCTCTGTTGTGATCCTGGTCAGAGGAGTCATTGGTGGTAGCCGGGCACCATCCAGCTGTACTGGGCTCAGTCCCGTGGAGGCCTTGGTAGCTGTGGACCATTAGTCCTTCGGACTAATCTTTTCCTTGTATCCTGTTCTCTTCGTTCTCCCTTGTTCCCGAAGGGATGAGATCAGTGGAGTATCTTAGATGGCCGCTCATAGGCTTTTAAGACCCCAGACACTACTCACCAAGGTAGAATGTAGAGCATTATCTTTATAAGTAGTGTCATGCCAATTGAGCTAGATGTTCCCCGAGATCATGGTCCCCAGAGCCCTCCGTCCAACAACTCAGTCCCTCGGGGGGTTTGGATGTGTCTATAGGGCCTCCATGACCTTTCCTTGTGCAGGTTGTGTTAGTTTCCCCTGTACTATGTACTATCTCATCTCTCACCCAAGTTACCACTTACCTATTACCTATTTAGTATTCCCCCCCCCCTCCCATCCCTGGTAACCAACAAGGATTGTTACATTTTGCATGTGAATTTTTTCATGGGTTTTTACAATAGAGGTCTCATACAATATTTGTCCTTTTGTGATTGACTTATTTCACTCAGCATGATGTCCTCCAGTTTCCTCCATGTTATGAGATGGTTCACCGATTCATTGTTCTTTCTCATTGCATAGTACTCCATTGTGTGTATGTACCATAGTTTGTGTATCCATTCGTCTGTTGATGGACATCGAGGTTGTTTCCATCGTTTTGCTATTGTGAATAATGCTGCCATGAACATAGGTGTGCATATGTCTATTCGAGTGATGACTCTTATTTCTCTAGGATATATTCCTAGGAGTGGGATTGCTGGATCGAATGGTACGTCTATTTCTAGCTTTCTGAGGAAACGCCATATCATTTTCCAAAATGGCTGTATCATTTTGCATTCCCACCAGCAGTGTATAAGAGTTCCCGTCTCCCCGCAGCCCCTCCAACATTTGTTATTTCCAGTGTTTTTGATTCGTGCCAGTAATGCCGGGGTGAGATGATATCTCATTGTGGTTTTAATTTGCATTTCTCTAATGGCTAGTGATCGCGAGCATTTCCTCATGTGTCTGTTGGCCATTTGAATGTCTTCCTTGGTGAAGTGTCTGTTCATTTCCTTTGCCCATTTTTTGATAGGATTGGTTGTCTTTTTGTTGTAGAGGTGTTGGATTTTCTTGTAGATTATGGAGATTAGACCTTTGTCTGACTTGTACTGTCCAAAAATTTTTTCCCAGTCTGTAGGTTCTCTTTTAACTCTTTTGGTGAAATCTTTTGAAGAGCATAGATGTTTGATTTTTAGAAGATCCCAATTATCTAGTTTATCTGTTGGGTTTTTTGTGTTGATGTTTATGGTTTGTATCCTGTTAATGCCATGTATTAAGGTCTGAAGTGTTGGTCCTATTTTTTCTTCTATGAATTTTATAGTTTGAGGCTTTATATTCAGGTCTTTGATCCATTTTGAAGTAGTTTTTGTATATGGTGTGAGGTATGGGTCCTGTTTCATTTTTCTACAAATGGATATCCAGTTTTGCCAGCACCATTTGTTAAAAAGACTGTCTTTTCCCCATTTGATGTATTTTGGGCCCTTGTCAAAGATCAGGTGACCGTAGGTGGATGGATTTACATCTGAGTTCTCAATTCTGTTCCATTGGTCAATGTCTCTGTTGTTGTACCAGTACCAGGCTGTTTTGAGTACTGTAGCTGTATAGTAGGTTCTCAAGTCAGGTAGTGTGAGTCCTCCAACTTTATTCTTCTTCTTCAGTAGTGCTTTACTTATTCGGGGTTTCTTCCCTTTCCATATAAAGTTAATAATTAGTTTTTCCATCTCTTTGAAGAATGTTGTTGGTATTTGTATCGGAATTGCATTGTATTTGTAAATTGCTTTAGGTAGAATTGCCATTTTCACAATGTTGAGTCTGCCTATCCATGAGCATGGTATGTTTTTCCATTTATGTAGATCCCTTTGGGTTTCATGCAGCAGTGTTTTGTAGTTTTCTTTGTATAGGTCTTTTATATTCCTGGTCAGATTTATTCCTAAGTATTTTATCTTTTTAGGGGCTATTGAAAATGGTATTGATTTCCTGATCTCCTTTTCATCGTTCTCTTTACTGGTGTATAGGAATCCAACTGATTTTTGAATGTTTATCTTGTATCCTGCTACTCTGCTGAATCTTTCTATTAGTTCCAGTAAATTTCTCGTGGAGTCTTTAGGGTTTTCTATGTATAGTATCATATCATCTGCAAACAGGGAGAGTTTAACTTCTTCATTACCAATTTGGATGCCCTTTATTTCTTTCTCTTGCCTTACTGCTCTAGCGAGAACTTCCAGCACAATGTTAAATAGGAGTGGTGATAAAGGGCATCCTTGTCTTGTTCCTGTTTTCAGGGGGAATGTTTTCAGCCTTTCTCCATTAAGAATGATGTTGGCTGTTGGTTTTGCATAGATGCCCTTTATGATGTTGAGAAATTTCCCTTCTATACCTATTTTATTGAGAGCTTTTATCAGGAATGGGTGTTGGACTTTGTCAAATGCCTTTTCTGCATCAATTGAGATAATCATGTGATTTTTTTCTTTCCTTTTATTTATGTGGTGGATTACGTTGATGGATTTTCTAATGTTAAACCATCCTTGCATACCTGGTATGAATCCTACTTGGTCGTGGTGTATTATTTTTTTGGTATGATACTGAATTCTATTGGCTAAAATTTTGTTCAGAATTTTTGCATCTATATTCATGAGAGATATTGGCCTGTAATTTTCTTTTTTTGTGATGTCTTTGCCTGGTTTTGGTATCAGCGTTATGCTGGCTTCATAGAATGAATTTGGAAGTGTTGCTTCCTCTTCTATGCTCTGAAATAACTTGAGTAGAACTGGTACGAGCTCTTCTGTAAATGTTTTGTAGAATTCTCCAGTGAAGCCATCTGGGCCAGGGCTTTTTTTGGTTGGGAGTTTTTTTATTACCTTTTCAATCTCTTCTCTTGTTATGGGTCTGTTCAGATTTTCAATATCACTTTGTTGTAGTTTGGGTAGGCCGTATGTTTCTAGAAATTTATCCATTTCCTCTAGGTTTTCAAATTTGTTGGAGTATAGTTTTTCATAATATTCTGTTATAATCCTTTTTATTTCAGTTGGGTCTGTTGTAATGTCCCCCATTTCATTTCTTATTTGGGTTATTTGTGCCCTCTGCTGTTTTTCTTTTGTCAGTCTGGCCAGTGGTTTGTCGATTTTGTTGATTCTTTCAAAGAACCAACTTTTGGTTTTGTTGATTCTTTCTATTGTTTTTCTGTTCTCTATTTCATTGATTTCTGCTCTGATCTTTACTATTTCCTTTCTTCCAGTGGTTGTAGGCTTTTTTTGTTGTTCTCTTTCTATTTGTTTGAGTTCTGTAGTTAATGTTTTGATTTTGTCCCTTTCTTCTTTTTTGATATGTGCATCTATTGCTATAAATTGTCCTCTGAGGACTGCCTTTGCTGTGTCCCAAAGGTTTTGGTATGATGTGTTTTCATTTTCATTTGATTCTAGGAATTTTTTAATTCCATCTCTGATTTCTTCTATTACCCATTGATGTGTAAGCAGATTATTATTCAGTTTCCATGTGTTTGATTTTTTTTCCTTGCTCTTTCTAGTGTTAATTTCTACCTTGATGGCATTGTGGTCAGAGAAGATACTGTGAATTATCTCAGCATTTTGGATCTTGTTGAGGATTGCTCTGTGGCCTAAGATGTGGTCTATTCTGGAGAACGTTCCATGTGCATTGGAAAAGAATGTGTACTTTGCAGCGGTTGGATGGAGTGTTCTATATATGTCTATGAGGTCCAGCTGGCTGATTGTGTCCTTTAGGTCTTCTGTATCTTTGCTAAGTTTCTTTTTAGTTGTTCTGTCCTTTACTGAGAGTGGTGTGTTGAAGTCTCCTACTATTATTGTGGAACTGTCAATTTCTCTTTTCAGTGCTGTTAGAGTTTTTTTTATGTATTTTGGAGCCCTGTCATTGGGTGCATAGATATTTATTATGGTTATGTCTTCATGATGGATCATCCCCTTAATCATTATATAGTGTCCTTCTTTGTCTTTTATGGTAGATTTTGTTTTAAAGTCTATTTTATCTGAGATTAGAATTGCCACTCCTGCTCTTTTTTGATAGTTGTTAGCTTGATATATTTTTTTCCAACCTTTGATTTTTAATAAATTGACATCTTTGTTTCTAAGATGTGTCTCTTGTAGACAGCAAATAGATGGATCCTGTTTTCTTATCCATTCTGCCACTCTCCGTCGCTTTATGGGTGCATTGAGTCCATTTACATTCAGTGTAATTATTGATAGATGTGAGTTTGTTGCTGTCATTTTGTAGTGCTTTTTTTTGTGATGCTGAAGTTTTCTTTGTTCTTCTTACTCTCTTGTGCTGAGTTCCTTTTGTTTGTGGATTTTGTGTTCATTTCTTTTGTTTTTGTAGGTTTTGTTTTTGTTGAGACTTTATGTTTTTCGTCTTTATTTTTATGAGTTGGTTTGTTAACTTTTTTTGTGGTTACCATGAATTTTACCCTTATCTTTATAATTTTGAAGCAGTCTACCGTTACTTGGTATCGCCTTGCCTTCTTCTCCTTTAGAAGGTTCTATACCTATGCCGTTTGTTCCCTCTTTCATTGTTTTGATGTTGTTGTCATCCTTTGATTGATTTCTCTGATTCCCTGTTGTATATCTTTTGTTTTTGAAAAGTCGTCTGTAGTTCAGTTCCTAGAATGGTATCTGGTTCATGTGAACCTGCATCCTAGGTCCTAGGTCCTGCCTGAGGGCTTAAGCTGTTTGTCCTCAGATCGAAGAACTCCCTTTAATAATTCTTGTAAGTTTGGTTTGACTTTTGCATATTCCTTTAGTTTCTGTTTATCTGGAAATGACCTAATTTCACCATCAAATCTGAATGAGAGTTTTGCAGGATATATTATTCTTGGCTGACAATTTTTTTCTTTCAAGATTTTATATATGTCATCCCATTGCCTTCTTGCCTGCATGGTTTCTGCTGAATAGTCTGAGCTTAGTCTTATTGTTTCTCCTCTGTATGTGACTTCTTGTTTTTCCCGAGCTGCTCTCAGGATTCTTTGTTTGTCTTTAGTTTTAGCGAGTGTGACTATGATATGTCTTGGTGATTTTCTTTTGGGGTCTATTCTATATGGGGTTCGTTGAGCTTCTTGGATGACCAGCTTTTCATCTTTCATGATATTGGGAAAGTTTTCTGTCAGCAGTTCCTCAATGATCCTCTCTGTGTTTTCTGTTTTCTTCCCCTGTTCTGGTATGCCAATCACTCGTAAGTTTTTGCTTTTAATTGTGTCCCACATAACTCTCAGGGTCTCTTCATTTTTCTTTGTTCTTTTTTCTGAGTTTTCCTGAAACAGAGTTGTATCCAAGTGTTTGTCTTCAGTTCCACTGATCCTGTCTTCCATGGTTTCAAATCTACTTCTCAGCCCTTCTATGACACCGTCCATTTCTGAAATCTTCTTGTTTATCTTTTGGATTTCTAATTGTTGTTTTTGTATAATTTCTAGTTGTGAATTTATTTTGGCATTTTGTTCTTGCATCATCTTCCTGAATTCTTCCAATTTTTTGTCTGTATTTTCCATAAATTTGTCTATTTTTTCCTCATGTTTGCCAGCTTTTTGCCTCAGTTCTTGGAAAATTCCGAGTATTAGTGATTTGAGTTCCGCATCAGGTACTTCTAGTGCATTTTCTTCCACAGGAGAGTTATCTGGTGTTTTAATTTGGACGCCTATTGGAGCCATCTTGTCTTGTTTTTGTAAATGTTTTGATATCGTTTGCTGTTTTCGGGGCATTCGGTAGATATTTCTCTCGTTTATTGATTGTAGATTTTTTTTTTTTTTTTTCGTTCTTGTGGTACAGCTGGGCAGATCTATTTGAGGAGGAGCCACTGGGATGGGTTGCTTGTGGCACTCACCGCAGCCACCAGGACGGTCGGTAGTCAGTGCTGGGCAGGTTCCAATAGGGCGTGCCTGCACCGCTTGGTGATGTGATGTCTAGTGCACGGTGCAGGTAGGTAGGGTGCAGCGGGAAGATGGTTATGTGTGAAGCTAAGCTGGATATGGGAGAGAGGAGAGAGGAGGAGGAGCAAAAAGCGTACAAACATAAAAGAATGCTAGGGGAGTTTGTCGTTGGAATGTACAGATGAGAGACTATGGGATGGAGGAAACCAGAAGGGGGAAGAGAAAGAAAAGGAAAGAATGACCAAATGAAAATCAGAAAAGTTAAAAAACTGCAAAGTTCCCAGGGATCGCACCGATGCAGCTATGAGGTCTGGGGGAGTCGGTCTCAATTTTCACAGCTCAGCCTGGCCAGAAGGTACAGAGGCATACATGCCTGGTATTCAGGGATCAGAAAGAGAAGGAAGAGATAGAGGGACAAGAAATTAAGCAATGAAGAAAGACAAAAGAGAAAAAGAGGTAAAATATGACAAAACTAATCAAAAAAGGAAGAAAAATAAAATTGAGAGAAAAAAAAAAAAAAAAAAAAAAAAGGGCAACACCAGCAGTCAGTGCCTACAAATGGGACCCAGAGAGCCCCCACTCAGGGGCGCGAATTCCAAGAAGCCGATAGTCTCGGGGTTAAGTGACCGTGGCCACGGGAAGCAGAGGGGCCAACGAACAAAGGCCCCAGGATCCCACCCGCGCGGGAGCCCAGACCTGGAAACAGCCACACGCCCGAACGCAGCCCTACAGCCCCGCAGGAGAGAGCAGAGACGGCCCTCGGAACCAGGCACCCAGGCAAAAGGAGGGGGAGGCGGCAAAAAAAGGTCCGCTAGGTGCCAGCAAACGGCTCCCAGAAAGCCCCCAGCCCGGGCGCGCGGAACCCAAGCACCGGCGCCCCCCTGCCCAGGGACCCCGGCCACGGAGAGCAGAGGGGTGAATGAACAAAGGCCCTGGGATCCCACCCACGCGGGAGCCCAGACCCAGAAACAGCCACACGCCCGCACGCAGCTCCACATCCCCGCAGGAGAGAGCAGAGACAGCACCCGGACCCAGGCACCCAGGCAAAAGGGGGGGGAGGCGGCAGAAAAAGGTCCGCTAGGTGCCAGCAAACGGCTCCCAGAAAGCCCCCAGCCCGGGCGCGCGGAACCCAAGCACCGGCGCCCCCCCACCCAGGGACCCCGGCCACGGAAAGCAGAGGGGCGAACGAACAAAGGCCCTGGGATCCCACCCACGCGGGAGCCCAGACCCAGAAACAGCCACACGCCCGCACGCAGCCCTACAGCCCCGCAGGAGAGAGCAGAGACGGCACTCGGGACCAGGCACCCAGGCAAAAGGAGGGGGAGGCGGCAGAGAAAGGTTCGCTAGCTGCCAGCAAACGGCTCCCAGAAAGCCGCCAGCCCAGGCGCGCGGAATCCAAGCACCAGCACCCCCCAGCCCAGAGACCCTGGCCACGGAAAGCAGGGGATCCCCAGCTGAGGCGGAGAGGGGTGGGTGGTGGGAGAGCGCGCACCGCAGTTTACCGGTCGTTCTGTCTCCGACCAGATGCTCTGCAAGGCTGCTCTCCCGTTTGCTGGTCTCCGATAGGAATCCAAGATGGTGGATCCGCGCTGCGTTAGCTGGTAAGGAATCTCTGCCTGAGTCTCTCCTCGCTCTCCGTTCTCTTTTAGTATTCTCACTCCGTTTGGTGTTTGGCTGAGTTCTTTATCTCTTCATTTGGTGTTCTAGGGTTTCAGGATTGTTGATTCTCTGTTAGGCTTAGTTTTTCGGATCTTTGCTGTGGAGGGACGGCGTGGTGTTTCTGCCTAGAGCGCCATCTTGCCCCTAATTCATGCTTCTTAATAAACCAAAACCAAACCTGTTGCCATTGAGTCAATTCCAACTCATAGAGATCTTACAGGACAGAGTAGAACTGCCCCATAGGGTTTCCAAGGAGCAGCTGGTGGATTCAAACTGCTGATGTTTTGGTTAGCAGCTGTAGCACTTAACCACTGTGCCACCAGACTTCTAAACAGTGTGACAGAAAGAAGTACTCAAAAAATTTAGCAGTAATAATGTGATTGTTCCATCCTCCGTAAGAGTTCGTTGATATAAATCTAGGTTATAAATTAGGGGAAAAAGTATCTAACAGCTTGCTAAAGGTATTTGCAAAACCATTTTTATTACATAGTCAATGTTAATTATAAATTTTGAGAGTCAAATTACAAATAAATTGTATATACATGGTATAAAGATATTTACACATATTCTCTAACTCCGGAGTTAGAAAGCAGCTTGTTGTGATCGTCTTTGGCAAAGTTATGCTGAAGATAAATGGAAGAGGGGAGAGCATGTATCTATACTCCACTCTGAACATCAGGGTTGTAGTTTTAAAATAGGTTAGGAGACGAAGGAATCATCTGTGTGAATTTTTATGTATTCTTCAGAATATGCATCTGTGGATCTTCCTCTTACCTTTATAAGAGAGAAAACATGATAGGAATTAATAAGAAGCTAATACCTTACTCACTCTAACTTTTAAGAAGTTAAAAGAGAAGAACTAAGGTGTTTTGTTTTGACTCTCTGAGGTCAATCTAATGAAAGTTGGAACACAGCTTAGGATCAAACATATCAACTACTAATTAAAGAGAGAGAAAGATGTGGCAGTCTACTTATGTAAATATTACAGCCTTGGAAACACTATGGGGCAGTTCTACACTGTCCTACAGGGTTGTTATGAGTAGGAATCAATTCGATGGCAACGGATTTGGTTTTTGGTTTGTATCAAATGGAAGAATTATGCGCTGGATACCAGCTGTGACTGAAAACACAAAGCTCATAACCTAGGCTAAAGCAGAGGTGGCAAGCAATAGCATGAGTGAAGGAGGTTATCCAACTTAGCAAGTCCAAGGCAAGAGGACAAAATGAAGACAAGAGTCCAGTTATGTTCATGAATGGGAGAGTTTTGATTACAAAAAGATGAAAGGAGCGTGCAGCTATGGAGATGTTTGGCTTGGGTGCTCATCAAGAGTGACTTGCCTATCAGCTGCAAGGGGCCCAGTTAACTGACAGCTTCCAGCTCTAAGTGCCTGCAGGACCCACCTTAGCTTTTAGCCAAGGCTATACTATTCCCAGACAGTTCTAGGAAATAACTGAGCTTGATGGGAGCAATAGGACCTGACCATTTCTGTCCAATATGGGACCCCTGTTTGAACAACCTTTGCACTGCATCTAGTTTTCCGTTAGGGTAGACGAGACTTCCTCTGATCTGCACTGCAGTCTAGACTCTTCCTACCCATTTCCCCTTCCTCTTTTCTCTCCTTTCACAAGTGTCAAGACTGTATTGATGTCTGAAGGATTTTCATACCTAATTTGCTCTCTTTTCCCTTTATCATTTACAGGCCAATATGTCAATGCCCACTTGTAGTAACCCCATGTGTGTCAGAGTAGAACTGTGCTCCTTAGGGGTTTCGATAGCTTGTTTTTCAGAAGTAGGTTGCCAGACCTTTCTTCTGAGGCACCTCTGGGTAGACTCCAACCTCCACCCTTTGGTTAGCAGCCAAGCATGTTAACTGTTTGCACCACCTATAACCCCATAAATCTCTTCCACTTCTAACTTAATCTTGGTGTCTCCTTCCTGAAGGACTCAACCCAAACAGGAGGGATGCCAGTCTTTCAGGACACAACCTAAATAGGGCCAAGCTAGTAAGATAAGTAACTAGCTGGGGTCCTTGGCACTTGGATGCTCTTATGGTGCTACCTTTTCATTTGACCCTGCTTTGCATATTAATAGAGGCCAAACAAATTGCTTACCTAAAGGGTCATCAGAGTAAGCCCTGGCCAATATATAAATATAACAAAATAGAGAGGCAGAGAATACCCTTTATTCTCCGTTCACAAACACTGTGCCCATCTAAGTACACAAAGGAGTACTAAGATGAACAGTGGAGGAAATGAGTGATAAGGTAAAGGCAGCTAACAAGTTTATTTCTCATTTAGCCATATGTAAGGAAAGTTCACAATTTTTCTTCATGGAATCTGCAGAGAACGCCAGAGCATCCATGAAGTGCTGGAAAATATTAATTAATATATTTTGTGAATTTATAAGATATAGTGAAAAACTTATGTGTTCTTTGAAATGGTTGTTGATATGAACAACATGGAGCAAAGGTACCCAGTCCCCAAAGTTTCATAATTTGAGGAAATGGCAGTTGAAAAAGCAGGTATATTCACTCATCCACTCATTCAACCAATCTTTATGGGGTGCCTACTCTCTATAAGGAAACCTTGGTGGTGTAGTGGTTAAGAGCTACAGCTGCAAACCAAAAGGTCGGCAGTTTGAATCTGCCAGGCACTCCCTGGAAACTCTATGGGACAGTTCTATTCTGTCTTATAGGGTCGCTATGAGTTGGAATTGACTCGATGGCAACGGGTTTGGTTCCTTCCGGTTACTCTTTATAAAGTGTAGATGTAGAGATAAATAAGGCCTGGTCTCTGGCCTTGAGGAGCTCACAGAAAAGTAGGGAAAACAGGCTTTTAAACAGAGTAGAGGATACAGGGAGACACCTTGCTGTGACTGACCCTGGTGACTATTTGCAAGAGAAAGTGGCAAACTCAAGTAAGATAATAACCCCTAGATTTGAGGGTGACTTGACCTGCCTCCCACTTATCAAAGCACTAGGCAGACTGGTAGCTCACATTTCTATAGCACTTGTTTTGTTTCAAGCTCTGTTCAAGTTGCTTACATATATTAACCCACTTAATCTTCCCACTAACCCTATATAAGCATTAGCTATTAAAATAAGCCCCATTTATATAACAGGGATCTGACGCAGCGGAGGTTAAGTAGCTTGCCAGTGATGACACAGCAAGGAAGAGGTAGAGTTGGAATGAATCCAGACAGCCCAGCTCCAAAGCATGAAAAGCACGAATCAGGGAAAGGCTTTTCCATCTCTGTCTTTTCTTGTTTCCTTAGAAATCTCTGTCCTCAGTTTCCCTAAGTTAAAGATATTTCTATTTATTGTACTAATAACAACATTATTATGACCAAAACAAAACAACACTTCATCCAGTCTCATCGCTCAACAAATCTCTGGCTCTCTTACATCATTTTTCTTTTCTTTCTGTTCTGATAGTCTCTTTCAGAGCAGATTCTTCCTCTGTGGTGTCTAAAAGATGGTCCATCTGAATCACTTTTCTTCTTTTCAATTCTTGACCTCTGCTCTCTGTTGAGATCCTTTACCGTATCTCAGCACCTCCTTAAGCCTCTCTGTTTGTGTTCCTGGGAAGTCAGATGTAATAGTCAATTTCAGGAGGGAGTGAAGCTTCTCTCCCTGCAGGAACTACCAGAGCAATAGCATCTTTGTTGTGTAGAGGACTCGGGAGGGAAATTAATCATTAGAAAGCAGAAAGCATGGTGTATTAATTTTCTGTTGTTGCATAACAAATTACTCTCAAAACTTAGTGGCTTAAAACAACAAACATTTATTATTTCATAGTTTATGTGGGTCAGCAATTCAAGAGTAGCTTAACTGGCTAATTTGGCTCAGGGTCTTTCAGGAGGTTGCAGTCAAGATGTTGACCAGGGCTGGATCACCTTTAGACTTGGCTGGAGATGAAGGGTCAGCTACCAAGCTCACTCATGCGGATGCTAGTGGAAGATCTCAGTTCCTAGCCACATGGGCTTCTTTACAGGGCTGCTTACAGTATGGCAGCTGGTTTTCCCCACCGTGAGTGGTGAGAGAGCAATCAAGATAGAAGCTCTAATGTCTTTTATAAACTAATCTTAGAAATAACATATGATCACTTCTCAGTATTATACCAATCCTGGTATAATGTGGGAGAGAACTATACGAGGCTGTGAATGTCAGGAGGCAGGGATCGTTGGAAGCTATCTTAGAGACTGAATGCCACACTTGGGCAGGGCTATAAGGTAGGAAGAACAACAAGGCTACTGTGTCTGCATCTTATTTTATAGGAATGAAGCCCCCTGAAGTTTTGCAGTGTATAACATATAAAATCACATATAGTGGCCCAGGTGGCAGTTCCCCACCAAGTGGGGAGGTCAGGGGAATTTGTCCTCAGCACTCTTCCATTCCCTGTTGGGGATTCATTCATTTTTTAAAAACGAACATTGGTTAAGCACCTGTTCTGTGCCTCTGTGTGGGTACTGTACTAGGTAATGGAGTCCCTAGGGTCTCAGCTCTAACGGTAGCTTCAATTTTCCCACATTACTAAAGTATCCAAGACGCTCAGGGTGACCACAGGGTGCCTATAGCCCTCTTCAAGTTAGGGTGTAAACAAAAGATCATCATCTTCTATCTTATTCTCTCAGGGTGCTAATCTCAGGTAAATCTGAGCTGGTATGATGTTTCCTTTGGGGGTATAAATAAAATAATTAACAGCCACTGACTGATGATTGGGTGCCTAAACAAGAATGGAAGCTGCCTAAATAAGCAAGAGGGTTCTACCAATATGGTGCATTCTGCTGAAATTCAGCTCAGTTCCCCTCTGAGAGGTCTTTTTTATTACCCTTTCTGTCAAACTAGAGCACTAATTGTAACTCTGCTACTCACAGCGTTGACAGTAACAAAGGTTATAGGAAGGACCCTTCAAAAAACATTCCCATTTGCTAATCTTAGGGGAAAAATGTAGGCTTTATATTAAAACCCAGAAATAAGTATAGGAAAAGAGAGAGTGAGGTTATGATGATGGATTGATGGACCAGAGCAGGAAATACAAGAAGGGTAAGCTATTTGTCTGGGAGACCGAGTTTGAGTGTCAGGGGGAGAGGAACTAGGAAAATCAAGTAAAATTTATGTTTGTAACACTGGACTCATGATAAAGGGTGGTGAAGGTCATACAGGCCAGAGTTAAACAGCTGATTTCAAATCCCAGTCCTGCCACTTATTAGCCACATGACTGTGGGCACGTGACTTAATTCCTTTGCACCTCAGTGTTCTCATCTGTACAATGGCTTGATGGAATGAAGCTACCCTTATGGGGTGGTTGTAAGCTGGTACATGTAAAGTGCTTAGAACTTTGCCTGTCACAAATTAAAAACACAATAAGTGCTAATTATTATTGGTGAAGAAATTATAGCCATATTATCAACTGAAAGAGGTCTATTTCATTCACCTAACCAGTATTTATTGAATATACATAGCAGTGAACTCCAACAAATAAAACCCTTGTCCTCAAGGAGCTTATATGCAGGGGTGAGGGAAGATTAAGTTCAACAAATAAGTAAAATATATATTATGTCAGGTGACAGTCATGGAGAAAAATAAAGCAGGTGCGGGGGGGGATAGGAGGTGTTGGGTGTGGGTGGGAGGGAAGAATAGTCTAGAGATAGGGAATGTTAGGTCCAGAAGTCTTGAGGTTGACAAATGCTTGGTGTGTTCCATAACAGCAAAGAGTCCAATGTGGCTGAAGGGAGATGAGGATGAAGTGAAGTCATGTGACTTGAGGTCAGAGTGGTTCTGGTGGGGAGCGGGGTAGAGAGCAGATCAGACAGGGCTGTATAGACATTGTAAGAACTTGGCCTGTTGCTTTAGAATGGGAAGCTACTGGAGGTTCTGACATGAGAGACATGATCTAAGCTATGCTGGTGGCTTAGACCAGAGTATTAGCAGTGGAGAGGGGTGTAGGCAAAAGCAGACAATTTCAGGATATATTTTTGAAGGTGTAGTTAACAAAATTTGCTGATGGATTGGATGCAGGGTGTGAAACAAAGAGAAGGGTAAAGGATGGGAAGCTCTGTGAGGAGAGGGATTTTTCTTTTATTCACTGTCATATCTCCACCTGTACCTGGTACGCAATAAATATTCCTTAAATGAATGAAAAGGGTAACTTGGATTTGTATTATACTTTTCTTTAACTTGTTGTCATTGGTAGTTGCCACTGAGTCAATTCCGACACATGGTGACCCCATGTGTGCACAGTAGAACTGCTCCATAGCGTTTTCAAAGCTGTGACCTCTCAGAAGCAGATCACCGGGCCTGTCTTCAGAGGTGCCTCTGGGTAGGTTCAAACCACCAATTAGCTGAGGAGCTGAGCACTTAACCATTTGTACCACCCAGCAACTCCCCTGAACTCAGTAAATAGTAAATAGCAGTTAAAATATTTATAGCCAAATGAAGTACTATAGCAACCACAGTTCCAGCATTTAAGTGAGGAAAACTCTTCCAATCCTTTCACAAAGACTGTAGTTGACATTGCAGCCTTCCTGGCCTGTACCCCTCCCCACACCCCACGACCAAGGATTTAAAAACAACTTTGATACTTTCTATAACAGAAGAGTGCTTTATTATATAAAGTTCTTTGGAAACGAACAAAAAAATCACAACAGGATACATACATAGTTCATTTGGAGAAAAGCATAGAGACCTAGGAAATGGGGATTCTGTCATCTATCTCACTGAACAGTTGCAAAACACATCGAAGGCTTTGAAATTTCTGCATTCCTGAAACACAATCAGTGAAATGAAGATTATAAAGGTTTTATGAGGTAAAGTAAACAAATTATGCACAAACTTGCGGCAGTCTATGAAATGCTCTATTTTAGTCATATTCTAAATATTAAGAAGCGAATATGTCATCTTTTCCTATTAACGTATTGCACCCTGTGTGAGATATAGGTGACTATGTAACTGATGATAATTCCCAAAGATGCTAATTTCTAATCTTCCAATATATACTTTAGAGTTTATGGATAACAGCACTGTCTGACGTCCCTGGGTGAAACCTAAGAACTCATCCACCCACCTTTTGCTCAAGGGTAATTTACAAAGGCTAGAGGTAATACCTGCTGTTGGCAATTGTCAGGGATTTTATAAGGCAACAGTCAATCCTTGAAGAATGCATTTGATGAAAGGATTTTCAGTTCTAGACATATGTATGGATCTTGACTTGCTCTGATCCTCTGAAGTTTTAGTCCACTGATTTTCTTTAGGCTGTTTAAGTTGACTTGGACTCTGCTCTTTGCTCCATGGAGGGCTTAAGGCACCTGGTCGGCTGGTTTTTCTCACCTAACCATGTATTATGTAATTGAGTAAGTCTATCCCTTTCCTTAGGGTACTGTGTTCAGCCCTGTCTAGGCAGGACACCCCTTCCACATATAGAGCCAGCTCCAGAGTCTCTAAATAGAAGGGATTTTAACAGCAGCAATCAGTTGGTAAAAGTGGCTTGGGGTGGGGGCTGGGGGACATTTCCTGGAAGTTGAATTTGCATAGCAGGCATACATATATAAAACCACACACACACCCACACACACACAGTATACATCAAACCAAACCCACTGCCATCTAGTCAATTCCGACTCGCAGCTACCCTATATATGTATCTCGGCCGTTTGGGGTGAAGATTATAGGGGACCCGACTTCCCTTCGAACACCAATGGCCCTGCTACCGTTTACACATCCTTCCTTCTACTGGGCATTAGCTGCCTACTCACTCTGATAGCGCTGCACTCACCCCTTCCACCCCTCTTCTTTATATCTCAGGGTGTGCATTTTGATCCAGGGCTAGCCGAAAGGCAGGTTACAGTGCCGGGCGAACTTTCCAGGCCAAAGCACAGTTTTCCCATCTTGGGCACATATGGGAACCACGCGTCCGAGTTTGGGTTAGTGTGCCAACGGGTCAGTCGCTGTGGCTGCTTTGCGAGAGCTTTGGGAAGAGTGTGAAGTCAAGGGCTGCAGTGAGTGGGGGTGGGGGGAAACACTTCCCTGTTCACCCCACCCACGCATCGTTTTAGGGCAACCCCCAGCCAGCGCATCCCTTAATGCGCGCGCTCGTCAAGGTCCCCGTGTCCGCTCCCCTGAAGTTGCCCCGTCAGCCTCGGTTTCCTTCCACCTCTCCCTGTACCTGCCATTCCTTTTCCGTGGGACGCCCCTCGCCCAACTCTGCCACCCCCTACGCGCGGGATTCGACTGTCACTTTACTTTTCCGCGCGCGCCCCTCGCCGCCCCTTGCCCTGCCCGCAGGGCAGTGGGTCCGGGCGCGCGCCCGCGCCCGCCCCCGCCCCCTCGCGGCCGCGCGCAGGGTGGAGGAGGGGCGGAGAGCGGGCGGGGGTAGGGCTGGCGCGCGGCGCGGCCGACGTGGGGCTCGCGCTCTCGCGGTCTCTCCCGGCGGGCGCGCGGGTACGCGCACTGGCGGGCGCGCGCGCGGACGGCCGGGCGGCGGCGGCTCACCGAGGTGGTAGCTTCACTTTCCGGGACTCAGGGGCGGCCACAGCGGCAGCCGCGGGCAGCAGCCTCGGGAGCCGGAGCTGGAGCGGCTGGGGGCGGCGGCGGCGGCGCTGAGGGTGAGTCCAGGCGGTCGCAGTCGCGACGGGGGCAGGCGTGGCGGGGCGGTCGGGTGCATGGGTTCGGGTTCCGGTGACTAGACGGCTGGCTGGGGACACCCCGTCTCCAGGGCCTCCCCCGTACCCCCTCGCGCCTCGCCCGCCCTCTCTTCCTGGGCTTCGGCTCGATCCTGCGACCTGCGCGGACGCCCCTCCCTCAGGTATCGTCCAGAGCCGCGCCGGCGTTTCCCTCTCTCCCCCCGCCAGCAGCGGGCGTCCTCCCCTCCCCCCTCGGGCGTCCCCCTCCCCCCGCCGGCCACCCCTCCACGCCGCAGGTCTCCTTTACACCTCTTGCGCCCTAGTTCCCTTCTTCCCGCTCCTTGGCGTGTCCCGTTCCCTGCGCCCCCTCCCGCGAGCCTCCAGCCCCGGTTTCTCGCCCTTTCCACCCCTCCCCCTCCTTCCCATCCCCCCCATTTTCTGCCCCTTCCCTCCCTGCTCTTCTTCCACCCCCCTCAGCTCTCAGTTCCCCATCCTTCACTGCCCTCCCAGCTTCTTCCCTCTCCCAGCCGCATCCTGGAACTAAGTCTTTGCAAAAGTACGGGATAAATGTCACGGTGGAAAGTGCCCGGCTTGATCTTTTGCTATTTTCCCTAATTGCGTAATTGCTGCACATGGTGCCTCTCCTGGCGAGTGCTGGGTCTGGCACCCCCGCTGCCGCCGCACCCCCGAGGCCCGCCCAGAGAAGACCTTGTGGGGTGTGTGTGTGTTTGTGTATGCCCTGGTGTGGGGTGTGTGCCGTATTGGTCTTTTGTGATGCCTGGCGCTTGTCACAGTTTGGAGCCGAATCCCATTTTTCTCTGGTCTCTTCTCTGCAGCCCACACCGGCCTGGTTTGAAACTGGATTCCCTCTGTTCTTACCCCCCTCCTCGTATACCCCCCCTTCTTCTCTTATAATGTTTTGATCCTTTTGCCCTTTACCATTTCTAATGAAGATAAAGTGTGGCTTCTTGTGGCTTTTTTTTTTTTTTCCCACGACCAACCAGCAATGTCCAATCTATCTTCCCTTAAGGAAATTAAGGCCGCTTTAGAAAGACATCATCCTGGGCTTGGTGGCTGTTAGATCCATTTGCATGTTTTCAAGATTCATCGCTTTGTATTGTGTATTCTTGAGAGGCTACTCCGATATTTTTATCTAAAAGTACAAAAGGAAGCTCTGGGCTGATCCTCATATCTCGCGCTTCAGAAAGATTGTCAGCTGTCTTTAATTTTTATCCCTGATTCTTTAAAAAGTACGTTTCTGAATATGTAATAATTCAGCCTGGACCTTGGAAATCTAAACCTTTTTACTCGGACGGTTTGGATGCTCCGTGGCTCTTTGGAGTTTCGTGTGTGGGCTGATGCTGATGATAATAATGTTGTTTCCCCCTCCTCATAACCCCATTCTTTTTCCTCCAGGACATAGCACCCTTCCCTCCTATCCCATGATATCTTTTCTCATTTTAAAAATTCAGTTGTCCCACTATTATTTTCTGCATAAGTATTTTTACAGTTAAAAGTTGGATATTGCTAGATGGTGTGCGTATAATATAAATTATTTCACGTTTTAGAAAAGTTTAGAAACATGACTAGGGAGACAAATGGCAAGATATCAAAGAACAGAATTTAGCATTTTCCTGATATAAAAGCTGAAATGAATAGTTGCTTTTGCAGCTTTATACTGTGAGATACTGTTAAAAGATTTATCTGGACTCATGGAGTGACTAAAGTTGCTTTTGTGTCACAAGTAATATTTATAGCCAAATCATTTCATTTATATGCAGTAATAGATAAAAATGCAGAACCATTTCATTTTTATATATTGCTAATTTCCAGGACTGTAATTACAGTAAAAAGTACATGGCTAATACAAGCTTAGATAATTTTCGTGTGAAGAAGGAACAGTATGTAAACGCTTAATTTAACACAAGTTTTAGGTAAGTCTACTGTTTTTGTTCAGAAACCAAGTTTTTGTGGGTCCAAAGTAACAATATCAATTTAAATATCTTAATATCTTTGAAATTGTCACTGGCGAGTAGCTCTGTGCTTATAACCCTGGTATTTAATTTATCTTCTCTTTGGATGAGATAATTGTATCAGATTAGCTATTTAGGAATTAACTTTAATCAAAGATAATTCTAAAATGTTAATTTAAAAGGTAATGTTTAAGAAGTTTTAATTCAGGAATTTTCATTCATTTGTACTTCAGAAATACAAAACACCAATTTTATACTTATGACCAATTAAGATGATTTATAGACTACTTTTATTTCATAAAGTTAGTTGCACCTGAGTGGCACAGTAATTTTTTCCCCCTTACTTCTTCTCTGAATCAGGCATTCAGAACACAGAGCCAGCAGAAATTCTCCTTATTCTTGATATTTGAAAAAGAGATATGAAAAATTCATTTGTAGAAGTTTCCTGGTTATCAGTGGTCTCAGATTAATTTATCGTTTGGTAGGTTAAGATTTGGATAAAATAATGTATCTTAGGTCAAAAATAGAAATAGATTTTTCTTCTTTATTGTGAAACCATAGAAGTAATGCATCTATTTGGGCAATTTTAATTTTTTTTTTTTAATACTTCCCTTGTGAGACTAGTTTTGACTTTTGTCTTCCTCTGATATTATGATATGAAATTTGGGTTTCAGATTATGGCTCAGATTGCACTATTGAGTAGTCTTTTTAAGTAATTATATAATCATATTACTAGTTGTAGTATGTAATTGCACATAGATGTGAATATTGAGAAGAATGTGTAGCTTTATAACTAATGCAATATACAGCTGAAACTCTAGGCCTAGTTTATTAAATCATAGTTTATTAAACTGAAGCTGCAGCCTCAGTAAAAAATTTACTTTCTTTAGGTTTCCATGTATTTGTCATGTAATGGATTGCTTTTGGTTTAAGATAGCAATGATTTCTCACTCATTTCACATTTCTTAAAATACTGCTTGCAGCGTTTGCTATATCCGAGGGCCCTTCCCTGAGAATCATTCTCTCTCACTCCCATGCGTATCTGCGCTATCTAATGTGCTCTTATGTACATTACTTAATAAGGTTTTAAACTTCTGATATATTTGAATTGAAATATGTTGAAAAAAATCATTGTTAAATTCTAGAATGAGAATTAAAATGAAATAAAAACTTTTAAAAAGCAAGAAATATGTTAGGTCTGTTAGAACTAGACGTGAAACATACTGATATAAAATTTCAGTATTCTATTAAATGACTTTAGTGCTCATAAAAGATGTCACAGCTGTGGAGACTGATGTTCTCCATTTACAGAACAGGTAGGAAAGCAGTCAGATTTCCCATCACTGTATTTCAGAGCTGTGTGGGAGGACCTCATTTTGTTTGGCATGGATGACTGGGGCTGTTGGATTGGAGATGGGTGGTGGTGTGTGTGTAGACCGTTGTCTTAGTGGAGGTATTCAGTATTTTGTATTGACTCTTCACCTTCCTTTGCTCCCTGATTCTTCCAGTCTTTTGTAGTTCTTTTTGGTTCTTTTTACTAGAATCCACTAAAGGTCTACATTATGAAATTGCTTTGGTTTAGAGCAGGTTACACGTTAAATCTTCGATGATGATGAGTTTTCATTGGTGTTACCTAGGTATACTTTTGGACTAATCATTGAAATAAAAAAATACTTTGAGATATATTTCACCTATTCTTATTCTTGATCATATCAGAAATGGTTTTATTTCAAATCCTAATTTGGTTAAGAGTAATACAGTGTCCTTTTCAAAAAAGATTTGTTCAGTTTATTACTTTCAGAGGTGTATTTTGTATTGTTAATGGCACTTCTCAAATCGAGGTAGTTTTGCTTTTTAAATATTAGTTTGAGAGAAGTAGAAGAAACTGCAACAGTTTAGGATCTGTATTTCTGTTTGTGTTTTTGCTTTTAAAAAGGAGCAGTGTCTGAGAAGGTGCTCAAAGAGACTCTTAAGTGACAGTACCTTGGTGTGCACAGGTCCGCCGAGAATCTGGGCATTGGCTTTGTCGGTTCAGTTCTGGATTTGTCAGTATATTCTAAGCTAGTTGGGTCACAAGGGATGTATTCACAGTAATCAAACTCAGATTTATGATAGAATGACAGTTGAGATAGACAGTTGACACCTATTGCAGTTTTTTTGTTTCTGCAATCTAGGTTGTAACAACTACCTAGGTATCAAGGTATTGAGGAAATTGGGTTGGTGATCAGAGAGCTGCCTGGAGAGCATGAACTCAGGGGACAGGGAATTTGAAAGTTTGAGGGATATTTCATCCAGTCTGTGGAAAAAAAAGAATGAGCTCTTCAGTGTCTCACTAGAGTCTCCGTCTCTCGTGAAACATGGTTGCTTGGTATATCACTGGGTCAGTGCTGACGCTGTCAGATGGTTTAGTTTTTATTTAGGATCCATGTAGACCTTTGTGTTCTTTTGTTACCACAAAGGTTACTTAAAACAATTGACTACTTGATAGGATTTTAACCCTAGCCAATTCCTGAGGATATATTGATTGGATGTGGATATGAAAATGTGCCCATTTATCTCTTCCTATGACTATTTGTACTAACCTCCATTATAGCACTTGGCAAGTTGGCTTACCTACTAGACCATATTTCTCATGGTCATGGGACTGAAGGGCTAGTACAGTGGCTGGTAGAGAGGAGGTGCTCAATTTTTTTTTTTTTTTTAATTTAAAGGTTTTATTGAGATGTAATTCACATACTATAAAATTCACCCTTTTAAAATGTACAACTCTGGTTTTTAGAATACTCATAGAATTACGCAGCATCACTGTTACCTAATTTTCGAACGTTCTCATCATCCTGAAGGGAAAGCTGGTAGCCATTTGCACTAGCAGTCACTTCTCACCCCACCCTCCCTGCAACCACTAATCTACTTTCTGTCTCTATGGATTTGCCTTTTACCTATTCTGGACATTTCGTATGAGTGAAATCATAAGGTATGTGGCTCTTCGTGACTAGCTTCTTGCGCTTAGCATGATGTTTTCAGGGTTCATCTCTCTTGTAGCATGTATCAGTACTTTATTCCTCTTTATGGTTGAATAATATTCTATTGTGTGGATATACCATATTCTGTTTATCTGTTCATCAGTTGATGAACATTTGGGTGGTTTCCACTTTTTGGCTATTACAAATAACGTTGCTATGAACATTTTATATACAAGTTTTGTATTTTTTCATTTTTCTCCTCTATCGATTTTGAATGGATGATGAAAACTTTTGGGAGATCCTAAAGCCATTTGTAAGTGACCAATTTATCCATTTTTTATTGCAGTTTTCTTGTCCACTTTGAGGCTAACCTTACCTTTATTCTGTAGACCTTCCCCCTGATGAAATAAATGATTTTTGATTCTTTAATCCAGGATCTAAAATGTCCACTGAGCCACAAAGAGTTGATGACAGTCCCAGCACTAGTGGAGGAAGTTCCGATGGAGACCAACGTGAGAGTGTTCAGCAGGAGCCAGAAAGAGAGCAAGTTCAGCCCAAGAAAAAGGAGGGAAAAATATCCAGCAAAACAGCTGCTAAATTGTCAACTAGTGCTAAAAGGTACCACGATTGTTGTAACCTTTTTATATTTAGTATCAGTTTATCAACTTAAGTTCTGTTTTTCTGTTGCATTTGAACATTTTTCTGGGATGTGAACCATGGAGTTTTTCAAGGATTTTTATTCCCCCTTCAATATTATCTATTTTTCATGATTCTAATTGTAGGATATATGAACTTTGCTAACTTTAATTGGGTTGTTTGTCCTTTTATTCTTGAATTGTAGGAGTTCTTTATATGTTCTGGATATTAAACCCTTATCAGATATATAAAACCGAAAAAAAACAAACTCATTGCTGTCAGGTTGATTCCGACTCATAGCGACCCTATAGGCTAGAATAGAACTGCCCTGCAGGGTTTCCAAGGAGCAGCTGGTGGATTCGAACCACCGGTGTTTTGGTTAGCAGCCGAGCTCTTAACTGCTGTGCCACCAGGGCTCCAATCAGATACATGGTACCTAAATATTTTCTCCTGTTCTATAGGTTGTCTCTTCACTTTCTTGATAAAGTCCTTTAATGCACAAAAAATTTTTCATTTTGATGAAGTCCAATTTTTTTTGTTTTCTCTTTCGCTTTTTAAGAATCCATTGTCAAAAAGTCTTGAAGCTTTACCTCTGTCTTAGTTTTCTAGTGCTGTTGTAACAGAAATACCTTAAGTGGGTTATTTTCTCAGGGTTTAGGCGGCTAGAAGTCTAAATTCGGGTGTGGCTCTAGCAATCCTTGGAGTTTCTGGGCTTGTAAATTCATAGATCTCTGTCTTGATCCCATAGCATTTGTTTTCCCCTGTAAGTTTCCCTCTGTGTCTGATCTGCTCTTTTTATAACTCGGAAGTGATTAGGTTTAGGACACACCCTATAGAGGTAGGCCTTGTTAACATAAATAATACCTTATTCCCACAAATTTAGAGATTAAAACTCCAACACATATTTTTTGGGGACACAATTACAATAGCAACCCCTATTTTTTCTTTTAAGGTTTATGGTTTGGAAACCCTGGTGGTGTAGTAGTTAAGAGCTATGGCTGCTAGCCCAATGATCAGCAGTTTGAATCCACCAGGTGCTCCTTGAAAACCCTGTGGGGCAGTTCTACTCCATCCTATAGGGTCGCTGTGAGTTGGAATCGACTCAACGGCAGCAGTTTTATGGCTTTAGTTCTTGTATTTAGGTCATTGACCCATTTTGACTTGATTTTTGTATATGGTGTGAGCTATGAGTCCAACTTCATTCTTTTGTCTGTGGAGATCCAGTTGTCCCAGCAGCATTTATTAATGAGACTATTCTTTCCCCATTGAGTG
Source organism: Dugong dugon (assembly GCA_030035585.1). Taxonomy (NCBI): domain Eukaryota; kingdom Metazoa; phylum Chordata; class Mammalia; order Sirenia; family Dugongidae; genus Dugong; species Dugong dugon. The sequence goes on along the minus strand of CM057480.1, from coordinate 16,514,624 downwards.
GACACGCATCTTTGTCAAAAATCAGTTGGTCATAGATGTATGGGTTTATTTCTAAACTTCCCATTCTGTTCCATTGGTCTGTATTTCTGGTGGCGCTGTGGTGAGGCATCTGGCTGCTAACCAAAAGGTTGGCAGTTCAAACCCACCCAGCCACCCCACTGGAGAAAGACTTGGCGATCTGCTCCCAGAAGAGTTACAGCCTAGAAAACCCTATGGAGCAGTTCTGTTCTGTTATTGGGTTGCTGTGAATCAGATTGACTTGGTGGCACCTAACAACAACAACATACAGGTACCACACTGTTTTGGTTACTGTATCTTCATGGTACATTTTGAAGTCTGGGGAAGTGTGAGTCCTCCTGTTTTGTTCTTTTTCAAGATAGTTTTGGCTATTTGGGGTTGTTTGCAATTCCGTGTGAATTTGAGGATTGGCTTTTCCATTTTTGCAGAAAAGGCTGTTGGAATTTTATAGAGATTTCATTGAATCTGTAGATCACTTTGGGTAGTATGCCCTCTTATCAACGTTAAATCTTCCAATCCATGAACACTGGATGTCTTTCCATTTATTTAGATCTTCTTTAAATTTTTTCAGAAATGTTTTATAGTTTTTAGTGTACAATTCTTTTACCTCCCTTGTTAAATTTATTCCTATTTTATTCTACTGTAAATGAGATTGTTTTCTTGATTTCCTTCGGATTGTTTATTGATGGTGTATAGCAATACAAGTGATTTTTGCATATTGATCTTGTACTTTGCCACTTTACTGAATTCATTTATTCGTTTTAGTAACTTTCTTGTGGTTTCTTTGGGATTTCCTATATATAGGGTCAGGTTGTCTGCGAATATAGCTAGTTTTATTCTTTTCTAATTTGGATGCCTTTAATATCTTTTTCTTGCTTAATTGCTCTAGCTAAAGGTTTGTCAATTTTGTTGATCTTTTCAAAGAACCAACTTTTGGTTTCATTGGTTCTCTGTATCGTTTTTCTCTGTTACATTTATCTGTCTAGTTGATTCCGACTCGTAGCGACCCTGTAGGAGTAGAACTGCCCCATAGGGTTTCCAAGGAGCAGTTGGTGGATTCGAATTGCCGACCTTTTGGTCAGCAGCCATAGCTCTTAACCACTGTGCCACCAGGGCTCCTATCTCTGCTCTAATCTGTATTATTTCCTTCCTTCTGGTGGGTTTGGGCTTGGATTGTTTTCTTCTTCAAGTTCCTCAAGGTGTAAAGTTAAGTTATTGATTTGCGATCTTTTTTTTCTTCTAAATGTAGGCATTTAAAACATCCATAAATTTCCCTCCTTGCACTGCCTTCGCTGTATTCCATAACTTTTGGTGTTCTGGGCTTTCATTTTCATTTGTCTGTAGGTATTCTCTAATTGCACTTGAGATTTCTTCTTTGACCCATTTGTTGTTTAAGTGTGCTGTTTTATTTCCCATATCTGTGAAATTTCTAGTTTTCCCTCTGTTACTGATTTCTTGTTTCAGTCTGTTGTGGTCAGAGAAGATACTTTGTATGATTTCAGTGTTTTAAAATTTATTGACACTTGTTTTGTGAACTAACACGTGGTATATCCTAGAAAATGATCCATGTGCGTTGGAGAAGAATGTGTATTTGCTGTTGTAGGGTGGTGTGTTGATGTCTTTTAGATCTAGATGGTTTATAGTGTTCAAGTTCTCTATATCCTTATTCCTCTTCTGTTTAGATGTTCTATCTATTATTGAAAATGGTGTATTGATGTCCCCAATTATTATTGTAGACCTATTCCTTTTGTGAATGTTTGCTTCATATATTTTGGGCACTCTGTTGTTAGGTGCATATATATTTGTAATTGTTATGTCTTCTTGATGAATTGACCCTTTTGTCATTATAAAATACCCTTTCTCTCTAGTAACAGATTCTGACTTAAAGTCTATTTTGTCTGATATTAATACAGCCACTCCTACTCTCTTTTGGCTACCGTTTGCATGGAATATTTATTTTCTGTCCTGTCACCTTCAACGTACCAGTGTCTTTGGGTCTTAAAATGGGTCTTCTGTAAACAGCATATACTGTATTTTTACACAAATAATGTGTGCCTTCTATGTTTGTTTGCCAAGTGTGCTCTCCCCCCACAAGGTATTTTCATAAGAATGCTATGCTAATTTTTTTTATAGTAACATGTAAAAAAAATTGGTATAGCAGCACTAGTGAAAATACTTTGCAGGGGGAGTGGATGGAAAACAAATGTAGAAGACGTGCATTACTTATATAAAAGTATGGTAGTTGGATCATGTTTTCTTATCCATTCTGCGAGTCTCTGCCTGACAGAAATTGAGTCTGAAACTAAATATCATTCCTAGAACAGTATTATATTGTGCCATTTAAAGTCTGCAGTTAGATTTTTCAAGTCCATTTGATACGAATTTTAGGGAAATGAGGTATATGTTAACCTCTGAGGACTTAGTATTATTGTTAAACTAGAAGTACTGATATGTTGTAGTTAAATGCAGTTTATAGTAACTCAGAAGTGCTTTGCTCATTGATGCTCAATTACATGAATGTCCCTGTAATTATAGAGTTAATAATTTGGTATGGTAACATGTTTCCTTGAAGATTTCAGTTTTCAGGTGTACTAAAAAGTGATGTGTGATGTAGAAAACATTTAAAGGGGTCTTTTATTTAAACAGTGAGTTTTTTTTTTTTTTTTAAGAGTTAGGAGGAAAGAAGACTATAGTCGTATCTTTGCTGTCTTTTTGCTCTGTGGTAAGAATTTATTCCTTTAAAAGATTGACATGTACTTAGCAGTCCCTTCTCTTGATATGCCTATCTCACTCTTATTATATTGCAGGTATGTAGTTGGAAAGTAGATCCTGAAGTCAGACTATGTCTGCAGTGACAGAGTTTGATGATTTTGATTAAATTGATTAGTCAGTTTAGTAAAACATCTATTTTGAGGTTTTCACTAAATTGACTCTGCTGCTGCTATCATGTGTTGACACATCTGAATTTTAAATTAGATTTATTCCAGATTAACTTTGTTCAGAGTAGACAGTGTGGCTTTATTAGATGCTCAGTGTAATGCTGTTCTAGGAATGGCATTTGGTTTCAGACTAAATTTTTGTTAGGTTGAAAAGCTGATTCCAGTGTGTTCAATGTGACCTTTATTGTCTGGGCTCATCTAAGTTTAATTTCTACACAAGAGAATGTACTAGTAGTATTTATAGAGATAAATAATCTTTGTAATTACTGTATTTTCATGATTCCAAAATATATATTTTAAAACTTTTTACTGTTTCTGAAATCAGGATGCATCTTACAATTGATGTTCCCAATTGTTTAATTGGTGGTGTGTCTTGCAGTCAGTGGTTCTTAGAATCATAGAGATATAGTATTTATCACCATCCAAAATTAAACTCTAGGCTTATTATTTAAAGTGACTGTAAGTTTTCTGGAGCCCTGGTGGTGCAGTGGTTAAGAGTTCAGCTCGAATCTACCAGCTGCTCCTTGGAAACCCTATGGGGCAGTTCTACTCTGCTGTAGGGTTGCCGTGAGTCAGAGTTGACTCGACGGCAACGAGTTTTGGGTTTGGTATGTTTTCTAGGTTAATTCAGGGACTACTTTGAGATGTAAAATATTTTTGTAATTATATAATGTTTTCTTCTTAAGTATAAGTTCTTTTGGGAGGGTTTTAACCAGCTGATTCGGTTGGTTGGAACAGGGGTTCTCAGGTGACTAAGGAATGCAGTCAACTAGCTAGGATGAGGGTATTAAAATAAAAAAACAAAACTGGTTAGAAGTCACCTTATGAATCCATGTATCCACATATTCATGTTCTGCTTGGCCCTGAATGAGTTACTAAATTTCTTTTACCCAAGCTATGTGTGTTTTAAACATGTCAGTACCTCCTTTTCTGAACTGTTAATCCAGTTTGCTGTTAAAATGAGTGTTTCATATTTTCTTCACTCGGTATGATTTTGGTACTACTACTACCCATTGCCACTGAGTCAGTTCCGACTCATCGCGACCTTATAGGACAGAGTAGAACTGCCCTATAGGGTTTGCAAGGCTGTAAATCTTTATGGAAGCAGACTACCACATCTTTCTCCCATGAAGCGGCTGGTAGGTTAGAACCACTGACCTTTCGGTTGGCAGCTGAGTGCTTTTACCACTGCGCCACCAGGCCTCCTGTTCAGATCGAATGAATCATGATTATTGTTATGATCCTTTTTTCCCCCATAGCAAATGGCATTCACATGCAGTACTCTTACCATTCTTAGAGCAGTTCAGGTATCAGGTGAAAGTCATACAAACGGATATTTAGTCTGTATTTTGCTCCTGGCTTGTCTCAGTTACTTTGTGCAGTTGCTGACTTCTGTGTCGTAATGGCCTAAGAAGTGGCACTGCCAGTCAGAAATTTAGGCAGTTGTCTAGTTGCTTTATGTCTAAAGAAATAATTTTGTCTTAAAAGTTCTGAGAGGGGAGAAATTTTGTATTTGACTTAGCAAGATAATGGCCTCAGTCTTCAACCTTACCAGTGTACAATAACTAGCTTTAGTTTTCTTATTGTTTAAATGGGGACTGATAGCAGTAATACTTAGAGAGTTCTGTGAGATTTATTTAGTTCACTTTTAATGACTTAAGATCATCATGTGAAATGTACAGTATAAGTGTGAATTATTGAGACTTTTTCATTTTTCTTCACTGTCAGGACAGTGCCTGAAATAGCTACCTTCCTTATCCCACATGTCAAGACTGAGAAACTTAATATATAGCATGATCACAACTTTGAGATAGAATTGAATTGCTGTCATTGAAAACAGCAGGACGTCTTACAACCGTTTAAATAGCAATTCTTAGTCTAATCTTTCCTATTGAGAGAAATACAACTGTTCTTAGGTAACAGTGGCTCCAAATTTAATATGTTGAACACTGCTCAGAGTTGTCAAATTTATCAGTAAATTGCTTTTTTGTATTGAGTAGTACAGATTTGGAATTACAGATGTCTGGAGGGGGTTCAAGTTCCATTATATAATTCTGTGACAGAAAATTGTGATTTATCAATTCTTTTTTGAACCAAAAGGGGCAATAAAGCATAAAGGAAGATGTTCTTTTATGTTAAAAATAGTTTTCTTTGAAGGATTAAACATACTATTTTGAATGCCTATTCTTTTGGTTCTCTTAGTTTAAAAACAATTATAAAAGTTATTGGTGTTTCTGGTAACAGCGCAGAGAAGTTTATAATGGAAAGCAACAGTCTTCTATTCAAACACTTCCGCTTCCCAAAACCATTCCCTTGAAGCACACTTTTGTAGTCATTTCTGTTTTTAGTTCTTATGTTGGTTTTCTGCATAACTCTAAATAATACACGTTGTGTGTTGAATTGTTAACCTGAAGTAGTATTTTTAACTCCTTGCTATGAAATATGAGGATTTAGCTTATTTACCTACTCTTCCTCCCTTTCGCCTCTTCCTAGTGGCATTAAAAAAGAAAAATCATTGGTTGTCTTTGTACTGGAAATATTATATTTAAGTCTCTATTTCTTGTTCCTTCAGATTTCAACAGAATTTCTTGATTTTTCACTTTGTAAAATGGAGGTAGTAACACCTTTGTTCTTCCTTTCATCTATTCCCACCTATCCCCCTATCTACTTCTGGCTGGTTTCTATTCGCGACACTTAATTTTACATCTTGTTAGGTGCTGTTGACTCTGTTCCGACTCATAGTGACCCTGTGTATAACAGAATGAAACACTGCCTGGTCCTGCGCTATCCTTGCAGTTGTTGCTATGCTTGAGCCCGTCGTTGAAGCCACTGTGTCATTCCATCTCCTTGAAGGTCTTCCTGTCTCTTTCACTGACTCTCTACTTTACCAAGCATGATGTCTTCCAGGGACTGGTCCCTCCTGATAACATGTCCAGAGTACATGAGATGAAGTCTCGCCATCATTGCTTCTAAGGCACATCCTGGCTGTACTTCTTTCGAGACAGATTTGTTAGTTCTTAATAAAATTCACATCTGTAGTGCGCCTAAACCTATTTTCTCTGCTTTTTCTGTAAGTAGAAGACCAGTAAACTGTAACATTTACTATAACTGTAAATATTCAATGCCAGACCAAGAAGCATGTTAAGATTACATTCATTGTCTACAAGTCCAGTTTCATGATCCATGGACTACCCATTGAGTCATAGCATTTAGGCAAAATAGATCAAATCTCTCTCTCTCTTTTTTTCTCTTTTTTTGGTGATATTTCTTACTTGATTGTGTGTGTTTTTATTATATCCTTACATGGTCTGGCCTTCTTGGCCTTCTCAACGTATTTGATTTACACCTACCCACTTTATCTTCCAGGAATGTACCAAACTTTCTCATCCATTGGTGACCACCCAGTTCTCTTTGCTGTTTTAGGTTTATTCCTTTTTATACTTTCCGTATTCCCCCCCGCCGCCCCCCATCGGAGTCCGGAAGAGGTGGGAGGTGAATGTGTGTGTGCCCGGTTTGCTGTCTTAACCTGGACTTATCTGTATAGATTTAAAGTGCCTGTTTTATACTTTTGTGTGAAATCTGTAAAAGGTGTTTTTCTAATCAGATATTTGAGACTTCTGTCATTTAATTATGGGCCATATGTGTTTCGTATGCATGTAAACACATCATAGAATCTGTGTTAAAATTACAGTGTTTTAAAGATAAAAGAAATCATGGAGTTTATCTTAGTAAACCCTTCATTTTATATAGTACAGAAAACTGAGGCAGAGAGAGCAGGTATGAGTAGTCTTTTTGCACAGGGATTCTCAATTAATGGAACAGCAGAATTAAAATGAAAGTTTTTTGACTTTGTATTTATTGATCTTGTTCTGCTTCATAATGCTTCCTCAACCTTGAATCACATGGTTTAGACAAGTGGAGATTATATTAATAGTGTGCAGTTCCTTTAGGAAGTTGGTGCCAATCTTATAGGAGTAGCCTTGTCTATTCTGGTAGTTTCATTTGTTGTCTTAAAAAAAGATGTAGAACAATTATTGGTCTCCGCTTGTCTGGAGCAAAAGAGAAAGAAGGAAACCCAAGACTCAGAAGAGACTAGTCTGCAGGACTGTCTACACAAACCACGGCCTCATCTACCCTAAGACCAGAAGAACTAGATGGTGCCCAGCTACTACTACTGATGGTTCCTGTCAGGGCCACAATAGATGGATCCTGATAGAATGGGAAAAAAAATGTGGAACAGAGCCTCAAATTCTTAAAGAATCCAGACTTACTGGACTAGTTGAGACTAGAGGACTCCCCAAGACTACTGCCCTGAGATACTCTAGAAACCTTGAGCCGAAATTGTCCCCCGAGGTCCCCTTGTAGCTAAATAACAGTTTGTCACATAAAGAATATCACCTGTGAGTACTACGCTTCTTTAAAAAATCATCTATATGAGACCAAATGGTCAACAATTTCTTTGAAACAAAGATGAGAAAGTGAGGAGTCAAGGAAACTAGATTACTGGAAATGGAACAACCAGAATGGAAATAATGAGAATGTTCATGCATTGTGAGAAATGTAACCAGTGTCACTGAACAATTTGTATAGAAATTGTTGAATGGGAACCTAGTCTGCTGTGTAAAATTTCACTGAAAACACAATAAAATTAATGTTAAAAAAAAAGTAGAATAAAATTGTTTGAGTAAATGTTTATTCAAATTCTTGTTTTTTTAAGGTACTTCAGTCAACTATCATCAATATACTACCACATTAAATTGCAGACAGCAGGCATCCAGCTGTTAATATGAATCTCATATTTAAAAAACAAGGCAAAGGAGAAGAAATGGTTTTGGGAAATTTTTGTTGTTGTTGGTTTAATAAAAGCTATGTTTAATAAGGTATGAATGATAGTTAAGATATTGCTAAGTATAGTTTTAGAAAACAGTGTAGCACTATTACTCTTCGGGAAGTGCATAGGGTTTAGGTACAGTTAAAGAATCAAAGTAGAAAATAACACCATGAGGGCCGAAAGAGATTTTTTTTTTTTTTTAATATATATATTTTATTGTACTTCAGGTGGAAGCTTACAGAGCAAATAGTTTCTCATGAAATAGTAGTACACATGTTGTTTTTTTTTTGACATTGGTTAACAACCCCACAATGTATTAAGCCTCTAAATTCTCACCTTTTTTTTTTTTGATGAAAATTACAGATGGCCAAAGATACACCGTTTCAAAATTTTCTACATTCACAGTTCAGTGACATTGACTACGCTCTTCCAACTGTGCTGTTATTCTCACTTAAGATGAAGGCTTACAGAACAAAATAGTTTTTCATTTAACAGTTACTACACATGTTGCCCTATGACAATGGTTAACAATCTCACAGCACATCAAGAATATCCTTACTCCACCTTGTGTTCCCTATCACCAGGGGGCTTCCTTGTCCCCTTCTGTCTTCTGGACCTTGTCAGTGGACTATTGTACCTCTTTAGTCTCCTTTGTTTGTTTATTTATTTATTTATTTTTATTTTATTTAAACACCATTTCAAAACTTTTTACTTACACATTTAAGTGATATTGACTATGCTCTTCCAATTGTGCTGCCATTCTCGCCCAAGATGAAGGCTTACAGGACAAAACAGCCTCCCATTTAATAGTTACTACAAATGTTGCCCCATAGCAGTGGTCAACAATCTCACAATACATCGACAGTGTCCTTATTCAATTTGTGTTCCTTATCATCAGTTTCCTACTCTCCCTCTGCCTTCTGGCCCTTGTCACCGGACTCCTGTACATCGTTAGTCCCATTTAGTTTTACTGGGGTGTCCATTCCCAGGCTTAACATCGAACCTTGAAGGTAACTTCCCCTCTGAGCTGAAAGGGTGTCTGGGGGCCACACTCTCGAGGTTTCTCTAGTATTCTTTAGGCCAGTATATCTGGTCTTCTTTTTTTTTTTTTTTTTTTTGGGAGTTAAAATTATGCTCTACATCCTACTCCAGCTCTGCCCAGAACCCTCTGTTGTGATCCTGGTCAAAGGAGTCATTGGTGGTAGCCGGGCACCATCCAGCTGTACTGGGCTCAGTCCCGTGGAGGCCTTGGTAGCTGTGGACCATTAGTCCTTCGGACTAATCTTTTCCTTGTATCCTGTTCTCTTCATTCTCCCTTGTTCCCGAAGGGATGAGATCAGTGGAGTATCTTATATGGCCGCTCATAGGCTTTTAAGACCCCAGACACTACTCACCAAGGTAGAATGTAGAGCATTATCTTTATAAGTAGTGTCATGCCAATTGAGCTAGATGTTCCCCGAGATCATGGTCCCCAGAGCCCTCCGTCCAACAACTCAGTCCCTCGGGGGGTTTGGATGTGTCTATAGGGCCTTTTAAAAAAATTCTTTTTCTTTGTATGAAGCTCATGTAATGACATAAAAATAATTATTCTCCTATTATTAGGATAGTTCCACTAATAAAAGAAATAATGTCAGATTTGAAAGCGACAACCTGCTCCAGCCTAGAGTTCTGGGAGGAATAAGATGATGTATTTTGGTAACAGTCTCAAGTGCTGGAATGAGATGATGATATTCCTTTCTTCAGCTGATTGGATCAGTCAGGATGGTTGGATCCAACTTGATACGATCAGCTTTCCATCCTGTTTGGGGGTGTTCCAGTACAAATCTGCAGTTAGAATGACCCATACATACATAGTGTGGCAAAAGTTTTCAGTTTAAATGAGACATTTTGGTTAGTGCTGTCAGTGGTTTAATGAAATTTTAATTCAAATTATAGTGTTGCCTCCTCCATAGGCTGCGTGCTGGGAGTGGCCAGTTCTGTCACTCTTTGTAGGTGGCATCCTGGCAGAAATTACTCCTTTGTTGTTGTGTACGATGTGTTACACAATACTGGTATTTCAAATTAAAAGCATACAGAAGGGAAGTATTAGTGGTGAAGTATAGCATTTGAGTGAAATAAATTAAGAGAGTGAAGACACTCATTTTCATATAACTTTTCTTTGTCTATATTTTAAAGAATTCAGAAGGAACTTGCAGAAATTACATTGGACCCTCCTCCCAACTGTAGGTAAGTACTTATGGATTTTTATTTACTTGTATTGTTTGCAGAAGGTACATTTGAAGTGCTGGCCTGATGTGCCAGCAGTTGTTGGCAACTCTTGTTGTAGTCTGATTAATTAGTAAAAACATCATTGTGGTTTGGACTTAAATGATTGTGGAAGTCAGTGCTTTTTGTTGTCTCTGTTCAGAAATGGAACATTCAGCAAGTATGCTTGCAGTGATAGAGTGGAGTGGCCAAAAATAGGGTAATGCAGTAACAATAAGATAATAGAATTACAGGGTAACAAATGCAGTTATCTTGTAGTGGAAGAGGTGTTAGGAACTTGAATGATTTCTTTAATGCTAGAATAATAGTGTGGTTAAAATATTTGCTATTTGATAATTATTCAGTTGTTACCTTGTTGGAAATTGGTTTTTAAAAGTATAGGAGTATTAAAGAATTTCTTCATGGCTTAGATTATTTCTTATGGTCATCAGTGTGACTAAGTAAGAATACATGATTTGAGACAGTGATGTTAGATTTGAAACATTTTCTCCATTATGACTACATGTCCTCAATTTTCTGGTCAGTGTTTATTTATAGGAAGTAAAAGTGTTTACTTATAGGAGGTAAAAATGATGAAAGATAGGCACTCAAAAAAGAGGAGTAAAATAACCTCCTACCTTATACTCCATCTTGGGTCTGGTGCAGTAGTTAGAAGATGGCTATTTGACTATGTAAGATATTTATTTCTGTTTTAATTTGAGGTCAGTGTTCCAACTGGGCCAACATGAAGTTTTTATAGTTGATACTCTTGCACATTGCAAGTGAGAGGGCAGATTAAATGAAAATATTTCCAGCATTGAATACAGGTAGAATTTGTTTGGTATGATTTCTGTTTTTACTGATCTTGCCTTTATATGAAAGCAAAGGTAGTAACTATAGGCATTAATGAAAGTGAAAACTCTGCAGAATGGCTGTCTTAATACAGTGAAACCTGTGAGAACCAGAAGTCGATGGACCTGCCTTGTTTTCCTGGGTCTTGCAAGTTTTCTGCCTTTGACAGGGTGCAGTCTTACCACTTTGCTTTTGCTCGTTTCAGTGAAAATATTTGAATTTTCCTTCTCTGACAGGTTTCTGCCTTACACACGTTCCGGCTGTCACAGGTTTTACTATAGTTGGCTAGTTGACAACTGTTTTGTGTAGGAAAAACTCTAATAAAGCTTATTATGTTTGTGGTGAATCTCATATGGTTCTTTGCATGGGAGTGTCATGTACAGTATATAAACTTGCAGTAATAATGGTCAAAGAATATTTCACTCAAATAGAACAAATATTTCTTTGCTAGGTAAAAATGTTTAATGGTAAACCTTTTTGTCACGCTTAAGACTGTTACATCAAAGGTGTTTAAGGTGGGAGATGATTGTTTAGGCTTTGGTGGCCAGTTCATATAAATGGACTGCTTTGTGGAAAAACTCCAGTTTGAAGTAAACTTAAAATCTCTTGTTTCTTAGTAATATTTGTTTAATGGCCTGGATCTTTTTTTTATTTTTATTTTTTTTAAATAAACTGTATTTTATCACATATGTTATTTTTGTGACCCTTTTACAAACAACTGAATTAGTAAATATGTGAATTTAATTTATACACTGTGGCAACAGATCATTGGCAAAATTAATGAATTACTTTGTTTTAGTGAGCTTGTTTAAAGTTCATTTATTTTAATAAACTTTAATTTTATTGAGCTTTTACGTTTACAGAAAAATTGTCTAGAAGGTACAGAGAGTTCCCATACGTTCCCTGTACCCTTGCACACTTCTCCTGTTATTAACATCTTGCATTCCTGTGGTACATTTGTTACAATTGATAAATCAATATTGATAACATTATTATTAACTAAAGTGCATAGTTTACATAAGGGTTCACAATTTGTGTTGTACAGTCCTGTGGGTTTTGACAAATGCATATGTCATGTGTCCACCATTACGGTATCACGCAGAATAGTTTCGCCGCCCTGACAGTGCACTGTTCTTGTTAGGTGCCGTCTAGTCGGTTCTGACTCATAGTGACCCGATGTACAACAGAATGAAACACTGCCTGCTCCTGCGCCATGCTCACAGTTGTCGTTATGCTTGAGTCCCTTGTTGCAGCCACTGTGTCAATCCATCTTGTTGATGGTCTTCCTCTTTTTCACTGACCCTGTACTTTACCAAGCATGACGTCCTTCTCCAGGGACTGATCCCTCCTGACAATATGTCCGAAGTATGTAAGACGTAGTCTCGCCGTCCTTGCTTCTAAGGAGCATTCTGGTGGTGCTTCTTCCAAGACATATCTGATCATTGTTTTGGCAGTCTGTGGTATAGTCAGCATTCTTCACCAACACCATAATTCAGAGGCGTCAGTTCTTCTTTGGTCTTCTTTATTCATTGTCCAGCTTTCGCGTGCGTATGATGCAATTGAAAATACCATGGCTTGAGTCAGGTGCACCTTAGTCTTCAAGGTGACATTTTTGCTTTTCAACACTTTAAAGAGGCCTTTAGCAGCAGATTTGCCCACTGCAATGTGTCTGTTGATTTCTTGACTGCTGTTTTGATGGGTGTTGGTTTTGGACCCTAGTAAAATGAAATCCTTACAACTTCAGTCTTTTATCTGTTTATCATGATGTTGCTTATTGGTCCAGTTGTGAAGATTTTTGTTTTCTTTATGTTGAGGTGTACTCCATACAGAAGGCCGTGGTCTTTGATCTTCAGTGCTTCAAGGCCTCTTCACTTTCAGTAAGCAAGCTTGGGTCATCTGCAGAACACAGGTTGTTAATGAGTCTTCCTCCAGTCCTGATGCTTCTTGGATTTTTTGCTCAGCATGAAGATTGAATAGGTGTGATGAAATGACACAACTCTGAAGCATACCTTTCCTGTCTTTAAATCACACAATATTCCCTTGTCCTGTTCGAACGACTGCCTCTTTGTCTATGTACAGGTTCCTTATGAGCACAATTAAGTGTTCTGGAATTCCCATTCTTTGCAGTGTTATCCATAATTTGTTATGATCCACACAGTCGAATGCCTTTGCATAGTCAATAAAACACAGGTAAGCATCTTTCTGGGGCTGACTGCGGAAAAATGTCCTGGGCTTCAGCTGTTTATCCCTCTGCCCTCCTGACCCCCTGGCAGCCACTAATCTTTTTATTGTCTCTATAGTTTTGCCTTTTCCAGAATGTTATATGGTTCAAACCATACAGTATGTAGCTTTTCCAAACTGGCTTATTTCACTTAGTATGCGTTTGAGTTTCCTCTGTCTTTTTGTATATTGATAGCTCATTTCTTTTTATTGCTCAGTAATACTCCATTGTTTATCCATTCACTCATTGAAAGACATCTTGGTTGCTTCCGGTATTTTGGCAATTAGGAATAAAGCTGCTGTAAACATTTGAGTGCAAGTTTTTATGTGAACTTGCATTTTCATCTCATTTGGGTAAATATTAAGGTTTATTTTTGATAAATGGAACTCACGTATAATGTGTGATGGTAGACTGTTTGCAACTCTGCTATCAAATATTTTATTTTCTAATATATTAGATGATCTCATTTAGCCTTGACTTAGTACAGATAATGATTTAACTTTGATTAAACTGATATTGTAAACATGCATGTTGAGAGTCTTTAAGAGACTGAGGAAAGGAATTATATAGTGGTTATTACCCAAACTAGAATAATTAGGCCATAGTTCTATTTAAAGTAAAAAAAGAAAAGTTTATAAGGTATTCTGAAATTTACATGTTTACTTTTTTATTGAGCCTTACTTAATGATACCATTACCAGTTCATATGTAAGCTCTTTATAAATAAAATAAAATGTATAGAATAGTTTTTAAGTGTTAAATAAGCCCTGTAGACAGTTTCAGCAAAGGGACTCTGATGCCTTTTATTAGGCAGATAGCTTTAATTTGCTGTATTTCTGTAAATTAATTCATTACAGTCATTAGGCCCCATACAAAGGCAGCACAGAACTTAAAAAAAACAAAACAAAAAGAACACCACAAAAGCATTGTTAACTTTGTGCCCAAAATAAGCCAAACTAAAAATTTATTTGCTATTTAATAATTATTATTTATTTGACATTTAATTTGCTTGCTTATGGGAATTTGCAAGGAAATTCACTTATGAGGATTTGATAGCTAATATGTTTACTTTAGAAGCTAGGCCTGTAATGCAATGGCTTGGACTGTTTTTTATTGATCCCAGAATGGTTGTTTGGACTGGGTCAGGCAGAGATAAAGATCAGCTACTTTTATGTGGTGTTCCCCTTCGGCAAGCAGAGGCTCCTCTGTGCTGTGGCCGATGGGGAAGTGATTAGTTTCACATTCCCTATGTGCTTGTACTACTTACTGGAGATGTTTAGATGTTCGGTGTGCTTGTTAGGTGGATTACTGTGGCCTTTGGATTGTTTGGAGTCAAATATTTGATTGTGGTTTATAGTAAATCTGACCATCTATATTTCAGTGAGAATGTGGTTGCTATCTTCAGAAAGAGAACTTAGAGCATATTTTTAGTTTGGCTTGTTTTTGGCACAAAGTTAACAGTGCTTTTGTGGTTTTTTTTTTTTTTTAAGTTCTGTGCTGCCTTTGTGTGTGGCCTAATGACTGTAATGAATTAATTTATAGAAATACAGCAAATTAAAGCTATCTGCCTAATAAAAGGCGTCAGAGTCCCTTATTTAATAAATAAGGCGTATCCGATTTCAGAAGAAATGATTCTCGTAGTTACTCCCTTGTGTATTACCTCCCAGCACAAATGCCTCGCAAAACCCTGCCCTTCCCTTCGGTTCCTAGGATAGTAGTTAGGCTCCTGTTACAGATAAAGATTATGTACATCTGTGGGTCTACCTGTTGAGGCACTCGTAGAGTAGAGAATGATTTTCTCTGTTGATTGTCAGGGGAGGGGGCGTCGCACTGCACTCAGTGTAGTTCATGCTTATTTTCTGGAAGCTTAACAGACTAGTACAGCCCAGTTGTTCAGTGTGTCAGACATGGGACCTCTGAATTTTGATGTATTTCCTGTGTGATGCCTAGTTGAACAGCTCTTGGAGTCCTATTGAAGGAGCTAGCATGTGTTTGTAAGTGTTGTGCAAGTCTGACGTTTGAGTATGTTGGGAATATGAAGCCTTCCCGAATCACATCATTCAGTGTGGATAGGTAGGTTTATGAAAGGCATTTCTTGAGGAAGTCAGTTTACTATAAAACTCACTGCCATTGAGTTGATTATGACTTATAGTGACCCTATAGGACAGAGTAGAAGTGCTGCAAATCTTTACAGAAGCAGACTGCCATGTCTTCCTCGTACGGAGTGAAACCAGCTGGCCTTTTGGTTAGCAGCCGAGCACTTTAACCACTGTGCCACCGGAGCTCCTGTTAGTTTACAATACTGATGTTTAAAATTTTTTTTCAGGTTTTGAATAAATCTAAAAATTATTTCAAAGGGGCATCCACAAAGTACTTTGATTTAATAGGGTGAATTATTCTAATAGGAAACACATACCTGTGTATCTTTCAATTTTCTTTTCACTTTTTTTTGTTGTCCTCGAATGAGGTTAAAAACTCCAATAGTATAGTTTGATTTTTGAAGCTGGACTAAATTCACCATCTTTGTCGTTCTCTTCCTTTTTTTCTTAACATTATTCACAGTATGAAGAGCAAATGTTTAAAAACAATCAAAAACTTTTTTGGATACATTTAAGAAAAAAGTTTCTTGTTAAAAGCACAGAAAGTTATACATTATTTAGATGCAGTTTGGTATATACTTTGAGTACTTCTTATACGTAGCAGAACGTATTTTATGGGCCTCAGCACTCTGTTAGATAACGTAATAGATCCATGACATTTACTAAGGCTGTATCCTGAGGCCTCCGCAGAATTCACGAATGTTCTGAGATGGCCAGCAGAGTTGGAGATGCTAGACTGTTGTCTAGAATTGTTTACTACCTCAGTGACTTGCATACCGATTTAGCTCGATGGAGTGGTTCAAATTCATGCTATATCCTTAACAGAGCTCTAATAGAATCACTGCCCCTTGTAAAGACTGCATGTAGTGACACAGAGAACTCTTAACATAGTGTCAGAAACACAAGTCTTAACTCTGTAAATGGCAGTGGGTCCATTTATATTTGGGCTGCCAAACAGAAGGTTGGAGTTCAAATCCACCAGCCACTCCTTGGAAACCCTGTGGGGCGGTTCTGCTCCGTCCTGTAGATTCACTGTGAGTCAGAATCAACTTGACGGCAGTGGATTTGGTTTTTGGTTTTAGTGGAAAACTGGCAGTTAGTAGACCAGAAAATATCCAAATTAAAATTAATTTTTTGTACATACGCAGAGGATAAATTGTTCCGCTGTACTGCAGAGAAGCTAAGTTCAGTTTCTTTTATGATCTGCTAAAGCCCGAGTTGGTATTAGCATTATGAGCATGAGAATGACAATCCTTACTACTTTTTCAAAGTAGAGACTTAAGATAAAATGATTTTTTAAAATTTTGACTTTTGATCTAGTAATTGAGCAAGTAAAAGGAGGAAAAACCGAAAAACCAAGCCCATTGCTGTCTAGTTGATTATGACACATAGTGACCCTATAGGACAAAGTAGAACTGCCCGATAGGATTTCCCCAAGGCTGCAATCTTTATGGAAGCAGACTGCTGCATCTTTATCCCGCAGAGCAGCTGGTGGGTTTGAATGGCCCACCTTTCAGTTAGCAGCCGAGTGCTTAACCACTGAACCACTAGGGCTTCTTAAAATGAGGAAGTAAACCAAAAAAGAAGATACAGTTCAGTTACCTTAGCAGTTTTCAGTTTTCATCCCTGCGTTCTCAATGATCTGTTCATTTAATAGTGGTTTGGCTTGACTTTTTTTTTAAAGTAGCAGCTTTATTGAAAGATAATTCACAAACCATACAATTTAAGTTTTACAAAATAAAGTATAAAATTCGGTGGTTTTTAGTATATGCAGAGTTGTATAACCATCGTCACAGTAAGTTTTATGTTTTCATCACCCCTGAATGATATCCCAGACATTTTAGCAGCCACCCCTTACCCATTTCCTCCCAATCCCCCCCACACTCCCCTGCCCCCGGCAATCACTTATCTACTTTCTATCTCAGTAGATTTGCCTGTTATAGACATTTCTTATAAAGGGAATCATATAATAATGTGGTCTTTTGTGACTGGCCTCTTTTCACTTGGCATCATGTTTTCCAGGTTCATCCATGCTGAAGCATGTATCAGTACTTCATTCCTTTTTATTGCCAAATATTCTGTTGTGTAGATACACCACATTTTATTTATCTGTTCATCCATTGATGAACATTTTAATTTTTTCCGTTTTTGGTTATTAAGAATAATGTTGCTATGAACGTTTGTGTACAGCAAATGTTTGTGTGGATGTACGTTTTTCGTCTCTCTTGGGTATATATCCAGGAGTGGAATTTCATGGTAACTATATTTAGCCTTTTGAGGAACTGCCAGACTGTTTTCCAAAGTGTCTGCACGATTTTATGTTCCTACCAGCAGTATATGAGGGTTCCAGTTTCTCCACATCCCTGGCAATACTTGTTTGTTTTTTTTTTAATGATAGTCATGCTAGTGGGTATGAAGTAGTATCTCATTGTGGCTTTGACTTGCATTTCCTTAATGACTAGGGATGAACACCTTTTCATGTGCTTTTTGGCCATTTATATATTTTTTTGGAGAAATGTCTATTCAAATTCTTTGCCTGTTTTTAAAATTGTCTTTTTATTGTTAGGTTGTAAAAATTGTTTATTTATTTTGGGTCCAAGTCCTGTACCAATCAAAGATACGATTTGCAAATATTTTCTCCCATCTTTTTTTTTTTTTTGGTAGTGTCCTTTGATGCACAAAGGTTTTTAGTTTTAATGAAGTCTAGTTTATTTTTTCTTTTGTTGCTTGTCCTTTTGGTGTCATATATAAGAAACCATTGCCTAATCCACGGTCATGAAGATTTACCTATGTTTTCCTACTCTAAAGAGTGTGAGCTTTGTATACTAGGAGAGTGGTGGGATTGTTGGCAGAAGCGGAGCAGTTGTTGAACGTAAACTGATTTTATTAACAGCTGATAAGTGATTTGTTTCAATCCATGGGCACTACACATCTTAAAATTCGTTAATGCTTTTTCTTTACTTTGGCTGCCTGGAAGCCCATAGCCTTACTAACTCCCTACTTTAGTAATTACACAGATCTGAAATAACTGCATTTTGTGTAGAAACCTCAACTCTGGTTTTTTCTTACCCTTATTTTCCCTTTTATGCTCATATCTTCATTTTGCACTTTTATACTACATAAATCTTTGTAAGCCACCTCAGAGACTTTTTGGAGCAAGGCAGATTATTAGTAAATATACTGTATGAATAACTGAAAGTTGATGGGAATGTATATTAGTTAGCAGAATGCTGGCATGCCTCTTATGAGGAGTCATTAACATGATAAACTTTAAATACACAACGAGGCCCTGTGTTGTAGAGGGTGCTCAATTATTCATATCCGTCCTTCCTTTAGTACAGATAATTGAGGAATATTCTTTATTCATTACTGAGTTTTTTTTACTACATTGCTGCAGTGTGGTTTTACATAGACAGTGAAAAGATGAAAGACTCTTTTGACATTGGAGATGTACCAAATGGTTAGAACAGCTACAGGCTTTTTGGAGTAGTACCTGCAGGTTGAATAGCTACAGCAGTGAGCTGTGTGTGCAGTGTGACACAGTATGGGAAAGCATGGTCTTGCCTAATGCTCCATTGGCCATTCAGCATTTCAAGCTCATTTAGGTTCTCCTTTCCAAACTTTTATGATTTTTAAGACAAGCTCCTGAATTACTGTCGAGAATACATTTATGGTTTTCTTTCTGCTTTTAATTAACTTGAGGCTGATTTTTCACCTGGGACACAACCAACATAGAACCTTAAAGAGCCAGCTGCCTGTTATTTCACATGGAGAGCTTTTTTTTGCTCCCGTGTACCTTCACTTCAAAACTACACTTGGAGAATATATAACTACCTCAATAAAAACACCAGGAAAATTCCTTACTTTCTTATTTCAAAATGTTGTTGGGTTTCTTCCCCCCATTCTACCTGTAACCATAGATTCTAAAGTATTTGTTTGCTAATCAAAGGAAATGCCGGGTGATAAAGTGAGTTTAGTGCCCATTACGTTTGGTCTTTTATTTCTTTTTTTCTATTTCTGCTGTTTTAAGAATAGTACAAGAATGTGTCTGAAAAAAATATTAAATTATCACACTGGGATTATATCTGAAAAAAATATTAAAGGATCACACTGGGATTGTATCTGAAAACAATATTAAACGATCACACTGGGATTGTATCTGAAAACAATATTAAACGATCACACTGGGATTGTATCTGAAAACAGTATTAAACGATCACACTGGGATTGTATCTGAAAACAGTATTAAACGATCACACGGGGATTGTATCTGAAAACAATGTTAAATGATCACACTGGGATTGTATCTGAAAACAATGTTAAACGATCACACTGGGATTGTATCTGAAAAAAATAGTAAACGATCACACTGGGATTATATCTGACAAAAATAGTAAATGATCACACTGGGATTATATCTGGGATTATTGTCTAATAGCAACAGGACATTTTATCACTTAGTTTGCCCACTGTTATGGACTGAACTGTGTCCCCCAAAAATATGTGTTGTAAATCCTAATCTCTATGCCTGTGTTTATAATCCCATTTGAGAATGGGCTGTCTTTGTTACGTTAATGAGGCAGGATTAGTGTAGGGTATATCTTGAGTCATTCTCTTTTGAGATAACAAAAGAGATTAAACAAGCAAGCCAGCAAGCAGAGATGGGGGAAGATTAATGCCAAGCCACATGGAGATCTCCAAGGAACTAGGAAGCAAGCTGAAGAGACACGGACCTTCCCCCAGATCTGACAGAAAAGGCCTTCCCCTAGAGCTGGTGTTCTGAATTTAGACTTCTAGCCTCCTAAACTGTGAAAAAAAAATTTTTTTGTTTGTTAAAGCCATCCACTTCTGGTATTTCTGTTATATAGCAGCACTAGATAACTAAGACACCACATTTATAATTGGTTATTATTTCAGATTTATTACATAAGCACTTTAGATAGAAAGTTGATGTGTAATATTTTAACTCCCATAGCTCTTTTATCTTTTAAGATGTCCTGAAAACTGTTCTTTTGAGCCTTCATAGCATTTCTTTATAGTGATTACTATGTTCATTCCTTTAAACATTTTTTTAACTACCAGGCATTCTTGCAAATGACAAGTAAAACTTTTATTTTGTTGGTATATTTTGAGAACCTTGCAAATTTTGATTTTTAAAATTTATGTTGTCAAAGTTTGCCTTTTGGACTGTGTCTTTTATAAGTGTACGTTTAGAACTGTCGAATAGAATGTCTACTTAGGCCCTTCTTGTTGTGTGCTGTCAAGTCAATTCTGACTGTATAGGACAGAGTGGAACTGCCTCATGGAGTTTCTAAGGCTGCAACTTTACAGAAGCAGATTGCCACATCTTTCTTCAGCAGAGCGGCTGGTGGGTTCCAGCGCTTAACTGCTGTGCCACAAGGGCTCCTTTTTAGGTTCTTACAGGGGTCCTTTTAAAGGTATATCTGTTTATGTCAAAACAGAACATTATTCTAAAATGTATCATAGAATCAGACAAAGCTGTAAGCTAAAATCCAAATTATTTTCCAGTACACAGCAGAGTAGACTTCTCTGTCTACCTAACCCCTCACTTATATGGAAGATGAGACCTAGTAAGAGTTTGAAATGACCAGGAGAGGCAGAGCGCTCATACCAGAGCCAAAGTGTTTGCCTTGGTACCTACTGGTCACTCCACCTAGAATCCAGCCCCCTTCCCCACTCCACCCCACTGTTGTCAGTGCTCCTGACACTTCACATTACAGCTGTTTTCCCTATTTCATCTGCTTGGGTGGGAACCCTTTCTTTAATTTTTGTATTTCAAGGTTTAGCAGTAAGTTGATGTGTAATATACCCATGAATGAATGACTACAATTAATTACGGTAGGAGTAACATTTACTGAATGATTCTACTGTTTGAGGCAGTATGTTGGGTGCCTTACCAACCTTATCTCATTTAATCTTCATGACTGTCTTTGAGTTAGGTACTAGTTTTAGATAACATTTTATAGACGAGAAAACAGGCTTAAAGAGGTTAAGTAACTTGTCCAAAGTCACACAGCAAGTAAGTGACAGAAGTAGGATTTCAACGTTGGTGTTTCTGACTTTAGAACCCCAAATGTTTTGATGTTTTACTATGCTGTTTTGCATTTGCAAAATAAGTTTAGGTGAATTAATCTAGAACAGCACTGTCCCAGTTGAACTTTCTCTTATTATAGAAGTGTTCTGTATCTGTTTTGTCCAGTGTGTTAGCCACTAATTATTGAGTACTATTGGGTACTTGAAATGCGGATAGTCCAACTGAGGAACTGAATTTTTAATTTGACTAAATTTTAATTAAATTTAAATAGCCATATGTGGCTAGTGATTCCCTTATTGGATAGCACAGATCTGGACAAATAAGAACTTCTCAAGGTTAAAATTATGCGTGTATTTAAATTTCTGGTAAGAATAAACTGTCAGGTCAATTTAACATTTTTGACGGTGCTTCTGTTCCTAGTTGTCGTTATGTATTTGTCTCATTCCCCCCCTTCCCACTACTGTCTTCTAAGATCCTTGATCAAGAAATCACGCATATTTTTATATCATAGAGCATCAAATACAGTGCCTTACACGTGGGTGGCACTTAATAAAGTAAAATGACCTTATAAATATTAATATTTAAAAGTGTTATTTGGTTAAATAATTTACTTTTTATTTCTTAACAGAATGAAAAGGATATTTCAAATCATTGTTTTTACATAGACTCACAGATGTTGAAGGTGGAAAGCTTATGGTCTGGCAGTCTCTCCAGCCCAGAGAGAAAATGGGACTTTCCCAAGGCCATACAGTTTAATGACAGAGTCAAGACTAGCATTTACAAAATAAACAAGGACATTTGGGAATTCTCATCCATGACCATGAAATACATTTCAGAGGAATTGGAGTTATTTTGCCTGGAGAAATGAGGAGGCCGTGATAGCTGTGTTTAACTGTTCTCAGAACCATAAAATGGAAGAGAAATTAAACTTGTTCTGTATGATTTCAGGTAGTGGAACTAGCACTGCTGGTTACAAAGTTAGAAGGAAAGCATTTTCAGCTTGATGGATAGGCTTAATCTTCAGTCTGAGCTATCCAGAGAAATAACGGGCAACTTCATGAGGTAGTGAGTGCCCCATCTCTGGAGGAATTCCAAATGAGTGTTTACTTATTTCAGAGGGATTTTGGGTGTCATATAGGTGGTAGTTCTCGAATGGTTATTTCTCAGCTGCAAGATACCAGACAAATGAAGCATATTTTTACCAGCTTCTGTCCTCTCCACCAGTGGATTGTGACTTTTTTCTGTCTTCTTTGCCCTAATGGAGCACATGGTGTAGGTAGTTTATATAGTTTACTGGTCTGACTATTTAAAGCAGTATGTTAATTTATTATCACTTCCATGTCTAAATTGGCAAGGGAGGCTTATTTCCTTCTTATAAGTTTTAAATTTGTAGGAAGAGGAGGACATACAAAAAACACGAGGAAATAAGAGTCTGGTCTGGGGTTTAGGGACATAAATTAGTATCCATTATTTTGATAGGTCCCTGATTATTACATGTTGTTTCATAAACTACACTACTTGACATAGACAAATAAAAAATGTTCCTGTTAGTCAGATGTTAACATCAGTTGAGTTCATTATATAATGCAAATCTTTTGAATCTTCATTTGGTCAGTATATATACCTTTACATTTATCAAACTATTAAAAAAATCTGTTTGGAATCCCCATGGTTTCCCCTCACCCTTTTGGTTCTGGAAAAAATATTATACATCCCTAAAAATTGAATCAGTATTAATGAAGAACATTCTGTTTATTTGGGACATAATTTTCTGACATAAATGTTCCATGAGCCAAGCAATTTTAGGATTAAGAGATAAGAGTATTGGAAGTTTTAAAGATTTCAAATGACAGAATACACTGAAGAATCCATCACTATTCTTTATACGTACATGTGGACCACCTTTTTCATTTATGATCTTACTTATTAAGAGAGATTTACTTGAAAACTTTTGGCTCATCTTTTGAAAAAGTGATTCATGTCTGTAGGCAAGGGCAAAATTCTGTGGCCTCATGCGTCAGAGCAGAATGATCCGAGCCCCGCCTGCAAGTGGTGAACTGGAGGAAAGTGATGGATTCAGCTGCAAGTGCTGAAGGAAAATCCTTGCCCGAAGCCAGGGCAAAGCTTCTGAAGAGCGGCACAGCTGCTCATTGCTTTAAGTAGTTGACGTTTTGGTGTCAGGCTCAAGTTAGGCAAATGAAGCCCAGCATGTTTGGATTCCAGGTGACCAAGCAGTGAGTAAGGGGGTCTGCATCAGGGGGACTGGCACAAGTCTGAGCCTGCATGGGCAGTGTGAGATGCTCTAGAATCTGGAAAAGTAGAACTGTAGGGGTTTGGGAGTCAGGCCCTCGTGACTGAGATGGGGCATGACGGTATCAGTTCTTTTGCGTTAACACCTACATTCTCTGGCTTAAGGTAAAGGATTTGCCTTCTTGTCCAACCCCTTATAACTGCCTTCGGTAATTGCCTTGCAGCAGCTTGGTTCATAAACCGTATTAAACAGTATTGTGGTCCTGCTTTGCTAACAACTGGAATTTGAGGTGAGGGAAAGGGACAGGCAAGTTTACTTTTTAAGAGGGAGCAAATAAAGGAATTAACTTGATTAACCTTCTGTATTGATATCAAATTCTTTAGGAATTTGAAGAGTGCACATGATAGCTATTTTTGTCCTTTGGACTATTTCTTAATACACTGGGACAAAACCTAGTGCATTTTGCTCTAAATTTGGGTTTGTTTATAAGGCACTTCTGGGACTGTCTGAGTGGCTTGGACTGTATGCAAGAAGCTTTAGCGCTGTAGTACCAAAAGTACCTCATTTTAAGTTAGTTCGTCTGAAAGGTAAAGTGGACCCTAAAGGCAACATTAGAAGGAGCCTCCAATACTTAGGTGGTCAGACTTACTTGATTCTTGATTATCTGAATTAATGAGAAAGGGAAACTAGTAATTCATTATGTAGTCTAAGGTAGAAATATACCATATTTAAAACTTGGACTATGAATCACAAATGGCATCCTGAATATATTATAATGGAAAGAGTCTCTTAAATACTAAATTCAGAGTTTAAATAGACTTTATCAAATATTTAAATACGGATGTCATAAAACATTTAATAAATATTTATTGAATTTATTATATGGTAGTTATTTGAAATTATTTCTCCTACCTCACATTATGTATGGGTCAGATGTGTCCAGCTTTCCAGTGGGAAAAAGCCATTTAACAGTTGTTCGGTTTCCTGAGCTCACCAAGGGTGTGGGCTAGCGGGTTGGTTGCTGAGCGAATCTCTGCCCAGAGAAATAGAGGTGCACGTGGTTTCTGATGTTATCATTATCCGTGCTTGAAATGCCCTTTCGTTGCCTGCTTGCAGTCATTTTAAGAAGTGAGCTCTTCGGAGTGGGGCATGACTAAATGGAGTGTAGCTTTGTAATCACCCAGTTAGGGACTCCTGACCTGGGCTTTGAACGGGTTTGCTCTGGTTTGAACCCCTGCTAGAATTTGCATTTCTAGCAGGTTCCCTGCTGAGAATTTGCATTTCCACCCCAGACATACTGAATCAGAATCTACATTTTAATAAGATCCCTAGGTGATTCTTATGTATAACTTCCTAGGAACTTCGTTCAAACCAGTTTGAAGCCTTGCTCCTGAATGTGGATTTTGGAGATGGTAAATTTTGTTTGAGCAAATTTTCAATCTTCTCTGTGGAAGGTAGTCAGAGATGAATGTTTCATTGGACACGTACATGTAAGTGTACCCAGTGACCTTCAGCTCCTCCATGGTCAGCCCTTCCAGATGGGGAGTACCTTGAGATCCAGCTGGGGAGTGTTGAGTAAGCTACAAAATAGAGCCTGTATTTTAGTAAGCACATTTTTTTAGCTAAGAGATTAGGCAGGCTTAAATTGATATTTATGTGCTTAGAACATTTGAGGCTTGGGAAGGATGGAGTCAACTGTCGGACTGATCCCAAGGGCTTAGAGTTGGGTGGATTACCCAATAAGCAAGGTAAGCATGAGTTTACTTGTGCTTAGTTACTATTACTAATACGTAGTGAACAATTTCACATGGGCTTTACTACGCCACATCAAAGTGAAACCCATGTGAAATTGTTCACTACAGATTAGTAAGTAAGCACAAGTAAGCCCGTGCTTACTTTATAGGGATAAGAATAGCCACCATGTATGACAAAGCAGCTGGTCAGAGATTAATAGGGAAGCCCATGGTTAGGCTCAGATTGGGACGAGGGAAACAGCAAAATAAAATTACATTCTTGAATAAGAACGTGTAAGGTGCTGGTGTGGAGCCCTAGTGGTGTAGTGGTTAAGAGCTCAGCTGCTAATCAAAAGGTCGGCGGTTCACATCCACCAGCTGCTCTCTGGAAACCCTATGGGGCAGTTCTCCTCTGTCTTATAGGGTCGCTATGAGTTGGAACTGACTCGATGGCACGTAACAACAAGATGCAGGTGTATTCAGAATATAAGTACTGTTAGGTTAAGCACTCGGCTACTAACTGAAAGGTTGGATGTTTGAATTCACCCAGAGGTGCCTCAGAATAAAGGCCTGGCAGTTAACTTCCAAAAGCTCACAACCACTGAAAACCCTGTGGAGCACAGTTCTACTCTTAACATTTGGGGACTCCATGAGTTGGAATTGGTTTGATGCCAACTGTTTTTTTTTTTTTTCCACTTTTAGTTTAAGTGAATAATAAGATAAGCTGAGTAATGTATATTTTCAGATTAATGTCCGTTTAACATTAACAAATGTTTTCTGAGGGCCTGTTATGTAATCAGCACTGTGCTGGATACTGGGAATCCAGTGATGAACTAGGCAAATGGGATCTCCAAGTCCATGTGGAGCTTATATTTCAGCTGTGAAGACAGTCTGGGGATTATTTAAAAAAAAAAAAAGCCTTCAGGGGGAGGGGAAAGTAAACAGACATACTAATTGCTATGAAGAAAATAAATAAGGAATGAGTTTAGACAACCCTCATCGTAGCAGGCTGCATATGTTGAGGGTCTAAAGCAGAAATGTGCTTCTAGTGTTGAGTTGCTGGAAGAAGTCTGCTGTGGCTGGATTGAACAGGTGTGTGAGGTGGGCAGGGGAAAGTTGTGGCACAAGATGAGGTGCAAAACGAGGTTGGGGCCAAATCAAGCACAGTTTGGGTTTTACGAAGATCACTCTGGCTTCTGGATTGGAGGAGTACAAGACTGGAGGCTGATAATCTGTGTGAGAGAGGATGGTATTCTGGATCAGGGTGGTAGCAGTGAAGAGGGAGAGAAGAGAGTAATCTGAGGTATATTTTTTGAAGGAGAATTGACAGAGCTTGCTGATGGATAGATGGAGGAGTTGGGCGGAGATATTAGAGGAAAGGAAGAACTCAGAGATGGGGCTTAAGTCTGTTGGGGAAGCACTGGTGCCTATTCTGAGATGGGGAAGATTGGTGTAGGGGAATTGGTTTGGGGGACAGGATCGAGAATTCTGTACTGGATACGTTTATTGTGAAATGTCTAAGATATCCAAATGGAGATGTCAAGCAGGCAGTTGAATACAAACAGGATCCCAGTGAAGAGCTGAAAATATCAATTTGAAGTTGTCTTTGCAAAGGTACTTAAATCCACACGAATTGATGAATTCATGCATGGGAAGACTATAGAAAGAGGAGGAGACCCAAGACCAAGCCCTCTGAAACCATAACATTTAGAGATAAGTGAAGGAGAAGGAGTCAGCAGAAAGAACAGAGGAGTTCTCCATCTAGCGGATCCTAGGAGCGAGGTTTCCATGATGTCAAGAGAGAGCATCCAGTTCTTAATCAGTGGGTCTAAAATTGATCGTGAAAGAAATTTTCAAGTGAATAAGAAGTGGAATAAGATTGTAATTATTCACTCTCCTCACCAGGAAATTAAAAAGTGGATAAAGATTATCAAATTGTATTGAGATTCCAAGAGTAATTTCTTTCGTAATTCTCTAAGATTATACGTACTGCCTATTTGTCTAGACTCCATAATTGGGCTGAGGAGAAAAGGCTTTTCCCTTGGGAAGCAGAGGTCTCCCTATTTGAATGTTGCCCAGTTAGGCTCAGGGGCCAACAGTTAAGTTAGGATGCCACTGAGCGTTATAGAGTTCTCACCAAAGAAAAAGTTGTTGGTAGCATGTCAGTTTATATATATCTAACTCTCATCTCTTGAAACACACGAGTGTGATCACCATCCATTCTTCTTCATTTTTGGCACTGAGAAAGAGCTGCCAGGAATGTTCCCTCTGGAGAACAGCAAAAGCTACATTCATAGCCAGAGTTGGTTTAACCCTTTCATTACCAAATTTTTATTAAAAGAAAAATTTTTTTTGATGGCATGTGTTTTCAGTATTGGAATATGTGCTTACTAATTGAGTGTCTTTAAATTTTTAGTTGGTAGTATGGATTTTGAGAAATGCAATCTGGTGATACAAACCACTAATAAGGCGAGTAGCCCTCTGGCTCCACTGATCTGTGGTATGACAGTATATCAGTAAGAACTAAATAGAGAATTTATTGTGGGTGCCTTCCCATTAGGTTACACGGGGAACCTCTGGTTTTCCAAATATAATACAGAAAAACCAAAACAAGCCCATCAGGGCTCCTTAGCTATCACACAGGAAAACCGTAGTTATGCTCACAAGCCTTATCTCACAGAAATAAAGGAAAAAAGGGCAAAGGTTTATAAAACTATCACATCCAGGAATCATCACCTAATAAACGCTCGACCTCCGTAACAATGAGTCTCCAGCTCCAGTCTGTTGAGCTTCACACATTTCAAAAGGGACCCCACCTTGATGCTGAATGCATACTACCTACAAGGCCCAGAGGCAGAAAAAGTGGCCAGTGTACCATTAAACCAAGAGTAACTAAAGAGTTTTTTTTTTTTTTTTTAAATTGTACTTTAGGTGAAGGTTTACAGAACAAATAGTTGCTCATTAAACAGTCAGTACAAATATTGTTTTATGACATTGATTAACAACCCCACGACCTGTCATCCCTCTCCCTTCTCGACCTTTTTTTTTTGGGGTGGGGGGGAGATATACATAGCCAAAGATACACCATTTCAAAAATTTCTACATGCACAATTCAGTGACATCGATTACGTTCTTCCAGTTGTGCTGCTATTCTCACTTTAGATGAAGGTTTACAGAACAAAGTAGTTTCTCATTAAACAGTACACATGTTGTCCTGTGACAGTGGTTAACAGCCTCACTACATGTCAACACTGTCCTTACTCAACCATGGTTTCCCTATCACCAGCTTTCCTGTCCCCTTCTGCCTTCTAGTTCTTGTCCGTGGTCTGCTCTGCCTCATTAGTCCCGTTTTGTTTTATGGAGTTGTCCAGTCCCCAGCTGAACAATGAACCTCGGAAGTGTCTTCACCACTGAGCTAAAAGGGTGTCTGGGAGCCATACTCTCGGGGTTTCTCCAGTCTCAGGCCAGTAAATTTGGTCTTTTTTTTGTGTGTTAGAATTTTGTTCTACCTCCTTCTCCACCTCTGTCCAGAACCCTCTATTGTGATCCTGGTCAGAGCAGTTGTAGCTGGGCACCATCTAGCTGTACTGGGCTCAGTCTGGTGGAGGACTTGGTAGCTGTGGTCCCTCAGTCCTTCAGACTAATCTTTTCCTTGTATCCTGTTCTCTTCATTCTCCCTTGCTCCTGAAGAGGTATCTTAGATGGCTGCTCACAGGCTTTTAAGGCTCCAGATGCTACTCACCAAGGTAGAATGTACAACATTGTCTTTATAAACTGTATTATGCCAATTGAGATGTTCCCCAGGACCATGGTCCTCGCAGCCCTCCGCCCAGCAATTCAGTCCCTCAGGGAGTTTAGATGTGTCTATGGAGCTTCCATGACCTTTCCTTGTACAAGTTGTGCTGGTTTCCCCAGTATTGTGTACGGTCTCACCCTTCACCAAAGATAACACTTATCTATTGCCTATTTAGTATTTCCCCCCAACCCCTCCCATCCCTCATAACCAACAAAGATTCTTACTTTCTGTGTGTAAACTTTTTCATGAGTTTTTACAATAGAGGTCTCATACAATATTTGTCCTTTTGTGATTGACTTATTTCACTCAGCATAATGTCCTCCAGTTTCATCCATGTTATGTCTTTGGTTTTCTTACTCTCCTGTGCTGAATTCCTTTTGTTTGTGGTTTTTTTTTCATTTCTTTTATTTTTGTTAGGTTTTGCTGCTACTGAGACTTTGTTTTTCCTCTTTATTTTTATGAGTATGTTTGTTAACTTTCTTTGTGGTTACCATGAAATTTACCCTTATCTTTCTTAAGTTTGAAGCAGTCTATTATTACTTGGTATTGCCTTGCCTTACTCTCCATTAGAAGGTTCTATACTTACACCGTTTATTCCCTCTTTTATTGGTCTGTTGTTGTTGTCATTTACAGATTAACTGCTCTGATTCCCTGTTGTATTTCTTTTGGTTTTGGATAGTCCTTGAGAGTTCATTTCCCTGATTGGTATCTGGCTGGTACCATCCTGCGTCCTAGATTCAGTCTGTGGTCTGATGTTGTTTGTTCTCAGATCGAAGGATTCCCTTTAATAATGCTTATAAATTTGGTTTGGTTTTTGTGTATTCCCTTAATTTCTGTTTATCTGGAAATGTCCTAATTTCACCATCATATTTGAAGGAGAGTTTTGCAGGATATGTTATTCTTGATCGGCAGTTTTTTTTCTTTCAAGGTTTTATATATGTCATCTCATTGCCTTCTTGCCTGCATGGTTTCTGCCGAATAATCTGAGCTTAGTCTTATTGTTTCTTGGATGGCCAACTTTTCATCTTTCGTGATATGGGGTAAGTTTTCCATCAGCAGTTCTTCAATGATCCTCTCTGTGTTTTCTGTTTTCTCCCCCTGTTCTGGAACTCTGATCACTTGCAGATTTTTGCTTTTGATTGTATCCCACATAATTCTCAGGGTCTCTTCATTTTTCTTTGTTCTTTTTTTCAGAGTTTTCTTCGAACAGAGTTGTAACTAAGTGTTTGTCTTCAATTTCACTGATCCTGTCTTCCACCGTTTCAAATGTGCTCCTCAGCCCTTCTGTGACACCATCCATTTCTGAAATCTTGTTGTTTATCTTTTGGATTTCTAATTGTTGTTTTTGTATAATTTCTAGTTGTGAATTTATTTTGGCATTTTGTTCCTGCATTATTTTCCTGAATTCTTCCATTTTTTTGTCTGTATTTTCCATGGATTTGTCTGCCTTTTCCATGAATTTGTCTATTTTTTCCTCCTTTTTGCCTGCTTTTTGCTTCAACTCTTGGATAATTCTGAATATGAGAGGTTTGAATTCCCTATCAGATAGTTCTAGTGCCTTTTCTTCCACTGGAAAGTCATCTGGTATTTTATTTTGGATGCCTACTGCAACCATCCTGTCCTGTTTTTGTAAATGTTTTGATATTGTCTGCTGTCTTTGGGACATTCAGTAGTGAGTTTTCTCATTTATTGATTGTAGATTTGTTTGTTTTGTTCTTTCTTTCTTTCTTTTTTTTTTTAATTTGGCTATGTTTGAGCAGGTGGGTTGTGTGTTCTTTGTTGTTTGCTCGTCTGTGGGCCAATACTTTTCACTTCCTTCTCCAATTGGCAGGGTCAGTAGCTCAGATATGGTACAGCAGGGCACATCTAGCTGAAGAGGAGTTGCTGGGATGGGTTGTTTGTGGCACTTACTACAGCCGCCAGAGTGGATCAGCAACCAGTACAGGGCAGGTTCCAGTAGGCTGTGCCTGTGCTGCTTAGTGGTGTGATGTTAAGCGCACAGTGCAGGTAGGCAGGATGAAGGGGGGAGATTGTGATGTGTGGAGCTAAGATGGGTATGGGAGAGAGGAGAGAGGAACAGGAGCCAAAAACATACATACAAACAAAAAAGAATGCTAGGGGAGCTTGCCCTTGGAGTGGAGAGATGAGAGACTGTGAAATGGAGAGAAACGAAAAGGGGAAGAAGAAAAAAAAGAAAAGAATGAATAAATAAAAAATAGGAAAAAAAAAGAAAAGCAAAGCTCCCAGGGATCCCGCTGGTACAACTGCGAGGTCTGGGGAAGTTGTTCCCAGATGTTGAACTACAGCCTGGCTAGAAGGTTTAGAGGTGTCACTCAGCGCCAGGTATTCAGGGGACAGGAAGAGAAGGAAGGTATATAGAGAGAAGAAACTGAGTAATGAAGAAAGACGAAAAGGGAAAAAGAGGGAAAAGAAAACAAATTTTTAAAAAAGAACAAGAAACCCCCCCAAAAAAACAGAAGAAAAAAAAATCCCACAAAAAAGGAATGCCCTGGATTAGGTCCCAAGCCATGCAGCACTGCCCGACCAGAGTGGGCTCCCAACTCAAGAAAAGGAAAAGAATACAAACAAACAAAAGCCCTGGGATCCCACCAGTGTGGCAGCACGGACCAGGAAACAGTTCTACACTTAAGCGGAGCTCCACAGCCCCTCAGGAAGAAGCAAAGATGGTGCATGGAGCCAGACATTTGAGTGAAAGGAGGGGGATTTGGTGAGAGGTAAGGAAGAAATCAAAAGAAGCGGAAAAAAGCAACACCAGCAGCCAACAAATGGCACTCAGGGAGTTGGCCAGTGTGGGTGGGTGGAATCCAAGCAGCCGATGCTTCCCGGCCGAGAAACTCTGGCCATGAGAAGCAGAGGAGGCTGAGTGGTGGTGAAGAAGGGTGAGTGGTGGGAAAATGTATATCGCCATTTACCGGTTGTTCTGTCTCCTGCTGGAAGTTCTGTGAAGCTGCTTTCTCGTACCCCCTGTTTGCTGGTCTCTGATAGGAGTCCAAGATGGTGGATCTGTGCTGTGTTAGCTGATGGGGACCTCTGTGTATATTTTCCTTGCTTTCTGTTCTCTGTCAGTTTCTTATTCCATTTGGTGTTTGGCTGAGTTCTTTATCTCTTCATTTGACGTTTTAGGGTTTCAGGATTGCTGTTTTCTCTGTTTGGCTTAGTTTTTCAGATCTTTGCTGTGGAGGGACGGCATTGTGCTTCTGCCTAGAGCACCATGTTGCCGGAAGTCTCTCTAGAGTTTTAAGTATGTTCTCAGACAAACATTTTCCGTGGATGTGTGAACTGCTTGTCTGTTACTGCTTCTGCCTGTGTTGTGTGTGAAGAGACCAAAAAAGAGTAGCAGGGAATGAAAGCCTTTTCCTACACATGTGCATGGCCTTTTCTCCATCTCTTTCATTTGGACTTCAAGGTCTGGCTCAAATACCACCTTCGTTCTATGATTTCTTTAGTCAGTTGTCCTCCTCTGCTCTCAGTGTACACACAGCCTTTGTTACTTTGAGATATTAGAGAGGCAGTTGTTTTTTCTGGAGAGAGTGCCTACGTTACATACACATAACCTCTTAGTCTAGTTACATAACTTCTCTGTGCCTCAGTTTCATCATCTGTAAAATATCATGGATTGTGTGAGAATTATATGAGTTAATATGTATAAAGCACTTGGAGTTGTGTCTAGCACGTAAGGTGTCGATAATTGTTTGTTGATGGTGTTATTTGTAAGGCTTACATGCAAATACGTTCTTTATTTTTGAGGACAGTGAAGGCATATGATAACGTATTATTCATTGTCTTCTGAATATGGTATGTTGCTTGTAGTAAACACACACATATTTGTACACAGTTTCTAAGACCAAGAACTCCTGAATTTTTCTCTAAAAGCTGAGCATACATATAAGTTTTATTACTTGCATGTGACCCTAGATGCTTGATTGTGAATGTCTCTTGATAAAGATTTTCCATTTCTGATGTATGTGGAAGTCTCATCATCTGGGCTAGTATCAGTGAAAGGAAGATGATTAGAAAATTTATTAGGAGGTTGTATTGACTAATATATTGCTAAATTAACTCACTAGTTTTTCATGTTTACAAAACTCATTAATTGGGATTGTGTTTATTGCAGCTAAAATTTTTTATCCTTAAATTGTAGTCTCTACTGTTTCATGCTAAGTGCAGTCAGGATGAAGTAATGGACTTCATTCTCATAGGCATGTGAATCCTACAGGTCTTATGTCTCAGCAGGATCTAGTACCATTTAAGAGTTTAAGAGAATGATTGTGTTGAAAGATGCAAGCTCTTACTTAAGCTAAAAAAATAAAAATCTTAACAGTGCAATTATAAACTGGGCCTTAATGCATTTGTTAGTTACTGTTTCTTCATAACAGCTTAAGT
Organism: Dugong dugon; assembly: GCA_030035585.1. Lineage (NCBI taxonomy): Eukaryota > Metazoa > Chordata > Mammalia > Sirenia > Dugongidae > Dugong > Dugong dugon. The sequence goes on along the minus strand of CM057480.1, from coordinate 16,481,182 downwards.
TTCAAGTTCTCATACAAGTTCCTGAGGAAAACCTTTTTCTTTTTCCCCTCAAAGAGTAGAAACTTTTTTTGGTGCTTTCCAGTTTAATTTATCTTTTCTGATAATACAGCACAAAATCAGGAGTTTATTCGTGTTCATGGGTAGCTTGGCATTTTACTCAGTCCATCCGTGAGTGCTCAGGGCTCTGGATGGAGTAAGTTTAAGATAGGCCTCTTGGCTTCAGAAGCGTATAATCTTAATTGTTGAGAAAGGGCCGACACACGTGAAATAATTTGAGAAAAATATCAGTTAGTATACACAGAGAGTGTGGTGGTGTAGTAAATAAGATCGTCTAGCCGTCTTGTTCATATTGAGAACCTTCTCGATAGAGTCAGTCAGAATCTCTGGGTTCTAGTCCAGCGTCTTCCACTGAAGAACTTGGACAAGTCCCTTATCTTTACTGAATTTACTCTGCCAACCTCGCAGGTGTAAGGATCAAATGTGATAAACCTATATGTAAGCTCCTAGAACACTAAAGCATTGTGTAAACATGAAGAATTGTTATTTAATTTAATTTTAATTGTTTGGGGCAGGCCATATGTATGGCAGCAGTTAAAAGGAATAAATCAGTGAGGATTGAACCTTGAAGAGTAGGTGGGATTTTCCCCCTAAAAACATTGGCAGAAAAGCTGTTTTTAAAAGTCAGTACACAGGATTAATGAATTAGTTGGAGAAAGGAGATGTTTTTTACTAAGACGGAAAAATGTCCGATTGTGTCTTTCTGGAAAATGAAGTGTCCTGCATAGGTGAATTTGTTGAGCAATGGAAACATATCCCTTCAAGTTCCCAAATTTTTACATTTAATCATTTAAAATAAAACGTGTTTCTCAAATGAAATGTGCATTTTCCTCACCTCTAAAACAGAGTAGCCTGAGTTTAACCTTTTCTTGTACGTAGTCCAGGATCTCATTCTGAACTTCAGTTATGATACCATAATACAGTGATCGATCCTGGAACTGCAGAGTTATGGAGGTAGCTAAGGCTCTTGCTCCATCCACTAAACAGGGAGCTCAGGTTGCTGTCATTTTTTAAAATGAGATACAATTCACATACCATATTTTCACCGCTTTAAAGTGGTCAATTCAGTGGTTTTTGGTATATTTACAAAGTTGTGCAACCATCACCACTATTACTTCCAGAATATTTTCATGACCCCCCAAAAGAGACCCCATACCCATTAGCAGTCTCCGCCCCAGCAGCCATTAATCTGCTCGCTTTCTGTATCTATGGATTTGCCTGCGCTGGCCGTTTCATGTAAATGGAATCATACAACGTATGGCCTTTTGTATCTGGCTTTTTCACTTAGCGTAATGAAAGCATTCAGTTTTATAATAAAAAATGGTAGTCAAATAATTGGGTGGGGTGGGATTGAAGAGATCTGATGAAAGAAAGAAGGTGAAGTAAGTGGGAGAGAAATAAAAACAAATGAAATTTCGATTTAGCAAACACTGTAAGTCTGGTGCTGTGCTGAGTCTCTTGGGTGACAAAGTGAAAGAGATTCTAGAAGGTATGCTAGTTTTTCATCCTGTGGTTGATGCTAATTGGACTTTGAGTAGAAAGAATAGTTATCCTCTTAATGTGTAAAATGACAGAGTGAACTGTTTGAAAAAGAAGTTGGAAAGCAGATTATTATTTATAATCAATTTTTGACTAGTAAGATTTCAACTTTCATTGTTTTTTTAAGGTACAATTCCTATTTCTGCCCAGTTTCCATTTCTTGAGGTATGTAGGACTTTTGCCCCATGCCGTCAGCCTTGTCTTAGGTTTTAATTTTTAATGTATCATTTAAAGCAGTCAGGTCGAATTTTGGAAATGTTATAGACTGGGAAAATAGACATCTCAGTCATTTCTCTACATACCTTATTGTTTAATGTGTAAGGCTAGGATAATTAAACATTTACATTTCATAAACTGGCAGTTCCCTCCTCCTTTTCTTCTTCGGTTTATTATCTAGATAGTCTCCCCCACCCTTACCTATTTCACTCATTTATCTGCATTTTAATTTTTAAGCTTAGCATTTCATATAGGGCTTAATTTTGTTTTGTTTTGTTTTAAAGCTATGCTAGTGGATTAGCCAGTTAAAAAAAAAATTTTTTTTTTTTTCCTATCTTACTCGGTAAACAGCTTGGGTAATACAGTACTTGATATATGGCAGTGAGTAGCTAGCTGTATGACAGTGTGCATACATTAACTATCCATACTCAGTTCCATTTCAGCAGGTTATCTTTAATACAGTGGTAATGATCTAGTTATTTTGTTTAGGGAGAAAACCTGTCATTAAATAGTTTGGTGTCTGCAGTGCACAACAGCAATATTTATGATGGCATTATGAATCTACAGGGCTTGCTGTGTCTCCAGCAAAAGCTACAGATGAAAGCTGACAATATCTTTTGACATTTTTACCTCTAAGCATTATACATCTAATATGGGGGAAGAATTAAGCCCTTTGTATTATTGAGCTGTGATTATTTAAGCTTACTGGATATCCCAAATGTTTTTTCTGTTTGCCCATGTTCACTTATTTAAAAAAGTATTTTAGTGTGGAAACTTTTAAACATATGCTAAAGTACAGACTATTATAAAATGAACCCCCATGCATCTGTCAACCAGCTTAAACACAGACCAAATCAACATCTTTATCCTCTACCCCATCCTATATGAATTTAAGTATGTTATATAAATGAATCCCTAAATATTTGAGTTGTTGTTTGCTGCAGTTGAGTCAGCTCTGACTCATAGAAACCTTATGTATAACAGACCAGAACATTGCCCAGTCATGTGCCGTCTTCATGATTGTTGGTATGTTTGCGTTCATAATATTTGAGTATGTATTTCTAAAAGAGAAAAAGTCTTATTACACTTTCATAACAATAATTCCCTTACATCATCAAATCTTTTTTTTTTTTACAGTTTGATTGAATCGGGTTTTAAATAAAGTCCACAAAATTATGATTGGTCCATGTCTATTAAATATTTTTCTTTTAATCTGTAGATTCCTGCTCTATGTCTTATTTTCCTTGTACTTTGTTGAAGAAATGAGGTCATTTGTCCTTTATATAATTTTTTTTTGTTTGTTTAATGAGATTATAAAGATAATATTTTTAAACAGTATCCATCAGACTTCTTTCCTCTCAGTTTATACAGGTCAATTTTGGGTTTTTAGCCAGGGTCATAGGCCTCCATAGTTAGTTATTTTTTACATATAACAAAACATTTGCCATATCAACTATTTTTGTGTGTACAATTCAGTAGACATTGATTACGTTCACCATATTGTGCAACCATCGCCACTATCTGTCTCCAAAGATTTCCTCATCAGTTGGTACCCCTTACGCAATAGCTCCCTGTTTCCTCCTTCCACTGTTGCTGGGAACCGTGAACATGTTTTGTTCTCTGTGCATTTGCCTAGTGGTAGATATTTCATATAAGTGGAACCATACGATATTTGTCCTTTTTTGTCAGACTTGTTTCACTCAGCATGATGTTTTCAAGATTTGTCCATGTTGTAGCATGTATCAGAACTGCATTTCGCTTTATGGCTGAATGATATCCCATTGTATGTATATGCCACGTTTTGCTTATTCATTCGTCTCTTGATGGACACTTGCATTGTTTCCGCCTTTTGGCTGTTGTCAAATGGTGCTGCAGTAGTACACATTGTACACATTGGTGTACAAGAGTCTGTGTTCCTGCTTTCATTTCTTTTGGGTATATACCTATGTTTCACTTTTTGAGGAACTGCCGAACTGTTTTCCGCAGTTAGCTTTCTATTTTACATACCCACCAGTAGTGAATGAGGGTTCCATTTTCTCTACATCCTTGCCAAAACTTGTTATTTTCCTTTTTTCTGAATGTGGATATGAATGGAGGCATGGGTGGTTCACTGGTAGAATTCTTGCCTTCTGTACAAGAGTCCATGGTTCAGTGCACCTCATGCGCAGCCACCACTTATCTGTCAGTGGAGGCTGTGATGCTGAACAGGTTTCAGCAGCGCTTCCAGACTAAAATAGACTAGGTAGAAAGGCCCGGCTATCTACTTTTGAAAATCAGGCAGTGAAAATTCTGTGGATCACAGTGGTCCGATCCACAACCAGTCATGGAGATGGTGCAGGAGCGGGCAGCATGTAGTTTCATTGTGCATGGGGTCACCATGAGTGGGGATATGGGGCGACTGGATGACAACCGACAATAACAATAGTGGGTGTGAAGTGGTGTCTCATTGTGGTTTTAATTTGCAGCTTTTGATTTACGTTTCCCTGATGACTATTGTTGGAACCAGGCAACAGGTTTGGTTTTCTTTTTGGTTTAATGACTATTTAGTTTGAGCATCTTTTCATGTGCTTATTGGCCATTTGTATACCTTCTTTGGAGAAGTGTCTTTTGGAGAAACATTCAGGTTCTTTGCCCATTGAGACTGTTTAACTTGCTGGTCTGATTTTTAAAAACTTTTTATTATAGAAAATTTCAAATATATGCAGAATTAGGCAGAATAATATAATGAACTGCTCTGTACTCATTGCCAGGCTTCAGCAGTTTTGAATTCATGGCTTATCTTGTTTCATTTATACCTACACCAGTCCATTCTCTTTTATATTATTTCAGAGGAAATCCCAAATATAGTCTTGTTTTTAAATGTTAAAAATTTAGTTATATTCATGTCATATTAATATATCTTATATAATATATAGTGTAATGCACAGATGAATTTTCACAGATTGAATACGTCCATGCAAAGAGCATTTAAATTAAGAAGCAGAAAATTACCAGCACCCCAGAAGACATCTTCATTTTCCCTTCTGTCTTAACCTCTCTCTCCAAGTCTGAAAGTTTTTAAAGTTTTTTTTGTTTTTTTAAATATGATTGGATATCATTCTCATACAAATAAAGATTTGTTGCAGAATAGTCTATTACATAGCGCTTTCTTCTTCAGGTGAGATTTGATTAATAACATCCTTTTACCTTGTCCTTTCCTGCATAGTCACGAGCAGTCCACAAAAACAAAAAGGACATCAGAACAGAAAGACTGTTTGCTGAGTGTATGGAAATGTGTTTTAAGTTGTTTCTACAATCATCTTTGCTTCTTAAGAACACAGATGTCAGAGGGATGAGCGCCTTTACCCGTTTCACTGAAATCTTATGATTTAGATGATCAGTTTATTCTGTTGATGGTATGGAGCACTGTGCAGACGGATATTGTATTGAAAATTGAAGCAGTACATTCGACTAACAAACAGTCTTTCTGTTGAGAAAAATTTAATTATTACGATTAAAGTGGTATAAGTCCAGCACAACTAGATTTTTCCCGGGTACCACAACTGACTGCTCTGACAGGGATCACAGTAGAGGGTCCCAGACAGAACTGGAGAAAAATATACAACAAAATTTTAACTCACGAGAAAAGACCAGACTTGCTGGTCTGACAGAGACTGGAGAAACCCTGAAAATATGGCCCCTGGACACGCTTCTAATTCAGTACTGAAGTCACTCTTGAGGTTCACCCTTCGGCCAATGATTAGGCAGCCCCATAAAACAAATAATAGCACACGTAGTTCAGCCACATATACGAGACTAAATGGGCACACCAGCCCAGGGGCAAGGACCAGAAGGCTGGAGGGGACAGGAAAGCTAGATGAATGGAAATGGAAAACCCAAGGTCGAGAAGGGGAGAGTGTTGACACGTTGTGGGGCTGGCAACCAATGTCACAAAACAGTATGTGTTAATTGTTTAATGAGAAACTAATTTGCTCTGTAAACTTTCATTTAAAGCACAATTAAAAAATAAAAAAATAAAAAAACCCAATAAAATGGTATAAGTTAATAAATTGGGGCAAATAAGCAGTTAAAATCTCCACGTTTCTTATCACTTTTTATAAACTTTTACTTGGAAATAGTTATCACTGAATAGAAATATAAAGAAGAGGAAGTAACTGTTGAAGTGTGAACAAAGAAAAATGTAAAGAAAACCTTCAGAGGACACTATCCTAGTTGTTTGGGTTTTTGGATGAACAAAATTCTTTACCTGCTGTACTAGAGCTAATATTGTGGACAATTTTAATAATAATAATCATTTCATTATTGGTTGAGCATTTATTATGTATTAGGTCTCTTGCTTTATCTTTTATGCTTCAAACAGCCCTAGAGAGGCAGATAATACAGTTTCATTTTGCTAAATTAGCACAATCTCTGAGCTTTGTTTTCCTGTCAGACCTGGCTCCTTTATACATTCCCACCACTTGTCTTAGCTTGTTTTTTTGTACTATTTACTGTTAAGAATAATACAGTTTTATGGCTCAGTAAAAAATTACCATTAGTTCAGGTATAATCATTTTGGCAAATGATTCCTTTTTTTTTCCAAGCATTGATTAGGTTAATCTAACTTCTGAGTAACTTTGTGGTGTTTTAAAAATCTGAAATAAACTGTATACAGCTGGTATTTCTTTTTTTTTTTTTGGCCTTTTGTTGTTGTTAGGTGCCCTCTTGTTGGTTCTGACTCATAGTGACCCTATGAGCAACAAAACGAAACACTGCTCAGCCCTGCACCATCCTCACAATTGTTGCTATGTTTGAGCTCATTGTTGCAGCCACTTGTCAATCCATCTTGTTAAGGGTCTTCCTCTTTTGCCCTGACTCTCTACTTAACCAACCATGATGTCCTTCTCGGGACTAGTCCATCCTGATAAAATGTCCCAGGTACGTGAGATGAAGTCTCGCTATCCTCGTTTCTAACGAGTCTTCTGGCTATACTTCTTTTTTGGCCTTAGGACTTCACTAATGAGATTTTTAGCAAGTAGTCCTTCTCTTCAAAATACTAGATGTAATAGGATGCAGCAGATTTTGTTCCACCTAGTGCCAATTTAGAGAATATTTTACCTTTTATATAAAAATTACGATGCTGCAGGATCTTTCTTTAGCCTATTTATTTAATTTAGTATTTTAGCTGCTGTTGGATTTCATGCAAAGCCATGATGGTTTTTCCCTCCTCCAACCTTAGAGGGTTTTTTGTTTGTTTATTAAAATTTTTTTAACTGATTTTTTTCATCCTGCTATTATTTTATCAGTTAAGGGCCATTTTATAGATAGAAAAAAATGCCCTCAGTTTTATATGAAAAAAAAAGTTAAATAGAAAAATTTCAGAACATGCTTCCAAAAACCTTTGCCGTCGAGTCAGTTCCGATCATAGGGACCCTATACGACAGAGTGGAACTGCCCCGTAGGGTTTCCAAGGAGCGGCTGGTGGAAACGAACTGTTGACCTTTGGGTTGACAGTCAAGCTCTTAACCACTGCGCCACCAGGGCTTCCAGAACATGCTTAGGCTTTTAAAATGTTAGGTAAAGTATATTTTAGATGAATATACCTTGTGTAGAAATTTTAACCAAAAAAGAATCAATGATTTCTAATAATTACATTCTTACCATATGTTGACAAATTCATATTTGCATATGTTATTAATATATAAAGTTAGATTAGTGTCTACCTTTGTGGGTGCAGTGGTTAAAGAGCTTGGCTGATAACTAAAAGGTCAGCAGTTCGAAACTACCAGCTGCTCCGCGGCAGAAAGACGTGGCAGTCTGCTTCCGTAAAGATTTACAGCCTTGGAAACCCCACAGGGTAGCTCTGCTCTGTCCTATAGGGGTGCTGTGAGTCGTAATCGACTTGATGGCAGTGGGTTTGGATTTTGGATTTTTTTGGTGGGCATTCTATTCTTTAATACACATTATTTCCTTCTAAAAACAGGTTACATGTATCCGTGCAGTCAGCTTTTCAGTATTAATGTTCATCATTCTCCTTAATGAAGATTTTTACAGTCAAAGTGGAAGAGGGCCAACTTTTTACTGTTAGTGCAGCAGCATAATTAACTATACAAGGTTTGTTTATTATAGCTGAGTACTAGAACAATGGTTCAAAGAGGAAAACATACGGAGTAGATTAGTAAATAACATAGCAATGTGTGAGGCTGGCCAATTGTAATAATGCCTTAGTTGGATAGTTCTTGAATTTGTAAGCACGTGCTTACATTTTTCAGATAATAGGGACTAAAATGTTTAATTTTAATTGCTGTTTCTTTTGCACTGTTACAAAAAAATACTGGAAATTTTGCTTGGAAAATGAATGTATTGGGAAATGTTTTGTGTACTTTGGTTCTGAAAGACTTGGAGTGCTTTTATGCAAATGGTATTGGAAAGGTAAGGTACAAATTACATTTGTGATTTAATAGAATTAGAGAAGAATGCTGTATTTCAGTAGTTAATAATAGAATAAAGATTTGCAGTTGGGCCAATACTGTGCAGAGAATTTAGGGCTTTGTGCATCCCACATTTTCTGGGTAAGTCCTGATTTCAGATATTCCTCCTTGTTTTCTTTTTATGTAAATACATTCATAAATCAGTGTACTCTTTGGACCTATTTATGATGGTCTAGTAAATATGGCTAGCCCACATTTTAGGCTCTGTGTGGCTACACAAAAGAAACAGATGTGCAGCTGGTGAAAGATACTGAGATTATGTTTCATTTATATAAAAACGGAGGGTCAGAGGTAGGAAAAAAAAACAAAAGCCCACAGAGGATTTATTGTCTGGTAAAAAAGGGTATATATAACTAATAAATAGGTTACACACTGTTTGAGGAATGGTAAAGGCAATATTGAGTTCTTATTATGTGATAGAATTATGCTGAATATTGTTATTTTTGTTTTCATTTTGTCTTCATGACATCTGTTCCAAGTAAGTACCATCACCCTCATTTTACCTTTGTGGAGACTGAATCTCAGAGAGCTTACATTGCTGAAGTTCATACAAAGCCACAATTCTAACCCTAACTTTAAATCCCATTTTCTTTCTACTAAACCATAATCAAAACAAACAAACAAAAAAAAAAACCAAACTCGTTGCCGTCAAGTTGATTCCAACTCATAGTGACCTTATATGGTAATAAATGCCTAGAAACCCTCAGAGGATATAACTTCTTCAAATTTGACTGAATTAACAAAGAGTATTGGGTAGCTTTAATTCAATACTACAACTGAAGTTACCAAAATAAAGTATTACAGGCCTTAAACTTGGTTCTTAGATACACCACTTTAAATGTAGTTATTAAGGTATTTGGGGACTCTTGATTATTCTTAAAATAGCATGAATAATTGCAGTCATCAGAGTAATCAGGAAATTTTGTTTAGTAGTAACATATCACATTAGAATAGCATTTTACAGTTTTAAAGGGCACTTTTTATATCTGTGTCTTAGCATCATAAATCTTTTATTAGATCTGCCAAATAATCAGTTTTGTCTCTTTTGACCTTTATTCATTGAAGGAAAAACAGTGCCTCATTTTGTTCAACAACTGTCTTTTGCATATTCACATACATTCCTCTTTCACCCTCCCACCTGCTGTTGTACCTATGGCTGGAACGGATGGGTGGATAAATAAAGGACAGCTTTCAAAAGGACAAGGAAGAGGCCTCAGGTGGATATATACCCAGAAATTGTTGAAAGTAGGCAATAAAATGTATTTTGAGCATAGACTACTTGTTTATTATCAATTAAAAATTTAACATTTAATCTTTTTTTTAACAGCAGAGGTTTATATTATGAAAAATAGTTTAAAGAGTGTACCTGAGAGTCATTAGCATCCCTTTCATTCTGACCGGTGACTGTGTCCTGGAGTGAGAGACATCTCAGTTGCATTTCATAGTGTGAACAGCTCTGAGTGTGATTGCAGCCTTTCTCCTAACTCGGTCGCCTACTTCATATGGTATTCAGCAGCGTGGACAGTGATCTGCCACAGTGCTGGAGGAAAACTGGCCGTGCTGGCCTTACTGAAGGATAATACTTTACGAGGTGATGTGAGGGACGTTTAAAGGTAGTTATTATCATTTTTAAAATTTTATTGTGTTTCTGGTGAAAATTTACAGCACAAATTAGTTTCACACATTCCCCATGTGTGTTATTATTTGTTTTATAGGCCTGTTTAATCGTTGGCTGAAAGGTGAACTTTGGGAGTGGCTTCAGTTCTGAGTTAGGGTGTCTGGGGCCATAGTCTCAGGGGTTCCTCCAGTCACTGTCAGACCAGTAAGTCTGGTCTTGTTTTGTGAATTTGAATTTTGTTCTCCATTTTTCTCCTGTTCTGCCCAGGACCCTCTATTGTGATCCCTGTCAGAGGGGTCAGTAGTAGTAGCCGGACACTATCTAGTTCTTCTGGGCTCAGGCTGTTGGAGGCTGTGGTTCATGTGGTCTGCTAGTCTTTTGGACTAATATTTTCCTTGTGTCTTTGGTTTTCTTCATTCTCCTTTGCTCCAAACCTCCTGGGACCAATAGATGTATCTTAGGTGGCTGCTCACAAGCTTTTAAGACCCCAGATGGTACTCACCAAAGTAGGATGTAGTACCTTTTCTTTATGAACTTTGTTGTGACAGTTGACCTGGATGTCCCTTGAGACCATGGTCCCCAGCCTTCAGCCCCAGTAACTCAGTCCCTCAAGGTGTTTTTTTTTTGCAGCAAAAGATCTCTTTATTTATTGATTGATTTATCTTATTGTACTTTAGATGAAGGTTTACAAAGCAAACAAGTTTCTCATTAAACAATTAATACACATATTGTTTTGTGATATTGGTTGCCAGCCCCATGACATGTCAGCACTCTCGCCTTCTCTACCTTGGGTTCCCCATTACCAGCTTTCCTGTCTTCTCCTGCCTTCTTGTCCTTGCCCCTTGGCTGGTGTGCCCATTTAGTCTTGTCTTGTTTTATGGGCCTGTCTAATCTTTGGCTGAAGGGTGAACCTCAGGAGTGACTTCATTTCTGAGCTGTAAGGGTGTCTTGGGGACATACTCTCAGGGTTTCTCCAGCCTCTTGTCAGAGCAGTAAGTCTGGTCTTTATTTATTTTTTTGAGTTAGGATTATGTTCTACACTTTTCTGCAGCTCTGTCCAGGACCCTCTATTGTGATCCCTGTCAGGGCAGTTGGTGGTGGTAGCCAGGCACCATCTAGTTGTGCTGAACTCAGTCTGGTAGAGACTGGGGTAGTTGTGGTCCATTAGTCCTTTGGACTAATCTTTTGCTTGTGTCTTTGGTTTTCTTCTTTCTCCCTTGCTCCAGATGGTGTGAGACCAATGAAGTATCTTAGGTGGCTGCTTACAAGCTTTTAAGACCCCCAGATGCAAGGTGTTTGGATGTGTCTAGGAAGCGTCTATGGCTTTGCCTTGGTCAAGTTGTGCTGACTTCCCTTACATTGTGTGTTGTCTTTCCCTTCACCAGAGTTAGCACTTGTCTACTATCTAGTTAGTGATTTCCCTTGCCTACCCCTCCCCTTTTTGTAACCATCAAAGATTGTTTTTTTCTGTGTGTAAACGTTTTCTTGGATTTTTAGAACCGTGGTCTCATATAATACTTGTCGTTTTGTGATTGGCTTAATTCACTCAGCATAATGCCTTCCAGATTCGTCCGTGTTGTGAGATATTTTGTGGATTCATCATTGTTCTTCATCGTTGCTTAAAGGTAATTTTAATTATGTGCAAATTTTTCCTTTTACAATGATTTCTTAGAACTTAACTCTGGAGTAAGATGTCACTTTGGTGTAATATCACATGAATTAAAGATGAACTAGATCTGCAGAGCTGAAACCAAATGAAAGCATTTGATAACAAATGTGACTCTGAAAAATAATGAATATGTAGTAAGATGTGTAGAGAAATAACCCTGTAGTCAATCAGTTTTCTTTAAAAGCTGCTTAGTATAGTTCCCAGATTCTTAAAATTTTGACCACGGAAAACAGTGGAGAGCCATGGATTGATTCAGGATGTTTGTTGTTGTTGTTAGTTGCCATCAAGTCAGTCCCCGCTCGTAGCGACCCCATGTGTCAGAGAGTAGAACTGCTCCATAGGGTTTTTCTTCGCTGTAATCATAATGGAAGCAGATCACTGGGCCTTTTCTTCTGCAGTACCTTTGGGTGGGTTCAAACCACCATTTAGGTTAACAGTTGAGTGCAAACTGTTTGTGCCACCTAGGGACCTTTCTGATGTAGCTAAATTAGCTAAGATTAGAGATTCCTGAGCTTTGAGAATAAACGTCTATATTAATTAAAACTCAGGTTATTTTAATTAAATCTTATGGTTAAAATAAGAAAGACTTCATATTAAACCACGTTTTAAAACTATGTATTTTTGAAGGACTGCAATAAAAGCTGATATATCAGAAACTGATCTAAGTGATTTGTTTACCTGTCCATCCTGTTTAATCTTCACAATTGTAGTCAGATGGATAGACACTGTTCTAGGAGCTTTATATATATTAACTCAATTCTCAACAACTCTGTGGTTATCACAGCCTTAGGGATGAGAAACTGCAATGTCATACAGGTTTTATGTAGTTGAGCCAAGTTTCGAACTCAGAATGATTGCCTCCATTTCCTGTACCTGTAACCTGTCTTCTGTGCTTATTCTTGATTCTCTATTAACATTGTTGTCACATACATAAAGGTTTCAAATGTCTGTTCCAGTTTATTGAAATAGCTGCTTGGATCATCATACAGTGTTGAGGATTCTGAGACAGGATCTGTAGTCAGTAAGGACAATTTGCTGATTGTATATCAGAGGGCGCTGTGTGTATGATATTGGACAGAAGTAAATCTCATTTCTAATCTTACATTAAACTAGATCAACAGAAAGTGATCTAGTCCTAGATTTTAGTAGTAGTCTTTCATATTTTATCCATCTTTATAAGATGCAGTTGTGTAAGAAATATTTCTGTATATCCTACAAAACTGTTGAATACCTTGTCTCTTAAGATATTCAGTGTTCCCTTTGTAAGAATTCACATGATAAGTTCTTTAAGAATTTAGTTTCAGATGAAGTTTCTTTCCTTATGATCTAACATACTTTCTTCTATTAGCCATTACGAATTATATAGACTATTGTGTTTTCTATTTGCTTTGGTTAAAAGGAAGCTTGGAATTGTATTTCATTTTAATTTCAATAACTTTGTTTGCCTGGGCTTTTGATATGAATAATTTCTTCTCCAGTTCTCTTTGGCAGGAGTTTTTAATCCATGGTCTGCGTATTGGCTTCAGGGGGTTCATGAACCCCTCTGAAAAGATATGTAAGATTGTTTGCGTGCAGGTGAATATCTGGGGAAGTATCCTTGGCTTTGATCAGATTCTCAAAGACCCCCTAAAAGATAAAGAGCTATTTTTTTGTGGATTTGCTTTTCACTTTCTATGTTAATGGTCTAAATGTGAAGAGTCTCTTGTTAAAAGTCACCAAGATCCTTGTTGGCAATGGTTGGGCTATAAATCATACCTTTATATTTAAATCATCATCCTATTTCTCAATTTTAACAAAGTTTAAAAGCAGATTCTGTAATTTTAAAAGACTCAGTCTTGACAAGTTAAGAGTAGTTGATGTTTTCATGCAGACCATGTACCTACTACATTTATTTCTCATTAAAGGAGCTTATCTTCCTTAAAAGGGGCCCTGGTGTTGCAGTGGTTAAAGTGCTTGGCTGCTAACCGAAAGGTCAGTGGTTGGAAACAACCAGCGACTTCACAGGAGCAAGATGTGGCAGTCTGCTTCTTTAAAGATTACATTATTGGAAACTCTATGGGGGCAGTTCTACTCTGTATTAATAGGGCTGCTATGAGTTGAAATTGACTTGATGGCAGTGGGTTTTTTTCTTTTTTTGGTTTATTTAGAATAGCATATTCAAACTACATAAACTATGTATGAAAACAATTTTCCTATGCCTTCCTTCTTTGTTTTTTAGGTAAACAGAAAAGATTATTAAATCTCAATCATCTCTTTGGTCTGTTTATGTGTTAAGAGATACAACTCTTCCAAAATACATGGAATAGGGTTATTAGCTATTATTTGACATACTGAGACATTTTATGTAAAAGCTATAACCGTTAAAAGAAAATAAAGCCAGTGCTGTTAACCTAATTTCCACGGTTGTCATTTTAACAATATTGTTACAGGTTTTCAAATGCAAATTACATTAGCAGGTCTTCTACATAAATGTACTGTCACCCAAAGGGGCACATGTATTATGTTTTTGATTGTAGTTGGCTTTTTGGCCTAATTGACTGTTTCCCTGCAACAAAATGAAACTGTAGTTACTCAAGCTGGAAAAGAGGAATAAAGCTGTATGCTCTTCACTAGGCGATTCCTTGGTTGTTTAAATCTATAAACTGTACATATATGTGTGTGTGTTTTTGTGTATATATGTATATATATTTTTCCCCTTCTTGGAGAGTTGATGGCTGACTAAAATACTACCAAGGTGCCATTATAATAAAAGTGGTTGCTTCTCTGAATTATTATATAGCAGTGTAAGTAATGGTATGAGCTGTAATAAATTATTCAATAGTTCTTCACTGCACAGGTACAGAACACTTTTGTGTGTAACAGAGATCTAAGGAATATGATTTAGAAAAATGAATAGCATACCATTATCCAGCTTGCTACTCTGCGGGCTGTGTATGTGAAAAAGAATTTGTATGACTTAACCACAGACGTTAAAATTTGGTTTGCCAGCAAAAACAGATTTTCTTAAACCATATGATTCATATTCCCACAATAAAGGGGAAAAAAACAAACCCTGCAACATTATCTTGTCATTCATTATACAGTGTATTTTACTTTTGTATCTAAATTGATTAAATAACCTGTAAGAAGACTAGTGAGGTTACAATAATGAGTAGTACTTTCTAAATTTCATCTCTTAATTAAGAATATTTAAGAAACTTTTATTGAATACTTAGCGTATGGAAGGTATTAAAATAGGTTCTTGGGAGGGGCATTCAGAAATAATGTATTCCTTACTTATGGACTAAAGGGTTAAATGTGAAAAAGAAAAATAGAACTAGGAGAAACTAAATTTTGGGGATGACTACTATAAATGATAGAAGAAATTATAAAGAAAGAGACATCAAACTTGACTAGATAAAGTTGCAAGCTGAAATGCTTTTAAAAGTGTGTAGGAGTGGGAAGAAAAGATACTCCAAAAGGGGCCAGTAACAAAGTGAGAAAAATATATTTGCAGTAAGTGAGCCAGGCAGAGGATGACAAACTGGTAGGAAAACCAAACCACAGTGACTACACTGGGTAAACGGGCGTAATACACAAACGCTGTTCACAAAAGAGAAAATATGGTTAGTAAACAACCATATGGGACATGTTCAACCTTGCTAGTAAATCTAGGAACTGTGACTTAAAACAAGAAGGAATCATGCACAGTACTGCTGAAACTCCTGTTGCTGGAAGCTTGTGAAAGATGCAACTCTAATTGAAAGCATGTTGACACTGTGCTTCAGTAGCAATAAAAATGTTTCTTCACAATTTTAAATTCAGTAATTCAGTATAAGAGACCCTCAATCCAAAAACCAAACCCACTGCTGTTGAGTCAGTTTCATCTTACAGTGACCTTATTGGACAGAGTAGAAATGCCCCATTGGGTTTCCAAGGCTGTAATCTTTATGAACGCAGACTGCCGCGTCTTTCTCCCGAGGAGCAGCTGGTGTGTTCGAACCACCGACCTTCTGGCTAGCAGCTGAGTGCTTAACCATTGTTCTGCCAGGGCTCCCTAAGGGACCCTAGCCTATGGAAAATAATTTGAAATATGGACTATTGTAATAATGAAAGTGTGGGAGTAAACAATACTATGTTAAGGAAAATAGCTAAATAAATTATAGTTAACCCACTCATTAGGTGATTGTGTATCCAATAAAAATAATTGGTCAAACTATGTAGTGATATGAAAAGATACATATAAATAGGGATAGGCTAAATTATATGTAATCTATGGTTATAAGTTTATACAATATAAATACGAAAATAAACTTGAAAAGAAAACTTATAGTACTCATGGTAGAATAATGAAGTTCTAGGTGATCTCTCTCTCTTCTAACCTCTCTAAAATGGTGTTCTGTCAGTTTTAAAATTTAGATAAAGATTTATGTGTTTTAAGAAGATCGAGTTCTTGTTCTCAAAGAAGGGCCAGTCTAGTGTGATAGAACTACAATAAAAAGAAATATGCTATTGACATGAGACAGCCATAAACAGATACTCTGGGAAGAATCTCAAAATATAGTTTTCTACATACTGGGTTTTTATATACCCAGATGAACCTTAAAATTAATGTTTGAGTGTTTCATAAACTAGATTTTTAAAGGCACTGAAAAATACGTTTTAACTTAAAAATGTCCATGAGATGCTGTTTGTTTTATTCACTTTCTGATTGTACAACCATTAGTTTACATTCTATACTGTTAGGCTACAGAATAGCTGGCTAGGGATACAATAAATTTATAGAGTGCTTATAAAGTCTTACAAGCATGTATCTGGGGGTGGGAATGAATGAAGATGAATGACTTGGTCCTTGCTCCAAGGGAGCACTGTGTTAGTTGAAGAGATTCATATCTTTGTATGTAATTAGACCTGGATACCAGTCACACTTTATTAAATACTCCAGCTGATGTTTACACCAGGAATGATTTGAAAGCATGGGGAATAGAGGTAATTTTGACTGAGGGATGCTGGAAGACTCTACGGAGGTTGTGACAAGTTACTGAGCCTGGAAGGTTAGTAAAAGGTTGTGAAATACATAGTATTTTCTCAGGTGGGGGGCTTTGAGAGAAGCGGCAGGATGCAGGAAGTAAGGAAGGCAAATGAGATTCCACATAAAGAGAAAAGCATGCGCAAAGGCAAGGAGCGGGGTGTGTGTGTGTTAATGCCAGATTTAGGGAACATAGGTTGCCTGTGTTTCTGGAGATGTAGGTAGGTGTTTGTGGGGCAGTGATAGGAGAGTCAGTACCCAGTGTTTGAGAAGCTGTTCTGTTATTTGTGCAAGTGACTAGGGTTACAGAAATGATAGTCTCTGCTCTCAAGGAACGTGTGGTCTAGTGTGGAGACCAATAATTACCTAAAATCCAGTATACTGGCTTAAATTTATATTAAGATTTATCTACTGAATTATAATGTGTATTTGCATGATTCAAGACATTGTGCTGTCCTAAAGGAAATGATACGATCTTAGGGGATTATATAGGGGGATGTTTGATCCTGGCTGGGCCAGCAGGAGGTGGAAAGGAGTGAACAAGAAAGACTAGCTCTAGGAGGCCATATGTGAGCTGGGTTTTGAAGGATGAGGAGAAATGAGAAGAGAGGATGGTAGCTTAGAAAGAGCAAGCTGGAATGGAAGGTTGTAGATATATTATTCTCAAGGTAGTTATATAATCTTAAAGGGATTTGGGGACTTTGTTTCCTTAAGGCATTTTTTCTGATGTTTCAGGATACGTCAGCAAACATATGACCACGTTTAAAAGAAATATGGTCATGAAAAGGAAAAGCCAGTTCTGCGTAGGTGGTTTATGATATCATATAACTTGGTCATCTTCAACATATTTAAGAACAATTTGTTGTAATACGGCTAAAGGCAGTTTAAGGGGTAACTTAACTTTAAAACGGCACAATTTAAAAGAGAGATAAAAGGTAGAAGTTTGCTATTAATGGTATGCTGTATAAACAGAAAGCAAAAATTCAGGGATTTAGTCAGGCAGCTAAAGGGAATTGAGAATAAGGATATAGAAAAAGTCAAAGCAGGGTGACAGTCTGTTTGCTTGCACTTTAGAAATAAAGCTGGCATGTAAGCCACAACTACCTAATGTTTCTTTTATCCTCATAAAGTTCTGATTACACAGTTTTTTAGGATGCACATGTCCTCAGTATGTTATGGGAAAGCCTTAGTGAAATTAACAGGATTGTGTTTATAGTCTCAGCATGTTATTTCTCATTTAAATGATAATTGTTTCTTTCAGTTATCATATTTGTACATCTACATAAAATATTGGCATTACCCTGTCATATCGACTACTCGGGGATTTATAGAACTGTTTTTATTAGTGCTTTATTTCACAGAATATTCCACAACAAGAAAGATATATATATATAGAAAGTGATATGAATATACATGTATATAATTAAAAGATTTTTATTGGTTATATAAACTAAAGAAACTTTTGTTTTAATCTTTGATTAAAAAAAGTAAAACAAAACAGTAGGTTAATTCAAACTGTATTCCTAAAAAGTATGTTCTTTAATCAAGAGCATTTTAATGCTTAGTTAAAAATTTTAAAAGGCTAGAAAGTGTGATTTGTTGAGGTTATGTCAGTTTCTTTGAAAGCAGTGAATAAAATTCCTTTGAAATTATTACAGTATATGAATTTTTCATAATTAATAGTAAATTAGGTCAGTAGCATGGCTTCATTTATTTGATTTTTTTTTATTGTTCACTTTGAAGCTGTATCTAAAATACACAAACAGTCACTTTCTCCCTTAACTGTCCATTTCCATCTTCTCGTGCTCCCCTAACTCCCACCAGAGGTTGTGATGAGGCATCTGGTCTAGCTTGAATAATAATGTAGTCTATTTCAGTTGTTCCTACCCCACCTTCATGTTTTGATGGAACATCAGCCACTTAAAAAAGAATAGAAACCTACTTATTTATGTGTTGTGAACAAGAAGGAAGCAGAACCAACTTACTTATTTCTCCATTTTCCTACCTCAGGTCTTGAGGATAGAATGCTTTTAACCAACCAGATGCCGTGCAGTTAATTTTGACTCAAGTGTCAGAGTAGAACTGTGCTCTGTAGGGTTTTCAGTGGCTATTTTTTTGGAAGTAGATCCCTAGGCCTTTCTTCCTGGGTGCCTCTAAGGGGACTTGAACTTCCAACCTTTAGGTTAGCAGCTGAGCTCATTAAGCCTCTGCACTACCTAAGGACTCCAGGGTGCTTTTATAGACCATGTGTTCTTTTCCTGTGAATGGGTGTGGCTTATGGGAGAAGCTGTGTTAATGACTCCTTCTGAACAATGGTTCCTCTGTGCGGTCCTCATCTTTCAGGAGAGGCCAAGCTAGAACTGTAATGTTAGCGTCTCATGTTGTCATCTAAATGGTATGT
The DNA here is from genome assembly GCA_030035585.1 of Dugong dugon. NCBI lineage: Eukaryota > Metazoa > Chordata > Mammalia > Sirenia > Dugongidae > Dugong > Dugong dugon. Next base: position 16,462,204 of record CM057480.1, on the reverse strand, counting down.
GTGTAATGTATGTATGTATGCAATAGCACCTGGCTCAGGTTAAGATCTTTTTTGGTGATCTGCCCCCAGGCAACTCCTGTCCATCAGAGTAGAACCAGCCCTTCACTACTTCCTTGCCTCCAAGGAGCTTGTTCACTAGCTCCTTAAACTAGGAGTTAAGCTTTTGCTTTTCTATTTCTGTCTAAGGGCCAGTATCAGGAGTGGAGGTCTGATTACTGTTAGCTTCACTGCTTTATCTTGCTTAAGGGAAGACAAGTTTAATATATTAGGGCTTTCCTCTGGCTGTTTACTGTTTTTGATTCATGGTACATTTTAAACCAGAACATAACCTAAAATCTAGTCCCTTACATGTCAGTATCACACTTATCTCTTTTTTTCCATTGGGAGAAAATAACGGTATTGTGAAAAATTTATAGTACCCAGGCTAACATTTGTTTTACCTTTCTTTGTCCTCTAGTATTATGAAATTAATAATCAGAAGTTTAAGAAATCTTATTGGTGTAATTCCTCATGTTCTATATTTTTCCTTTTTTTTTTTTTCCTTTAGGTCTACCTCTTTCATCTGTTCAGCAATTATTAAAAAAAATCTCTTCTATACAATAGTCCAGTGACAAGGGCCAGAAGGCAGAAGGGGACAAGGAAGCTGGTGATAGGGAACCCAAGGTTGAGTAAGGATATTGTTGATGTGTTGTGAGATTGTTAACCATTGTCATAGGGCAGCATGTGTAGTAACTGTTAAATGAGAAACTATTTTGTTCTGTAAGCCTTCATCTTAAGTGAGAATAGCAGCACAACTGGAAGAAGAGTGTAGTCAATGTTACTGAACTGTGCATGTAGAAATTTTTGAAATGGTGTATCTGTGGCTGTGTATTTTCACCAAAAAAAAAAAAAAAAAAGGTTGAGAAGTTAGAGGGTTGACTTGCTGTGGGATTGTTAACCAATATCATAAAACAATATGTGTACTGCCATTTCATGAGAAACTATTTGTTCTGTAAGCCTTCACCTGAAGTACAATTAAAAAAAAAAAAAAAAACTTCTCTTGGAGAGATGAGTGTTAGAAATGGATTTAAAAAAGAAAAGGTTAATGAGAACAGACAACAGTGTATAAAACTGTGTGATTGCTCTGTAAAGTGTGAATTAATTATACTGATAATGGAGGCTAAGCCTAGCACTGGGATGGCATTGGAAATCTAGCAGGATGGAATGGCAACTGCATGCACATGCAACATTAGAGCATGTAATTGAGCAAGCATACTGAAGATAAGACCAAAAACTTACACTTGATGAGAAAGGCAAGAGCAAGGCGTTTGGTAAAATAGTAGTTGCCTCACAAGAGGGGCAAAGATGGTGACCAGTAGATGTTTTTAGTAGGAGAAGAAAGGAGAAAAGTCTCCACCGGTTGAGAGTAGAATGATAGGACAGTGGGTGAATCATTGTGTTGGGAATGATTTGAATGTAAGTGGGGTTAGTAGTGATAGTAAAAAGAAGAAAAACCAATGTTTTTATATCAACCAACTTTAGTTGAAAACAGTCACCTTAATGTACTGCTTTTGAATGGGTTGATTTAAATAGTTTGCCTTTCTGTATCGGTTTCATTAATAACAACAGTAAAAAGAGCTGTCTACCAAATATTAAATCATGTTGATGATGATAAATATGTTTCTTTGCGTAGTTATAAAATGGAACTAACTTCAAGAAAGGAGAAGGTATTTGTCATGAAGTTTTGATTTGCTTGAAATAAAAGACCTTTTGTTAAGTAGCAGAAAATCTTTGGCAGTTTATTCCTTTAAGGTGATCATTTTTATACAGGTGAGACCTGGGTTTTGTTTTGTTTTTTCTCTCTCACTCTTTTTTTTAAATTGTACTTTAGGTGAAAGTTTACAGAGCAAATTAGTTTCTCACTAAACAATACACAAATTGTTTTGTGACATTGGTTGCCAACCCTGCGATGTGTCAACACTCCCCTTCTCCACCCTAGGTTCCCCATTGCCACTCGTCCAGTTTTCCTGTCCCTTCCTGCCTTCTCGTCTTTGCTTTTGGGCTGATGTGCCCATTTAGTCTTGTATACGTGAGACCTGGTTTTGTAAATGAACATTGCAGTGGAAAAGTAAAAAAATCACTTTAGATTGTGGAAAATGTAGGGAACGGGGATATGAATGTTACCAACTAGCACCTCTAAGGGAGAGCACTGAAGGGCCATCTCCTCCTCTCTGAAATAAACAGGATAGCCTCTCCATGTCTGATGGGGTCCCTGTTTCCTTGGTGATCCTTCTAATTTGTGTGTGTACAAACGGGGTATTATCTCAAGGGTGGCTCTGTTCGTTTTTTAAAAGTCATATTTAAATTATCTTTTGGGCATGGTTTTACAAGAGACTAAGTTTTTTCCCTTTTTCTCTAAATATCTAGTGAAAACATTGTATTGTTTGTTACTGTTTTACTTCTTATGAAAAAATCAATCAACTCAGTATTTTTCTCAGAGGAGAACTTAGGAACCAAAGCATATATTACATATGTATGTGTAACATACAGAAAAATTACCTTACATCATGTATACCCTGTAGAAATTGTTTGGATGAGTCAACCTGTTTGAAGAGATTGATGGAGCCCTGATTGCTGAAATGAAAAATTTCTTTGGAAGATGTGATGTATCTATGAGCTCTAGAGACTTCTCCCAATTTAGGAAAAGAAGTGAAATTTACTAATTTTGCTTACCTTTCTCTGCTGTAAAGTGTGGACAAGGGCTATTGACTGGAAAATATATGGAATTAGCTGAATAGACTGCAAAATCCAATTTAATTTCATTACATGTAATATTTGCCTGAGAGTCTCTTTACTCACAAAATATCCTTTTTTGTGTGTTGTGATTTTTAAAAAAAAATTTTTTTATTGTGTTTTAGGTGAAAGTTTACAGCACAAATTAGTTGTTCATTAAAAAATTTATACACAGATTGATTTTTGTCATTGGTTGAATCAGTCTGTGGGGGTGAGACCCAGGCATAAGTTTGTTTTTTTTTTTTTTAACTCCCAAGTGTGTGTGCCTAAACTAAGGTTAAACACCAAATGAAACCCATTGCTGTGGAGTGATTCCAATGCATAGCGACCCTATAGGACAGAGTAGAACTGCCCCATAGGCTTTCCAAGGAGCAGCTGGTGGATTTGAACTGTGGACCTTTTGATTAGCAGCCGAGCTCTTAAGCCACTGCGTCACCAAGGATCCAGTTTTGTGTGTGATTTTAAGATAATAGATTATTATTTTTTTGTGACTTTAAAATAATGTCTTAGGGTTAAATCTATCCTCCTTGTTAATTCCTCACACTGGAGTCCAAGATATATGTATAACATTGTTGGGTAAAAAATTACTGATCTGTGTGTCATTGAAAGCACCTGACTTACGGAATTTCTAAGATATTAGCCCTTTTGTGTTTGATGAGTCATTATAAACATGATATACATAATTGGTATATCATATAATTAAAACAGTATCATCTAATCCTTTTATTATATGTTCTCAGTTCTATACTTTTTTTAGAATTGAAAAACAGCTGTAAATTATTGACCTCTGCCAAATTATACTTGAATTCTTTTCAGTTGGTCGAGGAGGTTATTTCATAGTGTAGTTTTAATAAAAAGCATACATAGGAAAACATCAGAAGACATAAAATGTAGGATATGAAAATGATATAATCAGAGTTCTTTAATGTCATTATGTGCAAAGATGTATTTTTTTTGGGAACAAAAGATATCTCACATGTAGTAAATCTCTATAATGGAATTCAGTATTTGGCATTTAGTAAACAGTGTAAGGACATGGTGGAATCCTTTAAAAACCTTAGGAGGAATTACCATTGACTGTCACTTTAAAAGTATAATATTCTGTGTTAGAGATGCAAGATCATTGGGAATGCATTGGTACTGGAAAAATTTTTATCTTTGGTTTTTCTTTTTGAGAGGGTGCTGTAGAGTCGATTCCGACTCAAAATCAGAATCATAGCGACTCCATGTGACAGAAGAACTGCTGCATAGGGTTTTCTTGGCTGTAATTTTTACAGAAGTAGATTGCCAGGTCTTTCCCCCGCAGAGCAGCTGGGCGGGTTCAAATCATCAATCTTTTAGTTAGCAGCCAAGCACTTAACCATTGTGCTATCAGGGCTCCTTTGTCTATGTGGAAGTTAAGACAAACCACTGAGATGGGCATAATGCTTACTGTATTTTTAAATTTCAGTGTATAAAGCCTTTAGCTTCAGGAGGCAAAAAGCTCGTTTGGAGTTGTGCTAGCTTGTTTTTTCCACAATTACAGAGGAAAGTAATTTCTTTCTAGTGAGTAAAAGCAGGTGTGAAGTTTATGTTACAGAACAGATGTACTTCTAGAGGAGGTGTCTTCTTAGTTTATCAAGAACATGAGGTTGGGATACAGCAGAAAGTTAACTACACTTAGTGAACTTGATCCATTGGGACTCCTGGGGAATTTGAAACCTAGTTGAGTTAGGTGAGCAAAGAACCATGGGTTTCTGTCTCTTACTTATTTAAATCTTTTTCTCAGGTATTAGTTTGTTAAGTCTCATGTTTATATATGAGAGTCATATATAAAGACACTCTGTGTAACTGTTTTTACACAAAGGCCTTTTGTATGTTTGGGCTGAACTTCCTTAAGTTATTAAATAAGTTAATTTGTTGAATAGAATTTCTGAAGAGTTATCTGCCACTAGCGATGGTTTTGGCTCTGGCATAACTGATACTTATTTGTTCTGACAGTAATAGGCTAACAGATTCAGCTGCTTCTTGAGTCTCTTTTTGGAACATGATAATAGGGTCATGTTGCTAACATAGTGCAGGATGCTTATCTTTCTTTTTATTATGGCAGGGGGCTGGGAGAGGCTTTCATTTAAGAGCTATAATGATTTGTTAAAACCTGTTGCCTGCAAGTCGATTTTGACTCATAGTGACCCAGTAGGACACAGTAGTACTGCCCCATTGGGTTTTCAAGGCTGTAATCTTTATGGAAGCAGACTGCTGCATCTTTCTCTCACAGAGCAACTGGTGGGTTCGAACGGCCAACATTTCGGTTTGCAGTTGAGCGCTTTAACCACTGCACTCACCAGGGCTCTTCAATGATTTGTTAGGTGTTTATTTAAAAAAAAAAAAAAAAAAAGAGGATAGTTAGAACACAGCCCTGAGTAATTTTAAGAAGCATAATTACTTCATCAAAAGACCGTTTCAGTTGTTTTGATTTTTAAAAATACTTTGCTAAAGACAACAAAAAAATACAGACCCATTGCCGTCCTGTCGATTCCAACTCATAGCAACCCTATAGGGCAGAGTAGAACTGCTTCATAGAGTTTCCAGGGAGCAGCTGTTGGATCTGAACTGCAGACCTTTTGGTTAGCAGCTGAGCTCTTAACCACTGTGCTACCAGGGCTTAAAGGAACATGAAAAGCCTTGACTTTATACTGATATTACAGAGCTTGGTTCATAGATAGCTTATTTCTTGATCTCAGGGTAAGATTATGTAAAAAGCTACCCAAAACTATAGTGTTCTTAACCCTTCTGATGTTTTAAAATTTTGGTAAGACAGCATAGGTCAGTGGTGGCTCTAGAGTAGGTAGGCCTAACCCTCCCTGCTTTTCTTACAAACTTCTAGATTGGACGACCCGGACTACAGTTTTCTTGAACTCCGTCTCATGCCACAGAGTATTTGAGATGACTAATCATCATCATCATCATTATGATGATGGTAATTTAAATAATAGTAGTAAACATTTATCAAATGTTTATCATGAGCCAGGCACATGATCTTATTTAATCCTTACATCAGCCATTTGATTTAGATACTACTGTTATCTCTGTTTTGCAGATGAGAAAATGACGTTTAGAGGGCGTTTTAAATAACTTGTCAAAATTTAATATATTCTGGGAGATGGAGCTAGAATGCATACCTAGGACGTCTAACCTTTGCTCCTGACTTCTGACTGAGTGGAAATAAAAATCAGAATTGATGTCCAAACTAGGAAGAAAAAGAAAATGTTGATGTTCGTGTCTTGTACTGGGCACTGCGCTTTTCGTGCGTAGAAAGCTAGTGGCAGTGGAAGCAGTAGTAGAGGGAAATTGTTGTTATTTGCAGTCGAGTCAATTCCAAGTTCCAACTCATGGCGACCCCATGTGTGCAGAGTAGAAATGCTCCATAGAGTTTTCAAGGCTGTGACGTTTTGGAAGCAGATTGCCAGGCCTGTCTTCCAGGGTACCTCTGAGTTTGAACTGCAGCCTTTCAGTTAATAGTCCAGTGCTTAAGCATTTGTGCTACCCAGGGACTCCTACAGAGAAATCATGGAGGAAGGAAAATGATGTCCTGGCTAATGTGGTGAAGAAAACCAGCCAAACCAAACTGTTGTCATTGAGTCAATTCCGACTCATAGCAACCCTGTCGGATAGAGTAGAACTGCTCCATAGGATTTCCAGGGAGCACTGGTGGATTTGAACTGCCGACCTTTTTGGTAGCAGTCGAACTCTTAACTGCTGTGCCACCAGGGTTTCCATGTGGTGAAGGGCCTTAGTAGAAAAGGAGGGGAAAAATCTTTACTCCATTTTTAGGTGAATAGCATGCTTTCTCTGCCCCTAACCACCCTTAGGGGCCAAGAATCAAGAAATAGGGGTCACTGTAACACTAGGAAACAAAGTCCTTTGAAAGTCTTGAGTTGGAGCCTCATCTGTATAACTGGGGGGACCACAGAAATGCCCTGCCTTGGTGCAGGCCCTGAGTGACCCATGCATTGACTCTCCAGCTCCTACCTCAGCAGCAGTGGACCAGTAGGTCCCCACCTCTTGGCCCTTGACTCTGTTCGTGTTCAAGACTCCTTTCCTTTCTACCACTTCTTCCAGTCAATGATTTTGCTCCTTGTATCTAGTGGGTCTTCCTCATCCACGGTGAGGTTCAGGAACCCTCCACTTCTGATACCACTCTTCAGTTCACTGCTCTGTGGTTGGGTGCAGAGCATGAGCTGGGATGGAGTATTTGTGCAGACAGGGCTCTGCCGAGCTTGTCTCTTGTTGTTCTTGCAGTCCACTCTAGGAGAGTCCCGTCGGTGAGACTCTTAGCCACATTATTGGTTCACATCCTCTGGCCCTCAGGAACCATAGAGTACACGCATATATGCCGAGAGGATGAGTTCTGATTCTGGTACCCAGCTGAGTGTGTCTGCAGCCTTAAGTCTCTCAGCCCTGGCAAAAGAAATACGAGGGAAATAGTTTGAGCCAGCAGGTCATTACTGGCTTCTGGTATTTCTAGCTCCCCGAGTCAGAAATCTCCCCTGTCAGCTCTCATTTGTGTGGTTATTTTTTACTATGTTATAATGCTTAATAACTGTGTCCGGAATTCAGTTAACAGTTTCTCCTAGATGTGCAATAGTTTTTCTCAGGAAAATCTGGTTTTTGATCACAGGTCCTGAACTAAGAATAATAATTGTCTAGGGTTTTTTTTAATTCCTCCTCACAATTGAATTTATACCCCGTTTGTCAACAGACTGCCCCTGGTTGGATCTACGTGCATCTCCTCTAGCCTGTGAGCAATGTGAGGGAACAGACTTTATCTTATTTATTCTGTAGGGTCGCTATGAGTCAGAATCGACTGGATGGCAGTGGGGATTCCCTGTGCTTAGAAGGCATTAGACACTCAAAAGTGAAGGTGCTAGCAATAACGAAGGAAGGCATAGACCTTGAGTTCCTGGAACTTGCATTCTAACAGGCCTTAAAAAGATACCACTGCGTGTGTGTGTTTGGGAAATGGAGGGGAGAGTCTTGAAGTGACGGTGTGGGATGGCTACACATCTGATGATGCACGCCTCCAAATAGGAATTGTCATTTTGTCTCAGAATCGTTTTTTTTCTTTAGTGTTTTTGTGTGTCTTGTTCTGCTTCTTCTAAAACAATCTCATGGTATAAGAAGCAATATCATAATTTTAAAGCATCATGAAATAAATAAGTGAATGAACTTCTAAACTTGTTGGATTATGAGTCATCCTGCCACTTTCCAGGATTATTTTTACTTGAAGTTGACAAATGATTCAAATGTTAAAAAAGGCTTCACTTTTCTTACTGATTGACTCTTTCTTATACAGAAACCCTTTGATGTGATGGGGGAAAAGTGCATTTGATAAAAGAAAAAAAGTCAAATACAGCACAGGGCTGTTGATAAAAATGGTATTTTCTTTAAAGTGCAGTAGCTGTATATTGCTATGCTGGTATATTTTGTCTCCCTGCACTTGGTGCTGATTTCTCATCTGGGATCATGTGTAAAACCAGTGGCAGTCTATACGTGCAAAAAACTAGTATCTTGTGATAGCCTCCGTAGATTATTAAATTGCAGATTGCTGCAGGAATGCCTGGATTCATCAAGAACATGATTTTCAGCGTCTGTATATTCCTTCATCTGGTATGTTTTGTAGTTGATTTAACTAATCTTCTATCACCAGAATTCCTTGTTTTTTTAAAATAATCATAGATTGAATATGCTTGTTTATAAATATTCTCTATAGCTCTCATTTCTTTACAGTAAATGTCTAGGAGTGGAGCTGTGTCAAATTGTATCCACTTTTTGAACACTTTTGATAAATATTGCCTAATTGCCCTTATTTATTCACTCATATATAATCAGTATTAATAATAACAACTAATATGTATTGAGTGCTGGTCAGATTTCAGGCCATGGGCTTTATGTGGACTGTTCAATTTAATCCTCAAAATAACCTTGTAATGAAGGTTTTGTTAATATCCCCATTGGGAAACCACTGAATGCTTACTGTGTGCAGAGCACCTGTGCTAGGCATGGGGCAGGAGGGGACTCGAGTAATGAGCAGATCAGCCATGATTGATGCCCCATTCTAGAGGAAAAAACTGAGGGTCAACACCAACTCTCTATTTAATTGCAGTTGTGAGGCAGGTGTGAAGAAGAATTAACAGGGTCCTCTGAAAGCATGTCACATGGGGAGTGAGGAGGGGTGACAGGAAGGAAATTACTTTGGAAAAACACGTTGGAAGCCTGGCTTTGAAGGATGAGTAGGCAAGATGGAAAGGAAGGGTTGTAGGCTGAGGAGGCAGCTTTGTGTGAAGGCCTTGAGGTGGGTGAAGGGTGGGCACGCTCCAGGAGCTGAACTTGGATCAAATGTGCCTGGCATCCTGGCGTGTCTGGAGTAGAGTGGCTCAAGAGAAGGCTGGAGCTAGATCATGCAGGGTCTTTTTGGCCACATTAAGGATTTTATTCTTTTTTCCTAGGAGCAAAGGGAAGTCTTTGAAGTGTTTTAAGTAGAGGAGTCGCAAGAGGATTTACTTTTAAAAAGATCACTGGCTACTGTGTGGATGGGTTTGTAATGTCTGAAATTTTCTAGGACCTTATAGTTTCAGAATCTTATTATTGTCAGTTTGATAGGTACAGACACTTAAATTTCTTTATTGAAAAGAAACCAAACCAAAAAGCCACAGTCACGGGGTAGGGATGGAGGGTGAGGGGGTGGGGGTGGGGAACGCAGCATGTCCTGGTGAGCGAGAAGGGAAATGTTAGTGATGCTGGTGATTCAAGCCTTAGAAGTCAGAGAATTCTTACTCCCTTTTTATCACAATGTCCAAAAGACTAAGTTTGTATTTGAAGCAGAGGTTGCTCGGTAGATCCGGATCATTAAAAATCTGAATTTGAGTTTCTTGTTCATAGTGATATTTGCCTGCATCTCATCTGATTTCCACAGACAATGTCTGAGAAATCTTCCTTGTGGGACTTATTGAAAGACACTGAGGACTTTGTAGATTGATGAGACTTGGTATGGGGGAGAAAAGTAGAGATAAGTTTTTTTTTTTTTTTTTTTCAAATTTCTGTCCTTTTTTATCTGCCTTGCAATGCTGGTGAAAGTAAGACAGCTATCTGGCACGTGCAGGAGGTGGTTGGCAGAGAGGCTGCAGGCTTTTCAGTTACTCATTCCTTTAGATAGCTCCTTGAGTAAGTTACCTACTTCCTACTTTTTTCTCCTGAGACACAGCAGATCATGACCCATTTCTTAGAATTCTTCTTCTGTAAAAGGTACATTTAATTTATTCTGGTTTTTGGTTTTAAATTTATATTGTAGTTTCAAGAAACAATCTTTTAAAAGTGAATACTAGAAAACAAATTGTACTGCTCTTGGGTAAGTTAAAAATAACTTTTAACTAAAATTTTCTAATATATAATATATAATCCAAACACATTGCTGTTGAGTCAGTTCCGACTCATAGCAACCCTATAGGACAGAGTAGAACTGCTCCATAGGATTTCCAGGGAGCACTGGTGGATTTGAACTGCCAGCCTTTTGGTTAGCAGCTGAGCTCTTAACCACTGCACCACCAGGGCTCCTGTATAATCCAAGGAATGGTTACATACACCTTTTCATTTACCTTTGTTGAATCTTTTCATGTTCTCAGGAAAAATAAAAGAACGTTTTTAAAAACATTAATATACTTCATAGCGCTTTCTGCCTTCTGAAATGTATATATCTTGTCCTCTAGTGGGATCGTGACAGACTTCTGTGTTTAAGTGATCATGCAGCTTTTTCCTTTGATTGCGGCCAAGTTATAAAAATCACAAGTAGAGAGTGTGGGTTGTGTTTTCAAGTCTTCAACCATTATGTACAAAAATTAAATAGAAAATTATTTCAAGATACTCCACGTACAATTTTACAGTGTGAGCATCTGTACTTTTGTAAAGTTTTGTTTTTATTTCTAATCTTGATTGTGATTTTAAGATTATTTACATTATATCAACAAGACTCGATAAAGAAAAAGAAATAGTTCTTTATAGTATTAATATTTTAATAGAATAATATTTTTTATACCCACCTAAGGAAAGGAAAAAGAGGTTTTCTTTTTTAGTCTTTATAAAAAAGCAAAATAAAACTCTGAGCTAATTTCAGCAGTTACAGTGTTCTGGGAAAACAAAGGCCTTGGTGTACATGTTTCTGATAGTAGACAGTGTGACCATATCATGTATGCTTTCTTAATAATGTCTGATATTATCAGATTGATTAACTCAGCATGGGGCCTAATCAGATTTAACTAGGGTTGGCAGCTGTACACTAGAAGAATAGTAATATACTGGGGGAATAAATTCCTTCTGTTAATAAGCTGTATTAAATTCAAAACTAAAAAATAAATCAAAAGTGTTCGTTATTACACACACACACACACACACAAAAACCCGTTGCCATCAAGTCGATTGCTATAGTGACCCTATAGGAGAGAGGAGGACTGCCCAGTAGGATTTCCAAGGAGCACCTCGTGGATTTCAACTGCTGACCTTTCAGTTAGCAGCTGTAGCTCTTAACCACTGTGCCACCAGGGTTTCTTCATTGTTTCACAGGAACTTGTAAAACTATTGTATTGACTCAGTAGCTTTCTCAAAACCATGCTGACTTAATATTTTCAAAGATTGGCTGCTGCCAGAAGCTAGATGTGCTGATAATAAGATTTTTATTTGATAATTGATGTTGTGGGGTTTCAGGCAGTTATGATTTCCTGCAGGTTTCAGAGGTCAATGTTTTTATCTGCATATTGTGTTTACTGTATAAACCTCAGACTGTACAGTCCCTCTAAGAACTAGAGCCAAAACCACTGCTTACTTTTGCTAGGATCAGTGTAAATATTTCTTGAAGAAGTCAGTCATTGTAAAAGTTATTGTCCCCCCCGCTTGCTTTTTAAAAACATAGTCATGAAAAATTAATAAAATGATGCATAAGAAAGAGCCCTGAATTAGGGGGTTGTGATTAACTATGGCCTGGGACTTAGGATTTAGTTAGATTTATTCATCAAATGTTTAATGGACACGTACTATGTGCAGATTTATCCGTGGCTCTAGGGCTATTATTAGTGACCAAAACAGCGAAGATATTGGTCCCATTCAAAGCAGTTTTGGTATGCTGAGAATCCCTAGTGAGGATAACAGTCATTAACTATGTGAGCGTTGGACTCTTGAGGAGGAGGCATGGCAAAAGCAGTATGACTTTCCAGATTGTGTGGCGTAAAGTGCATGCACAGTGTTGGTCTGTGCCGGTAGGTGTGTCACCCAGCTTTTGGTCAGTGTTCTAAAGCTGTTAAGCTAATAGTTCATGTATTATCCAGGCCGGTGTTATCAGTTGAGATTAAGGTGACAAATTAGCTGATAAGAGAGTGGAAAAGGTATGCAAATGACATGAATAAATTTTCACCTCATGGGAAAAGAATAGCTGCATTTCAGAGAGCAATTTTCCAAATAAACATGCTTAGTTCCCTTATATATTAACAAATAACAGTTAAGTTATATGCATGTATGAGAAATACATATTAAATTTCTTACGCTGCTTATAATTTCTAACTTCATTAGTATAGTGTCATGACAAGTTTGAATCTAGAAAATTAATAAATATATTTAATTTAGATAAAAGCATTTTCTGTCGTTTTAACATACAGTAACCTCAACAGGTCTTCCTTGTAAGACAATATAATTTTTAAAGGTTTGATAAGTTCCTGAGTATATGAAATTAGATAATTTACTCAAATTTAACCTTCTTTAAACTGTAGTCTTGCAGATGAGAATAAGATGAAAAATATTCCAGATCCAAGAGAAGTTATTTTGAGGAATTTTAAGTGCCAGTGAGCAGAAGCTTATACTAAACATGTCTATTTAGCCATCACTGTAGCTTTATTCTGATGTACAGTATATCCAGGAGATGTTGTAAGAACACAGAAGTGTTTGTTGAATTGAATTAATTGTGTGCTTCCTAGATGTAGCTTTCCTGAGCAGTTGTGTGACTACATTAAATTATAAACAGTAATCAAATGATCAAGTATTAATTAATGGATTCAGAAGCCATTTTATAGTAAAAGAATTGATTTGTAGTAGATTTCAGCAGTACATTTGGCATAAATATACTGTTCAAATTTAAATTGCCAAACCCTTAGCAGTTTAGAACCAGACTCAGCAAATATTAGATATGATTTATGACTTATTGATAGTGTTATATATAAAGAGATATTCATATATTTTTTTGTGATTGGTTTGGATTATGTGGTGATAAACTGATATACTAAACTGTCACTTTTTTTTTTCAATATATCAGTTTCTTTATTATAATCTATATTTCTAGTGTAGATTGCCGAATAATATTTACATACAGTTTCTTCGTAAATTTAAGATGCTCAAAGATAATTTATATTCAATTTCATAATAATTCAGCAACATCATGATGAACAAAGAAAATATTGAAGTTGTCAAGGATTTCATTTTACTTGAATCCACAGTCAACACCCATGGAAGCAGCATTTAAGAAATCAACAGACACATTGCTTTGGGCAAATCTGCTGCAAAAGACTCTTTAAAGGGTTAAAATGCAAAGATGTCACTTTAAGGACCAAAGTGCTCCTGAATTGCCTCATATGCATGTGAAAGCTGGACAATGAATAAAGAAGACTGAAGAAGAATTGTCGCCTTTGAATTATGGTGCTGATGAAGAATATTGAATATACCATGGACTGCCAGAAATATGAACAAATATGTCTTAGAAGAAGTACAGCCAGAATACTCCTTAGAAGCAAGGATGGAAAGACTTCATCTCACATGCTTTGACACATTATCAGGAGGGGTCAGCCCCTGGAGAAGGACATCATGTTTGGTGAAGTAGAGGGTCAGCGAAAAAGAGGAAGACCTTCGATGAGATGGGTTGACACAGTGGCTGCCAACAGTGAGCTCATAACAACGATTGTGAGGATGGCACAGGACTGGGCAGTGTTTTTCTTTCTTTTGTACACAGGATAGCTATGAGTTGGAACCAACTCGATGGCACCTAACAACAACAATAAGTCTCATTTAAATCTTTTTGAAATATGTAAAAATGGACTTGTAATTACCCTTTTTGTACTGTTGCCCTTTCAATTTAATGATACAAGCTAGCCCCTATATAAATAGTTAAGGATTAGGAAATTTGTATTGTTCCTGTATATAGCTGATTGTATCGATGCTTTATTTTTTTCAAAATTAGCTCATGATTTGAGTTCTTTTTAGATTTTGACTACTTTAATGTTACTTTACAATCCTATAGAATACACTAAAACAATAGAGAGTAACAATGATAAAAATTAAACGTTTGACACAGAGGCCTTGAAGCCTATGAATAATTCAAAATTAAGTAATCAAGTAATCAATTTTATCAAATATATTTTGAAGATGTTTAAGAAGACAGGACATTTATCACTGATATTACAAAATGCATCTACATACTTCCTAATATGTCGTTTAGTTCCCATATAAAATAACATCTACAAAGGATCAAGAAGTCAGATCAGAGAAAAGGGAATGTTCCTGTATATACTGAGTTTCATGATCATGACTAAACATTTGATGAAACTTTTGTGGAAAGCTCAAGCATTACTTAAATAATTGGACAGTATAACATTTTTTCTTTTTATGAATCTATTAAATGGCCACCACTAGTTAATGGACCACTTGTTCAACCAACTCGTTTGTTATAAGATCTCATAATAAGAGTTTTCACTCTTTCCTTGAAATCACCATGCCAGAATAAAATTAAGGGGATAGAGTTTCAAATGAATTGTTAATACAAATTTAGAACTTTCACAAAAATTGAAACTACAGAAAAACAAATGTTCCAAGCTTGTCCAGTTCACGTTTATGCAGAAAAGTAGTATAGTTATTGACTATGTGTTTTTTTTTTTTTTTTTTAATTGTACTTCAGGTGAAGGCTTACAGAACAAATAGTTTCTCATGAAACAGTAGTACACATATTGTTTTATGACACTGGTTAACAACCGCACAACATGTCAACCCCCTAACTTCTCAACCTTTTTTTTTTGGTGAAAATACACATAGCCAAAGATACACCATTTCAAAAATTTCTACATGCACAGTTCAGTGACATTGACTGCCCTCTTCCAATTGTGCTGCTATTCTCACTTAAGATGAAGGCTTACAGGACAAAATAGTTTCTCATTTAACATAAACTGTCACTTTTTAAATTAGAATTTACATACACTGCAGTGATCCGAACTTGAGTCATTGAGTGAATTTTTAAAGTTAGGAGGCTGGATAGAATAATCTCAGCATTTAACTTATTGTTTATTATCATAAACATAGTTTTCAGACAGCTGTCATTTTTTATAATTGTACTGTTCTTTAATTTTCAGGTAATACATTGACAGATTCGTTCAGTATTTGAGGTGCGATTTCAAAGAATCTTATTCTCTGCTCTTCATTTCCTCTGTCACCATTCACTGATGCTTAAAATTAATTTAATAGTCCACAGTGCCTTTCATTCAACTGTTAGAAGGCCATAAATGCAAATAAGCCTGGGAGAGGAAACACATTTGACTTATTACCAGATTTACGTTCAAATCACTGATAAAACCAAATTCTTAGGAGACTTTGATAGAGATGAGAACACTGTGGGATAAGATGAGGCTTGTGGCAAATGTAAGCCGTGGAACCAAAGATAAATAACCTATAATACTGTAAAAATTTGCCAAGGTCCTCTCTCTGTAAACAGTTTTGGGAGATGTTTTTACTAACCTTCTTATTTGCAGGTCTTTGTGGTATTCACAGTTGCAGCCTCTAAGTGTAGTTTGTTGACGTTTAGAGGTTTGATAGAGCTAATATTCAATGTTGTGTACATAACACACCTCCCTTCTCCCTGCAGAGAATTTCTGATATTGATCACATCGGAGCCAATTTAACTTTTTAGTGGACGTTTTAGGGGATTCTGAACAAGATTAGATATGGGCACACAATCTCTTTGATCCTTTTTTCCTCACGTTTGGTCATTAGAAGTGGTGCCTTCTTTTAGTGGCGCTTGTCATAATTTGTCTTTGGCATGTAGAAGGGACTGAGTGAATATTTGTTGCTTAAAGGAACACCCGAGACAGCTTTTCTGTATCTGCTTCTTATGCTCCTCTTCTGTTTTTACTGATTCTTCTTTTCTTCCCTAATAATACTCGCTCTCTTGTTACACATTCAGAATTTCCTTAGAGCTTCTGTCCTGGTTGGTGAGTCACCATCCAAACCAGAGTGAGCAGATGGGCATGGTTCTTACACCATACTATCACCAGAGCCCCTCAGGTTTTCTTCTATTCAACCTTTAGTTTGTTGCCTTTGACTAGGGTGACACAGTCCTATCCTAATTGGCTGTGACTTGGGTAAATGGCTGCCTGACCCAGAGCTTGAGAAATCAATCATTTGTGGGTGGACAAGGGAGTACTGTGACTGGCTGTTAGTCAAAACTAAAAACAAACAAAAACCACCAAACCAGTTCCCTTTGAGTCAGTTCTGACTCATGGTGACCCCATGTGTTGCAGAGTAGAATTGTGCTGCATGGGGTTTTCATGGCTATGACCTTTTGGAAGCACATTGCCAGGCCTTTCTTTTGAGGCACTTTTGGGTGGGTTCAAACCATATATCTATATATCTATGTATATCTCTGTGTGTGTGTGTGTGTGTATATATATAGCAGATAAAGGCTTGTTTTATTGAACGATTGATCTGTATAATTGCTGAGGTCATTATGTACAGACAGGAGAGGGGAGCAGCTTTGTTTCTTGGTCTCTTCCTCCTTGGACAGAGTCTTGATGATCTCTTCTTTCTTGGCTCAGAGCCTCTCCTCATGATGCTTGCGTTCTTCCCTGGTCTTGGTTGGGACTGCGGGCCTCAGCCTGGTCAGCCAGGAGCTTCCTGTGGGCCTTGTCTGCCTTCAGCTTGTGGCTGTGTTCCATGAGAATCCGCTTGTTCCTGAGAGCACATTCCCCTTCACCTTCAGGTACAGGCTGTGATACATGAAGTGGTTAATTTTCTTAGATTCGTGAAAACCACCAATATTTTGATTAGTAGCCAAGCACTTAGCTGTTTGCATCACCCAGGGACTCTGTGACTGGCTATTTTAAATGAAAAAAAGTATTTATCTTCCACATGTACTACTTATAAATTAATTCATAACCAACATCAGGTTTTATTTGAGAAGGTATGTGTATAGAAGGAGCCCTGGTGGCAGAGTGGTTAAGAGCTCGGCTGCTAACCAAAAGGTCAGGAGTTCGAATACACAAGCCACTCCTCAGAAACCCTATGGGGCAATTCTAATGTGTCTTATAGGGTCACTATAAGTCGGAATTGACTTGATGGCAGTGGGTTTGGTGTTTCGATTTGGTTGCATAGAAAATGTATATACTATATTATGAAGTTTAAAATTAAAACTTAAATAAAAAGCTGTGTTTTTGTCTAGAGGAAGTCTTTTTTGAGAATTTCATGTCTCTTTAGATATATCTACTTATAACCATGGAATTGAGATGCCTTCATAATATAAAAAATACATTTGTAATCCAACATTAATAAAGCCAAACATCTTATTAAAATAATATCTTTTAAAGACTGTGTATGTGTATATATATAAAATTTATTTTTATGTTAGGAATAAATAACTAGAAAATCTTGTGACTAGGAAACTGAGAATTCCATTAGCGGTAACATTAGAACTCTATTCAATTCCCTAGAAGCCTGTGAAATACAAAATACTTTGACTAGGTTTATTGTTTATTAATGAAATAAAATTGCAGCAGCCATTTATTGAGTACTTTCTTTGTGCCACAGATACTTTGGATGCATTTTTTTAGTCTTCATAATGATTCTGAAAGAGTGGGGGAATTATCTAAGTTTTGCAGGTGAAACTCAGGTTTTGCAGTGTGATCACTTGGTCTCAAAGCAAGGAGGAAGAGCTGAGACTTGAACCCACCTCTGTCTCATGCCCTTTTGTCTATGCTGTGTTTAATTTCCAATGCCCTGTTGGCCCAAATTGTTAACTTCTGGGCTACTAACCTAATGGTAGGCAGTTCAGACCCACCTGGAGGTGGCTTAGAAGACAGGCCTGGTGATCTGCTTCTGGAAGGTCATAGCCTTGAAAACGCTGTGTAGTGTAGCTCTGTTCTGCACACATGGGGTCACCACGAGTCAGAATCAACTCCAGGACAGTTAACAACAGTACAGATGACTCAGTGGCAACTAACAAAAACAACATACAAATGGCCACATTCTGATGAATGAAACAAAAAAATAGTATCACTTTTGGAGCCTCTGAAAAACCTTGTTTCGTTGCATTGCATTCTGTGAGCTGTCATTCTAGGTACTTCTGTCACCCATTGGTAGTTGTCAGTGGGTGAATGTTTTTGGATGGTGTAGGTGAAGTATAATCATTCCTTTAATAACACAGGTCTACCTTTGAGTGTAATTATTATCAGCTTCTATCCTGTTACAGAACCCTGGTGGTGCAGTGGTTAAGAGCTATGGCTGCTAACCAAAAGGTTTGCAGTTGGAATCCACCAGAGGCTCCTTGGAAACCCTATGGGACAGTTCTACTCTGTCTTATAGGTTCGCTATGAGTTGGAATTGACTCAACGGCAACGGGTTTGGTTTTTTTGTTTCTATCCTGTTACGAACAAGTTTTGCTGCTCTCCCACCAGATTATTATTTTACTATAAACAAAGCACACACATAAAAAATTCTCCTGTTGTTCATTAGCTGATAAATTGAGAGCCTCTTAGAAGATAATACCCCACCAAGTTTGAATTCACTTTATCTAAGTTGTAAATAAAAATTGCTTTTTGTGTTTTACAGTAATACTGTATTTTATTATCCCAGGCCTTGTATTCTGCAGTGTGAAATTTAGATTTTTATCCTCTTTCAGTACAAAAATTCTATTTTTATATGCCAACAAAAATGATTTAAAAATCAGATTGAAGTAAAAAAATATTGTCAGTATATTGTCAAACTAGACAATATGAAATTAACTTGGTTCAGCTCGTTATACTAGACACATGTTGCATAATAAATCACTTATAGCAGCCACATTAAAAAAATGCAACAGTGAATTAATTTTGTAATGGATTAGGTTAGTTTTTGGAGAAGAGGCTCAGATCAAGATTAGATTCGGAGCTCTAGAATGACATAAATATATGAAAACAGGCAGAACTTGAAGAGGGCTAAAGTTCATCTTTTAAAAGATTGATTGATAACTCTAGGCAATTGATAGACACTAAATCTGAGCCCCAGTGATTTCAGAGATAGACCTCAAACTGTGTAGGACAGCTAAAACAGGCTGATGTTTATCATTAAATCTCTGTTTCAAAGAGGAGTTAATAAATGCCACTCCTACACACACCCTGTCCAGAGTATGCCCATGACAAACAGTAAAAAAAATATTGTTTTTTCCTAGAAAAATTGGAACTTGACTCTAGTTACGAAACTCAGGATTCAAAAGTGGTCACTTGCTCTCAGGGCTTTATATTAGCAAGAGGGAGTGCTAGGACTTGAATCTACTCCATCTAATGTCAAAAACCACGCTCTGTCCTCTGTGCTGTGTGGGGCTTACAGCAAATATTTCCATCTGTGGCCACTTTTAAATATGCAAGTTTGAGATTTTGAAAACTTAGATCAGTGGTTCTCAAAGTGTGGTCTTTGGACCAGCTGAAGTATGACCTAGGAATTTGTTAGACATGCAGATTATCAGGCCCCACCCCTGACCTACAGAAACTCTGGAGGTGGAGCCAACAAATCTGTGTTTTAATGATTCATCCAGGTGACTCAGATACATGGTAAAGTTTGTGAACCACTGCCTTAGATTGATCTGTGCAGTTTGAACCCTTAAGAATGTAGATGACAGAGGTTCTGTGCAATGTCAGGCCTTTCCCAGAAAAACCAATTAATTTGGCTATGTTTGGGTAAACCAATTTTGTGACTAGTTGATTGTAATTAACTGAATTGCCTGAATTAACAACACTTTTACCCCAGTTCTGGTCTCCTGTAGGAGTTTTTAAATAATTCAAATACTAATTTTGATTTTTTGATCTTTTCACCAAAGATTAATTTGGTTTATCTAGTTTACTGTTTTTTAGAAAATTTAATGTTTCTGTTAATTCAGACATGTTGAGGGAAGTAGATTTTGCGTACGAACTATATAACATATTCTTCAAAGAAACATCTTTTTTTAAAAAATAATTTATTTTTGTTGTTGAGACTATGCAAAGCAGAACATATACCAGTTCAGTTTCTACACGTATGATTCAGTGACATTGATTACATTGTGCAGCCATTCTCACCCTCTTTTTCTGAGTTGTTCCATCCCCATTAATGTAAAATCACTGCCCCCTAAGTTTCCTATCTAATCTTTTGAGTTACTGTTGTCAGTTTGATCCCATATAGACAGATCTTAAAAGAGCACAGTGCTCAAAGTGGACATTCTTTACTAGTTAAGCTAACCTTTTGTTTGGCTTTAAGAGGACTTCAGGGGATATTTTTGGTTTAAAGATCATCTCAGGGCAATAATTTCAGAAGTTTATCCAGCCTCCATAGCTGCAGAATTCTGGATTCCATGACAATTTGAAATTCTGTTCCCTTCTGTCCCCCTTTTTGACCAAGATTCTTCCATGGAATCTTTGATCAAAACGTTCAGTAATGGTAGCCGGGCACCATCCAGTTCTGATCTCGTGGCAAAGGGGGCGGTTACTCATGGATGCAGTTGACCACAGATTCCATTTCCTCCTCCTGTTCCTGACTCTCCTTCCTCTGTTGCTCCAAATAGAGACCAGTAGTTGTATCTTGGATGGCCACTGGCAAGCTTTTAAGACCCCAGGCACTACAGAGTGAACTAGGAGGGAGAACAGAAGCACTTAACACGGTATTAGGCCAGTTAATTGGGATGTCCCATGAAACCATGACCCTGTACCTCCAAACGAAGGAACCAAATCCCGTGAGATGTTTGGTTGTACATAAGCAGCCTCAGCAGCTATTCTTTTTTGTTGTTGTTGTTATAAATATGTCTATCACACAGCTTTTGCCTATTCAACTTTTTACTGGTGTACAGCCTATCGACAGCAATTACAGGCATCTTTATTCTTTAAAATTTCATTTTTTAAAAAGTTTTCCACTATTTAATTTTAATTAATTAATTAATTATATGTGATTTAAAAATATAAATAATCTTTTGTTGGCCTTGTTTGCGCTTATAAAATATTCGGACATTTTATTAAGAGATTTTACTAAGATTGTTAAAATGATTTTATTTTTTCCCAATGCTTTGGTTAATTCTCAGTAAAGAATCTTTGAACCGACTGGATATTTGATGATTTTAAGGAATTATTGTTTATTGGTGTGTGTGTTTGCATGTGTGTGAAGAGACAGAGAAAACGTGATACTTTGGGTATGATTAATAGGGGAGTCGTTTAAAGATAGCATATCATCTTGTAAATATTTCAATATGTACCTGGAATTTGCCTTAAAATAATTGGAGTGGGAGTAATGAAGGCTATTATAAGTGGCGATAGGGTGGAAACATGGTCAACCGTAAGCTGATAATTATTGAAGCTTAATGAGTGAAGCTTAATGAGGGGGATATATAAGTGTCCATTATACTTTTCCTTCTAATTTTGCATGTTTGAAATCTTTTATAATGTAAACAAAGCAAAATGAAACCCGTTGGCATCGAGTCGATTCCAGCTCATAGCGACTCTATAGGACAAAGTGGAACTGCTCCCTAGGGTTTCTGAGGAGCGCTTGGTGGATTTGAACTGCTGACCTTTTGGTTAGCAGCTGTGCCATCAGGGTTTCCTTTATAATGTAAAACTTGGAATAAAAAGCAACGATGATACCAGCTCAGAACCCTTCTCACACAATGAAGAATTTTTACTTTGGCTGACTTCCTGGCATACAAATCTTACTATAATGTAAAAAGAAAACTTTTCTGAGTGAAAAGCGGTTGGACACATTGCTACTGCCATATAAAATTTTTCAAATGTGCTGCATGACTAGGAAGTTAGCAAACAAAAGTAAATCAGGAAGAAAAACTGTTAAAAATGTCACTTTAAAATACCATGCTGTGCCGTATTATGTTACCATAAATGATAACATAGGATGCATTTCCTCTTTTTTCTTATTGTTATGCTTCTCCTTTATACTTTTAAATATATATATTAGCTGAATGCTAGATATTTTAAATATGTGGTATTTAGTTTTAAAATGGAGCTCTGGTGCTCAGTGTTTAAGAGCTATGGCTTCTAACCAAAAGGTCAGCAGTTTGAATCCACCAGCTGCTCCTTGGAAACCCTATGGGGCAGTTCTACTCTGTCCTATAGGGTTCCTATGAGTCAGAATCTGCTCGACGGCAATGGGTTATTAGTTTTAAAATCTCCAAGTATTTATTTATTAATACTTAGTTGTACTTAAGTTCTGAAATGGTAAAGGAATATGCTTGCCAGTGACATTACAATTAAAGAGCTTTTTATTATCAACTCCTAATAAGTTATTAAAATATTTCTATTTTAGGAACAGAATAGTTCTGTAGAAGTACTTGTCTGTCATGTAATACAATTTTTCTTTAAAATAACAATCATAATTTTAATAAGGGACTGATAGATCCTTTAAAACTATTTCTCCATAGACTGAGAACCTTTGTGCAGTATACAAACTCACAGTTGCGCTGGTTGATCCTGTCTTTGTATAACCTCTGGGCACAAAGGTGTACAATAGAATAGACCTAAAAGACATTTAAAAATAATCATTAGTGATAAAATCAACAACGTATAAAGTGTATAAGCAAAACAAACAGTCTTTCTAATCTCTTCATATGTAATAATATAACTTCTCCACAATTTTAATATACTGGCTTTAAAAAAACTTAATATTAATTAGTAGTATTGATGTAAACTTAGGTATAAGTTAAATAAAAAGTATAAACTTTCATATTTAAAAATTTCGTATTTACTTCAACTTTAGAAGTCGATACTGAAACAAATACGTACACTAATATAAAACAATAATGACTCTTTTGAATTGAAAAACATTGTTCTTAGGTAATAAGGATGCTTTTAGTTATAATCTATAAAGTCAACATGTTTTGCACGGATATATGACGATGCTTTTCCAAAGGCTAGTGTAGCACTTCGAATTTGCAAAATTATTGTTTTCTTCATACTCTAGATGTTTGGAATGAAATAGAGGTGAAGTTACTGATCCAGGGTCACAAAAAATTATTATAAAAGCTAGAAGTAGAGCTCATGAACAATTTGCTTAGTCTCCTAAAGTCTTTTAAGTTACAATAATTAACTTCTGACCACTCTTGGCCATTGAAGTTCCCATGGGTCGTCTCATAGGAGTTAGACCGTGAACCCTTTTATCCTGGCCTGATTCCAACCAATATGTAATTTGTTCTTTGTCCTACCTAAAATTCCCTCTATAGAATGTAATTATCTTAGCCTCATTCCAGCCAGGGCACTAGACATAGCACACCTCCTCTGAAGGAGCCTCCTTATCCTCAGCCTTTGACTATTGGATACTTTCATTCCTGCTGTTGAACAACTTCTATCATCTATGGAAGAATAAGCATTTTATTATGTTCAGTGTGGTATGTGTTTGATTTCACTGTTCACTTTGTATAAGAATAAACTGATCTTGGCAGGTCAGTTTTGACCTTGGGCTGGTCTAAGATGCAAGCATGATGAAATTTAGCAAGAGGGATAAATATTTTCAAAGAAAGATATTGGAATCAAGCTTAAAAACAGATCTTTTGGCTTTTGACAGTAAAAACCAACCATCTTATGCCACATTATTAAACCAGCAGTTCTCAAGCTTTTTTGTCTCAGGACCCTTTTATACTCTTAAAAGTTATTGGATTATATCTATCAGTATTTGCTGTATTAAAATCAAAACATTTAAAATATGTTTATTAATCTTTTAAAATAGCAATTATAAATCCATTACATGTTAGCATAAATGACATTTTATGAAAAATATATTTTGAAAAAATCGGTGAGAAAGGATGCGTTGTTTTACATTTTTGCAGTGCAGATGTCTTTAATGTCTGACTTTATAGATGACACCTGGATTCTGCTTCTGTCATTCTTTCATGAAACGTTACTTTGTTTGAAGTATATAAGGAAAATCCTCACATGTATATGTAATTGGAAAAAGGAAGAGTGTTTAATAGCTTTTTCAGATAATTGTGTATATTTTTCTTTGATAATACACCAAAAATTGACAAGTAGTAATTTTTTTAGGTTTACTGCAGTGTGGAATATGAAACTACATTACGGAACTTTTCATACTGTGTGACATTTAAATCTACTGGTCTGTCTTAAACTTTGGTTTTATTCATTCATTCATTCATGCATTCATTTATTCATTCTGTGTGGGTATTTAACTTCTTGTTATTTTTCTTCCACTCTGAATGACTCTTATACCCGTGTGTGATTTTGTAACATCAAGTATTGGTTATTTGGAAAATCGTTGTTCCCTAAGTTATGCATTTTCCAAATATTGATACCTTTTATTATGCAGTATAAACAAATCTCATTCTTTAATATCACAACTGATCTTAAAGAAGACTCTTTAAGTATTGGCGACCAGATACAAGTTTTCCAAAATTCTGATTTTTCACCTGAAAGATCAGACTTTATCACTGGCCACAAATACTGCCACAGCGTTTTTCTTGATGTGACAGGCTAATTTCATTCATTATTTTTAGACAATATCCGCCATCTTCCCAAGTCTGAATAAGCATGGTTTGTCTGTTAGTCCTTTCAAGTAGAGATGGCATTCCATGAAAAAAGCAGCTAGTTCATCTTGCAATTACGATACACAAGTGTTTTTCTTTGATACAGCCATCATATTTAGGCATGCAGTAGGAGTGTTTTCTGCAAACTCGAAGGTTAATCATTTGATACTATTAATATTTGTTACTGTCTTATCAACATTTTTTAATGGAAACTGCCTTTTTTTGTTAATTTAAGTAGTACAGTTTGTTGCCATTGCCTTGGTTCGAGATAAAACATCAGCAGTTTTACCCACTGTTATGGATTGAATTGTGTGCCCCGAAAATATGTGTCAACTTGGCTAAGTCATGAGTCCCAGTATTGTGTGATTGTCCTCAATTTTGCTATCTGATGTAATTATCGTATGTGTTATAAATCCTAACCTCTATTATGTTAATGAGGCAGGATTAGAGACACTTACGTTAATGAGGCAGAACACAAATGACTGGATAAGTTGTATCTTGAGTCAGTCTCTTTTGAGATTTTAAAAGACAGAAATCAGCAGAGAGGAGAGGACCTTATTACTCCTGAACAAGAAGAGCCAGGAGTGGAGTACATCCTTTGGACCCAGGGTCCCTGCGCTGAGAAGTTCCTAGACTAGGGGAAGATTAATGACATTGACCTTCCCGTAGAGCCAATAGAGCAAAAAAAGCCTTCCCCTGGAGCTGGTACCCTGACTTTGGACTTCTGACTTCCTAAACTGTGAGAAAATAAATAGCTGTTTGTTAAAGCCATCCATTTGTGGTATTTCTGTTATAGCAGCACTAGATAACTAAGACATACACTATTGTGTATGCATTGTCAGTATAAATGTCAACACAATAAAAAATGCAAATGAGGCCTTAGTATAATTATGAAAATAGTTTTGATTTCACTGACCCTCTAAAAATGTCTCTGGGATGCTCAGAGATCTGTGTGTCACACTTTGAGAACTGCAGATATAACCCTTGTAGAAGACAGTGTTTATTTAATGTTCCCTCTTTCTTTTGACGGTATGAAATCATAACCACTTTTATCTTACCATTTGCTTTGCCATGGTATTCTCTAAGAATATTATTATGAAAACTTTGTTCATTTTTCTAAGGGTGGGCTTTTATTACAAGTTTTATTATTTTGTTCAAGTGCTTAGATAACCATATTAATGGTTACTATTGGATGAACCTTGAGAAGTTAGGTGGTAGATAAAAAAGGAAAAGGCTGTAAACAAAGTGTTTATGAAAACTTTGCTAGAAACCTGTCTAGCCACTGAAATAATAAACTAAATTTTGGAGTATATCTTTTCGTTTAAAAATAATGATTGAGAATAAACTTTTTTGTGCCCCCAAATTTAATTCCAAATGTATTTACTGCTATCCTGAGCAAGATAATTGACCTGTCTCTGCTTCAGTTTTCTCAACAGCTGACATTTCTATAATTCTAGAATATATATCCAGGAACTAAACCAGCCCTCCCTTGAAAGAAACACCATGCTTTACTTAAACCCACTAACGATATTTTAGTTGTGGATTGGATCTAAAGAGCAATATTAGTTAGGTCAGTATACATTCAGTACTGGTTTTTTTTGTTGTTGTTTTTTTTTTTTTAAAGAGAACAATGTATTCATTGTATTTGCAGAAATGGTGTGTGTCTGAGTACTAAACTGCTGCATCTATCAAAGAATATGTTCTGATTTGGATTATAAATATCAGTAGGATTCCAATCAAAACAAATCAAAGAGTTGAATAAATCGTCTAGTTATAGCCATTTTGTTTATACTGCAGATTTCGCTGTTGCTTGATGGAACTGATTTATGATTTGTGGCCAGACAAGTACACAGTTTCTTCCCTTCAGTACTCCTGGTTGGCTTTCTTATAGTACCATTCTTCCATCTGGAATGAGAAGCAAGTGAACCAGTGGGTACCTGTAGAGCAAGAACCACCAATGAACCATGGACACTGATTTTCAGAACCTGGCTCAATTGATAAGTGCATGTTGTAGAAGAGTTTTACTTGAATATTTTCCTAACAATCCAGACAGATCTGTATACTCAACTTTAGATTTTCTTTAAAGCCAGATCCTATTATTAAGCATTAATTCAATAAGGAAATTAAGCTATTCTTAACTGATTAACTAGCGAAAACTGACACATTTCCAGATCCTCCTAAGAATCCTTTTGTTGGATAATTTAAAGACACTGTAAGCTTTATGGTGCAAGAAAAGCAGCAGAGAAACTGACATTTGGGATATCACATTCTTTATAAACTGCATTTTTGCGCAGATAATCCATGCCTTCTACATTTGCCATCCGCTCCCTCCACGTGTGGGGTATTTTCATAAGCACTGTTATGCTATTTTTTTTTTTTTACATGTTGCTGTAAAAAAATTAGCATAGTACACTTACAAAAAGTAAACAAAAAAAAAAACAAACCAAACCTCTTGCCATCGAGTCAATTACGACTCATAGTGACACTATAGGACAGAATAGAACTGTCCCATAGGGTTTCCATGGAATGGCTGGTGGGTTTGAATTGCTGATCTTTTGGTTAGCAGCTGAAGTTCTTAACCACTATGCCACTATGCCACCAGGGCTCCAACAAATTCAGTTTAAAGAAAGACTTAAAGACACAGTTGGGAACGGGATCTTTGTTGCCTGGAGACTGCCTGTATATTCAGTAGTATACAGTTGTAGTTTTATGATTGTGAATATCTTCTCTCGAGAATATTACTAGTTGATCTTCTTTTCTCTGTAGTCTTTCTCCAAGTTGTTCTTTTTTGTCTCTTGTCTTTCATGTCTAGCAATCCTTGATCACTAGCTTACATGTAAGAATGGGCCAGGTTTCTTGAATCCGCTAAATCATTACTTGTTTATGTGTTTTCTAGCTTCTAAAAGTTTGTTGCTTTTGCCTTTTCCTCCCTTACCTTTATACTGAGGTATTTATGTCTTTTTACAAATTTTACTCTACTGTCATTTTAATAGGACTTTGGAAGAAAACCATTCTTTTTTTAAATTTTTTTTTTTTACTGTGCTTTAAGTGAAAGTTTACTGCTCAATTTAGTTTCTCATATACAAAAATATATATACACATTGTTATGTGACCCTGGTTGCTGTCCCTGTAATGTGACAGCACACTCCTCCTTTCCACCCCAGATTTCCTGTGTCCATTCAACCAGCTCTTATCCCTATCTACCTTCTCATCTCGCCTCCGGACAGCAGCTGCCCATTTGGTCTCGTGTGGATTGAACTAAGAAGCACAGTCTTCACGAGTATCATTTTATGTCTTATAGTCCAGTCTAATCCTTGTCTGAAGAGTTGGCTTCAGGAATGGTTTTAGTTCTGGGTTAACAGAGTGTCCGGGGGCCATGTCTTCTGGGGTTCCTCCAGTCTCAGACCATTAAGTCTGGCCTTTTTACTAGAATTTGAGTTCTGCACCCCACTTTTTTCCTGCTCCATGAGGAGCTGTCTGTTGTGTTCCCTGTCAGGTCAGTCTTTGGTGGTAGCTGGGCACCATCTTGTTCTTGTGGACTCAGGCTGATGAAGTCTCTGGTTTATGTGGCCCTTCTTGCCTCTCTGTCTTTTTTAATATATTTTTTATTCTTTCACATATGAAAATTTATATATACTTTGTTATGTGAATCTAATCGCTCTCCCCATGCTGTGACAGCACACTTCTCCTTTCCACCCCTGATTCCCTGTGTCCATTCAGCCAGCTACTAACCCTCTATGCCTTCCCATCTCACGTCCGTACAGAAGCTGCCCGTTTAGTCTCTTATATCTACTTGAGCTACGAGGCACACTCCTCACGAGTATCACTTTGTGTCCCACAGTCCAGTCCAATTCCTGTCTGAAAGTTGACCTTGGAAATTGTTCTAGTTCTGGGCTGATAGAGAATCTGGGGGCCATGCTTTCCGGGTTTCCTCCAGTCTCAGACCATTAAGTCTAGTCTTCTCACTAGAATTTGAGTTTTGCACCGCACCTTTCTCCTTATCCATCAGGGACTCCCTGTTGTGTTCCCTGTCAGGGAGGTCATTGGTGGTAGCCAGGCACCATCTAGTTCTTCTGGTCTCAGGCTGATGATGTCTCTGGTTTATATGGCTGTTTCTGTCTCTTGGGCTAATACTTTCCTTGTGTCTTCGGTGTTCTTCATTCTCCTTTACTACAGGTGGTTGGGACCAATTGATGCATCTTAGATGGCCGCTTGCAAGCTCCTAAGACCCCAGATGCCACTCACTGAAGTAGGAGCATCATAAAATTTTAATAAAATATACTTTATTATCCTAAAAAAAAAAAAAATCCCTTTGACAGTGTCCTAGATAGTTTGGGATTTTCAGGCAGTAATGCTAGAGAAAAGTGGGAATGGGGGGAGTTTATTATATTTCACACATATATTTTGATAGTTGAAATAGAGAAAACAGAATATAATGAATCAAAGGATTTTAAACCTGCAGATGTCCTGATATGGTCTGAGTTCCTTTTGGCAGGTAAAATAAAGTAGATGTTGTAAGGAAACAACGATGTGTATGTAATCTAGAAGTGAGTACATAGACTAAAACCAAAGGCCTTACGGTGTTCAGTTCAGCTCAGAGGTGAAGTTACCTTCAAGGTTCGATGTTAAGCCTGGGAATGGACACCCCAGTAAAACTAAATGGGACTAACGATGTACAGGAGTCCGGTGACAAGGGCCAGAAGGCAGAGGGAGAGTAGGAAACTGATGATAAGGAACACAAATTGAATAAGGACACTGTCGATGTATTGTGAGATTGTTGACCACTGCTATAGGGCAACATTTGTAGTAACTATTAAATGGGAGGCTGTTTTGTCCTGTAAGCCTTCATCTTGGGCGAGAATGGCAGCACAATTGGAAGACCATAGTCAATATCACTTAAATGTGTAAGTAAAAAGTTTTGAAATGGTGTTTAAACAAAATAAAAATAAATAAATAAATAAACAAACAAAGGAGACTAAAGAGGTACAATAGTCCACTGACAAGGTCCAGAAGACAGAAGGGGACAAGGAAGCCCCCTGGTGATAGGGAATACAAGGTGGAGTAAGGATATTTTTGATGTGCTGTGAGATTGTTAACCATTGTCATAGGGCAACATGTGTAGTAACTGTTAAATGAAAAACTATTTTGTTCTGTAAGCCTTCATCTTAAGTGAGAATAACAGCACAGTTGGAAGAGCGTAGTCAATGTCACTGAACTGTGAATGTAGAAATTTTTGAAACGGTGTATCTTTGGCCATCTGTAATTTTCATCAAAAAAAAAAGGTTGAGAATTTAGAGGCTTAATACGTTGTGGGGTTGTTAACCAATGTCAAAAAACAACATGTGTACTACTGTTTCATGAGAAACTATTTGCTCTGTAAGCTTTCACCTGAAGTACAATATAATATATATAAAAAAAATTAATTAATTAATTTAAAAAAAAAAAAAAAAAACTTGTATGAACACCACCACCATTTTCCTCAAGGTAATGTGAATATAAAAAAATAAGCCAAGTTTTTGGAGTTCTCATTTTTAATTAATTGAACCAAGTGGTGGCTCTTTTTTAACTTGATGTTTTGATGTGTGTCAATGTAGAGGTGATTTGAAATCTTAGTTCTACCACTAAGAATGTCATAACTTGAATTGTGACTAAGACTAATATTTTGACCCACAGAGGCATCCAAAATATTCTCAAATGGGTCTTCTCTTTAATTATTAATATATTCCAGTGAAAATAGACATAGACATTAGAAAACTAGAGGTTACTGAAACCTGTGTAAAGTTTTGCACAAAATTATAGTTAATACCATTGTATGTGATCTTGGCTTTTTTTCCCCTGAAGCAGTTTGCATTTCTTTAGTTTTTGTACATGTATTTGTAAGACAGAAAATAGATCTTAACAGATAATACTTTACTTTGATGTATTGCTCTGTAGTTGACAAAGATCTTTTTTATATATTACTATATTTGATTCTCAGAGCCACCTTATAAAGATAGATTGAATGACATATTATTTCCAATTTATAGATGAAGAAACTGAGGTTTGGAGTTTAAAGTAATTTGCCTAAATCTTCTGACATTAATAATTTACTCCTACAGTTACTCATCTTTTTGCATGTCACTGATCAGTTATGGATGGAGCCCTGGTGACGCAGTGGTTAAGAGCTCGGCTCCTAACCGAAAGGTTGGCAGTTTGAATCCACCGGAATTTGAATCCACCGGCTGCTCTTTGGAAACCCTATGGGGCTGTTCTGCTCTGTCCTTTGAGTCGGAATTGACTCTACAGTGACGGGGCTTTGGTTTTTCGTTAGTCATGGTAGTACTTGCTGTCTTGTTTAGTACAGGGAATAAAAAAGTCCTGATGATTTTTATTCTAGAGAATTTAGGAGGAATAACTCAGGTCTTTTGGCGTGGCTCCAGAGCTCGCCCAGGCAGGAGGACTGTAAGTTAAACTCTCCCGTGTGCCAGGGTTCCTTTTTCCCCTTTAACAAACTCCTGTCCTCTTCTCAGTTTTAGCTCAAATGTCATCTTCTCTGTGATGCTTACTTTTTTTCACAGGAGACAAAAATCTCTTCTTCCTTTATGCCCTATCGTAGCACTTTTGTACCTGTCTCGCTTGGTGCAAGTATTGTTTTGTTGATGCCATGACTGATCGTTGAACTCCTCGAGGGCAAAAATTATGATATGCCTCTTCACTTCTCCAGTGCCTGGGGTGAACCATAGCGGAGTTCAGTAGATGTTTTAAAGCATGGATAAATGAATGCTTACGAGCTTGGCTTTAAGGTGTGTAAGCCAAACGGTATGCGCCCCTTGATTCTGCAGTGTTAAAGTTTGCCTGACTCCTAACTGTATGAATGTTGGTTTTTTGCTGCAAAAATATTTTGGAGTCTTTAGTTTTTTCTGGGCTGATCTATAGCTGTTCCACCTCATCAGTTACTGTTATTTGGGACCTGGATGAGGTAGTTTCATTGTAATATTGCATTTGTTGAATCTGTGATTTTATTAAAAACAGAAAGTATTATCCAGGGCCATACTTTAGTTTTGGACATTTAATATCTTAGAAAAATGAAGTGTTGATGCTTCAGGTCTGTCATACTTGTCTGTATCTATTGAAAAATAGAAATTCTAGCTAAACTCTTTGCTATCCCAGAAGTTCATTTAAAAAAGACCAAGCTTCCTTGTGAATTTGATTAGGGTCTGATTAACAAGTTCCTGAGTTTCTCTGCTTTTCTCCTCCCTTTTCCCTGTTCATTAGCTTCTGTAACAGAAGGTGGAGCAGGAAATGAGGGTCACATCATTTAAATTTTTGTTTTCTTAATAGTTTTAATATGGTAAAAATATATATAACAAGACATATGCCAATTAAACATTTTTATACATGTAAAATTCAGTGACATTGGTTATGTTTATAATGTTTTACAACCATCACACCACTATCCATTTCCACATTATTCCACCACTCAGTGCCCTGTAAGCAAAGACTACCCCTTTCTCCCTCCCTCCCACCTTTGGTAACAACTGATAAAGTTTGATCTCTATACATTTGTCTGCTTCATATAAGTGGGATTATACAGTATTTGTCCTTTTGTGACTGACTTATTTCACTTGTCATGATTCATCCCTGTTGTAGTATGTATCAGGACTTCATTTCTCTTTATAGCTACAGTGCAAATAATTACTTAATATGGCCCTTCTAGCCATGGTCTTTGTGACTTATGATTGAGTGAGACTTTGCAGGTAAGGTATGTGGAACCTGTGATGATTGGTGTTATATGTCAACTTGGGTAGGCCACAATTCCCAGAATTTATGGTTTTCCCCCATTTTACGTGTTGAAATCCTAACCTCTACCTGTTAACGAGACGGCATTGGTGTAGAGTGTATCTTGAGTCGTAGCCTTTCAGGAGGGCGAGATTCAAGTCCCGCCCTTACTCAAGTTATCCCCTTCCCTGGGATGTGGCCTGCATCCAAGGTATATATGTGGATGCCCTAGAGGGGCTGTTTATCTGCATCTGGATCCCACATCCAGTTTGTGATTGTCTAACCTCGGTTCTTGGGACTTGAACCAGAGGCCTGCCATCTGACCTGCCGACTCTGGGATTTGCCGGCTTCTACAGCCTCATTGGCCGGTGGCCTATATTCTGACCTGATTTGCAACTTCCGTGGCCTTGTGAGCCAGCAGCCTGTGGTCTGACCTTCTGGTTTGGGTTCATCAGCACCTGCAGCTACGCGGGTCGGGAGAAGCCTACGCCTGACCCATGGGTTTGGAACTTGCCAGCCTCTACAACTGCATGAACCATTTCCTTGTTAAGATTTGTGGGTTCTGTGAGCCGTTGCAGTGAATTATGGAAGGAGATTACTGAGGGGAGAGGGTGTGGTTGATGTTAGAGATGATGGAGTGGGACAGCAGTTTCAAAAAGTTGAACATTTGGGACGTCTTTAACCTCCGCCTCATAGGAAGCAGCTTTGTGCTGATCCTTATAAATTATTCATTTAATAGCTGAGTAATATTCCACCAAATGTATATACAACATTTTTTTTTATCTGTTCATCTGTTGGTGGCCATTTTGGTTGTTTTCACTTTTTGGCTGTAGTGAAAAACTAATGCAAATGAATATTGGTGAACATGTTTCTTTTGTGTTACATCATTTAGTTTTGTTTCTTGTTAGTAAATTCTTTAAATTTTAGGTGTGAAAAATAATGAAAATAAAGTTAGGTTATTTGTGCCTCATCCCTATTATTTCTGCCTCCTATTATCACAGATAATATGGCTTATCTGTAATTGACAAAAATTGCAGAAAAGAAAAGTAGTTAAGAAAATGCTTCCTCAAGTTTTCAAGATTTTTTTCACACCTTTCTTTTGGGAAATTTAAAAAAAAAAAAAGACCAAAATGGATTTTGATTATTTTCCTTATCTATGTTGTTTTGTTAAATTGTGTGTTATATAATGAATACGGGAATTGCGCTCAGTTGTGAGTTATAGGAAGCGGTACATATGATAAAGACTGTGGTTTTATGTCTGTTCAACAAACCAGGGTGGAACTGAAATGAAACTGTAAATATTTTAATAACAGCAATTACTTTCTGCCACCAACCAAGACTAGTCTTAATGAAAACTAGACCTGCTGATACAAAGTTAATGGGAAGCAGGGCAGAAGGGTCTTTATTTGTTATCAGTCAGACGTTAGCAATTTTGAATCTGGCAGGCACACATTCATTTTGTTCATTAAACATACAGGTATTAGAATATTTTACTCTTTTAAACATTTAAAGTAGCCACAATAGAGATATAGTTTATTTTCTTTTCTTTGGGACAAGAATTTAGATTTAATAATAAAATGTGTATTGTATATAGTGAATATTCATAAAACATATATTGAGCAAATAAGGGTATTCAATTTGTATATCCTTTCCACAGTTTCGATACCAATTTGATGCTGGTCTGGGGAAAGGAGACATACTCTAGATTATTCAGCCCCCAGGATTATACCATTCTTTCAGAGGCTTTTTCTTGAATAGTGGTGACTACTAAGAATTTGCTGTTAGGATTTGAATGCTTTTCAGATTCTTTAATATTATAGCAAAACCATTCAAATATATTTAAAGGGATCACCTAAGTAATTTTCCATTCATATTCTTCTCCTGGAATTTTAAGCCCAGGCTTATAGACTTACAAACTTAGCCTTCGTTTAGAGCGGTCAGAATGTATACAATTACTTGTGCTTCCCTAAGCAGTGATGAAAGTCCTCTTAAGTTTGTTTGTTCATTCATTTTCTAGCATATAAGACTTGAATAGGGGCCATTGGTACAGTTCTCACCTTCCATGCAGGTGACTTGGTCAAGATTCCTGGCTAGTGCACCCCATACACAGCTGCCACCTGTCTGTCAAGGGTGGTTTAAGTGTTGCTATCATGCTAAAACAGGTTTCAGTGGAACTTCCAGACTAAGACAGACTAGGAAGAAAGGCCTGGTGATCTACTTCTGAAAATCAGCCAATGAAAACCCTGTAGATCACAATTGTCCAGTCTGCAGCCAATCATGGGGATGGCACAGGACTGGGCAGTATTTTGTTTTGTTGTGTATGAGGTTGCCATGAGTCCGGGGCTGACTTAACAGCAGCTAACAACAAGAAGACTTGAATGCTTAGTTTGTGCAAGATAATGTGCTACTGTGAGAAATATCATAATGAATTTGCAGCTCCTCATATCAGTGAGCTCTTAAGTCTACTAGAGGAGATAGAATTAAGAGAATAACTAGGGTATCCACATATCCTGTTTTATGCCTCTCATCCTGGAATAATTATTAATAGCACCCACTTTTACTTTTAAATGTCCTGGTTTGGATGATAAGTTATATGGTCACTCTTTGAATAACTATATAAATATCAGGTCTAATTTAAGCTTTTAGCTACTTGAGATGAAATACTGAAATTTAGAAGAGATGGGGATTAATTTGGGTAGGGATGGGAAAGAACAGATAGTCTTAAACCTGACACTTTCCTCATCTCATGTTCAGGTGGCAAGGGAAACTCCCTAATGTAAAACTAAGTATTTCCTCTCCCATTTTCACTTATTATAAATACATGTTTCCTAAACTATAATCTGTAAAAAGAGAAGGGCACCAATTCTCTAGCTTTACACCCGCACCCCCCACCCCCACCCTGGTCATTGGGACCATCCTTTGAGCCACTATTGAGATTTTTTTGTTTTCAGGTTGGCTAGACTGAAAGAGAAACATTTATATATGTATATTTTTTTGTGAAAACATACACCAACAATTTCTACACATACAATTCAGTGACATTGCTAACATTCTCCAAGTTGTGCTCCTTTTCTTGATACCCTTTTCCAAATTATTTCACCATCATTAGCACAAACTCACTGTCCCCTTAAGCTTCTCATCTAACCTTTCGTCATTTTGTCATTTTGATCACATATAGGTAATTCTTTAACAGAGCACCAGGCTTCAGGCAGACATTCTTTCCTGGTGTTGCAGTGGCTAAGCATTCAGCTGCTAACTGAAAGGTCGGTGATTCAAACCCACCAAGCTGCTCCACAGGAGAAAAGTGTGCCAGTCTGCTTCTGTAAAGATTACAGCCTTGGAAACCCTATGCCACAGTTCCATTCTGTCCTGTAGGGTCGCTATGAGTCCAAATCTACTGAAACAGCAGTGAGTTATTGTTTGATTTAAAGATGACTTCAGGTGATAGTTTTGGTTTAAGGCTTAAACATTTCCTCAGGTTAATAGTTTCGAGTGGGGGCAGGGGACTCAGCCAGCCTCGGTGGCTCCAGAAAGTCTTGATTCCACGAGAATTTGAAATTCTGTTCTATATTCTCCCCCTTTGATCAGGATTCTTCTATGGAATCTTTTATCAAAGTGTTCAATAACCACCCAGTTCTTCCGGTTTCATGGCAAAGGAGGCAGGTGTTTATGGAGGCAATTAGACACACATTCTGGTTCCTCTGATTCCTGACCCTCCTTCCTCTGCTGCTCTTGGTGAATTGAGACCAATTGTTGTACCTTGGATGGCCACTTGAAAGCTTTTAAGACCCCAGGCACTACATAGCTAACTAGGAGGTAGAACAGAAGCACTAAAATCAGTATCTAATCACTTAATTTTAATAAGGGATATTGATTATTGAGAGAGAGGTTATGACTAATGTTAGCTTGTTAAAAATTTTAGAAAGGATATTGATTATTAAGAGAGAGAGGTTGTGATTAATGTTAGCTTGTTAAAAATTTTTGAGGTTGTGTATAATTTTGGCTTCAGAGATTTTCCAGAATTCTTTTAATGGCACATTTCACTAATGTGAAACCCTTAAGCAGTGTTATAACTGGGAGAAATGCTTTTATGATCAAATACAAATTAGATTGCTTATTATACTTACAGCCAGGTTTGTTCATGGCTGCAGTTAGAGACTGGAGGTCAGAAAGTAATTTTGGAATTGCTTTTTCTTCATTCTCTCTCCCGTCCTCCTTGGCAGGGCAAATGCAGCTGCCTAGTAAAGCGCTCATTGTCTCTTCTTGATCATATATACCAGAAAAACAATCAATACTGAATACTTGGGAAGGCACCATTTTATAGAATTGTTGTGTAGGCATCAGGTAGGAAGATTGGGGACCGGGTAGTGGTGGTACTAAGGGTAATAAAATCACAGTCCTGCTAAAGTCATGAAAACCAGTGACCTAAAATCAGAGGATCTATTCTGGTGAAATAAGTGTTAGGAATCATTAACTATAACTCTAGCTTGGTTTTATCTTACCAACTCTGGGGGAAGGCTGGACAAAATTTTATAGTCCATGAAGCCTTTCGCAGGTCTGAAAAAGTACTGTGAACCTGTTCATAAGGTTCAGATGAAATTTGTTTGTATAAATTAGGAGTTGGTGTGGTCTAGGAGCTTGTGAAGATGAGGTTTTTCAGAGTTCTGACTTCATGAAATGTCATTCCAGATTTCTTGTAATCTCAGTTTCAGGATGATAGGAATATACTGATTTCTTGTTTAACAGTGATTGCTGTATGTAATAATTGACTCATCTCTGGGTTTATAAACATAGAATAAAGGTCATAATCTATACTGAGGAGATCAAATGTTTTCTTTTTTTGTGATCTAATGTGAAGTGCAGCATTTCAGAGTAATTTGGTACAAATAAAAAAGAAAAGAAAAATGAGACATGCCAGTAATCTTGACAGGCAGATTTCCTAATTTGCAAAACAAAAATGGTCTGATTAGATAATTTCTAAAAGTACCTTCTACCTCTGTGTCTTTGAGTCTGTAAAATAGACTTGTCACTGTGCTAAAATGTCCTGATCTCAGTAGTATTTTCGCACATGTATTATTGAAACTGAGACATTGATACATTTGCCTCTGCTCTCCTCCCCTGGATCTTACTTGCTTCTCAGCATTTTTGCACATGTACTGTTGAAATTAAGACATTCATACTTTTGCCTCTGCTCTCCTCCCCTGGATCTTACTTGCTAAGGTAGACATTGCTTTCTCTTGAGAAGATGATAAAATAATATCTTTTGAAGAACATTGTAGTGTTGAGTGATATGAAAATTAAGGCGAGAATTCAGAAACATATGAATTTTATATTTGGCAATAGGAAGCTCTAGATAGGTAGCTGCCGTTAAGTCGACTCTGGCTTATGGCAACCTTATGTACAATAGAACAAAATGCTGCCTGGTCTTGTGTCATCCTTACAGTCGCTGGCACTTTTGAGTACATTGTTGTGGCTGTTCTGCCCATCCATCTCACTGAGGGTCTACCTTGCTGGCCCTCTGCTTCACCAGAAATTTTCTCCAGCGATTGATCCCTCCTGACAACCTGTCCAAAGCAAATGAGTTGGACAGTGTCCCAGGAAACTGTCACCACCTTCACTGCCTGTGGCATAGATGCAGTTTGTATTTACGCTTCTTAATATATTTAGCAGTCTCAAAGCCTTACCACTTTAAAAAAATGGAGAGATCTTCTATTTTGCAAGAAGAAAAACTATTACAAAGAGTCCTGCTTCTGGTAGTTTGTAACAGAGCAGCTGATCTCAATTGTGCATAAAAACACTCAGGGATCCTGTTAAACATTTAGATTTCTAGGGTGCTACCCAGTAGATTCTAATTCAGTAGGTGTGGGTTGAAACAAATACCACAGGAGCCAGCCTTTCCCCAGATCACCAAGAGTGGAGACTACCCCCTAAATTATTCAGAAATCAGAAATAATTTTGAAACTGAAGTATTTGTGAACAAATTTAAATGAATTTGGTCTGTAAATAAGTACTTCAGAGCTGGACTTAGAGCCTGTTAGAGCACAGCTCTAATATCATATTTTCAATTACATGAGCTCACTAGTCTCCATTAGTACACTTCCAAGTTCCTGGAAGATAGAACTTTGAAAGAGCTCTTCCCTTATTTTGTTGTGTAGAAGTAAACGCGGAGAAATAGGAATTCTCAAAAGTAAATTTATTCTACACTACCAGCTAGGATATGTTTATCCTGTAGGGGGTAAGTGGTAGCTGTCTTCAAAACTTTAACACATAATACGAGAGAGGTTGGATAGTCTGTATAGTCCAGGTAATGTATTGAATAGTGTAGTAGTTACAAGGAAGAGGGATTTGGGGGCCTCCTAATTGAGCTATTTGAAATTAGATAAGGCAGCATGCCTTTCCTGGAGGTGTACAGAGAGAATCCAGATGACTTCTTAGCTGTCCAGCAGTTTTATGTATTGGGATTGGACTAGATAAATTGTTGGGTTAGATGAATTAGGAGTCGAAAAGTCGCTAAAATTATCCAGCTCTATTTGCTTACATAGTTGCTTCTAAGATCAGACCAAATTTCTCTCCTAGGCTCAGAAAACATATTTGAGGCTACATACTTTTTCCCAAAGTGCTTATTTATTCTTCTTCGTAAGAGTTCATATGATAAGAAAAGATTTAAGATTTTTTATAAAGGTTAGAACAGTGTTGTTATACTACTTAATTATTTCTTATCATCCTTTCATGATTCTGTAACACCTGGCTAGTTTGTTGATACATTAATTGGCCACTGTGTAATGCAGTTAGTACTTGTGGTTTTCAAAATTGAACATGTTAATTTGAGGAAGTGTTTGGCAAATAATGTTAGATGATTAGTAATAATAATTTTTATATTTTTCAAATCAAGTTTATCTTCTGATATTTAGGTATCATACACAATCATTAAACAGTTCTTTGAAAACTGGTTTATATAATGCCTGTTTTTTCTTTTCAGAAGTAATGCTAGCATTTGCTAACATTTATTGATTACTTTGGGCTAGTCACTGTGCTAAACTCTCATTTAATCCTTAACACTGATTCATTATGAAAGAAATTAGTAATCCTTTAAATAATGCAGTTTTCCTTTTCATTGTATTGGATTTTTATTTAAACTTTAATTTGGGATAATTATAGATTCAGATGCAGTCTTAAGAAACACTACAGCGGTTCCTTGAACCTTTCACTTAGTTTTTCCCGGTGGTAACATCTTGTCTTACTATAATCCAGTTTCACAATTGGGAGATCGACATTGATAAAGCCACCAACCCGATTCAGATTTTTACCAGTTTACTCTCATTTGTGTATTTAGTTCTGTGCATTTTCATCACGTGTGAAAATTCATGTAACCACCACCACAGTGAAGATACAAAGCTGTCCCGTTACCCCAAGAATCTCTCCTGATACCCCCTTAAAGCCACATCCAGTATAATGTTCTCATTTTAAGAATGTTACATAAATGGAATCATTTGTATGTGACACTTTGAGATCGGCTTTTTTTCACTCAGCACAGTATTTTTTCAGAACCATTTGACTAATCGTGTGTATCAATAGTTTGTTCCTTTTTATTGCTGAGGAGTATTTCATGGTGTAGATGTGGATGTACCACAGACTGTTTAACCAGTCATATGTTGAAGGACATTTGTTTTATTCTTCTTCTTCAGTTTTGGGCTATTATGAATAAAGCTGCTGTGAACATCCATGTATATATTTTTGTGTAAACTTAAGTTTTCACTTCTCTGAGATAAATACTCAAGAGTGCAATTGCTGGGTCTTACGGTAACTACATATTTAATAATAAGAAACTGCCAGACTGTGTTCTAGAGTGGCTGTACCATTTTATATTCCCATGAGCAGTGTTATCGGTGATCTGTTTTCTCTACATCATCACTAGCAATTGGTGGTGTCACTATTTTTTCTTTTAGTCGTTCTGATAGGTGTGTAGTGATACCTCACTGTGGCTGTCATTTACATTTCCTTAATCACTAGTGATACCGAACATCTTTTTACGTGTTTATATGCCATCTGTAGATCTTCTTCGTGAAATGTCACCTTATGCCTTTTACCCATTTTCTAATTGCATTGTTTGTTTTTTTTACTGTTCAGTTTTAGAGTTCTTTAATATATTCTAGATACAAGACCTTCATCAGATATATGGTTTTCAACTATTTTATTGTAGTCTGTAGCTTGTCTTTTTGTGTCTTAGCAAAGTTTTACAGTTTTATGTTTACATTTAAGTACATGATCTATTTTGTGTTCCTCTTGTATAAGGTGTAAGGTTTAGGTACTTTTTTTCCTTTGCGTATGGATGCCCAATCGTTACAACACCATTTGTTGGAAAAGCCATCTTTCCTCCAGTGTATTATGTTTGCA
Organism: Dugong dugon; assembly: GCA_030035585.1. Classification (NCBI taxonomy): domain Eukaryota; kingdom Metazoa; phylum Chordata; class Mammalia; order Sirenia; family Dugongidae; genus Dugong; species Dugong dugon. The sequence goes on along the minus strand of CM057480.1, from coordinate 16,421,475 downwards.
CCTTTGTCAAAAGTCATTTGGGTGTATTTCTTTGGCTCTATTTCTGGGTTCTCTGTTCTGTTCCAGTGATCTGTGTGTCTGCTCTTTTGCCAGTACCACACTGTCTTGGTAACTAACTGTAAGTGTATATAGTAAGCCTTAACATGGGGTAGAGTTGTCTTCCCACTTTATTTATTTTTAATTGTTTTGTCTATCTGTCTGACACCTTTTGTTAGAAATTTAAGAATAAGCTTATCTATGTCTACAAAAAAAATTGCTGAGATTTTGACAGGAGTTGCCTTAAACTTACTAATGGACTTCTTTGCTGTGTTGAGTTTTTCAATCCATGAACATGGTATATCTCTCAATTTATTTAGCTCTTTTTTTTATTTCTTTCATCAGCATTTTGTAATTTTCAGAATATACATTCTGTAAATGTTTTGTTGGATTTATACTTAGATATTTCATTTTCTTGGGGATGATTGTAAATGCTATTGCTTTTAATTTGTTTCCACATTTTTCTTGTTAGTATATAAAAGTACGAGTTTTGTGTGTTACCTTGTATCTTGCTGTCTCATTGAACTAACATATTAGTGCTAGGAGTCTTTTTGTAGATTTCTTGGCGTTTTCCACATAGACAATCATTTGCAAATAAAGAGTTTTTTTTTCTTGCCTTATTGCAGTGGCTAGAACTTCTGGTATTGTGCTGAATAAGTGGTGAGAACCAAAATCCTTGCCTTGTTCCCAGTCTTAGGGGGAAAGCATTCAGTCTTTCACCATTAAGTATGTTGTTAACTATAGAATATTTGTCAATTCTCTATCAAGTTAAGGGAGTTGACCTCTATTCTTGCTTTGCTGTGAGTTTTTATCATGAATATGTATTGGATTTTGTCAAATGTTTTTTTTCTGTGTCAGTTCATATCATATGATTTTTCCTTTTTAGTCTTCTGATACAGTGTCTTGCATTGATTGATTTTCAAATGTTGAGCCAGCTTTGCATACCTCGCATAAATCCTATTTGGACATGGTGTACAATTCTTTTTATACATACATTGCTGATTCAATTTGCTAATATTTTGTTGAGGATTTTTGCATCTAAGTTCATGAGGCATATTGAGGTATTTGTTTGTCTGTTTTTGTACTGTCTTTGTCTGGTTTTGGTATCAAGGTACTCCTGGCCTTGTGAGATGAGTTGGGAAGTGCTTCTGTCTCTTGTTTTCTAGAAGACATTGTGTAAAATTGGTGTTAATTCTTCTTTAAATGTTTGGAAGAATTCTTCGGTGCAACCATATGGGTCTGGAGTTTTTCTGTTTTTTCCAGGAGGATGGGACATTGAAGATTTTAAATTATAAATTTAATTTCTTGTATCAGTATGGAACTCTCGTGGTGCAGCGGTTAAGAGCTCAGGCTGCTAACCAAAATGTCAGTAGTTCAGATTCACCCGGTGCTCCTTGGAAACCCTATAGTGCAGTTCTACTCTGTAGGGTAGTAGGGTTGCTATAAGTCGGAATCAACTTGATGGCAGTGGGTGTATAGGGTATATTGGTATGGCACGTTTGTTACAACTAATGAACCAGTACTGATACATTATTATTAAATAAAGCCTGTGCTTTATTCAGATTTCCTTAGCTTTTACCTTTTTTTTTTTGTTGTTTGGTCCCAGGATCCGATCCAAGATATCACATTACATTGATTTGTTATATCTCCTTAGGGTGTTCTAGATGGTGACAGTTTCTCTCACTTTCCTTGTTTTTAGTGACTTCGACAGTTTTGAGGAATGCTGGTCAGGCTTCTTGTAGAATATTCCTCAACTGGGGTTTGTCCGTTATTTTTCTCATCATTAGGCTACAGTCTGTAGGTTTTTTTGGCTGGAAGACCACAGTGATAAAACGCCATTTTCATCAAATCATATTAAGTGCACCTGCAATCATCATGCCTTCTCACTGATAGTGTTGAGCTTGATCGTATGGCATAGGTAGTGTTGTCAAGTTTCTCCACCGTAAAGTTACCCTCCTTCCCCTTTCCATACTATAGTCTTTGGAAGGAAGCTCACGGTTACAGGATGGGGAGTGATGCTGCATCTTCTTGATGGGGCAGAGTCTACGTAAATTATTTGGAATTCTGCTGTACTGAAGATTTGTCTGTTCTCTTCCCCCTCACACACTTTGATATGATATATTTTTGTTTCCATTCGGTTCTATGTGTATTTATTTCCTTTGAGACTCCTTTGACCCTTGGATTATTTATAAGTATGTTGTTTCATTTTAAGTATTTGGAGATTTTTCTGTTGGCTGTCTGTTGTTGATTTCTAGTTTGATTCCATTATGGTCGTGGAACATACTATGTATGTTTTCAGTTATTTTAAAATTTTTGAGGTTTGTTTTATGGCCCAGGATATGATCTATTTTGGTGAATGCTCGTGGACACTTGAAAAGAATATGTATTGTGCTGTTCTTGGGTGGAGTGTTTGATATATGTCCTCGTGCTTGATTTTTTTGTTCAGTTCTTCTATATCCTGTCTAGTAGTTCTCTCAATTGCTGACAGTGGGGTATTGATGTTTCCAACTATAATTGTGATTTTGCCTGCTTCTCTTTTCGAGTTTTCTTGTTTGGTGTGTACACATTTACAATTGTTATGTCTTCCGGATGGATTGATCTTTTTATCATTATATAGTGTTTCCTTGTCTCTAGTAGTTTTTCTTTTTGCTTTGATACCAGCGTTTCTGGTATTAATACCACCACTCTTTTTTAATGTGTGCATGATATGTCTTCCCATACTTTTACTTTTAACCTACCTATGTATTATGTAGGAGGAGTCCTGGTGGCATAGTGGTTAAGAGCTCAGCTGCTAACCAAAAGGTCAGTAGTTCGAATCCACCAGCCGCTGCTTGGAAACCCTGTGGGGCAGTTCTGCCCTGTCCTGTATATAGGGTTGCAATGAGTCGGAATTGACTCAATGGCAGTGAGTTTTTTGGTATGTATTATATTCGATTTTTAAAGTAAGTCAAAGCCAAGTTCAGGTTTTAAATATTTTTGTGAAATTCTCTTGAATTCTTACAATTAAGGTAAGGGTATATATGTGGGTTGTTGTTGTTATTGTTAGGAGCCCTGGTTGCGCAGTGGTTAAGAGCTTGGCTGCTAACCAAAAGGCTAGCAGTTCGAATCCACCATTTGCTCCTTGGAAAACCTGTGGAGCAGTTCTGCTCTGTCCCGTAGGGTCGCTTTGAGTTGGAATCAAATCGACAGCAACAGGTTTGGTTTGGGTTGTTGTTATGTGCTGTCGAATCAGCCCCTGACACATGGCAACCTCATGCACAATGGAATGAAATACTGCCTAGTCCTGTGCTATCCCTTGATCAGTTGCGGATCAGGCCATGTGATCCACAGGATTTTCATTGGCTTACTTTCAGAAATAGATTGCCAGGCCTTTCTTCCTAGTCTGTCTTAGTCCAGAAGTTCTGCTGAAACCTGTTCAACATCATAGCTGTGCAGAAGACTCCACTGCCAGACAGGTGGTGGCTGCGCATGAGGTGTATTGGCCAGGAATTGAACCTGGGTCTCCCACATGGAAGGCGAGAATTCTACCACTGAACCTCCAGTGTTCCCGTATGTGTGGGTTAATGGTGCAGATCACTTTAAAAAGTAGAAATTGGAATATTGATACAAAGCAGAGGAGAGATAGAACTTTATTCACTAAGTCAGTCTTTTATTCATTAAGCAAATATTTGCTGACTCCCTAATGTGTTCCAGGCATTGTTTAGGCACAGGAGACAGTAGTGAAAATACAGAAAAAATTTGGGGAAGGAGGGAGGACACTTGTGGCATAGAGTTTACATTCTAGTGGGGGGAAAAGAAAGTGAATAAATAAACTTCTGAACAGAATCAGCCTGGAAAGCGAGCAGAGATAGAGACTACCAGTGGAGTTGGGGGAAGGGGTCAGTGAGGTTCTGATTTCAGATAGGGTGATCAGAGAAGACCTCTCTGATAAGTGACATTTGAGCAACAACGTGAAGATGATGAAGGAGCAAGCTGTGCCAATTTCTCTGTGAGTAGTGTCTCAGGCAGAAAAAGGCTTGACCTGTGAGAGGAACATCAGGGAGGCCAGCGTGGCTGGAGCAGTGGGCCATGAGGATAGTGGGAAGAGATGAGGTCAGAGAGGAAGCAGGGGGCTTGGTTGTGTTGAATCCTGAAGACAATAGTAAGGACTTTGGTGTATGTGAGATAGGAAGTCACTGGCGGGTTTTGAACGAGGAGTGACACGATTTAACTTAACATTTCAAAAGGAGCATTTCATAGTTTGTGTCTACTTGTCTGTTTAATAAAAAAGAGCAGGAAGGTGGGAATTTAATGCAAAAGTGCGTTGAGTGTTATGGAATAATTAGATCCAGTAATGCATTGCTATACATTTAGTGTACTCAATGCTTTGTTTTTTACTTACACCCTGCCACTTCTGAAAAGCATACATGGCAGTTATTAAAATAAAGGTAAAACATTCAAAATCAGGTGGTCATTAAAATCTAAAAACTATATGTAATACGACCATTAAAAAAAAAAAAAGAAAAAGTAAGCAAACTCGACCTTTGTAACAAAAGAAGAACAGTAGTTGCAACAGAAGACTGGACTAAGAAGAATTGTTGCATTTGGTCACAGAATTTAGCTCTGAGTGCCCCAGTAGCCAGTGTTTTCTTAGACTTGGATATCTCTGTGTAGGGGCTGTATCGGGTGGTGGTTTTATCTGAGGAATGGGGTAGTATTTAGTGCTCAGGGGACCACTTGTAGGTTCTAACCAAATGTATTTTACTGTACCTTGAAATCACTTTGACTTTTAGAGAAAACCAACACTTTCTGAGGACTTCTTTGGCACTTTCGAAAAGTGATGACGGGTGTGTGTGGCTCTTAGCTCTGGAAAATACAGCTGTGAATTATCTTATACAGGTGATAAAAGCATCTCCTCTGAAGCCGAGGGTTGTGGAAAAGATTGGGGAGAGTGTGATGCTGCTGATTTCTGTTGGTCTCCCCTCCTCACCCCCATCTGCAGGTCCCAGCATTAGCTCTGTTTTCCTGCTGGTCTTGAATAGAACATAGTTTCAGCCTTAATCTGAAATAGGTAATAGTCCTGGAAGGCTCTCTCAGACCAGCGAGTTTCAAACTGTTCCCGGGAGTTTTGGGAGGACAGCAGATGCAGAGGGGTCTTGAGCATCTAGATCTTTGAAGAAGGAGTTCTGTTTCAGTTTAAATGTTTTTTCACCACCATACCTAATATGTCTCTAAGCTAGCAACACTCATCAAATATGATATTTAACTCTTTGTCCCTTTGGAGGGCTAAAAGCCAGAGGGAATGAGTTATAGGACATTTGAGTGTTCAGCCTTGGATATTTTCTTTTCTCCGAGAACTTTGAGAGTTATTAAGCTAAAGGAAGTTTTGATGTTTTAAATACACAATGGAGATGGAGGGGTTCCTTAGGACAGATTTTCTGACTCAAAACCATAGCAGCTGTCTACTTAACTCACACTTCTTTTCACCTGCAGGGAGAAGATTAAGAAGATTCTTAAAACACTTCCTTAATATTCATTAGTTTTTATTAGAGCAGTCAGTGTGGTGAAGGACAGGATTAAAATAATTTGGAACCATTTGAAATCCAGTTTGTTATTATTGCTAGTAGTAGTAGTAGTGCGTAGTAATAGGAACAGTAGCATCTGATAGTGAATAGTTTACATTTTACCATTTAATACTCATAATAAATGAAAGATGTATAATGCATTATTACTGCCATCATCTCCTTTAATAGATGAATAAATCAAGGCTTACAGAGGTTAAGTAGCTGTGAAAATGGTGTGGCAGGGGCTTCTGACCTCCTCTAACTTCATGAGGGGGAGAGAGAATCAACATCAGCCCAAGGCTGATTTCTGTGAGATGGAAGTCAGTCATGCTTCCACCTGCCAACCTTTTTACCAACGCTGACACTAACCGACCCTCCCATGGCACTCTGTACTTCTCTACTGAGTTCGATAATTCATTGCAATGGCCACAGAGAACTCACAGACAATAGTTATGATTATGGGGTGTATTAGTGAATTAACAGGTTACAATTTAGGTTCAGGAATGCTCAGGATACAGTTCTTCGATCAGGACCGCCTCTTCTCAGCTGTGCCTGCAGGCATGCCTCTCTCTGGCCCCTTGGCCTCTCTCTGCCCTGCTCAGGCAAGTGTTACAGAGCTCTTTTAGCTGTGCCGATAAGTGCCCTGAGGCACCCCACTCCACCAGTAAGCCTTGGCCCGAAGGTGCTCAGCTTTAGCTCGGTGGGTCAGCAAACCTAGCTCCACCAAGTGCCCACAGGCACCCTGCTTCACCAGCAAGCTTCCTGCACGAAGGCACTTAGATTTCTCACTCTGTGGGCCAGGAAGCCCACTGTACTGTCTCCTGCCTGTCTCTGCCTCTGCTGCTGCCATTTCTCTGTCTCCGCTTCTCACCATCTTCAGTGTTACAGTGCTCTCTCTCTCTCTGTCTCCTCGTTCCAGGAGGGTCTCAGCACAGGGATCCCAGGTCTAAAGGACACAGTCCACTCCCATCTCTTCTTGGTGGTAGTTGGGTCCCCTCTGCTCTGGGATTGACTGCTCTTTTAAGCCTAGCAGAATGGCAAAACTAACCAATCCCCTTGTTAGGGTTCCATATACCTTATCTCCATGGTCCCACCCCCACAAGGGTACCATACACCTTATTTACATTATTAGCAAGCTAGTCAATCCCCTTGGTGGACCACAGGTACCTCATTTGCATAGTCTTCACCCAGTCATTTGGTGGGAATTACAAAGACTATGGCTACAAGGGCCATGTTAAGTAATTAACTGCACACAGTAACTAACCTAAGGTTATCCATTAGTGAGTACTAGAGCCAGAGACTCAGGTTCAGATTATATGACTTCAAACCCCATGTCCTTTCAACTGTATCATTTCTTAAATTAAAAGTTTCAGTTGATGGTGCATTTTGTCCACACAGAAAAGTCAATATTGACTCTTCATATTATTTAGAAAACAGGTTTTATCCCTATCCAGCCTTACCTTAAATTGAAATGTACACTATCATGTATTACCAAGATATACTGATACTAGTAATAAAATAGTATTACAGATTTTTCTTTTTAAAAGAGGTTTAAAATGTTTCTGCATCTTCTTTATTCTAGTAGAACTTCCTAGTGTTCTTGGAGAGGTTATTTTTATTGTTTTTGTATCAGTGGTACCTACTCACAGGAAAGGATTTCAGTGGACAAAAAACAGACCAAAATACGGAACTTTATCATCGTTTTATTATCTCTGTATGGTAGGGAAAAGTTGTAAATGATGATGATGGTGAAGAAGAAGAAAATAAAATTGGGGAAACCAACTCTGGTTTTTAGTGGTCTAGTCTATTTTGCCCTTCTTTTCTATAAGTTTAAATAAAGGCAGAGACATTTATTTTGACCAAATCACATAAATGTTAGACATTTTTTTAGTAGATTCATGAAGTAATATGAAGTATAATTTCTTGGATGAGCAGACTAATATAGACCACCATTTCAGGGAGGTGTTAAGAGATGTCATACATAAATATGGTTACATCCTCAAAAAGTTGGGATACAGGGAGTTAAACTGAAGCATATGTCTTTACTACTGGACTTTTCAGAAACATATATGCTAATAAATGTTCATTGTATAGCTCCAAGAAAGGGATATGCTATAAAGCATTTTTTTTTTAAATTCACTTCACCATAGAATTCTTCTTCTTTCTTTCAATTTTTTTTTTCATTTTATTTACTTATTTATTTTTGAACTACCTGTTAACCTTTTTGCAAATTAAGAAAGTGTTGACTTTTAAACCAATTTAGAAAATAAGTAGTGTTACAGAAACCCAAATATTGGTTTGAAATATAAATTGGTGATTGAGTCAATCTCAAATTTTAAACTTTGTACTTGAGGATTATATTAAAGAAGAGTCATACTTGCCAACTTGCAGGCCAGACCATTGGTAAATTGGCAGAACATACCTAAACATTTGTTTTTTGGGAGTTCAGAGACCACTATACTGAGGAAGTGATGTTAACATTAAGACCTGAATGGTGTGCACAGGTTAGCAAGACTAAGGGAGATAATGGGAAGCATCTTTCGGGTAGTGAGAACAGATATGTGAGACCTGGAGTGTAAAAGAGGAACTCAGAAGAAGGCTAAGATAGACAGAGCATGGAGATTAAAGAGGAGTGTATTTGTTTCCTAGAACTGCCATAACGTAATACCACAAACAGGGTGGCTTGAAACAACAGAAATTTATTTTCTCACAGTTCTGGAGGCTAGAAGTCCGAATTCAGTGTCAGCAGGGCTATCCTGTCTCTGAAGGCTCCAGGGAGAGATTCTTCCTTGTCTTTTTCAGTTCCTGGTAGCCCCAGGTGTTTCTTGGCTTGTGGTGTAACCCCAGTCTCTGCCTCCTCTTCCCATGACGGTCTTCCCACAGTGTGTCTGTCTGTCTCTTATTGGATTAGGGCCCACCCTATTCCAGCATGACCTCATGTTAACTAATTACATCTGTAAAGATCCTGTTTCTAAAGAAGGTCACATTCAGAGGTATTGGGGATCATGATTTCAACATATCTTTTTGGAGGACACAAATCAACCCATAATACGGAGGGTCTATTCCATGATTTGAAGTTAGAAAGATTTGTAGAAGTTAGATCATGCAGGGTGTTTTAGGCAGTGTTGAGCATTTTAGACTTTATCTGAGATGCAGAGAAAGCTATCAAAGAGATCCAGAGAGAAGATCACATTTAAAGGATCACTGGATTGGAGGGGAACAAAGTTGGAAGACTGTGGCATTGCTTTAACTTAGAGATACAGTGCCTGGGGAGAAGAGAAGTGGGCAGTTTGAGAGCTATTTGGGAGATAAAGTCAACAAGACTTGGTAACTTTGAGACAGCATGACTCCAGATTTCTTCCTAATGGTGCCATATGTTACCATGAAGGAGAAGACTAGAAATTGTGTTTGTTGATACACTTCCAACCGTTGAGTGTGTGGATCAAAATGTGCAGTCTAATAGGCTCCTTAAAAACTCAGCAAAATCTGAAGTATGGGTTAACAATTCTGAAAAAACTTTATGTGTATTCTAAGACTGAGCAAATATATTGTGGATATTAGAGGTCAGGTTTTTTTTTTGCCATAGAAAGGAGCTACAAATAAGAAAAGAGAGAAACTAGAATGAACTCTGTGGTGTTTGATTGAAATTGCAAATATCAGTGTGAACAAATGGTTTTATATATATTGTTAGATTGTTATAGAAATATAGATTGAGTGTATGCATGTGTATACATTTATGAATTTCCTACCTGATCTAGAAGCACCAGTGAGGTACCTGGTGCCCAGATCTTAGTTTAGAAATACCAAACACCAATAAAAGCCACCAGGGATCCTTGGAGAAATGGCTGATTCTAGGGTAGGTACAAGATGAAACTGGAAAATCTTGTGGGCCAGCAAGTAAGGAAGTGCTCACAAAAATGATAGGAACTTGTCAAAAGAACACAGGAGCCAAGTTTAAGGAGCTCTCAGTGGTTAAGTTGGGGACAGTTTGAGCAATAAAATAAATAATGATAGGAATGGATTATAACCCATAGAATAAAAATAAATATCCATATATAACTAACATATAGGGGAGAAGAGAAAGCACTTCCCGGCCATAGAACTCCAGTTAATAAATGTAGAAAGAATGATGGCACCATTTGAAAAACACCATAATAATAATTGTTTCAGGCAAGAATCATCAGTTTGTGGAAGATACAGTATGATTATGAACAGGATATTAACATAGTCACAAAGTATCTAATTATAAGATCCTCACTGATTGCAAAGGGAAAAATAGTAACTTCACAGTAGAGAAAGTAGACATCAGTTTGACCAAGTTATCAAAGTTGACATCACCGATAATGAGACATATGAATATCATGCTTTCTGATATGATTCACTGAGGACACACATCACTTTTATGTAATATTTTTATTGTATATTAGGGACATATTACAAACTTACCAGTATTCTTCAAAAAGTGTCAAGGTTATGAAAGATGAACTGTGCCAGATTAAAGGAAACCTAAGGAGACAGACTTGGCAGCTATGCAATGTGAATTCCTGGGTTGGACGCTAGACCTGAAGAAGGACGTTAGTAGGACAGTTAGTGAAATTTGAGTCAGGTTAATTAGTTAATAGAATAATGTCATTGTTAATCTCCTGATTTTGATAATTATAATTTGGTGATATAAGATGTTAACATTTGAGGAAGCTGAGTAAAGGGCATATGGGAATCCTTTGAGGGAATTCTTTATACTGTTTTTGCAACTTTTTTTTAAGTCTGCAGTTATTTCAAAATGAAACAAAAATAAAAAAACATAGAGCTCTCAGTTTAAGTATTTTCTTATTTGAATGGGTGTGGGATAGGATGATATGGTAGGGTTGGTTTTGTTAATTTTTTAATAATTAGTCATATATTTCAGTTATCATAATAATCAGACATGGATCAAAACATTAGATAATTCCTGAAGTATATACATCAAAAATTCTCTATGCAGTTGTCAGATTCTTTATGCTTTTGACCATACTTCTGTTTCTTGGCTGTGTCCCTGGATTTTCACCCCATTTGAGGACTAATTCAGTCTTCCCGTTCTCTTGTTAAACATTTAGGAACAAAGTATATTTCTATTGTGTTAGTACCATGTATCTGTAAATAAGTTATATTCTTAAAATATGGTAGTTGTGTTCCCAAAAATGGCTTAATTTTATCCTGATTTAAAATAATTAAAGAAATAAAAATGATTAATTTTGTTTCAGTTTTCTTAATTGTCTGGAGTAACTAGAAATATCGAAATATTTAGAGAAATAGAGGATGAGAAGAGGAAAGACATTTACAATCTTTAAATATTTGGATAATCCTGTGAATTTTCAGTTTGTTAACTTCCAGTTAACACATGAATAACATGGAGTCACCATGAATCAGAATCGACTCAGTGGCAGCTGTTTTTTTGTTTTGTTTTGTTTTTCAAAAGCCAAAGCCTAGAAGCTTAACGGTTTCGCCAGAGTCATGTAGTTAACATACATATTGGAAGCAGTGTTTGAACCCAGGTCTCTCAGGCTCCAGATTTTCCCACAGTACTGTGATGAGTAAGGGATATATACATTGTGCTGAAATTTGAAGGTCTGCTCTGTCCTGTAGGGTCGCTGCAAGTCGGAATCAACTTGACAGCAACAGGTTTCTTTTATTACTCTTTAAAAACAATTCTAATTTTTTGTCTCTTTGGTATCAGGTTTTCTAGAGATTGTCAACATTTATTTACATTAAGTTTTAAACTAAAATACAGAGTATAAATGGGTTTTGAACAAGTGAAATTCTTAAAATTATCTGTTTCATGACAAATGGGGAAAAATAATATGTGTCTTACCAGGTACCATAGTCTTTTTTTCCTTGTGAAATGATTGCAAGTGCCTGTCATGCTCTTAAACTAAATACGAAATCTAAGCATATGATTATAAAAATGTTGCCATCATGAAGTACATACACTTAATCTTCCTTAAAATAAATGTACTTACCTACTTTTTTTAAGTAAAAAGTGTATGTTTGGGTTTTTTTGTTTGTTTGTTTGTTGTTGTAGTTTAAGTGAAAGTTTACATTTCAAGTTAGTCTGTTAGACAAAAATTTATACATACATCGTTATGTGACCCTAATTGCTGTCCCTATACTGTGACAGCACACTCCTGCTTTTCACCCCTGATTTCCCATGTCCATTCAACCAGCTCCTAACCCTATCTGCGTTTTAATCTCTCTTCCAGAGAGAAGCTGCCTGTTTAGTCTCATATATCTACTTGAGCTAAGAAGCACACTCTTCATGAGTATCATTTTATGTCCCACAGTCCAGTCCAATCTTTGTCTGAAGAGTTGGCGTCGGAAATTGTTTTAGTTGTGGGCTGATAATAGAATCTGGGGGCCATGCTTTCCAGTGTTCCTCCAGTCTCAGTCAGACCATTAAGTCTGATCTTTTTACTTGAATTTGAGTTCTGCATCCCACCTTTCTGCTGCTCCATCAGGGTGTCTCTGTTGTGTTCCCTGTCAGGGCAGTCATTGGTGGTAGCCGGGCACCATCTAGTTCTTCTGGTCTCAGGCTGATGAAGTCTCTGGTTTATGTGGCCCTTTCTGTCTCTTGGGCTGATATTTTCCTTGTTTCTTTGGTGTTCTTCATTCTCCTTTACTCCAGGTGGGCGGGACCAATTGATGCAACTTACATGGCTGCTTGCAAGCTTTTAAGACCCCAGATGCCACTCACCTAAGTAGGATGCAGAACACTTCTTAATAAACTTTTGTTATGCCACTTGACCTAGATGTCCCCTGAAAGCATGGTCGCCAGATCCCCATCACTGCTACTCTGTCCCTCGAAGTGTTTGATTGTATTCAGGAAACTTCTTAGCTTTGGTTTAGTCCAGTTGTACTGACTTCCCCTGTAGTGTGTGCTGTCCTTCCCTTCACCTAAGATAATTCTTGTCTACTATCTAGTTAGTGAATAACCCTCACCCTCCCTCCCCACCCTTGTAACCGTCAAAGAATGTTTTCTTCTGTGTTTAAACCTTTTCTTGAGTTCTTACAATAGTGGTCTTACACAATATTTGTCCTTCTGTGACTGACGAAATTCACTCAGCATAACGCCTTCCAGATTTCTCCATGTTATAAGATGTTTCATGGCTTCATCGTTGTTCTTTATGTAGTATTCCGTTGTGTGGATTTACCATAATTTGTTTATCCATTCGTCCATTGATGGGCACCGAGGTTGTTTCCATCTTTTTGCTATTGTCAGCAGTGCTGCAGTGAACATGGGTGTGCATATATCTATTCTTGTGACAGCTCTTATGTCTCTAGGATATATTCCAAGGAGCGGGATAGCTGGATCGTATGATAATCCTATTTCTAGCTTTTTAAGGAAGCGCCAAATGAATTTCCAAGGTGTTTGTACCATTTTACATTCCCACCAACAGTGTATAAGTGTTCCAGTCTCTCAGCAACCTCTCCAGCATTTCTTATTTTGTGTTTTTTGGATTAATGTTAGCCTTGTTGGGGTGAGATGGTATCTCATTGTAGTTTTGATTTGCATTGCTCTAATGGCTAATGATTGTGAGCATTTCTCCATGTGTCTGTTAGCCACCTGAATGACTTCTTTGGTGAAGTGTCTGTTCATATCCTTTGCCTGTTTTTTAATTCGGTTATTTGTCTTTTTGTTGTTGAGGTTTTACGGTATCTTGTAGATATTAGAGATTAGACGCTGATCGGATTTATCGTAGGCAAAAAAATCTCTTCCCAGTCTGTAGGTTGTCTTTTGACTCTTTTGGTGAAGTCTTTCGATGAGCGTAAGTGTTTGATTTTTAGGAGCTCCCAGTTATCTAGTCTCTCTTCTGGTGCTTGTGGATTGTTACTTATGGTTCGTATTGGGTTTATGCCATGTACTAGGGCCCCTAGCATTGTCCCTCTTTTTTCTTCTATGAACTTTATCGTTTTCAAGCTTATATTTAGGTCTTTGATCTGTTGTGAGTTAGTTTTTGTGCATGGTGTGAGGTATGGGTCTTGTTTCCGTTTTTTGCAGATGTATATCCAGTTATGCCAGCTCCATTTGTTAAAGAGACTATCTTTTCCCCAGTTAATGGCCTTTGGGCCTTTGTCAAATATCAGCTGCTCATAGTAGATGAATTTTTGTCTGGATTCTCAATTCTTTTCCATTGGTCTATGTATCTGTTGTTGTACTAGTACCAGGTTGTTTTGACTACCATGGCGGTATTAACAGGTTCTAAAATCAGGTAGTGTGAGGCCTCCCACTTTGTTCTTCTCTTGAGTGATGCTTTACTTATTAAAAAGTATATGTTTAAAAATGTTAAACGGAGGAGAAAAAGGATTGTGAAAGGCATTTTTTATGGGAAAGGTGCTGGATGAGTGCATGATGGAAACCGTAAAAATCAGAATAAAATCCCCAGCTCGGGAAGCCATTCTGTGCCCGCTGGAATAATGACACATTGGAAATATTTCCTCAGGGTGCCTGTAAATAAGCCAAAACAAGGAAGATTGAATGCCAGAAATGGTGGGTGTGTTTTGTGAACAGTGTTAATGACTGAGAACGGAAACATGGGAAAAGGATGATCGGTTAAAGTGGAATCTTTAGGGCAGATATGTACACCATTTGTTTACCTTCTATTCAGGCAGTGCACTTTTTCTCCTGTTATCCTTCCTCATTCCTACACTTTCTTTGTGTATGCTCTTTTCTTTCACCTATCCCCCCCGCCCCCATACTCACACAAACACGCGAGATCATGAGTGAGACAGCAACACCAGGGAGAGAGGTTTAGCGACTCTAGGTAATAAAAGTGACTAGGTCAAGTTGTCTTTACCCCATTAAAATAATGTGTGTCTTGTTTGAAAGACAGACCAAAGTTTCAAGAAGAGTATGATTACAGAATAAGAAGCCTTATCTTGTAAGATTGTAGCCAACAGCCTAAAATCCAGTTTTTTCATCCCACTGCGGCATTAAAAAGGACCGCTGGTGGCACAGTGGTTAAGCACTTGGCTGCTAACCTAAAGCGCGGTGATTCAAACCCACTAGCCGTTCCATGGGATTATATGGAGTCTGCTTCTGTAAATATTACAGCCTTGGGAACTCTGTGGGGCGGTTCTGCTCTTCCCGTAGGGTCGCCATGAGTCGGAATTGACTCGACGGTAGTGAGTTTTGGTTTGGGCAGTGTTAAATATTGGAGGTAGGATTACAGACCTAGAGACCAGGCTAAGAAGCCACAAATTTGTGGTGATGATGTTAGTTGTATTAAAAATGGTGAATTTTTTTTAGAGCACTTCGTATGTGCCAGGCATTGTTTTAATTGATTAGCAAGTGTGATCTTCTTTAATCTTCACAATCATAGGTACTAACCATATCCCCATTTTATGGATGAGGAAACTGAAGTCACACTGTTGAGATTCTGTTTGCAGGGCCTTATAGATCTCATTTTAAAGTTATGAATCCTGGTAGTGTATGTAGATAGACAGGCAGACAGATAGATAAAATTTCCCCTCCTACGTGTGTCGTTTAGGGGCAGTAGTGGTTTAGTGATAGAATTCTTGCTTTCCTTGTGGGAGACCAGCGTTCCATTTCCGGCCAGTACACTTCTTGTGCATTCACCACCCGTCTGTCAGTGGAGGCTGAGGCTAGTATGTTGCTTTGATGCTGAGCAGATTTCAGTGGCGCTTCCAGACTTTAAGACTGACTAAGAAGAAAGGCCCGGCGATCTACTTCTGAAAATCAGCCAGTGAAAACCCTATGGATCACAGTGGGATGGTGTAGGACTGGGTTGTGTTTCATTTAATTCTGCATGGGATCACCATGAGTCAGGGGCCGACTCAGTGGCAGCTAACAACAATTGTGTCCTTCACCTTAAGTCTTAAAGACCTCAAGCTAAAAGTTGAAGGTTAGGTAAGCTTAGGCATAAACCCTAAATTTAAGCATCTAAACCAGCTGTGAACTTAAATTAAAGGTTACATTTGAAAACTTTGTGTCTCCCGTAGCCGCTCTTACCTGCATAAGCTATATTCTAAGAATGATCTTTTCCCCCTTAACATCTGTCCTTTTCTCTTCCGTTCCCTCTTCCCCTTTTTCTTTTCTAAAAATGCCTTAATAATTTTAATAATGTAGTCATTGATCAAACTATTTGTTTGCAAAAGCATCTGGCCAGTTTTGCCTCCTTGTCATAAGTAAACAACATTCAGCTGTATATAATGTTATCTTAATTCTCAAAGGGGATTAATGAGATGATATGAAAGTTATGATGAAACCAAAAGCCAAACCACAAAGGACTCTACAGACTAAGTAACTATGTATATGTAGTTTTATATAACAAATCTAATAATTGATAATAAGGGAAGTGAAGGGAACAAACATTTGTTGACTTCTGACCTGAGCGTTGTTGTGTGTCATCCAGTCGATTCTGACTCAGAGTAACCGTGTAAGACGGAGTAGAACTGCCCCATAGGTTTTCCAAGGCTATAATCTTTACTGAAGCACGTTGCCACATCTTTCTCTTGTGGAGCAGCTGGTGGGTGCAAACCTCCAACCTTTCAGTTAGCAGCTGAGCGCTTAACCACTGAGCCACCAGGGCTCATTCCGTAAGGATTAGGCATTTTATAAAATTTATTGTTTAAGATGAAGATTTTGAATTTGAAATTCCAAGTTTGATGATGTGTTTAGGGGAGGAAAGGTGTTGATGAAAGCACTGTTTGCGTCTGTTTAGATTGAAAGGAGCATTTAGGCATATGGTGTACTTTGTCTTGGCTGATTTGATTGCATAATTTATTTAGCATAGGGGAGATAGTGGTAAGAGTCCTTCCTTTCAAAGATAAAAATATTTTCTTTATAGCTTTATAAACATTTTAGTTTAATCTTTGTGAGATTTTGTGAACTACCCTGTCATCATAGACTATATATTAGCACTCCATAAACCAAGATTCTAGTTATAGAATGCAAATGTGTTCTGTAATGCACCAGTGTATTTATTTACAGTCAACTTTATTATGTATTCACATTTGCATAATTAACAATTCCTGACTTATTTTGTTCCTGACACCAAGAATACATATTTATATATATTTTATTGGAAATATTATGGAATGTAAATATTTAGCATTAGCCTTAGTTGATGAGGTGAATTTGCTAGAAAATGGAAAGAGAAACTTTTGTTAATAAACACTAAGGCTAAGAATAAATTTGTGTATTATTTTCCCTACTATATAACTGTGGGAAACTATAGCAACTAAGGCCTTACAGGTAAAAGAACTGATTGCAGGAGAAATTTCCAAGAGAAGTATTATTTCCTTTTGAGAACTTTTCTCTCTTCTTTACCGTTACTGCTGTTGGAAGAATGGTGATACCTGCTTTTGGTGGCATAATCCTAATTGTCTGACATGGAAAGATGTTAAAAAGTTATTCCACATTGGATTTTTAACTGTGTTTCTAGTGTTAAAACAAAATCCTGCATGTTAATGCATTTGTGTGTGAATGGATATGTATACAGTGAATATTTTCTTATTTGCAAAATATCTTAAAACAGTCAAGGTGCATGAAGGTAATATCACTCATGTTCATGAAACGTTAAATAGCATGGTAATACGCTTATGACTTAGAAATCAAACTTCAAGACTGAATATGTAATATATACCATTTTGTTTAACTTTTTCTGAAGTGAGCATGTACATTACTTTTGTAGTAAACTTTGCTGAGATATGACACTTAGAGAGAAGTGCACAGTCGTAAGTGTACAGCTTGCAGAGTTCTCCTATAGTGAATGCACCTGCGTAACCAGTTCCCAGATTTAAAAAGAACACTGCCAGCACCTTCTCGTGTACCAGCACCTTTTCAGTCACTGCTTCCTGCCTCCTCCAAACGCTGGCCGCCACCTGGATGGACATCTAACACTGTTGAGTAGATTTGACTTACATAAATGACTATGTAAATGGAATTATATAGTTTACATTCTCTTGTGTCTGGCTTCTTTTCCTCAGTACTCTTGTCTGTGGGATCAACCATGTTTTGTGTAGTCATAGTTGATTCATTCTCATTGTTGTGTGAATATTTCATAATTTATCCACTCTGTTGTTTAGGGGCATTTGAGTAGTTTCCAGTTTGGATTTATAACATTTATTACTTTTATAATTAAGATGGATCTAAAAAACCCAGCAATACCAACTAAATGTAGTTTTCAAATAATTATTCTACAAGTTTTCTACTTTCTGAAGCTCTCCCACCTCCCAGTTCTAATTAACCAGGAATTTGGGGATATTTAACCATGGAACCCTGGTGGTGCAGTGATTAAGAGCTCAGCTGTAACCAAGAGGTTGGCAGTTCAAATTCATTAGCTGCTCCTTGGAAACCCTGTGGGGTTAGTTCTATTCTTTTCTATGGAGTATGAGTTGGAATTGACTTGATGGTAATGGGTTTGGTTTTTGGTTCGGAACCATGTTCTAGGAGCCCTGGTGACACAGTGGTTAAGTGCTCAGCTGCTAACTGAAAGGTTGGTGTTTCAAACCCACCATTGGCTCCATGGGAGAAAGATGTGGCAATCTGCTTGCGTAAAGATTTACAGTCTTGGAAACTTCATGGGGCAGTTCTGCTCTGTCCTATAAGATCACTATGAGTCGAAATTGACTTAACGGCGTTGGGTTTGGTTTTGGGCTTGAACCATGTTATTGGTTATGCTCCATCTGTTTTTCCGCAGACATTAGTACTTGGACCTACCTGGTTCAGAGATTTTCATTCTCTTACTGAGGCCTTGTCATTTCACAACAGAGACAGCTCTCTCCCCCTTTTCCAACCTCAGAGACTCTTAAAAATCTTTCAAGAAACTTATCCAGGGGTCACTTACTACATAACTCCTGCTGTCTTTAATAAACCCAAAGCTTCTGTTAAAAGCCTCAGAGCCACAAAATTCTTGCACCTTAGTTATAATGTAATTTGGGGTAGATTTTATGAAGCAAGCTAATGCCTTAGAACTCTTTTTTTTTTTTTTTGGTCTTAACATTAGCCAAGCATAATCACCTTCACTCCTAGCCTACCTCTCTGAGTTACTTTCCAGCAGGATATTCCCCTGCAAAAAATAAGTGAATGAAGACACTGAGAATGAAAATGTGGGTGTTACTGAGATAGCATGGGGTGAGTTAAGTGATGAAGTTAAGTGGAAAGAAATGCAAAGTGAGGACTGCCTGTACACCCTTTATTGGAGACAGTCTTCACTATAGGATCTGATGCAAATTATTGAAATACGATCTAAGAACATTAAAAAAAAAATACTTGGCAAAGATATCTCTTTAAAGGGAAAGCTTGCTAGTGATACTGATTACTCTCCACCTTAGTAAAACATCACTGACTTAACTCAGATCCTTAGCGATGATTTGTAAAGGAACTAGCTCTTATACAGCACTATTTAAAAAAAATCTTTATTCAGCAGTCTTATAGACTTATCACAGTGTTCTGCATTTGTTAGTTAACCTGTCTCTTCCTCTAGTTATTGAGCTCCTTGAGGGTGGGTATTGTAATATTAAGTTTTATATATCCAACATCTATTACATAAGTGATCAATAAATGTTTGATGAATGAGAGAATAAATTAATTAAATGAGAAAAGAATTTTTTTTGAAAAAGGAAGTCCCTGGGGAAGAAAAAAAAAAAATGCATATGTCCGCTAGTATCGTTCTGAGTTCAGCTGTGGACCCTCTCCCAAGTCTGCAATCTTGAATGATGGAAACACCATCCTCATGAGATCCTGGAAGAGGAGAGACATTTTCGTCCTTGAACAGGTGTTTTGTCGGTACAGCTGCACTCATCTGCATAGGCCTAATTCTGCCCCTAAAAGATTAACCTACTGTGATGAATTTGAATTTGGAGACCACCTACCTGAAAGTGCATTTAAAATTGCACATAACCTTTGTAAGCTGGGTATATTTGTGGTTGTAGCAAACAGAAAGTTGGTATTGATTGCTGCACAGTGGAGAGAGTCAGGTCAGCACAGTCCTGATGACTGAGTTTTTCTTGAAGACCCTGCTTTAAACTCCTATTGGCTGTTAACATTAAGACAGTTTATTGAAGATAGTTTACAGAGTCCAGCAGCACTCAGACAGTAGATCCAATACAACAATTTTTTGTTTTTATCATTTTGTTACATGATTTTCATTTATCGTGTGAGTTTAAAAAATAGCATGGTTAAATATTTGTCAGAATTTTGATTATAGTAATTAATGGAATGTCACAAAACCAACACGTCCTAGGTATCAGGTACCCAAAAAGAAACTTGAATTTCATCTTAATAGCATTAACTAATTACTCACAAAAGTAGGAGTAGTCATGGAAGAAAATGCTTATAGGACGAAAAAGTCACTAAATTTAAGGAAAAAAGAAAGGATAACCATCAAAAATTAGAAAGCACTGAATTGTTAAATTGATAATATTCTCATGTTAAGCATTAAAATTGACTATAAAATATTCAGTCATTTTTGTGAGCAGTTGTTACTGGTGTATAATTACTTCATATGTAAACAAGATACTGGTATTTAATCTCCTTTTGATTACTAAACTGTTTTCTTTTGTCGTTTTCAGTTCTGTATCTAAGGTTAGTTAGCAGAGCCTCAGGCGCTGTTTGGGTAGGAAAGTGATAAACTGACACTGGAAGACAGAGGAGAAAGAAAAACATCGCACCAACAGGAGCCAGCAGCAGCTAATGGTTTTCAGCTGTTGCTGATCTAATTGATCATGGTGCTGTAACAGAACGCACTTCTGTGTGATTCATATGTTGTTCTATTGGAATGCATTCTACTCCCTTGTTATTTTTCAGCCTCACTAACTCTGGGTTTCCCTTTCCTTAAAAGGTAGTTTCTGATAGTGTGTTTCTTTTAAAGCCAGTAATTAACAGAAAGAAAAACTGGCAGCCTGTTGAGTTTCAACAAAAGTTAAGCCTTTTGTTAGACATAGAAAAGTAATATTCTTTACTTCATGAAAGTAAAATACCCAGCTTTGTTAAAATTTGTCTTAAACTTGTTAAATGCCCTCAGTTGAGTTGTTAATATCCTGGACTAGTAAAAGATTAGTGCCTTTCATTTATAATTAACGTATTGGATCCAGACTTTGCTTTTACATAATGTCATCATCACATTATCACACATGGGTTGAAAATGACATTTTTATCAACTATCACGGCGTAATTTTCATTGAAATGTGTTTAGCTGTCAGAGGTCTGCAAGCACTCTGCTAGTTGAGACATGACGTTATTTTGACTGATGGCCAATGAAGTTTTAGCTGAACAAGTGTACACACTTAAAAAGCTTTCTCTGTTTCACTATAGACCATGTAATGCATTGCATATTAATTATTAAACTGTTTGCTTGTATAAATACTACCCCTAAACTTCATTTAGTGGTTTTTTCATTAACATCAATATAAGTTTAACGGTTCAGTCAAAACACTAGGAAAATATGAAAGTCTTCCATATTTTCAACGTTTCTTTTGCTTTTTTACTCATCATAGAATCATGAACAACTGTGGAAAAAAACTTTATCAATTCCTTATTATGTTCTTGGTTCCTCTCTGAAAACTTGCTTTAGACTCAACCTGCTTTCTGAAGGAGAAGACTAAGTTATGCGCGAGCCCGCTGTAGGCATTGCCGTGGACACCAAAAGGCTTATAATCACAGACCCCTCTCCCCTGAAGTGGTATCATTCTCTGATGGCCTCTTAGTACTTAAGATGATATAATAGCTTCTTGAAGGTTATCCAGTGCCCCCCTTCCCCTTTTTTTTAAGTCCAAAGCTAGGCTTTCAAGTGGTTAAAAGTTTCTTCTGAGAACTTTCAAAGCTGAGTTTTTACATAACGAAACACAAATTTGGAGGAATAACTATAATTACTGTGAGAAGAATAATTCCAGATACTGTGGAAAAGAAATTCTGTCCCTTTCTGGTCTGGAAGGATTGAGGTACATAGAGAGTTTCAGAGGTGGTAAGTCTAAGGTGAGGAAGCTGTCTGGGTCCTGAGGAGGGATAGTCGATTCCAACTCATAGCGACCCTATAGACAGAATAGAACTGCCCCATAGGGTTTCCAGGGAGCTGCTGGTGGATTCAAAGTGCCAAGCTTTTGGTTAGCAGCCGAGCTTTTATCCACAGAAAGGCTAAACATTCAGGGTAGTACTTGGTTTTGCTGGGTATATCCTGCAAAGATGACAAGCCTTTCAGAAAAGTCCTCTTAGGGGCAAAGTGCTAGGAAATTTCAAATTATAATAGTATCACGATTCCCATAGAAATTAAAATTCCTGATCTGTAAACCACAGTATTGCATCAGCAATACTGTGACTCCTTTTTCTACTCATTACGCTTAAAAGCTAAAGAAAAAAATTATACTGTCATTTATATCTGTTCACTGACCATACAAAGCAGCGTATGCAGTATATACATGAACCCTCTCTATAACTACATTAAGAAAAAGTATCTCTCTTACTTAAATGATGTAAGATTTGCTGAATTTTATTCTGTTAGCTACTCTGCCATCTCTTAAAGTTTTTATTTTACATATGAGGCTGCCAGATATCAACTGATTGAACTGATTATTAATAAGGCTGGAAGTATACATATGATGAATATTGCAACTGAGCAGGAAACTGCGCTTGGAAAAACAAGGGATGCGCTTAGTACCAGGAGTCTTGACTTAGCGGTCAAACAGGTAGTCTCCAAACTGATATCAACACCAGGGGCAAGCAGTGAGACGAACCTGGAAGAGTATCAGGAATCAGGATGGTACATACCCAGTGTATTCAGATGATCAAGAGTTTGAGCCAGACAAGCACCTACAGGACTGCAGGGCAAGAAAAAAATGAGTGATAACAAAGAAATCTTGGTTCTGAAGTATGCAGAAATATTTCATACTCATTCAAGAGTTAAGCAGACTAAACCTGCAGTTAGGAACTGTTAGGTAAGAGCAGCGTGAGGGTAGGACCAAGGCTTCACCCTGATGTCAGCCTGTGGCGGCACGTTCTGACACTAACTAACTGCAGGGGAATTGTGCACCTTCATATGTTCCTTGACAGCTCTTCTCCAGAATTCACTCTTGTTGACTGTTTCATTTCCTCTTATACCTGAGTGCATTCCTTGATTTAACCTCCTCACTTTTGACTGGTTTTCAGTATTCTAAAAATTTTCCTTTACTCCTCCTCACCAGTGTCTTTACTCTAAAATTTTTGCCCAAGACTGTTCTCCTCTCCCAGAAAACCTTCCCATACTAACTCCGAGTAGCTTTGGAAACTGTGCCTTGATGGAAGAACCCAAAAAACAAAAACAAACACAGTTGCCATAGGGTTGATTCTGACTCGTGGCAACCCTTGTGTTAAGAGTACAGCTGTTTCATAGGGTTTTCTTGGCTTTGTGCTTTACAGAAGCAGACTGCCAGACCTTTCTTCGTGGTGCTGTTGAGTAGGTTCGAACTGCCAACCTTTAGGCTAGCAGCCGATTCCAGACCACTTGCGCCACCCAGATGATGGAAGAACAGAAACACTACATCTCTGTTATCAATCAGGATAGGCTAAGTTATGCTACGTAACAAACAGCATCAAAATCTCAATTACTTAACATAACAAAACTTTATTTCTCACTACTGAGCTGCACTATGTGTATTCTCCAGGGCTACTGAGCTTCCTGTTGGTAGTTTTATAATCCAGGCTGCTTTGATCTTATGGTCCCCTGATTGCCATGGTAGGGAAGGAGAGTGGAGGAGCTCACGTTGGCAATTAAATGCTTTGACTTGGCAATGACCCGTTACTTCTGCCCAAAACCCATTGGCCAGAAATAGTCTCTAGGACTTACTTAACTGCAAGGAGGAGTGGGGAAGTATAATTGTTTCATGTGCTAGAAGGAATAGGGAACTAGAATGGATAAATACTAAGTCATTAGCACGCCTTGCTTGGACAATAAAAAGTTTGTGTACTGATTATTAACTTCGGAGAAGTAAGAAATTGTACTGATGTTGGCTACTCTAGATGCTTTTTTTTTTTTTTTTTTTTTTGTACCTATAGGCTGACCACTTAATTCCTTCCTCTAACAGTTACCATTTATTGAGGCCTGAGGATGCCAGTGCCTAGAGACATGTATAAACCAAAGAAAAAACCAAACCTATTGCCATCGAATCAATTCCGACTTGTAGTGACCCGGCAGAACAGAGTAGAACTGCCCCATAGGGTTTCCAAGGAGTGGCTGGTGGATGCAAACTGCTGACCTTTTGGTTAGCAGCCAGGCTGTTAACCACTGCGCCACCAGGGCTCCAAGACATATGTATATGTGTTTATGTGTATATGCACATACACATAAAGGAGATTGCAGGCACATTCCTGGAAAGTATTTGATTCCTTTTCAGTTACTGATAGTACGTAGTATAACAGGCAGATTCAGGACGTATATTTTTTTATTCTACTGGTTTAATTTTGTGCGAGGAATTACATTCCAAAAAGGATTTGAATAGTTTGGGAGCATAGTTTTTCCATTAAACCCATTACTTCACATGAGAGCTCTCGGTGAGCAGGTACTGTTCTCAGAAAATAAATATAGTGAATGGAAAGATCGCTAAAAGAACTAGAGACAGCATAGGTATATCTCTCGGGTGATTTGACATTGTCTCACCTTAGTGATTCGTAAACATGCATCGTCTATATTTAGGTAGAAAAATTTCTCCTGAAATTATTACCTCTTCAAAGACAGAAGGAAATCTATTTTAAAAAGAAGAACAGAACTGATGGCAAGACCACTTGAAAAATATTTATGTACTCCAGGTAAGCCTTTTGTTGTTCTGTCAGGGTTTTTGAATTGGCTACTTTTTTTTTTTTTTTAAATAGAAAGGTCTGTTAAAATGCCCATATGGTGTACAGAGTAGTATAGTTACTCAGCCTTGTTGAAATGGCTCAGAGCAAGAACAAATATGGTGAACCAAGTTTCTTAAAAAAAAAAAAAATCTAATGTATGATGGTTTTATAAGCATTTATTAAGCCCTACCAATAACTCCATGAAACATCTAACATGTCTGTTGCAATAAAATATTCTATATAACCCAAACCCACTGCTGTCGAGTCGATGCCAACTCATAGCGACCCCCTAGGGTTTCCAAGGCTGTAAATCTTTACGGAAGCAGACTGCCACATCTTTCTTCCGTGGAGCTGCAGGTGGTTTCGAACCACCGACCTTTTGGTTAGCAGTGGATCACTTTAACCACTGTGCCACCAGGGCTCCTTATTCTATATAACAAACCTCTTTACAAGAAATGGTGAAAATTAGTTTCTAACAGTTCCACTAATATCAGTAAGTATCTTTGCAAAATACTGAGCTAGTAGTTCAGGATTTTATTTTGGGATTTTTAAAATATCTGTCAGAATCAAATTAGTATACTTTTTCTACAACTGTAAATTACAGAGTAATTTATTAAATTATCTGGTTAAAGATAATCATGCTTTCTTTCTATTTTGCTTATATCACCTCCTTTATTTAAAAATTATCTGTCAGAGTACCACAAGGGAACTGAAAATAGATCTTTAAATATCTAAATATATTTTGCTAACAGATAGCAAAAAAACACATCATACGCTTTAGGTTAATATATCACAAATTAACATGGGTTTATGTGCCTGCTTGAGTCAAGTCATGGTAACTACTTATTATGCGTAGTGTCTCATTTAATCCTTTTATAACCCTATGAGGATTGAGGCTCAGATATATTCAATAAATAGCTCAAGGGCACATAGCTAGTGTTAGAAGCAAAATTTGAACCCTCATGCATGTTCTTTGCGTGATACTCTGCTTTGTCTCAGATTTGAGGTGGGGGTGGAGCATTGGGGACGAGGGGGGAGGATCATGAAGGAGCCATGATCTGATCCCACAGGCTGTTCAGCCCTCTTTTCAACTAGTCAACATCATGAGCCTGACATTGCTTTCAGAGTTCTTTCATTCCTGCTTTTCTTTTTTTTCTCTTCTCTTTTTTTTCAATTGTACTTTAAATAAAGTTTTCCAGAACAAACTAGCTTCTCATTAAACAGTTAGTACATGTATTGTTTTATGACATTGGTTGACAACCCCATGGCATGTCAGTACTCTCCCTTTTCGACCTTGGGTTCTCTGTTACCAGCTTTCCTGTACCCTCCGGCCTTCTGGTCCTTGCCCCTGGGCTCGTGTGCCCCTTTAGTCTCATTTTGTTTTATGAGCCTGTCTAGTCTTTGGATAAAAGGTAAACTTCAGAAGTGACTTCATTGTTGAGCTAGAAGGGTGTCTGGGGCTGTACTCTCAGAGTTTCTCCAATTTCTGTCAGAAAAGTAAGTCTGGTCCTTTTTTTGAGTCAGAATTTTGTTTCTGCATTTTTTCCAGCTCTGTCTGGGACCCTCTATTGTGATCCTGTCAGAGCAGTCAGTGGTGGTAGCTGGGCACAATCTAGTTGTATTGGACTCAGTCTGGTGGAGGCTGTGCTGGTTGTGGTCCATTAGTCCTTTGGACTAATCTTTCCTTTGTGTCTTTAGTTTTCATTCTCCCTTGCTCTCGAAGGGATGAGACCAGTGGAGTATCTTAGATGGCTGCTCACAGGCTTTTAAGACCCTAGACGCTACTCACAAAGTAGGACATTTTCTTCATGAATTATGTTATGCCAGTTGAGCTAGATGTTCCCTGAGACCATGGTCGCCACAGCCCTCAGCCCAGTAATTCGGTCCCTCAGGGAGGTTGGATTTGTCCATGGAGCTTCCATGACAGTACTCTGAACAAGTTGTGCTGGCTTCCCCATTATTGTATACTGTCTTACCGTTCACCAGAGTTACCAGTTATCTATTGTTATTTAGCGTTTTTCTACCCCCATCCTTACCCTCCCTTGTAACCATCAAAGATTATTTCTTCTTGTGTGTAAACCTTATGAGTTTTATAGGAGTGGTCTCATACAGTATTTGTCCTTTTGTAATTGACTTATTTCACCCAGCATAATGCCCTCCAGATTCATCCATATTGTGAGATGCTTTGCAGATTATTCTTCATTGTTCTTTGTCGCTGCATAGTACTCCATTGTGTATATGTACCATAGTTTGTTTATCCATTCATCTTTGATGGGCATCTAGGTTGTTTCCATCATTTTGCTATTGTGAACAATGCTGTAGTGAACATGGGTGTGCATACGTCTGTTCGTGTGACGGCTCTTATTTCTCTAGGACATATTCCTAGGAGTGGGATTGCTGGATCGTATGGTATTTCTGTTTCTAGTTTTCTAAGGAAGCGCCATATTGTTTTCCAAAATAGTTGTACCGTTTTACCTTCCCACCAGCAGTGCATGAGAGTTCCAGTCTCCCCACAGCCTCTCCAACATTTCTTATTTTCTGTTTTTACTGATTCGTGCCAGTAATGCCGGGGTGAGATGGTATCTCATTGTGGTTTTAATTTGCATATCTCTAATGGCTAGTGATCACAAGCATTTCCTCATGTGTCTGTTAGCCACTTGACTGTCTTCTTTGGTGAGTGTCTGTTCATTTCCTTTGCCCATTTTTTAATTGGATTATTTGTCTTTTTGTTGTAGAGGTGTTGGATTTTCCTGTAGATTTTAGAGATTAGACCTTTGTTGGATTTGTCATAGCCCAAAACTTTTTCCCAGTCTAAAGGTTCTCTTTTTACTCTTTTGGTGAAGTCTTCTGATGAGCATGAGTGTTTAATTTTTAGAAGATCCCAGTTATCTAGCTTATCTTCTGGAGTTTGTGTGTTGTTAGTTATTTTTCTGTATCCTGTTAATGCTGTGTGTTAGGGTCTCTAGCATTGATCCTATTTTTTCTTCTATGATCTTTGTAGTTTTTGGTTTTATATTTAGGTCTTTGATCCATTTTGAATTAGTTTTTGTGTCTGGTGTGAGGTATGGGTCCTGTTTCATTTTTATGCAGACAGACATCCAGTTTTGCCAGTACCGTTTGTTAAAAAGACTGTCTTTTCCCAATTTGATGGACTTTGGGCCTTTGTGGAAGATCAGGTGACTGTAGGTGGATGGATGTACATCAGGGTTCTTGATTCTGTTCCATTGGTCAGTGTATCTGTCGTTGTACCAGTACCAGGCTGTTTTGACTATCGTGGCTGTATGTATGTTCTGAGGTCAGGTAGTGCGAGTCTTCCTACTTTAGTCTTCTTCGATAGTGCTTTACTTATCCAGGGCCTCTTCCCTTTCTGTATATAGTTAATGATTGTTTTTTCCATCTATTTAAAGACAGTTGTTGGTATGTGGATCAGGATTGCATTGCATTTGTAAATTGCTTTGGATAGAATTGTCATTTTCACAATGTTGAGTCTACCTATCCATGAGCATGGTATGTTTTTCCATTTATGTAGATTTCTTTTGGTTTCTTGAAGTAGTGTTTTGCAGTTTTGTTTGTATAGGTCTTTTACATCCCAGGTTATTTATTCCTCAGTGTTGTATTTTTTAGGGGCTATTGTAAATGGTATTGTGTTCCTGATTTCCTTCTCATCATTCTCTTTACTGGTGTAAAGGAATCCAGCGGATTTTTGTATGTTTATCTTCTGTCCTGCTACTTTGCTGAATCTTTCTGTTAGTTCCAGTAGTTTTCTCGTGGGGTCTTTTGGGTTTTCTATATATGGTATCATATCATCTGCAAATAGGGATAGTTTTACTTCTTCATTACCAATTTGGATGCCCTTTATTTCTTTTTCTTGCCTTATTGCTCTAGCTAGGACTTCCAGCACAGTGTTAAATAAGACTGGTGATAAAGGACATCCTTGTCTTGTTCCTGTTCTCATGGGGAATGTTTTCAGCCTCTCTCCATTAAGAATGATATTGGCCATTGGTATTTATAGATGCCCTTTATTATGTTGAGGAATTTCCCTTCTGCCTTAGTCATCTAGTGCTGCTCCAACAGAAATACCACAAGTGGATGGTTTCAACAAAGAGAAGTTCATTCTTTCACAGTCCAGTAGGGTACAAGTCCAAATTCAGGGCATTAGCTCCAGGGGAATGCTTTCTCTGTCGGCTCTGGAGGAAAGTCCATGTCATCAGTCTTCCTTTGGTCTGGGAGTTTTCTCTGCACAGGAACCTCAGGTCCAAAGGACACGCTCTGCTCCCAGCGCTGCTTTCTTGGTGGTATGAGGTTCCCATGTGTCTCTGCTCACTTCTTTCTTATGTATCTCAAAAGAGATTGCATTAAGACACTAATCTTGTCAGCGTCATCAGTGTAACCTCATCACAGTGATAGAATTTACAACATATAAGGAGATCACATATAATCTCATCATAGTGATAGAGTTTACAACACATAAGGAAATCACATCAGATAACACAGTCATACAATACTGGGAGTCATGACCTAGCCCAGTTGGCAGATATTTTTGGGGGACACAATTCAGTCCATGACACCTTCTATACCTATTTTGTGGAGAGTTTTTATCAGGAATGGGTGTTGGACTTTCTCAAATGCCTTTTCTGCGTCGATTGAGATGATGATGTGATTCTTTTATTTTACTTACGTGGTGGATTATGTTGATTGATTTTCTAATGTTGAACCATCCTTGCATGCCTAGTATGAATCCTACTTGGTCCTGTGTATTTTTTTTTTTTTATATATAATGCTGAATTCTATTGGCTATAATTTTGTTGAGAATTTTTGCATTTATATTCATGAGAGATATTGGTCTGTAATTTCCTTTTTCTGTGGTTTTTTTGCCGAGTTTTGGTATCAGGATTATGCTGACTTCATGGAATGAATTTGGACGTATCCCTTCCTTTTCTGTGTTCTGAAATAGTTTGAGTAGTACTGGTATAAGCTGTTCTCTGAATGTTTGATAGAATTCTCCAGTGAAGCCATGTGGACCAGGGCTATTTTTTTTTGTTGGGAGTTTTTTTTTTTTATATTACCTTTTCAGTCTCTTCTCTTGTTATGGGTCTGTTCAGATTTTCAACATCAATTTGTGATAGTTTGGGTAGGTAGTGTGTTACTAGAAGTTTGTCCATTTCCTCTAGATTTTCAAATTTGTTGGAGTATAGCTTTTTATAATACTCTGTTATGATCCTTTTTATTTCAGTTGGGTCTGTTGTAATGTCCCCTTTCTTTGCTGCTTTTCATAGACTCTGGCAGAGTTACTACTCTTGTGTCCACTGAATAACTGCATGTAATATTGAAGTAATTGCCAAAGTGGGAGTATATCTTCCCAGAGAACAACTCTTTGCTAGCATTATTATTTGGCTTTCATACAACACATTGTTTTTATAGAGTGCTTTTGTTACCATTTTGTTAGTTAAATCACACAGAAATATAATGAATTTTTACCATCACTGAAGGAACACAAAGACTTTTAGAAAGAATGTGGAGAAACTAAAGAGAACTCAGAAGAGACCAATGAAAATGATTTAAGATTTAGAAAATAACACCCATGAAAATGCTTTAAGAATATGCGATGGTTAAATTTGGAGATAGGATGAGGAAGGAATAACTTAATGACTCTCTGAGGATGAGTTGGGCTAATAAAATGTTGATGATAGTAATGCTTTCTCCTTCTAAAGAGGAAAGAGTACAGAAAAAAATAAGTTTGAATGAAAGCATAGGTAGAACTTTAAATAGAAGTCACGTAGAAAAGCTCTGCTAGGTATCAACTGGCGCCAGCTGAGTGGTTTAGGAGCTTCCCTGCTAGATGTAGATATTGTGCATCCCTTCCAACCCTGCATATTTAATTTTTTCATGGAGCCCAACCGTGAATGGATTATTCCATCATCCTCCATTTCAAATGCACATGGTTATTAGAGAGCAGCTTTTTTCCTTTTAAAGTTTTCACATGAGAGTTTTCAATATACATATAGAGTTTCTAAACTGGGAGTTCATGAAATGCTGCTTTGAAAGTGTCATTAATTAGATATACCCATCAATTAAAAGTAGGTTTCATAACCAGCTATAAAAACATACCTACACATATATTTAGGACATCAGCATCTATGTTTGCATGTGTCAGATGTGAATTCTGAGCCTGTTTTTGGTATTTGATTAAGAACTTCAAAGGGAAATATTTGCTTTTTATTTATTTCCCCTTTCTCCTCAGTACTTCCCAAATTGTCTCTTTTGGGTATTTTTTTTATTTTTTTCGAAATGTTCTCCGCCTCGCCCTAGCCTTTTTTTATTGTGCTTTAAGTGAAAGGTTACAATTCAAGTTCGTGTCTCATACAAAAATTTGTACATACATTGTTATGTGACCGTACTTGATCTCCCTATGCTGTGATAGTACACTCCTCCTTTCCACCCTGGTTTTCTGTATCCATTCAGTCAACTCCTGACCCTCTCTGGCTTCTCATCTCGCCTCTGGACGGGAGCTGCCCATTTAGTCTCAGGTATCTACTTGAGCTAAGAAGCACACTGTTTATGAGTATCATTTTATGTCCCATAGTCCAGTCTAATCTTTGTCTGACGAGTTGGCTTCTGGAATGGTTTTAGTTTTGGGCTAACAGAGAGTCTGTGGG
Source organism: Dugong dugon (assembly GCA_030035585.1). Lineage (NCBI taxonomy): Eukaryota > Metazoa > Chordata > Mammalia > Sirenia > Dugongidae > Dugong > Dugong dugon. Next base: position 16,390,438 of record CM057480.1, on the reverse strand, counting down.
CCATGTCTGCCGGGGTCCCTCCAGTCTCAGTCACACCATTAAGTCTAGTCTTTTTCTAGAATTTGAATTCCACACCCCACTTTTCTCCTGCTCTGTCAGGGACTCTCTGTTGTGTTCCCTGTCAGGGCAGTCATTGGTGGTAGCTGGACACCATCCAGTTCTTCTTGTCTCAGGCTGACGAAGTCTCTGGTTTATGTGGCCCTTTCTATCTCTTGGGCTAATATTTTCCTTGTGTCTTTGGTGTTCTTCATTTTCCTTTGCTCCAGGTGGGTTGGGACCAATCGATGCATCTTAGACGGCTGTTTGCTAGCTTTTAAGACCCTGTATGCCATTCACCAAAGTGGGATGCAGAACATTTTATTAATAAACTTTGTTATGCCAGTTGACCTAGATGTCCCCTTAAACCATGGTCCCCAGGCCCCCACTCCTGTTACTCTGTCCCTCGAAGTATTTGCTTGTATTGAGGAAACGTCTTAGCTTTGGTTTAGTCTAGTTGTGCTGACTTCTCTTTTGAGTATTCTTAAAATGCTAAAATCTTACCTCACTGTTTCACTGTTAGCCCTTTATGTGGCCTGAAACTTGAGTGCCTCCATAGTAGTTATTGTTAAAATAATAATATTGCCATTCTACAGGCTTCATTTTATTAATAGAAAATCCCTCAGTGGCAAGGAAAGTGTGTTTGGGGGAAAGAAGTGCAAATTATAAGGGAGACTGCTTCCCACTTGACTGCTTTTTGCTATTCCCAGCTGTTGGCTTTAGAGAGGATTTTTGGATGTTGGACAAATGTAAATTCTGATGTCAGCCAGCCCCCATGTGCTGCTTTCCTCTCCTGACCAGCTATTCCTCTGATGGAAGGATAGCAGTGACTTAACAAAGGGAAGACCAAACCAGCCAGTTGTCCTTGAGTTACTTCTGAGTCAACGGTGACCTCACATGTGTCCCAGAACTGTGTTCCATAGGATTTTCAATGGCTGATTTTTAAGAGAAAGATTGCCAGGACTTTCTTCTCTGGGTAGACTTGAACGTCTGACCTTTCGGTTAGCAGCTGAGCGTGTTAACTGTTTGCACCACACAGAGGCTCCAACAAATAGAAGAAGGGAGGTGAAAACGGAAATTCAAAAATTCCTGCAGCTGTTTCCTGCTGTCTTTCAGGATCATGCTTATAGTCTAGTGGGAGCCATAACTGAAAAGGTTGGTGGTTAATGGTATGGTGTTGCTACAGGTATTTACCTCAGAGTAGTGGCAGAGTGGTGGTCCTGTTATGGTCATTAGGATTGTGTGTCAACTTGGCTGGGCCATGATTTTCAGGTATTTGGCAGTTATGATGTAGTTTGGCAGTCGTATGATGAGATTTGATATAATGTGATCACCTCCAAAATGGGATCTGCTATGAGTAGCCAGTCACTTGATAGGAAGTTTCCTTGGGTGTGTGGTCTGCATTGAATGTAAGTGGTCATTCTGGTGCTTGTGGGCTTTTGCTTGCTCTGGATCCTGCAGCTGGCTCCTGTTCGTCTGACCTCTGGTTCTTGGGACTTTAGCACCTTACCTGTGGTCTTGCCTGCTGATCTTGGGATCCGTTGATCTTTGCAGCCTGTGAACAAGAATACCGCACCCTGACCTGCCGATCTTGGGTTTGGCAGCTCCTGTGGTATGTCAATCAGGAGAAGCCTCTATCCTGACCCATAGACTTGGGACATTCCAGCCTCTACAATCAAGTGAGCCATTTCCTTGATATAAATCTCTCTATATATATTTTTATATGCTTTACTGATATTTTTTCCTCTAGAGAACCTACCCTAAGACATCTAGTGTTGGTATCTGCTTTCAAAAACACAGTTCTTGCAGATTTTTAGATGTGGACTGATGCAGAGCAAGTTTGTACCCAGGCTTTCATAGGTGGTGGGACCTGGAGAAGTCACGTAGTTTCCTCGGGTCTGCAGTCAGATAGATACGAGTGGGCTGGTGTCAACTCATTGTTCAAGTTTCTTTTCTGAAGAAAACACTATCTACTTGTTCCTTATGTTGGACTTAATGGAAAGTAACTTCTGAATGACTTCTCATGACCTATGTAACTTGTGTCTGTGACTTTCAAAACTGCTTTGATGGTGGCATATTTGGAAGGGACTTTGATCTACAAAATAAACATTTGTAGGATGTTAAAACCCAGTATTTAAGATGCAGAACTTTTCTTTTGTGCCGGCTTTCTGGATATTGTACAACAATATGGTTCAATCTTAGCTGAGTACTAAGATTTTTTAAAAACATAATTAAACATTTTAATTACTAAATTATACTTACATCTGGAGGCTGTTTTGACAGTTTAGAATTCCACTATACTTAGAAGGGAAAAGTTCATGAAAAATAGACAGTGAAATTAAATATGAACTAGCTTTTTACCCTCAATTTTTAGGAATACAGAGATGACCTCTGAGCTGCCACGAAACCAGCCTCCTTACTTGATGCCTTAGGGATAACCCAGTACTGTGCTCACTGGCCAGATTTCTGGTTTAACACACTTGTTTAACTGGTTTTCCTTGGCAACCTTCAGTTCTTCCTATAGATTAGAATAGGTAACCCCAATGGGAAAAGTCCCACAGTAGATGAATTCATGGAAAGGGCAACCTAAGCATTTGAATAGCACTGGAAGGCATCATTACAGTGGCAGAGAATGATAATTGATATTTCAGTCTATGACCCTTAGTCTTCAAAAAAAGTTTATGTTTTGTTTATTCTGTACAGTAGGAAAAAGAAATAATTGCTGTAATTTAGACAGATTTCTATTTAAAAATGTCAGTCTTATAATAAAAAATCTGAGCCCTTCCTCCCCACTTCTTCTTCTCCTTTTTTGTGACAAAGATTAATTGCATTTTACAGCATGCCAGACATACTGAATACTGTGGATACAAAGATGAATAAAATACGCCTTTTGTCCTTGAAGAATTTGCTGTGTAATGATTGAAATAGACATATAAGCAAATAATTAGAATATGATGTAGTATTTTAATGATTGTGTTCAAAATACTACTAGAGAAAGTAGAAAACAAGATAACAATGAAATCTTCTGGGGAGGTGTGGGAGCACCTATCAGAACCTGCTTCATATCCATGTTGAAGTTTCCAGATATAACTGCATTTTCTGGTAGTGTCAGACAAATGAAGTGCAGCTACATCTTGAAAGATTGTCGGTTTGGGGTTTAACATGGTTATTCCTTTAGGACTTATTTTGAAGGAAAAGTATTTTTGTTAGAAAAAGAAAAATTGTAAGTTATCTTAGACTGAAAACCCAAACCAAGTCGATTTTGACTTAAAGCAGCCCTATAGGACAGAGAAGAACTACTCCATAGGGCTTCCAAGGCTATAATCTTTATGGAAGCAGACTGCCAAATAGTTCTCCTGCAGAGTGGCTGGTGGGTTCGAACTGCCAACCTTTAACAGTTAGCAGCCAAGGGCTTAACCACTATGCCACCAGGGCTTCATTTTAGACTGAAAATTGACCATATTTGTAAATATGTATAAAGCATTTCGAACTACTCTGAAGAATTTTTTTTCTGTAAGTTCAGGTTATTGCTGAATATTCTTTATGTAGCCATAGAACCATTTCATACAACATCATCTATTTGGGTGTTAAGCGAGGCTAATACAGTGTACTATCTGTTCCACCTTACATAATTTTAAAGTTTAAATAATTTTTATGTAAATTTAACTTTATACCTAGAAGGCACTTTTTAAGGAGCCCCAGTGGTGCAGTAAAGTATGTGGCTGCTAACTGAAAGTTTGGCAGTTCAGACCCAGCCACCTCCGTGGGAGAAAGACCTGGCCATATACTCCAATAAAGACTGCCAAAACTCATTGCCATTGAATCGATTCCGATTCCTATCGACCCTATACAACAGAGTAGAACTGTCCCATGGGGTTTCTAAGGCTGTAAATCTTTATGAAAGCTGGCTGCCACATCTTTTTCCCGCGGAGCGACTAGTGGGTTCAAACTGCTGACCTTTAGGTTAGCAGCTGAGCACTTAACCACTTCGCCACCAAGGCTCCTACCCCATAAAGATCTCGGCCTAGAAAACCCTATGGGGAAGTTCTACTCTGTCACATGGGGCCGCTATGAGTCGAAATTGACTTGATGGCACCTAATGACAACAACAGGTACTTACTGAGGATAATTCCATAAAAAGTCTCCTTAAAATGAATTCATTTACAATTGGAAATCAAACCTTCAGAGTAAATTGTGAAAAATTAGGAAAGTCCGTTGATTTTAGCTTATTTAATAAAATTGATTTTATAAATGAAACTGTATTCTAATTAGTAGAAGAATAGTGAAAATTGAATGTTTATTGGCATAAACCTTTTTATATTTATGATAGCACATTTTAAGATATTTTTACTGCACATTTGACTTTTACCATATCGTAGCCCATGATTCTTAAAAAAAATCGGTAAGGTGCCCCATCAGTTTTTCTAAGAGCTTCTTTTCATCCTTTGATGGTCAAACCATTCTGAAGAACTTACTCTGTCATCATCCTTCTTGATTTTCTCAGTGGCTTTGAGCATGATCTCAGCAGTTCTCCATCATCCCGTTCATTGATTTCATGAAATCTTTTCAGTGATTTCCAATTTCCTTTTATGATTATTTAGTTTGCCTTGTATTTGTGGGGAAACCACTGTCTTTGTCAGGATGGGCATAAATATAGTATTAAGCAGAGAAATAACACGAGTTGGGACTAATTTTGTAAGTGGTCACTTCATTAGCGTTTTTATTTTGTGATGACTTTTGTTTCCCTATGTATTTTCAAATTGTAGGAACTGATATGGATTAACATTTTTAGCACATAATAGATTTCATTTAATCTCTTACTTATGTCATTATGTATAGTCCTCACTTCATAAAAATTAGAATCCTAACTTAGAAACTAGAAACCAGACAGATTATGAAATGGCAAAATTGATGATATCTAAATTACAGCAATTATTTCTTTTTCCTACTGTACAGAATAAACAAAACACATAAACTTTTTTTGAAGACTAAGGGTCATACAGCAATGACAATGGCTGCCATTTGTGAAACTCCTGCTCTGTGTGAACTGCTGTACTAGGCAGTCTGCATGGTAATCCTTCCCACAATCTATCCTGACTTCCAAGGATAAGGAAATTGCTCAAAGTCACACAGATGGTGAATGTCTTGAGAGTTAATTCTTAAGTTCATGCTGTCTTCATTACACAATGTTTTTCTTTGGAGTTAAGCATTCACTTCAGAGTTTTTTCTTAGAAATGAAAATGTATGTTTTTTAGTGCAAAGAACATAAAACTTAATTCATAAAAATTTGATTATCCCTAAATTAGGAATACATTTCTAGGTTTATATATAGAGTATTAAGACTCTTAGAAAATTTACGTTTTTTCCTCCTGTTTGTAATGGAGAGGTATTCCATGAATACATACCCCTGCTTTACCAGAGTCAGGAGTCAAATGGAACAGAAGATGTGGAAATGACCAAATTGGATTCTCAAAACAAACCTTATAAACCATTAAAAACAACATAATTCCCTTTAGGGATTAGGACTCTGAATATAGTAATATTTTATAAAATTGCTCAACTGCATGATGTACATCTAGTTCTGATAGCTTATTATTATAGAATGGGTGTTATGGATTGAATTGTGTCCCCCCAAAAGAGGTGTATCAATGTGTCTAGGCCATGATTCCCAGTAGTTTGTGGTTGTCCACCATTTTGTGATCTGATGTGATTATCCTGTGTGTTGTTAATCCTAACCTCTGTGATGTTAATGAGGCAGAATTAGAGGCAGTTATGTTAATGAGGCAGGACCCAGTCTCCAGGATTAGGTTGTGTCTTGAGTCACTCACTCTCTTTTGAGATATAAAAGAGAAAATTCAGCAGAGAGGAGAGGTACCTCATTACTACCAAGAAGGAAGCGCCCAGAGCAGAGCGCATCCTTTGAACCTAGGGTCCCTGCACTGAGAAGCTCCCAGATTAGGGGAAGATTGATGACAAGGATATTCCCTCAGAGCCCACAAAGAGAGAAAGCCTCTCCCTGGAGCTGGTACCTGAATTCGCACTTCTAGCCTCCTAGACTGTGAGAGAATAAATTTCTGTTTGTAAAGCCATCTGCTTGTGGTATCTCTGTTATAGCAGCACTAGATGACTAAGACAATGAGTATACCATTTCCTAACATCTCCTTCATGGAAACCTATGATTGCCATTAGAATTGCAGTGTTTTACAATGTGTATTAATGTGCATTTTTATATAACCCATTACTGTAAAATATCAGGATGCAAGTTTGGCATATGCATGAATTGCATGGAGGAAATACAGATATTTCACATTCTTCTAGGGATTCCAGATAGTATTCTTAATTTAGCCTATGGCAAATTTTCAGTTGTTTGAAAGTTTTATTTCTCATTCAAAGAGCAACTTTGATCATGGCCTTTGGTCAGAGATGCTGTTTGTATTGTTTAAAAAAACAAAATCTATTTAACATGAAACAGTATATGAAGAAGGAGTCCAAAATTAGCCCTTTGGTTTAGCACACAGAGCTTTGTGGTCCCACGAATAATGGCCTTCCTTGAAATATGCCTCCTAAGATCAGTAAAACTTCAGAAGTTATTGCTTTATTGCCTTGGGTTTTTTGCTGTTGTCTTCTAGCATGTATGATTAAATAATGATACATTTCTTACATATAGCCATAAGGTATCACTGAGATGTCTTTCAGGCTTAGATCTTTTGGTTTCTTATATTCTCTTTTAAGAAAAGTGATGGGGTTACAATTTTCAAAGCTGCCAATTTTCTGCAAGTTATTATTCACATACATATAATCATACTTTTGGTACAGCGTATCTCCAGGGACTTGTTCTATTGTTATTTCTCGCTCAGCATGTCTCAAAACTACCAAACCTGCTGAGGTATTAAACATATTCTTTGGATATACTCTTAGGAGTATGGAAATAGCCATATCAAAGCCAGCCATCCAGCCATCACGTCTGGTTTTCTGCCTTGAACACATTTCTATCTTACATTTAGAGCCAGAAATTAAAGCCCTGTGAGTTACCTACTTAGGCAATACTAGCAGAAGGAAGACAGTTCATTTTGATGGCGTCCAGTGATTTCTTTATGCCCTGGAGCATGGGACTGACCGTTTGTAACTCTAGCCTAATAAGTGTAATTGTAGCTGTATTACTGCTTGTGTAGTTCCCTAACCCTAAACCGAGCTTCTACAGAGGGAACACAGGTTAATTTTATATAATCTTAAAAAAAAAAAAAAGTTCTCTTGAATCTCTTAGATATTTTATATCTGTTGCTTTTTTAGATACTGCTGTGGAAACCCTGTTGGCATAGCAGTCAAGAGTTCCGCTGCTAACCAAAAAGTCAGCAGTTCAAATCCACCAGACACTCCTTAGAAACCCTATGGGGCAGTTCTGCTCTGTCCTATAGGGTTACTATGAGTTGGAATTGATTTGACTGCAACGAGTTTGTTTTTTTAATTATTATTATTTATTCTGATTTAGGTAGTGGAAAATGTAAGCTCTACCCATTACTGTTTTAGAGTTGTGAAAATTTCAGCTTAGCAACCCGAACATTTCTGCTCTTCTGAGTTTTATTTCCGCATCCTTTTACTAAAAGTAAAATGTTTAAAAAACAGAAGTTTACCGGCGTTTTTGTCTGTTTGTTTCATTTTGTTTTGTTTTTGTGGTCCCAATGTCCATACTTCTTTAAATTTTTTTTCTCTTATCTTTGCACATTCTTTGGAGAACTTTCTGTCATTTATCAGTTGTATATTGCTTTTCTGCCATGAGTTTCCTTTTCTGTCTTTAGTTTGTCCCCGTTTTGAATCAGGGTCTAGTGAGACCCTGTCCCCAGTGAGCCCAGTAGGCACCTGTCCCTACCACCTGCTTGTCCTTGCCACCCTGCTTAGAGTCAACACATGAATTGTTGAAAAGGATTGATTATAGATAGTAATATTAGCTTAGATAACTAAAGAAACATCAACTAATTTTTTAAAAAAATCGATTATAGTAACGAATTTAGGAACAGGGGTGGCCTAGCTGCTATATAGGCTTTGTATATAAAGTATTCTAGGAAATATGATGGACTCAAATTCATGACAGCTAAAAGCTTTCTAAATGAATTTTACTGCAGTTGCCTAGGAATAGTGCAAAAGGAAGAGTGGATGAATGTGTTCTAGGAAATGGTGAGAAAGCAGATCTGTGAGAATTGCATTTTAATGTTTAATGGCCTGGAATGGAGATGGAAGAAATCATCAACCCTCCACCAGTGGTGGAAATGAAACTGCTGGAGTCATTTAATATAAAGAGAAGGGTGTGGTGAGTTCTGGAAATAGGAAGAAGAGGAGATGAGGAAGACATGAAAGGATACCTCAGTGGAAGACACCAAGAGAAAGACAATAGACAAATGAAAGACGGACTTCGGAGGTAGTTTTCTTGTAAAAAGGGGCAGGGTGAAAGTGAAGTAGAAAAATGAAGCTATTATAAATATAAACATTTTAAGAAGATGAACTAGGATTATTAGAGTTGAGTGGCTAGCATTTTTCATATAGAATGGACTCTACACCTAGTTGTGGGCATATTTTTAATGGTTTTTTTTTTTTTTTTTTTTTTTTTTTGAGTTGTTGAACACTTAAACCCTATAGCATTATAGACAGTTTACATTTTTCGGTTAGCGTCATTTTTTAGGTCTTTATATTTTCTGAATTACGTATATCTCTGGAGTAGCAAGTTTTCTACCATGGCAGCTATGTCACTGTTATTTAATTATTGACTTATCCATGAAATAAGAGCTATTTTTTCATTTAATAGGATATGAGGGAATAAGACTGAAAAAGAGAGGAGAATTATTCTGGAAATATATTGGGGGGGGGCAAGAAAGAGGGAACTTGTCATTTTGAAACAGATATTGTTGTTTGTATCAAATTGGAGATGAATTGAGAATAGCTAGAGAAACAAAACTTCTAATAAAAATAAAAATATGAGGGAAGTTCTGGGGTAATGGAAATGTTAATTACCTTGATCTGAGTGCTGATTCCACGGTGTATTCCTATCTTAAAAGTCACTGAGCCGTACACTTAATATTTATACCTTTTGCTGTATGTAAATTATATTTCAATTTTTAAAATGCAGAGGAGAAAAAAAACCTACTTGAATTCTAGTGAGTGCTTTAGACAATATCTTTGATGTTACTTTTTTAATGTTCTTTAAAGTGATGCCTTAGGAAGAGCCACTAGCTAATATATTTCATTTATAGCTGTCAAGAGTTGAAATTTCCCAACAGTAACCTCTGTTGCAGGTTCCTGCTGTTGCTACTGCACTGTTAGCTGGTATCAGCAGGGGGTTAACAGCACTCGATTTAACCTTGCTATTTGTACTCTGTTTTGAATTTTTGTCTTTTTCCTCATTTAACTTCCTTACATAGATTTCCCATTTTAAAGATCATGTATGCACCGTGGGGTGTGCACAGTGAAAGACTGTAGTGCAGATAAATGCACAATAAAAGCACATTTAAAGATAAATGTGAAACTACTGGACCTTTCTTTTATTGCTGAGAACATAGTGAAAATCATATGAACAAGAGAAAAATTGAGTAAGCCTACTCATGCTGTTATTTTCTGTGAGGATTATAAAACTGTTTAAAATGTGTAAGAACTATATGGGTATGGATTAATTACAGATTTCAGATTATATATCCAGGTGTAGGGACATCTCTGTAACTGCTCTGTCCTACAGCTAGCCATGGACAGAGGGACATCTCACCAGGAACACTTCTTTTCCTTCTCCCATATTAAAATTATAGAATCTATTCTGGCCTGAGACCATATCTGCCACCACTTTCCAATTTCACGCCTTTCTCACTCATGTTTCTGTTCTTTTATCTTGTTAATGCTGAGTTCATCCTGTTCAAAACACAGTCTTCAGCAGGATAGGAAGGAAAGGATGACTTGAAGAGAGGTGCCTCAACTCTCTCTCTCCTTCTATGGAAGCTGGTTTCCTCTGAATAGATCTCCATGGACTCCTGGTGAACTTAGAAACTCACTATTCTTATGAGTTGTCTTTGCCTTTCTCTGAGTGAGTACTGAGTAAAAGACCTAGTTGATGGAAATGGAAAGGAAAGGTAGCTGGCTCAACTTCTGGGAATCCTGTAAGAACAGGCATAATGGGATACTTTCCAGTGGAATTTAAACAGGAAGGAGATCCAAACTTCCCAGATCCTCAGACCTCAGTTCCCTCCATTTCCAACCACTGGGTTTACATAACTCCAGAATACCCTTCCTCTGGTTTGGAGCCCAAGATTCCACTGGTTTCGTTTGCATGTACTGTGTACTCTGCTAGGTGCTGGAGACACCAAAGTGGGAAGGGGAAAAAAAAAAAAGTTGAAGGAAACCCAGATCTGACTGTTTGTAGCAGGGACACATGAATTCCTGTTATCCCAAGTGGGAATTCTGAAAAGAATTTCTCCAGAAATACATTGCTTTGGTGATTAGGGAATATAAATAACTCAGGTATTATACTATAATATTATAGTAGCTTAGGATGATACTTTGAAAGCTGTCACTTTGATGACTAAGGTGAGCCTGACCCAAGCCATGATATTTTCGGTCACCTCATATGCATGTAAAACCTGTACAACCAAAAAGTAAGACAGAAGAAGAATTGATGCATTCAAATTGTTGTGTTGGTGAAGAACATGTGGACTTCCAGAAGAACAAACAAACCAGTCTCGGAGGAAGTACAGCCAGAATGCACCTTAGACCTGAGGATGGTGAGTCTTCATCTCGCTTACTTTGGCCATGTCATCAGGAAAGACAAGTCCCTAGAAAAGGACATCGTGTTCGGTAAAGTAGAAGGCCAGTGAAAGGAAGAAAAATCCTCAGTGAGATGGACTGAAAAAATAGCTGAAACAATGGACTCAAACTTACTATCCTGAACATGGAGCAGGACCAGGCTACTTTTTGTTGTGTTATACATGAAATCGCTATAAGACTGTGCTGACCTCATGGTAGCAGCAACAGGATGATAGATACCCTGGTTTATACCTGCTGTCCTTGCATAACAACTGTTAAAATATCATCCCTTTTTACTCCATAAAAGTTTGTATGATAAATTACATGGCCACTATAGTTACAACCTGGAGCTCTGGTGGCGCTAACCAAAAGATCCGCGATTTGAACCCACCACCTGGTCCTTGGAAACCCTGTGGGGCAGTTCTGCTCTGTTCTGTAGGGTCACAATGAGTCAGAATCAACTCCGCGGCAATGGGTTTTTTGGGTTTATAGTTAAAAATAGACTTTAGAGGAGAGAGGAATTAAGTAACAAAAGCTGAGAATATAAACATACAGCTTCAAGTACTTCAAAGTTGATGTAGTGACAGTGATGTTTAAAAATATCCTGACTGTAAGTGATCATTGAAGGAGTCCTGGTGGCACAGCACTCAGGTGCTAACCAAAAGGCTAGTGGTTTGAACTCACCCAGTAGCTCTGTGGGAGAAAGACCTAGCAGTCTGCTTCTGTAAAGATTACAGAACAGAAAAACAAAAAAACCCAAACCCATTGCCATCGAGTTGATTCCAACCTTTTGGTTACCAGCCGAGCTCTTAACCACTGCACCACTGTAAAGATTACAGCCTAGAAAATCCTATGGGGCAAGTTCTACTCTGTCACATGGGGTCGCCGTGAGTCGGAATCAACTTGAAGGTGTCCAGCAACAAAATGTACATTGAAAGTTCTTTAAAACAAAATAAAACAACTTTCTGGAAGAAGAATGGTTGCTACTATAAATCCTACATGATACCTAACCACCTAATATTTAAAATATTAAGTCAAATGTCACGCATAAAATTTTTGTGACAGAATACATCAACATCTCAATTAGGAACTTCAGCTTTTATAGTAAAATGGAATGTTTAAATTTTTCTTTTTCCCAATTATAATTAAAGTTAACCAGTCATGGGCCTCCATATAAACATGGCTTATTAACACACATTAAATGTAGAAAACAAATAACAATTAAAAACAGAGGTATTGATTTTAGGAGATAAATGTTCTGTATTTATCTTTTTTTAAAATTTACCTTTTAAAAAGATAGATTACTTCTTATAAATTATTGTTCACATTTAAATGAATAGGTATGAAGTTGAGCAAATAAAACACAGTAAGAAAACTATTTTCTGATTTAATACTAATCAACCATTGCTAATATGCTATAAAATCCTGCTTAGGAGAGATAGTAACTCCAGTTATTAAAGTTAATGGCCTACAGTTGCCTCATCTTGCCCTAGTCTAGGATATTAAGCATGCAGAACCCATGATTTAATTATCACCTGTTAATATTGGCTCTGAGTTCATTTCTTTCCTTTCAGGATGAAGCTTCAGTGATGAGCCAATTAAAACCATTATCTTCTTACTCAAAGCACCAGCCTGCTAGCAACACCCTCAGTATACAGATCTGCTGGGACTTTCAGGATAGAACTTCCTGCTTCTTGCCTTTAGGGATTGTTATATTAAAGGGAATTACTATTTTTATCCATTTATATTTCTAATTTTTTACATTTCCAAGTTTTTATAAAGATTATATCTTTTAAAGGTATATTTATATACCTTAAAAGCCATTAGAGATATGGAGAGTTATATTATTCTACCGTAATAGGCAAAACCAAAAAGAAACCTAGACTCTTGTTTTTATTTGGACATCATAAACTGCTTGCTATCGGGTTGATTCCGACTTACAGCGGCCCTATAGGACAGAGTAGAACTGCCCCATAGGGTTACCAAGGAGGAGATGGTGGATTCATATGGCCAACCTTTTGGTTAGCAGCCGAGCTCTTAACCGCTGAGCCACTGGGGCTCCTTGGACATCATAAGGTATAACAAACATCAAAGAATATGGTGCAACAGGAGGGTTACTTTATCATAAAGTCCCATTGATATGTACTGAAGAAATGCACAGTTTACAGGATATTATTAGAAATTTTTTCTCCTGTACCCTCCTGATAGATGTACCATTCTACTGCAATCTAATTTTACCAATTCACCCATGGGAATCAAACTCTGTGAAATTAATTTGTGCTAACCAGATTCACAAGAGGTTGATTTATAAACTAGTAAATCACTTTTTAATTTACCATGGGAATGCTACCAGATCCAAGAACCACAAAAATTCATCAGATGTTTTTGAGTTCCCACTACCCTCAGTGTAGACTCTACAGTGAATACAAAGGTGAGAAACACTTGGTCTCCACCCTCAGTGAGTTTATAATCTGGTTGGAGGGCTTAGACAACAATATGGAAAATACAAGTTAGACTACAGTGAAAGTCAGAGTGATGTCTACTTGTTTCTTTCTGCTAGGTGGACTCTTAGTTAGGGAACCACATTACATGTTGGGTGGATTTTTAGTTGATGTGTTTTAAAGAATATTCTTTCAAGCCATTATTGGTTAATAAATTGTCTTTCCCATTTTCTCTGCTTGTTTCCGTGTGAAGAACCAGGACTTGCCATCTATAATTAGCACATCTTTGCTGTTACGTACGCTATCGACATGCTACTGGAATTGTAAAGCTCAAACATGTCCAGATCCATGAAAACTCCACGCTTACTGCAGTTATTACAGTGCCACCTTCTTTATTTCTTTACTGTAGGGTCACAGCTAACTTGGAGGTTAATTCTGAAGTTAATGCAAAAGGCAAACATTAAGTACAGTCAGTGTGTTCTTAAAAATTCCACAAGTAGCCTATAAATTAGAGTAATGTGGCTTTTGTAAAACAGTATTCAGCAATGTAAATGTATAATGTTTAGTAAAATATGTAATAAACAGTACGTGAAGTATTTTCTTTGCAGCAATTTAATTTAGAGGAGTATTTTAATAAAGAAATTTTTGTAAATGTGTTTACATAGAGAGGGACGGATAGCCACAGTTAATCAGTCCTTGGGTGGCACAAATGGTTAAGTACTCCACTGCTAGCTGAAAAGTTGGCAGTTCATCAGGAGGCACTTTGGAAGACAGTGTTGGTGGCCTGCTTCCGAAAGGTCACAGCTTTGAAAATCTAACACACATGGGGTCACCATGAGTCAGAATCAAGTCATCAGCAACCAACAACAATATTTTATATAGATGTGTTTGTGTGTAATGCAAGTCCTCTGTCATAATGTTCATGTTTGCAGTTTTCTTCTATTGATTAGATTTTAGGTGGGCCACTATCTAACAAAATGTTTTGAGATACTTGTCTTTCAAATCACAAGATAGAGCGTGCTACTTTGGGGGGGCTTTTCTATAGTCAGTTTATTTTGTACATTTTGTGTCAATTTCTGTTAACTTCAGTCACAGGCATCTGTCCTAGATTTGGAGGTTAGATGTCAGTAGTCATACTTTTTTTCGATTACTTTGTTCTTCTACATATGCCATGCAACTGGCTGGCATTGGGCCCATGCTCTTTCTCTGACTGTGGATAGAAAAAAGCTAAGGAGCCCGCAAGGAAGTCAGATCCCTTGACCTTGATACTGTTTGCAGTGTACTCAATCAGCTGAGTCTCAGTACTCACATACCTGAAAGAAAGATAAAGTAGTTTCATTTAGCAAGGACACTGAATCAGGAGTATTTTTGTATATGTTTCAGCTTGCTTCTCAAGTGTGTTACTGTGTGGTTTTGTTCACTATAATAGTAATTTTTAATGATAGTGTTGATAGCACTAATTGTTGCCTGATTATCCTCACAGTGAGGTGGGTAAGTGTAGATAATATTTTTGCCTTTAGGAGACCAGAGTTTGAAGGATTTACAAAAGCCTTGATTTGAAAGTCAGTGGCAGAGCTAGACCTGAATTTATGACTATGAGTTTCCCCCACCAAATTGATCAGTGGTCTGTTGATTAGATCATGCCGTTGTGGAGAATATTGAGGGGACCTGTTGAAAGATGATTTTTAGAATCTGGCATTGAACGTGTGTGAGCTCAGGCTCTGGGATCCAGCAATTATGTGTGAATTCACCTGTTGTACTTACTGGCTGGGTGACCTCCAACGAATTAAACCTTCCAAGCCTCAGTTCCTCATCTCTTTTAGAGTTTTTGAGACAATTAAATGATGCAGTATAGATAAAGTGCTTAGCACAGTACCCTGGTATGATGAGTTTATTATTATTTGTGTGTTTTTTAAAATCCTAATAATGATATTTGAAATTTCAAATTTTAAACAGCTTTTGTGTTACATCTCTTATATATGGTGTGCATGAATCGGAATTGACTTTGACGGCAACAAGTTTTGTTTTTTTGGTGTATGTGCATTGGCAAATGAAACCTTTTAGTAAATTCGATTTTTCTCCATAGGAATTAACTATATATATAAAACTACATACGTGCTTTTGGAGACACACATAACCACTACTATATTTTTATACAAATAATGCACGCCTTCTGTATTTGTTTGCTGGCCGCACCCTCCCCCCACGAGGCACTCTCACAAACTCCACCACGCCAATCCTCTTCCACATGTTGCTGTTAAAAAAAAAATAGCTTCCACCCAAAACACCATAAAATTAAAAAACAAAAACAAAAAAATTAGCATAGCGCGCTTATGAAAATACCTCACGGGGGGGGGGGGAGGGCGCAGCCGGCAAACATGCAGAAGGTGAGCATTGTTTGTGTAAAAATACAGTACTCCCAATACCTATTTTTGATATTTTAAAGCTAATTATTCCTTCTGTGACATTTTCTTAATCTGTTATTACATGAAGTATATTACTACAGTTGAGAGGTAGTAAAAGCAGAACAGGAAACCACACAAATTTCTTAAAATAAGAATACAGAGTAAGCTCAGACACACGTTGTTTATATATGTATCTAAAAAGGAAATAGAGTCAGGGAGTAGGATATACTCAAAACTAACCACAAATGACGAGAAAAACAAATACCACAGTTTACTTTTAAATTACTCACGTGTTAGTTTCATTAGTATATACAGGAATTTCATGAAAATACAAAATTTTTTCAAAACTATGTGTGCCCCTACTGTAGTGTTGATTATACCCTAAAACATGTACATGAAACTAAAGCTGAAGGTGTGGGACTGCACTGTCCTTCCAAGCCATAAAAACATGCATCCTCTGTGGCCAGACTCTGTCCTCTGCAGGGACAAACCCATACTTCTCAGGGCTTAGTATGTGAGCTATTGTTGGCACATGTACCTGCATTCAAAATGTTTGTAAGTAGCTCTCGAGTTCTTTTATTCGTCTGCAATAAATTTCATGATCACCTATTAATTTGCTGGTGAATTGGCTTTCATTTTTGACTTGATAAGGTTTCTCTTTGAAATGCATTTATGTATGTTTTACAAAGGTGTTGATTAAAAACTTCAGTATGAAAACTAGTATGGGAGTAGGGCAAAAAGCACAAATATGCAATTGGCTGAAGTTGAAGTTTTAGAGACTCTGAACTAAACAAACCAAAACCAAATCCACTGCCGTGGAGTCAGTTCCAACTCGTAGTGACCCTTTAGGACAGAGTAGCACTGTCCCATAAGGTTTCCAAGGCTGTAATCTTTACAGAAGCAGACTGCCACATCTTCCTCCTGTGGAGCAGCTGGTGGGTTCAAACTGCCAGCCTTTTGGTTAGCAGCCGAGTGCCACCAGGGCTCCAGTAAACAGACAAGGGTGAATAATTGATAACATTTTAACTTAAAGTATTTTTTTAGTAGACCAAGTTTTACTTAAGGAAATATTATTAGCTATCTTATTTGACAAATCTCGGTGACTCCTTTTAACCATTGCATTTTTAGTTGCAGTGATTTGTGGGCGTTTGTGCAAATTCTGTGTTGTGATCCCTATACTCTTAGTGACGGAAGTGTTTTCTCTAAAATTAGTACTGCTATATTTATCTTGTGGGTGGGTAGCTTTCAAAAATACATTGATACTTACTGTATTGTCATAAGATTGAATATCTGTGGCCAGTAAGTATTAGACATTTTAAAATACATAATTAAAATGCGGCTCTTCACACCTGAAGAAATGTTCCTGCGTTTCCCCCATGTTTCTTCAAGATTATGTATTTATTGAGCCCTGCTTATGTCTCAGGCACAATGCTAAACTCTGAAGTGTAGAATGGCGAATCAAATAGACTTGATTCCTACCCTCCTGAACCATTCAGCTAATGGCAGAGGTAGACATTAGACAATTCAACAAACCTCTCTAAGGAGGTATTAAATTGAAAATCTAAAGAGCAAGGGGTGGAGTGAGGTCCAAGCAGAAGTTGCTAAGCTTCTTCATTGGGAATAAAAACAACAACAACATCATTTTGTTGGAATTGCTGCAAAAAGGTCTCTAATTGCTCAATTTACCTAGGTTTCTACAGGCAGATGGCCCCTTGGGAGGTGCCATAGGAATTCCCTTAGACCTTTAACAATGCTTTCAATTTCCCACTCCTTCCCAGTTTTGGGAAGCTGCTGCCTGTAACCACAGTGCCACACCTGTCATGTTTTCTCTTCATCTAGGAAGAAAATGCAGAACTGCGTCCCTAGTGACAGTGGGAAAAAGAGGGAAGAAGGAAGGAAGGCTGTTCAAGGGTAGCTTCTCTCTTGTGTTCAGCCCTTTTTCATTTCTTCCTTCATAGGACTCCCTGCCCTGTATGCCTTTTTTTCATATTTAACACACACTCTGTAACGTGTTCTATTCAACACTGTACAACCTCAGTCAGATAAGAACTTCCCGAGAATTGGTCTCCCTGACCTTTATCCTGTGTAGTCATATTTTTACCTTCCTTGGTCCCTGTTCCTTCAGCTCTCTCTCAGAGTGCTTATCCATCTGCGATCAGTGACTTTGATCTGGGGGTTCTTGCTCTATATATATGGTATAAGTACCTTTCTTATATTGTACTTTTGAGTATACTGTCCCTTGATTCAGAGTTGGATTCACCAGTGATATATTCTGTATTTTAGGAACATTATGGCTTAAATGATTATTTAAAAACTATTGTGGGAGTCTTTGAACTGTATATAAAATAATTGGGTAAGTGGATGCCGGGCCATGAGCAGCTAAGGTAGATAGACTAAGTTATGAAATATAACTAGTTTAAAAGTTGGGAACTGCTGGAACTAATTTCTATTCTCATTTTCAGTAATCTTGTCCTGTGAATCTTGTGAGAATCCACAGTGTTGTCAGTGCTTGTTTGTTGATGTTAGTGAATAGAGCCTTCATGCCTTCTGCCCTCCTAACTGGAAAGGGCACTTTATTTAATTACTGTATTCTAATAAAGATTTTCTACAGTATTCCTCTAAATCTGCCTATTGAGCTCTTGTTTTCATTTTCCCACATTAAAAACAATCTGAAGGTTATATACTCAGGGTACTTGAGCATGTAAATTAAAACTAAGAAAGGTAGGGTTAATGTGTAGATTAGCACTGGATTCATATCAGATGGTCATATGTGATCTCTTTCTAGGGAAATGTGAGAAGAAATGTGTAGAAATGTACTCTGGCAGCAGAGTGAGAAAAGCGATCCAATATTCCATTAAATCTATAAATTCACTGTCCGTGAGGAAAAGAAAATGTCAAGTGATCATAAACCACTATTTTATAGAAATATCTCAGAGGAATATAGGCCTAGCATGTTTTTTTTAAAGTATAGGATCAAATTGATTTAGGGAAGACATCTGTAAGGTGATGAGTGTGTGTGTGAGTCATTCTTTCAGATCCTTCCTTTGCTCTGCACCTTTCACCCTGGCTGGGTGAAATTCAGGTGAAGAGAACATCCCTTGTCCTCCTGAATTTACTATTGTCAGGAAGGGGTGAGTTACTTCATAAGAGATACCATATGGCATCTTACAAATATAATTAAAAGATTTCTGCTAGTATGTTTTTTCTGTCACTGAGAATTCAGTTCACAATCAGTTCATTCTCATTAGGACATGATTTTAGGGTCCTAAGTTTCTTTAAAAGTGTTAAAAAGCAAAGATACTGCTTTAAGGACTAAGGCGCATCTGACCCAAGCCATGGTATTTTTAGTCGCCTCATAGACATGTGAAAGCTGGACAGTGAATAAAGAAGACCAAAGAAGAATTGATGGCTTTGAATTATGGTGTTGGCGGAGAGTATAAATATACCATGGACTGCCAGAAAAACAAACAAATCTGTCTTAGAAGAAGTACAGCTAGAATGCTTCTTAGAGGCAAGGATGGTGAGACTTCATCTCACATACTTTGGACATGTTGTCAGGAGGGATCAGTTCCTGGAGAAGGACATCATGCTTGGTAGAGTAGAGGCTCAGGGAAAAAGAGGAAGCCCCTCAATGAGATGGATTGACACAGCGGCTGCAACAGTGGGCTCAAGCACAACAGCAATTGTGAGGATGGCACAGGACCGCGCAGTGTTTTGTTCTGTTGTATGTAGGGTCGGTATGAGTCGGAACCTACTCTGTGGCACCTAACAACAATAACAACAACAAGTTTCATGTACGCTTATTTACTTTTAGATAAAAATAAAGTTTTTTTTTTTTTTTTTTTTTGTATGATGTTCGTTGTATTAAAAAATGTGTTTTTTAATGTCAATTTCCCAGTATTAAAGACTTGGAGAGTGAAGAAAGATGTAGATTGAGGAGGTAGTGGAAGGGGGTGTGAGGGAGGCTGCTGACCACAAGGGATCTCACAGGTTATGTTGGTCTAAGGGTTCTTCTCCACCCTCTTGCTCCTTCACCATCCTTGGGATAACTTATTCTAACATATGAATAATAGTTACATAACCCCTTTTTTAAAACAGCTGTTGCAACTTGAGAAATTATTAATTTTAAACAAGGTTAAGTCACAAAGGACATTGTAATCCACGTTAAGGAGTTTATACTTTATCTGAAGTCAAAAGAGCAGTTGCAGAGTTTTAAGTAGGAGTAACATTTTCCAGTTGGAGTTTTAGGAAGTACTGGCAGAATTTGAAGGATGGATTTGAAGATAGAAAAGTAGAAGTGGGAAGAACAGGTAGGCTATTATTGCATTAATATGAGTGAGAAATGATTGTATGTAAGTGTTGAAGAAAGGGTAAAGGACTGGGGGTTTTGACTTAGGCTGTGAGTAGATAGTGCATATGTTTTTGTTTTTTTAAGAGTGATAAATTCAACTTTGTACATACTGAGTTTGAGGCGTCTTTGGGACATCCAGGTGGAAATACTCAGAAGGCTGTTGAACACATGTATTAGTGAACATAGAGAAAAGATCTGGGCTGGGAGTATAGATTTGGAAGTCCAGGAGAAAGAAGATGATTGAATACAGGGAAGCAGATGAAGTCACCAATGACAAGTGTATAGAGTGAAAAAGAAGTTAACTGGCTTTTAAGAGAGGAGCAGAAGAAGTTAGGGCTTCTAATTCCCTCTTATTGATGAAAATAAACGCATTTTGAAAGGAAATTAATAATAACTTTTAAAGTACCTGCCTTGTTACAGCTTATATTTCAAAATATTCTCAAAAGCTTTCAACTAATTCCTCATCCACTCCAGTAAAGTTTTCCCACTTAGTAAATTGCCATTTTTCATGCTGTTTATCTAAAATTATCCTTTTACTTGAGTTGAGGCCATTATTCATACACTCGTTCCCTGTTTGCCAGCAGTTACTCTGAAATCATGTTCTTTTCAATGGCTTTGCTGCAGAGGGATCACTTAATTTCTGATTACTGTAGTCTCTTATTTCTTCAGTTTTTTTCTGTTTTAATTACTAGTATGTATTGCAATGGTTATCTATCTTTTCTCATTGCAAATGTCCATTATTTTAGGTATATCACGGGTTAAGTTGGCATCTTTGGGCCAGTCTGTGAACCTAACCATTATTCATTGTTTCTTTGGGAGAATGCTTTCTGAGTTTCTGTTGCTTATTTTGAAGAAGTACTTGAGATGTAACCTTGTAAATTAGGAAAACTGGCTATATCTATAAAATACAGTTTCATCTGCACTCTTATTTGTCCCAGCCTTCCCTCCTTTCTTGAAGTTTGATAATACACATTTATTGTACAGGATTTTTAACTAAATTATTCCATATTATCGTACCAGTATAATTTACTCAAAGATAAATGATCAAGGAAAATAGTTTGCCCATCATTGAATGCATTATTTCTAATAGGATAATTAAAAAACAAACAAGATTTCAATTCCGTGTCATAAAAGAGGATTAATAAATTAACTCCACAGTTTATCTAGCACTTAACATGTTCCAAATGTTTTCTGATACTGGAGGAGGGAAGGAACATTTTTACATTGGAAAATAAACCCTTTGGGCATTTGATGTTACTTTTAAAACCAAACTAACATAACTTTAATTTCTATTTTAGATGAGTGATTAAGATTGTTGATACCTTGATAAGATCATATTTCTGATAGTGTTTGTGAATTGCTTTAAAGAAAATGTGTAATTCATCTTTTTCATTAAATTTTCCTTTGATTTGTATTGCAGCGATTATCTGTACACTCTGTCCGTGTCAACAAGCAACTGTTTGAGAATCATGTTCTCAGTAGCTTTGCTGCAAAGGGATAACTTCATTTCTGGCTATTGGAGTCACAGAAACAATTGTTTACTGCTGCCCAGGGCTGTGTTTTTAGCATTTGATGCTGTGATTCACTGTGCCCTTAAAACATTTCTTCTGTCCTCCTGGTTTGTGGTCTCCCCATTTGAGATCACCATGCAGCAGCTGCCTGGACATCCTTCTGCTGTCTATTTTCAGTAGTGTTATGTATCTTCCTGCATTGCTTCAAGGATGATAAACTGGCTGGACTCCAGGGCTTGTGCTGTAATCCTGCCTTGTCGTTTAATGTTAAGTGTATCTCACAGCTGACACCGATGAAACTGCTTAAGAAATCATATGATCTTTAGCAGAGCTAAATCTGACTTTCATACCCAGGGTTAGGTTCTGTTTTGATCAACTTTAGGGCAAATATTGATACTATTTCTAATATATATATGTCATATCTTTTCCACTCATCAATCCATTCTCTCATACTTTTGACTCCTGAGATGGATTAAACAAAATAAACAACCTATTGCCATCGAATTGATTTTGATTTGTAATGACCCTGTAGGACAAAGTGGAACTACTCCATAGGGTTTCCAAGGTTGCAATCTTTATGGAAGTCTACTGCCACATCTTTCTGCCACAGAGCGGCTGGTGGATTTGAACTGCCAACTTTTCAATTAGCAAAGCTGAGTGCTTAACCACTGCGCTACCAGGAATCCTTCTGAGATGCATTACTGGTCTGTATTTGAGCTGAAATCTGTACCCTCAGAACAAACTCAAGTCACCTGATGTGGTTTAAGCCACAAATTCTGCTCCATTGGCATATTTTCTATTATTGCATATCAAAATACCTAGGCACGTCCTTTTAAAGCTTAAAAAAATTCTCCCCAACATAGGAGTTGGTTTATCTACTAATCATAATGCTTTCTTTCTGGCATCCTTACTAGCCTTGGTAGGGACAGTGTATGAATAATTTTCAACATAAGGCTAATTTCCAAAATGTAAAGATAATTCATGTCCCTGCTTTCCCACTTCTCCATCTCTGACACCAGCCACCCACACGGCACTTTCTCCTGACCCTAACCACCCAGAGTTGGGTCTCTAGAAGTTAGGATTCTATCCTTCCAGTCCCTGCCAAATAGGCAAATACCAGCCTCTCTGCTGGTTCTCGCTGCCCCCAGCGGGTTTGATAATTCACCAGAATGACTCACAGAACTCAGAGACTATTACCTATACTTACAGTTAGCCATTTATTACAGCCAGAAAAGATACAAGCTTACAGATGGCATCAGGCAGCGTCTGGGAGAGTTGCTAGCACCGGGTCTCCATTGTGTATAGGGACCTTCAGCTCCCTCTCCTGTGCATGGACGTTCTCACAGGTCCAGGAGGCCCCAAAGAGAGCACTCTAAGGTCCTGGGTCGCCTAGTCATTGGGACCTCAATGAATATGCACGACTGAGACCTTAATGCACAGTTATGTCTGTTCAGTCAATGGAATATGTATGACCGCATTAGGCCCCCCACCCTCCCTGTGTAGCCTCTATCTACTCAGCTATTTTGGAAAACAAAGGCATCTTGATTGCTTAGGTTATTTCCAGAAACCAAAGTCAAAGGGCCAGACCAAATTCTTTGTTCCACATACCAAAAACCGACCAAACCCACAGACAGAGACTTAATTAGGAACTGCTTATAGGAAGCAGGAAAAAAAAAACTCTTAAGTGCTAAAAACAAAGGAAAGCAGATTAATCAATATGTTACTAAAACCTACAAATTGTAACAGAGCCAGAGTGCCACAATCTTTATAGTTTTAATGATTGTAAGGCTGTGGTTTAATTTGGGTTACTATATAGCCAATCTCCTCCCATGCATGCCAAAGCTGGACAGTGAAAGGAAGACAGAATAGTTGGTGCATTCAGATTTGTGGTGTTGGATATATTGAATACACTGTGGACTGCCAGGAGAACAAACAAATCAGTCTTAGAGAAATACTAAGAATGCTTCTTAGAAGTGAGGATGGTGAGAGTTTGGACACGTGATCAGGAAAGACCAGTGACAGTAAAGGACGTCGTGTTTGGCAAAGGAGAAGACTAATGAAAAGAGTAAAACCCTCGGTGAGATGGAGGACAAAAGAGCCGCAACAGTGGACTCAAACATCAAGGGTCATGAGGGTGGTGCACAGGACCCGACAGCTTTGCATTCTGTAATATATAAGGTCGCCACGAGTCAGAATCGGCTCATTGGTATCTAACAATGGCAACAAAACAAAAACAACAACCTGTAGCCAATACTTAGGAATAGCTTTATAAATAGTTGAACATATGTTTTCTTGCCTTTTATTTTGTTCATGGAAATCCCCAAAACTTCCTGAAAGTGCTCCTAACTTAAGGCAAAATTATCCAATTTGACTTTTATTACATCTTATCTGTTCTTGGGTGAAGCAGAAATGAACGATTAAACAGCCAAAGCTGTCAGCAAGGAGGGTAAGAAGAAG
Organism: Dugong dugon; assembly: GCA_030035585.1. Lineage (NCBI taxonomy): Eukaryota > Metazoa > Chordata > Mammalia > Sirenia > Dugongidae > Dugong > Dugong dugon. The sequence continues at coordinate 16,366,461 of CM057480.1, read as the reverse complement.
ACCAAGGGCACGGACAATCTGCAGACTGTATCGGCCTTAAACGTTTACCGTTGACTCTCCTCTAGTGGCACAGTGGTTAAGAGTTCAGCTGCTAACCAGAAGATCAGCAGTTTGAATCCACCAGCTGCTTCTTGGAAGCCTTCTGGGGCAGTTCTGCTCTGTCCTGTAAGGTCGCTATGCAAGCCGCTCTTATTAAATAATTCCTACCTTTAGGTTAGCGTGAATATTGTTGCCAGATTGAATCCTTCAGTTTCTAAATGTTCTCATTAGTAACTTTCGAATAGATGAGAACTGTCGGTTAAGGATGTGGCCACAGCCATTTTCTTAATTACTTGCAGAATTTGGGTTAAAATTCATAATTGAAAATAGTTGCTTTGGGGGCGGGGTAGGAACTAGTCTTTCCAGGGTTGAAATGTTCTATTCTTTAATAAATAGCAGATAATCCAAACCAGCTTTCCCAAGTCATTTAGGTTTTACATGAACGAGGTTTTAGTATGTATTTTTATGATTATTATTGAAGTCATGAAAGAGTTTCATTTTGGGGAAGAGATGGCTTCGATGGTGTCTTAGTTATTTAGTGTTGCTGTAACAGAAATACCACAAGTGGATGGCTTTAACAAACAGAAGTTTATTCTGTCACAGTCTAGTAGGCTAGAAGTCCAAATTCAGGGCATCAGCTCCTGGGGAAGGCGTTCTCTGTCATCAGTCTTCCCCTGAACTAGGAGCTTCTCTGCACAGGGACTCCAGGTTCAAAGGACATGCTGTTCTCCTGGTACTACTTTCTTGGTGGTAGGAGGTCCTTCTGTTTCTGCTCACTTCTCTCTTTTATATCTCAAGAGATTGCCTCAAGACACAATCTAATCTTGTAGATTGAGTCCTGCCTCATTAACATAAGTAGCACCTATCTCCCCCCTCCCCCCCTCCCCATTAACATAGAGGCAGGATTTACAACACATAGGAAAATCACATCAGATGACAAAATGGTGGACAGTCACGCAATACTGGGAATCATGGCCTAGCCAAATTGATACACACATTTTTGGGAGACACAATTCAATCCATGACAGATGGGGATCCAGACAGTTTTTAAGAGAAAACCTTTGTGCCAAAGGTTTGCAAGAGATCACATCTTTTCTTGATTTGTTTGTACATCTTGTGCTTTGATTTCAGCCTTTCTTAAAGGGGAATGTTTTAAACTAAGAGCCAGGATGATCCATTTTTAATCTTAATTCTTTCCATCAATTTACCCAGCACCTTTACTTTGGTGAGCAAGATCAAACATTTATTGAAAGCCCATTATGTGCCATTTAACCTGTCTATAGTTTGGAGCCCTGGTGGTGCAGTGGTTAAGAGCTGTGGCTGCTAACCAAAAGGTCAGCAGTTCAAATCCACTAGCTGCTCCCTGGAAGCCCTCTGGGGCAGTTCTACTCTGTCCTACAGTGTCGCTGTGAGTCAGAATCGACTATATGGCAACAGATGTTCCTTTTTTTTTTTGGTATACATTAGATACCATATCTGTAAAATGGAGAGAATGAGAGGATGACTACTCCTCCATACCCTTCCTGGTTGTGAAAGAATGATTACTTGAGGTACTCTTGAGTATCTTGGGAGCTCTGGTTGGATTCAGAGTGAAGTGTTGTGGCCAGCATGACCCTCAAAATAATGAAGATATTGGAGATAATAACTTACTACTTAAAAAGCTTCATCAAATTTCTTAAAATTATACTGAAAAAACCTGATGGAACTGTTATCAGGAAGTTTATTACTGGACATTAATTAGCACTTTTAAGATACTCTGTTCCTCTTTCAAGGTCAGCTTCAACTTTGCTCTCATAAATTAGAATTTTAGGGGGACTTACTGATAAAATGTTGAGGTCAGGGGGTCAAGAGGATGGGGAGGATGATCGTTTGGGAACATTTTTGTAAATTAAAGTGATGGGAGTCCCAATAAACATTGAAAGCAGTACGGGGGAGTCCATAGCTGTTTCTTAAGTGTACAGCTTCTCCAGAGATGTGGTAGATGAGTGAATGAGTAGGAAAGAGAACAGGGTGTTGGCCCTTAAAGAGCTTATTTTTAGGGGAGAATAGATTTACATTTACAAAATAGCCAGAACTTCAAAAGTCCTCCATCGTGCAATGGTAAGATTGTTGGGTAGAGACAAAAGTGGTTATAGTAGTTACGAGAAGCCACCAGCATGGGCTTATTATTGTGAGGGAAGCTTCCTGCAGATTGTGGCATTTGAGCACCCTACATGTATGCTGGATGAACAGGAAGTTTTCTGACAAAGGAGATGATGATTCTAAGAATAAGTAACAGCATAACCTGGCACATACAAGTGGTAACTGCTATCATCATAGTCATCCTTGTTATTTTATTTTTATTACTATTACTGTCAGAATTGGAAAAATTGGAAAGGAAAGTTGGCTTGTGGGTTGGGGTGTGACTTTAAAATAAACTGAATTTATTTTCACCTCATTTGATGGAAATCATTAAAATCACACAGAATCACACATTTCTTTGTCTGCATTAGAGCTAAAAGCTTAGGCTATCTATCTCTGACATTATTTCATATAAATAGTTGTCTTTAGTAATTTTAGACTGTCCATAAAGGAATAAAAATGATTATACAATAGTTTGATTCTTAAAAGACATGAATATATTCTGTAGAGGAATAAAAAAATATTTGTCTAATTGGTTATTATGAGACCAGAATTATTCAGCTACTACGTTTATTTTCATAGATTTATTTAAATGTATCATGAGCTTTTAATACGAGGCAGGCATATTTAAGTGAGTTTTTACATATTAAGAGCCATTGTCAAATTATAGTTTTGACATAGATACTACTTCTGGAAGTAGGCTAATCAGTGCAATTCAGTCAAGTATTTTACACATACATACAGAATAGGAAGTGGGGTTTTTAAATTGGAGATAAAAGGTTTTTTGTTTGTTTTCTTCTATAGATACAGAAGGCTTATGTCTTGGATTTTCTGGTTATTCAGTTTTCATAGATTCTGACCCGTTGTCAGACCCCATGTCTTGATATTTGGATAGAAAATGGTTATAATTCTTGTTATTAATGGTCTTTCTGCCTGACCTTTTCTTTTTTAAAAAAATATATATATATATATATATATATTTTATTGTGTTTTTGGTGAAAGTTTCTGCCTGGCCCTCTTATCAGTTACAAATTACCCAAAGTCATTGACTCAGAAAGCATTTATAGAGTACTTGCTATTTGAAAAGCATCTATGGAGGATTATGAAAAAGCAGTCTATTTCAGGCTAATACTTGCAACGACTTTTTGGTTTAGAGGTAGAGGTGGGGTTCAAAATGTAGCAAAGCGTAAGGCATATGTGTGCAGATGTCCCAAAAGAACTTTTGATTCTGGGGAGATGTAGCTACTTTCATGATGGTTTAAGTGGACTGGTTATAGATCCCTCTTGGTACATACAGGTCAGACCTTGTAACAGAGGCTGTGAGCTCATCTCATGTAAAGCACAAGATACTATTTTTGTTCCTTTTATTTATTCTTTAGTTCTTTTGAAAAGGTGATTTGTACTGGATTTTAATCATATCTCATATGACTCCTCCACTTTCAGCCTCAAAATCTACTCCTTCATTGCGTCTGTAAAAACTAGTCTGTGCATTTGCTCTATGCCTTAAGTCCTGTTATTGTGATTTCTTCCTTCCTCTTTAAGGTACGATTTTTCGCATGTTTGTCTTTTCTTGTCATGGTCTTCACTGAATTTTTTTTGTAAGTGAAGCAACCTACCAGAAAAGATTATGGTTAAGCACAGAAATATCCTGGAAATTAGAAAATTGTGTAAAGTTATCAATGGCTTATGTTTCTCCCTTTCTTCACCATCCCTAATTATTTGTGTGTGCTTTCCCTGTTAGCTGGATTGTTTTATGCACTGAGCTGTTGTAGTGGGCGTGAAATGCCCAACAACCTATTGAAAGTAAACCAAGATAAGTTACAGTTATGACAGAGGTTCCAGTCTTTGTTATTCTTGATATGATACCATCTGTGCTGTCAGTGAATTCCTTTAGACCTTTAAAATGGCCTGTCAAACTGCTCAACAGAAATTAGGCTTTTCTTTTTTCCCTAATGCTGCTAGTGGTGTCACATCTAGAATTGTCTTTTAATGTGACCTAAAAATAGATACCCTAAAATTACACGGAAGACATTTGGATAAAAACAATCATGTGTTTCCTTTAGAATGACTGTTAGTGGGAGGCATAGCCCAAAAAAGGAGACAAAAAAAAGAAAGAAAAAGTTAAATTCCTGAATTACTAAAACTAAGTTTTGAATGAATGAAATGTGAGCTTATGCTTACTTATTCCAAACCACCTGGTAATCCTCAGCTGTTTGAGGAAAATTACCTAACACCTTTGTAAGAAATTAAGGTTGTACAAATCTGTGCTTTATTACCATTCTTTGCAATCTTTATTCACAATTATTTATAAATACTATAAAACTATTAGTAAGGACAGCTTATACTGTTTAAACAAAATTCCTCAATATTTGCCTTCTTCTGTAATTACATTATAATTGTTTTTATTGTTGAACAGTAAAATATGTAGCCTGTTTTGCAGATGGAATTCTCATTGCTGGTCTGTTTTAAAGTATTGGTGTTTTGGGAATATTCTTTATGCTAATTAACATTGCTCATTCTCATACATCCCTGGTAATAGAGATTCGTGCTAATTATAGAATATTAAAGGAGAAAAGATATTTCACTTGAAAACCTCAGGCAGTATGATGGTATCTGTTTATGAATGAATTTTTAATGAAATATAAGCTAATTTTAAAGAAAAACATTGAGGCTTTTTAAAGCTTTTAATAGTGCTTTAAAAATACATGTATTACCTGAACACCAATGTTCATTGCAGCACTTTTCATAGTAGGCAAAATGTGGAAGCAACCGAAATGTCCATAGACAGATGATGGATAAACAAAATGTGGTACATATTCACAATGGAGTACTACTCAGCCATCGAGAGAAAGGAAGTCCTGACGCGTGCCACAACATGGACGAACCTTGAAAACATCATGCTGAGTAAAATAAGCCAGTCACAAAAAAGCAAATACCGAATGATCTCACTTGTAACGATTCAGTGATGTTCTCTTTCTTTTTTTAATTGTTGTAGTTTAGATGAAGTTTACATTTCAAGTTAGTCTCCCATACAAGAATTTATACATACATTGTTATGTGACCCTAATTGCACTCCCCGTACTGTGACAGCACACTCCTCCTTTCCGTCCCTGATTCCCCATGTCTGTTCAACTACTCCTAACTCTCTCTGCCTTCCCATCTCACCTCCAGACAGAAGCTGCCCGTTTAGTCTTTTGTATCTACTTGAGCTAAGAGGCACACTCCACGAATATCCCTTTACGTCCCACAGTCCAGTCCAATCCCTGTCTGAAGAATTGGCCTCAGAAATTGTTTTAGTTCTGGGCTGATAGAGAATCCGGGGGCCATGCTTTCTGGGGTTCCTCCAGTCTCACTCAGACCATTAAGTCTGGTCTTCTTACTAGAATTTGAGTTCTGCACCCCACCTTTCTCCTGGTCCGTCAGGGACTCTCTGTTGTGTTCCTGTCAGGGCGGTCATTGGTGGTAGCTGGGCACCACCTAGTTCTTCTGATCTCAGGCTGATGAAGTCTCCGGTTTATGTGGCCCTTTCTGTCTGTGACGTTCTCTTACACAGTCATTTTATTAGTTTCTTTATGCTATTCAGTAGCACTAAACAAAACTATCTTAGCCCATTAAAACAAATCACTTCTTTCAAAAAAGTTATTCAACAGACACCTATTGAATTTACCTCAGATGTTATACCAAGTATTCATTGTAGTCACCTTCTTACTTTGAAAATTCTTTGTATTTTAAACTATGCTCCAGGATAAACAAAAGATAGTTTTCGTCCTTTGGGACTCTTAAGTATTTCTTAACTTTGATTTTTTTTTTTAATTGAAAATAATAAACACAAAATTTTACTACAGTACAGGCATTCCCTGGATTATGAACAAGTTCTGTTCCTAAATCTGTCTTTAAGTTGAATTTGGACGTGAGTTGGAACAGCTAGGTATGGTTCTTATCTAACGTCAGTTAGTCAAATGTTTGTCTTAGTATATTGTATATGCAGTATATAGTACCTTTATATATATATGTATATATATATATATAGGGTCACTATGAGTCCCAATTGACTCGATGGCAATGGTTTTAGTACCTTTATGTAGTATATAGTACCTTTCTATGCATAAAAAAATTGAAGGAACACTTCCAGATACACTAAGACATCTTTAGCATAATAATACAGTAATAATAACAACGAAGTTTAGATACGCATCATAAAGTAGCACCTATTTGTTATTACGAACCATTGTATGTACTTAAGTTTTTAATAGGCTTTATGTGGGTTGGTTCATAACTACACTTGTATGCAAGTCAGATGTTCCTAACCCGTAGACTGCCTGTATTACAGAATTGAAATTTTGGTATGATATCCCTAAAAATACAGTTTGTAACTGAATTAGATACTTAATTCAAGTTTCTCAGTTTCAGGTACTCTAAAGATATTAAGATGGTTTTTCTTTCCCCTTTGCTGGAGTATGAACTGAAAAATGATTGAACAAACAACTGAAAAAGAAAGAAAACAGCAAACCTTTGGAGGCTTTTCTATCCAGAAAGATGTCTGCATATTCCCCAGATTCAACTGATCAGAGTTTCACTTGAGTTACCACACATCTATTAAAATTCAGTTAATCCTAGGTAGATAGAAGATTGGATCAGAGTAGAACAGAATATGAAGGTCTTGAAATAGACCTAGGAACATACAGAAATGTGGTGTGTGAAAAAGGTGAGATACTTAGTGGGTAATATTTTAAGAACATAAAACTGCAAAGAAATCTTGAATTTTTCTCAGTATTTTTATTATTAGTAATAATATTAGTAGTGTGATTCTAAAACTGTTAATGTATAAAAACAGATATCTTTGTTTTTAGAAGCCAAGATAGTCAGTGTAAGAGAAAGTTATAAATTCAAAGAAATTAAGAGAAATACCCTGTAATGTCAAATTTAAATTGGTACTATCATTGGGAAGTCATGATACTTAAAACATGTATTTCCGGTTCTGTCCATCAAAAGGGGCCTGAAACAATGACATCTCGGTAGCAGTGAGTATACCTAGTACCTAGACCTTGCTCTCTAATTAGTATTCCCCATGAAAAGAAACCTAGACCCCTCAGAGAAACAGCTGATTTCAGATGTGGAGAGGGAAAGTATAAGGTGAGCCTGGGATATCTTGTGCCAAAAAGCAAGGAAGCGCTCAAAGACCAGCTGTAGTGTGTTAAAAGGGCATAGGCAAGAACGTAACCAAAGTCATTAACAACTTGTGTAGGAATTGTTGACTGGGAACCTAAACTGCTATGTAGACCTTCACCAAAAACACAATAAAATATTATTTTAAAAAAGGGGCAGCATAGGAGTCTCACTGTCTAAATTTGAGGTAATTTGGAATCAAAAGAGATAATGACTGTAGTTGATTAAACACTGGATAAACAAGAAATCCATGAGTTCATTGTTACACAGAGCTGACCAAAATACATTTGCCACCATTGGAGGTTACTATTACATTAAGTCCTTATTTTGAAAATTGTTATATAAAGGGAAATAATTAAGTTTTAACCCTACCAAGTTGTTGATGAAAAGCTCTTTACATAAGAATTTATCAGCTAATAAATGTGGGTGATATGGTAGAGTTAGAAAACTCCCTGTTTTTTGAGTTCCACATGGATACGTGGTACAGGTCTCGTGTTTTAATATCTCAGAATGACTTTTTTCCTCTTGACTCCCATACCAGTGAATGAAATTTTCTAGTGCTCTTTCTAAGGGACAGAGCAACTCTTGGCGGTTCTCAGCTTTATGCAGGATTCTCATTTTCAGCCCCTCCACCTCATGAGGTCTGGAGGACACAACTTTTGGATATGTATCAAAACCTTCACAAAAAGCCTGTATCAAGTACCAGCAACCCCATAGGTTGCCACAACTGGGGAGTTGCCTTTCTCCTGAGATCTTTTTGTGTCTTTTACTAAGCATTTCTGTGCGTTTGTTCTGGGAGGGGTCCCTGTGCTTCTGTTTATTCTGCTGTGTTGACAGAAGTCCTGCTGGCAAGACAGCACTTAGTCATGCTTTATACCATGATGTCTGCAGGGATCACTTTGGTAGTGAAGTGAAACAGGTAGGTATAAACACTAGGGAAGGGTGAGGATCGTGGAGGACTAGAGAAGTGTCACAAGTGGTTGAATGAAAGCTTGGCTGTTGGAACCCACCCAGAGACACCTCGGGAGGCAGTCCTGGCGACCTGCTTTTGAAAGGTCCCAGCCTTGAAAACCCTGTGGAGCACAGTTCTACTCTGTACTCAGTGGGGTCACCATGAGTTGGAATCAATTGACGGCAACTAACAACAACAACAAGAGAGCACGTACTCTTTTTTTTTTTTTTTTTAATTGTGCTTTAGGTGAAAGTTGGCATCTCAAGTTAGTTTCTCATTCAAAAATTTATGCACATATTGTTTTGTGATGTTGGTTGCAATCCCCACAATGTGCTGGCACTCTCCCCCTTCCCACCCCAGGTTCGCCATGTCCATTCATCCAGTTTTCCTGTCCCGTCCTGCCTTGTCTTGCTTTTGGGCAGGAGTTGCCCATTTGATCTCATGTACTAAGAAGCACGTTCCTCATGTGTGTTAATTGTTTGTTTTATAGGCCTGTCTAATTGGCTGAAAAGTGGGCTTCGGGAGTGGCTTCAGTTGTGAGTTAGCAGAGTGTTCGGGGACTGTAGTCTCAGGGGTTCCTCCAGTCTCTGTCAGACTAGTAAGTCTGGTCTTGTGAATTTGAGTTTTTGATCTGCATTTTTCTCTCTGTCTGGGACTCTGTCGTGATCTCTGTCAGAGTGATAAGTCATGGTAGCCAGGCACCATCCAGTTCTTCTGAGCTCAGGCTGGTGGAGTCTGGTTTATGTGATCCGTTAGTCCTTTGGGCTAGTAGTTTCCTTGTGTCTTTGGTTTTCTTCATTTTCCTTTGCTCCAAACCTGCTGGGACCAATAGCTGTGTCTTAGATGGCCACTTGCAAGCTTTTGAGACCCTAGATGCTACTCACCAAAGTAGGGTGTAGAACATTTTCTTTATGAACTATGTTATGCCAGTTGACCTAAGGAGAGCACATACTCCCATCTTAAAGGAGGATAGCCCTATGCAGAGCAAACCAACTGCGGCCAAGTATGAGCCCTGGCGTAGTTTTTCAAGATATTTTTGTTTCTTGAGAGAAGTTAGATATGCACTTCTTAGTGAGAAGTCTGATTTTTAATTTTTGGCAGCTCATACAAGTTTTTAAGAAAAACTTGTACTGATTAGATGCAGTAGAACAGTCTGTGGGCCAGATCTGTCAAATCTTTATAGTTTTTTGTAAGCCAGGACTTTCATTCATATTCCTATCTCCTGACAGAGCATCTGAAATACAGTAAGACCTCAATAAATATTGAAAGAACTCATTGTGCTTTATTGTATCTGTCACTCCTTGACAAATATTTAAAAATAAAATTATATATATATTTCTTTTTTGTGCTTTCATCAGAATTATTTGATAAGGGGGCTGAACAAGATTCAAGGCATGCCATACCTTACAAGTTGATCTCAAACTATTGATTAGCACTGTTTGGGTTTGTTTCTTCAGTTAGCTAAGAATCCAAGTATTTCTCTATCCTGAATATCCGATGGCAGCTTAGCAAATGTCTTACAGAAATCTTGGTATACCATGCCCTAGAATTCCTTCAATTATCAGTCTGGCAACCCTATTAAAAGAAGAAAGAATCATTTAATGTGACTTCTTTAAAAAATCCTAAGTCCTAATAATCATTGCCCTTTGTTTCTAAGAGTGGGCAAAACTAATCCTTTTGAAAACTGAGGTGTCTGCTTAGTCTGTACCCATGGCACCCTGATTTTCTCACAGTTCTTTAAAGAATACACTGGTCCCAGGTAAATTTTTTCCGTCTCATGTGAATCATTTAAATTAGAACTAAGAAGCCAGAGTCAACTATCTGAAGAAATAAAGATCTGTTTCTGAGCATGAAGAAGCAATTCTCAAAGTAGAGGCAATTCAGTGGAGTGACTGGCCTAGACATTGAATGGTTTGAGGACTCAGTGACAAATGGGTATTATGGGATCACCATGAGATGAGAGAGAGCTGAATAACAGGAGATGTTTGGGCATGAAACATAAGCTTCACTTCTATTTTGATAGGAGTGGCATTTGGTACGTGGAAGTGATTGACTAGTTCATATGGTAAGTAAGACCCTTTATACCAGTTCCTTTAAATAGAGTTGGGTTTGACTGGGCAGAGCTTTAGGATCTTCAAGACACATGTAAGCAAAGGTAAGAAAATTATCAAAAGCACATGGGAGTGTGTGTCATACATCAGAAATGATCCCATCTTTAGTCATACCAAATATTATATCTGGCATAACAGTTTATGGAAGCCCACTAGATTTTTGGCAGTGGGGTGAAGGGATGTTATGGTGGAAAAATCTAATGATCTCATAATCTACTCATATCAAATGATGTAACCAGGTAAGATCAGCACGAGTTATAAGTCCTTTCTTAAGAGGAAGAGTAAATAGAATGCTAAGGAGACTATTGATTGGCAAGGTGTCAAAACCTAGTCAGCCAAGTGAGAGCAAAGCCACAGTGGACCAGAGCCATATGGCAGCCTTAAAGCATAAATGCACACCCTGTTCTGGGTGAGAGCTGAGCAAGCAATAGCTGCCCAAGTGGCAAAGACTTTATCGTGGAGCACACCTGAACTGGCCTTAAAGGCCAGTTCCATACCTAGTCGAAGAGTGCTTATTTATTTAAAATAAATAAGTTTATGGGCTTTCTGTTGAGTCTTTAAAATATACTTTTTTCCCAGCAATTCCACTTCTAGGTATATACCCAAAAGACTTGAAAAAACAGAGACTTAAATGGAGACTGGTACACCAGTGTTCACTGCAGCACTATTCACAGTAGTCGAAAGGTGGGAACAACCTAAAAGCCCATCAGCAGATTGAATGGATAAACAAAATGTGCATATATACAATGCAGCACTCCTCAGCCCAGTAGGAGAAATGAAGTCTTGATACATGCTACAGTATGAATGGAGCTGGAAGACATTATCCTGAGTGAAATAAGTCAATCACAAAATGGCAAATATTGTTTGACCTCATTTCTATAAAAACACAAAAAAAGGCAAATGTATAGAGAACCAAGTTTATTAGTTGTTACCAGGGGTGGCAGGGAGGTGAAAAGGAGGGTTAACAGTGATGGAAATAACATATTGTTAAGGGTATAAGGTTGCACAGCCAGTTATTGTAATTACTGTCAATAAATTGTACACCTGTAAAAAGTTGGAAAAAAAAACCTTTTTTAAAAACACTAAAATTATTTTGTTACAATTCTGAGCCTAGAATTTTCCATCTGTGAATCTTCTAAAACTATAAATTTTCTCTAACTTTGCAGTTTCTGTTTAGTATTTCTACTGTCGCTGTTATTACTACCATTGCTACTGTCAGTTCTTAATACTTTCACTGTAGAGACTGTAAGATAGCTCTTGTGGGACTGACGTCCTGAGAATACGGAGATCTTTTCACATTGATATATTTTTCTTTAGCTGACATAATAGTTTTGTCTGAGTTTGTGATTTAGCAGACTCCAACAAGATCATTTGCTTTAAAACATCTCTGTTAAAAAATACTTTCTGGTTCAGCTTCATAGATCTTTTTCTACTTTGAACAAGCTACTCATTGAAAGTATCTGTAAAATTTTGATTACTATTACTGTGGTTTTCTATTTTTCATGTACTAATGCCAAGAAATCCTATTATATCTTTACTTTGAGCATTCACACTTAGATCTGAATCAGTGGCGTCGCGAGGCAGTGCAGGGGGTGTGGACCACACAGGGTGACACTGTCGGGGTGACACCAGAACGACTGTCTAAAATTTTTGTGCAGTGTTCAAGCAGAAATTTATTTTTTATAAAAAATCCCTGTAGTTAGTTAAAACAACAACAACATTTTTCATATGCTCAACTTACGTGTTTCAGTACACCTACAAGGCTGAAACGCTTTGCTAATTTACTTATGGAACCTTCTAATGAGCTCCAGTCAGAGCTGTCATTGTTACCCAATTACAGTGATGCTTTGAGTCACGTGCTGTCGTTTTCATTGCTGCTAGTGTTTTTATAGTCGCTGATTTTGTTTTAGGTACAATATTGTGTTAAATAGTTTTTGTGAACCTGTATTAATAACTTTTTTGAGAATGAAGTAGTAATTAAAGGAAAAGAAAGTTCATGCCGAATTTTCACTTTAACCACATGAAATTATATAAATGTAAGTACATTTAGGCTGTATGTATGATACTGTAATTTAAAGGTGTAATTTTAATTTTACTAGTTGTTTATGTCACTACTATTGCCATTACATTCAGTGATGTATGGAAATTATGATTTACGAGTAACTTTAGTACAAAAAACTTAACTGGGATTCCTTATGGTCTGGTACGAGAGGTGGTCCATGGTGGGGGGTGACACCAGCCCTGAGGACAGCACTGATCCTGAATCACAATAGTCATCATCCCATTTTGATAAATTAATCAGTACTAATGTAGATACACACGTTTATATTTGGATATATTAGTTATGTAGCAGGTAATACTTAATTAGATACATATTTACTGTTTACTAATTTACTGAATGCTATTTGCTTTATGTACATTGGAATTCTTCACAATAATCTTATGTGGCCATCATGTTACTCGCATTGCAGATGAGAAATCTAAAACATTTGCACGATTGGTTACTCACACAAAGTCATACAGCTAGTCAGTAGCGTTCTGTCACACTTCAAAACCAGGGTTCTTTCTTAACTACCTAACTGTAAGTTAAAAAATAGGCAGTTCAGTTCCTAGAAATCCACTTGAGTTGCCATCTATATTAACTGTTAGTTAAGCTGTAAATTTTTAAATCTTCGTTCCATAATAATAGTAGATTTAAGATAAATGGTTTATCTGGAATGAAAACATGTACATGTTCAGGAATGAGGACACTATGTTGCCTGTGTATTAATACATTAAGCCCTCATCAGAATTTTTACTGGGCATCTACTGTGTGCTAGGTACTGGGATGACATAACGATGAAAAAACGTGATCCCTGTCCCCATAAGACTTACAGTCTGGTTAGATGTTCCTTAACCGTTTTTGAACCCATGACTTCCTTGGGTAAACAACAACAAAAATGCCATGCCCTCCTTAATTTGGAATCTCAAAATAATTTAAATTCACATATTCCTTACCATTTGAGCCTTTTTGGTTCCTGAGTTTCTACAGTGAGTAGTAGCAAAAGCTTAAATAGCAAAGGAAAGCAACTCTGTCTCAAAAAGTTTGTTCAGTTTCTGAATTTGGGTAATGAGAGTTCAGTTATGCAGAGTTTGCATTGTGAGGCACATGTGTATCATGTCTAAAAATAATAAATAGAATGACGTGATGATTCGTTTTAAGATAACATTACTCCTCATCATAGTTCTAGTGTATACCCTTTGAATATAGAGAGACTCCATGAGAATACTTATTCCTTACTAAAAATAATTGTCGCAGAAATTTAATAACTAGATTATGGCATATATCTTACTGTTCTACCTGTGCTAGCTTAAATTTATATTAAGTAGGTAAAATGATTTATCATGTAGATGTTAAGTATTGGATATGGAAATAATTAAAGGACTTGATCACATACTGGTAGTCCTTGACTCAGGATATATTTGAGTTATGAAGCTGCACTTAATGACTTTTTTTTTTTTTGGTACATGTTATCATTAGTAATATGTACTACATACAGTGTTAAAGTATATCTGTAAGCTTATATGTCATGTTTCCAACCCCCAAAGACAAAGATTGGATTTATAAAGATACTGATAATAAAAGACAATAATAATGAAAACTAAAAAAAAAAAAATGAGGTATTCGACTTATGTCAGAACTGACTTACAACCGAGTCGTCAGCAGAGCCCGTCGTAAGTCAGGGACTACCTGTAGTTGTTTAAAGATAGAATCTACAACGGTTTATGCTGAGACCAATGGCAGAGCAGAAAACCCCAGTTTTGAAATAAGCCTTAATATAGAATCTGCCAAGCTATTAATCACTGCGCCACTAGGGCTCCTACTAATAGAATCTAGTGAATAATATATATAATATTTTGACAAGAATGCAGTCAGTTCATTCATTCATTCACCAAATTGAATACCTGATATATACCAGACTTTGTGTGAACTCTTTCCCTGGTCACATGGAACTTAAAATCTAGTGAAGTTGTCTACAGGTCAAGAGTATGTGTAGTCTGGAGATTGGCAGCTTCACATTACTTTCTGCATCTTCTACTTACTAGCTGCTTGACCTTCGGTGAATTATTTAACCTGTTTATGCCTCAGTCCCTTCATAAATTTAAAAAGAAAAAAAAAAAAGGAGGGAGAGGAGGATTGGTTCTAATAGCATCTACCTTGTGGGGTTTTGTGAAGATTAAATAACCTAATGTATAAAGGGCTTAGAACAGTGCCTAGCATAATAAGTGTTACCTATGTTTATTATTCTTTTAATATGGATACAGATGCTTAGAAAGATTGCCCGTTAAGGGGATCTTGGCCTGGTCCTGGGAACGTGAGGGTCAAGGCTGATTTTCCTGGGGATGTGATTTGGGCTTGAGAAGTGAAAGATGAATAGTGTTAACTGGTTGAATAGGGAGACGAGTGGAGTAAAATGATTCCAGGCTGAGAATAACCAGTATGAAAGCCAGGATCGAAGTGTCTTGAGGATAAGGATAGGCCAGAAGAGCAAGGTGAGGATGAAGCAGGAGAAATGATCGGGGCCAAGTTTTGCAGGGTGAATGGAAGCCTTTGGAGGGTGGTTTTATGCAAGGAAGTGACGTCATATTTTCATCTTACAAAGGTCCCACTATGTGCATTCTGCAGGATGTTTTGGAATGGGTAGAGGAGATGTGGGGAGCACAGTCAGAAGTAAAAGATGTTAAAAATAAAAGATGATGGTAAGTTGGAGTAAGGTGGGAGATGGAGATGGGGAGAAGTGGATAGATCAAAATATATTTAGAAGGTAAGATAGACATGACTTAATGTTTTATTGGATATGAAGAATGAGGGAAAAGAAAAGTGTCGATGAGGACTTCCAAGGTATCCACAACCAACCAACCAGCCATTGCTGTCAGTCGGGTCCAACTCATAGCGATCCTATAGGACAGAGTAGAACTGCCTCATAGGGTTTCCAAGGAGCGGCTGATGGATTCCAACTGCTGACCTTTTGGTTAGCAACTGAGCTGTTAACTAGTGTGCCACCAGGGCTCCTCCAAAATATCTGGTAGAAGGCAAATAGATTGTAATTAAGTCAGAAAACTGAAGGACGTGTTCTAAGAAGCTGAGGATGTACTAGAGCTGCTGCTGATACTGAGGTTCTCAAAAGTGCAGTCCCTGGAGCAGCAGCGTTAGCATCACCTGGGCACTTGTTAGAAATGTAGATTTTCAGGCCCCACCCTAGACTGGCTGAATCAGAAATCCTGAACATAAGGTCTCCTGTTCTCGAGTTTTTGGAGTGTAGTAGTTAAGAGCTACGGCTGCTAACCAAAAGGTCAGCAGTTCGAATCCATGAGCCACTCCTTGGAAATCTTATGGGGCAGTATTCTGCTCTGTCCTGTAGGGTCACTACGAGTGGGAATCGACTCAACAGCAGTGGGCTTTTTTTTTTGTTTTTTTGTTTTACTCTGTAATTTAACAAGCCCTTTGGGTGATTCTGATGAGCACACTGAAGTTGGAGAACCACTCTTTGTAGAGGCATGGTGGAAAAGTTTGGAAAGAGGGATGGATGAATGAATGTTTGAATCAAAGCCAGGAATTGATTAGTTCTTTGGGATGACAGTGCTTTTGAGCAGGGGTCAGCAAACTATAGCCCCGGACCCACTCCCTGTTTTTGTACAATTTGCAAGCTAAGAATAGTTTTCACAGGAAAGGAGTGATCTTTACAGTGGATCTTTCACATTGCCTCTGGGTGGGTACAAACCACCAGCCTTTAGGTTAGCAGATGAGCACAAACCGTTTGAGCCACCCAGGGACCTGAGTAGGTTATAGAACATTAAAATAAGCTGTCTGTAAATTAACCAAGCTATCCCAGAAGCATTCTAGTATAGTCGTCAACTATGTATTTGGGTGACTGAGAGTAGAATTAATTTCTCTGACTGGTAGACTTCTGGGCTTTGTTATTCTTTTGGTTTGTTTAATCCTTACACTGATTCTCTCCCTACTGTATATTTTGGAAGACATGCCTCTTTTTTTTTTTTTTTTTTTTTTTTAAGAATGAACCCAGAATCTTCTGTAACTTCTAATGTAAGTTTTCTTTCTGTTGACTGCATTCTATGGTGACTTACAAAGCTAGAAAGGAGAATCTGGGTGTTAGTGCTCTCTGTTCTGTCAACCCACATGACTAGAAGCTTAGGGAGATGATAGCAGAGGTGTATGAGCATCATTTCAGAGCAAACAGGAAGACTTCCAAAGTAAAATTCACGTGGGTGTTTCCAGTTTGATTATACCTTTCCTTCACTAAGTACACAGGTGAAAATAATGGCACTGGTTTTCGTGTGAATCAATTCCTATTTACTATCATATTCATTATCCAAATTTTATTAGTAAATTTGCAAGATTTTTTTACATTGTTATTTTAGATACAATCTTAAAATTGATCATCACCTCTGTGTTTTACAGAATAGTTCCCTTTGATTACTGAGCTTTTGAATGTCTTTCCTATATTCATTTCACAAATTAGTATAATGGCTATCATTATTGTTTTTTCTAGTATATACAAAACTTAATTTTTGCCTATGAATTTATAAACATTTCCAGAAGACAGAATATCTTAAGATTTGGTTGAAAACTTGGAATTTGGGCCAGGATCTAATTTCTCACTTTCACATTTTCAGGCATTTATAAAAACTATAATCCCAAATAGGCTTTGTTAGGCCCCCTGAGGTCTCATGGCACAGTAACAGCAGAATTTAGTGGAAAGAGTACAGTGTTAGGAATCCAGTAGATTAGTAGACCTGAGTTAGATTCCAAGATCTGCCATTTTCTCTCTGTATGGCCTCAGACAAGTTACATAACCCCTCTGTGGCTCAGTTTCCTTATAAAATGGAACATAATAATAGTACCTTCTTCATAGGAGTAAATAAAATAATACCACATATAAAGTACTTGAAGGAGCCCTGGGGGTGTAATGGTTCAAGTGCTTGGCTGCTAACCAGAAGATCAGCAGTTCGAACCCACCAGTGGCTCCTGCTATGTAGGAGAAAAGACCTGGCAATCTGCTCCTGTAAAGAAAGATTACAGCCTTGGAAACACTATGGGATAGTCCCACTCTGTCCGATAGGGTCACTATGAGTTAGAATCGACTTGATGGCACACAACATATAAAGTACTTAGGACAATGCTTAGTACATAGTAAGCACTCAATAAATGTAGTTGTTATTATTCTTGATATTAAAAATACCATTTTTATCACTTCAGCCCAATTTGGGTGAACAAGTGGGAGATAGAAAGATAAACAATAAAAAGTACACTGTGAAATGTCCTGTAAGTAGAGGTTTGTGCAGTGTGCTGTTACCTCATGTACGTGAGAAGTGACTTTCTCACATTACCTTATTTCATCTTCCTAACACTTCTCCAAAGTATGATTATTCCTATTTACTGATCCAGAGAGCGTAGTGATTGGAACGTCAGTCCTCAGATGTCCAATCTTATCATTCATGCTATAGTGCTGTGATGAATGCCAGGTAAAGTAAATTAAGCTAAGTTGTTTTTTTGTTGTTGTTGTTCTTTTTTTTTTTTTTTTTTTTTGAGCATTTACAAAGTATATGAAGCATTGTTACTCTTCGTGGGAGAATACACAGGAAGTGGAAGGCCTGGTTGTCATCAAGAAGCTTGCACATACAGAATGGCTAAATAATTTAAAAAAAAAAAAAAAAGCAGTGCAGACTCTACAGTTAACTTTATTACTTGGTAAACTTTTTTTTTCTTTCTTTTTTTAATAACTTTGAAAAAAATATGAAGAACAACACATTTAGAAAAGTGAAGACAACATAAATGTATAGCATAATGGGTTGTTATTAAGTGAACACCGATTAGCCACCACCCAGGTCAGGAAATAGAACAGCACCAGTCTTTTCCTCACCGCCACGCATGCTTGCCCACATGCCCTTTCCCAGGCACAACCACTTCTCTCCCCGCTTTTATGATAATCACTTCCTGGGTTTTCTCCGTAGTTTTACTATCTCAGTGTGTATTTCTAAATACTATAGTTTAGTTTTACCTACGTTTGAGTTCCATCTGTGGAATCATACACCAGCTATATTTTGGTGTTAGATTCTTTTTCAACTTTAAGTTTTTAGGATTCATCCGTATTGTATGGAGCTGTTGTCTGTTCATTTTCTTTGCTTTATGTAGTATTCCATGTATAAATATAACACATTTTATTTATCCATTCTACTGTTGATGAATATTTAGATGTCATAGTTTCTCTAAACTCCTGATTTCAGGAGATGTTTGTTTCCTTTTCCATTCTCAGACATTGTTACTTCCATTTATTTGAGGATATTTTTATCACACATACATGTTCCCTTGTGTGAAATGAAAAAATATACAGCCTAATTTGTACATAATTCTTTCTAGCATGATAGAATGATAAATACTGTACATTTTTCTCCCCAGTCTTTATTTCTCTTTAACCACAAAATTTGGAGTATCATGCAGACATGTCTCATTGGTTTACATTGTTTAATTGTGCTCTGAAGAAACTTGGGAAGTAAGATTCCTTCACACCATCTGGCTTTTCTAAACTAATCACTGTGCTTTGGAATGTTTGGTCTCACTGTCTTGGTCTTCCTGGTCTGCCCAGCTTTGGGAATGGCTGGCATATCACCAAGAGCCTAAGAATTCAGGTCTTCGAGGAGACATGATAGTGATAACTTGGGATGAGGAAAGATGGAAGACAAATTCCACTTTTTCCATGCATACTTTGGAGAACTTAGTGTACATTTTAGGGATGTATACTAAAGGAATGTGTGTTGAAGTCAACATTTTCAGCTTACCGCATATATTGATATAAAATATTTCTCTAGGTAGTTTTTCTTCTTATTATTTTTTATTTCCTTAGCAGTAGTGTAGGTCTTCTGAAAACTGTTAGAAATGCTGTCTTTCTGCCAGGAGGTTTCAAAAAATTCTGAAGACTCAGGGTTTTATAGCAGCACCTTCACATAGATGATGCATCCTTTTTCTTAAATATTGTCTGAATTTAAACCTTGAAATCAAGCCCCAGAAATGCAAACTTAACTAACCAAATATTTTATTAGATGTTACTGTAATTATGAGAAAACAAGTAGAATACAAAGATTTTCTTCTCAGATAAAAATAAAAATTGTATATGCTGACTGTGAAAATAAAATGAAAATTAAAAAATATAACATGTAAGAACCAATTCAGTATTTACAAAACTGTGTGTACATCTCAATTTTTCTTCTCCTGCTAAGCAGTACTTTTACACTATAATTCACTATTCACTGTTTGCATTAACATATTATTAGTGTGAGAATAGAATGAAAAAGAATTATATAGACAGTTTCTGGACTTTTCCTCACTTTGCTGATGCAGTTGCATCTGGGTTTGGCACTTCAGTTGAGAATTATATTCCTTACTGCTTCACACAGGCCAGTTTTAATTATTCCCTTTCCATCAACATTCCAATACTTTAGAGCATCAGAAGGGCAACATATCTCTATGTGAACTCTTCCTGGCCTCACTTACCATTCCACTGAAACACTGTCAGATACAAGTGCAATAAAAATGCTGCTCAGAAAGTCGTACGAAACCCCCACTAATGTAGTTTTACAGGGGTTCTAAGCTTATGTTTACCAGAATATTCAAATAGGAAAGTCATGTTCTTGTTAGAACAAACGCAAACATCCCTACAGATTAGAACTCTTGACTGTCTCTTTGTCTAATAAACCACATTTGGTCGTAACAGAAAACAGAAACAAAAAGGGATGAAGCGGACCATTTCATTTCTCCATGCAGAAAAATAATGGATGAGTTTATGTGTCTTGTGGATAGGGGCATACAGCTAGCAATTCACTCTCAGAATTCATAGTTCATACTACACTTCTAAGATCTGCAAATAGAGAAATAAACCTATATACAGGATCCCGTGCTTTTCAGTACTGTAATTTGCTACAGGAATTCATTTATCATCCATTTATGTAGAAAACTAGAAACTCTGTCTAATGGCAGTAACCTTTAACGCCTTAAATTCATTTTATGGCCTCAGACCTGTGTCCTACCTCCTCCCCCTGGCCCCTCCCTTTTTCCTTCCTCTACCATTTTTATTGAGTACTTAGGAATAGTTCTGGAGACCAGGGATACAACTGTGAACAAGTCTTTGTTCTTCTTGAATTTATCCTCTAGCATAATGAAGCAGACAGTAATCAAACAGATGAATAAGAAAATACCAGATGTGAATATGTGCTCTGCAGATAATTAAAACTGAGGGTTCTGTTAACGAGTGACCAGCCTCTCTCATGAGGTGATACTTAAGCTGTAGCCTGAATGCTTTAGGAGGCATCATCAGGTGAGTATCTCGGGGAAGAGCATTCTAGGCAAAGGGACCACCTAGTGCAGAGAATGTAAGGCAGGGACCTGCTGGGCTCACCAGGTAACAGGAAAACAACCAGGTGGCTGGAGTATGGTTAAAAGATGGCATTGGATGAGCCTGGGAGGTTAGCAGGAATTAGATCATGAAATGCTTTGTAGGCTAGGTAAGAAATATGGATGAAAATAGTAAAAACAAGGATAATAATAATGGTAGCGGCTGTTATTTCTTGACTCACTGTACTATGTGCCAAGTGCTCTGCTAAGGACATTACCATCTGTTATCCAGTTTAATTCTCACAATTCTGTGTGGTAAATATTATCACCTTCATCTTTCAGGTGAGAAACAGGCTCAGGGAGAATTCATTTTCTCAAGGTTACATGTCTATGAAGAGGAAAAAATGGGATTTTATTTGAGTCCTGTCTGATGTAATCTAAAACCTGTGCTCTCAACTTCTATGCTGTAAGGAGTCTGTGTGGTTCTAAATTCACCTTCCTATCCCCTACTTCCCGCAAAATAATTTCTTCTTCAGTTATGCTGATTCCAGGACATAGCCAGAGAAGCCCATTATATTAGTAGTATATGACCCCATTCAACCAAAATGAAAGTTTGATTTGAGGGCCCAAAATACCATTATCCCGGAGAACATAAATGAGTATATGTATAATATTCTGAAAGGGTATAAACTAAGCTTGAGTGACAGTCCCAAAATACTGCTTCTGGTCAGTAGCTTTAAAACTTAGTCAAAGTGGGGGAAAAGACAATTAAATGTTATTCTCAGATAAGAGTGAAGAGAATGGAAAAATATCCAGAAATGTATTTAATTGAATGGTTTTGTCCCAGAGATTTTAGCTTTTTTTTTTTTCTCTTTTAACAGTAGAGAATGAATTAAAAAAAAAAAAAAAAAAATGGCTGAAGTCTAGAAGGAGATATTTATCCCCTTGTTGTTATGAGTTATACCCCAAAAAAAGGATCTGGCAATCAAAGAAGAAATATTGTATGATCCCACATATATGAAATGTCTGTTGTTAGGTGCCAGTGAGTTGATTACGACTCACAGCCACCCTGTGTACAGCAGAACGAAATGCTGCCCAGCCACTGTGTCAAGCCATCTGGTTGAGGGTCTTCCTGTTTTTCGCTGACCCTCTGCTTTACCAAGCATGATGTCCTTCTCCACGGATTGATCCCTCCTGATTACATGTTCAAAGCATGTGAGATGTACTCTCACCATCTTTGCTTCTTAGGAGTATTCTGGCTGTACTTCTTCTAAGAGATTTGTTCATTCTTTTGGCAGTCCATGGTATATTCACTGTTCTCCGCCAACATCACAATTCAAAGGCATCAATTCTTCAGTCTTCCTTATTTATCATCCAGCTTTCACATGCATATGAGACAATTGAAAACACCATGGCTTGGGGTCAGGCGCACCTTAGTCTTCAAGGTGACATCTTTGCTTTTCAGCACTTTAAAGAGGTCTTTTGCAGCAGATTTGCCCAGTGCAATGCGTCTTTTGATTTCTTGACTGCTGCTTCAGTGGATATTGATTGTGGATCCAAGTAAAATGAAATCCTTGACACCTTCAGTCTTTTCTCCATTTATCGTGATGTTGCCTGTTGGTCCAGTTGCGAGGATTTTTGTTTTCTTTATGTTCAGGTGTAATCCATACTGAAGGCTCTGGTCTTTGATCTTTATCAGTAAGTGCTTCAAGTCCTCTTTACTTTAGCAAGCAAGGTTGTGTCACCTGCATAATGCAGATTGTTAATGAGTCTTCCTCCAATTCTGATGCCCCGTACTTCTTCATATAGTCCGGCTTCTCAGATTATTTGTTCAGCATACAGCTAGAATAGGTATGGTGAAACAATATAGCCCTGACGCACACCTTTCCTGACTTTAAACCACACAGTATCCCCTTGTTCTGTGTGAATGACTGCCTCTTGATCTATGTACAGTTTCCTCATGAGCACAATTAAGTGTTTTGGGATTCCCATTCTTTGCAATGTTATCCATAATTTGTTATGATCCACACAGTCAAATGCCTTTGCATAGTCAATAAACCACAGGTAAACATCTTTCTGGTATTCTCTGCTTTCAGCCAGGATCTATCTGACATCAGCAATGATATCCATAATTTATTGATTATGAAATGTCTAGAGAAGGCAGGTACATAAATATCAAAGTTTATTAGTGTATACCAGAGGTGGGAAGGAGGGGGAAAGGAGAGTTAATGCTTAAGGGGCACTAAGTTTCTGTAAAGGGTGATGAAAAAGTTTGAAAAGAGATAGTGGTGATGGTTGCATAATATGATAAATGTAATTAATGTCATTGAATTGTACAGTAAAAACCTTGAAATAGCAAATGTTATATATATTTTACGACACGCACACACACTATATATATATATATATATATAATTGCCTTCCAAACTTATACTCATTTTTTATTTCTTCCATTCATCACTTTAGGTCCATTACTTGTTAACGTAATTACATAATCTTTATTTGCTAACAATATATACTTAGAAAAGAATACCAAAACCAAAAACCAAATCCATTGCCATTGAGTCTATTCTGACTCAGAGTGACCCTGTAGGACAGAGTAGAATGGCTCCATAGAGTTTCCAAGGAGCACCTGGTGGATTTGAACTGCTGACCTTTTGGTTAGCAGCCATAGTTCTTAACCACTACGCCACCAGGGTTTCAATAGAAAAGAATAGAACATTGCCAGACAACTTGCATGGAATGTCAGCCCTATATCACAAGTATTTCAGGATAAGTTTGCCAGAAGGAAATGTACCGACAATTTACTCAACCGTTTTGAGTAGAATGGTGTTCAGATTTTCTAGTTTTACCGAAAATTAGTGGGAAATCCTCATAAATGAGTACTAGATGAGAGGATTGGTAAAGTTTAGAAAATGTTTTAAGAACTTTAATCCAAAAAAAAAAGTTTAATCCAGGAGCTGATATTTCAAACATATATTAGTATTTTAGCCATAGTGCCCTCAGGATCTTCAGCCACTTTACTTTGGAAATTATTTGTAAATAACATACATGACCCCCTTTCATTAGCTACAAAATAGAAAAAAATCATTTTATCTGATATTTTTTGCTAGTTATATAGCTGTAATGCCACAGGATTATAATATATTAAATAAATAAATATTCTGTTATATGCTTTTAAATGGGAATATATCAGCTGTAGCACAAAAGCTCATTTTAATTACAGCAGTTTAAAAACGTCTGGGATCTGATCCAGTACCCGACTATTAGTGGTTATGACACTCATGTCACTCACTCAGGGCTCAAGATGAGGCTGTGGCCTTGATCTGATGCCTGTTTGGACATTAAACTAGAGATGTAGTTGAGCCCCAGCTAGAGTACATCCACATCCCAGCCTCCCTTGACACGCCTCAAGCTGATGGGCTAAAGGCTGCTTGAGGGAAGGTACATGGCAGGCTCAGGTGCAGACTGGAAGCTGCTTTTAGAAAGTGAGTGGCAGGCTGATTTGCCTGGAAGGTATTGGATCTTGCTAGTTAAAGGATTTGTACTTAGAATCAAATTTACAAAAAATTGTTTCATAAAATGAGGTGAAAATTAAAAAGTTTAGTGAAATGCAAATGAATTTGATTTCTTGAATCATTGTAATTCTTCTGCACAGTTACCACTTAACTTTGTGGTCCGTGATC
This sequence comes from Dugong dugon, assembly GCA_030035585.1. Taxonomy (NCBI): domain Eukaryota; kingdom Metazoa; phylum Chordata; class Mammalia; order Sirenia; family Dugongidae; genus Dugong; species Dugong dugon. Next base: position 16,341,999 of record CM057480.1, on the reverse strand, counting down.
TAAGCGTTTAGAGAAATGCCCATAGGCTGGGTTTTATGGATGCTGCTGAGGCTGTCAAAAACAGGTGAAAACTTCACATCTTCCAACATCTTCAGTTTCCCTCTTCTGTTATCTAGTAAAATGACTCTTGTGCCATTAATTGCCAAGGACTTATTTTTAAATTCAACCTTGTGTTTTATTCAGTGTTGTAAATTGTTGATGTCAGATGATACAGTATGCTATTGAAAAGTTCTGAGTTGGCTCTGGATACACATGTTTAGCTTTGCTTGGAATAACATTGTAGCCATATAACAGAACTCTGTCATCAGCAAATTAAAACCTCGGCATGATTATATGCAATCAGTGCCATAATAGAATGGTAGTGGCTTTAAAATTAAACAAAGAGTACAAACAAAAAGCGCTTTCTATTTCCAGGCAAAAGAATCAACCATGTCAGTAACCAAAAAGTAGACTATCATTATTGCTCCCTTTACATTACTTCCTAAAAGAGTAATATTGGACTACACACACACACACACACACACACACACACACACACACACACACACACACACACACACACACACACACACACACACACACACACACACACACACACACACACACGAAATAATAACTTTGTTATTTATAAATTCAGTAACAATGAAATTCTGCATGTTGGAAAGTATATAATGAGACATATCCATGCTATATTGGTATTTATTGAACATTGGCATTTTATATGACTGCAGTAAGATTTGATGCCAGTATTTTGAACTATATTCTCCATCCTACCTCTGCATCATGACATCTATTCATCAAAAATAAATACTCAAATCAGTGGAGTGTTTTTGTACAAGGTAATAATTACCTTAAATTTATTACCCATAGTCTACAGACTCCTATCATTCTTTATCAGATAACCCAGTTGTTCCTACATTTGTAGAGATTGAGCTGTGAGTTCATTTTTCTTGTTATTTGATAACTAGATCACTTGGAGACTGTTAGAAATAATCGCATTTGGAATCAAGCAAATAATGGTTGTTAAGACTTTCTACTAGTTTTCTTTTTCATTCCGTTTAATGAGTTTGCTTATAGCAGCCCTCAGGTGCCTTCTTTTGCATAGATTCTTGCTGAAGTCAGCATTCTTTTGCTGTTAAAAAAGCACGTGATTTTTATGCTTCACGTTTAAGGTAAATGCCAATTGTAGCATTCATACATTTGCCAAACCTAATGTGTCTGTTTGTGCTCAGTGCTTTTATGGCAGCAGGCAGAGAGAATTTGCCGATAAATTTCCGTCACCTTTCTGCATTGTCAGAATTACATTATGCAATTGTGGGTATATTGAATACAAGAGAATTCTGAGATGAGTAGTGTACCACAGTCCATTTCCCACTGCTGTATTTTTATGTGAACAACACACACCTTCTGTGTTTGTTTGCCAACCGCTCCTTTATGAAACACCTCACGGGAGGAGGGTGCTGTCGGCAAACAAATACAAAGGGCACGTGTTATTTGCATAAAAATATGGTACTCTATTCATTTGAGCCACTTTGTTAGCACTATGAAAACTGGTTTGTCACTTTGATTCAGGTATGAAGGTGTTTTTCTGATGCTGAAATAAAGTGTGAGGCAAAGCTGGCATTTAATTGACAGTTGATGCCTGCTATAATCAGTGCAGTTTGGAAAAATATATCACAGCAACCGTTTTTTATACAGTTTCCTTGGGTTTGATTTCATTTTAAGATTTTAGATGGGGATTCACATAGGACAGTATAATGTGATAGACAAATCTTGGTTTGGATTCCAAGTCTGTTTCTTACAGCTTTGTAAACTTGAGCAAGGCATCTAATCCTCTGAGCCTGTATATCCTTTTTTTAAAATGCAGATGATATAACCTACTTGTTGAGTTTTAAGAATGAAATCAAGTTATGTAAAACACTTAACACAGGTCTGGTGCCTACCTTTAGTCCAGAAGTCCCTGGGCTTGTTAGTGGCAGAACATCAATCAAAAGTCAGATCTTCTAACACAGAGAGGTGTTTTTCAACTATACCACATTGTCCATTTTTACTGGTTAGCAAGTCTGGGTTCTGGCAAATGGCTATACAGGGCTATGATTTTTTTCGGGTAATTTTCCCCTATAAGATTCTGTTAGAGACTTTCTTCAAGAATTCTAAAAAGTCTGTAAGAGTTAGGTGAAAGGAGGATAAGGAGAGTTGAGGGATGTCCAGGCTTCTGACTCTGGTGACTGTTGATAATGGGGCCATCCACTGAAATGCAGGAGGAAGAAAACAGGTCTAAGTAGGACTTGGGTGAGTTCATTGATTAGTGCCTTTACCCTTTAATTTATTTTTAACCTTTATGTAGGGATTTTTGCAACCCATGTTATTCATTTTAGGGCATTTTAAAATGTGCATAGTTCTCTTTTTTGGAGACACCCTTTTATCTGCAGTGCAAGTCTAGATCAGATTCCTTGGTAGTGGTGTCTCTGATACCATGAGTTTGTCATTCAAAAGCAGTGACTTTTATATTGAGTTTTCCATAATTAGGGCCAAGTTAAAAGCTCAGTCCTTAAAAAATGACACTTTTCTCTATGAAGATATTCTCATTAAGAATCTAAATGTTGTGTACAAAAGAAAAAAAAGACTATAACGTGAGTATAAAACTGGGTCACTTAAAAGTCCTTTGGGTTTAGGTTGACTGCCCGGAAGGCGGAACTGAAAAGGGAAGAGGATGTTAGTCTTTCCATAGTCAAAGATTTGCTAATGGATTTTTCTGCCTTTCTTTTTTGATTGCCGCCTTCTTTGAAGAAATGATGCAGCATACGGGAATGTGCAGGTCAGACCGACCTAGGTTCAGATCCTGTGTCTGTCACTTACTACTTGAGTGATGAAGACTGATTTATTTAACTCTCTGAGCAATCCTCCATTTTTCCATCTGTAACATGGAGAGAATAATACCTGCTTGGGGCAGTTCTGGAGCCCTGATGGTGCAGTGGGTAAGAGCTACATCTGCTAACAAAAGGTCAGCAGTTTGAATCCACCAGTTGCTCCTTGGAAATCTATGGGGCAGTTCTGCTGTGTCCTGTAGGGTCGCTATGAGTAGGAATTGACTCAGTGGCAGTGGGTTTTGGTTTTTACGAGGTTATTGAAGAAGTGAAAAATGAGATTTAAACAACACATTCATTTAATAAAAGTAGGAGTTTTTAAAAAATTATTATTGCTGTTATTATAATAATAATAATTTTGGAGCCCTGCTGGCACAGTGGTTAAGAACTCAGCTAGTAACCAAAAGGTGAGCAGTTTGAATCCACCAGCCGCTCCTGTGGGGCAGTTCTGCTCTGTCCTGTAGGATTGCTGTGAGTTGGAATCAACTCGACAACAACCGCTTTGGTTTGTTTTCTGGTTTTTATTATTATGCATCAAGCTCGAGTCGTACAGAGTGATAAAACATAATAAAGCTCATATAGATAAGTTTATGGTTTATGGGTTGCTAGGGTAAAAGTTTTGGTTAAATGGAGATTGGAGCTAATCATTAAGATGAGATTTCTAAAAGATTATCTGTGGGGTTATCCCTGCTAACCCTCTGACCACGTTCATTGAGTTGTCTGTAAGGTAGATGGAATGAGGAAACACTTCTTCTTCCAGCTTAAAGAGAATATGTATGCCCAGAGGCATGCATGTCCAGCCTTGTGGGAGAAAGTGCTTTAAAATTCCGCCAGCAGCACTTGAGACTTCCCTGATGATGAGTTGTTTGCTAAACTGTGCCACAGAGTATTCAGTTTAATTCACTTATCTCTGTTGGCATAATTTCTCTTTAAAGTCAGTACTCTTAAACGTGGTTGGGGGTTGGAGGGGTGTAGGTCAGCAGGGAAGCCCATTCCAAATCTTAAAGTGACCATATTTAGTGATATTTTTAATTCATGGGCTGTTTTCTCTCCCAATTCCCCAACTGTTTCATAGACATTTTTTTCTTTAGCTTCACATGCTGTAAGATATTCTCCAAAGAATGTCACCAAGATAGTATGTTCTCATTTTTTCTCTGAAGAACCCTGACTTTCAGAAAGACCTGAGAAAGAGGGCTTGACCATTGGTGCAGGTGGGCATCGAGCTTCATGCCCTTCCTTTCTTCCTCCCTTCGTCCAGGAGCCTTATCCAAAACTAACCGGTTACATTTTTGTCTGTATTTCTTTTGGAAAGAATTGAAAGACTCAAGTGAGATCTGACAGAGCCTGTGTAATGGAAACAGCCCTAGGTTCAGCAGCTACCTGTCAGTTCAGCCCTGCTTCTCACCTTCCCTTCTATCTGAGTGTCCACATATGTAAAATGATTTCTTGGCATCATCTTGATGTCTTGTTTAATTGAAGGGTTCTTTTTTGAAAAATTTTAAGCTCTAATTATGATAAGTCCAAACCTACGCAGAAGCAGAGAGTTAATCCCCCATATACCCATATCTTAGCGTCCACAACCATCAACATTTGCCAGGTTACTTCATCTCTTCCTCTGCATCCATCCCCCCGCCCCACGTTTTTTTGATGGCGTATTTTAGAGAAAATCCCAGTCGTCAATGCCGTTTCGTTTCTACAGTTTACTATACATCTCACATGAAACCTGTTATGTTTCACATCTTTCACCTCTGCCTCCCTTCACTCTTCTTAGAAGTAATTGCCAGTAATACAGAAATAATTTTTTTAAAATCTGTTTTGTAAAGATTTCTGATTCTGTAATAATCCTACTTCAGTAATTCTTCATTTGAGGTTTATGGAAGCCCTGCTGGGTGTAAGAACCTTCTGAAATTAAATGCAGGTATTTGTGTGTGTATTAGCACTTCTATTGGTGGGGGGGATGAAGTGACATTGTTTATGAATGTCTCATAGGAGTGCCTGGCCCAGAGACTCGGAGGCTGGATAGGGAGTGTGTAGGGTCTTCACCTGATTCTGGGGCCCTGCATTAATTGAAGTATTACATGTAGAAGATAGTATATGGGTGATAAAGAGCCGATAAAAATACAGTGGGACATCAAATAGTGTCTTGGTAGCATAAAACGGAGCTAGTTGTGCTTACAATCCTGTATTTAGTAAAACAAGGCCATTTAAAAAAAATACACTATAAATAAATGCTTTATATACATTTTTGGAAAAGATTATTTAACTTTATTTATTTACAGCTGTTAGGTGCTGTCGAGTTAGTTCTGACTCACAGTGACCCGATGTACAACAGAACGAAACACTGCCTGGTCCTGCGCCATCCTCACAATCATTGCCATGCTTGAGCCCATTGTTGCAGCCACTGTGTCAGTCCATCTGGTTGAGGGTCTTCTTTTTTTCCACTGACCCTCTACTTTACTAAGCATAATGTCCTTCTCCAGGGACTGGTTTCTCCTGATCGTATGATGAAATTATGTGAGATGATGTCTTGCCATCCTTGCTTCCAAGGAGCATTCTGGCTCTACTTCTTCCAAGGCAGATTTGTTTAGATTTATTTAGAGCTAGATATTATTTATTTGTGGCCTCAAGATCAAGTTATCCGTCTCTTTTAGTGTTTGTAAAGAAATAAAGCTTTTCTCCTTTTTTGTGCTAATGAAAATATTTTCAGAAGTTCATTTAGTATTGATTTGTATTGGGTAGTTTAGTTGTTAGGGAGCCCCTGGGTGGCGCAAACGGTTAAGCACTCAAGTACTGACTGAAAGGTTGGATGTTTGAACCCACCCAGAGGCACCTTGGAAGACAGGCCAGGTGATCTGCTTCTGAAAGATCACAGCCTTGAAAACCCTGTGGAGCAGTTCTGCCCTGTACACATGAGGTGTCCATGAGTTGGAATGGACTCTGTGAGAACTAACAACAATAAACTTTAGTCGTTTAAAAAAAAAAAGATTTATCTGAAAAGTCATTAAACCTGGGTCACACTAGACATCCAAATCTGTAAATTAATATACATGCTGCCGCTTTGTTCCTGCAGCAGATTTTCCCAGGGGGAGAGTTAGATATAATTTTAACGCTTGTTAAGTGTGCCAGCCCTTGGTAAGGCTTTAGATCGGTTGAAGTATATGACTCTCTCATGGCCAGCTCTTACAGGTCATAAATCTGTATGCTGAGATGTACAGGACCTGAGTTAGAAATGAACTTTTGCTAATTTAACACCGTACTTGGAAATTGGGGGCAGGGTTTTGACAACTGGGCCTCATGGCCTATAAGTACCTAAGAGTCAAAGTGAATACAGTAACTACAGAGTTCTGTAGTTTCATTTTCTTTTCCTTTAGAAGGACACTTGTTACTTGGAGTATGCTTATTAGTTTTTGTTCTTTTACTTGACCAGAAAGTAATACCAACCACGAGCAAATGCATAGGTCCTTGATGACGTTTCCTCGAAGGTTATAAATAATGCTGTCAGAAATCAGCATTGATTTTTGTGTAACTCAAAGAATGGTTCCTTGTATTTGGAGTAATGCTTCATTTCTGCTTTTGTAGGAAGCTGTTATTAGATCTGAGTAGCCGCAGTACCCAAAGAAGATTAATGATTATTACACAATGCTGAGTGTGGTTCATCACATTTCATAATTAAAGAGGATGATGCTGTTACCTCTTGGGCTTCATTTTCGACCATTGGCTTGACTTCTTCAGGAGTGATGGATTTATATCATCTGTTTTTTTTTTTTTTCAGCCACCTGCCTGGGGATGAGTATAGGTATATTACTGAAATGCTTAAGGTTTCATCTCTGTGCCTATAGCACATTTCACCATTTAACACAACATCACTAAGGTAGGAAAAACAGCACAGAGGAAGGAGTTACACAGTTGGCTGTTAGAAAACAGCTATTGAATTGCAGAATGAGGAATTTCTATGGCTGTGATATAATACTGAACCAAAAATCAGTGTGATTTACACGTGAACACAAACACAATCAAGTATTAATAGGATGTAGGTAGAACATAAGAACCCTAGGGTAGAATTTTCTAGAAGTACCCTCATAGCTACTCTCTGATTAACATGCTCTTACGTGGGTGGAAGATGAAAAAACAATATATGGTTTATCCTAAATACTTTAACTGTCTAAGACAACTGAGAAAATGATGTGGTGGCTGTTTCTTTGTTTTGTGCTCTTTCTGCTGCTACTGCTGTGTGTGCCTCCTTGAGAGGCTGTATTAGTTTCCTAGAGCTGCTGTAACAAAGTACCACAAACACGATGGCTTAAAACAACACAAATGTATTCTCTCACAGTTCTGGAGGCTAGAAGTCTGAAATCAAGGTGTTGGCAGGGCCATGCTCCCCCTCTGAAGGTTCTAGGGAAGAATCTTTCTTTGCTTCTTCTAGCTTCTGGTGATTTCTGGTGGTCCTTGGTGTTCCTTGGCTGGTAGCTGCATCGTTCCAGTCTCTGCCTCGGTCATCACATGGCCTTCTTCCTTGTGCCTGTGTCCTCTGTGTCTTTGTGTGTAAATCTCCCTGTCCTTTCTCTTATAAAGATATCAAGTCATTGGACTTAAGGCCCACCCTAATCCAGTATGACTTCATTTTAACTTGATTAAATTCACAAAAACCCTATTTCCAAATAAGATCACATTCACAGGTTCTGGAGATTAGGACATGAACTTATCTATTTGGGGAACACATCCCAGCCCACTGCAGAGGACATGTTCAGTGGTAAGCAGAAGGAGTTTTCATTGTAAATTCAGGGCTGTGGTTTTATTTCTTCTTAGTTTTAGGATAAAACTGTTAGTTGCCGAATTTAAAAGTAGGTCATCAGTTTTCCTAAAGCATAATACCCCCCCCCCCCAAAAAAAAAAAACCTGTTGCTGTTGAATTTATTCCAACACATAGCGACCCTATAGGACAGAGTAGGACTGCCCCATAGGGTTTTCTAGAAGTGGCTGGTGGATTCCAACTGCCAACCTTTTGGTTAGCAGCCGAACTTTTCTTAAACACTGGGCGACCAGGGCTCCAAAGCATAATTTGAACTTGTATTAACTGAGGGGATGATTCTACTTTATGTAGAATGTTTTGTTTGGCTAAACTCGTGCGCGTTTTTCTATAGCATTTAAACAACAGTTTGAACCTTTAGGATGTGATTCCTTGATTTTTCCTTTTCTTCATTTTTCCTTGCTCACATCCTTGACATAGATTTCCGGGACCAGAAATATACATTAAGAAAGTAAAGGTAGGGTGAGAGAGCACTGCTGCCAGCCCTGTTTTTTAGCAGACTCAGAAAGTAATCAAGTAGGTGTGTTATGAATGTTCTAAGACACTTTATAGCTTATTATGAAGATTAGAGTTAAATAATAATGTTAATTATGATGTGTGTATAGTACACACTTTCTACTGAATAATTTTACTCTTGCCATAACCCTGTGAGAGGTAAGTTAGCATATGTATTATCTCCACTTACAAGATGGAAATACTGAAATATATATAAAGAGATATTACTTATCCTGTCTAGTATGCAATGTGGAGATATGTATAGATAACATAAAAGCAGCAAACATCAAATGACTCCTACTCTCAAAGCATTTATAATCTAGAGGCGGGGTGCAGACAAGTAACAGGCAATTCCATATGATGTAGTGTTAATGATAGAGATATCTGTTGGGGTGCTGTAAGAGAGGGTCAAATTGAACCCTGAGGGGAGGTCAGAGGCCTCTGCTCTGGATACCCTGAAATCTGCTGGTCTTTGTTCCAGGCTTCTAGCATTGGGGAGAGGCAAGCCTTCTCTACTGCTAGTCCTTTGACTCTTGCCTTATGACAAGGAAAATGAAGCTCCACTCCTGTGTGCTTCCTTGGAGATGTTAGGAGAACTCCAGACATCACCAGCATGTCTGTTGGTTGTTGAGGCTCTCCTGAGAAGAGTTGGGGAAAAAAGAGGTTTGATGTCAGATTTTTATTTGCTAAATTAAACATCTTAATTTTTCAGTATTATAACTTAGAAGTACTCTGGGAATTTCTTCTATAATGATGTCTCAAAAGCAGGGTAAAAACATCTTTGCTGTCTACTTGATTGCTGTATCAATAATCTTAGGTTACTTAAGTTTTCTGTGGATCATTTCTTTTCAACTATAAGATTGAGACTGTGAGCATGAAAATTAAGTATTTAGTGTAGTGCAAGCCACCTTATGATGGTTCAGTAGATGTTAACTGTTGTTATAATTTTTATGCATAATTCTGCTTTGGTCAGTACATAAGAATCTTTGAAGTATGTTCGTTAACAGTGCAAATTGTGATGAAAATTAATACAGGTAGTCCCCAACTTAGGACGTATTCGAGTTATGATGAACCGCACTCACAACCATCCATTTGTTGTTTTTTGTATATCTTATCGTTAGTAATATGTACTACATACAGTAATGCAGCATGTAATTTGCTGATGTTACCATTCTCCAATGTTCACTCACAGATGTTCGGTGTAATGATTTACTGTTCAGAACACTGCTGTATAGATTAGTTTTCTAAACTAAATCAGGGGCTTCGGTTGCTTGAAAACATGAACCCAAGCGCTGATTGCTTTGCTAACGTTGACAGGCAGATTTGTGAAGCGGTGAGATGTTACCACTAAATATATGAAGAAAAAAAGAAAAGGACCGTACAGACAACTCTGAAGTAATTTTCTGACTAGAAACGCCATCTTCATTCTCAGGGGAGTTATTACCGAAACTGACAAAGTACCAGCGCCATCCAACTCTTCTTCCTTGTCAGAGTAAACTTTTTATGATTTGTGTATTTTTTTAATGTATGTATGTATTACAATATATCTGTAAGTTTACATGTAATGTTTCCAACCCCCAAAGACAAATAAAGATTGGATTTATAAAGATACTGATAGTAAAAGCAATATTAATGAAAACCAAAAAAAAGAATGAGGTATTTGACTTACATCAGAACCGATTTACGCCTGAGCCATTGGAATGGAACCCCGTTTGGGGACTACCTGTAATTCTAATTGGAGCAAAAGTGGAGTCACATTTGCTAATCCACTGTGTGTGTGTATGCAGAGAGAGGAATAGAGTTAATTAAACTAATTATAAAATTAGCTGTTGTGACGATTAAAATTATTAATGCAAACAATACATTTAGATGACTCCTTAAGGAGCCCTGGTGGCACAATGGTAAAGCGCTCAGCTGCTAACTGAAAGGTTGTGGTTTGAACCCACCTAGCAGCTCCTCAGAATAAAGACCTGGCAGTTGGCTTCCATAAAGATTATAGCCTAGAAAACCCTATGGGACAGTTTTCTTCTCTGTCACATGGGGTTGCTGTGAGTCAAAAATCAACTTGATGGCACCTAACAACAACATGAACCCCATATATAGCCAGCTTGTGTTCAAGGAAGTGGCAAGGTCCCTGGAGATGGTGCAGGATAAATTACCAGTTATTATAATCACTTATTTTAATTAGAAAGGATGTCACTAAAATGTATGTAAATAATTGATCTTACAACTAAGATAAATGCATTGTAGTGGTTTATAATGTCCATTTTCACCCTCTTAAAATTTAGTTAATGTATATTTAAAGATTATTGTTCATGCTAAACATTCTTCTGCCTCCTGAAGGTGCGTCTTTGTCCACTAGAGCCCGGTGGGGGAATACAGTCACATTTAGTAGCGGAAGTGGTGGCAGCAGCGAGTCTACAGTGGTTTAAGGAAGCTTTCAAAGGCACAATGCACTTCTCAGCTGATGTTTCTTGCTACACAGTTTTGAAAAGCTAAAGCTATTTAACTACTCTTTGGGACATTAAAGTTAGGCCGTTAGTAGGATTCCTACTGCTTTACAGTCAGAACAGTAAATTCAGACAGGAAGATTGGGATGTCAGTTCCTCACGGTGTTTGGAAAATGCAGTGAAACTCAGACTCAGGACTTGAATTTGGCCACCTAGCTATTATTACCGTGGTTAAAAGATCCAATTTCAGAAACAACTTTTCTTTCCTTAAGCCTTTACTCTAGGACACTGACAACATGATACTCTAGTGTAGCTCTGTGTTGGTCTTGGGAACCCCAGCCATCAGCATTACTGGGGACTTGTTAGAAATGCAGATTCTCAGGCCCCACCCCAGACTCCCAGAAACTCCTGGGCCTGGAACCAGCAACCTGTGTTTGGTTTGTAACAGGCTTTCCAAGTGATTCCGATGTAGCTCAAGTTTGAGTGTCACTGCTTTTTATTGGTTCTTATTATTGGCTCCTAGCCATTAGATGGAAATTTAAATCAGGAAAAATGGACAAATCAGAGGAATTATAGATGGGGAGCAGAGATGCTTATTGAAGAGTTAAACTTCAGCACATTTTGTGGTTAATCCTAGTTAGGTCAAAAATTTCCTTCAGCTCCATAGCAGAAAGAAATAACTGTGTCAACCCATTAATATGAAATGTTTACCATGTTTGATTTCTGTGATAGTATGATTAATATCCCTTGGGCCTTATCTTTTCCTGACGATATTTTAATGATAAAACTTCAGGGTAGAGACTGAAAGTGTTAAATTTCAAATTGCAAGTCTAGTCATTAAGATCAGTTAAAATTAATATCTTTTGGCCCCCCCACCCCCAGATAAAAGCCTCAGCCCGTCTACACTACTTTTAGTTCCGTGAACTCCTAATGCTCCTTCACCTTTTGGTGAAGATTCTGTTTCCTCTGCCTGGAAACACCCCTCCCTCCCCACTCTTTGCCTTGGCCTGCTCATTCTTTAGACTTTAGCTTAGACGTCACTTCCTTGAGGTAAAGGTTCCCACAGATGCCTCTTCTTCCTCTTTCACATCACACCAATACAGAGTAATTGCCTGTGTATTGCTCTGTAGCCCCGATCCACTATAAGCTCTATAGGGCAGTGGTTCTTTCTCTGCAGCTGCTACCCCAGTGCCTGGTACGTATCAAGGATTCGTTCCATACCTGATGAAGTGCACAAATGAGTAATCACTCCACCAGATAACTAACAACCAACCATTCAAGAGAACAGTATGGATACACACATGTTCATGTATATATCCTGTTACTATCATTATTCATATATTTTGTTTTTTTAGTTTTTCCTTTTTTTATATGGTTTGAAGTAAAATCCATTATATCTCACTGCATCCCTTCCTTAAGCTCTCAACGCGCTTTATCCCATTTATCCGTGTTTTGAAGCATAAATAGGACCCAAATGGAGGTTGTAAAACAACTCAGCCTGTGAAATTCCATGCTAATGATATTATTACAGTATGGATGAAACTTTTTTAATCTGAGACTTGCGTTTATGAATCTTGTAATGAACCTTGGGAAAAACCAGTACTGTTCCATTGTTTCCAGCTGTCAGGTGACACCCCAGTGGCCAGAGAGAATCAATCTGGGGATCCTGTTTCCAGTGAGTAAAAATATCTTTCGTCTTTCTCTTTGAGCTCGTGCATACTTGTAAGCACATGACACAGGGCCTAGTATGCTACAAATGGTGAATAATGTGAATTGCTTCCCTCCCTGCTTTTGAGCTTTTAAAGGTGGGTAGCATACCATTTCCATAAAGAGGAGGTGCTGAGAACATTGGAAAATGAAAGGATCAGGTACATTAACTGTCAGGGAGATGCTCAAGCACTTTATCCTTAACTTCTGAGGGTTATTAGTTCAATGTTACTTCGTATTTTCAGAGTTAAATTTCATAGTGTGGATTTTGTTTTATCATGTCTGGCTAAAAAATTGTGTGGGTACAATGAATGAGTGTCAGTAGCTCAAGAAATAGCGTATCAGCCATTTAAAAAAATACCTACATGTAGGTACACTTCTCAAATTGACAGGTTAATTCAGTCATCTACCTCATTATGTTACGATTAAAGCTCATCTAAAAGTACCTGTTTTTGCAAATTATGATTATAATTGGATAAATTAAGAAAATAGTCCCGTGGGAATTTGGTAGTCAATCCTGGAAGGAAGGTAATTAACCTCTGCTGCTGTTACACCACAAATTTTGTTTCATTTGTACTTTAAATCTGAAATATTTTTAATTAATGAAACAAATAATAACAAAACCAGAAAACCCATAAAGCTGTATTTGGCCAATCATATTGGCAAAAATTAAAAAGATAAAACTCAAGTTATCAAGGATTTAGGGATACAGGCATTGTCATACACTGCTAGTGAAATTGGAAATTGGTCCAGCCTTCCTAGCTGGCAGTTGGGCAGTATGTCCCCTGTGACTCTGAAATTATGAACAATTGCACAAGTGCCCTGAGATATTTGTCCATGGCTAGTCATGAAACATTTTGTGTAATAGATGCCTAAATTTCCAGCAGTGAGGTACGTTATGGTATATCCATTCAACAGAATGGAGCCCTGGTGGCACAGTGGTTAAGAGCCACGGTTGCTTATCGAAAGGTCAGCAGTTTGAATCCACCAGCCACTCCTTGGAAACCCTATGGGGCAGTTCTTCTCTGCCCTGTAGGGTCGCTATGAGTCACAATTGACTCGATCGCAGTGAGTATTCAACAGAATAAATAGACAGCCATTAAAATGTTTATTATATATATAAACATGGAAGGATTTGTATAATATGTAAAGTGGAGGGAGGGGGATCACTGCACAGCTGTATGTCTCTTTAAAGGAGCCTTGGTGGTGCTAGGCTGCTAACCGAAAGGTCTGCAGGTGGAACCCACCAGCCACTTAAGGGGAGAAAAGACCTGGTGATCTGTTCTCGTAAAAATTACGGCCTAGGAAACACTATGAGGCTGTTCTGCTCCCTCACGTAGGGTCACTATGAGTCAGAATCGACTAGACAGCACACAACCACGTTCCTTAAGCAAAGGAAAAATTCCAGAAGGAAATGCGCCAAAATAACAATAAGTTATTTCTGGGCAACTTTCCCTTTTCTTACCTGTATTTTCTGAAGTTTTCCTTTGGGCATGTATTACTATTATATTTTTTCCCATGAAAAGGAAGCCATATCAAAATAGCACCAAGTTTTGTCCTAATCCAATGTTGTTATTAGCTGCAGTTTTCGAGTTGGTCCCTGACTCATGGCTACTCACGCACAGTGGAATGAAATGCTGCCTGGTCCTGTACCATCCCCATCATTAGCTGTGGACTGGACCATTGTGATCCATAGAGTTTTTATGGGCTGGTTTTCAGATCGCCAGGCCTTTCTTCCTAGTCCACCTTGGTTTGAAATCTCTACTGAAACCAGTTCGGCATCATAGCAACACACAAACCTTCACTGACACAGGGGTGGTGACTGCATGTTAGGTGCATTGGCGGAGAATCGAACATGTGTCTCCCTCATGGAAGGTGAGAATTCTACCATTGAAGCACCAGTGCCTCTTCCTGACACAGTGAACCAAAAGCCCACCTGTCAAATCAATTTCAACTCATAGTAACCTTATAGGACAGAGTAGAACTGCCCGATAGGGTTTCCAAGTAGTTTCTGGTGAACTTGAACTGCTGATCTTTTGGTTAGCAGCCTTAGATCTTAACCACTGTGCCACCAGGGCTCCACCCCTAACCCGGTAGATGAGGAGAATTGGATTTAAGAAAGTTTTTCAAAGGACATTTATTTTAGGGATATCTATAGAAGAACATTTTGGGGCTTCCTGGTTAAACCATCTGCTAATTTAAACTTCATAGTTTTGCTGTATAATCCTAAACTTTCCAGAGAGTTAAAGAATTTGCCTCAAGCCAAGGCTCCCTTGTGAATGCATGAAATAGAAAACCACCGGCAGATATCAGGGAGCCGTGGAGGTCTTCCTGCCCTCCACATCCATCTCACCCTCTCAGAGCTCATGCTGCAGGGCTTGAGATGGCACAGTTAGAACTGTACCTTGAGGCTAAGCATTTTCTTCCTGTAGTCTTTTGTGAAAGATTAGTGAAGGGTAATGTGTCAGATCACTGACCTTTTTTGTGAGTTAGTTCATCAACTGAATCTGCTCCCTGGGGTGGGGGCTGCAAAGCAGAGAACAAGCTAATGAGAGACATGAGGGAACAGAAGTGCTGACATCTGAGGCCAGTATACAGGGAGAGGTGAGGGGGGAAAGGAGAGAATGCAAAACACTTTGCCTTTCTCTCTGGTTTGCTTTGTCCTGTGTAAGATGAAAACAATTTACCAAATAATTAGATGAAAGAAACTTGTGATTGTGATAGCAAATTTCCAAATGTAGCGGGAGTACTTGGTATAAATTTCATTGTTTGTTATTATGTCTCTCTCTGCCGCTTGTCTGTCAGTGTGTTATACTGTGGTGATTGGTGTGTTGCTGTGATGCTGGAGGCTATACCACCAGTATTTCAAATACCAGGAGGGTCACCCATGGTGGACAGGTTTCAGTGGAGCTTCCAGACTCAGACCAGGAAGAAAGGCCTGGTGATCTACTTCTGAAAATTGGTCAATTTAAACCTTACGGACCACAACAAAACATTGTCCAACTCACTTGCTTTGAACACGTCATTAGGAAGGGTCAATTGCTGGAAGACCATATCATGTCTGGTGAAGTAGAGGGCCAGCAGGGGCAAGGGAGACCCTCAGTGAGATGGATTGGCGCAGTAACCGCAATGATGGACTCAGACATGACGGTGATCGTGAGGATGATGCAGGACCAGGCAACATTTTGTTCTGTTGTACATAAGGTCACCACGAGTTGGAGTCAGCTTGATGGCATCTGTCTGTCTTTCTAGCTAATCTATCATTGGTTGTCAACTGATTTAGGTAGATTTAAGCAGATTTAGAAGCCAAATATAATCTCTCTGCAATGACATTTATCACATTCTGCTCCAGTGTCTCGAATATTCCCCTCTCTTCTAGCTTTTAATACATCTTGAAGGAAAAAAAAAAAAACCCATTTGTGTAATCCTGCTGACCTGTCTGATCACCCATCAGATTCAGAGTAACCTTTACAAAGCTGTCATTCTCCTTGATCTTTTGTGCATTTTGCACTGTGGGGGATTAGCTCTTTCTTAAAACTATTTCCTTCTTTGGCTTCTGTGAATCAGTTTTCTTTGTCCTCTTCCGTATCTGACCACTTCTGTTTTGACTTCCAACTTGGTTACTCTTCATTTCCCTAACTGAGCTTTCACCAAAGCTCGATTATTGGCCTTTTGCTCTTCTTTTCATACATTCTTTCCTTCAGCGATCCATTTTTCTGTAACAACTTAAACAGTTACCTCTCAACTCTTGCTCAAATCTTCATTTTTGTGTCTGTCAGCCCTAATCTCTCACTAGAACTTACTTCTTGGGAATATCTTATGGATGAACTTGGCATGCTCAAAATTGAAATTCTCTTTCTCCTTCCAAAAGCTGTTATTTTCTTTATCTATTGTGAGTGTCTAGTTATTGAGTCTCCATAAAATTGTTTTTACTTCATCATCTGTTATATTGCCTGCATTAAGTCAGACACAAAATCCTATGAATTCTTCCCTCAAAGTTCATATCCCAACACCTCTTTTCTCTTCATCCTCATTTACACTAGCCTCGTTCAGGCACCTAGCACCTCACAGCTTGGGTAACTTTTACAAGCTTCTTGAGTGGTATTGCCAACCACTGTTTTTTAAAACTTTGCACTGTCAGCCATTCTAAAACACTTATTTCAAAGTTTCAGTCATTTGCAGTCTTACCTTTTTTACAGAATCAAAATTTTCACCTACTTCTCACGTCTGCTTCTATCTTGGCAGTAGTTCTGTATCAGTTAGTATATTTCCTATTTTTTAGTACTTAATCCTATCCTACCTGTACTCAACTATTTCAGGGACTTGCTGTCGTCCCCATTTAAATCTCAAGTACCTGTTGAGTAGACTCGAGTAACACGTTGCATTTTCTCCTTGCAGGGAATTGTGTAGAGTTGTTTAATACCCAAATGTTTTGTATTCGTGTGTGTGTGTGTTTTCCACGACTTCAAAGTTAGTGCTTCTCAAACTTTACAACGGCCAATAACTTCTCAGATTGCTTGTTCAATGTGTTGATTGCCAAGCCCAAACCCCAGAGAATCTAGTTATTTAGTGTGAAGTCTGAAAACCACGCTTTGAGCAACACTGCTTTTCATAGAGTCCGTTACTTCTCCCTGACATCCGTATGTGGTACAAGTAGGAAATGTGTGTCAATGGCACTGTTACTACATGTGGTTGTGTGCATGTATAGAGTTTTTTATACATATATAATCTGTAGCAGTGATTTTCAGGTCAGTCTTCAGAGAATGCTAGGACTCCATGGATGCTTGCGGAATTCCACAGGGAACTGTTTTCTGTCAAGCCGAGACTTAAACTGTTAGGAATTCAATCATGGTGTTCATCTGTTTTATGTGTTGGGATGGTAGGGAAGATTCTTTTGAATGAGGACTTCTGCTATTAAGAAAATTTAGAAAACAACAGAGTAATACAGAAAAAGTAATAAATGCACATACTGTTTATTCCAATTTCATGAGAAGGTAAAACAGATTCTAAGTAATACCTCATTTTAATACTCCACTTTTAATATAAAGCATGCACCTGTTTTATGTTACAAAACAAATATTAAACTCCTAACTTGATGAATGAAAAGCTATTTAGGGCCCAAGTGTATTACATTTTCTGTATGTTGGTTTTAATAGACTGAAGCTTCCCTAACTGTTTCAATGTTGGCTATTGTTTTCTCTTCATTATGTCAAGTTTCAGTTCAGCATATATTTGACCTCTGCAGTGTGAAAAACAAACTTTGTGCAGAATTGTATTACAATATAGTAAAATTATCCACTCAAGAGAAACGGTGATTTCAGGACCTAAAACGTTGTTTACTGAAGATTCCTATATGCAAAGTTAAAACATATTTCAGAGAAGCATTTGATGAAATAACACTGATTTGTGCAGTATACGAGAATACGTTGGTGACAAATAAAGCAGAAAGACCTTTCTGTTACTGCACATTGATCTCAGCCAGTTTGGTCACTTGCATCTTTTGGGTTCTTTTGGTAACTGTCACAGCCTTGCTACAAGTGAAATGAAGTCTCTGATCAAATTCTACCCCTCTGCAAACCTTCATTAGCAAGCAGGCACCATAGTAATTAATCATAAAACCCTGTTGATGAGCCAGTAAATTCCCCGCTTTGTCCTTTTAAACATACTCTGACCAGCACCAAGGCAAGAAAATAACATTTTGATGGTAGGATCAGCTAACTCTCTTGTCTGATTAGGCTTCAGAATCTTGTACTCATGTGGGAAGTGGGCATGGTTCTGGAACAAGACCTGAAGACGTGCATGACTTTGGATGCAGCTGAAAGGTGTTAGGTTTCTGGGCTTGCCATATAATCCTACACCGTTCATGTAGAGGAGTCCTGGTGGCGCAGTGATTAAGCATTTGGCTGCTAACCAAAAGGTCAGCAGTTCGAGTCTACCAAGCCGCTCCTTAGACACCCTATGGGGCAGTTATAGTCTGTCCTGTAGGGTTGCTATGAGTCGGAATTGACTTGACAGCAGCGGGTTTGGTTGGTTTTTGTATTCCTATAGAGGTGGAGGAGCTCGTGTGATATTTCTGACCAACCACATATTTTGAACACTTCATTTTCCCAGTAAAATTTATTCCGAGCATCCTTGTGCTCATAGATGAACTCTCCACTGGGGATGCAGGTATAGACAATGGATCCAGCTGCATCTGCAGTTAGAATCCTGACTAAAGTCTTTCACATGCTAATCAATTGCCCCTGCAGTGGTGATCCCTGATTAAGTCCTTCAAATGCTAACTTGGACATAGAGATACATCATACTGTCTGTACCAGTATTTTTTTAAATTGCAGATCTGATCTGTTAGTGGGCTGTGAAATCAAATCGATAGGACCAACATCGTTTGCTTACCATAAGATAGGATGGGATGGGATGGGAGTGCTTTGCATGCAACTGATTAGGTATTATTTGGTGAATGCTTTGTTTCAGTTACGTATGTATTTATCATTGGGTAAAATGTACTTGATATAAAATGTATCTCTTACTGTGGATTCTGGTCAAAAATGTATGAAATCAGCCGTTAGTATTTTAAAATAAATTACAGGTGGTATACAACTATAAATTTAGTCAGTCCCAGGATATAATAGAATGGAATGACTTCCTGAGGGTGATTTTCATAAATGAAACCTAAAGCTTTCCCGTATTTCTGAGATTACATTATTCTTGTACAGAATCATTGTCAGCCAAGACAGTAACTGAGAAGGAAAAAGTTTTGTTTGTTGAAAAACAGATCTTAAGCCAGGCATTCTATCAACAACAGACTATTTTCTGGAGGTGTTAAAAATCACTGTTATGCTAGATCTTTTATGTTAACATGTAGCTAGACTCCCTGAATCTTCAAAACAACGGTAAAGAGAGAAGATGTGATGTGATGATTACAGCAGTAATGACTCTAAGTGCCAGATTTAGCAGTATTTAAGTCATGCTGTTACTTTGCAAATGATACTGTAATATGTTTAAAATACCCTTGACAATAAAGATGTTAAAGGCCTCAGCACCTGTTCTAGTCTTCCCGATTTTCCCTTTCACAAATGTTGCTTTTCTAATTAACCCTTCATAACTCCTGAGCTTTGCTGTCTCTAGCTATGCTTCAAACATAGGGAGATGTTATCAGCCTCACCGACTTTCTTTTGTTCTGCCTGTACAGTAGTAATGGGTTGTCACCTTGTGGCATGCTTTCTCTCACCAAATCTCTTAGGTCCAACACAGCAATTCCTGCAAATTTAGGGCTTGAAATAACACAGGGAAGTGCCTCACCAGAATCACTTGGGAAGCCTTTAGTAAGTTGTAGGTGTTCTTCCCATTCGGCTACTGTACAGAGCTTTGCAAGAAACCCAAGCTGGAGTGTGTGCTCTGTAGAAGCAGGGACATGCCCCCTTTCCTTAATATTGTGGCCTTTGTGGCTGGTATAGCAGCTGGCAGATGTGAGGTGCTCACATATTTGCTAAATGAATGAATGAATCATTGATTTTATTGGCATTTACTTCTGTCAAGGCACGTGCTCAGCTGATTGAGCTGCATGGTCCCAGATGCAGTAGGGCGCCATCTCTGTTGCTCAGGTCTGCAGAAGCCTGAGGACGTTTGCCCCGCTCCTCAGTTAAGGGTTTTGGAAAGCAGCAGTCAGACTTGCATGGGTGCTAACAAATTTCCAGCTGCTGGTGAGGGGCTGGAGCCCTGGTGGCGCAGTGATTGAGAGCTCAGCTGCTAACCGAAAGGTCAGCAGTTCAAATCCACCAGCCACTCCTTTGAAACCCTCTGGGACATTTTTGCTCTGTCCTACAGGATTTCTATGAGTCAAAATTGACTTGACAGCAACAAGTTTGTTTGTTTGTTTTGGGAGGGCGGTTGGTGGGTGGCCGCTGAGTCTGGGCATGTAAACACAAGAACAAACAAGCAAAATTTTTTTTAGGCATTTTGATGGAAACAGATGCTTAACGGAGGGATTCTATGATGAAAAATTAGAAGAGGTAGCCCTCATATATATCTCTACTATAGAGCTTACAGTTTTCTAAATTTGAGTTACCATTATTTATATTAGTTTCAATTGTCTGCTAAATGTAAGCTCCTTGAGGCAGGATTTATATTTGTAACCCCGATAGCATATGACATAGTGAGTGCCTTGCACGTAGTAGGAGTCCAGTAAATGTTTCATGAAGGTATAAGTGGAGCAGATTGCCCAGAAGTAACTCCATAAATGCTTACTGAGTTTCATCTATAATGAAATGAAGGAATTCGACTGGAAAGCTTCTGGTAGAGGTCCCTTCTGTCTCTCATTTTATTATTCTGTGATTTGGAAAAATAATTTTAATTGACAATCCTATAGTGAGAGTCACATCATATTCTTAAAGGTGCATATATAATTTAAAGTCCAAACAAGGCTTTTTTACACAGGTGTTGGAAATGAAGCGTAAGTAATTGGAAGTACTAGAGATAATGCAGGAGGAGATAGGCACTCTAATATAACAATGCCAGATACTCTCTGTCAGTGACTATTTCTTGCACCTCTGATGTTAGAGCAATTGATGTTCACAGTTGTAACTGCCAAGACATGGCAATGCTTTGGTCTTTACAGTATTCTTCACTGTCTGCAGTGCCACCAATTGTAAAAAGGCATTGAATATTGAATCATGATACATCTCTTGATACATATACCTGAAGATTTCTTTTAAATCTTGCTTTGTCCATGAAACCTTCTCCCCTGATACTCTCCTTCTCTTCCCAGGAAAGGAGTGATCTTTACATGTGATCTTTCTGCCTTTGTAATTAGGCCTGCGAAACCCCCTCCTCTCCGTTTGTTATTGTTAGTTGCCGTTGAGTAGATTCCGACTCATGGCGATCCCATGTGTGTAGCGTAGAACTGCCTCTTGGGTTTTCAAGGCAGTGACTTTTTGGAAGCAGATCACTAGGCCTGTCTTCTGAGGTGCCTCTGGGTGTGTTCAAACTGCCAACTTTTCGACTAGTGGTCGAGTGCTTAACCATTTGCACCACCCAGGGACAGCTCCTCTAGGTTTAGTTCTATCTAGATTCTAGAACTAATCCTGTCCCTCCCTAAAGGGCTTTACAACACCTAACCCCATTAGTCTCATGAGTTGGAATCAGCGTGACAGCAACGGGTTTGGTTCGGGTCAAGCCCATTAGCATCTAAACCTACTTCCTTGGTTTTCTGCAGCTGGGGTCTCTTTCCATGTCGACCCTGCCCCTAGCGCTGCACCTGCCCTCCACGTGGGCTTTATAAGCTCTCTGATGACAGTTATTTCTTTTTTCTCATCTTGAGCAGTGCTCTGTAGTGCACACCCAGAATTGATTTTACCCTCCTCCGTGTGTGATTTCTAGATCTAGCTCGTTTATCCTGCCAGTTTCCACATTCTCTGAGGGAAAAGACCTTGTTTTACTTATTTTAATTCCTCTCTGCTGCACCCATCACATAGCTGATATCCAGAAATTATGGAATGAATACATTAGAGAGAATGAATTGTGTCTAGTACAGTTTTAATATTAAATATATACATCTTTAAATGGGTGATAAAGTATGGTTCACATTTTAAATTCTATTAACCATAATATGTGATACACTGGTGCCCTGTTTCCTGACAGGGCTGGAAAATAGACTTGCCTGTATAGGTTTTCATCTGTAAAGCCAGATCCTGAAATGTGGAAAAATGTTGGATTTATTCTGTAGAATACTCGGGTAATAATGAATCCTCTAGGAATAAACTCCTCTATAAAAAAGTCAACCTGATTTAAAAAGAAGATAAAACCACCTTAGTAAGTCATGCGAAGCAGAGTGTCAACGTTTGAATCCAGGTTTGGTAAAAGTACCTCAAAAGAATGCCTGCATTCTGTGTTCTCATTCCCTGTTGAACGATAACAAGGTTGACTGTCTTTGATTATGTTAAGATTATCATCTCTCTCAAGTCTCTTTCTCCCTCCTTTCTTCCCTCATGATGTCATCTCCAGTTTTTCTTCTTTTCCCATCTGCAGCCTGTGTACCCATCCCTGAAAAAGAAGGGGCTGTTTAATTATTAGCAATTTATATTTACTAGCTACTTACT
The DNA here is from genome assembly GCA_030035585.1 of Dugong dugon. NCBI lineage: Eukaryota > Metazoa > Chordata > Mammalia > Sirenia > Dugongidae > Dugong > Dugong dugon. The sequence continues at coordinate 16,319,579 of CM057480.1, read as the reverse complement.
AGCTGTGTGCCCTAGGGGAAGTTACTTTACCTCTCTGAACCTCATTTTCTTCTTCAGTGAAACAAGAAATGACAACAGTATCCACTTGCGTGGGGTCACTGACAGAAATAATGAAGTAACAAAGGGGAATTGGGAGTTTTTAAATATAGCCAGTGGATAGTGACCGAAGTATAACAGGGTGACCTTTGTGTCATTTGAGAAGTAATTGAAGGAGTTGAAGTTGCCTAGTCAGGAACAGAAGAAACTTGAGGAACTGTCTTTAACCAAAACCAAGGATACTGCTGTCGAGTTGATTCCGACTCATGGTGACCCCATAGGACAGAGTAGAACTGCCCCATAGCGTTCCCAAGGCTGTAAATCTTTGTGGAAGCAGACTGCCACATCTTTCTCCCACAGAGCAGCTGGTATACTTTAACCACTGAGCCATCAGGGCTCATCCAAGAATTTTAGCCAGGAGGCAGAACTGTCTTTAGACTTGTAAAAAGAAAGTCATGTGGATCAGGTAGAAGAGGTAGCATCCTTATTCCTTTTCCTTTAAAATGTTTAAGGGCAAAAATGAAAGGAGGTGAGATTTTAGTTTATTATTAGGGAGAACTTGTTGAAAATTAAAACTCTTCCAGAGGGGCATGGTCTACATTATATGTGAACTAGTAATGTTTAAGCATCTAACAAGGATTGTTATGGAAGGTGTTTCTGTATTAGCTTGAAGGTTAGCTAAATGACTTGAGAACCTGTAATTCTTGGGTACTGCAGAAAATATTTTAGTACGTGTTTGTGGTAGGTACAAACTGTGTAATTAGGTGATGATTGGTATCTTAGTCTAACATTCTCTGGCTTAGGAGATAAGTCTTACATTTATCCAAAAGATGAAATTTAGCAGAAATAAATGCAAGTTTGGCTTTGCCAAACATTGGCTCATTATTGAATGAGATAAATATGGTATAATCGTAGCAGGAGATTTGTTTTCCAGTGCTGACTGAAAACCAGGAGATTAGTTGATCAGTGATTCAGAACGCTGATGGGGCTGCCAGAAAAAACTAAATAGATGTGTTATGTGGTATTGACTGAATGAATGAACAGTTCTGAAGTTATATTCCAAATCAAGGGAGATTAGTGGAAATTGGCACTTAATGTTGACCAGACCACATCAGAGTAGCAGGCTCTTTAAGAGATATTTTTCTTAGATACTTGAAGAAGAACATTGACAAAACAACAGAGGGAGAAAGTGGGGGTAAAATGGCTTTTAGATAGTGTGGGCAGGCGGGTTCTTTCTGATACATGACACTAGAGGATTGGTGGGGAGACAGTGGTGAGCTGGTGCAGAATGCCCCCATCCAAAGGAAGAATCTCTTCTGCTGCTGCTCAGCTCCAGTTCACTGTCACCAGTCCGGTGTTGCCAAGTCTACCATTTTTCAAGAGAAGCCAAAAATCTGTGCGTCTTTGTGAAACTTTCAAAATACTGAGCAGGTAAGCCAACTTTATTTGGAGACTGGGTGTTCTTATTTAGCTATCAGTTTGTGGCCCCAGCAAGAGTCTACTAGGCTCTTTGCCCTATGTAGGAATAAAGAAGTCTTTGAGGGAAACAGGATTGTTTGGCCTAGAGAAGGGACAAAGAATTGCTTCAGATACTTGCAGGTAATCAGGTGGAAGACCAATTTGGCTTGTTCTGTTTCCAGAAGGCAGAACAAGGACTAGTGGAAGAAAGCTGCAGGAAGGCAGATTTTACTCAAGGAAGCACTATCAATTAGAACAGTCCTGAAATAGGCTGTTGGGTTGAAAATTCTTGTTTCTAGAAGGTGGTATTCAAGCAGATGGTAGATGACGAGTTGTCAGGAGTGTCTAATAAAGGGTCTAGACCAGCTGATACTTCAGCTTCCTTCTTATCCTGAGATTCTTGAATCACCAAGATAGAGGCTTCTGTTCAGATGTTCTCCAAATGCTCACCTTTATGTTCACGAGTGAGTTAACACTCTCCCATACTAGGCAAGTGCACTATTCCTAAAGGCTTGGTTTTTCTCTTTGTGTCTACTTCTAATATGTGATGAAGGTTCTTTGGTTTGCAGTTCTTGTTAAAAATGTCTCTTTCATGTAATGAATCACAGCATTCAAAGCCAAATTCTCAAGAAGAGCTTTAGAGTCTCTGAAGCTATAATTGTTTTATTCTCCCAACTGCATATAGAGCAGTTTGATCACTAGTGCTCTAACTAAAGCCCGTTTATTCAAGCTCTAACCCTGCAGAGCATTAGCAATGCAAAGTGAACTAAAGATAGTTTATTTAAAAAAAAAAAAAAATCCTTAGCTGGAATTGTCTCCCACTTCATTATTATTTATCTTAATAGTAAGAACATGAAAATAGAACCCTGTTATTTCATTTTTCTTTTCTATATCCATAACCTTTTGATAACAGTTGATACGGAATTATCTCTCTGCTTCTCTCATAACCCTTGTTTTAATGGTTCACATCTGTTCATTTCTTATCAGGGTGACAGTTAATATATTTCCAGCCTAGATAAGAGCTCTTGATCTTCTTTTACTTATAACTACTTTCAATTGCTTTGCAACCGACTGATGTGATAATCTATATAATGCTTACCTGACCAGTGTGTGCATTTCCAAATCAGTTATTGCAGTAGGTACCAGGTGCTTATTTTGAACTGGAACGTGGAGAGTTACATTTTTTCAAAGCTTATGAAGTCGGTATTATGGTACTCATGAAGGTTATCAGTGATAATATGGTCATAAATCCCACACCCCTTCTTGAATCTAAGATCAGTAGAGCATAGGACCTCATGCCACCTACCTGTCACAAGAGTGAAGACGGTGCCTTAGCAGTGGGATGTATCTCCACCCTACACCTTTCATGGTCCTCAGGGAGGCCCATTTTGCCTGCCTTAGTTAGATACTGAGTCTGGCACTTGACCTCTTGAATAATGGGAGGAGACACTACTGAGAATTTTGAGAGTGTGGAACATGAGTGGATAGTTTAAGGATTTCCCTTCAAGCTTTCCTTCACTGACTAATTTGTAAAGGTAGTAATGTCTGGTGATTTTATTTAATTCAGCATTTATTTCTTTGTTTAATTTATTCTGCCAGACTCTACAGAAAATATCAAATTGAATAAGATATAAATTTTTAAGAAGCTTCTTTTCTAAAGTCAACCAGGTAAGTCTAAGAAATAGAGCAAAGGCTGCCTAATTTGCAGTATAATATTATTGAAAACATGGCAAAGACTTGAGTTACCATATTTATATACAAATGATTTCCTAACAATTCATTTATCTACTGTCAGGCACTAAAGAAGTAGTCAGTTGGAATATCTGCTCTCCTAGGGGGATGGGAAGCTGTCCTTGGTGGACAGCAAATATTAACTTTAACTTTCTTGAATACCATTGATTTTCTTGTATTCATCTTAATTGATACCAAATTTGATGGCTTTTTCTCCTAGTTTGTAAGAGTAAAATATAGAGAATTTAAGCCTAATGTTTAGATTAATGAGCACTCTTTTTACAATCTTATGCAAATTTTACCATTAATAAAACTTCCTCTGCTGCAGGCAAAATACTTCATTTGAGAATGAAAAAGCAAATTGGGCTAATATATTGTGTAAGAAGTTCATAGTTAACTGTTGAAAATGATGTTAGTTTGATCTCAGCTGGAACTAAGGTACTCTAATGGCCACGAGATGTTAAAATAATGGAGAAGTTTAGAGAAATGATGACTGTGAATTTTATAGTTGGAAAAGTAGAATTTATTTTACTTCTGTGATTTGGTAGATGTACTAAGGCAAGTTATTTTTAAGTTGGTAGCAACTTTCAATGCATGTTTTCTTACAAGCTTTCTCATAATACCATCAATTCTTTAGTAGTAATGAATAGATAATTAAAGTCAAAATAAACAGTCATTTCATTCTTTTCTACTTTTACCATCCTTTTGATATTTGATTATGGACAATTTCAGTCATATGCAAAGCAGATTACTATCATGCAGCCTATTTTCCCAACCCATTTATCAACACATTACCAATCTTGTTTTAACTTTACTTCTACCAACCCCCACCCTAGCCTCAGATTTTAAAACAAATCCCAGGCATCAAATAATTTCATTGTAAATATTTCAGTATGTATCTCTTTAAGTAAGTACTCTTTAAAAACAAAACAAAAAACTATAACTACCATACCTTTAAACAGAGCTACTTTTGAGTTGCAGTAGGAAGTAGGGAGTGCTGGGATCTAACCAGATATTGGTGACATTCATTAGTTCTGGGTACTTGGACAAGTCATTTACCTTTCCTCTCTCCCTGCTTTCTCGTCTTTAAAAAGAGGAGATTCAACTAAATTGTCTAAAATCCTGTCCGTCTCAAAATTTATAATTTAAAAATAAAATGACTTGCATTTTGCTTTGCTATATCCTTCTTTTCTTTCTCATTCTCTTTTGGAAGAGCTCTGAAATAGCCAAAAAGAGAGACGAAAAATAAATGAAGAATCTGCATAAAAAACAAATTAAACAATCAGCCCATGGAAACATAATGATGAATTTGCATTGGGAAAGTCTCTCAATCACTTAGCAGTTTAATTGTGCCATTTGTAAAATGAAGTTTTTAACATTCTAGCTTTAGATAATCCAGACTATTTTGTAAGTGAAGAAATTTGGGTTTTAAAATGCTCTGCTTTCAACAGTAGAGTGAGATAGGGCAAGTGGTCTCTTAGGAAAATTAATCTATTTGTTGTCTTTTTGGGAAATTGGAATTTGGAGAGTAGAAATGAAAAGGTTTTGAGATGCGTGCTTGAAATATAACAAAGGATAAATTGACAAGCTTTGGAGTAAAAAACTACTTTGAGATTTTGAACCTGCATGACTCACAGAATGATGGTACTACTGAAAGGACAAGCAGAAGTCAGAAAGGTGAGTTTGTTTGCTGAGGGTCTGTTGGATTTAAGATGACGAAGGTCTGCTGCGGGCCCGTGCCCAGTAGGCTGTTAAAAGGCCCTGGCCTAAAGGTTTCTCCAAGTTAGGGGCAGAGGAACAGTGGGCTGCCCAGGAGAATGGTTGCCACCAGTCAGCCTTCCCAGCCTCTCAGATACATTCCTGCATCTAGAATCCCATTTACAGCCTCTCAGGTGCTGACACTGGGATTGCATTGCTTCAAATTCCGTATCATTGTGCCGTTACTTTTCATGTTTACTGAAGTTGTGAATAACGTTTCCCTAGTTTGCCGTTCACTTGTTTTTTCTTATTATTTATTAAAGAACCAGTTAGCTAAAGAACTTTGTTAATTTTGTTACCCTTTACTAAGAACCTGCTACGTACACTGTCAAACCAAAAATCAAACCCACTACTATGGAGTTGATTCTGACTCATAGCGACTCTATAGGACAGAGTAGAACTGCCCCTGTCCATAGGGTTTCCAGGGCTGTTGTAAATCTTTATGGAAGCAGACTGCCACATCTTTCTCCTGCGGCTAGTGGGTTCCAACCATTGACCTTTCGGTTAGCAGCCTAGCACATTAACCACGGCATCACCAGGGCTCCTCACGTACACTGTACTGGATACGTCACATACATTATTTATAATCCTCACAACAGCCCTGCTTGGTAAGCATACTTCTTCTCTGGATGAGAAAAATAAGGCTCAAGCAGGTTGAATTACTCACCTAAGATCATGCAGCTGTTAAATGGCTAAGCTAGAATTCAAACTGAGGTCTGTCTCGAAAGTCTTTGCTCTCACTAGGTTTCCACTAATGTATTTAATCATGTGACCTACACAGTACTGCTTAACTGCACTTAACATGTCTTTGAAATCTATGAAGGGACTTTTTGTTAAGGTGCTTTTCTGCTTTTGTTACATTGCGTATAGCAGGTAGCTGTAACTGATGAGTTATCCAGAATAAATAGAGCCTAACATGCCAATTTTATCTTTTCATTAAGAATAGTCATTATTTGAATATTTTAACGTTTATATTCGTATTTCATATTCTCACACATGAGACATCAAATTCATTTATTTCATTTTAGTAAACGATGTACTTTTTCTCCAGATTATTGCTCTTATTTCTCCTTCCCCTCTCTTTGCCCCCACAAAGAAATTACTATGAGAATAAACCTTTCTTTCGTGTGTTAAGGGTAGAAAAACAGTATCTGGCCATGAAAACTAAAAAATTGCCTTCGTTTCTGAAACAAACTAATTTCTTTGGGGTTGGAGGGAAAAAAATCCCTGAACATACAGTTTATGAACCATCCAGAAAGTTTCTACCTGAATTCCAAGTATTTAAAAGAGATTTTAATATATTAGTGAACATTTTTTTATATCTCTATAAGATTTAAATATATTTTCTAAGCACCAGAGGAAGAATGTTTACATAGGGCATTGTGAAATAAGTGATATTTTTTACATGCTAATAGACTTTGTATATATTTCCAGGAATTCGTGATGCACTGAAAAAGTAATCTAGGACACTGTCCCCTCTTTTAGTGAATTAATGGAATTGGGTTTTCTTTAAAGTTGTTTGGAAAAAAAGTGATCTATGTAGATAGGATTTTTGTTACTCCTATCAGCAACACAAGCATATGAACGACGATAATGACGGTGCTTTGCCTGATTTCTAGAAACTAGTGTTCTCACTGTTGCTGTTGCCACTCTGTTGGTAAGCAGAGACAGAGAGAACGCATGTTAACGGAGCCAATCAAATCTTGAAGTGACACTGAGATTTGCATCTAGCTCTTGAAAACCAATCTTAGAATCATACCTCTTGGTCTGCTGAAGCATTTAAGAGTCATTGCATATTCAGCTTGGATAAAAAACCAGTTGCTGTCAAGTCGACTCTGACTCATGGCAACTCCATGTGTCAAAGTGGAATTTTGCTCCATGGGATTTTCAGTGGCTGATTTTTCAGAACTACATTGCCAGGCCTTTCTTCCAAGGCCCTCTGGGTGGACTCAGACCTCCCACCTTTGGATTAACAGCTGAGCGCATTAACTGTTTATACCACCCAGAGACTCCAGCTTGGTTAGGCTGATGATATTTAACATGAGTTTCACAGCAATACCATACCCTCCTTTCTTCTCCTCAACCCTTTTTCACCTCGCATTCCTAATCTTTCACTCGTTCTGTGTTGCTGTCAGGTATCTAAAGGGTAGGTAATGTGAATCTGTAAAGGGCAAGGGGTTGGGGTTGGGGGAAACTAGAAAAAGGGGAAATAATCCATCTTTAAATTGTTTAAAACTGTTTTCTTTTAGCTACAGAGCCCTTTGTTCAAATAAAATTTGGTCCAAAACTCCAGAACACGTAAAAGTTACTGAGCTGCTCTGTTTGGAACAGGAACAAAAGGTGAGCCCTCTTCTCTAGTAGGGCCCCTCCTGCTCTGAGTAAATATGGAGGGGGCGAGTGGAAAGTGGAGGCTTTTAAACAACTTCCAGGAGTACCATTTAAAAATCATTTCTCTGCACTGAAGATCTGTGCTTTGTTGGGGCATGTAAGTTGAGTCCAGTGTAGGGCAAGATGGATTTTTATTGTTTAAAAAGATCAGCCTCCAGATCATAATGTTGTTGTTGGTTGCCATTGAGTCAGTTCTGACTCATGGCGACCCCATGTGTAGAGAGTACAGTTGTTCCGTAGGACTTTCAAGGCTGTGACCTTCAGAAGCAGATCGCCAGGCCTGCCTTCTGATGCGCCTCAGAGTGGTTTTGAACTGCCACCCTTTTGGTTGTTAGTCAAGCACTTAACCATTTGTGCCACCCAGGGAACCTCAGAACACACATGATACTTATGAGGAAATCAGCAAAGTTGGTTTGAGAGCTTAACGTAAGACATTGAAACACATAACTTAATAGATATAAAATTTTGAATAACCAGACTATTTTTCCATGTTATTTTCCTGTTAAGATTGCCCGTTTCCTTAGTAAGAGATGTAGTCTCCAAGTTTTGTTGCTTTTGGGAAATGCCATTAGTACAGAACCCTATATTTACTAATGGGTAGATTTGAATCATTAAAAATTCTCTGATGCCTCTTGAGCCATAGTGTATATCAGTTGTTAATTTTCTAGGTAACATTGTATTCAGTACACCTACCTTATAAGTTGCATAAGGAGGTTTACAGATTTTTCATCATTCTGACATATCGTTGGATTTTCTATTACAAAATACAAAATAGGGCCTTGCAGCAAGAATAAAACAGCATAGACAGACTTTTAGTCTCTTAAAACCACTTGATTTGCATCCTCACTGTATATAGAAAAACCTCCCTATTCTCAGGTATCAAAATCCTTTTGAATAACGAAGCACTGAAAAGTGGAAGTCTGAGTTTGGTTGTTTTGTTGTCATAAATGATGATGTTTGTGGAAATGCTGTTATGTGATACCTAGTGGAAATAAAGCCTCAATATTTAGGAGTTCAAAATAGTTTGAATAAGAATGTAACCAAGTTGGCCCACATTCTGTAGTGCAAGTTGATAAATAGTAATCAGAAGATTATGATATAAAATTATGGAATAAACTCACTGCACATATAAAACAACTCATTATGTAAAACCACATTTAAATCTAATAATTTAACAAGTAGCATGTAGGTAAACCCTACTAATCAAGATTACGTGATAAAGTACAATTTACAATCCAGAAGCTTTGCATAGACATTCTGCAGCTGTATCCAGAGATCAGCTCTTTAGTAGTACCTATAAAGTATCCTCTGTGTTTTATCGGATATAGTAATTATATCATAAACCCATTGCTATCAAGTCGATTTTGACTCATAGCAACCCTATAGGACAGAGTAGAACTGCCCTGTAGGATTTCCAAGGAGCAGCTGGCGGATTTGAACCGCTGACCTTTTAGTTAGCATCTGAATTCTTAACCACTGCACCACCAGGGCTCCGGTTATATCATAAGCAGTGTCAAATTCCAAAATAGTATATGTATAGAAGAAAAGCAACAGAATCTTTGCCTTTGTTAATTCTGATTACTCTCATTTAGGATAAGTAGTTCCGTTGATGGTTCAGTGGTAGAATTCTCACTTTCTATGCGGGAGACCCAGTTTTCGTTCCTGGCCAGTGCACCTCACGCACAACCACTACCCATCTGTCAGTGGAGGCTTGCGTGTTGCTCTGATGCTGAACAGATTTCAGCAGAGCTTCCAGACTAAGACGGACTAGAAAGAAAGGCCTGGTGATCTACTTCTGAAAATCAGCCAGTGGAAAACCCTGTAGATCACAATGGTCTGATCGGCAGCTGATCTTGGGGATAGCGCAGGACCAAGCAGCATTTTGTTCCGTTGTGCATGGGGTCACCATGAGCCCAGGGCTGACTGTAAGGCTGATTTGAAGGAAGCTAACAATTCTTTATTACTCGATTAATTAATGCTTTAAGACTGTGGGCTGAAGGGTGCCATTAAATGCAAGTTACTGTTTGTTGTATGACTACTCTTCATGTTTTAATAGGCAAAAAGCAGAATAAAAGGAAACAAAAAACTATAGCAAATAGTAACAGCGTTTAAAAGCAGATTTCTAAAAATGATTATTGCGTTGGTCTTTAAACAGATCTTTTTATGAGGTGGAGCCCTGGTGGCCCAGTGGATAAAAGCTTGGCTGCTAACCAAGAGGTCTGAAGTTTAGATCCACCAGCCACTCCTTGGCAACCCTATGGGGCAGTTCTACTCTGTCCTATAAGGGTCGCGTGAGTTAGAATTGACTTGATGGCAACGGGTTTATGTTAGATTAGATGATGTTAATTTTTTTTTATATTTAGAAGGCTTTTATTATGTAAGTGTGTATAGCAATGTACTAATTATACATTGCTGGTAAATTGCTACTATAAATCTTGCTATAACTTAATTTTTTTTTTCACTTTACTTTCTTTAAGTTTAGTACTTGAGAATGATGCTTACTATTATTTTGTCCCAATTTAGTAGTAGTTGTTCTTAGTTTTTAATATTTCAGTTTCAATTAAAGTTGATTTAAATACTTTTTAAGCCCCCCTCCCCTTTTAGCGCTATAGATGAATTTACATATGGATCCATTTCCAGATAACAGTAACACAGAGACTCCTTTTCTGTTACTATTTTCTTGCAGTTGATAATGAAATTAATATGGATGTGTGTCTAATTCCTACAGAACACAACTAAAAATATCAAACACTAAAATTTTCAGCTTTGATGCCTTTTAAGAAGTACTCTATTCATATACCGTATTTTCTGCAAATAACGTGTGCGTTATTCTTTTTTTCCAAATGTGCAACCCCTTCGCACATTTATTTTCCTAGGCACGTTATATTTGGGGGGGTTATTTACGTGGACATGTTATTTACAGAAAATATGGTATGTGATAAGATGTTAATGGAAGCAAAAAATGTGATTTTGGTGCAAGAATTCTACCCACATACGTATTCATTCAGCAAATAGTTATTGAGTGCCAGTTCATCTATGCCAGGCACTGTTCCAGACACCTAGGATACTGCAGTGTACTAAACAAAGTCTTTTTCTCATGAGTGTATCTTTCCCCCAGCTGAATTGCTATATTATCAAAGTACTACACTAGCTTCATAACAGTAAATAAAAACAGAACAATTTTATACTTAGGAAAGAATAAGCCACTGTGAAAGTCAGCTGTTTAAATGTTATCGTATGTGAAGCATGAGTCTTGTTTTCTGTGTGGTTCTCTGTAAATGGTGATAGAGTTCTTGGAGGATCTAATGTAACGTTTTAATGCAGATTAATGCTCAGGACTAGTTTCAAAAGTAAATGTATATGTGACTTTTTTAGCCTAGTTTGGCACTATAAATTGGTTGAGTTTTATTTTTTAAAATACATTGATGCAGATTTGTATGGGCTGGTGGCATTGTATTGGCTGTAATTAACCAGAATATATGCTGTCTGAAATGTTGAAATTACCATGTAATATTTAGGAATCAAGAAAATGGCTTCTCTTTACAATTTTTTTTTTTTAATACATCGAACCAAGTGATGGCTTTGTTTAATACTCCCACGCAATTCTGCCCAAGGGAAAGACAGTTAACAGAATCAGAGTAAAAGAAAAATCTGGCTCATCAGTGGTCTCCTTTTGTAAATTTACATCCCTTGAGAAAAGCTAATTAATAGAAGCACATCGTGCTTGCTTTTTCCCAAATGTAAATTATGGGACTACACATAGACTAGGAATAGTAATTTAAAAAAAAAAAAAAAAATCATATTTGTAAGGAAAAAAGACTTTCCTGTTTTTATTTGCATTTAAGATACATCTTCAATATTATATGTAACTGTTTCTAATATAGCAAAAATCATTTTCTTTGAACACACAAACATAAAGATTTCCAATAGTCTGTAGCTAATATGCACTGTCTGAAGCTAATAGATTGGACAGAATACCACTGCTGTTTGAGTAGAAGTTAATGCTTTTGAGACCAGCTAATACACTTCATTATAGTATACGAACAGTGGGTGTTCTGCTTATTTTTATTACAGGCTTTATCCACTGTGCAATTTTCTTAAAACATGTTAACAATAATCCTCTTTAAGCTACTGCTTAAATATTTATTGAATGTAGTAGCCAAGAAGCTATGTTTAAAAGACACATAAAAAATGATGTCTCGATACGGCATGGCATGCAGTTGCTTACTGAATAACATGACCTGGATTATGGTTTATCTCAAACTTTGTAATAATAAGTAAAATTTCAGTATTAAGGTGGAATGCTAAAGAAAATAAAAGTTTGCATCCCCCAAATAACTCAATTGTGCATCAGCTCTAATAAACTAGCCAAAATCTAAAGTAAAAAATCCTTAGCACACAAAAGATTCCCCAAGATGATCACCTCACTGTGTCCAAAGGAGTTTCAACTGTATTGTATGTCTCCCCCACCCCCTGTTTTTAGTAGTTCTACAATTTCATTTTAATATGAAATTTATATGTAAGATATATATTTTATAGTTCTCATCTTCTCCAAATACATAAACTTGTGTAAATTAGGTGATTACATAAAAATTGAAAGGCATGAGGACGTGCAACTGAATTCAGGAAACGTTGGTGCATTGGATGTGTGTGCTCAAACAAATAGTGATAACTGAGATGCGATAAAGAATAAACAACTGAAGAAAAGAAAATTCTCTCAGGGTAAAGCTCTATGAGCTCCCATTTTTTCCCCATTCCATGTCTGAAGCATCCAATTTTTAAAAGATTTATTGAAAAGTAAAGCAGTTGCACCTAGAATGTTAGCCCCTTAAAGGACCTTTACTACTGTAAATTATTGCATCATTTGTATGTCCAGTATCACAGAATCAAAGTACAGTAGAGCCAAATAGTCATCACCTGGAAATCAGGTTGGTTTCATGTCTATGTTCATTGTTTCCCAAAAGTCTTGTAAATTTTTTTTTGTTGTTTTTGTGCTGGTTGAAATTAAAATAAGTTATTATTTCTAATAAATAAGCCAGATTGCTTTTTAAACGGCATCTGGCAGTTCTGTCATTTGTATCTCCACCTACGGTTTCTAACCCTATTGTTATTAATCTTTAATTTTTGCATGTTTTAAGGCAATAGTAATGGTTGTAGTGCCAGGGGAGATGACAGGATAGGAATGGCATTAAGTCAAATCAGCCAAGAGTCTAGTACTGCCCTGGACACTTTACACAGTGCTCACAATAACCTTCAAGGTAGATATTGTTAATTCTCTTTTTCAGAATAAAAAGCTTGGAGATGAAAGTTAAGTGATTTTGCCTGAGGGCTGCATCACACACACAGTATGTCGCAGTTTTGATCACCTCCTCTTCACCCCGTTGGTGAGGGAGGGATTCCTGCACCTGGGTTATAGGAATGACGGAACACACGACACCCAACCCTGGGCAGATGAGATTGCCACGGTTTATTAGTCACATATACTCACTGATGGGGTAGGAAGACACCGCATACCACACAGGGCCCCGCCGGGCTTACAGTCTGGAGCAGAATGAACAACCAGGGGCTGTGGGAGGCAGGCTTTGTAGTTCAAGAGGGTGAAGTGTCCCCTGGTTACCACTGGAGGATATGATTGCCTTGTTTGAATAATTCCTTGGGCTGGCAGGGAACTGAAATCTGCTTCTTTGGAAAGGAGGAACTCCACTAGGCCCGTTTAATAACATTATTATTTATATGTCTAGAATTTTCTGTTCTTTCAGGTCTCATCCCATATGTTGCATATTAGGAGAGTCCTTCCTTGACTGTGCTACCTGAAGTTGACCCTTTTGACCATTCCATGCGTAGTGGTTCCCAGGTCAACCACCTACTACTTGTGTAATTTTTCAAATGTACTTAACATCTCTGTGCCAGTTCGCTAATCTGCAAAATGGGAATATTTTAATAGATTAGATTGTTGTGAGAGATGATTATATCGATACATGTGAAGCACGAATTATAATAGTACGTGGCATATAGTGAGCACCCAGTAAACACAGTCTCTAATCATCATCATCATCATCATTAAGAGTAAAAGTAGTGGTATAAACCAAATGCTATAGATGTCCAGACAAAGGAGAGGTCCCTGAGACCCCTGAATTACCACGGCAGCTTCCCTTTAAGGATGACATTAAACGAACATCACAGCCTCTATATAGGATCTTGCTTGTTTCTCTCGAACAGGCATAGCGTCTTCCTGTGGATTTCCGCAGTCATTCTGGCTCTTGTCTCATGATACTGGCCTTGATCTGCTTGTGTGTTCTCACAGAAGAGGTAGTCCTGCATCTCTGCATCCTGGAAGCATTGTGCCCTACACACTTAACAAATGACCACTTACTTGATCAATATAAAAAAAAATTCAGAGTTGCCATAAAATCAACAAGTTTAAAACATTCTCAGTGTGGCAGTGGATGCAGTTTGAGCACAGTATCTCCAAAGATCAGTTGCTGGAAGTGGTCCAGCTGGACCAGTTAGGGGCAGAGTGTTATGGAGTCTCGAGTTGGCTGTGTAGTCAGTTTAATTCAACAGATATTTGAAGAGCATCGCTTTGTGCCAGTGTCTAAGCTAAGATTTTGGGGGCACAAACATGACCCATTACAGCTGCCCTTAAAGCATTTTAAGTTGGTTTAGATGGGGCATAAATGAGTGGAGAGAAGCAAGCAAGATATTCTAGGCAGGCTCCAGAAAGAGAAAACAACTAGAAGCATGGAGCTGAGAAGTTTCAGGAATTCAGTTTGTCTAGAAAAAAGGTTTATTCATGCTGCAGCAGGAAAAAATGAGGCTGAAGAGAGGGGGCCCAAACTATGGAGTATTTGGAGTACCAGAACTAAATCATGGGCTTTATTCTATAAACATTGAAGCCTGTGGAAGGTTTTAACAGAGAATTAGCAGAAGTAGCATTCAGAATTAGGTAATACATTTCTGTCTTTCCCTATTTACAAATTCCTTGAATCTAAGTTTGAAAAGGTGTGAATTAAAAAGAAAAATATTCTCAAATTATGTGCCAGGCACTTTTACTAGTTGTGCAATTTTGAGTTTTTATTAGTTGGTGCTAAGTAAATTTTGCAGCATAGTGATAGGCCTTTGGTGGCATCAGCCATTCAGGTCTTAGTCATGCACTCTTTACTTGAGTAATATTTAAAGTATTTAAATATTTCCTTTGCATTGTATTTTATACATTATGAGTTTGATATATTCTTGAAATATTTAGTAAATTAGATATTGCTGCATGTGGCCCATCTCATATATAAATGTAAAAGAGAAACTTAACATAGTATATAAATTGAAACATTTGGTTTCAGCTTTACTCAGATCGAAACCATAAAAGAATCAGAATGACTGTAGGTTTATGGTTGTCAGATTTACCACCATAGCTACAAATTTTCCCACAACCATATCTCAGTGTTCAGAGACTATACTTGGCAAGCGTTTTTGAATACTCACCACACCACATAATGGTTAACAATTTCTCCATATTAAGGAAGTCATGAATATTATTAGATTTGCCCTCTCCAAGTAATTGAGTGTTAATTGTTTTCGTTGGCAAGGAAATATGGATAGAGGACGAGACTTGGAATAGGAACTCCATAATACTTTTAGGTTCATCAAAAGAAATATTTTTTATTTCTCAACATCGAGTTTGTCATGTTTTGATTTTTACGTGTGATTTTTTTTAAAATACACCTGTTATTTACGTAGGGAACTTCTCTAGGTTCTAAATACGAGACTCTGTCCCCTGTGCAGATTCCTCATGCACACTGCAGAAAGAAGCCAAGTGTTTAAATTCCTTACTAATTGGTCATCACAGATTGTTACTTGACAGATGCCAGAAATCAGAGTGTGTGCGCCTGTGCTCAGAAATGCTCCCAAACTCAGGCACCCTACCCTCCAGGTCTGAACCCTGGAATTGTGCTAGGGATTCTCAGGGATGAATGTTTTGATGAAGGCAAATCTGGGAAATGGAATTAGAGTTTTAAGTGAACCATTGCTGGCTAGTTGCCCAAAGCCTCTAAGACCCCAAGAAATAACGGGAGGGAATCTCAGGAGATCTCGAACAAGTTGTACACACTTACCATGACCCTTCTCCAGCCTACCCTGTAGTAGCTGTCTCCACCCCCACCCTCAGGCAGTTTAGAACTCCCATCATATATGACACTAGATTTTGAACATGGAAAGCTCTACTTTTAATATATTTTAGTAGATTAATACCTTCAGCCAAAATGCTTTGTATTTCCCTCTCCTTCTTCCAGTCCAGATCTGTAACTAAAGGACCATGATTCTCTCAATGATTATTCCAATTTCTTTTTAACCTATCATTGAAGCCCACCTGATCTCAATAGTTCTTCTCAGTGAGTTGCTGAGGGAGCCAGAGAAGCTATATTAATTCTAAACATTCTTATCTTTTTTATATAAATACATAATATAATGTAAACTAATGACGTGCATTATATCCATGTTAACATTGCCACCTCAGAGTGTAAATACACCCAGGTTCATACTGTATGAACAAAAATCTTTTAGCATCAAAAGAGAAAATTGTATTTCTTGATAGAAAGGAAGTGGTCACAGATCATGGCGACCAGACCAATCTGTCAGAGCTTTGAGATAGAGTTGTTGGCGAGATACTGAGACAAAGGTTGAAATAAGATCAGCCTAAGTGTTTCAGTCTAGTTAAGTTGATTTGTATAAGGCTTAGAAAAATTTCACTTTCAGGAGAGCAGTTTTCAGATTTTAAATAAATATAGAAAGCTTGAGTTATTATTGGACTTGGATTTTTTTTTAAAGGTGTCTGGAAGGCATTTTCTATCGTTTCATCCTCTAAGTTCCTGCTCTTCCTAGAACTGGCTCTTGTTGACTCCCAGCCTTGTAGCTGGATATTTAAATCCTGAGAAATTAGCTCATTATCACGCTGGTCAGCAATCTGCTGAACCAAGCACAGGAAATTTGAAACACCTAGAGATTATTTTTTAAACCTCTTGCTGCTGACATTTTAGCTAGAATTTTTAAAAGAGAATGGGCTGTTGAGACACTGAGCCCTACCTAGTATAAAAGTGTTGGGGTTTTTAGGCTGACTTTAAAGCCACTGAAGTCATTTGACCTGGTATGTTTTATCATTTGGGGATTCTGAAGCATCAAGTGAAAACTAATATCCACTCTGGTGTTGGCAGGCAGCCGTAGTGCTTGTCAGTGAATTAGAATACCATCCATCTACTAGAACATGGATCGGACAATTGTGGAAGAAAAGCTTGATGTGTAGAGGATGTGCCACCATCTCCAAGTAGGGAGACAAGGCCAGATTTCCTTAGAGGAGCCCACCTAGTGCTTCTGATGCTCATGTGACCCGAGCAGGTCCTCAACATTGCTGCTAGTTATCCTTGATCCTGGAGCCCTGGTAGTGCAGTGGTTAAGAGCTCGGCTGATAATCAGAAGACTGGCAGTTCGAATCCACCAGCTGCTCCTTGGAAACCCTATGGGGAAGTTCTGCTCTGTCCTGTTGGGTCGCTAGGAGTCAGAATCAACCCGACAGCGATGAGTTTGGGTTTTTTGGTTTATCATTGATCCTATCTCATTTTTAAGTTATAGTGTACTCAGTATACCTATATGCTATTATTTACGAAAGGCAGTTGTTAATTATACAATACCGAGGTAGCAATGTGAGCTAAAGATTGAAATATGTCTTTTTTTTTTTAATTACCAAAAGCAGTGATAGAAAATAAAACTCTCCAGTTGGGTCCTATGAAACACTTACATTTACCATTGCTGTGACATTCTTGTTCAAGAACATTTCATATTTGTTTAAGTACTTTAAGAATGTTATTACAAAACATTGCTTTGTGATGTAAATTGCAGTTCCCCAGTGTTCATATTGTTGGTTATAAATTTAGATTTTAGCTCTCTGACTTTGATATTGTTAATTATAACTTGAGACCTAATGTGGCTATGAAAATAAAACCTGTCTGGAAGTTGAAAGAACATATGTGTACTTTAATAAAGACTTGGCTCGTCATTGCCCTCATGGAGCATTAATAGCAAAAAGAATGTTGACTGAAACTGACAGAAAATCAGGCAGAACTGATTTTTTTTTTTTTAACACTAAGCTAAATGAACTAAAGAGAAGTTTTCATGACCTAAAGAATACCAAAACATTTGTAAAGTAAAAAACAAATTAAGCCCTGCAACTGATAGATATATAGAATTAATTAAAAAATACGAAGGACTGTGTGGCTTCTTTGAACAGATTCATACCTTCTAGCCTTTGATAAATTCTGAGTATTAAGGAAGATTTGGCTTCTGATCCTAAGTGCTCATAAAAACATATAAAACATTTTTACGAACTCTTATGTCTTCCTGTCTGTAAGGAAGAAAATTTTGCTATGAAGTATACTTTTAAGCAAAGTAAACTAAAGTGCCTTACTCAGGTTACAGAGCTTTATGTGTTTTTTTTCTACAATATTATGAGCCTTTTTGATGTCTAAGCTTTTTTTAACCCAAAAGAAATCTTTACAAGGTAGAATTTTGTAAATTAATGTTAGTCAGCCAGTTCACCCTTTCCTCAGTCTGTATAGACCACCAGCGTGCCCCCCAAGAGAGGCGCAGAGAAGAGAGTCTGGTTTCTGCTTACGGAGTCCTCCACTCTTGCACAGTTCTGCCTGGGGTTTCCCCTTAGAGAAATGTGGTTTGAGAAAACTTTCTCCACCATGCTGTCATTTACATATTATTTAATTTTCTTTGCTAATGCATCAAATCAGATATCCATAGCAGGATCTGACCAAATTTAATAATTAAAAAGCAACAACTCATTAGATACGTATTTCTTGTGTGCCCCACTAAGCTCCTCCACAATAAAAACAATGATTTCCAGTTTTTCACTCCCCTCTCTCGCCACTCCACAGTCTTCATTTCTGGCTTATCCTCCTCATGGCCATTCATAGGCCGAGTGTTAGACCTTCTTCTCTTTTTACTCTACGTCTGTCTAAGTGCCTGTGGTCACTTACCACCTCTGAGCTCCAGAGGAATATGACTCCTTATATCGTAAAGGCACCACAGACTATCAGGTCTGTCTTAGCTTAGATTCCCCAGAAAGAGGAATGTGAAGCAGAGGGATATGTGTGCTGTTAGTTTATTAAGGAATACCATCCCAGAAGTAGAGTGAGAGACAAGGTGAAGGTAGTTTGGAACAATGGAGAGCCAGTACAAGGACAAATTATTGTGCTGTCTGCCATTCTTAGTCCTATAGGATCATACCCTGAGATACCATATAAACTGTGTCTTGAAACTGTTGTGGGAGGAGAGAAGAGGAAGAATGTTTCTACTAGTTTCTGTCTCCCATTGATCAAAGCTTCACTCTACAGGACATGAACTCCTCCACGAGGTGGTTTGTGTGGTGGTGTGCAAGTGGTAGTGTGCTCTGTAGTGGGAGGGAAGAAGTTCACTTCAGGCATGAGACAAGGCACTGTCAGGTTATACCAGTGTGGAGTTGGTGCTGATAGGACACCTGGAATAAGACACAGGTGAGGTCAAGAGGATTTGAAGTGGTATATAAAAAGTGTCCCGTACAATATGCCCCTTTCACCATTCAGATCCACTTATGCCCTATATGATATCCAGCTTCCATACAACAGGAGGCCTCCATTTTTTTGTGAGAATAAGATGCCCTCACTTCTTCCCTGAGATCAGAAGTACAAGTTCAATCAGTAACCAAGTCCCCCTTTGAAGTGGAACCCCTACCGTAATCTCTGAATGACTTCAGGCAAGAGAGCTAGTGAAACAAGCTGCATTTCTACCAGTGTAGCTGACCCTGAGACTGGAATTGATACTCATCATCTCCTTCACTAAGGCTGGGTGGTTTTTTTGCATGATTTGGACAGCTTGTGTGCTGGGGTGACCCAGACGTTCATCTTTCAAGTGTCTGAGCCCGTAGTTGCCTTGCTCTTACTGAGCCATAGTTGCTGAAATTTCTCATTTACTGTTACCGCTGGCCATGGAATCACCAAGAGATACCCCAGTGAATCCACTGAGTTCTGGATAGAGTTCTCCTTTCCCCATTGTGTAGCCTGTGCTTCTTGTGGTAATCAGGATTGAATATCCCCAGCAGTAACCCAGCTCCCTTTTTTTCTTGATATTCCGTCGTGAAAAGCCCAAAGTGATCAGATGGTAGTCAGTTCAAGTTTAGTGGAACTCTTACCTATCCCCTGGGATCTCTAACTTGGCAGAGACTAAAGTTGCACAGATGGGAAACAAATTCTGCAGGTGGGCCACTGGAAATGATGATGAGAGAGGCATTCCTGCTTTCATTCTAGCTATTGATAACAGCACCATATACTGGCCATTGCTTCATTGCAGACACCACGTTGTGGATGATGGTGCTCCAGCTCCGCAGGAAGTTATCTTCCAGATGTCTCTTTAGCTGACCCTTTGACAGGCCACTCCACCTACCTATTGGGCCAGTTATTTCTCTGTGAAAGAGTACATGGTAAGACCAGTAGATTGTAAGGTTATATGCCTGTTGTCACACTTCCTTTTTGATGCACAAAAGTATTTAATTTTTGTGAGGTCCCATGTATCTATTTTGTCTTTTGCTGCTCAAGCTTTTGTTGTCATATCTGATTCCATAGGGTTTTCAATGGCTGGTTTTTTGGAAGTAGATTGTCAGGCCTTTCTTTCTAGGTGCCTCTGGGTGCACTTGAACCTCCAACCTTTGGATTAGCAGCTAAGCAAGACCTCCTCCGACATACTAAGAGGTGTTTTTTAAACAGAGAGTAGTCCTCTGCCACAGAACCCCAGGGATCTGCATTGTGAATTCTCTTTTGGGACTTGGCAGAGACTCCACAAGTCTCTCCATAAGTTCCTTGAGGGCCATGTCCTTACCTGTTTCGTGCACTGCTGTAGCCCTAGCTTAGTGTTTGGGCTAGTGACCCTAGTGACCCACATACTAGGACATTAGTACATATTTGAGGAATTAATGAATTGTTAGATGGATGAAAGAAAGTGAAACAGCATTTTGCCCCAACATCAAGACCCTACTACTCTTTCTCATCAGTTCTAAGAAGTGTATTTTTTTCTATATTTTAGCATTTCTGAGATCAGTCACTTTTGGCCAGGTAGCTGTTGTGAGTTAGTTGTTAGTGCTTGTGCATGCACAAACAACTTGCAGAAAGTGTGTTGGCAGCTTGAAAGAAAGTTCCAGAGGCAATAGTGGAGCACCATTTCAAGATACACTGTATCGACGGTGCTCTTGATGGCACAGAAGACTAGACCGTGTGGAAAAACAGTCATCTCTGGGCTGAAAAGTGATTCAAAAGAGTTGGACTCCAAATGTGAAAAGGTTTTAGTAATCAGCTTTTTTTGCTTATAATACCTTACTCTTCTGTGCTAAAGAGTGATATATTTTATCATCTGTCAATATTATACTTATCGAGAGAGCCCTTTCAGTATGTATAAAATCATTTTATGTGGTACGGAATCACTACGTTGTAATTTCATTTGGTAAGCTTTTTCTTTCTTAGTGGTTCATAAAATAAGATGCAATGTGGTATTTTGTGTGAATGAAAAAAAGGCATTTTTTTCTCCAAGTCAGAAGACCCTTCCAAATGGTTGTGAAGCATGGTGAGGGGAAGGTCTAGCTAGATTTCAGTCCCTCTGCAGATGCCTTGGAGGAGGGGGAAACTTGCATTCCTTCACTGTTCTTAAGATAATGTAAGTTTTATAAGGAATTACCTTAGAATTTGGAACAGAGCATTATATATAGTGTTACACATTTATGTCCCTTTCTTTGAATGGTATGATTTGGAAGAAAGGTTATAGGAAAATTTTGACTCTATAGCAAAGTGAATAGCAAATCACTGTTCAGAGGAATATGTTTCTATTTTTAAAAATCTTTGTATTCTAAGGCTTTTTTTTTTTTTTTTGATGGATAAGTCAATTGTAAAGAAATTTGTATCTGTAAATATCAGGGTATTTCTCGGTAGACAGGAAGTCTAGCAGAACTTAATTTTGACTGAGTCTGTCTGGGTCAAAAACCAAACCAAACCCATTGCCTTCGAGTGGATTCCAACTCACAGCGACCCTATAGGACAGAGTAGAACTGCCCCATAGGGTTTCCAAGGCTGTAATCTTTACAGAAGCAGACTGCCACATCTTTCTCCCTCAGTGTGGCTGGTGGGTTCCAACTGCCAACCTTTTGGTTAGCAGCCAAGTGCTTTAACTGTTGTGCCACCAGGGCTCCTTCTGCCTGGGTCAGTGACCTCATAATCTTTTCAGAACGAAGCTATGGCTGTGGAGCATTTCAGTTCCATCCCTAGGAACTTTGGTCAGCTCCTGAAAGGCATGCCTTCGTTTGATGTTTGATGTCCATCTTTATTTTTATGTCTTTGGCAATGTTTTTGTTTGACTATATACTCTAGAACTGCTTTCACTCTGATGTCTTCAAAAATTTGATTTTCACACTCTTACTTTGCCCAGCAGCAGCTAAGCCTAATTTACTCACTATAATTGAGATTATAAATGCAATTAGGAATAGTCTGCTAAATTAATACTTTATATGTGTGGCCCACTATAAGGATTCTGATAGGAAGCTAATCAGAATGATATTAGATGCTGTGGAAAACGTTAAAACTCACAGTTACATTAAGTACTTGGGTTCTAGATATTGTCTTAACTATATATAAATTTCTATTACAAATTGGAAGGCAATATAATTTATACAAAAATGTATCATCTAATTTTGTGTAAAATACCATTTCCTGCTTATGATTCCTTTCTCCATCCCCCGTCCCCATTGTAGTATATGTACCAAACCAAACCTGTTGCCATTGAGTCAATTCCGATTCATAGCAACCCTATAGCACAGGGTAGAACCGCCCCATAGGGTTTCCAAGGAGCAGCTGGTGGATTCAAGCTACTGACTTTTTGGTTAGCAGCTGAGCTCTTAACCACTGCACCACCAGCATATATAGAGAAGTGCATTGTATAGTAACCTGACCTCTCCGTTGCTGTCTGGAAGCACAGGTAATTACAGGAGATTAGAGGGGAAAGCTGTAACTCAGGAGATGAGGAGAGTAAGTCAAGCAGAACGAGGATCTGTGGTGCCTGGTGGGAAAAAATAATGTCTTGGACTTTAGTGCAATAGCTACTTTCTGTTTACTTTTTCCTACATCTCCTCAGAGTTCACCACAAACTTAAACTTTCTAATCATTTTGGTGCTTTTTAGGTGTGATGTGGTTAGACGATAGTCATCCAGAAGAATCCTCAGGGTTCTTGGGAGGTGGGCCTCTTACCCAAACTGCCCAAAGATATGCCACAAAGAGTTTAAACTGGAGGACTTAGGGACTATTGGGGTTTCAGAATGTCAGTAGAAATATACCTGTCATTTTCCATTGTAAATGTGTGAGTTGCAATGTAAATCCTCATCCTGTACAAGTAAAAAACATTTTGTGAATGAAAGGATCATGGGGGATTTTTATTGTTAGCCACACTTTTAGATACCAACAACCTGCTTACATGGATTTCTTCAAATTTGTTTGGAAAAAACAACAACAACAATAGATCCTGGCTTCTTTTGACCATTTTATCACCATTAGACCAAATCACAGATTGGTCATGAGAAATAAACGGGTGAAATTCAAAGATTTACTTCTCATTTTCAAATCTTTTTAGAAGTTTGGATGGGATGAGAATGAGAAGCTGTGGAACTTTGGGAGGTTTTTGTTATATTTGATTATATTGCTTTTTCACCTCTACCAATTACTGATCATTAAAAGACAAGTATCCTTTTTTTTTAATCTTGATTGGAGAAACCATTACCTGGTTCAATCTAATCTTTTCAGTATGGGATTAGATCTAAGATTCTAATCATGGTTCCAACAGTGCTGCAAGTTATTTTTCCTGGGATCTGAGGGACAGGTAGAATCAGCTGTACGTCATGGTTAATCAGTCCAAGAATCAGTCTCATATGATCCTGCTTTGAATTAGCCAAATAATCCAGTAAGCAGTGTTTTTTAATATCTCAAAGGGGGAAAGTTTCAAAACTGGCTAACAATGAAATTTCCCATTTTTCACTGGCAGGAACCCCAGCCCCATAATGGGGAAGGTCCCACCAGTGTGAAGGCCCCACATGGGGACCCCTCCCCTAGTGAGGAAATGTACCCCTGAAGAGGAGTCCTCCTGGCCACTGGGCCCCCTGCTCCCCTGCCACGTGAGTACACAGCAACAGCTTTGAGGACCTCAGCAGTTTTTCTATTTCTTGGTGGCTAGTTTTCTGATGTGAGAATTGGCCTATTCCTCTCCTTTTTCATTCTTTTAAACATTTAGAAAAGGAGGCAAAAGCCTGCTTCTTTTTGCAAATTTCATAAAAAGAATTTGTGTGGACGGGAAGCAGGACTGTTAGTAAGGCTTCAGTTAAGTGTGATTAGTGAACCAATCCATGGCTGTCTAGAACAGTACTGGCAAATAAAACTTTATGCAATAATGAGAAATACTTTATCTGCCCTGTCCAGTACAGTAATCACTAACCAGCCATATTTGGCTACTGAGCACTTGAAATGTGGCTAGTGATATAATTTTTAATTTTATTTAATTTTCGTTAATTTAAATTTAATTTGCCACGTATGGCTGCTAAATTGGACAGTGCAGTTCTACATTTAATGCTGTGTGCCCAAGAAATCCAGCCTGTCTGAACATATCTACAGATGGGCCTCTTTATCCGTATTTCTTTAACATCCTAGAAGAACTTGCCTTGTATTGTATTATAAATATCATGCCATCATAGTAAGAAAATAATTAAATTAAGAATTCTCATTTCAAAATTTATTCACCCATATTGCCCTTATGTGGTTTTAATTGCTTTATGATATTAGGAAAAATTTATTTGATCTTACAATTATAAAGTAATTTCTATTTGAATATCCCAGCTTTATTTTCTACTTTACATGTTTTAATTTACTACTTCAATATATATGTGGAAGTAATTACACACATTAAAGTAACTTTTTCATTTTATTTTCCTATTTAATGAGACTATAAAATATCCTACATTAGTATAGTATGTGCAGAGTTATTATCAAACCATTAAATTTAGCATTCACTAACTGTAACAGGAGCCCTGGTGACGTGATGGTTGTTAAGCGCCCAGCTGTTAACCGAAAGGTTGGCAGTCCAAACCCACCTATCAGCTTCGAGGGAGAAAAGACCTAGTGATCTGCTCCCGTAAAGATTACAGCCAAGAAAACCCTTTGGGGCAGCTCTGCTCTGTCCCATAGGGTCGCTATGAGTTGGAACCAACTCGATGGTACGCAACAACTGTAACATGTTACTTATAAGTTTCAGAATTTGGTTTTGGTAGGTGGACTACTGAAATGACAGACTGATTAAATTTGTAGTTTTACCTGCTAAGAGTAAATCCCTTCCACTCTTGTGCTACCATTAAAAATTGCTGACAGTAAATTCTGTCATGCTTTCCATTTATATTTGTTAATTTAGCCATGCATGTATCATAAGAATTATATAAGTGTTAGTTATTATTGATCTGATAAGTCTCATTCCATGACATCCTCAAAACAGCCCCAAGAAGTACTATTAGCACAATTTTACAGATGAGAATGCTAAGGCATGGAGTAACAAGTAACTTGGCCACGATTCTCAGCTGGTCAGTGACAGAATCAGGATTTGAATCCAAGCAGGTTAGGTACCAAGTCAGTGCTTTTAACCACTACCTATGCCCTCTGAAGGAGTTTTGATTACGAAAAATAAGGTTTGGCCTAATCGTCTGTTATTAGTATAACAGGATGAATTTTTCACTATAAAGAATCCAAAATTAAATTAATACCCTGATAATACTTTCACAACTTGAAAAATACAGAGGTATGCTTTCTTTCTGTTACACTGGTTCAGATTTTATTCTCATACAGTGCTCAGTTATTTTTATGAGTGAGAAGTATATTAACACTTTCTTGACAAGAAATGTTTATGTTAGTTTTTTTTTTTTTTTTAAAGTTTATTTATGCTTCATTAAGATTATGGCCAAGAATGAAGAAAATAAAGGTGCGTGCAGTACCTAAAGGTACTCATAAAGACAAAAATCTAAGGAACTTAGAGTAACAATCTAGAATACTTTTTTTTTTTTTTGGTGTGGAATTGTTAGAGTATTGCTTTACCATATGCCTGTTTCTGCTATTCTTACTGGACATTAAGTTATAGATATTTGATTGTTAAAATTTAAATATGGGAAAGGTTGATGGTGAATTTTCAATTCTCAAAAAAAATTTGAGTGTTTTTTTTTTTTTTTTTAGAGAGTATTTTCTTTGGCTAAAAATAGGGGAAGAAAAAAGATGGAGGTAGTTGCATAGTTAAAAAAACTGTTGCAGTTGAAGTATATTAGTCAGTCAATGAATGTTATATACCCATTGGTGGATTAATACTTTCAACAGCATGATATATAGCTGCTGCATGGATTTAAGGTCATATATTTACTTGTCAGCAAAAGAGACACAGTGGGAAGTGCTTTTTGAAAGCCTGAATCACAAACAGGTGCAATTTTTACAGAACCATTCCTTTTTCTGTTGGTGTGCACACTTTTGAACCAGGTGGCAATCCTCCAGTGATTCTTGCAAATTATTTTAATATGAAAGGTGGTGTTTTCTTGCTGAGAATGGCTGTTTTAAAATCTTTATTAAAATTTGTAAGAACATGTAGAAAGTTCAGGCCAGAGGATATTGTTTGCAAAATAAGGGAATTTTAAATTCTAGTGTACACTGACCAATTAAAATTTTGATTTGGATTGCTGATTTAGAAGGACACCCTATCTTGATCTAGTTATAATCTTTATTAGGCAGCGTGATTAATGTCACCTAAGGTGGTTGAGGAAACCCTGGTGGCGCAGTGGTTAAGTGCTCAGCTGCTAACCAAAAGGTCGGCAGTTCGAATCCCTGGACACCCTATGAGACAGTTCTACTCTGTCCTGTAGGGTCGCTATGAGTCAGAATCAACTCAAAGGCAACGAGTTTGGTGTTTTTTTTGGTGTTTGGTTTTTATAAGGTAGTTAAGTTGTTATGCATGATTCTGTGTTGGGCAAAGAAGTGGGGCTTTATTTATTCCTGATGAGAGAATGACATTTTAATGCCATCATTTTTTAAAGGGCAGGCTATGGTGAGAGGTCTGGTGAGGACAGCAAGAGGGAAAAGGCCTTGAAGGACCAAAATTTATTCCAAAGTAACTGTAATCCAACAGATAGCATGAGGATAGACATGTTCTTTTTACGCCAGAGACCCTCTCGTTGGCTTCTGTTCCCCACAGCACAGAGCACACTCCTTTGCTCACATGACAACCATATGTCCTGGATTTTCCAGAACAGGCCAGATTTATGGTATTCCATCCCATTTTCCCCTTAACTATACTTGGACCATTTAGATCATCTGTCCCATTTTTTTTTAATAGCATATTTAGAAAAATGACTACTATGTAAAAAAAAAAAAAGGTAAAGCATTTTGGAACATTTCACATTGGGAAAGTAACTGAAACATACGTAAAACAGGTCTGCCTTTCTATAATTGGCAAGTGCTACCTTGCACTGGGTAGAGTATCCTGGTTTAAAGTGTACCATAAGAAGTATGTGTCAATTAAGTCAACCTGATTGTAGTGTTTTCTGTATGTTATTAAAAACTTCGAATATTTTTTGTTCAAATGAACACAAGACTGTATTTTTATTCAGCCATTTCTACTGGAGACAATATGTTCTCAAGCTTTCAGTTTGTTTCTGCTTTTCACAGTGAGCAAAAGAGGAAAGAAAGACCTTATATCTTTAACCTGTTTTTAAAAAAGGAAGGCTAGTATGGAGATAGGATTTAAAGGAAGTTAAACAGAACAATTACTTAAGTATTAACAAAAGAAAAGCCAAGACTAAAGTTTTAGCATACTTTCTCTTTCTACATATTCACTTCTCATTTTAAAATGGTGTAAATATTAGAAGACTAGAACTGAGGTATATAGAACTACAGTTTTGGGGTTTTATAAATCCGTTTATATGCTTTTCTGAGTATGGAAGGGAAATCGTTGAAGATCCTGATCAAGTGTAAATCAGGTTATTGCATATACATGTACACCACTTTGTAAAGCAAGCAGTGAGTAAATTTATCATGATAGATTTTCCTAATCCTGTGCAACCAACAGAGCTTTCTTTTAGGGCAAAAATGTTACAGCTTTCTTTTCAGGGTGTATTTGTACATTGGCCCAGGAAGCATCTCTTAAGTGTCTAAACTGTTATAATAGGAAGGGACCCCTTTCCAAAGTTTATGATAGAGGTTCTGATCAGCCTCCTAAAGATAAACGTCTGAGAGTAAACAGCTAGGGGGTCTGAAATAACCTGAAAGTACCGTGTTTCTTTTGTTCTTTAGTTTAACAATAGAGAGGCAACGTTTCTGAGATACTTGGAAATTGTGTAAAATTATAATTCACTTGTTAGAATCATAGGCTACTAGACCTTAAAGAGAAGAAAAATACTTGCTAAGCACATTAAGTTTTTAGATGCTCATTAGCCAAAAAAACTAAACTTGTTACTATCAAGTTGATTCCAGTGCCTGGCAACCTCGTGTGTTTCGGAGTAGAACTGCTCCATAGGGTTTTCTTGGCTGTAATCTTTATGGAAGCTGATCACCGAGCCTTTCTTCTGTGGCACCGTTGGGTGGGTTCATATCGCCAACCTTTACGTTAGTAGTTGAGCACACTGTTTGTACCACCCAAGAAGCTAAGGTGCTCAATAACTGCTCTTAAATTTGATTTGATTTTGATACTTTGTAAACTGATTTAAAAATTTTAATAGCCCTTAAACGTAATAATATACTTTTCTCCTATCATATGTTTATTTGTTATTAATCTATAGTAGAATCTCTATTCCAAACCAGTTCCAACTCATGACAACCCTATAGGACGGAGTAGGACTGCTCCATAGGGTTTCCAAGACTGTAATCTTTATGGAAGCAGACTGCCTCATCTTTCTCCTGCGGAGCAGCTGGTGGGTTCGAACCGCTGACCTTTTGGTTAGCAGCCGAGAATCTCTACTAGAAAGAGGTTATTTTAGAAGAACAAAGAGTTTTGAAAAAGAAAGTGCCTGTTTTAAAAGCCGAGAGCTGGCTCAAACCTTTACGAGAGTCTCATATATGAGGCTTTCCATCCGCCTCCTGAGATCTGACATATGTCACATGTTCTCCCTTATATCTTCTGTAGTCTCATGGAGAACTTTAAGACAAGAAATGATGGAGTAAATGACCAGAAAGCCTAAAACAACAGTTGTAGGCTAGAAGAAATTAACAAGCAGATGTGATGGGAATGAACATTCTTCACAGTCGCTTTGCTTACATAGTACAACAAGAAATGTCACTTCATAAACCAGAAAACAGACTGTACCCCAGCCTGCTAGTGGGCTAGTCTGACAGCTCTCTTTCATGTATGGATGATGTGTGGGTGTGCTTGCACGAGAAGTCATCCTGTGTCAGTGCACCTAGAGTAACAACTCTCTTAAAGCCGTGTTGGAACTGTGTGAAAATCTTAAGATGCCGAACTGTTTTTTAACAGCACTCAAATGCAAAACTAAAATTAAACACTACCTCCTGTAAGCCATCGTGCAGTGCAGTTACTGTTTTAGACGTGCTGAACTCAGATTCGGAACTTTGCACAGAAAATGTGAGGAACATTTTTCTCTCCCTGCTTCGCTTATGCTTTGCAGTGTGCTTTGCTGTTTTGTGGTGGGTGTGTCGAGAGTCTGAGACAGTCAGGGCTTAGTGTGGAGACGTGATTCCGAAGCAGTTGGAAAACTGACTAGAATTGTCCTATCTTCCTGCTTCACGCAGGCCTTTAACCTCCCAATAATAGCTTTGTGTAGGTTTTACCCTCTCGTCTTTCTGAGAGACCTGTAAAGTTTAGGTTTCCAAAAAGTTCCCAGCATGTGAAGTAAATAGATGAAGCAGAACTGTCAACAAAGCCATAATTAACTACTTAGGTACTTAATAGGAAATGTCCTTTGTATCTACCAAGCAAGCAAAGTAAAAGTCAGTAAATCAGAAGGTAAGATAATCATGAGTTGCCTGTATTTTAAGTATATTCTGAATTGATCAGATTCCTTCTCATTTTTTTGCAGTTGAGGTTTGAAATAGATCTCCATTTGGACTCACTTTTCTGCCTTAATTATGGATCTCTGTTATGTTTTCAAAGGCTGTCAAATAAGCAAAGATACCCATGGAAAATTCTGTTAGGGCCGACATATAGTTCCTGAGAGTATTGTTCTTGAAATTTCTTTTTCATGGTTCAGTAATTTCATAGCTAATAGAACAAAATGAATGTTTGTATTTCATAAGCATTCTGCTCGTTGACAAGGCATATGTGGCTGCGAGAGATGAGGAATACTAACAGCAAAACTTGTAACTGATACACATCATTGAATTACACTCACAATTAGCTTAAAACCGTTTGTCAGCGAATCGATCCGACTCATGGTGACTCCATGTGTGTCAGAGTAGAACTGTGCTCCATAGGGTTTTCAGTAGCTGTTTTTTCAGAAGTAGATCGACAGGCCTTTCTTCCAAGATGCCTGTGGGTGAACTGAAACCTCCAGCCTTTGGGTTGGCAGCCGAGTGTGTCAACAGTTCACACTGTCCAGGGACTCCACAATTAGCTTAGCGGTCATTAAAACCTAGTTAATTGATAACTTTTAACCCTTCTCCAATTCCTAATCATGAGAAAATACGTGAGTGGTAAAAGATCTTTAACGTTTTTACAAATGGAAGCACTTACAAAAAAACATTTAAACTAACCAGAAGATGAGGACCCCAAAAAAGCAAATGCTGTTTTACGGTGGGCTAGCTATATAAACACCCCTTAGGACCTCTCCAGTAACCCTTCTATTACTCCGAGGACTGCCCCCACGAACTCAGCATATGAGCACATTATTCTTGCCTCGGTCTATGTTAAGTTGTAAGAAATTTCTGGAGATGGTCCACCAGCTGGTCAGAGCTGTTTTGCCTGTCTTCATTTGCATATTCCTTAGGACCTGTGTGATCTGTAAAAACCACAGGCCAGAAGAGGCCCCCTCTCGTCAGCATACTTCCTATATAATGGGTTCAAATGTTTGCGTTAGTTTTAAATGTGAAAAAGGGAAAGGAAAAAAAAAAAAATTTATTTAATGCCAGTTTTCTTTGAATAACAAAGTGTTTTTTTCCCTTAATGTCAAACCCTGTGAATTTGAGTAGGGGTCTTATCTCCATTTGCCAGATGAAGAATCCCTGGCAGGGAGGACAAATGGCTAAGCCAGCTGTCACAGTCCATGCAGTGGCAGGCAGCAGCAGCTCAGTGGATAATACTTCCTGAGTTATTTTGATTATTTGGACCAGATGTAACTGGTTGGCAGTTTTAGCCGTTGGGCCACCTCTCAGAGGTCCTGTGGCTCACAGTTGGAGTTAGTGTCAAAGCCAGAGATACAGGATAAAGCTTTTCAGAAAACAGTAGCACTGAATTCAGAAGACCGGGATTCATGTCTCTGCTAGATCATAACTACTTCAGTGACCTTGTAAGAAATTGTTTGTTGCCTGCCATCAGAATGCTTATTACACAGAAGTCATATCCCTTAGTAAGGAGCCTGGTGGCCCAGTAGTTAAGCACTCAGCTGCTAACTGAAGGGTCGGTGGTTCCAACCCACCAGCCACTCCGCGGAGGAAAGATGTAGCTGTCTGCTTCCATAAAGATTACAGCCATGGAAACCCTGTGGGGCAGTTCTGTCCTGCCCTCTAGGGTCGCTATGAGTTGGAATTGCGTTGATGGCAACAGGTTTTTTTTACAGCTTAGTATTCAGGCTCAAATCCCGGCTCCGCCATCTCGGTTGTCAGTTTCTCATCTGTAAAATTGTAGTTACACCTACCTAATTGGTTGTATGTAAGGCTTTTGGCATAATTTTTGGTGGTAATAAGCCCTCTATAAATAGGAGCAGCAGCAACAGCTGCTTGTTATTATTATTACAATTATTGCTGTTACTAGGATCAGTGAGATATTTGACAGCGTTTTCTAAACTGTATCAATAATATGAATATGCATATAAATAAACAGTTTTCATTATTCACAGTAGTTATTTTCTGTACAGTCCCCACAAACCCTGAATTAGCGAATAATGAATACTGAACCAGCCTTGTTCTACCTCAGCTGGAAACATGCTTTAACTCTGTGCATGACTTGTCTGCAGGTGACCATTAATACTGATTTTTGAGGTTACAAATAAGTTTTAGTGAGTAGGCAAATTTGCAAATACAGAATCTACAGATAATGAGAATCAACTATGTATAATCAGAAGCCATAAAATATGTAGATAAATACCTATAACCAGTAAGAAGTTGCCGATTCCTACTCATGATGACCCCACATGCTGCAGAGTAGAACTGCACTCCATAAGGTTTTCATTGGCTGTGATCTTTCAGAATTAGGTCTCTAGGCCTTTCTTCTGAGGCACTGTGGGGTGGATTTGAATTGCTAACCTTCCAGTTAGTGGCCAAGCACTTAATCTTTTGCACCATCTAGGAACTCCTAAGCACCTATAATACAAGGTAAAACCAAAACCAGTTGCCGTCGAGTCAGTTCTGATTCATAGCAACACCAACTGTGCCCCATAAAAAACCCATTGCCATCCAGTCGATTCTGACTCATAGTGACTATAGGACAGAGTAGAACTGCCCTATAGAGCTTCCAAGGAGCGCCTGGTGGAGTCAAACTGCTGAACTTGGTTAGAAGCTGTAGCTCTTAACCACTGCACCACCAGGACTCCTAATATAAAATAGGTTATAAATGGCCATGAGTATACCTCAAAAGTTCTTTGATAATTACAGAAAGCAGAGATTGTTTCCATCTGGGTTGTCATGAGAGGGTTCTTGAAGGAAGTGGGTTTTTGAGTTTGGTCTTAAAGGCTAGGTAAGATTTGGACATGTCATAGTTGGAGGAATTGAAAGTGATAAAGGATATTCCAAGAAGAACAAAAGCATAAACAAAATTAAATGCTTTATTACTAAGTTACTATTAAATTTTTATTTTGGCTGTTTGTCTATGTCCACATGAACATAGCCTACTGTTCTAGGTACTGTGAACTCTTAAAATACTCCGTAATTTACAAAATACTTTTAATGTCCATAGAAAACCAATAAAATAGGTTTTGTTATTTCCATTTTATAGATACAGAAACTGAGGTTCTCACAGCAGTGATTGGTAGAAGGGAAGAACCAGTACAAAAGCTAAATTTTTTCATGTATTTCCACAACACTAGGCTGGTTGCCTCTGTTAGTCCAAGTGGAAACAACTTCAAAGCTATTAACAATACCCTTGGCCCAAAGTTGCTTCCTTAAAATATGTGTCTTATTCAGAAGAATTGGAGAAACAGTTTAGATTTAAATGTCTTCATGTAAATCCAGCACCACCATTGTAAATGTAACCCCACACCCACAAGTAGCTAGCGATAGTACCTGGAAGGCAGGCACACAGCGAGTGTTTTTATTAACACTGTGTTAATAATAATAATTCAAAGTGTGATATTTAGTCCATTTTGCCACAGGAAGCCAAGCTCTTGTCTAAAGTCTGCTAGGTAGCTTCGATCCAAATGTTGTTGTCTTTATTAAATTGAAACTGACCAACAAGTGATTATCAGACTTTAGTGCTATATGCTGCAGTATGATAGAGGAATCCTATTCTTGACTTTTGGCTCAAAAATGTTTGAAAAAATAAGTAACAAGGATTTTTATTTATTTACGATGCTAATAATTTTAAAAAACCCTTGCCGTCGAGTTGATTTCAACTCATAGTGACCCTGTAGGACAGGGTAGAACTGTCCTCTAGGGTTTCCAAGGAACAGCTGGTAGATTCAAACTGCAGACCTTTTGGTTAGCAGCCGAGCTCTTAACCACTGCACCACCAGGGCTCCTTGTTGATACTAGTAAATTATAAATTTATAATAGTTAAATCATTAAAATAAGCACGTATTTATAATCCATAGTATTCTGAGAGATTTTCTGTTTACTGTTAGTATGATTTCCTTTTTAAGGGCTTTCTATTGTCGACAAAGTAGTATGACTTGCATTTATAACATAGTTTATATAATAAGCCGCAAAAGCTTATGTTTTCTCATCAGATCTTCTGGGCAGATATTTCAGGTATTAGACAAATACGGTCTATTTCCCATAATTATGCTACTGCATATTTGTCACATTTTAAATGTGAAGTTAACATATTTCTGCTTGAATTGTCTTGATTACATTGCATATTCTGAAAACTTAAACTACTGCAATAAAGCCGTTACTTCAAGAGTAATTTGACTATATGATGTGACATTTATATTAAATGTGATTTTCATCTGCTGTGTAGGGTTTTCTGAAATTATAATTCCAGCCCATTCTGGTTGCATTGTCAACTTGAGAGTGAGCTAAAGGGATTTGTCGTAAATATCCCACTCTGGAGTTTATTTGGAATATATTGTAACATTTTTTCATTTTTAATAATGGAAGATTAGCATCACTCATATGAAATATTATATTGTTATACAACATAATGCAAAAATTTCTCCCTGGTATTGTCTGTCTATTTTATTATTTTAACTTGATGTCTTCATTGTCACTTTCTGTCCTGTATATGTTGCTTATTTTTAATATTACTAAGAATTGTCTATGAATAAGATAGCTTTGTTACCAGTGTTACAGCTAGTGTCAGGAGTATCTGTTCCCATTTTGGAAGTGAAGTAGTACTCTCAAACTACCAGTTTTGTGAGGAGCTTTAAAAAACTAATTTTCATTCTGTGGTAACAGATTCCAGAAATTTTTAAATTTACTTTAAAAAGCCTAATGCATCTCCACTCTGCCTTCCATTAATAGTGTGTATCAGTCTACACAGATGTATGATAATGTATGATTAAAAAAATACAGCTTCTCACACCTTTTGTTTGCTGTATGTGACCAACCCTGAATCTCTCCCCAGCTCAGGGAACTTTCAGTCTTTTTGCCGCTGCCTTTTCTGGGCAACACCAGTCTTAGCAGGCAGGAGGAAGCGAGTTAGATTAGGGACAGGGCAAGGGTTAAGTGATACCTGGGCACCTCTGTGTTAAGGAGAGAATAAACCAATTCTAGGCTAAATTTCAAAGCAGAAAAATTGCTTTTTATGTCCCCCACTTCATTTTTTGCATCCCCTCATTGTCTCTTACACTCCTGATTCTCTCTCCATGTCTGATAAAAGAGTCCTTTTACAACATAGGGTAACTGTTATCAGCTGGGACTCTGGAGCCATTTATCTGCAGCGTGACCTTGGACATGGTACTCTACCTCCCGGGGCTTAGTTCCCTTGTCTGTAAAAGTGGGATTGTGTGTAATATAAACCATCCCAGTTGCGATGTTAAGTACTTCTAACAGTATCTTGCATATTGTAGGCGCCATAGGATTGGTAGCAGCAGTGGTATTGTAATAAAATATTCTTATCACAAATTAAATGGTCAAGGTAGTCCGTGGGGAAGACCTCACACACACACACCTAGTAAACCAAACCCATTGCCATCAAGTTGATTCCAACTCATGGCGCCCCAGTGTGTTACAGAGTAGAACTGCTCCATAGGGTTTTCTTGGCTGTAATCTTTACAGAAGCAGATCACCAGGCTTTTCCTTCACAGTGTCCCTGGGTGGGTTTGAACTGCCAACCCTTAGGTTAATAGCAGAACACAAAATGTTTGTGCCAGCCAGGCTCAGTAAATGTTGCATTTACTGAATGCTGCATTGCTGAAAGACCCGCTTTCTCTTCTGAGTGCCCCTTGCTCGGAATCCCATTTCAGTTCTTTAACCCCTTAAAGCTAATTCTTGTAGTGTACATACTACTGAGGGTATAAGAAGAAAAAGATGGTAATCAGCTAAACCAGACCACACTAAGGCTGGAATGACTAGTGGCCCTACCCTAGGAATGTTTTCTGTTTAAATCATATTAATTGGTGGAATTCTAGACAACTTGGAATTAGGAAGAGGAATCCAAACCTATATCTGAACACCCAGATCACTTTAACTTCTCACATCAGAGAAATGTTGCCTTATTACAAGCCAAGGCTTGGTGTCTCCCATATACTGACTCAAGGAGAAGGAGCCCTGGTGCCGCAGTGGTTAAGCAGCTTGGCTGCTAACCGAAAGGTTGGCGGTTCAAACCCACTAGCTACTCCATGGGAGAAAAGACCTGGCGATCTGCTCCCGTAAAGATTTACAGCCTAGGAAGACCCCATGGGGCAGTTCTGCTCTATCATATAGGGTCACTATGAGTTGGAATCCACTCAATGGTACACAGCAACAATGTTAACTGTGAGTAGTCACAACCATCATGCCAGGTCTCAAGGAACATTTAGGCCATGGGACCCCCTTGCCAGTGACTTGAGATGGCCTGACTTCCTGGGCCCTCAGAAGTCAGAAATTTGCAAAGACAGGGCCTCAAAGCACATTCTTGATCTCATGAGCTGCCCTGTCCTCTCCATTGTTTCTCCAAAATGTTCCACTGGCTATTTAAGAATAGTCCATAAACTACTATTATTCCTCTGTAATTACTCTCCAGGGCAATGTGGTAACTACTGGCGACATCATTAAGTATGTTTCAGATGGAACCCATTTTAAGTTTATTCCAGTACAGTTTTAAATTCCATTCATGCTTAGTGTTTGTCATTTATTATAACCTAGCATGGTCCTCTGCTCACAACTCAAAAGAATTAGAAAAATTAGTGCTAGCCATTTTCATTGAGCCAATTTTAATTAATATATTAAAGATCATAATGTTCTTGATAAAAAGTACAGAACATGTGAACTATGACACAGGACTTTATTTTAAAATAGCATGTTGGCCACTACAAGGGA
Source organism: Dugong dugon (assembly GCA_030035585.1). Lineage (NCBI taxonomy): Eukaryota > Metazoa > Chordata > Mammalia > Sirenia > Dugongidae > Dugong > Dugong dugon. Next base: position 16,283,298 of record CM057480.1, on the reverse strand, counting down.
GGTCAGCACAACTGGAATAAACCAAACACTTTGAGGGACAGAGTAGCAGGGGCGGAGGTCTGAGGACCATGCTTTCAGGGGACATCTAGGTCAATTGGCATAACAAAGCTTATTAAGAAAATGTTTTGTGTCCTACTTTGGTGAGTGGCATCTGGGGTCTTAAACGCTAGCAAGCGGCCATCTAAGATGCATCAACTGGTCCCAACCCACCTGGAGTAAAGGAGAATGAAGAACAACAAAGTCACAAGCAAAGTATTAGCCCAGGAAACAGAAAGGGCCACATAAACCAGAGACTTCATCAGCCTGAGACCAGAAGAACTAGATGCTGCCCGGCTACCACCAGTGACCTCCCTGACAGGGAACACAACGGAGAGTCCTTGACAGAGTAGGAGAAAAGTGGGGTGCAAAACTCAAATTCTGGTAAAAAGACCAGACTTAATGGTCTGACTGAGACTGGAGGAACCCCGGAAAGCATGGCCCCGGACTCTCTGTCAACTCAGAACTAAAACCATTCCCAAGGCCAACTCTTCAGACAAAGATTAGACGGGACTATGGGACATAAATTGATACTTGGGAGGAGTGTGTTTCTTAGCTCAAGTAGATACATGAGACTAAATGGGCAGCTCCTGTCTGGAGGTGAGATGAGAAGGCAGAGAGGGTCAGGAGCTGGTTGAGTGGACATGAGAAATTCGGGGTGGAAAGAAGGAGTGTGCTGTCACAGTATATGGAGAGCAGTTAAGGTCGCGTAACAATGCATGCATAAATTTTTGTATGAGAGACTAACTTGAATTGTAAACTTTCACTTGAAGTACAACAATAAAATAAAAAATAAATAGCATGTTTGCATATCACTGTTGTGGCTGTTTTGCATCTCCAGTGGTCCTTTAAGCCCTGGCTTATTAGCAGAAAATCAGCCATCCTAGCAGAGGAGCTCAGCCTGGTAACAGAACAAGTGAGTAATCATCTGTAATAGTAATGAGGACGGTCTTAGAAGTCTAAGCACGACGCTAGCCACTAAAGTCAGCAATATTGTCAAAGTATTTGGTATCATTTATAGTAGACTGACTGTTTAATCCATTATTTAAAGGTACATGCTACTTTTTTCCCAAGGAGACAAAAATCAATATCTTACCTTTAGTTAAAACACCTTATTTATACTGTAGTGTAAGCAACTGCAGTGCTCTAGAGTAACTGCTTTAAATTAACTCCTTTCTAGAGCCATAAATTAATATAGAAAGGATGCCTGTTTGGCATCTGAATAACATTATTAAATTTTTAAATTTATTTTTAGGGCTTTCCAAACACAGGATACTATTCTAGAACTTGATAAGGATTTTTTTTTTTTTTAAATAGAAAGCTATACTCAAAGAATTCATTTAGAAATTTTATTTGTAAATTCTGCTTAAATTATGTATTTAAGCAAAACAGTAATAACCTTATATCAAAATTTAATTTATGTAACACTCATTTCTTTAAAATGTGGGGGGGAAAAAAACTTGAGAGAGTTGGTATAGCGCTGCTCTAGTTACTGTAACTGTGAGAAAAATAAATAATAACCTTTCAAACTTCACTTCCCTCATCTACAAAATGTGAATAATACTTGCACTGTTTACTTCCTAGGGTTTTTGGTGGGAATCCAATGAGAATATATGAGAAGGTGTTTTATTAATTATCAGATATTTTTCAAATTATGGTATGTCTTAAATGCAAATGACACCATCATCAGAGTGGACTCTAGACATCTGTATCATGGAAGATCATTTGTCTAACATCCTCAGAGAGTAAGTATGTTATGTCCCAAGTTTTACTGACACTTGAATCTTCATCTTGATTTTTATACCATTCTAAGGGATGCTTCTTCAAGTAACTGATAAAAATAAAAAATAAAAACCATTGCCATCGAGTTGATCCAGACTCACAGCAACCCTATAGGACAGAGTAGAAATGCCCTGTAGGGTTTCCAAGGAGCAGCTGGTAGCTAACTGATAGCCAACACTTATACATTTTATTTCTACTACTCTACTATTATTTCTGCATATCATCTCATCCACGCAGCAACCCTACAAGGTAGATAATGTTATGTCCATTGAGGGAACTGAAGCAGAATTGCTTAGGAATTTTCCAAGGTCACATCGCTAAGTGATGAAGCTAAGACTGAGCTCAGGTCTGTGGGACTCCAGGGCCCAGGCAGCTCTCACAGCCCTTGCAATATACAGTTTGAATCACACCAGACAGAATCGGCTCCACAATGCCTGCTAACAACAACAAGGTGTAGTATAATGAGGCAATGGTGGTTCAGTGGTAGAAGGTAATGAGGCAATGGTGGTTCAGCGGTCGAATTCTCACCTTCCATGTGGGAGACCGGCGTTCAGTTCCCGGCCAGGGCACCTCATGCACAGCCAGTGGAGGCTCATGTGTTGCTATGATGCTGACCGGGTTTCAGCAGAGTTTCCAGCTAAGACAAACTAGGAAGAAAAGCCTGTTGATCTGAACATCAGCCAGTGAAAACCCTATGGATCACAGCGGTCTGCTCCACAAATGATCATGGGGACAGCACCGGACTGGGCAGTGTTTCTTTCTATTGTGCATGGTGTCCCCACGAGTCAGTGGCTGACTCGGCAGCCAACAGCAGCTATGGTGTCGCTCGTCTCATATTAAAACCCCCCAGAAGACATAAATTTTTAAAAGGCCTATTGTTGTGAAACAGTTTTAGAGCTGGTGGTACTGTAACTCTTCAGTACAAAAAAACTCACTAGCTTTGCTAATTAAGGATACCAGACAAATTCATTGCCTGACTTAAAATGAAAGTGGATGGCTGGCTTCCCAGAGACAACCAATGTTTACGCAGTGACCAAATTGGAAATCCTTGAGCCAGAACCAGAAATCTAAGCCGAGGGAAGCTGCTAACTCCTATCTTCATTTTTGCTGCTCCCCATGCCAGGCCTGCAGAAATTTCTCTCTCCTCTGCATCTCCAGATCCCACTCACCCTGCAGAGGGCTAGCACGAACATAACTGGCTTTTTTTCTTAAGCAGTGGAAAAAAAAAAAAAAACCATGACATATTTAAAGAACTACTGAAGCCATTTTAATTGAATGCCTGTATAACCCTTTTTGAACAGTAGGTATCAAAGGAAAAATGTATTTGTTTAACTGTATCTCAGAGTTACGTAGTATGCCTCACATTTTTACAAAATTTCTTTGACAAAGCTTCTAGCCTCAACACTGATCTGCGTTTATGAATGTAGGTAAATTTCCGTAATTAACACAATTATGTTGTTGTTAGTTGCCATACAGGCAGTCAGCTCCGACTCATGATGGCCCCATGTACAACAGAAAGAAACATTGCCCAGTCCTGCGCTTTCATCACAATCGTTGGTATGCTTGAGTTCGTTGTTGCAGCCACTGTGTATTTTTGAATGCCTTCCAACCTAGGGGGCTCACCTTCCAGCACTATATTGGACAGTATTTTGTTGTGATCCGTAAGGGTTTTATTTAGCTAATTTTGGAAATAGATCTCCAGGCCTTTCTGCCTACTCTTAGTCTGGAAGCTCTGTTGAAATCTGTCCACCATGGGTGACCTTGTTGGTATTTGAAATACTAGTGGCATAGCTTCAACCGTGATAACATGCAAGCCACCACAGTATGACAAACTGTCAGATGGGTGGTGGAACACAGTTACAGAGGAATACTTTTAAACTATTTCCGTATTAGGAGAGCACCTGTAAAGGTGTCTCCCAAAGTGTGGTGCTTCACCACCGGAGGTATGCAGAATGATTACTCATAGTACAGGATAAACATTTTTTTTTTTAAATTTATAATTACACGTTGACTTTCATTAATGTTAGGACAACTGTATAAATAGTATAGCAAAGCCATTTCATGATTTTATTTTAGAATAAAATACTACAATAGATATTTTATTTTTAAAAAAGGATTTACATTGGTATTTTTAAAGTTAATTTAAAGAAAATATTAAGTGAAGAATACTATAGTTGGTACCTGAATAGGCAGGTACATGTATGAGTGAGATTTGGAAAACCTTGGCCTGCAGTCTGCATGAACTAGCACACGACAGTGTAGTGCCCATGTCACGAGGTCTTAATCCCTCCTTCATGGCACTTTGTAATGAAACCTGGTTTACTCTTTAGATTATAGTGAGGCTCTTTACAGAATATTTTGTCCTGCTTCAAAATGGCAGTTAATCCTCAAGTCTTGTTTTATTATTCTCTTACAATAGTGAATTTATTCTTTGCCAGCTCCTTTACAATGGGAGAGGCTCCATGGAGTTTACTGGGATGTGCTGGTAAAGTGAATGCCAAGTAGCAATTGCTTTTCTTGGTAATTTAAATGAGATCTCACTATGGGAGAGTCTCAGATAAAACTTCAAAGCAGTTGTTTCCCTAAAAGCAATTAGGTAAGCCAAAAAAACAAACCCACTGCCTTCCAGTCGATTCTGACTCATACCAACCCTACTGGACAGAGTAAAACTGCCTCAGGGTTTCCAAGGAGCGGCTGGTGGATTCAAACTACTGACCTTTTGGTTAGCAGCTCAACTGTTGACCACTGTGCCACCAGGGCTCCAAATAAGGTTGGCCACATGGGATATGTAAATGCTCTGCTGAATACAAATATAGGCTCTGTTGGGATTTCAAAGTAACTGTGTATCAGATAAAATACATTATTACATGTTGATATTTTTTTAATTTGGCTGCCTGAGAAACCTCAGGCTTTCTTGGTTTTTGCTCTTTTAAATGTGTTTTTCCCTTTGTGGTTGTGTTTGAAAATAATTTAAGGTGAAGGCCCAAGATCTGTGCTTTAGAAAGTTTTTTGTTGTTTAATCTGTTGGTTGGAGCTCTGGTGGCACAGTGGTTTAAGAGCTTGGCTGCTAACCAGAAGGTTAGCAGTGTGAATCCGCCAGCCACTCCCTGAAAACCCTATGGGGCAGCTCTGCTCTGTCCTGTAGGGTCGCTGTGAGTCAGAATTGATGCGATGGCATCAAGCAATCTCTTGGTTTTAATTGAGAAAACACTGCCAGAAATAGTGTTGATTTTGGAATCCAACTGATGTGATTTAGAATCCTGATCCTCCACTTAAACTTGCTCCGTGACCTTGAAAAAGTTGCCCAGCCAAGCCTCAGTTTCACCAGCTGGAAAATGGGTGTAATAATCCTTATCTCGTGGGTTTGCAATCAAGATTAATATGGGATGCTGTAAAAAGCTTACTTGGGTTCTGGGACAGAGTAAATAGATGGTAGCTACTAGTTTTCTTTTCAGCAATCTGTAATGGCTCCATGAACTGTGGGCACATAACCCCGACAGTCAAAGTCTTGCTGTACTTTTATGCAGCCTTGTTTCCTATAACTTCCTCTACAGCACCTCGTTTTCTTGCTCCACATAGACCATTCTGGATTTTGCTACTCACCCACTGTCTGTCTTCAGTCCTTTTTCTTCTGTTTTCCCCCATCCCAGTCTTTCCTGTCAGTCCTGCATGTCACTTTCCCTTTTATTTCAGTTTTTGCAGCTATTTTCTCTGAACTTGCAGTTGATAGTACACAATTTAGCTGTTGTTTGTTTCTCTTCTTTCTCTATACAAATCTTATCTCCCTAACGAAATTATGACCACTCAAGGGTAAATAAGACTGTATCCTATAATTTTTTCATATTATTCACAACTGTCTGGCATAGTGCCAGCAATTTAAAAAGACATAAAATTATATCTATTTGAGAAAATGGGCAAAAATGGCCCTAAAGTAAAATAAGCATGACCATTCTGATAGTTACTTTGGGAACAGTGATACTATAGTGAGCACCTACCACTGTATTTTACTCACGGCTGTCACTAAGAAACTGTCCTTAAAGTCAGCTTAATTGGGGGAGACACCTAACTGCCCAGTAATGGAAAATGAAATAAAGAAGAGAAGAGAAAATACTCTAAATCCCTCATGTCAGAAGACCTGGATTCAAAGTCTACAACCTTGGGCAGGTCACCGAACATAATGTGTGATATCGGGGTGAGGGGGAAGGTAAGGAAAGGGGAACCAAACCAAACCAGACAGCTAGCAACAAAAAAAAGAAGAAAGAACCACACTTGGACTCTGAAGGTTTAAATCTTGGACGTGGAACTGATGGGCTGTATGTGTATTCCTCAGCAAGTCAGGTGTCTCGTTTCCTCATCTCTAAACTGAGTGTGACAGAATCCATCTCCCGGGACTGTTAGGGTTACATTGGAACATGTGTGGAGCGTGACAAAATCCATCTCCCAGGACTGTCAGGATTACATTAGAAATGTGTGTGTTGAGAGCTAAGAGGCACACTCCTCACGAGTATCACTTTATGTCCCACAGTCCAGTCCAATCCCTGTTTGAAGAGTTGGCCTCGGAAATTGTTTTAGTTCTGGGCTGATAGAGAATCCAGGGGCCTTGCTTTCCAGGGTTCCTCCAGTCTGTCAGTCTGGTCTCCTTACTAGAATTTGAGTTCTGCACCCCACCTTTCTCCTGTTCCATCTGGGAATCTTTGTTTATTCCCTGTCAGGGTGGTCATTGGTGGTAGCCGGGCACCATCTAGTTCTTCTGTTCTCAGGCTGATGAAGTCTCTGGTTTATGTGGCCCTTTGTGTCTCTTGGGCTAATATTTCTCTTGTGTCTTTGGTGTTCTTCATTCTCCTTTACTCCAGGTAGTTGGGACCAATTGATGCATCTTCCGTGGCCGCTTGCAAGCTTTTAAGACCCCAGACGCCACTCACCAAAGTAGGATGCGGAACATTTTCTTAATAAGCTTTGTTATGCCAGTTGACCTAGATGTCCCCTGAAAGCCTAGTCGTCAGACCCCTGCCCCTGCTACTCTGTCCCTCAGAGTGTTTGACTGTATTCAGGAAACTTTCTTAGCTTTGGTTTATTCCAGTTGTGCCGACTTCCCCTGTAGTGTGTGCTGTCTTTTCCTTCACCTAAGATAATTCTTATCTACTATCTAGTTAGTAAATAATCTCACCCTCATAACCATCAAAGAATGTTTTCTTCTGTGTTTAAACCTTTTTTTGAGTTCTTGAAATAGTGGTCTCATACAATATTTGTCCCTCTGTGACTGACTAAATTCACTCAGCATAATGACCTCTAGCTTCCTCCATGTTATAAGATGTTTCATGGCTTCATCATTGTTCTTTATGGTTGCGTAGTATTCCATTGTGTGGATATACCATAATTTGTTTCTCCATACATCTGTTGATAGGCATCTAGGTTGTTTCCGTCTTTTTGCTATTGTGAACAGTGCTGCAATGAACATGAGTGTGCGTATATCTATTCTTGTGACGGCTCTTATGTCTCTAGGATATATTCCAAGGAGCGGGCTAGCTGGATCATATGGTACTTGTATTTCTAGCTTTTTAAGGAAGCGCCAAATCGATTTCCAAAATGGTTGTACCGTTTTATATTCCCACCAACAGTGTATAAGTGTTCCAGTCTCTCCACAACCTCTCCAGCATTTATTATTTTGTGTTTTTTGGATTAATGCTAGCCTTTTTGGGGTGAGGTGATATCTCATTGTAGTTTTGATCTGCATTTCTCTAATGGCTAATGATCGTGAGCATTTCTTCATGTGTCTGTTAGCCACCTGAATATCTTCTTTGGCGAAGTGCCTGTTCATATCCTTTGCCCATTTTTTAATTTGGTTATTTGTCTTTTTGTTGTTGAGGTTTTGCAGTATCTTGTAGATTTTAGATATTAGATGCTGATCGGATTTATCATAGGCAAAAATTTTTTTCCCCGTCAGTAGGTTGCCTTTTTATTCTTTTGGTGAAGTCTTTTGATGAGCATAAGTGTTTGATTTTTAGAAGGTCCCATTTATCTAGTCTTTCTTCAGGTGCTTGTGCATTGTTACTTACGGTTCGTATTGTGTTTATGCCTTGTATTAGGGCTCTTAGCGTTGTCCCTATTTTCTCTTCCATGGTCTTAATTGTTTTCAATCTTATATTTAGGTCTTTGATACATTTTGAGTTAGTTTTTGTGCGTGGTGTGAGGTATGGGTCTTGTTTCAGTTTTTTGCAGATGGATATCCAGTTATACCAGCACCATTTGTTAAAGAGACTGTCTTTTCCCCAGTTAATGGACTTTGGGCCTTTGTCAAATATCAGCTGCTCATAGGTGGATGAATTTATGTCTGGATTCTCAGTTCTGTTCCATTGGTCTTCATATCTGTTGTTGTACGAGTACCAGGCTGTTTTGACTACTGTGGCGGTATAATAGGTTCTAAAATCAGGTAATGTGAGGCCTCCCACTTTGTTCTTCTTCTTGAGTAATGCTTTACTTATTCGAGGCCTCTTCCCTTTCCATATGAAGTTGGTGATTTGTTTCTTTATCTCATTAAAAAGTGCCAATGGAATTTGGATTGGGATTGCATTGTATCTGTAGATTGCTTTGGGTAGAACTGACATTTTCACAATGTTGAGTCTTCCTATCCATAAGCAAGGTATGTTTTTCCACTTATGCAGGGTATTGTTATTTTTAAGCCCACTAGAGATTCCTAAAGGAGTCCCTGGGTGATGCAGACAGTTAAGCATCTGGCTACTAATTTAAAGGTTGATGGTTCGAACCCACTCAGAAGTACCTTAGAAGCAAGGGCTGGCAGTCTACTTCCAAAAGGTCACAGCCTTGAAAATCCTACAGACTGCAGTTCTCCTCTGCACACATGGGGCCACCAGGAGTTGGAACTGACTCTGCGGCAACTGTTTGGTTCTTGGTTGGTTAGAGATCCATAATTTACCTGAAAGAAACAGTTGCAGCAAATAAAATAGAAAGAAAAATGGGCACATTTAAATAAGGCTTTATTAAAATATATTTTATTATTCACATTGTGGCTTTATAGTCATACCAGTGGGGATCTGAGGCTTCTTCCCCCCTGGCTTTTGACGTTCCATACTGCCTGATAAGAATTTCTGTATATTGCACTCTTAGGATGATCAAGTACCTCAGTAATAACTTACAGAAGAGTTGAGCCTGTCAAATTGACAGGCAGTTCAATGGCAGAAGAAGAGCTATATTTTATGGTACATATATCAGGTTTGAGTTCTCCTTAATATTATATATGATTAAACAAGTTCCAAGAGACTATAACACTGTTTCATTCCATTTTTCAGTGAAGGATTCTGCATATTGAAGAAAAAAATATAATCTATTGGTAATTCAGGTTTTTGTACTTAAAATTCTCTGATTTCCAAAATCACAGCTCATAAAATCAGTTTCTTTTTTTCACAACCTTTCTAGACACACACACACATGCACGCACGCACACACACCTCAAATATGGTCCCTTTCTGGCAAGTTTTCATATTTTGAGTTGCTTAATAAGGGTTTGCAATGCCTTGTTTGTCTGGCATGCAACCATGTTGGCAAATGGTACAGGGCTCAAGTAGTACTAGACTGAATCTGCAGGTAAAAGAAGCTGGTTATCTACCAGGCAGGTTGGAAAATTTAGAAACAGTACCTAAGAAGAGGTTTCCTGCAAAGGCCATGTTCACCAGTGAGCAAATCTGGAGGTCCAGATTAGATTAGAATCAATCCACTGATAGGTCTTGAAATTGGGCCTTGCAGATTTCCAAAGGAATTATTGCTGCTGTACGCCATGCTTTTCCTTCCCGGCTGGCCAGAATTCCCAGTAGGGTACTGCCCCCCTTGCTTCCTGAGCATCTCAGAGTCTAGGGAAATGAAAAGCTCTCTGCTCATAAGAAAAAGAGGTTACAGATCCTGCCTTCTCTGATCCAGGGGGTTCACAGGCCCATGAAGTCTGAGGCCATGATTATGTGGTATACAACAGTGTATGCCGGAATGTTTGACCTGTCTTCCTCCGTAAACACTGACATTTAGAGGTGTTTTGTTTTTTCTCTCTAAAGTTGTTCTTTTAAATAGTTCATCAATAAAGGAATTTAAAACTGTAACTAGATAAGACATAGTGGAAAAATCTAACCTGGTTGATCATTTCTGAGATTATTTTAAGCCTCTGTAACTTTTGGTTAAATTTTCACATTTGTACCGGTAGCAAACGTTACCACAGTTGATACTCTTGACAGCGAACGGTAGAAGGGAGAAAAGTAAAACTAGTAAAAACTGCTCTTAACAGAAAAGTAGGGGAATGTTAGAGATGTATACTTTGTAAGCCTTTGAAAAGCATAAGAGATCGTTTTTATAAAAGTATGGTTTTTGTAGGTTGAGACTGGGTATTCTGCTCAATGTCTTTCTTTTCTTCTTTTCTGCCCGTCTCTCCCTTTCTAGTCCCTATCAGCCTCTGGTGTCTCCTTCCCGTAAGGTTCCTTCTGCAATAATTGTGCAATAATTACTCTTCCTACTTCTTTCTCATTGCTGTACTTTATCATCGGGTATATTTTCACCCTACTTCTCATCACTGCTTTGCTCAGAGCCCTGATGCTTTTCAAGCCCCCTTAATATTTCTGTTATAGTATCAGAAAGGCCAGTCAACCCTACCAGAATCTCATCTAGCTTTTTCTGTTCTTGGTATCCTTCTAGTCTGGCTGTTCCTACTTTCTGGAAGTAAGCCAGTTGCAGAGCTTTTGTCCTGAAACCATTTTTCTAACTCAGATCCTTTAACAACATTCTTAAAAAAGAGTATCCCACTCTCTTTTCAGTCCTTCTTTCTTTAATGTATTCTCTTGGTCTCTATTTGTATCTTCATTTATAATGACATAGCATAGTTATATGGAATAAAAGTCATTTATTAAAATTCTGATCAATAAATCAAAACCTAGACCTATTGAGGGCTATAAAGGAGAGGGAACCTGCTGAGACGAGTTTGAGCTTTTCCAAGAGTTTGTATTTTAAGCGTTATTAACCATGAAAGGGAAACATGTCTCAGTTGTTGTATACTGGATTTCTCCATGGGATGTGCAACTGCCTTTGAAATCCTTATGAGCCCAGTTTACAAACACATTAACCAAAAAAACCAAACCCTTTGTTGTTGAGTCAATTTTAACTCATAGCAACCCTATAGGACAAGAGGAGAACTGTTCCATAGAGTTTCCAAGGAAAGGCTGGTGGATTTGAACTGCCAACCTTTTCGTTAGCAGCAGTAGCACTTAACCACTGTGCCACCAGTGCTGCACAAACACATTAGCAGGCCCTCTTCCCTGGCATTGATGCTGTTGTAGTTTTAAAGGAGAAGAACACACAGATACCTGCTAAGAGAAATGATACAACGGCTGAAACGTAGAGCCTTTTCTCCTCTTCTGCTGCTAACCTTGATGAGCGTGCTAGGCCACTGAGTTGGCGGGCAGACCATTAAGGACGATCCTGCAAATGCTCATCATGTGTCTATAACAAGTTGAGCCTTTTCTCCTCTTCTGCTGCTAACCTTGATGAGCATGCTAGGCCACTGGGTTGGCAGGCAGACCATTAAGGACAATCCTGCAAATGCTCATCATGTGTCTATAACAAGTTGAGCCTTTTTAACCAAGGAATTAAAAGTATAAGTTGATCCCTCATCTGCCATCTGAATAAAATTCTAAATTTAAGATTAGAGAAGTCACTTAATTTGTGGTAATATATTGAAGTATGGAGCTGGATTACTACCAACCCAAGCAAAAGCGAACAGTACCCAAAGATTCCCTTTCTTTCACTGAGTTATAATCTATTTTATACTGTTTGAAACTCACATGCCTCTTCTTTCCCTTTTTATACTGTTTTCTGCATTGCCTAAGGGATCCAGCAAACAAATTTTCTTTGTAAAGTGGATTTTTGTTCTTTATACAACATCTTTTATCAATATTGGTTTGCCTCTCTGTCTGCTAACAAGTGGGATTATCACCTGTCTCTGAGGTTTTTGTTACTGCTCTTGTTTTTGAAATTTAAGAAATAGCATTGGTGGTTTGACAACTTAGGTGTTTTCTTAACACTGATAGTGCTTCTGTGGGCATAGATATTGAATATAATTATCATGCTAGATATTCTTAAGATTTTTGAAATCAGCAGTAGAACATCAGTAAAAGATACTGACGTACCCAGTTAAATTTAATGAACCTGAATGGTTTGATTTTCAATGTTACCATGTTTAGAGTTCAATTGTCAATGTATTATTCTGTGGTACTTCTATCGTTTGTATTATAAAGGCTGTTGTATGAGTTTCTGCTGTCCATGTCATCCATAAAGTTACAGAGATAATCAAATTGGTATGCGCCACCATTAGCTTGATGCCCTAGGGATCTTTGTATCAGCAGTGAGTCCCAGAGTTTAGTATTTCCAGTTGTAGTGTTGATTTAACTGAGGAGGCTCGAGATGAATTCTTTATTCTTTTATTAAAAACATTCTCTGTCTTTATTCTAACATTATTCTGCTGAACTAAAGAGATGTAATCATTAACAAAATTATCATTTTAAAATTACATTGTGAATACTTAGCACGCTCTGGTCAGAAACCGTGTAATTATGCTTACAGTAAATAAATGGTTAGCCTAATACAGGATTTTTGCCTTAATTAGGACACAGTTTTCTTGATATTTTGCTAATCTTTAGCCAGCTGTGAATATACTTACGCCATAGCCGTCAAGTCAATTCCAACTCATAGCGACCCTGTAGGACAGAGTAGCACTGCTCCATAGGGTTTCCAAATCTTTACAGAAGCAGACTGCCACATCTTTCTCCCATGGAGCGGCTGGTGAGTTCAAACTGCAAGCCTTTTGGTTAGCAGCCGAGTGCTTAACCACTGTGCCACCAGGCCTCCTGCCGTGACTATAGAACTAAATAATACTACGCTTCATAGAGAAAGCAGTTAGTTTATCATGTGCTAATATATTTTTAGGAGCTTTAATATTTTTCAGAATGGAAAAATGTGACTTATGGAAGTAGATTTAAAAAAAAAACAACAAAAAACCATTGCCTTTGAGTCGATTCCGACTTACAGTGACCCTGTAGGACAGAGGACAGAGTAGAACTGCCCCCTAGGGTTTCACGGAGCCGCTGGTGGATTTGAACTGCCAACCTTTTGGTCAGCAGCTGTAGCTCTTAACCACTGCGCCACCAGGGCTCCGTGGAAGTAGGTAAATGTCACAAAATAATGCCTAAATGTTCCGCGCACGTGTTTTAGGTTTGTTTGTTTGTTTTTTTAATAATTTGGAATCACTGCCTTCACCAACCCTGCTTTACCGTTCACCATCACGTCTTATCATCTGTCATAGTATATATTTACTTACTTGCTTACTGCCATCTTCCCCCAGCTAAGATATAAATTCCATGAACATAAGGACTTTAAACTTTCTCACTGCTAAATCCGCAGCACCTAGAACAGTGTTCTGCGCATAGAGGAGCTTAGAATATATTTGTTGAATATATGAATAAATGAACATATAAATTTTTTGTTTATCTTTTCTCTTTTTATTTAACATGTTTGTACACTTCTTCATGTTATCAGAGAGTAAAATACCTCTTTTAAGAGCATCATGGTGCACTTTAGCAGTAGGTTTGCATTTAAATGGAAATCAAATCTGATTAAGATATTTCAGTAACTCAGTGTTTGTTAAGCTGAGATTGTACATGATGGTTTATAGATTTCTCTGATTTACCACAGCCTTTTTGAGGAAAAATTTAAACAGACCAAAACTTTGTTGTTGTTAGTAGCTGTCGAGTCAGCTCTGACTCACGGCAACCTTAGGTGCAGCAGAGCAAAACAGTGCCCGGCTCTGCGCCATCTTCGTGATGGTTGGTATGTTTTAGTCTGTTATTGTAGCTGTTGTCAGTCCATCTCACTGAGGGTGTCAGTCGTTTTTGCTGACCCTCTACTTTACCAAACATGATGTCTTTTTCTAGCTGTTGGTTTTTCTTGATGATGTGTCCAAAGAAATATTTTCTTCTAAGAGTGATTTGTTTGTTCTTTTGGCAGAACACGGTATATTCTGTATTCTTCACCAGTACACCAGTTCAAACGGATCCTTTTTCACCATCCAACTTTCTCATGTGTGTAAGGCTTGGGTCAGATGTACATTAGTCATCAAAGTGACGTCTTTGCTGTTTAAAGCTTTAAAGAGGACTTTTGCAGCAGATTTGCCCAGTGCGATACGTTGATTGACCTCTTGACTTCTGCTTCCATAAATGTTGATTGTTGAGTCAAGTGAAGCAAAATCGCTGACAGCTGCAGTTTCTTCTTCATTTATCATGATGTTGTTTATTGGTCCAGTTTTGAGGGTTTTCATTTTCTTCACGTTCAGGTGTAGTCTGTACTGACGGCTGTAGTCTTTGACTTTCATCAGTAAGTGCTTCAAGTTGTCATCATTTTCAGCAAGCAAGGTTGTGTGATCTGTATATCACAGACTGTTAATGAGTCTTCCTCCAATGCTGATGCTGCATTCTTCTCATATAGTCTGGCTTCTCAGATTATTTGTTCAGCATACAGATGTTTCCCCATTTTTACTTACCAGCAGGTAGTTAGGCTCAAAGGTGATTGACTCACTCGGGACAAAAGCCTCTTTTGTGGAATGCAGTTAGAAGTCAGGTTTCAGTATGCCAGAGAAATAGCATGATTCACTTTCCCTTTTCATTGTTATTTTAGCTAGCAGTTTGCTAGCTATACTTATTAACTTTCAGAAACAGATGTGAAGCTGATGTTCTCTGCTTTGGGGTCCAGTCAGTAAAACAAGAATCCTACGGTTGGAATATTTTTGGTCATTTTCTGCTCCTGCTCTGCAATTCTACCCAGCTTCAGATGGTTTTTGTTGAATAGCTTCTCTCCTTTTATATATACTACATAATACATTTTATCTAAATAAAACTAGGTTTTATATTCATCAGGGCTTGAACTGGAGTAGGACAAGAAAATCCAGTTCTTCCAGGTTTTAAATATGTAAGGTCGGCAATTCGAATCCACCACTTGCTCCTTGGAAATCCTATGGGGCAGTTCTCCTCTGTCCTGTAGGGTCGCTATGAGTCAGAATTGGCTTGATGGCAACGGGTTTAAATATTTAATAGTAAAGTGTAAATTTACCCCACCATATTTTAGTGATCCCAAACAGCCATCTTTTATTCCTACTTTCTTTCCTGTGTCTTTTCTTTCTTTTCCCTTATCTCCCTCTGCCTTCTTCTCTTTCTTTCCTTTTTTCTCTCTTTTCATAAGTGTATACACCCAGGAGTTAATGAGCGGATAAATGGTCAGATATGCAGGAATGCTGGAGTAACTGTTGTCCAGGCAGTCTACTTCTTTCTCAGATCTGTCCTCAAACCGTATCAGTCTTACCACAGTTTCCATCCTATACTGACCTCCTTCTAACGTCACGGCAGACATTTGATAGGCATGTATAAGAAGAAAAGAAGACACTTTGCGGTTGCCATGTAAAGAGGTGATATGGTTTTAGTTACTATCATTAATGTTACTGTATTGGAGCTGTGATGGTGATGCATTCTTCGCTGCTTACTTACAGAAAGTCATAGGAATAGATATTGGGGCAGTTTGAAATACGACATGGCCTGCAGAACTGATAAGTGACCAATGTTGACCAAATCTTAATTACTTCTAGGGTTTTATATTCTCTTGAGTACTTAATTTACACATTTGCTTCAAACAAAATCTTGAATGACACAGCCTTTCCATAGTCTTTGAATAAAGAGGAGATGGGTTTGGGAGGGGATTTAGAGTTTCTAACATGTCATGATATAATACACCAGAAAGTAACCATTGATTCTTCCAACGTGAGACCAGAAGAACTAGATGGTGCTCACCTATCACTACCAACCATTCTGATCAGGGACACAATAGAAGGTCCCGGATAGAATGGGAGAAAAATGTAGAACAAAATTCAGATTCCTAAAAAACACTTACTGGACCAGTAGAGACTAGAGGAACCCTCAAGATTATCACCCTAAGATAACCTTTGAACTTGGAACTAAAGCTATTTCTGAAGGTCACCTTTCAGCCAAATAGTAGATTGGCTTATAAAATAAACAATGCCACCTGTGAGTAATGTGCTCCCTTAAACAATCGACTATATGAGCAAACAGTCAACACTTACCCAAAAGCAAAGATGAGAAGGTAAGAAGGAGAAGGGAAGCTAGATCAATGGAAACAGAACAAACTGAGTGGAAATAATGAGAATGCTGACCCATTGTGACAATTGTAACCAATGTCACGGAGCAATTTGTATAAAAATTGTTAAATGGAAACCTAATTAGCTGTGTAAACTTTCACCTGAAACACAGTAAAATATTATTTTTAATAAAAAGTAACCATTGGTATACATACAGGTATGTGTATGCATGCATGTATATCCATATATATAATAAATCACATAGGGAACACAGGTACAGATACTGCTTAGATATAACCAAACATCTAGCGAGATTGGTTTTCTGGGTTTGAAGACATAAGACATAGTCTCATGGGAAAACTCAGGTAATTGGCATAATATAGTTCATAAAATATAGGTTCTATACCAGTGTGGTGAGTGTCTGAGGTCTTAAAAGCTTGTGAGCAGCCTTCCAAGATACAACTATTGGTCTCTATTCTTCTAGAACAAGAGAGAAAAAAGGAAACCAAAGTTTCGGAGAAGCAAGTAGTCTACAGATCTAATAGTTGACACGAACCACATCCTTATCTACCCTGAAACCAGAAGAACTAGATGGTGCCTGGCTACCACTACTGACTGTTCTGATCAGGGCCATAATAGATGGATGTTTATAGAACAGGAGACAAATGTGGAAGGGAATTTAAATTCTTAAAAAGTCCAGACTTACTGGACTGGTTGTGACTAGTGGACTCTGCAAGACTGTCGCCTTTTGGTACGCTTTAAACCTTAAACTGAAATTATCCCTTGAGGTCACCTCTTAGCTAAATAACAGATTGGCTTGTAAAATAAATTACCCGTGAGTAATGAGCTTCTTTAAGAAAAATCATCTATAGGAGACCAAATGGTCAAAAATTACTCTAAAGCAAAGATGAAAAGGTAAGGGGGGCAGGGAAACTAGAGTACTGGAAATGGTACATCCTGAATGGAATGAACGAGAACAATGACACGTTATGAAAAGTGTAACCAATATCACAGAATAATATGTGTAGAAATTATTAAATGGGAACCTAATTTGCTGTGTACACTATCACCTTAAACACAAAACATGAATTAAAAAAAAGATCTTTAACTTTATATAATTCTAAATGTAGATATGTTTTTATGTAGTTAATAATCAGTATATAAACTCCATTCTGTGCCACTTAACATTTTGTATATAAATATTTTCATGTTTGTATATAAATATTTTCATGGATTACCACTCAAAAAAAAGAAAGAAAGTGACCATTGGCACCAGCTAACCTTTTTCTTCTGTAGTATATCCAGTTTCATAATAAAATTTTACATAATATTCCATGGAGAGATTGAGGGACTGGGAAGCAAAGGATCAAGCAAACTGAATTTGAGCAATTTAACTTAAGTATGTATCAGAACACATCCAATTGAAATATCTCCACCTTCACCTCTTACTTGCCCCCAAAACAAGTAATTTTAAATTCTGGTATTTCACTAATACTGTTGGTGAGCTCTCTCATATTATCAATGTCATTAATAGAACTAGGATGTAACTAATATAAAGCATCTGAAAGTATTTTAGAAAAATTTCTGTATAGAGATGAGATGAATAATCATATACTAAAAGGAGCCCTGGTGGCGCAGTAGTTAAGTGCTTGGCTGCTAACCAGAAGTTCAGAGGGCCAAACCCACGAGCTTCTCTGTAAGGGAAAGATGTGGCAGTCTGCTTCCGTAAAGATTTACAGCCTTGGAAACCCTATGGGGCAGTTCTGCTCTGTCCTGTAGGGTCACTTTAAGTTGGAGTTGACTCGATGGCAGCAGGTTTTTTTGGGAATCACATACTTTCATTTAAACTTTAAACATCTTGTTCAAACTGGACATTATATATATGTGTGTGTGTGTGTATGTGTGTGTGTGTGTATATATATATATGAGAATTTTCACTAGAGGAAATCCAAGACATTATCTTTGTCATTCTCAGTATCATTTTTTTAAATAAACATTTTGGAATAATTTCAGATTTACAGAAAAATTGCAGAGATGCTACAGAGAGTTCATGTGTATCCTTCAAC
Organism: Dugong dugon; assembly: GCA_030035585.1. Lineage (NCBI taxonomy): Eukaryota > Metazoa > Chordata > Mammalia > Sirenia > Dugongidae > Dugong > Dugong dugon. Next base: position 16,265,229 of record CM057480.1, on the reverse strand, counting down.
CACTTTCACCATTTAAATTATTATTTAAATATTTTCTAAAAAGAAACGCCTCAGAACAACCAGAACAGAAATAAAATGTTCACACATTGTGAAGAATGTAACCAATGTCACTGAACAACTTGTGTAGAAATTGTTGAGTGGGAACCTAAACCGCTGTGTAAACCTTCACTGAAAACAATAGAATATTATTAAAAAAAGAAAGAAAGGCTTGCAAATCTGTTGTGTTACTCAAGTGTAAATAATTTAATCCGGAGTATGTTTCTGGTTTTCTTGCCAGGCTTTTGATTATGAACACGTGTATTTTTATACTACTTAAGAAATATTATTAGAGCACCTCCCGACTAACAGATGTTAAAATGCTGTTATAGTCATAATTTTAAGGTGCTCAGTTTCTACAGGTAATTGTCAACTTTAAAAACTCAGCACAGTTTTATTCAATAAAACAGTCATAAACTACCACAGTCACCAGGAGCCGAAGGAGATGGGATTACCAAATGTAAAGTGACATCCTGGGATGGGATCGTGGAACAGAACAAGGACATTAGATAAAAACAAAGGATATCTCAGTGAAGTACGAGATTTATTTAATAATAATGTATCAGTATGGGTTCATAATTGTGACACATGTACCATATTAATGTAAGATGTTAATAGTACGGGAAACTGGGTATAGGGTATGTGGAAACTCTCATTACCGTCTTTGCAGCTTTTCTGTAAATCTAAAACTGTTTTAAAATCCCCCCACCAAAAAAAAAGCATCTGAGGTCTTAAAAGCTTGTGAGCGGCCAACTAAGATACTCCACTGGTCCCACCCCATCTGGAGCGAGGGAGAATGAAGAAAACCAAAGAGACAAGGGAAAGATTAGTCCAACGGACTAATGGACCACAAATACCACAGCCTCCACCAGGCTGAGTCCAGCACAACGAAATGGTGCCCAGCTACCACCAACAACTGGTTTGATAGAGATCGCAATAAAGGGTTCTGGACAAAGCTGGAAAAACTGTAGAACAAAATTCTAACTCACAAAAAAAGACCAAACTTACTGGTCTGACAGAGACTGGAGAAACCCCAAGAGTACAGCCCCTGGACACCCTTTTAACTCAGTACTGCAGTCACTCCTGAGGTCGACCCTTCAGCTAAAGATTAGACAGGCTGAAATAACAAAGCTAGACTAAATGGGCACACCAGCCCAGCGGCAAGGATGAGAAGGCAGGAGGGGACAGGAAAGCTAGTAACGGGGAACCCAAGGTCGAGGAGGGGAGAGTGTTAACATGTCGTGGGGTTGGCAACCAGTGTCACAAAACAATATGTACATTAATGGTTTAATGAGAAACTAATTCACTCTGTAAACCTTCATACAATTAAAAAAAAAAAAACCCCACCAAAAAAGTTAATTACATGAACATTCAGTACCAACTCTGTTCAGTACTTTTTGGTCTGTGATATGTCGATTTTGTTTGTAAATTCACACATTGAATCCAAAAACGTTGAGTATCTACTGTGTTCCAGGCATCATTGCAACTGCTTAAGATGCGAAGATGAGTAAGACACAGTGCCTGCCTTCAAGTGACTTCCAATTTAGTAAAGGCAAGAGATTGTTAAGTGTAACTTGGGGTAAGTGCTGTAGTAGACAGAAGTCATGGCTTGTGGGAAACCAGGGGGATGGGTTATTTTTCTGGGGTGTGAGTGAAACCAAGTGTTACAAAATGGCTAACTCTGAGATAATGACAATGGCTGAACCACCAATGGAAATTTGAACAGATATTTGATAGTTGCAGGGTATATTCAGTGCCTTGAGTCAATTTCAGCTCATTGTGACACCATGTGACAGTAGAACTGCCCCACAGGATTTTCTAGGCTATAATGTTTACGGGAACAGATAGCCAGGTCTTTCTCCCACAGAGCTGCTGTGTGGGTTCAAACCGCCAGCCTTTTGATTAGCAGCCGAGCACTTAACCTTTGTGCCACCAGGGCTCCTAGCAAGAGCATAGTAATGTTCAAAAGGAAAGAGTCTTGAGAACATTATCCAATGGTGACTAATAACAAATAGTAAGATTTCTAGGTCCCAGTGGGGAGCAAATTTAATATAAGTCAACAGTTAGTTTTGTTATATCAAGCACTGTTGTGAAACAGAAAAATATTAAGAATATAATCACAAGAACAAAAAAGTAGTATCTCCTGGATAAGAAGCTGGTCTTTACTAAAGTAACAAATCAAGTTCTGTTCTCATTTGCCCATCCTTTCACCTATTATGTGCATAGGATCATCTTTTAAGTTAGATATACTAAAAATGAGAGAAGATCTAGAGAACCAAAAGAAGCATACAAATGGAAAGTAAAAGTCATTTTAAACGCCATAAAATTGCTTAGTACAGAAAAAAAAAGTTCACCTCCCTACCTTTCCAGTAACCAAAAGGTTATTATCAGAGGGGCACTGACGAGATGGTTTTGGAACACAAGTAGTGGAAAGGGCCTTAAATTTAGCAGAATAAAATAAAACTAAGCATAAGAAAAAACTTTAGTTAAGAAAAATTAAACATAAATGCTCTGAAGGAAGGCTGTGTAAGGCATTCTATCCGTAGAATTTTGAAGTCCATGATGGGGGAAATGGCCCTCTTTGGTTTAGGGAGATGTCCTAGTCTTCCTTAGAGTTCTAGAAACAGAGAAGTGATTGTTTCCAACTATTGAATGAAATAGCGTACTTTTTGGTGTGAAAATGATATTAAATACTAACAGTGTTTTAGCAAGCATATGAAATTATCAGTGACTGTTTTGTGATCTTAACACGTAAGTATGACATTTGGATTTGGGTTTTGATCTTCTTCAAGGAAGTTTCAATCCATCAAAGCAAAGAACAAACCCAGTTGGCGTAAGTGCTTGACGGAATCACAGAAGATAGAATTTTCTTGTAATATATTCGATTCTCAACCTTTTGTTTCAGTGTTAATTAACATTGCTACTCTAGGCAGTGCTACTCTAGGCAGTCCATATGCGCCAAATGAATAACAGCTTTTCATAAAGAGTAGCAGTTTTGTGTGTGTGTGTGTAGACAATAAGAGTGGCCATCTTTAAAAATATTTTTTTTCTTTAGAATCAGATCCTTCTTACTTTTTCATGTGAACTAATTACCGGGTGCTTTGCTTTCAGAGCTTTGCTTTTCATATACTACATACAGTGCAGTCACACTATGTCCTTAAGCATTTGCTTGGTTTATAAAGAGTACAATTAGCCATTTGAGTGTGTAGTTCAGTCACAATTTAACTCTCTTAACGGTTAGGGATTGGTCTTTCCAAGGCCGAGAAGGTGTTTTTAATTATTCATTCCTCGGTTTGTTTCTTACAGCAACCTCAGCTGTGCTTTACTATTCAGAGGATAATGCAAAATGAGAAGTGGGTAAAATAAATCTGCTTGGCAGCCAACAACCTGACGTATTAGCAGACACTGTAACATCGGGATAGGTGGTGTAAGCGATTTTCCCATTGCAGCACTTCCAAAAATAAAAACCACTAATTCCCTCAAAGATACTCCGTGTTGACAGGAATTAGTAAGGGATTCTACAAATTTGTGGTTGTTAAATAGCAGACATTCAGTAAAGTCTGTGTGTGTTTTGCTTACAGAGAGAGGGGCAACATCTGAAATCTAAAAGGCAGTAACATCTACTGTAGAAAATTGGTGTAGGTACCATGACTAATGAACTTTGTATCATATTAAATTGCCCAATTGAATGCTGGAAGTCACTTCTGTAAATGTTTTCCAAGGGCAGACTGCAAAATCTCACATGAAAGCTGGGGCATGATGGACCATCGTTAGACAGCTAACAGTGAGTAGTGGAATATGATATAATGTGAAAAAAACCAAACCAAACCCATTGCCATCCAGTCGATTCTGACTCCTAGCAACCCTGTAAGACGGAGTGGAAGCCCCATAGAGTCTCCGAGGCTGTAAATCTTTACAGAAGCAGACTGCCATCTCTTTTTCCCTCGGAGCCACTGGTGGGTTTGAACTGCCCACCTTTCGATTAGCAGTCGAGCACTTAACCATTGCACCACCAGGGTTCCTTGTAATGTGAAAGTGCTGTCCTTGTTTCCACCCCTTGTAGTTGTGAAGAACACATACCTAGATCCTTTCATTTGCTTCCCTCTTGAAAATGTATATTCTTTACAGCTAGCTGTGGAATTGGGGATTGTGAATACCCTTAAAAGTACCTGCTAGAGACAGGCACTAAAATGGTGGGGAGAGGGGTGGCCTAATTTTAGTTAGAAAATAGATTTTATATGTGACACCAAAAGCCAAAAAGTAACTTTTTAGTCTTCGGTTTGGTTAATCATTCTTGTTTCTCCCCCAGGGTGTTCTATGTGGCTGGTTTCTTAAAAACTGGCTTTCAGTGGGGGCAGCGCTTCTGCCAAGAGGCCCAAGAAGCAGTCAGGCACATTCCATCCCTTCTCTGTGGAGCAGAGAGATAGATAAACCTATGCTGTGTGGCTGCTCTGTTCTTCCTCTTGTTCCCTTTGCCCAAAAACCCATCTATCTCCTAACCTTTGCTAATGGACTGAAGGGAAGAAGGAAGGACAATAAATGAAATCTGTGCATGTCATTGAAGGCCTGGACTTTTTTAATTTTTGTAAGCACAAAGCCTGATTTTCTTCATGAAAGTGACTGCAAGGTGTTAGGAAATAGAGGCTTATGAAATTAAATATAGGGTTTAAGAAGGAAAAAATTAAGCGAAGCAGTCTCCTTTGAGAATAATAACCCCATCTCACCTAATGGTCGTGAAGAAGAAAGAAGATGGTGTGTGTCGGAGTGGTCTGTCGACTCTGCAGACCTGTTGAGAGTAAAGATTGTTAACAGTGTCCTGTATTTGACTGAACTGCTAAGTGTTTAGCTGATGTGGGGACATACGTATGTGTTCTTCAGACCATAGTAACTCTAGTCCGCTTGTTATTGACGTTGATTTGTAATTTTAGCCAATTCTGGTCTCAAACAGAATTGTAGGCATCTGATGCTGGAATAGCTTGTTGTCATTGCTGCCATGGTCTCCCACGTCTTCCATCTAGTCCTGGCTGTCAGACAGGGTGTTGTGTGGGAAACAAAACGAACTTTGGAATGAGGCAGTCCCACTCTGAAACTCAGTTTCTCCATGGACTAGTTAACCTTTTTCAACAAGCCACTGAACTTATTTGTGTCTCAGTTTCAGATAACACTAAGTTTGCAGAGTGGCAGTAATTGGAAGGAATGTATGTTAATGGTAATAGTTACCATTTTCAAAGCACTCAATTCTTTGCCAGGTATTACACTTGACACTTTATCCTTACAACACCCCTAGGAAGTAAGTAATATTCCCTTTTTATTGATAAGAAAACTGAGGCTTAGAGAGGTATAAAAAATGCTTTTAGCACAATGTCTAGCTCAGGAAGTGGTGGATCTTATATAACACAAGAATTTCACGGTACATTCATTACTTAGAACCTTCAGTCCATACCTGTCAGCTGTTAATGTACGCACCGATCTTCTGGAGGTCTTGTTGAAATACAGGTTCTGATTCAGTAGGGCTGCCTAATGCTGCTGCTCTCTGGATCACCCTTTGAGGCCCTCAGTGACTCCATACTCTGGTTCTCAACCCAGGTGCATAATTGGTCTGAGGAGGGACCAGGTTTTTGTTGTTGTTTAGTTCGAGAAGTCAAACATTTTTTTAAAGCAGTGGACTATAGTTACTTAAAGAATATTCATAGACATCATGTGCTGAACACCAGTAAATAAAGTAGAGTTTCTCTGACTGAATCTCAGGTGAGAAGGAAGTAGAGATCTTACTGATCCCAAAAGACCTCAGGGGAGCCCTATAACTACTTTAAAAACCACAAGTCTCCATAATGCATTTCCAGTTCTTTAGTATGGTATTTAAGGCCTTACACTATCTAACTTCAGCCACCCTGGAATATCTACTGCTTTCCCAAAAGGCAACCTGCTTTCCTCCTCCTTGCTTTTTTTCCCCACAGCGCCTTTAACAAATTATGCCCCACCCTCCTGTGCCTGTTGAAATCTATTTTACCTTTCTAACCCAGCTTAATTGCAGCTCCTGTTATGAAGCCTCTCTTTAGAGGGAAGCCCTAGAGGCGCAGTGGTTAAACATTCAGCTGCTAACCAGAAGGCCAGCAGTTCAAATCCACCAGCCACCCCTTGGAAGTCCTATGGAGCAGTTCTACTCTGTCCTGTAGGGTCGCTGTGAGTCAGAATCGACTCAACGGCAGTGGGTTTTGGTTTCCTTACAGGAGATGCAGTTCATGTCAGAGCCTGTGGGACCTGTTCAAATCGGATGTGCCCCTGGGAGAGTCAGATATTTCTGCTTTCTCAGGTCACTGCTGAACAGAGAACTGTTACAGCCGTGGTGTAGGAATGGGAGGAGAAGCCCATCCATCAACCAGGAAATGAAATCACTCCTTTTGCAGGGCTCCCATAGCGACTTGATTATGAGTTCATGGAACACAGACATCTTGGCTTCCCTCACCTTGCGAAGACAGGAGTCCCCTTCGGGGATCAGGATTGTTCTTTATCTTGCTAGGTCACAGTACAGTGCCCTCTACCCATAATAGGTACTGAGGAAAAGGTGGTTATCACTGGCTGGTAACTATTGAAAATAAGTCTCAGTTCAGTATGGCAAATATTTAGGTCCTATAGTGGTCTGGATCCCCTGAAGTAATGAATAGGGAAGTTCTGAATTCAGTCTGCTAAACATCACCTTGTGTTGGTAATGAGTCAACGTCTTTTAGCACTGAGTTAATATTTGCAGGATCTATTTTAGCCACTTAGCACCTTTCTTCCCCTACAAGACTGACTTTCTTCTCCTGAAGTTGGAGGGAAAAAGATAGTGTTTGTCTATTCTGTTACTGCTTTTTGTTGAAGTGGTAATGTGTGTATATCATGGAGGTGAGAGGACAAATTTTAGAGCCACTGTTACATAGCGTATGGGAACTTGGGCTTAGTGCTGTCTCAGATGTTATAGGATGGAAGATATGAAACTGAAACTGTTTGTTACTGGATTATAAGCCAAGAAAGATGAGGTTTGTCAGTCATTTGTCAGTTTCTTTCTTGAGCTCAGTATTTAATGGGGAGAAGCATGGGAACAGAAAGAAACACTACTATGTAAGGTATTATACAGCAGGTACGGGAAAGGGAAATTAGAGTCCCTAAAGGGAATCTCTCCGTTTTGGTATCTGGAGTCCAGGGGTAAAGGGAGAGGTGAGCTGCACTGCGGGACCCTCATTCAGCTGCACTAGTTTCTCACTTAGCATGATAATAATAATAGCAGAAATTTACATAATCCTTAGTATGGGCCAGGTGCTGCTGTAAGCACTTTACATATATTAACTCATTAAATCAGCCCTAAGAGGTAGACACTCTTTCAAAGATGAGGGGAACTGAGACATTGAAAGATTACGTACAAGAAAAGGTTTAAACCCAGAAGACAACATTCTTTGATGGTTACAAGGGTGGGGAGGGAGGGTGAGGGTTATTCACTAACTAGATAGTAGGCAAGTATTATCTTAGGTGAAGGGAAGGACAGCACATGCTACGGGGGAAGTCAGCACAACTGGACTAAACCAAAGCTAAGAAATTTGCTGAATGCAGTCAAACACTTTGAGGGACAGAGTAGCAGGGGTAGGGATCTGGGGACCATGCTTTCAGGGGACATCTAGGTCAACTGGCATAACAAAGCTTATTAAGAAAATGTTCTGCATCCTACTTGGTGAGTGGCGTCTGGGGTCTTAAAAGCTTGCAAGCGGCCATCTAAGATGCATCAATTGGTCCCAACCACCTGGAGTAAAGGAGAATGAAGAACACCAAAGACACAAGGAAAGTATTAGCCCAAGAGACAGAAAGGACCACATAAACCAGAGACTTAGCCTGAGACCAGAAGAACTAGATGGTGCCCGGCTGCCACCAATGACCACCCTGACAGGGAACACAACAGAGGGTCCCTGATGGAGCAGGAGAAAGGTGCGGTGCAGAACTCAAATTCTAGTAAGAAGACCAGACTTAATGGTCTGAGTGACACTGGAGGAACCCCGGAAAGCATGGCCCCTGGATTCTCTATCAGCCCAGAACTAAAACAATTTCCAAGCCCAACTCTTCAGTCAGGGATTGGACTGGATAGTGGGACATAAAGTGATACTCGTGAGGAGTGTGCCTCCTAGCTCAAGTAGATACATGAGACTAAACAGGCAGCTTCTGTCCGGAGGTGAGATGGGAAGGCAGAGAGGGTTAGGAGCTGGTTGAATGAACATGGGGGAATCAGGGGTGGAAAGGAAGAGCAGGCTGTCACAGTAAGGGGAGAGCAATTAGGGTCACATAACAACATATGTATAAATTTTTGTATGGGAGACTAACTTGAAATGTAAACTTCATTTAAACTACAACAATAAAAAAAAAGAAAGATTAGGTAATTTGCTCTAAGTCATACAGTAAGTGGCCAGGCCAGGATTCTGACCCTAGTTCTCTGGCTCTTCGGCCCGCTCTCTGAATCACTGTGCTGTACTGATAATAGTGTTTTACTAAAGATGTTTTTTTATTGTTCAGCAAACATTTATCAAACAACTGTGTGCAGTTTACTTTTACTGTTAGTCTTCTGGTTGATTTGTCTTCCTCTTGTGTAGGAAGAGCCCTGGTAGAGTGGTGGTTAAAGCGCTCGGCTGCCAGCCAAAAGGTCAGTGGTTCAAACCGACCAGCTACTCCCTGGGAGTAAGATGTGGCAGCCTGCTTCCATAAAGACGTACAGCCTTGGAAGCCCTATGGGGCTGTTCTCCTCTGTCTGTAGGGTCGTTATGAGTCAGAATCGACTTGACGGCAGGGAGTTTGGTTTGGTTTTGGGTTCTCTTCTGTGCTGACCTTACCTCCAGACAAGTGGTGGAAGAGAATGGTGATGATGGGTCTTGAAGCTAGCTGGCAGTGCCAGGGATACAGAGATAAGTCATGCAGGATTGTAGGGTACTACATCCAACTTGGTTTGGAATAAATTAGGCAGCTGTATGAATACATTGTTACTTACTATTTTCCTATCCAAGAATCAAAAGATATTGTCAGTAAGTGAAAAGCATATCGAGTGTATTGGAGGTGTTTCACTTACGTGGGAAGTAAATGGCCTAGATAGTAACTCTGCACACGAATAATAAGTAAGAAATGATTCTTAACTATCCTGCCTCCTCCCTGAGATCTGCCCCATCTTAACTTCTAAATGAATGTTTACTTTGATATACTATAAATGTGAGAAAGTAATAAAGCTACAGTTGGAATGCCACTGAGGAACTTTCCATTTTATCCTCTGCGAGTGGCAATTTTTTTGAGAATTGAAAAATTTTGAGACAGCATTTGGCTTCCTGAAAACTGTAAGGGCAGCAGGGGCTTGTACTCTTGTCGGAAGCTTGTTTACCCTGCAGATAAGATGAGCAGACAGATTAAAGCCCTGTATCCTTCCATGTCTAGCACATGTGTGGGAAAAAATTTAAACAGTAAAGAAACTTTGCCTGTTACATTGGCAAGCTCACATACCAAAATTGTTCTTACAGTATAGATAAGAGAGGCTAATTCTGGAAGCCCTGAGTACCTTGAGGCCTTTCATTTCTCACAGAGAAGAGAGAAAAAGCACAAGGGTTCGGGGCGGGAAGTGGGCAACAAAAGCAGTGTTGCAGGAAGCAGTAGGTTCTGGTAAAAAAAAAAAAAAAGAAACGAATAGTTAGAGATAGCCATTGAGTTTCTAGTTTGAAAAGCTAAAAAAAAAAAAAATAGTGGCTGAAATAAAAATGACTGATTACCAAACCTCTGAAAGTAGTCCTTGAAACATGCCCAGGATGAAAAAGTTAAAGAAAAAGCTAGACGTTGGTCTTGATCTCAGGTCCCCTATGTTAAGCAGGGCAGTCTATCATAATGGTAAGTGTAGTTTTTTAAGTTAAATCTTCATATCTAAATTGGCAGCTGTGTGACGGAATAAGAACCTCCGCTTTCCACAGAAGGCTCACATTTTCTTCTGTGGGCAAAGCCTCTGGCAAAGCACTTCACCTTGCTGACCCTTAAGTTTTCTCGCCTTTGAACTGAAGGCTTTAGAGATAAGCGATTCTCAATAGGAGAGGAGCTGTTTCACTTTTTGGGTCACTCCTTCCTTCCACCCCCAGTACACATGCTGAGAATCACTGCTCTGGTGGGTCATTGTTACTGGAAGGAGACCATATATTGGAAAGGGAAAAAAGGCTGAGAATCACTCAGTTAGCTCATTTCTTGTGTCCTTGCAGCAAACTAAAGGATTAAAAGTTCTGTAATTCTATATTTAAGTAATCATATTTGATTTTATGCCAAATTGTCCAACTCAGTAGAATTCCAGTCCAGTTCTAATGCTTGTTCTGTGTTACAAAAAAGTTGAATGTTTTACCAAGCCATTATAATAGGAATCTATTTCTAATAACCCATATATATATATATATATATATATATAAAAGATTTGGTTGCACAGGTAGTCCCTGACTTATGACGTCATTCTGTTTCGATGACTACTTCACTGTTAAATTGATTCTGACATAAGTTGAGTACTTGTTTTGTTTTGTTTTTTTAGTTTTCTTTATTATTGCTTTTTATTATCAGTATCTTTCATAAATCAGATTTTTATTTGTCTTTAGGAGTTGGACACATTACATCTGAGAGTAGTAACATCAGCAAATTATGCACTGCAACACTGTATGTAGTGCATATTACTAACCATAAGATGCACCAAAAAAAGAGCAGTTGTAAGCGTGGTTCATCGTAACTCAACGTTGTGAGTCAGGGACTACCTGTATTTGACTCTGTGACTTGTTTTGGCCCTTCCAGGTTAATGTTAGTTATAAAAATGTAGCTGAGAAGGACAAGTTTTTGCCTGTAGTCTTCCTTCTTACCTCCCAATTTCTCTATTTACTTCCCCTGCTCACTGTTTCTTATAGTTGTGTCTTAAAATTTTAAGTCTGTTGCATTGTTGTGCAGTCAGTTTAATATACCACACACTGGGAAGATTAAACATACACACACAGAAGCAGGAAGTTCAGGGTGTTAGGACTCACAGAAGGCTAGCTTACCCACTAAGCGTGCTATCTTGCTAGCTGTTGCCCTGCCTGGGAAAAGAAAGTACAGTGGTTAAAACCAACCACATAGCCGTCGAGTCGATTCCAACTCATAGCGACCCTACAGGGCAGGGTAGAACTGTCCCGTAGGGCTTCCAAGGCTGTAATCTTTACGCAAGCAGACTGCCACATCTGTCTCCCGGGGAGCGGCTGGTGGGTTCAAACCGCTGACCTTTTGGTTAGCAGCCAAGTGCTTAACCACCACACCACCAGGACTCTTATACAACGAGATAGTGAGTGACAAAAGTGGCAGAAGAGTCTCCTGGCTCCAAGTCAGGCCCTCTTTGTGCTCTCAGGACAGGCTGCCCTTATAGAACAGGACCTGAGGGGTATTCAGTGCTCTCCACTCATTGCCAGGTAAGCGGCAGAGCATTTAACCACTGCGCCACCAGGGCTCCACAATGATTAGTAAGTAGTAATTATTTTCGTGTTTAAAATCTTCTTTCCTATTTTTCCTTCTCAGCTAAGATGCTGACAGTGTTAACAAAGGGTGTAAACAAACTAGTGGCTTTAAGGTAAGATTGGGTGAAAGATAACTGTTCTCAGCAGAGATCATTTTCATCTTTACATCTCAAATCTAGAAAGTGTGATTGAGGATAAAGATCCTTCTCATTTATTAAGCACTCGTTCCCCAAAATTATAGAACAATTATTTTTTTTAGACTCTTCAAGAGAATTTAAATAGTAAAGAAACTTGCCTGTTACATTGGCAAGCTCACATACCAAAATTGTTCTTACAGTATAGATAAGAGAGGCAAATTCTGGAAGCCCTGAGTACCTTGAGGACTTTCATTTCTCACAGAGAAGAGAGAAAAAGCCAGGTCAGCGGCGGAGCACTTAACCACTGCGCCACCAGACACTTATAAGGAGTAGAAAAAAGCTTTATGAAGGAGATAAATACTCGGAGAAAAGAGGAACAGCCCAGTTCTGCTTGGAGCTTGGTGTACAGAATGGATCTTTTTTTTTAATCAGCACTATTATATTCTAATTTCCTGAGATGTTATGGTACACACTGGAAGTATTTGTCTCTAGGGGAAAAAAATTTTTCTGAATACAAATATAGCAACCCTTAGGCATTTATGAGATAGCATTTTCCATTTGTCCTTTCAAGAGCTACAGTCTTGAGCTTTTTTCCCCACACCCGTCTGGACACAGGGGATGCCTTCTCACCGTTAGGGTGAGTTCTTTTTTCTTGTGAACCAGATAATGCTGTTACTCCCCCCCACCCCGTCCTCAATATTACAAGTCCCATACCTGTCTCTGATTTTATAATGCTTATATTTGTATAGAATGTTACCACTTCCAAAGAAGAACCTAGTGCAGCCTCTAGGAGGTAGGGAGGATGTCCTGGAGGGGGGGACCTAGCTAAATTAAGACCTAAAGGACAAATAGAATGGTCAGACATATAGAGCACCTTACCCAAAAGCCAAGAAAGAACTTGGCTCCCTTGGAGCTGCTACAAGTATGGTTAGGGAAGAGAGTTGGGGGGGAGGGAAGGGGAGAGACCAGGGATGAGACCAGAGATAAAAAGCTGGAGCCAGATCTTTATAAAAGACTCTGTATGCTGCTGAGGAGTTTGGGCTTGATCTTGAAAGTAGCAAGAAGCCAGAAAAAGCAGGGAAGTAAAAGATCCATATAAAAGATTTTCTGCAGCATGATAGTTGGATTCAGACACTTCAGTGGCATTTCCCCTCTTCAGCTGCCTTTCCTACTATCCTTATCTGTGATTGATCTGGGTCTTGCCTTCACATTTTCTTTTAAGGGATGGGAACTACCCTTTCCTTCCAGTGTGAAGCTAGGGGAAGATATGCATTGTTGTGTTGTAAGCCAGCAGCTCAATATTCCTGCAGCTGTTTACTTCCAGAAGGACTTTGGATCTAGGTACAGCACACCACTTGAGTGTGAACAATGTGTCTCCTCACTTAAATGGATGAATTCAGTTACATAAGGTCTGCCCTTTATGCAGTGCTTGCTAGAGCTCCTGAGAAATCCATTCTGTCCCCTGCTCCAGGCAACATCTCTTTAGTCAGTGTAATTTTGGACCTGGTGAATGAACACCAGCTTTTCACACGAGGTACCTCCGTATCTGGTGGGTCCAACATGCACTTTAAGATAACGTCTCTGGGTCATAGGGCTCAACAGATAGCAACTCCCACTTGCTGTGCAATATGCTTGAATTTTGAAACACGTGGTGCAAGTGGGGAAAACCTCACCAAATAACCTCATACCTGAAAGTCCTGATGTTATATAAACATTCAGTGAAAAAATGGATTTCTAGGTTGTGGCAGCTATGAAATCTTATTTCCAAAGTTCTGCTTTACCCAAATGCATGTCATAAGATTAGGTTGCAGGATATTTTTTTTACAGCAGAGGTCTTTGTAGCCTGTTTTCTAGTACTAGGATCTTGAAGCTCTTCTAGTACATTCATTAGGGAATTAACCTTTTGAGTGTGTTCGTGAACAATCGTATCATCCACAAGGCATAGCAGCAACAATAATAGCAACTGACACTTGAAGGCTTACTGTTTGGGCCTTTACAGACCCTGCTTTCTGAGCTCATGATTTTTCAGAGCTTCACAGTTCCTCCACAGGGTTGGTGCTGTCATTACCCCACTTTGCAGATGAGCAAAGTAGACACAGCGGGGTTACATTGTTTACCCAGAGTCACAAAGGTTTTATTTGATCACCTTTAAGGGAGAAGTGATCGTTAAAAATATACAGCAGTCTGCAGCATCTGGTTCTTACTTCTTTGGTTAAATCAAAGTACGTAAAAGCCCATTCTGCTGTCTTGTATGGATCCAAACAGCTCTGACAGATCAGTGCCATCCACTACAGCAGGCACTAGCCACCACCATCATCACCAGCTGCCATGGAATCGATTCCAACTCATGGAGACCCCATGTGTATCAGAGTAGAACTGTGCTCCGTAGGGTTTTCAGTAGCTGATTTTTCAGAAGTAGGTCTTCAGGCCTTTCTACTGAGGGGCTTCTGGGTGAACTCATTTCGGGTAGCAGCCGGGCACATTAACCATTGGTACCACCCAAGACTCCTAAACCAGTTACCTTCAAGTCCATTTCCAACTCATGGGAGTCCCTGGGTGGTGCAAATAGTTAACATACCCAGCTGCTGACCAAAAGGTTGGAGGTTCACGTCCATCCAGAGGTGCCTTGGAAGAAAGGTGTGGTGATCTGCTTCTGAAAAATCAGCCATTGAAACCCAGTGGAGCACAGTTCTGCTCTAACACACAGGAGGTCAGCAATCTGTATGTTAGTTATGTAATATTAGTTTTGAATTCTTTTTAAAACACTAATCTGTTTTCCAGATAGTTTGTTACTACTAATAAAGTACAGGTAGTCCCCGACTTAACGATGTATTCTGGTTACAACAGACCGTGCCCGTGACCATCCTTTATTTTACATGTTATTGTTAGTAATATGTACTACATGTATGCACTATATACAGGGTTGCAGCATGTAATTTGCTGTATCGTTCGCAGATGTTCAATTTTATGTTTTACTGTTCAAAACACTGCTGCATAGCAGGCTGTGGCCGGGTCTGCAGTGAAGTCGGTGTCGGGAGTTGTAACGGATAGAAAGTTGGGCAGCGTTCAACTCTAATGACATATGACAGTTGAACTGCACACACGCCCAACAGCCGTTAACCACTCTGACTTCATTGTTACAACACTGACGCCAACTTCATTGTAGACCGGGCCTATAGCGTGGTGTTATTTAGCAGCTGTCTTATTAACAACCATCAGAAGCATCAATTGTTAACCTGAAGCTGAGCTGTTCACGTTTCTCACACTGTAATACCTGCACTGCTTATGTCCCCAACAATATGTCTAGCAAAGGAAGTCATGCCACTGCAAGTTCTAATCCAACAAAGAAGGTGAGGAAGGCTCTAGACATGGATGTAAAGATGAAGATCAGTAAGGCCTATGATAGTGAAAAGTAAGCAGCAAAATAGCACATGAAGAAGGACTGTATCTTTTGACTGTTTTGACAATCATTAAGGATAAGAATAGGATTTTGGAGGCAGTTAAAGGAGTGATTGGCATAAAATCAACAGTTTGAACAAAGGAGACAAGGGCCAGTCCACAAGATGGAGAAGCTGTTGATGATTTGGATAGAAGAGCAAATCCAGAAGAGGATTCCTATAAGTTTACTGATGATTCAAACGAAATTACTCAGCCTTTTTGAAAACCTGAAGAAACAGCAAGGAGAAGACTACCACGAGTACTTGAATGCCAGCAAGGCCTGGTTTCATCGCTTCAAACGCTGATTCGGCTCACGTAATGTGCGTATAACTGGAGAAACAGGAGGTGCCAAGGTTGAAGCTGCCGAAAAATTCTAGGATGAGCTGGACAAGATAATACAAGATACAGAATATCTACCAGAGTAGATTTTCAACATGGACGAAATGGGCTTGTTTTGGAAAAGGATGCCAGAACACACCTACTGTACATTCACAAAGCAGCGAAGTCAGTGCCTGGCTTAAAGACATTTAAAGACAGAATCACGCTGCTGCTTGGAGGAAATGCCACAGGATTTTAATTAAAACCTATTCTTGTTTACCATTCTGAAAACCCCTGAGCATTCAAACACACTGACAAAAATAAGCTGTTCATCTGCTACAGTTGTAACTTTAAGGCCTGGATGACGATTGTGTTAATCAAAGATTAGTTTTTAAATTGTTTATCCTGTAAGTTTGCCCCTATTGCCTTGAAAAGAGCATTCCTTTCAAGGTTCTGCTGCTACTTGGTAATGCCCCAGGACATCCTCCTGACATAGATGATCTAAATCAAGATACGAAGGTGATCTATCTACCTCCCAGTACGACAGCTGTGATTCAGCCTGTGGATCTAGGTGCAGTTGCCACCGTCGAGGCATGCTACCTACAGACTACGTTTGTTCAGGCAGTAGCTTCAACAGATGGTGATACGGTAACATTACGTGATTTCTGAAGAATTACAATATTCTTCAGTGTATCCAGAACATTGTGTCTTTCTGGGAGGAAGTTACAGGAAAATGCATGCAGGAGATGCATGAAAAATGCCTGGAAAAAATTACTTAGTTATATGAACACATTCCAAGCATTTGATCAGGATAATATGAGAGAAGAAATCGGTGAAAAAATTGTACATATGGCAAGAATGGTGAATTTAGAACTTGATATCATCAATGTGGAGTAGCTTATAGATCACGAAGAAGGAAATTAACAGATCAGGGCTTAATGGATTTTGAAGAAGAAAGAAATGTGGAAGAGGAAGGAGAGAAGTTGTCATAAAATTTTACAGTGAAAGGATTAGCTGAAGTTTTTTCTAAACTAAATCAAAGACTTCAGCTGCTTGAAAACTTGAATCCAAATGCTAATCATCACTTGGCTAAAGTCGATAGGCAGATTTGGGAAGCAGTGAGATGTTACCATGATATACGTAAAGAAAAAAAAAGAAAAGGATCGTGTAACAACTCTCACTAATTTTCTGACTAGAAACTCCATCCCCATTCCCAGGGTTAATCCACATGATCCAGAACCTTCCATAAGTGGAGTCATTACTGCAACTGACAAAATGCCAGTGTCATCCAACTCTTCTTCGTTGGAGTAAACTTTTATGATTTGTGTATTTTTTCACGTATGTAGGTGTTAAAATATATCTGTAAGTTTCTATGTAATGTTCCCAATCCTCAAAGACAAAGATCGGATCTATAAAGATGCAGATAATAAAAGGCAATGATAGTGAAAATTAAAAAAAAAAGAAAGAAAGAAAGAAATGAGGTATTCAACTTAACGTCAAAACCGACTTATAACAGAGTCGTTGGCACGGAACCCTGTCGTAAATCAGGGACTACATGTATGTCTTAAAAAGACATATTTTGGCAGCATAAACCAACTCAGAGTGATAAAGTTAGCTGTATTATTTTAGTCTACTGTTAACTGCATATAGACAACCAACTGACTTCAAAGAACTAATAAAATTTGGCGTTCTGACTGAGAGCCAGAAAAAACTTGGAATAGGCACAAACTGAGTCTAAGTTATCTACCTACAGACATTGCCCTCCTTGGTGAGATAGCTCCTGTCTTCTACTTCTGAGTCCCTTCTTTGGTGGCAGTATTTGGTGAATCCTTACATTAGCCTGCATCATAGAATTAATTGGCTACCATTCTTGGACGATCATCTTTAAATTTCTCGAAGTGTAGACATCATTTTCAGGGAAGTTATATTTTCATATTTCAGAAATATGTCTTTGCTCATTGTTTCAGAGTTGTGTACTCTGCATTCTTGTGTGGGTGTGTGTTTTTATTAAATTTCTTCATTTACCTTGAAGTAATGTTGCAGTTGTGAACCTGTAATTACTTTTACGCTCTTCCTTCTGATAAACTTATCTGTTCATACTAAGTCTAATTATAGCTCAGGGCATAACCATGTGTATTATTCATCTGAGTGAGTAAGCTTGTGTGGCAACAAGGGCTGTTGTTGCCAAAGCTTTATTGTCGTCTGGCCTGGATGTATTCTGTCTGTGTTGCACTGCCAACCTCAGGAGAGGTAGGACAGGAATACTGTACTCCGGTCCCTTGCACCACTGCTTCTCAATGTATTTCAGCACTTTGCAGTAAGCTTGACCAACAATGATTTTTTTAACTTCATCTTTTTTTACATAGAAGAGATCAAACACTAGAAATAAAATCAAACTCTCCTTAATTCACCATCTGCAGGTCTCTTTCATCCCATCTCCCCACGCCACCTCTCTCCTGCTCCTTGCACAACCAGTCATGAATTTAGGCATATCCTTCCATCCGTTTCTTAAAAGACGTTTACGTAGATATGCATCCGTATACAATAGAGACATTGTTTTATATGTTTTTAATGTATGTAGGTACAATCACACTGCACATAGGCTTCAACTTGCTTTTCTCACATAACAAAATTTTTTCCACATACTTTTTCTTGATATGAAAATTGATACATATAAAAGAACATACCTAACACGTAAGTAAACTATGAAGCCGAGTAATGAAACAGATGCTCGTGAGTCCACCACATACACTGAGAAGTAGAACATCACCAGAACCACCGTGGCCCCTGTGTGCTGTTCCTCCACGCTCTGCTACCACCTAGGAAACCCCTCTCCTGAACTTTTTTCTCATTCATTTTCTTGCCTTTCTTTATATAACTCAGTGCATATGCGTGTTCCTCAGCGATATATTTTCTTGTTTGCTTACTTCTAAACTTTGTAGTGGTAGCATTATACGCTATATATTCTTTTTTTAGATTTGCTTTTTTTTATTCAGTATTTTATCTTTACAGTTTATTCACATTAATGTTTCACTGCTGTGTAGTATTTCGACTGTTGTATTTCCTTTGGATGGATATACCACATTTGTGCATTTTTCTGTCAGTGGACATTTGTGTTGTTTTCAGTTGTACTGTTACAAATAGTGCTCGCATGAACATTCTTGTACATATCCCTTGGTGCACATGCACAAGACTTTCTCTGGGGTACATACCTACAAGTGTAATTACTGTGTATACCTAAGAGTACAGTTGAAGGGTAGGAGTATATTCAACCCACATGCTTACCCAAAATGATCATTACAGTGTACGCGCTCATCAGCAATGTGTATAGTTCTGGTTTTCCCATGTCTTCATCAGTACTTGTTTTCATGAGGCTTTCATTTTTGCCTGTAGATTTTGAAAAGTAATATTGAATTGTAATTTTAAATTTTATTTCCTTGATTTTTAATGAAATTGCGCATTTTTATATGATTATTGGCCATTTGTGTGTCTTCTTTTTGGAAGTGCTTATTCTTATCTGTTGGATTGTTGGTCTTTTTTTGCTTCGTGCTGTTGTTGTTAGGCACTGTCAAGTCGGTTCCGACTCAACAGTGACAGAATGGAAAACTGTCCGGTCCTGCGCCATTCTCACAATCATTGTTATGCTTGAGCCCACTGTTGCAGCCACTGTGTCATTCCATCTCATTGAGGGTCTTCCTCTTTTTCACTAACCCTCTACTTTACCAAGCATGATGTCCTTCTTCAGGGGACTCATCCCTCCTGATAACATGTCCAAAGTATGTAGTCTCACCATCCTAGCTTCTAAGGAGTATTCTGGTTGTACTTCTTCCAAGACAGATTTGTTCGTTCTTTTGGCAGTCCGTGGTATATTCAATATTCTTCTGCAACACCACAGTTCAAAGGCATCAATTCTCCTCCAGTCTTCTTATTCATTGTCTAGCCTTCACATACATGTAATGCGATTGAAAATTGAGTCAGGCACACCTTAGTCTTCAAGGTGACATCTTTGCTTTTCAACATTTTAAAGAGATCTTTTGCAGCAGATTTGCCCAATGCAATGCGTCTTTTGATTTCTTGACTGCTGCTTCCGTGGGTGTTGATTGTATATCCAAGTAAAATGAAATCCTTGAGAACTTCAGTCTTTTCTCCATTTATCATGATGTTGCTTATTGGTCCAGTTGTGAGAATTTTTGTTTTCTTTATGTTGAGGTGTAATCCATACTGAAGGCTATAGTCTTTGATCTTCATCAGTAAGTGCTTCAAGTACTCTTCACTTTTAGCAAGCAAGGTTGTATCATCTGCATAACGCAGGTTGTTAATGAGTCTTTCTCCAATCCTGATGCCCCCTTCTTCGTATAGTCCTGCTTCTCCGATTATTTTTCCTTCCTAGGAATTTATATATTCTGGACACTAATCCTTTGTCGGTTTTATATGATGCAGATATCTTTTCTCAGTCTGTGGCTTGCCTTGTCACTGCCTTTTAACAAACTCTGAAACTTTTGACTTTTGCATTTAAGTGTTTAATCCACCTGCAGTTGAGTTTTGCATGTTTATTGAAGTAGAAATCCACTATGTATTTTCCAAATACAAAAACAGTTTCCCTAGCCCTATCAGTTCTGACATATATTAGGTTTCTGTATGTATGTGGGAAAATTGGAGGAGTTTCTTTGATCTTCCATATAAATTTTAGAATCAGTTTTCAAGTTTCATTTGAAAAAAAAAATATTGGGATTTTGATTGGAATTGCATTGGATCAGTTTGGGGGAAGTTGACATCTGTAGGATATTGGATCTCCCTATCTACAAACATGGTATCAGTTCTCATTTAACCCTTTCATGAACCAGTTATTTTCTGCTTTTACTTTTTTGTTGATACCATTTGTTTTCAGTAATGGAAGCATGCTGAATCATTGAGTGTGTCTGAATTTTTAGTAGGCAGTATGGTTGTTTTTTTTTCCTTGCGTCCTCCCACAAGCCTACCCCAAGTGCTTAGTGGCACATACAAAGTACCACCAGTTATACCCCAGAGTTCCCGCTGGCGTCTGTTGGTACATAGGTGTAACAAATAAGAATTTTCAAAAAATTTCTATTTCTCCTACACCAATTCAGACACTGCCTACAATACCCTGTGAAAACAGTAATTTGCAGCACACACCTGTTTCTTTGGTTTCAAAAAGTCATAAATGTCCCTACCTTGCAGCAGGACACACTACCAATGGTACAGCAGCTTCCCAATAAACCTTCAGAGGCAGAAAAAGTACTTGGCCCTTATCATACCCGTTAGCATGAAAGGATTAACCCTCGTGTGTGTATTTCAGTAATTCTGTGATTTTCCCCGTAAAGATCTGAGTGTCTGTCAAGATGTTTATTCGTAGCTTCCTTATACTTTCAATGCTGTCGTAACTGATATTTTAAAATGCTTTTTCTAATTTTGTTGGGATATTGAAATGCTGTAGTTTTTTTATATACTCTTTTATTAAGTTTAATAAATTCTGTATGGATTTGGGAGGTGGGTTCTGTATACATAAATGCCGCAAATGCTAATGATTCTATTTCTTCCATTTCAATCCATATACGTGTTTATTTCTCTTTTCCTTGTATATTCATACTTTGATGACTATGATCTCTAGTACAATAGTGATTAGAAGTCGAGAGAGCAAGCATCCTTTTCTTGTTCCTCAATTTAAAGGGAGTGTTTTCAACAGTAACACCCGTGCAGAAAGTGCTTCTTAGAACAATCGACTGTATGAGACCAGAAGGGCAACATCTGCTCAAAAGCAAAGATGAGAAGGCAGGAAGGGGCAGGAAAGCCAGAGGAATGGAAATGCAGAACTCAGGGTGGAAATGGGAGAGTGCTGGCACATTGCAGGGCTTGCAACCAATGTCACGGAACACTTTGTGTGTAA
The DNA here is from genome assembly GCA_030035585.1 of Dugong dugon. NCBI lineage: Eukaryota > Metazoa > Chordata > Mammalia > Sirenia > Dugongidae > Dugong > Dugong dugon. The sequence continues at coordinate 16,243,894 of CM057480.1, read as the reverse complement.
ATTACTGAGTGGGAAACGAATTTGCTGGGTAAACTTTCACCCAAAGCATAATCAAAATAAATAAAGGGAGTGTTTTCAGTATTTATTATACACTAATTGCTGTGAGGTTTTTGGTGGATGCTCTTTATCTGGTTCAAAGGAGTTTCCTTCTCTTCCAGTTTTGCTAAGAGTTTTTGTCTTAAGTGGTTATTAATGTCTGTTGGATGCTTTTTTTGTATCTTGAGGCTATAATTTTTTTCTCCTTTAATCTGTTAGTCAAGTGAATTACATTGATATATTTTCTGTTATTATGCTATCTTTTCACTCCTGGAATAATCCCAAGTTTGTCATGATGCATGCTTTCTTTTTTTGTATCTGTTCAGCAATGAATTGTTTGTAGAGCCAAACTAATTTCAAAATAAGAGGGTAAAGAAGTAAAATCACTGTTGGCAATAAAATATTTCCCAAGCACCTTTGCTGTACTTTGCTACAGGGTGTGAGGAGAATTTCTAGTTATTAGGCACAGGTAACATCTTGATGTCATACAAAGAACAGTAGAGAGCTAAATTCGAATCTTGTTTTGCCCTTCAGTACACAATTCAGTTCACTTGCATGGGCCTTCTTTTCTTCAGTGAGTATCTCTAGACTTAGTAACCATGTGGCTTCACTTGCTTGGCTATTTATCCATCATCACCCAACAAATGTTTACTTACTGGACACTAAAGACAGGGCAAAATGCATTCCTCAAGGAACTTCTATTCTAGGTCGGAACAGAAGAAAGAGTTACAAAACAGAGTTATAAAACAAAGTGATACATTTTATCCATAGATTACACTGATCATAATGTATTGGGAGGAGTGGGGAGCCCTTTGGGTGGGAGAGAGGAAGAATGAAGATTCAGATGAGATATAATACTTGAACTCTTAGGGATAGTAAACGTTTACTCATGAACTTCATTTTTGTTCTTGTTTGTTAGCAAAAAGGATTAGGCTAGTTGGTTTCCAGTGGCCCTAATAGCTTTGTAATGTTGTCTCCTTGGCCCTATGACTATATTACCCTTTTCAGGACTTCACAGATAATCTCATGCTTAATTAAACATTTGTATCCTACCTCTAGGCTATGGTCTTTGGAATCTTTTTTGTTTCATAGGCTTAGCAATGTGAATGGCATAAGAGAATTCTTCTTCGTTCTATTTTATTAAGTAATGCCACCATGTTTCATTTCTAGGATACTGTTGATGTTGACGTATGAATTGTTACACAGAATTTACCTATTAACTTTGTTGTGTTTTTATGCAGTTGTTCTATTTATTGTTACCATAAGTAGATTTTTTAAATTTCAGGCTGTGTAATTTCTAAGCACATTTCATTTGTATGTCTTATTTTAGTGCTGGACCCAAAGGAGACAACATTTATGAATGGAGGTCAACTATATTGGGACCCCCAGGATCTGTCTATGAAGGAGGGGTGTTCTTTCTTGACATTACCTTTTCACCAGACTATCCGTTTAAACCCCCTAAGGTCAGTATGAAGTATGCACCCATTTTTAGCAATAACTATTGTTAATATGTGTACATACATATGCATGTTCTTAAATATATACAACGAAAAATATACGTCTCTTCTGTTAACATAGGTAACTTCCCTGGGTTGTTTGTTTGTGTGTAAAAAGGAAACAGAATGATAAAAATTGCAAGTTTCTTCTCCCACCCCAGCCCTTCACTTAGTAATAGTTCATTGCTTTTTCCCATCTGCTCTCAGTGTCTCCTTTCAGTGGTGTATGTTTTAAGGTAACATAAGACAGCATGAGATGAGGGTGGAAATGGGGGAGTGGAGCTAGGCCATGACCAGCCCGAGAACCCACAGGAGAACCAGACATAGCCTGGAGCTGAAGCTGCAGGAGCCAGACTAAAGGCAGAGCCTCACAAGGCAAGGTTTATGGCACCAGCTATGGAGCTTTGGGTTTTAGTGCCTCCAAAGTTCGGCTTCCCACAGAAGTTCATATGCACTATATGGAAGGTGTGAGCCACAGAGGCTTAAAAATATAAACTATTTATTAATGCATGGTCCATTGATTAAATGGATTAACTGATGAAAAGTTCTTTATATGCCCATCTAAAGAAAGTACAGAGTGCAAGAGTACAATGTAATGCAAACATGGAGAGGAAGAACTCTCATTTATTTAAGCCAAGATGATGTGTGTTGAACATCCTCGCATTCGTTTTTACTGCCTGGAAGCCACTCATTGGACTATTTTAGATATCCCCTCCATTAGCATCTGTTCTCCAGTCTGGCAGAGGAAAAGACCCTGAAGACACTGACTATGTGTTGGCCACCAAGAAAGAATGCTAATCTTGCCCCAGCTTAACCTCAGTGTGGAGGAAAAAGGAAACTTCTTTGAGTTGTAGGTTGGAATAAAGAACTTTGCGAGCAAAAATAAGACTAGACCTTAACCGTGACCTCCTGTGGTTCTCCTCTCTCTCCCCTTGTGCCTCCTTCCCTTCCTACCTCCCTATGAGCTCAATGCTAGAATCATCCTCATTTTACAAATGAGGAAACCAAGGCACAGAGAAATTAAGAAATTAAGCAAATAGTGGTGCTAGGATTTGAACCCAGGAAGCCTGCCTCCAAAGCCCATGCTCTTTACATCCAAGCTGACAGGCTGGTTGCACTGCTGACCACCCAGAGCTGTATTTCATTGGTTTTCAGTGACAAAGCACAGTAAACCTAGTACTTATTTTCTCCTTTTACTGCATGGGAACCTTGTATCTTTACCTTCTCCTTTGGACCAGCCCGTGTATCAGCTGGAGGACCCGGTTGTGCTCTCAGTGACATGAGGACTTTTCTTTGGCAGGTTCTGCTGTAAAGATGTGTGGCGTGGGGAAGAGGAGGGAAAACTCAGGCCAGGCAGTTGTGCTGCTTGTAAGTTGTGCAGCCTGTTCTGTGAAATAGATGTCTCAAAATATACACAGGCTCAGCCACGTTCTACATGACATAAATTTGCAGATTAAACAAAGCTAGGTTGGAAAACTAATAAGTTGGATAAAATAATTCCATTTCCAAAAAGGCCTTCATGGACCAACTGGAAGGATAGGCCAAACTAATAAGATGAAATTTTGCATGGCTAAATGTGCAGTATTTCATACAGAATCAGAAAAAAGTCATGATAGAAGTACAGGATAGGAAAGAAAGCCCTGCTTTATTTTCATATAAATAAAATTTTGGGACTTTGGGCAGGTTAAAAATTCTTTGGTAACTTGAAGTCCTCTCGTCACCTTAGGGGTACCTTTTTAGGAGTACAGTCTCCGGAACTCAGAACCAATCACACTTGTATCTGGAGTGCCTCATTCACTTATAAGCTCCTCATTTTAAGGACAGACAGGAATAAGCCAGGGGAGGAGAGTCGTTAACACTTTTTTGAGTTTCTTCACTGGATCAAGCACTGCACTGGGCCTCACTGTGCTGTCTCACAGATGAGGAGACTTAGGTGAGGCTTAGTGGGGTTTTCCAAGAATAGACAGCTAGGAATCTACTCAGCTCTGACTTCAGGGGCCGTGTACTTTCCTCTGAATTATAGACAGTTGCCTTGGAGATGTTTACCAGTAAAAAGAGGACATGGGAGGAATGTGATGTCTGTCCTCAGATGTTTCAGAGATTGTGATATGGGCTGGGGTTAGACTTTATTCTGGTTGGCTGGATGGAACAGAAATAGAAACAGGAGGGCATCGATTACAGGAAACTAGATTTCATTTCTCTGTGAGGAAAATCTGATTCTCAGCTGGACAGTCTGCTTTTGAGTAGCGTCACTTCTGAGACACTGCTTTCCCCCACTGGGAGTGTTTGAGCAAAAGCTGAATAACTACTTGTAAAGAACGTTACTAGAAAAAAATAAATTCCTCCATCGAATGAATTTGGCAAGACAACCTTTAAGGACAAAGGAAAATAAAGCTTTGGTAACTGGAATCACATTTTAAATGTACATTTAATAGAGTCCTGTATGACATTTTTCAAACAAATTGTTACCTTCTAATTTTATCAGTTTTAGAAATCAGATTTTAGAAACAGATACATTACTCTAGGGTGAAAGCGTTGGGTGTTCTTGAAGGCTGTTAACTAAAACAATAAAAAAAAAAAAAACTTCTAGTATTGATAGTTTAGAAGTGTAATGCCTGTGCTTTTCTAGTCTCCCATTACCTTGTTAGGTTGTTGTTAGGTGCCATCAAGTCAGTTCCGACTCATCGTGACCCAGCAGAACAAAACGCTGCCCGGTCCTATGCCGTCCTCACAATCATTGCTGTGTTTCAGCCTGTTGTTGCAGCCACTGTGTCAGTCCATCTCATTGAGAGTCTTCCTCTTTTTTGTTGACCCTCTACTTTTCCAAGTATGTGTCCTTCTCAAACGACTGGTCCCTCTATAATCCTATCACAAAAGCTAATTATTTATATTATTTTGGGAATATCTCTTCTGAGATTTTTTTCCCTGAATATGTATGTATATACATACAAATGTGTGTGCATACATACATATACACATATATATATTTTCCTTTTATCATTATCTAGCCATACTCCTCATGGTTTTATAATTATATTTTTCACTTAACATTATGTTTTCACCTACTGGTACAAGTTTCTGTTGAGTCGACTCCAACTCATGGCAACCCTGTCTGTGTCAGAGTAGAACTGTGCTACATAGGGTTTTTAATGGCTGACATTTTGGGAGTAGACCACCTGACCTTTCTTCTGAGATGCCTCTAAGTGGGCTTGAACTTCCAACCTTTCAGTTAGCGGCTGAGAATATTAACTGTTCACACTACCCAGGGACTCCTGCTTTCACCCAACCCTACCTATAGTTCTAGTAAACATATAGCTGAACATACAGCTGCATTACAATTACAGAAACTCCATAGTATTCCATTCTATAAATATGCCAAAGTTTAATCAGTTTCCTGTGATTGGACATTTTGGCTGTTGCCAATATTTCTATTATAATCAGGTATTTTCCCAAAAAAAAGATAAAATTTGGACCTAAGATGTTAAAAAAAAAAAAAGCTGCATACATACATAGAAGTACCTGTGTGAGGGGAAAAAAGGCTTTTTCATATTATTATTAATTTTGAAAAGCTTATTAATATAGTTCTTTAATTACAAGCTTTGTCTAATACATTTTAAAGTAAATCTTAACTTAGAGATCAATTCAGAGTGAAATATATATATGTATGTATATACATACATATATATATGCACATATACACCCCATTGCTGTCAAGTTCATTCCGACTCATAGCAACCCTGTAGGACAGAGTAGAACTGCCCCAGAGGGTTTCCATGGCTGTAATCTTCACAGAAGCAGACTACCACATCTTTCTCGCATGGAGCGGCTGGTGGCACAGTGATTAAGTGCTCAGCTGCAAACTGAAAGATCAATGGTTCGAACCCACCAGCCACTCCATGGGAGAAAGATGTGGCAGTCTGCTTCCACATCTTTTAACCTGAGTTTATACGTTCAGTCAGCTGTGGATCGAATGCTTTCATACATATTGAATTGCCTATTTGACATGTCCACTTGAACATCTAATAATCATCTCACACCTAACAGGTCCAAAACCAAACTGTTGATTCTGTACCCCCGCCCCATTTCATCCTGCACCTCAATAAGTGGCAACTATTATTTTCCCAGTTGCTAAGGCCAAAAACCTGGCAATCATCCTTGACTCCTCTTATACCATACAGCCTGGCCAGAGCTAGTCCCATTGGCTCAGTCTTCAGAATAATTCCAGAATCTAACGCTTCTCATCACCTTACTCTGGTAACACTTTGGCACCAATTCCTATCAACCACCTACCTCGCCCAGATTATTGTGGAGGTCTCCTATCTGGTCTCCCGCTTCTGCCCTGTCCCTCCTTCCCTCCTGCTGTGTATCCCCCTGCTCTGAAGGATCCTTTTATAATGTCAATCAGAATATGGCAATCTTTTGCTTAAAACTATTCAGTGATTCTCAGCTCAGGGTAAAAGCCCACAAAACGCTATAGGGCCACTTGTCCACAGTATACTTTTTGAGGACAGTTACTGTCATTCTTGACTCAAATATTTTTGAGCATGCTCCTTCACAGAGACTTTGCACTTACTCTGATTTCTGCCTGCATTTGTCTTCCCTCAGGAATTCATAAAAGAAAACAAAACCCATCACCGCCAAGTTGATTCCCACTGATAGGACACTATAGGATGGAGTAGAACTGCCTCATAGGGTTTCCAGGGAACAGCTGGTGGATTCCAACTGCCGACCTTTTGGTTAGCAGCCTTAGTTCTTAACCACTGCATCATAAAGCTCACTCAGTTTCTCTTCAAGCATCTGCTCAGATGTCATGTTTTCAGAGAGTTTCTTCCATGACACTCCCAGCCCCCCTGTACCCTTTGTAAGCTTCCCCACCACCACCACCGTACCTCATCTTTCACTGTAGCATTTCTCCTCCCAGCATTATATATTTCATTGTTTATTTGTTTAGCTTGTAAGCTCCATGAACACAAGGACTTTATTTTGATGTCAAGGCTGTATTCCTAGCATCTAGAACAATGCTTGGCAATTCAAATAGTTATTTCATAAAAACTTGCTGAATTAATTTAATCCATACAACTCTGCCATAAAGAAAATGTTGAAGACCTTCCCCGCCCCCCCCCCCCCCCCCCCCGCCATTTTCTGGATCAGAAAACTGAGGTCCTTGGAGATCAGGTAGCACACAGGTCACACAGGAAGTAGGTAACCAAACGAACTCAAACCCAGTTCTAAATTGAACCTTCATTCCCCAGTTTTGTAGAGAAGATTTAAATTGCTTTTATCCCTGGAAGAAGGAACACATATTCTTAGTTTTCACACTCTGGTATAGATTAATTCTGTCAGCATTCTTCACAATGGGTTTTGTTTGGGAGAAGAAACAGGTGATGATACAAGCAGGAAAGAGTGTTTTTAGAAAGAGATTTTAAGTGCCTGTCTTTCAATTTTGCAAGGGCCCTGTTTCCAAAGGCACCTGGATTTATTTGCAGTATGTTCCTAATTCACAGAACTAAGGTATTCAGTGTTAAATAGTAAATACTGATTTTGGGGTTTTGCAGCCCTAAGGTAAAGGAGAAGTCATTTCACATGTCACAGGTGATCACACTTAACCTAATGTCGGACGGCAGCCCTGGATCCTCAGTATTATGACTGGGCTACTGTTACGGACTGAATTGTGCCCCCCTAGAAATGTCTGTCAACTTGGCTAGTCCGTGATTCCCAGTATTGTGTGGTTGTCCACCATTTTGTTACCTGATGTGATTATCCTGTGTGTTGTAAATCCTAACCTCTATGATGTCAGTGAGGCAGGATTAGAGACAGTTATGTTAATGAGGCAGGACTCAATCTATAGGATTAGGTAGTATCTTGAATCAGTCTTTTCTGAGATATAAAAGAGAGAAGCAAGCAGAGAGGATAGGGACTTCATACCACCAAGAAAGAAGCGCCAGGAATGGAACGTGTCCTTTGGACCCAGGGTCCCTGCACTAAGAAGCTCCTAAACCAGGGGAAGATTGATGACAAGGACCTTCCCCCAGAGCCAAAAGAGAGAAAAAGACTTCTCCAGGGGCTGGCACCCTGAATTTGGACTTCTAGCATCCTAAACTGTGACAGAATAAATTTCTGTTTGTTAAAGCCATCCACTTGTGGTATTTCTGTTATAGCAATACTAGATAACTAAGACAGCGGCGTAACACAACTCATTAATTTTTCTTTGTAGTTCATGCTCCTTTTTGATAAACCTTTAAAAATTTCATGCTATCAGTTAACACTAATCCTTCTCAAACTCTTCCAAAAACTAGAAGAGGAGGGAACATTTCCTAACTCATTCTATGAGGCCAACATTATCCAGATACCAAAGCCAGATAAACACACCACAAGAAAAGAAAACTACAGACCAGTACTCCTTATGAGTATAGATGCAGAAATCCTCAACAAAGTTCAAGCAAACACAATCTAACAGCGTATTAAAAGTATTATACACCATGACCACGTGAGATTTATCCCAGGAATGCAGGATGATTCAACATAAAATCAAGTCACTGTAACTTACTGTAGTACTGTGTTTTTATGCAGATAACATGCATGTTGTAGATTTTCTTGCCATCCACACCCTCTCCCCGCAAGGTATTTTTGTAAATGTGCTATGCCAAATTTTTTTACATATTGCTGTAAAAAAAATTGGCATAATGCGTGTCTCAGTCATCTAGTGCTGCTGTAACAGAAATACCACAAGTGGATGGTTTTAACAAAGAGAAATTTATTGTCTTCACTGTCCAGTAGGCTACAAGTCCAAATTCAGGGCATCAGCTCCAGAAAAAGGCTCTCTCTCTGTCGGCTCTGGAGAAAGGCCCTTGTGATGCATCAGTCTTTCCTTGGTCTGGGAGCATCTCAACACAGGAACCTCAGGTCCAAAGGATGCGCTCTGCTCCCGGCACTGCTTTCTTGGTGGTGTGAGGCTCCTGTGTGTCTCTGCTCACTTCTCTCTTTTATATCTCAAAAGAGATTGCATTAAGACACTATCTAATCTTGTCACCCTCATCAGTATAACCTCATCACAGTGACAGAATTTACAACACATAAGGAGATCACATATAATCTCATCATAGTGATAGAGTTTACAACACATAAGGAAATCATGTCAGATTACACAGTCATATGATACTGGGAATCATGGCCCAGCCAAGTTGACAGATACTTTTGGGAGACACAATTCAATCCATGACAGTGCACTTACAAAAATACCACGGTGGGGGGGAGGGTACACTTGGCAAAAAAATGTAGCATATGCACATTATTTGAGTAAAAATATGGTAGCAGAACAAAGGAAAAGAACCACATGATCATCTCAGTTGATACAGAAAAAGCATTTGACAAGATTCAGTACCCTTGTATGCCAAAAACACTCAGCAAATTAGGACTAGAAGGGAAATTCCTCAACATAAGGACATTTATATAAAACACACAGCTAACATACTCAGTAGATGCCTTCTTCCTAAGATTAGGAACAAGACAAGGACACCCACTTTCACTACTACTATTCATCATTGTACCAGAAGTTCTAGCCAGATCAATTAGGAATAAATGAATGAATGGCATCCACACTGAAAAGAAAGAAGTAAAACTATTTACTGGCTGATGACATGATTCTATATTTAGAAAACCCCACAGGATCCATAAGAAAGCTACTAGAGCTATTAAATTAATTCAGCAAGGGTACAAAGTGGTGTTCAACAGGGTGGCAGGGTACAAGGTCAAAACAAAAAAATCTACTGGGTTTCTATACACCAGCAAAGAACAAGCTGAAATGGAAATAAAGAAAACAATTCCATTTACAAAAGCATCTAAAAGAATAAAATATCTAGGAATAAATTTAACTGGGGCTAAGAGATTTATACACTGAAAATTATAAAACATTGCTGAAAGAAATTAAAGAAGATATAAATAAATAGAAAGATGTTCCATGTTCATGGATTGGAAGGCTTAATACTGTTAAGATGTCGGTACCCAAAGTGACCTACAGATTCAGCGCGTGCGCGCGCGCGCGCGCACACACACACACACACGCACACACACACACCACAATTTAAAAAATGGCAGAGGACTTGACCTTTTTCCAAAGAAGATATACAAATGTCCGACAAGCACATGAAAAAATGCTCAATGTCATTAGTTATTAGGTGTCTTAGTCATTTAGCGCTGCTGTAACAGAAATACCACAAGTGGATAACTTCAACAAAGAGAAGTTTATTCTCTCATAGTCTAGTAGGCTAGAAGTCCAAATTTAGGGCTTCAGCTCCAGGGGAAGCTTTCTCCGTTGGCCGTGGAGAAAGGTCCTTGTCATCAATCTTCCCCTGGACTAGGAGCTTCTCCACACAGGAACCTTAGGTCCAAAGGACAAGCTCTTCTCCCGGCACTGCTTTCTTGATGGTATGAGGTTCCCTACTCTCTGATTGCTTCCCTTTCCTTTTATTTCTTGTAAGATAAAAGGTGTTGCAGGCCACACTCGAGGGAAACTCCCTTTATATTGGATCAGGGATATGACCTTAGTAAGGGTGTTACAGTCCCACCCTCATCCTCTTTAACATAAAATTACAATCACAAAATGGAGGACAGCCACACAATACTGGGAATTATGGCCTAACCAAGTTGACACACATTTTTGAGGGGACACAGTTCAATCCATGACATTAGGAAAATGCAAATTAAAACCACAATGAGACATCACTTTTCACCCACTAGGATGGCTATTCTCAGAAAAATGGAAAATAGCAAGTGTTGATGAGGATGCAAGAAATTAGAACCCTCATGCTTTGTTAATGGGGTTGTAAAAGGGCGCAGCCACTGTGGAAAACAGTTTGTCAGTATCTCAAAGTTAAAGATAGAATCACCACATGACCAAGCAATTCCCCTCCTAGGTGTCGACCCAGGAGACTTGAAAGCAGGGACTAAAGCAGATACTTGTTTACCAGTGTTCAGTGGAGCAGTATTCACAACAGCCAAAAGGTGGGAACAACCCATGTGTCCAACAACAGATGAATGAATACACAAAATGTGGTGTATGCATACCATGTAATATTATTCAGTCGTAAAGAGAAATGAAGTCCTGATACACTGCTGTGTCGATGAACCTTGAAAACATTATGCTGAGTGAAATAAGTCAACACAAAATGACAAATATCTTATGATCCCACTTACAAGAAATATGTAAAATAGGCAAATATATAGAGACTAAAGTTTATTAGTGGCTACCAGGGGCTGGGGGAGAAACAAACGGGGAGCTGTTGCTTAGAGGCTACTGAGTTGTTGTTTGGGGAAATGAAAAACTTGGAAATCAATGGAGCCATTGTGGTAGCAGTGATGGTTTCACAACACGGTGAATGTAATCAGTGCCTCTAAAGTATACGCTTAAAAATTGTTAAAATGGCAGGTTTTTTTGTTATATATCTACTTACCACAATAAAATAACTAATATCATTAGTTATTAGGGAAACCCTTTAATGTTGTATGAAATTTCAAAATGAATGTGGTAATTTAAAACAGATCAAAACCAGGAGCAAATTATCCAGTAAGTGAGATGAGCGTGAGCTTACTTGTGCTTGCTTACTAATCAGAGATGTGGTGAAGCCCACGTGGAATTGTCCACTACTGGGTCATCTGCTCCTGTCAGGGATTGTAAATTTGAAAAGAGACTTTGATTCTGTAGGAAGGTGCTGTGGGGTTGGGAGAGAGACAGATGCCAGCCATACCTAGAAGGTAGAATCTTTGATGTGGTGAAAAAATGTGGAATCATTTACTACATATGGTCTGGTAAGCAAGGTAAGCACTGTGCTAACCTTGCTTATTGGAATCTGCCCCTAATCAAAACAGTGGTAATTGTCTTCATACTTTTTAAGACAATACACATCGCATCTGTGTGTCCTGCCACTGCCTCCAACTAAAAATCAGTTGCAATCAAGTTGATTCCAACTCATGGTGACCCCACATGTGTCAGAGTAGAGCTGTGCTCCATAGGGTTTTCAGTGCTTGATTTTTCAGAAGTAGATTGCCAGGCCTTACTTCCAGGGTGTCTCTGGGTGGACTCAAACTGCAACCTTTCGCTTACCCGCCAAGAGCATTAATTGTTTGCACCACCCAGGGACTCTTCCATTCCCAACCACCACCAGTTTAAGAATTACTAAGAAGTAGGATGGACTTTTGTTTATTTTCAGAGCAAGGGATATCAACTCTGTTTTTCCTAGACCAAATTAAATCTGCCTGCAAGCCGATTAGAAATCAGCCATTTGGCTGATAGGAAGCTCAACTTAATCATATTTTAGGAGAATCCTTCCCTCCCCAGCTCTCTATAGTCTAATACAATTCACTAGTTTTAGAGATGGTGTCTCTGGTCTTTATCATTGTCCCCTCTGAGATGATTGTGGCCAACTTACTCTATTCAAGTTGGATCAACTCATTCATCCATATCTTTGCCCAAGAGCTGATGGAGGTGATACGTAGTCAGCCACTCTGATACTTACTCACACACCCCCATCAGAGCTTTGCTATAGAGAACGGTTTCAAGCAAGTATTTTGCGGAATCTCTGGATAAGGTAGCAGCCCCTCCACATTCTGGAGCCCCTTTCTCCACACGGGAGTTGACATTTGTTGATATTCCTGTCAGCATAACTGGGAGTATACAGGCCTGAAAAGATGTTCTTCTATAGGGAGGTTCTTTGAACAAAGGAAACAGGAATGAAACACTGAGATGTTTGGAAATGAGGAGCTTGCTTGCAGGCACAGCTAGGGAAATGAAGCAGCTCACTTAACAGGGAGAGGTGACTTTTCCAAGGAAAGGTTCCTGTCTTCTCAAGTTACACCCTCCCCTCCCAAGGATTTTCTGAAGTGAGAAGGATGAGGTAACTTTTTAAGGTGAAGTCTTTAGTATCCCAAACATCAAAGGGAAGAAATCTACTAGTGTCAGAAAAGAGTGACACTGGGAATTCTAAGAGAAACACCACCTGTCACACAAAAATCAGGGACAGCAAGAGGGTTTGAATGAAGAATCTTGCGGAGAGGGAAATCGTCTATAGGTCTGAGCTGAGCTGGAGGAAGCTTCAAATTTGGCATTTCTTTAACGTTGTAGGAAAAAGCCCCTGATGGTACCAGATCAGGACATGGAGCAGGCCCTGTGTTGGTTAACTGTCTGTAAATTTAAGAACAAATCATATTTTTCATCCACTTGAGGAATGGAATGGAGAAATAGTATACTACATGTAAGAAAAAAAAAAATGTAATATTCTCCACTTTATTTAAATGTGTTTCTTGCTTGGATGGCCTGACATTCTTTATGTGTAATATTATTTTGTTCAAGCTTAAAGAGTGGCCAAGTCTGAGTTAATTTATAAGACTGCCCACAAAGCAGCAGCCCATTTATGGCAAGTGATCGAGTTTCCTTGGGTTTTTTTATTGTTTTGTTTTGTTTCCCCTTAGAGTTGGAGCTGAATCTCTTGATAAGGTAGCCGCGTCTTAGAGACTTGCTCAAGCAGGTCCAAGGAACATGAGGCAGGGAGAAAGGAATGTTCGTAGTTCCTAGCTGGCTGAGATCAGAGTGTGTAATCCTGGATTGTCACTGAATTAAAAGAAAAGATAGAATCAAGTAGAGGTCGCTCTGAGTCAGAATTGACTGGATGGCAACAGGTTTGGTATGGTTTATGATCAACTGGCCTTTACGGATATTGTCTTGCCCGGTGGAAAATACAGAGAAACAGAGTCAGACAGAAGGTAAACATTGTAAATAAAATGGTGGATAACTACATTGGTTCATCCAGGTGTAGCTATTCTCAGCAATTAAGTGCATTTTGCTTATGATATCAGTATGTTAGCAGAGATCTGCTAAAAAAAAAATTTTTGTTGTTGATTGCTTTTCAAAAAATCTGTTTTAAGGCTCATTTATAAAGCAGAGATTCATTGAACTCCTGCTACTTTCCAGGCCCTTAGCACATAAAGGGAACCTTGGTGACACAGTGGTTAAGTGTTCGGCTGCTAACCAAAAGGTTGGCAGTTCGAATCTACCAGCTGGTCCTTGGAAACCCTGTGGGGCAATTCTACTTTGTCCTGTAGGGTCGCTATGAGTCGGAATGGACTTGATGGCAGTGAATTTTCTAACATACAAAGATGATTAAACTACAGCCCTGGAGAGGGCTAGAAAAGAAGTAAGGCTGAGCTGTACGGATAAAGGAAAGGGGACCAATATATGAATTCTTCTTTCATTCCTTTCTTCGGTAAATATGTATATGCCATGTAGTGGCTCAGGTACTCAACACACAGAGGTGAACAAGTCAACGGCCCTTCTGGCCTAGAGTTTACATTCAAGATATGTTAGAACAGGGTTTCTCAACCTTAGCACAAGTGATATTTTGGTCCAGATAATTGTTTGTTTTGGGGGGCTGTCCTTTGCATTGCGGGATACATAGCAGCATCCCTGGCCTCTACCCACTAGATGCCAGTAGCATCCCTTCCTACAAACAAAAATGTCTCCAGATATTGCCATGCCCCCTGGAGGAGGGGGACTATCCCTTGTTGAGACCACTGCATCAGAGGTGGCATCCATATCCACTGGTGACTGATGGGAGACATCTGTGAGGATTCTGTTTTCTCATCAGAATGACCCAATGGGGACATGTAGCCTTCAAGGAAACTATGGGACATCTGAGTGGGAAATGTTAGTAGGCCGATTCACGAATCTGGAGTTCAGTGGAGAGAGAGGTGAGTGAGAGATACAGCTTTGGGAGTTAACACTGTATAAGAAGTGGTAGTTAAAACTCAAGAAAAAATGGCCTCAATTTTCAGCCCAAATTGAGTGTTCAGACCTATAAATTTCCAGAATGAATTTCACAAAGGAAAGACTGATAATTTAAAAAGATTAACAAAATCCCGTTTTTGGCTTTGTGTTCACAGTGCCTTGGGATTGGGAAGTTGTTTTCCATATAGAGTTATTATTGTGGGAAATCCACACAATAACACCTCGCAGAATATCATGTTCTTATTAAAAGAAAAACAAGACTCATTTGTTGTTAATAAATCATAAAAGCATGAACAATTAAACCAGTCAAATACATTAATTTTCCACAAGTTCCCTAAAGCGATGGGAGGTGGGGGGGATGGAGCCTAAAATAAATTAAAATACTTACCTATAGTTGAAGCATACTCCTGTAGGGGAAGGGACTAAATGACCCTTTCAAGCTTCCCTTGAGCCTTTGGTTTCAGTTTCAAATTCTGTTGACATGATACTGATTATGGAGAAATGTTTATTACACACTATACTGTACATTTTTACGTCTGTTATCTCACTTTAAGAAGCAGGTTTTATCATCACAGGAAACTGAAACTCACATTAAGTAATGTGATTAGCATCACATAGCTCACAAGTGCCAGGGCCGGAATTAGAACTCCTGGCCTCCTGATTTCTAGTCTAGTACCGCCACTCTAGCATCTGAAGTAGCTGAGCTGTGAAGTGATCTTGCTAAACACACAGTAGCTCAGTTTATTGCCAACAGCCATAGTTTAGACCACACCTTCCATTCTTCTCTGTAGTTAATGGAATAAATCCCTTTTGCCTCTGTTTCTGTAGAGAATTAAGGTTAAATAAGATTTTTTGTTTTGGCATTTACCAAATTAGAAATCTGTATATTTACAGTATGTTGTATATTTATGTTACCCCTGTCCTTGGCTACTAACTTATTTTAAGCTCTGTCCCTATAGATTATATAAAGCAATAGTTTGTGTAACAAGGAAATATTACATAAAACATTATGTGTATTTCAAATTATTTTCTTCATTTCTACCATTTTTTTCTTCCCTTCATTTAAAACATCACTATTTCTTTAGTGGTGGACTTTTCAAACCAAACTATTTCATTTTTTTAAATATTTTTTGATAGGTAATATATGTGTACAGTAAAAAACTCAGTACAAACAAAAACGAAACCCCTTGCTGTCGAGTCAGTTCTGACTTCTAGCGGCCCTACAGGACAGGGTAGTACAAAAGGTATACCAAAAAATCAAGTCTTTTTTAATGCATTTACTTTTCTCATTTAGCATCTTCAAGGTTGTGCTATATTTATACATGTAGATCAGCTCCATTCTTTATGATTACATAATATTCCATTGAATGAATGTTCCATACTTTATTTAACTATGTTGGACATACAGGTTTTTCCAGTCTTTTGCCATCACAAATAATGTTGCACTGAGGATCTTTGTACATAATTTCTTTATGAACTTGTGGAAGTGTATCTGTAGGGGGAATTCCTAGGACTAGAATTGCATGAGCAAAGGATGTGTGCACGTTCAGTTCTAATAGATGTTGCCCAGGTGGCTCTCCAAAGAAGTTGTACCAATTTATAGTCTCAGCTTAGATGAGTTTACCGTTTCCCTACATCCTTGCCTATGCTATCTGACATCAAATATTTAACCTTTACCTATCTAATAGGAAAGAATATTTAATTGTATTTCTGTTGTTATGAGTAGATAATCCCTTTTCGTGTGTAAGAGTGTTCCTGGGTGGCTCAAACAGTTAAGTACTAGGCTAACTAAAAGGTTAGCAGTTTGAACCCACCCAGAGCGGCCTAGGAGGAAAGTCCTGGTGATCTGCTTTCAAAAGGCCACAGCCATGAAAACCCTCTGAGCACAGTTCTACTCGGAAACACAGGAGGTCACCATGGATAGGAATTGACTCAGCGGCAACTGGTTGGTTTCATGTATCTAAAAATCGGAGTTTTTCTTATTGAAAATGGGGAGAAGAAACTTATGCTCTAGATTCTATGCCAGAAGAATCTTTGACACTTTTCAATCATGTAACATTTGATAACACTAAATTCTCTGGGACTTAGTGTTTTCATGTATAGAAAGAGAAGGTTTAACAATCTCAATTCTTTTCATCTTTAGCTGTCAGTGATTCTGTTATTGATTCTGCCGTTAAGTAGAGTAATCTTTTCAAAACATAGGTCAGATAATGTCACTCCCCTGCTTCAAATTCTTCAGTGGCTTCCCATTGTACTTAGAATAAAATCCAGACTTCTCACCTTGGCCTACAACGCCCTACGTGCTCTGTCCACCTGCCTCACCACACTCCGGCCCTCCTCTGCCTCCTTTTTATTTTTCAGGACCTTAGAATTTGCCTGGAACACCTTTAATCCAGGCCTTCAGGCTTCACATTCAGTGTCATCTCATGAGAGGCATATTTCGTGACCACCTTATATAAATAGTTCCACACTGGTTATTTTCTGTCACATCAACCTGGTAATTCCTTTGATGAAACTTTTCACAGTCTGACTTTTTTTTGTTGTTGTTGGTTGGTTGGTGTTATTTTTTGCCTTCCCACACTAGACTCTAAGTTTCATGAAAACAAAGACCTTATCTGTCTTGTAGTACCTGGCAAATAGTAGGTTTGATGGTGTAAATAATTATTTGCTTGCCATATCCTTAACACTTCTGAAATCTGTTTTTGTTATTTGATGTGTACTATTGAAATGTTGTTAGGTAAGTAAGTGTGAGAATAGGATGTGTTATCTTGGTCTTTCCCAGAAAATTAGAAGCATCTGCAGGGCCAGGTCTACCTTTTCCACGAAGATGCCTTCCATCCAATAGACACAGTAGACAGTAATACATTTTATTTTAAAACAGGGCAAGGTAATACCATGTATCGTAAAATGCTTATAATTAAGTGCTGCCGGTATTTTAATAAAACTTAGCTGACTCAGCAAGAACTTAATCCATGTAAAGGAAAAGAACTTGTGTGTTTATATCCATCTTGTTTTGAATATATTCTTGATTGTATAAAGTAGGTGATACTTTATGCAGACCATCTGTTGACACATCATAAGCAAATAAGTTGCATCTTTAAATATAAGTTCAAATAATATTTGGTACATGGGCCAAATTTTGCAAAGCAAGATAATATTATAATCCAAGAATCAAGTACATTTTCCTGTAGATATCTCCCTGCAGTAAAATAGTGTGCCATTTTCTATGCCATTCATTTTTCTATCCATTTTCACAGATTCAGAATTTGAAATCACATCATGAAAGCCAGATCAATGCACGTGCTTGTTTCGAAGCCAGACGTAGGCAAAGAAAGCATGTAAACTTCGTCTTTGCTGCCAGGTTGTCACATTGTACAACTGTCACTTCTTAGCTTTCTTTAAACAGAAATTCAGGGGAAAAAATTATTCATGTGTAGCCCCATTCTCAGCATTTTAATTTATTGGAGGCATGTGAAATAATACACACAGTAGGGCAGTATTCATAACATCTCTTCCCACCCCTCTGTCTTTTTCTCCATTTTTCCTTAATTTTTATGTCTCCATCTGCAACAGCTCTGTCCATGTCCTTAACCCCTCTCTGATACCATTCCATTTCCCCCTTTTTTTCTCTTTTGGATGAGGTGCGTGAGAGACAGTCTCAAGAAAGGAATGGGATTCTGTTGGAGTTAAGGAGAGTCAGAACTGAGCACCCTCTTTTTTCTTTTACCCCTGCCCCAGGCTTCTCTTAAAAATTAACAAAGTATAAAATCCTGAGCCCACAATCTCTTAGTAAGTGAAGATCCAGTTTTAACCCACCCTCTCCCCCATAATGCATTTCTTCTCACCCAGCAGTAAAACTAAAAGCCATAAAGCCTTTAGTGAGACAGGTTTTGCATTTTTAACAAATCTTCAGGTGATGCTCATGCTGTTGGTCAGGGAGCCACACTCTGAGAAGCACTGATGTGTTGGGAGCTCAGGAAAGAAACGTACCTGAGTGCGAATCCTGGCTTCTCCACCTATTATTTCTGAGACCTTGAACAAGCCACTTCATCTCTCTAAGCCTCAGTTGTTTCATTTGCGTATAAAACCCAGTGCTGTTGAGTCAATTCCAACTCAAAGCGACCTTATAGGACAGAGTACAACTGCCCCCATTGGGTGTCCAAGGCTGTAATCTTTATGGAGGCAGACTGCCACATCTTTCTCCCAAGGAGCAGCTGGTGGGTTCGAACCATCGACTTTTCAGTTAGCAGCCAAGCAGTCAGACACTGAGCCACCAGCGATCTTTGAAGCTCCATAATCCCTCATTTGCATATAATACCTCAGAAATGTGAGAATTAAATGCGAGATTTATATGCAGATTTTGGTGCATGAAGAGTGATCACAAAATGGTACTTACTGTTGTCCTTGTTATTAGAATCAGTATGATGGGTCACTGATTGAATGCGAGAATGAGGACAAGGGAGAAACATCTGGGCTGAACCTGGAGACTTGGGCTTTGTGTAACAAACACTGAACACGCAGACCACATTGCTGACATGAGTGTGCAACGTGAGAGAACGTCCAAGGTTGAACCCTGGGAAACACATTTAGAGAACCAGGGACAAGGAGTTCCACAGAGTGGACTGGGACATGCATTACAAATCAGGAGAGACTCACAGAAACCAGGGAGAAGCAGTGCTGCAGCAGAGAGGCTTGAGAGAATTCAGGTAGATTACAGACCAAAAGTTGTTCATTGGATTTAACTATCAAGAGAAGTTAAGACACAAGAGTACGTACTGGGTGATTCCATTTGTATGAAATTCAAAAACAGAAAAAACTACTGTATGTATACTAATTTATGTAGGTATAGGAGTCAGAATAGTAGTTACATTGTGGGGGAGTGGTAATGGCTGTTATGGGTTGAACTGTGTCCCCCAAAAGTATGTGCTGTGAATCCTAACGTCTGTGCCTATGGTTATAATCTCATTTGTTATGTTAATGAGACAGGATTCTTGTAGGGTGTATCTTGAATTAATCTCTTTTGAGATGTAAAGGAGATTAAACCCAAGTTAGCAAGAAGAGATGGGGGAAGAGAGATGCCAAACTACACGAAGATCACCCAGGAGCAGAAGCTGAGACAAGGACCCTTCCTCCAGAGCCAACAGAGAGAGAAAACCTTCCCTTAGAGGCAGCACCCTGAAACCAGACTTCTAGCCTCTTAAACTTTAAGAAAACAAATTTATGTTAGTTAAAGCCACCCATTTGTGGTGTTTCTGTTATAGCGACACTAGATGGATAACTAAGACACCTGGGAAGAAGCACAAGGGAGGTTTCTGGAGTGCTGGCAATATTCCTATCTTGTTCTAGGTGGTTGTTACTCAGGTGTGTTCATTTTGTGAAAATCCATCAAGCTGTATGCTTAAATATGTATTTTAGTTCTTTTACTATTTTCCTTTAAAAATCTCTATATCACTACATTTAGGCCAGGTCTCCATATTATTAAAATTATTGCTTTGAACCTAAATGTAGGTCTTTTTTTTTCCTTGGTTTGGTTAAGTTTGTATTGTTTGTTTTAATCCACTCTTTGACATATTTAGATCTTTTGATTTTCCTTTTTGGCTGGTATGTTAACTACCTGTCCAGCTTTGTGTTATTCATAGATTTGATAAGCATGACTTTACGTCTTCATTCAAGTCATTGGTAAAATGTTGAAAAAGACAAGGCCAATCTCAGATCAGCCTTCTAGACAGCTGCTTTTGTGCTAACTTTGATTATTCAGCCAGATTTCCTATAATTTTCTTATTGAGCCTGTTCCCACATCTACTAAACTGGGTTATCATCCAGCCTAGAATTCTCTCTATTGCCTAGGAGGACACACTCAGACTGAGGTTTGTAACAGCCCAATTTCATCTGGGACCATACCATTTACCATCTCTCTGGTTATCAGTAATACCTCCTCCTATACATAAAGGAGCCCTGGTGGTACAATGGCTTAAGAGCTTTGCTGCTAACCAAAAAGTTGGCAGTTCGAATCCACCAGCTGCTCCCTGGAAACACTATGGGACAGTTCTACTCTGTCCGTTAGGGTCACTGTGAGTCAGAATCAACTTGACGGCAGCAGTTTGGTTTTTTTGTTGTTGTTGTTGTTGTTTTAAACATAGAACTTGAATTTATGACTGCCAGCCTTCTGCATTATGTGGTTTGGCAGTAGGCCAGTGCCATTGAAGGTAATAAAGAAAGAAGACTTCTAAGACTTTTGATTGTATATATACCTAACTGGAGTAGAAAGAAGTCATGAGTGGGTGTGAACAAAGAGTGATATGATAACTCAGATGTCACTGGTTGTTACAGCACCAGCATTCAGGAAGAACCTGCATGTGACCCTCAACCTGTGATTTGACTTAGGTTTTTTTTGTGCTTTTTAAAATTTTTTTAAGGTTTACAGAGTGAATTAGTTTCCCATTCAGTAGTTTACACAAAAATTGTTCCATGACATTAGCTGCTGTCCCCACAGTGTGCCAGTACTATCCCCATTACCACCCTGAGTTCCCCATTTCCATTCGTCCGGTTTTCCTGCCCCTTCCTGCCTTCTCATCTTTGCTTTTGGGCAAGTGTTGCCCTTTTGGTCTCATATAGATGATTTAAGGAGCACTTTCCTCATGGGTGTTATTGTTTTATAGACCTGTTTATAACTTAATCTTTTGAAAGACTTTTAAAAGACTTCATCAAAAACCTTGCTGAAGTTTAAATGTGCTATGTCTGCTTTGTTCCCCTAATGTATAATTTTAATAACCATGTTGAAAAGGAATTGGAGTCATCCATGGCATAATTTGTTCTTGATATTTTTGTGCTTGAGTCTATTGATCACCACATCATTTTCTAAATACTAACAAATCATCTGCTTAATAATCCTTTCTAAAACTTTGCAGAATTCTAAGGCAATTAAAAGGTAAAGGTTGGAAACAATACCTACCCTGGAATTAAAAAGACCCAACCTTCCCCTGATGTACCTTATAGACCAATGGAGAGAGAGACTGCCAATGATTGTGTTGCAGATTGATTTGTGTCCCCCCCAAAAGATACATTAAAATCGTAACCCCTGTACTTGTGAATGTGATTTTGTTTGGATATAGAGTGTTTGAAGACGTTATTAGTTACATTAACATGAAGGTCGTACTGGAATAAGGTTGTCCTAGTCATAGGTGACTGGTGTCCTTATACAAGAGGAGAAAATACACAGACAGAGACATACAGGGAAAGACAAAGATGCAGCTATAAGCCAGGGAACTCCTGAGACTACCGGAATCCAGGAGAGACAAGAAGGGATCTTCCCCTAGAGCCACTGGAGAGAACATGAGCCCACCAGCACCCTGAATTCGGACCACTGGCCTCCAGAACTGTGAGCCAATAAATTTCTGTTCTTATAAGCCACCAATTTATGGTATTTAGTTACAGCAGCCCAAGGAAATTAATACAGACTGTTAAAAGAATAACAATTCATTGGGAACAATGAAGAAAGAGCACCTGAATCTGCTTGATAGAGTCAGAGAGATCTTCAGAGGAGAAATGATATTTGAGCCAGGACCTGAAGGATGGTGTCTTAGTTATCTAATATTGCTATAACAGAAATACCACAAGCGGATGGCTTTAACAAACAGAAATTTATTCTCTCACAGTCTAGGAGGTTTGAAGTCTGAATTCAGGGCACCAGCTCCCAGGGAAGGCTTTCTTTATCTGTCAGCTCTGGGGGAAGGGCCTTGTCATCAATCTTCCCCTGGTTTAGGAGCTTCTCAGCTCAGGAACCCCAGGTCAGAAGGACATGCTTTGCTCCCAGTGCTCCTTTCTTGGTGGTATGAGCTCCCTCTCCTCTCTGCTCAGTTTCTCTTCTGTATCTCAAAAGAGATTGACTCTAAGATACAACCTAATGCTGCCTCAGTCACATCATAGAGGTTAGGATTTACAACACAGGATAATCATATCAGATCACAAAATGGTGGACAACCACACAATACTGGTAATCATGGCCTAGCCCAAGTTGACACACATTTTTGGACGACACCATTCAGTCCATAACAGATGGGTAGCAGATCCCCCGGGAGAAAAGGAAGAGGGCATTCCTGGCCAAAAGAATAGGATACTCAGAGGCCTGGAAGAGTGTGACCTTTTCAAGGGCAGAACCAGGAGCCTACCCAGGTATGCAGGTATGCTGTCTTTAGGAGTTCTGATGGTATCCTGTAGGCAATAAGCAATTGAACCTATTTGCATGCTAGAAAGGTCTCCCTTGAAGCAATATGGAGTGGTATGATGGTGTGGAGGAGAGACCAGAGAAAAGCAGAGCGTTGTGAAGGAGGCTGTGCAGTAATCTCATCTGCAGATGATGAATGCCTCAACTAAAGTAGGGGCAAGGAGAAGGGGGAGAGGTAGAGAGAGAAACTGAGAAGGTAGTGTTTACTCCGGACATTTCTCTCATGTCAGTGCCTTAAAAGTTTCTTGCAGGATGCATTATATTACTGCGTATTTTTTCTGAGGATCTAGGTTTTTTCTGCATAATCATTGCTGTGCAACTGAGAGCATATAAAGCCATTACTGCAGGGCAGTATGGCATGAGACCATTGAGAATTTTTTATGTAGACCCATTTGAAGTTGTCCATCTGCCTCTTGCTGAGCAATTTAGAAAATAAATATTTGAGAAGTCAATCAACAAACCCTCCTTACCCAATCCTTCAAAGTCCAGTTTTTACCTACCTTTTCTTTGGTACTTTCTAGGATTCTTCTCAGCTAGGTGTCATTTCTTCTGAGCTGGACTCTATAGAGTCCTGTGTCCTCTCACATGACACTTTACGGTAGTTATTTGTTTGATTGTCTGAGCTCTCTGCTACATGGTCAGGCATCTAAGGGCCAGGACCTAACTTACTCGTCTTTGCTTCTCTCACCCACCTATCGTCTCTGCACTCCTCAGCTCAGCACACTGCTTTGAGTGTAAAACAAGGTCAACAGATGTTTGTTGAATAAATGAAAAGCTATCCCTCATGTCCCTTTGTTCCAAACCAAAGTCCTTTATCTTTACAATTTGCAGCAAACCTTTCTCAGAGCCAGATAGTATCTTGTACTTCTTTTGTATCTTCCCTGGAACCTAGTACAGGTCTGGATGGACTGTAGGCTTCAATAAATACTTTCTTGGTTTGTTAATAGGTTAATCATTTACTTTGAAATTGTTGGCAGTAAGGACAAAGAAGAAAGTAAATTTTGTGACCCGTATTCACTGAAACATCTTCTAAGAAAAGGATTCTCAACTTTCTAGGCTGTATTATAAAAATACCACCAAGGGGATTGAGTTCTATTTGAGCAGGTATTCGGGGCCTGTGGCGGGGAGGGCAAGGATTGGCAACTACCCAGAGGAGGTAACTCTAAAAAACTATAAAAAAGTCACTGTGGTCATGTCAGCATATGCCCAGGATTAAACATCCTAAAATGCCTAAATTAAGTTAAAATTTAAATTTAAATACGTTCAGGAAAAAAAAAAAAAACCTCTTCTCCTTTTCTTTCACCCTCACTCCTACCCCTGATTGGGGGCTTAAGGGAACACAAATGTTTGTTAAAGACTAGGTATAGAGTATTAACATGTATTTATTCACTCGGTAAGTATGTATCAAAGTCCTATTAGATGTGTGGCAGTGTTTGCTACCATGGAAATTCAAAGAAACCTGCATGTCTCACCCTTAGATAGCCTGCAGTCTAGGAAGGAAGAAAGAAATGTATGCCTACACAAAAGAGTAAGTTAAAATGTAATAGAAGTTCAGAAGAGGGATTGAGTGCTGTGATCTGGGCGTGGCAGGAGAAAGCTTAATGAAAGAATTATCCATGAAGGATGGACAACATTTCAGTAGGGAAAAGAAAATATTGGATTATGAAGATGCAGAATGGCAGAACTTTGAAGTGTGGAAAAAGCAAGTTGGTTCTACCAGCCATATCGTAAGCATGATAAAAGATCTGCTAGACTATTGCGTATGTGGAATTTGAGCTCAGAGAGACATCACATCTAGAGCAGTATATTTAGAGGTCATTTGAAGCTTTAAAAATAGAAAAAAAATCTCAGCACATGGGGAGGGTAAAGTACGGGTCAGGGTACCTGACCACATGAGAAATGACAGGTAGGAGGAGACCCAGCAGAGAAGACTGAGAAGGAGCAGTCAAAGAAGTGTTTAAAAACTGCATCATGATGAGACATACTGAGGAGAAATTTCTTAGAAAATCTGGTCAAAGGACTGGTCAAAAGTCAAGAGGATTAAAAATTGAGAACAGGCTATTGGTGAATCCTGAGAATATAATTAAAGTATAAAAGTAGGAATGAAAATTAGATTTAAGGAATTAAGCAATAGAGAGAAAATAAGTAGAGATACACTGCAGTTTGTCTTCAACATCAGTATTGGGCCAAAATCTCTTAGGTTTGATGGTGGCTTTATCCTTTGTAACACCAAATAGCAGAATTTCCTTGATCATCATTCTTGGCATCTCTGAACCTGGCATGATCAGTGATTGTATAATTTATACTGAAGAACCAACTTTCACAATTTCTGCAGCTTACTCTTAAAAGTTTCAAGAGGGACAAAAGTATCCGTCTGTAAGAGGGAGAGAGCGATGAAGCAGATTAGACTAACGGTGAGTCTGTTTATTGTAGGTTTGAATTTTATCAAAATAAAAAGTTGAAAAAAATGTAAAACAAAATGACCTAGGAAAAATTTCCTCATACAGATGCACACACAGCCATACATACACAATATTTTGGAAAACTGGCTGTCAGACAAACTGGAGTGGCAAGGGAAGGCTTCCTGAAGGAAATATTATTTATCTGGTCCATGAAGGATGATAGGCTTTTGATATGGAAAAGGGAGAATATAGGCTTAGCAAGGTACAGAATGATAGTGTTTTGAAGTATGAAAAGTACAGGCTTTCCCTCCTCGTCAGACATAAAATCTTCCTGAAAATTAAATTAGTGCAAGCGTATCACCAACACCGTATGCTCACTGTAAAAAAAAAAAAATGGGGGAGACATTTGCAATTGTAATATTCTCATTAATTAAAAGTATATAAAAGTAACATGAATATCGATAGCAAAAAGATAAAAACAACCTAGGTGTCCATGAGCAGATGAATGGATAAACAAGTTATGGTATATTCATACAGTGAAATACTACGTAACGATAAAGAACAACGATGAATCCGTGAAACATAACATGGAGGAATCTGGAGGGCATTATGCTGAGTGAATTTAGTCAGTCACAAAAGGACAAATATTGTATAAGACCACTATTCTAAGAACTCAAGGTTTAAACGCAGAAGAAGACATTCTTTGATGATTACGAGAGTGGGGAGGGAAGGAGAGGCTTATTCGCTAACTAGGTAGTAGACGAGAATTATCTTAGGTGAAGGGAAGGACAGCACACACTACAGGGAAAGTCAGCACAACTGGACTAAACCAAAAGCTAAGAAGTTTCCTGAATACAACCAAACACTTCGAGGGACAGAGTAGCAGGGGCGGGGTCTGGGGACCATGCTTTCAGGGGACATCTAGGTCAATTGGCATAACAAAATTTATTAAGAAAATGTTCTACATCCTGCTTTGGTGAGTGGCATTTGGGGTCTTAAAAGCTAGTGAGTGGCCATCTAAGATGCATCAATTGGTCCCAACCACCTCGACTAAAGGAGAATGAAGAACACCAAAGTCACAAGGAAAGTATTAGCCCAAGAGACAGAAAGGGCCACGTAAACCAGAGACTGCATCGAGTCTGAGAACAGAAGAACTAGATGGTGCCCGGCTACCACCGATGACAACCCAGACAGGGAACACAACAGAGAGTCCCTGATGGAGCAGGAGAAAAGTGGGGTGCGGAACTCAAATTTTAGTAAAAAGACCAGACTTAAAGGTCTGACCGAGACTGGAGGAACCCCAGAAAGCATGGCCTCCGGACTCTCTGTCAACCCGGAACTAAAACCATTCCCGAAGCCAACTCTTCAGACAAAGAGTAGACTGGACTATGGGACACAAAATGATACTCGTGAAGAGTACTTCTTAGCTCAGGTAGATACATGAGACTAAATGGGCAGCTCCTGTCCAGAGATGAGAAGATAGAGAGGTTCAGGAGCTGGTTGAAAGGACACAGGAAATTGGGTGGAGAGGAGGAATGTGCTGTCACAGTACAGGGAGAGCAATTTAGGGTCACATAACTATGTATAAATTTTTGTATGAGAGACTAACCTGAAATGTAAACTTTCTCTTAAAGCATGACAATAAAATTAAAATAAAAATAAAATAATGTGAATAAAAATTAAAGAAAAATAATGAGATTGGTGTTTCTCAAGAGTAGACTTCTCTACATCATTCTATTCTAAGAAAGATGCTGAAATTGAGACACATGCTTTGAAAGCTGAAATGCAGGTGGACATTCAGAGATAATTCTGTTGTCTTGAATGGCAGTTATATTGCTCCCTTACCACATTTCTAGATCCAACGTTTAAGAACAACTTTCTTTTTTTTTCCTCACAAGATTGTGTGAAGCGACAAGTACAGGCAAAAATATTAGAAAAGAATGTATAAATCAGGGCACTAGTATTAACTTTGCTAATAAAAAACTCAAAGGCATCTTCTCAAAGCAGTACATAAAACTGCAGGTTCTGAGATTACTTGAGTGAAATCCAATTATCATTATGGACAAAATCTGCCAGACGAATTGTTGAAGGGGAGGTAAGTTTTTACCTTCTTCCGTTACTACTAAGAAGGAAGGTTTAATAACGATAGCAACAGTACCTTATACCAGCAGTATCTATTACCAAAAATATCTTGTTCCTCCACTAAGCTCGGTATAAAGTAAGTAAATGTGCGTTGTAGCAGGCAACAGTCTTTTTTTAAAAAAAAAAAAAATTATTTCTGAGCTATAATATCAAACTGAAGATTTAACTCTTAAAGTTTTTTAATAATGAAAATGTAATAATAATCAGAAATTAGAGTAAAATGTTAGCTTTATTTTTGTATCTTAGAAGTTCATTCTGTGATGGCGATATTAAAATTTCAGCCCCGTTTTTTGGCCCATTATTGATTTTTCTCTGCAGGTCCCTGTCTCTCTCTCTTTCATATTGGTTCTTTCCTTGTAACCTCAGTTTTCTGATGGGTTCAAGAAAATTTGTTAATTTGGAATATATCCAGCATTTTTTTTCTTGTGAGAGTGGCATTGCTGTCAGCTGAAACAAGACGTCACCCACTGTTTTTTTGTTTTTTTTTTTTAACTTTTGTGTGTGTGTGTGTATGTGTGGTAAATACATAGGTAACAAAACAGTTGTTCAGCAGTCTTCCCATCTACAGTTCAATGAGAAGTCACCCACTATTGATTTTGATACTTGACTGGTATTTGATTGAAAGTATGTATTCTCTTTACATGCTTTCATGATGGGAAGTATGGGCCCTGAGTGTAGAAATTCACTTAAGATAATTTGGTCATGTATGAAAACAGTTGGTTATTTATCGGAAGCCAAATGGGAATCATTTCTGCATTTGGGAAATCACAGCATGGTTATAGGTATAATGGAAGTAGCCACTGCTAAGAGAAAGATTGAGGATTCTAGAGAAAGATGGATTAATTAAACAGTAAGGTTGAAATTTAGTGGCGATACACAGCCTTGAGAATACAGGGAGGTTGATGTTGGCAAGGGGCAGGTTCTAAGACAGAAGTAGAAAGATGATTGGGAAAGTGAGGAGAAAGTATTGGATGATTTGAATTTTCTGGTAAGTTAGGCAGATTTAGGGATTCAGAGTGAAGAAAGTTTTTCAGTAGCCACTAAGTAAACTACTTGGAGCTAAGTAAAAGGCTGTTGCTAAACAGAATCTCCCTAAAACATTACAACAGTCCATCATGTATTTGGTACATTTCTACACTGACCACTTACATGAATGGATTTTCATGATCAGTAAAGGAGATAATTACGTTTAACCAAGCCAGAAATATTCCACCATGTGACAGTAAAGTAATAATAGTTTTAAGTGCACACCTGAGAAAATACATCTCATTAGAGTTTTATTACATCTAAGAAGTAAAACCATCCATCTGTTAGAGTTGTGGGACCTTGGAATATATATGTCCTTGAAAGCCTTAGAATTTATCAGTTTGATGGTGACCATCACCACCTTACTGTGATGATGCATTGATTTTTACTACAAACAAAAGGTTGATTTCTTTGTCCTTTAACCTATATATCACTAAATAGTTCTGACCACAGAAGGAGAAAAATACCAAAAAACTGACCCATACAGGCTTTGGAAGAAAAGTAGATTCTCCTAATATTGTCAGAACAGGACATGAATCTTCTTATGGAAAAAAAAAAATCATAGTTTGTCATTTCTACCTTGGTACTTCAGATTTTTTAACTCTTTGTACTGTTTATTTGAAGTAGATACAATGTAGTGACATGTCATACTTCTGGAATTTCTGTTAGCTCTTTTTTTCTAATTTGAAGGATTTATGAAATATCCTTAATTTCAACTCTACAATTAATATTCGAGGCTCTCATAATGCCTACTGACTAAAATATTTATCACAAGACTATGGAAGTTGCTCTAAATCAGAATTAGAATAACAAAACACATTTCTTTATATCAACTTTATACATCTGTCAGTTGACACAAATAGGCATTGAAAACCTAACTGTTAGAACATTAAAGATTTTCAATCAGCTGTCATTTTAAATTATGGTATATGTGGCCTCTTTTCAAATGTAAATATTCTATACTTTTCCAGCTCATTTGTTTATTGAACAAATACATATTGACATCCTAGAGGGCATAAAAATTATATCGCATATAATCTGTCTTTAAGGATCTGCTATAAATTTGTTTCCTTTGTAAATGGACCTTGCTAACCTGTCTACAAAAATTCATTTCTGAAATCCTTATTCAGCTATATGTACAGCTATCAGTTTTATAAAATGAAGTTGACAGTATTTATTTTAAAAGCCACATATGGTGCAATTGTTTGCTTTTAAAAGGTAATATTTGTTGTTATACTGCAGCAGCCCATTTTCTACAGTATCAAGATGAATGTTGCAAATTATAGGCGAAGGAAAAAGCAGCCTAGAGTGTTTATTTAAGGTACCTCAGGTTTCTTCCAGGGATAGGAAGTTTAGGCAGCAGGAATGGAACACAAAATGGGAGTGTAATTTTTTCCACACAGCTAAATCATTGCTATTTAGCTCCCCACCCCCTTTTTTTTCTTGGTTCTATCACATACATTTGCACACAGTCTTAGAGAAAATTAACATAGTGGGTTTTTTAGGGCAGTAGTCTTACAGAGGGAGTCCTGGGTGGTACAGACAGGTAAACCTCTCGGCTGCTTACAGAAAGGTTAGCGGTCTGAGTCCATACAAAGGCATCTCAGAAGAAGAGCCTGGAGATCTATTCCTGAAAAATCAGCCACTGAAAACCCTACGGAGCACAGTTCTGCTCTGAGACATACGGGTTTGTTCATGAGTCGCAGTCGATTTAACAGCAACGGGTATAGTCTTACAGAGTATACTAGAGGGAAAAGGGGAATCCAAAATAACAGGCTTCAGAAGTCCTGGCATGTGAATGAAGCAGGATAACCTAGAAGGTGGAAATAGAAACTAGGGAAATAATGTCAGCAGTCATGGAGTGGGAGCAGAAATTATATTTTGGGCAAATGAAGTTTGGGGAGGGAGAGAGGAAGAAGAAAAAAAGAAACAAAAAATTGACATGGAAATCTAAGTGAAAAACCTATGTAGTTATCATTATATAAAAGTACAATTTAGGCTATCCCTCCTAGCACTAAATAGTACTTCAGTAAACCTAACAGTAATTCTTTTTCTAAAAAAAAATTGTGTTTTAGATGAAAGTTTACACAGCAAGTTAGATTCCCATTCAACAATTCATACATAAATTGTTCTGTGACATTGTTACGGTCCCCGTAATGTGTCAGCACTCCCACTGTTTCCACCTGCCTGTCCTATTCCCGTCCATCCAGTGTCTCTGCCCCTCCTTGCCTTCTCACCTTTGCTTTTGGGTAAATGTTGACTGTTTGGTCTCGTATAGTTGATTGTTTAAAGGAGCACATACCTCATGGGTGTTATTGTTTATTTTATAGGCCAATCTGTTATTTGGCTGAAAGGTAACCTCTGGGAGTGACTTCAGTTCCAGCTTAAAAGAGTGTCTAAGGGCAATAGTCTCAGGAGATCCTCTAGTCTCTATCAGCCCAATAAGTCTGGTCTTTTTTATGAATTTGAATTTTGTTCTACATTTTTCAGCCATTCTAACTGGGACCTGCTGTTGTGTCTCTGGTCAGAATGGATGGTAGTGGTAGCTGGGCACCATCTAGTTTTCCTGGTCTCCAGCTAGAAGAGGCTGTGGTTCATGTGGGCCATTGATCCTGTAGACTAATTTCTTCCTTGAGTCTTTGGTTTCCTTCTCTCTCCTTTCCTCCAGACAGGAAAAGACCAATAGTTATATCTTAGATGGCCACTCACAAGGTTTTAAAACCCTAGATGCTACTCACCAAACTAGGATGATCTTTATGAGTTAAGTTATGCCAAGTGACCTAGTTGTCCCGGAGACTATGGTCTTGAGCCTTCAAACCCAGTAAATCAATCCTACGAGATGTTTAGGTATGTCTAGGAAGTAGGCATAATTGTGCCCCCATGTGCTTTATTGTCCTAACAAGTTCTTCTTGAATACTTTGCCAGGAAAGCAAAAAGAGATATGTTGGTTATAGTCCTTGAATTGTTGATATGAGTTGACTGCCAGTTTACCACTCCTCTGCCTTTTTTTTTTTTCTTTTTTTTTTTTTTTTTTTTTGGTCTTTTTTGGTGAGGTGGGAGATTTATATCCATCCTCATAAGGATGCATCAATCCAAAAAGTCAGAATGCTTGCTTTGGGCTCTTCTCCTATATATCTACTATCTTCCTTTCCCTCTCTGATCTTCTTAGCAAGTAGGTTCCAATGAGGGCCATGATCACAAACGGTCTTTCAGCCAATTCTGTTTGCTCTTGACCTGCAGTATGTGGTCCTTCTTTCCTCCATACCTGCTATAGCCTGTGGATTGAGTTGCCTATCTTTTCTCCATTTCCTCCTTTTTTTGTATTTCACCTGTCTTCCTTTCACTCTTGATTTGTCAGCTATTAAGACTGTAGAATGCAGAAATTATTACACACACATTAATATCACACACAGATTTTACTTGCTGAAGATTATTCAAAAACAGTTGCAGCAGTACTTTGACAGGGGACTGACAGAAGTTCAAGCTGGATTCAGAAGAGGACGTGGAATGAGGGATATCATCGCTGATGTCATATGGATCTTGGTGAAAGCAGAGAATACCAGAAAGATGTTTACCAGTGTTTTATTGACTGTGCAGAGGCATTTGACTGTGTGGATCATAACAAATTATGGATAAAATGGAAAAGATGGGAATTCCAGAACACTTAATTGTGCTTATGAGGAACCTGTACATACAGACCAAGAGGCAGTCATTCAGACAGAACAATAGGATACTGCGTGGTTTAAAGTCAGGAAAGGTGTGCATCAGGGTTGTATCCTTTCACCATGCTTATTCAATCTGTATGCTGAGCAAATAATTCGAGAAACTGGATTATAAAGAACAATGCGGCATCAGAATTGGAGGACGGCTTATTAACAACCTGCGATATGCAGATAATACAGCCTTGCTTGCTGAAAGTGAAGAGTACTTGAAGGACTTACTGATGAAGATCAGATGCTACAGCCTTCAGTATGGATTGCACCTCAACATAAAGAAAACAAAAATCCTCACAACTGAACCAGTAAGCAACATCATGATAAATGGAGTAAAGATTTAAGTTGTCAAGGATTTCATTTACTTGGATCCACACTCAATGCCCAATGAAGCAACAGTCAAGAAATCAGAAGATGCATTGCATTGGGCAAATCTGCTTTAAAGTGTTAAAAAGCAAAGATGTTACTTTGAGGACTAAGGTGCTCTTGACCCAAGCCATGGTATTTTCAGTTGCCTCACATGCATGCGAAAGCTGGACAATGTATAAGGAAGACCAAAAAAGAATTGATGCCTTTGGATTATGGTGTTGGCAAAGAATTTTGAATATACCATAAACTGCCAAGAGAACAAACAAATCTGTCTTGGAAGAAGTACAGCCAGAATGCTTCTTAGAAGCGAGGATGGCGAGACTTCGTCTCATGTATTTTGAATATGTTACCAGGAGGGGCCAGTCCCTGGAGAAGGACATCATGCTTGGTAAAGTAGAGGGTCAGCAAAAAAGAGGAAGACTCTTAATGAGGTAGATTGACACAGTAGCTGCAACAGTGGGCTCAAGCATATCAGTGCTTGTGAGGATGGCACAGAACCAGGCAGTGGTTAAGGTTAAGTACATGGGGTTGCTATGAGTCGGAACCGACACACTGACACCTGGCAACAACATTAAGACTGCACAAAGAAAAGTGTCCACAAGGTTGATCATATAAAAGGTGTTTTACGAATTTAGAAATAAATTAGCTTCATAACCACAAAGGACTCCTTCCACAAGGAGGTAGTTTAAAAACGAGCATTATGTAACAAACCTGTTCCAAATTCCTAAAATACTCCCTTCATCATGGTACCTCCCTGATTAACAACGTAACAGGAGAGACCAGCTCCTCAGTCTATCATTCAACACCCACCCCTCCACTCTTCCAACTTAACATCAATCTTATTTTCTAACCATTTGTGAGTATTATATTCTTACCAGTGTTTTCATTTCAAGTCATTCATTAAAGGGAGACTTGATAATCCAGAATCAGTACAATCTCAAGTAGAAGTATTAGCTTGGATAAAAAAATGCTTGCCTTCCACTTGACCGAGTGGTTTTCTTGCCATCATATTCATTTATAGAGAAGGTTTATACAGTATCCATTTCTTCTAGTTAAGATCATCACACAATATCAGTCATATCTTGTTTAAAAAAATAAACATTCCAATACTTAATAAAAGTAAAGAATACCGTTTCAAATTTGCAAATAAGCTGCCTGGTTAGCTCTGATTTTTAGTGTGCACTACCTTGAGTATCAGATCGATTGTTACATCTGTTCACCACAGGTGTCTAAATAATAATCACTAGAATATTCTAAGTTAGACAAATGTTAAGTGACAATTTTTAAGTCATGTCAAAACATTAGGGTGTTTTGTTTGCTTTTTTTGACTGACTCAGTTTTTCTTGCTTTCAGTAATCTCACAGAAACGATAGGTCACTTGGCATAATACAAACAGTAGTAACAACAGTGACTATCGTTAAACATTTCTTTCTCTTTGCTAAACAGTTTACATGTATTCTCATTTTACCAGAACTGGATCTGAAAAGCTATTAAATCCCTATATCATTAACTTCGCTATCTAAGTCAAATTGTTGAGATGTAGAATTCAGATACCCACCGCTGTCAAGCTGATTCAGACTCATAGCGACTCCATAGGACAGGGTAGAACTGCCCTCATAGGGTTTCCAAGGCGGTATAATCTTTACAGCAGCAGACTGCCACATCTTTCTTCCGCAGAGCACCTGATGAGTTCTAACCGCCAACCTTTATTCTCTTCCTGTTTTTTCTAACATTTTCAAAAAGCTCTTTGAGGTTGTGAGTTGTTTTCTTGTATGTGTTTCTTTGGGTTTGTTTTGGTTTATTTCATATTTTCCCACCCCCTGATAACTTCTTTATTTAGTATTAGAATTGCCTCAAATATGAGCTTTTGAGTTGCTTTGAACGTGTGTGTTGGTTTCGTTATCTGTAAAATGGGAGATACCTACTTCATAGGGTGATTGTGAAGATTAGATTATGTAATAAATGCAAATCACTTACAACAGTGCCTGGGACGTAAACATTACATAATTGTTATGACTATTTTTGGTTACAGCGTTCTATGATAGACCTGCAGTATTTTTAAACTTCATGGTATAAACATAGAGAAGTACCATTGCCCGAGTATACTTGCAAAGTTTGGAAACATTTATGTTAATTACTGAACTGTCTGCAACTTTCAAAGAATGTCTCCTTTGTCTGTTGTAGTAGGCGTTTAGCCAACTCTATAATCACTGCTATTTACTGTGTCATTAAGAGAGTTTGTCAATGTTTCATTTTAGACAGTGTTAAAATATAGTTTACTTCTGTACTATTGTGGCCTACGTGAAAAGCTAAATTGTCTTTTCTTGCCAGTTATGACAAGTGCTGTGTTTCCTTTGTATGTATATTGAATTATTAATCTCTTAAGATAAGTAACTGCTGCTTCCTATGTCTGCGTACATAATAGTTATTAATTCTTTCCCAAAGGATGAAGGAAGCCTGTATATTATTTTCACTTTACACTTAGAAAATCTACAGATATACTACATCTTAGAGAAGTGACTTGGATAGAGTGAGACCTATTAAAAAATGTAAAAAAATAAATGAAAAGAAGGGCGTTCTCCTTCTGTGTATGTTTATGTCATTGCCTTTAATTTAACAGCAAGTGTCATATGGTTGGTCATTTATTATGCACTTTACATGAAATCCATTAAGTATCTCAGCTGTTGTGCTTCCTAATTAATTGTTGTTATGTGTGGGACACTTTTGCAGTTATACAGCAGAAATGAATCATCCTGTCTTAGAGATGTAGGCTCATTGGACATCTGTTAAATTGTATCTCCTCTGTACAGTACTAATGAATAAATGAGTGCTGTTGGACCAACATAGCCCCACATAATGGTTTTAAGTTCAGTGTTCAAGAGCAGCTGTTCCTGGTATCTGATTTTTTCCCCGTTATCTCAAGCCTTCACATTATAAAATTGTACTAGGAATGCCAGACTCCTAGGGCTATATTAAATTTCTATATCTTCCTGGTTTTTTAACTGATTTAAAGAAGGAAATCTCTATATACATGTCAAACCAGCATTGCCTGAGCTGGTTTCAGGCTGCTGTGTCTTTACCAAATAGCGTCAGCAGTGGTTCAGTGGTAGAATTCTCACCTTCCATACAGGAGACCCAGGTTTGATTCCTGGCCAGTGCACCTCATGCACAGCCACCACCCATCTGTCAGTGGAGGCTTGTATGATGCTGAACAAGTTTCAGTGGAGCTTCTAGACTAAAATGGACTAGGAAGAAAGGCCTGGTGATCTGCTTCTGAAAATCAGCCAGTGAAAGCCCTGTGAATCACAATGGTCTAATCCAAAACCAATCATAGAAATGGTGCAGGACCCGGCAACATTTTGTTCCATTGTGTGTGGGGTCGCCATGAGTTGGGAGCTGACTTAATGGCAGCTAACAGCAACAAAACAACTTCTTGTTTCAAAATAAAGTAATTGAGGCATCATCTATAATAATGAGAGATTTTATAAAGATTTAAATATAAGTCAGCTTTTCCCTTCCTGAGGGATAATATTATTGCCTTATATTTTGTTATATATGGTACAATTTAAGGATCCTTGGTGGCACAACAGTTAAGCATTCAGCTGCTAACTGAAAGGTTGGCAATTTGAACCTGCCCAATAGCTCCGCAGGAGAAAGAACTGATGATCTGCTCCTGTAAAGTTTACAGCTCAGAATACCTTATGAGGCAGTTCTACTCTGTCATATGGGATCGTTATGAGTTGGAATAGACTTGATGGCACCTAACAACAACAACATGATACAATCTAGTCTCAAAATAAGAGGCCCATGAAGAAGCAAATACAGAACCACTTCACAAGCCAAGGCATTTCCGACTTCTGAAGAAGAGTAAATACACTTCACTGAGGGTGAACTCACACTTAAAGATTAAAATCCACACAATAATATAATCTCCCATAAAGGAAAATCAACTGGATTATTATTCTTGAGATTTGAGATAATAAAACTGGTGGAAAGTAGGTTATAACTGTTTAAAGAGAAAAGATGAAACAGAAAATATAATGAAAGAAAAAGTCATTATAGAAAAAAAAGAATACGAATTTGAGAAAGAACCAAAGTGAACTTTATTCACTGTAGATATGTTCCTAAAACACTCTATATGAATTGAATTTTTGTGAAATGGATAAAATGTGTAATAGTCCCTAACAGGAGCTATGGTGGTGCAGTGGTTAAGCGCTCTGCTGCTATAACCAGAAGGTCAGCTATTCTAACCCAGCCACCCTGCAGGAGAAAGATGTGGCAGTCTGCTTCCATAAAGATTTACAGCATTGGGAACCCTGTGGGACAGTTTTACTCCATCCTGTAGGGTTGCTGTGAGTTGGAATTGACTCCACGGCAGTGGGTTTGGTTTGGTAGTCAGTCATACCATGCACCCTGCCTTGCAGGAGTTGGGCGTAATCCACACTGTGTGGTAGGACAGACCCCTGGGAACTGAATAAGCTGTTCTCATCTTCTAATTTTCCATTTGCATGTTTATTCTACTTCTGTACTTAAACTGAGAAAGACTTTTTAATTGTAAATGTCTGAGCTATAAAATTTTTTTTTTAATCATTAAAACTGTACCTGAAAGCTTTAAAAAAAGGAGTTGCTGTAGCTTGCATAAATGTAGCATGCTGCACAGTCTCTCTTCGTGGCTGGTTTAGGTGTAATCTTTATGCATTACGATTTCTAGGTGATATATTAACTTAACTATGAGTTATTCAAACCCAAATATATTTCCTTTTTTGTTTATTTTTTGGTTTATTTAGTTTCTGTTTTGTTTTGCTGGTGTGTATTTCTTACAGTCACTTCAGCATTTGTGACTCTCCTCACTTATAATGGATTTTCCAGTTTTTATTGTGTCACTAATACTTTGAATAATCTTAGGGTGTGTTCATTGTTGGTACAGCACTCTTAGATCAGTTTTAAGAACAGATCACTTGAAATCTCAAGGAAGATGGGACTGGCATTTTAAAAATGTATACCAGCAACCTATTTAACTACAGTTTCCTAGTGAGCCTAAGGCAAAGAACCATTTGAATGATGTTAACCCTGCTATTTTTGGTCCTTTGTTACATGATTCACTGATTCATGGCACAGAGGCTCCAAATATTTCCTTTCTGGGTCTCTATGGAAAAGTATTTATTTTTAAAAGGAACGTATTTCTCACTGATCTCATATTTCCTCAGTAAAATCACAGTACCATTTGTCTGCTGATCAAAATATTTTTGAAAAAATGGTGGTTATGTGCAAAATAGAAGTTATCATTGTACAGTTTTTTTTAATAATATTTTATTACGTTTTTGCTGAAAGTTTACACAGCAAGTTAAGTTCCCATTTAACAGTTTCCGCACAACTTGTTCAGTGACGTTATTTACATTTTTCACAATGTGTCAACATTCTGTTTGTGTTCTGGTTGTTCCATTTTGTATAGTTATTTTGAAATGATCATTTTAATGTGATTATCAGAATTCATTTTCCAGCTTAGAGGTATTTGTTTACTGTAAAACGTTTTCATTAAGTCATGTGCAGAATCAATTTGTCAGAAACACTGTATTACAGCTATTTTCTTCTCTGCCTGTACTCATGTCCTACATGATCTCTCTCCCCTTACAAAACCACTTTTTATCTGTATGTGGAGTATTGCCTGTACCCTTTAACAAGTGGGTGGTATAAAGCAAATATGTTTAAAAAGCCAGGGAATAGGAGGAAGGGGAATGGAGACTAACATGATTGAGTTCCTGCTAAGTGCCAGGCATGGTATTAAAACTTTTTATGCACTTCAATTTCACAGCCCCTGTGGGAATAGCTGTTATTTTCCCCATGTTACAGATGAGAAAAATGAATCTCAAAGATACTAACTGATTCATCCAAAGTCAGGATTCCAGCTGTCTTAGTCATCTAGTGCTGCTCTAACAGAAATACCACAAGTGGCTGGATTTAGCAAAGAGAGTTTATTGTCTCACAGTCCAGTAGGCTACAAGTCCAAATTCAGGGTTGTCAGCTCCAGGGGAACACTTTCTCCGTTGGCTCTGGAGGAAGGTCCGTGTCATCAGCCTTCCTTTGGTCTGGGAGCTTCTCTGCACAGGAACCTCAGGTCCAAAGGACATGCTCTGCTTCCAGCACTGCTTTCTTGGTGGTGTGAGGTTCCCATGTGTCTCTGTTCGCTTCTCTCTTTTATATCTCAAAAGAAATTGGATTAAGACACTATCTAATTTTGTAAACCTCATCAGCATAACCTCATCACAGTGATAGAATTTATAACACATAAGGAGATCACATATAACCTAATCATAGTGACAGAGTTTACAACACATAAGGAAATCACATCAGATTACACAATCATATACAGTACTGGGAATCATGACCTAGCCAAGTTGCTACACATATTTTTAGGGGGACACAGTTCAACCCATGACACCAGCTAACTCCCAAACCCATATATTTTTTCCACAATACAACTCTTAGATCATGGAACTAAAATAGACTGAAGAATAATCTAGGTTAAGTCTCTCATTTTGCCAGGGAACAGAGGCTCAGACGTGCAAAAGAATCTAAGATCGGTCACTACTTAGTAGCATTCTTTTATGCTAGATTCAGCATAAGGAATATTGTTAACGCTTTATAAAAATTGTTTTTAGGAACGGTAATACTGTGTGGTACAGAAATAGGACAGCTTCATCTTAAGGTAATATGAGACAAAATAGTAAAACAATTGGGAAACATATATACATGTCATATTAGCTCCCTGTTGCTGCTGTAATGAATTATCACAAACTTGGTGGTTTAAAACAACAGAAAACAGCTATCCTACACTTCTAAAGTCAGAAAACTAAAAATGTCAGCAGAGTTGCATTCCTTCTGGAGACTTCAGAGGAAAATCCATTTCCTTAATTTTGTCAACTTCTGGAGACTGCCTGCATTCCCTAGCTAATGGCCTCCTCCTCACTCCAACCTCTTGCTTCTGTCATCACATCCCTACTACTGACTCTGATCTTTCTGGCCTCCTCTTAAAAGCCCCCTTGGGATTATATTGGCCTCCGCAGATAATCCAGGATAATCACCACATCTCAAGATTACTGACTTAGTCATATCTGTAAAATCCCTTTTACCAGGTAAGATGACGTATTCACAGGCCCCAGGGATTAGGACATGGACATCTTTGAGTTGGGGGAAGGGTGCATTATTCTCTGTACCCACATGTATACTCGCGCATCTGTGGAGTGTTTGTGTATCATATATAAATTAAAGCCCTTCTCACCCAGAGTCATCTGGGAATTAGCCATTCTAGATTCATAAATTTCCTGTATTGCACATCTAAGTCATGTTTTTAAATTTTCCTTTTGTATGAAAACTGTTCTAAAATGTGCTCTCTTCCCTGCCTTTGAAAAGTTTTCTCAATATAATTTTCTCTCCTTGAAGAATGATGGCTGTCATTATAAACATCAGTTATTGAGCTGTGCTTCAAATACAGCTATAAATGGAGGCGTAGGCTGCATAAACACGGAAGTCAGCGGTATTAACCCTGCAGTGGGACTGGGATATGCTTTGCAGTCATTTTTTATCATTTGCCTTTTATCAGGAGGGTAGAATGAAGGGTGCAGGTATCCCTCGCTTTTCAAAAGTTTGGTTGACACCGCTTCGCTTTTACAAAAGATGTACATTAGTACCTATTTTCGCTAACCAAAAAAAATCCAAAGAGAATTTTCACTTTTACAAAAAAAAAAAAAAAAAAAAAAGGCGAAAAGGAGAAATAGCACTCAACATTTGTTTTGCAGCGAGCTGTTAAAGAGGCAGCATGCACCCCGAGCAGCGAGAGTGGCATCACCAGGCTCCTTCCCCGGGAACTGCACTCAGTCTCAGCATCAAGCCCCGATAGCTTTGAACTGTGTCTCTGAAGCTACACTGTACACACATTATTTCTACTTTATATAGGCTGTGTGTTTATTACATCATTCCTGCTTTTCTTGTATTACGTTAGTGTTATTTTAGGTTTTATGTGTTATTTGGTATGATTTGATAGGTTATTTTTTGAGTCTGGGAACACTCAGAAAAATTTCCCTTATAAATTGTAATTTGTAATTGCATGTTCTCTTTACGCCTTTTTGGCTTACGAAAGATTTCAAAGGAACGCTCTACTTTCAGAAAGCAAGGGAAACCTGTGTATAAGCTGCTCAGCCACCTGAGCAAGGTAACATGATGGGGTTTCTGGAAAATTGAGTCAGAGATCACAGCAGGCTTCTGTAGGTTAGAGGGCAGTGGGGTGATTTCTCAGCCTCTGAAAATCTCCTCCTAACAGCTGCAAGTCTGTGATATTTGTCAGTATTCAAAACATCATTTCCTATTTATGCATCACTTACGTCTAAGGACTGCAGACAGTTCCGTATCAGTGTGCATGTATTCTTCTCTCTCATTTCCCCTAGGTTTGTTAATATGGTCTAGGGGAGAATACTAGCTGTATCAAGAACTTTTATTTGTGAGCTTTTGCCTTAACTGTGGTTAATGTTTTCATTTTGAGGGAATGTGAGAAAGGTACCAACAATACTGCCTTCAGTTTCTTCCCCCCAGAAAGATAACACTTTTGCTAATTTGACCAGGAACACGTTTTTTCAGGTTCTCTTTAGCATTTGAGTAGTCAATAGCAACAATTAAAATTTTTATGTTAGAGTACCTTGCACGTATTGGGTGCATACTAAATATTTTCTATTTTTATGGATTTAACCTATATGAAATCTCTTCTGAAATAATACCTAATATATAGGACAACTTAGTGAAGTACAATTATCGGGTAGAAAGATGTTAAGGATATTTCTTGCTTAGGATATTCTCCACAGTTTTCTAGCTTTCACTTTAAGTTGTGGTTCTAAAAGATTCTTTGACCAAAAGAACAAGAAGTTGTTACAACCTCTTGGAGAGATACTTGTCTGTTTGAACACTAGCCTGTTGTGTGTTAGTATTTGTTCAGCAAATAGTGGACTCTTTCTAAGTGCCAGGCACTGTATTGGACATCAGTTGAAAGAAAATGCTTTTATGAGTAGCTCACAGTTTGATGAGGAGGTCCTGTGGCAAGAGTGGTAATAGAAATAAGAACTTGATTGGGGAATCCTGAAGAGGTTATGACTTATATTACAATAGCTAAATATATGACATTTCCGAACTCTGGGATCATAAATTTTTCCAGGTTTCAAAAGTGGTATTTATGGGAATCTACAGCGTTAGGACATGTAAGAATAGTCAACCTGCCTGCCTGCTTAATTCATGAACTTATTTCAGGACTGAAGTCAACAGACATCACCAAAGTAGATTCTTTGTATCAGCATTGTAAACATTCAAGTATAAAACACTGTCTGCCCAAAAAATCCACAGGATCCTTTGCAAACTCATGCTTTATTATTTTTTATCTGACTATACTTCTAATGATAAGTTTCCATTTAAAACACCAGAGTTAACAGTAAAAAACAGTCTAGTCAGAAGATGAACAAAAGACATGAACAGATGTTTCACTGAAGAGACTATCCAGATAGCATATAAGCACATGAACATCATTAGCAGTTAGAGAAACCCAAATGAAAACCACAGTGGCACACCACTGCATCCTATCAGAATGGCTAAAATAAAGCATAGTCATAACACCCAGTGCTAGCAAGGATACAGAGAAACTGGATCACTCATACATTGGTGGTCAGATGTAAAATGATATAGTCACTCTGGAAAAGAGTGACAGTTTCTTATAAAACTAAATAATGCGCTTACCATACAACCCAGCAATTGCATTCTGGGGCATTTATCCCAGAGAAATGAATACTAAGGTTCACACAGAAACATCATGCGCACATGTTCACAGCAGCTTTATTTGTAATAGCTAAAATCTAGACACAACCCAGATGCCCTTCAGTAGGTAAATGGTTAAACTGCAGTACATGTATCCCATGTGTTGTGGTTATCTAATGCTGCTACAGCAGAAATAACACAAGTGGATGGCTTTAACAAACAAATTTATTCTCTCACAATCTAGGAGGCTAGAAGTCCAAAGTCATGGTGCCAGCTCCAGGGGAAGGCTTTCTCTCTGTTGGCTCTGGGGGAAGGTCCTTGTCATCAGTCTTCCCCTGGTCTAGGAGCTTTTCAGTGCAGGGACCCTGGGTCCAAAGGATGCTTGCTCTTGGCTTTTCTTGCTTGGTGGTAATGAGGTGCCGCCGCCCTCCCCCCCCCCCCCCCCCCCCGCTTGCTTCTCTCTTTTATATCTCAAAGTAGATTGACTCAAGACATAGCCTAATCTTGTAGATTTGAGTCCTGCCTCATTAACATAATTGCCTCTAACCTGCCTCGTTAATATCATAGAGGTAGGATTTACAACACTTAGGAAAATCACATCAGATGACAAAATGGTGGACAGTCACACAGTGCTGGAATCACGGCCCAGCCAAGTTGACGCATATTTTTGGGGAACACAGTTCAATCCATGACACCATGTGTCTTAGAGAAGCAAAACCATTAAAGTGTATAAATATATATAGAGAGAGAGATTGTATCAAGGAAACAGCTCACACGATTGTAGAGGCTAGAACGTCCCAAATCCGTGGATCAGGATAGGCCTCTCCCAAGTCACACAGCTGCAGAAGCTGGCAAGTCCAAGATCGGAAGGTCGGAGAGCAGGGCTCCCACTCACAGGCTGTGCAGATCAACGAATCCCAGGTTTGGCAGATAAGCTGATAGCTCAAGTCCCAAAAACGGGAGATGAGATGACAGGAAGCAGCCGCAGGATCCAGAGAGAGAGCAAAAAGCCAGAATGTCTGCTTATATACAGATGCAGGCCACACCCCCAAGGAGACTCCCTTTCATCTGATTGGCTACTCTCAGTATATTCAATCGTGGGAGTGATTACATTAAAACATGGAGAACCATGGCCCAGCCAAGTTGACACACAATCTTAACCATCACACCATGTAATACTACTCAGCAGTAAAAAGGAACAAACTATTGATAGATTCAAAAACTTGGATCTCATGGGAATTATACAGAGTAGTAAAAAAGCCAAAAGGTTGTTTACGATATGCGGCAACTGTCATAGCCAGTAGCTGTGGTGCTTCCTTGTCGCTGCGGCCAGTCCCAGGCATCTTCGCAGTCCAAGGCCCTCATGTACCTCAGTCGATGCCTGTTCTTTCCTGAAGCAGATGGAAGTCATCACCATGTGGTCAGTCCGTAGAAGTGGGAGGGCCTTTTACTCCTCCATAGCAGTTCTTCTGCAGGGTTCCTGGGTGCAAACGCTGAGCACACTGGGCCTCTCATTGGGAGACAGGTCTCAGCAAAACCACAGAATGCCAGAGCCAGAAGAGGCCTGACAGGTCTTCCTTCAGGGGCTGTCAGGCTGTTCCATGAAATCATGCCATGGGGCCACCTGTTTCAACTGATACAAGCAGGTCAGGGCCATGCTGCAGTGGGCATTTGCCACAGAGCCAGGGCTGACCAGCTGAGCTCAGCAGAGAGCAGGGACAAAAAGGTGCTGTCACTAGGAGCTGTCTCTTGAGGTCTTGAGACCTGTTCCAGGAACACTCTGCCTTTGGCTTGACAGGATGCTGTGCCTCTTGTAACAAATTGTCCTCTGCACCAGTGTGAGCTGAACTTGTGAATGTGACCCACATCCACAGGAACAAATAACGTTTCTATTGTGACCTGATGCCCATGCTGTTGAAACAAAAATTTGTGATTTAATACCCTTAGTGTGTGTGATACACAGTCCACCAGTATGTCACAGTTCACCAGTGGGTCACAACCAGAGTTCTAGCCCATTTAGTTCAATGTTGGTGCGACGTTGTTGTCAAGGAATGTCACAGCAGACAAGGCCAGGCAGATTGGACCAGTAAAGATACAATGAGCCACAAATACTATATGATCTCTCTTTCATGAAATAAGCA
Organism: Dugong dugon; assembly: GCA_030035585.1. Taxonomy (NCBI): domain Eukaryota; kingdom Metazoa; phylum Chordata; class Mammalia; order Sirenia; family Dugongidae; genus Dugong; species Dugong dugon. Next base: position 16,199,781 of record CM057480.1, on the reverse strand, counting down.
AATACATAGAAACCAGAGATTATCAGTGGTTACCAGGGGTGGGAGGGACGGAGAGCTTATGCTTAGGGGGCATTATGTTCATGGTGGTGGAATGATTTGGAAAAGGATAGCAAGGATGGGTGCACAACTTGAAGAAAATAATGTCACTTAATTGTACATGTGGAGATTATTGAGATGGCATATGTTTTGTTATGTATATTTTCACCACAATAAAATAGATGCAATGGGGAAAAATGCTATATTCCATTTTATTGTATTCTTGAAATTACAAAATTGTAGAAAAGAGGAACAGATTAGTGGTTGCTAGAGATTATGGAGAGAGGAAAGGGTGAAGGTGGCTGTGGCAGTTAAAGGGGGTCGTGAAGGATGTTTGTGATGGAACTGTTCTGTATCTTAACTGGCCACGTGAATCTACACGTGCAATAAAATTGCAGCCAAATACACATACTTGCTGAACGCATGTAAAACTGGTGAAATCTGGAAAAGATCCATGAATTGTGTCCATGTCAATTTTCTATGAGATTATACTATAGTTAGGCAGGATGTTATCCTGGGGTCACCATGAGTTAGAGGCCAACTTGATGACAGCTGCAACAACAACAACATGCACAGTATTACCAGTGGGAGAAACTGGGCAAAGGTTATGTGGGATTGCTCTGTATTATTTCTTACAACCACATGTGAATCTACAATGATCTCAAAATTAAAAATTTTTTAAAAAAAAAAGCATCAAGGCTGAGTAAGAGAACATGGACTTTTGGGTCAACAAAACTGTTCAAATTCTTGCTCCACCACTTACAAACCATGGGACTTTGAGCAAGTCCATTACCACTGTGCCTTGGTTTCTTCATTTTTAAAATGGGTGCAGTAATTCTACTTTTCTTGTTGAGTTGTTTTGAGGATTAACTGACTCAGAGTAGTCAGTCAATTATCTGATAGGTTTTTTTTTTTAATATCTCTATTATAGGCTACTCGTCATTTACATCAGATCGTAAAAAGATTTTATCTTTTCACCCAGCACTTAAAGGGATAGGGACTCTGACCTGTCTGAAGAAATTTTAGTATTACTAGGTATTCTCTTTCATTAACTTCTGCTCATGTCTTTCTTTCTTTTTGCTTTCATGGGGTTTACTCTGCCTTCCTGAGTTAAGACACTTAACTCATTAAATGTCTTTCTTCTTTTCTAATATGTGCATTTAAAACTATGTCTTTCTCTTTTAGAATTTGAAAAGAGAAACTACATTTCTCTTTTAGAGTTTGAATCACAAGTGTTGGTATTGGCAACCCAACATTTTCGTGGCCATTCAGCTATAAATATAGCAGATTCTTTTCTCTCTGATCCAGGGATTGGTTGAAAATCAGTTTTTCAGTTTCCAAACATATGATGGAGAGTTCTTTTTTGTGATAGATTCTGATTTTGCATTATGGTCTTAATGTCAGTTCTTTAAAATATGTTGAGTTTTCTTTGTGGCCTAGCATGTGGTTAATTTTTATAAATGTTTATTTGCTGAGTACAAGATTTTATCGTCATTCCATACCTTGATTTTGTTAATTTGGTTGTTCATGTCTTCAGTATCCTCACTAATTTTTGGTCTGGTTGATCTATCAGCTACCGACAGAAACGTAGTAAAAATGTCCCTCTGAAATTGTGGATTTGTCATTTTTTCCTTACAATTCTGCCAGTTTTTTCTTTGTGTATTTTCAGCTATGTTGTTAGGTACAACAGATTCAGAATTGTTATATTTTTCTGATAAACTGTTCTTTTATCATTATTCACTGACCCTCTTTATCCCTAACAATACTTTCACCTTAAACATACATCTGATCTAGTAGAAATATGGCCATTGAGCTCCCTTTTACTTAGTATTTGCATAGCATATGTGCCCAGTATTTCAGATTCTCCAGGGATACATTTTTCTCCCCACATCCAGAGCCCAGGTGGCATAGTGGTTAAGAGCTCAGCTGCTAACCAAAAGGTCAGTAGTTCACATCCACCAGCCGCTCCTTGGAAACTCTATGGGGCAGTTCTGCTCTGTCATACGGGGTCGCTATGAGTTGGAACCGACCTGACAGCACCTAGTAACAACAATCCAGAGCCCAAGCTTTCTTTGGCAAGTTTGCTTTTGCTATCTCCCCCATAAGGAATATCTTTCCAAGTCCATCCATTTACTGAAAGTCTAGCAGTTCAAGTACCCTAATTTATGCAAGGGCTCCTAGTTCCAACCCTTTAGCACATACACGCCTAAGGCTTAGTTTTCTTTCTCCCTAAGGGTGTTAAAACCCAAGCCTTCATTTTATTAAGACTGACTACCATCCTCCATTCCCTCTTCCTCAAGCTTCACCCTGGGCAGCTGTACTGTCAGCTCACTTGCTTACTGTAATGTTCGGTTTTTATTTCTGGCCTCTGAGGATTCTCCTTGCAAATGCAGCTATGCATTTTAAAGAATGTTGGTTCTATTTTCTTCAACATTGTTAAGTGTTTAGGATGTGTGTGTGTGTAGGGAGGGTGTCTTAGTTATCTAGTGCTGCCGTAACAGAAATAACAAAAGTGGATGGATTTAGCAAAGAAAAATTTATTCTCTCACAGTCTAGTAGGCTAGAAGTCCAAATTCAGTGTGCTAGCTCTGGGGGAAGGCTTTCTGTCTCTGTCAGCTCAAGGGGAAGGTAATTGTCATCAGTCTTCCCCTGGTCTAGGAGCTTCTCCACACAGGAACCCTGGGTCCAAAGGATGCCCTGTGCTCCCAGCGCTGCTTTCTTGGTGGTATGAGATCCCCATGTCTCTCAGCTCGCTTCTGTCTTTTATATTTCAAAAGAGATTGGCTTAAAACACAACCTAATCTTGTAGATTGAGTCCTGCCTCGTTGACAAAACTGCTGCTAATCCCACCTCATTAACATCATAGAGGTAGGATTTACTACATATAGGAAAATCACATCAGATAACAAAATGGAAGACAGTTACACAGTAGTGGGAATCATGGCCTAGCCAAGTTGACAGATATTTTGGGGGGACACAATTCAGTCCATGACAGAGAGGGTGTCAGGTTATCTGGTCTGGCATGTTGCTAGAAAGTCCTTATTAAAAGTTCTATTCTAGTCCATGAATGGTGCTGTATTGCTCAACAACTATAGAAGACTCTGGGTCTGCCCTTTCTTATACTTGACATCATGTGAAGTAGATAAATACCTGATGTGGATGCTGGATGCCTTAATGGGGTAGGAACACCTACAGAGATCTGCCATGTGTGTATTCTCGGTTCCGAGCCCTTTTGAACTTTGGGTACCAGAAGACTGGTCTGTAGAACACCAAAAGTTTTATATATTTGAACTTACAAATTTGACAAGATTTATAAACACAATATTAATATTAAATAGCATTAAAATCTTATTACTAGACCGGAAGAACTGGATGGTGCCCAGCTACCATTACTAAACATTTTGATCAAAGATTCTATTGAAGAATCCTCATCAAAGGGGGGAAAATGTAGAACAGAATTTAAAATTCTCATGGACTCTAACATTCTGGAGTCATGGAGGATAGATAAACCCCTGAAACTATTGCCATGAGATAATCTTTAAACCTTAAACCAAAAATATCCCCTGAACTTATCTTAAAACCGAGCAATAGTTTAGCTTAACTAGTAAAAATGTTCTACCTTGATACCTTGAGCATTATGCTATTTTAAGAACTATCTGTATGAGATGAAATTGACAACAACAACTCGAAAGATTAGATAGGAACCTTTGGTAGGAACCTTTGGGGCAGTGAATTTATGTTAATGAGGAAAGAACAACTCTGAAAAAGAGGGTGTGAGAATGGTTGCACAACTCAAAGAATGTTATCGGTGGCACTAAATTGTATGTGTGGAAACTGTTGGTGTATGTTTTGCTGTGTATATTCTCAACAACAACAATAAAATAAAATTTAGGAGAAAAAATCTTATAAGAGTTTTATAAAACAGTTGTCAGTGTCATGAAACTGATCGGACTTAACTTTTTTAACTAAAGTTCTTTAAAAATATAACTGTGCTTCCAATTGGAAGACCATAGTCAATGTCACTGAACTGTGTACGTAGAAATCTTTGAAACGGTGTATCTTTGGCTATGTGTATTTTCACCAAAAAAAAAAAAAGGTTGAAAATTTAGAGGGTTAATATGTTGTGGGGTTGTTAACCAATGTCATAAAACAACATGTGTACTACTGTTTCATGAGAAACTATTTGTTCTGTAAGCCTTCACCTGAAGTACAATAAAATATAAAAAAATAAAATAAAAATATAACTGCTTCAAAATAATACTTAAGCAAAGTAGAGTGGTGATGTAGCTATCATAAGAAAAAGACAGGCTGCACTAATATTACATTCAAAATACAGAATTGAAGGAAAAAAGCTTTGCAAAATATAACTAATATAGTTTCTCTAGGTATATTATTTATACACACATCCTATTTCATGTTTTTAAACTGTCACACAAAACAATATTTTGTCTTTTTATTAGTTTTCCCATGCTTTTTAGTTTTTGGATTTTATAAATATACAAAATCCTTCAAACAACTGGAATCCAACAGACGTTTCCTTTGGAGTTTTTATTTTCCTTAATTCCAGATCTTTACTTTGAAATTTTCTCATAGATCAGACTGAGTTTTTGTCTTACAGACGTTCCTATTATTCCATCATGAGTGAATTCAGCTCCCCAGAACTGTTCATCAGAAGCAGAAAATTACGTTTTTTACTGTTGAGGGTTTTTAGTTCTCTGTGCATAGAGTAAGTTCTTAATACAGTAATTTTTGTTTATTGATTTTTCTCATGTGCCTAAGGAAAAAAATTTTAAGTATGTTTCAACCAGTGACCCTGGGATTATTTGTGTGATAATAGGTGTGTTTATTTATAACACTTTTACATTTTCCTCTAGGTTACCTTCCGGACAAGAATCTATCACTGTAATATTAACAGCCAAGGCGTGATCTGTCTGGACATCCTAAAGGATAACTGGAGTCCAGCCCTAACCATTTCGAAAGTCCTCCTCTCCATCTGCTCACTTCTTACAGATTGCAACCCTGGTAAGAGACGAAATCCAGTATTGATTTGGAGCTTTTCAAGATGCAAATGTCAGACCTTAGTAAATCGTTTACTGCTACTACTGTTGTTATTACTAATTTTTAAATTTCCATAGTATGTAACCCGCTTCCTTTTAAATTGGGTATTTTCATTAGTCTTTTTAAGATCTGTTATTTGCCAGGAAGGAAAAAGCATAGTATGATATAAATTAATGAAAAATCATTTTAGATGAGAAAGTGCATTTAAAGAATGTATTAAATTTTGCTGCCAAATAATAATAAAAATTCAAATTGAATAACTTAATCTTTAATTAGATGCCTACCAGAAAATTGAAGATGTTAACTTGAGAAATGTAAGCTATTAAAATCTGATAGCAGCCAGGCAGCACCACACAGACGTGACCTCTTTGGCATCTTAACAACCGTGCATCCTGACAAGCTGTTAGAACAAAAAAGCTGAATGGTCTTGAACTAGGAAACACCCGAAAGTAAACAAGGAAATACTACTGCTCAGAAAGACTAAAGCGCGTTGATGGCCAGGCCTTTGTGGCTTGCTGGAGTGCTTAAAGCTGAACTTTCTTACTTCCTGTGTGTTTCTGGATGTGTGATTGTGTCCGTAACCAGGTTCTTTTAACTAAAAGACAAACCAACTGCTGATTTTTTTCATATTTAGATTTAGTTTAGAAAATACAAAAATCCAGAGGTAGCCATGGGGTTTTCATTGATGTTCTCAATGGAACATTCTTTGAGTATTTAATCATCTTATTCGTTTATCAGATTCCATCTTCATGTTTAGCAATAAACTCTATTTACTAGATAAGTGAAATTTTAGACAAAAGAGAGAAATAACAGTGGAATTGGGATCCTTGTTAGGCTCTCAGTTGGTTTATTAAACATAAAGAAAATGATAATCTTTTCTACTTTTGCAATTTGGTTATTTTTTGATAGTAAAAACTTTTTTAAATGAAGACGTACAGAATTTTAATAAAATTGTGATATATTTAAAGTATTTCTGTGTAACAAATTATTGCTTTGAACACCAAAAAGAAAATCAGATATAATTGGGCAAGATTGTTATAAAATGTTTTAAAAATTAGTTCATACTTTATCCCAGGTAGTGAGTGAGGTTCAGTAATGCAGTACTAGCTGAAAGTTGAATGATAAATACTTTGTTCTTTCAATCCCATTATTTCTATTTAACCCTGTTTATCTCAGTGACTGTGTATAACCTGATTTGTAGGTAATGTCACAAAAAGGCATTTTCCCCCTTTGGTGATTTGAGACCTAGACCAGGTGGTACTCCTGGAACTGTTACAAGCATATGCCTCACCCCTACACTCAACAAAGTACTTCTGGGGTTTTGCTGGAATTTGAGGGCAGTGAGGGTGTTGGTTTTTTAAGAGAAAAATTTGTTTTGAGAGATAAGTCATTTATTTAAGAAACTTTTGAGACCTTACCATTTATGAGGCAGTTTTGAGCACTAGATGAACAGTAAATCCTCACCTCTTATGCATGGAATAAGGTGTTACCCCACGCACAGAGAGAAAACTCAGTGCTGGCCTTACTCCAGTGTTAGCCAGGCCAGGCCTCGTTTGCCTCCCAGTCAGCTCAGATGGGGCCTGTTACCTGGATTAACGTGTATATGTGAGTCTATCCTCTGTACAGGTATCCTGCTTAGAGGAATAGATGCATTCCAGCAAAGCCTCCTCTCAGCAATCAAAAAGATCTCTGTGCAGTGAATCAAGAGTTTTCTTTTGCCATGTCTCAGAAAATTACAGATGCATTCTGCAAAAATAATTTCTCACCTGGCTAATAAGAAATAGATTTTGAAAATAATGCTCTTCAGTAGTAAGAGTAAGCCTAGAGATAATAATGTCCCCTAAGTTTCACCAACTAGAGATAGCCTGTCTGACATAAGACTAGAATATTATTTTTAAAATACATGCTAACAAACTGTTCAAATTTTAATACATACAAAAAGGTTTCCTAATTGGCACATCATTTATATGTATGTTGACACATGTAGAGCCTTAAAAAGAGTTACCTTCAGTCAAAACATCCATTCTTTTGTTTAATGGACTTACTTATTTCATACTGTTATCTAGTAAACTTTCAGTGTCTGTAGATTTTGCCCTAGATTTAAGTTAAATTTCTATCTAACCTCACTTCATGTTATCACAAGTATCATTTTGATAGCATTTGAATAAATAAGATTTTTCTATGCTGAATCTGTAAAGCTCTTCCAGCACCAGAACACTGTCAACTCAAGAGTAGGCATTGCGAACACTACCACACTGTTTCAACAAAATTCTAGCCAGCAGATTTCAGCAACATATCAAAAAAATCATACACCATGATCAAGTGGGATTCATACCAGGGTGACAAGAGTGGTTCACCATTAGAAAATCAATCCAGGTGGTGTACCACGTAAATAAAACAAAGGAAAAGAACCATGTGATCATAACAGTTGCTGCAGAAAAGGCATTTGATAAAATTCAACACCCTTTCCTGATAAAAACTCTCAGCAAAAGGGAAGGGAAATTTTTCAGCATAGTTGAGGGCATATATGCAAAACCAACAGCCAACATTATATTCAACAGAGAAAGGCTGAGAGCCTTCCCTTTGAGAATGGGAACAAGACAAGGATGCTCATTATCACCACTATTATTCAACATTGTACTGGAAGTCCTTGCCAGAGCCATAAGACAAGAAACATAAATAAAAGGTATCCAAATTGGAAAGGAAGAAGTAAAGCTATCTTTATTTGGAGATGACATGATCCTATACATAGAAGACGCTAAAGATTCCGCAAGAAAGCTGCTGGAACTAATAGAAGAATTTAATGACGTTGCAGGGTACAAGACCAATGTACAAAAATCAGGTGGGTTCCTCTGCACTAACAAAGACTACTCCAAAAAAGAAATCAAGAAAACAATACCATTTTCAGTAGCTCCAGATTGATAAAATACCTAGGAATTAACCTAACCAGGGACATAAAAGACTTATGCAATGAAAATAATGAAGCACTACTGCAGCAAGCTAAAGGGACCTGCGAAAATGGAAAGACATCCTGTGCTCATGGACTGGAAGACTCCATATAGTGAAAATATCAGTCCAACCTAAAGCAATCTACAGATTCAGTGCAATCCCGGTACATATCCCAACAGCATTCTTTAGTGAAATGGAAAAACTATTGACCGACTTCATATGGAAAGGAAGGAAACCCTGAATAGCCAAAGCAATATTGAAAAGAACAAAGCAGGAGGTCTCACGCTCTCCAGTATCAAAACATACTATATAGCCACTGTAATCCAAACAGCCTAGTATTGGTTCAATGAAAGATAAATAGTAGACCAGTGGAACAGAACTGAGAACCCAGAACTAAACCCTGCCACCTATGGATAGCTGATTTTCTACATGGAGTCAAAGTCCATTCAGTGGGGCAGAAACAGTCTCTTTAAAAAATGGTGCTGGCCACACTACAGGGGAAATCAGCACAACTGGATCAAACCAAAGCTAAAAGGTTTCCTGAATACAATCAAACACTTTGAGGGACAGAGTAGCAGGTGTAGAGTTCTGGGGACGATGGCTTTCGGGGGACATCTAGGTCAATTGGCATAACAAAGCCTATTAAGAAAATGTTCTGCATCCTACTTTGGTGAGTGCCATCTGGGGTCTTAAAAGCTTGCAAACGGCCGTGTAAGATGCATCAGTTGGTCCCAACCACCTGGAGTAAAGGAGAATGAAGAACACCAAAGACACAAGGAAAGTATTAGCCCAAGAGACAGAAAGGGCTACATAAACTAGAAGACTTCATCAGCCTGAGATGAGAAGAACTAAATGGTGCCCAGCTACCACCAATGACCGTCCTGACAGGGAACACAACAGAGAGTCCTGGATGGAGCAGGAGAAAGGTGCGGTGCAGAACTCAAATTCTAGTAAGGAGACCAGACTTAATGGTCTGAGTGAGACTGGAGGAACCCCGGAAAGCATGGTCCCCGGATTCTCTTATCAGCCCAGAGCTAAAACAATTTATGAGGCCAGTTCTTCAGACAGGGATTGGACTGGACTGTGGGATATAAAGCGGTACTCGTGAGGAGTGTGCCTCTTAGCTCAAGTAGATAGAAGAGACTAAACGGGCAGCTTCTGTCTGGAGGTGAGATGGGAAGCCAGAGAGGGTTAGGAGCTGGTTGAATGGACATGGGGAATCAGGGACGGAAAGGAGAAGTGTGCTGTCACAGTATGGGGAGAGCAATTAGGGTCACATAATAATGTATGTATAAATTTTTGTATGGGAAAAAAATAAAAAATGGTGCTGGCATGGGGACAGAGCCAGGAAGAGCTTTTTTTTTGGGGGGGGGGGGGGCGGGGGAGGTACTCAGAGCTCTGCAGTTCCAGGAAAGAGCTGAAGGAAGAGTCATCAGATTCAGCAGCAGGCTGTAGGCAGCATTAGTCACTCTTTAACAAGAGAAAAAAATGTAGCAATAAAGAGGCCATTTAATGTAATGGGTAAGAATGATGTCTCTGGCCAGAACTAGGTGGTGCCAGGCTATCACTACTGACTGTTCTAATCAGGACCATAATAGATGGACCCTAACAGAATGGGAAAAAATCTGGAACAGAACCTCAAATCCCAAAAAAAAAAAAAAACGGATCTACTGGTTGAGACTGGAGGACTCCCTGAGACTATTGCCCAGAGATACTCTTCAAACCCCGAACCAAAACTAACTCCTGAAGTTACTTCTTATCTAAATAACAGATTGGTTCACAAAGTAATGAATATCACCCTTAAGTACTATACTCCTTTAAAAACTCATCTGTGTTGACCAAATGGTCAACAATTACTTTAAAACAATGATGAGAACGTAAGGGGGACAGGGAAACTAGATTAATGGAAACAAAATAACCAGAACAAAAATAATGAGAATGTTCACCCATTGTAAAGAATGTAACCAATTTCACTGAACAATTTGTATAGAAACTGTTGAATGGGAAACTAAACTGCTCTGTAAACCTTCACCGAAAACACAGTCAGGTATTATTTAAAAAAAAAAATGGTGCCAGCAAAACTGGATGTCTACCTGCAGAAAAATGAAACAGGACCCATACCTCACACCATACACAAAGACTAACTCAAAATGGATCAAAGACCTAAATTTAAATCTAAAACCACAAAATTTTTGGAAGACATGGGACATCATAAAAATTAAAAACTTATGCTCATCAAAAGACTTTATTAAAAGAGTAAATAGCCTACAGACTGGAAAAAAACCTTCAGAAACGATTTATCCAAGAAGGGTCTAATCTCAAATCTATAGAAAACTGCAACAACTCAACAACAAAAAGACAAACAACGCAATCACAAAATGGGCAAAGGACATGAACAGAACCTTCACCAAGGAGGACATCCAAGCAGCCATAAACATATGAAAAAATGTGCACGATTGATAGCCACTAGAGAGATGCACATCAGAACTACAGTGAGATACCATCTCACCCCAGCTGAAAAGACACTGATTTAAAAAAAAAAAAAACAAATGTTGGTGAGGCTGTGGGGAGATTGGAACCCCTATCTATTGCTGGTGAGACTGTAAGATGGTATAACCATTGTGGAAAACAGTATGACACTTTCTCAGAAAACTAAAGATAGAGCTACCATATGATCCAGCAGTCCCACTCCAAGGTATATACTCTAGAGACCTAAAAATAATGACACAGACAGACATATGCACACCTATGTTCACTGCTGCTTTATTCACAATGGCAAATAAATGGAAACAACTGAAGTGTCCATCAACGGAAGAGTGAGTAAGCAAACTGTGGTACATGTGTACCATGGAATACTACGTAACCATAAAGAACAATGATGAGTCTGCAAAACATATTATAATATGAATGGACCTGGAGGACGTAATGATTACTGAAATAAGTCAAGTATATAAGGACAAATATTGTATGATTCCTCTTTTATAAGAAGACAAGAATAGATAAATATAGAGAGATCAATGTTCATTGGTGGTTACCAGGAAGGTGGTTACCAGGGGTGGGGAAAGGAAGCTTTATACAGTAGAGTCTAGTTAAACTTTTGGTGATGGGAGAAGTGGCACCGATTGTAGATGTAGTGAACATGGACAACCAAAGTAATAACAAGCATTTGAACACAAATGGATGGGTAAAGGCAAATTGGAATACGGGTAGGTACAAATGCAGACAAAGGTGAGGACAGATAGAAAAGTATCTATAGGTAGGTGTAAATACAAATACGTGGGTAAGGTGCATATATTCACTGAAGACACAAATACGGATACTCATTAGACATAACCAAACACCTTCCAACGTTGGTTTTCTGAGTTTGAAGGCTTAGGACCATAGTCTCATGGGACAACTCAGTCAGTTGGCATAATGTAGTTCACAAAAATCAGGATCTGCGTCCTAGTAAAGTGAGTAGCACCTGGAGTCTTAAAAGCTTGCGAGTGGCCATCTAAGACACAACTATGGGTCTCAACTCACCAGGAACAAAACAGTAAGAAGGTAACCAAAAGCACAGAGAAGAAACAAGTCTGCAAGAACCACAACCTCATCAACCCTGAGTCCAGAAGAACTAGATGGTGCCTGGCTACCACTTCTGACTGTTCTGACTGGGGCTACATAGTTGGTCCCAGATAGAGTGGTAGAAGAACATAGAGCAGAACTCAAATTCTTATTAAAAAATAATTTTAAAAAAGCCAGACAAACTGAAACAGTAGAGAACAGAGGACTCCCTGAGACTATCGCCCTGAGACACTCTTTAAACTAGAACCGAGCCGATCCTCAGAGATCACCTTTTAGTGAAATAGCAGAGTGGCACACAAAATAAAGGATATTACCCGTAAGATTGATTCCCTACTTAAAAGCCATCAGTTTGAGACCAAAGGGTCAACAATTTCTCAAAAGCCAAGATGAGAAGGTAAGGGGGCAGGGAAACTAGAGTACTGGAAAGGGAGCAAACAGAACACATTTAAAGAAAATGAACACGTAAGTTGCTGATGGTAGATGTAGTGTGGGATGGTGGTGGTGCCATGTTCTTTAAGTAGCAGCAAAAGCTGATCCCTGCTTCCACATGATATCGTAAGAGGCAGTAGGACTCTGATGGAGGTGGCACATGAATGCCAGGAAACAGGGCCCTAAGCATCCCAGCCTTGGGAAACAGTGGCACTCTCCTCACAGATTTTGGTACAGAGAGACTAAGAAAAGGAGAGTAGTAGAACAACCAGCTTTCAAATGGACCACATTTAATAATAAAAAACAACAACAAAGTAGGCTTTGCGTAATGATAAAAGATTAACCAACTTAAAAATGCCTTCTCACCCTTATCCCTTTATTCCCTTTCACTCTAAGGGAATGATTCAGGTTCTGCCCCTTGCCCTGTGAATTTCCTTCCCCTATCATCTGCCTTCAGACCATAGCCTGCCTTGTGGCCCAGCCTGGGCCAGCAGGGCCTGCATCCATAAGCAGCCATCAAGTCTTTGTCCGCCATTCTTCAGACAGATAACTGCACAGGTCGGGTCAAATAAAAATGCCCTCAGCATACCCACAAACGTCCGCACTAAGTATGGATGAGCTTCTCCCCCTCCCTGAACTGATGCTTCCAAATAAAAATCAAGTATCAGTTACCCCCAGTCTTAGATGTATGCAGATCTTTATTAGAACAACAAATAGAGCTAAGAATGGCAGCTAATTAACCCTCAGCCTTACACAGTGATTAAGTTGAGGGTGAGCACAGCTGCAGCTTCATTGGCAAGAGCTTTATTCTTCTCAAATGGACTGAGCAAATGAAAAGAGGAATTTGTTCCCAGTGGCTCCTGTCACTCCCAGGGTGATGTACAGAAGGCCAGGAGCAGGCCCCTTCCTCACTCTCCCATCACAGCCCTTTGTTTCACGTTACTTAAAGCCTGTTTATTTTTAAACAATTAATATAAACCTTATCCAAAAGCTGTCTCAGATACCTTAGCTTTGATTGTTATTAATTGCTTGTATTTGACTTGGTTATGATTAGATAGTCAACTGTGTTACTGAATATTAAAAGTTTATAATTACCTCAAGACTATGGCCCCTGGACACCCTTTTAACTCAGAACTGAAGCCACTCCCAAAAGTTCACCGTTCAGCCAGAGATTAGATAGATCTATAAAACAAATCATAACACACGTGAGGAACGTGCTTCTTAGTTCAGTCATGTATGTGAGACCAAAAGGGTAACACCTGCCCAAAAGCAGTGACGAGAAGGCAGGAAGGGACAGGAAGAATGGACAGATGGAAACGGAATTGGGTTGTGGAAGGGGAGAATGTTGACACATCGTGAGGATTGCAACCAGTGTCACAAAACAATTTGTGTGTAAATTGTTGAATGAGAAACTAATTTGCCCTGTAAAGTTTCACCTAAAGCACAATTTTAAAAAAAAAAAAGTTTATAATTAGTAGTGGCTAATAGGGGTGGGGACCATTATGTATGATTAATTACTTCAGCACAGGTATTTTTGTATAGATTATTATACAAAGTTTGTGAGCTATTACATTGAGGAAAGGTACACTATAACACTTTAAAACTCTTCTGTGGCTCGTAGTACACATAGCAACCACTTACTTTTTCTGCCTCTGAGTTTCATTGGGAAGCTGTTGTACCACTGCCAGTTCATGCTGCTGGCAGGCAAGGCCCTGTGTAACAGTTTCAAATGGAAAAACTGGACTGGTGCCACAAATTACTGTTTTTACAGGGTATTGTGTGAGGTGGTGCTGAATCATTGAATTTTTGGTAGGAAAACACGAATTTAAAAAAATTTTATTTGGTGCACACATGTACCTCTGGACTCGGGGGGTAGAATTTGGGGTGTGAAGGTGTACACATATATACCTCTGGATTCCAAGGGTACAATTTGTGGGATGAGGCATAAAACAAAAACCATATTGTTGTTGTTGTTAGATGCCATCAAGTCAGTTCTGATTCATAGCAACTTATGTACCACAGAACGAAACACTGTCCTGTCCTGCGCCATGCCCACAGTCGTCGTTATGCTGGAGCCCGTTGTTGCAGCCACTGTGTCAGTCTATCTCATTGAGAGTCGTCCTTTTTCGCTGACCTTGTACTTTACCAAACATGATGTCCATCTCCAGGGACTGATCCCCCCTGATAGCATGTCCAAAATATGTAAGACGTAGTCTTGCCACCTTTGTTCTAAGGAGCATTCTAGTTGTACTTCTTCCAAGACAGATTTTTCCTTCTTTTGGCAGTCCATGGTATATTCAGTATTCTTTGCCAACACCACAGTTCAAAGGCATCAGTTCTTCTCCAGTCTTCCTTATTCATCATCGAGCTTTTTCATGCATATGATGCAATTGAAAATACCATGGCTTGGGTCAGGAGCACTGTTTTAGGCTGGGTTCTCTAGAGAAGCAAAACCAGTAAAGCATATAAATATATATAGAGAGAGATTTATATCAAGGAAAGAGCTCAAGCGATTGTAGAGGCTAGAACGTCCCAAGTCTGTGGATCAGGGTAGAGGCCTCTCCCAAGTCACGCAGTCACAGAAGCTGGTGAGCCCAAGACCAGCAGGTTGGAGAGCAGGGCTCCTGCTCCCAGGCTGTGAAGGTTGAAGAATTCCAAGATGGCAGGCAAGACCACAAGGTTTCTCCTGATTCACCTAGCTGCAGGGGCTGGCTAACCCAAGATCAGCAGGTCAGAGAGCAGGGCTCTGCTCACAGGCTGTGAAGATCGATGAATCCCAAGTTCAGCAGATAAGCTGACAGCTCAAGTCCCAGGAGCCAGAGATGAGACAACAGGAGGCAGCCGCAGGATCCAGAGCGAGCAAAAAGCCAGAACGTCTGCTTATATTCAGATGCAGGCTACACCCCCAAGGAGACCCCCTTTCATCTGATGGGCTACTCACAGTATATTCAGTCATGGGAGTGATCACATTAAAACACTGAGAATCATGGCCCAGCCAGATTGACACACAATCTTAACCATTACAGGCACCTTAGTCTTCAAGGTGACATTTTTGATTTTCAACACTTTAAAGAGGTCTTGCAGCAGATTTGCCCAGTGCAATGTGTCGTTTGCTTTCTTGACTGCTGCTTCAAAAAATCTAAACACATTCAATGATTCAGCATGCCCTCTATTACTGAAAACACATAGTATCAACAGAAAATTAAAAGGAAAAAAATAATTGGGTCTTGAAAGGATTCCAGTGCTTAAACCAAAGCAGCATGAACCTTACTCAGTCCTGTATATCCCATTCTACTATACGGTACTTGAGAACCCATGGAGAACAATTTCTTTTCCTACAATTCAGGTAAAGCTATAAAACTGATAAACCTACCTATTTTCAAAGCAAACTATCTTAACAACAATGCAAAAAAAAAAATTGTTTTTGTAGAACAGCCAGTACAGGTGGGCTATCTAGACATTAGGTTTCTACCGATACCTAAAATTTTTTCTTTTTTACATGAGAAACTTTTAAGGTAGAAATACATGGCATGACATATTGTTAACTTCAGGGTGTTTTCTTTATTCGTGAAGAATTGCCTTCTCTTCTAGATTGTTACATATTGAATTCCGTTAGTCATTCTAATCAGCATTTCCAAATATGGATGTCGATAGACTGTAATTTACAGTCATTTAACTCTCTGACACCTTATACACAAAGATAAAACAAGTTATAGTTGTATGTACTTTATACCTTGCCCCCTGTTGATAAGTAAACATTAAGTAGCTGCTATTAATCTGCCTAGTATTTTTAATACCAGGAGTGTAAATAAAGACCAAAAAACCCTAAAGAACTTTGGGTTCTAGCTCAGCAGTATCTGTAGAGTCATAGGACACTATCCCCTCTCACCCCCAAAGGCTCATTCAGATCAATTTGGAAATATGCTGTCCATGCTTTGAAGGTTCTGAAAAAATTGAGGATTCATTGAAAGGGATGAATAAAATCAGAGAATACAAATTATTAAAGAGAAGAACATTTTAGTTTTGTAAATTAAACAAGTTTCACAGAGTGATTCTGTACCATCATGAATTTGGTTTAAAAAAAAAAACAAAATAGCAATTCTGAAAGATACTCACCTTGACCTATGTGTATATATATTTGTAAATTTGGGCTTTAAGTGCTATTAAAGGGATTAATACTTTACCAATTCTTAAAAATAAACTTTTTTTACGAGAGATACTGGTATATAATAATGCAAACAAAAAGATCCGGTTGTATGTAGCACTTTATTAAATAACACATCTTTCAAAGAATGATTTTCTAGGAAACATAGACCAATCGTAGGTTTAGGTCATGGATTGTCATATAGTGAAACAAGTAAAAAGGGTTCCTTTTTGAGTCAGTGAGTTGTCAGAAAAGGGCTTGTGGCTTCAGTATGTAGGTGAGACATGAAGCCATGACAAAGCATTTCTCCAGTTACTTTTGTTAATACTTTCCATGAATGGGACAAGTGATCGGAAAAATAAGTCACAGACACTACCAGGTGCTTTCCAAGGTCTAGTTATGTGGCTGTTTCAAATCTGGGAATAGATGTAGACGGTAACAGTTCAAATAAAAGGTATGGTACCCAGGACAAACAGGTCATGTTTACCAGATAGCTCTTAGTTGATCATAAAACTGACCAGAAACATTTGGCAAGAGCTTACTTTAAAAAAAAAAGAAAAATCTAGTGTATAAGAGCTAAGAGCCCTGGAGGTGCAACGTTTAAAACGCTTAACTGCTAACTGAAAAGTTGGCAATTCATACCCACCCGGGGGCTCCGCAGGAGAAAGACATGGCAACAGCACATCCCTTGATATTTCTATGTTATGTAAACAGGTATTTATTTATAAGGACCTTCAGTCTTATGTCTTCCCCAAGCATCCAGTTTGCCTGTGTGAAAGAGAGCATTAGCTGTTTATTGTCTTGTGACAGATCATTGCCCAGAAGTGCTGACCTGCAAAAGCTTTGTTACTTCCATAGTTTAAATATATCTCCTTGGTAGGTTCGATTCTTTTAACATAGTAAAGACTAGACTTTACCATATTTGTTGATATATGGGTAGACACATGCCTTTATAGTTTTACCCTCATCTCTTATCTAAAGAAGACAAGGGCTTTTGGAGAAATTGCTCCCATTTGGTAAAGAAAAAAATACAACGTTGTGTTTATCATCTTGATGTTTCGTTTATCTGTTTCTATTTTCCTTACCACTGACCCAGGGAATAGCTGTGAACTTTGTTTGACCTGTATAGGGCTACCAGCATTCCTAAAGTAGGAGGATAAATTAAATTGGTGGTGATCTGTAATTTCTTTTCTGTTCCTTTTTGATTATTATGGAGTTATCCACTTGTTCTTTTTAAGATTCTAACTGGCTTATCTTACAACAGCATATACCGTAAAATCTCACCAATTTGGTACAATTGAGAGAAGATCAGCCTGACTGGTTATTTTAAAATGAATTGTAGGAAGTTTTAAATGAGAAGATGTCATGGATTGAATTGTATCCCCCCAAAATATGTGTTAACTTGGTTAGGCCATGATTCCCAGTACTGTGTGGTTGTCCTCCATTTTGTGATTGTAATTTTGTGTTAAAGAGTATTAGGGTGGGATTGTAACACACTTACTAAGGTGACATCCCTGATCCAATGTAAAGGGAGTTTCCCTAGGGTGTGGCCTGCACCACCTTTTATCTTACAAGAGATAAAAGGAAAGGGAAGCAAGCAGAGAGTGGGAACTTCATACCACCAGGAAAGCAGTGCTGGAAGCAGAGCATGTCCTTTGGACTTGGGGTTCCTGCGCAGAGAAGCTCCTAGTCCAGGGGAAGATTGATGACAAGGACCTTCCTCCAGAGCCAACAGAGAGAGAAAGCTTTCCTCTGGAGCTGATGTCCTGAATTTGGACTTCTAGCCCACTAGACTGTGAGGAAAATAAATTTCTCTTTGTTAAAGCCATTCACTTGTGGTATTTCTGTTATAGCAGCACCAAGACAAGAATGACTTAAGATGACTAAGACAGGAGGCTTAATAGTTTTAGACACATATAGGAAATATTAGTAAAATGTTTGAACATTAGATATCCTCTAGACTCTGCTTAACCAAGGAAAGAGCTTAAGTGGGTTTTCTCACATAGATTAAAATAGAGAGAATGAGTATAATGAACTCTGATACATACCTCACCCAGCTTTAAAACTTAACCTATATTTAAAAAAATAAAAGTAAAAATTGCTGTTGAATCAATTCTGGCTCATGGCAACCCGGTGTATGTCAGAGTAGAACTTCACTCCATAGGGTTTTCATTGGTGATGATCTTTCAGAAGTAGATCACCAGGCTTTTCTTCCAAGGTACCTCTAGGCATATTTTTACAGTTTATCAAGGTTTTTTTTTTTTTAGGCAGGCCAAATACTCCTAGTTAATATTGTTTAACACCATTAATTTTCGTAGCAGCCCTTTTTTAAAAAAGAGGTAGTAAACTTCAGAACAGGTTGCTGCATCACAATTCTTATTAGTGGTAAATTAGCCAGGTCAAGTTACTGATTTGTTACCAAAAGGTGAAGGATATATTGATGCTGGAGAAAGGCTATTGGGTAAAATCTTTCTTGTTTTTCTAAGGAGGAGTGAAGATAAATTACTTAAACAACACATTTAAATAATGAATATCTGAAATCATAATAATGCAATGTGGTGTAACATGGAAATTTGAGAGTTCTGAAACAACATAATAAAACGCCTCCAATTGTCCAGAAATTGGCTTGTGTAGGCAAAACATCCAGATGATTGAATAACATTTTCCCTCTTTAATTTGCATATTTGGGATTGAATGATGTCCTGGGGAAAATATCATCATTATGAAAATGTGAAAAATGAACATAACCCTATCAGTGTCTCACTCTGGAGACATTAATAACTGAGCGGTTATCTTTATTTTTCCTTCCTTTCTAACTCAGCCTTCCAGGCAATATCTGGCCTGGGCAAGGTGCTGTTCATATCAGTACACACAGTATTTCTTACTCAAAAAAAGAAGACAGTTCTGAAACACCAGACTAATTATTCTTACACAACTATTAAAACTTGTTTCTTTTTTTCTTCATATTTAGCCTTACTTTAAGAGGCCTTAGAGCTCAGCACTTACTATGGATGTTGACCTCTTGGTTATGTCAGATTGGTGAAGAATTCACATAATAAGCCTTACAGGACTTCCTTTAAACTACAGGCAGATTTCTTTCCACAACAGATGCATTCCTGGGAAAAATTGTAAATCAAAATATTTTAAATGCATTTAAAGAGCCATCTTATTAAGAGTATCCTATGAAGAAATGTACTGCCAAATGAAGCATTTATAAAATTGAATAATGAATACCTCCATTTGTCTTTTTCGTGAAAATTACAAGTCCGTCCCCCCGCAATTCAGCACTGCCTTCCCTCTGAAGGCATGTTCCCAAATAAATCATATTGTTTGTGAGACTGTCTTACTCATCTAGTGCTGCTCTAACAGAAATACCGCAGGTGGATGGCTTTACAAAGAGAAGTTTATTCTCTCACAGTCCAGTAGCCTTCAAGTCCAAATTCAGGGCATCAGCTTCAGGGGAACACTTTCTCTGTTGGCTCTGGAGGAAAGTCCGTGTCATCGGTCTTCTCTTGGTCTGGGAGCTTCTCTGCACAGGAACCTCAGGTTAAAAGAACACACTCTGTTTTCGGCACTGCTTTCTTGGTGGTATGAGGTTCCCATGTGTCTCTGCTTGCTTCTCTCTTTTATATCTCAAAAGAGATTGGTTTAAGACACTCTCTAATCTTGTAAACCTCATAGGTATAACCTCATCATAGTGACAGAGTTTACAACACATAAGGAAATCACATATAACCTCATCATAGTGAGAGTTTACAACACATAAGGAAATCACATCAGATTTACAAAGTGGTACACAATCATACAATACTGGGAATCATGACCCAGCCAAGTTGACAGATATTTTGGGGGGACACAATTCAATCCATGACAGATACCTTACCTAAGTGTCCCGGTCAGCCAGTTAAAGCCTATCTAGCCGTGTGCCCATAGGCAGGTGTGAGTAGTACCTTTTTTGGCAACTGCTCACACCAGTAAGGTGCACCACCTTCCTTTTATTCAGAGCATCGTGGTCACACATACAGGTAGCCTGCCGCCCGAGTTACAATGATCCTGATTTTTACAATGATCTGCATTTTTAGGACTATCCGTTTGTTTTTGTTTTTTGTACATCTTATAATTATTAATATGTACTACATACAGTGTTGTAGCACGTAATTTGCTGATGTTATTCTCATGTGAACCCCCAAAGACAAATAAAGACCGGATTTATAAAGATACTGATAATAAAGGAAAATAATAATGAAAACTTAAGAACAAAATGAGATATTCAACCTATATCAGAACTGGTTTGCAACAGTTATCGGAACATTAGTCCGGGACTACCTGTACTCCAGTGAGTGACTATCTTGTCCAGACTGGTTCCCATGATGGAAACAAATTCATACAGTCTCATTCAAAAACAGAAGAGAAGTTAGGAAGACTGGAGGCCTAGGGGAGATATTTTTACAGTTTGCCAAGCTTCAGATGCCAGCATTACATTTTGATAAGAAAAACTCCAGAAAATAGCACTGAGCTACAGTACATGCAGTACCTGCTTCACTGGGGCAAAGGCACAATAACTGCATTAACCCTTATAATTAGTATGTATGCTAGTTGTACATGCTTCTTTCCTATGCTTCTCTCCATGCTTTTTTTATAACTTGGATTATTATGTTTCTTTTACAACTAATTCATCAAATATATGTATTTTATTGCAAATTGTTTTGACTCTTGTATGGCAGAGTGAGGTGTATAAATAAGGGATTAAAATTTTTGCTTGTGGTAGGTTCAAGGAGCACATTTCCTAACTACCAAGCATTCAGTATTTGGGTTCATCTAAAACTTCTCGCAGGAGAGACATAACTTTGTCAAGCTTTGCTAGGCATTTTCATTCCAACAAGAAGACATTTTTCCTGCGCCTGTCACCCAGCTGTTTGGTAGGCTCTCGGTCTCCACACAAATGGAAAGGTTACAGGTGTTATTTCCAGGCAGGGGTGTCCCACAGCAGTGTCTTTTCCACCATTTAAAATAATTGGAAAGGATGAGATTATTAAGTAGCTGACTATGATCCGTGTAATTCTAGTTCACCGCTTGCCAGTTTTGAAACTCTAAGTGCCATTTCTTTGTTGATTAATTGGCAGCTTGAGACTTCGGTCCGCATTCCACCCGTGTGTGGTGATTTGTAAATACCATAAGTTTGTTATTGGTGAAATGGAATCATTCTAATGATGGTTTTTGTCAGAAACACCTGTACCTGGTTTATAAATAACATAGCATGGCTTTTCCTTTATGTAAATTTAGAAAGTGAATACATTTTAAAAGTTTAACAACAACAGAACAAATCCTCTAAGATGTGGATTACCCACCCTGCACGGAGAAGGATCCTGCGGCCTAGAGGCCTTGGTGCCCGGTCTTCTCTTCCTGAACAGGAAACATTCTTTTCTATGTCAGTACAGTTCTTCCATGTGGCTACCACATACCCCTGGTCCCAGGGGACCTTTCAAGGTGTACCACCCTCTGGGATCACTACCACCACCTGCCCAGCTCTGAGTAGGCCCCTCTGTGACCTCAGTGACTTTCAAAGGATTCTTTTAACCTTTCTTACACCCAGATTTGTTAATGAAGCTGTTTTCACACTTTGTTCTTGGTTGTCTATACTCTTCTTGAGGTGAAGCATTAGCCTCTCTCCTGCCTTCAAATGGAAATAGCAGAAGCAGTGTGAACCACTTTTTTTTTTAAACTGGGTTTTTACTTAATTTCTCATACCAGCTTGTTCATTACTGCCTTCTGAAGACTGCCTCTTTCAGGAATCCTAATAGAAAAAATAAAGAGAAGAGCATGAACCACAGCAAAGGTTAGAGCAAAAGTAGTATAACTCACTCATCTTCCACAACAGAAAGTAGAACATCGTGTAAGCTGTGTTTCTCAGCCTTTTGTGACCCACACAGGCTTTCTCACTTATCTTGGACGGGTCCGCATTAGCCCAGGGGCTCTGTTGCTCTCTGCTTCCTATAGTTTGTAATATAAAAACAACTGATCTATTGCAAGCATTTTTGGAGTACATATGCACAGTACTCCACCTTCACCACAGACTGTGATTTGACTCCACCACCTGCCGAGCAGGGAGTGAACCTCATCTCCGTAAGAATCACTGAGCTGGAGTCTATGGACCAGCACATACCCCGTAGTTATTTCTGTAGGGCAGAGCTTTGTGGTGTATCCTTGGTGATTACTCCTCCTTTCTCCTTTTTTCCATTAGCTGATGTCTGCCTTCTATCCACATTTCCAGGCTCCTGATTTTTCTGCTGCTGCTGCTTTTCTTATCCTTACTGGCCACCTGCTGCTCTCCCTCTTAACTCTTAACCGTTCTTTGCCCAGTAAAATATTAAAAAATAAATACAAGGAAGTCCAAACTATCTTTTTTATTTACTTTTATCTTAAAAGAGCTTTGTTTATTATTATCTCCATAACCATCTGACTTAGCTTGTAGTGTCCATTGGCCTAGTATAACCTTGAAATATTCCATTTCACTTCATGTGCCAAGTTGGCAACTCCTGTTCTTCTGGTGTGCCAGGACAGGAAGGAATGGCCCCATCAACTCTCAAAAGAGATATGGTGTCAGCACTGAAATGGGGCTGAACTCCGTGAGTAATGTTGGGGTTGTTGCCATTCTCAGCCAGTACATACCTTTAATGCCAGGACCACTTTCCCCAGTTAAACAACTTCTTTTTGTAACCTTCTTTGGAAAATCTCTTAAACATAAAGTATTATTGTCGGTAAGCACGCTGCCAAAGCAGTATGATACACATAGCCTAATAATCCCATTTTGCTATTCTGAACTTCATTGTCCTGAATATAGATGGCAAAGTCTTCAAATGAAAAGACTGGAATTGAGCCATTAGTGTGCGATAGTTTTATGTTGTTTAGCTCTGAGCTGTTTCCCTGATCTTCACTGCACTTACACCTGTCTCCTCTAAGTCAGAGTCACATGCCCCTGCTTGCATCTTTTTAGCAAACTTTAAGATGACCCTTGTTAGACTCACCAGTGTCAGACAGATCATGAGCACGATAAAGGTTATACCTTGCCATGTTAAAAAAAGATTAAGTCAAAGGAGCAAATTATACTCAATTTTAAAGATGTCAGGAAAACTGGATTCTTGACCCAGTTCTCTCATTAACCTCCTGATGACCTTGGATAAATCAGTGCCCTCACTTGTGAACTGAAGTCATGCTCTGACCCTGACTATCTTGCAACATCATTGTAAAGATAAAATTGCGTGTATATACCTCTGCAAACACTTTGAAGGCTATGAGCATTAATATCTGGAATGTATTGAACTGAAGGCTCATATTAGTTCTGCAGGGTGTGAGGACCTGGCCTTAGAAATCTCTAAAAAGGTAATTTCATCCCCTGCAGAAAACTTTAAATGGCTTCTTCATAGTTTTGTGACTTTAGAGTTTTGCATCTGATGAAATTTACTTTGTGTGAGGAAAAGCAATAGGAAGAATGAATTAGAAGTTGAGCTTGACTTAATGATTTCAATTTGCTTTAGGCTTCTACCTTTGTATTTAGATAATCTAAATACTTAAGGTTATCCTCTGTTGTCTATAAAATGGTACATCTGCTTCTTTATTCTCAGCACCTGTAATGCACAAACTGTATCCCCTACGACAGCCCCATCTGGCCAAAGAACTCCCAGGGCAGCTATGCCTTACCCACCCTAGTGTCCCTTTGCTCTTACCTTGTATAGGATGTAAGTCTCAGGCCTAAATGATAAGGTATGTCATGAGCAAACTCCTGGAGGTCAGGGACTATTTCTAGCTTAGGTAGGAGTGAATGGTATTTGTATCTAGTTTTAAGTAAATTTAACTACTGGACTAGATATACTTTGTTATCTCAGTTGTTTGTAATGTTTTTAAGATACATCAAAATGGACTTCTGCTTCTGGCCATGAAGAAGTAATGAAACCAAATTTACATTCCTGCCGTAAATAACTAGAAAACTAGACATTGAACGACAGGCAGCCCAGAACTGTAATCCCTGAGAGAAGAGAAACAAATGAAGTAAACCCTATGATTGCCCATCCTTACTGCCTAGAAGCAGTTTCCAGGCTGCAGTACCGGGTGGGGAGGGGTCGGGGGTGAACCCCAAAGAGAGCCCAGCAGCCTCACTGAGTTGAGGAGACAAAGGTAGACATTCAGGAAGACCAAGGAGGCTAGAATTTGTGGGGCAGAGACCCAGAAAGGTGGGAACTGTACAGAGAGAAAGCTACAGAGAACTACAAAGGTGTCACCTCAAGTCTTTGGCTAAATTTGTATCTGAGAAAGGATCAGGGAAAGAACCACTGTAAGGCAGTAGGGTGAACAATTCCTAGAGCTCACACAAGACTCCGTGTGAGTGGAAAGACCTCATAATACACAGGAAATCATGTAGACCTCAGAAGATACTGCCTTAATACAAAAAACCGGTTGCTGTTGAGTTGATTCCAACTCATAGTGACCCATAGGACAGAGTAGAACTGCCCCATACGATTTTCAAAGAGTGGTTGGTGATTTCGAACTGCTGATCTTTTGGTTAGCAGCTGTAGCTCTTAACCACTACGCCACCAGGGTTTTCATTGCCTTAATAGTGGGGGTAAATTAGCTCTAGACGAAAGACTACCCTGGCCCACCGTTAACAAAGCTTAAAAGGATCAAACTGTTTCTAAATAACTTGCCTATAAGCGAGAACAAAGTCCAGCATTCTTTAAGGAATACAACAAATTATACCCCCCAACAAGGTAAAATTTACAATGTTCAGCATCCAGTTAAAAAGTACCAGACATTTTAAAAGCAGGAAAATAGAACGCATAACAAGTAGGAAAAAATCCATAGAACCAGACCCAGAAATGACAGAGATAATGAAATTAACAGACAAGAACACTAAAACGACTTTTATAAATATATTCCATATGTTTAGGAAGATAGAGGAAAACATGAACATGATGAGAGGAATAGAAAATATTAAAAAGATGCAAATGGAACTTATAAAGATTCTAAAAAATACACAATATCTGACATAAAAATGCAATGGATGGGATTACTAGAAGATTAGATAAAACATATGAAAAGATCAGTGAACTTGAAGATATAGTAATAGAAACTATCCATAATGAAGAGAGAAAAAAGCATGAAAAGCAATGAACAAAGTCTCTCTGAGCTATGGGCAACATCTGATATAACTGTAGTCC
The DNA here is from genome assembly GCA_030035585.1 of Dugong dugon. Classification (NCBI taxonomy): domain Eukaryota; kingdom Metazoa; phylum Chordata; class Mammalia; order Sirenia; family Dugongidae; genus Dugong; species Dugong dugon. The sequence continues at coordinate 16,174,389 of CM057480.1, read as the reverse complement.
CAGGAAGGAAGGTCAGGAGAGAAAAAAATATTTGAAGAAACAATGGGAGGAACTCGTGCTTTCAGTAAAAGGGTAGAGTGACAGGGGCCAGGTTTACTCCCCCACCTGAAACAACCAAAAAATAAAAACAAAATATATGAAACAACAGTTTCTAAGACACGAGACTCAGACTGCAAAGGATAGTGATCCCTGAGGCATGGGAAACAAATGAAGTGAGCCCTGCCTACTGCCTTGAGAGAATTTCAGGCCGTGTGTGTGTGTGTGTGTGTGTGTATATATATATATATACATATATACATACACTACTTCAGAGAACCCAGACTAAAACAGTCCCTCTCCAGTATTCAGCAGAGTGCGGATCACCAGAGGCATGTAAAGAAACTACTTGAGTCTGAGCAAAGAACCACCCAAAAGAGTTAAAAGAAGTAGCCCAGCACTCACACAGAGCCAGGAGCAATGCCTTTTCCCACCAATCAGACTGTAAAAACTCATAATTCATGGGGCATTGGGTACTCAGGAAGGTCTTGCCACAGTTGTGAGAAATGATTGACTCTAGGCTAAGCACTGTTCTAGACCCATGTAACAAAAGCAAGACCTAAAAGGATAAAACTGTCCCCCCAAACAAAGCTCAAGAATGTTTATAAGAATACAGAAATATCTAGTACCCAGCAAGATAAAATCCACAATGTCCAGCAGCCAGTCAGATATTAACAGAACTGACACAGATGGAATTAGAAGAAATAATGGCTGTAATTTTTTAAAAATTCATGAGAACTTGGAACGCACTATCCAAGAAGCTGATGAGCCCTAAGCAGAAGAAACATGAAGAAAACCACACCCAGGCACATCATAATCAAATTGCTGAAGGGTGGTAAAAAGAAATTCTTAAAAATAGCTAGGAAAAAAAGACTCGTGTTATGATAGAGGAACAAAAATAAGAATGATAGCAAACTTCTCTTCAGAAACTATGCAAACCAGAAAACAGTTGAAAAACATCTTCAAAGTACTACAGGAAAAAAACTCAACTTAGAATGCTAGAAAAAGAGATTTTCAGTAAAACATATCAAAGCTTATGAACATCCTTAAAGTAAAATTTGGGATTAGGGAAAGACCTTTATAAGCAAGATATAAAACCCAAAAGGCGTAAAGAATGAAATATTAACAGAACTGAGCACATAAATTTTTTTGAGTTCCATATGGCAAAAAAAAACACTGTAAATAGTTAAAGGATAAGCAGCCATCTGACAACATATGTAATGGGCAGAGAGTTAATACCCCTACTATACAAAGAACTATAAATCAGTAAGTTAAAAACCAACAACTCAGTGGAAAAGGGGGGGAAATAATCTGAGCAACCAGTTCACAGAACAACAACTAAATATGACCAAGAGACATAGAAAAAGATGCTCAAACTCAAGTGAATACCAACTAAAATGAGATTTTTTTTAAATCACTGGATTGACAAAATTTTTAAAAATTAATAGCATCCTCAATGGAGAATATTTAGGGAAAGACACACTTATATACTGCTTGTGGAAACATAGATTGGTACAGCATTTTTGGAAGGCAATTTGGAGGTACCTGTAAAATTTAAAATGCACATAACCTTTGAACAGCAGTCTCACTTCACGGAATCCATTGTAGGGAAATACTCACAAATCTGTATACTGTGTTTTTACACAAATAACGTGCACCTTCTACATTTGTTCACCAACTGCGCCCTTCCCCCACCAAGTATTTTCGTAAGTGTGCTATGCTAATTTCTTTTACAGCAACATGTTAAAAACAAAATAGGCATAGCAGCTCTTATGAAAATACCTCGCCGGGGGGCGGGGTGCGGGGGAGGACGCAGTTGGCAAACAAATGCAGAAGGTGCACATTATTTGGGTAAAACTATGGTACATATAAGAAGCATACTGCAGCTTTATTTATAATACAAAAAAATTGGAAAAGTTCTCAATGTCCATTATTAGGGAAATGGTTAAATAGATGCTATGTAGCCTTTAAAAAGAAGAAAAGGAGAGAAAAAAGAAAATCCACAGTATTATGTAATTGGATCTAATTTTTGAAAAATAAAACTTAGCACACACAAACATCCTCATACATATGTGACTATAAATTTGCATAGGAAAAGAAGTGTGCAGAGATACATATCGAACTGTTCATAGCCGTTAACCTCTGGGGAATTGGAATTTAAAGATGTAAGGTCGGAGAGAAAGATTGTCATGGTTTACTTTTATATTTGTTTTACTGTGAATTTTTCAAGAGTTAGTACATAATTTATATAAGTATGATTTTATGATTATTTAAAAATTTTAAATATTAATAAGTAACAGTGGGATATGTCATGGGGTTGTTAACCATTGTCATAGGGCAATATGTGTACTAACTGTTTAATGAGAAACTATTTTGTTCTGTAAACCTTCATCTAAGGTACAAAAAATAAAGAATTGTCTATGTGAGATCAGATTGATAACAGCCACTCAAAAGGTTTGATGGGAAGCCTAGGGGACAGTGAGTTGAAGATAATGGTAATGGAATAATCTGGAAAAGGGTAGTGAGAATAGCAGCACAACTGGAAAATGTAATCAATGTCACTGAATTGTACACGTGGAAACTTTCAAAATGGTGTAACTTTGGCTGGGTATATTTTCACCAAAAGAAAGGTCCTCAAGGTCGAGAAGGGAGAGCATTGAGATGTCGTGGGATTGTTAACCAATGTCACAAAACAATATGTGTACTGACTGTTTAATGAGAAACTATTTGTTCTGTAAACCTTCATCTAAAGTACAATTAAAAAAAAAAAAGTTAACGGTGGGGAAGGCTTAAGTTAAAAGTTGGTGAAAAGGCAAGCTTTTAAGTTACCTGAAGCATTATTGTAGTGTTTGATTAATATTTGCAGACTTAAATTCAGTTCTTATCTTCATGTAAATGGCTTAAGAATTGACCAGCCATATTTTCTTTACCAGAGCCAAAATATCAATGTTAAGCTGAACAGAATCTGATATTGGCTATAATAGAAATGTGCAAACAGCTATACCTGCACACTTGCAGTAAGTTGTTACCGTGACTGTAATTTGTAAACGTTCTCTGTACACCTTATAGTTTTAAAGCATCAGTCTGTTTCCTTTCACTCTAGTCGCTTATGGTTCATTCCTGAAGGTATGGAGTTTGCTTCTTTGTCTTGAGGAATTACTTCTTTTTTATGAATTATTAGTAATGTACATATTTACTGCTTACTTGTGTTATGTTGAATTTACAGAGATAACTAGAAACTCAGTAGGAAATAAAAATACTAACATATTTCAGAATCAAAAGAGAATTCTCACTTTTTAAAAAATTTTATTGTGCTTTAGGTGAAAGTTTACAGAGCATATTAGTTTCTCATTCAAAAATTCATACGCAGTATATGCTTCGCGACATTGGTTGCAGTCACAGCAATGTGTCCGCACTCTCCCTCTTTCCCCAGGTTCCCCGTGTCCATTTGTCCAGGTTTCCCATCCCTTCCTGTCTTCTCATCTTTGTTTTTTGGGCAAGTGTTGCCCATGTGGTCTCGTATACATGATTGAACTAAGAAGTACATTTCTCACATGTTATTGTTTGCTTTATAAGCCTCACTAATTTTTGGCTGAAAGGTAGACTTCAGGAGTGGCTTCAGTTCTGAGTTAGCAGGGTGTTCGGGACGCCATAGTCTCAGGGGTTCCCCCAGTCTCTGTCAGACCAGTTACGTCTGGTCTTCTTTTATGAATTGGAATTTTGTCCTACATTTTTCTCCTGCTCTGTCTGGGACCCTCTACTGTGATCCATGTCAGAGCTGTCAGCTCTTCCTTGAAGGAATTTCAGTAAAGTTAAGAAGTGTAACTTCAGCTCCTCTTTGCTGTCAACAAGATAGCTCCTAGCGGTGCCCTCATGAGACAAGGGACCGTAAGAACAGGCGCCATCCTCCATTTACTAGACATCAGCAAGAAAAAGGAACCTCTTGTTTCTTTCGTGGTTTCCTACGGGATAATTAGATTGCTTTTTGAGACGTTTTTGTTTTTATTTTGTAAACGTGTATTATGTATCTATTTTAATAGATTATCCTGATGAGATACATTGCCATCTTAGTAGTCAGCCGGAAGATAGGATGGAGATACATTTTTTAAACACCAAGAAGGAAATTTCTTAAATGGCTGTGACGTGTTCTTCTTAAATGTTCCCAAGTCTAACATTCTTTAAATAGTTACAGAAGCAGTGGGCGTTGTGCCATTTAAGTAGTCGAATAAATGATAACATCATCTCCATGCTGTCATCCCACCCCCTGAAAATCTATTTATAGTGGGGCTTTTCTATTTGTGGCCCTGGAAATAAAAATTTGGTCTGACTTCATGTCCTAATCATGTATGCACTTGACCTCAGGTTCTCACCAGCCATTGTTTGAAGGTTTCATTGCTCCTGAAAATGTTGGGAGTACATTTAGACCAAGGTCCTAGTAAATCTTGGTTAATACTAAGGTGTGGAGACTGCACGTGGTGCAGAACCTGATCCAAAGCAAACCCATAAGCATTACCCAAGAGGTCCCATGTCACTCTCAGGGTTAGCACTGGACTCGGGAAGAGATACGTCCTAGAAGTTGTCCCTGGGGAAGCCAGAAAACATTGCCTTCAAGAACCACGAGACAGCTTTCCCTAAGCGATTTCCCTCATGTGTGATAGGTTGACCCAAGACCGGGGGCGGGGGGTGGGGGGGCAGGAAAGCAGTGAGGCAAGCCCTCTCTCCCTCTGCAGCTGAAGTGGAATGAATCCAGCAGCAGTAACGCCCAACTGGAAGTGAGGACAAATAACAGCTGTTGGCTTTTCTCCTATTCTTTTGCCAGGTTTGGCGATGGTGATGATAATATGGTAACAATAACAGCTAGTTATTTTTTATCTTACTGTGTACCCAGGCAGTGTATTCAATGCTTCTGGTAAGTTTTCTCATTTAGTCCTCTCAACCACCCGAGGAGGTAAGCAGTATTGTTATCTGCATTTTGCAGATGAGGAAACTCACTCAGAGATTAAGTAACTCGTCCAGGTACGGATCAGAACTGGAGTTTACACTCAAAAAGTTTGACTCCAGAGCCTAAGCTCTCACGAGCTGGACCACACTGCCCCAAGCGTGGCCTCTGTGTGAAACAGCTGAGAGGCAGCTTCTACGCACGGGCACCACACTGATGCCTTAGGCCTGGTCACTTGATTGTTCATCAGACATTTACCAAGCTCTTACTTGGGCTGGGGTGGGGGCTGGGGGAGGAGTTGGAGTTAGGTTAAAAAAAAAAAAAATTACTTAGAACAAAGTCTCTGCTTTTGAAGAGATTGAAGTACGAGAGTCAGAAAGAGTAAGAAAATCACCACTCACAGCCTGAAGCTGGGAGCAGAACTAGTGCGCACCAGGAGGTCCATGGTGACTACTGATGGAAGCTGTCTGCCTGAGACTGCGCTCTGCCCAGATGCTGTGCGGTTGGAAACCACTCACCACCCTCACAGTTCTGTGGCTAGGCCATAGGTTGCTCCCTCTTAGAGAGCCCCAAATGCTTTTATCAGCGTTGCTGAGGTGTATCCCTTTGACTGGGTAAGAGAGTCACCACAGGGTTAATTCAGAGTGTGGAGCTATGAGATGGGGGCCACTATGTAGCAGTTACTCAGCTCTGTCTAGGTCACCAGCCCCCATGCTGGGGTGAGTCCTTCATAGCCAAACACATTAGACTCCAGAGGGGAGGAGCTGTCAGTATTATAGTCACACGTGAACTTCACCACCTGCTCTACCACCCTTCCATCTCCCCCCAGCAAAAGTTCCTTGTCTCTTGGAGCCCCCCATTCAGAGAACTGTAGCAATGTGTACAAAGGGAGCATAAAGACAAAGAGGTGAGGTCTGTGTAGGCAAGATCCCAAAAGCTGGTTTAAGACAGATGACCCTCAGACATGAAATTTTTACCAACTGATTTATTTATCACAAAAATCCATTGTAACACACACATGCACATAACCTGCAGGAAGAAGATTCTACTTGTGGACTGAGGAGGAGTGGCCAAGATGGAGCAAAGTAGAGGCAGCTGCCTGAACCTGTATACAGAATCCAGGAGAAATGTATAAATGTCCCCTGCTTTATTCTGTGTAGCATCTCTTCTTCTTTCTGTGTAGTAGCACATCTGCCAATATCGATGTCTTGCGATTCCAAGGTTCCAGTATCTCGTCTGAGGTACCTTTAGCTGCAGGGTATCTTGCTGTTGGCATGATGACAGCACTTTGCAAGTCTCTCTGTGAAGCAATGTCCAGGGTAAACAATCTTGTCAAACTATTCTTCTGTTGGCCCAATTTTTTTACAGTGCTCCATTTACAGACTCCCCTTCACAGACTGTTATCACATACTTCTGAATGTAAAATAATTCTCCTGTTCATTATTAAAATAGTCATTAAAATTGGCCTATTAATAAATACCCACTGCAATTATTATTAATTACTTGTAATTTTAAGCATTCCTCAGGCACTCAATTCAGATACTTATTTTTAGTGCCAAAAGTTGGAAGGCACTCTTCCAGGCACTACAGGGCATCTGCAGGTGCTGCTACCATTATTACTACTAAAGGGGGTACTCATTTAGCAGTTTACAGTCTAACGGGGTGTGTGCGAGGAATAAGGGAGGTACAAAAATGGTATTTGCCTAAGTGGAGCTTGGAAAGGATGAGAGAGGATTACCCCAGAGGTGCAGAGGACAAAGAAATAGGGAAATGGGAGTGTGAAGAGAATGGCCGACTGGAGGGCCTTCCATGGCAGGAGAGGATAGCAGAAATGGGAAGCGTGGCTGCTGTGTGACTGGGCCCCAGGTCCAGGTAGAGCGGCCTCGAAAGGTGTATTTAAAGTCCCAGCCAGAACGTTGGTAAAAATATTCTGCAACATGTGCCAACTTCCAGGGAACTGGAGGTATTGCTAGACCTGGATTTCCTCAGTTTATTTAGGAAACAGTAATATTCACCAACCTCAAAGGGGAGGGTCTGGTGTTTGTTTTATCCCAGCTTTTAGACGTAAGGACAGGAATTGATCTTCCTCCTCATCTCGATCACTCCTAACAAGATGTCCAGCATTATAGAAGACCCATGATAAACATCTGTTTAACTGAATTGAGACGTTGCTATTATCTAGGCAGAAGGGAAAGAGGGCCTAAATAAGGACAGTCACCAAGGAGAGGTTTTGGGCTTTCTGCAGTTCTGCAGTGTTCTGCAGACATTCTACAGGTGCAAGAATAAGCAGCTGGGAGGTGGCAGGTCCATGTGCGCCATTCCCACGCTCAGCTCAGTGTCTTTGCACAATCAGGAATCTTGGCTCTCTTTGTTGTAAATAGACCCTGGATTGCTGTCTCTTAATTTAGGCTGGTTTCCTTAGTCCCACACTAATTGTACTTTTTATCTTTTAAGAATATACAGCTTTGTGGCATCTCTGCTAGCTGACCCCACCTTCCCATCAGTTTTCACTCCATGAACACGAGCACAATCTGAAATGGGCTTCAATTACCGTTTGAGGTTTTGAACATGCAACTACTGCCATCGTCATCCAGAAAAACACTGACCTCTAGGTTGACGGAGACTCCGGAAGTCTGTTTACCTCTGTTCCCCGCTATTTTCAGGCCACCTTGTAACTACCAGCACATTCACACGTTGGTATAAGAGTGAGGCATTTTATCGCAAAACAAATTATGCAAAATGTATTAACGGTATTTTCCATATAAAATGTTTTAATGTAAAGGTAAAAAAATCCCTTATTTTCTGAATTTTAGTGAATATTTTCTTGCTGATTCTTAGTCACCTTGATTAAAATCACACCAGAGTTTTACACATAGAAGTTGAGAATGATTTGGCGGTGGGGGGGGGGGGGGGGGTTCTCCTTTGTATTAATCATAAAGTTAGCTATAACTTACTTAGTTCAAGATAACAAAATTAATGAACTACTTGACATATTTCCATTGTTACTATAGCCCAGAATGCTCTGCATTTTTTATAGGATGATTGAAACATTTGGTAACACTTTAGTAGAACAGAATGCTAATCAAGAATCAATGATATCATAAGACCGTAGTATATTAATGAACTTTTTTGTGGGGAGGGGATAAGTGCACAGAAGCACGACTTGTGGGCATAGAGTGAGGCCATCTCCCATTGCAGATCGGTGTCACTGTTCATTCTCTAGCCTAAGTTAGTACTTCAGTATCCAAGTAGCCAAGGAGCCCTCATGGTGCAGTGGTTAAGTGCTTGGCTGCTGACAGATCGGAGGTTCGGACCCACCAGCTACTCCGTGGGAGAAAGATGTGGCAGTCTGCTTCCTTAAAGATTACAGCCTTGGAAATCCAACGGGGCAGTTTTACTGTGTCTCTTAGGGTGGCTGAGAGCCGGAATTGACTCAGCGGCACACAACAACAGCAGCAACATGCAGGTAGCCATAACCATGGGGCTTTTGTTTTAGTCAGTAATTTTTAACCTAACTATTAGTGAATAAACTAACATAGCTCTTAAAGTAGATTGTTTGTTAACCACCAAAGTTAGACGTTTGTTTCTGAAGGAAATGGCTTGGTTTTCTAAATGTCTCCGTTAGGTTTATATACATTTTCCAATTATTGACAGTAGTTCTTTGAATGTTTTTAGGCATGTGGAGACTTGTTTCAGAAGCTGCACCTGGTAAGTCAGGTCTACCTCTGAAGTAGATGTGAAGAGAAAACAATTGTTGATATGACATAGATGTTAAAAAACAGCTGATCCTAGATTTAAGATGAAACCGGTATTGTGTATATTTGTTCAGCTTATTTGAAGTTAAAGATTCATCCTTAAAATATGTAATACAAACTTGTGGTTTAGGATTGTACCCTTTTTTGCCACTCAGATGGCTTAACCATGTATATCTCAGGAATCCAGCGTTTGTCCCTCAATACTATCAAATTTTATATTTTAAATTAACTCATAAAAATCCTACACAATTTATCTTTGGCTATGTGTATTTTCACAAAAAAAAAGGTTGAGAAGTTAGAGGGTTGACATGTTGTGGGGTTGTTAACCAATGTCATAAAACAATATGTGTACTACTGTTTCATGAGAAACTATTTGTTCTGTAAGCCTTCACCTAAAGTACAATAAAAGAAAAAAAAAAAACCCTACACAATTTTAAAACACATGCTAACATTCTGTGATCTAGAAATAGCACACACAGAATTGGCATGTTCTGTAGAATTGATTCCTTTATTTACCAAGGTTCTCTAACCTATCAGTAATGTAATTCATACAGTTGATGAGATTCAACTTCCCAAGTCATTCCTTCAATTTTCCCAAGATAAAGGGCATAGCAAACTGTAACTTTTTCCAAAGCTGATATCTCAGTTCTTTATTAGCAAGTCACTCTGTCACTGTATTTCTCTAGCCTCTGTTCACAAACCAGGCTTAAATAGCCTTCCTCGGAGTTTATAGGGACCTGACAAATTCCATTAGAAAGTCAGTCCAGTTTTTTGTCTCTCTTGACATCAACACACTAGGTCAGCCTACATCTGAGAGAAGCATGTCAAAATGGCTGTCTTACTGCATTTCTCATTGTTAGTCTCTGGGGTGATATCCCTTGAAGGTCATATTATAGTTCATTTTATCAAAGGCATGTCAACAATAGGAGCTGGGCAAGGGTTGGTTCCACCTAATGAGATATGTACTCTAAAGCCACTAACAGCTTGATGTCCTAACAAAAACCTGGTTGCCTAAATACTTCACCATGACTTTGGGCTAGTCTTAAATTTCTCATGTCTGGTCTGCACATTCATTCTCAGACCTCAAAAGTACATTGCTTGTTACCTTTTATTCTGTAAATATAGGATGAAAACCCAGATAAATACAGGTGTGCAAAAAGTATTTCACTTATCACTGCCCCATTGCCGACAAGTCGATTGCAACTCACAGCGACCCTATAGGGCAGAGTAGAATTGCCCTATAGGGTTTCTTAGGAGCAGGTGGTGGATTTGAACTGCCAGCCTTTCAGTTTGCAGCCCAGCTCTTAACCACTGTGCCTCCGGGGCGGTGTATACATAATATCTTTTCAGTATGCTATCTGAGTTTCAGATTTATGTAAAAGCAGATCTGGTAAATTAGTTCAGATTTTGATGTTTGGACCATCCTGAAATCAGACATTCTCCAAGAAAAGGAAGTTGAGGGTACCAGCTCTTCAACAGTTTTTCCCTAAAGTAGACTAACCCGTGATTAATTTATACGATTTTATCCTTAATCTAACTTGTGGTAAACTGGAGGTAGATGAGAGGGAAGACGTGTACCAACTTTTCAGTATGACACAGTGCCCTTCCAGGTTATTAGTTGGCCTGTCTCAACACTTCCGTTCACTAAAGTCTGCTCATATACCATATTGTTATGCAAATAACATGCACCTTCTGCGTTTGCTTGCCAGCCATGCCCTCCCCCGAGAGGCACCCACGCAAGTATGGCCATGCCAGTCCTCTTCCATATGCTGCTGTAAAAAAAATAACATAGTGTGCTTACGAAAATACCTCACAGGGGGAGGGCGTGGCTGGCAAACCAACACAGAAGGTGAACCTTATTTGCATAAAAGTACAGTAAATGCTATTTATTAACCAGTTCAAATGCTGACACCTATACTTCTTCATTCCCATCTATTACTGATTTTTATTATTATTAATTAATAGTATCACTAAAAAATTCTAATGTCAGTCAAATGATCAGAATACTATTCTCAACACAAGTATAATGTAATAATTTGCTGTAGGTATGGGCCAAACATATGGCAGCTCTGTGGACTTTGCTTTTGACTGACAGATTAAAAATGACCAGCTAATGAAATTAAGCACTGAAGTTTTATTCTTATATTATCCCTAGAGAAACAGTTATTCATTTTTATTTTGGTTTGTAATTTGATTTTTAAGATTGAGTGTTGGCATTTGATGAAGCGTTTAACATCAGTGCCAGGGTCAGGCCCTCCCAGAGACCCACTGGGCACAGAAGGCATTAGACATCCGTTTTTCTGCCCTGTAATCAACCTTAACCATGACCTGTGACCCCATACTAGAGCACCTGGGGGCTTTTCTGTGTCAGATAATCATGTATTGGGGACGTGAACAAATAAGAATTAGATTTAAATTACTAAGTTAATTTTCATTTCTGATTTTAAACAAAATTTAAATACACACGTCCATAAGTAAAACATAGTCAAGTTTAACTAATACCAGCAGCCCTATTTTTGCTTCCAGGAGCAGTTTATACATCTTTTTTTTTTTGGGGGGGGGGGTGGGTACAGTGTTGCATTAAGGACACAAATCTACATGTCACACCAATGAAAATTTTAAAGTGAATACTGAACATAAATACCACAATGGCTTGGTATTTACATCAGAAATAATCTCTTACTTAAGTTAAATGCTGATGTTTAGTTCTTTTGTTAGCTTTATAGGAATAATTCTTCAATATTATTTTGATCTATTACTAGTGTTCATGATTAGCCTAGACTGGTAAACATATAAAGCCCTGTAGGTACATGCTGGACCTAATCTGCAGGTGAAAACATGGTCATTGTTCACTGCAAATCCTGGTGTGTTCTCATTTAGTGACCAGGAGGCTATTCACTTCTCTGTCTTGTGATGCACCTCCCCTTCTGTATCTTATTAATATAGAGCTGGAAGCATCTCCTGGTATGCTGAACAGGGCAGATTATTAGGAATCATTCTTTTCTTTAATGTTTTTTCTCTTTAGTACCTTGTAACTTCTTTGTGTTTTATCTGGATTGCATCCTGTGGAGAATTCAGTAAATTTCAAATTGATAATTTAGGGATGTCCTCACTGCAGGTATCCTATAAATGAAATATTGGAAATAAATAAAATTAAAGGGAGCATACATTCTGTTGATTTTATTAGCTACAAGTAGACGTTGAGTTGTGTATTTTCCATAGGGCTGCGTTTTTTGCTTGGTTTTTCTTTGACCTGACTAAGATAATATAGCAGGCGTGAGTGCCCAAAATTTGCTTTTATAACCTCTGTCAATATGGAACAGAACTTGGAGGTCTAGAAGGTTGATTTAACATATATGTATATAGGTACATATATCTCACTGCTGTTGACTTGATTCCAACTCATAACAACCCTATAGGACAGAGTAGAACTGCCCTGTAGAGTTTCCAAGGCTGTAAATCTTTATGGAAACAGACTGCCACATCTTTCTGCCACAGAACGGCTGGTGAGTTCAAACCACTGACCTTATGGTTAGCAGCCGAGCACTTTAACCACTGCACCACCAGGGCTCCTATATATTATTCCTAAGAACAGTCACTGTGTTTGTGTGTGAAGAATGGTTATTTAAACAAGGAAACCGTTATAGGTACAAGTGAGAACTAATTCGCAAGTGAAAATATAATTCATCCAAATGTTGAGTGCATTCTTGTTTAGGGGCTTTCGGTCTGTTCATTGCCTTTTTTATTTTTCTCCAAAATACAGCTCTACACAGATAATCACTATGCAAATCTAGTCGGCATATTTATACTTAATACAAATGTAGCCAATTATAGAAGAGTAGGTGGAGCTGCTTTAAGCATTCATTAAATCTCTCTGGGCAAAGGGGTGAATTAAACTTTATAAGACTGTTGTAAAAATAACTATTTTAGAATTTAAACATGGTTGTGTAATTGAATGCTTGTTACCAAATTCAATTTTAACACTAAAATTCAGCCTCCAAAAAATACCCAAAATGGGGTTGTTTATGCCTAGGAAACCTGTGCCTGTGCACATTGAAAAGTTAGGGCCTCAGCTTGTCCCATTTCATACAGAATTAAGAGTGACCTTGGAATTTCTGTCCTGTAGGGTCGCTGTGAGTCGGAATCGACTTAACAGCAACAGGTTTGGGTTTTTTGGTTTTTTGTTTTTTTGGAATTTCCGCAGAGAATTCCCTGGTTTGGCCAGTCTTGAGTAAATGAGGTGGTGAGGTTAGTCTGTTAGGTGACACTGTCATCGTGCACAGGGTGATAAGCATGCTCCCTCCCACCTGCTGATGCTCTGCATGACCACAACCAAGAAACCAAGTTTCTACAAACCATGTTCTTGTTTCTTATAATGTATCTTGTAGAAGGAGTTAAAGTAGTATAATATGGATGTTAAATTTCAGTTTTTGAAGTGAAAACAGCAGTTAGAGGCAAATTGCCATGAAGTGTGATTGGACACAGCTACATGAGAAATAGGAATCAAAACCAGACTGAGGAGGAGGGGAAGGAAAAGGTACAGGTGTATGTCAGACAGCATACTGGCTGCCTTCTAACAGCAGGGCAAATGGCGGCCTTCAGCCATGTGAGGAACCAAAAAAATTCTTGTCGGAGATAGACAGACGGACCTAAACTATACACAAACACATACTCTCTTGTTCCAATTATTTTGTATTAGTTTCATTTCTTTGAGCTAAATGTGGCCTCTCTATATAGTTCTTTCTGAAAAATATACATCCTTGTAGAAAAGACAGTTTCTGTTGAAGATAACAATCACATTAGGTGACAGTCACATTATAATGTGGCCCAGTGTAGAGGACTGTTTCCTCAAGGAGAGCAGAATCTTTGAGTCTCAGGGGAGAGAAATAGGCCAGGGAATTAGCCACAAGGGGAGGGAGGCAACCAGATACACACTGGATTTCACCTACTTTGCGAAGTTGCTACCCAATCAGAGAGAAGTCTAACTATGAATTACTACACTCTCGTGAAGCTTGAGAAACTTGGAGAGTTTTCGATGTATGTCCTTGTTCCAAAAGAGGCCTGGCTTTTTTTTTTTTTTTTTTTTTTTTAAGTGAGAGAGGTTTTCAGCTGGGCTGGGAGGTGTTAAGGTAAGAAAGGTCATCGAGTTACAGAGGCCAGTGCAACAGAACTTGTTAGAAGTAGTCAAAGACCTACTTAGGGAAGCAGTAGGAAGCAAGAGGGTTGGGATTTCCACCCTAGAGAGGTTAGGGGGGGCCATCTGGTTAGAGAGAAATTGGCTTAACTCTGAAAAGATTTAAAATCTAGTTTAAAATGCTGATTAGAGAAATCCCACAATGAAGAGTTCGTCTTTGTTCCCCCTTCACATATGGGACAAGATGATTCTGCCAGTAGTTGAGCATTATTTTAAAGGAGTTAATGTGTACACAGATTACTTTGATAAGTGCTTCTGCTACCTCTTTTCTTTCCTCCCTTCTGTGTATTAAGAGCTCCCCCTCATGAGATCAATGGCTTCTCCTCCTCCTTTCACATAGATTGGTCTCCCTAGGGAAGACTGGAGTGGCAATGTAGACTGACTAAATTGTTTTCCAGAGTTGTTCATGAGCTTCAAAGGTGGAAGCCACTTTGATTGATGCATTGTTTTAATACATAGGCCAGCACTTCACACTTAGGAAGCGTGAAGTTTTTACCACGTGTTTTCCTTTTTTGAACTATGATTTCATACTATTCTATGTTATAATCTTCTCTCACATGAACATTTTTGCCTCTATTGAAAATTCTTATATTTCTTTTAGAAACAATAAGCACAAAACCCATTGCTGCTGAGTTGATTCCAACTCATAGCAACCCTGCAGGACAGAGTAGAACTGCCCTATAGAGCTTCCGAGGCTGTAATCTCTATGGGAGCAGACTACCATGTCTTTCTCCTGTGGAGGGCTGGTGGGTTCGAACCACTTACCTTTTGGTTAACAGCTGAGCACTTAACCACTGTGCCATGAGGGCTCCTTAATAAGCACAAAGGTGGAAGACAAAACATTGGATCAGTCCCTATTGACGATAACAGTATGATGAGGATATTGGAAAATTAATTTAATAGGTAAAAAGCATCCTAGACATCATTCAGGTTATTAGCAAAAATACATCTTTATGTGTAGTTGGCCTTGCCATTGAAGATCTCATATTTGGGGAGGGTGGTACATAAAAGGGTTTTAAATAGGAAAGTTTCACATCAGATTTGTGTTTTAAAGAGTGAAGCTTAGTGCATCTGGGGTGAGAGAGACTGAAGTCAAGGAGAGAAATTTGAGAGGGTATTTTGGTGGCCTCAGTAAAAGATAACAGAGGCTATGAAGACAAAGAAGAGGGGAGAGCCCAAGAAAGGTTTGGGAATTGGAAACCCCAGGATGATAAATGGAGAAAATATTGAAGTTGTTAAAGATTTCGTTTTACTTGAGTCCACAGTCAACACTCATGGAAGCAGCAGTTGAGAAATCAAACATATTGCATTGGGCAAATCTGCTGCAAAAGACCTCTTTAAAGTGTTCGAAAGCAAAGGTGTCATGTTAGGACGAAGGTGCTCCTGATCCAAGTCACGGTATTTTCAGTCATCTCATATGCTTATGAAAACTGGACAATGAATAAAGGATACAGAAGAATTGATGCCTTTGAATTATGGTGAAGAATATTGAATATACCATTGGCTTCCAGAAGAACGAACAAATCTGTCTTGGATGAAGTGCAGCCAGAAAGCTCCTTAGAAGCGAGGATGGCTAGACTTCATCTCACTTCATCTTTGGACATGTTATCAGGCGGGACCAGTCCCTGGAGAAGGACATCATGCTTGGTGAAGTAGGGGGTCATTGAAAGAGAGGAAGACCCTCCATGAGTTGGATTGACATAATGGACTGCAACCATGGGTTCAAGTATAACAGTGATTGTGAGGATGGCGCAGGACTGGGCAGTGTTCCGTTCTGTTGTACATAGGATCGCTGTGAGTCGGAACTGACTTGAAGGCACCTGATAACAACAACATCACAGCATCGGTAGTGAATGTGCCTCAACCTAGAGAAAGTTAACTTGACTGTGCTTGGTCTTCCACAGATTTCCAGGCCAATCTTGGTGAGCTAGAAGGATGTATGCTAGAACCAGTGAATATTATTTCTGCACTTCATGGTACTCAGTGGGTTAACTTTCCTGTCACCCCACCAAGCCATCTCCCATTTTCTGCTAGCAGAGAAATGGAAAACAAGATGCACAGCTTACCACCTGTGATAGGATTCATTTGGACGTCATTTTTTACCTTATAGCAGGAGGATGCAGTAAAAATTGAATCCTAGAAGTAGACCTGCCCACTTGGGTAAAGCAGAAGTTGGGGAGAAACAGTCTATACAGACAAGATTTGGTTTGGTAGTAGAACTTGTTGTCCAGGGGTTAAAACAACAGTAGGTTCAAGTTAAGGCAAGATGTCAATAAAGCAGGAAACAACTGAATATAGACTAAATGTAAGAACCTTTGTAAATTACAAGAAGTGAAAAACCTTCAGGGATTGGAAGAAGGAGGTATCAAGGAAGCAGACAAAGCAAAAGATCAGTTACAGGAAATAGATCATATTGTCTGCTTTAGAGACATAGCAGAGATAGCTAAATACCAAACCAAAAAAATGAGACCAGTGCTGTCCAGATGCTTAACACCTCAAGTCAGTGGCTTGGAGAGCCTCTGATCCTGCAGATATAAATATCATTTAGGACCAAGCATGGGAAGGAAGGAAGGATGTCTAGCCAGGAACCTGATACTTCCTACAAACTAAACCATCCTGACTAGTGGTTCTGGTCACTGATTTATTCATCGATTAAAACATTATTTATCAAATGGTCATCCAGACACTGCTAGTTTTGTGATACAAGACTGACAGAGAGACACTGCTTACTTTGAAGGAGAGGAGGGAGTCAGTAAGCACTGTGGTAAGTGCCTTCCACGGTAGAGGTAATGGTTAGATCCAGCTTTAGTGGAGGATTCTGCAACATTCATCTAAGTGGGGAGGATAAGAGCAAGGCCTCAGCCCAATTCTAAGCCTGCACCTTCGGTGGAAAGTCATTCCTCAGCATGGACCAGATCCATATGACTCACCAGGCTGCCTCTCCTTACAGATTTCCAGCATTCAAAGATGGGTGTAGTAAACTGAAGCCACTGAGGGCTAAGTCAGGTTATTTATGTCTGTGGGACCGTGCCCAGATTCCCAAATGCAGTGGAGACTGGACATGTGTGGTAGGATCTAGGGCATGACTGCTGTGTTCACACCCACTCTCACAACCATCTCCCGTCCCACTCTTAGCCACTAGAGAGAAGTAGGAACAAAAAAGACTTGGTGGGGGGGAATCGATATATTAGAGAACTAGTTTCTAGTGCGTGGACTACATTTGAGGATTGTGACATTTTAAAAAAAAAAAACTTATTTTGAAGAAAAGGTGTGTATTACAAATAAGTCTCATTAGATTATTGTTATTTTTACTTCCATCTCGGGGAGTATAGGGAAGACAGATCAGGATAATCTCTCTCTCACAGCCAGGGACCATACGAAAAATAACTCCAGTTTAGGAGGATTTATTTTCCATGGTTGATAGGAGCAAATTTTTCTAGAGAACATATTTCAAAAGACAAAAGAAACCTGGATACCTGGTGGGTATAGGCCAATGGGGCATAAGCTATGCTCTCTTTAAAAATCTAGCTTCCACAGATAATAACAAATGTTGGTGGCGTTGCGGAGAATAGCTGGTGGGGATGTAAAATGGTACAGCAGCTTTGGAAAACACTTTGACAGTTCCTCAGAATGTTAGACATAGAGTAACCATATGACCAGCAATTTCACTGCTAGGTGTATACCAAGAGAAATGAAAAACACAGAGCCACATAAAAACTTGTACAAAATGTTCAAAGCAGCATTAGTAATAATAGCCAAAGAGTGAAAACAACACAGCTGTCCATAACCTGATGGATGGATAAACAAAATGTGGTATACTGTGTTTTTCTCAAATAACACGTGCCCTCTGAGTTGGTTTGCTGGCCGTGCTCTCCCCCTACTAGGCACACTCAGAAGCGCTGCCATGCCAATCCTCCTTCCACATGTTGATGTTAAAAAAAATTAGCTTAGGGTGCGAATGAAAATGCCTCGAGGGAGGAGTACATGGCTGGCAAACACAGAAGGTACACATTATTTGTGTAGAAACACGACATTCATGCAGTGGAGTATTGTTTGGTAATTAAAAAAGAGTAAAGTACTGATGCGTTCTACAACATGGAAGAACGTTGAAAACATTATAGTAAGTGAAATAAGCCAGATACAAAAGGATAAATATGGTTTGATTCTGTGTGTATGAAGTGTCCAGAGTAGGTAAACCTATAGACAGAAAGTAGATTAGTGGTTGCCTAGGGCTGGAGGGTTTAGGGGGAATTGGAATTGGGAGTGACCGCTAATGAGTACAAGGTTTCTTTTTGGGGTGATGAAAATATTCTCAAATCGACTGTGGTAATGGTAGCGCACAACTCTGTGAATATACTAAGAACCACTGAATTGTACACTTTAAATGGATGAATTTCATGGTATCCGAAGTATATCTCAATAAAGCTGCTTTTTTTTAAATCCAGCTTCCAATGTCTTGGCATCTTTGACTCTTTCCTGGCTTACTTGCTGCAGCCGCAGCTTTTTGCATTAGTATTTTCGGGAAAGTAATAGGTGGTTCACTGATGTCTTAAAAAAGTCCTCTGCTGTAAGGATATTTTCTGTGAGTTCATTGGGAATTTTACTTAACTAAGCCTAGAATTGCAGTCCGATAGCTTCTCAGTAGGAATGCACCATCTGTGCTGTTCTTTAGATGAATTTATTCTAACAGATGCTTTATATTTCAAAACACACATTGATGTAATGTACATAGCACTGCTGTGTAGGCTTGTGGGATGAGTTTGTAAAGTCTTTTTAATAGTTTATCAAGTGTATGTGTTAGATTCTAGCCAGTGTAGCAGTTTTATTGACCAGTCTCAACCCAGGGAGCATTAATATGGAATAGTTTTAATTTTTTCCAGTCACTGCCTTAGGCTGTGTTCTGTTGAATCTTCCTTTTCTGTCCCTTAACAATATCTAGCAGCTCTCATAGCATCCAGGTCATTTTCAGTTATTAGGAGGTTAATCCAGTCCATTTTAAAACTCCCGTCTTATATGGCATTTAAGTTGAATTTCCTCCTTCACTCCATCTCGGTGGGTCATGGTTCTGGTCCTCAGATACCTCCTTCTTCACCATTTTCAAGGTCTAACTCTTAGGGAAGGAGCCCTGATGGCGCAGTGGTTAAGCCCTCGGCTGCTAATTGAAAGGTTGATGTTTTGAACCCACCAGTCACTGGAGAAAGATGTGGCAGTCTGCTTCCGTAAAGATTACAGCCTTGGAAACCCAACAGGGCAGTTCTACTCTGTATTATCCAGTCGTTACGAGTCAGAATCAACTCGATGGCAACAGGTTTGGTTTTTGGCTTGAACTCTTTGGCAAGTGAGGGCTAGGTCCTGGAGGACAACAGTGTCCTTTCACTTAATTTCCCAGGGTTGCCATACTCCCTGCATCTTTGGCAAACACTAGTAGAAAAGGACTTGGTAGCACCCAATGGCTGCTGGCAGAGAAAGTAGCACGTTCAAGGATTGTGTGAAGCAGCACATTTATGCAAAAATATTAGAAATAAAAATGTCAAGGGAAATATCTTATGTCTGCTTTTTAAATATTAAGAAAATGTTTTCTTCAAGCATTACACACAGCTTCAGTTCACCATCAGCCAAGTCTTCAAGTCTAGGAGGTGAGGAGATAGGTCTGTGCCTTTTTGTAACTATTAGAGAAAAGGAAAGCTTATTAACTTGGTAGCAGAATCTCCATCAGCAGGAACCCACATTGCCAGACCTAGCTAAAAAAAGTCATGCTTTTCATCAGGTGAAGATGAGCATCTATTTACGTATTGTAAATATGCAGAGGAATCATCTAGCAGCTGGCAGTGCCAAGAAATTATACTGCTATATCATAATGACAAACGTTAAAAGCATATTGAAAAATTGTAATATTATTTCAATTCTTGAAAATAAAATTGTATATTTATTCTTGTATCTCAGAAGTTCATTTTATGATGGGTAAACCAGCCTCACCTTAGGCTATCCACTGTCTATAACACTGGCTATTCAGTATTCAGCCAAAATGAATTTGGTGCACCCCTAAGAATAATACCCGTCATCTGTTATTTGTGGAGTGAATATTTTCTCCCAATATATCATTTGTTCTTTAACCTAGCCTATGATGCCTCTTGCACATGCTGGTTTAAAATTTTTAAATGGTCAAATAAGTCAATCTTTCTTTAATATTTTGGGTTCTACCTCATCCTTTTCTATCGGTGATAGTATCTGCAACAGACGATATTAAGACCTATTTTATTCCAGCATCCTTTTAACGTGTGATAGCTGCTCTTCTATCTCACTTGGCCACTTTGTATGAATATGTGGGCAGACAGTTCCAGATCTTTCTCTTGTATGCCATATAATTTGTCTTTGACTGAAAGAGATTTTCAGTCCTAAGTTACATCCAGAATGCTTGCCAGTATTTAAAAACCAGTATTCACACACTAACAATAAGTCCAAATGATGGTGTCATGCTTATTAGATGTGATGGTAACCTGTATGACCTTTGATCTCCACAAGTTCTGTAGACCTGGAAATGATACTGGGCTATTCAGTCTTCCAAAGGCTTAAGTAGATTTTGGCTGAACACTGAGGTCAAAGCTGAGCTTCAGCACATCGTTAGTACTTGTAATATATAAAGTGTTCCTTCATATTAGTAAGAAAAAAATGGACAAGGGAATGAACAAGCGACTCTGAGAAGAAATCAAATGGTGAACAAACATGAGGAAATGCTCAGCCTTGGTAGGCATCAAGTTAAATGCAGTTTCAACAATGAAAGATTATTTTTTCCCCTGTTAGCTTGGCAGAAAATTAAAAAGATTGATAAGGCAGCGTTGGCAAGAATGTCTAGAAACAGGGTAAATTGTATGTCTTTTATTGAAAGCCAGTTTACCTAAAGGTTAAAATGAACATCCTCTGGTCCAGCACTGTCACTTAGAGGAAGCGAGTCTCTAAAAGTACTCAAACATGTGCTCACAGATGTACACAAGTCTGTAATGATAGTAGCAAAGAGTCAAGATCTAAATGTGCATCAGTAGGGGAATGGAAAAATAAATGATGTATAACTGTGCAAGGGAATATTCTCTAATTATTAAAAATAATAAGCTAGAACTATATGTGGTGGTGGTGGTGGTATGTGCCGAGTCGAGGACTGCATGTACTAAGGCCCAGTCTGCAGCCAATCATGGGGATGGCGTAGGACCAGGCAGCATTTTATTCCGTTGTGCATGGGTTGCCATGAGTTGGGGGCCTACTTGATGGCAGCTAACAACAGCAGCAATAATATGTACCATACTGACTTATTAGACAATTACAATATATTGTTAAAGAGGAAAATGAAAGTTGCAGAGTACCTATCATATGAATCCTGTTGTATTTAAATGTGATAAATAAGGAAAAATTAACAGTGGTTACCTCAAGATTGAAGAGGCATTGAGATAGAGGAAGTATGAGAGGGAGAGGTAAGTAATATTTTGTACTCATCCATACTTCTTTATTATTTGAATTTATTATAATTAGCATCTTGTTATTTGCTGTCAAGTCAGTTCCAACTCTTGGTGACCCACTCAGAGGTGCCTTAGAAGTAAGGCCTGGTGATTGTTTCCAAAAAGTCACAGTCCTGAAAACCTTATGGAGTGCAGTTCTACTCCGCACACATGGGGTAGCCAGAAGTTGCCATGCATTATCATCTCTAGCTTTTTAATTTTTAGAAAAGATTTAAAATAAAATAAAATCAGCCTAGCCCAGACCATGGAAGCAAATTTCCATGGGAGAAACAAAAATGAGCTCTTCCCCATCACTGCAAGGCAGACCCACAGAAAGTCCCCAGTGACTTGGTGGATAGCCAAAAGAATAATGTTAATCACCGGTGTAATAGACAGCTGTGGAAGCAGTGGTCTGTAGCCTTGAGGAATCCAAGAAATGGCAAAGTGCAAACTATAAATACCAATAAAATAATTAAGTAAAAAAAAGAAGACAGGAACTGTCGAACCATCGTGTTCTTTCCTCTGACTGGCTACTAATTCATTCTAGAGAACTAACTACTGTGATGGAACTCATTTATGGTGCTAGTGCTGCAGAGGGACACCTGTCTTGTGGGGTAGCTGTACTATTTATTGCCATTACTTTGTGTGTGTGCATTATTTACTTGCCTTGTATTCTTCCATCCATCCATCCTGCTGTAAACCTTGGAGCAATAGGAAGTAATAGGAATGAAATTCAGAGTGCATGAGGGCAGGGACTGGGATAGCAATGGTTCTCCAGTACCTAGAATAGGAGCTGAAACATAGTACAGGCTCAGTAAACACTTGTTGAATGAACAGATATGTGGACTCCAGTCCAGTGGGAAATACGGATAAGTAAACAGATAATTAAAAGGCAGTGTGAAATGTGGTCCTAGATTGGTGAATAGTGTCTGGGGTCTTAAAAGCTTGAGAGCGGCCATCTAAGATACAACTATTGGTCTCTACTTGTATGCAGCAAAAGAGAATGAAGGTAATCTACGGCTCAAAAAGAAACTAGTCCCTGGGACTAATAGCCCACACAAACCACAGCGTTCTCTAACCTGAGACAAGAAGAACTAGATAGTGCCTGGCTACCACTACTGACCAGGACACAATAGAAGGTTCTGGATAGAATGGGAGAAAAATGTAGAACAAAACTCAAATTCCTAAAAAAGGCCAGACCTACTGGACCAATAGAGACTAGAGGGACCTCAGAGATTATCGCCCTAAGATAGCCTTTGAACTTGGATTTGAAGCTATTTCTGTAGGTCACCTTTCAGCCAAATGATAGATTGGCTTATAAAATAAAGAGTATCACCCTTGAGTATTGTGTTCCCTTAAACAATTAGCTACATGAAGGTCAACATTTACCCAAAAGCAAATAT
This sequence comes from Dugong dugon, assembly GCA_030035585.1. Taxonomy (NCBI): domain Eukaryota; kingdom Metazoa; phylum Chordata; class Mammalia; order Sirenia; family Dugongidae; genus Dugong; species Dugong dugon. The sequence continues at coordinate 16,151,575 of CM057480.1, read as the reverse complement.
GAGACTGCAAGGAGGGGGAGGGAAGCTAGATCAACATAAATAGGACAGTTGGAAATAATGAGAATGCCGAGATACTGTATATATTACAACCAATGACGGAACACTTTGTATAAAAAATTGTTAAAGAGGGACCTAGTGTGCTGTGTAAACTTTCACCTAAAACACAACAAAAAAAATTTTTTTTAAAAAGACAGTGTGGGCGACACTAGACCTGACACTAGACCTTTAGCCCTCTGTGGTGCTGTGGAATGTTAATTATAGAAATTGAAGTTTGTCGGTATGTCGCTGGAAACTGTACCATTTAGATTTACTTCTCTACGGTCAGTTCCTCAATCTGGTGGATATGCCGTTAAATAAACGGGCCAAAAAAACCTTTGGAATACTCTAAGGAGTCCACCAGGGCAATGACCCCAAACAGCGAGAAGTAGGGACCACGGATGAGAAAGTGCTGCGTTATGAGGCCTTCATCAGTGACATGCTTCAGCGGGACCTGCAAAAGGTGCTGGACCATTGCGACAGGGTGTATGAACAGCTAGCCAGATATCTTCAGCTGAGAAATGTCATTGAGCAACTCCAGGAAGCTAAGCACTTGGACTTATATATGCAGGTGGATTTGGGCTGTAACTTCTTTGTTGACTCATTGGTCCCAGACAGTTCATGAACTACATGGCCATTGGATATGGTTTTTTCCTGGAGCTGACATTGCAGAAGCTCTCAAGTTCATTGATTGAAGAGCTGTTTCCTCTCAGAGCTCAGCGACACCCTTACCAGAGACTCCATGATTATTAAGGCCCATATTCACATGTTGCTAGAGGGACTTAGAGAGCTACAAGGCCTGCAGAATCTCCCAGAGAAGCCTTGCCACTAACTTCCCCTATTCCCCTCCCCCAACATTAAAGAGCCTGAATGCCAAAAAACAAAAAACCAGATTGAATGCAGAAGCAGATACGAGAATCCAGCTGTCTTCTATTAAGACAGACATTAATGAGGTTTCCAGAAAAGGTAAAACAGTGCCACTCTTCTCACTAGTTATTTTCGGAAAATATATTTTTTTTCTATAAAAAACATATTGTTAACATGTATGGAGTTAGTATTTTTAAATGTATTAATAAATATTGTAAACATTTCTCAGTTTTAATTTTAGAACATGAAGTATCAATAGCTATAACCCACAGAAACAAAAGTTCTTTGGGGTCCTCAATAAGATTGTAAAAGAGTTCCAAGAAAAAAATGTTTGAGAAGTGGTATCCTCAAGAGCTCATCACACAGGGAAAACAGGCTTGACAGCAAATTATACTACTACTTGCTGAGTTTATATCATGAAGAGCCCTGTTGGGAAACTGGTTAAGAGCTCAGCTGCTAACCAAAAGTTTGGCAGTTCCAATCCACTAGCAGCTCATTGGAAACCCTATGGGGCAGTTCTGCTCTCTCCTGTAGGGTCGCTATGAGTCGGAACCGACTCCGTGGCACCTAACAACAACAACAACAACGTAGTATGAATAAAGTGTTCTCAGAGGACGGAGCGACTGAACAATCTGCTAAAGGCTGAGAAGACTTCACTGGAGAGTTCAAATTTGAGCTAAGATTTGTTAGCTTGATAGGGAACATTAAAGGGAAGAGTGGGCCTTGAGACTGAAGAATAGGTAGGAGCTGAGTTACAAGAGATCTTGTGGACCAGGCCAAGGAGTTTGTATTTTATCCTGCAGGTAACTGGGAGCCAGTAAGTTTTGTAGTGAAAGATTGCTGTGATCATTTTTGTATTTTAGAAAGATAGCTCCCGTAGTATTATTGAAGGATAGATGGGAGGCATTAGTGGGATGTTGTAAAGTCCCACTAAATTATGTTGGCTTTGAACTTGGATGGTAAACAAGAAAAGAGATTACAGGGATCGAGAAGATTTCTGAGGTAGAGAATGCATACAATTTGATGCCTTTCTGGATAAGAGAAGGACTCAAGGATGATTACAAAGTTTCAGCCTTGGGAGGCTAAGTGTATGGTGGTCTCCAATCCTGATAGCTGAGAAAGCAGGCTGAGGGGGTGAAGAGTAAGGTTCACATTATTTGTTGTTAACTCATGGTGACCCCGTGTGTGCAGAGTAGAAGTGCTCCATAGGGTTTTCAAGGAAGATCCACATTGGAGGTGCATATATGTTGCCTGGGGAAGATCTAGGTGTATTATTATTATATGTGCAAAGGGCAATAGGATATTTGGGTTGGAGCTCCTGCAAGAAATCTGAGTTGGAGATTACGATTTAATTGTCAGAATAAGGGTGGTGGCTGAAATCACTGAGGGGCTGAGGTCACTCTGAGAGAACAGGAAGAGTGACAAGAGGACGTGAAAACCCAGCATGTAAATGATGGTCAGGAAAAGAGAAGCCAAGAGGACAGAGATTGTGATCAGAGACAACCAGGAGACAGTGATGCTTCAGAAGCCAAGTAAGCAGAGTTTTGAGGACTCGGGCATGGCCAAAAGCATCAAATGCTGCAGAGTAGACAAATAAGAATTGAAAACAGGTTTCTGAATGTGGCAGTTAACTGAGAAGTCACTGGGGACCTTAAGGAAAGCCATTTTAGTTGAGATTTTAATGAGTTGAGTGAATATGGCTTTAGAAAGGGAAGACTGTCTACAGACCAGAGGTCATACACTGATGCAAAGAAGCCTTTCAGTTTACTACATCTTAGTCATTTTTTCTTTTTCCCACCTGTCACTCATTTAGCTCAACTGCCTGGACTCTATAGGAATTTAAGTTGTTTACCTTAGATCCTGTGAAGGGAAAGTAGGAAAAGTAGAAGATAGGGTGATAAGTTGAAGAGAAGGTAGCTAAGAGAAGATTTTTTTTTGGATGGGGGAGTGTAGGAAGGAGGTAAAACAGTAAATAAATAAATAAACGTGTGTGTTCTCAGTGCCACAGGGAGGGAAAATTGAGGGTGATTATTCCTGTCAGATGACCTCTATGCTCTCTGAAGGAGGCAAAATTCTTAGGGGAAAGAGTTAACAGTATCCACAGAAGAGACAGATGAAGGAACAAGTGGTCCAGGTCATTGGTGGTTCCTGCTTTTCCCTTTATGCTTCCTAGGGCAGGGATTTAATTGAACTTTGAAGCAGTGGTTTAAGCTGTGTTTTGGCTTCAGGACTTGGCCTTTCTTTGTTGCACGTTCTCATCTTTTAAAGTACACCTCCCATCCCATCCCCTGCCAATTCAGTATTCATTGGATTTGCCTTTTCTGACACTGGTTTCCAAATTTCTGTCTCCAAATGAAGTCCTCTGTAGGGTACAGTAATCTAAACTTCCACAAGGACCCCAAATTCATTCACTGTTTCAACAATCACTGGGCAGTATGCACCTTCAAAACAGTCTTCTGGTAATGCAGAACAGAATTTCAAATTCTCATGGACTCTAGACTTTCTGGAGCCATGGAGAGTGGATGAATTCCTAAAACTACTGTTGTGAGGTAATCTTGAAACCAAACAATAGTTTAGCTTAACTAGTAAAAAAGGTCTGCCTTGAGTATTATGCTCTTTTAAGAACTATCTGTATGGCATCAAATTGACAACAGCAACTCAAAAGATAGGAACCTTACAGGGCAGTGAGTTTATGTTAATGAGGGCAGAACAACTCAGAGAAGAGGATGAGAATGGTTGTACAACTTGAAGAATGTAATTGATGTCACTAAATTGTACATGTAGAAACTGTTGAACTGATGGATGTTTTGCTGTGTATATTCTCAGCAACAACAAAATAAAATTTAGAAGAAAAAAATAACTCGTGACAATCAGAACGGAATTAATAAGAATGTTGACATATTGTGAAAAATGTAATCAATGTCACTGAATAATTTATGTAGAAATTGTTAAATGGAAACCTAATTTGCTGTGTAAACTCTAACCAAAAACACAATAAAATATTAAGAAAAAGGGGGGGGGGCAGTGTGATTAGTGCAGTGATAGAAATAGGAACAGGGAAAACAGATGGAGCACGTAAGACTCTTGGAAGCCCATAGAAGACATCCCTGAGGAGACTGTGCTTGAGCTCAATGTTGAAAAACGAGCAGAAGCCTGGGTAGGCGAAGAAGTGGGAAAAGTATCCCAGGCAGGAAACCAGCATAAGCAAAGGTACAGAGCCCTGAAAGAACAGGGCCTATTACAGAAACTGCGGGTAATTCTGTTATGGTTAACGCATGGTTCACCCAGAAGGCTAGAAAGAGAAAGTCTGCATCACAGAAGACTTTGGGAGTATGCTGAGGAATTTGGATTGTATCTGAAGAGAATGTCTTCAGTGAAACTATCAGATTTCTATTTTTAAAAGATGTACATGATGCTTAATGTGCCTGTCTCCGTTTTAAAAATAATAGCAGAAAACTTTTCTGTGCTTTACAAGGATTAATTCAATTCTTACAACAGCCTATGAAGTGTAGGTACTGTTATTGTCTCCCATTTGCAGTTGAAAAAACTGAGGCACAGGGAATTAAGCCATTTGCCCAAGGTGGAGTCGAACAATTTGACCCACAGTCTGGCCCCACAGCCCATGCCTTTTCCACTCTATTGTAGTATTCCCTTCACAACATGTGTGTTTCCCTATGAAAAGAGAATCAAGAAAAAAATGTTTTCCATGTAATGTCTTCCACACCACTTAGCCAACCAAGGTAGGGTGATCTTTGTCCTTGTCCTTGCAGTAGACTAATGAGCAGTTCAGCAGCCTGCCTGGCTTTTCTCCGCTCCCTCTGTTCACTTCCTCCTACCGTTCAGCTGCCCCTTACCCCGTTAGTCTTGATCTCTGTCTCCCGGGTCCCTTCTCTAGGGGGGCAGTATAAACCAGTTTAGCTCCCAGGTTACCCAGTGTGGCCCCAGCCTGGAGAGAGGTAAGGCTTGAGATAGAGTTGTAGGAGTTGTCTGAGCCTTTCCTGTCTAGAATCAAAGGTGCACACCCCACAAATCTCAAAAAGGGGGGAGGTGGGCAGAGTACTCAGTGTAATCATCTTTCACTCACTTGCAGATGGTAATTGTTATTCACTCGACAAACATTTATTGAATAGAACCTTGTCGTGTGAGGGACTGTGTAGGGCAACAGAGGGTGGGGAAGGCGGAATGGTGCCTGTCATCACTGAGTGAGTGACCCTTCAGTCTTACTCTTTCATTCAGGCCTTCAAGTATTTCATGGCTTGTATTTTATCAACAAAAATGATGACATAATTTTTATTGAATACATGAGGCGATGTGGCTTAGAGAAGGCTTCATGTCTAGTTAATGTGGTTGATGGAGGGTATTGCATACCCACCCCCACTCCCATGCTTTTACATTGACCACACTGTACATCCTGGACCTCTGCCTCCGGAGACCTCTCTAATACATGCCACACTGCTGTTTGGGAAAATTAAATGTTTAAAGTCATTTAACCCTATTCTTTCAGTATAAACCTCCTCCTCTTTTCAAAAATGCAAATAATTGCTGAACAAAGGCAGAAGATGTAGGAGATTTAGATTTCAATTTACTTATCCACTGATGAACTTTGTGGTTTTTCTTCAATAAAGAATAAGACCAAGAGATGATAATCCCAGAGGGTTAATAAAGATTTGGGTAAGTACTAACAGTCTAGAAGCCAAAATGATGGGAAGTCCTTCCTTTTCAGAAAGACATTGTTAGTGAAATCGAGTCAAGTAATTTACATTTGGAGATTGTTATTTTGTTCCTGGTATATCTGTGTCCATGAAAGATGAAACTGCAACAAAATTCTGCCTTACTTAGGATCATAGCTGCAGAGACACTACAAAAAAGAGTGTCTTGTTCCATTAAATTCACTGTGACAGTCACTGATTACACTTACCTCGCATAGTTCCCAGTCAGTTACTTGCAGCCCTAACTTTTCTTTTTTTCCGCAAAACATTTCAGCATTAAGAACTATTTGGTTAATAACATGATTTTAAAATTCCTTCATTTTATATCTTTATTTTATTCCTTCATTTACACTATAAACAAAAATAAGATTTGCATACATTTGCAAAGACGCACATGCAATAATGTTCCTCATAGCATTTTTATAATTGCAGAAAGTTGGGAAGAACCCGAATGTCTATAAACAAGAAATTGGTTATTAATTCAGGTAAATATTAAAAATCATGTAGATTAGTAATTACTGATATAAAGAGTTATTCACCATATAGTGATTTTTAAAAAGAATAGAAAAGCAGGCTAAAAACTAATCTTTTTTTTTTTTTTTAATTGTGTATGTAGAAAAAACGTCCAGGAAGATATACATCAGAATGTTAACAGTAGTTCTGAGTAAATTTACAGATGTTACTCATTTACAACTTTTTGTCTTGTATGTTGTCAGAGGTGTTTTTTTATTATTACTATTTTTGCTTTCATAGTTAGCGTGTATAATTTTACAGGAGGAAAATATTTTTCTTTTGAAAATCAAACCTGAAGAGGTAAAAGGAGCGCCGAAGAAATTAAATGTTAATTATCTGAGCATGCAAAACAAAAATTCCCACGATGCATGTTAATTATGTTATCATCACTGTGACTTGTTTTTGCAATCTCCCCCCTCCTTTTCCCCAACTGAAATACTATTAACACTTGATGTAACACCTTCCCTCATCCCACAGCTTCCTGTTTCTTTTCATCCTTCATCTGCCTCCCTCCACCTCCTTTGAGCTGGAATGACAGACTTGTCCCAGCACACCACACTGTGCAAGGATATTATCTGAGGTAGAACGTTAATGTCACTGGTTGCTCTTCCAACATTAGAAAAACCATTTACCATTGAGTTGATTTCAACTTACGCAACCCCATGAGTACCAGAGCTGTGCTCCATGGGGTTTTTAGTGGCTGATTTTTCAGACGTAGATCACCAGGTCTTTCTTCCAAGGAGCCTCTGGGTGGACTCATACCCCCAGCCTTTCAGTTAGCAGCCACATGCGTTAACCATTTGCACCACTCAGGGACTCCCTTCTAACATCAAGCCCATCCTTTACCAGTCGAAATCGATTCAGTGGCAACAGGTTTGGTTTTTGGTTTTTTACCTTGATTAGTAAATTAGGAAGTAAAGATGAGCCTTTAGAATGTTTCATTGATGTAGGTTCTGTGTGTCTTGCATGATGTAGAATTAAGCTGTTGAGGATGCCAAAGTTTCACCCTAGGCTCTGCATTCTAGACTGCCGTGAATTGCAGCATGATTTCTGTGAAGAGCAGAGAAATGTGACTCAAACCTTACTCTGGTCCTTTTAAACTCTGAAGTTATTACTTAGTCTCAGCTGAAGGACAACATTTTTTTTTTAAACTGTATCTTGGATAACAGAATGGTTGTACAACTTGAATGTAATCAATGTCAGTGAATTGTACATGTAGAAATTGTTGGGTTGGCATATGTTTTTAAATATATTTTTTTCACCACATACAAAAAAATAATAAAGTGTCTTGGCCAGTTCCCAGGTGTTTTATGTGTACATTCAGTATTGCTGGTTTAAATCTTCTTGAATACTGGCTGGTCTGGTTTAAATGGTAGAGTTTTGGTTTCAGCACTTGGGCAATTAAAGAAAAGAATCACAAAGAGAGTAGGTAGAGAGGCAAAAGTTTTGAACAAACCTATGTATCAGGAATTCTATTAATTGTTTGTGATGTGAGTAAATATAAGAAGCTGACCTCTCCCTAGGATAATCATAAGAAGCTTAGCATACGTCCAAGAAAAGTGAAGCAAGGTGTCTTAGTCATCTAGTAGTGCTGCTGGAACAGAAATACCACAAGTGGATGGTTTTAACAAAGATAAATTTATTCTCTCACAGTCTAGTAGGTTACAAGTCCAAATTCAGGGTGTCAGCTCCAGCAGAAGGCTTTCTCTGTTGGCTCTGGAGGAAGGTCCTTGTCATCAGTCTTCCCTTGTTCTGGGAGCATCTCAGCGCAGGAATCTCAGGTCCAAAGGACGCGCTTTCTTGGTGGTATGAGGTCCCCAACTCTCTGCTTGCTTCCCTTTCATCTCTTGAGAGAGAAAAGGTGGTGGAGGCCACACCCCAGGGAAACTCCCTTTACATTGGATCAGGGATGTGACCTGGTTAAGAGTGGTGTTACAATCCCACCGTAATCCTCTTTAACGTAAAATTGGAGGACACAAAAGGGAGGATAACCACACAACACTAGGAATCATGGCCTAGCCAAATTGATACACACATTTTTGGGGGGACATAATTCAATCCATGACACAAGGTCTTGTTGAGTGGGCTTTCAAAGGTTTTGTTATTATCAGCCTCAGCACATTAGCTAAAAGGTGTTTTCTGTTACACCTTGAATATTAAGAAGGTATGATGGTGGGTGTCTTACCTAGGTTAGGGTCTCAAAAATCTTCCCAAGTTAAAAGTGGGCTTAGAGCACAGGCACGCTTCCATGTTCTTTGCTTTTTCTTTTTTATATTTAACTTTAGCATTTACTAGCTTTTCTCTTCCTTTTCCCCTTTGGTTCCTTCTTACATACCTCCTCTAACCACTCACATTCTCAACACCAAAAACCAGGGAAATAAAATCAGAGGAAGAGTGAAATTAGATACTTGGAGGGAAGGGATCGATTCTGGAATCAACAAGAACCTAAATTACTTTTCTTTTTTTATTGCTTTGATCTTCATTCAGCGTTGTTCTGCTCTGAGTAGTAGTGAACAATCTCCCAGGCAGCCCGTGGTTAAGCGTGTGAACTTGGCTCAGGGCCTTGCTCCACCTCTCACTCCGCCTGGGGCAAGTGACTTCTCTTCCTTAACTTCATTTTCCTTATGTGTCAACCCCCCCAGAGATTTGTGTAGCTAATATGTTAAAGTTTTAGGATGTGGTAAATCAGGAGTGTTAGATTTTATTAACATCTATCAGTACTTTTGCAAGGAGTTATTATACGTGGATTTTGATATTCTCAAATAATTTTGAGGAATATGTATACCATCTCTCCCCTGCTCATTAAGTCTTACAGCTGCTGCTTGACTGTGTTCAGCTGAGGCTGTGAATATTTCCTCAGAGCAGGTAATGAGGGGCGTGTGTGCTGCCATTGCTGTGGTATTACCAATACTATACCAGTTGCTGTCGAGTCGATTCCAACTCAAGGCAACCCCATGTGTGTTAGAGTAGAAGTGTGCTCCAGAAGTAAGTAAATCACCAGGAAGTAAATAGCCAGGCCTTTCTTCCAAGGAGCCTCTGGATGGACTCCAACTTTTCGGTTAGCAGCCAAACATATTAACCATTTGCACCCTCCAGGGACTCCGCCTGTGGTATTTCCCGAGGAATCTGCATCAAGGACCCTGGAGTCTCCCTCTCCCACACCTTACCTGCATTTGCTCAGTGAAATACCTACTAAAAAGGGGGCACAGGGAGAGGGAGGGATAATGAGACTTGTCAAGAACTGTGATGAGAGGTAAAAGCAAAGGTAGCTGACTCTCCTGACAGCTCATGTGAAATGTGATCTCAGCTATCGGTTCAGCTAAGTGACACTGGTCCAGGTGAAAACAGCAGCCCTGTCCTCCTCCCCAGACACTCCTTCCCCTTCTTAGAAAAGGAAGGAGAAGGGCTGGTATTTACTGACTCCCGACTCTGTTTCCCTTTCAGCTGACCCTCTGGTAGGCAGCATTGCCACGCAGTACATGACCAACAGAGCGGAGCACGACCGAATGGCCAGACAGTGGACCAAGAGGTATGCCACATAGGGGCCCGCTGCCTGTCCCCCGCCGGACCTGTGCAAGCACATTCACCAAGTGCATCAATAGCCCTGCCCGCCCTCCTGACCTCGGTTCTTATTTTCCTATTTTTATTAGATTTTGAACTGTTTTGTGATGGTATATCATCTGTCCCCCTCCTACCGACTCCTCCCCTCCCTTTTATTCCCTTTTTGATTTCTTAACTTGAAAGATTTGGATTCTCCCCCACCCCCACCTCAGAGTGGATGGGAACTTTTATTTTCAGTGCAAAAAATGTTGGACCTGTAATAGTAAAAGCTTTCTTACAAAGTTTTGTATTACTGTGTGGTTTTGTTTTGTTTTGTTTTTTTCTCGTTTGATTTTTTTTTTTTTTCCTTTTATGTGATCTTCGGGAAAACACGAATTCAGAATTATCTCTCGTTTCTACTTAAATGTAGTGCTTAGGGTTAATTTTTTGTACTGAAGTCTTTATTGGTGGGTGCATGCTACTGGGAACAAGTTTTTGTATAAAAGCTTAAATCAGAATCACTGTGCATTACTGAGACCCTGTTTATCACTAGCCTTCTGTCCCCCCACGCAGAAGACTGCTGGATTGAACAAAATAATATGTATTTTGATTTACTTAAAAGTGCTTGTAAATTTCTTAGGGACCTGCCACTTTTGACTGTGGATCAGTTGATGTACACTTGTATTATTAAAGCACTCAATAAATCACTGTGGCTGATAAGTGCACTTCTGGTAACCCTGCGTGTTTGCTTTGTGTCCTGATGGCCTCCATAGCTCTGCGTGCAGTGAGCCTTGTCTAATTCAATTACAGGTTAAAGAGAATTTTTCATCTCAAACCTGTAATATTTCTCTGCAGTTGAGTTGCTTAGCGTGTGGAATTTCTACAGCTCTGTTAATATCCTAATGGTTTTATGGTTGTGTCCGTAGATAGCTATCATTTTACATACTGGCTGGACATTACTTTCTCATAACCATCCTTTCTGTTAAAACCTTCTTTACTCAACAATTAAATTGTGTCACGCCAAAAATAACCTTCTAGTGAAAGTGAAGTCTGAGCTGATCATTTTGTGATGGGATACCCATCAAGTTTTGTTTTGTTTTCCTCCATAATTTTGGTGGAAGAAGTAAATTCAGCTGTAGGAGTCGTGGTCAACATATTCAGTGACAAGGGTAAGTCCATCTGGCTTTGACCTTCAGGCTATTTCAGGTGTGCAGCTATAGGAGGTAGAGGAACCGTGTGGGTGGTGAAGTGTAAAAAACACATTGATGTGCTGATAGATATCAGGGTCGTGATACAAGGCATATTGGGAACTCCCACTAACACCAGTACAGGCACATCGGACAGCTTGGTCTCCTTTAGGGAGCCATTAACATCTGTACTCCTAAATAGTAGGATTTGTAAGTGTGAGTCATTCACCTCTAAATATTTAAACATTTTAAATATATGATTCAAAGATGTGGTTTTTGTTGTTTTTTAGTGGTTAAAAGAAATCCTAAAGAAATACGTTTAAATATTGGAAATGCCACTTTTAAACCAAAGTACCTGGGGATATTTTTTTCCCTTTTTAATAACAGTTATACCATTCATCTCATTAAAAACGTTTTCCAGCATACCAGAACACCATACAGTCTCCTTTGCAACTATTTAACTCTGTGGTTGTAGCAAAAAGAACCACAGACAATACATAAATGAGTAAGTGTGGCTGTGTCCCAATAAAACTTTATTTACAAAAACAGGCAGTGGCCAGATTTGGTCCTTGTGTTATAGTTTGCCAACCCCTGACTTAGACCACCTTAGAGTGGAAGAAAAAAAAAAAAAACAGGCAGATAACTGGGTACCAGTAGTTCCTGACTCATGACCTGTTCACGTTGGGACAGACCACACTTACGACTGTCCTTTTTTTTTTTGTACATCTTATCACTAGTAATATGTACTATATACAGTGTTGCAGCACATAATTTGCTGATGTTATCATTCTCATGCCAACCCCCAAAGATCCGATTTATAACAATACTGATAATAAAAGACAATACTACTTAAAAAAAAATGTGATATCCGACTTATGTCAGAACCAACATATGACGGGGTCATCAGAACAGAACCTGGTTGTAAGTCAGGGACTCCCTGTGTTTAATATCTCTTTCTTCACAACAGAGTAAACTTTAATTAGTATAATACAAGACTATAATTTTTTGAAAATTACTCAATGTTTTATTGCCTACAGACTTTTTCACCACAAAGGGTGTTATTTTTACTTTAATACTATAGATGTTAGCATTGGCTTAGTGTAATATGCAATTTTTTTTTTTTTTTTTTTTTTTACTTTTGATTGATTAAACCAAGCCCATGGTATTAACACTGACTTTTATAGACAATGTTTAAATTCAGTCTGCCTTTCTTATAAAAGATCAACTCCCCTGGACACACATTTTAAGTTATATGTCCAAAATATTAAACGTTATCTCTCATATCTGATTGTATTTAGATCATTTTAAAATGTGTGTCATTTAATAGCCAGAGATCATAACAGTACTCACAGGGAATCCTGTCATAAGTTTGCGTTTGCTTTCCTCTGAACCGTTCCTAGGTTTTATGCCATCTGTGATATGAAGAGGCTATAAAATTTTTCTCCCCATTTTTATGAACTCTCAATACTTTATGACAAACAGATAGACCCTGCCCTCAAAATGTAAAAGCAAGAGAAACTCCAGTCTGACGTTCGCTCTGGAGACCAGCAAACTCTCAGTTGAGCCTGTTATGTCTAGATTCCAGATCACACAATAACATTACTTGAAATCAGTCATCACAGCAGGCAATGCAATTCCAATGAGTTTTCAAAAATGTTTGTAAAATAAGATTAAGGAGTGGTTTAGCACTCCGAAAGCTAAATAGTGTGGCTAATAATTATGAAGAAAGCATTTTAAAATTTAGGAAGGATTTTGTACCCTAATATTATTTAACTTTTTGCACCGATTATTGCTAGTTACGGTATTTTGCAGCTGTGTTAAAATGTTAGTAGATCTGAGGCAGGCTTGTTGGTCATTGATAACAAAGTTTGAGATGATGTTCACTGGTGTTAAATAACTCAAAAGGATGTCACCTTGATTTGTTGCAAAACTGCAAATAAATGGAACATTCTTTATGTGTTTTTCTATAGAACTCCGTTTGTCATAGCAAATGCAGAAGTAGTCAATCTTTTTTCCAGGATTAAGAAGTAAACTTAGAAGTTTATCCTGGAATACTGGTTTGGGAATCAGGAAGAGAGGAAATATTTATTGAGGATGTCCTGTGTGTCCAAACCAAAACCAAATCCGTTGCTGTCGAGTTGATTCTGACTCATAGCGACCCTATAGGATGGAGTAGAACTGCCCCATAGGGTTTCCAAGGAGCAGCTGGCAGATTCAAACTGCTCACCTTTTGGTTAGCAGCCAAGCTCTTAACCACTGTAGCACAGGGCTCCGTACTGTGTACAGGCCATCTAATCAAAACGTTATCTAATAAAACCTCACCCTAGTCCTTTAGGATATAAGTGGCCCTCAGTCACACACAGCTAGCAAGATACCAAAATAAGATTCCCACCCAAACGTGACACCAGAGCCCCTGCTCTTAACTATAAAAACACATGCACCTTTCTTCTACTACGAAGTCATACCATGAAAATATATTGGCATAATTCACTCTTAGAGTAGAGGTGCTATCCAATTCCCAGGTAGCAGGTATTTTGTTTAAGAAAGTGTGGACCCAGTATTAGATCAGAGACCAAACAGCAGGAGCCAAGCTCCTAATCTTAGAGGTGCCTCCTTAAGATTTGCCCACCGTGGGGAAACATGCCTCAGCTAGAAAGCCCCTGAACTTCTCTGCACCTCAGTTCTGCAATAAAACGGATGTTAGCTATTATCAGGCATGACAGTTTTTAAATGTATGTATAATATTCGTGCTTTAAAGAGAGATATGTCCCTGCTTAATACTGAAAACAATTGAAATTGCACCAAAAAACCCTACCAGAGAACCCTGGCCTATCCATATATTTTGTATCAAGGTAGCTTTATACCTCTGTCAAATGTCCCTCTGTACAAGGCTTCTCTGGTGTGTGGGCTGGTGCCTCAAGCCATCTAGGCATAGTCTGTATCCCAAGATATTCCTAGAATTGTCCTTAGAGAAAATCTGAAGCAGACCTGGTTGTACTATGACGCATAGCAGCGTAAGCTACATCAGATCTGCAATCTCTTAGAGTTGGCGATCTTCAGGAGGCTGAGAGCAGTGTGGCCTCCAGAAAACTTCCATGGTAGCCATGTATTTCCTCACATCCACACTTCCCCATTGGGGAGGTGACTGATTCCCTGAGCCTGGAACATTCCTTCTCTAGGCACCCTTCATTCTGCCATCCCACACTGAGCACTGGTGGTGTGGGTTAGGGCTACCAGCTTTCCCCATTTTAAAACTGAAAGGAACACTTTTAGTCCCAAGCAACGCAGGACTGTTGTTCCTATGTGCTTCTGCACTAGAGCTAAATTTCAGCCTGAGGTCTGTGGCCCGTGAAAATGTTTTACTGGAGGAACAGTCTTTTACCTGATGCCCAGTGATCCTCTTAGAGGAGATGTCCACTTTGCCGTTTGAAGAACTCCCACCTCTGTGTACAGCTTTCACACTCAGCCCTCTTTACTCATTCCCTGGCTCTGTAGACATTTGAGTGATTTAAACTGACTGCAGCTTTCGCTTACATCTCCAAACTTGACTTAAGGGATGTATGCCTTTCTAGGACTGAGTACTCCGAAGCATAATATAGTTTTTGAGAGGATTTTAAAAAAAGATAAAAAGATTCCTGAATCTTAAAAATCTCTTATGCATGTGACCCACACACAAAAATAGAGGAAATAATTATAGTCACTGATCTCTCTTACCTGTTTATAAATCCACATGGCCAAAAAAAAAACCAGAAACCAAATCCATTACTGCGAGTTGATTCCAACTCATAGTGACCCTACAGGACAGAGTAGAACTGCGCCATAGGGTTTCCATGGAGTGGCTGGTGGATTTGAACTGCTAACCTTTTGGTTAGCAGCCAAGCTCTTAACCACTCCGCCACCAGGGCTCCACATAGTCAAAGTGAGTGCCAACCCAAATATCAACTGCTCCAGAGCTCCCAGTGTCAGCATTTTCAATTGTGGTTACACACACACAGACACACACACACACACACACACACACACACACACACACACACACACACGGGCGTGCATACACAACGCAAAACCTTACCCAATAATCTTGGCATCTTTAGGAGCTCATGTGAACTCTAATCCTACTCGCATATCATCACCCTCCTCCCACTCAACATGGTCCTCCCATCCATCTTTTCAAAAATTAGGCGGGAGGTCAAAGTTCAGGATGACAATTACATCCTGATTTATAGGAAACTTAGAGCTGCTGAGAAATCCTGTCAAGCCGTGCAACAGAAAAGTAACAAATGCTTTACAGTTGGTGCCACTGAGCACATTGTGAAACGCCAAGCCAGATCACTCTACTTAATCCAGAGTGCAAGCACAGTAAAGGGCAGTGAGAGGTCACCTCTCCCGGTACAGCCTGCCTCTGCTGAAATTGCTTCAAAGCAAGGTGATAACACGTTCTTCGTTGTCTGTTCAGGCTCCAGCCTGCAACTACTGACAGACAAATGAAGATGGCCACCACAGTGAGCTCCGACCGCGTTCGCCTCTGTCCTTTAGACCAACAGCTGACGTTACGTTCAACACCAAACAGCGTCCAAGTACTGTGGTCTAAAAACTAAGCAGTTTATGGAAAGTTATTAAAAACCTATGATAAACTCCAAAAGCTATTATTAATCCCCAAGAGCCCCTATTCACTTTAGGCAATTTGTGGGGAAGTTATTTTAAATTCAGGCATGACTGTGCATGTTTGTTTAAATGTAAAACATATGTCTGTATTAAAGAATCTCAAAAACGTTCATGTGTTCTTATGGAGTGTATAATAAAATACCAGGATGGACATGTCAGTCCAGATTTGGGCTGCTGGAATTTGGGGAAATGGTAATGCTTAGCTATCGTCTGGGATTTTTTAAATAGTTGAATAGGAGAGAGAAAAGAAAATAGGCTGCTATAAAAATAATATTTCTAAATATAAAAATTTATATAAAATAGGTTTATATAAAAATGCTACATTGCTGGGTCCTGTAAAATAACCCAGAGTCTACATTATTAAACTTCCGTATGTTTGTAACCAATTTAACGTGATTTGTTTTATGGAGTAAGAGGTCAAGGAGTAAATCTCTGGGTCAGCAGAGCCAAGGAAGAATCAAAAATATGCACTAGTTAAGAATAGAAATTCTGTCAGAATGGTAGCATCGTTTATGGCAAGAGATTGAGAATACATCCTCCACTTAGGGAAGATGAATAGGGAACTATAATTCCTTCTGAGACAGAGTCTGCAAATTATCCCTATTCCCATCGGAGCTTTAGCTGGGCACGTGGCCACCCAGATAAAGACTAAATTCCCCATTCTTCCTGTGGTAAGTTGATTACAAAAAAATAGCCCCAATTCTTAATCTTTCCCAGTATCTATATCCTCTGCAATTTCTTCCATGAAAAGGTGGAATCCTTTTCCCCACCCCTTCAGTCAGTGTTGGCCTCGTGACTTACTTTGGACAGTAGACTGGCAGAGTGATCCTGTGCCAGTTTCAAGCCTGGACTTCACGAGGCTTCATACACTTCCACACTTTCTTGGAACCCTTCCATTCCTTGACAGTAAGCCCCAGGCTACCCTGCTGGAAGATGAGAAACCATGTGGAAAAGAGCTGAGACAATCCTAGGCTGACCAGTCCCCAAATATACAAGAGAGCCCGATTAAGATCAGCAATGTTACCTACCCGATGCACAGCTGATGACAGACTCATGGGTCAACCCAATTAAGACCAGATCCTTAGATTTTTGAGCAATAGTAAATGGTTATTGTTTTAAGCCACTGAGTTTTGAGGTGGGTTGTTACATAGCCATAGCTAATTAATGTACTCTCTTACAGCGAGGCGTAACCACGGCACTAAATTCTGGCCAAAGGAAGTGAACACCAATAATGAGAGCAAATTCCAGATCTCTTCCTGTAAAAGGAAGCTGCTTGCCTTCCACTCCCTCTTCACCCTTTCCTGTGGTCTGGAATGTAGGGTTGGTGGTGGTGAGCCACGAAGACCATGTCAACAAGGGCAATACCTGAGGGGGTATGGAGCAACAAAACAGCTCAGTTTTGGACGTGTTGAGTTTGAAGTGCCTTTGTACATCCAAGTAGAAATCTCAGGTCATTGGATATACTAATCTTACATTCAAAAAAGCTCATCATCCAGGATTGCAGATTAGTTAGGAATCATGAGAATGGAAAAGAATGTGAGATTGGGAGAGGATGGAATCATTAAGGCATGGGAATGGAGAATGAGAAGAGAAAGGAGTCCAGAACCGAGCCTT
Source organism: Dugong dugon (assembly GCA_030035585.1). Taxonomy (NCBI): domain Eukaryota; kingdom Metazoa; phylum Chordata; class Mammalia; order Sirenia; family Dugongidae; genus Dugong; species Dugong dugon. The sequence goes on along the minus strand of CM057480.1, from coordinate 16,134,444 downwards.
GAGGATGAGCCACATGGATAACCACCTATCTAGCCACAAATGTCCAGAGATGAAATTTTAGCACATTTTAAAATGTTTATTTTTAAAATAATATATCTATAGTAATAAAAGCAAAACAAAAAAGAATACCATCAACATGAAATAGTCTGAGGAATTATGGAAAGACAGAGCAGTTGGAATTGTTGATGGAGCCATAAGCAGATGTGTACACAAAGTAAAACTCACACAAAGAGTCATTCCAGAGGTACGTCTCCTTCCTGCTGCTGAAATGCAGAAGTCATAGCAGGGACTAGAGCTGCCATCTTGGACTTTGAGATGGTGGGACTTCAAGACAGTAGGAGCCTGAGTCCCTGATTCCATACAGCACCCTTGACATCCCACCCAGACTTGCATGTGAGAGAGGAGTCTATTTGTATCTTCTTTAAGTCACTGCTGTGTTGGAGTTTTTGAAACTTTCAAGCTGATCTGAGCCTAACAAGTACGCCAACCTCATGGTGATGGTTGCCTTTGGAAAGTGAAGGAAACTACACTAGAGAGGCACACGTAAAATATTTCAATTTTTATCTCTAATGTTGTCTCTTTTTTCATAGGGAAAGCCAATAAATATGAGAACAGTTAACACATTCTGGGTGCTGGAGTACACAGAAGTTTGTTATATTATCGTTTGTGCTCTCTCTGTACATAAATATTTTTCCAAATTAAAATTTTAATTTAAAAAACAGATTATAAGCAAACCTTATAAAGAGTGTATAAGGATTTAGTTTCTATGTGATACGTTTGGGTAAGCTTAAAATTTTATTATAATGAGTGTATTTTATAATCAGAAGAAGAGTAAAAACATAAAAAAGAAGGTAAAAGAATAAGGGGAGACAGCCTAGGTAGAAAATTCTTTCAATAAAATAGAGAATTTGGGATGGTAGTTTTGAGAGAGATGCTTGATCAAAGAAGAGGTTTTAAAAATGGAACATACTAGAGCCTACTTATATGATGAAAATGACCTGGTTTTGAGGAGGAATAAGTAAATGAATGAGAAATGAGAAAGAAAGAAGGGATGGGAATCTAGTCTTGCTACTCAAAGTGCGGATCTCTGGAGCTGCAGTACAGCATCACCTGGGAGCTTGTTAGAAATGCAAATTCCTGGGCCTCCCATCCACCCCACCCCCACCTGCTGAATCAGAATCTGCATTTTAACAGGCTCTCCAGGTGATTCACAGGCACAATAAAGCTGGAGAAGCACTAAAATGGAGTGAACTTGAAGGGGTAGAGGGAGCCTAGGATAGGAAGGGGCATTTTCTCTATTATGGCAGGAAGGAGGATCTTGGGAGCGAGTACAGATGCAGGGAGGTTTATTGATTTGCTAGTGGGAAAACGGAGGCATTACCATCTGACAGCTTCTATTTTTCTCAGTAAAGAATGAAGCAAGATCACCCTCTATAAGAGGCTGGAAGGGAATGAGGGAGACTTGAGAAGAGAAATGGTTTTCTCAGAAACGAGAGCGTGACTTTATGGAAACACGGTGGAATTGTTGGCCAATGTTGAGTGCCCAAGCTGCGGTGGGTGCTCATGAACTGAACGAAGCTGAAACTAGTTAGTCAGGTTGTACAGCTTCTCCAGCAACAGTCAGCTGCTCAGGGGCCGGCAAGGGAAGGCAGAGAGGCAACCCAGAATGGACTTTGCTGGGCCCACGTGGCATGGAGGCAGAGAGAAAGACGAGAGAATCAAGGGTATTTCCAAGGAATGGATTAAGTGATGGACTCTGAAATCTAACCTGGCCGTGGGGATGGGACTGAAAGCAAGGGAAAGATGGAGGGTGGTGGTTACTATTAAATAGCAGGTGGTGTGGCATTAATGGATTGTGCTGTATGGCTGGGCTTTGAGCTTTAGCTACTGACAAAATGGTCAGTCCAGTTACTGTAACCAGAACAGATCTCCTTCCATTATGAATAAAAGAGCTTACTCTCCACGATTCAGGTTTTATGTGCAATGTGGTTATTTTGTGCTACTGTTTGTCTCTCAGCTAGTGTGGAAAACTGAGGGAATCCTGTAGTCTGAATCACTGGTAAAGGTAATACCGGGTACCCTGAGAAGAAGGGGATGAGAAGAAGCGCCAACACGCCGGCTTATGCCAGGTTCTTGACGTATATTTCTTCTCTAATCCTTAGGAAAAGCCTGTATGAGAGACATAATCACCCTCCAGTTTTACAGGTAAGGAAGTGGACCCAGAAAGATTATGTAACTTGCCCAAGGTTACCGAGCTAGGAACTGACTTTCCCAAGATTCAAACCCTCTAAGGGTTCCAAACCCTGGTTCTTACACCTCCCCCTCTCGCTCTGTGAGAAGGTTGACTGTGTTGTGATCACGTGAGTAAACAGGTGCACTTGGGCCAGCACACACATTCCAGTCTGGCCACATTTCACTTAACTAAGTAACAAGATACCCTGGGCAGTACATTCTTGAATGGTGAAGTGACTTGCTGAAGATGGAGGTTTTCAAGCATATGGTAACATTTCTTATCTGTCAATTAAAAAAAAATCCTGGCCTTGCGATTGGAGGAAAGAATTCTAACTTTTAGAAATGCTAATGTAAAAGGCTTGAGTTTCTCGAAAGCTTCTCATGGATTGAATTGTGTCCCCCAAAAATATGTATCAATCTGGCTGGGCCATGATACCCAGTATTGTGTGGTTGTCCTCCATTTGGTGATGGTAATTTTATGTTAAAGAGGGTTAGGGTGGGATTATATAACACCCTCACTAAGGTCACATCCCTGATCCAATGTAAAGGGAGTTTCCCTAGGGTGTAAAAGATGAGAGGGAAAAAAGCAGAGAGTTGGGGACTTCATACCACAAAAAAAGAAGTGCCAGGAGCACAGCATGTCTTTTGGACCTGAGGTTCCTGTGCTGAGATGCTCCCAGACCAAGGGAAAACTGATGAGAAGGACCATCCTCCAGAGCTGACAGAAAGCCTTCCCCTGGAGCTGACGCCCTGAGTTTGGACTTCTAGCCTCCTAGACTGTGAGAAAATAAATTTCTCTTTGTTCAGGCTGTCTACTTGTGGTATTTCTGTTATTGCAGCACTAGGTAACTAAGACAGCTTCTCAAAAGCTAAAATGTCTTTAGGCAATAAAAATGGATTCCTGTGGCAGAACTTTTAGGACTTCTTATTCTCCTTTGTTGGTTGATTTTCATTTTGTGTTTAACAAATAAAAAGGGTAATCTACTGGGACAAGCTTCTGTATTATTACTATCATCATTATACAATTACTACCCATTTCTGAGTGTTTTTACACAGTAAATATTCAGCGTAGGGCATGGGATATGCTAATACATATATGCAAATACGTATACGCAGGAGCCCTGGGGGCATAGTGGTTAAGAGCTCGGCCACTAACCAAGAGGTCGGCAGTTTGAATCCAAGAGCCACTCCTTGGAAACACCATGGGGTGGTTGTACTCGGTCCTATAGGGTCGCTATGAGTCGCAATCAACTCAATGGCAACAGGTACGTATACGCAAAAACACATACATACATATACGTGTATATAAGTATGTTTATATAAAAATCTCATTTAATCTTTTCTATAATCCCATGAGGTATTATTATCCCTATCATGTAGATGTGGAAACCAAGACCCAGATATTTTAATAGATCCACCTTATGTAGCCACTAAGTGGCAGAGCTGCGTCTCAAGCCACGTCTTTGTGGCTGCGAAGCCCACAAGCTAAATCACTGGGCAACACCACCTCCCAGCCCACATAAACTCGATACACATGATTGTGAATTTACTAAATCGATGAGGTAGGGAATTGCTGAATTTATACAACCAAAACACTTGAACCTAAGGAATATTCAGCCTTGTGTTAAATGGCCCTCAGGTAGCAAAATATTATAGGCAGACTGCTAGGCTAAATAGCCCCTCAAAGGAAAAAGAGGGGAACATTGCAGGAAGAAATGAGAGCAATCCTTAGCATCTGGGGTCTGGGGTCTTTGGAAAAAGGCAACACAGTTCAGTCCCAGAAAGCACGGGGTCACTTCTACACTTCAGATGTCGGCCACGGTCAGCTCGGTGGCCATTTCTACCCAGTCTGGCAGTAGGTTTTTTCTTTTTCTTTTCTTTTTTTTTCAGTCCCCATGGGAAGATCCAGTTATTCTAGAGCTGAATTCAGTGGAAAAATAATGTTTATTCACTTCACAGCCAATTTGGAGAGAACGCGTCTCTCTTCCATAAAATGAGGCATTGATACATTTACGACTCAGAATCACAGGCACGTTCCTTGAGTGCAGTTGTGTTTCAGGCTGGATAAAATTAAAATATCACTTTCTTTTTTCTTTCCTGTGGATTCACTTGAGTTGCCCTCATTAAACGGAACTGGTGCTCTTGGGAGAAACGCCAGACTTCAGAATAAAGGCCTGGTAAATCTAACCTCATAAAGTTGCAGTAGCCCAAAAACAAGACAAGAAGTGAAGATAAACATTAAGTGGATTTATCTCACACACACACACATGCACCGCACGCAGAGAGTGGTTTCCTTTCTGTCACTTTCCTGAATCAGTGGAGATTGAGGGTTTTTTCCCAAAGTTTATAATTCTGGTGAAATTTATTTCAGATATTTTACTGCTGCTTATGTTTAAGCAGAGCCCTGGTGGCACAGTGGTTAAGAGCTTGGTTGCTAACCAAAAGGTCGGTAGTTCGAATCCACCAGCTGGAAACCCTATGGGGCGGTTCTACTCTGTCCTATAGGGTCGCTATGAGTCGAAATGACTCAACAGCAATGGGTTTGGTTTGCATTATTTTAAGCTACCATTCCACCTTTATACCTCTGGAAAAATACACAAGTAATAGTAACAGCAGTCCCCTCTAGGGAGGGGAATTGTGAGATTAGAAATTAGAACTGGGTGGAAAACTTTTTACCGTATACCTTTAACATTTGTGATTTTTTAGCTACGTTCCAAGAACTAGATTTAAAGATAAAACCTAACGAGAAAACAACACGGAATTCTCTGCAGCAGGCAGTTGAAGGAAAACTAAGGGAATCGTCTTCACCCAAAGCATACTTTTCTCTTTTGATAACAATGAACCAAAATTAGCTCATAAAGATGCATAATGAATGGGAGTTCACAAACACCTGGTGTGTCCTCAGGGCCGGGTTAACCAGTAAGCACGTTTGCACCAGCTTGCATTGAGCAGGGTACACACGGGTTTAACTGTTATTTCCTTGCTAATCTGTGGTGAGCAATTTCACATGGGTTTCACCACATCTTTGATGTGGTGGGGGACGGATGAAACTGTGCACTGCAGCTTGGTGGGAAGGCACAATTGGGCCCTTGAGTACCTTGCTTATTGGGTAATCCGGCCCTAGTGTCCTCGTCACCCACAAGACACAGCCCGGTTTCAATGCAGAACTCATTTTTAACCTCCTGCAAGATGCAAAGAAACAGGCTTGAGAGTACCAAGGGTTAAGCAAACTGCAATGGGAGTGGGAAGTCAGGTGATCGTGTTCCAGCCTTGACCCTGGTGCTGGCTGGCCTTCACCTCTCCCTGTCTCATTTTTCTCCCCTATAAAATGTGATTTGTTTAGACCTCACACCCCTCTCAACCCCCAACAGACCACAGCCTTTCTCTGCTGCCACCCTATCAAAGTGCCAGAAATTCTCATTCTGAGAGTGCGTTCTTACCTCTGTGTTATTTCTAGAAATCACCATCACCGCCCCCCCATCAAGATTAAATATAGTATGTGTTTTCCAAAGGGTGTTTTGAGCCAGAGGGGATAGGAAAATGATTTGAAGTGATATACTACCAAACACTTATTTTGATAGTTATGTATGTATGTGTATTATGTTATAATTTCTTTATATGTATTATGTTTGCCATTGACTTCCTTATGCCATGTGACACTGGGTTTCCATTTACCAGATAAAGTATTATGGTATTGGCATAGTGGTTAAGTGCTCTGGCTGCTAACCAAAAGGTTGGCAATTCGAGTCCACCAGGTGCTCCTTGGAAACCCTATGGGTCAGTTCTACTCTGTCCTAGGGTCGCTATGAGTCAGAATCAACTCGATGGCAATGGGCTTGGGCATCATGGTCTTAGGTAAAAAACAAGTGCAAATAGCAAATAATAAAATAGCTGGCGAAGTATTCATAAGAACAATCACAGAGGTGGTTTTAAAAATGACTGAAGTTTGAGGAACACCAAGGTAGATCGCTTGTATTGACCAAAGGAAATGTGACAAAAGAAAGATTTGGAGGTAGAAATAACACTAAAGGAAGTAGAAAGTTATCAAGTTTGAAGATGCTCTCAAATCCCCAAGAGTTCTGTCAGCCTTTAGCACACATGGCCCCAAGGGAGGTGTCTTAGGGTTCTCTAGAGGAACAAAACCAGTAAGACAGACAGGTGGATATTTACTTCAGGGGATTGGCTCACACAATTGCAGGGGCTGGAAAGTCTGAAATCCATAGGTTAGGTAGCAGGCTTGAGACTTATGAGCCTTGAGTCCCAAGATCCACAGGTCAGGCAATGGGAAGAATGAAGAGTAGAGAGAGAGAAAGAGGTCTGCCAAAATATCTATTTATAGTCTGAAGGCAGAAAACACCCTAAGAAAATCCCCTTTTGACTGACAGATTATATTGCATTAGATTACCTTTTGGAACAGCTACTAGTCCAGTGTTTGGCAAAACTACCAGGAACCATAGCCTACCCAAGTTGACACATAAGATCAACCATCACAGAAGTGTATTTTGTCCACAACTGGAGAAAGCAGGATGACTCAGAGGGTCCTTCCAGGATGCTGACCCTCTTCTGGCTTTGTTGACATAAGGACTGTGCATCCTAGGGTGGAACTCACTACCCACCTAAGAAGCTTTCTCAATAATCAGTGTGTTTGGCCTGAATTGGAGTTCTCTAGAATCTTTTTTGCCTCATCCCTAACTTTGCCAGAACCCCACATCGAGAACTATTAAACATGTTTAAAAATCATTTTAGTAAGCTACTAACTACTACCATCAAGGCCATGAGGTCCAGTAACCACGCTCCTCTTTTCACAGTGGTATTTTTAGGTGCCATGAAGTTCAGGGCTACTTCCTCACTCTGAGATCCCACTGAGCACCAGGACATTATCCCAGCCTGGCGTTGAAATTTTAAAAACAAGAGACCACCAAATATTTGTTGAGGACTTACTAAATGCATGGCAGAGGTGGGGAGACAGCAATACATGAAATCTCTTCCCTCTTGGAACATTCTTTACTTACTACAGGAAAATTTAAAAAAAAAAGCTACTTGCCATCGAGTCATTCTGACTCATGGTGACCTTATGTGTGCAGAGTAGAACTGCTCCATAGGGTTTTCAAGGCTGTGACCTTTTGAAAGCAGATTGCCAGGCGTCTTCTGAGGTGCCTCTGGGTGGGTTCAAACCGCTAACCTTTCAGCTAGTGGTGGACCACATTTGTGACACCCAGGGACTCCCAGAGAAGGATAACGCTTGTCAAAAACGACTACTGAAACAAAAAGCTTGATAGATATTGAACGAAGTTGAATTACATAAAAAACTAGAGAGTTTAAAGGAGAGAGGATTCACTGCAGGCTGAGGGGTCAGGAAAGGCTTCCCGGACCCTTGAAACATGGAAGCGATGGAACAGTCTACTTCAGGTAAAGGGCTAATATGAACCAAGATGCAGGGCTGGGCAAAGAGCAGATGTGCATGGAGCAACGAGAATTTCCAGGTTAGCGTGAAAGTGGGAGGATCCAGACTGGAAAGAGCCCTGTATGCCAGAAGGAGGGGTGTGGTTGGGTCCCAGAAGCAAGAGTTTTGGGGAGGCTGGACTGTAGGCAACGGAGCTTGCAGGCAGAGAAATCTGCTGGAAAACCACTGAAGACATTAAGTAAGAGATGGCAGGGGCCAGAACTCAGAGATACTGGAGAGAAAAAGGAGACAGGAAGGGGGTCTTGGTGCCATGGCTGAAGGAACCGAGACGCCAGGGGTCAGGGTGTCAGGATGAGCCTCTAGAATGACAGGACAGACTGGAGTCACAGGAAGATGTGGAATAGTACAACATGAAGTGTATGGAGGACTTGGATGAGTGTCCTTAAAAGTACCTGAGAGGAACATGATACCTGTTCATCACTTGATAAGAGCTTCGTGGACATGAGCTCAGTTAATGTTCACAACACAGTATGAGCTAAATACATGTAATCCCTGATGGATGTACTCGGGTTACTACGAACCGCACTTATGACCGTCCTTTTTTTGTTATTCTTTTACATCTTACCATTAGTAATACGTACTATGTACAGTGTTGCAGCATGTAATTTGCTGATGTTATCATTCTCATGCCAACCCCCAAAGACAAATAAAGATCAGATTTATAAAGATACTGATAATAAAATGCAATAATAATGAAAACTTTTTTAAAAATGAGGTATCTACTTACATCAGAGCCAACTTATGACGGAGTCATCAGAACGGAACCCTATTGTAAATCAGGGACTAACTATACCGTTTTCATCACTGGCTTATAGCTAAGAAAACAGAGGCTTAGGAAAGGTTAATTAATTTGCCCAAGGTTCTACAGCTGGAAGTTGTGGAACTGGAATTCAACCTCAGACTTTCCAACCCCAAAGCCTATAAAGTGTATTTGCAACAATTTTTTTTTTTTTTAATGTGGTTGTCTTAGTCATCTAGTGCTGCTGTAACAGAAATACCACAAGAGGATGGCTTTAACAAAGAGAAATTTATTCTCTCACAGTTTAGGAAGCCAGAAGTCCAAATTCATGGTGCCAGCTCTAGGGGAAGGCTTTCTCTCTCTGTCAGCTCTGAAGGAAGGTCCTTGTCATCAATCTTCCCCTGGTTTAGGAGCTTCTCAGTGCAGGAACCTCAGGTCCAAAGGACACGCTCTGCTCCCAGCACCGCTTTCTTGGTGGTATGAGGTCCCTATGTCTCTCTGCTTGCTTCTCTCTTTTATATCTCAAAAGAGATTGATTCAAGATACAACCCAGTCTTGTAGATTGAGTCCTGCCTCATTAACATAACTACCTCTAATCCTGCCTCATAAGCATCATAGAGGTAGGATTTACAACACACAGGAAAATCCCATCAGATGACAAAGTGGGGGACAATCACACAATACTGGGAACCATGGCCTGGGCGAGGTGACACAGATTTTGGGAGGACAAAACTTAAATATTTGCAAAACACATTTAATAACAACACAATGAACTATTCAATTTTTTTTTTCCTTTTAAACTTTTTTTATACAATAAAATGCACAGACCTTAGATGTTCAGTTTGGTGGATTTTGACAGTAGCATATACCCCCATAGCCACCACCCAAAACAAGACACAGAACATTTCATTCATCCAGAAAATTTCTTTATACTCCCTTCCTGTCAATTGTCCTCCAAACCCCCAGGTAACAGGTACTGATATCTATCTCCGTGGATTGGTTTACCTGTTCTAGATTTCATTTAACGCAGCATACAGTATGTATTCTGTGTATTGTTATGTCTGGCTTCTTCACTCAGCATGCTTTTGAGATTCTTCCATGTTGTTGTGGCCATCAGTAATTTGAAGAAATATTTAACTCTGACTCCTTGAGAAGCAGGTTGCGTTGGTAAAATTTTGAAAAGTATCACTGGACCTTTGTCTTTTGGTTTTCTGAGAACATAACCTGCATTCTAGTCCCCCTGAAGCAACCACTTGCCTGAAAGGAGATTAGGATCATTATGCAAGAAAAGCTAAGACAATGACCAAGGTAATACAGACTTTCCTCACATAATGACCACTGAATTAACTTTTCAACATAATGGCTCTTGAGCCAGGTTGGAAACTATGGCTTTTTATTTATTTATTTTTTAAGCACAATAGCTTTTCATTCAAAATCACACTGAATAAATATGTTATAAGCAGTGATATTTTGACATTCCACCAGGCAAAAACACAACAATTTATGTAACACAACAGTGTCTTGTCAAAGAATAGCACATGGAACAGATCTGATTGTGCACTATGTTTTTGTGGACTCAAAACATTTTGCCTTATGAATGTAAACCAGGCAAGAGGACTGAAGAAATGGTCTCTCCTACAACTTTCAGTCTGTTGTACATGCTTGCGAACACTTTTGTGTTCAGCCTTTATTTTTCCCTAAGAATATTTATCTGTGTGATAACCTAAAGTGCAGTTTGAGGTTAAGATAACTATGAGCCCAAAGGTTGAAAACCTTCCAAAGAATGACTCCCTGGGTGAGGTGGGTTGAATAGCATCCCCCCAAAATTCATGTCCACCTGGAACTTCAGAATGTAACCTTGTTTAGAAATAGGGTCTTTGCAGATGCAATCAGTAAGGATCGTCCTGAATTTAGGGTGGGCCCCAGATCTGATGACTGGTGTCCTCGTGAGAAGAGACACACAGAGAAAAAGGTCAAGTGAGGATGTCAACAGAGACTGGAGTGACGCTGCCACAAGCCAAGGAATGCCAGGAGCCACCAGAAGCTGGAAGAAGCACACAAAGATTCTTCCATACAGCCTTCAGAAGGACCTTGATTTTGGATTTCTAGCCTCCAGAACTGTGAGAGAATAAATGTCTGTTGTTTTAGGTCGCCCAGTTTATTATGGCGTGGTGGGAAACTAATATACCCACCCAGCCCTCTTCTATTATCCAGCCTTGGTAAATTCAAAAAGAAGTTCAAAAAAATCTTCAGTGTATTTTATGTACAAACTGGATTTAATATTTACCTCCATATTATTGTTTATTTCATTGTTCAACTAATAAGAATTTTTGACCTGCAAAAATTGTTTGGATATCTTGGGTTAGGAAAGAATGCATGATAATTTTTTCCCATTAAAATTAATGGAATTTTTTTTCCCATTAAATGAGGTTTCCCTTAGCATGATTTTCAGGAATGAAATCAGGTGCTTAAGCAGGGATAGTTGGTGTGTTAAGACTTCTGACTTTCTTGAAATTTCACAGCATGACCATAATCTTTCATTGTCAAAATCTCTTCATCCCTCCCTTTGGCATATCAGTGGGTGGGAGCTTACATCAAAGCAATCCAGACAGAAAGGGAAAGCGAGAACAGCTGGCTTCTTGTCTGGCCCAGAGGTGGAAAGGAGAGCGGGAGAGAGAAAAGAGGCCAAGAAGCAAAGAGATGGTAATTTCCCCTCACAGGCTTTGACTTTAAGTGAGGGTGAAGCCACAGTGGAGGGGTGAGTCTGGGACTCTGGCTGCCCCATGCCAGCCTGGACATCGGCCCCACCAAAGCAAACCCGTGAGGCTGGACTGAGGCAGGCCCTGCTGTTTTGCTTGCCTGGGTCACCCTCAGATACTATTGGAATGGCTCTTAGCTTAGGCCTGTGGCCTGGCAAGGGGCCCATCTTGGCAGAGGCTGAGGAGTTTGCGGCCTGTGGGAGCTGAGGTATAGCCGCCCCAAGCAGAGGCCCTACTGGGCTCTGAAGTATCAGGATCCTAGATCACCGTAGCCTTGACATTAGAAGACATTTCCTCAGGTACCTGAGGCAGGTACCCTGCCTCCTGTGCAAGCCCCCAGACGCCCGGTTAGGGAGCATTTACAGTGTGCCAGGCCCTCTGCTGGGCCCTTTCTCTGCCCTTAAGAATCCACAATGGACTCACTGAGGAGAGCAGCCCCCACACAGTAACTGCCGACTCTAAGGTGGTAAGTGCCAGGGCAGAAGGACGGTTAAAGAAAGTGCTGGAGTGCTGTCAGCAAAGTCCAGACTCTGGGGAACTCTACAGGACAAAGGACCCAGGTTCTTCAACAGAGAGATTGTATAGAGAAAGAAAAGAGAGAGAGAGAGGCTATAAATTAAAAGCAGCTTAGGAAACAAATCCACCACTGCAGTGTGGTGGCACAGTGGTTAAGAGTTCGGCCGCTAACCAAAAGGTCAGCAGTTCAAATCTACCAGCTCCTCATTGGAAACCCTATGGGGCAGTTCTACTGTGTTCTATAGGGTCGCTATGAGTGGGAATCAACTCAACCGCAGTGAGTTAGACTTTATTTGGAGTCCCTGGGCGGTGCAAACAGTTAAGGGCTCACTACTAGTGGAAAGGTTGCCTGTTTGAACCCACCCAGAGACACCTTAGAAGACAGGCCTGGGGATCTGCTTCTGAGAGGTCACAGACTTGAAAACCCTATCGCCCAGTCTGATGACTAAGCCCAAAATGGAGTCGCTTGTGCTGAACCCCACAGCAGCAAACCAAAACCTAAATTTCCATTTCAGGTAAATACCTAACTTTCTCAGGAGCTAAAATCCAAGTCACTCAACTGACTCTCCCGGAAAAGGAAACCCTCGCTAGCCAGTCAGGACTGTCTGCCCTTACAAACGCCCTTCCACGACGGGTACAGCACTTCGGAACTCCATCTGATTTTCCAGCCAGAATTTCCCAGTTCATGAACTTAAAGTTTAGGATGTCATATACAAATTTAATATTGTGAAAATTTTATTTTTAACAAGCTCTACTCTGCACACATGCGGTCTCGAGGGGTTGGAATTCACTCAAGGGCAACTACCAACAACAGACTTTATTTGGATCCTCTTTTAACAAACTGTAAAAAAAACTTAGAACATAGGGGAAATCTGATGAGCTTAAGGAATTGCTAATTGGCTTTGGTGTGAAAATAGTATTGTGGCTATTTTTTAAAAAAATAATCCCCAGAGATACATCCTGAAACATTTGTAGATAAAATCATAGAGTATCTGGGATTTACTTCAAAATGACCCGGTGGAGGGGAGTCAAATGAAACACGACAGGCCATGTGTTCATACTGTTGAAGGAACACAAGAGTTTATACTATTTTGTCTATTTTGAGTATGTTGGAGCTTTCTCATAATAAAACGTTAAGGAAGGGAGGGAGAGGGAGGCAGGGCGTGGAAACCCAGAGGAGGAAGAGATGTCATTATGACTGGAGAGAGGTGAGGAAGATCATGGAGACTGCACTCAGCCTGGAAAGCCGAGCAGGATGCTGACGCATCAGGAAGTAAGGAAGGGCTTTAGGAGGAGGAGATGGCTCATCCAAGGCCTGGAGACACACTTCAGTGCACAGCACATTTGAGGGGCAGGAGTGGAGGGTGTAGGAGCAAAGGTTGGGAAAATAACTTGGGCCAGGATGTTAAGAGCCTTGGGTGTGGTCATGGATTGAATTGTGTCCCCAAAAAATATGTGTATCAGTTTGGTTGGGCCATGATTCCCAGTATTGTGTGGTTATCTTCCATTTTGTGATTGATATAATTTTCCTGTGTGTTGTAAATTCTAATCTCTGCCTATGGTTCATAAGGCAAGAGTAGGTTATGTTAAAGAGGATTAGGGTGGGATGTAACACCATTCCTCAGGTCACATCCCTGATCCCATGTAAAGGGAGTTTCCCTGGGGTGTAGCCTGCACCACCTTTTATCTTACAAGAGATAAAAGGAAAGTGAAGCGAGCAGAGAGGGGTGACCTCATACCATTAAGAAAGCAGCGCCCGTAGCAGAGCATGTCCTTCGGACCTGAGGTTCCTGCATGGAGAAGCTCCTAGACCAGGACAAGATTGATGACAAGGACCTTCCTCCAGAGCTGACAGAGAGAAAGCCTTCCCCGGGAGCTGATGCCCTGAATTCGGACTTGTAGCCTACTAGACTGTGAGAGAATAAATTTCTCTTTGTTAAAACCATCCACTTGTGGTATTTCTGTTAAAGCAGCACTAGGTGACTAAGACAGGTGTGGATTAACATTGGGGTTATATTCTGCGGGGAGTCCCTGGGTGGTACAAATGGTTAACGTGCTCAACTGCTAACAGGCTGGAGTTTCGAGTCCACCCAGAAGCACTTTGGAAGAAAGGCCTGGCAGTCTACTTCCAAAAAAATCAGCCATTGAAAACCCTAATGGAGCACAGTTCTACTGTGACCCACATGGGGTCACCATGAGTTGGAATCATCTGAAGGCAACTGGACTCTCTCTTTCTCACTCTCTCTCTCTGTATTCTGTGAGCCATTTGAGATCATGCAAAGGTTTAAGCTGGGTATTATCCCATCCAGCGGCTGGACGCAGGACAGGCCTGGGGGAGGGGGACACTTGGAAGCTGGCCAGCCCGGTGGATCCCAATGCCTCCACCTGAGCCTCTTCCTGAATCGATGGTGCAGTTTGGTCTGAATTATCCACGTTATTCCCTGCACCTGCTCGCACCACCAGAGTAAAACAGATGTAGTCAAAGAAATAAAACAGAGATAAAGATTTACAAGGCCTGGGAGAAAACTGGGTACAACTACAAAGGATTCTTGGCATGGATGGAGCTGGGGGGCAGGGCTGGAAGAAGGGCAGGTCTCCCTGACAAAGAGACTAGACCTGAAGGAAAAGCAGCTAAACCGCCGCGTGAGCACAGGCTTCCAAAGTCAGGGTGTGGTTGAAAAATCCCAAGTGGAGATCCTATATTTAGAATCTCTTTTAAATAAGCTCTGATGAGGGATTGTCTTGTTTTTATTTTTACTATTTATATATTTGATTGTGAGGATGGCGCAGGAGCAGGCAGTGTTTTGTTCTGTTGTGCGTGGGGCCACCATGCATCAGAATCGACTCCATGGCACCTAAAAACAACAACATTTAAATATTGAGGACTTATTCACTACCTGTCGCTAAAAAGAATTTAAGAACTCTGCCAATATTAATTTGCAAATTTCCTTGGAAAATATTCAGGTTTTGAATATATTGAAATATATTTGAATTTATTGAAACCTCAATAAATGTCTGTTCCAGCCCTGGAAAAATAGCTTACCCTTAAATTATGGTTAACATTATTATGATTATATGTTCACAAATACCTGAATTGTTCAGGCCCCAAGAGATCTTTTAAATAGCAGGGTAACAGAGACTTCGGAGTGATGGAAATGTTTTGGAACTAGATAGAGGTGGTGGTTGCACAACATTGTGAATGCACTAAATGGCACTGAATTGTTCACTTTAAAATGGTTAATTTTACACTTGGAGAATTTTACCTCAAAAATTATTTTTTTAAGATAATAGAGAAAAAGCTAGCAAGTGGCCATCTAAGACGCATCAGCTGGTCCCAACCCACCTGGAGCAAAGGAGAATGAAGAACACCAAAGACACAAGGAAAGTATTAGCCCAAGAGACAGAAAGGGCCACATAAACCAGAGACTTCATCAGCCTGAGACCAGAAGAACTAGACAGTGCCCGGCTACCACCAATGACCGCCCTGACAGGGAAAGCAACAGAATGTCCCTGATGGAGCAGGTGAAAGGCGGGGTGCAGAACTCAAATTCTAGTAAAAAGACCAGACTTAATGGTTTGATTGAGACTGGAGGTACCTCGGAAGACATGGCCCCCAGACTCTCTGTTAGCCCAAAACTAAAACCATTCCTGAGACCAACTCTTCACACAAAGATTAGACGGGACTATGGAACATAAAATGATACTCATGAAGACTGTGCTTCTTAACTCAAGCAGATACATGAGACTGAATGGGCAGCTCCTGTCCAGAGGTGAGATGAGAAGGCAGAGAGGGTCAGGAGCTGGTTGAATGGACATGGGAAGTCCAGGGTGGAAAGGAAGAGTGTGTTGTCACAGTATAGGGAGAGCAACTAGGGTCACATAACAATGTATGTATAAATTTTTGTATGAGAGTCCAACTTGAATTTTAAACTTTCACTTAAAGCCAACAATAAAAAAAAAAAGAGAAAAAGATAATAGAGAAAAAGAAATTTAAGGGAGAAACTGTTTTCCACCTAATTTTACATGGCCTGGAATCTGTGTCTCAAGTACTTGAGACTGACAGTCAAAGGAAAAATGCTTGGAAAACGCCTTCCCTACAGAAATAACCTCCATCCATCCATCAGTTTGTCGTACTGTAGTGGCTTGTGTGTTGCCGTGATGCTGGAAGCTATGCCTCTGGTATTTCAAATACTAGTAGGGTTACCTGTGGTAGACAGATTTCAGCAGAACTTTCAGACTAAAACAGACTAGGAGGAAAGGCCTGGTGATCTAATTCTGAAAATTAGCCAAAAAAAACCCTACTGATCACAACAGAATATTGTCTGATATGCTGCTGGAAGATGAGCCCCCCATGTTAGAAAGCACTCACAATACACAGTGGTCACAACAATGGACTCAAACCTACCGACAATCATGATGACACAGGACCACACGATGCTTTGTTTTGTTGGACATGGAGTTGCTATGAGTCGGAGCCAACGGCATGGCAGCTATCACGACAGAAACATCAAAAGTGTCTTCTAAGCACAAAGGAGGTAAGTCTAGCTTAAAAAAAGAGGTGGGGGGTTCCTGTTCACCAAAAAATTTTGAGTGTTCAAATGATGAATCTGCAAAGCATCTCACAACATGGATGAATCTGGAGGGCATTATGCTAAATGATATAAGTCCATCACAAAAGGACAAATATTGTATGAGACCACTACTATAAAAACTCATGAAAAGGTTTACACACACAAAAAAAATAATCTTTGATGGTTATAAGGGAGGGGAGGGGTGGGCATGGAACAACACTAAATAGACAATAGATAAGTGGTAACTTTGGTGAAGGGTAAAACAGTACACAATACAGGGGAAGCCAGCACGACTTGTCCAAGGCAAGGTCATGGAAGCCCCATAGACACATCCAAACTCCCTGAGGGACCAAGATACTGGGATGAGAGGTGTGGGGACCATGGTCTCAGGGAACATCTAGCTCAAATGGCATAATTTAGTTTATAAAGAAAATGTTCTACATTCTACTTTGGTTAGTAGCATCTGGGGTCTTAAAAGCTTGTCAGTGGCCGTCTAAGATACTCCACTGGTCTCACCCCATCTGGAGCAAGGAAGAATGAAGAAAACCAAAGACACAAGGGAAAGGTTAGTCCAAAGGACTAACGGACCACGACTACCACAGCCTCCACCAGACTGAGTCCAGCACAGCTAGATGGTGCCTGGCTACCACCACCAACTGCTCTGACAGGAATCACAATAGAGGGTCCCGGACAGAGCTGGAGTAAAATGTAGAGCAAAATTGTCACACACACACACACACACAAAAAGATCAGACTTACTGGTCTGACAGAGACTGGAGGAACCCCAAGATATGGCCCCTGGACACCCTTTTAGCTCAGTAATGAAGTCACTCCTGAGGTTCACCCTTCAGCCACAGATTAGACAGGCCCATAAAACAAAATGAGACTAAATGGGCACACCAGTCCACGGGCAAAGACTAGAAGGCAGGAGGGGACAGGAAAGCTGCTAATAGAGAACCCAAGGTCGAGAAGAGAGTATTCACATCTGGTGGGGTTGTTAACCAATGTCACAAAACAGTATGTGTACTAATTGTTTAATGAGAAGCTAGTTTGTTCTCTAAACCTTTATCGAAAGTACAATAATAAAAAAAAATGTTGAGTGTTCACTATGTGAAAGGTAGACTTTGCTCTCCTCTGATGTCAATTCACTAATTTCATTATTTTCTTTCTAATATTAGAGAGTTTGATATTTTCATTAACCCTTGACTTAAAGAGTAAACGCTTTGCTTTGCCATCCCTCTGCACATACCCATTGCCGTCAAGTCATTCCAACTCATAGAGACCCAGTAGGACAGAGCAGAACTGCCCCATAGGGTTTCCAAGGAGCATTTGGTGGATTCGAACTGCCGACCTTTTAGTTAGCAGCCGTAGCTCACCTTAGCTTTTAACCACTGTGCCAGTAGGGCTCCTTAATAGCAACCTTCAGCAACCTCCTCACAGCCTCCAGGGCCTGGGTGTAATGGTTTCGTAAAAGTTCAGTTCTCTGGAGATTTGAAAATACAGTCTTTTGTCTTCGGGGCTGGGCCTTTGCGGAAGAGCAGAGTCCTCTATGGGTTTTCAATTCAGACAAAACTTACTAGTTGACATGGGTGTCGGGAGGTTATTTAACTTCTACAAGTTTATGAGGATTAAATGAGAAAATTTAGGTCAAACACTTAGCCCAGCTAAGTGGGCACACAGTGAATGAAGTGTAGATGGGTGTACTGTTGTTATTATTAGTCACTGTTATCCTTGCTAGCATTATTATTTTATGGGCATAACAAATGGGCTGGCAATACTAGTACAAACTTTAGCCAGAATTTGACAAGGCCAAAACAAAACCAGACCCAGCTACCCTGGGAAGGGGCCTGTGCTTGTCAGGTCTTAAGAAGGTGCTCTCCAGCTGGGCCTGGCCGGGGTCCACTCGGTTGTAATAGAAACTGGCTTTGAGATGCAGCTCCTCTGAAGCTGGTGACTCACTGGTGTGCCTAAGCCTAGGGACAGCCCCCAAAGGTGATTTTTTTCCCATGCTGTTAAGAGTCTGCAATATCCGTATGAACCAAATTAGTCACTTTCCCTTTGGGGGCCTGTGCAAGGAAGGCCTGGTTGAAATCCTGCTCAGGAATTTAGGAGTGAGTAGGTGGCCTTGCATCTAAGGAAGAAGGGGCCTGATTCCAGGCTGGACCAGTGAGTGTGAACTGCAGGGAAACTGCCTGCCGTTTTGTAACATATAAAGGAACCATAATCCAGGATTTTAGTTATCTGAAAATACCAAGCTCATGAGCTGAGGGGTACGGGGCCGATGTAGCTGGGCTGATAAAGACGCAGTTGTCCTCGTCACATCCCAGGTGGGCTTGGAAGCAAATGTGGATGTTAAACACAGCTGGGAGTCTCCATTGGAACTGCCCAGATGTGGCTGGTCCAACATAACTGGGGGACTCCCAGGTCTTAGGCAAGGGAGTCTGCGTGGAGCAAGTGAAAGGGCTGGGCAAATTCTAGTCCTGCGGAGTCAACCATCACCCGGTAGGTGAGACTTCTGTGTCCCTTGGGAAGTAGGCATCTTTGCTCTAACAATCCAGCCCCAGGGGAGACCTTGACCCAGTCTACTGCAAGCAGACAATTGCTCAGAGAAAATCCCAGGACCCTGCACCCTAGACTGGCTGCATCTACTCAGAGCCAGAGGCAAAGGTAAGGAGAACCCCCAACTTTCCTTCTCACTCCCCAAATGTTTTAAAGACTTATCTAAGTTGTTTTAACAAAGCTCTGTTTCTAATAATAAAAACAAAACAAAACAGTTAAGGTTGAGTCAACCTCCATTCATGGCAACCCCGTGTGCTCCCAACTAGAACTGTGCTCCATAGAGTTTTCAATGGCTCATTTGTTTGAAGTAGATCACCAAGCCTTTCTTCCGAGGTGCCTCTGTGTGGACTTGAACCTCCAACATTTTAGTTCGCAGTGAGTAACTTAATCATTTGCACCACCCAGGGAGTCCTTCCAATAATTAGTTTCTGTTAAAAAAAGAGAGACGGAGAGGAGAAGTCTGGCAGACAATTTGCTCATACTTGTTTGAAATTTTATAAATAAAACTTCTCAAGCAGACGTTTAGGATAAAAAATGAGCTGTTTCCAAGTGTGGTCTTTTGAGGTGAAGGAGCTACATCCAATATGAATACATATGTGTGTGATACTGGCATCTCCTTTCATTGCTAAAACAATCCTTCTGATCAGATTTGACAGCTCGTCTCTCCCTTAGCAAAGTCAGTTTATTTCATTTCACACTCTCAGAAATGAAAAGAAACAGGGCTATAACCTTTTTATGGAGTGAGTGAAAAATGTTTTGTGCAGGTAATTTGAGCACAAACTAGAATTCGCCAGGTGATTTTATATCATTTCCATAAACTTTTATTGAATTAAGATAATAATGTTTTGAATTTATGTCACATGTCTTTCTAGGGAGCAAAGCACGTTCATATAAACTTCCCTGGTTTTCAAAAAATCCCTGTGAAGTAAGACCCAGTGGGCATGATCATTCCTATAAAATAAAATCTACATGTAAAATGTTTTTGTCTTTCTCTTCAATCCACCAAGATATGTTTGAGCCCCATAAGAAATTCTTTTAGTTACAAAAGACTCCTCTCATGATTGTTAAGAGCACTTTAATTTTATTACGTGATACCATTTTATAACATCCATATGGCTTCAGGAATTTCAGCTTTGAAGCTACAACTTCTTAAATCCTACTTTCTCCATTTAAACATCAGTTTCAAAAATAATCTTTCTGAATATTTAAAAGATCAGAGGAAATGTTTAAATCCCTCTTTAATCCAGGAACACGGTTGAGACAATCATCCTCTCCAACAGCTGTTGAAAACCATAAAAGAAACTTCTTGCCTTTTCAGTATAAAAAAAATAACTCATTAGACACCATTCCAGTCACTCTTGTGAGCAATTTTGAAAGGCACAGTATTTTTCCTCTTGGGGGTTTTGCAAGAGGAAAAGAAAAAAAGTTGTTAATAGAAGTGGCTGTTGTCATAGATATCAGAGACTGTGTATGTGAATGTAAACTTGAGCGCTAACGTGTTCCTTTAATCCAGATATAATTCACATGCCGTAAGATTCACCTTTTTAAAGTCTATGATTCAGTGGGGGGTTTAATATTTATGAAGTTATGCAAGCATCGCTATTTATTTCCAGAATATCTCATGACCTCCAAAAGAAACCACACACTCATTAGCAGTCACTCCCCAACACATCCTTCCCCAGCCCTTGACTAGTAATCTCCCTTTTGTTTCTATGGATTTGCCCATTCTGGATATTTCATATAAATGGAATCAGACAATATGTGGCCTTTTGTGTTGGCTTCTGTCACTCAACATGTTTTTAAGACTCATCCATGTCACAGCATGTATCAGAACGTCATTCCTTTTTATAGCTGAAGAATATTCCATTGTATGGCTAAACCACATTTTGTTTATCTGTTCATCTGTTGATGGACACTTGAGTTGTTTCCACTTTTGGCTACTGTGAATAATGCTGCTATGAGCATTTGTGTGTAAGTTTTTGTGAGAACATATGTTTTAATTCTCTCGGGCATATACCCAGGAGTGGAACTGCTGGGTCATATGATAATTCTGTGTTTAACTTTTTGAAAAACTGCCAAATTTTCCCACAGCGCCTGCACCATTTCACATTCCCACCAGCAATGCATGAGGGTTCCAGTTTCTTCATATCCTCACCAAGGATATGTCTGTCTTTTTAATTACAGACATCTGAGTGGGTGAGAAGTGGTATCTCATTGTATAAAGAGAGTGCTTTCAATTAAATTAATAGATTGCAGAGTACCCAAGGACATGGTTTTTGCCTTTATCTTTGCTTTCCCAGCACCTTACCCACATAGATCATCAGTAGAAGTTTGCAAGTAGGATGTAATTTTTTTTTTCCCAGCAGATAGAACATCTGCTACTTGTTACATATCTTGCAACTTATTTCTAAATCCTTCATTTTAGCAGGACAAGATGTTTGTGTCTTTGAAGTCTCATTGAAGGAAACCAACTTGAATAATGACTACTGGATCCCAAGAATGACCGGCCTCTCCTGCACCATAACCTGTGCTCTACGGCTCAACCACAGCCCTAAAGAGGCTCTGCCAGCCCACACATGGACAGCTGTGGCTCTCATGGGGGACCCAGCACTCTCCACTCAGCTGATTTGAGCCACAGTCAGATCAAAGCCCCCCTCCTACCCCCCGAAGCTTCCCCGACCGCAGCTCAACGTCCAGCCACCCTCACTTAGAGCTTCCTGCATCTGCTGGGGGCTTGGGGAGACAGAGATAGAAGTCAGTCCTCTACAATCCTTTTACCACATCAAGGCTTGGGATTGAGCTTTTCTTATTTCTAGGTTTTTTCTTGTATTATTTCTCCTTCTGACGGATCCCAAAAGGCCTACCCAACCTCCAAGACTTCCGACTCCTCCAGGAGGATGGGGTAGTTTTCCTCAGCCCAGAGCAATGCAAACTTAATTCATTTCTAACAAGTTTAAAATTGAATTACCCCAAAGTCAGCAATTCAAGTGCACAAAGATGTCTTTGTCTCCTACTAAAACTAACTTGGCTCTTAAGTGCTAATGGTAGAAAACTTCATCTTACCAATTCAAAGCCACCGGCCAGTCGCTTCCAGTTTTGGGGTGTTTGCATACAAGGTGGCCCGCTCTGTCCTCGCTGGCCTCTGTGAGTGGGACGCGCCCTGTGTCAGCATCTTCTTCTGATGTCCTTGGCCCTGCCGAGGCCTACGGCGGTCAGGCTGTGCACTCCTTGTCCTCTGCTTTCCAACCAGGAGGCTGCTCTGGCCCACCAGCAGGGATGGATGACTCAATAAGCAAGGTACGCACAGGCTTAATTGTGCTTAGTTACTAACCTGTAGTGCACAGTTTCACATGGTTTGCACCACGTGAAACCAGTAAGCCAGTGCATATCGTGCTTACTGGTTAATCTGCCCCGTCCACCAGGCCTGTTCCTGGAGGCTCGGGTGTTCTGGGCTGCTTTCCCTGGACCATGCCGAAGCCCCCAGGCCTCTGAGGCTCCGTTTGGGCCCACCCACCAACACATTGCTAGTCCATTGCGCAGGCCCCACAGATGCAGGATTCTCTGGGAGTGTTAGTGTCCCAGGCTACACCTGGGGGAGACGGCCAATTAACAGCTTTGCTCTCAAGTCCCCTGACCTCTCTGAGGGGTCCACCCCCAACTCCCCCACCCCGCCCGCCTCATCATTTGAAGTTGGGTCTGACATAGAAGCACAGAGTGCCGGACACTTCTCAGATGCCCCTGCCTCTAAGCTCTGCTCAGGTCACTGCACGTCTTTCTCTCTTTCCTGCTAGTTAGCGCCTACCTTTTGATGTGGGGAAGTTGTGTTTACATGCTCACTGCTTTGTTCTACACCAGTGCTGTGCAACCTCAAAGTGCCGTCTCTGCAAGGCCTGGTGATGTGTTAGAAATGCGCATGATCGGACTCAGCCCTAGACCTACAGTAGTCCAGTCAGAAACGCTGGGATGGGGCCCAGGAACCTCTGCCTGAGTCTGAGGCAGGCACGGTCCAAGACCGTGGTCCGAGACGGTAGCTCTAGTTTCCAAGTTCTGCATCTACCTCATTCTATTCTTGACGTTTTAAAGAAGTTTGGAACTCAGAAAGCCCTTTTCTTTCTCAAGCATCCGAGTAGATTCCCACTCATCACGACCCTATAGGACGGATAGAACTGCTCCGTCACAGGGTTTCCTAGTCTCTGATCTTTTCGGAAGCGGACTGCCACATCTTTCTCCCGCGGAGCAGCTGGTGGTGGGCTCTGAGCCAAGCACTTAACCACTGCGCCACCCGGGCTCCTTTCTCAAGCACCAGGCTTTCAAAACTCATCTCTGCTTTAAATATTCAAAAGCTCATTTAAGAGTTCAAAAGCCATGGCTTTATTTCTTTTTAACAACCTGCCTTGGATACAATTGACATTAAAAAAAAACTGCACAAAGTTAAAGTGTACACTTTGATAAGTTTTGATATATTTGTACGCCATGAAACCATCTCCACAATCAAGATAATGAACATCCCCCATCACTGCTAAGTGTCCTGTTCTGTCAGGATTTTGCTTCTCTTCTCCTTCCCTGACATAACAAGCCTCCACTTATCTCCAGATTTTAAGGTGAAGGGCTACTGGGGTGGAGGGAGGAAGGAGTTGTCAGGATAGAAAATCCATTGAGTAATAATTTAAAATATTATCTCACACTTCAAATTCATTCTCCATTATCTGCTGCCCAGTGTCTCCAACTCTCTGCCCAGGCTGACCACTTCCTTCCTCCCTCCATCCCCTTCCCTCTGAGCAGATGCCTCATAACCTCTCCCTATATTAGACTCTTCTTCTGGGCTAAAGAAAGTCCTTGGGTTGTGCAAGCACTCAGCTGCTAACCGAAAAGTTGGGAGTTCAAGTCCACCCAAAGGCCCCTCAGGAGAAAGCTCTGGAGATCTACTTCCAAAAAAGTCAGTCACTGAAAGCCCTCTGGAGCACAGTTCTACTCTGACACCCGTGGGAATCAACTCAAGGGGAACTGGTTTGGTTTTTGGTTTTGATCTGCACTGAGGTGAGGGATAAGATGATAATGCTGGCCAGCATTTCCTGAGGAACCCATTTCCCTATATGTGCACTTAGTCTATGGTGGGGTTCAGCACCATATATTTATTATCTATCCCTGTGTACGCCTCAAGAGAGTGGGCTGGAGCTGGCTTTTCATTTGGATTTCCCTGGAGTCTGTCCTAGGGGGTGTCATGGATTGAATTGTGTCCCCCAGAAAATATGTGTTAACTTGGCTAGGCCATGATTCCCAGGATTATGTGGTTGTCCACCATTTTGTCACCTGATGTGATTATCTTATGTGTTGTAAATCCTACCTCTATGATGTTGAGGCAGGATACAATCTACAGAATTAAGTTGTATCTTGAATCACTCTGTGTCATAGATTGAATTGTGTCTCCCAAAAATATCTATCAAATTGGCTGGGTCATGATTCCCAGTATTGTATCATTGTGTACCGTTTTGTAATCTGATGTGATTTCCTTATGTGTTGTAAACTCTATCACTATGACGTAATACGATAGATTAGCAGCAGTTGTACTGATGAGGTATACAAGACTGGATAGTGTCTTAAGCGAATCTCTTTTGAGATATAAAAGAGAGAAGCAAGCAGAGACACGTGGGAACCTCATACCACCAAGAAAGCAGTATCGGGAGCAGAGCACGTCCTTTGGAGCTAAGGTTCTTGCGCAGGGAAGCTCCCAGACTGAGGGAAGATTGATGACATGGACCTTCCTTCAGAGCTGACAGAGAAAGTGTTCCCTTGCAGCTGATGCCCTGAATTTGGACTTGTAGCCTACTGGACTGTGAGAGAATAAACTTCTCTTTCTTAAAGCCACCTACTTCTGATATTTCTGTTATAGCAGCACTAGATGACTAACCCTCTTTTGAAATATAAAAGAGAGATGCCAGCAGAGAAGAGGGATCTCATTACCACCAAGCAAGAAGAGCTGAGAGCAGAATGCATCCTTTGGACCCAAGGTTCCTGCACTGAGAAGCTCCTAGACCAGGGGAAGATTGATGACAAGGACCTTCCCCCAGAACCAACAGAGAGAGACAGCCTCCCCCTGGAGCTGGTGCCCTGAATTCGGACTTCTAGCCTCCTAGACTGTGAGAGAAAAAAAATTTCTGTTTGTTAAAGCCATCCACTTGTGCTATTTTTATTATAGCAGTACCAGATGACTAGGACAGTGGGGATGGCTTCCCAAGGACTGATAGATAGTAAGTCTGGGAAGAGATGAACCTTCCATCTCCTGAAAGGAGGCAACCTCCCTGGAGTCTCCCCTTCATCCCAGCACTGGCTCCTGCAGCCCCTGGGTCCTGCACTGGCCCCACATCCTCTGGGGGCTACACATAACCAGAGAAGAAATGGTCTTCATCTAAAAACAATGATCTCTTGGATGAGGATTTTGTTGAACCCTACTGAGGGCCAAAACTCCAACCAGAAAGAATGTCCACTACCACCTCCCCCCAGTACTTCCCCTGACTCCAGGCCTCCAAGATAGGGGCACCTCTCCCAAATTAGACAGGACCCCACTCCACTCCCCTTTATGCCCCAGAGGCCCACATGGGGTGCAAACCAGAAAAGATGCTCATTATTCATTTGAATAAATGAAGAGTAGCACTCAGAGAATATTTGTTGAATTGAAATGATTCCTGACTTCAAGGCCCCTTTTCAGGACTCCTCCAAATCGACACACTCAACTATCTGTTTAGAGAGGAAATACTACTATGCTGTCCTGGAAGGATTCTCAGTGTTGATTCAGATAAACGTTGTTGTTGTGTGCCGAGTAGAACTGCCCCATAGGGTTTTCTAGACTGTAATCTTTTCAGGTTGATTATTCAAATGAGGAAGAAAGACTGAAGAAAAATTGATGTCTTTGAACTGTGGTGTTGGTGAAGAATATTGAATATACCATGGACTGCCCAAAGAACAAACAAATTTGTCCTGGAAGAAATATAACCAGAATGATCCTTAGAAGCAAGGATGGTGAGACTACATCTTACATACTTTGGACATGTTGTCAGGAGGTATCAGTCCCTGGAGAAGGACATCATCCTTGGTAAAGTAGAGAGTCAGTGAAAAAGAGGAAGACCCTCAACAAGATGGATTGACACAGTGGCTGCAACAATGGGCCCAAGCGTAATGATTGTGAGGGGGCACAGGACCAGGCAGTGTTTCCTTCTGTTGTACATGGGGTCACTATGAGTCGGAACCAACTCGATAACAACAATCTTTTCAGGAGCAGATTGCCAAGTCTTTCTTCCATGGAGCCACCAGTGGGTTCAAACCTTTCAGTTAACAGCAGAGCACTTAATCGTTGTGCCACCAGGGCTCCTTATATAAATATTAACAGCCAGCATTATGGAACACGGCCTGTGAGTGGGACAGCACTCCAAGCTCTTTGCATAAATTAGCTCATTTCCTCACACCACGGCCCTGAACAGGCCGGTCACAGATGCTTGTAGTGGTGTCCAGCTCTGCCCAGCCCAGCCTTCTTGGCTGCATGACTCCTGTCTCTTCCACCCTGTGTGTGGTGTCCCCCAAGTCCTCCAACCAGTCTCATTCCAGGCACTGACACTCGCCCCCATTGAACTGTCCAGCCCTCACTCTGTTTTGTTTGTGTGTCCTCTGGTTCTGGCCCTTTGATCCTCCTAACTCCTAACTTTCCTGTCCGTCACTCTCTCTCAATGCTCTCAACACTACTTCCAAACATCACTCAACCATCACAGGTTTATATTTGCTGTGAACAGTCACATTCAGAGAAGGCGACTCTGGTGAAACGCACCTTGACTCACAGGGTTCTGGAAAGGGATCTTTGAGATAATCTCGTTCTTGCTGTTAGTTGCCGGTGAGCAATTCCAACTCATGGTGACTTCATGTGCAGAGTAGAACTGCTCCATAGAGTTTTCAAGGCTGTGACCTTTTGGAAGCAGATTACCAGGCCTGTCTTCTGAGGCTCCTCTGGGTGGGTTTGAGCCACCAACCTTTCAGCTAGTAGTCGGGTGCTTAACCATTTGTGCCAGCCAGCCTAAGCACAATCTGGTTCTTATCCATTGCCGTAGAGTCGATTTCAGACTCATAGCAACCCTATAGGACAGAGTAGACCTGCCCCACAGGGTTTCCAAGCCTGTAATCTTTACAGAAGCAGACTGCCACATTTTTCTCCTGCAGAGAGGCTGGTGGGTTTGAACCACTGAGCTTTCTGGTAGCAGCCAAGCACTTAACCACTGTGCCACCAGGGCTCCTTGATCTGGTTCTAGCCTCCCATTTTGCATAAGAGAAAACCAGGCTGGAAGATGAAATGGCAGATTCCATGCCGGCAGTGAGCTCCACCATCCAGGGCCCCCAACTCAGGGCCCCCCTCAACCAGGGACATCTTATCCAAAGCTTCCCCACCCAAGGCTCCCCCACCAAGGCCCCCCACAATCCAGTGCCCGCCACCCCACCCAGCAGCCCTCCACCCAGGGCCCCCTGACTAGGGCTCCCCCACCCATGGTCCCCCCCAGGGCTCCCGCACCCAGGGTCCTCCCCACCTAGGGCCCCCCAGCTAGGGCTCCTCCACCCAGGGCCCCTTCACCCAGGGCTCCCCTACCCAGCGCCCCGCCTAGAGCCCCCCACCTAGGGCCTCGTCCATCCCGGTGCAGCCTTTGCCAGCAGGTGGAGCCTTGCCAACCTTTCCCTTCGGACATGCTGAGTCTGAAGGTTTAGGAACAGCAGTGCATTGCGCACCATCTAAGAGTGGGTCACAGAAGCAGGCCCTGAGATGAGGATTTGCGCACAAGGGGTTAATGAGGAAGTACTCCCAGGAGAAGTCTAGAAGGAATTCCGGGGAGCAGGACAGGGAAAGGAAGAAGTCAAAGCAAAGCAAGGGGGTGATTTCAGGGGATGGCCAGCTTGGCCTGACCCTGCAGGGGAGATCTGGGGTACAGATGGCACCTGAGTTTGCCTTATTCCAAGACAAGGAACTAAGCCCTCAGCTCGCTGCCCTGTCAGTTATTAGGTGCAGGCCACCCAGGAGACACGGACTCCTGTGAGACAGACTTGTGGTATGTCATGATATGAATATAAAAAGAGGCACCTTTGCATCTCTGTGCGTATGGTGAGGGGACTCGCTGTGGCCAGAGGGAAAGCCCCTGAAGGAAATCACAGATGCCTGACGTTAGCACAGGTGCAGAGCCACTCACAGGGACACAAGAGCTTGGGCGAGGCACCCACAGGATCACTTAGTCACTATGTGTGCCAGGCCTGTCCCAGGTGCTTTCCAGGCATTGTCCGTTTAAGCCACACAGCAACCCACGAGGTAGGAGCTGGTAATGCAGTTCCATTTTACAGCAGAGGAAACTGGGGCACCAAGGAGTTATATCACTTACTAAAGTTGCTCAGCTCATGTCAGAGGGGGTTTCCAACCAGACAGCGCACCCTCTCCTTAGGCCACACCGGCAACTCCCATGCTACGTGGCCTCTGACAGAGCAGGTCGCAGGACAGGTGTAGAGTATGAGCCTTTGGTAAAAAGAAAACAGACCTACGTGTGTGTGTGTGTGTGTGTGTGTGTGTGTGTGTGTGTGTGTGTGTGTGTGTGTGTGTGTGTGTGATAACCAAAAAGTGATCTGTTACACAAAAGAAGACATTTACATATACACACATATATGTACATATATGGTTTCGTTTATATGAAGCTCTTGAACAGACAAAGGAGCCCTGGTGGTGCAGTGGTTAAGAGCTCAGCTGCTAACCAAAGGTTGGCAGTTCAAATCCACCAGCCGCTCCTTGGAAACCCTATAGGGCAGTTCTACTCTGCCCTACAGGGTTGCTATGAGTTGGAACAGACAAAACTAACTGGAAAAATATCAGAACAGTGTTTGCCTGGGAAGGAGGATTGGGAATGACTGGCAAGGGAACTTTCTAGAGTGATGGTTATGTTCTAGATCTTCCAGTTGTGGAGACCAGAAAATGTACACTGAAGGTTTGTACATTTCATTGGATATAAATTTTACCTCAAAACACAAAAAACGTTAGCAACTATTGACTCTAGTTAGTGATCTGCACGCTGAAGTGTTGAGAAGTGTCCTGATGTCTGCAACTGACTGTGAAATACGTAAGAAAAGGGAAGGTGGATTGGTGGATGAGCAGAGGCACGGAGAGATGAACAGGTATGTGATAAAACAAGTATGTAGTGGTTGCTAGCTTCTAGGGCAAACCCAAGTGCACAAACACATTTCAAACATCTGCCGTCTCACTTCTGCTGACACCCCATTGACCAAAACAAGTCAAGTTTGAGCCAAGCCCAAAGGCCCTACAGGCAAAGGGAGCAAAGTGCCCAACAGCACAGAAGTTGGAACTATGGTGACCCCATGTACAAAAGAACAGAATGTTGCCCAGTCCTACACCATCTTCACAATCATTGGTACATTTGAGTCCACTGTTGCGGCCACTGTGGAGTTTGAGTGCCTTCCAACCTAGGGGGCTCATCTTCCAACATTATATCAGACAATATTCTGTGATTTGTTGGCTAATTTTTGGAAGCAGATCACCAGGCCTTTCTTCCTAGTCTGTCTTAGTCTGGAAGTTCTGCTGAAACCTATCCACCATGGGTGACCCTGCTAGCATTTGAAATACTGGTGGGATAGCTTTCAGCATCATAACAACATGCAAGCCACCACCGTCTCACAGACTGACAGATGATGGGGAAAAGCAAGTACAGTAAATGTTAATTGTAGAATCTAGGTTTGGGGTATACAGGTGCTCACTGCAAAATTACTATGTTGGTATATTTGAAATTATTCATAATACAATATTGGAGGAAAATGTGGTTTACCTCTGGGGAGGTCAGGGAGGAGATAGGGCTGGATAAAGAGGGACTTTTCCTTTTTATTCTTTATGTTTCTGAATCGTTTATTTTTTTTACAAGCGTTTTTTATTAATTTTTGTAATTTTTTTTAAATCTAAGAACTTAATAAAAAGTGCAGTAAAGTATGCTGCTGTCCTTGGGGAGTTTATAATGTGATGGAAATTTAAGACAATATACCTTTCATTATATTTGTTGTTGCCAATAAAAATGGCATTGTTTAATAATACACATGAACTGATGACCCCCAGGGAAGGCCAAATGCACTTTTGTCCCCAATGTCACCAGCTGAGGCCTTGGCCTCACGGCCACGGACTGTAAAATAAGGGGATTGATTTGAGTGTTTCTGGGGTCCCTTCCAACACTCCCACGAGACATTCCTAGGAGTTGTTTTTATGGATGGTGTCGGTCATATTTTAAGAGATCAGAGGAAGAAAACCAATGGATGCAGGAGATCTTTAGACTTACACTTTAAAATAAATACAATTATTTAGAAGCCAAAATCAAAGTAGGATTATTCTTTGGGGTTACTGTGGAAAGGGATTGTTTGTTCTCTGCCAGCAAAGGAAATCTTACATCACTCTGTGCTCCGCATATGAGCATCTGCCCCAGTGAGACACCTCTACACGGAGATTGGCAAACTAGTACCCACTGGCCAAAGTTGGCCTGCCACCTTTTTTTATAAATAAGGTTTTATTGCACACAGCCACGCCCGTTCATTTATGTATTGTCTGTGGCTGCTTTTGGGCTACAAGGGCAGAGCTGAGTAGTTTTCACAGAAACCCTCTGGCCTGTAAAACCTGAAACATTTACTCTCTGACCTTTTACAGAAAACGTTGGCTGACTGCTGCTCTAAAGATTCACCCTTCTGCCAGTGGAATCAGGACTGACTTTATATTTTAAGTTTGTTTCACCCAACATCCCTGAAGTCAGTGGTGCTGCCCTCAGCCTGGCACTTGCATAAAGTTGGGGGCAAGGTGTAGGGGTACTGAGCAGCCCCAGCCCGGGCTCCTGCCCTCTTGCTGACAACGCTCATGCACACAGCCCCTTGAGCAGAATCTTGAAGTTCATATCATCTTACCTGCCAATTATGGCTGAAGTCACCGCTGGACATCTCTGTAGTGACTCGTCACTGAATGCATGTCGAAACCGGTCCTCGTGTTCACTAGGATGTGGCCAGACTGACTCCCCAGTGTGCCAGTGGGCTAGCAGGAAAAGACATGAGTGGAATGCAGCCGATCACCTCTTCCATAGCCAGAAATAAGAGGAGGCCTGATGGTTCCTTCTCATCCACTCTCTCTGTCTCCTTTTCAAAAGCTTCATCCTGTTTGCTGCTTTCATGATGACAAATGGAAATTGTCTCCCCTTCAGGCAATCCCACCAGGGACCTGTGGCCTGGTGTGTCAGAAGAGGCTGTGAAGTAGAGAGAGGACAGGAGGCAGGGAGCACACGGGCCACACCAAATTACAGAGAGCCACCACCCAAGAAGCACCGAGACCACCTGCCCACAAGGTCCCTCCCTACCTTTGGCTCACAAGCGCAGATTTAATTCCTAGATTACTCACCACTAAAACTCACAGCGGCACAGGTCTACAGTATGTATTTCCTCGGCGAGCAGACGCTATGTGAAGACCAACAAGCCGTCTCCGAAATTACCCCCTTTCAAATAAAAATAAAAAGCGGACTTTAGTCATGTGTGCCACAAGGGGAAATAAACATCGTTACTGCTGCGGCTCCATGGGCCAGGCATTCTTCCTTTCCATTTTTATGTCCTGTTTTCCTTTAAAGTTTTTTTCAGAATTAATAGTTCAGGCCCCAAAGTCCGTGGGGAGACCATGAGGGATTTGTATGAAGGATAAACTCCTGACGGGAGTGGAGCTTGCAGGAGAATGGCTGTCTTCTTTAGTTCTTGGTCTTAGGAGTGCTTCCTGAATGTTGTCAGAATCTTCTATCACTGGCAACAGACAAAGGAGGTTATCGACTGGAGAGAACATAAGCTCAGCTAAACAAACAACGCTCTTTTGTGGGCACTCTCTTCTTGTTTTTACACGAGTGATATCAAGTAATAGTTTCTTACCAGGCCTGCAAACGCAAAACTGTGAAATAAACTAAATTTGACTTCCATTCAACAAAGCTTTATTGAGTAGAGTGCAAGGCGTAAGAACCATAGGACAGGAAGATGACTAAAACAATTCCTGTCTTCCGGCAGGGGTCAGCCAAATAGGGGCATGGGGCAGACACTAGGAGGGGTCAATAGGAGCTATAAGAAGGTGCATGGGGCATGGTTCAAAGAAGGAAGGAATCACAATCAAGTCCTCATGGGGGGTGTGGGGAGAGAGCTGGGCAGAGGGTTTCAAGGGAAAGTTTGCCAGTTAGCTATTGTCACAATAATGCAGCCCAAAACTCATCCACACATTTGCGAGTTGGCCTGGTTTGGCTGATCTAGGCTGGCTTAGCTGGGCAGCTCTGCTTCACACATCTTCTGGGATTGGCTCCTCACTAACTGGGTTCAGGTCTGCTCCATGTTTGTTTAATCTGGGGCCAGGGTGTTCAGTCTGGGTAGTTCTTCTCATGGTGGTGGCCAAGGCACAAGAGGGAAACCCAAGTGCACAAACACATTTCCAGTGTCTGCTGTGTCACTTCTGCTACCATCCTATTGACCAAAACAAGTCATGTCTGAGACAAACCCAAAGTCAGGGATGGGGAAATGTGCCATGAAACGCCCTGCAGGCAAAGGGAGCAAAGTGCCCAACGGCACAGAAGTTGGAAAATGTGTCATGTCAGGAAATTACAAGTAGCCCTGTTTGAGGACAACACTACAGGAGCACTGAAAGAAACTTTAGTCCTATGGGATGTGCCACACACAAAAACAGGGGTTTTATGGTTTTAAAACATATGAGGAAACACTACGTGCTAGAGTCTCTCTTCAGAGTTTCCCTTTGCACACCAGCACAGTAAAGGTTCTGACAAGTCCTTCAGGAAACAAACCTGTTTCACTCTGTTTAACCCAATGTTTCCTGAGCTCATTTGGTCACAGTCTTTCCCCTCAAGTAACATTCCCTGAAATTGCACAGAACCCCCTTTGAAAAATGCTGGATTAGACCATAGGATGCTCATATGAGAAAGGACTGGAAAGCTACTTTGGATCATATCATGTGGTTCTTGTACAACAAGGTAAAGAGATTGTACTTAATTTCTTAGCAATGTGGAGCCATTCCGAGTTTTAAGAAGAATGACCTAATTGGTAGTAATTTCTGCCTATTCCCTTACCTCAGAAAAATTTTCTATAAACACAAATTTTTATTATTAATAAGGCTTCCTGAGAACTAAAATCAGTAAATAAGTCATGGCCTAAAATAGTGTTTCTACACTTAAGTCATTTATATAGCATGGTCTTGATTCTGTGTATCTATCACCTGTACTATTATTAATTTTTTAAAATTATCTTACTTTTAACTTAAATATATCTTAAAGGGGAACTTTGGTTTAAAGCTACTAAAACTAGTTGCTGTTTAGCTGATTCCAACTCATGGTGACCCCATGTTGTTAGTGGCTGATTTCTTCCAAGGCATCTCTGGGACTCAAATTTCCAACCTTCCAGACAGCAGCTGTGTACATTAACCATTTGCATTCCCAGGACTCCTCTTAAAGTTACTACCTGTCCATAAATTGTTTGCTATTCTTCCCTTCAAGATTGGAGCCTAATTCTCCCCTTGAGTGTGGGCTGGACTTAGCAGTGACTCGCTTCCAGAGAGTAGAATGAAGCAGAAGTGACAGGGTGACACTTCAGAGACTGGATCATAAAAGGTACTGCAACTTCCTCTCTCTCTCTTTCTCTTGCTTACTAGACTCAATTTCTCTGGGGGAAGCCAGCTGCCATATTGTGGGCTGCCTTGTAGAAAAGCCCATATGGTGAAGAACTAAGACCTTCTGCTAATAGTCAGTGAGCAACTGAGGCCTCCAGCCAGCAGCCATGTAAGTGAGCCATCTTGGAACATCCTCCAGCCCCGATCAAGCCTTCAAATGACTGCAGCCCTGGCTGACATCTTTACAGCAACCTTATGAGACACGCAAAGCAGGACCACCCAGCTAAGTAGCTCCCAGATAACTGACACTCAGAAACTGAGTAAGGTAATAAACGTTTATTGTTTGAAGCTGCTAAATATTGGGACTGTTTGTTATGCAACAATAGATAATTAATACATAGTGATAAATGAAAAACCAATGTTACTTGCCACAAATACAAGATATTCTGAAAATAAAATAAACAAAACAATGTCATTAAATTTTAGTTACATACTCTTGTCTGACCAAGACTCTGAATCTGGACCGACCCTCTCTTTCTTGAAAATAGATATTAAATAAAACAAAACAAAAAACACAAACCCATTGCCGTCGAGTCGATTCCGACTCATAGCGATCCTATAGGACAGAGTATAACTGCCCCATAGGGTTTCCAAGGAGTAGCTGGTGGTGGATTTGAACTGCCGACCTTTTGTTAGCAGCTGTAGCTCTTAACCACTGTACCACCAGGGCTCCAAAACAAAAAAGATACTAGCAAGTGTTAAAAACATACTGGCTCTGTTAGCAAGAAAACAGGGGCCTGCGGCCACAAGGTATTGAATTCTGCCAACAACCATGTGAACCTGGAAGAGGACATCAAGCCTCAGGTGAGAACACAGCCTAGCTGATACCTTGATTTCAGCCTTGTGAGGCCCTGAGCAGAGAATCCAGCCATGCCCAGGCCTCTGGCCCACACGACTGTGAGACAATAAATGGGTATTGTTTTAAGCTGCTCAAATAAATAAATACTAGCTTTGTATAATGGAAGACAACTCTGCAATGAAAGGAAACAAACTACTAATACATGCAACAATATGGGTGGATCTCAAAAACTAAGTGAAAGAAGCCAGACACAAAAGTCCACATATTGTATGATTTCATTTATTTCAAATGTCCAGAAAAGGTAAAATAGAGAGACAGAAATTTTAAATCAGTGGTTGGCTGGGGTTGGCGGCTGTAATGGGGATTTACTGCCAATGGGTACAGGGGAAATGGAAGGAACTTTTTTTTTCTATTTCTATTTCTAGATTTTTAGATTTTTAAAAATTTTTATTGTACTTTAGATGAAGGTTTACAGAACAAATAGTTTCTCATTAAACAGTTAGTACACATATTATTTCATGACCTTGGTTAACAACCCCACAACATGTCAACACTCTCCCTTCTCAACCTTGAGTTCCCTATTACCAGCTTTCCTGTCCCCTCCTGCCTTCTAGTCCTTGTCCCTGGGCTGTTGTGCCCGATTAGCCTCATTTTGTTTTATGGGGCTGTCTAATCTTTGGCTGAAGGGTGACCCTCAGGAGTGACTTCATTACTGAGATAAAAGGGTGTCCTGGGGCCATACTCTTGGGGTTTCTCCAGTCTCTGTCTGAAGGAAACTTTTTGGGATGGTGGGTGCATTCTAAAACTGGTTTGTGGTGACGGTTGCACAACCGTGTAAGTTTACTAAAACTCATTGAATTGTGCCCTTAAAGTGAGTGAATATCATGGTATGTAAATTTTACTTCAACAAAGCTGTTAAAAAATAAAAGATGGAGAAATGACATTTATTTTCACAATGTGAGTCAAAGCTGGGCTGTGCCTAAGATCAAAGGCTCACACGCCACCCGCAACATGCTTGCTGTGCTTTGGGAAATTCAGTTCAGAATGCCCACTCCTATTAGTGTACTCTGTGGCTGGACCAGTCCTCAAGGCCTGAAGGTGAGGGCCCTTATGGTGGTGAAAACCTCTGGAGCCAGGCTTTGTCTGCTGCTGTGCTCCCTGCACATAGGACTCAGGAAACACCCTGTTTACAGCTCTGCTGAGGACTCCATGGGCAAACAGACCTCCCTTGGGACGTTTCTCAGAAAACCCTTTTGAAGTCAGAGTGGATGATATGTTGCATGTCTATGGTCTATTTTGAACAGTAGACCTCTCCTGTTATGGATTGGGAGCCCTGGTGGCACAGTGGTTAAGAGCTATGGCTGCTACCCAAAAGGTCAGCAGTTCAAATCCACCAGCTGCTCCTTGGAAACTCTATGGGGCAGTTCTACTCAGTCCTATAGGGTCACTATGAGTTGGAATCAACTCTACGGCAATGGGTTTGATTAGATTGAATTGTTTCCCCCTAAAAGAGATGTGAAACTCCTAACCCCTATACTTATAAATATGACTCTGTTGATAATAGGATTTTCTCCTGTTAATAAGGTTGGTTTTTTTTAACCAGAGTAGGGTGGATCCTAAACATAGTCTCTTCTGAGTGGTGTCTTATAAAAAGACAGACTAGACACAGACACATGTACAGGGGGAAGACAAACATCATGTGAAGACTCATCTGTAAGCAAAGGAACTTCAAAGATGGCTGACAGACACCAGGAACTAGGAGAGGCCCACAGAAGGTATCAATACTGCTGACACCTTGATTTGGACATTTTGCTTCCAGAGCTGTGAGAAAGTAGATTCCTGTTCTCCCCCCCCCCCCCCCACCGCCCCCGTTGGAACATACTGGTTTTATTTTGGGGAGCTTTAATTTTTTCCAACCACTCGTAGGTTATTCCTCTTGATAGAGTCCCACATAATTCTTAGGGTTTCTTCATTTTTTTAAATCCTTTTATCTGATTTTTCTTCAAATAAGTTGGTGTCAAGTGCTTTATCTTCAGTCTCACTGATTCTGACTTCCATTGCCTCAATTCTGCTCCTATGACTTTCTATTGAGTTGTCTAATTCTGACATTTTATTGTTAATGTTCTGGATTTCTGATTGCTGTCTCTCTGTGGATTCTTGCAGCTTGTTAAATTTGTCAATATGCTCTTCTCTAATCTTTTTAATTTCCTCTATTGCGTGTTCCGCATTTTGCTTAATTTCCTTTCTAATTTCTTGAAGAGTTCTGTATATTAATCTTTTGTATTCTGCCTCTGGTAATTCCAAGAAATTTTCCTCCTCTGGAAAATTTCTAGATTCTTTATTTTGGGTGCTTGCTGAAGCCATCATGGATTGCCTCTTTATGTGATTTGATGTTGACTGTTGTCTCCAAGCCACCAATAAGTTATTACATTTATTTACTTTATGTTTGCTTACTGTGTCCTAGCTTCTTGTTTTGTTTTGATATGCCCAAATAGGCTGCTTGTATGAGCTAGCTTGATTATTGGCATCTTTGAAGCTCTCATGTCCTGTCACCAGGTGGTTAGATCTGTTACTAGGTATGTGAGCTCAGGAGTCCACCCACTCCTCCTGTATGGATTCAGCTCAGGTGCCCAGGTAGATAGCCACCAAGTGTGTGGTGTAGGTTCTCACTTACAGTCCTAGACAAGCATGGGTGATTGGTGTAGGCACAGGCATCTGGCTGCAGCAGGGGGACACATTCTGAGCAAGGCAGGGGGCTGACGGCTGCCCCCGAGTATCCAGGAGGAAAACGTGTCCCTGTTACCTAGAGCGCATAGGTGGGTGGGTTTTGTACCTGGACTATGAGCACCTAATGCTGTTGGCTGTAAGGACTGGGGGGCACCTCTTATTCATGGGCCCCTCTTGCAGGTGGCTAGGTGGCGTGGGTGGAAGCACCAGTCCTCAGGCCCCTGTTGTGAGTAGGTGTGGACCCTGCTTAATGGGCAGAGCAGTGTCAAATGTCAAGAACCTACCACTTCACAGCTGAAACAGTTGAAGTAGAGTTCCAGTATATACCCTGTTGTACTGCGGTAATGAGGGCCTACGCTGTTGAGAAGGACTCACACAAGTCTATGCAGGGGGAAAGGCACTCAAAGTCCGTGGATCCCTTACACCTGTGCCTAGGCAAGGGAGCTGTGCCTACCATGGGTTCCTGGCTTAGGGGAGCTGGCAGTTTATTTTTTCTCCTGTTTGTTAATTTGTTTACTCTCCAAGGCAGGGAGAACAGCTCTGGGCATGTGACGGATCCTACTTCTGGCCTAGGGGACTTGGCAATTGCTGAAGCTGGTCTGGGACTCAGTGCAGAGCAGGGACTGGGGAGGTAAATGGGAGAGAGATTTTTCCATAAGGGGGGTGTTTTTGATCCACGCTGTAAGCCGTACACAATTACTTATCTTTAGCTGATCCAGGGCTGCTTTTCACTGGTTCTGGGTGGCTGTGTAGACTCTCATTGGCTGGGTCTCTCCCAGTGTGGAAAACACACTTCCCGAGCACCGCTGCTTGCCTACCTCACAGCTCACCCTCAAGCTGATCAGGCCTGAAGGGCTCAGGCTCTTGCTGGGTCAGTTCTGGCAACTCCTTGCTGCTTCGAACTGTGTCTCCCTCCCCCTGCCACTCAGTCTGGTTCCTCAACTCTGCCTTTGATGTTCAGGGCTCCCAGATTGCCATATATAATTGAATCACTTGTTTTTTGGGGTCTTTGTTGTAAGAGGTCCACCAGAAGCGTCTGACTCCTCTGCCACCTTCGGAGAGTTTTAATTTTTTAACAAATTACCTCAAATGTGAACAATTCTTCCGAACATCAATGCAGTCTTATAATAGCTATTAGTAACTCTTTTTTATTTTTATTTTATTTGTTGTTGTTGTTGTTGAGAATATACACAGCAGAACATACATAAATTTGACAATTTCTACATGTACAATTCAACATTGATTACTGAATTTTTGTAATTAGTGACTTTTAGTTGTGCAACCATTCAAATTTCTGTTCTTTAAAGCCACCCACTTGTGGTATTTTGTTGTTGTTGTGATAAACACTAGGTAACTAAAACCCAACCTTAGCAAAAAAATTCACTTTGGTGCTTGTAATAGCTTTCATTAATGGCCCACATTCTTCACCCTTCCCTGTACCCATGCGCTTTGTGATGTGACTTCGCAGTTCTTTTCACTAAAGAGACGAGTCTATTTCTCTGCCCCTTGACCTCACAGTAACAGGGAAGCTGTGTGTTAAATTTTGTCTTGTGGCTTGTGAGCCCTTTAATGGTTTGTAATTATATGCTTTTGTTGTTGTTGGAGTCACATCTCTCTCCTCTACTTTGGTCAATTTGTTCACTGCTGCATTGCCAATGCCTAGAATGGAACCTGGCCCTAGTAGGTGGCCAACAATATTTGCTGAATTAAGGGAGATGTACAGTGGTCCTGAGAATAATTGGGGGTCACAGACTTAGGCATGATCCACTGTCCTGGTTTACTCCAGGCCGAGAGGTTTTTCCCGGACATGGAACTTTCAGTGCTAAAACCAGGAAAATCCCAGGCAAGCCAGGATGTTGCTCATCCCACTGACACATCCACCTTCTGCTGCAGACAAGTGTATAAAGCGAATTCTTAATGAGGGTTTAACGCTTTTTCATCCAGTTGCAGCATTTTCTGTTTTAAAAAGGGAAAAATAAACACCCAACCTCCCATCATGACCTCTACCACTCACAATTAAACTAGTTAGTGAATTCCCTCTAATTGCTGCAATTCTTAGAACTCTGGAGACAGCAGGAAAAGCAAAGTGAGGAAAGAGTTGAGGGCTGAGGACCTCCTTCCAGAAGGAAGCATCCCCTTCTCACCTTCACTGCCTTTAGCCTCAGGTCTGGAATCATGTCAGGAGGCATGAACTCCTGGCAAGTTGAGGTGATCAGGCTTCCTGAAGATGAAAAAGATCATTGCAACCTGATCTAGATATGGGGTGAATACAGCTGGCCTCAATGCTCTTGTAACTGCCTTTTCCTGGCACTGATGTCTAGCATTTGTGTTAACACTTTACAATTCACAAACTGTCACACACCACATCCCCTGATGTCACCACTCAACTATTCTCGTAGGCGTCACCACTATTGGGAGACAATTCTCTATGGGTCGCTCATATTTCTGCATGTCTTACAAGCAGAAGCGCTGACTGCAGTCTCCCACTGGGGCAAAGGGCAGGCATGTTTAAAGTTCATTGTAATAAAGATAATGCCTCCTCCAGGACAAAATTCAGGCAAGATTACTGCCCGTTATAAAAAATGCAGGTTTTTTTAAGCTCAGGTTTCTCTTTTGTGACACAATCCAGGGGGTGCCTCGGTGGTTCAAACCGTTAACACACTCAGCTGCTAACCCAAAGATTGGAGGTTTAAATCTACCCAGAGGCTCCTCAGAAGAAAGGACTGGCAATCTACTTCTGAAAAATCAGCCACTGAAAACCCTATGGCGTCCATGCTACAATATGAATGTACCTCAAAAACCTTATGCTCAGTGAAATAAGTCAACCACAAAAGGACAAATATGGCATGGTCTCATTTATATGAAATAGCAAGAATAGTCAAATGTATAGAGACCAGAGCTTATCAGTGGTTGCCAGGGGTGGGAGGGAGGAGGAAAGGGACAGCCATTGTTTAGGAAGTAGCGGGTATTTGTTTACTGTGATGAGAAATTTGGCAATGATTATGGGTGATGGTTTCACAACATGATTAAAGTAATTATATCACTAAACTGTACGCCTGAAGAAAGCTGAATTAGCAAATGTTGTGCTATATGTACTTTTACAATTTAGAAAAAAAAACACTGTATGGAGCACAGTTCTACTCTGACAAATATGGGGCCGCTGTGAGTCAGTGTTGACTCGATGGCAAAAGGCTTTTTTTAATGCAACCCACAGTATGTGCAATTGTCACCTATCCCTCATCTCATCTCCTGTGGAAATTGGGGCTTAGGAAAACAACATAAATGCTGACACACTGGCTACTGTTATTGCTGAGAGTAATAAACTGCCCTTTGTCTCTGACCCAGGCGTCTTGTGTCTTCTGTCAGCATCCAGGAAACTGTGGCAGGCTACCTTGCAAGTAGGGTAGAGTCTCAGACCCTTCACAGTTCTTGACAGTCACTTGATATGTTCCCACTGTAACTCTGACTCCCCTTAACCCTTGCCCATCACCACACACAGATCTCACTCCTTCCCACCTGAGTAATGGTATCACCCTCCATTTAGTTGCTCAGTCCTGAAACCTGGGACTCATCATTGACATCCACCCACACTTCCAATCCCTGAGCAAGACTCATTGGCTCTTCCTCCAATCCCAATGATATCCTGAATCCATTTACTTCTCTCTACCTCCTTGCTGCCGTGGCTAGTGGCCTTCCTGCTTCTTCTCTGGCCCACTATAGTCCTCTATCCACAGTCCAGCAAGTTAGATCGCACCACAGCCCAGTTTTCTCCTCTTCCCAGTCAGGCCCCTAGCTTTCTCTTATTTCTAGAACACACCAAGGGCAGTTCCCTCTTCTCACGTTCTTTCCTTGGCTTTTCTTGTCTTTCAGGTTTAATGTTACTTCCTGGGAAACGCCTTTCCTGACCAATGGGTTTAATATGGAGCCAGCACGGCACCAGGTCCTTTCCTTCTGGGCACTTGCCACAGGTGCTAATTGTTGTAGTAGTTTATTTATTTGCTTGTATATTATCTTCACTTCACTGGGAAGTGAGTTCTCTGAGAGTAGAGACCTTGTCTGTGTGGGAATTTTCTCAATAAATATTTGTGGAACCCAAAATTACATTTTCCAAAGAGCAGCTTGTATTTTAAAGGCCCATACTATTAGGTATTTTTAGTGTGATCCATGGTACCAATTACAAATTCCTTGAAAAAGACACATTTTTGTACTTTCCTATGAACTTAACATTTTTTAGGACTTCATTTCAGAAAGCATCATATACAGGTCAGATAGCTTCTTGATGGTTTTCTAGGCCTTTTGTACTAAGTGATAAATGCTCTAATGAAGCTTTAAAAGCTGCAAAATTAAATGCAGGCATCTTTTCCAGGAGCTTGTTGACATATGCAGTTGCTTTTAAATTTCGTTGGCCCTCCGAGCTAGCAGCTACATACTGAAGATTTTATAAGGGTCATCAGTGTTAGGGAAATCTTTTGAATTCTGAGTGCTCTTAAAAATATTGCATTGTTTTTTAACAGTACTGAATATTTCCCCAAATTACTCAAAATCTAGCGGAGCGCTTGCACACTGCTGACACTTAATAATGATAAAGTATAGATGAGATGTTGTATTATGTCAAACAATACTATTTTGGAGGCAGTTTCTCTGTGTGTGAAGTGCTCTTGGAATTAACTCTTGACCTGTTTCTTCAGAGCCTTGTGTTACAGTTCAGATATCACAGAAAAGTGGCTCAATTGACTTCACTGGATGTGAAGATATGTATATGTGGAGGCTCCTGGAAGGCATTTGCTTGCCTGATAAAAGGATTGCCTGCAACAAGTACAGTTCTTCTCTAATGTGGATGGGATGGCAGGTACCCTGGCAGGCTTTTGGCAACCATGGGGAGGAAAGCCCAAAGAAATCTCAGGCGTACCAATTATGTTATCTAGGTCCTTCAAGAAGAAGATGCCAAGAAGGGATTACCATGCAAGGATTTTATTAGAGCAAATGCCCATCTGAAGGAAATTAGGGAAGGAGCTGAAAAAGTCTGGTTGAGCCATCAAAGTATGATCAAGTCTAACCCCAAGTGAAGAAGAGGTTGGATGAAAGCATTCTAGACTGCTGTATTGTCTGAGGAAAGTTTGGCAAAGCCATCAGGGAATCTTCAAACCAGCGTTGGCTATAAGATGAATCCCAGGCCTCCTAGGAATGAGACTGCCTCGGTATCTCTGCTACACCAAGTCATTGGCTGGGAGCCACCTGTGGGAGGTACGGCCTTGGCACAAAATTGCAATGGACTTCAAAGTGCATCAGCTATGGCCCTTGGTCAATTACATTCCCAGTAGCTGGAGGTCTGTAAGGCAAGTTCCCAGGGCCATGACGCCAGACGTTATATTATTAAACTGACGCAACACGAACTTCCTCTGGAATACTTTCTATAAGAGGAAAAAAAAAAACCCTCCTATTTGTCTATATTCCTGTCTCATTTTCTATAACCTGCTGCTGAGTGCATTCCTAACAGATACACTTTCACCCCAGTTAAAGCTCAGCCTCCCATTATTGCTGGTCTCCCCTCTTTCCTCTCTCCTTCTCCCTCTTGTTTCTTCTCTACCCTTTCCTTCCTTCATTTTCTCATGGAGAACTGCTTAATTCTTCTCTTTGATACTTAAACTTCTGCCAGCACCCAGTCCTCAAGGTCTCACCTTCAGCTCCAAGTGGCTTATCAAGTTGTTTTCCCCAAACAAACACTACTCTCTCCGTAAGAGGAATTCTGGTGCCAGGTGTTAAGATAAAAAATGTCCCTCATTGCACATGTGCACTGGCACACACACTCACACATACACACACAACAAATGTTCTCTAGGGTAAGTTGCTTATCTTGCCCCCTACCATGTGACCTACTTTAGAACTGGGACCCTATCTTTTTGTGTGTAATTTAAGTTTATTATGAAGTATTTATAGCATATCGAAAAGCATCAAGGATAATATAACACCACATGGATTAAACAGATGTTAGCACTTTACCATATTTGCTTTGAGTCTTATTTTAAGAAATTTTATTACAGATGATAATAATTATAATAATACTAACACATATAGTACTGAATATGTGCTAGGCCTTGCTCTGAATGTTTCATATGTATTAACCCTTTTAAACCTCATAGAACTCTGTAAAGTAGATATTAATATTGTCCCTGGTTACAGATGAGGAAAATGGGACACAGAGATGTCGAGTAACCTGCCCAAAGTCACACAGCCAATACATATAAGAGCCAAGGTTTGAATCCAGGCACGCTAGACTAGATGCATCTTGAATCATATTTTATTTATTCTTATGCGCAATGCTTAGGATACAATGATTACCCAGAAGATGTTTGTTAAATAAATAACTAAATAAAATCCTGTAAATTTGTAAATAAATATAGGACTAATAAATAAATAGAATTAGGCTCAAAGAGTGACCAAATCTTCTTTGTGAAATGACCCCAGCCATAAAATGCTAAATTTTCTATCAAAATTCTGTCATCTTGAGTCCTATAATATTTTTTAATTTCCCTTGTCTAGGGGCTTCTGAGGAGCCCTGGTGGCACAGTGGTTCAGTGGAAGGCCAATGGTCTGAACCCACCAGCCACTCTGTGGGAGAAAGAGGTGGCAGTCTGCTTCCGAAAAGATTAAACCAAAAGCCAGACCTGCTGCTATCAAATCGATTCTGACTTAGCAACCCAATAGTACAGAGTAGAACTGCCCCATAGGGTTTCCAAGGTTGTAGTCTTTACAGAAGCAGACTGCTTCATCTTTCTCCCAAGGAGCAGCTGGTAAGTTCGAACTGCCAACCTTTCAGTTAGCAGCCAAGCAATTAACCACTGCACCACCAGGGCTCCTTCCCGTTAAGATGACATCCTTGGAGACCCTGTGGGGGCAGTTCTACTCTGTTCTGTAGGGTCCCTATGAGTCAAAATCCACTCGACGGCAATGGTTTTTTTGTTTTTTTAGTGGCTTCCTACCAACAAGAGGCATAGATCTTGGATTAGTTATCTATTGCTGCATAATAAATTATCCCAACACAAAATAGCTTAAAGCAACAATTGTTGTCATTACTGTACGTTGTTGAGTGGATTCTGACTCATAGTGATCCTATAGGACAGAGTAGAACTGCTTCATAGAGTTTCTTAGGCGACTATGTACTTGGACCTTGCCGGATGAAATACACAGGAATCAAATTGACTACATCTGTGGAAAGAGACAGTGGAGAACAGTCAGAACAACTGCAGACAGACCATCAATTGCTCATGTGCAAGTTCAACCGAAGCTGAAGAAAATTAAAACAAGTCCATGAGAGCCAAACTATGACCTTGATTATGTCCCACCTGAATTTAGAGACCGTCTCAAGAATAGATTTGACTCATTGAATACTAATGACCAAAGACCAGATGAATTGTGGGATGACATCAAGGACATTGTACATGAAGAAAGCAAAAAGTCATTAAAAAGACAGGAAACCAAGAAAAGACCA
This sequence comes from Dugong dugon, assembly GCA_030035585.1. NCBI lineage: Eukaryota > Metazoa > Chordata > Mammalia > Sirenia > Dugongidae > Dugong > Dugong dugon. The sequence goes on along the minus strand of CM057480.1, from coordinate 16,089,846 downwards.
AAATGGATGTCAGAAGAGACTCTGAGACTTGCTGTTGAACGTAGAGTAGCTAAAGTGAAAGGAAGAAAGATCACGTAAAAGACCTGAACAGAAGATTTCAAAGGCCAGCTCGAGAAGAAAAAGTAAAGTATTATAATGAAGTGTGGAAAGACCAGAAGGAAGAAAACCAAAAGGGAAGAACACGCTCGGCATTTCTCAAGATGAAACAACTGAAGAAAAAATTCAAGCCTTAAGTTGCAATATTGAAGGATTCTATGGGCAAAATATTGAACAACGCAGGAAGCATCAAAAGCAGATGGAAGGAATACACAGGGTCACTGTATCAGAAAGAATTGGTCAATGGTCAATATTCAACCATTTCAGGAGGTAGCATATGATCAAGAACTGATAGTATTGAAGAAAGAAATCCAATCTGCCCTGAAGGCACTGGCAAAAAATAAGGCTCCAGGAAGTGACAGAATACCAACTGAGATGTATCAAAAAATGATTGCAGCACTGGAGGCGCTCACTGGTCTACGCCAAGAAATTTGGAAGATAGCTACCTGGCCAACCAACTGGAAAAATTCATATTTATGCCCATTCCAGAGAAAGGTGATTCAATATAATTCTGAAATTATCTAACAATATCATTAATATCACACACAAGTAAAATTTTGCTGAAGATAATTCAAAAACAGTTGTAGCAGTACACTGACAGGGAACTGCCAGAAATTCAAGCCAAATTCAGAAGAGGATGTGGAACAAGGGATATCATTGCTGATGTCAGATGGATCTTGGCTGAAAGCGGAGAATACCAGAAAGATGTTTACCTGTGTTTTATTGACTATGGAAAGGCATTCAACTGCTTGGATCATAACAAATTATGGATAATATTGTGAAGAATGGGAATTCCAGAACACTTAATTGTGCTCATGAGGAACCTGTACATAGAACAAGACAAGAGGCAGTTATTCGAACAGAACAAGGGAATACTAAGTGGTTTAAAACCAGAAAAAGTGTGCATCAGGGTTGTATCATTTCACCATACTTATTCAATCTGTATGCTGAGCAAATAATCCGAGAAGCTGGACTATATGAAGAAGAATTCGACATCAGGATTGGAGGAAGACTCCTTAACAACCTGCGATATGCAGATGACACAACCTTGCTTGTTGAAAGTTAAGAGTACTTGAAGCACTTACTGATGAAAATCAAAGACTACAGCTTTCAGTGTGGATTGCTCCACGACATAAAAAAAACAAAATCCTCACAACTGGACCAATAAACAACATAATGATAACTGGAGAAAATATTGAAGTTGTCGAGGATTTCAATTTACTTGGATCCACAGTCAACGCCTATAGAAGTAGCAGTCACGAAATCAAACGACATATTACATTGGACAAATCTGCTGCAAAAGACATCTTTAACATATTAAACAGCAAAGATGTCACTTTGAGGACTGTGGTGTGCCTGACTCAGGCCGTAGTATTTTAAATTGCCTTATATGCATGTGAAAGCTGGACAATGAATAACGGAGACCAAAGAAGAATTGATGCTTTTGAATGATGGTGTTGGTGAAGAATACTGAATATACCATGGACTGCCAGAAGAATGAGAAATCTGTCTTGGAAGAAGTACAGCCAGAATACTCCTCAGAAGCGAGGATGGAGAGGGTTCATCTCACATACTTTGGATGTGTTATATGGAGGGACCAGTCCCTGGAGAAGGACATCATGCTTGGTAGGGTAGAGGGTCAGCTAAAAAGAGGAAGACCCTCAACAAGATGGATTGACACAGTGGCTGCAAAGATGGGCTCACACGTAGCAACAATTGTGAAGATGGTGCAGGACCAGGCAGTATTTTGTTCTGTTGTACATAGGGTCGCTATGAGTCAGAACCGACTCGACGGCACCTAACAACAACAAAAACAACCTTTACAGAAGCACATCACCAGGTCTTCCTCCCATGGAGCCAGGAGGGTTCTAACCATTGCCCTTTTCGTAAGCAGCCAAATGCTTAACCATTGCACCACCAAGGCTCCTTAAAACAACAATAAAAAATCCAAAAAACCAGACTTGCTGCCATCAAGTTGATTCCGACTGATAGCAATCCTATAGGACAGAGTAGAACTGCCCCACAGGGTTTCCAAGGAGCAGCTGGTGGATTCGAACTGGCAACCTTTTGGTTAGCAGCCATAGCTCTTAACCACTGTGCCACCAGGGCTCCAAAGTAGTCCCTTATTATTACTCACGATTTCTGTGGTTTAAGAATTCAGACGGGGCACAGTGGGGAAGCCTTGTCTCTGCTCCACGATGTCTGGTCCTCAGTTGGATTAACTCAAAGACCAGGACTGAAATCATCTAAAGGTTCCTGCACTCACATGCTTGACAGCCGCTCACCGATGCCTGAGGGACTAGCTAGGACTGTTAGCTCAGGCTTCCTTACAGCTTGGGGCTTGGATTCCAAAGGCAAGTGACCCAGGGACAGACAGGCGGAAGCCTATTGCCTTTTATGACCTCAGAAGTCACACAGTATCACTTCCATCTCTTTCTGTTAGTCAAGACAATTACAACGGTCTGTCTGGGTTCGGGAGTCCCTGGGTGGTGCAAACAGTTAACGCACTCAGCTACTAACTGAAAGGTTGGCAGTTTAAGTCCACCCAGAGGTGCCTGCCTTGGAAGGAAAACCCGGTGACCTTGAAAACCCTATGGAGCATAGTTCCGCTCTGACAGACGTGAGGTTGCCATGAGTCATAGTAGACTTGACTGCAACTGGTGCTGGTCTGGGTTCAAAGGGAGGGAACATAGACCTTACTCTTGATGGAGGGTTGTCAGCATCACAATGTAAGAAAAGTGGGCAGGGTAGAATATTTACTGGTGTAGGATCTTTAGAAAATACAATCTCCCACAGATCCTGAAAAACAGACAATGTAATAGGTATTCTTTCTCTTATGAAAGGATAGTTGATTCTTTTTAATCAATTGGATCTCACTAGAATGTCTGAGAATGTGCTTAACCAGTGTCCACCATTAAAGCAGAACAGAAGCAAATTATTGTTCAAGTATTGTATAACCAGTTCCATCCTTTTGTATTTGCCTGTTCAAATGTTATCAGCCCTTAAAATGCTGAATACTCGGGCAACCTTAAAAATCCAGCCAAGTCTTGTTTTCTAAAATTCTACAGTGTTTTTCTCAGGGCCAGCTTCTTCCCCAGCTTTACTTTGTCTTATGAACCCACAATTTACAGGTCGGTTATGGCCTGAGGTACATCGGCACTAGCTGTGGCCACAGATTCGTCAATAAACTCCTGTAACTCAGAGCAGACTTGACAAAGGTCGGGGGTTCTACATTGTTCCAGCATATGTGTAGAAGGAGCTATTTTCTGGTTGGTTTATATTCCTGGGACAAAGCAGATGTAATTCATACCTAGAAGAAATAAAGGCAGTATCCTATCTGACTGTTCAAAAGACTTACTCTCCTTGTCCTGATAGAAAATAGCTACCTCCCAGAACTGAGCAAGAAAACGTAATAAAGTAGAAAAGCCTCCTGAAAAAGAGGTTATGGCATTCTTTGCTCTGAAAGAGAATGGCGGGTCACTTTTAATGGTCACATCACACACACGGTGTTCTTCTGAGAGAGTGGAGGTAAATCGAGTAAAAAGCCTTAATATTTTCTTCAGTTGTAACAGGAGAAAGTGCTAAGTGCACTGAGTTGAAGAACATCTCGCACTAAGGTTTTCTGCCTCCTGTGTGTGTACAAATCACCAAGACTGTCAGCAATTGCTGTCTTATTCTGGAAATGCCCAAAGAGAGAGACGGGAGATGGGGTTGTCTAGAGGGCATCGCTGGGTTTTGGTTACTAAAGAAAATAAGCCTTTTCCTCCTATTTCTTCTCACCCCTCCGCTTTGACTGTCGCTGCATAAACAGTTATGTCATCTGGGCCATAATTTTTCTAAGGAATGAGTTATTTAAGTTCTCTAATTTAATCATCCTAAGATTATCTTCTTACCTCGATTTAATAAAGGAAACTAAAAAGTGTTTTCTTTCTGTTAGTATCCTGCTTAAAAACGTGGATAAAATCAGCCTCTGGAAAGTATGAGAAACAGATCATGTTTGCAGAAAAAAGTTTCTCTCTTTTTAAAAAGTGTGTGAATAAAATTTAAAAATCCCCACGAGGGTGAAAAAATCTGCCAAAATTTTTAGTTGAAAGGGATTTCGTTTCACAGCAAGAGCTGGTAATGTAAAATGATCCCTTCAAATACAAACCCATGGCTTCCTGGTAATTGTGTTATTTTTCAGGCAAATAAGGTATTTTCTTCTAATTTATTGTTTTCCAGAAATTTTTTATGTCTGGTAGCAGTCAATGGGACTAAATTTGGGCCACCTGTTCCTATTGGTTTTCAATCTTACATTCTGGGAAATCACTGTAGTCAGCTTTCTCCAGTAAAGATTATTCTGGAACCATAAATACTGTTTTTATATTAGCATGAATTTTTTTTTTTTTTTTTGAGTAAAGGACATTAAGATTTTTAAACTGCTTGAAAGAGTATTAGTTCTTCCTTCATCAAGGAAAACACCTTGATTTTTTTAACAGCTTTATTGAGATATAATTAACATACCATACAATTCACTTATTTAATGTATACAATTCAGTGTTTTTTAGCCTACTCATAGGGTTGTGCAACCATCACCTACTTTTACAACATTTCTGTCCCTCCAGAATGAAACCCCATACCCTTTAGCAACCAAACCCATTGCCATTGAGTCGTTTCCAACTCATAGAGACCCTATAGGACAGAGTAGAACTGCCCCATAGAGTTTCTAAGGAGTGCCTGGTGGATTCAAACTGCCGACCTTTTGGTTAGCAGATGTAGCTCTTCACCACTAAACTCCCAGGGTTTCCATACCCTTTAGCCATCACTCCTTATTCCGCCACCTCCCCTGCCCCAGTCCAAGGCACCCACCGATGTACATTGTGTCTCTATTGATTTGCCTTTTCTGGACATTTCATATAAAAGGACTCATACAGTGTGCTCCTTTGTGACTGGCTTCTTTCACTTGGAGCCCTGGTGGGGTAGTGGTTAAGAGCTTGGCTACTAATCAAAGGGTCAGCAGTTCACATCCACCAGCTGCAGTTGAGGCAGTTCTACTCTGTCCTATAGGGTCATTATGAGTCAGAAATGACTCAATGGCAATGGGTTCTTTCACTTTGCGTGTTTTTGAGGTTTCCCCAAGTTGTAGCATGTATTGGTACTTCATTCCTTTCTATTTATGAATAGTTTTCCTTCATATAGTCATTTGTTTGTTTCCATTCATAGCTGATGGACATTTGGACTGTCTCCACTTTTTCAATAATGTGATTATGAACATTCATGTACAAGTTTTTGTGTGGCCCTATGTTTTCAATACTCTTGGGTGTGTACCTAAGAGAGAAATTACCGGGTCATATGGTAACTCTATATTTAATTTTTTTGAGGAACTGTCAAATCATTTTTCACAGTGGTTGCACCATCTTACACTTCCACTAGCAATGTATGAGGATCCCAATTTCCCCCCATACTCCCTGTCATGGATTGAACGGTGTCGCCCAAAAATATGTGTATCGATTTGGCTAGGCCATGATTCCCAGTATTGTGTGATTGTCCACCATTTTGTCATCTGATGTGATTTTCCTATGTTTTGTAAATCTTATCTCTCGGATGTTAATGAGATGGGATTAGTGGCACTTATGTTAATGAGGCAGGACTCAATTTACTAGATTGTGTTTTAAGCCAATCTCTTTTGAGATATAAAAGAGCGAAGCCAGCAGAGAGACAAGGGGACCTCATACCACCAAGAAACAAGAGCCAGGAGAATAGTGCATCCTTTGGATCCTGGGTCCCTGTTTCCATTTGTACAGTTTTCCTGTCCCTTCCTGCCTTCTTGTCTTTGCTAGTGTGCCCATTAGTCTAGCATACATGACTGAACTATGAAGCACATCCCTCATGTGTGTTATTATTGGCCCGATAACCAAAAACCAAACCCATTGCCATTGAGTCAATTCCAACTCATAGTGACCCTACAGGACAGAGTAGAACTGCCCCACAGGGTTTCCAAGGAGCAGCTGGTGGATTTGAACTGCCGAGCTCTTAACCACTGCGCCATCAGGGCTCCTGTTCGCCCTATAGACCTGTCTAATTCTGTTAACTTTCTTGATGATATCTTTTGAAGCACAAAAGTTTTTAATTTTGATGTAGTCTAATTTATCTATTTTTTCTTTTGTTGCTTGTGCTTTTGGTATCATATCAAATAAACCGTTACCTAGCCCAAGGTCATGAAAACTACCTCCGTCTTCTAAGAATGTTATAGTTTTAGCTTTTACATTTAGGTCTCTGATCTATTTTGAGTTAATTTTTATGCGTGGTGTACAGTAGGGTTCCAAATTCATTCTTTTGCATGAAGATATCCAGTTGCCCCAACACCATTTGTTGAATGCTCGTGTTTCCTTCACTAAATTGTCTTGGCAGCTTGCCGAAAATCAATTGATGATAAATGTATGGGTTTATTTCTGAATTCTCAATTTGATTCCATTGATCTGTATGACTATGCTTTTGTCAATACCACACTGTATTGGTTGCTGTAGTTTTTTAGTAGCTTTGAAATCAAGAAGTATAAGTTCTCCGACTATGATATTCTCTTTCAAGATTGTATTTCCATCTGAATTTTAGGATCACCTTATAAACGGCTGCAAGAAGACAGCTGGGATTTTGTTTGGGATTCTGTTGTATCTGTAGGTCACTTTGGAGGTATAGCCATTTTAACAATATTGCATCTTCCAATCCATGATTTAGATCATTACGATCCATTAATTTAGGCTTTCTTTAATTTCTTTCAACGTTTTGTGATTTTCAGTGTACAAGCCATGCATCGCCTATGTTAAATTTATTCCTAAGTATTTTCTCCTTTTTGATGCTATTATAAATGGAATTGCTTTCTTAACTTCAGTTTTGGAATGCTCATTTCTAGTGTATAGAAATAAAATTGATTTTTGTATCTTCATCTTGTATCCTGTAACCTTGCTCGACTTGTTTATTAGCTCTGATAGTTTTTTAGTGGACTCCTTATAATTTTCTGTGTACAAGATCATGTCATCTGAAAATAGAGATAGTTTTAATTCTCCCTTCCCAAAATAAATGCTTTATTCTATTAATAGTGTGTATAGCATTAATTGATTTTCAGATGTAAACTAGCCTTGTATTCCTGGGATAAACCTCAGTTGCTCATGGTGTATGATCCTCTCCTCTGGTGCTGCATTTGTTTGCTAGTATTTTGTTGATAATTTTTGTGTCTATATTCATAAGGGATATTGGTCTTTTTCTTTTCTTGTGGTGTTTTTGTCTGATTTTGGTATTGGGGTAATACTGGCCTCATAGAATGAGTTAGGAAGTGTTCCCTCCTCTTCTATTCAACCTGCTGTAACTGGAGTAGAGCTTTCATCCTATGAGTGAGTCAGAGCAGGGTAGGGATAAGGGGATTGGTCCTCTGGGCTGTGCCACCTGAAATAGAGCTTCGGCATCGGCAGCTCAGGGCTAGGGGGGCCTCAGAAACACCGGCAGCTTGCCCCTCCTGGGGTGAAACTGTAGCCTCAGGTGGGGAGCTGGAGAGAGAGGGAGCCCCTGTCTTCTTGGCCCCACCTGTCCAGAGTAGCTTCTGTAACAGGAGCTTGGGGTGCAGTGGGTAAGGAAGTGGGTAGTGTCTCAAGTGTCACAGACTCTTGCTGTTCTTTCCAAGGTTTAGTATATTTTTTTGAATGGATTTTTTCCATTTGCTGTAAACCTTAGAACAATTTCCAAAGACTTTAAATTATTGCCTTTTTATAATTTTCATCAGTTAATTTGTCATTTTTCTGGAGAAAGGGTCTACTGAGCTCCTTACTTCACCATTCTGGAAGTGCCACCCTACGTTGATTTTTTTTTTTTTTTATTGTTGTAATTAAATGAAGTTTACATTTCAAGTTAGTCTCCCATACAAAATTTTTATACCTACATTGTTATGAGACCCTAATTGCTCACGCCATTCTGTGACAGCACACTCCTCCTTTCTGCCCCTGATTCCCCATGGCCATTCAACCAGCTCCTAACCCTCTCTGCTGCTCCATCTCACCTCTGGACACAAGCTGCCCCTTTGGTCTCTTGTATCTACTTGAGTAAGAGGCACACTCTTCACGAGTATCACTCCATGTCCCACAATCCAGTCCAATCTCTATCCAAAGAGTTGGCCTCAGAAATTGTTTTAGTTCTGGGCTGATAGAGAGTCCAGGGGCCATGCTTTCCAGGGTTCCTCCAGTCTCAGTCAGACCATCAAGTCTGGTCTTCTTACTAGAATCTGAGCTCTGCACCCCATCACTCTACTGCCCCATCAGGGATACACTGATTTTTTTTTTAACCTCCATATTTAATTGGATTGATGACCCCTTGACCACTGCATCTGGGAGGACCAAAAGCTAAGAAAGTCGTTAAGAGCTGTGAGGGTGGGAAATAAAGACTCGGGGCTGTTACCTGAAAACAGTGGTCGATTCGCGCAAACTCTGGTTGCCTCTTAAGATTTCAAATGATGTCGCATATTTTCCTCTCCCCATTTCCCCCCAGCCCCAGTTATCAAAATGGAATGCTGGTAGCTCACTTCCATTTTCATATGACAAATATGTGACACATAACATTTCTACCCTTTGATTAAGGGTAGGGTTGCATAGTCAATTATTGTAAGTGTAGTCAATACGTTGTACACCTGTAAAAACAAGTGAGGATATGAGTCCCAAGAGGACAAAACTTGCTATTCTGGTTTTCCATGTTTGTATGAAATAGGAAATGGTAGTCAAACAATAAATGATATCTTTAAAGTGGTATTTTCAAATAGAGCAGGATTTCTGGATAGCACAAATTATTCATAACCCAACAGGGTCATAACAGAGCTTTATATTCTCAAAAGAACACATTTTCTTTCCTGAGACACAGGGCCCAATAGACAAGGAACTGAATTAAGATAGTCCCTCACATCAGCAACAGTTTTGAAGTTTCAGTCTGAGGAAGAATACAATTTGAAATGTAAAGGCACTCAAATGTAAAATTTTTTAAAGTACAAAGATAATTCTCTGCTTAAAAATAGTTATCATGTCAATTCTGTTTGAAAAAACTTAGCAGATTTAGGAAGTACTTCTTTGGGGATAACACAATCATAATATTTAACAGTTGATACCATTCTTGTTCCTCTGGGAGAGTAGAACCTAATTCTTTAAGTTATGAATTAATTTTTTAAAACTGATACAGTGCTAATGGTGTATTTTAATATATTTCCATTCACAGGGCTTCCAAGATTTTTTTTTTAAACCTGCATAAGAGTGCAGTATATAAATATGACTATAGTTTATTGAAGATAATTTTCATAATTTTGTCCATTTCCTTGGCCATATGTACCTCAGTCATAGGTAATTGGCCTGTTTCTCAATGCCTAATATATACAGAATGCCTAGTAATAGCATTCTATAAAAACTTAGAAGTAAAGAGTGTTATAGAAAATAACCCCTAGGGAAACTGAAGTACATAAAGATTAAGTGATTTTTCCCAAAGCCCAGAGTCAATAAATAGTCCAAACCAAAAGCCAAACCCATTGCTGTAGAGGCGATTCCGGCTCATAGTAACCCTATAAAACAGAGTTGAACTGCCCCATAGGGTTTCCAAGGAGTGCCTGGTGGATTTGAACTGCTGACCTTTTGGTTAGCAGCCATAGCTCTTAACCACTATGCCACCAGGGTTTCCCAATCAATAGTAGTAGAGGTAAAACTAGAACCTGTCTACCAACTTTCCGTGGATGCCATTTCCCCTGCATTGAATAAGCCACAGTCAACCCTGAAATAGAAGGCTAGATAGACAAAAGCACCCGTAATAACCATAACAATATTTTAGCACTTTTCAATTTATAGAGTTTTCACATTCATTTTCTAAATATTATCTGACCACAATCCTTTCAGGTATAAATTAGCAGTGGCTGTTGCAGTAAGAGCAGTAGCAACAGTAAGAGTATTGATAGCCCCATCGTGGAGATGAGGAAACCAAGACTTCCAAATATTTAGTGATTTGACCAGCATCACAAAGCCAGGGAACAGAAGAACCAGGGCATACACCCAGGTCTTTCCACCCAAAATTGTGTTCTAGACACAGAATGAAGGTCAGTGGGGTTTAGCACACACTGATTACCAAGGTGCTGGGGAGACAAAAAGATGAGCAAGACAAGGTCTTGCCCTGAGGGCATATACATGCAAGTCATGGCCCCTCGTGATTCTTCCTATTGCACACAGCGTCTCCTCCGCCACTAAGGCATGACTCAGTATTGACATCAAGAGATATAACAGTTCCACCTGAAATCTACCAGTGTTTTGACTTTGAGCCAATTGTTCAACCTCTCCATGCCTTGGTTTTCTATTAAAAAAAAATTACCTCCTTCCAAATCGCAACATGATACAGTGACTGCGTAAGTATGAATCTTTAAAGAGCAAGAGTGATGTTTGGTGCTTCTAGTGACACCCTTTCTCCCAAGCATCTCTATGTAACAATTATTTCGAGATCCTGGTAGACGGACGAAGATAGCAGCACAGCGTGAATTTAGTTACATAGAAATGCCAAGGCCTAAAACACCGGGAGGGCTGCTCGAAGACTTACTAAATCTGGGGTGCCCCAAGGTGGGGTTGGACATGGTGGTATGGCTCCAGGACTGGGAACAGGGAGGTAGAAGTGCAAGACAATTACAAGCCTCCAGATAGAAGTCACGAGGGTATTGGTGGTTCAGTGGTAGAATTCTCACCTTCTGTGCAGGAAACCTGGGTTTGATTCCTGCCCAGTGCACGTCATAAGCAGCCACCACCTGCCTGTCAGTGGAGACTTACGTACTGCTCTGATGTTGAACAGGTTCAGGAAGAAAGGCCTGGCAATCTACTTCCAAAAATCAGCTAATGAAACCCTATGGATCACAACAGTCCAATTCCAGTATGCGCGGGGTCGCCATGAGTTGGGGCCGACTCTACAGCAGCTAAAAACAACAACAGACAGACAGAGGCCACAAATTGGAGCCTTGGTCTCAAGTCTGTCTTGTTCATCCCACTCTGTTTTTATAGACATTGTAATTGGTTGCCAACATTTAAAAATTAAGAGGTTTCACAAAATGTGGTACATACATATAATGGACTACTACTCAGCCAGTAGGAGTAATGAAGTCTAGACATACGTTACAATATGGATGGAGCTTGACGATATTATGCTGAGCAAAACAAGGCAATCACAAAAGGACAAATATTGTTAAGACCTCACTTATATAAAAAGACAAGAAAAGACAAATATATAGAGACCAAAGTTTATTAGTAGTTAACAGGGCTGGGAGGGATGGGGAAAAAGGCGGTTATTGCTTATGGAGTACTGAGCTTCAGTTTACCGTAATGGAAAAGTCACTTTGATTAAGGGTAGGGTTGCATAGTCAATTATTGTAAGTGTAGTCAATACATTGTACACCTGTAAAAAACTGAGTAGGCAAAAGTTGCACGACAGATGTCTTTACAACAACGACCAGAAAAAAGAAAAAAAAAAGTAGCTGTTGAGGCTGCTTATGTAGAACCAAACACCTCATGGGATTTGGTTCCTTGGTTTGGAAGTTTAGGGTCATGGTTTCATGCGACATCCCAGTTAATTGGCCTAATAACATGTTTAGTGCTTCTGTTCTACCTCCTAGTTCATTGTGTAGTGCCTGGAGTCTTAAAAGCTTGCAAGCAGCCATTCAAGGCACAACAATTGGTCTCTATTCACCTGGAGCAACAGAGGAAGAAGGAGAGTCAGGAATAAAAGGAGGATATGCACTGTGTGGCTAATTGCCTCCTGAACCTTTGCTGCCTTTGCCAGGAGACCAGAACTGAATGGTGCCCAGCAACCATTACTGAACATTTTCATCAGATTCTACAGAAGAATCCTGATCAAAAGGAGAAAAATGCAGAACAGAAATGTAAATTCTTATGGACTCCAGACTTTCTAGAGCGATGGAGACTGGATGAACCCCTGAAACTATTGCCCTGAGATAATCTGTCAACCTTAAATCAAAAATATCCCCTGAAGTTTTCTTAAAACCAAACAACAGTTTAGCTTAACTAGTAAACAATGTCTACCTTGAGTACTATGCTTTTTTAAGAACTATATAAGATCAAAAGGGCAACAGTAACTTGAAAGATTAGATAGGATCTTTAGGGGGCAGTGAGTTTATGTTAATGAGAGAGGAACAACTCAGAAAATGAGGGGGAGAATGTTCGCACAACTACAAGAATGTAATCGAAGTCACTGAATTATACATGTAGAAATGGTTGAACTGGTGTATGTTTTGCTATGTATATTCCCAACAACAAAATAAGTAAAAATTCAAAAAAATCAAGAGGTCTCACTCTTTCAAAAACAATCAGGATTTCTAGTTTCTCTTGGAAAATTAGAAAATCTAGCTACTCAGGCCCCACAGGCCTTCATGATTACAAGACAGGAGGGTTTTTTCTTTTTTTTTTTTAATCCCCATTGCCAAGGTGTATGCCTTTAAAATGGAGGTTTGTGAGTAACAGGTGGGAAAGAGACAAGCTCGTTCCGTCAAATTGCATCAGTTGGAAACTTGAGAATTGGAAGTCTTTATGGTAATTTGTGTCTTGCCATTTAGTAAAAATAGTGTGATTCACCCACTCTACCTGGTTCACTGTGATTTACGGTGAAGGAAGTTACATAATAGCTGTATCCAGAAGAGGTGGAATCCTCCAATATCCCAGGTAGGGCTTTTAAAGGGTTTTTTGTGATCTTAAACTGAGTTTTTATAGGTGTTTCTATTTCTGGAAGGCACTGGAAATAGCTTTAAGTGTACATGTGTGTTCAAATTGCTTCTCACTTGCCACTCTTAGATCCGCACGGGCAAGCTTGTAAATTCCTACTTCAGTGTAATGAAAAAACTTGTTATAGTTTGCACACCAAACCAGAGGGGCTCTGTTATCTTGCTGGGGGAGCCTTGATTGAATTTCTCGGCTTTTGAGAGACTCACAACACTCCCTGTTGTTAATGTTCTTTATACATAATACTTGAGACAGAATTAGCCACAGAATCACTGTTTAGATTAAAGTGCCTTTCTATCTTCCAGGGCACTTTGCCTTACCTTAGAGAGGCTGCTCCTCGTTCCGGGTTAAGTTAGGCACACAGAGAAGATGCTGACTCTCCTTGCTGGGCACTGTTTCTTTATCTCCGTTGGGGCAGCTGATTCTAGGGAAGCGATGGTGCCCCGCTGTTAGACCTGAACCTCCTCAGGGCCTGAAGGCGAGGGCCTCAGACGAGGCTGTGTGAGGGAACCCCCTCAGCGTCTTTGGTCTCCCTTCCCCTCCACAGCCTAACTTGTAGCCATATCATCTCTTCAGTTGTTTCCAAGGGAAACACCCTCACCTGTCCTGCCCTCCCTGGATCCAACCTTCTCTGAGTTCCTCAATCACTCTCTCAAGACTGGCTCTTCTACTCTGGCCAGTCTAGCCCCAAGATCAGTGAATGATATGACGATGATTATTGTCCATGTGCCAACTTTTGTATGTCCTCCTAACAGCGGGAACCGTGGGGGCGGGGATAGACACCAGAGTGTGCCTGCTGGGATAAACCCATCCCTAGTGTTTGCAGGGGGTTGACTGTACCCTGCGCACTGTGCTCAGAGCTTCCATGGGCTGGCTCACTGAACCTCATTCCTCTACAATGAGGTAAATAGCTTTATTATCCTCATTTTACAGCTGAGGAGACTGAGGCACACACAGGCTTGCCCAAGGTCACAGGTGGGAAATACAAAGCTGGTTTTTGAACCCAGGCAGCCTGACCCTAAAGGCCTAAAGCTATACACTTATTTGCATGAATGGCTTATGCATTTAGTTACACAAACCCACACTTGGTTCCAGAAGGGACTTACAGTGGTTCACAAAAATACATAAAAAATAAAAAATTTTTTCTTTTTAAATTTTATTTTGTTGTTGTACTTTAAGTGAAAGTTAACAATTCAAGTTAGTCTCTCATACAAAAACTTATACGTACATTGTTATGTGACCCTAACTACTCTCCCTGTACTGTGACGGCACACTCCTCCTTTCCACCCCTGATTTCCCACATCCATTCAACCAGCTCCTGACCCTCTCTGCCTTCCCATCTCACCTCCGGACAGAAGCTGCCCATTTAGTCTCATGTATCTACTTGAGCTAAGAAGCACACTATTCACAAGTACCATTTTATGTCTCGTAGTCCAGTTTAATCTAAAAATAAAATAAAATTTGAAATCAGGACAATGAGGACAGGAAAGAACAAGTGGAGCCAGGAGTGAGCTCTGTCCACAAAATAAGAACCAGTGACATTTTGTGCATAGCCACGGCTATAATTTGTCTGTGGTCAGAGTCATTTCTGAGCACATCGTATCTGCACCACTGAACTGTTAGATAGGAACCTTAGGGGGGGTAGCAAGTTTATGTTAATGGGGAGGAACAACTCAGAAAAGGAAGGTAAGAATGGTTGCACAACTCGAAGACTGTAATTTTCAGGGCAGAGCGAGCCATCGTCATTTTTTGTCCCTTCCACATTGCTTTCCATGTCTAATATTAACTATACAGAGGAGGACTACAGCTATGTAGGAGCTGGCATCCTCTCTCTCTGTCCTCGCGATCGTGAAACAGGAACTTCTAGAGGCCCTGGAAAAGAAGTTTCTACTTCTTTTCTCCTCCCACTGGACCCACCCTGGGGAAGTGAGTCAGCCGATCGAGGAGGTGGCGAGAGGTGTCCCACTGGACCACGTTTCTCAACAGGGTGGGGCTAACTCTTTGAAACATCACTGCTCCCTGGTGGCTTGGTCTCTCCCTCCATTGGCTCTTGCTCTCTGAGTTAACAGAATGCAAGGGGACCTGGGCTTTCCTCCTTGCAGGGCAGGCCCTACCCCTGTGGGGGTGAGGATGGTGGGGAAGTGGTGGGGTGTGAGGGTGAACAGAGATGTAGGTGCTTAATGTCCTCCAGCTGTTCTAAGGGAGCTTGGATCAATTCAGTGGAAAGTCATGGGACCCCCATTTTAGCTTCAGGTCCAGCTTTTGCAGGAATAAAGCTGAAGCTTTGATCCCTAACTGACTTACAGATCTGTTTCTCAAATGGTTCCAAATCTGGAAGGAAAGGGGTGTGACTATTTTGATACTTTAAAATCTCAGCTAATGATTTACTTCCTCACAAGCATTTCTATTTTCGGGGATCTTTAGCAGTTAGGAGAGCTTGCAGCTGCAGTGACTGAAACATAAATGATAATGGCTGTATTCATGTGGGACCTCTGAGAAGCAGATGCCAAGATGGGATTAGACGTGCAAGAGATTTCCTGGAGCAATGCTTGTGAAGGGTAAAAAGAAGGGAAATGGAGAAGGCAAAGAGAGGCTTCAGATCGCGATGTGGGTTTGACCCCTGTGAAGAAAAGGGGGAAGGAAGGAGAATGGGGGTAGGAAGAACCTCAGACTATAGCCCAGGCCCAAGAAAACTGTGGCCAGACCAGCAGCGAGTCCTTGGTCTGGCCAGTGTTGCCTGCTGGAGGATCCCCACGTCTCATGGGAGCGAGCATGCATTAACCCATTGGCTCTGCGCCATCACTGGCAGGGGGCAGGCTGTGGGAAGTTTGGCCTCAGCAGGAGTGTGGTGGTGGATCCAGAGAAGCAGCAGCCTGGCCGTAAATTATGCTCATGCAGCAGGAGATGTAAGTGCTGCATTTTCGTGGCCATCACAGTGGCTTCACCCAACAGGGGTTTGATTTCTGGCATAACGATACGTTTGAATTAGGAAGGCATCTGCTGGTATTAAGGCTGGAGTCGCTGCATACCTTGGACATGCCATCGTGCAGCCAGTCATCCCATCTGCAGTCAGCAAGGAGAAAGGTGGAGTGGAAGCATCTGTACCAAGAAAGCAAAAACATCCCCCCAGAGCATCTGCAGCCTTCTCTTACTTTTGATGACCGGAGCTGGGGCGTGTGACCACCTGTGGAAGACAGCCTGGAGGGAAAGGAGTTGGGAGAGGATGTTGGATCAACCACCACTATTGCATGCTGACCACAGATGCCTAACACTGAGCCTGGAAGGAAGACCCTACCGTTGGCATATCAGGCTCCTTGCAGATGCTATAAAGAGCCAGGTAAGCCTGGGCCCACTATCCATCCAACGGAAGCTTCCCCGTGCTCTGGGCCATCAAATCTTAGTGAACTGTATTACGTATGTCACATGGAATGCTTTCTAATAGCTCCACCCAGTGCAGCTTATCTTACAAGTTATATAGTTCTTTGTCTCCCTTCCAGAATAGTATTTAAATTTTCTATGGAGGGTTGACACTGCAGTTGGGACGGAGATGACTTTTTGTTGTTTGCCCACTGTACCAGGTGCTTTTACATGTGTCGTCTTGTTTAATCCTCCCAATGACCTTGTGTGTGAGGTGATGTTGTTACAGGTATTGGGATTTTTCTCCCTTCATCTACTTCACTTTCCCAACCACCACCTTTATGTGGCAGCCACAGGTTTGGGATGTGGATGCCAGTTCCATGGGTGGTCTTGATTAACCTCAGCCAGTCAGAGTAACCTCATTCCCTTGGCAGTGATTGGTTCAGAAACAGGCTTATGACCCATTTGGACCAATGAGATTCAAGGAAAGGCTGCTGGGGCTTCTGGGAAATTTTTTTCTTGGACTAGAGAGAAAGCCACAGGAAGAGAGAGTTTCTATCTTCAGCTAGATATGAACAAGAAAACCAGGAGCCCTGATGGCTTCTGGCTGCCATCCTGTGGTCCTGAGAGAACCCCGTTTAGAAGGAGCTGTGGACAGCAGTGTAGAGAGTCGGAAAGAACCTGGGTCCTTGAGGATGTCACTTAGATGTGGAATGGCTTTAAGTCCCCACAAGCTGTAGACTCCCAGGTACGTGATTCCATAAATTTCCTTATTGTTAAAGCCAATGTGGTTGGATTTTCTGTTACCCTGAAAGCAACCCAACTGCTCTAGGTGTCATTCCCCATTTTAGAGATGAGGAAACCGATATTCTGAGAGATTAGGTAATTTGCCCGTGGTCATACCGCTAGTGCAGCAGAGCTGGGCTTGGACCCAAGGTCTGAGTCTTGGCTCCACACCCTGCAATTAATCTGGCTTTTCACTGGGATAGCTGATTCACGTATTCCAAGATTATAAGAACAGCTCAGACATGCTTAATTTACTAAGAAACTTGTATTTGACTTTTCACGCTTCCTCTATGAGTTCAGTGCTGGGCCATTTCCTGTGTAACAGGGATCTCCAGAACAACAAAAAGCTTTTACAGATCACAGTAACGTCAAATCAGGCAGATTTATTACTGGTTTTCAGGGACGTTGCTATTTTTCCCCTGTTTTCTAAAGTAACCAGTAAGGATGACTGAGTATAAAACAAACATGTACTGGGAAGCGGCTCCCAATTTTCTCTTATGCAGTTGGCAAATGTCCTGCAGCTTGTGGGCAGAGTGTGGGTATGAGTGCAGGCAGGCACTGAGCCTTCGGTGAATTTTCATATTCTGGATAGAAGGATTGTGAACGCAGCAGTGTAATGAACAGAAGTGTAAGAGCTGCATCTCCAAAAACCCACTGCTGACGAGTTGATTCTGACTCATTGTCGATTCTGACTCATAGTGACCCTATAGGGCAGAGTAGAACTGCCCCATAGGGTTTCCAAGAAGCAGATGGTGGATTTGAACTGCCAACCTTTTGATTAGCAGCCAAGTTCTTAACCACTTTGCCACGAGGGCTCCAGACCTGTATCTGGCACAATTTAAAACCTTAGAATCGGACGGGATTTAGAGGGTAGCTGGTCTAGTCTCTGCTCATGGCAGGAATCCCGTCTATAATCCTGGCAGGCAGTCATCCAGTTTTCCCTTGAAAATGCTCCAGTAGAGGGGCACTATTTTCCATTATTGTTGCTAGGATGCTCCTGATATTGCACTGACTTCATATTTTATTACAAAGTCACTTTTCTTCAGAGCATGATTGATACCAGATGGTTAAAAGACAAATGGTGACAAATTATCTTTGTCACTGTTTCCTACTCCCAAGAAGACGGTCTGATGAGCCTCCAGTGATGGCCAGGGTGACCAAATCTACTTACCCCGTCACCCCTTGTAGCAGTAGTCAGGGTTCTCCAGAGAAATAGAATCATTTGAGCAAATGGTTTGCACTCGACTCGACTACTAACCTGAAGATTGGTGGTTTGAACCCACCCATTAGCACTGCCAAAGAGAGTCCTGGTGATCTGCTTCCATAAAGATTTCAGCCAAGAAACCCCTATGGAGCTGTTCTACTCTACGACATATGGGGTCACCATGAATCAGAATTGACTCAATAGCAATGGGTTTGTGTGTGTGTGTGTATATATATATGTACATATATATATATATATATATATATATATATATATATACATATGGAAACCCTGGTGGCATAGCGGTTAAGAGCTAGGGCTGCTAACCAAAAGGTCAGCAGTTCAAATCCACCAGGCGCTCCTTGGAAACTCTATGGGGCAGTTCTACTCTGTCCTATAGGGTCACTATGAGTTGGAATTGACCTGACGGCAATTGGTTTGGTTTTTGGTTTTATACATACACACACACAGAGAGAGAGAGAGAGAGAGAGAGAGAGAGAGAGAGAGAGAGAGTAAAACCTGTGAAAGCCAGAACCTGTGTAAGGCGGGAACGTGTCAGAGAAGGAAAACTCAAATATGTTCCACTAAAACGATTACTTCAACCTAATACATATTCTCTGAAAGCTGGAACCTGTGAGACATGGATGGAATCAGAAAATCATTTGTACTGCAACCCAAATACAAGGAAGCACAGATGCGAAAGCTGGAAATAGTTCCAAGAACTATAAGAGTCAGAGATGAAGGCTCCATCTTTCACGTATTTTTGCATTGTTACTGTGTGTGAGTATGTACTGCGCATCAACACTGTTCTCTGAGTACATCTGTCCTTTACATTTTTGCCTCTTTTTCTTAACCTATAAATTTTTTCCCGTGAAGAACAATATCTGTAAGTTTGGAAGAAGGTAAGAGATACTGTCTTAGGCTGGGTTGTCTAGAGAAGCAAAACCAGCGAAGTGTGTATATGGAGAGAGAGAGAGAGACAGAGAGATTTATCTCAAGGAAATGGCTCATGCAGTTGTAGAGACTGGCAAGTCCCAAGTCCATGGGTCAGGCATCAGGCTGGAGGCTTCTCCTGACTCATGCAGCTGCAGGGGCTGACAAACCCAAGATTGGCAGGTCAGACGGCAGGCTGCTGGCTCACAGGATGTGAAGGCCAATGAATCCCAAGATCAGCAGGCAATGCGGAAGGCCACAGGCTCAAGTCCCAAGACCTGATCAAGTAAATAAGGATACTAAGAAGTACACAAGAAAAAGGGATAATTTCAGTAAATGGTATCACATATACAATTTTGCAACAACAAAAAAATGTGTGTGGTTACATAGGTAGATAAGAATGCATATATGTGTATAGGAAGGCGTATACAAATAAATGCACGTGCATGTATAGGTGTATCTGTAGGCATATGTATATACACATTTGTGTGTGCTGTATATATAGTCACATATATAACGAACCACATAGTGGGCACAGTTATGGAGGCTTCCTAGACATATCCAAACAACTCGTGGGATTGGTTTACTGGGTTAAAAGGCTTGGGACAATAGTCTTAAGGGACAATTTAGTTGACTGATATAACATAGCTCACAAAGATAACGTTCTATATCCCAGTTTGGTGAGTAGTGTCTGGGGTTTTAAAAGCTTGAGAGCAGCCCTCTAAGATCATACGGAGCAAAAGAGAATGAAGGAAATCAAAGGCTCAAAGAAGAAACTAGTCCACAGGACTAATAGCCCGCACGAACCACAGCCTCCTCTAACCTGAGATCAGAAGAACTAGATGGTGCCCAACCACCACTACTGACAGTTCTCACCAGGGACACAATAGAAGGTCCCAGATAGGATGGGAGAAAAATGTAGAACAAAACTCAAATTCCTAAAACAGTTCAGACCTACTGGACTGATAGAGACTAGAGGAACCCCAGAAACTATTGCCCTAAGACACCCTTTGAACTTGGATTTGAAGCTCTTTCTGCAGGTCACCTTTCAGCCAAATAGTAGATTAGTTTATAAAATAAACTATCACCCATGCATAATGTGCTCCCTTAAACAATTAACAATTTTGGGGAAAATCGATGTCCTTGATGCCATTTCATTTCTTAAGTGATCAATCAAAATGATTAAGGAAGAGACCGTTACAAAATGTGTTATGAACTGCAGCTTCTTATTTGGCAGTCGCAATAGTATACAAAACAAAAGAGTTATCGAGCCCCATAATATCATGCAGATTTAGGACGTAATAAATGACCTTTATAATGGTGTTTAGAAAATAGAGATCAGCGTCGCATCTTACGTTGAAATTGACAAAGAAATTGCCACAGAAATGGACAACATAAACCTGCAAGAAATTGTAGACTCTCAATCTAAAGCTGACAATGATGAAGACGAAGATGATGAAGATCTGTCATTAGAAAAGCCTGACCCTTTACAACAAACACAGGTTTTCACCTATATAAAGGCTTTGAAGGAATTTGGAAAAGTTAAAAGAGCCCAAGAATTTTTTGATAAGGCTACAGACTTAGAAATCTGTTTCAATAATTTCATCAAAAAAACAAAACAAACTAAACAGTTGACGTTAGATGTTTTTATTAAAAAGTGAATTTTACCCATATCTTTGTTTGAATAGTACAGTATCTACATATATCTGTACATAATTTGAGTAAACATGTAAATCATAAAAAATGGTTCAGTTTCTTATCCAGTCCTATAAAACTGAAAAGAAACACTTTCTGGGTATTTATGAGGTAGGATTCTTAATAGAGAGCAAGAGAAAAGAGTGCAAGCCTGCACCCTGAATTCGGACTTCTGGCCTCCTAAACTGTGAGAAAATAAATTTCTGTTCATTAAAACCACCCACTGTAGAATTTCTATTACAGCAGCACTAAGAGACTGAGACATCCTCTAACTACCTTTGGGTAGAAATGGCATATACCTCCTGTCTATGAATTTGATATAGCCCAAGACAGAGGCAAGGGGTAACTTCAAGATTTGTGTAGCTAAAAGGGGGGATGACTTTATCAAAAGCATGTATTTGTTTTAAGAGTTAAAAATACTATAAAGCTAGTAATAACAGCAGTTTCCTGCCTTCCTCCCCCTATCTTTAAGTCCTTATTGCCAGAGGCAACCGCTTTCCAATCTTCTGTTTCTTCTGGCGTTTACACTCGTATTTCCAAATAATATGTTGATACTATTATTTCTTGATGTTTCTGTTTTAGACATCATTCATTTTCTTTCTATTACAGCAAATGAGGAGTCAGCACTGTTCCACCTCCCCTCCCCATTCCCTGGTGCCGCCCCCACCACTTACGCACAAATGTTCCCCCTCCCATCTCCCTAACATAGTTTTATCACAATTCTTGGTTGAGTCAACGTTTAGCACTTACATTGTAAAGACGATGAAAATCTTGTTCACAGCGGAGGCACACAATGAGATCCAGAACACTGGCTACAGAGTTATGACGAAACGGAGACCAGGGGCTACTTGGAAACCCTGGTGGCATAATGGTTAAGTGCAATGGCTGCTAACCTAAAGGTAGGCAGTTTGAATCCACCAGGTGCTCCTTGAAACTCTATGGGGCAGTTCTACTCTGTCTTATAGGGTCGCTCCATGGTAACGGGTTTGGTTTTTTGGGTTCTATTTGTCCTTAGTCTGCACAGGTTGGCAAGAAGGACGCAGGGGGAGGGGATGAGCGTTGCCTTCCTAAGGCAGGTGGAAGTGTGGGGATTTTGCAGAGTGCAAAATTAAAGAGATGAAAAGAAAGGGAACCCAGGACCACGCAAACTAGCCTTAAATTAACCTGCACCGTGTGGGAAACTTTCAGGAGCATATTTTTTTCCTTTTCTCTTGGACTCTGGGAGCAGTCGTATTAAGCATCCTGTTTAAATGCTTTCTTCCTTTGAGGCAATTCCCTTCAGTCAATCACAAACGAAGGAGCCCTGGTGGCCCAATAGGTAAGCACTTGGCTGCTAACCAAAAGAACTCACCTAGCAGCTCCGTAACAAACCGGGTAACAAACGCGAGGGGGCATCTAGGCGGACCAAGGCTCACTCTCGCCCAGCAGCTTTGAGTTTCTCTGCTGTATGTCTAGGAGCCACGCCCTGAGATAACTGGTTCCAAGACGAGGCTACTTAGTGGGCCCACTTACAAAAGGGACTGACACTTCATAGTAAACCATGAATAAAGTATTTGATTGGGATTTTATCCTTAAAAAAAAATGACACTAAAATTATCAAATTAACTTTGCCCTCTAACAAAATTTAGGTTATGATTTCAGCTACCTGCTAATTCTGAGAACAAAGAATCTACTATTTTCCCCCCCTGATAAAATTGTATGCTATGCTTCTATTTGGCGCCCTGGTGGCGCAGTAGTTAAGAGCTCGGCTGCTAACCAAAACGTTGACAGTTCGAATTCACCAGCCACTCCTTGGAAACCCTATGGGGCATTTCTATTCTGTCCTACAGGGTCGCTATGAGTCAGAATCGACCCCACACCAATGGGTTTTGGATCCATTTAGGAGCCTTGATGGTGCACAGGTTAAGCACTTGGCTGCTAATTGAAAGGTTGGCGATTCCAACCCAACCAGCGGC
The DNA here is from genome assembly GCA_030035585.1 of Dugong dugon. Taxonomy (NCBI): domain Eukaryota; kingdom Metazoa; phylum Chordata; class Mammalia; order Sirenia; family Dugongidae; genus Dugong; species Dugong dugon. The sequence continues at coordinate 16,067,062 of CM057480.1, read as the reverse complement.
TCTGAGGGAGAAAAGATCTGGCGCTCTACTCCTGTAAAAATTACAGCCTAGGAAACCCTATGGGGCAGGTCTACTCTGCCACATGGTGTCACTGTGAGTCGAAAGCACTCAAAGGCACCTAACAACAACAACATTCACAAACTACCTTCTGTTTGTGATGAGTTGACGCAGGTTACTCAAGTATTGAGGCAGTAAAGGAAGCCTGGCGTCCCCACATCGCCACTCTGCAAGCTTCTGGGTTTTTCCAGAATGTTCTCTAAGACTGCCCTTCCAATCACCTCACCAGGGCCCAGACCATTTTGCCTGTGCTTCCTCCTCTAGGGAGGCCGGACCTTCAGTGTTGACTCCAGCTGGTTAGAGGGGCACTGGGAGGTACCATTGCCCGAGGGCAAGTAGAGGCTTCGGTTTGTCTTACCTCACTCAGAAATAATCACCAAGCTGGTTTTGTTTACAGGCTGTCCCTGGGTGGTGCAAATGGTTCATGTGCTGGGCAGCTAACTGAAAGGCTGCAGGTTTGAGTCCACCCAGAAGCACCTCAGAAGAAAGGCCTGGCAATCTACTGAAAAAGCAGCCATTCAAAACCCTATGGAGCAGTTCTAGTCTGACACACATGGAGTTGCCATGAGCCAAAATTGACTCGATGGCAACTGTTTTGTTTGGTTTTTAAATAAATGTTGCAATTCTTCCAAGGATTAGGAATTCAAATTCAAATCCAAACTTAAATTTCTCGAGTTTCTACCAAATTCAATGGAATGGACTTTAAGAAGCTTCCATTATTGAGTTTCCCTGTGTGCATTTGTATAATAGATGCAGTCTATGTGTCTATCATTTTCATCTCTGCCCTAAGAAACTTCCCTGAATTTTCCGAATGCAGTCCTTTGTTGGGGAAATAAAAATCTATAGGGATTTAATTATAGATTATATTTCTGGGGTTATTTTTCAAGTTCTATAGAAAGAAGATGAACCCAGGAAAACCCCATTAACTTTTCCCTCCGATTAACAGAAATGTTCAGATCACTTAAAACATAAAAAGAAAAAAAGGCAAGCACCTGAGCATTCTGAGTTTTCCAATGTTCAGATTCAGTTTCTAATCAGCGAAAATTCTCCGCCTCTGACACTTTCACAGGTTCCTTTTCGAGGTGACTTCATTTGACACGGCTCAGTTTTAACTGCTCTCTTCTATGGGTCTGTAAATTTTTGGAGATTCGGTTAGGCAACTTAGGTAATAAGTGCCACCTTCCAAGGAGGCAAAAGACAGCAATGGATACAAAAAAGAGTCTGTGGAGCCATTGGGGCTGTTTTCTGAGAAAGTCGACTTTCCTCTTTGTCTTCAGTAGAGAGTAACTTGCCTCCCTTTAGTCACGATCTGTCAGATTTAGAGCTTGTCCTTTGCAACTGATTGGGCTCAACCAAAACTCAGCCAAAGCTTTGATTTTTAGATACAGTTTTAGACCATGTGATAATAACAGCTCATGTTTTAGTAGGATTTTGCAGTCTGCGTAAGGGCTTTTATGTACGTTTTAAAATTTGATCCTTAAAGTGACAGCGTGGTGATAGTAACAGTAAACCAAAAAAACCAAACCCCTTGCGACTACAGATCCGCTGGTGGATTCAAACTGCCAACCCTTTGGCTAGCAGCCACAGCTCTTAACCACCGCACCACCAGGGCTCCAGACAGTAATAGTAGCCGATATTTATTGAGTGCTTATGCTGTGTCAGGTCCTGGTTAGGAAGCTTACCTGTGTTAATTTGTTTTATCTGCATGATTTGTCCTCTGAAGTAGATATTATTGGCATACCCTCTTCACAGATAAGAAAACTACAATCATGTTGCTAATAAGTGGCTTAGCCAGGGTTTGAATCTAGGGAACCTAGTTCCAGAGTCTATACTCTTAACCTCAACATGAAAATTCCACTCCCTCCCCACCTCCAGGGGATGGTTGTTGTGCTCATTTTACAGGTGGGGAAATTGATACCCACAGCCTATCTCACAGAAGGTCACACAGCCGGTGAGAGAGCAGAAAAAGGAGTTAAAACTCAGGCAGGTCTCTACTTCCAAGTCCTGTACACCCCTACGTGGTATGCCAGCTTCCTTTCCTATCCCACTTATCCAGGCAAAACAGGGACAATCAAGTTTGTCTTTTTGACAGGCCAGAACTAGGGGAGGCAAGTGAGGCACACACCTCAGGCACAAAATATAAGAGGTTGCCAAAAAAAACCAGCAATCAAAATAAATAATATTTTTGAAAATCAAAATTAATAATAATTAAAAAAACACGATGAACAAAATAATCAAAAATCTAAATAAAGATAGACTCAATCTGGTCCCGAGTACCTTTTCAAGTCCTTTCTCCAATTCTGGCAATTCTGACTGAGTCAAATTTCTTCACGCTCGAGGTATTAGATGCAAACACCCCAGGAATAAACGAGTTACATCTGAAGGTTTTCAAGTACCATTTAAGAGCAAGTCATGAGGGAATTGGACTCAACCAGAATCACCAGAATTGAAGAAGGGGCTGGAAAAAGAATTTATCATGAGACTGAGCCTGTTGCGATTTCAATTTTTTGTATTTTATTCATCATGAATTTTTATATCAATTTTGATTTTTTTAAAAATGTTACTTACTTTGGTTACTGAGTCATTTGGCAACCTCTAAAATTTGGTTTATGTTTAATACAGGACCAAGAAACCAGTGAAGACGAACTATTGTCAAAACCAGATGAACAACCTCAATATGAAGTTTCAAATGGTGTGACGGGAAGGCAGGAAGATAGATATCTGGGGCAACGACCTAAGATTTGAGTGTCCGCTCGCAAAAGGGGTTTGGTACACCCTTGCACAATAGTTCTGTGAGGTAATATGCTGGTGTCTCAGAGAAGTTCAGTAAATTGCCCAAGGCCAAACAGCTAGCACGTGGTGAGCCAGGATTTGAATCTGATTTTTCTATTTATTGCAAAGCCCTGGGCAACAGTCTCTTTCTTGCAGTGAATCAGGAGCAAACAGGAGACAGCACGGAGGGAGTGAATAGACTACTCAATACATGTAATGAAATTTGATTTTATTGCTTTTAAATACAGAGAAAAACCAAAGGGAACAAATAAGTTCTTCAGGAGTAAATAATAGATAAAATAATTGTGAATCAGTATCTTAATTTTTTCAACTTTATTGAGGTATAATTCTGATATATTAACTGTATATATTTAAAGGTAAAATTTGATCAGTTTTGGCATATGTATACATCCGCAAAACCAGTATCATATTGAGATAACATTTTCATCACCCCCAAAAGTTTCCCTGTACCTTTTGTAACCCATCTCTCCTTCCACCTCTGTCTCCAGGCAACAGGCAGCAACCACCCTGCTCTCTGTCACTATGGATTTTTTTTTTTTTTGCATTTCTTAGCCAAACCAGTTGCCGTGGAGTTGATTCCGACTCGTGGTGACCCCATGTGAGTCAGAATAGAACTGTGCTCCATAGAGTTTTCAATGGCTGGTTTTTCAGAAGTAGATTGCCAGGTCTTTCTTCTGAGGCACCTCTGGGTGGACTCAAACCTCCAACCTTTCAGTTAACAGATGAGTGTGTCAACAGTTTGCCCCACCCAAAGATTTTGCATTTTCTAGTATTTTATGTAAATGAAATGGTACAGTATGCACCTCTTTTTTGTTTGGTTTCTCTCACTCAGCATAAACATCTTGAGACTGATCCATATTGCTGCATGTATCAACAGTTCATTCCTTTTTTATTGACGAGTAGAATTCCCTTGTGTGGCTCTATCACAATTTGTTTATCCATTTGCCTCCTGGTGATTATTTGTTCTAGTATCTCCATTTTTTAATGTATATACATAGCTGATTTTTAGGTACTTGCGCCAGCTTAAATACAGTGTGTTTTCCCTCAACTCCTGATTACCTGTATATGGCAGAGGCAATGCTTCGCATCACCAAACGCTGCTTCATATTCTTCCTCCCTGGGAACACAGAAAATAAACTTCTCGGATAGGTAGGCCAATGACTAACTTGGCCAGTACAACATGAACAGAAGAGGTGTCATTTCTCTGGGGAGACAGCAAAAAACTGCCGCTCGGTTCTTCAGTCTCTCTCTCGCCCTTTTGGCAATGAGGGTGGAGGCCATGACTGAGCTGTTGGAACTACTGGCTTGAAACAGGTGGGGCCACTGAGTCACCGAATGGCAGCAGTTTCCTTGGAGAATCACTTGACCCGCAGTGGACTTCATGTCCGTTAGAAGTAACCTTTTCTGTGATTTGGGGTTGTTCGTAACGGCAGTACGAGCCTTGCCTCTCCTGACTAACACACGTTAGCTTAGCAAACCCTCTATCTCTCTCTTTTTTTTCAATTGTGCTTTAGGAGAAAGTTTACAGAGCAAATTAGTTTCTCATTAAACAATTAATACACAAATTGTTTTGTGACATTGCTTGCCAGTCTCGGGAAGTATCGACACTCTCTCCTCCACCCCGAGTTCCCTGTTTCCATTCGTCCAGCTTTCCTGTCCCTTCCTGCCTTCTCGTCTTTGCTTTTGGGCCAGTGTGCCCGTTTGGTCTCGTATACATAATTCAACTGCGAAGCACGTTCCTCACATGTGTTATTGTTTTCTCTATTTGTTGCCATTGTTGTTAGGTGCCGTTGGGTTGGACTCATAGCAACCCTACCCTATAAGACAGAGTAGAACTGCCCCATAGGGTTTCCAAGGAGCAGCTGGTGGATTTGAACTGCCTACCTTTTTGTTAGCAGCCAAGCTCTTAACCACTATGCCACGAGGACTATAGACCTATCTAATCTTTGGCTGAAGGGTAAATCATGGGAGTAACTTCAGGACTAAGTTGAAAGGGTTTCCGGGGGCCGTACTCTCGGGGTTTCTCCAGTCTCTGTCAGACCAGCATCTCTGGTCTTTTTTTGTGAATTTAAATTTTGGTCTACATTTTCCTCCCACTCTTTCTGGAACCCTCTAGGGTGATCCCTGTCAGAACAGTTGGTGGTGGTAGCAGGGCACCATCTATTTGTTCTGGGCTCAGTCTGGTGGAGATTGCGGTAGTTGTGAGTAGACCCTCTATAGATACAAGGAGTGTCTCCTGGCTGAATTTCTACCAACGTTGAATGGTGTCCAAATTAAAGAGATTTTCATTATTTAGAATAATCTAAGAAAGCGACTGGTATTGTATAGTAACAGACCAGCTTTCCTTTTTGTACATGGAAAAGAAACATAAATATTCAGAAGAGTAACATGGGGTAGAGATAAAGAAGGAAAAGAAAAAAAAAGTTTATTACCCTGTCCTGTACCAGCAACTCACCTACATTACTTATTCAGTCGTCCCAATAATTTCCTGAGGAGATATGTATAGTCTTATTTTTACAAAGGAAAGGAACCTGAGGCCTAAGAGGTTCCCAAGGATACACAACTCTAGGTAGGAGTTTAGTGAATAAAATCTAGGTCTGCCTAACTTCCTACCGCCTAACTGCTCGTCCTATCAAATAGGGAAATGTAGAAAGAGGGGAGAAAAAGGGCCCCTCCCCAGCACCCCGTCTATCCCGGACAGCTGGCCACAGCACATAGCCACGGTCCCTCCAGCTCTGGCCGAGCTGGCTCAGCGAGGTGAAGAGTGCCGGGGTGGAAAGTGGAGAGGCTTCGGGTCAGAATTCTGGGTCTGAGACCTACCTCTGTCGCTCGGGGGTTCTGTGACCTAGGGCGAGGTCACTTAACCTGTTCAGGCCTTATTTCCGCAAGCTTAAAGTAGGGATGGTGTATAGAGCCCTCACCCATCTCTCAGTTTGTCGTACTGTGATGGTCTTCGTGTTGCTATGATGCTGGAAGCTCTGCCGATGGTATTTCAAATACCAGCAGGGTCACCCATGGTGGACAGGTTTCAGGGGAACTTCTAGACTAAGACAGACTAGGAAGAAAGGCCTGGCAATCCACTTCCAAAAATTAGTTAATGAAAATGTTATGGATCACAACAGAATATTGTCCGATATAGTGCTGGAAGATGAGTCCCCTAGGTTGGAAGGCACTCAAAATACACAACAATGGAATCAAACATACCAACGATTATGAAGATGGTGTAGGACCGAGCAATGTTTCGTTCTGTTATACATAAGGTCGCCATGACTTGGCACCAACTTGACAGTAACTAACACAACAGCGTATAGAAAGCAGATGGAAAACACTTAAGTGCTACTTAAGTGTAGGTTTGTCCCAGTCTCTTCTGCTTTGGCACACCCCCCGGGTGACATTTACAGGCACGAGCTCAACCATGTAAGCCTTGTGGTGTGGATAAGATAGACTTGATTCCTGGTTCCACTCAGAAAGGCTTATTGGCATAATGTTGTTGCTGATGGAGTCCTTCGTCTCTGTTCCAATGAGTTTTCAAGTAAACCTGGTGCAAACCCCAGGTGTATTACTGTTATTAGTAACAAAACCCTTGTGAAAAGCCTCCTGGCTAAAGATTGCATCCTAACTCTTGTCCCCTGGGGAGTTTTGTCTCCTCATTAAACTTCCTCCCTAAAAAAATATGAGAATGTCAATTGGGCCAGGTTTGAAGTCCCTCACATATTGCAAGGATTTGCCCATTTCTGTAGACGAGGCATCATCCCCTTAGGGGTTGGGAGGGAGCATTCTTCTTTTTATTATTATTATTATTGTGGTAAAACACATATAACAAAACATCTGCCATTTCAACCGTGGGTACATTCTTTCTATCAGCCATAAAGAGCGCACAAGTCTTCTGCTCCGTAAGGTTCTCCAGACCAGAGAAAGGAGCTAAGTTAAATATACTACAGTTAGTATCTTGCATTGACAGAAATCAAGCCCTATCTATATTATATAATATTAAATATATGAAATTGTGGCCTTTGTAGGTTAAAAATGATTCAACCAAATATGTTTTGCCACTTGGCAGATTTTAGTAGCTTTTATTATTTCTTTCCCCATTCTTCCTTGTTTTTTGTTTTTTTTTTTCCTTTCAGAGCATCAGGTATGAGCAAAAAGATAGAAGAAATAAAAATGTACTCTTAAGTATATGCTCGTCTTCTTCAACAATAAATAACTTTTTTTGTACATCAGTTATATGGAACTCTGCTAAGTGCTGGGAACAGGAAAAGCTATACAACCAGAGGATTTAGCCTTTTCCCAGGAACAAAGGACAAAAAAGTAGGCAAACTGTTGAGTTACTTGTATTAAATAATAAGAAAAAATTATGAGAAACTCAAATTAAACAGCCCCCCTAAAAATAAACGATCCGTATAACAGAACTAAAGATATTTAATTACGTGATAAAGATCCTAGACTTTGGATTTTATTATTGGGTATCATACCTCATAGAAACAAACCACAGGTCAATTACAAATGTACTGAAGCATCCAACACTTTATTAAGGCTGTGATTATTCAAGTGTGGTTGCTGAAGACGCCTGTATGTGATGGGTTCATTTCACTGCCTTTAACTCCATTCTCCACGGCACTTCTAAGCTACGCAAGTAGTTAGCATATCCACGCACTTAATAACAAATTACTGAATCTATTATATACTTAAGTCCTTGGCCATGACCATGTAATTAGATCCCTGGGTCCTTTAAAGGAGAGAAGCTTCATATAAATAGAGATAAAGTAATAAAAGTGTATGCGTTGCCCTGTCAGTGTGTTTTACATTTACAGCACCCAGGGCTGGTACCCAGTAAGCATTCAGGGATGTTGATGATGGGAGTGTTATTGAATTCACCCAGCCTGGCTGTAAGCCAACATAAAAAGGATTTTAAATATAAACTAGTGACATTTTAAGAAACTCTGAGGCAAAATAAATTAACAGGATGATTTTGATGAGCTGTTATAAAAACCCTGGCCACAAACTCCTAGGGGTAAGGAAAACTGAGTTTAGCCCTAGGCTCAATTACTAAGTGGAAAAGTAGGAAAAAAAGAGACACTGGGTGAAATCATTAGCTGATAACAAACTATAGGAAGGGAAGCTCTTGGCTGCCTAGGGTCTTAGTTTCTTGCTGCTGCTATAACAAAATACCACGAAGTAGATGGCTTCAGAGAACAGGAGTTTCTTACATTCTGGAGGGTACACGTCTGAGTTTAGGGCATCGGTAGGGCCAGGCTCTCTCTGTCCACTCTAGGGAAAGAGCTTTCCTCGTCTCCTTTAGCTTCATAGTAGCTACAGGCATTCCTTGGCTTGTAGATGTGTCTTCACATGCCGTCCTCCCGTTGCCTCTGACTGTTTCTGTGTGTGTCCTTCTCTTTCATAAAATGCCACTCAGAAGGGATTAGGATTAGGACCCACCCTCCTCCAGTAGGGTGTATCTGCAAATACAAACTAATTCCCCAAACAAGGTCACATTCTCTGATGCAGGGATTAGGACTGCTGGGGGGAACACAATTCAATCCATGACACTCCGTATATATAAATGTTAATTAAATAAGGCTGTGGATGATCGTACATCTGTTTGACAAGCTTTGTTAGCTGCTGCCAGGTCATCCTATGACTTATGTTGACCTCATATACAACAGAACGAAATGCTGCCCAGTCCTGAGCCAACCCCATGATCAACTGGGATTAGACCATTGTGCTATATAGGGTTTTTCATTGGCTGATTTTCATAAGTAGTTCACCAGACTTTCTTCCTAGTTTGTCTTAGTCCGGAAGCTCCGCTGAAACCTGTTCAGCACCATAGCAACACACAAGCTTCACTGACAGATGGTGGATGATAGTGGCTGCACATTGGCCTTTGGGGTCTGAGTTCCCAACTGTGGCGTGGTCACTCCCAGTGGTCAACAGTGTCGGTAGAATGAGTTCCCACCCCCTAATGCTCCTGACCTGCCTACCTCTCTCCACTCTCTTTCCCCTTTCTTTTCTTTTTTTTCCACCAATTTTTTAATTTAAATCTTAAAATCCCATAAGCGTCCTAAATTGAATTCCCTCAAGGCAAACTTCAAAGTTTATCTTCATAGTTCATTTTCAAAGTTCCATAGCTCTAAGAAATATTTTGTTTGTTAAAAAAAAATTTTTAAACAAAATGCAGAGTAGAAAGCCAAGCATGCCCACCACGCAGAGTGAACAAATGTAAAGAAGGTGAGTCAGAGCTCAGAAAGCACTGAGTTTCTGTTTACGGTGATGGAAAATATGGCAATGGCTATCTGTGATGTTTGCACAGCATGATCAATGTAATTGGTATTACTGAAATGTGCACATGAAAACTGTTGAATTGGCAAATGTTGTGTTATATATATTTTTACAACAACAAAAAATAATTAAAAAGCGGGAAAACATCATAGATAAAAATTAAAGTCCCTTGTACCCCTGACTTAGTCTCATTTCCCTCCATCCCCATGGCATCATCACTAACATGGTGAGTCCTTCTAGTTCTTGTTTTAGACTTTTACTGCATGTATATATATTATAAACAGCGCACAGTATTGCTTTGTTATTATTCCACATTCTACACATCCTTCTGGAATTTGCTGCTTTCACCCAGCATTGAGCTCCAGCCCTGGGGGTACAAAAAAACTGTGTTCATTAACTGCCCCACAGTATTTCATCATCATATGAACATTCTCCAGTGTATCCATTCCCATTTGATAGCTGTATTAGTTTCCTAGAGCTGCTGTAACAAATTACCACAAACTTGGTGGCTTGTTGTTGTTGTCGTTAGGTGCCATCGAGTTGATTCTGACTCATAGCAACTCTGTGTACAACAGAATGAAGCGCTGCCTGGTCCTGTGCCACCCTCACAATCATTGCCCATTGTTGCAGCCACTGTGTCAATCCATCTCGTTGAGGGTGGTCTTTTTTTTTTTTTTTTTTTTACTTTTTAATTTTTTTTTTATTGTTGTACTTTAAGTGAAAGTTTACAATTCAAGTTAGTCTCTTGTACAAAAATTTATACACACATTTGCTATGTGACCCTAGTTGCTCTCCCTATACTGTGACAGCACACTCCTCCTTTCCACCCCAGATTTCCCATGTCCATTCAACCAGCTTCGTTGAGGGTTGTCTTCATTATCCAGTGCTGCTATAACAAAACTACCACAAGTGGACGGCTTTAACAAACAGAAATTTATTCTTTCACAGTCTAGGAGGCTAGAAGTCCGAATTTAGGATGCCAGCTCCAGGGGAAGGCTTTCTCTCTCTGTCAGCTCTGGGGGAAGGTCCTTGTCATTGATCTTTCCCTGGTCTAGGAGCTTCTTAGCGCAGGGACCCCGAGTCCAAAGGACAGGCTCCACTCCTGGCTCTTCTTGCTTGGTGGTAATGAGATCCCTCTTATCTCTGCTGGCTTCTCTCTTCTATATCTCAAAAAAAGACTGACTCAAGATACAACCTAATCTGTAGATTGTGTCTTGCCTCATTAACATAACTACCTCTAATCCTACCTCGTTAACATCATAGAGGTTAGGATTTACAACACATAGGATAATTACATCAGATCATAAAATGGAGGACAACACCAACCACACAATACTGGGAATCATGGCCTAGCCAAGTTGACACACATTTCTGGGGGACACGATTCAACCCATAACAAGGGTCTTCCTTTTTTTTGCTGACCCTCTACTTTACCAAGCATGATGTCCTTCTCCAGGGACTGGTCCCTCCTGATAACATGTCCAAAGTACATGAGACGAAACCTTGCCATCCTTGCTTCTAAGGAGCATTCTGGCTGTACTTCTTCCAACACTATGATTCAAAGGCATCAATTCTTCTTCAGTCTTCCTTATTCATTGTCCTGCTTTTGCACACATATGAAGTGATAGAAAAGACCATGGCTTAAGTCAGGCACACCTTAGTCTTCAAGGTGACATCTTTGCTTTTCAACACTTTAAAGAGGTCTTTTGCAGCAGACTGGTCCAATGCAATACATCATTTGATTTCTTAACTGCTGCTTCCATGAGTGTTGATTGTGGATCCAAGTAAAATGAAATCCTTGACAACTTCAGTATTTTCTCTGTTTATCATGACGTTGCTTATTGGTCTAGTTGTGAGGATTTTTATTTTATGTGGAGGTGTAATTCATACTGAAGGCTGTAGTCTTTGATCTTCATCATTAAGTGCTTCAAGTCCTCTTCACTGTCAGCAAGCAAGGTTGTGTCATCTGCGTAACGCAGGTTGTTAATGAGTCTTCCTCCAATCCTGATGCCACGTTCTTCTTCATAAAGTCCAACATCTCAGATTATTTGCTCAGCATACAGATAGCTGTATTAGTTTCCTAGAGCTTCTGTAACAAATTACCACAGATTTGGTGGCTTAAAACAACAAAAATTTATTCACTCATAGTTCTGGAAGGCAGACGTCCAAAATCAAGGTGTCAGCAGGACAGCACTCCCTCTGAAAACTCTAAGGGAAGATATCCCCTTGCCTCTTCCAGCTTCTGGTAGCCCCAGGTGTTTCTTGGTTTGTGAAGGCGTAACTCCAGTCTCTGCCTCAGTCTTCACATGGCCATCTTCCCTGTGTGTCTGTTTCTGTGTCTCTTCTTATAAGGATATTAGTTATACGGGCTAAGGCCCACCTCTTCATGACCTCATCTTAACTTGATTACATCTGCAAAGACCCTGTTTCCAAATGAAGTCACATTCACAGGTACTGAGTGTTAGGACTTGGACATAGCTTTTACAAGGACAGTGTTCAACCCATTACAATGGCTGTTCAGGTTGTTACCAACTTGTTGCTGTTACAAACAACGGTACTACTTCATAGCATGCACATGGGGTCAGCTTTTCTAGATATTGCCAAATGGCTCTGCAAAGCAGCTGTAACAATTTACACTCCCACTAGCAGAACTCCCATTCTCCCACATGCTTTCAAACATTTGGTGTTGTCAGACATTTTAATTTCTGTTAATCTGATGGGAGCTCTTTGTGGTTTAACTTTCATATCTGTGATGACTGCGGAGGCTGGGCACATCCAGGAGTCCTTTTATATTATCATTTGTCCCTGTCCTTTGCTTGTTTTCTACTGGGCTATTTATCTTTCTCTTATTAACTTGTAGTTCCTTGTGTATTCTGAATATAATCCTTTGTCTGTTTTATTTGTTGCAGATATCTTCTCTTAGTCTGTCAACTGTCTTTTAACACTTTTGTGGTATCTTTTACAGGACAGATGTTTTTCATTTTGACGAACTCAGAGGTATCCGCTTCTGCTTTTTTGTGTCATGTCTAAGAAATTCTTGCCCGTCTCTAAGGTTATAAAAATATTTTAGAGCTTTGTTTTTCACTTATAGGTCTTCAGTCCCATCCAGAATTTATTTTCTATATGATAGGCAAGGTACAAATCTAATTTCCTTTTTTCCATTTGGGTAAACAGCTGTCCCAATATCTCTGATTTGTAGCACCGTAGCTGCCACATCCCAAGTCCCAAATATACCTAGGAAGGTTTCTGGGCTCTCGACTCAGTACCATTTTCTTTACCACCTTTTCTGCCCTTTCTATCCAGTTTATCTCTACGTGACTGCCGGGATATGATGTCTACAAAGTGGTTATTTGATATAATTATGATTTATATGGAAAGCTTTAAGTGATTTGTTTGGCTTGAGGAAAGTGCGCTGATGAAGGTGGGGATTGCGCTTCTCTTTGGACAGGGTTTAATAAATGTTCAATAAAACAAAGAATTCTACTAGGAGGAGTTAGAGTATACGAGACAAGAATTCAAGCTTGTTAAGCACCTAAAAAGTGCCAGGCATAGTTCTGGGCTTAGCTTATTACCTCATTTACTCTTCTCGATAGAACTTTGAAATATGTCTCGTTCCCATTCTACAGATGAGGCAAATGGAGACCCGGAAGAGTTAAACAACTAGCTCAAATTAACATAGTGAGTGGGTAACAGAGTTGGGACTGACAATTAAGACTGTCTCCAAAGCCCTTGTCCTCTCTGCTTCACCACAAAAATGAAAGATTGTCCAGCTGGACCAGGTCATCTCATCCAAGAAACTGACGCTCAGAGACGAGAAGACACTTTCACCCCAGTTCACACAGCCACTGAGTTCAGGGCTGGGACTAGGCTGTGACCTTCAGCAGAGCTCACATTTGCTGAGCATCTGTTACTGCACAGCTAACACACGTGATCGCATTACCTCTAACACAGTCCTGCGAAGTAGAAACCTGAGCTTCATGGAGGGTAAGCATTTTCCCAAAGTCACACTGCTGCTAAGATGTACTACTAGGCTGCGGCTGGTTTATATGCCTTTGTGTACATTAGATAGAAGAGACATCTGTGCTCCCCTGTCCCCCCTAAGGAGAGACGCAGCTCCATGTATGGGCCCACAGTGTGGCTGGCTGAGTGCAGGCTGGGTTTCCGCCCTCATGAGCCCTTCTGCCAGATGCCCTTATGCAACAAGCTGGCCTTTGGTACATGGAGGCCCTAAGTGGTTATAGCGCCTGATTCTAGCTTGGTCAGACTCCAAAAATGTGTTCTATTTCTCCTGCATTCTTTGTTTTTGACTAGTGCCTCACAAATTTTTCTGGTTCCAGCCATTTGGTTGAGACAAAATACCTCTACACCCACTCGTTTCAACCTCCCAATGGAAGAGCAACTAGATAACAAGGAATTGTTAGGTACGTGTAAATGCATACATGTTACTTTGCTGTAGCTGTGGTTAATCCATCTTTGAACCACAGTGTCTGCTAGGTCATGTCATTTGTTATTGTTAGTTGCCCTCGAGTCAATTCCGACTCATGGCGACCCCATGTGTACAGGGTAGAACTGCTCCATAGGATTTCCAAGGCTGTGACTTTTTCAGAAGCAGATTGCCAGGCCTGTCTCCCCAGGTGCCTCCGGGTGGGTTTGAACCACCAACCTTTCAGCTAGTAGTCGAGCGCTTAACCATTTGTGCCACTCAGGGACTCATAAAATCTATTTATTAGGAAAAAATAAGTCAAAACTGTTGGTACAAATGAGCACCACTACCTGTATGGCCCATGCGCAGACTGATGCTTTGGTGAGAATGCAGCCTTGTCGAAAATTCCAGCACATGCTGTGTGCCCCATGCAGTAGGAGCTTGGCAGTGATACCAAGTGTTGTCACAACCAGACCTCTTGGGAGAGGATGAATTAGAGTCCTCTGTATACTCGAGGATGGTGCTAAATTTGAGCTGATAAATGACTAGTAAGTGGGCTTGAATGGTGCATAAAAATTAAAGCTGATGAAAGGCGTTGCACTTTTGGATTAGCTCACAGCCACCAGGGATGTCACTTTGAGAACGACTTCCTGAAACAAAACGAGAAGTCAGACTGTCTTGGCTTTCTCTGGATTCCCAATAGAAATTCTAATGTGGAAATATGCAGGAGCATTTATTACTGACTGCATACCTGAGCTATTCCCCATTCTTTCCAGATGTGGAGAATCCTCTGAACTGTGTCCACGTGACAGTAGCTTGTCTAGGCACACACACTGTGGATGTAAGTCAGAAGTGACTGCAGCTCCTTCGTGCATTTAGAAAGAGATGATCAGACTGCAAACCAGGAAGGGGCTGTGGGGACTAGAATCTAACTATCCCACAAGGAATGATAAAACAGTTGTTATAGCTATGCCAGAAATATAAAAACCTAGGAGTGGAGACAAATGACTTGATTGAAGTTCTAGAAAAAAAAAAGGGGATTCCACGTGTCCTAAATCCAGATACTGTTCTCAAAATAGCTGTTTAATAGCTAAATGGTGCCAAAAACAAAATGTTCCCCTTCACGGAGAAATAGAGAACCTAAAACCAATAACTGCCCATTCTATAGTTATCACTCCTCCTTACCAAGTACTGTATTTTTATGCAAATAATACACATGTTATATGGTTTTTTTCCCAACCATGCAACCCCCTCATGCGTTATTTTCCTAGGCGCGCTATTTGCATTATTGTCTGGGAGCATTATTTGTGGGGGAAAATACAGTAGCTGTTGGCTCAAATTTAATTGAGTTAAAACCTTGGCTACCACGGTTCCTTTTTACCTGGTCTCATGTCAGCCTGCTTATCTGATTTCTTGAGCTCGGTTCCCATGCTTCAGGCAATCCTTTAATGAAAAATGCAGCAAAATGACAAACTGTGCTCTACCGTTCTGGGCAAAGGAGCAGAGATTTCATTTGCTTTTTTGAGAAGGGCTCTCTTCTACGTTTTCTAGCGTCCTTCACTGTGGCCAAGAGGAAAGCGTGAAGCACCTGGGTTTGGTGATTCAGATGTTCTGTGAACTAAATTTGGTCCTCAAGGATTCCTTGCTATGTGGACTGAGCACCACGGAGCTCTTTCTCAGTAATAAACGGTCCCTTTTATAATTCTCATTTTGCTGCTGTTGGCTGTCCTCTGGTTGTATTTTCCAATTTGGTCTGTGTCCCAGCTAGGTTCTCAACAAAGCTCAACCTGATGGGATTTGGCACCTGTTTCTTTTAGGCACTGGTGTGTTATAAATAAAGCTCGGAAAAGTCACTTCCTTGGAGAGTGTTAACACAGAGTCATTCCATAGGCAAAACTTTCCAGCCCTTTGCTATCCTAATCTGTAGGTCCTGTCCGAGTCAATTCTGAATCATGGTGACCCCGTGTGTGTCAGAGTAGAACTGTGCTAATTTTTCAGAACTAGATTGCCACGCCTTTCTTCCGAAGCACCTCTGGGGGGACCCAAACCTCCAACCTTTCGGTTAGCAGTCAAGCATGTTAACTGTTGGCACTACCCAGGGACCCCTCATCTGTAGCTGACCAACCCAAATTTCCAAACTGGCTTTAATAAAAGAGCCTGGAATTGGTTCCCAGCAGTGAGCGCTGGAATTTGGCATTTCTATTTGCCAGAAAAAATAAAGAAAATATTTCTTCTTTTACCTTACTCCTTCCCCTGAACTCCTGTCTCACTAAGGGTAAAAAAGAATTAAAATCTAATTTGTCTCAACTAATATGGGCTACTAGCATTTTTTACTATTTTGGCCAAAGAAATCTCCCCATTAGATAATCCACAGGCCAAATAAGGTAGAGATTCATTTTGCCAAGTTTATTCACCATACTTTTATTGGCAAGCCTTATCTGACATGGAGTAACAGAATTTCAGCATTGGAAGAGATCTGGATGTCATCTGATCCAACCATCCAGTGGACATCTGAATGTCCTCTATGTGGCAGTGGCTCTGAACCTGGCTGCACATCAGAATAACTGAAGGCACTTGTTCAAAATAAAAATCATCTGGCCTCACCTCCTGAGGTTTGATCCAGTAGGCCTGGGTGGGACCTAGAATGTTTATTTTTAATAACATCCAGGAGATCCTGATGCAACCACTCCACAGATCACTGCTTGGGAACTATCACATAGTGTCTGTTATGGATTGAATTGTGTCCCCCCAAATATATGTTAGAATCCTAAACCCGTACCTGTGGCTATAATCCCGTTTGGCATGTAGGGTGTGTCCTAAACCAAATCACTTCTGAGTTATAAAAAGAGTAGATTAGACACAGAAGCAAACACAGATGAGGGGAAGATAGATGTCACGTGAAGATTGCCAAGGAACCAAGATACAAGGAACACCAGGACTACAGAAACTAAAAGAGACAAGGATCTTTCTAGAGAGCCTTCCCCTAGAGCCGGTACCCTGAACTGTGAGAAACTAAATTTCTGTTCTTTAAAAAAAATTCTGTTCTTTAAAGCCACCCACTTGTGATATTTCTGCTACAGCAGCACTAGCAAACTAAGACAGTGTCATAGTGTTTGAGGACCCTGCCAGATGTCAAAATCCTTTGCTTGATCTTCTCCAGCGCTTGGCCCTTGCCGCCTTCCAAAGGAGCTGGATTTGGGCAGCTGTAACTGTTGGAAAATTCTTCCAGTCTGAGCAGAAGTGTTTCTCCTAACAATTTCTTCCCACTGATTCTGCTCCTATCCCTTGAAGCTACACAGAACCGGTCTAACCACCGGGAAGCCTTCAGATATCTGAAGATGGCCCTCATGTATCTTTCCTGTGACTTATTCTCCAAACGAAACACCTCCCACTCCTTTAACAGTTCTTCTGTGTCTTGGTTCTGACTTTCTCCCCAGGAGGTTTCCTTTCCCGAGGATGACTCAGCTTTGAGCTTTCGAATTCAATAGACCTAAATTCTAGCACAAACTTTTCCTCTAACTGTGAGATTCGGGGCAACTGTGTGAATTTTGCCTTTGTGAACCTCGACTTTGTCGTCTATAAAACAGAGTTGGTACCACTGATTGCTTGGTTGGTTGTTGTGTCAGCACAGAGCCCGTTACACAGCGGGTCTCAAAGTCAGTGTCCTTCCACCTTCTGCTGGTTCAGCTTTCTCTCAGAGCGTAGCGTTTAGACAAGCATTGTCTAGTAGAAATGGACTGTGAGCCACAGGGGTAACTTTTTTCACAGAGGTAATTTTAAATTATCTAGGAACCATGTTAAAACAGTAAAAAAAAAAAAAAAAAAAAAAAAACCAGGTGACATTTATTCTAATAATATATCCTATTTAACCCAATATAGCTAAAATACTATCATCTCAACATGTAATCAATATTTTAAAAAAAACAAAAACTATTAATGAGACATTTTGTATTATTTGCACTCTGTCTTCACAATCTGGTGTGTATTTTCCCCTTATATCACATCTCAGTTTTGACTAGCCTCATCTCAAGTGCTCCACAGCTACATGTGGCTGCCATGTTGAGCAGTGCAGGTCTGAAGATACATCTGCTCTTAAACTGGGTGGTACAAATGGTTAATGTGCTTGGCTGCTAACTGAAAGGTTGGAGGTTTAAGTCCACCCAGAGGCAGCTCCGAAGAAAGGCCCATTGATCTACTCCCCAAAAATCAGCCACTGAAAACTCTATGGAGCACAGTTTTGCTCTGACCCACACAGGGTCACCAGGAGTCAAGTCGATTGGATGGCAGCTGGTATTGGTACTGGTTCCTAAACTTTGCTTGTAACATTTCCATTGTCAGGAGCCTCAATCTTTCTGCTCCCGTTTTGAAAAGTTTGTCTACTTCTGCAGATTAATCTCAGGTCTAAAGCACAGTTCCTTCGGCAAAAGGCATCCATGTTTTTAAATCCTGATGTATGAATTCAGTTACCCGCTAATCACTTATTGAGCACCAAATCTAGGCTAAGAACTAGGGGAACACTGTCATTAACAAAGCACAGTTCCTGCCTTCAGCGAGTTTAGAATCTAGTTAAAATACATACCCAAAGAACTAGAAAATCAAGGCAGAATTATTATATCCATAGAATAGTCAATATAACGATTTTTTATTGTCTTAACCACTGACAACAGAATCGCTCTTCAGGTTGTTTGCACTGCTGCTATGTAAACTCCCCTTGTGCTTCACCCACATGCCCAGATCTTCAGCCTAGCGCACTCACAGATGTCTTCTGTGCATAGATGGCTTTCTTTGGCTGAATGGTTGGGGGGCGTGGTGGAGGGATACTCAAAGAAGTAGCTGGGCTGATGCAGCGCAAACAGACAACTTGTGCTATAAGGCAGGAGCCTAGAGGAGGAGGTGATGGTGAGAATGTGCCTACATCCCACATCCCTTGCCCCTCCCGAGCCAAAAATCTCATGGAAGGCTTTCGAATTTGGGGGTGGGGGGAGGTAGAACAAGGGTTGGGATGATCATACCTAGGCTAGTGGTTCTCAAACTTAGCTGCACATTAGAATCACTTGAGGGAAATTTCAGAAATCCCGTTACCCTAAAGTAATTAAATCAGAATCCCTGAGGGTGGGATCCAGGAATCAGTACGTTTTAGAACTCTCCAGCGGATTCCAATGTGTAGCCAAGGTTGAGAACAGGTGATCTTGATCAGGCAGAGCGTCTCAAACTTTAACATTCACACAAATCACCTGGGGATCTTGTTAAAATGCAGGTCTTTGTTCAGCAAGTCTAGGGTGGGGGCAAGAGTCTGCATTCCTAGTAGGCTCCCAGATGATACCGATGCTGCTGGTCTAAAAAGCAGTAATGGCTACATTTAATGGGCCAGGAGAGCCCAGCTTATAGTTAGGTTATGTAAGTTCTCTTAGTAGTCAGAGGCTGGACAGCTTACTTCTAGCTGGGAGGACACGAGCAGCTTTCAGGGAGAGGAAACAATAAAGCTGGAGCATGAAGGGCAGATGGGATTTCAAAGGATGAGAAGGGCAGGGGTGTATTTTGACAGGAAAATAACTCCCACAGAGAGTCAGGAAGAAACAAAAACAAAAACACAGCATACGTTTGGAGCAAGTGGTTTTGTGTGAAGGGTAGAGGCTAGAGGACAACCGGAAGAAAGCAAAGTGCCAAGAAAGTAGATATGGAAATTGGGCTTAAGTTGCCACTGGGAAATTAGAAGGTCTTTTTTTTTTTTTTTTTTTTTAATTGTGCTTTACATGGTTTACAAAGTAAATTAGGTTCTCATTAAACAATTAATACACGTTGTTTTGTGACATTGGTTGCCAACCCTACAACGTGTCAATTCTCTCCCCTTCTCGACCTTGGGTTCCCTGTTATCAGCTTTCCTGTCCCCTCCTGCCTTCTTGTCCTTGACCCCTGGATTGGTTTGCCCATTTAACCTCGTTTTGTTTTATGGGACTGTCTAATGCTTGACTGAAGAGTGAACCTCGGGAGTGACTTCAGTACTAAGGTAAAAGTGTGTCCAGGGCCATACTGCCAGGGTTTCTCCAGTCTCTGTCAGACCAGTAAGTCTGGTCTTTTTTAAATTTTTTGAGTTAGAATTTTGTTCTACATTTTTCTCCAGCTCTGTCTGGGACCCTCTATTGTGATCCCTGTCAGAGCAGTCAGTGATGGTAGCCGGGCACCATCTAGTTGTGCTGGTGGAGTCTGTCGTACTTGTGGTCCATTAGTCCTTTGGACTAACCTGTCCCTTGTGTCTTTCTTTGGTTTTCTTCATTCTTCCTTGCTCTAGACAGGGTGAGACCAGTGGAGTATCTTAGATGGCTGCTCACAAGCTTTTAAGACCCCAGATGCTACTCACCAAAGTAGAATGTAGAACATTTTCCTTATAAACTATGTTATGCCAATTGAGCTAGATGTTCCTTGAGACTATGGTCCCCACAGCCCTCAGCCCAGCAATTCAGTCCCTCAGGGAATTTAGATGTGTCTATGGAGCTTCCATGACCTTGCCTTGGACAAGTAGTGCTGGTTTCCCCAGTATTGTGTACTGTCTTACCCTTCACCAAAGTTACAACTTATCTATTGTCTATTTAGTGTTTTTCCCTCCCCACCCCTCCCCTCCCTCGTAACCATCAAAGATTGTTTCTTTTTGTGCATAAATCTTTTCATGAGTTTTTATAATAACAGTCTCATACAATACTTGTCCTTTTGTGATTGATTTATTTCACTCAGCATAATGCCCCCCAGATTCATCCATGCTGTGAGATGTTTCGCAGATTCATCACTGTTCTTTATCATTGCATAGTATTCCATTGTGTGTAAGTACCATAGTTTGTCCATTCATCTGTTGATGGGCACTTAGGAGGCTGTTTCTATCATTTTGCTATTGTGAACAATGCTGCAGTGAACATGGGTGTGCATATGTTTATTCTTTTGATGGCTTTTATTTCTCTAGGATATATTCCTAGTAGTGGGACTGCTGGATCATACGGTATTTCTATTTCTAGCTTTTTAAAGAAGTGCCATATTGTTTTCCAAAATGGTTGTACCATTTTCCATTCCCACCAGTAGTGCATAAGAGTTCCAGTCTCCAAGCTGGGAGTTTTTTGAAGTACCAGTTTCTGGAAACCATCAAGTGACTTACGTGTGCCACTAATAGCAAAAAGATAGAAAGACACTGTCTTAGACTGAATTCTCTAGAGAAGCAAAACCAGTGAAGTGTGTATATACATATAGAGAGAGAGGGAGGGAGAGAGACAGAGAGAGAGATTTATCTCAATGAAATGGCTCACACAGTTGTAGAGGCTGGCAAGTCCCAAGTCTGTGGGTCAGGCATCAGGCCGGAGGCTTCTCCTGACTCACATAGCTGCAAGGGCTGATAAGCCCAAGGTCAGTAGGTAAGACAGCAGGCCTGTGGCTCCCAGCCTGCAGTCGATGAATCCCAAGACTGGCAGGTAAACTGCTAGCTCATGTCCCAAGAACCAGAGGTCAGATGATGACAAGCCAGATGCAGGGTCCAGAGCGAAAGCCTTACTGAAGTATCCATTTATATACTGGAGGCAGGCCACACCCTCAAGGAAATGCTCTTTCAACCGATTGGCTGCTCATAGCAGATCTCATCATGGAGGTGATTACATCATTATGTAACTGACAAGTTACATTATTACATAACTGCCAGACTATATCATAGCTGCCAAACCACGGAGAATCATGGCCCTGCCAAGCTGACACACAACCTTAACCATCACAGTCTACCCTTTGTCAACTTGGCACCTGCACACATGTCCTTAAACCATACATAACCTCCAAATAGAGACAATAAAGTCATACTAGCATGTAACATGATACAACTAATGTGCATACAACCGAAAATGCGCTAGCCCTGTTTACATCTTATACAAGTGAAGAAAACAAAAATATTTGATGCACAAATACAAGGAAGAAATACTTATAAAAATCACAATCCTCATTTCTGCAACTGGTCACGTGGTTGTCACTGGTATTTAGAGCTACCTTCTTCTACCAGCCATTCTGTATTCCCTTTACCCTCAGCAAGCACCTTAGCTGGTTGTGGTTCTTTGCCTGTTGGGGTGACCCAAACCTTCATTCCTGAAGGGTCTGGGCCATTAGTAGTCATGTTGGAATTGAGTTGCTGTAGTTTTCCATTGACTTTAATCACAGGACATAGTAGTACTAAGAGACACCCTAAGGGATCTCCTATATCCGAGATATAATCTTTTTCACCTCCATTATGCAACACCAATCTGATTTCCCCTTGGTAATCAGGATCAATGACACTAGCCAGTATCGTAACTCCCTTCTTTGACTGTAGATCTAGAGGCATGAGGAGCCCAAAGTGGCCAGGTAGCATTCTTAACCTCCAGTTCAATAGAATCCATGTTGTGTTTCCAGGTGGCAGCATTCCTCCCTTTGGAACTAAGACCTCTAGACCTGTAGAGCATGGGGTCACAGAGACAGGAAGCAAAAATTTTGCAAGTGGGTCACTAGGGGTAACAGTGAGTGGCACCACTTCTATTTCCGCCCCTTGATTCCTAGAACTGTGAATCCTGGTTATGGGAGAAACAGCACCATATATTGGACACAAGTTTAGAGCATATACAGCCTCCTACAGAACATTGCCCCAACCCTACAAAGTATTGCCAACTAGCTGGTGTTGTAATTGTGTCTTTAGGAGGCCATTCCATTGTTCTATCAATCCAGCTGCTTCAGGATGATGGGGAACGCGGTAAGACCAGTGAATTCCATGATCAGAGGCCAATTGCCGCACTTCATTTGCTGTGAAGTGAGCCCCTTGATCTAGGTGATGCTATGTGGAATAGCATGATGGTGGAAAAGGCATTTTGTGAGTCCACGGATGGTAGTTTTGGCAGAAGCACTGTGTGCAGGGAAGGCAAATCCATATCCAGAGTAAGTGTCTATTCCAGTAAGAACGAAATGCTGCCCTTTCCATAATGAAAGCAGTCTAACATAATCAACCTGCCACCTGCTGGCAGACTGGGCACTCAGCAGTGTCTGTAGCAAGGTAGCCTTGGTGAGTGGAAGTCCATGTTGCTGAGCCCATGCATAACCTCCATCCCTGCCACCATGGCCACTTTGATCATGAGACCATTGGGCAACGATGCGAGTAGCTGGTGAAAGGGGATGACTGGTTTCCACAGAATGTGTCATCCTATCGACTTGATTGTTAAATCATCCTCTGCCAAGGTCACCTTTTGGTGAGCATTCATTTTAGATACAAATATCTTCACTTCTTTGGCCCATTCAGAGAAGTCTATCCACATACCTCTTCCTCAAACGTCCTCGTCACTAATTTTCCGATCATGTTCCTTCCAATTCCCTGACCATCCAGGCAAACGATTGGCCACAGCCCATGAATCAGTATACAGTTATACATCTGGCCATTTCTCCTTCCAAGCAAAGTGAACAACCAGGTGCACTGCTTGAAGTTCTGCCCATTGGGAAGATTCCCCTTCACCACCGTCCTTCAGGGAAGTCCCAGAAAAGGGCTGTAGTGCTGACGCTGTACACTTTTGAGTGGTGTATGCATAAATAAGAATCACCTGGGGAGCTTGTTAAACTGTAGATCCTGATTCAGTGTATCTAGGGTGGAAAGGCAAATTCTCAGCAGAGGGTTGAACCGGAACAAACTGATTTGAAGCCCTGCCCCAAAGCAGTCTCTCATGAAATATTTACTGAATTTAATTAAAATGTCATGCAGATTCTGTGACCTCTATGACACTCAGTGCCCTGCTACTTAACAAAGTTTAATAACACTAAGGTGCTCTTATTTTAAAAGGCTTATGCAGAAAACTAGCTCAGGGGATTCTGGAGACACCGATCATTTCCCCTCCACTCCAAATGCCAAACCATCTTCACCTCCAGAGGTCAAGGCCTGTGGACAGATGGCCCTGTGTGACTGAGGCCAGAGACTCTGTGGGGCTGCACCAGAGGTGAGGGTAGCAGGACTTGCTCCCTTGTGGAAAAACCAAGGGAAGAGAGAACAGTGTTGAGAGTGGGCATCAAGCAAAAGAGGAAAAAGGAAAACAATTGGCAGTGATGCCAAATGTTATCACAGCCAGACCTTTTAGGGGAGGACAAATTTGGAAGTATACAAGATTACTTAGAGAAATAACATTTTTTTCCTGGCTCCATATTAAGTAGAAATTTATCTTGTGAACTTTGAACTAATAGACATTGGATAGGATAAAAGATAGCATCTTCAGCTTCAAGCGGGAGTTCCTTTTATCTGCCCTCCATAGAGGCTGTCCCCTGTAGAATCATCACCTCCTTTTTCTAAGAGTATGGTTTGCTGAAACGTGTTATTGAGAGAATCGGTATGTCCTTCTCTAAAGAATTTTAGACAGGCATGACAATCTGGACATATTAAACCCTGAGGAATACTTGTGAATTAAACGAAATGAAGATGGCATAGGCACCATCTTACTTGGTGATGTGATGTTGGCCTGGATGGCTTCTCCCAGTGGCTCCCAAGCCTGTTGTAATTCTTTCATAGTGACCAACAGGAGAATAAAAACCTGTGTTTGTGACCCAGCATATCTCTATTCACTCTAGCTCTAACTTGGAATTTTTTACTTTTCAGTTTGCTATTCTTTGGAAACAGAGGCTCTGGTGTTGCAGCGGTTAAGCACTCAACTGCTAACCGATAGGTCAGCCGTTTGAACTCACCGGCAGCTCCACCTGGTGCTCTGCTCCCATAAAGATCACAGCTTAGAGCCCTATGGGGCAGTTCCACTCTGTCACATGGGGTTACTATAAGTCAAAAAGAGACTCTACGGCACCCAACAACAGCATTCTTTGGAGAAGAGTCTGACTTTTAAAACATTTCTTTTAAGGTATAGTGGTGTATTTCTGCTGGATGGAGGCTTCTGGATTTGAAGGTATCTCTGAAGTTGAGATCTCCTCGCTCTGGGTTTTCCTTTGTTATGGCTGTGTGTGCAAGAGTTACGGCTGAGCAATTACTGTCCACCTAATAAGTGTGGAATGGAGCCAGGTGTTTGGAATAAATAAGTACTGTGAGGCATAATGGAGCCCTAGTGGCACAGTGGTTAAGAGCTCAGCTGCTAACCTAAAGGTCAGCAGTTTGTATCCACGGGTCGCTGCTTAGAAACCCTATGGGGCAGTTCTACTCTGTCCAGAATCGACTCAATGGCAATGGGTTTTTTTTAACGAGGCATAATAAATGGAGAAATGGTCATGATAAATGGAGAAAAGACTGACGTCAAGGATTTCATTTTACTTGTATCCACAATCAATGCCCATAGAAGCAGCAGTCAGGAAATCAAAGAATGTACTGCATTGGGGAAATCTACTGCAAAAGACCTCTTTCAAGTGTTAAAAAAGCAAAGATGTCACCTTGAGGACTGAGGTGTGCCTGACCCAAGCCAGGATATTTTCAGTCGCCTCATTTGTATGGGAAAGCTGGACAATCAATAAGGAAGACCGAAGAAGAACTGATGCTTTTGAATTATGGTATTGGCAAAGAATATCTAAAATACTGTGGACTTCCAGAACAATGAACAAGTCTGTCCTGGAAGAAATACAGCCAGAGTACTCCTTGGAAGCGAGGATGGCGAGATTTCGTCTCACGTACTTTGCACGTGTTATCAGGAAGGACCAGTCCCTGGAGAAGGACATCATGCTTGGTAAAGTAGAGGGTCAGCAAAAAAGAGGAAGGAAGACTCTCAACAAATGGATTGACACGGTGGCTGCAACAATGGGTTCAAACATAACAACAATTGTGAGGATGGCGCTGGACCCAGAGATGTTTCATTCTATTGAACATAGGGTCACTATGACTCGATGGCACCTAATAACAACAACAACGAGGCATAACTCCTTTACCTGGAGTTAAAGGGAGCAAAAAAGATCTTGATAGTATTTCAAGTCATTTCTCCACAGTGTTGCTGGAAGACAGGAGAGCAGTGGAAGGAAAGACGGTGGTCTACAGGGCCTCTTCGTCTCTGTCAGAGACGAGATGGAAAGAAACAACTGAGCCGATACTGCTCTACGCCTTCTTTTTGTAAAGCTGCTATGCAGAGGACACTGTCAAAAGAAAGAAAAAAAAAAAAAAAGGAGCAAAGAGTGTCAGTAGCTATTTAGATGGAGAGACCATGATGCTCTTTCCAGAGCATCCATTTACAGCAATTTGCTATGAAACTTTCCAAAGCTAATGAGATATTAAATGTGTTTTGTTGAGGGAGGAAGCTGATTAGTCTCTGGTTTGATTTTTAATGTAGCTGTCAAGACAAGGTACGTGACGTAAGTTGTGGAAGTGATTTTCATTTGTAGCCCTGTGAAAACATGATTGGACTCGTGAAGGACACAGAAACCTGTGCCCACTTGGCTGGAAATTTAACAGCAGAAGAGCAATGTGAAGTGTAACTTCTCTTCTGGATTGGGTTCATCAAATGGCTTGCCTGGTGCTGGTTCGGAGTTCTTCACCCCTTATTTAGATCCCTGAACATTTTCTTTTTCACACTTGGCTGTTAGGGCTGTCAAAGGCAGTTCTTGGTCTGGGAAGATTTCTAGAAGTTGGGACTTTTCAGATAACTTTTTACACAGGATTAATGCCAAAATCCAAGACCAAACCCACTGCCGTTGAGTCAATTCTGCCTCACGGCGACCCTACGTGTTACAGGGCTTTGTTGGCTGTAATCTTTACAGAAGCATTTCACCAGGCCTTTCTTCCATGGAGCCACTGGCTGGGTTCGAACAGCCAACCTTTAGGTTAGCAGCAAATTGAAAAACACTTGCACCACCCAGGGACTGAGGATTTATGCCAATAATCCATAACTATTGTTGTTGTTAGCTGCTGTCGAGTCCACCCCTGACTCATGGTGACCCTATGAGTAACGAGATTGGACCATTGTGATCTATTGGCTGGTTTTCAGAAGTAGGTCACCAGGCCTCACTTCCTAGCCCATCTTAGTCTGGAAGCTCCGCTGAAGCCTATTCAGCATCATAGCAACACACAAACTTCCACTGACAAAAGGGTGGTACCTACACATGAGGTGCATTGACTGGGAATCGAACCTGGGTCTCCCCCATGGAAAGCAAGAATTCTACCACTAAACTACCATTGTCCCCTAATCAATAATTAACCTATATCAAACCTACAGATAGCCAATATAGAACGATATGTTATGTAATACACAGATCTTAGGCTAGTCGATAGAGAACATTTGGCCTTATGGAACCACGAGCTCTTTAAAATCAGTGTGAGCTGTTCATTTATAAATGGCATCGAACCAAATTGTATTGTTCCCCTTTAGGGGGGTGGAGGGACAGTTTGAAGAGCCCAAGCTTGCTTCTTGCTGGGTAGGCTTGAAAAGATAACCGTATGAGATTTTCAAAAAGCGGTTTCACATCAGTATCCCAGTATCCTCAGGCTTTATTTGGAAGATTAGTGTATAATGTTATATATTTTTGTGTGTAAAATTTGCATTTAGGTGGGATACTCACTTCCTAATATAAACATAGGGAGGCTAGATATTCCTCATGTTCCTGTTATCTCCTTTTAAATATAGCTGTTTAGATGATCATATGACAGATTCACCAGGTAAAAATAAAAAATAGACAATGCATCTGTGAGAAAAGTGGAACGACTTCCAATCAGCCAGCGTACCTGCACGTCAGAAGGCGTGACTGTTGTAACTATAGTGATGATAGTTGTCCCGATGTCAGTATTCAAGTGGAAACATGTAGTATTTCACATTCAACAAAATCTTGAAATGCATAAGCAAATGGAGAAAACAGGAAAAATGTTAAACTACTCGCATTAGAATGTAGGTGCAGATGCAGGCAAAATCAAATGCACTCAGGGGCCAAGCACAAATGGGTAAAGTAACAGGGTATAAGGAAGTAGGAAGTAGGATGAACCGGAAGGTAAAAGCTTGCCAAAGTTTATTTGTATCTGTTTCCTGAAGCTGCCATAATATATTACCACAGACTCAGGTGGCTTACAACAGAAATTTGTTCTCTCACAGTTCTGGAGGCCAGAAGTCTGAAACCAAAGAGTGGGCAGGGCCATACCCTCTGTGCACGCTCTAGGGAAGAATACCTTTTTGCCTCTGGCCTTCTGGTGGTTCAGGAGTTCCACCGCTTGTGATTGTGTAACTCCAATCTCTGTCTCCATATTCACACATGACCTTCTTCTCTGTGTCTCTCTGTGTCCTTTCCTGTCTCCCACAAGGACCCTCTCATTGGATTTAGGGTCCACCCTAATCCAATATGGTACCATCTTCATCCTTAATTACGTCTCAAAGACCCTAATAAGGTCACATTCTGAGGTTCCAGACAGAAATGAATTTGGGGCAGCGGGGAGGAGAGATACTATTCAACCCACTACAGTATTCAAATTAAAAAAAAAAAAAATCCACTGCCCAATACTTCTCGGCTGGCTAAGTTTGGCCTGTGAGCTACCAGTTGATGCTCTGGCAATAGTGGACTAGACCTTAAGTCAAACGGTTAAGTCAGGAGTTAAGAATCCTGTAGGCCTGTGTTCAAATCCTAATTCTACCACTCACTGGCTGAATGACCCACAGCAAATTACTTCTCTTAAGTCTCAGTTTTCTATCTGTAGATTGGAGCTAATACTGATACACAAATCACAGGGTCTTTGTGAGAATTAAATGAAATAATCTACGTGTTTATCTTAGTCAATGTCAACAACAACAACAGCAACAAACAAACTTGGTTTGTCATATGAACAAAGAAAACTGTTTATTTTGGTATTTATTTTATTTTTGCCCTAGTCAAATTCTTCAAGCTGACGGAAAAAGAATTTTAAAAAATATATTGACCCTGCTAACTTAGAACTGAAGTGACTCCCGAAGTCCACCTTTCAGCCAAAGATTAGTCAGGCCTATAAAACAAACGATAAATAACACACATGAGGAACGTCCTTCTTAGCTGAATCAAGTTTACAAGACCAAATGGGCAATATCTGCCCAAAAGCAAAGATGACAATGCAGGAAAGGACAGGAAAACTGGATGAATGGACACAGGGAGCCTGGGGTGGAAAGGGAAAAGGGGAGAGTGCTGACACATTGCGGGGATTACAACCAACGTCACAAAACAATTTGTGTATAAATTTTTGAATGAGAAACTAATTTGCACTGTATACTTAACACTATATATATACATATATATATATATATGTATATATATACATATATTTCAATATTGAAAAACTCCTCCTCCGGTGGATACCTTTGATTGAGGCCACGAGGGAAGGTTTGGAGTGCAGAATATGTACTGTCATAGATGGAATTATGTCCCCCCAAAAAATGTGTGTATCGATTTGGCTGGGTCATGATTCCCAGTATTGTATGATTGTGTACCATTTTGTAATCTGATGTGATTTCCTTAAGTGTTGTAAACTCTATCACTATGATATAACAAGATGGATTAGCAGCAGTTATACTGATGAGGTCTACAAGATTAAACAGTATCTTAAGCCAATCTCTTTTGTGATATAAAAGAGAGAACCGAAGCAGAGAGACACAGGAACCTCATACCACCAAGAAAGCAGTGTTGGGAGCAGAGAGTGCCCTTTGGACCTGAGGTTCCTGTGCAGAGAAGCTCCCAGACCAAGGGAAGATTGATGACACAGACCTTCCTCCAGAACCAACACAGAAAGCATTCCCCTGGAGCTGATGCCCTGAATTTGGACTTGTAGCCTACTGGACTGTGAGAGAATAAACTTCTCTTCGTTAAAGCCATCCGCTTATGGTGTTTCTGTTATAGCAGCACTAGATGACTAAGACATGTACTAACCAGGTGAACAGCCAAAATGTCTTTGCTTGCTCTCAGACGGGAAGGAAGCTTTGAGGCATGTTTCAGCTCTTTAACCAGTTTCAAACCAAGTTGTGGGAGTTCACAGCTAACAAGTCACAGGACTAATAGGCAAAACCTGGCTGGTGTGTCGCTGAATCACTAGTAATACTGAGGATTCACAAACCAGGGGACAGTTTGCTCAGTGACAAACTGAAGTTGGGAAGGTTTTGTTCTAATATTTATAAAGCAAACATTTAACTGAAGCAGACACCAATAGCAGCTCTTTTAACACAAGTAGACATTTTAGCCTTTATTGAGGCAAACGACTTATGTGATGTGCTGAGTTCCTAGAACTGACCCAACAGCAACTGGTTTGGGTTTTTTGGTTTTCAGTTCCTAAATGATTGTGTTTTACATTTCTGAATCATTTTTGGACAACGGTAAATATATCCCTAAATCTAGAGATCATCTAAAAAGTTGAAGTACTGTATTGAGATTATTTTTGTACTACATTTTAGCCATTGTATTTAAAACTGATTAGCAGTCTTCTGGAACTCTCCTCTTCCCACCCCTCCCCACTACCCAACTGAGAGTTGATGAAATTTATTTTGTTTTGTTTGTTGTTGTTGTTGTGTGCCATGGAGTCAATTCTGACCCATAGTGACCCTATATGACACAGTAGAACTGCCCCATAGGGTTTCTTAGGCTGTAATCTTTACAGGAGCAGATCGCCAGGTCTTTTCTTCTGTGGAGTCGCTGGTGGGTTCTAACCACCAGCCTTTCAGTTAACAGCAGAGTGTTTAACCATTGTGCCATCAGTGATCCTTTGGATTGTTTATCTGTGTTTAATTGTATAGTCTCTGAAACTATATTTTATCTCAAAGGTAGATACTCAGTGACAGATAAATGAAAAGGAACTTCTGACATCCATCTTCAAATTGCATTCATTCAACAATCAACCTTGACTGAGGGTCTACCAAGTGTCAGGCACTGTGCCAGCACTGGAAATTCAAAGATAAAAAGATAAAACAAGGCCCAATCTTTGTTCTCAAGAAGATCTCATTCTAGGGCTGAAAACAGACACCTAGTACCAAAGCATTGTGAAGAATGCTTTAAGCCAGTGGGTCTGAGACTTTAGTGTACATCAGAATCACCTAAAAGGCTTGTTAAAACTCAGATTGTTGGGCCCCACCCTCAGAGTTGCTGATTCAGAAAGTCTCGAGCAGGGCCAGAAAGTTTGCGTTTCTCACAAGTTCCCAGGTGATGCTGAGGCTGCTGGTTGGGAACCAAATTGGAGAACCACTGGTCTACGAGAATGGTTTTAACATACTAGGTCAACCCAGAGACGGGAGCAAGCACAGATACCAACAAACTCACTGCCTTCGGGTCGATTCCAAATCATAGCGACCCTGTAGGACAGAGTAGAACTGCCCCATAGGGTTTCCAAAGCTCTAATCTTCATGGAGGAGCCCTGGTGGTGCAATGGTTAAAGCACTTGGCTGCTAACCAGCGGCTCCTGGGGAGAAAAGACCTGGCGATCTGCTCCTATAAAGACTGCAGCCTAGGAAACACTATGCGGGCAGTTCTACTCTGTTCTATAGGGTCACTATGAGTTGGTACACAACAACAATAATCTTTACCAAAGCAGACTGCCATATCTTTCTCCCATGGAGTGGCTGATGGGTTCAAACTACAGACCTTTCAATTAGCAGCCAAGCTCTTAACCACTGTGCCACCAGGGCTCCTAATAGACACCAGAAGAGTATTATCTAAGCTGTGTCTTGAAGGACAAAGAGGATTATCAGTAGGAATAGGTAGAGAGGTTATTTTAAGCAGCAAGATGACATGTTCTGAAAGCCCTCGATTTGACCCACATTCATTCCTCCTCCTCACCTTGCAAACCCTTTCACAGAACATGGAGTGAAAAATCACTGTTCTGGGCGCGGGTGGGTGGGGGCATTGAGGATTTCTAAGAGGTAGTGTCATGATCAAGTCTATGATAGCATTGTTGGGAACTGGAATGGGGAAAGGATGGAGGCTGGGAAAAGATTTAGGACACTACTACAGAGGTCCAAGCCTGAAATAAAAGCTCAGGTTAAGAGAGTGGTTGAAGATGATGGGGTAGATTGAAGAGGTAGACAGAACAGAGATTCAATGGACTTATTGATCCCATGGGAGATGAGCCCTCGATTCCAAAAAGTCCCATTAAATAACCTGCTCACTTTCCCTAATGCTATATCAGAGCAAAGGAAAAGGACTTACTTCCTTTTAATGAATGAATCGCACTTGAGTTCACCATCCCAGACCTGGCATAGGGATGCCTTGGGTGGATGGTGAAAGGGTCTCCCATCTCTAGTTGTATATGAAGTGGAGAGTAAAAATGACCATGGATTAGAAGACAATTCCCTTGGAAAGTACCAGCCAGATATCTTCATATAGGGAAACGCATGGCCTTAGTAAGCAGGGATCTCTCTATGGTCAGAACCTCTGAGTTCCTCAGCTTCTCTGGTTTCAGCTTCTCCTGGTTTTCCTCTTACCTCACTGGCCATTCCCCTTCTCAGCCTTCTTTCCAGGTTCCTCATCCTCTATCCAATCACTAACCGCTGGTGTTCTTCGGGGCGCTCTCTGCTCACAATATACTTTTTCCCCATGTGATTTTATTTATTACCATGGCTTCAGACCTGCTAACAAATCTCCATCTCTTGTTCATACTTCTCTTCTAAGCTCTCTAGACTTGAATGTCCAAGTGCGTATTTCCCCTATCCATTTGGATGTTGTATCAGCTTGCTCTTGCCACAGTAACGACTCATAAGAAACCACCACAAAGCCTCAGTGGCGTATGACAATAAGCATTTATTGCTCAAGTGTCTGGGATGCCTGGCTAGGAAGTCTTGGCTGATCTTGGCTGCATGTTTAGGGTCAGCTGGCTTTTGACTAACGAACAACTCGGGCAACTCTGTTCCGCTTCAGTGTCCCCCACCCTCCAGCAGGCTAGCCTGGGCAGGTTCTTCTGGCAATGGCAGAAGCACAAGAATGCAAGTGGAAACATGCAAGATCTCCTAAGGCTTAGAACTGGCTCACCATCATTTCCACCACATTCTACTGGCCAGAGCAAGCCACACAGCCAGCCCAGAATCTATGGGAAAACAAACAGACTTGCTTCTTTAATGAGAGGAACTGGCAAAGGTCATGGGTACAGGAAAAGGGAAGAACTAAGGCCATCAATACTATCAGTCTACCCCAGATGTTCGTGGGCACCATACAGTAAATATTTACACTATTGAATTCATTGTCACTCATCTCCCCAATTTGCTCTGATCCAATCTCACCGCCACTCCTGGCTCCAGCCCCAAGTTTAGGCACTGTGTTTGCACCTCCCTCCCCTCCTCCTGCAAAGCCCCACACTTGCTACGAGCCCCCTACTTCTCCATGTGTCCTGGAAGCCAGCCTGGACTTTCTCTCAGCCCCTGGTATCTCAGGGCTTGTGCTCATTCTACATACTCTCCTTGCCTGCAATGTTTTCCCCTGCTCTGTTCACCTAGTGTCTCAGTGTGAGAATCATACCCTAGAAAAGCCCTCCGTGGTTTCTGCAACTCTGTCAGGACCCCCTGGCATGATCTCACTAAGCTTCCTGCATTTTTCTTTCCCATCTTTTATATACTTTTAAAAAATGAATCTTTGTCTCTTCAACAAATGATGCTGGGACAACTGGATCACCACATGCAAAAAAACGAAGTTGGAGCTCTATCTCACATCATATATGAAAATTAACTCAAAATGAATCAGTGCCCTAAACGTAAGAGCTAAAACTGTAAACTCTTAGAGGAAAACATAGAAGTTAAACTTCAAGGCCTTGCTTTTGAGACCAGATTTTTAGATATGGTACCAAAAGCACAAGCAACAAAAGACAAAATAGGTAAATTGTACTTCATCAAAATTAAAAACTTCCACGCATCAAAAGACTTTAACAAGAAAATGAAGAGACAACCTACAGAATGGGAACAAATATTTGGGAACCATATACCTAATAAGGGTTTAATATCCAGAATACATAAAGAACTTACAGAATTCATTAACAGACAAACAACACAATTAAAAAATGGGCAAAGGACATAAATAAACATTTCTCCAAAGAAGATATACAAATGGCCAATAAGCTCATGAAAAGATGCTCAACATCACTAATTGTTGTTAGATGCCATCAAGTCAGTTCCGACTCATAGCAACCCTATGTACAACAGAACAAAACACTGCCCAGTCCTGCACCATCCTCACAATTGTTGCTATGTTTGAGCCCATTGTTGCAGCCACTGTGTCAACTCATTTCATTGAGGGTCTTTCTCTTTTTCGTTGACCCTCTACTTTACCAAGCATGATGTCCTTCTCCAGGGACTGGTCCCTCCTGATAACATGTCCAAAGTATGTGAGATGAAGTCTCGCCATTCTCGCTTCAAAGGAGCATTCTGGCTGTACTTCTTCCAAGACAGATCTGTTTGTTCTTCCGGCAGTCCATGGTATATTCAATATTCTTCACCAACACCATAATTCAAAGGCATCAATTCTTCAGTCTTCCTTATTCATTGTCCAGGTTTCACGTGCCTAAGAGGTGATTGAAAACACTATGGCTTGTGTCAGGCGCACCTTAGTCCTCAAATGCAAATCAAAACCATAATGAGATAACCATTTCCATAGGGTGGCTATTCTCAGAAAAATGGAAAATAACAAGTGTTGGTGAAGACGTGGAGAAACTGGAACCCTCTTGCATTGCTGGTGGGAATGTAAAATTGTATAGCTACATGGAAAACAGTTGGGCACTTCTTCAAAAAGTTAAACATAGAATTACCACATGACCCAACAATTCTACTCCTAGGTATATACCCCAAAGACTTGAGAGCAGAAACTCAAACAGATACTCGTACACCAATGTTCACTGCAGCATTATTCACAATAGCCAAAAGGTAGAAACAACCGAATGTCCATCAACAGATGAATGATCAACAAAAGGTAGGGTATCCATACAAAGGAATATTACTCAGCCTTAGAGAGAAATGAAGTTCTGATACATGCTACCACATGGATAAACCTTAAAAACATTGTTCTGAGTGAAATAAGTTAAACATACCAGGACAAATATTCTATGATCCCACTTATATGAAATATTTAGAATAGGCAAATGCAGAGAGACAAAAGTTTATTAGTGATTACTAGGGGCTGGGGGAAGAGGGGAGTGGGGAGTTATTGTTTAAGGGTGACTGAGCTTCTGTTCGGGGTGATGAAAACTTCGAAATGGATAATGGTGATGGTTGCACAACATGGCTAATGTTATTCATCTCACTGAATGGTACACTTAAAAATGGTACACTTAAAAACTGTTAAGATGGCAAACTTTTTGTTATATATATTTTACCACAATGAAATTTTTTTTTTAATGAATCTTTGTACTTAATTGCTTCATGTCTTCCCTGTCGAACTACAAGCTCCTCTTGGTATCCCTAGTGTTCTCACAGTGCCAGGCTCATAGTAGGTGCTCAGGACAACTTTGTGGATGCAGAGAACTGGAAGGGTTCCCAGAGAACCTTATGTATAGCTGAGGAGTCTGAGGCCCAGAGAAATTAGGGAGCCTCACGTAGGGTCAAAGAGCAGGATTTTAACATAGTCTCCTTACTGCACCTGTGGCTTCCAGGGTCCCTCTTCAGCTTCAGGGCAGAACCCCAAATGTCCCATTCTACGCTGGCTGACTTGCTCTGCCTCACGAAGAAAGTCAGAGAGCCTCTCTGACCTTCAATCTCCAAATCTGAAAAATAAAATCCATATGAGGAGGAAGTTGCTTCTTACCAATTAATATGGTGAAATCAGTGAACTGAAGGTGGATATGAAGAGCAACATCTCATGCCTCCATATCTCCCACTCCCTCCCTCCCTGCCTGCCTCTTGAGTTTATGAGAGATTCTTAACTTCTAAGAATAGATCATAATGAAGGCAAATATGTGTTGAATGCTTACTGTGCACCAGACACTCTTCTGTGTGCTTTGAGTGCATTTTCTTATTTAAGCTTCATTTACTTATGTACTAGTGTAATGGATTGAATTGTATGCCCCAAAGATGTGTGTCGACTTGGCTAGGCTATAATTCCCAGTATTGTGTGGTTGTCCACCATTTTGTGATCTGATGTGATTATCCTCTGTGTTGTAAATCCTAACCTCTATGATGTTGATGAGGCAGGATTAGAGGCAGTTACGTTAATAAGGCAGGACACAATCTACAGGATTAGGTGGTATCTTGAGTCAATTTCTTTTGAGATATAAAAGAGAGTTGAGCAGAGAGGAGAGGGACCTATTGTTACCAAGTAAGAAGAGCCAGGAGTGGAGTGTTTCCTTTGGACCTGGGGTCCCTGTGCTGAGAAGCTCCTAAACCAGGGGAAGATTGACGACAAGGACCTTCCCCCAGAGCCAACAGAAAGAGAAAGACTTCCACTGGAGATGGTGCCCTGAATTCAGTCTTCTAGCACCTAAACTGTGAGAGAATAAACTTTTTTGTTAAAGCCATCCACTTGTAGTATTTCTATTATAGCAGCACTAGATAACTAAGACAACTAGTATTAGCTCCATTTTAAACCTGGGGAAACTGAGACATGGAGAGTTTAAGTAACTTGACCAAATCTTACAGTCAACCTAAAGTCAGGATCCAGAGCCTGTGTTCTTAATCACTCTGCCTCAGGACAGTTGTGCTTTGAATGGGTTTAAAGCAGTGCCCTCCAATGCAACAAAACGTGAGCCGCAGATGGAAGTCATACATGTAGTTTGATTTTTCTAGTAGCCACATTTTTTTTAAAAAAAGGAAAAGAAATTGGTGAAATTAATTTTAATAATCCTTTTTATTTAACCCAATATACCCAGAATTTTATCCTTTCAGATGTAATTGATATAAAATTAATTATGAGATACGTGGTTTACATTTTTTTTCATACTAAGTCTTTGAAATCTGGTATGTATTTTATACATCTCAGCTTAGACTAGCCACATTTCAAGTGCTCAATAGGCTTTGTGGTCAATGGCTACAATATTAGACAGCACAGGTCCAAAGTATCTCTCACTGTCATCCCTAGACACCCAAACAGCCAGACTTCTCTTATTTTCTACTCACAATAAACCTCTACTGTCCCAACAAGGATAGGTCCTTGGGTGGCATAACCCTTGTGGTCCCTGGGTGAGCTCTGCTGCTAACCTAAAGGTTGGCGGTTCAAATCTACCCAACAGCATCACAAAAGAAATGCCTGCTTCCATAGAGATTATAGCCAAGAAAACCCTATGGAGCAGTTCTACTCTGTAACACATGCCGTTGCCATGGGTCAGGATCGACTCAATGGCAATGGTTTTGGTGTTTTGGTCCCAATCAGGGGTGGCCAAGCTATGCCCCCTTGTGGATACCGATCAGTTATTGGAATGTCTGAGCCTCCTTCTCAGCTCAGCCTTGGGGAGCTGTGAGGGAGGGGTGATCACTACCCTCCATAAACTGCAAATATCTTTTGCCCCAGGGATTGAAGAAAAATCCAGATCCCCAGTTCCTGTCGACTAGATGGGGATCTTGGTTTGCCACTGGCTAGGTGGCTTGCTCTATGAACTCAGCCTGAGCCTCCCACTTGCTCTCAGCTTGGTGAGTCAGGGCTCGAGTTATGAATAACCCAGAGGTCCTGGAACAATTGTCTTCCTGATTAGCTTTTGAATCACTTGATTCTCCAGGGATCAGATCAAGGTTGGGGTGGGGAAGGGGGACTGGTTCTGCCCAACTGACCAGGGCTCCCTGCCCAGATTTCTCATCTGGCCTCTTAGTTCCTTCTTGGCTCCGACAGCCCAGGCATTTGGCAGAGGGGAGCTTGAATTTTCTGGAATTGCTTTTGCAGGGAATTTGGCATAAGTTAATCAGGCCCTTCGTGAGGCTTCCATCCGCTCAAGGGTTAGTTCATTAGTTTGTTTCTCTCTCTCTCTCTCTCTAGCTTAAAAAAGCCCTGACCATTAAAACATAGTCTAACTCAGGGAGCTGGCAGGTAGTTTAAATAAAATGAAAACTCAAAAAGAGATGCTGGTGACTGTGTGTTGGCAACTTCTCACTTGACTGAGACCAATCTCTCCACCAGAATCCTCACCCAGAAAATTTTGCACGTTCTACTTCCAGGCCCGTCTGGCCACAGTACTGGCAGGGACTTTTATATCCTGGTGCAAAATTTAAAATTCTTGCCAGAGAAAGAAGGGCTCCAACCCTAGAGGGATTGTGAAGTTGAGAACAAAATATAACAATGGAGTTAATTAGCATTGCATGGCTCACAAAACCCCCTTGAGGGGCTCCTTCTCAAATTTAAATCAGGGCTTGCGTGCAAGATGGAGCAGCTCACACAGAGACCCCTTCCACCAACTCCTAACAGCTCGACCACCGTTTTTCATCCTTTTCCTTTGGCTCTGGGAGGAGGAACAGCTGAGGCTGGATCCTGGGCAGCATTTACCAGCTGCATACTAATAGTGCTGGGCCCTTCCCCAGCCCACCTCTGCCTTACCCTGAGCCCCTTGCTTCTTCCAGACCTTCTTAACCCTTTAGCCTCACACTCAGCTCAGACCTGGGGTGGCTTCAGTCATTTCTCTGGCAGCCTTTAGGTGAGCTTGGACTTTTCAAAGTAGGGAAGGAAGTCGGGGAGACCTGGGCCCAAGCTCTCCTCCCAGCTCAGACCAAGAAGGGACATTTCCAAATTGTCCTGGCCATTTTTTGCGCAGGAGCCATGAGCTAGAGGCTTCATAGATTACCTGCATGCTTACAACAACCCTATCTAGTAGGTATTATAATTCCCATTTTACAGATGAGGAAACTGAGATTCCAGGAGATTAAGTGATGTTTCTAAGATTGATATAGGAGGTAGTCCTGAGAGGCCAACCCAAATCTGTCTTGCTTCAAAGCCCTATGCGTGATACACTGTTGCTTGTCCCTCTCCGGGCCAGTGGCTGAAACCATTACTACCACTAATGGACAGTAATGATAATAAAACCGAACCAAACCCATTGCCAGTGAGTCCATTCCGACTCATAGTGACTCTGCAGGACACAGTTGAACTGCCCCATAGGGTTTACCAAGGAGTAGCTGGTGGATTTGAACTGCTAACCTTTGGTTAGTAGACAAGCTCTTAACCACTAAGCCACCAGGGCTCCACTCTGAGAATCAGTGTTTTAGAGCAGAGCTTCTCAATCTTGCCTGCACATTGGAATCGCTGTGGAAGCTTGAAAAATACTGATGCCTGGGCCTCTGTCCTAGTACTTTTTAATCAGTCTGGGGTAAGGCCTCAGCATCAGGAGTTTGCCAGGTAATTCCGGTGTGCACTCAAGGCTGTGCACCACTGCTAGAATCACCCCCAGGGTCTCATTCACCTCATCTCTACCTCTGCCCTTCAGCCTCCACTCCTGAGCTCTGTCCCCACCCACCCCCTTTCCTCACTGATGCTCTTCCCTGATGCAGGTGCTTTCTCCAGCGTGACTTGACAGCAACAGGGAAGGCGGCCAGCCACATAAGCATCTCTCTCCAGGTGCAGAGAACTCCACCGTTAGCAATTCATCCCTGGGAGTTAAGATCATTCTCTCCTTGGGGTCTGTCATGGATTGAATTGTGCCCCCTAAAAATGTCTGTCAACTTGGCTAGGTCATGATTCCCAGTATTGTATGATTGTCCACCATTTTGTCATCTGATGTGATTTCCCTGTGTGTTGTAAATCCTATCACTATAATGAAAATGAGATGGATTAGCAGCAGTTACATTGATGAGATCTACAAGATTAGATAGTGTCTGTCTTAGTCATCTAGTGCTGCTACAACAGAAATACCCCAAGTGGATGGCTTTAACAAAGAGAAATTTATTTCTTCACAGTAAAGTAGGCTAAAAGTCCAAATTCAGGGCGTCAGCTCCAGGGGAAGGCTTTTTCTCTCTGCCGGCCTTCTCATCAGTGTTCCCCGGACTAGGAGCTTCTCTGCACGGGGACCCCAGTCCAAAGGACGCGCTCTGCTCCTGGCGCTGCTTTCCTGATGGTATGAGGTCCCCAGTTCTCTGCTTGCTTCCCTTTCCTTTTATCTCTTGTAAGGTAGAAGGTGGTACAGGCCACACCTTAGGGAAACTCCCTTTACATTGGATCAGGGATGTGACCTGGGTAAGGGTGGTGTTACAATCCCACCCTAATGCTCTTTAACATAAAATTACAATCACAAAATGGAGGCCAACCACACAATTCTGGGAATCACGGCCCAGTCAAATTGATACACACATTTTTGGGGGGGACATAATTCAAACCATGACATTCCACCATTTGGCCCCCAAAAAATCACATCCTTGCAACATGGAAAACATATTCACCCCATCATATAATAGCAAAAGTCTTAACTCCAAGTCCAAAATCCAAAAAGTCCTCTTCATCTGTGAAATCTAGAGTACAAGTTATCTGCTTCCAAAGGTACAATGGCAGAACAGGTACAAGCTAGACATTTCCATCACAAATGGGAGAAACTAGAGGAAAAGAAGGGATGACAGGCACCAAGCAAGTCAGCACAACACATTACGTTAGCCCTCGAGGTTTTGAAAATAATCCTCTGTTCTCTGAGACAATTTGCACAATGGCCCTGCCCTCCAGACTGTAGGTATTGGCCACAGTCTCCAGATTCTGAGTGGAGGCCCCCCCCCCCGCCCCCGCCCTGGGCTTCAGCTCCACTTTCCACACCCACTGGGACAGCAACTCGGCTTCCTCAGCTGTAGGTGCACCATTCTCCTAGTCCATTGGAGTGGCGACTCCACCCTTAGAAGCACCAGAGGCTATGGCTCCACCCTTTGAAACCCCTGAGGTCATGGCCATACCTTTTGAGACTGAGGCTTCTTGGCTTCTTGTGTCCTTGTCTCTTCAGCTTCTGCTTCCTGTGGCCTCTCTGCCCTCGGGCTTCAAGCCTGCATCTGCCCTGCAGGAGCAAGTTCCAAAGCTGGGTAGCTCCACCAATAAGTGCCTGGAAGCACCCTACTCCACCAGTAAGCCTCCTGCAACACAGGTACTCAGCTCCCTCATTCTGTGGGTCAGCACGCCTAGCTCCACCGATAAGTGCCTGGAGGCATCCCACTCCGCCAGGAAGCCTCCGGCGCACAGGCACTCGGCTCTCTTGCTCAGTGGGTCGGCTCCAGCGCCATGTCGCGCTGGTCTCCTGGTTCTGCTGCTGTTGGTTCTCTACCACTTTCGCTCGTCTATCCATTCACAGTTTCAAAACCGCTTCCACATTTTAGGTATCTGTTAGAGCAGCACCCCACTCTCTCGGTACCAAATTCTGTCGGCTCTGGAGGAAGGTCCTTGTGATGCATCAGTCTTCCTTTGGTCTGGCAGCAACTCAGCGCAGGAACCTCAGGTCCAAAGGACGCACTGTGCTCCCAGAACGGCTTTCTTGGTGGTATGAGGTCCCCAGTTCTCCACTTGCTTCCCTTTCCTTTTATCTCTTGTAAGGTAAAAGGTGGTGCAGGCCACACCCTAGGGAAACTCCCTTTACATTGGATCAGGGATGTGACCTGGGTAAGGGTGGTGTTACAATCCCACCCTAATCTTCTTTAACATAAAATTACAATCACAAAATGGAGGCCAACCACAAAATTCTGGGAATCATGGCCCAGCCAAATTGATACACACATTTTTTGGGGGACATAATTCAAACCATGACAGTGTCTTAAGCCAATCTCTTTTGAGACATAAAAGAGAGAAGTGAACAGAGAGACGTAGGGGACCTCATACCACCAAGAAGACAGCACCAGGAGCAGAGCACGTCCTTTGGACCCGGAGTCCCCGTGCCTGAGAAGCTCCTTGACCAGGGGAAGGTTGATGACAAGGACCTTCCTCCAGAGCTGACAGAGAGAGAAAGCCTTCCCCTTGAGCCGATGCCCTGAATTTGGACTTGTAGCCTACTAGACTGTGAGTGAATAAACTTCTTTTTGTTAAAGCTATCCACTTGTGGTATTTCTGTTATAGCAGCAGTATATGACCAAGACAGCGTCCTTTTATAAAAAACATAACATTCCTGATATTGGTAGCACATTAAATCTCTAACGAATCCCTACAAAACACTTCTTCCTGGCCTCCTTGCTTCTAACTGGTCCCCTGCCCTCCAATTTTCAAAATGTAGCCAGTTAATGTCACTGAATTGTACATGTAAAAAATGTTGAAATGGCAAATGTTTTATTATTTATATTATTTATAAATATATATACTTAACCATAATAATTATAGTTAAAAAAAAAAAAAGGCTCTTCCTAAAATGTAAAATCAAATTACACCCTTGCTTAAACGCTTTAGTGATTTTCCGTTGCTTTCAGGATGAATTCCCAAGCCTTTAGAACACTCCAGCCCACTTCTTCCCTTCCACAGTTATCTGATCCTCCTTTACTTTTACAGCCTCTGGATTTGGTGCAGTCCCAGAACCTGCTTAGCTGCCCTGGCCTTTGCCCTGCTCCTCCCTCTCTCTCTCAGGCCAAATCTTTCTGCAAGACTCAGTTCAGGAAGGAAGGAAGGGAGGGAGGGAAGGAGAGAGAGAAGGTGGGGGAGGGGGTCTTCAAGATTACAATTCCTTCATTGCAAAACATCCTATATTAAGGACCCAGTAGATGAATTTGATCAAAAGGAGGAAAAACGTTGAACAGAACTTCAAATTTTCTTGAAAACCAGACTTAGTAGATACATTGAGACTGGAGGAAGCCCTGAATCTATTGCCTGAAAACAATTTGTAAACCTTGATCCAAAACTATCCCCTGGAGTCATCTTTAAACTAAACAACAGATTAACTCAATTAATAATGTTTGCCTTGAGCATTGTGCTCTTTTGAAGAATTATCTATCTATATGAGATCAAACCGACAACAGTAACTCCAAAGCACAGACAAGAACTTTAAGGGGCAGAGAATCTAAGTGTTAATGACGGTGAAGCAATATGGACAGAGACAGTGAGAACAGTAACACAATGTGAAGTATGTAACCATTGTCACTGAACCGTACATGATGGAAAAATTGTTGAATGGGTGTATGTTTTGTTGTATATATTTTCACCAAAAGTTAAAAGCAAAAGCAAAAAAAAAAAAAAAAAAAAAAAAATCCTAGGATAGACGGTGGCTCCAGCCTAGGCTCCAGAGGTTTTCTTGAAAGTTCACTCAAACATGAAAAGACAGTTCAACAAACACATCCTCTCTGTCTGGTAATGCCCAAAAGACCCCCATCTTCTTAAAAAACTAATGACTCAGCTTCCTAAAGTAAAGATTGGAAACATTTTTCATTAGAAATGAAAATGTAAGTACCTCACTATGATGGGAAGACTACTGAGTCCTTACCTTTGGGGAGAGGGGAGCTGTATCTCTAGAAGCCAGCCTTTCTGCCAACTTGGAGTTAAATCCCAAAGGAAGATGAAGCAAGCATTATTTCCACTGTGTCCTTTCTCTCCCCTCCTCCCCAGCTCTCCCCACTCTTGATTTTCTCTCTGCCTGTCCCAGACTGACAATGGCCCTTTCTCTCTCCATACCGCTGGCTTCTTTTTTAGTGTTTCTTGGTGTAAATTGATGAAATCAGATCTTTTGCTTTGCGTTTACAGATGACCACACCTCCAACTTTGAGAATCCCAGCCTGGAACACACATCTGTCCCCACTAAGTTAGCTGCCCTTGGCCTGTTTTTCCACCAGATCATCTCCATAGTAACATGATGAACGACAGCCTCCTCTGGCCACCCTCCCACGAGCTCGCACAGGGCCCTGGGCTGCTCCCAGTGAGCCCATTGCAATGCAAGTGAATGAGAGACATTGAATTCCCTCTAATATATAAAAAATGAAACCTAATCATTTGGCACCTATGATGCTGTAAGTATAGAAGTAGAAGACTACTTCTGACCTAAAAATGAATCAAAATGCATCATGTATTCTAAACCAGAGGAGCCCTGTGATCTTCCTTTTTATTTCTTCCTGTGAATAAGTGTATCTTTAATCCTGATAGTATTTGCTGAAATAGAGTTGTGGCTACAATCCAGAGAGAGGTTTCAGTGTGGGGCTGTTTCTTTTTATATCTGGTTGACTGACTCAGCCATCTGACAAGCAGTTCAGTTCAATTAACATTTATTGAGCTCCTACTGTATGTCAGGTGCTAATTTCTATGGTCCAAGGAGCTCACAGGTGAGACAGGTACCCAACAAATTACAATGATATGAACTTTCCCCTCATTCACTGGAGAAGGACCTTATGCTTGGTAAAGCGGAGGGTCAGCAAAAAAGAAGGAGAACTTCAGCAAGATAGACTGACACAGTGGTTGCAACAATGGGCTCAAACATAGCAACGATTGTGAGAATGGCGCAGGACGGGGCAACGTTTTGCTCTATTAAACATAAGGTTACTGTCTTAGTCATCTAGTGCTGCTATAACAGAAATACCACAAGTGGATGGCTTTGACAAAGAGAAATTTATTCTCAGTAGTTAAGAGCTCAGCTACTAACCAAAAGGTCAGCAATTCGTATCCTCCAGCTGCTCCTTGGAAACCCTATGGAACAGTTCTACTCTGTCCTATA
The DNA here is from genome assembly GCA_030035585.1 of Dugong dugon. NCBI lineage: Eukaryota > Metazoa > Chordata > Mammalia > Sirenia > Dugongidae > Dugong > Dugong dugon. The sequence goes on along the minus strand of CM057480.1, from coordinate 16,023,110 downwards.
GGGTCGTATGAGTCGTAATCGACTCAAAGGCAGCAAGATATTCTAAACCAGAGACCTCTTAAAATTTAATGTACATGTGAAACACCTTTGAAAATGTGCCTTAACTAATGCTGTGTTTCGCTTGGTGAAAATGTTTAGGGACTTGATTGGGATTGACATGCCTTTAAAAATACAAAATCTTTTCAAGATTTTAATGTAAGATGAGTAGACGATGTGTTTCCTTACCAGAGGGCATGTTGTAGAATGTACTGGGTGCTCATTAACAATTTATTCGATAAAATAATTCACAAATGGGGGAGTGGTGTTTTGTTGTTGTTGTTGTTAGTTGCTATTGACTTGGCTCCAACCCATAGTAACTGTCATGGATTGAACTGTGTCCCCCAAAAATATCTGTTAACTTGGCTAGGTCCTGATTCCCAGTATTGTATGATTGTCTACCATTTTATCGTCTGATGTGATTTTCCTGTGTTGTAAATGCTATCACTATGATGTAATAAGATGAATTAGCGGCAGTTATATTGATGAGGTCTACAAGATTAGGTAGTGTCTTAAGCAAATCTCTTTTGAGATATGAAAGAGAGAAACAAGCAGAGAGACATGGGGACCTCATACCACCAAGAAAGCAGTGCCAGGAGCAGAGAGTGCCCTTTGGACCTGAGGTTCCTGTGCTGAGATGTTCCCAGAACAAGGGAAGACTGATGACAATGGCCTTCCTCCAGAGCTGACAGAGAAAGTCTTCCCCTGGAGCTGATGCCCTGAATTTGGACTTGTAGCCTACTAGACTGTGAGAGAATAAATTTCTCTTTGTCAAAGCCATCCACTTGTGGTATTTCTGTTATAGCAGCACTAGATGACTAAGACAGTAACCTTATGTTTAATAGAGCAAAACGTTGCCCCGTCCTGCGCCATTCTCACAATCGTTGCTATGTTTGAGCCCATTGTTGCAACCACTGTGTCAGTCTATCTTGCTGAAGTTCTCCTTCTTTTTTGCTGACCCTCCGCTTTACCAAGCATAAGGTCCTTCTCCAGTGAATGAGGGGAAAGTTCATATCATTGTAATTTGTTGGGTACCTGTCTCACCTGTGAGCTCCTTGGACCATAGAAATTAGCACCTGACATACAGTAGGAGCTCAATAAATGTTAATTGAACTGAACTGCTTGTCAGATGGCTGAGTCAGTCAACCAGATATAAAAAGAAACAGCCCCACACTGAAACCTCTCTCTGGATTGTAGCCACAACTCTATTTCAGCAAATACTATCAGGATTAAAGATATACTTATTCACAGGAAGAAATAAAAAGGAAAATCACTCTGTCTTTTTTTTTTATTGTGTTAAAAAAAAAAAATCTTTTGAAATTATCTGCTGCCATTTCTTATCCATCAGCATTACATTAACGTGATATGTTGCTGTGAAAAGGCCTCCCTTAAACACATCAAATGGATTAATGCTGGCACTTTATCAGGTACAATTTTTGTTTCCATAAAACATCTTTAGACACATAAAAACTACTTAAATGAGAAGGAGAAAATCCATCCTTTCTCCCATCATCCAGCTGTCTCTGGAAAAGCTGACATTTCTAGAGTCTCCGGCTTTGTTCCCACAGGAGCTGTTGCTTTGTGAAGGGGCCAACTCCTGCCCTGTGAATCCCTCTCGACTTAAGTGCTAGAACAGCCAGGAGCAAAGGTGGCTGACTAACCCGGCTTTAGCCAGCATGGACCAGGTGGAGGAGGGAAGGAAGGTACCAAAGGAGGGGCCGCAGGAGCTGAGCAGGGTTAACGCCCTGCGAATTGCTTGGAAAATCTTCCTCGCCCCTGTCCTTGGGAGATAGGATAGAAGAAGCTAACTTGGGGATCATCCACTAGACACCCCAGAAATGCAGCCCAGCACACCTGTGTGAGCCATTATTTCCTAGGGCATGCCCCCCCCCCCCGCTCCCACCCCGTGTTATTAATTCTTAGTTTATAATGCGCTAGTATAAAGTAGAGGGTCAACGAAAAAGGGTGACCCTCAATGAGATGTATTGACACAGTGGCTACAACAATGAGCTAAAACCCGTTTTGCCGTCAAGTCAATTCCAACTCATAGTGACCCTATAGGGTTAGCCCTATAGGGTAGGGTAGAACTGCCCTATAGTGTTTCCAAGGAGCAGCTGGTGGGTTCAAACTGCCAACCTTTTGGTTAGCAGCCAGGCTCTTAACCACTGTGCCACCAGAGCTCCCAACACTAGGCTAGTGGTTCTCAAAGTGTGGTCCCTGGGCTGGCAGCAACTTGGGGACTTGTTAGAAATGCTTATTCACAGGCCTACCCCAGGACTATCAAATCCTCAGTCTGGTTAACAAGCCCTTCAGGGGATCTGATGCATGTTCAAGTTTGAGAACCACTGCTCTGAACAAGTCCTGGGAAGAAAAATTCTTCCCTCCTCTCTGAAGCTGGCAAGGATTCCCATCAATTCTTCAAATCCCTTTTTGTGGTTCCCATCAGCAGAGGACTAAGCTCATCATTTGTTACAACTCTGAGGGGGTGTAAGGGTTAAAAACAAGGCAAAGAAAATAGCATTTATTGAGCGCTTGGTATGGACAGACACTGTCCATACTGTCACAAACCTGTCACGTGCCTTGTTTTCTCTGATCCTCAAAACAATCTTTTGAGGTAGATATTACACCATTTAAAAAAATCCATACAGTAAAGGTAGCTGTACCTGACGCTTATCCAGCACTCACTGTTGTTGTTTTTGGGTGCTGTCGAGTCGGTTCTGACTCACAGTGACCCTATGCACGATAATAGAATGCAACACGGCCCAGTCCTGAGCCATCCTGGTTGCTATGTTTAAGCCCATTGCTGCGGCGTCAATCCATCTTGTTGAGGGTCTTCCTCTTTTTTGCTGACCCTCTGCTTTACCAAATACTTCCTAGGTTCTAGTTACGTTACAGGTATATCTCACTTAACTGTCCTAATAATGCTATCACGTACGTCCGATCCAAAGGTCCCATTTTTACAGATGAGGCACTATGGTTTAGAGAGGGGAGAAATGATTTGCCCAACTTGGCCAAGCTGGAAAATGGTGAAAGAGGGTTTTGAAGCCAAACAGACCTCAGGGCTATGCGTTAGCTCCCTTTCTCCTCCACCTCCCTGCTCCCAGCTCTGCGCTGAGAACTTCAAGTGCATTATTTAAAGTTTGCAGCAATTCGTGGGACATTAATGGCATTCTTATTATTCCTTTTTTACAGATGACAAAACTGAGGCTTAGTAAAGATGAAGAGACTCCCCAAGGCCACATGGCTAGCAAGTGGCAGAGCTGAGAATTCAGCCCAGGCCCCCTTTCCTTTCACTGAACTGACTTCTACCAAGAAGTCTCATTTTCTCCCAGGTGTGTCTGTTTTCAAAGCCTTTGAGACATAAGCAAATACGTCTTTGATGGAAGAATTTAACAGGAGGCAGGAGAATGTGTGCCAGAAATAATAATAGTATATAAGATATATTATGTATAAAAAACCAAAAACCGGTTGCTGTCAAGTTAATTCCGACTCATAGCAACCCTACAGGACAGAGTAGAACTGCCCCATAGGGTTTCCAAGGAGTGGCTGATGGATTAGAACTGCTGACCTTTTGGTTGGCAGCCAAGCTCTTAACCACTGTGCCACCAGGACTCCCATATTATGTAGAATATATAGTAATATAATAATTGTGAGAATGTATCAAGTGCCTTCTGGGTACCCGGTATTGTGGCTGGATTCACTCTCACGCACAACATTACTTATACATTTGCCCTGCTCCTGCAGTCTCTGCCATGGCAGAGAGGAGCAGTTAGATACAAAGGAGCCAGACCACCCAGCAATTCCTGGCTTCTGGACTCACTAGCTGGAAGACCTTGGACAAGTTACAGAACCTCTGTATGCCTCAGTCTCCTCATCTGTAAAATGGGGATGAGTGTGATAATAACATCTCCTGTCTCCTGGGGTTGTTCTGGAAAGCAACTGAGTTAATATGTTCAAAGCACTTATACAGGCTGTGCCTGGCACATGGTGGGAAAAGCTTTTGTAAGCATTTCCTGCTATTATTATAAGACAGACTGAAAAATGCCTTTAGTTTGTTGTCAGACAAGTTCTTGGGGTTTTCAGCTCAGCCTCAGGTTGCAAAGGAGAACTTCCCCAGTAAGTTAAGGCTGAGTTTTAGGCAAGCCCAGGTAAGAGCATTCCTAAGAGCAATGAGGAAGGGAAGTTGAGAGAAATTGGCTTTAAAATCTGTGTGATGTGTTCATAATCATCTCTTGCCAAACCCAGCCTTTACAATTAGTAAATAGTGTTCTCTCAAAATTAAACTACAAAGATCCTCAAATTGTCCCTGTCCCTTTCCTGCCAAGCTTCCCGTCCTTGGGCTCAGTCTCATGAACAATAATCAATAATGACGATAATGATGCCTGAGTTCCACAGTCTATGTTAAAACCATAAGCCAACAACAACAGAAAAATGTATTTCGCAAGCACCACATACGTGCTGGTTTGTTAGTGACATGGTTATTGACTAAGGAACACACCCCTGCCCCCAGTGAAGGGAAAGGGCTTGTGGAGCAGGAAGAGAAATTTCAGAGAAATTCTTGGACAGGCACCAAGACCTAGTATTCATTGCAACACAGGCAGCAGCCTCAATGTCCCATCAGTACAGGACTGAATAACTAAAACTACGGTACGTCCGTGGGAACCCTGGTGGCATAGTGGCTAGGAGTTCAACTGTTATACAAAAGGTCGGCGGTTCGGATCCACCAGTTGCTCTTTGGAAACCCTATGGGGCAGTTCTACTCTGTCCTCTATAGTCATGGACTCCACGGCCACGGGTTTGGTTTCTTTTGGCGTGGTACATCCATACAATGGAATGAGATGCAGCTGTAGAAATGCGACAAATGTTTCCATGCTCATATCTACGGAACTGAGATAAATGATACATAAAAAAGCAAGACGTTCTTTAAATGAGTGAATTGTATGGTATGTGAATTATATCTCAATAAAGTTGTTCTAGTAAAAAAAAATAAAGCAAGACACAGAAGAGTGTCATGTGCTACCATTTGCCTTTTTAAAAGTGCATATATAAAAATACAAATGTATATCTATATTCAGAGACCTGATGGCACAGTGGTTAAGAGCTTGTCTGCTAACCAAAAGGTCAGTGGTTTGAATCCACCAGCCGCTCCTTGGAAACCCTATGGGGCAGTTCTACTCTGTCCTGTACGGTGGCTGTGAGTTGGCATCGACTCAGGGGCAACAAGTTTGGGTTTGTTTATTAGATCTATATTCACTATTTGGATGGATGCCCAAGAAACGTGTTCTGGGAGGGGAAATGGGGAGTGGGTATTAGGAATAGGAGGGACAGTTTATTTTCACCACTTGAAAGCTTGATTTTTAAAAGTCATGCCCGCGTGTTTCCTATTCCATCAATCAATAAAGATAGCCATTTTATAAAACAGAATGGTAAAGGGAACCTCTGTTGAGTGATACTGTGTGCCAGGCACTGTTGTAAGTGCTTTGCATATACATTAGGTCATTCGCTACTCATTACACAGCAGTGAGATGCGTATTATTATTCCCATTTTATAGAGGGGTTAAATAGTTTCTCCAAAGGTTTTACAGGCAGGAGGCTCAGCCAACGAAATCTGCTGAAATCCAGCCCCACCCCCACCCCCACCCCCACCCCCAGCTTCCTTTGATCTCTGAAATCCTAGAGAGAATTTGAGACTCCCCTAGGGAGTCCTGCTGGCATTTTCTCAAGATGAAATAGGCCAAACTATTTCAAAAGGAGAAAAAAAATCTCACAAATAATCCTAAAGCCTCGGGCTGAAAGGTGACCTGCTGTATCTAAATTGTGTTTGTTCAGGAAACCGCGTTCCCGGCCCCTCATCAGCTCTCCAGCCGCATCCTTGCAACCATGAAGCAGCCCCTCTGAAAAACGGGTGGTAGGCCGCCCGGGACTGCAGGGAACCTTCTCCCCAGGCCCACAAAGGAAGTTTGCTGGAAAACTTACTGTAGCATAGTGCACCTCCCCAGTCTCTCCCCGCACCACCCCCCTGACCATAAGTGGGGGTTTAATTACAAAGCAGGTGGATAAACTTTAGAATAAGGGGTTAGGCGTTCCATTGTTTGTTTAACGTCTTTACATGAGAACCACCAGATTACACCTCAGATTGGCAGTTCCCGGGCAATTTACATTTCCTCTGCTTGAACTGAGTTGCCAAGCTGTTAAGAAAGGGACATTTTCTTGTGAAAGAAGAAATGCCAGGGGCCAAAGTTGGCAGTAATTCTGAGAATGTAGTTTTTCACTCGGCAACTTCTGCAGGAAAAATATGTGTATTGGGCTAGGATTATGGAGTCTCAACTTAATTTCTAGAACAAGTATTCATTTAGGGTCTACCATGTGTCAAGTCGCTATGAGTCAGAGTCGACTCGTCAGCAACGAGTTCGGTTTGCTTCATGTGCCAGGCGGCGCAGTGGTTAAGAGCTGCAGCTGTTAACCAAAAGGTCAGCAGTTAGAATCCACCAACCGCTCCTTGGAAATCCTATGGGGCGGTTCTACTCTGCCCTATAGGGTCGCTATGAGTTGGAATCAACTCAGTGGCAGTGGGTTTTTTTTGTGTTTTTTTTTTAATGTGTCAAGTGTAAGGAGACCTAGTGCACAATGGTTAAGCGCTCGGCTGCTAACTTAAAGGTCAGCGGTTCCAACCCACCAGCTGCTCCATTGGAGAAAAGACCTGGAGATCTGCTCCCTTAAAGATTACTGCCTCGGAAACCCTATGGGGCAGTTCAGCTCTGTTCTGTAGAGTTGCTGAGTTGGAATTGAATCTGCAGCACACAACAACATGTATCATGTGAGGCGGTATTGGTGGTTCAGGGATATAATTTTCTACTTCCATGTAGGAGACCCAGATTTGATTCCTGGCCAACGCACCTCATGCACAGCCATCACCCATCTGTCACTGGAGGCGTGAGAGTCACTATTATACTGATCAGGTTTCAGCGGAGCTTCCGGACTAAGATGGACTAGGAAGAAAAGCCTGGTGATCTACTTCCAAAAATCAGCCAGTGAAAACCCTACGGTAACAACGGTCTGATCCATAACTAATCGTGGGTTGGTGCAGGACCGAGCAACATTTTGTTCTTTTGTGCATGGGGTTGCCATGAGTTAGGGGCTGACAGGACAGCAATTAACAGCAACAACATATGTCAAGCGCTTTATATACATCACCGGTCATTTAATCCTCACAACCTGTAAGGAGGTATCAAGGAAATGGCTGCTTTCTTCAAGTTAATTAAAACCCCAGAGCTTCCAGGTTGGTTCCAGACAGAGGGGCACCAGGATTCCTGACTCACCAGCTATTGACGCCAGCACGCTGGCTTCTTTAGGGGAAGGAGGTTCCTCAACCTTTCTCTTATTACTCTGTAGCACTGCTGAGACACGCTGGGATGTTTAAACAAGAGTTGCTAGGGTCAAAGGACAACAAAGGGAAAATAAACAGAAAAACACAAGCCTAGAAAATGTGACTTAGAGGATGCAGCCTATTGGCTGGAATTCATAAGTCACTTTCCATCCACATAGGACCCCAAGAAAAGATGATCCCCATTGTATTCTATCATTATCTTCTATTTCTGTCTTGGGACCCTATTTATTCATTCATTCATGAATTCATTTATTCAGCAAATCTTTATTAAGCAGCTATTATTCCCTAAGCACTGAAAATATAGCCTTGAACATGCGAGAGAAGTCCTTACCCTCCTGGAAGTTCTATTCTGGTGGGGTCACAAATAAGCAAGTATAAAAATACACACATAAAATAATTTCAGATGGCAACAAGAGCTATGCAGAAAATAAAAGAAGGTAACGTGAAAAGCAATCTCTGAAAAGCTTTATTAATCAGCCATTTAAAGCAATGTCCTCACAAATACGTATATCATTATTCCCATTTTATAGATGAGGAATTCGAGGCTCAGACAGGCTAAGTGACTTACTCAGCATTCTCTCTGGAGCCCCGGTTTTACTCTCTGCATCGTGCTGCCCAGACTGTCTTGTCAAGGGTGTGTTTGGCCCCATCCAGCTCGGTGGGGCACAACAAGCTGGATTAGCACTGAGCCTATGGCATCCGGTTCACCTAGGCAGAGTGACATAAAGCTTCCTGGTGGTGGTAACAACTGCAAGACTTTCAGAACTCACTTATGCTATCCAAAAATTGAAAGGCTGGCAGGAGAACAGAAAAAAGACACAGACCCATGGGTATGGTAACATTCCTTAGCCCAGAGCCTTATATACAATCCATGTTCAATAAAAGCTGGTGATGCTCATATATTCCCTGCTCAGAACCATTCATCTCCACCCCTACCTCCCTTCTGATAACAGAATACACATTGTGCTTTCTTGATCTCAGGTTGGGCCCAACCCTGGAACTCTTCCACCTGGCCACCATGATGTCCAAGGGTGGAAACTCAACCCAACCTGACCTGTCAGCTTCTCTCTCCCAGAAATTTCTAAAGAGGCTGGAATTGTGAGAGAAGGTCTGAAAACTCCTACAGAATTCATTATTCCTCTCCTTGCTGAGACTTTAGGGTGCATTTTCTTTGGTTCCCACAAGCTACCCCCTCTTCTTAAGCAAGCCAGAGGGAGTTTCTGTTGCTTTTAACCAAAAGAGTGTTGAATAATATATAAAACTATAGACTCACAGTCAAGCAAGCAGACAAAGAAATCGATACATAATTACAAAATGTGATGAAGTGCCATGACAAAAAAGAACAAGAAAATTCGAGAGACTAACAAGGGGAGACCAACTTTAGATTGGGTGGTGAGGAAAAAGAGTCTTTGGGGAGATTATATTTAAGTTGAAACCTTAAAGAAGAGCAGTCAGCCTCTTGAAGAGTGGGCAAAGGATCTTTTAGGCAGAGGGAAGCCTGTAAAAATGCTTTAGGACAGGGAAGAGCTTGGTGCACTCCAGAGACTTAAAGGCAATTAGTGTGGATGGAGCAAGTGGAGAGAGATAAGGTTTATTCTCTGAGTCTAGTCCAATGCAGTCTTCCTCCTCTTAGTTAGAGTGGGAAATGTCTGTAGTTTTTTTTCCCTTGAAAATGGGCAAAATACAGCTTCACATTTAGTTTACCATAGTGGCGTGTGTGTGTGTGTGTGTGTGTGTGTGTGTGTTGCACAATAATGTGGAATCCCATTTGGGACTGGGCAAATTTATTCTCCATATCACATAGTTTTAGCACTTGCCTACAGGAATCTCTGCTAGACTGAGAACTTGATTTCTTCAGGACTAACTTTGATAAATCAGATAACTGAAAATGTGTCTTGGGTTTTGGTAGATCCCTTCCAGTCTAGGGAGATAGTGGTGTGTATGCGTGAGTGATAGAGGAAGGTAGGGATGCATAGATGCAGGACAGTGGAGAGAGCTCTGTTGTCCCTGTGATTGCCCTGCCTGCCCATTCCAGACCAGCTTGATAACTGGGGATGTCTACCAGTTTTCTATTGCTGTGTAACAAATTACCACAAACTTAGTGACTTAACTCAACAACCAGTGTTACGGATTGAATTGTGTCCCCCAAAAATATGTCAACTTGGCTAGGCCATGATTCCCTGTAGTGTGGTTGTCCTCTATTTTGTGATTTGATGTAATTAGCCTCCATTTTGTGATGTGTTGTAAATCGCAGCCTCTACACCTGTGGTTATGATACCATTTGGGAGTAAGTTGTCCATTATGTTAGTGAAGCAGGATTAGGGTGGGATGTATCTGGAATCACCACCTTACTAGAAGGTGTGACTCCAGTCACCACCCTTACCCCAGTCACCACCCTTACCACCCTTATTCAAGTCATGCCCTTACTTGAGTCACACAAGAGATAAAAGGAGAGAAAGGCAAGTGGAGACAGGAAACTTCTACCACCAAGAAAGAAGAGCCAGGAGCGGAGCATATCCTTTGGACTTGGGGTCCCTGCACTGAGAAACTTGTAGACCTAGGGGAAGATTGATGATGGGGACCTTCCCGCAGAGCTGACAGAGAGAGAAAGACTTCTCCTGGAGCTGCCGCCCTGAATTTGGACTTCTAGTCTTCTAAACTGTGAGAGAATAAATTTCTGTTTGTTAAAGCCATTCACTTGTGGTATTTCTGTTATAGCAGCACTAGATGACTAAGACACCCAGTTAGCTTACTTTTCTGTAGGTCAGAAGTCAGGCACAGTGTGAGTGGGTTCTTACTCCGGGTATCACAAGGCTGAAATAAAAGTATTGGCTACAGTTAGATTTTTCATCTGGGCTTCACAGTCCTCTTCTAAGTTTAATGATTGTTGGCAGAATCCGTTTCCTTGTGGCTGCTGGACTAAGGTCTCCATTTTCCTGCTAGCTATTGACCAGGAATTGCTCTCAGTTCCTAGTGGCCACCCTTCTCCATCAGCAGTTCATAACTTGGGTGTTTGCTTTCTTCCAGGTCAGCTGGAGGGCATCTCTTGGACTTCCTCTTTTGTGACAAACTGGAGAAAACGCTCTGCTTTTAAAAAGCTTGCATGATTAGATTAGGGCCACCCAGATAATCTCCCTACTTACGATCAACTGAATAGTAATCTTAATTCCATCTGCAAAATCCCTTTGCCATGTAACAGAACATAATCATAGGAGTAACACCTGGGGGTGGAGATCCTGGGGACCATCTTAAAATTCTGCTACCACAGGATGTCATTGCTGCCTGCCAGCTCCCAGAATCTTTGCACAGTGACAGGGGAAGGAAAGGAACTAGCCTCCTTGGGTATACAGCTAAAAAAATAATTTCCTTTTCTCCTTATCTCTCCCCACACCTATTACCCAGTTTAATAGTTTCCTGTGGCTGCTGTAACAAATGACCACAAAATTGGTGGCTTAAAACAGCAGAAATGTATTCTCTTACAGTTCTGGAGACTAGAAGTCCAAAATCAAGGTGTTGGCAGGACTGTGCTCCTTCTGCAGGCTCTAGGTGAGAATCTGTTTCTTGCCTCTTCCAGCGTCTGATGGCTGTTGGCATTCCTTGGCTTATGCCTACATTACTCCAATCTCTGCCTTTGTCTTTACATTGCCATCTCCTCTGTGTGTGTCTGCTTCAAAACTTCCTCTGCCTCTTTCTTATAGGGATAAACAAAAACCCAAATCCACTGCGGTCGAGTCAATTCCGACTCATGGTGACCCTATAGGACACATGTGGGTGATATTCACAGGCGCTGGGGATTAGGACGTGAACATATCTTTGAGAGGCCATTTTTCAACATGCCATACCCACTGTTCCAATTCCCATTCCTGTGACCTTGGTACCGAGTATCCAATTGTCCAATGACAGGTGTTCATGACATATTTACCCATTGCTCGCTCAAGGGTGCTGAAGGTGCTTTGTCCTTTCTTTCCCATGAAAAAGAAATTTTAAAGTTGTTTGATACCAAATGTGATGTCTGTATTCACTTCTGCAATCACCCAAACCTGTTGGCAATTCTTGAAGACCTCACCTCGGGCTCCAAAGCTTTCTTCCTCTGGAGGGCTTTGTAAACCTCCATCACATCTCCTTCGGATCAGTGAACATGGAGAGCAAATGTCTGTATGGACCATACCAGGTCTCTAGATATTGCAGGGAGACTGTGAGCAAGGTCCTTCTGCTTTTGAGGGCTGTTTTTGAAATGTAAAAGTAGAGTTAGATACAAGTCTCTCTTGTCTTTTTTTTTTTTTTTTTTATGCTTTTTTATTTAAAAGATCTGTTGTGGTTTAATTTAAAACCAATTTCTTATTTTTGAAATGCAAAACAGAGCTAGCTACATGTCTATCCTGCTTTTTCCTCATTTATTTTTAGTTTTCTGTCTAAAAGATCTATTTATTGTGGTTTAATTTAAAGCCTATTTCTTAAGGGAGAGAAAAAAGGCCTAAAATTCATATGATGTTTACAGATTACTTTTCAACTCATTTCACAAATGTGTGATTTGTGAGTATCCTTAAAATGTGGTGATTCCTAGTTAAATTTTGGGTCTGTTACCCTTATCACCCACCTGGAAAGTTTCCGTATGAAGGAGAACTACAAGAATAATGAGAGAAACGAGTTCACATTGATTGATCACCATGTTCTGCAAAGAGCAACAAACTCCCTTTGTAAAAGTGATCACTGCAAAGAATTCTCAAAAGGATAGGGTATGGTATGAAATGAGAGCAGGGTGGTCTCCAGAAAGAATATTCTCTACCAGTAACAACCAGAGATTTAAACCAGTTCATTCTGGAACAAGCCCGTGCTGAGAATTTGAATTTCTAACAAGTTCCCTGCTGAGAACTAGAATTTCTAACAAGTTCCTAGGAAGTCATACGTAAGAATCACCTGGGGATCTTGTTAAAATGCAGATTCTGATTCAGTATATCTGGGGTGGAAATGCAAATTCTCAGCAGGGGTTGGAACCAGAACAAACTGATTCAAAGCCCTGGTAGCAACTGCCTGTTAGGTTCACCTGACAGGGTATCATTTTTGATGATCAAGACATATTTACAACAGAGTTTAAAATATTATTTGAGAAACATATCATGCAAAAAGAGTATATGTATGTATATACATAGCTTAAGATTAATAATAAAATGAACATAAAGCATTTTTTAAAAGAAAGCAGTAAGCATATACAGGTTCAATGGAACTGGGGTATGAAATATTTGACATTCTATTGTGGGAATGCTAACACCCAAATTATCCTTGTTCGTTTTTTATTGCCGTAGCTCTACGTTTCCCCATATATCGCTGTGCAAACATTTTATCACAAGTAGTAGAGGAAAGAAAACCCATTGTTAACCACACCTGATAAAGTAATTTGGTTGCTGATATAACAGCTTTTGCAGCTGGATAGATATGTTGCTTTCTATATTCAACAAGAGGCAAGAATAACATCGAGTATAAAGAAGCCGAGTGGACGTTAAAAAGGCAATATGCCATAATATTTTCACCTCCCTGGTTTCTGCCATTCTGAAGCTCATTATGAACATATAACAGTGGCACAGCTCCCTGATGCTGTGAACTTTGGCACAGTCTGCCAGGTGCCATTGCCACCCGTCTGTCCGTGTGCGGTACTGTGGTGGCCTGCCTGTTGCTGTGGTGCTGGAAGCCATGCCGTCAATATTTCAAGTACCAACATGGTCACCCATGGTGGACAGGTTTCAGTGGAGCTTCCAGGCTAAGACGAACTGGGAAGAAAAAGGCCTGGAGATCTACTTCCAAAAATTAGCCAACGAAAACTTTAGGGATCACAACTGAGCATGGTCTGACTCACTTGCTTTGGATACATTGTCAGGAGGGATCCGTCGTCGAAGAGGGTATCATGTTTGGTAAAGGAGAGAGCAGCAAGGGCAAGGGAGACCCTCCAGGAGATGGGTGGCATAATAGCCACAGTGGTGCACTTGAACGCGCTGCCAGTTGTGTGAGAATATGATGCAGGACCAGCAGACGCTTTGTTCTATGGCACATAAGGTCACCATGAGTTGGTGTTGACTCTGACGGCAGCTACCTACCTACCTACCTACCTATCTACCTGCCTACCTATCTATCTATCTGTCTGTCTGTCTGTCTGTCTATCTATCTATCTATCTATCCATCTATCTAATGAGATGCTGGGATCTGATGGGTCTTGAGCAGATGAGTCAAGCAGGGAGGCTAGTGGCAGGTATGGCCCAACTATGAATCAGATTGGAATTCCTCTGCTTAAAACCTGAGGTGGGGTGAGAAGTGGTTAACAGACAGCCTCTGAAGCCCCCCTCCCCCCCCACCCCTGCCATGTGAGCTCAAAGTCTGGCTTTCTGCCACTTATGGGTGCATGAACATGGCAGAGTTCTCACAACTCCTTTCTTCATCTGTAACTAGGGGAGTACCATGATACAAGTCTGTCTTTGTTGTGTGAGTTAGTATATAGAAGACTCCTAGAGCAGTACGTGAGCCATAGTGAGTGTTACTGTGGGTTTGCTATGTTAACGTTGCTATAGAATTTCAACTCCTTACCACCCTGGTTTGGGTGGAACTCTTCTCCTATCTCCCATGCCAACATCCCTGGCCTTCCTTCTTTACCTCAAACTTACCCAGTTTGTCCCACTTTCGGCCCAGTTCCCTCAACCTGCAACACTTCTCACTGGCTCTTCAGGCCTCGGTTCCAGTGTTGCCTCCTCTGAGAGGCCCTCCTAGGTCAACTATCAACAAAAGCCTCCTCTCCATCTCTCTGGTGATGCAGTGGTTAAGAGCTCAGGCTGCTAACCAAAAGGCTGGTAGTTTGAATCCACCATCCACCAGCTACTCCTTAGAAACTCTATGGGACAGTTCTACTCTGTCCTGTAGGGTCGCTATGAATCAGCATCAACTCGATGGCAATGGTTTGGGTTTGTGTGTGTGTGTGTGTGTGTGTGTGTGTGTGTGTGTGTGTGTGTTATTTCCTTTATTGCATTTATCACTATCTGCAATTATTCTATTTATTTGTGTACTGGTTAATGGTCTGTCTCCCCTGGTAGGATAGGATGAGCCACTTGTCCTGGTTTGCCCAGGACTTTGCTGGTTTTAGCTCCGAAAGTCCCAGGTCCTGAGACTCCCTTTAGTCCCAGACAAACTGGATAGTTGGTCACTCTGCTGGAGTGTAAGCTTTCTGAGGACAGGGAATGGGCCTTATTCACCTTTGTATCTCTAGTGCCTAAACAGTGCCTAACCCATGGTAAAACCAAAACCAAACGAAACCCATCGCCGTCGAGACAATTCTGACTCCTAGCAACCCAATTGGACAGAGAAGAACGGCCCCATAGGGTTTCCAAGGAGCGACTGTGGACTCAAACTTCCAGCCTTAACCACTGTGCTACCAGGGCTCCAACATAACCCCTCAATAAATATTTGTGGAAAAATGAAGGAATAACTAAGCAATTGGATGAAAATGAAGGCATAGCGGAGGGAAGCTTGCTATAAAGCTACAGTCATCCCACTTGAGAAGGCCTGGGAATCCTGCTTTTATCATTTGCAATACATAACAATGATGCCAAATCAATCCTGCTGATGTTTTTAACTCCTAATACTGGCTGCCTGCTTCCTGATGTGTTCATTGATGTTTTTATTCACCTCCTGTCTCCACAGTGACCAGGACGCCTCAGAAGCCAACAGCTGTTTTGCATTCCAAGATCAACACACACAAGTGTCTGGGGACCCTGGGTGATCAAGGCCAGGTAAAAGTTTCGGAAGCAGACACGGTTGCACACGTCATTCCTTCATGGACCAAATGCCTGGAGCCATCTTGTCACAGTATCAAACTTAACTTGTCAGGGTTCTGAGCTTTCCCTCAGCCTGCAAGCTGTAGACACAGAAAGGCTTTACAAAGAATTATTCTAAACAAGAATAAGAGAGGTTAGAAGGAAGTACCACGAGGGAAAGAAAGCAGAGAGTGTCAGGTGTTTGGGAATCAATAGGAAAAAATTGCAAAACTAAGTGTCTCTTTCCTTACGATGATAAAGAAGTCATAGCATTTGGCTTTCTGGTTAAGGGAAATACATACACATATATTTGTATAGAGATGCAATGGAAGTCTGCAATTAATCCTATACCAAAAGAGATCCTCCCTAGAAACTATGTATTAAAAGGATCTGGTGAACACATTCTTAGAGCAGAAATTAAGGTCTCTCTTGTGTGACTGTGAAACTTGTACTTAATTTCCTCCATTTATTAAGTGGGAATGGTAATTTCTACCCTGACTTACTCAAGAGGACGTTACATTATTATGGGATAATCAGTCTGATCCTATGGGCTGAATGAAGTAAACGGCTCCCTCTCAGGGGATGTGTTAAGTGGGTCGGGTCATTCCAGTTGAGTGAATAAATCAATTTCCGTTGACAGGTTGGTTTCCTGCTGCTCCAAAAGTTTTTGCAACAGGGAGAATTTACTTTCTCTTTATCAACAGAGACAGCTGGTGTGCAGAACTACTTGAGGTCTTCTAAAGAAACAGGCTAAGGAACCATGTTAACTTAACAGATATATGTAAGATTTGTCCTTCAAACTATTAAAACCAACCAGTTGCCATCGCGTTAACTCTGAGTCACGGCCACCCCATGTGTGTCAGAGTAGAACTGTGCCCCATAGGGTTTTCAGAGGCTGATTTTTCTGAAGTAGATTGCCAGGTCTTTCTTCTGAAGTGCCTCTGGATGGACTCAAACCACCAACCTTTTGGCTAGCAGCCGAGTGCATTAACCTTTTGCACCACCCAGGGATGCCCTCAAATTATTAGGGTGAAATATTTTAGAGTCTGGCCTTCTAAATAAGGGATAAGGAGCAGGCGTTGAACTGTGCGTTGAGGGATAGAGACATCAGTAACACCCGGCACCCACCTGAAGACACAAAGTTCCTCCAAGGAAGTGCTTCTAGGTTTCAGCTCTTTATCTCATACTAAAACCTGACCTTCTCTCTTCTTCCCCTACCAACCCTATGCTTTGGGGTAACCTTTCCTCCAAACGTTTGTTCATACTGATCCCTACACTCCACTGACCACCCAGAGGTCACTACTGAAGGCCTTTATGGCCCAGCTCAAATGCTGCTTTTTCCATGGAAGATCCTTAGGCCTCCCTGGCCAGTGTGCTTCCTTCCATAGCCCCTCCTCCAACGATCACTTCTACCATGTTGGTTCTTCTTGGTCCCTTCTCATATTATAGCAATTTACAGATCCCCCCTCCTTCTAAATAGCAAACTTCCTAAAGCCAGACCTTGTGCATTATTTATTATCGTAGCCCCCTGGAGCCTATCACCCCAAGAGGCTCTCATTTACAAGAGACATGTGAACGGGCCCTGGGTCAGGAGAAAGCAGAGGACTGTTAGCAGCAAAGGCTGGAGTTATCATTGCTTAGGTCAGCCTCAGTCCTCGGAGGGGTGGGTTGTGGGTTTATGCTGAGACTGTTAACCACGTTGTGTACATTTGGTTTTCATGGTGTCATTTATCTGGAGGTGCAGAGGTTTAGCTGGCCAGTGTCCCTTTCAGGAATCTGTCTTTGCAGCCAGGCCAGGCCTTGGACAGCTGGGTAACTGGCTCCTGAGAAGTGCCAAGGAGCAAGGCCTGCTTAATGTTTGAGGAAAGGGAACCAGTACTGAAAGTAAATCAAGACCCACAGGGATTTGCTGGATCTCCAGAACGCAGGTGGGAGGGAAACTCTCCTATCTCCATGGAAAAACTTACACTCTTCTCCAGCCAGCTGTGCAAGTGGAGGAGAGCCGGGACATTTGTAATAATTGGCAAGGTTGCCCAAAGGATGGAGTCGTGTCATTTTCTCTGCAACAGTCTGCGTTGCTGGCTGACAGCATGGAATTTCTTGCTGGATTGAGTTGGCGATCACTCATGAAAAAAACCAATTAGGCTGTGCAAAGCCAAAAACAGTGGCTTGC
The DNA here is from genome assembly GCA_030035585.1 of Dugong dugon. Classification (NCBI taxonomy): domain Eukaryota; kingdom Metazoa; phylum Chordata; class Mammalia; order Sirenia; family Dugongidae; genus Dugong; species Dugong dugon. The sequence continues at coordinate 16,005,721 of CM057480.1, read as the reverse complement.
CTGTTTCTGTTAAAGAGGGAGACAAGGCGGAGGGTAGACTGAGTTCCTGCAACGTGACTCTTCTGCATTCAGATCTCCCGCGGCGTCGCGTGTCTTCTCTCTGATGTCATCTGTCCCCTGGTTTGGCTGGCCTGACCTCTTGACAAAGAGGCCTTGGACAGCTCTTCCTGGGCCCAGGACTGCCGCCCTTTTCTCCCCTCCCCAACGGTGCCTTTTGCTTACAGGCACCTCAAAGACAGATGGTGCAGTAACCTGGGAAACGCTTCCTAGATGCAAGCAAAAGGGATGCTGGCTTCAGCTTGTTCAGAGGATTGCTTTCTGTGGTACCACGGGCTGCTGAAACTGGGAAAGCCGGGGCCTCCCTGAGCTTTGAGTGATGGAACAGTGAAGTGAAATGCATCTCCTCCACTCGTGGCAAGACTACCCTCTGGCTGCCATGCTGCCCACCTTGCTACCCTACTCTTAATATTTTTCTCTGACTCAGTCTCTTTAGAAAAGGCCATCTCAGAGATTTAAAGCCTGCCCTATAAATACACTTACTGCCTGTTGGAGAGTAGAGGAAATGGCTCATTTTCTAGCCCAGCTCCACTTTTACACAGGTGTTTTCTGCACAGTTTGTCTCTTGCCAATCTGCCAGAATACGGGTGCCACATAAAATACAGCACGCCCAGTTAAATGTGAATTTCAGGTAAACAATGAACAATTTTTTTAGTGTAAGTATATCCCTACTATTTCATGGGCTATACTTATACTAAAAAAATTACTTGTTCATCTTAAATTTTAATTTATCTGGGTGTCCTGTGTTGCTATTTGCTAAATCTGGCAACTCTGAGCTGTTTCATCACTCTCAATTGTCAGTCATGTTTGTTTATTTTGATGGTAGGAGCTTCCGTGGCATGATGTATCGGTTAGCTATTGTGACAAAAATGTTACTGAACCAACATTCCAAAATTCAGCAGCCTCTGGGAGTCAGTTGATCTAGGCTGGCGCATCTGGGGCGTCTCTGCTCCTTATGTCTCTTTTCCTCCTCCTGAGACCTGTGGGCTAGCCTAGGCGTGTCCTTGTTGTAGGGATGGCAAAGGAGCAAGACCCAGCGCACAAGCACTTTTCAAGCCTCTGGCTGTGTCTCATATGCTAATATTCCATTAGCCGAAGTAGATCACATGGTCAAACACATGGAATTGTAAAGGGCGTGGATACAGGGAAAGGTGAAAAATTGGGCCAAACCACTTCTCATACTTGGAAAAGGCACAGTTAAAAACCAGGTAAGCCTAGGATCTGACCCCACTTTCTCACCTACCAGGTGAGAAACTTTAGTAACGTCACATAATCTCTCTGCACCACCGTTTCCTTGTCCATAAAATGGGGCTGTGGTGAGGGTTAGGGCGATTTCCCTGAGCGACCACTAAATAGTAGCCATTATTAAGGTCAAGAACAGATTTAATTTGGGGAAGCCATTCATAGCCATGACTTCCAGCTTCCAGCCCCTAACCCTTAAAGTTCTGATTCTGCTATAAAATTTCTATAAAGAACACAGCCAATGGCATACACTGAGGAGCTGAGGGAAGCAGAGGCAACAGTGAAGGGGGTGAGTGTGTGCCACTGTTCTGGGTCAGTGTTTCTGCTCCTCAGCCCTGGAGGCTTCCTCTCCATTGTGGTAGCACCCCAGCGGGGGGCTCACTCAGGACCATGGGCTGTGAACCCGACTCTGTTACAAGGGCTTAGCTGAGTGTCTAGCAGTTGAATCTCCTTCTGAAATCAGTGTTCTTTCCTTCTCTATGAAAGGATCTGTTTATAGGATCTATAGACTTCTTTTCTTTTTTTAATTTTTTTTATTATTGTACTTTAGAAGAAGGTTTACAGAACAAACTAGTTTCTCATTAAACAATTAGTACACATATTGTTTTGTGACATTAGTTACCAACCCCACAACAGGTCAACACTCTCCCTCCTCGAACTTGGGTTCCCTATTACCAGCTTTCCTGTCCCCTCCTGCCATCTAGTCCTTGTCCCTGGGCTGGTGTGCCCCTTTAGTCTCATTTGTTTTATGGGCCTGTCTAATCTTTGGCTGAAGGGTGAACCTCAGGAGTGATTTCATTACTGATCTAAAAGGGTGTCTGGGGACCATACTCTCGGGGTTTCTCCAGTCTCTGTCAGACCAGTAAGTCTGGTCTTTTTTTTTATTTTTTGAGTTAGAATTTTGTTCTACATTTTTCTCCAGCTCTGTCTGGGACCCTCTATTGTGATCCCTGTCAGAGCAATCAGTGGTGGTAGCTGGGCAACATCTAGTTGGGCTGGTCTCAGTCTGGTGGAGGCTGTGGTAGTTGTGGTCCATTAGTCCTTTGGACTAACCTTTCCCTTGTGTCTTTGGTTTTCTTCATTCTCCCTTACTCCAGATGGGGTGAGACCAGTGGAGTATCTTAGGTGGCCACTCGCAAGCTTTTAAGATCCCAGACGCTACTCACCAAGGTAGAATGTAGAACATTTTCTTTATAAACTACGTTATGCCAATTGAGCTAGATGTTCCCTGAGATCACGGTCCCCATAGCCCTCAGCCCAGTAATTCAGTCCCTCAGGGAGTTTGGATGTGTCTGTGGAGCTTCCATGACCTTGCCTTGGACAAGTTGTGCTGGCTTCCCCAGTATTCTGTACTGTCTTACCCTTCACCAAAGTTACCACTTGTCTTAGTCATCTAGTGCTGCTCTAACAGAATACCACAAGTGGATGGCTTTAATGAAGACAAATTTATTCTCTCACAGTCTAATAGACTATAAGTCAAAATTCAAGGCATGAGGTCCAGGAGAAGGCTTCCTGTCTCTGTTGGCTCTGGAATAAGGTCCTTGTGATGCATCAGTCTTCCCTTGGTCTGGGAGCATCTCTATGCAGGAACCTCAGGTCCAAAGGACGCACTCTGCTCCTAGCACTGCTTTCTTGGTGGTATGAGGTTCCCATGTGTCTCTGCTGGCTTCTCTCTTTTATATCTCAAAAGAGATTGGCTTAAGACACTATCCAGTCTTGTAGCCTTCATCAGTATAAGTGCCGCTAATCCATTTTATTAGACAATAGCGATTGAATTTACAACACGTAAGGAAATCACATGAGATTACAAAATGGTACACAATTATACAATACCGGGCATCATGACCCGGACAAGTTGAAAGATATTTTTGGGGGACACAACTCAATCCATGACACCACTTATCTATTGTCTATTTAGTGTTTTTCTCCTTCTCCCCGTAACCATCAAAGATTGTTTCTTTTTGCATGTAAACCTTTTCATCAGTTTTTATAGTAGTGGTCTCATACAATATTTATCGTTTTGTGATTGACTTATTTCATTCAACGTAATGCCCTCCAGATTCATCCATGTTGTGAGATACTTCGCAGATTCATCATAGTTCTTTATCGTTGCATAGTACTCCTTTGTGGTTATGTACCATAGTTTGTCTATCCATTCATCCGCTGATGGGTATCTAGGTTGTTTCCATCATTTTGCTATTGTGAACAATGCTGCAGTGAACATGGGTGTGCATATGTCTATTCGTGTGATGGCTCTTATTTCTCTAGGATATAGTCCTAGGAGTGGGATTGCTGGATCGTATGGTATTTCTATTTCTAGCTTTCTAAGGAAAGGCCGTATTGTTTTCCAGAAAGGTTGTACCATTTTGCATTCCCACCAGCAATGCGTAAGAGGTCCAATCTCCCCACAGCCTCTCCAACATTTGTTATTTTCTTTCTTTTTTTTTTTATCAGTGCCAGTAATGTCGGGGTGAGATGGTATCTCATTGTAGTTTTGATTTACATTTCTCTAATGGTTAGTGATCGCAAGCATTTCCTCATGTATCTGTTAGCCGCTTGAATGTCTTCTTTGGTGAAGTGTCTGTTCATTTCCTTTGCCTATTTTTTAACTGGATTATTTGTCTTTTTGTTGTAGAGGTGTTGGATTTTCCTGTAGATTTTAGAGTTTAGAACTTTGTCAGATTTGCCATAGCCCCCAATTTTTTCCCAGTCTGTAGGTTCTCCTTTTACCCTTTTGGTGAAGTCTTTTGATGAGCATAAGTGTTTAATTTTTAGAAGATCCTAGTCATCTAGCTTATCTTCTGGAGTTTGTGCGTTGTTAGTTATGGTTTGTATCCTATTAATACTGTGTATTAGGGCCTCTAGCATTGATCCTGTTTTTTCTTCTATGATCCAGTTTTTGGCTTTATATTTAGGTCTTTGATCCATTTTGAATTAGTTTTTGTGTATGGTGTGAGGTATGGGTCCTGTTTCATTTTTTTTGCAGAGGGATATCCAGTTTTGCCAGCACCATTTGTTAAAAAGACTGTCTTTTCCCCAAATGATAGACTTTGGGCCCTTGTCAAAGATCAGGTGACCGTAGGTGGATGGATTTACACCTGAGTTCTCAATTCTGTTCCATTGGTCAATGTATCTGTCGTTGTACCAGTACCAGGCTGTTTCGACTACTGTAGCTGTATAGTAGGTTCTGAAGTCAGATAGCTTGAGTCCTCCTACTTTATTCTTCTTCTTCAGTAGTGCTTTACTTATTCGGGGCTTCTTCCCTTTCCATATAAAGTTAATGTTTGGTTTTTCCATCTCTTTAAAGAATGCTGTTGGTATTTGAATGTGGATTGCATTGTATTTGTAGATTGCTTAGGGTAGAATCGACATTTTCACAATGTTGACTCTACCTATCCATGAGCATGGCATGTTTTTCCATTTATGTAGATCTCTTTTGGCTTCTTGCAGCAGTGTTTTGAAGTTTTCAGTGTATAGGTCTTTTACATCCCTGGTTAGATTTATTCCTAAGTATTTTATTTTTTTAGGGGCTATTATAAATGGTATTGTTTTCCTGATTTCCTTTTCGTTGTTCTCTTTTTTGGTGTATAGGAATCCAATGGATTGTATGTTAATCTTGTATCTTGCTGCTCTACTGAATCTTTCTATTAGTTCCAGTAGTTTTCTCATGGAGTCTTTTGGGTTTTCTATGTATAGTATCAGATCATCTGCAAATAGGGACGGTTTTACTTCTTCATTACCAATTTGGTTGTCCTTTATTTCTTTTTCTTAGCTTACTGCTCTAGCTAGGACTTACAGCACAAAGTTAAATAGGAGTGGTGATAAAGGGCATCCTTGTCTTGTTCCTCTTCTCAAGGGGAATGTTTTCAGCCTCTCTCCATTAAGAATGATGTTTGCTGTTGGTTTTGTATAGATGCTCTTTATTATGTTGAGGAATTTCCCTTCTATATCTATTTTATTGAGAGTTTTTATCAGGAATGGGTGTTGGATTTTGTCAAATGCCTTTTCTGCGTCAATTGAGATGATCATGTAATTCTTTTATTTTATTTATGTGATGGATTACGTCAATTGATTTTCTAATGTTGAACCATCCTTGCATAACTGGTATGAATCCCACTTGTGTAGACTTCTTTTCTAAGAGCTCTGGCTCTGGGTTCAACTCTAGGCTTCTCCACTTACCAGTCATAACCTCAGAAAAGTTACTTATTATTTCTATAAAATAAACATAATAATAGAACCTACCTCCTAGGCTGGTTGTTTTGAGGGCTGAAGGAGTTAATACATGTACAGAAAAGGGCCTGACATATCATGCAGACTCCATAAATGTTGGTGTGTGTGTGTGTGTGTGTGTGTGTGTGTGTGGTTTTTGTTGTTATTTTCATTATTATTGCATTCTGTTCTTGTTTCATGGTTGTGATTTCTTTTCTCTCAGAAGATTTAGCTCCTTTTTAAAAAATGTCTTTCTGATTCCTGCGTATTCTCTTTTCTCCGCACTCCATTGTTTCTCTTTGTTTGTTTTGGTCTCTATTTTCATGTAGAAGTTTTTCTCAAATGTCTGGTGATGTTTGACTCTGTGTTCATATCAAACAGATGGTTAGACATTCTGAGTGTCTGACACATGCTTGGTCAACAGGTGCACCTCGTCCTAGAGGGATCAAACTGGGACCTGGCTGTTTTATTGGGAGATCCCCCACATGTCTGTGGGTCCTTCCTCTTAGGTTGGTTGGCTTTCCCAAAGAAGAATCCTGCAGTCTTCTGCATGGGAGAGTAAACCAGCCTGCCATCCTTTAGATCTGAAAAAGGGAAGTGAGCTGAGGGAGGAAGGTCTCAAAGCTGAGTATCTAGACTTGCACTTAATCCCACTGTTTCCAGTGGGGCACCATCTCCTCCTCCACAACTGTGTCTTGAGTGACTAAATCTAGAGTCTGTCTTCCAAACAAATGAGGGAGGCATAGTAGTCTCCAAGATGGCCCCCACTCATTTTTGTCTCCTGGTATTTGCGCCCCCAAGTAGTCCCCTCCCGTATGAAATAGGGCTGGTCTGTGTAACTAATATGATATTGCAGAAATGATGGAGTGTGACTTCCAAGGCTAGATCATAAAAGACATTGCAGTTTCAACTTTGCTGTCTGGAACCATTCACTCTGGGTTAAGTCAGCTGCCATGTTGTGAGGACACTCAAGCAGCCCTACTGAAAAGTCTTTGTGATAAGGAACTGTAGCCTCCTGCCGATAACTGACACTAACTTGCCAGGCATGTGAGTAAGCCATCATGGAAATGATCCTCCAGCCCTAGTCAAGTCTTCAGATAACTACAGCTCCAGCCGATATCTTGATGGAACTTCATGAGAGACCCTGAATCAGAGCTGTCCAGCTAAGCCACTTCAGAATTCTTGACCCATGGAAACTGTGAGATAATAAATGTTTAGTTTTGTTTTAAGCCAAAGCTGCTAAGTCTTGAGGTAATTTATTATGCAGCAATCGATAACTAATACAGGAAAGATAGTTAGCTGCCTGGGTTGGAGGTGAAAATCTGTATGTCTAACCACTCATCAATTTAAACTTTCAGTCAGTCCGGGTTTTAGCCCCACCCTGTTGTTATTAGTTGCCGTTGAGTCGATTCTGACTCATGATGACCCCATGTCTTATAGAGTAGAATTGCCACATAAGGTTTTCTTGGTTGTAATCTCAATGGAAGCAGATTGCCAGGGCTTTTCTTCCACAGTACTTCTGGATAGGTTTGAACTGCCAAACTTTAGGTTAGCAGTTGAGCAAAAACCATTTGTGCCACCTAGAGACCTATAGCCCATAGCATTTAGAAGTACCTGATCCTCCAAATCCTGAAACTTGCTGGAGTTCTGCCAAGCAAATCTGCACCTTTATCTGCAGGAAGTGAGTTTCATTTTCTCTGTTCTGCTAAGTCAATTATCATTCTTCCATCTGATTTCCCTTTTCCAAAATTTTATTGATAGTGCTCATCTGCTGCTGACTCCTGTCGTTCTCCCTGTAGGTTTATATCATTGTTTTTAATTTACTGGCTTTTTAGCAGGGTTTTGCTGGGGAACAGAGATAACGGGTGTTCAATCTGCCATATTTAATCAGAAGTCAGAGATGGTCGGTTACCATTTGGAAATCCTCGTTCACTACCAGAGACCACAGCTATGGCCATTCTATTTTTGGAAGGTTGGTTGTGTGGGAAAACAGTGCAAGAAAATGTTTGAAGAACTAGCAGAACTCTGTATGCCCTTGGTGCTTCAGAGCATGTGGTGGCTTGGGGAAGGGAAAGGAGAAGGAGATCTATCCCAGCCCTTTGAGGAGGAGCTATTTAAGATGGCTGAAAGGAGAGGGCCAGGTCGATGCTAAGAACAAAGACCAAGTACTCAGAAATGGGTGAGACTTGAAGTGTAGACGGAGCATATGGAATGAGGATGCGCATGTGATAAAACCCAGATCCATCCTATCCTCGGGATACCTGATGTTAAAGTCATATCCATGGCTTCAAATAGCATTGTCCTCTACTTCTACAAACATGAGGAAGAAAAAGTAACAACTATATGTGTAAGACATTTTAAGAGTTTATATACAAATGTATTAACTAAAGTATAATCTATATTTAACTTACCTGCACTAGTGGCTCTAACTAGGTTTCCTGGACCAAGTCATTTTTTTAGTCTGTGAGAAGAGGGTTGCCCTCCATTCCCATATTCCTGAAAATTAATTGATAGAAGCAATAAATTAGTTAATGGGAGATGCATCTGGTTATTTGGAAATAATACCCATTCTACTATGGAATACCATGAAGCAATTAAAAGGAACAAGGTGGAATTATGTGGACGGGCATGGAAAGGGCTCCAAGAAAAATTACTGAGTGGAAAAAAAACCAGAAGATGCAAACTAATACGACCAATAAGCTACAGTTTATATAAACATAAATGCCAATTAATACCATGTATTTTCTGCAGGTCTATATATTAATTAAGTCAAATCATATGAAATTGCTCATATTCAACCACCTTTGACTAACCAAAATAGCAATTTCCTGTGGTTGCATCGGCAAAATTCTGTAAGGATGTGTACCCAACCATGAACAGTGGTTCCTTCTAGGAAGTACTGAGGTTTGGGATGGTGGTTAAAACGAATTTTAACTGTAATGTTGTAATTTTTACAAAAAGAATATATTCATGCATTGCGTATATTATTTCTGTAAAATAACAATGAAACAAACAACAGATGAAGCTTTTTTAAAAGCAATAAAGGGCAGAAGGCGAGTTCGTGGTGACGAGCCTGTCTGCCTGGGAGGCAGCGGGGCCCCTGTGGTCATTGCAAAGTGCTCATTCACTCACTCTGGCAGCCTTTCTAATCCAGTGAGGTTGGAAGCCATGGCCACCCAAGACCTGGACCCACTGCACTGACCACTCAGTGGAGGAGAACTGCCAAGGGATGGCCTTGGGCTGGGAAGAGGGTGGTGGCTTTGAGTCTGTGAAACCCTCCCAAATTCAAGCACAGATTGCTGGTGATTGATGACTGACGTCTGGACAAACCTGCTCAACGTGATTATAATAAAAGGCATAGAGTTTATATTCAGGCTCTGAGCTTGTTCATTTGATTAAGCAATTGAAGGCTTGCTTCATATTTGCCTTGAATTTTTGGCTGGGCTCTAAGCATGTCAGTTCTTAGAACCAAAGTTACCAGAGGGACAAAAAAAAAAAAAGAAACAACAGATGAAACCACATTGCCAGCCTTCCTAAGCAACCGTCATTGAACATAGAACACTTTTTTGAGGCTTTTAATTTGTTATACCACTCCCTCTTTTCTATGAGAGATGAGTTGTAAGGAATCTCAAGTTCAAAAGGAAACCACATGAACCAAAAGTGTCTAGTAAGTGCATTCGGAGAGTTGAATGTAAATAACTTAATGTTATTTTAAGTGGTTCTACTCAACGTTCTGTCCAAAGCTCTCTGCTTTGTCCCTTACTCTATGATAACTCTCATTCTTCAAATGGAAGATGTGCACTTGTAAGGACGGTCTCAGTGGGCTATTAAGATAGAGAAGAAGGTGCTGGAGAAGGCTGCAGCGCTATTTTCCAATTGTTAATATGCTCATCCAATTTTACCAGCGCATTCAAAATTAGCTTCTGGATACCACTCACAGAGAAACTTGATTTTATAACGATAACAAGTGTGAGAGGTTAAATTTAAAAGGCAAGAAATAAAGGCATATATGTTTGCACATATATAATTCTAGAGAATTATGATAAAGTTTCCATTGCCTTATGCATACATGGTTAGAAGTACAAGTGAATTAGATATTATTCCTCAATAATTAATTTTTCAAGTTAGAATACTGTAAAACCTTGCCCTGGAAGGCATGGCCCTTGAACTCTCTATCAGCCCAGAACTAAAATAATTTCCGAGGCCAACTCTTCAGACAGGGATTGGACTGGACTGTGGGGCATAAAGTGATACTCGTGAAGAGTGTGTCTCTGAGTCAAGCAGATACAAGAGACCAAAGGGGCAGCTTCTGTCCAGACATGAGATGGGAAGGCAGAGAGAGTTAGGAGCAGGTTGAATAGTCATGGGGAATCAGGGGCAGATAGGAGGAGTGTGCTGTTGCAGAATGGGATGAGCAGTTAGGGTCTCATAACAATGTATGCCAAGAAAAATTTTGTATGGGAGACTAACTTGAAATATAAATTAAATGTAAATTTAATTACAACAATAAAAAAAAAATTTTAAAAAAAGAATACTGTAAAACCTATTTTAGCCCAATATTAAGCTAACTGTGAGAGTAGATGATTATGTGTGTATATTTATCTTTTACTTTGGAAATGTGTTAGTTTAATGTGGAGACAATGATATCATTAGTAAGGGCAAAGCTATAACAATTCAATTTATATACTTGTTTGAAATAAACTCATAGTTGTGGGGAACAAAAAAAGTTTAATAAATCAGCCACCATGCCCACATGTTGGGGCAATGATTACTTTTCTTACAGCACATGACACTTCCCAGTGAATAAATTTCTCTATTTGTAAATTTTAGAACTTTCAGCTTCTGTACTCAAAAGAAATCTCTGTACTAACTGCAAAACATTGAATTGTTTTAAGAGACGAGGACAAACTTGTATGCGATTGTTCTGGAGTAGACTAACATTTCTTTAAAGGGGGAATAGTTGTTTTGTGAACCTGCAAATATATGTCAGAAAATATGATTTCTCTTTGAAAATATTTTCCTAAACCTGTGGAAAATTAACTTGCATAATGTCTCCCTCCAACAAGTCATTAATTTATAGCCTCTCCAAACATATGTTTGCCTGGACCTTAAACGTAACTAGTTACTTAACTTTTATTTCTCTTCTCATGTGGCCAAGTCTCTATACTTGGCTGCCAAAGGCCATTCTTCAGAGTCCCTATCTGTATCTACGTCTACATAGAAAAGTTGCAAGATTCCAAATTTCACTTCCACTTGGTACCGCAATGCTTCTTTTGGAGGAAGTGTTGCTTTTCCTGGTGGGCCTCTTCTAAATGCAAACATGCCTGTGAGGAAGTACGATCAGATTGCTGTCCTGTCAGCTTGCTTTCCTCATGGCTTCAGGGATGAAGGACAGATAGGGTAGAGCGGCCGCATGGATAATTGCCAGTGAAACAAGCAGAAAAGGGAAACTTTGGCTTATGTATCAATTAGGATTAGATTTGGCTGCATGAGACAGAAAAATCTAAAATAAGAATGGCTCAAACATGATAGAAATCTATTTCTTCCTTACATAAAGGAAGTACAGAAACAGGCATCCAGCTGGTGGGACCTAGGCTCCATCCATCTCTCTGCTGCTCCATCCTAGCATATAGCTTTCATCTTCAAGGTTGCCTGCCTTATGGTTCAAGAGGGGCTGTGGAGTTGCAGACCAGAAGAGAAGTCAAGACAAAAAGAGGCCCCTCCTGCTGAGCCAGCTCCCTTTTAACTGCCTTCCTGGAAGACACACAGACTTCATCTTTCTTGGCCAGAAGCAAGTCACATGGATGCACTTAACAGCAAGACCAAAAACCAAACTCAATGCCGTTGAGTCAATCCTGACTCATAGCGACCCTACAGGACAGAGCAGAACTGCCCCACAGTGTTTCCAAGGAGTGCCTGGTAGATTCGAACTGCCAACCTTTTGGTTAGCAGCCATTGCTCTTAACCACTACGCCACCAGGGTTTCCTTGATAGCAAGGGAGGCTAGGAAATCAATATTTTATCCTCGATCACTTGGGACAAGGAGAAAGGAGGAAAGAAGGAAGTAGAGACGAGATCCTGGGGGTGGCAGCTAGCCATCTCTGCCCTTAGCAAGACATTAGGGTCAGGACCAGCCTAAGAATACCACCTGGTGCTAAGTTGTTCTAGGCTCTCAAGAGAGTGGTGCCCTTCACTTCTTCATCCAGGCCTTCCTGGGTGGAGGACAATCACAAGGGCTGGGGGACGATTGCATTTATTTGTCCAGAAGCCTCGGGCCTAAAACAATACAACTGCACAAAGATTCACTGAGCATGCTCCGTGTGGGCTGTGATGAAGCAGGAGTAACCTAGTGGGTCTGGGATAGTGGGATGCTCTTCGCTGAGTGGCTTGTAAGCTGAGAAGGCAGCTTAGAACACTGTTTCTCAAACTACTTTTTTTCTAATCTATAGCTGATCAGTATGTGGTCCTACTACAATAACCACAGGAGTTCAACAACACTCAACCTATTCTATTCTTTGTTCAAGAAGATGAGCCCAATGATCACACGCTTGGACATTACAGCAATGCCAACTTGCTATGAAAGTGTCCTATATGCTTGCTGTGGCGGTTAACGTTAAATGTCAATTTGACTAGGCTATGGTTCTCAGTATTTTGTCAGACACTGGACTGGTTGCTCTTCTGTAATGTAATACTGTGAAACCTGTGAGACCCAGAACTTGACCGGACTGCCTTGTTTTTCCAGGTCTCACAAGTTTTCCACCTTTAAAAGGGTGCAGTCTTATCATTTTTTGATGGCTCGTTTTAGTGGAAAATATTTGAGTTTTCCTCCTCTGACAGGTTTTCCACCTTACTCATGTTGCGGCTTTCACAGATTTTACTGTATAAATAATGTAGCAGCCTTCCATTCTGTGATCTGATGCGATCATCCATTCAGTTGAAAGGAGCATTTCCTTGGGGGCGTGGCCTGCCTGCAGCATGTAAATGGACGTTCTGGCAAAGCTCTCTCTCTCCATCCTGCACCCTTCCTGTCACCTGACCTCCAGTTCTTTCCCGGGTCATAAGCCAGCAGAGGTCTTTAGCCTGCCACCTGACCCATGGATTTGGGACTTGACAGCCCCATTTCCTTAAAGGAAATCTGTCTCTATATATTCATATATACTTTTCACTGGTTTTGCTCCTCTAGAAAACCCAGTGTAAGACACTTCCTCTCCATTTCTCTTCTTACCACACTGCAACCAGGAGCAGGCATGGGCTGGCGTTAGTCTGTAAGTGGTGCTGGTTGGAAGAAATCTTCCTGCTGATAACAGCCAAACCCATTAAACAAACTCCTCAAACTTTTCTAATTTTTTGTCTGTGGTTTCAACTGATGTTTGAAATATGTGACTGCTGAGTGGAACCTGAAATAAACTTGTTATACAGATTTTTTTTATTATAAGGATATTGGTGGCAGAGACTGGAAAGGCATGTGCATCAACTGATCAGAAAGACATCACATTGAAAAATATTTTTATTGAGGTATAAAATACATATACAAAAACGCATAGCTTTCGAATGTATGGTTTGATGAGTCTACCCTTGAGTAACTACTTCCATACTGAAGATACAGAATACTGGCATCACCCTAGAAAGTTCCCTTCCAGGCAATCCTCCTAAACCAAGAGTCCCTGTCCCAGTGGAAACTACTGCTCTTATTTTTATCAGCATAGCCCAGACATTTCTAGAACTTCATATAAGTGGAATCATACGCCACGTAGGTATCCCTTTGTTTCTGGTTTCTTTGGTTCCGTCCAATGTTTTTGAGAATCATGCATGTTATTGTATCAGTAGTTCATTCCTTGTGATTGATAAGTAGAATTCCATTGCATGAATATACTACTGTTTTTTATCCATCAGTACCAGCTTCTATCCAGTGAGCATTCACTATTGCCAAACACTCTGCTAACCGCCTCCCAGAAGAAAATAGGTGTGATGGCCACTTGTGGGGAATTTTTATTTGTGATTTTGTCTTTTGCTGTCCAGTACCAACCTCGGTCCTATAAGCACCTGGGTCTCCCATTCTGGCCTTGGTGGGAGGTGAAGTGCAAGAGATCAGACCCTCCCTCTTCTTGATGAGGCTCGGTGGTGGCAGGGGCTGTGACTTTGGCCTGGCCAGCAGACAGTCTCCTCAGGGACTCTGGGGCCCTGAGTGAGTGAGGTGAGGACCCAGATATGGTAGAAGAAATCATTAAACACAGGGATCTGCAGCATGCGGAGAAGATTCTTCCTGCCGTGTGGCCTCTGTGTGGACTCCTGCCTGGGCATCCTCAACATTCTAGCTTCCTATCTGTTTTCCACACCTCCACGCTTCCATCAGTTCCAATAACTCCCTTTTCGCTTAATTCAGACAGACTTGGTTTCTGTTACTTGCAGACAAGCCCATTACTAATACACTAAGTATTATCCCCATCGCACAGATAAGGACACCAAGGCCCAAGTTCAGTGACTGTCTTGGGGTCACACAGGCTACTATGTGGCAGGATGAGGATGAGAAAGCAGTCAGTCTCACTCTGTACAAAGGGGGAGGCAAGATCAAAACTGACATTTGTAACACTTCACAACGGCCCTGTGACTTTGTCTCCATCCTTTTGCATCCAGGTGAGTAAACATAGAGAGACTGTCACCAGGAGGAATTCTGAGTCTCTCTCTCGGTAAAGCCAATCAGGGAGCTTGAGGTTGTTCCATCTCAAACCTATCCCCTCTCCACCCCCCTGAATCCACTCACTTACCATTTCTCTGTTCTTCAGACCAGAAATAAAAACCCCTGAGCAGAAGGCAGTACAATCTTCCACGCCTTTCTGTAGCTTAGTAGAGCATTACTTTTAAACCCTTATTCTGATCTTTGTTTCATGTTTACAGAAGTGGATTCCTTTTATTCCTTTCCCCTGACAGGAATAATCCCTCTGGAATTTAAGTTTTTAAAGAGTACCTCCTTGGGTTTTTTGAAAGGTAGCGCTTGGAGCCCGCCTGCTTCCACCCCCTCCCCTTCCTGCCGAGGGCAGAGCCTGTGGCCGGCCCAGGCTGTGCGGGGCCGCACGCCTTGATGAATTGTGAGGTGTGGCAAGCTCGAACAGACCTCCGGAAGGGGGGAAGGGAGCGCTTGGATCGCAGCTTCTCCGCTCCCCGGGTTTACCCTCCTCCGTTTCTGTACTAGTCAGCCACAAGGGCGACCTTGAAAAGCAAGAAGCAGGGGCGGGGGGAGGCTGTCAGCAGGCGGCGGATGGGAGCGCGGAAGACGACAACACTGAAATGTCACCCGCAGCCAGGGAGCCGCATGACGATGCCACAGTCGGCCCACCCAAAGGCAGTGCCTCTCATTTTTCAAGGCTCCCTGGCTATTGAAACATAAAGGCATAAAGACACGAAGACATGGAGGATTACAGAGTGGTGGAGACGGTGATGCACCACCCAGAACGCCTTCCATGAAGCACCCGTCAGCCAGCTGCTGGGAGGATCATCGGCGGATGGCCTTCAGCGGTCAGCTCCCTCGGGAACGGCTTCAGTTTGGACAGCCCAGGGTGGCCCAGGTCCAGGGTCACTCTCAAGGGCCCTATAGAGCTCACCACAGGGTCCGCTGCGGCTGGGCCACATCACAGCTCCACCTCCAGCTCTGCTGTCTCCTGCTGCCGCTTCCCTCCCCCAGGTGTCCCTCCCAGAGACACGCTGGTTCCCTAATAAACATCCTGAACGCTAACTCCTTCCCAGAGTCGGCCTCCAGGGAGCCCAGCCCGTGAAACAGATTGTTACCATACGAGTTAGCACTCCTAACACATACAAATACAATGCAATGCCGTGCTTTCCCGTGATGCTTGTAAGAGGAACTTTTAAAATATTAATTCCTTGTGTAGGGCATCACTGAATTCCTTCAATACTTTGTGTATGTCTCTATATCATTAGCAGATTTAAAAAAAAAAAAAAAAGTCCTATGAGGTAGTTACTGTTATCATTCGGGTTTTACAGATAAGACATTCAAGGAAGAGAGAGGACAAACAACTTGCCCAAGGTGACGCAATTTACGGCAGAGCCCAGATTTGAGCCCAGACAGGCTGGTTCCAGAATCTGTAATCTTTAGGCACGATATTCACCTGGGTCTCATCGCTTGGCACGTTTCTGGATAGTTCTCCCTACACAGCTGCGTCTGGAGGTCAGGGATGGCGTCTCAATCTCAAACATCATCGGAGTCAGGAAGATAGAAAAAAAGTGTAAGAATGTGAGAGAAAAGAATAGCCCAAACTTGAATATAAATGTCAACTCTCAAAGTAAAAATTTTCTAAATTAAAAACCTGACTCTTACAGAATTATAAAATAAGCATATGATAAACATTTATTTAACTGTATTAGTTTCCTTTGACGGCTGGGGCAACTTACCACAAACTTGGTGGCTTAAAACAGAAATTTATTTTCTCACAGTTGTGGAGGCCAGAAGTCTGAAATCAAGCTATCAGCCCAGGCACACTCCCTCTGAAGCTCTAGGGGAGAATCCTTCCCTGCCTCTTCAGTTTCTCATGGCTATTGGCTTTCCTTGGCTTCTTTAGTGTCCGGCCACATTTCTCGCCTTCTGCCTGCATCTTTATACCGCCTTCTTTGTGTGTTCTCTTTTTCTGCCTTTTATAAGGATACTTGTCATTGGATTTAGGGCCCCCTGGGTAATCCAGGATGATCTCATGTTGAGGTCCTTAGCTTAATTACATCTGCAAATACCTTTTTTCCAAATAAGGTCACATTCCAGGGATTTGGCCATGGACATATCTTTTTGGAGGCCAACATTCAATCCACTAAATTCATTACTGAGGGAACTAGCAGAACAGTAAAGTTCACTCCAACGAGATTTTGAGGAACAGAGGCTTATCTAGTCAACCAACAAAGGTGTATTGAAATCAGTTTTCTAAGTTAGAGACAAACCGGTTAATGTCTCACAAGGCAACGAAGGGGTAACCTTTGGGATAATCTTTTCCCCTTGACAGAAATCTGTCGGAACAAAAATCTATAAGTTAAATGTGACTTCACAGAGTCTGGGCCCTAACTAATAGTAAATAATAAGTCAAATAAAAGAACATCCTCTAGAGCACTGCTGTCCAATAGTACTTTGTACAATGATAGAAATGTTCTGTATCTGTTTTCTACATTAGCCACTAGTCATATGTGGTTAGCGAGCATTTGAAATATGGCTAGTGAGACTGAGAAATTGAATTTATTTTATTTTAATTAATTTAAAGATAAATATAAATAGTCACAGGGGACCAATGGCTATCCTACTGGAATGTACAGCTCTATAGAGAATTAAATAAGCCCCAGCAGGGCCTGATAGACAATGTTCTAATATGACACGGAAAGATCATATTATTGCACTATTTCTAAGTTTTTGGAATTTTTCTTAACACTAACAGCAGACCTCAGACTGGGCAACAATAGGGGATAGTGGAGACTGTGGAGAACTGGCAACTGCATGCCTATGAAATCGGGAAAGTACTTCCATTTAGTTCCAACCAATTGCTGCCCTGTTGCCAGAGCTACTGATTTTTCAGAAGAAGCCACACACATGGATTTTTATGCAAAGTCTCTCAATATTTAGATATTAGCCAATTGGTGATCTCTGCTCTAAGGTAAATTTGCATATGCTAATTACTTTCTCATAACCTGCCGTATTTCTAGTTACTCTTGCTAATATGCCACACCATCAGCACTATGCGTGGCACATATTAGATCCCTCAATAGAGCAATACGTTTCAGTTCGACGAACATGTATTGAAGCTTTGGAGGCAGTGAGTTTATATTAATGAGGGAGGAACAATTCAGAAAAGGATGGTGAGAATGGTTGCACAACTTGAAGAATGTACTCAGAGTCAATGAATTGTGCATGTAGAAACTGTTGAATGGGTATATATTCTGCTTGTGTATTTTCAATAACAACAAAAAATAAAATAAATTATTATTATTTTTTAATTTATTGAGTGCCTACTGTATGCCAGAGACTGGCCAAAGAGAAAGTCATTATAAAGTTAAATGACATTGCACTTACTCTCACATGCTTCCAGTCTGACAGAGACACAACCCTGCAAAGTCCTTTGTAGAGTGTGGTGATGGAGGTGAGCACCAGGTATCCTGAAATTCAGGGCAGCACCTGGCTCCGACTGGGTGACTAGGGGAGGAGAAGATGAAAAGGGAACTCAACCTTGAATAAGAGTTGGCCAGGTGAAGTGAGATGGAAAGGGCATACTGGGCAGAGGCACAAGCAGGGATAGAGGGGAGAAGATATGTGTATGGGCACAGCACGGTATATGAGGAAAACTTCAGTCAGCATGACTAGAGCTTAAAATTTGAGGCTGGAAGTGGCAGAAGTAAAGGTAAGGAGGAAGGAAGGGTGAGGTAATGGACAGTGTTCTAGTCTATGACAGGAAGGGCATTTTACCCCTAGCTTATCAAGATCATAAAATGCATGAATGGATGAATAAATTTTTGCCACAAATATTCGCCAGTACTTGGCACTGAAGACTCTGAGGAGACGGGTGACTGAAATAGTGAGGCCTCTCTTCTCATGGGGCTTACATTCTAGCTGAGTGACATAAATCGTAAACAAGTAAACAAACACAAAAAGAAGATACTTCCAGATAGAATCCTTCCGCCTTGAAGAAAAGGAAACTGGAATGTGGGGGAGAAAGACTGGGAGCTTGAGAGGGTGCTACTCAGGGAAGGTGGTAAAATTGAGTTGGGACCTGAATGTCAAGAAGCATCTAGCCAAATAATGATCTAAGTTGTAGAAGAACAGCATTCCAGGTTCTTAACTCTAAAATCATTTACTAACATTTTTTTTAATAGCCAAACTTAAAAAATAATAGTAAACCGGTACAGAATGTTTGAAAACAGAAGAAAGAATAATCACCTGTAATTTTACTACCTTAATACCACTTCTATTTTTAGTCAGAATGTATCCCATTCAATCTGGGCCTACAGGCATATGTATTTTATATAATTGATCATAATCAACTGTCTATACAATTTTGTAGTCAGTTCTCTTCACTTAAGATTATAAGCATTTTCTGTGATAATGCATAGTCCTAACAATATAATTTTCAATTTCTACATATATTCCATCCAGTGGGCCTAACATATATAGTATTTAACCTTTCCCCATTGCACATTTAGATTGTTTTACAAATTTTCATTCTTATGAATATAAACATCTTGGCATATGTGTGTTTTTCCTCTTCTCTTTTGAATAGCTTCCTTCAGATAAATTCCCTATAAGGGCAGAAAACCTTGTCAAAGGGAATACTTAAACTTAGAGCTTTGGACACCAGTTGCCAAATTGTTTTCAAGGAGGTAGGAAAAGGAGATAGTGGTAGGTTGTGTGTGTGCATGTGTGTGTGTGTGTGTGTGTGTGTGTGTGTGTGTGTGTGTAAGACTATG
Source organism: Dugong dugon (assembly GCA_030035585.1). NCBI lineage: Eukaryota > Metazoa > Chordata > Mammalia > Sirenia > Dugongidae > Dugong > Dugong dugon. The sequence goes on along the minus strand of CM057480.1, from coordinate 15,986,770 downwards.
AGCAGGCAAAAATACCAGCCATCATACTCTGTGAGTGTGGGGACCTGTTCTGTGTTGTTCATTATTGTATACACAGTGCCTGGCACACAATAAGAGCTCAATAATGGAATGAATGACTAACTTCCAAACTCAAGTTTTACAGCTCAAAGATTTGCAGCTGAATTTGTTGTTGTTCTCTTTAGAAATTTGCCAGTCAGGAGTGAATATTTTGCATCACTCTGCTTTTGCAGCTTTGACTTTTGATTTAAAAAAAAACTAAATAGATTTTTATAAAGATTGTGTTATGAAGGCAGTCTGAGCACATGTTCCAGCTCCTTGGCAATCCCTCCAAATCCCTAGAAAAGACTTAAAAGATATGTATGTCTTATGTTATATATCCATTTGTACGTTTGTGTTTACATATCCATTCAGCCTCCTCACTCCTGCCCCTGCCCCCCATCACTGGATCCAGGCCAGGGTAAACAAATACAGTATTCACAGAGAGCCTAGTAGGAACCTGGACTTAAAGATGAGTACTGTCTTACACAGGGTTCTTATAAACAGACCCTGAAGTGAAAATGTGTGGGAAGTTGATTTATTGGGAAGTATTTCCAGGAATAACACATAGGGGAGGGGGGAAATGGGACCAGGAAGGGCAGGAGTCCCCCCAAGTGTAAGAGCAAGCAGAGTCCCTCAGAGGATAATTTTGGCTTAATCTGAGGAGCTCTGAAGACAGCGCCAGTCACACCTCAGAGGCGTCCCCATCAAGGGGTGAGAGAACAGAAGGATTCATATCTCCTGTACTCATCAGTCAGTACGTAAACTCCCAGGCACTTCTGGCTCTTGGTGTACCCTGGCAGGGTGCAGTCTGGCAGCCTGAGGGAGGTCCTACAACAGAGACACAGGTGCTGGCTGTTGGCAACGAAAGTATGCAGGGGAACCCCCTTATAGACTGAAATAGTAAAGGGATTTGAGGGCAGGTAGACGGAGCCCTGACAGCTCCTGCTTCAAGCTCATAAGAACAGTCATGAAGGATAACCTCCTGAATGAAGACATCAGATTTAACAAATGTAAGAACAAACACTGAGAAACTGTAATTAATTGAAGAAAGCAGAATATGACTCTAGAATATTACACAGAAACAGATATCACATCCAGAAAAATGATCTTGAAAATTGTTTGTTCACTGACATTAAAAAGAGAAAAGTTGGACTAAAGAGCTGAAAAACATGTTAGTGACCTAGAAGATTGAGCTGAGGGATTCCCCTACAAAGAAATGAAAAGTATGATGAGGAAGTTAGTAACATGGAAAATAATTTTGTAAGTTCCCGTATCTAGTGGATAACATTTTCAGAATAAGAGAACAAAGAGCAGAGATGGAAAGAAATACTTAAGAAATAATAGAAGAAAAATGTCCAAAGTTAATAAAAATGCATGAGTCCTCAGAACAAAAGAACCCAAAAAGACCCAAGCAGGAAAAATTGAAAAAAAAAACAAAAAACTGTGCACATAGTGGTGACATCATAGTGAAATTCCAGAACTCCAAGGACAAAGAGAAAGTTCTAAATCTTCCCCAAGAGAAAAGCTGAATATATATATATATATATATATATATATATATATATCACACTGACCTCATACTTCTTATCAGTGATAGTAGAAGAAAGAAGACAATGAAAATAAAATTCTGATGGAAAAGCTTGTGAAGGTAGCATTTAAAGGAAAATCTCATTCACATGCGGAACACTTCCAGACAAGCAAGAACTCAGAAAATATATCATCTACAAATCTTGTTTGAAAAGATGGTTCGAGAACATACTCTACAAAACAACAAAAATTAATTTAAGAAGAGCAGAAGGACAGAGATGCAACAGAAAACTCTGGTGAGAAAATGAATGGGCAAAACGGAACGTTAAGAAAAACAAGTATTAATTAGGACTCCCATTTATTGCACACTTACTGTGCAAACACCCACTGAACTTTGTAAAGTGTGTAGCAAATAGTAGCTTTGCTTATGATCATCTTCAAAGAAAATGTCAAGCAATGAACATTTTCAAATGGATAGCTTCTGCAACATTCAATGAATTCCACTGAAAATTGGTAAATGCACAGAGACAGGTCCACCACGGTCATGACTTGATGCAGTGAATGTATATGGTGATGTCAGATTAGCGTCTGGGAGGAGCCACATACCCAAAGTGTTTGTCATCCACTGGATCAACAGTCTTTACCCGTTGAAAAATACACACTCCTACTGGGAAATATTCTCTCTTCCCAAACCACAGATTCCTTATTTTGTAAAATTTTTGGTTGACTCAGAATGAATTTGTATAACTTGCCCTTCTGGTCTTTCTATTAGCACACTGAAATTATTTCACAGAAACCTGTCAAAAGCTTTAAGACCTTTGCTTTGACTGAGAAGTGAAATTGAATAACAAATGAGCTCCAGTCAGAGGGGGAAACCCTTGTTTAAAGAAAAAGGACCGAGCTGCTTTTAAACAGTTTTGCTTCACTCCCCTTCTTAGAAGTTTAAAAACATTTGTTTTTCTCCGAAGGATTTGATCCTTTTGAATTGAGCTGCCTTCTTTTAGGGCAGGCATTGGAATGTGGACCGCTGTCTTTGTTTCAGGGGCCGCGTCCACCGGTTAAAACCCGACATCTTTGTTTCTGTTTCAGGGATTTCAGGAGCTCGTCTCCTGGGGGATTACAGATTGTTAATTACTTTCCGTAAAAGAGGGAGCCCGGAGCACTGCAGCTGGGCAGGTTCGCTAAAAATAGAGGCTATAAGTTATTTTTAAAAAACCTCATCCAGGGATCATGACCGTGAGTCACATTTATCTCGGGAGTTTGCCTGCTGAAGGAAAACCATACGGCTCCTCCCTGAGAGGTTGCCACCTCTGCCCAACAAGCAGTCACATCAGCCCACTGATGAGGAAATGCAGAAAATTTTGTGCGTGTGGAATTTTAAGACTCACTTTGGTTTAAAATAGATGTTCCATGTCCAAAGGACGTGAACGATTTTCTCAGCGCTGGCTGCTTGTATGGCTCTTTTTACTGTTAGCTTTCTTTTCCTTTTTCAAGCGCTCTCACAATCTAATGAAGAAATATTCGCTGAGGGGGATTCCGTGGCGTAAAAGGTGTCAGTCGTCTAGAGACAGCAATGTCACTTGCTTACAGAACATTAAAAAGAAATTGTGAGTGATAAATGCGTTAATCTGCAGCTACTTATGATTAGGCTGTTCTGGCTAAAATGGAATACATTATCTGGAAGACATCTTTCATACTCCCAAGGCACTTTAAAATAATGAAAACATATAAAATAATATCTAAGTAATTAAAATAATGGCAAATAAAAACTTGGGGCATTATACGGAATTGCCTATCGGAGTAATAGATCTCTTTTTATAAGCCCTTTGTGATATTGCTATTAATTTTTAAGTAACAAAATATTGCTCTTGAACCAAAAATGGGATATTAACTAACACATACACTATTAATTGCTTTGCAAATGCAAAGTGCTAAACTCTGGTTGGCAAAAATAAGGCTGAGAAGTTATCTAATAAAATCTATACACAGCGCACGGTTCTGAATCATCTAAGTGGTGAAGGAGCCGCTCCAATATGAAGCCGCAAAAATCAATGGGAAGATCACACCTATGAGTTGATTTCGTGCATCAGGAAGTCTGGTCTTGTCTGCCCTTTTCCTCATGTCACATAGTCATTCTTTCCTTCAGCCCAGCCCCTTCCTTGATGACTCAGATATTTATTCTCCCATCCCCTTTCAGCTAATGGGTTCTCTGAGCCACAAAATAAAAAAAATCCAGTTGCAATCTAGTCAACTTCCATTCATGACAACTTCGACTCATAGTGACCCCTTGTGTGACAGAGTAGAAGTGTGCAGTGTGCTCCACAGGGTTTGCAATGGCTGACTATTTGGAAGTAGACCACCAGGTCTTTTTTCCCAGGTGCTGCTGGTGGACTCAAAGCACCAACCTTTCAGTTAGCAGCCAAGCACCGTAACTGTCTGCACCACCCAGCAACCATACTAGCACTTCTTAAAACAATGTCACCATCTTCTAGATGACATTCTGTCCTCAGACCAGCCTGTTCTCTCGGCAATTTCCTATCAGCATGATGTCTCTTGTCCCAGATAATGTCCTGTAGAACTGGCCTGACAGATGGATTTGTCTTTATTCATAGACAGTGGGTGGCACGGGGGGTGTGGACTGCATCGAGTGACACTGTCAGAGGGGGTGACACCAAAATGATTGTCTATAAAATTTTTGTGCAGTTATCAGCAGAAATTTATTATTTTTTATAAAAATATTCTTGTAGTTAGTTATTCTTTTAGTTAGTTATAACAACAAAAAATTTTTTTTGTAAGCCCAGTTTACATGTATTAATATACCTGTCGTTAGGTGCCTTCGAGTTGGTTCCAACTCATAGGGACCCTATGTACAACAGAACAAAACACTGCCTGGTCCTGCGCCATCCCCACAATCGTTGCTATGCTTGAGCCCACCGTTGTAGCCACTGTGTCAATCCATCTCATTGAGGGTCTTCCTCTTTTTCACTGACACTCTACCCTACCAAGCATGGTGTCCTTCTCCAGGGACTGGTTCCTCCTGATAACATATCCAAAGTACGCGAGACAAAGTCTCGCCATTCTCGCTTCCAAGGAGCACTCTGGCTGTACTTCTTCCAAGACAGATTTTTTTGTTCTTCTGGAAGTCTATGGTATATTCAATATTCTCTGTCAACACCATAATTCAAAGGCATCAATTCTTGTTTGGTCTTCCTTATTCATCGTCCAGTTTTCGCATGCACATGAGGCGATTGAAAATATCATTGCTTGGATCAGGTGCACTTTAGTCCTCAAGGTGACATCTTTGCTTTTCAATATTTTAAAGAGGTCTTTTGCAGCAGATTTGCCCGATGCAATATGTCGTTTGATTTCTTGACTGCTGCTTCCATGGGCATTGATTGTGGATCCAAGTAAAATGAAATCCTTGACAACTTTAATCTTTTCTCCTTTTATCATGATGTTGCTTATTGATCCAGTTGTGAGGATTTTTGTTTTATGTTGAGGTGTAATCCATACTGAAGGCTGTGGTCTTTGATCTTCATCAGTAAGTGCTTCAAGTCCTCTTCACTTTCAGCAAGCAAAGTTGTGTCATCTGCACATCTCAGGTTGTTAATAAATCTTCCTCCAATCCTGATGCTGCATTCTTCTTCATGTAGTCCATCTTCTCAGATTATTTGCTCAGCATACAGATTGATTAAGTATGGTGAAAGGATACAACTCTGATGCACATCCTTCCTGATTTTAAACCATGTAGTGTCCTGTTGTTCTCTTTGAACAACTGCATCCTGGTTTATGTACAGGGACCGCATGAGCACAATTAAGTGTTCTGGAATTCTCATTCTTTGTAATGTTATCCATAAGTTGTTATGATCCACATGGTCAAATGCCTTTGCATAGTTAATAAAACACAAGTAAACATCTTTCTGGTATTCTCTGCTTTCAGCCAGGGTCCATCTGACACCAGCCATGATACCTCTGGTTCCACGTCCTCTTCTGAATCCGACTTGAATTTCTGGCAGTTTCCTGTCGATGTACTGCTGCCACCGTTTTTTTGTTTGTTTGTTTGTTTGTTTGTTTTTTGTGCTTAAAGTGAAAGTTTACAGTTCAAGTCAGTTTCTCATACAAAAATTTATACACACATAGCTACGTGACCCTAGCTGCTCTCCCTATAATGTGACAGCACACTCCTCCTTTCCATCCCGGATTTCCTGTGTCCATTCAACCAGCTCCTGTCCCTTTCTGCCTTCTCATCTCTCTTCTGGACAGGAGCTGCCCATTTAGACTCATGTATCTACTTGAGCTAAGAAGCACTCTCTTCACAAGTATCATTTTATGTTCCATAGTCCAGTCTAATCTTTGACTGAAGAGTTGGCTTCGGGAATGATTTTGGTTCTGGGCTAACAGAGAGTCCGGGGGCCATGTTTTCTGGGGTCCCTCCAGTCTCAGTCAGACCATTAAGTCTGGTCTTTTTACTAGAATTTGAGTTCTGCACCTTACTTTTCTCCTGCTCCATTAGGGGCTGACTGTTGTGTTCCCTGTCAGGGCGGTCCTTGGTGGTAGCTGGGCACCATCTAGTTCTTCTGGTCTCAGGCTGATAAAGTTGCAGGTAGGTTTCATTGAAAATAGAACGTTTTTAACTACATAGCAATTAGCAAACAGAGTTATTTTTAGTTGCCATTGAGCAGCCCTCCACTCATGATGACCCCATGCACAATGAATGAAATGCTGCCTAGTGGTGTGCCATCCCCAAGACCAATTGCAGACCAGACTATTTTGATCCATAGTGTTTTCATTGGCTAATTTTCGGCAGTAGATAGCTGGGTCTTTCTTCCTAGTCCATCTTAGTCTGGAAGCTCCACTGAAAACTGTTCAGCATCATACCAACACACAAGCCTTCACTGACGGATAAGGCTGCACGTGAGGTGCATTGGCTGGGAATCGAACCGAGGTCTCAAGCATAGAAGGAGAGAATTCTACCATTGAACTACCATTGCACCCAGTAGGTAGAGAGCAGAGCCTAAGTGGAAGGGTATTTAGAACTGGGCACAGGACCCCCCTTTTCTTGACTTGCCATACTACACTCCCTTTCTCTGCAGGGAACTCTTCTTGTATTTTGTGAAAATTGTATCCCTGGAACTAATAGAATGGACTTCTCAGCTTCTGAAACAAGCTTGTTTTCAACATAATGAATTCTTTCTACCAGCACTTCTATTAACTATTTACAGGGAAAACACATGCTATGTATGTATAAAACCATGAAATCTAATATTCTTAAGGTCATTTCTTTTTCCTTTTGGAGGCTTTCAATGTATATTTACATATTAAAAGTTCTGAGAAACCCTGGTGAAGAAAAAAGCCGTCCATTTAAACTGGTTTTAACCAGCATTTGACCGCAGACTGGTGTTCTGAGGAACTCAGTTTAGGAAACCCTGTTGGAGTCAATAGGGCTCTGTACTTAGGACAGGAAGCTTGGATTCTAAGACTGCTCGGGAGTAATGTGAGTCTGCACTCTTTTTCACCCTGCTCTCAGATTTGTAAATTGAGGGGTGGACCAGATCAAGGCTAAGGACTCTTCCAGCTGTGAGATGAAAGTACCCTTTGAATTATCTCTTCCTTCCTTTGCTGGCGACCACCCTCTCCTGATGGATCAAAGGTGGGAGGCTGGAGGGGAAAGGAGGTAGGGGGCTGGATCTTTATATAAAACTGTGTGGGCCACAAGTTGGTGCTCTTGTATGTGGCTGCAGCTCAAGAACAAACTTTGAAGTTTCATTTAAGGAGAATCCAAGGAAGCAATCTCAGTTAGGAGACTTGCTCATCTTAAATATATCAGAAGCACATTTAGGTAAATCAAACAGTGAAGTAACAGAGTAGTGTCATCCCCTTGGCTAGCCCAGAGACAGAAGTTTCTTAGGGGCTCCCAGGCGTAGAAACCCAATACCAGAAAGATCTACCAATACTGCAACTCCCTAACCCTTAAAATAATTTTGATAAGGCTCAGGCGGTTTTTTTGTTGTTGCATTTTTAAAAATTGTGGTAAGTATACAGATAGGTAACAAAACATTTGCCACTTCAACACTCCACATATACAGTTCAGTGACATTAAATATGTCACTGTTCCTGGTTTTTTCTGTCACCCTAATAGAAGCTCAGTGACCCCTAGGCTTTGTGCCTTCCTTCCCCTTTCCCTCCCATCTGCCCCTAGTAACCACTAATAAATTTTGATCTCTATACAGTAAGGCTCAGGCTTTTGATTCTGCATCAAAGTTTAGTGACTTCAGTTAATTCCAGCTTCAAGCAAACCTTGGATGGTAACATTGATTAATTGTCAACCTAATCTTTCTTCAAATACATCAATACTTTTAAGGCCAACATAAAAAGGCAAATATTTGCCTCTTGTGCTAAAGTAGCAAACTTTTAAACAATAGACTTGGCTTGAATCCCTAATGACCATTCTTAATCATTTTCATCCCACATTTTGAGAGATCTTGTCTTGCAAACTATTATTTATTAAGTCATCACTCATTTGTTTTCCCTTAAAAAAAAATTAATCCAAAACATGTCTCATTTGGCCGTCTTCCCAGCCAAAAGCAAAGGCGCTTGTTATCTGAGTTATATTTATTCCTTCTGCTTTAAGTTTTTTTTAAATTTATTTTCTTTTATTGTAGTTTATAGCTAAGTAAATGTACAGACCTTTTATGATTCTGTTTAACGAAGTACCTAATGCAATGCTTGCGCTGTTCTCACCGCCGCTGCGGACGGGCTGAAGGACAGGAATTTACACACGTTTAAATTCATTAATCATTTGGTTTTCAGTGGACTACTGTGGGAGCCTTCCTCAGAAGAGCTCGTGTCCTACTGAAATTTCCTATCCTTGGTGTGATAAACCTGTCACCAAGGTCCTAAAAAATTGGAAGAGAGAGCTTATTAAATGCAGACCCCTGATGCTCCACGGTAGTCCCAACCCCCCCTCCCCCGTCACCCCCCCCCCCCCCACTCCAAGCCCCTGTTTGCCCGGGGCTCCCCACACCCTCCAGCCGCTGGTGGGAATACCTTTCACCCAGCCCTGGAGAGTGGTGATTGGGCTGGCAATTTCTCAAAGCTGGGGGATCCCCCCTCCGGAGCAGTGGGAGTTATGAGCTCTTTGGGATTCAGAGTTTTTCCTTTATAAGGAACTAGACCCTACCATGTCTGGTTTACTTTGGCCCTGAATGGATTCACTCATCTGCTCAAAAAGCAGTTAGCTGGGAGTACCAAACCTCGGAGGTTAAAGATAGATGCAAAGATACGTGGTCCCGGTTTCCTCAGTGCCCTGTGTAGTTGGGAAAGAGAAATCAAATATCTCATTTCCACTACAATTGAAGTGGGTGAATATTGCTGATAAGTAACCATCCCGCCCCCCTCCCAGTTGCTTCCCCCCCAGCCATGCTGCCCCTCACCACCAATTCAAGCACATTAGGCAGCTGTGAGCTCATTGCCTCAGAGGAGGAGTGTGCCTGGGCAGAGAGAAACAAAGGCATCTTTCTGCTTAAACTCCAGGAGTTGACAAAAATGTTTGCAGAAGCAAAATGTTAAAGAGGATTGATGTTTGAGGGAAGAATATTTCCTGATAGGCTGGAGAGAGAAGAGACATGGGTGGGTCTGGGGAGAGAAGCCCTATGTCCTGCTTTCTGGCAGAACCTCAGGGAGGCAGCAAAAACCCTAAAAAGTGTGTGAAATCCAAGAGCTGGGGGCACCTCTGCCCTATTTCCACTATAGCCCCACACAGGTGACAAGACCCCACAGAGGAAACAGTTCTGTGATGTGTCCAAGCAGAGGGGTCTCATATCTCAGAGATTCCTGCCCCACAGGAAGAACAGTGAAATGAGGTCCCTGCTCCAGTACAGGACCCAGACAGTGTCTTGAGGTGATCCGAGTAGCGTGCTGACAGAGAACCCAATGAACCCTCCCACCCAATGCTTTGACAGTCCCTAAGCACAATGGGGAAAGGGAGAAACTTATTTAGATTGAGGTGTCACCAGCCTAAAAAGAATGGAGGCTTACAATAGAAATCTGTGAGTTTTACAGATTAAATAATGCTTACTGTCTCTCAGAGTTATGAGCTGAGAGTTCTATCCATCTCCGCAGCACAGGTCTGGACTTCCTGAGTTCCCTAGCCCTTCTCAACACCCCCTTCCACCTACCTCCCCACCATCTTCCCAAACTGGTGAAATCCTTGCCCTCTGAGAAGTCAAGTGCTTTCCTCCCTAAAAGCCAAGAGCCTGGCTCTCAAATGGTCAATGGGAATCTAAACCTGGGGCTTTGGATAAAAGGAGGGCTGATGCCAAGGACTTAATTCCAAAGACCAACAGTAATTGACCATGAGGAGGATCAGAAAGGGAGGATTATGATTCTCCAAGCCTGGACCAGGCTGACTGTTTGCATGCGAGTGTGTACAGGGTAACTGGTGAGAAAGAAAGGCAAATGGGGAAATTGGCTTCCTTTTCCCATTAATTCAGATTCCTGTTCTTTTTTTTTTTCTTCCAGTTTCCAGTGGCAACAAATTTGAGGGAGGGGTAGGAGAGAAAGATTAATTTGTCTTATTTTTAAACACAGTATTCCCCCTTCACCTCACAAGAATGATAAAAATCATGCACACCCATCCACACCCTAACAAAATGTCAGATTTAAATAGACTAGGCTCATCTGTTTATAAAACTGTGAAACAAAATCCCAGAATTAATCATATAATTTCATTAAAATCCAATACTTTACAAATATGTTTTGGTAGACTGCTGTTCTTTGGAGGGGAAAGAATGCTTTAATACTCAAAGGTTAAGATTTTGCCTGGGTAATTCTCCATTGACTGTAAAGCCCCTAACCTCCTACTCTATCTGTCTTGTTAAAAGACGAATGCCAGCAAGTGAAGAAAATGTAGTAAAATATGATAGCTCTGGTGGGAATCTGTCTAGAATTGTCAAAGTGACCCATCTCCTGGTAGTGGAAGTTGATTGGAAGGTCCTAAGATCAATTCTTGTTCTTTGTCATTTCCACTCCTAAGCCAGCCTCCTCTTAACTAGATCTCACTTTCCTCAAGTAATTTAAAATACTTAATCTTTCTTCATAAGATCCAACTCTAAATAGCTCAACTGGCTAATAAAAAAAAAAAAAAAAGTGTACGTGGAAACCTGAGACAATCCAAGTAACTAATTTTAGCCATTAATTTCAACCTTCTATTCACTGGGAGATTCATGAGCTGCTGAACCACCAAGAAATAAATGACAGAATTGGGTTTCACTTCTCATGTCCTACCATCTGGTGAAGGTGCTAATGAGCAATGATGTGCCAGTCCAGAAGGAAGAAATTAGAGGAAGTAGGAGTGGGACGTGAATACCACATGGGCTGGTAATCAAATCCTTGGTGACTCATAGTTGCTGGGACTTTTAACCGAATCTGGTTTGAGTTCTACTTCTCCAGGTTTCATTAGCCATTAAAGATGAAAACTAGTTAGGCTCCTCCAGAAAACATTTCCCTTCTTCCCCCTTCGTCCTTCCCTCTTTTCCCTCTTTCCCCCCTTCCTTCCTTCTTTCCTTTCCAGAAGCATTGTTGAGCATTTACAGAGTGCCTGTCACACCATCAGTCTTAAATTGGAATGCCAGGAGTCTGGAAGCAGACATGGAACAGCTAACCTTTCCAAAGTTGCTGCCAAGTCATAGTGCTCTGGGCTCTAACTAAATTCCAAGAGGAAAAGACAACTCAAAGGTGGGCTAATTTGTCTTTGTAGCTATTATTAATATCTTTTTTATTTTTTTTTAACAACCAGAATGCCTATATTATCTCTCTTTGAAAGCTTAACCTTGTCTCTTTCAATATGGTCACTGAAGAATGAACCAAAACCGAAGCTCAGCTAGTGGCGGGGGACGGGGAGAACATTAAAGGTAGATCTCTTCAGGGGACATAGTTAAAGGGTCCTTAAACCAGAATAAGTTAGAAAGTGCAGAATCATATAATGTATATGAAACAGGAGACATTTGGCAATCTTGTCCAAAGTTAACATGTGGGACTAATGGGAGGGGAGATTTTCTTCACTATAGAAAAATCTATATTTTGCATTTCCAGATATCCATTTGGATTTCCACCCTCACATTTTATTATCAGCAGTTGTAACTCTGAAAATGTGTTAAAACAACTTTTTGCTTAAATAGAATAAAAAACGTTGCTTCACCAGAGCATAAGGAAAAAAAAAGTAATTCTTTCCAGTTGTATAAGCTGAAGCTGTATTTTGATTAATACTCTGTGTGTCATTTTCTGGGCCTCTGTTAACCCTCATAACATTTAAACCATTAACTATAAGATAATTGCCTTCTAAAAGGAAAGGAAAGTGTGGGGGAGTGTTTTCCTGTCTTCTTCAATTCAGTATCGAATACTAGTATTGGAACTAGGTTCTGGGAACTTCAGCTACACTACGTTTTGTACATATATCACTTAGAAAATCAGGTAAATAAGATTGAATTCTAGTAGAATGTGAAATATAGGGCCTGAGTTAGTCAAAATCAGGAAATTGCTACCTTCATCTCTCATTGTTAGCTCATTCCATTTGATTCTCCACCTTCCCTCCCAATTTGTTATAAAGCTCTAAATCTGGTGAAAGCATAAAATATCAGCAAATTCAATAAACACATAAAAATCAGTTAAGGAAGGAAAGAAAGAGAAAGGATGAAGGAAGAAAATAATCAGGTGGCAGGGCAGAAAGGACACAGCTTAGAGTCAATGAAAGTGTGTGAGAATCCAAGCTCCACCATTCATTAGCTGTATGGCCCTGGACAAGTCGCTTATTCTCTCTGAGTCTCAGTTTCCTCATCAGAAAAATGGGATAGTAATACTTACCCCACTGAGTTTGTTATAAGAATTTAAAAAGATGATGTATATAACACAGAAAGTTAGTACTCAGTTGTTGGTTTTCCATGATGAATCTGTGTAAATTAAGGTTTAATAGCTCAATGTGTTGTCACATTTCAGGGATAATTTTTTGCTTTCACATTTTTATAAGAATAGCTGATGCTTTAACTCAAATGAGGAAGCCCTGTGGGAATTTCCCACATTGTGGCAGATCAATTGAGAAAGATATGTTTGAGACATCAGGTCCTTTGGGGAGTTTGTCCAATTATGCCACTAAGCTTTTTTTTTTTTTTTCCTGGTATTTCAAATAAAATCCACCCTGAATCCAGGGCTGTACGTGTCACCAAAGAACACTTAGCCTCTTTGTTTCTGTTGGTGATATCATTATTTGTCCTGTCATTAGGGTGGATGGTGGCCTGGGGCATGAAACTCAGAGAGAATCTAGGGCTGAGGTATCTCTGTGATGACTGACACACTCTCAACATTCTCAAGAGTCAGAGTTAAGGTGAGTCTACGTCATGTTTGCCAGCGGCAGTACCAGCTTACACCTGTTGTTCCTGAGTAGTTATTAATAGCACCTTCCCTTCACTCTTAAAGTTTTCTCAATTTGGATAATAAATTATACAGTAACTTTAATCAGAGTGACGTTTAAATGAACAAAGACAAGAAGTCACAAAAGGGAAAATGATGAAGTATCCTAATTCATAGAATCGAAAACACTTAGATTGCATCAATTGTAAGATGCACCACCGTGTTATGTACCATCAAGAAAGAAAAAAAAGCCACCAGTTAAACTATGACATGCCATGGCTTGGCAGACGTGTCCTGATGTCAAAGATATTAAAATGTAAAAAACTGTTCATCTTAGAACTGATAAAATATGGTCGGTTTGGAAAGGGGAGGACTACTTCCATTCCATGTGGTGATGGTAAGGATGGCAGTTTATAAACTTCTTTGTTGCTTTGTCCCCATCACCCTCCTGAGGGACCTGGGAAAGGAAGGGAGAGCAAAGCCATCCAGATAGTTATCTTGATTACTTCTCCTCCCTGGTGCCTCACTTCCTGCTGGCTCTTCTTTTGTAACAATGCCTGTGACTGCTCCTTTCTCGCTACCCACACCCTCATCCAGCCCTTAGCTCATAACTGAACAGTTTCCACAGCTTCTGAACCAGGCTTTTCACATCCATTCCCTTGTCCCTCATAACCCACCCTGATACAAGCATGGATCTGCAAGATGAGTCTCAAATTTGCAGCCTTGATGCAAGTAGCCATCCAAGGTACAACAATTGGTCTCTATTCACCTAGAGCAACAGAGGAAGAAGAAGAGTCAGGAATAGGAGGAGTAAATGGAATGTGTGGCTAATTGCCTCCATAAACAACTGTCTTCTTTGCTATGAGACCAGAACTGGATGGTGCATGGCAACCACTACTGAAAATTTGATCAAAGATTCTGTAGAAGAATCCTGATCAAAAGGGGAAAATGTAGAACATAATTTCACATTCTCATGGACTCCAGATTTCCTGGAGCTATGAAGGAAGGTTGGGTGAACCCCTGAAACTATTGCCCTAATCTTTAAATCTTAAACCAAAACTATCCCCTGAAGTCTCCTTAAAACCAAACAACAGTATAGCTTAACTAGTAAAGAATGTCTGCCTTGAGTATTATGCTCTTTAAAGATCTATCTATATAGGATCAAATTGACAACAGCAACTCAAAATATTAGATAGGAAACTTAGGAGGCGGTGAATTTATGTTAATGGAGGAGGAACAACCCAGAAAAGGAGGGTGAGAATGGTTGCACAACTCAAAGAATGTAATCAGTGTCACTGAATTGTACATGTAGAAATTTTTGAATTGGTGTATGTTCTGCTGTGTATATTTTCAATGACAATAACAAAAATGAAATAAATTCTATATAAAAAAACAAACAAACTGCAGCCTGGATCACACCACGCCCTTGATTGAAAGTCTTAGTGGCTCTTCATTCCTGAAGAATAAAAACCAAATGTGTCTTAGCCTACCAGTCAGGCCTTCTGGCATCAATCTGGCCCCTAATCTCCCTATCCAACTGTATCCCCTTCAACCAACCACAGCCAGCATTCCCACCTCAGGGCATTTGCATATTCCATGCCTCTAGCCTGGCTGGTCCTTTCTCTGAGCCTGCCTGAATGCCATCATGTAATTATTACACATAGTTATTGTTGAAGAGAAAAATTAATAACAGACATCTTACTTAGATTTTTAAAGTTTTTCTTATCCATGAAACCAAATATTAACCATAAAAAGCCTGACCCATACTGCAAAAAGCCTGCCAGAAGCTGCTCTATAGCAATGTGAATTTGTCTTATCCTGCTAGAAAAGGATAGTTGTCAAACCATTGCCTCCTAATTTAAATCTCAGAAAGCCTCATGGGGGTGGTAATAGGAAACCCAAGGTCGAGAGGGGAGAGTATTGACATGTCGTGAGGTTGTTAACCAATGTCATAAAACAATATGTGTACAAACCGTTTAATGAGAAACTACTTGTTCTGTAAACCTTCATCTAAAGTACAATAAAAAAAGAAAAAGAAAAAAAAAAAAGAGAGACCAGGTCAAAAAACAAAAACAAAAAAACACCTCATGGCTACAGGTGGGTGGAGGGCCAAATTATTAGCAGCCAGGCCAGAAGTAAACTGGTATCAGTTGATCTCAGTAAAGGGGGAAGGAAGGGTTCAATCAATCATGTTAACATCAGCCAATGGCTGATCTTCTATATTTCTCCCTCTTCTCTTTACCAGCTCCATTGTACCTAGCTTCTTTGAGCCATTTGTTTTTTCTGTAATGAAAATGGCCTCCCAATATGCATATAGAATAACTGCACAGAATAAACCTTATGTTCAAATTTTGGTGAGTTTTTATTATTTTTAACATTTGGTGTCAGAAGTGGGATCCAGAGACAATCGGGGATCCAACCAGAGAAGACTGCTGAGCTGAGTACCCTATTTTGTGGTGAGAGATCAAACACATGGTACTAGCCCCGGCATCTAATTGTTCCCTCATCACAGCTGGGGAACTTGGTAAAATCTGGGTTCGTGTTCCCCTCCTTTTGTGTTGAACTCTCTTAGTTTATATCTGAGCAGTTATGGACGTCCCTTCTCTTTTGTAAGTTACCCTCTTTTGCTGTCTGTTTGGGGAACTGCGTTCCCGTCTGCTCTGTCCTTTTCTTTCTACTTTGGGGAATTTCTGTCTGGTGTTAAGGGCTTCTAGGGAATTTTCCCATTTGTGTTATCTGAATTCTCTCCTTGGACTGGTTTCAAGGGATAGCAAACTAAGCTCAATAACAAATATCAGATTTGATCTGGAAGAGGCCTCAGGAAATACTTGCTGTGGTTTGGATACAAAGGTTACTTGTCCAGTTTCAGGGCAAGTGTTACGTGTCCAGTTTTGGGGCAAGGGTCACTTGTCCAGTTTGGGGACAAAGGTTGCTTGTCTAGTTTTGGGACGAGGGTTACTTGTTCAGTTTTAGGGCAAAGGTTCTCAGGCTGGATTCAAGGGACATCTCCAGTAATTTTAAGATGGGTTGACCTGACTGAAACAGCTTGGAATTGCGTAGCTACTTGTGTGTGTGTTGCCTTCTTTTGTGTTATACCGTTTTAAGAGTGTTATGCTGTTGCTGATTATCTTAGTCAGCTAGTGCTGCTATAACAGAAATACCACAAGTGGATGGCTTTAACAAAGAGAAGTTTATTCTCTCAGAGTCTAGTAGGCTACAAGTCCAAATTTAGGGTATCAGTTCCAGGGGAAGGCTTTCTCTCTCTGTTGGCCTTTTCATCAATGTTCCCCTGGATTAGGAGCTTCTCTGCACAGGGACCCCAGGTCCAAAGAACATGCTCTGTTTCTGGCACTGCTTTATTGGTGTTATAAGGTTCCCAATTCTCTGCTTGCTTCCCTTTCCATTTATCTCTTGTAAGATAAAAGGTAGTGCAGACCACACCCCAGGGAAACTCCCTTTACTTTGGATCAACGTTGTGACCTTAGTAAGGGTGTTACAATCCCACCCTAATCCTCTTTAACACAAAATTACAATCACAAAATGAAGACAACCACATAATACTGGGAATCATGGCCCAGCCAAATTGATACACACATTTTTGGAGGGACATAATTCAATCCACGACACTCATCATCATAAAATGGAAAATCAGTCTAGGTTTCTTTGGGTCTTCTTGGTACTGCTTTGTGGGACATCTATTTGTGAAACATATGTTATTCTTGTTGGTTGTTTAGCTTCTTCTTTTCATTGTTCCTCTAGTCATGATGAAACCATTTGCTGTACCTTAGATGGCCACTTGCAAGCCTTTAAGACCCCAGATACCAAGCAGTTTAGTAGCTTAATATAAAAGAGGAGAATGCATAAGCCAATGATCTGAAAGGCTTCTCTGGTCCATGAAGCCAAATTTCTTATCTATGACCACAAATCACAAGAAGATGCCCTGTTAACAAGGGGGATGGATTCTTATTGAACTTATGCCATAAAAAATAAGAACACTCATTAATAGTTTTTCAATTCCAGAGGGATTAGGAAGAGCAAAATGAGTTTTCATCTTTGTTTGCAGAAACATAGTCAATTAAATTATTATAAGTTATAGATAGTTTAGGAGAAAAGAGAAAATGATTTATTATATATAGAAAATAGAACATTAACACATCAGTAATTTATCATTGATAATAATTCATATCACCTACATCATTCATTTCTATTACCTGCCTGTTTTTGTAAGCATCTGAATTTTCAACCCCTGCTTAGACCTACCAACAGGAGGGGATTAGTCTGAGACTTTACAGGGAAAAGAGATAGTGACCATGAGCTTCAAGAGTGAAAGAGGGCATGACCACTCCATGGGTCTTTAGAACCTGGGCCTACTCTACCATATCTTCCTGAGGGGCCAGGACCTGGGATAGACATGGCTGGGTGGGTGCCCCTGAGGAGTGGGCTGTCAGTGTTTGGGGGAGCTTCAAGAAAAATCCCTATGGCTGAGCTGGGCCCAGAGGCACTGGAGCCATCCTCAGAGATGATCACAGAGATACACACCTTCATGGGCAAGGAGCAGCAGCATCAGGGACCACACAAACCAAAGACTTGGGCCTACCTCCATTTTTCTGCCTAGCATAAACCCCAGAGTTCTTGTACAATCCAAGTAGAGGGCAGGGCTTTACACTGCATTATAGCAACTCCAGAAGGGGCCGTTCCTATCATAGTCTATGGTATACTCTCCCTTCACTTGTGCATTATACAACCTGAGTGACCATACATAAAGTGGCCCTGGCTAGGGAATGCATGTGTATGTGTGTGTGTGTGTGTGTGTGTGTGTGTGAAGCCTCTCAAATTGACTGATGTTGGACTTCTCACCAACCTTGAGAGTAGGAGCCTAGAACTTTAATTTTATTTTTAAAAATAAATGTAGTATGTCTTGCTCTCCAAGTGTGGTTTAGTGATCTAATCCTGTTACAAAAATATATACTTCTCAAGGACAGAAAGCATGTTTTGTTTTACAGTCCTCCCCAGTGCTTTGCAAAATAAACACACATTGACTCTGAATATAAGTCTGAGCACAGAATCTCTCTCCCTGGTAAAACTAAAATTTGCATTTTCCTGGGGTGATCAGTCCTAGGCAAAACTGGCTTATGCCACCCCAACTCACTTGAGGCTAAAAGTCACTTCAGTGTTTTCTGATGAAAAGTTTAATTGGCAAATGAGTTTCCATTCATATAGGTCAGTCGGTCTGCGATCTTTCCAGAGAGGAATTCAAGCAAAACTCTCTGCCATTAATATGTTTCCACAGCCTAAAAACTTCAAGTTCCTTTGATTCAGAGATTCTATTTCTAGAAATTTATCCTAAGACAATTATCAGGGAATGTGAGCTAAGATTGATGTACATAGAAGTTCATTGTAGCATATTAATTACAGCAGCAATAAAAGGAAGCCACCTAAATGTCCAATCACTGAGGACTGATGAAATGGGTTAGGACACATTTGTATGATGAAGCACCATGCAGCCTTTGGAAATGATGTCTTACATGTATAGAATGGGACGGAGGAAATGGTCATCATATACATGTAATACTCCTAAACACGTCATTAATATTGGAAAGGGGTGTGGTACATTAGATCACTGTTTAAAATATTCACTCTTCCCTACCCCTTGACTCTGGGTTCAGCCATGAGGCTTGCTTTGACCACAGAGATGTAAACAGATGTGAAAAAAAAAGAGGACTGAAAACAATTTGCATGATTTGGTTTGTTCTCTTGAGCTTTTGCCATTGCCATAAGAAGAATATACCCAGGCTAGCCCATTTGTTCTAGATAAGGATGACAGGCATTTGTAGCCAAACCAAACCACCCCAGCTGAGCATAGCCTGATTTAGCCAACCCTCCAGGAAATCCACAGAGCCAAGAGAATAAATTATTGCAAACCCCACTGGTAGTTTTTGTTGGTTTGTTTGTTTTAATACACTTTATTTTTTAGAGAAGTTTTAGGTTTACTGAAAGAGTGTGCAAAAAATACAGAGAGTTCTCATATCCCCTTAACGTTCTGCATGGTTTCTTCTATTATTAACACCTTGCCTTAGTGTGATACATTTGTTACAGCTGATAAACCTTTGTGTTGTTGTTGTTAGGTAAGATTGAGTTGATTCCGACTCATAACAATCATATAGGACAGAGTAGAACTGCCCCATAGAGTTTCCAAGGAGTGGATGGTGGATTCAAACTGCCAAATGACTGCTGCCCTGGCTGACATCTTAATGGCAACTTTATGAGACACTCAAAGCAGGACCACCCAGCTAATTCACTCCCAGAAAATTGTTCGTTATACAACAGTAGATAATTAATTAAAAAAAAAAATGTTGCCGGCGCGTCGATTCCGACTCATAGCGAACAAATAGGACAGAGTAGAACTGCCCCATAGGGTTTCCAAGGAGCGGCTGGTGTATTTGAACTGAGGGCCTTTTAGTTAGCAGCCATAGCTCTTAACCACTGTGCCACCAGGGCTCCGGATAATTAATACTTCACCATAAATGAGAAACCAATGTTACCTGCCAGGAATATAAGCTATCCTGAAAATAAAATAAAACCAACTCAATGTCATTAAATTTTCATTAGATATCCTTACCTAACCAAGACTCTGAACTTGAACCAACCCTCTTTCTTAAAAATAGATATTAAACAAACAAACAAAAAAAAACCAAACCCACTGCTCAAGTCAATTCCGACTCACAGCGACCCTATAGCACAGAGTAGAACCCCACAGAGTTCCCAAGGAGCAGCTGGTGGATTTGAACTGCTAACCTTTTGGTTAGCAGCCCAGGTCTTCACCACTGCACCACTAGGGCTCCTGAAGACACAATAGGAACTCTAAATCCATTCAGGGGCTTGCTGTATCTCCAGGGGATGTCAGAAAGTAGTCCTTTTCCAGGGTCTCAGGGAACATCTAGCTCAGTTGGTGTAATATAGTTCATAAAGAAAATGTTCTGCATTCTACTTGGGTGAGTAGCGTCTGAGGTCTTAAAAGCCTGTGAGTAGCCATCTAAGATACTCCAGTGGTCTCACCCTGTCTGGAGCAAGGGATAATGAAGAAAACCAAAGACACAGGGAAAGATTAGTCCAAGGGACTAATTGACCACAACTACCACAGCCTCTGACAGACTGAGTCCAGCACAACTAGATGGAGCCTGGCTACCACCACTGACTGCTCTGACAGGAAGTTGGCATCCCCCAAGCTCCCAGCACTGGAGAATCACAATTTACACATCTCAGAAAGATATCCTACCCAAAACAAAACAGAAACCTTTTTCAGGAGTTGCTAGAACTCACGCTCTCAAACGTACTGGACAAAGTTACCATAAAAGATTATAGCTCCTTTGCAAAACCATTTCAGTATCCTGGACTATCAGCCCCTTATCACCTTCCCACCTCACTTCAGACTCTAGATTATCTGTAGTGGGAAGGGAGGGTGATCTGGGGTTGAGTGTGGAGAGGAAAAGTTCTGTGTCATCCGGAATCTCATGGTTCCCCAGTAGTCTTTGCTTGTAAAGTAGAAAACTGGCTCAAGACTAATGCAGCCTCTTGTGGACCTAGCAATTCATTTATTCTTCTTTCTTTCTTTCTTTTGAAAGGTAGCATGGTGTGGTGGTTAATTTTACGTGTCAGCTTAGCTAGGCTTTGGTTTCCAGTTGTTTGGCCAAACACTAGTCTAGTTGCTTTCATGGAGTAGTTACATGTGATTAGAGCAATTGGCCTTGGATACAGCAGATTACCTTCCACAACATAATCTGTTGTAATATAATCAATCAGTTAAGGTTATACCAGTGTAGGGTGGATCCTAAATCTAATCATTTCTGAGTTATAAAAACAGAATAGACAGACCACACATATGCAGGAGAAGACAGATTCCATGTGAGGACATATCTACAAACAAAGGAACGCCAAGGATCACCGGCAGACACCAGAACTAGGAAAGAGGCTCACAGAGAAATTGACACAGCTAGTTCTTGGATTTGGACTTTTAGCCTCCAGAACTGTGAGAAAATACATTTCTGTTCTTTAAAGCCACCAACTTGTGGTATTTCTGTTATGGTGGGACCTGGAAATTAAAACACATTACGTAGTGCTTAAGAGCACTTCAATTCAGGCTCTGCCATTTACTAACTGTGAGATATGTTACTTAACTTCTCTGCCTCATTTTCTCATCAATAAAATTGGAATGGTAAATATCTACCTTATATGATGCTGTGGGAGATTAAATAAATTAAGCTATAATAAAGCAATAAAGTATTCCAGTTACTGTTGCTGTTTAACAAGTCCTTCCAAAACTTAGTGGCATAAAATGACCATTAATTCTGACCACATATTCAGTAGGTCAGGTATTTGGCAACGGCAGAGATTGTCTCTGCTCCATGATGTCTGGGGCCTTAGCTAGAGAGGCTACAAGGCCGGGGGCTGGACTCATTTACTCACATGCCTAGTGGATGATACTGGCTATTGGCTGAGACCTCAGACATGTGTCAGTTGGAACACCTTCATGTGGCCTTTCTGCGTGATTGCTCCACACGATGTAGCTTGGGCTTCCTCAGAGCATGGCAGCTGGAGTTCCAAGAATGAGTGCCCCAGGGCAGAGGTACATGGCATTTTGATGATACATCTTTGAAAGTCTTAAAGAAGAGTCACTTCCACCGTAATCTATTCATGGAAGTAGTCACAAAGTTCTGCCCAGGTTCAAGGAGAGGGGACATAAACTCCAGTCCTCAATGAAGAAAGTGACAAGGTCACATTTTAAGAAGAGTATGCAGGGTGGGAAGTATTTAATGGCCTTATCTGGAAGATATAATCTGCCACAAAAAATTGGCAGAACACTGCTTTATAAACACTACATATGCTATTTTCATTCAACAAATATTTACTGAACACCTACTACATACAGGTTACTATGCTAGGACCTGGAGATACGGCAGTGAACGTCACCGAGGTGGTCCCTGCCTTCATGGGCTAACCAAACAAAAGCTTCAGGTTAAAACATATTATAAGAACCCCCTAGTAACTGACCAGATGAGCTATTAGGCTTGATGGTAATTTTCTAGTGAGTAGGTCAGCCCCAGGGGACCAGATGTGTTTTGCTGCAATTGTGTCTGTGGTGATAGAGGCTTTCTTGGCAGCTTCTCTGACTAGAAGAGGAGGCCAGAGCTCTCAAAGGGCTGAGAGTCCAATTCCATTTCATCCAAGCAGTTACTGAGGCTTTAATGCAAAGCAGGTGTTGAGCTTGTGAAACAGGAACTAAAGGAACCTGGCTGTGCGATCTAGTCTCTTGCAACTCAAAAGGCGATCCCTGGCAAAAAGTAAGGTTGAAATTGCACAGGCATCACTGGGGATTTTGATAGAAATGCAGTATCTCAGGCCCACTCCATAACCACTGAATCAGAATCTGCATTTCAACAAGATCTTCAGGTCATGGATATATGTGCCTCAAAGCCTGAGAAATGAGAATCTATCAGATTATTGGGAGCTAATATAGGGGAGGAAATAAAGTCCAAGAGCACCATTTTAGCAGGGATTCAGGCTTTCCTTATTCCTCCTACAGCGACGTGCCTTGGGATAAACTCTATGGACTGGTCATTTATGTGGGAGCAATTTCGGATTCCTAAAATCCATCACTTGGACTCCAATCCACCCACAAATGGATAGCTAACCTGGCCCCTGGGCATGGAAGGTTTGAGAAAAGTTTGTGAAAGGATAACTCGTACCTCATTCCTTTAATAGCAATGACATTTAGATATGTGTGACTGGACTACATGGAGTTAGCACCCCCTTTAATATTAAAATTTCAAGGTAACGGGGTTCAGGCTTACTTAACAAAACTCATACACTTAGACAATGCCAGCCACTGGTCCAGGTAGTTAACAAATATGAACACCTTTCACTCATAACAATACTAGGAGTAGGAACTATTATTATTCCCATTTTATGAATGGGAAAACTGAGAAACAGAGAGGCGAAGTCACTTGCTCTTGGTCATATGGCTGGTGAGTGGTAGAGCTACGATCTGAACCCGGAAGTAAGGCTCCAGGCTCTTAATGACTAAACTGTGCCTGTTTCCCTTAATTGCTTGTTTGTGTCTTCTGTAGAAAGTGAAAAAGAAGGAATTATGCAGATTGTGGGTGTGTTTGTGGACAGGGGTCTACTTTTAAACAAAGTCGTTGCTGTTGAGTGGATTCCGACTCATAGCAACCCTATAGAACAGAGTAGAATTGCCCCGTAGGGTTTCTAAGGAGCAGCTGGTGGATTTGAACCGCTGACCTCTTGGTTAGCAACCGAGCTCTTAACCACTGTGCAACCAGGGCTCCACTTTTAAACTAGAGGTTAGTTTATTAAAAACAAAAACCCAAAAGCTAGAATGTCAGAAAGTAAGTAGAAACCGTTTGTGATCTGGTAGATATTTTCTCAGTAGGGCAGAAGCAAAGATTTGAGTCCATGTCCACATTACTAAATAGCCAGATAGACTGGTTTCCCTTCTACCTCCCTAGTCAATCCTCCTCTGTTTCCTTCACAGGCTCCTCCCCTCAACCTTCTCCAAAGCCTCTCTTCTCTCCCTTGCGTGCTCTCTGTCACTAATCTCAGCTGTTCTCTTGACTTCCAAACACATATCCCGCAAATCCATGTCTCTTCTATGATCTTTCTTCCTGTTTCCAGATCATATTTAATTGCTTCCTGTTGTCTTAGCAAGGATGTCACAACACATCTGAAGTTCCACATCTGGGAAGATGAGCCCCATTGGTTGATACCCTGGAGATCAGCTGGGACCCCAGTGTCACAGCAGACTGCTCTCACATTCAGCTCATCCCATGCAGCACTCATGATCTCCCTGCCCAAGCCCACTTCCCTGTACCCTCACGTCATTCCCGGCCCCCCGTCGTCCTCTCCATGAAGACTTGAAACCATCAACATTTTCTCCTCTCCCCTTTCTCTAAATTTTAAGGCGTTTCCCTCTTCAGCAAGTCTCAGATCAGTCTTCTACTTTACATTATCACCTGCCCTCCAGTTTTCTAGCTGCTTCTCTGCCTTCCTACCCAACACTCACTCCCACACACAGCTGACAGGAATCTTCCCAAAGCACAGATCAGCTTGTGCCACTTCCTGGCACTGCCCTTCACCTCTACCCCTGCAAATCTTGAATAGATGTGCCATTCAATGACCTCCTTCCTTGTTCTTTTTCTTTAAAAAAAAAAAAAAAACAACTCAAACTAACAGAAAAGTGGCAAGTATAGTACAAACAACATTATTGTTCCTGAGCCATTTGGGAGCAAGTTGCTGACCGGGTGCCCTAAAAACTTTAGTATGTATTTTCTACATACGAGAACAATATAAACATTTTTAAAATTAGGAAGTTAATGATGACACATTACTGCCATCTAACCCTCGGATCCCACTCAGGTTTTGCCAACTCTCCCCATACGCCATTTTACAGCAGAAAGATCCAGTTCAGAATCACATGCTGCGTCCAGTTGTCACGTCTCTCTAGGCTCCTTCAGGCTAGAATAGCTCCACATTCTTTCCTTGCGTTTCATGCCTTGACTTTTTTGAAGACTGCATCTTAGGCGTTTTGTAGAATGCCCCTCAATTCTGGTTTGACTCAATGCTTCCTCTTCGAGAAGGAATATGGCATCTTTGGCAGGAATATTGCAGAAGCGATGCAGAGTTCTCCTCGGCGCATGATTCTCATTTGTCTCATTCCTGATGGTGTTCATTTGGATCACTTGGTTACAGTGGTGTCTGCCAGGCTTCTCATCTGTATTGTGACTCCTTCCCCTTTCCTAAGTGTTTTGAAACTATGTAAATATCCCATTCCTCATAAGACTTTCAATTGAGTCGTGCATTTATTTATTTCAGAATGGACTCGTGATTTCCTATTTTACTCAACGTGTTATATATAGTCCGTGACTATCATTACTTCTTTGCTCTCTCTGGCACCTCAGTCATCCCACAACAATTGCCAACATGAAGAGGTTTTCAGCCACCTTTTCCTTGGCCACAGAGCCCTGTGTTTATCAAAACCTTGGCTGTGTTCCTATACAGAAGGTATTTGTTATCTGAGTATTTCTTACCCAAGTGCCTACAGTTACGGCTTCCTCATGAAGCCAAAGTTGTCATAGCATGAAACCATTTGCTAATGGACCGTGACACAGCCCAGACTCAAATAACGTCTGTTTCACACCAGCAGCCATCCCCACCCATTACATCCACACCTTTGCGGTTTCTAGCAACATCCAAAATGACAATTCAAATTCCATGCAAATTGGTTCACAAGGTGAAATTGCAAATCCTGCAGAGGGTTTCATGAAGTCTATGAAAGTCACAGAGCAGGGCTGCTCCAAGCCTTGAGTAAGACCAGTTAACAAGAACCGGGGAGAGAACAGACAGGGAAGGTGAAAAGACATAAATAAAAAAAGGATTCAGAAAGGGCCTTAAAAATCGATAAGGCCGTCAGATATTTGTTGTGCAGGGAAAAAACAAGACTGTCTTTATGAATGTGGTATGGAAGTCAGAAATGAAGTGCAGGATAGCATACAATCCTATCAGAAAAAAAAAAATTAGATTCTTTGTACTCAGCATTAGCACAAAATTGAAGTCATAACCTAAATTTTGTTAGAGGGTAAAGGTACTTTAAAGGACCCCTGGTGGCACAGCAGTTAAGCGCTCATCTGCTAACCGAAAAGGCTAATGGTTCAAACACACCCAGCAGCTCCTTGAGAGAAAGACCTGGCGATCTGCTTCCATAACGATTACAACCAAGGAAACCGTATGGGGCAGTTCTACTCTGTCACATGGGGTTGTTATGAGTTGGAATTGACTCAGTGGTACCCAACAACAAAGTTACTTTTATAATTTTGTGGTCTCTTTTTTTTTTTTTTCTCAGGATAAAATCCCAGTCAAATACTCTATTCACGGTTTGCTATGAAGCATCAGTCCCTTCTGTAAGTGGATCCACTAAGTAGCCTCGTCTTGGAACCAGTTATCTCAGGGCTTGCCTCCTCCTGCACGTACAGCAGAGAAACTCAAAGCTGCTGGGTGAGAGTGGACCTCGATTTGCTTGATGTCCTCTTGCATTTGTTAGCCCATCACCCAATTCCAAGAACATCTCCTCTATCTCATCCCCTAGACTCCCCAACCCCATGCTTATTATTTACCTTCTGATCTCACTTTCCTCATTTATCAAAAGAGGAAAACATCTCAGCCCAGCCTGTTTCACAAAGGGTCGTTCCTATAGTCAAATGAGTTCGTGGATAATAATAATAGTAGCTAACATGTACTGAACCTTTACATCTGACCCTGCGCTAAGGGCTTAAGGTGAATTATTGAAGTTAATTCTCCTCAGATTTGTGAAGGTAGAGGCTATTATTATCTCGCATTTTACAGATGAGCAAACTGAGGTTGTGGGAGGTGAAGTAATTAACTGAAGGTCCCTTAGTCATTGGAGGAGTCAAGATTTCAATCCAGTAGTTCAAGCACTTAACCACTTAGCTATCCTGGATATAAAAGGGCTCTGAAGACTGCATGACGCTCTAAAAAAATAGGCATTAATATTATTATACTTCCTGTATAAGCTCTAAACTCCCAGAGACCCTGAATGATAGAGGAGAAATTGCTAAAAGACATTGCTTGTTGCATATTTGGTTGTTTGGGCCCCAAGATACTCCACTACTGGCACCCAGTGGCACCCACAGGCATTACTTAACCCCACTCAGACCAATGACCCTAATCTAGGGGCCTTGAAAGTCCAGCTTGGCAATGAGTAATAAAATAGGAGCAGATTACCTCCCCCCTACCCCGAGGGCTCCTCGCACAGTTCCAGCCCTCCCCCAGCAGCTCTGGCAGAGCCTAAAGTGGGTCACTCTGCCCTAGCTTTCCCAGGCCTAGCAGGCTGGGACTGTCCAACCACCTAAGAGGAAGTGTTGGTTTCAGTTAGATAACAGGAGTTAAAGACATTTGTGGGGTTCTGTCGTTTGAACTAGAATTTACTGTTGGCAAATGCAAATGGAGATGTTCAAATGCTCACATACAAATTGGTTAAGAATCCATCCACACTTGTGAGTTTGTTCTCAGCACTCCTGTTGGCTACCTGGGACAGGCAGGAGAAGCTGGGTTTATTACAGTGCCAGAGTCTCTTCCTCCACTACAGACCAGCCCTGTGTAATGGTATCCTCTCTGCTCAGGCTGTGAATGCCTAATCCCCACGGGACAGCCACCTCTGTGCTTTGCATTTTCTGTCCTTCAGACACATGGCATTTGCCCCCAGCTAGATTCTGCAGGGGCCCACCTTGGTGAGTGGGTGCTAATTTGCCTAACAGGCATAAAGGGGGTGTGCACGACAACCAGTGACTTATGGGAGGGAAACTGCAAGCTGAGGACTACCGGGAGGTGTTTGGATCTCAATTGAGGGCAGTAAAACCACCAGTTTCACACATCTGAGGAGACCGTTGGGGGAGGGGGCGGGGGAGGGGTATGAAGGATTCTATTTGTAGACACGCAATGGGAGGAGGCTGGGAGAAAGAAAAGACCCTAAACTACCAGACCTCTTCCCCATCTAGCCTCTCAAGCCCCAGGTCTGGGCTCTTCCACCCCATACCCTCCCTACCACTGAGCAGCACGCACCCACGTCTGAACAAACGTTCATTTGAAAGATAGCTAAAGTGTATGCAAAGGATCTATTTTAAGATGGTTTTGGGTGGGTGTCAAGGACATCTGCTGTTTTTGCCCACTCACCACTGCCACCACTTACAGTTGTTCAGGGGTCATACTGCACAAGTGTGTCCTGCCAAGGAATCAAGTGGGCCAGTATCCAGCTTTAGCTTTGCTCACTCAACTGTGTGTCCTGCGTGTGAGGCTGCTTCTGCACAGAGTAAGGCGTGCCCTCACCAAGTGAGCACAAGCCTGCATCAGCCTGGAAGGGGTACTTTTTTCTAACTCATAAGGGTCCCATAAGGAGCTATAGTGGCACTGTGGTTAAGCTTTTGGCTGCTAACTGAAAGGTCGGTGGTTTGACCAGCCAATCCTCAAGAGAAAGATGTGGTAGTACGCTTCAGCAAAGATTACAGCCTTGGAAAGTCTATGGGGCAGTTCTACTCCGTCCTAGAGGGTCTCTACAAGTGGGAATAGACTCAACTGGAAGAGGTTTGGTATAAATCAACGCATTTTCTTTTTTTGCTTAGATCAGCTTGTGTTGGGAGCCCTGGTGGCACAGTGGTTAAGAGCTATGGCTGCTAACCAAAAGGTTGGCAGTTCAAATCCACCAGCCACACCTTGGAAATCCTATGGGGCCATTCTACTCTGTCCTATAGGATCGCTAGGAGTCGGAATTGACTCAACAGCAATGGGTGTGCATGTGAAAAGCTTGTGTTGAATTCTGTCCCTTGCATTCAAGAGTCCTCACCAACACAGTGAGTGGAAAAAAAAAAACCCACCCACGGCCTACTCATAGTGACCCCATAGGCTTTCCAAGGCTGTAAATCTCTACAGAAGCAGACTGCCACATCTTTTTCCCGCAGAGCAACTGCTGGTTTCGAACCGCCTACCTTTCGATTAGCAGCTGATCGCATTAGCCACTGTACCACCAGGGCTCCATCAGGAGAGTGAAAGTGTCATCTTACATGAGAACTTCTCTGGCCTCCTCCAGCAGATTCGCCAAGTAATCTCTCCAAATCTGAACTGATGCAGGCGCGTGCTAATAGCACATCCCCACCCCACACCCGCAGGGTTTGTTAGAAAGATCCGGTAGTGTGGGCCTGTCCCACATGCATATAAATTATGTTGAGGTTTATCAGCACATACCTGTAATATCTACTTTGTCTCTCCTCCTGGTTCTGGAAGATGCTGGAGCATTTATCCCTCAGGTCACTAACGGTACTGCCAAGCAGAGACCTGCATTTTAAATTCCATTTAAGCTCTTTCCGCAGAACTGGGTAACCAAATGAGACAGCAGTGGAAAATATATGACTTTCATTATTATGACATGGAAAGCAGAGCTGTCTAATTGCTTTTGTCCACTGTTGTATAAAGATTGAGACCAGATGCGTTCTTTAAAAAAAAAGAAGGAAAAGAAAAAGCTTGTGTTGGCCGTTGCAGTTACTTTGAACAAAGCACCCAGATTCCCCCACCCCACCCTCTCTCTTTCTCTCTGTAAGGGAAGGAGGACACGAACCGTGTTTAACTGCTTGTAATTGTTCAGAGACTCATTGATTTTGCTTCTCACCGAAGATGCAATTGTGAAATTGACCTTGAAAACTTTTATTTTCACTTTTCTCAATTCAAAGGGACATTTATGGGACTCCATAACTGAGCTGCTTGTCTGCCTGGCGCTCTTCTTTTTCTCTGGTCAGCTGTTGCTTTGCAGAGGGCTTTGGCAGGAGATGAGTCCTGGCGCGCATCAGACTCTCCTTCTCTCAGCTGCCTGGCCCTGCCGGAGGAATGAAGTTTCCATGTGGACATCCACAGGAAAGAACGACATGATGCTCATCTTTAACTAGAACCTCCCATGGCCTGCCTCCTGTGTTCCTCTTTCCAGAAGAACCTCTCAATCTGCTTCAACAATTTTGTTTTTATTTCTCCAGTTATTTTTAGCACACCCAGGCAATAGAGCCCAGCAGGCCATTAAAAACCAGTCGCCTTCGAGTCAATTCCAACTCATGATGACCCCATGTGTATTAGAGCAGAACAGTGCTCCATAGGGTTTTCAATGGCTGGCTTTCCAGAAGTGGATTGCCAGGCCTTTCTTCCTAGATGCATCTGGGTGTACTTGAACCTCCAGCATTTTGGTTAGCAGCCAAACGTGTTAACTGTTTGCACCACCCGAGGATTCCAACAGTTTCCCTTAAAAGGAGGGTATTTGACATAAAAGGAGAAGAGATTGAAAAGGTAATAGAAAAACTCCCAACCAAAAAAAGCCCTGGCCCAGATGGCTTCACTGGAGAATTCTACAAAACATTTACAGAACAGCTTGTATCAGTTCTACTCAAGCCATTTCAGAACATAGAAGAGGAAGCAACACTTCCAAATTCATTCTATGAAGCCAGCATAACGCTGATACCAAAACCAGGCAAAGACATCACAAAAAAAGAAAATTACAGACCAATATCTCTCATGAATATAGATGCAAAAATTCTGAACAAAATTCTAGCCAATAGAATTCAGTATCATATCAAAAAAATAATACACCACGACCAAGTAGGATTCATACCAGGTATGCAAGGATGGTTTAACATTAGAAAATCCATCAACGTAATTCACCACATAAATAAAAGGAAAGAAAAAAATCACATGATCATCTCAATTGATGCAGAAAAGGCATTTGACAAAGTCCAACACCCATTCCTGATAAAAGCTCTCAATAAAATAGGTATAGAAGGGAAATTTCTCAACATAATAAAGGGCATCTATGCAAAACCAACAGCCAACATCATTCTTAATGGAGAGAGGCTGAAAACATTCCCCTTGAAAACAGGAACAAGACAAGGATGCCCTTTATCACCACTCCTATTTAACATTGTGCTGGAAGTTCTAGCTAGAGCAATAAGGCAAGAGAAAGAAATAAAGGGCATCCAAATTGGTAATGAAGAAGTTAAACTCTCTCTGTTTGCAGATGATATGATACTATACCTAGAAAACCCTAAAGACTCCACGAGAAATCTACTGGAACTAATAGAAAGATTCAGCAGAGTAGCAGGATACAAGATAAACATTCAAAAATCAGTTGGATTCCTATACACCAGTAAAGAGAACGATGAAAAGGAGATCAGGAAATCAATACCATTTTCAATAGCCCCTAAAAAGATAAAATACTTAGGAATAAATCTGACCAGGAATGTAAAAGACCTATACAAAGAAAACTACAAAACACTGCTGCATGAAACCCAAAGGGATCTACATAAATGGAAAAACATACCATGCTCATGGATAGGCAGACTCAACATTGTGAAAATGGCAATTCTACCTAAAGCAATTTACAAATATAATGCAATCCCGATCCAAATACCAACAACATTCTTCAAAGAGATGGAAAAACTAATTATTAATTTTATATGGAAAGGGAAGAAGCCCCGAATAAGTAAAGCACTACTGAAGAAGAAGAATAAAGTTGGAGGACTCACACTACCTGACTTGAGAACCTACTATACAGCTACAGTAGTCAAAACAGCCTGGTACTGGTACAACAACAGAGACATTGACCAATGGAACAGAATTGAGAACCCAGATGTAAATCCATCCACCTACAGTCACCTGATTTTCGACAAGGGCCCAAAGTCCATCAAATGGGGAAAAGACAGTCCTTTTAACAAATGGTGCTGGCAAAACTGGATATCCATTTGCATAAAAATGAAACAGGACCCATACCTCACACCATATACAAAAACTACTTCAAAATGGATCAAAGACCTGAATATAAAGCCTAAAACTATGAAGTTCATAGAAGAAAAAATAGGACCAACACTTCAGGCCTTAATACATGGCATTAACAGGATACAAACCATAAACATCAACACACAAAACCCAACAGATAAACTAGATAACTGGGATCTTCTAAAAATCAAACACCTATACTCTTCAAAAGACTTCACCAAAAGAGTCAAAAGAGAACCTACAGACTGGGAAAAAAATTTTGGACAGTGCAAGTCAGACAAAGGTCTAATCTCCATAATCTACAAGAAAATCCAACACCTCTACAACAAAAAGACAAACAATCCTATCAAAAAATGGGCAAAGGAAATGAAGAGACACTTCACCAAAGAAGACATTCAAATGGGCAACAGACACATGAGGAAATGCTCGCGTTCACTAGCCATTAGAGAAATGCAAATTAAAACCACAATGAGATACCATCTCACCCTGGCATTACTGGCACGAATCAAAAATACTGGAAATAACAAATGTTGGAGGGGCTGCGGGGAGATGGGAACTCTTATGCACTGCTGGTGGGAATGCAAAATGATACAACCATTTTGGAAAATGATATGGCATTTCCTCAGAAAGCTAGAAATAGACATACCATTCGATCCAGCAATCCCACACCTAGGAATATATCCTAGAGAAATAAGAGTCGTCACTCGAATAGACATATGCACACCTATGTTCATGGCAGCATTGTTCACAATAGCAAAACGATGGAAACAACGTAGATGCCCATCAACAGATGAATGGATACACAAACTATGGTACATACACACAATGGAGTACTATGCAACGAGAAAGAACAACAATGAATCTGTGAACCATCCCATAACATGAATGAAACTGGAGGACATTATGCTGAGTGAAATAAGTCAATCACAAAAGGACAAATATTGTATGAGACCTCTATTGTAAAAACCCATGAAAAAATTGACATGCAAAATGTAACAATCCTTGTTGGTTACCAGGGATGGGAGGGGAGGGGGGGAAACACTAAATAGGCAATAGATAAGTGGTATCTTGGGTGAGAGGTGAGACAGTACACAGTACAAGGGAAACTAACACAACCTGCACAAGGAAAGGTCATGGAGGCCCCATGGACACATCCAAACTCGCTGAGGGACTGAGTTGTTGGATGGAGGGCTCTGGGGACCATGGTCTCGGGGAACATCTAGCTCAATTGGCATGACACTACTTATAAAGATAATGCTCTACATTCTACCTTGGTGAGTAGTGTCTGGGGTCTTAAAAGCCTGCGAGCGGCCATCTAAGATACTACACTGGTCTCATCCCTTCTGGAGCAAGGGAGAATGAAGAGAACAGGATACAACGAAAAGATTAGTCCAAAGGACTAATTGACCACAGCTACCAAGACCTCCACCGGACTGAGTCCAGTACAGCTAGATGGTGCCCGGCTACCACCACTGACTGCTCTGACCAGGATCACAACAGAGGGTTCTGGACAGAGCTCGAGAAGGATGTAGAGCATAATTCTAACTCCCCAAAAAAAAAAAAAAAAAAAGATTTACTGGCCTAAAGGAGACTGGAGAAACCTCAAGAGTGTGGCCCCCAGACACCCTTTCAGCTCAGAGGTGAAGTTACCTTCGAGGTTCACTATTCAGCCTGGGAGTGGACAGCCCAGTAAAACTAAATGAGACTAACGAGGTACAGGAGTCCAGTGACAAGGGCCAGAAGGCAGAGGGGGAGTAGGAAGCTGATGATAAGGAACACAAGTTGAGTAAGGATACTGTTGATGTGTTGTGAGATTGTTAACCACTGTTATAGGGCAATATTTGTAGTAACTGTTAAATGGGAGGCTATTTTGTCCTGTAAGCCTTCATCTTGGGCGAGAATGGCAGCACAATTGGAAGAGCATAGTCAATGTCACTTAAATGTGTACGTAAAAAGTTTTGAAATGGTGTATCTTTGGCTATGTGTATTTTCACCAAAAAAAAAACCGCTGAGAATTCAGAGGGTTAAAATGTTGTGGGGTTGTTAACCAAAGTCATAAAACAGCATGTGTACTACTGTTACATGAGAAACTGTTCGTTCTGTAAGCCTTCACCTGAAGTACAATAAAATATTTAATTAAAAAAAAAAAAAAAAAAAAAGGAGGGTATTTGAGCACATGCCTCTTGCGCAGGCCCTTGAAAGAGAGTGTGGTGCCATCATGGATTCTAAGTTGTACCCGAGCTTGTGTTCCATTTATTGAAGTGTCAAACTCCTCCTTATAAGATAGTCACACTTTTGGGAGACATGCAGCATGAATCCTGGGGTCACATATATGGATGCTCTGATATACAGTTGACTCTCCGTATCCGTGGATTCAACCAACTGCAGCTAGAAAATATTGGGAGGAAAAGAAAGTTCCAGAAAGCAAAATTTGAATTTGCCACGTGTGGAGCACTACACCGAATCCACATGTATGAAGTGATGTGTAGGCTTACCCTGCTGTAGCCTCGCGATCTCACAGATCCTCAGCCTCCTAGGTTTGAGCCTTGTTCACCTCCCGTCTTGTCATTATTCCCTAAGCAATGCAGTATAACAACTATTTCCATGGCATTTACATTGTATCATGTATTACAAGTAATCTACAGATGATTAAAGTATGTAGGAGGATGTGGTAGGTTATATGCAAATACTACGCCATTTTATATAAGGGACTTGAGGATCCTGGGATTTTGGAATCCTCGGAGGTCCTGGAACTAATCCCCTTCGTATACCAAGGGATGACTGTAATCATATATCAGTCCTATTTATTAAGCACGAGACACTTTCATTTTCTCATTTCATCTTCATAAAAAAGCTGCAAGGACGTCCTCAGCCTCCAGTCACTGCCATCTCGTGGAGGAAGAAATCAAGGCTTAGAGAGGCTAAATAACTTGCCCAAGGTCACAAGCGCACTGGAAGGAGTCCGCAGCCTTCTCCACAGCGGTGTCTCTGGAATGGCTGTTCTCATTAATGCTATGTATTAGCCATTCCCTTTGGAAATCATGTTGGAATTAAAGCAAAGGACACCACATTAGGAAAAGAGGGCCTGAATTTTGTGGCACTCTGAGTTGGAATGATAGTACACATGAGCACGGAAACATAGGAGTATGAAAATAAGTGCTGGGGAAATTCGTCCATTCCAGCAAAGCATTTAAAATTCTCCTATTCTTTCACGCGATCATTTTTCCTTTCTCTAGGTATTATCACGAAGGGCTGGCTGGCTGACTATAAAATATGTGAGGGTAATTAATGAAAGTCATTCATTTTCCTCAAATCAGAGATCCCCTGCAGGGGGCTCAAGGGGAGAGAGGAGAGGACAACCGTGGAGCTATGAGGTTCCTGTAAATATTCTGAGATGCTGCGGCACAGCTTCAGACCCAGGAATGAGAAGGAAACTTCAGCCTTACAGCAGCAGTGAATTCTCAATGTCCTCTCCCCCAGAAACGAGACAGGGATGCCTTCGGTCAATAACCAAAAGATTGGCAGTTTGAGTTCATCCAGAGATGCCTTGGAAGAAAGTCCTGGTGATCTATTTTTGAAAACTCAGCCTTTGAAAACTCTATGGAGCACACAGGTCTACTCTGACACACATAAGGTCACCATGAGTTGGAGTCAACTTGATGGCAACTGTTTGTTTGTTTTTAAGCGTTCCACTAGCCCCACTAGAGAGAGGCCTGTAGGAGCATGCCTGGGAGATCATGTTTTGAATCATAGAGCTCCATATACCCCCTTCTCCCCAAGGCCACAAGTGATTGGAGTAGGGAAAGTCACCTGACACAGGATCAGCCCATACTCAGGCTGGCCAGCAACATTTGAATACTGAGGAATTTGAATTGGGAAACCTGGAAGGACCAAGGCAGTAGCAGGGGGATATCTGAAGCTGAGGGCCATGACGTTGGGAGAAAGGGGATACTATGGGAAGAGGAACAGCTGGAGGAAGCACAATGGAGCTGTCATGGATTGAATCGTGTCCCCCCAAAATATCTGTCAACTTGTCTAGGCCATAATTCCCAGTATTGTGTCATTGTCCACCATTTTGTTATCTGATGAGATTTTCCTATGTGTTGTAAATCCTGTCTCTATGATGTTAATGAGATGGGATTAGTGGCAGTTATGTTAATGAGGCAGGACTCAATCTACAAGATTAGGTTGTGTCTTAAACCAATCTCTTGAGATATAAGAGAGAAGAGAGCAGAGAGACAGGGGAACCTCATACCACCAAGAAACAAGAGCCAGGAGAATAGCGTGTCCTTTGGTCCTCAGCTGAGGAAGATTGATGACAAAGACCTTCCCCCAGGGCCGATAGACAGAGAAAGACTTCCCCTGAAGCTGGCACCTTGAATTTGGACCTCTAGCCTCCTAAACTGTGAGAGAATAAACTTCTGTGTGTTAAGGCCATCCACTTGGGGTATTTCTGTTATAACAGCACTAGATGACTAAGACAGGAGCAGACCTGCTCTCCTAACCAAAAACCTCCTTTCTGACTATTTTGTTCTGTAAGCCTTCATCTTGAGTGAGAATAGCAGCACAATTGGAAGAGCGCAGTCAATGTCACTGAACTGTGCATGTAGAAATTTTTGAAATGGTGTATCTTTGGCTATGTGTATCTTCACCAAAAAAAAAAAAAAAGAAGAAGGTTGAGAAGTTAGAGGGTTGACATGTTGTGGGGTTGTTAACCAATGTCATAAAAACAACATGTGTACTTCTGTTTCATGAGAAACTATTTGTTCCATAAGCCTTCACCTGAAGTACAATAAAAAAAAAAAAAAAAAAAGATGCAAGAAAGAAAAAAAACCTCCTTTCTTCTGTGGTGGAAGAAATGAGGGACATTTTATGCCTTGTGCAGTGGGTTGAATTGTGGCCCCAGAATGATATATCCACATCGTTGCCCCCAGAACCTGTGACGGTGACCTTGTTTAGAAAAAGGGTCTTTGCAGATGTTACTAAACTAAGGATCTCAAAATGCGATTATCTTGGACTATCTGGGTGGGCCTTAAATCTAATGACAAGTGCCCGTATGACAGACAGAAGAGGAGAAACCCACACAGAGGAGAAGGCCACTTGAAGACAGAGGCAAGATTGGAGTTATGCAGTCACGAGCCAAGGAAAGCTGGAAGACGTAAGGAAGGATTCTCCACTAGAGCCTTCAAAGGAAACGTAGCCCTACCAGCACCTTGATTTCAGACTTCTGGCCTCCATCACTGAGAGAAAAAAATTTCTGTTTTAAGCCATCAAGTTTGTAGTGTTTTTTTACGGCAGTCATAGGAAACTAATATAGCTCACAAATCAAAATTGCCTGACGGCAACCAACATGTCTGGAAGCTTCCCTTTGAAAGATTTTGCCGATTCTAAAAAAGGAGCCCTGGTGGCACAGTGGTTAAAGTGATCGACTGCTAACCAAAAGGTCGGTGGTTTGAACCCACCAGCCACTCTGCACAAGAAAGATGTGGCAGTCAGCTTCCAAAGAGAGTTAAGCCTTGGAGATCCTGTGGGGTCACCGAGTCGGAATCAGCTTGACAGCACACAACAACAACAGCAAACTAACATCTGTTTAGTTTCATCTCTAATTTATTTTACGGCTGCAGTTCAATTAAAAAAATAACAGAGATAGCTACCATTTATTGATCACATACCACGTACCAGGACCACCCCTGTCAGTTTGTCATACTGTGGTGGCTTGTGTGATGCTATTATCAAATACCAGCAGGGTCACCCATGCTGGACAGGTTTCAGCAGAGCTTCTAGGCTAAGACATACTAGGAAGAAAGGCCTGGCAATCTACTTCCAAAAATTCACCAATGATAATCCTTTGGATCACAGCAAAGTATTGTCTGATACAGTGCTAGAAGATGAGCCCCCTTTGTTGAAAGGCACTCAAAATACATAGTGACCGCAACAATGGACTTGAGCATACCAACAATGGTGAAGGTGACTCAGGACTGGGCAGTGCTCTGTTCTGTTGTGCGTGGGGTCACCATGAGTTGGAGCAACTTGATGGCAACTAACGACAACAACCATGTACCGGGAAATTAGTAAGTGTTTTACATGTATTTTTTTTTTAATCTTCATAATGCTGTAAATCAAGTGATAATGTCATTTCCATTTTACAGTTAAGGACACTGAGGTTTAGAGAAGTGAGGTAACCAGAGCTGGAGATCAAGCAAAACCCTCCAGCCTAAGAAAGCGGGAATGTTCTCTGCTTCCACATTCTGAGTGGCGGAGGCAGAATAGAAGAAGGAAAGGTCTAAGGAAGCCAGATAGGAGAGGCTCAGCAGGCTCACGCTGCCACATTGGACCAGGTATGTACATGTGATGGAGCCAGGCTGCTTGGCATCACCGCAGGCAAAAAGAAGTTGGTTCTCCATCCAGGTCCTGACACTACTTACTGAGTGACCTTGGGCCCATTACAGTTTCCTCTTCTGAGCAACAGGGATTATAGTGCTCTAGATCTCGTGTTGGTATTAAAGTACACCTACTCCTCGCTTATCAACTATCTCATTATCCAACATTTCCCATTTACGACAATAATAAAAAATCTTCTATTTGACTATTTTACCCATTAACGTTGTACATCTGGCAGTAATGAATGCAGAGGTGTGAAGCGAGAGTAACACTGGCTGGGATGGTTAAGGTTATGTGTTGACTTGGCTGGGCCATGATTCTCAGTGGTTTGGCAGTTATGTAATGATGTAATTTGGCAGTTATGTAAAGATGTAGTCATTCTCATTTTGTGATCTGATGTGGTCATCCTCCATTTTCACGTAATGCTGATTTTCAAGTAACTATTTGGTCTTTGAAAGCTTGTTGTTGTTGTTGTTAGGTGGCATTAGGTAATTTCCAACTGATAGTGATTCCATGCACAATACAATGAAACACTGCCCAATCCTGCATCATCCTCACAATTGTTGCTACACTTGAGCCCGTTGTTGCAGCCACTCTGTCAATCCATCTTGTTGAGGGTCTTCCTCTTTTTTGATGACCCTCTACTTTTCAAGCATAATGTCCTTCTCCAGGGACGGTCTCTCCTGATAACATGTCCAAAGTAAATGAGACGAAGTCTCATTATTCTTGCTTCTAAGGAGCATTCTGGCTGTACTTCTTCCAAGACAGATTTGTTCCTTCTTCTGGCAGTCCATGGTATATTCAATATTCTTCATAAACACCATAATTCAAAGGCATCAGTTCGTCTTCAGTCTTCCTTATTCATTGTCCAGCTTTCACATGCATATGAGGTGATTAAAAATACCATGGCTTGGGTCAGGCACACCTTAGTCCTCAAGGTGACATCTTTGCTTTTTAACATTTTAAAGAGGTCTTTTGCAGCAGATTTGCCCAATGCAATACATCATTTGATTTCTTGACTGCTGCTTCCATGGGCGTTGATTGTGGATCCAAGTAAGATGAAATCCTTGACAACTTCAATTTTTTCTCCGTTTATCATGATGTTGCTTACTGGTCCAGATGTGAGGAGTTTTGTTTTCTTTATGTCAAGGTATAATCCAGACCAAAGGTTGCAGGCTTTGATCTTCGGCAGTTTGTGCCTCAAGTCCTCTTCATTTTCAGCAAGCAAGGTTGTGTCATCTGCATATTGCAGGTTGTTTATGAGTCTTTCTGCAGTCCTGATGCCACATTCTCCTTCATATAGTCCAGCTTCTTGGATTATTTGTTCAGCATATAGACTGAATAAGTATGGTAAAAGGATACAACTCTGGTGCACATCTTTCTTGATTTTAAACCATGCAGTATCCCCTTGTTCTGTTTAAATGACTGCCTCTTGGTCTATGTACAGGTTCCACATGAGCACAATGAAGTGTTCTGGAATTCCCATTCTTCACAATGGTATCCATAATTTGTTTTGATCTACATTGTGTGGATCTTTGGAAGGTAGCCATGTCAGCCATGTCAATCAAGTGAAGAGCGGGTGCGTTTATAGATACTGTGTTTGGCATCCAGCAGAGGCTTTACAATGTTTTGTCCGAGATGGGAGAAACAGCAGACCCTGAGGCTGGCAGTCCCTCCTGAAGCCCCAGGGCATTTCAGAAACCCTTAGATAACATGCAATCACCTCAAAAAATGTTTATAATTTTTCTCTTCAGGACACAAACCAGTTGCCTTTGAGTCCGTTCTGACTCATGGTGACCCCATGTGTGTCAGAGTAAAACTGTACTCCACAGGGTTTTCAGTGGTTGATTTTTCAGAAGTAGATAACTAGGCCTTTCTGCCAGGTGCCTTTGGGTGGACTCAACCTCCAACTTTCTGGTTAGCAGTCAAGTTAATTGTTTGCACCAGGGCTTTGAACTGGTTCCTTACAGTTTGAACCCCTGCTGAGAATTTGCATTTCTAACAAGTTCCCAGGCAATGCTAATGCTGCCGGTTGCGGTCCAATTCTGAAAACTACTAGCAGAGCAGTGCTTCTCAAAATTTATTATACTTGAGAATCACCTGGGGATCTTGTTAAACTGTAGATTCTGATTTAGTATATCTAGGGTGGAAATGCAAATTTGCAGCAGGGGTTCAAACTAGAACAAACCAGTTTGAAGCCCTTGTTTACACTACCCAGGGACTCCCTTCAGGGCATGGATTTCCCCTTTGTCTTTAAAACTAATATTTGAAGTATTGTTTACCAAACTTATCTGACCAGAAGACTCACCTAGAGGCTTGTTAAAAATGCACATACCAGGGCCTCACCCTAGACAATTTGAATTAATGTTTTCTATGGCTCTAGTGGTTAAGTGCTCAGCTGCTAACCAAAAGCTGGAAGGTTCGAACCTGCCCACTGCTCAGGGAGAAAGATGTGGCAGTCTGCTTTTGTAAAGATTACAGCCTTGGAAACCCTATACCAAACCAAAATCAAACTTGTTGCTGTTGAGTTAATTCCGACTCATAGCAACCCTATAGGACAGGGTGGAACTGCCATATAGAGTTTCCAAGGAGCGCCTGGTGGATTCGAACTACTGATCTTTTGGTTAGTAGCAGTAGCTCTTAACCACTACACCACCAGGATTTCCTGGAAACCTATAGGGCAGTTCTACTCTGTCATAAAGGGTCTCTGTGAGTAGGCGTTGACTCGATGGCAACAGGCTTGATTTTGGTTTGGTATGGCTCATGGGTGAAGGAGCCCTGGTGGCATAGCGGTTAAAGCCCTGGGCTGCTAACTGAAAGGTCAATGGTTCAAATCCCCCAGGTACTCCATTGGAGAAGGATGTGGCAGTCTGCTTCTGTAAAGATTACACCCTTGGAAACCCTATGTGGCAATTCTGCTCTGTCCTATGGGGTCACTATGCATCAATATCAACTTGATGGCAACAGGTTTGGTTTCGGTATGGCTTGTGGGAAAGAGCCCCAGTGGTTCTAACTGAAAGCTCTGCAGTTTGAACCCACCGGAGGCACCACGGGAGAAAAGACTTGGTGTGATGTACTCCATTAAAGACTTTAGCCTAGGAAACTCTATGAGGCAATTCTACCCTACCATACAGGGTCACTATGAGTTGGAATTGGCTCAAAGGCACACAACACCAACATGGCTTGTGGGAATGTGAATTCTTTAATAAGTAGTCGCAGATGATTGTTACAACTAGAAATGTTTAGGAGTCTCTCCACTGAAGCAGTGCTCCTCAAACTTTAATGTGCGTGCCAACTCCATGGGGATCTTGTTGAAATGCAGATTCTGGTTTAGTGTCTAGGGTAGTCTGGGGTAGGGTGGCCTGACAGTCTGCATATCTAACAAACTCCCAGGGGATCCTGATGCCTGGTTGAGGGACCAGTCTCCGAGCAGCTGGAGTAACTAACAAACACTGGTGTGAACCAAATATAGAGGCCTTCGGTGTAACCCTCAGTCTACCACTGCTTTACAGCCTTTGTAGGACCTTCACATTCATCCTCTCGTTTAACCATCAAAACAATCACGTAGGTGGTTGCAGCAAGGTGGCAGCCAGGCAGATTTTTGTAAGGGAAATTGCAGTTTCCTATGGAGGTCCACTTATAAAAGCCCACGCTCACTCAGGCGTTTAGTTACCAAATGGGCTGAGCACCATCAGAGGTGCTGCTGCTCCTGAAGGCTGGTTGGTGTCAGCTGGGCACACCAGCGTTCTCTCTGCTTGCTCCGGGCTGGCTTTCTGGTCCTGGAAGTGCTTTTGTAGCACTTTCAAAATGTGTCACCCCTTACAGAAATTTCCACTCTGGAATCTCCCCCAAAGCTGTCCGGCCTGTCACTCTTGCCACCTCAGTTCACCCCCATGGCTCCTCTGCTGGATGAGGCTCCCTCATTGCTTCCCCAGGTACGTGACCTTCTGCCTGAGTAAACACACTACGTTTTTCCCCCCTTAACTTCTTATTTAGAAATAATTTCAAACTTCGAGAAGAGTTGCACAAACAGTACAAGTAGTAAAATGATGCAGCCACTCTGGAAAAAAATTTGGCAGTTTCTTTATAAGTTACCATAAATTGAAGTAAAATTCACATGACATAAAATTAGCCATGTTGAAGTGTACAATCCAGTGGCATTTAGTACCTTGACAATGTTGTACAGTTGCCACCTCTATCTAGTTCCAAAACATTTTCATCACCCTAAAAGAAAATCCCGTATGTTTTCAAACCCATTGCCGTAGACGTGATTCCGATTCATAGCAACCCTGTAAGACAGAGAACCATCCCATAGGGTTTTCTAGGCTGTAAATCTTTATGGAAGCAGATTGCCATATCTTTCTCCCTCAGGGTGGCTGGTGGGTTCAAACCCCTGACCTTTAATCACTTCAACCACTTAAAGAGTGCTTTAACCACTGTGCACCCAGAGTTGTTAAAAGTTACCATATGACCAAGCACTTCTACTCCCAAGTGTATCCCAAGGAAAATGAAAACATACATCCACACAAATGTTCAGAGCAGCATTATTCACAATAGCCAAAAAGTGGAAACAACCCAACTGTCCATCAACTGCTGAATGAATAAACGATGTGGTATATCCATACAATGGGGTATTATTTGACCATAAAAAAAGGAATGAAGTACTGATACATGCTATTCCATGGATGAACCTTAAAAACATATGGGATTTTCTTTCAGGGTGATGAAAATGTTTTGGAACTAGATAGAGGTGGCAACTGCACAACATTGTCAAGGTACTAAATGCCACTGGATTGTACGCTTCAACATGGCTCATTTTATGTCATATGAATTTTACTTCAATTAAAAAAAAAAAAAACCCTGTGCTAAGATTTGTGGGAATATACATATGTTTTCTGAACCATTTATGCTGACAAAATATTAAAGCACAAATCCTCTAAGAACAAGGACGTTCTCTTACATAACACCAGTAAAATTATCTAATTCAGGAAACTTAACATTAATGCAATACTGTCATCTAAGCAACAGTCCATATTTCTATTTCACCAATTGTGCCAATGATGTCATTTGCAGCAATTTCCCCCCAATTCGGGATCCAGAGTCATGCAATGCATTTATTTGTCAAGTCTCTTTACTCTCCTCTAATCTGGAACAATTCCTCTGCCCTTAATTTTTTTTTTTTTTTTAAGTCTTTCCTGACGTTGCCATTTTTTTAAGAATCCAGGCCTGTTTTTTTGGAGACTGGCTCTCACTTTGGGTCTGTCTGATTTTCCTCACGATGAGATTCAGACGATGCGTCTCTGGCAGGAATACCCCAGAAGTGATACTGTCCTTCTCAATGAATCACATCGATTTGTCCCATTACTGATGATGTTCACTTCAATCATTTGGTTAGGTGGCATCTGCCAGGTTTCTCCACTGCAAAGGTACCGTTTTTGTCCTAGTATTTAATAATAAGCCAAAAAAAAAAAAAAAACCCATCACACCAGTTGCCATCAAGTCAATTCCAACTCATGGTGACTCCATGGTTTCAGAATAGAAATGTGCTCCACCGATTTTTTGGAAGTAGATCGCCAGGCCTTTCTTTCAAGGCACCTCTGGGTGGGTTCAAACCACCAACTTTTCAGTTGGTAGCTGTACACTTAACTGTTCGCACCACCCAGACCTCCTATTTAATAATACACTATTTTTAAGATCTAACAGGACTAATTTGTAAAGTCATTTTTTGGTGCTAGCTGCTATTTTTTGTTATTCATTCATTCATTTAGTACTCATTCCAAGGAGGATATAAAAATGAATTTAAAATACTCGTTGCCCTCAAAGAGCTCACTGCTTTGTTGGGGAGACAGGTTCCAATGTCCCCAAAATTTGGAGTATCAGTTCTGTACATTGTATTAGTTATTTCTTTTATCAGTTCTGTAAAGCTGAAAGTAAGAGAGAGCTATATGTGAACCAAGGCCAGAATATAATCATTTTGGCCACGAAAACAAGCGATTGTTAAATTCTCTTGCAAACACTAGAACTAATGAGTCTGGAATATCAGCTGGATGGAGCAAAGAGCTGAACTAATAATATCCAGGCTAATGCACAGACTTTTGTTATAAAACCTGTTTCAATATTTTGGGCCTTTAAAATGATAATTGCTGTTTCTTTTAGTTTAATATTTTTAATGGACTGATTCCTTGAATTGTTGGAACAAGACTCAAATTAAAAGAAATACTGAGAGAGTAACGACAAGTAAGTACCCAACCTCGAGGCACAGTCAAGCTGCTGTTTTGTGACTATAAATGTACTTGTTTTCACTTATTCATTTTCCCTTATGTGATTAATCTTTATTGTCCCCAGTGTGAATTGTCAAAAGGTGGGGGGAGAAAGCATACTGACAGAAATACTTTTCTTGTGCAACTTCCAAGTATTTATCATACTGTGTCGCTTTATTAATTTTGAGTGCTGGAAAAATGGTAAGATGATAATGTAGAATTAAAGAATAACATATGTACAATGTTCAGGTATTGGAAAAAGATAGTTTCCATTCTATGATTTGCTTGATTTGGATAATTTCACAATTAAGATGATCTATTTTACTGGAAAAAACAGTGTTGATTTTTAAAAATCAGCTGCCAGAAGGTCACAGGTGGTTCCATTTGTAACAATTTCCCTGCAGCCTTGGACCAAATGCCCGGGACCAGTCACATTTTCGTGTTTCCGGGCCTTTTCTAGAAGGGACCTGCATCACTGCCACAACGCTCCTGACGAAAGCAGCAGAGG
This sequence comes from Dugong dugon, assembly GCA_030035585.1. Taxonomy (NCBI): domain Eukaryota; kingdom Metazoa; phylum Chordata; class Mammalia; order Sirenia; family Dugongidae; genus Dugong; species Dugong dugon. Next base: position 15,942,262 of record CM057480.1, on the reverse strand, counting down.
TAACCCAGAAAGGGGCGGTCGCTGGGCGTTTTAGGCCACTGCTTTCAATTTAAAAAAGGGATGGCTCTCAGTCCGCCTTCTCTGAGGCTCTGCTATGTTTCTTGCTCCGTCAGTTGTGAGGCAGTTTTTAAAACAGACATTATTTTGTGTTATTTAAGTAACACGTGCTCACCACAGAAGAGGTAGAATATGGCAAATAAAAAGAAAAAATTACTCACAGTGCTCATCCAGAAATTAAAGAAACCAAACCAAACCCATAGCCATTAAGTCAGTTCTAACTCATGGCAACCCCATGTTTTGCAGAGCAGAACTGCTCCATAGGGTTTTCTTGACTATAATCTTTTACAGAAGCAGATCGCCAGGCCTTTCTTCCATAGTGCCACTGGGTGGGTTTAAACCACCAACCTTCCGGTTAGTAATCCAGTGCAAACCATTTGCGCCACCCAGGGACCTCATCCAGAAATAGTTACATACAAATAATTGTATATACTTATAAATTTTTAGGCATATTAACTTCTCTTTTACATAGAAAGTATATATACTACACACACACACACACACACACACACACACACACAGTGTTTAAGCAAAAAAAAAAACACCATTGCCGTCCAGTTGATTCTGACTCATAGTGACCCTATAGGACAGAGTAGAACTGCCCCATAGGGTTTCCATGGAGTGGCTGGTGGATTCGAACTGCCAACCTTTTGGTTAGCAGCTGAGCTCTTAACCAAGGCTTCTTAAACTGTGCTGCAAACAAACTAGCAATATATTCCACAGTGAATGTAAAGCCCACCTCTGTCCTATCCCTGGCCAGACCTTCCTGTGGGTTCTCTGATGCCCAACCAATGACACGCTCAGTTGTTTGGAAGCGAGAACAGCTTTTTCCTACCCTTTGATTTCTCAGTGTATGTATAAGGGGGAGCCCTGGTGGCGCAGTGGTTAAGAGTTAGGCTGCTAGTCAGCTGCTCCTTGGAAACCTTATGGGGGCAGTTCTCCTCTGTCCTATAGGGTCGCTATGAGTTGGAATCGACTAGACGGCAACAGGCTTTTTTGTTTTTTTATATATAAAGAGCTATTCCCATTCACCCCTAAGCAGCAGTACCACCCCAACCTGATTGCTGGCCAAGTGAAAGGGGTACCAGGCAGGAGCCACTTCTTGCTGTTTGCTACCTGCAGTTTTGCTTTGCTGCATCTCCATTCAACAAAGTGACAGGAACAGCTTCAGAACTTTTTTGACAAACAAAAATGAGGCTGGTACAACAATTTTCAAAAATTACATTAGAGGATGCATTGTGCATATTGGAAGGTAAAAATATTTTTGACTTGTGTATATATGTATATAAATCATAGATCTCTTTCTTCAGGCACGCGTGTGTGTGCTGAGGTGCAAAGGCTCGCGGACTCCCAACAAAAGAAAAGAAATGGTGGAACTGGAAACAGAATCCTGGGGTAAACCCTGCTAAACTGAGTAGCCCTCATAATAACAGCCAACATTCAGCAAGCATTGCTACTGGGTCACACGTTATGCTAAGGACCTAATAGGCCTTATTTTATTTCACCCCTCCTGTAAGAACTACGATTATTCTCTCTTCTCAAACTAGTACATGAGACTTTGTGAATGTAGCAGATGTTGCTAGTACTCTGTCCCTATCACGTTACTATTTCGGTGCACCCCAGCCTGACTCCCAAAGGCCAGACCCGGCATCTTTCAGAGAGCTGCCTTGGGCTATAGGAACCCACTTTCCCACGAACATAACAGGCTGGAAATGCCCCTCAGGAAACCCTTAACATATGCCTGACAGGAGTGGGGGTATAAACACCCCAACTCCCTCACCCCCGGGCTGGGATGATTCTGAGCTGTGTGTTCTACACCTTTTCCTGGAGTTTCCCTGCAGGTCTAGACAGCAGTTGCCCACTATGCTTGCTGGCTTAATAATGCACCCTTCTTCCTCCCCTTTCCCTGGCAGTGTCTCTGCATCTCCCAAATAACGGAGCGCACTTAATCGTCATCCTAGGGTCGGCTTCTGTGGAGGTACTCAGCTAAAAGAAAGGCTGAATAACTTGCCCAAAGCTGCATAGGCAGTAAATAACAGAGGCACGACTGGAACTGGAAAGTCTGTCTCCAGAGCCAACTCTCATAGCCTCTAAGATGTATTGTCCCCCCAACGTGGATCTACCCTGGTGACCCTGAACTCTGGGCTGGCAGGGATTCAAAGGTGTGGGGGAGAAGGTACTCTATCTGGTGCTGTTACAAAGGCCCTGCAGCTCAGCCCCTAACTCACCACCGCTTTCATGCTACCCCAGCAAAGGAGACATCCCTTGTCAGCCGCATGTCCCACCCTTGACAGGCCACACACTCTCCTTTGTCTGTCAAACTAAGCTACCTGTATTGGCCTTTTCAACCTCATCCGGCTGTGCAGCGTGCCGAGGGTCAGGCGGTGAGAAGGGCGTTTGAGGGCCTGAGGCTCATACCTGGGCAGCTCGCCCGCTGCTTGGGAGAGAAGCAATGGTGGCCTTTGTTCCAGGACAACGTTCCCCTCGCCTTGGTCTGGCAGAAGCCGGGGCTTTGCCCTCCCTGTGGCAGATGGGCGGAAAGTTTGGGCGGTCTGCACGGCTGGCACATAGCCCCAGAAGGACACACAAATGTCTTTGTGGTGGACGCCAGAGCTGAGTTGTGCCACAGAAAGCCTTGTAATATCCTTTAAAAAGGACAAGGCATCTTTCCTTTCAAGGGAAAACCCATGTTTCAGAACCACTAGGGAGTAAGTAGTCAAACAACATGAAATCATTATCCTTTGTTCCTCTGGGACTGAGTGTGAGGTTGCAAATTTCCCAAGAAAAGCATGTGATTCCTTTCTGTAAGGAATGATTCATTCCAGAAAAGCCTACTTTGTTCTCCTAGTGACAGGGAATTGGAATCAGTATCTTGAACACATAAACCAGAGCAACCTGCCTATCATCACATAACAAAAAGAATTCAGTTCTATAAGACTTAGTGAAATAAACTCATTGCCATCCAGTCGATTCCAACTCATAGCGATCCTATAGGACAGAGTAGAACTGTCCCATAGGCTTTCTAACGCTGTAATCTTTATGCGAGCAGACCACCACATCTTTCTCCCACGGAGTGGCTGGTGGTTTGCACCCTCAACCTTTTGGTTAGCAGCCGAGTGCTTAACCGCTGCGCAACCAGCACTCCTAGTGAAATAAGGGAGATAATGATATTCAGAGTTTTCTGATACAGAATAATTTAAATATTTTAACATTGCTTAATGTAATGCCAACTTGATGCTTAAAAGTCAGATTTATCATTCTAAAGCAAAAAGGATGCAAATGGTTAACGTGCTCCGTTGCTAACCCAAAGGTTACAGGTTCAAGTCTACCCAGAAGTACCTTGGAAAAAAAGCCTGGCAATTTTTCTTCTGAAAAATCAGCCATTGAAAAGCCTGTGGAGCACAGTTCTGCTCTGACACACATGGGGTCATCATGAGTTGGAATAGACTTGAAGGCAATTGGTTAACTGATTAAAAGTGACAAAATGTTTCTGCTGTTTCAGTATTGCGATTCAGTGTATTTTTGGAACAATCCCCATTTTAGGTTAAAATCTACCTCAGCCCCCATCATGAACCTACAGGCCATTACCTGAAATCTGTGGCACGCTGAGGTGAGCAGAAGGTGGCCACACCTGGATTTTCAGGGAGGAGCCCGGGCTGTGTGGAGCCATAGGCTGCCCTCCACTCAGAGGCCACGGTGGTACCTGGGCAGCTCTGAGACCAACCATCCTCAGGATAACCTTTAGCTGAGGGGTGTCCAGGCCGTGCTCTTGGAAGAGGATCTCTCTTCTTTACCTTGTCCCCCAGGTCCCCACAACTAAGACCACTTTCCTTCCCTCTCTCCCCAAGAGCCCTCCTCTTCAGCTCTTGAGGGCTCCCCTCCTCACAAGCCTAGTGCAGTCTTTCCTGCTTCCCTTTCCTATTGCCCTTGAAGAAAAGCCCATGAGCCCGAAGGCTTCTACCACCAATGACAGGGAGACTGGCCGGGGAGAAAGAAGCTCAACAAATATGAGGGAGAAGATTTTTTAAAATAATCATAATATTGCCTACTGATTATTGTGAGAATTAAATGAGGTCATATAGAAAAAACGTCCAGCCAAAGGATATAAAGAAATGGTGGCATTGCAAAGCAAAGTCCTGGCATGGGACTTGCTAAACTCAGCCGTCTCCATAATAATGGTCTTTTAATGCTCACAGGAGTCCCTGGCCAGTGCAAACAGTTAACGTGCTCAGCTGCTAATTAAAAGGTTGGATGTTCGGGCGCATCTAGAGGCGCCTTGGAAGAAAGACCTGATGCTCTACTTACAAAAAATCAGCCACTGAAAACACTGTGGAGCACAATTTACTCTGACACACATGGGATTGCCACACATCAGACTTGACTTGATAGCAACTGACTTATTTTGTTTTCGTTTTTTAAATGTTCACGTGTTAAGGATCTAACCCAGCACTATCCAATAAAAATATGATGTGAGCCACATATATAATTTAAAGTTTTCTAGTAGCCACGTTAAAAAAGTAAAAAGAAACAGGTAAAAATTGTTTTAATAACCTATTTTATTTAACGCAATATTATTATTTCAACATATAATCCATATAAAAAATTATGGATGAGATAATTTACATGCTTTTCTCATACTAAGTCTTAGAGACCTGGTATGTATTTTACGTGTAGAACACATCTCAATTGGACTAGCCACATTTCAAGAGCTCTATAACCACATGTGGAGCCTTGGTGGTGAAATGGTTAAGAGCTACGGCAGCTGCGAACCAAAAGGTCAGCAGTTCGAATCCACCAGCCTCTCCTTGGAAACCCTATTGGGGCAGTTTAACTCTGTCCTATAGTTGGAATTGACTCGACAGAAATGGGTTTGGTTTTTTCGGTCTAACCACATGTCAATAGTGGCTACCATGTTGGGCAGGACAGGTCTAACATGTCTTATTTTATTCCATCCTCCCTGCAAGATAAGAACCATTACTGTTTCCCTTTTACAAATGGGAAAACCGGGGCTAAAAGAGGGTAAGTGAACTGCCAAGGTGATCGGTAAGGAATGGGGGTTTTAATATCAAACAGAATCCAATTCGAATCCTGATTTTGCAATTCCTACTTTTGTGACCTCTGGCAAGTTCCTTAATGACTCCTAGCCTCAGATTCCGTAGGTGTAAAAGAGATAAAATAATACCTACTAATAGAGTGGTTGCAAAGATTAGAGATCATATATATGGAGGCCTAGCAAGGGGTTGGCGCGGTGAAAGAGCTAAATAAAGCTTGGCTGTTTTGGTAGAAAGCACTCAGTGAAACTTCTCAGCTCAGGTTAAGTGAATAACTGGTTCCTGGGTCTATGCATCTGAAATGTGCACCTCCTCCTCCTGGCAGCAATCTTTCCCCTGCGCTCAGCACCCTTCTCCATCCCCTTGGCTGCCCCCAGGCCCATATTGTCAAACCCACCAGTTCCTGCCTTCTAGGGTAGCTCCACATTCCTCCAATCTGACCCAAGAATCTCTCCCTCATCCCTGTCTTATTCCCTGTGAGTCCTGCCTTCTGCTGGGTGAACTGGTTAAATTAATGGAATTGTAATATGTCTATTCTAGGTTTCTATTACTGCATAAAAATGACCCTAAAACTTAGTGGCTTAAAACAATAATATTTATCTTGCGCATGAATCTACAACTTGGGCATAAACCCAACTACCAAATTTGAGAGGTGTTTTTTGTGTACCTACTTGGTGCCAGGAACGATGAAGAATCTGTGGACATAGAAATAAATATGATTTAGAGTCCCTGTTTCTCAGGGAGCCAAGAATCTGGTAGGAATCTCCCACAGAGGTGCCTGCCTACTCACCCTATGTCGGCCATTCTGCTCTTCAGGGAGGTCATGCCACAGGAATTCCTTGTCCGTTTGCAGGGTGGAGTTTTTAATCCAGGCAATCTTAGGGTCTGCACTTCTAGGGACTTGAGAACCCATGGTGGGGCAGGGAGGACTTTAATGCAGATAAGGCTTCCCGTAGGATACCCATCTGGAAATGCACTAAAAGAGATTTCCATTAAGTAATTCCATTTTATTCCTGAGGCTAGATTTTTTTTTAACCTAAAAAACTTCATGGTGGTTAGACTTCTCCATAATCATACTTGCAAATATTTTCCTATTCTAGTTTAAGTAAAAATCATTAAATTTTAAAAGTTCAACATCTTCTAAAAGCCCTTCCTGAGGCTTTTGGTTCAAGATGGCTGACGAAACACACGCGCTTGTAACTCTTCACTCCCTAAATCCCACTGAAGTGGCAGAAGAAATATAAAAATCACATAAGCCTGTGGCAGTGTGGGGAGCTGAGTGGAATACCACCAAGAGATGAAAACAGAGGAATTTTGAGGTGAGATGAACAGCAAAATCTCAGGAAGCTGAAGGACTCAGCCCTATCTATCCCAGAGACAGTCCTTACCCCAAAAGTGAAGTTTCCCAGCAGAATCATGGAAAAAGCACAAGCAAGAAAAGAGGCAGCAAAAGCTGGGAAAAGGAGGGACCAATGGGTGGTCAACTGGATAATTAATTAAAGAGCAGCAAAACTAGGCCATGCTCCTCGGGGGCTGACTTGAATTTGCCCCTGAGAAAAAGCTGTGAAAACCTGGTTATAAAAAGGAAGTTCCTCCTCAGGAAATTCCCTGAGTGCGTATTGGGCCCACTATTCCCTGGGATGTGCCACAGGTAACTTTTACTGCCATGAGGAACAGGTAGCTCCACATCTAGAAGACATCCAGAGGCCACCTGGCTGTATTCACCATCTCCCTTCCCTCTCCCAATTACTGGAACAAGGGCTGGTCGTCAGAACATGCATGGCTAACAGGAGTACAAGGAGTGGACACTCCAGCTATCAGTACTGTTCATTCTACATCGTCATTTACAAATATGTGCAGACAACCAAACTTTATCAGATACTTGAGGAAAATCAGCAGAATGAAAGAAAGTCATCTAAATTAATCAAGAAACAGAAGAAAACTTTAAGTTATATACTAAAGTGCCCTCAGATGTAGTCAAAGCTAGAAGATTGATAACAGACCAGGAGAAAATATTTGCAAACTATATAATAAAGGATTATTATCCATAATGTATAAAGAGATTCTACAAATCACTAAATGGAAAACAAACATCTCAACAGAAACATGGACAGAGGCTATGAATAGGCAATTCATTGAAAAAAATACAACTGGCCAATAAGCAGAAATGCTCAGTTTCATCGGTAATTAGGGAAATGCAAATTAAGTGAGATAAATTTTTGCTTATCAAACTGGTAAATTTAGAAGGTTGATAAAATACAGTTTTGGCAAAAATGTGGGTAAACAGGCAATTTGTCAGTACCTATCAAGATTTTAAATGCTCATGGCCTGTGACCTAGCAATTACACTTCAAGAAATCTAGACTACAAATATATTTGCAGAAAAAAAAATACATGCAGATGGAAGTTTATTGTGTCAGTCTAATAGTAAAAAGAAGACAAAAATTGGAAAAAAACAAATGTCCCTCAATACAGGTATGAATTAAGTCCATGTGATACATATAGGTACAATATACGATGTACATGTGCAATGTAGTCATTGACAAAAAGTGATAAACGTATGTATTCTGACTTGAAAAGTTCCCTAAGTTATATTTGGTAAAAAAAAAAGAAGTCACAGAAAAATACGTATGGTATGATCCCATTTCTTTCATTCATTCAACAAATGTATTGATTGGCCAATGACTATGTGGTAGACCCTAGGATAGAGACAGAGGATTTAGCAGTCAAGAGTTAGTGTTCCACAGCCACCACGTCTTCCACCAGATTGAGCCCAATACAGCTAGATGGTGCCTGGCTACCACCACTGACTATTCTGAGTAGGATCACAACAGAGGGTCCTGCACAAAGCTGGAGAAGGATGTAGAACAAAATTCTAACTCACAAAAAAAGACCAGATTTATTGGCCTGACAGACTAGAGAAACCCCAAGAGTATGGTCCCTGGACACCTTTTTAGCTCAGTGGTGAAGTCACTCCCAAGGTCCACCGTTCAGTCGGGGATTGGACAGCCCCATAAAACAAAACGGGACTAATGAGGCAGAGCAGTCCAGGGACAAGGACTAGAAGGGAGGAGGGGACAGGAAAGCTGGTGATAGGGAACCCAAGGTTGAGAAGGGACAGTGTTGACATGTCGTGGGGTTGCTAACCATTGTCATAGGGCAATATGTGTACTAACTATTTAATGAGAAACTATTTGTTCTGTAAACCTTCATATAAGATACAAAAAAAAAATAATAATTGTCTTTGGATAATGTGAGATCAAATTGACAACAGCAACTCAAAAGGTTTGATGGGAAGCCTAGGGGGCAGTGAGTTGAAGATAACGGTGATGGAGTAATTTGGAAAAGGATAGTGACAATAGCAGCACAATGGGAAGAATGTAATTGATGTCACTGAATTGTACGTGGAGACATTTTTGAAATGGTGTATCTTTGGCTATGTATATTTTCACAAACAAAAAAAAAAAAAAGGTCCTCCAAGGTCAAGAAGGGAGAGTGTTGACATGTTGTGGGGTTCTTAACCAATGTCATAAAACAATATGTGTACTGACTGTTTAATGAGAAACTATTTGTTCTGTAGACCTTCATCTAAAGTGCAAAAAAAAAAAAAATTAAAAAAGAAGTGTTCCAGTAAGAGAGACAGACAATAAACACATAAATGAATACATAACAAGACAATTATAGATTGAAAGAAAGACCAGGTGATGAAAAAGAGGGTATTAGTTTCTAGGAGCTGCCATAACAAAACACCATAAAGGGAGGAGCCTAAAACAACAGAAATTTCTTTTTCTTGAAGTTCTGGAGTCTAGAAGTCTGAATTTACAGTGTCAGCAGGGCCATGCTCTCTTTAGGCAAGGATCTTCTTTTGTCTCTTCTAGTTTCTGAGAGCCCCAGGCATTCCTTGTGTTATGACAGCATAACTCCATGTGACCTCTGTGGTCACATGGCTTCTTCCTTGTGTGTCTCTCTCCTGGGTCTCTCTCTTCTTACAAGGACACCAGTCATAAAGAGATTACAGCCCACCCTGGTGACCTCATCTTAACTAATTACATCTGCAGCTACCCTGTTTCCAAATAAGGTTCGCTTCATTAAAAAAAAAAAAAAAAAAAGTGTGGCCCTCGGATCCTCTTCTAACCCAGTACTGAAGTCACTCCCGAGGTTTACCCTTCAGCCAAAGGGGCACACTAGCCCAGGGGCAAGGGTGAGAAGGCAGGAGGGGACAGGAAAGTTGGTAACAAGGAACCCAAAGTCGAGAAGGAAGAGTGTTGACATCTGGAGATGGCAACCAATGTGTACTAATTGTTTAAAGAGAAGCTATTTTGCTCTGTAAACCCTTGTCTAAAATACAATTTAAAAAAAAAAACAAACAACCCATTGCCTTTGAGTCGACTCCAACTCATAGCGAATGGTTTTGGTCTTGACTTCATAGGTAACAGGTTTTTGGTCTTGAACTTATCTTTTTTGGGGACACAATTCAACCCATAACAAAGAGTGACTGGGGAAACCACTTTAGAGTGAGCTGAAAAGGCTTCTGCAAAGGGGTGACTTTTTTCTTTTTTTAATTTTTATTGTACTTCAGATGAAGGTTTACAGAACAAATAGTTTCTCAATGAACAGTTAGTACACATATTATTTTATGACAATGGTTAACAACCCCATGACATGTCAACACTCCCTTCTCCACCTTGGGTTCCCTATTACCAGCTTTCCTGTCCCCTCCTGCCTTCTTGTCCTTGTCCCTGGACTGTTGTGCCCCATTACTCTCATTTTGTTTTATGGGGCTGTCTAATCTTTGGCTGAAGGGTGAACCTCAGGAATGACTTCATTACTGAGCTAAAACAGTGTCCAGGGGCCATACTCTCAGGGTTTCTCCAGTCTCTATCAGGCCAGTAACTCTAGTCTTTTTCTGAGTTAGAATTTTGTTCTACATTTTTCTCCAGCTCTGCCTGGGACCCTCTATTGTGAGCCCGGTTAGAGCAGTCAGTGGTGGTAGCCAGGCACCATCTAGTTGTACTGGACTCGATCTGGTGGAGGCCATGGTAGTTGTGGCCCATTAGTCCTTTAGAGTAATCTTTACCTTGTATCTTGTTTTCTTCATTGTCCCTTGTTCCCAAAGGGGTGAGACCAGTGGAGTATCTTAGATGGCTGCTCACAGATGCTACTAACCAAAGGTAGAATATAGAATATTTTCTTTATAAACTGTGTTATGCCAATTGAGCTAGATGTTCCGAAGAGGCGACATTTTTAGAGACCTTGAAGAATGAGACTAAAACAGCTAAGTGAGAAGCTGAATGAAGACCTCCCTGGGCAGATGGGGAAATAATGCAAAAGCCTGAAAGCGGGAAATTGCTTGGCACATTCAAGGAAGAGAATGGAGCAGCACAGTGAAAGAAAGCATGGTGTGAGAGGAGGCTGGAGAGGACAGGAGATGTTGGTCCAAGGACAGAATGTCTGAAATGGACATTTTGGAGGGGGTGCAATCACTGGTGCTGCCAGTCAAAGATGTGAGGAGAGGAGTGGGAACTGAGGGGAGGCGGGACAAGTTACCGACAGGCTGAGGTACTGAGGTACCACATCCCTGATGTGGGTGTTGACATTACCTAGACCTAGGACAGGAATCAAATGGAAAGAAAGACAGTGAGCCAGGAGATTAAGCACTCAAAAAATAAAGGGGGAAGGTTGATGACTGCATGGAATGATGCCAGGGGATAGAGTGAGCTGTCATGACCTTGCACAGTCGTTTATGTCTTTGAAAGAGGAAGAAGAGGGAATGGTTTGGCAATAGCTCTGAGAAGCAAAGTGAACATCTATTCCACCTCCTGGCCCTAACAAACATGGTTTATATATATACGTACATATATATAAATTTATTTCTTTTGTTGTTTTTGTTGAGAATATATATAGCAAAACATACACTGATTCAACAGTTTCTACATGTACCATTTAGTGACACTGATTACTTTCTTCAAGTTGTGTAACCATTCTTACCCTCCTTTTCTCAGTTGTTCCTCCTCCATTAACATAAATTCACTGCCCCCTGAGGTTCCTAGCTAATATTTTGAGTTGCTGTTGTTAATTTGATCCCGTATAGATAGTTCTTAAAAGAGCACAATGCTGACCGGCTACCACCACTGACTGCTCTGACCAGGATCACAACAGAGGGTTCTGGACAGAGCGGGAGAAGGATGTAGAACAAAATTCTAACACAGACACACACACACAAAAAACCAGATTTACTGGCCTAAAGGAGACTAGAGAAACTCCAAGAGTATGGCCTCCAGACAACCTTTTAACTCAGTGGTGAAGTCACTCCCGAAGTTCACTCTTCATCCGGGGTTGGACAGCCCCATAAAACAAAATGGGACTAATGAGGCACAGCAGTCCAGGGACAAAAGCTAGCAGGCAAAAGGGGACAGGAAAGCCAGTGATAGGGAACCCAAGGTTGAGTAAGGACACTGTTGATGTGTAGTGAGGTTGTTAACCATTGTCATAGGGCAACATGTGTACTAACTGTTTAATGAGAAATTATTTTGTTCCGTAAACCCTCATCTAAAGTGAGAATAGCAGCACAATTGGAAGAGCATAGTCAATGTCACTGAACTGTGCATGTAGAAATTTTTGAAATCATGTATCTTTGGCTATGTATATTTTCACCAAAAAAAAAGGTCGAGAAGGGAGAGGGTTGACATGTTGTGGGGTTGTCAACCAATGTCATAAAACAATGTGTACTACTGTTTAATGAGAAACTATTTGTTTTGTAAAACTTCACCTGAAGTACAATCTAAAAAAAAAAAAAGAGCACAGTGCTCGAGGCAGACCTTTTTTACTAGTTAAACTAAACGATTGTTTGGTTTTAAGAAGACTTCAGGGGATATTTTTGGTTTACGGCTTAAAGATTGTCTCATGGCAATAGTTTCAAGGGTTCATCCAACCTTCATGGCTCCAGGAAGTCTGGAGTCCATGAGAATTTGAAATTCTCTTCTGCATTTCCCCCTTTTGATCAGGATTCTTCTATAGAATCTTTGATCAAAATGTTCAGTAATGATAGCCAGCCGCCATCCAATTCTTTTGGTCTCATGGCAAAGGAGGCAGTTGTTCATGGAGGCAATTAGCCACAAATGCCATTTCCTCCTCCTATTCCTCACTCTCCTTATTCCTCTGTTGTTTCAGGCAAATAGAGACCAATTTTTGTGCCTTGGATGGCCACTTGCAAGCATCTAAGACCTCAGGTACTACACATTGAACTAGGAGATAGAGCAGAGGCACTAAACACATTATTAGGCCAATTAACTGGGATGTCTGAACATGCGGTTTTTTAATGCATAGAAAATGGTCTGAAATGATACTCACCAAATGAGTACCCATGCATACTTTGTGGTGGAAGTAGAATTGAGAAGGGGATTGGACAGGATTTTCTCTTTTAACTCATATACTTCTATTTTGTTTGATAGTTTGTTTTTTTTTAAACAATGAGTGTATATTCGTGATTCGTACATTTTAAAACAATAAAAATGGAGGATGGGATTAATGTACACACATACAGACAAAGGTAATATAACATTACACCATGCCTATCACAACTATTAACAGAATAATTTTCACAGACAGTAACAGGTCTTGAGGTATACAGGTTGGCGTTACTGGATTCCCCCAGATTCTGTAAAATCAGCAACTCAATGGGAGTTATGCACATCTTCCTATTCACCGTTCTAATATCAGAAATGAGCAGTAAGAAACCATAATGGGTCCAGAGGAGAAAACTGTCAGGACAAAATTGTTGTATTGTCATTGAGGTCAGACAAATTTAAAGAAAAATGTAAGCTAAACTGAACCACAGTGTATTTGTTATGTTGAGTTCTACATGAAATTATGTGTTTCCAAACATTTTTTTAAAGTCAAGTTTTAAAAAAGTTATTCCTCAAATGCCTGAAGCTCTGTACCCTGGCATTTAATCTTTAAATCCTTGTTACTGTCCCGAGGACCAATGGTTAGACCTGAAGTGATAATGTCAGATGTTCCCCCCATACACACACAAATGATATTTTGCCCTCTTTAAAATATACCAGGAAACTCGGGCACATGAGACAGAATCAGATCCCAGCTATTACATAGCTTTGTTTGTGGCACAAATGAAAAAAAATCATTACATGCTTTATTACACTTCCAAATCTATTTACAACTGCCTGGGCAGGTTATTAGGAAGGACCAGTCCTGGAGAAGGACATCATGCTTGGTAAAGTAGAGGATCAGCGAAAAAGAGGAAGACCTTCAACAAGATGGAGTGACACAGTGGCTGCAACAATGGGCTCAAGCATAACAATTGTTATGAGGATGGCTCAGGACCAGGCAGTGTTTTGTTCTGTTGTACATAGGGTCACTAGGAGCTGGAACTGGCTCAATGGTGACTAACAACAACAATTATTCTAAGTTTGGATTTTCCTTTAAAATGAAAAGCCCTGTAATAAAAAATAATAGAGAGGGATACTGTATTGGAAGAATGGTAATGGAACTGAAAAAGAATAAAAATATATTATACTATTGCTGTTCTTTAAGATTTATTCAATATTCATATTTTTAAAAATATATTAGGATCCAGGCAACTATCTAGACACTCAGCAGCAGCAGTGAATCAAACTAAACAGGCATCCTTGTTCTCATAGAGCTTTTATTCTAGTTGGGATGGAGATCAATAAATACATGGAATGTCATGTGGTAAGAGCGTGTTATAAAAAAGTTTAACAAGGATAGGGGATGGAGAGTGGTAGCAGTTTTTTGGGTAGACGGTGTTACTATTTTATGCGGGCAGGTCAGGGAAGGCCTATCTGCTAAGGTGACATTTGAGCAGAAGTGAGGAAGTGAGGGACTGAGGCAAGCAGATAGATAGCAGTGGGGAATGTTTCCGACAGAGGAATCAGCAAGGCCAAAGACCCTGAGGCAGGAGAGTACTCGGTACATTTAGGAAACAGCTAGGAGACCAGTAAGGTTCCTAAGTGGTGCAAATGGTCTGTGCTCAAATACCAACCTAAAGGTTGGTGGTTTGAACCAGCCCAGTGGTGTCACAAAAAAAAAAAAGGCCTGGCAATTTGCTTCAGTAAAGATTACAGCCAAGAAAACCCTATGGAGCAGTTCTAGTTTATAACAGATGGGCTCACTGTGAGTCAGAATCGACTCAACAGCAGATTTCTTTTAGGAGGCCAACGTGGCTGGAGAGGAGTAAGCAAGGGTAAAGGTAACGGGAGAGGAAATGGAGTAGGTGGTGGGAACACCAGATCATTCAGGACCTTGTAGATTTAAAGTCAGACTTTGCTCAGAGTGAGGTGGAAAGCCACTGGAGGGTTCTGAGCAGAGAAGTGACTTACAATTTTTCGGTAAAGGACAGCTGAAGGCCACAGTGGAAGCAGAGAGGCCAATTAGAAGGCCATAGCAGGAATCCAAGAGAAAGGGTGATGACAGTTTGGACTAGGAAGGTAGCTGTGAAGGTGGTGAGAAGTGTTGGGCCCCTTTCTTACTTCCTCTTGGTTGTCAATATGATTAAGATACAATTTCTCTACAAGTCATGCCTGGAGCAAGCCCAAGTTTACTAAGCCAACTTTCTGTTCAGGTGTGCCCTCTGCCTTATCCAACTCTGTTTCTTGTTAGCCTAATCTGGAAGAAAAGTCTTCAAGTTGTGGGGGTCACTTTCTTGCTCATCCCAGATTACAGTCTTTGCCAGGAGGAACAACATCACTCCCATAAAGCTTGTATTGGGAAGATTCCATTGACCTATCTACTCTCTACTCTTTGAGGTTTAAGGGCAAAGTCTCCTAACTCCTGGGGAAGACACCCTTGACGGGCATACAATTTATGAATATTCAAAAGGACAGCTCAGGAAGCTGGTTTACCAGGAAGTTATTGGACTATATCAAAGTATAGGAAAACTCTTTCCTAAAATCCCAGCATCAACATATTTACAACTGAAACAGGCACCCCTCCCAGGGATGCTTGCTTTTGAAACTAGGCCTCCCAAAGACTGGTGCAAAGAACTACTCTTATGGTGCAACCTGAGGTACAGAGAGGAGATGTTTGGGGCCAAGGTGGAAGTGGGGGGAGATGTCTAATCTATATCATTAGACAGCTGCCCACCTTCTCCACTTCTATTCATTCATTCATTCATTAACTCATTTACTGATCTATTCATCAATTCATTTGGAACAATTTTCATTGGATACCTACTGTGTGCCCAAGGACCCCCGGTGGCACAATGGTTAAGCACTCGGCTGCTGAGCGAAAGGTTTGTGGTTCAAACTCACCCAGCAGCCCTGAGGGAGAAGACCTGGCAATGTGCTTCCGCAAAGATTACAGCTAGAAAACCCTGTGGGGCAGATCTATTCTGTCTCTTGGGGTCACTATGAGTCAGAATTGACTCAACATCACCTAACAACAACATCTGTTGACCCAGCACAGATCTGAGCCCAGAGATACCCGTTGAAACCTATTACTGCCAACTCAATTCTGACTCATGAGTCAATTCTGACTCATAGCAACCCTAGAGGACAGGGTAGAACTGCCCCATAGGGTTTCCAAAGAGCGGCTGGTGGATTTGAACTGCTGACGTTTTGGTTAGCAGCCATAGCTCTTAACCACTGTGCCACCAGGGCTCCCTGAGGTACAGAGATTTAAAAACAAAAACAAAAAATTCAGACAATTCCTACTTTGAAGGAGCTTACACAGTTGAAATGTACCTTTCATTCTGTATCCCAAGGGTCACAGATGCCAGAAAAAGGGGCTGCAATGCCCAGAACAGACAAGAGGCCTCTGCAGAGCCTTTGAAGCCCTAAGTCCCTGTGGTATCCTGGGTCTGCCTTCAGTCCCATCCCTGGTGCGGTTTTTCTCTCTAAACACATGGGGTCTGCTCTTGAAACACTCAAACCCAGGGCAGTCCCAATCTTAATTTTTACACTGTAGCTGCAAGAATTAAAATTAGATGAAAGAAAAAAAAACTCAAGCTCAGAGTATGAGCCCTGAGAAGCAGTTTGTACATTCACTGATGTCTTAGTTTTGTATATAGCCAACACATACCACAAATAGGTGGCTTTAACAAATAGAAGTTTATTCTCTCATGGTTTAGGAGGCTAGAAGTCTGAATTCAGGGCACCAGCTCCCGGGGAAGGCTTTCTTTCTCTGTTGGTTCTGGGGGAAAGTCCTTGTCATCAATCTTCCCTGGTCCAGGAGCTTCTCAGTGCAGGGACCCCAGGTCCAAAGGACCCACTCTGGGGCCAGCACTTCTTTCTTGGTGGTATGAGGTCCCCCTCCTCTCTGCTCGAATCTCTCTTTTGTGTTTCAAAAGAAATTGACTCAAGATGCAACCTAATACTGTAGATTGAGTCCTGCCTCATTAACATATCTGCCTCTAATCCTGTCTCATTAACATCATGGAGATTGGGATTTACAACACATAGGATAATCACATCAGATCACAAAATGGTGAACAATCACACAATACTGGGAATCATGGCCTAGCCCAACTGAAACATATTTTGGGGGGACATAATTCAATCCATGACAACTGGTTTAGAATATTTCAAAATTTCATCATGAAAATGCAAAGGGAAAAAATTTAGGATATAAATGTATAAGACAGAATGATTCCAATTTTATTTAAAAAAATGATATATTCATACACACACACGTAGAGAAAATACAGAAAGGAAACATAACTAAATGTTTCTGAGGTTATCTCAGAATGGTGGATTTGGGGGAATTTTTGTGTTTTCTTTATCTTTTCTTCATTTTCCAAATTTCTTATGTCGAATTATGTACTACTTGTATTATCATTGAAAAGCTACTCTCTGTATGCCGATGTTCACTGCAGCACTTTTCACAATAGCCAAAAGATGGAAACAACCAAAATGTACATCAACAAATGAATGGATAAAAAATGTGGTCCGTACATACAGTGGAATAGTACGCAGCCACTTTCAAGAAAAAGGAAGTTCTGATGCACGTCACAACATAGACGAACCTTGAAAACATTATGCTGAGTGAAATAAGTCAGTTGCAAAAGGACAAATACTGTTATGATCTCACTTACATGAAGTAAGCAAATGTACAGAAAGCAAAGATTATAATGGTTACCAGGGGTGAGAGGGAGGGGGAGAAGCGGAGTTTTTGTTTGGCAGGCAGTGAATTTATGTTAATGTGGTGGAATATTTTGGAAAAAGATAGTGATAATTGTGGCACGATGTGAAAAATGTAATCCATGTCATTGAACTGTAAATGAGGATATTGTCGTGCTGGCAAATGTTTTGGTGTGTATATCTTCACCACAATAATAATTTTTTAGAAAGCTACTCTTTGAAAAAAAATTTCAATCATTGCTATCATTTATGTAGCACTGTTTACTCAAATTTCAAGATAGCGCTATAGAGATACTGGAGCCCTTGTGGCACACTGGTTAAGAACTTGGCTGCTAACTGAAAGGTTGGCGGTTCGAACCCACCAGCTACTCTGCAGAAGAAAGACGTGGCAGTCTGCTTCTGTAAAGATTACAGTCTTGGAAATCTTATGGAGCAGTTCTCTGTCTTACAGGGTCGCTATGAGTCAGAATCAACTTGACAGCAACAAGTTTGGCTTATAGAGATATTCAGAAAGCTGCTGCTAAGTTCCAAGCATCTTACACATTTTAGCTCACTGAATTTTGAACAACAATCTTGAGCTTATCTTCATTTTGTAGATGAGCAACTGAACCTCTGAAAGGTAAAAAAATAGGGTCTTATAAGTGGCTTCTTATCTCATAAGATAAGAAGATGTGCTCAGAGGGTAGAACACTTAGTGATTCGGAGCAGCGCTGGCACATGTACATCAATTGCCTGGGGATCTTGTTAAAATACAGATTCTGACTCAGCAGATCTGGGGCGGGGCCTGAGATTCTGCATGTCTTACAAACTCCCAGGTGATGTCAATGCTGCTTGTCCACGGTCCAAACAAGAGTGACAAGGGTGTGGAGTTAAGGCTGCCTGTGTTAGAAACACAGCTCTCAGACTTTAGATCCCTTACATCTCCGTTTCCTCATCTCTAAATCTGGGATATTAGTTTTTACCTCAAGGAGTGGTTATGAAGATTAAGTGAGATAGTGCGTTTAGCACTCTGCCTATCCATACGAGTGCTGAATAAATGTTAGACATTTTTCCCAAACCCAGAGCTCGCCAGGTGTGTTACACCGTACTCACTCCTCAATATCCGCCAGCCTTACTGGAATCTATCAATGCCTCTCTTATTCCAATGCCCCAAGCACAGGCCCAACTCACCCACACATAGATGTAAATATTGTCTAAGGGGCCTCTGTTTGCAAGAAGGCCCAGGAAAATACTAGGTCTTTCTTTGCTGGAGAAATTTACTTTGCACTTTTTAAAACAGGTATGGGATCTTTGGTTGAAATATTTGCTTGGGGGCTTAGAATTAAATTTTCTGTACCTGAACCCACCAAAACAATTTTCTGAGAAAACTTAAATTTTAAAAATTAGTACCAAAAACCTAGGAGGAGGGAAAGAGCGAAGTTTTTTTTTGTCTCAGAGATACTTTAAAGGGTTTCCTCTTGCAGAGATTGAAGGAGAGGGTGTTGACAGGGAGAAAGGGGGAGGATAGAAGAGGAAATAGAGGGGTTGAGAGACCCATGAGAGGCGGCAGTTATTCGCCAACTTTCTGGCTCGCCGTGTCGACCGTTGGAGGAACAGGCCTTCGTGAGCGTGTGTTAATTGTCCATCTTGCTCAGATAAATCCCAACCAAGAGGAGGAAACAAGTTTGAATGGATTATGGATGAAAGTAAATGCACCTCGAGTTTTGTCTTCCCCTTCTTTGCCCCAGTGGAGGATGGGTGGAGAGGAAAGGTAGGCTGTTGCGTCCTGATGGTTGGTGGAACATGCCCACCTAAGCAGGTGCTATGGCTCAAGCCCAGCCTTTGAGATGACTGTCTCAAGGGTGATGGCACAGCTGTCAGTCTAGACAGAGCCCCGACTGCAGACAGGTTAGGGCTGAAATTGAGACAAGGATGAGAAAGACAATTCCAAAGGGGCTTCCAGCGGCCTTTTCTTGAATTCCCTCAGGTGTGACCTGGCTGCTGGCCTTCCTTACTCTGTGAGTCCAACTACACCAGCCTGGGCTCATGAAAGTCCTTCTTCTCTGGCTGTGGTTTGTTTATTCCAGCGAGTGGCATCAGGACCCCTGAATTCTCTCCACAATACCCCTTCTGGAGCAATACATTCAGGTTCCCCAACTAGATGCACAAAGAGTACAAATAGCAGGGGCCAATAAATGCATTAGAAGCATTAGAAGGTACTATATAGTTTACAGAGCACCACCACATGGGCCCTTATTTGATCCTTAAGTCAACCTGAGAGTTATGACTTAATAGCATCTTTTTATAGCTGAGAAAATAAGGATGAGCGAGATCAAGTGGCTGGAGCCAATCACACAGAAAGCGAAGTGTTAAATAATATTGAGGCAATCAAGTATGAAATGTGAAGTAAATAATATGATATCCAGTACAGAATAAATATTCCCCAATTCAACATGAAGTTTGGTGGAATTTATATTCTGGTCAGGTTGAGGCTATTTTAGGGGAACAGCTGGCTGTTTATGCACCTCTGCATACTTTTCCATCTGTGGCTGGTTTGACCGCTGTTTGTTCATTTACTCACTCATTCATTTATTCATTCAACAAATATTTATCAATTCACCCAAGGGGATATGAAAGAAGACACACTGCCCACCAGAGCTTCGAGGGGGAGGCAGAAAGGGAAGGGGTACTGGGGCAGCTACAGACACCCAGAGAGTTGTGAAGGTCTGCATGAAGAACTTTCTGCAGACAATTCAGGAAGGTGGGACCCAGGGAATGGTAAGAAGCCTTTTCTGCTGCTGGGGCATGAAAGGTAACTCTGAGTCTCAGCTTCTAAAACTGCATTTTACAACTCACCTTCTTGTGTTGAGTCATTCATAAGTTAAGCACAAGGCATTCTACTAAGTTTTGGTGTTGCACATTCTAAGGATTTGAGATTCCATCGATGAAAATTATAAACAACTATACCAAACCCATTGCCATCGAGTCGATTCCGACTCATAGTGACCCTATAGGACAGAGTAGATCTGCCCCATAGGGTTTCCAAGGAGTGACTGGTGGATTCGAACTGCCAACATTTTGGTTAGCAGCCGAGCTCTTAACCACTGTGCCACCAGGGCTCTGATGAAAATTATAGTCATTATCTATTGTTTATGGGCAACTAGGGAACTTAGGCTCTGGAGTCAGACCATCCTGGATTTGAATTCCGGCTCTGCCACCTGACAACTATATGATTGTTCAAGTTACTTAAACACTCTAAACCTCAGTTATGTTATCTGTAAATTGGGGATGATAAAAGCATTTACCTTAAAGCTGCAAAGTTAAATGGTAAAGATTAAACGAAGCAATGCAGGTAAAGTGCTTAGGACATAGTGAGAGATAGATACACTTCAGCTAGTATTAATAACACGGTACAATCCCTGGAGCTCCTGGGTAGTGCAAATAGTTAATGTGCTTGGTTGCTACCCAAAAGGTCAAAGGTTCAAGTCCACCCAGAGGTGCCTCAGAACAAAGGCCTGGTAATCTACTTCCAAAAAAATCAGCCATTGAAAACCCTATGAAGTATAGTTCTACTCTGATACACATGGGGTCACCATGAGTCAGAGTCAACTCAGAGAGCAACTGGTTTGGTACAACCCCCAAAAAGATAATTTTTAGGACCCTTAGAGTGGAAAATAGCTCTTTGAAATTTTCATAAAACTATTTTTTATAACCATCCAGGCATGATAAAAGATAATTATAATTTTTCAATTTTATGATATAGTTACCACAGCTTTGTAAGATTTTTTCTCCCCATTGGGTTGATGCGTATATTTTAAAATCTATGTCCAAGATCTTACTAACCTTCCTATAAAATTACAATAAATATTTCCAGAGTTAGGACTATTACAGCTACCAAATTAAACATTTTGTGTTTCTGATATTTGAAACAGAATGGGAAGAAACCTCTTAGTGATTTCAGTGATCAAGATCCTTTAAGACATGCATACAGTTTTCACAGCTATTTTTCCTGTGTGTGGACATAAAATACCTGATGGCTCTGGCTGAGGGTTCTGGGGCTTAGATGCTGTTTGCAGAGTATGATTTCACACGTTGGAGAAGACAGAAGCTCATCTGAGAGGTTTAACATAGATGATCCACTGATGGCTGTGCTTCTTTGGATAATTTTAACCTCAGCTTTTAAAAAAGAAATCACATGGTCATTATGTTTGGATATAATTGACCAATTGACTCTCTTGATGCAAAAATCCTGAAAAAAAAAAAAAGGAAAAGCAAGAAAGCATTTTTTACAGAAACAGCAGAACAGTTCTTTCCAGAAACCACATGGTCTGTTAATATTGTTTTAGGGCTAAGTAAAGCTATTTGGAAAGCAATATTTAAACATTTTTATGAAGTAAGCCAGATGTCAAATTAAACAGGACAAAAGGACTAGAACTGTGAAGGAGAAAATACAGAATATCTGTTTATGGTGTCACTTCATATGTCTATCTCCCTCTAGGCAAAGTTTTTTTTTATTATTGTTGATGTGATTCCTTTTATTCTTCTGTCAGTACCACTAGAGCAGGCACTTAATAAAGGTTTCTGATTGTTATTTTGTGTCCACATTGTATGTCTTACTCTGTAAGCACCTATTCATTCTGTGGTTATTAAAGTAATAGAATTACATCAGCGAACGTCTGAAAAAGAGAAAAAAACAAAACAAAACTCAACCCCTAACATAGCAACTAGTATTTCTGTGTCCATACATCACTGTTGTATGGTACTTACATTGGTTTTCTGCATAGGCTCTGCGGGCTGACTGGTTGGTTGGTTTATATCCCACCTCCCTCTCTTATCAACTATTTGATCTCAGCTAAATGAATTAAACTTTCTGTGCCTCAGTTTCCTCCCGTGTGCAATCGAGATAATGATAGTACCTATCTCTTATGGTTATTGTGAGGATTAACTGGAAGGGAATGGAAAGCTCATGGATAATGCTTGACATTGTGATTGCTCAATGCATGGTAGTTGTTGTTGTTGTGGCTGTTATTGCTGTTTATTTTCCCCTGAGGTTTTTACCACAACCCTGTGAGGTTTCAGAGGCTAGTACTGGTTTTCTTTCTCACAAGAAAACTGAGGATCAGAGAGGTTAAATGGTATTGACACTTCTGGCTTCAGGTTCAGTGGTGTTTTTTTAAGACAAGTGAGAAATCCTGCATGTTTCTGCTTCTCAAGAGAGAACTTTTAAGGGACAAGTAGTCATTGTACACGTCCTGATGTGATGCAGCGGGAAATATACAGCGTCACCTACCACTTGACTGTCTTGACAAAAATGTTGAACTGGAATTGAATCACTCCTTTCTATGAAACCTCAAATTTACAGAACATAGAAGGGGAACAGGGGCTACATTAAACAGTACCACAAAGAAAAACAAGCAAATCCAGAATGTGGAACATTCTGCAATACAAAGTGGCTGGGTCTTTTCAACAAGTCAATGCCACAATTAAAAGAAAGGGGAAAGGAGGATTGTCCTAGATTAAAAGAGACATTAACAAAGGCAATGTACCTGGTCTTTGATAGGATTTGAACCAAAAAGAAAATTAGGGAATTAAATATGGACAGACTATTTAGGTAATACTAGGAAACTATTGCTAGCTTTGTCAGCTGTGACAATGATATGTAGCTACATTTTGGAGAAGCATGCTAAGGAGTTTAGGGGTAAATTTTCTTAACATCTGTAATTTTCCTTAAAGTGATTTAGCAAAAAAGATAAAGCAAATATGACAAAATATTATCAGTTCTTGAATCTAGGTGGTGGGTGAATATATGGGGATCTTTGTACTAAGGACACAAAAATCCCATATTTAAAGAGAAAAAACACCCTATACTCCTAAGCAAAACCTCTCTAACCATTCTTATGAAGGGCCAAAGCCTAAATGGTCTAGTTTGGGGGCTGTGCAGCATTTCGATGTGCAATAGATAAATGATGGAATGGTATCAATAACAGTGTGTGTTTATAGTGTAAACACATTGGAGTTTTAACTGTTTTTTGTTTTTGTTTTAAGTAAGAGAATGGTTGGTGATCTTGGTAAGGACTGATCTATAAGTAGGGCCAGAGCTAAGAAAAGTCTACGGAGTTTGAATTCCCAACTCTGGGCTCTACTCTAAGCTACTCATTTACAAGTGAGAACATTTGAGAAGAGTAAATGTGTTCACCTTCTAGTTCATAAAATGTTTGTTTTACTTTCAAGCCAAGTTCCAAGAAAATTACAAGTTTTCATTTCATTCTCTAGCAGTTTCCAAAAATAACATCTTAAATATATACCTCTTAGACCAATCCACCACCCCAAGGATTTATTTATTTATTTTGTTGTTGTTGTTGAGAATATACACAGCAAAACGTATGCCAATTCAACAGTTTCTACATGTACCATTTACTGACACTGATTACATTCTTTGAGTTGTGTAACATTCTCACCCTCCTTTTCTGAGTTTTTCCCCTCCCATTAACATAAATTCACTGTCCCCTAAGGTTCCTACCTAATCTTTCAGGTTGCTATTGTCAATTTGATCTCATATAGATAGTTCTTAAAAGAGCTTAATGATCAAGGCAGATGTTTTTTTTTTTACCAGTTAAGCTAAACTATTGTTTGGTTTTAAGAAGACTTCAGGGGATATTTTTAGTTTAAGGTTTAAAGATTATCTCAGAGCAATAGTTTCAAGGGTTCATCCAACCTTCATGGCTCCAGGAAGTCTGGAGTCCATGAGAATTTGAAATTCTGTTCTGCATTTTTCTCCCTTTTCAGGATTCTTCTGTGGAATCTTTAATCAAAATGTTCAGTAATGGTAGCTGGGCACCATCCAGTTCTTCTGGTCTCATGGCAAAGGAGGCAATTGTTCATGGAGGCAATTAGCTACACATTCCACATCCTTCTCCTATTCCTGATTCTCCTTCCTGTGCTGTTCAGGTGAGTAGAAACCAATTATTGCCTTAGATGGCCACTTGAAAGCTTTTAGGACCCCAGGCATTGCACGATGAACTAGGAGGTAGAACTGAAGCACTAAACATGTTATTAGGCCAATTAACTGGTATATCCCATGCAACCATAACCCTAAACCTCCTCAGCAGCTACTCTTTTATTTATCCACTCATCTGTTTTTAAAACATACTATACGGCTACAGTAATCAAAACAGCCTGGTACTGGTGTAACAACAGACAAATAGACCAATGGAATAGAACTGAGAGTCCAAAAATAAACCCACACATCTATGGTCAACTGATTTTTGACAAGGGTGCTAAGTCCATTCAATGGGGAAAGAAGAGCCTTTTCAATAAATGGTGCTGGGAAAATTGGATTTCCACATGCAGAAAAACGAAATAGGATCCATGCCTCATGCCATACACAAAGACAAATTTAAAATGGATTAAAGACCTAAATGTGCAAACTAAAACCATAAAATTCTTAGAAGAAAACACAAGGGCAAAGCTGTCAGGCCTAGGTTTTAACAATGGATTGTCTAATATAAAAATAGCAAAAGACAAAATAAATAAATGGGACCTCATAAAAATTAAAAACTTTTGTTCATCAAAAGTCTTTACCAAAAAAGTGAAAAGACAAACTATCAACTGGGAAAAAGTCTTCAGAAACCATATATCTGACAAGAATCTAATAACCAAAATATATATAAAACTTTGACAACTAACAACAAAAAGACAAATAACCCAATCATAAAATGGGCAAAAGACTTGAATAGACATTTCACCAAAGATGACATTCAAATGACCACCAAACACATGAAATGATGCTCAGTGTCATTAGCCATCAGAGAGATGCAAATCAAAACCACAATGAGATACCACATCACTCCCACTATGATGGCTAAGATTAAAAAAAAAAACAAAACTGAAAATAACAAATGTTTGCAAGAATGTGGGGAAATTGGAACCCTTACCCATTACTGGTGGTAATGCAAAATGGTACAGCCCTTGTGGAAAACAGTGTGGCAGTTCCTCAAAAAACTAAAAATAGAACTACCATATGACCCAGCAATTCCACTCCTAGGTATATACCCAAAAGACTTGAAAGCAGATACTCAAATAGAGACTTGTACACCAATGTTTGTTGCAGTACCATTCACAATAGCCAAAATGTGACAACAACCTAAATGCCCATCAACAGATGAACTGATAAACCAAGGATTTATTTTAAGCTAAGATACAACTGGAACTAAATAAACTCTAAACATTAGAAGATAAATTTCAGTGTTGGAAAGGATCCTCCTGATCCAGCCACCTATAACACTCAAGGCCACAGTTGTGCCAAAGTGTGATCAAGAGCTGTGGATAACCAGGATTTTCACTATTTGAGAGTTTCAGGATATAAATCTTTACTTTTCATAATTATAGAAAAAAAAGTCTCTTTTCAAAGAAAAGTTATGCCCTCAACCCCTCAAAACAATAAAAATGTAAAACTCCAAGAAGAGGACAAACATTCCCCTAAATTATCCAGTTCTAAATTTCTCTCCTAGATTGGACATAACCCATTGCCGTCAAGTCAGTTCTGACCCATGATGACCCTATAGGACAGAGCAGAACTGCCTCACAGGGTTTCCAAGGAGCATCTGGTGGAGTCCAACCACCGACCTGTTGGTTAGCAGCCATAGCTCGCTGTAGCTCTTAACCACTGTGCTGCCAGGGCTCCAGATTGGACACAAGCACCTGGCGTGCTCACAGATGTTGCAAAAAATGATCTTTTCAAACTAAAAGTACCAATAATTATAATTGTATTGCTCTCAGGAAACCAGTAGACAAATCTTATTAGGGGAGAATAAGCATGTTAAGGAATTTAAAAATTTTTGCCAACATTTTTCACTTGCCCAGGTTGTGATTGACAAACTTTCAAGAGAAGTCCGTTGTGTTTTAAACTTCCTTGAAAATTCCAACTTGCCCACAGTCAGTTTTCTTTTACATCTCTTGATTTAATAGTTTTAAGAGGCTGGACTAACTTTCCATCTAAAGAGAAAGAGAATTAATTCCAGGTAATGGACACAAATCCTCCGAAATAATCCTTTACCAGACAGTTTTCCAAACAATTTAAGCGGAAGCACCATTCACATACTTGGGCCATTCTGACTCACTCTTGGAGCGGGAACATTAGTGGGCAAAACACAGATGTTTTCTGGCTTACCTGTTTCTGCACGCTCTTTCAGAGGCTCTCGCCACAGTAACCATCAATCAACAAGTGGTTACTCAGCTCCTAGCATGACCTCGGCATTGGCCTGGAGCTAGAATAAGGCAGGGACCCTTCCCTCCTTTTGCTTACAATTTTTCAACCAACAGGAAATAACACAAAATTATAGAGAAGTTACGTTGGCTGCCTGTGCTATTCTAATCTGTTAATTCTCTAACAGCCAAGAAAGTTTGAGGACACCAGATTGAGTCATGAAAATAAATTAAGTCAGGATATGTGTTAGACTCAACTGAAAACAGCTATCATCTATTGGGCATTTAGGATATGCCGGGCACTGAACTAAGCACTTTGCAGACATTTCTCATTTAATTTCCAAAAAATCTTATGAAGCGAGGTTTATGATCCCAGTTTTACATATGCAGCACCCAAGATCCAGTGAGTTTAAGAACTTTCCCAAGGTCATACAGTTAGGAAGTGGCAGTGCTGGGATGGACACTCAGGTCTGTTCATGCTCTTAACAGCCCTGAACTGTTCTTCTCTCTGGGATGGAGGAGTAGGGAAGAATGAGGCAATGGGAAAAGAGGGCAAGGACAACCCCAAGCTCTTAACCCCTTGCAACCTGTAGGAAGCCCCACAATGATGTTTGTAACCTCAGCCACCAAGCCAAAGTGATCATGGCTGCACAGTATTGGTCACCTAGGGCTGCCATAACAAAATACCACAAGCTAGGTGGCTTATAAGAACAGAAACTTGTTGTCTCACAGTTCTGGAGGCCGGGAGTTTGAATTTGAGGTGTTGGCACAGCCATGTTTTTTTCCGTCTGCTCTAGGGGAAGGAACCTCCTTGTCTTGTCCAGCTTCTGGTGGTTGTTGTGTGCCATTGAGTAGATTCCAACCCATAAGGACCCTATAGGATGGAGTAGAACGGCCCCATAGGGTTTCCCAGACTGAAAACTTTATGCGAGAAGATCGCCAGGTCTTTTCTCTATTACACCACTAAAGCTCCTTCCAGCTTCTTGTAGCCCCAGGCATTTATAAGGTCTTTAGTTTGTAGGTGTACCTTCACGTGTCTGTCTTCACTCTATCTGTCTTTCTGTGACTCTTCTTTTTTATAAGGACACTGCTCAGATGGGATTAGAACCCACTCTACTCCAGTATGACCTCATGTTAACTAATCTTAACATCTTCAAATACTCAGTTTCCAAACAAGGTCACATTCACAGATGGGGGAGAGGGGAGCATTTCAGAACTTCAACATATCTTTTTGGAGGACTCGAATCAATCCACAACAATTCCCTACCATTTTCCTGTTTTATACTTTACTGAGACCTAGAAAGACTTCTCAAGGTGACTAAAGTCAGGGATGAAGAAGGGGATGTAGGAATCTTCACTCCTACCCTCACAGTCACATTGGACAAATGTCTGTTCTGCTTCACTGTGAGATTTAGGATTGCTTTAGGAAATAAAGTGTGTGTGTGGTTTGAGTAGTGAACTTGTGCCCGCCCACCCCAGTGCCCACTGCTGAGGGAATACCAAAGACTATGACATAGTCCAGCTCCACAGAAAGCAGAGCTGGGTAGAACAAGAGCATGCTGGCCTCCATGGAGGTTAACTCTGGTTCTGTAGTTGCTGGCCACCATTCTGTGTTTGAGGTGTAAAGATGTGGATTTCACAAGTTCCCATAATCCGCTTTGACTACCCCAAGGGAAAGGTCTTGGTTTTGCTGCTAACTAGTTGCCTGACCTCAGAAAAGTCATCTTCCATCTCTGGACCTCAGCTTCACCCTCTGTTAATGGAGTGAAGTACATTTGATGATCTCTATAGTGCTTCCCAAGGAGTGCTGGTGGCACAATGTTTAAAGCACTTGGCTGGTAACCAGAAGGTTGGCAGTTTGAACCCGCACCGCAGGAGAAAGATGTGGCAGTCTGCTTCCTTAAAGATTATAGCCTTGGAAACCCTATGGAGCAGTTCTACCCTGTCCTATAGTGTCACTGAGTCAGAATTGACTTGAGGTTTAGAGTGCTTCCAGTTTGTAATTCTGTAACTCTCGTATCAAGGCTGGGATTCCTTTCCACGATGGGGGCTGAGGGGTCACTTCAGGCCTTACCCTGTGGTCACCCATGCTCCTTCAGGGAGCAACAACACACATCCTACATGTTTCTTGTTAACCACTTGATGATGTAATCATTTATGAATGAATGATGGAAAGGGGAAAATAGCACTACTGTGCTAAAGATGGAAACCCTGTTGGCGTAGTGGTTAAGAGCCATGGCTGCTAACCAAAAGGTTGACAGTTCAAATCCGCTGGCCGCTCCTTGGAAACCCTATGGGGGCAGTTCTACTCTGTCCTTTAGGGTCGCTATGAGTCGGAATTGACTGGACAGCAATGGGTTCGGTTTTGGTTTTAGGACTAAAGATAAGAAAGGTTGTCATTTCCTTCCTTTGTAAATTTTTTATTGAGTGCCTACTAAGTGCCACACACTATCCTAAAAGCAGTTTAAACAGACAAATTCTCTGCTGTCATGGGATTTTAATTCCCAGAGCTTCAACATTAAATAGTGATTAATTAAAATAAGCATGAAGAATTAGGAATTAGGAACTGCTTCCCTAAGCCTAGACTTTCCTCCCTGGTTTCCTTGACTCCTTTCTTTTCTCTTTGGCTTTTCAATCCGTGCTATCAAACTAATCTTCTTAAAATACCACCTTAGGCTAAAATGCCTCTAATGTCCTTCCCTTGTACCTTTTATCCTGTAATGAAATCCAGGCTTCTTAGCTCACCATTGAGCCCCTCCACAAACTCCTGCTACCTACAATTTCATCCTTCAAGCCAACCATTCACTTTTCTGAGTCCTTCAACCAAATCGATCCATTCATGGTCTCCCCAGTCACTTTCTGGATTGTTCTTCTTTCATATCTTTTTTTGTTGTTGTTGTTCCTTAAAGATTTAATGGTTAGATTTTCAAAGCTTACTAAAGTAGTACACACTCATTTTAAGAAGTTAAACAATACAGAATTACTTAACAAGTC
This sequence comes from Dugong dugon, assembly GCA_030035585.1. NCBI lineage: Eukaryota > Metazoa > Chordata > Mammalia > Sirenia > Dugongidae > Dugong > Dugong dugon. The sequence goes on along the minus strand of CM057480.1, from coordinate 15,912,862 downwards.
AGTAATCTCTCCCCTACCCACTCTGTTTTCATTCGTTTTTTTAAATTTCAAACCTACAGGAAAGTCACAAGAATAATACAGAGAATATCCTTTTATACAAATTCACCATTTTTAACATTTTATCACATTTGTTTTATTATTCTGTCTCTCCACACACACATTGCTATTTATTTTCCTGAATTATGTGAGAACAGTTTGCAGATATCATGCCCCTTTATCCCTTAATATTTCAGTGTGTCTTTCCTAAGAAAAAAGATATCCTTCGTATAGTTATTAAATTCAGGAAATTTAACATTGATACAATATTTTATCTAATCTAGCTTCCATAGTCTCATTTTTTCAAATGACTCAATTATGTCCTTTATTTTTTTTTTTCCCACGCAGTATGGTATCCAGTCCAGGATCACGTATTATATTTAGTTCTCAGTATCTTTACACTCAGTTTTTCATGTTATTGACATTTTTAAAGATTAAAGGCCAATTTCTTCTTCTTTTTTTTAAACAATAAAATGTTCTCCATTTTGGGCCTGTCTGATATTTTTCCATATCTTTTTAAATGTAGTTTCAATACTCTGTATTACCCCAAACCCTACTTGTCCTTCTAGGCTCAGTTATAAACCCTTCTGCCCTAGCCCTTGCTGGAGGCCAGAGAATACCTCTTAGATTCCTTTGTATCTGCCACAGCACCTAGCACTGTGCTTAGTACACACAGGGCAACTAATAAATATTTGTTGATTAATTGATTTGAGGCTCAGACACGAGTACTCTCTCTTGCAAAGACAGAACTTGTAATATAGGCTTACTAAGTCAAGATTGGTATCTTTATTGTTGCTTGCTTCTGGGGTTTCCAATGATTGAGATAAATTTTGGGAAGAGTAACTTCCTTTGTACATTCAAAACCGGATCCTTGTGGGGAAGCTGATATATATATATATATATTTTAAAGTTTCACAATAGATAATTAAGATTGTGAAATAAAAGTAATTTTCCTCCTACTCTTTCATTCCCCCAAATTTCAGTAAGCTAAACTGTTCAAACTGCAGTCCAATATATTCCAATATAGTCTGTCCTTATGTCACTAACGTACAGAAGGTTGAAAGAGGTTAGCTTGTATAGAGAATAGGCCCTACGGAGGCAACGCTACATTATAAATTGAGAAAATTGCTTTAATACTAACCACTATCCATTTGTGGACATCAAACAAACCTTTTTGCCTTTGCCTGAAAAAAAGCATTTGATTCTGATCAAGTCATGGTAAATTTTGAAAATCACATGGTGTTCAATGCCTCTATGTGGTAGAAAAAATAACTTAGTAAATCTGTCCTAGCTTCCTGTGCTAGTAATATTTAGGCCCAATAAAGTCAGACAATGTCTAGGGTCCTTCAAAGGATATCAGTGTTTTTTTAAAAAAAGTCCGTGGAAAAATGACCTGAATTAAAGCTAAAAGCCCCAGATCTCATTAGGCCGCATGGAACTGGCCCTTCTTTGCAGGCCTTCCTTATTTTTCTGTGTAAGGAATAAAGTTTTCAGCCAAAGGAGTATAATAAAATGAAACAGATGTCCTGAAATCTGCAGTGAGTCCATCCTTCCAGAAATTCTTTGTAGAAATTCTTAATTCCAAATCAATGCTTTTTTACAGAAAAAGGAAATTCTTTCTACTCAGCCATAAGGTAAGTTAAAAAAAAAACAAAAACACATTAGCAAATGCTAATTTACTTGACAATTCTTTGGATGTGAAATTGGCTAAGGAAAATGGTTACCTTTATGAAACACTTTGAGTTCAGCATAAGCAACTGGCCAAAAATAAGAGCGCTCAAAAGTTAGACTGGGTCTGCTTCTTTTAAATCACCTGTAGCCATTTCCTCCCAAGGATGGAAATTCTTATTGTTTCACCTCCTAAGGATCAGCCTATGATTGCAAGCACCTTGATCTTGAAGTACTTCTACTTAAAAGCAGTTGATACTCTAAAGATGACTTGAAGAAGAGAGCAGGATCATCCTGAGAACCAGGAATAGGTACTCGTAAAAACTGGAGCCTCCTTTCTCAAAGTCCATGGACTTCGTCGCAGTGCTGCCCTGCTTGGGTTTCCATGATTGAATGCATCTTTTAAATGTAAATTGAACATTCCTGTCAATGAATTCAGTATATGTGCATGCATTTGCTTGCACATGCACAGATTATACAAGCAAGTATACGCAGAAAACTGCTCTGAAGAGGGGAATCGGACGGGTTGGAAGGAAGAGCAGAGGACTCTTTCCCTTACACATCCTTTGGTATCTTTTGAATAATAAAGCATGAGAATGTGTGGCCTATTCAGATATGTCCATAAATGTAAAATAAATAAATTACGAGGCTTACTCTCCGGATGGGGAACAGAGAACTTCAACAGCAGGCATTAACTGGTTCAAGTGAATGTTAAAAATTCAGTGATTCCCTTCCATTTTTCCCCATTCCCAACTATGTCTTGATCATTAATATATATGCTTGAAAATATTATCAAAATTCTTTTATGTACAATATTTTCCTCCAATGTAATTGATTTTCTAGGACTGACAAAATCATTCATGGGCAGCATGGGCCATAGCCACAATTCTGCTACCGACTCATTGCATGACCTTGGCTTTCTTTCCCTTATTTTCTTCATTTGTAACATGAGGAGTTTGAACTAGAAGACATAGTAGGCCGCTTCTAGTACTGGAGCCCTGGTGGTGCAGTGGTTAAGGACTTGGCTGCTAACCCAAAGACTGGCAGTTCAAATCCACCAGCCACTCCTTGGAAACCTTACGGGCCAGTTCTATTCTGTCCTATAAGGTTGCTACGAGTTGGAATTGATTCAATGGCAACGTTTTTGGTTTTATTTTAGCAATAAAATCCTATGATTCCTTGATTATCTCTCTCTTAGGAGGGTTTCTTAAGTTCTTGTTATACACTCTTTATGTGCCCTAACAACATTTCAGAGAAGTAGGACCTGGGTGGGATTATCAATAATTTACTCTGTGTAACAGTTAATAAACTGTCTTAATCAGAGATAAACCCTGATCCTTACAACAACCCTACCAGGCCATACAGGGCAGGTATTCCTGCCCTTTAGAGATGAGGAAACTGAGGCTCAGCGAGGTGAGTTCAGTTCTTAGGCCTTGTGGTTAATGTGTAGAAAAGCTAGAGGGTAGCAAATGAATTTTTATTTTTTTCTCTATGAGGCAACAGTATATTTAAAATAATGTGACCTAAAGATTAGACTTTCAAGAACAGTGAATTCTTTTCTAAACGTTTTGAGGTTTTTATACCCGACTCAGTAGGTCATTCCAAAACCATAAAGCACTAACCAGGGGTTAGTGTGTGTTAGAGATAAGAGGGAATGGTACACAAGGGGAGGCTGGTATCCTTCCAGACATATGGTTGGGAGAACACTTCCCTATCTAGGAGGAGCCCTTAGATTATACGTTTAATTTCCCTGGGGACCAGTCCAACCCAGGCATCAACAATGAAACACAAAATACCATGCTCAGTTAAAAAAATATATATATATTATCATAGTATCTGTTATAGATTGAATTGTGTCCCTCAAAAGTATGTGTTGTAAATCCTAACCTCTATGCCTGTGGTTATAATCCCATTTGGGAATGGGCTGTCTTTGTTGTGTTAAATGAGAGAGGATTAGTAAAGGGTGTGTCTTAAATCAATCTCTTTTACAGTATAAAAGAGATTAAACAAGCAAGGGAAAGAAGCAAGGATGGGGGAAGAGAGACGCCAAGCCACATGAAGACTGCCTGGGAGCAGAAGCTCAAAGAGACAAGGACCTTCCTGCAGAGTTGAAAAAGAGAGAAAGCCTTCCCCTAGAACTGGCACCCTGAATTCGGACTTGAAGCCTCCTAAAACTGTGAGAAAATAAATTTCTGTTTGTTAAAGCCACACATTTGTGGTATTTCTGTTATAGCAGCACTTACAGATAACTAAGACAGTATCCAAGTTTACAACTTATACAAACAAAACAAAGAAAAAATACACCCACCATCCCGGTCACTTCAGCAAATCGAATTTATTTTCCTTCGATCACTACGAACTCTTGTCTTTATATATACATATACATATATATATTTATATATATAATTTTTTACTGGTTGTAATCATAGTGCAGAAGTACATTTTAAAGTATCAGAAATCTCAATTTTTATAAGAGGAAATCTCAATTTTAATAACTGTTTTTAGATTATTTTCCTCATCCTCAACTGAGTTTATTTCATCTGTTTGCTTATCATTTTCTGTTGAATTGATATTTTTCGTCAGATGTACACAAAGTCTACAACGTGTTTTCTAGGAGATTTTTTCTTCTTAAATACTATACAGCAGGGAATGCCATTATTTTTGTATGCTTTACCAGGACTCCTGAAACCAAACACTAAGAAAGGTTATGTCTGGAGATTTTTTCAAAATCGATCTGCATTTGGGTGGTTAAGCGATAGCTCTGTCTGGGCAGGAGGTCTCTTTCAGCTTTTGGACTCCTTGATTCTATGGCAATCCCTGGTAGATACAGGTTTCCTAGTAAGGATTGAATAAGAATCATACGCTATTGCTTTATGAGTCTTGATAAATCTGGAGTTTCAGGATGAAGGCTAGAAGGATTTTAGCTGGGGAGTGAGAAGGCTCGTTTTCCTGGTTACTGGATATGTTATGGGCTTTATATCTTGTGTATAAGGCAACTGAAGCCACTGTTGCCATGGGAAACGATGGCAATTTGAATGAGATAATTTAGAGTGACCCATGGAACTCTGACTAGGCTGTCTCCTTAATGTGCAAGATCCTGTGATTGTGGCACTGTTGTGTTTGGATGGCATCTATCTCCTCAGTTCCCTTCAACTGAAATGACATATAGGTGAGAAACTAAATAGTAATGTGATGGCTTAATAATAGAAAGTTAATCTTGGTTAAAATGCTAAATGAGCAGCAATTCGGAAGAATTACTGAGTGATTATTCTAAAAATATTATTATTTGAATAGCATTTCTGTTGTAGCTGAAGGAGGTACAGGGGTCCCCAGAACTTTCTACCCAATTTCCAAAAATTAAACTTTGTATCTAATGCTGATGCCAAAAAACTCTAAATCTAGTCTAATTCAGTGACATGATTTATTCCCAATGATTTCTCACATTTGCAAACCTGTTACACTCTGCTCTTACCTGTCATGAAGTCGTTAGTATCACTTTCTATAAAAAGTGACGTGAAGAATCTAAAAATTTCGAATTGTACATGTCTCATGCCCTGGAGCGGAAAACTCCCAGTTTGGGATTTTCTCACAGGCGTGCCTAACTAAACTGACCTCTGCTCCTACCAGGTACACTGCCAGAGAGAGAAGCAAGTGTCAGCCCAAAGGGAAAACCCTTTTGTAGGATTTTTTTCCTCTTAAACTGATCACTTTTTCGGAGTTTCCACTGTATTCTCTAGTTCAAAGTCCTTGGCATGAGATTACCATCTTTTTGACCAGTTTGCCAACTGCCTTTTCCAAAAGCCCTCATTGGAAAGATATTCCTCTCTAGTGACCCCTCCCTCTAGTCCAGCTAGTGCCAGTTGCTCCCAGCGCCCCCCATCTCGGACCAGCTTCCCCTCTTCTGCCCAGGATCCAGGTCCCAAGCCACTTAAGGGAAAATTCACACCCCTCTCCCCCTTCCCGGGCGTCCGAAGGAGGCGCCGGGTGGGGGTGCAGGTGTGGATGGGGAGAGGGACAGGGTTTTCCGGAGTCCCCCGTATCCTCTTCGTTCCCCCCCAGCCCGGAGGTGCAGGGGGAGGGGAGCGCGGGTGGGTGGGACCGGGCCGGTGGGGGAGGGGTGAGGAGGAGGAGGAGGAGTGTGTGTGCGAGCGTGTGTGGCTGGGGGAAGCCATTGCCTGTTTAATAGTTGCTGTTGCTGCACTTCCGCTTCTCTCCCAGCGAGAGCGAGACACGAGTGGCCAGGCCCAGCCGCAGCCGCAGCAGCAGCAGCCGCCGCGGCGGCACGGAGGAGCCAGACACAAAGAGAGGTACGGGGATACCCCCGCCGCCCGCCGCCCCCCGGCCGCGCCGCCGGGCCTAGGGGACACCCCTTGCCGCCTCCCCCGACCCGCGCCGCCCGGGCCGCCGGGCCCGGGGTTTGGGGGTGGGGAGAGGGGCCGGGGCGCCCCAGGGGTCCGGGGCCCGTCCGCGGGGGAAGGGCCGGGACCCCGGGCCGCGTGGGGTGCGGGGGCCGCCCGCGTCAGGGGCGAGGGGGGCTTTGTGGCTTGAACTGTCAGCGGTGTCCCGGGAGCCCCCCACTGGCCACCGAGGGGGCCGGGAGCGGGGGTGGGGGAGTTGGGGGAGCCCCGTTTTCCCCTGGGGCGGGGGCCAGCGGGGATTAACCCCTCCAGGGCGGACGAGCTTATTGTTATTCTTTCGCTGCGGAGGCCGAACCCCCCCCCACGCGAACCCCCCACCTCCTCGAGGTAGCGATCGGGCGTGGGCTCGGGACCCCCGCCCTGGCTGCAGAGCCCCGAGCGGGGTGGCTGAAGGGCAGGCCGGCAGTGAGGGGCGTCGGGACGCGGCGTGGGGGGCCTTGGGCCTCGTCGCCCCTGTCCCCGCCGGCCTCTCCCTTCCCCCACCCGGGCACCCGTTCCCCGCCTCCGTCCCCCGGTTTCGGCTTCCTCTCTTACTCCTCCCGCCCCTCCTCTCTTCCCGACCTCGCCAAACTCCGCTCCTGGCCCCGCAGCCTCGCCGGGGCCACAGGCCCCCCGCGACCCCCAGAAAGCGCACAAAAACAGCTCTAAGGCCAGCCGGCAGTCGGGATCTTTCTCCTTGCCCCGCTGAGGTGCCCCGTGCTCTCGCCCTCCCTCCTCCGCCTCCTCGGCCTCTCCCCTCTCTGCCCAGAGGGGAGCCCCGGGGGGCGAGGGAGGGGCCGCCAAGCTTTCCTCCAAACCGTTTTCCCCTGGCGTCTTCCACTTGGGGCGCAAAATAAACAAACAAGCCGTGTCCGATTTCCAAAAGCCTTAATGGCCCTGGAGACTTTGAAAAGCGACGAGAGGGAGGTGGGCGGCTGGGTGCACTCCTGCCCCGTGCCCTCTTGACAGCACCCGAGTTCCTTATTTACACTGCCTTCATGGTTTATGTGTTTCTGTTTTGTTTCCCTTCTCCTGCAGGGGCTGTTTGCGGGGTGGGGTGGGGGGTTCGCTATGTCGGATGACGATTCGAGGGCCAGCACCAGCTCCTCCTCATCTTCGTCTTCCAACCAGCAAACCGAGAAAGAAACAAACACCCCGAAGAAGAAGGAGAGTAAAGTCAGCATGAGTAAAAACTCCAAGCTCCTCTCCACCAGCGCCAAGAGGTACGGTACTCTTTGCCACGGGCTTCCTATTTTTCCGAACTGTCTCTGCTGCATTTGGTTTGCCTCCCAATGAGGGTAGCTGAAGTGCCCCTTGTCGTTTGTGTGTTCTTAAAAATGAAAAAGGGGCCTTGGAAGCCCTAATTATTTTCTCTATTGCTCGTTCTGTTTTTCTTTTAATCGTTCTGTTTTTCTTTTAATCGTTGTCCACATGCAGCTGCTGTGGCTTACCTCTCCCATTTCTTGCTGAAGTTGGTAAGAATCCTCGTTGCTTTTAATAGTGACCCCTAAATCTGATTTCAGGTTACTAGTTTTATTAATCACTAATCTGTGACCCTCCTCAAGGCTGCCATCCCACTTCTTAATCAGTGATAACCTGCCCAGACAACTCCCTATCAAAGTGAATTCTGTTACTGTCTTACTTCTTCCTCACCTGTTGCACTTATGATCTTTGTTAAATAGAGCTTTCTCCAAAAATTGCATAAGGAGTAAATACATAAGTGGGATAGAAATTTTAGGAGGTGGGGACAGGATTTCTGATGGAATTTAAAGGGATTTATTCTGGTTTGGAGAGTTGAGGCAAATGAATGAAGCAATAAATGTCTGAAGATGGTGTATTTATTGTATGTATGTTATTTCTGGGATCGTCTTTTTTTCTTTACTTCAGTTGTTTCAACCAAATTTCAGGGACACTCAGTTTTTTCATGCTCTCTTCTGCTGTAAAAATGTTACTTTTTTTTTTCAAGTTGAGTTAAAGCAGTGGCTCTTTTTTCTTTTTTCCTCTTACGTCTCTGGAGAAAGCTACTTTTTACCTCTGTTATCCTTTAGTAATATCCTTTGATTCCTGTGACCCTTAAAATAATCTGTAGCAGATTTCTGGGAATCCCCTAGACACCCTTTCATAAATCCTTCTGCTCTCGGGTAGACAGTTAATGAACATTATAGTGGCATACTAGGAAGATAGTGGAGCCCTGGTGGAGCAGTGGTTAAGAGCTCGGCTGGTAACCAAAAGGTCGGCAGTTCAAATTCACCAGCCGCTCCTTGGAAACCCTACGGGGCAGTTCTACTCTGTCCTATAGGGTCGCTGTGAGTCGGAATGGACTTGATGGCAACAGGTTTGGTTTTGGTTTAGGTTTAGGAAGATAGTAAGGAATCCAAATGGTGGGTTAGATAGGGATGGCCTTTTTTAAAGGAATTTAAGATTTTAAGATAAAATGGAACATGGGACTTCAGATCTCTCTGCTGAGCAGTAAGCCAGTTCAAGAGCTTGTTTTGTCGTTTTCTCTGACTTGAAATTTGAAAAGTTGAAAAAGTGCTGATGAAGGGAGTGACTTTTTTATTTATTTATTGTAATTTAGATGAAGGTTTACAGAACAAATAGTTTCTCATTGAATAGTTAGTACACATTGTTTTATGACATCGGTTAACAACCCCATGACATGTCAACACTCTTGAAGGGAGTGACTTTTTATTTTAAATAGTGTGGAGGTTTGCCTTAAGTGCTAAGGTGTCTTTGCAAGATTGTTCCCCTTTTCAGAGGGTTGGTTTGATTGCATCTCCGCTTCCCAGGAGTCCTGCCAACTGGTTCTTCCAGAACTCTGGTATCTAACCCTGCCCACTGTGGATGGGCCCTTCCTTAAGCTCCCCAAGACAGCCTCAGGACTCCCTGATCCTTACTTAGGCAGCCTTTGGACCTGACGTGCCCAAGGCAGGCTATTTGGCTTAGGTCATTAGATAATTTTGTAATTTGCTGGGTATCTCTGGTGTACATGAATATATTTGGGAGTAAAGACACAGGTGCCAAACATAAAATAGTCTGCTTTGTGTCAGCAAATTACAGAGGGGGATCTTTCACTAGACACAATTTGTCCATTTATGCTAAGGAAGCTAAAAACTTATTTGGAAATGGCTAGGGAAGAGATGGTAGGTGTAAAAAACAAAGGTAGGAAGCTACAAATAGTAATTTTACCTATAAAGTTAACATCTTTTTTTTTTTGGTTATAAATTTAGTTCCCTGGATATCTTGCTGAAATAGAGCTAGCTATTAGTGTTAAGGCAGAGCTAAGGTTAATAGTAGAGGCCCCTGGGTGGCACGAACAGTTAAATGCTCCACTATTAGCCAAGAGGTTGGCGGTTCCAACCCACCCAGAGATGCCACGGAAGACAGGCCTGGCGATCTGCTTCTGAAAGATCACAGCCTTGAAAACCCTATGGAGCACAGTTCTACACTGACACACGATTTTGTTGTGAGCCAGAATCAACTGAACAGCAACTAACAACAACAGGTTAATAGTAATCGTAAAAAGTGGAGAGCGACAGTGTCTCCAGGAATGAGCTCAGAGAAAATTGATGTTGGTGGGACTCTATAGTGGCTACTCTGAAAATACCGTATATTGGTTTGGAAATTAGGTGTTGCCCGTAGAATTGGAAGAGGCATGAATGCCAGGAGATAAAGAGTGAACAAGAAGCCTGAATTGGCACACAGGTTACTTACTAACTGCACATTGGAAAGTGGTTTCTAGTTCATGGGTCAAGGAAAGCCCCCATTGAGAGTGATGTGGCTAAGAATTACTCTGTGAATTCTTATGAATGAGTTACTTTTGCAAATCTTTTGCCAGTGCCATGGAAATGATGCAAATGCTTGTCTTGAAGATAAAGTGGATAAGGCTGTCTGGTATTACACTTTTTGGGCATTAAAGAAACAGTGACTATTTTATAGTAGTTGGATTGGCAAGGAGAAGTAAAGCCAATATGTATTTTCATGTGTGTTGTGCTCAGGGGGAAGAAATTTTTGCCTATGTACATAGTCTTAACATATAGTGATTCTAAGAGATACAGGTAAAGAAGGAATCAGGAAGCCAGGGTTCCGAACTTTCAGTGCATACGATAATGAGTCAGACAGCAGGGATGGGAATGTTTCAGAACTGAAATGCTTATTGGTAGAATTTTGCAGAAGGGCACATTACAGATAAATGGATCTCAGTAGAGATTGTGAACAAACCTCTAAAGTTGACCAGATTTGTAGGGGACAGGAAACGTCCTCAAGTAGAAGGCTTAACTTCCCAATCGCGACCCTTAATTTCTCTTTATTTTATACATGGGAAAAACAATGCCTTTAGAAACCTATTTCCTCATCGCATCCAGCCAACCACTCTTTCTCCCCTCAGAAAACCTTTGGAAATAGAAAAGCATCCGTTGTGATTCAAATTGCGGAGTTGTATGTGTGTGGTGGTGGGTTAGTTTTTTTTACTACAGAGCCGCCCCCGAGATTTTTAAGTTGTAGCATAGCCCGGTAGGGCTTTATGTGATAGGAGGAGGAAAGGTTATAAAAATAGAAGGCACTGTTTAGAAGGTGGAAGAAGCGTCAAGGCCCCCAACTTTGCTGTGTGTCTGGATGCTCTAGCGCCTAGGTAAGCAGAAGACAAAGGCCAGGGGCCGGGGCTTGATGTGTACTGTGTGGAGGCTTCGGCCTAGGAGTGGGGGGTGGGGGGTGGGGTGGAGCTCTTTGTGAAATCGAAGGTTGGTGTGGAGGGAGAAAACTGGGGCTGGGGGCGGCGTCCAGTGTGGGATGGATGGGGAGCCATGGAGGAAGGGGGCCGACTCAAGGGAAGTTGAGGACGCCCGGGAAAAAGCAGGTCCGGAAAGGTGTTGGGTGGCGAGTAGGAGCAAACGTGTAGGGCGGAGGCCGCGGCCGGGTGCACCTGTGCGGGCCAGTATTGGGGACCGGCCTTCCTTGAGGGGCAGACGGGGTAGTTCGTGTCATGGCCCCGCGCTCGGCCTCGGGGCTGGGGGTCCTGGGGCGCGGTGGACGGCAAGCTTGAAGGTCGCTGGGCGGCCCTCCGCGGGCACCCGCTCCCCGGCCCTCAACTTCACCCGCGCGGCCCCGTGCGCGCGGCCCGAGCCGTCGGGCGCGCGCGCGGGAGGGCGGAGAGGCCCTGGGCGGTCGCCGGGGTAGGCGGCGGCCGAGGCCATCAGGGCGGCCGCCGGGGAAGGTCCACCCTGTGTCCTAGGCCGCCCTGGCCACCCGCGATGGTGGGCAAGTCAGTCAGGGCCCGAGGGGCCGCGCGGGGAGCGGCCATGTTGGCTTCGTCACCGAGGACTCCGAGGGGCCGGTCCTGGGACCCTCAGCCTGGGACTTTTCCCCCGGGGTGGGAGTGAGGCATCCGGGGCTGCAAGCCCAGACCCCGGCGTGCCCCGAGGGACCGGGAGAGGCCGGCCGGAAGCAGTCCCGTCCTTCCCACCCGCCCGAAGGCTCTGATCCTTCCGTCCAGGGGTGTAGGGGAAGGATGAATGTGCCCCAACCTCATTCTAATACGGTTCAGGAAATCAGTCCTCAAACGAGAAACTTTAGTTATACCCGAAACGGCGAACACCGAGGAATAGAGTGGCCTTAGTGTGCGAGGCAGGACTCGAACCCAAACATGTAGATCATATCAAGAAGCACAGTCCCTCCAGCTCACTGCCTCTGTGAAAAAAAGTTTTCCTAAACTACTGACCTGAGGCTTTTGATGTGTAGTTTCCCCATCCCTCGGTAGAATCCAGTTGTGGCAGGCGGTTAGGTTTTTGTCAGACGTATACGTTACCCGTGGGAGGCTCCCAACGTCCTAATGTTTCCCTCTCTCTCTCCTCCCACTGCAGGATTCAGAAGGAACTGGCGGACATCACTTTAGACCCTCCACCTAACTGCAGGCGAGTTGCCTTTTACTATTTTTTTTAAAGTTCTACTAACCTTTATCTTGGGCCTTTTTCTTTCCGTTACTGTAAAGCTTTGCTTTTGTTCTTTTGGTTAATACTTGTTTTGTAACAGTTGAAATTATTAACCCAAGTATGTTTTGATGAACCTTTGGCAAGCTCAGTACTATGGTGAAGTGAAAAAAAAAGTAATGGATTTGTTTGGAGTGGCCGCTTACATATATATGAATCAGAATAGTATAATAAATATAAAGGCGTACTCTTGTCTAATTGTGGATCTTTGACTTATGGTTGAGGATGATATAAAACCTTTCAGAGGCTCGGGTACATTTTGGTGTGGAAAACTGCTATATTAATCTCTTCCTCAAGCTGTTGTAGAGCTAGAGTTGAATCAGACACTGGATCCTTAAACTTATTCCAGTGTATATAAATTTGTGTTGGGTTTTTGGCAGACTAATGTAGGGAATAATTTGTGGCTTTGATAGAAAGGTTTTGTTTTAAATTATTTTATAGATTTAAGCTTTTGCATGGGTGTGTTTTTCATCTAGATTGCTTCACTCAGACTGTATATGCATGTGTGTTTCAGTTTCAAAGCAATTTGAAAACAGCTTTTAAAGGGTTTGTTGATCATCTGATTTATTTAGAATAGCCGTGTTGCTACCAGTGAGCCAAGGTGGATGACTTGATCCCTTTATAAAATCATCGGTGAATTGAGGAAGGATCCATCTATTTAAGGAAGATTAATTGTTCAGTTCTACAGCTCCCATAATTTAAAAATTACATATAACATTTCATTCTCAGGGTATAGGAATGCCATTGGAATGGTATTTGAGATTTCAGAAGCGTTTTAAATTTATAGCTTGAGATAGACATTACAAACAAAATATTCAGTGGCCATACACAGAATTTAAGATGAGTATGTGGAAATATACAGGTTGACAAGCTAAATGAAATACTTTACTCATTAACACTGAACTTCCCAGACTACAATTAGTGGATTAAATGCAAACTTTAAAATGACCATTTTGGTTACATATGTTTTTTGAAGTTGTTGATTGGGGGCAGAATACTTTTTGGTGAAATTTGGCCCTGTTTTTTAAGGACAGACATTCTGAGTTTGAAATGTTCTTAAACGTACTGCTTGTAATCATGAGGCTGTCTTTCTTGGCTAATGCAAATCTTTTCAAGTTGTTGAGAAAGTGAGGAAGTGGGTTAGGCTTTGGGCTGTGATATTTTTCTTTTTTCTTTTAATGGAGTAATTGTTCCATTGGAAGCCTGGTAACCTATAGCTTCCCTTGGTTGTTTGTGTTGAATCCACGGACATTCCCCTTGGTAGATCTGTGCTGTGTAGTTATTGCTACTGTTTGGTATTGTGTCTGTCTTAAGTGTGTCTCTTGTGAATTCAGGCAGACTGAGCTGATCAAATTACAAAGTTTTTAAAGTTTTAAAGCTACTAACATTTATTAAAACAGATAATGGCTTTCTTGAGAATGAGTGCAATCAGATTTAAAATTGTAAACAATTTTGGAAGGTTTTTATGGGGTTAATGAGTTTGAGAAAATAGGACGAGTACCACTCTGGTTTCAGACCATTTTGTCTTAGTTTATGTGTTAGAGACGTGGGCTGCTGAGCCCATGTAGAACTTTTTATCTTTGGAAAAAACCCTCCTTAGTTACCCCATCGAGGTGAAACCCTCGAACGTTATCTGTGGTCAGGGGAAGCACCAAACTTGACGGCTGTTGGGGAGGGGAGCACAATAAAACCTCGATGTACGTAAACATTTTGAGAAAAACCTCTTTCATAAAAGAATCCCAGTACATCCAGCATCTTTGTTTTACAAGAACATATATTATGTTGTTCTTTTAAAAATAAAGACTGATTTATTTTCTGAGGACATTTTCTAGTTAGGCTGTTGAAGTAATGCAAATTACAATTTCTACTTTTGGTTATTGTCTATTTGGTTATTTGGTGTTATTGTCTCAGTGTTGTATAGTAGCCCCAATATGTTTTGTGTTGATATCTTATGATCTTATGGAATTGAATTATTTAATATTTTTATGTTCTTCTGTTGTTGGAGATGGAAGTGGATAGCTTAGTTTGGAGATACTTTTTGAAGTTAGGTTTCATTTAAAATGTGTAACTTAAATGATGTTTTAAATGCATGCATGTTCATGTTTTTATACCATTTTTCTACCCTCAGCATAAGAGCTTCATAGTTTGGTTCTTACTAAAATTGTGATTTCATCAACTATAAATTATATTTTCAGTGAGTTAAATTATGGGTTTTTAATTAATGTATCTTATGTGTTAACCCCTTGTAGGACATCCTTTCTTCAGTCAGTATTCAATGTGTAGTTTTGAATTTAAACACAACATTTAGCACCTGGCACACAGAAACCTCTGGATAAATGGTCAATTATTGCAAAGTAGTTGGGCGATTGCATCACTTGAAGATGTACTTCGTGTTCACTAATTTTAGCACTTGGCAAAAATATTTAGATTTGAAGTTACTGAACTTCAAAACTTTGTGTGAAATGTGATTGCTAAATATTATATTGCATGAAAACATAGGTAATCAAGTTAAATCTTTAATGTTGTATATTATGTTGAATAGATTTTTAAGAATAAAATGCAGATTATATTCAGTGACCAGGTCAAAAGTATTTAAGTGAATATTTAAAAATTACTTTATATTATCATAGAAGTAAAATTCTTCTTTTTGTTACCTCTGAACTGTATGCATACATACAGATGAAAGTCTTCTGACTCACTATGCATTTGGTTAGGTTTTTTACCCTGTACTGTTTTGGCTCTATTCTTTTAGAGAAATAAAAAAAAAAACACATATACACAAACACACATATATATACATATAAGCTAATGTAATGATTCCCTAAAGCATGCCCTACCTTGGATTGTAAAATTACAGTTTTTAGATAGCTGGTGAACTCTGGGCCACTAGAGTCAGTTTTGCAGCTGCTATTTATAGCCCACAGCTCAAGCTTTGTGAAATCAACTAGTTATAGCTGTATAACTGGCCTGTAGACATAGATATCTGTAGACAGTGTGTCTGTACATAATAAATGACATGTTTTACCCAAATCTTTTATGCTTCACATTTTACATAATGGATACATTTGTAGTATGAGTAAACTGCTCGTGGAGTGACTTGACATCCAAAAAATTCAGGGTTTTTTGGGGGTGTTATTTTAAGATAAAATGTCTTTGAGAAGTCATTACACATTTCCAGCATGAGGGAGAATGAGAAAAAAATCTTCTTTTATTTAACTTTATTATGTTTTGACCATTATTTTTGTTTTTTTGAAAATTTTTTGAGTTTTTTATTTTTCTGGGAGAACTAAAGTGAAACCTGTGAGAGCCAGAACTCGACAGGACTGGCTTGTTTTTCTGGGTCTTGAAAGTTTTCCGCCTTTGACAGGGTGTAGTCTTACCGCTTTTCTGTCACTGTCTGTTAGTGGAAAATATTTGAGTTTTTCTTCTCTGACAGGTTGCTGCCTTACACAGGCTCCAGCTTTTGCAGGTTTTACTGTATATCATGTAATCAGATACAGTTGGTTTTAAAGTTTTACAGCTAAGTTGCACTTTTAGAAGTTGATTTAATGGCAAAAGTGAAGAGCATTTAAAAAAAAATCAGTGTGATTGTTGGAGAGATTAAATTTTCTCAACCTTTTTCCTCACCTACTAAAAGGACCTAATACCTGGCTTTCCTTGTCTCATAGTGTGAAGTTCAAATGAGGTTAGAGTTTTCTGTGTGTGTTAGATGGTGATATTATTAGAATTGTTTCTTTCATGCTTAGCCACTTTTTCTTTTATTATAATTTTTTAATTGTGAATATATAGGTAACAAAACATTTGCCATTTCAGCAATCTTGACACGTACAATTTAGTGACATTAAATATTTCATCACGTCGTTCAGCCATCACCATTAACCATTCCCGAATTTTTCCATCTGGACTCTTTTTCAATAGCTCATCTCTCTTACTAACATTGCCTTCTGTCGCTTGTATTTTAAATACAGTTTTAAGCCATTTACACAATAATATAGGAACGCATGCTTTTGAAAAATCCAAATGCAGAAGTTTGTGGAGTAGAAAGTGCTCTCTTCACTCCTGCTCTGTGCACAGAGATGCTCCAGGTTAGCACTCTGAGTGCATCCTTCCAGATAGGTTCTGTGCATTTACATTGTTGTGTTTTTCTGGCTTTACTGAACCTCCTGGGATTGGTGGTAATAGTGAGATGTCATTTTAGAAGTCCTAGGCTGCTAACCTTGGTTAGAAGGAAGAGATCCTTTCCTTGCAACAGTAAAGTTCAGCATGTTTTAAGTGGTTGCTTGGGCATAAGAAGTGGATTCAGCAGAAGTTGTTGCCATCAAGTTGGCTCTGACTCATGGTGCCCTTATTATATAATAGAACGAAACATTGCCTGGTCCTGTGCTGTCTTCATGATTGTTGGTATGTTTGAGTTCACCATGTCAATCCATCTCGCTGAGAGTTTCACTCCAAGTCATTCTTCACAAAATTCCATATCATGTTAGCCTACTGAAAAATATCCTTTCTTTTATATAGCTTTTATTCATCTGATGGTACTAAGTGTGCTGTCGTTGTTGTGTGCCATCAAGTCGATTCCAACTCGGAGTGACTCTGTGAGACAGAGTAGAACTGCCCCAGTGCTGCTTCCAAGGCTGTAATCTTTACGGAAGCAGACTGCCGCATCTTTCTCCTGTGGAGCCACTGATGGGTTTGAACCACCAACCTTTCGGTTAGCAGCTGAGCACTTAACCACTGCACCACCAGGCTCCTCCTGAATGCGCTAGGGATATAAATATGACTTAAGTATCTGAATGATTGCTTACTATACATTTTATCTGAAGTGTTACCACTGCAGTATGCATTGTGAAGGCAATGTTGAAAAATAGAGCCAGGAGACTGAAGTGGCAGCACAATTAAAATAGCACTCAGACCATCTAAATGGCTCAGGGTCAGGTTCCTGGAAATTGGATCATCACTTGTGGCCTGATTGGGTAGGAAGAAAGGGATCTTAGCCAGAAGTGAATTGGTTCCCATATGAGTAGAACTCTCATGGTCGTTGTGTTTACCAGAAGACCATGTGCCTTGGTTATAAAACTGTACCATGTTAAAATGTTATCAGTACTTTGAAAATAATGCTTATAGCTTAGCAAGCAGCACTGCACAATTTTTAGTGATTTTTGTAAAGGATACTGATGTTACATTCCTGTCACAGACCTTGAGTGCCTGGTAGGCGTGAACACTGCCTTCAGGGAGTCCACACTCTAGTAAAGGCGGTCAGAAATGCACCCAAAGAGTTTGAATAGTACTTGGACATGTGAATATTATTTGGAAAGTAATAAATGCAAATAACATGTTATAAAGATTCAGAGATGGGAGAGCTTATTTTGACCCGGGTGTGAGGAGTTATAACTGGAGCCAGTTATGATCTGGGAAGGCTTCATGGAGAGCTGAGAAGAAGGGTGATGAAGAACAAGGGACATCCCTGAATAAAGACAAAGCAGAGGGAAGGTAGCGGGCACTATTCGACACAATAAACCTTTGGATGAAGAGTAAGATACTAGTGGGAGAATAATAGTAGGAGATAAAGCTTGTGGAGTGTCAGGCTAGGGCTTTGAATTTTGTTTTACAGATACTAGAGAATCATTGAAACCTTTTGAGCAGGGAGTGTAATACAGTTACAGCTGAGTATCAGGATAGAGACAAAGCAAGGATTAATTAGAGCACCGTTGGAACCAGGAGACTTGGAGATTGCTGCAGTGGGCCACATGGGAGGAAGGTCAGAAGAGCCTTAGGTGCAGGTAGTGGCCATCAGAATGGAGAAGAGAGAGGCGAAAGGTAGTAGAATCCAGAGAACTTGACCACTGATTTAGATAGGAGGGACTTAAAAGGAAGTAAAAGTTCTTTTGAGTATTGGAGAAGATGGTGATGCCATTAGCAGAAGGAGATAAGGGAGACATATGAGCTGTTTTTTGGGAGGCAGAGAGGTTGATACCCCCACTCCAGTGTTAAAAACAGCTTAGTTACTTGTTTTGTGGATCGTATACAGTGTTTAGCATATTGTTGCAACTTAGTAGGCCTTAGCAAATATTTATAGTTTGATTATGTATTTGAGTTTATTAATCAATCATTGAATTGTCAGATCTACCTGTCTTAATTTTAGATTTGGTTAGAGTAGTTAAGTAGATTATAAACTTCCTAAAAGGTAAGGACCGTGGCTTCTGTCTTTGATCCTGACCCTACGTGTCTTCCCACCTACCAACTTCTTATTTTGAAAAATTTCAGAGTTTTAGAAGAGTTGAAAGAATAGTAAGTACAGTGAATACACACCCTTCACCTAGATTCACCGACTTTTAAAAATTTCACCATGTTTGCTTTGTCTCTTTCATCTCTGCATATTTATTTTTTTTGAATCGTTAGAAAGTAGGTAAGCCACAGACATGACACTTCAGTGTGTTCACGTTTAACAAATTGAATTTGAGGCGGGCTAGTGAGACATACAAGGAGCCCTTGTGGCGCAGTGGTTAAGCACTTGGCTGCTAACAAAAAATTGGCAGTTTAAACCCACCCAGGAGCTCTGCAGGAGAAAGACCTGATGATCTGTTCCCATGAAGATTACAGCCTAGGGAGTCCTACGGGACATTTCTACTTTATCACATAGTGGGGTCGCTTTGAGTTGAAAATGGACTTGACAGCACCTAACAACAATAACAGTGAGATATTCAGCTGACTCTGGGGTTGGCTTTGGGAGTCCACATGAGATTTGAAAGTTTGGGTGATATGAAAAGTACATGAGATTGCCTAGGGGAGGAGGAGGATTGAGAATCACACTCTTTGGGATGCCTACACATGAAGGATGGGAAAATGAAGAGGACCTATAGGAGGAGAAGCAGAGAAATAGGATGACAGCCACAAGGTTGTGAAAGCCCCAGGGGAAGCCAAAAGACTTTTCTCTTTGGGCTTTTAAGTGTAAGAATTTATGAGTGTGACTCGATGGCAGTGAGTTTGGTGTTTGGTTTTTGTAGGCTGAGAAGAAGCAAGTAGACAGGAGAGAGTAAAAATGCAAGAGAAGAGAGGGTAATGTTTTTTAAACTTGATCTTAGAGAAGGAGGTAGAATAGGGAATTGCGGTCTCAAGCGGAGAACATAAATGTTTAGAAAGGCTTGTAGCGTGGAACTTGACAGAGTGACTGTTTCCTAGAAGGCTAGAAGCATTTTTGGTGCTTGAGTAGCACCCCAGCTACTTGTATAGAACCGGGGCTTCGAACCCGCTTATTCTGGCTTGAACTCTTGCTGAGAATTTGCATTTCTGACAAGTTCTCAGGTGATCCTAATGTTGCTGGTTAGGGACCAATTGTGAGAACCATTAGCGGAGCGGTAATTCTCAAAATTTATTATACATAAGAATCACCTGGGGGTCTTGTTAAACTGTAGATTCTGATTCAGTGTATCTGGGGTGGAAATGCAAATTCTCAGCAAGGGTTCGAAACAAACAAACCAGTTTGAAGCCCTGTGTAGAACTGAGAAGAAGCCGTATCTGTCCTTGGTGTTACTTGGTGCGTTCTTTCCCGGTAGACTTTAAGTGCCTTAAGAGCAGGAATATCTTTGCACTCCCACTGTGTCCAAGGAAGGGTGGTAGATAAGCAATACATGTTTGTTCAATTAAAATACAGACAAACCTAATTGAATCTAATAGTTTACTAGAACATCTTCATTATCCTCTTTAGAAAATAATGGAAAGAGCCAGAGAAATTGCTGTGGCATTTGACAGCTGTCCATTGCTGGCAGTCTTTCTCATTTGGCACCCAAACAGTTTGGCAGTTTTCACCTTCCTGGAGTCACAAAGGAGCTCTCGACTTCAGTGTGATCCAAAAGATGCTGCAGGCTAGACTGAGGAAATGCATGAAGAAAATACCAGTACCTCTGATTTGCATGTTTTGACTTCATAAGATCACTGTTTGCCAACAAGTGAACATGGGTCTGGGGATGCTAAATAAATTGGTGTTCCTGGAGAAGTTCTCCAGAGTCCTAAAGCTGTTCCAGATAGTTGGCTATGTTAGAGATTCTGGCACCCGTCTGAGACATCTGACACATTCCCCATCACCAGTGGAGTGGAACAGGGTTTCATAATAAGCCCATTCTTATTCAGTTTCTCTTATACAGCTGTGCTCTAAAGTGAAACAAAAGACCTAGTAACTGGTGTCAGAATATGCTTCTAATCTTCTGGGAAACTTCCTACTTTGTAGGCTAAGAAGCTCATCAAAGCTCCTTGCTTGAGAACGGTAATCCAGGAACTGCTGTATGCTAATGGCTCTTCTCTTGAAACATATACAAGAGATTATGGATTGCTTTGTAGAGCCCATGCCACACTACATGGATGATAAACCTGTAGGAGGCCAGGTTTATCCCACCCTATCCAGGTCGGGAAAATCCTACAGAAAGCCAAAGATTTTCGTAAGCACATAGTTGAAAGCTGTCACGGATTTTGCTACCTGGGCAGGATACTGTCCGTTAATACTTTAATTAACAAAGTCAAAAACTGAATTCTGTCTGCTTTCCTAAAGAACATGCTGACTTAAATATGACAGTCAAAGTGAAATGCCAGGCCAGAGTGAAGGATTGGTGTAATCCAGCTCTTACATAGCATTGCCACAGGTGTCAACACCTGACTTGTTTGTAGTGATCTGTGTTAGTACTAAATCTTAAATAGTAATAATCAAGGGAGAGGTCCCAGTAGGGTCTACCAGCCTTGAAATGATGATCGTTATGTGCAGTACCAGGACATGGGACGTTTAAGTTGTAATACCAGGACATTGGGCATTCTTTGAGTTGATAGATGGAATACTGATGTAGTATGAACTCTAGTAAGTTCCACAGAAAAAGATACTGAAGCATGTATTCAGACAGCAAGTAGAACAGCTTGGAGTGATCTCACTTGGAGAAAAGTTTTAGCTATGGTATAGCCTGAAACGCGAGGATTATGATCAGGAAGCAGTGTTGCATCAGAGTGAATGCAGCATCAGTAAATCAGATCACATCCACTCGTTTAAAATATTGAGAGTGCTGTGCCAAGCACTGCTATGTGTTTGACTGAAACAGACCTGGCTTCTGACCTGTGGAACTTGAATTTTAGTAGGTAACACAGACAGCAACCAAATAAAAGAGATTAGTAACTACAAGTTTTGCGGGCTAGTAGGAAAGAAGTTACCAGCGTGCAGTGATGGAGAATAGTTAGAGGGTAACACAGAGACGGCCCCCCGGAGAAGACATGTAGGCAAAGAGCTGAAAGATGAGAAGAAAGGAAATAGCAAGTGACGCAGGGTCAAGTGAACAGTGGTAGAGTTTGGATTTCTTTCTAAGAACAGCGGGAAGCCGCGAGAGGTTTTGAAGCAAGGAAGTGACATTATCTAAGGAGTGAATTCAAAGGCTTTTCCCACTTTCCCTGCTGTGTGGAAAATAGTTGGGGGGAAGGCAAGAGTGGAAAAAGGGAGACAAAGGGAGGCGATTGCTCTATTCCAGGTAAGTGGTGATGGTAGCTAGGATTGAGGTGGTGGCTGGCAGTGGAGATGGTATTAGAACACCTGGACCTGTTGATGGAGTGCATGTGGAATATGAGGGAAGGGAACAAGAAGGACTCCAAGTTGGTGTGGTTTTAGCAAATTAAGTAGATGTTGGTAACTTTCCTCTAACCTAAATAAATATTTCTTAGCAAATGTATGTTAAAGTTAAATGATTATAGTAATGTGTATACTATCAGTAAAGTTAGCAATATCATATACTACTACTTACTAGTAGATGGTACTGCTTTGGCCTTGTTCCTTTTTCTGACTGTGGGGGAGACTGCAGTAGGACCAGGGGCTTGTGCATGTGCGTGTCGGGGTGAGGAAAACATGGGTCCTTTTTGGATGTGTTAGGTTTGAGATGGATGCCCATGATGCATCCAAATGAAGGTGTCAAAAAGAGGTTTGACACAGGTAAATTGGAGCTCAGAAAAGTATTTTGAGCTCAAGATACATATTCATTTGGGAGTCGTCAGCCTGTGGAGGCTCTCGAATGTCTCCAGAATGCCTCTAGCTCACCTGGAGATTGGGGCATCTAGCATTTAGAGGCTGTGTAGACTAGAAGCCAGCAAAGGAGAGTGAGAGAGAGGAATAAAATCAAGAGAGTTTGGTGTCAGAAAGCAGTGAGTGGAAGGTGTTTTGAGGTAGAGGGATCAGAAATTTAGAAATGATGCCATGAGGTGGAAAAAGGTGAGGACCATTGGATTTACAACCTGAAGTCTGTTGGTGACCTTCACAGTTTGGGGTGGGGGATGCAACACTGGGGGAATGATTAAGAAGGAATAGATGTTTATTTGCATTACTCTTCCCAGTTAGAAGATTTCTCTGTATTTAACCAGGGTAGTGATTTGGTATTATCTCGCTTTTACATTTTGGGGCTAAGTTTTTAATGTTTGTATTATTTTTCTAGGGAGGTCTGTCATTCTCAAAGGATTTTTGTGTGTGTGTGATTTCCTCCTCCCTACCCCAGCCAAAAAAAAGTAAACCTCTGCTTTATTAGATTCAAGTCCTTTGTGATCTTTAGGACTAACATTGCAGTATGGCTATCATAAGGTAATAGTGCCGAGTTCATATATTGTATCTTGGTGAGTCCCTTTTGCAGGGCTTAGTTTGAAATACTGGGCAGTGTGTAAATTGAAAAATCAGTAAAATTGCTGCTGCCATCTGTTTAAACATTTTTATATACATTGATTTGCACTGACCTTTTGTACCCTGTTTAAACTAGTGAATGTACTAGAGTGAGTTGGTGCATATGTTTATTTTTAACACAGCACAAGTTATTTATCATACTCTATTTTTTTTATTCTATTAAGGTTAGGTATTATGTTAATGTTTTACCTTGAATGTACTTGGAATTCGGTTCATCATATAAATATCATCTTTTCAGTCATCTATCAATCACCTCTTATTCATTGGTTGTAGATTATCCCTGGTACTCTCGGTTCTGCTTAACTTGAGTGCTTGAAGTTGCCCCTTTTTCTGAAATTGGTGTTCTTGTCCAGACACAGACTTGTAAAGTACATGCATTAAGCTAGGAGCCAATAAGATATCTAGTCGTTGCTGAATGCAGTTAACAGTTTCATCTAAGAAAATGTCCCATAAGGCAAATGTTTACCTCAGTACTTCTCAACGGAGCAGAAATGTATACATAGCAGCTTGTGGATAAAAATCCCGATACCGGTTTTACATTCAAATTTGGGGTATGGGATTTTGGGGGAAGTGTTGCACAAATATCCTAAGTGAACTGTTGTTAGCTGCCGTCCGGTTGACTCTGACTCAGACTGATGGCGACATTATGTACAACAGAGTGAAATGTTGCATAGTCCTGTGTCATCCTCACACTGCCAGCAGGTGGGAGTCCACTGTTGTGGCTGTTGTGCCACTCCATCTCACCAAGGGTCTCCCATGCCCCTGTTGGCCCTCTGCTTCACCAAGTATGATGTCCTCCTCTGGCGATTGATTCCTCCTGATGATGTGTCCAAAGCAAGGGAGTCGGACAGTGTTCTAGGGTTCTTTGGTGATCCATAAGGTTTTCATTGGCTAATTTTTGGGAGTAGATCACTAGGCCTTTCTTCCTAGCCTCTCTTAGTCTGGAAGCTCCGCTGAAACCTGTCTACCCTGGGTAACCTTGCTGGTGTTTGAAATACTGGTGGCATAGCTTCCAGCATCAAAGCAACATGCAAGCCACTGACAGACAGATGGTGGCCCAAGTGAACTAGCTGGTGTTTTTTTATTCATATCACAAAAGTTATCAATCAAGTTCTTTGGATTGTGATTGATACTTGTCGCATTTTCAGACAGTTAGAGGCCGTCTTCCAGTATGCCTTTACAGTCAATAAGTATTTAGAGGAGAAATTATTTATGATATCTTTTATTGTAAATAACTTTGACATAATTTCTAGGTAGGGAAATCGATTTTATTTGCATGACTTTAAGTTTCTGACTTGAATTCTGGTGCTGGAAGTCACTGAGGGAGGTGGAGGCAGCCAGTGGAGCATGTTGCTTGGGCAAGTCATTGACTCCCAGTGTCAGGGAAAAGGTAGCAGCAGTTGTGGGAATACTGAGGGTAGAACTAAGGAACTTTCAGAATCGGAAACATTCTTTTAATTCAGAAAGTATTGTTCGGAATCACGTGTTAGGTACTGCCAGAGGAAAGCAGCTGGCAGCCCATGGAGCCACAAGTTTTGGCTACACAGGAAATTTGCTTCCTAAATAATTTAAATTTCTTCTATCACTACTTACAACCCTTCCTCTTCTATGGAAGTACATCGCAGTTTCTTAAGGTAATTTACTGGAATTGACTTTGTAAAGATTTATTTCTTAGCAGACTTTGCTAGAACACATTTATCCTAAAGAAAAAGAAATCACTGAATTAGTATACCTAAAAGACCCTAAAAGAAAGCATTTGTTTTATTACAAGCATCCGGGAGGATTTTTTTTTTTTTTTAAATAAACGTGAAAGAGAAATTTCCTCTAACTTAGGTACGTATTTCAAAACATACTAAGTAAATATGTTAAGTGATTACAGTGATGTGTGTACTGAGAATAGCAGTAAAGTTAACAGTGTCATACACTAAACCAAACCAGTTGCTGTTGTGGGTTCCAAATCATGGCAACCCCATGTGTATCAGAGGAGAACTGTTCTGAATAGAGTTCTCAATGGATTTTTTTTTTTTTTTTTGGAAGTAGATTGCCATGCCTTTCTTCAGAGGTGCCTCTGGGTGGACTCGAACCTCCAGCCTTTAGGTTAGCAGCTGAATGCATTAACCGTTTGCACCACCCAGGGATACTGCATTGACCTTGTTCTTTTTTCTGAGTAACCTTCGCTTTGAAAGTCCTCAGAATACATAGCTGTATTTTCTAATAAGACTGGTAGTAGCCCTCCAGAAAACTTCCTCCTTTTTTTTTTTTTTAATTGTACTTTAGATGAAGGTTTACAGAAAAAGATAGCTTCTCATTAAACAGTTAGTACACATATTGTTTTATGACAGTGGTTAGCAACCCCATGACATGTCAACACTGTCCCTTCTCAACCTTGGGTTCCCTATTACCAGCTTTCCTGTCCCCCCTGCCTTCTAGTCCTTGTCCCTGGACTGTTGTGCCCCATTACTCTCGTTTTGTTTTATGGGGCTGTCTAATCTTCGGCTGAATGGTGAACCTAGGGAGTGACTTCATTACTGAGCTAAAACGGTGTTTGGGGGCCATATTCTCAGGGTTTCTCCAGTCTCTGTCAGGCCAGTAAGTCTGGTCTTTTTTGTGTGTGTTAGAATTTTGTTCTACATTTTTCTCCAGCTCTGTTCGGGACTCTCTGCTGTGATCCCGGTCAGAGCAGTCAGTGGTGGTAACCGGGCAGCATCTAGTTGTACTGGACTCAGTCTGGTGGAGGCTGTAGTAGTTGTGGTCCATTAGTTTTTTGGACTAATCTTTCCCTTGTATGTTGTTTTCTTTATTCTCCCTTGCTCCCGAAGGGGTGAGACCAGTGGAATATCTTAGATGGCTGCTCACAGGCTTTTAAGACCCCAGACGCTACTCACCAAGGTAGAATGTAGAACGTTTTCTTATGCCAGTTGAGCTAGATGTTCCCGGAGACCATGGTCCCTACAGCTCTCTGCCTAGCAGTTCA
This sequence comes from Dugong dugon, assembly GCA_030035585.1. Taxonomy (NCBI): domain Eukaryota; kingdom Metazoa; phylum Chordata; class Mammalia; order Sirenia; family Dugongidae; genus Dugong; species Dugong dugon. The sequence goes on along the minus strand of CM057480.1, from coordinate 15,887,119 downwards.
GTCCCTCAGAGAGTTTGGATGTGTCCAGAAAACTTATTTGGAGCTTAGTATCCTGAGATATTTTCACATCCAAAGTTTATTTATTACGTAGTAAACATTGTCAAGTGATACAGACCAGTCCTAAAATAAGTCACATGTCCAGGACACAGTTCTTGTTAGAACTGAAATCTGAAGTTGTTTCCATTCTTTCCAGCCGTAGCACTGGATTCTGTGTAGATGCAGAGATTTCTCCTACTGAATTTCACTGTGACTGTTTACGTTTATAAATATTGGGGGGAAATTGTATATTGTATTACCTGCAAGTTAAAATGCATATGATTATGGAAAAAAGTAAAAAGCTATTACAGTCTTGGAGCCTGAATTTACTTGTTACGGAAATTTTGTAGCTGGGAAGGACTGGATGTCCTCTTTCTCTGTCTCTATGCTTCATTTAATATGAGGTGTATGTTGATAGTGAATTTGTGAGAAACAAATAAGCATCCTTTGAAGAGGTGACTTAGCAGAGAGAAAAGTAACAGTAAGTCGTTTTGCCCATGCTCTCCTTTGTGCCACCAGGTGGTTGGCACTGGCTCTGTTTTCCTTTCTACTCTCTTTATTTTCCAGAGTCACTCTGCAAACCTTTCGACACTCAGTGGTTTATTACAGTCCAGCTTTCATTTTCTTCCAAAGATTTAAACTTCCCACCCGGTTAGTAAGCCCCTCCAGAGCAGTCATCTTCCAGTTCCATTCCCGAGTGTCTCTGCTGTCCCTCAAGCCCCTAATGTAGTGCTAGGTTTGAGGATGATAACATTGCTTCTTGTCATTTGACCCGAAGGTGTATAAAACGAAATGCTGTCTTGTTTAATGGGCTGAGTTGCATCTCAGTGTATACCTAATGACATTATTGCAGGTTTAATTTGCAATTTCCTTTCAGGTTGAAATCTTTGTCAGTTCACATGTGCATTTCTGGCCTTCTCTCAGCCTGGTGTGCTCCCTGCCCTTCCTACCCCTTCAAGAAAAAAAGGGAGAGCCAGTTGGTGATGTTTTTTTCAGAAATTTCTTCTGGACATGCTCACTTGAGACAGAAAACTGATAGTCTGTGACACTTTTCAAGGAGAAGATAGGATTGTGTGTACTCAGTATATATGAATTGTTATGGCCCCAAACTTTGAAGGTCTGATTCATTCCTCAACAAGTATTTACCAAACCCAATAGAATTAGTAGTTATGTTCCTTGAATGAGTTTTCAAAATATGTAATATACTGAGCATCCATCATTTGCACCGTGAGAATTGTCTGTACTAATAGCAGATTTTTGCTTTATTTTTTATTATTAGTTTTGCAACCTTGGCAGGGTTATCAGTGACTCAGGTGAGGTGGGTGGGGCCTCCTACCTGCCTCACCCTACCACCTCCTCTGCCTGTTCACCTTGACCCGGGCTGAGCAGTGCAAATCATTGACCATACAACCAGTACTTTGGTCTGAGCTTGTCCTGGCTTATTCTGTTGTGTGGCCCTTTGACTTAAGATACAGCTGTACCCAGCTGCTCCTCACAGTGTCTCTGCTCTTATGGAGATTACATTTATATGGAGGGAGGGAGATGGACAATAAAAGAAAGAAATACACAAAAGTTATTTCAGATAAAAGCACTAAGAAAACAAAGCGGGGCAATAGCATATAGAGTGACTGAGAAGGTTGAGGCATTGGTGGGTGCCACTTTTGGGAGATGGTCCCGAATGATGACAGGGACCCAGCCGTAAGAATGGCATTTTAGCCTGAAGAACAGCAAATAGAAAGGTGCTGAGGTGGGGAAGGCCAGTGTGGCTGGACATAGTGAGTGTGGGTGACAGTGGTAGGAAATGAGGTAGGCAAGGGTCAGAGGGTCAGTGTTTGTTCTTAAATTGCAGTAGAAAGCCATTGGAGAGTTTTAAGTAGAAGAGTGAAAGTACTACCAGAGTTGGCCTGTACCTTAAGAACATATCACATAAAATTTCCAACTTATAAAAATAGAGATTATGGAGTTACTCCTTGTAAAGTTTATTACTATTATTATTAATTTTTGCATTACGAACGGGTCATTGACATTTCTTTTTTTTTAATTTTTTAATTGTATTTTAGGTGCAGGTTTACAGAACAAATAGTTTCTCATTAAACAGTCAGTACAGATATTGTTTTATGACATTGGTTAACAACCCCATGAACATGTCAACGTTCTCCGTTCTCAACCTTGGGTTCCCTATCACCAGCTTTCCTGTCCCCTTCTGCCTTCTAGTCATTGTCCCTGGACTGCTGTGCCTCATTAGTCCCTTTTGTTATATGGGGCTGTCCAATCCCCAGCTGAATGGTGAACCTTGGAAGTGACTTCACCACTGAGCTAAAAGGGTGTCTGGGGGCCATACTCTCAGGGTTTCTCCAGTCTCTTTCAGGCCAGTAAATCTGGTCTTTTTGTGTGTATGTTAGAATTTTGTTCTACATCCTTCTCCAGCTCTGTCCAGAACCCTCTGTTGTGATCCCGGTCAGAGCAGTCAAATTGACATTTCTTTTTGTAGCAGTTCTAGTACATCTAGAAGTAAAATTATACAAAGAATCAAGACATGCTGCTCAAAATTTGTGTCTCAACCTGTGAAGCGAAGTGCAGCAGTACTTGGCTTGTCTTGACACCAGACTGAACAAAAACGTGAATGATTGTAATACATATATAGCAAACAACTCCTTAGTTGTCTGTGTAACCTGCTTGCCTGTGTTCCTAGCTGTCCATCTGGAGTGAAGACAGCCTGCATCTGGCAGTACAGGAGCATCAGGAATTTGGCCTTCTACCTCTTCAGAGCAAGAACAACATATGAGACGGGGAAAGCTAGGAGAGTTCGGTAGCTTGGAAATAAGCAGGGAACCTCAGCAGTCTGGGAGGCAGCTTGCTAGATCTTCCACCAGTACCCACTTGGTTCCCGGTGGTACTTAAAAGATTTTTCTGTACAATATGAAGCACCATCACAACAGCCCAGGGACAAGGACTGGAAGGCACGAGGGGACAGGAAAGCTGGTAATAGGGAATCCAAGGTTGAGAAGGGAGAATGTTGACATGTTCATGGGGTTGTTAACCAATGTCATAAAACAATGTGTGTACTAACTGTTTAATGAGAAACCGTTTGTTCTGTAAACCTTCATCTAAAGTACAATAAAAATAAATGAAGTACAATAAAAATTTTTTTAAGAGGACTATGCTTAGCACTCCATATGAAACATAAATCTGAATGATTTTAAATGAATATATTTTATGGGTTTATTAAAAAAAAGAAAGTTTGCCTGATATGACTAGAGGGAGGATTGCCTTTCCAGTTTCCTTGATTTGGTAGGCGCTTCAGTGGAGTAATAATTTTGCCACAGTTTTTCAGTTATGATAGCTGAAATATTTGATCTAAAGGGGACGTTGAGGCCAAAAATAGCTGATAAGGCTAATAAATAGATTGCCATAGTGTTATAATATTCTTAAGTGTGAATTTGAAACTTCAGTTACTAGTTTTTTTGATATGTTTATATGATATAGAATGTCTTATAAAATAAATTATATTTCTAGCATATCTTAATAAACTGTAATAGGAGGTTTTTGGGTTAAATGATAAGGAATTGTATGTCAGTTCTTATGAAAGAATCTTTTTTTTCTTTTAACTGAAGGAGCAGTTTCTCATGATCCTCTCTTCCACCCAGCTAATCAACAGCTAAGAACAAATTTTTTTCACTTAACCATTATAGAAAGGTTACACATACCATTCGGAATTCTCAAAGGGACAGAATTTCAGTGCAAGCATAATACGAGTATTTGTTCAAAGGGGAACAGTAACATCAATAATACAAAATAACCAAAATACAGAAAAACCACAAGTAATTTATATTTGGCTTTGAAATGAATTTTGTTGGTTGTATTTTAAAATGATATAAATGAGTATGTCTAATATTTTGGGTATTTTATACAAAATAATAAAGGAAGAATAGTAGAACATCCGATTTATAGTATTCTGGACAACTCTTCAGACTTACCATATAAATCTTAGCTCAGTTTCTTTTTGCTTCATATTCTGTGTTGTGAAGATTTTAAAAATAGAATAAAACTTAAATAGTGATAGCAGCTAGCTTTCTGAAGTATGTCAATATGGTTGTTATTCTCATTTTATAGATGAGGAAAGAGAAACTTAAAATGGTTATATCGCTTGCCCAGGGTCATTTGGCTCTTAAGTGGTGAAGCTGGTATTTAGGGCATCTTCAAACCCTTGTATGTCTAGCTGTTGTGCTCTGCTGCCTCTGGCAGTGGCTCTAGGAGTTGTAGAGCTCACTTTGAGTTATTGCCTGTTAAATTTTGTTCAGATGTAAAACTGTTTTCAAAGAATAAAATTAATAACAGATGTCTTAATCTGATTTTAAGATTTTCTTACCTACGGAACCAAATATGCACTGTAAAGAAGTATTCACTGTAAAGAAATTACGGACCAAAAATTAATCCTGCCAGCGGCTCTTCTTTCACCCATAGTTGCTAATCATTTCTTTCCTGTTAGAAGCCAAGTTTACTAATTTTGAATGTCAAAAGATACTGCTAGGTGGAGGGCTAGAGACCAACCCGGTATTAGTTAATTCAGTTAAAGGGAAGGGCAGGGTTCAAACAATCATGTTAAGATTAGCCAGTGGCTGATCTTATTTCTCCGTCCTTTTCTCTTCATAAGCCTGATTGTATCCAACTTCTTCAAGCCATTTGCTTTTTCTGGAATTAAAATGGCCTCCCTGTATCTGTATAGAATAACTGCTCAGCATAAACCTTACTTTTAAATTTCGTTGAATTTTTATTATTTTTAACACTGTATTTAAATTTAAAAAGACAGGGTTCTTCCACAGTTTAGCCATTGGCATTGTTTCCTCAGAGTGACCATCCACCTCTACCTGTTTTCCAGTATAGAAAGCAATGATCATCACAACATTCCTCTGTTTAAAAATTTAAGGCCTCCAGTTGTCCCTAGGGAGCGCTGGTGGCGCAGTGGTTAAGAGCTCGGCTGCTAATCAAAAGACTGGCAGTTCGAATCCACTGGCCGCTCCTTAGAAACCCTATGGGGCAGTTCTACTCTGTTTTATAGGGTCACTATGAGTTGGAATCAAATTGATGGCAACAGGTTAATTACCCCTAGAGTTAAGTACCCAAAATTGTTTATATGCTATACAAATCCCTTTGAACCCTGATCCCAGCCTACTGTCTCCCCATCTAGTTATCCCTCCTCCCCTGTAAATTTACTGGGAGTCACTTGGTGTGGTACAAATGGTGATCATCCCTGACTGCTAACAAGCAGAAAGGTTGGAGGTTTGAGTCCACCCCGAAGACAAGCTTGACAGTCTACTTCTGAAATACCAGCCATCAAAAACCCTATGGATCACAGTTCTTCTCTGACACACATGGGGTTGCCATGAGTCGGAATTGAGTTGACAGCAACTGATATAACTTACTGTATTCAGTCTGCATCCTAGAATGTTCCCTCTCCCAACTTCTATCCTTATTATTCTTCAGAGCTCAGACAAAAAAGAGAAATGACTTAGCCTGCTCATCTGTGTCCCCATGACACTTTGTACATACCTCTTTACAACATTTATCACATTCAACTGTGGTCACTTGTGTCTGTCACTCCAGCAGACTAAGTTCTTTAAACTGATTGTTCTATTTTTATTTCTTGGGCCTAACACCAGAGATGCCTAAAAAGTTTGAATGAATTACTGAAACAAGTTAAAGTATAGTAGTATTTGGTTAGTAGTAGTTGTGCAAATGTTACTGGTTTGTTTCTTTAGATGATAGCATCAATCACTAAGAAAGATTACAGTCAGGTTGAAGTAATGAATACAGTAAATAAATCTTAATCGTTCTTTGGTATAAAACCCCATTTTTGCCTCTTATATAAATTTAATATTTATTCTTAATGTTTTAAAAATAGGTTTAACTTTTTTAAAACTAAAAATTTAGATCAGTTTTACAACATAAGAAAATGAGCTCATTATTTAGATAATTACCATTGCTGATTGAAGCAATTGCTGGTAAAGGCATTGGAGTTGCTGCATTACAGGTAGATGTAAGTTACATTTTTTCATAAAATGTTAGGGTAACAGTCATCATCAGAAAAGGAGAATTGAAAAATTTTATTTGACTGAACTTACAAACTGAGCATTCATTGTATGTCTGTGTGTGTGCACAGCACTGAACTAGATTGTATGGAGATAGGAAGGTGTGATAGACGGTCCCTACTTAAAAGGAACATGAGATAGCTAGTGAACAAGATACTGCATGTTAAGATTTATTAGCAACCTGCACTACAAATTTGTTTATAATTTCTATCATAATTCCCTTTCACCTAAACCTTGTCCTGTGATTGCAGCGGTTTCCTTAGATAGTGTCTCACTCTCCAGTCTAATATTTCCAGTCATTTCCCTGACCCAGCATATCTGAGGGATAGGAGAAATGCCCATCAGTGCAGTGGCTCATTTTGCAGTGATGAGGGCGAAGGAGGGGAGAGATTATCGAGGGTCGGGGGAAAAAATATAAAGCTTCCAGTGATTCTTACAAACTGTAGATTGGGGTTGGCAGTAGCTGGAGGGGCAGTCTCTCCCTCTTCTCTTCCTTGAGAGGAAATGCGAGAAAGAAGCGCTGAAGTGGGAGGATTTATAGATTCAGAGAATTGGAGGGAAAGGTAAAAGCCTTTGAATAACCTGAACTGAGCTAATGAGAAATGGTGAAGGAAAAAGGAAGAGAGAAAGAAAAGGGATCTAGGAGAGAGAAGATGACAGGTGCCTTGAGGTTAGAAAAAGGGTCTTAAATGTTTTCTCCCACAGGCTTAGTTTGCTACTTTGGGAAAACATCTGAAAGAGAAGCAGAAAAAGAAAAGCAAAAAGCCTCCAGAACCTTGAGTTTGTGACCAGTAGCATGGATTGATTGTCTCTGCTGGGCCTGAGTTCCTGGGCAGAGGATCCCTATGGTTTGCCGCTACTTCAGAATTCTGGTAGAGAAGCCCTGGCATAGTCACAGTGTGGATATGCTGCATGTTTCCCTTACCCCTCTTCCCCAACTCTCTTTTCTATTTCTTACTTAGCTAGACACCTGGAATTTGGCTCTAGAATAACTTGAGAGGTATTTTTGCCAAGAAAATATCTTTGGGGAAACATCTGTTTATATGATTTTTTTAAAAAATACTTCCTGATCCTTCAGAATCCTTGATTTCTTAAATTCAGGTGCTTGATTTCTGGGCCAGGCTTACCCTAAGTAGCTTCTCAAGCTTTTCAGGATGGTATTCAAATTTATGCTAAGCCCTTCACATGAAGTCTTCTTGTAAGGGGCGTAGACAGTTTCATTTGTTATACATTATAGATTTAGGGTTCGCAAATGCCAGTAGCCGCCATCTCTTGCCCTGCCCCCGCTACACACAAAAATAAAAACCACAAATAATGAAGAATTGTAGTGTTTAAATACTGGTCAGGATGTAGAGTGGTTTTTGGCAAGCTGTGGTCATCTGTTGAATCCAAAAACACATTTAAGTCCTGGGTTTAAAGAAGGACAGCATGGATTGGAGAGCAGTATAAGTAAATATTGAGGTGGAGGCAGGCTTGGGTCTTTGGTTGTGTGGAAGCTTCTTATGAGGCAACAGTGCAACGCTTGGAGCTGTGGGGAAACCCAGCACTGCTTTCTCCCTGTCACTTATGACTGTTCTCCATTCACTTAAATGTGGAACATACTCCTGCCTGGAGAGTGGCCTTGCCATTCCTTTCTGTGTGTCATACAGCAGACAGTGTGCCTTGCCAGATTAGCGGTTACAGTTGGAGCATTATAATAGTCAGCATATTACAGCATTAGATCCCATGTGGAGGTGGTGATAACAGAACAAGAAAAACAGTAATGGCTAACTCCTGTTGGCCAGTTACTGTGGATCAAGTTCTGTTCTAACAGCTTTAAATGTTTAACCCTTTCATGACCTGTGGAGACATACAGTATCCCACCCACTTTTCCCTGCTCTCGGGTTTTTTAGGACTCTACTTTTCCTGCAGAAGTATTTGCTGCCCTCCACTGGGAATTTGTGTAATGGTGAAAGGCGAAAGAAATGTTTATTGAAGCAAAATAGCTGGGGTATCAGCCTTAAATGTGAGGTAGTGCGTCCAGGAAGTGTGATTGGGTAAAAATTTTGTCTCTTGGCTTTTGTCTCTTTTTGCTAGATAAGCCTTGTAAGCACATTTATTCCTGGTGGGTTTGGGGGTTTTTTTGTCTGTGTGCATATCACAATAAATCCTGCTGCACCCACAAATCCTGGCACCCGAGAATCCTCTGAGGTTTGTGGGAGCCCCATGTATTCCTAAATAATATTTTGCAAAAATCCATGTTAAACCCGTTGCTGTTGAGTTGACTTCAACTCATAGTGACTCTATAGGACAGAATAGAACTGCCCTATAGGGTTTCCAAGGAGCAGCTGGTGGATTCCAACTGCTGACGTTTTGGTTAGCAGCCTGAACTCTTAACCATTGCGCTACCAGGGCTCCAAAATCCATATTACCAACCAAAAACACACTCTGTGACTCTACATGCTTCCATTAATGAAAACACATGGTATCAAAAAAAAAAAAAAAAAAAAATTCAAAGCAGAAAATAATAGGGTCATTTTACAGATGATAAATTCAAAGCATAAGGTTATATAGCTAGAAAGTGGAGGAGCCAGGGGAGGTGTGCAGGCAAGCACCCTTCACAGGCTCCATACTGTCAACCACTCCACTTTGGGGAGAGTTAGGAAGTTCAGTCTAAAACTGCTTTTGTTATTAGTTAAGACTTTTTATGTTGTAAGTAGGGCTATTTGGGTGGCACAAATGGTTAAGCAGTAGACTACTAGGCGAAAGGTTGGCAGTTCAAACCCACCCAGAAGCGCCTCAGATGATAGGCCTGGCAATCTGCTTCCAAAAGGTCACAGCCTTGAAAACTATGGAGCACAATTCTGCTCTGCAACACATGGGGTCACCATGAGTTAGAATCGACTTGACTGCAGCTAACAACATGTTTCAGATAACAGAAATGTAGTTCTAACTCATTTAAATAAAAAGGTGAGATTATTGTAAGGATATGAGAGTATGTGTCTGATAACCCAAAAACTAAAATGTTTTGGATCCCAGGAACAACAGAAGCTGGGGATTGTTCCCAGCTCTCATCTCTGCTTCTCTCTGCAAGTGTGCTTTAATTTTTTCTCACATTGCAAATGGCTGTCCGCTGCCGCACAGCCTTGCCTGGAGGAACGTGACCACAGACACTTAGAGAGAAACGGAAAGAATATCTTTGCCAATTCTAAAACTTCTGGGTGAGGGGCGGGTTAGTCCAGGCTGGTTGGCTCCTAGACCAATCAGCAGTTTTGGTAATTAAAGTGAAAGGGTCCAAATAACACTAATATTGGTAGTTAATTTAATAAAATGGAAACTGGTTTCTAAAGGAAGAAACTTTATTCTTTTAGCTTTAAATAATTACTCATTCAAGTTTCTTCAGTACTCCAAGCTCTGTGAGGATAGGGATCTTAACACGGTGCTTGGCAAATAGTAACTGCTCAAATGTTTACTGAATGAACAAAGAAACAAATGAGTAACTTTCATGAAAAAGGAAAATTTATGAAAATAGAATTCTGTTTTCTGATTGTCACCCAGGGAATTGCTTAGATACAAATAGTTGGTCTGTTGAAACAGAACACACATGGTTAGCAAACGAGAAGGGGCTGTATTTTCCTTAGGGCCAGAGCCCTAAAACGAAAAAAAAATTTTCAGGTTTCTTTTAATTGTAGAGCACCACATCTCCTTTTGTCTATTTTTTACCATTTCTGTCCCTTTTCTCCCCTTTTTCCTTGCTATCCATATGTTTGTGTCTCAGAACTTCTTTTTATTTTCCTTAACTCTTTTATCTCTCTTAGCAGAGTGTAAAACAAAGATATTTACCATTTTTGGTGTCTTAAAAATACTGGTTTTGTGTTACCTGTTGCTAACCTAAAAAATGAGTGGTGTGTGGTATTTTCTTCCCTTGGAAGTGAACCATCTTATAAACCAAAAAATCAAAATCCGTTGCCCATTGAGTCAATTCCGACTCACAGCAACCCGATAAGACAGAGTAGAATTGCCCACATAGGGTTTCCAAGGAGTGGCTGGTGGATCCAAACTGCCGACCTTTTGGTTAGCAGCCAAGTTCTTAACCCACTGCACCACCAGGGTTCCTGAACCCATGTTACAGTCATACACAAAAAGTAAGAACTTAACAGGCTTTCCCACTGGGGAATCATTTGTTTCCTAGGCATCTTTGGAAGCAGCTACATTAATGAATTTAATTTGGTTTACTATTTTAAATAATAATTTTTTTTCTCCATTTTAGACTATTAATGTAGAGTTAAATTTGAAGATAGAAATAAACACTGATTCAGAAAGCCAAATGAGGTCTGAAGGCCATCCTGAAGCAGTAGTTAAACAAAGTGTTAAATTTAATGCAGATGAGAAGGCTGTTGGAATGCAATGGCAAAGTTATTTAACAAAACTAGAGAGAGGAAAATTTATTGTATTTTAGAGCAAATTTTGTTGTCTATGTAAAGAAAATTATAGGCATGACTGTGAAGAAATAAGGCTGATTAAAGATGCCAAAAGTTTTATATCATAAATTTCTAAATTTTTGGTAGATGACTTAACATGTTAACTGTTGGTACATTGTTCAAAACATCTTTTGGAATGACTTTTGCAAGACCTTTATAGTTCATTTATGAACCACACATGGCTTCATTATTACATAATTATATGATTATCTTTGCTGTAATAAGAGCTTGGGTTTGAGTCTCCCAAATGTGGGTTCGTATCTTAGCCCTGCGTCTTTCTAGCCCTGTAACTTTGGGCAGTCACTTAACCTCACTTCTCATAGCCTTATTTCCTCATCCATAAATTGGATCCATCAAGTTCTCCTTCAGAGGGCAAATATTTGCCACTATTTAGTTTTATTTTTCTAAAACACAGCTAGTTATTTAGTTTTTTCACTTAAATCCTTCCTGTTCATGTCATTGCTGATGTCAGATGGATCCTGGCTGAAAGCAGAGAAAACTAGAAAGTTGTTTACCTGTGTTTTATTGACTATGCAAAGGCATTCAGCTATGTGGATCATAACAAATTATGGACAACATTGCGAAGAATGGGAATTCCGGAACACTTAATTGTGCTTATGAGGAACCTGTATATAGATCAAGAGGCAGTCGTTCGAACAGAACAAGAGGGGGATACTGCGTGGTTTAAAGTTAGGAAAGGTGTGCATCAGGATTATATCCTCTCACCGTACTTATTCAATCTGTATGCTGAGCAAATAATCGGAGAAGCTGAACTATATGGAGAAGAACGGGGCATCAGGATTGGAGGAAGACTCGTTAACAATCTGCATTATGCAGATGACACAACCTTGCTTGCTGAAAGTGAAGAGGACTTTGAAACACTTACTGATGAAGATCAAAGACTGCAGCCTTCAGTATGGGTTACACCTCAACATAAAGAAAACAAAAATCCTCCCAACTAGACCAGTAAGCAACATCAACATTCTGATAAATGGAGAAAAACTGAAGCTTTCAAGGATTTCATTTTACTTGGATCCACAGTCAGTGCCCCTGGAAGCAGCAGTTAAGAAGTCAACTGATGCATTGCACTGGGCGAATCTGCTGCAAAAGACCTCTTTAAAGTGTTAAAAAGCAAAGATGTCACTTGAAAGACGAAGGCGTGTCTGATCCGAGCCATGGTGCTTTCAGTCGCCTCATACGCATGCAAAAGCTGGACAATGAATAAGGAAGACTGAAGAAGAATTAATATCTTGGAGTTACGGTGTTGGCGAAGAATATTGAATATACCATGGACTGCCAAAAGAATGAACAAATCTGCCTTGGAGGAAGTACAGCCAGAATGCACCTTGGAGGCGAGGATGGCGAGACTTTGTCTCACGTACTTCGGACATGTTATCAGGAAGGAATCAGTCCCTGGAGAAGGACATCATGCTTGGTAGAGGGTCAGCGATAAAGGGAGGACCTTCAACAAGATGTCTTAACACAGTGGCTGCAACAATGGGCTCAAGCAAAACGATTGTGAGGATGGCACAGGACCAGGCAGTGTCTCATTCTGTTGCACATAGGGTCTCTATGAGTCAGAACCAACTGGATGGCATCTAACAGCAACATCCATGTCACTCACCTCTGTAACATGTCTCATCACCCGGTAGCTGTTAGGTATTCACCTCTAACCTCTCTTCCTCCCTCCCTTCCTCCAAGTTCTACTTTTCCCTGAATGGATGGCACTTGCTATCTTCTCCTGGCGGCTTTTTATAAAAAGCTCTTCAGTGCTAGGGAAGTTGTTTGAGGATAGAAATTGGATACTGTTTTTCTTAGAGTTTTGTTTTATAAATGTTGGCTTAAAATATTTATGTGATGGGAGAATTCACTTGGAGAAAATCTCTTTAAATGTGATAATACCTGGATACTCACTAAATATAATGTCCATCACTTTTAAAGTACCAATCAGTGTGGCTTTGCCTAATATATAAGCAGTATTTGCCTAATTCTTTTCAAACTTTATCTTGCAGGGAAGATGTATTTCAGAAACTCAGTTTTTTTTTTTTAGGGGGGTAACTATGGACAGGTGTAGTTAACTTTGGATTTCCTAAAGCTTTTGACTTCCACCCTGTCTCTTAAAACCTTTTGAAAAAAGGACACACACAGCCCTCTTTCCTTCCCTTAAGGGAAAAAGAACATTTTTAGGTTTTACATATGGAGTTACCCTGATCACTTAATTGAAGTAATCATTTAAGACAATCTATTGTTGTGTTTATATGTTTAGTACAGTGTTTCTCAACCCTGGCTGCTATTTCAATTACATGTGTTTTAAAAAAAACACAGATGCCAGTGCTGCACCCGCTGAATCATCATCTCCGAGGGGGAGGCTAGGCATCTGCATTAAAATAAAATACAGACTTTAGTAGGGTAAGAACGAGGAGATTAATGCATATTTTGGGTATAGCATACCTCTGGTCCTAATTTCCATAAAAATGCTTTTATGACACGTAATAAATTATTTAAACAAAACACAATAGAAAAAAATAGTCATTCAATTTTAGAAATTTTTTTTTTCTTTTTTCAGACTTTAGAAGTAAAACCTCAGTGTAAAGATGAGTGTATCTCCATCAGTTTGTAGATTCTTGTTTGAAAAACCCTGGTGAATGGAGACTGCATTAAATTTCAGTGTGTTGCTTTGTGGATAATCTACAGAAACAGTCCTTGAACTAAATGAAAGCTTTACTTAAAGGCATTAGGCATAAAGGGGGAGGAGGGTCAGCATCTGTTTTCTTTGAGTTTTAAGCTATTTATAATAACCAGCTTTCAGCTTCTAATTTTATGATCTAGTTGTAGCAAAGACAAGATACATATTTCAGACAGTATTTTTGAGCTTTTATTACTGATTTAAGATTACTTTTTATTTTAAATGGACCTTTTGTAACAAAAGCTATTTAGGATGTAGATGAAATACATCAAAACAGCAAGAGGTTAAAGCATTTTATAGACTCGTGAACAAACCTTTAAAGCAGAGGTACTGTAACTGAAATGAATAGGAACATCTAAAATGAATACCCAGATAATAAAATTAGCCATCCATTCATGGAGTTAAGGAAATAACTGATTTAGAGTGTTACATAGAAAGCTGTTTTTCATTTGACTTTATTACTCACAAGTTTACACCTATAATGCATCCACTTACTAAGCATCAGATGTCTCCCTCGTCCCAGGCACTATACTGGAGAATCGATGTAAACTGGACAGACTAGGTCCAGGTCCTCATGGAGCCTACAGGAGGAAAGGATATTAAACAAGAACTAAAAGAGCTCTGAATGTTAGGGCGAAAAACTGCAAGGTGCTTCTGTTTCATTGGCCAATGAGGCAACTCTTTTGTTCTTTCTACAAAAGAGCTCTATTGGCTTTTCTTGGCAATTTTAGAGCTGAAAGGGAACTTATATCTAGTTCAAGTCTTCATTTTACAGATGGGAATACTCAAATATGAGAGGTGATGTGACTTTTCTAAAATGGCATACATAACCAAGGAATAGTCATCTCTAACCGTGTGCACACTCTGCCCTGCCCCTAGGGCCGTGTGATAGTAAGTGACATATAACAAGCAGGATCATATTCTTTTATTCAGGAAACTTCCTTGATCTCCTGCTTCATGTTCTCTTTCTGCTAGATGCTGGAATTACTCAAAATGAAGGTTAAGCCCTTTTAGTAGGGAGAAAAGACAGTCCATTTTGGGGACAGGGGTGGGGAGATAGAGATAAGTCTATAAATGAGTTATTTAGCATATTGAATTGGTAGATTCTGGAACCAGACTGAGTTAAAATCCTAGCTTCCCACTTAAAATGTAAGCACTCAGTACATAATACCTATTATAACTATTAAAAAGTATTCTTTAAAAAAAAGTTAAAGCCTAAAGAAGTTAAGTAACTTGCCCAGGATCACACAGCTAGAAAGTTTGGGATCCAGGATTGAAGTCCAGGACTTCTGGCACCAGAGCCCATACTCTCAATTTCTGGTTCACCTTTAAACAACCAGTTGCCTCTTTTCCCACACCAGTTAACTAGGTGTTTAACCGAGTGCCCTGTTCAGATTTAGAAGCTGAGTCAGAGTATGTTCCAAACCTACCACCAGTACTGGAAAGTGTCTCAGAATTCTAAGCATCTCAGGATACTGCTGTCTCCAAAAGAGTAATGTGTTAACTGGGAAATATTTGGTGATACATTTATTTTCCCCAGAAGACAAGAGGGACTACATTTTGGGAACATTGCCCACTTCATCCAAGTCCAGCTTGCCATGTGTTTTTATTTCTAGCCATTGATGGGCCTCAACTCGAAATTCAAAGGGTGTGTGCTATGTTGAAAAATAGCAAGCTTCTTGCTGTATTTTATAAAACATTAGGCGTGGTGTTTTTTTGTTTTGGTTTTGTTTTTTAATTAGGAGAGTAGCCCACATCCGATTTGAGTGAGAACAGTTTGTATGATAAGTAGCATTTTTACCACTCTCAGTCTTTTAAGGAACTTTTGCCATGTGGAAAGTGAAATAGTACAGGAAATACTTTGAATAGAAGGCAGACTCCGGTCATATGGAGGATAGAGAATTTTAGATTTTTATCATGCTATTGAAAATTTCCCCTTCTTTCCACTTGTCCACTAATTTATGTTGCTTATTACTACAACAAGGAGCCCTGGTGGTGCAGCAGTGAAGTGCTTGGCTGCTAACTGAAAGGTTGATGGTTCGAACCCACCCAGCAGCTTCCATAAAGATTACAGCCTAGAAAACCCTATGCGGCAGTTCTCCTCTGTCACATGGGGTCGCTGTGAGTCAAAATCAGCTTGACAGCAGCTGACACCAACAGTATTATTTCAGCAATTACTTTTAAGCCCTTTTGGGAGAAGCTCTTTATGTTGATTAATAAGTATCTAATAAGTGATAGCTGGTACGTGACTTTTTAAATATTTAACATAGGTTTCTTTTAAATAGCATACAGTTGGGACTTTTTTTTTCCCCCAGTTGGGCTATCTGTGCGTCTGAATTGGAGTGTTTGGATCATTTTCACTTAATGGATTGTTGATGTGGTCGGATTTAAATCTACCGTCTTAATATTTTTCTTTGTCTCCTTTATTCCCTATTTCCTCTTTTCATGTCTTCTTTTGGAATGAGGTTTTTTTTTAATGATCCTGTATTTTTTGTTAGATTACTAGCAAAACTTTGTGTATTGGTGATCGCTTTAGAGTTTATAGAATACATCTTTAGTTTATATAGTCTACCTTCAAGTGGTATCATAACCCTTCAGTATGGTGTAAGGTGTCTAACACTTCCCTTCAAGATTTCCACCTCCTGGCCTTTGTGCTATTGTTGTCGCAAGTGTTATTTCTGTGTATTGTTATAAACTCCACGGTACATTAGTGTTAATTTTGCTTTAAATAGTTAATTATCTCTTAAAGAGATTGAAGGAATAAGAAAAAAATTCATATTTCCTACAAATTTATGATCATTTTTGATGTTATTATATAGATACAAATTTCCACGTATTATCATTTTCTTCTGCCTGAAGAACTTCTTTAACATGTCTTGCAGTCAGGCCTGCTGATGATGAATTCTTTTGGTTTTCGTATTTATGAAAAAGTCTTTATTTCACCCTTGTTTTTCGAAACATATTTTTGCTGGATATAGAATTTTAGTTTGACAGTTTTTTTTCTTTCAGTACTGAAAGATGTTGCTTTACCGTCCCTGGTTTGCATTGTTTCTCATGAGAAGTCTGCCGTCATACTTGCCGCTGTTCCTCTGTATAATGTGTCTTTTTTCCCCTCTGGCTGCTTTGACCATTTTCTTTTTATCGCTGGTTTTGAACAATTTGATTATAATGTGCCTTGGTGTGGTTTTTTTTTTTTTTCCCATGTTTCTTTTGCTTGGAGTGTGTTCTTCTTGGATGTATGAATTTATCATTTTCATCAGATTTGGAACATTTGAGGCTATTAATTTCTTCAACTTTTTTTTCTATCCCCTCGCCCTTTGTTTAAAGTTGTCTCACAGCTCTCTTCTTTCTCTGTTTACTTTTTTAAAGTCTTTTTTCTCTTTTATCACTTTGAATAGGTTCTATTGTTTTGTCTTCAAGTTTATTAATAATTGTTTCTTCAGTGTCTAGTATGCCATCCCCCAGTACGTTTTTCGTCAGAGATGTTGTATTTTTCATATATAAGAGTTTGATTTGGGTCTTTTTATCATTTCTATGACTGTTTAACATGTTCAGTCATTCCTCTATTTTCTTGAACTTAATGGAATGTAGTTATAATTGTTTACGATCCTTGCTTACTAATTCTGTTATCTGTCTCATTTCTGGATCTGTTTCTGTTGATTGGTTTTCTCCTCATATTTTTAAGTTCCTTTCTGTGGCTGGTGACTTTTATTGGATACCAGACATCGTGAATTTTACCTTTTTGAGTGCTGGATATTTTTGTATTCCTAAAAATATTCTTGAGCTTTGTTCTGGGATGCAATTAAGTTACTTGGAAATGGTTTGATCCTTTCAAGGCTGGCTTTCAAGCTTTGAGTTATGAGAACAGCAGTGAAAACTGATTTTTCCCCTCTACCAAGGCAGTAGCCATCTGAGTATTCTCCTCCATGCCCCATAAATTACAAGGCTTTTCCTCTCTGACTGGTGGGAACCAATACTAGGGAGTTGTTCCCTCTGCTCCTTTTGGGTAGCTCTTTCCTGGGTTTGCAGTAGTGTCTTCTCAGGCATGTTCTCATCAGTACTCAGCCTGACACTTGAGGGGGCCCCTCTGCTGATCTCTGCTGATCTCTGCGCAGCTTTCTCTTCTCCAGTTCCTGTGAACTGTACCTGGGTCCTCTCCCCCACCACAGGGACAATTATAGGCCTCACTGCTTTTTCCTTCTCTGGGATCACTGCCCTGCTCCGCCTGAAGTCCAGTATCTGGAAACAGTTGCTTGATGTATTTTGTTCGTCTTTTTAGTTGTTTAAGGTGGTAGAGTAAATTTGGTCCCTGTTACTGCATCTTGGCAAGAAGCAGAAATGACTTAAAAGGTTCATGACTTTTTTTTTTTTTTGTAAATAAAGATTAGTCATTAGAAAACCGTACTTTCATGTTATTCCAGCTTTTATATATTTATAATGATAACATTTACTTTTAGAAATGTGGGTGAATAGTTTAAAAAGATAGAAAAGATATAAAAGGTATTAAGCTCATCCGAAATAGCTTTTGTGCAAATTTTATCTCCTTATAAATGAGTAAAAGCTAGATTTTATTTAAAATTCATCTTGACATTTGGAGACTGGTACTGTTTTTATCCGTATCAACTGCATATTGCAATTAGAATTTTAATTGTTTTAGGCTGTTTCTCTAGAATAGACCTGTTTTTTTTTTCCCTCTATTCCTGATTTAGGATTAGGTGTGCTTTGAGTACATATTAATTCTAATACGATTACATGTCAGGCCACATCAGAAGAGTATTTACGTTACATGTGTTGATTATAGTAGCATTTATAGTGGCTACACTGTTAGAGATTACATTTCTACAAATTCTGTTGGATTTGCAAATGAAAAGAAATGTTCTGTGTCTGATAGGAAGAAAATGTAGATGTCATACGCTCGTCCCTCACAACTTTTCATTTTTGAAAAGTGTCTTTTATATATCAGTGCAATTCACAGCTCTGGGATTCTGGAGCCACATTTGTAGTTACCATTAACAAATAAACAAAACATGTGACTGCTACTTTGACTGTAGTATTGTACTGTACTATTCTGACACAGAAATTTGAAATCCTGTGAAAGAGCCACATGCAGCTGAGAGTCCCAGTTTTTTATATCATTGTCCTGGATCTGTTTGTTTTGTGGGAGTGTGTTTGGGTAGTAGGTGGTTTGGAGTTCTGGTAGGAGAGGGGTGAAGATGTTCTGGTTGCAACATAAGGGGTAACTGCTGTTGGAGGGCAAAACAGAAGTTGGAAGAGTGTTTTTAAAGACTTGCGAGCAATGTAATACTTTGATAATCCCAGTGATATTTACATTGGATTATAATATATTTATCTTAAAACACTATAGATAAAAGTAATTATGGTATAAATTTTGGTTTGAATGTAATGGATGGTAAATCTCAGATTTATTGGACTTTATGTTGGGATCCAGGAACACTGGTGGTGCAGTGGTTAAAGCACTCAGCTGCTAACCAAGATGTTGGTGATTCCAACACACCAGCCACTCCTCGGGAGAAACACCTGACAGTCTGCTCCTGTAAAGATTACAGCGTAGGAAACTCTGTGGGGGCAGTTTTACTTTGTCACTTGGGGTCGCTATGAGTCAAAATAGACTTGATGTGGAGAAAAATGTAGAACGAATTTCTAACTCAAAAAAAAAAAAGACCGGACTTACTGGCCTGACAGAGACTGGAGAAATCCCGAGAGTATGGCCCCCGGACACCCTTTTAGCTCAGTAATGAAGTCCCTCTTGAGATTCATCCTTCCTCCAAAGATTAGACAGGCCCATAAAACAAAATGAGACTATAGGGGCACACCAGCCCAGGGGCAAGGACTAGAAGGCAGGAACGGGACAGGAGAGCTGGTAATAGGGAACCCAAGGTCGAGAAGGGAGAGTGTTGACATGTCCCGTGGGGTTGTTAACTGATGTCATAAAACAATATGTGTACTAACAGTTGAATGAGAAGCTCGTTTGTTGTATAAACCTTCATCTGAAGTACAGTACAGACTTGACAGCACACAGCAGTTCACTGACATTACGTTCATCATGTTGTGTAACCATCACCACTGTTCATCTTCAAATGTCTCTTCTATATACACTTCTGTTAAGACTTAACAGCATTTTTAGTGATCTGATGTCTCACTGTCACAAGTTAAAAGTGTGTTTTTAGATTTAAAAAAAAAAAAAAATTGACCCTTGAAGCCATACGTAAGATTTTATATACTTTTTGAGGGAAGGAAGATTCCTCATTGTAGAGTGGTAAGTGGAATAGACAATCACAACCTAGCTGGGCTGTTGAGGAATAGATACTTAAAACCTTGATTTTCTTTTCCCCTTACCTGATATCTGACTGTGGGCTGCTAGACACCAGGCTGTCTGTCTTTCATACTGAGATATGACCTAACTTATGTGACCTCTGAGGAGTGCAGTGGTTTGTTTTGTTTGAATAAAGAACCCTATGGTAGTATGATTATTGTAGTCATGGTATAACTTTATATACCATAAAGTATAGCATAGTATGTATTCTCTGTATATTATAGTGGTACATACTATGATTATTTGGTATAAAACTGTTTTTCTGTCAAGATCATAGTTTGGGGACAGTTCCCTTCAGATTTCCCAGGTTAAAGTTGACTTTCTTTGGGAAGCTTTCTGTTCCCCCAGACTAGATTTTTTGTGGCAAGGGAGGGAAGAGGGGGCAGAGGGGAGAGTGTTAGGGTCCTGTAGTACCTTCACTTGATCTGTATAACTATGATGTTAATGCCAGTCTTGACTGCCGTAAGATATGCACTTCCTACCACAGTGCCTAGCACAATAGTATGTGTTAAATATTGATGAACATTCTAAACTGTTAACTGCATGGTATTTTGCTGTTAAATGAGTCAGGGCCACTGAGTTATGTACATCTCTGTGAAGCACTGTTCACATAATGACAATCTAGATTTTCTCAGTGTTAAGTTTGCATGAATTTGTCTTAAATTTTTGGTGCTGCTGCTATTAAGAGTATAGTATGATGGTATTTGAACACAAAGTTACGCATTTAGTTGTTATTACACATAGTCAACTTTCAATAAACGACAGCCATAAAAATGTACCTCCTACCTTCTCAACTCCCACCTTTCACGACTGTTTCCTCCCCCTCCTTCCTATTGGTTTATTTTGTTTTAAACCAATACCCTTTTACTTTCCCCAGAACATTCCACATCATAAGCATCGTGAGCATCTTCCAAGCCACGGTCAACTTTAATAACTATGTGGCAGTTAGGACAATCAACAATCCAAATGACTCAAATCTATCTTCATTTATCCTTGACTGCCCTCCCCAGTCAGTATTTTCAGTGACACACTGAACTTAAATTCATCATGTCTAAAACCTAATTCTTCTTTCACCCAAATACTTCTTCTGTGTTCCTTTATCTCTCCTTATTTTGTTTTATTATTTTGCTGTTGTTGAGAAAATACACAGCAAAATATACACGAGTTCAACCGTTTTTACAGATACAGTTCAGTGACATTGATTACATTCTGAGCCGTGCATCCATTCTCACCCTCCTTTTCCAAGTTGTTCCTCCCCCATTAACATAAATTCACTGCCGCCTAAGCTTCCTATCTAACTTTCCAGTTGCTGTTGTCAATTTGATCCATGTAGATAGTTCTTAAAAGAGCATAATGCTCATAGGCAGACATTTTTTTTACTAGCTAAGCTAAAGCTATTGTTTGGTTTTAAGAAGACTTCAGGGGATATTTTGGTTTAAGGTTTACCTCTTTAATGATACCATTTTTTTCTGGTTACAAATATTGCCATCTTTATTTTGTATTCCAGTTGTAGCAACTCAAGATGTCTTCTTGATATTTCTTTCACCATTTATATATTTTTTAGGCTATTAAAAACCAAAAACCAAACCCACTGCCATTGAGTGGATTGAGTTTGAGCTTTTTTTTTTAAAAGTCATTGAAGTGGCTTTTTAGCAAAGATGTAGTGATAAAATAAATCATTAAACAAAATTTTAAATCACATGCTGGTAGCTTGTCTCTTCGGTATAATGTAGCCTATATTTGTGTGTGTATGTGTGTGCGCTTTAGATGAGGGTTTACAGAACAAATTTTCTCATTAAACAGTATACATACTATTTTATGGCATTGTTGCCAACCCCGCGACATGTTACCACTCTCCCGTTCTCGACCTTGGGTTCTCCATTTCCATTCTTCCAGCTTTCCTGTCCTGTCCTGCTTTCTTGTCCTTGCCCCTGGGCTGGTGTGCCCATTTAGTCTCGTATACATGGTTGAGCTGCGTTTATTATTGTTTGTTTTATGGGCCTGTCTGATCTTTAGCTGAAGGGTGAAACTCAGGAGTGACTTCAGTACTGAGTTAGAAGGGTGTCTGGGGGCCATACTCGCGGAGTTTCTCCAGTCTCTGTCAGACCAGTAAGTCTGGTGTTTTTTTGAGAGTTAGAATTTTGTTCTACATTTTTCTCCAGCTCTGTCCAGGACCCTCTGTTGTGATCCCTGTCAGAGCAGGCAGTGGTGGTAGCCGGTTACTATTTAGTTGTGCTGGACTCAGTCTAATGGAGGCTGTGGTAGTTGTGGTCCATTAGTCCTTTGGACTAATCTTTCCCTTGTGTTCTTTGGACTAATCTTTCCCTTGTGTTCTTTGATTTTCTTCATTCTCTCTTGCTTCAGACGAGGTGGGACCAGTCGAGTACCTTAGATGGTTGCTCACAAGCTTTTAAGACCCGAGACGCCACTCAGCAAAGTAGTATGTAGAATGTTTTCTTTATAAACTATGTTTTACCACTTGAGCTAGATGTCCCCCAAGACCATGGTGTCCCCCAAGACCATGGTCCCTAGCCCTCAGCCCAGTAATTTGGTCTCTCAGGTAGTGTAGGTGTGTCTATGAAGCTTCCATGACCTTGCCTGGATCAAGTTGTGCTGAATTCTCCAGTATTGTGTACCTTACCTGTCACCAGAGTTACCAGTTATCTATTGTCTATGTAGTGTTTTTCCTTCCCCACCCGGCTCCCCCCATAACCATCAAAGATTGTTTCTTTCTTAGTGTGAACCTTTTCGTGAGTTTTTATTATAGGGTCTCATACAGTCTTTGTCCTTTTGTGATTGACTTATTTCACTCAGTGTAATGCCCTCTAAGATTCATCCATGTTGTGAGATGTTTCGCAGAGTCATCACTGTCCTTTATTGTTGCATAGTATTCCATTGTGTGTATGTACCATAGTTGGTTTATCCATCTGTTGATGGACACTTAAGTTGTTTCCATCTTTTTGTTATTGTGAATAATGCTGCAGTGAACATGGGCGTGCATATGTCTATTCGTGTGACAGCTGTTATTGCTCTAGGATATTTTCCTAGGAGTGGGATTGCTGGATCATATGGTATTTCTATTTCTAGCTTTTTAAGGAAGCGCCATATTGTTTCCCAAAATGGTAGTACCATTTTACATTCCTGCCAGCAGTGCATAAGAGCTCCAGGCTCCCTGCAGCTTCTCCAACATTTGTTCTTTTTCTGTTTTTTGATTTGTGCCAGTAATGTTGGGACAAGATGGTGTCTCATTGTAGTTTTGATTTGCATTTCTCTAATGGTAGTGATCATGAGCATTTCCTCATGTGTCTGTTAGCTGCCGAATGTCTTCTTTGGTGAAGTGTCTGTTCATATCCTTTGCCCATTTTTTACTTGGATTATTTGTCTTTTTGTTTTAGAAGTGTTGGATTTTCGTATAGACCTTTGTCGGATTTGTCACAGCCCCAAATTTTTTCCCAGTCTCTAGCTTCTCTTTTGGTGAAGTCTTTTGATGGCATAAGTGTTTAATTTTTAGGAGATCCTAGTTATCTAGCTTATCTTCTGGCATTTGTGTATTTTTAGTTATGGTTTGTATCCTATTTGTGCCATGTATTAGGGCCTGTAGCATAGACCCTGTTTTTTCTTCTATGATCTTTTTAGTTTTTGGTTTTATATTTTGATCTTTGGTCCATTTTGAATTAGTTTTTGTGTAAGGTGTTAGGTATGGGTCCTGTTTTTTTTTTTAAACAGGTGGACATCTAGTTTTGCCAGCACCGTTTGTTAAAAAGACTGTTCTTTCACCATTTAACAGACTTTGGGCCTTTGTCAAAGATCAGGTGACCATACATGGATGGATTTACATCTGGGTTCTCGATTCTGTTCCATTGGTCAGTGTGTCTGTCATTGTACCAGTGCCAAGGCTGTTTTGACTACCATAGCTGAGGTCAGGTAGTGCGAGGCCTCCTGCTTTATTCTTCTTTAGTAATGCTTTACTTATCCTGGGCCTTTTTCCTTTCCATATAAAATTAACGATTAGTTTTTCCATCTTGTTAAAGATTGCGTCGTATTTGTAGATTGCTTTGGGTAGAATTGACATTTTCACAATATTGAGTCTACCTATCCATGAGCATAGTGTGTTTCTCCATTTATGGAGGTCTCTTTTGGTTTCTTGCAGTAGTGCTTTGTAGTTTTCTTTGTGTAGGTCTTTTAAGTCCCTGGTTAGATTTATTCCTAAGTTATTTTTTTAGGGGCCATAATAAATGGTACTGCTTTCCTGATTTTCTTTTCATAGTTCTCTTTGTTGGTGTGTAGGAGTCAAACATAATTTAGCACATATTTGAATGCTTGTTCCAGGACTAAGGTGATACATATATTCATCCATGAAACCACTGTGCCACCAGGGGGCCTAATAAGCAACAGAGTGCTGTGAATGCTCACGGC
The DNA here is from genome assembly GCA_030035585.1 of Dugong dugon. NCBI lineage: Eukaryota > Metazoa > Chordata > Mammalia > Sirenia > Dugongidae > Dugong > Dugong dugon. The sequence goes on along the minus strand of CM057480.1, from coordinate 15,863,098 downwards.
CTTTTGTGTCTGGCTTCTTTTCTTTTCACTTAGCATAACGTTCTCAGGGGTCACCTGTGTTATAGCATCTGTATCAGTACTTCACTCCTTTTATTGCTGAATAAAATTCCATTGTATGGATATACCACATTTTATTTATCCATTCATCATTTAATGGACATTTGGGTTGTTTCTGCCTCTTGACGGTTATGAACAACGCTGTTGTGAACATTTGTGTACAAGTTTTTAATGTGGACTTATGTTTTCATTTCTCTTGGGTATATTCCTGGGAGTGGAATTGCTGGTCAAATGGTAACTATATAACATTTTGAGGAACTGCAAAATGATTTTCTAAAACGGCTGTACCATTTTGCATTTCCACCTAGCCAACACTTGTTATTTTATCTGTGTTTTTTTAGTATAGCCAGTCTAGTAGGTATGAAGAGGTATCTAGTTACGGTTTTAATTTGCATTTTTCGAATGGCTAAAGATATTGAACATCTTTTCATGTGCATATTGGCCATTTGTGTATCATAGGAAAAATGTCTCTTAAGATCCTTTGCCTGTTTTAAATTTGGGTATTTGTCTTTTTATTATTGAGTTTTAAGAGTTCTTTATATATTCCAGATAAAATTCCCTTATCAGATACAAGATTTGCAGATATTTCATCCCTTTCTGTGGTTGTCTTTCCGTTTTCTTGATGGTATTGTTCGCAGTATTTTTTCTTACATAGTTTAGTCTTTTTGTGTCTTAAGAAATCTGCCTAACCCAAGATCAAAGATTTTCTTCTAGGAGTTTCATAGTTTTAACTTTTTTTTCTTACATAGTTTAGGCTTTTTGTGTCTTAAGAAATCTGCCTAACCCAAGATCAAAGATTTTCTTCTAGGAGTTTCATAGTTTTAACTTTTACATTTAGGTCCATTATTCATTTCTGTTCACAATTCAGTTTTTAAGATCAAATGAGTGTTGGAAAGTTGGCCAGAAGAGAAGGCACTTCTCGCTAATGACTTATTTCTTTGTGATAAGTAAATTGGTGAGAAGAACTGCATGTAAACCTGTAGCCTTGCTTTGTACAGTTTTGGCATTTGATGATCCTGACAGTCCTCCTTAAAACCCCTGATTGCTTCAGTCAGCAGCATCTATGGACGCTGGTAGGAGTCCTGGTAGCACAGTGGTTAAGAGCTCAGCTGCTAACCAGAAGATTGGCAGTTTGAATCCACCAGCCACTCCTTGGAGACCCTATAGGGCAGTTCTGCTGTGTCATGTAGGGTCGGTATGAGTCAGAATCAACTCGACTACTAAATGGGTTTTTAACATCCCCTTGAGGTAACAGCAGTCCTCATTTTATAATAATCTTTCCCATTTCATGTGGTTCAAATGGGTCTCCCCTTACCCGCCAAGGGTGGTACATGACACACGTCCAGCCTACCAGAACTCATCCTCCTCCTAGCCATTGGTACTAGTGATTGGTTCACTACTGGGCATTTGACCTAATCTGAACCAGTCAGAGCCATGACAGAAGTATTGGAAACGGCTGTTTATTCCTCTTTCTGAAATAGCTAAATTGGTTGGGTATGAGTCTTAAGCCTCTGATGTCCATCTTTCTCAAGCCATCATGTGTGGCCAAGACATCATGTTTAGTCTCTCTTTGTCTAGAAGCTCTGCTGAAACATGTTCAGCATCACAGCAACACACAAGCCTCCACTGATATGATAGATGGGTGGTGGCTGTGCTTGAGGTATATTGGCTGGGACTTGAACCCAGGTCTCCTGCATGGAAGGCAAGAATTCTGCCACCAAACCACCACTGCCTTGTATTTTATTAATGGACAGATAATAAAGGAACAGTAATTTTTGTGTATTCTGTGGGAAGAAGTAGCTCTTGTGGCTTTTACAAAAACTAGAAAATTCTATTGAATACCTAGAATCATGATACTGATTTTGTGAAAGATTGAATTTAAGTCCTAAAGTTAAATGAGAATTATTTGAGACTTATATCTTCGTATGTCTCTTGTTAATGAACATATGGTATTCTAGAAGCAAGGATGGCGAGACTTTGTCTCACGTACTTTGGACATGTTATCAGGAGGGACCGGTCTCTGGAGAAGGACATCATGTTTGGGTAAAGTAGAGAGTCATTGGGAAAAAGAACGACCCTCAACGAGATGGATTGACAAGATGGCTGTAACAGTGGGCTCAAGCATAATGATTGTGAGGAGTGTTTTGTTTTGTTGTACGTGGGGTCGCTATGAGTCAGAATCGACTCGACAACATCTTAACAACAGCATGGAAGAATTAAATGCATAGATAGGCTCCACATTTATGAAGACTGATTGTTCCCTGGCAGGTTAGAATTTTAAAGTGTAATTTTTATTACTTTTGTAAGATTATCTCTTTGAAATTAAAGTGGAAGTGTTTTTCGGCTTACAGATTCACGGAGCAGTTTTTTCAGATATGTATCTAATGCAGAAATACGGAGTTCATTCTGTAGTGGTGAAATTAAAGCATGCTGTAAGCAGTCTTTGGCCTTAAATAGGTAGAACTCTTTAACACGTCTGTCCTTTTCCTCCTCCTTTGGTTAACTAAGTGTTGCCAATATGTAATCTTCTACAGGAAGCACCTGCACCATTCTTATTAATGTATATTGTAAATTTTATTAAATTAGTGCATCTTAATAATTGATACGATGTAAGTTAATTTTTGTATTATTTGATTTCAGTATTATATCTTCATAGTTAAGTGGAGTTTTTCTATGTTAATTTTGACCTTTAAGGTGAAAAGATGTTGGTCATTGGAAAGCCAATCTGTAGCTTTTTAGATTTTCATGACAGCTGTTACCGATACTCAGTTGCATAGTCGTTATTCCTGTGGAAATGTTAGCACTTGTTGCTTCAAAAATGTGTGCATTTAAGTAGTGTTTAGGCATCCAAAGACATTTAATATAGCATTTGCTTCAGTTCCTCAACAGTTCAGTCAGGTGTTAAGCTGAGTGTCATTAGCCACATTTTCTAGATGAGGAAACTGAGGGCTAAGTTAAAATTTGCCCACTGTTCTGATTTTAAGTTCTTTGTGTGCTTAGTTATATCATATTATTAAGAGTATTTTAAAATTTTTGAAAGCAGTGGAAACCAGACATTTAAAACATTAAAGTCTTCTCTCCCCATCTGGAGCATGGTTTGAAAATCATTGCTGTGTAGTAAGGCATTATTTTCCTAGTGTTTTGCCAAGACCCAACAACTGTTAAGACAGTAAGCTAAAATTTCCTACTAAATTTATATCAGATTAACTTTGACTTCTCCCTTTTTCCTCCCCTTCATGCCCAGTAAAACTACTCTGGCCCTCACATATATTCAGACCCCTTTTCTGAACTGTGTTCTTTATCTGTATACCTCTCCAGTAGGAGCTCCTGTCGCCTTTGTCCCTGTGCCCTGACAGAGGGCAAGGAAAGGGCTTTAGACAGGAGGAGTCAGAGATACGAGAAAAATCAAGATCAGTGTTCTGATTCCCAAGGGAAGAAGGTTTCAGGGAGGCAGCCTGGTCAGTCCTGGGCTAACAGGATGATGAAAAAAATGGAAGACACCATTTCATTTTGAGAATGGAAGGTCATTGGTGATTAGTTTACTGTAAAATGTTGGAGCAGAGGACTGTTGGTGGCGCAGTGGTTAAGAGCTTGGCTGCTAACCAAAAGGTTGGCAGTTTGAATCCACCACCTGCTCCTTGGAAACCCTGTGGGGCAGTTCTACTCTCTCCTGTAGGGTCGCTGTGAGTCGGAATCGACTCGATGACAGCGAGTTTGGTTTTGGTTTGGTTGGAGCAAAGCAGGATTGAATCGCAGGTTGAGGGAGGTGTGTAGGTAGAAGAAGCAGAAGGTTGGCCCTAACAGGCAGGAGAACGCTGCTGGAGCAGTGCCTTGAAGGGGTAGAGGTGTTTAGCAGTACATTTCAGGCTTTGTTTCATAGTTTTTTTCTTTCTACTTAGGGAAGTTTGAACTTTTTTTGTAACCAAGTTTTCGATCTGTTGATAAAGTAAGGAAAAGGAATTTGATAAAGAACACCGGTTTATCTTGGAAAGGACGACATCTATTTCTGAACTGAAAGAAGAAAAGAGGAGTGAAGATAGAAATTTTTATGTGGCGAGAATTGGAGTTTGCAGGGAGCAAGGGATACCAAGGCAAGTGAGAAGTCCTTATAAATAACACTTTCAGTACTTTAAGATGTTATTTCCAACGCCTACTGTGGATGCCTGTCAGGCTGGAGTTGTGTACCTGCCAAGTCAAAATTACAGTGGATTTATTTAGGACATAGTTTGGCACGCAGAGGTTTCACTTCACCTGCCGCTGGTGAAGGATTTGCCTCTTATCGGCGTAGTGTCAGCCGGGTGCTAGAGACGGACTTGCTCGTGGTTTGGAAGCTTTCTGTGGACAAACTCTAAGAACTCTTCTGCCTCTGCCTCTTTGTGAGCCTTCTGTGCTGTGGAAACTTTCTAGTACATGTTCCTCTCCAGAATGTGTCTGAGTGATAGCAGTTCCAGTGGGCTGAGAGAGGGCAGCAGCGGCCTTGCCGACGCTCTCATGAGAGGCTGGGAGTCTGAGGACAGAGTTGAGTGCCGGGCCAGTTGAGCTACTGGGAGCAGAGCCCAGGCTCGGTTCTTATTCTGGTCCCTTCTTGGGCCTCTGTGGAAACTACTATGGCAGATTCCACCGAGGGTATAGAAGCTGTTATCTGCAGTAGTAAATTCTGGATTTCGGCATGTAAGGGGCTGCCACAGGGCTGCTTTTTGGTGTGTGTTAATAATTTAGTCTATTTTTTGTTGTTGAATATACACAGCAGAACATGCATCACTTCAACAATTTCTACGTGTACAATTCAGTGACATTGATTACATTCTTCAAGTTGTGCAGCCATTCTCACCCTTCTGGGGTATTCCTCCTTCATTAACATAAACTCACTGCTCCCTAAGATCCTTATGTAATCTTTTGAGTTGCTGTTGTCAGTTTTATCCCATAATAGGTGTATCTTAAAAGAGCACAATGCTTAAGGCAGACATTCTTTACTAGTTAAGCTAAACTACTGTTTGGTTTTAAGAAGACTTCAGGGGATATTTTTGGTTTAAGGTTTAAAGATTATCTCAGGGCAGTAGTTTCAAGGGTTCATCCAGCCTCAATGGCTTTAGAAAGTCTAGATTCTATGAAAATTTTAAATTCTGTGTTGCATTTTCCCCCTTTTGATCAGGATTTTCCTGTAGAATCTTTGATCAAAATGTCCAGTTAAGGTAGCTGGGCACCATCCAGTTCTTCTGGTCTCATGACAAAGAAGGCAGTTGTTCATAGAGACAGTTAGCCATACGTTCCATTTCGTTCTTCTATTCCTGACTCTCCTTCTTCGTTTGTTATTCCAGGTGAATAGAGACCAGTTAATTGTTGTGTCTTGGATGGCCACTTGCAAGCTTTTAAGACCCCAGGCACTACCCAATGAACTAGGTTGTAGAACAGAAGCACTAAACACAGTTCACTGGGATGTCCCATGAAACCATGACCCTAAACCTCCAAACCAAGAAGCCACATCTCATGAGGTGTTTGGTTGTACATAAGCAGCCTCAGCAGCTACTCTTTTTTATCTCTTTTCTTTTGTTGTTGTTGCAGATATATTTATCTCATAACTTTTGCCAGTTCAACTTTTTGCAAGTGTACAGCTTGTTGACGGCAGTTATGATAATTGGCTGTATAGGGCTGCTGATTTTATTTTGTCTTGCCAGGACATTGAAACAGCATCACCATATGCTCTCATGAACATTTTATAAAAGGAAGGATTTTTTTTTTCCCCCCACAGAATGGGAAGAATTGATATCAGAATGGTTAAAATATTGAATAAATTAAAATTTAAGAAAAATGTAAAGGCTTTATCCTTTTGCCCTTATTCTTTGCCATTTGGTGAAAACTCCGTGCTGGACTTGCATGTAAGAACCACTGACCTACATACAGCACTGAGGCTGTTCCTTTCGGGGGACTTGTCCCTAAATACTTGTCCTTCTTCCCCTCTTTTACTCTTAATGGGAATTTCTCTATGCTTAGCCAACCCAGTTTTCCTCACAGGTGAAAGAAAGGAAGTTCTTGTGGTTGGAAACTGGCACGCGTGCATGAGAGGCAGGAGGGAGAGGGCTCCTCGTGTGAAATTTTAAGTTGGGCCCATTTCTAAGCTTCCCTCACTTGAGCTCACATCTATTCCACTTTCCTTTTACCCATTTTCTAACATTTTACCATGTGTTTTAATCATTTGTCATTGGCTGGGAGTTTTATGAGGCTAGAGCTAGCTTTTACCATTTTTGTGTACCTTGTAAAAATTTTGCCATAGTTGTTAAATGAAAGTGAAACTGATGTCTAGCCTAAACCTCCTAGCACAGTTACCTCAGTAAGCAGTGCCTGGCCAAGCAGTGCTCCTGCCCGCTCTAGCTCAGCCTGCCTTTGCCCGAGGCCAGACCCTCCTACTGGGCCTGTGGAAGCCTGATTGGTGGACAGGAAACATGTTTAATCCTTGACCTGCTTTTTCATCCCTTCTAGCTGGGCTCTTCCCAGATCGCAATATGCCTGCAGCCGTCCTTTCACTTTTTTTTTTTTTTTTTTTTAAAGTTTTGCTTTCTTTCTCTAGTATAGGGAAGAATGAGACATGGAATTTTTCCTCTGTACCCAACGAAACCACCCTTCTCTCTTCACCTGAGCCCATGCCTCGTGTTTCTCCATATTGCCTGCCCTCATCCCTGTGACTTTAATCATCCGTATTGATGAATCCATGTCTGTCTGTCCTTACCGGGTTCTTCATCCAGAACCATCGCATCAGCCCAAATGAAGCTTCACTTACCTCACTTGGACTTTCGGCATTCTGTAGAGAATGTGGGCTTTGGAACGCAAAGGGTGGGTCCGTGCTTTGCCGCATAATGGTTTAGTGACCTTAGGTTAAGGTTAATTACTTAAGGTTTCTGAGTCTCCGTTTCTTCCAATGCAAAACAGGAATATTCCCTCCAAAATGGCATTTTAAAGAAGCTGCTGTGACTTTGCTTTACCCAATTCATTGAATGTAAACTTCTCTCCCTGGTTTTTTTTTTTTTTTTTTTTTTTGAACATTTTATTGTGGTTTGGATGAAAGTTTACAAAGCAAATTAGTTTCCCATTCAGCAGTTTATTTTGTGACATGAGTTGCAGTCACCTCAATGTGACAATACTCTACTGCGTTCCTCCCTAGGTTCCCTGTTTCCATTCGCCCATCTTACCTGCCCCTTCCTGCCTTCTGAACTTTGTATTTGGGCAAGTGCTGCCCTTTTGGTCTCGTGTGGTTGATTGTCCTGAGGAGCACGTTCCTCACAGGTGTTATTGTTCACTTTATAGACCTGTCTGTTGTTTGGCTGAAAGGTGATCTCTGGGAGTGGGTTCTGTTCCAGGTTCGAAGGGTGTCTGAGAGCCATAGTCTTGGGGGTTCCACCAGTCTCTGTCAGACCAGTGAGTCTGGTCTTTTTTGTGAATTTGAATTTTGTTCTACATTTTTCTCCTACCCTGTCCAGGACCTTCTATGTGATCCTGATCAGAGCGGTCAGTAACGATAGCTGGGCACCGTGTAGTTCTGGTCTCAGGCTAGTGGAGCCTGTGGTCTGTGGGGTCCGTTAGTCCTTTGGACTCATCGTTTCCTTGAGTCTTTTATTTTCTTCACTCTTCTTTGCTTCAGACGGGAAGAGACCAATAGTTGTAAATCTTAGATGGTCACGCTCACAGACTTTTAAGACCCCAGATGTTACCAAAGTAGTATGTAGAACATTGTCTCTATGGACTAGGTTATGCCACTTGACCTACATGTCCCCTGAGACTATGGTCCTAAGCCCTCAAGCCCAGTGACCCAGGCCCTCAAAGTGTGTGGTTATGGCTAAGAAGTTTTCATGACTTTGCCCTCTGTGTGCTCTACTGTATGCATGCATTTGCAGCACATACAGACACATATGTAGAAATGTCCTCTGCCAAACCTATATATACTCACGGGTGTACTCCCAACATGCCATCCCACACTTGTATCTGCTTGTAAATTATTGTTTATTACTGTTCTTGCCGTATTGTGTACGTAGTAGTATTTACTGTTGTTTCCTTTTACTCTTGAGTTCCTCCCAGTGTCTCCCTTTGCCTTGGTCATGTTGTGCTGACATTCCCCTTATTGTGTATTGCCTTTTCCTTCACCCAGGTTAATATGTGTCTGTTATCTAGTTAGTGATTTTCTGTCCATCTTCCTCCCATCCCTGGTAACCATCAAAGAATGTTTCTTTCCCTCTCTTGACTTTTTACAGTAGTGATCTCATACCATATTTGTGCTTTTGTGATTGACTTGTTTCATTCAGTATAATGTCCTCCAGGTTCATCCATGTTGTAAAATGTTTCATGGATTCATCGCTACTCTTCAATGTGTAGTATTCCGTTGTGCATATATACCATGGTTTATCCATTCACATCTGTTGCTAGGCACTTAGGTTGTTCTCATCTTTTCGCTATTGTGAATACTACTGTGATGAACATGGGTGTGCATGTGTGTGTTCATGTCACAGCTCTTATTTCTCTCGGATATATACCTATAGTGAGATTGCTGGATCATAGGGTATTTCTATTTCTAACTTTTTAAGGAGCACTATTCCGTTTTCCACAGTGGTTGTACCTCTGCCTCGTTTTTAAAGCCCTTGATGGTTTGGCCTCAGTCTGCACATCCAGCAGGGAAATCTCTTTTATGTCTAGCACAAACAGTGGTACAAACGGTTAAGTGCTAGACTACTGCCCGAAAGATTGGCGGTTTGGACCCACCCAGATGCACCTTGGAAGACAGGCCTGGTGATCCCAAAAGGTGACAGCCTTGAAAACCCTGTGCAGCAGTTCTGCTCAGCACTCATGGGGTCGCCATGACTCAGAATCGACTCGATAGCAACTAACAACAAGGTGCTTTTTATTGATTCTGTTGTGCTATTATAAAACACGTTAGGATTTGCTTTATTTTATGCTTTCAATATTTCATGGCTGGCATCTCCAACTGCCTGAGCCACTGAAATTTTACTTTTATTTCCTTTTGAGGAACCATGTCCTGTGTGTAGGTTTTGCACACAGAGCGGATGTGTAAGGGTGTCTCGAACGTAGGGATGGGTCTTAACCTTATTATTGCTGAAGGAGAAAGTCACGGTCTTTCCTTCATCCGCCTGCTCTTGCAGCTGTCTTCTCATTGGCTTCTGGGTGCTTTCACCTTGGCTGAATGAAGATGAACGTTGTGTCCCCTGCTCGGGTTTCTGTGGGTCGGGGCCAGTGCTTGCAGCTGCTGCTCCATTGCTGTTGGCTGCACCTCACTAACTTAGTTGTTTTGCTCAACAAATCTCGAGGACTTGATACTATCTTTTTAATAATGTCCTAGCTGGTGTGCCCCCTCATGGCCTTGTGTGATATGCATTGTTAATGTATGTGCACATTAACAAAACACTAAAATGGCCAAATGTTGACAATGCCTTTGGTTAACAGAATTCTGGTAGAGGGGCAACTGGTAGTCAGAGACACACTATTTTGTAGTGGCTATCCCATAAGTTTATGTTGATAAACTTACCTCATGCTTGTGTGTTTTTTGAATGAGCCTGTTTTGTGAGTTTTTAAACTTGTGAGCCTTGGTGAGCTGAACCAAGCTGCCAGGTGAATGGATTAAATGTATTTTTTGATCCCTCATTTTGCTTAAATGTGTTTCTTTCCAATATACTTACACCTTTATTTGCTGTAAGCTGCAAACCTGTTTAAATAATGTTTTAAAAAGAGTATTAAACCTAATTGTTTTTAACCTCTCGAAATAAAGCTAGGTAACATCTGAAACAGCTTGTACACTGCATTTTGAAACTATTGCATATTACAGCAAACAAGTCAGTTAAGCATATAACTAATGGTTAACCATTTCTGAACTAAAATCAGGGTATATGGATTAATAGTTTTTTGAAATAATATATTAGTATTAAGTGTATAAGGTAATACACATAAACTCACATTTTATTTATTTAGAAACGAAGTGCTGCATGGTAGATAGCATGTGGGATGCCTGGTTAACAGCATTGCACCAGGTGGGTCAAAGGGACAGTCAAGTACCTTTCTGCTCATTAAGGGTTGAGTGTATGTGTCCTATTTATTGATGTATTCATAGGATCTCTGGCTTATTAATAACTCTTTAGAATTGTCACTATGAAATTATTATTTCCCCGGGGACAGTTTTGTTCTCACTGCCACTGTTTTGGTCCTGGTTATTAAATCTCTATGGCCTCTTACTTTGGCTCTCTTCATCATCCATTCATCAAATATTGATCGAACACCTCTTATGGGCTTTAGTCTAGGTGTTAAGCACAACACTGAGCAGAACAATGTCTCTCCTCTCATGAAGCTTACATCCACATTGCAGAGGGAGACAGAAAAGAACTGCACAGAATAAATAGATGAATAATGGGTCAGGTAGTGTTAAGTGCTATGGAGAAAAATAAGGCAGGGTAGGGGCTCGAGAGGGGAGGGATGGATGCTATTTTTTATAGAATGGTCGGGAAAAGTTTCTTTGGTACAATGCTATTAGAGCACAGAACTTTGCAAAGTAAGTGGGTCTTCAGGGCAAAGGCGCTGAGGCTGTAGTCGGCTGGGTGTGTTTGAGGAGCAGCCAGAAAGCCAGCGCTGCTGAAGGAGAACAAGCAAAGGAGAGCAGAAGCTGAGATGAGGAGAGAGAGGCAGCCTGCCAGGTCACCTGGGGTGCTGTCAAATACAGATTTTGTATTCTATTCTTGAGTGAGATAGAAAGCCATTGAAGAGTTTCCGAAGTGATTGATCTGACTTAAGTAGTAAAAAAGGATCATCTGGTTCTCTGTGGAGATAAGCCAGTTATAGGAAAGCAAGGGCAGAAATGAGGAGTCTTATTTTTCTATATATATAAATTCCAAAAAGGCTCATTGAAGGTTGAGTGTAACTTTTCTGAATAGGTTGATGTTTTTAGAAGTGTTTGGGTTTTCCTTGTCTTAAAACAGTGTTTCTTGTTACTTCACTCCTGCAGGCAGCGCAAAGCTATTAAACATCTACATTCCTTAGCGGGCTTTTAAGTTCCTTTGTGATCTCTTCTCGTTTACGCTGTCTAGTTCCAGCTCCAGCTACATTCCTGCAGGGGACACACATCTCTGAAGCAAAGGTTCTCCATTTTGGTCACACCCACTCTTCTGCCTCCCTCGTAAAAAACCTACTCAGCTTTCTAAGCGTAGCTTAGATACCGTTACACTACGAAACCTTCCCAGTTCTCCTTAGAATGAGTTTCTGTACCATATCTGTTCCTTTTTAATATTTTTGTTACCACTTTAGTTTGCATTGTACTGTGTAGTACATGGTACGTTAAACTGTATGTAGTAAATCCGTGCTTTTGGGTTAATGTTTTATGTATGAGTTCTGGTAACCAAGAGATGATCATTTGGAAAAATAACTAAACTACAATACACTAGAAGTGATAGAGGAACTTGAATTGATAAAAAGTTGCATCACATGGTTGTAGGATAACATGTTTGTTTTTCCTTTCCGCATTATTTTCTGTTTTATTTCTTTTAAAAGTATACACTAATGTAATTTGAAAAGTCTAATAGTTCTGTAAGGTTTGTTACCAAAAAAACAACTATTCCTGCAGCGTTACCCACATTTTGTTGTCTAGTGGAACTACAGGTAGTCCTTGACTTAATGGCAGTGTTCGTTCAACAAATCCGTTGTAAGTCGGTTCTGACGTAAGTTGAATACCTCTTTTTCTTTTTTTTTTTTTTAAAGTTTTCATTATTATTGCTTTTTACTATCAGTATCTTTATAAATCCTATCTTTATTTGTCTTTGGGGTTTGGCATGAGAATGATAACATCAGCAAATTACGTGCTGCAACGTTGCATGTAGTACGTATTCCTAACGGTAAGAGGTACCAGAAAAAAAAGACGGTTGTAAGTGCAGTTGGTAGTAACTCTGAATGGACCATAAGTCGGGGGCAGTGTTCTGTTCTGTTTCTTTTGTACACAGGGTTGCTGTGAGTCGGAACTGATTCAATGGCACCTAACAACAACCTGTACCTGCAGTCTTGGAGCTAACCATTTTGCTGTTTACCTCCCTGTTTTTAAGTAGTGTATTTAGGTTACTTGATATTTCAGTTTTTGGCAATAGCTCTTGATTCACAACAATGGACTGTGAAGATTTAGTTAACTCCCTCCCCAGGCACCCCATCTTATTTTGTTTAGATGGATATTCATTGTTTATATTACGTGAACATTATTCATAGCTGCTCCATGTAGCATACTATGATTGCCTTTCCTTTATGGTGTACCTTTTTTCCTCTGGAGTTAATTATTCTCACCCTTTCTCTTTGCTCTCACTGTCCCTTCTGCCTCCTTCCCTACCTCCCCCATAGTTCTCTGTATGTTGTTTTCATTAGCTGCTATCAGGTCAGCCCCCGACTCTTGGCAACTCCATGCACAATGGAACAAAACGTTGCCCAGTCCTGTGCCATCCCCATGATTGGTTGCCGATTGGACTGTTGTGATCCATAGGGTTTTCATTGGCTAACTTGCATAATGAGATTGCCAGGCCTTTCATCCTAGTCCATCTTAGTCTGGAAGCTCCTCTGGAACCTGTTCAGCAGCATAGTGACATGCAAGCCTGCGCTGACAGACTAGTGGTGGCTGCACGTGAGGTGAATTGGCCAGGAATCAAACCTGGGTCTCCTGCATGGACAGTGAGAATCCTACCACTGAACCATGTCTGTCCTATCCCCCATACTCCCCACCAGTTTTCTATATACGTACCACTAATTCAACCCCAAGTGCTTTCATAGTTGTCTAAACCACTTCAAAAGACATTCAGATGCATTGGGCATAATAAGAATTTTAGCTTTTTGAAGAAGTCTTTTTTGGAGCCTCTGACCTGTCTAGTCTGGACGGGCTTTCTGTTAATGGTGCACAGCTGTCATTCTCGGCCCTCTTCTCACTGTTGTTTTGGGGGTTCCATTTACTGTTCTACGTAGAATCTTGTTTCCTTTGTCTTTCTTCTTCTTTGTTTACTCCCTTGTTTTGTAGAGAGCATCCCCTGGTAGCTTCCTGAAAAATACTCTAGGGAGATAAATTTTTAGAGACCTCAGATGTCTGGAAGGATCTCTATTCTTCCCTCACACTTGATTGATAGTTTGGCCGGGTATGGAATCTGTGTTGAAAATCATTTTGAAGACGGTGTTCCTCTTTCTGGATTCTTGGTACATTATCTCTGTTTTTTCCGTGGGAACTTGATGTGCCTCATGTGGGTCTGTTTTCATCCTTGTACTGTGCCTTTTCAGTCTGGAAACTCATGTCCTGTGAAGTTTTCTTAAGTTATTTTTGATCTCCTCATATCTGTTTACTCTTCTGGATTTTTCTTATTCAAATCTTACACCTTCTTCTGGCCGATTGTCGTATCGTTTCTCTCCTATTTTCTACCTTTCTTTGTTCTGTTTTCTTAGGAAATCTTTTCAACTCTATTCTTCACTGAATGTTTGAAATATTTTTGTTTTGATTTTTAATTTCCCAAAGCTCCCTTTTCTCCCCCCCCCCATCCCCCACCCCAGTTGTTTTTTTATATCCTTATTTTTGTTTCATCAATGCAGCGTCTCCTGTGTCTCTGGATATTAATGATGTTTACTTTAAAGTTTTCTTCTCTGTGTGTAATTTCTTTTTTCTCCAGTTTGCCGTCTTCCAGTTTGCTTTGGTCCTTGGTTTCCATGTTAGAGACATTCCCTGGGTATCTGTTACTTGGTTGGCCTTTAATGTCAGTCAGTATATTGAGGTCATTCCTCTGGGCTTCTCATGTTCCCCAGAGGAGACTGCCTGGAGGGTATAGGCCAGGTTGTATTCTGGAAGCTAAGTAAAGGAAGAAAACTGGGGATCTTACTGTTTGGCATACATGAGCTCACTTTTATCCCCTAATTTTCAGTATGCACCTCTGCCCTCATCCATATTAATGTCCCCTGGTGCAGAAACCATCTGTTTTAACCTCTGCAGAAAACAAACCTTCAATCTTGCGGGATGTCTATTGCCATGTAACAAACTACCGCAGATTTAGCAGCTCAAAATAATACACATTTAGTATCTCACAGTTAACTTGGGTCAGCAGTCTGGCACAGCTTAGCTGGGTCGTCTGGTCAGGGCCTCATAGGGCTTACATTTCTCAAGGTGTTGGCGGCCTGTGTTCTCATCTGGAGCACAGGGTCCTTTTCCACGCTCACTTAGTTGTTGGCAGAATTCAGTTCCTTGCAGCTGCAAGGCCTGAGGCCCAGAGCTCCTACTGCAGGCCACCTGTAGTTTTCTAGCCCTCGCCACAGGCAGTTTGTATCATAGCATCTTGCTTCTTCAAGGCCAGCAGGAGAGTCTCTCCACTCAGCTAAAACTGAGTCTTACATAACGTAGTAAACAACAACAAAAAACCAAACGCATTGCCATGGAGTCGGTTCTGACTCATAGCGACCCTGTAGGACAGAGTAGAACTGCCCCATAGGATGTCGTGGGGGCCCTGGTGGTACAGTGGTTAAGAACTTGGCTGCTAACCGAAAGATAGGCAGTTTGAATCCACTAGCCACTCCGTGGAAACCCTATGGGGCAGTTCTGCTCTGTCCTATAGGGTTGCTACAAGTCAGAATCGACTCGACGGCAGTGGGTTTTTGGTTTGGTTTCTGTTCTTTAACCTGCTTACTTTCCATTCATGCATATGGATTCTTAGCCCCATTTTGTACCTCTAAGCTAAACTCCTCACTTGGGCATGGAATGACTATCTCAGAATGTTCTTACCTGTTGTCCTGTCCTGAATGAGCACACACCTTACCAGTTCTCAGAGAGTGTTTCATATGAAGTTAGAGATTACTAGGTGACTTGTTAGTCAGGACCCTTCTCTATTGGGGGATAATGCTCTGCACTCCCTTGGTTTTAAATATTAAATGATGATAAGAGTCATTTTAGGAAGCAGCTGATACAAACGTGAGGTGACATACGCACTGTTACATGTTAATTTGCAAGTGAGAGTGGTGACTGACTGGTGGCCGTCAGTGAAAGTGCTGTAGATCTGTTCACTGGCTGCAGCACTTGCTAGATTTTGGTGGTTGTGAAGTGTCACATGTGAATGCTCACCCCTTGGCCTCTTTAGCAACTGTTGCAACCCTCAGCTTTGTCAAAACCATTGTCTTTACTGCTCGGCTAGAAGGGTGTTTATAGACGAAGAGTTTGCACTTTGGTGAGAGAATTGAAGATGAGAAAGTCAGACCCTCCCCTCCGAGTCCAGCCCTGTGTTTGGCATAGAGGACACAGCCTCACTCACTCAGTCTTTCAGCCTTAAATATAAACAGCCAGGCCCGCTGGGGCCGAGAAAGAAACCACTGACTCCCCAAGTGCAGTAAATAGCTGTGCTCACCTCCTGACCCTGTTATTCCCTGGTAGCTCTGAGTTGTAGATCCTGCAATGGTGAGGGAGGGAACAAAGAGGTTGCAGAGGCCCCAGCTTCACAGAGCATTGAGCAATGGGTGATACTGTATCCGCAGGCAGGGGCTGACCTCTCGTTTCAGTGCAGGTCATTCTGATGATTGCTGGACCTCCCAGTGCCACTGTGAACTAGAATGGGCTAGAGTGGAGCTGAATTCCTGGACTATGTCTGGGACCACCCTAACTGTTGAGCTGGGAAAGGGGAGGAGTCATGTTCTATACCTGCTTTTTTGCTTTTAAAAAAAAAAAAAAAAGAGTTAGTTGTGCTTCTTTCTTGTTTGTCTTTGCCAATTAGGGGCATAACATTCGGGCTGTTGATTCAACTGAACTGATGCTTGTTTCCCAAAACCGTCTCTGGTTTTCACTAAGCTGAGGATTCTCAGCATTTTTGGAGTTGTCATGTTGTTTTTGAAATCCTCTCTCCTCTACACTAAGCACTCTGTGTAGAGTATGTTTATTTTCAGTTAATTCATTTCTACAAAGAAAGTGAATTAATCTTTTGTTTTAAGCAATTTTAATAACACATGTCATCTCTTACCAGATCACAGAATTTTCTCGTTTTTGTTTTTCCCAGCTTCCATCCAAATGTGAAAAAGACATGAAATAATAAGGTAGGAAAGGCAGACACAGTAAATATGATTCAACAACTTTTGTGGTGAGTCCCAAGGGAGATAGCTTTATTGTAAGCTTCATAAATGTAGTGCAAAGAATATCACTTGTTAGGAGAACCTGGATTGTGTTGGCCAGAACTGTGACTTCTGGCCCAGCTTTAATACTTTGTATAAACACATTTCTTAACTTCTCCTAAACCTGTTTTCCCATCTTTAAAATGGGTATAATGTGACCTTTCCTAATAGGGAGGGTTTGGGTAAAGATCAAAAAAGTTTATGAAAGAACTTTGAAACATACATATTTCTCTGCAAGTGTAGGATATTTTTCTGCTTTTGATTTATGTTGACTCTTGGAATGATATTTTAAATGTATGTTTATTGAGTCAGAACAAACTAATACCTAATAAATTCTGGAGAACTGAATTCTGACTTTATTTTGCTTGTATTTGGATACTTTTTTAAAATTAATTTTTATTCATCATGATACCTTTTTTTTTTTTTTAACCGGCTAAAAGGTGGCATTTCTGCATTCAAGAAGGGAGGAAGAGGGCCCTCTTTTGGTAGAAGTATCCAGTGTGGGCCATCAGGTCCTCCCTGCCCCTGTTTTGAAAGCGGAGCTGCATCCTGCTTTTGCAGTAAACTCAAGCCCCTTTGATACACACTGTTGTTGGAGGCTTTGCAGTCTCCCTGGGTTTAGCTGTCCCTGAGCTCTATGACTGGGAGTGTGGTAGAAGGAGGAGGACAGGAAAAGGTGCCTGAATTGAAGAGAGGAGGGGAGAGCAAGGCAAGATAGTGAGATAATATCCATCAGTGTAGGTATTTCCAAAGTAAATGTCAGTGGGAGCTTTAATCGTAGGGCCAAAATCTGTCCTTTAATGTGACCACAGAGCCACAGGAGACCTGAACCTCCTTGTAGTTGTTGATGGTTTTCATAGGGTTGTAAGCTGTTAATGGGAGCAGTCATAGACAATTCTTATGAGATCCTTTACCAAAAACGCAGTAAATCAGTGGGCCAGTGTTGAAAAAGTGTTTGGATCCTAACAAGCGGGAATAAACCTATTAACTCTATTCACAATATTAGCAACTCTGTTCACAACATTCTATGAAAACTGGGCTTAAATAAAACAAAGATTTGTATGGCTGGAGAAAGAATACTGATTGCCCAGATTGAGTAACTCCCCGTTTCCCCGTCCCCCGGCCTTTAAAGCAGTGGCTTTCAACTCAGAAACCCTGCTTGCCCTAAGGGTAACCATGGTGGACTCTCTCCTCCTTCACTTTCTCTGTTAGCAGATGGATTAGATTCCATCTCTTCTACGCTTTGTTTTGTTCTTCAAAGATGGCAGTATGTTACTATTATAAAAGAAGTACATCATCATTACTTTTTAAAATCCCAATAATACAGATCTGTTAAAAGGAGAAAATAAACCCCTTGCATCTCATCCTGCAGGTGTAACCACTATTAATGGTTTGGTTGTATTGTGTGTCTTATAAAAATGGAATTGTTTTGCATACTGTTACATAACCTGGTTTTTCTTCAGTTTACAGAACATTATGGATTTCTTTCCCTTTTAGTATGCATACCTCATCTCATTTAAGAGCCACATAGTATACCACTGTATGGATGGATGTACCACACATTATTTAACTTAACCTCCTATTGATAATTTAGCTCATTCCAAACGTTTTTCATCATACACAAGGTCATTATAAATATCCTTATACTACAGCCAATTATTTCCTTAGGATAAGTTCTGAGAAGCAGAGTTTCCGGGTTAAAGGGTCTACCTTATTTATGCCTGGGGATGTATTTACCTGATTGCAATCTAGAAAGACTGCTAGTTTACTCTCCCACCAGCCATCAAAGGAAATGGCCTGTATCCTCATACACATACACAGAGGGTTATCATTGTCTCAGTTTTTGCCAGTCTGATAGGTAAAAGGTGCCTTAGTGTTTAATTTGCATTTCTTTGAGTCTAAGTAAGATTGAGAATTTGTTTATTGGCTATATATATATAGGTGTCTTCTTTTGAGAAATGCCTGCGTACTTTATCCACTTATTAGTATGTTTAAAGTGTTCTTATATTCAAGATAACCCTTAGTTACTTACTGCACATAATCGTCACCCTTTTATAAGCTTTGTTAAAATGCCTTTCTCTTAAACTTCGGTGGTTCTCAGTTTGGATACCTCCAGAAGCAGACTCTTTAAATACAAGTAGCTTATTTAGAGTTAAGGAACAAAGGTAGAGTAGGGAAGGAAAGACAGTAACAAAGCGTGGCTTATTAAGCCAGCCTTCACAGTGAGAGCTATCCAAGGGGAGACTGGATAATTGGAAAAAGCACTTGCCTCAGAATTATCTCACCTAGTGATCAGTTATTGGCTAAAAGATGTTCTTGGAGATTATTCCAGTTAATTATTGTTCTATAACAAAACACCAAATGAAGAGGTATGAAACAACCACCACTTATTATTATAATAAGGTTATTATTATAATCTCTCATGGTTCTGGGGTCGACTAGGACTGGGCTCAGCTGGGTGGTTCTCACGGTACACCCTTGCAGATACAGAAGGCTGGGACTGGAGTCATCTGAAGGCTTCCTCACTTACATGGCTGGTGCCTAGGCTGGGAAGACTCCGATAGCTGAGGGCTAGAACAGCGGGGGCTCCTCAAGCATTTCTCAGTCTTTATATGGTCTCTCCAGCATGTGGACTTAAGAGTGTCTTCTTCTTACATGGTGGCCTGTGGTTTCCAAGGTACATGGAGAAAGCAACCCACACGGCAGCCAAGGAAAACAATCTTCCTCTTTAAAAAGAGGACCTAGCTTGGGAAGTCACACTGTATCACTTAGACTCCACTTCTTGGAGAGGAGGGTCCAAGAATCTGTGGACTGTGTTATAAAACCACCATAAAAAAAAAAAAAACCAAACCCATTGCTGTCAAGTTGATTCTGACTCATAGCGACACTATAGTACAGACTAGAACGGCTGGTGAATTTGAACTGCTGACCTTCTGGTTAGCAGCCAAGCTCTTAACCACTGCGCCACCAGGGCTCCGAAAACCACCTTAGGGAGTTAGTTTACCTGCACTTCTGACTGTTACCACAGGCAGAGCAGCTTTCAGGAACAGAGATGCAGCTAGGGACAGCTAAAGCTGGTGGGAGGCTGCCAGAATGGGGCACTGTGAGGGATACTGGTGGGCGTTGACCGCGGGGTTTCAGGTTGTCACAGTAAGAATGGCTTCCCTATTCCCAAGGATATAAAACTCTTCACTTACGTTTTCTTCTAGTCCCTACTTGAAGTTTTTAGTTCTTGTTTTGTTTTTAATGCCCGGTAGGAGTAAGAATCAAACACATATTTTAATGGTTAGCCATTTGTGCTAGTGCTTTAAAATAATCTACCCAGTGATTCTCAAACATTTTGCTTGCAGGACCCATTTACACTCTTGTTATTAAGGATCTTAAAGAGATTTTGTTTATGTTACAGTTTATAATTATGGATTTTTACTGTGTTCAAAATTAAACCTGAAACACTTCAAAATATAATTCATTTAAAATATGATAAAAGCATATCAACATAGTAACATTTTTAAACGAAAGATAGCTATATTTTCCCAAACTAAAAAGTTTACTGACAGGAGTGGCACTGTTTTACGTATTTGCCAATTGCTTCAGTGTCTAATGTAATGAGACAGCTGGATTTTCGTATCTGTCTGCATTCAATCTGTTGCCATATTACACCTCATAATTATGAGAGTGAGAGTGAAAAAACAGTGTTAGAGATTGATGAAGGTAGTTTTGACCTGAAATGCCAGTTTTAGCTGAAGGTATCTTTATCCTCCAAATCCACATGAGGTCTTTACTGAAGGAATTTGTAGGTGACTGGACCTAGAAGGAGTGTTCAGGTTGAGGACAAAGAATCAGCAAGATGGCTGGAATTAAGAAACTAGCAGGGGAGTTCCAGGCTGAGGCAGTGTGGAAAGGTGTCATGAGATCTCTTCATGAATGGGCAACCATGTAACGTCCAAATCTGAATACTTGGAGAGTGAAAGGGAACAATAAAAAAAAATATATATATATTATTATCAAATAAAATAAAAGTTTTACCTAGCAATGGTTATAGATTCACACCACACAGTAAGTACCAAAAAAATCACCGTGGCAAGACCACTCAGACAACTCTGTCTCTTGCTGTATAGGAAGATGTAGAACGTCTGTTTCTTGCACATGTGCACCTCTGTCACTTTCCACGTTCCTCACTGACCACACAGCCCCCTGCCCGCCCCGCCTGCAGCCTGAGTTTGGCAACAGTTGCGGTGTAGACACTACTCAGTAGGTGAGTGTGAGTGAACTGGAAACTTTTGGTTATAATTTTATCATCAAAGATGTGTTCTAGAATTTTTCTTAGAATTGAGTAGAACCTGCTACGTTTCTTTTGGGGGAATTTTGGTATCTTTTAATAGCTTTCTTTGTGACGCTGTTGCTTTTGAGGATCAGCACTAAATGTGTGGAGGGTACAAATATTAACAATTGCCTTCTCCCCTCAAAAAGTCTGAACAAGATATTCTGCCTTTCCCCCAGTCACCTCTCTCGCACAATACAGTTAACCCAACAGAAAAGTTGGTCGTGGTTGTTTGGCCCTGGGAACTGTAATGTAGAAACAAGAGACTAATAATTCATTTCTGTTCACTTATTTGGATACAGTTTTAATACATGCTAATATGAGTGTGCAACTAAAAAAAAAAAAAAAATCAGGACTCCACTACCTGACCCTTACTTAGGCAGATATCCTGGTTTTGGATTATTTAGTGGGAGTAGAGGTGTAATCTCCACAGCTTTAGCACTTGATTCTGCTCTGACCCTGTGTTTTTTTTTTTTTTTTTCACTTCTCTGAGGAAAGAGCAGATTAGCATCAGGCTTGTGTAGTTTCTGCAGAGAGGATATATTGTCTCATCTCCCTTTATCCTGAATACCTACCTGTTTAACCTTGTATAGGAGAATGGCTTTTGAGACACGAGATGCTGATCTTTTAATTCCTAACGCTTTCTGTAGCAAGCCCCCCACCCCCACCCCCGCCGGTTCTCTCAGGCCCTTGAAGTAGAACTAGTTTGTTATAGGCCAGAAGTTAAAGCATGATTCGTCAGCTCAATTTACTAAAAACTCATCGTTCCACCATCCCTAGTTGAGAATAATGACCCCATGGCTGTGTCCTTTAGGTCTGCTCTTCTGTCACCATCCCTACTGGAGCCTCTTGGCTGTCCCTGGGTGGTACAGATGGTTAAGCACTTGACTGTTAGCTAAAAGGTTGGCAGTTTGAACTCACCCAGAGGCACCTCAGAAGATAGGCCTAGTGTTCTGCTTCCAAAAGGTCATAGCCTTGAAAACCCTGTGGAGTAGTTCTACTCCGCATACATAAGGTTGCCGTGAGTAACAACACTGGAGTCTCTTAGCCCTTTACTTACAGATTATCTTGAAAGTGGTTTTAAAAATCATGTCCCTATTCTCTTCGTGGGCATCTATGTATTTTTCAATACTGGAATGTAAATTTCCAGAGAGCTGGATTGTGACTATTTTCTAAAGCAGAAGCATATAAAGTAAAACTACAGTTGAGTGACTAGCTGGGTAAGATTGAGCTGTTGTGGTGTTTTCTTATTTCAGCTAATTTGGGAACACTGTCATGTGATCCTAAGCAGTAGTACATATTTTGACCGGCTAATTAAATATTGTTAACGACTGTTATGCCAAGCTCTGTAGTGTAAGTGTGGGAAATTACTTCTCTCTACCAGGAAACCCCAAACTCTTTGCAGTCAAGTCGATTCTGACTCATAACGACCCTATAGGACTGAGTAGAACTGCCCCATAGGGTTTCAAGCAGCGGATGGTGGGTTTGAACCTCCGACCTTTTGGTTAGCAGCTGTAGCCCTTAATCACTGCACCACCAAGGCTCCAACTTCTCTCTAGAGACTTAAACTCTGATGTAAGAGAGTTGTGCACCCAAATGACTACAGCACTCTGTGTTGAACATCCACAGACAAATCTGGAACAGAGTTCAAAAGTGGACTTTACCGTTTGTCCTGCTCCCATAGGCCACAGATCAGCCTTGTACTTCATGAAAAGTTATAGCAAAAAATCCTTTGAATGTTAATCTACCTTCTGCTTAAAGAAGAGAGTAGACACTAGGTGGCGAAAATGATTTGTGCTTGACTGCTAACCTGAAGATGGGCCGTTCGAACCCACTCAGCAGTACTGCAGGACAAAAGCCTTGCAACTTTTGTTAAGATTAAAAAACCAAAACCCAAATCCGTTGCCATCGAGTCAATTCCAATTTATGGTGACCTCATGTGTTACAGAGTAGAACTGTTCCATAGGGTTGTTTTTTTTTCTTCCCATAGGGTTTTCTTGGCTGTAATCTTTATGAAAGCAGATTTACAGCCAAGAAAACCCTATGGAGCAATTCTTCTGTACTCTGTAACACATGGGGTTGCCATAAATTGGAATGGACTCAATGGCAACAGGTTTGGTTTTAGTTTTTAGTATGATGCAATTTTGGGGGCTTTGTGGGAAGACTTCTTAATGGACATGGGTCATGTTTTAGATCCTAAGTGTCTGAGTCTGTCTCCTTCCCATATGCTGGAAGTTGTACCCGGCTTGGGCCCACCGTGTTCTAGCATAACTGCCTAGCCCCATTGGATGCCCCTCATGGGAATTCTTAAATGTGGGCACCAGCTTTTCTGGGAAGACCTTTAAGTTGGCCCTTGGTCTGAATGTCCTTTCCAAGGGATAGTAACCTGAATGGTAACGTCCCTAGCAATACTAGAGCCTCTTCTTTTCCTCTCTCTGTTCCCCTCCCCCAGCCTTGTATGACAGTCTCTAACTTCATTATTAGGACTGCAGCAGTGGTTGCCCCCCCCCCCCTTTTAATAGCACTCATCAAGCCCTGTCACCAACCCCTTAGTCACTTTAGTGTGGTTTTCTGAATTTTAAAGTTCTTTCTGCCATTCACTTCTAGGTTACAAATGGCTACTGGTTTATGAAGGGGTGTTGAGGGTCCCGAGTAGTTTTTTGTTTTTTATAAAATTCCTCAGGATATGCTAAGTAGAGCTCAGGGAGCGGGCAGCTTTCACCCCCTGGAGAGTAAGTCTGTTGGGAGATCATTGTTGGGGATGAGGATTTCCTCTGGTGGGTTGTTACCTTTGTGCTATTTTAGCATATTCTCAGTGGATTTCTTAGCAAAAGAAGAGTAAACTGAAGAATAGATTTTGAATATTGTGAATGTTTGTTGTAGGGAATATAGAATTGTGGATTTCTTCCTTATAACCATTTTCCTGATTCGATGTTTGGTTTGGATTTTTTCAATCTTAACGGTGCAAGCATTACCATGGTTGATACTTGTTTCTTGCTGCAAAAAGTTAATAGGGGACGAAAGAGCTGGATAATGCAAATGGTAAATTTAAATCTAGATTAGAAAGAAGACTTGGTATTTATCATCACTTAATGTTTTCCATAGCAGGCTTTTCAAACTTTAATTGGCATAGCAATCATTTGAGGATCTTGTTAAATTTAAATGCAAATTCTGATGCCTTAGGTCTGGGGTGGGGTCAGAGATTCTGCTTTTCCAACAGACTCCCAGGGGATGCTTATGTTGTGTCTCCAGACATTGCCAAATTGGGGGCGGGGTGGGGTGTCACTCCCTGTTGAGAACCACTGGGGTAGGGCTGTTGGTGAAATGTGAGAGTTTTTAAGTCTTGTGATATGAGCGATGCACTTCATATAAGCAAGTAGTTTGCTTTATCATGTGTTCTCATTTTCAGAAACCTTTAAAACTGGCATCATTTGGAAACCTTTTTAAAATTTTCCATTTGAGCAAGAATATTGCTCTAGAGAGCTAAGTACAGCATCTTTTACATCTTTGTTCTGTTTCAAATCAGCCGCATGTGACAAAGCCCAAAATAATGATTTAAAAATATATTAAACATAAAAGTTAATTTCTTATGTAAATGAGGTCTTAAAGGGGGCCTTAGAAGCGGTTGGGTATATAATGACTTATATCTCAGTCATTAGAGATATAAGCGCCTTATGGCTCATGCCTCTGCCATCCATAGGCTATGGCTCTTGCCCTAGTGGTCCAACATTCTTGTTCTAGAAAGAAATTATAAAGCAAAAGGTCTGTATACTCCAGTTAAGGAGCCCTGGTGGCACAAGGGTTAAGCACGCAGCTGATAACTGAAAAGATTGGTTGTTTTAAACCTACCCAGCAGCTCTGTGGGAGAAAGACCTGTCAATCAGCTTCATAGATTATAGCCAAGAAAACCCTGTGGGGCAGTCCTGCTCTGTCACGTGGAGCGCTATGAGTTGGAATCAACGCGGCAGCACCCAATAACAACATTCTCCCATTATCTTAAGAAGGCTACCCAGAAGCTGTCACATAACTTGTGCCTAAGTTGCCCAGAACTTAGTCATATGACTCATCTAGCTGCAAGGGAGTCTGAGAAATGTAATCCTTATTGTAAGTAGTCCTTTGCCAGGTATAGATTGAAACTTCCACTTAGCAAGAAGAGGACAATATGTGGAGTGGCCAGTCAACAGTCTTTGTCACATGTGGCTTCCTGAGGATGACAGTAAACCTGCTCCAAGGGCCAGTCCTTTATTTTTATGAAACATTAGTCATTGTACTATGGTACAGTACCAGAAATTACTTGGGATTTTTACTTAGGTAGAACTGAGCTTCTAATTCAGTTTCCTGAGCCTCTGCCCTTTTTTGAAATATACTGGCACTCTTCCTACTCTCTTTCTTCACTCTCACTTCCTGCTGCTGTCTGCATGCTTGTTTCTAGCAGGACTTCTAACCCCTCCTGATAATTTGCATATCTAACAAGTTCCCAGGTGATGCTAATGATGCTAGTTAGGGACCAGTTCTGAGAACCACTAGTAGAGCGGCGGTTCTCAAAATCTATTATGCAGAAGAATCACATGGGGTCTTGTTAAAATGTAGATTCTTATTCAGTACATCTGGGATGGAAATGCAAATTCTTAGCAAAAGTCTGAGCCAAAACGAACCGGTTCAAAGCCCTGGTTTCTAGCATGTTTCTTACCTTCCTGTCTTCCCAACCTCACATCCTCTACTTTTTCTAGGAGTATGAGACAGATAACTAAGCCGTTTAGAATTATGCCTAAAGTAACAGCTGAATTAGGGTTTTATGTGTTTATATGCAAGGGTTATCTCTCTGAATAAAACATTTTTTGAAGTTGATCAGATAGGGGTATAATTTTTAAAAAATTGATAATATTTTTTGCTTTGTTTCCAGGATGCTCTTTGTAAGAAATCAGTGGTGCCATTGGAAAATTAAAACACACTTCCGGCTTTTTAACTGTTGAAATGGGAGAACAGCAGAGTATCTGTAATAACTTAAGTACAGAGGATGGGACAGGGAGGACTTACAACACATGATTTTAAAAAACAAAACAAAATCTTAAACATTATTGTGTGGAGTTATCCTGGGAAATTTAAAATGATTCCAGGGAACACATCAAATTGTAGTAAGAATGTTCTAATGATAGTTGTTTTAAAATTTTTATTTTATTAATAATTTCTTAGGATTACACCTTAAATGACTTGTGTTGATTATATTCATACTGTTCATATTCTGTTTAAAATGATATGGTTCAACAGGAGTTATTACCAATTGATAGTTCTTGCTTTGTATGATCACCAGTATGGCATTAAAGAGGCATAAGGACTATGACTTGTAGCCACCCTGTCCAGTGATCATTGGAGAGAAGACAAGGTTTCCAGGATTGTAAGATGAGGCTGTCAGAGGTGAGAGTCCTTGTCCTTGAGTTTATGCAATTGAGACATTGGCTATCAGTCAACAAAAACTAAGGCACCAGACAGAAGGGTGTTGCAGCTCATGACAAGCCATGCTCCAGTGTTTATGTACCTATGTGAAGTCAGAAGTCATTATACAAATAACAAAATATTGTGACTTTTCTGCATCGATAGATAAGATCATGTGGTTCTTTTGTTTTATTTATGTGATGGATTACATTGATAGTTTTTCTAATGTTGAACCATCCCTGCATACCTGGTATAAATCTCACTTGATCATGATGAGTTTTTTTTTTTTTTTTTAATATGTTGCTGGATTCTGTTGGCTAGAATTTTGTTTAGGATTTTTGCATCGATGTTCATGAGGGATATTGGTCTGTAATTTTGTTTTTTAGTGGTGTCTTTACTTGGTTTTGGCATCAGGGTTATGCTGGCCTCATAGAATGAGTTTGGTAATATTCCATCCTGTTCTATGCTCTGAAATATCTTCAGTACTAGTGGTTTCTGCTGAGTAGTCTAAGCTTAGTCTTATTGACTCCCCTTTGTAGATGACTTTTGTTTATCCCTAGCCGCTCTTAAAATTCTCTATCTTTGGTTTTGGCAAGTTTGATTATATGTCTTGGTGACTTTCTTTTGGGATCTACCTTATGTGGGGTTCACTGACCATCATGGATAGATACCTTCTCATCTTTCACGATATCGGAAGTTTTCTGCCAGCAAATCTTCAAGAATTCTCTCTGTATTTCTGTTATCCCCCCGTTCTGGTACTCCAGTCACTTGTAGGTTATTCCTCTTGATAGAGTCCTAGATAATTCTTAGGGTTTCTTCACTTTTTTAAATCCTTTTATCTGATTTTTCCTCAAATAAGTTGGTGTCAAGTGTTTTATCTTCAATCTCACTAATTTTGACTTCCATTGCCTTAATTCTGCTCCTGACTTTCTGTTGTCTGACATTTTATTGTTAATCTTCTGGATTTCTGATTGCTGTCTCTCTGTGGATTCTTGCAGCTTGTTAAATTTGTCATTATGCTCTTCTCTAATCTTTTTAATTTTATCTCTTGCATGTTCTGCATTTTGATTAATTTCCTTCCTAATTTCTTGAAGAGTTCTGCATATTAATCCTTTGTATTCTGCCTCCGGTAATTCCAAGAAATTTTCCTCCTCCGGAAAATTTCTAGATTCCTTATTTTGGGAGTTTGCTGAAGCCATCATGGATTGCCTCTTTATGTGATTTGATATTGACTGTTGTCTGCAGACCATCCATAAGTTATCATATTTATTTATTTTATGTTTGCTTCTTGTGTCCTAGCTTCTTGTTTTGTTTTGATATGCCCAAAAAGGCTGCTCGTGTGAGCTAGTTTGATTATTGGCACCTTTGAAGCTCTAATGTCCTGTCACTAGGTGGTTAGATCTGTTACTAGGTATGTGAGCTCAGGAGTCCACCCACTCCTCCTGTATGGCTTCAGCTCAGGTGCCCAGGTAGCCGCCAAGTGTGTGGTGTAGGCTCTCACTTACAGTCCTAGACAGGCATGGGTGATTGGTGTAGGCACAGGCATCTGGCTGCAGCAGGGTGATACACTCTGAGCAAGGCAGGGGGCTGACGGCTGCCTCCGAGTGTCCAGGAGGAAGGCGTGTCCCTGTTCACTTGAGTGTGTAGGTGGGTGGATTTTGCAGCCAGACTGTGAGCACCTAATGTTGGCTGTAAGGACTGGGGGGCACCTCTTATTCATGGGCCCCTTTCGCAGGTGGCTAGGTGGCGTGGGTGGAGCCACCAGTCCTCAGGCCCCTGATGTGGGGAGGTGAAGACCCTCCTTAATGGGCAGAGCAGTGTCACATGTCAAGAACCTGCCACTTCACAGCTGAAACAGTTGAAGTTAGAGTTCTAGTATATCTTGTACGGTGGTAATGAGTGCCTACGCTGTTGAAATGGGCCCACACAAATCTATGCAGGGGGAAAGGCACTCAAAGTCCATGGATCCGTTATGCCTGTGCCTAGGTAAAGGAGCTGTGCCTACCATGGGTTCCTGGCTTAGGGGAGCTGGCAGTTTATTTTTTCCGATTTGTTAATTTGTTCACTCTACAAGGCAGGGAGAATGGCTCCGGGTGTGTGACGGATCCTACTTCCTGCCCCGGGGACTCGGCAATTGCTGAAGCCAGTCTGGGACCCAGTGCAGAGCAGGGAGCAGGGAGGTAAATGGGAGAGAGGTTCTTGATCCGCATGGTAAGCCGTACACAATTTCTTATCTTTCGCCAATGAGGGCTGCTTCTCACTGGTTTTGGGTGGCCATGTAGACTCTCTGGCGCTGGGTCTCTCCCAGTGCGGAAAACACGCCTCCTGAATGCAGCTGCTTGCCTGCCTCACCGCTCACCCACGAGCTGCTCAGGCCTGAAGGGCTCAGGCTCTCGCTGGGTCAGGTCTGGCAACTCCTCACTGCTTCCGAACGGTCTCAGTTTGGTTCCTCAACTCTGCTGTTGATGTTCAGGGCTCCTAGATTGCCATATATAATCTAATCACTTGTTTTTCCGGGTCTTTGTTGTAAGAGGGTCCATCAAAAGCATCTGACTACTCTGCCATCTCGGCCCCACCTGTTTTGTTTTTCTTATACTAGTCTCTATAACCCCAATGATACCTTAAATAGCGGGCTGTTCTTTTAAAAATCATCTTACGCAAAATTGAGATGGCCTAGTTTAGAGCATCCTGATCAGAAGAAACGCCCAGGCACAGACAGTAGAATTCATGCAAAATTATGAAGTACAAGTTTTTATTCCCATCTTTCCTTGATACCTTAATTTCAACCTCCCACCCCCCCCCCAACAGGATTTTCCATACTTTGTAATTATTTGGATTGATTGATAACTAAATTACGTGCCATTCTAAAATGTATTTCAACCAGTGCTTGAAATTGAAGTTTACGTGTATTTCTTACCGTAGAACTCAAAGCACCTTCCAGAAGCCTGGTAAAGGCATACTTAGCTGACCTGAGGGCAAACCTGGTTAGTCATTTGACTAGAGAAATGGGCGGGGCAGAGGAGTGCTGGAACAGACCTTTCGGTGAACCAAGCCCCTGTTCTCACGCTGGCCTGCTGAGAGTCCTGAATTTCTGCTCCCAGCTCCCCTGCCCCCAAACTTTCTTTCTGTCTTTCTAGACCAGTAAAGCCTAACTTTTCCAGTGAGGACTTTTTTAAAAAGCATCAAATTTTTAGGCCCCTCTTAGCGACTGGGCAGCAACAGTTTGGTCTTATATCATAATTAAGGCGCTCTGGTGCTGTAGCAGTTAAGCGCTTGGCTGCTGACTGAAAGGTCAGCAGTTCGAACCCACTAGTTACTCCATGGGAGAAAGACGTGGCAGCCTGCTTCCATAAAGATTACAGACTTGGAAACCCTATAGGGCAGTTCTGCTCTGTCTTATAGGGTTCAACTATGAGTTGTAATCAACTCGACAGCAGTGGGTTTGGTTTTATATCATAATTATTCTCTGATTAAGAAAATTCATATGAGAAAAAGCGATATGATTTCATCCAGTCGCTGCTTTAAATGATTATCTACAATTTTTTATTCAGAAGTTCACCTTCCTTTCTTTGCTTTTATTATATAGTTACGTTTATGTTGAAGCCCTGGTGGTGCGGTGGTTAAGAGCTACGGTTGCTAACCAACAGGTTGGCAGTTCGAATCCACCAAGCCAGTCCTTGGAAACCCTACGGGGCAGTTCTGCTCTGTCCTGTAGGGTCGCGGTGAGTCAGAATTGACTTGACGGCAACAGGTTTATGTTCCTGTTGTTCACTTGATTCCCTAGTGTCCTTTCCCCACACCTTTTTCTTGAACTCAGAGAAATTTACACCCAAACTGAAAGAAATCAACAAGTAGCAATCTTGATTTGGATTTCTAGTTAATCACGGGTGACAAGCTGTAAAATGTTAAACTTATGTTCCTGATTGTCCTACTCTCAGTAGCTTGTACCAGTGGTTCCCAAATGCAAACCACCAGCTTACAATTCACCGGGGGATATTTTTAAGTATATAGATTCTTGGGTCCACTCTGGATAGTGTAAACTCAGTAGGTCTGGGAAGGGGCCCAGGGGTCTTTAAAGTTGTACGGATTCTTTCGATGAACAATGAAATTTGGGACCTCCGAATTTCTATAAAATATATAAAATCTGCTTGTAGTGGCACATTGCTAAACCTTCTGTATTCTTGTTATCTCTTCTCTGTACTAACGGCTCTGCAGAACCGGGCCCATGTCCACATGTCACCTCCAGGGTTAGACTGACCTACTCTTTTTTCTCTGGGTGGTTTCTTAGCACCATCAAATGAACAAAGCAGTATGGCTGTTGATCGCTAGTGTTTTAGGAGGCAGCTTGGAATACTGAACAACAGCCAACAGCAACAAAACCCTGCGTTTAGAGGGCCTCGCTTCCCCTCCTGGCCTTGGGTCCTCATCTGTAAAAAGCATTTAGAGTAGATGACAGCCTTTGCCTTTAAGTCTTTGATATCATGAACTAGATTAAAAAAAAAAAAAAAGATCATTTATCTATTTATTTCAATCTCTGTGTTAGTGTTGTGTTCATCTACGGCAAAACCTGTGAAAGCCGGAACTGTGTAAGGTGGAAACCTGTCAGAGAAGGAAAAATAAAATATTTTCCATTAAAATGAGTGATAGAAAAGTGGTAAAACAGCACCCTGTCAGAGGCAGAAAACTTGCAAGACCCAGAAAAACCAGGCAGTTCTGTTGAGTTCCGGCTCTCACAGATTTCACCATACTAACTTAGCCACTTTTCAGTTAACGGCAGTCTGATAAAACAGGTGTCATGGCTGCGTCACCCAGCGCCTGTAGACTTTCTGCCAAGTACATACATTGGATGCAAACATGCAGGCGTGTAAGCAAACATCAGATGAACAAGGACCAGTTCTACCCCCTAGAGATGAAGCAGTAAGCAGGGTAGTGTCCTTTTGTTAGAGATGTGACTGCATGTTCTCCTTCTCTCTCATCTCATGTCTTTTTAATTCTCAGAACACTCCTGTGAGGTAGGTGGGATGAAGTTAGGTTTAGGTTTAGTAACTAGCTCAAGGCCACACAGCTAGTAAGTGCTTGAGTCAGCGTCTGAGCTCTTCCTGCCTCCTCTTGGCCTACGTGGGCCAGTCTCTTTCCACCAGTCCTGCTCTGTTTTCCGTGTTTTTTCCTCCTTTTTAACATCACGTTTTCTTCCCCAATTTTCTGCATGATTTTCTTTCTTAAGCTCATTCTCATAATGTATGTTTTTGTTGCCCCTCCCCCCACCAGATTTAAGATTGAAGAAGAAATCTGAGGTAGGGTTGAGGAAGAAATAGGGACATTGATGGGATGTTTTTTGCTTTCTTTTTTTCTCTCTCACCCTCTTCCTTCTCTTCTGTCTCTTAAATAAAGTACTTGAACCTGATTTTTAACCAGTTAGCAGAGGGCATCTTGAAGTCAAGGAGGTTGTCTTGTTCAGTGTTGATACCCCTGACATTTAGTGCTGCCTGGTACTTGGGCATTCAATCAGTGTGTGAGAGGATGAATCCAATTCACATTACATCTTTATTTTTAAAAAGTTTTTTTCTGCTCTGTAGAAGCTACTCTAAGTATTGACTGAGCTATATGTGTCTCTCCAAGTAAAGGCTTTTTTGTTGCTGGGCTGACACACATCATTATTCTTGAAGTAGCTGTTAATAGTTAAGCTTTGAGAAGCTCAGAGATGAAAATTTTTAAGGTAGCCACTCTGTACTTTTCCCCATGTGATAGCCAGGCTGTGAGAAGGTATTTTTAAATTAAGACCATTTCACAAGGTGTCTTTTTCTCTCTCCTTATACCAGAGTAATACTAAGCTTAGTAGTTTGGGTGGGTATGTTACGCTCTTCATAGGTTTTTAGAGTCGGAGGATAAATTACAAAAAATTTGCTTATTAATTTACTTGAATAAAGGGCACCCTAGAAACCAGCACAACTAGTAGAGCAAATGCTTTGGAAAGTATTGTGGCCAAATTATGGTGTAACCAAGTGTAAATAACAGTGATTTAATGGGTAAGGAGTGGGTTAACATCCCAACTGTGAATTTAGAGAACCGTGATTATAGAGTTTAATATACATAGAAATGAACATTGAATACCTTATAATTTGATATTTGTCATCCTTCTCCTTCTCCCACCCAACACAATTTATAATGTAAAAAGTACTGCCATCTATTGGATGCTTTTTAGGGATAAAAAGGCAAGGAAGGAGAGCCACAGTTAGTGGGATGGAAGTGAAGCTTTTATACTTAAAACTGGTTGCCAGAAACGATGTAGCTCTGCCGTGTAGCTCTGAGCAACAACTGTTATTTGGCACTAATTCACTTGTGTGAAATGTTTCTCTCTTTTTAAAGTACTGTTTACCTTTTCTTATGATGTGTAAAGGAGAGATTTGAGAATTGAATATTTCTTGCTTATTCACAGCTACGAAGGCTTAGAATGGTTTTAATGTTTTCATCATCCATGTACTTGACTAAAGGCTGATGGGTTTGTTGTGGTCCTGCATTCATTAAAATCTGCCTGACAGATACATCTGTTTTTTGAAGAGAATCCGCACATTAACACAGGAGAGGAGAAGCGATCTTTCCCTTTTTCTTTTTCTGATACACTGTAAAAGCTGGAATGGTGCCAACATCTGCTTATCTGTTGATGTATTATTTCACAGTGCTGGTCCTAAAGGCGATAACATCTATGAGTGGAGATCAACCATTCTAGGGCCTCCAGGATCTGTGTATGAGGGTGGTGTATTCTTCCTTGATATCACTTTTACACCAGAATATCCCTTCAAGCCTCCAAAGGTAAGAAATTCCCCTGGTTTATGCTAAAATTTACTAATTCCCATAAGAGAGAGACTATTGAGGTTTTTTTTAATTGAGTTTTTAATCACAAATACTAGCAGATTTCTATTATGTGCTAATGAATCTGATTACATTTGAATATACACGGAACACTCCTTTGGGTTGGCTCTGCCTCATTTGAGAGCCCAGTTCCAGAGGTAAATGCTTTGTTGTTGGTTTCTTCCCCCTTTTCTTACTCTGTAACGCATAGGGTCACCCTGAGTTGGAACTGACTTCATGGCAACTGGCTTTTTTAATGGCCCTTTCTTAATGGCCCTGAGGCAGTTGGATGTGTTTGTACCTGACTGGAGTTCCCAGACCAGGGTCTGAGCCCTGGTTCCACCTCTGTCTTGTCCACCCCTACTCCCACCCCTTCTCATCCCCCGCTTCTGAGCCTGTTTCCACTTGTATGGACCAACCAGGCTAGAAATCATTGTTTCCTAAGGGTATCAGCTTCCTGTTAGTGGGGCGTGAGCTGCTTCTGTGTGGTAAGTAGTTTACTGTTACCTCCTACTTACAGCCAACAGTGCTGGCTTTCCAATTAGGGTAGTGATGTATAATTTCATTTTGCAGTAAATGCATTTAAGCCTTTTAAGAGTGTGTAAATCTGAAAAACATTTGAATAGTTAATAATAGAGGTGGTGGCAGATATAACAATAATTTCAAAGGTGTAAGGGCTTTGTTCTGATGGTCTTTAAAGTCATGCTATTTATAGTAACATGGTCAGCAACGCAAAATTAATCCCCTCTTTTCTACCCTATGGGAAAAAAGTTTATGAAAGCTAAAAATGGTGTCAGAATGTCCATGCACGGAAGCAGTTAGGAAGGAGCCCCGGTGGTGCAGTGGTTAAGCACTCAGCTGCTAACCATAAGGTCGGCAGCTCGAACCCACAAGCCACTCCGTGGAAGAAAGATGTGGCGGTTTGCTTCCGTAAAAGATTACAGCCTTGGAAACCCTATGGGGCAGTTCTACCCTGTCCTGTAGGGTCCCTGTGAGTCAGAATCAACTTGATGGCAATGGGTTTGGTTTGGGTTTTAAAGCAATTAGAGAATCAGAATCTCCTACCAAAGCCTTGGATTCTGTCTCGTCATCTTTGGCTTTTGTTCAAATCCTTATCTCCAGGTCTTGCTTTTCCCATCTGGGATAGGTGGACATTGCCCAAATCACACGCAACAGTCCGTGATTCTCATTCACACTGTCAGAAGGAAAACCTCTGGGGGATGGCTAGACTGCCAGATATAGGTACAAGTACAGCAGCAAGAAGTAATTAAAAGTTGGTCATTTTACCAGACTTAATGGTCTGAGACTGGAGGAACCCCAGAAAGCAAGGCCACCAGACTCTTCTTTCAACCCAGAACTAAAAAACAGTTCCCAAGGCTGACTCTTCAGATGAAGATTGGACTGGACTGTGGGACATAAAATGATACTCGTGAAGAATGTGCTTCTTAGCTCAAGTAGATACAAGAGACTAAACGGGCAGCTTCTGTCCAGAGGCGAGATGAGAAGGCAGAGAGGGTCAGGAGCTGGTTGAATGGACACGGGAAATCAGGGGTGGAAAGGAGGAGTGTGCTGTCATAGGATAGGGAGAGCCATTAGGGTCACATAACAATGTATAAATTTTTTTATGAGAGACTATCTTGAATTGTAAACTTTCACTTAAACTACAACAACAAAGAAGTCGGTCATTTTAAAAAGTGGCAGACTTGGAGGTGATTTTTTATCTTAGTGTGTTTCAGTGTGCTCTATAAATAAAAGTTAGGAGACCAAATGAAATAACCCACGCTCGTGTGGCCTGGCTTGATTTGTTGATCGCGTGGTCCTTACCGATCACTGACTCCCCACCCATGGAGACTCCGTTGTGGTAAATTCTTGGATAGGATGGCACGGGATCTGATGTAAGGGTCAGAAGAAGCAGAAACAGATCTCACCTTCATTTTTTTTTTTTTCCAGCTTTTTGGGTACGTGGTCACTGTTTGCTAAATCAGCATTTTGTTTAACTGTATCTTTAGCAGTTTGAATCCACCAGCCACTCCTTGGGAACCCTATGGGGCAGTTCTACTCTGTCATGTAGGGTTGCTATGAGTTGGAATCGACACAACGGCAGCGGGTTATGTTGTACCTTAGTTTGAATTTATGATTCCAAAGCTTCAAGGCAGTGTAGTACTACCAGTTAACACAAGAGGTCAGCAAACAGCTATTCAAACCTGGAAATGTTAGGAAAAGATTTAAAACATTAAAACTGCAAAAGATGAATTTGAGAAGTACTGTGCTTACCTTGCAGTCTGTCGATGGATATCAGTTTTAAAATAAAATTGACCATCCCTGACATTAGAATTGAGGTGAAATTATAATCTCAAATTTATTAAACAGTCTCTTAACCTATCTCTTGTTAAATTCAATGCTTAAATAAGTTAAACCCAATGTTAAAACTGTCACTTCATTTGCCTTCTTAAAAACAAAATAATCAGGTTTTGTTTTTGTTGTTTTAAATTCAGGCCACTCAGTTGAGAAGGTAGTTTAGTGTAAAGCATTTCATTGTTTGCTGTTTAAATAGTTAACACTACCTTATTTTTTTCAGGTTACATTTCGGACAAGAATCTACCACTGTAATATTAACAGTCAAGGAGTTATTTGCTTGGATATATTGAAAGATAACTGGAGTCCAGCACTAACTATTTCCAAAGTCCTCCTTTCTATCTGCTCACTTCTTACAGACTGTAATCCTGGTAAGGTTAATAATTCTTTAGCTTGCTTATTCTTCCTCACCTGAAAAATAACTTGTTTTGCTTATAAAGGTTCTATTTACGTTTCAGAGCAACACTGTACTAATTGGAGGTCCAGGTTTTGACCTGGCAACCTGGCTCTAAGTAAACAGTGTAGAGGTAAATAGTGTACATTGCAGTAGCCCCAAGGACTTCACAGTATTATCACAGTGCCATAATTGGTGGCATTGAGTGAAAGGTCATATGAACATAGTGGGTGTTCATTGTAGCCTGGAGCCTTGAACATGCCAGTCTCTATTGAACTTAACACGTAAGAGCAAAAAAACTCCATTTGGGTGTAGTTTGTTGGGAGAGAAATGGAATGAACCAAGGAGATGAAGCCAGACCAGGACTAAAGCCTCAGCATTCTACTTTGGTAAGAACTCTTCCCCCATCCATGCTATGTTGTTTAAAACCTAGAAGGAAAAATACCCAGAATAGTGGGGTGGCGTTCCATCATAAGGTTCCTGGGTGGCGCAGATGCTTTGCCCTGGACTGCTTGCTAAAGGTTGGCAGTTAAAACCATCCCAGTGGCACTGTGGAAGGAAGGCCTGGTGATCTGCTTCCATAAAAATTACAGTTAAGGAAACCTTATGGAGCAGTTCTTTGTAACACATGGGTAACCATGAGTCAGAATTGACTTGACAACAAGGGGGGGGTTTTGTTGTTTTTTTCTTCTTTGGTTTCATAGATGAGTTTGATCACAAATACTTTGTTGCATATTTCCACTCAAGTTGTCACCAATTGATTTGCTAAAGTTGAAAATATTCTTTTCCTTCTGGATAAGTAATGTCCACTCTTTTCTTCCAGCTGACCCTTTGGTGGGAAGTATTGCCACTCAGTATATGACCAACAGAGCAGAACATGACAGAATGGCCAGACAGTGGACCAAGAGATATGCTACATAAATTGGGTTTTCACAATTCTTACGTTATTTGTCTGTCACAGAAGAGAGCTGCTTATGATTTTGAAGGGTTGGGGGAGGGTGGGAGTTGGTAAAGAGTAGGGTATTTCTATAACAGATATTATTCAGTCTTATTTCCTAAGATTTTGTTGTAACTTAAGGTATCTTGCTACAGTAGACAGAATTGGTAATAGCAACTTTTAAAACTGTCATTAGTTCTGCAATATTAGCTGAAATGTAGTACAGAGAAGAATGTACATTTAGACATTTGGGTTCAGTTGCTAGTAGTATGTAAATTTAAAACAGCTTAATTTTGTACAGGTTCTACACATGGCCATTTATGTAAAGTCCTTCCAAGACAACACACTTTTTTGTTTATGAAAGAAAATTTGGAATTTGTTTTTCCTTGTCGGGAGGGAACACTGATATTTAACAGAGTTTTTAGAGACTGTCATCTCATATATATAAAATGGACACGTGGCTGTAAGATACCATATAGGAAATGAGTAGTTAATGTATTTTATTTTATATGCCAATCTACTTTATTGTGAAAAGATTAAAGGTTTGAATCAGGACTTGTGAAAACCTGTAGTGAAATACCTTAAGCTGTTAACTGGAAGGCGTGGAACAGGAGTCGCTCAGTGGATTGGTTATATGTTGTGGACTACTTAAGTCTGCATTTGTTACTGTGCTAATAAACAATATTAAAAACCACCACCCAGTGCCGTTGTGTTCGTTTACTCTCTTTTGCATGTTGATTGCAGTCTGCAGATTCTTTCTTCTAAAATTGATTGATCTTTACTATTAAAATAGCCTAGAAGTAATTGCAGACTTAATAGGTATCATTTACCAAGCACTTATGTTAGGATTGGTACGTTACTCTAATTTAGATAACACCCTTGCAGGGTAGAGTTTGAAATGTCTTAGAAAAGGTTATATAACCTAACCTATCATCTTTCAAAGATGAGCTCTATCGTTTTAAAAGCACTTCCTAACTTGCAGATGCTGTGGTGGCAAGTACGTGGGGAGATAGGTCTCTACTACAGCTAGAGGATAGACGAACTGGTACAACCACATCCGAGGGTAATTTGGCAGTACCTAGGTGTACATACTCTATAAACCGGCAGCTCTACTTCTCTATATCTCCCCCCGAAAAACCCAGGTGCACAGGATGAAGACACACCTAAGTTGACAGCATTTAGAAGAATATGGTAATTCTATGTATACTAACTTAGATTTTAGTTGTATTCAGTAGGAAAGAGCAAACTGCAGGGTGATCTAGCATATCATTTATTTAAAATAATCTTAACAATGTTTATCCACGAATGTACAATGCATAGGAAAAAGTTAGAATGATCAATACTCGATAACTGGGGTAGAAGGCAGAAGGCGACTTATATCCAAGTGATGATTTTTTTTTTTTTTTTGATGAAAAATAAACTTATACTGTAGCAGCACTAGGTGATATTTATAACTGTCATGCCTTTTATATATGCAGTAATTCTTGGCTTGAATTCACTGAACTGAGCCACCTGAGCATATTAAAAATACTCTAAGATGTGACAATTTACTAGATGTTTTAACATGTTCTTCGCTGAATAGCTTATTTCATATTTTGTTTAAATCAAATAGTTAACTGCTTTCATAGCTGAAACCATAAGTAGCTTGCTTCCTACTTTTTAAATTAGTTATAATACTGTCAGCTTTCTAACTACAATTACCCCATTGCTCACATCCTGCCGAAATCTTCAGAAAACCAGTTATCTAACTTTAAGGCTACCTGTAGCCTTATATTTTTATGATACATTTTATTCCGAATGGCTAGATATCCAGAAAACTGTTTCAGAAAGTACAGTATTCCTTCTGGAAAATGGAAGCTTTATTGTCCTTAAGTTCTGAGCCATTTTCAAAAGAAGGACAAAACAGTTTTGCCCTCTAATATTTGGTATATCAACCGGGGTCCAGCAGAAGGAGAAAAAAGTCTTTGAGTGATGGATCTACTTACTGCCTATCCCAAGTCACGTTAAACATACAATTTGAGGTAAGTTAAATTATGGGTTTTGTTCCATTTTGCAAAGTCTCGACAAGAGAAAGTTCAGCTTACTTAGTGCCCAGATTATTTACTGTTGATCCAATACAGATGCACAAGAAATGTTATGTTTTGTAACCCTAGACATTAGATGATTAGTGAACTTTAGAAACAAAGTTTTGTTTGAACTGAGACAGAATTAGGATGACAGTTTATGAAACAAGGAAAAAGTTACACCTAGGTGTATCTGTATACCACCCAAACTTTATTTTAGTGTTTTGACAAGTGTAATGTAAATGTAAATAACAAAGGCGCTAATTTCAGGAACAGGTTTCAAAGAATGGGAATGAGAAAAATCTTTCGTATCAGGCA
Source organism: Dugong dugon (assembly GCA_030035585.1). Lineage (NCBI taxonomy): Eukaryota > Metazoa > Chordata > Mammalia > Sirenia > Dugongidae > Dugong > Dugong dugon. The sequence continues at coordinate 15,824,237 of CM057480.1, read as the reverse complement.
ATAATAATAAACATAGGCCAGGTCTTTTAAGTATAACCTAAAGTGCTTTAAATTACTTCCTTAGGGGTTTTAAATATTATCTTAACCATGTTCACAGACACTTAAAGGTAATCACTAACAAGCAGTTGTGGAATTAATGATTTTTAGTTCTCAGAGCTAGAGTTCCCTTTGTTTTTCCTGCCAGGCAAAGGAAAGCTCGATTTGCTCTGAGGTTGGGTAAGTTTACTGGCTAATAAAGTGAAGGGTTCGATCAAAGTTTTCCGATCAGTAACAGTTACCTCCCACAGCCTCACTTTCTCACTTTTTGCCCATTGCTGTGCCACTTCCGCATCCACTTGTCTCTGCTCGGAAAGGTCGAGTTTGTTTCCTAGCACAACAATTGCTACCTGAAAGAAAATGGATTAAGAAGGTCATTCTCATTGTTACAGACTGAATTATGGCCCCCCAAAATACGTGTCATAAATCCTAACCTCTATGCCTGTGGTTATAATCCCATTTGGGAATGGGTTGTCTTTGTTTTGTTACTGAGGCAGGGTTAGTGTAGGGTGTATCTTTTGAGATACAAAAAAGATTAAACAGCGAGCAAAGCAGAGACGGGGAAAAGGACATGCCAAGCCACATAAAGATCACCCAGCAACAGAAGCTCAAAGAGACAAGGACCTTCCTCCAAGTCCACAGAAGAAGCCTTCCCCTAGAGCTGGCACCCTGAATTCAGACTTCCAGCCTCCTAAACTGAGAAAATAAATTTGTTTCTTAAAGCTACCCACTTGAGGTATTTCTGTTACAGCAGCACTAGATAACAAAGAATTTGGTACCGAGAAGTGTAAGGGTGGTGCTCTAACAAATACCTCGTAAGTGGAAGTGGTTACGGAAGTGGGTGATGGGTAGAGGCTGGAAAAGTTAAGGTGCCTAATAGTAAAAGCCTAGATTACCCAGCAGAGACTGCTGGTAGAATTATGGATGTCAAACGTGATTCTGATGAGGGCTCAGAACGAAGTGGAGAAAGTACAGAGGAAGTCTCTATCATCTTAGAGGATACATACGGTGCCAGCAAAGAAATGTTGCTAGAAATGTGGACATTAAACGTGCATCTGGTGAGGCTTTAAAAGAAAATGATGAACATGTGATTGGGCAATGGAGGAAGACAGCGATACTTTTTATGCAATGGCAAAGAACTTGCCTGAATCGTGTTCAAATGTTTGGTGGAAGGTAGAATTTATAAGTGATGAATATCTGGCTGAGAAGATTCTAAAGCTCTAAAGAGGCTGGTTATAAGATGTGAGAGGAAAGAGATGGACTTCAGAATGAACTGTGCAAAATGAAAACAGAACTTAAAGATTTGGAAAATTTCTGTTGTACAAACTAAGTACACGTGTCCTAGAATGTTCACCAAGGACATGGCTACACAAACCTGTGACTGGTGGATCTAACCAACTACCACAGCATAAAACTCATCAACTTAGACTGAAGGGGACAGAGAAGGAACAAGAAAGAGGGAATGCTGTCTGCCTCTTGGAATTCTACAGGCAGAAAACAAGCCAAAGGAGCTACATCTGTTGTCCTCCAAGAAAAGAACCACCCATGGAGCAGCTCAGAGATCAGCAGAACTATTGGAAGGAGCAGGGGAAGCAGCTGCCTCGGTCTCAAAGGGTGGGGCCAAGGCCTCTGGATTTCAAAAGGGTGGTGCCACAGCCTCCTAGGTTTCAGAGAGTTGGAGCTTCTGGAGTGTGAGGCCGCTGTTGAGGTGTGCCAGAGGGATGGGGCCATCATGCCCAAGGGGCAGAAGAACAGGGACTTCCAGGAGCTGAGAAGGTGGTATTGCCACTCAAATGGGCTATGAGAATGGGGCCACCCAAAGCTGAGGGAGCAGAGTTGCTGTCCCAGTGGGCCTGAAGCAGGGCTTGCTGTCCCAGTGGGCCTGAAGCAGAGCTGAAGCCCAGGGCTGACCGGTCTCCACCTAGAGTCTGGAGGGCAGGGCCAATGCCCACATGGTCTCAGAGAACGGGATTATTTTCAAACCTTGAGAGTCAATGTAATTTGTTCTGCTGGGTTTTGGACTTGCTTGGAGCCTGTTATCCCTTCTTTCCCTCCAATTTCTCCCATTTGTAATAGAAATGTCTGCCTTGTGCCTCTTCCACCATTGCACTTTGGAAACATAAAACTTGTATTCTAGATTTTACAGGTTCACAGATGAAGAGGAATTTTGCCTCAGGATGGAATACACCTAGAGGCTCACCCATATTTGATTTAAGTGATTCAGAAAATGAGATTTTGGACTTGGAGTTGATTTAAAACTTTTGGGATGATGTGATGGGGTGAATGTGTTTTTGCATGTGGCAAGGACATGAATTTTGGGGGGGGGGGCAAAGGCTGGAATGTTATGTTGAATTATGTCCCCCAAAAGTGTATGTTATAAATCCTAACTTCTGTGTGTATGGTTATAATCTCATTTGGGAATGGATTGTCTTTGTTTTGTTAATGAAGCAGGGTTAATGTAGGGTGTATCTTGAGTCAATCTCTTTTGAGATATAAAAGAGATTGAACAAGTGAGCAGAGATGAGGGAAGAAAGATGCCAAGCCATATGAAGACCGCCGAGGCACAGAAACTCAAAAGAGACAAGGACCTTCCTCCGAGCCAACAGAGGACTTCCCCTAGAACCAGCACTCTGAATTCAGACTTCTAGCATCCTGTGAGAAAATAAATTTGTTTCTTAAAGTCACCCACTTGTGGTATTTCTGTTATAGCAGCACTCGCTAACTAAGACACTCATACTTTGCCAAAGGCAGTCCTAAACAAAATGGAGAAATCAGGATAATTGTCCCGTTTAACGAACTGCTTCATCAATACTGATCTGCAGTGTAACCTGAATGGTAAGACAGTAGGCTAGCACTTCACTCCTCCTTCCAGAAGGCATTTTTGTTAAAAATGCTGATGCTCAAATTAACAGCTAATGAAGTTTTAACTCACGGATTAATAGAACCCATTTGGGAAATTAATATCTACGATACAGATAATGATTAGACTCCCCAGTACTCCAAGTAAGGCCATACCTTCTTGCAGGATTGAGGAGCAGGCCCCAGAACTCCCATTCTCTTGACAACTCTGGGACTCCTCCATCCCTCAGCAGGAGTTCTCCCTTCAAGCCCTCCTGTCATTCTTCATCACTCAGATTTTCGTCTGCATGTACATCCCCGAGTCTGACTCCCTTCTCCCCCTCCTCCCCAACTGCAGAAACTTCCATTCTGCCCCCTTGAAAAACCTCCCTATATCTCCCACCACCTCTGCTTTGAATATTCACTTCACCTTCCTGCCTCACTAAAAGTTGGCTCAGCCCTGCAGCCCTCTCAACCTTGCTTTCCTTACCACTCCCTTCCTACCACTACCACTGGGGCTGGAGGGCAGGGAGTGTTAAGGTGCCCTCCTTGTCCCTCAGTACTGCCTCCAACAATGTCCTTCCCCCAAAAACGCCTGCTGAAGGCTCATGCTTTTACTCTAACCTACTACCTCTCCTCCTTGCTGCTTATTACACTCCCATGCTGCTCATGGGCACTCCCACACTACTCTTAATTCCTAGTGATTTCACTAGCCATGTAGGTGACCCTTCCAAAACCCTGGTCTCTCAGTTCCGTGCCCTCTCCAATGATCTTATCATCCACCTTACCTCAGCCACTCACTACCATGATCACGTCCTAGACCTTGTCATTACAATAACTACTCCCGCCCCTGATCTCAATTCCAAGCATCCCACTCTGGCCATCACCTCCTTCCTACCTTTCTAGTTCACACCTAATACTCTTTGAGTCCAACAATTCTAAAACACCACAATCTGACTAGCTCTATGACCTTTATCGTTGTCTCTCTACCCCCTTTAATTCCTCACTTCTTCCTTAGTTTCTTTTCATTCACTCGCTTTACCATTTTATCCTATCGGATTCACCTAGCAAAACTCCCACCCTGTGCCTACACTACATACTTGAATGTGGCTGGAGAAAAATACACAATACTGCTGGCAGGTCCCAATTCATAACCTCTGGCCTCAAGTGGGCTGATGTTCTCCAGCAAATGTACTACATTTCCTCCATTTACTCTATAACTAGACAATATCTCATACCTTGGTCCTTTCTCCTCCAACTTCCAACATCTCTCCCTTTCTCCACTTTACTCTCACCTGATGGCCATCTGTCTCAGTGAGAAAACAGAAGCAGTCCGGAGAGAACGTCCACAGCCTTCCACATCTAACAACCTGCCATCTTCTAGGCCCATGTACACTGCTCTGCAACCCATCCTCTGACTTGGACGAGGATGTCACTCCAGCAAGTATCCCTTCGCCTACATCATCCGTTTTCTCCTCTCTGTTGAATTATTACCATTAGCACAAACGTTATCACTCATCTTAAAAAAAAAAAAAAAACCACTTTTTACACCACATCCTTCTCCAGCTCCTAGGCCAGTTCCTCACTGTTCCCCTTTACAACAAAACTCTTTCAAAGAGCTATGTCTGCTGTGTTCAGTTCTCTCTTATGTCCACTCCAGTCAGACTTCATCTCACTATTTCACTGAAGCTGTTCTTGTCCAGACCTCAATGTTGTTAAAGGCACTGGCCAATACTTGGTCCTTAGCATTTTCGACCTTCCTGCAATATCTGACTTAGTTTGACCACTCCCTCCTTTTAGAGTACTGGCTTTACTTGCCTTCTGGGATGCCCTTATCTCTTGGTTTTCCTCCTACCTCAGTGGCCACTTCTTCTCAGACTCCTTTGCTGGTTTCTCCTGAACTCTCCAACCTGTAAATGTTAAGATGCCCCAGGGCAACAGTGTTTCAGCTGAACCCCTTCTCACCTTGTCCCCCAATTGTCTACTAGCAACAAAGCATTCGAAGTGGCCATTTTAAAACAAGTCAAAAGATCCTCAACCTCCTTCATATGAAGAAAAATGAAACTACTATCATTTTCAGCCAGCAGATATTATTGATATACATGCAAAAAGTTGGATGAATCTCCAGGGAATTAATGCAGAATGAAAAAAGTTGATCCCAAAAGATTACTTACTGTATGATTCCTTTTATATAACATTCTCAAAATGACAAAATTATAGGAATGGAGGACAGATTAGTGGTTGCCAGAGGTTAAAAAGGGGTGAGGTAACAGGGAAGTTAGGTGTGGCTATAAAAGGGTAACAAGAGGGATCCCTGTAGTGATGGAAATGTTCAGTATCTTGTCTGTTTCAATGTCCATATCCTGGTTGTGATATTAAAGCTCTGCATGATGTTACCACTTGGGGAAACTGGGTAAGGATCTCTCTATTATTTCTTATAACTGCATGTGAATCTACAATTATCTCAAAATAAAAAGTTGCATATTGAAATAAATAAAATGTAGACATCTAGGTTAAGTGCATCTAGCCAATGTTCTTATGTAGTATGTTACATGGTTCTCTAGATGATGAAGCATCAGCCATGCGAGAAAGTTGGAGAAAGATCTGAGATAAGAGTGCTCCAGGCGAAGGACTAATGAGGGAACAAAACCATTATGTTGGAAAAACAAAGCAGACCAGTGTCACTGGGGTGTAGTGAAAGCAGAGTAGAATGATAAAAGATAACGTGAAAAGGGCAAGCAGGGGCCAGGTTATATAGGACTTCATAGACCATGGTAAGGCATATGGATCTTTAAGTGCTACCTAAAAGGATAAAATCCAAATATCACTTACTAGTTTTTTGTTTGTCTATTCTGTAAGGCTGAAAACAAGAATTCTATTTAGCCAGTGAGACCACAAAGATCCTTACAAATCAGTGACCCCAAAGAACATGAAATAAACTGCACAGTAGTCAAGATATGGACTCATTAAAATTCAACATGGCAATAAGCAAAGGCAGGAAGTCAAATGCTGCTCCTGATGAGTCTTAATCAGTCCTGTATTTACTGGGCTAAGAAGAAAACTCTGAAGATTACAGATACTGTGAATACAATTTAATTCTTTTAAATAATTAAACTACCCAAAAGTCCATGCTACCATTTAATTAGTATTACAATTCACATTTGGCATTTTTAACATTTCCATTTACCTCTTTTTTGTCTTTGAACTTATCAATTTCTTTCTTTAGCAGCTCCACTCTTTGAAAAGATTCAAGGTTATTCACACTGTACACAAGAACAAAGCCATCAGCAAATGAAAAATAATGCTTTGGCAGCTCCACACCTTCCTGTAGACCTCTGGTGTCATAAAGATGTAATTGTTCCTTTACTCCTCGGTCAGTTTCCACTGAAGCCATATACACATCTTCCATTGTTTCACAATCTTCCATTCCTGCAATTAAAAAGAAATGACTCTTTGGATAACTCAGTATCAACTGTTACACTACTCTCTTGTTTTTTAGAAAATGGCTTTCTAGGTTCCCTATTTACCATATATAATAATCACAGTTCTATTTTACTATCTTCAAGATGAAAGATAGTTGTAACCTAGGTGCCCATCACCAGATGAATGGATAAACAAAATGTGGTACATACATACAATGGATACTAAAACCCACTGCTGTCGAGTTGATTCCGACTCCCAGCAACCCTATAGGACAGAGTAGAACTGCCCCATAGGGTTTCCATGGAGTGTCTGGTAAATTCAAACTGCCAACCTTTTGGTCAGCAGCAGTAGCACTTAACCACTATGCCACAAGGGCAATAGATACTACTCAGCCATAAAAAATCAGTTCCCAAATCATCTTGCAACACGGATGAACCTGGAGGCCATTATGCTGAGCAAAATAAGAACTACAAAAGGAGAAACACTGTATGATCTCACTTTTATTACATGACAAGAATAGATGAACATACAGAGACCAGTGTTCATTGGTGGTTACAGGGAGGAGAAAGCGGGGAATCATTCTCTAGGTAGTAGTTAGGTAGTCTAGGTAGTAGTTTATGGTGATGGGAAAGGTGGTACTGAATGTGGGTGAAGTTTGCACAGCCTAACTGATACCAATAAACTGTACACAGGAAAAAGGATGAATTGGCAAATGCTACATTATATATAGTTTTGCAACAACCACAACCAAAAAAAAAATAATAAAAAGGGACTATAGCTGCTGATACTATTTAGATATTACCAGTCACCTCATGGGATTAATTTTTTTGGTTTGAAGAGTCTGGATCATGGTCTTGTGGGACAATCCAGTCATCGGCATAATATAGTTCTTAAAGTTTATTTCTACCTCCTAGCTTGGTGAGTAATATCTGGGGTCTTAACAGCTTATGAGTGGCCATCTAAGATACATCTATTGGTCTGTATTCATCTGGAGCAAAAGAGAAAAAAGAAAGTCCGGGAACCTGAGAAGGAACCAGACTACAGGACTAACTGTCTCCATGAACCACTGACTCCTCTACCTTGAGACCAAAAGAACTAGATGGTGCCCGGCTACTACTACCAAATGTTTGGATCAGGAACACAATAGATGGATCCTGACACAAAGGGAAAAAAAAATGTGGAAAAGAAACTCAAGCTAAAGAGTCCAAATTTACTGGGCCCACTGAGGCTGGAGAAATCCCTGAGACTGCTACCTTGAGATACCCTTTAAACCTTGAAGCAAAACTATCCCCGAAGTCACCTTTAAATAGCTCAAAAAGTGAAAAATGACACACTCGAGTACTGTGCTCTTTTAAAAATTATCTGTATGAGACCAAATAGACAACAGTTACTCTAATGCACAGATGAGAAGCTTGGGGGGCCGTGAGACAAAATTAATCGGAGTAGAATAAGTAGAATGGAAATAATGGGAATGTTGACACAAACTGAAGAATGTAACCAATGTCACTGAACATTATATGTAGAAATTGTTGAATGGGAACCTGTTTTGTGTATATTTTCATCAAAAATACAATATTTTGAAAAGAAAGAAAGGTAGTTGTTATAGTAAATGAACAAAGTGCTTTCTAAAAATATTTCTTCCATATAGAAATAAAAGTAGTAATAACAATGTGGCAATGAGATTCGCTGTTATATATTTTTTAAAAGTAACTGGTACAACAGTCAAAGAACTTAATATATAAATTGGAGAATTAAAATTAGACTGATTTTAAAAGCAGCTTCAACAACCAAGTGGCCCCATTTTTTTCTCCAACAGAGCCAAAGGCAAAGGCAGAGCTCAACAACATGGTCAGTAAAAGTACGATAGAAATGTGCTCTATGCTACCGGTCAGAGATGAATGCTTTAAAGGCCTACGACTCTTTACTTATTTCTCTAATAGAAACCTCATTGTATTCTAACTTGTAATGCCTTGTCTTCCTTAGGAAAGCATGACCTCCTTAAAGGTAGAGATGTGATCTTCTTCACCTCTGCATCCTCACAAGGCCTAATCACAGCCCATGTCATACAGCAAGTATTCAATGACGATTTAATTCATTGTATGAGATAATGCAGTTCACAAAATTAGCTCACACTGCAGAAAGTAGCTTTTTAAAATCTACCCAGCGATACTGGAAAGTCATGTCTGAAATAAGAGTATGAGATCATTTAGTATATTTCTAGGTCAGTGATTCTATGACTCCTAGACCACTCTTCATTATGTAAATGTACAGGAAGCCACCTATATGCAAAGATTTTACATATATATAAGTGGAACGCTTAACAACTGCACCACCAGGGCTCCACATATATATATATATATATATACATATACATATATACATACATATATATATATATATATATATACACACACACACACACTGATCACTACTGAATTTCAATAACATCAAGATTTTTTTTTCTCTCCTATTTTTTCCTTCTCAATCTCTGTCGGCCTTTATGGCCCTTTCAGTCTCTCTGGATTACACCTTGCTTTTGTGTACCATCACCCATCTTTAGGTTTAGCATGGCCAACAAAAGACCCCTGGCAATTCCCAGAACCCAGAGAGGAACTAGAGAAAGATAATCTTACCAATAGTATGATTCCCATAAAGAAGCTGCTCCAAAATTGCAGTTTTCCCCACTGATAACAATCCACAGACTACAACCTTGCAGCCCTTTCCCATCTTCTCTTAGGATATCACTGTGAAGAGAACAGGAGGTCTTTAAAATCACATGCTGTTGAAACCAAACTTTTCTTTCTTTGTTCTAATAGTTAAATTTAATAAGTAATAGATACACAGGGAGCAATTTCAAATTTAAAAAAGGATACACTGTATAGAATAAGGTATTTCCTTCCAAATCCCATTCCCGTCTCCCATGTGCTCCCTTAGAGCAATCAGTCTTACTGGTTTCTTATACAGGTAGTCCCTGACTTAGAACATACCCGAGTTACAACGAACTGCACTTGTGACTGTCCACTGATTTTATTTTTGTACATCTTATTCTTAGTGGAAACCCTGGTGGTGTAGTGGTTAAGAGCCAGGGCTGCTAACCAAAAGGCTGGCAGTTCGAATCCACCAGGCGCTCCTTGGAAACTGTATGGGGCAGTTCTACTCTGTCCTATAGGATCTCTATGAGTCAGAATCGACTTGATGTCAATGGGTTTGGTTTTTGTTTTTTTTATCATTAGTAATATGTTCTACATACAATGTTGCAGCGCATAATTTGCTGATGTTATCATTCTCATGCCAACTCCCAAAGACGAAGATTGCATTTATAAAGATTCTGATAACAAAAGGCAATAATAATGAAATCTAAAAAAAAAAAAAAAAAAAAAAAAAATGAGGTGTCTGACTTACGTCTGTACTGACTTATGATGCAGTCATCAGAACAGAACCCCGTCGTAAGTCAGGGACTACCTGTGTATCTTTTCAGAGCTGTTACAGATAAATGTAACAATACACATGTAGATATGAATACGTTTGTTTTCAAAAAGAATAAGCACATTTTATACAAAGACTATTTCAATACTGATAAGTCAATAGGAATCCTAATTGAGTCCTAGATTAAACCAATCCTTGAAAAAGACTGCCTACTCATCAATGTTTACGTGGGAAAAAGAAATTTAAGTAAAAATTTAAAGAGGAATAAAGATAAAACTTTGAACACAGACTGGATGTTATTTTTTAAAGAAACATTCGTGCTACCGTCAGCCTTTTCTCAGGAGTGAGAAACTGGATTTCGGTAGCCATATAGGCTGTCTTAGTCATAGTTATTTTGAGGAAGAACAGACTTAATGCTAGAAAAATTACTCAAGCACTTTAAAAGAAAAGGAAAAAATCATCTCTCCTCACTCCCAGCTTATACCCAAGGAATTTTCCCAAAAGCTTTTGTTTTCTTACCCTAGGTACCAGAAGCCAAGGCAGAAAGGAATAATAAAGTACATTATTAATTTACTGATTGCAAGTACCATTACTTAAATGTAACAGGATAACTTGGTAAGAGAATTCAAATTTCTACATTGCTTTTTGCCATCTCCCATCACCTCCTTCTTTTCCCCAATTCTCTTCTTATCTAGAGGCGTAGAACATGCCATAGCCCAGGCTAAGAGAGATGTGAACAAAGCCTTGAAGTCAGAAAACAATTATAACAAGAAAGTTCAAATAAGCATTCTAATCCAAGGGATGCTGGTCATCTGTTAGTGCTCATCTGTTTACTGGACTGTGGCGATGAAAAACCCAAAGCCCATCTTAACGGTGGCAGAATAGTAGTTACGGTTGTGTGTGTGTGGGTTGCACATCACTTTCCATTTTGTTGTTGCTTTTTATCAACATTGAAGACATTAAGCAACAAATGAACTTCTCAGAAGTCTTCTCTACTTTATTTTCTCACAGTCTGTCATTTTTATGACCCAAATGAGTCACAACACTAGCGTGCTGATAGGAAAAATTGTAATGCTACTATTGGAATCCAGTAATAACACAGCACTTACTTCCAGAGCAGTACACTACATGCCAGAAGGCAAATAACTATCGCTTATGTGATATAACCATTATTTCCCAGGTGGCAGGCTGAGATCCTTCTAAATCTTCCATGAATACTCATCACTTGCTTCCCAAAGAACTACTTCTCTGAGGGGAATCTCTTTTCTTTATATTTCCAACATAACCTCATTAGAAAAATTCTCAGCTTTTGTTTATAAGGGCAGAGCTTCCTGTAACATTGATCACTTACGGTACGGTATTGCCTATGTCTGCAACTATGCCCTATTTTAAAAGGTTTTCTACATATACCTCTGAATTTATGATTAATTTAATGTCATCTCATTTATCATAGGATTCTACTCTACATATTGTGGTTTCTCGGTAAGTTATTTATGATACCACTGGCTCTTTCTTTCAAAAGGTTTTTAATGGTAATAGTTAACTTTAAAGGAAGTTGCTACCTAGGCACACGGAAAGAAGATAAAAAGGAAATAAATCTGCCAAACCCGTTGCCATCGAGTCAATTCCGACTCATAGCGACCCTATAGGACAGAGGAGAACTGCCCCACAAGGAGCACCTGGTGGATTCGAACTGCCAACCTTTTGGTTAGCAGCTGTAGCTCGTGGAATGCCACCAGGGTTTCCAAATCTGCCAGAAGATAGAAAAAATGATGACAGACGGCACACCGCCACTGTCAGAAAAGGTTGCTGTTGGATCCTAAACTCTGGTTTTTCTATTATTCAGTTATTTCCCTTCTTCGGAAAATGTCTTAGCCTCAGTAGCATTTCTCAATACCAATCCCTACCTCCTCCTCGCTTCTTGGTCAATCAAAAAAAAAAGAGCCCTTATCACAGATTATACCAAAGATCAAAAAACTCACATGTGCCTTAAAAGAAGAGGCACATACTGTGGCAGAGTGAAGCAGATGGACTGGATATAAGAAAAAATACCCAGTGACTAATAGCAACAGATCCTCCACAAAAAGGAGGTAAATGTAAGTACTGGAGACCACGGTAAACTGGAGAGAAATTCAGAAATCAAATATTCCAAAAAGGATTTGGAATTGTCTTAATATAAACTAACTGCCGTCAAGTCGATTCCGACTCACAGCGACCCTTCAGGACAGAGTAGAACTGCGCCACCAAGGCTCCTTGGTCTTAATATATTCACTTAAAAGTGGTATGCTACAATTATACCTTGATCTCTCACTGATATTAGGATTAACAGAGAAAGTTTGTTTTAAAAATATATTATTATATATTTGTGTGTGTGTATATAAATTTCAGAGCCCTGGTGGCACAGTGGTTAAGAGTTCAGCTGCTAACCAAGAGGTTGGCAGTTAGAAACCACCAGCTGCTCCTTGGAAACCCTATGGGGCAGTTCTACTCTGTCCTATAGGGTCACTGTAAGCTGGAATCAACTCAACAGCAATGGATTTGGGTTTTTTTTTTTTTGTTTATATACATTTGGGGGGCAGGGGGGAGGTTCCATTTTGGTACAATCAAGAAAGTCTCCATCAAGAACAAATAATAAAAGTAACTGAATTAGAGAGGTAGCTCAAAATACCACTGAAGGTTTTTCAGGCTTTTTAGGAAGGAAAGAGAAGAGAGGGGATAAGACAGAATAGACTTCATTATTTAACACTATCCATCAAAAGGAAAACAAAGATGAAAAGGTGAGTGTGATTAATCATACGTTAGGCATAACTGAAGCATTCTACCTTCCTAATTGTCTTCCAAATGGGAAACAATATTCCATAAAGTAGATTAGTGATCTACCATCAATTAAAAAGCATGAAATCTTTAAAAAAAATTAATATATAAATGAGGTTTCATATGAATATTATAACACAATATTAAATACTGAATTGTCTGTATGATGATAATGGCTGGGTCTCACATTACATAGAAGTGGTGCTCACATTTAAATATACTTAGAGTTACAAATAAAAACTACTAAAAGTTTAGCTTTGTAAGTATTATAATATTTAAAAATTCAAAAACAATAAAGGGGCATCATTTCCATCCAAATACAAAAAGGTAGGTATCTGCAGTCCCCTGAACTGGCAATGAATCTTGAATTACATGAATACAGCGTGGCCAAGCCTCTAATTTAAGTCTGGGGTTCAAAGAGTTTGAAAGGTTCAGAGTAGATGCAGATCTTTAAGGTTCCTTTCAACACTCTGATGCTGTGAGAGGAAACTGCTTATCCAGACAATGCATCAACACTGAGGTTAAAGCATAAAGCAGAAGTTGTAGCTACCTGTTACAGTCCCTACCCTAAGAAACTGCTGGACAATAAAATTCGAACTGAGACTACTAATCCTCAGGAGTACTGGTGGTGTAGTGGTTAAGTGCTGGGCTGCTAACTGCAAGGTTGGTAGTTTGAACCCACCAGCTGTTCCACAAGAGAAAGATGTGGCAGTCTGCTTCCATAAAGATTACCGCCTTGGAAACCCTATGGGGCAGCTCTACTCTGTCCTATAAGGTCGCTATGAGTTGGAATTGACTCAACAACAATAGGTTCTGGGTTTTTAATGTAAATGACTAAGAGAAATGTGCTTAACAGGAAAGATCCAATGCAGTCCTAAATACATACTGCTTTGCTTTCCAGGCTAATCAATAATGTTGCTGGAGAATAAATACATGACCCGGTCCATTCCTGTGGAAAACACAGCATAGTGAAATTTCTCTTTGAAGAACCATCAGAAACAGCTCCCCCAAATTGTTAGTACTTCTTCTATTCAAAGGGAAGCATTTTGAGGACTAAGGTATGCCTGACTCAAGCCATGATATTTTTAATTGCCTCATATGCATGCGAAAGCTGGACAATGTATATGTAAGACTGAAGAAGAATTGATACATTTCAACTGTGGTGTTGGCAAAGAATAGTGACTATACCATGGACTGCCAAAAGAACGAACAAATCTGTCTTGGAAGAAGTACAGCCAGAATACTCCTTAGAAGCAAGGATGGTGAGACTGTCTCACTTACTTTGGACATGTTATCAGGAGGGACCCCTCCCTGCAGAAGGACATCATGCTTGGTAAAGTAGAGGGTGAGTGAAAAAGAGGAAGACCCTCAATGAGATGGATTGACACAGTGGCTGCAACAATGGGCTCAAGCATAGCAGCAACTGTGGGGATGGTGCAGGACTGGGCAGTGTTTCATTCTGTTGTACATCGGGTTGCTATGAGTCGGAACTGACTCAACAACACCTACCAACAACAACATTCTACTTTTATAAGTAAAACAACTTTTTTTATGCAACCAGAAAAATATTAATACTGACACACTGTTAACATCATAGGACTGATGCTGTGAATCTAATCTCAAGATTGGCATCACGTGAGGAAAAACTTTACTGTGTATTTATTAATGTAAACATTTAGAATTATGTAAGCTGTGCAATACTTTTACTTATGCACATATGAATGAAATTTACATATATAAGCATCAATTAAAAGGGTTTTTGCAAACAATATTGTCCATAACAAAATGTAATAAGCAGAGTCCAATTTAGCATCCTTTCATTCATTCAGTAAATATTTATGGAGCCCTGGCGGCACAGTGGTTAAGAGCTTGGCTGCTAACCAAAAGATCGGCAGTTCGAATCCACCAGTCGCTCCTTGGAAACCCTATGGGGCAGTTCTACTCTGTCCTATAGGGTCACTATGAGTCAGAATCGATTTAACGGCAACAGGTTTTACCATAACGTTGCAGGACCAGGCAGTGTTCCGTGCCATTGTACCCAGGGTCGCTATGAGTCGGAAGCAACCCAGTAGCATCTAACAACAACACCTACCATAATACCAGGCATCAGGAACAAACTAGGGGCAAAAACTGAGAGTATGGCTGAGTATGAGAGTATGGCCCCCAGACACACTTTTAACTCAGTACTGAAGTCACTCCTGAGGTTCACCCTTCAGCCAAAGATTAGACAGGCCCACAAAACAAAACGAGACTAAATGGGCACACCAGCCCAGAGGCAAGGAAGAGAAGGCAGGAGGGGACAGGAAAGTTAGTATTGGGGAACATAAGGTTGAGAAGGGGAGAGTGTTGACACGTCATGGAGTTGGCAGTCAGTGTCACAAAACAATATGTGTATTGTTTAATGAGAAACTAATTTGCTCTATAAACCTTCATCTAAAGCGCAATTAAAAAAAAAAAAAAAACAGACATGATTCCTGCCCTCAGGAATCTCAAAATCAATTGAAAATACAAATTCAAATTTTGCAAAACAGAAATTAGCACTGATTATTCACATTACCAGAATCTTCTTTGTAAATTACTCCTCCAACTTTGCAGTCAGTCATTGTTGATTCATTTCTCTTACATCTCACATTTGATCCATCAGGAAATCCTGTTAGCTCTACCTTCAAAACACATCCAGGGCTGCACCGCTTACCACCTCCATCACTATGGAAGTGGTCTGAGCCACCGTCTCCTCTCACCTGGACTACTGCAATACTTCTGCACTACACAGAACAATGGTTCTCCAAAGACATCCACATCCTAATCCTTGAAACTTGTAAATACATCACCTTACGTGGTAAAAGGGACTTTACAGGTATGATTAAGTCAAGGATCTTGAGATAGGAAGATTATCCAGGATTATTCAGGTAAGCACAATGTAATCACATGGGTCAGAAAGAAAAATGTCAAGATGCTATGCTGCTGGCTTTGAACATGAAGGAAGGGATCTTGGCCAAGGAATGCAGGTGGCTTTCTAGAAGCTGGAAAAAACAAGAAAATGGATTCTCCCCTAGAGGCTCCAGAAGGAAAGTAGCCCTATTGGACACCTTGATTTTAGCCTAGTGAAAACTTCTCATCTATAAAACTTCACAATAATAGACTGGCGTTGGTTTAAGCCAGTAAATTGGTGGTAATTTGTTACAACAGCAATAGGAAACTAGCATAACCTCCTAACCAAGTCTCCCTGCTTCTACTACCCCCTCCACGCCCCCCTTCATTTTAGCCTCAAAGCCGCAGAAAGATCCTTTTGAAATGTAAATCACAAAAAGTCACTCTTCTGCTCAAAAACTTTCCAATGTTTGCCCATCTTAAGAAGAGTAAAAACTCAAAGTCCTTATAAGAATCTTCACCTCTGTAACAAAAACCAACCAATCAACCAACCCAAACTGGCAGGCTTCAGGTTGATTCCACTCATGACTGCCCTGTGTATATCAGGGTAGAACTGTACTCCACAGGATTTTCATTCAGTGGCTGTAACTTTACAA
The DNA here is from genome assembly GCA_030035585.1 of Dugong dugon. Taxonomy (NCBI): domain Eukaryota; kingdom Metazoa; phylum Chordata; class Mammalia; order Sirenia; family Dugongidae; genus Dugong; species Dugong dugon. The sequence goes on along the minus strand of CM057480.1, from coordinate 15,808,173 downwards.
AAGCAGTGTCACTAGATGGATTCAAACCGGCAACCTGTGATTAGTAGCTGAGCACAAACCATTCGCACTACCCAGGGACCTCTCCTCTCTGACCCAACCCATTGCCATCGAGTCGATTCCAACTTACAGCAACCCTGTAAGACACAGTAGAACTACCCCATAGGGTTTCCAAGGCTATAATCTTTATGGAAGCAGACTGCTACATCTTTTTCCCACGGAGCAGCTGGAGGGTTTGAACGGCCAACCTTTCGGTTAGTAGCTGAGCACTTAGCCACTGTGCCACCAGGGTTCCTTTTCCTCTCTGACAGCATCTCCCAATTTTATGGTTGATTACAGCCAAATTGGCCTTGTTGCTTTTCCTCTATGAATCTTAGTATGCTCCAGCCTCAGCACTTTCCCCTCTGACTGAACCGGGCACTTCCCGCTTCCCCTCAGGCTCACATCCTTGAAGTCCTTCCTCAAATCTTCTTAAGAAGACTTACCGTGAACAGTCCATCTAAAATTGCTACCTCCATCCAACACTTCCTCTATCCCTGTACCCCCTCATTTGTTTCTTAGCACTTTACCATCTAACACAATACTATCTTACGACGTATGGTGCCCATTTTGAAGATGGCTAGAATTCTGTCTGCTTTCACTGCTGCATCCTCCCCAGCTAGGACAGTGCCTGGCACATGTTGCTGTTATGTTAGGTGCCACTGACTCTGTTCTGACTCATGGCGACCCCTACGCACAACAGAACTAAATGTGGCCCAATTCTGTGCCATCCTCACAATCATTGCTATGTTCGAGCCCACTGTTGCAGCCACTGTGTCAGTCCATCTTGTCCAGGATCTTCCTTTTTTGTTGCTGACCCTCTACTTGACCAAGCATGATGTCCTCCCCTGGGGACTGGTCTTTCCTGATAACATGTCCAAAGAAAGTGAGACGAAGTCTCGCCATCCTTGCTTCTAAGGAGCAGTCTGGCTGTACTTTCCTCCGAAACAGATTCGTTTGTTCTTCTGGCCGTCCATGGTATATTCGATATTCTTTGCCAACGCTGTAATTCCAAGGCATCAATCCTTCTTCGGTCTTCCTCGTCCATTGTCCAGCTTTCGCATGCACGAGGCGAATGAAAACACCATGGTTTGGGTCAGGCGCGCCTTAGGCACAGGATACTTGTTGGACAAATCAATGAACCATGTGATGACTCTTACAATGGTAAAGCTGTGATTTGAAAAAAGAAAAATACTGTTGTTTGCCCTGGAGTGGATTCTGACTCCAAGTTACCCCATGCGACAGAATAGAACTGCTCCACAGGCTTTCCTGGGCTGTAATCTTTAGGAAGCAGATTGCCAGGTCTTTTCTACCCCAGAGCGGCTGGTGAGTGCAAACTGCCAATCTTTTGGTTAGAAGCCAAGCGCTTAACCATTACACCCCCATGGCTCCTTAAAAATTATTAAGTAGTTACCCCAAAAAAAGCCAAAACCATTAATAATTTATAAGGTAAATACAATTCTTTCTTAAATCTTGTCCGCATTTAAAGCCTAGAATTTGGATGGGAATTAAAACCACAGGACTGCATCAAAATTGAAATATTCTGGAGACGTAATAAAAGCTAGTAAACTATTTTGCAATAAAGAACTTAACGGCTTTTGCAAGCATTTTCTAGGCATTTCTTCCCAACACACTCGCACCTGCCACACGGGTCTTGGCAAATAAATATTTTGCTTTCCTATAAAACCGTGGTTCTGACGTAGCAATCTGGGATCAAATCTGCACCTTGGAAAAGCACTGAAATGGAAAGGCGCCGAGCTGTCCTCCTCCGCCCCTAGGGCCCTTTTTTAGGGCAAAATCCTTCGGAGCCGACGTCTGCGGGGGGCTTCAGCCGGAACTGGCCGGAGTGGGTGCAACGCGTGGCCCCCCACCCGCGAGGCCGGGATCCACGAAGGCCTTACTTCGGGGCTGAGGAGACTTGTGGGGGAGGGCCTAGATTTCGGCGCCCGTTGCGAGTGGGGAGACAGCGCTGCACCGGGAACCCTCATCCACTCATCAGGTGAGGAGTTCGCTGTGCATGAGGCAAACCCCCGCACACACCCGCGGACTCCGAAGACATTGACACAACAGGCTGCACAGCCCCAAGACGGCCCGCGGCCTTTAGATCCCCGCCCCCAACTTGCCTCCTCTCGGCGGAGGGACTGTCCGGGACCCCCGCCAGCTGAAGCCTCGCCACCGACCTGCACCCTTTGTGATGCCCACTGGCTCTCGGGTTCGAATCCTGCGGAGCAGAGGGCGGGACAATCGGGGAGGCTTCACCCAATCCCGACAGAGCTCCGCCCACCAGGGTCGAGGCCTGAACTACATGTCCCATGATGAAGCTCTGGGCGGCCGCAGCTTTCCACCGGAAAAAGGGTCCCAGGTTTGGGGGAGGAGCCCAAAAGGGATTGTGGGAGAAACGCTTCTTCCTTTCTGTCTGGCGGCAGCCATCAGGTAGGCTGTGTTGGGAACTTTGGTTTCTCTATCCGCCGCTGATCACCTTTTGCCTCAGCCATCCAGGTTCGAGGACCCTGTGTCCTTGGAGCCCCTCCTTCCTTCTGTGCAGCGCGAGTTCGATCAGGATGCGGGGCAGCGCGGGAGTGGAAGGGTGGGCTGGGGGAAGATGTGATGGCGGCGCGAATTCGAGCTGGGCCCGGAGCATGAAGGAAAGGAAGGCGTGGAGCTGGGGGACGGCAGGCTGGGCCTGAAGCGCCTTGAAGCGAGGCCGGCGGGTGGGGGTGGGGTAAGGTAAGTGTTTTCTCCTGGAGAGTTAATCTCTGGCGGCGTAGCGTCTTCTATAATAGTACCGTTGAGGTCTCCCTACAGGCCGGGCCCTGGGGACGCCGCATACCGCAGTCACCCGCCCCTCATGGCCCAAGCTCCATTCATTCGTCCAATAGAAATGCTCCAAGCGCCTCCCTGCGCCCTGTTGCTGCTCAGCGCTAGGTGCAGAGATGGGTGGGGGTTGGGCTAGCTGCTCCCTGCGGTTCGTGCAGAGCCATTTTCATCCCCGCTGGTTTCCTTGTTGGTGGAAAACTAAGATGGACGGACGGGGTCTTGCCTTTATACCTTAAACGGATGGTTTTTAATAGCCAGTTTCGCCGCAGAGGTGAGCCAGGATGGGTGCTTACAAGTACATCCAGGAGCTATGGCGGAAGAAGCAGTCCGATGTGATGCGCTTTCTTCTGCGAGTCCGCTGCTGGCAGTACCGCCAGCTCTCTGCGCTGCACAGGGCTCCCCGCCCCACCAGGCCGGATAAGGCGCGCAGACTGGGATACAAGGCCAAGCAAGGTGCGTGGTTTCTTTGCCTGGATGCTTGGATAAAATTATATACCCTGGGGAAAGCGAGAAATTGAGGATTAGGATGAGGCTCTGGCTTCCTTCCAAATGGCTTTGGCAGACATTTTCTTTTTAGTAGAAATGCACAGAATTTGTTTACTAGTGAATTACTGCACGATTGTCTAATGTAGCAAGTGTGTGACAGGGTACAAATCTGTGAGTCTGGATTAAAAGCAGCATAACAGTGCATTGGGAATGAGAAGTTAGTCTGCCTGTTTGTGTGATTGTCGATATCCGGTTCAGTAATATAAAGTAGTTCGGAAACACTGGAGTGTGTTCTTTTTAAAGTGAGTCTTTCACCTAGTATTGTATCGTTTTATTTCCATCAGCTACATAATGTTAGTTTATGACCTGAAATCTTATTTATTGTTGGAGCATTAAGGCCTTTGAGTCTTCCCCCTGCTGGCTTTCCATAAAACCATTGTAATCTTTGTGTAGGTTATGTCATCTATCGGGTCCGCGTGCGCCGGGGTGGCCGCAAACGCCCAGTGCCGAAAGGTGCAACCTATGGCAAGCCCGTCAATCATGGTGTTAACCAGCTGAAGTTTGCCAGAAGCCTTCAGTCTGTGGCTGAGGTAAGTGGTTTTTGTTTTGAGTAGCATTTATATCGGTCACCTCCTGGAGATGGTGGGGGAGAAGAATGTGGGCACCTTGTCATTGTTTACTTGTGCCTGGGTGAGCCCTTTGTGGAGCTTTACTAACCTTGGTAAAGAGCGTTTGCTGTCAGTGCATGAAGCCTTTGTCTGTCTGGGTTACTAATCTGTCTGTGTTGTCGTGTATATGTTAGAATGTGTGTTTTTTGATTGATAAGCATCTGTGGAGCCTAAGCTTTTGAAGGGCAAGAAACTATGTTTTGAAGAGCACATCTCCTAAAATGTACCGAAACTGCGTTCCTGTTGTTGGTGTTTCTTGGTTAGTAAATTATGCTGTACTGTAAGAGTTAGCTTGTGGGCTTCCACTACCCAAGAATGGTTTTGATCTTTTTAATGGATTGCCTTTTTTAAATGCAAGTAAAATACGCAAATGAGATCAAATGTACCCTGTAAAACCTAAAAGGTTAGTCCGCCTCTAAGAAAAAAAGAGGGTTCCAGAATCCTGAATTTTCTTAGCCTAGTATTCTTACATGTCCATGCCCCACTTGAGGAAGTAAGTAGAAGGAACAGTGTGCATCACATCAAGCTAAGCAAGTCTCCCTTAAACCCTGCTTATGCTGCCAGCCTCTTGGCTGAATAGCCAAGCCTCAGTCTCTTGTCTAGTGGTGAACTAGAGTTAATTTGCTATTACGGAAAACATGGAAGGCTGACTTTGAACCTTTTTTCCTGTTCCAGGAGCGAGCTGGACGCCACTGTGGGGCCCTCAGGGTCCTGAATTCTTACTGGGTTGGTGAAGATTCCACATACAAATTCTTTGAAGTGATCCTCATTGATCCATTCCATAAAGCTATCCGAAGAAACCCTGACACCCAGTGGATCACTAAGCCAGTCCACAAGCACAGGGAGATGCGTGGGCTGACGTCTGCAGGCCGCAAGAGCCGTGGCCTCGGGAAGGGTCACAAGTTCCACCACACTATTGGTGGCTCTCGCCGTGCTGCTTGGAGAAGGCGCAATACTCTCCAGCTCCACCGTTACCGCTAATATGAGTAATGTTTGTAAAATTCATACCTAATAAACAATTTAGGACAGTTACGTCTACTTAAAAGTGTTCTTTGTCTGTTAAAACAGTAGTTGTCTGCAGATTGTTTCACGAATGCATTGTCAGATTCCAAAAGTGAAAGTGCAGTAATGTTTGAAGACAAGAAGTGACGGTGTATCTTGTTTCTAGTGAGGTAAACACTTGCGTCTTTGCTTTATCTCAGTGGGCAGTTGTATGTCAATGTTTACGCTGACGCGTGGTATAATAGGTGTAAAATTCTTTAAAAGAGGAGCGCTGAGATTAGCTCTTCCTGTAGACTTCGGTGCATGTGCTAAAACCTACGACTTTATTGGGGTGACGCAGTGCTCTGCTGTTTTAACCTTAAGTGGCTGGGTGGTTTTTTTTGGAGTTTGATGAGGGTAAATTAGGATCAACTTTAAGTGGGATTTTGCTTGGAAGTTTGTAAGGCGGAAGGGGTACTGTCCTAACCTTTTGTCACGATCATACGCAGAAAAGTTATGAAGATCAACTGGAGTCTACGTTTTCATATTTAATCCAGTATTCATGTAACCACAGGTTCTGAAAGGAAAAAATGTTAGAAGTGCCACCGTTTTTAGAAGAATAAATGTTGCAAGAGGATTCTTTTACGAATGAAACAAATCTGGTTTAAGAACTTCAGCAATTTCCTTGGTGTCCACAGTATCATTTAAATTCACATAAAAGGCAAGAGCATGTTAAATCGCCTGCCTCCATCTCTGGGGTGTGTAGAACCCTGACCGATGCAAAGTTGTTCGCAGTGGTGTTTACACTGGTGTACGCTGTCAGAGTTGTTGCAAATTGAACATGAGGTAAACAAGCCGGGGGGGGGGGTTATTTTAACCTTGAGATTTGCAAGCTAGTAAAGCTAGGGTGGGAAGACAGTTGGGGCCATGAGATAAATACCTTTCAGATGCGTGAGGACAAAGTTGAAACCTTCAGTCAAATTTTTAAGATCCTTTGTGAAGTTTATTTGTGACCATTATGAAGCCTCTAGCCTTCTTAGGGAAAAAGTAGGATCGTCTAAAAGCGTATCATTGGTTTCCCCACTATCCATCCTCTCTCAAGGCTACTGAGGAAAGTTACGCTTGGTGTCAGTACAGGTTTTGGTTTCCAACCTGACCTTAAGTGTCGTGCAGTTTACTCATCCCTGGTCAAACTACCTTCATGATCCTTAACCATTCCACGTACTTGCTAGTCCATCGTGTGTCCACGTTTGAAGCATGCCACAACATTTTCTTGAGTTTATTGTTTTGTATCATGTCTAGACTGGGCTGCTTTTCCCCGGGATGAATTTGAGTGTGTAGGAAATAACAAGAGGAATTGCCCCAATTCTTTCAAATTCTGAGTTTGCTGACTTAATAGGTAATTTGATTTCATAATGTGATGGCTGGTTTCCCTGAACCGACGTCCTGGTATTTTCTTTCGGGGTCTCAAAAGGCTCAGTTAAATGATTTCCAGAAAACATTTGTAGCAGTCTTGGTAAATAAAACTTGATTTCTGAGTTCCTTTCTACTCAAAAAACAAAATCTTAAAGCTATACATTCTGATTGTGTGTAGAGGTTGTTCATCTAAAGGAATAAATGTCTATTAAACTAAAGCAAATGGACCTTGTTATCTTTTGTCATTAAGTAGTTAACGCGCTTTTACCCTAACCTGCAAAAAGATACCAAAACCTGATGGCAGAAATAACGTAACGTGAGTGAAGATAATAGTCTTTTCGGCTCTTCTCAATTCTTTGGTCATTGCACGAGTTAGAAAAACTCAAAAAAAATTTTTTTTTTCCTAAAACTGTTTCAGAAGCTTAATTTGGGAAGGAGTGGGGAGGATTTAGGCTGAAGGTTTACGTATCTCCAAGAAGGGCTGGCTCCTGTCCTTGCTGTCCTACATCTTGTTGCCACCCAGCAGCTAGACAGATGGACAGAGTCCATCACGTCACTCCTGTGCTGGAAACCGAAGTCATAATAGCCTCCAAGACCTTCCCACCCTTCACTGTGAGACTTTCATGTTCTACTGCTGTCCTCAATCAATCCGGTATCAGCCTCCTTGCTGTTCCTCAAATAGACATGCACTTTTTTCCTAGTGCCTTTGTGCTTGCTGTTCTCTGTGACAGGAAAATTCTGCATAGATATCAAATGTAACCTTATTAGAGAGGCTTTCCCTGACCACCCACAAGCCATTCTCATTTGTTTTAGTATCTCTGCATCAGTATGTAATTCAAACACATCAAAATTGATACAGATTTTCTTTAGAAATAACAAATTGGTTTCTCATAATCACACAAGGTGTGGTGTTCAACCAACCAAAACCAAACCCATTGCCATTGAGTCAATTCCAACTCATAACACCCCTACAGGACAGAGTAGAACTGTCCCAGAGGGTTTCCAAGGAGTGACTGGTAGATTTGAACTGCCGACCTTTTGGTTAGTAGCTGAGCTCTTAACCACTGCGCCACCAGGGCTCCGTTGTTATTGATAGGTGCCATCAAGTCTCTTTTTGACTCATAGCAACCCCATGTGACAGAATGGAACTGCCCCACGGGTCTTCTTAGCTGTAATCTTTACAGAAGCAGATTGCAGCGTCTTTCTTCCACAGACCCACTAGGTGGGTTCCAACCAACAGACTTTGGGTTAGCAGCCAAGTGCTTAACCTTTGTGCCACCAGAGCTCCTTATACCAGGTATAGGTACCGTTAATAACTCCTTTTTGCCAATGAGGAAACTGAGGCACAGTGAGCATCTGAAGCAACTTAAGGTCACAGTGGGTGGCAGTGTGATTTCAAACCATTCATATAAATTTTTTTTTTTTTTTTTTATAGAGGCAAACCACATTTTATTTATCCATTCTCCTGTTGGTGGACATTTGGATTGCTACAAGTTTTAGGGTATTAAAATAACACTGCCATGTACATTTTTTTTTTTTTAACTGGTACTTCAGGTGAAGGCTTACAGAACAAATAGTTTCTCGTGAAACAGAAGTACACATGTTATTTTATGACATTGTAAACTTAAATTTTTGATTAGATAACATATTAACATGGTTCAGCATTCAAAAGGTACAATAGGATCTACGGTAAAAAGTCTCCCAGTTACCGAGCTCCCCTCCCAGGAGGCAATCAATGTGATCAGTTTCTTGGATTTTTGTCAGGAGCTGTTTTTATGAATTTACAAACATAGATATATATTTTTCCTGTTATTTTTTTACCCAAATAGTAGCATATTACACACATTGTTAATTTTTTTACTTAATGATATATCTTAGAGCTACCTCTATATCAGTCACAAAGAGCTTCCACGTTCTTTTTTTGACTGTGTGGGATTCCACTGTATGGTTGTACCATAATTTGTTTAATGTAGCCCCTACTGGAGAATATTAAGGTTTTTTCCAATCTGTTGCTGCTACAAAAGGAAAAAAAAGATTGCATATGTCTTAGTTTACCTGTAAAGAACCCTTGTGGCGAAATGGTTAAGTGCTAGCTGCTAACTGGAAGGTCAGTGGTTGGAACTCACCAGCCTCCTTGAGGGAGAAAAGATCTGGCAATCTGCCTAGAAAACCTATGGGGCAGCTCTAGTCAGTCCTATAGGGTTGCCGTGAATTGGAGTTGACTTGACCGTACAGAACAATAACAACAGTTTATCTGTAGGATAAATTCCTCTGTAGGATGATTCCTATAAGTAGATGGCAGGGTTAAAACTTGTATGTATTTTAACTGTGATTTTAATCAATTTCTTTCCATTTTAATTTTGCCAAATTGTCTTCCATAGAGGTTGCACCAATTTGCACTCCTACAATCAATGTATGAAGGGACTTATTTATCCACAATCTTGCCAACACATTATCAAATTTTTTGATCTCTGCCAGTCCGATAGGGAAAGATTATATTGCTATCTGGTTTTGTTTTACACATCTGAGTGTGGCAGAAACAAAGCTATGTGCATACCCTGGCTTTTTTTTTTTTCCCTGGACACAGAGTTAAACTATGTTTTCCTGTTCCCTTATACATTTAGGGAGGAGCCCTGGTGGTACAGTGGTTCAGTGCTCTGCTGCTGATCAAAAGGTCAGCAGTTCAAACACACCGGCTGCTCCGCAGGAGAAAGATGTTGCAGTGTACTTCAGTAAAGATTTACACCCTTGGAAGTCACATGCGACAGTTTTACTCTGTCCTGTAGGGTCTCTATGAGTCAGAATCAACTTGACGGCAGTGGGTTTGGCTTTTTGGTATACATTTAGGTAGGGGTGGTATGACTTATTCTTGCCAATGAAATCGGAGCAGAGGTGATATGTTACTCTCCTCCAAGGCAATTAAGAGTCATATGAGTCCTCCAGTAGAAGCCCTGATGGCGCAGTGGTAGTTTTGCTGCTAACCGAAAGGTCGGTGGTTCGAACCACCGGCCACTCCGTGGGAGAAAGATGTGGCAGTCAGCTTCTGTAAAGATTAACAGCCTTGGATACTCTATGCGGCAGTTCTATTCTGTCATGTGGGGTTGCTATGAGTTGGAATCAACTCGATGGCAACAGGTTTATGCTTCCACACTGCCAACAACTCTGGAGGCCAATGCTCCTTACATCGCAGCTACAAGATGGAATAGAGCTGCCCATCCCCAAGAGACTACATGAGTCCGGACTAAGACTTTATTGTGTTAAGTTACTGTGTTAGTTGCATTAGTTCTTATGGCAGCATAGTCTCACTTGAACTTGACCAATTCAGTAAGTTGAGAATACTTCATATATTTAAGAGCATTTTTTATTTGTTTACAGTGACCTTCCATTATTATCCTTAGTCCATTTTTCTATCAGTGAGTCCACACTCTTAAGCATAATGCTGTATTAAATGAATTGAAGGGTGGCTGTTAGCTCATTGCTGCTATGCTTCATCATTTCTCAGCACTTACAACTCTTGAAAGTGACTTTATGTAGAATAAGTTCTTGAAATATCAACTCTTTGTTTTAGCCTTTCAATTCTAAACTCTGATTCCATCAGTAAATTCTGAAATTTCTAAGTCAAATTAGTAGGTATATCGTATGAGTCAGGCCGACCGGAGTAGGCCAGGTAACAAACAACTCCTAAATCTCAGTGGCTTAAAATAATAAAGGTTTATTTCTTGCTCATGCTACATGCTCACTGAGAGTTGGTCATTGTCCTTACCCCAGAAACCAAGTTGTTGGAGTAGCCACAATCTGCAATATTGCCAGTTGCCCATGTCAGAGGGCAAAGAGAGTATGGTACAGCATGCCTTGGCTTTTAAAGCTTCTGCTCAGGTTGTCCTAAGTAAGTTCTATGGCTATGTCTGCTTTTAAAGGATGGGGAAGTAAAATCTTGCCATCTACCTGGAAGGACAGAGAGAACCAAATATTTGTGTACACCCATAGTGGCTACCTAGACACTAATCCATTTGAGTTTTTCTTGTGTGTGTGTCCTTGTACACATTTGGAGCCCTGGTGGCACAGTGGGTAAGAGCTCAGGCTAGCCAAAAGGTCAGCAGTTCGAATCTACCAGCTGCTCCTTGGGAATCTTATGGGGCAGTTCTACTCTGTCCTACAGGGTCACTATGAGTCAGAATTGACTTAGTGGCAACGGGTTTGGTTTTTGTACACATTTAAGGCATTGTGGAGAACAGTGTTGTACCAAGGGGGAAACAGGGACCAGTGCAGTCCACACTGGCAGAGAGGAGTGCTTTATCACCGACGTTACTTAGATTGCCAGCATACGATGATACTAAGAGCAGATTGACTTTTAGTATGTTTTTGTTATTTTTAAATTCTCTAGAGAATATGCACCTCCTTATTGGACCTGCACCCACGGTGAACCATTCTCACTGCCCCCTGCCTTGGTATGTCACTAGAGGAGAATCTTTATCTTGCATATACATTGCATAAAATCTTTGCCTTCCATAAAAGAACATCAAAGTTGATTCATTTGTCAAAATGTGCATACGATTCTGCGGCCAATTCACCGGCCATTTTATTATATGACATGACTTCTTTCCTGTTAACCACACAAATAGTCACTCAAAAATATTTTAGACCTGCACTGTCCAGTGTGGGAGCCACTAGCCACATTTAAATTACTTAAAATGAAAAATTCAGTTCCTCAATCACACTAGCCACATTTTAAGTGCTCAATGCCCATGTTGGCTACCATATTGGAGAGTGCAGAAAACATTTCCACCATCACAGAAAGTTCTACTGTGTAGTACTGATTTTAGACCCTTCACATTCTTTTCTCCTTTTTTTGTGGCATTTCCGAGTAAACAAAGATGAAGCATCTGAAGCCTGGTTTTCTCACCCACAATGTTTTTCATGTGAAGATTTCATATCGGGATAGTATTAGTCACTATACTTGTTTAAGGTATAGCAATTAATATTTCTTTTGTCAGACTGAAGTTTTGTTTTCTGTAACTTTTTGACAAGATTTGTATCCCAACAGTACTAATTATAAAGGAAGGAATTGCTGTAATACGTTTTCCAAAAATAGAAGTTTGATCTAAAAAGACCTTTAGGTTTTCATTGTCTTCAGTTTGGCCCGTCTCTCCTGCCAAAATACTGGATCCATGAAATCAGTTTTATAAATATTCATTATTCAGAGAGGAAACAATGCTTTTTATCAGGGGCCTATCTACGAAAAATAGCGCCTATGGCAATTAATTTTGGATTGCTAAATGATCTCTCACAGCTGGCCATGGAAACAGTGATGGCCAATAGAAACTGCTCACTAGCGCCCCCTCCTCAAGCGGTGCCCAGGGCACGCGCCCTACCAGCCATACTTGAGCTCCACTTCTGCTTTAGATTTGTCTTGGATGATCAAGCTGGCCTGACATACAGCAGTGAGGTGACATGCAGCCCCAGGCTGCCCCTTGACAACCAGCTGCTCCATAAAGACTGACCCAAAGTAGCAATTTTTACCCAGAAACCCTCTCCACACAGCCCTATCTCACCTCTCAGTTCAGCTTTGGCTGGATATTTAGCTTATTCATGGATATTAGCTATCTGTATGAATGCTACAATGAACAGCAAAGAACTTCATGACTGTACATATGATACAGTTTTCAATCTTTATTTATTGTAAAAAATAAGTATATGTAACACAGCATTTGCCAATTCAACGTTTTCTGGGTGTACAGTTTAGTGATATCAATTACGTTAGTCACGTCATGCAACCATCACCCATAATCATTGCTAAATTTCCCATCACCATAAACAGAAAGTCATTGTTCCCTAAATAACCGGTCTTTCCCTCTCCTTCCCTGATAACCTATAATAAACTTTGATCTCCATACACTTCAATCTTTTTTTTTTAATATAGGGTGGAAAAAACTGGAAATAGGAGATTTTCATAGAAAAAACTGCTCAAGTTTTCTTTAAAAAATATCTACTGCAAAGGTGAGACAGTCGGCAAGTGGCTTTAAGCCTCATAATCAAAGCACTCACAGAAAGAAGTTAGAACTGCATACTTCTCAGCTCACTCTCAAATCCTGGCCAAAGGCAACTCACCCTCCAAAGCTGATTAAATCATCTAATTTCATTGGTATGCTATGGATATTTAACTTGTTTGCTTGCCATTCTTATCGTCATTTAGAGAGAGATTCATTATTTGGAAGTCCTCGTTAGTTTAGAGATAATAATTGATGAGTGATATAATTATCAGTGGTGTAATCATCAAATTTCTTTCTATGAGAGTATAAACATATTGTTCAGGCACCAGAGGTTGATTACGAACTAAGCTGTTTCACTAATCAGAAAGGAAAATTCAAAAAACGACCATCCACATTAAAGAATTCAGTCCACTACTCCCAGCTGGACTCTGTGGGTAGAATCTGTTAGAATCCACTGCTGTCAACCTTTAAATGCATTAGTATTTTGATTAAGATGAAAGAAAACGTAAATGCTCCACTCCTCTCTCCCATTTAGTAGATCTTTGGTTTATTAAATCTCATTTAGTTTTTGTATAACATAGGTTGGTATAATGACTGCTCAGTAGACTTTCTCTGCTATGTCCTCACTATACTCTTCTTTCTCCCTCTTGCAGTCCGTGAGAAGAGAATTGGAGGCCTAGCAAAGTAAGACCAACACCAAAACATAAGGACAAGTTCAAGAAGTGCCAACCCCAAAGATGGAAAGAAACCACCGCTGAAGGTGCTAGCTGCCAGTGGAAAGGTTTGCCTAATGTAATGCATCCTGCAGTGTAACTTGGGAGTCAAGGTATCTAAGGCCACAGTCTAACTGATTGTTTTTACATGACTTGTAAAATAGCTCTGAAGTTCCAAAAAAGCTTTTAGCAACATCATAACGATTGTTTAAAAATGGTACTCTTCCTCTAATAACTCTTCATGAATGTGATCAGATGTTAGAAAAACCGTTGTCGTTTTTAAATATGATAATCCTTTCATCTCAAGGTCCATAGAAGTGGGACATTCTCCAAGAGGGGATGGGCAGCTAGACTAGTCAAGACACCCCGACCCCTGACCCTCTAGGGCTCTTAGTGGTCAGCACTGCACCTCCATGACTTTCCCTTAAATTCTGAGGCTGGGAGTAGGAGAAATTGTTTAGAGAGGACTTTACTAGAATCCGGAGCCCCGTGGTGCCGTGGTTGTTTGCCTGGTAACCAAAAGTTTGGCAGTTTGACTCCAACAGCCGCTCCTTGGAAACCCTACAGAGCAGGGTCACTATGAGTCGGAATCTACTCTAAGGCAATGAGTATGGTTTTTGGTTCTGGTTACTAGAATCTAGAGGATAACAAGAGGGAAAGAATCAGGCATATATCCAACTGGATAATCTGGATTTACAAGATAAGGATTGCCCTCTGGGATTCTCTCGACTGCCTCAGGCAAGCTTCTTTCTCTCTTTTCTACCTGTTTCCATCTTAAACACAGGAGGTAATGCAGTGCATTATCTAAAACCAAACCCTCTTAAAGTGACCCTATAGGACAGAGTAGAACTACCCCATAGAGTTTCCAAGGAGCACCTGGTGGATTTGAACTGCCAACCTTTTGGTTAACAGCTATAGCTCTTAACCACTACACCACCAGGGTTTCCATGCATTATCTACGCAGTAGTTAAAGGCAGGGATGCTGGATTCAGACTGCCTGAATTCAAACTCCTGCACTCCCACTTCCTGCCAGGAATAACCTTGGGTAAGTGACTTCAAGGCTTTCAGACTAAATTCACTCATGTGAAATGGATAAAACAGTAAACCCTACCTCCGAGTGTTTGTTGATCCTACCTGGCGGAGGGGGTGCTCTGAGAGTCTGGATGTCTAACTCAGACTCTTCAGAGAGAAATATCTCAATAGTGGAAAAAGGGATCTGTTCGGTCATGAGGGCTTGAATGAAATTTCTCTTAAGAGCTAATTCCCTTCCCTCTAATTCTGTACTTCCTCAAGCAACCACTTAATAATTTGGTCTTCCAAATGGACCAGGAGTGGCTCTCTTTCTGCAGACCATAGGCCTGGATTGTCAGGTTATATATCACTAATATAAAATGGTCCCATTTGAATACCATTAGTGCTCATTAACCACCCCCCCGCAAAAAAAAAGAAATCTACTGCCATCAACTTATTCCAACTCACAGCGACCCTATAGAACAGAGTAGAATTACCCCCACAGGGTTTCCAAGGAGCAACCAGTGGATTTGAACTGTCGACCTTTTGGTTAACAGCCTTAGCTCTTAACAACTGCGCCACCAGGGCTCCTTTGCTTAGCAACCAAGCGCTAACCACTTCACCACTAGTGCTCCCATTAACCCCTCAGTGCCTGATAATTCCTTGGTGAACTGATAACATTAAGTTTCCAAGTACGTAAAATGTATTTAATTCCAATGTATGTCATATTTGACTTGTACCTAATAAATCGTGTTGCACTTTGAACATGATTTAGGAAAAAAAAATCATACTGATATTTTTCCCTAGAACATTTGTAATTTGAGGTAACGCCATATATAGAAGCAGACTGCAAGACAAGGGTTTGTGTGCAAGTGATTTATTCCGCAAGTGCTCTTGGGAGAAACTGACAAGGAGAGCGAAGCCAAGCAAGAGTGTGATTTTCATCCAAATCCTACGGGAGTTGTTTCTGCCTGATTCTGCAGGGAACTCTGCAGTGTAATCTATGCCTTTCATTTGTACCAACTCGTAGCAAGGAAATTGGCCTTTCCTACTCTTGCCCTGGTGGCACGATGATTAAAAGTTCGTTCGGCTGCTAACCAAAAGGTCGGCAGTTCAAATCCACCAGCTGCTCCTTGGAAACTCATTGGGGCAGTTCTGCTCTGTCATATAGGAGTTGGAATTGACTCAGCACCACATAACAACAACAGTGGCGAACTTTGTGGTCTGGACAAACTCTGTCTGAGGACAACTAAAAAGGCAGAATACAGTCTATTAAAAAAAGTGGTGGGGGAGGACTACTTAAAGGCATGGGAGAGCTAACAAGCAGTGAAGAATTACAAAACCCAGTTCTGGGAGAATATGGGGAACACAGAGCGGGTATAGCGTTGGGGGCTGCTTCACCCCTCAGGGTATTTGCTGATTCTGGAAGGTGTAGATCAGAGTCTGAGAGAGACTGAGAAGCCCTTTGATGACGGCCTTGATGAGCTAAACCAAAACCAAACCCACTGCTGTCTAGTCGATTCCTACAGAGTAGAACTGCCCCATAGGGTTTCCAAGGCTGTAATCTTTACGGAAGCAGTCTGCCACATCTTTCTCCTGTGGAGCAACTGGTGGGCTCGAACTGTCAAGTTTTCAGTTAGCAGCCTAGGACTTTAACCTCTGCACCACCAGGGCAGTGGATGGGCTAGAGGGGCAAGAGCGTAGGAATCTAGGTCCACCAAGCAGTACGGGGTGATAAACCTTCTACACTTTGGTTTGGGATCACCCACAATCTAGTCTCCATAAAGTGGCAAGAGTGGTGTTTCTGAAACAAGTCAAGTCATGCCATTCTTTTTCTCAAAACTCTCCAGTGACTTTCAACTCAGAGTAAAAGATCAAACCCTTACAAAAGCTTACTACCACTAGCTGTTTCCAACCTATTTTTGGGTTGAAAGGACTCAACACCCCTTTTTATAATATCAGTTTATAATGCCCCCTTTATTATTGTGGAATGAAACATATAGATAACAACTAGCCTACAGTTTCAGAAAAATCAATATAATGCTTAAAATGTAATGCAAGGGAGAAATAACAGTAATCTATAATAATAACAATATGTTAGTTGAATATGACCCCCAGACACCCTTATAGCTCAATAATGAAGTCACTCCTGGGGTTCACCCTTCAGCCAAAGATTAGACAGGCCCATAAAACAAAGCAAGACTAAATGGGCACACCAGCCCAGGGGCAAGGATGAGAAGGCAGGAGGGGACAGGAAAGCTGGTAATGCGGAACCCAAGGTTGAGAAGGGAAGCGTGTTGACATGTCATGGGGGTGGCAGTCAATGTCACAAAACAATCTGTGTTTTAATTGTTTAATGAGAAACTTGTTTGCTCTGTAAAACCTTCATCTAAAGTACAATTAAAAAAAAGGAAAAAAATATTTTGGGAAAGAAAAAACCAATATGTTACTTGGATATGTAAATTTCTGGAGCTAACTATACCAGAAGACATAATGGAGTTGTAAGATGGTGCTTATACGGGTAAGCAGAATTACTATGAATACAACCTGATAGAGGTGTGTGCGCTATCAGTGACTCAAATATCATAAACAGTGCTGCCATTAGTGAATTGGTATCTGAGATGGTTTTAAAACTCTTGGTAAAGTTCCAAACCAAACAAGCAACCTTCCCTTCATTCACGAGGCAGTTATATTCCTAGAAAATGTAGGGCATATTAAAACTGTGCAAAAACATATACTTTATATGTGAAACACAGTTGCGTTCTAGCCTCAGATAATAGATTTTTTCCCCCTGCAAATGTCTGGCGAGACATTTGAAAGTTGTGTTGAACACACACAGGACAATTCTCCACGGAGTGGTACCATCCCTCATGTTTGCAGGATTTCTGGCATCCCTGGCTTCCACCCATGAAATGCCAATAGCAACCCCTAATCATTGTGACAATCAAAAACATCCCCATCGATTTTCAAAGTGCCCCTGAGACAGAAGAGCCACTACCTTTGAGATCACTGTCTCGGTCATCTGGTGTGTAGTTCCCTCTTTCATCCCATTTCTGGCTACGATTCCCCTTGTTCACTTGTTCTGCCTCTGCACCACATTGGCCTCCTCGCTGCTCTTCAAATTCCATTAAACATGTTCCAATTTTAGGACTTGGCAAAGGCTGCTCTTTCTACCTGAAATACTCTTCCCTTAAATACAGACATATAATTATAGACATACAGAAATATAGACATGTAATGTTAACATTGGGCAAATCTGTGGCAAAAGACCTCTTTAAAAGTGTTAAAAAGCAAAGACGTCACCTTGAGGACAAAGGTACGCCTGACCCAAGCCATAGTATTTTCAATCACCTCATTATGCATGTGAAAGCTGAACAATGAATAAGGAAGACCGAAGAAGAATTGACGCCTTTGAATTACGGTGTTGGCAAAGAATATTGAATATACTGTGGACTGTCAGAAGAACGAACTATCTATTTTGGAAGAGGTACAGCCAGAATGCTCCTTAGAAGCAAGGGTGGCGAGACTTCGTCTCATGTCCTTTGGACATGTTATCAGGAGGTTCCAGTCCCTGGAGAAAAACATCATGCTTGGTAAAGTAGAGGGCCATCGAAAAAGAAGAAGACCCTCAATGAGATGGATTGACACGGTGGCTGCAACAATGAGCTCAAACGTAGCAGTGTTTTGTCCTGTGGTACACAGGGTTGCTATGGGTCAGGGCCGACTCGAAGGCACCTAACAACAACAAATACAGACATAGCTGACTCCCTCACCTCCTTCGGATCTTTGCTCAAACATTGCCTTCTCAGTGAGGGCTTCTGGACCCTTACCGAACATTTCAAATTCCCTCACCCTCACCCTTCGCATACCCTCTTCCCCTTTCCTGCTTTGTTTTTCTCCATAGCATTTTCATCTGACGGTCTCTACGTTTTATGTATTTATTTCTTGTTTATCTAGCTACCCATCCTCCTCAAGGTTTTAAGCTTGATGCAGTCAGATTTCTTGTCTGTTTTGCTCCACTGCTGTGCTGTGGCTATGAGTAGGGACACACTTGACAGCAAAGGTTGGTTGGTTTGGTTGGTTTTGGTTTTAGAGAAGCTGAGTTCCTGGGTGATGCAAAAGGTTAATCGCTGAACTAGTAACCAAAAGGTTGGTGGTTCAAATCCACCCAGGGGCCCTTGGAACATAGGCCTGGCACTCTGATTCAGAAAGGTCACAGCCTTGAAAGGCTTTGGGGCAGTTCTACTCTATACACATGGGGTTGCTATGAATCTGAATCGACTCCTGGCAACTAACAACAACCAAGCCAAACCATCCCAAACCTGTGGCCTTCAAGTCTGACTCAGAACAGAGCTGCCCCACAGGGTTTCCAAGGAGTGGCTGGTGGATTTGAACTGCCAACCTTTTGGCTAGCAGCTGAACTCCTTACCACTGTGCCACCAGGCAAAGAAGTTGAATTCCACCCCTCTTGGAATGTTGACTTCACACATCTCACCTTTGCATAACATTTGAGGAACAACTTGAAGAACTAAGGAATCTTTAAGATCACCTTCAAGGTACAACAGGAAACAGCAAGTGAATTAGATTGGAGGGAATCCTGCTGAGCAATCACCGCTGGATTACCTTGTCATTCTTTGAAGAGTTAGAAGTCATTTACTATACAGATTGCTTAAGCAAACTTTTATAGATTTAAAAAAAAATCTGTTAGAAAATAAGTCTCTGACATTCTCTGGAGATTTTTGCTTTTTTTTTCTACAAGAGAGCAAGAATGGATGCCTTCATTTAAAGAAAAGGAAAAAATCTCCAAATAATGTTTTATTTTCTCAGGAAGATGGGCAAACTGTGAATAATCACCATTGTGGTTAGCGTTAATTCTTGCAGAGTTGGTTGTTGTAGGTCAGTCGGATCCCTTTCTTTTCCTTTATAAATTGAGCTGAAATAGTTTCTGCTGACCCAAGAGGGCTGGCTGCCTGCCCAGAAGTACCACCCCTGCAGGCACTGTATAATGGGGCAATCCACAAGGCTGATCTCAGCATACTAAAAGTTCAAGCTGCGACTGAAATTCTTAACACATTTGCAGGATGAAAGCAAAATAGCCAGAGGAACTGCAACAATATGACATCATTCAAATAACTGAATAATAGTTCCAATCATTCAAAGAACCAATATCACAACAGATGTGTCATTATAACAGTAGTGCCCACACTGCCTGAAATGTATATTTCCTTCTTACTTTATACCCCTGATGAAACATAAGGATACGATTAAGTTCGGTTTTGGTTTATTGGGGTGGTTTGTTTGGGGTGAGGAAGGGTGAGAAGACATTTAGTTTTTCTTTGGGAAAAAAGTTTCTACACGTATGTAATGGAAGGAAGGAAACAGAGGGAAGGAAACAAGCAAGGAAAAACGGAAGGAAGGAAGGAAAGAGGCAAATGGTAAACAGACACACACATATACGTACACATACACACACACACACACACCTCATTTCTTTTGGATTACCAAAAAGTTCAGTTCATTATTTTGCTGTTTTTTGATAACTTAGATTTAAAAGCCTCCTCTCTTAAGCATTGTTAACATTTGAATATGTATTAGAAATTAGAAAAGATAAAAAATTGTATTTGGGGGAAGATTCGTATTAGGCGGCAGGTACGTTGTTGTTATGAGGTGCTGTAGAGTTGGTGCCGACTCATAACGACCCGATGTGCAATGAAATGAAGCACTGCCCAGTCCTGCACCATCCTCACAATTGTTGCTATGTTTGAGCCCGTTGTTGCAATCACTGTGTCAATCTGTCTCATTGAAGGTCTTCCTCCTTTTGGCTGACCTCTACTTTCCCAAGAATGATGTCCTTCTCCAGGGTCTGGTCGCTCCTGATAACATGTCCAAAGTACACGAGACAAAGTCTCGCCATGCTTGCTTCTAAGGAGCATTCTTCCAAGACAAATTTGTCCATTCTTCTGGTAAAAAACAAAACGAAAAACCAAACCCGTTGTCACTGAGTCGATTCCAACACGTTAACGACCCTATGGGACAGAGTAGAACTGCCCCATAGGGTTTCCACCGAGCGGCTGGTGGATTAGAACTGCCAACCTTTTGGTTACCTTTTGGCCAAGCTCTTAACCACTGGTAGTCCATGGTATATTCAACATTCTTTGCCAATACCATGATTCAAATGCATCAATCCTCCTTCAGTCTTCCTCTTTTGTTGTCCAGCTTTCACATGCATATGAGGCAATTGAAAATACCACAGCTTGAGTCAGGCGGACCTTAGTCCTCAAGGTGACACCTTTGCTTTTTAACACTTTAAAGAAGTCCTTTGTAGCAGATTTGCCCCATGCAATATGGCACTTGATTTCTTGACTGCTGCTTCCATGGGCATTGATTGTGGAACCAAGTAAAATAAAATCCTTGACAACTTCAATATTTTCTGTTTATTGTGATGTTGCTTATTGGTCCAGTTATGAAGATTTTTGTTTTCTTTATGTTGAGGTGTAATTCATACTGAAGGCTGTAGTCTTTGATCTTCATCAGCAAGTGCTTAAGGTTTTCTTGGCTTTTAGCAAGCAAGCTTGTGTCATCTGTCTATCACAGGTTGTTAATCAGTCTTCCTTCAATCCTGATGCCTTGTTCTTCTTCATATAGTCCAGCTTCTCCAATTATTTACTCAGCATACATATTGAAAAAATATGGTGAAAGGATACAACTCTTTCCTGATTTTAAACCTCTCAATATCCCCTTGTTCTGTTTTGACGAGTGCCTCTTGATCTATGTACAGGTCCTACATGAGCACAATTAAGTGTTCTGAAATTCCCTTTCTTTGCAATGTTATCCATAATTTGTTATAATCCACACAGTCAAATGCCTTTGCATAGTCAATAAAACACAGGTAAACATCTTTCTGGTATTCTCTACTTTCAGCCAGGATCCATCGGACATCAGCAATGATATTCCTGGTTCCAAGTCCTCTTCTGAATCTGGCTTGAATTTCTGGCAGTTCCCTGTCGATGTACTGCTGCAACCACTTTTGAATGATCACAGTAAAATTTTACTTGTGTGTGTGATATTAATGATATTGTTTGATAATTTCCATATTCTGTTGGATCACCTTTCTTTGCAATGGGCACAAATATGGATCTCTTCCAGTAGGTTGGCCAGGTAGCTGTCTTGCAAATTTCTTGGCAGAGATGGGTGAGCGCTTCCAGCATTTCATCTCTTTGTTGAAACATCTCAACTAATGTTCTGTCAATTCCTGAAGGCTTGTTTTTTGTCAATGCCTTCAGTGTAGCTTGGACTTCTCCCTTCAGTACTATCAGTTCTTGATCATATGCTACCTCCTGAAATAGTTGAATGTCAACCAGTTCTTTTTGGTACAGTGACTCTGTATATTCCTTCCATCTTCTTTTGATGCATCCTGTGCCATTCAATTTTTTGCCCATAGAATCCTTGAATATTGCAACTTGAGGCTTGCATTTTTTCTTCAGTTCTTTCAGCTTGAGAAATGCCAAGTATGTTCTTCCCTTTTGATTTTCTAACTCTAGGTCTTTGCACATTTCATTATAATACTTTACTTTGTCTTCTTGAGCTGCCGTTTGAAATCTTCTGTTCAACTCTTTACTTCATCATTTCTTCCATTTGCTTTAGCTACTCTACATTCAAGAGCAAGTTTCAGAGTCTCTTCTGACATCCATTTTTGCCTTTATTTTCCTCTGTCTTCTTAAAAAGGCTGCAAGTATACACCACGTAAACCGTTATGAAGCACTGCTTAACAGAAAACACAAAGTATTATATGATGTTGTTGTTGTCGTTGTTAGGTGTCATTGAATCAATTTTGACTCATTGCGACCCCATATGACAGAGTAGAATTGTCCCATAGGGCGTCTAAGGCTGTAATCTTTACAGAAGCAGATTGCTGCTGATTGGGTTCAAACTGCCAATCTTTCTTTCTCTATTGTACTTTAGATGAAGGTTTACAGAACAAACTAGCTTCTCATTAAACAACTAGTACACATATTGTTTTGTTACATTGGTTGCCAAACCCACAACATGTCAACAGTCCCCCCTTCTGACTTTAAGTTCCCCATTACCACCTTTCCTGACCCCTCCTGCCTTCTATTCCTTGCCCCTGGGCTGGTGTGCCCCTTTGGTCTTGTTTTGTTTTATGGGTCTGTCTAATCAGGAGTGACTTCATTACTCAGTTAAAACGGTGTCCAGTGGTGATACTCTTGGGGTTTCTCCTGTCTCTGTCAGACAAGTAAGTCTGGTCTTTTTGTGTGTGTGTGAGTTAGAATTTTGTTCTACATTTTTCTCCAGCTCTGTCCCGGACCCTCTATTGTGATCCCTGTCAGAGCAGTCGGTGGTGGTAGCCGGGCACCATCTAATTGTGCTGGATTCAGTCTGGTGGAGGCTGTAGTACTTGTGGTCCATCAGTCATTTGGATTAATCTTTCCCTTCTGTCTTTGGTTTTCTTCATTCTCCCTTACTCCAGATGGGGTGAGACCAGTGGGGTATCTTAGATAGCCACTCACAAGCTTTTAAGACTCCAGATGCTACTCACCAAAGTAGAATTTTCTTTATAAACTATGTTATGTTAATTGAGCTAGCTGTTCCCCGAGAACATGGTCCCCACAGCCCTCAGGCCAGTAATTTCGTCCCTTGGGGAGTTTGGAAGTGTCTGTGGGGCTTCCATGACTTGCCTTGGAGAAATAGTGCTGGCTTCCCCAGTATTGTGTACTGTCTTACCCTTCACCAAAGTTACCACTGTCTATTGTCTGTTTCGCGTCAAACCATCAGTCTTTCTGTTAGCAGCTGAGTGCTGAACCATTGCACCAAACTAAAAATATTCTACTTTATAATTTCTATCATTTATAGTTCATGACTGGGGCACACTGTTAGATTTTCTTTCTTCAAATTAATGACTTGTCCTGAAAAAAGTAAAAAGAAAAGGAAAGATAGGGCAAAACATTTCAACTAGATATTAGCAGTTGAACAGTAAGTTTATACACTTGTCTTTATGTACATTTTAGAAAATTCCTAAACATGCAGATTTAAAAATGAATTCACTAGCTCCAAAAAAATCTATTCATTAATGCTCTTTGCTTGTCACTGGGCTAAACAACCCAAATTCGCTAACAACTTATAGGTGAATTTCCCTTAAAACTAACAAAAGCCAGAAGAAAAGATCATCTTTCAAAAGAATTAATGACACAATTTAGTGTAAAGCAGTGCTTCTTAACCTTTAAAAAAAATTATCACCCCCTCAGGAAAAAAAAAATTAAATTCTCCCTAATGGGAGAAATTAAATACTAAGGATAAGATTTTATCAGATACAGTTGAGTTTTGGGGGGTCACAAACTTTTGTAATATCTAAAATAAATTTTGCCCCTCTAGAAACAATATTCACTCCCTTGGAGGTGATACTACTTACCTTGAGGATGCCTGGTATAAAGAAAGCAGGACAAAAAAGGGGAAAAAGGGGCAGAGGTACAGGAATTATTTGCCTATAGGCACTTATCCCCCATCCCCACATATCACATAAGCTGGATATGCACAGAGCAGGGCTTCTCATCAGTAGCACTATGGGCCTTTTTGGGCTGGATAGTTCTTTGTTGTAGGAGGCTCTCCCGTGGATTGTAGGATATTTAACAGCATTTCTGGCAGGTACCCACTAGATGCCAATAGTAAAACTTTCCCCTAACCCCCGACAAGTTTAACAACCAAAAATGTCTCCAGACATTGCCAAATGCCCTCTAGAAGGTAAGTTGCCCCCCATTGAGAACCACTAGCAAAGGGTGATTCCCAAGAAACTGGCAACAGTGGAGAGGAGAACTAGCAGTCTCGAGTTCTGGGATGGGAGAGAATATGACTTCTGTGTTTGAGATTAAATGACAAATACAGACAGCAAAATGATACTGTTAGTTTTTTACTGCTGCTGTAACAAATAACCACAAACAGTGGATTAGAAAAAAAAAAACCCAAATCCATTGCCATCGAGTCAATTCTGACTCATAGTGACAGAGGGACAGAGTAGAACCGCCCCACTGGGTTTCCAAGGCTGTGAATCTTTACAGAAGTAGATTGCTGGTGGATTCGAACAGCTCACCTTTTGTTAGCAGCTGAATGCTTAACCACTGTGCCACCAGGGCTCCTTTAGTGGGTTGAACACAATACAAATTTACTATCTTACAGTTTTGGAGTTGCAATATTGAAGGATTCCACGAGGAAAATATTAAATGATGCAGGAAGGATCAAAAGAAGATGGAAGGAATATGTAGTCACTGTACCAAAAAGAATTGGTCTACGTTCAACCATTTCAGGAGGTAGCATATGATCAGGAACTGATGGTACTGAAGGAAGAGGTCCAGGGTGCACTGAAGGCATTGGCAAAAAAACAAGCCTCCAAAAAGGGTCCTCCAAGGTTGAGAAGGGAGAGTGCTAACGTGGCGTGGGGTTGTTAACCAATGTCATAAAACAATATGTATACTGACTGTTTAATGAGAAACTATTTGTTCTGTGAACTTTCATCTGAAGTACAATAAAAATATATATATATTAAAAAAAAAAAAAAAAGCCTTCAGGAATTGACGGAATGCCAATTGAGATGTTTCAACAAATGGATGCAGCACTGGAAGTGCTCACTTGTCTATGCCAAGAAATTTGGAAGACAGCTACCTGGCCAACCAACTGGAAGAGATTCATATTTATGCCTATTCCAAAGAAAGGTGATCCAACAGAATGCGGAAATTTTCCAACAATATCAGTAATATCACACACAAGTAAAATTTTGCCGAAGATTATTCCAAAGCAGCTGCAGCAATACATTGACGGGGAACTGCCAGAAATTCAAGCTGGATTCAGAAGAGGTCATGGAACCAGGGATATCATTGCCGATGTCTGATGATCCTGGCTGAAAGCAGAGAACACCAGAAAGATGTTTACCTGTGTTTTATTGACTACGCAAAGGCATTTGACTGTGTGGATCATAAGAAATTATGGATAACATTGCGAAGAATGAGAATTCCAGAACACTTAATTGTGCTCATGAGGAACCTGTACATACATCAAGAGGCAGTCGTTCCTACAGAACAAGGAGATACTGAGTGGTTTAAAGTCAGGAAAGATGTCTATCAGGGTTGTTTCCTTTCACCATACTTATTCAGTCTGTATGCTGAGAAAATAACTCAGGAAGCTGGACTATATGAAGAAGAATGGGACATCAGAATGGGAGGAAAACTCATTAACAGCCTGCAATATGCAGATGACACAACCTTGCTTGCTGAAAGTAAAGAGGACTTGAAGCACTTACTGATGAAGATCAAAGACCACAGCCTTCGGTATGAATTACACCTCAACATAAAGAAAACAAAAATCTTCACAACTGGACAAATAAGCAATATCATGATAAATGGAGAAAAAATTGAAGTTTTCAAGGATTTCATTTTATTTGGATCCACAATCAACATCCATGGAAGCAGCAGTCAAGAAATCAAATGATATATTGCATTGAGCAAATCTGCTGCAAAAGACCTCTTTAAAGTGTTAAAAAGCAAAGATATCACCTTGAAGACTAAGGTGCACCTGCTCACCCAAGCCATGGTGTTTTCAATCGCCTCATATGTGTGGGAAAGCTAGACCATGAATAAGGAAGACAGAAGGAGAATTGATGCCTTTGAATTGTGGTGTTGGTGAAGAATTATGAATATACCATGAACTGCCAAAAGAACAAACAAATCTATCTTGGAAAAAGTACAACCAGAATGCTCCTTAGAAGCAAAGATGGCGAGACTACGTCTTGCATACTTTGGACATGTTATCAGGAGGGATCAGTCCCTGGAGAAGGACATTGTGATTGGCAAAGTAGAGGGTCAGTGAAAAGGAGGAAGACCTTAAATGAGATGGATTGACACAGTGGCTGCAACAACGGGCTCAAGCATAACAACAATTGTGAGGATGGTGCAGGACAGGGCAGAGTTTCGTTCTGTTGGACATAGGGTCGCTATGAGTCAGAACCGACTCGACAGCACCTGAAAACAACAACAATATAGTTTTGGAGGTCAGGAGTCTGATGCAGGTCTTGCTGGGCTACCATTGAGGTATTGGTTGGGCTGCATTCCTTTTTGGAGGCTACAGGGGAGAGTCTGTTTTCTTGCCTTTTCCACCTTCTATAGGTTTTCCACACTCCTGGTTCATGGCTCCCTTCCATCTTCGAAGCTAGTAAAACCTAGTTGTTCCCATGCTGCAGCTCTCTGACTCTCACTCTGATTTCACACATCTTTGCGCAGGCTCTGTCTTCCAGGGCCTTTTGAGCCTTCCTTTCATCTCTGTTCTCCCACTTGGCTCCCCTCCCAACTGCTTGCCCTCACCATCTGAGTTTCTACTCATCATTCAGTCAAAACTCACCTCTTTTGTGACGGCATTTCTGATATTGTTAAATTCCTCTATTACAGCTCTTTCTACACAGCATTCATTTATTCATCCATTCCACAAGTATTTATTGAGGAATCACAATGTGTCTGGCACATGGAATATACCAGCGAACAAGATGGGTAGGGTTCTTACTCTCATGGATCCCACATTCTAGTAGAGGAGACAGACAATAAACAAGAAAATGAATAAAACAATTTCAGTTAGTGACAAGGGTTGTAGAGTGAGGGTGGTGCAACATTAAACAGGGATCAGGGAAGTCTCTAGAAGGTAAGGAAACTGAGATAAGAAGTGGAGGATAAGAGGGAGCCAGCCATGTGATGATGTGAGGGGAAAGCATTCCAGGCAGAAGGAATAACAAATGCAGAGGTCCCAAGCTGGGAATAAGCTTGGGGTGTTGGAGGGAAGACCAGTGAAGCAGGTGTAGAAGGGTGGTCATGGAGAGTGGAAGGAGATGAGGTTTGAGACAGACAGGGGCCAGATCATACGGGACCTTCTAAGCAATGGTAAAGACCTTGAATTTTACTCTACTTAAAATGAGGCACCATCAAAGGGTTTAAAGCAGAGGGGTGACATAATTTGATCTAGATTTTAAAAGGATCACTCAGAATGAGTTGTTGGGGGCAAAAGAGTGGAGGCAGAGAGACCAGGTAGGAGGCATTTGTCATTGCTGGGATGGAGAAAATCATGAGGTGGACCAGAGAAGTGGTTAGAGGAGATGGTGCATTGCATTACACCATCGCCCCTGTAGCCTCCAAAAAGTAATGCAGCCCAACTAACACCTCAATTGTAGCGCAGTGAATCCTGCCTTAGCTTACTGGCAAAATCCTAAATGTCCAACCTGATAAAAGATTAACTATATTCAACTCAGCCATTAACGAGTATATTATTAAGACTATGCAGTTGACCTTTTACCTCACCAGAAGCCTTTGAGTTCCTTGAGGGTAAAGACTAGCATCTTTTCATCCCTAGGGCTTAATATGGCCTGGCATATATTAGGTTACTAAAAACGCTGAAGGATGTTTATAATCTTATTGTCCCTAGTTTGTTTGTTTTTATAAAGTAGTAGAACATTTTGACCTGGCTTTTTCCTCTTTGCTCCATCAGCAGCTTGGTTACTTGGTACGAGGTAGGAAAAATGGTTGGAGATATAGCTTAACGATGCAGTAGCCCAGTCATGAACTTTGTATCAGTCCTGAAATATCTGAGGAGGGATTATCACTTTTTTTTATGGATTAGATATGTCATAGAGTAACAGCATACACTCAATTTAAAATAAAATCAAGAGAGATTCATTGGAAGGAAAGGCAACTCGAGTTGGGGAGGCAGTGAATTCCACAGTGTGAAATGCATCACACTCCGAGGAGTTGCAGGCATCCAGGCAATACTTATATTGTTAAACCAGGAACTAACAATAATATTCTGATTGGCTTACTAGTGATTTGTAAAAGTCAAGGGCAGGTTAACAAAAGCAGGGGCTTTACAGTGAGTGATTGGTGAACACAACATACATGGGTTTACATGATTGGTTCAAAGTGTCTTTGTTGATTAGTTACTACTTAGTGACTATATGGGGTTTTACAGGGGGGTTACAAGACAATTGCAAGACAGTTCTTTTGGGAACATAGAGGTTATAGGTACACTTTGTATCAAGGCTCTTTGGGAATAAGCTGGCTACATTCTTTCTTAGCTTGGTTACAAAGAAAACATTTTCCTAGATACAAGATTAAGTCTATGCAATGGTTAACTGTTACTGAGGTGAATGTAAAGATTTAAAAAGGGGTCAGGCCCAAGCCTGAAATAATCATTTCAGATATGCCAGTCACCTCTACATTAAAATCCCCTTCACAGATTAAAAAAAAGAAGCAGGAACCATCAGGCTTTTTGTCTAATTCATATTGAATATTACTGGTAAAAATAAAGCTGACAATGGTTAAAACTAAACATGGTTTAAGATTTGACTAAAAAATAATAGGAGAATTAAATTCAGAGAAAATAAAATCTGCAAAATTAGATGGTCTTAGAAGAAATAAGTTATGAGAGAAAGCTGTTGATGGCTGAAGCTCTAACTGGTCAAAAAATCTAATCAGTGAATCAACTTTTTAATAAGATTTTTCAGGGAAAGTTAGATTTCTATGAAACTAATTCTAGTAAACCAAAATGAAAGTGGTAACTATTTGAAATAGTTTTTCACTATTTATAAAATTGATCATTTATTGATTCATTCAACAATAAGTTAATTCAAGTCAAATTGACCTAATGGATTTCTCTATATAATATTTTCTTGCTGAATATTTATCAATGTTGGGATAATTTTGATTAAAATGTTTATATTCATAAACTTGTCAGAGTCAACTATCTATGGGTTTGAATGACTGCCGTGAAAAAATCCATTAGGTGAAAATACTAAGGCTAAATTGGCAGAATGGGAATGATAGCATCAAAAAGGTTTTTAACATAAAAATCAATTTTAAGTTATATTTTCAAGTCTTTTTTCATCCTAAAGTTCATACACAAATTTTAAAGGTTTCTGAAAATGCGCAAAGGAAAAAGAAGACAAACAGTCATCCCTAAAACCATCATTGAAACAAAACCATTGTAAACCTCTGGCGTAGTTTTTTCAGTGTGTATTTTAAAATGTATAGAATTTTAAAACTTAGTTGTAGTAACACTTCATACACAATTTTATGTACTGCTGTTTTCACTTAACATTAGATTATAGACATTTTTACATTATTACTTCATCTTCATAATTATTCTTTTTAAAGGCTGAGGGAAATTTACTCTTTCGGTTAAGGATTTACCAATTTTTTTGTCATTTATACATAGTGTTATACATCATTTCACATAAAGATTTTTCTGGATTTTGGATTATTTTGTTAGAATAGACCCTTAGAAATGGAATTATTGGATCAAAAGCTTTTTTTTTTTTTTTAATGTGGAAGAAAGAGATTGATTCTTATCAGTGGTATCCTGACCAGAAACGAGACAATGAAAAGCAACTCAAATACCTAACAACAGCCTTTCTGTCATTTAGCTGCACATATTCTCTACCTGTTAATTGGAAGACTGGTGTTTAAGGGGAGTTGGGCTTTTTTTTTTTTTTTTTAGCTTAAGAAATAAAATAGTACTACAAGGCTTATAATAAAAAATAGCAGTACCTCACCCTATCCTTCCCTATCCTCCAGCCCCCAGCTTTAACTCTTTTAATGGTTCTTTGAGTATTTGCTTTCATGTTTCTAAGTAGTATCTTTGAAATGTGATTTCTTTTATTCATAAACTTTAGGCATTATCTATTGACTTCCTATTATGGAAGACGAGAATTTAGATACCACTTCCCTGTCACACATACCCCATCTTGGTACTCCTCACATGTGTGGGTATATTGTCACACCCACACCCACATGCACACACGTACACACACTTCTCTTACCTCTATCCCCCTAATCTATGTTACATCACCTCTTTCTCTTGTAGAGCACATAGTCCAGTAGTTTCCTAAGAAAGAGGGTACAGAAGGTGAGTTTTTGGAAAATTTGCATGTCTGAAAAGGTCTTTAATCTACCCTTACACTTGACTGATGTCTAGGTTTTGAGATTAAGGGTAAAATATTTGTTTCTCAGAATTTTGTAGGCATTCTAACAAGTTCTCAAGTGATGTTCAGTGTGACAGTTGAGAAGTCAGATAACATTCTGATTTCTGTTGTTTTGTATGCAATTTGATCTTTTCTCTCTAGATATTTGTATGATCTTTTCTTTAGCCCTAGTGTTTTGAAATTCTGCCATGACATGCCTTGAGGATAATTTTGCTTTTCATTCATTGTGTGGGGTAATCAATGGGCCTTTTAAACTGGAAATTTATTTTCTTTAATTCCAGAAATTTTTTCTTGAATTATTTCTTTGATCATTTTCTTTTAGGAACTCCTGGATTAATCCTTAGGTTAAAAAATATTCTTCTAATGTTCAACTCTTTGGGGTTTTTTGCTGTGCTTTTTGGTGATTTCCATGACATTATCTTCTTACTCTTCTATTTTTCCTTTTGTACATCTTTTTTTGACTTTCAAGAACTTTTACTCATTCTGTTTTCCTTTTTTGTGGCAAACAGATTTCATGGATGTTCTGTCTTCTCTTACCTCTCTGACAATATTTTTTCTCGGTTCTTGTCTTGTTTCTGAGTTTCCATTTTCTTTCCGTCACAGTGGAATCTTTCCTCAAAAGTCTAGTTATCTGTTGCTGTCTGTTGATATTTGAATGAAGCATTAAAAAGCTAGTTAGACACTCTGTGTATATGTGTTGTGGAGCTCTGGGGAGCCTTGTTGACTGGAGGGTTTCAAGGAAGGGTGCTAGTTGAGACCTGCTGCTTCACTGGGGGATTCCCCTTGTATTAGTCATCTATTGTTGAACAACAAATTCAACCAAAATTTAAGGTTTAAAACAACAACATTTATTATCTCACAGTTTCTGTGGGTCAGAAATCTGTGTTCGGCTTAGCTGGGTCCTCTGCTTCAGGATTTCTTAGAAGCTGCAGTCAAGGTGTTGGCTGAACCACAGTCTGATCTCAAGGCTCAACTGGGGAAAGAGCTGCTTCCAAGTTTACTTACATGCTTGTTGGTAGGACCAGGGGTGGATTATCCAAAAGGCAAGATAAGCATGGTGCTTATCTTGCTTACCAGATGATCCGTAGTGAACAATTTCACGTTTTATGACCCCGTCAAAGATTCTACTTCTAGTTATGGCTGGCATCTGTCTCTCTCCCACCTCCACAGCACCCTCCTACAGAATCAAAGCCTCTTTTTCAAATTTACAGTCCCTGATAGGGGTAACTGACCCAGTGAGCAAGGTCAGCATGGTCTTAGTTGTGCTTACTTATTAATTTGTAGTGAACAATTTCTCATGGGCTTGTTAAAATACAAATACTGGGCCCCACCCTCAGAGTTTCGGATTCATTAGGTCTAGATTGGATAGACGAGTTCTACTTGGCGCACATGGGGTTGTCATAAGTCGGAATAGACTACATGGGAATGACAACAGCACTAAAAGGGTGGAACCTGAAAATCTGCATTTCTAACAAGTTCCCAGGTGATGTTGATGCTACTGATCCAGGGACCATATTCTGAGAACCTGTGGTCTAGGTTCCCTTCTGGGTGAGGGAAAGACACTTTGAAGAATTAATCAGCTGAGGAGAGTTGCTGATGAACTAAGGTTGAGAAAAGAAGAGTTAGTTGATTGATGAAAAGGGGACCACCTGGGTCTCTAAGTTCCCCTATGAGCATTTGTGATAATTGGGGATCAAGAGATAACTTTGGGATAGAGAGATAACTTAGAACAATCAGCTGATGGAAGTCACACTAGGGCAGATTCTGCTGCAGGAAGGGATTCTCAATTAAATGGGTTTTCCAAAAGAAGAAATAGAAATATTAGATGGGAAAATTAGTGAAACAGTAATATATATTGTTCCCAGGGCTTCAAACCGGTTCCTTCCAATTCGAACCCCTGCCAAGAATTTGCATTTCTACCAAGTTCCCAGGTGATGCTAATGCTGCTGATTAGGGACCAATTCTGAGAACCACTAGTAGAGCAGTGGTTCTCAAAATTTATTATATATAATAGTAACCTGGGGAGCTTGTTAAACTGTAGATTCTGATTCAGTCTATCTGGGGTGGAACGTAAATTCTCAGCGGGTTCAAACCGGAACTAACCGGTACCAAGCCCTGTGGTTCCTTTAGCGAGATAGCATGGCATGTTGTTACAGACAGCTTTTGTAGCTGAAGTTTTTTTTTTCCTCCTAGGAAAAAGTAGGGTAAGAATTTGTTTTTTTAACCATCCTAGATAGTATTGAAGATAATCTTATAGCACTTTTATTTATTGAACTGTCATGTAATTTTTTTCTCTTTATTTTCATTCTTTAAAACTTTTTTTTCTGTTTAGCATATTATTAAATCAATGGAGCACTTACAAAATTTAACTCGGGCTTCCAGATGGTATTAAATATTTTTCTACTCTGTATAATGAAGCATCTTGGCCAGATGGTTCCTGTTGGGGATTGTCGTTGATTTTCATGTAATTTTTAAAAAATATTTTATTGTGTTTTAAGTGAAAATTTACACAGCAAATTCAATTCCCATTCAACAATTCATACCCAATTGTTCTGTAACATTGTTACAGTCCCCATAAAGTGACAACACTCTCATTGTTTCCACCCTGCCTGTCCTGTTTCCATCCATCCAGTTTCCCTGCCCTCCTTGCCTTCTCCTCTTTGCTTTTGGGTAAATGTTGACCATTTTATCTATATAGTTGTTTAAAGAAGCACATTCCTCACGGGTGCTATTGTTTATTTTATAGGCTAATCTATTATTTGGCTGAAAGGTGACCTCTGGGAGTGGCTTCAGTTCCAGGTTAGAAGGATATCTTAGGGCGATAGTCTTGCGGGTTCCTCTGGTCTCTATCAGTCCAGTAAGTCTGGTCTTTTTTATGAATTTGAATTTGTTCTACATTTTTTTTTTATTGTACCTCAGGTAAAGGTTTACAGAACAAATAGTTTCTCATTAAACAGTAGTACACATATTGTTTTATGACACGGGTTAACAACCCCACGGCATGTCAACCCTCTCCCTTCTCGACCTTTTTTTTTTTTTTTTTTTTTTTGGTGAAAACATACATAGCCAAAGATATACCATTTCAAAAATTTCTACATGCACAGTTCAGTGACATCGATTACGTTCTTCCATTTGTGGTGTTATTCTCACTTTAGATGAAGGTTTACAGAACAAAATAGTTTCTCATTAAACAGTACACATGTTGCCCCATGACAATGGTTAACAACCTCACTACACATCAACACTGTCCTTACTCAACCTTGGGTTCCCTATCACCAGCTTTCCTGTCCCCTTCTGCCTTCTAGCCCTTGTCCCTGGACTGCTGTGCCTCATTAGTCCCGTTTTGTTTTATGGGGCTGTCTAATCCCCGGCTGAACGGTGAACCTCAGAAGTGACTTCACCACTGAGCTAAAAGGGTGTCTGGGCGCCATACTCTCGAGGTGTTCTACATTTTTCTCCCATTTTAACCAGGACCTGCTATTGTGTCCCTGGTCAGAACAGAATGGTTGGTAGTGGTAGCTGGGCACCATCTAATTCTTCTGTTCTCAGGCTAATAGAGGCTGGGGTTCACATGGGCCATTAGTCCCGTGGACTAATTTCTTCCTTGAGTCTTTGGTTTCCTTCACTCTCCTTTGCTCCAGATGCGAACAGACCAATAGTTGTATCTCAGATGGCCACTCACAAGCTTTTAAGACCAGATGCTACTCACCAAACTAGGATGTAGAACATTGCCTTTATGAACTAAGCTATGCCAATTAACCTAGTTGTTTCACAAGATTATGCTCCTGAGCCTTCAAACCCAGTAAATCAATCCCACAAGGTGTTTGAATATGTCTAGGAAGTATCTATAACTCAGCGGCCCACTATGCTTTATTGTGTATATGAACATATACGCAGCACCTACAAACATGTATATACATATGCCCACAAATAAATCTATACATGCACGTGCATGTACTACCATATGCCTTCCCACACCCATATAGTGTACACATTTATAACCTATGTAACCACTCACATGTTTTTTACTTCTTATTACTGTTGTTGCGAAAACCATTTGCTGTGGTTGTCCTTTATTCTTGCGTACCTCTCAGTGTCTTCATTTACCTTAGTCAAGTTGTGCTGACTTCCCCTATATTGTGTATTGCCTTTCCCATCACCAGAATTAACACGTGTCTACTATCTAATAAGTGATTCACCCTTCCTATCCCTCCCATCCCTGATAACCATCAAAGAACATTGCTTTCTGTGTGTATACCTATTCTTGATTTTTTATAAAAGTGGTGTCATGTAATATTTATCCTTCTGTGTTTGACTTAGTTCACTCAGTATAATTTCCTCCAGATGCATGCATGTTGTTATAAGCTATTTTGTGGACCCATCATTATTATTTACTGTTGCATAGTATTCCATTATGTGTATGTACCCCAATTTGTTTATCCATTCATCTGTTGACGGGCACTTAGATTGTTTTCAACGTTTTGCTATTATGAATAATGCTGCAATGAACATGAGTGTGCATATGTCTATTTGTATCATGGCTCTTATATCGCTAGGGTATATATCTAGGAGTGGGATTGCTGGATCATAAGGTATTTTTATTTCTAGCTTTTTGAGGAAGTACCATACTGTTTTCCATAGTGATTGTACCATTTTACAATCCCACTAGCGGTGTATAAGAGTTCCAATCTCCCCACTACCTTGCTAACATTTGTTGTTTTCTGTTTTTGTTTTTTTTTTATCAGTGTCATTTTTGTAGGAGTGAGATGGTATCTCATTGTGGTTTTGATTTGCATCTCTCTAGTAGCTAATGGGGAGCCCTGGTACACAGTGGTTAAGAGCTTGGCTGCTAACCAAAAGGTCAGCAGTTCAAATCCACCAGCTGCTCCTTGGAAACCCTATGGGGCAGTTCTACTCTGTCCTATAGGGTCCTGTGAGTCAGAATCGACTTGACAGCAATGAGTTTCCTTTTTTTTAAATCAGATATGTAGTTACCAAAATTTTTTCTGGTCTGTAGGTTCTCTTTTTACTCTCTCAGTAAGGTCTTTTGATGGACATAAGTATTTAATTTTTAGGAGGTCCCAGTTATCTAGTGTATCTTCTGTTGTTTGTACATTTTTAGTTGTGTTTGATAGTGTATTTATGCCAAAAATTAGGACCCCAAGCTTTGTCCCTATGTAATCTTCCAGGAACTTTATAGTTTTAGTTTTAACGTTTAAGTCTTTGATCCATTTTGTGTTAGTTTCTTGTGTATGGTGTGACGTATGGATCCTGTTTCATTTTTCTGCAAATGGATATCCAGTTTTGCTAGCATCAT
The DNA here is from genome assembly GCA_030035585.1 of Dugong dugon. Taxonomy (NCBI): domain Eukaryota; kingdom Metazoa; phylum Chordata; class Mammalia; order Sirenia; family Dugongidae; genus Dugong; species Dugong dugon. The sequence goes on along the minus strand of CM057480.1, from coordinate 15,772,720 downwards.
TTTGTTAAAGAGATTCTCTCTTCCCCATTGAATGGACTGTGACCCTTTATTGAAGATCAGCTGTCCATAGATGGATGGATTTACTTCTAGGTTCTCAATTCTGTTTGATTTTCATGTAATTTTGTATAGACCACACTCATTACATGTTAGACGTAACCCCTTTTCCTACTAGATTCTTCTCTGAAGGAGTGGCCCCATTCTAGAATCATAAGACATTATTGAGGTTGGACAATAAAGGACCCAGGATGGACAAGAAACTGGGTCTGTATCTGACATAACATTCAACTCTCCTTTAGATCCATAGAGAGAAAAAACTCCTGAAAAATAGAGTGGAACCATCATGTGGAGTGAGAGTATTTCTCTAACCACTTCTTACCTGACTGTCATAGTGTTCTCTGGAGCATCCTTTCTCCTTATACCACTTAGGAAAATGCTGCCAGTCGGAGGGGATGAAAATACTCATCTTGAGAAGTACATCACAAAGGTTTAACATGCTAACGTGAGTCTCAAATCAGAGTGGACAGTGTGTATGTTATTCTTTAAAATTGCTCGTGTGGAACAATGATGGCAGCAACAATATATCCCATCTCACATATTCTTCAAAACGTGACCTTGACATGCCTCTTACGGACAGATGAAGTCTATGATCCCCACTTTACAATCTGGGTGTGCTTGTGACTCCTTTGTAACCAATAATGCAGTAAAATGGATACTGTGTGACTTCTGAGCTACGTTAGAAGAGCTGATGCAACTTCTGCCTTATTTCTTGGAACACTTGCATGGGAGCTCTGAGCTGTCCTGCAAGCAGTCTGACCGCCCGGAGGCCACCATGCTGTGAGGAAGCCCAAGCAGGTCCACAGGAAGAAACCACTGTGCAGAAACCCTGCAACTACCTGAAGACAGAAAGACGCCCCGGTCCAGGGGCCTAACTACAGAAAAATAGCACCCAGGACAATTAGTGTTAAATTGTTGAATGAAACTGTGATGGCCAGTAGAAAGTGCTAATTGGCATCCCACCTCAATGGTTGCCCCGGCACGCACGCCACACACAGGGCACAGTGCTCTACCTGCCCCACCCCCGTTAGGCCTCTGTAAGCAGCCTGGCCAGCCCCTGGCCTCCAGCCCCTGCTATTCCACCTCCAGCAACCAATTGCTACCACATGAGAGATCCTAAGCCAGAAATGCCCAGTCAGCGCTCCCCAAACTCCTGACTCGTAGAAACCACCAGAAATAATAAAATGATTGCTGTTATTTTAAACCACTAAGTCAGAGGGTGATTTGTTACACAGCAGTAATAACTGGCATATTCTCTGTGATCAGTGGAGAATGAGTGAAGGCAGTTGTATCATGAGGTTTCCTTAGTTACAAACGACAGACTGACTCTGGCTAACTGAAGCAAAATTAATGAGATAAATGTCCAAATTAAGAACCTAGAAAAATTATATTAAAAGAAAACAGAAGTAACCAAATGTGGTAAAATGGAATATTGTTCGGCCACAAAGAGAAATGAAGTCCTGATACACGCTATAACATGGATAAGCCTAGAAAACGTTGTTGTTGTTAGGTGCCGTTGAGTCTGTTCCGACTCATAGCGACCCTGTGTGCAACAGAATGAAACACTGCCTGGTCCTGTGCCATGCTCAAAATCATTGTTATACTAGAGCCCATTGTTGCAGCTGCTATGTCAATCCATCTCGTGGAGGGGCTTCCTCTTTCTCGCTGACCCTTCACTTTACCAAGCATGGTATCCTTCTTCAGGGACTGGTCCCTCCTGATAACATGTCCAAAGTATGTGAGATGCAGTCTCGCCATCCTTGTTTCTAAGGAGCCTTCTGGTTGTACTTCTTCTAGGACAGATTTGTTCGTTCTTTTGGCAGTCCAGGGTATAGTTAATATTCTTCACCAACATCCCAATGCAAAGGCGTCAATTCTTCTTTGGTCTGCCTTATTCATCGTCCAGCTTTCACATGCATTATCAGGTGATTGAAAAACCTATAGCTTGGGTCAGACACACTTTAGTCTTCAAGGTGACATCTCTGCTTTTTAAAACTTTAAATTATGCTGAGTGAAATACGTCAGACACAAAAGGACAAAGATTGTATGATTCCACTTATCTGAAATATCTAGAATAGGCAAATGCTAGAGACAACAGTTTATCAATGATTACTAGACTAAGAGGGGAGAATGGGGAATTATTGCTTAAGGGGTACTGAGTTTTTGTTTGTGGGGATGAAAAACTTTTGTAAATAGATGGTGGTGACGGTTGCACAACATGGTGAATGTAATTAATATCACTGAATTGTACACTTAACAATGGTTAAAATGACAAATTTTTTTGTTATATATATTTTACCACGATAAAAAAAAGAAAAAAGAAAAAAGGAACCAGGACTCCTTGGAGAAATGGCTGATTTTATGACTGGTGTAAGGAAATAGACAAGATGGATCTGAAAGGAGAAAAAGAAAGAAAGAAAATGGAAGGAAAGAGATCATGATGACAAGCAGAACTCAGGGAAATTGGAAAGAAATATAGTGAATCAATAAAGGAAAAAATTGGGCCTTTGAAAAAGCTAATAAAGTAGATACATCTCTAGTAGGACTGATTAAACAAAGATAAAAGCATAAATAAACAAAATTAAGAATGAGAAATTATAGAATCGGTAGAGATTAAAGAGTTAATAAGGGAATACTATGAACAACTTTATCCAATAAATTTGAAAAACTTATGCAACATGGAGCCCTGGTGGCGCAGTGGTTAAGAGCTCAGCTGCTAACCAAAAGGTCAGCACTTAGAATCCAGCAGCCACTTCTAGGAAACCCTATGGGGCAGTTCTACTCTGTCCTGCAGGATGGCTGTGAGTCACAATCGACTCAGTGGCTACGGGTTTGGTTTGGTTTTGGTTTATACAATTTAGACAAATTCCTAGAATGATGACTTATCAAACTGGCTCAGGAAGAGTATGAAAAGCTATAAATCTCTGATGACTAATATGACAGCCGCTAGTCACATGTGGTTGCTGATGACTTGAAACATGGCTAGCACAACGGAGGGACTGAAGTTTTAGTTTTATTTAATTTAAATTGAAAAACTGGAGCAGCGTTAAACATTTTTCCATTAAGTACAACTTGAATACTTGTGACTACATTTCATTTTAACCATTGCATCCAGTAAGGTATTATTGTTGTACTGTAGGGTTTGTGTTGGATGTGTGCATCGTTTCTAGTATGACACATAAATACATCACCCATCTAGTTAGAGTCAATGGATTGATTCAGTTTGAATCATTTTTTTTTTTATTTACAGATGTAATATTGTAATGTGTTTATCTGAATATTTTATGAAGTCATAAAATGAGAAGCCACGATTTACATAGTGGTATCTATGTAAATCATACTTGGTAATTAAATTGAAATACTTATTATTATATTAAATATAGTTAAGCTATTCTTTTAGTTTAAAAAATAAGCATGGACAAATATGTCAATTTAAAATAAAGGCATACTATTGATACAGAATTATGTGGCGAGGCAGAAGCCGGTACCATGACCGGAACAGTAATGAAAAAAGAGACTGGAAGAAGGTAGGTCACAAATGTCATGATGAATGACAACTGCAAAATGCCAAAGCTGTTCGTTGACATGTGATGATTTAATTGCTCTGACCGCTATTGTAACATATGCTGTGTATTGTTGTGTTTTAAACATTGCTCCGTTTTCACTTCTAATACCCCAAACCAAAAGCCTGTTGCTGTCAAGTCAATTCCGACTCATAGTGACCCTATAGGACAGAGTGGAACCACCGTCTAGGGTTTCCAAGGAGTGGCTGGTGGATTCCAACTGCCAACCTTTTGGTTAGCAGCCGTAGCTCTTAACCTCTACACCACCAGGGTTTCCCACTTCTAATACATATATGTTAATAGATACAATCCACCAGAAAAGCTCTCTGTGGTCTTCAATATTTTTTAAGAGAGTAAAGGGGTTCTGAGGAGTCCCTGGGTGGCACAAATGTTTAAGCACCCAACTATCAGCCCAAAGGTTGGTGGTTTGAACCAACCCACAGGGGCCTCAGAAGACTGACCTGCTGATCTGCCTCCAAAAGGTCACAGTCTTGAAAACCCTATGGAGAAGTTCTACTTTGCACATATGGATTCATCATGAGTTGGAATCAATTTGACAGCAACTAACAACAACAAAAGGAGCCCTGGTGGTGCAGTGGTTAAAGTTGGCTTAGCTGCCAACCAAAAAGTCGGTGGTTCGAACCCACCAGTTACTCCTCGGTAGAAAGGTGTGGCAGTCTGCTTCTGTAAACATTTACAACCTTGGAAACCCTAGGGGGCAGTTCTACTCTGTCCTATAGGGTCACTATGAGTCGGAATTGACTGGACAGCAGTGGGTTTGGTTTTGGGCTTTTGGTAACTACAACAACAAAGGAGTCTTGAGATCAAAATGTTTGAGAACTGCTGATCTAAAACATAGAAAGGCAAAGTTCAGGTGGAATGTTATTGTGGTATTGGGAACCAGCAGGATTCATTAGGACATTTTAAACTGAGGAATGACCTTAAAATTGGCCTTGTCTTTTAGGAAACTCTTATCTTTTTCCCCCCAATACTTTTCCTTCCTCTAAGGTTCTCCTATTGCAGTTTCCCACTTGACCTATTTTGATTGAGTTTGGGATTAGAGAATTCTAATATTTAGGCCCTTCCTTCCTTTGCCCACATTCAAATCGATTTGTCCTCTGTCCAGTTTCACGGAAGTTGACTATAAGGGGGTAATGTGGTAATTTTCCCAGGTGACAATTTGCATTTTTAACAGATAATTTTTGAAGATACAACCAGTCACTTTGCTCAATGGAGTTACTATTTCAGTCAGAGGAATGAGGAAGGTGAGGTGGTAGAAATCAACTATGAATAGTCTGAGAATCTGAACAGACTGAGCCACAGACACCCCTGGGCTAAGAAATGAGGCTCCTTGGGATGACAGAAGCAAAAAGCAATTTCCACTGCAGGAACAGCACTCTGGGGACTGCCTACCCCGACGCCTCTCAGCATTCTTCTCTGGAATGGATGAGCTCAGTGGGCTTCCAGGGGCCAGTGGTGTGGCTGGTGACTGACCTGGGTGACAGCTCTCTGTCCTCTGACAGTCATCCACAAAGCCTCATAGGAAAGAGGCAGCCTCATAAAAACACCTGGGTCTCATAGACACAGATTTCATTTCTTAGGCATTATTGTGGAAACGAGGGTCTTACTTCCTTTAATATAGCTCCTTTCCACTTCCATTCTCCTTTTCAAATTTAAATGGTGGTATGCTCTCTCATGATTTCTTTTCTGCCTCCTAGGCTGTTCATTTTAGCCTCATTTTACCTGTGTAGAAGCAGATGGTGGTTGATACATAAAACTAAATTAAAAAAGCAAGTTACAAAGTGTGGCCTGAGGAACTCTTGCATCAGCATCACATGAGCCAACAAAACCCTGAGGTAGGGAAGAGGGCAACGGTGGTTAGAGCGCCGTGGTTAGAAGGGTTAGGTGGCAGGAGAGCCTTTGGAGAGAGAAGCAGGGCCTGTACACTGTGCCGGGCTTCATAGGTCAGGGCAAGGCATTTCAATGAGCGTTAGGAAGCCACTGGAGGGTTTTGAGCAGAGAAATCAGATCTCATTTACATTTTTAAAAATAACACTGGCAGCAGGCTGGAGAAGAGACTAGGTAGACACAAGAACAGTCTCGTGTGAGGGAGTATTTATTGCAGTAGCCTGGGCAAGAGATGATGGTGGTTTGGTCTAGAATAACAGCAAAAGCATAGGGACTGGAGACCAATTTTGAAGTTAGAATAGCTCAGATTTGTTAATAGACTGAAGGGAGTGTAAGAGGGAGAGAGAGAGAGAGAGAGAGAGAGAGAGAATACAAGGGAAGAAGAGAGGGACTGAGAGAGAGAGATGAAACCTAAGAAATCTAATTTGCTGGCCTCAGGAACTGGCAGATTTACTGAAATAGTAAATATTGAGACGGGGAAAGAACTTGTGCATGGGAGAGGAAAGGGAGGGAGTGGGGGGTGTCGCATATGTAAAAATGTCTTCCTGCTACATTCTCTCCTAACATTTCACACTGAACATTTTCCAACAAAGAGCAAATTGGAAAGAATTTTACAGTGAATACCCATATACTCACCACCTAGATTCTACACTTAATATTCTGCGAAACTCCTATCCACCTATCCATGCCTCCAGCCATCAGTCCATCTTGTTCGGTAACGCATTTCAAAGTAAACTGCAGACATCAACGTACTTCTTCCCTTTACATCCTTCGGCCTGCATGTTATTTGTTTTCAGTTTTTTTTTTTTAATGTAAGATTTACATAAAAGGTGAAATGGGCAAATCTTAAGGGGACATTCGCAGAGTTTTGACGCACGGATACACCTGCCTACACTTGAGATGCCTGTGGGACATCCAAGGAGGCATAATCAAACCGGCTGCTGGATGGAGGAAATCTGGAGCTCAGACGGGAGGTAAATTGGACAGTCATCAGAACACAGTGCGTTTAAACTATGGGATTGGATGAGATCACCCAGAGGGCGAAGAGGGAGGAGAAAGGGCTGTGCCCTCAAAGAGCCCAGCGTTTATAGAGGTCGGTGGGTGGCACGGCAGGACCCGGGGGGAGTCGGGGTTGGACGAGCCCGAGCAAGCTGGCCCAGGCCGTGGTCCTTGTGAGCGGCTCTGTCGGGCTCCACGGGGCGATCCTTGGTGACCACGGGAGGTGACCTGAGGTGTCACTGGGTGGGGGTCCCCGCTCGAGGCGGAAAAGTCAGCAGGCAGAGGAGGAAGAGGAGAAAGGGAAGGGGGAAGAGGAAAGGGTACTAGGAGCAGGGAGATGGGGACGAGGAGGAGGCCGGTGACTGCCGTGGGCACGGAAAGGGAGGAGGGACGCAGGAGGCCGGCGAAGGCGAGAAGGAAAAGAGGCGGAGGCGGGGACGGCCGCGGGCGGGGCGGAGCTGCCGCAGCGGCCGGCCGGGGCGGGCGGAGGGAGGGGGGTGTGTGTGCGCGGGTCACATGGTCGCCGCTGCCCGCCCCGTCAGCCGCCCTCTTCGCCGCGGTGCGCTGGCTGCGGGAAGCCGCCGTGCCGCCGCTTTTGTTGTCAGGGACCCCGCGAGGAGCGCCGCTCGCCGGCCGCTCCACTGCAGCCCGCTCTCCGGCCGCGGGGCCCGGATGCCGGGCGCCCCGCTCGCCCTGCCCATGAGGGGGCCCCGCGACCACCGCCGCCTCCAGCCTGGGGCGGGGCGGCGCTGAAGCGGCGGCGGCGGCGCTGCCCCCTCTGCGGGAAGCGGGCGGCCGCGGCCCCCAGCCCGAGGGCACCATGGAGGTGAATGCGGGTAAGAGCCGGACTGCAACGGGGGCGGGGGGGTGGGAGGAACGGCGGAGGGGGCGCTCGGAGCCCGCTGGGCACTTCGGCGGGCGGCGGCGGGGGGCTCCGGGACGGACGGGGAGGGCGGCTGCGCGCTGCTTGTCTGCTTCGGCTCGGCGCCCGTCGCCCCCCGGGCCGCCCGGAGCCCGCCCTCCCGGCTCCCCGAACCGCCTCAGCGCGGCCCGCCGGCGCCCGGCCCGGCCCCCCCTCACATGGCCTGGCCGCGCGAGCCACGTGCGCGCTGTGTTTACGTTCGGCGGCGCGAGCGCGCCGGTTGGCTGGGCAGGCGAGTGACGCGACATTACATAATGGGCGCTGAGGCGGCGGAGGCGGGCGGGGACACGTGAGGCCGCTGGTCTCGGTGACCCACATTCCCCGGGGCCGCAGGGACACGTGGGGTGGGTGCACGCGCGCGCGCGCCGCAGCTTCCCGGGAGGCCCCGCCCCTTTGGAACCCTCCGGGCTGTGACGTGACCGCGATCCCCCGCCTCCGCGGGGTTGCACATTGCAGAGGAGGACGCGCGTGCGCGCCCGGAGCGACCGGCGGCGGGTGGCCTTGAGACAGGCGCCGCAGTGCAGCGGCTGTTGCCCGCGCGGCGAGGTGACCCCGACGTGCCGAGCGGGGGTAGGCTGACGGACGGGCGCCCTGGGGGAGGCTGGCGGCCACAGACCCTGCAGATCCTGAGGAGGAAGTGTGGGGTGAGGACGCGACCCGTGCCAAGGAAGGTTCGTCTAGGAAGGCGCGGGCTTCCCCGACGAGGAGACCCTCGACTTTCTGAGCCAGCGAAGTCCCGCAGACGGGACAGCGCTTACCGTTGTTATGTGACTGCTTCGCTGTTTACCAAAAAAAAAAAAAGGTTTCTTGTAGGATGTAACCTGTCTCATACACCCTCAGTCATAAAAGGTGGTTAGAAAATCCCCTCTGGTTGGAAACCTCACTGTAAATGGGTCACACCCATAGCGAATCATTCACCTCACTTTAGATCGGGATGACTCAGGTGATCATAGCTGACTCCCAGACGTTATATAAGACTGGTGGTTGTTCATTTAAACTAATTTTTTTTAAGCCAGTGGGTCGCTGACCTTTCCTGAGCCTGATCAAGAGAATTTTGGCTTTATAAATCTTTTTTTTTTTTTTTTCCCCAGAACATTGCCTCAGAACAGTACAGTGTTCCCTTCCGCCTTTTTTCTGCCTCCAAACAAATGATGGCCCTTATATTTGTCTACTCTGTCACATGGGGTTGCTCTGAGACGAAAATAGATTCCAGGGCGCCAACAACAACACGCCCAAAGCAAGTGAGCTTCCAGAAGCCAGTTTTCATTTATACTTTCTTAGTTTATCTTAAGGTCCTCCGAAAACCATTCTTTGATAACAAATGTGGGAATTTTTGACTAACAGGAAAAATAAAGTCAGTTTCCAAATGTGTTTTAATTGCCTAAGGACCTAGGTAGCCTTTGAGGATTTAAAAAATCAGATAGATGATAGGTACTTAGAGGCTAATTCAACCTCACTCAGCCTTTCGCATGAATTCTTCCAGCTTTGAAACCTCATAAGGTGGACTGGCTCAGATTGTTAGAAGGTTTTTCCCTGGGATATGAAATCACAGAGCTTAATTTTGCCTTTCGGAGCTACAAATTATAGAACTTCCTCTGGATGACTGTTGACCTCCCTTCTTCACTTCTTCCATTTCCAGTTCTCATTCCTTGGTCCTCACTCAGTGCTGTTTTTCCTGATCTCTCATCATCCTGGTGGTTTTTTGGGGAGTGGCACTCAGAAGTGGACAGGCTCCTGTGGAAGTAGTTTCACCATTACTAGGCAGCTCCTAGTTGCCCCCTTTCTTTTGGACCTTACTGTAAATGAACTCTCTTGTAGGTTTAGTTTCGTTGGTATATTGCTTTGCTGACTCATAGTAAACTTGGAATCAACTATGACCTTTTCATGTCTGTAATTTATCTGTTGTGCAGATAATTGCTTGACTTGAAGTACAAAGATTTGCAATTTAAGTTGAGTCTTGTTATTTCTGGTAGTTACAATGCCAGGAACACTAAATTAGGGAATACTGAACCAGTGCTCCAAGGAAGAATACAGGGTTAGGTCCTTGCTAGCCTCTGGTCGCATTTTTGTCAATGGATCAATATACAACCATGTTTTATACGTATTTCTGTTTAAAGACACCTTGTTTAATGTAGTTAATTCATTAACTTTGAACTCATGATGAATAGCAGTATAATTCATGACTTAATACAGCTTATCTAACACATGTATTTTCTCTATAAGGCACATCACAGCCTTCTTGCTTCTAGGAACACTAGACAGCACTTCAGTACTATGTTTGGGGGCATCTTAAACAGCAAAATCACCAACAAAAGCACAAAAAAGTGAAAAACATATCACTAAATGGACCACAAAACAAAAATAGCACTTGTTTACAATATGAGGGCAGAAAGAAGGCAGAGCATCGCCTTGTTTACCCTCTGCTAGGAATGTGTGCATTGGGTGACTACTCCTTCGATGCTCTGAGCGTGTCCAACTGCATAGGTTCCGTGCATATAGTTACAAATAAATCCTAGTGAATAGGCAAATTTGCAAATAACTCTGCAAACACTGAGGATCACCTATGTCTTTCTTAAGTTTTCTCCTTTTGTTTTTGCCCCCAAGTTTAAGGCTGTTACAAGCTGTCACCCAGTGTATTAACAGTTTTTGCCATCTGTCAAAGATAGTTTTGTTAAGCATTTCCCTTAACGTCTTCCAAATTGTTGAAAATGTTGACTGGGGTGGGGCCAAATTCAGTGCTGTGTGGCACACCTGTCTGGGTTGATAGCAATGTATCAGTCAGTAAACATTCAACAAGTAACCACTTCATCTAACTGTTCTATATTCCATTACATTGTATCTGTCTACCCTCTCCCTGACTAAAACAGATGTGAAATAGAGAAGTGATAGGAGAAATTGATTTGGTACGTTATTATCACAAAGATTTTGGTTGAGTATACCAAATTCGTTCAAGTAAAAGGTAACTCATTGTACAAACTTCATAAACGTGTGCAGTTTCCACTTTAGGAAAACATTCCCACATAGTCCATTCTTATTTCTATAAATCTGCATTCTACTGTGTTTCTCCAAACTTGGAAAGAAAACGTCAGAAAGTGGTAAGGGTAAAGAAATCTTCACTTTGAGAGAGAACTAGCAAGATAATGGGAAGACTCAGAAGTGTAGTAGGAAGTTGCTTGCTGGTCAGTGGGTTGAGGAATTTGGAAGGTAGCGTGGAAGTAAGACCCTACAGAGAAGCCACTGAGTCCTTATGACATATTCAGAAATGAAGAGAAGAAGAAAAGGGATAGGAAGAGTTTTGTATAGTCTGAACTCTTCTAGTATAATTGTGGTAAAGTAACAGTCACTAGTATCTGGTGAGCACTTGCTATCTTCTGTGTTCGGAAACCCTTGTGACATAGTGGTTAAGAGCTACATCAGCAGTTTGAATCCACCAGGCGCTCCTTGGAAACTCTGGGGCAGTTCTGTGCTGTCCTATAAGGTCGCCGTGAGTTGGAATCGACTCGATGGCAATGGGTTTATGTGTATTACTGTCTTGATTCCTCACATTTGCTCTGTGAAGGAGGGTACTGTTGCCACCATCTTAAAGATGAGGGACTAAGTAAATTGAAGCTAAGTTAACTTGCCCAAGCGAGTAGTAGAGTCGGAGTTTGAACCCACAGACTCCCCTTGCAGAGCACATGCTGTTAACTGTTATGCTGGAATAAAGTTAAGCCCACATAGCATTTGAAGGATTATGTAAAACTTGGTGGTCCCGTAGTCTTAGTGGTGAAGGAGATACTGTATGAATCTACTTGGTTGGAAGTGGTATAGGGTCATAGCTGGTGGGAAGGGCAGTCGCCTGCAGAACCTCCCAATTTAATCATTCCTCTCCTTTGTAAACTACCAGCTAGTCAATTCTGGCTTTTTCCCAGATACTAGATTATGCTTGGCACCCCTTTTCCATTAATTTACATGGAGATGACTATCTTGCACTGTCATTCCATTCTTTTTTCTTATATAACCTCTTACATGGTGCATCCTTTAATGATATACACATTCTGTAAGAGCCCACTTAGATATTGTCGGTTGGGCTGTGTTGTTTGCCCCTCCTGATATCTGCCTCTCTGGTGCCCTTGTGTGATCCTCAGCAGTTTGTAGTCGTTTGTATGAAACATTGCTCACATGGCACTGGAACGAATGTTTAACATAGCGGTTTTCCCAGTGGGCTTGTAAGGGTTTTTTAGGGAAGCAGCCATGCTGTGCTCTGCAGCCCCAGTACCCAGGACATAATCACAAGTTTATGCTTCAGTTGGCTCTACTCCACCAGTCTGAGTAGGACTTTTTACTTTAAAATGAGAAAACTGAAGCTCTTTGATGGTAAAAATGTTTTGTTCTAAGTCACAAGGCAAAAACACGCATTCATGACTTGAAGTCAAGCATACGTTCCAGGATGGGGGACAGTGGGTGTCATGGTTTGAATTATGCCCCCCCAAAAATGTGTGTATCAGTTTGGCTAGGCAGTGATTCCTGGTACTGTGTGATTTTCCTGTGTGTTGTAAACCTGCGTCTGTGATGTTAATGAGAGAGAATGGGTGGCAGTTGTGTTAGTAAGGCAGGACCTGATCTACAAGACTGGATTGTGTCCTGATGCAATCCCTTGAGACAGAAGTGAGCAGTGAGACAGGAGGACCTCATACCATCAAGAAAGCAGTGCCGGGAGCAGAGCGCATCCTTTGGACGGGTCCCTGCGCTGAGAAGCTCCTAATCTGGGGGAACACTGATGAGAAGGCCGACAGAGAAAGACTTCCCCTGGAGCTGACGCCCTGCGTTTGGACTTTGAGCCTACTTTGACTGTGAGGAAATAAACTTCTCTTTGTTAAAGCCGTCCACTTGTGGTATTTCTGTTATAGCAGCACTAGATGACTAAGACAGTGGGAGAGGCAGGGTTTTGATGATGGGCAAGCCTAGAATCAGGGTAAGAAAACTGCATTGTGTGCGGGGAGAGAGTAACTGCTTCCTAGCAGTACAAAATTGGATATTGACTTCTGGCCTGGCTGAAGTGGAGCACTGGGTATGCCCTAGCCTGGGAACCTGGCCCAGTTCCAGGGTCCCCTTCAACTAAAAATAGAGAAGACTGTGCCTCAGCTAATTTTAGCTTGAGGTGCCTGAGAAGTAGGTTCTGCCTGTTTTCTGGAGGTGTTGGAACTTGCTGGTTCGGGGATTTTACCTTTCCTGCTTTATCATCAAAAAACCGTGCAGGCAAAAGCACTTTAATAATCCCTTTTATGAACACCATTTCAATCCTGTAACAACTGTGGGCAGATATTCCCATTTTATAGAAGATGACCCTTGTTTAGAGAGATTGAAAGTGACTTACATGCTCAGGTCTTCTCAGTGAGAACTAATAGTCTGTACTCTGGAATTAGTTGGGTTTCAACCCTGGCCTTGCCACTGAGAAGCTGTATTAACTTCTCTGTGCTCTGAGCGCCTCATCGTAAAATGGGGTAATGGAAGTTAATTCGTAGAGTTATTGTGAGGGTGAAGTGTGGTGTGAAATTGTGTCTTTTTGTTCTTGGCATCCATGAGGTACTTGGTGACTTGTAGTTTTCACTTGCCTTTCTTCATTGGGTAGAGGAACTGCTAGATGTACTCCTTACCTTCTAGGAAATTAAAATTTAACCCATTTAGGTTGCTAACCACCACATTGATTGACTGGTATCTGGTAGCAAGAGTAGATGCTAATACAACTAAATCAGTGTTTAAATGTTTTGTTAGCTGCTTCTAGATGGGTCGTCTTTGATTCCCTGATGCCAGTCACAAATGGTTATTGAACTCCTCTAAGACAGGTGTTGAATCTTAAGATTGATAGTAGCCCGGCAATTTTTCTTAGGTTTGATTTTGGAGTTTTTGAAAAGGAAATTGTGTTTTGGGTGATTGATTACAGTACTTTTTATTGCTAAGTCAGTACTTTTAACTGGTTCTTAACCTATCTGACCTTAAGCCAAGGTCAGAAGACCTTGTGAACATAAATGGTGGACTCTGAATGTGGCCCTACCAAAGACCTACTTCTAAGAAAAAAAATCACTTTCTCATTTTTTATCCTCCTGAGATGTTAGAAAGTGAATTTAGTACCCAAGGTAGTACTTTAGGAAAAGGCATATAGCTGTGACACCATTCGTTAGGAGTTTACTGAGGACTAAGAATAATAATTTTCTTTGTATGCTAGTCTCATTGGAGAGACGTGTGGAAAATGAAGCAGTTTGCTAACAACTGAAATTTCTGATGTGAATTACAAAACTCTACAGTTTTATGAAGACTGGTGTCACAGTGGCTTTACCCAATAATATACCATTAGATAGATTTCTAGGTTAAAATTGTTTCTGTTTGGATTTACAGCTTATTAAAGATCTTCAAGCAGTTATGCCAATGAAAACATCAGCCTTTAAGACTGTGGACCAGTTTGTGCTTGAATTTACTGATGTGGCCACTCTTACACTTAGTGGGCAAGGAACTACCTGGAGAACGTTAGATTGCACATTTACGTAGGGCACATTCTCTAGATTGGGCAGGGCCTTGGAAACATGTATTTTGAAAAAGCCCCACCCACTTGATATGGACATGTTATCAGGAGGGATGAGTCCCTGGAGGAGGGCATCACGTTTGATGAAGTAGAGGGTGAGGAAGACCCTCAGTGTGATGAATTGCCACAATAGCCAGAACAGTGGACTTGAACATGCTGGCGCTTGTGAGGATGATGCAGGACCAGGCAATATTTTTTGGTACATAAATTCTCCATGAGTTGGGTCATCTCCACAGCAATCTGTCTAGTTCTGATGATATGTATTTTACATAATCTCTCTGGATGATGAGAATAAATTCAGAGTTGGGAAACTTTTCTCTTAGTGTTTTTAAGTCTTAAGAGCCCTTAGACTTTAAAATCAGTGGTAGATGGAAATTCCTGTTGTCAAAACTATACTTGGTCTCTTTTCCGTTGAGCATAGATGAAGTAGTTGGCTTGTGGCGGTGGTTCTCAAACTACAGTGTGCATCAGAATCCCCGGAGGGGCATGTCAAAGTTTCTGATTCAGTATATCTGGGTTGGGGGTTGAAAGTTTGCTTTTTTAACAGATTTCCAGGTAATGCTGATACCTTTAATATAGGGACCATACTTTGAGAATTACTGGTTTGTAGTTAGGGGCCTTATTGCAAGAAAAATATTAACCTTAAAGCTCTAACTTCACATTGGACAGGTGAGCTGCCTATGCCAAGAGAGCATTTGGGAAGTGAGTCTGGCTATAGAGAGAGCTGTTCCTACCTTCTACCTCAAGATTGATGCCATGTATATGCTTAGTGAATAGAATACCTGTTGCCGTTGAGTCGATTCCAACTTATAGTGAACCTATAGGAGAGAGTAGAAGTACCCCATAGAGTTTCCAAGGAGCGGCTGGTGGATTCGAACTGCTGACCTCTTGGTTAGCAATCGTAGCTCGCCATAGCTCTTAACCACAATAGAGGGTAGAATTGACTATGTTAATTTACATTTTTTATGTTTAAAAATCAAGTACATACAGTTGAATTTATGCGTAATAAATTTGTGTATAACAAACACTGTTGCATGTTTCTTGATGTAGTCCAAACCAAACTCATCGCCATCAAGTTGGTTCCAACTCATAGCAACCCTGTAGGACAGAGTAGAACTGCCCCATAGGGTTTCCAAGGAGCAGCTCGTAGATTCGAACTGCCAACCTTTTGGTTAGCAGCCAAGCTTTTTTAACCACTACACCACCAGTGCTCTTTTGGGTTGTAAGCAAGTCCCTTGAGAGTTGTGATTGTGCTTTGCTCTCAGGGTTTTCCCAGCCTGGGTGTGTATGATTGGTGTGTACATAACTTACCTGGTACCTAATTTCAACCTTATAGATTAAAAGTGACTTCAGATTCTTCTGCCTATTTTTTCTTGTCTGTAAATGGAAATCTCTCTGTTTTTTGGACTTGTTTTTGGCTTTAGTATTTGACTCTATGGCTTGTTAGTTTTAAAAAATTACTGGCAAGTGTGGCTCCTATCTAAAAAAAGATTGGGGAGGCATTTTCTTTTCGCAGAGGAAGTTTTCTGAGTGAATGCTTAATTGCAGTTGTTATTTGGGGGATGTGCAGAATTCTCTGCTTCTTATCTCAGTAGGCTCATCTAGGCTCTTGTCAGAAATGCCATGTCTGTCTGTCTGTCTTGTAACTCCAGGTAATATTTTATACTGCTTTGGATTTGTCCATGTTATTAGATGTGGGCTTCACAAAGGCAGAGAAATGGGTCTTAAAAATATTTGTGGGAGGCTTGTTACTTCTAAAGCACTACTCTAGATGTACAGATAATTAAAGTTGAAAGGCACTGTTTGTGCACCACAAGGAGCCCTGGCAGCACGGTGGTTAAGCACTAGGCTGCTAACCAGAAGGTCACTGGTGCAAACCCACCAGCCACTCCGTGGGAGAAAGATGTGGCAGTCTGCTTCCATAAAGATTACAGCCTTGGAAACCCTATAGGGCAGTTCTGCTCTGTCCTATAGGGTTGCTTTGAGTTGGAATGGACTCGAGGGCAGTAGATTTGGGTTTGGTTTTGGTTTTGTAAGTCCATGAAGAGGGAGTTAGCGTCAGCCTCATGTTACTCTTAGAACGTGCCTTCTTCCTTCAAGCCTCTTTAACATTTACTGTAAATAGCGAGTCAGAAGAACAAGTAGTGTGTCTGGATTCCTTAGAGATGAGTGTGTCTATAACAGCGGAATTGGCTGGAGAAGGGAGAATGTGGAACCGGGAATTAGTGGATAGTCATGGAAGTCTTCAGGGAGTATCAAGCAGAAAGGTTTTGGGAGCAACAGCTATGACAGGCTCTCCATTTTGATATAAATTACTTTATCCAGAGTTCCAAATACTGTATCTGTTCTTGATTAACCTGTGTTTCATCCAAATGCTGGAGGAGGCAAATGATAAACTCATTGTTTTTGAGGATTGTGTCTTATAAAGGTATAATGGAGGAGACAGAGGGTCAGAGCCAGATTTCTTCACAGCCAAAAAGTTCATTTACTCTAAGCTATGCAGTCACTCAGGAAGGTTTTTCGGTCATTTTAGGACAAGATCAGGAAGTGGAAAGCTTTGGGTTTGGGTCAGCATGTGCTCAGATCCCTAAGCCAGAGAGAGCCTTCTCACTTTTTAGGTCAGAAGGAGTTATATGCGCTTTGTGCCGTATGGAAGCAGGAAGAGTGGTAGGAAATAAGAAAATAAGTTACTTTTACTTTTGGTGTAAGCAAACGTTTAATATCAGTAGCCCATTTCTAAAGTTAGTGACTTTTTAAATTAGCAAAAATAGAAGATATATGTTGTCTTATGTTTAATTACCTGATTTCCCCCCTTTTCTAGGAGGTGTGATTGCCTATATCAGTTCTTCCAGCTCAGCCTCTAGCCCTGCCTCTTGTCACAGTGACGGTTCGGAGAATAGTTTCCAGTCCTCCTCCTCTGTTCCATCTTCTCCAAATAACCCTGACAACAATGGCAATCCCAAGAATGGAGATCTCGCCAATATTGAAGGCATCCTGAAGAATGATCGAATAGATTGTTCTGTGAAAGCAAACAAATTGAGTGTACCTGGGATGACAAAGAGTCATAGTGGAGTGACAAGTAAGTTAACTTCAGTTTTCTAAAGGTTGCCGCTGTTAATTGCAGATGGGGCTTATGTTCTCAACTTTTCATTTGGGGGACCATCATATTTCACATTTTCTCTCCCTCTGGGTAATCGTAGGTCAGTGGTTAGGTGAGAAATCAGTGATATCATGATTGATCCTTGCCCCAGAGCAGGACAGGGGATTAGGTACTCTGTCTGACCATGTTTCCTCTGGAGTATCCCCTTTTACACATGCCCCCAGATCCCTTTCTTCTGGACTTCTAGTACTGAATCTTGTCCAGAAAAGAGTACTTACTTGTGGTAAGGGGTTTACTTTCATGAAGTTGGAGCCAGGAACATTTGGGATTAGGAAACTAGGATTGGGATAACCAAATGAGTGGTGGGGTTTGGACCCCTGCCCCTGAGTGATCGTGGAGATAAGAAGAGCTGCTGCAGGAGAGGGTCAGGAAGGAATGGGTCCTCTGGGCTCCTGTAGGTGAATTGACCTGAGTGTCTGCACAGCTGTCTGTGGGGACATCCCTTTGCACCTTTTATTAATTGACTTCTCTGCCTGACTTCTTAATTCTTATCCATGAGGATTGTTTTCTTAATTCTGATTGTATATCTGGTTTAAAGTAACTCCAGATTTACAAAATTTTAGTGTATGCTTAAAATCATCAGGAAAGGAAAAACCCAGCTCTCTGAGGTATTTTCGGAGTCCCATAATATATATTTAAAATAAAACTCTGATTTCTTTGGATTTGATAATTTGTTGTAAAGATTTGTCTTTTACTTGATAAAAGTAAATTTGTATGTTTTTAAATGTACTCACAAGTTGAACAAAATATTCAACTGAAAAGGAAATAAACAGTTTTCAGAAACACAGCAGTGCTCCCTCCAGCTTTTCACTTCATGTCTGTTTGTACCCTAGAATTTAGTGGCATGGTTCTACTGTGTAAAGTCTGTGGGGACGTAGCATCAGGATTCCACTATGGAGTTCACGCTTGTGAAGGCTGCAAGGTAAAGCTTGCTTTTGTTTCTTTCAGCTAGTGCTTCTGGGATTAAAGAAATTGGGGTTAGGTTTGCCACATTTCTGCATCTGATAATCTGAAAGGGAGAGAGAGAGAGACCAGCTTCTCCTCTTAAGTTTTAAGCATTTTATGTAGTGTATAAACATTGTTACATCTTATATACGTTTATGTAGTGTATAAACTACTTGTTTCAAAACAATACTATTTTTAATTCAGTGAAAGTACTCCTTTTGTCTTCAAAGTTTCGGTTATAAAACATTTACTATCTCAGTTAAACATTACTATGATATGAAACTAAATGCACAAAAGCTCATTCATTTTGTGTCAGCCACTGTTGGTGGTGGGGAAGCAGCAAGGAGCAAAACAGACCAGGCAGTAATGTCTTGTTGGAACTTAGTTTAAACCAAACTTTGAATTAGGTCTCACAAGATACTTTGACATTCTGACATGTCAGGTACTGGGAACTGGGAATAATTCCTAGATATTTGTGAAGACGTGATATCTTCAGAAGTAATGCCAAGTAAGTAAAATAATCTTAGATATAAATTAAGCCCTTGGGAAAGTTACGTTTAATTTGTAAGTTTAGTAGGCTATTTCTTAGTTATCACCATAGAGTGTTTGTCAGATAATTCCAAGTGACATAGTCTGTACCTCCCTAATTACACTTAGGGAGTTTTTTTTATCTGGCACACTCCTTTCTCCTGAGTATCAGAAATAAACATGCCAAAATACTTGTTCTTGCGGTTTTCTTACTTAAAGCCAGGAGCAGGAATCTAGTTTGGCAGGGTATGGTGGACGAACAAGATAATGAATATACATGATGAAAAAGGAAATATTTTCTAGGGTGGCTCTGAATGAATTAGTAGCTCATAACGGCTAGATCATTTCACAAGACTGTTGTTATAGGGTGCTGTTGAGTCGATTCCAACTCATAACAACCCCATGTGACACAGTAGAACTGCCCCGTAGAGTTTTCTAGGCTGTAATCTTTACGGGAATAGATTGCCAGGTCTTTTTCCCACGGAGCTGCTGGGTTTGAACTGCCAACCTTTCTGTTAGCAGCTGAGCGCTTAACCATTGCGCCACCAGGGCTCCTTTCACAAGATTAGTCAGTATTTTATATAGATGTAGCACTTTCCCACTTTTTTAAGAAAAATTCTATACATATTTTTTTTTTACAAAAATGTGAAGTAATTGTGGGGGAGGTATTGTTCTCATTTTATAGATAGAGAAACAAAAGCACAAGACAAATGAGCTAAATTGTGTATTCTTGATAAATACATATATCTGTTTTATATCCTCTTAAACTGTGTCTGCTTCAGAACATCTAGTGTCCAAATCCAATTATTTCCTAGGTAATAGCATGATACCAAGGAGGGCTAGTGGCTCAAAGGTTAAGCACCTGGTTGCTAACTGAAAGGTCAGTGGTTTGAACCCACCAGCCACTCTGCCGGAGAAAAGATCTGGCGATCTGCTCCCATAACGATTTCAGCCTAGGAAACCCTCTGGGGCAGTTGTACTCTGACACTGGGTTGCTATGAGGCAGAATCGACAGCAATAACAACATAGTACCACAGTAATAAGATAATGAAATTGTTGTATCCCAAAGCTACTTAAT
Source organism: Dugong dugon (assembly GCA_030035585.1). Taxonomy (NCBI): domain Eukaryota; kingdom Metazoa; phylum Chordata; class Mammalia; order Sirenia; family Dugongidae; genus Dugong; species Dugong dugon. Next base: position 15,753,004 of record CM057480.1, on the reverse strand, counting down.
ATAAATTATGAAATGTGTGATTAATAATGATATTTAAGGAAAATTCAGTATTCATTATTTTGGTAATTGTGGTCTTGAATTTTCTGTTCTCCCTGGAACCATTAAGCTGGAGATCTTTGAAGATCTGTCACAGAGCATGCATTTAAAATGTTTTTGTACTGAAGACAGCAGTTTGTTGCCATCTAGCTTCTGGAACTGTCTTTCTTTGGGACATAAGTTGGTCTGTGGCCATGTAGTATAACACCTACCTGTTGCTGACATGTAGCCAGGAACATCTGGCACAAATAAGTAGGTCTTGCTGATGTCAGCAGGTCATGACCCAGGGAAGACCAAACTTTATTAATCGAAAAAGTCACTGAGTTGTAGTGAGGGAATTATGGCTATTGAACATCTCTCACTGTCAACTCTTCAGGAATGAGTCATTCATATTTCAGTAGTTTCAGAATTTGTATGTGATTAAAACTATGAGACGGAAAACGTGGTTGTAGGCAGGTTTGGTAACAGAGTAAAGTGTAGTACAAGGGGTGCTTTGGGGGTCAAGCACAAAGAATCTCCAAAGGAGAGAGCGTTTTCTTTGACTAGCAGGTGTAGGTGCTTACTGGTACTGGTAAGAATCCAGTTCAATTCCCTGCATCAATATTATATTTCTCTTTGTTCTAAGCCAAAATTATTTCCTAGTCCTATACTGGATAGTTAGGCTTGGGGGCAGTGCTTATAAGGAGTTCATCTGGATGTTTTTAAATGCTGGAGTCCATCTTCCTTTGTTCTTAGGGTTTCTTTCGGAGAAGCATTCAGCAAAACATCCAGTACAAGAAGTGCCTGAAGAATGAAAACTGCTCCATAATGAGAATGAATAGGAACAGATGTCAGCAGTGTCGCTTCAAAAAGTGTCTGTCTGTTGGAATGTCGAGAGATGGTATGTTCCTAGTTTAAAGAGTGCTCTTTTTAAAGCATATGGAGCTCAACTTTTATTCTGGAGCATAAACCAGAACTAGAGGCCAGTTACCAGGGGCCCTCTTGTGCTTAGAGTGAAGCTGATTTCAGGAAAACACTTTTTGATGCCTTGTTGGATGCCTGATTCATTAAAGTCTGATTTTAGCATCATCATCCCAGAAACAGCTTAAAGATCAACTTCTTTCTTTGTTGTTTTTTGTAAAAAGATATTTTCTTTTTCTATAAAATTTAAATAGCCTTTCTTTTCCCCTTAAATCTTTTGTTGGAAGTGCTGGTGGCACAGTGGTTAAGAGCTTGGCTGCTAACCAAAAGGTCAGCAGTTTGAATCCACCAGCAGCTCCTTGGAAGCCCTTTGGGGCAGTTCTCTCTGTCCTGTAAGGTCGCTATGAGTTGGAATTGACACGATGGCAATGGGTGTTTAAGTCTTTTGTTAGAACATTTAGTTTTTTCGATATAGGGATCCTTGGTTTTTTCCCCTTGATGTCTTAGCGTTACTGAGGAACCCGTATCTCCTTATGTGAATTATTTCTCTTCCTTCCCAGCTCTTAGATGATAATGTGCTTCTAGGGCACAGATTATGAATGCATGGAAAGGAGATGGAAAATTGAAAGAAACATTTGGGTTTGGAGTGGAGGTGATTCCTCACTTCTGGCATGATCCATTCTCATGGAACAGAAAGGTTGTGATAATTTGTGCAACTATTAGTGTTATCTGTGGGTGACAGCTTTTGAAGATTTGACTCTTCTGTTGAGCTTAGAGAAATTATTTTTGGATAGTCTCATTTGTTCTAAGTAACATAATAGGTTTCAGAGGGATTTGTCTAGTGGGGTTAATTAAGAATTGCTGAAAATGAGCCTGATACTTATCTAGGGAAGGGTCATTTAAACAATCTCTCAGGTTACCCTAACTCTGGTGTCTCACTGATAGAGAAAGAAAGAGTGTATTGAATAATATCTTCAGCAGCTGATGTTTTGATTTTCAGTTGCCTGAAATTTTTTTATAGCACTAGAAATGCTTATCCAAGTTTGATGGATATGGTGCTTGCTCCAAAAGAATAAAGATGGTAATTGTTTGTGAAGGGGAGGCAGTAGAGGTCGAGCGTGAGCCTCGATACAGTTGTTTGTCTTTGACACTGATAATGTGAGAGGCTATAGTGAGATTAGTAAGACTTTCTTGTTGGGTGGGCATATTAAATGGTTACTATCTTTGTGTAAACATTAGACCAGAAATAGGCTTTTCTTTTCTTTCCCTCAAGGGTTAAAAACCAAAACCAAACCCACTGCCATGGAGTAGATTCTGACTCACAGTGACCCTGTAGTACAGAGCAGAACTGCCCCATAGGGTTTCCAAGGCTGTAATCTTAAGGAAGCAGACTGCCACATCTTTCTCCTGTGGAGTAGCTAGTGGATTCAAACTGCTGACCTTTTGGTTAGCAGTCGAGCACTTAACCACTGCACCACCAGGACTCCTTTGCTGAAGGGCTGGATTGTTAAAAACAGGACACATTCTACAACTAGCTTCTAAAAGAATGGAGGATGAATAATCTCTTTTTTATTTATTTCATTGACTTTAATTAAAATACAATAAGTTTATTTTCCAGTAATTGTATTTTTATTATGTTTTTTGTTTTTAAAGGATTTTCTTTTTTCAACCGTTTCATGTCTGTTGTGATATACAGTTGCCCACCCACTTTTCCTGCTTCTCAGGTTCATTGGGAGGCTGCTTTTCCACTGATGGTGCATGCTCCTGTAAGGCAGGGGCTTTATGACTGTTTGAAACAGAAAAGAACAGGCATGTGCTGCAAATTACTGTTTCTAGGGGGTGTTGTATGAGGTGTGAGCATTTTTGGTAGGCGAAAGAGAAATTTTGAAAACTTTTCTTTGGACAATGTATGTCCCTCGGGACTCAGAGGGTACTATGGTTGCAGGGGGCAAAAAAGATAAAAATTCATACTACCTACCCAAGATTCCACAATACTCAATGATTCAGCATGCTTCCATTAATAAAAACACATGGTATCAGCAAAAAATTCGAAGCAGAAAATAATTGGATCTTGAAAGGTGTGAAGTTGGAACAGAAGAGAACAGCTCATTTAGTAGTTGTTGGGTCTTGAGAGTAAGGTTGTGAAAATGAATTGACAAGGGGTCCATTGTTCAGGCAGTGATTGTACCCTTAGGTTCCATTAAACATTAATGGACGTGGGTAGATGAATCCTGCATGCTTTTTTGAGAACAGAGCCGTCAGCCTCATTAATAATGTGCTGTGTACAGAGCCGTCAGCCTCATTAATAATGTGCTGTGTAGTATGCTGGTCTACTTCAAACTGTGGTTTCCATTAGTTAATTTCATATTTCTTTCTTAGATTTAGCTTACAAGATAACCCAGAGATAGACCTTCTCCTTAGCTTTGTTTTGGGAGAAAAATGGAAAGTCTCTGTCCCCTATTCCCCACCCCCTTTGATGCTTCAAAAGACATAACCAGCTAGTTTAGAATAATTTGGACCAGAAGTATATAGACCTTCTTTACTTGTATGTTTAGAGACCGTACCTATCAGAGATAATTTTGTGTTATTCTTTGGTACTAACAGGTCTTATTTTAGAATATCAGTGTTAAATTTCTTTTTCTTTCAATAGCTGTCCGGTTTGGTCGTATTCCAAAGCGTGAAAAGCAGAGGATGCTAATTGAAATGCAAAGTGCGATGAAGACCATGATGAACAGCCAGTTCAGTGGTCACTTGCAGAATGACACATTAGTAGAACATCATGAACAGACAACCTTACCAGCCCAGGAACAGCTGAGACCCAAGCCCCCGCTGGAGCAAGACCACATCAAAAGCTCTTCTTCTCCCTCTTCTGATTTTGCAAAGGAAGAAGTGATTGGCATGGTGACCAGAGCCCACAAGGATACCTTTATGTATAATCAAGAGCAACGAGAAAACTCAGCTGAGACCATGCAGCCCCACCGAGGAGAACGGATTCCCAAGAACATGGAGCAATATGACTTAAATCATGACCATGGTGGCAGTGGGCTTAGCAGCCATTTTCCTTGTAGTGAGAGCCAGCAGCATCTCAATGGACAGTACAAAGGGAGGAACATAATGCATTACCCAAACGGGCATGGAATTTGTATTGCAAATGGACATTGTATGAACTTCTCCAATGCTTATCCTCAAAGAGTATGTGATAGAGTTCCGGTAGATGGATTTTCTCAGAATGAGAACAAGAATAGTTACCTGTGCAACACTGGAGGGAGAATGCATCTGGTATAGTGAAATCAGTTTTTTTGCTCACTTTGAATCTAGGAAAGCTTTGAAGTTTTCTTTTATTCGGGGGATATACCAGCTTGGGGGGTCAGAACACCTAAGAGATGTACAGAATCAGTTTGTGCAGGATTTTAGGTCAAATACTTTTAATAAACATCGGTTGCTGAATGACCTGATCTTATACAGAGCAGTTGATTTGATAGATACTATGATTGGGATTCAGATTTTATATAAAATATTAATCATGCAGAATTGGTCATTTAATTCTTGGAAATCTCTTTCAAAATTTAAGTATCCTAATTAATCAGTATCTTAATAGCTTTGGGATTTTCGAAAAGGGCTGATCTTTTAGCTTGCCACAGTAATTCTTTGATTTTTATGTAAAGAGTTTTCTTTAATGGTTATAATACAGAAAGGTCTTTGGATATAGAACACAGATGTTTATTGTTTGAGAATTGAACAGGCTAGTTTCTAAGGAGTTTCTCAGACTTTATCCTATGAGTTGATGTTATTTATATCATTTAAGTGTGTTTTCATCAAATTGCTCACAACACTATACATGAAAGTTCATATTCAACCAAAATTCCATCAAAAACAGCAGTACCACACCATTTCTAGTGTAAACCATGAGTTTCCCTGATGGTGCTTGGCATTTTCTGCAGCCAGGTAATTAAAGTCGTCTTTTTTCCCTTTTCAGAATAGTCAGCTCTGCCCTAGTCTTCATGTTAGATTTTTTTTTTCCTTTGCAGTTATTTGATTCCATGAATCTGAAAGGTGACCTTATATTTTATTAGACTTAGTAGTTGCCTTAAGAACGGAAGAATCTGTAGGCATTTAGGTTCTTTTTCTGTGATATTCTCCGCGGTTACAGAATCATCCCATTCTTGGCTCTTCTATGGATTTAATGAAACTTTAGAGGCTGATTTTACTGAGAGAGTATATGGTGCATGTCTCATCATCTTTTTAGTTTTCTTATTATTTCTTCGGCTTCCTGTCCTCCCCATAATTCCTCACTGAGAAGGTACACCTTGTCTCTTTAGTCATTGTCTCCAAGTTGAACAAGTGGAGGTCAGTGGTCACCCCATTGTTTATGGAATAAATGGTTAGTGACCTTTTTTAAAATGTGAGGTACATCACTATCCTTTCCTTGCCTTTTGGAAGTTATAGCATTGCAGTTTTGCCTATTTAGAAAAAAAGAAGTCTGGAAATAGTAACTAAATGTGGATTTGGGTCGTAGGCCTGTGACTTCTGTGGTTAGATATGTCACTAAGCCTCTTAGTCTCATTTCCTCATCTAAGAAATTATAATATCTGCCATGACCAAACTCAACAGAGTTGACAGTCAAATACATACATGTGAATTTATTTTGAAAATCATAAAGCACTACATGCCAGCATAAGGAGGCAGTATTCCAAAATAAACTCTTAAAACCTATGCAACAAGTTTTAAAAATAGCTTGTTGTAGATGGCATTTTTGCTTATACCCAAACCAAACCCATTGCGGTTGAGTTGGTTCTGACTCATGGTGGCCTCATGTGTTACAGAGTAGGACTTTTCCAGAGGGTTTTCCTGGCTGTGACTTTTATGGGAGCAGATTGCCAGAACTGCTATTTAAATTAGGTTACCATAAGTCTGTCTATAGTAAGCCAAGTAGCAAATGGAGAAAGTGCTGAAGTGCTAATATCAGTAGATTTTACTTGTGGTTCGGGGTTATTTTCATGTTGGAGGTTTCTGATGGTTGAGATGCTGCTTTTGAAACTGCTTTTATCATCTCTCTCAATTTAAGAATGTTTCTGTTTTGTGTATACTAGGTTTGTCCAATGAGTAAGTCTCCATATGTGGATCCTCATAAATCAGGGCATGAAATCTGGGAAGAATTTTCTATGAGCTTCACCCCAGCAGTGAAAGAAGTGGTGGAATTTGCGAAGAGGATTCCCGGGTTCAGAGATCTCTCTCAGCATGACCAGGTCAACCTTTTAAAGGCTGGGACTTTCGAGGTATGTTTTCTGTATGCTGCATATTGATGTGGGGCATGCGGTATTTTCCTGAAAGTTTTTATTCTGTTCTAATAAGTGTTTATAGTCCAGAGACTGAAACTAGCAACAAAAGATGGACCACCTTGGGATCTTGGGAAGAGACTAGGTAAATTGAGAATTACTGGGGACTTGAGCTGTAGATGCTGTGTGTCTCCAGCATACCTGGACTCCAGGTTGTAGTATTGCTTTCAGGTGTGGACTTTGCAGTTTCTGCAGGGTATTAGACATCTACTGAAAGCCTTGCCTGGCATGTATGATGCTCGGTACAGAGTAAGAAGGGTGACTAGAATGTGGTTTTGTCTTAAGAGATTATAGAATATTTTGGAAATGTATCAGACACCTTTTATGTGCTACCTTTGATCCTTGGGGCCTTGCCTCACTCCAGGATCCTTGGCTAGTTTTTCTATCCCAGCTTTTCTCGCAGTGATGCATTCTTCCTGGGCTGGGGACAGCCACAGGCGTGGGGCAGCCAGTGCTACCAACTTCAGTAGGACAGTCTGATAGTACCTCTCCTGGGCTGGCTGCCCCAGGGCTTCCCTGTTGCCACTGAGGTGTGAGAAGCCTCAGGACCTGCTCAGAACTCACTCACATACAACCCAGCACTGCGGGCTGGTGGGTGGGAAGTTGAGGTCTGGTGGCCCAAACTGCTGAACCTTTGTATAGCAGGCAGGAGTGGGGGTATATGTTCACTTCCTCTCCCTGGATAGTTTCACAAGATTGGACCATCAGTTGCTCTTGGTATCAAGTCATGGCCAGCTCAGTAACACGCCCTGCATATTTGCCGTCCCTCCTTCCCTGCCTCATTTCTCTTCCCTCACTCCTGCTTTCACGCAAGCCAACGCCTATCCAGCAGGAGCCTTCGCCTCAGGCTCTGTTTTCTAGAGATCCTCGGCCAGGACAGAGAACAATCCATATTCATAAAGCTATGGAGTGAATTCAAAGGTACCACCTGTAGGTCAGAATTTTCACTTCAAAGGAAAACATCAGACTTAAGATATAAGCCAGAAAGGACGTTAGTGATCAAGTTTATTTTGTTCCTGTTGGAGGTTAGATAACTAATGCCCAGAGACGTTTGAAGAGACTTTCTTGGATGACCAATAAATTCATAACATCCAGGAGGACTACAACGCAGGTCCTTGGACTCCAGGACTTGTGTTCTTCCCAGTTGTGATTCATCGTGGGATTGCTGTATTCTAGAATTAGCCCCGACTTCATAGAAGGCTCACTGTCTTTGGGGTAAAACAAGTTTTTTCCAGCGTTCCCCTGGTTGTCAGAGAAATGTGTCGCATAGATGTTACCATTTAGTATAATAGGGGAAGTGCTATAGGTAAGCAGATTACAGTTGTTGAATTATTTGGGTTGATTTCAACTATAACTTGATGTTTAGAATGCTTTTACTGTAGTGGTTTTCTTTGTGTACAGGCTTTTCATGGGTTCTTGAAATAGTCTGTTAGAGTCCACCTGGTGTGTTACTTCCACTGTATTTGGTGTTTCAGTGTTTCCAAGTGTTGCTATGTATTGAATGTTGCTCTTTTTATATAGGGCTTAGAGACCCTGTGATGTACTTGGTAGCTTAAAGAGTTTCTTTAATGCCTTTGTGCCAGGACTCAGTTTCAAACTCTTTGACATTGTTGCCTACTTTAATTCTGTATTTGCACTTCAGCATCTTTACTAACAGAGCTTCAGAGTACCACAGGACTCAAGTATTCTGCCATTGGTGGCTGGAATTTCTTTTGATGTTCTGGAATATTTATTGCTTTGGTAAAGACTGCCCTAAGAAAGTAGTTCTGGGTAAAAATACACTTTTTTTTTTTTTTTAAAATAACTTTCTTTTATATGTAGGGTGTTTCTGAATTGACTTGAATACTGAGTTTTTTCTTTAGTATTATTATCGAGCGTCTTGAAATACATTTAAGTCTTTTTCTTTTTCCAGGTTTTAATGGTACGGTTTGCATCATTGTTTGATGCGAAGGAGCGTACTGTCACGTTTTTAAGTGGAAAGAAGTATAGTGTGGATGCTTTGCACTCAATGGGAGCAGGGGATCTACTAAACTCTATGTTTGAGTTTAGTGAGAAGCTAAATGCCCTCCAACTTAGTGATGAAGAGATGAGCTTGTTTACAGCAGTTGTCCTGGTGTCTGCAGGTAAGAAAGCTGGTTCAAAATTGCACAACACCTAGAATATGGACCCAGCAGGGGAGAAGATGGCAGTTAATGAGGTTCCAGCAAGCTGTACAGAAGGGAGAGGGCCTTAAGGAACATGCTAAATTATGTGAACCTATTATTTTTACATAATTATTTTTTTCTCCATGATAGTAAAAGTCAAAAGTGCTGTAGTAATAAACTAACATTCAGATCTGGGTCTTACATTTACCACTCTTAGTCCTTAGCTTTTGTTCATAATTTTTTAAGAGTCTAAACCTTTCTTTCATGGATTTATTTTTTGGAAAATGCGTAACTCCAGGCAGGTGATACTAGTATGAATCTAAGTTTAACTAAAATATAATATGGGTTACTAAAAAATGGTAGAAGGATCAAGAGGTATTAGTGCGGTTTGTTAACAAAGATCACTGTACTATGAGTTGTAGGCTTTAGCCCAGCTCTGCCACTGCAATTTCTTTATGACTTGGGTAAGTAATTTTATCCTTTTGGGTCTCGGTTTCCTCATCTTGTCAGATGAAGGGGTTGTACCATGTGAGCCTAGCATGTTGTCTGGCACAGAATACTCAGTCACTCTGTGAATGAATGACTAAGATTTTTGAACCCTAGCATCTAATGTTTATGTATATGAGTCACTGATGGTGTTTTGCAAGGTTCCTGCCCCTTTGCATTTATATTGCAGTTATTTATTACCCAAGTATTGCAACTCAGACAGTAGCTATAAAGGCAGAGGTTATTACTCTCTATAACAAACTGCAAATTGAGACCCATTGACTTCCCTAGGGACATTCAGGCAAGTGCCAGCCATTGTTAGATATCACTAACTAAAAACATTTGTGAGAATTTTACAATATTTTGTTAGGACTCGCTTTACCTTTCCTATTTAAGTGCTTCCTACTTTGTAAAGGACACTGTGCAAGGCATTGTGAGGGTTATAAAGTTTAAGTTATGCACCCTGATTATGTGGCTAAACGATAAATTAATAACTCTTGAGAAGATCACATTCACTGTCTATCTTAAAGGGTCTATACGTACATCAGTAGTATAAATAAAGACCTAGGACATTTTGGAGCACTATTTAGGTACTTTTCCTGACCATCTCTACCTAAGTAGCTAAAAATGAATTTATGACATGGGAATAGTTTGAAAGGATTATGTCAGGGATATCTGTTTACTTAGTAACCTTATAGTGCCTTTTGCACTTTGTCTGCCATTTTGCAGAGTCTCTTGATAAGTAGTTAATATTGGTTTGAGTTGACTTCAGATAGATAAATCTATTACTGTGAAACCAAAGATGATCGGTACTTGTTAATTTCTTTACTTGGTGAATATATGCTAGGTGGAGACAGAAAGAGCATGAAGGCACGAGCTTGCTCTCAAGGTAATGATGTTCAGTTTGAAGAGACGGAGGCTTTATGATGCTGAACTGTGTGGTTCTGACAGAACTAAGTTCAGAAAGGAAGATGAAGTCATCTGAGACGGCTTTGTGGGGAAGATGAGTGTGGAGGTAGAATCTGCAGGATGGATTGTTAGTTTTTTTGGTGAAGAAAAGATGGAGAGGCATGGGACGGCATGAGATAAGGTAGTGGGAAGGGCGTGTGATGACACCGTGGAGTGTACGTCAGAGAGGAGGACAAAACCTTGCGAATTAGGGAAACACCAGGTTATGGAATGAAAGCCACGAGAGCTAAGCAGGGAAGTCTTACCTGAAATATGGGGCAGCAGAAAGTCAGTGTAACTTCTTAAGTAGAGGAATGATCAGACACGAACAAAGCAGTGCTTTTACATTAGTTCTATATTCTTATCCTGGGTGAGTCATTCGGGTTGGAGAGTCAGGTTGAGAGGCAGTTGAAATAATAGGAGATATGAGGCAGTGGAATGAACTCTCTTGAACTACATTGTATCAGGGAAGATGAAGAAGGGACCATGTCACGGAGATAGTTCAGAGGAAGAAGCGACGGAGAAAGGGGTGAAAGGGAACTGTTCGCTATGAACTGTGCTACTCACATCGTGTACATTTTCTACCAGAAACATGGTTTTTATGTCGTTTTCATCTCCTTTAGAAAAAGCTTTGTTTTTCTTTTCTGATTACAAGACGAATATGGGTTCTTTAACCTCAAATTCTTAAAAAATCCAGACTTAACTGGACTGGTTGAGACTAGAGAAATCCCTGAGACTGTTGTCCTGAGACACTCTTTAAATCTTGAACCAAAACTATACCCTGAAGTCAGCTTTTAGCTAAGGAACAAGTTGGCTCATAAAATAATGTCACTTGTGAATACTGCACTCCTTTAAAACGTTATGAGACCAAATGGTCAACAGTTAACTCTAAAGCAAAGATGAGAAGGTAGAGGGGCAGGGAAACCAGGTTCCTGAAACAGAACAACCAGCCTGGGAATAATGAGAACGTTGACACAGTGTGAGGGATGTGACCAGTGTCACCGAACAGTTTGTGTAGAGATTGTTGAATGGGTACTTAGTTTGCTGTGTAGATTTTCACCGAAAATACAATAAAATACTAAAAAAAAATAGGATGGGTTCTTTAAAAGTTAGAATTTATTAAGGTGAAAATAAAGATTATAATAATCACCACCAAAAGAAAATCACTGTTAACATTAGGGGTCTCTTATCCATCCATTTATTTGCCCATTGATTTATCCATTCACCTGCTTATATGATGTGTATGGGAAAATACAGCTACGTGCTGCATGACATCTGTTTGGGCAACATCTGACCACATACACCTCTGTGGTCCCATAAGGTTATACAGCACTGGGAGGAGGAGGAGCCTGTGGCCCCGCCCCCCACAGGAGGGAGGGAAGGAGACAGGCTCACAGTCATGAGTTGTTTAAAGTCCAGGATACGTTCTGTGAAATAGGATGCTGTGTGATTTGGATGTTTGCGAGCATCATATTACTGTATTTTTACACAAATAATTCCGTTTTCTACGTTTGCTTGCCAGCCATGCCTTTGCTGTGAAAAAAAAAGTTAGAATAGCAGCGCTCACAAAAATATCTCACGAGGGGAGGATGCGGTAGGCAAACGAACGTAGAAGGCGTGTGCGTTATTTACGTAAAAATACAGTATATAGGTGCTCACCTCCTTCTGGGCCCTTTCTGCCTCGGCTTGCCATTCACTTGCTTGCTCTGGCACAGGCCCGGCTGGCCGTCCCCTCCCCACAGTCCCCTCCCTCCTTCTCTATGAGCCTTTGTCCTTCCTGTGTGGGGCAGGGCCGCAGGCTCCTCGTCTTGGCGCTTTATGACTTTATGGGACCAGGTGTGAATAAGCAGTTGGACATTGCCCAGATGGATGGTATGTGGCACGTGACTGTATGGTGTTTGCACAGCGTCCAAATCACAACATCCTCCTTCACAGAATGTATCACAGACGTTAAGCGATGCGTGACTCTATTTGAAATATTAAGTGGAAAAGACCTATTATAAGAGAGTATAATACATTCTGATTTTTGTTGTATCTACATATAAAGAAGGTCCCTGGGTGGTGCAAACCATTTGCACTTGACTACTAAGCTAAAGATTAGCAGTTCAGACCCACCCAGTGGTGCCATAAGAAAGGCCTGGTGATCTGCTTCCATAAAGATTATAACTATGAAAACCATGCGGAGTAGTTCTACTCCGTAACACGTGGGGTCGCCATGAGTTGGAAATGACTTGACAGCAGCGAGTTTTTTTTTTGAACATAGAAGAGCAGGACGGTGGTTCAGTGATAGAGTTCTTGCCTTCTATGCAGGGGACTCAGGTTTAATTCCTGGCCAATGCACCTCAAGCACAGCCACCACTCATCTGTTACTGGAGATTTGCATGTTGCTGTGATGCTAAACAGATTTCATCAGAGCTTTGAGACTAAGACAAATTAGGAAAAAGGCCTGGCAATCTACTTCTAAAAATAAGTCAGTAAAAACTGTAGATCACAGTGGTTCGATCCTATTGTACATGGGATTGCCATGAGTCGGGGGCCAATTCTATGGCAGCTAATGACAACAACATATATGAAGGTATATAAGCACATACATGTACATGTACAAATTCATGCATTTTTGAATAACATGTTCTTTTCATTTACATATATGATAGTTTTCATATCAAATTTAAATCTTCATCAGTTAAAAAGGACTATTGTTAGTTTAGAAATCTAGACAGGAAAATATAAAAACTTCATTAGGATATGTGTCTGTCATCTAGTGCTCCTATAACAGAAATACCACAAGTGGATGGCTTTAACAAAGACAAGTTTATTCTCACAGTCTAGTAGGCTACAAGTCCAAATTCAGGGCATCAGCTGCAGGGGAACGCTTTCTCTGTCGGCTCTGGAGGAAGGTCCATGTCATCAGTCTTCCCTTGATCTAGGAGCTTCTCTGGGCAGGAATCTCAGGTCCAAAGGACACACCCTGCTCGCAGCACTGCTTTCGTGGTGGTATGAGGTTCCTAACTCTCTGCTTGCTTCCCTTTCCTTTTATCTCTTATAAGGTAAAAGGTGGTACAGGCCACACCCCAGGGAGACTCCCTTTACATTGGATCAGGGATGTGACCCTAGTAAGGGTGTTAAACAATCCCACCGTAATCCTCTTTAACATAAAATTACAATCACAAAGGAGGACAGCCACACAATACTGGGAATTATGGCCTAGCCAAATTGACAGATATTTCTGGGGGACACAGTTCAGTCCATGACAGGATATAAAATTCTTTCCTTCGTCTACTCCAAGTCCCATTCTTTAGAGAACTAGATTCTGTCGTCTTAATTGCTCTGATGGTTGCGTACCCAACTCTAAATAACATGCTTATACCTCTTTTTATTTAGTAGAGAGAACTGATAAAAATACTCTGTCACTTTTCCCTCTCAAATTTTGTTTTTTTCTTCATTTACTTTATAGTTTATATTAATGACTCTAATATATTCACGTTCTTTGATCGTTCAGTTTTATATAATATCTCTTGAACAGGTTAGGGAGAATCTCCTCATTATACAGGGAGACAGTATCTTCCTCCTTCCATGTTCTGGCTTCTTTAGCTATACTATTTCTTTTACATTGTAGAGAATCATAACATTTACATTCTGTTCTATAACTGGTTGTTTTCCATGTTTTGTTTATTGGTTGATTGATTCTAAAACTTGAGAATAAAAAGCCCGCATTTATAGCATTATGATCATGTAGATAGCATTCGCTGTAGAACCACACAGTGGATTGAAAGGGGAAAAAAGGTGATGTAAGTTTCTGCCCTAAACCTGTGCCACCTGAAGGGGAATATTCCTAGTATCAGATAACAACTGACTTCTTTATATTTTCCATTAATTGCTTAGAATTAAGCTGTATTTTAGTTTGCTTCATATTTAAAGTAGCTTTTTGTTTTCTTTGGAATCTACTCTTTTTTGTTGTCAAAAGAAATGCTAGTTAATTTTTGGATATTGTTATATATAATTTTATTCTCACAACAGACCTCTAATGTGAGCGTGTTATCTGGAGTTATACAGGCAAGGAACCTGAGGAACAGAGGTGTTGAATAATTTGCCCAAGGTTGCATTTTTAATAATTGGCTGAGCAGGTATTTGAGGGCCCATTAATCTGGCTTCAAAGCTTTCCACTGTGCCGCTGGTTAACAGAATAGCTCTAGGTGTTGAGGGAGAGAGAAATCTCAAAGATGGTGTTTGCCTGTGAGGTTGGAAGAATCCTGATACCATGGAGAGTAGGCGAATTGTGCCTGGAAGGTAAGTTCTTCAGGGAGGTTGTCTGAAGCGACAGCAGTCATTTCTAGTGAATATTAGGGACTGGCAGGTAGGCTTGAGACCAAGGCTCATCTAGGTAGGGATTTTGATTGCCCTCATGGTGGTTTTCACTGAAGTAATTTAACTTGCGTCGTTGAGGCAGTAAATCTGTGTTGAAGAAGGTTTGTTGAGGAGCACAGGTTGGGGAGTGGGATAAAGAACCACCTAAAGAGGGAGAAGATAGACGTGTCATAAATTAGACTGTACGAGTAGTAGTGGAGCGTCCAGTGCACTCTTTGAAAGATGCATTCCTACTTGATTCTGTGCATGCTGTTGTGATAGTCTCCAGAAAATGGTTGTTCATGATCTATCCAGATTTGTAGTTAGCTCCTTTGGCCTTGAAATCGTGAAGATGATGGCTTTAGAAGTGGAGGTTTTAGAAACATTTAATAAGATGTGCATTTGTACATATGAGCATCCAAGTCCCCGAAGTTATGAATTGCATAGAGAAGCACCGGCTATCCAGACACAGAATAATCCCCGAAGGACCCCAACCACTTGTAATACTAGTTGCCACTCAGACATTCTTCCCCGCTTACCATCTGCTTCTTTCTTTGCCCATCTACATTATTTTGTTTGTGGGGATCACTGTTATTCTCTGAGTTGTTGGTATTATCAATAGCTGATAATATGATGCCGAATTTTTCTTCTGCATTATTTTCTTCTGCCAAAATATAAGTTCACTGAAGGAACGAATTTTGACTTGTTTTGTTCACTATTAATCCCTTAGCGGAGCCCTGGTGGTGCAGTGGTTCAAGAGCTGTGGCTGCTAACCAAAAGGTCGGCAGTTCAAATCCACCAGCAGCTACTTGGAAACCCTATGGTGCAGTTCTACTCTGTCCTAAAGAGGGTCACTATGAGTCTGAATCAACTTGATGGCAACTGGTTTGTTTGTTTTTGTAATTGCCTAGCAGCTGGAACAGTAACTAGCACATACATCCAGTGAGTATTGGGTGAGTGAATTAATGAATTGCAAGGATGTTTTAAAAAACAATTACTTGAATGTCAGGGACAAGAGAGACGCTTGGAAGCATTACTGAATGCTCTAAGTGTGTTTGTAGAAGGGACCCTTATGATTGTGCAGCCAGAGAAAAAGTCTTTCGTCCATCAAACAATTTCGTCTGAACAGTTATGATTCCCAAACCGCTAGTCAACATTCAAGTTGTTTCTTGTTCAGTGAGAATTATCGCATAGTTGTAATAATAATCCATATTTTGTTAAATATAAGATAAACCTATTTTCACCATTTAGACAGAAACTTTTTTTTTGCCTTTTACTATTAAATTTTAGTTCTTGTTCTAAGTGCTTGCACTGCTTGTGACCTTTTTCAATTATCAGTTATAATGTAAGACCTCCTGAAACTCCTATAAAATGAAAAAAAGGCATGAATGGCTAGAGAATTTTGCTTCCTTGTAGGTCTGCCATCAATTACAGCCACTCTGTAATGGAGGCCATTGAATATTTCTTGTGTATTACTGCCTCCTATTGTGAAGGGAGGAGATATAACCCTTACTGATGAAAACAGTCCCTGAGCAGACTACATGGTTGTTAGTTGTGGCGGAGACAGCTCTGGCTCGTGGTGGAGTGAGTCATTGTGTGGCCGTGCGCCATCTTGCTGCGTTGGTGTGTTTGAGACCATTGTCGCAGCTGTTGTGTCAGTCCATCTCACTGAGGGCTTCCCTCGTCTTTGCCGGCCCTCTGCTTTACCAAACTTGACATCCTTCTCCAGTGTTTGGTCCCTGCCGACGATGCATCCAAAGTAAGTGAGTCGAAGTCTTGGACAATATTTTGTGATCCGTTGGCTAATTTTTGAAAGTAGATTGACAGGCCTTTCTTTGAGTCTTAGTCTGGAAGCTGTGCTGAAACCTGTCTCCCATGGATGACCCTGCTTGTGTTTGAAATACTGGTGGCATAGCTTCCAGCATCATTGCAGCACACAAGCCACCCCAGTGTGACGAACTGGCAGACAAGTGGTGGTAGCAAATTACATAGGCTTGGCTAATTTTAAGATATCAAAAAACCAAACCCATTGCCTTTGGGTCGATTCTGACTCATAGCAACCCTATAGGGCAGAGTAGAACTGCCTCATAGAGTTTCCAAGGAGCGACTGGTGGATTCAGATCGCTTACTTTTTGGTTAACAGCTGAACTCTTAACCACTGTGCCACCAGGGCTCCAAGTTTTTTTTTTTTAAGATACTTTCCTTTATTGCTGGTTCGTGCTAAATCCCTAGTTTATTAACTGTCTTAATTTCATAAGGCTGCTGTAACAAAATATCACAAAGTTGGGTGGCTTTTAGATAAAAGAAATTTATTGTCTCACAGTTTAGAAGGCTGAAAATCCAAATCAGGGTATCAGCCATATCGATTCCTTCTGCAGGCTGTGAGAGAGAAACTGTACCTTGCCTCTCTCCTAGCTGCTGCTGGCCGCCGGCAACCCTTGGTGTTCTTTTGCTGCTTGTAGGTGTATCCTCACATGGCACCTTCTCCCTGTCCAACTCAGCCTCAATATCGGTTCTTCCCTTTTGTAAGACACCACTCAGAAGGGATCAGGATCCAGCCTACTCCAGTATGACCCGTTAACTGATTACATTTTCAAAGAAGGACTATTTCCAAACAAGGTCACATTCATGGGTCAGGGGTTAGGACTTCAACATAACTTTTTGCCACACAATTCAATCCACAGTATTAACATTTTGCATGATGAGTTTAACAAACAAAGTATGTTAAATGAAAGTGAGCGCGGGGTGCTATAACTAGTATAGTGAGTTGTGTAATATATTATTTATTCATCCCCTTTGGTAAACTACATTTTTTTCTCAATTTTTTTTTTTTTTGATGGCATGTGTTTTAAGTATTGGAATGCATGCTTACAAATTGAGTGTGTTTAAATTTTTGGTTGGTAATCATGGATTTTGAGAAATATGATCTTGTAATACAAGCCACCAATGAAGTGAGTGGCACTGTGGTGCCACCAATCTGTGGTATGACAATATACCAATGAGATCTAGTGTCTTAGTCATCTAGTGCTGCTATAACAGAAGTACTACAAGTGGATGGCTTTAATAAAGAGAAGTTTATTCTCTCACAGTCCAGTAGCCTGCAAGTCCAAATTCAGGGCATCAGCTCCAGGGGAACGCTTTCTCTTTTGGCTCTGAAGGAAGGTCCATGTCATCAATCTTCCCTTGGTCTGGGAGCATCTTAGCGCTGGAACCTCAGGTCCAAACGACACGCTCTGCTCCTGTCACTGCTTTCTTGGTGGTATGAGGTTCCCGTGTGTCTCTGTTCACTTCTTTCTTTTATATCTCAAAAGAGATTGGCTGAAGGCACTATCTAGTAGATCGCATCAGTATAACTGCCGCTAATCCATCTTTTTACATCGTAGTGATAGAGTTTACAGCACATAAGGAAATCATATCATATTACAAAATAACACAATTATATGATACTGGGAATCATGACCTAGCCAAGTTGACAGATATTTTGGGGGGACACAATTCAATCCATGACAGCTAGATAAATAATTTTTTTGCGGGCACCTTTCTATTAGGTTCTGTGGGAAACCCCCGGTTTCCCAAATATGACAGAGAAAAACTAAAACCCATCAGGGCTCTCTAACACACAGGAAAGCCATAATTAGACTTGCAAGCCTTATCTCACAGAAATTAAGGGGAAAAAAAGGCAAAAGTTTACAAAACTAACACATCCAGGAAACATCACCTAATAGAATGCTCAACTTACACAACAGTGAGGTTTCCACACCCATCTGCTGAGCTTCATGCATTTCAAAGGGACCCAATCTTGATTCTAAATGCATTAGAACTGGAACAATGCCTTACCTCTGAGATCTGGAGGCATAAAAAGTGGCTGGTATACTGTTAACCTGGTGGTAATGAAAGAGTTTCTACTGCATAACAAATTACCCCAAAACTTAGTGGCTTAAAAAACACCAAATATTTATCATCCCACAGATTCAGAGGAGCAGGAGAATGGATGTGGCATAGATGTGTGCCTCCAGCTTAAATGTTCTTATGAGGATGTAGTCAAGCTGTTGCGCAGAGCTGTGGTCTCATACGAAGGCTTGACTAGGAAAGGATATGCTTCCAGACTTACGTGGTTGTTGGCACGCTCTTGGGCTGAAGGCCTCAGTTCCTTGCTAGTTGTTGGCTGGAGACCACCCTCAGTTTTTTACCACGTGGGCCTCTCCATAGGGCAGCTTTTCTCAGGAGTCACTGAGAGAGCAGCTAAGATGGAAGCCATAGTTCTTTTGTACACTAATCTCAGTAGTGACATACTATCACTTCTGCATGTTTTATTTATTAGAAGCAAGTAATTAAATCCAGGCCACTCAACAGGAGGAGATTATGCAAGGGTGCCAATACTAGGATGAGGCCATCTTAGAGGCTGCCTAGCACACATAACCCAAAAAACCAAAGCACACCCACTGCCGTAGAGTCTGTTCTGACTCAGAGCGACCCTATAGGACAGAAGTAGAACTGCCCCATAGGGTTTCCAAGGCTATAATCTTTAAGGAAGCAGATTGCCACATCTTTCCCCTGTGGAGCCACTGGTGGTTTTGAACTGCCGACCTTTTGGTTAGCAACCGAGTGCTTTAACCATTGCGCAACCAGTGCTCCTCTACCACACATGGTAACGTACAAACGTGGATATATTTCTTATAAAGTAAAAGTATATTTCTAAACTACATTATTGTATTCTGCTGATTAGAAGCAGATGAAATCAGTAGATGATATCTAATTAAAAAAATCAGAACCTCTAGTTTTTGTGAACAAACATACCAAAGCACCAAAGAATTCGATTTTTCAAGTGTAGTATATGATGTCTATGCTTCAGAATATATTAAATTGCTTAAAAATTGACAATTGAGATTTTTAAAATGTTGTCAATTGTTTTTTGCTTTTGTTCCACTGTATCAAACCTTGTTTTGAAATCATTAGCGAGACTGATGAGCAAGAATTATGTCTATATTTAATGTTAATAACAACATATTAATAACATCCTTCATATCTCTCCATTCTTTGCTCCCCATTAGATCGATCTGGAATAGAAAACGTCAACTCCGTGGAGGCTTTGCAGGAAACCCTCATCCGTGCACTAAGGACTTTAATAATGAAAAACCATCCAAATGAGGCCTCTATTTTTACGAAACTTCTTCTAAAGTTGCCAGATCTGCGGTCTTTAAACAACATGCACTCTGAGGAGCTCTTGGCCTTTAAAGTTCACCCCTAAGGCCTTTGTTCATTCAAACATGAACTGATTCATGGTAACTGTACATCTTGTGCTTAAAATGCTTATTTATGTGTGTATCCCATATGTGGAGATAGAGGAGACCTCTGAGACATCGCAAGATTGTAGGCTCTGTCTGTAAGCACGCAGTCGCTGTTTGGATCGAGAACTCCTCAGCCATGACTAGAAGTCGACGACATCTTCCCGATAGACCAATCAGCTGTGTCGCACTTAAACTGGAGAAGTTACACTGAATTATAATCACACTGAATGTTAGACTTTTTCATCTGCCAAAAACCAAAAATCATTTTGATCTCCCTGTGGTACAAATATAACGCACAATCACAAGTATATGAGGACTTAGAAACTAATCCTGTTGTTTTAGTTCTGTTAAGTGATGGAAATCGAGGTTTCACCACAAGACCATTTGACTTGGGAGTTGGAGACTTGGGGAGTTTGGAGACCTCATTTTACTCCGCAGCTGATAAAGTGTGTGATTCTCGGCAGGCTCTTTGGTTGTGGAAAATAAGAACTGATCTTGTCCCCAGTGCCCCAACTCACAGAAATATGAAAACATGTCTGTAAAGCATATTTACCTCTTGGGAGATAGGCACTGTGTAAATATGGTGAAATTTTTGTTACAATTATTCATAATATTCTTTTCTTACTTCTGAGCATTTTTGGGGAATCATTTCACAATCCACACCAATCTATTATTCAGGTTTCCTGCATATATGTGGGATATCCTGCTGACACATATTCAGTGTTTATGGGTACATAAAATACATAACGTGTACATAATATGTATGTGAATATAGTTATACATAAATATATCTCTTCACAATATTTTAAACTGTGAAGAACTTTATCATACAATAAACTAGGTGTCGAAAGACCCAAATTAGGTGCATTTTACCTGTTAATGACATAACCATTGCTTCGAGATGTTTAGACAGTAGAATACTGAATTTATGCTCTATTTTTGTTAAGTTAAGCAACACTTAATATAAAAGTGCAACAGGCAGTCAAGTCCAAATGTTAAAATACATGTATTTTAGAGTTCATCTTGGTAAAATAATTGTTCAAGGTACTAGCTGTTTAAAAGTTCATTCATATTCTTACCATGTGCTAAAAAAAGGTTGCATTGCTGCCCCTTATACACATGCTGCAGCTTGGTGAGGAAGAATTTTGATTCTTTTTGGAGACCTAATCAATATTTAAGAAAACTGTGTTTAATATGTTGGCACGTGTGTGCGCCTGCGCGTGTGCCTGTGTGTGTGTTCTGAGTCCACTTTTTTCCCCTAAATGATACTGCAGGGATTTTGTCAAATTAAATTGAACTAATAATTTGAAAAATCATTTAGTGTGTGACCTACAGACTTAGAAATGGAATAGTCAAGTACATTTCATCCACATTTCTAATATTGGGCTTTATAAGTAGAAAAGATGAGCCTCTGTTTGTGACAGTTGGAGAAATTAGCTGAAGCTGAGGATTTTATGTACGTTTCTCTGTTTCCCTGGAAAATAGCAATTGATTAGATTATTTTTTGGGTAAAGATTGCCTTCTGTATGATTTTTTGATTATATAAAATTACAAAAATGAAAAGAACCCAGTTTACTATACTAAGCGTGTTAACTTTTATGATGTGAGCAGAATGCCTTATTTTGTGATCTTGCTTAACTTGTTGCTACTGGGACTTGGGTTTCTGTGGCACTAGTTAAGTAAGTTAAAAAAAAGTTAAACCCTCTCATTATGAAAGAGGAAAGCTGATGGTGATGTTGATGATAAATATAAACCATACTTGTGCTTTTCCTTAAGTAGGTCTGACCTTCATGGGATATTCAGCATAGTTTTTGTGAATTCTTTACATGATAGCATTATCTTTTTATATATTTTTTTCCTATGATAAACAAATGCATAGTTTTCTTCTATGGGGGATAGAAACAGCTTTTTGAAGTAATATTGAAAACCTCAAAGATCATGTTGATTCTTGATTTTTGCCTTTTGGAAGTCTCTTTATAACATGTATCTTTAAAACAGTTACTGAGTCTTTAGGAATGTGTAATCAGAGCTGTGTTAGTATTGCTTATAAAACTTACGTTAGGTTCAGTATATACATGAATACGTCTCTAAGTATACAGATTCACATTTTGTCTTATAAAGTTTTGAGTAAATTCTTCCTGTAGGTAATGGGAAACAAAAAAAAAATAGTTCATATGCAACTCATAGCTTTTCCATATTTGAAAATAGCCCAATATTGAAACTTCTAAAGTTAAACCAGCAGCCTATTACAAGCACATTCTTTGACTGAGTCTTTGGTTATAAACTTAACTGAATGTGGAGAAGACACCCAGGTAAGGAAATTTCTGAGTTGGTGAGACACTGTCGAGTGATTAACAATGTACTGTATGAATTAAGTGATGCTTTAACTCTGATTTTACATTTTAAAGTGAAAATATGGGCATTATGTCAGCACACTCCAAGGGCATTATGTCAGCAAGCTAAAAAAATTTTTTTTCTGTGCTTTTAATGTATCTCTTTACATGATCTGAGAGGGGATTCAAGCGTTTAGAGAGAAATAGCCGAGGGAAAGGGGAACCGTCTCTTGAGATGATGTTTTTCCTTATGGCAATGGATTAATTACAGATTAAAAAATTAGAAGGAGATTTCAGTGGATTAAGTGTATAGCTTTCATATCTACATTTCAAGAAATTAACCATTGTAACTTGATATGATTTATGCAAACATCATTGCAAAGCAAGATGTAGAAGCTCAGCTAAATTTATTACCGTGCACGAGAGGAAAATAAATACCTATCTTAATTGCTCTTTTTCTTTTCCAGGATAAAGTTTGCTGAATGTACGAGGAGAGTTTATCACTTAGGATGTAGAATTTTTTTTAGGGGTTGGGGGGAGGGGCTTTGTCAGGAAATTGTTACTTATAAGCAAAGATTGTCTCGATTTGATCCAAAACATAGAACTTGAACCTATTCTTGAACTAACACGGAAAAATAAAATGGTGGTATTTAAAAAAATGGTAGAAATATATTGTTGACAGCATGAGGGTTAAGTTTATTTTCTACAGACTGTAATTGATGGCATGGATACCATCCCCATGTTTCTGAAAAGTAACCTGTACGTGGGGGGAGGGGGTAATAAATATTTCTGACCAAATATGGGTTTTTGGTGGCTTTCTACCTTGACGTTTTTGTAAAATCATTTATAATTTAACTCGCTATGAGTTATGGGCATAAGATGATCTCTTACGTAAATCTCTGATTCAGTACTGGGGAATCTATATATGCAGTTGTTTTGTTTTTTTTTTACAAAAGCTTCTAGAGTTTGTTCAGAGGTTCCAGCAAGGATTATTGGTGCTTTCTAAAATCCCGACTGAACGATGGTTCACTGTATCTGGTAAGGTGGTCTTTTTGGGAAGGAGATGATGAGAGGAAGGGGTTTCTTAATCCAACCAGGGATCAGCCTTGGCCGATGAGATAAGGGGCCTCAGCAAGACCACGCTTTCTCCCTTTCCTAGTCATCATTCCCAAGCTGGCAAAGTTAAGGCAGTTATTTACATCAGCATTACCTGCAGCGTTTCCCAGACCACTAATACCCACTACTTTCTGTGGATATTAATTGATGCTGGGTGGGAGAACCGATGAAATTAAACAGATCACTGAGACGTCTGTCCTGTCCTCTAAAGCTGATGTGCATTGTGGGGTGTTTAAGGATGGCTTTAATGGGATGCGGTTTTTCCCAAACTTCACCACCAAGTAACTTTTTCCCCTGTGCCGAGCACTTCCTGGGGCTCCTTGGAGAGCGTGCTGTTAGGAGATAAGACCTCATTACCCTTGTGCCCACTTTGGGTGTTGGTCAGGATGTTATTCAAATGCAGTGGCGTATTGTACATATTTGCATTTTATTTGACCCTGTTTTGCAGTCTAATGTGAAAACACCGAGCTCCAAATAAGTGTGTGTGTGATGGAAAACAAAATGGATTAAGTTTTTTTCCTGAATTTTGAAAATGCTACCTGTGATACGTGAACGAAGACAGCCACGTCACAGATGGGGTTTTCGTGTTTACATTCAGTTGGGCCTGTGTTAAAATCGGGTACGTTTGCTTTTGTTAATTCTCAGTCTGGCCAAAAGCTTTGGAACAGCCGTGGCCTGCGTTCTAGTCACCGCCTCAGAGGCGCTCCTCATTGTGAGAGTTAGTTGCTTTGGGTGATTTTCAGACACCAGAGTCTCAGATCCACTTAGAACAATACTTTGGATCTGATGGCTGTAGGAGCCATAGGATAGGCTTGGAAGTTCAGAACCTCTCCACACTGCTTGATAGGGAACGAAGTGACGGGCCACCTCCCAGAATGTAAACATGCTCTCAAAAGTAGCATTTCCCATACATTGTAAGTCACTGAGGGGAGATCGGTGTTCTTAAAAAAACTGAAATAGCAAAATACTTCAGATGAATATGGTTAAATTTTTTTTACCCCCATTTTTCCTACTGGAGCCTGTAAAGTCAAATATGATCTAAAGTCTCTGAGGTAACTTCTGTATTTTTTTTTTTCTGTTGTCTCCTTTTTCTCCAAATTCTTAACCTTAGCAGCACCCCCGTCCCCATTACGTTGTTGCTTTGCTTGTAAATTTTCATCTAATTTTTTTTCCCCTCACTATAACCAGTTTATTTCCTGTTCAGGCACTCCAGTTAACAGATACAGGCAGAGAAGAGTTTCCAAAATGGAAAGCACCTATTTTCATTCTGTCTTGATCACCTCTTAGCTCCTTACAAAGACTGCTCTTTTTCTAAGCTATTTTACCTGGCAAGATTTTCAAGAATAGACTGATGATTGTTTAGCCATTCATTAATTGCACACGTATTTACCGAACATCCATGGGTCAGGGGAAACCCTGGTGGTGTAGTGGTTAAGTGCTACAGCTGCTAACCAAAAAGTCAGCAGTTTGAATCCACCAGGTTCTCCTTGGAAACTCTGGGGCAGTTCCACTCTGTCCTGTGGGGTCACTATGAGTCGGAAGCCACTCCACAATGGGTCTGTTTGCTTTGTGGGTCAGGATTTTTTTTTTTTTTTAATTGCAAAATGAGACTCCATGAAAAGCCAAGGCACTCATCCAGATAGTGAGGGGGCTGTGTGCACGTTGAGCTCATGCCGCCCACCACAGCATCTTTAAAAAGAGTTGTCGGTCAGGCACTGCTGTTCTAACCACTGTACTGGAGCTGGCTCGTAAAGGCTGTGAACTCTGACTGTTAACATCTTCAGGAATCTTGGGAGCCACTTGTTAGAAACACAACCATTATTTAAAATTAAATTATATAAACTTACAATATTCTGTTTTAAAAAGGTGGTACTCAGAGCCCATCATTTACTCATTATTCTACCACATTTTACTGTTGTTTATACCTTTGAGGTAAATTACCTTCCTTATTAGCTGTTTGGTGGGAATATTTCATAATGTGCAGCTGCGTCTCTCTTCCCATCTCCCCGTTCAGTGACAGCTCATTGATGTAGCTCAGAATTGGCCGTGGGAGTATTTATACGATGGAAATCTGCAGATGCTGTGAATCAGGGGTTGATTTATGATTTTCTTGATTGTCTAGAGGTAAGAAAGTGATGGGGGAAATAATAATGCAGATTAAACTTAAGCGTGTCAGGTATGTAGCCATTTTATTGTAAATACCACAGAAAATTGAAGAAATAGCCCAACATTTGAAAACGATTACCTGATTTAGCAAAGGAGTTATTTTTTCATTTTTGTTTTGCTAATTGATGTAAGTTAAAATATCAACCAGCATTCATGTCAGAACTATACTTGCTTGTTAATTACAACTTTGGCAAAACTCAAGGAAAGCATTTTCTGAGAATTAATTGGCTATATGGAATTGACGATAAAGAGTAGTGTATGTTTTATTATTTATGGATTGTGTGCTGTACATCCTTTCAATAAAATTAAGAATACACATTTTTCTCCCCTAGAGAGCTAGTTGTTAAGCCTTTATCAGCATACCTCTATATTTTCATATAGTCATTTGATCTTAACCCCGTGATGCAATACTGTTTTCTAGATAAGGAAACCAAGGCCCGCAGGATTTATGTTACTCAAGGTCACAGAGCTAAGTGGAGGATTGGGTTTCAAACCCTGATATTTGGGCTCCAGGATCTGCTCTGGTGGCATAGTGGTTAAGAGTTTGGCTGCCAACCAAAAGGTGGGTAGCTCAAATCCACCAGGCGCTCCTTGGAAACGCTGTGGGGCAGTTCTGCTCTGTCCTGTGGAGTCACTGTTGGAATCGACTCGACGGCAATAGGTTTTTTGGTTTTTGCATCTGCTCTTAAGTGCTGTACCATTACAGAAGAGCACTGGCCTGGCTGGTGGCTCCTTAGCAGAGTAGTTTGAAGTCTGCTTTCTCTGATCTGTACATGCATGAAGCTTATACCCAACTCATGGTATTTTCTGGGAGTGGGTAAAAGGAGAAGCTCCTGGTAAAGGAATTTAGTATGTGTTGTTGTTAGGTGCTGTTGAGTTGGTTCCAACTCGTAGGGACCCTGTGTACAGCAGAAGCAAACACTGCCCAGTCCTGGGCCATCCTCACAATTGTTACGCTTGAGCCCATCTTTGCAGCCAACGTATCAATCCATCCCGTTGAGGGTCTTCCTCTTTTTCTCTGACCCTCTACTTTACCAGGCATGATGTCCTTCTCCAGGGACTGGTCCCTCCTGATAACATGTCCAAAGTATGTGAGATGAAGTCTTGCCATTCTTGTTCTAAGGAGCATTCTGGCTGTACTTCTTCCAAGACAAATTTGTTTGTTCTCCTGGAAGTCCATGGTACATTCAGTATTCTTCACCAACATCATAATTCAAAGGCATCCATTCTTCTTTGGTCATCCTTATTCCTTGCCTAGCTTTCACATGCATATGAGGCGATTGAAAATACCATTGCTTGGGTCAGGCGCATCTTAGTCCTTAAAGTGACAGTCTTTGCTTTTGAACACTTCAAAGAGGTCTTTTGTAGCAGATTTGTCCAATGCTGCGTGTCATTTGATTTCTTGGCTGCTGCTTCTGGGGGGTTGATTGTGGATCCAAGTAAAATGAAATCCTTGACAACTTCAGTCTTTTCTCCATTTATCGTGATGTTGCTTATTGGTCCAGTTGTGAGGATTTTTGTTTTTTTTATGGTAAGATGTAATCCATACTGAAGGCTGAAGTCTTTGATCTACATCAGTAAGTGCTTCAAATCATTTAATATCATTCCTTCAACTCCTAAATAAAATTTTCTCATACTTAACTCATAGTAGGAAGAGATGTCTTCAAAAACCCTTTGCAAACAGTAAAGTCCTTACAGACATTAGCTGATTGTTTTGCCTTAGAAAATGCCAGAAATAGAGGAGAGGAGAAAGGTGGAGTTCCTAGATAGGAAACGAGGGGGAGACTGAGAACCACTGCTGTAGAAGAATATACCTGGGGAACCTGGTCATATAATAATTTATGTTTCTGTCTTTCTCTCCACTTCCTTGTTGTGAGCTTATGAATGTCTTTCTTGTTTTTACAGTTCTAGTGTCTTACACAATGCCTAACAGTCTCTCATAAATGTTATTTAGATTGATAAACTACTGATGGAAAGGCTTTTTGATGTTTTATTGGGGTTATAATCAAAAAAATTTTCATGTGCAAAACACAGATCTCTAGACTTAATACAGTTGCAGGACTTTTTTCAAAGAAGTCTGATGTAGGACACCTACTGGATGAGGGCTTAATACCTCATGTTGCTATAGATTTCTGAAGTGCTTAATCCCACTTCCTTCTTCTGTGCAGTGTGGGTGTATAGTGGGTGCACTCTTTTGGGCCAGAGAAGAGGGCTGCCATTTAAGCTCCTTCAGAAGGTGGTTTGTTTCTTCTTTTCTGTTTGAGAGCTTAAGAAAAGGGAAAATACCCCCTCTTCACTCAAACATAGCAAAGGATTCTAGGTGTTTATATTTTCAAGCACTCAGATCCAGACTGTAATAAGCAGACAATTGTCATTGAGAGGTTGCGCACTTTATTTTCTAGGGATTTTCTACTGTTGCTGTTCACTTTAACAGACAGTAGAATTACACGTTGCCGTGGCAACCCATCCATTGTCAAAGCTGCTTGGGCCTTAAAGACACAGGAAGCACATTTGGCTTTCTTCCATAGATCTGACAGTGTTATAAAACAGAGCAGAGGAAAGTGAATGGCGAATTAGAGAAGACATCCTGCCCCTGCCTTCTTTTCCTTCCCTCCCCTCTTGCGGTTTCTGTGTTTACCAGCCCTCTGAATAGCCTAGTGTTAGAAATTGTGTAATTTGGTCTCTGGCGTTCTTTCAAGAAAACAAACCACACTGCTGTCTCCCATGCAGTTCTGCTACCTTTGTTGGTAAGTAACGTACTGTGGGAGTTAGAAGGAAGCTTTGGAGACGATTGGCATACGTGTAGTTAACAAACGCCTGCTCAAAGCCAAGGTATGACAAATGATAAACTGTCATTTCTATGGCCACACCTCCTTCATTCAGGTGGGGCGTCAAAAGAAGGCTCTGAAGCAACAGAAGACTGGTCCTTGAGACATTTCTAACTTGAGGGAAGCCAGGAGGGGCCTGGCAGACCAGGGGATCTATCCTTGGTTACGCTGAGAAATTGAATTAGCAGGCTGAGCTGGAGGAGACATTGGAACTTCTGGCAACTGCTCTGGATGGATTTTGTCACTCCTTGGAGCTTTGCCCGAAGCCACTGAATGCATTATGTTACAAAGCTAATTATAAAAGTTCTGGACCGCCTAGAGAGGGCTTGACCCATCTGATAAGCTAATTTTAGAGCAAACCGTGAGCCTGGGTTGTGAAATACTTCCAGGAGGCATAGATGAGAAGTTAAAGAATAGAACAAAACCCACCCTTAGCTACAGAACTTACAACTGTCTGAAATCTGCTGGTTAGGAAAATTTACATTATTACCAAAATGCTTTCTTTGGGAGGTATTCTCAGTCTTGCCTAATTTCTTTTCAGGCTTTAGACTGCTTGTTCAGTGCTGATTTTGATGGTGCTTTAAGGGAGAAGGGACCTTTTTGATGTAAAAATTTCTTTATTTCATTTGGAAGGTGAGATTGACTAATTAAATCCTAGTTGACCACTTGTCATTGGGATGACTTTGGCTTTACTCTGGGACTTCTCTGAGAACTCAGGGAAGTTCCAGAACTTCTCAAATGGATAACAAGAACAGAAATTTAGACGAGGGAGGGACTTTAGAGATCATCTGTTTTAACAGTTCCTAGACTTCTGTCACCAGGACTCATGTAATGGGTGTCTTAGTTTGTGTCCTTTCCAAAGCAGACTCCAAGACAAGAAGTTGGGCGTGGGAAGGGGATGCCAAGAAGCAGAAGTGAGGGAGGGGAAAGGAGAGGGAAGGGAAGAAAGTCAATAAAAGATACACTAAGGAGCAAAGTCCCTAGGTAGCACAATTTGCACTTGACTGCTAACCTAAAGGTTGGCAGTTTGAACCCACCCAGTGGTACTACTGAGGAAAGGCCTGGCCATCTGCTTCTGTGAAGATTACAGCTAAGAAAACCCTATGGAGCAGTTCTGTTCTGTAACACATGGGGTCACCACAAGTCTGAACCAACTTGGCAGCACCTAATAGCAAAAACAATGAGCTGGTTACCATTAAGGGTAACTGGGGCTCGGTCCTGTTGGGGACCCTTTGAATGTGCCTCAGAATTGTCCCACCAAGGGACTGGGAAGTTGGAGTATTTATCCAATGACTCTGTCTCTCTTGTTGGTTGAGGGTTGCCCTTGAAGGCTGAGCAAGCTCCCACACACCAGAGAAAGCCGTCAGCCTGGGAAACAGAGACCTGGACACTTGAAGTGGGAAGCCATCAGCAGTCATGAGGACTGTCCACTGCAACTGCAGGTAAACTCAGACATGGGTCAGGAGGATATGGAGCACGGCATCCATAAAGTCTGCTCAGTTGGTGACTTCCAATTACATAATACACTTCTGTGAGAGTCCCCATGGCTATTGAGATGGTTTTGAAGTCGCATCTGCAAATTCTTGACGCATCTCCCTTCGAGAGGTGGAGATCCATGGCTTCTTCCCTTGAATCTGGGTGAAAGACCAATAGAGTATGACAGAAGTAAGCTATGTGACTTCCAAGGTTAGGTCATAAAAGGCCATGCAGCTCCCACCTTGGCTGCTGGGACACTTGCATTTGGAGCTTTGAGCTGCTATGTAAGAAGTCTAACTACCCAAAGAGCATCATGCTGGAGAGGCCACGTATAGGCGCTGTGGTCGACAGCCCCAACTGGCTCCTAGCCAATGGCCAACTCAACGGCTAGCCACGTGAGTGAGCCATCTTGGGTGTCTAGCTCAGTTAGACCTTCAGATATCTGCAGCCCCAGCCGACATCTGACTGCAACCTCTCAAGAGACCCCGAGTTAGAACTGCCCAGCCAAGCCCTGCTTGAATTCCTGACCCACAGAGTCTGTGAGCAAAATAAAATAATTACTGCTTTATACTTCTAAGCTTTGAGTTCTTTGTTATGCAGTCATAATAATTGGAACACTTGTACACAACATTTAGGATGCTGGTAGTAATCCCTCCTTTCCTTCTCAATCAAGAAAGTGCTCATAAGCGTAGTATTTTTCTGAGGATAACCTCTAATCCACTTGTACAGATATCTGAAAAATGTGTTACTGAAAAACCTCCATACTTATTAGTAACAACTGACATGTCACACTACCCACATCTGAGGGCTGATAATATTTTGAAAAGAGCTTTGGGAAGAGTCTGGTAGCACTTTGTATTCATGCTGTGCCTTTTATTTCCGTACTATGGAATTCTCCAATGTTATCCTGGTCCATTCGGTTGCTGAGAGGTCTGCAAAACTGTACAAACTGCTGCTTCGTAAAGACATCATTTCAATTTCTTTGCCCAAAGCAGTTAGAATCAAGGGCAAAGGAGACGGGAAGGACTTGTTTTGCTAATCTGGAAGTCCTTCCATCATATGTGCGTTAAATTTGGACTAAAACTTGTAAGAACTTGATGTTTCAAGTGAAGAGTTAAGTTTATGATTTGAAAAATTTGGGACACTTTGAGGGGCTGGGAGAAAGAAATTCTCTACAATTTTGGCCTCAGAATCATTTGGACTTTGAAATAACTCCTATAAAAGAGAGTGTCAGTATTGTATAATGTAATGTAATGAATGGAGTATAAATACATTCAACAGCACATGGATTTAATTTTCTCTGATAATACGCTTGTCTTTAGAAATGAATGAGAGAAGCCTTAAGAAAATATGTTTTGGATTTTTGAAATGTATAACATCAAATAAAAAAAAAATTTTTTTTTCCAAAACCTCAAACTATTCCAGACACCAGATGAACCCACAGTTCTGCCGTACTTACCATTCTAGTTCAAATCCCTAAGGCTGATTTATCACCTGTATCTTGCAGAAGTTGGTAATAAATCCTTCCTTATGTCAAAGTGAATAAAAATTGAGAGATGAATAACGATCAGTCTAATGGTTTTCTCTGACTCTGAGTGATTCACAGAGGTGGCATGGCTGGGCTCTAGAAGCCGAATGTTAAAATGGTCCTAAAAAGAGATTTAGCTGAGAAGTGATCAATTCAGTGGCTGCATATAGATAAATTTCCATCAACAGACTCTAAAGTGGTAGGCCTCAACATTCTTCAGGATCCCTGAAACGCAACTTTATGTCTTCCATTTACGATTGGACCACTGATTTGACCTTTTTTTTGCTTTTTAGACTAGTTTAATTTTAGGCACGGATAAAGAGAAGTGCTGGGAAAATGTTCACCAAAGGTTCTCAGTGTGTCCTCTAACTTAAAGCAGTAAAGCAAGGGTGTAAACTGACGTGTCTGTAGAGTGCCCGTGTGTGTGTGTTTATTTATATGCACACTGCCTAATTCCAAAACAGAAGTTAGCTTGTTCCTCTATCCCTTGTATTTCCTGTAAGCTGGAAATTAGATCTAAAGACTTGATTAGACCCAACTTGTAGCATATCCTACTGTCGATGGCCCACCGTTTATCTGTCAGTTTGTTGTACTATGTTGGCTTGTGTGCTGCTGGCTGGAAGATATGCCACCAGTATTTCAAATACCATCAGGGTCACCTGTAGTGGACAGATTTCAGTGGAGTTTACAGACCAAGACAGAACTAGGAAGAAAAGTTTGGCAATTTACTTCAGAAAAATAGCCAATGAAAATCCTATGGAGCACAACAGAATATTGCCCAATGCAGCGCTGGAAGATGAGCCCCCCAGGTTGGAAGGCATGAAAAAGACAACTGGGGACACAATAGCCACAAGGGTGGGTGGCACAGAACTGGGCAACATTTCACTCTTACACATAAGGTTGCCATGAGATGGAGACAAGTTGAGAGCAACTGACAATAACAGTGGACCATGGTGAAACTGAGGCCTGGTGTCACAGTGGTTAAGCACTCAGATGCTAACCCAAAGGTTGGCAGTTTGAACCCACCAGCTGCTCCATAAGAGAAAGATGTGTCAGTCTGCTTCCATGAAGATTATAGCCTTGGAAACCCTATTGGGCAGTTCTACTCTGTTCTATAGGGCTGCTATGAATTGGAATTGACTTGATGACAATTTTTTTTTTTAGGTTTTATGTAGCATGGGGTCACTTCATAACTCTTTAATGGCTGGGCCTACCATCTGCTATATTAGCCACACACAAAATCAGGCTTTGTTGGAGGGTAAGCACTATTTGGAGTATTTCGGGAGATACGGTAGCACATTCCAAGCATTCGAAGTGCTTTTATATAGAAAAGTAATTAAACCTTGTTGAAGAAGAATTTAGAATTTTAGATAGAAATCTGGCTTCAGTTTATTATAAGAAAGGCCTTTCGAATCATGCAGGCTGTCTGTAGTGAGGGGGTGGACATAGGCTGTCATGTGACATCATAGTTCCATACCACTGGCTGGTTCAGAGAAAGATCCCACCCCACTTGTGGGCAATTCTGTGTCTGTATACATGTGTGTGGATGTGTCAGTATATTTACTGGTAGGGAGAGTGGGTGTATATGCGTGTGTGTGATGATGGTGGTGATGGGGCTTGGAGAGCTGCTCTAAAGCCCCTTTAAGGGAATATTTTACAATCCTAGTCATGGCTTCAGATTTGTGTGAGATGGATTTCACAGTCAGCCAGATTTGGGTTGATTCTTGGATTCATGGTCTTGGGCAAGGTATTTAACCTCCCTGAGTCTGCTTCTACATCTGTAAAATGGGCAGGCTGTAAGGATGAGAGAAAATGTTTGTTGAATATCTAGACCAGTTCTTAGCACATCTACCATCACCCACCAGTTGCTGTGGAGTCCATTCTGACTCCTGGCAACCCATGTGCTACAGAGTAGAGCTAGGTGCTAAAACATGGTGACTATTATTATATATATAGAATCTTATAATCAGTATCAACTCTGCAAATAGTTTTTGAGTGCCTGTTAGGCAAATTGAGCCCAGTGCTGGAGTTCAGTGTGGAAATATATACTGTTTATTTTTCCCTCCTCAAGGAACTTTACAGGTAGTGAGAGAAAAAGAGAAGTAAATAATTAATTAAAGTTTGATAAATGCTTTTATGTAACATTAATTAACTTATATATATTTATATGTATTTATTGAGTGCCTGTTTTGCTAAGTATTTGGAGTCCTGGGTGGTGCAAATGCACTTGGAAAGGTTGGAGGTTCGAATCCACCCAGAGGCTCATCTGAAGAAAAGCCTGGTGATCTGCTTCTGAAAAAATCAGCCACTGAAAACCCTGTGGAGGACAGTTCTGCTTCCACTGGAGAGGCAAGGGGTTTTCTGGTTCTGGTATAAGGTAGTAAAAAAAATACACAGTGGTGTGAGTTCTATTAGAGATAATGTACAATGACTTCTGCAGGAAAGCTTAGGGGAAGGACTATATCACAGACTATATCACAGAGGGACTGTTACACAGTCATTTCTGAAGAATCTGTAGGTAGGACAAGAAAATGGTTACCCAAATCCAATTATTTTATCCCCCGGTAAGCCAAATGACTGTTGTTTTTTAGTGCTGTTGATTCTGACTCATAGCTACCCTATATGACAGAGTAGAACTGCCCTATACGATTTCCTAGGCTGTAATCTTTACGGGAGTAGATCACCATGTCTTTCTCCCATGGAGCCACTGGTGGGTTTGAACTGCCAACCTTTTGGTTAGAAACCCAATGCTTAACCATTGTGCCACGCCACAAGGGATTCTTAGACAAATGACCAAAAAAACCAGAAAGAAAAACCCATCGCCGTCGAGTCAATTCTGACTCATAGCGACTCTATAGGACACAGCAAAACTGCTCCATAGGGTTTCCAAGGAGCAGCGGTGGATTTGAACTGTCAATCTTTTGGTTAGCAGCCAAACGCTTAACCACTGTGCCACCAAATAGCAAACCTGTCAATTCTCATTTACTCAGCAGGCGGCGCTGCAGCACCAGGGTTTGCATCAAAAGTATCAGTTTAAAGAAACACGAACGTTTGCGGTTAATGTTTGTTTTTTCAGGCTAAAAGGGAAAGCTGTTAGGAAAAATAAACCGTTTATCAGGCATTGCGACAAAGACACTTGAGGGGAAAGACAAGCTGTCGCTTCAAGGACAGGAAGAAAAATCCCCGCATCTGTAGAAGCATCAGATGCTGCATGAGTGCCCTGGGCGGGCTGGGGCGGGGCGGGGAGCGGGGGACAACAACAACATTCACGAAATGAGGAACTGCAGAAGAACAGCGGAGATAAAACAGCAGATTGAGAAAATAGAAAACAATTGAAATCATCTGCAAGCATGGATGGAGGCAAACAGTGTTGGAAGAAGGATGCTGAGAAGTGTAGCAATCGGAAAAAATTAAAACAACTGAAATATAATTGAGACTCATTCTAAGTGATTTGGATGTACCATTTACTTTAGATGCCAAATTTCCTGCCTAACTGGTTTCCGCTGCCCAGCCCACATCCAGATCTTGCCTTGCAACTTTCACTATTTTGAAGTCTTCAGCACAGAAACTGGTGCGCCTAATGACAAGTGTCTGATTTTTGGATCAAAATAGTTTTATTGTTTTCCAAAATGTCAAGTTAGGAGAACAGAGCAGCTGAATTAGGAATTAGGTTTAATCAAAGGGATTGGGGTTGAAATAGCTAAATTAAAAAAAAAAGTATTCACTGTGGAAATGGTTGAATTTTTGAAGTTGTCATTTGTACTAACCTTTTATTGGGATTTGGGAAGATGCTCCCAATTTAGTCTTCACTTCCTCCACTTGGCCATTAAAATGGCTTTTCTCAAGAAGGGCTTCTCTACATTTATTTTTCTGTAGCAAATCAATACCTTAGAGAATCTCTTTTTGTAAGGGTTTTAATGCAACATCACTTCACTTGATTTATTCTTTCCTGTGGAGATGTTTAATCAGAATAAGTTAATCTGAAAACAGTCCACGAAACACAAAGAATGAGCAATTGTTAGATTGACTAGTAGGACCTAGCCATAGTCTATACATTTGAATTAAATTAATACAATGGGAAAACTTATTATACTAGTGCTTCTCAAACTGTAGTGTGCATCAAATCACCTGGTAGACTTGTTAAAACACGGATTGCTGTGTCCCACCCCCAGAGTTTCTGATTCAGTGGGTCTGGGGTGGGGCCAGAATTAGGCATTTCTGACAAATTCCAGGTGATACTAATGATCTTGGTCCAGGGACCTTGTTACGGATTGAACGTGTCCCCCCAAATTATGTGTTGTAAATCCTAAACCCCTAAACCCGTGGATATAATCCCATTTGGAAATAGGACTTTCTTTGTTACGTTAATGAGGCCGTATCAGTGTAAAAAAACCAAACCAAACCCAATGCTGCTGAGTCAATTCCAACTCACAGCGACCCTATAGAACAGAGTGGAACTGCCCCATAAAGTTTCTGAGGAGTGACTGGTGAACTCAAACTGCCGACCTTTTGGTTAGCAACCAAGTTCTTAACCACTGCACCACCAGCGTAGGGGGTATTTTAAACCAATCACCCCTGAGACATAAGAGAGGAGATTAGGCACAGAGAAGGAAGCACAAACCCAGGGGACAATACATACCACATGAAGATTGTTACCAAGGAACTGAGGAACAGAAGCTGAAAAGAGACAAGGACCTTCCCCCAGAGCCAACAGAGAGAGAGAGAGCCTTCCCCTAGACCCATTCAGATTTCTAGCCTCCTAAACTGTGAGAAAACAAATTCCTGTTTGTTAAAGCCACCCACTCATGGTATTTCTGTGATAGCAACTCTAGGAAACCAGGACAGACTTTATTTGAGAACCACTGACTTACACATTTGCTGAAAA
This sequence comes from Dugong dugon, assembly GCA_030035585.1. Lineage (NCBI taxonomy): Eukaryota > Metazoa > Chordata > Mammalia > Sirenia > Dugongidae > Dugong > Dugong dugon. The sequence goes on along the minus strand of CM057480.1, from coordinate 15,717,190 downwards.
AATTTTCTGTTTGATTTAGTTCTGGCTTTGGGATTCACCCTCTTAACTGTTACGTAAGGTAGAATTAGATATCTGATTAAGAGGAGGACAGAGCGTGCAATGCAGTATTTATTGAACACCTAGTAAGTGCTTGGTTCTATGCTGGGCTCTTTACACACTTACTCTTCTTTACAACCAAACAAAGTGGGATTTACTCTCCCTACATGTAGAAACTGAGTCTTGAAGAGGCGGGGAACTCTCTAAAGGCAGACAGCTGGCCGTGGCTGAGCTGGGATTCAGACCCAGTTCTGAGTGACGGCAAAGAGCACAGTACACGAGGGAACTTCAAAGCACCCATCACAATTTGATTTAGTGAATTGTCACGGATCTCAGTTCACACTTTGCTTGACTGATGAGAAGCAAATTTCTCAATTTCTGGGCCTCAGTGTGGAACCCTTAACGTGTGGGCCTCAGTGTGGAACCCTTAACGTGGCCTCCAAGGCCTGCAGGGTCTGGCCTCGGCCTGCATTTCCGGGCTCATTTTGTGGCACTATCCCTCGTCTTTTCTAAATCCCAGCCATACTAGTCATCTTTCACTTCCTTGAATGCTCCAGATGCCCTTCCTCCAGAAGTGTTCGTACAAACAATGCCCATTGCTTGGTGTGGTGTCTTCCAGCTCTTAGCCTAGCATGTCCTAACTCTTATTTATGGGTGATGAGAGTTTTCTTTCAAATCTCAGAATTCTGCTTAGGCAGTTCCTCTTCAGGGAAGCCTTTCCCGACTTCCCTGAGCCAATCCCCACTCTTGCACTTGCATAGCAACAGGTATTATTTTTTATAGCCCTAGCCACAGTAGTAATTTTCATTTATCTGTATAGTTCTTTGATTTAATATCTGTTTTCCCCACTGCCTGTTAGCTCCATAAGGATTTGTGTGCTTATCACTAGCTGGTAAATAAGTATTTGCATGAGGTAGAGACCTGTCATGGATTGAATTATGTCCCCCCAAAAATGTGTGTATCAATTTGGCTGGGCCATGATTCCCAGTACTGTGTGGTTGTCCTCCATTTTGTGATTGTAATTTTATGTTAAAGAAGATTAGGGTGGGATTGTAACACCCTTACTAAAGTCACATCCCTGATCCAATGTAAAGGGAGTTTCCCTGGAGTGTGGCCTGTGCCACCTTTTATCTTACAAGAGATAAAAGGAAAGGGAAGCAAGCAGAGAGTGGGGGACCTCATACCACCAAGAAAGTAGAGCCGGGAGCAGAGCCTGTTCTTTGGACCTGAGGTTCCTGCGCTGAGAAGCTCCCAGACCAAGGGAGGACTAATGACATGGATCTTCCTCCAGAGCCGACAGAGAAAGCCTTCATCTGGATCTGACACCCTGAATGTGGACTTCTGACCTTCTAGACTGTGAGAGAATAAATTTCTCTTTGTTGAAACTATCCACTTGTGGTATTTTTGTTATAGCAGTACTAGATGACTAAGACAAGACCTAACTTAAATTTTTTATAAAATAGTCCCTGAAATATTTATTGAATAATTTTTCTATTCCCCAGTGGTCTTAAATATAATTTTTATCTAAATGTATTCTGAACAATAATTAGTCTGTTTTTAAATTTCCTGTTCTGTTTCATTTCTCTCTTTGTCTATTATTAAACCAATGACACACCTTAAAAATATTTTGATTTATGGCAGATCAAGTCCCCTTATTGTTCTTCTTATTAAAACATTTCTTGACTATCCTTGAACATTTGCTCATGAGGATACTTACAGTGAGTTTGTCACGTTTCATTGGGGTTTTGATTGGGTTTGCATTGAGAATTCATGGATTAATTTGGGAGGGAAATGACATTTCACAATAATGACCCTTTGCATCCAGGAACATGGAATGTCTCTCCCTTTATTCAGGCCACTTTTTATGTCTTGTAATAAATTTTTATGATTTTATTCATTAAGTACTAGACATTTCTTCTCAAGTGTATTCCTAGACTTTTTTTTATAATTTTTGTTGCTGTCATAGTGAATGGAATTTTTGAAAAATTACAATTTTTAGTTGTTTATTGCTGTACGTTAAGTGCTAAGCTTTTCGTATGTTGTTCTTTTATCTGGATAAATTACTGAACTCTATCACTTTAATAGTTTGTTAAGTTGCTATGTTTGAATGTTCTAGTTTGCTTTCTAGGCTGCTGCTTCCAGATTTTCTGGCATTGCTTTTTTATTTCTACCATTTATGTATTTTATATTTTTTCTTGTCTTATTAAATTGGCTACCATCTTCATCCATACAACATTTAACAGTAGTGGAGGTAATGGGAACCAAATGAAGCGTGGCAAATATTTCCATACGTGATGAGGCTTACAGTGACTACAAAGGAGAGGCACTGTCCTCTCCTCTCCACCCCTTTTCTGTTTTCAACTCCTTCTCTTTCTGCCCATGTTTTTCAGTTTGATTTTTAGATGTCCAACCTTAGTTTACTGTTTTCTTTTTTATGCTTCATATTTATCTCAGAACTGTCATCTGAAGTTTCATTTCCAAGGAGAAAGGGAATTTAATGTGAATAGTTAATTCTCTTCTTGAAACTTTGGTTGACCCATCATCTTAAAACATACAATTGGAATGCTTTATGCCTTGTACTAGTCTGTGCCCATTAGGCAAGACCAGCCTTTCCTTTATTGGTACAGTGCCACTTTTCTTGAACCTATCTGGCCTACTACCAATTCTCGGTATTTACTGTTTCATACTTATCCAGATACAGAAAAACATATATGTATTCATTTTTTAAAGAGATAGTTAAGAGTAAAACTCGATGACTCACATACGTCTACCTGGAATCATTTTCTTTCTTTATTTTGAATCCCCTAGGCTTTTAGAAATTTTTTTTTTTCCTTTTCCTACTGGTTCTATTAAATATTTCCTTAGAATCTAGCTAAGGTGTGCGTTGTTTTTATCATGCCTCCTTAATAGTTGATCTTTCAAATGAAGTTTGTCTTTTTTCAGCTTTGAAAAATTTTCCTTTTTGTTCCTTAATATTTTAAAGCTCCCCTCCATTTTCTCTATTCTTCTAAATTCCTTAGTAGATAACTGTTAGAAATTCCAAATATATGCTTCTGAATTTATTTTTCTACTTTTAATTTTTGCCTTCATACAATGCGTTCTGGGAGAATCTCTTCGTTTGATATTTCAGCCGCTAATTCAAGCTTTTATCTTTCTGTTATATAGTTCATTTATTAAAATATAAAAGTAATATATAATAACAATAATATTTTTATATTAGATACCTATTTCTTATGGCTCTAATATCCTATTGGAGCTTTCGGAATGTAATGATAATTATACTTATTTTAAAGCTTTATTTCCTTGGGGATTAGTTCTTCTATTTCTTGTTTGGTACTTCTCTTTCATGGAGCTGATTTTCCTCAAATATTTGGTGATAACTGGTTGTCCATATTTATAGTTGAAGTCTAGAACTAAAAAGTGTATTATTTCCATAGTCCAATTGCGAGGAGATTCTACTATAGCAGCCTGTTTCTGGTGATTGCATAGGGGTGCATGAAGGGTGGAGGTAGGACCGGGGGGTGTGGAGGAGTGGATCATACGACTGGACATGCTGTATGGGCAGCATACAGCGTATCTGGGGGCTTCTGCGCGTGGAGAGCCTACTGTTTCTCCCTACTTCTGCCTCAAAAAACCAAACTCATTCTGTTGAGTGATTCTCACTCACGGTGACCCCATGTGTTACAGAGTAGAACTGCTCCGTAGGTTTTTCTTGACTGTAATCTTTACAAAAGCAGATCGTGAAGACTTCCTTCCTCGGCACTGCTGGGTGGGTTCCAACCATCTCCCTTTAGGGTAGTAGTCGGGTGCAAACCGTTTGCGACACCCAGGGACTTTCTGTTTTTCCCCGGGGATGTAAATTTCCGGGTGCCCTGCTTTGCTTCTCTGATCTCAGCCGCCCCACCTCCACCCCCCGTTGGGTAGTTGCCCAGGTTTCTATCTCCTTCTCTCCTCTGGTAGCTCCTTCCCAGTGTTATAGAGATTAAGCCTTGGGGCTTTTTTATGGGGGCAAATCCTGCCATCAGTTGCTCAGCACACATAAAGGATAGCGTGAAGTCCATCTGACTCGGCTCTTTCCAGTGTAAATCCTTACTTTATCACCTTGATAATCGGCAAAAAGGCTCCCACCACCTTTTTATGTTTACCGACTCTGAGTTAGGGATGTCTCTGGGGATTCTACAAACTGCTCTTATCTCATTAGTGATCTTCTTTTTAAAAAACTATGAGATATGTTATACATTCTAAAGAGTATATTTAATGTTTGAGTACAGTCTGCATAAGAGCAAAACAAGTAGTCTATATCCACCACCCAATTTAAGAAATAGAACATTACTAGAATCTTTGAATCCACCTGTGTATACCTCCTGGATTTTTGTGTTAATGACTCCGTTGCTTTCATTTAAACTTTTACTACATTGTAATATTTCATTCTAATATATTATGTTTATATTTATGATATTTATACTTATAATATATTTTATGTGTATATATTTATAATGTGTTTTTCTATGACTTGCTTTTCTTTCTGCTCAGATTATGTGTGTGAAGTTCATTCAAAGTGATGCATCTAGCTATAATTCTTTCATTTTCACTACTATGTAGATTTCCATTGGTTGAAAACAATTTACCATAATTTATCCATTCTATCATTGATGGACATTTTAGATTATTTCATTTTTTTGGCTGCTATGAACAATGCTGTTAAGAACATTCTTATACGATATGCAAGAATTTCTCTAGGGTATATACTCAGGAGGAGAACTTCTAGGTCACAGAATACATTCATCTTTGATTTTATAGTCAACACCAAATAGTTTTAAAAAACGGTTGTACCAATTTCTACTCCACTTACAGTGTGAAGTTCCAGCTTCACATCCTCTCCCACACTTGTCCTCAGACTTTATGGTTTATCTGGTTTATGTGTAGAGAATGCCCTAGATCTTAGCTTGAGTAAGCCCTTTAGCCTGAGACAAGGATTTGATCCAGGTACATAGTTTATATGCGAGGTACTGCCAGGGAGCAGAGGTGAGGGGCCGGGGAGAGTGAGGGAAGAAGGAAAAGCGTGCATGAATGAGGTCCGCACTGAGAGCACTGACCTGAACGTTCTGACTAGTGTTTAGAACACCTCTCAGAATTGTCTACCTGAGGATTGGCTGGGAGAAGTATTCATCCATTGAGTCCTGTCTTAGTTATCTAGGGTTGCTATAACACAGATACCACAAGTGGATGGCTTTAACAAAGAGAAGTTTATTCTCTCACAGTCTAGGAGGCTAGAAGTCTGAATTCAGGGTGCCAGCTCTAGGGGAAAGTTTTCTCTCTCCCTCGGCTCTGGGGGAAGGTCCTTGTCATCAATCTTCCCCTGGTCGATGAGCTTCTCAGTACAGCTGGGTCCAAAGGACACAGTATGCTCCCAGTGCTTCTTTCTTGGTGGTATGATGTTCCCATGTCTCTGCTTGCTTCTCTCTTTTATATCTCAAAAGAGATTAATTTAAGACACAACCTAATGTTGTAGAATTGAGTCCTGCCCCATTAACACAACTGCCTCTAATTCCACCTCATTGACATCATAGAGGTAGGATTTACAATGCACAGGAAAATCACATCAGATGACAAAATGGTGGACAATACCACAATACTGGGAATCATGGACTAGCCAAGTTGACACACATTTTTGAGGGGACACAATTCAATCCATAACAAGTTCTGTTCCCCAGAACTCTAGGGGTTAACAACTCCCTCACGTGAGAGCTTGATGAAACCTCTGGGATCTTGAGTGTTGGAGAAGTTCCAGCACATGGTTGAGGCAAGGCACTGTCAGTGTGAGGTGTGTGGAAACCCACAAAGATCTGAAGTGAAAGAGGAAGCTGAGCGATGAGAGTCGGGGCACGAAAGTTGTCGGATGCATGCACTTAGGATTGGCCTTGAACCTTGCCTTTTGGGATTCTGTCTCTAATACCAACTCTTCTCATGTGTATGTGTGTGTGCTATGCCTTGGGATTTCCTCTAAAAGTGGAATACAGAAAAATAGTTGGTTGACTTTCCTTTTCCAGCCAGTCGGCTTCCTGTTAACCAAAGTTTGATTAAGATGAATAAGGTCTTCACTTTGAGGCTTTTCATGGGCTGATAGATTGCTTCCTTTCCTCTTGTTTGTAGGGTGGAGTAAATTTGTACAAGTATATTCAGAGCCAAAGAGTAAATCTTTGTCCAGAGAAAGCAAACTAAATAATTGTGAAAGATGAGACCCGTGAAATTCAAGTGCAATAGAGTGTCATTAATTAATTAAAGACTGAACCTGAAGGAGTAACTTGAACCCAAGTGTGTGCCAGCACAGCCCTTAATTAGTTTGAAGCTGGGCTTTGTTTTAAAGGGAAGGTGTTCATTTTCCACTTAGTCCAGAAAAAACAGTTGATGATTTAATTGAATTGACGCTAGCCTCCAGACTCTGTTGGGTTAAACCGGGGCAGTGGTACCCTTTGTCCCAGTTGAAACACCCCTCTTTGCTCTCTCTCTCTGTTTATATCCATCAAGGTCTTTTTAAAAAAATTGAAGTGAAATTCACATAACATAAAATTAACCATTTTAAAGTAAACAATTAGGTGGCATTAGGTACATTCACAATGTTGTACAACCACCACAATTTGTTTATCCATTCATTCCTTGATGGACATTTGGCTGTCTCCAGTTTTGGGCTACTGTGCCTAGTGCTGCTATGAACATTCATGTACAAGTATTTGTCTGAATGCCAGTTTTCAATTCTTTTGTGTATACATCTGGGAGTGGAATTGCTGAGTCATGTGGTAATTATATATTTAACTTTTTTTTAAATTGTACTTTAAGTGAAAGTTTACAGTTCAAGTCAGTTTCTCATACAAAACTTTACATACACATTGCTATGTGACCCTAGCTGCTCTCCCTATACTGTGACAGCACACGCCTCCTTTCCACCCCTGATTTCCTGTGTCCATTCAATCAGCTCCTGACCATCTCTGTCTTCTCATCTCACCTCCGGACAGGAGCTGCCCATTTAGGCTCATGTATGTGCTTGAGCTAAGAAGCACACTATTCACGGGTATCATATTATGTCCAGTAGTCCAGTCTAATCTTTGTCTGAAGAGTTGGCCTTGGGAATGGTTTTAGTTCTGGGTTGACAGAGAGCCCGGGGACCATGTTTTCTGGGGTTCCTCCAGTCTCACTCAGACCATTAAGTCTGATCTTTTTACTAGAATTTGAGTTCTGCATCCCACTTTTCTCCTGCTCCATCAGGGACTCTCCGTTGTGTTCCCTGTCGGGGTGGTCATTGATGGTAGCCAGGCACCATCTAGTTCTTCTGGTCTCAGGCTGATGCAGTCTCTGGTTTATGTGGCCCTTTCTGTCTCTTGGGCTAATATTTTCCTTGTGTCTTTGGTGTTCTTCACTCTCCTTTACTCCAGGTGGGTTGGGACCAATTGATGCATCTTAGATGGCTGCTTGCTAGCTTTTAAGACCCCAGAAGCCATTCACCAAAGTGGGATGCAGAACATTTTCTTAATAAATTTTGTTATGTCAGTTGACCTAGATGTCCCCTGAAAGCATGGTCCCCAGACCCTCACCCCTGCTACTCTGTTCCTCGAAGTGTTTGGTTGTATTTAGGAAACTTCTTAGCTTTTGGTTTAGTCCAGTTGTGCTGACTTCTCCTGTATTGTGTGTTGTCCTTCCCTTCACCTAAGATAATTCTAATCTACTATCTAGTTAGTGAATAACCCTCTCCCTCCCTCCCCACTCTCGTAACCATCAAAGAATATTTTCTTCTCTGTTTAAACCATATCTTGGGTTCTTATAATAGTGGTCTCATACAATATTTGGCCTTTTGCGACTGCCTAATTTCACTCAGCGCAGTGTCTTCTAGATTCATCCATGTTATAAGATGTTTTGCAGATTCATCATTGTTCTTTATAGTGTGTAGTATTCCAGTGTGTGAATATACCATAATTTGTTTATCCATTCGTCCGTTGATGGGCACCTAGGTTGTTTCCATCTTTTTGCTATCATGAACAGTGCTGCAATGAACATGAGTGTGCATATATCTATTCGTATGAAGGCTCTTATTTCTCTAGGATATATTCCAAGGAGCGGGATTGCTGGATCATACGGTACTTCTATTTCCAGTTTTTTAAGGAAGGGCCAAATAGATTCCCAAAGTGGTTGTACCATTTTACATTCCCACCAACAGTGTATAAGTGTTCCAGTTTCTCCACAACCTCTCCAACATTTATCATTTTGTGTTTTTTGGATTAATGCTAGCTTTGTTGGGATGAGATCGTATCTCATTGTAGTTTCGATTTGCATTTCTCTGATGGCTAATGACCATGAGCATTTCCTCACATATCTGGTAGCCATCTGAATGTTTTCTTTGGTGAAGTGTCTGTTCATGTCCTTTACCCGTTTTTTAATTGGGTTATTTGTCTTTTTGTTGTTGATGTTTTCCAGTATTTTGTAGATTTTAGAGATTAGACGCTGATCAGAGTTGTCGTAGCCAAAAGATTTTTCCCAGTCTGTAGGTTGACTTTTTACTTTTTTGGTGAAGTCTTTTGATGAGTGTAAGAGTTTGATTTTTTAGGAGCTCCCAGTTATCTAGTTTCTCTTCTGGTGTTTGTGCATTGTTACTCATGTATTAGGGCTCCTAGCATTGTCCCTATTTTTTCTTCCATGATCTTTATTTTTTAGATTTTATCTTTAGGTCTTTGATCCATTTTGAGTTAGTTTTTGTGCATGGTGTGAGGTATGGGTCTTGTTTCATTTTTTGGCAGATGGACCATTTTATGTGGCACCATTTGTTAAAGAGACTCTTTTCCCCAATTAACAGACTATGAGCCTTTGTCAATATCAGCTGCTCATAGATGGATGAATTTACGTCTGGATTCTCAGTTCTGTTCCATCAGTCTATGTATCTGTTGTACCAGTACCAGGCTATTTTAACTACAGTGGTAGTATAATAGTTTCTAAAATCAGGTAGTGTGAGGCCTCCCACTTTGTTCTTCTTCTTCAGTAATGCTTTACTTATCTGGGGCCTCTTCCCTTTTCGTATGAAGTTGGTGAGTTGTTTCTCCATCTCATTAAAAAATGCCATTGGAAATGTAAAATGGTACAATCACTTTGGGAATCTATTTGGCCCTTCCTTAAAAAACTGGAAATAGAAGTACCGTATGATCCAGCAATCCCGCTCCTTGGAATATATCCTAGAGAAATAAGAGCCTTCATACGAATAGATATATGCACACTCATGTTCATTGCAGCACTGTTCATGATAGCAAAAAGATGGAAACAACCTAGGTGCCCATCAACGGACGAATGGATAAACAAATTATGGTATATTCACACACTGGAATACTACACACTATAAAGAACAATGATGAATCTGCAAAACATCTCATAACATGGATGAATCTAGAAGACACTGCGCTGAGTGAAATTAGGCAGTCGCAAAAGGCCAAATATTGTATGAGACCACTATTATAAGAACCCAAGATATGGTTTAAACAGAGAAGAAAATATTCTTTGATGGTTACGAGAGTGGGGAGGGAGGGAGAGGGTTATTCACTAACTAGATAGTAGATTAGAATTATCTTAGGTGAAGGGAAGGACAACACACAATACAGGAGAAGTCAGCACAACTGGACTAAACCAAAAGCTAAGAAGTTTCCTAAATACAACCAAACACTTCGAGGAACAGAGTAGCAGGGGTGAGGGTCTGGGGACCATGCTTTCAGGGGACATCTAGGTCAACTGACATAACAAAATTTATTAAGAAAATGTTCTGCATCCCACTTTGGTGAATGGCTTCTGGGGTCTTAAAAGCTAGCAAGCAGCCATCTAAGATGCATCAATTGGTCCCAACCCACCTGGAGTAAAGGAGAGTGAAGAACACCAAAGACACAAGGAAAATATTAGCCCAAGAGACAGAAAGGGCCACATAAACCAGAGACTGCATCAGCCTGAGACCAGAAGAACTAGATGGTGCCTGGCTACCATCAATGACCACCCCGACAGGGAACACAATGGAGAGTCCCTGATGGAGCAGGAGAAAAGTGGGATGCAGAACTCAAATTCTAGTAAAAAGATCAGACTTAATGGTCTGAGTGAGACTGGAGGAACCCCAGAAAACATGGTCCCCGGGCTCTCTGTCAACCCAGAACTAAAACCATTCCCAAGGCCAACTCTTCAGACAAAGATTAGACTGGACTACTGGACATAATATGATACCCGTGAATAGTGTGCTTCTTAGCTCAAGCACATACATGAGCCTAAATGGGCAGCTCCTGTCCGGAGGTGAGATGAGAAGACAGAGATGGTCAGGAGCTGATTGAATGGACACAGGAAATCAGGGGTGGAAAGGAGGCGTGTGCTGTCACAGTATAGGGAGAGCAACTAAGGTCATCTAACAACGTATGTATAAATTTTTGTATGCAAGACTAACTTGAATTATAAACTTTCACTTAAAGTACAACAGTAAAATTTAACAAAAAATGCCGTTGGAATTTGGATCAGGATTGCGTTGTATCTGTAGATTGCTTTGGGTAGAATAGACATTTTCACAATGTTGAATCTTCCTATCCATGAGCAAGTATGTTTTTCCATTTATGTAGGTCTCTTTTGGTTTCTTGCAGTAGTGTCTTGTAGTTTTCATCTTATAGGTCTTTTAGGTCTCTGGTTAGATTTATTCCTAAGTATTTTATCTTCTTGGGGGCTATTGTAAATGGTAATGATTTGGTGAGTTCCTCTTTGAAGTGCTCTTTGTTGGTGTAGAGGAAACCAACTGATTTTTGCATGTTTATCTAGTATCCTGATACTTTGCTGAAATCTTCTATTAGTTCCAGTAGTTCTCTTGTGAATTCTTTGGGGTTTTCTGTGTATAAGATCATATTATCTACAAATAGAGATACTTTTACTTCTTCCTTATCAATTTGGATGACTTTTATTTCTTTTTCTAGCCTAAATGCTCTGTCTAGGACCTCCAGCACAATGTTGAATAAGAGTGGCGATAAAGGCCATCCTTGTCTGGTTCCCGTTCTCAAGGGGAATGCTTTCAGACTCTCTCCAATTAGGATGATGTTGGCTGTTGGCTTTGTATTAATGCCCTTTATTATGTTGAGGAATTTCCCTTCTATTCCTATTTTGCTGAGAGTTTTTATCATGAATGGGTGTTGGACTTTGTCAAATGCCTTTTCTGCATCAATTGATGAGATCATATGGTTCTTGTCTTTTGTTGTATTTATGTGGTGGATTACATTGATTGTTTCCTAATGTTGAAACATCCCTGCATATCTGGTATGAATTCCACTTGGTCATGGTGAATTATTTTTTTGATATGTTGTTAATTCTATTGGCTAGAATTTTGTTTAAGATTTTTGTGTCTATGTTCATGTGAGATATCGGTCTGTAATTTTCTTTTTTTGTGGTGTCTTTACCTGGTTTTAGTATCAGGGTTATACTGGCTTCATAGAATGAGTTTGGGAATATTCCACCTTTTCTATGCTCTGAAATACCTTTAGTGATAGTAGTGTTAACTCTTCTCTGAAAGTTTGGTAAAATTCTCCAGTGAAACAGTCAGGACCAGGGCTTTTTTTTGTTGGGAGTTTTAAAATTACCTTTTTCAATCTCTTCTTTTGTTATAGGTTTATTTAGTTGTTCTACCTCTGTTTGTGTTAGTTTAAGTAGGTAGTGTGTTTCTAGAAATTTGTCCATTTCCTCTAGGTTTTCAAATTTGTTGGAGTACAATTTTTCATAGTATTCTGTTATGATTCTTTTGATTTCAGTTGGGTCTGTTGTGATATCATCCATCTCGTTTCTTATTTGGGTTATTTGCTTCCTCTCCTGTTTTCCTTTTGTCAGTTTGTCCAATGAATTATTGATTTTGTTGATCTTTTCAAAGAACAAGCTTTTGATCTTGTTAACTCTTTCAATTGTTTTTCTATTTCATTTAATTCTGCTCCAATTTTTATTATTTGCTTTCTTCTGGTGCCCAAGCATTTCTTTTGCTATTCTCTTTCTATTTGTTCGAGTTGTAGGGTTAATGTTTTGATTTTGCCCCTTTCTGCTTTTTGGGTGTGTGCATTTATTGGTATAAATTGACCTCTGAGCACTGCTTTTGCTGTGTCCCAAAGGTTCTGGCAGGATGTGTTTTCATTCTCATTTGATTTTGTGAATTTCTTTATTTTGTCCTTAATTTCTTCTATAACTCAGTAGTTTTTGAGCAAGATGTTGTTCAGTTTCCATGTGTTTGGTTTTTTTTCCTTGCTTTTTTTGTTATTGATTTCTAGTTTCATGGCTTTATGGTCAGAAAAGATGTTTTGTAGTATTTCAATGCTTTGGATTTTGTTAAGGCTTGCTTTATGGCCTAATATGTGGTCTATTCTGGAGAATGTTCCATGTGCATTGGAAAAGAAAGTATACTTGTCTGCTGTTGAGTGTAGTGTTCTGTATTTATCTGTGAGGTCAAGTTGGTTGATTGTGGCATTTAAATCTTCTGTGTCTTTATTGAGCTTCTTTCTGGATGTTCTGTCCTTCACCAAAAGTGGTGTGTTGAAGTCTCCTACTATTACTGTGGAGCTGTCTATCTCTCTTTTCAAAGCCGTTAATGTTTGTTTTATGTATTTTGGAGTGCTGTCGTTGGGTGGGTAAATATTTATTATGGTTACGTCCTCCTGGTGTATTGACCCTTTCATCATTATATGGTGTCCTTCCTTATCCTTTGTGGTGGATTTTATTTTAAAGTCTATTTTGTCAGAGATTAATATGGCTACTCCTGCTCTTTTTTAATTGTTGTTTGCTTGATATATTTTTTTTCATCCTTTGAGTTTTCGTTTGTTTGTGTCTTTAAGTCTAGGGTGTGTCTCTTATTGGCAGCATATAGACGGATCATGTTTTTGTATCCATTTTGCCACTCTCTGTCTCTTTATTGGTGCATTTAGTCTATTTACATTCAGCGTAATTATTGATAGGTATGCGTTTAGTGCTGTCATTTTGATGTCTTTTTTTTTGGTGTGTGTTGTTGACAGTTTCTTTGTTCCACTTCATTTTCGGTGCTGAGTCATTTTTCTTTATGTATTTTCTTTTCATTTTTTTCATTGCTGTTGATTTTGTATTTGCTGAGTCTATGTTTTTCTTGTTTTTTATTTTGATGTGTAGGGTTGTTAGCTTCCTTTGTGGTTACCTTAAAATTTACCCTTATTTTTCTAATTTTAAACCAATTTTTTAATTTCTTTATATCACCTTGACTTCCTCTCCACATGAAAGATCTATGACTAGATTTTTTAGTCCCTCTTTCCTGTTTTAATGTTGTCATCTTTTACATATTGATGTCTCTGTTTCCCTATTTTCAGTGTTTTAGCTTTGATTTATTTTTGTGACTTCTCTATCTGAGTTGATATCTGGTTGCTCTCTCCTGTGTTCTAGTCTTGGGTTGTTAACTGATATTATTGATTTTCTGACCAGAGGACTCCTTTTAGTATTTCTTGTGATTTTGGTTCGGTTTTTACAAATTCCCTAAACTTCTATTTATCTGGAAATGCCCTAATTTTGCCATCATATTTGAGAGACAGTTTTGCTGGATATATAATTCTTGGCTGGTAACTTTTTTCCTTCAAGGCTTTATATATGTCATCCCATTGCCTTCTTGCCTGCATGGTTTCTGCTGAGTTGTCAGAGCTTAGTCTTACTGACTCTCCTTTGTAGATGACTTTTCGTTAATCCCTAGCTCCTTTTAAAATTCTCTCTTTATCTTTGGTTTTAGCAGGTTTGATTATAATATGTCTTGGTGACTTTCTTTTGGAATCTAACTTGCATAGGGTTTGATGAGCATCTTGGATAGATATCTTCTCATCTTTGTGATATCAGGCAAGTTTTCTGCCAACAAATCTTCAACAATTCTCTCTTGTATGTTCTGTTATCCCCCCCTATTCTGGTACTACAATCACTTGTAGGTTATTCTTCTTGACAGAGTCCCACATAATTCTTAGGGTTTCTTCATTTTTTTAAATTATTTTATCTGATTTTTCCTCAAATCAGTTGGTGTCAAGTGCTTTATCTTCAATCTCACTAATTCTGACTTCCATTGCCTCAATTCTGCTCCTCTGACTTTCTATTGAGTTGTCTGATTCTGAAATTTTATTGTTAATCTTTTGGATTTCTGATTGCTGTCTCTCTATGGATTCTTGCAGCCTGTTAAATTTGTAATTGTGCTCTTGTATAATCTTCTTAAGTTCCTCTATTGCTTTGTCTGTATGTTCCTTGGCTTGTTCTGAATTTTGACTGATCTCCTTCCTGATATTTTGAAGAGTTCTGTATATAATCTTTTAAATTCTACCTCCAGTAATTCCAGTAAGTTCTCTTCCTCTGGAAAATTTCTTGATTCATTGTTTTTGGAATTTTCTGAAGCCATGACGGTCTGCATCTTTATGTATTTTGATATTGACTATTGTCTCCAAGCCATCAATAAGTTATTATATTTATTTGTTTTATGTTTGCTCTCTGTGTCCTAGCTTCTTGTTTTGTTTTGTTTTGATATTCCCAAATAGGCTGCTTGTGTGAGCTAGTTTGATTATTGGTGCCTTTGAAGGTCTAATGTCCTGTCACCAGGTGGTTAGATCTGTTACTAGGTATGTGAGCATAGGAGTCCGTTTACTTTTGTTGTATGGATTCAGCTGAGGTTTCCAGGTAGTTGGTTACCAAGTGCGTGGTGTAGGCTCTCACCTACAGTCCTAGATGGGCAGAGATGATTGGAGTAGGCACCAGCATCTGACTGTAGTAGGGGGTTACGTGCTGAGCAAGGCAGGGGGCTGACGGCTGCCCCTGAGTGTCTGGGAGGAAAGCGTGCATAGATGGGTGGGTTTTGCAGCTGGACTATGGGCACCCAATGCTGTTGGCTGTAAGGATTGGGAGGCACCACTTACTCTTGAATCCCTGTCACAGGTGGGTAGGTGGCATGGGTGGAGCCACCAGTTCTCAGGCCCCTGATGTGGGTAGGTGAGGACCCTGCTTAATGGGCAGAGCAGTATCAAATGTCATGAACCTGTCACTCCACCATATAGCTGATACAGTGGAAGTTAGGCTTCAGGTATATACCCTCTTGTACTGTGTTAATGAGGGCCTACACTGTTGAAATGGGCCCACATAGGTCTATGCAGGGGTGAAACACATTCAAAGTCCACAGACTCCTTATACCTGTGCCTAGACAAAGGAGCTGTGCCTGCCATGATTTCCCAGCTTAGGGGAGCTGGCAGATTATTTTTTCCTGTTTGTTAATTTGTTCCCTCTCCAAAGCCAGGAGAATGGCTCAGGGCGCATGATGGGTCCTACTTCTGGCCCAGGGGACTTGGCAATCGCTGAAGCCGGTCTAGGACCCAGCGCAGAGCGGGGAGCTGGCAGGTAAATGGGAGAGAGTTTCTTCCCAAACAGGGTGTTTTTTGATCCACACGGTAGGTGAAACGCATGTACTTCTCTTTTGCTAATTGGGTGCTGCTTTTCACTGGCTCTGAAGGCCTGGGCAGACTCTCCATTGCTCGGTCTCTCCCAAGGTGGAAAACGCATCCCAAATGCCACTGCTTACATCACTACGCACTCCAGCCGATCTGGCCTGCAGGACACTGGCTCCAGCCAGGTCAGGTCTGGTAACTCCTCACTGCTTCCAAACTGTCTTTCCTTCCTCCTGCCACTCAGTCTGATTCCTCAACTTTGCCTTTGATGTTCAGGGCTCCTAGATTGTCATATATAACTGATTCACTTGTTTTTTTGGGTCTTTGTTGTAAGAGGGACCACTGGAAGTGTTTGACTACTACACCATCTTGACTCCGTCTCCTATATTTAACTTTTTGAGGAACTGCTGAACTGTTTTCCACAGTGGCTGAATCATTGACCTAAGCCCACCAGCAAGGAGGATTCCAATTTCTCTACATCCTTGTCAACATTGTAATTTTCCTTTTTGGTTGTAGCCATCCTATTGGGTGTCAAGTGGTGCTTCATTGTGGTGTTGACTTGCATTTCCTTAGCCATGAATCGGAATCGACAGCAACGGGTATGTTTTGGTTTAGTCACTTATTCTATGTATTTAAATTTAAATTTATTTCATTATTAAAGCTAAAAAGTCAAATAGGACACAAAGACTTAAGATAAATAATACTTTCTTGCCCTACCCAACCCCCCAGCTGTGCTCCTGGGAGGCAGCCACTTTCTATCCATTTAGCTGTTGCATCTGAGATTCCTCAATACTCAGTTCCTAAATACTATCTTGAATAATTTGTCTCTTGATTTATCAGTTTTAGACATTTTCTATTCATACATTATTTATTGATTTCCTTTGTGCTAATCAACAGTTAGCTTCCATTCCACCCACCATCCAACTACTTTGCTTTCCTCCTCCTCCCAATATAACATTTCTGGTAATATCGATAGTAAGTATTTACACAGCTACCCCATGTCAATATTATTTATATGCACATATTATTTACTGCTAAACCAAGTACAGTACTAACATTACAATTCCTCTTGTATTACTTTTGCTGGAGCTGTTAACTGCATCATTCTATTTGCTTAGTTTTCTTTGTACCTATTGCTAATTCTTCCCACACCCTCCAGCAGACAACCCACCAGTCCTATCCGCTTACCCCTCCAAACACCTCCCTTCTCAAGTCATCTACCTTTCTGTTCCAGTCAGGACTCCATGATCTCTGGGCCTGCTCTCCCCCTGGCCCTTCTTTGTCATCCTAGGCATTTTCCCTCCTCACTCCTCTGTTGAAGCCTGTTTTCTGAATCTTATACTTTGGTCTATTTTCCTCCATTCCTCTCTGGAAGTTTTTAATATCTCTTCTTTATTCCTTCTTGTTGTTGAGTGCTGTCGAGTTGATTCCGACCCACAGGGACGCTATATGACAGAGTAAAATGCCCCATAGTGTTTTCTAGGCTGTAATCTTTATGGAAGCAGATTACCAGGTCTTTCTCTAAAAGGGCCACTGGGTGGGTTTGAACCACTAACCTTTAGGTTAGCAGCTGAGCACTTAATGGTTTCCGCTGCCAGGTCTCCCTTCTTAATTCCTAGTGATCTGAAACGCTACAGTGATGTATCTTGGGGTGTGTCTTTTTTCATTTACTGTGCTGGGTTCTAAATGGCTGTTTTCTATCCAAAGATTCACATGCTTCAGTTCTGGAAGCTTTCTTAATTTTTATTTCCCCCTGCCGTTTTTTCCAGTCTTCTAGAACTCCAATTATTTGCATAGTGAGCCTCACAACGTGATCCTCTTTCTTAGTCTTTTCTTTCCTTTCCTTCTATCATCTGGGAGAGCTCCTTAATGTACTTTTCTAAACTTCCTATTGAATTTTAATTGTGACTATCACCCTGAGTAGTGGTTAAGCTGTTAACCAAAAGGTCAGCAGTTTGAATCCACCAGCCACTTCTTGGAAACCCTATGGAGCAGTTCTACTCTGTCCTATAGGGTCGCTATGAGCCGGAATCGACTCAATGGCCACAGGTTTTTTTGGGCTTATCACAGTTTTAGTTTCCAAGAGCTTTTTCTTGTTTTGGTTTTCTGTTGCTTTTAAAAATAGCAGCCAGCCTTGGGGTCATGGATGTGATAACGTCTCTTATGACTCTGTGTGTAGTAATTTTAAATTTTTAAAAAAGATTTTCTTTTTTTAAATATCCCACATGGCTGTTTCTTCCACTTCGTTTTTCTCTTTGTTTACTTTTCCCTTTGTATTATATGTTCAAGTCTTTCTTTAAATGCCAGGTAGTCCCTAGCCAGGGATCTGTTAGAATAAAGAGTGAGACGTGAGCAAATGGATTGGAAGCTCTGTGTGTGAGGCTGGGGCTTGCTAATTGATAACCTCCATTGTAGGGTGATTGGGTGGTGAGCCTCCCCTTTGAGATTTTAGTGACTGTTCTTCTTTTCTTTGGGATTGTTCAACTTCTCCTGAGAAGAGCCCTCCTTTCCCCTGCTCGGGGGGTTTTCCAGACTGGCTGTGGAGTTCTGGGAGCTTGGCTGGGAAAGGGAGTTAGGAAGGGGTCTCATCACTCAGGATGCAGACTTGCACTAAATCCACTGCGTTTAATCCAGCACTTCACTCCAATTTTCCACTATTCCTGGTTTTCCAAGGTCTGGCGCCTCCCTGGTACATTTCTCCAAAGGGTAAAACTTTTTGCCCTGCAGCGGTCAGACAGAGGTAGGACCTTGAGATCCAACCCACCCTTACGCAGACTTTTAATCTGTTTTCAGTCTGTGATGGACACAAAGATAGTTTGCCCTAATCCCCCTTCAAGGAAGGAATTGTTGCCCAGCTGCGGGGCGTGCTGTGGGCTGACGGTCTTCAGCTGTCAGCTCCGTCGTGGATTTCCTCAGCTCGAGGCCACGCCCTTCGCTGGAGGCCCGCATCCAGTGACTGATGGAGGCGAGGATATCAAGGCTTGACCATATCAGCCCTACGTGGGACAATCCTGATGGGCGATCTTAGCTCCAGAGCTCACCATGGGGTTGGCAGAGGCAGTCCTTGGGCCTGCGGCACAGCTCGACTTCTCCCTGTCGGCAATCCCTTCCTCACTTCCTCCCTCTCACAGGTGTTGATGCCAAGGGCGCCCCCTAATGTACATCCTGTGCGCTACACTGCAGCTCAGACCGCTTCCTGAGGGGTCAACCCATGACAACGGCCCAGGCTTATTCTCTTCTTCAAAACTCCCTATCTCTGCAGCTGGAGCAACCCCTGAGAGAGCTGATAGCAGACGCCCTCCCAGCAGCTGGGCAATGAGGCCTTCACTGAAGGAGGCTGTGGAAGGCGTGTAACCACTTTCTCGTGGTTGTGTTTGAATCTCCCAGCCAGATTAAATTCACTGGGTTGGGGGGCAATTTAACTAAGTATATTCATTCTCAGAGGTGGAGGAGGAAGCTGACTTTTATAGTAGAAGGGGCATAGGTTTTGGAATGTAAGAACTGTATTTGAATAATCCCTGATGGGCCACCTAAAAACTCTGATTGGAGTACATTCATTTTCTTTTCTCATTTGGAAACCCTGGTGGCTTAGTGGTTAAGAGCTATGGCTGCTAACCAAAAGGTCGGCAGTTTGTATCCACCAGGCACTCCCTGGAAACCCTATGGGGGCAGTTCTACCATGTCCTTTAGGGTCACTATCAGTCGGAATCAGGTTTGGTTTTGGGTTTATTATGCAGAGTATATTTTCAGCAGCTACAACAATAAAATCAAATAAATGATTAAAAACAAACAAAAAAACCTCTGTGACATTAGACAAGTTACTTCACCTTTCTGGGCTTTATTTTCTCGTTTGTAAAATGCAAAACATAATGCTCATCTCTCAGAGCTGTTGAGAGGATTAGATCCAATAATTTATGGAACATGCCTAGAACAGTGCCTGGTACATAATGCTACTACTCCCACTCAGATGGTATTCTTTTACCAGTCTATGATTCCAGAATCTTCCTGAATGAAGTCTGAGGAATCAAAGGATGGTGATACATCTGGCACAAAGTAGGTGTCTTCATGTGAGAAATGTTCATGGGCAAATCTATAGGAAGGTTTTTGGTAACATGTCACAGAACTCAATTTTGTTCTTAAATTAAAAAAAAAAAAATTGTTCTTTTAAAAAGTTTTTTTTCCCCTAATTATACAAATAGTAGAAGCATAAAACAAAACAAAACACCAGACCAGCTGCAGTCAACCCCGTGGGTGTCAGAGGTCGAACTGTGCTCCATAGGGTTTTCAATGGCTGATTTTTTGGGAAGTAGATTGCCAGATTTTTCTTCTGAGGTTTCTCTGGGTGGACTTGAACCTTCAACCTTGTGGTTAGCAGCCAAGCGTGTTAACTGCTCGCACTACCCGGGGATGCCAGCACATTGTAAAAACATCCCACAAAAAAACAAATCTGTTGCTGTCAAGTTGATTCTGTGTTACAGAGTAGAACTGTGCTTCATAGGATTTTCTTGGCTGTAATCTTTATGGAAGCAGATCACCAGGCCTTTCTTTTGTTGCACTGCTGGGTGGGTTTGAACTGCCAATGTAGATGAATGTAAACTGTTTTTGCCACCTAGGGACCATCTGGCGTATTGTAGGCACTAGCAAAGATTAGTTGAAGGAAAAACTTGCAGTTCCTGGAAGGAACCACTCTCTGTCCTCCAGACTTCCACATGAATTCATCCCTCTCCTGGCACCTTCTCCCCATATGTTACTCCTAGATAAACCCTACATGTCCTTTAGGACTCAACTCAGAGATCCCTTCCTCCAGGGCACCCTCTCAAGCCTGAGTAATAGAATATCTCTATTATGGTACTTACTATGCTATGTTTTAGTATATTGATTTCTTGTGTAATAGGAAGCTAAGAGAGACTTTCTATTTAGAACTATCTAGAGGCTCCAACGCAGGGTAGAAAGTGATGCAAAGTATCTCACAGTATAAGCAGAGTTGCTAACAATTGAACCTAATACCCACCCGGGGCCTACTGAGGGGTAACTGACTTGGAAATGCTAACACCAGGCCCTGTTTCAAGTCTTAAATGAAGACTGGGAAGGGTGGAAGGGGTTCATTTTGGAACCATAGGCTGTCAGTCTGGCGGGGAGTGCCGTGGCTTTTGTGTCCCTTCTTAGGTGTCACATAAGTGGGTCAAAATGGCCTCTGTGTATTGGCCCCAAGTTGTTTGCTTCATAGCAACTGAGGTCTGTTAATCTCTCCTCCAAAAAAAGCCCACCGGCATCAAAACCAAATTTGTACATATCCAATTGTTTTAAAAATAGCCCAAGCATGACGATTTTTAGGCACTTAGAACATGTCTGCCTTACAAATCCCTTGAAACCGCACCTACTCTCCGCGAGCCACACCCAAAAAGTGCCTCTTGGTTAGCAGCCGAGGACTTAACCGTCTGCACCACCAAGGGACTCTGCGAGCCACAGGGAAGATAAAATCCTGTAGCTGGGAGGGCCCTGGGCGGCTGCTGCTGCTGTCCTGTGGCGCTCTGACCCGAGACTCCCCACCTCACTGCTGGAGGACATTGCTAGAAACTTGTAAGCTCCCTCCTTCTCCTCTTCCCTGGCATTCTTCTTGTGCTTTTCCCCTTCTCATGGGGAAGACCTCCTGCTGGGGGGCACCATCCTGGATGTGCTGTTAGTGCTTTGGCCCCAGGAAATAGCTTGTTTTGCAACACCACTATCTCATAGTCATACCTCTTTTCTGGATCAGTTCCCAATTCCCTCAAACTCACTACATCATGGTTACCCCTCTCTCTCCCCAAGCCAAGTGAGGATGCCGCTCAACGAGAACCAAATACAGGGATTAGAGGTGCCTGCAATAATGGGGCCTGGTGTCCCTTTCCTTGGTGGAGTCCTGCTAAGGCAGTGGGTTAGGATTTGGTGCCGGGCCCTGGGCCTACCCAAGCAGAGCAAACAGAACTGGAGAGAGATGACAGTGTGCAGGGGGTGGCAGGGGCAGGCCATACTCTTGTCATTGACATTGAGATCATGAGTGTCCTGTGGCTCAAGAGGTACCGTGGAAAGACGTTGGGCTTGAGGTAGCTTGCTGGTCTCCACAGAAAGAGGGGTGCCTGCTGGTAACAGGGACTCTAGCAGGAAGCTGCTGTGGAGCACTGCAGGGTCAAGAGCTGACAGCAGATCCAGAAGAAGCTGAGCTGTGGCCGAATCTTCCATGTTGGAACCTCACAGTGGGGAGGCTCCCCCAGGCCACTAAAAAATGTGCCTCAAGTACTTCATGAGAGAATGAGCATCGGTTATAAGAGATACTGTTCTCTTTCTTCATCCTACCCACCCAGCACACAGGAGGGAGAGGAAGAAGGTGCAGAAGCAGACCATGCCACCTCTCCTCTGCCACTCACATGGGTCAGGCATGACCTGGGGCAGAGGAAGAGATAACATTTATGTTGGGGTTTAAAACCAGAATTTCGATAGCTGAAAATGATCAGAAAGCTACAGGATCTGCCTGAGATGTTGTCGGAAAGAGTGATGTAACGTAGCACAATTGGGGAGAGTATTTAGAAAAAAAAAAATCATCTTTGTACCCCACTTGGAGCTCTGGTGGCGCCGTGGTTAAATGTTCGGCTACTAACCAAAAAGTCGGCAGTTTGAATCTACCAGCCTCTCCTTGGAAACCCCATGGGGCAGTTCTACTCTGTCCTATAGGATCGCCATGAGTCGGAATTGACTCGAGGTTACAGGTTGGCTTGCCCTATTCAATTAACTGGTTATACCTGTTCTTTTATTTGTCTCTGTCTAGCTTGCTTTGGGTTGTAAGTTCCTGGAGGGCAAGATTTTGCCAAAGGATTTTTTTTTAAGAGGGAAGCTTTGAAACAATTTGGGCAAATAAGTGACTCTGGTTTTTTGGTCTTATCTTTTGGTCTTATATTGTTTCTCTTTTTCTTTTTTCTGGCATGGTTGCCTGCCTTTGCTTCTCAGTCTGTCTGTACCAAGATGGTGGAGAAGAAGTTATCCCATTCTTCGTATTTGTCTCAGATGAGCTGCGGTGCTACTTTGTCTGCTTGTGGTGCCTGTCCCTAACCCCCTAAAACCAAACCCGTTGTTGTCAAGTCAACTCCAACTCATAGCGACCCTATAGGACAGAGTAGAACTGCCCCATAGGGTTTCCAATGCTGTAATGTTTATGGAAGCAGACTGCCATATCTTTTTCCTGCACCGTGGCTGGTAGGTTCAAACTACCGACCTTTTGGTTGGCAGCGGAGCACTTTAACCACTGTGCCACCAGGGCTGCTAAATACCTTTCTGCCTTGATGCCTAGGATCCTCCCTACTGCAGAGTCCAAAAAAGACTGAACTTAACCTTGAAGTACGTGTATATAGAAATGTCTAAATAGATGGAGGTATCTTGCAGGCATTTGAAAAGACATCGGGCATTTCTTGGGCTTTGCCAGATTATGTGAACAGCAAGAATTTGAGAACAGAATAAACTGCCCTTAAATCTAGTGAAACAGAGAGCACGATTGTGCTTTCTGAACCAGGCTTTCTCCTTAGTGTCAAGCAGATACAGAATACATTCCTTTTCAGCAAAGTTGCTAAGGAAGGAAAAGAGCCCTCCCGTTTGCCCATTGCTCCCTGAATACAACGTCTGCAGGATGGGATTTTGCCTAATCAGCCTTGCTTTCTAGCTTTCACAAATCAGCGATGTTGGCTTCTTCTGAAGCCTCATTTTAATTATCATGGATTTCTGAAAACTGAAGCTTTGCCCAGACTGAGACAAGCAATTTTCAAGCGTTAATGTATTTCTTATTTTGGGTTGACTATTTCCAAACATGGACCATTTTCTGTACTGCTTGTCCTCATATATGAGTTTACGATTCTTTCACGGAGGGTTTTACATGAATATGTCCGTATGTCATAGTTTTAGGAAAAAAAAAAATATTTTGAGCTGCAAGATGAGAGTGGGTTATGTCCAAGTCTTGTAGCAGTTACAGAATTCCACTTTTAGAATATTCTTGTTAGAATTAGGATGACAGAGTGGCTAAATGTGTAGACTCCAGAGTCAAGAAGCAATGGAATCTCATTTTGGTTAATTATTTATTAATCTTTATTAACTTACTTATCCTCCCCCAGGCATAGTTTTGCTATCTGTAAAATGGATGTCATTGATATCTCCTGTTGATCCATATGGTGGTATAAAATGAGGTAAAAATTATTTTTGTCAGATAAAATGGCTTTGAATACCGTTTTTTCCCTCCCTGCGAAAATTACCCTTGGCTGGTTTCTGCTTGCTTTCTAGATCAACTCTCCATTCTTCTCCTCCCTTCTCTGTGCCCCGTGAGTCTGACCTTTACGGAATGCAGCACCCAGGGACCCCTTGACCTCTGGCATCTACGAAGTTCAGCCAACGGGAAACATCAGCAGGATTTGGAGGGTGGAGGAGAGTGAAGCCAGGGTATTTTTTGAGACCTTCTCTCTGGATTCTGACAACTGCTTTTTTCTCTTTCCTCTTTAAGTGTGGTGACAGTCAATGTCCCCAGCTAATCCAGGATACTGAACCCTTCTCAGTTTCCTTTAACCTACCCACATCTTTATAAACAGCACCTTTATTAAACTCTCCTCAATTACCCCATTTGAGGTGCTCTCAGTTTCCTGCTGGTACCCTCCCCATTTGATTCCTAAAGGCTCCCTGAAGACCCCTGTTTCCATTCCAGACCTCAGTCCTGGTTGCCATGCTTGCTCTGTGAGCCAGTCTTGGTGTTGTTGCTGAAACAGAAGCAGTCTGGTTGCCCCATGCCTTCCTTTAACTCAGATCTGGGGGGAGATTGTGTCTAGTCCATATCTCACGCCTGGTGATTCCATGTCTGGTGTGATCCCAGTCCATGCCTGTGGTGCAGTCCCCTCCTTGTAGGCCCTTTAGCCACAGGAGGCAGGCTACAAGTGCTACCTAGGGACAAGGCTATCAGCGGTGCTCCACCTGTCTTGGTTTTTGGCCCTTGGAGGTCAGGTGCCCATCAGTGATGCAGGCTTTACTCCACCTTTAGCTACTCGACTCACTGAGTTTTCTCTCTCTTTCTCTCTCACAACCATTTCCCAACACAGGCCTGCAGTGCCAGGGTAACTATAGCAAATGGGTTTCCAGTTCTAAACTCATGCTTTGTCTGTAATCATCTCTCTCTCTCTCTCTACCAGGAAGTCTTGGTTCCATGGAATCCATGGATAGAACTGTTTCAATACAGTTGGTTTCTTTTGTAACCTTATGTATTTTATTTTATGCTTTCAAAAACATTATTCTGAGAAGGCATCTATAGATGTCACAAGACTGCCAAAGGGACCATGGCATAAAAAACAGTTAAGAATCCTGCTAGTCTGGCAGGTTGCATCCCCACCTATGGGCTCATGTCTTTCTGGGGTGTGACAAGGGCAGATTAGTGCCTACTTTGCAGGGTTCAATAAGATGACAATTTGAAAACATTTGGTTTCTACTTGCTTACCATGACCTGGTACTGTGCTATTATCATTTTAGTATTATATCAAAATCATTAATGCTTTAGGCTCTCTACTTTATTAAAAGCAACAATTCCTTCAAACATCAGAAAATGGGAAAAAGATCCTTCCCCTTCTTCAATTTCCCAAGCTTTTTTGGTTTTTCACACTGATAAGCTCTAGTTAGGGCATTCCTATATGATTTTGTTTCCAGAAGTGAGGTGGTATTTACACTGTATCTCCTGTCTGGTCTCAGTCCCAATGTACAAGCCCCAACCTCCATGTCTGCCCTGCCTTCCAAGACTCAAGTGCGTATTTGTACTCTTTGCACCAGCCAGGGACTCTCTATCAAATTAATAAGACACCTGACTACGGTAATAGGTGTATGAGTTAATCTTGCTATCATTCATTATTGACAGGCACTGTGCTTATATAAGATGAATATTTTATCCATCTGAATATAGCTGTGCTGTATTTCTGGCTTGTTACTTTAAGCCAGAATGATATTCTAAAAAGTTGATGAAATATACTCAGAAGAAAATTAGTCAGTAGTCTAGGAGAGAGGCGATTAGTTAACAAAAGAAGAAGGAGAGGCAGGGGAATTGATTTCACCTTGAGTTAGACAAGGGACAGAAAAAATGCATTTTGAACTTTGAGTAAGTTCATTTTTGTCTGGTTAGAATTTTTAATGCTGTTTTCATAGTAATTATTTTGTTGAGTTTTATTTCCTAAAAGTTAAAGTGTGGATCGAATGATGTATTATCGATCAAGAAAGTGAAAACTGAGTATCGTTTAGGTAGTTGATACTAAGAAGCCAATCTTTGTTTTAAACTTTGTCTGAAACACATTTTTACAATTGGAAAGTAATGGAAAATATTTGCAAAGTAGTTTGCCCTCAGTGCAAAGTCTTTTTATGGGTAGAGGGATTAGCATTAATGTTCCCTGGTGCAAGACTTTGGTTTGGTCCCAAGACCTTAATATTAACCTCAGAATCCACCATACTAAAATCTCCAGCAGCTTTTACATTAGGAATATTGGGTTTAATGAGCTTTTAATGAACCAGACAGCATCCAGAGGTGAGGAAGTGCCTCTTGGCCCTTTGGAATTTTCCCTAGGATTCCCTGGCAGCACTGAGCCTCTCCATTCCTTCCCACTGAAAGCACTTCAAGCCTGCAACGACAATTATTAGTACTTTACTTTGAGCTCCAAGGTATAGTGGCACATGTGCGGACTTTGGGATGACCCAACTTGGGTTCAAATCCTGGCTCTGCATTCTACTAGCTGTGTGATCCTAGGAGGGATGCTTAACCTCCCTGAGTTGCGTTTTACTCATTTGCAACATAGGAATAATTATGCCTACCTTAATGGTTTGTTTTAAGGATTAGAATTAATAAAATTCAAGCACCCAGTATGGTGCTTAGAGCCCTGGTGGTGCAGTGGTTAAGAGCTTGGCTACTAACCAAAAAGGTTGGCGGTTCGAATCCACCAGCTGCTTCTTGGAAACCCTGTGGGGCAGTTGTACTCTGTCCTATTGGGTTGCTATGAGTCAGAATCAACTCGACGGCAATGGGGGTAGTACAGTGCTTGGCACAGAGTCAGCACTAAATGTATGGTAGAAGTTGTGATTACCTTTATTATTTATTTCTTTAATTATTTTTTTAATGTTTAAATTTTATGTCTCTGAGAAGAACAAACACTGTAAGGATCAAAATCTAGGTACACAGTTGTACCTAGTTTTTTGAGTAATTGTTGAATGAAATTGGATGAGACCCTCTCACTTTCTGGCTTCGTTTATTAAATGAGGTGATTCAACCAGGTGATCATCAACATCCCTTCTAGCATTAATATATAAGAGTCTATGAACTATCGTTTAAGGACAAGTGGTATCGCTTCTGGGCATGGAAGTTTTTTTTTTGTGTGGTTGTGTTTATGAAGACCTGCCTGCAGTGGTCCAGGTGAAAGGAGGTGGGGGAGCTGTCTTGGTCATCTGGTGCTGCTATGACAGAAATCCCACAAGTGGATGGCTTTAACAAAGAGAAGTTTATTCTCTCACAGTCCGGTAGGCTACAAGTCCGAATTCAGGGCGCTGGCTCCAGGCGAACACTTTCTCTCTGTCAGCTCTGGAGGAAGGTCCTTGTCATCAGTCTTCCCTTGGTCTGGGAGCTTCTCTGCACAGGAAGCTTAGGTCCAAAGGACACGCTCTGCTCCTGGCGCTGCTTTCTTGGTGGTATAAAGTCCCCGTGTCTCTCTGCTTGCTTCTCTCTTTTATATCTCTAAAGATTGGGCTAAGACACTATCTAATCTTGCAGATCTCATCAACATAACTGCCGCTAATCCATCTTATTACATCATAGTGATAGGATTTACAACACATAGGGAAATCACATCAGATTACAAAATGGTAGACAATCATACAACACTGGGAATCATGACCTAGCCAAGTTGACAGATATTTTGGGGGGACACAATTCAATCCATGACAGGAGCTATCAGTAGGATGAGGTTAGCTTTCAGGGTGTGGCCCAGCCTGGACACTCTTCTCTGTGGCTTCTGATGTCACACCTCTGAGCATCACCTGAGAAGGTTGCTAGGAGAGGCTACGAAAGGTACTCCAGGGGCTCTTCTCTTGCCTCTGATCAGGGAATGGGTTTCTCAAAGGGAGTAGATTCTTGACTTGAGCGTCTGTTATGAAATAATGGTTTGAAATGAAAACAAATGCTAACACTCGGTGAGATGACATGACAGTCGTTTCTGGAGGGCAGTTTGACACTGTGAATCAATAAGTATATTCCTTTGACTGAGCAATTTTACAGGTAGGAACTTATCCTAAGCAAGTACTGAAATAAATGCAGAATGATACAAAGACACACACACACAAATGATAATAAAAGAATGGAAATAACCTAAATGTCTATCAATTGTCGATTATTTAATAAGTTATAGTTGGTTCACATAATGGAACAAACTGCAACCATTTACAATGTTATTGTACATCTGTATTTATTGACATGTAAAAAGGTTAATCGTACGTTTTTAGGAGTTAGAAATATTCAGGCTGTGTACTCAGGAAGGTAAAAATATGCAACTCTCTTTTTAATAACACAACTTTATCCTTACTTTGAGCTCCTGTCTCATTTTAGACAATGCAACCGCTTATTTTTTATCCGATGCTTTTATATGCTTTTTTCTACATCTATTGAGACAGTCATACGGTTTTTTTTCTTTCTTGTTTTAATGTGGCCAAGTACATTATTTGATTTTCTAATATTAAACCTACTCTACATTCTGGTATAAACCCAAATCGGTCATTGTACATTGTCTGTTTTGCACATTGCTAGGTTTGGATTATTACTATGTTCATGTGGGATATTGGCTCCTATTTTGATAACGGTTTTTCCTTCTTTACTGTCTTTATCAGATTTGAGTAGCCAGGTTATGCTAGTCTCTGAAAATTAGTTGTAAAGATTTCCCTCTTTTTCTACTTTCCGGAAGACTTTATGTTAGTTTCAATGATCTGTTCCTTGAAATTTAATAGAATTTTCCAAAGCAGTTTTCTGGGCCTGGTGTTTTCTTCACAGGAAGAGTTTTGGATTAATCAGTTCCTCCTTCCCTCCTTCCCTCCCTTACTTCCTCTTTTCTCCCTCTCTCCATCCCTTCATTCTTTCTTTTGAAAATAGATTTAAGTGATCCTCTAGGGCTTCTAGTACTTGTTGGGTTAGCTTCGGTAAGCTTTATTTTAGGAAGGCGCTCATTCATCTCCATCAAATTTATGGCATGCATGCATTGTTTACAACATCCTCTTATCTGTGTGATCTCTGCAACATCTGTACTTACATGGCCTGATCCATTCCTGGTATAATTTCTCTGTACCTTCTTTTTTCTTGACTGGGTTTGACAGATATTTGTCTATTTTAGTAGTCTTTTCAAAGAATCGATTTTTAGTTTTGTTGATTCTCTGTATTTTATGCTTTTCTTTATTATTAACTTCTGTTCTTACCTTTGTTCTTTACTTTCTTTGGGTTTATTCTGTTGTTCTTCCTTCTTTCATTCAACTTCTTTAGTCATTCGTTTAACCAGTAATTATTCATCACATTCGGTATGCCATGCTCCAGTTCTATATGCCAAAGATACAGTAGTTAGTAAAATAAAACAAAAAATTCCTGCCCTCATGGAGCTTACATTGTTGTGTGCAGTAGAGTTGATACTGACTCATAGTGACCCGATAGGATGGAGTAGAACTGCTCCATAGAGCTTCTAAGGCTGTAGTCTTTACAGAAGCTGATTGCCACATCTTTCTCCCACAGAGCCGCTGGGGGGTTTGAACCGCCTATCTTTCCATCAGCAGCTTAGTGCTTGATCACTGGCCCACCTGGGCTCCTTTGGGTGTTACACGGTAACATGTGGTACATGGAGAAAAATCAAGCAAGGTAAGTAGAGGGCCAGCTGGAAGGCAGTTAACAGTAATAACAACAAAGGGAACAGGAAGGGTTGGGGGAGGAGAAAAGGATTGCAAGTTCTCACAGAGAAGGTGAAACTTAAGTAAGGACACGGAGGAGGTCAAGGACAAGGTCATGAGGATATTTCTCAGGAAACATTGCAGGCAAAAGCGGGAACAATAAGGAGGTTGATGTGGCTGTCCTGGAGTAGGTACTCGTAGGGGCAGACATGGGGGAACTAATTAGAACATCATAACTTTGTAGGACTTGGGCATTTGCTCCAAGTGAGATAGGAAGCCAGTGGAAAGTTTAGGGTAGTACATGGAGGGTAAGCTGGGTCTGGAGCCCTGGTGGCTCAGTGGTTGCAAGCTTGGCTGCTAACCAAAAGGACAGCAGTTTGAATCCACCAGCCACTCCTCGGAAACCCTCTAGGGTCACTATGAGTCAGAATCAACTCAGTTGGTTTGGTTTTATTTTTTGGTTTAAGCAGGGTCTAATATTTTAAGGAGAATCTTGGCTCTATGACTTTTAGCTTTCTTAAAAACTGTTCAATATAAACATTTTTCTCTAAGTAGTGTTTTAGTTATATCCCACACATTTTATTTGACTCTAAATATATTCTCATGTATAGCTTATAAGTGTGTTTTAAAAATTTTAAATGTGGGTTTTCTTTTCTCTTGTTTTTTCTGGTTATTGATTTCTAACTTAATGATATATGGTCATAGACTGAGGTTTGCAGGTCTCCAATTCCTTTGACATTTGAGGCTTGCTTTGTGGCCCATCATAAGATCAATTTTCATCAATGTTCTATGTGTACTTGAAAAGAATGTGCATTTTCTAATTATTGTGTTTGATATTCTTTATATATCCAATAGATCACGTTTGTTAATTGTTCTCTTCAAATCATGTATGCTTCTTTAAAAACATTGTTTCTGATAGTTTGATTTATGAGTTACTTAGAGAGGTATGTTTTTCTTCTCCTAATGATAGATTTGTCTGTTTCTCCCAGTTCTATTTTTTTCATTATGTGATATGTTTTCAGACTGCTTATGTTTTCTGTTATGAGGGTATGTTACTAGGTAAAACAATTACAGAATTATCTTCTTGATGAAATAAACCTTTTGTTGTTAGGCCGTGATCCTTTTTATCTTTAGTAATGCTTTCTTTTAGTAGTGCTTGTTGACCCATCTTTCCAACTGTGCTGGGTACTTTCTATTTGCATCTTCAGATACTCTCTCCACTCTTTTCCTTTCTGACCAAGAAGCTGACCCCTGTGGAAAGAATAACCCAGGCTTCCTTATCCTCTGGCTTCTGGTTGGGTTCTCCTGCACCAACAGGAGAATTGAATAAGGGAGAAAAGAGACATTAGGGTATTTATTCCTCTGGTTTCCTCCTTGCGGTCATGTGGGTTAGCAGTGGATCTACCATGGCTCCAAACAACTTCCTGGCTCTAGTAACTGCCCCCTTCCCATGTTCCTTTAGGTCCAGCGAGGTAACCCAGAGGTAATAACTTCCTAGTGTTCCAAGTCCCTGGATACTTTATCATCCCCGGTTGGAACCTTCACCTCTATCTACACTTCTCTTCAATTATCCTTTTGAGTGTGACTTCTGTGTTTTTCTAGGACCCTGACTGATATTCCAATCCTTTCCTTTCACCTTTCTGGGTTCTTAATGTTTTAGGTGTGTTTCTTGTAAATGACTTATTGCTAAATGTTTTAAAATCCAATTTGATCATCTTTATCTTTTAATTGAAGACTTTAGTTACATTTATTTATTTATTGTGACTATATACATACTCACACATGTCTAAGGTGACAGCTGTTTTCTTTTTGCACATTAAAGATATTGTTTCACGATCTTTTGGCTTCTATTTTGCTTCTATGAATTCAACTGTCTGTGTAACTGTCATTCCTTTGCAAGTGATCTTTTTTTCTCCTTTTTATAATCTTCTCTTTTTCTTTGGTGTTTGAAGCCTCACATATTTGTCTAGGTAAGCATTTCTCAAAAAAACAACCTGGATTTGGGAATTGCGATCTTTAAAGTCCTGGAAAATTCTCAGCCAGGGTTTCCTTGAATAGTTCATCCTCATTTTCTCTATTACTGCCTCCTGACTAAATGGGCCCAAGTTGAACCCTCTCGCACTATCCTCTATGACTTCAAATGTCTGTTTTATGTTTTCCATTTCTTTCTTCTCTGGGATGAGTTCAGATCAGTTCTTTCTATATAGCTCCACTTACATTAATTACCTATTTAGCTCTAGTTGATCTGCTGTTTAATCCATTTACTGAGTTTTTTATTTCTGGAAGTTCTATTTTCTCCTCAAATCTGCTTGGTTGCTCTTTTGTTTCTTGCTCATATTTTCAAAGTTCTGTTTTATTTTCTTAAGCACATAAAACATTGTTATTTATTTATTTTGTTTTGTATCTTATAGTTTCAATATCTGAAGTCTTTTTGGAATTGATTATATGATCTGTTATTTCTCCTGGTTCTCGATCATGCTTTGTTATTTCTCTGCATTTTGTGTTTTTGTACTGTGAGTGCTTAATTTTCCTTGGAACTTTATCTCTGAGATTTTTTGAGCCTTGGGTTAATGATGTTTCTCCAGAGAGGATTTGTGCTGGCTTCTGCCATTTGCCTTGGTTTATTGCTTACCCAGGACGAATTTTAAATTCTATGCTTGAGATGCGTATGTTTCACCACATAATTTAGCATGAATTTGGACCACAAACCTATGTGAGGGCTGATCGGTGGTAATGAATTAAAAAAAAAATATTTTTTCTGTCACACAGTGCCAAGGATGAACCAGGCAAGTTTACTTTATTCTCTTAGAGTATTTCTCATTCATTTACGACGAAGGGTGTAGTTAGACCACCCAACTTGAGTAGCCCTCAAATTTTCTTCTCTTACCTGCATCCCTATAGCTCGTGTACCAAGGTCTCCTTTCAATTTAGGCCATTGCCTCAATTCAAATGTTTATTACCCTTTTCTAGAACTACTATAATAGCTACTTTCTTTCTTTCTTTTTTTTTTTTAATTGTACTTTAGATGAAGGTTTATCGAACGAATTAGCTTCTCATCAAACAATTAATACACATATTGTTTTATTACATTGGTTGCCGACCCCATGACATGTCAACACTCTCCCCTTCTTGACCTTGGATTCCCTATTACCAGCTTTCCTGTCCTCTCCTGCCTTCTTGTCCTTGCCCCTGGGCTGGTGTGCCACTTTAGTCTTGTTTTGTTTTACAGGCCTGTGAAATCTTTGGATGAAGGGTGAACTTAAAGAGTGACTTCATTACTGCACTAAAAGACTGTCTGGGGGCCACACTCTTGGGGTTTCTCCAGTTTGTCAGACCAATAAGTCTGGTCTTTTTTTTTTGTGAGTTTAAATTTTGTTCTACATTTTTCTACAGCTGTGTCTGGGACCCTCTATTATGGTCTGTCAGAGCAGTCAGTGGTGGTAGCCAGGCACCATCTAGTTGTGCTGAACTCAGTCTGGTGGAGGCTGTAGTACTTGTGGTTCATTAGTCCTTTGGACTTATCTTTCCCTTGTGTCTTTGGTTTCCTTAGTTCTCCCTTGCTCCTGAAGGGGTGAGACCAGTGGAATATCATAGATGGCTGCTCACAAGCTTTTAAGGCCCCAGACGCTACTCACCAAAGTAGAATGTAGAACGTTTTCTTTATAAACTATGTTACACCAACTGAGCTAGATGTTCACCAAGACCGTGGTCCCCACAGCCCTCATCCCAGTAATTCGGTCCTTCAGGGAGTTTGGATGGGTCCATGGAACAATAGCTATTTTTTTGTTGTTATTGTTGTTTCTTGACCTCCAAATCTTTCCCCCTCACTCCCATTTTAACAGTGCCATCAGGGTGCTCTTTCTAAAAAATAAAATGTGTTACATGATTATCATATACAGAAAGGAACTTGGCATTAAAATAACTTCACAAACTTGCTATATATTATACGTGGTATCTCATCTCATCTGCAGCAAAATCTCCAGCCACTTCTACTGACCCTGTGCATTCTCTACTGAGTAATGGAATATTTAATTCTCGTGGAATACAGATTTCTGGATTCCATGGAGGTTGAAGTGACTCCCCACGCTATTGCCCTGAGACGATCTTTGAACCTTGGACCTTGAGAAAACTGGTTTCCTAAAGGTCACCTTTAAGTCAAACAATAGTCTAGCTTAATTAGTAAAGAATGTTTTGCCTTGGGCATTGTGCTCGTTAAAAGAATTATCTATGAGCAGTTTCAACATTAGAAACTCCCATGGTCAGACTAGGAGCTATGTTTTAGGGTAAATTAGTAATTATTGGAATTATTCTTCAAGAAATGTTGCATGTCCACAAGTTGGTATGCAAACACTATTCTGGCCCTGTTTCCATGGCAATGTATAATTATTAGCAATAAGCTGGGTATAAGAATCTTTGAAAGATTTTTTTTTGAGTATTTTTGACTCTGTAGTTGGAAATAAGGAGCCCGGGTGGTTCGCTGGTTAAGCGGTTGCCTGCTAAGTGAAAGGTTGACGATTCGAACCCACCAGCTGCTCCATGGGAGAAAGATGTGCCAGTCTGCTTCTGTAAACCCTATGGAGCATTTCTGTCCTATAGAGCCGCTATGAGCTGGAATCGACTTACTGGCAATAGGTAACTGGAAATGGTGCACCAATTTACAAATATATATTAAGTAAAGTTCAATTTCTATTATTGGCTTAACATTATTTTTGTTTTAACAATAACTAAGCCACATGAATATACAAAAGACTGCCAGAAGAAAGAACAAATCTGTCTTGGAAGAAGTACAGCCAGAATGCTCCTTAGAAGTGAGGATGGCGAGACCTTGTCTCATGTACTTTTGACATGTTATCAGGAGGGACTAGTCACTAGAGAAAGACGTCGTGCTTGGTAAAGTGGGGGTCAATGAAATAGAAGAAGACCCTCAACAAGATGGATTGACACAGTGGCTCCAACAATGGGCTCAAACACAGCAACTATTATGAGGATGGCACAGGACTGGGCAGTGTTGCGTTCTGTTGTACGTATGGCTGCCATGAGTTGGAACCAACTTGATGGCACCTAACAACAACAAGCCACATGATATTATTCATTATTTTCTGAACATTTCATGCACTTTACTGTCTGTTTGCCTTTGCACATGCTGTGATCCTATCTAGGACACCTTTTGTATCTCAGGGCTGGGACTAGGGTGAGACAGGCGAGGCATCCAGGTTGCAGAGTTTAAGAAGGCACTTACTCTCAGGTTCACGTAAGTGCTGTGGCTCTTCTGCCTAATGAACTGCCTAATGCCCCTGTCAAAGCCAACCTCATATGTTACCTGTTAACTTTCTAAAAAAGTAATGTAAATTGTGTAAACACCATGTCCCATGAGGACAGAGCCTATGCCTATTCACCACTGTATCTCCAGTGCCTTGAATAGCACCTAGCACATAGCAGGTGCTCAATAAGTAATTGGTGAATGAATGAGTAGACTCTGAGCTGCTTGATAGCAGAGAATAAGTCATGTTCTTCTATGCCCTGTCATCTTATAATTTATTCATGTTACCTTTTTTGTTGTTGTTGATTTTTTTTTTTTTATTGTCCTTTAGGTGAAGGCTTACAGAACAAATAGTTCCTCATGAAACAGTAGTACACATATTGTTTTATGACATTGGTTAGCAACCCCACAACATGTTAACCCTCTCCCTTCTCAACCTTTTTCTTTGGTGAAAATATACATAGCCAAAGATACACCATTTCAAAAATTTCTACATGCACAGTTCAGTGACATCGACTACGCTCTTCCAGTTGTGCTGCTATTCTCACTTCAGATGAAGGCTTACAGAACAAAACAGTTTCTCATTTAACAGTTAGTACACATGTTGCCCTATGACAATGGTTAACAATCTCACAACACATCAACACTATTCTTACTCAACCTTGGGTTCCCTATCACCAGCTTTCCTGTCCCCTCTGACTTCTGGACCTTGTCCTTGGACTGCTGTGCCTCAATAGTCCCATTTGGTTTTATGGGGCTGTCCACTCCCTGGCTGAACCGTGAACCTCAGAAATGACTTCACTACTGAGCTAAAAGGGTGTCTGGGGGCCATACTCTCGGGGTTTCTCCAGTCTCCTTTAGGCCAGTAAATCGTGTCTTTTTTTTGTGAGTTAGAATTTTGTTCTACATCCTTTTCCAGCTCTGTCCAGAACCCTCTGTTGTGATCCTGGTCAGAGCAGTCAGTGGTGGTAGCCGGGCACCATCTAGCTGTACTGGACTCAGTCTAGTGGAGGCCTTGGCAGCTGTGGTCCATTAGTCCTTCGGACTAATCTTTTCCTTGTATCCTGTTTCATGTTACCTTTAAAAAGATGGTGGCTTGTAGGTTGAAGAAGGGTCTGATTAGTCCTATCCAGGCCCTGGGAAGTTTCTGGGTGAACCTTACTTCTTATTACTTACCCTTTGCCTGCTTTCTACAGCTCCTGTGTCTTCGTGTTTTATGGCAAGTGTGTAGTGGTTATGAGTTGGGCTGCTAACCAAAAGCTTAGCAGTTGGAATCCACCAGGCACTCCTTGGAAACCCTGTGGTGCAGTTCTACTCTGTCCTATAGGGTTGCTGAGTCGGAATCCACTCTATGGCAACGGGGTTTTTGTTTTGTTCTGTTTTGTTTTTTAGGTGCAGTAAGGACCTCTAGTGGCTCAGCGGCTGCTACCTGAAAGGTCAATGGTTCAAACCCACCCACCAGCAGCTCCGTGGGAAAAGGATGTGGCAGTCTGCTTCCATAAGGGTAAAGATCAAAGCCTTGGAAACTCTATGGAACATTTCTACTTTGTCCTATAGAGTCTCTGTGAGTTGGAATTGACTCAGTGGCAATAGGTTTGGCTTTGGTTTTGGTAGGCACAGTTGGGTTGAAATAATCAAAGCTGGCTGGTCATCAAGTAACCTGAGAGCTTCTAACATACATGTGAATTCCTGAGCCCCCCACCAGAGACTCTGATTCCATTTTTCTTATGCAAAAACCCAGGACTTGTCATTTTTACAAACTTGCCAGGTGGTTCTGGTAATCATTCAAATTTGAGAAGAAAGACACCACAGTATCAACCATCAAGTTTTAATTTTCTAGATATCCACATGAATTTTTTTTTTAAGAACAGTGATTTCCATAAAGATTTCAGAATTCTGAATGTTCTAAAAATACTTGTACGTCTGCAAATGTTTCTTAAACATACCACAAGGCATCCTGGGAGTATGAGTAGGAGGAGAAGACACAGCCAGAAATACAATGTTTGCAAGGTTCAAATCTGATCTCTGTTTATTTTTCATCTTTTAAAAGACTTAAATGCCATCCCAGAGGATAACTTCCTAAATAGATGGACTGGAGAGGGTTGACCAGTAAAGAAAGCAGAAAGTAGACAAAAAGTGTAATTTACAATAATTCCACTTTTTGCAGAAAATAGCTTCCTCATTGGAGAATAAATTCCATAAATAATTGAGATAGCTGATGGCACCAATAACTGAAGGAAAAAACACACATTCAGCGTGAACCTCAAGCTGTTCTTAATCCTTCAGTGATGTTTAGATCTGAGAAGTACACTGTAGACATTTGACAATAATGGATGTCGTGGAGGCGTTGTGTTCAAAGACATTAAAAATAATCCATTCCCTTAGATATAAACACCTAGCCTAAGCCATTAGAAATTCTCAGCGAGAGACAGAAATAGCTTCTGTAGTCCCCACTGCTCTTTGATTTCTAGTTCTACCATTTCATTATTCATGATTTCTGTGCTGTTCACTTCATCTATTTATTTAAAATGTGAACCCAGATGACAGGAAATGGTCCCAGTGCTGTCTGTTTTGTACAGCCCTTTCCACCCTGAGAAACAGAAATTATATAACTTGTTTTCAATTGTGCAGACTGGGGAGGATTCACATGTTCAGTTTGGTGAGCTTCCAGGAAATAATTTTATAGTGTTTATCTGAAGTTTATCCAGAGTCTCTTGATCTAGAAGTGAGACAGGAAACGTAACACAGAATTGAAAGACCAGGCTCTGCAGAGCGGGAACTCCAAGTGAAGATGTTCTCAGCCAGAAAGATTCTGAGCTGGGACACTCCCAGAATTCACACCTTGGAAAGCTAAAGGCCAAATTCAAGGGCTTATATGATTTAGAAATTACATTAATTTTAATACCTACTGCCATTTACTATTGTTCAGCAAAATATTGAATGATGCAGGAAGCATCAAAAGAAGATGGAAGGAATACACAGTCATTGTACCAAAAAGAATTGGGTGATGTTTAATCATGTCAGGAGGCACCATATGATCAAGAACCAAAGGTACTGAAGGAAGAAGTCCAACCTGCGCTGAAGGCATTGGTGAAGAACAAGGGTCCAGGAATTGATGGAATACCAGTTGAGATGTTTCAACAAATGGATGCAGTGCTGGAGGTGCTCACTCATCTATGCCAAGAAATTTGGAAGACAGCTACCTGGCCAACAGACTGGAAGAGATTCATATTTGTATCCATTCCAAAGAAAGGTGATTCAACAGAATGCTGAAATTATCAAACAATATCATTAATATCACATGCAAATAAAATTTTGCTGAAGATAATTCAAAAGCGGTTGCAGTAGTACATCAACAGGAAGCTGCAAGAAAGATGTTTACCTGTGTTTTATTGACTATGCAAAGGCATTCAACTGTGTAGATCATAACAAATTATGAATAACATCGTGAAGAATAGGAATTCCAGAACAATTAATCGTGCTCATGAGGTATCTATACATAGACCAAGAGGCAGTGGTTCAAACAGAGCAAGCAGATACTGCATGGTTTACAATCAGGAAAGGTGTGCACCAGGGCTGTATCTTTTCACCATACTTATTCAGTCTGTATGCTGAGCAAATAGTACGAGAAGCTAGACTTTATGAAGAAGAACATGGTGTCAGGATTGGAGGAAGGCTTATTAACAACTTGAGATATGTAGATGACACAACCTTGCTTGCTGAAAGTGAAGAGGACTTGAAGCCCTTAGTGATAAAGATCAAAGACTACAACCTTCAGTATGGATTACACCTCAGCATAAAGAAAACAAAAATCCTCACAACTGAACCAATAAGAAACATCATGATAAATGGAGAAAATATTGAAGTTGTCAAGGATTTCATTTTACCTGGATCTACAATCAATGTCCATGGAAGCAGCAGTCAAGAAATCAAATGACATATTGCATTGGGCAAATCTATTGCAAAAGACCTCTTTAGAGTTCTAAAAAGCAAAGATGTCACTTTGATGACTAAGGTGCACCAGACCTAAGCCATGGTGTTTTTAATAGCTTCATATGCATTTGAAAGCTGGACAATGAATAAGGAAGACCGAAGAAGAATTGATGCCTTTGAATTACGGTGTTGGTGAAGAATGTTGAATACACCGTGGACTACCAGAAGAAGGAACACATCTGTCTTAGAAGGACAGCCAGAATGCTCCCTAGAAGTGAGGATGATGAGACTTGTCATTCTATCAGGAGGGATCAGTCCATGGAGAAGGACTTCATGCTTGGTAGAGGGTCATCAAAAGAGAGGAAGACACTCAGTGAGATGGATTGATACAGTGGCTGCAAGGATGGGCTCAAGCATAGCAATGATTGTGAGGATGGTGCAGGACCAGGCAGTGTTTTGCTCTGTTGTACGTAGGGTTGCTATGAGTCGGAACTGACTCGACGGCAGACGGCACCTAACAACAATAACAACATTATTTTTCACTATTCTTGTTACTATTTCTGTGTAACAAAACACCCTGACATGTTTTGGTAGAAGCCATTTTATTTTGCTCATCATTTGGTGGGTCAGAAATTTGGAAAGGGCTCAGCTGGGTGGTTCTTGCTTCACCTGCAGTCAGATGTTCATCATCTGAAGGCTTTACTGGGGTTGGTGTCCAAGATGGCTCACTCTTATGGCTGTCAGTTTATAGTAGCTATTTTCTGGGAGCTCACCTGGGTTGTTACCCAGAGCTTCACTTTCATGGTGATCTTAGACTAGTCAGACTTCCTACATGAGAGCTTACTTCTTCCAGAGCAAGCATCCCAAGAGAAGCAGACAAAACCTATATGGTCCTTTCTGACTTAGCTTTGGAAATCACTCAACTGTACCTTGTTGGTAGAAGCATTCACAAGCCTGTATGTACTCGATGGGAGGAGATATATACTCCATCTCTACATGGGAGTAATGTCAAGGATTTGTGGTGATTAAAACAAAACAAAACAAAAGCCACACTCATACCAGACATGAAATAAAACATATATCGTATTTAATCCTCACAAAACTCCTATGACGTAGGTACTATTATTATTCATGTTTTACAGATGAGGAAATCTAGGCTTGGGAAAGGCATCCTGTATTTTTATTTGATAAATTTGGCAATCCTAGCCTGGACTCAAGTCCTTGTGGGACTAGAGGAACTAAACCTTTTCTCCTTATGATTTATTCATCTTTATATCCACAATACCTGGCACATAATAGGAGCTCAATAAGTAATTAATAAATAATAATTAATTTTAAACTCTGAAGTGGACAATGATAATTCACTCAAAGATCATCTGAAATTCAAAACCAATAAAGGCTCAAAATTGTGCATTCTTTCAGCAGTTTTAATTTGCCATGCTCAAAGATGCTTAGAATTCTGATTCTTCCATGCTGTCCCAGATTACCTGTCAGTTCAGCCGACCTTGAAAAAAGGGATTAAAATTCCAATAATTTTCCATATTCTTCCAATATTATCTGAGGAATAAAGGATTCCATAAAAATTAGTTACGCAGATGATGGAAGTGTTTTTGTTTTAATGCCTTCAATTTTAAAGTTATATATTACCAAAAAAAGGAAATCTGTTAAAAATACACCACACTTTTCTGCCACTTAAACAGAGTGAAGCATCAGGCAAATTGGTTGACTTTAGATAAAATGCATGCTCTTTCTCCTTGCCCAACCTCCTGCCATAGTTTTGGCATTCTTATTGGTGGCCATTCTTCACCCTTGAAGCCCCAACTACGTCCTTTGCTCCATGTCCTCCAGGCCAATCTCATCGTCACTTGAAATGGATCTAACCCCACCATCTAAAACTTGAAGAAATTCAGCTCCCAGCCATGGCCTATTTTCCACTTCTCTCATGTCCTTACTTCTGCTGGCTCTTCTCTACATCCTCACTGAGGCTTCTTGACCTTTGGCCCTTTTCTGGTTTAAACTAGTCTATTGCCTTTCCTACCATTGTGCTGAGTTAGACATTACAATGATGTCACAATGCTCAGGCCTGGGTACCTGGAGGCTGGCTTTCCTGGAGATAAGCATGAGATCATACAGATTGGTCATACCACACATGCTTGCTTTCTGAGCTCGCTGATATCTAGAATTACTTCCATCAAAGTCCTCAGTGGCTTTGCCCAACCTTTTCTAATTTCTGTAAACCCTCCATTAAAATTTGCCCCTACCCTTTTCTCTCTACCTTCTCCTTCCAATACCTCTGACTCCCCCAACATCAGCTACCACTTCTGAACAGATGATCCTTAAATGTTCTGTCTCTGGCCTCAACATTTCTCCCAAGATGTAAACTCATTTCCAACATCTTTCTCACCCCCAAATCAGGTACTTTACTTCCAATTTCTGATAACTGATGTGTTGAATGCGAAGCACTTGCAGGATGCAAACCTAAGACATCATTTTCACCACTTACTGCTCCTTTTAACCTACTCTGAAGGGGTAGTCCATCTTATGTCACTGGGTAGGACACGTCCATAACTTTTCTATTCATTCTTAGATAGAATAGCCCTTAGTCACAAAACACAGTCTTGATGCAGAACTTCAAGAACTTCTCCTTTCCCAGCAAGGGCCAGCTGTAGGTGGACCTTTGGGGTAGAGGTTATGGTCCGCTTTCCTCTTTTCACTTACCACGTCCCATAGTCCCCAGCTGCTGTTTCTGAATTCACCAGAGTGGAAGGGGACAGAAGAGGAGAAATAAGAAAAACAGAAATGTTTAACTTGATGGGCACTGCCATGAAATTACTTCATGCTTTCACAGCTGGACAGATGTTTAAATTTTGCTCTTTTTGTTGTGGGGACATCTATGGGCTCTTTAAAAATCCCATTCTGGGCCCCTCTATTACTCCTATGATGTGAACAGGGTCTCTTCTTCAATTGGCAGCTGCTGATGCTCTCTTGGTTTCTGCCTCCTTGGAACATTCCCAGCCTCTCATTGCCATGCTCCCTTTGCCCTGGAAGGCCATCATCCAGGGCAAGACTCCTTTTGTAATGCCCCAGGCTCACATTCCTGCTGCAGATTCCACATTCAATCCCCAGGATTCAAGTATTTGTGATCTAAAGACAGTTCGATCAACTACCTAGGTGTAGCTCTTCACTCTGTAGCCACAGGCTGCTCTGGTCTTCTCAGGGAGAATCTGAAACCTGTGCCCTGTGTCCTCTACCTGCCAGAAGCACACGCCAAACTCTCACTGGGCTCTGGATGAATGGAAGCACCCACTGTCCCCTCCCTTAGATGCATACGTGTGTTACTCACAGCTGAGATTTTTCCGGATAAACTCTCACAAATCCTTCTCAAATTTTCACTCCCTTGAATATTTCATATTTGTGATTTCAATGAGGACCTTCCTAAGAATTGTATAACCAATTCTTGGGTGCTTTCTTTGAAAATTTGTATCTAGCTGGTCTGTTTCACACATCCCCATCTCTCATCGCTCAGCATGTCAGTCAGAACTTCTAATGTAACATCCGGTTTCACGCTTTTCCCCCATCATGCGGGTTTGAAATCTGAGTCATCTTTGAGTCATCCCTGTTTCTTAACTCCTACTTCCAATCAGCTAATAGGTTCTACTTATTTTACCTCTCAAACTGTCCCATCCCCTCTTACTGCCACATTTGACTTCAAGTTTTCATTATCTCTTCTTGCACGTTGACTAGTGGAGAGGTGGTATTATGGCATGGTGGGTGAGTGCTTGTGCTCTGGACCCAGACTGATTGGGTTTGAAATGCACCTCCACCACTTGTTATCTGAGTAACCTTGGCTAAAGTTACTGAACTCCATATCTCAGTTTTTTCATCTGAAAAATGGGAATACTAATAACTACTTCATAGGGATGGGTGAGAATTAGATGTGTTAATAAATATAGAGTGCTTTGAACATAACCCAAAACCCTTTGCTGTTGAGTCGATTCCAACTCATAGCGATCCTATAGGACAAAGTAGAACTGCCCCATAGGGTTTCCAAGTATCAGCTGGTAGATTTGCACTGCCAACCTTTTGGTGAGTAGGTGCTCTCTTAACCAGTGCACTACTAGGGCTCCTTGAACATAATACAGACTCAATGAATGTCAGGAAATATTATCCTTATTATAATTACTTTTGAATTGTTGTCTCCACGTTTAGTCTTACTCCTTTAATCTGACTCTAACATCACTATCTGTGATAGGACAATTGCAAAATGGCTAGCAAAATTCCCCTCCCTTTCTCCATGCCTTGAGAGTCTTCTTCCACATGGACTATGGGCTAGGCTATGTGACTTGCTTTGGCCAAGGAAGTAATAGCAGAGTGCCTCAAGCAGAGACTTGAAGAGTGTTTGCTCATTGGGATGTGCCCTCTTTTGTTGCTGGAAACCCTTCTGCAGCCATGTAAATAAGCTTGGCTAGCCTGATGGTCACATACAGTTCAGTGGACATTCGGCACCACCTGATTGCCAGCAGGAACTACCAGACATGTGAGTTTGGCCAACCTAGACTAATCAGCTTCTGCAGCTGCATGAGTAAGCCTAGGCAAGAACAGCAGAACTACCCAACCGAGCTCAGCCCAACTGGCTGACTCACTGAATTATGAGCTAATAAATGATCGCTGTTTTAACCACCAGATTTAGAGGTGGTTTGTTACATGGCACTAGATAACTGATACACTGCCATATTGTCTTAGAGAACAGCGCTAATCACATTGCCTTTCCGCTCAAGTGACCATTCTGGTTTGCCTGGGGTAGTCTTGGTTTATGTCTGGCATAGAAATTAATACACCGGCTTCTGTTGAGCTGATGCCGACTCATGGCGATCCCATGTGTGTCACAGCAGAACTGTGATCCTTGGTGTTTTCAATGGCTGATTTTTTTGGAAGTAGATCATCAGGTCTTTCTTCTGAGGCACCTCCGAGTGGACTCCAACCTTGAATGGGTTAACCATTTGCCTCACCCTGGGACTCTTAGTAATTGATAGCATCTTCTTTTACTCTCAAAATTGTTAGCTTGGATGACAAGTTAAATAGTCACCCTACTTCTGCTCAAAATTGTTCCTGTTGCCTGTTGTTTTAAATACTTTTTGACTTAGTGTTCAGGAACTTCCATGAGCTGGCCTCAACCTACATTTCAAGT
The DNA here is from genome assembly GCA_030035585.1 of Dugong dugon. NCBI lineage: Eukaryota > Metazoa > Chordata > Mammalia > Sirenia > Dugongidae > Dugong > Dugong dugon. Next base: position 15,673,383 of record CM057480.1, on the reverse strand, counting down.
AAAGTCTCCCTCCCTACTTCAGGCTTCAAGCATATTAGATTACAGTTGAATTTCCAAAACATAACCTGTACTTTCTATTCTGTATCTGGTCCCTTCCTTGTATAGTTTCCCATGTGTGTTGTATTCTTCGTCCATCTTAAACTCCTACTCCGGTTTTGAAGCACCTTGCCAAGTACTAGCGCTTCTATGAGACTTTATTTCCCTCAGCTGGATGTCGGTGGGCTGACTAATCTCTGTTCCTAGCCATTTTATGGTTGTGGTGACAATGAATCTCATCTTATAATACCTTAGCTTTACAGTTTTATCCTCTCCACCCAACCGTCATGTTCTTGAGGGCAAACACTGTACTTTGCTCATCTTATAATTTCTCATAATGTCTAGTGTAGTGTCAGGAATCTAAGAAGTGATCAATAAATGTTCATTGAATTAATTAAGGTTTTGCTTAATGACCGAGGCCAAGACCAATTATCATACTGTTCTACACACTCTTAGATTGGGTTCCTTGGAAGCCAACTTTGAAATGGATAGTTGCATGTGGAAAGATTGCTTTTGGAGACACACCTGTAAGGAAATGAGGAAGACAGTGTTGGGAAGAGGGAGAAGCTGATCTGAACATGGTTCAACTGAGGCTTCAGCCAATACTGTGGGGCTCTTGGACTGTCATTGAAGCAAAGGGAATTCCTAAGCCCATTTTGAACTTCTAATTCTAGGGACTCCTTTTAAAATTCTTTACTCTTTTCCCTCAATATCAGGCCGACAGTGACCATGGACTACTGAGGTCAGGGTGCCAGATTTAGGATTCTTTCTTCCCATCACCTTTTGCTGCTTCCAGTATACCATAGGTTGGAAAATATAAGTTCCCATCTTCTTAGAATTTGTCTTACATCAGGGATCAGCAAACTTTCAAAGTAAAGGCCAGAAAACAAGTATTTTAGACTTTCTGGGTCATAGTTTCTTTGCAACTATTCAATTCTGCCATTATAATAGCAAAACAGCAGCCGTAGATGATATGTAAACAAATGAGAATAGCTGTGTTCCCATAAAACTTTATTAACAAAAACAGGTGACAGGGTGGATTTGGCCCACAGGCCCTAGTTTGCTGACCCCACGTCTAAATTAAGACCAAATCAGTTCTAAGCAAGAACTTAAAGTGTTTTCCCATAAATAAAGTGCAGTGGTTTTAGTGTGTGGAGTTGGGATTCAATTTTTGGTTTCTTCAAGGGGTTGAGGGTTCACTCTTTGTTCTGAATAGGTAAGATTGCCGATTAAGTCACTTAACTCCAGAGTAGGAATATAAATCTCTAATGTGTTTTATATTTCATGTTTCTATTTTTGTTTGGTAAGAATGTCTTATAAAATAAAAAATTTCCAAGTCATTTAATTTTAATTCATCTAAAAAGTAGTGTTATAATTTATAACTTATTGTCTTAGTCATCTAGTGCTGCCATAACCAAAATACCACAAGTGGATGGCTTTAACAAAGAGAAATTTATTTTCTCACAGTCTAGTAAGCTAGAAGTCCAAATTCAGGGTGTCAGCTCCAGGGGAAGGCTTTCTCTCTCCGTCAGCTCTGGAGGAAGCACCTTATTCTCAATCTTCCCCTGGTCGAGGAGGTTTTCAGGTGCAGGGACCCTGGGTCCAAAGGATGCACCCTGCTCCTGATACTGCTTTCTTGGTGGTAAGAGGTCCCCAATTCTCTGCTTGCTTCTCTCTTTTATATCTCGAAAGAGATTGGCTTACGACACCATCTAATCTTGTAGATATCATCAACATTACTGCTGCCAATCCATCTTCTTACATCATAGTGATAGAGTTTACAACACATACGGAAATCACATCAGATTACAGAATGGTAGACAATTATACAATACTGAGAATTATGACCCAGCAAAGTTGACACATATTTTTGGGGGACACAATTCAGTCCATGACACTTACTTATAATTTATTTGCAAGCTGAAGATGAGAAAAGATGATTATAACCATTTAGATTCAAGATTTTCTCTAGATTTTCCCATTTTTCAGTCTTTTCTGAAGACTCGAAGTCTTATTTTGAAGAGCAAATTCATAGTTGGAATACTTTTTAGGGAAGGAAAATCAATTGTTTGATGAAATAACTACATGTTTAACATCCAGTTTTTGAAATTAAAGTTACACCTGCTGAAATGGGAACAAATAATCATTTCCCAGTGGGCTTCATGGTGGTAATGAAAGGAAGAGCAAGGGGGTTAAGCAAACAAATGATCATGGTTGACTACAGGTAAACAGAGCCCTCATAGAAAATACGTTCACTCCATCATGTGGACCATAGGCTAGTTTAAAACAAACGAACAAATAATCTGGAAAGCCAGTCAAGCAGAGTTTTGATATCTTTTGAGTCACTTGCCGAGATGACTCTGAGTTTTACAGGTTTGGAACATTCTGAGGCTTTATCATCTGCACAGCTTTGAGAAATAATTCCCAGAACTTTTTGAGTTGTGAATCTTTTGCTTGTGCAACACTCGACCATCTCTCTTCCTCCACTGTATTGTAAGATTTAACATGAGTTAAAATATTTTAAAGAAATCTCTGGTGTGTCATCAGGACAAGAGTTTGTGGTTTACTTCTCAGCGTGTTGAAGGAAGGCATTGAGTGGATTGTATTTTTCAAAAGAGGCTGCCAAGAGTGACAATTCTTGAGCTTTTGGATCTCAGGAAACTTTTGCACTCTTAAAAATTATTGAGGACCCTAAATAGTTTTTGTTTCTATGGGTTGTAGCTACAAGTAGGTTGTTGTTGTTGGGTGCCGTTGAGTTGATTCTGACTGTAGGAATCCCATGTAACAGCGTAGAACTGTCTCATAGGATTTTCAAGGTTATAATCTTTATGGGAGCAGATTGTCAGGACTTTTTCCCGAGGCGCCACTTGGTGGGTTTAAACAGCCAACCTTCTGGTTAGCAGCTGAGCACTTAACCGTTGTGCCACCAGGACTCCTTTACAAGTAGGTACTGTATTGGAAATTAAAAGTGAGACAATGTTAAAAAGATTTCTTTATTAATTCATTAAAAAGAACAATAATAAATCTGTTATACGTTAACATAAATAGCCTTTTTTAGGAAAAATAACTCTATTTCCCCAAACAAAAAAAATTTTAGTGGAAAAAATGGCATTGCTTTATATTTTTGCAAATCTCTTCAATGTGTTAATAGAAGACAGCTGGGTTCTCATCTGTGCTTCTGCATTCGGTTTGTGGTGGTATCACATGTATGTACTCTCTGGAAAACTGCACGGGACTTTCATGAGAGAATAAAGATGAAGAGGCAAATAATTTATTCATATTGTTATGAAAATAATTGTGACTTCCTGGACTCCCTGAAATGGTCTTGAGGGCCTTCAGGGGTCCCTGGTCCATACTTAGACTCATTAGTCTAGAGGGATATTACTGGGTCCAATGTTGCATCCTTTATTACAGGGGTGTTCTCAGGCCCTCACTAAGAAGCCTTATTTTATACATAATCTCAGCATCGTTAACTGTTTTGTCTCTGAGTCCCTAGTCAATCAGAAGCGAGGGGACTGTTGAGGTCTGACATTCTGAGAATTAAAAAGTGATAGTTGACACAGCAAGAAAGGAGACAGAAATACTAAACAGGGTACAAAGACCCAAAAGGCACAGCTTGCTCTTTATGATAAAGCATAAGAAAAAAAATTTTTTTAAATGTTAGAAAGATTGTAGATACACAGCAGCCCTGGTGGTGCAGTGGGTAAAGCATTTGGCTGCTAACCGGAATGTTGGCAGTTTGAACCCACCACCGCTCCTCGGGAGAAAGATGTGGTGATCTGTTTCCATAAAGATTTACAGCCTTGGAAACCCTACGGGGCAGTTCTCCTCTGTCCTATAGGGTCGCTCTGAGTTGGAATTGACTCTAGGACAGTGGGTTTGGTTTTAGTTTGGTGGAGACACAAGTAAGATTTCTTCTTAAATAACCCCACAGACCCTTCATAGGTTTCCTGGCATTTAGCTTCTGGGATCTGGGGGTTTCCTCTCCTCCCAGCAGGGGGCTCTGGGCATAAACACAGCTTCCCATAAAAGTCTCCAGGTGCTGGATAGCTGGTGATCTGTTATTCTCCAAAAAAGGTGTCACCCAAACTCAGACAGTTTGTTCCCGTTATAAGGCAGTTGCATACTTCCTCTGTAAAACGGAAAATACGAAAAGTTTGGAGCCAACTCATGAAGCACAGCCTCAAGCTGTGTCCAGCTGTGCTTGGCCCAAGTGGGCCTTACCATAAGGGGCCAACTTAGCGATAAACCTGCTGCTATCAAGTCGATTCCGACTCATAGCAACCCTATAAGACAGAGGAGAACTGCCCCACAGGGTTTCCAAGGCTGTAAATCTTTAAGGAAGCCAACTGCCACATCTTTCTCCAACAGAGCAGCTGGTGGGTTCGAACCTGACCTTTCGGTTAGCAGCCCAGTGCTTAATCACTGCACCACCAGGGCTCCTTTGACTTAACAAGTAACCTGTGCATTTGCTGCTCTCTTGCCTGTGAGCTCCAGCCTGCACTAACTGACCGCTCTGGTGTTTGCCAGAACCATCTCTCTGCTCCAAAGAGAGATTAAAACTTGGGAGAAAAAGAAAAAACAAACAAACAACAAAACCATACCAATGCTCCATGATCTTTTCATTTCTGTATAATCCTTTATTCTTCAAGAATTCTGGCTGAAGGGAAGATTATAAAATATTCTCTTGCTTGACCAGAGTTGAAATTCTCGAAAGCTAATTACTTTAGAGACATTTAAACACATTGCAAGAATTCAAAGAGTTCTTTCCCCAGTACTCACCCCCAACCCTTCACAGATTGGAAGTTAGAAACTGGACTAAAAGGAGTGAGAGTTTCCAATGCTTATATTTAGTAGTTAAGAGAACGTACGATATTGCTTTTGAAAAAAATTCAGAGTAAAATTGTCTTTGGCTTCTAGACAGCTTTGCAGAGTACTCTGTCCCCGCATGAGGTGGCTATGCTTAGAAACACCGCTGTGAGCCTGCTGTAAAACCTACCCCCAACCACATTCACCCTCCGTCCAGTCAGAACTGAGTCCAGTGGATTTTCAGCAGCTCCCCACCTCTTGGCTTTCTTGAGTGTGTACTCTATAATTTTTATAAATAGCTCTAATCTCAGTGGTACAGTAGCCTAAAAATAGGATTAAAAAAAAACCCAAAACAAAAAACTCGTAGGACTCATAGGGACCCTATACGACAGAGTAGAACTGCCCCACAGAGTTTCCAAGGAGTGGCTGGTGGATTCCAACTGCCGACCTTGGGTTAGCAGCCATAGCTCTTAACCACTGCGCTGCCAGGGCTAAAAATAGAGTGCAGTGGATTCCGACTCATAACCACCCTATAGGACAGAGTAGAACTGCTCCACAGGGTTTCCAAGGAGTGGCTGGTGGGTTTGAACTGCCAACATTTTGGTTAGTAGCTGTAACTCTTAACCACTGTGCCCCCAGGGCTCCAAAAATAGGGTATAACTTTCCAGTTCAGTAGAGAAACAAATATTTCCCCCAAGAAATTTCCTAGACTTTCTTTCACTTCAAGTCAAGAGAAGTGGGAAGATTTCTGAAGGATTGTACAATATTTCACTGAGTCTTTATGACAGAATTTCTTCCATTTCCTTAGATGCTGATACATGGTGATCATTTCCCTTGTAATGTGTATCCTGAGTCATTCACTGAAAGTTTAAATGAAATATTTTCCTTTGCTTCTGTGGCTTTTAAAATAACAAAAAGAAACATAGTATTGTACAGGTTAAAGAGGACAGACTACAATGTTTCAGTTACATCTTTTCTCACAAAATCCCACCAAAGCAGCAAAGAGAATAAGAAATGGAAATATAAATTCCATTTTGTTGAAGTGTCTCCATTTGGAGAAGCAAGTAAATTTTCCCTGCAGATACCAAAAAAAAAAAAAAAAGGATTATTTCAGGAGGTCCAAAATTTTAAATAAGAATTTGAAAATGAGTTTCTATGGGAAAGAACTTATCAAAGAAATAATTGGAGATGATTTCTCAGAACTGGAGGGCATATGTCTCCATATGAATTAAAACAAAAATCCTTACAGAGGAACATTATAAAATTTCAGAATACCAGGGATAGAGGGAAGATCTTAGAAGTGTTCAGAGATTTAAAAAGTAGGTAATATCAAAGGAATTGGGAATAAGATTTCAAATATTTCAACCAAGACACTAGGAACTGGAAGACAATGGAGGAAGGGCTTCAAAATTCTGAGAGGAATGATTTTCTAACTCAAGTTCTAAGCATGGCAAAACTATCAATCAAGTGTAAGGGAAAAATAGAGTCATTTTCAGAGTATCAAGTATTTTATTTCTAATGTACACTTTCTTAAGAAGCTACAGCAAAATGGGTGAGTAAACCAAGATATGGGATACAGGAAATGTAGGGCTCAACATAGGAGATGAAGAAATTCCCTATTTTGTAAATAATGAGGTCCCAAGATGCTAGCTATGCAGCAGGCTTAGAGAGCAGTCTAGCTTTAATTGGGAAGATATGGAAAACTCCAGGGGAGAAGTTTCTAGAGAAAAAAAAATTAACTAGTAATTAACCATGTGCATCAAACCACATAGAAAATAGCATTGATGGTGGTTTTATAAATTTATTGGGGAGTGACAGGAAGAATTAATGATAGGTACCTTGAAAATATAAAAATGAAAAATTGAGCCCATTATTAACTCTTGGAAAATTTAAAATTGTATGTAAAAGAAACTATAGTACAATAATTGGCTCAGTAGAAACGAATACTCATTTAATCTTAATGAACACTGAATATTGATGTAAACAAAAAATTGGTTATAACTATGTTGTGTGAATGGAGGCAAAGGAATGAGTGTATGCAGGACAGATTTGCAAGGGCAAGGAAGTTCTAAGAGAGCTAAAATCTTATAAACCATAATAGGAAGTCAATAGAGAATATCTAAAATTGATATCAACGTATGCATATCATTTGAGAAAATGGAGGTAAATACCAGAGAGTTAAAAGAGTTTAAAGTGTTCTTTTGGGGTGAGGATTAGACGGTGGGTAGTGTGGGGCAGAGATTTCCTGCTTTATTTCTGTTTTAAAGCTCAAGTCTGATAACTCTGATATTTGGATAATCTGTTAGCCTGTTTCTATTTTCTATTTTTCCTCTTGGGCCTGTCTCTTGGCATGCATCGCAGTTTTTTTTTTTTTTAAATTAAATGCCAGACATTGTGTATTAAAATTGTAGTTGCTTGGGTGATGTTATCGTTGCCAAAAGATTTCTTTAGTTTCTGTCAGGCAGTTAAAATAGGAGTACATTGCTTTAATCCATTCAGTCACTGAGCTGATTTGATGCTGGGTTTCAGTCTTTGTAAGGCCTATGCAGGTTCAAATTTATCCTAGGGTGTAATCCTTCAGAGGTACTAATTTAGAGCTAGGGATCTTTATCAGAGTCCCTCCATCTTGTTGGGTCCTGAACTCCAATTTTTATCTCCCCAGTTACGTGAGATTGCTGATAGTTTATTTCCCCCACTCCCTTATAGGTTTATTCTGGAACAATTTCCTTAAATAACTTGCACCTGAATCCTCAGAGTCTGCTTCTGGTAGTACCTGACCTAAGACAACATCTTTCAATAAAGCAAAATTAGATGGACAGACAAAAGCAAGACTTAAAACAAACAAACAAACAAACAAACAAAAAAAAAAACCCATTGCCATCAAGTCAATTCCGACTCATAAGGACCCCATGGGACAGAGTAGAACTGCCCCATAGAGTTTCCAAGGAGCACCTGGTGGATTTGAACTGCTGAATTTTTGATTAGCAGCTGTAGCACTTAACCATTGTGCCACCAGGGTTTCCAAGCAAGACTTCGGGAGAAGTAAACCCATCTCTCAGTTGTACTTAGGCCAAACACATCCCACACATTTTTGTGTTTCATCCATCTTGAGGGCCATGAAAAACTAACTTTTATTTTATTTTTATGATTTATTTTACAGTTTCCCATTTGTTTCTGGCTAAGCAGAAGTTGGGAAGGAAATAAAGAAACAAGTGCAGACTTAGTCACACTGTCTGATACTCTGATTTCTCTTTGGCTCAGCCTAACTCTGGTATGAGAAAGCCACAGCTAGGGCCTTCCGCTTAGGTGTTTTTATAAAGATATCGACTACAGAAAATTAGAAAGTCTTACTCATAAGTTTTCAACCTGCTGTGCACATCTGGAATTTGCTTTTGCATCAGAGTCATTTGTATTTTCCTCGTTTGGGCCTACACTCATCTGCTACTGGGCTTCCTGCAGGGTGTGTGACTGACGGAGCACGGCCTTGTGGTAACACTGGGATTCTGTCTGTTCTGGAATATTTTCTGTATTCTCCTTAGAGACAAAATTGTTTTAGTGAGAGTTTTTCCACTACTTCCTTTTGGACCTCAAGAAAAACAAAATGGTTTCCCTGAAGATCCTCAAATTTACATTCAATAAAAGAGATTAAGAAACTAGTAGTATTTCTCTGTGCAAAAAATCTTAAATTTAGAAGGGCTTTTACAGAATTAATGTTTCACAGTTTACAGTGACAGCCCTGTCACAGTCTTGAGACAAGCTATTCTTGTAACAATTTGGCTGATGAAGAAACTAGGTCCATAGAGTTATCTAAGCAACTAGCATGTGGAAAAACTAAGTCTAGAGCCCAAGGTTTACTGACATTTAATTTGGCTCTTTGTACCACTTCATAAGCTAAATGTGGAGGTGGGTATTGTTGATCAAATGGCTTATAATCTGGGCTATAAAATCAGTCTCACACCATATGTAAAGATAAATTCCAGATGTACTAAAATCTGAATGTGAAAAGGAAAACATTTTCAAGAAAACATAGAAAGATATGATTATGGTATTGGAGTAGGGAAATATTTCTTATACAAAGTGTAAAAAGGACGCACAAATGGACACACAGACACACACACACACGAGGGATTAATATGTTCACAGACATTTAAAAAAAAAAAAAAAAGCAAAAACTTCTCAACAAATGATACTGCAAGCAAAGACAAGCTCAGACCAGAAGATATTTACTGTGCATCTAACCAACAGGGGAACAGAATCTAGACTATATAAAAGAACACCTACCTATAAATTGATAAGAAAAGGCAAACAACATAAAGAAAAGTAGGCAAAGGATATAAGCAGGAAATTCAGAGAAGAGGAATTTGTATAGCCAATATGTTTCAGATGTGAGTATAGACAGGAATAACTATTTTGGAGAAAAAGAAAGGTAATATCTAACAAAGTTGAAGATGAACACAGTCCAGTTTCCACTCTAGGTATACTAGAGCCTAGGGCAGGGCTCAGCAAAATATGGCCCTGAATTAGTTTCCTAGGACTGCCATAAATTGGGTGGCTTATAAGAACAGAAATTTATTGTCTCAGAGTTCTGGAGACCAGAAGTCCAAATCAGGGTATCGAAGTATTGATGCCTTCTGAGGGCTCTGAGAAAGAAACTGTTCCATGCCTCTCTCCTAGCTGTAGGTAGTTTCTTGCAGCTGCCCTATCACTTGACTTTCTTCATCTGTCGGTCTCTTTGTAAGAACAGTACTCAGATGAGACTAGGAACTACTGTTCTCTGGTATGATCTCATGTTAACTTAATCGACAGACCATCAAAGACCTAATTTCAAAGAAAGTCCTGTTTACAGATACCAGCGGTTAGGACTTCAACCTAGTTTTTTGGGGGGCCAGGCCCCCAGGCCAAATCTGGCTCACTGCCTGTTTTTGTGAATGAAGTTTCATTGGAACACAGCCCTGCTCATTCATTTACATACTGCCTATGGCTTTTTTCACGCTGAAATGGCAAAGTGGAAGAGTTGCAGCAGAGACTGTATGGCCCACAAAGCCTAAGATACTTACTATCTGGTCCTTTACATAAAAAAGTTTTCTGACCTCTACCCTAGACTACAGAGAAATTCTTATATATACGTACAAGGAAACATGCATAAGGATATTCTTTGAGGTTGCCATGAATTGGAATTGACAGCAGCTGGTTTGGCTTTTGGATTGCTGTTACCTCTCTGTAGTCTATTCTCAACACAGCAGCCAGACAGATCTTTTTAAAATGTAAAAGATGCTCCCCTACACAAAATTCTGCAGAGGCTCTTATATCAGAGGAACAGCCAAAGTCCTACCTGATCTTCACGTTCCCACCATCTGCATTTTCCCCAAGGACTTCTCTGGCCTCACCCTCCTGGCTCACTTTGCTTCAGCCTTGCTGGCCTCCTTGATATTCTTTGGATGTATCTGCCACCCTCTTGTCTCAGGGCCTTTGTTCTTCCTGTTCCTTCTTCCTGGATTGCTTTCCCTCCAGGTGTTTGTGTGGCTTTCTCTCTAACCTTCCTAGGTCTTTACCCAAATGTCACCTTTTCAATTAAGCCAACCAAGCCCACCTATCTACAACTGCATTCCTTCCTCCAGTCTTTGGCATACCACTTCCTCTTTCCCTGCTTTAATTTTCTCCTGGACACTTACCATTCTTTAATGTCCGATATATTTTACCCATTTATTCTTTCTTGACTGTCTCTACCCTCAAGATCAGGAACAGTGACTTTTAACTAATTTACACTGTAAACTTTCACCTAAAACACAATAAAATTAAGAAGAGAGAGACAGAATACCTAACCATAAATAGTCAAAAAAAAGAACAGCTAGTTTTATCTGTTTTGTTGCTGGCCCTACCCTCAGTGTCTAGAACTGTGCCTAGCATCTATTACCTATTGCTGTGAAGTTGATTCTGACTTATAATGACCCTACAGGGCAATGTAGAACTGCCCCATAGGGTTTCCAAGGATGTAAATCTTTACGGGAGCAGACTGCCATATCTTTCACCTGTGGAGTGGCTGGTGGATTCAAACCACCAACCTTTTGGTTAGCAGCCAAGCACTTGAATCTCATTTATTTCTAATCATTATTGGAAGGTATTGCATAGGGCAAGGGAAGGGATCTTGATTCAGAGAGACTTGGTTTGAATTTCAGCTTTGCCACTTACTAGCTTACAATGTAACTTGGACAAGAAAAGAAGAAGTCAAAGATGGAGCCATTCATCTTTTTTCGAGTGCAGTTTGTGTCTCTCTAAGTGGCAGCACACTCATCCTTTCTACCGTGCATGACTGTTATTAGAATCGAAATGAAAATTACTCTTCAGGGTGAGGAATTATTTTTAAAAATTATATAGTAATACTTATCATTTATCATTATTGCAATATGCTCCAAGAACTTTGCTGATAGTTTAACGCGTAGAGTAAATGTGTAAATTTTCATTTAATCATTACACCATCCATGGGAGCTGAGCTTTAAAAAAAAAAAAAAATTTACAGATGAGGATACCAAAGCTCAAGGGTATTAAAGGGGCTTGTCTGAGATCACAGATTCAGTCAGCGGCAGATCAGATATTTTAATTTAGGCCTTGCTAATTTTATAAAATTCTGCTTTATGTGATGTCGACAGAATTATTAAATTCAGTATTTCACTGTTAGGTAGCATGCTGCTGCTATTTAACTCTACTTTTACTTAAAAACAGTTCAAGTGTCTTAGTGAGCACTGAAGTGACAAGACCTTTCTTTTAGTGCCTTGGAAAAGAAGGGGTCAAAGATGGAGTGGTGACAAAGAGAAAGCTTCTTGGGAGAATTCTTTTTAGGCTATATCTAAACACACTCTAATGGCAAGGCAGTTGGAAGTTCAGGACCAGAGCTGCTTCTCTAACACAAAATGTTTTCTTCTGGAAAATGCCGAGATAGTGTAACCCGGTTAGGGTGGGTCCTGCCCGGCGTGTGATTGCTCGAGTCAATGGAGAAGCACTAGGCCTTTGAGAAAGAGAAAGTGGATTTTACTGCAAGCTGGTCAAGCAAGGAGCTTGGAGACTGGGTCTCAAATCAAGTTCCCTGAGGTTGGGGATTCTAGGGCAAGTTATGGGGTTTGGGATAGGGAAGTTATGCATAATTCATGAAGCTTCTGAGAATAGGCAGGCAATTCCAGGAACTAATTAACATGTGTGGGGGTGCAGTAGGGGGTGCAATATGGTGGCTGGGGGTGTGTTTTTTGGGACTATGACACGTGAATTTCATTGAAGGACAGCTTTGTGGCTTATTGCGCAGGTCCAAATGGAGGGGGTCAGTGAAGTGGCCTTGAGCAGAGGAGCAGTAAGGTGGCCTAGATCTACTACACGGGATACCTTATCAGGAACTAACAGACCTGGATGGGTAGAAGGAGGAGGAACAGTTTAATCCTGTTGGTTAGTCCTCATTTTGTGAGAACCAGAGTTCAGTTCTAAGTGTACAAGTAAATTTTGGAATTTGACAAATAGTGGCTTTGTTCTTACTATAGATGAAGACTATCACTTGCAGAGCTCTGGTTCCCTCCCCAGCTTCACCCTCACCCACCCCATGGCTAACAGACAGCCCATTGTAGATGACCAGGAATATGAAACAGAGACCTACATGCCCAGGGCAGTCTCATGTCTTCCCGTCAGAATACTCTCTATTGTAGCACATGGATGTGTGTCTTTCTTAGACAAAGAAAGCAAATCAAAGTCACCTTCCACCAGAAACAACATTTTGCTCCTGGCAGGTGGGTGGGAAAGGAGTGAATGACAGTGCCCGAGTAGAACCATGGACAGAAATGGGCAGAAGTCTGCAGAAATGGAATCCCAACTCACTTGTCAGGCAGCAGGCACAAGGAGCCCTGGTGGTGCAATGGTTAAGCACTCGCCTGGTAACCGGAACATAGATGGTTTGAACCCACCAAGTGCTCCGTGGGAGAAAAGACCTGGGATCTGCTTCCATAAAGACTACAGCCTAGGAACCCCTATGGGGCAGTTCTATTATAGAGTTGCTAGAAGTCAGAATCGACAGCATACAACCACAACAATATTAGAAGGCAAATATGCTTGAGGGAGAGTAGGGGGTGTAACCATGGCCCAGAAACCAGCCCCAGGGCCTTGAATGTCACTAGGACACACATTTCTGTATCTCTTTGTCATAGACTGAAGTGTGTCCCCCCAAAATATCTGTCAGCTTTGCTGGGATGTGATTCCCAGTATTGTATGATTGATTTCCCTATGTGTTGTAAATCCTATCACTATGATGTAATAAATGTATTATCGGCAGTTATATTGATGAAATCTACAAGATTAGATAATGTCTTAAGCCAATATCTTTTGTGATATAAAAGAGAGAAGTGAGTAGAGAGACGTGGGGACTTCACACCACCGGGAGAGCAGTGCCAGGAGTGGAGAGTGCCCTTTGGACCTGGGGTTCCTGCACTGAGATACTCCCAGACCAAAGAAAGACTGATATATCACAAGGACCTTCCTCCAGAGCTAATAGAGAAAGACTTCCCCTGGAGATGATGCCCTGAATTTGGACTTGTAACTACTAGACTGTGAGAGAATAATTTTCTCTTTGTTGAAGACATCCACTTGTGGTATTTCTGTTAGAGCAGCACTAGATGCATAAGACACTGTCAGAGGGACTCCCCCCACATAGCTGGAGAAATGCCTCTGGCAGCACTACACAACACAACACACCTCACCAGAGAGGGATGCATTTCTTTCCCCTGCCCAGTTGGAAAAATCGCAGGGAAAAGCCCTTATTGGCCTGACTGAAGTCATATGCCCATCCTTGGACCAATCATTGTGTGCTGTAATTGGCAGCCCTCACTAGAACCACATGACTGCAATCGGAGAGGATCGATTTCCTAATAGAAAGGGGAGCTGGACCCAAGAGAAGGATATTTAGACCTCTGTAAGATGTCAATTAAGGTCCCTGGTGTGGTGGTGCAATTGGTTTGCGCTTGTCTACTAACCTAAAGGTTGGTGGTTCCAACTCACGGAGTGACACTGAGGAAGAAAAATCTGGCGATCTGCTTCTGTAAAGATTACTGCCAAGACCCTAGGGAGCAAATCTGCTCTGTAACACATGGGGTCACCATGAGTTGGAATCGACTGACTCAACAGCAACAGGTTTGGTTTGAAGGCATCCATTACAGATGCCTATGTACAATGTAGCCATGTATGTAATTTATTGATGCAATAATATATGCTAGTTTCTTTGGACGATCAATTCCTTGCATTTATATAGCAGTTCACGGTTTCCAGAGAGCCCTGGTGGTGCAGTGGTTAAGTGTTCGTCTGCTAACCAAAAGGCTGGCAGTTCAAATCCACCAGCCGCTCTTTGGAAACCCTATGGGGCAGTTCTACTCTGTCCTATAGGGTCACTATGAGTCATATTTGTTACATACTTCACCTAATGGGAACCTTATAACATTCCGCAAATTAGCAGGTGAGGTGGGGTGATCTGTCCAAGGCTATCGGTTGAAATACTTGCTTTGGGTCATCCTTGCTGTCTTTGATCTATTCACTCAGAGGAAATAAGCATTAATCCAGCAACACCATTCTCGGAATCCATTCTGAATTAATACATATGTGCAGTGCTGTTTATTGTAGCATAGTTTGTAGTAGCAAAAACAAAATTTACAGTTCCTTTCAGGGCCCATCAGTAGGAGCACCGTTAAGCGATATATGGTATATCCATCTGATGGAACACTACACAGTCAGCTTATGGCACTGACATGGAAAGATCTCAAAGATGTGTTTATAAGTGAAAAAACAAGTTGCAGAACAATGAATAAAGCAGCATGGTTTCATTTATGTAAAAAACAATACAACAAACCCTACAGATGCACGCAAATATATTGAAAAGGAAGGGAAGAATACACATCAAGCTATAAACTGTGGTTAACACTGGGGAGGGAAGTAGGACAGGGGCGTCTGGTCTTATTTTACTCTGTATACTTATAGCCTGAATCTTTTACAAGGAGGTATCCGTGCACGTCTTATGTAATAAAAGCAAACAAAACAATATCCAAAGCATTCCCCCCAGGGACCCATTGATCTGGGATAAAATTTCTCTAGGTTCATGACTGTTTGGTTTAAAACCTTGAGCACCTCTTCGTTGAACCCCACTATAGAGCTAAGAGTCTTGGGCTTGAGAAGCTCTGAGAAAACATTCATACACTCATGTATCCATGCATCCATCTCTTCTAAATATCTATTATATAGCAAATGAAGTTTGAAGTGTATGCAATTGGGAAAGTAAGACATAGAATTAAAAATAAAACAAAACAACAACAACAACAAACCCAGCTGCTGTTGAGTCTACTCTGACTCATGGCAACTCCATGTGTGTCGGAGTAGAACTGTGCTGCATAGGGTTTTCAATGGCTGATTTTTTGGAAGTAGATCACCAGGCCTTTCTTCTGAGGTGCCTCTGGGTGGACCTCCAACTTTTCCGTTAGCAGATGAGCTTGTTACTGTTTGCACCACCCAGGGACTCCAACATATATGATACAAATTAAATATTAATACAGTCGGTGGAGGTCTTAGTACTAGAACTCGACCCAAGTCTGTTGCCCTCAAGTCAATTTTGACTCTTAGTGACTCTATAGGACAGAGTAGAACTGCCCCATAGGGTTTCCAAGGAGCAGCTGGTGGATTCAAACTGTCAACCTTTTGATTAGCAGCTGAACTCTTAACCACTGCGCCACCAGGTCTCCATTAGGAGTCAGCTAGGACAGAATTCAACACCACTTTGAGTCACTTGGGGCTATGTTATGAGTCGGAATCGACTTGGCAGCAACGGGTTTTGGGTCACTTGGAAATTATTTCTGTGATACAGAAGGCATGTACATTCTTTCTGAATATACGATGAAGGAAAGTGGCTGGATATTTACACTTGTATACAATCTCAGCTTAATGGCAGGAAGTATCAACAGACAAACAAAAGGAACAGAAAACCAATCAGATGAACTCTGGAGAGCTTACACACAGTCGAGGCAAACACCTCCTTTTCTCACAATGCAACTGTCAATCCTTAGCTAAATAGTCAAATAAACACTTAAGAGAAACTCAGAACCAGTTGCTAGGTAAACTGTGGAGAAGGCTTTTTACCCACTCATTTGGGCTAAAAGGTTCTGGACAAGTGCTCAAGGGCTTCCAGATAGACAAAGGCCCCAGAGGGAGCTGGGTTGAGCAGCAGTTGAAAGGAAAGGCATGGAGTAAACAGGATCTCAACAAGACAGTCTTTATTATTGAAAAGCCATTCTGACCAAGCCCTGCTTTTCACCTCCAAATTAAGGTAGCAGGAAGCTTCAGGAAATGAACAGGACCAGCAAATATTGACATAGCACCCTCCACTTATTTTTCCCTCCTATTTCCTTCTGGCCATGGTAGTGTACCCTGCATGTGATGTGTTAAAAAATGAAAAATAATGGACCCCTCTCCCAGTATGAAGCTACTAACTTGGCTACTAACTGAAAGCTTGTTGGTTTGAGTCCATCCAGAGGTGCTTTGGAAGAAGCAATCTACTTCTGAAAGATTACAGCCATTGAAAACCCTATGGAGCATGGTTCTACTAGGTCACACATAGGGTCACCATGAGTTAGAATTGACTGAGGGCCGCTGATTTGGATTTTAATTATTCCTAACAAGTAGAGACTTTGCTTTTATGTTTTGTTTTGTTTTTCTTCCTTACTAATCTAGAACAACAGTTGTTCCAAGCACTTTGGGAACACCTCATCAATTTTAATATGGAAATATAATTTCAAAACACTTTGTTGTATAGGGGATTTTTTTTTCTTGAGGTAGGAAGCATTTCAGGACTGAACTGACATGAAGCTTTTAAATTCTGCTTCCATTTTCAAACCGGTTCCTTACGGCTACCCTTTATAGTCATCCAATTTAGTGAATTTTAACTAATGTATGCCATTGTGCAACAACCACACAATCAATGTAGAGAACATTTCTATCACTCCAAAAAGTTCCTTTACAATTAGTTCCTTATCCTTTCCTTGTCTCTGGCAACCACTGACCTGCTTTCTGTCTCTACAGTTTCACTTTTTAGAAAAGATGTCACATAAACGTAACCATACAGTACATAGTCGTTTGGCTGCTTTTGCTCAGCATAATATTTTTGAGATTCACTCATGTGTCGCACGCACCAGTGGAATTTTTTTAAATTGTTGAGTAGTACTCTGTTGTGTGAATATACCAGTTTGCTTACCCATTTGAAGCCCATAGCACGCCCGCCATCTTGAATAAGCAAGCGGTGATGCCTGCCACTTCTATGTGATATGAGAATTAACTCCTTGCATGTAAGCTAGCTCCTTATTAGGTAATGTAGGAATTAACCCCTGTCTTTAAGATATCTCCTTATTTAGGTGTACTTCCTGTTTCGGCTCAGTTAAGAAAAACAGGAGACTGGGGTCTCAAGACCAGTCGAAACTGGTCTGGAACCAGGTTTGGCAAACCTGACATGCGGAGTACCAACAACTGTGCCCGTTGAATGACTGATTGACATCAGAGGCCGAAAAACACACCCCAGTCTACACCCGGCCGTGGCAATCTTTGTGGCCCGCCCCTTAGACTGAGCAGGAACAGAGATCAGACTGCCCCAGGAACGCCTTTATGGGCCAAACCAATCAGCAGGCTGACTCCACCTTGGGGCGTCCCTGAAGACCCCCGACCCAACTTTACTTTACCCATATAAACCCCTTGGGCCATCTTTCAGGGAGCCACGTTGGTGACAGAAGTCCCGGTGGGCTCCCTTGGCCAACTAAGTAAAGCTGCTTCTTCCCCTTTCACCACTTCATGTCTTTCTAGCTGTGCCCCGGCAGACCCGGAAGCGTCGGGTTACACATTCACCAGCTAGTGTACATTTGGGTTGTTTCCAGTTTTGGGCTCTTATAAATAAAGCTGATATAAGTTTGGTTTGCACTTTTAATTCCCAATTTTATTTTATTTTTTAACATTCTAGAATATTAGACTTTCTGGCTTCTTTTTGTCTACATCTATAATAGGATGAATTTTAACGAAATTCTTATAGTCTTGAAAATAAAGGGTATTCTCTTCTACCTTCTGCAACTCTGCATTGTCTATCTTATTGATGCTATTGATCAACCCAGCAATTTCTTTTATTAAATTTTTATTTGCAATTTATTTATGTAATGCTTAAGTGCCTGGACTGTGGTGCTGGATAGACTCGAGTCTGAGGCGCAACTTTATCTCTTACTAGCTGGATTTTCTTGGGAAAGTCACTTAACCTCTTTAAGTCTCAGTTTTCTCATCTGCAAAGTAGGGCGAACAATAAAAAACATCTACCTCATGGAATTATGAGGATTAAATGAAATGATGTATATAAAATGCTTAGCACAGTCTCAGGCCCATAAAAAATCTCAATAGATGGTAAATTTTGCTCTTTTTATAGTGGCATAGTTAGGCCTTTAATTTCAATTTATTCTTTCCTTTTTTTTTGAATTGAATTTCAGGTATTTCTTAGTATGTGTTTGGATTTTCATTTTTTACTCTATAGTTTGCTATCTGACTATTTCACTTCTTAATGATATTTACTGTGATACTGGGGTTAATGTTTATTACTGTTTATGATTATGATTATTATTTTATGATTATTACCATTATGCTTTTGTAACACTGCTTTTATAATGTTCTCACTGGGCGAATGGTCCCCAAATCAAATGCCTGCAAAGGTCACACAGCAGCCAAATGTGAGAGGTAGACTAAGGCAAGGCCATCAGTGCTCAGCTGCTTGCTCTGATTCCAAGAACATCATCTAACTTGTTGCATTGCCGTTGACAACGAGAGCCCCATAGTCTACAGGCTGTATTTGCCACATGCTGCCTATTTGTGCATCTGCCTTAGCTCTTCCCTTAAGTTTTACCTGTCAATTAAAAAAAAAAAAAATTTTAACTGTGTCTGTGTTAGGCAGCCAGTTATTGACTTTATTATTTCAGACAGTCCACATTTTATGTGGGAGTTCTGCTTGTTTATATTTATTGTTATAATTAGCCCATTTGTAGTATCTACAACCTGCTACTAAGTTTATCTTAAATGTTGTTAGTGTATAGTGTTAGTTCTAATGTATGTGTTTTCTGTCTTTATAATAATCCACATATCCTTTAAAATTTTAAATTGAATAAATAATACAAGAATATGTTATTATTGTAAAAGATTCAAACTATACAGAGATCTTGAGCATGAAATATGAAAAATCCCTTTCATATCCTTCCTTCCACCCATTCTCACTCCATCCCCAAGGGAAATTCACTGTTAACAGTTGAGTATATTTCTGCTCCTCTTTTCTATACATTTTAAATACATTTCTACAAATAGCTACACCTATTTATATAAATATCTTTTAATAGTAAATAATATCGTCTATACAGTGTGCTATGGAGTCCTGGTGGCATAGTGGTTAAGAGCTTGGCTGCTAACCAAAAGGTTGGCAGTTCAAATCCACCAGGCACTCCTTGGAAACCCTATGGGGCAGTTCTACTCTGTCCGATAGAGTGTCACTATGAGTTGGAACTGACTTGAACAACAAGAACAAAGTGCTGTTATTCTTTTTTTTTTTTTTAATTAAACCTGTGACTTATATGGCTACACACCTCATTGTTTTTAGATGATGTGCTTGGATGGGACTTTGTATTGTGTCCCATTTTCTGCTATCACAAATGATACCGCAATACACAGCCCTTTGCCTGCCTCTTTATGCAGGAAGATCAGGTGCCTCCAAGTGGAATTGCTTGGTCAAATGGTGTACATACTTAAATACATTAATCAATACTGCCACATGACTCTATGAAAAGGTCCTGCTTATTGGTATAAACACTAAATAGAACATAAGAGTACATATTTCCTACACACTGCTAAAATATATTTTTAATCTTTATCATTTTGCCATTTCGATCAGTACAAAATGGTATGTAGGTATTACTTTAATTTGTATACCTCCAAATACCTACTATAGGGTAGCTATGAGTCAGAACGACTCAACGGCATACAACAACAACAAATACCTCCTAGTAGATTGATCATTCTACTTGTTTAATGGCCATCTTTGGGCTTTACGTTATAGATTTTTTCTTTAAAAAAATTTCAAGTGTAATTTACAGTAGAAAAGAACATATGTCTTAAATGTACAACTTGATAAATTTTCATAATTGGCCACCCCCTGTAATTGTCCCCCAGATCAAGAAACCAAATATTACCAGCTCCCACCCAGACAGCATCCTCATGTGCTGCTGCTTTTGTACTTCATATAAATGAAACCATACAGTAGGTGCCCTACAGCATCTGGTTTCTTTTGCTTAATGTTATGCTTGTGGGATTCTTCCATGTCATTGCGTGTAGCTGTACCCCATTCCTGCTCATTGCTGTCTAGCATTCTACTGTGTGAATACACTGCAATTTATCCATTCTATTGTTGATTGACATTTGTGTAGTGTCCAGTTTTTGGTGATTATGACTAGCACTGCTATAAACATTCATGTACAGGTTTTTGGGTGAACAAAGTTTCTATTTCTCTTGGGTAAATATCTAGCAGTGAGATTGCTGGGTCATATGCTAAGTGTATGTTTAACTTTATAAGAAACTTTGAAAACTTACAAATTGCTTTCCAAAGTGACTGCACCATTTTGCATTCCCATGAGCAATGTATGAGAGTTCCAGCTGCTCTGCATCTGCTCAGCATATGATATTGTCAGTATTTTCTATTTTGTTCATTCTAATAAGGGCAGAGTAAGGTCTTGTTGCGATTTAATTTGCATTTCCCAAACGTCTAATGACATCAGTGAAAAACAAGGCTCCAGGAATTGACAGAATACCAACTGAGATGTTCCAACAAACTGACGCAACGCTGGAAGTGTTCACTCATTTATGCCAAGAAATTTAGAAGACAGCTACCTGGCCAACCAGCTGGAAGAGATCCGTATTTATGCCTATTCCAAAGAAAGGTGATCCAACCGAATGTGGAAATTATTGAACAATATCAATATCACATACAAGTAAAATTTTGCTGAAGATCATTCAAAAGCGGTTGCAGCAGTACATTGACAGGGAACTGTCAGAAATACAAGCCAGATTCAGAAGAGGATGTGGAATGAGGGATATCATTGCTGATATCAGATGGATCCTGGCTGAAAGCAGAGAATACCAGAGAGATGTTTACCTTTGTTTTATTGACTGTGCAAAGGCATTCGACTGTGTGGATCATAACAAATTATGGATACTATTTCAAAGAATGGGAATTCCAGAGCACTTAATTGTGCTCATGAGGAACCTGTACATAGGTCAAGAAGCAGTCTTTCGGACAGAACAAGGGGATGCTGGGTGGTTTAAAGTCAGGCAAAGTGTGCGTCAGGGTTGTATCCTTTCACCATACTTATTCAATCTGTATGCTGAGCAAATAATCTGAGAAACTGGACTATACGAAGAGGAATGGGGCATCAGGATTGGAAGAAGACTCATTAACAACCTGCATTATGCAGATGACACAATCTTGCTTGCTGAAACTGAAGAGGACTTGAAGCACTTACTGATGAAGATCAGAGATTATAGCCTTCAGTGTGGAGTACACCTTGACATAAAGAAAACAAAAATCCTCACAACTGGACCAATAAGCAACATCATGATTGTCATGGTTTGAACTGTGCCCCCACAAAGATGTGTATATCAGTTTGGCTGGGCCATGATTCCCAGAATAGTGTGGTTGGCCTCCATTTTGTGATTGTGATTTTATGTTAAAGAGGATTACTGTGGGATTGTAACACCACCTTTACCCAGGTCACATCCCTGATCCAATGTAAAGGGAGTTTCCCTGGGGTGTGGCCTGCACCACCTTTTATCTCACAAGAGATAAAAGGAAAGGGAAGCAAGCAGAGAGTAGGGGACCTCATACCATCAAGAAAGCAGTGCCCTGAGCAGAGCTTGTCCTTTGGACTGGGGTCCCCGTGCAGAGAAGCTCCTAGTCCGGGGGAACACTGAAGAGAAGAAGGCCAACAGAGAGAAAAAGCCTTCCCCTGGAGCGGACGCCCTGAATTTGGACTTTTAGCCTACTTTGACTGTGAGGAAATAAACTTCTCTTCATTAAAACCATCCACTTGTGGTATTTCTTTTAGGCAGCACTAGATAACTAAGACAATGATAAATGGAGAAAAGATTGAAGCTGTAACGGATGTCATTTTACTTGGATCCACAATCAACGCCCATGGAAGTAGCAGTCAAGAAATCAAAAGACACATTGCATTGGGCAAATCTGCTGCAAAAGACCTCTTTAAAGTGTTGGAAAGCAAAGATATCACTTTGAGGACTAAGGTGCGCCTGACCCAAGCCATGGTGTTTTCAATCACCTCATATGCATACGAAAGCTGGACAATAAATAAGGAAGACCGAAGAAGAATTGACACCTTTGAATTGTGGTGTTGGTGAAGCATATTGAATATACCATGGACTGCCAGAAGAATGAACAAATCTGTCTTGGAAGAAGTGCAGTCAGAATGCTCCTTAGAAGAGAGCGTGGCAAGACTTCATCTCATGTACTTTGGACATATTAACAGGAGGGATCAGTCCCTGGAGAAGGACATCAAGCTTGGTAAAGTAGAGGGTCAGAGAAAAAGAGGAAGACCCGCAAGTAGATGGATTGATACAGTGGCTGCAACAATGGGCTCAAGCATAAAAATGATCGTGAGAATGGCATAGGACCGGGCAGTGTTTTGTTCTGTTGTACCTAGGGTTGCTGTGAGTTGGAACCGACTCGACGGCACCTAACAACAACAACAACACATGTCTAATGATGTAGAATACCTTTTCATGTGCTTATTTGCCTTCTGCATATCCTCTTTGGTAAAGTCTCTGTTAAGTAATTTGCTTAATTAAAAAATTGGATTGTTTAGTTCTTATTCTTGATTCCTGAGAGTTCCTTGTATATTCTGGATACAAATCTTTTGTCAGATATAAAATTTTTTTTCTGAATTTTATTTATTTTGTTGTTGTTGTTGAGAATATGCACAACAAAATATACACCACTTCATCCATTGCTACACATACAATTCAGTGACATTGATTACATTCTTTGAGGTGTGCGACCATTCTCATCCTCCTTTTCTGAGTTGTTCCTCCCTCATTAACATAACTCACTGCCCCCTAAGGTTCCTATCTAGTCTTTCAAGTTGTTGTTGTCATTTGATCTCATACAGATAGTTCTTAAAAGAGCTTAATGCTCAAAGCAGACCTTTTTTACTAGTTGGCCTAAACTATTGTTTGGTTTTAAGATGACTTCAGGGGATATTTTTGGTCTAAGTTTTAAAGATTATCACAGGGCAATAGTTTCAGGGGTTCATCCACCCTCCATGGTTCCAGAAAGTCTATAGTCCATGAGAATTTGAAATTTTGGTCTGCATTTTCCCCCTTTTGATCAGGTTTCTTCCATGGAATCTTTGATCAAAATGTTCAGTAATGGTAGCCAGGCTCCATCCAGTTCTTCTGGTCTCACAGCAAAGGAGGCAGTCGTTCAATTAGTCATACATTCCACATTCTCCTCCTAGTCCTGATTCTCCTTCTTCCTCTGTTGCTCCAGGTGAATAGAAACCAATTGTGCCTTGGATGACTGCTTGCAAGCTTTTAAGACCCCAGGCACTATGCAACAAACTAGGAGGTAGAACAGAAGCACTAAATGCGTTATTAGGCTGATTAACTGGGATATTCCATGAAACGATGACCCCCAAACCTCAAAACCAAGGAATCAAATCCCATGAGGTGTTTGGCTGTACTTAAGCTGCCTCAGCAGCTACTCTCTCTCTTTTTGTTTGTCATTGTTATAAATATATCTATCATACAACCTTTGCCAATTCAACTTTTTACAGGTGTACAACTTATTGACAGCAATTACAATAATCGCCTGTGAAATTCTACCCTTAATCAATGCTATTTTTCATCACTGTTAACCCCCTTTTACCTCCTTTCCCCCTCCCTCTCACCCCTGCTAACCACTAATGAATTTTGTTCTCTATACATTTGCCTTTTCGTGTCTTTTTATATAAGTGAGATAATACAATATTTGTCCTTTTTTTTTTTTTTTAGCTTATTTCACTCAGCATAGTGTCTTCAAGCTCCGCCCATACTATAACATGTATCAAGACTTCATTTCTCCTACTGGCCGAGTAGTATTCCATTGTATATGTACCACATTTTGTTTATCCCTTCATCTGTTGATGAGCATTTAGCTTTTAGCTACTGTGAATAGTGCTGCGGTGAATATTGGTGTACAAGTCTCTATTTGAGTATCTGCTTTCAAGTATTTTGGGTATATATCCAGAAGTGGAATTGCTGGGTCACATGGTAGTTCTATTTTTAGTTTTTTGAGGAGCCATCACACTATTTTCCAGAGCAGCTGTACCATTTTTGCATTCCCACCAGCAATGGGTAAGTGTTCCAATTTTCCCACATCCTCACCAACATTTGTTATTTTTGTTATTTTTTTTATCTTAGCCGTCCGTGAAATGGTATCTCATTGTGGTTTTGATTTGCATCTCTCTGATGGCTGATGATGCTGAGCATCTTTTCATATGTTTGATGGCCATTTGAATGTCCTTTTTGGTGAAATGTCTATTCAAGTCCTTTGCCCATTTTATGATTGGCTTATTTGTCTTTTTGTTGTTAAGTTGTCAAAGGTTTATGTATATTTTCGTTATTAGATCCTTTTCAGATATATGTTTTCCAAAGATATTCTCCCAACCAGTAGCTTGTCTTTTCATCTTTTTTTGGCAAAGTCTTTTGATGAGCAAAAGTTCTTAATTTTTATAGGGCCCCAATTTTTTATTTCGTCTTTTGCTGTTTGTGCTTTGTCTGTTTTCTTAGATAATCCATTGTTGAAAGTGAGGCCTGATTGCATTGCCCATGCTTGTTCTTGTAAGAATTTTATAGCTTTAGTTTGCACATTTGGCTCCTTAATCCATTTTGAATTTGTTTTTGTGTGTGGTGTGAGGCATGGATCCTGTTTCATTTTTCTGCATGTGGAAGTCCAATTTTCCTAGCATCATTTATTGAAGAAATTATTCTTTCCCCATCAAATGGACATAGCACCTTGTAAAAAATCCGTTGACCATAGATGTATGGGTTTATCTCTGGACTGTCAATTCTATTCCATTGGTCTATGTGTCTATTGTTATACCAGTATCAGGCTGTTTTGATTACTGTAGCTATATGTTGTAGTTAGGTACCATTGAGTTGGTTCTAACTCATAGTGACCCTATGCACAACAGAATGAAGCTCTGCCCAGTCCTCCACCTTCCTCACAATCATTGCTAGGTTTTAGCCCATTGTTGCAGCCCCTGTGTCAATCCATCTCTTAGAAGGCCCTCCTCTTTTTCACTGACCCTCTACTTTACCAAACATGTTGTCCTTCTCTAGGGACTGGTCCATCCTGATAACATGTCCAAAGTATGTGACAAGTCTCACCATCCTCGCTTCCAAGGAGAACTCTGGCTGTACTTCTTCCAAGCCAGACTTGTTCTTTCTTCTGGCAGTCCATGGTATATTAAATATTTTTCGCCAACACCATAATTCAAAGTATGTTTTAAAATCAGGAAGTGTGAGCCTTCCTACTTTGTTCTTCTCTTTCAGCTTTATTTTAGCTACTTGGGGCCTCTTGTCATTCCATATAAAGTTGAGGATTGGCTTCTCTAATTCTGTGAAGAGTGTTGTTGGAATTTTGATCGGGATTGCATTGAATCTATAGATTTACTACAGTGGGGAAACCAACAATTACCAGGTGGAGGAGGGGATGTCACACTCTGGTCACATCCTCATGGAGGTCTGCCTTGTTGCTGTCAAAGTACCCCCCATAGACTGTTGGCTGTGAGTGCAGCCGCCACTCAAGACTCCTGCTTCCTAACACATAGCAGCCTCAGTCAGCAGTCATCAGTGCCAACTGGAAGTGGGGGCAGATTAACCCCAATTGGCCCCCAGGAGGTTTATTCTGTTGGTTTCAGATGCCAAGCTAGTACGTACACAGGAAGGCAGGGAGAGTGCTAACTATGGGAGCAGACTCCACTGCAGGGCCCTTCTGTAGCAATTTACAGCAGGCTTTCAGGTGACAGTGTCCGAGTGGGTGAAGGGCTGTCACACTCCAAATGGACCTCCAGAAGGTCTGCCTTGTTGCTATCAGAGCCCTCCCTGTAGTATTTCGGCAGTGGGTGTAGCCTCCACTAAAGAATGCCTGTTTCTTAGCACATAGCAGCTTCAGTCAGCAGTCATCAGCACTAACCGAAAGGAGGAGTAGACAGACCAGAACTGACTCCTCAGGAGGTCTGTCCTGTTGGTTTCAGAGACCTAAGCTATGGGGCGTCCAGGGAGGCCGGTAGAGTGTTTACTATGGGAGCAGACTCCACTGCACAGGCTTCTGTAGCAATTCATGACAGGCTTGCAGCCGACACTGTTCAGGTAGAGGAGGTGCTGGCACACTCCAAATGGAACCCCAGTGTCATGGTTTGAATTATGTCCCCCCAAAAATGTATGTATCAGTTTGGCTGGACCATGATTCCTGGTACTGTGTGATTTTCCTATATGTTGTAAATCCTGCCTATGATGTTAATGAGGGAGGATGGGTGGCAGTTGTGTTAGTAAGGCAGGACCTGATCTACAAGATTGGATTGTGTCCTGAGGCAATCTCTTGAGATATAAAAGACATAAGTGAGCAGAGAGACAGGGGGACCTCATATCATCAAGAAAGCAGCGCCAGGAGCAGAGCGTGTCCTTTGGACAGGGGTCCCTGTGCGGAGAAGCTCCTAATCCGGGGGAACATTGATGAGAAGGCTGACAGAGAGAAAAAGCCTTCCCCTGGAGTTGACGCCCTAAATTTGGACTTTTAGCCTACTTTGACTGTGAAGAAATAAACTTCTCTTGTTAAAACCATCCACTTGTGGTATTTCTGTTATGGCAGCACTAGATGACTAAGACACCCAGGGAAGTCTGCCTTGCTGCTGTCAGAGCCCCACCGGAGTATATCGGCTGTGGGTGTAGCCTCCACTAAAGATGACTGCTTCTTAGCATACAGCAGCCCAAGTCAGCAGTCCTCAGCACTGACCGAAAGGGGGAGCAGACAGACCAGAACTGACTCTCTGGGAGGTCTATCCTGTTGGTTTCAGAGGTCTGACCTATGGGTGTGTGAGAGGAGGCAGGTAGAATGTTGACTATGAGAGCAGACTTCACTGCAGGGGCCTTCTGTAGCAATTTGCAGTAGGCTTGCAACCAATAATGTCTGGATGGGGAAGGTGTTGGCACACTCCAAACAGACCCCTGGGGAGGTCTGCCTTGTTGATTTTTAGGACAGAAGCTTGGGATTCTGTCTATTTGTACAGGCAGGGGTTGTAGAGGTTGGGAAAGCAGAATCTTTTTCTGGGGCCACTACCCCAGTTCACAGCAGGCAGTGGCTGGGGGAGGGGTGGCACGATGGGAGAAGCGATTTTCCTATCGTATGTGACTCTTTGTTAATTTGTTGATTCTTGCCTGTCTGCAGTTCCCCGCTGCTTTCTTCTGCTCCTCCATTCAGAGTCCACCAGAGCTGAGCACTGTTTCCTCGTGTTTCTTGTTATTTGTGAAGGAGAGTCGGAATGATGGTCTGTTTATGCAGCCATCTTCCCAGAATTCCTCAGATACAAGATTTGCCAATACTACCTTTCAGTCTGTAACTTGTCTGTTTCTGGCCTTTTTTTTTTTTTTTTTTTTAACATTGTTCACTTTTCTTGGTCTGTAAGAGTTTTAAATTTGTTAGGTAGCAAATTTGTCAACCTGTGTTTTATAGCATCAGTTGTCAGTGTATTGCTTAAGAAGGATTATTGAGGTTATACACATCTTTTTTATTTTCTATTAATTTCTACTGTTGTAAAAAATTAAAAATCATCAACACAAATATTAAACTATCTTTTTCCTGTCAAATGACTGGAGGAAGTTAGCATGCTTTTAGTTTTCTTTCTCTGCTTTTTTCCTCACAACCTCTTATGTTGTAAAGTAATTCCAGGTTACCATTATCCTGCACATTCTTTCATTTTTTTGTTTTCCTCTACGGAGGTTGTCTAGGCACATTTTTTCAGAGAGGGTTCATGGGTAATAAACTTCCTGAGTTTTTGAATATTAGAAAATGATTTTTTTTAACTCATTTTTGAGATTAGATAATAATTATAAATTGAAAATAATTTTAAGGTATTGTCTGTTGTCTTTGTACCCCTTTGTTACTGGCGAAATATGCAATACCATCTGGTTGGCAGGTATGTAGGTATTTATATTCTATGGAAGTTTTAGAATTTCCTCTTAAGCTTTGGTTTTCTGAAATGTCACCAGGATGCAGGTGAGAGTCTTTTTTTATTCACTTGTGTCATTTTAATTTGAGAACTCATCTATTTTTGAAAAATGTTTTCTGTTATTTCTCAGAGCTAGTCTTCATTCTAATTCCATCTTTTTCCTATCAGATGGGTATTGATTTTTATGTTGTTTCTGAAATCCCCAGTTGTTTAATTTTTAAATATGAAAATGGAATCTAGGTATCTAAGATCCATAAAATCTATAGGCAAGAAGATTATAGGATATTATCAAGGATATCCTGAGAAAGGAGCTGGGCTAACAAAATAAACGAAAGGAAAATTTTCATCTGGACAAGGTAAACAGTGTTAAGGTAACTGTCCAATCCTATGGCTCTAACAATTGCTAATTAACATAGCTGATTAAATGATTTCCCTTACTAAATTTAATTTTTAGCGAAATTAGTACTAAGGGCCTCCTTTTTGGAGGATAATGTAGCATTGATGTGGAAGTCTAAAGTGCTAGTGCAAGTCCCAATTTTATATTTCTCGTTTTTTACTTAGTTGTCCAATTTTATGAGCAAGTGGGATTTATTAAAGTTTTTCCATGAATTGAATCTCTTCGGATTCGATGATAAAACATCATCAAAATGCAGTCCCTCAGCTAGAAGAGTAAGCGATTGACCAGGTTCAGGCACTGAATATTGGTATAGCTTAAGTGAAGAATTTACTGTGCATTTATAGAGTTTACCAGGTCTCAATGAATTGTCTTTGGTATTATTGCATCCATGCAACCCTCCTCAGTAAATATGCTGAGAACCCTAGGTTCCTGGAAAACAATCATAATAGTAGCCAAAGGTTTGAGCACCTACAATGTGTCAGACACAGTGTTAATAACATTATATATATACTGCCTCGATAATCTTCATGATAACCCTATGATGTAAGTATTATTATTATACCCATTTCAGAGATAACAAAAGTGAGGATATGCGCAAGATCCCATGTTAATTAAGTAGTAGAGTCAGGAATCAAACCCAGGTGGTCTGGCTCCAGGGTCCACACTCTTAAACATTACGTTGTAATGACAGGCATTGATAATACAACAGGCACCAAACAGTGGTTTGAAACATGACCTCAACATTTGCACAAACAACATGGAACTAAATTTATAATTCCTTGGGATGCTGGAGTTCATTCTATGTAGCCTTCGAAGGCCCTTTAAAATAACAACTTTATAATTTGGCCTCATCCCATGTACTGAAATGATATTCCCACTTTCCCCTCGATGTTCCCTTCCTGTATTCTTGGGAATCTTGCTCTGATCTTCAAAATGTGCATGTGAATAATAATTGTAGGTGATATGACAGCCTGGGTAGCTTCTAGGTTACAAGTGAATGGATTTAAATGGAACACTCTCTCAAGGAATCCTCTTACAGAATCTAGTCTTGACTCTGCCAACATGACATGCATGTACAGGAGGAGTTGGTATGCATTTCCCATGCCTGCTGATTCTGCATTATACACCTCATAGAACACGTTTATATTACAGTCGTTCTTTTTACTTCTGTGACTTGAAGTTTTCCACGTTGCTACCTCTTCCTGAGTTTACAAATATGTTGAATTTAGTTTAGTAAAGAGGCCTGCTGGAAGCATTTTTATCAGGACTTTACTTTGTTTGCTTCAAGATAGGATAGAAACCTCTTGGCACACACATTTTATGAAGCAGACAGATTCACAGCACCCATATTAAGCAAAAAGTCCACTCAGTTTCCAGGGTAAAGACTGAAATCAATTGCTTATCAGTTCTGGAGAAGGGATGGGCCACAATCTATTGTTGCCACCAGAAAAGAGATTTAAGAACTGCTTACTTGTGACTGTTTTTTAGGGATACTCAACACAAGGCCTTGATTAACACGAAACTTCTCTGTGCTTCTTCTTCTCCAGACCCTGAATCTGTGGATGATGAGATTGCAGGACCCCAACATTATAGAACATATTAGCTCTGACCCACAGCACACCTAGAATAAGATACAGAGCTAGAGATAGATAGACAGACAGAAAGAGAGAGAGAGCTGTTAAACAGGAACATACTGATCACACACAGAAAAGAAAGAGATACCAATAAAGGAAACACACCCAGGGCTGACAGTAACTGGTCAGGGTTCTTCTGGTGGAGAAATATTCTGCTTTCCTTATATCGTCTCCTTATCTATGTCTGCTGAATTTAGAAACCGAGGAAGGAGAATTCACTCTTGCCTAGACCATTGTACTGGCCTCCAACTGGATTCCTAATCTCCAGTCTGTTCTTCTTGGGCCCTTGGATCCATCCTCTCTGCTCATGGTCTCATCTCTGTGCTTATCCCCCTATCTGTTTTACTTCTTTGTTGGCACTGCAGCCCACTTCCAAACTCTTTGGTCTCCTTTAGTAAACTGAGGGAGACTCCTTTATGGTGAGGTCTGGATAGGTGCTCAAGAAAGTATGTAGAAGAAATGAATAAATAAATTAAAAGAGAGGGGATAATTTTTCTGGAAATACCTTACATCAGTGATTCTCCATCTGGGGACACATTAGAGCCACAAGCAGCATCTTTTGTTTGTAAAATTTCCTCACGTGATGATTCTTTAGCACTGTGAGGTTTCACAACTACTGCTCTAGACCTTTGCTACTCAAAGCATGGTCCTTAGACCAGCAACAATGGCACTACCACCACTGGGGAGCTTGTTAGAAGGGCAGAATCTCAGGCCTCACCCCAACCTTTTGAATCAGCATTTTACTGAATTTACATTCTAACAGGAGATATTTACACACCTTAACATTTGAGAAGCACTCTATAGGGTCACTATGAGTTGGAATCAACTTGACTGCCATGGGTTTGGTTTTGGTTTTGGCTCTAGAGAACTACTGTTCATCTCCTATTCTCATAGAATAATCTTCCTTATCTCTACTACTACAGTGCAAATTCCTTAAGAGTAGGCTTCTTGACTAATTCTAAGTCTAGAACACCTAATACTCATTGCTGTTGAGTCGATTCTAACTCATAGCAACCCTATAGGACAGAGTAGAACTGCCCCATAGGGTTTCCAAGGCTGTAATCTCTACAGAAGAAGACTGTGACATCTTTCTCCTGCAGAACTGCTGGTGGGTTCAAGCCACCCACCTTTTGGTTAGCAGCCAAGTGTTTTAACCACTGTGCCACCAGGGCTCCTTAGAGCACCTAGCATAGTGCTTATTATTATTATTTGCATACAGAGGTGTTCAAAAAGTATTTGTGAATAAATGGATCTTTTAGTGGGTGTGAATTGGGTACAGTCCTTATCTACAAGGTGTGTACACACTTTCTCTCTTCACACCACCTGCTATGCCTCCCCCTGCCTCCCAGATAACAGAGACCTCGCCCTGGCATGCCATTTTAATTACCCCGAAATCTCACATCATTAAGAAAATCTCACATGTAGGAGTCATTTCAGACATTCTTGATGTATCAAGAAAAAGCAATCTAAACACTTCAGGCTCCACTCCCCTAGAACATGCTGCTATCTGAAGGTTCGCTGTGTGGGCTAAGGCTAGGATTTCATCTGCTCCCACATAAAGGAAGTTAGCATTCTTCTTGGAATTTCCATCACCATGGTTACTGGCACTGAGTAGCTTGCCTTAGAATCTCAGGAGCATTCCTCTTTTTCTGATAATGAGTAGAAGTGAAAACGAAAACGCCTGATCACTTGGCACTATCCATTCTCCTCACCATGGCAGAGATTTTCCACCTTTAGAAAAATTTTCACTCTTCTGGGAAATGGTCAAGTTGAATAACTTTGAGAATTAACAAGTCTCAGGGGGCTTCTAGAAGTAGAGTGTGGTAGGCAGAATAATGGCCACCAAAGATGTTCATGTCCTAATCTCCAGAACCTGTGAATATGTTACTTTACATGGGAAAAGGGTCTTTGCAGACGTGATTAAAGTTAAGGAGCTTGAGATAGGGAGATTATCCTGGATTATCCAGTAGGCCCAGTCTAATCACCCAAGTCCTTCAAAGCAGAAAACCTTTTCCAGCTACGTAGAACCAGAAAGATGGCAGTCTGGAAGAACTTGGCCTGCCATTGTTAAAGAAGCAAGGGAAGGGGGCCACAAGCCAAGAAATGCTGGGCGATCTATAGAAACTAGAAAAGGCAAGGAAACAGATTCTCCCCTAGAGCCTCCATAAGGAAATGGAGTCCTGCTGACACTTATGTTTTAGCCCAGTGAGAGCTGTGCTGGACTTTTGACCTAAAGAACTGTAAGATAACATGTTTGTTTTGTTTAAGCCATGAAATTTGTGGTAATTTGTTACAACAGCAATAGAAATCTAATAAATGAGAACAAGATACCTTTTTGTTTCTAGGTCTCTAAGGTGTGTTTGGAGGTAAAGACCAGGTTAAAAGCATCCAGTAAAGAATCTGTTTTGTTACACTGCTTTGCGTCACATCATATAAATCTTCTCAATTGTCAGAAAATACTTTTCCTTTTGAAATAAACTCTGTTTTTAAAATGCCCTTCCTTCCCTTTTGCTGATGTGAAGAAGAGGATCCAGTGCTGGGATGGAAGGATGATGAATATGACAAATAATGTTAGGATTTGAAGTGTTTAGATGTGGCCCCCTACTCCAAAACACCTACCCCCACTCCAGATTCGTAATTCCACTATTAGAGACCCAGGTCTTGCATACTTTTTAGTTTTCAAGAGGTTTTCCCTATTGTAAGAACCTATACCCCTGGAGAGGTAACTGCTGTAAACCCTTCCAGGAAAATATGATGACTTTCACACTCCATGTGGGATACATACAAGAGAGGTTATACAGGAAAGGTTAAGAGGTGAAGGGAGGTAAAGCAGCAAGCTTACTGTAATCATGATTTTGTCAAGAACTATTTACCTAAAAGAATTAAGGAAATTTAAATAAGATCCTAAAAGGAAAATATTATTTGTCTTCTTTTAGTGCCTACTTTGTGCCAAGTGTTTTGTTTAGGCCACCTTGTTTAATCTTTTCCATAACCCTGCAAAGTGTCAGGTATGGGATTTGATTTTACCTATTACAAGCTAATAAGTTATCCTGGTAATGTTTGAAATGGATTTTCCAGTGAATGTTAGTCTGTTATTTTTGATGCTTGCAGAAGACATGAGCCTGCTGGGTCAGAGAAAAAGGACTTTATTACTCCAGGCACAGCAAACAGAGTAAGAGTCAGCAAGTTTGCATCAATTCGTTGCCACCCAAGTTCCAAAGGGGCAAGGTGACATTGGTCCAGGTGGATATTATGCCCACAGTGGGTTTGAGTCTCAGCTAAGAAATCCTGAGCTTGAGGAACCCACTGCTTTTATAGTAAGTAGTAAGCTTTTTGTTTCAGAGGGAGACATTACCTCATCCCTCAAGGTTGCTCCCTGCAAACATAACCCTGAGAAATGGCCTGGGTAAAGAGTAATCAGGGCCTTGTCACGTTCCACAATACCATCTATGAACAAGAGAGACCCTGTCTCTCCCAACACAAAATAGGTGCTATTATCCTTATTGCAAAAGCAAGAAAATTGACGCTAAAGAAAGTTAAACAACTTGCCCAAGGACACAATTAACAGGGAGTGAGTCCAGGATTGAAATCCATATCTGTAGTCTGAGCCCATGAGCCTTCCACCATATGCTGCTGTCAACTGGGAAGGGCCTTGGAAAAATAATTACATCCCACTGGTCTTTTTTTTTTTTTTAACAAATCTAAGATAACAAATGCAACCTTTATATTAAAAGAAATTACTAGAAAGTAGTGGGATTTCTGATTTCTAATGGAAATGTAAAGATATTCGTTTATTCATTTACAAATATTACTAAAAACTGTCTATGTAGCTGTCTATGGCAGGAATGGATGGAAAGAGAAAAAGGAAAGGAAGAGAAAACTTAAGAAAAAAGAGAATGCTAGTCAGGGGAATGCCTCAGCACCACTCAGCCCAAGAGTGTTCTAAATTTCCAAACAAAACTAGAAAGTCTGTAGAACTTTGACATCAAGAAAGTTTGCTTTTCCTGAACTCTTAATTACTTTAAATTGAAAGTCACTTCAATTTACTTTTCAGGAGCCCTGGTGGCTCAGTGGTTAAAGCACTGGGCTGCTAACTGAAAGGTCAGTGGTTCGAACCCACCAGCTGCTCTGAGAGAGAAGGATGTGGCAGTCTGCTTATGTAAAGATTAACCGACGAAACCAAACCCCTTGCCATCAAGTTGATTCCAACTCCTGGCAACCCAACAGGACAGAGCAGAACTGCTCCGTAAGGCCTCCAAGGAGCAGCTGGTAGATTTGAACTGCTGACCTTTTGGTTAGCAGCTGAGCTCTTAACCACTGTGCCACCAGGGCTGCATGCAACGACTACAGCCTTGGAAACCTTATGGGGCAGTTCTACTCTGTCCTATAGGGTAGCTATGAGTCGGAATTGACTTGACGGCATTGGGTTTTAGTTTCTTGGTTTCCAATTTATTTTCTGTGGCTTCTCTGGCTCTTGGGTTTCATTGAGTATAACCTGGGCAACTTCTGTAGAAATTTATCATTGCATTGAGGAGGAAGATACATTGATTTGAAAAAAAACTCAGTCTCTTGGAATAAATGTCAACAAGATTCATTGAAAGGGTTTTTAAAATGTGAGCTCTCTACGAATACAAAAGGACAAACTCATTAGGCTCTCAAATGTCTCTAAGGAAGGTAGT
Source organism: Dugong dugon (assembly GCA_030035585.1). NCBI lineage: Eukaryota > Metazoa > Chordata > Mammalia > Sirenia > Dugongidae > Dugong > Dugong dugon. The sequence continues at coordinate 15,638,483 of CM057480.1, read as the reverse complement.
GATGACCGAAGGCTAAATCGTGGCGCTTCCCTATGTCTCATAAAAGCTGAGGATGAGAACTTTTTTCCTTACCCTTTTGACGTCACTTATCTAAATACGTTACTTACCCAAAACAATTATGGTTGTAGAGAAGTTCTCAGCTTCCAGAAAGCCTAGGGAATATATTGTTTAAGTGTAAGCCTCTTTCACCGGCCCCATTCCTATCCTTTCTATTGATCTGGTTTTGTGATCATATAACCCCCATGGATTAACTCCTAGAGATCTTTCCTGAATCAAGTCTACATGGAAAGTTGAAGTGATTAATATGTCTGTGTATTTATGCATTTGAAATGTTGAGAGGGAGGTTTATACACTGAAATGTTAACCATTATGTTAATTGGGCCATGGGATCTTTGGTGGACATTGTGGGGCAACACCTGAAGGCCTAAATTGGGGTGGGAGTGCTCTGTCCTTCCGGGCCTCATGAGAACAATTCCTGGCCACCTAGCTGTGAATGGCACAATTCACACAATAATGTAGTTTCTCATACAGCTTGGGAAGCACATATGCCTCGAAGACACTTGCTTCAGAAATGTCCCTGACGGTTGAGGCCTCTACTGTGTTTGGAATTATGAACTTTTTGAAGGCCTTGTCCTTGGGCACACAGGTGAAGTTGGTGCAGTGAATAGGCTGCACGTGGTTGCAGCCCTTTTTGGCACAACCATAGTTCCTCCTTTGTCATCCTGGAAGTGAGGACTCTAGAGAGCACAGATGATTCTTTCGTATCCTTGCCTGAGGTTGGGTTAGCAGAGGTGGAGAAGGAGTTCTGTCCCTGGGCCTGGCTTTCCATCCTGCAGTTTGTCTCACACCTGTGTTGCTGCTCCTTTGTTCTTGCAAACAGTACATGCATAATTCTTCCTACTGCTTGTGAATGGGTGTTTGGGGGAGAGAGGAAAGGGAAGGTGGGCATGCAAAAGCAACAGGAGGTGTCATCCTGGTCAGACAACTTTCCCTCATGTCTCTTTGGATATTGTGGGAGTTTCGGTTGTTGGTCCTTTGGCCTGCTGGGCTTTTCTTTCTGTTCATTCACTTAACAATTATTTACTGAGCGATACTATGTGCCAGGCACTTCCTAGATACTGGGGATATAGCAGTAACAAAACAAATTTCCTTCTTACATTCTGTTTGTTGATGTTGTTAGCGGCCTTGAGTTGACCCCCTACTCACGGTGACCCCATGAACAACAGAAGGAAACACTGCCCGGTCCTATGCCATCCCCATGATCTATTGGAGATCGGACTGTTGTGATCCACAGGGTTTTCATTGACTGATCTTTCAGAGGTAAGTCGCTGGGCCTTTCTTCCTAGTCCATCTTAGTCTAGAAGCTCCACCAAACGTGTGCAACATCATAGCAACATGCAAGTCTCCCCTGACAGACAGGTGGTGGCTGCGCATGAGGTACATTGGCCGGGAATTGAACCTGAGAATTCTACCACTGAACCAGTACTGCCTTCTGCATTCTGGTAGATAATTAAAAAGTTTAAGAAATTATGTCTGGTTGAATGGACATGGGGAATCAGGGGTGGAAAGGAGGAATGTGCTGTCACAGTATAGGGAGAACAAGTAGGGTCACATAACAATGTATGTATAAATTTTTGTATGAGAGACTGACTTGAAATGTAAACTTTCACTTAAACTACAACAATAAATAAACAAACAACAACAAAAAGTTGTGTCAGGTTGAGATACCTGCTAGGAAGAAACATAAACTGGGACAAGTCAGAGGGAAAGTGATGGGGGACGATGGGGAAGGGAGCCTTTTTTAAAAAAATCAGGCCAAGAGGGAAATCCTCTCTGATAAGGTGGCATTTGAGTAGAGACCTGAAGGAAGGCAGGGAAGGAGCTGCTATTCCAGGCAGAGGGAACAGCACACCAGGTCCTGAGGTGTGAACGTGCGTGGGCTTTGCAAGGAATAGCAGGGAGTCCAGTGCAGCTTGGGCTGAGCTAGTGAGCTGTGAGTGGTAGGAGAAAAGGACAGAGGGGTAGCTGGGCCCAGGCCATGAAACATATAAATGATGCCTTTAGATTTTACGTGATTGAGATGGGAGGCTCTTGGGGAATTTTGGGCAGAAAAGCAACATGATATGACATATTTTAGAAGAGTCATTTTTGTTCTATAATTTATTTGTGGGAGAAATATTTTGGAGAAAAGATTGAAGTTGTCAAGGATTTCATTTTACTTGGATCCACAATCAACACCCAGAGAAGCAGCAATCAAGAAATCAAATGATGCAATGCATTTGGCAAATCTGCCGCAAAAGACCTCTTTAGAGTTCTAAAAAGCAAAGACGTCACTTTGATGACTAAGGTGCACCTGACCCAAGCCATGATCTTTTCAATTGCCTCATATGCATGAGAAAGCTGGACAATGAGAATGGAAAACCGAAGAAGAATTGACAAATTTGAATTATGGTGTTGGCAAATAATATGGAATATACTGTGGACTGCCAGAAGAACGAACAAATTTGTCTTGGAAGAAGTACAGCCAAAATACTCCTTAGAAGTAAGGATGGCGAGACTTCGTCTCATGTACTTTAGACATGTTATCAGAAGGGACTAGTGCCTAGAGAAGGACATCATGCTTGGTAAAGTAGAGGGGGAGTGAAAAAAAGGAAGACCCTCCACGAGATGGATTGACACAGTGGCTACAGCAATGAGCTCAAATATACCTACTATTGTGGGGATGGCACAAGACTGGGCGGTGTTTCGTTCTTTTACATATGGGGTTGCTATTAGTTGGAATCAACTCGACAGCACTGAACAACAACATAAATTTATTTAAAATATACTAATATATATTAAAATATGTTAAATATACATATTAAGTGTTGGGTCCCAACACTTAATGATTTTTTGCTACTTATTAGAGAAATAAATCACTTATTGAAGAAATAAATCACTTGTATATTTAAGAACTACATTCCATGCTACAACAGAATAGGAAATGATGCTTTCCAGAGCAGAAAATAACCAAATAGAGGTTTAGGAAACCATTTGTCCCAATTTCCATGATGGATAAAATCTTAGCCCCACATGCAGGTGTATGAGAAGTGTGACTCTTTATTTTCCCATGAAATTACTTTCTTTCATGAATTCCATTATGCTGAGGGGTTCCCTCTTATGCCTGGGTTTCTTATAAGTTAGGATGTTAGGATGCATTTATTGCAGTGGGCTCTCAAAATTTGGTTCCCTGAAAAGCAACAGTACCACCTGGGAACTTGTTAGAAACGCAAATTCTCTGTCCCCACCCCAGGCTTACCAATCTTTGTGTTAACAAGCCCTCTAGATCATTCTTACGCACACTGACATTTGAGAATAACTTTGTTATGGTGTCGAGTTGAGGTGGGAGCAGCTGCTCTGTGTTGTCAGCTGAGACCTCTGGTCTTCTGTTGTTGGTCTGTGCAGGGCTGAGTTGACTTGTCCCCCATTCCCAACTGGAAGCTCTTTCCAGTCAAGTTTCTCTCTCAGCTAATTTCAGTTGCACTGGGCACACCATAATTCTACTGCTCCTGTATCAAGTTGAGCTATAGGAAATATTGTGATATTATCTAAACTCAGGCTAATTTGGGGCCGCTCTCAGGCTCACAAAATTATTCTGCCATTTCCTTGTTACTTTGAGGCTTGGGGAACTCCTATACCATGTGTCCATTTCTTTTATGGGGTCGGGCTATCTTCATAGTCTCAGACCAGGAATGGGAGCTGAAGTTCCCTCTGCTCTAACATTCCTCCTAGCTTAACTGAAGTTTCCATTCCTACACCGGTTTCCTCAAAAACCCAGGGAATGTTTCCTAGTCTCAGGCAAGAAAGTTTTGCCTTGTTTTAGAAGAACCTCACCTATAGCCATCATCAAGATTGATAAAGACAGTATCTTCTTTCCCTCTCCCTGACAAAGCAATTATACTGCTTCTTATTATTACTTGAAAAATATTATTAATACAATGATATATCTTTGTTTGTTTTTCAAAGAATTTTACCTAAAATCTTTGGTCTATGAATGGGCCAAATGCCTTTTAGGTGGTTCTCAGATGCCCCAAATTTGGGAAGCCATGGACTACATCCAGTGATAACTCCAGTTGTCCACCACCTTTCTCCGGTTGAATTACTGCAAAATCTTTCATGTGCCAAATGAGCCATAATGCCATGGGTTTTTGGTGTGACTGCATCATTTATATATGAAATCTGCCCTTCTTGTCCTCATTAGCTTGCATCAATTAGAGTTTTTACTTGACATCAAAGGCACCGTAAACACCAATGCAAACAAATGATTTGAAATTTTGTATTTGGTTTTGAGCTGATATGCATGATTAAAAATAGGTTTTATGGTAAATTTTTAAAATTACCTTGGGAATGAAATTGGAAATTTAAAAAAATTTCATAAAAAATTTGTTGGTCTCTGAGAATAACTCCTAAGAACCCCAGGGATCCTTGGGTTCAACTTAAGAATACACTTTCTTTGACTCTCGAGACTTAGGAGCTTTATTTTTACGTGCCGTGGACACCATGCTTTTCACAACTGTGGTCCTCCTTGCCTCACTGCCACCCCAGTGTCTCTGTCTGCATGAGATGTATTTATGCTTTTTTTTTTGTTCCAGGGAAAGTATATAGTTATCTTTTTGGAGAGAAAGAAGATTGCTGTTAGATGCGAAATGAAAGGATTCCCGGGGGTGATGAGGCTGATTGCATTCGAAAGGTTTTTATTGCAAGCTAGATGTCACCAGTCCTTGTAAACATGTGTTTCGTAATCACTATTTTGGAGGAAAGAGTTGCACCAGCACATTTTTCGGTCTTGCTTGTAATCCATAGTAATTTAGAGTGGTCAGAATCTCATCATGCCCACTTCTGAATTTAAAACAAAACAAAACCTGTTGCTGTCAAGTTGATTCTGATTCACTGTAACCCTAACTCTGCTCCACACGGTTTCCAAGAAGTAGCTGCTGGATTCAAAGTGCCAACCTTTTGGTTAACAGCCAGGTTCTTAACCACTGCACCACCAGGGTTCCACTTTTGAAAGACATTCAAAATAAGCCACACTGTCAGCTCCAAAGCCCACTGAGGGACCCACAGAGAAGTGGTGGAGAGTTTATAGCAGAATTTCAAAATACAACTGCCTCGGTCTTATTTTAAGGCATGCTCTGCCCACAGTGCACTTTTCATTCCCCAGATTCTTTTCCTTGGTGAATGACCACGGCTTTTGCTAACATTAGGTAAGCAGAATAAAAGTATTCTGAAATGCAGGAGAAGGATTAATTCCTTGTAAAACATTTCAAAGTTTTGTGCTTCTCTAATCTATGAATAGTCAGAGAAGTCTCCTCTCAAACTCCCCCTTGGCTGTGTCTTTGGGCTCCCTTCTTACTCAACTGAACTGATTAAGACTAATTTTGGTAAAAATAAATTCGTGCCTGGGCAAAAAGCTGATGTGCGGAGTATCAGCCAGAAACAATTAAATCCAGATTCATTTTGTAAGGAAGATTTTTAATAACGTCTGTGGTATTGGATATCATCCTGATGAACCAATGGCAACATAATGTCCCAGTTGTCAGAAAATCCTAGAATTTAATGGCTGTATTTTTTTCTCACTTAAGAGTTGCAATTTGATTTTGGCATATCATTCTCTCTGGTAATGGTTTCAGATCAGCCTGTTTTGATTCATGGCTGCACAGAGAAAGTTTTCTCAGGAGCTGGTAGGATGATTGTTGAAGATAGAAAGTCAAGAGACAGATGGTAGACTTTAATTTACTGGCTCATCTGTTTTTGCAAGAAATGATTATACACTCAAAGTAAGTGGTACCAGAAGCAAATTTGAGGTTGATCTCACATGTTTACTTATAGATAGATAGCTGCTGTTGAGTCAACCCTAACTCATGATGACATTATGTACAACAGAACAAAACATTGCCTGGTGCTACATCATCCTCCTGATTACTGGATGTTTGAGCCCATTGTTGCGATTTTGTGCCAATCCATTTCACCGAGGGCCTCCCTTACCCTCGCTGGCCCTCTACTTCACCAAACATGGTGTCTTCCTCTAGTGATTGAGCCTTCCCGATGATGTGTCCAAAGCAAGTGAGTCAGACAATGTTCTGTTATGATCCATAAAGTTTTCACCGGCTAATTTTCAATAGATTGCCAGGTCTTTCTTCCTAGTCTGTCTTAGTCTGGAAGCTCCACTGAAACCTGTCCACTATGGGTGACCCTGCTGGTATTTGAAATACCAGCAGTCGAGTTTCCAGCACCACCATGACATGCAAGCCCCCACAGTATGGCAAACTGACAGATGGGTGGCAGTGTCGACTTATAGAGAACTTGAAATACAGCATCAGGGACAGCCTAATACCAGAGCAAGTACAGAGAGAGGACCCCCAAGAACATGGACAAGATGTGACCTGGGGCTGGAGAGGATATGAGAGGTCATTTGCTCTGAGACTTTTACAACCTCCTTGTCAGATGATAGTTTAATCTTGCTTGAACCCTTTGAATGATGGGAGAACTTTCTATTTCTGTTTGTAGATAGTTTAACTGTTGACATAGTTCTTCCTTCTTTTTAACTGATATTGACTTCTGAATAGTTTCCATTAATTAATCCTGGCTATGCTCTTTGGAAGCAACATAAATTGATCTCCTATTCCACCTGGCAGATAGCTTTGGAGTGAGCTAGAAAGTCATTTCAAGTCTTCTACTGGCTGAACGGTTCCAATTCCGTGGATCATTCTCCATATGAGGTGGGTTGGGTCCTGGCTCATAAGCCCTCTGAATTAGCTAGAGGAACTAGGAGGAGACAGAAATAGCTTAAACTTGCTCAACCCACCTATGTAGCACAATCAAACTGAAATTCAATTCATAAAAAGGAAAATAATCTTGTTTATTTGGTTGCAGGGATAAAGCAAAAGTAGTGGCAACAACAGATCTTCTCTCATGTCTCCTGTTCTTATCCCAGACACCATCTGCAGGTCCAGACACCATCTCTCTGTAGCCTGTTGATGGATGGTACAAGGACTTAGTGGCTGTACCCTGCTCCTTTAAATAAAGTCAATCCACTTGCTCACCACTCCACCCTTGGCTGATAAATGCAAGCATTTCTGGACCAGAGGTTTCCAGAACTCTGATGGAGGTTTAGGTGTCCCTAGAGACAGATCTGCTTTGGGGATTTCAGCCTGGCTGAATGGGGAGACCTATTCAACCAGAGCCTTTGGTCTCCTTTTTCCTTTACACGTCCGGGTTTCCTGTTACTTACCGTCATTTTTAAAAATTAGGTTCTGCAGCTAGGAGACCATTTATTAGCCAGGACCATTTGTCACTTTCTTCCCTCTTTCCCTTAGTCATCTCCAGGCCATCTTTGATTTTATCTCCCTTGTTCTGAGGCCGTAGATTATGCCTTACCAGAATTCTGTTATCTAATCATTTAATGCTCATTATTTACCACCCATATGTTAGTTTGTTGTGCTGTGGTGGCTGACATGTTGCTATGATGCTGGAAGCTGTGGTACTGGAAACATCAGCAGGGTCATCCGTGGTGGACAGGTTTCAGCAGAGCTTCTAGACTAAGACAGACTAGGAAGAAAGGCCTGGAGGTCTACTTCTGAAAATTAGCTAGTGAAAAACATTAGGGATCACAGCAGACCATTATCCAATACAGTGCTGGAAGATGAGCCCCCTAGGTTGGAAGGCACTCAAAATATGCAGTGGCCAAAACCATGGACTCAAACGTACTAACGATCATGAAGATAGCAAAGGGTAAGATAATGTTTTGTCCTGCTGTTCGTAAGGTCGCCGTGAGTCAAAGCCGACTGGACAGCAACTAACAAGGACAACATCACATGGGAAATACAACATGAGTGGTTCAGGGAAGAAATAGCAAAAAGATGATTGAAACCTGGCAGCTTTTGGGGAGGTCTCAGGTGCAGGGAATTGAAATAATCACGTTTCTCATTTCGTGATGGCTAAAACCATCAGCCTCTGACGGCTCTTCTCTTGCTGGTTTTCGTTTCTTCTCTCTGTATCTCCCCCACGTAGGAATTCAGTCTAATGTGCTTGATATATGTCCTCAGTTATATGTGATTCCATGTAAAATCTATGGTATTCCTTTGTCTGTGTTTGTAGTTTATGTAATTAAGAGTGTATTACGTAGTCTTGTTTTGTTTCTTATGTGTTCCTGTATGCTTGTCTAGGCTAGTGCGTCTAGTGCTGCAGGAATTTCCATGGGTTATAGACCTCCACTCTAGTGTTCATTTCTTCCTCACTAGCTTGAGTTCAAAGGGGCCCTGGTGGTGCAACCGTTAAGCGCTTGGCTTTTAATTGAAAGACTGGAAGTTTGAACCTACTCGGCCATCTTGCAGGAGAAAGACCTGACAGTCTGCTTCTGTAAAGATTATAGCCAAGAAAACTCTATGGGGCAGTTCTGCTGTCACGTGGGGTTGCTAGGCACCCAACAACAAAGCTTGCGTTCAATTACCTCATATTGCACAGGCTGTCATGCTAGGATGACCATGCCTACAGATCTGTGTAAGAGTGTGGGGTGTGTTCCCAGGAATGGAAGCTTGGTTATAGGAAAGCCTCATCTCAGAGGACTGCTGATCGCTTCACAGATGGGCTGAACCAGTTTATACTCATATGAGTAGGGGATGAGGGCCTCATCTTCTTACTTTCTTGTTAACACTTGGTGTTTTCTGTCCTCTTCATCTGTGGGTGTAAAGTGGTGTCAACCTTCATATTTCCAATGACTAATGAGGTGGGAGATAGCTTGTTAGTCATTTGGGCTTCCCCTTCTGTAAATATTCTTTTTTTTTAAATTGCGTTTTATGTCTTTTTCTGGTTGATTTGCAAAACCTCACTATATATTCCTGATACTAATCCCTTGACGTTTCAGACACTGCAAATATCTTATAATTTTTTTCTTGCTAACATATCTGGATTTGCTTTGCTAATATTTTGTTTAAGACTTTTGGTGTCTCTCTTTAATTGCAGGTGAGAGTGGAAGTTGGGTAAGAAAGCTCTTATTAATTTCCTGTGGAAAATTCCACAAGGACCTTCACTTTATTAATTTATCCTTATGTCTATGTGCAGACTTTTAAATAAATGTATCTACCAGATGCCAACTAAAGCCCTCTCTTCAGATCCAGGTGAAACTGCTTTGAGAAACTCTTCTCTCAATTCTTGGGAACTAGACAATAACTCCAGAATTCTATGAAATTTTGTATACTTATAATATCACGATCCTCTCTGTTTTGAGGCTCTCTTGTTCCACATCAGCATTGGTTTACACAAGAAATTCACCTGTACCATGCATTTGTCAATTTTAAGTTGATAATTGGAGTCCTTGTGTAACGTAGGAAACCCTGGTGGTGTAGTGGTTAAGAGTTACAGCTACTAACCAAACGGTTGGTAGTTCGGAGCCACCAGGCACCTCTTGGAAACCCTATGGGGCAGTCCTACTATGTCGCATAGGGTTGCTATGAGCCAGAATTGACTCGATGGCAATGGGTTTGGTTTCGTTTTGGTTTTGTGTGGTATAAGGAGCCCTGGTGGCACGGTGGTTAAGAGCTCAGGTTGCTAACCAAAAGGCTGGCAGTTTGAATCCACCAGCTGCTCCTTGGAAACCCTATGGAGCAGTTCTACTTTGTCCTGACTCAACGGCAATGGGTTTTGTGTGATGTAAACAGTTTATGTGCTCAACTGCTAGTCGAAAGTTTAGTGATTTGAGTCCACCTGGAGGTGCCTCAGAAGAAAGGTCTGGCAATCTACTTCTGAATAGTCAGTCACTGAAAACCCTAAAGAACACAGTTCTTCTCTGACACACATGGAGTCACTATGAGTCCGAGTTGACTTGACAACAACTACTTGGTTTTTTTGATCTAAAGTTCAGACGGTTACAGCATGGGATCACATCTTGAAACACAAGAGCTCTGTCTGTCATCTTTGCTTTTCTCTCTTCCCCCACTCCAACCTCCATTGCTATAAATTCTTCTCCTTTCATTATACAGAGCAATTCAGCACTCTCCAAACTTGACTACTCACTTCCCAGAATGCTTAGCAAAACAAAATGTCTTCTTGTTGGAATGTCACCTCTGGAAGCCTGCTGGGTTATAAACACCAAAACCCATTGCCATCGAGTCAATTCTGACTCACAGTGACTTACAGGCCAGTAGAACTTTCCCATAGGGTTTTCAAGGCTGTAATCGTTATGCAAGCAGACTGCCACATCTTTCTCCTGTGGAAAGGCTGGTGGGTTTGAATAGATGACCTTTTGGTTAGCAGGCGAGTCCTTAACCATCGGGCCACCAGGGCGCCTTGGGTTATAAAGGTCCTGTAAAAGGAAATTACTCTAATGCTGCCCCACCAACCAGTGATTTTCATGCATTTTAGCTATTTTTATAAACTTAATTTTATAAACTTATGTTTCTTGCATCTCCCTGGAGTTGATTACTATTCACAGCGTAAAGTAGGGATTCATTTTAATTCTACAGCAATATTTACGGCCTCTTTCCCCACTATTCTGTTACTTGTGGTTTGTTGGGTTGGGTCGAATGCAAACTATTAATGTATTTTTGAGATGCCTAGACAATTCCTTTTTAAGAAACTCCCTACTGCACCTTAAGAGCTTGGCTGCTGACCAAAAGGTCGGCAGTTCGAATCCACCAGCCGCTCCTTGGGAACCCTATGGGGCAGTTCTTTTCTGTCCTATAGGGTCGCTATGAGTTGGAATTGACTTGACAGCAACAAGTTTGATTTTTTCTTTTTTTTGATTAATACACATTTTGGTTATTGTAAATTTGTTATGTATTTTTCAGGGTTAGGGCAATTCGACCATTAGCACTTCTTTAAAAAGATACTACATTTATTTTTACATTCTTGGCAGCTTATAAGTTTTTTTTTCTCAGAAAGAGTATTTTATTCTTTGTTTTCCTCCCTGTTTGTTTCTATTTATTAATTTATTTTTTATTGTGGTAACATAGATGTAAGAAAACATTTGCCATTTCAATATTTTTTCACATGTACAATTTAGTGACATTCATTGTGTTCATGGTGTCGTCAACATTATTTGTTTCCAGAGTTTTCCACCACCCTTAATGGAAGCTCACTGTGCCCTAAGGAGTCCCTTTTCCTTCTCCCTTCCACTGGCCCCTGGTAGCCACTAATAAACTTAGTTCTCTATACACTTGCCTATTCCAGATATTTCATGTAAGTAGAATCGTACAATATTTGTCCTTCTGTGACTGACTTATTTCACTCAGCATGCTATTTTCAAGGTTCAACCATGTTAAAGTATGTATCAAGATGTCATTTCTCTTTATGGCTGAGTAGTATTCCATTGTATGTTTGTACCACATTTTGTTTATCCATTCATCTGTTGATGGATATTTAGGTTGTTTCCATCATTTGGCTATCTTGAATACTGCTCTTGCTTGCTTATTCTTATAGGTAAATTTTCCCAACACTTTTTAATGTTCTAATAAAAAATTAAATAGTTAGGTATTTCATTCAACTATTGATAAATGTTGCCAGTCTTCAAATAATATTATCTACTCCTCCATTTATCACATTAATTGTTGTATTTCTACTAAAAATGTATGGTATTTTTCAATTATCTCTTATTCAATGAATTGTTAATAACCAAATAGACATGGTATTAAATATTTTTGTCTGATTTAATCAGAAGTAAAATTTTTATCATTTTTTTTCTAACTCTAGGTGAGTATTTTTAAAATTAATATTTTAAATTTTGGATTCATTTCCTTAGATTGTCAAGTATTAAAGTAGAAAAAAAAAGTAAAACAGTTATAAAACCAGAAGCTCAAAAGTTAAAGTAATAATTCAACCCCACAAAATATCAACATAAAAGATAAGATAGAGCAGGAAGAGTAAAAAGATTTGAGAAAGAATAATGAAAAGATATTTAAATGTAATATAAATATTTATTTAAATAGAAATCATAAAGTATTAAAAATGAAATGGTATTAAATATTAAGTTTAACAGAAGTTGAAAAACTAGAAAGTTGGAGAAAAATGAATGAAATAAAAATTGACCTGGAAAAGAAGTGATAAAAGATCAAAGGTAACATAATACACCACTGGATTCTAGGAAGATATAGTAAAAAGAAAAAGTTAAGAGATTAAAATGAGAAAAATAGAAATGGCAAAGGAGACACATTTATAAAATCCTCACTTATACCACATTCAGAAAATCCTCTGTTAACTGAAAGGTTGGAAGTTTGAGTTCACCCAGAGGCACCTCGGAAAAAAGGTCTGGCCATCTACTTCTGAAAAATTAGCCACTGACAATCCTACGGATCACAGTTCTACATGTGGTTGCTGGTGGCAACTGGTTATGTATACACACGTACATATTCTCTAAAATAAAATAAATAATTTCTTTGGGGAGCGAAATATGTTTGTTAGGGTGGAGTTGGGAGATACATAATATAGAAAAGAGATAAACATAAAAATCATACACAGTCCTTTGAATACAGAGTAGGAGAACCCAGGAAATAGTACTCTGAACTAATCAAGCCCAGGGAAATAGTAAATGCTTACTCCATCTTACCTGGGCTGGCTTTTTTCATGAACCAGGGAGGATGTAATCAAAAACTTCTTTTGGAAAGTGTTTAGTTGGTTCAGATCTTCTGTGTCAAAGAAACCCCATTGCTGTACTGAAAATGGATGTGCTTTCAGACTTACCTTTCAGCATGGACATTTGTTGCTTTTGCTTGTCTACCATTCCTCCCCACTTCTTGTGTGGTAATAAGACTTAAAATTTTCTTTGAGGAATGATCCCTGCCCCGAATTTCAGTTCATAGTTTCGGTGGGGTTGATTATTCCTCTCTTCCTCTACCCAGTTCCAGGGACAAGTATATTTCAGAGGCTCAAGCGAATTAGCATATCCATCCTCCTCACCATACTGATTGGCTCAGGAATGGGCACATAACTCCATCTGGGTCAATGAGAATTAAGCTCAGGAGTTTCATTGGAACTGCTGAGGAAAAGAAACTCTCTTTCCACTGGATTTGGGGCTATAAGATTAATTTCAGAGCTACTAGGGACCACCATAAGGTGAAAGGCTATATAAGCATGAAGTCTACATGAACAAAATCTCTAGAGTTGAAAATATACGTGGAGAGATGAAGTGAGGTACCTCCTAATAACAGTGAATGAGCACCTAGGTCCAGCCATGCCTGAAGTTATCTTACTCCTGAACTTCCCAGATACAAAAGCCATTAAATTCTCTTTATGCTCAAGCCAGTTTAAGTTTTTGACACTTGCTACACAAAGGATCCTAACTAACTTGTGTTTAGGGCAATGGGGATTGAGGTGTATGTTGGTTGCTGAGGTTTATATAATTCCATTAATCATTAATATTCTGAAACATTTTGAGAAAAGAAGATGAATGTAGTCCTTGAGATAGAAAAGCTTGACTCTCCTACCCATCTCCATGGCTTACTCCAAAGAGATAATCCCCCATCAGCCCTTTACTTCCCTCCTCCCCTCCTGCCGTACCATCTTCCCAGATAAATTTGTTTTATTAGATGTTTATGAGACAAAGGCGCTTACATCCCCGTTTTCTTCCCTTTTGGTAGCAGCTGAGGTGAGCAGAGCAGGCAACACTGTGGCTATTTAGTAAACAATAATATTTAAAAGAAAGAGACGGGAAAGTATATGAGTTATAAGCTTTTTCTTTTTTTTTTCTTTTTTAGATTTTAAGCTTATGAATTTATCTATGCCCACTATATTCATAATTACAATTTAATATCTGCATACAAAAGCTATGTAAAAATCCATTTTTTCCCAAATATACAAATTTTCTTTTTGGATAGTTTAAAACATTTCGATCACAGATTTCAACAGAGTTTTAGGCTGAAAAAAATATTACCAATCTAGCAATATCACTTAACACTGTTTGCAAAACAAAAATCTTTCAATGCCTGTAAAACTTTTCCTATCCTGTAATATTCTGCGATTCTCAGGGCATGAAAACATTATGGAAAAAGATAGTGTTTTTTCTGAAGAGAGCACAGAGAACAAATTTGGCTCTATGCTCAAATTAAAAATGCCAAGTCAATTCCTGTTAACCCGTTGCCATTGAGTCGATTCCGACTCATAGTGACCCTATAGGACAGAGTAGAACTGCTCCACAGGGTTTCCAAAGAGTGGCTGGTAGATTCGAACTGCTGACCTTTTGGTTAGCTGCTTTAGCACTTAACCACTGCACCACCAGGTCAATCAGGAAGAACCAAAAGAAAGAAATGGCATAACGTCAGTTGATTCATGCCCTGATACTTCTCTCTATCAACAATATCTGTATAATGAAATAAAGTGTCTTCTTTTGTCTTACATTGTGCTCCGTAATTTACATGACTATTATCTGCATCCTGAGGAGGACAGATTTATATCTGATTGTCTTGTGCATAAGGTGGGTCAGCTTTAACTGTGCAACAGAAAGCCACACACAGCGTTTTACCTGCACGATATTGCTCTCAAAGGCAATATGAATTAATGTGGAAACACATTATAATGCACACGTTTTGCATTTGCAAACATTTATACAGCACAGGAAAAATTCTGTGACAAGGCCAAACCTTTTTTCCTAGTCTTTGTGTGTGTGTGTGTGTGTGTGTGTGTGTGTGTTTAATTTTTTTTTAAAGATTAAAGTAAAATGTTTCAATTGTAAAAAATACACACCGGGCAAATCCTTACCTGGGTAATAAATATCTACATCACAGTACAATAAAATTTCTTCTCTATAAAATTTAAATATGGATTATAGTCTATTGCTATCAAAAGAAACACTATGCTAATATTTCCATATTATTAAAATAACAGGAAAAATTATGAGCTTATTTTAGAACCTGATGCTATAGCCATTGAAAAGGGCAAAGAGATTCAAATGTCTGCATGACTCTCCTTTCAGAGAGGGGCTGTGGCTTGATTATTCTCTTCAACTCAGTTCATGAAAAAGGTTTAGCCTTATAAATGCTGGCTATGTTTCAAAAACCATAAGACCGATTTCATAATTTATGATTCATGCAGCAAAAGGTCAATATGACACAAACGGGTTAGAGTTCCATAGAATCAAAATGTATCACTGACGATGACATGCTTTGAGGGTGCTCAGCAGTTCCATGGAGGCTGAGTCTGGGGAGGGGCTTAGTGTCGAGGAGCGGACGAAGCTTGCACACCTGTTCACACGAGAGCAACTAGAAGAGCATTGCTGGGGCAGAGCCGGGGCGGCCCGTCCACCCTGTGACCACACTGCAGGCTGAGGGTCATCACTCAGGACACAGGTGAGAGGGCATCGCTAGGCTGAGGCGTCAACACGTCAAGCGTGTCATTGAGGACCGAGGCTCACTTGACTAGAAAAAGCTCTGAGGCGGCACGTGGTGTTTTGAGCAGAACCATAAAGAAGAAAAGATCTTATTTTTTTTTTCACTATTTCTGGAAATACTGCATGTCTACACTGAAGAGCAAAGTACACTTGAGGGGCATACAAGCGCGCGCACACACACACACACACACACACACACACACACACACCCCACTCATCTCCAAACGTTAACTGATTTATAAATATGAATCCCAGTAGTACAGAAGGGTTCTACTCTACTGGGATGTCTCCCCACCGTGCGAGACGGATGGGGAATGGTGTTTCAATCAGGTTCACAATGGATTTGAAAGTCCTGACGATATAAGGAAAAAAAAGGGACTAAAATCCAGAGCGAAACCCTCACAATTAAGTCTTATGAGATGGAGTTTTGAGATGCTCTAAGTACCTCAATTAGTTACACAAGGAATGAGTTTAGTTACTTTGACCACCAGAGTCCTAATCCTTTGAGTCCTTATAGCCTTTTCTGTCAACCTGAAGTACACTTGTACTTGTCCTACTCAGCGTACAGTATTAAGCCTCCAACAAGATTTTTGGACCAGCGGTTTGCCTGTTCGAGGCAATCATTTGAGGGGCTGAGGGCCAAACATGACTTTACTTGGGACTGGCTGGGTCACTGTAGATATATTGAACTGTTTGGCCAATTCCCAAGCATGGTTAATCCCCAAAGCATTCTGATTTAGCTGTAGATCAGCTCTGTACTTACATTTGAATGTGGGTGTGTCTGACGTAAGGGCTGATTGTCAAACAAAACGAGGAAACTTGCCTGGGAAGGCTGACTGAGGGGTCTGTGAACCCCTCCAGTGCACACCGCCTGTTCACCTTCCTCTCAGTCCCTTCTGAGGGCAAACCTCACCCACACCACAAATGTCCTCTGAGTTACCCTGGAGCATAGAAGGCGGTTCAATGTTTCTGCTTCAGAGTACTTCTCCAAGAAGAGGGCACAGAGGTTGCTGAGATGTCGGTAAAGTAAGCACTCAAGGAGAATGGCTAGAGGCTCACTAGAAAAAGCCAAACCAAAAAAAAAAAAAAACCTATATGTAGATAAAGTCAAGGCAGGTAGTCCACCCATGACCTTCATGCTTATAATTTTCACTTTATCACCTACTTCCTTTCTCTGGTTAGTTAGCAAGATCCATAGTGATACTCTTGTTTCCTTTTTCCCAGAAGCCAGAATAATTGCTTCAGTTCATTAAACATAGAACTTTCCCCCAGATTATTTCGATCATACTTGGGGTTTTCAGTGGTGTATCTCTCCTACTTTTTCCAAGGCCATGCTACCTTCTTCTACATATTTCTTTAGTGTTGTTGTCAACTTCAACATTATCCTGAACCAACATCGAATAAACTTTTCTTAACTGCTAATAAGGCCATGCTTTTGTCTAATAAAGCTAGAAGTGTGAATATGAAGGAAACCATCAACAGAACCAGATTTGCCCCCTGGAAATTCATACAATAGTAAAGATGGGAAGGGTTTAGAGATCATCTAATCCAAACGATTTACTCAGCAGGTGAGACAACCAAGAGCCAAAATCACACGTCTACCAATGGACACAGCACAAACTAGAACTCAGGCACGCTGACTTCTGGGCCAGTTAATGCTCCACCAAACTTAAAAAAAATTAGTCAACTTGGTTTTCACAGTGACTTACATTCCTTTGTTTTCAGGTAAACCTCACTGATATGGCTTATTTTCCCCAGATTCTCCAGGATAAGGCAGTAAAAGGCAGGCAAAGGAATAGCTTATACCTACTATGCCAGGGAAAGATGAGGTACATTCAATTGCATGGGTACATTCTTTGCCCATTTTCTGAAGTTGAAGTGATGGGGTGTCACCATTTGTTTTGTGGGCACAAGCTACTCCAGCGTAGGGGACGTGGTTGGGTAAGGGAGGTGGGAGAGTGTACGTGCACATGGTCTGTGGGTGTTTTCTATGGGTGTCAGCCAGGGGGAGCCCTGGAGGCGCCGTGGTTAGGTGCTCAGCTGTCAACTGAAAGGGCTGCGGTTCGAACCCACCAGCTGCTCCTTAGGAGAGCAATGTAGCAGTCTGCTTCCGTAAAGATTTATAGCCTTGGAAGCCCTATGGGGACAGCTCTACTCTTTCCTGTAGGGTCGCTAGGAGTCGGAATTGACTCTGACATCGGGGCGCAGTAGTAGCATCAGTCAGGACAATGCTACCAGAAGGACAGAGAGGGTCAGTGGCAGGACCAGTATCTTCTGTCTTTGTTTAGTGATAGTCATGCTATTTAATGCCTCAGACTTAGAGGGAAGATGAGGACAGGAAACATGTGGGAGTCAAGCAAAGAGCTTGAGGATCTAAGACTGGCAGGAAGCAGTCACAAACCATCAGTACATGAAGGAACTCTCAGAACACGGCAGTTTCCTTCAACTCAAAAACGTAATCGCGCTAATCTTTCCTCAGAATTCTTCCAGAATGAGACTCAAATTTCAGCTTGTTATCTCTCCTTGATTAGAAGATTTGATCCATGGGGAAATCGGTTGTCAGCTCAGCAAAGATGCAATCAGGGTAAATAACTTCTGGAGCTTGGAAGATGTCAGATCAGATGCCATTGAAAAGTGACAACATCCTGTAAATAAGTTTGATTTGTGTAGAAATTTTCTCTGAGCCTAATCTGTAAAGAAGCTTTCCTACTGTGAGGTAATGTTATGTGAATTTTGGGACACTGTTGAGTTCCTGACGCTGGTGAACATTTCTAATTTCTTGGGGCTCACTGAAAAAGTTTTTTCTTTTCCCTTGTTGGCCTCAATAGGCCATCTTTGAGTCATTCCCTCGTATCGTGTGAGTTAAATCATAAGGTTATAAAAATTATATTGAAAAGGACGGCTAATTTTACAGGACACAAATATTCCTGTGCATTTTAAGTTATGCTTCTAGGAGAGAATGACGGCCTCCGAAAACAGTAAGCTCTGGAATAGTTGCAAATTTGTTCCGACCTTTCTCTACAAAGCTGAAAGCCATTATCTAATCAGAGGTGGTCTGTGTTCTGCTAGCTTGAGCCCTGCAAAAATCAGGATTGGATCAAGACTACAATATTATCTTGGTTTTAAGGCTTCTTTAGTCTTCTGCCCTGGGTGACGCAAATGGTTAAGCACTCGACTATTAGCCGAAAGGTTGGCGGTTGGAACCCACCCGAAGGCACCTCAAAAGACAGGCCCGGTGATCTGCTTCCGAAAAGGTCACAGTCTTAAAAACCCTATAGAGCAGTTCTACTCTGCACACATGGAGTCGCCATGAGTCCCAATCGACTCGACAGCAACTAACAACAGCAACAGACTTCTGCGGTGCCATTTTGCTTGCTGAGTTTCTGATCAGGGACAGATGGGAGCTGGTGATGGCTTGATGCTGGTGAATTAATGATGGTTCCCCACCCCACCCCCACAACTGTAAAGCCTTCAAAGCATTGACATCGAAGGACTGGAGAACAAAATGCAATAGTTACAAGTACCCGCATTCAAGGGGCAAAGTCATCCATGTCTATGCCAAGAACCGTCTCCCTTTCTCCCCAGAATCATCCCCCACCACAAAGAAACAAAGAAAGAAAGAAACAAAGAGCTAGGCAATGGAATGAGACGACACCCAGCAGTGCTGTAGGAATTATGGGAATGAACCCAGTCTGTCTAATCCTCGAACACTTCCAAGAACAGAGGGGGGAAGAGCTCCGTGGGGCACTCCACCTTCATGTGTAGGAAGCGGCTGGCGTGGCAGGCTCCGATCATCCGCAGGTCTGTCACCTTCATCAGGAGTTTTGGCCAAAAGTGTGTCACATGGTGTTTTCGGTAATTGATATAGTGTTCAAAGGCCAGCAGGAAACTATCTTGGTATTTTTCTATTCTTTCAACACAGGCGAGCCCTGGGCGATCTGAGAGGAAGAAAGAAGATGCATGTTAATTCAGAAGTGGAAAGGTGAAGCCTTGCCTTGTCCAGTCCAAGGAGGGGCACTTCACACGCTCAATTGCTAACTGAAAGGCTGGAAGTTCGAGTCCACCTAGAACTGCCTAGGAAGAAAAGCCTGGTGATCTACTTCCAAAAATCAGCTACTGAAAACTCTGTGGAGTACAGTTCCACTCTGAGACCCACGGAGTCGCCATGAGTCGGAATCAACTTGATGGCGACTGGTTTGGTTTAGGGGTGAGAAGCACATCTGGGGACTTTTCAACTCTCAGGAATGAGTGTGGATGCAACCTGTGATCCCTGGGGCATCAGAGACCAAGACACCAGGGTAATGGTATAACTTACATGAAGGGAATCAGTACTTTGTTCAGGTAGGTATCTTCAGTTTAGATCAATCCCCTCTTTGCTTCTGGGTGAAGCAGGAGACGTCTAACGTAGAGAGCTGAAACGCTCTCAGAATGAGGGGAAAGATTTGTGCTTGCATTGGCTGCCTGGGAGACAGTGGAGGACAAGCATGGACATGAAGAGAAGGTGGAGATGTGAGAAGAGATTAGGAACATCGAAGAAGGCCTGGAGCCAAAGGAGAAATGGCAGACAGTCAGAAATCCCCTTGAAGGTAAAGACACACAATATCCAATTTTGTTTGCCAGGCTGTGATGTACCACACCTTCCTTTCTCTTTCCTCATACCGTTAGTCAAATTGCTACCTGCTATAGATACTTAAAGGAGCCTTGGCAGAGCAATGGTTAAGTGCTCGGCTGCTAACCGAAAGGTTGGCTGTTTGAACCCACCCAGTGGCTCCGTGGGAGAAATGTCTGGCAATCTGCTTCCGTAAAGCTTATCGCCTGGGACGCACTATGGGACAATTCTACTCTGTCACGTGGAGTCGCTATGAGTCAGAATCAACTCAGTGGCACCTAACAACAACAACAGGTCCTTGGGTGTTGGTGGTACTGTGGGAAATTAAAAGAAAAGGGGAGGAGAGCCACACTAGGGTCATCACGGCAAAGAATAGAATAACCGTAATGGGGATCAGGAGTGAGAAGGGACCACGGCCCCGGGAGTCTTCCCAAGTCTTGGGAGGACCACTGGTCTTCCCACAATATGTGGAAGGCAACTAAAATCAGTTTAAAACGTTAAAAAAAAAAAAAAACACACACACACACAAGAAGGCTGAAAATTGGGGAACATCCAGGCTGCAAACACTTGGGTTACAAAAGTAATTTATAAACCTGGATGGATTCCTCATATAGCTCCCTGAACCCCCAAACAGCACCCTGTCCAGTTCTCCCCTGGTGTATTGTCTGTAGCTGTAATCAAATGAATGCACACTTCAAGAGTCCAGCTATCTAGAAATCTAAATAGCGTTTCCTTAATCTGAAAGGACCACCACCTGTCTGTCAGTTCATTGTCCTGTGGTGGCATGCGTTGCTATGATGCTGGAAGCTATACCATCGGTATTTCAAATATCAGCCAAGTCACCCATGGCAGACAGGTTTCAGCAGAACGTCCAGACTAAGACTAAGAAGAAAGGCCTGGCAATCTACGTCCAAAAATCAGCCAATGAAAACCCTATAGATCACAACAGAACAATGTCTGATACAGTGCTGGAAGATTAGTCCCCTAGGTTGGAAAGCACTGAAAATACACAGTGGCTACAACAGTGGACTGGAGCATACCCGCACCTGTGGGGACAGCACAGGACAGGGTGATGTTTTACTCTGTTGTACATGGGGTTGCCATGAGTTGAGGCTGGCTCCATGGCATGAACGATAACAACAATCTGCAAGCAAGGATCAGGGCTCATGTCTCAATCCCACCTTCTGAGTCTAAATAAAATACACAGGCTTTCGGAATTCCCTATCAGCTCAAATTGCGATTTGTACATTTTTATTTTGTGACGTCCTTCATAGTTGAACGTGCAGTGGATCTGCTCACTCCCTCTCTCTTCCTGTCCCCTTTCTTCTCTCTTCCTTTGAGTGTGCAAGAAGAATGCTCCACATGATTCTGTAATTTTTGATCTAAATAAAAAACCAATGTAGTATTTCTCTGGATGTATTCCTTCAAAGGGAAAAATTAACTGGGGTTTGTGGCCTTAAAACTGCACTTTGATGAAAGACAAAGATAAGGTGGCTATATAAACAATATACAGAAAATGAACTCACATTTTGGTGATGCTGAAATTCGACTAAGCATGTTTATGAGGAGAGAAATATTTTAAAGGCCAAAGACTGTCTTTAGCTCCTTAAGACAAAAAAATCTCAAAGAAATGTCTTTTGGAGCATTTCCAGTTTAGCTCTCTGTTTATTGCTGTAGGACCCAGGGATTTACTGAAAGGGTGGTGGTTCGAGTCCACCCATAGGCACCTCAGAAGAAAGGCCTGGCAACTTCCTGAAGATCACAGCCATTGAAAGCCTTATGGAGCACAGTTCTCTTGGAGTTGCCGTGAGTTGGAACCAACTTGACTGCAACTGGCTTGATTTTTTGGTTTTAGCTTCTGGAAAAGACCTTGAAGTAAAGGTCTACATATTGTGTAACTGAAGTGTTACAAACAAACCATGTGGCTTAGAAGACAGTTCTGAGGCTGAATTAGAGCAGGGACCGATTACTGAATAAGCAAGGTATGCACAGGCTTACTTACTAATCCGTTGTGCACAATTTCCCCCGTTTTTGTGCACCCGTTTTCTGTTTTTTTCAAGCCCATGTGCACTACAGATTAGTAAGTAAACACAAGCAAGCCCGTGCGTACCTTGCTTACAGGTTGATCTGCCCCTGAATTAGAGCCTGGGAGCACTGATATGTAGGTATTATTTGCCAAATGTAAAGTGCCTTATAATAGTTTCCTGGTCCCAGCAATATTAATGACAAGTGCCTGGGTCACTAGGGTAAAGAAGATTTTAAAAAGTGATTAAGGTATATCACGGGGCTGTCAGGCAGTGACAGCCCCCATAAAATCAGAGAATTGAAAAGAATTATCCAGTTAAGCGTTTGATAGTGCTTGGTATTATAATTCTTACTATCTTCATATACTCTCTTCATCTACCTTACTTCGATTACTTGCTTAATAATCTGTTTAAATTCATTTACTACAGAGGAAACTTTATATCACTCAATAAATAAAAAAACATTTGTCATAAATGAAGATAACTACAAAAATAGGTACACAGCAAGAAACTTTATTAAATTTTAGCTCAAGGTTCTTACTGAAGACTATGCCTATGACCCACTCTCTCTGTTAGGAAGAGAGGTAGTAAGAGTTAGGCAGGTGTTAAAGACAGACTAGCACCAAACTGAATCTCTTTCCTTGCCTTATTTAGGAGCCATAATCAGAAAGAGAACTGTAAAAGAAATACCTTTCTCACTAGGTGACTTAACTTTATTTAAAAATTCTACCACCAAAAAAATCACCTTGAGTTCCTCCAGGAGTATAAACCAAAAACAAAACACAAGAACAAAAATCAGTTGCTGTTCCATCGATTCCGGGTCATGGTTACCCCATGTGTGTCAGAGTAGAACCGTGTTCCATAGGGTTTTCAATGGCTGATTTTTCGGAAGTAGATCACCAGGCCTTTTTTCCAGGCTGCCTTTGGATGGACTTGAGCCTCCACCCTGTCGGTGAGCTGCTGAGCTCACCCAAAAGGACTCCCCTCCAGGAGTATACTTCCACTTATTTAGTTCAATTTGTTTTATTTTAAAAGAAACTAAAGCCCAGAGAACCTGGGGGCTCACCCAAGGTCACACAGGGGTAGTCCTTAGATAAGCTACAAGTTTTCATTCTTTAAGCATAATTGTACTAAGTTAACTAGGGGAATGTCAACTCTACAAAGAATTCTCATTTTACTTATGACTCAGATTTTGCCTGGATATTCAACCATTTCCTGAATTCTACTGAACGCTGGTCTAGGTGCTAGGTGTGTAATTAGATACATCACTGTTTTCAAAAAACAAATAGTTGAGAGGGAGGGACAGGCAAGGAAGCTGAGAGTTATAAAGCAACAGGTGCTGAGGCAGAACTAAATGTAGGGTGCTCTGACAATGCACAAGACGACTCTGAACCACCTTCTACTTAAAGACTAGCTTTCCTTAAAGACCGGTGCATTTCGCATTTCTTATTTATTATGACATGATCCCTGAAGAAAGAAGTATCAGTGTTATTATTATCTACCCTTTACTGATGGGAATTAGAGGGCTGGCTAATGAGCTACGGCAGATGAAAGGAGGCCACAAGTTCTTTTCCATTCCTTCCATCTAGAGGTGGACTACTGAATCATGTTTGGGCTCACAGAATGTACTAGAAGTGATGCTGTGTGACTGAAGGCTGGACCTTCTGCTTTCATGTGCTTGGGATGTCCCCTCTTGGAATCTAGCAGCTATGTAAAGTCCAACTATTCCATAGAGGAGAGGCCACGTGGAGAGAGCCCTGAGCTGTGTTTGGTATTTCAGCCCCGGCCTCAGCCACCTTGGATGTTCCAAGCAGTGAGTTTTGAGGCGATGCGTTACACAGCGATGGATAACTGAAACTTGAGTTGCAGCCGATTCTACATCTCACTCGTGGTTTCCAGTAGACTAACTCACATCCATATCCTGTACCTATAAAACTAGAAGGAGGCAGGCTTGGCCAGCTAACACAAGGCAGGCTGAATAGTATCCACTGAAGGTGGGACATTTCATGGAATCTTTCAGATGGCCTTCTTGGCTCCAACCCACTACCCCAGGAGACTGCAAAACGCATGTGACACCTCACATCCTCCTTCAGTTCCCAGTTCATCGGCAAAGCCCTGATTGTTCCTTGAAGAAGAGCGAGATACAATTCTGAAGCTACAGGGAGACTGAAAACTCATCAGGTGATTTGAATTAGTGCTAGACAAGCAAAAACTCTTCATAAGTCTGTGCATACTTACCTGAAGACATCAGCAAAACTGCCTGAAGAAGAGCTACTTCAGTGTCGTCCAGGTTGAAAGAAGAAAGGGACATGCCCAGGTCAAAGATGGCGTCCGATACCACCCCAAGACCCCCGTTTTTCA
The DNA here is from genome assembly GCA_030035585.1 of Dugong dugon. Classification (NCBI taxonomy): domain Eukaryota; kingdom Metazoa; phylum Chordata; class Mammalia; order Sirenia; family Dugongidae; genus Dugong; species Dugong dugon. The sequence goes on along the minus strand of CM057480.1, from coordinate 15,614,137 downwards.
GCTGGCCCCGCGTCACTGCCATTTCCCCATTCAGGGTTAAAGTCTCGCTTTCTGGGTCATAGCGCACAGCAGCGCGAAGGGACATGATCTCCATGCAGCAGCCTTTGAGGAGGATTATCTGGTCTTCACATGGCAGCTGAAAAGAACCAGCCACATCAGCAAAGAACAAGTGGACAAGCATCAGTCAGGAACAACATGCAGTATCTTAAAACCAACAGAAACAACATTCTGTGATCAACATTAGTCCTGGATTCTTTGCCTCTCAGCAACTACTGTTAGTACTCCAAGTTGGTTGTAATCTTCATCAGTTTTAATCTCAGAAGTTTGCATTTCTCTTATGGTGTTTGCGTTTCTTTCATGAGAGGTGTATATCTCCAACTGGTATTGCAGTCATGCGTGAAACTGTGTTATAACCCTTTAGTTTGGGCTTTGTATTATAACCTCCGACTGACAGATAACTTCTTGAAAGCAGGGTTTGTGTTAAACTCAGCTCTGTCTTCTCTGACACATGGCACCATGCCTGCTATACCAAAGACCCTCAAACCAGACCCATTACCCTTGAGTAGATTCCAACTCATAGGGACCCTATAGGACAAAGTAGAACTGCCCCATAGGATTTCCAAGGAACAGCTGGTGGATTCGAACTTCCAACTTCTGGTTAGCAGCCGAACGTTTAACCACTGTGTGTAGATATCAAATAAGGAGCCCTGGTGATGCAATTGTTAAAGCCATCGACTACTAACCGAAAGGTCGGTTGTTCGAAACCAGCAGCGGCTCCGTGGGAGAATGATGTGCCAGTTGGCTTCCACAGAGATTTACAGCCTTGGAAACCCTATGGGGTCACTATGAGCCAGAATCAACTCAAAGGCAGTGGGTTGAGTTCATTTAAATGTCAGCCATTTTGTATCAAAAAAACAAAAAGCAAAGAGAAGCACAGTTGCCAGCTAAACAGTAGAGTCAGCTGGTGACTTGGAGTCACAAGACAGCAATATTGGTGTGAAAAATACTAAACAGCAGATAATTAGGTTTAATCTCATTTGGTCACTGTGTTAATTAGAATTTGCCGATAATGTGGTAATGCGATGACATCAATAATAATACAATATAAAAAAGGACTTGCTAAGCGAAATAATAAAAACCCCGAATTTTATTTTTCGGAGGGGAAGAATGTTTAATTAAATGTTATTATCAAAATAATTTCAAAGACCATTAGTTAATGGGTGTTTTTGATGAATGCACCTTATTTAATCTTCATAGCAATACAAGGAGATAAATATTCTAATTTCAATTTTATTTACAGATGTGGAAACCCAGGCACCGAGAGATTAAATAACATGTTAGGGGTCACAGGAATGTTTTGTGGGTGAGGCTGGGATTTGAAGCTAGGTCTGTTAAAATACAATGTTAAGAGACTATAAGAACAGACTCTTGAAGTACTTGAGGTATGACTAACTTCCATAAACAATGGATATATAATCAAACCAAACCCATTGCCGTTGAGTTGACTGTAACTCATAGTGACCTTTAGCAGCTGGTGGATTTGAACTGCCGACATTTTGGCTAGCAGCCAAGCCCTTAATCTCATACATTTCACTAACTCAGCCTAGCCACCTTACCATTTAATTCCAAGTTACTTAGCTTTTTCTACAGAATAAAAGTCACTCATATTTGGTTCTGGAATCCACATGTATAATTTCTCTCCTTCCCACCATTAAAACAAAACAAAACAAAACTCTGCGATTTGCTTTTGTTTAGATTCTAATTTGTACTCCTCAATTACTTCCCTGGGTTCCTGGCCCAAGAGCACAGTAGGAAATAGAAAACTCAAACTCGGGTAGGTCCACCACAGGTATTGGAGAATTGGCTGAAGAAAGTAGGCAGAGGATGGCTTTAATACCAAGGACAGTAGTTCTCCGAGTTCATCTTTACCAGAACCACCTGAGGGCTTGTTGAACACCGATCTCTGGGCTCCACCCCCTGAGTTTCCCATTCGGTGAGTCTGGGGTGGGGCCGGAGACTCTGCATTTCTCCCAAGTTTCCAGGTGATGCTGCTGGTTACCCAACCCCCACTCTTGAGAACCACTGGCATGGAACGGCAAAGAAAAGCTACTCATCGGATCCAACCATGTATTGTTTTACCTGTCGCAAAGTATCTGTCACTTGGGCAGGCCCCACTTTCGTAGACTAGTCTGACTATAGATAAAGTAGAACGTTTTAAAAGAAAAACCTATTAACTTTTGATGATTAGAGCAAATGTAAACAAAAGCCGAGTAAGTATTTGCAAAGGTATCACTAATGGTTTAAAAACTATGCCATGTGCTCTTTTTCTTCAAGAGATGCAAATCCCTAGTGAGATTTGTTTCAACACGTGGGCAAATAATCTCCCTCAGTCACCTACTGAAACGCGTTCACTGTGAGAATGCTCAGACAAGGGCACAAGAGGCAGGGATACTCCACAGACTCTTTCCTGTCTTCTTAAGAAAGCATCGCTCAGTTTGACTAGCAAAGGCGAAGGTGCCCTGCCCTCTGCGATACCTGCACTGGGGGCTCAGAGAGCTGCTGTTAGACAGGCGAGCACCTGTGAGTGGTTCTGTGTGTTACTGGCAGTTCCACCAGCAACGTGTTTAGAGCCTTGCCAAGCCCCAGGTGTCACACCAACCTTGCTGGGTGGGTTGATACGGGTCTTAGCAGAACCATCACCAGGAGCACAGTTTGAACAGCAGAGGCATCCAACTGGCTCTGGCAGAAGCCCCTGGCTCCAAGACCAGCTGTGATCTCCAACTCATTTTCACAGGTAGCTCAGGAGCTCGCTTACACAGTTCATCTCCCTCTTTTGAGTTCCCAAGAAGGTGTAAAAGGCTAAAGGTCCCCTGGAGCCAACAGATGGCGGAAGCACATGCATTTCTGCTGTAAAAATGGCCCCAAACTTGCTGGAAACAAAACAATATTTTCCACAGCAATGTAGAGACTACAAAATATCAAGGTTGAAAGAAAGACCGAATCATGAAAATGAAGCAGGCTTAAATTTCTGAGGAAAACGTGAAGAGATAAGCTTGTCTGTCACACGTGGACTTGGAAAGTTCCATGCTGATCCCTCACCCTCACCACAGGCATGTTAAGAGCATGGTGTGTACGTTACTGGAGATGGTTTCTTTTCCTTTTTTAAAAAACTGTTATCTCTCTAGTGGTTGGTTTACCTGAGTTTTACAGTTAAAAAAGTAAACATTTTTGGTGGGCATTCAAAGGGGGAATGCATGAGTGGTAGGCTGGCTCAAATTGTAAGGGTAGCCAACTCAATAGAATCCCTCCTCAGACACCAAGGACTTGGGCTGAGGGACACAGCCCAGAAAAAGAGGACTAAGAACAGTCCGGGAAAACAAAGCCAACCAACCAAACAAAAAAAGAAAGGTGATGTCCACAGTTGGCAAGAGTGAGAGGAAGGGAACACTCTCGGTCACAGCTGGTGAGAGTGGACAACCCTTCTTGTGGGCAATTTGGCCACACATATAGAAAGTCGTGAAAGGTACATATACTGTGATCTTTCAATTCCGCTTCTAGTATTTACCTTTAGGAATAGTCAGTAATGGGAGCAGGGCATAGCAGAATATTCATTGCAGCACATTTATATCAGTAAAAAATTGGAAATGAACTAAAGATCCAATAAAAGCAAATAACCTAAATTATGGTTGTTCTAGTCTTTGGAATGGCAACCCCCTGTGTGTCAGAGTAGAACTGTGCTCCGTAGGGTTTTCTTTTGTTTTTTAAAATAATAGTTATTGTGTTTTCAATGAAAGTTTACACAGCAAATTAGGTTCCCATTTAACAATTTCCACACAAATTGCTCAAGTGGCACTGGTTACATCCATAGGGTTTTCAGTGGCTGATTTTTCAGAAGTAGATTGCCAAGGCTTTCTTCTGAGGTGCCTCTGAGTGGACTTGAACCTCCAATATTTTGGTTAGCAGGCAAGCATGTTAACTGTTTGCACCATTGAGAGACTCCATGAGTCAGATTCAACTCAGCAGCAACTGGTTTCGCTTTGGTTTTTATTCTTTGGAATGGAGTCCCTGGATGGTACAAATGGTTAACGTGCTTGGTTGCTATCTGAAAAGCTGACAGCTCTGAAGAAAGCCCTGGTGATCTACTTCTAAAAAACCAACTATTCGGGGAAAGTCTAGCTCAACTGGCATAACCCAGTTTATAAAGAAAATATTTTACATTCTACTTTGGTGAGTAGTGTCTGGGGTCTTAAAAGCTTGTGAGTGGCCATCTAAGATATTCCAGTGGTCTCACCCCATCTGGAGCCAGGGAGAATGAAGAAAAACAAAGACACAAGGGAAAGATTAGTCCAAAGGACTAACGGACCACCACTACCACAGCCTCCACCAGACTGAGTCCAGCACAACTAGATGGTGCCCGGCTACCACCACCGGCTGCTCTGACAGGGATAATGATAGAGGGTCCCGGACAGAGCTGGAGAAAAGTGCAGAACAAAATTCTAACTCATCAAAGAAAAAAAAGAAGACTAGATTTACTGGTTTGACAGAGACAGGAGAAATCCCTAGAGTATGGCCCCTGGACACTCCTTTAGCTCAGTAATGAAGTCACTCCTGAGGTTCACCCTTCAGCCAAAGATTAGACAGGCCCATAAAGCAAAATGAGACTAAATGGGTACACCAGCTCAGGGGCAAGGATGAGAAGGCAGGAGGGGACAGGAAAGCTGGTACTAGGGAACCCAAGGTCGAGAAGGGGAGAGTGTTAACATGTTGTGGGGTTGGCAACCAATGTCACAAAACAATAGGTACATTCATTGTTTAATGAGAGACCAGTTTGCTCTGTAAACTTTCATCTAAAGTACAATTAAAAAGCAAACAAACAAAAAAACCAGCTATGGAAAACCCTGTGGAGCACAGTTCTACTCTGATACACGGGGTCATCATGAGTTGAAATGACCTGTGCTAACTGGTGGTGGTGGTAGATTCTTTGGATTATTATGAGGTCATTAAAAATCATCTAGTAAAAGAATACTCAAATGATATATTCTACAGTTGAGGGTGATAAGTTAGTTACAGTGGGGTGCTAGTAATGTTTTGTTTCTTTACCTCAATGTTGATTATGTGGGTGTGTTCAGTTTGTGAAAATTTACTGAGATGCACTTTCATGATATGTGCTTACTCTTCAATAAGTAAAAGAAATGTAGTTTCATAAACAGAAAGTATATTATGGTAAACACTATACTAATATAGTTCATATTATGATCATAATAATATTTATTACGACCCAGGCACTGTGCCAAGCACTTTACATATATTATCCCATTTAAATCTCCCAACGTATACATATAGGTATGTGTGTGTATATGTGTGTATGTGTATGTACACACACGTCCATATATTTGAAAAAAGTGCTTTCTGGTTGTATCAGGCACACAGTGAAGCTTAGGGTAAGAGGGAGGAAGACGTTGTCTCCCAGCATCCTGAAGCCCACTGCATTGTCCTCCTGGATATGGTGTTTGCGGAGGCTCAGACATAGGCAATGGGAAGTGTTCCCATCAGTGTCTGAGGTCTCTCTGATTCCAGCTGGGCTCCCTTTATTGCAAACTCAAAGACACAAATGAGCTAGGAAGCAAAGGCAGGGAGTCATCCCAGGTGAGGAAACTCAGTGTCGTTCTAGGTGAGACTAGCATCACTTATCACTCGGTAGCTTGCGCAAGAGGCTCTCAGCAGTACGTGGCCCTCTCCATTTGGCATCTTTCTGGGTCCCTTGGAGGTGTGAAGAGCAATAGGCTGGTACCTCATGAGGTTTACCAAAGGGAAGCATTCTCCAGAAAACTTAATCAGCCCCACCTGATTCAAAAAAGGAAGGCTAGGGGCAGAATGATAATAGATGAAATAATAGCAATATTATCAGCTAAAATTTATGGAGTACTTATTCTGACCCAGGCACTGTGCCAAGCACTTTACACATATCATCCCATTTTAATTCTCCCAACGGCCTTACAGGTAGTTACTAGTATGATTCCCATTTTAAAGATGAGATAACTGAGGTTTGAAGACATTAAATCACTGTCTCAGCTACTAAGTCACAGAGCTAGGATTCTTGTCCATGCAACTGACTGCATAGTCCGTGTCCTTAGCTACCACACAGTAGGGCTGCCAAAGTTAGAGATGAAGTGCCCCAAAGGGAAAGTGTGCAAACTCTGGTGGATGAAGGCTTTCCTGAAGATGGGACAAAAAAGGCTGAGCTTCTAAGAAAAAAGATTTAAGGAGATGTTAAGAAGAACCTTACTCTGTGGATGCCATTTAACTTATTCTTGAGGATTAAAAATGACCACATGGCCATCGTACCAGGGTAAAGGAAGCAGTGTTTTGTAGTGGAAAGACCATGGTTCAAACCATGGCGCCATATTTGGAAAATTTAACCAAATCTCTTTGATCTTAATTTTCCCTATCTGTAAAATGGGGTTAATAATAGCTACCTGCAGATCTGTTATAAGAACTGGATTTAATGCGGGCAGCATTGAGCCTGGTAGCTAGTGCACAGTAGGTGCTGAATAAAATGGAAGTTATTTATATCATTATTTCCCTATGCCTGGAGTTAGGTGGATGGATAGGATCTCTATCGAACTCACATGGACCAGCTAATGAATGATGACTGAAGACAGAAGATGGGAAAATAAAAATTAAATAGAGTGTATTTTCATTTTGCACGGACAATTGCTTTCATATGACTAAATCCTTAATAATTAATATTAAATTGTAAATAATACTCAGTATTCCTGGAAACTGGTGGAGTTATAATGAAAAATAGTGTAGAAGGAAAAAGAATCTCCTCACCTCACAAAACATAGGCAACTTTTTGGCAAAATCCACCACTCTGGTAATTGCTGGTGTGATGATTTTTGTAAAATGGCTGAAGGCTTCCAAGTCAACCTTTCCACCTTCTGGGGCATTTACTATTGGTGCTTGTCCAATATCTTCGGGCTAAGGAGGAGAAAAAAGAAAGATTTAAACAAAGACTTGACGGGATCTTTATTTATTATAGTTCTTATGTGGCAGAACATGTCTTCTGAGCCGACATACTGTAGAGTTCCCACATCATTTATTTCTCCAAGGAAAGATGTATGTCATGGCTGTTGCTTTAATAGCTCCCCGGTGATAATGCTCACAGGACTGTTGGCGAGAGAGACAGACAGACAGAGAGAGAACAGATCTGGGTTCTGCTTCTGAATGTACAAAGGATGGAAACTGATACGAGGTGACATCAATTCTAGGGGCTCTGGGATGGTATTTCCAGAGCCCTGCACATTTTGGTGTGTGTCTCTCTGGGGGAGGTGGCCACAGTGTGAGCAGTGATGGAGCAGAATTATCTGACAGTGCCCTGTGGATCCAGACTTGCTTCTGGCCCAGCTTCTGGGGCTCCAAGCTCCTCTCTGCCCTAAAGACTCCAGTTTGAGGTGGTCTCAGTAGGGAGAGGGGGAAGAAGCTTCTGGGCCACCCTAGAGGAAACTGAGTTGTGCAAACCTGACCAACCTCAAGGCAAAGTGGAGGATTTACTATTCATTGTCACCAGGGCACTTTGCCATTTGCTTGCTGAAGAAGAACCCATGACATTGACACTCAAAGGGTGTGTAGCAGCCTGGGTGTCTCCAGGGAAACTGTTAGAACTGCAAAACCTCAGGCTCCTCCCAGACCTAATGGATCAGAATTAGCATTTTAACAAGACCCCTAGGTGATCTGTAGGCACATCAAAGTTTGAGCAGTTCAGATCTGTGACTGATGTCTACCGGAGCCATCTAGCTCTTTGGCCTTGCATTCAGGGACCTCCATGATGTGGCCTCTCTCAGTGTCTCTCCTGTTGCCGCTAGTGCTTCCTGTCAGGAACATTCCTCTCCACTGCCCTTCCCTGTCACTGTGATAATAATAACCTCCATTTACTTGTGGCCTTCAAGTGAGCCAGTGCCTCCCTTTGTATGCACGATCTCAGGTAGTCCTCACACGGTACTGATTTACAGCTGAGCAAACATGGGCTCAGGAACGTGAAGGACAACCACCTTAGGTCAGGGAGCCAGGACTGGAATCTAGGTTCCCCTGACTCCACACACTTGCTCTTCCCACCACACAGCAATTTTCCTGGAACACAGGATTTTCTGACCCCCACTTCAAGACTTCTACACCCTGTAAACTTTTCTTTCTTTTTTTTAAGAGATACCAGTGTTTACTAATGGATACCAGGGGCGGGTGTGACGGGGAGAGGGGGGTCGCCGCCCATGGAGAAACAAGCCTCAGTCCATGGCTATGGAAAAATCACGCTATCTAGGGTGGGACTGCACAGCTGATCAATGCGACTGCCGTCAACAAGTTTCACGCCCTGCGAAAAGTTGAATTGGCGAAAGTTGTGTGATAGATACCTTTACAACACCTGTAAACTTTTTGACAGCGGGGAACAGGATTTCTACTCCTCTTAACCTCCTTTTAGGAGCCCTGGTATCACAGTGGGTAAGCCCTGGGCTGGTAACTGAAAGATTGGCGGTTCTAACCCACCAGCCGTTCCGAGGGAGAAAGATGTGGCAGTCTGCTTCTGTAAAGATGACAGCCTTGGAAACCCTGTGGGGCAGTTCTACTCTGTCCTATAGGGTCACTCGGAGTCAGAATCGACTCGCCTGCAATGAGTTTTGGTTTTAGTAATACTCCCCTTGCCTGTCTCCCCACCTGTCTTCCAGGAAGTTGTGAATATGATCAAAGCATCACAATCACTTGGGCCCAGCTGGATGGCTGTCATCTTTGCTTAGAACTACAGGGGATGACGGGTGGCGTGGGTGGGCAGGAGGGATGGGCAAGCTGGTGGGGGGCAGAATTGACATTGAGTAGGCCAAGCAAGGCTGAATTCTTCACTTGCTGAGCAGTGAGGACGCTGCATGTGACAAGACTTTGGTCTAACACCAAAACAAACAAACAAACAAACACAAAAAACACCATTGCTGTAGAGTCGATTCTGACTCATAGTGACCCTGTAGGACGGAATAGAACTGCCCCATCAGGTTTCCAAAGAGCGGCTGGTGGATTGGAACTGCCAACCTTTTGGTTAGCAGCTGAACTCTTAACCACTGTGCTACCAAGGGTCCTTGGCCTAAATGTCGTTGTTCATCAGAATCATCTGATTCCTCCCCCATCAAGAGTTTCTGATTCCGGAGGTCTGGGTGGAGCCTAAACACATGCATTTCCTACAGGTTGCCAGGTGCTACTGATGCTCTGGGTCCCGGATCACACACGTGGAGAACCACTGGCCCAGCAGTAGCCAAATCCAGTTCAGAGCAACTCAGTCACCTTGTTTCTTCCCACATTTCCCCCATTAATCTCTGTGTCTAATTTTTAGCAGGAGGAAAAGCAAAAGATGATTCGTTTACTCTCTTGTCAGCTTGCCAGGGTCCACAGGGGCAGCCCGGGATCCCAAGGACGTGGCAAGAGTTGGGGTTATAGCCTCAGGGGAGGATTTTTAAACATATTACATAACTGATTCTGGCAGCGTTTACCTTTTTTGGATTATCCAGCAGGTTTTTCTGTTTATTTTTTATTTTGTTTTACTTTATTTTTATTGTTTGTTTTGGTAGCAGTGAGGGGATGGCAAGGACACTTGGTTTCTGGTGTGTTTTCAAAATCAATGATAATGTTTGGGCCAACAGCTGGCAAGGCAAGTCCATGGAAGGCCACTGTTCTGCTGGCTTTCCAGATGCAGATGGAATTGATGGAATAATCAGTTAATAATAATAACAATTAATAACGATCTCTATCTCCCACTCTTTCTCTCTCCTTCACAGATTGAACTAAGGGGAAAAGGTACATCAGTTCCTTTGGATACTGCTGCTCCCTGATTGAATGAGCCCCGGTGGTGCGAGTGCTTTGCAATTGGCTGCTAACCTAAAGGATGGTGGTTCAAACCCACCCAGCAGTTCCACAGAAGAAAGGCCTGGTGATCTGCTTCCACAAAGAGTACAGACAAGAAAACCCTATGAAGAAGTTCTACTCTGTAACACATGGGGTTGTCATGAGTTGGAATCGACCGCTATAGCAATGGGTTTTTTTAAAATTTTTTAAATTTTTTTGCCCCCTGATAGGAACTGCATCTACTGTGTGGCCTTCAGAACTCCTTGCTGGCTCTTTACAATTGCTTCTCACCCCCGAAGATGAGGCTCATCTCACCTGCCTTGTCCACTTTCCAGCTCTGCTTTGAGGATAAACTGATAAACGGAATATGAGCGCATGTTTAAAAGGGTAGGGTGTTACATCCACCACTTGTCTGTCAGTTTGTCGTACTGTGATGGCTTGCGTGTTGCTGTGATGCTGGAAGATATGGTACTGGCATTTCAAATGCCAGCAGGGTCACCCATGGCGGACACGTGTCAGCAGAGCTTCCACACTCAGACAGACTAGGAAGAAAGTCCTGGCAATGTGCTTCCAAAAATTAGCCAATAAAAATCCTATGGATCACAACAGAACATGGTCTGATGTAGTGCTGGAAGATAAGTTCCCTGGTTGGAAGGCACTCAGAATACATAGTGGCTACAGCAATGGACTTGAGCATGCCAGTGATCATGAAGATGGAGAAAGAGTGGGCAAAGTTTTATTCTCTTGCACATGGGGTTGCCATGAGTTGGGGCTGACTCACTGGCAACTAGCAACAACAACAGGGTATTATATACACACATGTATGTAGGGTAAGTTTTTTTTTTAGAAATAAAACTATTTTAATTAACTTGCCTTTGGCCCAGCTGAACCCAAACATCTCCTCATTGAATACTAACAGATCTAATTTGTTTGTATTTAAATGGTATTCAGTGTCTCATGAAATGTCAAGAGGTTAATACTGACGTTAAGAGAGCTGTAAAGTGGACTGACGTTCATTAACTCCGGGTGTGTGTGGGATATTTGAATCACCACCTGTGACATCTCTAAAATATCTGAAAAAAGGAGGCAAATTATCCAAGGAAATAGGGCAATTTAAATTAAATTTAAACCCCCAAATGTAACAACTACACAAGCCTTTCTTTTGAAAAATAAATATCAGGGTAGAAAAAATATTTACTTTTAAGCCTCTGGATGTTTAACAGCAAATACAATTGCTAGAAGTAAAAGTCCTCTGTTCTATATCATGGAAACCCTGTTGGCATAGTGGTTAAGAGCTACAGCTGCTAACCAAAAGGCGGGTAGTTCAAATCCACCAGGCGCTCCTCGCAAAGCCTCTGGGCAGCTCTACTCTGCCCTATAGGGTCGCTATGAGTTGGAATTGACTCGACAGCAATGGGTTTGGTTTTTTGGTTCTTCTATTTCATTAGTATTTGTTACATAATGGATCCTAGATGCTAGAAAACACAGATTTTATGTATATATATATATATATATATATATATATATATATAAACCAAAAAAAAAAAAAAACCAAACCCTTTGCTGTCAAGTGGCTTCTGACTCATAGTGAACCTAAAGGATGGAGTAGAATTGCCCCATAGGGTTTCCGAGAGTGTCTGGCAGATTTGAACTGCTGACCTCTTGGTTAGCAGCTGTAGCTCTTTACCACAACACCACCAGGGTTTCCATATATACGTATATGTATGTTTATATAGTGACCTGAGTTAACATCAGATATAAGAAATTAAGGTTGAGCAATGTAACCTTATTTGTGACTTCCTGATAAGGACAACATAACATTTCAAAAAATATTTGGAAGATGTTAAAAATTAAAAAGAGTACAAATGTTTGATATCAGTTAAATCTATTAAGTACCTTATTACAGCTGATAGCTTTGTAATCCACTGCATGGTACACGTTTGCTCATATACACACATATGTATTTATGTGAACAGGATCAAGCTTAGATACTGACATAGGTCTCTGGCTTGTAGATTCACAAGTGTAGACCTTGGGAAAGTCTGCTTTTTGCCTCTGTGGCCTTCACTTACTTACTCATGGTGGGACTTCTGACTGATTCTGACTTCCTTTCTCCCTGCTCTTGTCTGCCCTAAATGGGTGGCCTGAGCCAGCCCAGATGATCTCCTCATGTCTCCCCCCAGCTTGCCCTACACTTTTTACCATTTCACTGCTGCCTTCTCTTTTCCTCTCCCTAAAGCCCCCACTTCCACCTCTCATTTCTTCCCATTCCAAATCCCACCTATTCTTCAAGACCCAACTCAAATTCTATCTTCTCCTTGAAGCCTTCCCAGATGACCTATGTTTGAAATGATGTCTACCTCATCTGCATACTCACGGTAGCCTGTGTGTATCACTCATCTGGCAATTATCACAATCATGTTTTCTTGCAGTTATGTGGGTACACATCTAAGATATGAACTTCTTGAGAGGGGACGAGTAAGCCTTAAGTAAATTTGGCTACTGTGTACAAGAAATTGGGCCAAGCTGGTGGAAAACAGGACTTATGTTGGTTGAGTGAATACATGTATTTTTATGCATGTTTATACCCTTATTCAACCAACATTTATTGAGCAACTACTATGGGCTAGGCCTACTTCTAGATGGTGAGGTTACAGCAATGATCTGTGTATCCTCAGAGAACTTGCATTGTAGTAAGGAAAGGCAGACAATAAATAAGAATACCTTCACAGAAGAATCACAGAATTTCAGTTTGTGGTAAGTCTGGAGGTGACATGAGAGTACATGGAGGTGAGGAGATGGGATGGCCAGCCAAGGCTCCTTTGAGGAGTGACATGTAAGCTTAAACTTGAAGAATGTCAAGGAAACAACCTTTCCTTAGAGCCAGAGGAGGAGCATTTAAGGCAGAGGGCAAAGCCAATACAAAGTCCAGAGGCTGGAAAGAGATCCCCGTGGTTAGTTCTTGGAGCCCTGGTGGCATAGTGATTAAGAGCTCGGCTGCTAACCAAAAGGCCAGCAGTTCCAATCCACCAGCCGCTCCTTGGAAACTCTATGCGGCAGTTCTACTCTGTCCTATAGGGTCACTATGAGTTGGAATCAACTCAATGGCAACGGGTTTGGTTTTTTTGTTTTGTTTCTTTTTAGTGGCTAGTTCTCAGTGACGGTGTGATTTGAAGGAGGGGAGGCAGGCCAGGGTCCCCTACTGCTGGGACTTGTAGGCCGTGGAGAGATGGTCTTATTCTAAAATCAGTGGGATGTCCACTGAAGGACTTTAAACAGGGGAGCGACAAGACGAGATTTACGACTTCGGTGTGGAGAAGGGATGTGGAGAGCCACAGGAGGAAACAGGCAGGCCACAGCAGTAGTTTGGGCAGGAGGCGAAGTGGGCTGGACTTCCAGGGGGGCAGGAGAGATGGAGAGGAAGAATTCAAGGCCTATCTTGGAGGCCGAAGACAAGGATTTCCAATGGACTAGCTGTCGGGGTGGGGGACAGTAAGGAACCCAGAGTGGCTCATCTAGGGTAGAGGGGTGTGAAAAGAGAGGTTCAGGTGTGTGAGCAAGTCTGCATCACCCCAGCACTGGAGGAGGCTGGTGTTACACAAATTACAACTAACGGGCTTTGTGCTTTGACTGTCTCACCTGTATCGATCAAGGTGTGCGGGAAATGTTGCCGGTGGACCTCTTTGAGAGTGGCTGACTCAGAGATGATGATTAGGCTTGAACAAGGCTGCTATTTGGCATATGCAAAGTGAGGTGAGGCCAGATGGGGGTGTTTCCCTTTGTCTGCTTGTTCATAGATGCAAAGATGGGCTGGAAGACCCAGGTAGATAGTGATTTAAGGCCTTGGGCCTTTGGGCATAACTCAGGTCCACCCTTTTGCTATGGTGAGCAGGGACAAGCTGATGAGGGTGGTGGTGGTACTATATGTAGTAACCACTGACATGGCTGTTAACAGTATGCCAAGCACTGTTAGGCCCCTTATATCTGTTGCTTTTATAACGTCCAGTAAGGACATAAGACAGTTGAGCCTTAGAGAGGTGAGGTGACTTGCCCCACGTCACACAATTAAGAAGCAACACAGGCAGACATTGAACCCAGGCTCTCTGGTTCCAGTGGTCACACACATAACCACTTTTGCCTGCCTTCTTCTGATGGGCTATAATAGAGGGTGCTAGGTGCCTTCTTGACTTACTCCTGTCCACAGACCACACATGGCCAAATCACTCACGCTGCCTGACCCTCTGCTTATGCACCTTCTCTGAGGCTACCCCAAATGGGAATGTGTGAAATCCAGCTGTAGCTCTTCCGGGGGAAGAGTAGGGCAGGTCGGCCTAGCTCGAAAGGTTACGTTTTATACTTGGATGGAAAATCCATCCAAAGCCACACCTTTGCATGTGAACTAAGGGAGCGAAATAATAACATGGGGCCAACAGACAATCTTGTTGCTGGTATGGGATCTGGGCCAAACCCAATGGCTCACCACCACTGGGAAGTGTAGAAGTGAGTTCCCTTGGTGGAGAGACACTACTTTCCGTTCCTTGTCATCAGATGTTACTTGTCCCCTTCGTAGCCCACGGTAACTTTTCATGATCGCCGTCACCATCACACAGGAAGTGTTGGTGGCTAAACTGGGCATTTCTGTAGCACTACAGATTTGAGTGAATTGGACAAAATAGAAAACTTTGTGACTTAAATGCTTTTGGAAATAGTTTTAAAGAATGGCTTTGGATTCGTGAAAATCTGCATGGCTTTTGCGAAAGTTCCTCATTTGTCAATGACGCTCATTTCTTTGGACCCAAAGACAGATTTGAAACCCAGGTAAAACCACTAGGCTCTATTTCTGACTTGGGTCCTGATCTTATGGTGAAAAATGATGAAGTAGTTCTCTTTGGAGAATAAGCTCCTTATCCATTCCAGATAAATTGATACTTCTAGCTTCTATCACAACGTATACTTTTAATCCCTTATGATGTATTATAATACTGTTGTTAATATATTAACCAAAACAAACAAACAAACAAACAAAAAAAAAAAAAACCCTTTGCCATCGAGTCAATTCTGACTCATAGCAACCCTATCAGACAGAGTAGAACTGCCCCATAGTGTTTCCAAGGAGCGGCTGGTGGATTGGAACTGCCGGCCTTTTGGTTAGCAGCCGAGCTCTTAACCACTACGCCACCAGGGCTCCATTAATAGGCCTCCTCAAATTCTTTTTCAGAACAAGATGGGACCTTAACACCTAAAAATAAATGGCAATGTTGTAAGCAAAAAAACGGTATTGGTCATATAAAACAAACAAACAGCAACCAAAAAAAAAACACCAAACCTGTTGTGTTGATTCCGACTCAGTGTAAATCATAATGTGTAGAAAGCTATTTAGTAATGAAAATCTTTCAATACATGGCTACCATTCAGCAAGCCAGTCTCTAATTCTGGATTCTTAATGTCCTTGCAGGAATAATTCACCACTCAAAAAGTAAAATTTTCTTCCTGAGCATACATACTTAATTGGAGTCACCCTTTCTGCAAGGGCTGTGTGTAAGTATGTAAATTGGCTGAGACAACAGGGATTAACTGTACTATCTCAGAGGTTGGGCTGGTGGAGTTGTATGCTCAGTTTAACAAATATTTACTGAGTTCTGTTCTGGTTATCTATTTCAGTGTAGCAAACCACCCAAAAACTTAGTGACTTAAGACAATTTTTTATTATTTCTCAGAGTTCTGGGGATTAATGGGTTCAAGTGGGTGGTTCTCATTTGGGGTCTCTCATATAGCTGCTGTCAAATGGCAGTTGAGTCTGGGATCATCTGAAGTCTTCTTTACTCACATCCTGTGCCTGGGGTGATTGGAAATTTCTTTCCACATTGCCTTGTCACAGGGCTAGCTTGGGCTTCCTCATAGCATAGCCGTCTCAGAGTTGTTGGTTTTTTTTTTTTTTTTTATGGCAGTTGGCATCCTTCAGGGAGATCAGGTAGCTTCCCCCTCCAAAAGACCCAGGTGGAAGCTGCAAGGCTTCTTATAACCCAGCCTTAAACGCCACTCAAGCACTGTTTCCGCCAGTACTCACGGTTTACAGGAATCACAAGCCAGATTCAAGGGGCTAGGGGAACAGACTCTACCTCTCAATGAGAGAAAATGTCTGCATACACAGGAGGAAAGAATTTGATGGTGACAATCATGAAGACAAGCTACCACAAGTTTCCACATATGGGATGGACACTGAGGTGACAATAGTGAATGAAATATGGTCCTTTCTCCATGGAGCTGCAGGCAAGAGCCCCGGCACAGAAGGGGGTTGGCTGACAGAAATGAAGTTTATTGTCGAGACAGATGGGACAGTAGAGGCCTTCTGATCTCCTCCACATACTTCTAAGAAACAATGTTCTGGAGAAGCAGTACTCATATTTGGATCAAGAGTGAGAATTTCTTGAACAGATCAAGGGTCTACAAAACATACATTTAATTTCAGTTGCACAGGGGAAGGAGAGCAGGGATTGACAAGTAAACAGTTACTCTGTAAATGTCAGCTTCTGGAATAAAGGTCTCCTGTGAATGGATAACCTCATGACCCTGACAAAAACGGTGACAAACCATTCTGTACTAAACCTTCTTTGGTTCTTCCTACAGATGCTAAGACCAAAGAAGCCTCAGAGTTAAAGGTGCAGACCTCAAGGCTGTTTCTAATGACTAGATATTGTGCTATCTTTGCTGAAGAGACCACGAAGTATGAAGAGGTTTCATGATATTTTGCCTTACAGAGTTCATTTCTCAGCTTTCAGGCTCAGCTCAGATGTCACCTCCTCAGAGAGGCCTTCCCTGACCACCCTATTTACCCCCAATTCACAATCACTCTGTCCCATAACACCATTCCCTTCTCTGCAAACTACTACCTACGCTTATTTTGATTGTCTATCCCTTACTGTCTCCTGCCACCAGAATGTAAGCTCCAGGGACCATGGCTGACTTGTTCACTTCCTAGCACAGAGTACCTGCTGAATAAATGTTGCTTAAATAAAAGAACGTATCTTTAGAGTCTGGGAAGATGTACCGTAGTGGCCACGGAAACTGGTTGTGTTATACTAATATCCACTCTTTTTTGGGGTGTAAAGAAAATCAAAGTATAACATTCCTAGGAGGAGTCCAGGATGTGCCCTGAATCCTCCACTTTTCTTAGAACTCAGCTTGGTCACTACTGTGAAATCAGACAGCAGTGCCAGGACTGGATGTGGTTTCTACAATGTCTGTTCATGGATGACACTTTTGGGAAAAGGACAGCCTTAGGCTTGGGTTAGGCAGGACTCTATCTTGCTGTGCCACAAATATATTGGGTTAGAACTGCCGTATCGGGAATGATTATTTTTCAGTTTCCTGGCAGGTATTCCAGGGTGGGAGACCCTAAAAGGCTGCCCCTCCCACTCCAATAGCTTATGTTTTAAGGAGGCTTTTTGGGTTTGTATAGGTGGTGAATTTGCAAACTGTAGTGGTTAAGAGTACAGAACTTGGAGCTGGGCTGCCCCCATCACCACCATTAACTAGCTGCAGGAGCCTGGGCAAGCTGACTAAATTTCTCTGCCTCATTCCCTTATCTGTAAATTGGAAATATTAACAGCATCTACCTACAGGGTTGGTATAGGGAGTTAATACATGTAAAGCACTTAGAATAGTACCTGGCACATGGTAAGGGCCATGTAAGTGCCTGCTAACGCTGCTGTTAGAGGAGGCCATCCATAAAGTGGGTTAGAACCCACTTCACTGGGACAGTGAAAAAAGTAGTTTGAGAGCAAGTGGATTATGGGTAAAACTCCCCCACTCCCCAAATTTCCTTTAAGGTTGTTGTTACATGGCTTTAATAATTAAAAAAAAAAAAAAGCTATCCTTTATAATGTTGATGTTGAGTTACAAAGATCTGTATCTTCTTGTTCTGCTGGGGAGGCGCTGTAATGTACCCTAGAGATAGAAATAGACCCAGAGAATATCTGATGCCAGGTTCTCCACTCCCATTGTCTTCCTGGACCCAAGTTCATTTACTTAAAGCCAAAAGATTTTTTTTTTTTTTTTTAGTCTCTGTTGACATAAAAATACATTTGAGGACACTTCATTTTAGGGATTGTTTTAAAGGGGATAGAGTTTAGGGGAATAAGCATGAGTAAACTCAGCAACTGAGGGAAGAAATGGGTATAAAAAGGAAAAGCTGGCAGATAAAGAATGTCACTAACTAGCTATTTCAGAGCTGGCCTTGCTCAATAGCAAAAGCAAATTGAGTTAATGTGGCCTAGGAAATTGCTTAAGAATTCAATCAATCAGGTGGGTGGGGCCTCTGTTCTCATACTGAGCTGGCTTCAAATCCTGGCTCTGCAAGTTACTTGTCCTCTCAGACCTGAAGTTTCCTTCTCAATAAAATGGGAGCAGTAATCCCAGCAACCCAGGATTGTTACGAGGACTAAGCGGTTGAGTTAGAAAACACCCGGCATACAGCCCACATTCCGCTGTGCAAGGAAGCCTTACCAGGAATTTCCGCTTCTGCTTCCAGTGGCTGCCTTGGGCATTGGTGGCCACGTGGGCTTCGGTGACGGTTTTGATAAGCTCCCATTCCTCGTCTGTGGGCTCCGGCTTGTGCCCCATGGATTTCTGCAGCTCTTCCCGCCGCCTCTTCTCCCGGTTCTCCTCAATCAGTTTCCTCTTTGCCAGCCGCTTGCTGTCATCCAGCACCACTGAGAGGGGGAGAAAGATGAGACAAAACACACAAATACAACCCCCGCTCATGGGGCCTCAGGGGTGGGCCCACTTCAACAGGGACAGCTCAGTGGGCCTGCGAGGTGGAACCACACATTGCACTTCCGTTTGCCCTTGACCAGCCATTTCCCAACACTGAGCCCCGTTGTTGAACTCCCAAGGTCTGGCTAGTTTTTCGAAACAAAGCTCTGAGCAAACTTGGACACTGGGCACCTCAACTCCAAAAAAGGTGACCCTAAATCAGAGGGAAGCAGAGAGAGGAAAAATCTAATACTACCCACAAGAACACAGACCAATGTGTCTAGTCAGTCATCTGAGTTCACTCTTAGGGATTCTGTTCCTCCCTTCCTTCCCTAAAGTGACTCTCTCTAAGGAGAAATTTAGAGTCCCTGGGTGATGCAAATGGTTTACATGCTCAGCTGTTAACTGAAAGGCTGGAGGTTCGAGCCCACCCGGAGGCAACCTGGGTAGCCTGGCAATCTAGTTCTGAAAAATCAGCCATTGAAAACCCTATGGAGCACAATTCTACTTTGAAACACATGGAGTTGCCATAAGTTGGAGTCAATTAGATAGTAATTGATTTTTTTTTTTTTTTTTAAGGAGAACTTTAGGTTAAAGAAAAGTTCTGGAGTGATAAATGGGAAGCTGAGGATCCCCTCCTCTAAGGAAACAGGACCTCAACTCTTCATGGCTCCCTTAAGGGCTAACTGGAATGTGACTGGGTCTATCAAAGGCCTCACAGCTACTCACTTTGCATTATTTTCGACCTGGTCAACCCTCAATTGGTGGTCAAACAGCCCAGGCTCTGGAATCTAGAAGGACTTGGGTTTGAGTCCTGACACTACCAAATTCTAACTGTGTGACATCTGGCAAGTTACTGAGGCTCTCTGAGCTTTTATTGATTCATGTATAAAATGAGAGCAATAATCCCCATTTCACAGGATATTCACTGTGATAATGTATAAGGTGTACCTGCTATACCATAAGTGCTCAATAAATGTAGCCATGACTTATATCATTTATGCAAAAGGGAAATAAGAAGGACAGGTAGCAAGAAACCTTCTGTGATTAACTTTCAACATGAACCATTTCACCAGACTCTTACTATACCACAGGTTATAGTATTTTAGAACTGGAATGAACCTTAGCTATTATCTAGTCCAACTCATTTCACAGAGCAGGAAATTGATCCAGAGAGGTTGTGACTTGCCCCAGATCACACAGTAAATTCATGGCAGAGCCAAGGAAAGAGCCAGAACTCCTGACTCCAGTTTTACCACACCACCCAGAGTCATTGTCCTAGGGCCATTTCCTGATGAAGATGTGACTTGGTAGGAAAAGAAAACAGTAGATGTAGCAGGAAGAAAAGCATCAAGGTACCCAGTTAATCCACAAAGGGAATAATTAAATTCCAGATTGTCTAGATTTGATTAGATAGTCAAAGTCATGTGAGCGTTTACAAGTGTGGAAAATATGAAGGAGCTCTGATAAGTCATTCTGGTTCATTTACTAAAGAGGGGGAGGAATGGATAATAATACTCACTGCTCCCGTTTTTCAAAAGTGTGCCAGGTATTCTTGCACTTGACATGCATTATCCGATTTAATTCTGAAAACAACCCTATGGGGTAGGTGACAATTTCATGGGTAGGGAATTCAGATAGTCACACAGCTAGTAGTGGCAGATCTGGGACTTTAATGCAAGTTTTCTGATGACAAAACCTGAGCTTTTATAATCCTTTGCAAGGAAGTAAAGCGGACTCGATCGGATTAACACTCCAAATACTTTACCCTCATAAACACGCATTTCTTTAACTTCTCAATAAAATGAAAAAATGGATATTTAATATTAACAGTTCATTATAGTGTTACAGTCTCCTTTACAGCCAAGCATTTCTCATGTAACCTTATAAGCCACACTGTCTATGTCTTATACAAGATATAGACAAAGAATACATCAGTCAGAGGTGGGGATTACCTCGATTCCCAGTGTGACACCCTAATACAACCCCTCCTTCTTTCTTAAGATTCCCGTTCTGACTTTTTAAAATGGGAAAACCAGAATATTCCACAGATTCCCTGTTCTAGCTGAGAGAATCCTGTTTATCACACAAGAGTAAGCTACACCTATTTCCTCTTTTATGAGGAAAAATCTTCATTCCCTTCCTTCCTTCTCTTTTTCCTTCCTTTCTTCTTTTTTAACTAAAAGTTGGAACCTCTCATTGATGTGTTAAAATTTATGCCAGTAGAAATCATTAATGTCTGACAAAAGGGAGGCCACACATTCTGCATGTCGTGATTATTATTTTTATTATTAGATTAATTAAAGTGACTGGTGTGGGGGAGAAAGACACCAAGGGTTAATCTCACCACCATATGCTATGGCACTTTGGAAACTGGGTAGGACTACTTCAGCTCAAACATCTTTATGGCTAAAAATATCACGAACAACCAACTGCAGGATGACTCACACACTAGCACTCAACTTCACATTTAGAAGTTTCTGAACTCGATGTTTTCTGCCAGTGCCCCGTCCCCAAAAATGTCCAAAAAATAAATTCCTGTCTCTGCTTTTAAAAAATATTAGGACTAGTCCATGAGGCTGTCACTGCATGAATGCTGTATGTAAAAATTATAGCTTATCAAGGTGAATGGACAACACGTCTCATTTGTAATCTCTGACGCAAGCAGAGTGTCGCTAACTATTAGCCCCTGAAAACATGACCAGGATAATTTAACTGCTCTCTCGTACTCCCATCATCTGGCTACCTTGAGGGTTAGGAGTTGACAAGAGAGGGGAAGGAAGGAAAAGTACCACAAGATGAAGATCATCTAGCAACGGCTCTCGCCTCTCTTTTTGGGCAAGGCTAGATGTGGGGAAGGAGAGTTCTGTGGGAAAGCAAGATATCTCCCCTCTGCCCACATGAGCTGCTGCCTTCTTTTCTGCCAGGTTGATTTCCTTGAACCAAACCCTTCCCCAATCAACACTTCTTGAATAAGAAGCAAATGAAGAAGTTCTACTTACAATCTGTTGCCATGCCAACATAGATGCATTTTTTAAAGCGACATTCCTGGCACTGGTTTCGCGTAACTTTGTCTATGACACATTTTCCTTCATATTTACAGGAATAGGATGGATGGAGATTTTTCTGAATGGTTCTTCTAAAGAAACCCTACACAAAAAAGAAAGAACCAAGTTTCATATTTTCTAGAAATGAATGACTCCAGAGTTTTGAGTCCACCTGACTATGACATGAATTGTTTTGGACTTCTATCTCTACATGGGACCCTGGTGGCACAGTGGTTAACAGTTCAGCTGCTAACCAAAAGGTTAGCAGTTCAAATCCACTTGCTGCTCCCTGGAAACTTTATGGGGCAGTTCTACTCTGTCTATAGGGTAACTGTGAGTCGGAATCGACTCGACGGTAACGGGTTTGGTTTTTTGGTTTAGCTCTACATACTGAAATATAAGACAATTGGCTCAAAGTGAATATAAGGAATTCTAAATCTGTGTTGAAGGGATATCATAGCACCACAGATTCGATATCTTTTGGCATTTATCCAGGGAAAAGAGGCTAATGGGCAAATCTGATGCTTGCTTTTATTTTTTTCTAAACATTGAATAATAGAAATAAATTATCTCGTTTCACAGAGTCCCATAATTATATGGCTAAGTTAAGCCATGAAGAAGTTTGCTCCTTTATACTGGGGAATAAAAGAGCTGGACACTTGTGATACTTTATAAATTAATGACTTAATAATTAAATGGATACAGTAACTGTCTTTAGAGATAGAGTTCAGTTCTTGTTTTTGACCCTTGAAATGGCCATGACCAGCTCAGATAGCCCTTCAAACAACAGTACTTGGGGACTAGAAAATTCTAGGTTCTCTACCTAAGTTTTCCCATAACTTATTACAGGTGGGTTTTTCCTTTACAACATTCTTTTTTTTTTAAAAATAGAGAATTTGTGTGTGTGTGTGTGTGTGTGCGCTAAGTAGATATGAAACAAAACATCTGCCATTTCAACATTTTTCACGTGTACATTTCAGTGACATTAATTATGTTCATCATGTTGTGCAATAATCACCACTATTATAATATTCTTTCTCTCCAGTGTATGCTAGGCAGACACTTTACAAGTTCAATATGTTTTTTTCCTTTCTTATGGCATTTTTAGACAGGTGTGGGCACATGGTTCAGGCCACTCTGGAGAGGGCCTGTAAAGGTTTCTGAGGACACTATTTTCTCCCAGGCTTGGGACACTTATGTAACATTATCGATGGTGTGCTACGCTAGAATCTTTCTGGACACGATCTTCAAGTGTTGACAACTGTAGTTCTGTATTGTAGGAATTAATAACAGCAGGTAGCATTTATTGTGAGAGCACCTTGCAAAGTATTGTAGATACATTCCATATGCTTCTGTCTTCCTCACAACCTTATAAGATAGGTACTCTTAATATCTTTATTGTAGGGAGTACAAAACTAAGCTCCAGAGAAGTTAAATCACTTGCCCAAAAATCACATGCAAAGTACATGCTTGAACACAGCCAGGGAGTCAGACTCCAAATCTTGTTTACTTAACTGCTTAGATGCTGTAAATGTAATCAAACTTTACTGTATTATTTAAATGTTTAAGATAAACAGATTATAAATAGGCTCCTCCTACCTGCCCCTCAGAAAACCTTTGTTTTATCTGTTTTTGGTAGAGTAGCAATGAAAAACAAGATTTAAAGGATGCTCTGTATTAAAGCTTGAAGGGGAGATCTCTAACTTTGGTAGATAAATGGTGGAATTTAAATACCAGTTGATCTTGATTTGATTAAGCCCAATTTGATCAACCTGTTGAATTTTCCTTGGCCTTGATCATGTACATGCACACAGTTGCATACTCCTTACTCAGATACACTTGAGAGCTCTTCCTTACAATGAAAAGATCAAAGGTAGGATTTTATATTGGGCAAAGCAGCATAAAATGGAAAATGCCAGCAATTACAGAGGTTAATGGACTGGATTTGGGGCTTGTGTGCAAATCCCTTATGGCTCCCACTGTTCAAGTTCTAGCAGAAAACCTGTCATATTATATTTGGGTTTTGGATACTTAAAAACTTGAGTCTATTCCTTCGAACGATGTTGATATGTTATTAGGAGATACACTGAATCACACACGGAGCAGCCGTTTGAGATGCTGGCGGTGTTCCCTTGTTTTTTCAGGGTGGCCAAATTCTGCCAAAGCATGAATGTCAGGGCAGGCCACAAGAGTGAAAACGAACCTTCCCTGTGAACCACCCTCATCTTCCTCCATTGCCCTTTGCCCAATCCACCCTTCAAGGGTTACCTTTGCCTGGAGAGCGAAAGAAACTCAGAGATCCCTGGCAAGAAGAGGTATGTCACAGACGGGGAGGACTCGGGTAGAGTAGCTTACCTCCTTCTGGAGGAGGCAAAGTTTCCCTAGCGGTGTAAGTACCAAAGCCCAAGACATCCAATGAGAACATTGCCTGTTGCTATAAAGATAGGAGACGTGTACTGCATCTGAAACCGGGGAGACTCTTTCCTCACTCTTACGCTAATGTTGACCTCCGTTCCAGGGGTGGGGGCATGCCGAAGGGTCTAACAACATGAAGGAGAGAGCACACCAAGACGCAACATTCATTACTCCAAAATGGTTACTCTGCGTATTTTTTAATGCAATGAATTACGTTAAGTAATTTATACTTTGCTTATTTCCAAGGAAGAGTTAAGGTGGCTACCTCTGCTATTCATAGCACCGTATTTTCTGTGGCCGACCTTTGATGACTTTTCTCCTTCATGGACCAAATTCCTTTTAAGATTCTGGCTTCCCCTAAGCTACAATAAAATCCTATTTGACACAATGTGAGGAACCACCTTATCTGAGTGTGTAAAGATGCTGGGTCCCTTAATTTTAAAAAGTCACAAAAATGAACGCCTTGAAGTGAACTTGAACAAAACACATTTGAAATAGTCAACTTATAAAAACGAAAACCCTTTTAGAAGTGAACTGACAAGAGAGATGTCCCAGGGAATGAATAAGGACATATTACATTTCATTGACGATTTGTTAGTGAACAGAGACCTTGCTTTTATAAATCAACACCAGACATGCTTCTCTGCGTTCTGACAAGAACTGGATCCATTTCTTAGTGGCTTGAGAAAATACACTAATCAGTTTTATAAGGAGCTAAGTGTCATACTCAGTTCAGTATTTGGGCAGCTTTTATAAAAGCTTTGAGTCTTCAATACAAAAAAAATTGCTTGTTATGGGACAGTATCAATATTCTTTCTATAAAAGATGCACCAAAAATGGCGAATTGCAACAAAGAAAACATCTCCAAAAGATTTTCACTGTCTTCAGTGCAAAAATAGTGAAGAAGATTCTCTCCATACACATTACAAGTATGGGATAGAAATATTTTGTAAATTACAAGATAAATTCATCTAAATATATAAAGCCTAATCTTTTCCACCTTTGGACACTCTTGAAATCTTCTGTCTTTTTCTAAGATGTTTTGTCATTATATTAAATGAGTCCACACAGCCACCCTAGAAAAGCTCCTTTCTGATTTTATAATGGAGGCCACTTACTTAGAAAGGATTCTGATCTGAGATGAAGCCACAGAGGCTGAGAAATCTAGCTTTTTGCTGTATGATTTCTTCTTTTAAAGAAGGCCATAGCTGAATCCAGCCGCAAACATCCTATATGATCTTGCTAGTAGGGAAAAGAGGCTAGTGGATTTCTTGATCATCAGGAAGACGTACGTGACACAGAATCATCGGTTAATAGACTTGAGTCTCCCCTCGTTTAAGTCAATCACTAATAATGCATTAAGTCCTCTGTAAGGCATACTCAGTCTAAACTAGATCACTTCTGGGAGTTGAGTATTAAATGGAATTTTCATTACAGTGTCTCCCAGAATTTGAAATTTACCATCAGAAACTAATTTAAAAGAATCTTAATGCTGCATAATCAGGTAGGTAAAGTCTTATGAATCGGGGCTAATTTAGAAAAACGGCCGGTATGAATTATGGGTCTTTGGAATGACAGACTATCTAATGCGGTTTTATTACTTTCAAATCAAGCCAATAAAAATGTGCTTTCAAGAGACATCCTGCTAGTTTCCTAATTAATAAATAAACCCAAAACCAAACCCACTGCCGTTGAGTTGATTCAATTAATAAATAGCCAGCACTTATTTATAATTAGCCCCACTTAGCTCCTTAAAGGAGCCCTGGTGGTGCAGTTGTTAAGAGCTCGGCTGCTAACCAAAAGGTTGGCAGTTTGAATCCACCAGCTGCTCCTTGGAAACCCTATGAGGCAGTTCTACTCTGTCCTATAGGGTTGCTATGAGTGAACGGCAACGGATTTCAATGGGTTAGTTCCTTAAAAAATTTTTTTATGGACATAATGGCAACCTTACCCCAATCTTTCTTAAAGGATTATAAATTCCAGATCAAAGGGGTCTGGATGAATGAGAAGAGGTGGCATCCACATTTCAAACAACAATCTTGCAGATATAAGGCCTTGGGACCTTAGAAACTACCTCTTCCGAATGGATGTAAGATCTCCACGCTTCTAGCAAGCTTCTGCGAAGTGCTCTATAATTTCATGCACAAAAAGTAGCAAATTTGCATGGAAAACCTTCCACTAGGGAAGTGGAGCACATCTTGGTTTGAAACCAGGCTCACTTGTTAATTTTGGGGGTCTGGGACCCAAAGTAGAAAGAAAGAGTTTAGTTGGAGGAGGGGAAAGGTGAAGGGAGGAGGTGAGATGGGACAGGGAGGAGAGAAGACTGAATTGTTTTATACATTTTAATACAATTTTTGACTTAGGGTTTACGTCTTGGGACAATTTACCTTTACATACAAAAGGTGAAAAAAACACGTAACAAGAAAAAAAAATTAAAAAATCCTTCCCTGACTTGAACTACATCCTCATTTATCAAACATTAGTGGAATGCTGGAGATAGCCCTGATTTAAGCTTTATTTACTTGTAAAACAGACTTTATTTTCCAGGCTGGTTGTTGGGCCAAAGGATATTTGCCGGAAAACTCATCTTAATTTTGCTGATGCAGATGGCAACTAAGGAAATTCAAGTTCACTTTCGGGACGTGAACTGACTCCTGCTGACTAGTGTGCTCTTTCCAAGGGCCTCCTGAAGATGGGTCTGCCGAACGCGAAATTAGCTGATGGACAACCAGAATTTACTTACTGACTGAAGGCTATGCAGAAAGTCAATCTGGATAATTTCAGAACATAATTGAATCCAAGTAGCCTCAAAGATACTCCTAAATGGAACTCATGAAAATGAGATTCACTTAGATGAACAGCAGAAAAAAGCCTGTGGGAGAGCCAACTCTTTCTCCTCAAACATTGTAGATAAAGCATGAGGAGAAATGGTGATTTCCTGGGATGATAACATGTTATAAAATAGCTACATTTTTTTAACCCAAAGTAAGAGTTTTATTAATTTTTCCCCCATTTTATTATTGTCTCCTGGATTAAAAAAAAATTGCAGAGGTAAAGAAATCAGACCTGATCGTACTCTGGCAGTGAATTGGGAAAAAAAAAAAAAAATCAATTCAGTTCTTGAACATGTTAAAATGAAGAGCACAACCAGACACCTGGATGATCATGGCCATGAACGTGGGAATTGGGTCCTAATTTGAATGTAAGATTAACACTGCATTCTGGCCGGGCCCTGGGGAGGGATTGGAGCTGAGCTGAACTCCGTGCTCACTGGACCCCCGGCATTTACCTTGCAGCCTTCACACGTGATGCAGCGGTAGTGATACCCAGTAGCTTTGTCACCACACACTACACATAGCTCGTCCTTGTCTAAGTAACTGGGTATGTACCCTGTGAAGGAGGAAAAAAGAGGAATGTGAAAAAACAATGGCATGTTAAAGTCAAAGACACACAAGAGCTAAGGTCACTAAGCAGAGACAAAATTAGTTTGCCAAGAGGAAGTGTCATCTGAAAGACTCAATGAAACTGAACAGGAAGTATCTTAACACTTCTAGAGTTACCATCAGGCCCAGGATTTCAGAACGTCTTAGAAAAAGTGTGATCCCTCTTGCTGTGTAGGTGGGAAGGGAACAGGAAGGCTGGGGAGCCAGTGAATCATGGAGAGAGGCCAGGATTCGAGTCACCTGGAATGCTCTGAATTCCAGATAACACAATCTCCTCCACACGCCTTATTTTAGAACTTGTTCGTAGAAGACTTGATCCACTTTGGAATCAAGGCACCATTCAATAAATTCAGAGAGCTTTATAGCTGTAAATGTCGTGGGAGACCATCAAGTGCTTTTGAGGCCAAGAAACAGGCCCTCAGAGGTTTTACCTTCCTCAGGGTCACACTAGAAATTAACTCTGACTCATGGTGACCCTATGTGTATCAGAGTAGAACTGTGCTCCATAGGGTTTTCAATGGTTCATTTTTCAGAAGTAGATCATCAGAACTTTCTTCTGAGGCACCTCTGGGTGGATTCGAATTTCCAGTCTTTTGATTAGCAGCCAATAATGCTAATTGTTTGCATCACCCAGGGACTACAGAAGTTAATGGCAGAAACTATAAACAAGATCTCCTAACTTCTAGTCCTCCAGTATAAGTTATGCTTTTTTTTTTTTTTTAAATAAAAATAGATAGTTAACTTTAAGTAGAATTTATAAGGACATCTAAAAAAAATTAGATAAACTTGTAATATTATGAAATATAACCCAACAAGACTAGAGAATGTGAAATAATAGAGGTTCTATTAGTAAAAAAAAAAGAAAAACCTACCACGATAACTCTCCTTATTAGTTTATTAGTTTCAATTCCTTGACCTAGGAAGCTAAAGTTTACAAACAAAACTAGAATCAGCCCACTTCCCACTGGCTTTGCCTTTCTCCCTTCACTTGCAGAGGGTGTCCACACAGAGAACTGATTCAAAAGGGCAAACTCAGCTTTACATGTGTCAACGGTTTACCACAGATACACATAGCTTTAGAAAGAACCAAAAGGTCAAAACAAGGCACGATCTACTGGGATGTGGAGAAGGGAGAAGCTGAGGCAACAAAATCATTCTTTTTGCAGATCACGGCATCCTTATGAAGTTTTTTGACTCAGTAAACTCTTATTGGTGTCAGTGAAGATCAGTCAGGTTGAAATGACAGGTAACTTACTGTGTGTTTTACCATGACATTGTCATAGATCTTTGATTAAACCAAACCACTGAGGACTTAGTTTTCAGAAAAAAAAAAGCCATAGAGAAAACGGAAGAAAATGAATCCTATTCACAACTTCTTAGAAATTACTTTGCTGAGACTTTACTTTAGCAAAATGTTCCTTCTTGGGAAGAAGATAAATGACTTCAAAGTGAGATTTGGTTAATGTACAGGATTATCTTTTTAAATATTGCTGCTTTTCTTAGTTTGCTTTTATGTCATGCAAACCATGATTTAGCTGTTGAGTTCACTTCAAGGGCTTCAAAACTCTCACCAGACATTTTTAAAAAGAAAATCCTGGGAGGGACTTGGGCAGAAGAAAAAAGGAACTGGAATTGTTTTTGTGTTCATTCATTCATTGAGCCATTCACGAATTCAGTAAACATTTATTTGGCATCTGCTATGTGCCTAGCACTATGCTAGGTGCTGAGGATGTAAAAACAAGTAAGACATAGTCTGTTCCTTTGAGAAGTGTACATATAAGTGACTGAGTTCTGTTTCTCCAACCCTGGTATTCCTTAATGAGAGAGTGGTGAAAATGAAGGGAAGAACCTGAAAAGATGCTCAACATCATTAGTCATTAGGGAAATGCAAATCAAAACACAATGAGAGACCATTTCACACTTACTAGGATGGCTATAATAAAAAAGACTGATAATAACAAGTGTTGGCAAGGATGTGGAGAAATTGGAAGGTGGAAATGTAAAATGAAGGTGGAAATGTAAAATGAAGGTGGAAATGTAAAATGGTGGAGCCACTTTGGAAAACAGTTAGGAAGTTCCTCAAAAAGTTAAACAAAGAGTGCCACATGGCCTAACAATTCCACTCCTAAAGTATATATGCAAGAGAACTGAAAACATATTCCACACAAAAACTTGTACATGAATGTTCACAGAAGCATTATCCATAATAATGAAAAATATAAACAATGCAAATGTCTATCAACTGATAAAAGAATAAACTAAATGTGTTATATCCATGCCATAAAACACAACAACAACCGTTGCCATTGGGTTGATTCTGTCTCTACAGGACAGAGTAGAACTGCCCCATAGAGTTTCCAAGGAGCGGCTGGTGGATTTGAGCTGCCAATCTTTTGGTTAGCAGCCTGAGCTCTTAACTACTGTGCCACCAGGGCGCTATATCCATGCAATGGAATATTATTCAACCATAAAAAGAAATGAAGTACTGATATGTGCTACAACATGGATGACCCTTGAGAACATTATGCTAAATGAAAAAAGCTGGACACAAAAGGCCACACATTGCATGAGTCCATTTATATGAAATGTCCAGAACAGGCCAATCCATAGAGACACAAAGTAGATTAGTGGTTATCAGTGGCTGGGAGGCTAGGGGAATGGGGAGTGACTAAAGGGTATAGGATTTCTTTTTGGGGTGATGAAAATGTTCTGGAAATAGTACTGATGGTTGCATAACCTTGAATATACTAAAAAAACCCATTGAATTGTATACTTCAAATGGGTTTTAAATATTTTGAGATATGTGCATTATATCTCAATAGAGCTATTGCTTAAAAAAAGAAAAAGAAGCAAAAGAAAAGAGGACAGTTCCATTCAACAAATACTTATATAGATCAGCTATGTGCCATGCAATGTGCCAATGATCTGAAGATGACTGGATTTTAATTTCCGGGACAGCTTTCAGTCTAGTGGGGAAAACAGACAACTAACAGCTAATTTGCATGTAATGTGGTAGGCACTAGGATAGAGCCGTGTCCAGGATTACCCATGGATCTCACCAGGGAAACTCTTTAAGAAGCCTTCCTGCTCTTCATACTCTCTCCAAGTCTGGGTTGGGTGCTCCCTTATTTCCTGTTCTTTCTTCATAACAGCCCTTTATTATCTGCTTTATAACTACCTGTGGACTTCTTCCTCCTTAGATTGTAACCTCAGGTTCACTACGGATTTGCAGAGTTCCAACTAGAGGGCAGCGATGGTATCATTCATGCAGAAATCCCAGTATCTAGCACCTGCTTTCTCGGAAGGATGGCATGGCTGCTATTGGCAAATTGCAAAGAACACGATAAAGAAGGAGGGTTATATCTGGCACCTACAGATGGGAAGGCTTGAAGGCTGGATGTATGCCTACGAAAGATAAAGATCTTGGCAAAGGTTTCTGAAAAAGGCAATAATGCAGACATAGGTGCCCAAACTTTGGGCCTCATGAAAACTCAATTAAAAAGTGTGGTCTTTGGTAAAGAAATCACGACTCCCCCAGTCTTGGGGTCACTAAGTCATTCAAAATCAAGCTCATCCAAGACCTAGTGATCTGGGAGACACATGCTTACTAATCAAGAAGATTTGGTCTCACTTTCTTTGGCTCTACTCTGATCTCCAGATATAAACAATGTTGGACACAAGGCTAAGGAGAACTGAAGGGCGATACCATTACCCTACAAATATAAAAACAAATAATATTATATCCAGGCCAGGAGGATTAAGACACCATCACCAAAAGCAGAGATTTGAGGTTAGAATTTTACACAACTCACTCAACTTTCTACTTTGGGCTATGTGAAGGCGTAATGTAGCAGCTTCTGAACCCGTCCACACTTACGAGGAGGAGAGAAAATCACTATCAGCCCAAAGCTTATTCCTATGAGATGGATGTCAGACATACCTCCCCTCTCCAACTTTTTTTTTTACCAATTCTGACACCGGCGGTCTTCCCCATGGCACTCTCCTCTACTTCTCTGCTGTGTTCCATAATTCATTGCAGTGGCCACACAGAACTCACAGACCATGCTCATGATTATGTGCTTTATTAGGGAAGTAACAGGCTACAGCTAGAGATTAGGATCAATTGGAGGTAACAGCATACAACTCAGGATACAGTTTGTCAATCAGGACAGCACGCAACTGGGATGTCTCTCAGCTTCTTCGCAGCTGTTCCTGCAGGCAGGCGGCACCTCTTGCTATGCCCGCAGGCTGGGCCCTGCTCAGGCTTGGCCTCTGCTCTTGTCGTCCACTGTTGTCTTGTGTCACTGCTGTCTTCAGCATTACAACTCCCTCTCTCCTAGGTCTAGGAAGTTCTTAGCACAGTGACCCCAGGTCCAAAGGACGTGCTCTGCTCTAGGTTCTTCCTCCTGATGGTAGTAAGGCCCTCTCAACCATTGTGGGATTAGCCCTTATAAGCCTAGCAGGATCGCAAAACTAACCAGTCACCTAGTTTACATAGTAATTGAGTAATCTCTGCAAGGGTTTTAAGCACTTATCTGCATAGTAAACTGTACAATCCCTTTGCAAGTTTGTGGCCTAGGAAATCATCTTGGCAGAACTACAAACCAGGCCCAGAAAGGCCATATATAAAGACAAACCAACTGCACTGCAGAAGCACTATTCATTATACTCAGAATAGCCTTTGCTTGCTTACTGGGTTTCCACCTTACATGGTTAAACCAAAAACCATAACCTGTTGCCATCAAGTGGAACCTGACTCGTAGTGACCCTAGAGGACAGAACAGAACTGCCCCATGGAGTTTCCAAGGAGCGACTTGTAGATTTTAACTGCTGAACTTTTGGCTAGTAGCCGAGTTCGTAGCCACTATGCCAACAAGGCTCCGTGTAACCTTTAGGTCACGGACCTAAAATTTCATGATTGTATACCATAGTTACTCGGCAGCTGATAGTGCTGTGGTTCTAAGTTAATAAGAAATGCTAATAAAATCTACAGGAACTCATTAGACATTAATTCATTCCAAACACAGTTCTGGGGAGTCTATCTGTAAGAAAAAACAAAATAAAAATCCCAACTGGGCACTGTGTCCTGAGAACTAACTAGTTTTCAAGTGTGTATAATTGTTTGGACGGTGACATAGTGAAAATGGTCTGAATGCTCTGGACTTAACCGGCCTTTACCGATGAACTTCAGTGGTCAGTCTTTAGGAATCAAAACAATTTGTGTATCAGTTGCCTACAAAGTCCAGATTTTTTAAAATAAGTAAAAAAAAAATTACCCATGTAATGTAGTTCATTGTAGAGAAAATTTGAAGGCATAAATCGGCAAAGTTTGCCTATAAACTCAAGGTTACCTATTTTAGATTTTTAAAAAGAGAATTCTAGGAGGGAAAACCAAATTTACCTACAAACTCACCATCCAGAGATAATCTCCGCAGTGTTTTGGTGTCTGTTCATCTCAGAGTAGTGTGAGGGTGACTGTGTGTGCGGATGCGCCTGTGTGTGTATTTACACACATACTTATGAGAATGCAAACTAACATTTAAGCAACAAAGTAATCCAACAATTAAAACAAGCACCTTCCTTGTAAAGGCAGATGGAATATTCACATTGATGTTGACAGGAAAGCTACATCTTGACCTCTTAGGCCTAGATTATGTACAGTTGATCAAACAGAGTAAAGACTATTGAGTTCTTGGTATCAAGTGTGAATGGCAGAGATAAGGGAGAAAGAGGTACAGGTCATTTTCCTCTAATCTCATGTGTGGGAACCACTGTGTTATAGTTGGACACTTACACGTTCATGGGATAATGCTGAGCCAAAATGTGGGGCCAAGAAGTTTAGCCAGAGTTGGGAAGATGCAGATAATTCACTCTCACTTCACCATATCTCACCCTACCTCACTACCACCTGTCTGCTTTAACTTTTGACTTTGGTGGTAGCTCACTGAAATTTTCTCCTTCCTGTAACTCAACAATTTATGTTGATGGTTGGACTATTTGACCTTTAAGGTTATTGTAAACCCTGGAACCCACTGAAAATTCAATCAGTGAGCAGAAAGGTTCATTCGATGTTCTGACTGCTCTTGTTTCTCCTAAAGTGTCTTCTTGGTGGGTGTATGAATAGTTGATTAAATATGTCTTTATTTAGATCATCAAACCATCTATAGAAACATCTACTTAAGTTGCTGGCAGTTGCTTACAAGATCATACCAGTACACTCCACCCATCTCTTTCTTGTCCTTAAAATATTATCTCTGAACCCTGTTATTTATCCACAACAGTCACCACAGGTAATGATACATCAATCATTATGCCTAAGTCCATTATTCATCTTTAAATAACTTCCATCAGGGAATGACATCCCACACATAATGAAGAGGTAGGTGGGGATTCTCTTAAGGTTACTGAGTATAGTTGACAACATCACACGCTAACCACTTCTCCTAGAGAACTTAACAATTTCTTGCTTCTTTATCTCACCTCCTCCATCTTTTTGCTTTTTCACACTCACCAGATGAGTCACATGCTGGCCAATATGGCCAGCTAGGGTAAATGCACATGCAGTACTAGTTCTATTGCCAGCAGTGGGCACTGAATGGAACAAATAAGGTCGGTGTTGGATTTTGAGATGCTGGCCATCCAGTAATAGAAACAAAGCTGAGAAGCACAACCCCTTTACGTTAATCAGGCACCTGCATCTGCAAGTTGTCTCAGGCAACTGTTAAAGAAGCCTAGATAATCACCTTTAGAAAGCAATTATGACCCGTGATGATAAATGATAGGCCAAGAATGATGTATTTCCCCAGCTTTCACTTGCTCAGATACATTAACTTTTAGACGAATCACTAATAGACTATGCTGTCACTTTATCAAGCATATTTTTATGAAAGCAAACTCCATCTGCTTGTTCAACAAAGTATTTAGAGATTTTTTTTTTACTTGACACTTGTCAACATCTAATTAATTGTTAAGTATTATCTTGTACATAAAATTGGCTGATGGTAAAATGTTATTAACATTCAGAGGTTTTTTGCTTTTCAGGGGTGGGTAACTGCTTTATTAAGATATAATTCACATGCACCCACTTAAAGTGTACAATTCAATGGTTCTTACTATATTCAGAGTATATAGAACGACTGCCTCTGTCTATTTCCAGAACAATTTCATCACCCCCGAAAGAAATACCATACCCTTTAGCAGTCAATCCCCATTCTCCTAGCCTAGCCCCTGCAACCCCTAAACTATGTACTTTATGTCTCTGTAGATTTGCTTCTTCTGGACATTTCATATACATGAAATCATTCAATATGTGGTCTTTTGTGACTGGCTTCTTTCATTTAGCATAATGCTTTTCAGGTTCATCCATGTTGTAGCTAAAATTAATTTAAAAAAAAAAAAGATTCTTAGAGGGACCTGGCACATGGAAAGAGGAAGTTCTGTACATTTTCACTACAAATCATGCAATAGGCTATAAGCTTGGCTTCTTGGTATACACTGGATTCAAGGCTTCTCGGTGTACAGATAAAATCAGCAGTCTGGCTAGTTTAATTCTTTTGAGTGGGTTATAACAGTATCTCAGATCCTGGGAGGAAAAACATGGGTCCTCTCATGACCTTGGCAGACACACAGCCATTAGGGAATACAACATAAGGCAGATTAGTCTTGATGGTAGAGCTAAAGCAGAAGGTGCTGCCTAGGAAGGTAGATCTAGCAGAAGGGGAGAGGAGCTGAATTCAGAGACCGTTTTCAATCTGGCTTCTCTGTATAAGGCCACTTGCCTAGCAGAACCAGTTCCACCATCTTAAAGGAAGAGTTGTGATCAGTGGTAGTGGGCAATACTTTGGGGAATTCTGGGAAGTGAAGAAGTTTCATGTTGCTGGTTCATCTTGTGGAGCTATCATCTCAGCTCCTGTGAGGAATCCAGAGTGCTTTGGGTCAGGATATAGGATGAGATTGTATCTTAATACCACAGAAGAAACTAAATCAGTAGCATACTTAGCCATTCTTCCAGTTTTGTG
Source organism: Dugong dugon (assembly GCA_030035585.1). NCBI lineage: Eukaryota > Metazoa > Chordata > Mammalia > Sirenia > Dugongidae > Dugong > Dugong dugon. Next base: position 15,578,578 of record CM057480.1, on the reverse strand, counting down.
ATGAACCTCCTCAATTCATTCTGCAGCTCAGGACATTCTGATTTTAAGCTCCCCCTTCCCCTCGGCAGGTATCTTTTTTCCCATGCCATTTCTTTATATACTTAGAAACCTTGAATAGTCTACTCTTAGGCTTTTCCCAGCATATTAATTTTAATTCATTTTACATGTAATTCTTGGTATTAGGTACCAAGCTTTTAATCATGTTAATTTTTAATGCTCTGATAAACACTATATTAATTAATCCATCCATCCATCCATGCATCCATGCATCCATGCATCCATCTATCCATCCATCCATGTATTTATGTAACGAACATGTATGGGCCTACTGTATGTGAGACACTGGGCACAATTTGAAGCAGCATTACCTTTAAAGACATTCTTCTATTGTCATCTGAAAACCCTCTGGGGTGAGAAAAATAATCTGATTATAAAAATATACCCTCAAGCACACAGGCAGGTCAGACTCAGTTTTTTTGTGAAAACCGTTCCAAATTTCCAGGAGCTTTATTCTTGCATTAAATTTAGTTGCATTTAAGTTTCATACATCATGATACATATTTGTATATTAAAAACTGAAAATGTGTTATATTCTTCCTAGATTTTGCTGTTTTAAAGAAATGTGATGTCTTCGAATCAGTGTCCACTCTAATGTTTAAAAGTCGTAAGCTAATGGGTAAGCCATAAGGGCAACAAATTACAAAGATCTGCATCTGTGGGTCAGATGAAACCTACAATATAGTTAATCTGAATCATATTTAATAGTCTTCTTTATCTACTTCAACTCAACCCTAAGTCATTCCACAAAGAATTTGAAATAACTATATATAATTGTATTGTGATGTACAGCTCTGGACATTGTAAGTAGCTTATATGAATTGTAACTGGTGCTAATTTTTAAAAGCCAAGTGACATTTTTGCATAGTCTCCTCCTGTTTTCTTAGTTTACCTTTAAATGTAAACCATATCATTGTTGAAAGGTTTTGCAGATCTCATACCAATTTTTTCCTCTTCCTCCTCCTTTTTCTTCTTCTTCATTACCATCATCATCATCGTCACCTTTACCTTCATCTTCATCGTTATTACAGATCATGTCCTATCTATCTCTCCTCTCTCTTACACCTACAAATGTCTTAACTTCCACTTTCTCTTGGCTGAGGTTGCCTCCACCATTCTTCCTCACAACCTGTATCTCCAAGCAGAGCTGCCCCCAGGGCTCCTGTTTCTCAAAATCTTTTCTAGAACAGCCACTGTCTTCCTGCCCTCCCTACCCTACCCTTGTGGAATCACTGAGCAGCTTTATTTTACTCTCTGTTTCTCTGGCTGGCTAGGCCTTTTGTGGTGGGGGACAGGAGACTGTGAAGTTGCAAGGCCATGAACTCTAGAGCGTTGGGAGGCAGGGGAGGGGAGCGGAAGCAGAAGGAAGACCAGGTCAGAGGTATTCATCCAGGAAAAGGAAGAGGACATGATGACAAAGGGCTCTGGATTTCCACCATGTGGAAGTCTTTGGGCAGAAAGAAGGGAAAAGCAAGTTTTAGATGATTCCTTTTGATTCAAGAAACCTTAAAATTAAAACATATAAATTTTTAGGGCGAGGCCTGGGCATGAGGCCCTGCTGGTGCAGTGGGTAAGAGCTATGGTGAGCTATGGCTGCTAACCAAAAGGTCGGCAGTTCAAATCTACGGGGTGCTCCTTGGAAACTCTGTGGGGCAGTTCTCTGTCCGATCGGGTCGCTATGGGTAGGAATTGACTTGATGGCAATGTTTTTTTTTTTTTTTTTTTAGGCTTGGGTATAATATAGTTTCACACAAAAAAGAAGTCCATAGCTAAACCCCCTTCTCCTTGTCCCTGTAGACTCAAATTCTGAGTAGCTGACATAATCGTTCAGTCCACAATTAGAGCTAAAAACCCTTAAGATGCAAATTGCGAGGAGAGGGAATAGATTGGTATAATGAGTTTCACTCAAAATTTTAATCAGAAGGGCACACACACTGGCAGTCTACAGTTTATGGTGTTTTAAAAAAATCCGAGCCAATTTTTAAAACCAGGAGATTTCACAGAAAATCTAGATTTCTTGCTTCATGTGAAAAATTTAAAAATCTGGCAATACTGAGACCAAATTTTCACAGGGTAACAACTGTCTGAATTGAGAAGGCCACTCCCACCACTCTGCAAAGATACACTCTCTAGTTCTCTGCAGTCACACCGTTCCCTATTGTGCTCCAAGTCTGAGGCTAAATGTTGTTGTTGGTTGCCATTTGTCCTTGCTCTTGCATTATTTTTTTTTTTTTTATAAGAAATAGTCCACTTTATCTTTATAAAAAATGAGAAGGCAAAAGTAGTTCAAGAAAAATGAAAGACCCCGAGTATGGCCCCCTGACTCCCTTTTAGTTCAGTAATGAAGTCACTCCTGAGGTTCACCCTTCAGCCAGAGATTAGACAGGCCCTTAAAACAAAATGAGACTAAAGGGGCACACCAGCCCAGAGGCAAGGATTAGAAGGCAGGAGAGGACAGGAAAGCTGGTAATAGGGAATCCAAGGTTGAGAAGGGAGAGTGTTGACATGTCTTGGGGTTGTTAACCAATGCCATAAAACAATATGTGTACTGTTTAATGAGAAACTATTTGTTCTGTAAACCTTCATCTACAGTACAATAAAAAATAAATAAAAAAAAGAAAAATGAAAGAGAATATATTTATTTATGGAAATGAGAAATATTATTGTCATATAACAAAAAGCTATGTAAGTGCGTCTTGGCTGAACAGTTCAAATTTAGCATCCATTATGACACAATCCTGCTTCTCCCTCATTAATACCAGCTCTCTGGCATTTGTAGACTTTGGAGTTTTAGAACCATGGTACTAATGAGATCATTCCCTGTTCTAAAAGAAGGCATTATCCCCTCACTAGTGTATAAGCAGGGGCCCTGGTGGCACAGCGGTTAAACGCTTGGCTGCTAACCGAGAGATTGGTGGTTCAAACCCACCAGCAGCTGAAGTGGAGAAAGATTTGGCAATCTGCTTCCCTGAAGGTTACAGCCTTGGAAACACTATGGGGCAGTTCTACTCTGTCCTATAGGGTCATTAAGAGTTGGAATGGACCCGACAGCAATGGGTTTTTGAGTGTATAAACACCATGAGACAATAGCGTCTTTCACCTAACACTCTGTAAAGTGCACAGCGACCACGACCACAGGATGTACCTGCAGGGAGACCTGCACAGGTACAGCTTATGGAACAATGAGGTTAGCCTGACGAGGAATGCAACTAGCTCTGAATCATCAGTGTAAGTCCCTTTGCAATATAAAGCGTATTAGACCAAGGGCTTCTCAACCTCAGCACTATTGACTTTCTGGGCAAGAAAATTCTTTGTGTCTGTTGACCCTTTGTGCTCCCATTCCCTTCACCACTCTTCTAGAACACTCGGCCTTTCGACATTCTGTGGAAGGGGCGGGGGCGGGGGTGGCAGGGGCAGGGGAGAACTGCTGCCAAGCGGCTGGAAGCAGAAGGCTTCGAGGTAGTGGAGGGGTGAACACAGAGTGAAGGGGGACAGGAAAACATGGCAAGAGGTATCTGTGGAGAAGGGAAGGGGGCAGGGTGGAGACCACTCAGAAAGCTCATCCTGGGAGTCTCCAGGAGAACCCAGAAAATTCCCTGAAGCACCGGCGCCGAGGAGCTGAGATGAGGGCCGTACCAAGGACAACGCATGAAGGTCAGCAGTCAGGAGGATCTGGAGACTGGGAAGGTGCCGATACCTTGTGGGCACTGGGGAAGTGGGGACACAAGGAAGATGGGGCACAGAAGCCAGGCCATTGAGGATGGTGCAGTGGAGAACAGCTGGACCTCAGGCTGAATGCACCTGAGTGCTGAGAGATGAGAAAAAGCCTTGAGCTTGGCCGTGGAAAGTATTCATGGAGAGATGTAAGGTGGTAGATGTGAACTGGTAGTGCCACCAATCTTTTCCAAGCCTGCAGGCAGCCACCTTCATTTGACCACAATGCCTTGGACTTGTTTCATAGCTATTGGGAGGAACGGCAACGGATGCTTTAGGATGAGGGTTGGGCACTCAGTGAAATTTCTGAGGGGCGGGCCTTTGACAAGATAGATACCGAATCTCAGGCAAGAAGAGTCAGCTCATGCTTTTGTCTGACCCTGGACTTGGTTTGGAAACCACCCCTGTTCCTTACTTTGTTTCCATTCCTGGCTGCTGAGAGACACTCTCAGTAAACCTTTCGAACAGCAAATGTGTTCTGCATTTAAGGAAATACTTGTATTGTTTTCTGGGGTGGTGCTGTCTCTTAACAGTATATACGTGGCAGTGCCTATCTGCAATCCCAGCCTTATACAACCATGCCACAATTACATAAACACTGTATGTAGAAAAATCTGTGATCTTCTTAAGTATTACATTTTAAGGGGATGGCTGCAATACTCAGTCGTTTATCGGATGGGCTGATCATGTATGTGCTTCAGTTAAACAAATTCAATCAGAGGGGAAAAGTGGAGATAGGCTAGGCGGAGAGGGAGAGAGGGGTAAGGGTGGGGGGAGAGGGAGACAATGAATAGAGGAGGGAGGGAGGAAGAGAGAGAGAGAGAGAAATGGATGGAGGAGAAGTAGGGGGAGAGCGAGCGAGAAGGAGATGAAGAAGGGAAGGGGGAGGAAGGAGAGAAAGAAATTTAAACAGTGGATCATCTCATATTCAAGTTTATGGTTGAGAGTGATTGTGCAATGGGATTTATAAATCTTCCCATTTTTCCTTTTTTGGTTTCCTTTCCAGCCTGCCTCTCACTAAACTGAGTTGATTTTAGGGTTTAAGGATACCTGCTTCCCAAGAAACATTCTTTTTTTCCTGGGCTGACTTTGGAACCCCCCCTTCCCCAACTTTGCTGTATAGGGACCCTTCTCTAACTTTAAAAGAGGCCAAAGCAATTCTAATTAGAGATGGTATTTCTTTGGGGCTTAACTCTTCTTTTTAATCCAGTGCTCTTGATGTGGGTCACTCCAACCAGCCCCCAACTTACCATTTAATTTTCATTTCTAATGTCTACACAGTTATTCACATGGAGTCCACAGAGGTACAGAATACGAGGAAAAAAGACTTCAGATTGTGTCCCCAAGACAGAGGGACAATGGAAGCAGATTCAGAGTTCAGTGTGGAGTTTCTGCTTCAGTTATTAACTTTTCCTTCTGCAAAGCTGCAAATGTGGCTGCAGAGAACATGTGCAATCAAAAACCAAATGCAACGGGAAAACATAGCCCATCTTCTTGATCCTTGATAACCGATTCTAATGCAAGGGCTATAGTAGCTTTTGAATATGGAACTCCATAAAGTAAGATGGCATGTAGAATGTCAAGGAAAGAATCCTGTGGAGGAGAATCTCACAGGACAGACATGTCAGGGAAGGATTCGGTTTAAACAGAGAAGAAGCTGACTGCCTTCAGAGCAGCCAGATGCAGCAGGCTGTTCAGGGACTTTGGAATGTAATTGGAATTTCTGGTGGGAACAGCCAGCCAAAAAGAAAAAAAAAAAAAAAAAGGATGTCAACTTTGAACTATGCCTAAACCATTGCCACCAAAGAGAAGGCCCCTACTGCCAATCCCCGTCGGTCTTCCTCCCGAGCGGTCCCCTTGGGAAAAGTATGTTCTGAGAACTGGCAACCAGCGCTGGTTTTTAACATAACATACAAGCTGTGTTACTTCAAAGCCTAACAATAAGGAGCTCGTATCATCTGAGGGATTGCTAGGGTTCTTTTTATTTGTCCCTAAATTTTTTAAAAATTAAAAATTTGTTTTCTCATGTTCTGCATGAAAAATACTGCTAACTAAAAGGTTGGCAGTTGGAATCCACCAGGTGCTCCTTGGAAACCGTATGGGGCAGTTCTACTCTGTCCTATAGGGTTGCTATGAGTCGAAAATCAACTTGATGGCAACAGGTTTGGTTTTGGTTTATGTGAAAAATAAGACAGGCACAATATTCTGTAGTTCAGCTCTCCTGAATGTGGAAATTATATTGATTCCTTCTCCCTACCCCCAGTTCTCGAAGTTTTATTTTAAATGTGATTCAAAGGGCTGCATCCTGACTCCTCCTCAGTTCATGTTCTTAAACTTTCAGGAGCTTAATAATATTTTTCTTCCCTCCTTGGCTTCAAAAGTAAAAATATAGAAAAACAACACAAAGAAAACTAAGAGTCTTTCCTCAGTCTTCCAATTAAGACAACCATTCTTAACACTGGGCCATGGAGCCTCCCTGAATTTCATCTATGTATACCTACACATACACTTTTTAATTTTTTTTCTCAGAAGAGGATCCTTCTCTACATACTAGAAAACTCTGAATAAAGGCTAGAGAATAAGCCCTGGTTAAAAAACAATGCAAGAAAAGTTAAGCCAGCTGCATTATTGAAGAGTTTAGAGAGCTGTAGCAACAGCAACAAATACAGATGAAGCAATTGTGGATTTGATGAAAATAGATAAGAAAACCCAATTGGAATAATGAGGCCTGCCCCACTGAACACCTGCTTATAGTCTTAATTGTATCTTAATGAGATGCTACAAAAGTCTTCCAACAACAACAAAAATCAATACTGGATCAATATGGATAGACATGTTGGGTACGACCTTTTGTCCTACGAGACAGTTAACAGCTGGGTTTAGTTTTACTGGGATTTACTTAAAGACCTACAATGGTAAATAAAGGCACATTTAAGAATATTTGCCTGCTTTGATTTAGTGAGTTTGGCAGGTGGCAGTGGCCCTTCCATGACATATGGCTTTGAGAAATTACATCAATATATGCATACAATGTGTCTGTCCCTCTGGTTCATGCACCAAACTAATTAGTAAAGAATCCCCGGTTTAACATTTTAGAAGCAAATGTTCCCTGGTGCTGGTGGAAGAAAATATAGTGAAAAGGCAAAAGGGAAAAGAGTTAAAAGAGCTTGAAAAGTTTGGCAGGGAATTTCTAAGACTAGCGGAACGCCCAGGTAGAGAGACAGACACCAATATTTCCTTGTGATCCTACTACATATCCAGGCATGTTGAATGAGGCATTGCTAATTTCTTCTTTTCAAAGATAAGTTACTTAGAATAGTAAATAAAATAGCACACCCTGGATCCATCTCAAATATTCCCATCAGGAGACTTATACAATGTGCCCCTTGTAATAAACAGGAAATTTGGATACCCTTCAGAAGGATGTGAAACGAAATGGAAATACAGATCAATGATTCTGAGTATGTTTTATGCTGCTCTCACCTCAGTACTTCATATTTGGTAGCTATAGAATAGCATAGAAAATATGAACAGTGTACAGGGTCAAAACTAAATATGGATTTTAGGTTGGGTTTGCTTTTTTAATTTCGTTTATTTGTCTTCTTAACAGGCTACTTTAAGTTCTACAGTCACATTAAGAAGAGCAAATGATAATTTTTATAGGAGCCACAATTAAATAATGCACACTATATTTTAAGATTAATTTCACAGAAGAAATCCAGGTTCTTGCAAATTATAGAAACTTCTGCATTTGGTTCCCTATGCAATATCCTGTAGATCATATGCAGGAAAAAAAAACCATGAGTTTCTGGCATATCTGCACTAGAATTTAAGCTGTTTTCAAAACTATTTCTATCTAGCAGTTCCTGCTAAGTTCCCTGAAGGCTACCTGTTTGCCTCTTTTATTTTATTTTTTGGTAATATAAGAAATGTTCTACTGATAGAAAATTAAACAGCATTGTAAATCCACAATGTCTGCTGGGATGAATGGATATTGTCCTTGTTTGAATACCGTATATTTTGAAAGTCATTTCATTTGCTTTGATGTAGAGCTCATTTGACAATTCCATTCATGTTACACTTTAGGGACAGAATGGCAAAGTAAGGTATGTGTACCAGTTTCTTTTTGAATTTCACACTCTTACAGCTTGGTAGGGTTACAAATAGACTCTTTGTAGTTTACATGGGTAAGTAAATACGTTAAAATTAACATTTATAAAACCCAAGGTATTAACATTATAAGACTATCAAAAGTCATTAAAATATTTTAGAGTTCACAAAAATAAACTTTTCATATGGAGGGACAAGAAAGAGTCTAATCTTTTTAATCTGAACTGGAACTAGGGAAAATTACCCCATTTCAAACACCACAACACATATCCACCAAGGGGAAATCTTTTACATATTTTCTTTAACAAAAGAAACGACAGTATTCACTTTGGGCAATATCTACATGCACACACTTGCAAAATAGAGTCTAGAAAACCAACTCAGTCCAGCTTTCAGATGTGAAGGGAAAAAGTGCTTGGAAATCTTTCTTGTTCACGGAACCCTTCAATCACCTAGCAACCTCTCACTTCTGTTTTTAATTTCGAACATTCAGCTTTCAAATTCAAAGATTTGACGCAGCTGATGCAAACTGTCACTTCAAAACGAAACAGAAACGAACACTGAGACTTTTCACAAATTTGAGTAAAATGGTCCCTACCTTTTTTTGGAGCGTAGGATGACGGCTGTGCTTGAGAAAAAGTAGGCTTTTCTTCAGTGAAATATTCAGGTTGGCTGTATTGATTCAGGGCCATGTCCAAGTCAGAGTCCTTGCTTTTAAACATGTTTCCAGGGTAACTACAGGTATAAGGCTGATTCACTGCCCAGGCCTGTTCCATATATATGTTGTTACTGGGCACAGCCTGAGCATCGCAACTACTGTAAGCCGGACTGTCTTCAAAACACGCGTAATAATCAGTGGACTGCATGTAGCAATTGCTGCCGGCAGCTGGGTGCACTTCATATATTTCTTGCATACAGTAGTTCATTTTGTTACCCTGGTTCAGTTTCTACTTTACATATACACACACTCCACGCGTGCATTCACCGGCCCCATACACCCCGAGAGCTGGGCATATACGCTGAGAAGCTTACATACATACACATGGAACGAGAGGGAAGATGAATAACCACCACCAATACAGCCACACAGCCTGCTTTGGAATAGCACCTGATGTGCTACAATCCTATTTAGGCTGAGGTGTCTTTTGAGCTCTTCCGCCATTCAAACATATTAGGAAGCAGATTTATGACTATCGAAGGTCTTAAGCTGTGACTGCAGCTAATTCCTGGGGAAGATGGGAGGGCAGGTAGAAATGACCTCTACTGAGCTAAAGCAGAGACAGCAAGAATGCTCCTGTTGGTCTGACCTCGGAGAGATTCATTTTATACGCTGTTTTTAACCCCTTTCAACATGATTAGAAAATGATCACTCAGCCGAGTGCCCTGTTATGTCACTTTGGTTGACAACTTAAGCATGAAGCATTATAAAGACATCTTAGAGAATATCCGTGGATATACAGAAAATCCTAAAATCAATAATCTAGTTTATTAGTATGAGCCAGAGAAAATCTGGTAGTAACGAACCTGATGTCTGACTCCAAAACATTAATCTAGTTGTACAAACGTTAGTGGTTAAATCTGTTGTTGAACGTTACCGATTGGCTTTAAGAGTTGCGGCCAACCACCTTCCACGACACACAAGTGGCACTGGTTTTTAAAACACACCGATGGGAGCCATGCTTGAAAATGCCGCTGGAGTCTATGAGCGATTTCTGTTCTGTTCCTTACAACTGATAATTTCCTAAATCATTAGCATTAATCCACATGAGAGCTAAAGCTTAAATTACTTCCCTCACTTCTGTCTTCATGTTTTGTTTCTAAGTGTATGAGGGAGACAGTGTGGCCAGTTCCCCTATACGAAAGAATCTTTCGACTACTTAACAACGCTCTTATCAATACTATATGGAAAACTGTGTACACTTATTGCTTTATTCCCATTCAGATCTGCTTCTGAGATTATTTTCTAGCTTTAATATGATTTAAGTACTATTTACGTCCTCGGCATTTAAAGATAGGGAGCCCAGAGGCAAACATATTTTCTATAAGAGTCTGCATATCTTTTAATCAAGAAGTTAACAAATATAAAATTTAGACTGCAGATGCTTGCAAAGATGACTAACGGTATTCTCTCCATGTGGATGGATGGTGGTGAGTATGTGTATGCGTATGCTCATGTACATGTACGCATCCCAGATCATGGCACAGTAAGGGAGATAGTTGCCTTCTTTTAAGCCAGGGGTTCTTTCTCTTTGTTCTGGAGACTCAGTGTGCAGGGCTGGGCCTCAGTCAGTGACATTTACAGTTGGGTTCCTGCTCTCTATGAGTGTGTGATCTTATTGGTACTTCTCTCTTGAAGGCTCACAAATAATGTGAGATTGTAATATTCAAAGTGCGATCACTTTGGATGCATAAAACCCAAACCAAAGCCATTGTCGTCCAGTCGATTCTGACTCATAGCAATCCTATAGGTCTGCCCCATAGGGTTTCTAAGGAGTGGCTGGTGAATTAGAACTGCTAAGCTTTTGGTTAGCGGCCGAGCTCTTAACCACTGCATCACCAGGGCTCCACACAGCTCCAGTCAATTGCGATTGCAACATTCAGGGGCAGAGAAAGGAGGTAAACACCGATGGACTGTCTGTCAGGTATAAAGCAGGGAGGTAGTGCCTTTAGAGATGGTTGTCCAAAAAAGCAAGCATGGTTTCTGCCACTCTGCAAAGTCAAATTATAGTGCAAGCGAGGCCTTAACTGCTGAGGAGTTTTAAAATGTGGTAAATTACTAACGATTTTATAAACCAGTTGCTGTCAAATCCATTTTCTGACTCATGGAAACCCCACGTGTGCCAGAGCAGAACTGTGCTCCACAGAGTTTTCAATGGTTGATTTTTCAAAAGTAGATTGCCAGGCCTTTCTTCTGAGATGGACTTGATTCTCCAACCTTTTGGTTAACAGAGGATTTTATACATGTGGTATAAATGAGGATTTTATACATGTGGCTCCTTTACCACATTGGTGCCATTGACTCCAAGGAAGAAGGTGAGGAATGGGCAGGAAAAAGCAAAAGATGAGACAAAATGAGGGAAGAAACCTAGGCTGATCCATGAGGGTGTTTAGTAATAAAACTCCTTGTAAAACTGCAAGTGAACTATAAAAAGAGAAAAAAATTCTCCAAACTGATATATTTAAACCTGGAAAGTGAGTTGCAACATCCCAGAAAGACAAACGTTACCATAGGGAATCATGAGTACAGCTAACAATTTAATATTGTTTTTACTTTCTGATTACGCTTAAAACAAATGAAAGATTTATCCGACACAAGTGTTTTCAGGAACACATATACATAACATTACAATTAACATTTTCTCCCTACTGAAAATGTCAAAACATTTCATTGGAAGCAATGACTGTTTTCTGAAAACCCCAGGCAAAAGGATCCAGGCCTTATGTTTTTTGTCTGATCTCATTTATTTATCTCGAATTTCCCAAAACTAATCTGAAAATTAACTTTTCAATAAAGCAGTTTTCTTTCCTGGCAAACACACATGTTCAAAGCCCTCTTTTTCTGGTGGAGAGCTGCATGTTGAATCCATCCAATTTTGCAATTTTGCCCAGTATATTTCCTGGCTCATTCTCTATTTCATTGAAGGCATGAATCCAAGCAATTTCTTGCTTTTTACCAGTAACAATATCAACTAAAGCCAGAGCCTCGACTTTCATTCCAAAGGAACACTTAACAACAATTTTCTGAAATCTCACAGTGTGTTTGAAAAATCAATGTCATCCTTCTCCCTCCTTCCCCCAAACTGGATATGCATACGGCATTGTAAAAGGAAAGAATAACTCCTGAAAAACTTTCTCTCAATTTTGACTAACCATTTGGAGGAACCCTGGGAATTAACAGAATTTTTCTTGAATTAAAAAAATCCTGAATTCCCTCAGCTATCTTGGAATAGGAGAATGTTTCAAAACATATTTAAGAGAACCCATTTCCTCACTTTGTATTGTTTTGGAGAAAACGATACAAAAGTTTTTGAAATACTCTCAGTGGGAATACTCTTTAGCTAACTAACTAACCCACTGCTGTCGAGTCAATTCTGACTAACGGCAACCTCATGTGTTACGGAGTAGATGTGCTCCACAGCGTTTTCTCAGCTGTAATCGTTATGGAATGGAGCCCTCATGCCACAATGGTTAAGCACTTGGTGGCTAACAAAAAGGTCAGAGGTTAGAAACCATCAACCGCTCCATAGGTGAAAATGCCTGGCAAAGTTTAATACCCTAAAGATTAAACCAAGAAAAATAAAACAAAACCCATTGCCATCAAGTTGATTCCGACTCATAGCGACCCTATAGGACAGAGTAGAATTGCCCTATAGAGTTTCCAAGGAGCGCCTAGCTGATTCGAACTGCCAACCTTTTGGTTAATCTTTACAAAAGTAGACTGCCACATCTTTCTCTTGTGGAGTGGCTGATGGTTTTGAACCACTGACCTTTTGGTTAGCAGCCAAGCACTTAACCACTGTGCCACCAGGGTTCCTCCATAAAGATTATAGCCTAGGAAATCCTATGGGGCAGTTCTACCCTGTCATACAGGGTTGCTGAGAGTTAGAATTGACTTAATGGCACATAACAATCTTTATGGAACAATCTTATGGAAGCAGATCACCAGGCCTTTCTTCTGTGTTGTTGCTGGGTGAGTTTGAATCGCCAGTCTTTAGGTTAGTAGCTGAGTGTAAACCATTTGCACCACGCAGGGACCTGGGAAATATTGTTTATTTGTAATAAATGCATGAGACTTTCATTGCTGTTAACTGAAAATGGAGTTGAACACTCACATTGGAATATTGAAATATGTCCCCTCACACCTGATAGAAGCAATCACATCCTGTCACCTGTGATTGATCTTACATGTTTCTCTGCAAAGTCAGTACAGCAGTTTGAACATATTACATGTCACAGAATGAGGTGAGTCTTCAGTAGAGTTTTCTTACTTCCCTGACTGATTGCTCTAATTTAGTAACTTAAAGAGAAGCTTAAGTGTTATCTGACCCATAGTGCATCAAACTGCCTTAAAAAAACTCATATTTCTCATTCCATACCAAACCCACTGCTGTTGAGTTGATTCCGACTCATATGCCCCTACAGAACTGCCCCCATAGGATTTCCAAGGCTGTAATCTTTACAGAAGCAGACTGCCACATCTTTCTCCTGTGGAGCAGCTGGTGGTTTGGACCACTGACCTTTTGGTTAGCAGCTGAGAGCTTAACCACCTCACCACCAGGGTTCCTCAGAAATGTCTTAGGGGGAGTGTTATCAACTATTCTTGCAAAAGGCAGATGAAGAAAGATATTTGATAAACGTTAAGGTGACTGGCCACAGACTTCCAGCTTCTACTCTAATGATTGTTGACTTCTTCTTTAGTAATAAGCTCATTGCTGCTGAGTCAATTCTGACTCATAGCAACCCTACAGGACAGAGTAGAACTCCCCCATAGGGTTTCCCAGGAGCTCCCGGTGGATTCCAACTGCCAACCCTTTTGGTTAGTGTCATGGATTGAACTGTGTCTCCCAAAAATATCTGTCAACTTGGCTAGGTCATAATTCCAAGTATTGTGTGATTGTCTACCATTTTGTCATCTGATGTGATTTCCCTATGTGTTGTAAATCTTATCACTATGATGTAATAAGATGGATTAGTGGCAGTTATATTGATGAGCTCTATAAGCTTAGATAGTGTCCTAAGCCAGTCTCTTTTGAGATATAAAAGAGAGAAGTGAGCAAAGAGACATGGGGACCTCATACCACCAAGAAAGCAGAGCCAGGAGAAAAGCACGTCCTTTGGACCTGAGGTTCCTGTGCTGAGATGCTCCCAGACCAAGGCAAGACTGATGCATCACAAGGACCTTCCTCCAGAGCCGACACAGAGAGAAAGCCTTCCCCTGGAGCCCATGCCCTGAATTTGGACTTGCAGCCTACTAGACTGTGAGAGAATAAATTTCTCTTTGTTAAAGCCATCCACTTGTGGTATTTCTGTTATAGCAGCACTAGATGACTAAGACACTTATAGCAACAGAACTCTTAACCACTGTGCCACCAGGGCTCCTCTTTAGTAATAGAACCTCTAAATTTTATTTGGGTACATGGCCCCTGAGAAAAACGGTTTCTCCCAGTCCCCTTGTACCCAGACCTGTCTGTATGACTAACTTCTGGCCAATGAGATGTAAGAAGTGCTATCAGGCAGTTTCTAGGAAACTTAAAGGACAACGTAAAATTCAACCAGTACATGCCATTTGCTTTTTCTCCTTTTTTCTTGGTCCGTGAGGATGAGGGCCATACACCAGGGATGGCGGCAAAATGAGCTGAAAGGAATCTGGGTGTCTAGAAGTGTCTGGAAATCCACAGAACTTCTAAGCTGCCAACTAGCCCTGACTGCCAACTTCTGGACTTCTTTTTTCTCAAGAGAGAGAAATCAATTTCTTATTTAGGTCACAGTTTTCTCATTGGTAAAATAGATTTAACACTACCTACCTCATAGACTGTTGTGAAGATGAGATGAATTAATATAATAAGTAAAACACTTACAACAATGACTGACAGGAAGATAATTACATATATAACAATAATTATTGAAATGCCTTAGAGCCTCTCTTGGCCTACTTTCTTTTTCCAGTCTGCATTTTCTCTCTAGGTTAGGGGTCAGCAAACTGAGCTCTACGAGTCAGATGTGGCCCACCACTTGTTTTTGTAAATAAAGTTTTATTGGAATGCAGTCACATTTATTTGTTTACCCGTTGTCCTTGGCTGCTTTTGTGTTACACCAGAAGAGTTGATTAGTTGTGACAGAGACCTTATGGCCTGCTGAAAATATTCTACTAACTCGCACGATACAGAAGAAGCTTTCCAACCCTTGTGCTAGGAGATCTCATCCTTTCTTATGGTTTTCAGTGACAATTATGATGATGACATCCAAATGTATATCTCTATCCCAGCTGTCTCCTCTGGAACCAGAATCTTACATCCAACTGGTGACTTGACATCTTCATTTGCATAAGCAGTAGCCATCTTCAACTCAATTCTATCTGAAATCTGTTCCTCCCACAGTCTTCCATCTCAGTACCTCCATCCACCTGGGGGCATAAGCCAAAACCTTGGAGCCCTCCTTAACTCCTCTCTTTTCCTCACCACCTACGTCAGTCCATTAGCAACTTTGTTGGTTCTTTCTCCAAAATACATATCTAATCCAACCACTTCTCTCTATCTCTGCTATCACCCTAGCCCAAACTGCCATCAGTCTCTTACCTGAACTCCCCAAATGGCCTCCTAATTGGTCTTGGTCCACTTTAATTCTTTCTTGATAAAGCAGTCAAAGAGTGATGCTTTAAAAATGCAATTCAGATCACATCACCACCCTGCTTAAAACCTTCAGTGGCTTCACTGCATTTAGAATAAAACACAAACTCTATGACAAGCTGGCCCTTTCCTACCTCATATCAAACTTCACCTTCTTCTCTTACACTTCAATCCAGTCAAAAGGGTGTCCTTGTTGTTTCTGAATACCCCAAGCTCTTGCCTGGACATGGCACATGTTCTTCTCTCTGTCTGAAATGCCCATCCCCTCAGCTCTTCATAAGGCAGGGCCCTTCTCATCCTTCAGAACTTAACTTACATGTCACTTTTTCTGGGTTTCAGGAGTCCCTTGATTCCATTTTAAGCCTGAAGGTGCCTGACACTCATGACTTATACAATGATGGTTGCATCTCTGAGAAAAAAAGATGGAAAAATTATAACTATTGACTACTGTCTCAAGTAAGTTGCACCAAGACCTGTGTGCATTTTTTTTTTAAAAAAGATAGAATTTTATATATTGCAATAAATGGAATAGCTAAGGCTTGCAAAGTTCCTGTGAAACATCTGTCTAAAATTGAGCCAATTTACTCTTTTATATGCTTGCTACTGAAGAACAGAGATAGATCAGCTTAAAAAACCTACCTCAACTGAGGTTATGGAATTATGAATGGGTATCATCCCTGCCAATCATCTCTGTTCCAAGAGAAGCTACAAAAAGAGTCAAAATATCTCCTGCCCATTTCCTTAAATGAAAGACAGATTACTTTATAAACATAAAGGTGTGGGGGTCCAGATCTCACCATGTGAGTGCTCAAAGCATATATGAATGTTCTATAGTATGTATTTTGGGAAACTAAGGGGACTCAACGACACACTTAACAACAACAACAGTTGAAGGGATGGCGGAATAACTCTGAGCATGCTCTCCTGGTCTTTTAACATCTATAATCTTCTGACTCATTGCTTTTTCAAAAGGACTTGAAATTAGTCTGACTCCAGAGATGTGAGCAGGGGCAAGTGCCTCGTACTTTGAGAATACTCTTTCTTGAAGTAGCCCTCCCCACTCACTTCTTCCCAAACACATACAGGGAATTTATGGTGATGGAGGCCTGGTGGTGCTGTGATTCAGAGTTTGGCTGCTAACCAAAATGTCAGCAGTTCGAATCCACCAGCCACTCCTTGGAAACCCTATGGGGCAGTTCTACCCTATTCTATAAGGCTGCTATGAGTTGGAATCAACTCGATGGCAACAGGTTTGGTTTTTGGTTGAGACCTCTCTTAGGCTCCCTCCGGAATCCTAGGATATTACGGCTGGAACTTCTGAGCTGTATATTCCATGTGTATTTTATTTTATTTATGAGGAAACTGGGAAACTGAGTCTTAGAGAGATAAAGTGATTTTTAATTGTCACATAGTTGGTGGTAGGAGTGAGACCAGAACCCACTTCTGCTTTGACTATCTCAGTCTTCCTGTTCCAGGCTGGGCCTTTAGTTTCCCAACTGGCCCTAGTGTTTTAGGCTTACAAAATTGCCATAGAGGGAGGCAATTAAGGGGATTTGTCCCAGGCCCTGGCACTGACTCGCTCAGGACTTCTGCCAAATTTTAAATAAAACCTTGGGTTGCCAAGATCATGCCAAACTCTAACCATTTTAAAACCTTTCACTTCCTCAGTCCTAGGTGTGTTAATGGGCACGAATCACCCTCCCCTCTGTGGCTGCAACTGTGCAATTCTTATTAAATGAACACGTCGGCCACTGGTTAATATTCAGATGGTGTTCCCAAAGTGGTCCAATAATACTTGTCCCAAGAGATGCTTTGAAAAAAAAATAAAAAGAGGTTCTATGGTCAAGAGTTTGGGAAATAACATTACATATACTGCTCTTGGAGATTCACACAAGAAAACTGTTGAACTCTGTAAGTCTTTGTACAACTCAGCATTTCACAAACAGGTTTGATCGTAGAACCCTGTGTATCTTGTAACATCTGTTACAAATGTCCCATGAAACAGACTTTGAGAAACACAGTACCGTGCTCTGCTGGATATATGCTGCAGCTATGCCCCTTTGCAAAGATGTCACCTTGAAGACCAAGGTGCGCCTGACCCAAGCCATGGTGTTTTCAATTATCTCATATGCATGTGAAAGCTGGAGGATGAATAAGGAAGACCGAAGAAGAATCCACACCTTTGAATTGTGGTGTTGGTGAAGAATATTGAATGTACCATGGACTGCCAAAAGAACGAACAAATCTGTCTTGGAAGAAGTCCAACCAGAATGCTCCTTAGAAGCAAGGATGGCAAGACTATGTCTCACACACTTTGGACATGTTATTAGGAGGGATCAGTCCCTGGAGAAGCACATCATGCTTGGTACAGTAGAGGGTCAGTGAAAAAGAGGAAGACCCTCAACAAGATGGATTGACATAGTGGCTGCAACAATGAGCTCAAGCATAACAATGATTGTGAGGATGGTGTAGGACTGGGTAGTGTTTCGTTCTGTTGTACGTGGGTTCACTATGAGTCGGAACCAACTTGATGGCACCTAACAACAACAAGGCCCTTTGCCAGGATATATCACCTGGAAAATGGTGTAATTCCAGATGACATGCTAAGAACAGAGAAGAGGAGCCTGGGAAGCTGTTGAGAGGGAATGTCTTTTGTTTGGTCTTCACCAAGAAGGAAAGCTACTGGCCAGAAGACTGGACAGTCTCTTCCTTTGGAAGAAGCAGGCTGGACACATGGAAGTGCACAAGGAAGAACAAGACCAGGGCCTCTGGCTCTGGGGCTGAGTGTGTTCTGGTAAGAATGTAAACCTCTACGTTCAAGGCTCTCCTCTTTTAAAACATCTTGTAGTCTCTGGATTTGTTTCTAATTTTTTTCTCCTTTAGTATTTAGTAAAAGCTTTTTGATAGTTCTGGCTTTCAAAAGGGTACCAAGGGGAGACTTTTGTTCACATCATCACCAAGCAGAATTTACTTTTACTAAAATGTGCTTGAAAAAGCGGCAATGGGTTTTACTAGCATAAAGGAAATGGATGCTGGTCTGGTGCTACAGAATGAGAACACTCAAGTAGGAACAGGATACTCTTGGGGCTCAGGCTAAGGGAAGCAGCTGCAATAATTGAATTGAGAGATTTCCAAGGGGAAGGAAGCTTTCATCGAGGCAGTTCTGGTGGCCACCTCAACCTGGCTGACTCTCTGTCCAGGTCTAAGGTTTGGAGGTTGTATGTTTTCTTTCATTAAGGTGGAAGGGGTGCTCTAGCATGTTTATGCAAAAGATACCACAAGCCCAGTTCTGATGGCCTTTTAATAGATGAAATATGTCAATTTATAGAATGAATGGGTTAAAGAAAAAACCTTTGTCATTCCACAAAGATTACTGAATAGACTCCAAAATCCTTAGGTCAGTGGTTCTCAAGTGTGGTCCTTCGAATAGCAGAATTAGCATTACCTGGAACTTCTCAGAAATGCACATTCTTGACCCCAACCCCATTCCAACTGGATCAGAAACTCTACGGGCTAGGACCAGCAAGCCCTCCAGGGGATTCTGAGGCAGGCTATATTTTGAGAACCACTGCTTTAAAGAAGGATCAAGTTGTCCCATAGGCCGGTCTCTCAAATTTTCCAGCCTTGCAGCCTGCCAGCTTGAACCCTGGATTTTCACAGCTCCTTTCAGCCTCCTGACCCTGGCAGGTGTATTTGCTTGGTCCTTGATCTGAAACTTTTCAGGCCTAATTACCAGGTACCAGTTAACCAGTTGCCACTGAGTTGATTCTGACTCATGGCAACCCCATGTGTGTCAGAATTGAACTATGCTCCATAAGGTTTTCAATGGCTGGTTTTATAGCCATTTAGTTGCCCTGATGTCATTTTTTTTTTTTTTGTAGTAAATATACAACAAAACATATGGCATTTCAACATTATTCACATGTACAATTCAATGACATTAGTCATGTTTATTATGTGTTCAACCATCACCATCACCATTATCCATTCTATTATGCCATTTATAGCTCACACTGGGGCCTGGGATATTGTCGGGCTAGGGTGACTTGAAGCGCAGTGGTTCTTCATGATTTGTCATTTGTCCTCCTTGAGGGGTCCACAAACTTAACCATCTCAGACAAGGGAATTTATGCACTCAAAATATTATTACCCATCCTTGCTGAATATTTCGTCTATGAAATTCTCTCTTGCATATTGAGAAATAATATGTAGTCTGATTTCAGCCTCAAGTCAACATTTGTTCCATTTAAGTTTTCAAGTAATGGGTTGTAGGGCCTGAAATTCCTGGGTACACTTGGTGCTTTTTCAAGGCCTCCCTTCCATAGTATTTCCAATGAATGGAAGAGTGTTGGTGAATGGCTCGAGTTCTAACACTGTGTCTTGCACATAAGAGGCTCCAAGGATGAAGATTAAGGGTTTTATTCTGAATGATACTTCCAGAATGATACTTCCAAGTCCAAAGGCAAATCATGAAGTCCCCTCACACTTTGAAAGGATGAGTTAGCATTAAAAAAAGAGCTCAGGATCCAGACCAAAAAAAAAATGTACGTACACAAAAGAGAATACTGAATAGCATTCTTAATGCTGTAGATTGAAAGAAAAGTGAGGCTTCTGAAACATATTTCAGACCAGTGTTAACCTCACTGAGTTCTTGTCCCTTCTAAGCCAACAATGGAATGTCTACTCTTGTTCATGAATGAACATTTGATTCAAAAAGCAAACCTTTAATGACTCTAATATAGCCTGCTGTGGCTTGGGCATTACAGACTAGAAAATGTACAATAAAATTCCTTTTTTGCGTGTGTAACTTTAATTAGTTGTTGTTGTTAGGTGCCATCAAGTCGATTTTTGACTCATAGTGACCCAATGTGACAGAGTAGAACTGCCCCATAGGGTTTTCTAGGCTGTAATCTTTACGAGAGCAGGTCGTTAGGTCTTTTCTCCCGTGGAGCTGCTGGGTGAGTTTGACCCACCAGCCTTTCGGTTAGCAGCTGAGCGCTAAACTACCGAGCCACTGGCTAAATAATGATGACGAGGTCTACTGCACAATATCTTCATAACCGAACAAGACTGGTGGGGAAAGTATTTCCATTCATTTTACAGTGTGAAAACTGAGGTGCTAATTTTCTCACATCACAACGGTGCCTACAAGAAGAAGTTAGCATCACAACTCATGCCCTTGAATTCCTATTCTAGAACTCACTTGTCTCACTTCAACACACTGCTTCTCTAAGGAGATAGTTATTTTAATGCTTTGAAACTTCCGGGTGACTAATTCTTCAGCACAAATGCTAAGATCAGTGTGATAACCTATTTGTTTTTCCAGACAGGTGCTTAATTTAAGGCCATTTCATGTATTTATTTTGTTCAATATATTTTGTTTCCCATTATCTCCAGAAAAAAATACTTGCTCTTCAATATTCTATATTTTATGTTATGAATAAATCTCATTTATAATTTGCGTGACTATTACATAACCACTTCTTTTTTGTATTTTTAAAATTTAATAACTTATAACAAATAGAGAGGCCCTCTTTGCGCAGTGGTTAAGAGCTCAGCTGCTAATCAAAAGGCTGGCAGTTCAAATCCACCCACCACTCCTTGGAAACCCTACGGGGCAGTTCTATTCTGTCTGATAGGGTCGCCATAGGGTCACTATGAGTCAGAACTGACTCAATGGCAGTGGGTTTTTGGTATAACAAATAGATACACTTCCCCTTAGTTTAATGTGTTAAGGTTATTATTTTATTGTAATTCACACTGATGGACTTGATTTGAAAAGGCGGGTGGTTGGCTGAGTGGAATGGTTTTGGTATTTAACAGCTATAGTATACTTTTTTTAAATGCCAGAAAAACATATCAAGGATTAATTTTAAAACAAATTTCCCTAATTATAGGAATAATGAATGAGTGAATAAGTCATCTTCATGTACTTTGCTTTTTCACCTTTGAGAACAACTACTGCAAATAGTAGATTCTGACGCAATTGATATAGTTCTCAAAAGACGTACAATTTGTTCACAAAAGGTTCCACTCCTACACTTAAACTTGAAATTGTTATGAAGAATAATCAAAGGTAAAAAGTTCAAACAAAGTACTAATACATGCTACAACATGGATGAACCTCAAAAACAATATGCTAAGTGAAATGTACTAGTCATAAAAGACCACATATTGTATGATTCCATTTTTGTGAAATGTCCAGAAAAGGCAAATCAATAGAGACAGGAAGTAGAAAGTGGTTGCCTAAGGCTGGATACAGGAATGGGAAGTCGTTGCAAACTGGCTCAAAAAGCTCCTTTTTGAGGTGATGGCAATGTTCTAAAATAAGATTGTGGTGATAGTTGCACAACTCAGTAAATGTATAATGGCTGAACTGTACACTTAAAACAGGGATATTTTATGGTATGCAAATGATACTTCAGTGAAGCTTTACAAATATAGATGTGGGAATATAAATAGCTTGAGCTAATTAAGACTGATTATCATAAAAAATTAAAAGTTCACACCATTTATGTATCAATCCTATGCATGTTATTTTCCCAGGTCCAATGAAGGATATGTGCTAAGAGGAAGACGTAGATCTAACTCCAAAATTTGCAACCCAACTAAGAAGACATACCAATAAGGGGAAGATAGTGTCCTATACACTGAATACTGTAAGGGTTAAATGAACATGGAGTAAAATGAAATTATTATTTCTCAAACAATGTAAGTAAACTCTTCATTATCCTTCTCTAAGACAAATGCCAGCCGATAGAATTTTCATTGTTGTTTGGTCATCAACAGAGTTGCTGCTCATTTCACGTCTAGACTCCAATCTCTTCCAACATGTCTGTTTGAAAATCCTGTGCAGGAGGAGGTGCTACGTCTCATTTAACTTTTTATTCTCAGCGCACAATACAGTATTGGGCACATCAAATATGCTCAAATAAAGACATTTTTGGTATAAATCAAGATCCACCCACAATCTCTGGTGAATCAAACAGGCATCTTCAGTAAGGCACAATGACATCAGGCAGAGCACGGAAAGTTCTTTAATAAAATTTTATGACCACATAAAGAAAGGAAGGGTTCATTCGGATGGGGGATAGAGAAAGAATTCCAGAAGAAGTGATATTTGAACTGAGCCTTGAAGGATGAGTAGAATAGATTTGGGAAAGAATTTTTGTTGGTACCCTGAGAAGCAAATCTAGAAATGCTGAACTGAAATTCTTCATTTTATTTCAAATGTCAAAATATTCTAGAAAGATACGCAGGTAACTATCAAGATTAACTTTAAGATATGGCCTCGATCTTAGCTGTTGTATAATTTAATAGGATTGGATTGTGGAAGAAAAATAATGTTCAAGTAAATGAGAAGAGAATAAAGTGACAGGTCTATATGTTATCCTCAGAAATGTCTTCAGTCTGTGGAGCATCTGCTTCCCACCCCTACTACAGAGAACGGTACCCCCCAGGTAAGCATCATCCTGTCATGTCAACCTTGAAAATGTCACACGTGACAGAGACACAAATAACTTTCACTCTTGAGACATTCATACTTAGAGCATTGAATGGGTGCTTAATAAGAGGACTTTTAGAAAATATACTTTCTTCCAACCCAGTGAGATAATGAAACAAGCTCATTAATAAAGATAGAGGCCTCTCACAGGAAGATGTAGATAGTCTAGAAGAGTTGGTAATTATTTTTTGAACAGCATACTTAAATTAAAACTTTTTATAGGGATAAATATCATGTGATACAACATTATTCATTTATTATTTCTGCCTAAAACACATAATCTGAATTTCATCATGCGGAAACATGGGTCAAACTCAAACTGAGGGACAGTCTACACAATAATTGGCCTACATTCCTCAAAAATGTCAACGCTATGGATGACAAAGAAAGGCTGTGAAATTGTTCCAGATTAAAGGAGACTAAAGAGATACGAAAATGAAATGCATAATCTTGGCCTGGATCCTGGAGCAGAAACAAAGTTGTTATAAAGGACAATTAGTGAAATTTAAATAGTCTGTAGATCAGATAATAGTACGCATTAACGTTAAATTTCTTGATTTGGATAATGGTACAATGATTTTCTAAGAGAATTCCCTTGATTTTTAGCAAAAGCTGAAGTATTTAGAGTTAAAGGGGTGTAACGTCTACAACTTACTCTCAAATGGTTCTGAATAATAACAATATGTATATACACAGACACATAGTACTCACACGTAGAAAGAGAAAGCAACCATGGTAAAATATTAACAATCGGTGAATCCAAGTAAAGAGTATATGGGAGTTCTCTGAATTACTCTTGCAACCTTTTGGTAAACCTGAAATTACTTCAAAAAAAACCATGAAAGGAATTTAAAAGTCTGCTTTAGCAGATCTTCTAAGAAAACTTATACCTCACCCAAACTTGAGAACTCGGTGGTCTACCAATTGTGGTTTTCCAGTTCAACTCTTAAAAACAGAAATCAACTCAAATAGTAAGCATATTTGTGGTAAAACAATAAGTAAAATCAAATAGACTTCAATTTATCCAAGAAAAGTGTGTTATGCTGAGTAATATAATTTCCTTATTTTTTTAGTGGTTGTCACCAAGCTTACATTCTTGGTATTGCAAAAACCAAAACCAAACCAAACTTGTTGCCATCGAGTTGATTCCAACTCGTAGTGACCCTATAAGAGAGTAGAACTGCCTCATAGGGTTTCCAAGGAGTGGCTGGTGGATTCGAACTGCCAACATTTTGGTTAGCAGCCGAGCTCTTAACCACCGCCTTTAAAAAAGTCATAGAATGGGCATACATATAAGGGCAGATAGAAGACTCAAATATATGATGATCACTTCAAAGGAAAGTTATGAATGAGCATATCATGTGTAAGCAGGGATGGATAACAAGAACGCACTATTCCCTGTGTCTGTTCATAAATATTAAGTGGGATGAACCCAGTGCAGATACTTGTTTCCTTGGAAACCCATTCAATTGAAATGGCTGTAAAAATTAACATGTATTATTTTTTTGCCGAAAGGGCAGGAGCTTCTTTTAAGTACACAGTTTTGACCTTTAGTTTTATATCTTAGGCTTATTACAGTAAGTTCTTTGCAGAGTTAGGCAAACAAAGACGTATATAAGTATCTTTTCATTATTTCTATGGTTTGGCTTTCAATGTTATGACTTTTATAGCTTCATATTAAGGGATAACTCTGGGTAGTTAGGGTAAAATCTTCCACTCACTGAATACTGCCATCTAGACTAATAACCTGTCAACCCATGCACAATATTCTAACTCAAATGCCGAGTGACTTCATAATATAGATAATTGAGTTAAACAGCCATATTTTCAGTACCGTTCTATCTTTTAAGAGGGAGTAAAGTTTAATAAAGTCAAGTCCCTTGTATAAGCCAATACTGACAAATGTCTTAGGTTAGAGGTTCACCCAAGATGATAATTCTGGTTCAGATCAATCCCATGGAAAATGTCCATGGTACAGTTCTGACTCTCACCATGAAAAGAGAAGAAAATTACTCAATGTGACATACTTCTTGGATGAATCAAAGGCTTTTTGATTTGACTTGTTGTTTTATTGAAAATCTGCTTACTATTTGAGTTGGCTTCTGTTTTTAGTAACTGAACTGAACTTATCTATAAATACAACTCATCATTAGAATTAGCCACAGAATAGAATAACTGGAGAGAGAAAACAGCCCCGTGTCAAAACAGGTCATGTTGTTGTTTGGTGCCATTGAATTTGTTCCGACTCATAACAACCCTATGTACAACAGAACAAAACACTGCTTGGTTCTGTACTGTCCCCATAATCATTGCTATGTCTGATCCCATCGTTGCAGCCACTGTGTCAATCCATCTCACTGAGGGGCTTCCTCTTTTTTGCTGACCTTCTATTTTACCAAGTATGATGTCCTTCTCCAGGGACTGGTCCCTCCTGACAACATGTCCAAAGTATGTGAAATGAAGCCTCACCATCCTTGCTTCTAAGGAGCATCCTGGCTGTACTTCTTCCAAGACAGATTTGTTCGTTCTTCCGGCAGTCCATGGTATATTCAATATTCTTCGCCAACGTGATAATTCAAAGGCATAAATTCTTCCTCGATCTTTCTTATTCATTGTCCAGCTTTCGAATGCATAAGAGGAGACTGAAAACACCGTGGCTTGGGTCAGGTGCACCTTAGTCCTCAGAGTGACATACTTGCTTTCTAACACTTTAAAGAGGTCTTTTGCGGCAGATTTGTCCAATGCAATACGTTGTTTGATTTCTTGACTGCTGCTTCCATGGGGGTTGACTGTGGATCCAAGTAAAATGAAATCTTTGACAACTTCAGTCTTTTCTCCACGTATCATGATATTGCTTCTTGGTCCAGTCATGAGGATTTTGTTTTCTTTATGTTGAGGTGTAATCCATACTGAAGGCAGTAGTCTTTGATCTTCATCAGTAAGTTCTTCAAGTCCTCTTGGCTTTCAGCAACCAAGGTTGTGTCACCTGCCTATCCCAGATTGTTAATGAGTCTTCCTCCAATCCTGATGCAGTGTTCTTCTTCATACAGTCCAGCTTCTCAGACTATTTGCTCAGCATACAGGTTGCAAAAGAATGGTAAAAGGATACAACCCTGATGCAGATCATAGTACAGGCAAAACAATTCCCTAATAAACTTGCTTACTTTATCTTCAACACCGTTATTATTGGCTACCAAACCAAACGAGTTGCTGTTGAGCCAATTCAACTCATGGTGACCCCATGCGTGTAGAGCAGAACTATACTCCATAGAGTTTTCAAGGATGTAACCTTTCTGAAGCAGATTACCAGGCCTGTCTTCCAAGGTACCTCTGGGTGCATCCGAACCACCAACGTTTCGGTTAGTAGCTGAATGCTTAACTGTTTGTGACACCCAGGGACTCCTCTGCATCTTCAGGGTACTCACATCCCAAAGCCTCCCTGCTCTGGTAAAGAGACAAGCCAGTACCAGTCACTAACAGCTTTAGGGAAATAAGTTTATTATGGAGCCTGAGTATGTTTTCACAAACTGAAGAGGGAAGAAATCTAGACTTCCTGGGGAACTGAGAATGGAGATCTGGACAGCCTGAAGGCTCCTGTGTTCCCTGGATAAGGTTTCCTGAAGAGAAGAAGTAAGGACACTAAAAGAGTTGGTATAAGGCAACTGATTTTCCAGTTTATCCTGGAGAAGACAGTGTGTATTTATGGTGAATATAGCTCAGGTTTTGGAGGCCAGTTTAACTTAATGTATTTTCCTCATAAGGGCACACTTTAAAAAAAATTTTTTTTGATTTATTTATTTTTTAAAATGCATTTATTTTGTCGTTGTTGTTGAGAATAAACATAGCAAAACACACACCAATTCAACAGTTTCTACATGTACCGTTCAGTGACATTGATTACATTCTTTGAGTTGTGCAACCATCATCACCCTCCTTGTCTGAGTTGCTCATCTCTCTTTAATATAAATCCACTGCCCCCTAAGTTTCCTATCTAATCTTTTGAGCTGCTGTCGTCAATTTGATCCTGTATAGATATTTTTTAAAAAAGCATAATGCCCAAGGCAGACATTTTTTACTAGTTAAGCTAAACTATCTTTGGTTTTAAGAAAACTTCAGGAGATATTTTTTGTTTAAGGTTTAGAGATTATCTCAGGGCAACTGTTTCAGGGGTTCATCCAGTCTCCATCACTCCAGAAAGTCTGGAGCCCATGAGAACTTGAAATTCTATTCTGCATTTTCCGCCTTTTGATCAGGATTCCTCTACAGAATCGTTTATCAAAAATGTCCAGTAATGGTAGCCAAGCACCATCCAGTTCTGGTCTCATGGCAAAGGAGGCAGCGTTCATGGAGGAGATTAGCCACACCTTCCATATCCTCCTCCTATTCCTTACTTTCTTTCTTACTCTGTCGCTCCAGGTAAATGAGACCAATTGTTGTGCCTTGGATGGCTGCTTGCAAGCTTTTAAGACCCCAGGCACTATGCGAAGAACTAGGAGGTAGAACAGAGGCACCAAACACGTTTTTAGGCCAATTAACTGGGATGTTCCATGAAACCATGTACAACCAAACACCTCTTAGGATTTGGTTCCTTGGTTTGGCGGTGTAGGGCACACTTAACTTTGAGAGAAGTTGTTCCAATTTTTAGTTTGGAAATATGGTTATCATATTGAAGGGCTACTTTAAAATGGACGAGGGCATTGGTAATTCAGTGGTAGAATTCTCGCCTCCCGCACAGAAAACCCAGGTTCGATTTTCCACCAATGCACTGCATGTGCAGCCATCTATCTGCCAGTGGAGGCTTGTGTGTTGCTATGATGATGCTGAACAGGTCTCAGAGGAGCTTCCAGACTAACACAGACTAGGAAGAAAGTCCTGGTGATCTACTTCTGAAAATTAGTCAGTAAAAACCCTGTGGATCACAACTGTCTGATCCACAACTCATCATAGTGAAGGAGTAGGACTGGACAGCGTTTTGTTCTGTTGTGCATGGGGTGGCCATGAGTCGGAGCCTACTCAATGGCAGCTAACAATGACTTTAAAATGGACTGTAAATTCATGTCCTTGGTTTCTTTGTGGTCAATTCATCTCTGATTACATTCTTTGTTGGAGAGATTAAGTGATATATCCAAGGTTAAAAAACCAAAATCAAACCTGTTGCCACTGAGTCAACTCTGACTCAGAGTAGAACTGTCCCATAGGGTTTCAAGGAGTGACTGGTGAATTTGAACTGGCAGACCTTTTGGTTAACAGCTTGAGCTCTTAACCACTGAGCCAGCCCGGCTCCAGCCAAGGTTAAGTAGCTGGTAAATATCAGAGGCAAGACCCTAGCCATGGTCTTCTGTTCTAAACACTTCCTACATGCCTACTATATGTGGGCATTGTCCCTAAGATTTGACACTCTAGGCCAGGTATGTAACCTGAGAATTCTTAGAGTATCTTGATAGCCCATGATCAACACGCCATCATGTACTTATTTAAATTTGACATGAAGTTCTTGGTAGTTTCATCCTGTGTTCAGGGTCAGTCCTTGGCAAGCAGTGAAGCAGGTGATGTTTGTCTTCAGAGCACTGTATCCCTCTTAAATAGGTGAATGAATGCCATTGCTGTTGCACAGTGCAAAATCTGGCAAACTGCACAGTGGTATGTGGCAGTCCTGCTCCTTATTTTCTCTCTCTTTTATGCATTCCCCTTTCATGACCTCCTTCCATTCCCATTCCTTCCATTGCCTGTATTGGACCATGTCAAGGGAGAAAGGACTCTGATCCAATTCATCCACTTGGAGATGTTAGCGATCTGATAAGCCAGGAAGTTTCCACTTTGAACGACCACAGAGAAAGGGCAATGATGGAGTTACGCCATTCAGGGTAACCTAGGGGAGACGTCCTGAGGAAGGGAAAGACTTTGAATTCCAGCAGTTACCTAGAATGTCTTTGCAAGGCTCATCAGCCCAACAATACCTCTTCAACTTCAATGCAAGGCCTATAAACTATCCACTTCGTACCAGATTTTGTATGAAAACTACCCGTTGGAAACATCAAGGGATCTGGTGATTAGGTCTGTGCCCATTGCATCCATAACATACCTGGCTTTAGAAACTTCAATCCTGTCAGTAACGACTAAATGGTTATTCTCACATAGGCATTTTACACCCTGATATACAAGCTGCTTCTCATAGATGAGCTCCGGTATGCAGTGGTTAAAGCCCTCGACGGTAACTGAAAGGTCAGTGGTTTGAAACCACCAGGGGCTCTGCGGAAGAAAGATATAACAGTCTGCTTCCATGAAGACTTGCAGCCTGGGAAACCCTTTGGGGGTCTCTATGAGTCGGAATTGACTCGATGGCAGTGGGTTTTTTTGGGGGGTGGGTTCTCATAGAGCCTTTCCAAACTTCCTTATTAGAATAATAGCTTCCATTTATGGAGCACTTACTGTGTCCCATAAGACGGTGTAAGAGCTTGTTTCTTTCCAAAATCCTGTGAGATAGGGTCCCCATTTTACAGATGAGGAAACTGAGGCTCAGGCAGGCTAAGTGACTTGCCCAAGCGTCAATGGCTGGTAAGTGGTGGCACTAGATTTTGACCTCAGACTAGGTACGTGTTACATTCCACTGCTCTCACCCCGCAGGTCTGACTGCCCTATGGTTCCACCTGAGAACCAGTGTTTCCTCTGGGGCTCCAGGCTCCTCTCTTTGGGTGTCTGGCCTTTTGTTGCCCTTTAAGGTCATAGCTGCGTTTAATGATGAACAGCTCTGACTCTGGAGACAGACTTCCTGAGTGTGAATTCCAGTTCAGCTATTTCATATTTTTCTTGCTTTCTTTTTAAAATTTTAAGAGTTGGGAAAAAAAAAAAAAAACTTAGTTGTTGCTATGGTCTCTTCCTTCAATTGTATATGCCTCTACTATAGCTATATACATGATGTTTTGTTTTGCTTTTCTTCATTCTTCTTTATATAGTTCTTCAATGTATTTCAAGGTCAGAAAGGGTGGAAAAAACTGGAGGAGGGGCCACAGGCTAAGTGATTTCTTATATTCGAAGGACAGTTAGAATTTATTTAGTATTTACTAAGTGCTGGGGCCCTGGTGGCACAGTGGTTAAGCATTTAGCTGCCAACCAAAAGGTTGCCAGTTCAAATCCACCAGGTGCTCCTTGGAAACCCTATGGGAACACTTCTACTGTGTCCAAAAGAGTGGCTATGAGTTGGAATTGACTCGATGGCAAAGGGTTTGGTTTTGTTTTTTTTTTAAAGTAGTTGGCACTATGTTCGGTGCTTTACATGCATTATCTTTCATTTTACTAGAAACCTGGAAGCCGGACATTATTTGCTGTTGTTAGCTGCCATCAGATTGGCCCCCAACTCAAGGTGACCCCATGCACAACAGGATTGGACCATTGTGATCCATTGGGTTTTCACTGGCTGAGTTTTCAGAAGTAGATCACCATGCTTTTCTTCCTAGTCTGTTTTATCTGGAAGCTCTGCTGAAACCTGCTCAGCATTATAGCAACACGTAAGCCTCCATTGACAATTATTACCCCACTTAAAATCAAATGGACCAAGGATCAGAGAGGTAAAAAATTTGCCCTGAGCTGGTGAATAAAAGAGCAAGAAATCAACCTAAGCCTGTGTGACTGCAAAGCACATGATCTTCACATTAAAAAAAAAATCACACCAGTTATTCATTAATGCATTCTTGTCAAACATTCTGAATGCAGTTGTATATCCATTCAATAAAGCATCCTCCTCTATTCCATCCTCTCCTTTTTAAGGTATCTACCCTTAAGAGGTTGATGTGTATCTGGGAAATTGTTTTGCAATTTCTATGCAAATTTGGAAATTTTTTCTATGCACAACTATACAGACTTTTAAAATTACAGATTGACTTAATGCATGCTTGCTTTCATTCCTAAAACCACCCCTGTTTAAAAATCTGTTGTTTTCATTTTTCTAGGGGCTGCTTTAAAAAAAACCCATTGCCATCGTGTCGATTCTGACTCATAGCGAACTTTATGTGACTATTCCCCTATAGACAGACATTTAGATTGCTTCCAATTTTTCAGTAACAAAAGCAAAGATACAAAACATACTTTTCAGCACACAGCTTCGTGCCCTTTTATGAGTGGTTTTATGGGTCAAAGTATGTATTATAAAAGGGACTGCTGGGTCAAAGCATATCTGCATTTTACACTATGATCTACCAGTTGCTGTCAAGTTGATTCCGACTCGCGGCAATCCCACATGTGTCAGAGTAGAACTGCTCCACAGGGTTTTCAAAGGCTGAATTTTGGGAAGTAGATCACCACGCTTTTCTTCTGAGGTGCCTCTGGGTGGACTCCAACCGCTAACCTTTCAATTAGCAACCAAGAGCATTAACCATTTGCACCACCCAAGGCTCTTTACAATATGATCAAACAAAAAAATAACCAAGCCCGTTGCGGTCCAGTTGGCCTTGGAAAGGCTGTGGTTCATACACTGCTCCAATTTGCATCTCATTGAAAGCTGAAGCTGGGTGGAACAGAGCCTTGAATTTCTGATGCTTGCCTTCCTGGGTGGCGTTAACATTTAAGCTCTTGCCGACTGTCTGAACATCAGTGGTTCGAACCTTCCCAGAGATGCCTTGGAAGACAGGCCTTGCGATCTGCTTCTGAAAGGTCACAGCCTTGAAAAGTCTATGGAGCACAGCTTTACACGTGTGGGGTCACCACGAGTTGGAATCAACTTGATGGCAACTAACAACAACAACCTTCCTCTGACTTCGCACTGTTTCCAATTTTTTCCCTCTCCTCCACTCCAGCTGATGGCTTTTCTTTGCCTTCTTGCCGTTTTACTTCCACCTGCCCTGGTCTAGTTATGGACCGCTCTTCCTTGCCTATGAAGTATCAAATCACACAGTTCTCTTACATATGCCAGAAGCTGATAGCGAGCACTTATGCTCATGCTGATTGCTAAGGCTCCCAGAGTGCCCTTGAGGACTATGACTCACACTGGTGGCTCGATGCTGGGACTGTAGACCCTGATGTATGGTGAGTAGGAGCAGAGTGGAGAGCAGAACTGGGTGGAGCAGATGATAACACTGGTTGGAGAGATCAAGCTTTTTAATCCTCCACCTTCTACAATACTTATTCACCTGAAGGTGTTCTTGTATTTTACTTAAGGCAAAGGTAGTGATCACCCGCTGCAAATGTGAATGTCTGATTTGAAGGATTACAATGCGTACAATGACTTGGCTTTACTTCTTTTCGCGTTTAGAACACTTAGTTATTTTGGTAAATGAGAACTGTGTATCATTTAAAATGGTCATCATTGATTTGATTAATTTTTCTCCTTATAAAAAGCATGAGTCAATAGTCTGCCCCTTTGCTGACATAAGATACCGTTTTAAAAATTACTTCAATTTGTCTAAATCTTGGGGACTGGTTTAATAAATTATGGCACGTCTATAAGCAAGAATAATCTATGGCCAATAAAGTCAGGTTTTAGAATAGTATTTAATGACATGGGAAAATGTTCACAATATATTGTTAAGCATTAAAAGCTGGTTAAAAATGATATGCCTAATATGATCCCAAGTTTGTAAAAACTATATATATATGCACAGAAAAAAGACTGAAATATAATAAAAATTTTAACAGTGTTTGTCCTTGAGAGATGGAATTACAAATGATTTTTAAAAATTATTTTTGTTGAACTTCATGGAAATTTTCATTTTTTTCTATTATTCATTTTTTATTCTATTATTATTATACATTTTTTCTATTATGACCACTTAGGGCTTGGAAGAAGTGCAACCAGAATGCTCCTTAGAGGCAAGGATGGCGAGACTTCTTCTCACGTTACTTTGGACATATTATCCTGAGGGACCAGTCCCTGGAGAAGGTCATCATGCTTGGTAAAACAGAAGGTCAGCGAAAAAGAGGAAGACCCTTAATGAGATGGATTGACGCAGTGACTACAACAATGGGCTCAAATATATCAACGATTGTGAAGATGGCGCAGGACCGGGCAGTGTTTAGTTCT
The DNA here is from genome assembly GCA_030035585.1 of Dugong dugon. Lineage (NCBI taxonomy): Eukaryota > Metazoa > Chordata > Mammalia > Sirenia > Dugongidae > Dugong > Dugong dugon. Next base: position 15,545,835 of record CM057480.1, on the reverse strand, counting down.
GTCGTGCACAGGGTCGCTGTGAGTTGGAACTGATTCGATGGCAGCTAACAACAACAGGGCTTTTATAATAAGAGAGAAAACAGTAACTTCTTAATGAAACTATTTTGACTATTTTCTGGTCTTCCTGAGTATTCGAGACTAAATTTTCTTAAAAATAAACGTAGAGCAGACTTGCAGAGAAATCTCAGTGAGAGCCCTAGATTGCTGCTATCCCTTTTCTGATGCAACCAGGGAGGTGGGATCCGTCCCCGCCTTGTTTCTCCCATCGGGTTTCAGTATTGTGGGAAGGTCCTTCATGTCCATCAAGGGCAAACACTGAAGTCAATGGTGTCCCTGTGGTTGGTGTCACCCAGTGTGGTAACTCATGGTGCCACCCTCCTCCCATGGACCACCTCCTGTACCAGACCATACAGAATCCTTAGTAATGTTTCTTGTGCTAATGTGACTTGTAAATCATAATTCTGGTATATCACTCCTTCTTTTCCTTTGGTTACTACTTCATTCTCAAAAAAGTTATTTATATAGGTTCACAAATACTAATTACCACAATACTGTAGCTGAAATACGAGAAAATTTGACAAAATCAGCAACTATGAAAACACTGGTGGCAATGAAAACAAGAGGACAGAGACCCTGCAGACAAAACCACGTGATTTGAAGCGTCATTGTAATTGGGTGATAATGACAGCTCTGACCTGAGTACATTAGATAGTCCAAAAAGTAAACGAGCATAGAGCTTTAGCCTTGTAGGCATATCGATACATGTAAGCTGGGCTTTTGGAAAATGTTTTTGCTGTTATAACTAACTACGGGATATTTTTATAAAAAAATAAATTTCTGTTGGAACACTGCACAAAAATTTTATAGACAGTTGTTCTGGTGTCACCCCCTCTGACGCTGTCACCCCCTCTGATGCTGTCACCCCCTCTTACAGCGTCACCCGGTGTGGTCCACACCCCCTGCACCCTCCAAGTGACACCACTCATCAAAATATCGAAGTCTGACTTCCAGAGTTCAGAAGGACTGGCTAGATCCGGCTCCAGGGGTCCAGATATCTGTCTGGGACCTTCCTGTGGTTCCCAGAGAGCTGTTTAGGAGGAGAAACCTTGTAAGAATGCAGGGGAGTATCAGGCCCAGTCAAACAGTGTGAGATTCTCAGAAAGGCTCAAGTCCCAGAGGGTTGGGTTACTAGGCAGCATGATTAAGTAGACCATGCGGTTGGCAATTAAGATAAGCCAGGCCTAAGGAAGGGCCCAGTCAAGAATAGAGAGACTCAGAGGGCTCCCCAGGTGCAATCAAAGGGGAAAAAAATGCACATTCCCTGAGTGCCCACTAGATGTCAGACCTTTTCCTGTACTGAGAGCTCAGGAATGTTCTCAGGCCCTTTCCTAGAATCAGGTTTTAAAAATCATCAGGAAGGCTGGTTAAAACACAGATTCCTGGGCCCATCTTCAGAGCTTCCAGTTGAATAGATTTGGGGCGGAACTTGAGATTCTGCATGTCTCACATGCTCCCGGTGCTGCTGGTATACGCTGGTTGGTGGGCTGCACTTAAGTAGCGCTGAATCCATTATCTCAGACTCCGGGAAGGGAGAAGGTGGGCGAGGGGGTAGGAGGTGATCCTTGTGACTTCACAATTAGTTCAAATTATGACAAAAACTCCAGGCAGGTGTAGCGTGGAGCCGGAGGGGTGAGTGTGGGGGTGGGTTGGGGAAGGGAAAGGATCCTTTTCTTCTGGGTGGAGGAGCCTCTGGTACTTGAGGCGATTTAAACTGTGGGCTCTGCCGCAGAATATAAGGGCTCTATAGCACTCATTCCGGTTAAGTGTGTTAACAATTCATTTCCTTAGAATGCTCGTGGTATTTAGGCATACAGGTATATGCAGATTAAAATAAAAGCAGTATTCAGATCAAAAATGAAAAGCGAAAACTGACATCAGATATATAATAAAAAGAAGCCTAAAGAAAAAAAAAAAAACATTTAAGTGTAAAATGTATACCAGTGATTTTCAGACTAACTGAGGTGATGGACTGGTTTTTACAAATGTCTAATCCATTATGAACCGATCCATGGTTTCACTGTGCAAGACTTTGATGCAGCTCTGGCCACACAGGATTGACCAGGCACACCGATGAGACTCAACGGCTCAATAACCTGTTTAGTGAGATTAGCCCACTGACCATGCCTTTGGATGTCAGTGGTAACGTCAAATTAAAAACCCCAAACCGAACCCACTGCTGTTGAGTCAATTCCGACTCATAGCAACACTACAGGACAGAATAGAACTGCCCCATAGGGTTTCCAAGGCTGTAATCTTTATGGAAGCAGACTGCCCCATCTCTCTCCCTTGGAGCAGCTGGTGAGTTTGAACCGCCAGCCTTTTGGTTAGCAGCTGAGCGCTTAACCACTGTGCCACCAGGGCTCCTTATCTGTCCCTAAAAGCTTACTCTTGATTACTGTGCTTGCAACATCAGTGTGGTTGCAGAAGGGTGCTGGTCCACAGACCTCCAACCTTTCGATTAGTAGCCAAGAACTTATTTGTGCCACCCAGAGAGTGCTGCATATAGTAGGCACTCAATACACACTGGCGAAATGAACGCATGGGATTGTAGCCCAAGACTAAGCTATCAATCATGTTTGGCGGTTAGACAGAGTCAGCCAGAAAATGAACGCCCAGCATGGATGGACATCAAAATAGAACTTTCCTTGCAGTGATAATATAGATGCAGAGGACAAGCAGAGCAGAGGACAAGTAGCCAACTGCAAGAAGAAGAGAGCAATTAATCACACTGTTTCCCTGGCCTTACTGGTGCCCCACTAAATTCGGGTGCCCATTGTGAATGAGTAAATGAATGAATGACATTAAGTTATGAAGTTCTTGGACCATGATGACATAGATTTCTTGGTAGCATTTTGTGCTGAACCCAGGCATTGCCTTACGGCCTTGTCAAGGTGACCCTAGTGGTTACTCTGGGAACCACAGGAGAGTTTACCAAGGGTGGTACAAATGGTTAAGTGCTTGGCTACCAACCAAAAGGTTGGCGGTTCTAAACCATTCAGGGGAGTCTCTGAAGAAAGGCCTGGCAATCTTCTTCCGAAAGATCACAGCCACTGAAAACTCTATGGAGCATGGTTCTGCTCTGTAACACATGGGGTTGCCTTGAGTTGGAATCAACATGATGGCAATGGGTTTAGGTTTTTGGTTTTGGTTTTCTTTTTAATACTAGAATTTTGAGGAAGGACTTTAATAATTTAATTACATTTTCTCATTAAATAATTCTCTGCCTTTCAGCAAAAGAGAGGGATGAATGAAATATGGATTTCTAATTCTAACCTAACAGAACTGTCACGCCTTACCCCGCATTCAGCTGTCATACTTCTCTTACACCTTTCCTTACTGGGTGCACAGTGCAGTCCAAGGTATTTATGTGATTTAATAATGCATAGTTGATAATAATGATTAGAGAAATAATGATTGCTGTCATTTAGAGAGCACTATATGCCAGGTACTACACTAAATGCCTAAATACATTATCTTCTTCAATTATATCAACAATATTATAAGTTTGCTCAGGGACAGAAAGTGGCAGGGCTAGGATTCTAACTCAAATGCTTCCGGCACTAAAATTTGCGGTCTTGACCACTTCACTATACTCAGGGTCTGGATACAAGTAGAGACTGTTTCATCTTGCCTTTAAGGTGCATCAACAAACTGAAAAATATGCAATGTTGGGAACTTTAGGTACCCAAGGCCAAGACTTCTTGTCAATGATAGACTCATAGATGGATCCCATGACCGAATGAATTCAGGTACCCACTGTGAATGAATCAAATTTAGTTTATGAGGTTCTTTGGCCATGAGGACACTAGAGTTTCTTATTGGCATTTTCATTGGGAATCAAGGACTTGGTTTTGATGTCAACCCACAAAATTTGAAGATACATATAATCTGGTCACAGAAGTTAGGACTAAATCACAAGCGTATCTCAAACACATACACACGCACTTGTCCCGCATCCTGACTCCTCAAAACTCTATTTGCTCTTTTTCTAAATATCATTTTCAATTTCTTAAATAATACAGATGAGAGACAGCTTAAACACAAATCTTTCCAAAGGGAACATATATAGTTTTGACCGCACTCATGTCAGAGCTCAGACCACTATTTTACTGTTATTTTTGGATGATTCAATTTTCCACTGAAGCATCTGTACACTCAACTTCCCAGGTCAATTGGTAGTTTCAAGGAGCTTTTGAAGTGTTTTTAGAAAAGCTAAAGGATCAGCTCTTTTGAAAGAGGGATAAATACAATCATGTATTTCTATTTAAGTGAGGACAGTTTGCAAAAGTCCTTCATGGCTCATATACAGGGGTCTTTACAAACTTTCATTAATATATCTTTATATATGATTGCCAGATTTTCAAATACACAATTTCAAAATCTATCATGGGTCAAAATTCTTTTTTTTTTTGGTGAGTCAAAATTCTTAAAGAAAAACCAAAAAGACCTTTTGTGTTTTTCTAGATGCTAAATTGGAAAAGAATGAACATGGAAATTGAGAAGTGACAAGAACATGGACATCTGAAAACACAAATTGGTTTAAGAAGCAAAGATTTTGGGGAGCCCTAAGACACTAAAGCGATCAGCACCGAGACATCTGTTGGGTGGAGGCGACCTGAGGTGATGACCAGTTAAATCTAATGAAATCAGGAACGTAGGCCAGTTTAACTTTTTTTTTAATGAGGTGACAACCTCCTAACACCATAATCTCTCCTTTCAGGACGATGACGCAAGGATTTAATGAGCAAAAGAAAACAACTTAAAACCTCTCTTTTGAGTATGAATTGTCTATTCAGATTAGAGGTGAGCAGTGAGATCCCATTATCTGCTGGCACAATTGGGAAAAGAAGTGTGCACACATGCGCGCGCGCGCACACACACACACACACACACACACACACACACACACACCCCAACTCCTCAGGAAATACGTAGTTATATAGATATAGCCATGTCTATTTCTACTCAGATACCAAAATAGAATTAAAGCTCCAACTAACAACCCTTCTGCTAATTAGAGAAATAAAAATGTGTTCTTCCCCAGCGCCCCAACACAAAATGAAGCTGAAATTAACCGCTTTCCTTTGAACCCACTTATTTATTTATACTTCAAAGAAGATATGGGGATAAAGAAGTCTTAGAACAGTTGGGGAAAACACATGGACACTATACATTGGAATAAATGGACACTGGTACAAGTTACAAAGATTTTTTTTTTTTCCTTGTTGAAACACTGGCTATGGTCTAATAAAAATCTGGTTACCTTTACATTTCTTTTCTTCTGTTTGGAAGGTCTGGGCGCTTGAGACACTCTGGTTGTTCACCTCGTCATGGTCCAGATGGAATACTGAGCTAGTCCAAGTGGCCTGGATGAGATGTGGAGATGACTGTTCATTTTTTAACGTGCTTCGTCTCTCTGAGTGGCTCTTCCTGTGTAGGCAAGCTTCAGACATTCCTCCTAGCTTCCAGTCGTGTTCTCGGTCTGGACAATGCTTCGGTTGGTCCCAGGCTGGCAGGCCATTTTCTGGAGGGTTGGAAAACACGAGATGACAAGCTGTTGGCATTGTCAAGATTTTGTTGAGATGCAGAGTTTTGGAAGGCAAGTCGTTTCTCAGTTCTTTTGGGCTGACAGTACTCACATGCACCTCTTCTTGACGGCGGTGATAAGACGCAGAATTTGTCAGCCTTGGGCATTTAGCCACCACAGTCGGATTGCCTGTCAGAGTAATCAACACATTCCCCCCTTATTTTTAGTGCCTAGAAAGATGTTAGCTCCTCCATGGGAAGGCTGTACTTTCGCCAGTCCCAATTCCACAGCAATGGCCCAAGAGCAAATTTATACCAATTTATGTGACTGCTTAGGTGACCATTTGAGGTCTTGAGGGTCAGCGCTGGCCGTGAACAGTTTTCAGATGCTTAGGACATAAAACATCCAGGATCCAGCCTTGGCTGACTTGGGTTTTATCACAGGCTGACCTGAAGGGCACCCTGTTACTTAAGTGGACATGCTCACGTGGCCACGAGGAGAGCGACAACTCTGTCCTCCTAATGGCCAAGGGAGAAAGACTGGATCTTATGAAGAGAAATTTTGTAAATGGTTTTGTAAATGAACTCCCAAACTGGCAATGAGATCAGAAGAAGGAATGCAGACAGTACTTTAGTTGTGGGGAAAATTTAGAGCCCTAATAATAGACTGATAAGCCCCAAATCTCTTTGGTTGGGGTATCAGACAGTGGATTATTTATGTGTATTGTATTGTTTTTCCATTTAATTTATAGAGATTTGAGGTCTGACATTTAGAAAATGGGAAAAAAATGGAATAGTATAATGAAAAGCTTCTCACACTAATCTTCCCTGTTGGTAAATTTTACCTCCTTGAAGGTCTTTACTATAGATGCATATAACGTACAGTGAAAGTGAGCAAGTTGATACATATATATATATATATATATATATATATATACATATATTTGCTGTTGTTGTACGCTGTCAATTCCGACTCATAGTAACTCTATAGGACAGAGTAGCATTTCCCTATAGTGTTTCCTAGGCTGTAATCTTTTTTTATTTTTTAATTTTTTTATTGTACTTTAAATGAATGTTTACAGAACAAATAGTTTCTCATTAAACAGTTAGTACACATATTGTTCTATGACACTGGTTAACAACCCCACGACATGTCAACACTCTCCCTTCTCGACCTTGGGTTCCCTATTCCCAGCTTTCCTGTCCCCTCCTGCCTTCTAGCCCTTGCTGTTGTTCCCCATTAGTCTCGTTTTGTTTTATGGGCCTGTCTAATCTTTGGCTGAAGGGTGAATCTCGGGAGGGGCTTCATTACTGAGCTAAAAGGGTGTCTGGGGGACAGACTCTCAGGGTTTCTCCAGTCTCTGTCAGGCCAATAAGTTTGGTCTTTTTTTGTCTAGGCTGTAATCTTTACGGGAGCAGATCACCAGGTCTTTCTTCCCATGGAGCTGCTGGTGAGTTTGAACAACCAACCTTTCAGTTAGCAGTCGGGTGCTTAACCATTACATCACCACGGCTCCTTAATATATCAAATATATACATACATATATATACACATACATACATATATACACATATATATTTGAATGCATCTTATACATATTAAAAAAACATAATCCATCTGGTCATGCATATTTCCAGAAATTCCTAGGCTACCATCTCTTAAAACTGGAAAAAATAAAACATAACTACCGTCTTGACTTTTAAAGCAAACATAGACAGTGAATGAATGACTGTAATTTACATGGGCATTTTCTTTTATGTGGAAATTACCAAAATGCCATGGATATCCAAATCTCTGGTGCTTAGAGAGCCAAGCCCACCCTGATCTGGGCAAAATGTAGGGAATTTTAAACTGCCTTTCAAACTTGCAAAACGATTTTTCAATTATTTAACACAAGGGGTAAAAATGCCTTAGGTTTTTATAAGCACTGTCTCTAAAGCGACCAGACGTCTTTAGCTGATGTTGGCTAGGATGGTTTCTCAGTCACTTTTGGAAGCTGCGTTGGTACTTTGGGGACTTCAGGTAACTATGGGAAAATTCTAATGCCCATGCACTCTGCTTCTACTCCAGGAGAAGCCTGTGAACTGCAGCAGCAGCGGCAGCAACAACAACAACGATGTAATAATCAACACATGATTTCTTTGTTACAATAAATGGAAATGCTGTGGCTTGAAATAGTTTAACATGACCAGTAAGCACATCCTTTTGGATGTAACAACTGATCTTATCTGGGGAAGAGGCCTGAAAGTTCATTCTGTGGAAAGGGCTGTGCTAAGCATTGTATTAGGTGAGTTAAGTAACACGGGTTCTTTGTTCTCAGAGTTTATAGAGCATTATTCAGTGTATATGGTCAATCAAAAAGGTCTTCTCTCAGATCTTCCACCTTTCAACCATGCCAGTTACTGGTGCAATTATAGGCACTTATTCTCACTATGGGCCCCTGGTGGCACAGTGGTTAAGAGCTTGACTGCTAACCAAAAGGCCGGCAGTTCGAATCCACCAGCTGCTCCTTGGAAAACCTATGGGGGCAGTTCTACTCTGTCCTACAGGGTTGCTATGAGTCAGAATCGACTCGATGTCAACCGGTTTGGTTTTGGTTTTATTCTCACTATAGGGAGCCCTGGTGGCACAGTGGTTAAGCACTTGGCTACTAACCACAAAGTCTGCAGTTCAAACTCACCAGCCACTCCATGAGAAAGAAATGGCAGTCTGCTTCTGTAAAGATTACAGCCTTAGAAACCCTATAGGGCAGTTCTACTCTGTCCTATAGGGTCGCTGTGAATTGGAAGTGACTTGACGGCAATGGATTTGGTTTTTTGGTTATTCTCACCATACATTAAAAGAAAATAACACATTGAGATCTTGGGAGATTGTATTACATTTCAGGTAAAACATATCTGTGTAAATCTCATTCAAGTACCTATTATCCATGAGAGTTTGAGGTTTTTATAAGCTAAATATAAAGCCGGTGACCACAAGGGTTAATTTTGGGCCCAAGAGATTAATTTTATTTCTATAGACATGAAAATACTTCTCATCCAGGCTTTTGTGTGTGTGTGTGTGTCTATTTCATTTGCAGGGCTCCCCAAATCCTTGGCAAATTGCATCCTGTAAAAATCCCATTTTAATGAATGTTAAAGTTCCCACACTATTTCGTAAAGCTTCCAACGTTTGAGTTTTTGGTAGAAATTCTGAGAATTGATATTAATTCCCCCGCCCCAACAGAAATTTGGAAATCCAGTCACACTGGATAGTGACTGTTCCCTGGTGAAGGGAGTTAGTGAACAATGCTTGAATAAGATATGCTGAGAAGGACTCCACTACAAAGGGGACATTCCCCTTACAGCTCAGTCTCTTAAAGCTTGCTTAGCATGTCCCCTGGGCCAGCAAGAGGTGCGTTTTTTTCTAAGCAAGAGAGGTTATGTTTGGAGTGCGGTAGGGGATAGTATTGCCTTCTACTTTCCTAAGAAAACCAGCTGAGATGGTTTGGGATAAGGGCCCCATTCACGGGAGGCATTTACAAGCTTATAATTACTGTCTGTAATTACATTCACAATAATGATATTCAGGTTTATTGGCTGGGGCACTTCTGGGAAACCTGGGGACTGAGAAGTCCCTGTTGGGTCATGCGAAAACTCAACAGGGATTTATTTAAGGCGGATTCTCGATTCTCTCTTTCCAAGAACAGGGGAGCACATGCAACTCCTATTCCATTCCCAGGGAGGGGTGAGACATCTGCTACACCAGGTTCCTTAGATATGGCCTACTGGGGCTGCCGTAGCTGGTGAGAACTATCCCAAGTCCTCCACACATATATGATCAGCAGTGATGGTTTCCAAGGAATTTTTTTGCTATGTTTATTGCCCATGGGGCCCTGGTAACACAGTGGCTAAGTGCTATGGCTATTAACCAAAAGGTTAGCAGTTCGAATCCACCAGCAGCTCCTTGGAAACCCTATGGGCTCCTATATGGTCTCTATGAGTCAGAATCAACTCAACGGCAATGCGTTTGGTTTGGTTTATTGCCCATAACATTTGGTTCCCCCAAAAGTCAAACCAATGGGTTATTTCTTTTTTGAAGGATTAAAATTCTGAAAGTTTAAGTCAGTTGTTCGCAAACTTTTCTGGGTATCAGAATCACCTAAGCCCAGGCTTACTGAAGTAGGATGGGCTCTGAGTATTCATAATTTTACGAAGTTCTCCAGGTGATTCTGATACCCAGTAGAGTTTGAGATCCACAGGGTTGAGGGACAAATCTAAGGTAAGAAAACAAATTATTGGCAGGTTTGGAATAAGTCCTTTTTAGGCACTAATGTTTTTATACAGCCTCAGAATAAATTTGCATTATAATTAAAAAACTCATCAATTTTTTGGGGGTCCGGTTCACGAAGCATTAAATGTCAGATGTTAATTAGATGTAATTTTTTAGACTGTAGGTATGGATGCAAATAAATGTTTTCTCAAAAAGCCTGTTGTTTTGAGCGTTATCAAGACACAATCCACCCAGTAGCAGAAATATTTTTTTTTTTTACCAATTCTAGACATGATTATATGTTCTTCTTCATATGACTTTTCCTCTTTAATGGATCCCAGTTAACACTTGGCTTTTAATACTGCACACGGTAGACACCAAGACAATTGATCAATTTAACTGGTCAGTTATGATGCAAATAAATAAATAAATAGAATCAAAGAAAATTACTACTTAGATGGGGACATCCAAACTGCTATTAAAATAACTAGACACATACTGGCCTGTGTGACTCAAAGCCTATGGACTCTGCATTTGAAGACCATCATTCTAATGGCTTTTAACAACATAGCACTGATCTAAAGGGTTCTTTTACAAAAGGGAAGCAGAAATACCAATCTCATTAACATAACTGACTACATCCTATCTGGGGAGATTTCACCAAAAACCAAACAAAACCAAACCTGTTGCCATCGAGTCAATTCCAACTCATAGTGACCCTATAGGACACAGTAGAACTGCCCATAGAGTTTCCAAGGAGCAGCTGGTGGATTCGAACTGCCAACCTTCTGGTTAGCACCAAGCTGTTAGCCACTGCAAAGATGATAGGAAATAAATCTATCCATCAAGGGAGAATTGTATCAAAATATTCAAGTATTTCAGGACACAAAAGTGAGCTGATACCTTAGAAAGCAGCTAAGGCAAAGGCAATAGGACTATGACAAAGTGAGCAGAGTCAGCTGAGTTGGCCTGGATTTCATGGCACTCATTATGAGAGTGTTTAGTCTGCGTTAAAAAGTCATCGAGACCCCAAACCATCTTCTGTATTAGGGAGATCCGTGTAATATGCTCTGCAAACCCAGAGAGTGTATAGAATTATCATTGTATAGCATCAGGCTACTAGGTATAAGGCCTCTCATTTCCATTTTATTTTTTTACTTCAACCCATAACGTTTAGCCTTCCTGAATCCTCAGACTATGCATATATCAACTGACTTTTATCTCTGGAGTCATGCAGGAAAGGAGACAAGTCTATGGTTGAGCATTTCCTAAGTGCTGGGCAGTGGGCTAGACATTTTTATTTCATCTTCATGAACATCCTGGGAGGTACATATCTTGATTGACAACCGAAACCAAAAATTCCGAGAAGCCTTTCATCCACTCTTTCCTACCTTTTGTGCTGTTAACTGATAGCTTCTCATTATTTGGTTTAGCTTGTTGAGTAGCAATTGAACTATAAATATCACTTGATTAGTACCTTGATAGTTCTTTATAAACCATATATATTGTCTCATTCAGTTTTCTCAGTAACTCACTTTTATTCACAACTAGCCTTTCTGTTTTTACTCTTAGCCCCCTGCAATCCATTGTCCACAAAGCAGCCAGAATGAGCTTTTAAAAATATAAATGAGAGGATATTACTCTACTGCTTAAAATCTTCCCATGACTTCCCGGTGATATTGGAATAAAGCCCAAGTCCTTATGGGGCCCACAAAGCCCCACAAGATCTGTCCTGTCCCCTGCCCATCTGGCTGAGCTCCTCATTCACTGAGCTCTTGGGCTCTGTCCCCCTAGTCACCTGGGCCTTCTTTCTTGTCTTCTAGTGTGTGAAGCTCATTTCCACCACAGGGTCTTTGCAGATGCTGTTCCCTATGCCTGGAGTGCTCCTTTCCAAATTCTTCCATAACCAGCTCCCTGTCATTTATGTTTCAGAGAAGCCTTTCCTGACCACTAAATACGAAATAGCTCCCCAACAATTCTCATCACCTAACCCTACTTTATGTTTATCATAGTACTTATGGCCACTTTCTTGTCAGTCCTCACTAGAACTTTCTTGGAACTACTCAATTACCAGGATCCAACCCCCTCCCTCTCCTTTTTAATGAAAGTTGGATTTTCCCTTTTCAAAAACCCACTGGGGTTGCATTTCTCAATGAAGATACTAGAAAAGGAAGAATTGGTTGGACTCTGTAAGGCTCTGGAGGAGGCTCTAGTTTAGTGGAGGGATGAGTGAAGGAGGCTGGAAGATCTAAGTCTGAATCCCAGCTCTTCTGTTCAGTGGCTGAAGGACCTAATCTTGGGGAATTCACTTCCTCTCTCCAAACCACAGTTTTGTTTTGTTTTTTTTAAGAGGACAATATAATAATTTCTCATGGGATTTTTCTAAGGACTAACTGAAACAGTGTATGTGAAAGTATTAAGTAAATAAGTGCTATTCAGGGGCAGAGTTGTAAGTATTTATCTAAATCATTGTACATGACCAGATATATCTCTTTCTACCCAAAAAGAAAATACCATTAATAAAGCAATATGTAATTTTTATTAATAAAAAATCTCTATTTAATGGATATAACTATCTGCCCTCACCATCAACACCACCATCACCATCAACACCACTGCTACCACCTCTGCTACCATCTCCACCTGGCCCTACACAGAACCTTTCTGTAGATGAGGTTGCTTTTGATGGCCCTCCACTTCCTTTTTAACCCTCTTCCCATCCCCTCTCTCCCTTTTCCCAAGTGCTTGCTATTCTCATGGTGTACTCTGGGTGCTCAGTTCCCACTGTGGGGCAGTTCACAGTTACTTTATTTGTTTGTACCTCAGTTTCCTCATCTATAAAATGGGACTATCATCTTGTGGTATAATTATTTACATACTTGTATAATTTCCTTCTTATTTGTTTTTTGTTTTTTTGGCAACAGTCCCAGTGCCTAGCACAGTGTCCTAATTAATATGTATTGCTCTCTAATAATCCAATAAGGAGCCTTGGTAGCGCAGTGGTTAAACGCTCGGCTGCTAACCGAGAGATTGAGAATGATGTGGCAGTCGGCTTCCATAAAGATTACAGCCTTGGAAACCCCATGGGGCAGTTGTACTCTGTCCTATAGGGTCGCTGTGAGTCAGAATCGACTCAATGGCGATGCATTTCATAAGCCAATAACTTTGCAAAGAGGAAACTATTTCTTAGGCACAAACTCCTGGCTTACTTTCTTATCCAAAAAGCCACCAGTCAGTCACAAGGAGGACTCATCGCTACTGAAACCAATTCAGTGCAGATATCCTACTGCCAATAGTATTATCTTTCCAAAACTGCTGGTAGAAGTGAAATCTGTTTTGCCTTTTAGAGTCAGAACAGGATAGTAGTTATGAATATGGCTCTGCTGACTAACAGGTCAGGGTTCAAATTCTGGCTTTGCCATTTATTAGCTGTGTGTCTCCTGAATATCTATAATATTGGCCTATATCTCTTCTGTAAGGCAAGACCTTACCACAGTCTCCTTGTATTATGTGAATTGTGTACACATATTTTTTTTTTCTGTCTGGAGGTTAGCAATTTGCCCCGTCTCTCAATCTCCACAACACAGTGCCTTAGCATGACAGGATCTCAATAAATATTATTTGGAAAGAATTGAACATGATATAGACAGATCAAAACGCCCTTGAGGTTGAACAGACCACAGTCTTATATTTTCCAGGATTTCTATTCATTGAGCAATAATGTGGCTCCATGCAAAAGACAGAGTCAGCCATAGCTGGTTAGCATCAAAGTTCTGCCACAAAAGGCAGCTCAGCGTATGCAGATGCTGCCGCGCAGCCTCAGCCACGTTCCAGCAGAGAAGGCTGAAAGCACAGCTAGATGACTCTATTCTTCCCAGCCCCCGGCCTGCCTGGGTAAATAAACCGACTGTTTCTACTTCGACATTTGTATCACATGAAACACTCTGCCTAAACCACAGTCTTAGCTCACTGATTGCTGCCCAGACGTGTGTCTGGTGAAGAACTTCATGAGGGACACCAGGGCAAGGCTGCTGGCATCTCACGCCATTTTCTCAGGACCTTTGAAATAATGACATATTCCTGTCACCCCAGTCACATCTGAGATGTATTGGACTGGTTGCCAGACGGCAGGCTGCTGGTTTGTGTTTCCAGGGCCTTTGGAATGTCTGGAGTCCACAGGTGATGCAAAGGGTTTATGCACTCTCCTGCTAACTGAAAGGCTAGTGGTTCGAGTTCACCCAGAGGCGTCTGGGAAGAAAGGCCTGGCAACCTCCTTCTGAAAAATCAGCCACTGAAAAGCCGGTGGAGCACAGTTCTACTCTGACACACGTGGGGTTGCTGTGAGTTGGAGTCGACTTGACTATCGGTTTTTAAGTTGTTGGATAGTCTGTGTGGGCTTGCCTTGCCTGGGCATCTCCAGCATTGGCCTGAAGCTGCAGTACCCGGATTATCATTTACTTCCACTAATGAAGGCTTCTGTGGGTGAACACTTCCATGGCTGACACCATAAGACCTGTTAAATTGGAATCTTTGGAATAGAGAGGGAAGACTTCTCTGAAATAGGGAAAAAGACTATTTTAAAAGGAAGTTCACTATTGCCACTTTTAAAAATTATGATGGAAGGGTTACATGACTTTGCCGAATCTCATAGTAAACTGGTAGCAAAAATGCCTCACATTGTTGGTGTGAAGATGAAATGAGGGAACGTATGTTCGAAGTCTGACACTGAGCAGAAATACACTGAGTGCTTGAAGGGTCCCCTTCCTTTTTTTTTTTAAGACTAATAGGGATCCATTCCATAATTTTCCATTGGAGAAAAGAAGCCTGTAGGATCCACTCTCATGCTCCCTCCTTTTCTCAGCCTAGACAAACATTACAAACGCTCCGCCTCAGTTTGGGTCCTAGCCACACAGCCTTCCCTCACTATTCCAGTCTGGGGGAGTTTGTGTTCCTTGGAAAAACATTTTTCATTTGTAATAATAATAAACAATCATGGATTGCTTCTGAGACCTTATTTGTGAATGCGAGTATTCCCAGTATGAAGATTCAGATACTACTTTGTTAGTCTCTACAATTTAAACCCGCAAAATGGAGTAGGATATTCCGGATATTGTAAGACACACGGGTCACTGCTGGGGAGGGGGCCTTCCAGGCCACTGGCTCCTGAAGAAATCGAGATTAGAAGGGGTGAGAAAGGAAGGCACTCTATGTTCATTATTGTGTACAGGTACTTTACATGCATAAAATAATAGCAATGTTAATGATAGCTAAAATTTACTGAGCACTTACTACATGCCAGGCTACTAGACTAGGCGTCATAAATACAAATTATGGTTAATTGAGTGGAAACCCTAGTGGTGTAGCAGTTAAGTGCTACAGCTGCTAACCAAAAGGTCAGCAGTTCGAATCCACCAGGCACTCCTTGGAAGCTCTATGGGGCAGTTCTACTCTGTCCTATAGGGTCGCTATGGGTTTGGTTTTTTTGTTGTTGTTTATTAATGGAGCACCTACTATGTTCCAGGTAGTGTTCTCAGCACTTTTCATATATTAACTCATCTAACTCTCATAACAATTCCAAGAAATAGGTATTGTTTTTGTTGTTTCAACAAATGAGGAAATAAAGGTATGCATGTAGGGGGAAATGAATGGATTCCTGTGTTTCTATTTAGAATGTGTTATAATGTATTGTAATTATTACTTCACCTGCTTAGATCTGTGGGCTCCAGGACAGCTGGAACCATAGTTTATTTAGCTTTGTGCCCCATCATTTACCATGGGACCTGGCACATTAATCAATGCTCATTGACTCGAGCGGAATTGAATTAAACTCTACAGCTGTCTATGTCCCCCTCTTCTCCTCCGTGGCCCTGGGGGACACAGAAGTTTGTGAGAGGACTCCCCCCTGCCCCTTTCTGCTTGTTCTATCCTCCTGCTGCTCAGCTAAGTGACCTGTCTCATAATCTCTTGGTTCCCACACTGTCTCCCCCAAACTTCTCTGTCTTCACTTCAACCCCTTCCAAGTTCTATGTGTCTGCAGCTATTTCAAGATCTGGAGCAGAGGTCTGTAGAGAAAGAAGACACTGGGGCTTGGGAAGAAAATGATGAGCTTCTATTTATACTTTTATCAAAAGTTTAAAAAGAAATTAAGCTTCATTAATAATGTGTTTATGCATGTATATAATGAATCAAAGACATAAGTAGAATACTATGTGTATGTGTGTGTGAGGGGTAAGTATGTGTTCAAACATGCCAATCAGGGTGCACTTAGCTAAATAACTCTTCTGCTTCATTCTTGAGACTTTATAAACCAGTGTCTGATGAGGTCCTTGATCAGCCTTTGTCCAGTTACATGAAATGCCATCTCAGATATATCTTCTTGTAGGCAAAGTCTTGCAAAATTAGCCTCTTTGTTCAGTAGACTGCCTCCTATATGGTCTTGCATTTCTTTTACTAAGCAACTGCCTATTAATTCCACCCCCCCCCCCACACCTTTTTTTTTGAGACCTAGCTTCTCTGCTCCTGTGAGCAGGATAATTTAAGTTTGCTATCACAGAGGGTTTCTCTTATTTCATTGGCAAGAATTCTCGGTCCATTAAGTGGGTGAGATCTGGGAGCTGCTAAGAGAGAAACAAATCTTTTCCTTATCAGTCTACTCCCATTTCTCCAGTTTTCCTGTATATTCCATTAGGCAATCACCATACCAATGAAAAACAATCATTATGGTTTTAGAAACCTCAAATAATCATTCTGAAACCAGAAACTACAGATAATCTCCTGATAATAAGTTAAATCCATTAAAAGTTTTTTCAAGCATGCATTTTAGAATCTTTAAATTGGATGCACATTAATCTATTTTGAAGCTTAGCCTGAAACAAAGTTAAAAAGTAAAATAACAAAACAACATGTGTTCAAAGACCATGCTGGAAACTCCACTTGACCTTATGAGAACATGGCGGTGACCAGGTTGGTGAGCAACATCTTCCAATCATTTAACCACACAGGAACAAGCTGACTGCTAGAACATGGCCAGAGGCCCCCAAGAATGGGAAAGTACTTTCCAGAGGACACAATGGAATCCTCCCCTAGGAACGGTCATTTGTTTTTCCATAATTCATACCGGATTTAATCAGAGAATCCTCAGGTTAGATGACTCAAACTTTGAGGTAATCACTCTAAAGGCCACAGAGATTCCATTTAGGATATTAGGAAAGCTACAGCTGTAGCAGAAATATTCATATTAAAGAGCCACAAACGCACATAAAAGGGACCAGATGTTTACAGTCAGGATTAGATTTCTCCTGTACAAAATGTCACAGCATAATGTTTATTCTTGTTGCCACTGTGAACCCACATTTTTGAAAAACCACAAGGTAGCATGTAAGATTGGCCCCATGTTAAGTTCCCAAACGTGAAATACCCCTTCCAAAGGCAGGAAATACATGAGATTCATTTCTAACTTTGGAATCTAGGACTGGGTCATAATTTATAGATAAAGACAAACGTGTGACATTTACAATTTTTCAACTAAAAAGGCAAAACGTGACTCTTGGGTAATCAGACCAATTTTATACATCCTACAGTAAAAGAAAAGAAGTCTCACTACTTGGCAGCAAAATGTCTGTATGTTTCCAATAGATTATACTCAAAGATTAACAAAATGGACAAAAATATATGCTGGTGTTAGTAAAGTAGACCAACATATAGGTCTATAGGTTGTCCTTCCTCTACATTTTCAGAGAATCTTGTTATCATTTTCCACACTTCTGTGAAATAGGCAACCAGGATCAAGACTGATGCAAATATTTCCTTCATTTAGGAACAAACATTTCACTCTGGATTTTTTGTTCCTTTTATTCAAGAATACAGGCACTGCCACATTTTGTTTATCTTCCTCATTCTTGGTTATGATAGCAGGTGAGATTTTTCAGATAGGTATGGACTCCTTGAGAGTAGGTACTTTTGGTATGTTTTTAGGCCCTAAGAATACTATCAAACCAGTTGCTGTCAAGTCAGCTCCGACTCATGGTGACCCCATGCGTGTCAGAGTAGAACTGTGCTCTATAGGGTTTTCAATGTTTGATGTTTTAGAAGTAGACTGTCAGGCCTTTGTTCCGAGATGCCTCTGGGTGGGCTTGAACCTCCAGCTTTTCAGTCTGTAGCTGAGCACACTAACCCTTTGTACCAATCAAGGACTCCTAGAATACTATTAGCTACATCAAAACCACACTTCGTTCAAAGGGCCCTAGTGGTACGACACAATTACCCACAAGGTGTACAACGTTCTCCAAGGAGAGGTGGGTCCTGTCCCAACAGCAGAAATGGAGGAGAGAATTGTTTTCTATCTGCCTGTCTTGAAAAAGATAATTTAGCATTGCTGGAATGGGTCATATTGCTTGGTGTGATCTGTTCTGTGCTGTTTCTACAGTTCAGGAAAATCAAGAGAAGGAGATGAGATTTCTACTGTCTTTTTCATATATATATTTTTTCCCTTAAATGTTTCAATTATTTAAAATAGAGTTAAAGAGTCTAGGGCAGGAGAGAGAACCAGCAATGACTTCCCAAAGGCCTGCCCCTCTCCAACCTGCTTGCCCCCTGCTAGGGCCAGGTGTGACCCCTTTCTCCTCCATTCTGAACTGACCTGCCAATGTCTAAGGCTGTGTTAGTCAAAGTGTAGTCACAGGACCCACAGCATCAGCATCACCATCACCATCACCATTACCAAGAGCTTGTTAGAAATTTGGAATTTCTCCAACAACCAAAAAATATGTGTGTGGTTACACAGATATATATATAGGCATATAGTGTATGGGTATGAATATGTGAGTACATATGTGTGCACAGACAGATGTATCTATAGGCATACATACATACATGTATGTGTGCATGCACATGTATATCCATATATATCATAAACCACATAGGGGACACAGTCATGGATACTTCCTAGACATAACCAAACACTTCACAAGATTGGTTTTCTGGGTTTGAAGGCTCAGGACCATAGTCTCATGGGACAACTCCGTTAATTGGCATAATATAGTTCATAAAGTATATGTTCTACATCCCAATGTGATAAGTAGAGTCCAGGTTCTTAAAAACTTGTGAGTGGCCATCTAAAGTACAACTGGTCTCCACTTGTCCAGAACAAAAGAGAAAGAAAGAAACAAAAGACTCAGAGAAGAAAGTAGTCTACAGGACTAATACTGTATTTTTACACAAATAGCAGTATTTACGCAAATATGCGTGCCTTCTGCGTTTGTTTGCCAGCTGCACCCTCCCCTTGCAAAGTATTTTCATAAGCACCATTATGCCAATTATTTTTACATGTTGCTGTGAAAAAATTAGCATAGTGCACTTACAAAAATGTCTTGCAGGGGGAGGGCACGGTTGGCATACAAGCATAGAAGGCTAGTGTTACCTGTGTAAAAATATGGTAGTCTACGCGAACCACAGCCTCATTTACCTTGAGACCAGAAGAACTAGATGATGCCCAGCTACCACTACTGACTGTTCTGATCAGGGCCACAATATATGGATCCTGACAGAACAGGAGAAAAATGTGGAACATAGCCTCAAATTCTTAAAAAGTCCAGACTTACTGGATTGGTTGAGATTAGAGGATGCCCCAAGACTACTGCCCTGAGATACACTTTAAACCTTAAACCAAAATTATCCCTTGAGGTCACCTCTTAGCTAAATAACAGATTGGCTCATAAAATAAAGAATATTACCTGTGAGTAATGAGCTTCTTTAAGGAAAATCATTTACAGGAGAGCAAATGGTCAAAAATCACTCTAAATAGACGAGAAGGTAAGGGGGCAGGGAAACTAGAGTTCTGGAAATGATACAACCAAATGGAATGAAGGAGAATAATGACACATTGTGAAAAATGTAACCAATATCACCGAATAATTTGTGTACAAATTGTTAAATGGGAACCAAATTTGCTGTGTAAACTTTCACCTTAAACATAATAAAGCATTATTTAAAAAAAAAAAGAAAAAAAGCCTATTGCAATAAGCCAGCAATTTCACTCCAAGGTATACACCCAAAAGAATTGAAAACAGGGACTTAAGCAGATACTGTACACTAATGTTCACTGCAGCATTATTTACAATAGCCAAAAGGTAGAAACAACCCAAGTGTTCATCAACAGATGAATGGATAAATAAAATGTGGTCTATACATACAATGGAACATTATTCAGCCATAAAGAGAAATGAAATTCTGATACATGCTAAGATATGGGTGAACCTTGAAAACATTGTGCTGACTGAGATAATCCAGACACAGAAATACAAATAGTGTATGATTCCACTTACAAGAGCTATCTAAAAAAAAAAAAAAAACCAAACTTATTGCTGTCGAGTCAATTCTGACTCGTAGTGATCCTATAGGACAGGGTAGAATTGCCCCACAGGGTTTCCAAGGAGCAGCTAGTAGATTTGAACTGCCAACTTTTTGGTTAGCAGCTTGAACTCTTAACCACTGTGCCACGAGGGCTCCAAGAACTATCTAGAATAGGCAAGTTGATAGAGACAGAAAGTAGATTAGAGGCTACCAACGATTGAGAGAAGAGATGAGGAGATACTGCTTAAGGGGTAAAGAGTTTCTGTTTGGGGTGATAAAAAAGTTTTGGAAATAGTGGTGATGGTTGTACAACATTGTGAATATAATTAATGTTACTGATTTGTACACTCAAAATGGCAAATTTTGTTATATATAGTTTACCACAATTTTAGTTTAAAATTTTTTAAAAAAGAAAAATTGGAATTTCTGGCCCCAGAACTAATGAACCAGAATCTGCATTTTAACAAGGTCTCCATGTGATACACGTGCATACTGGTGTTTGGGACATTCTCCTCTAGGGGTGCAGTCTCCCTATAAGGTAGATAGATTTAGGTAAATGTGTGGTTACCCAACTTAAACTTTGGTGGGATTTAGTATTTACTATATAGAGATAGGAAACCCTGGTGGTGTAGTGGTTAAGAGCTACGGCTGCTAACCAAAAGGTCGGCAGTTCAATCCACCAGGCGCGCCTTGGAAACTCTATGGGGCAGTTCTACCCTCTCCTATAGGTTTGCTATGAGTTGGAATCGACTTGATGGCAAGAGGTTTTTGTTTTTTTTTTAATAGAGAGATAAGATCCAGTCTTCTCCTATTCAGACTCAGAGGGGAAAGTAGTATTTGATGGATTGCTTGCTAAGGAAAATACTATATACACCAGAAATTAAAGGGAAGCATTTAATGTCTTTATCTCCAAATTTGGTCCATGAAATGGAGAAATCCAAACACCACGATTTCTAATTATAATCTCATCTTTTTTTCCTAGGTTTCCCTGTCTAGATATTCCTAGCAAAGCAATAAAAGCAATAGCTAACATTTACTGTATACTTAACCTGAAAGGCTGGTGGTTGGCGTCCACCCACAGTGCCTCGGAAGAAAGGCCTGGCGATCTACTTCCAAAAAAGCAGCCACTGAAAACCCTACGGAGCACAGTTCTACTCTGACACACATGGGGTCTGCACGAGTGAGAGTCAATGCAACAGCAACTGGTTTACTATGCGTCAGGCACCCACTCTGAGCACATTACATTTAATCATCACGGTAACCCTAGGAGGTAGAAATAGGATTTCTCTTTTATAGACCAGGAAACTGGGGCACACAGAGCTTAAACAGCTTGCCCCAAATCACACAGCTGGTAAATGACAGAGCCAGGATGCAGACCCAAGGAGCTGACCGTGCTACATCTCTACCGCCTTATGCGAAATCCACAGGCAACGCCTTAGATGATCATCACAGGCAAAAGAACTAAATTTCTTGGACTAAAGTAAGTAGGTGGGGGTGTGAAATAAAGAAACTAAGGCTCACAGAAGTCACATTCCTGCTCAAAGTCTCCTAGACGGAGGATGAGCTGGGATGGTTCTTCTGAGTCTTCATCTGGTGATCTTTTAATCGAAAACGCATGCTTTTTGGTGTACAGCAAGGATTTATTGCTCAATCTCAATGCTGTTTCAAATTCTGACATTTTTCACTCTATAGCTAACACATTAAGAGCTGTTTTTTTAATTAAACCTTTTTCTTTCCCTTCCAGTAAATTTACCAAACAAGAGACAGCTGTGCATGGTGGGATTTTGTTCCCACACTGGCTGCCAATGATGATTTTTCAAAAGGTTATTGTTTATGGTGCTATGGGCTCTGCCTCCAAGTGCCCAAAAAGCTTACAGAGAAGACAGAAACAAACAAGCAAACAAAGCAAGCAAGGTAATGAAGAATTGATTTGTCTCCTAGTGGCCCATCTGGAAGGTTAAAAGGCCACTGAATAATTCAGAACTCACAAGAGGATAATTTCATTTTGAGTTTATGCTAATGAGGGCTAACTCTTATTGAGGGCCTACTATGTGCCAGGCACAGTGCCTACTGTGTTGTATTCAATCATTACAACAATGCTGTCAGGGAGAGGCTGTTATTGTCCCCATTTTACAGATGAGTAAACCTTGGCTAAGAGAGCTAAAGATGTTGCCCAAAGCTACAGAGAGTAAATAAGAAAGCTGCTCTCATAGCCCCAACGCTATATTCTTTAGATAAGGCCACACAGACACACAAAGTTAATTAAGGGGCAGTGCAGCACCTGGAATCTTCCTCAAGATGTGCCAAGCTGGGCAAGTGGGGAATCCTGTGGAATTACGAATGGGTCATCTCTTAATATGAATATTGCTTTAAGAGAGGTTTTTATATTTCTTCAGGAAACAAAATCTCTCCACAAAAAAGTATCAAGGCAAAGAGCACATTTCTTTAGAAATGTAGGAAGGGCATTGCATCCAAAGGTATGTTTTTGCCCGTGGAGCAATAGTGTCTGAGGACAACGATGCTTAGGAATTTAAAAGGCATGATTCTGAAATTTTTAAACAGTGA
The DNA here is from genome assembly GCA_030035585.1 of Dugong dugon. NCBI lineage: Eukaryota > Metazoa > Chordata > Mammalia > Sirenia > Dugongidae > Dugong > Dugong dugon. Next base: position 15,523,082 of record CM057480.1, on the reverse strand, counting down.
CACTTAAAGATACAAACATTTCTAGCTTTAGAAAGTCAGGCATGAGATTTTCCTGCCCAAATAGTAACCAAAAGAAGAAAAACATTATGCCGTTAGCAATTATCCTGTTTTCCTGGTAAACGTCTACAGATGACAGCTCTGCAGAGGGAATCAAACTACCAAACTGGCGGTGCCAGTGTGCTCTCCTCGCGGGGCTAAATGTCTAATTGTGGCATGTTCCTCTGTGGAGTCTCACGGCTCTGTTCATTTGAGGATAACTGGCAATTAAGTGGAGGTGCTGCAAAATGATCCAAACTTACTGACCTGAGCAGAAGGGGCAGTTTACTTCCTGGTGCTGTCCTGACTACATCTGCCTCCAATTTTAGGGATATGTTTGCCTACATAGATGAGAAAAGGGGTAAGGAGGAAGGAAACCACCAGAGTGAGGATGATGTTCTAGAAGAAACAGCCCTATTCCTGCATGCTACCGCGGTGTTAGAGTTCAGGGTGGATTATCCAATAAGCAAGGTGTTATAGATTGAATTGTGTCCCCCCAAAATGTGTGTCAACTTGGCTAGGCCAGGATTCCCAGTATTGTGTGATTGTCCACCATTTTGTCATCTGACGTGGTTTTCCTATGTGTTGTAAATCCTACCTCTATGATGTTAATGAGGCAGGATTAGAGGCAGTTATGTCAATCAGGCAGGACTCAATCTACAAGATTAGGTTGTGTCTTGAGTCAATCTCTTTTGAGATATGAAATAGAGGAGCAAACAGAGAGAGGGGGGACCTCATACCACCAAGAAAGCAGTGCCAGGAGCAGAGTGTGTCTTTTGGATCTGGGGTCCCCGCACTAAGAAGCTCCTAGACTAGGGGAAGATTGATGACAAGGACCTTCCTCCAGAGCCAACAAAGAAAGAGAAAGCCTTCCACTGGAGCTGACACCCTGAATTTGGACTTCTAGCCTATTAGACTGTGAAAGAAAAAATTTCTGTTTGTTAAAGCTGTCCACCTGTGGTATTTCTGTTAGAGCAGCACTAACCAAAACCACACTTGCTGCCACTGAGTCAATTCCGGCTCCTAGCGACCCTATAGGACTGCGTGGAACTGCCCCATTAGGGTCTCCAAGGAGTGGCTAGTGGATTCAAATACCAGCCTTTCAGTTAGCAACTGAGCTCTTAACCACTATGCCACCAGGGCTCCAGAGCAGCACTAGATAACTAAAACACAAGATAAGCATGGGCTTATTTGTGCTTACTTACTAATCTGTAGTGAACAATTTCACATAGGCTTTACCACACCACACCAAAGTGAAACCTTTGTGAAATTGTTCACTACAGATTAGTAAATAAGCACAAGTAAGCCCATGTTTCCCTTGCTTACTGGATAATCCGCCCCTGCTAGAGTTATTCAGTGGCTGCATATATTGACTCAAAAGAAGATACAGAGACTAAAGTTACCCTAAGTGCCTATGGCGTGACCCTGGGCCACTAGTTCTCACCTGAGTGATTTTCCCTCCGGGGACACTTGGCAATGTCTGGAGACATATTTGATTGTCACAACTGGGGGAGGGGTGTGTGTGGTACTGGCTTGAGTAGGTAGAGGCCAGGATGCTGCTAAACATCCTATAAACCAAACCCAACCTGTTGCTGTTGAGCGGATTCAGACTCATAGCAATCCTATCCTCCTACGACAAAGAATTATCTGGCTCGATATATCAACAGTGCCGAGGTTGAGAAGGAGCCCTAGTGGCGCTGTGGTTAAGAGCTTGGCTGCTAACCGAAAGGTCAGCAGTTCAAATCCACCATCTGTTCCTTGGAAACCCCATGGGGCAGTTCTGTCTGTCCCCCAGGGCAACCCCACGCACAATGGAATGAATCATTGCCTGGTCCTATGCCATCCCTATGACTGATTGCAGATTGGACTGTTGTGATCCACAGGTTTTTTCAGAAGTAGATCACCAGGCCTTTCTTCTTAGTCTGTCTTTAGTCTGGAAGTTCTGCTAAAACCTGTTCAGCATCATAGCAACATGCAAGTCTCCACTAATAGACAGGTGGCAGCTGCACATGAGATGTATTGGCCAGGAATTGAACCTGGGTCTCCCTCATGGAAGGGGAGAATTCTACCGCTGAACCACCAAGGCAGAAATAGCTGTGTTTTCAAATGACTCACTAATTTAATCTAAGTTCATCTCCAACCGGTAAAATTTTAGTGAGGGTGATATAATACCACCACCACTTGTTTCTAGTAGATGGGAAAGATGGTGGAATTTACATAGCATTGCTCACCTTTTAAACGCATAACATACCTAATCACATGTGTGATGTGGTCTCATTAAAATATAATCACGAATGATTTTTTTTTTTTTATTACAAGTAATTATTTGCACTTGGTATTGATCACAGTGCTTTCCAGTGGGTGAAGAAACAAGCTAAGAAACTTCCTGTGCCCCAAACCAACCTCATTTTCATTTCATTGCTAATAATGACTTGTAGGTTTTCACATGATAGAGCCCATTTGTTTGGTATTTGAAATTAGGACACCATAAATCCCAGGCTGTCTTCTCTCTGAACTGCTATGGACCTATATTTGGATGCATGCTGCATAGGCTTTTATTTAAAGCAAGTGAAGCAGACACAGTATGAGTAGAATCATTAGCGGAAGGAGTGAGCTTCAGAGTCCTCCTCACTCTGTTGCTGTGGCAGGGTGCTGCAAGTCAGTTCCAACTCATAGCAGCCTCATGGGGTGGACTGAGTAGGACTGCCTCATAGGGTTTTCTTGGCCGTAATCTTTACAGAAGCAGATCGCCAGGTCTTTCTCCCACAGAGTCACTGGGTGGGTTTGAACCACCAACCTTTCAGTCAGTAGTTGAGCGCTCAACCATTGCACTACCAAGGTTCCTTCCTCTTCACTCTGAAGGCTTAGAAAACTCAACATCTTGCTCTTCTGCATGCCAATTTATGGTGGTTCCAAAATCAAAGTGGTTCTGGCTTGGCTAACCCAAACTAGGGTGTCTCCATGAATCACTTTACCTTGTACTCCCAAGTCTTAGCTTTTCTGACCATCAGCCAGGGACATGTGTGGTAAATTCATGTACAGCTATATTCTACACCATGTGGGCCCAGTTTCAGAGGCAAATTAACTAGCTCAATTGGTCATAATCCAACGGTCTCTAAGTAGTAAATTTTAGAGAATAGTGGGGATACATGGAACCTTCAGGCTCATATCCGTTGAATCACCTCATTTATAGAAGAGGAAATCAAGGTCCTGGAAGGTGGCATGATTTGCTCAAGGCCACTTGGACAGTTACAGGCGAAGCCAAGTCTTGACCCTCTGCTGATTCCCAATACAATGTTCCTTCCAACAGGGAGATAGGTGACAACACAGTCTAAGGGAAGCTGGGTGAAGGCAGATTGCCCCCAACCTCCTTGTTCCCAGAACCAGCAGCTCCTATCTTCTGAATCTCTAATTTGTCTTTAGGATTAAGGCAGCTGCTGACTATTTAGAATCAAATAATATTGTGCTGAAGCATTCGAATAATTCCTTGTCCTAAGATAACTGGTAGGCTTATAATATCAGTGCACTTCTGGACAGTGGCAAACAATGAAATGGGGAAGTGCATCAGTGCGATGGGGACATGCAACTCTGACAACGTGGTGTGACATGAACAATGGAAGTGGGGTGACAGTCGTGAAAAGCTATAAGGCTACCAAGTAGACCAGAGCCTTAGACGTCAAGAGTTCTGAGAGAGAGAGAGACACGGAGACTGAGAAGACTGATTAAGAAGTGTGTTTGGTGGAATTATCACTGGACTGGGCCAACTTGTCCTAGGTCCAGGGTCCCATACTTTAGCCAATTTGAGTCTTGTCCTCTTGGCCAGTGCATGTGGAGATCAAAGGCCTTTTCTCAACTGATTCATGGCACATGGAAACTTCTTGCAAAGGCTTGGGGCTTGACAGGGTCAGGAAGCAGAGCACATTCTTAGTCTTGGAAATTTGGAATCTTACCCAGGCCTTTATTAATTAAACATGCTATGGACTGTGTGTTTTGAAAGGAGGATAAATCTACCACAGATACAACTTCCCCTGTCTAAAAACAGATACGAGGCTAATCCCAGCCCTGGTCAGTATTTCCTGAGTTCTCCTAAAAGAAGTGACTAGGTAAGAACCACTCACAAAAGGATCTTTAGAAAACACTTGTCTGGAAAGAAGAGAATGATATCATCAGATATATTGTGGAGGCAAGCCGGCAGTAAAAGGATTCTGAAGACCTTAGTCATAGACTTTCAGTGGTGTCTTCTGCCACAAACATCCTAAAGCGATATTACAATGAATGAAGAATTCTCTGGGATCAGGCCTGAAAAATGGGATGAGAAAACCTATTTCTGAGTCAGACCTAGACCCCTTTACTTCTTGGACTGTGGGATGAGTTATTCAGTAGAGCTGGATGACATTTTGTTATGGGATGTATCAAATCTATCCTCCGATGTGTATGAAGCAAGATAACAATACAGCTGCATTTGTTCCCTATGCTATCCTGGCAGGGGTGGTAGTGGTTCATTTGACCAGAAGATATCCTGGTGGTGATGATGTTGATGATGATGATGGCATCTATCATTTATTTTTTGAGACTCACTGTGTGCTAGGCCTGGTGCTAAGCCCATTGTTGTTGTTGTTGGGTGCCATCAAGTCAATTCTGACTCACAGCGACCTCATGTGACAGAGCAGAACTACCCCACAGGGTTTTCTTGGCTGTAATCTTTACGGAAGCAGATTGCCAGGTCTTTCTCCCATGGAGGAACTGGGTGGGTTTAAACCGCCAACTTTTTGGTTGGCAACCGAGCGCTTAACAGTTGTGCTACCAGGGCTCCTTGTTAAGCACATTACATTATCTATATTGTCCCTCACACTAAAACTGAGCAATAATTATTATTCTCATTTTACAGATGAAGAAACTGAGTCTTGAGAAAGGGAAAGCAACGTGCTCAAGGTCACAGCCTAAGGGGTAGGGCGTCCCTTGGCCCTAGGTAGAGGTGACCATGGACCTGTGCCTTTAGCCCCTCTGTTGCAGTAAGGGTCAACAATGCAGACGTGGTTTGGGGCATAAAAAATGGGTTGGTATAGGGCTAACTGGAATAAAGATGGTATATACTTCCCTCATTTGGGGCACACACTGTACTCATTCATATTCTCCTTCCTCACCTTATTCTGCATTTTAAAGACAAAAATAAAAGGGGAATAAAGAGAAAGAAAACAGAGCTCCATGGGAAGAATGAAGTGAGAGAGTAAAAAATAGGGAGGCTATCAAACCAAAAAAATATAAAAGTCCTCTGTCCTATTTGGAAACCACAGAAGCAATAAAAGAAGACCTGAGAGACAAGAATGAGTCAAGGAGGGCCAGAGGTGAGGGTTTCCCAGGGTGAGGTCTCTGGAGAGGGCCTCAGCTACAAGATCCAGGCCTCCAAGTGGCTGGGCTAGAGCCATACACAGTAAAACCTGCAAAAGCCAGAACCTGTGCAAGGCAGAAACCAGTCAGAGAAGGAAAACTCAAATATTCTCCACTAAAACGAGTGATAGAAAAGTGGTAAGACTGCACCCTGTCAAAGGCAGAAAACTTGTGAGACCCGGAAAATGATGGCAGTCCTGTCGCGTTCCGACTCTCAAGGAAGGGTTCACTGTAGTTATCTTTCTCCTCTTGCGAGGCCCTGACGCTCTCCCTGACCTGTGAGCATGCAGGGCAGGCAGCTGCAGCCTCACTGCCCTTCCAGCCCTCAGGAACCCAGTCACCACCTCTGAAGACCCTCCTCTGATTTGTCAAGGAGGCTTTGTAATGTAACAGCCACTCGCCTATGAAGAGAGCTCTCTGCTTTGAAGATTCTGTTTACTCTGCTTGAGCCTGAACAAGTATCTGTTTGTAACTCAAATCATTGTGTTGTTAAGCCCTTGCAAATTAAACATGCTTCCTGGAATTCAGTTTCCATCACGCTTCCTGTCATTTCAATTTCAAACAACAGGAACAATAGAAACATTTCCCACTGACCTCTTCATCTTACAAATACTTGATTATTCACCAGTGTATTTCATCTGGAATTCATAGGGATACACCTGCCTTCATACCTTATATGCATAGGACCAAAAGAAAAAAAAAAAAAAGCAGATGAAATCCCATCATATTTATAGAGTGGACGGTGGAGAGGGGTAAGGAAGCAAGAGCATTAATCCTTATTGAGTGCCTGCTAAAGACAACCACTGTACATACATTATTTACTCATCTGGACTCTACATCTTTTTTTTATCTCCACTGTTTCCTTGAAGTGTAACACAGGTCTTGACACATAGGAGGCTCTCAATACATGTTTACTGAATGATCTAATTAGATTCTCACCCAAACTCTAGAATGCCTTCTGGCCCCATTTTACAATAAGCGAACTGAGACTCCAAGAGCTTAAGCAACTTGCTCAAGGTCACAAGGTTATTAAGGGGCAAACTTGGATTTGAACCCCAGGCCACATGGCTCCAAAGTCCATGTTCTTTTCACTATGGCACCATGGCATCTCTGGAAGCAACTAGAAAAGATGGGCAAAACAGATCATCCTAGCCTGTTGGTGCAGTGGTTAAGAGCTTGGCTGCTAACCAAAAGGTGAGCAGTTCGAATCCACTGGAAACTCCTTGGAAACCCTATTGGGCTGTTCTACTCTGTCCCCTAGTGTCACTATGAGTTGGAATCGACTTGACAGCCACAAGTTTAGACCTGTCACCACCACCCATCGGTCAGTTTGTTGTACTGTGGTGCTTCGTGTTGCTATGATGCTGGAAGTTATGCCATCGGTATTTCAAATACCAGAAGGGTCATCCATAGTGGACAAGTTCAGTGGAGCTTCCAGACTAAGATATATTAGGAAGAAAGGCCTGGTGATCTAATTCCAAACATTAGCCAATAAAAACCTTATGGATCACAACAGAACATTGTCTGACTTGCTTGCTTTAGACGTATCATCAGGAGAGATAAATTGCTGGAGGAGGACATCCTGTTTAGTGAAGTAGGGGGCCAACAAGAGCGAGGGAGACCTTTGGTGAAATGGATTGGCACAATACCTGCAACAATGGACTTGAACATGTGGATGATGGTGAGGATGACACGGGACCGGGCAATGTTTTGTTCTGTTGTACATAAGGTCACCATGAGTTGAAGTTCAATCAATGACAGCTATCTATCTCTGTCCAGAGATGCTGACACTGCCTGGAAGAGGTTCAGTGACTGTACAGACATTATTTTTAAACAAGAAGATGACTTCACTATAAAGACCTCACTTACCTCTATAACAATATTATCTTGCATTTGTATAGACTTTTGTTAAGATAGACTCATCATCAAAATCTGTGTTCTCCTCTTTTCCTGAGCACACAACTAGACTGCATTTCCCAGCCTCCCTTGCAGTGAGACACGGTCATGTGACTGAGTTCTAGCCAGTGGAATAAATGGAAGTATCGGGCACAACTTCCAGGCTTGGACCCTAATGAACTTCCTATATGTCTTCTTTAATTTTCCTTCTCCCTCTTCCTGTTGGATGGGGAAAATTGTGACATACTAGAAGAGGATGAGGACATAAGAAGGAAGGAGCCTGGGTCCCCAAATGACCACATGCAACACCACCAGCCAATCAAGAACATGTGACACTGGACTTAACAGGAGCCAAAAATAAAGTTCTGTTGTATGATGTCACTGAGATTTTGGGGTTCACCTGTAGCAGTAGAGATCAATCACTATTTTGCTAATGGAGACTATGGTTCCAAATTGCTTTCCTATCTATTATATCATTAAATCATTTATAAATCTAATCAGAGTCCATGGAAGCTTAACGAGTGACAGGTGTGAAGGATCATTTGCGAACAACGGAAATATCTGACTGGTACATCGCTGTACGGCCATATACACATTACTTTAAGTCAGAGGGCTTACTTTCTCCACATGAAACATCAGGGTGTAGGAGCCCTGGTGGTGAGTGGTTAAGAGCTTGGCTGCTAACCAAAAGGTCAGCTGTTCAAATCCATCATCTGCTCCTTGGAAACACTATGAGGCAGTTCTACTCTGTCCTGTTGGGTTGCTAGGAGTCAGGATCGACTCAATGCAACAGATTTGGATTGGTTTTTTCGGTTTGGACTAGACGGTGTCTAGGATTCCTTCTAATGCTAAAGCTCTATAAATCTTTTCAGATATTGAAAAATATGGATCGATGGGCTCAGAAACTGTGATCTCTTGATGGCGAGCTCCTCGAAGGTAAGGACTATTTCTTTATCAAGATTTTATGCCTAGCATCTGGTACACTGTAGATGTTCAAAAGATTTAATTAGAATTTGGCTGTTGTAAAAACCTCAAAGAATTTACTTATGTTTTAATTTATGCCAATAATGTCTTGATCTAATTTGGTGCCCTGGATCAAATGATTGAAATTCTCATGAATATTTTCATTATGCATCACTGAGAATGATAGGCTATTTTATATTCATTTACATAGACTTAATTTTTGAAGAATGATTTTATAATAATACTGAAAGTTTTTTTTGATTAAAAGTAATACCAGCAGTAATTGCTATTCTGATGGCTTCATTTTTAGTTCTATTTAGCTAAATAATATAAGAGCATAATTCCTACTTCTCGTTGAGAAAATTGGATTATAAGAATATTTAGAATTTCCTCATTCAAATGGTTCTTAGCATGAGGGCCATAAAAGTAGAATTGGGGGAAACTATGAGCAATTTAAAAAGTCTGAAAAGGCCCAAGGGAAATTGAACATTGATATGAGGCACCCAAGGAGCCCTGGTGGCGTAGTGGTTAAGCAGTCAGTTGCTAACCAAAGGGTCAGAGGTCCAAATCCACCAGTAGCACTGTGGGAGAAAGCTGGCAGTTTGCTTCCTGAAAGATTTAAAGCCTTGGAAATCCTATGAAGCAGTTCTACTCTGTCTTTTCGGATTGCTATGCATCGGAATCAACGCAACCGCCAGGGGTTTGGGTTTTGGATGAGGCAGCCCATGCAGCTGTCATGAAAAATCTACTGCCTTTTGTTTTTTGAAAAATATATAGAAAAATATCCCTGGTCGTTCTGTCCTGCTCATCAAAAATATCAGATTAGTAATTACAAACGTTTTTGATTACGCAAAAATAGGTCAATGAAATCTATTACTTAGTTTGGCAGGTAAAAGGTTTGAAAACCCAGATCAGTGAAGGTGTTGGGGGATGGGGGGAGTGGATAACAAAAGATGATCTTGACACTAAAAAAAATTGGGAACTACAATTTAACGCTGTACAAGTAAAACAAAATCTAATTATGGGAAGTCAGTGCTGTTTTAAACTTCTCTTCTTTGGCTGCATAAGGGAGACACGTGCTCCTTCTGGTTTTCTGCTATCATATCCCACATTATGGGGTTGTATCATGCTATATCCTACATCCAGGGAGAGCTCAGCACCTAGAAAAACACTGTAGGATGCGGTCCCTTTGCCTGGGCTGGCATAGGGACTGATGCCAATTAAAAACATCAGGTAATAATAATAATACCAGCAAGGCTTTAAGGTGCTTATTTTATCAGGGACTGCAGAAAGGAAAACTGGGGCTCTGGGGGTGCAGTGGTTAAGAACTCGGCTGCTAACCAAGAGGTCAGCAGTTCGAATCCACCAGCTGCTCCTTGGAAACCCTACGGGACAATTCTACTCTGTCTTATAGGGCCGCTATGAGTTGGAATCGACTCGACAGCAACAGGTTTTGGCAGAAAGGAAGAGATTGTATTGAAAATTACCTACTTCCTTCTTCATGAATTGTTTGCTTCAAATCTTATGTCTAGATTACTACTTCATTAAAAATATCTTTCCCTAAAATGATAATAATAAAGGCACTTCTTGTTGCCTGTCCCTTCCCTTCCCCTCTCCCCTTCTTTCCCTTTTCTCATTTTTTGGAAAAAGAAAAGAAGGTCTTGTACAGTAGAGAAAATTCTTTCAGAAAATCCTGTACAGGAAGCTGAATTTGAATGTGATACCGAAGAGGGAACGTGAATTATGGAAATGAGCTAAGCAGCACTATATAAAAGCCTACCTGCAAAACCAGCTTCTTAAAAGACAAAAAAAAGAACAAACACTAATTTACATCTGTTAGTTTTGCAGGTTAAATTCATTGTAGTGCAATAATTCTACCGGTCCTTTCTCAAAATTAGATGACCATCTGATGGATGCCGACTCTGCGCCAGGTTCTTCCCTATAACGGCTGGTCTATGGTCTCCCCAATGCCCCAGACCCTGTGTTAAATTATTTACATAAATTTTACACCCTCACCATAATCCTTTGAGACAAGTTCAGCATTTTCAGCATCGGGATTTTTAAAAGCCCCCAAGGGTTTTGAATGTGCAGCTCAGGCTGAGAACCTTAACCTTAACCCTGTGACTACTGCTTACCAGAGAGTGACGTTCTTTTGAGGCCCCTAAATGGAAAGCATTTAATTAATAAAATTTTTAAAACCCTCTCCTGGGAAAAAATCCTCTCGTAAACAAAAGCATTGCACAACTACAGACTCTTCACTAAAGGCAATGAATGGCGTTCAGAGCTCAATGCCTGAAAGATCATCGACAAGGAATCTGTGGGACAGAGAAGTAAGTCTCTTCAGGACTGATCCATTTCTTCAACGACAGATGTTGCCCTTGGAGTGCATTCCTGAATGACTTTTTGATCATCTGAACTGAACAGGATGCTGCCCTGATGGACCATTCAGGTAAGTGACAATGCTGAAGTTTCTGGCCAAATTTCACAAACTATGAGTCTGTCCTTCTTGGTGAAAAGAACAAAATACACCCAGGTAATTAAACAACTAGAGTATAACATCGTTGTTCACATTTTCAATGTGTCACACCTGGCCAGGCTAGACCCAGGTTAAGGGGTGATATTTTAGGTTTTTTTTGCAGATGCCCAAACTAACATTTTCCAAAATGTGTTCCACAGGGAGAAGAAAACTGCCTGGGTCAGTGGTTTTCAGACTTCACGTGTATCAGGATCACCTGGAGAGCTAACAAAGAATGCAGAAGCCCAGGCTCCTGGTTAAGGTAAAACAGTAGGCTAGGGCTTTTTTGTTTTTTAAATTCCCCAGACTCTTATATCCACCACCGAGTTTGAGAGAACGATTATTCTTTTCTCAACACTGGACATGTATTAGAATCACTTGAGGAGGTAAAAAAACAAAGATGCCAGAGGCCTCATCCCCACCCCCCGACTAGTTAAATTGGAATCTCCAGGGGATGAGGCCCAGGCGTTTGTGTGTTTTAAAAGCTCCCCAGGGGATGATAACGGGTAGCCAGGGCTAAGAACCACTGTGTCTTGGTCACGGTTCTCAGACTGATTTGTACTTTAGAATCACCTGGGCAGGTTAAAAAAAAGTACTGAGGCCAGTCCCCCACCTCCCTCCGAGAATTTTTAAATCAGAATTTTTAAAAGCTCCCTCAGTGATTCTTATGTGCAGCCAACTTTGAGCAGGACGAGGCTAGGTCCTGCACAAAAGGTGGGGTTCTGCTTTAATAATTGAGGGGAGACGGCTCAATACGCCGTTTTTTATGATTCAGTATGCACATTAGCACAATAAAGATTAAGAAGAACTTTAGCGAAGAATGAAAATGAAGCATAATCTCTTTTGAAAGTCATTTAACCCATAACTTCCAAAGCTCTGGGAATTGCTGGTCAAAATACCTGGCAGTGTGCTGTGGTGACATTGGGGAAGTCCCTTGGCTGATCTGGCCCTAGCCTAGCCTGTGTAAAAGGTAATAAGGCTTAGAGAAAACGACTCTCAGCTCTGTGCCAGCACCAAGACAGTAATGTATCTGTAGTCTGCAGATTTGGGAGTTCCACACTAGTTTCCCTTCTACAACACAGTCAAATTCCAGAGAGAGAACGTCATTGTAGCCAAGACGTGAAAGAAAAACAAAAATGGGCAAAACAAGAGCCTGGGACTTTTCAATTGAGGGTGGTGGCAGGTGGTGATGGCATAGAAAAGTAACTCTTGGCTAGTCACAAAAAAAATTAACATTGTACATTGATGAGGGACTCAATTCTTGTTGGGAAAAATTGTTTTTAATTTTTTTGAAGGACTTGTATCTACATATGTGCAACTGCTGTGGACTTCGGAGGTATCTAAGAGAAGAGTGAGGGAGATGTGCCCTGGCGTAACAGATCCCTGTTATGTTATGATTGCTATTTGGGATTGTTAGCAGAAGTTGAGAAAGATGTGTTAGACAATTCTTGGTTACAGCAGGCTTGAAGGAAGTAGAGATGAGTTTATCAGAATGGTGATGGTGGTGTTGGTGACAGTGGCAGTGGTGGGAGTGATGACAGTGACAGTGGAGGTGGTGGTGATGGTGGTAATGACGGCAGTGCAGGTGGTGACGGTGATAACAGCAGGGTGCAGGGGCAGTGGGAGTAGGGGTGGGAGCGGAGGTCTAGGAGAGGAGCCAAATATTTAAAGAGTGGCTTCTAGGAAGAATATAGGGGTTGTTGAGGAAGAAATAAATATTTTCCTTTATTCTTCTGCTCCCGTCTTTCACTCTCTATAAAGTCTCGTCCTTTCGACATTTTCAAAATTTCCGATCACCTGGCTACAGCTCAAATTTGGAAACTGGAGTTGTTTTAGAAGCAATTGTCTCAGAGGTCCTGAGAGTTCTGAGAGACATTTTCCACTAATCTGACTCAATTTGGTGGGATGTCATTAATTTGGTCTCCTGCAGAAAGCCCCCTAACTTTTCTGTAGGAAGTTTCTCTTCCAGGAGAAGTTCAGGAGGTTCAAAATGGAGGTATGGGAAGAGGACAGACAGACAGAGAACAGGATGGGCAATTCTCCTTTAGATAGGCTACTGGAAAGCATGGCATCCTTTACCTATTCATATTGTGTAAAGGTCACTGTTCCTTATATTTTCTGAAGCATTTAATTATGTTTTAAAGAAAAGGATGATGTGTTAGCTGTACATAAATGATCTTTTTTGGTCCTTAGACTGGTTTTCTTGATTTCCGCCTTGTTATGGTGGAAATTGAAGAAAATCTTGGACTGAGATGCTGGTCTCCTCTCTTCCCAGGACTGGACACCATGGAAGGATTTTCACTCTCTTCTACTAATTTGTGTGTGACAGGAACAAAAATAAAGTAAAATTATAAAGATTTATGATTTTCCATTCCCTATTTCCAAGAAAGGAGCCTGGTGACACAATGGTTAAGAGCTCGGAGGCTAACCGAAAAGTCAGCAGTTCGAATCCACCAGATGATCCTTGGAAACCCTATGGGATAGTTCTACTCTCTTCTATAGGGTCACTATGAGTCGGAATCGACTCGACGGCAAGGGGTTTTGGATTTCCAAGGAAAGTGGGCCCCAAGGAAGATCTGTTTATTTTGCTAAGTGGTTTTAGAAGAGGATGCAGACGGGAGCAGTGGAGAGAAGGGGTCCATAATCTGCAAAGGAAAAGAACAAGGGGAGTTATGAGGGTTCGGGCAGGAGGGAGACAAGCGAGGGGAAAGAAGCATCCAGAATCCTGATGGGAGTTGCAGGGAGAAGCAGTGTGTTCAGCAGCGACACTGCAGAACTTCTAGCCTCTGGGGAGAGAGGGAGAAGAGGACATGAGTTTCCGCAGTTACCACGAGGAATGGATCCTGGAGAGGGAGAAGTGCCTGAGGAGGGATGGGAAGATTTTCTGTGTGATGTGTGTGTAACAGCTTCCCTTCTACCCTCACGGCATTTTGGTGAAGACTGATGTTTCCTTTCTTGCCTAATTGTGGTGAGATTTGTGCTACCAAGCTGAAGAGGGAGGAAAAGGTCCCGTACTGCGTATGGTTAAACAGAAGAAATAAAATCAAAGTTCCTTTTTGTAACTGGTCCAACACACAGTACAGCTAGCTGTTTGGGCAAGTTGGTATTTTTCTTTCTGAAAAACTATTTGTGGGACTACTTGTAACTTGCATAGATGGCTCTATGGAATCCAAGTCCTTATTTTAAATTTTTTGTCCACAACTGGAGGAACAGGAATCTGCCAGGGAGTGAAACAAACCTTCAGGTGAATAAGTATGCCAGGAGTGTATAAATCAATATACACTCCAGCTCCTGGAGCAAAGTGAGAAAGCAACTCATGTTGGCGCTCTGTGCTGCTGGGCTCCCTTTGCTTCTGCAGTTACTTCCTTTACAGGGGTAACCAGTTCAAAGACTGTCCTGATTAGGAGAAGGAACAGTAGGATCTCCACCATTGCCAGGCATCTGGATTTGTGACTTGTGTTTTCCTCTGCCTTCCCTCAAAGGCTGGGGTGAGAGGTACTTTGGATGGTTGGTGGTGCATAAAGGGTAAATGTGAAGGGGTAATTCTCCAGAGAATCTTCAACCTTAGCAAAGGCATTCCAAAGCACATTGAAATAGAAGTACTAAACTCACTGCAAAGAGCCCATTGAGATCTGCCCCTCAGTACTCACCAGAAGACATGTCTAAGCTTGACAACAAAGACATATATCATCAAGCAATACCTTAATAGATCTCATAGGTTCGTGTGAGCCGGAATCGACTTGACAGCAATGGGTTAGTAGATCTTGCTGTATATAGACAAAAAATGCCATTGCTTCCTGTTCACAACTTATTTTTAAATGGTTTAAAATAAAAAAAAAAAAATAGAGATAAAAAGAGAGAATGAAAAGAATAAAGCAAATGTGAAAAGATACTAACATTTGGGGTCTCTAGGTAAAGGGTATGTGCCAATTCTTTGTACCAGTCTTGCAACTTTTCTGTAAGTATGAAATTATTTCAAAATAAACAAAATTGTAAAAGGTAAAACATTGTCAAACAAAATGAAGAGCCATATACTAAAACAGGAAAAATATTTGTAACATACATGATAGACAATGAATTAATTCCTTAACACGTAAAAAAAAAAAAAAAAAAAGACAGACAAGCACAACAATAGAAAAGTTAAACAAGTAAGTTTCAAAAGCAGTTTAATGCCAATCAACATGTAGGTATGTATGTGTGTGTGTATATATATATATATATATATGTATGTATGTATGTATGTATGTATATGGAGCCTTGGTGGGGCAGTGGTTAAGAACTTGGCTGCTAACCAAAAGGTCGGCAGTTCAAATCCACCAGCCACACCTTGGAAACCCTATGGGGCAATTCTGCTCTGTCCTATAGGGTCGCTATGAGTTGGCTCGATGGCAATGGGTTTACACACATATATATATAGATAGATATAGATATTCAAAGTCAATATCAATAAGAAAGATGTAAAGTTTTAAGAAGCGGTGGTAAAATTTTGCCTAATAACTTGATCCCTTCAAAATCAAACAGATACATGTACGTAGATACGATGGAATGTTACTCAGCCAGAAAGAGAAATGACGTCTTCATACCTGCAACATTTTTGAGCCTTTCAAACATTATGCTGAGTGAAGCAAGTCAGTCACAGAAGGACAAATATTGTATGATCCCATTTACGTGAAATATCTAGAATAGGCAAGTGGCTAGAGACCAAACTTTATTAGCAGTCACCAGGGGTAGGTAGAAGGGAGGAGATAAAGGGGAAAAGATGTTCTCATTGCTTAGGGGCACTGAGCTTCTACTAAGGGTGACTGGAAAAACTGGAAACAGATGGTGGTGGTTACACAGTGTGTTGATGTAATTAAGAAACTAACAGCAACAACTCCCCCCCAAATTTGGAGGGTGTCTCATTGTCTGGGCACTGCTGGTGGGTATCTCAGTCGGTACAATAATCTGGCTATCATGTCACAACAGAAAAAGTTTTTGAAGATGTTCAGCTCATTTGATCCAGCATTTCCTATTACTTAGTAGGATCTATCCTGAGGAAATAATCAGAGAGGTAAAAGATTATATACAAGGCAGTTCATTCTACCATTATTTTTAATAATATTAGTTAAAAGTCCAACAGTCAGGGACTATATGGCTGTATCCATATGATGGGTTACTAAATAGCTGTGAAAAAATCATATTTTGGAAGAGGAAATGTGTTAATTGGCAATGGGAAACATTAGCAATATGTACACTGTTAACTATCTTTGGGTGATACCGTTATTTTGCTGGCAATAACTTTCTGACACCATGAAAAGATGTTCTACATTGGTTGTAGGACATCATACAACTGTGGTTCTATTTCTGAAGGAATAAAAGGGCCATAAGGAGCAGCTGAAAAGCTTAAGGGACAGCTGAAGATCTACCTCTGAAAAACGGTACGGACTTTACAATAAAATATTGTTTTCCCAACTTAAATGTTTTGTTGGACTCTTAAAAACTTGTTCATTATGATAGTCTCAAACCACAAAATATATTTCTCTAGGGTTCCCATTTTCTTTATACCCTACCATCAATGTACATATGCCTTACTTTATGAAAATGTGATATATAAATATTTGAAGTATAAACAATCTCATCTTAAAAGTGGAAAGAGAACTAGAGATGACCTAGTCCAACTTTATCAGTTAATTGGAAAGGAATCCAAGATCTAAAGAGATTCATTGATATGCTCAGTTAATATTCTTAATATATAAATAGCATCTACAAACCACAACAGGCAAAGGGGCAATAAATATGAATAAGCAAGTTACAAAAGAAGAAACTCAAGTAGCCAATCAGCATGTAAAAAGTATTCAACCTCCGAAGTGATGAGAGAAATGTAAAATTTAAAACAACAACAGCAAACTTATGTAATTATTAATTTTGCCTAACAAATTGACCCTCTCCAAAAGCAAGCAATTAAACAAACAATCCAAAGTATGCTTAGGATCATACAATGGAAAACCCTGGGATAACAACTGAAATCTCCTATCTTATCTCTGCCACTATACCTGGTTGGGTACCTGGGATAGGCTCAATAATAATTATTTGCTGTTAGGTGCTGTCAAGTCGGTTCCGACTCATAGCGACCCTATGTACAGCAGAATGAAACACTGCCTGGTTCTGCGCCATCCTCACAATTGTTATGGTTAAGCCCATTGTTGCAGCCACTGTGTCAACTGCGTCAATTCATCTTGTTGAAGGTCTTCCTCTTTCTCCCTGACCCTCAATAATAATAATAATAAAAACCAAACTCACTGCCATCAAGTTGATTCATCAAGTAGAACCGCCCTATAGGGTTCCCAAGGAGCGGCTGGTAGATTCGAACAGCCAACCTTTTGGTTAGCAGCTGTAGCTTGCCTCAGCTCTTAACCACTGTGCCACCAGTGCTCTCAATAATAATAGTGTCTTGGTAAAGGAAAAGAAAAAGAGGAACACCACAACAGGGAAGTTAAATGACCAAGCAGTTGACAAGAAATACAAGTTGAAGAACTGAATCAGAAATACATTACATAAAAAATATATTTTTCACTTTGCAAGGATTCATAATAGTGTGACTTTAAATTACCAGGGGTTGTATTTCAATGAAAATATCAAATCCTCTAACTTTATGTCATATGCTTACTTCATAAAGTAAGGTTCACTGCAAACATAATGGATTCTTGTTCCTGCCTCTTCAGGCACCTATAGAAGAGTCTGAATTCTTATTTCCTTTTCAATCCAGGGCAAAAGGCTCTAACTTTGGTATTTAAAATCTGAGGTATTCATATGCTAGAACAAACTCCCCTATGCCGTGAATCACGGTTTTATGCAAAATAGAGCTTAATAAATATTAGCATAAATATTAGCAAAATTTCCCTCAGATTACCTAAGAAGAAATGCTTAATTCCAGACTAATAAAATATCATATTAAGGCACTTTCTTACTTTCTTTTTTAAGAATCAGTATTTTTCAGTGCTTGATTTCATATAGTCCTGCTTTCAAATTAAACCAAAACAAAAAACAAAAAAAAACCAAACTCATTCCTGTTGAGACGATTCTGACTCATAGCAACCCTATAGGACAGAGTAGAACTGCCCCATAAGGTTTCCGAGGAGCAGCTGGTACATGCGAACTGCCAACTTTTTGGTTAGCGGCCATAGCTCGCTGTAGCTCTTAACCACTGCACCACCAGGGCTCCAGTTTCAAATTAGGTGGGCCAAAATACTGAGAAAATTTTGGCAAGATCTGACTCCACTGTACCCAGAATTCAATAACCCTCCAAAACAAACAATTTTCGATTTGAAATAATTCAAAATACCATAAATTTAATAAGCCTTGTGGCTGAGAGATCCCACATACCAAAAACTTCTTTATTTGAAAATGTTGGCCTGCTTAGTTTTAGGAAAATAGATGCAATGCTCTTACTCCTGCTCATTTTCAAAAAACGGATTTCTTTTCATAAATGTTAATTGATTTCCTGTATTTCATAACAGTTACATTACCTATTATGTTTTCCAACGCAGAAAATATTCATGGCTGGCCTTTAAAACGTGCTCCTAAAACAAGTGCTTACTTCCGACGGCTCAGCACTTTAGTATGATCTCTTGATAGTTTTCTTAAAATAAGCACACAGCCTGAGCACACAGCCTGAGCCCACAGCAAAAGAGAGAGAGAAAAGGACACTGTTTCTTTCACCCCAAACAGAAGAGTCTAAAGTCATAGTTTTCTCATCGGATCCCATTTACATATACTATACATATATGGGGACCATGGTGGTGTAGTGGTTAAGAGCTCAGCTGCTAACCAAAAAGTCCACAGTTCGAATTCACCAGCTGCTCCTTTCTTGGAAACCCTACGGGGCAGTTCTGCTTTGTCCTATAGGGTTGCTATCAGTTGGGATCAACTCACTGGCAACGGGTTTGGTTTTTATTTTTATACGTATATGTGTATGAAGTAGGTTTCCTTTGAAAATAGAACTAGGAGTAGTTTCTACACTATGACTATGAAGCAAATATTGGCAAGCGAAACCTCACTCGTCCACTAGGAGGCACCTATGGTTCTGGCTCAGCATAGAAGGATAGCATCTCAGCTTCTAAAAGACTGGATGAAAAGCTGGCTTAGTCTAGAACTGTCCTAGAGTGAGCCTAGATTCCTAGCTCAGTCCTGGAGCTGACTCACCTTGGGAATTCTGCTCAGCCGTAGGATGACGCCCAAAAGGAACTTCCTGGGCTCTAGAGCAGGGGCTGGCAAACAGGCCTTGGCCAAAGCTGGTCTGCTCCCTGTTTTTGTAAACATAGTTTCACTGGGACACGGCCACACTCATTTGTTTACTTCCTGTCTATGGCTGCTTTCATGCTACATGGCAGAGTCGAGCAGTTGTGACAGAGCCTGTATGGCCTGCAAAGCTGGAAATATTTAGTATTAGGACCTGTACAGAAAATGCTTGGTGACACCTGTTCTAGGAGAACCTGGGATGGATGTTCACTACTGTACTCTGCCTACAGCCAACCTCAACAGTAAGCAAAAACCATTTGATCACCCACTGTTGTGCCAACTTTTGCCATCCTCAGACGCCTCAGGTGGGTATGCTCTTTGAGACTGTGTCTTTGGAGGTTTTTCCGGGGGTGGGGGTGGGTGCAAATTATCATGGAGCATACAGTCACCCATGTGTAGTGCTTGATCCCACTCTGCTCTTTATCGTAGAGAGACACAAGAATTGAAATTTAAGAGGGGAAGAATTTTGGCTAGTTGGCAGTGGAATAGAAGCAGTGGGGGCGGGGGGGACTTTTAACTGCCTGTTAATGAGAAATAAGATGAGGAGAAGAAGATACGAGATTCTGAAGCCCTCAGTTATCATAGGTGTGAACTATGCTGGTTTACCCCAGGCACTCTACCTTATTTGCTACAACAGAAGCTCAAGAGGAAGTGGGCAGAGAGGCAGTGAAGTAATGTGGGGAGATGTAATGTTTATGGTCATTGGGAGGATTCCAAACTTTCAGAAGTTTGAATGGCAACATTCAATTGCTTCAACTTCTCAGGTCTATTGGGGAATGCGTTCTTGGAGGAATTGTCTTGCACATTTAGTTCCTCACTGGGTACGGAGGTGAAATGAATGGATTATCAAAGGGAGGATGGGCCAGGTCAGGCTGCATCCATGACTCAAAGAGGTCTAAGGGTATCTGCCCTTCTGCCATGGTAGCCGAAAAGACAGTCATAGGCTTGGGGTCAAGCTGGAAGTGTACATCCAAGGTCATAAACTGATGGCCCATGGTTTGATGCCAGCCAACAGACATATTTTGAATGGCCCAGTAGTTTTTGATATTTTAAAAAATTAATTGCCAACCTTTAAAATTGGGATATTTCATTTAAAATCTGGATTTCCAGCTTCTCTCGAAAATCTGACTTCTCTTACATGTTGCTGTAAAAAAAATTGGTATGGCCCGTTTATGAAAATACCTCTGTGGGTGGGGGAGGGCATGGTTGCAAAACACACATAAAAGGCAGGCGTTATTTGTGTAAAAATACAGTAAAGAATAAAAGTATTTAGTGGGCAAGGGTAGTCTTAGGATGACTAAGATTAACCTTTTCCTGTAAATGATCATTTCTTCTCTATCACCTTTCTGGTGATGGTGTATATCATAGTTTCTAAAGAAAGTGGAAGTACATTTGTAGGGATGTACTCACAGGATCTACGCCAGGGTATCTCTGGGTGTCCTGGGGTAGTGCAAATGGTTAAGCACTCGGCTGCTAACTGAAAGATGGTCAGTTCAAGTCCACCCAGAAATGCCTCGGAAGAAAGACTTGGCGATTTACTTTGAAAAATCAGCCATTGAGAACTTTATGGAGCACAGTTCTACTCTGACAAACATGGGGTTGCCACAGGTCAGAAATGACTCAACGGCAACTGGTTTAACCACACTTGTTAGTTTGGAAATGACGGTGGTTAAGGTTTTCGAGTTAGCCTTTTAGGAACCCATATTTCACTTTCAGTGGAACAAAAGTGAAGACACACAAGAATATAAAAGAATATCAATACCTGTCATACTGTTGGGAGTCATAGGTTAGTAATCATTCTGGATCCTTTTTCTCACTGACATCTCCTGCAAAGAAAAGACAAGAAAAAATATGCCCACAGGTTATACCACCACTACTTGTTACATTAGCTTGCATTTTCCATAATGCTTTTGTTCTAAAACAGTATCATAAGTATTAATTATCTCATTTGTGTTTATAACATTACTACAAGGCAAGATTTGTTACTCTCAACTCAGAACTGGGGAAACTGAAGCATAGTAGGCTATGTCATACACGTACGTTTACAAAACCTCTTAATTTTTATCTCAGGGTTTTTTCTATTGAACTTCATTGCTATCCTCTTTTCTCAGATGGAAGTTTTCCCTAAAGAGAGGGCTAAAGACTTGGGTATATACTTCTGCATGATTTGCAAAGTGATTTTTAGAACATTTGTATTTAATCCCACATGGAACTCACAGAAAGGAAATATTACAGTCTGTCTCAGAAGTTTTTAAATTTCTTAACCTTAAAATATAGGAAATCGTATATACTTAACGTTCTGCTTAGTTACTTTCACATTTTAAGGTGTTAGGAAGAGTGCATTATCTGGAGGTGTGTTCTAAACACATTCAGGACAAGACTTTAAAACAGAAAAGTAGGAGTTTGTGTTTCATCAAATGCAATGTCAAGAAATAAGGCATACCGGGGTCTTAAAAGTTTGTAAATGGCATCCAAGGTAAGACAATTGGTCTTTATTTGCCTGTGGCAATAGAGGAAGACGGGGACTCAGGACTAGCAGGAGGAAATGGAATGTGTGGCTAATTGCCTCAAGAACAACTGCTTTCTTTGCCATGAGACCAGAAGAACTGGATGGTGCCCGGCTGCCATTATAGAATATTTTAATCAAAGATTCTATAGAAGAATCCTGATCAAAAGGAGAATAATGCAGAACAGAATTTCAACTTCTCATGGACTCAAGACTTTCTGGAGCTATGGGGGTTGGATGAACCCCTGAAACTACTGCCCAGAGATAATCTTTAAAACTTAAACTAAAAATAACCCCGGACGTCTTCTTAAAACCAAATAACAGTTTAGCTTAACTAGTAAAAAATGTCTGCCTTGAGAATTATGCCTTTTTAAGAACTATCTAAATGGCATCAAACTGACAACAGAAACTAGAAAGATTAGATGGGGGCAGTGAATTTATGTTAATCGGGGAGGAACAACTCAGAAAAGGAGGGTGAGAATGGTTGCACACCTCAAAGAATGTAATCAATGTCACTGGATTGTCCATGTAGAAATGGCTGAATTGGTGTATGTTTTGCTGTGTATATTCTCAACTACAACAACAATAACAAAATAAATAAAAAACTAGGAGTAAAGCATAAGGTAGGTATGACACCGTACACTCAAGTTCAGAATCTATTTTAACAAAAATTCACTTAAAGAAAAATTAGAAGTTTACAGAAGTTTTTAGAGAGGCATTAGGGGGAAGGAAAAGTACATTTTTAAAGTTTTTAAACAAAAGAATAATCTCATTTTAAGTAAAAAAAAAAGTCATTAGCTTTTCCCTATCTTTTCTCCTGTTAACAGAAAAAGAGGCAGGCAGCCACACTGGTGTGCATGGACTTGGTTGTACAATTTTCACAACTTTTAGCACACAGTCTCAAATCTTCACTCAGAAGAACCTTTTCAGCATGATATGCTTTCCTTATTGAGTGCTTCAATGATTACAAAGTACTTTTTAATCCATCTACTAAAAGTTTAGGGTATCTTTTATATCTTTTTTTAAACTTCTTCTATAAACGTGTTTTTTAAAGTCAATTTTTTATTCAAGAACACATGCCTATTTTTCAATCTCTGGTTTTTATGAAAGCTACCAGCCTACTGACTTGCTGTTTTTCCCCAAAGTGGCTAAGATGTATTAGCATCTTCATTCTAGAGCCTTTCTACTCAAAGTGTGGTCCATGGACCGGCAGTATCAGCATCACTTGGGAGCTAGTTAGAAATAGAAAATCTTGGAACCTGCCCCAGCTCTACTGAATTAGACTCTGCATTTGGACAAAACCCTCAGGTGATTCATATGCCCTTTAAAGTTTGAGACACACTGCTTTAGAGAATTGAGTTCCATACTCTCATCTTCCCACTGATGACTCTTCACCAGTCCAGCCTGAACTCCTCCCCCTCATCAAGACATAAATGAGATCCAAGAGCAATAGACAGACTTGAGCCTCAGTCCAGGGAGGGTGGGCATCAGTGACCAGGGAAAGAACGTTGTAGGATGCCGTACAGATGGATGACACAGATGGACGCAGGGGCTGATGAATGTGGGTCAAAGTCCTTCAATATAGTGGTGGGGATGGGTCAGATTCAGTTTCTTTTTCTAGAGGGCACTCTCTGTGTTCCCTGGTTGATGGTGGTAGCAGGTGGATTAGGACTAGCACCGAAGCCCAAGACATGGGTCTAAGGGTCAATGCTGTCACTTACTAGCTGTGGGATCCTGGTAGTAATTTCAAACCCCTGGAATTTCAATTGCTTCATGTGTAAAATGAGGGAAATACTCACTATGATTACTTCACAAGGCTGATGTTTCTGAGGTTTAAGGACGATGTGAGTGACAGTGCTGGGTAAACTAGAATGTACTCGGCTCAGGAAAGCTATAGGATGAGGGAGAAAATATCCTGATGTAAATAACTGGTTGGAGAAGAGTTAGTACATAGTATGTGGATTATGCTTACAACCTGAGTTTACATATGATCATTTATTCTCCTTCACCACATCTAATACTGCAGCCCTGAATCTATACCTTGATCAGAGCTCTTGGCACACCCTGTGGTAATTACATGTTTACATGGCTGCCTTTCCCACTAGTCCATAATCGCTTCACGGCAGGGACTATGTCTTTCTCACTTTTACATCTTCCACATCTAGCAGAGTCTCAGAGGCACAATAGGTTCTCAACAAGTATGTGTTGAATAAATAAATAAAATGAAATTAACAAAAGTATAATCTACCTGAATTGAATCCGACAGAAGCGATGAATATTAGCTACTTTTGCCCCCTCCTCTGGGAAAATGTGTCCTTGCTACCGATTAGGATTTCCAGTGTCACCAGCTGCAGGCCCTCTGTCCCATCTTCATTTACCTATCTAGGAGGGTTTTGAATGACAGTGACCAGATCTGAGATGTCCTGAGGGAAACCAGACAATATCTGATGTGGACTCTAAGTACTGAATGTCTAGGGTGTCGTTGCTTCTTTTAGAGATTATGCTGCCATTAACCCTCTCCCCTTCCTGATCCATGGAAGCCACCATGTTTTCTCATGACACTGTCCCTGAACATTCTGGGAAAGATGGGGCATCTGGCTCAAGCTGGGCCAACCACAATGTCCCATCTCTGGCCAAACTGGTTCAAGACCTAAGCTGGGCTAATGAGGCCTTTTTCCAGGATATCTGAAGAGAGAGAAAAAGAGAGTGAGGAAGAGAGGTAGAGAGAGGGAGAGAGAGAGAAAGTTTACTTAGTATCTCTCTGCTGGCAGTTGAAGTTCTAAAACTGTTTGAGGCCATGCAGTCTCCTAGTCACATGCAAAAAGCCTGTCTGAAGGGGAGAGAGAGGATCTACTGGGCGTTCATAGAGAATCTGAAGGGAAAAGAGAATACTGTGGTCACAAACCCTGGTTTTAGTTCTTTCCTGTGGCCCAACTATTTCCCCTCCTGCATCTCCAAGGGTTTGATTGCTCAACCCTTCCTTGGGCCCCGGAGCAAAACATCCCCCATTTTACACAGCCGATGGAAAACAGTGATATTAAAATATAACATTAACACCAACGTGTCAGAATAGTTTGGTGAGTCATTTTTATCATTTCTAAGGTAAAGCTACAAAATCCCACTTACGCTCTTGCTACACCATAAACTTAAAAAATATCATTTTCAAAATTTCAATTCAACATTCATGGAAACTACAGAAAGCCATTACGTGTGAAGCAGACAGTACCCGGGATCAGAAAAATAATCTTAATAAGGCTTTAAAAATATAACAATGTTACACCACACAATTTAGTATTAATATAGCTATTTTCCTTCAACGAGCTCTAGAGTTTTAAAAATGAAATTTCAGTAATGCTTCTAACAATTCTCAAAGGTAGGTGGGTAACCGAGAGCATTGTCTCCCAGTCATCCTATAATACAAGGTGGGTGTCAGAGCAGTGTTCTGTACTGAGGAGGGGAAGCCCAGAGATGGCCCCATCCAGACCCATGGTGGAGGACGATCATGGGGTCAACAAAGAGAAGAAAGTTCAAAAGAGCTTTAAAAAAATGAGTTTGATGGCTAATTTTATGTGTTGACTTAACTAGGCTATGGTGCCCAGTGATTTGGTAAAACGCTAGTCTAGTTGCTGTTATAGTTAACAAAAAAAAAAAAAACAAAAAACCAAAAACCCAAAACTGAACCCGTTGCCCATTGAGTTGATTCTGACTCACAGTGACCCTATAGGACAGAAAAGAATTGCTCCCATAGAGTTCCCAAGGCTGTAAATCTTTACAGAAGCAGACTGCCACATCTTTCTCCCGAAGAGCGGCTGGTAGGTTCAAATTGCCAACCTTTCAGTTAGCAGCCAAGTGCTTTAACCACTGCACCACCAGAGTTCCTTATAAAGTAGTTACATGTGACTAAATCAGTTGGCTTCAATAGAAGCAGATTACCTTCCATTATGTGGACGGGCCTCAGTAAATGGGTTGAAGGCCTTCGGAGCAAAAAGGGAGTTTCCCTAGGGTGTGGTCTGCCTTCAGACTATAAATAGACATTTTGCCAGAACACTTTTTGCTCTTCTCATCACTGACCTATGGATTTGGGGATGCAAGCCAGTCTGCTGCCTAACCTATGAATCTGGGACTCTCAACCCAGCACAATCGCGTAAGACAATTCCTTGAGGTAAATCTCCCTCCTCTTCTTCTTCTCCTCCTCCTCCTCCTCCCCTCTCTATCTATATATCTTGCTGGTTCTGTTTCTCCCAAGAACCCTAAGACACTAAGTTTATTTATTTTCCAGGAAAGGAAACAAACAGAGAGAAGGGCTTCATTGAGTAGGTCAGCGATGAGGAAGAGACAAGTTCTAATGTTCTAGAAAGGGCTGGTTATGGTAATGAAGGACTGACAACTGGCTCTCTGTATAGGAAGAAATGAGTCACAGGTCTATACACAATTGGTTAAAACAAGTCCTCCTGTTCATTGGAGCCCTGGTGGCACAGTGGTTAAGAGCTCAGTCTCCTAATCAAAAGGTCAGCAGTTCGAATCCACCAGGCGCTCCTCGGAAACCCGATGGGGCCGTTCTACTCTGTCCTGTAGGGTTGCTATGAGTCGGAATCAACTTGACAGTAATGAGTTTGGTTCGGGTTATTGTTCACTGGTCAGGGAAACGTCTTTAGTAAGAGCCAGTAAGGGTCCACATACCAGGGCCCCTAAATGTTCCTGGTCATTTAATAGCTTCAGCAGTTTACCACCAGTTGAGAGGAACATGGCATTCAGTTTTGATACCTCCTAGGCAAGTCCTACTTAATGTAGAAAATTCTTTTTACAGGGTCAAATATTCAGTCAATCCAGAGGCCTGGGTTGAGGCCCTCCTCTGTTCAGGCACTGCCCTGGCGTTGAGGATTTAAAGACAACATTGCCGCCTGCCCACAGGGCCTCTAATTTAACAAACGGAAAGAACCCCCACACCAAGATATAAACGTAAAAAGGTGCAAGGCTTTACCTTACGTGTCTCCTCAGGGTAGACTGGACCCAAAGGAATGAGAGAGAGGTTATTTCTCCCAAGGGCTGTCTGGACAGACTCCTGAGTGGAGGTGACCCTTGGCCTGAGGGTCTTATTTCAAATAAGCCTCTCCACAACTGATGATTTAGTCCCTTACTCTTATCCTTGTGCTCCAAAGGCACATGGACAACTCTACAAGAAATCTACTTTATATCGAAAAATTGGTACCTTCTTTATATTATGCAGATGTTAAGCAGGGGAGTGATGTGAAGCGATTGGAGCTTTTCAAGGCTTCACGAGGCTGTGGTGTGGAAAGCAGGCCACTTAGGAGGCTATAGCAGTAATGCAGGAGACAAAGGGAGACGGCAGTGGAAGTGGAGAGAGGTGAGGGACTCAAATGACATTTGGGAGGTAGAAATAACAAGGCATGGCGATGAATGTGACATAAGCATCTGATACTAGGATAAACACTGGGGATGTGACTAGGTTAAGACCTGCTCACTGCCCTTAAGGAATTCACAATCCAGTTTACAAGCTGGCTGGGAAGACAGAGCACGTTGGCAAGGAGCAGCTAGAAATACAAGGAGCGGATGATAAGTGCCAACAAGGCGGTGCTGAGAGTCACCCAGGGCTGAAGCCTTCCTCTGCCCACTCTCTCCATTCCTAGTCCAGGAGCCATGATGCTCGCTCCCCTTGGAAGAAGGGAAATGTGGGACATTTACCCTCCAACACATAAGATGCGTGTATATTTTAGAAATAGAAACTTGTTATTGATCACTCTGAAAAGAAAAGTAAATGGAATTATCATTTTATCACCAGAGGTTTTTAGAGGACGCTGGGCTCCAGGTAAGAAAACGCATGTGTAGGCCCTGCCGCTTATCAACAGAATGACAGGGGACAGTTAGATTCAGGAGTCCCTTCTCAAAGTGGAAATAAGGTCATCCATCTCAAAGGGGAAGCGTGGATTAGACAGGACAAAATGCACTTGATGGCAGTCGCATTCTTCGACTACATGCTAGGTTCTGGGGCTATACCATGAGTAAAATGCTGGTAGGGGTGGGATTCTTGGGGTCAGAGTGGGCTTTAAAACAAAGAAGCCCTCTGCAAATCTGTAACTATCTGCTACATCTAGTTTATTACCACACCAAGTGACACATGGAACACTTTTTAGCCGCTCCAAGTGGTAATAGAAAAGTTAAGAGACTGCCATGGGAGTTTTATGAAGCCATCTCTGAAAGAATCAACTTGACCACTTACTGTGTTTGTACCCCATTTTACTCGTAGCGACTTTCCCTACAGGCTGACTGTTATCTCGGAATGCTTCTAAGCAGTGGAAGCTGGTCTCTTAACAGGAAAAAGGTGGTTTGTGGAAACACCTCACACAGCAGGAGAAACAACTTGAAGACGTTCTGTTGGCCAAAGCACGCAGTTAAAACTGACTCTACCGACACCTGGTGGAGAGTAGGGTCGTTGCTAGGTGCCAAAGAAAAGCTTAATAAAGTGTGTGTGTGCGTGTGTGTGTGTGTGAGAGTGTGTGCATGTGTGTGTGTGTGTGTGTGTGTGCGTGTGTGTGTGTGTGTGTGTGGTGTTGCAGGGACTGGAAACACATTCACCATGTCAGGAGAATTAAATAACTCCTGAGGAATGAGAGTACCACGCAGAACCACCAGATGCCAGAATATGTAATTACTGTTAGGTGACTCACTGACACACGCATGAAAAACAACAATGATAACGTGAAAATAAAACAATTAGGACTGAAGCAAAGGATTTATTGCCGATTTCTTACAAGCGATAAGACAACAACAGCAAAGCAGAACGCACTCCCTCACCCCGCCCTTGGACAGCTTCATAAGAAAAGGCTCTCCTACTTGACCACTTGATAGACATCTCATTCAGTTAAAAAAAAAAAAAATTCAATCTCTTTTGGGGAGAAGGCGTCTCCCATTCTGAAAGCATCTCCCTTTGGAATTTGCAGCAAACTCCTTGCAGATTTTTTTTTTTTTAACTGTGTTTTAGGTGAAAGTTTACAGCTCAAGTTAGTTTCTCATTCAAAAGTTATATACATATTGTGTTGTGACATTGGTTGCAATCCCCACAACGTGACAGCACACTCCCCCTTTCCACCCCAGGTTCCCTGTGTCCATGCATTCAGTTCCTGTCCTTCCTGCCTTCTTGTCTTGCTTTTGGGCAGGAGTTGCCCGTTTGGTCTCGTACATGTGATTGAACTAAGAAGCACATTCCTCACGTGTATAATTGTTTGTTTTATAGGCCTATCTAATCTTTGTCTGAAAAGCGGTCTTTGGGAGTGGTTTCAGTTGGGATAAAAAGAATACTCTTCCTAAGACTATCCTATGAAGACTGCTTGGCTCCTAAAAATTCCTTGAAAATGAAAATAAAATACTCCTAATATAGTTATAATTATTTACTGCTTCTTAAAAGCCAAATGGTGAGTGAGGTGGGTGTGTGTGTGGCGGGGGGGAGCGGGGGGGTTCCATTGCAAAGTTCCTATAGAAACAGACTTCAGAAATTTCCAGTCTCCTTTTCCCCTTCATTAAGTTCTTGTTTGATGTTGTTAGTTGCTGTTGAGTTGCTTCTGGCTCATGGCAATCCCAGTGTGTGCAGAGTAGAACTGCTCCCTAGGGTTTTCAAAGCCGTGACCTTTTGGAAGCAGGTCACCAAGCCTGTCTTCTGATGCGCCTCTGGGTGGGTTCGAGCCACCATCTTTCGGCTAGGAGTCGAGCACGTAGCCCTTTGCACAACCTGGGAACTCTCTTGTTTGACACTGCTTGATAAAGATCCTTTTGGCTAAGTTTATCAGCAAATACAATGGTTTCCAGCCTGGGTTTTGTCTTTCAACAATCTGTTTTAGGAGGCGATTTTCAGGAAAATGCTTGAGCAAGTCCCTTAATATTAGTTCAAATTTGTAAGAATTAATCCTTTATATTTAAGTCAGGAGGAAAGGGCTGGGGAACATACTGATTTAAAGCTGTTAATATTTTTTAAAAATGACAGGAACTTAGTTCCAGGATGAGTCAGGGAAGTGGGATGATATATCTAGGTAGGAAAGAAAGAAAAAAAAAAAAAAAAAAAAAAAAGCCTCTAAAAGACGCAAAGGTAGTTACAATTTTCTTTTAGCTAAATTTAGAATGCAGTTTTCTTCAGATATGCTGGTTTGAATGTATGGTCCTGATCAGAAAGTAACTCCTTAACTGTACAGTCAAAATACACCTACACCTGGGGACAGAGATGCTATAACACAGGATTCCCAAATCTCTCAGTTCACGGCACCGTTGCTGTTTTAGTGATTTTTTCACAGTGCCTCCTGAGCCAAAAAAAATGCCATCAAGTTTTGTTTATTAAACAATTAGGTCCCAACAACCTAACAGTAGTAGTTTGCATAGTGTCTGACAGATGTTGCTGTGTTTTCCTCAAAATCCGAAATGTTCCGCTGTGTCCCTGTAGGCCTGCTGTGGTACCTTAGGCTGCCTTGGTACACAGTTTGGGAACCACAGCTGTAACAGCTTTAGGAATCAATGAGAAGTTCGAAGGTATGATTTACATGATCTCCTTTCACCCTTCTTTGTGAGACCATGGCCACATAATCTGACTCTTAAATTTCATACTGCTAAGTGGGTCTGCCTGGATTACTACTGTAGAGAAAAAGAGAACGAAACTCAGAGTAAAGTCCTTGCAGGATTTAAGCCAGTGCCTGGGAATAAAGCAGATTCATCCATCATTTAACAATGTTTCCGGAGCCCCCATCATAGGGTGCAATTGTGATGAAGTCTATGAAAAGAACACAGCCTTGTATCAGGTAAGAAGGAGGATGAAATAAGACATGCTATCACCAGTCCTTACAGGGATGGCAACAGTAGTGGAGAAGTTGGCAATATACTGAACACTTTAAGTTCTTAGGCAGAAATCTGACAAATGAGCATCAGATGCTAAACATGCCAGAATACCTGTATAAACGTCTCAATACATCTATAAGTGGCAGGTCACCAGCATTTCCATCCTGTTCTGTTTCTGACTTATATGTAGCAAAAAAGGCATGGCCAGAAGAGCTAGTCTAAGCTAGTGGTTCTCTCACTGTGGAGAACACCTGAAGGGCTCGTTAAAACACAAATGTCTGGGCTTTACCCTTAGAGTTTCTGGTTGAGTCAGCCTGGGGGACCCTGAGAGCCTGCATTTCTAACAAGTTCCCAGGCAATCTGGCTACACTTTCCAGGGACCACAGTTTGAGAACCACCAGCCTAAACATTTAAGAACATGGAAGCAGAACTGAGGTGCCATCTCAGTGGGCAGGCAGTCAGGCTGGTCTAGAACATTTCCAGTGAAAAGGCACAGACTCTGGCCCAAGGCACCTGGTTCTCTTAGTGGACAATTACTTTCTCTGAAGGCCACCTGCATTTTCAAAGTGTACCCCTGAATTCAGAACATTCAAGTCATGCAGTAATACATTTAAAATGAGACATGACACGTGAGGAATTTTTGCATTTTCAAAGAGATTGGCTCTGCACTCAGCTTATGGGTAAGTATAGGCATAGCCACTGAGGCTGCAGACAAAGTGATTCTCAGTTCTCAAAGAGGTTCACTGCAGAATCATCTAATGAGCCTTGCTCAACATCTCCAGGGCTGGGGCCCAGGCATGTGTGCTTAGAAAAGGCTTCCTAGGTGGTTGTGTTGACAACTTCTCCTCATGAGAGAAATGCCTGAGTATGAGCAGGAATGTGGGGCAAGGTCCCCCTACTGTCACTTGCTTACCCCTGAAACCATTCACTTCTGCTCTGTGAACCTACACGCACGCTTGTCGATTGAAATGTCTGGACACAGCCCTACTGTGTTATGTCCTATTCACCACCTCCAGCCTGCAGAGAATCCTCTTCCTTTGACCTTCCTGGTCACGCTTCCGTGGGTGGTGACAAAATCACGGACGGCGTGGTTTATTGAAAGGACATTGCTCATTAAAAACCATTAGCTATGTGCCTGAGAACAGGTTTTAAGAGGCACCTACGACAGCACCAACAAACCAACTGCACCTTTCTAATGGACTTCTACTGTATTCTCCACACTCACCCACCTCTCCTGCCCCAGACATCCTTAGAGCAGGGTTCTCAAAGCGTGGAACCCAGATCAACAGCATCAGCACCACCTGGAGTTTGCCAGCAATGCAGAAGCTCAGCTTCCATCCCAGACTTCCTGAATCAGAAACTCCGAGGGTGGGGCCAGCGATCTGTGTTTTAACAAGTCCTCTAGGTGCTTCTGACTGACACTCGAGTTTGAGAACTACTGTCTTATACTGTAGTACCTGCGTGTTCACCTCTCATTGCTACAGATTACAAGGTCCTCAAAGGGCAGCGGGCTCTGTCCTTTCTCTCGCCACAAGCTAGCACTGTGGTCAGCTCATAGTAGGTGCACAAGAAACATTTGCCACTTTTTTGAAGCCGGGGCAGCTATACTTCCGGCTCGTGAGAGTGAATAAACACTCCCTTGGCGTGCCACCTCGGGGAGGTCATCAGTGCTGGGTTTAAATCATCTCCCATTTCTT
This sequence comes from Dugong dugon, assembly GCA_030035585.1. Lineage (NCBI taxonomy): Eukaryota > Metazoa > Chordata > Mammalia > Sirenia > Dugongidae > Dugong > Dugong dugon. The sequence goes on along the minus strand of CM057480.1, from coordinate 15,490,969 downwards.
ACGGGTTGTATTTCCCATATTTACAAATCAGCTTTCCCTAAATCCTCTCCAAGTTTCCTACATTCCTTTCAGCTCCGGAAGCCAAAAACAAGATGCCGTGTTTTAGCCCGTGCCTACTTCCTGCTGGGGGGAAGGGCATGTCTGCGTGATTCTTAAATTTCATAGTCCCAGCATCGTGATTATTTTCCAAACAATAGGATGAGACTGCTGATTCACGTTCGGCTCACGGCTTCAAGCATCTTTTTTTTTTTTTTCCCTGCTGTACTTGTGCCGATGCAGCACAATAATGTTCTATTCATTCCTCTGAATTAGAAATGCCAACAGCTCAGATATGCAACCGAACCGCCCCCCCCCCCCTCCGCCCCGGGATTATTTAAAGCCTTCCCACAAATAACACATTTCGAAATCTTATACGGCTTTCACTCTGAGCCATTTGGCTAGGACAAGGACAATTAGGCCTTATCTTTTCACCAGCAGCCCCTTGCACAATGCCTGGCACAGTGTAACTATTATTCTCAAAAACAAAAAATTTGTTGATTGAATAATAGACCTACTTCCCGAGGTTCAAGTCTTATCCTTCTGTTCTGTCCCCATATATTACAGCAAGGAGAAAAGCCAGCTTTCACATTCAGAGGCTCCTGTTTGGGTCCAACCAGAGATAGGACTGACCTCCTGAAGGTCTGACTGCCCAGGTGGGCTCCAGCTGGCCCGCTCCACTTTGCACACTGTCTTTAGCTGCAGCAGTGACATCCCTGGTTCGAGTCTCTGCACGGCTTTGCCAATGAGCAGCTGGGGTCATCTGTGGGTTGCCGCTTCCCAGCTGCAAAATTAAACTGGTAGGACTACTCTGTGCTCCTGATTCTGGTGGCCAAGCTGGACTGCACGTCAGAATCAGTTTGGCAGCTTTTAAAAATCCCGATACCTGGGCCACGCCCCAGACCAATTAGTGTTTTGTAACCCAGCCTTCCGGCAGCATTGTGGTCTGTGATAGAATTCTCCCCTTCCATGTGGGAGGCCTGGGTTCCATTCCTGGCCAATGCACCTCATTCACAGCCGCCACTCGTCTGTCAGTGGAGGCTTGTGTGTTGTTATGATGCCAAACAGGTTTCAGTAGAGCTTCCAGACTAAGATGGACTAGATAGAAAGCCCTGGTGATCTACTTCTGAAAACCAGCCAGTGAAAACCCTATGGATCACAATGGTCTGGTCTACAACCAAACATGTGGATGGCACAGGACTGGGCAGGACTGGGCAGTGTTTCGTTCCGTTATGCATTGGGTTGCTGTGAGTCGGGGGCTGACTCCATGGCAGTTAACAATAACAACCCGGACCTTGGAGTTTTGTAAAGCACCCAGGGTGACTCAGATGTGCAGCCAAGGTTGAAACCACTGTCCTAAAGCAGCGTCTACAGTAAACTGTCAGCAGGTCTCCCAACTTCTGCTCTTCCTTTCTTATAATCTCTTCTCAACACAGCAGCCAGCCTGGTCCTTTCAGAGTCTAAGCCAGCTCATGTCGTCCCTCTGCTCAAAGACCCACAGTGGCTGCCACGATCTGCCCCATTTGCCTCTTGGTCCTGATCTCCAGCCTGCCTGCTATTTCTCCAACCTGTCATCCTTGTTTCCAGCGAAGAGCTGTGGCACCGGGACTTTCCCTCTGCCTGTCATGCTCTCCTCCAGACACCAGCTCGGGTCCCTCACTCACCTCCACTACATCTTGCAAACCTTAACCTCTCGGGGATGCGTACCTTGAACACCGCATTCCTGCTGTAACCTGCCCCTTCCCTGTGCACTGGTCTCTCCAATACCCCTTATCCTCCTCTGCTTTTTGTTGTTGTTATTTTAATCCATAGCACTTATCATCATTTAATATGCTGTACAGCTTAATTCTTTTTATTGTTGCTGTTTGTTTATCGCATTGTTTTCCTCTGCTAGGAAGTCAGCTCCAGGACAGGCATCTTTGTTTTCTTCAGTAATTATCCCAAGTGCTCAGACAGTATGAGGTGCTTGTGTGTGCGCGCGCACATGCACGCGCGCGCACACACACACACACACACACACACACACACACACCAGTCTCACTGCTGATGAGTCAATTCTGACTCACAGTGACCCCATGTGACAGAGTAGAACTGCTCCATAGAGTTTTTTGGCCTTAATCTTTATGGAAGGAGATCGCCAGCCAGGTCTTTCTCCTGCAGAGCCATTGGGTGGGTTCGAACCACAGACCTTTAGTAGTCGAGTGCAAACCGCTTGCGCCACCCAGGGACTTGTATGGCACATAGTAGTCCCTTAATAAATACTTGTTAAATGAAAGAACGGATGATCACCTCTGCAGGTAGAGGTGAAAGCCAGATGGCGAATGGAACGGAGGAGGGGAAGCTCAGGGACACAGTGAAGGAAATGAATTTTCTAAAAAATTACAGATTTTGAGGAAACACATTACTTGATTCTAATTAAAAGTCAAGGGAAGGGACTTCCAGGCAATGTCTAGGTTAAAAAACAAGCACACTTATTGAGTCAGAAAGTAGATTAGTGGTTGCCTAGGGCTAGGCTCCGCCCTAAGTCCAGGGATGAGGAGTGACGGCTAAAGGGTACAATTTCTTCTTGGGGTGATGCAAATGTTCTAAAATTAGATTATAGTGATGGCTACACAACTCCATAAATATACCAAAATCCATGAAATTGTATACTTTAAACTAGTGAACTTCATGATATGTAAATTATGTCTCAATAAAGCTGTTAAAAATGCACACTTAACTGAAGCATCTCACAGTGCAAAATCTAAAGCCGAAAAGGAAGCACAGGCTCTTGTTATTTCTTATCAAGCACGTGGATTTTCTTTGGCTTGGGTTTTGAATTCTCTCTTCTTAATGGGGGCTGGCAGAGCCTTCCTTAGCCCTTATTTGCTGCCAGAGACATTTATTTGTCATAAAGAAAAGCAACTTAAAAGTCTTGATCAAGGCTTACCTCAAGAGTAATTTATTTGGATGAAATGGAGTCTGCCCTTAATGACCTCCACATCTCCCCAGATTCTGCAGTCTTCGTCCGAACTTCGGAAAAACAAGCAGCCAGTTTGTGTGAGGCTGAGCTTTTCATAGGTTTGACACTTTTGAACTATTCATGCCAAGACAAACTCCAGCCATGTCACCATGGTTTAATGTTTACTGATGGCCAATTGTCCCGCATACCGCAGGGTTAAACAGCAGCCCTGTGAACCTTCCTCCAACTTGCTGATGCTACCTTTATTTAATAACATGTAGAGGGTTGCTATGAGCTGGAATCGACTTGATGGCAAAGGGTCTGGTTTTTTGGTGTTTTATGGGACAATAACGGCGTGTTACAATGAAAACGATAGACAACAACTCAGCCAGGACCTCTCTCCCTTCCTCAGAGCCCAATAGCACACCCTGTCGGGCTATAAAGGGGGAAAACCTTCTTTCCGCTCTCCTGCCCATTTCCCTGCTCAATATCTTGACCCGTGCCTGGGCACGGAGGGTCTGGTTGAACTAGAGTCAGGAGGCTACCCAGCGTCCTGGCTTCCACATTCTTATGGGGACCTCAAGGTGTGAGTGAGGCTGTGATAGATGGAGACTCTGTCTGTCCCAGGGACTTCCGGAGAACGGTACAACCAGTATGTCACCATCAACCAGAAGAGTTGGAGGAAGAGATGCTCAGAGTGGTTTTCTGCTCATTGATGACAGGGCTAGAGGGGCTGAGAAACTTGTCTGTTGTCAGCCAGCTGGTAACAGGAGGCATTAGGATGGCAACCCAGTGGAGGTGAGCTTAATTGCTGAGCCAGCCTTCCACCTGCCATGTGCATATCACCCAGCTGGGTGCTCTGACGGGCACCCAGATGACTAAGCACTACTCCTTCTCCTTGGCAAGCATTGACTGGTAGAGATGACAGAACGCACACAAACAACTCTAATTAAAGGAGGTTGTATTGTACTCTATCCGAGGTGCCAAGGGCCATGAGGGAGGAAGACAGAGAGATTAAGTAAAAAATAAAACACAGATGCTCCACAAATCATCATGCCATCCCTGCACAAGGGCCCCGCTAGTCTTCTCAGTAAAGATCTAGCTGTGAACTGATGAGAGTCTTTTGGAATGTGGTTTGTGTAAAGTGTAAGTGATTGGGCTGAAATAGCTCTGACCGTGCAATCTAGGTGGCTTGGGCAGAATATCAACAAGAGCTTGTTTTAATATTATTCATCCAGTTGTCCTAAAAGAAGATGATCGTCTGTCCCTTACAATGATGCTGTCAGGACGTAATGAGGTCGTGTAAGAAAAGTGCTTAGGACAGTGTCTTGTGCATAGTGAGTGCTCAATAAAGGTGAGTTGTCACTGCTATGCTTGGTTAATCATGGCTTCTGGAGAGTTGAGTGCTGGGTACCAGGGGCTTAATTCTGCAGAGTCCTTGTTGTTCTGTTGCACGGTGTCATATAAATGAGCCAAAGATGACCTCCGCGCACCAACCTGAAGTTGTTTATTTCTTCATCACAGGCTGCTGAGGCCCCTCAGCCCAAAACGCCCACCAGTGCCACACTCAAATTTTAATACATCGAAATGTTTTAAAAATAGCCCATATAAGTAGATATTTAGCCATTGGGAGCCTGCCTGCTTTGCATGCTGTGTGAAAGCGTGCCCAACGTCAAGTAGCCGTAGATGAGATAAACCCTGTAATTATACAGACCTCAAGCTGCTGCTACTCTTCAGAGCCCTCTGACCCAGAGATCCCCCCACCTTCCTGCTGAGGGGCATCACCTAGACACATATGCCTTCCTGTCCTCTGATTTTTCCCTCTCTCCGAATGTCCCCTTGAACTCTTTCCTATATAGTGCCCCCTGCCCACACCACTTGCCTTTGGAAGGTCTCCGGCCGTGAGGGAGTATCCCCCCACATGCAAACCTGTCCAAGCATTAGCTCCAATAAGTAGCTTACTGTGCAACACCGCTATTTCGGGGTCATATCTTTTTCCTTGATCCGTCCCCCAATTCCTCAACTTCACTACACACAGTGGGAGAAGGGCTGCCATGCGAAGTAGTGTCCCTTGCATGGGGTAACTGAGGTGTGGTCAGCAAGGCAGGAAGGGAGTGGAGCACTCTTTAAACCTCATCACTACCTGTTGAGAACTTTGTATCCCTCATTCACTGCCGTCTTTGGAAGGGGCATAGTATCGATCATGCTATTTGTCAGTAAGGGCGAGATAATTAAAAAAAAAAAACAAAACTGCTAATGTTAAAAATGAGTGGGATTTCTATCTTCTAGCATGATACTGTGTAAAAGAGATTTGATAAAAGGATAATCCACTTCTCTGGGGACAGCGGCATTTGTAAAATAGGCTCTTTTAAGCTGTGTTGCAACAGTTAATAGGTACAAAGAGCTTGGCTGCTGGCTGAAAAGTCGGCAGTTCGAATCTACCAGCCGCTCATTGGAAACCCTATGGGGCAGTTCTGCTCTGTCCTATAGGGTCGCTATGAGTCGAAATCGCCTCAGTGGCAATGGGTTTTTGGTTTGGGTGGTCTCTATTGGGACTTCCACTAATGCTTTCCCAGTGAGTGAACATTTAAATCAATATTTTTTTTACTAACTTATACTTTCCCTCAAAGAAGATCACTTTGATCCAAAAATGATAGTTTTTATGAATGTGATACAACTTTAGGTGTACCATCTCTAGAATCAAAAGAAACTTTATTGTAAGCCAGACCCACTTACCTACCCATTGTCCTACATGAAAAGGAAAGAGAGTGGGCCTTGATTTTAACATTTGGTCACCAACTTGTATTGTTGATCTCACCTGCCATAGATAAAAATGAACCATTTGATATTCCAGAAAAAAAAATTCATGTGATTTGCAAACAAAGACTTCCAGAGAAAGAGGAAGCTACTGATTTCTGAAACAGCAAAGAAATAATGTGGATCCTACAATTAACTCCATGAATGTGTACCTAGAGCTACCTCTCTTAGCTCCAAGGCAAAGGCCAACTAGACAAGACATGGCCCTTGGCTTTATGGTAGAAATCTGCAACAAATCTTAACAGTGTCTGTCTGTCATGTTCAAGGACACTGAGTTGAGAAAAGAAAAGATAATGGATATTTTAAATTTATTAACCACCATACATTTTGCACACGTGTATATGGTTCTCTATAAAGGAAGGGTGATAATAATAAAGGCAATACTAGCAAGAACAACTAACATTTATTGAGTGCTAACTATGTGCTAGGGATTCTGCTAAGTGTTCTACATTTATTACCTCCTTCATTACTCTCAGGAGCCCTGGTGGCACAGTGGTTAAAGCGCTTGGTTGCTAGCCAAAAGGTCAGTGGTTAGAACCCACCAGCTACTCTGCCGGAGGATATGACAATCTGTTTACGTAAACATTTACAGCCTTGGTAAGCTAGATAACTGGGATCTTCCAAAAATTAAACACGTATGCTCATCAAAAGACTTCACCAAAAGAGTAAAAAAGAGAACCTACAGACTGGGAAAAAATTTTTGGCTACTACAAATCTGACAAAGGTCTAATCTCTAAAATCTACAGGAAAATCGAACACCTCTACAACAAAAAGACAAATAATCCAATTAAAAAATGGGCAAAGAAAATGAACAGACAGTTCACCAAAGAAGACATTCAAGCGGCTAATAGACATGTGAGGAAATTTCGTGATCACCAGCCATTTGAGAAATGCAAATCAACTAACCATCTAACTGTTCAATGAGAAGCTAGTTTGTTCTGTAAACCTTCATCTGAAGTACAATTTAAAAAAAAAAAAAAAGATTTACAGCCTTGGAAATCCTATGGGGCAGTTCTACTCTGTCCTGTAGGGTTGCTATGAGTCAGAATCGACTTGACTGCAGTGGGTTTTCTGTTTCATTACTCTTAATAACCCTATAATGTAGGTGATAACGTCCCCATTTTACAGTTGGGGGAACAGAAGTTAAGGGATGCAATTCCCTTGCCCTAAGTTGCAAAGATATTGAGTGGGAGAGCCAGGAATGGAATCCAGGTTGCATGGACCCAGACTCTATGCTCTAACCCACTACACTTGTCTGCCTCTTGGACCAGTAATAAGGGCTACACACATTTATATTGCCTTTTTACATTTGTTATCTCATTCGATGCTCCCTTCATTTTATTATCTCTGTTTTACAAAGGAGGATGCTGAGGGACAGACGTTAAACGTCTAAGGATAAATAACTGGTATGTGAGAAAGGTGGGACTCAAAATTATGCCTACTGATCTCTAATCCAAGTTTCCTCTTAAAGAATCTCTGAGCTTAAACCTTTTCTGAATGGGAAAACCAAAAACCAAACCCATTGTCTTCCAGTTGATTCTGACTCATGGCGACCCCGTGTGTTACAGAGAGAATTGCTCCATGGGGTTTTCTTGGCTGTCATCTTTACTAAATCAGATTGCCAGGCCTTTCTTCTGTGGCACTGCTGGGTAGGTTCAAGCTACCAGACTTCAGAATGGAAGGACCTGACAAATAATTTTAGAGGTCACTACTTATAAAGACAAAAGCTGAGCCACATACGCACCTACAGAATATTTTTTAAATATGAAATTTCTAGCTCAGAACATCAAGCAGCTGGAATTTTAACGTACAGAACACGGAGCCTGACACAAATTATTTGAAAAGTTCACTCTTGATGAGTTTGAAACTCTCTCACATGCCCAGCCCCGTATCAGTGAGACACATATTACCTAAGTGGCAGACAGACATTTCTAGTTAGACATTTTCTGAGTTCAATAAAGGTTACATTACAGGTTTTTCAGAAAATTAGAGGTTCTATTAATAATCATTGCTCCGTTTGATTCAGGATATTACTCCTATTATTTTGGGGTCGAGTGCATGAGAAGAAGCCTCACAAGTGGTATCAATTGGGTAAGGGCATGTAAAATTAACTGCCCTGAAATTCCAACCCTTCACAGGCTACCAGGCACAATCCCATATTGATGCTTACAGAGAAGTATATAAAGGGATTACTAGAGGATACTCCACTAATAAAGGAAGGTTCTTTTCTTGAAAAGCCAAGAGACATTTAGAAATTTAGGAATCAGTAGATGTTCAAAGGAAAGGTTTGGGATAACAATGGATTAAGTTGGCTGCCTTCCACTTACAAAACCACTGACCTTCTAGTCCAAAAGCTGAGTGCCAGTTAGTTACTTGTTGCTTCTCAGCTCTAAATCTGCCCTTCTTTTCTCTGCTCTGTGATGCTGGGACTGAGACTTTGCAAACTATTTCCCAGAGTCCCTTGCCAGTTGGCTTTATATTTGATTCTGCCAATGAGCGGCACTAGAGGGAGACTGGGGCAGTAGTGGTTCAGTGGAAGAATTCTCTCTTTCCATGCGGGAGACCCAGTTCAGCCAACACATCTCACGTGCAGTTACCACCCATCTGTCAGTGGAGGCTTACGAGTTGCTAGGATGCTGAACAGGTTTTAGTGGAGCATCCAGACTAAGACAGACTAGGACGAGAGGCCTGGCAATCTACTTTTGAAAATCAGCCAAGGAAAACCCTATAGATCACAACAGTCCAACCCACAAATGATCGTGGGGTGACACAGGACTGGGTAGCATTTCATCCCATTGTGCATGGGATCTCCACGAGTGAGGGGCTGACTCGACCATGGCAGCTAACGGCAACTACAGAGGGAGCCACTGGAAGGTGAGAAGAGATGGGGGGACCTCCTTCACTTTCTTTGTCATGCCTACATGACCATCCTCCAGCAGTGGCTGCTGGCTTGAGCCTCCTGCCTTTTTTAGCACTTCCAAAACCAGTCTCTTCGCAGCCTGCAGATGTTCTAGAGGCACTGGTTGGCCCCCTTCCTTAGTGCTGTGAGCACCAGTTCCACAGGACTGCTCCTCTGAGCTCTAGAGTCTAGTAACCCCATCTCTTCCTTTTACCCCGCAGCTCTAAAGGTGACAGCTGCTTCCTGCAACTAGTTACCCCGGCCTTCCTTACTGCCTTTCAGTACTTCAGGACCCATGTCATAACCAATTCCCATAGCAAATCCTTGTGTTTGAATTACCTAGTGTGGTTTCGTTTTCTTGCCTGGACCCTGACTGTTGCATGTTAGCTACATGCTTGCAGCATATACCGATTCTTACAACAGTGTAGCCTCAGAAACAACAGCATTGACTGAATTCAAACCTACTCCTGCTAAGTGTCAGACGTTATTATCTTCAGTCAAGAACTGAACGTGTGTGAGAAATTATAACCCAGACCTGAAGGGCAGTGAAATGGAAGGCTTCAAAGCATCACATTTTAAAAATATTTTTTTAGCCTAAAAGTAATATTTGTTCATACTGGAAACGTTTGCAAATACAGAAAGTATAAAGGAGAAAAAAAAAAAATTAAAACTAGTCTGAGAGTTAACTGCTGATAATATTTTGGTGTATTCTTTCTGTCCTTTTGTTTGTTCCTACTATACTTCTACGTATTTTAAAAGAATCATTATTTTTAAACAACACTTGGTCTGTAGTATTTCACACAACCATATGATGAGCTCACTTTAAGAGGGTGTGATTTTTCTTCATTTCAAGGACAACTGGTCTCTCTCACTTGGAGACTGGATCTCTCTGTCAGAGGCGCCTTACCTCTAGCCTAGAAACTAGACAGAGGCCAGGGCTGCAGGCAGCCATCTCTGGTATGACTGCTGTACCTTCTCAGCTGGGATCATAAAGTGACTAAGAAATCTATACACACTCAGAAGGAATGTTTCCTATGTTCTGAGCTGGCTCCTAGGGTGGGTCTATGAAAATGTCTGAAGGGATACAGAACACAATAGTCTTCCCTGTAAGGAGTTGCATATTTGGACAGAGAGGTGGCAGAAATGTCTATGCTAACTGCCCTGGTTTGCAACACATATTTAGTATTTTTCTACTTCTGCACTCATTCATTCATTCACTCACAATCACTACCAGAACACCTACCAAAGGCAAGGGCAAAGTAATGTGGTAGTTGCTGGGCACATGGGTAAGACACAATTGCTGCCCTTTCTCACAAAATTCATAGCCAGAAGGATGAAACTCCAAGAAGAAGGAATTAAATGGCCAAGCGCATACGTCCTCATGCCATGTATGCTGAATCACAGAACATCTTACTGTTACACGTATTTGTTCTTGGCTCACTCACAGGTAACACCTGTGACCAACTCCCTGTAACCCTTGAGAAGTCTCCAACTTTGAGATTTTCTCAGATAAGCTGGGGGTAGAACTAACTGCCCATTGGCCCAGTGTTAATGTCTCTATTTGCCTTAAAGCTATTCATGTGGTGGAAAATACAGCTGTCGTGAATTGATGCTCCAACTAACACAGCACTGGAATAAATGCCGCAGAAAATTTGAGAAAAATAAATGGGAACACAAAATAGTTGAAGGCATTAACACGCCTTGCATCCCTTGAAAGTTTAGGTAGATACAAAATAAGAAAGAGTATCTGATTAATATTCTTAATAATGTTAATCTAGAATTATATATCAAATCTCATACCTCGATGACAGAATAATTACAGAATAACAGAAAAACAGAATAATTACAAAATGTGACCGATGTTAGGTGACAAAGAAATGTCTCAAAAGCACAAATACTAAAGACCAGATTATCTTCCCACGTATAATTATCTTAGAAATAAAAGAAAAAAAGCAGACATTCATAAAAAGAAAAACTGCAATCACTTAGAAACCAAGAAAACTCTCTCCTAAACAACTCTTTGTCAAAGAGTAAATAAAAGTCCCATTGTCAAATATGTAAAGAATAACTATGATCTAAATAATAAATGTCTAAACCTATATGAAACCCTCAATGATGTACTTAAAAGAAATGTTATAGTTTTAAATATTTTTTATAACTTAAAAAATGAGTTAAGCACTTCACATATGGTATTTTAGAAAAGCAATGACAAAGTAAAAACCAAAAAAAGCTGAGAGAAGAATTAATAAAGACAGAAATCTTATCGAATTAAATTAGAAAGTACTATAGTGGGACAGATAAAGGAATCAAAAAGTTGATTCTTGGGGTAAAAAATGAAAACAATATAATAAATAGATGAACTACCAGCTGGCCTAATTAAGAAAAAAGAAAGAGAAGTATCAAATTCACAAGATTAGGAGTAAGAAGTGGAATCAGTTGCAGATGCTGACAAGTAGAACTATTATAAGAGATGACTTGGAGTAACTGTGCAAATATATTGAAAATCTTGATGAATTGTTTGATTTTCTTGAAAAATATAAACTAGCAAAATAAAAGACAAATTCATATGGACTAATAATTATAAAAAAAGAAAATACTGTTAAAAACTTCTCTCCCTCCAGTAAAGATTCCAAATCCCATGGAGGCTGGATGAGTCCCTGAAACTATTTCCCCGAGATAATCTTTAAACCTTAAACCACAAATATCCCCCAAAATCTTCTTAAAACCAACCAATGGTTTAGCTTAACTAATAAAAAATGTCTGCCTTGAGCATGATGCTCTTTTAAGAACTACCTATATGGAATTAAAGTGACAACGGCAACTCGAAAGACAGATAGGAACCTTAGGGGGCAGTGAGTTTATGTTGATGGAGGAAGAATAACTCAGAAAAGGAGGGTGAGAATGGTTGACACACCTTGAAGAACGTGATCGGTGTCACTGAACTGCACATGTGGAAACGGTTGAGTTGGTGTACGTTTTTCTGTGTCTATTATCAACAACAACAACCAACAAAAAAGGCTATGGAAAAAAAATATAAATTCAGATGGCTTTGGGGAGGATTATAACATATACAATATATCACATCATATTCATACATCATATATCATATAGCATACATACACACACATACATACAGCCATTTAGACTTCTGAAAGCACAAAGAAATATTCTCAAATATTTTTGTGAAACTAGCATAACTCTGACACCAAAAATATAAAAAGGGCATCATTAAAAGGAAATCTTCACAGAACACTTATTTATATTGATCCAAAAGGATTAATTAAAGTATCAGTAAATTGCTTTTGGAAAAAATTCAAAGAAAAATATACTCAACAAAATGGAATATTTCCAGGAAAGCAAAGAAGGCTCAATATTAGCAACTCTAAAAATGCTAATCATAGTAATAAGTCTACTGAGTAAACAAATATTTGCTCTCCCTGACGGATGCTAAAATGGCATGTGTTAATATTAACGGCCTGTTCTAATGACTTAAAAATTCACAGTAAAATACGACTATATAAATATTATCTTGACATAATATTGAATATATGGAAAAATTTTGAAAAAGGAGATTAATGGGGGCAATTAAGCCTATCAGATATTAAAACATAGTATGTTGCCTAAATAATTAAAACAATGCAGAACTGGTGCATGAATAGATAGCAGATCAATGGAGCAGAAGTTCAGAAATAGACCTCAATACATATATGGTGTCATAGATTGAATTGTGTCCTCCAGAAATATCTGTCAACTTGGCTGGATCATGATTCCCAGTAGTGTATAATTGTGTACCATTTTGTAATCTGATGTGACTTCCTTATGTGTTGTAAATTCAACCACTATGATCTAATAAGATGGACTAGCGGCAGTTATACTGATGAGGTATACAAGATTGGATAGTGTCTTAAGCCAATGTCTTTTGAGATCTAAAGGACAGAAGCGAGTCAAGACCCATGGGAACCTCATACCACCAAGAAAGCAGCGCCAGGAGCAGAGCGTGTCTTTTGGAACTGAGGTTCCTGCACTGAGATGCTCCCAGACCAAGGGAACACTGATGCACCAAAAGGACCTTCCTCCGGAGCTGACAGAGAGAGAAAGCCTTCCCCTGGAGGTGATGCCCTGAATTTGGACTTGTAACCTACTAGACTGTGAGAGAATAAATTTCTCTTCGTTGAAGCTATCCACTTGTGGTATTTCTTTTAGAGCTGTATTAGATGGTCAAGACATATGGGAATTCAGAATACGATCAAACCTGGCTTATTCAATTCCTAGAGACAGGACAACCAGAAAGCTACCTAGAAAAAAATTAAAATTGAATCTGTATCTCATTCCTTATACCTGAATAAATTCCAAGTAGATGAAAGATTTAAATGTAACAAATGAAAGTCCTAGAAGAAATCACAGGAGAATCCATTCATAGCTTTAAAATAGGGAAGACGTTCTAACTATGATACTAATCCAGAAATGACCCATAATCCCAGTTCTTAAACACCTGTAACACCCATCTTGAACACCTGCAAAAGGAGATATATAAAATGTAAATGCCCATCAATAGGGCCTAGTTAAATAAACCACGTGATAATCACACAATGGGATAAAAAAGGAGGAAACTGTGAGTTGATATGAAATAATCTTCAGGAAACATTGTTAGTGAAAAAAGCAAAGTGCATAACAGTGTGTATGGTATGCAACATTTGTGTATTCAAAGACGAAAGAAGAATATATACATGTGTATGCAAGGAATATCAATGGATGGACACCTAAGATTAACCACACTGTTTGCCTATGAGGAAGGAAACTGGATGGTTAGGGAATGGAGGTTGGAGGAAGATTTTTTACTGTGGACCTTTTATACATCCAGGTCTGAATGTATAAGACATTCTGAATTCTGAACCATGTACAGAACGTAATGCTTGTTCAAAAACTGAAATAAATACAACACAATGAAGTGAATATACTATAAAGGTAGAAAAGCAATGCAGAATTGTGAAGAGTAAGTGCAATAACGTTCGTCATAGTGGTATAAAATAAACAGTGTTAAAAAAATGACAAGTGTGTATAGTATAAATTGTTTTGTATCAATAAAAGGTACATATTTAGTTTTCTACTAAGTATGCCTCTAGAGCAAGAGTTGTAAACTCAACTGCCTACAGGCGCTAGACCTAATTCTTTCATTCAATAAACGTGCATCAAGTGCCCGCTATGCACCAGGCACTGGAGATGCAGCAGGGAACAAAAAACAAGGAAAAAATCCCTGCCCTCATGGACCTTTTGGTCTAGAGGGGAGTGGGACGGACAGTTAAACAAATCCATTGTCATGGATTGAATTATGTCCTGTCAAAAATGTATGTATCAATTTGGCTGGGCCATGATTCCCAGTGTTGTGTGGTTGTTCTCCACTTTGTGATCGTAATTTTATGTTAAAGAGGATTAGGGTGAGATTGTATAACACCCTTACTAAGGTCACTTCCCTGATCCAATGTAAAGGGAGTTTCCCTAGAGTGTGGCCTGCACTACCCTTTATCTTACAAGAGATAAAAGGACAGGGAAGCAAGGGGGTGGGGGTGGGGCGGCTCATACCACCAAGAAAGCAGTGCCAGGAGAGCGTGTTCTTTGGACCTGAGGTTCCTGCGCTGAGATGCTCCCAGACCAAGGGAAGACTGATAACAAGGACCTTCCTCCAGAGCCGACAGAGAAAGCCTTTCCCTGGAGCTGACACCCTGAATTTGGACTTCTAGCCTTCTAGACTGTGAGAAAATAAATTTCTCCTTGTTAAAGCCATCCACTTGTGGTATTTCTGTTAGAGTAGTACTAGACGACTAAGACCTACATGTTACACAGAACGGTAAACAGTGAAGGGGGATGGGAGTGTGATTTTAAATAGTGAGGTCAGGGCAAACGTTGCCCTGAGTGACACTGGTCCAGCTGTTTCCTTTATAATGAAGGTGGCAGATAGTCCACTCCAGCAGATGGCTGTCACATGGAATCATAGGAACAGCTTTGCCAGATCTTCAGATTTTCCAGAGGAGACCAGAAATCCAAATTTGTACTTGAAATCCCCTAATTTTAAAATAAAACCACTCTTGGCCAAATAAAACACATTTTGCTGGCCCTGTAGATAGCCAGTTCAAATCCCTAAAGAAATGAGATTGAGTTTTAAAACAAACATCCCACAACTTGTAAGCCCTGTCATCTTATGAAGCTATGCAAGTTTCCCATTTCTCCAGATATTTCTGGAACTCCTCATTGAGAGCCAGCTGGCCCTTCAGTGTCATGTTTGCTCACTGCACGAGAAAACTGTTCCATTTTGGCGTTATATCTTGTTTGGGGCCAAATGCTATTAGTCAACTTCATCTCTAACTTTATTCACCAGATTTGATTCTTCACAATATTTCCTAACAATCAAATCTACCCTCAAAAAGGCCGAGGATGTGTTTAATAAAAATAATATACTCTTGGCCTTGAAGACAGTCCCAAAAGAGAAGTAGCAAATACCTAGAATAAAGGCAGTATCACTAAAATAAATATCCTTCCAAAGTTGGAGAAGATAGCACTTAAATGTCTAAGAGTCAACACAAAGCTCCTAGCCTTACAGGCGCTTAGTAAAGGGCTCAATATTTTGACTGCTATAAGGTGATCTTTTTTTTTCCAGTAAGGACTCAATTCTTTGAGCTCAATTGATGGCTACAAGGCAGTTCATTCCAGAGAGCTTTGGCATGTACTTCCACCCAAAGGCTTTGTGCCAAATACAACCAGGACATACACCATCTTTATTTTACCTGTGACCAATGGCTTTGTTTCCGTGGTTGGCTAATGACATTAGTCATGTAGAATCACAGTAAAAGGAAGAATGCAGAGCTTCTTATGAGCTGGTGACAGCTTGGATTTTCCTCCCTCACAACACTATGAATCAGAAGCCACAAGTTTGCATTTAAAAAATATTTGTGGCAGTTAGGAAATACATACTGCACTTATTATTATTATATTCCCATAGAAGTAGAGTACCCCTGGGAAGAGTGTAAAATGGCACGGAGATGTCCACCCAGATATAGACTTTAACAATCCCACTGTTGTCAAATGCTTGTTTTCCTTGCTTTTTGTTGATGTAAAGTCTGCACAATATTCATCCCACCAGTCTACAGTATCTATGCTAAAGCACCTATCTTAGATCTAACAAGTTGTAACCATCTGTTCATCTGTTTGTCTGTGTGATCATCCATCCATCCATCCATCCATCTATCCTTCCTTCCTTCCAGGAAATATTTACTGAGCATCTATTATGGATCAAGCACTGTGCTAGGCACATAATGTAAAGCAAAAATAATACACAGTATGTGTGTTTACAGAGCTTACTGTCTATTGGGAGAGAACAGATATTAATCAAGCTAATTATGCAAGTCAATGTAAAATTATAGCTATGTTAAGTGTTACAAAGGAAAGATTAACACGTAGAATTTGATATGAGATTAGTCAGGGAAGCCTTCCAAGAAGAAGAAATTCCTAGAAGTGAGACTAGGGTGAGATCAAAGAATTGAGTAGGAGTTGCCCAGTAGAATTGGGGAGAAGGGAATTCCAAGTATAGGGAAAAGAATGTGCTCTACACAGAGGGGAAGGAGCCTGGCCCATAGAAGGGGTGATAGAAGGCTGGTGTAGGTAGAACCAGTGAGGGTAAGGAGCATGGGATGAGACGAAGCTTGGAAGGCAGACAGAAGTCCAGGGCCTTTCAGGCCATTGGCAGGATTTTTATATTTATCCTAAATTAGAACAGGCTCCAGGGTTTTAAGTGAAGGAAGTGGAATTGATCAGATTTGCCTTTTGTAAAGGTCTCTGTATCCACTGTGTAGGAATAAATCAGAGGAGGCCTGGGAGACATAAATATGGGATTCATTTGCACATAGATAATGGTAACTGAAGGTGTTGACACAGATGAGATTGCTTAAGGACTGCAGATAAGACAAGAAGAGAAGAGTACCTATGGCCAGTGTTTGAGAAACTCTAATATTGAAAATAAGGAAGAAAAAGTGAGCTAGCAAGGGAGTCTGTGAGGTACAAAGAAATCCAGGAGAGTATTATGTCATGGCATCCAAGGAAAATCACTGTGTCAAGGACAGAGGGATCAGTGGTACTGAACGCTGCTGAGAGGTCAAATAAGATGAGATCTGAAGAACATTCACTGAATTTCACAACATGAAGGCCACTAATGACCTCAATGAGTGTTGAGTGTTTCTTGTTCGGTGGGAGGGGAGCTGAGTCCAGACAGATTGGATTGAAGAGTAATAGCAGATGATGACAGAGAGACAGTGTATACTGATGACACTTTTGAGAAGTGTGACTGTAAGGGGAGAAGACATTGGGAGTTAGCAACAGGGAACGTCTGGATGATAGTTTTGTTTTTTAAAGGGGAGATGTGAACATGTTTAAAAGCTGATGAGAAGGATGCCATCGGAAGGGAGAGGTTCAATATATGAGTGAAACAGAAGAAAGAGGAGAGGAAACAGAGAGAGAAAGGGGGGGGGGAAATAATTGATAATGAAAGATTCCTAGGAAGGTCCTACCCAAGGGGAGATATCTGTCTTAAGTCGGAGAAGGGACAAATCTTCTATTGTAATAGGAAGAAGGGAGATGGCCACAGACGTAGATGGGTTTGTATATTTGGTATCAGGACAATCCTGTCTGATGGGTTTCCTTTTCTCTAAAGCAGGAGGTGAGGTAATCTGATGAGAATCAGGGAGGGCACGGTGGCATTAGAAGTCTGTGGAAGATGATGAAGTATGAAACAGTCATTACAGAAAGTGGAAGAGTGTGTTGAACAGATACTCAGTAGGATTTCAGGGCAAAGATAATGGCCCAATTAAGGCTGGTGATCTGAATTCATAGCAACACTGATCAGCTCCATTCAGTGACTTTTCTTTAGCAGGACCAGCCAAAGCCCTGGACAGCAAGTTAGGAGACCTGGGTTATTGATCATGACAGTTAAATAACTTGTCATGTGACCTTGGGTACATCCCTCTCTGGTTCTCAGTTTCTTCAATTTATCAAATGATTGGATCAGGTTAGATACTCTATAAAGTCTCCTTACAGCTTTAAGCTATGAATGCCTTCAACATTCACGGAGAGACCCTCTTAACTTACCAAGATTTTTCTATTGATTCCTTTAGTTTTTAATTAAAAAATGAGATGGAGCTTTATAAGACCTATAAGAAAATACATGCTTTACAGGAAAAAAGAAACCTAGATAATGTTCATACTCAACGGACCAACCACATCTCATGTATCTACATCTAAATCAGAGGCTGGCAGACTTTATCTGAACAGGGCCAGATACTAAATATTTTAGGATTTTGTGGGCCAAACAAGATTCTTTCACAATTACTCAACCACGTCGTACATCACGAAAGCAGCCATAGACAATCCGTCAATGAATGAGCCTGGCCCAATAAAACTTTATTTACAAAAACAGGCAGTGGGCTGGATTTGGCTGTGGGTGGTGGCTTGCCAACTCTTGATCTAAATATAGTGGGATATTCCTGTTTTTTTTTTTTTTTTAATTAGAGGATTTCCAATCTTGTTAGTTGGCCTCGAGAATGAAGAACTTTCCACAATTTATATGCAATAAATTATACAATGTATTAAAAACACTAACAAAGCAATTGAGCGGGCACTGCTATAAGCAAAAGGGGCAATCTCCCATCGTTGTGATTTGGCCGTGAAAGTGAAAGCAGAGCCCAGCCTTCCGCAGCTGTTCATCCCACTTCAGCTCAGAGAACTCTGCAGCTAGGAGCTCAGTAATGTGGTTTGGCACCTCACATCCAGCACACTTCGAAACCAGTGAGTGCACTGACAATGAACCGGTCACATGGAGAATCACAGCCCACAGTTTCTGGAGATGAAATTGGTGTAACAAATCAGAATATTCTCTTCGTGTTTATTTGGCATAGGTTGGGGATACGCTCCTCCGAGCAGAGCAGAGAGTGAGGAAAAGAAGGTAAAAGGAAGCATGCTAGGAAGCAGGATTAGGTCTCCAGACTGGGGCCAAGAAACCATTGGGGGAAGAGGGAAAACATACAAACGGCACCCAGCTATGCAAGTGACGCCTGAGAACCAACGTGGGGTGGAAGGGTCCCGCCAGTCTGGAGCGTGGAGACAGGAAAAGGCTGAGGGTCTGTTGCTCTGCTGGCTCCCTTGGGTGGGCCTGGTTTCAAAACTAAAATAAACTTGGGAGAGCCAGAGAGGAGGAAGGAAGGAAGGAAACAAACAAGTAGAGCTTCAGTTTACAGTTTCTCCCAATCAACATTCCCAGTCCTGCACCAAGCTCCCTGAAACGCCATTTCCCCTGTGTGCCATCTAAGCCTTTTCTGAAGAGCTGTTGCTTTGTAGTCAGTAAGCAGCAACCAACCAGATGCTGTGGAGTCGATTCCCACTCACAGTGCCCCCATGTGTGTCAGAGTAGAATTCTGCTCCATAGGGTTTTCAATCGCTGTGACCTTTTGGAAGTAGATTGCCAGGCCTTTCTTCTGAGGTGTCTCCGGGTGGATTCAAACCACCAGCCTTTCACTTAGTTGTCAAGTGCTTAACCATTGTGCCACCCAGGGACTTCTATGGTCAATAATTTCACACATACTAGCTTTGCTCCCCAGCTAGACTAAAAGTGTGCGAGGTCCATAGCTTTAGTTTTTGTGCTGAGCATAGACATGAAATAACCATGAATACCAATAGCTTTTATTCTGTCAGTTGCCCTGTGATCAGTAGCTGTACGCAGGCAGCAGGTATGATTACTATTCCCTTTTTCTACAGGATGTAACTTAGGCACAGCGAGGTTAAAGAACTAGAACAAGGCTACTAACAAGTAGCAGAACCAGAATTCAAAGCAGGTTGCCTTGATTCTGGGTCCCCAGCTCTTCACCTCTCAGAAGTACACTGCCTTTTCTAGAGTTTAGAGTTGGAAGGAACCCCAGAGATCGTTTGATTCAGCGTCTTATTTTTAGACATGGAAATGGAAAATTAAAAGGCTTGCCCAAGGTCACAGAGGCATTGGCCACGAAGCCAGCTTGGCCCCTGGATGCCTCATCCATGCTGCTACCGCACAGCCCCAGGCTGCTCCATGAGTATCCAATAACTCGTCCATGAAAAACAGGGCGGATGATCAAGCTGGACAGGATTTTTCTTTAGGGTGCTGGAAGGCAAGACTCTCCGTGGTGCTGGGACTTGCCCTGCACAAAGATAAACCGGCCAAGGCGAATGATTAAGGAGTCACTATGAATCGCCAAGAACGCGAGGCAACTAAGTGCCAGCATATTTCAAACAGGGAAAAGTTGCACATCTTAACTACGGTGTGGAAAGGAGTGTGCTTGTCTAGGCTCAGAGCAAAACAGCAAATGGAAATCTGAAATAAAGGAACTTAGCACTCAGGCATGAAGCTGACAGAAGCAGACACGAATACGTTCTTACAGCATATGCCACTTTGATGAAAGAGAAGGGGATCACCTTAAGACTCCTGGGAGCATTTGTGTTGAACAGTCAGAGAGGATCCAGCTTTGAAAAGTAGAACTAACACAACTTTGAGTCCAAGTTTTCTGCAACAAAGCACTCCTGAGTAGGAATTGGCTTGCTTTCTTACTTTTCTTTTTCTTTTTTTTTTAAAAGGAGAAAAGCTTCAGTCCTGAAAATTATTTTCCATATCAAAGACTAGAAGGTTTTTTTTAACATTGGAAAGTCCTTAGCATTTGAAGGAAGCTCTTTAAAGCTAGGTGCAAAAGAAATTCGTCCTAGGTTGTTTAAATGATTTGGTTTATGGTCATTAACAAGTCTTTGATTTTTGTCCATACAGAGAAATAATTAAATGGGTGTGCAAGTTTTTTTTTTAAGATAGCTTTATTGAGATATAATTCACATCCTATATAACTCACCCATATAAAGTGCACAGTTAGTGGATTTTAGTATATTCACAGAGTTGTGCACCGACCAGCGTTGTGGTGACATTGGTGAACATAGCCACCACCTCAAAAAGAAACCCACACGTACCCTTTAGCTATCACCTCCCTACCTTCCCATCACCCTCAGCCAGCCCTGAGCAACCACTAATCCCCTTTCTGTCTCTATAGATTTGCCAATTGTGAACATTGCATATACAGAATCATATACCATGTGGTCTCTTGTGACTGACACACTTTTGTTTCGATAATAATCTTGTCCAATAGGAAATATGGTGGGCAGGGGAGACAATGAAGACAGGGTTCTTTCTGGGTGCTCTCTTTAGCTGTCATTAGTTTGCCATCTGAGTAGCCAGGCAGCCCCTCGCCACGTGTAGCCCCTGGGATGCATAAACTGCACAATAGTGGCAAGATTGTTGATACAACTCTTCCACCAAGAGGCCAACAGACTAGTCCTCCAGACTGGACTCTGCACTTTAAGAATAAGCGGTCAGTTGGTCTACAGGAAACAGAACAATTTCCATGCTGGAAAGCTCAGATTTATAAGACATTAGTCATTTTATTCATTTACTCCTCCTCTGGCTTCCTCCTTCATCACGTCAGCTCCAGCTGGACACGGCTGGAGAAAAAAACACAATCAAGTTGACTTATCTCAGTGCAAACATGTGACCATGAACCTCAGGTGGGTCCTTATTGTTCCAAGGCACTCACTATATTCCCCAGATCAGTCACTCTCCCGTTCTCCTAGATAACAAGTTCAAGCATCTCCTGTCTTCAAAGCAACTTGTTCCCCATCCTCTCAGCTGATGCCCTTACTTCCTATTTTGCTGAGAAAATAAAAACCGTCAGAAAAACGTTCCCCAGGCTCCCACCACCACGTCTACTCCCTGACCAGCAACTGTACCCATATATTCTGTTACTATAGATCAGGGGTTCTCAGACTTTATTGTGCATTAGAATCACCTGAAGGACTATTAAAGCCAGATTGCTGGGCTTCACCCGCAGAGTTTCTGCCTCAGTAGGTTTTTGCATTTCTAATAAGTTCCCAGGTGACTGATGCTGAAGCTGCTGGTTTGGGGTTCACAATTTGAGAACCACAGCTATAGACAATCTACCTATAGTCCTATCTAAGTTCAACCCCTCTACTGTGCATCTGATCCCAAGTCCTCCCACACAGGGACATTGCTCCAGCAATTCTCTACTTCTCCCTCCTGCTTAATCGTTTGCCCCTTCTTTATTGGGTCATTCTCATCAACTCACAAATGTTATCTGTTGGATATATGTACATATGTGTATATATATATATATATATATATGTAAAACTCTGTTGACCTCACTTTACTTTTCAGCTTTCACTCCGTTTCTCTGCTCCTCTTTGCAGCAAACGAGTTGTCCTTCTTCTCTGACGCCAGTTCCTCTCCCCACTTTCTCTCTCAAAATGTTTCCAATCAGAGCCCACTACTCCCATGAAATCCCTAGTCAAGGCAACCCATAACATCCACATTGAAAAATCGTATGGTCAGTTTTATTTGATCTATTAGCAGTATTTGACACAGCTAGCTGATCACTCCCTCCTCCTTGAAGCACTTTCCTCGTTTGGCCTCCAGGATAAGACACTTTCTTAATTTTCCTCCCAACCCACCGGCCACTCCTCTTCAGTCTCTGGTTCTTTCTTATTCACCCAACATCCTCTATTCTCTACCGGTACTCACTGTTTTTGTGATCTCATCCAGACTCATGGCTCTAAATACTATATATATTCCTAAATTTATATCTGCAGTCCAGACATCTCCTTGACTTCTAGACTTGTATGTCTAACTCCCTGCTCTAGTGGACATCTGAAACTTGACATGTCCAAAATTGGTTTACAGGCCTTCCTGAGGACCACCCTCCTCAAAAAAAAAAAAAAAAAAAAAAACCAAACAAATAAACTTGTTCCATCCTCTGTCTTCTCTATCACTATATGTGACTATTCTAAATGATTCAAAATCAAAATATTCTTCCCATCTCCATTATTACTGCTAACATCTCTTACCGGGATTACTGCAATAGCCTGGTCTTCTGCTTTCATCCCTGTCCTCCAACATTTTATTACCAACACAGCATCCAGAGATGATTCTTTGAAAACATAAATTATATGACATGACTCCATTGGTCAAATTATATGTCATTTAATTTCACCCATCTTCACCAAACCCCGCAAGTGTTTCCTGTTTCACTCAGGGTGAAAGTGAAAATCGCCCGATATCTCTGCTTTTATCCCCTGCTGTTCTTCCTGACTCACCACTGACTCCATTTCTGTCTCACTGGTCTCCTCTTGCTGTTCCTCAAGCACATCAGGATTGCTCCTGTCTCAGGGCCTTTGAACACGCTCTTTCTGGAAAGCTCCTCCCCAGATATTGTCAAAGATCTTACCCCCACCTTTTACAAGTCTTTGCTCACATGTTACCGTTTCAATAAGATCTTACCTAATCACCTACCTAACATTGCACCCTTTACTCCCAATCACACTTTCCTATTTTCTCTCCATAGAGCTTTTTACTTTCTCATGTACTGCATGATTTTGGAGCCCTGGTGGTTCAGAGGTTAAGAGCTTGGCTGCTAACCCAAAGGTCAGTGGTTCAAATCCACCAGCCCCTCCTTGGAAACTCTATGGGGCAGTTCTACTCTGTTCTATAGGGTTGCTATGAGTTGAAATTGACTCAACAGCAACAAGTTTGGTTTTTTTTTTTTTTAATACTACATGATTTACTTCTTCATATTATTTATCGTCTATTCTACCATTAGATTGTAAAACCATGAAGACAGTTTGTTTTTTCTTCCTATTTTTGTTCATTGCTCTGTCTCTAGCACCTAGAACAGTGTTGGGCACATAGCAGGTACTTGATATATTTATTTACAGAATTTAGTTCTTGTAAATCTTCTTTCAGTCAATTCAGATGGTGGGCTAAAACAGAATATATCTTCTAGATAATTTTGGCCCAGAATGGAAAGTTAAGGAATATTAGTGTGATATAGAGGGGCAAAGCATTCCATTTTTAGTTTCAAACATAACAGAAGAGGATATTACTCTTCAGGTTTTCCTTAATGACTTCCATCCATTTATGTACAACAACAGTACAAAGTTTGCCATTTTTGGTATTCTGCCAATCCTAACTTGCCTACTGGAATGGTTCCAATTTTCTCTTCTCTTTTTTCCTGTTCTTTGTCACCCAACTGCTGCCATGCATTGAGTGTGTACACCAGACTCTTTATACACATCATCTTATTTAATCCTGACAAAACCACTGCAAATCAGGGAGCATTATCTCTATTTATCAAGTGAGGAGACAGATGTGGAGAGCGGTAAGGTGGTTTGCTCAAGATCACTCAGCTAAGAAGTTGAAAGAAAACTTGCCAGACCCCAAAGCCCATGCTTTTAAAACCATACTATGATGCCACCAACATGCATAATACACATAACATACTTAATTTCTTAGTATTTAGATTTTGACGTTTTAGCTCCTCCCAGAATATATTTGAAGACGATATTGGGATTGACTTCATGACACACTAGATAGTAAACCTCATGGAGACTGGAGTTACCGTCAGTCTTTTTGCAGGTATTTCCTCCATGCCAGCACCAAGGTCTGGACATAGTGGGGGCTCAATAAATGCTTATGGAATAGATGTTTGTTGAATTAAACATAGACAATTATATTAATATATAGTTAATTACACTCAGAAATCATTTATTCTCATCAGTTAAAGATTGCCTCTAGAAGCTTTAGAGAAATAAATTTGTTAAAAATGAGAGGAATTCAAAGTTAACACCACGTATAATAAATATATGAGTCCTATGCCGTTATCTAAAGAGCCCTAGTGGCACAGTTGTTAAGTGCTTGGCTGCTAACTGAAGGGTCAGCAGTTCAAACCCACCAGCTGCTCCACAGAAGAAAGATGTGGCAGTCTGCTTCAGTAAAGATTTACAGGTTTGGAAACCATATGGGGCAGTTCTACTCTGTCTTATAGGGTCACTATGAGTTGGAATTGACTCAACAGCAATGGGTTTTGTTGGTTGTGTACGTCATTATTCAGAGTGATGTCTCAGTTCTAAGGTTTTTGAAGACACTGTACCTGGGAAGAATGAAGAAATGACATTTTTGCAACCCACTTGGCTTTGATTGTACGTATATTTATTGATGCCTAGGTCTTACACTGAAAGAATTTCACACTTGGAAAGGCTCTTAGCCTCATTTTATATTTGAGGAAACTACGGTCTTGAGAAGACAAACAAATCTCTAAATGTCAAAAGTTAGAGTCAGAGTTGAGTTGATAACCCAGGCCCCTTTGGTGCTTAAAAACAATAACTACACCCCCTCTCCACCTATCGACACGGTCAGGTTCCAAAGACTAGGTTGCTACATGAAAACTGGCATTATGTGAAAATGGAGGATGACCACATCAGCTCACAAAATGGAGGATGACTACATCATTACATAACTGCCAAATTACATCATTACATAACTGTCAAATTACATCTTACATAACTGTCAAACCACTGAGAATCATGGCCCAGCCAAGTTGACACAGTCTTAACCATCATAGCCGGTGTTACTGTCGCCTCCCACCTAGCATCTGTTATTACCAGACGTGTGTAGTTAATGCACAAAATAGTCAGATAGTACATTTTTTACTATTGTTGTAAATGTGAAATATCAGATAATGAGACAACTGATAAGTGAAGAGTAGGTGTATATCATTTCATCTCTTCAGAGTTTGTTTTTGTGAAAAGTTGTAGACAAAGCTTGGGCATAGAGGATCAGTTTTACACTGAGATTCAGGAAAAATTTATTTATATGCCTCACATTATTGCCTTGTTTTCCCAGCTGACAATGCCTAAGTTAAATGAAATAATATCTGAAAATTCCTTATCACAGTGGTTAGTACTGAGAAAACATTTATTAAACAGTAATTATTGTTAATTCATGGTGATGGTTAAATTTATGTGTCCACTTTACTTGGCTATGGTGCCCAGTTGTTTGGTTAAACACTAGTCTAGATGCTGCTATGAAGGTATTTACATGCAAATAACACTCAGATCAGTTGACCTTAAGTAAAGCAGATTGCCCTCCATTATGTGTGTGGGCCTCATCCAATCAGTTGAAGACCTTAAGAGCAAAAACTGAAGTTTGAGGAAGAAGGTTCTTCTCCAAGACTGTAAACAGGTGTCCTGCTAGAATTTTGAGGCTGTTCCCTGGTCCACTGATTTTGGACACAAGGCTGCCAGAGTTTCCAGCTTGGTGCCTGACCTATGGATTTTGGACTTGCCAGCCTTCACAACTGTGTCAGCCAATTCCTCAAAATAAACCTCTCTCTATGTATGTATGTTTTATTGGCTCTGATTCTCTGAAGAATCCTGACTAAGGTCATTTCACATTTTAAGTAAGCCCTGTCCCAGGTAGAGTAAAAGCTGCAGTTAATTTGCTACCTGAAAATAGGGACGTCTCAGATGTTTGACGCTTAGAGAATCCCCCCAACAATAAGCCTGTAGTTGCAAAAGTACAACCAGAGTTTGAGAGTTTACTAGCAATATCCTAAAATTCCACAAGAGGGCAGACCTCCTCACGGCAGAAGGGCACCAGAACGGGGAGTGGGCGGGGGGGGGGGGGGCAGGGAGAGGAGGCAGTAGGAGGGAACTATGGGTGCTGAGGTAAGCTAACAATACCATCAATAAAAGTTATTATTAAGATACTTTTGAGTGATGATAAGTACTGTGGATAAAATGAAACAGTAATGAAATAGAAAATGACTCCAGGGGGAGAGTTAACGGGAACATTAGCTAAGCAGAGAACTGAGCCTTGGATGGGAAAGGGTCACCCATGAGTAGACTGTGGCAAAAGTGTTACATTTGAAGAAATAGCAAGTGCCAAGTTGAACATGATCTTGGCCTACTTGAAGGATAGAAAGAAAGTCAATGTGGCTGGAACATTGCAAAGGAGGGCGGTGAAGAATGAGAGGTGTGGAGAAATCATCATATCATGTAAGTGACATAGCTGGGATTAGATCTCATGTGTTTCTGACCCCAGGATTTGTGCTCTGAATCACTATGCTACTCTGAACTCTTGGAAAAAGCCAAGGGCACACTGTATTCAAGGCAGCAAAAATGGTAACTTTTAGAAATAATTAAAACGTTTAGGAGATGTCTCTGTACTTTTCATTAAATAATTCATCAGAAATCACAAGAGTTTAGATCTCAGGTTTATAAGGAAGAAGCACTGAGACATACACCTAAACGTATTTAAGATTTTATGTTTCAAAATTTAATCTGATCTAAGATCCCTCTTTATCTACTTTTATGGCACTGTATAACAATCAAGGTTTACAGCGATGCTCCATAGAATTATTTTTCTAAGGCAAAGAGGAATACATATAAACAACTTCATCGAAAAGAGTTTTACTGAAATATTTTGAAGGAAATACACCCGAAGATTTATACAGAGGAATATTCAAAGATTATAAATAGCATAAATATCTAACAATAGGGAATTATTTAAATACATTATGATGCAGGCAAATGATAAAAATTCTGTTTTCAGAGACTATCTAATGCTACATTAAATACTCATTGTTGTTCAAACAGTTAAAGGAAATACAAGCAACAAAATAAAAACTACATACGAAAGGTGAGCCCAGTTTTTAAAAACTATACACAGGCAAGCAAAACACTAAAACACCAAAATGATACAAGAACGACTGTGTTTTCTTCACAATGCTTTTGTTTATTAAAATTACTTCAAAGAGTGCACTTATAATCATAAATTTAATTGTGAAATATACTCGATATATTTGCCACAGAAGTTTTAATCTTTATTTGAATAATTTCAAAATCTATTCTGTGCTTTCTTTTTGGTATAGAAACTTATGTAGTTTTTGACATGATAGGGAGAAAAAAAAAATCATTGCGTGAAGTTAGATCTTAGGGTCTCCCTCCTTTAATACTTCATGGAATGAACAAAAACGTATATTAAAATAAAACAAGAACAAAACAAAATGTTGCCAGCGGCCCCAAAACAAAGAAAGGCGTACGACTCCTCACCATAAGACGTGGTGGCCAGAGGAGTAGAAGTCTCTGGACTGCTGCAGTGTGTCTCCAACCCCTCTGACTCTGAGACAATACAGAGGAGAGGAGGTCAGTGGGCTGAATCTAGAGAATCTCTAATGATAACTTTTGACCTGGAAAGGAGTGAACTGACAGAGGTGAAGAGGTAGTCCTGGCAAAAGTCAAGAAAAACACCTTAGAAAATAGTAGCTCTGGTGTACGATCATGGGGCCTTGGCAAAGGCAGATATTATCTTTTTCCAGGACTCTGATCCAAACTGGGGAAGGAACTGAAGCCCACAGCAACAGGATCCACTCCAGCGAGTGGAAGGGTCCCTGGTATGGGGTATTTAACGGGATTTAGAAGAGGGTGCTCGACGGCAACGGGTTTTCTTTTGTTTTTTAATTTAATTCTTACAAATGGGTGGCATTGCTCAGATTGAGAAATTGAAAAGGAGTTTTTTTTTTTTTAATGTTAACATACAGATCAGAGGTTTATATTTTGGAAACACAGGAGGTAGCAGACAGTTCTATTAAAAATGGCAAATTTTTTGAACAGCAACTCTAACGTAGTACTGCATCTTTCCTTTTAGTAATTTGTCTTGCTTCACCTCTTTGAAGAGCAAAGAGGCCAGTAAAAGCATGCAAACTGTGCTAGGTACTTAACTAGGTTTATTACTGGATGAGGTATAACTTTATTAAACTTTAAACACATTTTAACGAGCTACAGGTGTAGTTTGTTCTGTAGAACTACAACGGATTGCTCACTTCCTGACTCACTTTAAAAATGAAATACAAGTGTCAGGTCAGAGACAAGCTGGAAATCCCAACTAATTATCAAAACAACAAGAATGTAAAGGGATTCACGCTGCCATCTAATCAAGTGGTCCAGCATTCTTGGGTGCTAACATTATGAGCACTTATCTATAATGCCACTGCTCAGACTGGCAAGAAATTAGATACTTCTCAACCCTTCCAGCTGGGGCTTAATAGAAGCATTGCTAGCCTCTGTGCAATTCTTGCAAGGGTCTGAAAAGGAACTGCCTCTAAAGTAGCAGCTAATGATGGGTCAATTCAACAGGACACTGAGATTTAAGTCAGACGGTATCCTGGAAATTGCACTAGACTGGGAGTTGGCAGACATGAGTTCCAGCCTGATCTTTGTCCCCAGTCAGTCGGGGACTCTTGGGCAAGTCTCTTTGCCCTTTGGATCCTTTGTAAAATGGAGAGGTTTGACTAATTCATTTCTAAAGTTCTTTCCTTCTCTAACATTCTTCGATACTGAAGCATGAGTTTTCACTTAATCTTGCACAAATGTTTAGGATCCTACCATATGCTTTGTTTTCCTGTCTGGCAACCCCTGACAAGGCTCATTGGGATGATTCAAGAGTGCTAGGAAGGCTCCCTTTTCCAAAATCCTTTCTCTTCTGGATGCTCTGGTATAAGAAAGTTTCCTCTAAAAGATACACATCCAAACACAGCCCTTCCTGGGCAAGCGTGAACAATAATCTAAGTCACTATTGCCTTAGAGTAAATTATTTGTTAGATATTTTAATTACTGGAGTGTAATCCTTGGGTGGCGGAAATAGTTATTCACTCAACTACTAGCAGAAAGATAGGTGGATGAACCCAACCAGAGGCACCTTGGAAGACAGGTCTAGCGATATGCTTCTGAAAGGTCACAGCCTTGAAAATCTTATGGAGCAGTTCCACTGCACAGGGAGTCATCATGAGTGGGAATCAACTCCAGGCCAACTAGCAACAACGGGGTGTGATCAGAGGCAGTGAGAAAGTTCTACATACCAAGAGGACGTTCAGTGCTGGAACCAAAGTGTCCTGCCTTCTTTTTTGTTCTTTTTTACAGAATCAAATCACTATTTTTTTGTTTTACACCAGGGCATTACCTGAACCTGTAAGCACATGGCTTATGTAAACACCAAACAAATCAGAACCTGTTCTTTTTTCCCTCTGCCACCTCTTGGGATGAGCAGCTCTGGAAAAGGGGAAAAACGAAAGTAATGAAGATGAGGCTTGGACTTTTCTAGAATGTCCCTTTGTGAATGTGGCTAAATTTGAAAAGCAGACAGCTATGGGAACAAATGTTGTGGTGTGAGGTTAGTAAACGGACTTTTCCAGGGCAAAGGGTGGGCGCCTGGGACATTCTTTAAGAAGCGGTGCTCTCACTGACTTACAAGGAACAGAATACAGCTATTTTTCCCAATTGTAGGTTCTTAATAGAAGACACCCAACTGGGCCGTCTTTGAAGTCCTAGAACCTCTTCATTTTACCAGAATGGGTAAGAACTTCATAATAACTTCTGAGTCTAAGAGGCTGTCCTGGATATTCTCCATAGCCTAATTTCTCCATCAAGAACATACTGTGGCTCACAATGTTTGTATGACAATGCACATTTTTCTCGTGAAACAAGCTAATAGTCCAAATACAGGCACATAGGCTCTCGGGAACTTTGTTTCCCAGCATTAAAGGTGGAGGCAAAATATTACATGGTTAATGCTCTGGAGGAAAGAACAAAGGTCCGAAGTTAATGTCTTTATTTTACCACAAGTTCCTTGAATAAAGATATACATTCAAATACACCTAAAAAAATTAGAGGGTCTATGTTCAAAGCAGAGTTAATAAAACATAAATACTTCTATATTTCAAGTGGTTTGTAAATATTGTTTGCCGTTCAGTCGATTCTGACTCCTAGCAACCCTATAGGACAGAGTAGAACCATCCCATAGAGTTTCCTAGGCTGTAATCTTTACGAGAGCAGCTCACCAAGTCTATTTCCCCCCGCGGAGCCACTAGTGGGTTCAAACGGCCAACCTTTCCATTAGCAGCCGAGCGCTAAACCATTCTGCCACCAGGGCTCCTTTTGTAAATACTAGCCTCATGCAATGTCCAAAGAAGACTTTCTTCCAGTAACGTCTTGTTCATAGATAACAATAACAACAAAAAGACCCAAACCCTGTTGCTGTTGAGTCAATTCCAACTTATAGTGACCTTATAGGACAGAGAAGAACTGCCCCGTAGGGTTTCCAAGGAGCAGCTGCTGGATTTGAACTGCCCGCCTTTATGGTTAGCAGTCATAGCTCACCATCTTAACCACTGTGCCAGCAGGACTCCATTCACAGATAGCAGGTAAGCAAATTACTTGAACTTAAATTTTGATATTTTCATATCCTCTAATTGTAACTGAGTCAACAAACCCCTGGGACTTTCAAGGGGAACAGACAGATCAACATAAAGTGCTCAGCATTCAAGATGCTCAACAGTAAAGTTCTTTTTTGCTGTTTTATCCACTTTATTGTAAGTTTGTGGTTTTAAAAACTTTTTTCTTTCCTTCGAGTGAAAGCTATGGGAAGCCCAGTAAGTAAAACACATTCACTCAAAGAAGCATTTGTTAAAGCTGGTCGGATGGGGGAGGGGAAGGGGGCTGATCCCCTCTGTACCCCAATCTATGTGTCCACCTCTAAAAAACAGCTATGAACTCTGGGGGTCTTGTGTAATGCATTTTGACAACCTGGGTTTGAGAGCTGGACAGCAGCATGAACATCACCTGAGAGCTCGTTAAGCATGCAGAATCTCAGGGCCCCAGACCTCCAGAATCAAAATCTGCATTGTAAACAAGATCCCCATCGATTGGATTCGTGGGCTCCTGGAAGTCTGAGAAGCCTAGAAGAGTGAGAGAGGTTTCATAGAGAAAATGGGAGAGGTGGAGGCTTATGCCAGTGTTATGGACTGAATTGTGTGACCCCAAAATATGTGTTGAAATCCTAATTCCTGCACCTATAAATATGACCCTGTTTGGAAATAGGGTTTTCTTTTGTTATGCTAATTAGGTCATGCCAGCGTAGAGTGTTGAAGTACAACCAGAATGCTCCGTAGAAGGAAGGATGGGGAGACTACGTCTTACATACTTTGGACTTGTTGTCAGGAGGAATCAGTCCCTGGAGAAGGACATCTCGCTTGGTAAAGTACAGCGTCAGCGAAAAAGAGGAAGACCCTCTACGAGATGGACTGACAAGGTGGCTGCAACAATGGGCTCAAGCATAACAATGATTGTGAGCATGGCGCAGGACTGGGCAGTGTTTCGTTCTGTGGTGCACAGGGTCGCTATGAGTTGGAACCAACTTGACGGCACCTAGCAACAACAACAGCATAGGGTGGATCCTAAACCTAATCACTCCTGAGTCACACAAAGACCAGAATAAACACAGATTCACACACACTGGGGAGAGGAAGACAGACAATAGAGACAGATGTATCTACAGGCCCAGGAATACCAAGGATTGCTGGCAGCTACTAGAGGCTAAAAAGACAGGGAAGGGCCTCTCCCTAGAGCCATGCCCTGAATTTGGACTTCTAGCCTTCTGAACTGTGAGAAAATACATTTCTATTCTCTAGAGCCACCCACCTGTGGTACTTGTGTTACCACAGCACTAGGAAATTAAGACAACCAGTGATTCTCATATCTAGCTGTGTTAGGTTACCTGGGGCGCTTGTGAAAACACAGATTGCTGGGCCCTATCCTGAGCTTCTGACTCAGTAGGTCTGGAATGGGGCCTGAAAATTTACATTTCTAACAAGTTCCTGATGATGTTGATGCTGCTGATCCAGGGATCACACTTTGAGAATGACTGGTGTATACTATTTTATCTCTATGTACCTCCTTACCTCCCATCTTTGACTTATTTTGTTGTTGTTGTTAGCTGTCATAGTTGATTCCAACTCATGGCGACCACATGTGTGCAGAGTGGAACTGCTCCATAGGATTTCTAAGGCTGTGACCTTTCAAAAGCAGATTGCCAGGCCCGTCTCCCAAGGTGCCTCTGGGTGGGTTTGAACCACCAACATTTTGGCAGGTAGTTGAGTGCTTAAACATTTACACCACCCAGGGACTCTCAATTTACCTATACCCACTTGATCTGCCTGTCTGCCCATCTGTTTCTTTTCTCACATTTCCTTCCTCCTTCTTCCTCTCCCCTCCCTCTTTTTCTCATCTATCTGTGGAACAATGGAGTCAATATTTAGTTTCAACTCACTGTAGCTACTCATCTCTCACCTAAGTGTTACAAAAGTGATGCTCACTCACCAATCCTGCCCTCAAGGTGCTGACAGTTCCTCAGGGTAGATAAGACTAGTTGTCATGGATTGAACTGTGCCCCGCAAAATGTGTGCTGACTTGGCTGGGCCATGATTCCCGGTATTGGTTGATCATCCACCATTTTGTCATCTGATATGATTTCCGATGTGTTGTAAATCCTACCTCTATGATGTTAATAAGGCAGGACTAGAGGTAGTTATGTTGATGAGGCAGGACTCAATCTACAAGATTAGGTTGTGTCTTAAGCCAATCTATTCTGAGATATAAAAGTGAGAAGCGAGCAGAGAAACAATGGGACCTAGTACCACCAAGAAAACAGTGCTGGGAGCAGAGCAGGGTTCCTGCACGGAAAAGCTCCTAGACTAGGGGAAGACTGATGACGGAGACCTTCTTCCAGAGTTAACAGCTTCCCCTGAAGCTGGTGCCCTGACTTTGGACTTGCAGCCTCCTAGACTGTGAGAGAATAAATTTCTCTTTGTTAAAGCCATCCACTTGTGGGATTTCTGTTATAGCAGCACTAGATAACTAAGACAGTAGTACATAAACATCTATAATTCAAGGTAGAAACAGATAAATCTCCCGCAGGAGATCCAGCTAAAGTGCCAAGTGAGTAAAAGGAGCACTTTAAAAAAAAATCTCAATTCTCTCATTTAGTGCAATCAATTTAATCTTTCTGAGGTGAATTAGGGTCTTAAGCTTTCAGTAAGTGTTTATTAAACTAAAAATTTTGAATAGCAGAATAGTAAATGATGCTCGACCGCCATCACTGCCCTTTCAAGTTCTCTAACTAGAATAGATCTGGATTTTGTACACTTGTTCAAAATGTGTAAATATAGATAGTACAGAATAGTGGGCTGAATTTTCTTCCTTAACTTTCTGTCACTTGCTTCTTTCTCATAAGAATTTAACAGGGGAAATTATGGTTACATGAGGATACTATCTATTTTAACTGAGGTTTTACTCTATATTGATGATAGCATCTCCGTGAAGAAGTAGATTTTTTAAAAGTCAGGCACATTATTTGTTATAATGTTAGGAGGAGGGGACTGGCCACTGTTTGTGTGAATTTTTTAGTTTAGTCACAACACTATATTTTAGATTATAGCCCTAAATAAAGTTGCGACAAGCTGTAGAACATTCTACTTGTAATAAAACCTAGGGAAGAACACAGCCCATAGCTGGTTCAGGAGGAACAGACCCTCTGGAGAAGGGAACAAACAGTTACCTCTTTGGCCAGTGGACATCTGTCCATGTCCAGTGGAGGAATACACTGACCTGCAGCAAAAGCACTGACTTATTTTCCTTCATCTATTGGGTGCCAGTGTCACTGCTCAACCAATGGTCACACACCAGACCCAACAGAAACTTCTGGAATAAAGTGTAAACCACAAATCCCAGCCATATGCATCTTTGTCATACACAATTAAAAGGCTGTAGCAAAATGGCAAAAAATCTTACTGAGGGGCAAATTTCTTACTGCGCTGTAATCTGCCCGTTAGATGCACCTCTTACTGCCAGAATAAATGTTTGCTCCCGAGAGACATCCAAGCAGATATGTTTCCACTAAGCTAGTGCTCAAATAAGTGTGATTCGAGGATTTCAGTTATTAGGAAGGCTTAGAATAGCAAGGTTTAAGAGCTCAGCTCAGCAGAGAAATAAAAGGGCACAGGCAAAAGGAAAGATGATTCGGAGAGATAAGTCAGGAGCACAAGCAAAATGCAAATGGTAGAGAAGCAGATACAAAGGAAGAGACCAGAGTATCTGAGCCAAATCAGCAGGAGGGAGAAAGGAGAGAACACGCTTTGATACTCTGGGCTCCAGGACTTTCAACTCTGTACACAGTCTACATAAACTCTGAAGAAGCCAGATAAATCCAACTGCCAACAGAAAACACCCAAAGTCAAACAGAAAACTGGAATTAATTTAAGTGGGGATGATGTTAGAGCTATGATTTAGAGGAAGGCATGCCATAACAAAACCCTTTTGCATTTTTTTTAGCTAATATTAGCATTGAGCAGATATCACTGTAAAAGACAGCTTTTCAAAATGTTATGAGAAGTAACAGAGAAAGTCCAAAAATGTAGATACACAGGGCCCTGTTGCTGTTAGTAGGTGCCATTGAGTCGCTTCCCACTCATAGCAACGCTATGTACAACGGAACGCGGCACTGCCCAGCCCTGTGTCATCCTCACAATCTTTGTTATGTTTGAGCCCATTGTTGCAGCAACTGTGTCAATCCATCTTGTTGAGGGTCTTCCTCTTTTTCGCTGACCCTCTACCTTACCAAGCATGATGTCCTTCTCCAGGGACTGGTCCCTCCTGATAACATGTCCAAAGTATGTGAGATGATGTCTTGCCATCCTTGCTTCTAAGGCGCATTCTGGCTGTACTTCTTCCAAGACAGATTTGTTCTTTCTTCTGGCAGTCCTTGGTACATTCAATATTCTTCACCAACACCATAATTCAAAGGCATCAATTCTTCTTCGGTCTTCATTATTCATTGTCCAGCTTTCGCATGCATATGAGGCACAGGGCCCTGGGTACCTGTGTATCTTCCATCTCTAAGCACTGGAGGGAGCTGCCTTGTACTTAGAAGCATTGTGTGATACAAAATGCCAGACAACACATCACTCAGGCAATCTCATGTTACAGAGTCTTAAAGCAAATTTGTTAGTCATTTTTCTTCAAAAGAAGTTCATTATTTTATTCTCTTTGGAATTGAGGCATTCAATGGTTGGAAACAAACAGGTTTACCTACTGTTTTAAACATAACCAAAGTCTGCCAATGAAACCAATGTGGTTCTGGGGAAATGAATTTCTAGTTGGCTAGGAAGGTGTACTAGTACCAGTACACTAGTATCCTGGACTGAATTCCAGGATAACCCTAAGAGTCGATCATGTTCACAGGATTTTGGAACTGGAAACCTCTAAGCATTTATCTAGTGCAATTATCACACTTTCTACTAAAAGAAGCTGAGGCCTTGAGAGGGTGAGCAACTTGGTCCAGCTTACATGGCTAACTGGGGGAAGACAAAGGCTCTAGAACACTTGTCTCTTGACTCCATTTCTTAAAAATGAGCATTTCCATGCTGGAGAGGTTGTAGAGAGACTGGAACACTTATACACTGTTGGTGGGAATGTAAAATGGTACAACCACTTTGGAAATAGATTTGGTGCTTCCTTAAAAATCTAGAAATAGAAGTAACATATGATCCAGCTATCTTGCTCCTTGGAATATATCCTAGAGAAATAAGAGCCATCACACAAATAGATATATGCACACCCATGTGCACTGCAGCACTGTTCACAATAGCAAAAAGATGGAAACAACCTAGGTGCCCATCAATGAATGAATAGATAAACAAATTATGGCATATCCACACAATGGCATGCTACACAACAATAAAGAACAACAATGAAGCCGTGAAACATAACATGGAGGAATCTGGAGGTCATTATGCTGAGTGAATTTAGTCAGTCACAGAAGGACAAATACTGTTTAAGACCACTATTATAAGAACTCAAGAAAAGGTTTAAACACAGAAGAAAACATTCTTTGATGGTTACAAGGGTGGAGAGGGAGGGGGAGGGTTATTTACTAACTAGATAGTAGATAAGAATTATCTTAGGTGAAGGGAAGGACAGCACACACTACAGGGGAAGTCAGCACAACGGGACTAAACCAAAGCTAAGAAGTTTCCTGAATACAAACAAACACTCTGAGGGACAGAGTAGCAGGGGCAGGGGTCTGGGGACCATGCTTTCAGGGGACATCTAGGTCAATTGGCATAACAAAGCTTATTAAGAAAATGTTCTGCATCCTACTTTGGTGAGTGGCTTCTGGGGTCTTAAAAGCTTGCAAGCAGCCACCTAAGATGCATCAATTGCTCCCAACCACCTGGAGTAAAGGAGAGTGAAGAACACCAAAGACACAAGGAAAGTATTAGCCCAAGACACAGAAAGGGCCACATAAACCAGAGATTTTACCAGCCTGAGACCAGAAGAACTAGATGGTGCCAGCTACCACCAATGACCACCCTGACAGGGAACACAACAGAAAGTCCCTGATGCAGCAGGAGAAAGGTGGGGTGCAGAACTCAAATTCTAGTAAGATGACCAGACTTAATGGTCTGAGTGAGACTGGAGGAACCCCGGAAAGCATGGCCCCCGGATTCTCTATCAGCCCAGAACTAAAGCAATTTCCAAGGCCACCTCTTCAGACAGGGATTGGGCTGGACTGTGGGACATAAAGTGATACTCGTGAGGAGTGTGCCTCTGAGTTCAAGTAGATACAAGAGACTAAATGGGCAGCTTCTGTCTGGAGGTGAGATGGGAAGGCAGAGAGGGTAAGGAGCTGGTTGAATGGACATGGGGAATCAGGGTGGAAATGAGGAGTGTGCTGTCCCAGTACGGGGAGAGCAGGTAGGGTCACATAACATTGTATGTATAAATTTTTGTATGGGAGACTAACTTGAAATGTAAACTTCATTTGAACTACAATAATAAACAAAAAAAAAAAAGGAAAAATAAGCATTTCCAAATGTTACTCATTCAAGTAAAATCTTCATAATTTTGGCCACATCTGAGTAACACCAGTACTTGAAATTTTTCCCTCCAAGTCCACTCATTTTTTTTAAAACTAAAATTCATTTAAAAGGGCATCTTTAGATCACTACTCTAAATGAAAAAACCTGTTTTGCTTGTCATAAATATAGAAAATAAAATTATGTTATAAAACTGTAGTTAGATACAGTTGTTCAGCAACAAGTTAGTAGCCAGAGGCCTGATCTGTGTTGCAAAGAGATGGGCAGCGGTTAGAGTTGAGGGTAATTAGAACGACACTGGGCTTTCTCCTGGCTCTAATGAGACTAAAAGAGAATCATAAGGGTGTGTGCATATCAATGACATAGCCTCTTCCACCTATAATCGTACTAGGCACAGCTAAAATCACCTCCCAGTCCACCAGGAGTGCAAAGTCCCCATTTTGGGAAATATGACAATATTGTATATTGCACATATTTTGTGAGTGAAGGAACAATCTCTAGCCTTTATGGTGTTGTTTCAAACATCTGCCTTAATGGGATATTTTGACGGCTCTTTTCACTTCAAAGACAGAACCTCATTAAATAGAATTTTATATACTTCGAAGCACCTATGTCAATGTCTAACTCATACCAGGGAGACTTGATAACATTTGCTAAAGGCATGAATTGATGATTTATAGTTTTAATTACACTCGACTTCTGTGACAATATTTTCTGGCTTTGATTTGTTCATATGAACAGACTTTGTTTAAAATAAATTAGTTTTTATTATAGAAATTCTGTAATTCTTTTCTGCTGGTGCCTGATAAATCTATAACTAAAAGTTTCATTACTTAAAATATAATATAGTACAAGAAAACAATTAATTGGGCAAAAAACCCCCCACAAATCTATTTCAGAACTAACAATTTCTATAACCAGGTAAGACAATGACGTCATGTTGAAGACTATTAGCTGAAATAAATTGCTCTTGACATTATGGTTTCCAACTGACACATTTATTGCCGTGAGCAGTGGCAAAAGATACGAAAACACTCAACAGAGAAAATATGCATTACGGTAATTGGGATTTCTTGTGGGGTGTGAGTTACCGAGACCCCAGAGAGCCATAGATTTTTAGAGTTTCAGGTGACTGACATGGTGGAAGAAAATGGACAATAATGTGGGTCAGACAGACTTGGATGAAAAGCCCCACTTTGCCACTTAATGTGGCATAAGCGAGAAAGTTATTTAAAGTTTTCGAATTCCAATTTCCTCAATTGTAAACTGAGAGTAGGGGCAGTGATAGCAGCCTCATAAGTGTGTAAGAGGAAATAATATTTATCAAGGACTTTATAGAGTGCCTGCCACACAGTAAATAGTACATGCCAGCTATGAGGATTGTGATGGTCTTGTGGTCATTATATTTAGAAGGTAATGGCCACTTACTTATAATTGAGCTCTATACTGGGGTTGGTAGGTGCCTGCAGGATTTTATCTTAGTTCTGATAAAGATTGCCAATAACGATACTGCCTTTCTCTTAGTTGTGGATGAATGTTTTTCCTTAGCAAAGAGTTTTTGGTCATTTAACCACAATTTTGCCAAAACCATACCCATGTGAGTTAAGGGAAAAGAACTAACCTAGTTTTTGGAAGGATTAGGCCAAGACCACACTGATTTCTTTTTCCCACCACGTTTCGCCTAGCTGTGGTCACATTTTGTCATGACCATGTAAATCGTTTCAGATCCTAGGTCTCTAAGCATTTTTCCTTTTTTTTTTTTTTTTTTCACTTTGCAATTATTGTTTAATTTCATTTTCCCCAATCTTTTTTTTTTTTTTTTATACATATTTTATTGTACTTCAGGTGAAAGCTTACAGAGCAAATAGTTTCTCATGAAATAGTAGTACACATGTTGTTTTTTTTGACATTGGTTAACAACCCCACAACGTATTAAGCCTCTAAATTCTCAACCTTTGCATTTTTCCTTTTTTTAAATTTGCAAACATTCATCCACTGAATTGTTTGACTATGCTCCGGATCTTTTTTCCTATTAAAGTTCATTGACCTCTCACCGATTTTTAGACCATCTGGATCCAAAATAGCAAAGAAAATTAAATATTCTATCTTGATAAAATAACCATCAGTACCAAATACTTGTTTGTGTTGACTCAAAGTTTCAGATGATTTAGTATATGACATCATCATCTGGAACTCCTTTATTCAAATTCTGTTTACAGCTGAAGAACTAGTGTGAAGCACTCACATATACATATATGTATTTTTTCCAATAGAAAAAACATAACAGATTGCTGTGAATTCAAAACAATAACAACACACACAAACACACACACACACACCCCCCCAATTCTTTATGTCCATGAGCTGTCAACAGTAATTTTAGTGTTTGTAGGGGTTTCTAACGTCCCATTTTTTCATTTATTTAATAAACTCTGGTCACCTATTAGGTGCAGGAACCCTGGTGGCATAGTGGATAAGAGCTTGTCTGCTAACCAAAAAGTTGGCAGCTCAAATCCACCAGTCGCTCCTTGGAAACCCTATGGGGCAGTTCTACTCTGTCCTATAGGGTTGCTATGAGTTGGAATTGACTTGATGGCAATGGGTTTTGTTATTAGGTGCTAGGCACTCTTCTAAGTGCTTTGGATACAGCGGTGAACAAAACAGATATGCTTGCCTCATGAAGCTTACATACTTCCAGGTGGCCGTTTGGAAATCTCTTCAACAATACCTAAGTAGAATATTACATTAACCTCATCACAGGTTTATGGTTATAATTGGGAAAGTAGAAGAATCTATATGATCAAAGGCCACCCTCAGGTCTGAGAGTTTCTGCATGTCAGACCACAGGCCTGTGCCCATCGCTTACAGAGTTTTCACTGCCCCACAGCAAAACGAGAAGGAAAGAGACAGTGATGTGTCATCAGTAAGTGCACAACTCCTTGTTTGTAATTCCCAAATCCAAAGAGTTCTGAGAACTCAAAGGTTTTCATAACCTATCTGGTTGCAACCCAAACCCAAACCCACTGCCGTCAAGTAGATTCTGACCCTCAGCAACTCTATAGCAACCCTATAGGACAGAGTAGAATCGCCCCATTGGGTTTCCAAGCCTGTACATCTTTACTGAAGCACACTGTCATATCTTTCTCCTGCAGAGCCACTGGTGGGTTCTAACCACCCATCTTTTGGTTAGCAGCCAAGCGCTTTAACCACTGCATCACCAAGGCTCTTCTTTGGTGGCAACACCTGACCTGATTTCACATGAGTGTTATTTAGTCTTTATTGATCTCACC
Source organism: Dugong dugon (assembly GCA_030035585.1). Classification (NCBI taxonomy): domain Eukaryota; kingdom Metazoa; phylum Chordata; class Mammalia; order Sirenia; family Dugongidae; genus Dugong; species Dugong dugon. The sequence goes on along the minus strand of CM057480.1, from coordinate 15,450,322 downwards.
TAGTGTGAATATTTGTATGTTTTGCTGTAAGAATACTAATGTCTTTGATATGGGGAGTCCCCCCAGATGCCACCAGGGCATGATATATACACCGTACTATCTTTTTAGAATCCCTACCCACCCCTAAAAAAAAAAAAAAATCCCACAGAATCTGAATTTTGAAACATGTCTGGCCAAGGTTTTTGGGTAAGGGATTGTGGACCTGTATGTATATATCTTGGTAGGTTTGCAACCATAGTTTCCTGGAAAGGCCTGAGTTTTATTCTGATACTATCCTTCTTGCTTTTGTGGGTATTAAAATATTCTTTCTTTTATGTGGTGATATTAGCTAGTATGTTGGTTTTGTTCTGTTTTCAAATATCCTTATTTGGCAAAATAGAAAGGTTGGCAATCCTAAACTGTTCCCCTCTGTTTCTTTTTAAACATGATGCTCATCTGTGCAATATGAAATTCAGGGTGATACTGACCTAGTTCAGCAAATCTGCTTCCTAGTCACCCATATTCCACCCTCAGCCCATCTGCACTATTATTTAATTATTGTGGCTCCTTAAATAGAAGCCCTTTTAAAAAAACTGAAGTAAACCTCTTTAAAAGGAAGACTGTCTATCATTACTGTAAATAGGAGGTCACAGAAAAACGAACATGGTAAAGACAAAACAATATGTCGGCCAACCTCAAGCCCCTTCGCGAGCCACCTGGGGTATTTAACACATGTTCTATCCTTGAAATGAGTCAGATATAAAGCATTTTAGGTTTCTTTCTATCTGATTGTTAACTTTCATCTCTTCCAAGACCATTTCATTTCATTTTGCTCTGACTTGTAAAGGTAGGTCACCAACCTCCTTCCAAATATTTCACATATGCAACAACGATAATCAAATCGTATCTTAGATTTTTTTTCCTCACTTGTGTGGATGTGGTTATATTTTGATGTCAACAGCTTAGCTTTGGCTTATTCCTTCTTATGACTGCTAATTGTAAGGTTGGTGGTTTGAACCCACCCAGTGGTACTGCAGAAGAAAAGGCCTGGCCATCTGCTTCCATTACAGTTACAGCCAAGAAAACCGTATGGAGCAGTTCTACTCCGCACACATGGGGTTGCCATGAGTTGGAATCTACTTGATGTCAATTAACAGCAACACAACAGTATCACCAGTGCCTCTCCAGTATTAACATGCACACAAACTCCCTGAGGATCTTGCTAGAATGCAGACTTTGATTCAGTAGGTCTGGGGTGGAGTTGGAGGTTATGCATTCCTTACAAGCTCCCAGGTGATCATGCTGCTGCTGGTCCAAAGACCACTCTTTGAGTAGCAATGTTGCCCACGGCAATCCGAAGTCTCAGGACCAAAGGCAGATTATCCAATAGGCAAGGTAAGCATGGTGCTTACCTTGCTTACCAGGTTATCTGTAGTGAACAATTTCACATTATTCCACCAAATCAAAGATTCTGCCTCTAGATGTGGCTGGCATACAAAGCACTTAATGCAGAGCCTAGCTCGTTGAGTTAAATAAAACTATCATTATTCTAACATCCCCCTATTCGTCCTCCAACATGCTCTGGGCCTTTATTCTAAGGAAATTTTACGGCGTTGTTTGTAGAATCATCATTACTTGGATTTTTGGTACAACTGGATTTTTAAAATTAAATCGATTTTTAAAAATTTCTTTTCTCAATTTATATGGAATAATACTGCAAATATGGGTAAGTTACCTAACCTCTTTTGGCCTTTTTTTTCCCCTTCCTCTACGAAGTGAAGGTGTTAAATTTGATGCTGTGTAATAAAAAATACATTTTGCATTGTGACTCAGTACACACACCTGAAAACAAAAGTTCCATGAAACGATATTTTTCTTTTCTATGAACTAAAACCAAAAAACCAAATCTACTGCTGTCTATTCGATTCCAACTCATAGTGACCCTATAGGACTGAGTAGAACTGCCCATAGGGTTTCCAAGGAGTGGGTGGTGGATTCAAACCTCTGACCTTTTGGTTAGTAGCCGAGTTCCTAACCTCTGCACCACCAGGGCTCCGAGTTCTATAAGTTAGGTACGCTAATATTTTCCATAATTTTTCATTAAAAAAGGCTGGTTGTGACCTACTAAACTGATTTTTGGTCACAGCTTGCAGTTTGAAAACCCTGGACAGATGAGCTCTGCTTCTGTTTTCACCAGCAGGAACCATCTCCAATTCCAGGACATTGTGAATAGATCTTCTTTGAGGACTAAAGAAACCCAGTTACCGTTGAATGGATTCAGGCTCATGGTGACCCCATGTGTGTCAGAGCAGAACTCTGCTCCATAGGGTTTTCAGTGCCAATTTTTTGGAAGTAAATCACCAGGCCTTTCTTCAGAGGCATGTCTGGGTAGACTCAAACCTCCAACCTTTTGATTAGCAGCGGAGTGTGTTAACTATTTGCACCATGCAGGGACTCTTTTGAGGACTAAAGTTGTCTTCAACTGTAATATTCTCTAACCTGGGGATTCTGAATTTTAGGACCAGCTTTATTTTCAGTTCAAAAGAACTCTTTTCTTATGCTCTTACATAATGTATGGTTACGAATTTGTACACCAAGTCTCAGGGAGTCTATGTGATATGCTCAAATTAGAGAACACACCTGGATAACATAAACTCTTCCCCTGCCTTGCCCTTTGCTCTTTCCAGCAAACCACTTGGATCTTGACCGACACTTTCCAAGTATTTTTGAAATAAGAACTTTACATCTTGGGTTTCAAAATGAACACCAATATTTGTTTGGAAAAGGAATATAGAAAGTAACATGCATCACTAAATTTTAAATTCACATAAGGATAAGTAAAATGTCACTCTTTCCTTTTGCAAAAATGTTTATAATTTTGGATAAGTTAAGTTTGCCCAAAGGTTTAATAACGAGAAAACCAAACCCGTTGCTGTTGAGTTGATCCTGACTCACAGCAACCCTGTAGGACAGAGTAGAACTACCCCATAGGGTTTCCAAGGCTGTTATCTTTACGGGAGCAGACTGCCACATCTTTCTGCCGCAGAGTGGCTGTTGGGTTCGAACTGCTGACCTTTGGTTAGCAGCTGAGCCCTTAATCACTGTGCCATCAGGGCTCCTACAAAGCATTAATAATCACTCCTAAACTTATGAAAGCTGCACAATGAATCAGGAGACCGAAGAAGAATTGATGGCTTTGAATTATGGCGTTGGGGAAGAATACTGAATATACCAGAGACTGCCAGAAGGACAAACAAATCTGTCTTGGAAGAAGTACAGCCAGAATGCTCATTAGAGGCAAGGATGGCAAGACTTCATCTCACATACTTTGGACATCTTATCCGGAGTGACCAATCCCTGGAAAAGGACATCATGCTTGATAAAGTAGAGGGTCAGCAAAAAACAGGAAGACCCTCAATGAAATGGACTGAGACAGTGGCTGCAACAATGGGCTGAAACATAACAACGATTGTGAGGGTGGTGCAGGACCAGGCAGTGTTTCACTCTGTTGTACATACGGTAGCTATGAGTCAGAACTGACCTGATGGCACCTAACAACAACAAGAAGCTTATGAACCTTTCAAACTTGGATAACACCAAGGAGGTCTCACCTTCTTGATCTATTAAATGAAGTAGCTGAATTGGATAATCTTTGAGGATACTTTTGGCTCTTTCTAAGAATGTACTGCTTTGAAAGGTCAACTTACAGTTTGTCATGCTGTTACTGTACTTGCTGTTGAAAACTTTATTGTCCCACAATTTCCCTTATAAAGGGAAAGAAGTCAAGAAAAAGGAGCTGACATTTGATGCAATGCTTCTGAGAGCCTTGTTTTACCGACACTATCATGTCTGACTCTTTCCGTTTCTTATTTGGCTCTGACCGGAGCAGAATGGAGATGTGTGTTTTTGTTTGGGTGTTTGAGAGTGACCTTTTGGACACCAAACTCTGTGACTATTTCTAACTTCTTTTCCACCATCTTCTTTGGACTTCATCTGACTGAGTGAAGACAATCCGGTGGTTCTCAACCATTAGTGTGCAGCTGAATCACCAGGGACTTGAAAACACCTGAAGAAAGAAGAGGCTATGCCCTTTGGTATTCGGATTCTATAGATCCAGCTGTGCCTCCCTACACCCCCGACATCCTTCTACATTTTGAAAATGCTCTCTCCAAGTGGTTTTTATACACACCAGAGGCTGAATAACTACTGGACCTAGACACGACAATGGGCTTTGTACACGCCCCTCAATGGCCAGTTGCTCAGGAACCGAAATGTCTGGGGAATGCAGAAGAAAGGAGACTAGGAAGCCCCCACTGTGCTTCTATTCCTCTTATTAACCTTGCTGCTCTTGCTGCTCTAGTGGTTAGTATTCAGAGCACTCCACCAAGCCTGGATTCATTTCCTGGTCAGGAAAACCTTTCTTCTTGGAGTTCCTGGGTGGAAAAAAAGGTTAAGTACTCAACTACTAACCAAAAGGTTGGTGGTTTGAACCCACCCAGAGGCCCCTTGGAAGATAGGCCTAGCGATCTGCTTCACAGCCTTGAAAGCCGTAGCCAGTGCAGTTCTTCTCTGCACACATGCTGAATCCTACTCGAAGACAACTAACAATAACAATTTCCATGTTTTGTAGACAGTCTTCTGGGTTAAGCTACTATCACACAACTGTCTCTATTGATATGAGTTCACTAAGTAGTCCTGTTACTGGCAGTTTCTCAACATTCTTCCAAACATTGCCAATTGGTGTATAACAATTGACATTCGTGTTGTATGTCTGGATGATGAATGAACTCTTGAATAACTCATCTGAAAGCTTTCACCACTAGCTCTAAATAGTCAAGTCAATTATTCATTCTTCATTTGTCCATTCGTTCTTCATTATAGTGTGAATGCATTCATCAAACATTTATTAAGTACTTACAATAGTGTAAGGACTAACAGCCTGAGCTCAGGAGATGTCATTTGTTAACTTTTTGACCTTGAACAAAGTACATAACTTTATAAATCTCAATTTCCTTATCTGCAAACAGGAATATTATCAAACGAAATCATTAATATCACACACAACTAAAATTTGGCTGAAGATAATTCAAAAGTGGTTGCAGCAGTACACTGACAGGGAACTGCCAAGAGTTCAAGCCAGATTAAAAAGAGAATGTGGAACAAGGGGTATCATTGCTGATGTCAGATGGATCTTGGCAGACAGCAGAGAAGACCAGAAAGATATTTACCTGTGTTTTATTGACTCTGCAAAGGCATTTGATTGTTTGGATTATAACAAATTATGGATAACATTGTGAAGAACGAGAATTCCAGAACACTTAATTGTGCTCATAAGGAACCTGTACATAGACCAAGAGGCAGTTGTTCATACAGAACAAGGGGATACTGCATGGTTTAAAGTCAGGAAAGGTGTGCATCAGAGTTGTATCCTTTCACCATACTTATTTAATCTATATGCTGAGAAGATAATCTGAGAAGATGGACTATATGAAAAAGAACATGGCATTGGAGGAAGACTCATTAACAACCTGCAATGTGCAGATGACACAACCTTGCTTGCTGAAAGTGAAGAGGGAAGCACTTACTGATGAAGATCAAAGACTACAGCCTTAAGTATAGATTACACTTCAACATAAAGCAAAAAAATTATCACAACTAGACCAATAAGCAACATCATGATAAATGGAGAAAAGACTGAAGTTGTCAAGGATTTCATTTTACTTGGATCCACAGTCAGTGCCCATGGAAGCAGCAGTCAAGAAATCAAATTACATATTGCATTGGCAAACCTGCTGCAAAAGACCTCTTTGAAGTATTAAAAAGCAAAGATGTCACTTTGGGGACTAAGGTACACCTGACCCAAGCCATGGTATTTTCAATCACCTCATATGCATGCGAAAGCTGCACAATGAATAAGGAAGACCAAAGAAAAATTGATGCCTTTGAATTATGGTGTTGGCAAAGAATATTGAATATACCGTGGACTGCCAAAAGAATGAACAAATCTGCCGTGGAAGAAGTACAGCCAGAATGCTTCTTAGAAGCAAGGATGGCAAGACTTCATCTCATGTACTTTGGACATGTTATCAGGAGGGACCAGTCCCTGGAGAAGGACATCATGCTTGGTAAAGTAGAGGGTCAGCGAAAAAGAGGAAGACTCTCAACAAGATGGATTGACACAGTGGCTGCAACAGTGGGCTCAAGCATAACGATTGTGAGGATGGTGCAGAACTGGAAAGTGTTTCATTCTGTTGTCCATAGGGTCGCTATGAGTCCGAACTGACCCTATGGCACCTAACAACAACAACAACAAACAGGAATAATAATGGAACCTGACTCATTGCTGATGGTATGAGAAAAAAACCTTTAAAATACTTACCACAGTGCCTAGGACATAACAACTCTTCAATAAATGCTAGTCATTCTTATTATCATCACACTGTACAAGTCACTGGACTAAGTGTCTAGGATACAAAGACGGATAAGATTAGATAATTTAAGCATGTGCAAGTGAGGAGGCAAACACTGATGTTGTTATTAGTACATGGAGCGAGTGTGCAGGGCGAGCCTGGGTGGATCCACCATCTATGATGGATGGGTGGATCCACCGTCTATGATGGACAGGTGGGGAGGGAGAGTAGTACATGTTCAGGAAAGCCTGAATGATAGGAGTTGGGGTAACGCTTGGAAGCAAGAGTAGGAATCAACCATGCCTTATAGAAAAAAAAATCATTCTTATTTTTCTCTTACATGATTAAATGCATATTGTTTGTAAACATTATATAGATGCTGTCTTAGTTATCTAGTGCTGTTATAGCAAAAATGGGGCCCTGGTGGCTCAGTGGTTAAGAGCTCAGCTTCAGCTCGGCTACTAACCAAAAGGTCAGCAGTTCGAAGCCATCAGCCACTCCTTGGAAACCCTACGGGACAGTTGTACTCTGTCCTGTAGGGTTGCTATAAGTTGGAATTGACTTGATGGCAATGGGTTTGGTTTTTTTTTTTTGGTTTTATAACAAAAATATCACAAGTGGCTGGCTTTAACGAACAGAAATTTATTTTTTCACAGTTTAGGGGGCCAGAACTCCAAATTCAGGGTGCAGGCTCTAGGGGAAGGCTTTCTCTCTCTGGTGGCTCTGGGGCAGGTCCTTCTCTCTTCAGCTTCTGTTTCCTTGTTCCTTGGAGATCTCCATGTGGCTTGGCATCTATCTTCCCCTCTCTCTGCTTGCTCACCTCCTCATTTAATCTCTTTTACATCTCAAAAAAGATTGACTCAGGACACACCCTACACTAATCCTTCTTCATTAACATAACAAAGACAACCTATTCCGAATGGGATTATAACCACAGGCATAGAGGTTAGGATTTACAGCACATATTTTGGGGGAACACAATTCAATCCATAACAGATATTTTCAAATAAAACATATTCAAAATGCTTGCTTCCAGTAAGTCACTTTTTGGGGAATAAACTATTTCATTATTCCTAGAGAAGGGAAAGAAAATGACTCTTACATATAACAGAAATAACTGTCAAGGATGCTATAGAGGAGATTCCTGTATCAAGGTGGGAGATTGGTCTAGAACAGTGGTTTCCAACAGAGAGCAATTTTGCCCTCCAGGGGACATCTGGCAATGTATGTGTTATTTCTGGTTGTCACAGCTGGGCAAGGAGTGCTACTGGCATCTAGTGGGTAGAGGCCAGGGATGCTGTTAAACATCCTACAATGCATGGGGAAGCTCCTCACATTAACTACCTGGACCAAACTATCAACAGTGCCAGTCTATACCAGTTATTCTCAAAGTTGGCTGCATTAGAGTCACCTGGAGGGCTTGTTAAACCAGACTGCTGGCCCCCGCCCACCTGCAGAATTCCTATTCCTAGGGTCTGGTGGCGCAGTGGTTAAGCGCTTGGCTGCTAACTGAAAGGTTGGTGATTTGAACCCATCACCCACTCCACAGGTGAAAGATGTGGCAGTATGCTTTGGTAAAGATTACGGCCTTGGAAACCCTTTGGGGCAGTTCTACCCTGTCCTATGGGGTTGGTCACTATAAATCAGAGTGGACTTGTGGGCAATTGGTTCTTTTTGGGAGGTGTGGGACCCAAGAATTTGTATTTCTAACAAGTTCCCAGATAATGCTAATACTGCTGGTTCAGGGATCCCATGATGAGAACTACCAGTCTATGTAACATCTATCTTTCTTTTCAAATCTAAAATCTGTTACATGAACTTTCTCATTTATATAAACTTTTGGGTGAAAAGTTGCCAAAGTTATGATTATGATAACTTAGAAACAAATGCCATTCAGCTAGATCGAGAAATGTGCAGAATGAGGCTAGTTATTACATTTAAAAAGTAAGCCTTCGACGTGCTGCCCCAAATTTCAGCAGCTGCCTTCTGATGTCTTTTCCCTCAATGGTTTTCTTGGCCAAGAGAAACATCATATTTAAGTCTGAGGCATAAAGACTTACTGGCAGTTTCTCTAAAATTCAAGTTCCTTATAATAAATCAGCCTTTTGGCATTTACCAAATTATCAGTGTTCTCAAGGGGTGACATCATTAATAATGCATTCACTTGGCAATGATTGTGCTATGATGTTTGCACCGTGCGTGGATATATTTTTATTAAGCTTTATTTTCCTTCCAAATATGCAGAAGTCTAGTCCTATTCTTCTAATCTTAAGAGAAATTTGGGACTTAAAGTGGGTTAAAGGAATCCATAATAATGTTGGAAAACAAGATTCACAGATACATTAAAGGGACCAGCTTTACAGAGAACAAAATAGAAAACACTCTTAATGTCTTGCAAGTACATTTATTCACTCGCTCACTGATTCATTCTTTTTTTTTTAATTCGATAAAACATACAAAGTATATAAAAGCTATTACAGCCTCTGGCTAATCTCCATTTTCAGAACTGACAGAAATAGGCATAAACTATAGTATAGAGAAACTGGATAAGAAATAATTTCAGCGTTGTTAAAATTGATAAGATTTGCTAAGAAAGTTTGTGTAATGTATAAAAAAATCAAGCAGATTTCATTCTATTGTGATGTTAGAGAAATCTCTTGCCCAAAGGCAGAGGGAATAGAAGACTTGGTTCTACTCAGCTATCTACAGGAATAACGAAGACCGAAGAAGAATTGACGCCTTTGAATTGGGGTGTTGGAGAAGAATATTGAATATACCATGGACTGCCAAAAGAACGAACAAATCTGTCTTGGAAGAAGTACAACCAGAATGCTCCTTAGAAGCAAGGATGGCTAGACTATGACTCACATACTTTGGACATGTTATCAGGAGGGATCAGTCCCTGGAGAAGGACATTATGCTTGGTAAAGTAGAGGGTCAGCAAAAAAGAGGAAAACCCTCAATAAGATGGATTGACATAGTGGCTGCAATAATGGGCTTCAGCATAACAATGATTGTGAGGATGGTGCAGGACCGGGCAGTGTTTCATTCTGTTGTACATAGGGTCGCTATGAGTCAGAACCAACTGGATGGCACCTAACAACAGCAACAACATCTACATGAAAAGTCCTCTTTTGCTTCTTGACTAAGCAAAGATAATATTGGACTTTAGTTAGCAAAGGAAATAATGTATTTCATAAAAAAACAAATACAGAAATATGGAAAAAGGAGGCACACTATATCATGCCCCTTGTTTATGTTATAACATTTAAGAAAATAACATTAAAAATATCACTAACCATGCTGTATTTAAATTGTCTTTTTATTTGTCTGTCACTCCTTCCAAATTTTTAACTTCTTGTGGACAGGAATCTTGGTTCAAAGTGCCTATAATTCCAGCAAACAGTACAACACCCGATGTGACCAAACCAAACCCATTGCCATCAAGCTGATTCCACTCATGGCGACCCTATGCATGTCAGAATAGAACCGCTCCGTAGGGTTTGCATTGGCTGTAATCTTATGGAAGTAGATCGTCAGGCCTTCCATGGCACTACTGGTTGGATTCGAACCACCAACCTCTTGTTTAGTAGCTGAGCACAAACTGTTTGTGCCACCCAGGGACCCTCAACTGACGTGGCAGGTGCTCAGAAATGCTCACTAAATGAATGTGCACCTTCCATTCTTAACATTCACAGTTAGTTTTCAACTTTCACAGAACATAATTTGATTAGTTCCTTGACTCCATAGTGAAGAACTAGAAATATTTATAATAGGAAAAGTGGACATGTCCACTTGCTCAAGAGAAAAATGAAAACTTCTAATATTGACAGCGCTCTGGAAAGTTCATAAGATAGAGGTGAGAAAAGAATCTGTAGACTCTCCAGTCCCAGTTTTGGCCATTCTCAGGAGCTCTCTCCCCAAGCATTGTGATGTTACTTTTAGATTGATTCAGAACTTTGCATTTCATCCCCACGCTGTCTTGTAAGACAGCAATTACAAGACCTTGAAACTATTGTTTCTTTTTCACCTTATCATTTTACCTTCCCTTACCCACCTCTGGGCTTCTAGTACAGGGAGTTCTTAACATGGGGCCATAAACCACCCCTCCCCAAAAGTCTGGGAATAAAACTCTATTTCAGTATAATTAATTCCCTTTACACTCCTATATACTTCATTTCATACATTTAGAAGCATTCATTTGAGGAGGGGTCCATATGCTTCACCAGATGATGAAAGGGGTCCACGGCACAAAAATGGTAAAAAAAAAAAAAAAAAAAAAAAAAAGGTTGCCTTGGCTGACAGATGCTTGTTTATTACTCACTTCATAAGCTATAGAACTAATTTCCCATGCCACGTATATCTTATTTTCTTCCCAGAAGACCGACTTTTTAACTGTTTAAGTATTTCCTAGGTGTCAAATGGAACTAAAATGCCCTAGAAAACAATACTTAACCTATCATTTAAACAACTGCTAAATTTTTATTCACTCCTGACCTAGGATACAATTTTGCACTACATTGACCATTGCACTTAGAAGCTTTTTAGCACTTTTTAACGTTCATCTTGAGGGTTATTTCTCTAACTATTTGTAAGCCTTTATCAACAACACAGGGTTCACTGATACAATACTCCTTTATAAAATAATAGCACTCTAAAGAAAGCATCAGGATTGGAGGAAGACTCATTAACAACCTGCAGTATGCAGATGAGACAACCTTGCTCGCTGAAAGTGAAGAGGACTTGAAGCACTTACTGATGAAGATCAAAGACCACAGCCTTCAGTATGGATTACACCTCAACATAAAGAAAACAAAAATCCTCATAAATGGACCGATAAACAATATCATGATAAATGCAGAAAAGATTGAAGTTGTCAAGAATTTCATTTTACTTGGATCCACAGTCAACGCCCATGGAAGCAGCAATCGAGAAATCAAATGACACATTGCATTGGGCAAATCTGCTGCAAAAGACCTCTTTAAAGTGTTAAAAAGCAAAGATGTCACTTTAAGGACTAATGTGGGCCTGACCCAAGCCATGGTGTTTTCAGTCGCCTCATAGGCTTGTGAAAGCTGGACAAGGAAAAAGGAAGACCGAAGAAGAATTGATGCCTTTGAATTATGGTGTTGGCAAAGAATATTGAACATACCATGGACTGCCAGAAGAATGAACAAATCTGTCTTGGAAGAAATACAGCCAGTATGCTCTTTAGAAGCAAGGATGGTGAAGCTTCGTCTCACATACTTTGGACATGTTATCAGGAGGGACCAGTCCCTGGAGAAGGACATCATGCTTGGTAAAGTAGAGACTCCGTGAAAAGAGGAAGACTCTCTCAACGAGATAGATTGACACAGTGGCTCCAAGCATAATAATGACTGTGAGGATGGCACAGGACCGGGCAGTGTTTCATTTTGTTGTACATAGGGTTGCTATGAGTCGGAACCGACCTGATGGCACCTAACAACACAAAGAATTATATTCTTTATACTATTTTTCAGCTTAATTCAAGAAAGAAGGTGCCTGAAGAGCTAAAGGAAAAAAAAAAAAAAAAAAAAAACCCAGACACGCTCCAGTTCTTCACCACTCAACCCTTGTCGCCATCATTAGCCAAGAGGCAAGGGAGGGATTTTGTGTGTAGTAGACTTAATGTGTGTGGTTTAATATTTCAGCTTCAACTCTTAGGTTCCTCTTCTCTAAATATCTCAAAAATCTACATTTGGACAAACCACCAGATGGGCTGTAGATATAGCTAAAGAATGTCTATCCACTCTTCCGTTGAGGGCATTCACTTCAATCTCAGTGCCTTTCACCAGCAGCTTTGTTTATTCCTATTGAAACCTAGACAGTTTCAAGGTCTAACACTATGGTGACACTGGAAGAAAAAGAAATTTTATACTGAAAAAAAAAAAAAAGGTTCCTTATTGTAATATGTCTGCTTTCCCACGAAAACATCAAAACATCATTCTTTACACCTTTCTTTACCTTTATTTCACTGGTAAACAAGCATGTTGCAATGGGGAGACACATATTTTAACATTTTTCCTTCCCTAGCCAGGGTGGGACAGGGTGTAGGGCACCAGAAGGAACACAGAATGGGGTTTTAAATGGTCTTTCTAATTTGTAATATCAGTGTGATCTGATAAATTAAAAAGTCCAAGATCATGTTTGACAGAAATTGAAGTTGGGTCAATTTAAATGAATAAAAGTCAACATTCATGAGAAGTAGGCACTCAAGCAACCCTTTAAAAGCTCTGCAGTTTGTGGTTAAAACCCAGGATTTTCTTGAGAGCTTCTGGAATATCTAGTATAACCTGTGGACACAAACCCAATGCAGTGTACAGGGTGGGGGGTGGGACGGAGGTCCTTATGCAGCCCCCTGAGACTTGTCTCCTTTTCATATTCTTTTTTTAGCCACTGAATGCTTCTGTTTGGCTTCCCTGTACCCCATGCCCTTGGTTTAACCTTTCTCTCCTTTCTTCAGATGTAAGCCCTCCACATTAACCATAAAAATCACATGTTCCTAGGGTTATAAGGGACTTAAAGAGCCCCTCCTCTACATTATCTGACTGGAAACAGAAACAGCACCTTGCATTTGCCCTTTGTTTGTCACGGTATTTTCACGTGTATTATCTTATTTGATGCTGGCATCTCTACTATGACCAATGTAGGCCAAGTGTGTTTTTCCTAGACTAGAGAAGAGGAAAATCAGTTGTGACAAGTGTAACTTCTACTAGGCCATTGGCTCCTCATTTGTCACTAAAATGAGAGTTGTCCTCAGGGTTCTGAGACTTTGTTGAATGTTCTTCCTGAATTATTTGAGAGAGGTGAGAAAACCTTCCATGGGAGGAATGGTCCAGCTCTCCATTGCAATCCTTGAGAATGTCCAAGAATCTTTCTCTTTAAGAAGTTGTCTTGACGGCCTTTTCAATTTTTGGTAGATGGTGTGGCCAGCAGATCACCTGCAGTGGCCCCTTTGAAGTTAAATTTGAGTTAGCATTGTAAGAAAACAACTCAAATTCAGGCTCTTGGACTGATTCGACTGAGTCCAACTTCTGTTGTCATCAGATAAATTCCCATCCTACCTGGGCATGAACTAAAAAAAGGAAACATCGGTAGCCGAAGGCCAGGAGGAAAAAGGAACATTTACTCATATAAATAATGAAAACTGCCAACCACAGATGTCACTGTGCACTTGTCTTGGATTTTTTCAACATTTATGACTTTCATGATAGCTGTGGCTCTGAAGCTGTACTGAACAGGATTCTGATACACTACATTAATACATCCTGGAAGAAGGAGCACCCAATACTTAATTTCCTTCAGGTTTTAAGAGCATCTTTTGGTTGATCCCAAATCTAGAAGACAAGTTTTCACCCAAGTGGCCACAGCAGAACAAGTTGCGGTCTGAGGTAGTAAAAGGAGGGCTGGGCAAAGGCCAGGAGATGGATGAAGAAAGTGAGTGGCTGGACGCCCAGAGAAGATTCAGTTCCTGGCCCCAACAGGAAACAAAGAATGATTGGAAGTGGTAGAGTCAGGCTTTCTAAACCAACATCAGAGTTTTTCTTCTCTACCTACATCCCTTACCACCTGGAAAACAGGCCAAGCCTCTTTTGTTACCAGCTTAAAGCAGCACTTGGATGCAAAGTTCTAGAACTAGGTCCTGTAGGATTCTATCTACCCTCTGAGACTGTGTGGCAGCTCTTTTTTAACCTCTTTCTATTTTTAATATGTTTATTTCCATTGCTATTAAAAAAATTTGAAAGCTTCCAAAGAATGTTTTTACCTCGTTCCTAGCAATGAATGTGTGTGTTGTGTGTCATCGAGTCGATTCCAACCCATAGTGACTCAATAGGGCAGAGTAGAACTTCCCCATAGGGTTTCCAAGGCTGTAATCTTTATGGGAAAAGACTGCCACATCTTTATCCCGTGGAGCGCCTGGTGGGTTTGAACCGGTGACCTTTCGGTTAGCAGCCAAGCACTTAACCACTGCACCACCAGGGCTGCTGGAATAAATAACCCTGCCTTTTTCTGCAGATATAAACAAGCCTGTGATTAACTGCCAGTGGAAGTTCCTGGGCTGAATCAAAGACACTAAAATAGTGTTTTTCAAACTATGGGTCCCAACCTATAAGCAGGTAGCGATGCTTTTCTTCTTCTTTTTTTGTAATGAAGTAGAATAGGCTAGAAAGCATCAAAATCCATTGCATTTACTAAGGATGAGAATTGTTTTGTGAAACTTTCGTTTGAGTTACAGACACACACCACTTGTACACTGGCTCAGTCCTTACATAAAATGTATTTTTTACTGCGGGCTGTGGTCAACAATTTGAAAGCACTACAGCAATGCCAGAAACACTGAAAGAAGTGACTTGCTTAAGGAAATAAAGCCCTTCTGATTTCTGACTGTCTTCCAGAGTGCTAGCTGAGAAAAGGGAGGGGACGAGGAGACTCACGAAAAATGGACGGGGGCCCAAGAGTAGGGTTTCAAGCCAGAGCCTGCTGGCCAAAGGGGAGGGTTGGCGAGTGGACAAACGAGGGCTTCATTACTGCTGCTTATTAGCTGCATGACGACTAAGGAATTTTTAAAGAAATCAAACACCTCAGATTTAAAGCACCAACAAGAGCTTCAGGTATTCAAGTTTACTTTAAGAAAGATGTTTCAGAAACCATGTGGTTGACGATTTGCACAAAGTTCTAAATGCATAGTAAACGCAAACAAAAAATTCAACTATGCATGAGATGCAAATTCTAGTGGGTTGGAACAAAAAATTGCCAAGATCTGGCCATTTTTACCTACCAAAAGGGCAATTTCATATGTTCTGCCTTCAAATAATATGCATTCCAATTTTTCTTCAAGTAAAACTGCCTGTGTTGCTATGGACCCACCCATCCTATCATTCATTGATCCATCTACCCATCAATCTTTTATTTAGTTAGTTATTTTGTAGTGGGAGGTAAGGATTCAAATACAAGCTGCCTTTCAGAGATGAAGCAAATTTAAATGAAGCTAATATCATTTGGCCATCTATGGTAGCATCTACTTAAAGAAAACCCAGTTATCTTGAGGAGTTTGTTTCTTAGTTGTTGCTATTAGCTACTGTCAAGTCGGCCCCATACCATTGTGATCCATGGGGTTTTCATTGACTGATTTTTGGAAGTAGATCACCAGGTCTTTCTTCCTAGTCTGTCTTAGCCTGGAAGCTCCACTAAAACCTGTTCAGCAACATAGCAACACACAAGCCTCCACTGACAGAGTAGTAGCTGCACATGAGATGCATTGGCTGGGAATTGAACCCAGGTCTCCTGCATGGAAGGTGAGAATTCTACCACTGAACCACCGCTGCCCTCTTTCTTGGTTAGCAGACGCTAAATGCAGCCTAGACTAAAGCATCGGAAAAGGCTCTCACATTTTTTTTTCTTCATGAAATCCCTCTAAAATATTTTTACATGTCCTGAAACTGAGTCAATCTCCTCATTTACTGACATGACTAAAAATTCTTTCCTCTTAAAAAACAAGACACGCACACACACACACACACACACACACACACAGACATGCCAAATAAACAAAAACTCAGAGTAATGGGCTGTTCCCCACATAATGATACAAATTGAAAATCTCTTCAACGATACCTCTAGATCCCTGAATCCCCAGCAAAGGCCTCGAACGTCTTTCATAAACAACTTCCTTGTTTTCAAAGGCAATGCTTAGCTTCTCTCTCTTGATTTTTAACTGTGGCAGACAGCGTTTACTCTTCTGGATATTATTTTCTAGTTGAAAAGAAACAAAAGAGGTTGTGCTTCTTTTTATTTCCTCAGCCGCTCAGAAACACGTCTGCAAGGCAATAAAGTTTTCCATAATGTCTGTGCTGGAAAACACGAGCCAAGAAAAACCCCAAAACACTGGCAGAAAGAAAAATATTTGGTGCTTAGTTATGTTTCTTTTTTAGATATGAAGGAGAGAAAAGAAACCTTCCAGAAAGTTTACTAAATCATCTTAATGAAATGCAGTATGTGCATCTCTCTCCATGGGCTGGCAATTTTCATTGCCATATTCTGCAAGTCCTGGGTTGAGTCCCTCTCTGGGACCTTCTGAAATGTCTGAATTCACACAAGAGGCATCTTGTAAACAAAATGTTCTTTCAAGTCAACATCATGTTCACTGCAAACTTTAAAAACTATACTCAACATATTGAAGCAAAATGATTATGGACCCAAGTTTCTCCTCAGACATACTCAAAGGAATTTTGCCATCAAGCATGCGGTTTTCTGACAAATGAATTTAGTTTCTGCTCCAAGAGACATGTTACACAATTTAGTGGTTAAAAAACCCTAATTAATTATAAATTAGAAACAACAACAATAACAACGAAAACTTCTTTCTGACAAGAGAAAAAAATTGCCTGATTTTTCTAGGAATTGTTGATCCTGGGCTGGTTTTCAAATCAGCCATAGCGGCAGAATTGCACAGTAATGACTGACCTTGAAACCTTTTCTTCAGAAATCCCGAAGTAATTGTCTAGCCCTAGAAGTTAATATTTTCCTACGCTCTGGCAGGCATGGAATAAAAGAATACAAAATGATTCTTGGATTTTTTTTCTGACTGAGCTGCCTGTAGGGAGGTGGCATGAGTTACTCAAGATGTTCTGTTCCAATGAATTTCCCTCCCAAAGGGCAGTGGCTCAAGCCTAGTCTCTAGGACTCACCAGGACTGTGCAAGGACAGGCGTCCCTCGATGTGATTAATTGAGCACAAGACTCCAGTTAGTCGCTCCTCGTTTGCCTTCAATGTCACTACTCACCCCATTACCTCCTGAGGGTCTTCATACAGGAGATCAACAAATAAGGTTCCTGTTATCGTTTTCCTTCCACAACAGAAAATTACAAACCAGGTTGTACATGAACCCAAAGTTTAAGGAAACTCTTAGACTAAACTCCTACGACACAGCTGTTTAAAGACTGTAGAAGAAAGACTGAAAATCGGAAGCATTCTGAATACTGGGCTCTGCCACTTCCTTTTATTAGCAAATGACAGAGAGTCCTACTTAGACCTGTCTTAAATATGAAGTGAAAACTTCTCCTTGCTTTCAGAACTTGATCAACCACCCTGTGAACACGCAGGTTATTCTCAAGTATATTTCTTGTTAAAGAAAACCATGGCTCTCTCTCGCACTGTTAATAAGAACGTCAATTAGTCCAACATTGTGGCAATATCTATCAAAATTCCAAACACATATATCCTTGACCCTGTAAGTCTACCTCTTGCATTGTATACTACAGATACATTCACTGATGTGATATATAAATGAAAGAAAAACAAACAAACAAACAAAAAAAGCCCATTGCCATCCAGTCAATTCCAACTCATAGCTATCCTATAGGACACAGTAGAACTGCCCCATTGGTTTTCCAAAGAGCGGCTGCTGGATTCGAACCATCGACTTCTTGGTTAACCGCCATAGCTCGCCATAGCTCTTAACCACTACACCACCAGGGCATATATAGATACAGGCCATATATAGATACATGTGTGTATATATATACATCTTTTTTTTCATTGTGGATTGTGTGAAATCACAAAAACATGGAAACAATGCAGAAGTCCATTTACAGAAGACATAGTACATCTAACCATCCAACAGACTAATATGTGGCTATTAAAAAGAATGAGAAAGAATAACATAGAGCGAAATGAAGTTATGCATAGAAGTATGGAAAGGAAAGGTGTCCAAGTGATGCTACTGAAGGAAAAAACTAAGTTTCAGCACAATACACAGGGTATGATTTCGTGTGTAAAAATATATGTATGTATGTATATATATGTAGGTGCACATACGTATATAATATAAATGTCATGTACATACAACTTCTGGTAAGGTGTACAAGAAAGCACTAGCGACTACCTGTAGGGAGTAGGGCTGGGGATAGGAAGCAGGATTTTTGCATTTCATATACTTTTGAACTATTCAATGTTATTATTATTATTATTTTTAGTATAAGCGTGCATTAATTTTATTAAAATGATTTTTTAAAGAACTCCATGGTCATAAGTAACTACAAAAAATTATGCCTTTTAGCCCCTAGTGACATTCCGGACACATCTAATTCTCAATACTTGTATTTTTGGATGGAAGTGAGGCTTTGACCTGAGATACAGATGCCAATCCCAAAGAGCATTTGTTGCTTCCTCCTCTGAGCCCCAAGTGCTTTGGGTCCCTTGCACCACCCAGCTCAGTGTTCCTCTCCCCGTTGGATGATGAGATCTCTGCTCTTGGAGGCAGGAACCATCTTGTCCTCACAGAGTGAATCCCTGGTTCCCAGCACGTGCCTGACAAATATTGGGCACTCAATAAATTTTCTTGAATAAAGAAGTCAGTGGTCTCACCTCACTATAACTCTAACAGCAAAAACAAAAAAAAAGAAAGAAAGAAAAACCAAACCCATTGCCGTCAAGTAATTCCAACTCATAGCGACCTTATAGGACAGAGTAGAACTGCCCCACAGGGTTTCCAAGGAGCAGCTGGTGGATTCGAACTGCCAACCTTTTGGTTAGCAGCCAAACGTTTAACCACTGTGCCACAAGGGCCCCACAGCTCTAACAAGATCATTAAATGTTAGATTTTTAAAAAATCAATTAAGGGGGCACGTCTTGCTTTGAAGCTATTGGTAAAATTTACCAAACTGGCAAACCACATGACAAAACTCAGAATACAAGGAGTAGCCCCCAAACATCTGGAGGTCCTACAGCCCACTCTTTGGAAGACTTTTGCTTCCATCTTCATAATCTTCTAGTTGTTAAAGGCCTTCCCTTTCTCTTGTGTTAAAGGACAAATCCTTCCCCCTTCAAAAAAAAAAAAAAAAAAATGCCATCAACTCCATTCTGACTCATAGCGACCCTATAGGACAGGGTAGAACTGCCCAATAGGGTTTCCGAGGCTGTAAATTTTTACAGAAGCAGACTGCCACATCTTTCTCCCACAGAGCAGCTTGTGGGTTTGAACTGCCAACCTTTTGGTTAGCAGCTGAGCTCTTTAACCACTGTATCACCAGGGCTTCTTGTTTAAAGGACAAATGCTCCCGCCAGGTGTGTTTTATTGGGATTTAAAACTGTGCTTGGTGGAATCCAACTGCTTCTCCAGAAATTCTGGAAAAGGATTTTGGCAAAATGCTCCTTTAGATCAATTAAATTATTCTCTTTGTAGGATTTGAGCTGGGGTAGCGGGAGGGAGGGCGAGGAGGAGGGAGAAGTCAAGAGCATATGGTAAATCAACTAAAGAACACAATGTTCTTCACAGCTGAAAGCCAGTAGGATGCTGTGGGAAAAAGGATGTGTGGCCTTGTAGTCTAAACTCTCCCAGAAGTTTTGAGTTTACTAATCCAGGGTTAGGGGCTCTCCTAGATCTTCATCTGAGAGGCAATATCTTGTAGTGGCTTTGAAGCCAGACAGTTCTGGGTTCAAATCCAGCTCTTCCACTTACTAGATGTGCAACTTTAGGCAATTTAATTAATCCCTCTCAACCTCAGTTTTCTCATGAGTACAGTGGGGGGTCATCACAGTTCCATTTTATAGAGGGGTTGTGAAGATTAAACGAGACAGTATCTGCGAGGAGTTTTGCATAGTGTTCCATCAACAGTAACAGGTGTTATGATTAATTTTGTTTTTGTATATAATACTGTAAGTGCATCTCAACAAAACAATGCCAGAATACTGTAACCATGGGATTTTAGCTGCAAATCTGGATGAGTTTCTCCTGCTTCCTGGCCCTCTCACTGATTATCACACAGGGATTCTCAGACTATGTGAAACACTGGTGTCCTATAAGCTATATTGAGGCATTTCAATGCAAAAACAGAACTTTGGCCAAAGTTAAAAATTTAAATTTAAATTAAAATTTAGCAAATTTTACCACTTTTCTAAAAAACAAACAAAAAACTATTTGATAGACTTTCTCAGTTGCAATTAATGGGCATTATTTATTTATTCCAAGCCTAACCATTTTTTGGACTTAAAAACTTATACTTTTTGGAAGCACAACCAATTTGTAGTTGAGGATTAAATTTCCCCCCCCCCAACATTTTCTACATGTACAATTTTGTGACATGGATTACATTCTTTGAGTTGTGCAACCATTCTCACCCTCCTTTTCTGCGTTGTTCCTCCCCCATTAACATAAACACACCGCCCCCTGAGGTTCCAAATTGCTGTTGTCAATTTGATCCCATACAGATAGTTCTTAGAGGAGCATAATGCTCAAAACCAACCAAACCCGTTGCCACTGAGTTGACTCTGACTCACAGCAACCCTAAAGGACAGAGTACAACTGCCCCATAGGATTTCCAAGCAGCACCTGGTGGATTCGAACTGCCCATCTTTTGGTTGGCAGCAGTAGCTCTTAACCACTACACCATCAGGGTTTCCTATGATAGACCTTTTTAACTAGTTAAGCTAAACTACTGTTTGGTTTTAGGGAGACTTTGGGGGATATTTTTGGTTTAACATTTAAAGATTATCTCAGAGCAATAGTTTCAGGGGTTCATCTACCCTCCATGGCTCCAGGAAGTCTGGAGTCCATGAAAATTTGAAATTCTGTTCTGCATTTTTCCCTTGTGATCAGAATTCTTCCATCTCATGTAGTTTTGAACTGCTACCAATGTTCTGTCCCAGAATTAAGTATAAAATAGTTAGCTTATTTCATCCAAAATTAGGTACATTACTTTTGAAAATTCCCTGTATTTTGTGGTGCTCTGAAAGAGTATTGTGACTTTCAAACGCTTTGACACCTGAGTGAATTTGAGAATGCTGAGACGTGGTTTTAATCAAGCTATTGAGCCTCTCAGAGAGGCTTACACCAGTATCATCCAGTCACACTGCACAGCCACCTTTCTTTTGATGTCCCCTGGGGAAGAGAGACTTTTAGTTGTACAGAAGCTTAAGCCATAGAGAAAGCAATAAAACTCAATGAGAAATGCCCTCCTCCTCATCAAGAAATTCTAGCTGACTATGGTACCGTATTATTTTGCTTTAAAATTATCAACTATGCTGAATGTACAGAAGAGCATAGAGGACAATATAACGTAATCCAAGGACATGTCACTCTGGTTAATCAAATCTTATTTTGCCATATTGCTGAATTTAGTGTTTATCATGCCTGTGCATGTTTTTATTCTGTTTACTATAAAGGTATGGTAAGCTATTCCTTTACCAACCCAATCTGAGAGAAAATGAGGCCAGATTAATCCAGTGTTGTCAAATGGAATTTAGGAGCAGGGCATCGTTTTCCTGAGCTTAGCAATGCCAGCACTGTATTTCCAAAGGCCATCTGTAAGGCTGGACTGAAATTGCCTGTGCCCAGGCTATGGCCAGGGCAGCAAAGCAGATGCCCTTGCTTCTAGTTTAGATGCACTGTTGATTACCAAACCCAGACTCTTTCCTATCATTTACCCACCCTCTTCTCTAGATTTTGAAAATGCCAGATATTTGCTTTCCCAGCGTGGTAGACTATTTCCACAAATGATTGCAACAGTCCCTCCCATCCTACATGTCTTCTGCAATGTGACTTTGCTACTGCTTTCATCCAAAGGTAGAGTCAATTTTCTCTTCCTTTGAATCTGTGCTGACTCCATGGCTTTTTTGATTAGTAGAATGCATAAGTGACACAGTGTAGCTTCTGGACTACACTTTGAAAGTCCTTCTACCTTCCTCTTTCATACTCGTTTGGAGCCAGCCACTATGTAAGAAGCCAGACTACAATGAGGCGGCCATGCTGTGAGGAAGCCCAGGTTACCATGTGGAGAAGCCATGTGAAGAAACATAGATGCCTGGCCAGCTGCCAAGTATTCTCGCCATCCAAGCTGAGGTAAAACATGTGAGTGAAGAAGCTATCTTGGATGTTGCAGCCCAGTAGATACCATGTGGACGACTGAGCTGAGCTCAGCCCAGATTGCAGAATCATGAGAAGTAATAAATTTTTGTTTAAAGGCACCAAGTTTTGGAGTGGTCTGCTACACATCATTGGCAACTGAAACATCCAATCTTACTTACTTACTTACTGTTTGGGCATGTGACCCAATTCTGGCCAATGAGAGGTAAGAGGCAGTTTGTTAGTGGTAGGGTGAAGAGGGTTTCTGGAAGAGGTTTTCATTCCTCTAAGGAAGAGACATGTTAAGAGAAACTTGGATTCTTTTCCAGGCTTTGGGTATGGTTGTGTGAGGATACAATGCCTGGAGATGTGACACCTTGTGACTCTGAGAGGACAAGCATGGGGATGAATGGCAACAGGAAGAATGGCAGAGCAACAAGATGAAGGCACCTTGAGGACCTTGTCACTGATTAACAAACTCTAAAACTACCTCCAGAATTCTGGCTTTGTAAGATAGCATATCTTTAAGTGATTTTTGGTCTGGAATTCTGTAATTTTCAGTCAAGAGCCTGATACACTCATATAACCCAAACACTACTGATACGTGGCTTGAGGGAACGGAGAGGAAGTGTCCTATTAACACTAGCCCAGTGTTGCTTTCTGATAACAAGGTGGCTCTCACCACACTCATCCCAGGTGCTAAAAGGATCAGGATACAGACGTCTGTACTCAGATGTAAGAAGACAAATTACGTGTGAATTCAATAAAATCCCTGTTAACTTTCTGAAGTACCATGTCCAAAAAATAGCCCTGTAAATAGGACATCAACAGTAGCTATTAACTTAAATCCTTCAAATAATCATATTTTAAATACTGTCCTAGGTCTGAAAATTCATTACCTTGGTTTCAAGAACATCAATTTAAACATGTAACCCCAAGACCAAAACCCGTCGCCGTCAAGTAAATTCCGACTCACAGAGACCCTAAAGGACAGAGTAGAACTGCCCCATAGGGTTACCAAGGAGCAGCTGGTGGATTCGAACGGCCAACCTTTTGGTTAGCAGCCTAACTCTTAAACACTGTGCCACCAAGGCTCCAAATGTATAAAGGAAGCTGATATTCTTTATAGAAGGTCAAACATGGGCACAGCATTGTACTGTTGACACTAGCTCAAGACGGAAGGATAAGAAACAGACCTGAACACATACAAGAAACTTTTTTTTTTTTAAGATTACTCAGTGACATTTATTCTTTTTTTTGTGTGTATGCTTTAGATGAAGGTTTACAGAACAAATTACTTTCTCATTAGACAATTAATACACATATTGTTTTGTGACATTGGTTGCTAACCCCCACAATGTGTCAACACTCTCTCCTTCTTGACTTTGTGTTCCCCATTTCCATTCATCCAGCTTTCCTGTCCCCTCCTGCCTTCTTGTCCTCGCCCCTGGGCTGATGTGCCCATTTAGTCTTATATATGTGGTTGAGCTACATTTATTATTGTTTCCTTTATGGGCCTGTCTAATCTTTGGCTGAAGGGTAAACCTCAGGAGTACTTCAGTACTGAGTTAAAAGGGTGTCCCTACTCTCAGGATTTCTCCAGTCTCTCTCAGACCAGTAATTCTGGTCTTTTATTGTGAGTTAGAATTTTGTTCTACATTTTTCTCCAGCTCTGTCTGGGACCCTCTACTGTGATCTCTGTCAGAGCAGTCGCTGGTGGTAGCCGGGCACCATCTGGTTGTGCTGGACTCAGTCTGGTGGAGGCTGTACAAGAAGCTTTTTGAAAACCAAGTTATTCACATCAGTGGATGATGAGTGACAGCCATGTACACTCAGAAAATGCAAACATGCATTTTTCTTTTGGAGATATTTTGTTACACAACAATGCATAATTACTACACAACACGCAGTTAAATAGGTTATTGATTAGCACGCCACTTGCTCACCTGATGTTAAGTTGAGTGATTGGATGGTGCAGTTTGTGGTGACATAGCTTAGTCTTTTGACTCGGGTATAAAGACAAGTTTTGTTCAGAAGTTAACTTTTCCATTTAAGACATTACTATGCCATGAATGTTTTACTTACAAATTTTATTTCAGAAAGTTTGCTTAGTGTAACAGCACTGAATGGCTACTTTTCATTTTTGAATTCAGCTGAAACTTGCTAACCTTTTTCATTTTCTTTGGCTTACACTGACAAATTATATAGTAGAAGTGGGCAAATCCTACAGGATGGGCTGTTACCAGGCCAGCCTCATAATATATGAGGGTCCCAGATTTCAGCCTACTCTGTGTCCTTGACAAGTCACTGAACTTCTCCAGCTGTGGGGTTCCCCATCTGTAAAAGGATGGGATTTTATTAGAACTTTCAATAGAACTTTCTGTGATAATGGCTGAGTCCCTGGGTGGTGCAAACAGTTAATGCACTTGACTGCTAACCAAAAGGTTGGAGGTTGAAGTCCACCCAGAATCACCTATACTTCTGAAAAAAGAAGTCAGCCATTGAAAACCCTATGGAGCACAGTTCTACTCTGACACATGGGGTAGCCATGAGTCAGAATTGACTTGAGAGCAACTGGTCATGGTGATGGTGGTGGTGATAGTGGCAACATTCTATATACACACTGTCCAGAATGGTAGCCATTAGCCATACATGGCTGTTGAGCACTTAAAATGCAGCTAGTGTGACTGAGGAAAAGAATATTAAATTTTGTTTAGCTTTATTCATTTAAATTTAAATGTAAATAGCTACATGTGGTGAGTGGCTACAGTACTGGCCAGCGAATAGATGATATAGGTCCCTTCTTATATAAATGTGATTTGCTCCCATTACCCCAACTTTCACCTCTCCAACAACTGTCCACTGCCTTTTTATTTCACTTAGAATTAAAGGTCAGATACGCCTCCATTGCCATTCCAGCTTAGAGTCAAGAGCTTAGAATTAACCTGCAGCATTAACCCACTTCTTGGGTTGGAGACAAAGACCAGGTCTTAAGAGACTCTATGATCTTCCATTAGAATCCAGTTGAAGAGTCAGGAGTTATTTGCATGGAATGAGATTGGACGTTTATCAAGCCAAAAGGAAGCACTGACGTGGCTTCCTATTTTAGGATGTCAGCTTCAGTTAGAAGCTTTACTGTCCAAATTATAACCAGTCTGCTAATAAATATGGCCACATTGTTAGGATGGGACATTCATTTACCAAACATAGTCCACTGTAATTACACGGTGTGAGTCCTACTACGTGCCAAGGCATAGGGCTCTGAGGCTTGGAATATGGGTAGATTTCTCTCCACTTCCAGGAAGAGACCAGCTCCAACATGGGAGCCAGGCGAGAGGATACATAATAATACCCACCCACTGCTGTTGAGTCAATGCAGACTCATAGCCACCCTACAGGACAGAGTAGAACTGCCCCCATGGGGTTTCCAAGGCTGTAAATCTTTATGGAAGTAGACTGCCACATCTGTCTCTTATGGGTTCCAGCCGCTGACCTTTCTGTTCACAGTCAAGTGCTTTAACCACTGCGCCACCAGGGCTCATTAAATAATTATAACACACTATGAAATATCCTATAATCAATATATGAACAATGTGCGGTAAGAATACCAAATTAAAAAAAAAAAAATTCACTGCCGTCGATTCCTATTCATAGCGACCCCAGAAGGTTTCCAAGGCTATACGTCTCTACGGAAGCAGACTGCCACATCTTTCTCCCACCGAGCTGCTGGGTTTTTGAAACACTGGCCTTTCGGTTAGCAGTCAAGAGCAAATTCTCATTCCCCTGCCTGGCCATCTGGGGAAGGTTTGAGAAAGGTGACGCGTACGGGGTGATGAGGAGTTTACTGCAGTGTCAAGCAGAGGGGAGAGCATTTCTGGCAGAGGGCGCAGGGACCTGGAGGAGCACAGCTCCTGTAGGGGTGTCAGTTGAAGAGGGTTATCCATATGCACATTTAAGTTCCAGAGAACACAAGCAAGAAACCAGTGCTGACTCTGCCACCTCTCACCAAAGAGCCCTTTAACTAAGTGATTTCTCAGATAGGTAAAATGATTCCAGCTTTGGGTTCTGAATCTTTGTTAATTTCAAGTAGCTACTTTCACTTCCTTGATAAATGAAGAGGGGCTCTGCCACTTTCAGTCCCACCCAACTCTACCTCTTGGACATACTATGGGAAATTATAAGATGTAACTGTAAGAAGTATTTAAATAATACAATAATACTTATAAGAAGTTATGGAGCCCTGGTGGCGCAGTGGTTAAGCGTTTGGCTACTAATCAAAAGGTTGGCAGTTCAAATCCACCAGCCACTCCTTGGAAACCCTATAGGGCAGTTTTACTCTGTTTTATACGGTCACTATGTGTCGGAATTGACTAAACAGCAATGGGTACAACGGGTTCATAAGAAGTTATAAGTAAGTTAAAAACACAAGAAATTATAAGAAGTATCTGAGGAAAGATGTCTCTTGAAGGTACTGATTGCAAGGTAGAATCAGGAAGTAGTCAAAACAGTGAGTACAGTTATCTGGAGGACTGAGTTTCAAATCAAAATAGAATCATTTTCCTTTATCACTAGAGCAACTGAATCTTGGAATACGTACCTTATGTCTGAGAGTCTAAGGCTGACCTCTGTGAAACAGAGACATTTAGTCTCCAGGAATGGTTTGTTTTCCTGCCATTTCCTCTTCCTGAAGTGAAATCACCGGGGCAGACAAAATACAAAATACTGGAGTTTTTGCCTCTGTGGCGAGCTGCAGAACTGATTTTCTGCATTACCATGATCATCTCTTTAATTGCAACACTTAGTTGCTTGTACAAGCAGTTACCCAGCCCTCGCCTCTGCCATTTAGAAATTTATAGGCTAAAAGAGGATAATGATCCAGACAGGATATTAAGCCCCTATAAACAAACACATACTCATTATAAAAACACGCAATAAATATTGTGTTCTCACCTGCTGTCGATAAATACCTATAAGTGGATTTCCAAGCTCCTTCCCTCTGTTTAAGACAAACATTTCTGCACATTAGAATCACCTGGAGAGCTTTTAAAACTCTGGATGCTCAGGTTACACCCCAGATCAATTAAATCAGAAGCTGTTGGGGGTGGGGTGGCAGGAACCCCGTCCTCAATATTTTTATAATTTTTCAGGTATGCCAACATACAGCGAAGTTTAAGAACCCCTGCTTTAGACTTTGGAGTCCCTGGGTGATGCAAATGGTTAATGTGCTAACAAAAAGGCTGGAGGTTCGAGTCCACCCAAAGATGCCTGGGAAGAAAGACCTGGCAATCTACTTCTGAAAAATCAGCCATTGAAAACCTTATGGAACACAGTTCTACTTTGACACACCTGAGGTGGTCATGAGTTGGGACTGACTCTATGGCAACTGTTTTTTGGATTTAGACTTCAGAGCAGTGGTTTGTAATTTGGAGTTAAAAAAAATACAGATTTCTGGGCCCCATCCTTGACCTACAGAGTCATCATGTCTTGGGGGCGGATCTCCTCTGTATTTTTTTGAAAGCTCCAAGGCCAATCTGATGCCCACCCCAAGGTCTAAAGCACCCGGTTTCTATTTCTCCTCTGACGTTGTGCATATGAGATATGAGAAAGATTGAAATGAAAGCATGAAGTCCTTTAGAGACGTTGCAGAGCACGTTTGCTTTGCTGGGCATCTTTTCTCCTCTTTCGTTTTGACTTTTCATTAAACTGTAACACACCAATAGACACACGCACACACAGTAAGTATATACTTTGATGAATTATCACGAACTGTGATAAAAAACCTGAACCTTCCCAGTCCCCCAGAAACCTTCTCTTCCAGTCCCTACCCACACCCCAAGGGAATCATGAACCTGACTTCTAACACTTGTCCTTCCTTTTAAAGTTTTATTTGCTCCTGTTATCAAACTGGCAGTAAAGTTGGCTTATTTCAATGCAAATAATTATTAAAAGATAACTAAGAGGCCAGTTGTATTTTGAGGACAAAAGGCCTATACTTCTTGTGTTGCTCTTGGTTATGGTTATTTTAAACAACGAAGAAAATGAGACCAGAAAGAAATATTGTCCACAATTTTCACATACTGTTAGTTACTGGGTGCAAATTTCGAACACTATATGTCATTAACCCTAAGCCTTATAGCAACTCTGCAAACGGAAGGGTTATCATCATCTCCAGTTAATAGGAAATGGAGCCTTAGAGATGTAGTGACTCGTCAAGATTTGGCCTCATGTCCCTCTGACTTGAAGACATTTTTCTCCCCACTGCATACTGTCTCTCACATTTGTAACCAACTGAGAGTTTAATTTCCTATCAATATCAGTGTGAAAAGGGTCTCTAAGAATTTCCACTATGAAATTCTGATTATGGATTATAACTAATTTAACTGTTTCTTTAAAAGTCAGATCCAAAAATGCTGACAACCAAAAACCACCACAACAAAAAACAACCAAAACCCATTGCCGTAGAGTCGATTCTGACTCATAGAGACCCCATGTCTTACGGAACAGCACTGCCCCACAGGGTTTTCTTGGCTATAATCTTTTCTGAAGCAGATCACCAGGGCTTTCTTCTGCAGTTGCCGCCAGGTGGATTCCAACCATCAACCTTTAGGTTAGTAGTGGAGCACAAAGATCCAGGGAACAAACCTGCTTAATGAGCTGCAATTTTCAAATCATATAGATGAGTTTTTTAATTTATATACTTTTTTTCTGATTAGAACAGTAATTCGTGTTCATTATAGAATAAAATGAAAATATAGAAGAAACTAATAATCGTGCATAATGCCTTACGGTTCTTTAAAAATAAGAGATGTGCAAGAACTTGGGCTGTGTAGGTTTCCAGCTTTCCCTGGAGAAGGAGAATGCATTACTTGATCTTTGGATGCATTTAGAGATGTGATGTGAATAACATATTTCTAGGTATTCTGTAGTTGGCACAGACCTGATAATTCATCCCATACAGTCGACAAAGAATTTGAAAGGAGATCGCCACCCATGTCTGACTTCAGGTTTTCACAGATTCTCGGATATACATTTCCCATACAATTTTTTTAAACACTTTCTATGTTCAAAGAAACTGTTTTTCTCCAGCTTTCTGCTCTTAATAATATTGGCTGAAGTGATGGTATTTAAAATTTATTATCAGTACATCTGAATTCTTAACAGAAATTCCAGGAAGCCCTGAGGTTTCTGGGCAATTCTGCCTTTTTCTTTTTTTTTTTAAGCAAACATACCAGATTTTATACCCTAAAAATGCATGTGGTTTTCTCTGGAGGAGGAAGCTGCGTACCTTTTTCAGTGTGTTCCCATTGCTCAAAATATGCTGGGGGGATACGGGGAGCAAGGGCAGGCATCTTTGAGCTGCATATCCACAACACTGACTCTCAGATCCTAAACTAAATTGCACAGAAATTTTCTCACTTACTCAGCAACGATTCTGTCCAAAGGTACTGATTACATCTCTCTATCTGTCCAGTCAAATCACAAAACATATTCTCACTACCCCTCGGGGGCAGAGCAAAAACCCTTTGCTCTTTCTGGAATTATAGCATATACTCAGAATCAAGGAGCTTGAGATGTTGGCGAGCACCATCTCCTCACCTGAAGCTCAGCAGCCTGAGTCCCAGTGGCCCTGGTTACCCAGGACCTTTCCCAGTTATTCCTAGAATCAGGGGCAAAACCCACAGGCTATCTCTTGTGTCTACAAAGTAATCTCTTCCACTTGAACTCCTAAACACGAATTCTGGCATGGGTTGCTGATCACTCCACCCATAATAAAATCTGGTATTCATCCTCTCTTATATATCTTAAATCTCATATATATTTACATATCCATGATACAGATGTACCACACTTTTTTCAACCATTCCCCGATTACTGGGCATTCGCTTTGTTTCCAATTTTTCTTTCCCTCACCACAGCAATGACACAATAAAATTCTTGTATTCAGAGTCTAACATACTGTTGCTTTTATTTTTATGGGCTGGTTTCCCAGAAGCTGACTCATATAGTATATTGTCTCGGTTATCTGGTGCTGCTATAACAGAAATACCACAAGTGGATGGCTTTAACAAGCAGAAATTTATTTTCTTACAGTTAGGAGGCTAGAAGTCTGAATTCAGAGCACAGGCTCTAGGGAAAGGCTTTCTCTCTCCGTCGGCTCTGGAGGAAGGTCCTTGTCTCTTCAGCTTCTGCTTCCTTGGAGATCTCCATGCGACTTGGCATTTATCTTACTCCATCTTGCTCTCTGCTCACCTGTTTAATCTCTTTTTATATCTCAAAAGAGACTGACTCAAGATATACCCTACAACAATCTTGCCTCATTAACATAACAAAGATATGAGAGTTTTATAATCCCAAATGGGATTATAACCACAGGCATAGAGGTTAGGATTTACAACACATATTTTGGGGGACTCAATTCAATCCATAACATATACTGTATGTTTGCTAGATTGCTTTTAAAAAATTCACAATACCACAGCAATGTATGAGAATTTCCCTTCCCCTGTCTCTCCATCTACCACAGTGACGGGTCTTATCACTATTTTAGATTTTTTTCCCCCAATTTGATGGGAGAGATAATACCTCTCTGTAGTGGGTTGAGTGGTGGCCCCTAAAAACATATGTCCATGTTCTAGCCCCTGGAACATGTGAACAGAGCCTTTTTTTGGAAAAAGGTTCTTTGCAGATGTGATGAATTTAAGGATCTCAAGATTAGAGCAGCCTGGATTATCTGAGTAGGTCCTAAAACCAATGACAAGTGTCCTTATAAGAGACACACAGAGGGGAGAGATACAGAGAGAAGATGAGGCCATGTGAAGACGGCAGCAGAGATCGAAGTTACAGAGACACAAGCCAAGGAATACCAGGAGCCACAGAAGCTGGAAGAGGCAAGTAAGGATTTCCCCCTAGAGTTTTTGGAAGGAGCGTGGCCCTATCAACACCTAGAATTGAGTTTTTTGCTTCCAGAACTGTGAAAGAATACATTTCTGTTGTTTTAAGCCACCAAGGTAATGGTAAGATGTTATGGCACCCCTATGAAATGAATACACTCATTGTTATCATAAGCTTATGTTTTCCTGAAAACAACTCAGTTTGAGCATATTTTCATGAATTTGCTTTTCTGTGATATGACTATTCATACCTCTTCCTCATTTTTCCAAGGTCATTCTTTTTTCTATCAATTCTTATGAACTCTACAAAGATCCAGACATTAACACTCTGTCTGCCACATGTTGTAAGATACCTGGCTTATGTCTTTTGAGTTTGTTTATGATATGTTTGGTCGTACAATTAAAAAAAAGAAATACATGGCACAGCATACCTATCTTTTATCCCTTATGAGTTAGTTCTCTGTTGATTATAAACATTTCCCTGACACCTAGGTTATAAAAATATTCTCCCAACTTTTCTCTAAAATGTTTTCTGGTAGGCACAAAGATGGTCCCCCAAAGACATCCACACCCTCATCCCTGGAACCTGAGAATATATTATCTTACATGGAAAAAAGGACATTGCAGATGTGATCAAGGGTACAGACCTTGAGAAGAGGAGATTGTCCTAAATTATCCAGATGGGCCCAATGTAATCACATGAGTCCTTGAAATCAGAGAACCTTTCCCAGTTGTGGTCAGAAGGAGATGATACTACAGAAGAAGGGTCAAAGAGATGCAACATTGCTGCCTTTGAAGCTAGATGAAGGGGCTACAAGCCGAGGAATGTTGGCAATGTCTAGAAGCTGGGAATGACAAGCAAACCAATTTTCCCTCAGAGCTTTCAGAAAGAAACCCAGCCCTGCTGACACCTTTATTTTAGCCCAGTGAGACTTCTGACATACAGAACTGTAAGATAATAAATTTGTGTTGTTTAAACTGCTGGTTTGTAGTTATTTGTTATAACAATAGAAAAATGATACATGTTTATTGCTTAATTTTTTAAATATATACATTTATCCACTTATAATTTACTTTTGACTATGTTAGCAAGAAAGGGTACAACTTTAGTTCTAGATGGATGCTCCAATATGTTGTACTGATTGATTTGTTTACTCCTGTTATGGAATGAATTGTGTCCCCCCAAAATATGTGCTTGAATTCTAACCCCTATACTTGTAGATGTAATCTAATCAAATTTAATGTCATCACTTTCCATAATGTAATCATCTTCCATAAAGCCATCAAATGTCATATAATCAATCAAATCAGTTGAGGTCATACCAGTGTAAGGTGAATTCTAAACCTAATCACATCCAAGTTAGAAAGAGCAGCACAAACAGGGCTGGATTACCCAATAAGCAAGGTACTCATGGGCTTAATTGTGCTTACTTACTAATCTGTAGTGCACAACTTCACCTGGTTTTCACCATAGATACAGAAACAAGCGCTTATTGGGGAAGACAGATGCCATAGTGAGGATCACCAAGAACTAAGGAATGACCAGGGCTACTGGCAAGTAAAGCCACCTGCTTGTAGTATTAGTGTTACAGCAGCACTAGCTAAGACAAGTCCTTTGCCAATAAGTTATTTTGATACAGTTGCTTCAGTATGTTCAAATATCTGGTGAGACAAGCCACCCTACTCATGCTTGTTTTTTTTTTTTAAATCTTTTCTTGGATTTTTCCAGATCTTGATTTATGTCTTTCAAATTACTATTTCTTGTTAAGTGTATTCTTAACTATATTACAATTTGTGTTGTTATGGTGACAAATTTCATATCCATTTGTAATCGATAAATCTTATAAATAAAACACACCTTGTAAACCCTGTGTTGAAGCCTTTGAAATGGTTGTTCCTCTGCCTGGAACGTGCTTGTCTCAGTTATCTGCATGACAGGTTTCCTCACTGACTTTAAGTCTCTGCCCAGATGGTCATTTATCAGTAAGGCCTTCCCTGATCATCTCATACAACACAGTACTCCACCACTCTCCACCCACCCCACCTACTAAGCATTTACTATACTCCTTCTCTGACTTTATGTTTTTTGACATAGCGCTTATCACCATCTGACTTCTTATTTACTCATTTGTGGGTTAATTCCCATTTCCCCCAGCTAGACTGTCAATCCCATGAAGACAAAGAGTTTGCCTCTTATGTTCACTACCCTCTCTCCAGGGAGCAGAGGAACACTTGCTTATAGTCAGTGTCCAGTGAATACCTGTTGAATGAATGACTATAAAGAAAACCTATTGACTGTTCTGCTCTTATATTTTAATCCAACCACCTTGACAAACATCCTTATTAATTGTAGCAGTTTTTCACTTGCGTCTCTTGACTTTTATAGGTATACGATCATGTCATCAATTAAAAAAATACATATAATTTTACTTTTTTGGTTTCATTAATTATGCTAATTATACCTTGTCTCACTAAAAAAAATAAAACAAAATCTGTTGCTGTGGAGTTGCTTTTGACTCGTGGAGATCCCACATGTTTCAGAGTAGAACTGAGCTTCATAGGGTTTTCAATGGCTGTTATCTTATGAAAATAGATTGCTATGACTTTCTTCCACAGTGCCACTGGGTGAATTTGAACTGCCAACCCCAACCTCTTCATTTGTAGCTGGGCACAAACTGTTTACACAACCCAGGGACCTTAGAAGGTTGCAAAGATGACCCCAATTTTTTACTCCTCCCTGTGCCCACGCCCTTGACCATGAAACTTTGCAGTACCCACGTACTCTGGGCTTAGCCACATGAGTGCTTTGGCCAATGGGATATTAGTAAACATGATGTAATCGGAGCCCTAAAAAGTACTTGTGAGGTTGTTCTCACCTATGAGAACACACTAGGGCTAGCCTGTTGGAGGATGAGAACACTTTGTGTGGGGTTAAATTTTTCCAATTGTTCCAGCAGAGGCCATCCTAGATCAGCCCATAGCCAGCTGGACCCAGACATATGACAAGTCCATTCAAGATCACAGAGCCTCAGTGATCTGCAGCAGACCATAGACATGTAAGCAAGCCCAGTCCAGATCTGCTGATCCCCACGGGCTGTAAGCTACATAGATGCCTATTGTTATATGCCACTGACGCCTAGCAGTTGGCTGTTATGCAGCATTATTGTGGCAATGGATAACTAGTACATTCTCTTGCACCTGATTTTAATAGAAATAGCCTTAGATTTTCACCAGTTAGAATTTTGTAGTTTGTTACTTTTTAGTGGGCAGTCTATCACATTTAAGTAAAACAGAAACAGAAAGTAATTTTTATTAAAAATGGCAGCTACATTTTACAAAGGCCTTTTCCACATGTATTATTAAAATTGTATGTTTTTCCTCCTTTAGTTTATTGATGAGACAAATTATTTTGATGGAGTTCCTGACTTTTAACCATGTTTACATTCTAGGAATAAGTCCTTCTTGGTCATAGCGTATTATTCTTTTGATGAATCCCTGAGTTTTATATGGTAATATTTTATTTAAAAAATTTGCACTGATGTGTATAAGTGAAATTGGTCCACAGTTCTCTTTGTATTTTCTTTATCAGGTTTTGGAATAAAGGTTATACTGGCTTCAGAATTGACCGAGGAGCCCAAATTGAAGAAAGACATAAAGATTTGAATAACGTAATCTACAAACTCAATCTAATAGATTTGTCCATAGAACTCGCATTATATGTATTAATAAATTAGATTTCTGGTTGTCTGTGGAACATTGATAAAATACAAGTTAAAAAAAAAAAACTACAACCAAACCCGTTGCCACTGAGTCAATTCCAACTCACAGCAACCTATAGGACAGAGAACTGTCCTGTAGAGTTTCCAAGGCGCACCTGGTGGATTTGAACTGTCAACCTTTTGGTCAGCAGCTGTAGCACTTAACCACTATGCCACCAGGGTTTCCAAATATAAGTTTCTAGGCTAAAAAGAAAACTTTAACTTATTTTAAAAAGTAAAGGTTTAAAGAGGCCATAGATCATAATTCAATAAAACTGATTTTAAATAATAAAGCAATAGTTAGAAGAATCTTAACCACTTGAAAAATAAGAAACATCCTTCAAAATAATTCCAGGATTAAAACTGAAATTATAAACTATATAACACCAATAAAAAGGAGACCATTTTCTCAAGTGGCTAACAGACACATGAAGAAATGCTCAAGATCATTAGCCATTAGAGAAATGCAAATCAAAACTACAATGAGATACCATCTCACCTCAACAAGGCTAGCATTTATACAAAAAACACAAAATAATAAATACCGGAGAGGTTGTAGAGAGACTGGAACACTTATACACTGTTGGTGGGAATGCAAAATAGTACAACCACTTTGGAAATTGATTTGGCGCTTCCTTAAAAAGCTAGAAATAGAAGTACCATATGATCCAGCAATCCCACTCCTTGGAGTATATCCTAGAGAAATAAGAGCTGTCACACGAATAGACCATGTGCACACCCGTGTTCATTGCAGCACTGCTCACAATAGCAAACAGATGTAAACAGCCTAGGTGCCCATCAACAGACAAATGGATAAACAAAGTATGGTATATTCACACAATGGAATACTATGCAACGATAAAGAACAACGATGAAGCCGTGAAACATAACATGGAGGAATCTGGAGGTCATTATGCTGAGTGAATTTACTCAGTCACAGAAGGACAAATATTGTATAAGACCACTATTATAAGAACTCAAGAAAAGGTTTAAACACAAAAGAAAACATTCTTTAATGGTTATGAGGGTGGGGAGGAAGGGTGAGGGTTATTCACTAACCAGATAGTAGACAAGAATTATCTTAGGTGAAGGGAAGGACAGCACACACTACAGGGGAAGTCAGCACAATGGGACTAAACCAAAGCTAAGAAGTTTCCTGAATACAGTCAAAAACTTCGAGGGACAGAGTAGCAGGGGTGGGGGTCTGGGGACCATGCTTTCAGGGGACATCTAGGTCAGTTGGCTTAACAAAGTTTATTAAGAAAATGTTCTGCATCCTACTTTGGTGAGTGGTGTCTGGGGTCTTAAAAGCTTGCAAGCGGCCATCTAAGATGTATCAATTGGCTCCCAACCACCTGGATCAAAGGAGAATGAAGAACTCCAAAGACACAAGGAAAGTATTAGCCCAAGAGACAGAAAGGGCCACATAGACCAGAGACTTCATCATCCTAAGACCAGAAGAACTGGATGGTGCCTGGCTGCCACCAATGACCGCCCTGACAGGGAACACAACAGAGAGTCCCTGATGGAGTGGGGGAAGGGTGGGAGGCAGAACTCAAATTCTAGTAGACCAGACTTAACGGTCTGACTGAGACTGGAGGAACCCCAGAAAGCATGGCCCCCAGACTCTCTGTCAACCCAGAACTAAAACAATTCCCAAGGCCAACTCTTCAGACAAAGATTGGAGTGGACTGTGGGACATCAATGATACTCATGAAGGGTGTGCTTCTTAGCTCAAGTAGATACATGAGACTATACGGGCAGCTTCTGTCTGGAGGTGAGATGAGAAAGCAGGATGGTTAGGATCTTGCTGAATGGACACGGGAAATCAGGGGTGGAAAGGAGGAGTGTGCTGTCACAGTATAGGGAGAGCAACTAGGGTCACATAACAATGTATGTAAAAGTTTTTGTATGAGAGACTGACTTGAACTGTAAACTTTCACTTAAACTACAACAATTAAAAAAAAAAAAAAAAAAAAGGAGACCATTTTCTACCAAAATTTATAGAGCACAGCTAAAGCTATGTACTGAGGAAAATATATGTCTTATAGCTATAATAGCTTCTTTATTAGACTAACAATAAACGAGCATTGTACTCATCTTAAAAAGTTTCATAAAGAACAAAAACCATAAATAAAACAAGAAGAAGGAAAGAAGAAGGAATTAATACACATAAATACTAAAATAAATAAAATGGGAAACAAAATGGTAAAAAGAACAAAACATTTCAAAAGTTGGTTCTTTAAAAAGGCTAATAAAATGTATAACCATCTCTTGAGCAAAATCAAAGAAAGAAGAGAGGGAAGAAAATACACAAGATTAGGATTGAGATAAGAGAAAGTTACAAACACACACACAAAAATAATTATAAGGGAGGACTACTTTTAATCCTAATGGCAACAGATTTGACAACCTAGAGGAAATGGATGATTTCTTAGAAAAACACGATTTAACTGACCCAAGGAGAAGTAGAAAAATTTACTTAAAAGAGATTGAAATGGTGATTAAAGGCCTTTCATTAAGGAGGGTGAAGGGGGACCAGGATTAAATAATTTCACAGCTGCGTTCCATCAAACTTTTAAAGAATAGATGACTCCAACGCTATTTAGACTATTTCAGACCATAGGAAAACAAAACAAAAAGCCCCTAAATTCATTTCGTGAATTATACAGATGAGTGGTTCTCAAAGTGTGTTCCCTTGTCCAGCGGCATTAGCATCATCTGGAAACTTGTTAGATATGCGAATTATCTAGCCCCACCCCAGACCTACTGAATCAGAAACTCTCGGGGTAGCGGTCCAGAAATCTAACGCCCTTCAAGTGATTCAAGTGCATGCTAACGATTGAGTGCTACTGCTGTAGACGAAGCTATCATATTTTTATATACAAAAGGCTGTAAATTGTTTCATCTTCAGGAATGCTACCTGCATTTCCTTCTTTTGCTCCACATCATAATCTATCTTCCAGACATATTACATGAACTCGATCACACAGTCCTTCCCTTTCATAAAATATTTTTTTTCTGCATCACAAATCTCTTTCATGTATAGAGTTGCCCAGGCGTTTACTTTTATTATGGCTTGGAAAATCATTTCTATAGAGTGCTATGGAATTAGCAGATAGAGTGTGGGCTGCAATAGGCGGGAAGGCAGGAGCATCAACACCCTGTTATTGGGGTTTTTGTTGGCAATAGAATAAGTTGCAAGTGTTGGAGGAGGTCAAGGGGGATGGTACAGGTATCAATATCAGTATCTGTTTATATAGTGGCAGAAAAAATAAGTGGTAATTGATCCAAAACTAAGACAGACATGACCATTTCCATGTTGCTGCGTTCTAATTAATCACCAAATGAGAAGTATATTTTCCTTGTAAGGCCAAACTGGTTACCATGGGTGGAAGCATTTTAATATGCTTTAATAATAAGACAAAGAGGTGTGTAAAATGCTCATTACAGGAGTGAGGCATTTCACATGCATTATCTCAGTCTTCCTGTGTCTTCTGTGAAACGTAGTTATTATAGGTTCATTTTATTTTTTCAGATGAAGAAAGAAAGGGCCAGAAAAGTTCGGGAACTTGCCCAAGGACACCCAATTTCATGTAGGATTCAAAATTAGGTTTGCCTTGCTCTAATCCTGCCTTGGCTCCGTCTATTAAACCTCTAAAATTGAGTTGGCTCCCAAGAAATCTAATCCTGTCTCCTCCACAATGAACTAACTCCTCTAGAAAGGTTTTTTCTCCCCCCAGCAGATAGCACATTTCTCCCTCTTGTTAATTTAGACGTGCTTCAGAGCTTAAGTCCTTCAACAGTGTTTTTATTGCTTTGGCCCAGAGACTAATAGTTACACATGCTATATAAAAGAAACGTTTTAATATTAATAGCTCAGTCATTTGGGGATTAAGGGTTTGGGGTTGCTTTGGCATGCAGAACGAATATTAGTTACCTGTAATTCTGGTTTTCGGGAGGTTCATAGCCGAGATAGATAACAGCTTCCCGACTCTAAATTTCCTGGCACATGACAGGCCTGCGCTGAAAAGCTCAGATTTCCCTGCCTCCGACCACCCATGGGGTGGAGGCACGAATCTGTCAACAATGTGGTCTCCTCTAGAAAGCCGCCTTGCACAGAGGGTTCTGGTTCCTCATACTGAGACACGGAGCACAGGCCAAGATGGGTTAGGTTGTCATAAATAGACTCCCTGAGAGCAGGAATTATAAACGGGGCTGAGGAACAGGGGAAAAACTCTCCCAAAGACGAGGAGCCTAAGTCTTTGTATTTGCCTGCATGTAGCTGGCTAACTTGGCCCGTACGGATGGAGGCAGCTGGATCACTAAGCTTCAAGGCAGTCAGGATAGTTGGTCTCACTTTCTAAGCAAGTGATTTGACAAATGGGTGAAGAAACACAGAGTTAGGCTTAAACTCTCGGCTTGGTGATCGGCTTCCAGAAAGATCCCAGGCAAGAAAACTCTATGGGGACATTCTATTCAGTAACACATGGGGTCACCCTGAGCCAGAATCGACTCGATGGCAATGGGTTTTAAACTGTAACCATCAAGGGCTTAAGGGCTGATGAAACTTATAAACAGAGCTAAAATTTATCTGTATGCATAGTTTTTCTTCACTTTCCTACAATTAACTGACAATATTTATAATTCAGTTAGGGAGACACGTTATTTATTATGAGCCAGTAAATTATCCTATCATTTCTGGTTCTAAAAAAAAAAAAAAAACTCATTTTTAAGCAAACCACAATTTACCAATGATTTTCTTTATCCTCATAAGAGAGAATGTAGTCTCCCATGAGAGTTCCTGATTGTTTTCATAAATACCACCAATAATAAATTATAAAATATTGATGTTGCTTTACTACTTGGCAATAATTTGTGATTAAACTAAACAAGTGTATACTCATTGATGCTGGCAAGAAAATTTTGATATCCTACACAGTGCCATATGTATGTTGAATATTATTTGAAACCATGAATTATTTTTACATTCACTGAAGTGAAATAACATGGTAATATCTAAGCTAAAGTTTATTTGTTTAGAACATGAAATGACTATATGCTTATTGGAGAAAAAATGTCAAATACAGGAAAAAATGACCAGTAATGCAAGCACCCAGATCGCTCAGCTGTTGCCTTCTTTCCTTTCTAGTTCTTTTCATCTTTAGTTATTCTATGCATCTGTTTTTTAAACAGTTGAAATTGTAGCATAAAATCCAATTTTTATCCTTTTCTACAGAACAGTATGATTTAATCATTTCCCATGCTATAATCTTTTCATAAATAGCACTTTTGATGACTAAAAATAGTCTGCTATACAGATATAACATTATATATTTAACATTCTCCTACTGAAAGATATTTGTTTGATATTCTAATACATATAATGTTGCAAATAACATTTCTGGGCCTAAACCTATTTCTGAATTCTAGATTATTCCTTTAGGAAAAAATGTCCAGAAGTATTCCAGAAGATTCTAAAGTTATTGCTTCAAGAAATACGAACATTTGATAAGCTCTTAATATAATTGCTTTCAAAATCATTTGCTTGAAGGATCCTTCAAGAATTTCCCTATGACTTCGCTCTGCCCCTACTCAAATTTTTACTGAGGTCCAGCTGTCTTGAGCTAAGTATAAAATATTGTCTCCAGAGTTTCAAGACCATTTGACAATAGCCTCAAGTTGTACAATCCATTCTAGTCAAGTTAAGACTATGAATATGTATCGGTCATCCACTGGAATAGCTTTTGTTGCTATTGCTGTGCTTCTGTGAATTCTGCCCACTTGGTGAAGAAACAAAATGGTTGGGTTTTAAAGAAGTTGAAGGCTGTAAATTGGCCAAGAGACAGGAGAAGAGATGTTA
The DNA here is from genome assembly GCA_030035585.1 of Dugong dugon. NCBI lineage: Eukaryota > Metazoa > Chordata > Mammalia > Sirenia > Dugongidae > Dugong > Dugong dugon. The sequence continues at coordinate 15,409,559 of CM057480.1, read as the reverse complement.
GGTAGGACTGTAAAAGGAGCCCTAAGAAGATGAATTTAGTCAGATTAGCAAGGAGATGGAATGCATTAAAATAATAAAGAAAATAATATCAGTAATAATAATAATAATACATTTGTTACAAACATAGACGCGAGTACTACCAAAGTTCTGGCTTTAGAATTTGGAATCTATGTAGTATGTGGTGGCTTGTGTGTTGCTGTGATGTTGGAAGGTATGCTACCGGTATTGCAAATGCCAGCCGGGTTACCCATGGTGGACAGGTTTCAGCAGAGCTTCCAGACTAAGACAGACTAGGAAGAAGGACCTGGTGATCTACTTCTGAAAAATTGGTCAGTGAAAACCTTATGAATAGCAGCAGAACACTGTCTGATATGGTACGGGAAGGTGAGCCCCTCAAGTTGGAAGGCACTCAAAATGTGACTGGGGAAGAGCTGCTTCCTCAAAGTAGACTCAACCTTTATGAGACATGCATTGAGTAAAGCTTTTGGGACCTTCATTTGTTGATGTGGCATGACTCAAAATGAGATGAAACAGCTGCAAACATCCATTAGTAATCAGAACATGGAATGTACGAGGTATGAATCTAGAAAAATTGAAGTTGTCAAAAATGAAACGGAACGCTTGAAGATCAATATCCTGGGCATTAGTGAGCTGAAATGGACTGGTATTGGCCATTCTGAATCAGACAATCACATGGTCTACTATGCTGGGAATGACAAACTGAAGAGGAATGGTGCTGCTGCATTCACTGTCAGGAAGAATATTTGAAGATCTATCCTGAAGTACAACACTGTCAGCGATACGATAATATCCATACACCTACAAGGAAGACTAGTTAATACGACTATTTTTCAAATTTATGCACCAACCATTAAAGTCGAAGATGAAGAAATTGAAGATTTTGACCAACTTCTGCATCTGAAATTGATCAAAAATGTAATCAAGATGCATTGATAATTACTGGTGATTGGAACGCAAAACCTGGAAACAAAGAAGAAGGATCAGTGGTTGGAATATATGGCCTTGGTGATAGAAATGACATGGGAGATCACATGACAGACTTTTACAAGACCAACAACCTATTCATTGGAAATTTTTTTTCCAACAACATAAACGGTGACTATACATGTGGACCTTGCCAGATGGAATACACAGGAATCAAATCGACTACATCTGTGGAAAGAGATGATGGAAAAGCTCAATATCATTGGTCAGAACAAGGTCAGGGGCCAGCTGCAGAACACACCATCTATTGCTCATATGCAAGTTCAAGCTGAAGCTGAAGGAAATTAAAACAAGTCCATGAGAGCTAAAGTACAACCTTGAATATATCCCACCTGAATTCAGAGACCTTCTCAAGAATAGATTTGAGGCATTGAACACTCACTAGTGACTGAAGACCAGGTGAGTTGTGGAATGACATCAAGAACATCATAAATGAAGAAAGCAAAAGGTCATTATAAAGACAGGAAAGAAAGAAAAGACCAAAATGGATGTCAGAAGAGACTCTGAAACTTGTCCTTGAATGTAGAGTAGCTAAAGTGAAAGGAAGAAATGATGAAGAGGTGAACAGAAGACAAAGTAAAGTATTATAATGAAACCTGCAAAGACCTGGGGTTAAAAAACTAAAAGGGAAGAACATGTTCTGCATTTCCCAAACTGAAAGAACTGAAGAAAAAAATTCAAGCCTCAAGTTGCAATACTGAAGGATTCTATGAGGCAAAATGTTGAACGATGCAGGAAGCATCAAAAGAAAACAGAAGGAGTATACCAAGTCACCGTACCAAAAAGAACTGGTCAGTGTTCAACCATTCAGGAGGTAGCATATGATCAGGAACCAATGGTACTCAAGGAAGAAGTCCAAGCTGCACTGAAGGCATTGGTGAAAAACAAGGCTCCAGAAATTGACTGAATTCCAATGGAAATGTTTCAACAAATGGATGCAATGCTGGAAGCAATCACTTGTCTATGCCAAGAAGTTTGAAAGACAACCACCTGGCCAACCGACTGGAAGAGATCCGTATTTGTGCCCATTCCAAAGAAAGGTGATCCAACGGAACGCAGAAATTATGGAACAATATCATTAATATCACACACAAGTAAAATTTTGCTGAAGATAGTTCAAAAACGCTTTCAGCAGTACATCAATAGGGAACTGCCAGAGATTCAAGCTGGATTCAGAAGAGGACACAGAACGAGGGATATCATTGCTAATGTCAGATGGATCTTGGCAGACAGCAGAGAATACCAGAAAGATGTTTACCTGTGTTTTATTGACTCTGAAAAGGCATTTGACTGTGTGGATCATAACAAATCATGGATAACACTGCGAAAGTGGGAATTCCAGAATACTTAACTGTGCTTATGTGGAACCTGTACATAAACCAAGAGGCAGCTGTTCAAACAGAACAAGGGAGTATTGCATGGTTTAAAGTCAGGAAAGGTGTGCATCAGGGTTGTCCTTTTACCATACTTATTCAATCTATATGTTGAGTAAATAATGTGAGAAGCTGAACTACATGAAGAAAAACACAGCATCAGGGTTGGAGGAAGACTAATTAACAATCTGCAATATGCAGATGACACAGCCTTGCTTGCTGAAAGGTACGAAGACTTGAAGTATGAAAAAAATCCCTACAACTGGACCGATAAGCAACATCATGATAAACGGAGAAAATATTGAAGTTGTCAAGGGTTTCGTTTTACTTGGATCCACAATCAATGCCCATGAAAGCAGCAGTCAATAAATCAAGCAACATATTGCATTGGGCAAATCTACTGCAAAAGACCTCTTGAACGTGTTAAGAAGCAAAGATGTCACCTTGAGGACTAAGGTGTGCCTGACCCAAGCCATAATATTTTCAATGACCTCATATGCATGCGAAAGCTGGATAATGAATAAGACCAAAGAAGAAGAATTGATGCATTTGAATTACGGTGTTGGTGAAGAATATTGAATATACCATGGACTGCCAGAGGAACAAATTGTCTTGGAAGAAGTACATCCAGAATGCTCCTTAGAAGGGAGGATGATGAGACTTCGTGTTAAGTACTTTGGACGTGTTATCAGGAGGGACTAGTCCCTGGGGAAGGACATCATGCTTGCTGAAACCAAGGGTCAGTGAAGAAGAGGAAGACCCTCAACAAGATGGATTGACATAGTGTCTGCAACAATGGGCTCAAACATAGCAGTGATTGTGATGATGATGCAGGACCAGGGAGTGTTTCATTCTGTTATACATAGGGTGTCTGTGAGTTGGAACCAACGTGATGGCACCTAACAACAACAAATGTAGTAGTTGTGGAGCCTGAGGTTGCATGATTAGTGTGTTAAAGAGATTGTAAGTCTCTTTACAAAGATTTGTTTGAGGTCCTAGCATGTAAATCACTGGCAGATAGGGAACATCCCACTCTTCTGAAATATAGCTCAGGGCAGGTAGCTAATTAGGCACAAACCATTCTGGGATGAAAGAAATCTTTATTACAAAGTCAAATAGAGAAAACCAAATTTGAGGCATGTGGAATAGGCTTTGTGAAAGAGAAGAAGGGCCAACTATACTGTAAATAGGTAAATTATAATCTTTGCTCTTTTGTATAAATTTGTACACAGAACCCTACCCCAGCATTTTAAAACTGGTGTTCATTTTTGAATTCACTATAGTTTAATGGTTTTTCTCATGATAAAAACTCAGTAAATATTTGCTGGATTTTAACTGGATATATGCTTTCTTTGTGTGTGTTATCTGAATTAGGGATTTTCCATGTCTTTCAAGTGAAGCCCATCTGTGCTTATGGGATAGATTCATGCCTCCCTTTTGTTTCTGTGCCTCTGCCAACCAAAAAGGAGCTCTGGCGGCACATTGGTTAAGCGCTTGGCTGCTAACCAAAAGGTCGGCGGTTTGAACCCACCAGCAGTTCCACGGGAGAAAAGACCTGGTGATCTGCTCCAGTAAAGATTACAGCTCAGGCAACCCCATGGGGCAGTTCTACTCCGTCATTTAGGGTTGTTATGAATCAGAATCAAATTAATGGCACCCAACAATAACAAGCTAACCAAAAGTTCTAGAATTTTCCTTCTTAAGTGAACTGCCCATTTTCATTGCTATTTAGCTTGCCACCCTCCCAGGTATTCAGGCCCAAAAGAAAACCTTTGCACTTGCCGTTATGTCTGTCTGGAGGCTCTTCCTACTCTTGCCTGCTGGCTCTCCTCCATCAGGTCCAGCTTCAATGTTTCATCAGCGACGCTGTCTGACTACACACCTAAAGCTGGTCCCACCTCTCTGCACTTGACATTTCTGTCACTCTATCTTAGTCCCTTGGTCTTTCCATAGCATGCATTACAATTTGAAATCATTTCGGTTATTTCAGAATTTTTAAAAAGTCAGTATTTTTCAAACATTTTTTGACTTAAAATGAGAAATGTTTTATGTTGATTCATACCTTCACGCCTACACACACAAAACCGAAACGACAGTTTCATGAAATACTCCACTTAAGACATGAAATAGGCCCTGGTATTTTCATTTTACTTTAGTTTGTTCATTAAACAATCAAAAAAGCTGTTTATGACACACACTAAACCTATTTCCTAACCCTTTAGCAGGATACAACCCCAAATCTGAAATATTGGGTTGTTTGTTTTCTGTCTATCCCCCCTCCCCAGCAAAAAATGTAAGCTCCATGAGTCCAGGGACCACATATGTATCTTGTTCACACATACACAGGAGATTCTCAGCAAATATTTTTGAATAAATCGATACATGAAAAAAATGAATATACTTATGAATGAAGTTTTATTAAATTTATTTCCCTTATTTTGGTATGCTTGTGATTTTAAGCAAAAATAACCATTTAAATGGAACATTACTTCCTTTTCCAATAAAATGGTTTGCAAAGGTAAACGCACTGTGGCAATGGTCCTTGTATTGTTGACATGGTTTTCCGTCACTGATTCTTATTAACTGAATTGGCTCAACATTATTGCCCTCTCCTTCCCCACCCCTCCTCCTCCTTCTCTTCAAGATCATAGCTTTTAAGGTTTTCCCCATGCTACAATAAGCTGTGGGGTCAGTGGGAGCTCTGTGGTAGAATTCTCACCTTCCATGCCAAGGGACCCGAGTTTGATCTCTGGCCAATGCACCTCATGCTCAGCCACCACCCATCCCTCAGTGGAAGCTAGCAGGCTACTTTGATGCTGAACAGGTTTCAGTGGAGCCTCTAGACTAAGATGGGTCGCTGTGTGTTGGAATCGACTTGGCTCGAGGGCAATGGTTTTGGTTTGGTTTTGGGGATGGGGCCACAGAATCTGCATTTCTAACAAGTTTTCAGGTGATGTTGCTCTAAAGCAACAGTTCTCAACTGGGGGCGATTTTGCCCTCTCCCCCGCCCCCTCCAGTGAACATTTGGCAATGTCTGGAGACATATTTGGTTTTCATAACTGAGGATGTATATGGTGGTTCCACTGGTATCCAGTAAGGGAGAGGCCAGAGATGTTGCTAAACATCCTACAATTCACAGGACAGCCCCTAAAGAATTACTCAGTCCAGAATCTCAATTGTGCTACTGTTGACAAATCTTGTTCTAGAGGGTCTCTCTCTCTCTTTTGGAAAGCACGCTGTTTAACAAGAGTTTAAATAACAGACAAAACACAGCTACTCATTTCAGAAGCCTTCCACTGAAGTGGGATGATGTCACAGAAATTAAATTAATTGAGTGGTGTCTCAAGCAGATATCTTCTGTCATCTTTCTGTGTCTCTCCTACATTCACATGCCCATCAAGCTTATAAAGCATCACACAGCCCAGACATTTACTCATTCAAAATGTAAATGAGAACTTGTGTCTGGCTGAAGAGGGACATGAAGCAGTTGGGATGAGGAAAAACCTAATTCCTCTAGGGTCTGCAATCACCACGTCCAAAGCAGATAGGATTCTGGACACATCTTGATGGGGAAAATATAAATACCAGGAGCCAAAGGATAATGGAGTTGGAAAGAACCTTAGCTATTACCTAGCAGGCTCAATCTTTCTCTTAAATACTGTTTATTTATGGCAGAAGAACTTAGCATCTTGGCCAAGGTTTAAGCAAAATTAAGAGGGAGTCAATGATTTTCTGAGGTGCCCTGTGATCTCCCCTCCCCATGTTTCATACTCTCTCACTCATCTATGTCTAGAATTCCCAGACCGCATGCCACAAAGGAAACCTGCTTTCAGACAGAAAAGAAAGGTATCTCACTACCAGGTGTGGCATCTCCCTCTCCTCCCCCAAACCTCCTTTAACACCTGAGTCCTTATTTTAGCAAATGGTGCCCTGGAAGGTGTTGCATGTGGTGGAAACTTCTGAATGATTCTTGTTGCTCTATTCCCTCTAACCACCATTACATTAGTCCATCCTCAAGTCTTGTGGATTTTCTTCTCTAAATCGCTCTTCTGAACTTCTCTCCACCCTTACTACCTCTTTGATGGGTCTTATCAATGTAACTTCTCACCTAGATTATAGAACAGACTTTCAGCTGGCCCGCCAATCTCTGGACTTTCCACCTCTTCATATTCTATCCAGAGTGAGCTCTTGTAAATGCCTATCAGATAATGTCATCTCATTGCTTGAAACATTTCATTTGCTACTAATAGGTCCAAAGACCTTAAGGGGGGCTTATAAGGCTCTACATACACAGGCCACTACTTACGTCTCGTATCTTCTTCCTCTTCTCTCCACTCTCCCACCTTCCCACTGTGTTGCAACCATCTTGAACTTTTCTGGGTAGCACGAAAGTCCCTTCCTCTCACTTAATAGCAGCACTTTGCATGTGCTGTTTCCCCTGCCAAGAATACTTGGATACTGGCCCTTGCCTTTTGCCTCATTGTTTCAGGTCTCAGCTAAAATGGTTCTTCTCTGGGAAATTTTCCTTGATCTTCCAAGTCAGAGCTAAGTGCCCCACCCATGTGTTCTCATGGCACACTGTAAAACTCATTGTAATTATCTCACGCTGTAATTGTCTGGGCCCCCAGTAGCCTGAACATGCTAAGAAGTTAAGGTCCTCATGTCTTTTTTTTTTTAAACATCATAGCTCCTGTACCTAGCAGAGTACGTGACACATAGTAAAATACTGACCGTGCTTCTTGCTTCTTGGTGGGAATTTAATAAAATACGTTATCTTGGGAAATCACTTAATGAAGCTGGCAGGGGAGATGAATTTTGAGATACAAAAGAGACTTCCTTGGGGGAACCTGAAATCAAACCACGCTGTCTTCATTTCCCACTGGTATGCCCACATTCGTGAAGCAGCATCATTAGAAAAAAAACACCTCTCCTTGTCATTTTGAGAGCTAATCTCCTCATGTAGCTTTCCCTTTTTCACATTCTTTTTTCCCTGAGTGATGCAAATGATTAAGCACTCAAGATAAGCCTGTCCATCTGCCTTGAAAACTGTATGCGGCAGTTCTACTCTGCACACATGGGGTTGTCATGAGTTGGAATCAAATCCACAGCAACTAAGATCTAAAAACAACATCTCACTATATCAATGAATCACAGGAAGCCAATGTGGGTCAACCATAGTCCACTAAAGGGAGAGAAACAGGAGGTAAGATCCGTGAGGCTGGGGCCATACCATGCAGGGCCTAGTAACCCATGGTAAAAGGGTGAGGATTCCATTCTTAGCCCAGTGGGAAACCTTTGAAGAGTTTAAATCAGTTGAATGACTTGATCACTTTGGCTGCTTTGTGGAAAGTGGACTGAAGCATGGGCCAAAAGTGGAAAGAAGGAGACTAGTTAATAGTTTACTGAAGCATTTCAGAGGGATGCTGGTGACTTGACCCAGGGTCATGGCAATGGAGATGGTGGGAGTGTGCAGACTCAGATATATTTTAGAGGTAGGATGTGTAGGAGTTGCAGAAAGTTTAGATTTGGGGGTGAGAGAAAGAGGAATCAAGTATAACTTCTAGGCCTGGGGATTACACATGGATGAATGGTACTTCCATTTACTGAGACAGGAAGACAACAACTTTTACTAATTCTCAAGGCACAGCTCAGTTCTCACCTCCTCCATGAAGGCTGTCATTGAATCCTGCCCACAACCTTCTCTCTTTCTTCTCAACAACTTGGGAAATCATTGTTGGTGCCACCACTCATCTTTTTCAGGAGTCTGTGCTGACCTCCCCAGCCTGGCTTATGTTTCTTAAAGGTAAGGACCCCTTTTCACATCCAACAGTGCCTGGGACAGAGCCTTGGACGCAGTAGGGGCTCCATACAAATTTTCTGCTTGGTGAGCTAAACACGATTCACAGGCTGCAACTAGTCTGGAGCTGTTCCCTGGAGCTGTCAGCTGCTAAGAATACCTTGCCACCCACGGGACTAAATGCTCATATCCTCATGTTCATATCCCAATTGGACATTTTTAAAAGCCCATTACCAAAAGCCTTTGAAAACTATGTTCCTCTCTAGAATCTTAAAGACAGGCATTTAACTTCTATTATAAGTGCTCTTATTACTTAGTATTACCCCCTTTCCACTTGATATATAGTTACTTTTCTTCCCCATTATTAAGTATACCTTAAAATGCAACCTCATTTCCTCTCCTATTAAATAGAAATTCAGGGTAAGTGTCTGCTCATTGAAAACACTTTGAATTATTTCAAGGGCATTTCGCTTTCTACACTGTTCATTCACACTTTGGTTCAAGTGTGTTTTCTGTTTTTTTTTTTTTTAATTTTAAAACACCATAATACCACCTTTCAAATCATTTAAAAAGGTTTTTTACATAAATCTGATACATATTTGGAGTTAGACATTCATTGTAACTTCCCACACAAAGCATGAATGCTGTCTATAATATTCTTAACAATAGAAAGCGAACATAATTATGAAGAATTTATGTAGAGGCAGAATTACGCTTTTTCTTGCTCTTCCTTTCAACTTATAACCTTTGAGAATTACTTAGAAAAGTTTATTTTTGTTCATAGTCTACCCCTAGTACTGGGATGTTGTTTTCGTTGGTTTGTCAAGTGAATTCTGTCTCATGGCAACCCCAAGTGTGCCGAGTAGAACTGCTCCATGGGGTTCTCAAGGCTGCGACCTTTTGGAAGCAGATAGCCAGGCCTGTCTTCCAAAGCGACTTGGGTGGGTTCAGATTGTCAACCTTTCAGCGAGTAGTCAGCACTTAACCACTTGAAACCTAGCACTCTAATACTAGGATTTTATATACTTTTTGTCATTTAAATACTTTGTCCAGGACATACAGCTAGAAACAGCACCATTTGCATTCAAATCCAGGTATTTATGACTCTAATCCTCATGGTATTTCCTCTACACAACAGTTCATCCACACTTTAACGATGGGGGAATGTATCACCTTAAGAACTGTTGGTTCAGTGGTAGAATTCTCGCCTTCCATGTGACAGACTAGGATTTGATTCCCAGCCAACGCACTTCATGGGCAGCCACCACTCATCTATCACTGGAGGCTTGCTTGTTGCTATGATGCTAAACAAGTAGCAGTGGAGCTTCCAGTCTAAGATGGACTAGGAAGAAAGGCCTGGCAATCTATTTCTGAAAATCAGCCATTGAAAATCCTCTCATCCACAACCGACCATGAGGATCCATAACTGATCATGCGGTTGGCGCAGGACCAGGCAATGTTTTGTTCCGGTGTGCGAGGGGCTACCATAAGTTGGTCGCTGACTTGACAACAGCTAACAACAACAATATCACTTAAGAAAAAAAAAAAAAAACCCAGCTCCATTGTAGCACTTTCCAGACTATCTGAGAGCTCTTCCTTAAATGAAGACTGAATCTTGAAATTTCCATTTATTATTCATCCCACCATCTAGAAGAGGAGTTTATTCCATGGACTTCACAGGGTCCCACGAAATCCTTGAAATCATGTGCCAGTTTTGCATTTTTATATAAATGCATTTTTTGGGAGAGAAGGTCTATGGTTTTTTATCAGATTCTCAAAGGGGTCTGTTCCCAACCCCTCAAAGGATAAAACCCTTTTCCCTAAAGAAATATAGGTAAGCTTTTCCCTTACTACATATTTCAGTCCTTCACATACCTGAAAATAGCTGTCATCACTCCAGTCTTCTTCTGACTGAACACTCCCAGTTCTTGCCACCTTTCTTGTGTGACATGGACATCCCCAAACCCTCAGCTCTCTGAAACCATTCCACAGAGCACGCTCTAGTTGTGAATGTCCAACAAAGCATGGTGCTTGGAATAGAACACAATTTTCTATTCATGTATTCATTCAATATCTTACTTAAGAATAGGAAGATAATCTATTTTCCTTTTACAAGTCTCCTTAAAATGTTTTTGAAGTTTAGAAAACATAGCATTATAATCTACTTCCCTTTATTATCCTCCTTTTTCCTCCCACCTTCCACCAAAAAAGGCAACACGTCCAGGACTTATATTATCTTTGCCTTGTCATTTAACTCCAATTCAAGATATGTGAGAACTATCGGAAAGGTACATTTGTGTCATCCCACCCTTCGCAAAGACATAATAGAGTTTTAAGACAAGTTGGCTATTGGAAGCCCATGCTCTGAATATGGACAGGTCTAGCCCCACACATTAATTGCAACAAAGCTCCTTCAATGCCCACACAGAGCATCACAGGAAAGAACTGACACTTACCCACTGTTCTACCGGCTTTCAGGACCTGCTGATACCTCCACACCCTCAGCATGAGCTTCTCCCAGGGTACGTCCAAGAGGCAGAATGAAGAGTTTCTAAGCAAATAAACTGCTTGGAACCCAAAGCCATGTCCTGCACTTATGTGGCTCAGCTATTCCAATTATGCACTCCTGAAATGCATCCTACTTAGATGCCTGTGTTGACTGACACTTGGATGGCGTCATGACTGGACAGATTTTGCCACATCACGCACTCCCCAGACAAACAGCTCACAACTCAAGGCTGCTTCCTCTAGCAGGGGATTCCATCCCATGCCTTCTGGCCTGCTACAGAAGCCTGTATGGCAGCCTGAAGATGAGCAAACCTTGTGGTAACCTAAGCCCCCAGTGAAACACAACTCCTATAACATCAGGACACTGCCTGGACAGCTAACACCTGACATGCTACCTTATCCATGTCTACAGGCCCTGTTACTATTAGAACTTTTACTCCTCTCTCTACGCCAATTCATTTCCACCCAGCTTGATAATAATAATTGCAGAGAAAAACAGTTCACCCCGCTAATGTTACTGCTTGTAACTGACAAAGAAGACCGGGATAATTTGGCCTGAAATAATGCTTGAGACTCTCATATATTGTAGGTTCCCTGGGTTTGAAGCCCATCCGGTTTCAAGTCTGGTAATATTTCAAATGGATTTTTTTTTTGAGTAAGGCATTATTCTGAAAATGCCTCCAAATAGCAGCGCTTGTTTGCTGCTGGGATGCCTAGCAATGAATTTAATTTACTCCAATGCACTCTTCAGATAACATGTTTCTGCTGGTGTATAAAGTCTGGAAGCTGTCTGCATGCAAAGGCAATGCCCCCAAATGAAGTCTTACATAAATCTGACAAATAATCTTCAGATAGAAGTCATCTCAATGGGCCATTACAGAGCCATGGAAATAGGTGCTGGTGAACTACCAAAAGAAAACGCGGCTGCTTTTGAGCAATATTTCAAAAGGCCTGAATCATAGGAGTATTTTGCCAGTAACATTCTACTACAAGGTTTTTCCTAAGGCACTGGTATATTTTCTTCTCTTTCCTCTTCATTCTTTCCAGCCTCTCTTCCTCCTTCTCTTCCTCTGTCCCTCCCTTCCTCTCTTCTTTCCTTCCTTCTGCCTGACATCTCTCCGTCTCTATCTGGACCTCTTTCCCCCTCCTTCTCTCTCTCTCTTGTTCTCACCTGTTGGTTTTCTTGCCGTGCGCTACAGTGGAGACTCTATATTTTGCTGTCCACCCACCTAATAATCCTAGACTCCAAACACCCTGTACTGCCAACTTTCATCCTTTCTTGCTTGGATTATTGCAATGTCATCCAGGCCAGTCTTTCCAAAAGGTAGATTATCAGGTCTCTACTTAGGGAAGCCCTGGTGGCACAGTGGTTAAGAGCACAGCTGCTAACCAAAAGGGCAGCCGTTCAATTCCACCAGCCACTCCTTGGAAGCCCGATGGGGCAGTTCTACTTTGTCCTGTCTATAGGTTTGCTGTGAGTCGGAATCGACTCAACAGCAAGGGGTTTGGTTTTCATTTGGTACTCTACTTAGGAGTCCATAGGTGGTGCAAACAGTTAACACACTCAGCTGCTAACCAAAAGGTTGGAGGTTCAAGTCTAACCAGAGGTACCTGAGAAGAAAGGCCTGGTGATCCACTTCCAAAAAACCAGCCATTGTAAACCATATGGATCACAGTTTTAGTCTGACACTTGGGGTCACCATGAGTTGATGTTTGAGTCAGAATCAACTCAGTGGCAACTGGTGAACTACTTAATAACCCTCATTAGCTTCTAACTGGGCTCAGGTTAAAGCTCTACTCTTTACCCTAGCATACAAGAACTTCCCAGTTCGGCCCCAACTGCCACCTTCCCACCAGACCTATCTCTCCCACCATTTGCCACAGTCCACCTTAATATCTTCCATCCTCAGCCACACTTGACACCTTCCAAACAAGCTTTGCCCCACCGCAAGTCTGAGAGCTGCTCCTTCAGTTCGCTTCTCTTCAAGAAAGCCTGACTCTGCCTTTCCCTTGTTAGTTACTTCTTGCCTCAGGTTAACGTGGCATTGCGAGCATTTATTCCTACCGTCTCCCTAAATAGCTAAGAGTTCTTGGGGCAAAGGTGAGCTGACTCACCCATCAGGCTGTTGCTCAATAAATATTTGCTGAATGAACTAAAGGGCAACTCATTTACCCCGTTGTTCTCTGAGTTTCTCTAGGATATTTTACAATTATGAAGAAACAGCATAGCATAATGGTTACAAAGTATGTATGGGTTCCAAACCCAGCTCTGTAACCTTGAGCAAGTAAGTTACTTAACTTCCTGGTGCCTCAGTTTCCCCATTTGTAAAATGGAAACAATAGTAACTCTAACTCTAGGGTGGTTGTGAGGATTAACTGAGTTGCTATGTGTAACAGAAGACTGGAGAAGAACTGATGCCTTTGAATTATGGTGTTGGCGAAGAATATCGAATATACTATGGACTGCCGGAAGAACGAACAGGTCTGTTTTAGAAGAAGTACAGCCAGAGTGGTCCTTGGAAGCGAGGATGGCGAGACTTCATTTCACATACTTTGGACATGTTATCAGGAGGGAGTAGTCCCTGGAGGACATCATGCTTGGTAAGGTAGAGGGTCAATGAAAAAGAGGAAGACATTCGACGAGATGGATTGACCCAGTGGCTGCAACAACAGGCTCAAACATAGCAATGACTGTGAGGATGGTGTAGGACCGGGCAGTGTTTTGTTCTGTTGTACACAGTGTTGCTATGAGTCGGAACCAACTCGATAGCACTTAACAGCAACAATGTGTAACGTAGTCAGAATAATGCCTGGGATATGGTAAGGGATACATGCTACATAGGTGTTTGTTAGACAAAATGGAGGTCATCCTGACACCCATGGCTGCCTCTGCTGTGCTTGAGAGAGAAGGCTTCAGACCTTGCTGGGTCTGGCTTGATTTAGATGAGTAGATCCTTTACTAGGAATGTAAATGTCTGCCTGACTCCTCCAATCACGAAGGACAGAATCTAACACCAAGTCTAGAACTCAATTCCACAAGAAAACTAAAAGTGGGTCTTATGTCACATTCAGAGCTGTTTCATGGGCTAGGGAGTTTGGTCTGACAAACACATAAGAAAAATCCTAGTTAGGAAAATACAGTTCCTAGACTATCAAATGTAGAAACGTGCACACTGGTTCTAAAATTGTTTAATAGAAAACGTGTTTGCATCCAAATAAGAAGCTAGGAAGACTTTAACATCATGCAATTTAACATCAAAAGATGAGCAGAAGTTAAAGCTTAGCGTCCAGAGGCAATAGCCAAAGGGATGTCTTCATTCCTTTTGCTTCCAGGGAAACCAAGGAGAATCTCTATGATGAAATTCTACAAAATATATTTTCACCTAAGTGCACCTTTCTCACTCTGGCCCTGCATCCTTATCTCTTGCCAGTCCCACCAACATGCATTATGCGCCAGCTGTCCTGGCAGTCTTTGAAAAAATCATACAAAGGCTCAGCTCCATGCTTTTGCATCTGCAGATTCCTTGCCTCGGATGCTCTCTGTCCCCCTCCTGTAACACTCACTCAGGATTTTTTCTCAAAGCATTTACCATCCTGCATTACAACTGTATGTTCTCTTTTCTGTCTCTCTCACTAGACTGTGAGCCTTTAAAGAGAGGCATTGTTCCTAGTTCCCTCAATGGCCAGCAGAGTGCCTGGAACACAGCAAAACCAAAACCTGCTGCCTTGGAGTCAATTCCAACTCATAGTAACCCTATATATAGGACAGATTAGAACTGCCCCATAGGGCTCCCAAGGAGCGGCTGGTGGATTCAAACTGCCTACTTGTTGGTTTGCAGCCAAGCTCTTAACCACTGCACCACCAGGGCTCCTGGAACAGAGCTGGTACCCAATAAATGTTCACTGGATGTAGGCAGGCCGCCCTGTGTCTGTAGGGGCAAACTAATTGTCCAGTGCCTATGGCAGCCATGCTGGATCTCCCGGTGCACCACGCCTTAGGCAAACCACACCATGAGTGTGTCCTGGAATCTTCACACCTGACAAAGCTGGAATGATCGTACGATTAGCATCATGTCTCTCAAACACATTGCCATTGAGTTGATGCCAACTCATAGCGACCCTGTAGGACAGAGCAGAACTGCCCCATAAGGTTTCCAGGGCTATAATCTTTAAGGAAGCAGACTGCCACATCTTTCTCCTGCAAAGTGGCTGGCAGGTTGGAACCGGGGACTTTTAGGTTAGCAGTCAAGCGCTTAACCTCCGTACCACCAGGGCTCCTTCACGTCTCTCAGGAAGGAGAAATAGTTGGGATTCCTTAAGAGGGTGAGCAACTAGTACATGCATAGTAGCCTGAGCCAAGAATTTAAAGGCTTCTTCACAAACTTAAGCAATTTTTATGACTCACTTATTTTAGTTGTAAAGATCCCCAGGAAAAGGCACATTCAAGCCATCATTCGACACCACTACACAGCCATCAGAAAGGCTAAAAAAAAAAAACTGTGCTGGAGAGGATATGGAGCAACTGGAACTCTCATACATTGCTGGTGGCAAGTAAGATTGTACCACCACTTTGGAAAGCTGTTTGATCTTTCTAATAAAGTTAAAACTTAGACCTACTCGATAACCTGGCAATTCTACTCCTAGGTGTATATCCAAGTGAAATGCATAAGTTTACCAAAACTGGAAACAACCCAAATGTCTATCAATAAAAGAATAAATAAATTGTGATACATTCATATAATAAATACTACGCTGCAATAAAAAGAATAAAATACTGGCATGTGCAATAAGACGGATAAATCTCACAGACATTATATTGAGCAAACAGCACCAAATACAAGAGTATATATTATGCCGTTTTACTTATAAGCTTAAGAAAAGGCAAAAACTAACCGAGGGTAATGGAAGTCAAGAGTAGCGGTAACTCCTGCTAGAGATGTAATTGGCATCCTGTTGGCCTAATCCACCCTGCATCAGTGTTCTGATTGGTAAATTATTGTTGTTAGCTGCCACAAGCCTGCGCCTTACTCATGGTGGCCCCATGCCCAGTGGAACAAAATGCTGCCCGGTCCTGTGCCATCTCCACGATCAGTTGCGAACTGGATAGTTGTTGTATCTGTATGGTTTTCAGTGGCTGATTTTCGGAAGTAGATCACCAGGTCTTTTTTCCTAGTCCATCACTGGAAGCTCCACTGAAACCTGCTCCGCATCATAGCAACACACAAGCCAGTGACAAAGTAGTGGCTGTACATGATTCGTATAGCCAGTATTAACTAAAGTAATAGTAAATGAGTCAACATTTGAAAAAATAAGAGATTTCGCTCAAAAATCCAAATTTCCAACTCCAGCAGTGACTCATTTAAGTTACCTGCCCAACTTTTACTTGTTTTCTTTCCTCTCTGTCCATCGGATTGTGGAAGGAGGAAGCTAGCAAAGAAGACAAGAGAGAGAGCCCATAAGGCCTACAGCAGAGCTTGTCTAAGTCATCACCCGGGTCTCCTTCTCTCACCCCTACCCTCCTTGTTCTATTGCTCCCAGAGGGACAGCTTCAGGTCTGTCTTCTGGAAAATAGAGCCATGGAAGAAAGATCATCAATGAAAGAGCAGAAGCAATTATTAAGTCTGTGAACCATACCAGAAGTAAATGACTCTGCCCAGCTTTATGCTCCTAATCCCCATGCCACTGTACAGGCTTAAGAGTTCAACCAGTTCTGTTACTATAATGGCCCAATGGCATGTCCTGGAGATTCCATTTTATCCAGATCTCCTGTCAGAGCAATCCCTCAGAGCAGGGCTTCTTCATACTGCACCCCTAAGGTGGTGTGTCCCAAAGCATGATATGAAAGTCCGGTTTAGGAGATAGGTCCATGGATGAACAATTTAAAGATTTACTAATTACATATCTTTTTACAGCTATCTTTTACTTTTGGCAAAGGTCATTGGTTTTTTGCTTATAGAAATGATTATGATGCTTCCTTTTTAAACAATTTTATGTAAGTCCAAAAAGTCACCAACCAAAACTAAACCCACTGCCATCGAGTTGATTCCAATTCATAGTGATCCCATAGGGTTTCCAAGGCTGTAAATCTCTATGGAAGTCGACTGCCACCTCTTTCTCCCTCAGAGCCACTGGTGGTTGTGAACTGCTAACCTTTCAGTTAGCAGTCGATCGCTTTAACCACTTCGCCACCAGGCTCCTTAAAGGTGACCATTAAGTGAAATGGTGAAAATGATAATGGAATCATGAATCTGGGATTATTTTACCTCAAGAGGCCCAAAGATGGGCTTTGAGGAGTTGATGAATCGCCCAGAAGTTTATCTAGGATTTTGTGCTACTGTGAACTTTTTTTGGGAGGAAGGTCCATAGTTTTTATCAAGTTCCCATAAAGGACCATGACTCCCAAAATGTTGGGAACAACTGTCTTGGAATCAGAACTTCACTATTCAATACAGTAAGTAGCCACTACCGTGTGTGTCCACTGAGCACTTGACACATGGCTAGCCCGAATTGAGATGTGCTGTAAGTATAAAATACACACCAGGTTTAGAAGATTTAGCATGAAGGGGGTAAGGAGCCCTGGTTGCACAGTGGTTAAAGCGCTCAGCTGCTAAGTGAAAGGTTGGTAGTTCAAACCCACCAGCTGCTTCTTGGGAGAAGGATGTGGCAGTCTGCTTTTGTAAAGATTACAGCCTTGGAGACCCTATGGCACAGTGCTTACAGGGTCACTATGAGTTGCAATTGACTCAACAGCAATGGGGTTTTTTTTTGTTTGTTTGTTTTTAAGCATGAAAAAGAGAACACAAAATATCTCATTAATAATTTTATACTGATTACATGTTTAAATGATATTTTGGATATTGAGTTATACACATTGTATTATTAAAATAAATTTCACCTTTTTTTTTAATGTGGTTACTAGAAAATTTGAAATTACGTATGTGGCTCACATTATATTTCTAGTGGACAGTGGTGTGCTACAGTATAAGGCCAAGAAAAATAAAATAATCTCAGAAGTCTGTGAGAAATTACAACTATGTATATATTTAAAAGTATATTTATAAAGTAAAAAATTACAGTTTAATTTCGAAAAAAGATGCTCTTCTGTAAAATACTGATTTAGAGACAGTGATAGAATATAAATTTTACTTTGTCCCTTTAGAAGCTTAAACCTTTTTATCTTTTCGATTCAAAGCTATAGTTTCCATAGATTCAGAGATAGAAAGCAGAATTTTTTTAGTTCCTGGGAAACTAGGTAAAGGGATTACATATCTTTTTTTTTTTTTTTTTTTTTTTGGTTAATCTAATCTACATCCACCAAACAACAAAGAGTTTATTGTATTTGCCTTGGGCCAGGCCCAGCTCCCACCTCTGTTTTATGATGCTTCATAAGGGTAATTAAAGTGTATAAAGTCTTTTAGAGTAACTCTTAAAAGATTCCTTCTTGGCCTAAAGCTTCGGGAAGGCAGCTTTTGTCTTTGGGTCTTTAGGTCTTATGGGAAAGACAATGTTTCAGTGCAAATTAACTGGGATACCATTGTGACTTTTCTCTCTTCCATGCTTATTATCAAGGTTCGTGCTCATCTAGAACATGCTACAGAAAATCATTTCTTATAGAAGCTTGTATCTTCTATAGCCAAACAATGAGTGGCTGTAGTTTTAAGTTTGTTCTATTATATAGTTCTGCATCTAACAACTTTACATTGATTACACGTTTAAATGATATTTTGGATATTGAGTTATACACATTGTATTATTAAAATAAATTTCAGCTGCTTTTTTTTTTTTTAATGTGGCTACTAGAAAACTTAAAATGACATATGTGGCTTGCATTTGTGGCTTACATTAGGAGATCTCACATTATCAGATCAAAGCCTTTCGCTCCATCTGCTAGCTCCCTTGTATACTGCTACCTTTTGCAATGCGTGCCCTGTCTGGGTGCTATTTAATGGGTCAGCCCCAGGTTGTGAGTGAGTTTAGCCATACATTCATTTTTCTCATGGATATTGTCTTTATGTCCACTGGTCTCTGTTCACTCCACTCCCTAGTCCCCAAAAAACGTTAAAAGTAAGGCCTATTGGTCTCTAGTGTTTCCATAAAATGACGCCATTCAGATAAGATTTAACCGGCTCACAGAAACAGTTGTCATCACATTTACCTCAACGGGATGATGTGTTCTAACAAACTCAGGCCCCGGGCAACCACCGTCCTAAGCATAATTTTTGGATCCTGTTCTCTCTTCGCTTCCTGGGAGCAGTATTTCAGTTCTTTAAAATGGCAACTCTTCCCCAGGCCAAGACAGGAGTTGTTAATGGCTGTTGTATTTTAGAATATTCTTTGGGCAGCAATAACAACCATCATTCAGACAGTAATGTGTGGCCGCAAGGGCCCTGAGTATTGACTTAGTGCTTCTCCGATTTAACGGTGCATAAGAAACACGTGGATCTTGTTAAAGTACAGATTCTGATTTACTAGCTCTACGTGGAGCCTGAGATTCTGCATTTCCAACACGCTCCCAGGTGATGCCAATGCTGCTGGCCACAAACCACACTCTGAGTAGCCAATGTTATTGTTGTTAGTTGCTGTCTAGTCGATTCTGACTCATGATGATCCCGACTCATGGCGATCCCATGTGTGCAGAGTAGAACTGCTCCACAGGGTTTTCAAGGCTGTGACCTTTTGGAATCAGATCACCAACCAAACCTTCCTCCTCACCAACATTTGGTGGGAAAAACTGGGGCTCATACTAGCTTTTAAAAATGCATTCAGAGAGGGGTTAAAATCAGACAAATCACGTTATGCTTACTCTGATTTTAATACCTAAAATGAACAACATGAAATTTTGCCTTGGAACCAAGAGTGTTAAACATACAGCAGTAAGAAGGTAGTATTGACAAATTTTGTCATTCTTGCCCAGCATGGTGGATCACACACACAGGGACGTGTGCATGTGTGGGTGTACTATGTACCATGGATGCAAGTGCTCCAAAACAGCTGTGCTGGGGGGCTCTCGTTCCATCCTGTCAACACCACAGAGGAGTCTTGGTTTTGTCATCTGCAAAATGGTAAGGCATTACTTGCAACCCTCAGGCTTAACAAAGGGGCGTGATGATGATTTAGGGGTTAAATTCTTTCTCATTTGGGGGCCATAATGAAAAGTTTATGAAAACATGCTTACGAAACTCAAATGTAATCCTCCTAAAATTAAAAAATTACAGAAGGAAGGAAGGAGAAAAAGAAAGAAGGGGCAAAAAACAAAAAACCAACAAACAGTTGGTCCCTCACCCATTCTAACTTTCTTACTCCTCTAGCTTGGCTCCAGTGATAACTTCTTAGTTATCTTTACGGCTACTCTTTCTTTCACACCCTTTGCATGTTATATAATTTAGTCCGTTTTTTGGTTTCCTTTCTTTTTCAAGGTGATTCTTAGGGATGCTAAAATTTGAAAATCATTGCTATGGGTGGTCTGGAGCCCTAGAGAGATTTTATGTTGTTGTTTTTGTAGATTGATTGATTCGTTTATGACCAAGAGATCACATCATTAAATTCCCAGCCAATTGTCTATATAGGAAAATACCATGCAACCCTTTTGTTTATTCACATCCTCTTTCCTAGAAGTTCGGCTAAATATCTTTTCTGTGCTGCCATTCACACACACACACACACACACACACACACACACACACACACACACACACACACACAATACATATACACATATTATATATATACGTATATATGTGTGTATATGTATATATACAAACATTACATAATATGTATGCACACATACATATATACATTTGTGTATGTTTTTAAAACATAGTTTTGAATTGCACAGCTAATTAATGAATACACTCTCCTCGACCATTTCATTCTTTACAAATTCTATCACATTCATCTCTTATCATCTGCCCCGATGCCACATCACTGATACAAAACTTGTCCCACAAGCTGAAATCCTTAAAACTACATTCAAATACTCTCATTTTTATCAAAACATCAAGCATTTGACTACCAGATGGGTCCCCCTAAAGCACCACCCTGGTCGTGTTCCTTCATAATTGAAAAGTTGTGCTGTAGAATTGTGACCAGGCTTCACCTAGGTGCCTCCTCAATATCCCTTTATAACTGAATCTCAATTTTCAAGCTGTTTTGAATGGTTCCCAGGTACATTTTCCAGCCTCCTTTGCAACTAAGAATTGGCAGATGAGACTGTAGATAGAAGTTGTTGGGTTGGAATTCTGGTAAGGCCACCTAAGAAGGAGATACACAGCTAGACAGCTCATAATTGGAGTCCTCCCTCCCTCCCCCACCTCCCATTTCCTGCTGCCTGGAATTTATGTGTAAGGGCAGAGCTCCAGCAGCCATCTTGGGCCAGAAGGTAACTTTGATGATAAAGCCATATGCCAAGAACATCAACACAGAAAGATAGAAAGTCCCTGAGGCCCTGATGATTATAGAACTATCCCAACTTTGTGTATTTAAGTTAACAGAGTTTTCTGTTCTAGGTAGGCCAATCTAATCCTAATTAATATATTTAAGAATAAATTAAGACAAAATTCCTTAACCTGGATGTGAAGGCTTCCCTAATCAAGTTCTAATCATCTTGCCTTCCTCCCTAAACAAACCCTGAGCAATGTGAGACTGGTCTGCTCATTTTTTTTTTTTTTTTGGAAGATCTCTTTTAGCTACATGTATATACATATATATGGAGACCCTGGTGGTGTAGTGGTTAAGTGCTATGGCTACTAACCAAAAGGTCTGCAGTTTGAATCCACCAAGAGCTCCTTGGAAGCTCTATGGGGCAGTTCTACTCTGTCCTGTAGGTTGCTATGAGTCAGAATTGACTCGATGGCAATGGGTTGGGTTTGTTTTGGTTTTATACACATACGTACATATATATATATATATATACATACATATATATATATACCTAAAAAACACAAACCAGCGAATACATTTTGGTTTTTGTTTTTTTTTAAGATACACACACACACACATTTGCTCAAAATGCTCATCCCATCAAAAATGGCCTTTCCCTGTTCTTTCTGCCAGACCAGATTTACTCATTCTAAAAAGTACAATTCAAAGTCATGGTATTCCTGAGGTTGTTATTGAATACCTTTTGCTGTCTATCTAGGCTCTGAATAAATATTTCCAAATGACTATGTCTCTTATGGTGTCCTGAATAATCAGTTAATCTTTCTCGTCCGTGTGTATTAACTTCCCCAACCAACCAACAAATGTGATGGCAGGAAACATCCTCCAACCTTTGGCTCTGTCGCTTGCGCAAAATAGGTGTTTAATACATGTTTTTAAACTGACTCATTGAGAAACAATCCTGTGATGTCAAAAACTAATAACAGCTGGAATAAAGCCCTGTGACAATGTGATCTTCTCACTCAGTAGAAAGGAATGGAACTATACTAAAGAATAGAACATGGGCTCAGGCCAAATCAGGTGGACATGGAGTTGGCAACAGTGAGCTGAAATCTTGTCTTGAAGAAGGACACCAACAGACATAAACAGAGCTGCGGTAGACACTATCCTCCAAAGATATCTTTATTGGTTTTTTTCTGTGACCTTCAGCTGTGCTCTCAATATGTAGTTGCAAAGGTGTTCACAACATGTTTAATACTGGTTCAGACCTGTTCCAGAGAGTCAACAACAGGGATTTGACAAAGGTAAAGATATTTTTGGACGTTCTAGATGTTCTGAAACATTCCCCAAGGAGACTCTCCCAACAACTGTGACACTTCAAGGCCCAAACTAGTTTCATTCTCTTCACAAATTTAGCTCTTTCTCCAATCCAGCCAAAGCAGTATGCTGATTAGTTTCAATCCATTGCATCTCCTCTTAAGAATAGAGGTTTGCAGATTGAAAGTTCTGAATTAAAGCCAGCCCTGCCAGGGTCACTACGAGTCAGAATCGACAGCAACTGGTTTGGTTTTTGGTTTTTGCCACTGTGGGAGCCCTGGTGGAGAAGTGTTTAAGCATTTGGCTGCTAACCAAAAGGTTGGCAGTTCAGATCCACTAGCTGCTCCCTGGAGGCCCTATGAGGCAGTTCTCTTCTGTCCTACAGGGTCTCTATGAGTTGGAATTGACTCAGTGGCAATGGGTTTTTTTGGTCTGCCACTGTGACAATGAAAGCTGTAGGCATGTTATCATTCTACCCTCAATTTCCTTCTCTGGAAACAGAGAATAATAATGCACACATTAAGTTATTTGCTATTTTCCTTTCTCTCTCTCTTTTTTCTTTTTTTTGTCCAGTGGCACCCATAGGGAAAGAAAAGGAGATATGACTCAGATCAGGATATTTTCCCACTCAACAGCCTTTACAAATAGTTTGGTTAAAAAAGTCAATGGGTTGGACTTTAATTATCGTTCCTTATTCTCGTGAATAGTTAAAATCTGATTATATGTAAATTCTATTTTCCTAAGACCATTTAGGAAATAAGTAAATCTATAAATACATAAACAAACTAAAAAACAAGCCATAAATACATAAACTTCAACAGCGTTGGCTCCGTGAAAATTCACTTGACCAGAGTCACTGGAATGGGTAAGACACACTGTTTCTATCCTGGTGCTTTCCATTTGGATAAGTTGACTCTTAATGATTTGAAGAAATGTTCCTTCCAAATGGGCAGAAAATTGTAAAGAAACAAATCAAATTGTACTCAAACTCTTAGATCGTGGAATTTCATGTCTCTTCTTGTGCTCACTAAGCTACACTGGTTGGATAAAAATCTCTTGCTACATTAAATTTGGTTTGATTAGTAAATACGTATGTTTATGCAGGCAAAGCACGGTATGTGTGGGTTACGAGAATGTCTTGGTTATTTAAAAAGTTCTTTTTTACAGATGATTCAGTTTTACCACAGCTTCGTTAGTGAACTAAGTTTTTGTTAATGTGTGACTTCACCCTTTGTTGGGAAATCACTCAACTTATAGACAGTTTGTCCTTTCTGAAGAAAAGTAATACAGCTTCAAAGCTGGAACATTTGAACATCTTCAAATCCTTCCTGCTCTGTCTACATGTGACCCTCTCTTGCCATTTACCAACATCATTTCCTTTGTAAAAACATTTCCCCATTTCCCTTGCTCTTCCCAGCCCCAGTGTTCTTACCTGGCTCTAAAAAAGTAGAGTTGACGGCCTTAGCCTATGTCCTTAGCTGCATTTCAACTGAAATAATTACGTTCCATTTTCCTGCCTGACTTCGAAAACGCACAAATGGAAAAATTTAGATAGGGTTGTATCAAAGTATTTCAGGGAAAAAAGAGTGCTTTTTAGAGAGTCAAAATGCCTTATTATAAGAATTTAGTTACAAGGTCAATTGTTTGATAATACCTGCCACGTGCTGAAAGCAAAAAGACTGAATCCATGGTTAGCCTATTTTGCAGGTGTCACTTGAGGCTTGTCTTCTAACCTGCATCACCAAAAGTTCCACTGAGCTAAGATATATGAAAAGAAATCTTGCATTTTATAGGTCATTGAAAAACCATTCAGATGAGTATGAGCAAAAGACTAAAATATTATGAAGAATTTCCCCAGCATTATTAATATCAGTTGTTGTCGAGTCAATTCCAATTCATGGCGACCCCATGTGTGTCAAAGTAGAACTGTGCTCCATAGGGCTTTCCATGGCTGATTTTTTCAGAAGTAGATCACCAGGCCTTTCGTCTGAGGTGCCTCTGGGTGGATTTGAACTGCCAACCTTTCGGTTAGTAGCTGAGCATGTTAATAATTTGTACCTCCCAGGGACTTCGCATTATTAATACCAAAATCAAACCAAACCCATTGCCATCGAGTAGACTCCAACTCACCGTGACTCTATAGGACAGAATAGAACTACTCCCACATTATCACCAGTACATGTTAAGATAATGTATGACAAAAATGAGGTTTACATCTGTAAAATAGAGATTATAGAACAATATAAAATCCCAAATTAAAGAACAATATCTTCCAGTTTCTCTCGGCGAGGGTCAATACAGCACTGAATGGAGAGCCTACAATGGCCAATTATAAGCTCAGCACCTCCAGAATGTCCCAGGCTTGTTTGGATCTTCCGTCTTTCTCACAGTGGTCCTGACTGGGTCAAAGCCCTGGAAAGGGGCCCAGAAGAGACCCTTCTTTGGTGGGGTAGGGGTTGAAGCTAAGACTAACTATAACTATTAGGCTGAGTCCAGATCAGAGTGACCCTGCACACAATACGTGCAATACCAACCTGGACCCGTGTCTGCAAACACTCATGAGCTATAAGCCAGGTGTGCATAAAGGAGTAGCGTTCCAAGTCATATGACTGATTAATGAAATAAATAACATACACCCGAATGTATGTATAATACATGTAATATTTGCCATAGCTTTTTCATTTGTGGAACCCTTTATATACATGAAATCTGATCTAGAAGCCTAATATCTAAACAGATAAAAGTCAAGCTGCCTCTTGGGTAGATAAATGAAATGCTGCCCACCTCCCAACACCCTTCCCAGCGGAGGCTTTTAAAGGGCTTCTCAGATCCTGCAAAACTCACAGCACCCTATCTGGAAAATGGCTTGTCTCTGTGGCTCCTTGTACTATACCTGCTGCACAGCAGAAGGGCAATAATTCTTGGCTCCCATGATCCAATGGAATCAAGTATTGTACCTGGGATCTCCACCCCCAGTACTTCCATATATCACACCTGAGCCATGTTACAGGCTGGAAAGCCTGAACAGATATTTGCTTACTTGCTCCGTTTTCAGAGATTCTCTGATTTTGGTGATTATCAAACAAAGAAGAACAGTAAGATCTCCTATTTTCTGAAAATTGTGCATAATGACCTTAGACCCGACTCAATAAAGAACCCACTCAGCTTCAAGAAAGTTGATCAAATTCACAAATCTGGCCACAGCAGTTTTATCTACTAAATGCCTAATTTATTGTTTTGTTTTATTTTCCCTCTTGGTTTTCATTTTTTAAGTGAGGTATAATTTACGTATAGAAAAATGCATAGATGAGTTTTGACAAATGCATACACTCATGTAACCTATACTTTTATAAAGATATGGAACATTCTAGAAAATTTCCTCATGCCCCTTCCCAGTCAATCTCCTCTCCTCCCCAAGGTAACCACTGTTTTAATTTTTATCACCATACACTAGAAATCACCTTTTCCAGAAATATAAATGGGTTCATAGCATGTGCTCTTTTGTGTTTAATGCCTTATTATTTGGACATCCATAAAAATATTCTCCAAGTTTCCTTATCTGTGAATTGAGGAGAATGCATAGCAAGAACGGTGTGCAAGTATCCTGAGGAGCCCTAGTTTTCCTGGGGGTGGGGCTCCTTGATCGGGGATGGGGTGAAGAAAAGGCTGAGGAGTGAGGTTTGTGGCTACCCTTTCACCTTCAAACAGAACAGCTCTACTTTCATATCTCTTACAAATTGGGGTTCACTATAAGATTTTATTTTATGGAAAAAAAGTTAGAGAACCACAGGTCTAGATGATTCATAGTGATTTCTCTCCCTTGAATGTTCCATAAATTACAAATACTGTTTTCTGATAAGAAAGCTTTGAGTGGTTTCCCCAAGGGAGGGCTGGGAGACAGAAGCAGCCAGACTGGGGGCTCCAGGTGAGGGCCCGGGCATTCAGCACTGTAATATTAGTACTGGTTACAATCAGATAGCACCACCCAAACTGAGGCGCCTGGACAATAAGCCAGGGGCCACGGGGAAGGGGAGGCACAAAGGCATCATTGAGAAGACCCAACTCCTGCAGCCAGCAAGTATTTCTATAGACTCCACCAGACCCTGGCCAAGCCTGAATGCCATCTTACTGGCCAGAAAGACATTTTTTTCATGGTTAACTTTTAAACTGCTAAAAATAATAAACACAGCAAGGAAAGTGCTGACACAGCTTTAACTACAGAGACAAACTGAAACTGTGTTGTTATAATAAGGTAAGCAAACTGGGTTCCAAGTTACAGCCTGGGACTCCAAACAGGCCACTCAATATTACAAAACACCTTGGGACTAAAGGGAGGATTCAGGGGGTCTGTCGGTAAAGAAAGTGGACCTATGGCAGGTGTTTATGCCCCATCTGACTTGCTCCAATTTTTGTGCCTGTTACAGTATGGCACTCAAAGAAAAGATGCATTGAGAGGAACTCTGCATCTTCAGTCAGCACAATTTCCCCACGTAACAAGTGAAAACCAGGCTCCTTTCTCTCACTGTTCTGTTATTATTCTTTCCCCCCCAAGGGAATTGGTAGCATACATTTCTCCATCTTGTTTTAGCCCATTTCATGTTCTGTATTTCTCCTGAACACCGACAGAGCCCACAACTATGTTAAATAACAGCATCAACACCACACACTAGGGGATAATTGCCACAACACTAAAAAAATGACAATTAGTGGCAAAGATCATGAGTCTGCAAACGGTGAAGTTATGATTGACAGCTGACCTTCTTATCCATTAAATCACGTGAGGAACTTGGCGCCCACGCAGAACCGCCAACGGGAGGAAACTGCAGATCTGGAAAAAAGGAAACACAAGAAGATTAATAGGTTTTTGTTTTATTTTTTTTTTTAAGTTCCTCAGCCCTTGATTAACCTGCAACTGCTCCTCTATGTTTAAATAGAATCTGGTTTCAGAGCTGTCTCTGATTTTGAATAAATGCAAATAGATTTCGATGAAATCTCATTCTGAGGGGGAGAGGGCTTCAGAGAAAGAGACTTTAATACAAGGACTGTAATGGCACATTACAGATACAGGATCACTTTTGTGGATGTCAAAGACCTACTTTTCTATGGAGTGTCAGGGACAAGAGCTAGGAGTTTTGGATTCCCAGCCTGGGAAGATGACTAGGAGGCAAGTGTGAATCTTAAGCTGTCTAGATACTTGTGCTAAATAGGGTCCAACTGTCTTTCAGCAGATGGTCCCTTGGATAAGCCTGAACAAATAAAACCTGCAATGGTGCCGTGGCGGGGTCATTACCCTACAGCCCTGAATGAAATGTCAGGATAGCACTGGCGCATGAAG
Organism: Dugong dugon; assembly: GCA_030035585.1. Lineage (NCBI taxonomy): Eukaryota > Metazoa > Chordata > Mammalia > Sirenia > Dugongidae > Dugong > Dugong dugon. The sequence continues at coordinate 15,381,847 of CM057480.1, read as the reverse complement.
CTATGGAGTTGCCTATATTATTTTAAGTTCACTTATATTGGGATCCCTTCCTGCAGGTATAATAAGAAAGGCGGCTAAACAGACCATGGCATCTGCTCATGCAGTCGACCACGTCTCTAAGTGTCTGTCTGCACAGCAAGCAAAAATCTGATTTTCTACTAACTGTGGTCCCACCGTTTTTGTTGTGGGCAACTTAGAAATCATAGAAACATAAAGGTTAGTAGAACAAATGTCTAGGTTCCCATCACCAGACTATTTTTAACATTTTAAATAGACCATTGTTAACATCTTGTCATATCTGCTCCATTTTGTTTGTTTTAGTTAAAAAACAGAGCATAAGTTCCTCTGCAACTTCAGCCCAAGCCCAGACCATGAATTCAGTTTATATCTTTCCCGTTCACGTCTTTTACATTTAAATACATATATATGCAGTGGCGTCACCAGGGTTGGTGTCACCCAGTGAGGTGACTCATGGTGCCACCCCCTTCATGCTAATCACAACGATATTTAGCTAAAACACCAGAAAACCTGACAAAATCAGTGACTATAAAAACACCAGCAGCAACGAAAACAACAGTGCGTGCTTGTAGTGTGTGCAGATGAAACCACAGGATTCGAAGTACTGTTGTAACTGGGTAATAATGACAGCTCTGACCTGAGCCCACTGGAAGGGTCAAAAAGTAAATTAGCATAGAGTTTTTGCTTTGTAGGTATATTGGTACATGTAAGCTGGGCTTATGAAAAAATTTTTTTGTTATACCTACAGGGATATTGTTATAGAAAAAATAATACATTTCTGCTGAAACACTGCACAAAAAGTTTATAGTGTCACCCCCTCTGACAGTGTCACCCTGTGTGGTCCACACTTCCTGCACCCCTCTAGTGACGCCACTATATATTCAGGGCAATAACGAGTGCTTATGTGTTTTTAATTTACCTAGAAGATATGAACTTAATGTACATGTCATAACATTATACAGTTTTGACTGAACACCATGTCTCTGAGATTTAACCCTGTTGATCTATTAGAGCTCATCCCCTTTAAATGCCACGCTGAATAGATACACTCAGTCATTGTCTTTTTACCCAGCATCCAACATTTATGGCACCATAAAAGCACTTGCTATCTCTTTGAAGTGGTGATTGGTTTTGTAAGAGTGTGTATACATAAGTGTGAATGTGTGAATTTTCTTTGCTATTCTACTCTGAGCTTCTCAAGAGGGCTGCCATGTCCTTGTTTTTAGAATGGTCCCTCCACACTAGTGACTCCACATAGCAAGGACACTCGAGATGCTGAAGGTTTGTTAAAAAATGGATCTGCTTATTAATTTTCTTCCCTTTTAAAACAACACTAAGCAAGCATTTGGAGTTGTATTTCTCTATTTTCTATTTCCTTCAAAATTCTTCTCCACTGCTTTCGTCATAAACACTCACACCAAAAGTGACATCATATCACTGTTCACTAGACAATCAGAAATTCTGATAGTATTAAGCTGAAGACCAAGACACCGACGAAGCATACTCTAAAAGTATTCTCAAGGACTAATTGACAAGATCAGAAAGAAGTTTGCTTTGTTACTGTTATTATGGCTTTATGGTGATCACGATTAAAAATATACCACTACTCCTGATACTCATATCTAAAAACAGTACCTTCGGTATAAAAACAATATCAGGCCTTGATATATTTTCTGAGGATATAATTCTGATTTAAACTTTGAGGACTATGTACGAACTTTGACTCAGCGATAACAACATAAAAATTCTCAACGAATTATTAATAACACTAAGCAGTTTTACACATAACATTTATTAAGCATACTTTATGGGCTGGGTTGTGCAAATTATTTCACTTAGTACAATCCTCACATTGATCACCTGGGCAAGTATTATTAATAACCCCATTTTCCAGATGAGGAACAAAGAGGCAAAGAAAGGTTACGTACTTTGTCCAAAGTTGAACAGAGAAGAGGCTAGCTAGGAATCTCGCCCAGAAAGCCTTGTTCTAAATTACTGAGAATAGGTTCAGGTTTTAATGATAAAATTGCAAAGAAGAAACCTGAAAAACAATGTCACTGAGGTTCCAAATTTTTATATAATGCAACCACACAGCATTTCTTTCATGGTCTGCCTCAAACCCAGAATGAACCAAATTTGAGTTCTCCAAGTAGACAAATCCAAAGTAATTTCCCAGTGATGAAAGAAATTTAAAGCAGCAAGGTCAAGCCTTGGACTCTTCCAACTTAAACATAACCATTTTGAATTCTTCTTTTCTTTAGAAAAATAGGGAGCTGGGATTTTGCTCATGGCTCAAAGGAGACTGTCCAATTTTGTTTACACAAGATTCAAAGCAAAAGCAAGAATCATTCCCTGGGACAACTTTAGCCCAGAATATGTCTTCTTTACACATTTTTAATTGCGGCACAAATATATTAACAGTGTGGTGGTTATTTTGTACTTTCAAAAGAATCTGTTTTGTAGCTGATTTATATTTATATTTGGAATACATTTATTTCTAGGCATGAAACAGTTCATTTTGTGAAGCCATCTGACCTGAGGTGAGGTTGGCACAATTTCCCAAGACTGCTTCCAATTAATGCAAATTGAAGGTTAAAGAATAAATAAAGTCCCTTTAACTTGGTTTACTATTGTGTTATTTATAAATGGCTCTTTACTTGGTCTTTTTTTTTTTTTTTGACAGTAACTATGTACAGATGAAACTGTCCTGAACAAACCAGCAAATTCATAATGTGTATTTTATTGCAAAGATTTAATTTAAAAGAGTTAATATTAGTGGCAAAAAATTAATTTTATCTATCCACATTTTTTTAGTCTCTGTTCGCTCATCAGAGCTCTGGTGGTGCAGTGGTTAAGTGCTCGACTGCTAACCGAAAGGTCGGTGGTTCAAACCCACCAGCTGCTCCACGGGAGACAGATGTGGCAATTAGCTTCCATAAACATTTACGGCCTTGGAAACCCTATGGGACAGTTCTACTCTGTCCTACAGGGTCACTATGAGTCAGAATCAGGTCTTGGTTTGGGCTTGGTTCTCTCATCAAATCCTAATGGAGCCTGAGATAGACGGATTTCATTGCATTAATGGCCTCCATTGTTCACCCCACTGTAGCCACCATTTTGCCATGTGACTTTGCAGTTCCTCTCATTAAAGAGGTTGAATCTATTTTGTTGTTCTTTGATTCTGGTTTTGGCCATAGGACTTGCTTTTGCCAACGGAATGTTAGCAGACTTGCTGCGTGCACAGGTTGGATAAGCTTCTTGGTATGTTCATTGTTTTCTTTTGTTCCACTGTCATCACCATAAGAATATGCCTGGATTAGCCTGTCGGGGTTAGAAACATGGAACGCTGTTGGCTCACTTCAGTTATCTTGACCAAGGGCAGCCTAGACCAGCCAAGTCCCATACAAATGACAGCACCCAGCCAGGATAAGCAGTCACCCAACTGATGTACAGCTGACCACAGATGCATGAACGAGCCCAGCTGGGACTGGAGGGACCATCCAGACCACCCTCAGATGCTAATAAATGCTCATTGTTTTAAACCACTGAGTTTTGGGGTAGTTTGTTACTACCCCGGGTAACCCTAAGTAATGTTATTATGCTCTGGATAACTGAAATATGTCCTAGCCCTGCTTCACTCAAAAAAGAGAGGCCCATAGAGAAGATGATTTTAAAATTAGTTAAGAAAATTCAGCAACTATCCACCAAATGTCAGCTGTATCAGTGCAGGTCCAACCAGGAAAATATAAACCAGTCTAAGTATTCAAGCAGAGGGACTTTAATGCAGGGGATTGATTACACAGGTGAAGAAAAAGATGAGAGGCCAAACAGGGGAGAACGAGGCATCCAGGAGTTCCATAGTGGCAGGAAACCCCAAAGCTACAGGGACAAAAAAAGGAGCCTTGAGGACAAGGTTGCCCAGGAGAAGCTGAAAGCTGGCTGGGTTTTCCAGGAGGAACTGAAGCCACAGAGGAGACCTAGCTGCTATCAGAGATACTGTCTGAGGCAGAGCAAGTGGGGAAGAAATACCCGAGCTTCTTCTTTCCTTCTGTTTTCCAATCTCCTTCCAAAACCTTCCAACAACTAAACTCAGATAGAGGCCAATTAACCCAGGAACCTGGGCCGCAAGGACCCTCAGGGTGCAGCCCTCAGGGCAGGTCAGGGGGAAGGCAAGGAATGGATCTGAAGGCAAGCAGGCAAACTCACCAAGATGATGTGTAAAGCCCTAGGCAAGGTGTTGTTCAGCAGTAAGTGCTACATACATAAAAATAACTGAGAATTAGAACAGATACTGGGCTTGAAGGTTGGAAAGGGCCCAAATAGCAGGGAACGAGGGAGAGGATGTTCAGGCAGCAGCACCTGTGGGAGCAAAGGCAGAGAGGCCTGCAAGTCAGGAAATATTGGGGGAAAGCAAACACAGGCAGTCCCCAGGTTACAAAGGTCCTATTTATGTACAATCCATAGTTAAGAACCAACCTCCACAAAGCTCATTACATTAAAAATTCCAAGTATACGTCCAATAGTTTGTAATAACAAACAGGCGCTACTTTGCAATGAGCATCAAAACATATTCTTATTACTGTATTACTATGTTAAAGATATTTTAGTGTATCTGGAAGTGTTTCTTTAACATTTTTTATGCCTAGAAAGGTACATTATATACTATATAGTAAGACAAACATTTGACTAACTTATGTTAAATATGAACCATACCTAATTGCTCCAATTTACGTACAAATTCAACTTAAAGACAGATTTAGGAATGAAATTGGTTCATAATCCAGGGACCTGCCTGTATTCTGGTTTGGCTTAGATAGTTGTATATTTGTGAGGAGGCAGCAGTAGGGGAGAGCGGGTAATGGGACTACGGAGGCAGGAACAGAGGTAGAGCTTGAAAGATTTTAGATTCCAGTCCAAGCAGATTGGACTTTGTTCTGAAGGCAATGGGAAATTAAATGGTTCTGAGCAGAGAGTAATATGACCCAAACTGTGAATGGTGTAATATTCTATCAGGAAAAGTACTCTGATAAAAATTTGAGGGTTGGATTGAAACAGAGGGAACTAGAGTAGAGATCATTAACTAAGTGCAGGCCTCAGGGAATTAACAATCATCCTGAAATAATCTGTGGAAATTTGTGTAAGCATTCAACATTCTGAGAGATGGTATTCTGAGAGATTTTCAATGGAGTCCACGACCTCTGACCCCACCAAAAATTTTAAGCGGGGAAGCCAACTAGAAAGCTCTATAATAATTCCTTTAATGAGGATAAAAAATGTAACAGTGGCAGCAGGAACAGAATGTATAAATAGATATAAACACTTATGAAGCACTATCTAAACAAATGATCTAGATGAACATGAACAGAAATAAACAAAGCCCAGAGATACTGAAAGAGTTAACTCTGGGCAACATCCATCTGCTGTCCCCTTCCCTTCCCCTGTAAAATAGAGGAAACAACTGATGTTTCCAAGATACTAAAAAGATTTACTAAACTGAAAAGTTCCAAGATAAATAGGTGCCATTGTCTGCTTCTCATGCTCATCACAGACATCACTAATCAAATGCAACTGTTTTCACCGCTGAGTCCAAATGCAAACCGGAAACCCTTTTGAAATAGCACCCTAGGCAGCCACTGCTGAGCGATTCAAGGTGAAACTTAAACAGCATCTCTGCTATAAGATTTTACCTAGAACTACTATTTTTTATCTAATGTATTGACTGTTCTTCAATTTTGTAAGGATGAAGTACCAATGAATGGGTTTATGTGGCAAAATATATTATCATAATAAATACATTCACATATATATAAATACACATATACCTATCGCAGTAATACTTATTAATATGATATGCATATGAGTATTTATATGCATATTTCCCACATGTGAGAAATTTACTTGTACACAGTTAGGTCACTAGCTAGCTCTGACCCAAGCTCATGAATCCATTTAATGTTAATTCAAAGCAATTAACACAGATTTGAATTAAGCTGAATTAGGGGAAAAAACTTTACAGAAATGAAAGCTTATTCTATTATCAAATTATTACAGTAAAGTTTTTAAGTCAGTACATCATCACAATCAGCTATTAATGGTGTCATTGTCTGGTAAATTCTTCTTAACTCCGATCACAGGCAAGGAGGTACACAGCGTTACCATGAGCCACCCTCCTTTCAGAACATGGTGACCTATGATTTGGCATTTGAATGAAAGTCCCTATAGTAGACTTCAAGGAGCCCTGGTGGCGCAGTGTTTAAGGTGCTTGGCTGCTAACAAAAAAAATCAGCAGTTCGAACCCACCTACTGCTTGCTCCATGGGAGAAAGATGTGGCAGTCTGCTTCTGTAAAAGATTTACAGCCTTGGAAACCTTATGGGGCAATTCTACTCTGTCCTATAAGGTCACTACAAGTCTGAATTGACTCGATGGCAGAGAGTTCGGTTTTTGATTTGTCATATGGTGGCTTTCTAAAATTGAGAAATTTTCCATCAGACATTTGAAAACAGGTGTAACTATCAGAGTTACACCTATATAGAATCATAATAAAGTGAGATTTTTATAAGCCAAATTTTCTTCTGCTTGGGAGTTTTGATCAGCAAGAACATAATTACTGTCCATATCAACATGGAGACCTTCCTGACTCATCTCAACCTCAAACCCCAAAACTTGACTTGTTTAATTCCAAACAAATAATATTTTGGAAAATTGTCTATAAATAAAAATATTTCCATGAAAATGGAAAAAAAACCTCTAATGTAAATAATATCCAGTAGTACTTATTTGACCATGACCCACAACAAAAAGTACATTTTAATCTGCAACACATACATATACACATATACACATACATAGATGTGTGCATGTATATCTTTGTGTATGTTTCACTTTGAGGACTAAGGAGCGCCTGACCCAAGTCATGGTATTTTCAATCGCCTCACATGCATGTGAAAGCTGACCAATGAATAAGGAAGACCAGAGAAGAACTGATGCATCTGAATTATGACATTAGAGAAGAATATTGAATATACAGCCAGAAGAATGAACAAATCTGTCTTGGAAGAAGTACAGCCAGAACGCTCCTTAGAAGTGAGGATGGTGAGACTTCATCTCATGTACTTTGGACATGTTATTAGGAGGGAAAAGTCCCTGGAGAAGAACATCATGCTTAGTAAAGCAGAGGGTCAGTAAAACAGAGAAAGACCCTCAATGAGATGGTCTGACGTAGTGGCTACAACAATGGGCTCAACAATAGCAACGATTGTGAGGATGGCACAGGACTGGGCAGCATTTCATTCTGTTGTACACAGGGTTGCTACGAGTCAGAACTGACTCAACAACACCTAACAATAACAACAATAACAACATGTATATCTTACTAAACAAAAATTCCATAAATAATATCCTTACTCATGTGATACACTTGGTTATTTTCTACTCCATTCTACTCTACTGTATTCTGTTTTTTATATACTATTTCATTATTTCAATGAATGATTATTTGAATAATTCAATAATTCAAAATCATTTTATATGCGATTTCAGTTTAAAAAGTTAGTTATGACCTGCTAAATTGATTTCATGACCCAACTGGTAGTTTAAAAACACTGTAGTCAATGACCAAAGTACTCTGACTTTATTCACCAGTGTAAACATATCCACCAAAGACCAATCCTGTGCAATTTAGCAGAGCAAAAAAAAAAAAAAAAAATCCCTTGGCTCAATTTCTAGCATCCTGGATGAAGCCAAGGTTTGCTGAGCCAACTTTTGTGCTTCGTGGTTGACAATGACTGAAAACTGAAAGGCAGAGATCAAATTCTCACTCTCCATCCCAACACATCTCTTCCGCTAGGTAATTTATACCATGCAAGTATCAAGCTATTCAGTTTTGCTGTCATTTACTGCTCTTTTTCCAACAGCAATGGAAACACAAGATCGGTTTACTGTCTTCTCTCTTTGGTAGGATTAGATTATTCTCCCTCCTACCTCTTCAAACAAGGATGGCATTCACCACGTTAGAGAGCCACTGCCGGAGGATCTCCAAACAAAGTGTGGCAGGGAAACCACTACCCGTAAAGGAGCAATAGCAGAATCGGGCGATTGAAATTGTCAGTCAAGATTACACAGCAGAACAAATTTGTAATGATTCTTTTGACCGAGTGACCACAATTGGAATTGGAGCAACATCATTAAAGGTGGCTTAAAAAAAAAAAAGACAGACTTCAAATTTAGTGGTAAGCTACCAAAACAAAGCTATTTATTAAAAATAAAACAAAGCACTTTATTTTCTCTTTGTAAAAGTAAACAACAACAAAGCAAATACTACAAAATCGTCACACGAGAGGTCTTCGGAGGCTTTTTGCCAGTACTCTGGTACTAGAAGAGTCTTACACGTGACTACTTCGACTTCTCTCCATTCATCCACTTACTGTGTACCCTTCCACCCAACCCACCTCCACCCATCAAACTAGTAAAAAATCACTGACTGCATCAAAAGCCTGAAGTATTTCATGACCTTTTCAGCATTTCTACTTCTCAGAATTTATCTTACATAAATGATCATGGCAATATACAAAGATTTAGTAACAAAGATGCTCATGTGCTATTATCTAAAAGAGCAAAAGGCTATAAAGATATACAATTAATTGATGAAAGCGGTGATCTCTGGTTATTAATGATTTAAATTTTATTCGGTATACTCACCTATAGTTTCCAATGTTTCTAAAATAAAAATAGAGCCAAAAAATTGAAAATAACACATAGTGAGCACACTCATGTGCCAGGCACTGTGCTTGATACTGAGACAGTATCAAGGTGGAAGGCTATTACAAAGAAGGCCAAAGGAGGCACATACATGATCATGTCCTGAGTCATGCTTTCAGAGTGCTCCAGTGCCCACCTCAGGAATGCAGAGTACAGCTAACGACTCCGTGCGCCTCAGGTTCCTCAAAGGTAAAATGGAGATAATAACAATACCAAATTCACAGAATTGTCATGAGGATTAAATTAAGGGATTAAATACTAAAATCTGTAAAATGCTTAGAAAAGTACCTGGCACATGGAAGTATGATATAAGTGTTAGCTGTTATAGTTATTAGAACGGTGGCCCAGGCAACTGGGAGATATCTGTCTGGTTTCATGCTGATTCCAACGCACAGGCCCAGGAAAAGATGTGTTGGTTCCAAGTGTCCCCAAAAGTTCTGCTCCACATTTGGAGAGTCAAAATGGGTGAACTAGTACCTTGGGATGGACTTAGTTTTGTGAATAGTAGGTTGAGAAATAAAATATGTGTATAAAATGTCTGACGAAGTTTATTTCATCATTTTCCAACCAAATAAAAACAATGATCAAGTTTGTGAAAACCTCCAGAGAATAAATTCAGCATCACAGAATTCCAGTTAAGACCTTAGGAAATAGATTTACCCACAACTAGATCGACGCTCATCAATGACTGAAACTTACCTTCCAACTAGCGAATCACTGACTCATCAAGTCATCTGCCTCTACTCTAACTGCCTGCTGGAAAGCAAAACTAAATCCTCTCTTGAGGAAAATAATATCAGCCAGGGACTCAAGATATCACTGTGCTTTTTTTTTTGTACAAAATGGCCAATGTTTTTTTTTTTAATGGTTTTTTAAAAAATTTTTTTTTCTTTTTTATTATACTTTAGGTGAAAGTTTACAGAACAAATATTTTCTCACTAAACAGTCAGTACACATATTGTTTTATGACATTGGTTAACAACCCCACAACATGTCAACACGTTCCCTTCTTGGCCTTGGAGGACCTTTTTTTTTTTTTTTTTTTTTTTTGGTGAAAATGTACATAGCCAAAGATACACCATTTCAAAAATTTCTACATGTACAATTCAGTGACGTAAATTACGTTCTTCCAGTTGTGCTGCTATTCTCACTTTAGATGAAGGTTTACAGAACTAAACAGCTTCTCATTAAACAGTTAATACACATATTGCCCTATGGCAATGGTTAAGAACCCCACTACATGTCAATATTGCCCTTACTCAACCTTGGGTTCCCTATCACCAGCTTTCCTGTCCCCTTCTGCCTTCTAGTCCTTGTCCCTGGACTGCTGTGCCTCATTAGTCTCTTTTTGTTATATGGGGCTGTCCAATCCCTGGCTGAACACTGAACCTCAGGAGTGACTTCACCACTGAGCTAAAAGGGTGTCCGGGGGCCATACTCTCGGGTTTCTCCAGTCTCTGTCAGGCCAGAAAATCTGGTCTTCTTTTTTTGTGTTAGAATTTTGTCCTACATCCTTCTCCAGCTCTGTCCAGAACCCTCTTTTGTGATCCCAGTCAGAGCAGTCAGTGGTGGTAACTGGGCACCATCTAGCTGTACTGGACTCAGTCTGGTGGAGGACTTGGTAGCTGTGGTAAAATGGCCAATGTTTAATAAAAAAATTACTAGGCACACTGGGAAACATACCAAGTGTCTCAGTCATCTAGTGCTGCTATAACAGAAATACCACAAGTGGATGACTTTAACAAAGAGAAGTTTATTTCCTCACAGTAAAGTAGGCTAGAAGTCCAAATTAAGGGTGTCAGCACCAAGGGAAGGCTTTCTTTCTCTGTCGGCCTTACCATCAATCTTCCCCCAGACTATGAGCTTCTCCATGCAGGAACCCCGAGTCCAAAGGACGACCTCTGCTCCCGGCGCTGCTTTCTTGGTGGTATGAGATCCCCAGCTCTCTGTTTGTTTCCCTTTCCTTTTACCTCTTGTAAGATAAAAGGTGGTGCAGGCCACAGCCCAGGGAAACTCCCTTTATATTGGATCAGGGATGTGACTTGAGCAAGGGTGTTACATCCTACCCTAATCCTCTCTAACCACAGGCAGAGATTATGATTTACAACACATAGGAAAATCACAAAATGTAGGACAACCACACAATACTGGGAACTACGGCCTAACCAAGCTGAGACATATTTTTGGTGGACACAATTCAATCCACGACACCAAGTAACCATAAGCCAAGGTAAGTTGTTAATAGAAAGAGACATTACGTGATCCAGACATTAGAGTTACCCTATGTGGACTTACAATAACTGTGATTACAAGACATATGTACAAGACAACAGATGAAAACCTCACCAAAAGTAGAATGAATAAAAATTAGAAATACAACAACTGATATTAAGGATTCAATAAATACTTTTAATAGAAGATCAGATGCAGCAGAAGAGAGTATTTATGATGTGGAAGATAGGTAAATACAAAATATAAGAACTAAAGCAAAGAGACAGAAAATGCAAATACAGAAAAGAGTACAAGAAACAAATAGGAAAGAATAAAAGGTCTAACATACAAATTAGAGTCTCATCAGGAGAAGACTGAGAAATGATACTAAAGCACTATTTCAGAGATATTGCCGAAGAAGGTCTCAAAATTAATAAAAGGCATTAAACCACAGATTCAAGAGCTTCAAGCAGGATAAATACAAAGGAAACTTTATCATAGTACTTCATAGTCAAACTGCTGAAAACCAAAGTCAAAGAGAAAAGTCTTAAAATCAGCCAGAGGAAAAAGGGCACATTACCTTCAAAGGAACAATAAAAAGACTGAGCATTGACTTTTCAATGGAAACAATGAAAGTCAAATGTCATGAAATGGCACGTTGAAAGATAATAACTTCCAACCTAGATTTCTATACTCAGTTGAAATATCTTCCCAAAATGAGGGTGATCTGGAATTCTGCTTCCAATCAAAATGGAATAAGAGGGATTTATTTTTCCACCTGAAAAAGCTGAAAAACTGGACAAGAGATATAAAACAATTCTCAAGATATTAGATATCAGTAAACTAAGGACAGTGAAACCTGAGAGAAAAGAAACAAATAAGCTGAGACCTATGACTGCACCAACTTACTGCCTGGATAAGTTCTCAGGTCACAGGACAGGAAATAGAAATCTAAGCAGTGTTCAGTGGAGTCTCTGAGTTGAAGAGATGACCTTGGGAGTCTGGAGAGGCTGAGGCATCTAGAGTTTACAAGGCAGAGTACAGGATTGAAGAGAACTGCACAGAGAGACAACTGCAGAAGATCCCCCTCAAGTATTCAACTGAGTACATATGGATGAGCATGTGAGGAAACTACATGAGGATGGGGAAGGAATCACCCAAAAGGAATATATAAAAATCTCTCAAAAGTTAAGTAAGAAGAAAATAAACAACCCAATTTTAAAACGGGCAAAATATTTGAGGACATATGGATGGCAAATAAGCACATGAAAAGATGCTCAACGTTGTTAGTCTTCAGGGAAATGCAAGTTAAAAAAAATCTGAGACACTGCTCATTCAAATGGCTAAAATGAAAAAGGACTGACCATACCAAGTGTTGGTGAGGATTTAGAGCAGCTGGAACTCTCACACACTGCTGTTGGGAATGTAAAATAATACATCCACTTTGGAAAACAGTTTGTCACTTTCTTAAAAAGTTAAAGCTATAATATCACCCAGTTATTCTCTTCCCAGGGATCATAATTCAACTCATTTTATGAAACTCATTTATGAGGCCAGCATAGTCTTGATCCATAACTGAATAAGGACATTACAGGAAAAAGAAATTACAGACTAAGATCCTCATGAATTTAGTAGAAAAAACACTAACAAAATGTTAGAAACTGAATCATGAATATTTAAAGGATAATATATTATGAGTGTGTTAGTTTTCTAGTGCTGTAATAACAGAAAAAGCACAAATGGGTGGCTTTAACAAACAGAAATTTATTCTCTCACAGTTTAGGAGGCTAGAAGTCTGAATTCAGGGTGCCACCTCTAGGGGAAGGCTTTCTGTCTCTGTTGGTTCTGGGGGAAGGTCCTTGTCATCAATCTTCCCCTGGTCTAGGAGCTTCTCAGTGCTGGGACCCCAAGTCCAAAGGATGTGCTCCACTCCCAGCACTTCTTTCTTGGTGGCATGAGATCCTTCTCCTCTCCGCTCAATTCTTTCTTTTATATTTCAAAAGAGATTGACTCAAGATACAACCTAATCCTGTAGATTGAGTCCTGCCTCATTAACAGTAATTATGGATCGTCTCGTAAACTTGCTATTGAGCAAAGAACTGCCTCTAATCCTGCATCATTAACATCATGGAGGTTAGGATGGACAACACATATGATAATCACATCAGATCACAAAATGGTGGACAACCAGGTAATACTGGAAATTATGGCCTAGCCAAGTTGACACACATTTCTGGGGGACACAATTCAGTCTATAACAATGAGCAAGAGAGATTTATTCTAGAAATACAAGTTTGGTTTAATAGCAGAAAAATCAATCAATGTACATCCTATTAACAGAAAAATGGTGAAGAAGGATATGATTATCTCAATGGACGCAAAAAAAGCCATTTGCTAACTTTCAACATCTATTCTTGATAAAAGCTCTCAGCAAAAATAGGATCACAAGAGAACTTTTTCAATCTGATAAATAGTAACTAAAAAAGATCCTATAGCATATCTTATTTAATGATCAATATTAAAAGGAACAATGAATATTGAGATAAGGAATGATTCAAAGATACCTTCTGTAACCCCCTCTCTTCAACATTATACTAGATTTCCTAGCCACTGCAATAAGGAAAAAAGAAAAAATTGAAAAAAGAAAGTGATAAAACTGCAATCTTTCTCCGACTACATAATCATGTATGAGGAATCTATAAACAAATTATTAAAACAAAGAATGTGACTTTAGCCAGGTTGCTGAATATAAGAGTAACATACAGAACTCAACTGGATTTCTATATATCAACAACAAACAATTATAAAACATAATAAATTATTCCATTTATATTAGCATAAAAGTCATATATCTAAAAAGAAATCCAACAAAAGATGTACCAGATCTCTACATAGAAAACTACAAAACATCCCTGAGAGAAAGTAAAAAGGAAAGTGCGAATACTACGATCATAGATTAAACCCACTGCAATTGAGTCGACCCTATAGGACAGAGTAGAACTGCCCTATAGGGTTTCCAAGGAACGGCTGGTGGATTCGAACTGCTGACCTTTTGGTTAGCAGTCGAGCTCTTAACCACTGAACCACCAGGGATCCAATGATTGTAGATTAGAAGATCCAGTATTGTAAAGATGTCAATTCTCTCCAGATTAGTATACAGATTCAATCTAATACCTATCAAAATCCCATAAATTTTTATGGTGGAAGTTAGTAAACTAATTCTAAAATATATGTGGAAAAGCAACGGGCCAAGAATAATCAAGGCAACACTGAAGAAGGACAAATTTAGAGGACTTATACTGCCAGCTATTATATTATAAATCTACGTTAATTAAGATGGTATGGTATTGACACAGGATAGAAAAATAGACAAAAAGAGAGTCTAGAAACATACCCACACTTACACTATCATTTGACTTGTGACAAAGATAACACTGCATTGCAGTGAGAAAAGGGTGGTGTTTTGAATAAATGGTGGTGAGTCAACTGGATCTCCATGTAAAAAAAAAATTGTACCATACTTCATATTAAACAGAAAAATCAATTCCAGAGAGATTGTTGAGATAAATGTAAAAGGTAGAACACTAAAGCTTCAAGAAGATAACATAGATGAATAGATTCATAATTATGGGGTAAGTAAAATTTTCTTAAACACGACACAATCAGCAATTCCACCCTCAAACCCATCAGAAATGTGTATACATGTTCACCAAAAGACCAAAAAAAAAAGAAGTCCATAGCTATCCTGTTCATTATGTATATATATAGCCAAAAGCTGGAAACAATTCAAATGTTCATCGTCAGTAGAATGGATAAAAAATTGTAATATACGCATTCAATGGAATACTATTCAGTAATTATGGATAGTCTCATAAACTTGCTATTGAGCAAAATAGATAGACACAAGATAGTATATTCTATATGAACCCACTATATAAAGTTCAAAAGAAGAAAAATTAATCTACAGTTTTAGAAGTCAGGATAGTAGTTACTTTTGGGGAGAGACTGGAAGAGGGCATAAGGGGAGCTTCTGCTTCCTGTTACTGTTCCATTTCATGATATAGTTACACGGGTGTACTCACTTTGTGAAAATTTATCAAGTTATACACTAATAATTCATATACTTCTCTTTATGTGTGTTTTGCTTCAGTAAATAAGTTCAAGAAATATCATGTGTCCTACTTAGCATTTATAAGGATGTAGACATACATAATGAGGAAATATGACAGGACCTAAAGCATACATCAGAATAAATTTCAAATGTCTTACTGAATGTAGAGAAATGCTCTCCTCCTCTGCAGGGCAGAGGAGAGGAGGAGGCTAAAAGAAACAGCCTTTAGTTAGCAGGATTTTCTGTAAAGAGGTTGTTTATTACTCATTTTTTTCTCCTTGTGCAGAATGGCGGAAATTTCCTTCTTGCTTATACTTGAAGGAACTGAGTACCAAAAATTACATAACTAATCAGTTTTCCTTCTTCCCAGTGGCTTCTGGGAAACTCAGCCCTAAATTTGTATATACCGTAGAACAGTGTTTATCAAACGTTCTTTTACCACTGCCACAGTAAGAAATGCATTTTATATCATCACCCAGAAAAACACATGCATAAATTTAAAGCATACATTTCATGAAATAATACTGTTACTTTGTACAATGCCCTCTGATACTTTCCATTCTATTCTATTCTAGCCTTCATATCCTATTCCTTTAAAAATGGTGGTGACTCATTAAGCTGATTTCATAGACCATTCATATGTTGCAACTAAGTCTGAAAACTTCTGTCTTCCAGAGTTTCTGGCACATATTAGGAACTCAATAAAAATTTATTGAATGAATAGTGGTATGCATTTTGTATTTTAGGCTAATCTTCAGCTTGTTGTTAGTGCCTATCCTTGTTTTCATTTGCCTTCTCACCTTTATCCTGATATACGTTAATTTGTTAGAGTGTATGAATCTTTGTAAAGTTGCCTTCATCTTTTCCAGAGCAACCCTTTAAAAAATACTTTCAAAGTCTCACAGTGAAGTCAGGGCGGAGCCAAGAATGGAAAGGTCACCTCAAGGTACAGGGTCATGCGTCTCTGGGAACGGGAAGCTCAATATCTGTAACAGAGACACTTCCTGTCCCACCTCTATAACAACTTCTGCAGCACCAGTGCAGAGAAGAACAGATGGAGAATATAACTAAGTGATTGGAACTCACCTCTAACCTTACTGGAAACCACATATACTCTTGCTTTCCACGAAGTTCTCTTGCGTTTCTGACAGATGGGAGAGAGAGAGCCAGCTCATTCTGAGAAACACGAAGACACTTTTGGAAAAAGGAACAAAGGATACTGCCACTGGCAATGAAGAATGGTGTGAGCATCTATGTGCATCGCTGTGATAAAGCAGTCCATGGTATTGAGTTTCCTTTATCTCCCTTTTCAGAGTGTAAAGTCTTTCTCAGGCCATTGAAATAGTGTGCCCACAAACATGTTGGAAGAACTAGTGCAGGCATGTGAGAATAAACCTTATCTTTCTAACACAGGAACAAATTTCACCTTAACAAAGCTTATTTTAAAACATTCTCTCTGGTCCCACTGAACGAAACTTTCCTTAAAAAAGGTTCTTGAATCACTTTTGGGCAAGTTGCCATCCTGGCTTATCTTCAACACCCAAAGAAAGGAAAACATGTTTTTGGCCAAGTACCACGGTCCAATATGGTAATGCTGTCCTTGTGAGGACAGGGCTGTGGGCTAAAAAAAGGGAAGTGAACGTGACTGGACATTATTTTAGCAAAAATGGGTCACAGCCGACAGGGAATTTAGCAGGGCTGAAATTTGAAGCATATATTTTATGAAATAGACCCTAAGTTTTCTTTCTGCTTTAGCTCCAAGAGAGTATGGATACTCCCTAGGAAATAACCAAAAAATGCAGACCCAGATTTACATGCACAGATGGCCACTGTAGCGTTTGCCTTAGTAGTGTGGAAGCAGAGGCAGCCACAAGTTCAAAACTGGAGGAATGGCGTTAAAACACAATTGTATAGCCATTAAAACAAATATTTACAAATTCACAATGTGAGAAATAACCACATTGAAATGTTGAACGTAATAAGTAACATGAAAAACTATATATACGAGATATAAATTCAACTATGTTTCTAAAGCATACACACACGCGTGTACATCATACGCATAGAAAGAGATTTGTAAGAAAGACTTTAAAACATTAAGAGGAGCTATGAACACTGATTAATAAATTATAAGTTAATATTGAATGTCTTCATTTCTTCATTTTCCAAAGTTTCCACTATAAACATGGATTACTTTTATGACTGGATAAATTAAAACTGTTTTAAAAAATGTAACTATGCATTCCTTTAAAAACTCTCATTTGTTCATTCAGCTATTCATAAATGCCTCGGTTAAACTTTCTCTGTGTTCTCTTTATTTTTATCATGCTTTAAATGAAAGTTTACAGTTCAAATTAGTTTCTCATACAAAAATTTACATACACACTGCTATGTGAGCCTAATTGCTCTCCCTGTAATGTGACAGCACATTCCTCCCTTCCACTCTGGATTTCCCGTGTCCATTCAACCAGCTCCTGACCATCTCTGCCTTCTCATCTCACCTCCAGACAGGAGCTGCCCATTCAGACTCACATATCTACTTGAGCTAAGAAGTACACTCTTCATGATTATCATTTTCTGTCCCATATTCCAGTCTAATCTTTGTGTGAAGAGTTGCCTTCGGGAATGGTTTTAATTTTGGGCTAACAGAGTCTGGAGGCCATATCTTCCAGCGTCCCTCCAGTCTCAGTCAGACCATTAAGTCTGGTCTTTTTACTAGAATTTGAGTTCTGCACCCCACTTTTCTCCTGCTCCGTCCCATCAAGGACTCTGTGTTGTATTCTCTGTCAGGGCAGTCATTGGTGGTAGCCAGGCACCATTCAGTTCTTCAGGTCTCAGGCTGATGGAGTCTCTGGTTTATATGGCGCTTTCTGTTTCTTGGGCTAATATTTTCCTTGTGTCTTTGGTGTTCTTCATTCTCCTTTGCTCCAGATGGGTTGGGACAACTGATGCATCTTAGATGGCCACTTGCTAGCTTTTAAGACCCCAGACACCACTCACCAAAGTGGGATGCAGAACCTTTTCTTAATCAACTTTCTTATGCCAATTGACCTAGATGTCCCCTGAAACTATGGTCCCAGACCCCTGCTCCTGCTACTCTGTCCCTCGAAGTGTTCGGTTGTATTTAGGAAACTTCTTAGCTTTTGGTTTAGTCCAGTTGTGCTGACTTCCCTTGTTGTGTGTGCTGTCCTTCCCTTCACCTAATTCTTGTCCACAGTCTAGTTAGTGAATACCCCTCTCCCTTCCTCCCAACATTCATAACCATCAAAGAATATTTTCGTCTGTGTTTAAACCTTTTCTTGAGTTCTTATAATAGTGATCTTATACAATATTTGTCCTTATGTGACTAATTTCACTCAGCATAATGCCTTCCAGATTCATCCATGTTACGAGATGTTTCACGGATTCATCATTACTCTTTATGGTTGCATAGTATTCCATTGTGTGATATACCAGAATTTGTTTATCCATTCATCCATTGATGGGCACCTAGGTTGTTTCCATCTTTTGCTGTTGTGAACAGTGTTGCAATGAACATGGGTGTGCATATATCTATTCATGTGATGGCTCTTATGTCTCTAGGATATATTCCAAGCAGCGGGATAGCTGGATCATACAGTACTTCTATTTCTAGCTTTTTAAGGAAGCACCAAATCAATTTCCAAAGTGGTTGTACCATTTCACATTCCCACCAACAGTGTAGAAGTGTTCCAGTCTCTCCACAATCTATCCAACATTTATTATTTTGTGTTTTTTTGATTAATGCTAGCCTTGTTGGGGTGAGATGGTATCTCACTGTAGTTTTGATTTGCATTTCTCTAATGGTTAATTATAGTGAGCATTTCCTCATGTGTCTGTTAGCCACCTGAATGTCTTCTTTGGTGAAGTGCCTGTTCATATCCTTTGCCCATTTTTTAATTGGGTTATTTGTCTCTTTGTTGTTGAGGTTTTGCAGTATCTTGTAGATTTTAGGGATTAGACACTGACTGGATTTGTCATAGCCAAATTTTTTTTCCCAGTCTGTAGGTTGTCTTTTTACTCTTTTGGTGAAGTCTTTTGATGAGCGTAAGTGTTTGATTTTTAGGATCTCTCAGTTATCTAGTTTCTCTTCTGCTGTTGGTGCATTGTTAGTAATATTTTGTATTCTGTTTATGCCATGTATGAGGGCTCCTAGCGTTGTCCCTATTTTTTCTTCTATGATCTTTATCGTTTTAGATTTTATATTTAGGTCTTTGATCCATTTTGACTTAGTTTTTGTGCATGGTGTGAGGTATGGGTCTTGTTTTCAATTTTGTGCAGATGGATATACAGTTATGCCAGCACCATTTGTTAAAGAGACTGTCTTTTCTCCAATTAACAGACTTCGGGCCTTTGTGAAATATTAGTTGCTCATAAGTGGATGAATTTACGTCTGGATTCTCAATTCTGTTCTGTTGATCTATGTATTTGTTGTCATACCAGTACCAGGCTGTTTTGACTACCATGGAAGTACAATAGGTTCTAAAATTAGGTAGTGTGAGGTCTCCCACTTTTTTCTTCTTCTTGAGTAATGCTTTACTTATCCGGGGCCTCTTCCCTTTCCATATGAAGTTGGTGATTTGTTTCTCCATCTCATTAAAAAATGCCAGTGGAATTTGTATCAGGATTGCATTGTATCTGTAGATCGCTTTGGGTAGAATAGACATTTTCACAATGTTGAATCTTCCTATGCATGAGCATGGTATGTTTTTCCACATATAGGTCTCCTTTGGTTTCTTGCAGTAGTGTCTTGTAGTTTTCTTTGTATAGGTCTTTTATGTCTTTGGTTAAATTTATTCCTAAGTATTTTATCTTGTTGGGGGATACTGTAAGTGGTACTGGTTTGGTGATTTCCTCTTCAAAGTTCTCTTTGTTGGTGTAGAGGAATCCAACTGATTTTTGTATGTTTATCTTGTATGATGATACTTTGCTGAAATCTTCTATTAGTTCTAGTAGTTTTCTTGTGGATTCTTTGGGGTTTTCTGAGTATAAGACCATATCATCTGCAAATAGAGATACTTTTACTTCTTCCTTACCGGTTTGGATGCCCTTTATTTCTTTTTCTAGTCTAATTGCTCCGGCTAGTGCCTCCAGCACAATGCTGAATAAGAGTGGTGATAAAGGGCATCCTTGTCTGGTTCCCGTTCTCAAGGGACATGCTTTCAGACTCTCTCCATTTAGGATGATGTTGGCTGTTGGCTTTGTATAAATGCCCTTAATTGTATTGAGGAATTTCCCTTCTATTCCTATTTTTCTGAGAGTTTTTATCCTGAATGGGTGTTGCACTTTGTCAAATGCCTTTTCTGCATCAATTGATAAGATCATGTGGTTCCTGTGTTTTATTTATGTTATGCATTAAATTGATTGTTTTTCTAATGTTGAACGATCCCTGCATACCTGGTAAGAATACCACTTGGTCATGGAGAATTATTTTTTTTTGATATGTTGCTGAATTCTATTGGCTAGAATTTTGTTGAGGATTTTTACGCCTATGCTCATGAGGGATATTGGTCTGTAGTTTTCTTCTTTTGTGATGTCTTTACCTGGTTTTAGTATCAGGGTTATGTTGGCTTCATAGAATGAGTTTGGGAGTATTCCACCCTTTTCTATGCTCTGAAATACCTTCAGTAGTAGTGGTGTTAACTCATCCCTGAAACTTTGGTAGAATTCTCCTGTGAAACCACCAGGGCCAGGGCTTTTGTTTGTTGGGAGTTTTTAAATTACCTTTTCAATCTCTTCTTTTGTTATCAATTTATTTAGTTGTTCTACCTCTGTTTGTGTTAGTTTAGATACGTATTGTGTGTTTAGAAATTCGTCCATTTGCTCTATGTTTTCAAATTTGTTAGGGTACAATTTTCCATAGTATTCTGTTATGATACTTTTAATTTCACTTGGCTCTGTTGTGATATCGCCCATCTCATTTTTTATTCGGGTTATTTGCAGTCTGTTAAATTTATCATTATTCTCCTCTCTAATCTGGTTAAGTTCTTCTGTTGCTTTGTCTGTATGTTCCTTGGCTTGTTCTGCATTTTAAATGATCTCCTTCCCGATCTCTTGAAGAGGTCTGTATATTAACCTTTTGTATTCTACCTCTGGTAATTCCAAGAAGTTCTCTTCTTCCGGATTCCTCTTGATTCTTTGTTTCGGGAGCTTGCTGAAGCCATTATGGTCTGCCTCTTTATATGATTTGATATTTACTGTTGTCTCTGAGCCATCAATAAGTTGTTGTATTTATTTCTTTTATGTTTGCTTACTGTGTCCTAGCTTCCTGTTTTGTTTTGTTTTGTTTTGATATGCCCAAATAGGCTGCTTGTGTGAACTAGTTTGATTAGTGGCGCCTTTGAAGCTCTAACGTCCTGTCACCAGGTGGTTAGATCTGTTATTAGATATGTGAGCTCAGGAGTCCGTTTACTTTACTTGTATGGATTCAGCTCAGATGTTCAGGTAGTCAGTCACCAAGTGTGTGGTGCAGACTCTCACCTACAGTCCTAGACGGGCAAGGGTGATTGGTGGAGACACGGGTATCTGGCTGCTGTAGGGGGTCATGCACTGAGCAAGGCAGGGGGATAGTGGCTGCCCCTAACTGTCTGGGAGAAAATCATGTCACTGTTCCATACAGCATGTAGGTGGGTGGGTTTTACAGCTGGACTATTGGCACCCAGTGCTGTTGGCTGTAAGGACTTGGAGGCACCACTTATTCTTGGACCCCTGTCGCAGGTGGCTATGTGGCATGGGTGGAGCCACCAGTCCTCAGGCCCCTGATGTGGGTAGGTGGGGACACTGCTTAATGGGCAGGGCAGTGTCAAATGTCATGGTCCTGCCACTCCACCATATAGCTGATACAGTTGAAGTTAGGCTTCAGGCATGCACCCTCCTGTACTGTGCTAATGAGGGCCTACGCTGTTGAAATGGGCCTACACAGGACGCTACCAGCAACCTTCTTTTTATTGGTTTTTTTTTTTTGTGGAATGTGTGAAATAATTTAAAACTGTAATTCATAAATCACATTAAGGTTGAGATTGTCTTGCTGAAAACCCACACAGCAGTGTAGATGTCACACATGCTCATGAATTCTCTTGGCAGAATTCCCCAGTCCTGTAGCAGGTAACGTCACCCAGCTGACTACAGGCAAAAGTGAGCAACAGAATAAACTGTATAGGTATTTGAAAAGGAAATGAAGAAAGTATAAAGAAATGAGGCTGCTCTATTGAAGCTAGGACTAGAGAATATTTGCAGTGAATTAGTAGGCACACTAGCACACATGGTAAAGCATCTTCTTTTTTTTGTGTGGTTTCTAGTTATTTTGTCACTTTATTGAACCAGGCTGATCAGTTTGATATATCACCAAAGTCTCCATGCTGCACTGACAGACGTAGTGAGAAAAAAGATGGGTTAATCTATTATCATTTATTCCTCTGACTTTATGTATTTGACAGATAATTCCTTGTGGTCAAAAAACAAAGAAAACAGAAAATCTTCTTAATTGCAAGCCACTTAATCAATTAAGAGATTTGCTTTTCATCTCTTAATTTAAAACAAAACAAAATAAGTCTAAGAAAGCAGATCCATGAAGTAAATTTTAAATACTGAGATTCTGGCAACAAAGCCATCTTTATCTCTTGCTAATCTCTGTTAAAAAAAATTAGCAATTTCTCAGTAAGGTGGATGGGTATACTACCTACAATACGGCAGTCTTATGCCCTACTCTAAACTAAAGGTTTCTAAATAAAGTCGTTTTCTTTTTTCTTTTTTTAATTTTATTATGGTGAAGTATATATAACAAAAAATTTGCTGTTTTAACCACTTTTAAGTGTAAAATTAAGTGACCTTAATTCATTCACCATGTTGTGCAACCATCACCACTATTCATTCCCAAAAGGTTTTCATCACTCCAAACAGAAACTCAGTACCCCTTCAGCAATAACTTCCCATTCCTCCTTTCCACTAGCCCCTGGTAACTGCTAATAAACTTTGGTCTCTATGTATTTGTCTATTACAGAGATTTCTTATAAGTGGGATCATATAATATTGGTCCTTTTGTGTCTGACTTATTTCACTTAGCATGTTTTCAAGGCTCAACCATGTCTTAGCATGCATCAGAAGTTCATTTTTCTTTATGGCTGAATAACATTCCATTGTATTATATACCGTATTTTGTTTATACACTCATCTGTTGATGGATACTTGGGTTGGTTCCACCTCTTGACTATTGTGAATAATCCTGCAATAAACATTAAGAACTTTCAGTTCTTTTGGGCATATACCTAAGAGTGGAGTTGCTGAGTCATATGGTATTTCTATATTTACCTTTTTGAGGAACTGTCAAACTGTTTTCCATAGTGGCTACACCATTTTACATTCCTACCAGCAATGGATGATGGTTACAATGTCTGCACATCCTTGCCAACATTTGCTAGTTCTCGTTTTTCTGATAATAGCTACATTTTTCTGATAAGATCTATCCTAGTGGTTGTGAAGTGGTATTTCATTGTGGTTTTGATTTGCATTTCCCTAATAACTAATGACATTGAGCATCGTTTTATGTGCTTATTAGCCATTTTTGTGTATCTTCTTTGGAGAAATGTCTATTCAAGTTGTTTACTCATTTTTAAAAAATTCGGTTGTCTTTTTGTTGTTGAGTTGTTCTAAATCAAAGTTTTTAAAGGAACTTCAAATGCCATGATAAATTGAACCGAAGCATTTTACTTTTGAAAAGAAAACGTGAGGCATAAACAGTCACTAACACCTACCTATTGGATTTTCTTGTTTCTAATGGGAAAGTAAATGTTTACAACGTCTCAGAACATCTCCCAGTCCTTAGGCTAAGTCCTCTGAACTGACATTTGGGCCATTAAGAGTACACAGTGGAGAAAATAAAACAGAGCCTGACTGCAAGTGAAGTGGGAATTGTGGGAAGTGTTCAGTCTGGATTTCTGCTCTTAAGGAAAGGGTTACAAAACTAAAACCATTCCCGAGGACAACTCTTCAGACAAAGATTAGACTGGACTATGGGACATAAAATGATACTTGTGAAGACTGTGCTTCTTAGCTCAAGTAGATACATGAGATTAAATGAGCAGCTCCTGTCCAGAGGCAAGATGGGAAGGCAGAGAGGGTCAGGAGCTGGTTGAATGGACACGGGAAATCCAGGGTGGAAAGGAGGAGTGTGCTGTCACAGTATAGGGAGAGCAACTAGGGTCACATAACAATGTATGTATAAATTTTTGTATGAAAGACTAACTTGAATTGTAACTATCACTTAAAGCACAACAATAAATAAATAAAAAAAAGAAAGGGTTACAGTGTCAACCCATTAATAAAAGTAAAGAAAGCTAAAATTCAAGGTTAAATGAAGACTTTGGTTTGGAAACAAGATTAAGGATACCTTACAGCTGTGAAGACTCTTCTGCACATCCATCCTCCCATACACCTGCCCCTAGGCAGCTCCAAGTCTATTACATGCAAGTTTGGACTGGTTCTCAATGATTCCTGAGAAAGAAGATCACGAAAGGCTCAAGATTCAAGAGTAAATAGTTTCTCCATTAAGTCCCAACTGATTTCTCCATAACTGAATAGATGAATAAACACATAAATAGAGGAGAAGAGAAAGCTCTTCCTCAAAGTATAATGCCACCTAATAAATATAAAAGGAATGATGGTGTTAGGAAACCATCAGCGGATGTTAAAACCAACGGGTGAAAATTTGAGGAGGGAAAAAATATTTGTAGAGTCTCAAAGTATATCCCCCCAAAGAACATAGTTACTAAGAAGAGGAAAACTGTAACTTCACAGTAGGAAAACCTGGCAGACAGCACCTTAAGTGATCCAAGCTAACATCACCAACAGTGGTGCAGACTGGTGTCACGTGCCTCCTGACATGAAGCACTGAGAAGGACACAACATCACTGCTATGGTATTCCTGCCCAAAATGCATCCCCTCAATCTAACCATGAGGACGTATCAGAACTCCAAAATGAGAGACCATCTGCAAAATAACCGGTCTATACCCTCCAAAAATGTCAAGGTCTAGAGACACAAAGGCAGAGAAACTATGTCAGAGTAAAGGATACTAAAGAGATATGGCAACTAAATAAATGCAACATGTGATCTTGCAGTGGATCTTGGACTGGAATACAAATTGATATAAAGGGTATTATTGAACAACTGGACAAAACGTGCATTAGATGATAATATCACATCAATGGTGAAAGTCTTGGTTTTGCTAACTGTACTGTGGTTATGTAAGAGACTATTCTTGTTCTTAAGAAATGTATGCTAAAATATTTAGGAGTAAGAAAAATAAAAGACAGCAAGGTGAGTGACAGAGACTCGACAGTACAGAAACACCATTTTCTCCCCTCTGGAATTCTTCTTAAGCTCTACTAGAGAGTGAAGTCACCTGGAGAGTGAGGCTCAGTGCATACAATTGAAGAGAGAAAGGATGTACAGGGGCATACATGCACATGTGCACACATACATGCACACATACACACACACACACCAGGGACAGCTGAGGCAGCTTGGAGAGTTTCTATAATCTCTTCAGTAGCCAAGGAGAAGTATAGCTTTAACATATGTAGAAATCAGGCTTACCATGGAAACTCCTGAACTTTGGCCTTATAACTGGCATTGATGCTTTCTGAGACGAGAGGAAGTTGGTGTTTCTTATAATTTCCTTCCTTCCTTTTATTTGTTTGTTTATCTGCATTTGATACTTGGCTTAAAGATGTCACTGTGGTGGCATCTGTCCAAGAATCTATGACAGTGAAGGGCTTCACATGATTTGTCTCCCAGACTTTCTCACACTGTACACTCACTTCAGATCTCTCTAACAAATTACAAGGTTCTGGGGTGGCGCAAGTGGTTTGTGATCAGCTACTAACCTAAAAGTCAGCTGTTCAAATCCACCCGGTGGTGCCATGAAAGAAAGACCTGACGAACTGCTTTCATAAAGATTACAGCCAAGAAAACCCTATGGAGCAGTTCTACTCAGTAACACGTAGGGTCTCTATGAGTCAGAACAGACTCAAGGGTAACTTTTTTTTTTTTTTTTTTTTAACATATTACAAAGTAAGTATAATCTGTCTCCTTTGGCAGACTTGCTTAGACGGTTTGTTTAGAATAAATTACAATTGCTAGCAAATTTTTAAACTTGTACGTAATTCATTTTCTAAATGGTGCCTTACGGAATGTGCTCCTTAAATATGGTCAGCTCCAAGTTAACCAGTCAAACTGGGAAACAGGGCAGAGATGAAAACCAGGATTTGAAAGTCAATCCATTTTGAAATCCTGACCCATGCTGAAAGCCTTATTTTAAGCCATAATTTAAATACCAGCTAGTCCAGATTAGCAACTCTTGAATTCCATGCGCATCTACAACACTGAGGGATCTCATTAAAATGCAGATTCTGACTCTGCAGGTCTGAGGTGGGACCTGAGATTCTGTGATTCTAACAAGGAGATGCCAATGCTGCCAGCCTGCACGTGTTTTCCGCAGCACACTATTTTAGAGCGTGGTATTTTTAGGCACATTTTTAAGATGATAAAAGTGAGGCTCACGAGACTAAATACCTTTTCCAAGGTGACAAGGCGAGTAGGTGACAGATAGAATTTAAGCTCAGGCCTCTTCCATTATATCACCCTACCTCAGAGTCGATTTCCCCCTCCCTTCATCGGGGTGCCAGTCAGAACACCAGTACTGTACTACAGTGAGATGCTGGAGAATGTAAGTCGTCTTCAAAACTATCAAAAACAAGTGGTCCCTAACCTCTTTTGGGTCATGCATCCCTTTGAGAATCTAAGGCAGGCTTCTTCCTGGTTGTTGCTTTGAATTATTTCCCAGTAGGTGTCCTTGCATACTTACACAGTTCTGCATACAATTCTTGGAGGCCTGTGGACCCGCTTGAAGTCCATCCTCAGGCTTCGAAGCTAACAGCAGCTGATTTAAAGGTCTTAGGGGGAAGTTCAAAACGTCACCAAGAGTTTCAGTACTCTAGAAATGGTGGTCATTTGTCCAGAGAATGCCTTTAGTATCTTCTGTTTACACAGGGACATGAAAAGGGATAGCCCTTTCTTGCTTGCTACTGAACTGGGTAGGGGTGATGATTGTTGCTGAGGTAAATTCTTAAAAGGGGTTTTAAAAATTCAGTCAAGAACTTGAATCTTTATGCAGTAAATAGCTGTGCTCCACCACTTTAAGACTATTAACAAGAATTCAATCCAGTCCAAATTCATTTCCAAAGTCATTAGAAGGGCCAAGTCAGCTATGACAATGTACGTTGACTACGCAAACAAGAACAATCAATAAAGTACTTGAAGCTTTCTTTATCCTGTCCTTGTGTCAGACTCTTCATACCAAAGATTGGATCGGAGTGCCACAATCCTGAAAATCTGTCTTCTTGGGAGACGGGTATTGGAAGGTAAAGACATAAAATAAATTCTCCATTGGCAATATGTAGAGGTCTATACTTAAACATTTTTCGGTACTTTGCCAGTATTCTCAGGGACCTATTGTCAATAGTTTAACCAAAAGGCAAGAGTCTTACTTTAGGAAAACCAGGATTCACAAGTTTTAACGTTCTGATGTACATAGGGTCGCCATGAGTGGGAACCGACTTGACGGCACCTAATAACAACAACATTAGTCCTAATCATTGGTCCTGGCCTAATGACTGAAATTAAAAAAAAAAAAGGGGGGGGGGGAGGTTGTAGCTCCAATTCAATTCTGTAATTTTTTTCCCTTCTATTTGCTTTTATGTATGTTTTATCTTCGTAGAAAATAGTATAAAATAGAATAATCATACTATAGGCTTTAAATCTCAGAGCTGAAATGAACAGAGATAGAGTCAACTCCAACTCATACCGACCCTAGAGGACAGAGGGGAACTGCCCCACAGGGGCAGGCAGCTGGTGGATTCAAACTGCCAACCTTTAGGTTAGCAGCCGTAGCTCTCAACCATTGCACCACCAGGGTTCCAGAGATAGAGTAATCTAATTCAATTCCTTTTTTTCACAGTCGGAGAAAGGGAAGATGGGAAAGGTGAAGTGACTGTCTCTGGCTTAGACTACAAGTCAGTGCTTGCTCCACGCTGGAATCACTGTCTCGAAAAATATTACTGTTAGAATAGAAATAAAACATAGATGTGGTTAAAACAGGAGCCCTGGTGGTGCAGTGGTTAAGTGCTTGAGCCCTGGTGGTGCAGTGGTTAAGTGCTTGGCTGCTAACTAAAAAGTTGTTGGTTGGAACCCAGCAGCGGCTCCACGGGAGAAAGATGTGGCCGTCTGCTCCTATAAAGATTGCAGCCTTGGAAACCCTATGGGGCAGTTCTACTCTGTCCTGTAGAGTTACTATGAGTCAGAATGGATTTGACGCACTGGGTTTTTGGAGTTTTTTATATGGGTTACATAGTATTCCAGTGTACTAATTCCATTTTATAATTTATTAAACCCTTCCCCTAATAATGTACTTTTAGGTTGTTTGCTGTTTTTTGGTATTGCAGGTAATGCTGTACTGTTTGAATATATTTTAATTATATGTATCATTTCATACATTTCTATCACGTTTAGTTTCTGAAAACTCCCTACATTAGCAACCACTCCTCCACCGTCGGTACCCCCTTGCCCTGTTTTAGTTTCCTTATAGCATTTATCACCACCTGAAATACGATGCATTTGCTGGTTTCTTTTTTGTTGTTGTCATTTATTCCCGTCCAATAGAATGGAAGCTCCACAGGATCAGAAACTTTTTATTCACTACTGTATTCTTAGCACAGAGAACAGTGCCTGCCTCCTGGAGGTGCTTCATAAATATTTGATGAATGAATGCTTTGTACATTTTGCTACTGGAGTATTAGTCTTTTTCTTATTGATTTATAAGAGTTCTTTATATCTTAATGAAATGAGCCTTCATTTGACATTTGTGTTACCAATATATTTTCCAGTGTGGTGTTTGTTATTTGACTTTGTTAATGGTGGTTTTTTTTTTTTTTTTTTTTTGCCATAAAGAAGTATTTAATTGTTGTATAGCCAAACGTATCTGTTCTTTATGGCTTTTGGGTTCTGTGTCTTGCTTAGAAGGGCCTTATGCACTGCAGAGCTATTTTTAAAACTTTGCCTAGTACTTTAACGGTTTGTTTTTATGTTGAAATCTTTGATTTCATTTGGAATTTATTTTGGCATAAGTAGTGATTAAGTATTCAGCTTTGTTATTTTTTCTCAAATAGTTGGCCTGCTGACCCAACATTATTTACAAAATAATCCATCTCCCTATTCTGAATGCCATCTTTATCATATACTAAATTCCCATAATATTTAGGTCTATATCTGTCTCTATTTTGTTCTGCTAATTTGCTGCCTATTCCTGCGTTGACACTGTTGCTGTTAGTTGCCACAGTGTTGGTTCTGACTCACGGCGACCTTAAATATAACAACGAAACATTACTTGACCCTGCGCCATCCTCACATTGGTATATCTGAGTCCACTGTTGCTGCTATTGTGTCAATTCATCTCATTGGTTCTCCTCATTTTTGTTGGCCCTCTCCTTTACCAAACATGATGCCCTTTTCTAGTGATTTGTCCTTCCTGATGCTGTGTCCAAAGCAAGTGGGTCAAAGTCTCACCATCTTCATTTCTAAGGGACATTCTGGTTGTATTTCTTCTAAGACTCATTTGTTCATTCTTCTGGCAGTTCATAGTATATTCAATACTCTTTGCCAATACCACAATTCGAACACATCAATTATTCTTCTGTCTTTCTTTTTCATGTCCAACTCTCGCATGCATATGTGGCGATTGAAAAGACCATGGCTTGGGGCAGTCATCAAAGTACATATTTGCTTTTTAAAACTTCAGAGAGGTATTTTACAGTAGATTTGTCCAATACCATACATGGTTTGTTTTCTTGACTGCTGCTCCCAACTTAACCGACATATACAGATAAAATTTATATAGATTGATTTAGGAAGAACTGATTTCAATACAAGAACTGAGCTCTCTTGACTCCTGAACGTTCTTTATGCTTTCCAGACTTACTTGACATACACAGACACAGTACTGCTTTCTTAAATAGGAGGAATTAAGATGATTCATATACCAAAACATGAAACTAACAAGAACAACCCACTGCTGTCGAGCTGATTCCGACTCACAGCAACCCTATAGGACAGAGCAGAACTGTCCCATAGGGCTTCCGAGCCTGGAAATCTTTACAGAAGCAGACGGCCACACCTTTCTCCCACAGAGAGACTGCTGGATTCAAACCACTGACCTTTCGGTTAGCAGCCAAGTGCTTCAACCACTGTGCCACCAAAAATAAAACTAAATCTTCTGTTCCAGTTATCTGGAACAGTTATCTTCAGTTATCTGAAGCAACCTACCAAAAAATTTAATGGCTTAAAACAACAACTGTATTACTGTGTCTCACAGTTTTGTGGGCCAGGAATTCAAGGAAGGCTCAGGTGGGTGATTCTTCTGTTTTCACATAGTGTTAACTGAGGATACTCAGTGATATTCAGTTGGTGGCTGGTCTGGTCTGGTCTGGAGGAACACATTAGCTTCACTCATATGTTTGGCACCCTGGCAGGGATGACAATGAAGCTGAGCTCAGCTGGGATAATATCCCAGAATACCTAGATTTGACCTCTCTTAGCCACAGTATAGTCAGATCTCTTATGGGGTGGTTCAGGCCCCAAAAGCAAGTGTTCCAGAGAGCAAGGGGAAGCTTCAGAGCCTTTTACAACCCAGCCTTAGAAGTCACATAGTTTCTCTTCTGCTGTATTCTATTGGTTGAGGCAGACAAAGGCCCACCCAAAATCCAGGGAGGGGGACATAGACCCCTACCTCTTTATGGGAGAATGCCAAAGAGTGTGTGGCCATGTTTTAAAACTATCATACCTTCTAGACAACTAGACAATTTTCTCATTAGTTTAATAGCCGATGACTTATTGTTGTTGTTATTGTACTTCAAGTGAAAGTTTATAACTCAAGTTAGTCTCTCATACAAAAATTTATACGTACATTATTATGTGACCCTAATTGCTCTCCCTATACTGTGACAGCACATTCCTCCTTTCCATCCCTGATTTCCCATGCCCATTCAACCAGCTCCTGACCCTCTCTGCCTTCTCATCTCACCTCCGAGGTCATGACTTATTTACAATCTTTCTTTCACCTCCCTGTTTTCTGCCACCAGAAACACTGACTGATATAGAACTATGAAATACTTCATTTTTTTCTATTATTTATTTTGTTGTTGTTGTTGAGAGTATACACAAGGTATTTAATTTTTAAAAAGAAATTTACACTTGATTTGTTCTTTGTCCATGTACAAGGGGGTAGTCACAGACCTCAGCATGACTTTGGTGTTACCTGTCCATTCTTTCTGCTACCTTCTCCTGGCACCTTTACATCTTGCTGGTGTCTCCAACAGAAGGTGGCAGGGGCAGAACTCTAATTTGCTAATTTTTTTTTTTTAAATGTTACTTGGCAGCGATTCTGCCTAAAGGCAAAAGAGGAAATTAAAACTGAAAGTAAATGTTTTGAGGATTAACTGTAAAATACAACCACCCATTACAATCATCCAGAGCTGGTTGTTCTTTCTACTGATTCATGGTCTAATTTCAAAGACTCCTGAGTAAATCCCCTGTGAATCTTCCTAGATGATCTCACTCTAAAGCCATCCCTTTCTCTTCCAAATTCCAGTGATGGCAGTGATATTTATTGAGTATCTACAGTGCTAGGTACTTTATAGGAGCCCTGATGGTGCAGTGGTTAAGAACTTGGCTGCTAACCAAAAGGTCGGCAGTTTGAATACACCAGCGATTCCTTGGCCAGTTCTACTATGGGTAAGTTCTACTTTGGGGCAGTTCTGCTCTGCCCTATAGGGTCGCTATGAGTCGGAAATTGCATTTAACTCCAACAGCACATTCAGGGTAGGAATTGTATACCCATTTCACAACTGAGAACACAGATGCTTAGAGAGATTAAGTGAATTGGGATCACAGAGCTAAAATGTGGCAAAGCTTACTGCAACACAAAGTGTGGTCTCCAGACCAGCAGTATTGGCATCACCTGGGAGCTTGTTAGAACTGAAGAACCTTAGGCCCCTCCCTACACCTACTGAACCATAATCTGCATTTTAACAATATCCATAAGTTATGTATATGCATATTAAAGTTTGAGAAGCACTGCTCTACATCACTGGTTCTCAAACTTTTCTTCGCAGTGGAATCCCCTAGAAAGCTTTTTATAAGTACTGATGCCCATTCCTTTCCCCTCTCCCAATTCCAATTTTCACTGGCTAAGAAAACAAAACTCCTTACAACTGGACCAGGAAGCAACATCATGATAAACGGAGAAAAGATTGAAGTTGTCAAGGATTTCATTTTACTTGGATCCACAATCAACGCCCATGGAAGTAGAGTCAAGAAATCAAATGATGCATTGTATTGTGAAAATCTGCTAAAAAGCAAAGATGTCACTTTGAGGACTAAGGTGTGCCTGACCCAAGCCATGGTGTTTTCAATCTCCTCATATGCATGTGAAAGCTGGACAATGAATAATGAAGACCAAATAAGAATCAATGTTTTTGAATTATGGTGTTGGTGAAGAATACTGAACATACCCTATAGACTACCAAAAGAATGAACAAATCTGTCTTGAAAGAAGTACAACCAGAATGCTCTTTAGAAGCAAGGATGGTAAGACTGCGTCTCACATACTTTGGACATATTATCAGGAGGGATCAGTCCCTGGAGAAGGATATCATGCCTGGTAAAGTAGAGGGTCAGTGAAAAAGAGGAAGACCCTCAACAAGATGGATTGACACAGTGGATAGACACAATGGACTCAAGCATAACAACAATTGTGAGGATGGCACAGGACCAGGCAGTGTTTTGTTCTGTTGTACACATGGTTGGTATGAGTTGGAACCAACTCAATGGCACCTAACAACAACAACTCCAATTTAATTGCTGTGGGGCACAACCTGGGCATCAGGATTTTTTAAAGCTCCCCAGATGACTCTAATATGCAGCAGAGTTTAAGAACTCCAACTTTATATTGCTCATTGGGTACAAAGCATATCTTCTGTCTTGTATAGTTACTTATCATCATTTTTATTCACATCCTATGTCTCCAACATGAATATATTTTACATATCAGCTCTCTTTCTAGGGTAGTTTCCTGCACAAAATATGCACTCAGTAAACATTTGCCGTTCCTGCTGTTGTTGAAAATGGTGATTTAATCGGTCCACTGAAGGGCTTGGGGACCAAAGTGCCTTGTGTGATTCTACTGTGCAGTCAAAGTTGAGAGCCATCAGGTTGGTGCTTACAGCTCCAGCGGATTGCTGCTGTGGAGAATATCGGTGGAGGAGGGTGCCAAATGTTCCCATTTTTTAAGAAGAACCTTCAACTGGTATTTTTATAATAAATGTTGCCAACAAATTCAGATTTTTGAAAACAACCTGGGTGAGCAAAATATGCCACATCTGTAGGCTGGTGGGTGTGTGTGTGTAAGGAGAAAGGGAAATGGGGAGCTCAATAGGTTTAGGGTCAAGTGTTTGGGGAGTGGTCCATGACCCTCTCAGAGTCTACTTATTATTAAATGCCGCCACTGCTGCTGCCTTTGGGAGAACCAACCACTGCTGTCGAGTCGATTCCAACTCCTAGTGACCCTACAGGACAGAGTGGAATCGCCCCATAGGGTTTCCAAGGCAGTAAATTTTTATGGAAGCAGGCTGCCACATCTTTCTCCTGTGGAGCGGCTGGTGATTCAGACCGCTGATCTTTTGGTTAGCAGATGAGCGCTTTAACCACTGTGCCACCAGGGCTACCGCCTTTGGGAAAAGCACACCATAATCACTGCCTAACCATCCCAGTTCTAAAAAGATCCACCATATTGTTTCTGTCAACGTTTGTTGCACACAGTACAAACTAGAGACTATGAAGCCTTGGAGAATGATAATCTACCTTATTTCATGTTCATGCAATGCCTAGATGTGCCACCAGAACCTGGGGATATAAAACAGAAAGAAGGGGTAGGAAGCATTTTGAGGTTCTGGGAAGAAAGGTAGTGTGTAAGAAGAACAAGGCATATCGTCAGGATTCCCATGCACTGCCTGAGCACCACTCAATGACAAAGCAAAGACAAGCAAAGGAGATTCAAGGGGAAAAGCTAGAACCAGAAATCATTGTAGGCAAAAGAAAATGTTTTCCTTCTGGTTTCTACACATCTCGTGGCTTCTTATGTCGGGACTTGTTCGCCTGAGTTAGCAAACTGTGAGGAGTGCTAATGAAGCTCCGGGAGGGTGGCGGAAGCACTGGGAGTTTAAACGACAAGGCCGGTGATGCTTTGAACAAAATGACACAGGCACTGAATTTGCTGGTATCAACATCTCCTGATGATTTAACTTAGGTGCAAGATAATAAGGGACCCCAAATATAGTATTAACAGCCCTCATCCTTGCATTTGAGCCATGGTGATTAGGGAGCTAGAGACAGCATCCGCATCAAACTAAATAAACATAATAGTAATAATAATTAATATAATGGTGACCATACCACTATTATCACCAAGAACAGCAATTTTCAATTACCAGATGCTAATGATGGGCCATGCATGTGCTAAACACCTTACATGTTTATTCTTAACACAAAGGCCACACTGACTCTTAAAACCCTTCAGTGGGTTTCCATTCACTTAGTGTAAGAGGCCAAGTTCCTTCCACACCGGTGGAGACCTATGTTCACAGCTAGCCCCCCAGCCCCAGCCCCACCCCTGCGTCCCTACTCATTCCCTCTCCAACCTCACCTCCTACCCTTCTCCCCCTCTCTCAGTCCATCCCATCCAGCCTCATGAAACTTCGAGTCCTCAAACACGAGGCCTTTGCAATGGCTGTTCCCTCGATTGAATGTGCTTTTCTGCAGGTATGCACAAGTCTCGTTTCTGGCACCTTCTCTATAAGGCCTTCTCTCATAAGCCTATTTACAATTCTCTTCATAGCACTTATCACCTTCTAACATTCAATATTTTATTTATTTGCTCTTGTCTGCCTCACCCACTATACTGTAAGCTTCATGAAGGCAGAGGGTTTCTTCTGTTTTGTTCTTTGCAGTATCCCCAGTGCTTAGAACAATGCCAGGCACATAGCTGGCACTGGGTAAGTGAATTTTTTTTAATGAATAAATGGATTAATTTCATCCTCACAACAACCCTAAAAGACAGGTGTTATAATTATTCTTTAACAAATGCTGACTATGAAGTTTAGAGGGATTGCATTTCTCATAAAATAGAAATTGACAGAGAGTAAAAGTGGACCTAGGGCCATCTGACATCAAAGCTCATAACAATTCATGACGCGTTTCGGGGCCTTCTTAGAAAGCAATAAATACAACTGAAATCTAGAAATAGAGCAATATTGGGTGGGGTTGGGACTAGGGTAATTACTGAGAGCTGGGGAGAAAATGAAGGAAAGGCCCAAAAGTCAACCATTTTCATTTCTTAAGGAACCCTGGTGTAAAAGTTAAGTGCTCAGCTGCTAACCAAAAGGTTGGCAGTTCGAACCCACCCAGCAGCTCTGCAGGAGAAAAGGCCTGGTGATCTGCTCGCATAAAGATTACAGCCTAGAAAACCCTGTGGGGCAGTTCTACTCTGTCACATGGGGTGGCTATGAGTCTCGATCGACTCAATGGCACCTCTTAACGACAACATGGTTAGAGCAATTTTTAACTTTTAGGGAAGTTCAAAGCATCCCTTGGATGATCATTTGTTGAGGAAATGGAACTTCCGAAGGACTGATGATGATGGGAAACAAATCAAGGTTTAGCAAGTCATATTTCCTTGAAAGTAACTAAGTCGAGGGCCGGTTTGGACCTTAAATTGCTTAAGAATCTCATCCAGTGACAGCCAGCTGTAGGAAATTAACATTGTAGGAAATTGACACTCCAAACATGTCCCCAGGACTCTTAAAGGCTTCTACAGAAAATTCATTAACTCTGCTTTTAATACCACTCCAACATTTCCTCATCCAAGAATAAAATGGATAGAATACCAACTTACGCCAAGAACAGGGTGCTTGGGCTGGCCAACTATGCCTAATGTGTTAGGGGCACTTGGTAATATTAAGCAATCTTCTTGAGACAGAGCTTTCAGCAGGTCAAAAGTGCACGGTCCATTAGGTATTCATGCGTGTGGTGTTTGGCCAAACCAAAAACTGAAGTTCAAGGGAGAGAAGATTAAAACATTTCTGTGGATACAAAAAGAGTTTTTAAATACCTTTGGAAAGTTGTCGAAAATGTTGTTGTTAAGTTGTTAGGTGCCGACAAGTGGGTTTCAACTCATAGCAACCCTACCTGCAACAGAACAAAACACTGCCCGGGTCCTGTGCCATCCTCACAATCGTTGCTATGTTTGAGCCCATTGTTACAGCCACTGTGTCAGTCCACCTCGTTGAGGGTCTTCCCTTTTTGTGCTGACCCTCTACCAAGCATAATGTCTTTCTCCAGGGACTGGTCCCTCCAGAGAACATGTCCAAACTACATGAGATGAAGTCTAGCCACCTTCACTTCTTTTTTTTTTTTTTTTATTGTTGTAGTTTAAGTGAAAGTTTACATTTCAAGTTAGTCTCTCATACAAAAATTCACATATACATTGTTATGTGACCCAATTGCTCTCCCTATACTGTGACAGCACACTCCTCCTTTCCACCCTATTTCCCGTGTGCATTCAAGAAGCTCCTAAGCCTCTCTGCCTTCTCATGTCACCTCCAGACAGAAGCTGCTCATTTAGTCTCATGTATCTACTTGAGCTAAGAAGCACGCTCTTCACAAGTATCATTTTATGTCCCACAATCCAGTCTAATCTTTGTCTGAAGAGTTGGCTTTGGGAATTGTTTTAGTTCTGGGTTGACAGAGAGACGGGGGCCATGCTTTCTGGGGTTCCTCCAGTCTCAGTCAGACCATTAAGTCTGGTGTTTTTACTAGAATTTGAGTTCTGCATCCCACCCTTCCCCCGCTCCCTCAGGGAATCTCTGTTGTGTTCCCTGTCAGGGCGGTCATTGGAGGTAGCCAGCCACCATCCAGTTCTTCTCGTCTCAGGCTGATGAAGTCTCTCATCTATATGGCCCTTTCTGTCTCTTGGGCTTATGTCTTTGGTGTTCTTCAGTCTCCTTTACTCCAGGTGAGTTGGGACCAACTGATGCATCTTAGATGGCTGCTTGCAAGCTGTTAAGACCCCAGACGCCACTCATCAAAGTAGCATGCAGAATAGTTTCTTAATAAACTTTGTTATGCCAATTGACCTAGATGTCCCCTGAAAACATGGTCCCCAGACCCCTGCCCCTGCTACTCTGTCCCTCGAAGTGTTTGATTGTATTCACATCCTCGCTTCTAAGGAGCATTCTGGCTGTCTTCTTCTAAGACAGATCTGTTTGTTCTTCTGGCAGTCCATGGTATATTCAACATTCTTTGAGAACCCCATAATTGCAATGCATCAATTCTTCTTTTGTCTTCCTTATTCATCGTCCAGCTTTCGCATACATATGAGGTGACTGAAAATACCATGGCTTGGATCAGGTGAACCTTAGTTCACAAAGTGATGTCTTTGCTTTTCAGCACTTTAAAGAGGTCTTTTGCAGCAGATTTGCCCAATGCAATACATCTTTTGATTTCTTGACTGCTGCTTCCATGGGTGTTGATAGTGGATCCAAGTAAAATGAAATCCTTGACAACTTCAGTCTTTTCTCCGTTTATCCTGATGTTGCTTACTGGTCCAGTTGTGAGGATTTTTGTTTTCTTAGCCAGTGAAAATTGGAATTGGAATTGGGAGAGGGGAAAGGAATGGGTATCAGTGCTTGTAAAAAAGCTTTCTAGGGGATTCCACTGTGTAGGAAAGTTTGAGAACCAGTGAAGCTCCACTGAAACCTGTCCACCATGGGTGACCCTATAGGTATTTGAAAAACCAGTGGCATAGCCTCCAGCATCACAGCAACACGCAAGCCACCACAGTACAACAAACTGGCAGATGAGTGGTAAATTTCTTTCCTCAGTGACCACTTATTTCACATGGCTCTAGAAGCTCATTAGAAATACTAATTCATTTAGAGTTTATTTTTCTCCCTATCAATATTCTCAATATACTGGCAAAGCAATATAAAACAAGCTTCAAATACCTTTTGTCACATCTTGCAAACTTAGAAGAGAAGGAAATGAGAAGTTCTAACCAGGGGTATTTTGACCTCAACCAGATATACTGGCATTTGAAAGGTCAGAGTTATTTGTTTACTTGGCTACTTCCAACATTATTCAGTTGGGCTAGATGTATATTATTTGCATATTGCAACATATTATTGCTTTTTCCAATCTAAAAAGCAAATATGTCTGACAAGTATAAAACCAAAAACTCATTGCTGTTGAGTCCATTCCAACTGATAGCAACCCTATAGGACAGAGTAGAACTGCCCCATAGGGTCTCCAAGGAATGGCTGGTAGATTCGAACTGCTGAACTTTTGGCTAGTAGTCAAGCTCTTAACCACTGTGCCACCAGGGTCCGGCTGACAAGTATAGGTATACGTAAAAGAAAATAGGATGGAATACTTGAAATTGGAACTGCCCTTGCTTGGAAAACCAGCTCATGTAAGTACCATATCTATACAGTCTCACTCTTACTAGATGTGTCAGTCAACACAGAGATAAACCCCTAAAGACAACCCTACCCAGCTCCAGTTTTCGGCAGTAGAGTATATACACAATATGTCAACAATACTTACAACTATCAGTCATAGTTGAGTAAGAGCTAACTCAGTCCATGTAGAACAAGCATCCTCCATTTGTCCTAAATATAGCCATTGTCTCACCTGTTAGTGACTTGGACAGGGATGCCAATTCTAGACAAGAGCTGGGTGAGTTAGGGGCAAGGCAGAGTTTCTCTTCCACTTCACCCTGTGCTTGGGGAAAGTTCTGTCTAGTTAGCAGTAATGAGTAGGAGTGAGAGACCAAGCTCAACTTCTGCTGCTTGCTTTCTTCAGCCATGCCTTTGTCCAGCAACCTGTTGGCCTCTCTATTTCCTGGAAGCCATGTGTATTCTGATATTTTAATGGCCAAGAAGTTATTTTTACAGTCATTCATCAGGTCTTCTGGTTTCATATTCACTTTTTTCTGTGACTATGCTACAGCTGCACTTTTTAAAGTATTTCTAACCAACATTTGCAGAACTGACGACATATTCGTAATTCATCAATAAACGTGTACTGAGCACCAACTGTGTGCCAAGGACTGAGCTGGGGTTGAGGATACAAAGTTGACCTAGGCAGTAGCATCCTTACCTTCAAAGAACTTTCAGGTTTTGGGAAGGAAGACATGGAAATGTTCCATGGTAATTAGAAGAGCCAAGGGTAGAGCTCAATGAAGACACTGAAGAGGAAGTAAGCAATCTCATGAGAGGAGATCAGGGAAGCCTTCAAAGTCAGAGAGTGATGGTTAAACACTGTGGTCAACCCAGAGGAAGGAAAGTGAAAACGCTTTTATAATTAAACAGAGATTAATTGTTTTTAGGTTGGAAACTGCAGTCAGAGGAGGAGAACCTGTGGTTTTGTCAACCACACTGGAAACAGCAGGGATATGAAATAACAACCCCTTGGGCTTATTTCCTCAAAGAGTACATATCAACATTCAGGCTTGATAGATCAGGTTACAGCATAGTTTAGCAGGTTAGCCTTTGGGTTCTGGGGTCAGATTGACCAGTTCAAGTCCTGCTGTGCCACTTACTGATGAGAGACAGTAGACAAGTTACTTGAGTTCTTGTTCTCTCATTCACGCGTGGGGAATACGAGTGCCCGTAACATCTTGTGACAATTTTCACTTTTGTCAATATGTCAGCCTAGGTTTTCTAAAGGACTTCCCACAGCAGTCCAACTAGATTACAACAAGCAAAACCTTTAAGTACTGCTGAGCCCAATAGAAATCTCTAAGGAGAACAAGGAACTGAAACAAGAAGAGTGAGCAGTAAGCAGAAGGGTAAGCTGTGATTGCCATGAGGAAAAATGTTGCATTGGCACTAGGATCCAGGGCGTAAGCCTGAGGCTCAAGCCAAGGAAGGAAAGTTAAACATGAGACTCCTACATTAAGCCAAAATTCTTAAAGGGACTAGAATAGCCTCGGGTCAGTACAGAAACAGGTGGAAAACCAGATTTGGCACGCGGGCTGTAGTTTGCTGACCCCTGATAAAAGATAATGATAATGATTAACATATGTAACTGTTTTATGATTTATAAAATCTTTCTTATGTATTATCTGATTTGATCCTTACACAACCTCTGTGATGTAAATAAAAGGCAGAATAGCGTTAATCTTGTCTGATAACAGTGTACCGTTAATAAGACATGAGGACTAGAAAAAAATAATGTTACGTATAAACCAAAGAAGATTAGACACAACGCTACACATTTATAGAAAGAGAGACTATAAAGGGAAAGTTAAGGAAAAGTTGAAAATGCTCTTTTGGGTGCCACTACAACCATTAATTGAACCATTCACAAAAATTAAAGAAAAAACTCAAAACCAAAACATCAATAAAACTGTGTTCTAGTCCAATCGTATCTTGTTTCCTTTCGTCCATGAATGTGTATCCTTCACTGCAGAAGCCAATAAAAACTTCTTCAATCACACCGATTACACTGTTTCCCTGGCAATAGCCAAGAAGAATAAAAAGTTCATGTATACCTAAATTCACAATGTACAAGCACTTCCTCTTCCCACCTTGTGCAATAATGACTTCATTCATCAAGGCTGGGTTTACACAGCACTTTAGACCTGGACTGTAGCTCAGAAATCCCAGTTTAAACTTTTTATTTTAAAGTGGAGTCAAGAGAGATCAAGAGGACAGGTCAGGCTGTAAACAGTGATCACGAATTAGTCGTTGAGTATATAAGGCATTGGAAATAACATGTCAATAGTACCTTCTACTCGTCATAACTCTATAAAGATAAGAGGACTGGTAGACACAAATGAATGCCAATGCTGGAAAGAGAAGGAGATGAGTGGAGAGGGAGGAGGAAATTAACGTCATATCGACCACGTGAAACACTACAGTAGTTTTCCAAGCTACATCTGATTCAATCACCACAACGACTCAGCCAGGTGGTCAAGAGTGGAAATGGCGATTAAGCAATGGATTCTAGGCCCGCTAGCTGGTGAAGGGCAGAGGGGAGGTTTGGATTCAGGTCTATATGGGCTTCAAAGTGCCTCTTATCACACACATTGCTTCTACAACAGGGAATTCTGCATTTGGGGAACAAACTGAAGAAAGGAAGGATGACTAGAAAAATAGCATAATCAACGTCCACAGTAAGACGTCCGAAGCTAGAAGTCCATTCATTTGTCTGAACGTAACACTAGAGCAGTGTTTTACCCCCAGGATGGGTCATATTGTAACTCTCCTTCTCTATTCAACACTTTTTTCAATGACAATCATAAAATGAAGCAAATATATTTCATATTTAACTAAAATTGGCGCTTACAAACCAACAAAAACAAAAAATTCACCACACTGTTTACACTGTTGCACTGTTTCAAATTCGAAACAGAAAAATTTCAGGTTCTCACATAGTATGGCAGGATTCAAGTGACTCGAGATGTGTTTCTTTGACTTGACACAGTTATTGGCTATCATTGTTTATTCTGAATCTCTTAAATGTCAAATACGTAGTACCCCAAGAACCGGAGCCACAAACTGTGCCCAAGGCACCGAACACAATTCCAAACCTTTAGGAACTCACCCTGGAGACTAATGTGTGCGGCTGGATCCACATGTGCTGGCGCCAGCTGGATAACTGGGAGTGCTCCAAATTAACTGTCATGTGAATATAATGTTTGTTGAAAAATAACTAATAAAATGTGCTAATGTGAAGCTGACATATATATATTATTAAAACTCAACAGTAATTGCAGCCATTGTTTAGAACTTAGATCAACAAAATATTTTTTTTCAGGGGGGAGCGTTTTATTACTGAGATTGTTTAGAATGGGGAATGACAGTAATAAAAAGCAACTGACTTTAGTTGGTTTTATTATTGTTTTTTAAATTCTCAACAGACAACTTGCCCCTACACTGCCCGCAGTGCCTAGGACAGATGATTCCCATCATCCCACCCTTGGTATAGATAGATATATAGATACATATATAGATGTATATATGGATGACTCTTTTTTCTTGCACATCCCATTGCTTCACAATGCCCCAGGCTCCTCTTGGAGCTCCACTACCACTGGCTTTATTGCCGAGTTGTGTCAAGACGACCATGGAAAGGTATGTGTGAATGTGTGCATGTGACTGTGCACAAAGAAGAAGATTCTCCAACATGCTGCACTCAACATAGCTAATGATGCGTAGAGTGACTACCTAGGAGGAGCAATACTCTACTATTCCAGAATATTCTCTGGTGACCCCACTGGCCTGAGGAATGTCCTCTGAACCAAAATGGAAAATGACAGGAGGTACTACGGAATCTCACCAGGCATTATGCCAGGCTTAAGGCACCATATCACTTGTTGTTCCTTATCAGAACCAGTTTTACTTCTGACAAATTCAAACTGGCTCCCAGGGCTCCCTGGGCACAGTCAGTTTCAAGATACCAACATGATTTGAGCTTTGGCCACTCTGGCTCCAGCTCCACTGTATGGCATTACTGGTCAAGATCTCAACTGGCATCACCCGCATTTAGTCCAAGTTACCATTCGCCTCCAAGTGCAGCCACCACCCATCTGTTAGAGGAGGCTTTTGTGTTGTTATCATGCTGAACAGTGGAGCTTCAGACTAAGACAGACTAAGAAGAAAGACCTGGCCATCTACTTCTGAAAATCAGCCAGTGAAAACTCTGTGGTCCACTCCTGTTGTGCATGGGGTTGCCAGGAGACGCAGGCTATTGTGATGGCTGCTAATAACAACAACCATTCACTTCTTTCTTTGAAGGTGTTACTTAACATTAATTGAACTTTGTTTACATTTAATTTTCAAAACAGGAAAGAAGGACTCTTATTAGCCACATTTTATCAAGGAATACACAGAGGCTTAGAGAGGTTAAGTAACTTGCACAAGGTC
This sequence comes from Dugong dugon, assembly GCA_030035585.1. Lineage (NCBI taxonomy): Eukaryota > Metazoa > Chordata > Mammalia > Sirenia > Dugongidae > Dugong > Dugong dugon. The sequence goes on along the minus strand of CM057480.1, from coordinate 15,338,636 downwards.
AGGGAACCGGTAGGTGACAGAGCTGGAGTTCCAAGACAGTTCTAATTCCTAAATCCATTCTCTTAACATGTACAGTGTATTCTGAGCAATAGAGAGGTTAAGAATCCTATCCAAAACAGATAAATATTCAAAGTGATACATTTAGCTTGAGGTTAAAGGACAAAATAAAAAGTACAGGTTTGTCTCTTTGTACCACTTAAGAAGATACTGTTACCAAGAACACTAGAGGTCGTAGGTAACATTTAGAGTTTTGGTCCACAGAAAAGAGAAAGGTTATAATGGAATACACAACTATTGAACAGAATATAAGGGTTAGGACATGATTTCTGCCATGTCTTGAACCAAAAAGTAACGCACATCACATTCCTTGAAGTACACTTGATGGCGGATTTTGTCTATCAGCTTATTAATTATTTAGAAGTTTTCTTTCAGGTTTAATTTGAAAGCCCCTGTAGAAATTGCCAGCAGCGCTAGGATTACCGACGGTCACTCTCCCATCCAAATCCTAGTGTAGATGAGTGTTACACACCAGCTCAGAGACATCTAGCTACTAGCACCTTCCTTAAGAAGAAATCCATGACTAGCCTTGCCTGGGTTGTGTCATCGTGGCACAGAAATATCAGCAGAAGTGTCCTCAGGGTTGGAACTGGGGCACTTTGGGATGCCCAGTGGCCCAGGACCTTAGAAGCAGTGAAGGCATTTTCCTCTATTAGTCTGCAACTTCATTTTAAAGGATGGCTCTTAAATACATTTCAAGGTACTTCAACCTATGTTTGATATTTATGATTCTTTAAAAGCGTGTATCACTTCGTATTCATAAGATTCGATATGAATGACACTCATTCTATCTGTTTCTTGAAGCAAAAACAAGTTCAATTCCTGCTCATCATAATAATGCCCTCACTTCTATTGGTATCTGTTTTGGTTTTCAAAGTTCATTCCTATCCATTTGGACTTCCTTGGCAAATTTGTGAGTCAGGAAGAGCAGGTACTGTCTTGCACTCTTAAGAGCTGACAAATTTGAGACTTCGAATGTTTAGTAGGAGTACTGGGTCTATAATTCAAATCCTTTGACTCAGCTGTGTGCTGGTAAAACTGTTCGCAATAAATAAATAAAAGCCCAAACACACAGCACTTGTGGATTTTCAGGCGTAAATAATCCCACCGCAGTCAATTTCAAGCTACCAACATTATGGTACTACATGCAAAGTTGGCAAGAGATGTGCAACATGGGCCCTCTTGAGCAGGTATGAGCTAGCTCCAGCGCAACACTGGATCCTTCAACTCCTAATCCAGTGTTCTTTATATGCTATCAAATTAAGCATTTATGATGTTAATTTAAAACAAGTGTCTAGCCCAATGTACTGAAGAGGAAGCCTTAAGACTTCAAGCATGTATGATGCAGACAGTTCCCTTCTGAGTTAATCCGTCATAGATATTTCTTCTGCATACACTGCCTTCCTTGAAGCTTGATGACCCTACCTTGGTTACAACCGAATGGACCACAGAAGCTGGCCCTGAGGTGACTCCAGGATGAGTTAGAGATCAATAGCTCTTTCCAGGATAACCCACTGACATAATATCTTTTAGCTAAAGATCCCCAGGCATTTTCCATAATTGTCTGACCATCCCCATTTTACAAACAGGGGATGGCAAAGTCCAGGAAATGAAACCACATGCTCAGAGTCACATAGTACATTAGAGTCAGAGTCATAACCAGAAGAGACTGAGTCCTGACTGGAGTGCTTCCTATTGTACCAGGATGCCTCTTTCATCACTGTGAAGAACAAAGACTTCAGACAAGGGTAGCAGAAAGTTCAACATATGCATAGAAAACAACATAGAATTTCAGAAGTGGGAAAATTGTGGGCCAACAGACACCCTACAAGGTCTGTTTTTGCCTGGTTTTCAGACCAGGCTTCATGGAATTCCAACGGCCTTAGAGGCTTCCTCGGAACATATAAGGGAATAGGGTATAAGCGGGCAAGATTCTGTCCCCCTGCCCCCCACCTGAGTGTGAATTAAAACACCATTGCATTCATCTGTTTTATATATTGGGTGTCAGATTAAGATTTCTTTTGAAGAAAGGGCATTACTTAAAAAAAAAAAAGTTGGAAAACCCCAGCAAAGACCAAAGTCTAGATGGTTAATTTTCAAACAAGGTTGCTTGCCGTGAGATAGTGGCTCTCTTATACTAAAGGAGGCTTTCTGGCTGCTCTTTTCCCACGATCTGGTGAGATAATATATGCGTAAATGCACTGCAGAGAAGAACAGTGTATGTAAACTGAAGTCAACCCAGATCCTTTAACCCCTCTCTGATCCTTTCTGAAAGCAAGTGGATATTGCCTTGTACGGCAACCTCACTGGTGATTTTTCTATCCTATAACCTCCCAAACAAGCCAGGCACTCCAGCTCCTCAGCTGACACCTTGGAGAACAGCCACAGTTCCTGGCTGCCTGAAAGAGTACATAAAGGTAACTGCTCTTCCCACACTTGCTAGGGTGACACTATCACAGGCCACACAGGCCTCTGGCAGGCCCTCTATGAAAACAGACAAGGCAGTTGGGAATAACACTAAATATACACTAGGTTTGCAGGCCTACAAAACATGCAGTCACCCTATAAGGTATTGCAGGTTGAAAACTAAAGAGGAAAAGAAAATGTCTTCTTAATTAAACAAAAAACCCACTGCCATCAAGTCAATTCTGACTCACAGAGACCTTACAGGACAGAGTAGAACTGTCCCATCGGGTTTCTAAGGCTGTAAATCTTTATGGCAGCAGACTGTCACATCTTTCTCTCACGGAGCCACTGGTGGGTTTGAACCACTGACCTCTTGGTTAGCAGCCCAGCGCTTTAACCACTGTGCCACCAGGGCTCCTTCTTTCTTAGCTAGCCAATGTAATTAAACTATCTTAAACAGAAAGGAAGCAGCCGTGGTGGTGCAATGGTTAAACACGTGGCTTCTAACCAAAAGGTTGGTGGTTGCCACACAACCAGTGGTAGCTCTGCAGGAGAAAGACCTGGAGATCTGCTCCCATAAAGATTACAGTCAAGAAAACCCTATGGGGCAGTTCTACTCTGTCACATAGGGTCACTATGAGATGAAATCGACTCTAGGGCACCCAGCAACAAGAAAACAAATAGAAAGGAGAGTCACAGGGGATGTAACAAATCAACTAGTGTCAATTTAGTTTGCATTGTACTATATTAACTTAGGGTCTGCTCAGAACAAATATTAAATGTTTTCTGAGGCATTCCATGCTTACAGGCAAAGATAAACTTATACTCAAGCACATATTTCTAAGATAAATATACATCTTGAAGCCATAATGGAAAAGCCCATAAGAAAAAATATATATATATAGTTTGTTCTTGTTATGCTTTGAAGTATTTAAGTATATTTTTATGTGTGGGTGTTTATAATGTCCTTCTTAAGACTACCTAAATGTTGTATAATTTCTTGCTGGAATAATAAGACTTTAAGACTGATACTATTGTTTAGAAAGCAAACAAATAATTATAAAAATTTGAAACCATATAAAATGACAGTGAATTAAAACATTTATGGAATCAAAGTCAGAATACTGATATACATTGGGTACGGATTCTTAAACGTTTTCTATTCCTACAGATTTTAATGAGGATATAAAATGAACACAAAGAGAACTGAAAAATAAAGGAAAGCTAAAATTAACTTCCAGCCTATCGAGGCTTCCCTCTTTCACTTTTGTCTAAGATTATATGCACTAAGACAAAATGCTTGAATCATGTTGGTTGCAAATGAATATAACACATTGAGGATAAGTGTTAGTGTTTTACTAAAAATCCGGAACGCAGACAGCAATGGAAAATATTCCTCTCCATTACTCTCAAAGCTTGAATTTCACCATACTTGCCAGGCATATAAAAAGTTAATCTTTAGCAAAGCTAATGTGCTTAAAATAGTTAGTCTATTGTTCTCAACAAGTTATAAACCTGGATTATAAAACTGTTAAACACTGGAGATAAAAAACTCAAATACACTAATTATTTGGCACATATTTTTCTCCTTCTGCATTACTCTTCCTTTATAAAGCCTCAGATTTTACGATTGAGGAATTTAAAAACAAAAAGAAAAGATATTCAAACTTGTATAAGGCAAGGCCAAGTGTTAACAGCAGCATCCACTGTCATTCTTTTAAACAATAATTTTGGATTTGGTTGCCTGGTTTGGTTGTTGAAACATTTCATTAATATTACGTTTAACTACATAGAAAAAAGGAAAAGTTACTTCAGGGAACATGCTTAAATGTCACCTAAACCTAAATTTGCCTAGTCTTCCATACTACTGTTTTGTTGTTTGCTGCTGTTGAGTTGGCCTTCGACTCACAGGGACCCCATGTGTTACAGAGTAGAACTGCCCCATAGGATTTTCTTGGCTGCAATCTTTACAGAAGCAGATCGTCGAGCCTTTCTTCCACAGTGCCACTGGGTGAGTTCGAACCGCCAACCTTCAGATTAGCAGCTGACAGCAAACCACTTTCGCCACCCAAGCTCCTCCCATACTACTACTGATAGAAAGTAACAAGAGTCTGGACAATTTTCTCAACATTATCACAACAACCTTGAAAGCTTTCTTTTTTTTTAACCCCACTTTACAGAGACTCTCAAGCCCACAGGTGTTGCGGTCTGCTGGGATTTGAAGTCAGATCTTCTGACATCAAGTTCACTACTCTCCCCATTACCCTAGAACTGTTTAAATAGAGGACCCTGTTCCCATTTACAAGAAAACAAGGATATAATGAAATATTATAATTCACAGAAATATAGAAAAATTAGGAAAAGATTATTTGTTTTTCACAAAGGATAAACCCCAGATTAAGTAAGCAGCTCCCATAACTCATTTAAATAGGGCTAAATCTGTCCTTGTTATTTTAGGAAACTTTATGTACATAGAGCCAGGCTTGGTGAGTGATCAAATCTATTTGTGCTTCAGTTGTAATATCACAAAAAAGGTTTTATGTCTGGCAATAGCGGAGAAAGGAACATAAACCTGGACAAGATATTTAAAGTAACGTTTCAGGCATTGGACAACAGACAGCACAGAGCTGTGGTCCTTCACAGGAGGGAAACACAGAAGGGGAGCTCTGCATTCACCTTGGCTTTCTGCCTAGGGGCACTTTTCATATTGCAGCATGGTGAAGTGGAGCCCAAAGGACCAGCAGCTGGGAAGAGGAAACTGAGATCAGATTTCGGGGCAGCAGATACGGCTGGAATTTGTGGGGCAGCGTATTGGGGAAGAAACTGCACTGAGAAAGAGCACCAGGAATATGCAAAGGGGTCCCCTTGAGCCTTTAGCTGAATATCAATCAGAGCATATACAGATCAAGACTCCACTAGGCCTAGAAACATGCTTATTCTGTGAGCAGAAAAAGTTTCTGAAGAGTGCACAATGCCAAGAGATGGAGTTAACCAGCCAGAGACGAGGCCCTGCTGAACACCCCCAAGATTCAATTGAGACCCTAGAGAGGCAATGCCGAAGAAAAACTACTGTAATCCTAGAATAAGGACAACTCTAGATTTGCCCTAACAAAGCCTAAAACCGAACCTCAACTAGCTGCAGTTGATCTGCCAGAAAATACAATGCCTGCCAGAACAAACTCAACACTCTTCAAAGGAAAACAAGACATTCAAAGTTTAACACTGTCACTTCCACAATGTCCAGCATAAAATAAAAAAATTACTACACATGTGGTTTGGCTGACATCTTAAGTGGACAGTAATTGTTTCTGCCTGACCAATACGCCTTTCTCCTACTTCTAGGAATACAAATTAATAGCAAAAGAATCCCTCTTTCTTACAGCAATACATTCCACATGGTTCAGCCAGGGTCCTGCACCCTCACTAGTGGTCAAGTGACCAGGAGGGATAGAATGTCCTACCTCCTGGACACAGGGATGAACAATGAGAGTCCTCTTTTGTCACTTGTCCCTAGAAATGCTGTCATTCAAGCTAGTGTGATGTGAGAGTAAGGGTGCTAATGGCATCATGAAGCCAGCTGTTCAAGAGATGAAGAGAAAGAGATGAAGCCATAAAAGCATTATTTGCACCCTTAGATTTAGCTACGTCAAAACGACTTTTCAAACTTGGTGTGGTGAGATGTAGAAGTATTTTAGTTCTAGATAATTAAGCAAAGATCAGACAACGCCTTAGATGCTCGGAGTAGCAGGTATGTTAGACTGTAACTCAGAATGTAACTTCCTAGTGAGAGAATCAACATTTGATAGCTGAAAACTGATAGTCCTGGCTACATAGTTAAAGAGCTGTATTATCTTGGGCAAATCTCTCTCTCTCTCTCTCTCTTTTTTTTTTTCCTGTAAACTGAGAATGGAGACCTTCTATGGCTCTGGCTAGCTACAAAAATCCATGATTCTATGAAATAAGGGACTTCCCAAAGCCAGCTGGATAACAGATTAATGCTAATTTATAAAAGTGACTTGTTCAAGCCAACAAAGAAATGGTGTAAGATGAGAGATACAGGAATCCACTGACCAAGCTTGAAGAGAAAGCTCACATTGCCTCCCCATGCCCTGATTTGCTAATTCTTAGACCAATTTTCCTCCTCTTGATTCCAAGGTCGAATTAAATCAATTCTATCATCTATTGACATGGGCTCAGTGTAAATGAGAAACTCAGTGTAAATGAGGCAGAGACTGAATTGGGCAAGAGGGTTATTGTTTTCTCTCAATCCAGATGTCTCTTAAAGATTTTGAACAAATGCCCTAATACCCCATCCACTTTCTAATATGCAAAACAACACACTAGATGATTTAGGACTGATGTTATAAACAATAAGGAGAAAAGATTGTGCAAATATCTGGGTAAACGTGGTAAAATTACATTTGTTTGCCACCTGTGCATTTGTTGGGATCACCTGAAAGTTCCATAGTCATAGAGCACTGCTTTAGTCCTAAAAGATTCCCAACACATTCCACTTCAATCTTCTATTAGCTCCTGCTTTGGTTTTGGAGCTCTGGTGGTGCAGTGGTTAAGAGCTACGGTGAGCTATGGCTGCTATCCAAAAGGTCGGCAGTTCGAATCCACCAGCCACTCCTTGGAAACGCTATGGGGCAGTTCTAGTCTGTCCTATAGTGTTGATGTGAGTCGGAATCGACTCAACAGCAATGGACTTGGTTCGGTTTTGGTTTGGTTTTAATGAACATATATGTTTAATGGGAGATCTGCATTGTATTTGAAAAGAGACAATCTACTTGGCCTCTAGCCTACTAATCAGGGAAAGACTAATTCTTAGAAGTAAGAAGAAAGGTATCTGAATGAAAATAAAGCCAAATGATCTATAAACTCTCAGTTCTTCAAGGTTGGGTGAAAATAGTTCCAGTACAATAGGCCACTGAGCCTTTTCTCTTTAGAAGGGGAGTAGAAGAGAAAGGGCTCTAAGAAGTGAGGGAGGAGCTACAGATAGGAAATACATGAACGAAGAATGTTAAACTCATAAAGTCATTAATCAGCATGCATTAATTTTTTTCCTATTGATAAATACTTTTCTAGGAAACTCATTTTATTAATAAAAGTTTTACAATATCCATTTTATTTTCATTTATCTTCTTATAAAGGATAAAATTAGAGAAAATCTAGAAAAGGAGTTAAGCATAAAGAAAAAATAAAAAATTTCCAAAATCCCACAATCCTATTATTGCTGTGTCTTAACAATTAGGAATATTTCTCTCCAGTCTATTTTTTTTCTACCATGCTAGCACTATTTTAAAGCATTTTATAATCATCGTCCATTTAACCCTTACAACAACTCTGTGAGGTAGGTAGTATTTCCACTTTACAGATGAGAGTTGCACACATCTGCCTAATTCCAAAGCCGGTGCACTGGAGCACTACATTGCCTCGAATGCATATGTATGTATGTATGTGTGCATGTACACAAATGCGTGTGTGTGTACATATATATACGCTTGTATACATGTATTTATATGCCCATTTATATATCCACAACTTTTCATAATTGTTCTCTAAATGCTATAACTATACATAATATTTCATAATTTAGATTTCTCAGTTACAACATATCAAACAAAGGTTCCCAAGTAATTCAATGAAAGCCTCAGATTAGAAGAAATGAAAAGTCAACTGTTATTTGTCAGCTGGTGAGCTCCCAGAAGGGTATAGAAACCTTGAGAAGAATGTTGTCTGACATAAAAGGGACCTATGGCTAATGCCAAGAGAAACACCTGAAAGATTTCTGAATATAATAGAATGTATTTGGGTGATTATTTATTGTTTGTTTTGTCTGAGTCACTTTCCCATTTCTGGGAGTGAAGGGTACTCCAAAGGTAATTCTTATTCAGCATGTGGTTTCTGTAAGAAGTCTCCACAATTTAGAAAGCTTATCAGCAAGAACACTTAGACATCTCCACACCACCCCATAGAGCTGGGCACATTCAACGAACGTTTTAGAAATGTGATATATAACTTCTAAGCTTCTATCATACAACCCTAAGTAATAAGTCAATTTGGACCCTTACTGACCCTTGCACCTAAATTTGCCCACAGTAAATTTATCTTTGTTTTCCTTTAACCATGTTACTTCTAGATCCGCACCCCCCCCCCTTTTTTTTTAATCACCATCATTATCATTAACCCAGTCTCTCTGGCAGGAAAATCTGGACCTGCCTATTACCTCCCCTCTTCACTCCTTCCTCTTACCCTAATGCCTCAAATTCTATCATTTCTTGCTTTTTGAAATCCTGGCATAGATTCCTTCCTTTACCCGCCAATTGCCTCAACCCTGGTCAAGATCCTTTTGACTTTTCTCATTATTCCATGATGAGCAACATTGAGAGGGAAAGGAGTCACTATTAATAATTACCCTGGGACAAGTTTAAACCTGACTGTCCCAGGCACACCACCTATATGATCACCTAGTTATAGGACCCCCTTCTCCATTTTCTCCCTATTTTCATTGTGCTTACATATCACTGCCACATAAGCAATTATCTCCAAACACAGAGTGTCAGCTTCTTGTAAATTAAAATCGAATCCAGGATTCATACTGCATTCAGAGTAACCCCCAGATTCCTTAGTCAGGCCTTTATAATTGGACCCCTATCAAACTCTCTAAATTCGTCTCCACCTCTTTTCATGATCCTCTTATCGCCATGAAATTGCAATACTTGGTACGCTCTAAACATACCAGGTATACTCTAGCCACCATTTCTTTGTTTGCATCCCCTCCACTACATGCCATCACAGAAATCCTAATTTTCCTTTCAAGCTTATTTCACTTTACATAAAAGCCCTAAATGTTAGCCATACCTTCCTATGAACACATATTCTACCATTTTAGTGCTCAGAATACATCATTCTGTTCTCTACTTTTGTCTACATGTTTGCCCCATGTAGACAAATGATAGTAAGAATAATTTAAATCCTCAAAGAACTTTAGAATTCACAAAACACTTTCTAATACATTATGTGATTTGATCTTAAAAAACAGAAAGGGCAACAATTATTTGTTTCCATTTTACAGAAAAGAAAATTGGATCCAAAAAGGCTAATAGATGTAACCAAGGTCACACAGTCAAAATGGCAGAGGTAGTACTAGAATACAGGTCTAATTCCTGAGATCTATTGATATCTCAAGTATACTGTGTCTTCAGTGCCATGAATACAAAAGAATTAACAAATCCTATTGGAATATTTCTAAGGAAAAATGGTAGAGTGAATGCGAGGCATAAAATTTCCTTCCCCCAAATTTTGTGAAAGGAATAAAAATTTCAAACATGAAACAAAATATGCCAATAATATTCAAACAACAAAGGAAGAGATGTAACCTAGTCAAATAATATTGGAAAGATGGTGGTAAGGAGAAGAGAGATATAAGAATATAGAGAGTAATTTCTTTCTAACGCCAAAGCAGTTCTAGAAGAGGAAAGAAGTTCCAGGAGAGTTGGACAAATTTGGGAGAAATCTCATAAATGTTCCACAATGTAGAGCACTCTGAGGGGCCAGTAGGCAGCATAGACTGAGAAAAAAGGTCGTATTGTACAGCTTTTGGAATAGAAGTCCTGACCCACCACTACCACTCTAACTCACCTAAGAAGGAAATGAACTCATAGAAGAAAGAAATAATTGCATAGGACTACTCGTTTCTGTCAAAGGCAAAAGCTCTAAAACAATCTCCAAATTACAGAATAATCTGAAAACCAAGAGTTCCCACTGATAGGACTTGAATATGCCCCCGTCTTAAAAAAGATAAATCCCAGTATGAAATACAAAGGCAGAAAAAAGAGCAGAGCTCAGAACCTACCAATTATGACTATCCATAACCCCAGCTGAGTATCCCCTACCTATTCCCAGACAAAAGTAAAATCCCAGTAATATCTAGCCCTCAAACATAAGCTCTAAGGGAAGGTAAATAGGTCTCAGAGAAGATGGGATGTCAGTCAAGTATGATTCATGGATACAACATTTGGGAAAATAGATGGTCTACGTTACATATGAGAAAGATGAAAATAAATGAAACAGCTACTACGCAAAAAGAAAAAAGAACAGAGGAAAGAAAGGACAGAAAGAAGGTGGGAGGGAGGGAGGGAGAAAGGCAGAAAGCAAAGACTGGTGAAAAATACCATAAAAAGCAGAAGGAAAAAATCCACAACAAATATTTTGCACCATAGAAGACATGAAAAAAGGATGAGCTTGATAAACGAATAAGGCGAAGATGAGATAAAAAGATAGTGAAGTCAATGGAAAATACAGAGTTAAGAATACAAAACAAAGACCAAAAGACCACTTTGGGTGAAAAAAGCCTTGTTACTTTTGTCAAATGGCTTTTTTTGGCATCTATAAAGACGATTGTATATTTTTCTCCTTTTGCTAGACAAAGGACTAAGATACTCTTCATAAACAAAAATCTTTTACAAGTAAAAAGATCATTAGACAAATGCATAAAGATTATGAACAAGCTGTCACACTCAAAATAATTACAAATGGCCAATGCACACACACGCACATACACACAAATTCATTTTGAAGAAAGGCAAATTGCAGGTGCACTGAATAATTAAAAATAACTCATCATAACAAAACTATTACTTTCTTGTTGATGACACGAATCAAGCATATTTAAAAAATTTTCTTCTTCAGTCTACAATGGTAATTAATAGTTTCTTAATAGCCCATCACTTGTACTAGAATCTTGACACTGAGAGACCTGCATACTAACACAATTCTCTTTTCTTGCCAACTCAATTCTGTTCCATTTCCAGTGTAGAGTAAATAGATCTCACACAAGCATTCTTATGCGTGTTTGTGTACTTGTGCAAAAATAATGTTTCTTTTCTTTCTCAGTAAAGGTGTTAGAAAATTCCCCCAGAAAAACGCAGTCAGGTGGTCACAGTCTTTTCTAAGAAAGGAACAATGTTTAGGAAACTGATTCTCTTGACTTTGACTAACGAACAAAAGAATCTCTTTAACCCAGTTCATCTTAGAGTACCTTCCTCTGATGGACCTACCCACTCCTACAACAACTCAGCAAGACTAACTCTCAACAATTATGGAAGAATTTTTGAAATTAATAGCCTCAGACATGTTTCTTGGTCTATATTTCTATGTATCCTACTGGCTACTCCCTGTCGGATGCTTTTTATTCTGGAGAATTGTCTCAGCAGCAGTGACAGTAACCTGGGCCACACCAAGTCTCGCGCCTTTATACATGGCCGCCAAGCATCCTTTCATTCATCAAGTTTGGTTGAAGAAATGGGCCTCAGACGTCTAATTTTGTTATCTCAATGGGCAAGTCTGGACTTAGAATACAACATAGAACAGCCCTATGGAAGGAAAACAAGGTGGCCTTGCTGTGTTGTTTTTAGGTTTCCTGAATTTTTAAATAAGAAGAATGGTCTTGTTCGGCCATTTATCAAATTCAGCATTCTAATGTGTGGGATACTGTAACAACTCCAAGAACTTCTAGAGTTGAAGATAAGCCATGAATTACTATAAAGTATTATATGTGTTATATAATACTATATATATTTATATATATATATATATATATATATATATATATATATATATATATATATATATATATATATATATATATATATAAATAATGTTACACATGCCAAATAATAAGTGTATATGATACTAAACAGGCTTCACTGGTGCTTCCAGACCAAGATAGGCTTGGAAGAAAGGCCTGGAGAGCTACTTCCAAAAATGAGCCAATGAAAACCCTATGGATCTGCAATTGATCATGGAGATGGCACAAGACCAGGCAGTGTTTCTTTCCATTGTGCACTGGCTGGCATGCGTCTGATATCGACTCAACAGCAGCTAGCAACAACTATATATATATATACACACACATATATGTTGTTGTGAGTCATTCAGATTTGACTCATGAAGACCCCATGTGTACTGAGTAGAACTGCTCCATAAGGTTTTCAAGAGTGTAATCTTTCAGAAGCAGATTGCCAGGCCTGTCTTCTGAGGTGCCTTTCAGTGGGTTTCAACTGCCAATTTTTTGACTAGTAGTCAAGTGCTTAACCATTTGTGCCACCCAGGAACCCCTATATTTAAATATAAGATATATATATATATATATATATAAGGATCTCTGGTGGCACAGTGGTTAAAGCAATCGACTGCCAACCAAAAGGTCAGCAGCTGAAAACCCCCAACAGCTCCGCAGGAGAAAGATGTGGCAGTCTGCTTCTGCAGAGATTTACAGCCTTGGAAACCCTATAGAGTCATTATGAGTTGGAATAGACTTGATGGCAGTGGGTGGGTGGTTATACGTATATATCTTGTGGGAAGAGACGATGGAAAAGCCCAATATTATAAGTCAGAACGAGGCCAGGGGCTAACTGTGAAACAGACCATGAATTGCTCATATGTAAGTTCAAGTTGAAACTGAAGAAAATCAGAACCAGTCCACAAGAACCAAAGTACGAGCTTGAGCCCATCTGAATTTAGAGGCCATCTCAAAAATAGATTTGATGCACAGAACACTAATGACCGAAGACCAGACGAGTTGTGGAATGACATCGAGGACATGATACATGAAGAAAGCAAGAGGTCACTAAAAAGGTAGGAAAGAAAGAAAAGACCAAAATGGATGTCAGAAGAGACTCTGAAACTTGCTGTTGAACACTGAGTAGGCTAAAATGAAAGGAAGAAATGATGAAGTAAAAGAGTTGAACGGAAGATTTCAAAGGGTGGCTGGAGAAGACAAAGTATCACAATGACATGTACAAAGACCTAGAGATGGAAAACCAAAAGGGAAGAACATACTCTGCATTTCTCAGGCTGAAAGAACTGAAGAAAAAAATTCAAGTCTCTAGTTGCAATACTGAAGGATTCTATTGGGAAAATATTAAATGACACATGAAGCATCAAAAAAAAAGATGAAAGGAATACACAGAGTCACTATACCAAAAATAATTGGTTGATGTTCTACCATTTCAGGAGGTACCAAATGAGCAGGAACCAATGGTAGTGAAGGAAGAAGCCCAAGCTGCACTGAAAGCATTGGTGAAAGACAAGGCTCCAGGAATGGATGGAATATCAATTGAGTTGTTTCAACAAACAGATGCAGTGCTGGAAGTGCTCACTCGTCTATGCCAAGAAATCTGGAAGACAGCTACCTGGCCAGTCAACTGGAAAAGATCTGTATCTATGTCTATTCCCAAGAAAGGTGGTCCCACCGAATGCAGAAATTATCGAACAATGTCATTAATATCACATGCAAGTAAAATTTTGCTGAAGATCATTCAAAAGCACCTGCAGCAGTATATTGACAAGGAACTGTCAGAAATTCAAGTAGGATTCAGAAGAGGACATGGAACCAGGGATGTTATTGCTGATATCAGATGGATCCTGGCTGAAAGCAGAGTGTCAGTGATTGAATTGTGTCCCCCCAAAATATGTGTTAACTTGGTTAGGCCATGATTCCCAGTACTGTGTGGTTGTCCTCCATTTTGTGATTGTAATTTTATGTTAAAGAGGATTAGGGTAGAACTGTAACACCCTTACCCAGGTCACATCCCTGATCCAATGTAAAGGGAATTTCCCTGGGGTGTGGCCTGCACCACCTTTTATCTCTCAAGAGATAAAAAGGAAAGGCAAGTGAGCAGAGAGTGGGGACCTCATACCACCAAGAAAGCAGTGCCAGGAGCAGAGTGCATCCTTTGGACCCGGGGTTCCTGTGTAGAGAAGCTCCTAGTCCAAGGGAAGATTGATAACAAGAATCATCCTCCAGAGCCAACAGAGAAAGACTTCCCCTGGAGCTGACACCCTGAATTTGGACTTCTAGCCTACTAGACTATGAGAGAATAAATTTCTCTTTGTTGAAGCTATCCACTTGTGGTATTTCTGTTATAGAAGTACCAGATGACTAAGACACAGAGAATACCAGAAAGCTGTTTACCTATGTTTTATTGACTATGCAAAGGCATTCAACCGTGTGGATCATAACAAATTATGGATAACATTGTGAGGAATGGGAATTCCAGAACACTTAATTGTGCTCATGAGGAACCTGTACATAGATCAAGAGGCAGTCATTCGAACAGAACAAGGGGATACTGCATGGTTTAAAGTCAGGAAAGGTGCGTGTGAGCGTTGTATCTTTTCACCATACCTATTCAACCTGTTTGCTGAGCAAATAATATGAGAAGCTGGACTATATGAACAAGAACAGGGCATCAGGATTGGAGGAAGACTCATTAACAACCTGTGTTATGCAGAGGACACAACTTTGCTTGCTGAAAGCCAAGAGGACTTGAAGCATTTACTGATGAAGATCAAAGACCACTGCCTTCAGTATAGATTACACCTCAACATAAAGAAAACAAAAATCCTCACAACCGGACCAGTAAGCAACGTCTTGATACATGGAGAAAAGACTGAAGTTGTCAAGGATTTCATTTTACTTGGATCCACAATCAACGCCCATGGAAGTAGCAGTCAAGAAATCAAAAGACACATTGCACTGGGCAAATCTGCTGCAAAAGACTTCTTTAAAGTGTTGAAAAGCAAAGATGTCACCTTGAAGACTAAGGTGCACCTGACCCAAGCCATGTGTTTTCAATCACCTCCTATGCATGTGAAAGTTGGACAAGGAATAAAGAAGACCAAAGAAGAATTGATGCCTTTGAATTATGGTGTTGGATAAGAATATTGAATATACCATGGACTGCCAAAAGAATGAACAAATCTGTCTTGGAAGAAGTAAAACCAGAATGCTCATTAGAGGCAAGGATGACGAGACTACGTCTCACATACTTTGGACATGTTGTCAGGAGGGATCAGTCCCTGGAGAAGGACATCATGCTTGGTAAAGTGGAGGGTCAAGGAAAAAGAGGAAGACCCTCAATGAGATGGATTGACACAGTAGCTGCAACAATGGGCTTAAGCATAACAACGATTGAGAGGATGGCACAGGACTGGATAGTATTTCGTTCTGTTGTACATAGAGTGGCTATGGGTCGGAACTGACTCGATGGCATCTAACAACAACAATGAAAAATTTCACTCAGATAATAATCACTAGAACACTTGGGGGTGGGGGGATGGTGAGGTGAGGGAAAGTTTAGTGGGGATTTGATTCTGTGAAAATCTATGACAGATTTAGAGGACAGAAATCAATAAAATCATTCACCCTTAGAATAATTTTTATCCTTGGTATAATTCACCCTTAGTATAATTAGAGTATGCCGCTTCTGATTGCAAAAGCCTAAGGATTAGTCACTTGAACAGAAAGAGTTCCTCTTTACAAGTGACCACTGGAAAGAAGTCAAGAGTACTTCCTAGTTATTCAGCACACTCCAGTAAATACGTTTCAGGATTTATTGACACGGAAGCGTTGCTCTTAAAACCCAAGCACCCCTGACCAATGTCGGATCAGTCAGAAGAGAGGTTATTTTTGTGGTATTGACTGTGAGGGAGCATGGGGGGAGGGAGCCTTCTATAATCTGATCTGGCTGGTGGCTCCACAGGTATATACATATATAAAAATTCATTGATCCATACACTTATGATTTGTGCACTGCATGAATGTAATACCTCGATTAAAACAAAATTGAGGTAAATCCACAATTGTTTTTTAGAAAGCTAGGAGACTACTCATCAGGGAAAGAGCCTTTTAATAAGAAAAACAGCACACTCTGAGTGTCATTTCTAAGATCTAGTAAGAATTCTATTACAAATGATGTTTTGCAGATGTCTTAAAGATGGGGTTCCATTAATAACTGCTGTAGAATGGGAATATACTTTGAAATGCTGAATTTTTATTATGATCAGAAAAAGACAACTGGCCATCAGCTTGCCACTTGGGAGAATAAACTGCTTTGAAAATGTTTGCAACAGAAATTTCTTTCCAACCTTAATTTTCTCCTTGGAAGTGAGGATGGCGAGACTTAGTCTCAGGTACTTTAGACGTGTTATCAGGAGGGTTCAGACCCTGGAGAAGGACATCATGCTTGGTAAGGTAGAGAGAGGGTCAGCAAAACAGAGGAAGACCCTTAACAGGATGGAATGACACAGTGGCTGCAACAATGGGCTCAAACAGAGCAATGGCTGTGAGGATGGCACAGGACTGGGCGACATTTCATTCTGTTGCACATAGGGTAGCTGTGAGTTGGTACCAACTTGACGGCACTAACAACAACAGAGGAGTCCCCAGATTATTCATCATTCCCAGGGAAATATTAAATGAACATACACACACACGGAATTTTTTGTGTGCTGTGCTGGGGGAGCTGGGAATGTTTTCACACTCTCTAAGTATTGGGGAATCTATCCATCTTTCTTCACTCAGGGATTTTGAACTACATGCTGTAAACATGGATCCTGCAATTATAATGTCATCCGAAAGAAAGTAATAATCACACTTACTCTGAAGAAGTCAGAACTAAATAGCATCAAATTATGGTTTAACAGGAAAAGATATAAACCAAATAACCAGAAAAGCAACTGAGACCATTGGAACTACCTGAGCTCAACACTAACAATGGGAAGGTAGGACTGTGCTCCCATCTGGAACTGACCTCCGGGGCAGCTAGAGTTTCAAGATAAATCATTATGTGTTAATCTTGCCCTTCTCCTGAAACTTTTTACTCAGTCCTAAATACTAATTCTTATTCTACACTGAAAGTTCACAAATCTCTTTTCACAGCTTGTGAGAGAATTCTTTTTTTTAGTTTGATAAAGTATGTGACCACAGTAGCAGCTCATTTCTTATTAAATAACATGATGTAAAATATGACTCAGCTCCTTTACCTGTTCTTTAAATGTATACTTTCATACTTCTCAAGTTAGATGCTTTTTTTCCCAACAACCTCAACCCCATCTGACCAAATTCCATCCAAACTCCAGCATCCATCAAAATCCCTAATTAGGAGATTCCCAAATCTCTTCTAGATGGATCCTCTCTCCTGAGGAACAAACTTCCATTTACATAGCCTGAAACTAGCTCATTTTTTCTCCACACCCCAACTTTATCTTCTTCTTGTGTGCCCAATATCACAAACCCAAAACTAGAGCCAAAGAAATGATCATATCCTGTCTTTCCACCTCCAGTAAGTTTCTTCTTTCCATCTCCTTCTATTTCCACTGTCCTTGTCCTACTTACAAAGTGCCTAGTCAATCAATGCACAGGGGCCTCCTCCTCTCTGCCCACCTGCCTCCAGTCTCTCCATTGATCTGTCTACCCTTCAAGTCAGGGTTACTCTTTCAAAATACAGATCTTACCACTGCCTTCCTCACAATCTTCCATGGCTACACATTTCACATGGAATAAAACCCCTAACTCCTCAGTGTGGTGTGTAACGCTGTCTGTAAGAAGATTCCAGCCTGGTTTTCCAAATTTAACCTTCAAATCATGCTCCCACCCCTGTACCTTATGTTTTGGTAATACCTCCTATGTTTTCTCCTGAACTCAACATATTGCCTTAACTTTACAAAACAGCTTCCTCAAGCTGGGACGCTCCCTTCTGCCATGTTTATTGTCAAGAATCAATTTCAAGTGGGAGACAACACAGTTTTGCAATAAGACACCAAGCTTTAGCTTCAAAAAACCTGGGCTCGAACCCCAACTCCATTACTTTCTTATCATAAAACTTTGGAAAAATTACTTAAACTTCCTAAGAGTTTCAGTTTCCTCATCTCTATACCAAGAAGATAATAACAGTATCTATCTAAATCACAGGGTTGTGGGGAGGACTAAATGAGTTACAAAGCACTTAACACGGTCCTTAGAATTTACTAGCATTCACACTAGCTATTAGTGACATTGATATTAACACTAATATTACCATTATCATCATTATCATTATCTACTTCAAGAAGATTTTCTTATCCTATCAATTGGAATTAATGCCTTCCTCCTTTGTTCCTTCATAGTACACTGTCCGTGCCTTTAATTATAATATTTATCAAAATTTGACATATAAAACAGTTACTAATGACTATCGGACTTAATTCCCAGGGAGGAATAAATTCCATGACAGTTAATAAGCACTAAACAACATCTTAATCATCAGCAGTGTATACACAGTGCTTTGCACTTCTCTCTTCAGTTATCATTCATTCATGCCTTCTCAATATACTTAATCCTGCAACCTGGACAACATGCCGGAATGCCCACTCCCCCACTCCTGACATATGCTAATGTTCACAGAATCTTATGGATTCTACCTCCTTAACATCTTTTATAACTCGACTTTCTCTGGCCCAGCCATTTTTGCCTTGCTTCAGCTTTCATTGATGTTCACCAAGATTATTATTACAGTTTCTAACAAAAGACTTTTCATCCAAGCGGCCTCCGATGGCAATCTTTGTGACCACCTCTATGAGAGCCTGCTCATGCATCTGCATTACAAATAAAAATCAAGCATCTTGCACGCAAGGACCATGTTCTGTTCAAAGTGAATAGCTCAGTGCCTGGCATGTAGTACGATACTGAACGGCCCATGTTGCAAAAATGAGTGAGTCACTATGTTCCATGACGTCTCCATGCACTTAGGTTGAACTTTTATCCTTATAAGGGCCCAGATATGGATATAGCATACATGAGTATAGCTCTGAGGTTGGGTCAAGGGACTAGGAATTCCCCAAGGGGCTTAAGAATTCTGTTCCAATAGTAGTGGGCTTCCATGGGGGGCACACAGGCCAGCAAGAAGTAGAGAAGGAGACAGGCCCAGAGAAAGGACAGGGCTGGGAAAAACAATTAATGAGATCAGCTGTTTTCTCTAACGCATGATGTCAAAGCAGTTCATTGATGACTTAGACAATGCTTTCAAGGGCAACACAGTCTGGGCAGAAAAACCCAGGAAGTACCACCTACCATTATGATGGATGCTGTGATGCACCACCCAGATCTCCCTTCAGGAACAAAGGACTGATTCCCTGAGCTGCTGGGAGTACTGCTGGCCTCTGAAGGAGACTGCTTTGGCTGAAAAGAGCCACATCACCCGAAGTCATGCCCCTTCCCCAGGCAACCCACATCCAACGACTGGTACATGCATGGGTATAAAGACCTGGCCCCTTCATTCAATTCTGGACAACTTTGAAGGGCTAACCCAATTTCAGTACACCTTGAAGGTTGGCTGAGACTTCCACTGAGACTTCACTGTGGCTCAGCTCTCCCTCTATCAAATGCTTCGCTTCCTTTCCTTTCCTTCTAAAGGTGCTGATCTCAACAACACTCCACAGTAAACCTCCCGCTGGATAAACTGTTTGACAATCTGCTTCCCAGGGAACCTACCCCGTGACAACCAAAGACAATGAAAGTAGGATGCAGTTTTATGACAGAACACACGATAACCTGAGGGAAAGAACTGCTGGCCTGTGGACCAAGTTTGTCCCTAGAATTGTTTTGTGTGGACCTCGCAGGGATTTAAAAATTGTGAATTTGTCGTCAACATTAAAAAACAAAACAAAACAAAAAAAAACTTCTGGAAAAGCTGAAGCCTTGGCAACAATGAGCCATCATTTGCACATGTCACTGAGAGCCGGAGTTGAGGGGTGGTGTTCCCTTTAAATGGTGCTTAGATGCTCCATTTGGCCACAGTTCTTACCAGTTCCCATCATTTATTTCCTTTACCTGCTGGGCCCCTGAGGACATTTGTGTTGACAGGTCATGACTGATACTGGGATTCCAGCTTCTAATCTCCAGGAAGGCTACTTCCCTGGTCAGTCTACTTCCCTGAATAACTTATACCTTTTATCTGACTTTTCCCATATACTGGAAGCCTCTTTGATGCTGATTCTGTGTAATGGAGCCCTGGTGGCACAGTGGTTAAGAGCTCTGCTGCTAACCAAGAAGTTGGCAGTTTGAATCCACTAACTGCTCCTTGAAAACCCTATGGGGCGGTCCTACTCTGTCCTATAGGGTTGCTGTAAGTCAGAATCGACTCCACAGCAACGGGCTTTTTTTTTTTTTTTTTTTTTGGTGATAGTTGTCTTTAAGCAGATGCCTTAAGTTGGTGAACACAGCAATTGTTTTAAGCATACTTATTAAATGAATAAAATTAAAATAAATGACCCCCTTCACCACTTTGTGACAACCATGAGTAGCCTACTCTTCTAGAATATTCTGAGGGAGACTTTCCATGGTCTACTGGATGTATGAAGATGCTTTCCTGATACACAGAAAGAAGCTGGGTTCTCCTTTTCAGAAAACATGGCCATTAGTGTGTTTTCAAGGCTTAAGGATGAATACAGGCTATTAGAGGGGTTTTAAACTCAAAGACTGTAAGTTGCCAGTATCACTGAACTCACTGGCTTGGCTGAAGTTACCAAGACCAAACCCCTGCAGAGTGGGCCCTGGTTGTGCTGCTCATGTGCAGATAAATGGCTTAAGTAATTGCCATCTTTGGGCAGTCAATCAAAATGCAGAGACAAGACTAAAAAAGAGCAAGGGATCCCACAGAGGAAAAATTATCAACCATTGTTACATAGAATAATATGTGACTGCTGACATTTCACCTTTTATTATTACAGCAAAGCTTTCTTTAAGAAAGAAGTGTAGTTAAGGTTGTCAGAACTTCATTTTAACCCCCCGCTTTAAGGCTGTTAAAAATTCACTCATGCTGAAACTTGCCTTTCAGGTTCTCAGCCTGATTTATGCTTTGTTTTTAATCCACTGCTCTCTAATGGAATGCAAAATGTAACGCAGGGGAAAGGGTTTTTCCAAGGATCTTTCTGCAAGCTGATTCCTACTTCAATTCCCTTTTCCCCGTCGTCCTACTCTCTGCCAAAAGGTTAGTTGTAACAACAAAAGCAGCCCAAAAGATACACTCCACTGAAGGAGGATTAAAGGCGTTTGGCAGTGTTTATAAAAATAGCTTTGGCAATAAGCAATACTCAAGAAGCAGGAATCTGTTCAGCGGCATTCACAATCTTGGAATGATGTAAATGTCCATAAGAGATGCGGCTGAATCAACAGTTATTTTTGAAGCACCCACTGAATTAAAGATAACCCACAGAAGTTTAAAATCTGTTGCCATCGAGTCGATTCCAAGTAACAGTGACCCTATAGGACGGAGTAGAACTACCTCATAGGGTTTCCAAGGAGTGGCTGGTGGATTCGAACTGCCGACCTTTTGGTTAACAGCCGAGCTCTTAACCACTGCACCACCAGCAATGGGTTTTGAATGGAAGTTTAATAATTTTTTCATAGATGCAGAATAGAGGTGACAAACTGCTAGGAAGAGGGAACCAGATATATTGCCCTAAGGCTGTATCTGTATACCAACCCCACTGATTTTTTAGACTGTGTGCTCTTGGTACCTATGCCACCCCTCCCAAGCCATCTCCCACTGATGACAATATGCTAGGGGAAGAGGTAAGAGCCATTATCAACCAGCTGCTATATGGCACCCTAAGGTCCATCACCACCACCAGCTGCCATCGAGCTGACTCCAACTCCTAGTGACCTCATGTATGTCAGAGCAGAACTGTGCTCCACAGGGTTTTCAATGGCTGACTTTTTGGAAGTAGATCACTAGAACTTTCTTGCAAGGTGCCTCTGGGTGGACTCAAACCACCAACCTTTCAGTTAGCAGCTTAGAGTGTTAACCACTGGCACTACCAGGGACTCCAATCATAAGGAACTATGAAGATATTGAGAGGCAGGAGACCCAGTCCCTGCCCTCCAGCTGAAACGTACTTTAGGTAGATCTACCTGTGCATAAACGACTTTAAAATACTCCCATGCCTGCTTTGCTTATCTTCAACTAAAGCAGCTGTCCAGATAGACTTATTATGTTGATGGGCATATGAGCTATCACCATATATAATACCGTGTTTACTCGGGGAGCCACCCGCCAGCTCTTTGATAGACCTGTTCGGTCTTGTAAGTGCCATCCTTCCCATTACAGCAGCCCCAGAACCTGGGAAAGGGCTATAATTAGCTTTTTATTATTAAAAGCATTTCTGCAATACTTTCCATTTGCAAACTGCTGAACAAACCAACTCTACTCTGGAAGCCTCACAAGAAATCAGATAGCTCAACACTTGTTAACTCTGTTTTAAGCCCCGAGTCCTCAGGCCCAGGGTTCAAAGAAATCAAGGGGTCTGCCCTGGGGTATGCAGCTATCACAGGCTTAAGGGCACGCAGATGCTCCATTTACAGTCAGCCTCTCAGCCTGGGTGCCCAGCTGCTTTCCAATCCTTTTCCTGAATCTATATATTTTTATTTTTACCCTCTTGGAGTTTAGAGAATTATAGCAAAAATATTGGTCCCAACTCTCCATTTTTAGCAAGACGGGCTCACACTCTGGGCTTTCGCCAAGTGTGGCTGGAATAATTTTGGCAGCTCTGAGACAGCCCTGCAGACAATTTCTCTCAGCTGCTAGAGAAACAGAGATGAATCTCTTTAGGAGACATTTTGCCCAGCCCGTGTCTGTGCCAGCAAAGAGAGAAGGTACATCCTAGGCAGAGGGCGCTTGCATCGTCCAGCTGAGCAGAGGGAGCAGTGAAGCAGGTGGAGCAGGCTCAGGTGGGGAGAGCTGGCTGATCGTGGGAAGCTTCTTTGGAAGGTGATAATATGTGTGCAGCCACAATCAGATAAAACAGGTGGTTCTGGCTTCCCAGTATGGAATATTCAGCCATGAAGTCTTTAGGAACTGGGTGGCTAAATACGGTCCGAGGCATACAGAACAACTGTGGTACAGATTTAGAAATGGTCTTGAGAAGAAATGTCCCTTTTTTCAGGCTATTTTGTCTTCATTCTTGAATAATGCCATCATACCCATATTTGTGGCAATAAAAACGTTTTATTATCCCACAATTCCATTTCATAATCTCTATACTAGCTATTAAATCTGGAGACAGTGATCTCTCATTAAACTTTGTTTTTAAACTAGTATCTCCACAGCAATGATTAGTCAAAACACTTTATTCCTAAACTATGTTAAATGCTGTGGATAATACTTCTACAAAGACCAAGAAAGACAATTGTCTCAGTTTAGAACATACTTACAAACTGGGTGACCTTTTGCATTCTAATTCCAAACCTAAATTGTTTCTAACATTCTGGTTACTCCGCTTTAAGTGGACTGGGTCACCTGGCCCATTGCCTGTTTTTGAAAACCAATCCTTCTTTCTTTTATACTCTCATTTTCCCCAAATCCATCTGCATCACCATCATGATCGTCATCATCACCATCATCATCAACATTCACTGAGTACTTTCTATGTGTCAGACGCTGTCCTGAGAATTTTACATGTGCTAACTTATTGACTCTTGATAGTAGTGATGAGAAGTATTATCATCCCTATTTTACAGATACAGACAGTGTGGCACACAGAGGTTAAACAGTTCACACAAGAGCAGCTGTGCTGGAATTGGAACCCATGCCACCTGACTCCAAAGCCATGCTCTCTACTGCTATGCTATCCTGTCTCTCATGAAACCCTGTTGTGTTTGCTGCCATTTCCAAAGTACTTTTACATACACCTTTTCATTTTGATTCTTACAACCAAAACCAGACATAGGTTTTTTTTAAAACTAGAAAACCTTATTTTATTTCTTCCAAGTCTAGGGGGAAAATATTTAATATTTTATTGAAGTTGCATTTATTGAAGATTTGGCTTTTAGTTTAGATGAAAATTCTAGATTTAATTGAGAATTCTAGATGTAATCAAAGGAACACTATGGACTTCTTCACCTAAAAAAGTTATATTCAACTATAAATTGTCCTCAAGTTACTACCTATGCTTCTTTTTTCCCCATTATAAGGCATAGTCTTACATTTCTCAAGGGGATTTACTGAACTCAAGTAGAAAGAGGGAATGTATTTAAATATCTTAAGTGGTAAGTGACTGCATTTCAAAATCAAATCATTTAGGCTTTACATATTTATAGTTATATGAGTTTAACATTTGAACTTACATGTTTAGATTTACATATACTAGGTCAAATCCCAGAAATGATTTTCAGAGATTTTGGAATTTCCATATGCCTTCTGGAATTTATATATACTTCTGTTCCTCTTTCTTGATATAGATAATAAGTAGTTTATTCTGCTTTTTATTATCTCTACTCATATCCACAAAATTTTTTAAAAGGACATATATGACAGTGTAGCCTAATAAAAATAAATACTAAATTTCTTATTGAATTAATGTTTCTTTTCATGCTTGCTCATTTGTAGTTCTCAAATTTATAGTTCTCAACTTTTGACACATCATCATCAAGAAAGCTTCTGATTTCTTGCAGGAAACAAGTAGACTTAATACCCTCACAGGAATACAAACAATACAAATACCACTACTTGAATCTACACATTGTCCTTGGAGTAAAGTCATTCCAGGCCGGTTATCTTTAGGACATTACAGGGAGGTCCATGGAAGAAAATATCAGTATTTCCATATAAGGGAGAGGCAATCCAAGTCCTTGAGAGGATTAAACACTCAGGTCACTTGAAGAACAAAGTCAGATCTCATATCCCCTGAGAGTAATTTTCTCTGTACAGGGTCTTACCGTACTTGTCATGGTAAAGTGTTCCCCTCTACTGACAGTCACACAAATACTCCTGCTGAACAAGTCTCCTGAAGGAAAGAGTCTTAGGGAAGACTGGGCTTAGTTTCAGCTTCCTGGTCCACAAATATCTGCACAAACAAGTCCTAGAGGCACCTGGGAGAGGTCAATGCACAGGCCAAGGTCACAACACATTCCAGTGTTTAACCTAGCCAAATGACAGAGACCAGGAAAGCATCTCCGGAAACAGGCAGCTGCATTTCATCTTTGCATGGTTCGACCAAAGAAAATAAATACCTGCTGTTTCCAACAGCTAGGTAGCTTGCCGGAATGTTGATGGATTACCAAAGTCACGGATAGTGGTAATACTTAGGGTGGCAGGAAGACCTCATGAGGTGAGGTCCTACAGCCTGCCAAGGAACAAGGGCTTGAAGACCACTGAAGAAACAGAATGATGTAGGAGTGGGATCTGGTGTGTCCAGCCACAAATCCAACTTCCATTTTTGCTAGTGGTCTTTGTAATACTTTGAATTCAAGGCCAAAAAATTAGTTCTGAAACTTGGGTTCTACCATGTCTCTGATATTAAAAGGGAGAACCCATTGCCATCGAGTCAATTTTGACTCATAGTGACTCTACAGGACAGAATAAAACTGCCCGCTATGGTTTCTAAGGAGCAGCTGGTGGATTCAAACTGCCCAAATTTTGGTTAGCAGCTGAGCTCTCAACTTCTATGCCACCAGGGTTCCACTATGCCACAAGGGCCGCTTAAAAGGGAGAGAGCAGTAAAATATATTGGATTCTCAACTTGGGCCAGGGATTTTACATTGGTTATCCTAGTTTATCCAATGATGAGCTTCAGTAGATATTGTATATCTCACATCCTAGAAGATGAAGCTCCAAGAAATTAAATAATTCACTGAAAATTACCCAGATTGTGTGGTGGAGCCAGGATTTGGACTCAGATGCAAAAGATTCTATGTCTACTTTCCTGGCTGCCTCCTTGGGATAAATTGGTATTTGACTGGGTGATTTATAGGAAGTGACAGAAGTTTTAACATGGTCCCTCAAATCCTACATGAAAGTGCCCTCCTCAAACTCAGCAATGCAGAAAGACACTTGCCATGCATGTCCCCTTCTTAGACAAGCACACAGAGGCTATTTGTGAAAGATGAACCTGGCTGCATGAGAATCAGCATTCTAAAAACTGAAGACAAGGAGGGAAACCTGACTTGTTTCCCAAACTTGTATGCTCGGCCTGGTAGTGTGATTGATGGGCGGGGGTGGATTAACCAGCAAACAAGGTACGCAAGAACTTAATTGTGTTTATTTACTAATCTGTAGTGAACGATTGCACATGGGTTTCACCAACTGTTTTATAGTTGCCTTAAAAATAGGAAAGGAGGGATTAGTAAATTTTTCAAGGAGTGTAATTGGTTGTTCAACAAAGTCTTATATCTGGTATTGATGAGCTGTAAAGCAGTAGTCACGGCTCCCATTTTTGGATTTCTGGTGCCCAGTTAAGCAATTCAAAAGATAAAAGTGCAGTTCCCCAATCCAGAAGTCAGGAACCAGGACAGCAATTTGAAATAAACATAGAGATTGTCAATTAAATTCAGCTGTATGGAGAAAAAGACTACTTAAATGTTTTTAAAAATTCAGATATTGTTAAAATAAGTAAAAGTCAGCTACTCTCAACATTTAAGGAAATGGAATAAAAACTTAAGAATTTATGGCAAAAAAGATGCAGCACTTTGGAAGACTATCAACACTAAATTCTTAAAAGGAAAAAAAAAAGTTTGAGTATTAGTTTGGCATTTACAATATTCTAAAAATAGACAAGCTGGAGTGGCCCATCAAAGCAATTTAGTGCCATATACGTGATATGTAATTTGGCTGTTCAGTTGCTTAAAGATTTGCTCCAAGTTTCTGAAACCAGACTCATAACATAAAACCCAAAGCAGCCATCAACGGGTACACAGCAACACTTTCTCCTATCTCTTTTGCTCTCTGGTCCATTGGCAGGCAATCGTGAATAAAACAAGGAAACATGGCCTGTGCAATCACAGAGTAATTTCTATCAGTTAACATGCATAGTCAAGCCAGCCGCTATATGAATGTGCATTTTAGCATATTCAGAAAAATCCCATTTATACAGAATTTATCTCTCACAGTCCTGCATGGTTATTCTACTCTCAAGGGGAAGAGAATCTCACTGGTCAGAACAAACCAACTGCTGATGGAAACAGCCCACATTACACACGGAGAAAAAACCCTCTACTGGTAGCATTAGACCAAAGAAGAATTCTCCTCTTGAGTCTGTAATTGCAGATTCTCCAGAAAAATTAAAATGTGCAAGGTGCAAATTTAAAGCCAAAAATTCCTCTGTATTGTACTATAACTGATTATGTGGCAATGGGGAGAATGATGTTGGGTGGAGAGGCTGAAAAAAAAAAAAAAACAACGAAACCCATTGCCCTGAGTCAATTCCGACTCATAGCGACCCTATCAGACACAGTAAAACTGTCCCACAGGATTTCCAAGGCTGTAATCTTTACGGAAGCAGACTGCCACATCTTTCTCTCTTGGAGCATCTGGTAGGTATGAACTGCCAACCTTTCAGCTTGCAGCTGTGAAAATTCTCATTAAAAAAAAAAAAAAGTGGGATTGGGGTGGGGCAAGGAATCATAATAGAAGGAAAACGTAGGGAATCCAAAACACGGATAATTGAAAATGACGAGAGGGAAAAAAGCATCCACATATGTATTTTTGTCAACAGTTTGTTCTCCTCAGTCTACCTGAAAGATACCGTGGTGGTAAAAGTGACCAGCCTGAGGTCAAGACTTCTTTTTTCGATGGGTTGACACACTGGCAGGAAATGTATCATCAAAAGGCAGGACTGACTACATGCTGTGCAGGGCTCAGTGAAAAATGACAATGCAGGACCCCTTGTTCAGAGATTATCGAGAAGTCCCAGATGGGTACAGCAAAGGATTAAACCAAGTAGAGAGCCCTCCTGAGTGTGGGGCCCTGTGCCACTGCACACCCATCAAGTCAGCCCCGTCAAAAGGTAATAAGATGTAAGGAAGGCAAAGGTCTACCTAATCCACACACTGATTTCTTGTCTTCTAGCTGGTTTACCTTCTCTTGACAGAAAGCATACATTTACAGAACCTTCCCACAGGAAAACAGTTTAGGAATAACCTTGCTTCATTTTCTCATTTACAGAAACCAACACCCAGAGAAATTGGTTGACTTGTCCGAGGTCATGAGTGAACGTCAGAGCCGGAACTAAATCTCAGGTATCCTGCCTCCCATACCGGCATCCTTCCCCTCTACACCATGCGGCTAGTCTCCAGTTTAAATGTGAACAATGAGGAAACAGTAACTCCAAAAAAAGAGAGAGAGAGAGGGGCTATTACCTCATCAGAACTTTCATTTCAACTCTTCTGCTGCAAAGTATAAAACACAGTTTTAAAAATCCATTTTCGAATGCCTTATCGGAAGCAACGCTTCCAACTCCTAGGGTAACAACCTCATACAATAGCTTCAAACATTGAAGCAAACTACTTTGCCAAGAACTCGCTAGAACCCGTGCAGTTAACGATCATAAACCAAGGTAGTTATTAGTGGATGGTTATGAGGCAATGCATTAGTAAACTAATCAGTATTCCTGTACAAATATTTAAAATAATTCTGAGATAATTTGAACTTCAACAATAAACTAGCCAAACACATCTGTAATCTGAACCCAAGGTTCTAATAAGTTACTGCCTTTTGGATGTCCTTCAATGCCAGGGACATTTTTAGAAAGATCAGCACTTGAATGGAAACAAAGACTGACATTTTTAAGGTAAACAGGAGGCATGAACTTTTTAATAAAAAACAAAATGCACATATCATCCTCACTCAGGTAGGTGTGTCAATTTAGTACATCAAAATATCTGTTGCAAGAACATAGTCATTGAAAGATACTATACCAATTAAATATAAGTGAAGAACTAAAAGCTTTTGAAAAACGCTCAATCAGATAATGAGAGTTCAAGGCAGACAAGCAATAAGTAACATGATGTGACCAAAAAAAAAAAAGTCATACAGGGAGCCAGGAGCCAGGGGCCAAACCCCTTTAGCAAGGCTCAGTGTTACTAATTTTAGGACCAGACAGATCTCCAGTTCGAATCCCAGCTCCACATACATTTCATTTTTATGAGTCTTGACTAACTCAACCACAAAATGAGGTTGATACTAAAGACAAACCGCTAGACCCGATGTTTTCTAGATGTCTTTCTGAGCTCTAGAATCTACAATTCACATACCTTTACTTTTACCTTACTGACTTGTCCCCCCAGTTTTTCACTGGGGAGTTAAAGTTAGTTTTGCAAGTCCAACGCCTTCCACAGCTTTATGCTCTTTAGGTAGCAAAAAGGAAAAACAAAACATTCTCTCGCCCAGATAAATTCTGGCATAATTACAGGTCTGGTGTTTGGAAAACAAGGCCCAGATGAAAATGGTACGGAGACATGAGTAACCCAAAATGTCTGAGACTACAGCACTTATATCTCATTAACCATCAATTACGGTATTCATAATTTAACACAAAAAGGAAAACCACAAACGTGTTTTTTTCAAATCCCTTTTATCTAGGCAGCAGTTTTCACTTGGCCTCTAAAGTCAAGACTAAATGCAATAGGCTGAGAAAGGGAGTAGTTAGATTGAGCAATAAAAACACATTTGATAACATGTGAGGCTATAAAAATGTCTTGGTGGAATCTATTAGACAAAGATAAATAATTCCCTGCAGGAGGAAAAGAAACAGCTTTTTCTGGATC
This sequence comes from Dugong dugon, assembly GCA_030035585.1. NCBI lineage: Eukaryota > Metazoa > Chordata > Mammalia > Sirenia > Dugongidae > Dugong > Dugong dugon. The sequence continues at coordinate 15,308,809 of CM057480.1, read as the reverse complement.
ATAAGGTCTGGTATGTTTTTAAAGATCTTCCTTTCACTGAAAGTGTAACATATCCATTTAAAAAGAGATATTTTTGAAGTTCACAATTTCATGACATTTTTTGGCATCCCAAATCTTGTCTGTGTTCTGGCAAGATCGCATTCAAGAGTTTTACCAAAACATGGGAAGGAAAACAGTCCATAGTTATTTGTTTTTGTTATTTCATTATTAATCTTACTATTATTATCACCATTGCTATTCTTCCTCTTGGGGCAGTCGTGGTTCAGGGGTAGAATTCTTGCCTTCTGTGGGTGAACGGAGGTTTTGATGCCCAGCCAATGAACCTCACGTACAGCCACCATCTGCCTATCAGTGGAGATGCTGATATGCTTGCTGCTGAACAGGTTTCAGTGGTACTTCCAAACTAAGATGGACTAAGAATAAAGGCCTGGTCTAGTTCTAAAAATCAGTGAATGAAAACCCTGGGGATCACAGTGGTTTCGTCTACAATGGATCATGAGGCCGGAACAGGACCAGGCAGTTTCATTCCATTGGGCATGCGGTTGCTATGAATCAGGGGCCGACTCGACAGCAGCTAACAATAATATTCTTTTTATTATTATTACCACTACTGCTAGTAATACTGTTATTACTATTGCTTCCACATCAACAATAACTGCCCAGACTCCTAACGAGGATAGAGTCTTAAGTGTGTGTGCTAAATGTCCCCGTGACAAGAACTGCTCAGCCTTCTGGTGTCCCTGGCTAGCTGTCTCCAGTGAATCCGATTTGCTCTACACCAGTGCTACTCAAAATGTGGTCCATGGACCAGCGGCATCAAAACGAAAGTTTGTTGGGCCCTATGCCAGACCTACTGCATCAGAAACTCTGGGGGTGGGGGACCAGGGATATGAGTTTTGACAAGCTCTACCAAAGATTCTGTTACTCAAATTTGAGAAGAGCTGCTCCACAGAGGAAGCGACCCAGGACCAGAAGGGGAGTGGAGGGGAGAAGAGATAGGAGAGAACCTGAGAACAAACACCGGGAGCCACTACTTGCATGCTTTACCTTGTCTGCTTCAGGGCAGGCCGCCAAAGCCAAGGAGAAGAAAGTGAAGTCTGAAGGAGGCTAAGCCAAGAAGAAAGTATAGTCTTCTGAAGGAGGCAGGCTTTCAGAAGAGAGCTCCTTCCCGGCCCCAGGATGTGGTCACAGAGGTGCCTACCCTCAGCTTCAGGCCTCCACGAGGAGAAGCACCATGGAACTCTCACCCAGCCATGCTTTTCTCTTCTGCCCGCTGAATATTGAAAATTATGACTCCTCCTTACTTTACATCGATGCAGACATCTCTGATCGAATTAGTTACAGCTTTTCAATTAGTATTTCTTAGTGTGTGTGAGATCCATGCTGTTCGGGGCCTCACTGAACCCCAGTCCACAATTTAAAAAATCTCTGAGGGTTTCAACAAGCCCCCAAGGATTCCTATGCACAATCAAATTGGGGAATTGCTGTTCTAGTTTTTCAACCTGACCTGACACTTTGGGGTGAGGTTTCGAGTATACCCTCTAACCCTTCCCTCTTCTTCTTCTTTCTTTCTTTTTTTTTTTTTAATAACATGTTTCCTCTATAACAAAAGTAGAAAAGGGAAAAAAACACAAAGAAGAAAATAAATTTACCTGTACTCCTGTCACCCATTTAATAAATCTAGTTACATAAAATAACATGTATCAGTTAAAAAAATTAGGATATATGACTATGTAAGTCCATAAAAAGATACCATAACTTATTTAACTAATTACCTAAAATTAAACATTTAGAATCTGGTGTCCAGATTTCCAGTGTTATAAATAATAATAGGAGAAACAATTTCTATAAAAATCTGCACTCATTCCTGATGGCCAAATGGCTGGTATGGTCAGTTCTTAGAATTGGAATTCACGGTTAAAAAATTATGCCTTTTTTGCGGCGGGGGGAGGAAGCTTTTGACATACTGCCTCCATGCCCTAAAAAGGAAAGTACCAACTAAGAATTATACCAGGTTGTAAGTTGGTAAAACCATATTGGAGATGATTAAATAATATACATATGTAAAGCTGACCATACGTACAATTTTTGACATAGTAATTCTACATCCTGGTATACAACCTAGAATGACTCTTGTTTAAGGAAATATTCATGCCAGTGAAAAGCTGGAAAAAATCTAAATATCCATAAATACAGGAACAAAGACAGGAACATTATACAGCAGTTAAAATATATGAACTAGATCTATATGTGTAAACATGGATCTATCTCAAAAACAATGTCATGGTGTTGAATGAAAAAAATATTGGTAAAAGAATACATGCTGAATGGAGTAATTTATGTAAATTAAAAAAATATAAAACAAACTGTTGTGGGTATTTATATACATAGAGAAAGTGTAAAACCATGTAAAGAAAGGATACACTGTTTTTCAAGATAGTAGCTATCTCTGGGGAGAGAGGTTAGAGATTTTAACTGGATCCATAATACTTTATTTTATTAACAAACACTTTTGAAGCAAATAAGTTACATGTTAATATTTGTTAAATTTAGGGCACAGTTCTCAAAGTGTTTGAGGACCCCGGAGGCCACAAGACCCCTGCAGGGTGTCTGTGAGGTCAAAATAAATTTCATAATAAGACGAAGACATTATTCGTCTTTGTCACTGTGTTGACATCTTAACTATCGGTTAAGAAAAGTAACACTGGATAAAAGGAGGGCCCCTCAGTATGCATCAAGGCAGTAGCACCAACTGTACTAGTAGTCATTGTATTCTTCACCATTGTTACGGATTGTGTCCCACAAAAATACATACTGAAGTCCTGGCCCCTATACCAGTGGATAAGATCCTGTCGAGAAATAGGGTTTTCTTTGTTATGTTAATTAGATCATACTCTAGTAAGGTGGGTCCTAAACCTAATTACTCCTGAGTTATGAAAAGATCCAGTTAGACACAGAGAAACATATGAGAACAGACACACATGGCCAATGCATTTTCAAGCCCCAGAACTTCAAGGATAACTGGCTACAGAAACTGAAATACACAAGAAGGACCTTCCCTAGAACCATGTCATGAATTTGGACTTCTAGCCTCCTTGACTGTGAGAAAATACATTTCTGCTGTTTAAAGCCACCCACTTGTGGTATGTTTTGTTACGGCAGCACTAGGTAACTAAGACAACCACTTGTAGTAAAGACAAAACAAAATAAAACAAAAAAGCCAAGTTAACTTCAGAATGTTCTTGATGCGGTACTAAACGTTATTTATTAAATTTCAACCCTTGAGGACTGTTTTTTTGTATAAATATTCTGAGTGACAAAATGGCAAGTGTGCATAAAGCACTTCTGTTGCTTATTGAAGTACCATGGCTATCTTGAGGACAAGCACTTGTGTGGCTGTTGTGAGCTGAACTACTTACTCTCTTCATAGAACATCATTTCTCCTTGAAAGTAGGGCTATGAGGTAAGATATGATTATTCAGACATGGGTGTTGGCTGACTTTTTCTCAAAAGTGAATGAAGAGTGCGTCATTTCAAGGAAAACAACTCTCAGTAACTGTTGCCAATGATAAAATTTCAGCTTTCAGATGAAAATTAGGATTTTGGAAAATTTATAAGCACCGTTATGAGCATGACAGATTCCCAATAGTTAAGGACTTTTTCTGAGATCAGTGGAGATTTAATAAATAGAATATTGAATATGATATAAAGAATGTGTCTATATCTGGAATATCTGCATTACACAGTGAATGAGTATTTCCCAAATGAATAAGTTACAAAATTATAGATGGGCAAAAGATCATTCCAAATGCAAGGTAAGCAAATGGATGGTAATGTAACAAAATATGAAAAGTTCAGTGATACCATTTCATAATTTACATTCCAACTACACTTTAAGAAACTACCACTTGTTGAGTCTTGGTGTAGTATCAAAGCAGAATTTCTACAGTTACTTGGAAAGGCTATTAAAATACTCTTCCCTTTTCCAACATAACTGTTGGAGGCTGGATTTTCCTCACACACTTCAACCAAAAAAAAGCATATCACAACAGATTAAACGTAGAAGTAAATAAGAGAATCCAGTTGACTTCTATCAGCCAGACATTAAGGACATGTTCAAAAATGTAAAAGAGTACCACTCTTCTCAATGTTTTTTTTTTGTTTGTTTTTTTGTTTTGGTCTGAAAAATGTAGTTATTTTGATAAAAAATGTTAATTTATATTAATGCGTAATGTTTACTTTCTGCTTGATTATGGATAACAAGTACACTCAATTTTTTTAAGTAGATACCATACTGCACTCTTGACAATTCTAATAGTTATTTTTATTTTTAGTTGATTCTCTTGAGTTTTACATATAGACAAATAGGAATTTTTTTACTTCCTGTAAAAATGGCATGGTAGAGGCATTTGAACTCCTCTAACTTCACAGGGGGAGAGAGAATCACTCATCAGCATCAACGCTCAAGGCTGATTCCTATGAGGCGGAGGTAAGACATACTTCCTCTTGCCAACCTTTTTACCAATTCTGACACCAGCCGTCCCTACCATGGTACTCTCTATTTCTCTGCTGGGTTCAATAATTCATTGCAATAGCCACACAGAACTCACAGACAATACTCACGATCATGGGGTTTATTAGGGAAGTAACAGGTTACAATTCAGGATCAGAAATGACTCAGGATACAGTTCTTCAATCAGGAGAGCCTCTTCTCAGCCATGCCCACAGGCAGGCTTCTCTCTGGCCCTCGGCCCCTTGGCCCTTGGCCTGGCCTCTGCCCTGCTTGGGCAAGTGTTACAAAGCTCTTTAACTCCGCCAATAAGTGTCCAGGGGCACATTACTGCGCCCAGCAAGCCTCAGCTCGAAGATGTTCAGCTCTCTCACTCAGTGCGTGGGCAAGCCTACCTCTGCTGACAAGTGCCCAGAGGCACCCTCCTCCACCAGGACACCTCCTGTCTGAAGGCACTCGGCTTTCTCGATCCATGGGCTAGGAAGCTCACTGCATTGTCTCTTGGTGGTTTCCTGGTTCTGCTGCTGCGGATTCTCTACTGTGCTTGCTGCCGCCACTCACCATCTTATGCCATCTCCAGTATTACAGCTTTCTGTCACCTAGGTCTAGGAGGGTCACAGCACAGGAATCCCAGGTCCAAAGGATGCGCTCTACTGCTACCTCTTCTTTCTTGGTGATAGTGAGGTTCCCCTCTCTCTGCTAGCTTCTCTCTCCTTTTCTGTCTTTATCTCAAGGAAGGGTGTGACCTGAGTCAGACAACACCCTCAAGGAAACTCCCTTTGCTTAAGCAAGGTGGTGCAAGGGAGTGAAGGGCATGATTTGAGTAAGAGTGTGACCTGAGTAGCCATGCCCTTTAGTAAGGGCATGACTCAAGATATACCCCATGCTAATCCTGCCCCGCTAACATATAAAATTACACAATACCACAAAATGGAGGATGACTACCTCAGATCACAAAATGGAAGATGACTACATCATTATATAACTGCCAAATTATATCATTATCATTATATACACATAACCTTAACCATCAGAGGTTCCATACGTCTTATTTGCATTCTCCCACACAGTGACTGTGTGGGAGTCACAAAGACTATGGCTAGAAGGGCCTTATTAAGTAATTCACTGCACCATACTTCCCCTTTCTGATCACTTTACCTATTTTTTTTTTCTTGTCATTATATTCACTAGACTTTTGAGAAAAATAATCAATAAGTTGTCATCATTTTCTTGTTTCTCATTTTCATGGAAATACATATAGAATTTTATAACTAAGGAATAATCTTTATTTCAGATAAAAAAATCTCTATCATTTTAAGAAATTAGTATTCTATGACTGTTTTACTAACAGTTTTCATCAGCAATTATGCTGAATCAAGTACTTTTTGGACATCTATAGAGATGATAAAGTTTTTCTCATTTAACTTATAGAAAAGATGAATTGTAGTATCAGACTTTTCTAATACTAAAATTTCTTGTGTTGTTATATAAGAATCAACTCTGTTGTTTTGGTTTCTTACTGTTTTGTTTTTAAGATCTGCAAGATTGAATTTGCTGACATTTTTCTTGGGATTTTTCCATCTACAAGGTTGATTTAGCGGATTTTTTGTGTTACCTATTTTAGAATTGTCTTCTATTTTAAAAGGAAAAAAATTGGTATTTTCATACCTTTATTTCTATCCCTATAATAGTTTACAGTTAAGATTTTAAACTTGTGCAAATTATAAGTCACGAAAGGGAGTATATAAAATTAAGATAATGAGAATGAGATATGGTATCAGTTTACCCCACTAAATAACGTACAGAGATACTACAGTGGTGCAGTTACAAACAGCAACAGCAGCAACAACAATAACAATAATCAGCATCAGCTTTAGATTTTAATTTCTTGGTAAATAGGGACAACAAATGGTGAGCTGCCCCCACTCACCCCTCTAAATAACAACTAGTAGATAAAGGGATAAGTTCTCCTCAAAGCATTGAACTAATTAAGTTAACATTTCTCCTAGGTCCATGGGAATAGCCACTGAACTGACATCAACTACACAGCTTAATCTATGATATTAACACATACAAAGAAAGAAAAGGTCAACCCTTGCAGCATGACCACTTTAGATAAACTAAGCTCAGAGGATTAAAAATAAAAAAACTTTGGCAGTGGGTGTCCAGCACTGTCCACAGGAAGGAGACATCAAATCTAGGAACTATAAGCATTCAGTTATGAGAAATGCATTCTCTAGGGGTGGTCTAGGAGTTTTTGGGTGGTGCAAATGGTTAACACACTCGGCTGCTAACTGTAAGGTTGGAAGTTCAAGTGCACCCGGAGGCACCTTGAAAGAAAGGTCTGGTGATCTACTTCCAAAGAATCAGCCATTGAAAATCCTATGAAGCATAGTTCTACTCTGACACACATGAGGTCACTAGGAGGTGGAATCGACTTGATGGTAACTGGTTTAGGTTTTGGGTTTTTTTTAGTGGTAGCATAGGTATTTCCTCAGGCCTTACCATGCCCTGCAGAAATGTCCCCTTGCTGACTCCATGTACACCATCAACTTTCTGTGAATTCAGCACTCTCTGCCGATCCTGGAAAAGGCTGAGGGAGGTGTCTAGACCCACAGATATCAAACATTTTTTTTCTGCTGGGAAACATCGCCCCTGTTTTCATGCAAGATTCATTTCCCCAGGGAATCTCCAAGGGACATCGTGTATGTAAGACCAGACTCACCAGCTGCAACTCCACTTCTTTCTTTCTGATTTAAAATGCTATTGAGTGAGTGCGGCATTTTTAGAAGGGTAATTTCAAGTTTACAAAAGATTGAAATAATTTGTTAATTTCAGGTCTTTGAACATTAGAGACGAATCATATACAACACAGCTCACTGCTCATGAACCTATCCATGTTTGTCTCATCTCCATTACCGGGTAGCTGAGAACTGTTGGGCTATTTCCAATGGCCTCTTCACTCCCTGAGTATAGGCCATTCCATCCAACCGTAACTTTCTAACACAGTATAGGAGAATTCCTTAAAGGAGTTATCCTTTGGCCCCTATTGACCTTTCTCTGCGATTATCTTTTGTCCATGAGCCAACGGTATCATCCTCTGAAGAAATTCTCATTCTCATTTTAGGCAGAATTTGGTAATGTGCAGCTATTCTATCCTTGGCTCCCATAAGAGAATGCATGAATAATAACATATTAAAACTATCTGACCCATAAGCAAGTTGCATGAATCAGTAAGGTCTGTCTTCAAAGTTACACCTTTTTTGCATGATTAAAAATATGTCATTGCTAATAAAAAATACAGAGAAAGAAAATATTAAAAGCAGAAAAGAGAATACAGGAAGTATTATTCTGTTTGATTTGACCATCTGGATTTCTTAGTACCATTTCTGGTAAATGATAGATATATTTTGACCTAAAGGACATAAACAGTCAAATGTCAGCAATTTTATCTGCCATCTCAACCATTAAAGCTTCTTCAGCCTATTGCCTCTTATAAGAGAAGAGACATATATCCATCAATTTACCAACGACAAGAAAGTCACGCTGAAATAAATTGCACTTACTTTTCCCTCAATTATTCAGACAACACTTCCAAGAAAGAATGACACTTGTTTTATGATTTGCTGTCATTTGGCTTCTCATCAGACTGAATGAAACAATATTGCACCATTCTGCTGTTGTGATCACCAAATTTCAACATATGCTTAGTATTTGGCTCTCAGTGTACTGTGCCACCAGGTTCCCACTTGTATCTATACTTGGGTGCATGTGTGAGCACGTGCATGAGCGTGTGTGCGAGCTTGTAGGCAATCACATTTGGACGTTTGTTTCCTGCTGACAGAAACCTGGACATATGTTTGAGACCAAGCTTCCCTTTCTTTTTGACACATTTTCTGTGAATAGATTCATTAAGAAACACAACAACAGCATTAAAAATTAGAAGCGGTGTGTATTCGTAAACATCAACTCTGGTTATGGCAAAGACCTTCACGTCAACTAAAATGCATCTGCTGGAGTCATACTCTAACCAACTACATACATTTAAATTCACTTTAAGGCACAATTCAAATCATTACAGAAGAAAAAAAGATTTTTCCATAAAAAAGAGATGGTAAAATAACCCAAGACTTACTTGACCATTAAACGAATCCTCCATAAAAATGTCAGCCTAACCGGATTACTTCCAACAGTGTGGCAAGAATGGAGTCAGCAAATGACACTTTGATGGTGGCGGCTGAAAAAAAAAAAATTATTTTTTTGGGTGCTTGATTCCTGAGGTTTATGAGGTTACTAAAATGTTCAAAGTAATTATCATTTTTTCTTTATAGTCTTCTAAAGGAAGTGGTGTAAACTGCATTCTTTAAAACATTGTTAAACATGTTTTAAGTATCCATAATGTCATAGGGAGTGAAACATGGTGTTATAAACCATGAACAGGTCTCTGGCTAAGAATTTAAGGCCCATGAAAACCAGAGATAAAGGCCCAGCTCTACATTAATTGGAGCCCTGGTGGCACAGTGGTTAAGCATTCGGTTGCTAACCAAAACGTTGGCAGTTCGAATCTACCAGCTGCTCCTTAGAAACCCTGTGGGGCAGTTCTACTCTGCCCTATAGGGTCACTATGAGTCAGACTTGATGGCAACTGGTTTGGTTTGGTCTACATTAATTAGCATGGACAGAATAACAATCCTGTAGAAATCTAGGAATGGGTGGCATGAAAGATATTTGAGTATCATTTTTGTTTGTTTTTAATCAAGTGTGATATTAGGTGCTGTCAAGTTGATTTTGACTCACAGTGACCCAAGTGACAAAGGAGAACTGTCCCATAGGGTTTTCTAGGGTGTAATCTTTATGGGAGCAGATTGACAGATCTTCCTCCTGAAGAGCTGCTGGGTGGGTTCAGACGGCCAACCTTTAGGTTAGCAGTTGAGCACTTAACCATTGTGCCACCAGGGTTGCTTAATCAAGTGTGATACTGAAATAAAATCATATTAATATTCTTGGAAATAAAAAGATAATACAAGTTTTTGTGATGAGGACTTCTTGGGAGGCAATATAGCACAGTGGTTAAGATTATGGGCTCAGAGAGACCTAATTCAAGGTCAGTCTTTGTCATGTGTTAGCTGCATGACCGTGGGCCACTGGTGAATCGTTACCCCTCACTTTCCTTAGCTGTATAATGAGGATAATAATAGTGCCTACTGTACTCTATGGGACCATTGTAAAATATTAAATGAAATAATCCATGAAAGCACTTAGCACAGTGCCTGGCACATGGGAATACTTAATAAATATTAGAATTCTTAGAAAGGAGAGAAGATTATACATTTTGAAACAAGAGATTCTGAGCCCAGCCCCAATGATAACAGTGAGGCAGTTGGGAAAACCTAGTACTCATGCAGCTGCAAAGGAGCCCTGGCGGTGCAATGGTTAAGTGCTTGGCTGCTAACTGAAAGGTCGGTGGTTTGAATTCCACCCAGACGCTCCATGGAAGAAAGACCTGGTGATATGTTTCTGTAAAAATTACAGCCAAGAAAATCTTATGGAGCAGTTGTACTCTGTCGCATGGAGTCGCAGTGAGTCAAAAACCGATTCGACGGCACCTATGCAGCTCCAACTATATAAGCCGATGAAAAAGAACAGAATTCCATATGCTCCTGAATTCACTGGTTAAGAAACAATCCTTGGAAACATCTATAGATACTTTTACACTCAAGACTCAATTTGTTTGCCTCGTCCACTGTTCTTCATTTGGGCTTCAGTGTGTTTAGCAGATCTTTGACGAGGTAAGACAAATGCCAGTTCCCTAACGCTATTTTCAAGGAGCCTGGGTTGCACAGTGGTTAAGCACTCAGCTGCTAACTGAAAGGTCAGCAGTTCGAACCCACCAGCTGCTCCGCGGGAGAAAGATGTGGCAGTCTATTTCCTGCTTCCGTAAAGATTTACAGCCTTGGAAACCCTATGGGGAAGTTCTACTCTGTCTTAGAGGGTGAATATGAGTTGGAGTCAACTCGACAGCAGTAGGCAAAGCTATTTTCTCCATAGGCTACTAAAATTGATTGTATCTTGAGGAATGCATTTTGAATGAAAGTGCCTGAAATTGAATATCTGCTTATCGCCAGCACATAATACCAACATTGTTGAACCTTCCTTGGATTTCTTGATAAGCCAGAAGAATTTAGGCAGCAATGAGAAAGGAAAACCATTATATAGATGATACTGAGCTCCCAAATGAGAGACCTACTGGAAAAATATGGCTTGGGATTGGATGAATAAAATCAGAATTCAAAGACCAGAGGAAAAGAAAGAAGTATGTCTTGATACTGGAGCTAGGACTACAAACCAAACTGGCCAAGCTTCCCCTGCACCTAATAGATTCTGCAGAGAAAGTTTAGTAGGACAGGCCAATGCAAATATTCCCAAGGCAGAACTGAATCCAGTTTTGGGAATAAAAGACAGATATAGAGGACTATGTTTTCATGGTGGTTACATTTTGTACAACATAAATTAATAAGAAAATTGATCCTAAGGATCCTTGTTAATATACCTGCTCCTCACGACTATCTCAGTATCCAACATTTCTCAGTATCCGACATTTCACATTTACAAGAGTAAAAAATCTACCATCCGACGAGTCTGCTCATTAACAACACACATCTGGCATAACACTGAGGTGCACCTTTGTAGCCCTGCGTGTCCTGCTGTGCACCCCTCCGGTAACTATGGATATAATAAACTTCCTTTTCATAGTCTCCCTGACTTATCTTTCCTGCTTAGCCCCTGATTTGCCATTCTGCACTCACGTTTCCCATTGGCCAAGTCATTGACTAAAACTGCTCTCTCTCTGAAAGCTCAAGTTTGCCAATTTTCCACCTCCGAGTTGCTGGGAGACAGAATTCTGCCTAGTAACAGACAGCTCTCGCTTGCCATTGGCCACGGTGCCTGGAGCCTGCTTCCGGGAGTTGGCCCGGGAGATTCAAGCTCCGTCTCCGTAGTGGGCAATCATGGCGGTTTCTGTGGCCACTGCTTTGGCCAGCGTCCTAGTCAACGGTTTGCAAGAGTCAGGGATCGGGGCTGACGCAGAGGACGGAGGGCGTCTTGTGGGAGTGGCTGGGCATAGCCAGTGTCAGCTGATTCTCTAGAACTGTAGTAAACTTTGGAAAAGTGGGTGTCCATGGCGAGGGCTCCTGTCAGGCAGGGACCCTTGGAAGTGTAGTGAGGGGTGGTGGGACTAAGGTGTGTCTGTTAAGTGGGTGCCCACAGGGACAGGTTAGGACTGGGGTTCAGAACCGCATTTTAAACCTCAGGGTAGCGTCTGGGGCTGTGCGGCTGGGGGTTTCCTAATGGCCTCCCCAGGCTCAAGATACTAAAGGAGTGTTTACAGCCCCACCCCAATACAAATCTCTCACAGAGTCTCTGTGGCAGAGTCGCGGGCTAAGGGGTCAGTGCCAGCGTGCATGTCCACCTGCCCTGGCCCAGAGGGTGCCTCGTGAAATTGGTGGGAAGGGGGTGGTTAGGGTACGAGGTGGTGGGCAAGAGAATAAAGGGAAGGTGAGATCCTTGAGAATGCACCAGCAGAAGGGACAAGGGCTCCGGACAGCCTCAATGGTTGTCATCAGGATATACCTCTTGGATGGCGCTTGCAACTTTATTTACCTGGCTGGGGTGTGAGACGAGAGTAACCCATTTTTGCATAATGCCAATTTTCCCATAAGGGCCTGGTCTTTGGAACCTAACCATGTCAATAAGTGAGAAGTGGATGTACATCTTTGCCAATACAAAGCCATATAAATGCAAGTAAAATTTAATCTCAATTTCAACATTTAACGATAAAAATCTTTTCATTACAATGAAGAAAACTGCCTTGCAGTGGGGTCACTATGATTGGTGTCACCCACTGCGGTAACTCATGGACCTCCTCCTGTACCAGACCATACAGAATCCTTAGTAATGTTTTTTGTACTAATGTTAGTCATAAATAGTAATTCCCATATTTCACTCCTTCTTTGCCTTTAATTACTACTTCATTCTCAAAAAAAGTTATTGATATAGGTTCACAAATACTAATTACCATAATATAGTAGCTAAAACAGAAAATTTGAGAAAATCAGTGACTATAATACCACTGGCAGCAATGAAAACAGCGTTCTTGTAGTGTCTGCTGACAAAACCACGTGATTCGAAGCATCATTGTAATTGGGTAATAATGACAGCTCTGACTGGACCACATTAGAAGGTTCAAAAGGTAAATTAGCACAGTTTTAGCTTTGTAGGTATATTGATACATGTAAGCTAGGATCATGAAAAATATTTCTGTTGTTATAACTAACTACCAGAAACCCAAATCTCTTGCCGTCCAGTCGGTTCCGACTCATAGCGATCCTGCAGGACAGGGTAGAACTGTCCCATAGGGTTTCCAAGGAGCGGCTGATGGATTTGAATTGCCAACCTTTTGGTTAGCAGCCTGAGCTCTTAATCACTGCGCCACCAGGGATTCTGAATAACTACAGGGATATTTTTATAAAAAATAATAAATTTCTGCTGAAACACTGCACACAAGAAATTTATAGACAGTCATTTTGGTGTCACTCCCTCTGACAATGTCACTGGTGTGGTCCGCACCCCTGCACACCCCTGCTGATGCCATTACTGCCTAATTTAGCCATTATATTTATGTAGTGGCAGGCAGATTTATGCATATAATGACCCATCCCTCAAAGTGAACTACTAGAGAATAATTTCACGGGCGGATAAAGTGTAATTACTTAAAATACATGGTCAAAGTTACAAATTCAAAACCAAAAATAAAAGTTGTTTAAATACCTTATAAAACCGCAGTTGTCCTATTCATTAACTCCAAAGAAAATTAGAATAAAAAACGTTTTTGCCTTAGTTACCTACAGTGGCTATAAAGTCAGCTCTGAATTACAAAGTACTCTTCATTTTGTTTCTGCAATGAATTGGTGTAGGAATATAACACGATGGCCCAGCATCATCAATGAGATGTGTGCCCTTTGCTTGTCCAGGATGGATGGTCCTGGGAGTGCTGAGTTGGCAACATTCTCTGCTCTCATCTTCCCTTTGGCCAATGGCTGAGGGTGGTGACTGGGGTTAGCAGTTCAGTCTGCTGCCGTGAAGCTGGGTTTTTGTTCTGTGAAGCTAATTGAAACTGCAACATTGGCCTCATTATCATCTTGTAAAACCCCTCCGTGCTAACTGACTCAGACAGCCCTAGTTAATATAGTAAAAATCAAAGGCAAAATGACTGCAAAGAATTGAAGACTTAGAGCCATTTTCTAAATATCAAAAAAAGTAAGATTAAAAACTCAAGGCATACTTCATTTACATGTACCAATATGATTTATCAAATCAATAACTTTTCAAATGTACCATCAACATAGGCTAAGCAGGAAGGGATGAAATATAGGAGATAAGATGCTTTACTCTGAGCAGTCATATTGTCTGTGTTTAAATCACATGGCCAAGGAGAATGCCACAGGGTTGATTTTTTTTTTTTTTTTCCTAAGCCCAATGACAATGAACCATCGTGCAATTAACTGGAATGCTCTGGGTACAAGCTGATCAGATTACTAAGATTACAAAAAATTAATAAATGAATAAAAGTTAAATAAATATAATATGCTGCATGCTGTCTGACTACTTTGATCTAAATCAGTGGTACTTAATGGGGCGATTTTGCCCCACAGGGGACATTAGGCAATATCTGGAGACATTTTTGATGATCACAACTGGGGAGGGGGTGCTATTGGCATCTAGTGGGGATGTTGATAAACATCCTACAATGTATAAGACACAACAAATAAGTATCCAGCCCAAAATGTCAGGAAGGCTAAAGTTGAGAAACCCTGATCTAAATAACCAAATCAGAATGCAGGCATCTAATCAGTTAAGTAACATTCGGTTATTACTGTCACAGAGGAAAAAAATCAGGATGCTGAAAGAGTATCTGTCAAATAGTTTAAAAGTTTTGAGGACATTTCTGAATACAATATATTGTCTGGCGATGGGCTTAGGGGTAGGAGAGAAGCAGGAGAGGGGAAATTTTAAACATTATATGTTTAGCGTACTCCATCAAAATGAGCCATTTTAAAAACAGATTAGTGTCAATTGATAGCAATAAAGAGTGATATAAATTATTGGCAAGATACTCTATATGGCAGCTGCTTTGCTTTTATAATATACAATGACAGCATTGTATTTAAGCAAAAGGCTTCTCTGAGCTTAGAGACAAATGATTAATTTCTTGACCTGCCCTGATTTGATCAAAAGGGGGAAAATGCAGAACAATATTTCAAATTCTCATGGAATCCAGACTTTCTGGAGCCACTGAGGCTAGATGAAGCCCAAAACTATTGCCCTGAGATAATCTTTGAACCTTAAACCAAAAATATCCCCTGAAGTCTTCTTAAAACCAAACAATAGTTTAGCTTAACTAATAAAGAATATCTGCTTAAGCATTGTGTTCTTTAAAGAACTATCTATATAAGATCAAACTGACAACAGGAACTTGAAAGATTTGATAGGAAACTTTGGGACAGTGAGTTTATGTTAATGAGGGAGGAACAATTCAGAAAAGTAGGGTGAGAATGGTTGCACAGCTTGAAGAATGTACTCAATGTCATTGAATTGCACATGTAGAAATTGTTGAATTGGTGTATTTCTGCTGTATATATTCTCAGCAACAACAATAAAAAGTAAAATACATTTAAAAAATTATCTTAAAATTTTAATAATTTAACTTTCTAGTATTGGCCTAAAATAGACAGGATAATGGAATAGAATAAATGTCCTCCAAACAGATCCCAGTTTATATAAGATTCTTTTAAAAAAATTATAAAGAAGCCATCACAAATAAACACTAAAGGAATGAATTATTCAAAAAAATGATTTTGAGATGTTTATTTAATTGTTTAGGAGCTTAGAAAAACTTAGTTATAATCTTGACCTCTATCTTTATATCAAAATAAAAGTACAGACGGATTAAAGAGTTACAAAAAAAAAAAAAACAGAAGAAATATGAAGTTATCTGGTCTCCGAATGGGCAATGGCATTTTAAAATTAAAAGCAGTGAGAAAAAATATAAGAGGAAGCCTCAACAGAACTTTCCCATGCAAAATAATTATATTTCCTTTTGTCAAAATTCCAAATTATCAAAATTCAAAAGCAAACCAAAGACTCAGAAAAGCATTCACAACAAATATTTTAAAGTGTTACTATTTAGAATTCATAGAAGCTCTTTTACAAAATAGTATTACCCAACAGATAACTGGGCAGAGGACACAAGACAGTTTTTAAAAGGAAAAATATTCTGATTAAAACACATTGAAGAACATCTCTCATTTCATTAGTGCTCAAAGAAATACAAACTAAAAGAAGACATCATTTTCTACTTAACAAATTACCAAAAATATGTTTGCTATTCAATAGATAGGAGCAGTTTAAAAAGGTTTTCTCATAATACAGGTAAGGCGTAAGTTGGTAAAACTATTCTGGAAGATACACATCAAAGCTTTTTTATAGTCATAACTTTTGGCCCAACTGCACTCACTTCTGGAAATTAAAGAGGAAAAAATTCTCAGAATATGGAAAAAAGCAGCATTATTTTAAATAGAAAATATCTTCTGAATTCTTTAAGTGGCCAGCAATAGTGGAAGCCATAGTTGACTGCGACGCATCCATCAATGTAGCAAATATTATATGATAATCTAAAAAGATATTTACAAAGAATTTTAATAAAATGGGAGCACGTGTTATGAGGTTAAAAAGTTGCTATGGTAGATGTAGGGGGCTGAATGGTGGCCCCCAAAATGGTATGTTCAAGACCTAATCTCCAGAATTTATTAATATTACTTTATATGGAAAAAGAGTGACTATTACCTCATGGCAAAAGATGTGATTAAATGAAGGATCTTGAGAGGAAGAGCCTATTTTGAATTATCCAGGTAGGCCCTAAATGCAACCATTATAAGAGAGAGGCAGAGGGAGTTTAGACACAGGCACACAGCAGGGGAGTGAGTGATGTTAAGAGGGATACAGAGATCGAAGTGATGCCGCCTCAAACCACGGAATGCCCGCAACCACCATAAACCGGAAGGGGCAAGGAACAGAGTCTCCTCTAGGGATTCTGGAGAAAATGTGGCCCTGCTGACACCTTGATTTTGTACTTCTGGCCTCCAGAACTGTGAGAATAAATTTCTCTTGTATTTTGGTCAGGTTTGTAGTAATTGTTATGGCAGCCACAGGAAACAGTAAGTATATATTTAACCTTTTAAAAAATTATGAAACCGTTTTCTGAACTGTGTTTGTCATTATATATTCCCACTAGCAATGTATGAGAGTCCCAGTTCCTCTACATCCTCGTCAACATTTGGTATGTCCTTTTTTTTTTTTTACATTTTATCCATTCTAAGAGGAATGTAGTGGTATTTCACTATGGTTTTAATTTGCATTTCTCTAATAACTAATAAGGAGTCCCTGGGTGGCACAAAGTGTTAAATGCTCAATTATTAACCTAAGGGTTGGTGGTTTGAACCCATCCAGAAGTACCTGGGAAGAAAGATCTGGTGATCTGCTTCTAAAAGGTCACAGCGTTAAAAACCCTAGAGAGTGTAGTTCCCATACAATGGAGCCCTAGTGGCACAGTGATTAAGAGCTGAGCTGCTAACGAAAAGGTCGGCAGTTTGAATCCACCATCCGCTCCTTGGAAACATTATGGGGCAGTTCTACTCTGTCCTACGGGGTAGCTATGAGTCGGAATTGACTCGATGGCAACAGATTTGGTCAACGGGTTTACCCATACAATGGAACACTACAAGACAATGAAAATTAATGAACTATTGACATACCCAACCACGCGAATGTATCTTTAAATATGCTAAGTGAAAGAAGTCCGGCAAAAAAATGTGTATATACTGTATGATTCCATTTGCATAAAATTCTAAAAAATGCCAACTAATAGATAGTAACAGACAGCAGATCTGTGGGAATGAGGGAGTGGGGCGGGGAAAGAGTCAGGTGGGAGGAATCACAAAGAAGCAAGAGACAATTTTGAGGGTGACAATTATGTTAATCATCTTGACTCTGTTAATAATTTCCAGGTATATACATACGTAAAACTTGTATTACACTGTATACTTTAAATATGTGCTGTTTGTTGTATGTCAAGTGTTGTTGTTAGGTGCTGTCGAATCAGTTCCAATTCATAGCGATCCTATTACAACAGAACAAAACTCTTCCTGGTCCTGTGCCATCCTCACAATTGTTATGCTTGAGCCCATCCTTGCAGTCACTGTGTCAGTCCATCTCGTAGAGGGTCTTCCTCTTTTTTACTGACCCTCTACTTTACCAAGCATGACGTCCTTCTCCAGGGACTGGTCCCTTCTGATAACATGTCCAATGTACATGTGATGAAGTTTCCCCATGCTTGCTTCTATGGAGCATTCTGGCTGTACTTCTTCCAAGACAGATTCGTTCATTCTTCTGGCAGTTCATGGTATATTCAATATTCTTTGCCAACACCATAATTCAAAGGCGTCAATTCTTCTTTGGTCTTCCTTATTCACTGTCTAGCTTTTGCATGCATACGAGGCTATTGAAAATACCATGGCTTGGGTCAGGTGAACCTTAGTCCTCCAAGTGACATCTTTGCTTTTTAACACTTTGAAAACGTCTTTTGCAGCAGATTTGCCAACGAAATACCTGGTTTGATTTCTTGACTGCTGCTTCCATGGGCATTGACTATGGATCCAAGTAAAATGAAATCCTTGACAACTTCAATCTTTTCCCTGTTTATCATGATGTTGCTTACCGGTCCAGTTGGGAGGATTTTCCTTTTCTTTATGTTGAGGTGTAATCCATACTGAAGGCGGTAGTCTTTGATCTCCATCAGTAAGTGCTTCAAGTCCTCTTCACTTTCATCAAGCAAGGCTGTGTCATCTGCACAGTGCAGGTTGTTAATGTGGCTTCCTCCAATCCTGATGCAGTGCTCTTCTTTGTACAGTCCAGCTTCTGGGATTATTTGCTTAGCATTCAGATTGAATAAATCTGGTGAAAGGATACAACCCTTATGCACACATTTCCTGATTTTAAACCACACAATATCCCCTTGTTCTGTTTGAATGACTGCCTCTTGATCTATGTACAGGTTTTGAATGAGCACAAGAAGTGTTCCAGAATTCCCATTCTTCAAAATGTTATCCATAATTTGTTATGATCCACACAGCTGAAAACCTTGTGTAGTTGATAAAACATTGGTAAAAAGAATCTTTCAGGTATCTTCTGCTTTCAGCCAAGATCCATCTGACATCAGCAGTGCTATCCTTCATTCCATGTTCTCTTCTGAATCTGGCTTGAACTTCTGAAGGTCCCTGTGAATGCACAGCTGCAGTCGTTTTTGAATTATCTTCAGCAAAATTTTGCTAGCATGTGATATTAATGATATTGTTTGATAATTTCCGTGTTCTGTTTGATTACCTTTCTTTGTAGTGGGCACAGATATGGATCTCTTACATTTGACTGGCCAGGTAGCTGTCTTCCAATTTTCTTGGCGTACATGAGTGAGCGCTTCTAGTATTACATCCTTTTGCTGAAACATCTCAGTTGGTATTCTGTGAATTTCTGGACACTTTTTTCTCCAATGCCTTCAGTACAGCTTAGACTTCTTCCTTCAGTATCCTCAGTTCTTGATCATATGCTACCTCCTGAAATCATTGAACATCTGCTAATTCTTTTTAGTATAGTGACACTGTGTATTCCTTCCATCTTCTTTCGATGCTTCCTGAATCGTTCAATATTTTGCCCATAGAATCCTTCTATATTGCATCCTGGGCTTGAAATTTTTCTTCAGCTCTTTCAGCTTGAGAAATGCTGAATGTGTTCTTCCTTCTTCCTTTTCTAATGCTAGGTCTTTGCACAGGTCATTATAATACTTTACTTTGTCTTCTCTAGCCGTTGTTTGAAATCTTTTGTTCAGCTCTTTTACTTCATCAATTCTTGCATTTGCTTTAGCTACCCGACATTAAAGAGCAAGTTTCAGAGTCCCTTCTGACATCATTTTGGTCTTTTCTTTTTTTCCTGTCTTTTTAATGATGTTTTGCTTTCTTCATGTATGATGTCCTTAATGTCTTCCCACAACTCATGTAGTCTTCGGTCACTGGTGTTCAATGCATCAAATCTACTCTTGAGATGGTCTCTAAATTCAGGTGGGATATACTCAAGGTCATATTTTGGCTGTTGTGGACTTGTTTTAATTTTCTTCAGCTTCAACTT
Organism: Dugong dugon; assembly: GCA_030035585.1. NCBI lineage: Eukaryota > Metazoa > Chordata > Mammalia > Sirenia > Dugongidae > Dugong > Dugong dugon. The sequence goes on along the minus strand of CM057480.1, from coordinate 15,289,008 downwards.
GAACTTGCATATGAGCAACTGATGACCTGTTCCGCAGTCAGCCCCTGACCTTGTTCTGACTGATGATAGTGACTTCTCCGTTGTCTCTTTCTACAGATGTAGTCGATTTGATTCCTGTGTATTCTATCTGGTAATGTCTATGTGTATAGTTGCTGTTGATGTTGTTGAAAAAGATATTTGCGATGAAGAATTCATTGGTCTTACCAAATTCTATCATACACTCTCCAGCATCATTTCTATCACCAAGGCCATATTTTCCAACTACTGATCCTTCTTTGTTTCTAACTTTCAAATTTCAATCACCAGTAATTATCAATGCATCTTTATTGCATGTTTGATCAATTTCAGACTGCAGAAGTTGGTAAAAATCTTCAATTTCTTCATCTTTGGCCTTAGTGGTTGGTGTGTAAATTTGAGTAACAGGCCTATGAACTGGTCTTCATTGTAGGCGTATGGAATAGTATCCTATCACTTACAGCATTGTACTTCAGGCTAGATCTTGAAATGTTCTTTTTGACGATGAATGTGATACCATTCCTCTTCAATGTGTCATTCCTGGCATAGTGGATCAGATGATTGTCCAATTCAAACCAGCCAATACCAGTCCATTTCAGTTCACTAATAACTAAAATGTTAATCTTTAAGCATTCCATTTCATTTTCCTAGATTCATAATTTGTACATTTCATATTCCAATTATTAATGGACGTTTGCAGCTGTTTCTTCTCATTTTGAGTCATGCCGCATCAGCAAATGAAGGTCCTGAAAGCTTTACTCTATCCACGTCATTGAGGTTGACTCTGCTTTGCGGAGGCGGCTCTTTCCTAGTTGTATTTTGAGTGCCTTCCAACCTAAGGGGCTCATTTTCCAGTACTATATCAGTCAGTGTTCCACTGTTATTCGTAAGGTTTTCACTGGCCAATATTTTTAGAAGTAGATGGACAGGTCTTTCTTCTTAGTCTGTCTTAGTCTGGAAGCTCCACTGAAACACGTCCACCACGGGTGACCCTGCTCGTCTTTGAAATATCAGTGGTATAGCTTTCAGCATCACAGCAACATGAAAGCCACCAGAATACGACAAACTGGCAGACGAGTGGTGGGGTAAGTCAATTATGCCTCCACGAGTCTGTTCAAAAAAGTTGCTTAATCTTCTGTGTTTCAGTTTCCTAATCTATAAAAGAGGGTAATAATGGTTTCTACCTCACAAGGTTGTTGCATGGATTAAACTGGGGTAATATTTGCAGAACATTCTGTTCAGATCTTGCACACAGGAAGCACTCAAAAACACTAGCAATATAGTTGTAAGAATGGGATAAAATTTTTTCTTACTAAGTGCGGTCCTAATTATGCTAAAATATGTACTGAAAAGAAAAGACTAGAAAAAAATATACTAAAATTATAAAAAGCTATTTTATTTGGGTTTTAGAATTTTCAGTGATTGTTGTCTTCTAAGCTTCCTTTACTTTTTAGATTTCCTACAGTGAACATGTATTGTTTTTACCCAAGAAAATAATTTCTTTTAAGAAATAATACTAATAATCCCCTAACAAAACAAAACTCTACTAAGCAAATCAAATAGTATAAACTATATATTTGTTCCCTACCTAATTTGTCACCCTGGCGCCCCTGTGTACTTCCAAACGGCTGAAGCTCAAATGGAGAGAGTAGCAGCAGTGCATGGCGTCTGGGATGATGAAACAGGTCTGACTATGCTCTGCTGCAAGACTGGTGGCATGGACGGATGCATGCACTCAGGATGCAGGTCCTGAGCTGGACTGTAATTCTAAATTAAGAGACACATTGCTAGAAGAGGCAAAGAAGGGGAGAAGGGGTGGCAGAAAGAAGATTTCATGCAGCATCCCTGTCAAGAAGCAGTTGGGAGTAGCTTGTCTTATCTTGATGCTCCAGAGGAAAGTTACCCCTTTATCAGTTAGAAGCACCACCCTGAACTACCACTGCCACAGTTCTTGCCATCATTATCTCTTGGTTGGATGACCTCAGCAGCAGCTTATCTGGTCTCCCTGCTTCTACCCACACCGCTCTACATTCTGCAGCTAATGTTCAGAAACACAAATTGTATGCTTTTGTCTCTTGCCTGTTTGAAATGTTTCAGTGACTCTCCATAACCCTGTGGATAAAGTATCTATCCTCGACATGGCCCACAAGGCCCTGGGTGGTCTGGTTACTGCAGAACTCCCCAGCCGCATCTTGTGCCACTCTTTCCCTCTCTCTCTATGCTCCTGCTCCACTGGCTTTTTAGGTTCTCCAAGCTCCCATGGTCTCTCACTATCTCAGTGACATCATATTTGCCATATTTACTTCTTGGCATCAAATATCCCTGGCCCACTGCCTTTTATTTATCAATTTCTTTTCATTTAAGGCTCAGCTTAATAAAGAAATCTTCCCTGGAGTCCCCTTGCTATACTCTTCCATTAAATGAATTGCTAAAATTCAGTTAATTGGTCTTCACAGGTGGTCAGCAACCTGAGAGCAGAGCCAGGGTCTACGTTGTTCAATTAAATTGCCACGAAGTTGATTCCCACTCATAGTGACCCTACGGGATAGAGCAGAACTGCCCCATAGGGTTTCCAAGACTGTAATCTTTATGGAAGCTGACTACCACATCTTTCTCCCACAGAGCTACTGTTCAGTTTGAACTGCCGACCTCTCAGTTAGCAGCCAAGCCTTAACCACTGTGCCACCAGGGCCCCTAACTGTTCAATGTAGTACCCTCTAAACAAAAAAGAGTTGTAGGCACTTATTACTGGTGATGGAGAAAGGCTGTTCCAGAATCCATGACAGATGTAAGGTGGTGCCATGACGGAGCAGACAGAACATCAAATCACTAGGATACCCGCCTGCTGCTAGCTGGCTTTGGACAAGTCATTTAACTCTTGGTTTAACAATTTATAAAATGAACCTAAATTATCCCCTAGATCCCCTCTAGATCTAAAATGCTACGATTGGGTGAGATAAAGGTCAAGTCCCAAGCGGTTTATAATGCTTTCTTGAGCACATTAGTGCCCCCTAGTGTTCTACAGGCAGCAGGCAAATAATAACTTGCTAAACCAAAAAACTCATCTCATGAGTTATGTGTCGGAATTGACTCAACGGCAATGGGTTTAAATTAAAAAAAAAAAAAAAAAACCTGCTGCCATACAGTCGATTTTGACTCATAGCGACCTTATAGGATAGAGCAGAACTGCCCCCATAGGGTTTCTAAGGAGCGGCTGCAGGATTCGAACTGCCAACCTTCTGGTTAGCAGCTGAGCACTTAACCACTGTGCCATTAGGGCAATAAGCAATAATAGGGCACCCTAAATGAATGGGTGGCCCTAGTTTTGGCCAATTTTAAATCAACTATGCAGACACTATTCACCCTCACTCAGCAGAGAGTAATCCAGAGAGAAAGAAGATGAAAAAGAGCTGCTCTTGGCCGTCCTCTGGACCAATCCCGGGACAGGAAGGTATCATCAGCTGTTTCTGTTTTTTAAATTTAATGTCCACTCTGTGGCTTACAGCTACACAGGTATGTATGACTTCCCTTAAAAATATTCTGCACCCAGAATGACCTCAGGTTACACTTGCCCTAAACCCCTTGGGCGAATTTACATTTTTGGTTACATTCCCAAGGTAGGAAGCAGCAATACACTTGTATATATGGACCACCATACAAAACCAGCGGAAACACTGGATTTCACCAACTTTACTCTGATGACAAGGAGACTTAGTGGTACAATGGTTAACTGCTTGGTCACTAACCAAAAGGTTATCAGTTCGAACCCACCTAGTGGCCCTGCAAGAGAAAGACTTGACGATCTGCTCCCATAAAGATTACAGCCTAGAAAACTCTATGGGGAAGTTCTCCTTTGTCACATGGGGTCACTATGAGTCAGAATCAACTTGACAGCACTTGACAACAAGAACAACACCACCCTGATGACAGTGGTACGTCGTGCTTAAGAGGGAATTCTGTGAAGAGATGGCATAGTTGAAGCAAAATACGCAGCTATGAAAATGCATCTTTATAAAGAGAAAATTCTATGCTTCTGGGAACAAAAAGCTGACTGTTGACTGCAAATCATTTTCTTGATCCAGGAGACAGGAAATAATCACTCCCAGAGTATTTCAAATTTACTCTGACAAAGTCAATTAACAGGAATGCCAAAGTTAGTAGTGAGAATTTTATTTATTCCATTTCCTTCTTCCGCTGTCTTTCCAAGCATGATAAGTAAATAGTACATATCTAGCTCTTAGAAGTTTTACAACACAATCAAGGATAAATAAACTTGAACAATTGAGTGATAATCGAGACCCAGGAGAAGGTAAATAAATAAAAACCTTGGCTGTCCAGTCAAAGTCAAATTACCTCATAGTAATAAACAAACAAGCAGCCTTGAAGGATAGAGACAGTGTCTCTCTCTCTCTCTGCAGCAAAGGGCAAGCATGCTTACTGCCCATTTAAAAGATTTGGATTCCTTAAAGTCAGGCTCCTGTCTGGTAACACTGCTCACTGCATGTCTAGGTGTCACCTACCCCTTTCTGCATCATCCAGTGGGAATTGGGACTCAGAGAATTAGCGCAAAGAAATGTAGATACTCTGGCTACAGTTATTGCTTGAGTAATAAACTCTCCTTTATCTCTGATCCCAGAGTATTACGTCTTCTGCCAGCATCCACGACTGTGGCAGGCAAACTTGTTAGCTTGCAAATACAGAAAACGGCAGACCCGAGTCAGAATCCACTGAACAGCAACAGGGTTTTATGCAGTTCTTGACAGGCAAAGAGTCCCATAGGGCTCTTTCCCCTTTTGGTTTTGAATGATCAACTCTAAAGTGAATTTAGTGCTCTTTAATCTTTAACTAATAGTTTCTGCCTAGTTTGGGATGGATTTTATTTTTTTGTATCTCAGAGAAAAAGCTCTGGTTCCCAAGACTGCAGAAGCTATTTTATTTACTGCTGCAGTTAATGGCACAATTTATAAGGAATCCAATGAAACATACAGTCAAGACTAAAAAAATCAATCCAAGAAATCCAAAGTGCAAGGCATTAAGAAACTGCCATTCTTGTAGAACCACAAACTAAAGCTTTGTTTCACATTAGAAGATTCTAGAAGTCCAGAACAGTGGAATTATAAAATTCAAACATTTTTCAAGTATCCTGCATGCTTGCTGGGGAAATGCTAAATGGTGAGATGGATTTTTAACATAACCCTAACTTACTTATCAATAAGTACACTCCATTGGATTTTGTATAAGACAGACCCAGTTAATACTTAAAGACCCTAGTTTTTGAACCAGTAATCAAGAATCATGTTCCGACAAGCATAAGTATGTATTTACAGTGGTCAGGCCATGGGATATTTGAAATTCAAACTGTTTCAGAAAATTTGTTACATAATGGGCTGTAATTATGCTGGATATGCAAGAGCACAATTAAAAAAAATTCCAGGTCATTTATCTTGAGGCATGTGTAAAGTATGTTAATGATACTACCTTATATACACAGAGATTTTTGTTTTTTTCTTAAGTGCTTTCATATGGAGGCAAGGATCTTCAAGGAGACAGAGATGCAAGCTTATAAGAGACAAGATACTTGAACCCAGAGAGGCCAGAGTCCACTATTGAAGAGCATATAAAATAGAGCAAAGCAGACAGCAGAAACCTTCCCCAGAGTACTACACGTAAATGGTTGCTAATGAAAAGGAGATATCTTCACAGCCTCTAAGTGTCTCCCAAATTTCACTGGGAGCTGCCTTTTGGGAACGGTACTTGTAGGATGAAGTGCTAATAAACAGTGAAAAGGATTAAAAACTGGGGAACAGCAGAACAAGAATCTGTTCGCCTTCCTCGAGGTCTGCCCAGTGTAGAAAGTTCTGTTTATAACAGGCTAATCCAACTGCTGAACGAGTGGTTGTTCAGGCTCATACAGGACTCTCCCTTGAGGACAGTCTACTCCTTTGCTCTAATTCTATATTAATCAAGTAACCTATTAACCTAGTCATCTGACCCCTGGGCGAGTCAGCCAGGCAGGAAGTGAAATTTCTCAAATTCTCACCCTGAGACAATTTGGGACAGAATCACTTTGGGTTGTTAAAAATATAAATTCTTGTATCTCACTCCAGACCTACTGAATGAATCTCCTTTGGTGTGCCCAAGAATCTGCACTCTAATAAGCTCCCCTGTTTAACTGGATAAAGGACTGAATTTTGAGACCCCGTGGGCTAGATAGAGTGTACTTCTATACAAAGGTTTACATTGAACACTACTTTGTTCTGGAATTTAATGTTATTGAATGTGGACTCCATTTGACCAACAATTCCTTTTAAATGAGAAACCAGATAACACATCCTTTATCTCAGAAAGGAGAAGTTTCACAAGCTCAAGGGGCCCTTTTTAAATCTATTTGCATTTATGCCTATTTATCCTCCACTAGTTCACTAACTTTTGTAAAACACACACACACACACACACACACACACACACACACAATGGTATAACTGATTTATGTGAGTGGCTACCCTCCAGAACTGAAGTGGCCTATAATAAGGCATATTTTCTAGAGCTGTTTAAGGAATGAAATTCATTACATACATATCCTCTGTGTTTATGCAAATAGGCTTGGAAGAACATACGAGTGACGTAAAAATAAACAGGAAAGACATAGTGCCAACGCAACAATGTGTGGTCTCTGTCTGGCCTCTGATTCTGGGACTTCTGGAAATAATAGTTAAGTCTCCTGACTTCTTGCCTCTAAAAGACCATTGAAGATAAGCAGCTAGTGGGAGGAAGGTTTTCCACCACTGTACTGAGTCGATTTGCAAGGTAAACCACCAGGAGTACAGCCATTTCCCCTTCTGCAACAAAGCTTTTCTCCCCTCCCATCCATAGGTCTGCTGTAATTGAGCTGAAATCCTGAAGCCCTGGCTGGCAAACTCACAGAGAACCAAACTGCCCTTTGTCTTCACATGTAGATGAACACCAGGGAAAGAAAGCCACCTGCCTGTTCTTACTTACCCCTAAGTCATTCATATTCTACCCAAGTGAAAACATTTTTCCCTTTACCTGACATGGCTTTCCCATCTGGAATTTGCTTATAAAACTCCTATTCACCCTTCAAAATCAAACTCAAATAAATTCTTTCCAGTAAATCTCCTTCACCTCATTTTTGGAGACAGAGTTGCTCCCACAGCATCCGGTTCACGCTCACAAACTTGTCAACAACTGGAGGGCAAGGACCATGGGCTGAGACATAAGGACAGGCTCAGGGTGAACCAATTAACTAATCGATTAAGGTGTACTTTGGGGTCATTTGACTTAAGAAATAAAAAATGGCTCCTCCACACAGAGGCTCTCTGGACTCCAAGCTAATTCTAAAGGCTGGTGATGCCAGTTATGGAATGTCATTGCCTTTCTGATAAAGTTTTCCTCAGGTATGACCAACTGAGCCTCACTGAATTCAATACATGTCCTCACAGGAAAATGATTCCATATTAAAATAACAATATTGATTAGCTACACTTCAGAAAAGAAAGTCATTCTAGCTTTGGTCTGTCACCAATGAATGCCGTTAATGAGTGCCATTACTGAATGCCAGCATTCATCTATCTTTTCCTGTTAACTCTCACTGCCCCTTGTGCCACGTGTTGAGTTGATTCTGTCATTGTCCACTTTCACAAATGAGGAAATGGAGATCTAGAGGAATTAAGTAACAACAACAACAAAAAATAAAACCCCAAACTTGCTGCCATTGAGTCAACCCCAACTCATAGTGACCCTATAGGACAGAACAGAACTGCTCCATAGGGTTTCCAAGGCTGTAAATCTTTACAGAAGCAGACTGCCACATCTTTCTTCCTTGGAGCACGGCTGGTGGATTCAATCCATCAACCTTCCAGTTAGCAGCCAAACATCCAGTCACTGAGCCACCAGGGCTCCTTTACAGCAATTAAGTAACTTGCCAATAATCACACAACTGGTTACGTGGCAACGTCATTCAAACTCAGGTTGCCTGGTGCAAAGCCCACGTCCTTTCAACAATACTGTCCTGCTCTTCTTTACTATTTTAGTTGGAATAACTTTTGTAAAGAGCTTCTAAATATTTTTCCTATTCTTCCCTTCTTCTCCCTGCTCCAGCCAAACCAACTTATTGCTGTCAAATTATCTCCCAGGAGCTGGTACTGCTTTCAAGTTGATTCCACACTTCAGTCTTTGTTGCAGTCTTCTGTGACCCTCGTACCTTCCATGGTTTGCACGGTTATGTACACACACACACACACACACACACACACACACATATTTGGAGAATAAAAACAAAGACCATATTTCTGTGACCTCATCTAGTGTTACCCGGTTGAGCAAACTACAACTATGAGACTTTAAAAAAGACTCTTTGATCTGCCCTTTGCTTCATTTATCTAGAGTCCCACATCTTTCTTTTCAATCAACACGGGAAAATTTATTTAACCAAACTTTGCATTTTATGACCCTCTACTGAATTGGTTAAGAGCTAGGCTGCTAACCAAAAGGTCAGCAGTTCGAATCCACCAGCTGCTCCTTGGAAACCCTACAGGGCAGTTCTAATCTGTCCTACAGTGTTGTTATGAGTCGGAATTGACTTGACGGCAATGAGTTTGGTTCTTTATGGACTGAATTCCAGCACTATCTGTGCCAAGTGGCTTCTTAGTTAAGATTCCAAACCCATTGCCGTAGAGTCGATTCCAATGTGTAGTGACCCTGTAGGATACAGTAGAACTGCCCCAAAATGTTTAAAAGGCTGTAAATCTTTATGGAAGCAGACTCCCATGTCTTTCTCCCACAGAGCGTCTGGTAGGTTTAAACTGCCGACTTTTCGGTTAGCAGCCAAGAGTTAAACCGCTGTGTACCAGAGCTCCTTTAGTTGAGATTTGGACGTGCTAAATGAAAACATTGCCAATTTAAAAAATATAATTTTCCTTACCCAATTTTACAAAGCAATAGTTCTCTAACTGTAACACACAGAAATATACACTAATAACTGAGGATATTTGTTAAATTACAGATTCCTGGGTCATTTCCAAAGGTTTTATTTAATAAGTCTGGGGTGGGACCCAGGAATCTCCAGTTTAAACAAGCACATTAGGTGATTTTGATGCATATATTCTGTGACCACATTCTGAGACATATTTATCAAAGAATCAACAAAAATTCCATGTCTTTCACTTATATACAGGGGAAGGCCCTAAATTCTCTAGAAGGTTCTCAGCTAACTTCTAGGACTATATTTTTCTCATGGTACAACAAATTTAGTCTTGATAGAAACAGTTGTTCAAACCTCTAAAAAATATTTCCTGAAAGCTTACCTTGAGCTAGGGATGGCAAACACCAAGTAGATAGGATATGAGTCACATCAATCACTCCCATGGATCCTGTGCCCACGACAAACATCATTTATCAGCTGTGGCATTGTCAGCTGTCATGGATTGAATGTGAACCCTAAAAATATGTGTTGGAGTCCTGACCCCTATACCTATGGTTCTAATCCAGTCTGGGTATAAGATTTTTTCGTTATGTTAATGAGCCCATATTAGTGCAGGGTGTGTTCTAAACCTAATCACTTCTGAGTGATATTGCTGTTGTCGTAGTTGATTCCGACTCATGGCGACCCCATGTGAGCAGAGTAGATCTGCTCCATAGGGTTTTCAAAGCTGTGACCTTTCAGAAGCAGACTGCCAGGCTATCTTCTCCAAGGCGCTTCTGGGTGAGTTTGAACCGCCAACCTTTTGGCTAGTAGTCCAGCACTTAACCATTTGCACCACCCAGCTGCCTTTCTGAGTGACATAAAGAGCAACATATATACAGAGATACATAAGACAAATGGGGTGAGGGAGTGGAGAGATAGGTGCCATGTGAAGATCACCAAGGAACCAAGGAAAGTCAGGGCTACAGGAGTTGAGACAAGGAACTTCCCTCAGAGCCAACAGAGAGAGAGAGGGTGCCATCCCCTAAAGCCAGTGCCCTGAATTTGGACTTCTAGCCTTTTAAACTGTAAGAAAATTAATTTCTGTTCTTTAAAACCAAACCATCCACTTGTGGTATTTCTGTTACATTGGCACTAAGAAACTAAGACATCAGCTGAGCCCGGACCCATGACCAGGAAACCACTCCCAGTCAGTCCTAGGGAACTACGTACATTATGACTTTTGGGTTCTTGCCCACAGGACACTGAAACAGAGAGAAAGCAAAGGAGTTAAATAGTGGTTGAGAAATGTTAGGCAAGTTTGGAGCCTCCCCCTCCATCTCGTCCTCCTGAACAAGCATCCTACCCCATCTCTCCCAGTCTGCTGGCAGGCTCACTGCTATCCCCGGCAGTAACCCTGGCTGCTGCGAGTGGGGGGGAACGATGCCAAAGGCCCAAGGACGGGGTGAGGAAGCCAGCTCACTCAAGGGATCTTCTGTGTACTAAGACAGAGAGTCGCTCTTCTCTCTTATTTCCTCTCCTCCCCCTCACTTAAAGAACCCCCTAAAAGGGAAGTCTATTCGGAGCTTCCCGCCCTGAACATAAAAAGAAAATCCTACTTAGGATTCTAATTATGATGGAATTTTTTCTACCATATCTGCCTGATCCTCCTCTTTCAATTCATAGTTGAGACTCAAAGGAGTCAATGATTTACCCAAGGTTAAAGTAAAAACTAGATTTCAGGTCTCTGGACTCCTACTTTACTGCTCTTCTTAGATCTAAGAATCTGTATTCAATTAGCTTATAAAAACCACACTGCACCATTCTTTGTCGACTAATTCTGTTATCGTTTTGATCGTATTTATATACAAGCTGTGATAAGCTTTGAAACTCTTTCTTTAGGGCGGACTCAACCAGGAATAAGTTTTACAGACAGCAATTCCATATAATTATAAATGATAAATCTTTAATAATATTTTCATCTACTTCTGCAAAGTTGGAAGATCATCCCATAATAATACACCCCTGGGAAGTAGGTATTTTTTTTATCTTGACCATGGTCTGGAGGAGTTGAAAGAATAAGAAAACTGAAGTCAGACACACTTGGCCTTGAATTGCCAGATGGGTAAACCAGCTGTTAATGAGTCAACCCCACCTCCTGGCAACCCCATGTGTGTCAGAGTAGAACTGTGCTCCACATGGTTTTTAATGGCTGATGATTTTTTTTTGGAAGCAGATTGTCAGGCCTTTCTTCCACAGTACCTTATCCATTTGTACCACCCAGGGACTCATCCAGCTAGGTAAAGTTGTGCAAATTACTTGATGTCTCTTCTAATCTGTTTCCTTATCTCTAAAAAGACAAACCTATTTACCCCAGAGGATTGTTCTGTAGGCGGAATCAGTTAAGGGTGTAAAATGACAAATACATGCCTGGCACATAATAAGAGCTCAGCAAATGTTAGCTCTCTCTCCCTTTTCCCTTTGCTTTGCACATGTTACCAAGTAGAAATAAGACAGGTTGTTCTCTTTCATCCTCTTTCACACATTAGTGTTTCCCAGCACCAACTACATAACTTGCAAGGCCCAGTGCAAAATGAAAATGAGGGGCACTTTCGTCCATACTTACTAAGAATTTCACGATGGCGCCAGCAGAGCAGGAAGCCAGCATGACTGCGCAGGGGGCATGCCAGGAAGCCAGCCTTGGCTATGAGACTATCTCTGCGGTGAGCCATCTCTCATCTTCTCTTTGGCCTTGTTTAGCCAGTGCTGCAGGTTCATGGCGTGCACGGGAAATAACAGCACTGACTGAGGAGTTTGACTAAAATCCTGGCCCACTGTTTACTTGCTATGCACCTTCAGCAAGTCAAAAATCTCTCCAAGCCTTGATTTCCTCTGCTGCAAATGGGTCTAAAAATAGCACTTTCCTCATAGCCCCCAGGTGCGGGTTAAATGAGATAAAGCAAGAAAAGAAACTAGCCCAGGGCCTAATATGGTGGACTCAAATGTTGACTGTTGTTATGATATCTTTATTTCCCTGGTACATCTACGAAATCTTCAGGTCTTATTAATCTGGTAGAGTCATATCTATGAGTTTCCACAGGGAATCCCACTCAGCACTGCTATAGCATCCAGGCCACAGCTCAAAAACGGCTGCAAAGTGGGCAAACTCTGCATTCTCAACACCTTCAGCAGGGCCCCTGGGTGTCAAAATGGTTGTGCTTATCTACTAACCTAAAGGTTGGCGGTTCAAAGCCACCCGGTGACATCACGGAAGAAAGCCCTGGTGATCTGCTTCCATAAAGATTACAGCCAAGAAAACCCTATGGAGTAGTTCTACTCTGTAACACATGGGGTTGCCGTTAGTCAGAATCAACTTGACAGCAATGGGTTTAGACCTAAGCATAGCGGATCACTCTGATCATAACATAAAATGATGATGATGCTATGAAATAAAATTAATGAAAATATCTGAAGTTTATACAGGCAATCTGTTTCCTAACACTTTTACATTCATTATTTCATGTGATGCCCCTTACCTCTAAAGCACAGTCCCTGGGGGGTACGAACAGTTAACACACTCAGCTGCTAACGAACTAAAAGTCTGGAGGTTCAAGTTCACCCATCGGTGTCTGGGAAGAAAGTCCTGGTGATCTACTTCCAATAACTCAGCCATTGAAAACCCTGTGGAGCACAGTTCTACTCTGACGCACATTCCCATTTGGGAATAGGGTTTTCTTTGCCATGTTAATGTGACCAGATCAGAGTAAGGTGTCCTTTAAGCCAATCACCTTTGAGGTATAAAAAGAGCACATTAGACACAGAGAAGGAAGCACAAATGGAGGGGAAGATACACACCATGTGAAGATCACCAAAGAACCAAGGAACAGAAGCTAAAAAGAGACAAGGACCTTACTCCAGAGCCGACAAAGAAAGAAAGCCTTCCCCTAGAGCCGGCGCCCTAAATTCGGACTTCTAGCTTTCTAAATTGTGAGAAACGAATTTCTGTTCGTTAAAGCCACCCACTTTGTATTTCTGTTTTAGCAGCTCTAGGAACTAAGACAGGATCTACACCAGTGGTTGTCAAAGTGAGGTCTCTCTCATCAGCAGTACCAGGGGAACTTACTAGAAATGCAAATTCTTGGACCCTGCCAGGCAATTCTGCTGCAGGCTAGAGTTTGGAACCACTGTGCTATATAGTAGGAAACCCTGGTGGCGCAGTGGTTAAAAGCTTGGCTGCCAACCAAATATTGGCAGTTTGAATCCACCAGGTGCCCCTTGGAAGCCCTATGGGGCAGTTCTGCTCTGTCCTATAGGGTTGCTATGAGTTGGAATCGACTCGATGGCAATGGGTTTGGTTTTTTGGTGCTATACGGTAAGAATTAAATTAGGCATGTCCCTGAACTCCTCCCAGTATATAATTAAACTTCCACAAATCCAGAGCCCTTCTCTCCTCACTTGTCAAAATACCTTGTTTCTTCCAGAACTGTAAAAGTCTAATGACAAAATTTCAAAAAATATTTCATTTCTGATTCTTTAACTCATTTTCATTGTGCTATAATCAAAAAGAAAATCACAAAGAAGAAAAAAATCAACTACAACACTACTTTGAAACAGCAATAACATTATTAAGATTTTGATAAAACATCTTTTTCTACCAAAATTGACAGCAGCATTGTATATGTTATTTTAGAATTTTCTTAACCTGCTTTTTCACTTAACAGTTTTTACACCCTACTTTTAATATTTTTACACATAATTTCAAAGTTGCATCATATGGATATGCCATAATACATTTAATCAAACCCTTAGCAGTTGTTTCAAATTTTTGCTTCTATAAGTAAGGCTTTCACTAATTGTTAAAAAAAAAATCTTCGCTAAAATCCATGATGCCATTCTTGGGACCATTTCCTAGTCGCGGTATTGCTGTATCAAAACGTATGCATCTTTGCTAGATGGTGCCCGGCTCCCACCACCGACCGCTCTGACAAGGATCACAACAGAGAGTTCTGGACACAGCTGCAGAAGGATGTAGAGCATAATTCTAACTCACAAAAAAAAAAAAAAAAAAAAAAAGACCAGATTTACTGGCCTAAAGGAGACTGGAGAAACCCCGAGTATGTATGGCCCCCAGACACCCTTTTAGCTCAGTGGTGAAGTTATCTCCGAGGTTCACCATTCAGCCTGGGAGCGGACAGCCCGGTAAAACCAAATGGGACTAATGAGGTACAGAAGCCCAGTGACAAGGGCCAGAAGGCAGAAGGGGACAAGGAAGCTGGTGATAAGGAACCCAAGGTTGAGTAAGGATAGTGCTGATGGGCTGTGAGGTTGTTAACCATTGTCATAGGGCAACACGTGTAGTAAACTGTTAAATGAGAAACTATTTTGTTCTGTAAGCCTTCATCTTAAGTTAGAATAGCAGCACAATTGGAAGAGAGTAGTCAATGTCACTGAACTGTGCATGTAGAAATTTTTGAAATGGTGTATCTTTGGCTATGTGTATTTTCACCAAAACAAAAAGGTTGAGAAGTTAGAGGGTTGACATGTTGAGGGGTTGTTAACCAATGTCATAAAACAATATGTGTACTACTGTTTCATGAGCAACTATTTGTTCTGTAAGCCTTCACCTGAAGTACAATAAAAAAAAAAAATATGTATGCATCTTTTAAGGCTGTTGCTACACATTGACAATGTACTTTTTAAAAACCTGTACCCGTTGCAGGGGATCAGAAAGTACTAATTCCCTTGGACCATAGTCAGTGTTATATAGTATCATTTTATTTATCTGTATTAATTTAGTACAACTATAAGTTCATATTGTTCTTCTTTAATGAGTTAAATCTTTTTGTTATTGTTATTATTATTTTGAGCCAATTAGTATTTATTTTCACTCTCATTATTTGTCCTTTTTTTGAAAAAATGTGAGTATTCATTTTTTCTTCTTATTGACTTGTAAAAGCACTTTATATATTAAAGATTGCATCTGGCAACATTTGGAGGCAAGAAAAATATAGTAAAAACTCAATTGAGTAGCATCAGAGAAGACGATTTCAATTTCTTGTTAACAGAGAATAAACTATAATTTGTTTGGATTACACTGTGGCAAATCTTTAAAAAAATCAATATATATTCCTTTTCTAGGACTGTACTATAGTGAACAAAATTTAGTCTTTCTCTGATGATCTAGGATCTTGTGGTACCTCAAGGTGATTATTCTGAATTTCCACTGTGCAAAGAGAATGGGATTCAGATTTTCTGTTATAGCAGTCCCAGAAAATCTAAATCCCAGCTCCACACGTAGACTGAGGCAAGTAATTTAACCTCTCAGAGCCTTAGTTTCCTCATCTCTAAAATAGAAATAACAAAAATAACCTCTACCTCTTATGGTTACTATAGAGACCGTATAGCATAATGGTTAAACCCACAGAATTTGGAGCCTATTTGGATTTGAATCCTATCTGGATTTTGGATCCCCATAAATTTTTGATTTGGCAAGTTTTTAATTTAGACATCAGTTTCCTTACCTATAAAAAGTAAATCTATAAAATGAAGACAACAGTAAAAACCAATTGCCATGGAGTCAACTCCAACTCATGACGACAGCATGTGTGTCAGAGCAGAACTGTGCTCCATAGGATTTTCAGTGGCTTATTTTTTGGAAGTAGATCACCAGGCTTTTCTTCCCAGGCACCTTTGGATGGACTCGAACCTCCAACCTTTTGGTTAGCAGCTGAGTGCATTAACCGTTTGCACCACCCAGGGACTCTGAGGATAATAATAAAACCCACTGCCATCGAGTCAATTCTGACTCGTAGACCCTATAGGACAGAATAGAACTGCCCCACAGAGTTTCCAAGGAGTGGCTGGTGGATTCAAACTGCCAACCTTTTTGGTTGGCAGCTGAGCCTGAGCTCTTAACCACCAGGCCACCAGGGCTCTGAGGATAACAATAGAACACATTATTAGGGTGGTGGTAAGAATTAAGGGGGTAAAAATATATATAAAGCATTTACAACAGTACCTGGCAGGCAGTAAGCACCATATGTTAGCACAACAATCATTATAGTCAAATGACAGAGCTTGTGTGAAATGTGCTCTCTCAACTACTGCTCCATACAGACGTCAGTGGCAGAGACTGTAACCGCTGTAGAGACCACCGTGGCCTTGGCAAGAGAATACGGAATCAGGCTGAATCTCTACCAAGCCCAGGACAGGTTCTGGAAATGAGCTTCTGAAGAAGTCTCTGGCATCAACTTGCTTTTTGGTGATTCACTTGTTTCTATTGAATACGAGGTGCAGGAAAACCAATCTCATTTTCTGTAAACTGAATTCTGACTGTCAGAGCTAACAATGTGAATTGATTACTTTCCTTCCATCCAGGAACTCACCTGCAGCAGACAGGCCATACAAGTTTTGTGTCAAAGGTGCCCTAAGACAGGTTTTTGCCAAATTCCCTCTTACAAAGCAGAACACTGCATTGATTTTCAGATTTGTTTTTCAGTACTGGGGTTAACTAAATTCTGGGTGCTCTGATTTACATTCTGTACCAGTTAATAGGGAAATTTCTGGTCTGAACCCTAATACGAATCATAATTAATACAGAAGATGATCAAAAGAAACTTTCTGCATTTTGGTCATTTTTATCAGATAAAACTCCCACTTTTGTTCCCATCATTTACACTGTGTAGAAAGAAAATACACCCATATGGAGTACGCCTGTAAATCAAAAACAAAGCCAATGCCCAAAATACAAATCAAAAACACTGCCTAGAACAACAGGCCTCAACTAATGAATTAAAATGATTGCTGGTTTCTTTAAAATATTAAGCCCATCTATGCTTGCCAAAAACCCCTTGGCTAGCTGAGGGATTCAAATGGCATTGTTCAGCTAAAGACTGAAATCCTTCCATTCATCATTGACATGTGAGAGACAAGACAAGGTTTTTGACAAAAAGGGGATGAGGCGCCAGATGGTTTCCATCTGTATCCCCATTGATCGCACAATGAAAACCCACCTTCCCTAATCAGAAGGCTGCGCGATACATGGGAAATGAATAACCAGTGTTTTTAAAGCACAATCGCCCCTTCCTAACCATAGATGTATAAATATTAATGAACACAATCTGGTTCTAAGCAAATTTAGCATGAACTTTTAGCAACCCTCCCTTGACAACTTCCTCCCTTTTTAACTGAATTAAGTTGCTAAGTTCTGTGATTAAAAATAGCAAATCTGTATTGAAAGCTAGATCTGTGACTGAGGCAAACCCCTCCCTTCCAGCCAGTAACCAGTTAACATAGTTCATATCAATGTGTGCTTTTTATAACCGAGAAATGGTCTCAATTTGAATGGACAATTTAGCACATATGAATAGTGAGGTACGGAGTCAACACGAATAAGCAGGTAATTGATTATTAATCTATAATTTATGTCATGTCACCTTTCACAAGAGCTTGAGCAAAGTTAGAGATTATCACACACACTACCAGTAGGGAATTGCTTTCTGCAAAGCCCTGTGTTACATCATATATATTGACACCTATGAAAAAGTAAAGGATTCTTCTAATAACCACGTATTTTTAAAAAAATGTTAACTCTTCTTCTAACTTAACGAAAAGCACTAAGACAAATTGTCAGTTTTTTGTACTGTGGCGGCTTGTGTGTTACTGTGAGCCTGGAAACTATGCCACCAGTATTTTAAATACCAGCTGGATCACCCATGGTAGACAGGTTTGAGTGGAGCGTCCAGTAAAACAGACTAGGAAGAAAGGCCTGGTGATCTACTTTCAAAATTTAGCCAATGAAAACCTTATAGATCACAACAGAATACAGTCCAATACAGTGCTGGAAGATGAACCCCTTGGGCCAGAAGGCAGTGCACAATAGTTACAACAATGGACTCAAACATATCAATGATCATAAAGATGGCATAGAACCAGGGCAATGTTTTGTCCTGTTATACACAAGGTTGTCATGAGTCAGAGTCAACTCTGTGGCATCTAACAACAAAACAGATTAAATTACTAATATTAGAGAGAAAATACTGGAAGCCTCAAGTCATGATTTGAACTCAAATCGTTAGTGTTACAGTATCTCTAATATCCTTCCCTTTTGATCCACTCCTGGAAGTTTTCCTCAAAAGTATCAGAGACACAGATTTGAAAATCCCCATCAATTCCTCTCGTTGTTTCCTTTCCTTTTAGTTCAAACAAGGAAGGTTTCCATACTTGTTCTAGTTTATGGGCTAATCTGTTGATGCAAAATATACATTTTCCAAGAAGCATATCCATATTTTCATCACTAATGGTTCCATGTGAATCAAAGTGGCCAGAATCTAGAAGTGAAACATGTCAAATCAGTACAAAGTTAATATAAAAAAGTAAATCCAAATACTCAACTTTAATCCCTCATGTGACTGGAAAAAAATTAATCTTTTTTCCTCTCTCTCAATATGTATTGTTCTCATTTGGTCAATAATCAAATTTTTATTGAGTACCTATCAAGTGTCTGGCATTGAGCTGGGCACTGAAGATCAGCGCACAGTATTACTATCATCAGGCACAGACGCTATGTCAGAGCCATCCTTCAGATGCTAGACAAATCATGTTCTCTGCCTTCTGATAACAGCATCATGGACAGAGTCTCCATCTCAAATGATCAAACCCATCTCTTAACCCCCAATTCTCTTTGGGAAATATGCTCTCAGTGAGATTATTTGCCTGTGTTACCAGCAATGCTGGTGTCTGCTTAAGGTCACCTTCACCAAGTCTTGATTCCAACTCAGAGCAACCCTATAGGACAGAGCAGAACTGCTCCATAGGGTTTCCAAGGAGCAGGTGGTGCATTTGAACTTCCGACCTTTTGGTTAGCAGCCAAACGTTTAACCACTGTGCCACCAGGGCTCCTTCTTCTACCTATCCTACCCCAACTTGGTTGTCAACAGCATGATCAGATGTCAGAATAACATTATAAAGTTGGCGTGAAGGAAGAGTTGAAACTGGCAAAGAAAATGCTGAGCATATCAAAAAGCATGTTTGGTTATGTTCAGGGCAAGAACAGGAAGGGACAGACCCATGGCTTCAGTCAGATGGTGCAATGTTAGCATATGACAAAGGGGAAGAAAAACAACTCTCTGTTGCTTTTGTAGCTTTCATCAAGAAGGCTAACCTTCAAATTGTAAAGAAAAGAAACTAAATGGTTAATTTTAGTAGTAACTGAAAAAAATGGGGAGACTGAGCATGAGCACCTAGTTCCTTTAAATGCATTTAAGTCCCTAGGACCAGGCACATGAGGTCTTCAGAAGTAATGGAGGAAAACAAACAAGCAAGCAACAAATATTTTTTCATATATATATGAGAACAGTAAAATTTGTCAAACTTCATCAAAATTATCAGAAGAGAAGAATGGGGCAGTGTGGGGAGAAAGGCAGCCATGGGAAAGAATATCATATCCGTAAGAACGGCAATTCTAGATGTTATGTTTAAATACATGGTTTATTACTATTAATAACAGAAAGTAGTGAGGTATTAAATCAGGGCTAGCCTAGGGTTGGGGAGAAGGCACAATTTAGCAAATGATATGCGATATTTGACATATGATATATTATGTATTGAATTATATATACAGATACATCGCAAAATAGCAACGCCTATTTCAGCAAGGAGCTTGACAAAGTCTTACAAGATACTCTTGGGTTATGATGGTAAAACAAGGCCTGAATGACAAAAAATGAATGGATGAGCTGAACAACGGCTAATTAATTAATCAATGTCATTTGGGAAGATGGTTTCTAGGAATATGCTATTGTGCTCTCTACTGTCAAAAACTTTATTGACGTAGGATGAAGACGGGGAGGATTATTATCACAGCTGGAGGTTCCTGGATAGTTAAGACACTACAGTCATATTTCAAAATGAATTGGAACAAATGGGTCAAAATGAATCAGATAAAAATTAGAGAGAAAAATATAAAGTACTGCATTTAAGACCAAAAACTTAATTAGGAACTTCAGGGTGTAAGGTTGGGAGAGACCTGGATGACAGCAGTTTAGAAGAAAAAAAAAAAAAAAAGAATCATCAGAGTGATATGGTAGCAAATCTGGAGGGAAAAAATTTGTATTGAGATTTAGAGTAAGGGTAACAGAACATAGCCTTTGTCCCCTTCACTCCCATTAACCACAGTAATCCTGGTGGTGATGGGGACTTTATAAAACACTGGCATTGCACTATGGGAGGAAATCACTATGAGCAATAGATAAAACACTGTTTTCAATCCACTATGAAGTCTCTTTGGATGTTCCTAAAGAATCAGGTGGCCTTGGACATAAGCGAAGTATGGAATGAAAAGTCCATGATCCTTAGAGGGAGGCAGAAGAGTGGAAAATAAAAGGGGGAAAAGGAAAGCAAGCACATAGTATTGGTACAGAAATAGACAAATCATCCAATGACACAGAATAGAAAGGCCAAAAGTAGTCTCCCATATATAAAAACCTCATTTATGAGAGCATTGGCATAGCATATCAAAAGGTAAAATTATGGACTACTCAACAAATCACGCTAGTGCAATTTTTATCACATGGGGAAAATGAAATTGGATTCCTACCTCACGCCACATGTCATGGATTGAATTATGGCCCCCCAAAAATGTGTGTATCAGTTTCGCTGGGCCGTGATTCCCAGTATTGTGTGGTTGTCTTCCATTTTGTGATTGTAATTTTATGTTAAAGAGGATTAGAGTAGGATTGTAACACCCTTACTAACGTCACATCACTTATCCAATGTAAAGGGAGTTTCCCTGGGGTGTGGCCTGCACACCTTATGTCTTACAAGAGATAAAAGGAAAGCGAAGCCAGCAGAGAGTGGGGGACCTCACACCACCAAGAAAGAAGCACCGGGAGCAGAGTGTGTCCTTTGGACCCGAGGTTCCTGCGCAGAGAATCTCCCAGTCTGGGGGAAGACTGATGACGACGAGGACCTTCCTCCAAAGCCAACAGAAAGAGAAAGCCTTCCCCTGGAGCTGACACCCTGAATTTGGATTGTAGCCTACTAGACTGTGGGCAAACAAATTACTCTCTGTTAAAGCCATCCACTTGTGGTATTTCTGTTACAGCAGTACTAGATGACTAGACACCACATAACACAAAAATTCATTCCAGGTGAGTTGTAGACTTAAATGTAAAGATAAGCATTTAAAACTTTTATAATAAAATACAGAAAAATGGGAGGAAAGGATTTATTAAAATATTAAAATTACTAACCAAAAAAATAAGAAGATATTGATAAATTTGACTACATTAAAATTAAGAACTTTTGCTCATTAAAAACACCATAAAGAAAGTGAAATGGCAAGCCACAATTTGGGAGATCTTTGCAATACCTAAAACCGACAAAGGACTAGCATTAAATCACACACACACACACGCACACACACACACACACACACACCCCTATGTATATAAGTACTACGAATCAAGATAAAAATGGGCAAAGACATAAAAAAAAGGCAGCATTAATGGTAAGTACATATCAGAAAAGATGTTCAACCTTATCAGTAATCAGGGCAATGCTTGTACAGACCACAATAAGATACATTTTAGATGGACAAAACTTAAGACCTTGATATTACCAAATGTTGGCAAGGATGTGGAGCAACAAGAACTCTAATACACTGTGAAGGGAGTGTCAACTGGTTCAACCATTCTGAAAAATAATTTTCCATCACCTAGCTAAAGAATGCATTTACCCTTGAACCAGCAAGTCCACTCCTAGAGAAACTCTTACGTGCACCAAGAGATACATGCAAGACAATTCACAGCAGCATTGTTTGTAACAGCAAAACACTGGAAATAACCTAGAAGTCCATCCATAGAAGAACAAATAAATAAATCATGGTATATTCACACAACAGAACATTATACAGCAGTGATAAAAGAACAAACTCTAGCTTTATACACTGAATGGATAAATCTTAGAAATATAATGATGAATGAAAAAAGCAAGCAGCAGGAGAATATATATATGTGGTATGCTGCCATTTGTGGTTAAGAGCTCAGCTGCTAACCTAAAGATCAGCAGTTCAAAGACACCAGCCACTCCTTGGAAACCCTATGTGGCAGTTCAACTCTGTCGTATAGGGTCGCTATGAGCTGGAATCGACTCAATGGCAACGGGTTTGGTTTTTTGGTTTTCCCCTGGACTAGGAGCTTCTCTGCACAGGGACCCCGGGTCTAAAGGATGTGCTCTGCTTCCGGCACTGCTTTCTTGGTGGTACGAGGTCCCCAATTCTTTGCTTTCTTCCCTTTCCTTGTATCTCTTGTAAGATAAAAGGTGGTGCAGGCCACGCTCCAGGGAAATTCCCTTTACATTGGATCAGGAACGTGAGCTTAGTAAGGGTGTTACAGTCCCAAACTAATCCTCTTGAACATAAAATTAATTACAGCCACAAAATGGAGGACAACCACACAATACTGGGAATCATGGCCCAGCCAAATTGATACACACATTTTTGGGGGGCCATAATTCAGTCCACGACAACCTGCTTCCTATGTCTTCCATCTACGTAAATGTATCGCCTCTTCCCTTAGTTTTGGCCCTTTCTTCTGGAGCGTCTGTTCTTCTTTAGTTCTTTCTCCACCTTCTGTTGCCCACGTCTGTCATCCTGTCCCCCAGAGATTACATCTCTGGATTCTGGGGTAGTCTTGTCCCTCCCAAGTTTACACTTTCTTTCACTGATAATATTTTCTGCAGTGTTGTTTCAGCTCTTGGATGCTTTAAATGCTGATCTTGAGTCCATTATTGTACTATTAGCGGATGTAACGGGGTAGCAGCAGAGGTCCTCTGACTTCACGGGGAGAGATGAGAATCACCATCAGCATCAGCCCAAAGCTGATCCCCATGAGGTGGAGCTCAGACACACCTCCACTCTCCAACCTTCTCACCAGTTCTGACACCAGCCTTCCTTCCCTCAGTACCCTCTACTTCTCTGCTGGATTCGGTAATTCATTGCAGTGACCACACCGAACTCATAGATCGTACTCACGATTGTGAGTTTTACTGAGAAGTAAGAGGTTATAATTCAGGATCAGGATCAACTTGAAAGTAACAGGAACAACTCAGGAGATAGAATACAGTTCATCAATCAGGACAGCTTCCAACAAAAACAGCTCTAAGCTCCTTTTCGGCCATGCCTGCAGGCAGGCCCTTTGCTTGGGCCTACTGCCCTGCTTGGGCAAGTGTTATGGCTCTTTAGCTCTACTGATAAGTGCCTGGAGGCACCCTGCTCTGCCAGCAAGCCTCCTGCCCAAAGGCACTGAGCTCTCTTGCTCTGTGGGCCAGGAAGCCCAGTGCACCATCTCATGCTGGTCTCCTTGTTCTTACCGCTCATGCCCTCTCCAGTGTTACAACTCTCTCTGTCTCCTGGGTCTAGGAGCTTCTTAGTGCAGGGACCCTGGGTTCAAAGTATGCACTCTACTCCAGACTCTTCTCTGTGGGATTGGCTCTTTTAAGCCTAGCAGATGGCCTATCTGACCAATCTCCTCGGCAGGCCACAGCCATCTAGTTTACAGAGTAATTGACCAGGCACTTCAGGGGTTTTACATGCTTTATTTACATTGTAGACTAAGCAATCCCTTTGTAAGACTGTGGCCTAGCAAATCATGTTAGCAGAACTACAAACCCAGGGTCAGAAAGGCCATATATAAACAGAAACCCATTGCCCTGCAGTGAGTGATGGATGGTAGAAATCCCCTTCTGTTTTCCATCCTGGTTATTCTCCACTGCCTCCACACCCCATATAAGCTTTGCTACTGATGGGGAAACGGAGACGGAGAAAGATGTGCTGTGTCACAGGGCACATAGTTGACAGAAGTGGGAGTGAGACTCGGGTCTCCTACCAGTCCAGGGCCTTTTCATCCTCAATGCTCTAATTATTGACCCTGAGGTGCAAAATATATAACCATTTTTATAAAGCCCACAAAAATTAACATATATATATATAATTTAGGGAGATATACACACATGTAATAAAACTAAAAATAGAAAAAAATCTGAATGATAAATACAAAATTCATAATCGTGGTTACTTCAGGGTAGAAGGCAAGGGGACAGGACCAGGAAGAAACACTATTTATTCAATATCAACCATATTGGTAATGTCCTACTTCCTAAATTGGGGTATTGTATTTATGAGGGATTTATTTCATTATTAAGCTTCATAGCCTACATATATGTTAGTACATATATACTTTTGCTTGTATCAAATGTTAAATAAGTTGAGGAAAAGAAAAGAAAGAGAGAGGGAGGGACGGAGTAGGAAGCAGACCATCTTAACCCCATCAAGGCTGGCTCTGTAGGCTCTGAAAAGTGACCCAAGTACAAAGGAATGTTTTTCTTCTTCCTCTGGACTTCAAGTGGGTTCTCAGTCATGATCACACTTATACAAAATATCTAGAACAGGCAAGTGTATAGAGATCAAGTTTAATAGTGGTTACTTGGGGTGGACGGGGGCGGGGGGAAAGACTCAATGCTTAGGGAACACTGAGCTTCTGGTAAGGGTGATGATATAATATGGGACTGGATAAGGATGAAGGATGAACAATATGATGGATATAATTAATGTCACTGAACTATATATGTGAAGATTATTGTAAAGTCAAATATTTTATCACATATATATTTACCACGTATTTTAAAAAATGGGTTCTTCTTAGAAATGGGCTAGTCTGCTTAACATCAATTTCATGTCACTAGGTCAAGGTTATAGAGGTACAATATCATGTTCAATTCTTGGAACTACATTTTAAAAGAAATGTTTGGCAAATTAGAAAGCTTCCAGGGGGAGTTAATGTAGATGCTGGGGTGCTGAAAATCCATTTTGCATGAATAGTTACATGAACTTAAACTTGGGATATTCAACCAAGAGAATAGAGAGCTTAAGAGAAATGTGATAGGTGACTTAAAATTTAAAACAAAAATGCTGCCAACCACCAGACTGAGAGCACTACAGCTAGATGGTACCCGGCTACCACCACTGACTGCTCTGACCAGGATCACAACAGAGGGTTCTGGACAGAGCTGGAGAAGGATGTAGAGCATAACTCTAACCCACAAAAAAAAGACCAGATTTTCTGGCCTAAAGGAGACTGGAGAAACCCCGAGAGTATGGCCCCGGACACCCTTTTAGCTCAGTGGTGAAGTTACCTCCGAGGTTCACTGTTCAGCCTGGGAGTAGACAGCCCCGTAAAACCAAATGAGACTAACGAGGTACAGGAGTCCAGTGACAAGGGCCAGAAGGCAGAAGGGGACAAAGAAGCGGTGATAGGGAACCCAAGGTTGAGTAAGGATAGTGTTGATGTGGTGGGAGGTTGTTAACCATTGTCAAAGGGCAACATGTATACTGTTTAATGAGAAACTATTTTGATCTGTAAACCTTCATCTAAGGTGAGAACAGCAGCACAATTGGAAGAGAGTAGTCAATGTCACTGAACTGTGCATGTAGAAATTTTTGAAATGCTGTATCTTTGGCTATGTATATAATCACCAAAAAAAAAAAAAAAAAAAAAAAAGGTCGAGAAGGGAGAGGGTTGACATGTCATGGGGTTGTTAACCAATATCATAAAACAATATGTGTACTACTGTTTCATGAGAAACGATTTGTTCTGTAAACCTTCACCTGAAGTACAATTTAAAAAAAATGCTGTCAAGTTTAAAAATTTTAGATTTATTTTGCATATAGAAGGACCACTCACTACCAAAGGATAGATATGTATAAGACTGACTTAAGCTGTGAAAATTAAAATATCAGCTCACAGCATCTAGCTAAATGACTAACTCCATATGTCAACAATGATGGCCTGTTACAGTCAAAGAATTTTCTGGAGCTGTTAAAGCATATCATCAGGTATTGTTCCATTTTGTTTTTTTTTTAATATGTTTAGAATCACCATTTCCCTTACAATGGATTGGCTTTTATAATTCAGACCATAAACTTAGTGTATTTTTGGTCTTATCAATCTAATGATATCATGTAACTGAGTTCAGTTACACCATTTATTTATTTTTATTCCCTTTACCTCAGTTCCAGAGATAACGGTAAAGAATGAATGACTCTGTTCCTCAGTAACTACCTAACTCTATGGAAATACTTAACCTCTCTAAACTTGAGTTTCCTTGGCTGTAAAATGAGAATAATAACAGTACCTATTTTTGGTAGGCTGAATAATGGCCCTTCAAATATGTCCATGTCCTAAACCCTGGAGCCTGTGAATGCTACCTTATATGGTAAATAAGACTATGCAGATGTGATTGGGTTAAGGCTCTCGTGATGGAGAGATTATGCTGGATTATCTGGTGGGCCCAATATAATAAAAACAGTCCTTACAAAAGGGATGCAGGAGAAGTCAGAGGCAGAAGAGAAGGTGATGTGACAATGGAAGCAGAAATTGGAGTAATATACTTTGAAGATAGAGGAAGGGGCCACAAGCCAAGGAAAACAGGCAACAACTAGAAGCTGAAAAGGGCAAGGAAACGGATTTTCCCCTCTGAGCCTCCAGACGAACTAGCCCTGCTAACACCTTGACTTTAGCCCAGTGAATCTGACTTCAGACTTCTGACCTCCAGAACTATAATATAACACATTTGTGTTGTTTTAAACCACTAACTTGGTGGGTAATTTGTTACAGAAGCAATAGGAAACTAAAGAACTATCTCATAGGGTTTTCATGAGGCTCAAAGGAGATAAACCAGTAAAAAGTTCTTGAGTTGTATTACTATTGTTACCATATATCTAATTTACTCAAAATTAGGGCTCAACTACACAATCAACTGTATCAGTTATTTTCCCTCATAAACCATTTTTATATCTTCATGTACAATAATGAGGAGGAGGAAGGGACTCTGGGTGGGGGTCAGGAGTTCACAGCCATTAATGGTGAGTGTCCGACAGGTGCTTCGCTTCTCCAGGCCTCCATTTCTCAACTACAATTAGGGGCTGGGTCCTTTCAGTTCTAAAATTCACTGACTATATACTTACTCGAGTAGTTCAATAAATGGTTTCTGAGTCTACCCTCTGCCTTTCTCTTCTAGTTTAATCTGTAGCTGTTTAATTCTCTAGTGCCAACTTCCTCTAGGTTATCTTTGCATTGGGCACTGATTAACCAAGGAGGCCCCAATTATATGATTAAAACAAAAAAGAAGATAAAAAGAGGCCATACAGTTCTTAGTTTAAATATATGTTTAAAAACGGTATTCAGTGTTTTAAAAATAACGTCCTTAGCAAAAAATCCTGTCTCTAATAGCTTTCCCCTGTCTTCTTCTCTCTTTCATTCCAGGCTATCACTTGCAAGAACAGGGTTAGGTGGCCATCCTCATCAAGTGTTCTACCCAGGCTATTATCCTCTCTCAGTGGTAGGATGTTTGACACACTTTCCTTATTGTTAAAGGTGTAGATAGCAGTACATGGGGACAAAATACGATCAAAATAGAACAGACACCAAAGTGCCATTGAACACAAACTTCCTTTCATATCCGTTTTCTCCAACGCACCACGGAAAGTCCACGAGAAAGCTCTTCCACCCATCAATTATTCTGTAAATGTGAAGCATTCTTATTTTTTAACTCACTGTGGGGTTAGATGTTGTGCTAGAGACACAGACAACATTCAGCTGACATCCAGAGGAAGCTATCTCAACAGGAGGACATCCTGAAAACTTCACAAGGTAGTCTTGAAAGAAAAATAGATCTTTGCCCCCTGGAAAAGACAGGAAGGGCATTTCAGGGAGAAGGAATGATACATGCAAAGGCAGAGAAGCATCTTCGAAAAATAGTAATAAGTTCAGTGTGTTTGGCATGTAATTGGGAGGAGGTAGACAATAGCAGATGAGGCTAAGGTCAGTCTCTTTCATTACTGTATATGCCATGCTGGACATCTGAATTTTATCCTGTAGAGTTCAGCAATCAAAAAAAAAAAAAACTGCCATCAGGAATATGGAATGTTCAGATTTGCTTTTTAGAAAATGGAAAATAGGTGGAAATATCCAGGATGTTGCAATCATCTAGGCCTGGGATAGTGACTGCGGTCAGGGGTGGAGGGTGAAGGGAAGGTACTAGACTAGAGCAATCTTTCATTGGAAACCAACTGTAGAGAAGAGCTCTACAATGATTTGGCTGTCTCTGGATTAGCTAATTAGGGGCATGGTGATATCACTGGCCAAGCCATAGAAAGCAAGAACAGAGGAAGACGGAACAAAAGTTGGAGACAACAGACATTAAACTGAGAACACTGGGTAGATGGAAAAATAAAAAAAAAAAAACCAGTATGCTAGAGAATAGAGCCACTTAGGCAAATTGAGGTAAGGAAGGGGACAGGAAATGTATGGGCAGAGAAAGACAGGGGGAGATAAAGAAAGAGTGGTGTCAGAGAAACCAAAAGGGGAAAAAGATGAACAGGGAGGACGTGCTGGTCAGCTGTGCCAAGCACAGCAATGAGGTCCAGTAAGTTGAAAGCAGAAATAGGTACCGCAGAATCACACCAAAACTCCAAGACCCTTGAGGATCGCATGTGAAGATGAGCAATTCTTCTCTTCCTAACATGATGAGTTATCTTCTGATAACTCTCACAAAACTTTGCATATGCCTTACACAAAGTATGAGCTCGGTGTGTTTGCTAAGTGGAGCCACAGGGAATGGAGGCATTCCCATATTCTTATGATGCCAGCAGGCAGAGCCAGACTCCAGCCACAACCATGCAAAAACTTAAAGTCAAATCGGCCCTTAAAGTATTTAAAAAAAGAAAACAACGAGTAATGTGAGGTCAGGAATGAAACCAAAGCGTGCAGCAATGTGCACACATGCAGATGCTCCACAGGCTGCCTCCTCCCCAGCCCCCCAAACTGTTTAGGAAGAATAGATGATTAGGCCTCGGTATAATTAATTCTCTTTCAAAGAAGGAGAAATTAATTGCAGCTGAAGTGAGTAGAGAAATCAAAGAACTACATAAACACTTATACACACAATAATCATTAAATACACCCTTAAGAGCAGTGGCAGGAGAAAGCAGAGACTGGAAGAGAATAAAAAATGACAGT
This sequence comes from Dugong dugon, assembly GCA_030035585.1. Classification (NCBI taxonomy): domain Eukaryota; kingdom Metazoa; phylum Chordata; class Mammalia; order Sirenia; family Dugongidae; genus Dugong; species Dugong dugon. The sequence goes on along the minus strand of CM057480.1, from coordinate 15,259,998 downwards.
TATGTACTGAGAGGGGATTAGATAGACCCCAGGGTGAGTCAGAAAACAATAGAGTTCCTGTCTGAGGAGAAAGAAGAGAAAGAAATAATACTGGAATAACAATGTCAGTACATATCTGCGGGTAAATACAGGGGACTGTGCTTTTCTCACATCACAAGGAATATGCAAAGGAGATCCAAAGAGATGCTGTGTTTCTAAGGGGAAAAAAAAGACAGAAAGAAGAAAAGAATGATGGGAAGAGACTGCATTACAGAGGGAAAGGCCAATGATGTAGGAGAATGCAGGAACTGTATGCATTGCTTTATGCTGTCTTTAGGAGTCCGTGGGTGGCGCAAATGGTTAAGCGCTAGGCTACTAACCAAAAGATTGGAGGTTCAAGTCCACTCAGCGGCACCTCAGAAGAAAGACCTAGTGGTCTACTTCTGAAAAATGAGCCATACTCTAACATGCATAGGAGTGACCAAGAGTCTGATTCAACTTGATGGCAATTGGAACTGGTACTGGTATGTTGTCGTTGTCTAGGCCTTCAGGAAAGGGCTGTACAGTTTATAAGCAAGACAAGCTCTGATTCATGCCTCAGCTAAGAAACACAGTCAAAACTAACAAGAAGTCAGGTTTCTGAAAGATGTATGTGTATATACATATATGTAACATATTTTTACACAAATAACACTTACCTTCTACGTTTGTTTGCCGACTGTGCCCTCCCTGTTCAAGACATTTTCATAAGTGCGCTATGCTAGTTTTTTACAGCAACGTATTAAAAAAAATTGGCATAGCGGCGCTTACGAAAATACCTCATGGGAGGAGGACACAGTTGGTAAACTAACATAGAAGGTGTGTGTTATTTGCGAAAAACACGGTATACGTGTATTTATATGTATAGACAAACGTCTCTTGCAGAAGAATTTCAAATATTTATGTAGATACTTGACCCTCAAGGAGGTGAGAATAACTCCTCATTCCTTAGATTTAGGCTGTGCATAGTGACTTCCTTCCAAAGAGGGAGAAAACGATTTTACAGTGGAGAAACCTGACAAACACTACCTCAGTCAGTTGATCAAGGTCAACCTCAGTAGTCATAAATCATGTTCACAGTATGTACCCTTCATATGGGATGAGAATAGCACTTTACCTCTGTGATCTTCCTCCCAAGAACCCATAACCCAATTCTTATCATGAGAAAAAATCAGACAAATCCTAATAGTGGGGCATCCCACTACCTGAGCCAGTACTCCTCAAAATTGTCAAGGTCATCAAAATCAAGGGCAATCTGAGAAACTGCCACAAGCAAGAGCAGCCTAAAGTGACGTGACAACTCAATGTAGTGTGGCATCCTGGACGAGATCCTGGTACAGAAAAAGGACATTCAATAAAAACTAAAGGAATCTAAATAACCCATGAACTTTAGTTAAATATATATATATACCTATATATTATTTATATTACACACACATACACATGTATATATATACACACGTATACATACATGTATGCATATATTTATACTTTTTTATTTTTGAGTTTTCAAAAGTATATCTGCTTGAGCAAATTGGAAGATTAATGAGAGCAATTAGTGATTTTTAGCTTCATTCTGGGCCTGGTTGTCGAAAATAATGAAGATTCAAGTTATTAGGAAAGGCTTCTGGGCAGGGTGGCCAGGAAGATCATGCACATTGAACCATCTGTGTTCACTGTCTTTGAGCTTCTCTGGGCACCTCCCATTTACCAGAAAGGTCTCCTCCTCTGCCTGAAGTATAATAATAATGTGAACCACCTCATACTGTGGTCAAATAATAATGTGAACCTCCTCATACTGTGGTCAAAGAATCAGCTAATCAATGTGAAGAATGGGTACATATAGATACATTTCCAGGTCTCAGCTCTGGCTGGTGCATTAAGATCCACTTAGAAGGTGGACGTCCCTAAGCATTGCCGCAGAAAGTTGACTGTAAAGAGATTATTCATTCTGTTAAGGGTGATGGAAAAATCTGGAAATGAACAATGATAATAGTTGCACAACATGGTGAGCACATTCATGTCACTGCTTTGTACATGGGAAGAATACTGAAATAGCAAATGTTTTCTTACATATATACTTATCACAATAAAAAAAAAAGGAGAGGGAAAGATTTTTCAATTCATACATCAATCAAATGTGTATGGACCAGGCCCTTTTCTCCATTAAGCATAAAAAGAGGTAACAGAAGTTTGTTATTCTCTGGATTTGTGCAAGGGTTCTGTTATCTACATGCTGAAGCCAGAAAGGAAATAAAGAGAAGAAGATGAACATACCTTTGGGCCCAGAGAACAAACGTCCCAGCAGAAATGGGTTCATCCTCCTCTGAATTCCTACACAGTTTTGTACCTCCTGATGATACAGGTCCTCCTGCATCTTAGTTTTTGTTTGTCTTCATAGCTCAGCTCTCCTGCTCTTTTGCAAGCGTTTCACGGGCAGCACTGCATCTTAATACCTTAGGGGAACGATCTCTTATGTTTGTCAAGGGTTTCAGGCTTTTGTAAGATGTCTCAGATGCACTACCTCACTTGGCCTTCCCACGTCTGTCAGTTAGGCAGAGCAGGCAGGTTATACTCAGACATGAAAGAACTGAGGTTAAAGAAGGTTAAATGACTCAAAAGTCACATGGCTGTCCAGCTTAATCCCAGAGTCAGAAATCAGGTACATCAATCTAGACTCCCATACCAGGCCTCTTTCCCCTACACCAAGCTTTTCCTTTCCCACATGCCATCTTATATGGCTGGTGGTCAGTCGAGTGCCCATTATGAGAAGGATGGCTAGAGAGAAGTAGGAAGCAGCAGAAACATAAGACAGTTAAAAAGAGAAAAGGAGACAGACACCCACTGGTCTTCGTGTTTCTCTAATCTGATAGTCCCTGGACCACTGTTAGCAAATATGTGATGACTCCAATTGTTTCACAGCCATAAAAGAGTCAGGTAGCATTGCCACCATCAGAAGGAACAAAAAGGAGTTGTGTGGGGGCGTGTGCATGCATGCGCTGTAAAGGACAAAATGGTATGATAAATATAAGATCATTGATGATGGAGTGAGGCAGGTCCTCAGTGGGCACCTATTCCTGTGTTGCTGGAGAGGTCCTAGATCGGCCAGACAACCTGGGTCTGCAGAGGAGTGCTCCTGGGAAATGACCTTCTCTTCAACCAGTCTCAGAATATGAGCATAGACTAGTAAATTGGGGCTCTTAGGGGAAGCTTATAAGGGAGTGAGAGAAGCATGACAGGGCAGGGGAAAAGCAAACAAAAATATGGCATCAGAAAAAGGCTAGCCTGATCCCACCAGGGGCTCTGGAGAGTAAATTACTCTGCAAAGGTTGTCCTGCACAGAAGCAAGGGGGCTGAGCTGTTGTACGGCATCAGGTAGTCATTGGCCAAGGGCTGACCCCAGGGATGGGGGATGTAACCTCCCAGGCATCTCTGGATGAGACACATCTCATCCTTTAAGGGCAGCCCTCCAGGGGAGGGTGCAGCTGTGACACATTAGCAGCCAACATCTGCAGCAGCTGGAAGACGGTGCACTAGCCCAGGGGAGGGGGTCCGCATAGGACATTAACAGCATCTGCAATAGGCAGCTTCTCACACCTACAGGAATATACATTCCATGGAGGTGGTCCAGTTCAGAGCTGGATGTCCTCTCATGGGGATCTACAAGGAACCTGGAAAGCCACTTCTCTCCCTGGGGCCATGCTGTGTTACACCTACTTCATGAAACCATATGTGTAAGTTTCTGCGTTCTTTCTCTTTAATGAAACTTTATAACCTCTAAATATGTGAGTTGATGTCATTTGGTCAATCACTATCACACTGTGACCACACATACGAAAGACTACTTCACAAATCTACTTTCCTCCACTCAAGTTTCCATTTGTACCTCTCAGGGACAATGGGCTTAATAACTCCTAAAAACAACCCATTCTATTTTGCTATTAATTACATGTTAGTAACTTCTAAAATCCATTTCCCTATAATTTCCATCCACCAGTCATGAAAAAGAGGCCTAATCTTTAGATATCTTCTCTTCCACAGGCTAAATATCCACAACTCGGATTATTCCCCAATAGAGGGCATGATTTCAAATCTGCTCACCCATCTGGTCCCTGCCAAATGGAGAGATTCCAATTTGACCATGACCCCATTAAAGGAGGTGCCCAGAACTATCCAACCCTCCAGGAGTGGTATGGCCCACATGAAGCAGACGAGGACCATCCTTCTCCTGGATACAGCATTGCCACTGATGCAGTCTCAAATTATCGGCATTACTTAAATGAGCTCCATTACAAACCCCATTACACCCTATATTTATTCTGGGCTTGTAAACAACTAATGTAAATATTTTTTCATGTGCTGTCTGTCTCACTCCATCCTTAGTTTCTAGGTTGACTTTTTTTTTTTAAATCTAAGTATAAGCCACTATACCTATTCCAATTAAAAGTTCATCTTGTTAGATTTGGCCCACTGTTCCAACCTGAATTCATCTCTTTGGGCTCCAATTCTCCTGTCCAAAGTATGTTCTATGCTTCTAGGCTTCATGTCAACCCCAACTTTGAAAAATATGTCATCTATATCCCCACCAAAATTATTGATGACAATCAATACCATTGTAGGGCCAAGGGTGGATCTTCATAGTGTCCCATTAAAGACCACCCTTCCTGGAGTGGTTGTGGTGCTCACACAGCTTAACGGATGCTTTTTCCAAACCCCAGTCTAAATTTGACAATGAATTCACTCCTTCAGAAATGTATTCCAACATATCAAATTTTGAAGAATGCTAAAATATAATTAATTTATAAGATATTTGCCATTACATTCACATACCAGGATATAAGAAACAGAATAAGAAGTTTATAATAGTATATTATTCTGAATAAAAATAATCCAAGGAGATAAACGCCAAATGTAGACTATGACTTTAGAATAAGAAGATCACTTTCTTCCATTTGGAAGAGGATGACAAGTCTGATGGGGCCAAGGGGATGATAACTGAGCCCTGGGCAGAAACACATGGAATGGAACTGTACTAAAAAAAACAAGTGAGTGGTGATAAGAAAATACAAGCAGACAAAATGACTGTGTTAGTTTTGTACTGCTGTATAACAAATTACCACAAATTTAATTTGTTGTTGTGTGCCGTCAAGTCGATTTTGACTCAGAGTAGAACTGCCCTATGCATAGCGTTTCCTTGGCTGTAAACTTTACAGGAACAGACTGCCACATCTTTCTCCCACAGCAGCTGGCAGGTTCAAACCACCAGCCTTTTAAACAGCCGAGTGCATCACCCATTGCACCACCAGAGCTCCTTACAACTTAATTAACAGCTTAAAACAACAGAAACTCATTATCTCATAGTTTTTGTGATTCCAGAGTCCATAGACAGGTAGGTTGGGCCCTTTGCTCAGGATCTCACCAGGCTAAAACCAAGATGTTGGTCAGCTCATTGGCTGTTGGCAGAATTTAGAAAGGTCCCCACTTTCTTGCTGGCTCTCAGCTGGTGGGCGGGGGGGGGGGCATTCTCAGCTCCTAAAGGCCACTCGCTGTTCCCTGACATGTGGCCCTTTCCACATTATGGCAGTTTGCTTCTTCAAGGCCAACCACAAGAATCTCTCCCTTCAGTCTCCAAAGAAGGAGTCTCACATAACGTAAAGCAATCAAGAAAATGACCATCCCATCATATTCACAGGCCTGTTCACACCAAGGGGAAGAATTATACAGGACATGTACACCAGGGGATGAGAATCTTGGGGCTATGATAGAATTCTGCCTACTACCACAATGACTTAGCATGGCAGAGGCATAGTGAGAAATGGTGGTAAAAAAGGGGCCAGGAGAAACACTTCATGCCCTGCCATAGAGTTTGAACTTTATCCTGAAAGCAATGGAAGCACATTAAAAGATACCTCTCCCTCTGCAAGGAGTAGTGGTTGAGAGAGTATTCTGGAAGCACAGCACTTCAAGAGAATATCAATGAATGAACCTAGGCAATATGTATAAAGCACAGTATAATCCACATACACACTTGAATTACTTGCTTATGATTTATTAACTCACTTGTCTACATGACAACCGTGAGAAAGCACAACTACACCTTGCCTCTGTCATTATGATTAAGGGTGTCTTTCACATACCAGAATCAGAAAAAAAACAAACAAACAGTCTGCGTTATTATAAAACCCCCCTCCCAAAACAGAAACACCCTGTCTAACAGGGTCCCCAAAGTAAAGACTTGAGGTCCTTTCCTGTAAGCTGCTGGCTTCCTCAGGAAAACACCATTATCTCTGACTTTTGGAATACAGATGTCTGAAGATAGACGAGGACTCACACAGATACGGTAAGTATGTGAGGAACTGCTGTTTTTCCACCAATGAGGATTTTGAGCAGATTAACTGCAACTTCGTGAGTTGGCTTTTTTTTTTTTTTTCCTTCTTCTTCTTTAAATACCTGCTGTACCCTTATGCAGGGAGTCTACTTCTTCTAAAGGTTTCTAAACATTGCAAATAAAATACTTGAATTCTCAATTTGTCTTTGAGTTTTCCATTGACAACTGTCTACACATTGTAACCTTGAGAACAACCGCAGGATTATATTCTTAAATATAATAATGAAAGTAGTAGAAGCTACTTACTATATGCCAGGGACTGTTCTCAGAGTTTCATGTCCTCATAGTCAGAAGGGGAAATTGTGGCATAGAAAGCGTAAGTAACTTGTTAGAAGTTACATAGGTTGTTAATGGTGGAGCTGGGCTGTGAACCCAGGCTGCTCCAATAGTTTACTGCCAGTGAGACAAGATAAGCACCAACTACTCTCTTCCAAGTAGCCTTTGAAGGACTCAGTAAATGATCACTGACTAGCAATGACTATTTCTGAGGCAGCATTGTCAGAAGTATATAAAAACTAAGGTCTAATAAAGTGAGGCAGAGAAGTGTTCACTATGAGATTATATTACAGAAATGAGGGACAGAAAAACAGTAGGATAAATAAATCCAAGATACAGTTCTTAAAAAGAAATAATATAAACCTCAGAATTATACAGTAAACCAAGAAAAAGAGAAGCACAAATATAAAAATCTTAGAAATTATAAAAGAATACTGTGTACAACTCTATACTTATTATTTTTAAAAACCAGAAAAAAAGAGAGAAAGAACAATTTTTAGGTATAATGTGAATTACCAAAATTGACACAAGCAGAAATAGAAACACTGAATGGACCAATGATCAGAGAAAACGAAGAACAACAACTAGAAACAAACAAAAAAACCTGAAAACATTGTCAATGCATTATCTGGTTCAAAAAACAATCCAGACCCAGAAAACCTCACAGGAAACATTTTTTAAATACTCAAGAAAAATATAATTCCATAGTTCCAGAGCACAGAAAAACAAAAAAATTTATAATCATTAAATGAAGTTAACATCATTCTGATATCAAAACTGACAAGCAGCATAAAAATTCAATTAATGACCAAATTCATTACAAAAATTGATGCAAAAATCTGAAACAAATATTGAATACAGCAGTGAGGTAATAGAACATTTCATCATGATCAAGATGATCAAACGTTAGGAAATCTGTGATTACAGTACAGCATTTTAATACATCAAAGGCAAAATTTACATGATTATTTTAAAAGAAAATACGATACTCTGTACCAAGTCTGGTGTTAAATGTATTATAAACAACTATCATGGGTACTCGTAATATTTTTACAAGATATTGTATTATTATCCTCATCTTACAGAGTAAGAAACTAAAATTGGAAGAGAATAACTATTCCACAATTATAAGAGAAGGAGGAGGAATTTAAGCCTAGGTATGTCTGGTCACAAATACTATACTCTAGCTTCCATGCTCAATGTTCTCCTCATAGATAAAAATTTGCCAAAATAATCAAAAAGGCATTTGACAAAACTTTAAAACCAATTTTTTATTAAAAACTCTATCAGCATATTAGGAATATAACAAAATTTCTTTACCATGGTTAGGAAAGCTATCATAAAATAAAGAACTTAAAACTAGAAACAAGATAAGAATACAAGTAAGTATATTTAACATCGCTATGGAAGTTCTGGCCAATGATATAAGACATGATTTGAAATAAGAGGTATGTTGTTTGAAAAGGTAGCACAATCATTTTTTTGCATATAATATGATTGTCTACTAAGAAAACTTGAGAGAAATCAACTAGAAAAATTGATTACTATTAATAAATAAGTAGATTAAAAAAACAAAATCAATAGTGGTCATATAACAATAATCAACAATTAGAAAACAATAGAAAAAATCCTCAAATATAATTAAATATAAAATACCTAGGAATAACCTTAATAAGAAGTATGGGCAAATAATTATTTTTTTGTTACATCTTTTATTTATTTTTTTCCTTTTGTTTTTTTAATTGTACTTTAGATGAAGGTTTACAGAACAAATAGTTTCTCGTTAAACAGTCAGTACACATATTGTTTTATGACATTGGTTAACAACCCTATGACATGTCAACACTCTTCGTTCTTGACCTCGGAGGACTTTATTTTATTTAATTTTTTTTGGTGAAAATAATAATTATTTTTTTTGGTCACATCAAATGGTACTTGAAAACTCAGAGAGACATTGTGAAATACTTGAAAATTATAAAGACACAAACACTTCCAAAATAATATATAGGTTGTGCATTATTCCATACCCAATTCATCAGGATTTTTTTTATTAATTCCAACATTCACCATGAAGAATGCTTCGATGATAATTACATTTGAAATACAGAGTAATGAGAGGCTTAAGGCTTCCCTTATCGGAAATGGAAATGTGCTGTACAAATTATAATAATGAAAACAGTATGGTCCTGCTGTAATAATCAATAGATGGTTAATAAAATAGAACACAGAGCTCAGATACAGAAATGTATATATCAAAATTTAATTAAAGATATCTTTAATCATAAATCAGTGAAGAAAAGAGGGGTTATTCAATAAATGGTGTTAGATTTAAACTATTTAAATAGTTTAAAAATCATATCTCTACCTCACATTATATGCCAAAATAAATTACAGATGGACTATATATTAAATTTAAAACACAAGTATGAAGGATTATGTAAAATATAGGTAGATATTTACCAGATATTGGACCAAGGCAAGCATTTCTAAACATAACAACAGTGGAATATGTGACAAAGTAGATTTGCATGTAGTAATAAACATGAAAAAATGTTCATATATTAGATAGCATAATACTCAAAAATAAAAGGCAAACACCAAGCTAGGAAAATATCTTCCACAGACATGACACACAAAGAAACTTTAATAGATAGTTTATAAGAAAAATATAAACATCTGAATAGATAAATGGAGCCCTGGTGGCACAGTGGTCAAGAGCTCGGCTGCTAGCCAAAAGGTCAGCAGTTCAAATCCATCCCCGACTGGTTGGAAGCCCTATGGGCCAGTTCTACTCTGTCCTGTAGGGTTGCTATGATTTGGAATCGACTTGATGGCAATGGGTTTGATGTTTTTAGTTTTGAATAGATAAATGGGCAAAGAACATGGATCAACCAGTTACAAAAAAACTGTAAGTGCCCAATAAGCGTTCAAACATGTTCAACCTCACTAGTAAGCAAAATGCGAATTAGTATAAATTATACATTTTCCTTCTCACACTAGGAAAAGTTTTTAAATGACTAATGCTTAATGCTGCAGAGTGTGAAGTGAGACAGACACTCTCATACACAGCCAGAAAGATACAGATTAATACATTTGGCTATGTCTAAGAAGAGCCATAAAAATGGCTGTGCCCTTTGACCTTATCTGCTATGAACTGTCCAGTAGAAATAATTAAGAAGTTGGCAAAACATGTAGCACAAGGCTGCATCATTCATTCTAGGAGGACGTACAAACATCCAACTGTAGATGTACATCCCAAAGTGCATTATTATACCAAAAAAACAGAAAAAAACAAAACCCACTGCCGTGGAGGCAATCCTCACTCCATAGGGTTTCCAATGAGCGGCTGGTGGATTCTAACTGCCGACCTTTTGGTTAGCAGCCAAGCTCTTAACCACTGCGCCACTGGGGCTCCCAATATTATACAGTCATTAAATAATTATTTTTGAGAATATTTAATGCCTGAGGAAACGTTTCCAGTTGAGCGGTGACCACTGAAAACATTATATTGTGTGAAAAAAGTCAGTCACAAAAGGACAAATGCTATATGATCTCACTTATACGAAATAAGCAAATACATAGAACCCAAAGATTATTAATGGTTACCAGAGGTGGGAGGGGAGGGAAAGGGGGAATTTTTGCTTAGGAGGCATTAAGTTTATGTTAACAGTGGTGGAATAATTTAGAAAAGGATAACAATAATGGTTGTACAACCTGAAGAATGTAATCAATGTCACCGAACTATACATGTAGAAATTGTTGAATCGGTGAATGTTTTGTTATTATGTTTTCACCACAGTAAAAAAAAAAAAAAAAAAAAAAAACAGTATCCAAAACAAACAAAACCAAACCCACTGCCGTCCAGTCAATTCCAACTCATAGCAACCTCACAGGGTTTCCAAGGCTATAAATCTCTACAGAAGCACATTGCCCCATCTTTCTCCCGTGGAACTGCTGATGGTTTTGAACCACTGACCATTCCAGTTAGCAGCTGATTGTGTTAACCACTGCACCAAAAACAGAGCCAAAAAAAACCCAGTATCAGAATCTGGTCCTGATTCTTTAGTATAACTATATATATATATATATATATATATATATACACAGAGATATATAGATATATAGATATAGTGTATATATATATAGATATAGATATATATATAGTGCCTATTTCTGAGTATTAGACTAGGTACTTTTCATTTTCCATAATGAATGTCAGAATAAAATTTATTTTCTAAAGAATAAAAACAATACAATTATCCACAAGAGGAACCAGATGCTGGACACATGGGATATGACCTTCGGAGGAAATGATCATTCCAGAAGCCTTGTTCGCGAGTGCCCCTCTAATTTTGCTGCGCCAACTCAGAAGGAAAGGAGTGGAGTGGTGTCCCATAAGCCACCACAGACTCTAAATGGACTCATCCCAGAAGCCACCTCTCCATCAGATCTGGCTCATCCCTCCTCTGCTCCTTCTACTCTGGCCCCTTCCTGCTCAGCTCTGCCAACCTCCACTCTCCTCCCACTCCAAGTCTGGCCACAACAAAACAATCCCAAAGCAGGAAGCAGGTCTGGAGGGAGGTCAGCATGCTGGGTGATATCAAGGGAATGATGTGGGTTTCTGCAGAAATGCCTTCTGCCTCCACTCAATTATCATTTCACAAAATTATCCACACTGGAAAGATCTTTATCAAGAAAATCTATACTTTTGAGAATTCTGGCAAGGCTTGCTGTCATGATGACATCAGAAGTCTTTTTCTCTCTCACCAGCATGAATCAGGGAGCTTGATTAAAACCATTTCATTTAATCACTCAACAGTATTCAGCAAATACTTATCAGGTGCCCTCTAGGGTTCTGGGAAACACACTGTGGGTGCGGTAGGCAGAACAGCAGCCCTAGAGATACCCACATTCTAATCCCTGGATCCCGTGAATACGCAAAAAGGATTTTTCAGATATGAGTGAGCTAAGGATCTTGACATGGGGAGATTATCCTCACTATCTGGGAAGATGCAATGTAATAGAATGGTCCGTATAAAGGAAAGGGGCAGGAGAGTCAAGGAAGTGTGAGGAGGGTAAGCGAAGGACAGAGTGACACAGGGCCATGAGCCTAGGAACACAGACAGCCTCTAACCAACACCAAAACCCACTGCCGTCGAGTGGATTCCAACTCGTAGCAACAGAGCAGAACCGCACCGTAGCGTTTCCAAGGAGTGACTGGTGGATTCAAAGTGTAAACCTTTTGGTTGGCAGCTGTAGCTCTTAACCACTGTGCCACCAGGGCTCCGGGCAGCCTCTAGAAGCTGCAAAGGCATGGAAATAGCCTCCCCTAGAGTTCCAGAAGGAACATAGCCCTGCCGATCCATTTTGAACTTTTGACTTCCAGAACTGCAAGATAATAAATCCGTGTCGTTGCAGCATCTCTATGAAACTAATACAGTGGGATTCAATGAAATCTAAAGCCTCCCTCCATGTAGCCTTACTGTACATTTATCACATTAAGGCATTTCTTGTTTATGCCAGAATTTCCCAAAATGCATTACAGTGAATTCAAGGCCTACAAGACATTCCACAATTTTAAAAAGAGTTCTCTAATCAGACTTGTATAACCTCTCACCCCTTGAAGACTCACAATGTACTTTAGTATATTAAAGACTACGTAGTCTTACAATCCACCACCTGTCTGTCAGTCTGTCATACGTGCATGTTGCTATGGTGCTGGATGCTATGCCTTCAGTATTTCCAATACCAGCAGTGTCACCTAATGGTGAACAGGTTTCAGTGGAGCTTCCAGACTAAGACAGACCAGGAAGAAAGTCCTGGAGATCTACTTCCAAAAACTAGCCAGTGAAGAAAACCTTATGGATCACAACAGAATACTGTCTGACAGAGTGCTGGAAAATAAGCCCCCTAGGTTGGAAAAACGAAAAAAACCTATTGCTGTTGAGTCAATCCTGACTCATAGTGACCCTACAGGGCAGAACAGAACTGTCCCATAGGGTTTCCAAGGAGCAGCTGGGGGATTTGAACTGCCAATCTTCTGGTTAGCAACTGAACGCTTAACCACTGTGCCACCAGGGCTCCCCTAGGTTGGAAGGCACTCAAAATACACAGTGACCAAAACAGTGGACTCAAACATACCAATGATCATGAAGATAGCACAGGAGTAGGCAAGGTTTTCATTCTGCTATACATTAAAAGCTGACTTGGCAGAAACCAGCAATAACAGTCTCAACTGAGAAACCTGTTTAGCTTTGTTTTATCCAGAATTTTCCAAATTTATTTGGCCAAAAGCTTTTAAACATCTACTTACATTAATACCATTAGCAGCAACAGATATTTATTGCATTGCACATCTGCTATGTGCCAGGCGCTGGTCTGGGCCCTGGGGATACAAAGGATGAAGACATTCTTTACTTCTTGTAGTTAAAAAAAAAAAAAGAGAGAGAGATTAAGCAAACTTTGAGAAACCCTGTTAATTCCTATGACACTTGAAACATAGTGTCTTATGGTTTTAGTTATCCTCTTAGGTCTTGTCCCTTATTTCACCCAACAGGAAGTTAAGTTCCTAAAGGACAGGTGTATTTCTCTGCAGGTTATACCCCTCAGTTCCATCAAAAGCTATTTTTTGGTAGCTCTACACTCAGGGAGCTAATATTCCAGTTTATGAGATATGCATAAATCACATTCGTAAGACATAAGATATTTTAAGAAGGAAGATGAGAGATTTTTGTTATCTAGTTTGACAGATAAATGTTGTTACTGAGAAATTGAACTGATTGTCCCAGACTGTTTTAGTGGAAAATCTCTAAGTTATATTGTTCAGAAGAGCTTCCTGAATTGAATGAACTTTTAAAACTGTGAAGGGAAAGCATGGTGACTCAAACAGCTAGAGTCTCTTCCTTTATTACCATGACCTTCTTCCTTCCTACCCTCTCCTTCCGGTCTTGATGGCCCTTTGAGGTAATAGTATTTAGCTGATTTCTAAGGTAGTATGATGGTACAGTTGGATCTTTGGGTCATTACATCAAGTAATAAATTGGGCATTAATTATACCCTATTTTCCCAAAGGTCCCTGGGTAGCACAAATGATTTGAGCTCGGCTGCTAACTGAAGGGTTGAAGGTTGGAGTCCCAGAGATGCCACAAAAGAAAGGCTTGGTGATCTATTTCTGAAAAAAAATCAGCCGTTGAAAACCCTATGGAACACAGTTCTATTCTGACACACGTGGGGATGCCATGAGTTAGAACTGACTCAATGGCAACATTCTCCTTGCAAAAGTATTTACTGCAACTTTCCATTCTCCATGATCACAGGTGCCATAATTATGCAAATATTGTAAGAAATTGAGTGATTTTATGATGGTTGATGAACACTTTGAGCAACATATATTTTAATTATAAAATTAGTAAGCGTAGCCTCCCCTTTCCCACTCAAATTGATCTAATTTTAAAGAACTATGTATTTATGTTTTAAATTCAATTAGGAAAAAAATCTGAAACATTTAATGAATGTTACGAATTATAATGCATTACCATGAGAAAAACCCATCAACTCTTTTAAGTACTACTGAATATTCTATGCAATCTATTATTCTGTAACTATTAACTAGGTTTAGCCATTAAAAAAAAAAAAAAAAGGCAACTCCTGAAATTAAAATGTTCTCAGTGACTCAGACAGGTCGAGGTAATGGCTGCAGTAAACCTAGGGAGAGAGCTTTCTCATACCACACCCTTCCTTACAGTATGAGAAGTGTTTCATCCCAGAGGGAATGCGTTTTGTTTACTCTTGTCCTGTTAATATACCAATTCTAAGTTCAATTACCAGCTGTCAATTTTCAGTTACATAGCCATTATGTATGACACAGGAACGTCTTCTTTTACTTTACTTCTACTTATCCTGCACATGAAGGTCCCTAGGTGGCATCAACAGTTTGCCCTCAACTACTAACCTAAATGTTGGACGTATGAACCCACACAGCAGTCACATGGAAGAAAGGCCTGACGATCTGCTTCCATAAAGATTTCAGCCAAGAAAACCCTACAGAGCAGTTCTACTCTGTAACATACTGGGTTGCCATCAGTTGGAACTGACTCAACCACAATGGGTTTTGGGTTTTATCCTGCCTATAATCAGTGACATGATGATCCTCTTCTTTAGTAATGAATGACAGTGGCTACCCTTAATGTAAATTAAAAGGACTATATGCCAAAACTATAAGGACTGAGTCCTAGAGGGAAAAGGATGGGTAGGGCTTAGAGGAATCACCAATAAAAACCAAGAGAACCTGAAGAGTCTGTTCGTTTCAGCGGTCACCCAAATGGTATCACAGAATTTCATACTAGGAAGAGACAGTAGTTTGCTACTTGCTGACCATGAAGATTGCTGCAGGCTTCAAGGGAGGACAGTATCTGTCATCAACACCACTTTGCTCAGTAAGTTTTTATTAAGTATTTACTCCATTCCAGTCATAGAGACACAGAGACACAGAGGACTCTACACCTGACTGCTTGTGGGTAAAAGTTTCAGTGAAGTGTAGTAGTATCAGCTTTAAGAGTATCAGGCTAGTAAATGATTCAGACAACCCAAACAGGACAGATATGGATCAAAGGCAAAAGGGGATTAGTAGGTTCTGTTTCAGTGACCAGAAACAGAACCTCAATTTTAAAAAGGTGATCAGTCCACTGTGAGGACTAACGTGCGCCTGACCCAAACCATAGACTACACCGCAACATAAAGAAAAGAAAAATCCTCACAACTGGACCAATAAGCAACATCATGATAAACAGAGAAAAGACTGAAGTTGCCAAGAATTTCATTTTACCTGGATCCACAATCAACACCCATGGGAGAAGCGGTCAAGAAATCAAAAGACGCCTTGCACTGGGCAAATCTGCTGCAAAAGACGTCTTTAAAGTCTTCAAAAATAAAGATGTCACCTTGAAGACTAAAGTGCGCCTAACCCAAGCCATGGTGTTTTCAATCACCTCATATGCATGTGACAGCTGGACAATGAATAAGGAAGACCAAAGGAGAATCGACGCTTTTGAATTATAATGTTGGTGAAGAATACTGAATATATCATGGACTGCCAGAAGAATGAACAAATCTGTCTTGGAAGAAGTACAGCCATACAGCCAGAATGTTCATTGGAAGTGAGCATGGCGAGACTATGTCTCACATACTTTGGACATGTTATCAGGAGGGACCAGTCCCTGGAGAAGGACATCATACTTGGTAAAGTAAAGGGTCAGCAAAGAGAAGACGACCCTCAACAAGACGGACTGACATAGTGGCTACAACAGTGGGCTCAAGCATAACAACAATTGTGAGGATGGCGCAGGACGGGGCACTGTTTCCTTCTGTTGTACGTACGGTCGCTATGAATCGGAACCAACTCGACAGCACCTAACAACAACATCAGTCAGAAAAAGAGGTTTAATGGAAGGATACGGAGGCATCCTTAGACTCCAAGGAAGAGCTGCAGGGGGCAGAACACTATACAAGATGTCTGCTGTATTTTACATGATTCATCTCTGCTTGTCCCTGTTTCCTTCCTTCTTCCCAGCTGCAGATCTGTTTTCTCTAAATATGGCCAACTGCAGGGTGGCTCTGACCAGCCCTTTCAAAGTCACCGGTGAGTGCCCACTGCTTACCCAGTCAGTGCTAGTCACATGGGGCAACAGATCTATGCAAACCTTCCCTCGAGGAATTTACAAACCTTGGTGTCAAAATACACACATTAACTTTGCGTTTCTCACAGTGCTTCCCAAGGTGCCTTCAATCTAACAAGTATTTATATTCTCTGGGCAGCTACTTTAATTTCTATTGAGCAACTTTTTATTTTTAGATTATTAGAAAACAAAAAACAACAACAAAACAAAACCAGCTGCCTTTGAGTCAACTCCCCCTCATGGCGACCCCATGCACGTCAGGGGAGAGCTGTGCTCCGTAGGATTTTCAATGGCTGATTTTGCGGAAGTATCACCAGGTCTTTCTTCTGAGATGACTTTGGATGGACTCAAATCTTCAACTTTTTGGTTAGCAGCTGAGTGTGTCAACCACTTGCACTACCCAGGGACTCCTTTTAAATTATCAGAAGCATTTATAATATACCATTATTACGACTATGTAATAAACATATGTGTGCGCAAAAAAAGACTGGGAGGAAAGACGCTAAGATTTTAACTATAGATATGTTAGGAAGATGGAATTATAAATGATTTTTCTAGTCTCCATTCACCAGTGTTTTATAACATGGTTACTTTAATAGTGAAAATTTTTATTTGTATATTTAAAAATAACTGTTAATTTAAATTTCTGTAAATGCCTTACAAAGGAGCCTCGGTGGCACAATGGTTAAGCGCGTACATGGCTGCTAACTGAAAGGCTGGCAGTTTGAACCCACCCAGTCGCTCTGGGAGACAAAAACCTGGTGATCTTTTTCCCTAAAGATTACAGTCTGGAAAGTCCTCTGGGCACTTCTACTCTGTTCCACAGGATCGCTGTGAGTTGAAAATCGACTCGATGGTATACAACACCACCAACAAATGCCTGGAAAGTGTCTATTTTTAAGAAGTGACCAACGTAATCGGCATTTTGGTGATGAAAATAGCATATATTTTATTAACAATGTCTTTTCTCTCTTGACATGAGAAAATCTAAAAGATGTACTTTTCCTGTATATCGTAAAACAGGTAATACTACTAATTATGACTGTCTTAGAGCCTTGGAAAGCTAAGGAAAAGCAAGTTAATATTGTCATAATCTAATTTTAGTCACAATCAACAAAGATGGGTATAACATAAAAAACTGTTTAAAAACTTGCATATATGAAATAATCAGAATAACCACATGTGAACACAAATCAGAGGTCAAAATGGTGTTGAAAATTCTAAAAATAATAATAATAATAATTTCTCCATTTGAAAAATTCTTACTGTTCAACCCTAAGAACAATAATATAGCCAAGAAAGGTTAAACGGAACTAAACTGACGATATTGGTTATATTCATGATCAGTTTAAATAACTATATAAAGAATGTGCCAGAGACAATGCTATCAATCAGGAAAGCTGAAATGCAGATAGGCAGCAAGTTTGTTCCATCAAATAAAAGAACAATCTTACCTCCTGTCCTGGCAGGGCAACAACCTGGAAGTTCATTTCCTGAACAAAGACATGCCCTGCTAAACACCTGCCATGACGTTACAAAACATATAAAAAATAAAAACCTTGGTCTTGGAAAGTTTACAACATATTCACGTTGTTTGGCTAAGCGTATATTAAAACGATCAAGAGTAGCAACTTCTAGATACAGACACTAATATTTGAACAGAGAAATGTCATTTTAAGAGAAGAAAAGGCCTGTAAGGTAGTAGACAATGTGCCACAAGTTAAAAATAAATGACAGAAGAGCCCACACAAAGACAGGCAAAGGAGGTGTGAATTTAGAGAACAGCAAACAAAGCAGTCGATGTAAGGTCAAGGACAAAGGTAAGGCCTAAAGGAAGACAAAGCAGGAATGGCTTGAGTCTGAAGTCAAAGGCAGTATTCTGAATCTGATAGAGAGTGGCAATGGGAAGCTATGTGGCTATACAGAGGGGTTACAAAGCAGTGGTTGCAAAAGTCAAAAGGGACTCAAAAGTTCTTCAGAAATGATGATTTAAAATTCTTGAATGCAAGCCACTTACAGGCATATTTCAGTACAAGCATGGTGGACACTAAACCCATAACCTGTAAACCACTGCCGTCGAGTCTATTCCAACTCATAGTGACCCTACTGGACAGAGTAGAAGAACTGCCATACAGGGTTTCCAAGGAGCAGCTGGTGGATTCGAACTGCTGACCTTTTGGTTAGTAGCTGAGCTCTTAACCACTGTGCCCCTGATATGCCAGTAAAAAGAATTTTCCCTATTTTAAACCTGCTCCCAACAGTTTTTACGCGTTCACATATACATGACCCATTTCTGAAATCAAGGCTCAATATGCCACACGTCGCATTAATGGTTTCCTGGGAAGGTCTGACGGCTGATTGGCAGGAATGAGCTTTTGGACGGGACATTACCAGACTAAGTAATCCATGTTAGAGAACACCATCAGAGAAAAGACAACAGTATTATATTTTAGCTCAGCAGGGTAACGAGCTACATTGTTCTCTCTTTTTATTAATAGACCAACAGCTTTACTTTGCAATGGAATTTTTGACTCTCTCTCCTGAAAACTGAAAGTGAGCTTAGTGGTTTCCTGTATAATGCTTGTCTACAAAAGATGTAACTATTCACACATGTTTAAGGGACGTGAATGAAGATTTTTCAAAACAGGGAAGTCAGTCTAAAGAATATTAGTCTTATCTTTTAGCTAAATAATATGTATATGAGAATATCTTAACTCAGAGGAGGCAATGTACTAGTAAGACTTTCTGCATAGATGCTGGTTTTAGTAATAACTGTAATAATGGGGGAAAAAAGAGAAGATTAAGTTTGGATGAATGGTAAAAACCAAAAAAAAAAAAAAAAAAAAAAAACCTATTGCTATTGAGTCAATTCTAACTCCTAGCTACCCTATAGGACAGAGTGGAACTGCCCCACAGGGTTTCCAAGCAGAGGCTGGTGGATTCAAACTGCTGACCTTTTGGTTGGCAGCCGAATGCTTAACCACTCCACCACCTGGGCTCCAGATAAATGGTAGGAGGCTAAAAAAAGATACTAACTTGGCTTTTAGGTTCTTAGTGGGACTTATTGCTTTGACTTAAACATAATGATCACAGAGGTAGAAATAAGACAATCTAACATCTAAGCACTCATAAGAATGGAAGTGGAAAGAAAGGGAGGGAGAGAGAGGGAAGGGGAAAAGAAAGGGAGTTAGCTAAGAAAGAAAATCAGGGAGAAAGGGACAGAAACTTGGCTCCTGTGAACAAAACATCACAACTTAATTATTTAATAGTGTCATTTTATTAAGTAATTGAAAATATTATTTAATTCTTTAAGAAAGAAAATTTCCATGGGTATACCATACAATTGTGCCTCAGGGACCATGCGATATTTACTCATAGTCTGAAAAGTCTTTGTATTAATTCTTGGGAAACAAGGCCTAAATACTCAAAAAGAGATTCCTGCAGAAGGGCAGGCAACCAGACAGCATGATTTTCAGCAGTGCCCACATCTGCACACTGGGGACCTCACAAAACCAACTCTGTTCCAACATTTATTCTGTTTCTGAACTTTTAATTATGAGTTCTAAAGTCTGGAAGAAACCTCACTACAAAATGCAAAATGGCACCTTCTTTCCCTTTGTGCATCTGTGTACATATTCTACAATTTTTCAGAAGTATTTTTACCCTCACTGAAGAAGGTCCCACCTGATTAGCTACGTGGTCTTTCAGTCTCAATTCACGACAACCCTTGTACTTATTTTTCCCTAAAAACTCAAAGATAGGTTTCTGAGTTATGTAATAATGAACTTCATCCTTTTGTACCAATTAAACCAGACATTATCAAGCAGTAGGTAAATGAAAAACTGGGTTAGAAAAAAAAGAAAAGCTAGCCAATCTATAGCAGGCTCAGCTTTTTTAGAGAGAGATTAAGGTGCATGCAGTCAACTGGTATGAAGGTCACCAAACAAAATGTCACAATCTTAAAGTGCCACTGACATGTAGGCGGTGTGCAGCTACAGCTTCAGACTAACCCACGTGGTTATTTCTCTTTACTCAAGGTTTCCCGCAGAATCACTCCTAAAGGCACGTTATGATGGTCTATTACACTTGCAGCAAAACTGTCTAAAAAGTTAGAAGTTTTTTTTTCTTTCAGTTGAGATAAATATACTTAAATAACATACATTTTTAAAATTTAGCTCCCCATATCCAGCTTCTGTTATAGGGAAAGTGACCCACAAGCTCAAAATTCCACAACTGGTTTCTTTATGATCGATATGAGCAGTGACAAATCTGGCCTTTAATTATTCATTATCCACCTGCTGAAACAGCTTAAATTACCCGCTTGTGTCTATTGGAAATTGATTGTTATGGGAAAGAACTGAAAGCCACCAGCCACTGCGTGTACCTTTAGCTTTTTAGGTCAAAATCAGAAGGAAGTGTTCCTGGAACCGGGACCTCATGCATTTCCTCCTGCTTCTGACCTGCTGTTTTCCTGTTGGCAATGACAGCTCCTTGCAAAGCAAACAGCTCCCCACTCTGAATGGAAATGCCCATCTTCTCAGTCCATGTTACAAACACAGATCTTGCTGAGAGTCATTTAGGGAGTGAATCAGACTCAAAAGTCGATAAGCACAAAGCTGACCTTTAAACCGCAGCCTTTAATAGAGAATTGGCTTATTTTATTTTGTGTTTGCTCAGCAGTTTCAGGGTCACAAGGGTCTGGGCTTACTGAGGTGGGGCAAACCGGGGAACCTTGCTCCCACTCCCATGTTGCAACTGATAGAAGTGGGTTGGGGGCTGGGCTAATCACAGACTTCAAGCCCGACCATCAAGTGCGCCCAGGATCGCATACTGTTGGAACTTGTTCCTAAGTCTGTAGCATCTAGAGATCACTGGATGACTTATGTCTGACGGCTGGCCCTTAGCTAGAGACTTTGAGCAAGAAGACAAAACGTCTTGGGGACTGATAGAGAAGCTTTTCCTCTTTGCTTTCACCCGATCACAGTGCCATGCCGAGTGATATCGGAGCTTGAGGCAAAAGGAAAAATCAGTAATACTGATCCAGCTTTTATTAAAAATTTGATATTTTGTTCATCATGGATTTTTTGCTTTAATTTTCATTTTTTAAAAAAAATGCATTAAAATATTATTTATCGTGATTAATGGAGTTTTGTTGGCACTTTTGAGGTGTCTCCCTCCCCTTACCCTAGCTCGAGTCCTGTTCTTTCCATCACCTCACTGTTTCTGGCTTATAGCTTAATCTACAAATGGAATCAGACCCTGGCAGGGAGATGGAGACACTTACAGCTGAGGTAAGAAGCTCTTCTCCCCAGAAGAGCACAAAGTCATATAAGGAAAACAATTGCCATCATTGAGCACCTACTATATGCTAGGCGCTTTCTGGTCCTCACCTTTGAGGAAAGTATAAAAATCCCCAGCTAAGGAGCTCAGGCTGAGCTGAGGCTGTGAGGAACCTGCTTCTTCCCACTCCCTCTATCCCAGGAACTGGCCCCACCAACCACCTGGCATTGAAGCCAGAAGTCTGCGAGTTGTCCACAATTCCTTCTCTCCTCCCCACCGAGTCTATCACCAACACCTGTGACTATGGTCACCTAAGTAGCCAGTGGTGTAGTGACGTTCAAAAGGTGGTCTACTTGATGAAAACACCCACACTCTTTTGCCGTATCTTCCACCTCTCCAAGGGAAATCAGTCTCTGAACTGTTTTGATATCCCACGGGCCAGCCCAGGACAAGACTGAATTATTCCAAGTGCTGACAATTCTGCAAATGTTATCCAGTACATTTTAGTATGATTTTGCATGCAAGCTCTATCTCTGGCCCAGGACACTTCTCTGAGTGCCAGTTTCCAGCTGGCTGATATCTCCACCTGGATATCTCATACACATCTCAAACTGACCTGTCCGAAACCAGATTCTTGACCTTCCCCTCAAACCCTCCTTCTCTCCAGCATCCTCCATCTCAGAAATTGGCAACATCAACCACCTGCTACTCAAGCCAGAAACCTGGCAGTTGTCTCTGACACCTCCACACCTTCCCCCATCCAAACCATCACCAACACCTGTCTATTTAAATAGTGAAAACAATAACAGCAGCAACATTTATTAAGTCATTCACTGCTTACTCTTCAAATGCATACTGAGCATTATTAACTCATTTAATTTTCAAAACAGCTCTATCAGTATTATTTCCATTTTGCTAATAAGGGAATGGAGGCATAGAGAAGTTAATTTGCCTACAGTCATATTAGTGCGGTCTGGCTTTGGAGCATGCACTCTTAATCAGTACACTCTGCCTCCAAAATGTAACTCAAATCCATTCACTTTACAGGTTTTGCACTACCCCATCTTATTCCAAGCCACCCTACTGCCACCATCTTATTAAAGTCACCCTCAACACTCATTCGAGCAACGGCAATAGCCTCCTGAATGGTCATCTTGGTTCTATTTCTGCCCATTTCCACACATCAATCTTCATGAAGCAGCCAGCATGGTCTTTTTAAAGTTTATATCAGATCATGTCCTCTCCTCTGCTTAAAATCCTCGAAAGCATCCAATTACTTTGTGATTAAAATTCAAACTGCTAAATGTGGCCCATAAGGTCCAGAGAGAATAAACATCTTTCCCAAGACCACACAAGTAATGAGAATGAGAATCAGAACATTCCAGACCAAAATTTTGTTTTTTATTTTTAAGCAACACCACACAAATGTAGGGTAGTCAACGGCACTTATCAAAAAAAACCCCAGGCTAAACGTTTCTACAACCAAGTCTCACGCACGGGTGAGGAATTCCATTCAAACGGTGAACAGAGCAAAAATGGAGTCCACACAGTTATTGCTTCTTATTGAATTCGTTTCTTCAGTAAGTCTTGACTGAGTGGTTGGCCATATACGGTGGGAATAAAGACATACTTTTTTTTTTTTTTTTTAAAGACAGCATAGACTAGGAAGTTCAGATTTGGGACTGTAATCCAAAGTGTTAGGTCTTAATACATGTTGAATACTTGGACCAGTCACCACCCTCGGCCTTTTCCTAAGTTGAGAGGGAAGGCATCACAGGTGTGTTTAATTTGATTCTAAATTCTCTCTTCAACCTTCCCAGCAAAACATTTGTCTTACAAAACCAAAACCAATTGCCACTGAGTTGACTACAGTTCATGGCCACCCCATGTGTATCAGAGTAGGACTGTGCTCCATAGGGTTTTTTTTTTTTTTTTTAAATTTTTTTTTTATTGTATTTTAGGTGAAGGTTGACAGAACAAATAGTTTCTTATCAAATAGTCAGTACACATATTGTTTTACGACCTTGGTTAACAACCCCACGACATGTCATCACTCTCCCTTCTGGACCTTGGAGGACCTTTTTTTTTTTGGTGAAAATATACACAGCCAAAGTTACACCATTTCAATAATTTCTGCATGTACAATTCAGTGACATCGATTACTTTCTTCCAGTTGTGCTGCTATTCTCACTATCCTTTTCCAAATTATTCTATCACCATTGTCTTCAACTCACTGTCCCCTAGGCTTCTCATCAAACCTTTTGAGTTGCTGTTGTCAGTTTGATCTCACATAGACAATTCTTTTTATTTTTGTACTTTAGACGAAGGTTTACAGAACAAAATAGTTTCTCATTAAACAGTTAGTACACATATTGCCCTATGACAATGGTTAACAACCCCACATGTCAGCACTGTTCTTACTCAACCTTGGGTTCCCTATCGCCAGCTTTCCTGTCCCCTCCTGCCTTCTAGTCCTTGTCCCTGGACTGCTGTGCCTCATCAGTCCCTTTTTGTTGTATGGGGCTGTCCAATCCCTGGCTGAACAATGAACCTCGGGAGTGACTTCACCTCTGAGCTAAAAGGGTGTCTGGGGGCCATACTCTCGGGGTTTCTCCAGTCTCTGTCAGGCCAGTAAATCTGGTCTTTTTTGTGTGTGTTAGAATTTTGTTCTACATCCTTCTCCAGCTCTGTCCAGAACCCTCTGTTGTGATCCCGGTCAGAGCAGTCAGTGGTGGTAGCCAGGCACCATCTAGCTGTACTGGACTCAGTCTGGTGGAGGCCTTGGTAGCTGTGCTCCATTAGTCCTTTGGACTAATTCTTTCCTTGTCTCCTGTTCTCTTCATTCTCCCTTGCTCCCAAAGGGGTGAGACCAGTGGAGTATCTTAGATGGCTGCTCACAGGTTTTTAAGACCCCAGATGCTACTCACCAAGGTAGAATGTAGAACATTGTCTGCATAAACTGTGTTATGCCAATTGAGCTAGCTGTTCCCTGAGACCATGGTCCCCACAGCCCTCTGTCCAGCAATTCTGTCCCTCAGAGAGTTTGGATGTGTCTATGAAGCTTCCATGACCTTTCCTTGTACAAGTTGTGCTGGCTTCCCCAGTACTGTGACCATAGGGTTTTTAATGGCTGATTTTTCAGAAGGAGATTGCCAGGTCTTCCTTCTGAGGCACCTCTGGATAGACTCGAACCTCCAGCCTTTCAGTTAGCAGCCAAGCATGTTAACATTTACATCACACAGTGATTCCTTTTGTCTTCCAACCCTATTTCATATGCCTTGTCCACCTTCCCTTCCCTATCAAACACATGGTTTTGAGCTTCTGAGAGGTCTTTAATTATCCCATATTTCTGTCAGCATCAGTGAGAAATGTGAATTCAAAAAGCAATTCTGTTCCTTAGCGTTGCTGAGAGTTGCTGATGTAAACATGACTTCAGTTAAAGCACTCCTTATGATTCAATTTAAAACACTGGTATCGACACAATACTTTAAAACATAATCAGACTAGTCAATCTGTTCAGATATGAATTTTGATCCAAAAAATTAATTTTTTACTTCTGTATTCCTCAGCTACCTCCCCTTTCTAACTTTCTCTCCTCTACTTCAGAAAGTCTAAACTGCCTAAAGGAATTGCGGCTTCAATCCAAGGGGATATTTGACTAATAGGCAGAGAAGAAGGAACTGTACTGTAAGAGTCAATGAAATAAAGGTTTGATTTTTACTACTCCATTTCATCTAGCTGATGATGAGCAGCGGCTGTGCTCAGGCCCAGGGCTGGGTTAATGGGCTCGAGAACGTGGGGACACACAGTTTCAAAATCGCTACTATTGCTCTACTCTCTGAAATATATTTTTACGGCATTTTATCAGCCGCTTCACTGAATTTCTCTGCAAGTGATTATCTTCTCACATAATTCAGTAAGAAAGAAAGCATACGGTCTTTTTAGATTCTCAGAGCGAGGCACTTAAAAAGAAATCGGAAGTGTTTATGAAGCTTATAGGAATTAGTTCATTCAATCTGTTCTGACTGTCACCAATAGGAATTATCTTAAGAGGAAACCAAGTTCTTCTCTATGTTACAGAATGTTGAAATAGTTCTATGTAGGACAGTGGTATCAAAACCAAACCAAACCCGTTGCTGTTGAGTCGATTCCAACTCATAGCGACCCTACAGGACAGAGTAGAACTGCCCCATAGGGTTTCCAAAGAGTGGCTGGTGGATTCAAACTGCCAACCTTTTGGTTAGCAGCCCCCCAAGCTCTTAACCACTGAGCCATCATCTTCCTATCCCACTGTATACAGCTTGTATACTATCCAGGTGTATTAATAATTCCCTTTCAGAGGTTTTATTCATTTGGCTACCAGTTAGCATCTATCTTATGTACAGAGTAAAGGGGTAAAAGGAGATGAATTGTGAATTTCTTATTTGTTTGTCACTCTAGAAATAGCTTGAGGAAAAGGAGGATGAAACTAGTATAGATGTGGAGTTTGGGGTATTTTAGCATTGCAAACTGGCAGGCCTCACCTAACTGTGTTGCTAGTTACACTTGGCTGGATTACACACTATTAGGAAGGAAAGGAAGGAAGGAAAGGAATGTAATACGGGAGGAAGGATAGATTCGCAAAAACTTGAATTGATTTGCCAACATAGTAGACAGGTTTGAATGGAGCTTCCAGAACAAGGCAGATTAGGAAGAAAGGCCTGGCAATCTACTTCCAAAAATTAGCCAACGAAAGCCTTATGGATCACAATAGAACACTGTCTGACTCTCTCGCTTTGGACATGTCATCAGAAGGGATCAAATGCTGAAAAAGACATCATGTTTGGTGACGCATAGGGCCAGTGAGGGTGCAGGAGACCCTTGGTAGGACGGATTGGCACAGGGGCTGCAGCGATGGACTTGAACATGTTGGCAATTGTGAGGATGATGCAAGACTGGGCAATATTTTGTTTTGTTGTACACAAGGTCGCCATGAGTCAGACTCAGCTCAATGGCAGCTAACAACAACAAAAACCTTGAGCATTTACATACAAATTTATATTTCTATTTTCCTCTTTAAAAAACAGGAAAGTGTAGCCACTCCATGCCTGTATGCCAACCAGACAACACTACGGAGGGGCAGCTGCCGTGTTTAGATTAGGCACACACTGGTCAGCTCACCGCTACACTCACCATTCTTTGATATCTTTTCCTAGCCAGCCTCTCTAAGTTCCCTTACCCACTTGGTTCCTAAAGGCATTCTGCTCATGGGGACCCTCCTGATCTAGGCTGTCGTTTCAAACACTCCTACCATCAAAACGAGCACTTAGCAGTTGACCACAGCCAAGTAGCATCTCGGCCAGTGCTGTCTTGAATCACTTTTTAGCTATGATTAGGTCACTGAACTTATGTTTCTTAATAAGCACTGAAAGTTCCTTAGAACAATCCCCCTCACACTATTACTATTTTTTAATTTGAAAGTAAACATCACAAGGATATGCAATTAAGGTGCTGTAAATGGGTGAATGATGAGTAAGTCTTCTAGTCTGACTCCAATCTGGAAAACTACTTCCTAAGATTGTAATCCATCTTCCTAAATAAGAAAATAGAGCACAAATTCTCCGGGTTACAACAGTCTTCACCAGCCAACCGAAAATCTGGACTTCTCTGATACACTCTTTAAAGGCGACGTGCTAATGGCATAAAGACAGAAGCCATGGGTTTCAAAGAACATCTGTGAAAATGTTGTATCTTTGGTATCTGTACCAGTGTTTTCTAGTACTTTCATCTTTCTTATGTTTATTTATTTTTTTTTTACAAAACAGGGCTAGTTTAACATCGATATGTCATTTAAGTAGCAGATTACTCAGGGAAAATATAGAACTCTCAAGAGAAAGGAGCCTAAGACACTGTCTAGTTCAATCCTTCTCTGAAATAGCCAGGTCAGATTTTCCAGTGAAGACTTTCACCTTTACAGAAAGATCATGCACATTTGAAAGCTACATGAACTACCCCGGTCACAATAAACCCAACCAAACCCGCTGTCATCGAGTCAATTCCGACTCATAGTGACCCTGTAGGATGGAGTAGGGCTGTCCCATAGGGTTTCCAAGGCTGTACATCTTTACAGAAGCATGCTGCCACATTTTTATCCCATCGAGTGGCTGGTGGATTCGAACCACTGACCTTTCAGTCAGCAGCTGAGAGCTTCAACCCCTGTACCACTACAACCCCTTTAAGGTCACAATAGTGGCAATTGATCAGTGATTGCTTCAGCATTCTCAAACATCTATGAATTACCTGAGGGTCTTGTTAAAATGCAAATTCTGATGCAGCAGGTCTGGGGTGCGGCCTGAGAATCTGCATTTCCAACAAGCTCCCAGGGGATGCCCATGGCCCTGGTCCAGAGCCCACACTGTGAACAGTGAGGTTCTAAAGAAATATCCACCATCCACCTTTCAGTTTGTTGTATGGCGGTGACTCACATGTTGCTATGATTCTGGAAGCTATGCCACCGGTATTTCAAGTACAGCAGGGTCACCCATAGTGGACAGGGTTCAGCAGAGCTTCCAGACTAAGATAGAGCAGGATGAAAAAGGCCTGGTGATCTACTTCTGAAAATTAACCAATGTAAACCCTATGGATCACAATAGAATACTGTCCAAGATAGTGCTGGCAGATGAGCCCCCCAAGGTTGGAAGGCACTCAAAATACACTGTGGTCACAACAACAGACTGGAGCATATCAGCAATTGTGAAGATGGCGCAGGCCGGGGGAACATTTTGTTCTGTTGTATGTGGGGTCACCATGAGTTGGAGCCAACTCAATGGCAGCTAACAACAACAGCAAAGAAACGCAGTAAGGTTAAGGAAGAGAAAAACACTTTGAGGGTAAATTACAGCATGGGCTGATGATGCCTGCCAGGCAAATCATTTCAGTACCATTTTTAGTTCCTAAAAGATGAAGTAGATGAAGCCACAACTCTAACTGCTTTCAAACTCTCTTCAGAAAAATTTAGCAGGCCCTTAACTCAGAGACCCTGTTGCGCTGGATAGTCCTGGAGCAAGTAAGACCACAGGATAGTTTTTTTTTTTTTTTCCTTTCTTAATCTAAGAATATTTGAAGTCATTTCTGAAACTCCTACCGAAGATGAAGATTATGGTCTGTAGTTTATGTTCAGAATAATTGACTCTGGGTATTTAAAAAAAGGGGGGAGGGCTTTCTTCTCCCCAGTAACATCACTGCCTCTCAGTGAGTTAGACATTATCAACCCTTTCAAGCCACTCAGTAGGATACTCGTTAATGTATTGGCTGCTAATAATTTAGCTATTAGTTTCAATTTCCTCCCCCAAACCTTTTATAAATGGTAAAAGTGACTGAGTCAAGCATTCCCTCCTTCCTCGACAGTATTGTAAATGGTATATCAGTAGCCTGAAAGAACACCCAACTTACTACTAAGGAGTGATTTAAGCCCTGGGGAAATTAGACTCATGTGGTTCGAAGAGAAACACCAAACTCCAAACTAATAGTAACAGAACAGGAAAGATGGTTTTTAGATAACTCATCAGATGTTCATTAGCACAGCCTTTCATTCTCAAATATATTACATATCATAAATATTTTAAAAGGAAAAAAAAATAGACTCGGTGGAACCGACTCAATGGCACCTACCAACAACAATTTTTATGTAAGTACTGATCATGTTGACAACATATTTATTTGTATTTTGGAGCCAAAATAACACATTTTTACTTTCATAATACATTTTGGTAAATAGAGCGGTAGAGTTAAACTATACTCATTCAATTCTCAGAAATCATCTCAAACTACATAGATCAGACAGTGCCTAACACTTTACCCACTGCCCCACTTTCTTTGCTCCCACTACTCCTAAAA
Organism: Dugong dugon; assembly: GCA_030035585.1. Lineage (NCBI taxonomy): Eukaryota > Metazoa > Chordata > Mammalia > Sirenia > Dugongidae > Dugong > Dugong dugon. Next base: position 15,230,487 of record CM057480.1, on the reverse strand, counting down.
AGAGTATTATTCTATGTACTTTAAGGCAAAGGTACAGATTCTCAAATGGGTCTCAAGAGGCTATGAACCACTACTAAATCCTTAAGAAAAAAAGAAGTCAACAGAATCACTTTGGAGACGATGGCACCAGTTTTGGATTTGGGAGTGAGGTAGGCCTAGGTTCAAGTCTGGATTCTGCCATCATTTGCTATGCTACCTCAGGCAAGTTGCTTAACCTCTTTGAGCTATAGTTCTTTTCTCTATAGAGATAATACTAGTGCCTATCTCACTGAGCTGTTGTGAGGATTAAGTGAAATATTTTTAAAGAACTTGGCACATGCCTGGCACACTCTATACTCTCAATAAATAGTAGTTATTACTATTATTCCTATTATTATGACTTGTTTTACTAGCATTATAAAATATACTGTGAAGACAGAAGCTTTATCTGCCGACTAATAAGGCAGATTTTTCTAACACTTTTCTCAGCTGGCTAATAAAATAGAACTATGACTAATTAACTTAATGATTAAGCCATTGTTGACCAAGCCAGAGCTGAACAGACTTGTTCCCTAAAGAAGTCTGATTTTATTTACATTAACCATGGGAGATCTAATTTAGTGACATTAAATAACTTCTGGGGTTTAAAGATTCCCTGACCTCCCAAGAATTTCTGAAGTTACAGAACAACTAGGATTTCTATACTCAGGAATTTTCATTCACCAAACAAAATATGCAAGAATTTATGTTCAGCTAGGTTCACAAGAGCATCCTTAGTGTTGATGAAAAACTGGTGCCTTCCCAAATGGGACCTATTAGATAAATTACAGTACCTCTGTAGCACAGACTGCCATGCAACTATTAAAATAATTTTAAGGAATAATGTTTAATAACATGGAATGACAGTCATCATACATGAAGTGAAACAGGTAGCCCACGAAACTATGTGAAATCTAATCCTAGTTTTGCACAAGTATGAGCACAGAAAAATGCTTGGAAGAAAATACACTGTCTTAGTCATCTAGTGCTGTTTTAACAGAAATACCACAAGTGGATGGCTTTAACAAAGAGAAATTTATTCTCTCACAGTCTAGGAGGCTAGAAGACTGAATTCAGGGGTGCCAGCTCCAGGGGAAGGCTTTCTCTCTCTGTCGGCTTTGAGGGAAGGTCTTTGTCATCAATCTTCCTCTGGTCTAGGAGCTTTTGAGTACAGGGACCCTGGGTCCAAGGGATGCATGCTCCTGGCTCTACTTTCTTGGTGGTATGAGTTCCTCCTGTCTCTCTGCTTACTTCTCTCTTTCATATCTGGAAAGAGATTGATTTAAGACACAACCTAATCTTGTAGATTGAGTCTTGCCTCATTAATATAACTGCCGCTAATCCTACCTCATCACAGAGGTAGGATTTACAACACATAGGAAAATCACATCAGATGACAAAATGGTGGACAATCACACAACACCGGGAATCATGGCCTAGCCAAGTTGATGCATATTCTAGGGGGACACAATTCAATCCACAACCTACATCAACCTTTTAACAGTGGGTGGTGAGATAATCGTTGAATTTCTACAATGAACATTTATTACTTTTGTGATCAGCATAATGATACCCTCTGCTGTCAAGTCGATGCTGACTCATAGTAACCCTATAGGACAGAGTCGAACTGTCCCATAATGTTTCCAAGGAGCAGCTGGTGGATTCAAAATGCTAATCTTTTGGTTAGCAGCCGAGCTCTTAACCACTGCGCCACCAAGGCTCCAGAGTAACAATAAAAGGTATTAAGAATATAAAACTTATCAGCTGTGTGATATCCTGAAAAGGGTACTAGGTGGCAAGGACTTGGGTTCAAGGCCAAGACCTGGGCATATTTAAATGATAACCTCAGGCAAGTTATTTTTCCTCTTTCGGGCAAAATATTGCTCCTTGGAACGGAGAAGTTTTGAAAAAATGATCTCTATGTCTCTTCCCTCTGTGACATTCTGGAGTTTCAGATGTTAAGACCACATGTTGCAGAAAACTTTCTTTTTTTTCAAGCTAGTCTAGAAACAGGAAGTGGTACCCCAAGAGTGACACTAGGGTGAGGTCCTTTCACTTTCAATATTTCCTGTAGTGTTTGCTTTTTTAAAATTTAATAATAAGGATGTTATTACTTTAATAATTGAAAAGAATAAAATGAAAAAAGTCATTTGAAATGGATGAGGGTCCAACATAAATATGGGCTTACAAACTATACAATTTGGCATACATTATACTTTTAAATGGATTAGTATTTTATTTTGCCTAACAAACCAATAAAAAAATCACAGAATTGTTAGTCATAAATCTGAAATTCTGAGAAGATGGCTTTCTTCAGAAAATCCTCAAACATGAAATTTTGAATTAAGTTGGAACTATCACCTGCAGCATTACTGAGGTCTTAACCCTGGTCTAAACTATTAAATAATAGGTAAATATTTATGTGATTAAAATTGTTCTACAGTAATAAGTACTAAGGAAAGCAGGATTTTGAAGCTTCAAAATCCAAACAGAACATGTCTTAAGCAAATGAATGCACTAAATCCCACTTTCCATGAGCCCTCAAAGAGGAGAGAAAATTCTCCCTTTGCTCCTGCCGAGATTCTTCCGCTGGAACTAGCAGCCTCTTCCATTGCCAATGAAAAGTTTCCTCAAGGTGCTTTTTAAACAGCATTGAAAGACAACTGCAGTGTGACCCAGAAGCCTGGGAAAAATACCCAGTTTCTCAGGCTACCAGCCCCTCCCATTCTGGGCAAGGCACCCAGCGCAGGGACTAGTCCCAAAAAGCGGGTCTGCTTCTCTCCATGAACAAGAATGATTTTCCACCCACGTCATGTAACCTTGCTCCAGTCACTGCTGTAGGGTTACACAACTTGGCCTCTCTCCTAGCCAGAGGGGAAGTCATCCTACAGTATCTATTTGGACCTTGCTATTGATAAAGAAAAGAGATTGGTTTGGCCTGATTAGTAAGAAAATGGTAGTGTTTCCTGTAGTGATGGTCCGTGAAGAGGGATGGAAGAACTACCTGAAACCTTAACAGAATGTTAACTGGATTAAGATTTCTACACAGCTTTGTTACTAGAAAAAATGCTAGGGGGTGGGGAGAAGAAAAGGTCTCTCTTTATACCATCTCATTTCTAAATATGATAATCATCTTTTAAAGACCCTGCTGATATATATTTTTTAAAGGTACAGGTAATTATGTTACTTCCACATGAAGCACTCTTAAAAATATAAAATGCTTCTTGGGGAATTTTCATTTTGATTAGACAACTGATTCACAAGTCTACTGGGTATGGACCTCAAGTGTCATGGTGGACAAACTACTTCCCAGGAATTAAGAAGACAGACTTGGAAGCTGTCAGTCAACAAGCATTGCCAACTATTTTGTAAGTAATTCATGAACACCCATAAGTGCAAAATTACTCATTTAGATCACAATGCCACTATTTAGAACGCTGATGCAGTAATCTGTTAAATGCTATCCTTCATGAAAGAGTTACTGACACTTCAAAATATCCACTCCTCACTTACTGACATGGCTAGGTTCCAAAGACCAGATCATTATGTGAAAATTGGTATTATATGAAAATGTAAGGTGATCATATCAAATCACAAAATGAAGGATGACTACATCATTACATAACTGCCAAATTACATCATTACATAACTCCCAAACCACTGAGAATCATGGCCCAGTCAAGTTGACACATAACTTTAACCATCACAACCAGTGTTAACTCTAGCCTCGCACCTCGGCGTTCATTACTGCCAGACGTACATTGTTAATGTGCAAAATAATTGGATAATAAATTTATTACTATCATCATGTAACATATCGGATAATAAGGTAGTCAATAAGTGAGGAGTAGGTATATGGTGCATTTCAACACAAATGCATAGATAAAGATAAATCTAGGTCATGAAATTTCAGCACAAAAAAATCAATAGTGATGATGATATTAATATTGCCTTAATATCATATTTTGTCTAATATTACTATTGCTGCTTTGGTTTTATTCTAATTAGTGTTTACCTGACATATTTATTCCCATGCCAATACTTTAAAATTTTTTGAGTCGCTATGTTTTAGGTATGACTCTTGTAAACAGCATGTAACTGGAGTTCATATTTTTATGCAATATGGCAATTTTTGTCTTCTAACTGGAGAGTTTTGTTCATTTACCTTTATTGTGATTAAATATATATTTGGATTTATTTCAATTCCTTTTTTTTTTTTTTTTCCTATCTGCCATATTTCTTCTTTGCTAGTTTTTTCTTCTTTCCTGTCATCTTATTGAATTGACTGATTGAATTTTTTCTATTTCCCTCCACTGTCTTGGAAGTCAAACATTCTATTTCTGTTGAGGTTACTCTAAATTTGTATATCAATCAAGTCTAAAGAAAATCATTCTCCCTCTCTTTCTCGAAAATAATACAAAGATAGTGAAAAAAATTACTTCCATCTCCCTTTCCTCTGTGCTATTACGGTAGAGTAGTTTAGTTCTGTGCTATTTTTAACAAACACCTTTCAAAATAGTTACTATTATTGTTGTTGTTTTACCAATGGTGCTTATTTAGATTTACCTTTATGTTTGCCAGTTTCTTTGCTCACTACTGTTTCCTGCCTCTCCCATCTTCTTTCTCTGTTCAATTATCTTCTTACTCAAGTACATCCTTTAGTAGTTCTTCCAGCAAGGGTCTGTGAGTTTAGCTCAGTCTTATTAATCTGAATAGGTCTGTATTTCACCCTCAGGTCTGAATTATCCTTTAGGCAAATAAGAATCATAGGTTGAAACTTTGGCTCAGCATTTTGAAAACCACATTCCATTAGGATCTAGCATCTACCGTTGTTAATGAGAAATAACCTAGCTCTTTAACTGTGATTTCTTTGCAGATTTGGACTTATCTCCATCTTCACCCCTCTCAGATAGTGTTGAAGATTTTTTCCTTTACATTTGATTGTCCACATCCTCATCATAGTGAATCTAAGTATGGATTTGTTTTCATTTATCCTGCATAGAACTTAAAGTTTTCCTTTAATCTGAACCTTTCTGTCCTAGATGATTTCCTCATCACTGTTTTTGAATTCAGTAATTTTTGTTTTCCTCCTCTATATCTAGTCTGTTCTTTCACTAGACTTAAAAATAAATTTGGTTTTAACTTTAATCAAATGTATACATGCACAAAATTTAAAGTGTAAATAGTTTTATAAGATTCGTTACGAAAAACTGTCCTCTCCCATCCCCCTTCTACCCATTTCCTCCTCCCTAGAGACAATCACTTTAAGTTCTCTTATTTATTTGTGGGGAAAACGGATTTATCTCCATGGGCATAAAAACATGATTGTATTATGTGGCATTTCCATTTTAGGCAGTATCTGTATACTCTCCTACAGAAAATGAGGAATTAGCTTGTTTTTCCTTATGTCACATGTATATCCTTCTGAACTATTTTGTTTATGAGTTACATTCTCCCTTCTTTTTTTTTCTGTTCTCTCTGATTTTTTTCTTATTAAGATGTTGAACTATGAACTTATTCTTCAATTAACCCTTGTCTTTGTTTCCCTATTTACCATCTCCACCTTTTTCCTCTACTTTCTGGGAGATTTTCTCAACTGTATCTTTTACTTGGTAGATCAACTGTTCAAGCCATAATTCAACACACCTCCCATTCAATATCTTTAGGGCTTTCGTCTTGGGCCGCTCAGATTTCCCAGAGAAGTTTTTTTTTTTTTTTTTTTTCAGATTACTGCCTGAAGAGCAAAGACTTGGCTCCTAGGGCCCTGGAAACCCAAGGGTGGAGGAGGTTGGAGAATCTCTGTGTCTAGTATACACACAACTACCTAATACCTGTTTCAGTGTAGTACCTTCCAATCTCAACTGTGTCTGGAAGCCTTTGGTCCAATCTCACACACACACACACACACACACACACACACACACACACACGATACAACTTTGCCGAGCTAACTATCAATCTTCAAAACAGATCAAGCACCACCTCCTCCAGGAAGTCCTGCAGGATCTCCCCAGTAGGCATACCAACTGAGAAGTCTCAGGACCCAGGTTTCCCTCTATCTTAGCAGATATCCCCCTCTGTAATTGCCTGCTTATACATCTCTCCTCCTGCAAAGCCGGGTAGGACAAGGAATTGCCTTGTCCATCTTGGATTCCCTGGCTCTTGGCACAGTTACTAGCATACAATAAGCTCAAAAAATCCATGAGCTATTCATTTACTCCTGAGCCGTCTGAGTGGGTCCATATATATAACAGGCCCACGAGAGCTGTGAAAGCACCTCAAGTAAACGACGCCGTCACAGGCCTTTGGCATCAACATTTGCCTTACTCCTGGCTGTGCAACTCCCCAACAAACCAGTGGACCCTAGACAAGCATTTCCCATCAGATGTCTTGTTTTCCTTATCAGAAATATGTTAATCAGGAAAACCATTCAGCCTACTTCTTAGAAGCGTAATGAAATATCTCTGAAAATGATCACTGTTGCTTTAAAATATGATGATGTCAGATATATGCAAAAGTCAAAACACATTGTTACTAAGGAAAACTGAAGTTGGAAGAAAATCAGACAAGAAAGAGTTCTTGAATTTTAGAATATACTTTATTAACTTATTTAGAGGAGAATGTTGAAGAGCCACCAACTGTGAACAGGTGCTAGTGCAGGTGAAGGCTGAGGCATGCCTGAAGAATGGAAAACAGCTTCAATGATTCATTTTTATACCTGTCTTAACCCTAGCGGCGCAGTGGTTAAGAGCTACAGCTAACTAACCAAAAGGTCGGCAGTTCGAATCCACCAGCCGCTCCTTGGAAACCCTCTGAGGCAGTTCTGCTCTGTCCTATAGGGTCCCTATGAGCTGGAACCAACTCAACAGCAACGGGTTTGTTTTTTTGGTAACCATGACAGGCAGAATCTTTTACAATCTGCTTAAAGCTTCAAGTAAGAAAAGTGGAAACGAGAACAATCTGATGAAGAATGAGACTTCCAAGTGAATGAAATCAATGTTTTACAAGGTCGTAGAATTTTAAAATCAGAATGTCAGTTAGTCCAGCTCCTCCTCAAAGTGCAGATGCTATTCACAACCTCTCTGAACCTACTTTATAAGTTTGTTATGAGAATTAAATGAGTTAACACGTGCAAAGTATTTGGAATACTGTCTGGTACTTAGTAAGCCCCACAGTAGTGTCTGTTAAATATATAAAAGGGTGGTAGAACTATGAATCAAATTCAGGTTTATCTGGCTCCAGTGTACACACTCGTAACCAAGACTCTTCAACATGCTGATCTCTCAAGTGTTTGAAGGCAGCTACTCCATCTCTGAAGTTGTTTTCTTCTCTATATGTCTCTCATTCCTCAGCGGTCCTTAATACTATGTGGTTTCCAGAATTCTCCCCATTCCTTGGACTTTTGGCCTGAGTGTGACCCAAAAATTGCCACAACACTTCAGCAGATGACAGTAAAACTATTACTTCCCTAGCTCTGGGCCAGATTATAAAACCATGGATAAAACAACAACAACAAAAAAAAAAACCCTTATGATCAGAGAAGCTATTGATATTCTACTATGTGGATATTCTTAGTAAGTTTCACTTTGCTCTTCCCTTTCTCCTCCTCCCTCTCCCCTAACCAGGAAAAAAATGACTTGGAAGCCAGGAAGACCTCAAAATCTTCAGACTCAAGGCATAGCTCTAAGGCTATGTTCTTTAATTTTACACTAATAACTTCTTTTCTAGTTATTTCTACCCTTCACCTTAGTCCTACATGGTAGGCAAAATTACTATCATTTTTACAGAATTGGAAATTGAAACTCAGAGAAGTAACTTTTCCCAAGGTCATACCAGCTAGTTATTGCGGACACCAATATTTATATTCCAGTCTGTCCATCAAGGTTCATACTTTGCCCATTACATTATATTAAACCTACTGTGCCTGTACATGGCAGGGCACATAAAGGAGAAGCTCAGGGACTTTTCAAAACTCTATTAACCCACTCTTAATTTCAGAGAATACTAAACTTTTCAACTACCGATGGTCAAATTACCCCAGCTAGCTAAATGGCAGCATCCTGAAACATCTATAGGGTTGTAGCACAGCATCCCTTTTACGAGAAGCCCCCAACTTATGTAGAAAAATCTGAACACAACTCATCTTGTTCTGGAGACTACCAGGCCCTAAAAAGGAAATTCAGCTGTTCAAGGGGCTTGAACACAAAGGCAATTATCTCCTGCTTGTCTCTGCCAGTCTTGGCAAAGTCACCTTGGACTTGATGCAGAACATGATTCATCTCTCTCTGAAACAAACGCCAAAACTAACAATACAAAATATTTCTTTCTTCGCGTCCTTAATTCTTGAGGACGTTATAGTCACTTAATGTTATATAAGCAATTATCACATGTCTGTCAGTTTGTCATACTGTGGTGGCTTGCATGTCGCTGTGATACTGGAAGCTATGCCACTGGTATTTCAAATACCGGCAGGTTCACCCATGGTAGACAGGTTTCAGCGGAGCTTCCAGACCAAGACAGATTAGGAAGAAGGACCTGGTAGTCTACTTCTGAAAAAAATTGGCCAGTGAAAACCTTAGGAACCACAGCAGAACATTGTCTGATATGCTGCTGGAAGATGAGCCCCTCAGGTTGGAAGGCACTCAAAATACGACTAAGGAAGAGCTGCCTCCTCAAAGTAGAGTCGACTTTAATGACGTGGATGGAGCCAAACTTTCAGGATCTTCATTTCCTGATGTGACACAACTCTAAATGAGAAGAAACAGCTGCAAACATCCACGGTAGAGGGTCGGCGAAGAAGAGGAAGACCCTCAATGAGATGGACTGACACAGTGGCTGCAACGATGGGCTCAAACATAGAAATGACTGAGAGGATGGTGCAGGACCGGGCAGTGTTTCACTCTGTTGCTCCTAGGATCGTTATGAGTTGGAAGTGACTCAATGGCACCTAACAATAACAACAAGCAATTATGAGCTTCTAGGTTTGGCAGACAGTTGAATAATAATGGAAGGGAACACAACTCAGGGCTCCTCACAGGCAGCTTTCAAGGGAGTCCAACAAACTGATTGACAGAAGACTCAATTCTTCTTAGCGAAACAAGAAACACAGGCTCTGGCTACTTTCAAACTGCAGATATGCACTCGTGTGACCTCTACCAAATTCTTCTATCTTCCTAGCTCATTAGATCCAGGAGGAACTTGCCTGTGATCCCCTCTGCCTTATTCCCTCATATGCAATCTATTTCGTTCCTGTTCCCTATGTCAACGGACTGGCCAAAGCTTCATGAGAGGTTAAGTATTATAATTAAGAAGTAGACCATAATGTCTAAATGATAAGTTACACGAATAAATACAATTTTATCATTTAAAAGAGTAATAGAAAATATCATTTGCAACTTCATTTTGAGAACCTACCACTTTCTTGAAAGAGGACCAACTCTTTTGACATTTCACTTTATAAAGTACTATAGTTGCTGTAAGGAGCCCTGGTGGCGCAGTGGTTAAATTTCTTGGCTGCTAACCCAAAGGTCAGTGGTTGGAGTCCACCAGCCACTCTGCAGGAAAAAGATGTGACAATCTGCTTCCGTAAAGATTAACAGCCTTGGAAATTCTGAGGGGCAGTTCGACTCTGTCCTATAGAGTTACTACGAGTCAGAATCGACTTGTCGATGACGGGTTTGGTTTTTTGTTTTTTTAATTGTTGCTGTTGCTAGTTGCCTTCAAGTGGGCTCCAACTCATGGTGACCCCATGTACAACAGAATACAATGTTCTGTTGCTGCCAAGTCTATTCCAGCTCATAGTGAACCTATAGAACAGAGTAGAACTACTCAGTAGAGTTACCAAGGAGCAGCTGATGGATTCGAACTGCCGATCTTCTGGTTAGCAGCCAAGCTCTAAGCCACTGTGCCACCAGGGCTCCAGAACCAGTACAGTACCCCTTCAAAAGCACAAAGCAGTTAAAGTCAAATGCAATATAATGGGGCAGTACTTTATTTTAATGCATAAAGTTAATTCATATCTCAACATCTCCCTCTTCATCTTGAGGACCACAGTTTCATCTTTATCAAGATGAAAACATGTTCAAAGTTAATTTTCTAGAATGTCAAGATATGTCCCAGGGATGTTCAACATTCCATCTGCTAAACATATTCCGACCAGCTTGGGCATTATTTTTTTTTCAAACTTTCTTGAAAAATATTTGCAATCTCATCTAAATATGACTAGCTATCTTATTTTTTTCTAACGAAATATAAATTTTGATATTGATTCACAGTCCAATACTTAATAATTTAAAATAAAAAATACCATGGAACAACGGGCCTAATGAAAATGTTCTTGAAAACTTAGTTCTCCTTAGGTATAGGCACAGGTTGTGGAAGAAAGATGTGGCAGTCTGCTTTTGTAAAGATCTACAGCCTTGGAAGCCCTATGGGGCAGTTCTACTCTGTCCTATAGGATCGCTGAGTTGGAATCGACTTGGCGGCAGTGGGTTGGTATAGGCACGGATTAAGAAAATACATGACACTCAGGCCATTGTTCTCTTTCTTCTTCCGTAGCAGACATCACTAATCAATCACAACACTTTTTACTGCTAAGCCCAGGGATCTGGTCTTATAATACTTCTCAAACACATCAATGCAAAAGCTCCAAAAAACTAACGGGGCTGGCACAAAATGATTTGTCATTATAGGCTTTATAACAGATCTACCAGAATTTGTAGAATTAATAGCTACTCTTTTGGTTCAGGCTTCTTATGCAGGAAAAAGAAAAATGCTACGATAACAAACACGCACAATCCTTCCAGCCAGAAGTCTATTCTTTGATACGTCATTGAAAAAACATCTTGACTTACTTGACGGATCATAAGGCTGGTGAGGTCCATGCACACTACGTATAGGGAACTGCAGAACTGGAGTTATAGGAAGTTCAGGCCTCAAATATTTAAAGATGGGCACAGTTGATTCAACTGTATGGACTTGTATAAAACTGGTGCATGTTGACACATGTGCTTTTCTTACTAATTTGAAAAGTATATATATGAAATCTCTCCAATATACTGCAGATAGAAGAATGACTTACCACAATGTACTACACTTTTTAATTGAAAGAACACAACATTTATGATAAATCACAAAAGGAAACCACTAATGTGTGGTTTTCTATGGCTAATGGTCTGAAAACAAAATGTTCTATTTGGCGTGGGCCTCAACACTCGTTATGTTATCGTTAGCCTTGAGGGCAACAGTGCTACTGTACACAACTATAGCTGTGGTGTAACAAGAAGTGAGAGCCTGAAATATAAAGTTAGGGATTTTTTCTTTCAAACAAGCAAAAACATGATAAAAATACACTATGACAAATATGAATAACTACAAGCTGATATTATTAGAATTAGTAAAATAAAAACACAATTTATGAAAAATGATCAAGTCATAATATTGAGGACCTGTAACTTACTCCATTTAGACATAAATAAATGCAAGATGTCATTATAAGTGCTACCTTTCATAATAGGTGCCAGCTCGCCAATATCTTTTCTATATTTATTTTCAAATTATGCATATTTAATGCATATTCAATATATATTCAAATTGTATACACTAAATATATTCAAATTACATTATATATAATTTAATTCAAATTAATATATATAAATTCTCAAAGGGGTGAACACTAGCTAAAAGATGATACCATTACTGATTAGCTCTGAAACACAGAAACAGGATAGCTAAAAACCAAAAAACCAAACCTGTTGCCGTTGAGTCCATTCCAACTCAGAGCAACCCAAAAGGACAGAGTAGAGCTGCGCCATAGGGTTTCCAAGGAGCAGCTGGTGGATTCAAACCGCCAACCTTTTCATTAGCAGCCGAACTCTTAACCACTGCCCCACCAGTGCTCCCGGATAGTTAAAGGGGGAAATAAAAAAGAACAAAACTACTTACTATAACAGTGATACCCGAGAGGGAACGCTAGTTCTATCTTTTATAGCACATAATTTTTTTAAATTTCCCCCAAAACACAACATTTTTTAAAAATGCGGACACCATTATTTTTTTTAACAAAGCAAATATTCTATATAAATAATATACTAATTCTAGAGGGGGGAGGGGAACACAGTTTCTTAAAAGCATATTTTAAATCATGTTTAATAAGATATTGTTGTAAATAACTCACTTGTGACTGTCTAAGGAAACGCTCCAGAAATGGCCATCTCATCAAAATCAGAAATCACAACAATGAGGGGGATGTTCAGAAGGGGCCTGAAAGAATAGTCTGGAAGCTCAGAATAAGCTCTCAGGTTCACCCAGCTGCTGCTTGTTTGCTCACAGGGCAAAGGCACTTTCAAAGACAACTCATTGTTTGGCACAGACCCTGCCAGCAAGATTGAGAGCACTTCCCTGTAACCGTGTCTCATCCTGGCATTAGTACCCTCCTTCACAAAGCACCTCGGTTTGACCCCATGGACTAGTTCTTTCCCATACGTGGTGAAATCTGACTCTCCAAGGTTTCTCAGCCGCTCATCTTCAGACAGACTGGGGCTTGAAAAGTGACTTCGTGTTTCTTCCTGCTACTGGGTATTTAATAACTTCAGCAGGATTGCTGCTACAAACTTAACAAAAGAACATTGTTGGAAAGTTTTACTATCTAAATTTCTTTAATACTCCTTTAGTTTTATGATTTTTAAATAATAGTTTTTTATTTTAATTTACGGTTTCAATGTTTGCCATCTCCAAGCAGAGGAACTAAAACAGAAAAGTAAAAATAAAAAAATATTTATAAAAAATCATAAAACTAGAGAGGCAGGGCCAAGATGGCAGAGTAATCAGATGCTACCTGTGGTTCCTCTTACAACAAAGATGAAAAAAAAGGTGAATCAATTATATACAACAATCTAGGAAGCATGAACATCAAAGGCAAAGTTGAGGAATCGGACTGAGTGGCGGGGGAGGGAGAGATGGTACAGAAGCAGTCAGGAGTTCCCAGACCTGACCAGGTAGGAACCAGTAGCCTGCAGGCCAGATCAGCTGGTGCATATACGGTGAGGCAAGCAGTGGTGCTGGGGACACGTTTTCCACATCAGGAAGAGACTGAGCAGCGGAGAGTCTACTTAAGCCTCCAGAACCAGTAAAAAGCAGAGCTCAATCAGCAAAAGGTAAGTACATGTGTCAAATCTATCTCACGAATCAAAAAACACCCTGTTTGGGAAGAACCTCTCTCCCATTCACCTGCCCCCTCCCCACTCTGCACCAGGTCCCAGGCTGGCTTCAGCAATTGCTGTGTCCCCTGGGCTGGATGTAGGACCCATCACGTGCCATAAGCCACTCTCCCAGCCTTGGAGAGAGAACAAATTAACAAACAGGAAAAAATAATCTGTCAGCTCCCCTAAGTAGCGAACTCAGGGCAGGCATACCTCCTTCACCTAGGCACAGGCATAAGGGGTCCATGGACTTTGAATGCCTTTCAAGCCTGCATAGACCTCTGTGGGTCCATTTCAGCAGCACAGGCCCTCATCACTACAGTACAACAGGGTATATACCTGAAGCCTAACTTCAACTGTTATCAGCTATATGGTGGAGTTGCAGGTTCGTGACATTTGACACCACCCTGCTCATTAAGCAGTGTCTTCACCTACCCACATCACGGGCCTGAGGAATGATGTTTCCATCCATGCCACCCAGCCACCTGCGACAGGGGTCCAAGAATAAGTGGTGCCTCCAAGTCCTTATAGCCAACAGCATCAGGTGCTCATAGTTTGGCTGCAAAACACACCCACCTGCTCACTCTAGGGAACAGGGACACACGTTCCTTCCAGACACTCAGGGACAGCCATCAGCCCCCTGCCTTGCTCAGCACATGACCCCCTACTGCAGTCAGATACCTGTGCCTACTCCAATCACCCCTGCCCATCTAGAAATGTAAGTGAGATCCTGAACCACACACTTGGTGACCGACTACCTGGACACCTGAGCTGAATCTATACAAGAGAAATAAACGGACTCCTGGGATCACATACCTCATAAAAGATCTAACCACCAGGTGACAGGACATTAGAGTTTCAAAGGCACCAATAATCAAACTAGCTCACACGAGCAGCCTATTTGGGCATATCAAAACAAAACAAAGCAAGGAGGTAGGACACAGTAAGCAAACATAAAATAAATAAATAGAATAACTTACTGATGGTTCAGTGACAACAGTCAATATCAAATCACATAAAGAGGCAGACCATGATAGCTCCAGCAAGCTCTCAAAATAAAGAATCAAGAAATCGTCCAGAGGAAGAGAACTTCTTGGAATTACCAAAGGTAGAATACAAAACATTAATATACAGAATGCTTCAAGAGATCAGGAAGGAGATCATGCAAAACACAGAACAAGCCAAGGAACACACAGACAAACTAATAGAGGAACTTAAGAAGATTATAGAAGAGCATAATGACAAATTTAACAGGCTGCAAGAATCCATACAGAGACAGCAATCAGAAATGCAGAAGATTAACAATAAAATTTCAGAATTAGACAACTCAATAGAAAGTCATAGGAGCAGAATTCAGTCAGTGGAAGTCAGAACTAATGAGACAGAAGATAGAGCACTTGACACCAACTCATTTGAGGAAAAGTCAGATAAAAAAATTTTAAAAAAAGAAGAAACCCTAAGAATTATGTGGGACTCCATCGCGAACAATAACCTATGAGTGATTGGAGTACTAGAACAGAGGAGAATAAAAGAAAATACACAGAGAATTGCCAAAGATTACTTGGCAAAAAACTCCACTGATATCATGAAAGATGAGAAGATATCCAACCAAGATGCTCATTGAAACCCACACAAGGTAGATCCCAAAAGAAAGGCACCAAGACATATTATAATCAAACCTACCAAAACCAAAGATAAAGAGAGAATTTTAAGAGTGCCTAGAGATAAACGAAAAGTCATCTACAAAGGAGAGTCAATAAGACAAAGCTTGGACAACTCAGCAGAAACCATGCAGGCAAGAAGGCAATGGGATGACATATATAAAGCCTTGAAGGAAAAAAATTGCCAGTCAAGAATTATATATCCAGTAAAACTGTCTCTCAAATATGATAGTGAAATTAGGGCATTTGCAGATAAACAGAAGTTTAGAGAATTTGCAAAAACCAAACCAAAATTACAAGAAATACTAAAGGGAGTCCTCCAGTTAGAAAATCAGTAACATCAGATAACAACCCAAGACTAGAACACAGGACAGAGAAACCAGATATCAACCCAGATAGGGAAGTCACAAAAATAAATCAAAGCTAGAACACTGAAAATAAGGAAACAGAGATGTCAATATGTAAAAGATGACAACATTAAAACAAAAAATAGGGACTAAAAAATTACATGTAGTCATAGAGCTTTCATATGGAGAGGAAGTCAGGGCAATATAAATAGAAGACTGGCATAAACTTAGAAAAATAGGGGTAAATTTAAAGTAACCATAAAGGAAATTAACAATCCTGCACATCAAGATAAAAAACAAGAAAAATATAAAGACTCATCAAATACAAAATCAACAAAAATAAGAAAGATGAAAAGAAAATACATAAAGAAAGAATGACTCAGCACAGAAAATTAAGCCGAACAAAGAAACTGTCAACAACACACAAAAAAAGACATCAAAATGACACCACTAAACTCATACCTATCAATAATCACGCTAAACGTAAATGGACTAAACGCACCAATAAATAGAGAATGGCAGAATGGATTAAAAAAACATGATTTGTTTATATGCTGCCTACAAGAGACACACCTTAGACTTCAAGACACCAAAAAAAAAAAAACTCAAAGGGAGGAAAAAAATATATCAAGCAAACAACAATCAAAAAAGAGCAGGAGTGGCAAAATTTATCTCTGACAAAATAGCCTTTAAAGCAAAATCCACCACAAAGGATAAGGAAGGACACTATATGATGATTAAAGGGTCAATACAGCAGGAGGACATAACCATAATAAATATTTATGCACCTAATGACAGGGCTCCAAAATACATAAAGCAAACTCAACCGTATTGAAAAGAGAGACAGACAGCTCCACAATAATAGTAGGAGGCTTCAACCCACCGCTTTCAGTGAAGGACAGAACATCCAGAAAGAAGCTCAATAAAAACAAGGAAGATCTAAATGCTACAATCAACCACTTAATCCCATACATATATACAAAACACTCCACCCAAAAGCAGCCAAGTATACTTTCTTTTCCAATGCACATGGAACATTCTCCAGAATAGACCACATATCAGGCCATAATGCAAGCCTTAACAGAAGCCAAAGCATCAAAATATTACAAAGCATGTTTTATGACCATAAAGCCATAAAAGGAGAAATCAATAACAGAAAAAGCAAGAAAAAAAATCAAACACATGGAAACTGAACAACAGCTTGCTCAAAAACTACTGGGTTATGCAAGAAATTAGGAACGGAATAAAGAAATTCACAGAATCAACCAAGAATGAAAACACATCCTACCAGAACCTTTGAGACATAGCAAAAGCAGTACTCAGAGGTCACTTTATAGCAATAAATGTACACATCCAAAAAGAAGAAAGAGCCAAAATCAAAAGATTAACCCTGCAACTTGAACAAATAGAGACAGAGCAGCAGAAGAAGCTCTTGGGCACCAGAAGAGAGCAAATAATAAAAATTAGAGCAGAATTAAATGAAACAGAAAATAGAAAACAACTGAAAGAGTTAACGAGACCAAAAGCTGGTTCTTTGAAAAGATCAACAAAATCGATAAACCATTGGACAAACTGACAAAAGAAAAACAAGAGAGGAAGCAAATAACCCAAATAAGAAATGAGATGAGCAATATCACAACAGACCCAACTGAAATTAAAAGAATTATAACAGTATACTATGAAAAACTGTACTTTAACAAATTTGAAAACCTAGAGCAAATGGACAAATTTCTAGAAAAACACTACCTACCTAAACTAACACAGAGGTAGAACACCTAAATAAACCTATAATAAAAGAAGAGATTGAAAAGGTAATTTAAAAACTCCCAACAACAACAACAAAAAAAGCCCTGGCCCTGGTGGTTTCACAGGAGAATTCTACCAAACTTTCAGAGAAGAGTTAATACCACTACTACTAAAGGTATTTCAGAGCATAGAAAAGGATGGAATACTCCCAAACTCATTCTATGAAGCCAGCATAACCCTGATACCAAAACCAGGTAAAGACACCACAAAAGAAGAAAATTACAGACCAATATCCCTCATGACCATAGACACAAAAATCCTCCACAAAATTCTAGCCGATAGAATTCAACAACATATCAAAAAAATAATTCACCATGACCAAGTGGGATTCACACCAGGTATGCAGGAACGGTTCAACATTAGAAAAACAATCAATGTAATCTATCACGTCAACAAAACAAACGACAAGAACCCACATGATATTATCAAGCGATGCAGAAAAGGCATTTGACAAAATCCAACAACTATTCATGATAAAAACTCTCAGCAAAATAGGAGTAAAAGCGAAATTCCTCAACATAATAAAGGGCATTTATACAAAGCCAACAGCCAACATCATCATAAATGGAGAGAGTCTGAAAGCCTTCCCCTTAAGAATGGGAACCAGAGAAGGATGCCCTTTATTACCACTGTTATTCAACATTGTGCTGGAGGTCCTAGCCAGAGCAATCAAGCTAGAAAAAGAAATAAAGTGCATCCAAATTGGTAGGGAAGAAGTCAAAGTACCTCTATTTGCAGATGATATGATCTTATACAAAGAAAATCCCAAAGAATTCACAAGAACACTACTGGAACTAACAGAAGATTTTAGCAAAGTATCAGGGTACAAGAGAAACATAAAAAATCAGCTGGATTCCTCTACACCAACAAAGAGAACTTCCAAGAGGAAATCACCAAATCAATACCATTTACAATAGCCCCAAAGAAGATAAAATACCTAGGAATAAATCTAACCAGAGACATCAAAGACCTATACAAAAAAACTACAAGACACTACTGCAAGAAACCGAAAGACACCTATATAGGTGGAAAAACATAACCTGCTCCTGGATAGGAAGACTCAACATTTTGAAAATGTCTAATCTACCCAAAGTGATCTACAGATACAATGCAATCCTGATCCAAATTCCAATGGCATTTTTTAAGGAGATGGAGGAACAAGTCACCAACTTCATATGGAAAGGGAAGAGGCCCTGGATAAGTAAAGCATTACTCAAGAAGAACAACAAAGTGGGAAGCCTCACACTACTTGATTTTAGAACCTATTATACCACCACGGTAGTCACAACAACCTGGTACCGGTACAACAACTGAAACATAATCAGTGGAACAGAACTGAGAATCCATACATAAATTCATCCACCTATGAGCAGCTGATATTTGACAAAGGCCCAAAGTCTATTAATTGCAGAAAAGATGGTCTCTTTAACAAATGGTGCTGGCATAACTGGATATCCATCTGCAAAAAATTGAAAACAAGACCCATACCTCATACCATGCACAAAAACTAACTCAAAATGGATCAAAGACCTAAATATCAAATGGAAAATGATAAAGATCATGAAAGAAGAAATAGGACAACGCTAGGAGCCCTCATACATGGCATAAACAGAATATAAAACATTACTAGCAATATACAAACACCAGAAGAGAAACTAGATTACTGGGAGCTTCTAAAAATCAAACACTTATGCTCATCAAAAGACTTCACCAAAAGAGTCAAAAGACAACCTATAGACTGGGAAAAAATGTTTGGCTATGACAAATCAGATCAGCGTCTAATCTCTAAAATCTACAAGATACTGCAAAACCTCAACAACAAAAGACACATAACCCAATTAAAAAATGGGCAAAGGATATAAACAGGCACTTGACCAAAGAAGACATTCAGGTGGCTAACAGATACATGAGGAAATGCTCACCATCATTAGCCATTAGAGAAATGCAAATCAAAACTACAATGAGATACCACCTCACCCCAACAAGGCTAGCATTAATCCAAAAAACACAAAACAATAAATGTTGGAGAGGTTGTGGAGAGACTGGAACACTTATACACTACTGGTGGGAATGTAAAATGGTACAACCACTTTGGAAATCTATTTAGCACTTCCTTAAAAAAGCTAGAAATAGAAGTACCATACAATCCTGCAATCTCACTCCTTGGAATATATCCTAGAGAAATAGGAGCCATCACACGAATAGGTATCTGCACGCCCATGTTCATTGCAGCACTGTTCACAATAGCAAAAATATGGAAACAACTATTTGCCCATCAATGGACAAATGGATAAATAAATTATGGTATATTCACACAATGGAATACTATGCAACAATAAAGAACAACGATGAATCCGGGAAACATCTCATAACATGGATGAAATCTAGAAGGCATCATGCTAAGTGAAATTAGTCACAAAAGGACAAATATTGTATGAAACCACTATTATAAGACTCAAGAAAAGGTTTAAACAAAGTAGAAAACATTCTTTGACGGTTATGAGGGTTGGGAGGGAGGGAGAAGAGTATTCACTAACTAGATAGTAAATAAGAATCATCTTAGGTGAAGGGAAGGACAGCACACACTACAGGGGAAGTCAGCACAACTGGACAAAACCAAAAGCTAAGTAGTTTCCTGAATACAACCAAACACTTCGAGGGACAGAGTAGCAGGAGTAGGGGTCTGGGGACCGTGGTTTCAGGGGACATGTAGGCTGAACTGGCATAACAACGTTTATTAAGAAAATGCTCTGCATCCCATTTTAGTGAGTGGCATCTGGGGTTTTAAAAGCTAGCGAGTGGCCATTTAAGATGCATCAATTCGTCCTAACCCACCTGGAGCATAGGCGAACAAAGAACACCAAAGACACAAGGAAAATATTAGCCCAAGAGATAGAAAGGGCCACATAAACCAGAGACTCCATCAGCCTGAGACCAGAAGAACTCGATGGTGCCCGGCTCCAGCAGTGACTGCCCTGACAGGGAATACATCAGAGACCCTGATGGAGCAGGAGAAAAGTGGGGTGCAGAACTTAAATTCTAGAAAAAAGACCAGACTTAATGGTCTGACCGAGACTTGAGGGACCCTGGAAGACACAGCCCCTGGACTGTTAGCCCAGAACTGAAACCATTCCTGAAGCCAACTCTTCAGTCATAGATAAGACTGGACGATAAGACATAAAACGATACTTGTGAAGAGAGCGCTTCTTAGCTCAAGTAGATACATGAGACTAAACGGGCAGCTCCTGTCCAGAGGCGAGATGAGAAGGCATAAAGGGACAGGAGCTGGTGGAATGGACACAGGAAATCTGGAGTGGAAAGGAGGACTGTGCTGTCACATTACAGGGAGAGCAACTAGGGTCACATATCAATGTGTGTATAAATTTTTGTATGGGAAACTAACTTGAATCGTAAACTTTCACTTAATGTAAAATAAAAATCATAAAAGTAGAAAAGTAAGAGTGTTGAACATTAAACTTCAAAGTAATTTTTTTGGTACATTTTTAGCACTTATGCTTCTGCAGTTATTACAGCTTAAACTGCACCACAACTTTTGGAACACCCTGAAAACTTGGTGGCGTAGCGGTTAGGAGTTCAGCTGCTAACCAAAGGGTGGGCAGTTTGAATCCACGAAGTGATCCTTAGAAACCCTGTGGGGCAGTTCTACTCTGTCCTGTAGGGTCACTATGAATCGGAATCAACTCAACAGTAACGGGTTTGGTTTTTGGTTTGTACCTCCCATGGAGCTGTAGTGGGGCATTGGTTAAGAGCTCAGCTGCCAACCAAAAGGTCAGCAGTTTGAACCCACCAGCTGCTGCTCCTTGGTAGCTCTATGGGGCGGCTCTACTCTGTCCTATAGGGTCATTATGGGTCAGAATCAACTCCACGGCAAGGGGCTGGGTTTGGTTTGGTTTTGTATCTCTTATAACCTGGGAGATTTGAGTTCAAAAATTTTGTTCCCTTCAAGTTAATGGATATCCTTCTGTCAGCCTACAGTGAGTTTTGTTTTCTTTCTTATTTAAGATGTGTTTTTCTTTGAAGGTGTCATTTTCAGGATTTTGAGATACTCTTCCATAAAGCACTGTTTTCTGAAACTGAGTGAAATTTCCTTGCAGTAGAGGTGATTTTAACATTCATATCTTCTATGTAGACATCTTGCTTATTCAGGAATCTGAATTGAAAAATGTAATATCATCATCTCAGGTGACAGTCAAATGGTCAACCGATATCAAATGAATTCATTTGATCATTTATATATTTTTAAACGCCAGTCAATATATAAAATGAGATATATTAGGTCTGTATGTCAGTGGTTTTCAAACTTTTTTTTTTTTTTACTGTAACTCCAGTCAGAATTTCATTTTACATCATGATCTAGGACATATATACAAAAGTGTGTGTGCATGCATTTTTTTTAATGAAACAAATGTTTCAAAAAGATATGATAGACTCTGATACTTTCTAGTTTTTTTGTTTTTAAAGTTGCATAGATTGTGACTCATTACCTTGATTTCACAACTTACTAACGGGTTGATAACCAAATTCGAAAAAAAAAAAGTAATCTAGGTACAATGCCAATACACAAGAGGGTTATCTCATTAGCTCTTTTATTCTTTTGGATTGGACATACTTTTACTGAATCAGAAAAGGAAATGCAGAAGTAGAGCAAAGTGCTTCTCAAACTTCAGTGCGCATTTGAATCACTTGGGGATCTTGTTATATAGCAGATTCTGGCACAGCAGGCCTGTGCTGGCCTGAGAGTTTGCATTTTTAACAAGCTCTCTTGGCGTGGATGCTGCTGGTCCAGAGAACACCTCTGAGAAGTGAGAGTGTAGAAGCCAGGCTGAGGGGACTGGGAGGAACGGAAGTAACTGCCTGGGACAAAACACTCACCACTCATGCTGCCAGAACAAAGGGCCTAACCCCTTCTACACTGGGGCTCAGCCTCTCCAAGCATTTCCACTGCATACACACAGCACACCAACTGCAACATAAGAAGGCATCATCCTTCGGTGGTTCTCCCGGTGACATTAGTGCCTTCATAATCTTTGCCTCGGTGATCTTTACCCTATTTCCTTTCTCACAACTTACTCCCAGCCAAAGAAATACAGGCAACCCAACTCTGTTTCAGCTCTCTTGGAAGCAGCTCTGGCATGGATTACCTAAAAGTGTGGACAACTGCTAGAATAGGCAAAGCAGGACGGGTTATATAAAACCAGCAAAAGGCGTTGCCAACAAACAACGGTGTGAAATACGTATGAACATTTCATTTAAGCAACTTGTTAAACCGTGAAACTCACTGTCAAGGTGGACTGCGCTCATGAAATACTTCTGAATGTGACAGAAGTAAATGCTATAATGCAAAGCATGATTTTATAATTCCAAACTATAGAGTTAGAATTCCCAAACTAGGAAATACTGGGCTAGGAATCATAACTATCCTGGGTACAATACTGGGTTTCTGTAGTTTTAGTCTCCAGGATCTGGGGCACACAGTTTCGATGAGGCTGTCTCTTACGTTTTCATGTTGTGTGTGTATTGGAGGCAGAGAGAATATGTCGTGCTCCACTGTGTCTCTTATGCCAAGCATGCACCTGGCACACGTTTGGTACTGGATACATGTATGATAAAAGAATAAGTAGATATGCACAATTAAAAAAATAATATATTAAATTATACTTTACTGTATATATTGACATTCCTGAATGGTGCAAACAATTATGTGCTCAGCTGCTATCCAGAAAGTTGGAGATTCAAATCCACCCAGAGATGCCTCGGAAGAAAGGCCTGGCAATCTACTAGGGAAAAACCAGCCACTGAAAACCCTATGGAACACAATTCTTCTCTGACACATATGTGGTCACAAAGAATTAGGATCGACTTCCAGCAACTGATTTTTTGGTACCTGGTGAGAACAAGCAAAAGCCCAAAGGTGGCTGGAGAGTCTCTGGCGGAAAGGGGGTTATAGGTTGCACTGCATGGCAATATTCCAATGATAAGAAAAGCTAAAGTGTACCAAATGTTGCCAGTGCCCTGACCATATCCCTGAGGGCATTGCTTCAGTGCCCACCAGCTTGTCTTCTGCCAACATCTGTATTCCTTTCCCCTCAGACTCGCTCCTGGCTGTCCAAGTGGCAGCTCAGAAATGCCAGGGAATCAACCACCTCTGGAACTCTCAACAAATGCTCAACTTGTTTTAGTGAATAACTACCCAGCTGCCTTGCCTCTCAGGTGGGATAACTGTAAGGTACATGTTCCACGCTATCTCCCAGAGTTCCCCATTGTGACTACCAGTTGCCCACAGTAGTAGCTGGCTTCATTAGCTGCCATTCCTTCTCTGGCTCCCTTCCCCCCTCCCTTACTGGTGTTGTCGCCACCTCCCAAAAGAATAACTTTCACTTGGGTGTTCATCTCAGTGTCTGCACCTGGGGAACACACACTATGACAGCAAGTATTTTGAAGGAAGATTGGGCTGGGAGACACTTGATCCTCAAGTCCCTCTGATGTAGCAACTCTCTGGGTCCATAGTATCCCTGTCTTAGAAGGAGCTCTGGGCTTACTAGAGAAGGTCATTTATTCCAAGATCCTGAGCACAGCATCATGGGAGGTTTCTCTGAGAAGCAGGCTCTGGTCCCGCTTCTTTCAGACCATCAGAAACACAACTTCAGTCACATGCCTCTCTCTCACACTTAGACAATAAGCAAAAATACACCTTTTGCTCAAGGATGGCAGGGATTAAGTGGCCCAGGGAATGCAAATATAATCCCTATTAGTTTTAAATGACCCTAAAGCTAAACTTCAAGGAGCCCTGGTGGCACAGTGGTTAAAATGCGTGGCTGCTAACCTAAAGGTCAGTGGTTCGAACCCACCAGGCGCTCCATGGGAGAAAGATATGCCAGTCTGCTTCTGTAAAGATTTACAGCCTTAGAAACACTATGGGGCAGTTCTACTCTGTCCTATAGGGTCGCTATGAGTCACAACCGACTTGATGGCAATGGAGTTTTCCGGAAAGCCAAGCTTCTACAAGAACTCTAACAAGTAACAACATTTGACTCATAGAAGGGGGTCTTGGTCTAGTGCTGGGAAGAGGCAAAGACGAAAAGCAACGACTGACATGGTTCAAATTAAACTTTAATGAATTACCGGTGAGGATTTAAAGCCACAAAACAGCAAAAATGAAACAGTGATTTCAAAACGCTGCTAGACAAAGAACAGAAATGAGTTGTAAGACCCCCCCTCAGGGCAACGTTAAATCATTCATCTTCCGTGCAATGGTAATTCTGAGACACTAAAAAATCTTCCAAAAAACAAAAGTCTACAAAAAAGCTAGCAGTTATAAAAGCTGTCATGGGAGGTATCTATCCAGGGGGCTCCTCACAGGAACGAAAAGAAAATTCAGAAAAGCCTGTGGTTGGATACTTTGCAAACAGTCTCAGAAGACTGTCCCTGCAGAAACTGGAACCCAACACCTAAACAAGTCCTTGCTGCTATCCATGTTGAGAAACAGGTTTCCAAGCTTGGGGTCTGTCTATAGTTAGCTATTCTTAAGGAGGAAACCCTGGTGGCCTAGTGGTTAACAGCTACAGCTGCTAAGCAAAAGGTGGGCAGTTTGAATCCACCAGCGACTCCTTGGAAACCCTATGGGTCAGTTCTACCCTGTCCTATAGGGCCACTATGAATCGGATCAACTTGACGGCAATGGGTAGTTTTTTTGTTTTTTTCTTTTCCCTAAGGAATTTTCTTTACACATCATCAGAAGTCACTGTTCTTGGATTCTGGATTCTTGTTGGCTTTCTTCTTTGCAGAGAACATCCAACTGTGGGGCCTTGATTTCTTGCCAACCGAGTTGAAGAGATGGGAAGATCTTCTATCTCAGGTCTTACATGCGGATGGCTGGTTTTATTTATTTTTTAAAAAAAGAGAAAAGAACAGCAGAGCTTTTCCGCAGGACAACCTATTCCTTTATTTATAATGCAGGACAGCAGGGCAGTGTAGGTGTATATTCTGGTTCATCTGAGGACACATGGTTGTTCGTTTTAAAATTAGATTCATCCTAATTATATGAAAACAGTCTATGTGTGGTTGATCAAAACAGCAGGAAAGCATTACTCAGCACCTACCTGCTGGGCATCGCTTCCAGACTACACTGAACTTGTTTAACACACAGTCCCTGCCCTCTTGGAACTTAAAATCTAGCACAGAAATACTCATCTCTCTGACAAATACGAGGTTTGGACACTGGACAGGGAAAGAACACATATACTAAGTGACTAATATGAAGATCCCTGGTGGCGCAAAGGTTAAGCTCTCGGCTGCTAACTAACAGGTCAGCGGTTCAAACTCATCAGCGACTCCTCAGGTATAAAGACCTGCCAATCTGCTCCCATAAAGATTACAGTCTAGGAAACCCTATTGGGCCATTCTACTCTGTCCTATAGGGTTGCTATGCGTTGAAATCAACTCAATGGCACACAACAAGTGACTAACATGGACCAAAAAAAAAAAAAAAAAAAACATTACCATCGAGTCAATTCCAACTCATACCAACCCTACAGGACAGAGTAGAACTGCCCCATGGGGTTTCCAAGGAGTGGCTGGTGATTCAAACTGCCAACCTTCTGGTTAGCAGCTGTGGCTCTTAACCACTGAACCACCAGGGCTCTGACATGGACAAAAGGGTGTAATATTTCCTGTGAACAATGGGGTGAAAGAAACTGTCACTAAAGTGATATGTTTTAGCTGTCCATAACCAAGGAGAGTTTTGATCTCAGTCTTAATTAGTCAGGGCAGGATTTCTGAATGAAGAATACTGCAAAGCTAGGTTGAAACAGAAGCAGGGGAAAATATACTGGTCTTTAAGCTTAGGACAGAAGTCTGAATATGGCCAGTAAAAAATCACAAAGAACAAGGGAGGGGAGTGGCTTCTATGTAAAAAGGAAGTAAGGTAGTCAGTTGGTTTATGCACCAGAATCACACAAGTAAGAGAGCCAAAGCTGTGTTCAAGAGGCTGGAATCCTAGGTAGGTAACCGAACAGCTATTAATCTCATTTTCTGCCAATCTCAAGGGTTCACTAACTTTGACAGTTGTCCATGGAACACCTCGCTGAGGCTGAAAAATGCTAGGTCATCTGTAAAACAGAGATTACCACCAATAAACACATAGTAATAATTTAAAGTTAAATAAAGAATAACTAATAACACAAAATCATAAAGTAAGTCTGAAGGCTAACTTTGGGTCTCTCTTTCTGATTTTCTGCTTTTTGGACAATTTCTCATTTCCCATTCCTCCAGGGTGCAAGTTTACATAACACAATCAATTGTACAACTTTTGTAATAATAAAATGATAATAAAATTGTTTTCCATGCCCTGTGCACTACCAGGCACCACATACATACTGGCTAGGCAGTATATAACCATTATCTCATTATACTCCCCCACAATGCTGTGAAGTAAGTACCAATTTATTATCTTCATTACACACACAAGGTGACTGAAGTTCAAAGAGCTGAGTAACTTGCCAGAGATCCCACAGCTAGGAGGTTGCATAGCCAGACATTCAACTTGGTCTGCCTTTCAATACCTGGGTTGATGTCTATCACCCCATCACTACCCCCTGAGCTCTCTCTCCAATGCCTCACCTCCAGGACCCAGGACCTTGGAGTTTCCATCCTCCCCACAATACACTGGGCCAATACGGAATGGGGGTTCTCTCTTCCATGCTCTTTTACAGAACATCAGAACAGGGCATCACTGGATTCCACACAGTGTAGACTACTCTGCGTCCCAGAGACCTCAATGAATGGGTGAGTTACAAATTGGAGATTGAGAACATTATTTCTTCCCTGTTATGGAATATTAAGGAGCCCTGGTGGTACAATGGTTAAGCACTTGGCTGCTAACTGAAAGGTTGGCAGTTGGAATCCACCAATCACTCCACAAGGGAAAAGACCTGGCGATCTGCTCCTGTAAAGATTACAGCCTTGGAAACCCTGCGGGGCAGTTCTACTCTGTTCTATAGGGTCTCTAGGAGTCAGAACTGACTCAATGGCAGCTAGTAACAACAACAGCATGGAATATCAAGGTCACTGGGTGGCACAAACAGTATGCACTTGACTACTAACCTAAAGGTTGGAGGGTTGAACACAACCAGTGGTACCAGAGAAGAAAGGCCTGGCGACCTGCTTCTGTGAAGATTACAGCCAAAAAAATCTTAACTCTGTAACACATGGGGTCACCAAAAGTGGGAATCAACTCGATGGCAACAGATTTGTTTTTGTTTTTGTTTTTAACAGAATATCAAGAATCAGTTAGATGCTGTACTTGAAAGGGTATTTATTAGGATTAGCTTCTTAATATTTTAAATTTTAATTTCAAAAAAATATTGCAAATATTTTACAAAAATAAACCTGTGAAGTAGAAGATAGCCTGACCTAGGCTAATATTAAGGTATAAAATTATTTATTTTTCTTTTACATGTCCTTAGTATGGTATTTATCACTGGTTATTCTTATTTCTTAATAATCCAAAACATATGGGCCCTTTGTATCTCCTTTACTTCTTAGAATAAGACATCTTGATAATAATTAAACGAAAGGTTTTCAGAAAGGTAAAATGTGCATAGTTAGAAGGAAAGGGCTTCTTTGTTCTTTTCATTTACCTCACTTTTATAATTCATGCCCCGTTTATGTTTCCTTCACGTGAGAGAGTACTAGATAAAACACGTGTATAATCTGGGGACAAAACAAGCAAATATCCTTTTTGACTAAAAAAGAGGACTTCCCTTTGTAGTAAGCAATTATAGGATAAATACTAGGAAAATTGGTATTTTTAGTCAAGGTACTTAGGTAATGAGTCATTTATTTAAACAGTCTAATGTTCTATAAGATCGTTCAAAGAAAATGGTTTCAATACCTCTGTCGACATACCAAGAATCAGCTCTGGTCTCTGCTCCCTTATATCCCTACTTTAAGTTTTCATTCCCTTTGGAAAAAAAAAAAAAGCAGCACATTAATGGTGTCCCAATAATAATGCCAGATTGATCAGCAAGCTCCAAAACTACGTGTATTTTATGACTCACATAGCTCTCTCAGGGAAATAAAGAGATGGTCAAAGACTAAGAAGAAGCAGGTCTAGCAAGACTAAAGATGACCCCATAAGAGTGAGAAGGAAGTGAGGAAATAGAATCAGGTCAATTAGGAGGGTGTTGAGCCTGGTGACCTCATTGCTATAAAGTTGTTTCCATCACCTGCCAATGCCTTCAAGAGTAAGACAACAGTGATGTGATGGTAGGAGCCACATAGTAATAAAAAACAGCACAGTGTGGCAAAGACAGCTAATGTCCACCAAACAATTCTTGCTCACCTTTCCACAGTATAGAGGTGTCACTGGACAGCAGTTGCCCAGGCAAGGACTCTATTCCTCATTCTGCTCCATTTAGGTGGGGACATATGCTCAATTCTCACCAGTGGAATTTGGGCAGAAATAATTTTATGTCACTTCCAAGTCAAGGTGGTTAAGAAGCAGGTGGCAATGAGCACGTGACCTTGGAAGTCATGTGCTGAAGATGGGGGAGCCAAAGATCAAAGGAAGCTGGACCCCTGAATCACTGTGGAGCAGAGTCACCAACCAGGAAATGCCATTTTCCACTTCACATGAGTGAAAAATAAACTGCTATTCTATTTGAGTCATTGTGCATTTTTTATTTTGCTTGTAAATGCAAATGGTGTTTCCCTAACCAATAAATGGGGCAAGGAAAAAAAAGTGTCTCGAGCCCTGAAATAATTCATGCAATTTATTTTTGCATGGGATTTGATGGGATCATAGATATTTCTAAGGCTAGAACTGTACTGTCCAATTACAGTAGCCACTTGTCATAAATGGCCATTGAGAACTTGAAATGTAGTTAGTCCAAATATTTTGTGTGTGCAAAATATACACTAGATATTGAAGATTTGGTACAAAAAGAAAAAGAATGTAAAATATCTCAGTATTTTTATATTGATTACAATATTAAATAACAGTTTATATACTGAGTAAAATAAAATATTTTTGAAACGAATATCACTGGTTGCTTTTGACTTATTTTTAATATGGCTACTAGAAAAATTTAAGTTCTATATGCAACTCGCATTATATTCCATTGGATGTTGCTGGGCTATCAGGCGTCAGCAAACTATGACCCACTGCCTGTTTTTGTAAATAAAGTTTTATTGGAACATAGCCATGACCATTTCTTTACGTATTGTCTATGGCTGCTTTTGCACTATAACCTCAGACTTGAATAGTTTCAACACTCTGTGACCTGCAAAGCTGAAAATATTTACCATATGGCCTGTTACAGAAAAAGTTTGCCAACTCCTGGGCTAAGGATAATTTGAGATTATCTAATTTACCTACTCTTATCACTTTATACTACGGAAATTAAAGCTGAGATAAGTCAAGAGACAGGTCTAAAATATTTCTGTTCTTAATTAGGTAGTACTTCCATAATGCTACTCATTCATTCATTCATTCATTCATTTTCTCCTTCTCATCTTTAACTTTGATCATTAAAGAAATAAAATACCCATCCATTAGAAAATCAACATTTATGTAAACAATGAATCTCAATACAATCATCTTGATGCAATTTCAGTGTAGGTGAAGGTGAGGTAAAATCCAAAAAGTAAACAAAAACACACCCAGCAGAAATAAACTATTCTCGGGTTTATGTAACTTAATACAACGGAACATCAGAAATAAAGTTAAAGAAAGATATATTTTATGATTACAGTACTTTTACACTATCAGAAATTTAGCACGATTTGTACACTTCCACAATGGAAGCATTACCAGTGTTATATAAAAACCACTGAATTCTTTGTGAAAAAGCAAAAATGCTCCCGTGGGACTACATACTGTTCCTTTGAGTTATCACTTATTTTGAAATGCAGTAAGAGGTTAAAACAAATGAGCCTGATTTCTTCTTTTAAGTGTAATACTTTAAACCTCTGTTTCTCACAACCTCTTGCATTGAACTTTAGCCAATTGAGGTTTTCCACAAAAACAAAAAACAAATTAACTCAAAGAATATGGTAGCCAAATAAATTTTGCTACTTACTATCCCCCTTCTTGGCGCTTCATAACGCATATTAGCATAAAAATAGGCTCTGAACACACTTGTATTCAGTTGCTACAACTCAGGATTTCCCAAACATAACTGACCATAGAGTAACATAAGCAAAAAGTAAAATAAGACAAGGCTCTTCCACCATATTCAGGTGTTCAGAGAAGGGACTCAGATGCACTGAAAATGAAACAGGGCTCGTGGCTTGGGACATCAGCATTGCTGTGTCATTTCTCACCACGATTTGGAAGCTGGTCTGGGAACTACAGCCGAAAGCAGACAAGTGGTGCCTTTTTCACTGCATCTGAGAACATGACACACACTTGTCACAGAGGCAGATTCTGCATGTATAGTCATGCAGGTTGGTGAGACATTTATGTATGTGGGGGAATGTGAAAAAGATGATCACACCCCAGGAATGTCATGATCATTATCAGTAACCGTTGTGTTCTGAGCACTTACTCTGTATAGACATTGTGAAAACCTGGGAGAACAGAGCCCTAAGAGAAACAAATAATAAATGGGAGGCAAATATATCTGAACCATCTTGAGAACCACGGAACAACATATATCCCAACAGCCAGAATGCTCAAGGGGTTCCCAAACTTCACGATCATACATTCTGCCACTAAAACCATGGCTCTCTTCTCAGCTCTCTTGATTACAGGCACTCCTGAGCCTCCAGAAGAGGCAAGGAAGTGCACTTCCCAAATGCAGGAGACAAAGGTGTTGTCAATTCTCATTCGTTTGTCCACGCTTTTGCTTCAATCAACTTATCACTCATGACTTTTGGAATAAATCCCTAAGTTTTTGATCACAGCAGAGAAGCCATGATTCCCTGGAAGGCCTTCTTCAGAGCTAGGAAGTCAAATGAGAAACTTAGTTTAGATCAATTCTTTCCTAGTTATATGTGCCCTATCTACATTACACTTGTACACTGTCAGGAAAAAAAAAAAAAAAATATATATATATATATACACACACACATGCATATATTCATTCACATATATATATATCATATACATCTGATTAACAGTAAAATGTGAATAACTTTAAACAGCAGGATTAGGGAAAAAAAAAAAAATAGAGTAACAAACATCCAGGTCAGGAAGATAAAATAGTACTCAGACATGCAGTCCAGAAGCTCCCTCACACTGACAAGCTGGACCACGAATTTGTCTTTTGGTTTCCTGTCCTTGAAACACTTCTTGGTAAATATCGTTTCATTTTTGATAAACACTGCCAGAAGACAGTTCAAAGTTATGTTCCCTGAGCCTCAAATGCAGGTATTCTGTGTTGCTCAGGGCAGATCTTCATACCATAGAAAAGAAATGTGTCTAAGAAAGATGGTCATCACTATCAAACACATCCACATCCAGCAGAAACATCTCCCAGGGAACACAGTGTTAGAATGCTTGACTTTCTTCACCGTGGAAAGGTTACAATATGCCTCCTCAGACAGACAGTCAAGGCTTCTGGGTCCTCATTCCAGGCTCGCTTGACTGGTTATTTAGAAAAAGATACCTAAGCTCACATTGGGGCTGATCCTCACTCCATAAAAACACTATGCACAAGAAGAGCTACCAGTACATAAAGGCTCCAAAGTCCCTTAAAATTAGGACGGTGTGGACCAAACACCATTAGCACTGAATGTAGAACCCCATGCTAGCTGTCAGCTGGCCAGATTCCTGAAAGGAGGATATGGAGATACACTGCTTGTGACTCAGTGATTTGGATATTTTTTTCTCCACTTAAATGCCGTAATTGACTAACAGGTTTGGGAACTTAAGGTGGAGAGTGAACATCATCAATCAGAAATGCATTGGCCTAAACATATTCAACTCCATACCACTTGGATACCAAAAAGTCCTCGGTAGATCCCACTCAGATTTCTGCTAATACAAGTGGGCTACAGAAACCACAAAACAATAACCTCCTCAGACATAAAGTAACTTTATTTCATCTAATGGGCTGTAAGAGCAACCCCAATAGGCAGGATCAGTTCCACCATAATAGAGACCATTTCAGATTCCCCTTTTCTTAGTACATGCATAATAGTTCACAGTCCACTGCACCAGGGCATATATTAGGTACATAAATAACCAGAATAACTTTAAATAAACCAAGGAGTCAATGTGCCATCTACTATTCAATAAGCTTAGATGCCAGAGTAAGCCCTCCTAGCAAAACAGCCAGCTGGAACATGGACATATGATGAAATCTAAACATTTAATCTAGCCAAAACAAAGTCAAAAGATGACACTTAATGCCAACATCAGAAGAGAAAAAGAACCACCACTCCCTCTCCCCCTCCCATTCATTTGTCCAACAAGCATTTTCCTGTGCCCATCTGTCAAGGCAAACCCTGAAGACATAGTGGTTAAGTGCTACAGCTGCTAACCAAAAGGTTGGCAGTTTGAATCCAACAGGCGCTCCTTGGAAACTCTATGGGGCAGTTCTACTCTATCGTATATGGTTGCTATGAGTTGGAATTGACTTGACGGCAACAGGTGTTTTTGCTTTTTTGGCATCTGTCAAGGTGCTGGGGGTTCAAGGAAGAATAAACTCACAGGCCTTCATCACGATTTAGTGGGGAGACAAATGGATACAAATACATTGCCCTGCACGGTGATAAGAACCATATAAAGAACAAAGCCTCAGGGAAGCCTGTTCAGAGCCAGGTATGGCCATAGGGTGGTTTTCAATTTCTTTGCTGTCCTCACCTCTCAGATTGCTCTAGTCAAAAGCCTGGCTGAGACATTGGATATCTGAGAAAGTTAGTCTAAAGAACATGTTAATCACTCAGTCCTCTAGGTTTTCTGAGCTCTGTTTCTGAATTGGGAAGATCGCCAGAATCTCCATGGTTGGACCATGGTAGCTCAGGGCCTCGAACTGCATACCTTTTCATCATAAAAACCTTCCACATTTTTTTTCCTTTAAGGATTGGTAAAAGACATGGCCATATAAAGAAATTTTTCATTTTCTTCAGAGTTGAAATTCAAGCATTGTCCATTATATGGTTTGATATTTCATATGAGAATCTATAGGATATATCTCCCAATTTAATCCTAGGAAATATTTATTATAATAAAATTATTGAATCTATATTAGTTATCAAGCACCATAGAAAGCATTCTTGAATTGTTATTTGATCTTTCCTTATAACTTTGATGCATATCTCCCATCCCCAGGCCCCCTGTTTCTGTTAACTGCTAAGAAACTCAGAGCTCAAAAGCAGCAGGTACTTGGGATTTTAGTTTAATTATCTTGCCTCGATAAGATTCTGATCTTTCTTCCCCTCCCAGTTTTGCCAGTCTCATGGTCACGTGGGATTTTTACTATGCACTTACTCGGATGTATCTCTTAAAGTCGATATTCCATAAACAAAAACAAATTGCCATAATCATCAAATGTAATTTCCTTTTACTCCCAATTGTCAAGGGTTTCCATGAATAACTAATCTGAAGATGACCTCCTTGGGTACTTCACTCTCTGGTCACTTGAAAACCCAATCATACGATATTTCCCATAATAATCTAGTTCAGAATCTATTTAGGAAAGTTTGAAAGAGTAAAAAGGGAGAGATTGACTGACTTACAACATACGGTCACTAACTACCAGCTCATTTCCAAATCACCCACAAAGGGCTCTTTCTTATCTCGAGTGGATCACGACAGTCCCATTTTTGTCCCCTCCTCAGCTATTACTTTTAGAGTTCCAGCAATACCACCACACAGCCCTTGGTCCTGTCAGGGCTGCCAGGCCACAGGCACTGCCAGAACCTGCTGAGTGAGAAGGCACTGCTGTCACCCAGTGATGTCTCTGCCCTGGAATTTCACTCTTTGCACTGACAATGCCTCTGGAACTTGTAAAAAGTCTGTTGAAACCCAGGGAGTTGAAGGTTAATGTCTCCAGGGAATCAAGGTAAAGCGTAAGACAAACTCTCCTGCTGAGGATATCCACGTACAAGGGCAAATGCCCCCAGGAGGAACTCACAAAAATAACTCTCTGCATTGGCACTACACAGAATTGGGGGTGGGGGGGGGGTTAGCAGCTTTCATCTCAAAGGCAAAGATAACACTGAAGATTGTACCGTATATACATGGGACACCCACTGAAGCACAAAACTGGTATACCCAAATGGCACCCATTTAGAATGCTTAGACAGGGATTTTTGGGGACACGGTGTTTGGGCACAACCATTCATTTATTCAACAAATATTTACTCGGTACCTACCGTGTGCCAAATTCTATTCTAGACGTTGGAGACTGGTGAGTGAGGGAGATTCCGGCTGTATGGTATTTACATTCCAGACAGAGGAAACAGGTAATCAACCAATAAACAACTTTAATGAATGAACAAGATTGCAAATAAGGCCAACAAAGGAAAAAGAGGAAGAAAAAAAAGGTTTGATGGTTATGAGAGGTAATGGGGGAGTGCCTTTGCTTGTGTAGTCAGGGAAAGGCTTTCTAAGAAGGTGACACACAACCTTACGCTAGAATGACAAGAAGGAGCTAAAGAAACCATGAGCATCCATACTCTGGTTTCCATCAAAAAGGTGAGCTTATCAACAGAAGAAACATGTAACACATTTGTGGCTCCACATACCCCATGCTTCAAACAACTGCAAAAACCCCAGGGAAGGAAGTTTATCTACAACTTCCTTTGCTCTTAAGGTGATTTTAAGAAATCATCTTTTCCCAAAGATGTCGGTTTAAAAGGAAGTTGTTTGAATCCATCTCTAATTACAGCAGAATGTACGACAGAGAAGGGAAAAGGGAAAAAGTGCATTTGTAACGTAAGTTTACTTTATATAACAATATTCCAGTGTTGGTAAAACTATCCCTTTGTATTGTAATGCCAACAATAATTGCTTCAATAAAAAAAAAAAAAAAAACCAGCTCTGTGGCTATATTTAGTATAATATACTTTCACTCACTGTAAAATAAAGCCAAATTGTATTTACTAGCAGACGGTCTCATTTCAATATATAATAAGCCTTTGAAATTCATTAAAAATAAGATTTTGACACTATCTGTTTTATATTCACAAATAATAAATCGCCATTTGTTCACCAATGCCTTCATGTATAATTTACTAATACATACTATTAACATATTATTTGCCAAACAAATAATTTACTCTTGAAATTCTGTTAGAGTCAATAAAGACACTTAGCCAACTGGCATGACATTTACCTAAAAACATCCACTGCTCAAAATACATTTCATTGAAACATCTTTTTATTAATGTTTCCTAGTCCCTGACTTGTTTCAGAATAATGAGAGATAAGGAGAAGTGAATTAGGGAGTAGATCAGTCACAACGAATATTCAGAATGAATCACGGAATCTTTTGGCTGAAATGCAATTTTATTCCTTTGCAATGCAGGGCAAGCTATATATTATTACAATGTAAATAAGCATATAAGCGAAAATAAGGTCAAATGACATTATTGCCCAACAGGTCTATATTACCTAATGCATTTATCATTATAAGAATTGCTGGGCTCTGATCTTAAAGCACTGCCCAAGGAATTTTCAATTTCTTGTACTTGAAAACAGGTTTTTAAAACTGAATTTAACTAGCACCTAAAACCAGTAACATGCTAAGGGGAAGAACTTATTTCAAATGTATTTACTGATTAGGCACAGTGTTTAACTCTTTACAAATTCTAAATTTGTGTAGAGAGGGGAGGATGGAGAGTCTGAACTTGGTTGTTCAGGTAAACTCTTTGACTCACTTTACGAATTGCTATGCTTCTAGGTCCTTCCTTTAAAATTTCCCATTTGGGGAAAATTATACACTTAACCTATAGTAAATAAAACAGCATCCCATTTCCTCCCCCTTCTCCTAAAAACAAATCAGAAGGCTTAAAATTGGCACTAATAATAATCCTACAGTGGTCGTTGGGGAATCCTCCTCCAAAATGTCAACTGTAGCTAAGAAGGTCGACATCCACTAGGAGGAAAATTCCCCTATGTAAGTCTTTTCGCAAGGGGTGGGCTAAAGTGTGCACAGCTGGCACAATTCCAGGAATCAGAACTAACTTAAGGCGACCCAGAGGAGGATGCTGCATCAAGAGAAGCGAAGTAAAGGACCGCGACCTAGTTGCTGTTGTGTGCCGTCCAGTCCATTCCGACCCCTAGCGACCCTACAGAACAGAGTAGAACTGCCCCCTAGGGTTTCCAAGCAAATCTTTACGGAAGCACATCGCCACTTCTTTCTCCTGCTCGACTGGCTGGTGGGTTTGAACCGCCAACCTTAACCGAGCGCTTAACCACTGCACTACCAGGGCTCCTCCCGCGACCTAGGAGGGTAGCGAAATCGCCACCGATTCCCCAAGGAGGCGGGGAGAAGCCCAGTCGCCAGGCACTGGCAACAGCGCACGCCAACATTCAGGAAAATTCTCCTTTCCAAACCCGGAGTTCCGGGACAGAAGGAAAAAGGGGGATGGGGAACCCACAGTTCCTTTAAACCGCCTACCCAGCCCCGGCGCCTGCCAACCTTTTCCGAACCCCCGTGTCACACAACTTCCTCATCATGGAAACTTCCACTCGGTTCTGCGCTGAGGATGCCAAACTCCATTTCACTAGGAGCCTGTCAACAGCTGGGCTTGGGTTTGAGGGACGGAGCCTCTGCGATTAGAGGGAGCCCCACAGCCACCCTGCTCCACCACTGCTGTGGCTCCCTGACTGCCGCCGCTGTGTCTGGGCACGAGAGGGCACCTTCTCCCAGAGCCGGGGCGTAGAAACCCCGCGGAGGCAGGTAATAAGGCGGTTGACACTCCTTACCCACCCACGCCCGCCCTCGCGCGCTAAGCCTCCTTGCCCACACTGCTTCAGGTTCCTGAGACACCCCCCCCCCCCGCCACCAGCCCGCCCGCCCTCTGGACACTTAGGATAGTCGCCCCTTCCTTCCCCCCTACCCCCTCCGCGCGGTCCTCTTGCCAAATTACCGGTGCCCTCGAGCCGGCTGGGTGGAGCGCCCTGCCCGGGGAAGGCAGCCTGCGGGCGCTTGCCCCGAGCTCGGGGAGCAGAAGGTCTCCTTTCCAAGCACACTCACATTATTCATGCAAAGTTAATCCCCGCCGCGTCACGGCCTCCCGCCCGAGGATGTGTGCCTTCCTTGGCCAAGCCCCACAGTCTCCACCCTCCTCCGCCCCCTCCTCCCGGCGGCGGGGTCCCGGGGAGCGCAGGCGACGGGGCGTCGCGCGAGTCCTGCAAAATGTCAACTCCTTGGGCGAAGAGAGGCGGCCTCAGCCAGGGCCGCGCCGGCCCTCCCTGGCCACTGCACTTTTATTGGCGTAGGAAGCGAGTGTGGCCCGGGCGCCGGAGTCCACGCCTCCCCGCGCCCCCCGCGCGCCCGGCGGGCTCCCGGGGCGCTGTCTTACTGCGGGGCCGGGACGCCGGCTCCGCGCCGCGTCTGCGAACCGGTGACCTGGTTTCCCCTCCGGCCCTCCCGGCGGTCCCACTCGCGCAGCGGCGACGGCGGCGGCGGCCAAGAGCAAGCAAACCCGGCTCCGCCAGGGGCGCAGCGAGGAAATGGCCTCCCGGCCGTACACCCCGCCGCCGCCGCCGCCGCCACTCCGGGCCGCCTGGCCGGCCCACCTCACCCAGCCCTGGCCCCCCGCCCCGGCCCTGCTGGGGGCCCACGCTCGGACGCGCCCACCACGCCCGGCTCGTCCACCCCTACCCGGCTGCCGACGCGCACACCACCCCCGGCCAGCCGCCTCCGCACCTGCCTCCCTAGGTGCGGGCGCCCCCCTCCTCTCAGCCCCGGCCGTGCCCTCCACCGGCCGTGCCCTCCCAGCGGTGGCGACGTTGCCGTGGGTTCGGTGGCAACGCGCCCACCCACCCCGCTGCGTCGCGCACAGGGACTCGGGTTTGGGCATCATTCGTGTAGTTGAGGAAGCAGGAATAGGGGGCGGGTGGCAGGCGGGCGTGGGGACTGACCCTGTGAGCACGGCTCTTTCGGTGCCGGCCAGCCTGGCGCGCCCGCGCCGCCGCGCTCCTCCCTCATCCGCCAAACCACTTGTGGCGCGTGTCGGCCGACTCCAGGCTCGGGCTCTTTCTGGGGCCTCCCGCCGCTCGGCAGTCTGGCGGTTCTCTCACCATCACCACGACTTCAGGAATGGAAGTTAGGACATTACCTGCCTGTCCCTTAAGAAGGGACACTCCTCTTCCACCACCCCCATCCCCCCCCCCCCCATCATGCATACTCTGGAGAAGTGTATACAGGGTCGAGGCACTTACTCCACAGGATCAAGAAGAGCTGTCCATTAACTGTTGTTTGCCCTGGAAATGTACAAAAAGACCCGGAAGACAAAAATAATTTATATTCTTGAAAAGTCCTGCCCAAGCAAATACAGATTTATAACACCCCTCCACCCCCTCTTCAAGTCCTGTAGGCTAAGGGTTCAGATGGAGAGAAAATAAAGAAGCAGGCAGCTGCAGTCTGGACGAGAGGGACACTTGGAACAATACCGCGTACCTAAAAAGCTAAAATGTCGTTGACAGGAAGCTATCTATAGCTGCAATAAAACTACTTTGACAAAAGAGCACAGTTATTTTCTTACAGATGGTATTAAAATAATTCCGACGTCATTATTCACTATACGCATTTATTCGTATAATACACGTGATAGAGTTATGACAGTTTGTATCTTCAACTGTCCGAACAATATGTAGATTATTTATTACTAGGTCTTCTGGATTTCCAGCTGGTGAAGTGCGTGCTTTATTCCGGCTTCTTGGGAGCGTCTCACGGAAGGGGGTGAGAAGCCACCACCCCTACCGACAGCATTAACAACATAGCTGCCTCGAATTGGAAGCTCTTCCCTGCGTCTGGATGCGCGGTGTTTCAGCAAGCTTCAAGAGCGAAAGTTGCAGGCCCCGGGACTCCCGGGTGAGGGGGAGGGGCCTCACCCACAGATCCCATTTCCACTTGGCCCTTGGCTATGATAAACCGTGCTTTATTGTCACTCTCGCAATAAGGCTGCACTAAAGAACTTTCAAGGAGCCCTGGTGGTGCAGTGGTTAAAGCGCTCAACTGCGAAGCAAAAGGTCGGCAGTTCGAACCCACCAGCCGCTCTTCGACAGAAAGACGTGGCAGTTTGCTTCTGTAAAGATTTACAGCCTTGGAAACCTATGGGGCAGTTCTACTCTGTCCTATAGATAGGGTCGCTATGAGTTGGAATCAACGTGGCTACAATGGGTTTTTTGGTTCAGAACTTCGAGGTTCCTGTAGCTGGAGAGAAGTTGTTCTCCTTTGCAGGGAACTTCCTGGGCTGTGCTCCAAAGCTGCCCCGGGATGTTTTGGATGGTTTGGAGAAAAGCTGTGGAGTCTGCACCACTTGTTCCAAACAGGGTTTCCGAGGGTCCAGTTTCAACCCCTGCTGAGAATTTGCATTTCTAACAAGTTCTCAGGCAATGGAAATGCTGTTGGTTATGGACCAATTCTGAGAACCACTAATAGAACCCAAAAAAACCATTGCCGTGGAGTTGATTCTGACTCATAGCAACCCTATAGGACAGAGTAGAACTGCCCCATAGAGTTTCCGAGGAGCAGCTGGTGGATTCCAACAGCTCACCTTTTGATTAGCAACCTGAGCTCTTAACCATTGCATCACCAGGGCCCCACTGTTCTGATTTTTAGAACAGCGGCTCTCAAAAATTTATTATACATAAGAATCATCTTTGGATCTTGTTAAAATGTAGATTCTGATTCAGCGTATCTGGGGTGGAAATGCAAATTCTTAGCAGGGATTTGAAACCGAAGGAATGGATTCCAAGCCCTGGTTCCAAACATGAAGCCCTCTGGTGGCTAACTGTGGGTGAAAAACCTGGCCACTGAGGGAAAAGCCTGGCCTAGGCAGGCCACAAATTTTGACAGCCATGTCTTCACAGGGGCAGGGACCCTGGTGAACAACTTTGTAATAAGGGGAAATGAGGGGCGAAGGGAGATGCAAGTCTTCTGTTCACAAGGTGGATGACTAGGACCTAAAGTCTGCTGGCCTTTTTTACTTTCTTCTCTTCTTGAGTATAACTCGGAGTTAACTTCTTTCTTAAGAAGGAAACATCATACAGAGAATAAATTATAATAAACACTGTTGCTTCCCTTTGTTCACATGGCTTTGTCTTTGTGATCACATTTTGCCTGAAAACTTCTGAAATAAAGACTAAATTAAAATACTAAATAAATAATGTGGCATTCTTCAAGCAATTCATAGCCTGTGATTATAACAATATTATGTAACAATGAGGGAGAACAATTTTAATGCAATGTTATTAAAACAACATGAACTGTTAGAATTCCATTTGAATTGGCCCTGTGAGGGCAGGCTGCGTGATGGTAAAGAAAGGTTACAGCAGAATATGGCATTTATTTTTCTAGTTTTACACAACAGGGGGTTCATGGAGGAGAATTTCCCGGGGACCTGATTGAAGGCAGGAAATATTACACAAATTTTAGAGCACACAGTCCTGTGACCCAGTCCAGCTGACTGGAGAGGGAGCACAATGGATTGAATTGTGTCCCCCAGAAATACATGTCTTAAATCCTAACCCCTGTACCTGTAGTTATAATCCCATTTGGGAATGGGTTTTCTTTGTCATGTTAATGAGGTAGTATTAGTGTAGGGTGTGTCTTAAATCAATCTCTTTTGAGATATAAAAAAGCAGATCAGTCAAGGAAGCAAGCAAGCAGAAATGGAGGCAGACAGATGCGATGCCAAGGAACAGAAGCTGAAAAGAGACAAGTCAGAGCGGACAGAGAGAGAAAGCCTTCCCCTA
This sequence comes from Dugong dugon, assembly GCA_030035585.1. Taxonomy (NCBI): domain Eukaryota; kingdom Metazoa; phylum Chordata; class Mammalia; order Sirenia; family Dugongidae; genus Dugong; species Dugong dugon. The sequence continues at coordinate 15,189,557 of CM057480.1, read as the reverse complement.
GAGCTGGTGCCCTGAATTCGGATTTCTAGCCTCCTAAACTGTGAGAAAATAAATTTTTGTTTGTTAAAGCCACCCACTTGTGGTATTTCTGTTACAGCAGCACTAGATAACTGAGACACCATCCTTATTATCAGGATTCTACAAGTTTCAACCTGGTGACTTGGTTCAAGGAAGCAATTCATTCGTGTATTCCTTCATTCGACAACCACTGGGGTCAAAGACAAAATACAGAACCCAACAGGGCTGGAATTAGGCAGAAGTAAGTGGGCTGAGTTGTGCAAGTATAGGATTGGTTTCTGTCTTTATTTAAAATTTTGACATTTTGCTCATCGTGGATAATTACGGCATTAATTTTGATTTTTAAATATATTACATTAAAATAGATTATTTCTCTTGATTACTGAGTTTTTTGGCATCCCCTTAAATTTTGCATGAGGCGAGTGCCTCACTTGCCTCACCCTAGTCCCTGCCTTGCTGTGCTCTCAATGTTACCGGAGTTTAATCAGAGAAGTAAAATTCAAGTTAGAATTTGCTCCGTGTCAAGGATAATTAACATATGATAAGGGACTTGAGGGGTCCTGGTGGTACAGTGGTTAAGAGCTCAGCTGGTAACCAAAAGCTCAGCAGTTCTGTTCCACCAGCTGCTTGGAAACCTTATGGGGCAGTTCTACTCTGTCCTATAGGGTCGCTATAAGTTGGAATCAACTCGACGGCACTGGATTTGAATTTTGGTTTTTTAAGGGACTTGAGGTTAGAGGTGGTTAAAAGTGTGGGTGAGAGAGGAGAGGGGGAAATCAAGGAATATGTCGCTAGAAGAGGTAGCACTAGAACCAGTCCATCAAGGACGGACCAGATTTTATTAGCGAGCGTTGGGACTGGAAGAAGTACCATTCCATGGACAGAAATCACTGGCATCCTTTCATTCATTTAACAGCGACTTCCCAAGCTGGCTGGACAGCTGAATGACCCAACCCTGGAGATTCTATCTGTTCATCGTTAGTTCTGGAAACTTATTTTTTATATGAAGACCCCACTGATTCTGGTTCACGATCAGCAGGATAAGAGTACAACGTCTTCCCCTGTCCTTCAGGAAAGACAGACTGTTAGGGAAGATGACATGTTCAAAATTAACTCTAGTTCAAGGGTGAAATTACAATAAGGAAGATATAAATTGCTATGTGAGAGCTGGCGAGAAGGCCAAGATGGCCCAGAAGAGTGGAGGGGATCAGGTAAGGTTTCCTGCAGAAGGTAGCTGGGAGAATAAAACTGAGAGAGGGAAAAAACAAAGCTGGCAACGTAATTTGTGGGGTCCAGTGCACAGTGAAAATACAGGATCCCTTATTCAAAAAGCAGGGAAAACGTGCAGCTAAAAGTACTAAAATATAAAGCTGTCTCCTTTTTTTTCTATGTTCTCTCCTTGGACTTGTCACAGTGTTTTTAATTTGCTATCTAACGTCATTCTAAGTAAAGAAAAATTTTTAATTATTAGCATGAATTTTACCATTCGTTCTTATCTTGTGCAGTACCAGTTTTAAATGCAGACATAAAAGCATTTAACTCATATGCAAAATCATCGAAATCACACAATTTGTATTTTATAGCACATACATGCATTTTGTTGTTGTTCTTACCAGAACAGTGGGGACACAGCACAACTGTTTTTGTTCCACTACTTGATACATGCACGTTCTACCAGAGCTTTAGTTTTGTTTTACTGACAGTAAGGAAGAACTGAAAGGAAAAGGAATTGGGTTGCCCTGTCTTCCCCTTTCTTCCTAGGCCATTATTTTCAGAAAAAGTGGTTAATTAATACAGGGAAGTAATACGAGTAACAAAGGATATGATAGGATTCCTTGGTTGTTGCCTTCTTTCTGCGTTCAAAGCAATTTTAGTTGGAACTAAAGCTTGATCTCTTGAGGTTGTCAGTGTCCTGCTTGCTCAGTTGCAGATGTAAGACACTAACCTTGTACTCGATTTGAGTCTCACTGAAATCCCACGCAGTGTGGGTCCACTGGAATTCTGTAGACATGGGGCACCAAGAAGCTATATGTGAGTGAAGTGGTGAAGGACAGCAGTGGACATAACATATCGTGTGACTTACCTCTGCTCATGCACATACTCCATTGTCCCATCAACTTCACTTGCAAAATACACGTTCCAATTTCAAGATGGTGATGAAATAGCATTATACCAAGTGCCAGCCCCTGAGCGCCCTTCTGAGCATGGCTCCCAATGCAGCTGCTCAGGTCACACGTCCAGGAAGCTGGTCCTGGGGGAAGAACTTGATTTTTGTTGGTGGCGGGAAGCCTAGAGTATGTTTGAGGTGCAGTAGACATTCTAGTATAGCTGGTTATAGCATGCAATGTATATTATAACTAACATGGATTAAACATACATTATGTTTCATGTACTACTGTAAGTACTTCATACATCTCTTTATAATTTGACCAAGAACTCCATGAAGCAGTATTATTCTGTTCTCCAGAATGGGAAAGATAAGGCGTGGGAAGATCAAGTAGTTAGCCAAAGCTTGGTCCAGGCAGTGGTGGCAGAGGCTGCACCCTTAATCACCCCAGAATGCTGCTACGTGTAGGAACAGTAGTTGTGGGGCAGGTACATGGGGCTGGAAAATGTGAAGATGGTCGGGAAGTCATGAGTCACCTCACTAACTACTCACTTATGGGGCTGCTGTGCACTGGGATGACCAAAAGAGGCTAGAAAAATACATGCATGTCAGAGTAGAAATCTAGAAAATTTTCTAATCACATTCTCTTCCCTTGTCTTTCAGTTGGAGGTAGAAGATTCTGAGGCTCCTGGATCATCACGTGGAGTAGAACCAGAACGTTCACATTGAGCTGTTACTGTGAAGCTAGCTGTTGTAAGAACCCAATTTCTTCTGGGTTAAGCCACTGAAATGTGAAGGTTTACTTGTTGCGGTAGTTAGTGCTATCCTAACTAATACACCTGTCAGCCAGGCCAAACTCCATAGGGGCATAAATCAACTTTAACATAAAAAATTGACAGTTAAAATAGTGAAATAGACCTAGGTGCATCAAATTGGATATAGCTCCAAAAATAAATGCTGGGCAAAAAAGAGTTCAGAGTGATAAATTTTTAACTGACTAGAATTTATATACCATAAAATAGACAAATCTTTAAGTATTCAGTGCCATGAGTTTTTACATTTGTATACATCTCTGTAATCACCACCCAGAACAAGATAAACCCAGAAATTTTCCCTGTATCCTTTCTCTGTAAATAACCACCCTCCTTCTAGAGGTAACCACTATTTTGACTTCTATCATCATTGATTATCTTGCCAGTTCTTGAGCTTTATATAAATGGGATGATACAGTGCATTCCCTCTTTTCTGTGGCTTCTTTCGCTGTGCAGTGTTTTTGAGATAAATCCATATTATTGCATGGATTGGAAGGTTGTTATATATTTTTTTGAACATTTTATTGTTGCTTAGGTGAAAGTTTACAGAGCAAATTAGTTTCCCATTCAACAATTTATACACATCTTCTTTCGTGACATTGGTTGCAAACCCCTGAATGTGTCAGCATTCTCCCCTAGGTTGTCCTATTTTTAATTTCTGTTTGCAATTGTGTAATATGAATATACCACAATTTGTTTATTCATCTGGGTTGTTTCTAGTTTGGGACAATTATAGATAAATAATACAAATGCTTTATAAATATAGCAGCTACGAACATTCTTGAATGTCTTTTTGTGGATACATGCACTCATCTCTGCTGGGCATATGCTTAGGAATGGAATTGCTGGTCATATATCATATCTTAATTATTCTATTCTATTTAAAGCCCTCTGAGGAACTAGCACAATAGGAACAATGAGAAGATGGTTAATTAGCACTTGTTGGCTTCCATTATCACATTCTCAGAGTTATCACAAAGAAAATACTCAAACAAAGGCAAATGGAGTTTAACGTGAGTGAATAAATATTATCTAGTATCACAAGTATGAAAATCTTCAAAATAATCAATATTCAAAACCACTATTGCCTTACGCAGTAATTACAAGCTCTGCTTTCAGCTGCTAATCATTTCCTATGAACTAAGCCACATGTTAAAAGCCTACGCACAAATGTAGATGGAGAATGTGATGAATTAATATGCACCGAGGATAGACATAACCAAACACCTTGTGGGACAAAGTTCCTAGGCTCAGAGGCGAAGGACCATAGACTCAGGGGACATCTACATCAGCTGGCACAATACAGTTCATAAAGACAAAGTTCCACGTCCTACTTTGGTAGCATCCGGAGTCTTAAAAGCTTACAAGTGGCTAAGATACAACTATTGTTCTCTTACCATCCAGAGCAAAGAAGAATGACTGAAGAAAATCAAAGACTTAAGGGAGAAATTAGTCCAAAGGACTCATGGACCACATGAATCACAGCCTACACGACCCTGAGACCAGAAGAACTAGATAGTGCCTGGCTACCACTACTGACCCATCTGACTGGGATCACAACAGAGGGTCCCTGACAGAGCAGGAGAAAAATTGTAGAATAAAAAATCAAATTCATAAAAAATACCAGACTTACTGGTCTGATAGAGACTGGAAGAATCCCTGAGAGTACGGCCCTAAGATATCCTTCTAAACTGGAACTGAAGCATTCCAGGAGACCACCTTTCAGCCAACCAAAGACAGGCCCATAAAATAAACAATAACACCTGAGAGGAACACACTCCTTAGAACAATCAATTATACGAGATCTAAAGAGCAACATTTGCCCAAAAGCAAAGATGAGAAGGCAGGAAGTGGTAGAAAACCAGGACAAAAGGAAACAAGGGAACTTAGGACGGAAATGGGGAGAGTGCTGACACATTGTAGGGAATGAAACCAAAGTCATGGAATACTTTATGTACAAACTATCAAATGGGAAACTAATTTGCTCTGTAAACTTTCACCTAATGTACAATAAAAAAATCCTAAAAAAAAAAGAAAGAAAGAATATTGAAGAAAAGGTGAACAGGGAAAGCAAGGTAAGAATACTAAAACATTTCTAAATTAAATCTTAATTTTCAGGTGCCTGAAAGATCGGTTTAAGATGAGCTGAGTAATTGCTAACTGGACTGTAATAACCTGTGTTCTCTGTGATCACACGAAAGTACTGTATGTTGTTAAATTCTTGGTCAATCACAGAAGAAATTGGGTGGTTCAAGACGCATCTTCCCAAAACATGTTAAGTGTAGCTCTTTTTTTGAGTAATATGTATATGCATTAGAGATGGAAATGTAATCTGAAAAAAATCAGTTGATGTTACTCTTCCTCATGAAATAAACTCTCATTTGTCCAAATACAATAACATGATGCTTCTGATTATGGGTTATTTTCAGATTCTCAAAATCTCTGTGTAGATATGAATGAGTCATACCTGGAATGACTATCACAATTTTTGATTTACTTGCTTTTGTCAGCATAAATGAGATTCTCCATCTGAGGGCAATATTGGTCTTATTTATACTTTCTATTTTCATGTATTACAGCTCTTTTTTTTTTTTTTTTTTTTTTTTTATAACAAACGCACCTTAACCCCTGTTTGAAAGCATTGTGTGAAACATTAGTCACGGAGTTCCTACAGACACCATTGCAGAACATGTTGTGAATACCTATAGATAATACTTTTGGGCAAATGATCAAATCTAGGGCTAGCAGAGAGAAAAAGAAAAGGCTGAGTTTCCATTTATTCAGATTTAAAGCAAAATCTTCCACTGTGGTTCATGACAGATATTGTGATGGCTAAGGGTTTGAGCTCCAGGTTTGTGTCCTTTCTAATCATATGATTTTAGTCAAGTTCCTTAGCCTTTGTAAGCCTCAGTGTCCGCATCTGTAAACATGGAGAAAATAAACAGTCATGCCTACTTGAGAGGGATGGTGTGAGGAGTAACTGTAGTAATAGATGGGTAATGCTATATACAGTGACTGGCACATAGTTTGTGGTCAACAAATTTTATCTGTCATTTGTAGAAAAAATTAATTTCAAATGTTATTTGAAAACTTAGAAAAAATTATCTTGAAGAATGCTTTTTTCAATTCACTCAGCTTAACAAATACTTGCAAATATTTGTAATACAATTGACAGCTGGCTTCTACCTGGACTGGCGTTATTCCTGACTCTGGAGACAGAACAGTGAACAGGACATACAAAATCCCTCCCCTAGTTGTGCTTGCATGTCATTGAACGGGATGGGAAAGAGGAGGGACATTCCTGTCTGAGAGAAAAGTCAGACACAAACCCAAATACATGGCTGAATTCCAACTTGCAGAAATAGTGCCTTTTGGCCACAGACTCCTTTGCCATTCTTTGAGTTTTAGTCTTTAATGGTGGTCTTTTCAAGAAAGTGACTCAGTTCTTAGCAAAAACTTTTCACCAATAGTTTTCCTGTATCATTTCCTATATGCCACTAACCTCTTACGTTAGAATGCCGTTCTCTAACATCCACTTTCTAGAATGTCTGGATTTTTTTTTTTTTTCCAATACAGGCGAGAGTAGAGTTATTCAGTTGTCTTCAAATGCTGGATTTGGACCTGATCTGATCCGCACCACGCTCATAATTAGTAGTGTGACCTTGGTCCTGTGGATAACCTATTTCTTATCTTTACTTGTTTCATTGTGAATAAGTGCAAGGAATTAGACTAAGTAATTCCTAAAAATCCTTCCCAATTCGTACATTCTAAAAGTCTACGCATTTCCACCCCTTTTTAATGATCAGAGAAAGATCTTTACTTTACAGAGGGCTCCGTGTTCTTTCTTAACAATACTTCTGGGTTCATTAACTGCAAGAAGAATCTGGGGATTTAACTTTTTAAGGTAGGAATCTGGTATCATTCTCCCCTTTATGGGGTAAAATTGAAAAGGTCTTAAGTTCTGTCCATAACAGAAGCTTCTTTTGGTAAGAGAGGAAAGCAACCTCTGTTTTCTGGACATTTTTAGTAGCATTTTCCATTAGATATGTTAGTCAAATGACAGGTGGCTTTTATCTGCTTGTTATGATAAACCTTTGGCTTTAATTAATTAATCAATCAATGTACTAATTAATTTATAGCAAGAGAGTCATAAATTCAGGTCATCAAATTTTTTTTCTGGTATTTCTTTCAATGATTCCTACTCATTCTTGCATTCATTTGTAACATTAAAAAATTATATGAGGACACTTGAGGTTTTTTTTTAAGATACTGTTGGTCATTTCCTCTAGGTTAATTTCTTTAATCCCTTCATTTCTGATTGTTAAAAAAAAAAAGTTCCTAATTCATACTATTGGACTGATTGACATGAAACTGCCTCAACCAGCAAGCGCCCCATTCACCTCAAGTGCACATCCACTTCTTGGTTCCCCTCAGGCTTAAACGTAGTATTTGAAAGAAGGCTTTGTGGCTACTGGGGCTAGAGGAAACACTGGTAGCAAGAAATGATGTTGAGTCATTCACATTATTGCTCTTAGATCTGCTAGTTAACTTCCCTGCCTCTCAGTTTTTTTGCCTGACAAATGGGGAACATCCTCATCGCCAAGAGGATTAACCAAAATCACACTTCAAAGCGTTGCGCAAAATGCCTCTCTTGGGTGTTCAGTCAAGGTTAGCTTTCCTTTTCTTCTGGTAAATGATCTTCCTTCTGAACGTGATGGCACACATTTTTCTAGCCGATGGTGAGGATAAAATGAACAGAAGTGGTAAGAGGCAGAGACCTAAGACCAAATTTCAAGAGAGGCTGTGGTGGGCAGTTTATGGGCTTGGCTCTAGTTCTCTGCTGGATTACGTCCTGTGTACTTGTCAGAGCTTGGACTATCAGAAGAAAGACCATGTGAAGGAAGATAAGAAGGATTTAGGAGTGTTGGCTTCTCCAAGCCTCATTTTTCTCATCTGTAGCATGGGAATATTAATTTCTGCCTTTCCTGTATCATGAAATTAAACTGTCAGGATCTAATGAGGTAAGAGATGTGAAAAATCTCTGCCATGTGTAGAGCATTCTAAAAAACACAAGGCACTCTTACCTGGGAATGCTCACAAATACAAAAGAAGTTATGCTGAAATAATACGCCTTGCCCTGAGAAATCACAGGCCCCTCTGCAAGCCAGAGACAAGGATTTGCAGACTTTGTGAATTTATTTTAATATAATTTTATTTATTTTCTTGTTGTTGTTGAGAATGTACACAGCAAAACATACACCAATTCAACAGTTTCTGCAGGTACCATTTAGTGACACTGATTACATTCTTCGAGTTGTGTAACCATTCTCATCCTCCTTTTCTGAGTTGTTCCTCTCCCATTAACATAAATTCACTGCCCCCTAACGTTTCTATCTAACCTTTGGAGTTGCTGTTGTCAATTTGATCCCATATAGGTAGTTCTTAAAAGAGTATAATGTTCAAAGCAGACATTTTTTACTAGTTAGGCTAAACTATTACTTGGTTTTAAGGTGACTTCAGGGGATATTTTTGGTTTAAGGTTTAAACATTATCTAAGGGAAATAGTTTCAGGGGTTTATTCAAACTTCATGGTTCCAGGAAGTCTGGAGTCCATGAGAATTTGAAATTATGTTCTGTATTTTCCACCTTTTGATCAGGATTCTTCTATGGAATCTTTGATCAAAATGTTCAAAATGGCAGCTGGGCACCATCCAGTTCTTCTGGTCTCATGGCAAAGGAAGAAGTTGTCCATCATTTTCACTGATGTCTAACTGCAGTTGATTACCGGTATCAACCACAGCTTGCCTGGCTTCAATGATGTCGTCAGCTGTAAATCCCTGAAAAGCATGTGCAGATTGGGGGCACAATTTGTTCTATACTTCTTTCATATTTGACTGCTTCACTTCATCCCAAGAATCAGCAATATTTTTGATGGCAGCATAAGTGTTATAATTCCTCCAGAACTCCTTTAAGCTCATCACATCATCTTGGGTAGCCCTAACTGCTTCTGAGAAGGTCAACCGTAAGTAATAGGCCTTATAGGAGGCTATGACTCCCTGATCCATTGGCTGAAGTAGCGATGTGGTGTTGGGGGGTAAAAATACAACCTTTATGTTGGGGTGAAGGTCATCTAAAGTGCTTGGATGTCAGGGTGCTTTGACAAGCACGAGAAGAATCTTGAAAGGAATTTTCTTGGCCAAGCAATAATGCTCAACAGTAGGGACAAAATGGCTTAAGAAATAATCTTCAGAATGGCAACAGTAACACAAGCCTTTGCATTTGCCTTTCAAATAATAAGAAAAGATGACTTAACGATACTGCGAAGTGCCCTCGGATTTAGGGAGGAATACAGAAGCTAAGGCTTGAGCTTGAAATCCTCAGATGTGTTAGCCCCAAGCAATGTTAGCCTGTCCTTCGACGCCTTAGGTCCTGACAAATTTTTTTCCTGTTTTGAAATGTAGGCCCTTTCAGGCATTTTTTTTTTTTTTTCCCAAAATAAGCCAGTCTTGTCTACATTAAATATTTGGTCTGGCAAGTCATCTCCCTCCTCAATAAGTTTTTTGACGTTTCAGGAAAATCACTCACAAAACTTACATCGGCACTCGCTACATCACCTTGTATTTTAATATTCGGAAAATTTGCCATAACTTTGAAACGATTGAACCAACCACTACTAGCAACAAATTCTTCATCACAATCACCTTCACTGGTTGCATGTGCAGCTTTCAAATCATTGAAAAGGCTTGGAGCCTTGAAAAGGCTTCAAATCTTTTCTTGCACTAAAGTAAGGCTAATAGGCACATTACGCTGATTTTGATCATCTAACCAAATTATCAGTAGTCTTTCCATTTCAATAATTAAGCCACTGCACTCCTTAGTAATAATTGTAACTTTCATCGGGCCTTTCCCATGTTCCATTTTTCTCACTTTATCCTTTAAAATTGTTCCGATCGTTGACCGACTGTAGCCTAAATCTTTTCAGTGACTGATGATGTTTCTCCTCTTTCCAGTCACTTTACTCTTTCCGTTTTACTTTTGATCATGATCGTTTCTCTTTTCTTTGAGGTATGACCAGCACTTGCATCAGATTTACACTCTGCAGGCATGGTTACAAGGGTAAATAAGAGAAAATTTTAAGCCGAATACAAAGGTACACACTCAACACAGCGTTAAAGGCAACATGATCCAACTTAGAAAGGCAGATGGCATTCTCCTTCTTCAAGCTCAGGAACCACTGAAGCTGAGCAATGTTTTCATGAGTGTCACAAAACATTGCATGCGTTTGTTACAATGAACCATTGCATTTACTTCAAATTTGTAATACAATAAGCTTTATGGCAATCCGTTCTTAAGTATGAGTTGTCCACAAGTCAGATGTTCTTAAGTCGGGGACTTATTGTCTTTATCTTTTGGTTTTTAAGTTGTCGAATTTATATATATACATTTTGGTTACTAGATTCTTGTCGGATATAAGGTTTTTGAAGATATTCTCTCTGTCTGGTAGCTTGTCTTTTCGCTTTTTCGGTAAAGTCTTTTGCTGAACCAAAGTTTTTAATTTTTATGAGGTCCTGTGTGTTTGTGTTGTCTTTCGCTGTTTGTGCTTTTGTTATTATATCAGGTAATCCGTTGTTGAAAGTTAGGCCTGACAGCATTGCCTCTGCTTTTTCTTCTAAGAACTTTACGGTTTAGTTTACACTTTTAGGTCCTTAATCCATTTTGAATTTGTTTTTGTGTATGGTTTGAGGCATGGATCCTGTTTCATTTCCTGCATGTGGAAATCCAATTTTCCCAGAACCACTTATTGAAGATATTCTTCTTTCCCCGTCAAATGGTCTTAGTATCCTTGTCAAAAAATCAGTTGACCATAGGTATGTGGGTTTATTTCTGGACACTCCACTCTATTCCATTGGTCTAAGTGTCTATCATGATACCAGTACCAGGCTGTTTTGATTACTGTAGCTGTATGTTATGTTTCAAAATAAGGAAGTGTGAGTCCTCCTTTGTTCTCTTTCAACATAGCTTTAGCTACCTGGGGCCTCTTGCCATTCCGTATAAAGTTGAGGACTGGTTTTTCTATTTCTGTAAAGAATCCTATAGGAATTTTGATCAGGATTGCATTGAATCTAGAGATTGCTTTAGGTAGTATTGACCTCTTAACAATAATAAGCCTTCCAATCCATGAAAATGGAACATCTTTCCCTTTGTTTAAGTCCTCTTTAATCTCTTTCAGCAGTGTTTTGTAGTTTTCATTGTATAAGTCTTTCTTATTCCTGGTTAGATTTATTCCTAGGTGTTTGATTCTCTTATACGTTATTATAAATGGAATTGTTCCCCTAATTTCCTGTTCAGATTTCTCATTGCTGGTGTAGAGAAACCCAACTGATTTTTGTTTGTTGACCTTGTACCCTGCAACTTTGCTAAATTCCTTTATTAGCTCTAGACGTTTTCTGTGGACTTTCTGAGATTTTTCTATTTATCGGACATGATCGGCAAATAGAGATAATTTTACTTCTTCTTTTCCAATCTGTATATCTTTTATTTCTTTGTCTTGTCTTATTGCTCTGGCTAGAACTTCTAATACAATATTGAATGGAAGTAATGAGAGCAAGACCCTTATCTTGTTCCCAAATTCAAGGGGAAAGCTCTCAGTCTTTCTTCGTTAAGCATAGTGTTGGCTGTTGACTTTTTATATGTGCACTGAATCATACTGAGGAATTTCCCTGCTATTCCAATCTTCTTTAGAGTTTTCATCAAGAAAGAGTGTTGGATTTTATCAAATGCTTTTTCTGCATCCATAGAGAAGATCATGTGGTTCTTTTCCCTTGTTCTATTGATGTGGTATATTATGTTGATTGATTTTCTAATGTTGAACCATTCTTGCATTCCTGGAATAATTCCCACTTGATCCGGGTGTATGTCTCTTTTAATATGCTGTTGGAGTCTGTGCACTAATGTTTTTGCATCTATATTCATAAAAGATATTGACCTGTAGTTTTCTTTTCTTGTGGTATCTTTGCCTGGTTTGGGTATCAGGGTTATGTTTGCTTCATAAAATAAATTACGGAATATTCCTTCCTTGTCTATCTTTTGGAAGAGTTAAAAAAAGTATTAGTGTCAATTCTTCTCTAAATGTTTAGTAGAATTCTCCAGTGAAGTCATCTGGTCCAGAACTTTTTTTTGTTGGGAGCTTTTTGATCACTGATTTGATCTCTTCACTTTTAAGGGTCTGTTAAGACTTTTCTACTTCCACTTGAGTCAGTTTGGGTAGGTTGTGTGCTTCTAAGAATTTGTTCACTTCATCCAGGTTATCCGGTTTGTTGCTGTAAAGTTGTTCGTAATATTCTGTCAGAATTCTCTTTATTTCTATCAGGTCAGTTGTAATGTCCCCTATTTCATTTCTTATTTTGGTTATTTGCATTTTTTCTCTTTTTTTCTTTGTCAGTCTAGCTAAAGATTTATCAATTGTATTGATCTTTACAAAGAACTAGCTTCTGGTTTTATTGATTCTATTGTTTTTCTATCTTTGATTTTATTCATTTCTTCTCTGATCTTTGTTATTTCCTTTCTTCTGGTAGGTTTAGGCTTAGTTTTCTCTTCTCTTTCTAGTTTCTGGAGTTGTCAAGTTAGGCTGCTAATTTGAGAACTTTCTTCTTTTTTTCACATAGGCATTTATGTTACAAGTTTCCCTCTGAGTACTGCCTTCACTGCATTCCATAAGTTTTGGTATGTTGTGTTTTCATTTTCATTTGACTCTAAGAAATCTGTGGTTTCTGTTTTGATTTCTTCCTTGACCCACTGGTAGTTTAATAATGTGTTGTTTAATTTCCATACATTTGTGTATTTTCCAAGTGTTTTTTCTGTTATTGATTTCTAGCTTCACTCCATTGTGGTCAGAGAAAATATTCTGTATGATTTCAATCTTTTAAAGTTCATCAAGACTTCCTTTGTGACCTAAAATGTGATCTGTCCTGGAGAATGTGCACTGGAGTAGAAAGTATACCGTGATATTTGAGGGTGGAGAGTTTTATATATGTTTGCTAAGTCTAGTTGGTTTATAGTGTCATTCAGGTAGACTTTGTGAATTTTAATGACACCCAGTTCTGCTGTCAAAACTGAAACCAGCGGACCTCTACAAGTGACACATTACAGATGAGCAGTGTCCTCGCCTTATTTTCTGCACCTAGTTTATTTGGATCCACAATCAATGTCCATGGAAGTAGCAGTCAAGAAATCAAATGCCATATTTCCTGGGGAAATCTGCTGCAAAAGACCTCCTTAAAGTGTTAAAAAGCAAAGATGTCACCTTGAGGACTAAGGTGTGCCTGACCCAAGCCATGGTGTTTTCAACCACCTCATATGTATGTGAAAGCTGGACAATGAATAACAAAGACCAAAGAATTGATGTCTTTGAAGTATGTGTTGGCAAAGAATATTGAATATATGATGGTCTGCCAGAAGAACGAACAAATCTGTCTTGGAAGAAGTATAGCCAGAAAGCTCCTTGGAAGCAAGGATGGCGAGACTTCATCTCATGTACTTTGGGCATGTTATCAGGAGGGACCAGTCCTGGAGGAGGACATCATGCTCAGTAAAGTAGAGGATTAGAGAAAAAGAGGAAGGTCCTCAGGAGATAGATTAACACAGTGACTGCAACAATGGGCTGAAGCATAACAAAGATTATGAGGATGGCGCTGGACCGGGTAATGTTTCATACTGTTGTACACAGAGTCACTATGAGTCGAAACTGACTCGATGGCACCTAACAACAACAACAGTTTAGCTCAAAGTCTACAATTCCCAAAGTTCCTTTTTCTTTTTTTTGGTTAACTATTCTTAAATGTTGTGAGGATTTCTGTCCTTGTGACATTTAGGAATAGTTAACAACAACAACAACAAAAAAAGGATGGCGAGACTTCGTCTCACATAATTTGGACATGCTCTCAGGAGAGACTAGTCCCTGGAGAAGGACATCATGCCTGATAAAGTAGAGGGTCAGCAAGAAAGAGAAAGACCCTCAGTGAGATGGATTGACACAGTGGCTGCAACAATGGGCTCCAGTATAACAACAATCACGAGGATGATGCAAGACCAGGCAGTGTTTTGTGCTATTGTAGATAGGGTCATTAAGAACTGGAACCAACTCGACAGCACCTAACAACAACAACAATTCCTAAATGTGAATCTTATCATGAAAACAGTTCAGTTGAGATCTGGACATCAGTAGACCCTGCAGGCCATAATCTGTGAAAGATTTCCACCTATAATTCAATGATGTGATGGATGTTTGCAGTCATACTGTAGCTGTCAAGAAAATTAGTCCTTGGTATTCTTCCAAGAACAACAAGTTCGTTTCTGCCTCAGGGCCTTTGTACCTGCTGTGCCCTTTACCTAGAGCTCTCTTCCCAGAGCTTCTTCCTTCACTTCACTGAGATCCCTAATGGTCAGAGGAGACTTTCCTGACTATCTTATCTAATAGAACAATTTTCTATCACTCTCTAGCCCACTGGTTCTCAAAGTGTGGTCCTTGTACAAGCAACATCAACATTATCTGGGAATTTGTTAAAATGCAAACGCTCAGTCTTCAACTCAGACTTAATGAATCAGAAACCCTAGCGGTGGGGCTTAACAATCTGGGTTTTAACAAACCCTCCAGGAGCAAGCTAAAGTTTAAGAACCTTGCTCCTCCCCTTGACTTTGTTTTGCTTCATTGTTCTTACTAACACGTGACATTAAAAGCACTATTTATTTCTTTCTAGATTTATTGTCTCTGTCCTCTACTAGAATACAAGTTCTATGAGGGCAGAGATTTGGTTATGAAAACGTTCCCTGCATGTAGAATAGTACCAGACATATAGCAGGCTCTCAAAAATGATTTTCTGAATAAATGAATGATTTTGACATTTCAGCATTGGCACAATCCATGAGAAATAGAATACAGTATGGAGCACAAAATGTCAATGCATCGTCTAAATTTCCATCCCAGGTGACAGAAACATATTGATGATGACTTCTAGGGGACACAGGGTAGGAATTATGTCTCTTGTTTTACCTAGTTTTACCAATTAGATTTGCTAAAGGTCCTATAAGGATCCCTGGATGGCACAAACTGTTAAGCACTCAACTATTATCCAACAAGTTGGCAGTTTGAACCCACTTAGTGGCCTCAGAAAACAGACCTGGCAATCTGCTTCTGAAAGGTCACATCTTTGAAAACCGTATGGAGCAGTTCTACTCTGCACATGTGGGGTCGCTATGAGTTGGAACTGACTGAACAACAAGTAACAGCAACAACAAAGGTCTTACAGTTGGTAAATGCTACACCTAGGACCAGATCTCACTGTTCTGATCCAGTTCCCTCACAATTGCATTCAGAGTAGGGGTCCAGGAATGACCATAATGCCAAGACTGTGATGCCAGGAGGTCATAAAAGTTTAGGAAAGGTAGGGCTTAAGATTTTTAGCAAGTTTGTTTTATTTTACTGCATGGCTTCTCAGAATCTTTCATGTGCTAATTTGTTTTGCAAATCTCTAAGTGAAAATGCTTTGAAATGCAGTGATTCCCAAAGGTTTGCACCAGAAACCCCTTTTTACACCTTGAACAATCTTAGCAGACTTGTGAGTTTGACAAACACTGCCAAACTCACCATTTACAGCCATGTGACGCTCCTCTTTGACCAGTCATGTATTAATATGCCATCTGTGACTGTATCAGTTAGCCTTTGCTGCATAACAAACCATCCCCAAATTGGTGGCTTAAAACAGAAATCATTACTTTTCACAATTCTGTGGATCAGCTGGACAGTTCTTTTAGTTTGAAGCTGGATAATCTATGATCATCCTATTCACATAATTGCTGGTTGGCAGCTGATTGGCCTGGGGACCCTTAGCTGGAATGGCTTAGCTTTGTTCCTCATGGTCTTTCATCTTCCAGGTGGCAAGCCTGGGCCTCTTCACATGGTGGTTTCAGGGTCCAAAGACCAGCAAAGGAGCAAGCCTAAAGCAGAAGCAGTTTTCAATTCTCTGCTTATGTTATGCTTGCTAAAGTTCTGTTGGCCAAAGTAAGTTACATGTCGAATCTAGATTCAAGGGTGGAAAAATAGGCTCCACCTCCTGAGAAGAGAATCTGCAATGTCTCTTTGCTGGCATGTGATTCAGGCAAATGACTGACATTTGGAGGCATAAACCAAACATGGGCTTGAGAAATTTTAGATGAGAACAATCATAGATTCCTTTCATTCACCTCTTAGAAATGAGCAACATATTCAAAAGGACCCTCAAGCATCCTTGTTTCTTTGCTCCACTTAGAGGTTCATCACCACACTAGGCATTTTTCTGTATCAAGACTGGCCAAAGATTTTCCACAGTGCTTCAGAAAAGACATCTGGGAGCAAACATCATTATTATATATGGAATTGTGAACTGGTCTTGGCAAAAACTATGTCATGCGTTGACAGGCTGGAGCTTGCCCTCATTGTTATGCCAAACACACTGGGAAAAAATAAATGTATGCCAAGTAATACAATATGTCTGTACACAGAACAATGGTGGAGCAGGGTGTACTCACCTTATCATAGAGAGTGCAAGAATCATACTTTGAACATCTTAGTACTTTTGACAGTGAGTGAATAGCTTTTATCTCATCCCTACAACATTCACTGAGTGCAAGGCACGGATCAAGTGTGAGGTTCTGGAAAGATCATGGTTAACAAAGTGAAATAGTCCTTCTGTTTGTGGACCTTTGAGTCAAATGAGACACAAAGTTTTAAAAACATATCTAGATCGCTAGGTAGATACGTATGCTTGCATGTATGTACATACATAGCTACAAAGAAAAACAACAGGATGCATGTGGTAGGGTGTTAGGGATTGAATCATGTCCCCAAAAACATGTGTTTAAATTCTAACCTCTGTACCTGTAGATATGACCCTGCTTGCAAATAGAGGTTTTTCTTTTGTTATGTTAATGAGATCATACCCTTCAAGGGTGGACCCTAAGCCTAATTACTTCTGAGATATGAAGAAACAGAATAGACACAGAGACACACACAGGAAAAAGAGGAAGACAGACAACAGAAACAAATGCATCTACAAACCCAGGAATGCCAAGGATTGCTGGCTCCTAGAAGCCAAAATAGGTGAGGAAGGACCTCAGAGCCACACCCTGAATTTGAACTTCTAGCCTCATGAACTTCCAGGAAATAAATGCGTGTTCTTTAAAGCCACCCACTTGTGGTATTTCTGTTACAGCAGCACTAGCTAACTAAGACAGGGTAATGGGTGAACGCACGTAATTAAGTTGGGGGTCAGGGAAGGCCTCTCTGAGAAAGTGACATTTCAGCCAAGGGTGGAGGGATGAGCAGGAGCCAGCCAGGTGAACGGGACTAAGGAAAGCATATCAGGCAGACGGGACAGCGAGTACACAGCTTTTGCGGCAGAAAAAATATTCCTTAACCACAACTCACGAAAGGTGAATGTATTCTTTGATGAGTTTTTATTCCCTATTCATACATGGAATCAGGCAATACACATCCATTCTGTTGCACTGTCACTCACTGGATCTGTTTGCTGTCTATGACTTGTTTACTTTCATGTTCAAAAGCAATAGGTAAATCTTCTGTGGAAATGCTTCTCCTTCAATGACTCTTGGATCCATTAAAATATTATCTAGTCAATTCCCTCCTCCCCATCAATTTTGTACTTACTGCCATTTTGTGTGATTTTCTTCTCAGGATAGACCATCTTCATATTTTTCCATATTTTTCCACACTTTTTGTGTGTGTGTTTACCTTTGTGTTTATCATTGTGTGAGTGTATTTGTGTTTGTGTATATGTGTGGTTGGGTGTGTGTATGTGTTTCGTTAGCACAAGGCCCACAGCAGAAAAGTGAAATTCCTACAAGCCCCATGAGGGCAGGGTTTTTTGGTTATTTTGTTCCCTGAAGTATCCCAAGCATCTAGGATAGTACCAGGCACATAGGAGATGCTTAATAAAAATTCTGCCCTAATTTTATTTTTTTGCTACAGCAAAATAATAGTTATTATTTAATGAGCATCTGTTGTATGCCAGACACTTTCTAAGCTCGCGTTTAGTACACTCCAGCGTCTTCTTACAAAGATACTGGTAATATTCCCATTTTACAGATAAGGAAACTGAACTGGAACTAGCCAGTTTGCTTAACTATCAAGCTATTAAGAATGGCTTTTACACTATATGGCGGTGGTCAGCATAAAGAAATGTTGAAAAGAAGCCAGCATTGATACAATAAAAAAAGAGGCTTAACAGAAAGAGAAACCAGGAGCAAAGCAGAAAGAATGGACTAGGGTAAGGGGTAAGACAGAATTAAATGGCAAGAGAATACAATAGAACGTGTGCTAAAAGAGAAGAGAACTAACACACAAATCATTGTGAAATGTATAAAACCTTTCATCGTGAATCGCCATCAGCGTTCTATGGGTTTTTTTGGTTTGTTTTGTCATACTGATGGATTTGAACAAAGAGTAGTTTAGAAGAACACTGGTTTAAACTATCCCCCTGTTTTAAAGTCTGCGCTCTACAAGTGGAATAAAAAGCAGAAGAAGGATAACACGTACTGTCATAAGTGAAAGACTACACTTAACCATTGGCTTAGGCACTATCAGTAGTAAAGGGAAGAACAAATTCCACGGTGTGTGGCGAAGCCATATCCCAATTTTACAGTATATTAAAATTAGGAATAACAAGATAATTTCTAGAAACTAATGTACAAGTCGTCGTGATTCACTATGGTGAAATGGTTCATGCACCTGTGTTTATTAAAGAGATGTGGAACACAAATGAACCGGTATTTTCTCTCTTCCCATATTCTTAGGGCTGCTTAGGATAAGGACCTTTGTATAGTTCAGATCGTTTTAATCTTTTTCCTTTGTATTTATATGTAAAACAAGATTCTAGGCCAGAGTTTCTCAATCTCAGCATTACTGAAATTTTGGGCTAGATAATTCTTTGTTGTGAGAGGCTGCCCTTTGCATTGTAGGAACTGAGCAGCATCTCTGGCCTCTACCCACTAGATGCCAGTAGCCTCCTCCCTTCTTTTCTGCCCTCCCTCGAGTTGGGACAACCAAAAATGTCTCCAGCCGTGGCCGAATATGCCCAAGGGGCAAAATCGCCCCTGGTTGAGAACTGCTGTCTCTAGACCATGACCTTCCATTCCCAGTAAATTTGAATTTTGCTGTTGCTGCTTAAATGATTTTCTAGTTTAAGAAACCTCTGACTGGCATATTTTAGCACCTTATATAAAATAGAGAAAAATTGGAGCTTATGAATAACATATATTACTCAATCCATTGATATACTAAAACAATCTAATTAAATCAGAACCCTAATGTTTTCCTCTAAATATAGGGGGAAAAAAATTCTGCAAACATGAAATTTCAAGTAATATACTTCTCAAAAAGTGCCCACCAGACAGATATGAATGTACCAAGAAATCAGATAATTTTTACATACATGCAAATATTGCTGCAAAAGAATACTCTCTAATTATAAATCACCTACAATTCTTTTGTTTGGCAGTTAATTCCAAAAAACGTAGCAAAGAAATGAATAATCTAGGAAATACATGGCCCCGTCCCCCAACAATGTATTTGAATTTCCTATAATATCACTTTGTTCCTTTTCATGGACATCTCTGAGTACAGAGCTAGTGTATTTAAATTTGTGATTCTATACTTGCTCTTGCCTCATCCACATGATTCTCTATTACTCAGTGGAAACATTGCAACATAAAACAATCCATCTTTTCAGAATACATCAGCAGTTAAATCACCTAATCAGGTTGAAAGGAGTCAATAACAAGGCTCATTTTCTCAGGTAGTGGATGAGACAAAGTAATGCCTACTTGTGGCTACTGCCAACATCATGAAATCGTGGGAGCACACAAGACCTGGCCTCTCCAGTGGAGAACAGCTGCCCAATGATGATGAATTAGCAGAGAGCTGTTAATGTGCCTACATGACCCATGACTAGTTAGCAAAATGTTTACCTCAGAAATAAAAGCCTAAGTCAGCGGAACATTTACAGGTCATTTGGAGTGATAAATGAAAAGCCCGGCTGACCTCAACCTAGTCTTGACTGAAGACACTCATTGACCATGGGAAGTAAGTGTAAACCAGACAGGCTATCAAATAAAATTGATGTATTGTTAAAAGCATCCTCAATCACATGGTGCCACCCAGAGAAAGAAGATGTAGTGAAGTAAAATGAGAATTATTTATTTTGGTTTCTTCTGAACTTTTTTCTCTTTGAAGCAATTTCCTGTCTGTCACTTAGATAGCCTCATGGCAAGAGCAAATGAGAGATTAGAGTTTGTAGGTATTATATACAGGGCAGTTGGTTTAACATTGAGCTTGTAACCATATTTAATTGAACAACTGAATATTCAAGCAGAACATGTAGCATTATGCTATTCAACTTCTGTTCATTTGTGGCAACCTTTTTGTAAGTCACCATTTGATAAAATCAACATGATTTACTCTGAAATGTGACTGATAATTGAATAAATGGTTGAGTCTTGTTATAGTAGCATACAACGGCTTTTGCGGCTAAAGTTTGGACAGTGTCACACCTTTGAGACATAAATGTAAGAAGATACCCTCTGAGACCCTAAAGCCCAACCACAGAGATGGTTCCTTATCTTCTCCACTGGTCTGATTACTCTTGTCACATTTATATACCTTATCAAGTCTAGTTATCTGGTTTCACAGGCCTTTGTAGAGTTGAAACAGCGATCTAAGAACAGGCCGGGGGAAAAAGACATACGGAAGGGTAAGAGTTTGGCAAAGAGTGTGTTAGAATTTTGAGTTAGGGAATTAGGGTTAAGTTGCTGTCATCCTGGAGAAAAGAAGATAAAAAACTCTACGGCAGTCATTTACCTATACTGGGTATTATGCCACAGAACCACAACAGGTGATCATAACTATCAGAGAATCAGAGTTCTGGATTGGAAGGGTCCCACCTTCCAGGCTTCCAAACCCCTTCTCTGCTACTCTCATCAAGTGATCTTTTTTGCCTATGTTTTAACACCCATGGCTCAGCTTGCATTCTGTGCTTTGTCCAAATAACTGACAAAAAGTTGAATAAGACATGGCTGCAGATAGAATCATTTGGCACACTACAAGAAACATCTACCTAGGTTGACATCCATCCATTAATCAACTCAACAGCCTCTGGTATTGTGTGGTCCTCCTGGCTTGTCCAATATCTGTGGCTGTACCATTTTCCCAATTTACCAATCTATCATGGCAATAAAGGAAATAAGACCAGTCCAATAACTTATTCTAGGAGAAACTATACTGACTCCTAAGATTCACTACTATCCCTTTTAGGGATCTATGACTGTCCCTTTAGGAATACATTCTAGAACTATTGTTCAGGTCAATTTAAAGTTCAGAAGTCAAAGTCCACGTTTTCTTATCCCTTCTGAAATCCAAATGAGTTACTTGATGACTTCAGTCAAAAGGTAAAAAAAACTAAATTCTATTGAAGAGCCCTTGTTCACAGAGACAAGAATGAAAATGATGCATTTTAGAAAAGCTTCCATCAAAATTGGATTAAAATAAGAACATCTTGCATCTGAGGTCAGTTTCACTTATATGGAAAATTTACATAACTGGAATTCCACACCCCTAATCATGCCAATTATAGTGGAAATTCTGTAGAGTAGTAGTTCTCAGAGTGTGGTTCCCAGACCAGCACCATCATATCACCTGGCGACCTGTTAGAAATGCAGAAACTTGGACCCCACCCCAGACCTACTTACTAAATCAGAAACTCTGGAGGTAGGGTTCCAGAAATCTCTGTTGTAACAAGCTCTTCAAATGATTCTGATGCATGCTCAAGTTTGAGAACCACTGCAGCAGAAGCTAAAATAGAATTGGGATTATAATGCTTAGCCTCCCAGTGCTCCTAATTTAATGATAATGGTGATGAGGATGAAGGTGATGAAGATGACAGTAATGATTACGACAGTTTTAATAGATAACTTTTTCTGAGCACTCACTGTGTACTTAATCCATGTGCTAACTACTTTAGGCACTATCTCATTTAATTCTCACAAGAGCCTAATGAAGTACTGCTGCTCCCATTTTACAGATGAGATATTAAAGTGGAGGAAAATCAAGCAACTTGTCCAAGGTCAGCCATTAAGTTCCAGAGCTGAGATAACAAGTTCAGGTCTAACTGATAA
Organism: Dugong dugon; assembly: GCA_030035585.1. NCBI lineage: Eukaryota > Metazoa > Chordata > Mammalia > Sirenia > Dugongidae > Dugong > Dugong dugon. Next base: position 15,167,399 of record CM057480.1, on the reverse strand, counting down.
AAGAATGGTCTTCACTACCATGTCCTGCTGCCTTCAAGAATCAAGAAAAAAATCTCCCAATTTAAATCCCCTCAAGCTTCATTTCCTCTTTACCTCCATGTTATGGATTCAATTATATACCCCAAAAATACCTGTGAACTTGCTTAGGCCATGATTCTCAGTATTGTGTGGTTGTCCTCCATTTTGTGATTGATGTAATTTTCCCATGTGTTGTAAACCCTAATCTCTGCCTGTGGTTAATGTGGCAAGATTGGGTTATGTTAAAGACGATTAGGGTGGGACGTAACACCCTTACTCAGGTCACATCCTTGATCCCATGTAAAGGGAGTTTCCCTGGGGCATGGCCTGCACCAGCTTTTATCTCACAAGAGATAAAAGGAAAGAGAAGTGAGCAGAGAGTGGGGGACCTCACACCACGAGAAAGCAGCGCCAGGAGCAGAGCTCGTCCTTTGGATCCGAGGTCCCTGTGCCTGAGAAGCTCCTAGACCAGGGGAAGATTGATGATAAGGACCTTCCTCCAGAGCTGACAGAAAGAGAAAGCCTTCCCCTGGAGCTGGCATCCTGAATTCGGACTTTTAGCGTCCTAGACTGTGGGAGAATAAATTTTCTTTGTTAAAGCCATCCACTTGTGGTATTTCTGTTATAGCAGCACTAGATAACTAAGAAACTCCACTTCTAAAAATTGCTTCTGTCCTAGGAACCATGGCAGGAAACAAGCCCCTTTAGCTACCTTCTCAGCAGCCCACCATCTTCTGACACCTCAGCCATGTTCTACTCTTCTCTTCCAATCTCCATCAGAGCTCTAGAGACAAAATACCCAGAGTAACTCTGGACTAGTTTTCCTCTCAGTGAACCTAAGTATTTTATCCATTCTTTAGGTACAACAATGGGCTATTATCATAATTATAGAGTTCGGAAGCAGGAAGAGACTCTAGCTGTATATTGCCTACATTGTTGCTACTTGAAGTGTGGAAATGGACAAGCAGTATCAGCATCATTCTGGCAGCTTGCTAGAAATGCAGAATCTCAAGCCCCACCTCAGAAATGTTGAATCAGATTCTTTGTTTTAACAAGATCCTCAGGTGATTCTATGCACACTGAAATTTGAGAATCCTGGTCTATCTAGACCTATCCCTTCATATTACTTGAGGAAACGGAGACCCAAGGAAGTTGAATGACTTATTCAAGGCCACAAATCTAGTTAAGTTGGGACTGAATCCCAGCTGAATGTTCTTTCCTCTAGATCCCTGCAACCTTCAGCTGCGTGCAGTAAAAATGATGTTGTTGTTGCTACTGCTGATAATTATGATAGCTACAATTATTGAGAGCTTCCTTTGTTCTGGACATTATGCTAATCATGTTAAATGGATTAGATCTCATTTACTCGTTGATCATACCCCGTGAGTGCGGTACTATTATCTCCATTTTTTCTGATGGGGAAACCGAGGCTCAGAGTGGCTTGAGCTTTTGGTCAGTATGAACACAAGCTAAACTAAATACAAAGCTTTAAAATAATTTAGCAAGAAATGTGTTCCATGATTTAAACAGTGCTTTCATAACATGGACATTTTCAAACCTTCTTTTTATATTCTTTAAGAGATCTTTAACAGAATTAACTATTCATTAATGGAAAACAGGTAGGATCCTGTTTCATGTCAATAATTCTTTGAAATACTCAGTTGTGGTAAATCAAATCAGGAAAGGTTTATATACTAAATGAAAGGATTTATCTTTTTCTATGACTCTAAAAGAGAAGAATCTATCTATCCATCCATTCATCCATCAATCATCTATCTAGTACAGTGAAACCCGTGAGAGCCGGAATTCAATGGGACAGCCTTATTTTTCCAGGTCTCGCGAATCTTCCACATTTGACAGTGTGTAGTCTTGCCACTTTTCATCTATATGGTTTATCGACTTTTTAATGGATACTTTAAAACAATTGTCTTTAAATTGTAAAGGTCAGTGTCAAGCAAATTTTGGGGATTACTGTCAAATTTGAAAAAAACCTCTGTTAAGTTTCCTTCGTATATGAATTGCAAGATTTCAGGGAATTTAAAGTTTCCTTATACAGTGACTAATTTTAAATACTCTTTGAGTTGACAGCACATTAACCAACTTATTGTTGATGTCCCTATTGTAGTGGTATATTATCTTCATGACAGTATTTCATGTCAAATCAGCAAGAAATTTAAATCTTTTTCCAATATATTTATATGATTCATTCTTTTTAATTAATTTAATTATCAGACAATCCAAGAGTCTATTCATTACTTTGACTTGAAAGTTATCTATTCCTCTCAGTGAATTACTACTTTTGGTATGATCTGCAGGCCAGTTCATCTGTAAACACCAGCCATAATTAGGACAGATTTGCCAAGTAAGATATGACCCAATATAATGTGAGTATAAAACATGCAACCTCCCATGTGCCTTGCCACTTTTTGACCGCTTGTTTTAGTGGAAAGTATGAGTTTTCTTTCTCTCACAGGTTTCCTTCTTACACAGGTTCCAGCTTTCAAAGGTTTTACTGTAGTTTGAGGAATGAAGAGCAGTAAAGATGACGTCATTTTGCTTGATGTCTATTTTCCTTTTATTAATCTCAGTAATAGCAGTTCTTTTCTGCAGCAGTATAGAAAAGAAGGCAAAGTCCCCCTAGCACGCACTGCATCTCCTCACCTCTTATAATTCAGCTGTACAACTCTTTAGGTCTTCCTTCCCAACCTCTCCTCCAACCACTGCAGGAGCCATGGTCCTGCAGCCACTTATGGTTCTGAGGTTGTGAAGAAGCCTCTGCCTACTGAGTTGGAGAATAAGAGGGCTGGCGATCTCCCTCCCCTAAAGTACTTAAATATCTAAAAAAAGGAAAAAGTGTTTAGGAACGGTTACGACAGAGCCATGCCTTAGATAATGAATTGCTTTTGTGATTTTGTCTGCTTTCTTGAAAACCCAGCGTGTAAGAGGTTGTTTCCAGTAAAAGCTTTTGCACTCCAATCAACTTAACACATGAAATGCAACCCAATAGTAAATTGGAAACTAGCTCGGTTATGCTTCAACATAATTATAAAAGTTCCACTTCTCTATATTGTTATTGTTAGGTGCTGTCCAGTTGGTTCTGACTCATAGCGACCTTGCATACAACAGAACAAAACGCTGCCTGGTCCTGCGCCATCCTCAAAATCGTTGCTATGCCTAAGCCCATTGTTACAGCCATTGTGTCAACCCATCTCATTGAGGGTCTTCCTCTTTTTCGCTGACCCTCTACTTGACCAAGCATGATGTCCTTCTCCAGGGACTGGTCCCTCCTGATAACATGTCTAACGTATGTGAGATGAAGTCTTGCCATCCTCGCTTCTAAGGAGCATTCTGGCTGTACTTCTTCCCAGACAGATTGGTTCATTCTTTTGGCAATGCATGGTATATTCAATATTCTTCGCCAACACCATAATGCAAAGGCATCACTTCTCTGTAACACCTTTAAAAAAGTGTTTGGGGGTAAGATGATTTTCCTTGCAATAAACTGGTACATCACCCTCACCCCATGCTCACACATTTGATAAACAAAATGTGAGAAAAACCCAGATATATAAAATACCTAAATTAGAAAATGATTTTTTAAATTTGAATTAATTATTAAGCATTATTAAAACAGTATTGTATTTGCACACTAGCCAGTATTTACAGAACTTTTCAGAATCCGGCTATTACATACAGCGAGATGAACTGCATATACTTTGGCTAGGGTCATTACGGATCTGAGAAGTAAACAAATACTTCAGAAATTGTTGCTAAGTGAGTCATAAGTAATATGATTGCATAGATCTGTGACATCCCCCAGGAAAAACTCCAGAATTTTATTTATATGTGGAAACAAAATACATCTCTTCATTTGTTGCTTTTGTTGCTATTGTTGATGTTAGTCACTGTTGATTCTGATTCACAGAGACCCCATGTGTTACAGAGTATAACTGCTCCATAGGGTTTTCAAGGCTGTGACCTTTCAGAAGATTACCAGGCCTGTCTTTTGAGGCATCTCTGGGTGGGTTCAAACTGTCAATCTTTCAGCTAATAGTTGAGCACTTAACTGTTTGCACCACCCAGGGACTCCTGTCTCTTCATTAGAGTTCTCTACGAAAAATATTACCCATGTACGTGTGTGCACGCACACACACACACGTACAGTGTCTATTTCTAAACTCCAAGATCCTCAAGGTAAGAGACCTTGCCTTATTCATGTTTTAATTTCTTTTATTGTAGCAACATGCTCCCTTGTCTTAAATGTTTGTTGAACTGAATACCACACCTGAACTACAGATATCTTGAATTCTGTTGTAAACTTTATTTAATGGGGGAATGGAAGAGATTTGTGGGTTTTGTGGGACTATAATTTTCAATCTCCTGATTTCTGTGATTTTTAAGGGCTGGCTATAATGGTATATAGTTCTCTGATTTTATTTCTTTGGTACATAAAAAGCAAAATGAATGAATTGTGATTGAGCCGTGGAACCCAGTTGCTTGCATATGTAATAGGGGTTCTAAATTACCGCATAAACACAGCTGCAGTTTTTCAGTCTGAGGCCTGGAGAAGCATGCCGACTGGTGAGTAGGGTATTTGGAGCTCTAAAAATAAGAGCGTTATTATGAGCTGTGATAGACAATCATCCTGCCTTATTTAAATCTCTGGGCAACTATAAAACTAGAGTAACTCACTCGTACTTAAGCATTCAAGTCTCTTGCTTATGCCCACATCTAAACAAACAAGTTTAGCTCATATCTTAAAGGTTGACAGATTGTACTTCAAGGTATACCATTGGCATGAAGTTATGGTATAAAGTTACTGGAAAGCTCATAGAGGCAGAACAATTATATTTTAAATTATTTAATTGTAAAACTTATTTAAAAGTCATACAAATTGATTTAAATCAAGCTTTATTGAAGGACAATTAGGCTCAAGTAGGAAAGTTGATGAAAATATATCTCTATGTCTGTCTGTCTGTCTATCTACCTACATTTGTTGTTAGCTGCTGTCAAGTGGGTTCTGATTCACAGCAACCCTGGGTACAACAGAACGAAATACTGTCTGGTCCTGCGCCATCACAATCATTGCTATGTTTGAGTCCGTGTTTGCAGCCACTGCGTTGATCCATCTCCTTGAGGGTCTTCCTCTTTTTCGCTGACCCTCTACCTTACCAACATGATGTCCTTCTCCAGGGACTGGTCTCTCCTGATAACATGTCCAAAGTATGTGAGAAGTCTCTCCATCTCACTTCCAAGGAGTACTCTGGTTGTACTTCTTCCAAGTATATAACTATCTGTCTATAAAAACAAACAAACAAAATATTGCCATCGAGTCAATTCCAACTCATAGCAACCCTATAGGACAGATTAGAATTGCCCCATAGAAATTCCAAGGAGTGGCTGGTGGATCCAGACTGCCAACCTTCCGGTTAGCAGCCTGAGCTCTTAACCACTGCACCACCAGGGCGCCATCTATATATACATACACAAATTATACACATATGTGTATATTTGTGCCTGAATTTCAGGTTGAAAAGCAGTGAGTAAGGTAAATTTAAAAAATACATTTTTCCACTAATTTTCTAATCACCTCTATTTGGGGAGAAAAAAATACCTCTAAAGAACAGGCATCTTGTTTGCTGAATTTGTTATTTACATTAATTTCACAGGAAATATGTTTCATGATGTAAACAGTGCTTTTCATAACGTCTATATTTTCAAATCTTCCATTTGTATTCTTTATGAAATCTTTAACAGAATTCACTATTCATTAATGGAGAACAGGTAGGATCCTCTCTCACGGCCATAGTTCTTTGAAACATTCAGTTGCAGCAAATCAAATCAGGAAACTTTTAGACAGTAAATGAAATATGAAATATTACAGTGCCCTAATACTAATTCAATAATTCCATAGAAAATCTAAACGAGAAAAGATCAAAGTTATCATTTGGTTATTTTCTTAGGGCTTGCTAGATTTAGGAAGAGTCCAGTGACAAAAGTTAGGACAGGATAACTTGTATTGTAGACATCTACCTTATGACCTAACCCTGGACATTTATAATTCTAAGTCCTTTTCCACTGGGTAATCAGTACCATTACGGGCAATATTCTTTTACCACCACTTCAGGAAATTCAACCTAAATACTGGGGTTACCTTGAACAACACTGAACAATAAACACTCTAGAAACCAACAGACAAGTAAGTAACACCGAAACAAGCAACCAGCCATTTTTTTAATGCCAGCTGTCTCAAGTCAGATAGATTTTGGGGGTAATTATAGTATTGGGTCATTCCTGATTGTTCTACCCACCATTAAAAATGTTTGTAATTAAACATCAACTACTTTTAATTGAATAAGTGTTTCTTTCTCACATTTCCTTAGACGATAAGCAATATTTATTCCAAACAGTTTTTCAGACCACAGAGTTAATTCAAAAATCATACAAATTTCAAATTTTCCCCTGTATTCAAATTTCATTTTGCACAAAACAAAAGCAACAGACACATAAAGAGCCGGCCAAAACATCACTTTCCACTGATTCCAGTCAATCTAACTTTAGCAAAGGGAATCATTGTAGACAAGAAAGGTATGTTTTCAATAAAGTGTACTTGTTTGAAACAAATCAAATATCAATACTTTTGAAAAATTAACAGCTCTAAAATTCCTCATTGTAAAGGAAGTATAGATAAAATCATAGTACTCTAGAGATGGAAGGACCTGGTAGGAACCCTGTCATTGGTCCGATGAGGAAAACTGAGGTTTGAAGGATGGATGACATTGACCTTGAACTGCTGTAAGCCTTCAAGTCTGTGTCTAATTCTGTGTTTATAGAAATTGTGGTTGTCTCTCAATATCCTAGTTACAGAATTTCTAGCTGGACTTATGGCCATCCAGAATGAAGACTACATTTCCTAACATCCCTTGCAGTCTCTGAGTCAGGTGGACAAAGTCTGGGCAATGGACATAAACAGAAGTGTTGTGTGGTTGTGAGAAGCTTCCTCATTCTTTGTCCCTTATTGTTCATTCCCTTCCCCTTCCTGTGGACCAGAACATGTGCCCGATAGCCAGAGATGGAGTGGCCATCTTGGGGGACCTTGGGAATGGAGGCCCTGCCTGGAGAAGGAACAGGAGCCCTATGAAGGCAGTGAATGTGAATGTTTTGCTCACCATTATGGGTCCCCAATGCCTAGCATGGTGCCTGGTACACAGTAGACGTTTAATAAATAGTTGCTGAATGAGTAAATGGTATTGGAAAACTCATTGTTTGGATTTGGAAGATCAATCGACTAGTAGTGATTGAGGTTTAAAAGACACACACAGAGAGAAAGACAGAGAGAGAAGACACTTCAAATGCTACAATGTATTTATTACATTTACCTTATAGAATGGCCATTCATAGCTCATCGGATTAATCAAATTCTGAGGTAGTTTGGTTCAGCGGTAGAATTCTTGCCTTTTATTTGAGAGATCTAGGTTTGATTCCCAGCCAATGCATCTTATGCACAGCCACCACCCATCTGTCAATGGAGGTTTGCATGTTGCTGTGATGCTGAACAAGTTCAGTGGAGCTTACAGACTAAGACTAGGAAGAAAGGCTTGGTGATCTACTTCTGAAAATCGGTGAAAAGATATGAGAAATGGGATATTTGAGTTTGGATCATGCTAAATTCTCACATATGAGAAATATGCTGTGTTTGAATAATAATTAAAAATAGTATTTCATTACCCTGAGTGCCATATTTTTTAAAACTTTCATAATGATACGATTTAAAAAAACCCTATGATTCTGAATAAAGGATTTTTTTTTTTTTTTTGAGCTGCAAAGACAAAACAAAACCCTATGGATCACAAAGTTCTGACCTGGCGGTTTCCATCCCTCAGCTGCTGTGGTGTTGGCTGCTAACGTCTCATAGATGTCTCCTCTGGTAAACTGCCAAAGGCTAGCTGACAGTGGGTTACAAAGGCCACCCCCTTTGCTTCAAAGTGAGACTCATTTTGTGGTGCACTTCATGCTCCTTGGGGCCTAGAATAAAGCCAGTTTCCAGCTGAGACTGTGTCCTTGCGCAGCTTTCCCTGCTGCCCTATGGTGCTTCCCTCAGACCTCTCCTCAAAGCACTTCTCCCAAGAATCCCTTCAACAAGAATCTAGGTCACAGGCTCTGCTACTGGGGAACCTGACCTGAGACTCTAGGCTAGAAAATTCTCATTTTGTATCTGGATTCCCCAGTTATTAACTACCTGATTTTAGGTGAGTTAGGTCATCTCCCCAAGCTTCAGTTTCCTTATGTGTTAAATGGATCTATGTTAAATGCCCACCTCTTGGGGTTTGCTGGGAGAATTCATGAGGCCCCGTGTAAAAGCCCTCAGCATGGTGCCTGGCGGGTGGTGTGAACTGCCTAGCACTTCCTTTGATCTTTCCCTGACTTGCCCTTCAGGCCGTGAACATGTTAATATTTTCATGCTGTCTGTGTTTCCTTTGTGGGGACTCCCTGTCTCTACCTCATCAATGACCAGAAGTCAGAAATATTTTTTCAAGTGGCAAAGTACTTGGCAAAATGTGGAGTGCAGGCATAAAGCATAACAAGCACTAATTATACAACTGAGGGTGGACATACCCTAGGAGGGAAGTGCCTGGAGTTCAGAGGACAGGAGAGATGGGTGGTCCAGTCAGGGGCTTTCCCGGGACTTTCCCGCCCAAGCAGCAGCTAGGTGAACTTGAAGACCTTGATGACTGCAACTTAGTTCTTCCCAAGTTCGGGGGTGGGGGGGTGGGGGCAGGAAACTGGGAGGCAGGAAAAGGTAGGAGAGACGTGGAGCAATTCCATGCTGGTGGCCTGTCAGTGGTTTGAAACCACCAGTGGCTCCATGAGAGAAAGACGTGGCAGTCTGCTTCTATGAAGATTTATAGCCTTGGAAACCCAATGAGGCAGTTCTACTCTGTCCTATAGAATCACTATGAGTCCGTATCGACTCTACAGCAGCTGGTTTGGTTTTTGATGGCCTGTCTTCATCCAGGAGCCCTGGTGGCACATTGTTTAAGCGTTCACCTGCTAACCAAAAGGTCAGCAGTTAAAATGCACCAGTCGCTCCTTGGAAACCCTATGGGGCAGTTCTACTCTGTCCTATAGGGTTGCTGTGAGTTGGAATCGACTTGACGGCAATAGGTTTGGTTTTCTGTTTTTTGTCTTCATCCAGGGTTTTTTCTTGTCTTTGAGTTGTTGGCTCAATTGTCATGTCCTCACAGAGGCCTCTCTCACTAGCCCACTTTAAATGCCCTCCCTCTCTCCATGGCCCAGTTTTATTTTCCCAGCACTTAAAACCATCAAGAATTAGCTTGTCTAGGTATTTGTTGATGCCTGTATTGTGTGTCACTCCTGCTAGCTAGAACTCCTGGAGTACAGGGACCCACTGTGCCCTGTTTACCATGCTCAGTACATAGAACCAAGAAACCAAACCTGTTGCCTTTCGAGTTGATTCCAACTCATAGGGAACCTGTAGATAGGACAGAGTAGAACTGCCCCATAAGTTTTCCAAGGAGAGGCTGGTGGATTCAAACTACTAACCTTTTGGTTAGCAGCTGAGCTCTTAACCACTGCACCACCAGGGCTCCCAGTAGGTCCTCAATAAAAATTTGCTCTTAGAACAACTGAAATTCTCATACATTGCTAGTGGGAGGTAAATTGGTACAAGCAATTTGGAAATCTCTTTGGTCAGGTCTGCTGAAGCTGAACATATGCCTCTTCTATGACCTAGCAATTTAATTCCTAGGTATTTATCCACAGAAATGTAAACACATCCACCAAACGACATGTACTAGAACGTTCACACACGCACTTTTGGTAATAACCACAAAATTGGAAGCTACCCAAATTTCCACCAAAATAAAATGAATAGACAAATTAGAGCACAGTCATGCAGAAAGTACTACACGGCAATGAGAAAAAAAATTGCACAAAAATGCATAAATTTCACCAACACGATGTTAGTGAAGACCCGGACACACCAAGGCACATTCTCCATGAGTCCATTCTATTTATATAAAGTGCAAAAACAGGCAAAACTAATCTTGGTGTTACAAGTCAGGCTGCCCTGGTGAGTGGATGAGGGTAGTGGCTGGAAAGGAGTTGAGGGGGGCTTCACGGATGCTGGTCATATTGTTTCTTGTTATGCAAGTGTGTGCAGTTTATGAACATTCAGCCAGCCGTACACCACGCACTTTTTTGTATATACGTCGTATTACAATGCGATTTACAGTAAAATTGCACAGAGTTTTGTCCAGGACAGTGTAGGCGCTTTCACTAGCATTTACCTTAAAAGAAAAAGAAAAAAAAAAAAAAAACAGTGTTGAGGGCTTGGGTCCCGGCCATAGGCGCTCTTGAGGAGACCGGGCCCACCTCTGGGTTTGCCCGGCGCGGTGCCGGCCCAGCGGCGCTCGCAGCGGCTTTCTGAAGCTCAGCGGCCGAGAGTCCAGTCCGGAGACCCGGAAGGCAGCACAGGCTCGGAAGGGCTGCAAATATCCGGGCAGGACTCCTGGAGCATCAAGGGCAGGAAACACACGGGGTGCAAAGCCCTGACAAGTGCTAACGCCGCCCCTCGGATCCCGAGGGCACCCGGCCGAGTGCCTCCGCTGCTCACCCGGGGGCGCCCAGGCCTCCAAATGCCGCGGCACGGGAAGTTCACGGCGCTCCCCTCCGCGGTGGTCGCGGTATCGCTGGTCCGCCCTCGCCGGGTCCGGGACGTGCGGGGGTGTGTAGGGTGGCTGGAGAGAAGGTCGCAGTGTCCCGCCGGGGGGGACGAGGCCCTGCGCTGGCATGAGTGCCACCTCCGCCGGAGGCCCGGGCTCCCGCCGCAGCGACGGCGGGGGCAGGGCACGTGTCCCGGAGTGACCTGGCGGCGGAGGAAGGACGCGCCGGCGGTGGCGGGCCCGGGGGACGGCGCGGGAGGTGGGGAGGAGAGTGAAACCGGGGGTGGGGGGCACGAGTCCGGCGCTTGGTTGGGGAGGAAAGTGGGAGAGTTTCCCCCGAGCCCAGAGTCAGGGAGAGGGGAAAAGAGTGGTCCCCCGTCCCCCGCCCCGAGGCCCCCGAGCCTGGGCGAGGGGTAAAGACAGGGGACCCCGAGAGCCCCCAGCCTGGGAGAGGAGGAGGACGAGATGGAGAGTTCTCTACGCCCAGAAGCAGGGAAGGTGGAGAGAAGGGGGAACTCCGTGAGCCCAGGCCCTAACAGTGGGGAAGGTGAACGGGCCCACAGTTTTTGAACACAGAGCCGGAGGCGGGAGGCAGTGAGCCGGGGCGGGGAGGGGGGGGGGCGGGGGTCGTAAAGCGGAAGGAGGGAGCGAGAGGAGAAAACGGGCGAGAGAGTCGGGAAGTGGGGATGAGTGTTAGAAAAGAGCTGTCGAGACGGTCAGGCAGAGACGCTTGGAGACTTTGTGAGTAGCCAAGTTTTGCTTTAATGTCTCTGGACTTTAAAAACCAGCGGCTCCTTGTGCGTGAGTGGCGTCTATCCTGGCGCATGTAGTTGGATATTTTAAATGGTTCTGTCCTCAGCGGTGCCTGGTGACTCCGGTGTTCAAGTTTCCTCTTGTACCCACTCCTTACCTGATCACCAGGCCTTTCCACTGCCCAGCGCTGGTGGGGCGCCCAGAGGTGCGTCAAGAGCCACACAGGCTCCGCGGTGGGCGGGCTCTCACCGTTTGCCATTTCAACCCCTGACCCATTTGTGCCCCAGTGTGGCGACTGAGGTCCTGAGCCCAGAGGAGAGTTGCCTGAGCAAGTGACTAGAACCAGCAGCACACCCCAGGTTCCTTTCTGGAGAAGTAAGAGCTTCTCGTCCTTTGGCCTAATCCCCACCCCCCCTTGCCGCTGCTCTGGAATCCCCACTTCCAGGAGTCCCTGTGAGGGGAAAGAATACAAAGGCCAGATTGTCTAGGATGGTAGCTGGTTCAGCTTCTTCAAAAGTTTTCACTATGAAGGCATCACAAAATGGGCACTTAGTTTCCTGATCGTTGTAGAGGAGGGAATCCTGTTTTGAGCTTTTCTGAAGTGATTTTATTTTTCGTCTGGGCGACCAGTGCTAACTGCTGAAAACACTAAGGAGTAAGTAGAAACTGGAGAGCCTTGGGCAAGCAGCTCACAAACTTTTCCCCCCTGGCCACAAGCCTTTCTCAGCTAGGTTTCAAAGACCAGTGATCTATAAGTGTTGATTGCCCTAAAAAATTTTATTTTTTTGCCAGTGCATCTCTCCCTTATTTGTACCCATTTCTTTTACTTGTCCTGCACTTCGTGAGACCTGGGATCTTGCCATGAATTTGCTAGTGAAGTGATTCCCTTTTTCTGCCTCGGTGTTTTCACAAAAATTTAAATGTTGCCATAAACCAAAAACCAAACCCATTGGGGTCGAATTGATTCCAACTCATAGTGACCCTATAGGACAGAGTAGAACTGCCCCATAGGGTTTCCAGCGAGTGGCTGGTGGATTTGAACTGCTGACCTCTTGGTTAGCAGCCTGAGCTCCTAAACACTGCACCACCAGGGCTCTGCGGATGACCCCATCGCTAAAGTTTACTATTCTACGTTAATGTGATACAAATAAGTTTCCGTTAGGTGTTTGGTTCTGAGCTTATTTCCCTCTCTGCTTTAAGCTGAGGAGAAGATATCTGCACATACATTTCCTCCATCCTAAATCCCTTTGATCCTCTCTTAATGCTCCAAGTGCAGTGTTGACGTCTGGCAGGCTTTGTGTTCAGTTTATACCATTTGCAAACACAGTGAGGATTAGGATGGAATGCAAGGAAGAAAGGCTGCAAGATTTCTTGGACCTGGAGAATCTCACACTCCTCTTTCCATTTTCACTCTCATTAGTGCACGACTTTTAAAAGCTGGCCTGGGCACAGCAACACTTTCACACATCCATGCTCAAATCCATGTTAATCTTCCCCACGGGATGTAATTCAATTGAATTGACATTCTAATAAAATACTGGCAAGACACAATCACAGTTTGGTAGCGACGCATAGTTAAAATAGCACTATGCAGTTGCTTAAACCTCAGATAATGGCTTTCTACATACTGTTGGTTATGGGATTTCGAGTTTTTCATTCCTGGTTGTTAATAGAACATGGTAAAATTACTCGTTGGTAAAGCGAGCTGAGAGCTTAGTTTGTCATTGCTAGGAATGCGCTAAAGCCCAAGTCTGCTTTTGATATTGGGCAGTTATTTAATGCACCCAGATCTGCCTTAGAAATCCCGTTTTCTGGTGATAGATGACTGAAACCCCTTTGCTATCTCTAGAGTCATTGACACAGGTATACATTGGCTTTGAGGTGGTTTGAATCTACCACATTTGGTATTTGGGAAATCTTAACTATTTTCTAAAAGACTAGAGACAGGAGGATTTTCCTTGAGTAATGAAACTCAGGTTTTCTTGTTTTATTTTTCAGCATGTTTTATGCTGATAAAGCAAACCTGATTTAGCATTGCCAGTGGTAACACACTGCAGGAGTACTGTACACTTTGGATTCCTACATTTTATTTAAAGCTTGTTGTTGTTAAATGGTTGATACGCTTTAGGTTATGAATTAATCTGTAATTAAACTGAGCAATTTCTCCATTGATGATTTTTGTTTTATGGTCAAGAAGACCTGACATTTTGATGAAGGAACTGGAGAGAGAGAGTGGGTTCATTTCTGGACTCCTACATGTTCTAGCAGAAGCTTGAATAATTGTGCTCCACCTGTATGATGAGGCCATTTTTAGCAGTGCCCTTAGCGAGGTGAAATGTCACTATATTCGCAAGTTCTTAGTGAAGGACTGTTTGGAGCAGAGCACAGACTAGTCACTTCTAATGGCCTTATCAACAGGCATTTATTACTCACAGAATCAACAGGAAGGGGATGAGTAGAGCAGCACATTTCATCATTAACCTAGGTTCCCTGAATTTAGGCTCCCGTCCACAGGGTTAGATCGCATCCACACACACTCCAGTTCACGTCTTGGGAGAACACCTAAGTTCCTCTCTCCCGGGATTAAATACTAATTGGACAGCCATGCCTATGTGCGCAAAGCATGTACAGAGAGCAGGTAGAGGAAGGGACAATAAAAGGGGGTAATAAAAGGTAAAAAGTGTTAATAAAAGTGGATGTCCCCCTGTAGGCAATAACCCAAAAACCAAACCCGTTGCCATCGAGTAGATTCTGACCCATAGCGACCCTATAGGACAGAGGAGAACTGTCCCATAGGGTTTCCAAGGAGCACGTGGTGGATTCGGACTGCTGACCTTTTGGTTAGCAGCCATAGCTCTTAACCACTGTGCCACCAGGGCTCCTCTGTAGGCAATGGACGTCATTTATTGCCCCTGTTCAGGCTGTTCTAGATTTACTAGCACCAAAGGACATCCTGTCCTCCTTTACTCCACCAAGATAGAGTTCTGGGTTTCTTCAGAGGGCAGTCATCTCCCATTAAAGCACGTACCTTACTTTATGTCCATTAATAGCTGTTATGTCCATTAGCAGCTAGGGAGATGGTGAGGGGGCAATTATAATATAACACACCTGTGCATCCAGCACCAGGTATACTTATTCATGAGGCACAAACTCATTGACACTGTATATTTGAGATATTAGCAATCTCTGACTTCAGGGATGAGGTCTGAGTCAAGAACACCTCAGAAAGTAGCGGAAGCTTGTTATTGGAGTTGAGAACAGCCATATAATTTACTGGGGCTCGAGGCATTTAATCACTATTGACCCACATATGAACTCTGAACTAGGTCTATCCCCCAGAATGGAGATAGGTCCTAAATGACCAGACCAGGGTGGAGGAGGAGGTTTAAACCTAGAAAGGGATTTCCTTGGAAAGGGAAGGTTGGTATTTGTCCTTGAACAGAGCTGTCTGTTTAGGTAGACTGCTTTCCTGTGGAATGAAACAAGATGGCGCTCACCGCTTAAGGAACCTGGAGGATTGAATCCAGCATCTGTGAGCCCTGCTAGCCCATCTGTTTCTAGAATATTATCCCAAGAGCAGAGCTTTGTGTTTAATAAAATCCACAAGTACTTTTATTGGGGTTCTTAGGATTAGAAAACTAAACTATATTGCTTTTCTTTTTAGGGAGATTTAAATAAAGCACTTTTTTCTTCCTCAGAAAAGTAGCATCCTGTTTTGGCTGTGTTAAGGAAAATTGGGTCCAGCAAACAGAAAGGGAGCACATATACCTGGGAGCTGTGCAGGGTGAACAGCGTTGGAAGAGAATTGACCTCAAGAGAAAAACTACATGGAGATGTGAAGGTGCAAGGTAAGCTAGACCTTCAATTAATTAAGCATTTCTTACTTGTTTTATAGTGAGAGCACCTGTCTCATCAGACCAATAACATTTTAAATGGGAATCACAGCTCCATTTGCTGTTTTAATTAGGCAGGGTAGACTGCTGTAACAAATAGATCCCAAAATAAATAATGGCTCAAAGGACAGTCCAAGGTAGTTGTTCGTGGTAGGGGTGTAGCAATGGTTATTCTCCTTTATGCAGTCGTTCTGGGACCCTGATTTCTCCTATATGTGGTTCCTCCAGCCCTTGTAGTCTTTGGCGTCTAGGTAGAAGGGGGGAAACAAGATGGAGGGGGCAGTGACTTCTTAAAAGCTTTGGGCTTAAAGTGGCACACATACCTTTTGTTATTCTGTTGGCTAGAACTCTGCCTTGTGACTCCAGCCCCCTGCCAAGAAGCCTGGGTAATACAGCCTAGCTGTGTGACAGGGAAGGAGAAGAATGGATCTGCAATGGACAGCTGGCAGCTTTTACCATCCACTCCTGTTATCCCACTGTTGTAGTCATAATAACAATTATTTTTTTTTTAGTGTTTATCGTGTGTTAATGACTGCTAATGTTACATAAATGCATAGTTTTCTCTACAGATAAACTATTTTCATTTAATCCTTATCACAACCCTGGGAAGTAAGAAATATCGTTCCCATTTTACGGATGATGAACTGAGGTTCAGAGAGGTTAAGACGTTTGCACCAAGCTGAATAGCACATGGGAATTCACACTTAAAATGCTGTTGTCTGGCGGGCTAGGATTCTTCTCTGTGCTAGCAGATTGACATAGATGGGGACGCAGAGGCAGTATCTCACAAGGGTCTTCACTTTGGCCACCTCTTCCTCCCTGGCCACATGTTCCATTGAGGGGCTGAGAGGACAGGTTAGAGGAAGGGTTGCAGGAGGGAGGCGATTAAATCACCTTAAATCGGTTTGAAAATCTCCATTTTCAAAAGCTGTCTGTTTTTAACAGTGCTTGGCTCTGTGAGGGACACCGGCTCACGTTTGGAGCCAAGAGAGTAACAGAACGCAACTTCTAACAGACTGGCTGGCGGTGGTAAGGTAGCAATTGTATTTAAATTTCAGTATCAGTAACTCTAGCTGGAACCACCTAAAGCAAAAGGAAGGAAGGGATATCAGGGCACATTTTCACTCCTTCATCCACCCTGGGGGCTAGAAATGGAAAATTTTATGTGACAGGTTATTTTTGCAACTGGACGTTTTCCTCTTCTTTGAAAGGTAAGGCAGCTTAACAGAGCCTTATATTTGGACCCGTACAACAGCAAACTTATATAGTAAAAAAGTAAAGGTTTTCATGCTTTTATAAGCTCACCTACACTGTACATATATTTATTACTTAGAAGGCTGTAGATTGAAGTTGTATTATAGAGCAAGTATGCTGTGAACCAATTAACTTTGAATTACAGAAATTTGGAAATTAAACAGCAGCCCATGGGGCTCATGTAATTTATTTCTCTTTTATAGCAATACTATGTCGTGAAGAGAAAGGAACAATAAAAAACTGTGGTCTGAAAAGCTTTATGTACCTACCTGGATATGGAAAGTTAGAAAGCATCCATTTTTAATTAAGCCAGCGTTTTGAAATTTAGCCATTCTTTTCAAGAAAGTCAGTATTTTCGCATTATAATTTTTAATGCATAATGATTCATCTTTGTCAGCAAGCTATAAAATTCAATTGATGAAGATGTGAAAATGAGACCAAGAGAGCTCTTTAAAGGAGATTTTCTAAACTTTCCCGCGGGGCTCTGTTTATCCTGACCTGGCGAGGCCACTGGATTTCACTTCAGGGCCTCTTTTGCATACAGAAGTACAGGCTCGCAGAGCTGAGCCAAATCTGTCTATCCAATTACTGGGTAAGAGAGCTGACTGTAGCTTTAGGCAAAACCTGTGATCTGTAAAACTGTTCAGTACCAGTAACAGCCTAACGAGAAGGGGAAGGACCAACACAGTGGATACGCTACTTGAAGGATACACGGATGCACAGTTTTCTCTAGAATAACATAGAATCTACACCAAAAAGAAATGAAATATATGGAGCCTTGAAAAAATACTCTTGGATACATCCACACTCATTTTTAGATAGAAGGGTTCACAAACGGAAACACGCTCTCAGCAATGTATTGCAGATTGCTTGGCTGAGTACTAGTTTGAATGCTTTGATTACGTTTTAATAAAAGTTTTAATAAAAATTTAGCAGCACTTGCTTCCCAAATCTGACTTTCTTAGTGACTTTGTAACATTTGGTAAAATTACTGTTCGCTGAAGTTTAAGTTGTTTATAAAGAGAATGAATTCAAAGATAATATTCGATTGCATTTGGTTACACAAAATGCAATAATGAACTCAATTTAAGATAAAAAGTTAATCTTTAAACAAACATAATGGTTAGTTGAAAGAAGCTAGATACAAAAAAATTATATACTGAGTGATACCATTTATATAAATTCAAAGACAGGAAAACTTATCTGTCATGTTAGAAGTCAGGAAGGGGGATATCTTTGGGGGCAGAGGAGGTGATACTGGATGAGAGGGAAAAGCACGTGGCCTACCGGGGTGCTGATAATGCTCTATTTCTTGACCTGGGTCATGATTACACAGGTGTGTTTGTTTTGTGATAATTCACTGGGCTGTACATTTATGATTTGTGCACTTTTTGATGTGTATGTAATTAGCCAGTAAAAAGTTAAAAATGTTAAGCTCTACAATGTAATATTAGTGTTTTAAGAAAGAAGGAATAAATATGAGAATGGGTGTGGCATTATTGAACCAAACATTAGTTTTGTAATCGCAAAATACAGAGCTAGTCACACAGAGACTTTTTTTTTTGTAAAGGAAGGAATTTAGATTACTTCCCACTTTGATTTTTTATAAAGAATTCCATTTTCTTATGGAAAAAGAAAATTGGTTTAGTCTATATTGGGTTGCAATGGGAAAGTGATTTTTTTTTCCTCATGCATAGAAATATGGGCAAAAATAAAATCAGGGCAGGGTATACTTAAGAAGATATTTTAATTCATGTTATCAGTATATCTTATAAGAAACTTAAAACCTCTGTAGGGTTTTGCTGGGCCCAGCATTTTTAGTGGTAATGAGGTTTCCTGGCCATTACCATGACCATCTGGTAATCAATACCTGGGATATCTACTCCAGTAGAAATAGAAACCCTGGTAAAATTTTTCCATTTATAGTTCTTTTTTTTTTCAGTAAGGGTGGGTGCAGATAATAGATAACTTAGTAAATGTATGTTTCCACGGTCAAGCAGCCATACAGTTTTTAACCGATCACAGCTTGACTTAATATTTTGTTTGCTTTAGTTTCTTTAAAAATAACAGCAAGACAGTTCTGTTAATCTAGTTCTTTCCACAGCGGCAAGGCTAGTGACTTAATGATTTTATTGATCTCACCAGTGTTTATCGAGGGCTTTCTATTTGCCAGACCATGGGGAGACAATGATACAGGGAAAACAAAAACAAGCCCCTAAGGGATTTACTGTCTTGGAGGAATATTTAATCATCCCTTTAACAAATGTTTGTTGAATACCTAGTGTCCTGAATTGAATTGTGTCCCCCCCCAAAATGTGCATCAACTTGGCTAGGCCATGATTCCCGGTATTGTGTGATGGGCTACCGTTTTGTGATCTGATGTAATTTGCCTATGTGTTGTAAATCCTACCTCTGTGACGTAAATGAGGTGGGGTTAGTGGCAGTTATGTCAATGAGGCAGGACTCAATCTACAAGATTAGGTTGTATTTTAAACCAATCTCTGTTGAGATATAAAAGAGAGAAGTGATCAGGGAGACGGGGGGACCTTATACCACTATGGAAGCAGTGCCAGGAGCAGAGTGCATCCTTTGGACCTGTGCTCAGAAGCTCCTAGACCAGGGGAAGATTGATGAGAAAGAGCTTCCCTCAGAGCCGACAGAGAGAAAACCTTCCCCTGGAGCTGGCACCCTGAATTTGGATTTTAGCCTTCTAAACTGTGAGAGAATAAATTCGTTTGTGAAAGCCACCCACTTGTGGTGTTTTTGTTGTAGTAGCACTAGGTAACTAAGAATTTGGTACCAGGAGAGTAGGGTGCTTCTCTAACAGATTCCTAAAATATGGAAGTGGTTTTGAAACTGTGAATGGGTAGAGGCTGGAAGAGTTTTCAAGTGCCTAATAGAAAAAGCCTAGATTGCCTTAAAGAGACTGTTGGTTGAATTATGGACATCAAAGACAATTTTGATCAGGGCTCTGAAGGAAGTGAGAGCCGTTACACTGGAGACAGTGCAGATGGCAAGAAGCAGCTGCAGAGAAACAGCAGCAGACCCAGGAGACTGGCAAAAGACAGCGCGAAGGCTGACCCGTGAAGCAAGAGAGCAGAGTTCCTTTGGGAAGGAGGCTTCCTGGTGGAGTGAGGTGCCTCTGGGCACTTATCACTGGAGCTAGGCTTGCCGACCCGTGGAACAAGAGAGGTTTCAAAGAGTTAGATCTTCACCAACTTGGTTCCAGAGTGTGGGGCTGCCTTTCATGAGTGCCAGCAGGATGGGGCGGGATCTGCTACCCAAGGCTGAGGGGGTGGGTTTGCCATGCCCAAGGGGCAGACGAGCAAGGCCTGCCAGGGCCAAGGGAGTAGGGTCGCCACTCAGACAGACTAGGAAGATGGGGCCACCCAAATCTGAGGGAGCAAAGTTGCCATCCCAGTGGACCTGGAAGGTGGAACTGAAGCCCAGGGCCAAGAGGCCTCTACCCAGAATCTGGAGAGTGTAGCCAATACCAAGAGCCTGGAGGGCAGGGCCATTGCCTAAATGGTCTCTGAGAACAGAGCTAACGTAATGTGTTCTGCTAACTTGCTTGGTGCCTGTTATCCCTTCTTTCCCTCCAGTTTCTCCCCTTTGTAATGGAAATATCTACCTTGCGCCTGTTCCACCATTGTACTTTAGAAGCAGACAGCTTGTATTCTAGATTTTACAGATGAAGAGGAATTTTGCAGAAGATGAGATTTTGGACTTGGAGTTGATTTAAGACTTTTGGGATGATACAATGGGCTGAATGTGTTTTATGTGTGGCAAGGACATGAATTTTTGGAGGCCAAAGGGTGGAATGTTGTGGATTGACTTGTGCCCCCAAAACTGTGTGTCGGCTTGGCTAGGCCACGATTCCCAGTATTGTGTGGTTGTCCACTGTTTGTGATCTGACCTGATTATCCTATGTGTTGTAAATCCTAACCTCTATGATGTTAATGAGGCAGGATCAGAGGCAGTTATGTTAATGAGGCAGGACTCAACCTACAGGATTAGGTTGTACCTTGAGTCAGTCTCTTTTGAGATATAAAAGAAAGAATTGAGCAGAGAGGAGAGGGTTCTCATTACCACCAAACAAGAAGAGCCAGGAGTGGAGTGCGTCCTTTGAAGCTAGGGTCCCTGCACTGAGAAGCTCCTAGACCAGGGGAAGATTAATAACAAAGACATTCCCTCAGAGCTGACAGAGAGAGAAAGCCTTCTCCTGGAGCTGGCATCCTGAATTTGGACTTTAGGCTCCTAAACTGTGAAAGAATAAATTTCTGTTTGTTAAAGCCATCCACTTGTGGTATTTCTGTTATACAAGCACTAGATAACTAAGACAGAGGCACTCAAAATACACAGTAGGCACAACAGTGGACTCGAGCATACCAAAGATTGTGAATGTGGTGCAGGGCTGGGCAGTGTATCATTCTGGTATACATGGATCACCATGAGTTGGAGCCGACAGATGGCAGCTAACAGCGACAACAACCTAGTCTGTTAGAAAGTGATAAATGCTGCGAAAACAACATCCGTAGAACGTGGTAAGAAGGATGGATAATGCTGGGTGAAGGAGGTACAAAGTTAAATTACAGACCAGGAAACAGGCATTGCCATTTAGCATAGTAAGTGTAGGCAGAGAAGGTGCTTTAGGTAATGAAGAAGAGACACCTAAGTGATCTAGGGTTTTCTGGGACAACTTACTAGACGAAGTCTTATCTAGTCTAAGACCTGAGGGATTGATAAGAGTTAATCAAACAATAAGATGGCATATAGGAGTGCTGGCATGCTTTCCAAAATATTGGAAAGAGAACATTTTGAAGACCCAGGGAAAGGAGTTAGAGCACACGGTGGGCTTGGCTGAATCTAAGTAGTTTCCTATGGCTGGAGTGAGATTGTGTGGTTAAGCAGAGACCAAATCATAGAGGGCCTTGTAAGCCATATCGAGAGGCTATTGAGAGGGTTCTCCTGTGGGCTTTGGAAAACCATAAAAGGATTTTAAGCAAGTATGGAATTTTATCATAACTTAACCTCAGAAACTCTATGTCCTCATCTATAATAGTTTATTGGAAATAGCGGCATCTATTGTTTCTTTTATAAATGAGTACTTTTCACATAGAGAGTTCAAGTTTTGTATCTGTATCAAAAGCCAATATCAAATGCCTACTATAAGAAGTCCTTAAAAAGATAATACTTTTCAAACAAATTTGTGGACCACATATCTTCTGAGAGATAAAATGATCTCCATATAATAAAGGAAATTGTTGGTGAAGCTCTAAAAACAGAGCAGAAAACCTTTGATTTCTCAATGATCAGCATTAAAAGACATAAAAGATTGAATTATGATAGGATGTAGTCAATTGAATTATGGTATTTTTAGTATATAAAAACTTTAAGCAGAGTGAATAAAGTGATTATACTGAAGGGTTAGTAGAATCACAAAAGAGAAGAGGAAGAGAATAAATGAAAATTCAGCAAATAAAAAATCAGTCTTTTCATTTCTGTGCTAGATGGGCCAGATACAAAAAGGTCGATTTAAAAAGTTTTTTTATATTATACTTCATTCACTCAATTCAACAAAATTTATTGAATTCCGTGCTAGGTAGTAAGGGAATTAAAAGGAAAAAAAAAAGGTGACTAAGACTGTTTTCTAAAGGCATTTATAAACTTTTGGGGAAGCAAATCCTTCTAATTATATGTTGCAAAAGGCAGAATAGAATGAATGGCTTCCGCATTAGGTTGGGAGAAAAAAATGTGAGTATTTAACTGTATTATAAAGTGAACAAAATAATATAATACAAGAGAGGTACAAAAAAAATCCCCTGGGTGATATAACTATAATATATTCTGAATTTTGGAGCCAGGGAACACTTTCACAAAAGAGAAAGAGTTTGGACTCTATTGAAGGTTGAACAAGTCTTGCATAGTTGGACAAGGTAGAAAGGTTATTCCAGGAAAGGCACAGAATGATGGATGTGCAGACATATTTAGAAACTGTGAAGTGTTATTGAGTGATTGGCACTGAGGGCATGAGGGGGATGTGTTTGGAGATGGTAAGGGATGCTGCCCTGCCCAGATCCTCTTTAGCAGGTGGACATCTCTTCCCCAGCTGTTGTGTTAGCTGTTAATGAGATCGCAGCTGTCCTCTTTGTCAGAGAACTCCTTCAGCTGAATGGGAGTCATCTCAACAGATAGATTGCCTACCTCCTGTCTTCAACCTATAGCTAGTGACTGACTGGCATGGGAGTACAAAAGACCAGCCCTCTCTAGAAAGGCCTTGTCTCCAGGTATGACTGACTCTGTGGTACAGTTCATGCTCTGAAGTTCTCTGTGGAATCAGGCTAAAGCTGGACTCCAGTTGAGACCACATCCCTGCTGAGTTCTGTCCCCTATCCTATCCTACTTTCCTTGATCCCGTTCTCCTGAGAGCACCCTTCCGCCAAGAAGTCATGTACACCAGAATCCCTGTTTCAGTCTCTACTTAGAGGGAATCGGATCTAAAAGAGATTGAGCTGAAAAGGTAGATAAAACCACACTGAGGAGGGTCTCAAATGATGTGCTGTGGAGTTCAGATTTTATTGTGTAGGCAGTGGGGAACTGACCACTGAAGGCTTTTGAATAGAAGGACTTATCCAACTTGTTTTTTGGAAAGGTAACCCTGACAGCAATTTAAATGAAAATGAGGTGATAACACTACAGAAGTAGAATTTTTAGGACTTGGTAAATGATTGGATGTGGGAGAGGAAAAGATAGTTTGAGATTTCCAGCCAGAGTTGATGAATTTTTGGTGCCAGAAGGGAAATCAATGTGAAAATGCCCAGCAAGAGGTTGGAAATCAGCCTGTAGCTCACTGAATGTAGATACCACCATCATCATTCATTAAATTAATACATTTTTATTTGCACTACTTATTATTATTCTACCGAATGCAGTGACAAATAAGATACTGTCTGTGAACGACACACAGATGTAACAAATATTTCAATAGAAGGTGTTAGATGCTGTAATGAACTTAAATATAAAATCATCATAGGATAATTTATTAGAACTAATATATAGGACAATTCACTAAAAAGACATAGCTAAGCATACAAAATCAGAAGCTTCACTCTATACCTGCAGTGGAGCCCTGGTGGTGCAGTGATTAAGGCCTGGGCTGCTAACCGAAAGGTTGGCAGTTCGAATCCACTGGAAACCCTATGGAGTAGTTCTGCTCTGTCCTGTAGGGTCACTATGAGTTGGAATTGACTTGATGGCAATCAGTTTTTGGTTTATACCTGTAATAAATACTTAGAAAATGAAATGAAAAATAGCCCATTCACAACGATCACAAAAGTATAAACTATCAAAGGATAAATTTAATTAGAAAGATAGAAGACCTTTATGAAAAAAAGTATAAAACATTACAGAAGGCTATAGAGAAAGATCAGAATAAATGTACAGGCAAACCATCCTCTTAGGAAGGCCTGCTGAAATAGTGTTTGTCCGTTTCAAATTAATCTCTCGCTTGAATGAAATTCCAATTGGAACGTCAGTGATTTTGGGAAGACTTGTCATATTGATTTAAATATTTATCTGGGGGAAAAAAGCAACATTATGAATATTTTGAAAAAGAAGAATGAGTATGGTGCTTACTTCCTGGATAGTAAAGCAAATGAGAAGTTATTATAATTTGAAGTTGATGAGGCTAGCTAGCATGAAAACAGATATTTTCATGAGACAGAATGAAGAGACCCACACAGATCCAAAAATGCAGAGCAATTGAATGCATATATCAAAAAGTTTGCCTCAAGTAAATGAGTAAAGGAAAGGTTATTTAATAAATTGTGTTAGGTGATTCGGCACTTCGAAAAGAAAATAAATGCAGATTTTCATCTTACAGGACACATAAATATGGTGCATATGTATTACATATCTACTGCAAAACTATAATTAGCTTGGATAGAAAAAATGCCTTTTAAACAAAATATAAATTAGAAGCCATGAAGGAAAAGATCACAGATTTGACCATATTACCTTTAAAATTTCTGTACTGTTATCAGCTGGTATAGAAAGACAAGCAACATATAGAGAAAATATGTTCACCGCATATGTTAACAATGACTGAATATTGTTAATATTCAATATTACACAGCCCCAAAAATATAAAATTAGAAAATTATAAGAACAGGCAAAAAATATAAATGACCAATAAACACACGGAAAGAAGCTCAGCTTTGCTCATAAGTAAAAACCCCAAAACCAAACCCATTGCAGTCGAGTTGATTCCGACCCATAGGGACCCTCTAGGACAGAGTAGAACTGCCCCATAGGGCCTCCAAGGAGCAGCTGGTGGATTCGAACTGGCGACCTTTTGGTTAGCAGCTGTAGCACATAACCACTGCACCGCCCGGGCTCCTGGCGGCTCATAAATACAGAACTGAAAATTAAAACAAGGTACCATTTTCTTCTGTTTTGTCGGCAAACGTTAAAAAGGGATTTGGCATCCTCATACACTGCTGTTGGAAGTGCAAATCAGTACAGCTGTTTTGGAGGGCAATTCGTTGATACCAGTAAAATAAAAGCAGGCTTTCAGAGTATTGTTATCCCCTTCCCAGACCCTCTCAAAAGTATCTGTATTTCTAAGACATCAAGTAGGGTATTAAAACATCCAGGAAGTAACTAAGCAGGATTGTTGGAGGTAGAGGATGGACAGCACAACCTTGCCATCACAGTAAAAAGTTGCCAACATGGGTGTATTCTGGTGTTAATGGTACTTTCTGAGTATTGTAACTTTCCCATGAATTCTACCTGTTCAGAATGTCAGAGAGTCAGGCATTTGGGATAAGCAGTGCCATCCCAGTCTAACAGAACCATACCAGATGAAGGTCTGAGGGACAGAAGGAGTTGGGGTAGGAGTTGAAGATATGTTCCTGATATCCATAAAGCCTAACAAAAAGTCCTCTCTTCCACCTCCCTCCAGCCTCACCTTCCAGTTAATCTTAATAGTTTTGTTTTTAACCTTCTGAACTGTGTGTGTGTGATCTATAGGACAGAGTAGAACTGCCTCATCGAGTTTCCAAAGAGTGGTTGGTAGATTCAAACAGCCAACATTTTGGTTAGCAGCTGAACTCTTAACCGCTGAGCCACCGGGGCTCCAACTCACATTTGATTTAGGTTGAATTTCTGGAAGCAGCCCCTTGGGCAGGGATTCATATGAGAGTGGTTTATGAAGGAAGTGCCCCCAGAAAAAGGGAACCGGTAAGGACATAAATGGCAGAAGCAGGTCAGGGAAGAGGAGGAAGCCACAGAAGGAGAAGCAGCAGAGGAAGGGTGTGGTTTCTGGGGAGGGCAGTTACAGCCTGAGTCTGCAGGTAACTCTGCAATGGCAGCTACACCTTAGAATTGTCAGACCCGAGGCAACAGAACGGGGGCAACACACCAACTCTCAGTCATCGGGCAAGTACCACCCCATGTATTCCCAGGTGCTTCCGGCTCTCTGCAGGTGAGGCAAAGCAGCTCCGTCAGTCCAAAGTCGGGCCTCGAAAGAGTGACAGGTACAGGCAGTTGGAGGCCAAATGTGCACTAAAGCCAGGAAGAGGCACTGGTAAAAGGCATGTTATTATAGTTCCATACATAGAAGACTTCTTTTTTTAAAAGAATTTTATTGTGGTGAAAATACGCACAACGAAACACTCACCAATGCAACAATTTCTATGTGTACAGTTCAGTGACATTGATTACATTCTTCATGTTGTAGAACTAATATCACTCTCCTTTTCTGAATTGTTCTGCCACGATTCACATAAACTAAATGCCATCACCCCCCCCCCCCCCCGTTGTCCTTCAGACGATTCTGACTCATGGTGACCCTACGTGTGCAGAGTAGGACAGCTTCATACGGTTTTCAAGGCTGTGACCTTTTGGAAGCAGATTGCCAGGCCTGTCTTTCCAGGTGCCTCTGGGTGGATTTGAACTGCCAACTTTTTTTTTTTTTTTTTTTTTTTTTTAATATATATTTTATTGTACTTCAGGTGAAAGCTTACAGAGCAAATAGTTTCTCATGAAATAGTAGTACACATGTTGTTTTTTGACATTGGTTAACAACCCCACAACGTATTAAGCCTCTAAATTCTCAACCTTTTTTTTTGATGAAAATTACAGATGGCCAAAGATACACCGTTTCAAAAATTTCTACATTCACAGTTCAGTGACATTGACTACGCTCTTCCAACTGTGCTGTTATTCTCACTTAAGATGAAGGCTTACAGAAAAAATAGTTTTTCATTTAACAGTTACTACACATGTTGCCCTATGACAATGGTTAACAATCTCACAGCACATCAAGAATATCCTTACTCCACCTTGTGTTCCCTATCACCAGGGGGCTTCCTTGTCCCCTTCTGTCTTCTGGACCTTGTCAGTGGACTATTGTACCTCTTTACTCTCATTTGTTTATTTATTTATTTATTTATTTTTATTTTATTTAAACACCATTTCAAAACTTTTTACTTACACATTTAAGTGATATTGACTATGCTCTTCCAATTGTGCTGCCATTCTCGCCCAAGATGAAGGCTTACAGGACAAAACAGCCTCCCATTTAATAGTTACTACAAATGTTGCCCTATAGCAGTGGTCAACAATCTCACAATACATCGACAGTGTCCTTATTCAATTTGTGTTCCTTATCATCAGTTTCCTACTCTCCCTCTGCCTTCTGGCCCTTGTCACCGGACTCCTGTACATCGTTAGTCCCATTTAGTTTTACTGGGGTGTCCATTCCCAGGCTTAACATCAAACCTTGAAGGTAACTTCCCCTCTGAGCTGAAAGGGTGTCTGGGGGCCACACTCTCGAGGTTTCTCTAGTATTCTTTAGGCCAGTATATCTGGTCTTCTTTTTTTTTTTTTTTTTTTGGGAGTTAAAATTATACTCTACATCCTACTCCAGCTCTGCCCAGAAACCTCTGTTGTGATCCTGGTCAGAGGAGTCATTGGTGGTAGCCGGGCACCATCCAGCTGTACTGGGCTCAGTCCCGTGGAGGCCTTGGTAGCTGTGGACCATTAGTCCTTCGGACTAATCTTTTCCTTGTATCCTGTTCTCTTCGTTCTCCCTTGTTCCCGAAGGGATGAGATCAGTGGAGTATCTTAGATGGCCGCTCATAGGCTTTTAAGACCCCAGACACTACTCACCAAGGTAGAATGTAGAGCATTATCTTTATAAGTAGTGTCATGCCAATTGAGCTAGATGTTCCCCGAGATCATGGTCCCCAGAGCCCTCCGTCCAACAACTCAGTCCCTCGGGGGGTTTGGATGTGTCTATAGGGCCTCCATGACCTTTCCTTGTGCAGGTTGTGTTAGTTTCCCCTGTACTATGTACTATCTCATCTCTCACCCAAGTTACCACTTACCTATTACCTATTTAGTATTCCCCCCCCCCCCATCCCTGGTAACCAACAAGGATTGTTACATTTTGCATGTGAATTTTTTCATGGGTTTTTACAATAGAGGTCTCATACAATATTTGTCCTTTTGTGATTGACTTATTTCACTCAGCATGATGTCCTCCAGTTTCATCCATGTTATGAGATGGTTCACCGATTCATTGTTCTTTCTCGTTGCATAGTACTCCATTGTGTGTATGTACCATAGTTTGTGTATCCATTCGTCTGTTGATGGACATCGAGGTTGTTTCCATCGTTTTGCTATTGTGAATAATGCTGCCATGAACATAGGTGTGCATATGTCTATTCGAGTGATGACTCTTATTTCTCTAGGATATATTCCTAGGAGTGGGATTGCTGGATCGAATGGTACGTCTATTTCTAGCTTTCTGAGGAAACGCCATATCATTTTCCAAAATGGCTGTATCATTGAACTGCCAACTTTTTGGCTAGTAGTTCAGCGCTTAACTCTTTGCACACTTGGTTTTCTGTATATTTGCTTATTTCATTTAAGTGAGATCATACAGTATTTGTCCTTTTGCGACTGACTTAGTTTGCTCAGCATGACGTTTTCAGGGTTCCTCTGTGTTGTGGCAAACATCGGGACTTCATTTCTCTTTATGGCTGAGTAATATTTCATTGTATGTATAGACCACATTTTGTTTGGTTTGTTTATCCATTCATCTGTTGATAGACATTTAGATATGCTTCATTTTTCAAAAAGAACTTTACATTTTACCTGTCTATTACAAAAGGATATTTAGATTACTTGGCAGTTTTATCAGTGATCGCTTATGGCAAACAGCGCTGTCATAAATACCTGCACGTACGTACGTATGTTTTTTCATTTATACGGGGAAGAATTGTTGAATCAGATAATTTGTGCATTTAAAATGTTAACAAGTACTGTCTGTCACATTGCCCTTCAAAAGGTTATTCTAAATCACACTGGCACCAAAAGTTTCTATTTCACCGCGTGCTCACCAACAATGAGCATTATCAATCTTTATGTCATTGTTAGCCTGATAAATAAAAAAAGGCATTTTGCTGTTCTTTCATTTACTTATTTATTTTATTGTGGTATGTAGGTAACAAAACATTTGCCATGTCTACAGTCAACAACCTGTACAGTTCAGTGACATTAATTATGTTCATCATTTTCGTTGTTCTTTTGATTTGCATTATTTTAATAATAAATAAGTTTAATAAACACTTCATATATACTTTTGCATGCTTTTTTCTACGAAGGGCCCATTTTTCTTTCGGCTTGATCTTACTGATTTGTAAGAGCTCTGCTCTTTATATATTTAGAATGAGCACTTTATCAAATGTATTACATGTGTACTTATTTATTGTTTGTCCTTTGACTTTATTTGCTGTATTTTTGCATCTAAATATAAAGTTTCTTTTATCAGATTGATCAGACTTTTCCTGTATGCCTTCTGGGTTTTTACCCATGTTTGCTTCTAGGTATTTTAAAGTCTTAGTTTAAAAAATATTTAAATCTTTTATTGTTCTGGAATTAATTTAGTTGTAATAAATATTAGTCCAGCTTTTTCCAACTATTAATTTATTTTTCAAACACCTTTTATTAAATACTTAATCTTTACCCCAATGGGCTAAAAATGCCATCTTTATCATAGACTAAATCCCCTTATATATTTGGATCTATTTGTGGACCTGTTTCTCTATGTTTTATCACTATGTCTGTTCACTCTTCCACCAGTATATGGGTAGTCCCTGACTGACAACGTATTTGAGTTACGGTGAACCGTGCTTATCGTTAGTAATATGTACTACATAAAATGCGACGGTGTGTAATTTGCTGATGGGATGATTCTCAGATGTTCATTCTCAGATGTTCAGTTTTATGATTTACTGTTCAAAACACTGCCATATAGTCTGTGGCCTATTCTGCAGTGAAGTTGGTGTCGGAATCTGTAATGGATAGAAAGTTGGGCAATGTCCAACTCTAATGATGTACGACAGTCGGACTGCCCATGCGCCTGACAGCCTTTATGACTCCGAATTCATTGTACACCAGGCCTACAGCGTGATGCTTTTCAGTGTTTTTTACCATAAAAAGCATCAATCATTAATTTGAAGCCAAGTTGTCAACTAACTAACTACTGCTTATACTCCCAGCAATATGCCGTATAGCAGGCTTATTATTATTAGAGGTATTACCCCAACTGACAAAATGAAAAAAGGTTATTAGAGGTATTACCCCAACTGACAAAATGAAAAAAGGTTATTAGAGGTATTACCCCAACTGATAAAATGAAAAAAGGTTATTAGAGGTATTACCCCAACTGACAAAATGAAAAAAGGTTATTAGAGGTATTACCCCAACTGACAAAATGAAAAAAGGTTATTAGAGGTATTACCCCAACTGACAAAATGAAAAAAGGTTATTAGAGGTATTACCCCAACTGACAAAATGAAAAAAGGTTATTAGAGGTATTACCCCAACTGACAAAATGAAAAAAGGTTATTAGAGGTATTACCCCGACTGACAAAATGAAAAAAGGTTATTAGAGGTATTACCCCGACTGACAAAATGAAAAAAGGTTATTAGAGGTATTACCCCGACTGACAAAATGAAAAAAGGTTATTAGAGGTATTACCCCGACTGACAAAATGAAAAAAGGTTATTAGAGGTATTACCCCGACTGACAAAATGAAAAAAGGTTATTAGAGGTATTAGCCCGACTGACAAAATGAAAAAAGGTTATTAGAGGTATTAGCCCGACTGACAAAATGAAAAAAGGTTATTAGAGGTATTAGCCCGACTGACAAAATGAAAAAAGGTTATTAGAGGTATTAGCCCGACTGACAAAATGAAAAAAGGTTATTAGAGGTATTACCCCGACTGACAAAATGAAAAAAGGTTATTAGAGGTATTACCCCGACTGACAAAATGAAAAAAGGTTATTAGAGGTATTACCCCGACTGACAAAATGAAAAAAGGTTATTAGAGGTATTACCCCGACTGACAAAATGAAAAAAGGTTATTAGAGGTATTACCCCGACTGACAAAATGAAAAAAGGTTATTAGAGGTATTACCCCAACTGACAAAATGAAAAAAGGTTATTAGAGGTATTACCCCAACTGACAAAATGAAAAAAGGTTATTAGCGGTATTACCCCAACTGACAAAATGAAAAAAGGTTATTAGAGGTATTACCCCAACTGACAAAATGAAAAAAGGTTATTAGCGGTATTACCCCAACTGACAAAATGAAAAAAGGTTCTTAGAGGTATTACCCCAACTGACAAAATGAAAAAAGGTTCTTAGAGGTATTACCCCAACTGACAAAATGAAAAAAGGTTCTTAGAGGTATTACCCCAACTGACAAAATGAAAAAAGGTTCTTAGAGGTATTACCCCAACTGACAAAATGAAAAAAGGTTCTTAGAGGTATTACCCCAACTGACAAAATGAAAAAAGGTTCTTAGAGGTATTACCCCAACTGACAAAATGAAAAAAGGTTCTTAGAGGTATTACCCCAACTGACAAAATGAAAAAAGGTTCTTAGAGGTATTACCCCAACTGACAAAATGAAAAAAGGTTCTTAGAGGTATTACCCCAACTGACAAAATGAAAAAAGGTTCTTAGAGGTATTACCCCAACTGACAAAATGAAAAAAGGTTCTTAGAGGTATTACCCCAACTGACAAAATGAAAAAAGGTTCTTAGAGGTATTACCCCAACTGACAAAATGAAAAAAGGTTCTTAGAGGTATTACCCCAACTGACAAAATGAAAAAAGGTTCTTAGAGGTATTACCCCAACTGACAAAATGAAAAAAGGTTCTTAGAGGTATTACCCCAACTGACAAAATGAAAAAAGGTTATTAGAGGTATTACCCCAACTGACAAAATGAAAAAAGGTTCTTAGAGGTATTACCCCAACTGACAAAATGAAAAAAGGTTCTTAGAGGTATTACCCCAACTGACAAAATGAAAAAAGGTTCTTAGAGGTATTACCCCAACTGACAAAATGAAAAAAGGTTCTTAGAGGTATTACCCCAACTGACAAAATGAAAAAAGGTTCTTAGAGGTATTACCCCAACTGACAAAATGAAAAAAGGTTCTTAGAGGTATTACCCCAACTGACAAAATGAAAAAAGGTTCTTAGAGGTATTACCCCAACTGACAAAATGAAAAAAGGTTATTAGAGGTATTACCCCAACTGACAAAATGAAAAAAGGTTATTAGAGGTATTACCCCAACTGACAAAATGAAAAAAGGTTATTAGAGGTATTACCCCAACTGACAAAATGAAAAAAGGTTATTAGCGGTATTACCCCAACTGACAAAATGAAAAAAGGTTCTTAGAGGTATTACCCCAACTGACAAAATGAAAAAAGGTTATTAGCGGTATTACCCCAACTGACAAAATGAAAAAAGGTTATTAGAGGTATTACCCCAACTGACAAAATGAAAAAAGGTTCTTAGAGGTATTACCCCAACTGACAAAATGAAAAAAGGTTCTTAGAGGTATTACCCCAACTGACAAAATGAAAAAAGGTTCTTAGAGGTATTACCCCAACTGACAAAATGAAAAAAGGTTCTTAGAGGTATTACCCCAACTGACAAAATGAAAAAAGGTTCTTAGAGGTATTACCCCAACTGACAAAATGAAAAAAGGTTCTTAGAGGTATTACCCCAACTGACAAAATGAAAAAAGGTTCTTAGAGGTATTACCCCAACTGACAAAATGAAAAAAGGTTCTTAGAGGTATTACCCCAACTGACAAAATGAAAAAAGGTTCTTAGAGGTATTACCCCAACTGACAAAATGAAAAAAGGTTCTTAGAGGTATTACCCCAACTGACAAAATGAAAAAAGGTTCTTAGAGGTATTACCCCAACTGACAAAATGAAAAAAGGTTCTTAGAGGTATTACCCCAACTGACAAAATGAAAAAAGGTTCTTAGAGGTATTACCCCAACTGACAAAATGAAAAAAGGTTCTTAGAGGTATTACCCCAACTGACAAAATGAAAAAAGGTTCTTAGAGGTATTACCCCAACTGACAAAATGAAAAAAGGTTCTTAGAGGTATTACCCCAACTGACAAAATGAAAAAAGGTTCTTAGAGGTATTACCCCAACTGACAAAATGAAAAAAGGTTCTTAGAGGTATTACCCCAACTGACAAAATGAAAAAAGGTTCTTAGAGGTATTACCCCAACTGACAAAATGAAAAAAGGTTCTTAGAGGTATTACCCCAACTGACAAAATGAAAAAAGGTTCTTAGAGGTATTACCCCAACTGACAAAATGAAAAAAGGTTCTTAGAGGTATTACCCCAACTGACAAAATGAAAAAAGGTTCTTAGAGGTATTACCCCAACTGACAAAATGAAAAAAGGTTATTAGAGGTATTACCCCAACTGACAAAATGAAAAAAGGTTATTAGAGGTATTACCCCAACTGACAAAATGAAAAAAGGTTATTAGAGGTATTACCCCAACTGACAAAATGAAAAAAGGTTATTAGAGGTATTACCCCAACTGACAAAATGAAAAAAGGTTATTAGAGGTATTACCCCAACTGACAAAATGAAAAAAGGTTATTAGAGGTATTACCCCAACTGACAAAATGAAAAAAGGTTATTAGAGGTATTACCCCAACTGACAAAATGCTAGTGTTGTCCAACTCTTCTTCGTTGCTGGAGCAAATTTTTATGATTTGTATATTTTTTTAGTGTATGCATGTATGTATTAAAATGTACTTGTAAGTTTGTATGTAATGTTGCCCACCCCAAAGACAAATAATGATTAGGTTTATAAAGATACTCATAGTAAAAGGCAATAATAATGAAAACTAAAAAATGAATGAGATATTCGACTTACGTCTGAACTGACTTATGAAGTAGTCATTAGAAAGGAACCTCGCTGTAAGTCGGGGATTGCTTGTAATACTATTTTAAGTATTATGATTTTAAATATTTTAAAATGGAGATAGTGCTCATCATTTTTCATTACTCTTTTAAGGTTTCTCTTACCTATTTTCACATACTCATTCTTCCAGATGAATTTCAGAGTTAACTGTTTTTTTTAAACCCTGCTCCCCTCAGTCTCAAACAAAAGCCCAAAACCGTTTAGTGTTTTTTAATTGGGATCCTGTTACATTTAGAGATTCAATTATTGAGATTGCTTCATATTTTTGAGATTTTTCTATCCAATATCAAAATATATCTTTCTACTTACTCATCACTTTTGGCCCTCAAAAGTTTTCTTTTCTTTTTTGGGGTACGTATATGTTCTGCGTATGTCTTTGGAAAGTTATCCCTAGACTTTTGCTATTACAGATAGTACTGTTTGATCCATTGTATTGTGTGCTGGTAATTGTATATAAAATCTATCAACTTTCATGTAATTATTTTGTAACCACTTTATTGGATTCCTGCCAGGCTTTTTCTAGGCATAGTTTTTGCTTTTTTTTGTTTTGTTTTGTCTTTTTAAACAGATAAATTTTTCAACCTTCAAAGTTAGGGTAAATATGATTTATGAAAATGGTCCCAAAACAAAAAATAACACTCCCAAATTACATTTGAAAAGGCAGCAGGACACTATTCCATAGATATTCCCTCCAGAGGAAACCATAGATCAGTCAGTGTTTGTGAAAATTATGCAAAAATACTGAATAAAATCTTGTTTCCAGTCTCCTCCTTCAGTTGATCATCTTAAATTTTTCATGCATACTGGCATATCATCTGCAAATAACTACAAGTTTACTTTGTCCTTTCTTATATTGATAGTGTATATGTCTCTTGTCTAAATGCATTGTCTGGTACTTTCCAACGGGAAACTGGAATTTGTTTTCTTGTTCCTGATGTCAGGGAAGAATTTCCTCATTTTTCACTATTAAGCATGAAGATGAGATTAATATTAGTATCATGTCAAGAAACTATCCAACCACTCTTATTTTGCAAAGAGTTCTTTTTAGATAGGAATGCAATTTGAATGTTATCAAAGTTCTTATTTGGTATCCTTTGAAGCAATGATTAGAATTTTATCCTTTTCCTACTAATGTGCTATTTTAAATGAAGTTCTTACTGTTGAATCATTCTCTCACCCACCCTTTTTCACTTTTATTTTTCTACTATATTATCTTTGCCCATGTTTTATTTAGTATTTTTGCAAAATTTCCACAAGCGAGATTGTTCTATTATTTCTTTTTTGGAGGATATCCATGTCATGTTTCTTATCGGTATTTTGCTGGCTTCAAAAAAGGAACTTGGAAGGTTTCTTCTTTATGTTTTGGAACAGTTTAAA
Source organism: Dugong dugon (assembly GCA_030035585.1). NCBI lineage: Eukaryota > Metazoa > Chordata > Mammalia > Sirenia > Dugongidae > Dugong > Dugong dugon. The sequence continues at coordinate 15,132,094 of CM057480.1, read as the reverse complement.
TAGACTGGATTAGTCTGATATTTGAGGGTTGAAAAAATTCATGTTTGAAAAAAAATTTAACCTATACCTGGAAAAATACTGGCAGGAAGCCCACTAAAGACAAAATGGTTGACTTTGGATATGGGCTTATTGGTAATTTTCCCCTTATTTCTAGTCTTCTAAATTTGGGGATTTTTTGAAATAAAAACATTTTATAGTAAATATAAGAGAAATAAAGGAAGGAAAAAAGGAGGGGGTGGGAGGAAGATACTTTCTATAGGATGGATGGGTAGTTAGTAAAACTGGCAGCTGGGAGATTATTTAGACAGCAATTGTAAAAGTTCAGAAAGAAATGATAAGGAAGTCTATTAAGGCAGTGGCCAAAAAGGAGGGGATGAATAGAAATGATAATTAAAGCCTTAAGGCTGGATAAAATAGTGCCAAGAAGAAACCGTAAAGATAAGAGAAAGTAGAACTGAAGCCATAGCCTTCGGACAGTGCCAGGTTCTTAAAAGGCAGTCAGTAGTTCTCTGTGGAATGAATGAGTAAATAAACCTAAGAAACACATGACTAGAAGCCAGAGTCTCAGCAAAAGACGATGAGGGGAAATGATCAGAGGAGTTGGAAGAAAAGTGACATGAACTAAGCCAAGAATGAAGGGAGCTTCCAGAAAGAGTAGACATCCTTAGAGTGAAATGCTGCATGGAGATATTTTAGGATAAGCAGATCATTGGCAGCTTTTGAGGGGGGAGTTTTAAGAGAATGGTAGAGAACCAGACCATGAGGTAGCAAGTGAGTGAGTGCTGAGGGAGAGGAGGAAAGATTATAAAACTTTTTTTTTTTTTTTGAAGTGAAAGAACACGAATGGTAACTGAAGTACTATTAGGGTAGAGAGAAGTTTTTTCATGGAGAATTATAAGACATGGGGAAAGGATGAACCTGCATTCTTGGCTAGGTAGACAAGCTTCTTGTTGCTTTGGATTTTTTTTTGGGCACCATAATTGCTAGTCAGAATATAATTGATTTCATTATTGCACTGGGTCCAGCTGAATCAGTAAGGTGACCAAAATAATTCAGGAATCCATTTGTTTTGTTTTTTTTTTAATAATGAAAGGAAAGGGCTTCATATTGGTCTGAAATATCAAAGACACAGTTATTTAAGTGCTGTATAAAATTCTGATTGTAGGCAGCCTGTTAACTGGTGGACACTTTATTTCTGTTTCTCTGTGTCTTCTTAGCAGTACCAACTGTAGAAAGCTTACATTAATGTCTCCAAAAGAAACTGAACGTTATCTGCGTAACTGGAAGTTGAGCATTCACTTTCCTGATTGGGAAGGGGGAACAAAAAGAAGTATGGTTCTTTTGTTCTTGGAGAGCCAAGTTTTCCAGTCACAATGCCAAAGTTCATTTTGCCAGTCCCTTATAAATGTTGTTGTTAGGTGCCATCAAGTCAGTTCTGACTCATAGCAACCCTGTGTACAACAGAATGAAACACTGCCTGGTCCTGTGCCATCCTCACAATCATTGCAGTGTTTGAGCCCATTGTTGCAGCGAATGTGTCAGTCCATCTTATTGACAGTCTTCGTCTTTTTCACTGACCCTCTACTTTAGCAACCATGATGTCCTTCTCCAGGGACTGGTCCCTCCCGATAACATGTCCAAAGTATGTGAGACGAAGCCTCGGCATCCTCGATTCTGAGGAGCATTCTGGCTATACTTTTTCCAAGACAGATTTATTTGTTCTTCTGGCAGTCCATGATTTATTCAGTATTCTTCACCAACACCATAATGCAGATGCCTCGATTTTCCTTATTCATTGTCGAGCTTTCACATGCATATGAGGCAATTCAAAAACCATGGCTTGGGTCAGGTGTACCTTAGTCCTCAAAGTGGTATCTTAGCTGTTTAACACTTCAAAGAGGTCTTTTGCAGCAGATTTGCCAATGCAATACATCCTTTGATTTCTTGACTGCTGTTTCTATGGGCGTTGATTGTGGATTCAAGTAAAATGAAATCCTTGTCAACCTCAATATTTTATCCATTTATCATAATGTTGTTTGTTGGTTCAGTTGTGAAGATTTTTATTTATGTTGAGGTGTAAACCATACTGAAGGCTCTAGTCTTTGATGTTCATCAGTAAGTGCTTCAGGTCCTCTTCACTTTCAGCAAGCAAGGTTGTGTCATCTGCATGTCACAGGTTGTTAATGAGTCTTCCTCCAATCCAGCTTCTCAGATTATTTGGTCAGCATACGGATTGAATAAGTATGGTGAAAGTATACAACCATGACACACACCTTTCCCGATTTTAAATTATGCAATATTTCCTTGTTCTCTTTGAACGACTGTCTCTTGGTCTATATACAGGTTCTTCATGAACACAATTAAGTGTTATGGAATTCCTATTCTTTGTAATGTTATTCATAATTTGTTATGATCCACACAGTCTAATGCCTTTGCATAGTCAATAAAACATAGGTAAACATCTTTCTGCAAAAGACCTCTTCAAAGTGTTAAAAAACAAAGATGTCTCCTTGAGGATACCAAGCTATGGTATTTTCACTCGCCTCGTATGCTTGTGAAAGCTGGACAATGAGTAAGAAAGACCGAAGAAGAATTGAAGCCTTTGAATTATGGTGTTGGCGAGGAATATTGAATAAACCATGGACTGCCAGAAGAATGAACAAATCTGTCTTGTAAGAAGTACAGCTGGAATGCTTCTTGGAAGCAAGGATGGCGAGACTTTGTCTCACATACTTTGGACATGTTATCAGGAGGGACCAGTCCCCTGACAAGGGCATCATGCTTGGTAGAGTAGAGGGTCAGCAAAAAAGAAGATGCTCAACGAGATGGATTGACACAGTGGCTGCAACAATGGGCTTAAGTGTAACGACAATTGTGAGAATGGCACAGGACTGGGCACTGTTTTGTTCTGTTGTACATAGGGTTGCTATGAGTCAGAACTGATTTGACAGCACCTGACAACAACAACAAACATCTTTCTGGTTTTCTCTGCTTTCAGCCAAGATCCATCTGACATCAGCAATGATATCCCTTGTTCCAAGTCCTCTTCTGAGTCCAGCTTGAATTTTTGAGTTCCCTGTAGATGTACTGCTGCAACGTTTTAGAATTACCTTCAGCAAAATTTTACTTGTGTGTGATATTAATGATATTGTTTGATAATTTCCACATACTGTTGGATCACCTCCCTTTGGAATGGGCACAAATATGGATCTCTTCCAGTTGTTTGGCCAGGTAGTTGCCTTCCAAATTTCTTGGCATGGACGAGTGAGCACTTCCAGCATCTGTTTGTTGAAACATCTTGATTGTTTTTCTGTCAATTCCTGAGCTTCGCTTTTCACCAATGCCTTCAGTGCAGCTGAGACTTCTTCCTTCAGTATCATTGGTTCTTGATCATGTGTTACCTCCCGAAATGTTTGAATGTCAGGCAAATCTTTTTGGTACAGTAACTCTGTGTATTCCTTCTATCTTTTTTTGATACTTCGGTGTCCTTCAATATTTTGCCCATAGAATCCTTGAGTATTGCAACTCAAGGTTTGAATCTTTTTCTTCAGTTCTTTTAGCTTGAGAAATGCCTAGTGTGTTCTTCCCTTTTGACTTTCTTACTCCAGGTGTTTACACATTTAATACTTTGTCTTCTCAAGCTGCCCTTTGAAATCTTCTGTTCAGCTTTTTTACTTCGTCATTTCTTCCATTAGCTTTAGCAACTCTGTGTTCAAGAGCAAGTTTCAGAGTCTCTTCTGACATCCGTTTTGGTCTTTTCCCTCTTTCCTGTCTTTTCAGTGACCTTTTGTTTTTTTCATGTGTGATGCCCTCAATGTCATTCCAGAATTCGTCTGATCTTTTTGATCATTAGTGTTCAATGTGTCAAATCTGTTCTTGAGATGATCTCTAAATTCAGGTGGCATATACTGAAGGTTGTACTTTGGCTCTTATGGGCTTGTTTTACTTTTCTTTAGCTTCAGTTTGAACTTGCATATGAGCAACTGATGGTCTGTTCTGCAACTGGCCCCTGGCCTTGTTCTGACTGATGATACTGAGCTTCTCCATTGCCTCTTTCCACAGATGTAGTCAATTTGATTCCCGTATATTCCATCTGGTGAGGGCCATCGCTTGTCTGTCAGTTTGTCGTTCTGTAGTTGCTTGCATGTTGCTGTGATTCTGAAAGCTATGCCACTGGTTTTTCAAATACCAGCAGGGTCACCCGTGGTGGACAAGTTTCAGTGGAGCTTCCAGACTAAGACAGACTAGGAAGAAGGACCTGACCATCTATTTCTAAAGAAATCGGCCAGTGAAAACCTTATGAATAGCAGTGAAACATCGTCTGATATAGTGCCAGAAGATGAGCCCCTCAAGATGGAAGGCACTCAAAATACGACTGGGAAGAGCTGCCTCCTCAAAGCAGAGTTGATCTTAATGACGTGGATGGAGTAAAGCTTTTGGGACCTTCATTTACTGCTGTTGCATGACTCAAAATTTGAAGAAACAGCTGCAAACATCCACTAATAATCAGAATGTGGAATGTACAAAGTGAGAATCTAGGAAGATTGGAAGTTGTCAAAAATGAAATGCAGTGCTTGAAGATAGATGTCCTAGGCATTAGTGAGCTGAAATAGACTAGTATTGGCCATTTTGAACTGGACAATCATATGGTCTATTATGTCAGGAATGACAAATTGAAGAGGACTGGCGTCACATTCATTGTCAAAAAGAACATTTCGAATCTGATCTTCGACAAAGGTCCAAAGTCCATTAAGTGGGGAAAAGACAGTCTTTTTAACAATAGGGCTGGCAAAACTAGATGTCCATCTGCAAAAAAAAAAAAGAAAGAAAGAAAGAAACAGGACCCATACCTCACATCATACACAAAAACTAATTCAAAATAGATCAAAGACCTAAATATAAAACCCAAAACTATGAAGATCATAGAAGAAGAAATAGAGTCAACACTAGAGGCCCTAATACATGGCATAAATAGGATACAAACCATAACTAAAAATGCACAAACACCAGAAGATAAGCTAGGTAACTGGGATCTTCTAAAAATTACACATTTATACTCATCAGAAGACTTCACCAAAAGACTAAAAAGAGAACCTACAGATTGGGAAAAAAAAAAAAATTCGGCTATGACAAATCTGACAAGGGTCTAATCTTTAAAATCTATAGGAAAACCCAGTACCTCTACAACAAAAACACAAATAATCCAATTAAAAAATGGGCAAAGGATATGAACAGACACTTCACCAAAGAAGATATTCGGGTGGCTAACAGACACATGAGGAAATGCTCGTGATCACTAGCCATTAGAGAAATGCAAATCAAAACTACAATGAGATACTATCTCACCCCGACTTTACTGGCACGAATCAAAAAAATAGAAAATAATAAATGTTGACAAGGCTGCGGGGAGACTGGAACTCTTATACACTGCTAGTGGTAATGTAAAATGGTACAGCCACTTTGGAAAATGATATGGCGCTTCCTTAAAAAGCTAGAAATAGAATTACCATATGATCCAGGAATCCCACTCCTAGGAATATATCCTAGAGAAATAACAGCCGTCACATGAATAGACATGTGCACACTCATGTTCATTGCAGCATTATTCACAGTAGCAAACAGATGGAAACAACCTAAGTGCCCATCAATAGATGAATGGATAAACAAATCTATGGTACATATACATAGTGGAATACTATGCAATGATAAAGAACAATGATGAATCTGAGAAGCATCTCACAACATGAATGAATCTGGACGGCATTATGCTGAGTGAAATAAGTCAGTCACAAAAGGACAAACACTGTATGAGACCACTATTAAAACTCATGAAAAGGTTTATACACAGAAACAATCTTTGATGGTTAAGAGGGAGGGGAGGGATGGGGAGAGAAAAATGCTAATTACACAATAGATTAGTGGTAACTTTGGTGAAGGGTAAGACAGTACACGATACTGGGAAATTCAACACAACTTGACTAAAGTAAGGTCATGGAAGCTTCATAGACACATCCAAACTCCCTGAGGGACTGAATTACTGGGCTGAGGGCTGGAGACCATGGTCTGGGGGACATCTAGCTCAGCTGGCATAGTATAGTTTATAAAGAAAATGTTCTACATTCTACTTCGGTGAGTAGCATCTGGGATCTTAAAACCTTGTGAGCGGCCATGTAAGATACTTCACTAGTCCCAGCCCATTTGGAGCAAGGGAGAATGAAGAAAACCAAAGACACGGGAAAGATTAGTCCAAAGGATTTATGGACCACAACTACAACAGCCTCCACCAGACTGAGTCCAGCACAACTAGATAGTGCCCCACTACCACCACTGACTGCTCTGACAGGGATCACAGTAGAGGGCCCTGGTCAGAGCTGGAGAAAAATGTAGAACAAAATTCTAATTCACAAAAGGAGACCAGATTTACTGGTCTGACAGAGACTGGAGAAACCCCAAGAATATGGCCACCAGACTCCCTTTTAACTTAGTACTGAAGTCACTCCTGTGGTTCACCCTTCAGCCAAAGATTAGACAGGCCCATAAAGCAAAAAATAACACATGTAGCTCATCCATTTTATAGGAGACTATATGGGCATACCACCCTAGGGGCAAGGACGAGAAGACAGGAGGGGACAGGAAGGCTTAGTGAATGGAAATGGGGAACCCAAGGTCAAGAAGGGGAGAGTGTTGACACGTCATGGGGTTGGCAACCAATGTTACAAAACAGTATGTGTATTAATTGTTTAATGAGAAACTAATTTGCTCCATAAACTTTCATCTAAAGCATAAAAAAAAAGAATGAAAATGAATAGGCAAGTCAAAGACTGGGAGAATATATTCTCAATACATGTATCTCAAAGAACTTGTATCCAGAATATATGAAGAACTCTTGCAATAATAAGACAACACAACTTAAGAATGGGCAGAAGATTTGGATAGACTTTCACCAAACATATGTAAGTAACTAATATAAACACAGAACAGATACTAAACATCATCAGTGAGGAGAGAAATACAAATTAAAGGCATAACGAGGTCCCACTATACACCTATTAGAATGGTTAAAATTAAAAAGATGGACCATACAGCGTTGAAATGGGGAATATTTTGTTGTGTATATTTTCACCAGGAAAAGAAAAAAAAGAAAGGGAAAAAAAAAAAAACCATTTCAACATCTATCCTGAGGTGGAATTCTGTCAGTGATGGAGTGATATCCATATGCCTATTAGGAAGACCGGTTAATATGACTGTTGCTCAAATTAATGCACCAACCACTAACGCCAAAGATGAAGAAATTGAAGATTTTCACCAACGTCTGCAGTCTGAAATTGATCAAACATGCAATTAAGAAGCATTGATAATTCCTGGTGATTGGAATGCGAAAGCTGGAAACAAAAAAGGATTAGTAGCTGGAAAATATAGGCTTAGTGATAGAAATGATGCGGGAGATTGCATGATAGAATTTTGCAAGACCAGTGACCTATTCATCGAAAATATTTTTCTTCAACAACATAAACGGCGACTATACACGTGGACCTCGCCAGATGGAATGCACAGGAATCAAAAAGCCTGAACTAGTAGCATATTTGGTAAAATGAGATAAGTATGCCTTCAAGTAATGAGGGTTTGTGGAAGGCTTCAAAATCTATAGATTATACTGACTCTCTATAATCCTGAACTTCCTGGCAACTGGAGCTAAACAGAGTAAAAAACTAAATAAAAACAGGGAGTTATGAACAGATAGGTGTAGAAGCTTACAGCTCTATCTGTTTCTGCAGCGTCTAAACTGTAATACTTCAAGCCCACAGAATGAATGGGATTGGAGGGCTTTGCTTCTGGAGAAATATTTTCAGTGAAAGTTAAGCTGGTTAAACAGCTTATTAAAATAGACCTTCCCATGTAAATACCATAATCTGTGTAGTGACGAAACCTTGTTGGAAGACTCCAGTGGACTTTCAAAGCCAGGGTCAGTTTTCATTATACAACTGGAGTTGGCGGGTTTTCAGGCCAGCTGACCTCTTAACTTTTGCGGGGGTATGGCTTTCTGGCTTCTCTAAAAATAAATATATTGCTCCTCTCTTTTCAAGGCTGTTTTTAGAAATCAAACAATTTGCCATTTTGATGAGTCATGGTATCCCTGAGTGGCAAGTGTGGAAGAATTAAAGTGCACCTATCTATTCATGCAATAAGGATACTTGCGTTATTGCCCACACCCACGTGAAATGCAGTTACCACTTATTTGTACAGCAAAACAGGAAATCGTCTGAGCCTCCTGTTAAGAATCAGTTTGCTTGAAACCACCCGTGTTTAAAGTAACAAATGCTTTTGAGTTTTCTAATACGATTTTTCTTCCCAACAACTGGAAGAAAGTGGGCATTTGGGAGTCAAAGTACAAATAGTTCATCTAGTTAGCGATTTTCCAAGAAAAATGCCATCAGTGAGAGAAGACAAAGGGTATTGTGGGGGTGGTGGTAGATTTGTTCCGGTTTCCCTACTGGGGAGGGAATCAGAACGACCAAGTTTTACAGTCATCAGTGCAACCATCTTACAGATTTATCTTGGTGAAATCACTCTTAGAGATAGTCTTAGGATATGGGAGTACAGAGACAACAAATAAAGCAATAAGGTTACAGTTAAAAGTCCTATGGAGCCGTTCTTCTCTGTCATATGGGGTCGCTGTGAGTCGGAATTGACTCAGTGGCACACAACAACAGCACAGGAATAGAAGAGGAAAAATATTCATACACATTTGTATACATTCAGCCTCGTATTCTGAGCGGTGGGTGAGAAAGCAGTGATCCCTGAACTTTCCCGTATGTAGGTCCTGACAGGATACTGGTTGTTTTCTGGGTGACTTAGACTCTGGACAATTCGGTGGGCTTATGCACTCTGTGCCCTTGTTGGAGCTGTTGGGTCTCACAGGGACCTGCAGGAGGCCCGTAGGTGGGAAGTGTTAAATCTAAAGGGTACCAAGCCTCCCTCCATAGAGAGAGGGATCTAAATAAGAGTCATCAAAGAGATATTTTCTAGGCACAATTGCAATCTTGAAGTTAGGTTCTTGGTGTGAGAATGTACAATTGTGTTTTTCATTCAGGTAGCGCTGGAAAGAAATAATTTCAGGCCTTTTGGCTAATGTTAAGATGACTGTTGTATTCCTAGTGTTCTTTCTTTCTTTTTCTAAATAGGCTAGATGCTCCTAAGAACACAAAGGTAAAGAAAAGAAAAAGAAAATTGCCTGCACTTGCCTGGATGCCTGTTGCATAATGACCTCACCTATTATTATTATTTTTTTCCGCATTTGCTGATGTTGCTACTAAAGTGGTGCTACCTTCTGCAAATGACACTAACCGGGACTTTAAGAATGTATCTTTTTGTGAGATAATTTTATCTGATTGCCAGCAGAGATTATTTGGAACAGGCAATTTCTAGACTGTTCTATATTCTCCCAGGTTTTAGTTTGAGCATGAAAAGTGTGGGCCGTTTCCTGTTAGGGTTTTGTAACCTGAGGAATTTCAGCATTCTCTTTCATTGAGTGTTTCTGGAAAAGGTGATTCAGAAATACATTTTGTTAATACCTAAGAATGATTAATTTCAGGTTTGAAAATTCCAAGTGAAGCCTATTGAAAGCTAAACACGTGTAATTTTTAGGCTCTCTGTGAGGTTTATTGATATTTCTTGTCTAACAGCTCGTAAGGGGCTAAAAGGCAATACATATACTCCTGACAAAAACATAGATTAAAGTGAGGCAGTGTTACTAATGGCATTTGGTCCTAGAAGGATGAAGTTCTTCTTACTTTCAGTGTTCAAATCGATGAAAATTATCTGGGAAGGACATCCTGTTATTTAAGGCAAATTTAAGAATGTTCTTGTTCAGGTAGTCTAAATAACTCCTGAACAACAAATTATTTTCATAATTTTTGGCTGGGTCTACAGAGCAAAATGTGGTAAGTAATGAATGTGGATTGACCGGATAATTCTGGCCCCAAACTCTGTAATCTTTAGTATTAATGAAAACTATAGATAAACTACAAACAGAATATATCTGAAAATAAATAGCTGTCAAATCCCATATAGCTATTTTAAGTGGACTTTTTGAGGTCAGAGGATGTAGAATTCTTCCAGGCTAATGTTCTCAATTAAAATGTGAGTCATTTTCAAGTCCATCATTAGCCGGTCTTACCCTGAATCATGATAATGATGATGCCAATTAACATTGAAGGCATATGCCAAATGATGTGCTTTCCAGGCCTTATTTTATTTAATCCTCTCTTTAGCCTTAAGAAGACAGAATAATATCTTCAGCAGAAGTGAAAAATTGTAAATTTAATTATTTATTTTAGTCTAATATTAAAATGTCACCGAATTAGGGAATCCTGAAAATAAAACTAGATTAAAGCTTAAGGAAGTATATACTGAGTGCTCACCGATGGAGCCCTTCTAGTTTGTTCCATGATTTTGCTGCACAGATGCTGTTGCGTATCCAGGGTTCTGAGGCAAATGTGAACTTGTGCCAAACACTAAGGAGACGTGAGTGAGCAACTTCCAAGCTAATTTTTATAAATAAGGACAAATTTTAGAAGTGAATAATCACTGTTGTTATGTTGTTAGGTGCTGTTGAGTTGGTTCTGACTCACAGTGACCCTGTGTACAACAGAACAAAACACTGCCCAGTCCTGCACCATCCTCGCAGCCATTGCTGTGTTTGAGCCCATTGTTACAGCCACTGTGTCAGTCCATCTCACTCTTCCTCCTTTTCGCTGATCCTCTACTTTACTAACCATGACGTCCTTCTCCAGGGGCTGGTCCCTCCGGATAACATGTCCAGAGTATGTGAGATGAAGTCTTGCCATCCTTGCTCCTAAGGAGCATTCTGTACTTCTTCCAAGACAAATTTGTTTGTTCTTCTGGCAATCCATAGTATATTCAATATTCTTTGCCAACACCATAATTCAAAGGCATCAATTCTTCTTTGGTCTCCTTTATTCATTGTCCAGCTTTCTCATGCATGTGAGGCGATTGAAAATACCATGGTTTGGGCCCGGTGCACCTTAGTCCTCAGAGTGGCATCTTTGCTTTTTAACACTTCAAAGAGGTCTTTTGCAGCAGGTTTGCCCAATGCAATGTGTCGTTTGATTTCTTGACTGCTGCTTCTGTTGGTGTTGATTGTGAATCCAAGTAAAATCAAATCCTTGACAACTTTAGTCTTTTCTCCATTTATCATGATGTTGTTTACTGTTCCATTTGTGAGGATTTTTGTTTTCTTTATGTTGAGATGTAATCCATACTGAAGGCTGTGGTCTTTGGTCTTTGTCAGTAAGTGCTTCAAGTACTCTTCACCTTCAGCAAGCAAGGTTGTGTCACCTGCATATTGCAGGTTGTTAATGAGTCTTCCTCTAATCCTGATGCTGTGTTCTTCTTGATATTGTCCAGCCTCTTGGATTATTTGCTCAGCATACAGAAAGAGTAAGTATGGTGAAAGGATACAACCCTGACCCACACCTTTCCAGATTTTAAACCATGCAGTATCCCCTTGTTCTGTTTGAACGACTACTTCTTGGTCTATGTACAGGTTCCACATGAGCACAATTAAGTGTTCTGGAATTCCCATTCTTTGCAGTGTTATCCAGAATTTGTTACGATCCACACAGTCGAATGCCTTTGCATTGTCAATAAAACACAGGTAAACATCTTTCTGGTATTCTCTGCTGTCAGCCAAGATCCATCTGACATCAGCAATGATACTCCTTGCTCTACATCCTCTTATGAATCCGGCTTGAATTTCTGGCAGTTCCCGTTCAACGTACTGCTGCAACCACGTTGGAATGATCTTCAGCAAAACTTTGCTTGTGTATGATGTTAATAATATTGTAGAATAATAGCTACATTAAGCTAATTTAAATTTATATCCTTCCTCTGCTTGCATCTTCTCTACCAACTAATGCATTGTTTGCTTTTTAAATTTGGATAGTAATTTCACTAGTTAGGTAGCTTATTTAATTTCATGCTATCGATGGTATTATTCCTACTTGATTCATTCAACAAACAACAGTAAGCGGGAGTTTTATCTAGAGTGACTCCTGTTGTTAGTTACTGTGGAATTGTCTCTGGCTCATGGAGACCTTATGTATAACAGAACTGAACATTCCCTGGTCCTGTGCCATCTTCATGATTGTCAGTATTTTTGATCTATAGGATTTCATTGGCTAATTTTTGGTGGTAGAGTGACAGTCTTCCTAGTCTGTCTTAGTCTGAAAGCTCCACTGAAACCTATCCACCGTGGGTGACCCTGCTGGCATTTCAAATACCGGTGGCATAATTTCCAGCATCACGGCAACACAAAAGCCACCACAGTCCAACAAACTGACAGATGGGTGGTGGACTGCTACATACTATTAGTTAATACGTTGTGCCAGGCACCCTCCTAAGCAGTTTGCAAATATTATCTCATTGAATACTCAAAGCAGCCCCATGAGGTGAATGCTATTATTATTGTTTTGTAGATGAGGAAACAAGAGTCTCAGAGAACTTAAATAACTAGTCTAAGGTCACAAGGCTGGTAAAATGTGGGGATCCAATATTTGAAATCAGTTCTGCTTAACTTTAGAGTACTAGATCTAACGTCTATGCTGTATCACATCTCTAAAAACAATACATGTAGTTCCTAATGCTGCTGGATGTTCCTTGTTTATAGCATTCCGTTCCTTTTTTCATGGTTGCAATATCTTCTCTAATCTCTGTAATGATACCAGTGATTTTTTTTTAAGATTTTCATTTCCTTGCCCAGCCCCCGTTTCTCCTGGCTTGCTCTTTTCTGGTTGTTTTTATCTCTAGTTTTCATGTTATAGCAGAGGTTCTCAACCCTGGGTATAATCAGAATCTCCTGGGGACCTTTAAAGAAATACTGATGCCTGGACCCCACCACGAACCAATCAAACCCAAGTCTCTGCTGTTGGGGCGTATTTCTTCAAAGTTCACAAGCTGATTATAATGTTTGGATCAGAGGCACTTCTTATATGTCTCCGTGTCTGTGCTCAGGACTGGAGGACTGAAATGCTGATTGGAAAACTCAGGCGCAGTTGGTTTCATGGTGAACTCTATCGGATGTTTGAGGAAGAAATAATACCAATATTACACAAAAATAGAGGAGGGGATGGCACTGCTTAACTTATTTTATGAGGTCAATATCACCCTGATACCAAACAGACAAAAGTGTTAGAAAGAAAGAAAGAAAAGGAAGGAAGAGAAAGAAAGAAAGTTAGAGACCCTTACCCTTCATTAATATAGACCCAAAGATTCTAACTGAAATTTTAGCAAATAAATTCCGGGAATGCAAATTGATTTAAAATTTGAAAATCAGCCAATATAATTCCCCCTATTAAAAGAATAAAAGAGAAAAAAAATTTACTATTTTAATAGATGTAGAAAAAACATGAAAAAATTCAATATCCATTTATGATAAAACTTTTCATCGAATTAGAACCAAAGGAAACTTCCTCAGTCCACTAAAGGGCATGTATGAAAAACCTACAGCTAACATCATGCTTCATGTTGAAAGATTAAATGCTTTCTCCCTAAGATCAGGAACAAAGCAAGAATACCAACTCTAACCCATTGTAATTGTACTGGAGAGCTTAGCCTTTGCAATTAGGCAAGAAAGGAAATAAAGGCAGAAAGATTGGGAAGGAAGAAGTTAAACTATCTCTATTGACGGATGACATAATGAATACGTGGAGTGTTATAACTACTGTTTACAACTGTGAAACTAATTTAGGAAGGTCACAGAGTAAAAGGTCAATATAAAAAAATCCGCTGCTTTTTTATGTACTAAAAGCTAACTGAAAGCGTTTGATTTCAATTTTTGGTTCAAAGATTATAGTCTCAACTGTGCCTGGCATCTCCGTAACAAAGACCTTCCATTTTACTCTCTCTCAAGAAAAAAGCTATAGTCTTTTGCTAGGGTGAAGGAAGTACTTTTAATCAGTGGCATAGAGTGGTGGAGAGGATCTGGGAGAGGAACTGCTTCTTTCAGTGCTTTTACCCATCGTCTTTATTTTAAACACCTGCCATCAGTTTCTGAGCCCTTTGAGAATTCTGTGCTGTAGATGAAGTTAATTCTTATTTTTCCCCACTGCTGGCTTAGGATTCAGGACTGTTAAATTGATTAAAGCTCATCCATCCGCTTTCTGGTTTACAATATTGCTGTTATCCCTTCTATTCTCCCCATCTTTTTTTTTGGACTTGTAGTAAAATATATATAACATAAAATTTTATGTTTTCATAATTTTTAAGTGTATAATTCAGTGTCATTAATTATATTCACAATGTTGTGCAACCAGAACCACTATTTGTTTCCAAAACTTTTTCACCACCCCAAACAGAAACTCTGTACCTAGTAAACATTAACTCCTCATTGTCCCCTCCCTCCAGCCTCTGGAAATCTCTAATCTACTTTCTGTCTCTTTGCATTTCCTATTGTATATAGTTCGTGTAAGTGGGATCATAACAATATTTGTCCTTTTGTGTCTGGCTTATTTCACTAAGCATAATGTTTTAAAGATTCGTCCATGTGGTGTCATGTATTAGAATTCCATTTTTTTATGGCTGAATAAACATTCCATTGTATGTATCCTCCATATTTTCTTTATCCATTCATCTGTTGATGGACATTTGTGTTGTTTTTACCTTTTGGCTATTGTGAATAATGCAGCAATACACATGAATGTACAAGTATCTGTTTGAGTCCCTGCTTTCCGTTCTTTTGGGCATATACCTAGGAGTAGAATTGCTGGGTCATATGGTAATTCTATATTTAACTTTTTGAGGAACTACCAAACTATTTTCCACAGCAGCTGCTCCATTTGGTAATATCACCAGCAGTGGATGAGGGTTTCAGTTTTTCCACATCCTCTCTAACACTTGTTTTCCACTTTTCTGATAGCCATCCTGGGGGGCAGGGGGTGAAGTGATACCTCATTGTGGTATTGATAACGCATTTTCTTAATGACTAACAGAGCCCTGGTATGGTAGTGGTTAGAACTCAGGCTGCTAAACAAAGGATCAGCATTTCAAATCCACCAGCCACTCCTTGGAAACCCCATGGTGCAGTTCTACTCTGCTCTATAGAGTCGCTGTGAGTGGGAATCCACGGGCAACCGATTTAACCACTAATGGAGCTGCTAACTGGCCATTTGTGTATCCTCTTTGATGAAATGTCTGTTCAAGTCCTTTGCCCATTTTTTGGATTAGATTGTCTTTTTGTTGTTGAGTTGTAGGAGTTCTTCATATATTCTGAATATTAAACCCTTATCAGATATACAGTTCTCAAATATTTTCTCCCATTCTGTAGATTGTCTCTTCACTTTCTTGGTTAAGTCCTTTGATGCACAAAACGTTTTTAATTTGGATGAAGTCTGTTTTATTCTTTTATTGCTCATGCTTTTGGTGTCATATCTAAGAATCCACTGCCAAATACAAGGTCCTGAAGATTTGCTCCTATGTTTTCTCCTGAATTTTATGATCTTAACTCTTATACTTAGGTCATTGAGCCATTCTTAGCTAATTTTTGTGTATGATATGAGATTGGGGTTCAATTTCATTGTTCTGCGTAGAGAAATCCAATTATCCAGAACTATTTGTTAAAAAGACAATTATTTCCCTTATTGAATGGATTTAGCACCCTTCTTGAAAATCAGTTGGCCTTGAAAAGATGTATGCATTTATTTCTGTACTACAAATTCTATTCCATTTGTCTATATGTCTGTCCTTATATCAGTACCACTTTTATTACTGTAGCTTTATAGTATGTTTTGAAATCTGGAAGTGTGAGTCCTACTTTGTTCTTTTTCATGATTGTTTTGGCTACTTGGGGCTCCTTGCAATGAATTTATATGAATTTAAGGATTATTTTTCCATTTCTAGTTAAAAAAAAAAAAACTTGGGATTTTGATGGGCATTACAATGAATCTGTAGATTCCTTTGGGTAGTGTTGACATTTTAACAATATGGGATGTCTTTCCATTTATTTAGATTTTCTTTAATTTCTTTCAGCAATGTTTTATAGTTTTGTTTTAGTAAACAAAGCTTTCACCTCCTTCATTAAATTTATTCCTAGTTTTTTAAATTTTATTTTGGATATTATTGTAAATGGAATTGTTTTCTTAATTTCTTTTTCAGATTGTTTATTGATGTTGTATAGAAACATAACTGATTTTTTTGTGTTGATCGTGTATTCTGCAGCTTGGCTGAATTTGTTTTTAATGCTTTGACTTCAGCATTTTCTTGATTCAGCTTCTGCTTATTTCCTGCAACCATTTGCCCATTTTCCAAAGTTCTGACAAGGTTGGTTCTGTCAGTTTCTGCTTGTTTTCTTGATGTTGCTCTGGAGGGATGGGAGCATGGAACTGCTTATGCTGCTGTCTTTCTTTAGAGTTGTATGTTTTTTAAAAAAGTTATTTTACCATCTTTTCCAAAAAGTACCACATGGATTCTTCATGGGAAATTGAAATATTAAGATCACTAGCTGATTTAAAGGAATGACTTATTTTACAAAAAAATCAAATCATATGTTCTAGTAATATACTGTATTTATAAAGGGGAGGAATAATTGAGCATCTTACTTGTAGAATTTAGAGTAATAAGTGTATTTACTTGGAAAATTCTATTTTTAGATCAGACACTTTTATTATCCTCATATTACCAAAAAAACCCTAAAGATTAACAGGTTTGCCCAATATCAGTGAGGTACTTTTCACCGCTTTCTGCCTCTGTTGCAAACCATGCATGTATACCCTACATTTTTCATGGTGGTCTGGAAGAATTTTTGTATAATTGTAGCCATGACCCTGAGGAAGTGAAAGACTAATTTTATAGGCAGTACTAATTAATTCAATAAACATTAATTAAGTACTTACCATGAGGCAGGCACTGTTCTTTTTGCTGGGGTTAGAGAAGTAAACAAAATGGATGCAAATCCCAGCCCCTCCAGGGAGTCCATCCCAGTCAGTGGACTTCTGGGAGTGGAAAGGAACACCAAAAAAAGACTCTTTAGAGAATTCTGTGGAAAAGGGTTTTATATCTATGAGTATTTTTTATGGTACTGCTATCTGTGCTCTTGACTCCTGTAGCAGAGGTGATCACAAATTGAATTCTGATCTAATTATGTTGTTTTGTTGTTGCTATTGTTTGTTACAACGTCCCTTTCCAAAGATGATTTGAGACGTATTCCAAGATATATATAACATGACGAAACAAGCTAAAATGAGTCAGAGAAGTGAAGCAGAGGGAGAATGCCAGTAGGAAAATCTGTTAAGAGTGACCACATTGGACAAAATGCATGTGGTGAAGTCCTGTTGCTTGCTAGGCTTGAGCCAGACATTTTCCTTTATGTTCTTAGAAGACGTATTAAAGATAAAAACATGATCAGTTTCCATAAATCAAACCACAGATTGGTGACTTAGGAGATATAAAAATATAAACATTTCTCCCATGCATTTGAATATACTAAAAACCACTGAACTGTGTATTTTAAATTGGTGAATTTTATGGTATGTGAAACAGATCTCAATAAAGCTTTAATTTCATGCATCAAGGTGATATTGAGAAATGTAGAAAAAAATCTTTACAAAAAATACAGTGAGTTTCATTGGACTTTCTTTTACATCTGTCCTATAGTCCATCCACATAAGCACAAAGTATAATTTAGTGAAGGGTATAATAAAAGGCATCTAAGTTTTAAAAATTCTAAAAAATCCTTATATATGTTTATTTGAAAATATGCAAATTTTGGATTCTTCATGAAGTTATAATGGATCTGCTAACATTTATAAAGTGCTTTGCAGCTTACCAAGTACATTTCATATGCATTCTCTTCCAAAGCAACGTTCAGGCAGATATTATTATCATCTTCATTTTAACAGTGAGAGAATGGTACATATTAAATAACTTACATAAGATCTAGCTAGAAAATGGTAAAACCAGTATTGGAATAAAGATTTTCAACTTTAAATCTTGACTTCTTAACAATATACGGATCTACTATCTTGTCACATCTAGATGACCAAGAGAGTGCTAACAGACACAGTTGTATTTTTTTGGTTTGTTTTTAGTATCTTCGTTGAAGTACAACATACAAATGTTAAAGAGTGTAAAGTGTAGAACTCTGTGTCATTTTCATATGCTTATGTAACTCCCATCCAGATCAAGATACAGAACGTTTCCAGCACACCAGTACTTTCTCCTGTGCCCCTTCTTGTTCAACTCTCAACCTTCTAGAGTTAACCAGTGTTCTGTATTATATTATTATTGATTAGTTTCATCATTTCTTGAACTTCATGTAAGTGGAATCATTATGTATTCTTTTGTGCCTGGCTTCTTTTGCTCAGTATGACATCTGTGAGGTTTAGCTATGTTGTCACATGTATCAGTAGTTTCGGTAGTTGGATCTTGTCCCTCCCCTCCCTTTTAAAGCTTTATTGAGATCTGTTTCACGTACCATAAAATTCACCAATTTAAAATACACAGTTCAGTGGTTTTTAGTATATTCAAAGAATTGTACAGTCATCACCACAGTCTAATTTTAAAACATCCCCAAAAGAGATCCCATACACATTAGCAGAGGCTTTCCCTCCTCCTGCCCAAATCCTAGGCAACCACTAAGCTACTTTCTGTCTCCATGGATTTACCTATCCAGGACATTGCACATAAATAGAGTCATACAATATATGGCCCTTTGTTACTGGCTTCTTTCACCTAGCATAATGTTTTCAAGGTTCATCCATGCTGTAGCATGTACCAGTATTTCATGATTTTTATTGCTACATAATATTCCATTATATGGATATACCACATTTTGTTTATCCTTTCATCAGCTGACGGACATTTGGGTTATTTCCACTTTTTGGCTATTATAAATAATGCTGCTGTGAACACTCTTACACAAGTTCGTGTGTGGACATATGTTTTCGTTTCTCTAGGGTATGTATCTAGGAGTGGAATTGCTAGGTCATGTGGTAACTTTACAGTTAGCATTTTGAGGAGCTGCCAAACTTTTCCACCATTTTATAGTCCTACCAGGGTTTTCCTTGGGTAATAAAACTCAGGAGCCCCGGTGGCGGAGTGGTTAAGAGCTCGGCTGCTAACCTAAAGGTCAGCAGTTCAAATCCATCAGCTGCTCCTTTGAAACCCTATGGGGCAGTTCTACTCTGTCCTATAGGGTCTCTATGAGATAGAATTGACTCGATGGCAGCGGGTTTGGTTTTTTGGTTTTTACCAGTGATTTATGAGGATTTGAATTTCTCCACATCTCACCAACCTTTTTGTCTGGCTTTTTTATTTTGGTCATCCTAGGTGGTGTGAAGTGGTATCTCATTGTGGTTTCGATCTGCATTTCCTGAATGGCTGATGATTTTGAGCATCTTTTCATGTGCTTATTAGCTATTCCTTTATCTTATTTGGAGGAATGACTGTTGAAATTCTTTGCCTAATTTTTAGTTGGTTATTTGTCTTTTTATTGACCAGTCTCTTGTCAGGCATATGATTTCCAAATATTTTCTCCCATTCTGTTAGTTGTATTTTAATTTTCTGGATAGTATCCTTTGATGTTCAAACATTTTTAATTTTGATGAAGTACAATTTATCTATTCTTTGTTTAGTTGCTTGTGTTTTTCTGTCTTATTTAAGAAATCATTGCTTAATCCAAGGTCACAAAGATTTAATCCTATGTTTTCTTCTAGAAGTTTTATAGTTTTAGCTCTTACATTTAGGTGTACAATGCATTTTGAGTTAATTTTTGTGTATGGTGTTAGGTAGAAGTCCAAATTCATTCTTTTGCATATGTGTACATAGCTGTCTGAACACCATTTGTTGAAAAAATACTTCATTTCCCATTGAATTGTTTTAGCACCCTTATCAAAAATCAGTTGATCAAAAATTTGAGGGTTTACATTTGGACTCTCAATTGTATTCTATAGGTCTATATATCAGTCCTTATGTCAACACCACACTGTTCTGATTACTGTTGCTTTGTAGTACACTTTGAAGTCGACAAATGTTAGTCCTTCAACTTTGATCTTTTTCAAGACTGTTTTGCCTGTTCTTCATCCCTTGAATTTCTATAGGAATTTTAGGGTCAGATTGTCAATTTCTTCGAAAAAGGCAGCAGCAATTTTGATAGAGTGTGCATTGAATCTGTAAGTCAGTTTGGGGAATATTGCCATCTTAACAGTGTTAAGTCTTCCAGTCCATAAACATGGATGTCTTTATATTTATTTAGATCTTCTTTAATTTCTTTCAACAATGTTTTATAGTTTTCACTGTACAACTGTTACACTTCTTTTGTGAAATTTATTCGTACATATTTTTTTATTCTTGCTGCTACGACAAAATGAGATTTTTTTTCTTAATTTCATTTTCAGATTGTTCATTGTTATCTAGATATACTACTGACATTTTTGTACATTAATATTGTATCCTGCCACACTGCCATACTCATTTATAATTTTTTTTGTACTGAAGTGTTATCCTTTGTCCTATTGAGGGATATTTGGATTCTTCCTAGTTTTGGAGGTATTCTGAATAAAGTTGCTGTGAACATTTTTGAACATGCTTCTTTTTGATGAACATAAACAGTATATATATATTTGTTGTTGTTGGGTGCTGTCGAGTCGATTCTGACTCATGTTGACCCCATGTGACAGAGTAGAACTGCCCCATAGGATTTTCTAGACTGTAATATTTACAGGAGCAGATGGCCAGGTTGTTTTGCCATGGTGCTGCTGGGTGAGTTTGAATCGTTAGCCATTCAGTTAGCAGCCGAGCACATAACCATTGCACCACCAGGACTCCTATGTATATATAGGCTTTGCTAATTCCCAGACACCAAAATTGGTTTCTTCAGCTATATATATATATATATAAAATTTCTAGGTTATATCATAGGCAGTTCTGATTACTTTACAGTGACTTCTATTTATTAGTGATTGATTGGTCTTCCTCAAAATTGAAGAAATGGGGAAGACTAAAAGACTAGATTTAATGTAGTGAGTCTTCAGTGTGAAATAAGGATAAAGGGTAAAGGAAGAATCTGAACAAGTGGAGGAAAGTATGAAGTTTATAAAAATATATTCAGTAGATTGTGTTTTTTAAATTGTGCTTTAAGTGAAAGTTTACAGTTCAAGTTAGTTTCTCATACAAAAATTTATACACACATTGTTATGTGACCCTAGTTGCTCTCCCTATATTGTGACAGCACACTCCTCCTTTCCACCCCAGATTTCCCCCGTCCATTCAGCCAGCTTCTGTCCATTTTTGCCTTCTCATCTCACCTACAGACAGGAGCTGCCCATTTAGTCTCATGTATCTGCTTGAGCTAAGAACTGTCTTCATGAGTATCATTTTATGTCTTATAGTCCAGTCTTATCTATGTCTGAAGAGTTGGCTTTGGGAATGGTTTCAGTTCTGGGCTAACAGAGAGTCCGGGGGCATGTGTTCCAGGGTCTCTCCAGTCTCAGTCAGACCATTAAGTCTGGTGTTTTTACTAGAATTTGAGTTCTGCACCCCACTTTTCTCCTGCTCTGTCAGGGACTCTCTGATGTATTCCCTGTCAGGGTGGTCATTGGTGGTAGGCGGGCACCATCTAGTTCTTCTGGTCTCAGGCTGATGGAGTCTCTGGTTTATGTGGCTGTTTCTGTTTCTTGGGCTAATATTTCCCTTGTGTCTTTGGTGTTCTTCATTCTCCATTGCTTCAGGTGGGTTGGGACCAATTGATGCATCTTAGATGGCTGCTTGCTAGCTGTTAAGACCCCAGATGCCACTCGCCAAAATGAGATGCAGGACATTTTCTTAATAAACTTTGTTATGCCAATTGATTGAGATGTCCCCTGAAACCATGGTCCCCAGACCTCCGCCCCTGCTACTCTGTCCCTCAAAGTGTTTGGTTGTATTCAGGAAACTTCTTAGCTTTCGGTTTAGTCCTGTGGTGCTGACTTCCCCTGTAGTGTGTGTTGTCCTTCCTGTCACCTAAGATAATTCTTATCTACTATCTAGTTAGTGAATACCCCTGTCCCACTCCCACACCCTTGTAACCATCAAAGAATGTTTTCTTCTGTGTTTAAACCTTTTTTTGAGTTCTTATAATAGTGGTCTTATACAATATTTTTCCTTTTGCGACTAATTACACTCAGCATAATGCCTTCCAGATTCATCCATGTTATGAGATGTTTCTTGGATTCATCATTGTTCTTTATCGTTGCATAATATTCCATCACGTGGATATACCATAATTTGTTCATCCATTCATCGGTTGTTGGGCACCTAGGTTGTTTCTGTCTTTTTGCTATTGTGAACAGTGCTGCAATGAACATGGGTTTGCGTATATCTATTCGTGTGATGGCTGTTATTTCTCTAGGATATATTCCAAGGAGTAGAATTGCTGGATCATATGGTACTTCTATTTCTAGCTTTTTAAGGAGGCACCAGATTGATTAACCAAGTGGTTGTACCATTTTACATTCCTGCCAGCAGTGTATAAGTTTTCCCGTCTCTCCAAAACTTCTCCAACGTTTATTATTTTGTGTTTTTTGGATTAAGGCTAGCCTTGCTGGGGTGAGATGGTAACTCACTGTAGTTTTGATTTGCATTTCTCTAATGGCTAATGATCGTGAGCATTTCCTCGTGTATCTGTTAGCTGCCTGAATGTCTTCTTTGGTGAAGTGCCTGTTCATATCCTTTGCACATTTTTCAACTGGGTTGTTTGTCTTTTTGTTATTGAGATTTTACAGTATCTTGTAGATTTTAGAGATTAGACACTGATCGGATTTGTCGTAGCCAAAATTTTTTTTCCCAGCCTGTAGGTTGTCTTTTTACTTTTTTGGTGAAGTCTTTTGATGAGCATAAGTATTCGATTTTTAGATGCTCCCAGTTATCTAGTTTGTTTTCCTGTGTTTGTTCATTGTTAGTAATGTTTTGTATTCTGTTTATTCCATGTATTAGAGCTCCTAGCATTGTCCTATTTTTTCTTCCATGATCTTTATTGTTTTCCATTTGATATTTAGGTCTTTGATCCATTTTGAGTTAGTTTCTGTGCATGGTGTGAAGTATGGGTCTTGTTTCCAGTTATGCCAGCACCATTTGTTAAAGAGACTGTCTTTTCCCCAATTAACGGACTTTGGGCCTTTGTGAAGTATCAGCTGCTCATACGTGGATGAATTTATGTCTGGATTCTCAATTCTGTTCCATTGGTCTATGTATCTGTTGTTGTACCAGTACCAGGCTGTTTTGACTACTGTGGCAGTATAACAGATTCTAAAATCAGGTAGCGTGAGGCCTCCCACTTTGTTCTTCATCTTGAGTAATGCTTTGCTTGTCCGGGGCGTCTTCCCTTTCCATATGAAGTTGCTGTTTTATTTCTCCATCTCCTTAAAAAATGCCAGTGGAATTTGGATTGAGATTGCATTGTATCTGTAGATTGCTTTGGGTAGAATTGACATTTTCACAATGTTGAGTCTTCCTATCCATGAACAAGGTATGTTTTTCCACTTATGTAGATGTCTTTTGGTTTCTTGCAGTAGTGTCTTGTAGTTGTCTTTGTATAGGTCTTGTATGTCTCTGGTTAGATTTATTCCTAAGTATTTTATCTTCTTGGGGGCTATTGTAAATGGTATTGATTTGGTGATTTCCTCTTTGAGGTTCTCTTTGTTGGTGTAAAGGAATCCAACTGATTTTTGTATGTTTATCTTGTATCGTGAAACTTTGCTGAAATCTTCTATTAGTTCCAGTAGTTTTCTTGTGGATTCTTTTGGGGTTTTCTGTGTATAAGATCATATCATCTCTAAATAGAGATACTTTCACTTCTTCCTTACCAATTTGGATGCCCTTTATTTCTTCTTCTAGCCTGACTTCTCTGGCTAGGACCCCCAGCACGATGTTGAATAAGAGTGGTAATAAAGGGCATCCTTATCTGTTTCCCTTTCACAGGGGAAATGCTTTCAGACTCTCTCCATTTAGGATGGTGTTGGCTGTTGGCTTTGTATAAATGCCCTTTATTATGTTAAGAAATTTCCCTTCTGTTCCTATTCTCCTGAGAGTTTTTATTGTGAATGGGTGTTGGACTTCGTCACATGCCTTTTCTGCATCAATTGATAAGATCATGTGGTTCTCGTGTTTTGTTTTATTGATGTGATGGATTACATTGATTGTTTTTCTAATGTTGAACCATCCCTGTGTACCTGGTATAAATCCCACTCAGTCATGGTGAATTATTTTTTTTGATACGTTGTTGAATTCTGTTGGCTAGAATTTTGTTGAGGATTTTTGTGTCTATGTTCATGAGGGATATTGGTCTGTAATTTCTTTTTTTGTGGTGTCTTTACCTGGTTTTGGTATCAGGGTTATGCTGGCTTCATAGAATGAGTTTGGGAGTGTTCTATCCTTTTCTTTGCTCTGGTATACCTTTAGAAGTAGTGGTGTTGACTCTTCTCTGAAAGTTTGGTAGAATTCTCCAGTGAAACCATTCAGGCCAGGGTTTTTCTTTGTTGGGAGTTTAATTAATTTTTCAATCTCTTCTTTTGTTATAGGTTTATTTAGTTGTTCTACCTCTGTTTGTGTTAGTTTAGGTAGGTAGTGTGTTTCTAGAAATTTGTCAATTACTTCTAGGTTTTCAAGTTTGTTTGCTTACAGTTTTTATAGTATTCTGTAATGATTCTTTTAATTTCAGTTGTGTCTGTTGTGATACCACCCATCTCATTTCTTATTCAGGCTATTTGCTTCCCCTCCTGTTTTTCTTTTGTCAGTTTGACCAATGATTTATTGATTTTGTTGATCTTTTCAAAGAAACAGCTTTTGGTCTTACTAATGCTTTCAATTGTTTTTCTGTTTTGTATTTCATTTAATTTTGTTCTAATTTTTGTTACTTGCTTTCTTCTGGTGCCTGAGGGCTTCTTTTGCTGCTGTCTATTTGTTCAAGTTGTAGAGTTAATGTTTTGATTTTGGTCCTTTCTACTTTTTGGATATGTGCATTTATTGCTATAAATTGACCTCTGAGCACTACTTTTGCTGTGTCCCAAAGGTTCTGGTAGGATGTGTTTTCATTCTCATTTGATTCTGTGAATTTCTTTATTCTGTCCTTAATTTCTTTTGTAACCCAGTAATTTTTGAGCAAGGTGTTGTTCAGTTTTTTTCACTGCTTTTTTTGTTATTGATTTCTACTTTTATGGCTTTATGGTCAGAAAAGCTGCTTTGTAATATTTCGATGCTTTGGATTCTGTTAAGGCTTGCTTTATGGCCTGATATGTAGTTTTTTCTGGAGAGTGTTCCGTGTGCATTGGAATAGAAAGTAGAGTTGGCTGCTGTTGGGTGGATTGTTCTGTATATGTGTATGAGATCAAGTTGGTTGATTGTGGCATTTAGATCTTCTGTGTCTTTATTGAGCTTCTTTCTGGATGTTCTGTCCTCACTGACTGTGTTGAAGTCTCCTACTGTTATCACGGAGGTGTCTATCTTGTTTTTCAATGCTGTTAGAGTTTGTTTAATGTATTTTGGAGCCCTGGCATTGGGTTATAAATGTTGGCTTATAAATAAAAATAAATATTTATTATGGTTATGTCTTCCTGGTGTATTGACCCTTTAATCATTATATAGTGTCCTTCCTTATCCTTTTTGGTGGCTTTTACTTTAAAGTCTGTTTTGTCAGAGATCAATATTGCTACTCCTGCTCTTTTTTGTTTGTTGTTTACTTGATGCATTTTTTTTCCCATCCTTTGAGTTTTAGTTTGTTTGTGTCTTTAAGTCTAAGTTGTGTCTCTTGTAGGCAGCATATAGACAGATTGTGTTTTTTGTCCATTCTGCCAGTCTCTGTCTCTTTATTGGTGCATTTAGTCCATTTACATTCAGTTAATTATTGATAGGTATGAGTTTAATGCTGTCATTTTGATGTCTTTTTTTTGTGTGTGTATGTGTTGTTGACAGTTTCTTTGTTCCACTTAATTTTCTGGCTGAGTCATTTTTATTTATGTATTTTCATTGTTGTTTATTTTGTATTTTCTGACTCTATGCTTTTCTTCTTTTTTATTTTGATGTGTAGGATTGTTAATTTCCTTTGTGGTTACCTTAATATTCACCCCTATTTTTCTAAGCTTCAACTAATATTTTATTTCTTTATATTGCCTTGACTTCCTTTCCATATGAAAGATCTGTGACTACATTTTTTTAGTCCCTCTGTTTTTGTTTTAATGCCATCTTTTACATGTTGACATCTCTGTTTCCCTATTACAGAGTTTTAGCTTTTATTTTTGTGACTTCCCTGTCTGGGTTGGTATCTGTTTGCTCTGTCCCATGTTCTAGTCTTGGGTTGTTATCTGATATTATTGATTTTCTTACCGGAGGACTCCCTTTAGTATTTCTTGTAATTTTGGTTTGGTTTTTGCCAATTCTCTAAACTTCTGTTTATCTGGAAATGCCCTAATTTTGCCATCATATTTGAGAGACAGTTTTGCTGGCTATATAATTCTTGACTGGCGATTTTTTCCTACAAGGCTTTGTATATGTCATCCCATTGCCTCCTTGCCTGCATGGTATCTGCTGAGTAGTCCAAGCTTATGCTTATTGACTCTCCTTTGTAGATGACTTTTCGTTTGTCCCTAGCCGCTCTTAAAATTCTCACTTTATCTTTGGTTTTGGCAAGTTTGATTATAATATATGTTGGTGACTTTCTTTTTGGATCTAGCTTGTGTGTGGTTCGATGAACATCTTGGATAGATATCTTGTCATCTTTCACGATATCAGGGAAGTTTTCTGCCAACAAATCTTCAACAATTCTCTCTGTGTTTTCTGTTATCCCCCCCTTTTCTGGTACTACAGTCACTCGTAGGTTATTCCTCTTGATAGAGTCCCACATAATTCTTAGGGTTTCTTCATTTTTTAAAATTCTTTTGTCTGATTTTTCCTCAAATAAGTTGGTGTCAGGTGCTTTGTTTTCAATCTCACTAATTCTGACTTCCTTTGCCTCAATTCTGCCCCTATGACTTTATATTGAGTTGTCTAATTCTGAAATTTTATTGTTAATCTTCTGGATTTCTGTTTGCTTTCTCTCTATGGATTCTTGTAGCCTGTTAAATTTGTCATTATGCTTCTCTCTAATCTTGTTAAGTTCTTCTATTGCTTTGTCTCTGTGTTCCTTGGCTTATTATGCATTTTGCCTGATCTCCCTCCTGATCTCTTGATAAGTTCTGTATAGTAGTCTTTTATATTTCTACCTCTGGTAATTCCAAGAAGTTTTCTTCCTCCAAAAGGTTTCTTGCTTCTTTGTTTTTAGAGCTTGCTGAAACCATCATGGTCTTTATGTGATTTGATATTGACTGTTGTCTCTGAACCACCAATAAGTTATTATATTTATTTATTTTATGTTTGCTTACTGTGTCCTGTCTTCTTGTTTTGTTTTGTTTTGATATGCCCAAATAGGCTGCTCGTGTGAACTAGTTGCATTATTGGCCCCTTTGAAGCTCTAACGTCCTGTCACCAAGTGGTTAGATCTGTGACTAGATATGTGAGCTCAGGAGTCCGTTTACTCCATACAAGTATGGAGTCAGCTCAGATGTTCAGGTAGTTGGTCACCAAGTGTGTGGTGCAGGCTCTCACCTATAATCCTAGAGGTGCAGAGGTGATTGGAGTAGGCACAGTTATCTGGCTGAAGTAGAGGGTCACACGCTGAGCAAGGCAGAGGGCTGACGGCTGCCCCTGCGTGTCTGGGAGGAAAGCATGTCCCTGTTCCCTAGAGTGCTTAGGTGAGTGGGTTTTGCAGCTGGACTATGGGCACCCAGTGCTGTTGGCTGTAAGGACTGGGAGGCATCACTTATTCTTGGACCCCTGTTGCAGGTGGCTAGGTGTCATGGGTGGAGCCACCAGTCCTCAGTCCGCTGATGTGGGTAGTTGAGGACCCTGCTTAATGGGCAGAACGGTGTCAAATGTCACGATCTTGCCACTCCACCATGTAGCTGATACAGTTTGTCTTAGTCATTAGTGCTGCTTTAGCAGAAATACCACAAGTGGATGGTTTTGACAGAGAGAAATTTATTGTCTTCACAGTCCAGTAGGCTACAAGTCCAAATTCAGGGTGTCAGCTCCAGGGGAACGCTTTCTCCATCAGCTCTGGAGGAAAGTCCATGTCATCAGTCTTCCTTTGGTCTGGAAACATCTCTGCGCAGGAACCTCAGGTCCAAAGGACGTGCTCTGCTCCCAGCACTGCTTTCTTGGTGGTATGAGGTTCCCAAGTATCTCTGCTCACTTCTCTCTTTTATATCTCAAAAGAGATTGCATTAAGACACTGATCTTGTCAACCTCATCAGTATAACCTCATCACAGTGATAGAATTTACAACACATGAGGAGATCACATATAATCTCATCATAGTGGTAGAGTTTACAACACATAAGGAAATCACATCAGATAATACAATCATACAATACTGGCAATCACGACCTAGCCAAGTTGCTACACACATTTTTTGGGGGACACAAGTCAATCCATGACACAGTTGAAGTTAGGCTTCAGGTATATACCCTGTTGTATTGTGCTAATGTGGGCCTACACTGTTGAAGTGGGCCCACACAGGTCTATTCAGGGGTGAAAGGCATTCAGAGTCTGTGGACCCCTTATGCCTGTGCGTAGGCAAAGGAGCTCTGCCTGCCCTGAGTTCCTGACTTAGGGGAGCTGGCAGATTATTTTTTCCCTGTTTGTTAATTTGTTCCCTCTCCAAGGCTGGGAGAATGGCTTAGGGTGCATGATGGTTCTGCTTCTGGCCCAGGGGATGCAGCAGTCACTGAAGTTGGCATGGGGACTGGGTACAGAGCAGGGAGGAGGCAGGTAAATGGGAGAGAGGTTCTTCCCAAATTGGGTGTTTTTTGATCTGCGTGGTGGCTTAGATGCATGTACTTATCTTTTGCTGAGTAAGAGCCGCTTTTCATTAGTTCTGGGAGACTTGAGTAGACACCCCGCCACTTTGTTTCTCCTGAAGTGGAAAACGCATCCCGAGTGCCGCTGTTTGCCTCACTGTGCACACTAACCGATCCGGCCTGTGGGGTGCTGGTTCCTGCCAGTCAGGTTTGGCAACTCGTGGTTGCTTCCAAGCCATCCCTCCCTCCCCTCGCCACTCAGTCCAGTTCCTCAACTTTGCCTTTGATGTTCAGGGCTCCTAGATTGTCATATATAATTGATTCACTTGATTTTTTGGGTCTTTGATGTAAGAGCAACCACAGGAAACATCTGGCTACTCTGCCATCTTGGTCCCACCTCCAGATTTTGTTTTCTTAACATAAACTATTAAAGGTAAAAATAGAAAATATTTTTTAATTGTCAGAAAGATTGATTTAGTGGTCATTTATAGACATGGCTTAAATGGAAATAGCATACCAGCCTAGCTACCTGGTATTAGTAGTCAACCCTTTCCTCTGCTCTATAGCTAAGTCTAGTCTAAACTCCAGTCTTCATATGTTGCATGAAAAGTAGTTACAAGACAAATGTCGTTGTTGTTGTCTTTGTGTGCCATCAAGTTGATTCTGACTCATAGTGACCTATATGACAGGGTAGAACTGCCTTATAGGGTTTCCTAGGCTGTAACATTAACAGGAGTAGATCGCCAGGTCTTTTCTCCTGTGGAACTGCTGGTGAGTTTGAATGGCTGACTTTTCAGTTAGCAGCTGGGCACTTCACCATTGCCCCGCCAGGGCTCTTTAAAAGACAAATAGTTTAACCTATGTGTAAAGAGGAAAGCTTAAATATGTAGTGTTTTTCCACACTACACCTTTTCTCTGATTAAAGAGAGCTTTAAAAAAAATTAATGGAAAAATTAACTAAAGGAATTGTGATGAGGTTCAATTTTTCATGCTTGAACAAAATCCTAGCCTATTTGGGCAGTCCTTGAACAGGTTGTCCAAACTCTTTTTGCATGGGAAGATAGTAGAAAAAAAATCATGAAAATGTCTTATACACTTTAATATAACTAAAAATAGATAAAACCATACATTTCAACATTGGCAGGATTTTGGCTCCTAATAAGAAATGAAAGGAAGCCAAATTTGAAGAAAAATTGCTAAGCATATTTAAAGTTTGAGTAATTTATTTTATGAGTACTTTATAGAACATTTGATTTAGTATTTTTGGATGCAGATGATGTATTAAAGTTCTTTCTTTTAAAAGTCAACACAGTTAACGATTTGAATGCTTAAAAGTTTCTTGTGTTTAAGTGCATTAGTTTTTGAAACGTCACTTCTGTTTCTATTCTCTTGCTGTATTCTTCTATCCTTCTTGTCCTGCCATTTTCTGTGGTTATTTCAGTATCTGTGTTTAAGACTTCTCCAATGCGTTGACCCCACAGTTTTGTCACCTTCCTCTTTTTACAACAATTTCTCTGGGCTCTCCATTGCACTTGGAACTGATGAAGAGTCTTAGCTCTGAAATCCTGATTTTGGGCCACTACTTCCATTCACCAACACACGTCTGTCAGTTTGTCATACTGTGGTGGCTTGTGTGTTGCTGTCATACTGGAAGCTTTGTCACTGGTATTTCAAATATCAGCAGGGTCTTTCTTGGTGGACAGGTTTCAGCAGAGATTCCAGACTAAGAGAGACGAGAAAGAAGGACGTTGCAGTCTACTTCTGAAAAAACTGGCCAGTGAAAACCTTATGAATAGCAATGGATCATTGTCTGATACAGTGTCAGAAGATGAGCCCCTCAGGTTAGAAGGCACTCAAAATATGCCTGGAGAAGAGCTGCCTCCTCACAGTAGAGTCGACCTTAATGATGTGGTTGAAGTCAAGCTTTCGGGACCTTCCTTTGCTGATGTGGCACAACTCAAAACGAGAAGAAACAGCTGCAAACATCATTAATAATCGGAATGCAGAATGTCTTAAATTTGAATCTAGGAAAATTGGAAGTCATCAAAAATGAAATGGAATGCATAAAGGTTGGTATCCGAGGCATTAGTGAGCTAAAAAGGACTGGTGTTGGCCATTTTGAATCAGACAATCATATGGTCTCCTATGCCAGAAATTACAAATTGAAGAGTAATGGCATTGCTTCATCATCAGAAAGAACATTTCAAGATATAGGCTGAAGTACAGCGTTGTCAGTGCCCCATGCCTACAAGGAAGACCAGTTAATACGACTATTTTTCAAATTCACACATCAGCCACTAATGCTAAAGATGAAGAAATTGAAGATCTTTACCAACTTCTGCAGTCTGAAATCAATCAAACATGCAGTCAAGATGCATTGATAATTACTGGTAATTGGAATATGAAAGTTGGAAACAAAGGAGGAGGATTAGTAGTTGGAAGATATGGCCTTTGTGATAGAAATGATGCCAGAGATCATCACATGATAGAATTTTGGAAGACCAATGACATATTCATTGCAAATATCTTTTTTCAGCAACATAAGTGGCAGCTATACACATGGTTCTCACCAGCTGGAAAACACAGAAATCAGATAGACTACATCTATAGAAAGAGATGATGGAAAAGTTCATTCAGAACAAGACCAGGGGATGACTGTGGACCAGACCATCAATTACTCATATGCAAGTTCAAGTTGAAGCTGAAGAAAAGTAAAACAAGTCTATGAGGGCCAAAATATGATCTTCAGTATATCCCACCTGAATTTGGAGATTATCTCAATAATAGATACGACGCATTCAACACTAATGACACATTGAAGACCATACGAGTTGTGGGATGACATCAAGGACAGCATATGCGAAGAAAGCAAAAGGTCATTAAAAAGACAGGAAAGGAAGAAAAGACCAAAATAGATGTCAGAAGAGACTCTGAAACTTGCTCTTACATATAGAGTAGCTAAAGCAAATGGAAGAAATGATGAAGTAAAAGAGCTGAACAGAAGACTTCAAAGGGCGGGCAGCTCAAGAAGACAAAGTAAAATATTGTAATGAAATGTATAAAGACCTGGAGTTAGAACACCATAAGGGAAGAATACACTTGACATTTCTCAAGCTTAAAGAATTGAGAAGAAAATTCAAGCCTCGAGTTGCAATTTTGAAGGATTCTTTGGCCAAAATATTGAATGACTCAAGGAAGCATCAAAAGTAGATGGAAGAAATACATAGAATCACTGTACCAAAAAGAACTGGTAGACATTCGTCCATTTCAGGAGACAGCATAAGATCAAGAACTGATGGTACTGAAGGAGGAAGTCTAAGCTGCACTGAAGGCATTGGCAAGAAACAAGGTTCCAGGAATTGACGAAATACCTGTTGAGATGTGTTCAACAAACTGATGCAGTACTGGAGGTTCTCACTCATCTATGCCAAAAAATTTGAAAGACAGCTCCCTGGCCAACCAACTAGAAGAGATCCATATTTATGCCCATTCCAAAGAAAGGTGATCCAAGAAAATCGGAAATTATCAAACAATGTCACTGATACCACACACAAGTAAAATTTTGCTGAAGATCACTCAAACACAGTTGCGGCAGTTCTTCAACAGGCATCTGCCAGAAATTCAAGCCAGATTCAGAAGAGGACGTGGAATGAAAGATATCGTTGCTGATGTCAGGTGGATCTTGGCTGAAAGCAGAGAATACCAGAAGGATGTTTACCTGTGTTTTATTGACTGTGCAGAGGTATTCGACTGTGTGGATCATAACAAATTATGGATACTATTGGGAAGAATGGGAATTCCAGAACACTTAATTGTGCTCATGAACAACCTGCACATAGATCAAGAGACAGTTGTTTGAACAGAGCAAGGGGATACTGCATGGTTTAAAATCAAGAAAGGTGTGTGTCAGGGTTGTATCCTTTCACCACCATACTTATTCTTTCTGTATGCTGAGCAAATAATTGGAGAAACTGGACTATATGAAGAAGAATACAGCATCAGGATTGGAGGAGGACTCATTAACAATGTGTGATATGCAGATGACACAACCTTGCTTGTTGAAAGTGAAGAGAACTGGAAGCACTTACTGATGAAGATCTAGGACTACAGCATTCAGTGTGGATTGCACCTCAACATAAAGAAAACAAAAATTCTCACAACTGGACCAATAAGCAACATCATGATAAATGGAGAAAAGATTGACACTGTCAAGGATTTGATTTTACTTGGATCCATAGTCAACGCCCATGAAAGCAGCAGTCAGGAAATCAAAGTACGTATTGCATGGGGCAGATCTGCTGCAAAAGACCTCTTTAAAGTGTTGAAAGCAAGGATGTCACTTTGAGGACTAAGGTCCTTCTGACCCAAGCCATGATATTTTCAGTCACCTCATATGCATGCGAAAGCTGGACAGTGAATAAGAAATAATGGATTGACGCATTTGAATTATGGTGCTGGTGAAGAATATTGAATATACTGTGGACTGTCAGAAAAGTGAACAAATCTGTCTTGGAAGAAGTACAATCAGAATGCTCCTTAGAAGCAAGGATGGCGAGACTACATCTCACATACTTTGGATGTGTTATCAGGAGGGATCAGTCCCTGGAGAACGACATCATGCTTGGTAAAGTAGAGGGTCAGTGAAGAAGAGAAAGACCCTCAATGAGATGAATTGACACAATGGCTGCAGCAGTGGGCTTAAGCATAACAATTGTGAGGATGGTGGAGGACCAGGAAGTGTTTCGTTCTGTTGTACATAGGGTATCTATGAGTTGGAACTGACTTGTTGGCACCTAACGACAGTAACAAACAACAACAACTTCCATTCATCTCTTATGTTGTTACTCTTTTAGAACCTGTTCTTTTCTCTCATTGAAAACCTTCCCTTCATTTATTTTACTTGAGCCCCGCTGCTTCTCTGGTGAATCATTATAATTAGTGATCTTGATTTAAAAAAACAAAAACCAAAAAACCATCAAACCTGTTGCCTTCAAGTCGATCCTGACTCATAGCAACCCTATATAGGGCAGAGTAGAACTGCCCCATAGGGTTTCCAAGGAGCAACTGGTGGATTTCAACTGCCAGCCTTTTGGTTAGCAGCCGAATGCTTAACCACTGTGCCACCAGGGCTCTTGATAGCAACCCAGGAATACTCCCTCCTTTGACTTTTTGGCTTATGAGCTTTGCTAATTCCCAATTCTCATTGACACTGAAATCGGTTTCTTCACCCAGGAAGCATGGCCCCTGGACTCTCTGTCAACCCAGAACTAAAATCATTCCCGAGGTCAACTCTTCAGACAAAGATTAGACTGGACTATGGGACATAAAATGATACTCGTGAATGTGCTTCTTAGCTCAAGTAGATACATGAGACTTAAATGGGCAACTTCTGTCTGGAGGTGAGATGAGAAGGCAGAGAGGGTCAGGAGCTGGTTGAACGGACACGGGAAGTCTGGGGTGGAAAGAAGGAGTGTGCTGTCACAGTATAGGGAGAGCAACCAGGGTCACATAACAATGTATGTATAAATTTTTGTGTGAGAGACTAACTTGAATTGTGATCTTTCACATGAAGTACAACAACAACAAAATCGATTTCTTCAGCTATCATTCTTGGAAGCTGGTATTTTCTGGAGGAGTCACATGCCATTATGACTAATTTCTCGTGTGTAAATGGCACCTCAAAGAACCCTGACCCATATGATACTTAAACCTATTTAATCTCTAGCAGTGACTATTCCAGTCTTCCAATTTCAACTCCAAATTTTCACCTGGGTTGTCTCTATCTGTTGTTGTTAGAGGCCATCGAGTTGGTTCTGACTCATAGGGACCCTATGTATAACAGAAGGAAACACTGCCTGGTCATGTGCCATCCTCAAAATTGTCGTTATGCTGAAGCCCATTGTTGCAGCCACTGTGTCAGTCCGTCTTATTGAGGGTCTTCCTCTTCTTCGCTGACCCTACAGTTTACCAAGCGTGGTGTCCTTCTCCAGGGACTGATCCCTCCTGACAGCATGTCCAAAGTGTGTGAGATGTAGTCTCACCATCCTTGCTTCTAAGGAGCATTCTGGTTGTCCTTCTTCCAAGACAGATTTGTTTGATCTTTTGGTGGTCTGTGGTATATTCAGTATTCTTCTCCAACACCACAATTCAAAGGCGTCAGTTCTTCTTTGGTCTTCTTTATTCATTCTCCAGCTTTTACATGCATAGAAGACGATTGAAAGCATTATGGCTTGGGTCAGGCACACCTTAGTCTTCAAGGAACATCTTTGCTTTTCAACACTTTAAAGAGGTCTTTTGCAGCAGATTTGCCCAGTACAATGCATCTTTTGATTTCTTAGCTGCTGCTTCAGTGAGTGTTGATTGTGGATCCAAGTAAAATGAAATCCTTGACATCTTCAATCTTTTCCCTGTTTATCATGTTGTTGCTTGTCTCTATCTACTTTTGTCAAATACGGTTAGTTAGCTTGCCTCTTCACCCTTTTCTCTGGTTTTCCTCCTCCTATCATTGTCCATCCCCTCCCCCCACCCAGTGGTGTTCTTATTTAGATGCCTTTCATCCTGTTCACATCTGCATGTCTTGAATCCCTGCTCCATCATTTACCTTTCTTCCATGGTAAATTGCTTGGACTCACCTATTCCTTTTTCTAAGCCAGTGGTTCACAACTGGAGATGAGTTTGTCTCCCAGGGGGATTTGGCAATGTCTGGTGACTTTTTTTGGTTACATCCCTAAGCTATAGGGGTATGCTATTGCTACCTATTGCTTAGAAATCAGGAATGTTGCTCAACATCCTACAAAACACTGGACAACCCCACCACAGAGAATTATCTGTCCCAAAATGTTAGTAGTGCTACAGTTGAAAAATCCTTCTCTAAGCCTAAACCAAACCCAAACTTGCTTCCCTAGTAAATGTAAAAATTATGTCTTTATGACCATATTTAACTGTTTAATGTCTCCCTTCATCGGTCTCCCATTTTTTCACTAGCAAACTTCTAGAGTGGAAGTTTACACTTTCTGGCTTAATTTCCTCTCATATTACTGAAAATACACATGATAATGATGAGAACTGCTACAATCCACTTAATAATAAGAAATTATTAAGGTCTTTGTAAGACACAGCTTTCTCTCCGAGCTCCTCATAATGCCTTGGAAGAGAATGAAGCAGATGGAAACACTTCTCTCATTCCAACTTGTGAATTGATTATTAGCACTAAAAGCCTTATGACCTTGAAGTTAGATGCTTGTTTAAACATTTGCTTTATTACAATGGATAAAAAATGAGCCTTGCTGATTTTTGTGCTGAGAAACCTTGGGCAATAACTTCGTGTATATTTTTGCATATACACTTAAAATCCAGTTGGGGGTAAAATAATTTTCTAAAATATATGTGAGTTTTTCAGCAATCATAGAGCCGGTTAAAAAGTATGTTGCTTGTACAGATAGGGCCAAATTTGTAAGGCTTTGTTGTGAGTGTGGTTCCCGCATTGAGGCCACTGTGATCTTTAAAACCATCACCATTCACAGAGACACCTTGCCCCAAACATTTGCTTTCTGATCTTCTCAGAGTGTTTTAATAGAATATGTTTTAACACATGAAAAACAACCAATTTCTAGTAAAATGAGAAATAACCCTGAATTCTTCCTCATATCACGTAACTAGCATAGCCAGTTGAAGGAGTTGCTTTGAATCGCTGAACTCATAATTGAATTCTTGTTTTCTTTCTTGGAGGAAAAATGATGGAACCTCATAAGTTGTCATGGTTTGAATTATGTCCCCCCAAAAACGTGTGTATCAGTTTGGCTGGGCCATGATTCCCAGAATTGTGTGGTTGGCCTCCATTTTCTGATTGTAATCTTATGTTAAAGAGAATTAGGATGGGATTGTAACACCACCCTTACCCAGGTCACTTCCCTGATCCAGTGTAAAGGGAGTTTCCCTGGGGTGTGGCCTGTACCACCTTTTATCTCTCAAGAGATAAAAGGAAAGGGAAGCAGGCAGAGAGTTGGGGACCTCATACCATCAAGAAAGCAGTGCCGGGGGCAGAGCGCGTCCTTTGGACCAGGGTCCCTGCGCCGAGAAGCTCCTTGTCTGGGAGAACACTGATGAGAAGGCCGAGAGAGAGAAAGCCTTCCCCTGGAGCTGACACCCTGAATTTGGACTTTTAGCCTACTTTACTGTAAGGAAATAAACTTCTCTTTGTTAAAACCATCCACTTACGGTATTTCTGTTATAGCAGCGCTAGATAACTAAGACATAAGTCAAAAAACCCTGAGTAAAGTTTTTCATCTTAATGATAAATAGTAGCTTGCAATATTGGATTATCTATATATCTATATATAAATTTTTAGCTCTAGCCGTATGAAATTAATTACCAGCAGTGAAATTAAAGCTTGTGATGAAGAGAAGGGCTTTGAATTCAGACATTTTTAAACATGCAGTTAAGATTGTTGCATTAAATTTGTTTTAAAAAAACTAATCAATTAACTTATTCTTTCACTAAGAAAGGCCCTTGAGAAAATTCCCTTAGGAAAGTAGACTCACTAGGGATCCAGAAACCTGTCCATCTCTTGACCCAAGTGACTTGACCCCTTAGCAAGAAGAGTGTTATGGATTGAATTCTGTCCTCCAAAAATGTGTGTCAACTTGGCTAGGCCATGATTCCCAGTATTGTGTGGTTGTCCTCCATTTTGTGATCTGATGTAATTACTCTGTGTGTTGTAAATTCTAATCTCTATGATGTTTATGAGGCAGGATTAGAGGCAGTTATGTTAATGAGGTAGGATTAGTTTATATCTTGAGTCAATCTCTTTTGAGATATAAATAGAGAGAAGAGAGTAGAGAGAGGAGGGACCTCATTACCTTTGGATTTGGGGTCCCTGTGCTGAGAAGCTCCTAGACCAGGGGAAAATTGATGACAAGAACCTTTCCCCAGAGCCAACATAGAGAGAAAGCCTTCCCCTGGAGCTGTTGCCCTGAATTCGAACATCTAGCCTGCTAAACTGTGAGAGAATAAATTCCTGTTTGTTATAGTTATCCACTTGTAGTACTTCTGTTACAGCAACACTAGGTAACTAAAACAAGGAGTCATAGTGAAATCCTACTAGAAGTAGCCTAAACATATGTTGCCAAACTCTGTTAAATTCAACTAAACAGGCCCTATAGTCTCTGTTGGAGCTCTGGTGGCATAGTGGTTAAGAGGTCTGTTGCTAACCAAAAGGCTGGCAGTTCGAATCCACAAGCCACTCTTGGGAAACCCTATGGGTCAGTTCTACTGTGTCCTGTAGGGTCGCTATGGGTCAAATCGACTCGATGACAATGAGTTTGGCTTGGTTGTGGTTATTTTGGGCAATATCTTTGATAATGGCCATGTCTCCTCAACAGCTCCCGCTCTTGTTAAACAGGTCTACTGTCGTTCCAGCTTGGGGACCTTGATGCCTGGGCTTTAGTCATAGCACCTTTTCCTTGTGTTCTTCCTACTTAGCAGGAGGGTTAGGTTCTTTCTGTTGCTAATCTTTGGGTTGACTCACTGTCCCACCTTGCCTCTTAGATCTTCCATCACCTGTGAAATCAGTTCACTTATCAATTCTACTTTATTTTAAGGTGGTTAATATTTCCCTGCTTGGATTCTGATAGTTTATATTCTCATTTGCTACTTTAAGTGGCATCTTATTTTTCCTTGTATTATCTATTTGTTTATTGCTGTTGTAGAGGAATGATTTCATATTTCCAGACTGGCTGTAGTCTGTTACTGATTTGAATGTTTACTTTTTTTTTATTGTGGAAAAATATATATAACAAAACATTGCCATTTCATCAATTTTTTATGTGTATAATTTAGTGACATTAATTACATTCACCATATTGTGCAACCATCAATACTGTTTCCCAATTTTTTTTCTTACCCTTAGCAGAAACAAAGTGCCCCTTAAGCAATGACTCCCTTTCTCCTCTCCACCTGCCTCTGATAACCACTAATAAGCTTTAGTCTCTATGCATTGTTTTTATTCTAGATATTTCACTTAAGTGAGATCATACAATAGTTGACCTTTTATGCCTGACTTATTTCACACTCCGCATAATGTTTTCAAGGTTCATCCATAACAGCATGTATCAGAACTTCATTTCTTTTTACGATGGAATAATATTCCATTGTATGTATGCACCACATTTTCTTTATCCACTCATCTGTTGATGGAAATTTAGGTTGTTTCCACCTTTTTGCTATTGTAAATAGTGCTGCAGTGAACATTGGTATTCAAGTTCTGAGCCCCTGCTTTCAAGACTTTTGTGCATTAGCTAGGAGTGGAATTGCTGGGTCATGTGGTAATGCTATATTTAACTTTTTGAGGAACCATCAAATTTTTCCACAGTGGCTGCAGCATTTTACAGTCCTACCAGCAATGGATGAGAGTTTCAATTTCTCCATATCCTCACCGACTCCTGTTTTTCACTTTTCTGATAATAGCCATCCTAGAAGGGGTGAAGTGGTATCTCATTGTGGTTTGGATTTCCATTTTCCTAATGACTAATGAAGTTGTGCATCTTTTTATGTGCTTATTAGCTGTTTGTGTATCCTCTTTGGTGAAATGTCTATTCAAGTCCTTTGCCCATTTTTTTGATTGGGTTGTTTGTCTTGTTGCTGAGTTATTGGAGTTCTTTATCTACTCTGGATTTTGAACTCTTGTCAGATATATATACAGTTCCCAAATATTTTCTTCCATTATGGAGATTGTCTCTTCACTTTGTTGATAAAATCCTTTGATGCATAAGATTTTTTGTTGCTTGTGCTTTTGGTATGATATCTACAAAACCAGTTGTTGAAAACTAGGTCCCAAAGCATTACCCCTACATTTTCTTCTAAGAATTTTATGGTTTTAGTTCTTACATTTAGGTTGTTGATCCATTTTGAGTTAACTTTTATATATAGTATGAAGTATTGTTCCAGCTTCATTTTCTGCATGTGGAGATCCATTCTCCCAGCACCATTTATTGAAGAGACTGTTCTTTCTCCATCGAATGGACTTAGGTCCCTTGTTGAAAATTAAAACCAAAAACTCATTGCCATCTAGCCAGTTCCAACTCATAGCAACACTATAGGACAGAGTAGAACTGCCCCATAGGGTTTCCAAGGAGTGGCTGGTGGATTTGAACTGCTGACTTTTATGGTTAGCAGCTGGAGCTCACTGTAGTTTGCTGTAGCTCTCAACCACTGCACCACGAGGGCTCCTGTTGAAAATTAATTGAATATAAATGTATGGTGTTATTTCTGAAGTCTCAATTTTATTCCATTAGTCTGTATGTCTGTCCTTATACCAGTACCACATGGTATAAGGTACCACAAAGTCAGGAAGGGTGAGTCCTACTTCGTTTTTTTTCAACATTGGTTTGGCTATTCAGGGCCGCTTGCAATTCCATATGAATTTGAGGATTGGCTTTTCCTTTTCTACAGGTAAGGCTGTTAGAATTTTGATAGGGATTGCATTGAATCTATATATCACTTTGGGTAGTACTGACATCTTAACAATACTTAAGTCTTCCAATCCATGAACATGGGATAGCTTTCCATTTATTTAGGTCTTTTAAAATTTCTTTCAGCAGTGTTCTATAGTTTTCAGTGCACAAGTCTTTCACCTCCTTGGTTAAATTTATTCCTAGGAGTTTTATTTTTTTGCTGTTGTAAATGGAATTGTTTTGTTTTACAAATTACTCATTGCTAGTGTATAGAAACCCAACTTACTTTTGTGTGTTGACATTGTATCCTGCAACTTTACTGAATTCATTTATTAGCTCTGGTACTTTCTTGTGGATTCTTTGGGATTTTCTATCTATAGGGTCATGCTGTCTGCAAATGGGAATAGTTTTACTTCTTCCTTCTCCATTTGGATACCTTTTATTTCTTTTTCTTGCCTAATTGATCTGACTAGGACTTCCAGTACATTGTTGAATAGCAGTGGTGAGAGCAGGCATCTTGTTACTGACCTTAAAGGGGAAGTTCTCAGTCTTTCTCCATTGACTATGGTGTTAGCTGTGGGTGTTTCATAAATGATGTTTATGATATTGAGGAATTTTCCTTCTATTTCTTTTTATTGAGTGTTTTTATCATGAAAGGTTGTGGGATTTTGTCAAATGGCTTTTCTCTGTCAATTGAGACGATCTTGTGGTTCTTTTCCTTTGTTAATGTTGATTGCTTTTGTAATGTTGAACCACCTTTGCACCCCTGGAATAAATCCTACTTGATCGTGTTGTATAATCCTTTTAAGACATTTTTGCACTTGGTGAGCTAGTATTTTGTTGAAGATTTTTTGCATCTATATTCATAAGTGATATTGGCCTGTAGTTTTCTTGTAGTGTCATTGTCTGGCTTTGATATCAATGTAATGGTAGCATATAAAATAAGTTAGGACGTGTTCCCTCCTCTTCCATTTTTTGGAAGACATTAAGAAGACTTGGTGTCACTTCCTCTAAAAATATTTGGTAGAATTCTCCAGTGAAGCCATCTAGTTCAGGATTTTTTTCTGTTGGGAGATTTTAAATTACTGATTCAGTCTCTTCATTTGTTATAGGTCTGTTGAGATCTTCTGTTTCTTCTTGAGTCAGTTTAGGTAGTGTCATGGATTGAATTATGTCCCCCAAAAAATGTGTGTATCAGTTTGGCTGGGCCATGATTCCTGGTATTGTGGGGTTTTCCTATGTGTTGTAAATCCTGCCTCTATGATGTTAATGAGGGAGGATGGGCAGCAGTTGTGTTAGTGAGGCAGGACTCAATTTACAAGATTGGATTGTGTCCTGAGGCACTCTCTTGAGATATAAAAGTCAGAAGTGAGCAGTGAGACAGGGGAACCTCATACCACCAAGAAAGCAATGCCAGGAGCAGAGCGTGTCCTTTGGACCTGGGGTCCCCGCGCTGAGAAGCTCCTAATCCGGGGGAACATTGATGAGAAGGCCAACAGAGAGAGAAAGCCTTCCCCTGGAGCTGACACCCTGTAT
This sequence comes from Dugong dugon, assembly GCA_030035585.1. Lineage (NCBI taxonomy): Eukaryota > Metazoa > Chordata > Mammalia > Sirenia > Dugongidae > Dugong > Dugong dugon. Next base: position 15,090,230 of record CM057480.1, on the reverse strand, counting down.
TTGGACTTTTAGCCTACTTTACTGTAAGGAAATAAACTTCTGTTTGTTAAAACCATCCACTATTGACCATTTCATCTAAGTTATCTAAGTTGGCATACAGTTGTTCATTGTATTCTCTTAGGATCATTTATATTTCTGTGAGGTCAGTTATAATGTCTCTGCTCTCATTTCTAAGTTCAGGTATTTGCATCATCTCTCTTTTTTCTTTGTCGTTCTAGCTAAAGATTTGTTGATTTTACTGATCTTTTCAAAGAAACAACTTCTGGTTTCATTGTTTTTCTGTTATGTATTTCATTTATTTCTGCTCTGATCTTTGTTATTTCCTTCTTTCTGATAGCTTGGGCTTAGTTTGGACTTCTAACTCAAATGTTTATTGATTCTTTTGTGTTTTTAATATAGGTAAAAGTAGCTGGAAAAAATGGTTACACCTCTTGGTTCTTTTGCTTGGCTTATACCACTGGACAACACCTTAAGTTGTATATTCAGCAATAGTGGTGATAGAACAATTTTTTTCTTGATCATAATCTTACTTGGAATGTGTCTGTAGTTTTTCTGTTTGGTATAATGGTTGTTACAGTTTTTGTGTATATATATATATATATGCTTTCAAATTTGGAAGTCTGTCTCTATTTCTAGTTTTCTGAGTGTTTTAATAAAAATTGGTGATGGCGACCTTTTGTCATTACTTTTGCAGCATTTATTGAAATAATCATACAGTTTTTCTCCTTTAGGTCCTTAATATGGCATATTGCACTAGTGGATTTCCTGATGTTGAAACTTCCTTGCATTACTAGGATAAATCATGTTTAGTCATGATGTATATTTTTTACACCATTATTGATTATGTTAACGAGGTTTTGTTTTTGTTATTTCGTTTTAGCAACTTTGAGTCCATGTTCATAAGTGAAAAGGGTATTCAATTATCTCTTTTCATATTGCCTCTATCCAGTTTTGAAGTAAGATTATACTGGCCTCACACAATGAGTTGGACGGTTATTTGTCTTTTGGGTTCCTGAAACAATGTTTATAAAATATTGATAATCTAGTCCTTATAAATGTCATGAAACTTTCCTATAAAACCATCTGGATATGGGATTTTTTTGCATTGTGAGTGTTTAATTACCATTTCAGTTTCTCTAATAGTTATTGTTCGATTCAAGTTTTCTATTTCTGTGTATGCCAATTTTGACATTTTGTATTTTTCCAAAAACTTTATATACTTTTCTTGGTTTCAAATTTATTCACACATAATTGTTCATGAAATTCTCTTATTATTATATTAATCTTGTGTGTTGTAGTTATTTCCTCATTTTTCTGTAGTTTTTAAATTTTTTTTACATTTTTGATAATTTTCATTAGCATTTTATCATATTAACTTCTTCAGAATTTCAGCTTTTGATTTTATTCATCTTCTCTATTGTATGTTTCTATGTGTTCTGTTTAATTGCTTTACTTATTTTTATTACTGCCTTCATTCTCATTTCTTTGAATTTGCTGTTACTTTTTTTCCGGTCTCATTCATGGTTCATCTTTTTTTTAATATTTTTTGTTTTCCGTTGTATACATTTAAAGCTGTAAATTTTCCACTGAATATCACTTTAGCAGTGGCCTAAATATAATGATAGAATGTTTTCATAGTTTTCACCTCTTAATGTTTTTAGATTTCCCTTAATTTTTCCTTTGGTGAAGGGATTATTTGGTAATATTATTTACTTTCCAGATGTGCAGTTTTTAAATTTATTATTATGTTACTGATTTCTAATTTTTTTCTAATATGGTCAGATAATATAGTAGGTATGATATCAATTGCTTTTTAGAATTTATTGAGGTTTTCATTGTGGAACTCTCCATAGTTAATTTTTGTGAATACTCTCTGTTCCAAGAAACACGTGTTCTCTTTTGGGTGTTATTTTCCATGTAGATCTAGATGCTTGTTCTGATAGTTATATATATTTTTTAAATTTTTTGGTATGCTTAATTTATTTGGTTCTGGGAGGAATGTATTGAAATCTTCAATTCCAATAGTTGATATTTCTGTTTTTCACTTTATTTCTCTCAATTGTCACTCTATATTCTTTGAGGTTCAGGTGTTCATGATTCTTGCATCTTTTTGACATGCTTTTCTTCCCCCCAGCGTTATTGTTGCTCTTTTACACCTTGAAGTTTATTTTGTCTGATATTAACATTGCTACTCATGTTTACATTTGATTTGTTATTTTCTAATTTATCAATCCTGAGATAATAAAAGTACTTGCTTATATTTATTGTAAAGGTTTTGAACTTCTGTCATTTACATATAAATCACTAATCCATCTTGAATTTATTTTTACCACAGAGTCAACCATCTGTTTTTTTCCCTCACTGATCTGGAATGTCAGCTCTATTATATAACATGTTTTCATATACATGTGGTACTTGTTCTGGGCTCTGTACTCAGATATATTTGTCTATTTATCTTTGCACCAAACACTCTAGTCTTAATTACTAGCTTTATAACAAGTTTTAATATTGTGTAGAGCAAGTCCTCCAAACTGTCCTTCTTTGTAAGTATCTGGGTCTTCTGCTCTGCCCTGTAAGTTTTAGAAACATCTTCTCAGGCTTTATAGAACCTGTTGACTTTTTAACGCCTTGACCATGTTGAGTCTTTTATTCATGAACATGATAGTTCCTCCTATTTATTGTGGTCTTCTTTAATATAATTCATTAGAGTCTTATAATTATTAACATAAATGTCTTACATATATTTTGTTAGATTTATTTGTAGCTGTTTCTATTTAAAGTGATACTTCTTATTTGAGTCCATTTCTGTTTCTGGAACATAGAAGTGCTGTTGACTTTTATATATGGACTTTGTATTTAACAGCCTTGCTATTTTGAATAAGCACTCTTCTTAAATCTAATAATTTGGCTGTAGATTATTTTGCCTTTTCCATACAGGTAATCCTGTAAAATATGAATAATGATAATTTTAATTATTCCTTTCCAATTCTTATAACTTTCCTTCCTTCCTTCCCTCCCTCCCTTCTTTTCTTGTATTATTGCCCTAGATAGAACTTCCAGTATAAAATTTACTACAGATGGGATAATGATAGTCATTTGTTTATTTCAAAGAATATGCTTTCAATGTTTCACCAATAAGTTTTTAATAACTGTTTTTAAAGTAATCACTTTATCATGCTAAGGAAGAATCGTGTTTGCTAAAAACTTTTATCATGAATGAACATTGTATTTTTTTGAATTTTTTTTTTGCATCTACTGAGATCATTCTATGATTTTTTTTGTTCCTTTTATATGTTAATCAGTAAATTATGTTATTCAGTTTTCTAGAGCTGAGCTAGTGTTTTGTTCCTAGGATAGGCCTCTCTTGGTCATGATGAATTTACTTTTTTATTATTGCTGGATATAATTTAAGGAGTCCTGGTGGTGCAGTGGTTAAAGTGATTGACTGCTAACTGAAAGGTTGGTGGTTCAAAACTACCAGCAGCTCCATAGGAGAAAGATGTGACAGTCTGCTTCCGTAGAGATTTACAGTCTTAGAAACCCAATGGGGTCGCTATGAGTCGGAATCAATTCAGTGGCAGTGGGTTTAAATATGCTTTACAGATACTTTTGTTTATGATTTTTACATCGATACTTATAAGTGAGATTAGTTGGTCATTTTCCTTTCTTAAACTCTTATGGTTTTAGATGTCCAATTATGTTAGTTTTCCCCTGCCCCCAGTGAGTCTAAGAGTGTTCCCTATCTTTCTAGTCTATTCTCTAAAAGGTTTGTGTGAGATGGGGATTATCTGTGCCCTGAATGCTTGGTTGAACTCATTTGTAAAAAAATCTGGCCCTGATGTTGCCTTTGTGGCAATGATTTTAAATACTGAGTCAATGTATTTAATAGTTACAGGATTATTCAAATTTGTTATTCCTCTTTGAGTTAGTTTTGGAGTTTATATATTTTTATGAATTTTTGTATTTTGGCTGAGTTTTCAGATGTACTGGCATAAAATTATTCATAATATTTTTCTGCATTTTCTCTGAATCTATGCAGCAGCCTTTCTTATACCTGATGTTATTTTTTCCTTTTTCTTTGCTTAGTCTTGCCAGATGTTTGTCAATTTTATTAGACTTCTTATAGAAGGTGGGGACTTTGTCATTCTGTATCGAACTGACCTAAACCAGTGAGGAATTTCCTGCAAACGGGGCAGTGCTGCACCACGGCCACTGTTATAATCCTGTTAAATCTTCCATGCCATTACTGATATTTTTGTCTATAAATTAATGAAGTGACTGCTCTGATGATGATTTTGACAATTTCTCTTTGTAGGTTTTTAAGTTTTTCCTTACATAATTTGGAGTCTTACTATTGAGTGAAATCAAGTTTAGTACTTTTATTTATTCCTGGTATATTTTATCTTGTTTAAATATGCAATTATCCTCCTTACATCTAGTTAAAGTTTTTTGCCTGGAAAATAATTTTCTTTGAAGTTAACATAGGTACACTAGTTTCTTTTGGTTATATCTTTTGGTCTGTTATTTTTTACCCCTTGCTTTCAATCATTCTTTGTCCTTGAATACCTGGATTTGTTTTTCAAAGTCAGGTAATTTTTGTGTTTAGCTAGATATTCAAGTCCACTAATATTTATTGTTATTATTGCTGTATATGGAGATCAGTTGTACCATTTTATTTTGTGCATTCTATTTATCCCAGTTTTTCTTTTTTCTTTCTTTCCTGTCTGCTTTTGGATTGAGAGTGTTTTTTTCTCCTTTTACTAATACTACTTAGACAATTTCACATTTCTTTTTTCTTTTTTTTCAAATAAACTGGTGCCTATAAATTTTACCATGCAAGTTCAACAAAACAAGCATTTAAATTTGATCAAATTCCTAGCAAATAATACAAGGATCTTAGGATGCTTATCTCCAATCCCTTGCATCCCAACTTATATCTGTTCTTTCCCATTTTATTTTCATTCTTCTTTTTTTAAATTAAGAACACAAATAAGACATTTTTATTGTTTCAAGCAATCAGTTATTGTTTTGAATTATTCTCGTATTTGCCTTTTTCTTTGCTTTCAATTCTTCTGCAATGTCAGACTTTCTTTAATAGTTTTCCTTTTTTTTTATTATTTATGTTTCTTCAATAGGGATCTGCTAGAGGCAAGTTTTCTCCATTGTTTATAATCAAGTAGCCCTAAGGGTGTGTGTGGTAGAAGAATGGGAATGGAGAAAATGCTCTGGAGTTTGCTAGTTCACCTGCATGCACTGTCCACTGTCATTCCTGTAAGGCTTTCCTTCTCTTCTGCTGTTAGTCTTCCAAACCCTAGAAGTCAATACTAGTGCTGCTGGCTGTCTGATTGGTGATAGGGAACTGCACAGGCAATGAACTGCTCAGAGCGATGTAATGGTGAGGAAAGTACACACCGCCAATGTCTCTCCTAACACTTCCCCACCTTGCTGTGTCTGACCCTCCTTATCCTGGTTTCCATTTTTTTCCCAGACCACATCAGAGCCATATTTGGTCTCCCAAGGAATTGCTTAGTATGTAACCTCTGTCCCTGGGTGCCACAAGTGGGTAAACAATCGCTTGACTATTAAGTGAAAGGTTGGCTGTTCAAACAGGCCTGGAGATCTGCTACTGAAAAGTTACAGCCTTGAAACCCTATGGAGCACAGTTCTATTCTGCATACATGGGGTCGCCATGAGTCAGAGTTGACTTGATGGCAGCTGTCAACAACAACAACCTCAGTTCTTAAAATTCATACAGTTTCGCAGAAGGAGACAGCTAATTTGTGTATTGCTCGTTTTCTTTGAAGACATTAACTGTCCCTTTTCTTATTTCTTAAAATTCATACTTAACTCATTTACTTTTAATCTTTGTGGTTGTGTGAGCTTATGACTATGAATTTATCTCTAAGTACTAATTTGACTTCATAAGTTTTGACATGTATTTTCATTGTAATTTGGTGTGTTTTATAATTTCCATTGTGATTTTTGTCCTGATCTATGACTTACTTAGGAGTTTTCCAGCTTAGGGAGTTTTTATTTTATTTTATTGCTTTGCTTCCTATTTCAGCTACTTTGTGGTAAAAAAATGTATGGTCTGTATGTTATCAGATCTTTGAGATGGAATTAAATTTCTTTTGTGTCTGAATACTTGGTCATTTTTCCCCAAATATTTAAACTGTACTCGAATGGAATACATATTTTACATTTTTTGATAGCACAGACTTTTATTTATATTTATTAGATCAAAGTTGTTAATTTTGTTTAAAGGTCTCTTCTTAACTGTACATATGAGGGAAATTTGATACGCACAACTCTTTGCCCAGTGTCCACTGATATCAGGGATTCACTTAGAGCATAGAGTTGGATTCTGCTCCGACCATCACTGCCTGGTTTTCTATAGGGCTAAAGTGATAGATACACGACCAAAGGCAACCCCCTGTGTGTGGTGTTACCAAGCTCTCCCTGTTAAAAGCTTTTGTTTCTATGGACTATTCTTCCCAGAATGCAGGTTACCTCTGCCAGGCTGGCTTCCCCTCTCTACCATGCTGGATACCTCCCTACTCCCCACTCTCCTGTGTCCTGGCGGTTGTAGTTTCGATACGATTATAAAGATGCTAGAGGGACATTCCTTTGGAAACCCAGAAAGTCAGAAGTGTGCAGGAAGATATTGCTCATTTTTCTTACTGCCCTGGGCCCTATGGAGGAGAGTTGAAAAGGGATGAAGTGTCTTACTTCATTCTTTCCATTCTTTTAAGCAGAAAGAAACACTCTACCTCATATGACAAAGCATTAGTGGGCCACAATCTGGTTTTTCTCCTTCCAGTTCCATCAACTTTATAGTTAGAAGCTTCCCCTAGATGCTAGCCCTAGATCAGCTGTGTTTATTTTCATCATGGTTATAAACTTTTCTAGGTCTGTGGAACTTCAAAGATATTTTAGTTGGAAGGTGGAGAGGCTAACTCAACATGCTTTTAAATGGAAATGCCCTATTTTACCAGTTTTCACATAATATAAATTTATGTCTTTTGGCCACTAAAAAAAAAATACCACTAAATACTGGGTATTGCCTTTGGAATTTTTATGAGTGTTTAAATAAGATCCATATTTTTAGTCATGACTGTTTTTCCCTTTTTATGGAAATGTCATCAATACTGTGAAAATCCTAGAGGCCAAGTAAATGAAAAGAAGCCTGCCAGACTCACATATGAATTTAAATGGTTTTGGATGTCTTTCAGGATTTTACTATTTTGTTTCTTTTGTTTATCTGAAGAGTATAAATAATAATTCAGTTAAATACTTTCCTGAGGGTCAGCCCTTTTGTGTTTTTGATCAATAGCAATTCTATGTCAATTAACTATAAAAAATATTATATGATGATAATCTAATATCAAATTCATATTTTCATAGTTTCCAGTGTTGTTCATAAAACAGTTCATACAACTATGTACTATCTTTTATATTCTGAAGATTAAGGCAGAGTTTTAAAGTTAAACCAAAAAACTCCCCTCTTAGGGACCAGAGCTTATCTTTATCAAGTCTTCTAACCAGGCCCTGCCTTGTTCGTTGTTGTTGTTAGTTACCATCAAGTCGAACAAGTTCCAGCTCATGGAGACCCCACGTGTGCAGAGTAGAGCTGCTCCATAGGCTTTTCAAGGCCGCGACCTTTTGGAAGCAGATTGTCAAGCTAGTCTTCTGAGGCTGCTCTGGGTGGGTTCGAATTACCAGCCTTTTGGCTATAGCAGTGGGGTGTTTAACTGTTTTTGCCATCCCGGGAATCCTTTGTTTAGACCTCCTATAATGTAGTTTTTTTAAAAGCATAGACTTAGGAGTCAGACACTGCTCCTTAAATTTGAGTGAATAATTAAAACTGTCTTAGCTTCAGCTTTCTAAGGCATAATATGTAAATTATAATAATACCTACTTATATGGGGTTTATGTGACATTTACAAGACTAAGGTCACATAAAGCATTTAGTATTGTGCTTACCATATAATAAACACACCTTAAAAATTGGCTGTTGTTAAGCATTATGGTTCTTGTGCATTATACCAAGGCCTCAATGCAATGTTCTTCTATTTATACGTCTTCCCGAATAGTATTTTCCAAACCAAGTGATATTATACACTAATAAGCTGTCTACATACTTATGAATCCCATAGGTGAGAAAAAAGAAAAAGCTAAGCCAAATTGGTTTTACAGAGAGTCGTGGAGGAGACTTAGAAAATCATAAAATATGCTGCCTTGGAATCTTAGGGGATGCTGCCAAACCACATTGTGGTAGGGTTGTTTGTCTAGTATTGAGAATGGAGGTACATGCAGCTTTTGGAAACACGGCAATCAGTAGCCATGGCTTAATATTCTCCATCTTGAACCAATTAGGACCACACAACATCAGCTTTTAATAAGTGCTTGTTGAATGAATGGATGCAAAATTGGGTCCACTGATATAAATTTTGTTAGCAAAACAAAACAAAACAAATTCTCATTGATTATAAAGCCGTTACTTATATGCATATATATTTTTTCATCTGGACTGTTCAGCTGTGCAGCCTAGATTGCATTTGGTGACGTGGGCCCCTTTTCTCAGGGTTAAGTACATTATAACTCATATTTACCTACCGTCATCTAAGGAGAGAGACAGCAGAAATTGTACTCTGTGGTCCTACACAAAGTCAAAGGCCTCCTTTGAACTTCATTAAGAGAAAATATATGGCAGCAGGATCTTGAATCATCATCATTAGATTGTCCATATTTTTATATTCGTGTGTCACACAAACTCCGAATTTATCCCGTTAGGCAATGAAGGAGCAAATGTTGGTTTATGTTAATTAAAAAGCTACTCAAATTAAACCAATACCATTTAAAGTTGCATTACATGAAATGGACCATTATACATCACCTAGTAATTACAACTACACAAAAGTAATGGAGAACTAGATATAATTATTTTTTAATTTTGTCACTGATGATGCCCAAATTGGTCAGCTAAGGCACAAAACACCAGTTATTTGTCATCCAGAGAAATTAGATAATGGCTTAAAATGCTATACTTCTTTTACAGACAGATTCATTTCAGTCTTTTCCTGTCTCCACTTTTAAGTTACATGGGGTTTTAAGCTATTTAGACAGTATTACTCATAGACTCAGTTGAAATTGACTCAACAGCAACAAGTAGACAATATTAACTCAAAAAAGAAAAAAAAAGGTAATAATTAATGCTGAGTTCTTCCAGTAGATCTGAAACAATATAAAATAAATTATAATCATTAACCATGAAGAGAATATTGATATGATTGATAATTTAATATAGGGGTTGGCAAACTAGGATGTTGGACAGATCCTGCCCATGTCTATTTTTGTGCAGCTTGTGAGCTAAGAATGGTTTTTTCATTTTTAAATGGTTGGAAAAAAATTATGACATATTAAAATTATATGATACTCAGATTTCAGTGTCCATAAATAAAGTTTCATGGGAACCCAGCTGTACCTGCTTGTTTACGTATTGTCTATGGCTGCTTCCATGCTACAGTGGCGGAGTTGAATAGCTGCAACAGACCCATATGGTCTGCAAAGCCTAAAATATAAACTATCTGGCCCTTTCCAGAAAAAGTTTGCTGACCTTGATTTAACACACTGATTCCCAAAAGTTCGTCACTAGACCACATGCATCAGAATTAAGTGGAGAAAACGTATTCAGTGTGTTCTCCATCCTTCCTGGAGAGGTTCTTAGTCCGTGGGTCTAAAGCACCAGCAGTTCTGCTGGACAAAAGACCTGGGGATCTGCTTTCGTAAAGATTAAGACCCATTGCCATCAAGTCCATTCCAACTCATAACTACCCTATAGGACAGCGTGGAACTGCTCCATAGAGTTTCCAAGGCGCAGCTGGTGGATTTGAACTGCCAACGTTTTGGTTAGCAGCCGGGCTCCTTGTAAAGTTTACAGCCTAGGAAACCCTAAGTGGCAATTCTATTCTGTTGCATGGGTCGCTGTGAGTCGAAATCGACTTGATGGCACACAACCCACAAGAGCACAGTTCCAGGGCTCCGATTTCTGGGCCTGTCAGACTCGGTGGAAGAGTATGTGGCATCAGGTTTGGAAAACACTGACCTCATTACGCATGGGCTGGCTCAATTTGTGCTTCTAGGAAGTCAACTTTGGTATTATTTCCTTATTCATCACATCTCATTCATATTATATATAAAAACTTAAATACTATTTTCAGAAGGTGGACTCTTTCATTAGTGATGACAGCACACATTTTTCTCAGGATTTATTTTTGTTTACACTCCTAAAGTATTTTTATTTACACTTTTATGTTAATATGGTAATTTAAATAGGCTAATATAATTTACAGAGACAAAATTCATCAAGTGATATCACGGATTAAACCACTTGCCATGGAGAACAAATTAAGTACCAATATTCATAAGCAAAGCTATCACTAATTTCCCATTAATTTAAATTTGAAGTGAAGATGGTGCTGAATCATGAATTATGCCAAGAAAAAAAAGAAACTGGGCTCATTTATCTGAATAAGGCACAGAAATCTATATTGTAGTGAATGACACAGAAGACATGAAGCCATGTGCGCTGCATTCTGAGTGATCATTCAGTATTGAAACTCGGTAAGAATTTTGACCTAAGTCCTCTAAAGCAGGAATAGGAATATTGATAGCAGTGTTGATGTCAGTTGATTGTCTTTTCTCATTTAAGTTGTAATTTTCTTGGTTCTCGGCTTGACAGGTCATTTTTAATTTTATCCTGGACATTTTGCCTGTCCTGTTAAGATACTCTGGGTCCTATTCCTACACTCCAAGAAACCTTCATCAGCTGAGTTCTCTTTCAATCCCTCTTTTTGGTTGTGTTTAACATTGCTATAACTTATTTATCAAATGAAAAATTTTATTATATCGTTGTTTTCTTCAGGGGTTAATTAGTTAAGGCTTACTTTCAAAATAAGAATGTTTTCTTAATGATAGTCTCTACAGGCAATAAATAAATCTGTGTTAAATAAATACATGTAAACTGTATGAGTTTTAAAATAAAGGAGAGAACGGGAATGCTGACTCTATTCTTCCTCTCTTATTTCAGAATTGAGCTAGAAGAATACACATTTAAGTTCTGTAGATCTTTTTGTTTTATTTTTAGGTAAGCTTTTTAATAAAAATTTCTGTTGAGATAATTGTTGATTCACATGCAGCATGTGACCTGTTGCCACTGAGTTGATTCCAACTTATGGCGACCCCATGTGTTACAGGAGTAGAACTGAGCTCCATAGGGTTTTCTTGACTATAATCTTTAAGGAAGTAGATTGCCAGGCCTTTCTTCCATGATACTGTTGAGGACAAATCATTTCATCACCCAGAGACTGTATATTTATGACCGCTGCTTTAAAATCCTTGTCAGTTAATTCTTACATCTGACTCATTTCGCTGATAGCGTCATTTGATTGTCTTTTCTCATTCAGGTTGTAATTTTCTTGGTTCTTGGCTTCACAGGTAATTTTTAATTTTATCCTGGACATTTTGCCTCTCCTGTCAAGAGACTCTGGGGCTCCTTCCTATTTAAATTTTTTATTTTAGCTGACGGTCACCCTGTTTTCGGTTTATCGTGTCATTCCTGGCCACTTCTGTGGGCTGCGGTTCCAATAACAGTTTAATTTTCAGAGCCTTTGTGGTACATTTTGGTCTGCTTGTTCATCTGGTGCCGTTGGGGCTTCCGCTGGTCTTTACTTGTGCTGCCTAAAGGATTGGTGGGGCTTGTCCAAACTGCACCACCGGGTGGTTATCTGTTGGGGAGGGCAGTCTCAGGCCTGCAGAAACAATGAAACTTCCCAGGTCAGGTTGTTGTGGTGAGATCTATCTTGTTGGTGTTGCTGGGCGCCATCTGTATCTTTTGATGAGAGGGTGGAGTCTCAGGCCCGGTGGGGAAGAAGGACACTTCTGTGGCCATTTGTTGTTAGCGGGGCTCCCAAACAATCACCCTTTTTGGTAGGGCTAGAGGATCACCGAAGCCCTAGTGGCACAGTGGTTTAGAACTCGACTGCTAACCAGAAGGTCACAGTTTGAATCTACTAGCGGCTCCTTGGAAATCTTATGGGGCAGTTCTACCCTGTCCTGTAGGGTTGCTATGTGTTGGAATCAACTTGACAGCAATGGGTTTGTTTATTTGTTTCTTTGGTTTGGAGGATCACCTGGTTTGTTGAAGGATCTGTTTGATCCGAGGGAGGAATGAGCTTACCTGGACTGCCTTCTGCTGCAAGTTTAGGTGTCAGGAAGTACCAGTTTGATTTGCCTTCTTCTGTTGGGTGGGGGAAATGTAAGACACTGTGCTGGTGTGTTTTTCCTCCAGTCCTAGGGTTTCAAACCAGCTGGCCGCCTTCTTCCGCCTCTTAAAGATTTCTCCTTCGGTTGCCTCTTGTATTATTTCCAGGTTTTATAATTTTACTAAGCAGGGAGGAACGTGGAAAATGGGTTTATGTCATTTTGTCAGGACCTGAAGTCTTAAGTTTACCTAAGACTTCAGACAAATGCAACATATGTATAGAAGAAGATCCCACTGGTGGCAGTGGTTAAGAGCTATGGCTGCTAACCAAAAGGCCCGCAGTTGGAATCCGCCAGCTGCTCCTTGGAAACTCTATGGGCAATTCTTTTCTGTCCTATAGGGTCGCTATGAGTTGGAATCAACTCAACGGCAATGGGATATTTTGAAAATCCCTTCTAGCCAGAGGAAATAAAGCCAGATTATGATATTAAACAGCTAGTGGGTCACAGAAATGTCCCATATATCCCTTGTCTATAACCACTGAGCCCCCAGGGCTCCATTTTGATAACTAAATTAAGTGTTTGTGGTCATAATGAGCATTCTTGGCGTTCAGCTGTTTGTAGAGGAGGGAACAAAGGGCAGGGAGGATCCCACCTGTTTCTTTTTATAATATTTTTGATGTGAACACCTACTTACTATAATGCACGGTTAGAGACAAAGTCTTCACTGCTGTTTGGCAAACCTTTTATTCATCTCTTGTTGACTTCCTGTCCAGCTCCCCATCCCCCACATCTCTCCCACGTTGCAAATTACTAATTCCCCCCTTCCAAGCAAACTCTTTCCAGCTGACCTGCCCTCCTACTCATTTTATGAATCAGAGGTTTTGTAAAATGAGTTCATGCAACTTCTCTCCCATCATCTCCAAATCAGTGTTCTGATCAACATTGCACCTCTTCCCATATCAGTGTGATATTTTACATGTTTTTGATATGTCTTTGAAATCCTCTGTTTACTTCACTTTCTCCCCCGTCTCTGCTCGTTGCACCTCATAGGTTCTCAATCACCAAGTTCTGCCTTTTAAATATCTCCTAATTCTAGATGCTTCTTTTTTTCTCCCTCATATTGAAGTTCCAGCCCACATCATTTTATGCCTAAATTTTGTACTTGCCTCGTAATTGGTCTCTGCCTCCATGACAGTCTCCTGCTCTGTCCTTCACAACACGTCTTCTAAAACACAAATGTCATCGTGACAGTTCCCCATATAAAATCTTAAGGACTCCACCTTGCCAATATCAGTGTTTGTCAAATGCTAATATGAATTCAGATAACCCGGGAATTTTGGTGAAGTCCAGATTCCGATTCAGTAGGTCTGGGGCCCCAGATTCTGCGTTTCCAATGGGTGATGCCAGTGCTGCTTGCCTGTGACCACGCTGTGAATAGTGGGGGCCTGGAGGATTAAACGAAAGCCCTCAGGATCTGGCCTCAATCTAGCTCTCAGCCTTAAACCTGTTTTCCTTCCTCTCCAATCAACCTAAGGTACTTATCTACATTATAGACATAGATTCTCTAGTCCAAGCCACTGGTTTTTGGCATGTGCAAAAAAAAAGCACTTGAGCTGAAATCCCAGAATTTAAAATTCTAGTTAACTTTTCGTCTAACCTCTCAGCCCTGTCATAAAAAGGCAGCTGAGATAGGACAGGCAACGGATTCCAACCTCAGCAGCCATTCTGCCCTCTTGTGGCTTCAGCTTTCAGATGAATCCAAAATTGTAAAAGTCTTCACAGTTCTGTTTATTCCCTGGGTGGTACTGACGGTTAAGCGCTTGACTACTAGCCGAAAGGTTGGTGATTTGAACCCACCCAGAGGTGCCTCGGAAGACAGTCCTTGGAAATCCTATGGAGCAGTTCCACTCTGCGTACATGAGGTTGCCATGAGTCGCAATCGACCTGATGGCAGCTGACAACACTGGAAGGTTGGAGTGGGGACTTGGGGGAGGAGCTGCTCAAGCTCCATGAGATCTGCACTGGTGGATTTCACTGAAGCAACGTGATGATAGGTGGATCCTTCCAGGGCTACTGCGGACAGTACTGTGAAGTAGGTGATGTCTGTCCGGGTGATACTCTCATAACTCCTTTCAAAACCACCTTCCTTTTGTCTCAGACTGCCAATGTTGTCATGCTGTCTGAGATTCTCCTTCATTTCCCCCATGCAGAGATCTGCCTTCCCCTTTCTAATCTAGATACCTGGGTCAAGTCCCATGTCCAGTTCTCCCAAATCTACATACTCACACTGCTTATACACTTGTTTACTCATTCATCCACTAATTTTCATTCTAGAAATATTTACTGAGCAACTGCTATCTACTTGACTTTGTGCTAGGTACTGGAATATAGTGATGAAGAAGATAGACATAAATCCTGTGCTTAGCATTGCTTAAAGACTATGAGTGAGACAGACACTTAAACAAACAATTAGGGGAAAGTGTTAACAAAAAGGAACCCCTGGTGGTGCAGTGGTTAAGTGCTCTGGCTGCTAACCCAAAGCTCAGTAGGTCAGATCCACCACGCGCTCCTTGGAAACTCTGTGGGGCAGTTCTACCCTCTCCTATAGGGTCGTTATGAGTTGGAATCAACTCCACGGCAGTGGGTTTGGTTTTTTTTTTTTTGAATTAACAAAAGAAACACAGCCGTGCTTTGGGAGCCTGTAGCTTCTCTGCTAACCTGGAGTTCTGATAATTTATCCTAAGATGTTAATATCTGGTGATTACTTAATGTGTCACAGCTCCTACTGGTAGTGTCATTTAAACAATTGCTCTTTCTTTTTATTATTATTAGTATTATTTTCTATTGTCAAAGGTCAAATACTTCAACTGCATTGTGATTAAATAAGTTCATCCAGTGGATTAACCAGGACTTCATTTGGATGTAAAAAAGAAAACCCAGTCTGAAGTACTTAAGCAAAGTGAAGAAAACCATGATAGTGGCAGAGGGCAGAGTTGAAAACCAACCCAAGAGAAAGACAAAGGTGTAGGTGGACTCACGGACAACAGGAACCTGGGATTTATGTAAACTTCCTTGTCTCTATGTCTCCATGTCTCATCTGTGTTTCTCTGTACTGTTCACGTCTCATGGCATCTGCTATCCAGCAGAAATAGACTGTTTTTTCCCAGTTCTGGAATCCTTGGGTGGTGCAAACAGTTAATGCACTCAGCTGCTAACCAGAAGGTTGGAGGCTCAGTTCACCCAGAGGTGCCTGGAGAACGACTTCTGAAAAATCAGCCATTGAAAAACCTTATGGAGCACAGTTTTACTTGCATACACGTGGGATGGCCATGAGTTGGAATTGATTTGATGACAACTGGTTTTATTGGGGAGCCCCGGTGGCACAGAGGTTAAGAGCTCAGCTGCTGACCAAATGGTCAGCAGTTTGAATCCACCAGCTGCTCCTTGGAAACCCTATGGGGCAGTTCTACTCTGTCCTGTAGGGTTGCTATGAGTTGGAATCGACTTGACGGCAACGGGTTTAGTTTTTTTTTTTGTTTTTTTTTTATTGGTTTCTGGTTCCCAGAAATGTTGATCTTAACCTTTGACTTTGCATGTCAACTTTTACTTCTTTTGCTTTCAACTTGGCATCCATGGATTTCTTAGAACCACTGATGTCTCCATGTTGATAAGGTTTAATTCCTGCAGAAGTATACTTGTATTTTTATGCAGATAACATACACCTTCTGCATTTGTTTGCTGACTGCACCCTCCCACCGTGAGGCATCCTTGCAAGTGTGCTATGCTAATTTTTTTTCACAGCAGCATGTAGAAAAAAACTGGCATAGAGGGCACCTATGAAAATACCTTGTGGGGGGGAGGGCATCGCTGGCAGACGAACACAGAAGGCATGCATTATTTGTGTAAAAATATGGTAATTCTTTTTCCTATTTTCCTGACTTCTCAACTGATTTTTCTGGAAATTCGGGTTTCAGAAAACCATTTCCCATAAAATATTGGGAAGGAATTCCAGCGTGAAAACACTACTACTTATACATAACTTCTGTGGGGAAATGTGTTTCAAGTTCGAAATGACTGATTTGCCATGTGAAAACTCTTGATAGAGTCTTCTATGGGCAAGGGGGCTTTATGACATGGTCCATGTGATTTTTCTTCCTATCCCTGGAGCCGAGATGGAATTCTTATATTATGACTGTTGTCCTTAAAGCAAATTGCTAAAGGGCTCTGGACACCTCTTCCTCCAAAGAATTTTATACATAATGCAACAAGGTAAGGGGACCTGTCATACTTTGTGAATTTCCTAGGTGAACTTTGTCCAGATGTTATGCTTGCTTGTAATTTTAACAGTGGTATTAAAGAATAAAGGAGAAAAGATGCTTTTTTTGTTGTTTTCCAGTGTCTTGAATAAGGTAAAGAAATGTGACCCAATATTAACATGATCTGTCATTTCTGCACCAGGGGAATTATAGAAGGGGTCAGAACATCCCCTTCCTTGGAAGCATTCATACCCCTGCACCACCAGGGTTTGGCTGTGGACAATGGGCAGAGCCCTCTGGGCTGACTTTTATCTCTGAGTGTCCAAAAGTGCTCAGATATTTGCAAGAAGAAAATAACAATCCCACCAGCAGAGGTTTGAAGTCAGTGTAGGCAATATGTGGACTTGGGGAGATTTTGATGAGAACTGCAAATAAAAGAGAAGCAAAAGTAACAAGTTACTGACATCTGGATGACTGTCTTAATAGTACACTTGTGTGTCCATCAAACTCATACACTGCATGGTGGGAAGGTAGCACAGGAATTGAAGTCAGGTGCCAGATGTTCAGTAGATCTTGGCCATGCTGAATTCAAGTCAGGGTCTTGCCTTTGATCTGCTTTACAGTATAACTGGATCGATGAACCAAAGCAAAATTCAAAAACTCTTAAAATCACATCTAAAGAAATTTATAAGCAAAGGCAATGATCATAGGGTGAATGTGCCACAGCAAAACTTCAATTCGTTGTAACTTTATTAAACACAATCCTTAATTACCTAGAGTTTTAAAGAAAGAACAAAGTATCAGGAAATAAACTGCTATCAGTGTCATTTCAGAATCTAACATTCTGTCTGCCTTCTATAATTGTCTGCCTTCTATAATTGCATCTAAAATAGTATACAGTGAAAAATATGTTCAGAATGATCACTTTTAAACTCTGGAATGACTGAAATAATGAACAAAAATTGTCTGCTCTTTAGAATTCTTATTAAGGTAAGAAAATGAAAAATAATTTGCAACACCATTGAAAGAAAATGGAGGTTTTATAACCAGAACATTTAAATGAACCAGAATCCCCAAATCGTTACACATTCTGGTTAATTGAGGCAGTTTTATACATGGGTAGCCAGAGGGAGGAATCCTGGGTAGTGCAAACGGTTAAGTGCTCCACTACTAGCTGAAGGGTTGGAGGTTCAAACCCACTCAGAGGCACCTTGTAAGACAGGCCTGGTGATCTGCTTCCAAAAGGTCACAACCTTGAAAACTATGGAGGAGTTTTGCTCTGCACACATGGAGTCGCCAGGAGCCGGAATTGACTCTATGGCAGCTAACAACAACAGCAACCCAGGGGGAGCTTGGAGTAATCACATCACAGCAGCTTTTAAACCTTCTGGATTTGCAGGGAGCTCTGGGGATTACTGGAAACCCTGCTGGTGTAGTGGTAAGTGCTATGGCTGCTAACCAAGAGGTTGGCAGTTCAGATCCACCAGGTGCTCCTTGGAAACTCTATGGGGCAGTTCTACTCTGTCCTCTAGGGTTGCTATGAGTTGGAATCGACTTGACGGGAACAGGTTTTTGGTTTATAGGGATTGCCAATAGCTGACTTTTGTGACACGGTAAACCATCTCTCTAAAACCCAGCCATCTGTTGATATGGTGCTTTACCACACCCCTCAGGGTCTTGGGGAATTTCCGTTGAGACCAAGCAGTTAATGGTAGAAGGAGTGTTTTGGGAAATTTCCACTTTGGGGGCATTGGCTCTCTGATTTCTTCCCCTTTGATGAATCCTCTGGGGTACTCTCAAGTGTGACTTGGGGTTATTTGAGCTGTCCCCTTGGACTTATCTCCCGTTCTATCTGTCTCGGCCACAAAGCTGCCTTGGCAGGTAGTTTGGTAACACAGGCTTAGGGAATAGCCAGTTCTAGAATCTGTGCAGAGCGCTGGGCAGTCACCAAGGGAGCAGCTCAGAGCAGCCAGCCTTCCATTCCTCAGTGTCTCACACATACCTAAGGCAAAGGAGTAACACCACAGCAGTCAGGCTGCTCACAGAGACTCAGTAAGGAGCCTTGGGAAAAGGCTGGAAGCCTGGCATCATCTGCTTTCCAAACCCAGACTGAAACCAGAAACTCAGACCAAGGATGCTTTTAAATTCCCCAAGTCCTTCAACCTAAAGGCACATATAAATGAGTAAAATAAAGAAAGGAAGGGAGAAACCAAACCCTTTGCTGTCGAGTTGATTCTGCCTGATAGTGACCCTATAGCACATAGTAGAACTGCTCTGTCGGGTTTCCTGGGAGCAGCTGGTGGATTTGAACTGGAAGAAAGAAAGGAAGGAAGGAAGGGAGGGAGGAAGGAAGGAGGAAAGAAAGACAAATAAATGAAAGGAAGGCAGGCAAACTGAAAAAAATTATTTCCCAGGCCAATCACAAAGCTAATTATGTTAAGCGCTCAAGAATAAATAAAATCTAAAAGTGATAGTTAGGCAGACTTTATGGGGGAAACAATTAGAGCCCTGGTGGCCCAGTGGGTAAGTGCTCAGCTGCTAACTGGAAGGTTGGCAGTTTGAACTCACCAGCCGCTATGTAGGAGAAAGATGTGGCAGTCTGCTTCCGTAAAGATTACAGCTTTGGACCCTGTGAGGCAGTTCTGCTGTGCCCTAGAGGGTTGTCATGAGTTGGAACTGACTTAATGGCAATGGGTTTGGGTTTTTATTTTTGGTTATGGGAAAAACAATGCCTCTCCACCAGCAAACTACCCAGAGTACATCCTTAGCTATGTTTTAACTTGTTATTAAATAGCAAGATCATTACTACCATCATAATTTTTAAATGGTGGTGGCAGTGAATGAGCTTTGTTAGACAAATAACAGAATAACATTGCTTCTATTTTCTACGATAAAGACAATAACAATTGCCGTCAAGCCTTTAACTGACTCGTGGTGACCCAGTGTGTGTCAGGGTTTTCAATGGCTGATTTTTTTGGAAGTAGATTGGCCGGCCTTACTTCTGAGGTGCCTCTGGGTGGACTTGAACTTTCATCCTTTTGGTTAGCAGCTGAGTGTTTTAACTGTTTTTACCACTCAGGGGCTCCTTTTCTACTACAGCAGCTGTTAATAAAACATACTATATCATGGAGATCTGGTGCTCAGTGGTTAAGAGCTCAGGTGCTAACTAAAAGGTCGGCAGTTTCAATCTACCAGTTGCTCATTGGAAACTCTATGGGGCAGTTCTACTCTGTCCTATAGGGTCACTATTAGTCAGAATTGACTTGATGGCAACAGGGTATACTATATCATACCATATCACATCATGCTTAAATTATATACTTGGTTGCAGAATTTATTTCCCTGAGGGAAGATTGATCACAAAAGGTGTATTTCAGAAATACGGGGGGGGAAAAAAAGAAGCTAAGTTGAGTATCTATTTGTAACTGAATAAATTCTTTGATCCTTTATATGCAAACTGAACTATCCTGACTGGATACGCCAGCCCTTGACTCACTTTCCATCCACCGTACGTCTTCCACTGTAGCAGTTACTGTTTGTACCCCACCCATATCTCCTCAGTTCCCCCATTTCTGGGTCCCCCAACCTGTAAATGCCTGTGATTTGTTCCCTGAGTGTCTTCTCTGGCCACTGGAGTCCTCCTGAACCTGCAGGGGGCAGACTAGCAATGCCTAGGAGTTAACACCTGCTGGCAGCAACCCTCAACCAATGACTGAGGAAGGTTGGTGGAAAATAACCTAGCTTCCTTGCACCTTAGTTCGGATAATGTTGAAGCGTGTTCTACAGTGTCTCTCAGGGTTTCCCAGAGGAACTGGTTCCCAGTTCTCCATAGTGGTAACCTGGGATTAACTTCTAAATAAACTCTTGGACCATGTTCTTGTCTGTTTTGGGAGAACCCAACCTAAGACATCCATCAAAGTCCTAATTTCAGCTGCTCTATTATAATGTTTCTCCCTGCAGTTTCCACCTCCAGTAACCCAGGGAGTGATGAGTGTCAGAACATCAGCCTGAGGTGACAGCGGTGCACTTAACCATTTCCTTCTCTGTTCTGGCTTGTACTACCTATACCCCTACCTGCATCCCCATCCCCACCTCCACTGCCTTTCTCACTGCAACCCAGTTCCTACCCTCCCACCTACAAGCCACCACTCTTCCTGGAAATGATAACCATTGCTAAGTCTTGTGGGAAAAAAAAAATTGCATTGATAAAATAGACGGAAGAGATACGTACATATCGACTTCCTGCATATAACCTTTCTCAGTTCACTACCACCAGAATTTCTGAGGAACATCCAGAAATCCAGGCATTTCCTTTGATTGTTGCAGCTACCATAAAAGTAAGTGGAGCAAAATCTCTGATTCTACGCCTACCACCACTCTTCCTCCACCTCAAGATAACAAATTGTTTAAAATAGTTTGGAAGTACCATCGCTTTAGCTCTTACGTTACACTGTTTCTGTTGTTCCCTTTCTATTTATACCTCTAGTCCAAGCACTTTTTTCCCTGGAACTGTTGATAAGTAAAGCTTAACCTAACTGCATCAGGTCTGAACAAAGCTGACAGCCCTCTCTGTGTTCTCTTATTGACAAAGTCTTTAAAGCCAAGAACTGGGTAAAAAGAGAGCATTTCTGAGCAGGTGCTTTCTCATCCAAATCAGTAAGAGCTATTTTTCCCCGTTTTGTCCTGTATGCTGTTTATATTGCAAGATGATTCTTCTTTACACCTTTTGTTCAGTGGGGACCATGGGTTTGCTCTGAGCTGCATTTATTCACTCTGTTGCCCAGTCATTGGAGCCACCAACACGTGTCATTTTGGACAGACCAGTGACTTGGCAGAGTTTCCCAAAGCGAGATCCTGCACCACCTGCATGAGCGTCACATAGGGCAGTGGTTAAAATGCAGGTTTGCTAGGCCACCCTCTCCCTCGACTGACTCAGTGCAACTTTGGGGAGAGGCCCAGTGATTCTACGGACAGATAAGTTTGAGAACCACAGGTTTAAGGGTTCGAGTATGGTAAGAGGGTTTAGACTGTGAAGTGAGAACCTAAGTTTTCCTTGTGTTTCCCAGGACTGAATTCATGGCATTGACCTTGTTAGCTGTAGATAACTAAGCTAATAAACGTTTACACCAAGGCTTATTCCTAAGAATGACAAAGACTCATGCTACTCCTTTCTGCTGGAAAATGAAAATCAAAACAAAAACAACAAAGAAAGCAATTGTTTCCAAAGAGTAAAATGCATACAAGTTTCCTAATGGAAAAAAAGTGGCATGTGTAACTGTAAGGCTGAGGAGGTAGGAGCAGGACACGTATTTTCTCATATTCCTCTAATAGCAAATCTAAGAGGAAAGAAATTCTAGCTCCCTGACTTGGGTGGTGGAGAAAAATCGAGGAGCTTAGTTGCATTTGTATTGGGAAAAAGATGTTTTTATTTTCATTGTATTTCTCTAAAATCAGTTATCATGTGTTTTTGGTAATGATATTTATCTTTCCCATCCCTGTGGTCTTATATAAATGCTCTTGACTTTCCCATCTGTCAAGATGCTATTAAGTAAATGCAATCTCTTTAGAAATAATCATTGTTTCCTGGCTCTGGATTGGGAAGGATTTCCAAAGACGATGACAGGAGTTTGGAATCAAACCATCATTGGTATTGTCAGGACAAGATTCCTTATAGGCATACAGAGGATAGCTAGCTTAAGGAGGAGGGGGGTTACTTTGGAACCCCATAGTGAATGTGTTTGTAGATGTCAACAAACTGTTAGGAGAAAACATGCATGACTCTGTTGTGTAAACAAATATCTTCCTGGAGTAGAGAATGGGATGTGGGATCAATTGATCTGCATAAGAACAGAATAATTCTAATGTCTTTTAAAAATTCTAAGGTTTCAGAGCCATGTACAAATAAAACTTTTTTTTTAATTGTACTGAAATACAAATAACATAAAATTTTCCATTTTAACCATTTTTAGAGAAAACATCTTTTGATGAAGAATTTCACATTTGCTACTGATGGGAGATGGCAATATTATGTGACATTTGCCCATTAAATGTGTGTATTGTCCTTTGGGGTGCCCTAGTGGCACTGTAGTTAAGAGCTTGGCTGTTCACCAAAAGGTCAGGAGTTCAAATCCACCAGCCAGTCCTTGGAAACCCTGTGGGGTAGTTCTACTCTGTCGAATCGGGTCTCGGTGAGTTGGAATCAACTCGACAGCAACGGGTTTGGTTTGGTTATTGTCCTTTGGACATTGCAGTGTGTCCCCACATCCACTTGTACAAAATGATATTGTTTGTAGTTCAGTATTACTGACTAAACTAAAGTCTTTACTGGCTCCAGATGAGAGGTGCTGGCTATAGGAGTTCTTGACAGAGACTTTGGCACTGAGTGCTCTTGCACTGTGAATGGTTTCCCAAAAGCTCCAGTGTCTCCCACGCCTGCTCTGTTATACATTCCCTGTTCTGCAGCTCTCCATCTCTTTATACCTAACCAAGAGTTTTCCAAGTCATAAGATCTGGAAGTGCTTCCTCATCACTTAAATACCCAGCAACATGAATGAGTGACATTTTGCACAGCTTTTCTGTTTATGAGTCATAGACCCAAGGAACATGAAACAATTTTAAATTGTTTGAACCTTTTGTTAGTCTCCTCCTAATTAGTGTCCATTGTGTTTCAAAACCCATTTGTATGTACTTATTAATAGCAGAAGTATTAAATGAAACCATGGAAACCTCTGGAGGAGAAGCAATTCTCTGATTTCTTTTTACCACACGAGGAAATCACTCAATTTCTTCTCTAATCAAATCAGAAGCTTCAACTTTAAATGTTGAAAATTATCATTTAGTAACTTTTCTTCCCCCCAACTTTTTAGTCTCTTTGAGTTTCCACCACTACACAGTGTCTGCCAACTTCTTGACAGGAATTATTTGTATCAAGTAATCAGAACAGATGAATGGATAAACAAGATGCAGTACATACACACAATGGAATACTACTCAGTCATATAGAGAAATGAGGTCCTGGTAGATGCCACAACATGTATGGACCTAGAAAACACTATGCTGAGTGAAATGTCAGTTGCAAAAGGACAAGTATTACATGATCTCGCTTATATGAAATACCTAGAATAGGCAAGTGTGTAGAGACCAAAGTTTATTAGTGGTTACCAGGGGTGGGTGAGAGGGAGGCAGAAAGGGGGCTTATTGTTTAGGGGGGACACTGAGCTGCTGTTAAGGGTGATGAAAAATTTGGAAATAGACAATGGTGATAGTTGAACAACATAATCAACATAATGTCACTGAATCGCACATATAAAAAATGTTGAAATGTCAAATGTTTTGCCACATATATATTTACCACAATCTTTTAAAAAGTACTTTTTAACAAGTTGCATTTGTATTGGGGAAAAAAAATGTTTTTAATTTTCATTGTTTTTTCTAAAATCAGTTATCATGTGTTTTTGGTGATGATATTTACCGTTCGCATCCCTCTGGTCTTATGTAAATGCAATTTCCATTTCTCCATGACTGACATCATAATTGAAATAATTATTTTTGACTTGGGCTTTAAAAAATTCTGACTTTTAGGTTTTTATGCATCAGTTTTACCCTAAACCCACCCTTATCTCCAAGCTGTAGCTAAACTGTGATCATCCATAAATCCTTGCCACTCAAGATGTGGCCTCTAAACCCACAGCATAAGTCTTACGTGGAAGCTGGCTGGAAATGCAGAATCTCAGGCCCTGCCTCTAGACCTGCTGAATCTGAATCTGCATTTTAACTAGATTTTTTAGTGATTCTTGTTCACATTAAATTTATGAGACTCTGGTATGACTTAATCCTGCTTTCTGGTAAGCCAAGCTCATTGCTGTCGAGTTGATTCAGACTCATAGCAATCCTGTGGGACGAAGTAGAACTTCTCCATAGGGTTTCCAAGGCTTTACTCTTTCTGGGTGCAGACTGCCACATCTTTCTCCCATGAAGAGGCCGGTGGGTTCGAACCACTGACCTTTTGGTTAGCAGCCGAGCACTTAACTATTGCACGAAACACTCCTCCCCTTTCTTGTAGTGCTCTCAAATTAAAGGAACGCGGTGGCTCAGTTTTATAAATCATAGTATCTTAAAGGGATACCATAGTAACCTAAAGATAGTGAATCTTCAAAGGAGAAGACTCCTTGATGATTGAATCTACCATTGAGCATCCTTCTGGCAGCTCCACCTGGGCTTTAGGTCTTTAGGTACTTTGTTGTTCATATGGTGTCTTAGTCATCTAGTGCTGCTATAACAGAAATACCACAAGTGGATGGCTTTAACAAAGAGAAGTGTATTTTCTCACGGTCTAGCAGGCTGCAACTCTAAATTCAAGGCATCAGCTCCAGGGGAAGGCTTTCTTTCTCTGTTGGCTCTGGAGGAAGGTCCTTGTGATGCATTAGCCTTCCCTTGGTCTGGGAGCATCTCAGCGCAGGAACCTCAGGTCCAAAGGACACACTCTGCTCCTGGCACTGCTTTCTTGGTCGTATGAGGTCCCCATGTCTCTCTGTTCACTTCTTTCTTTTATATCTCAAAAGAGATTGGCTTAAGACACTATCTAATCTTGTAGATCACATCAATATGACTGCCACTAATCCATCTTATTACATCGTAGTGGTAGAATATACAACACACGGGGAAATCACATCAGATGATAAAAGGTAGAGAATCATACAATACTGGGAATCATGACCTAGCCAACTTGACAGATATTTTGACAGTTTAATCCACGACACATGGCGTGCCCCTGGCACTGCACTGGAACTGGAAGAAGACGAGAGTGTGTGGTGAGGAAGCTCACAGTCCAGAGGGGAGGCACACAGGTAAACATGCACATCCGATGCACTCTTGACAATGGAGATGCAGAAGCAGGACAGAGGGAGTGATCGATTCTGTGGGTAGCAGGTGGAGCAGAGGAAAGAAAAGGAAGGCTTCCGAGAGAAGATGTCTCAATTTTAAATGTTTCACACCATGGGCAAGATGGAGTATGTTCCTGGCAGACAGGCATGAAGAGAGTGAGACAGATCAACATCTTTAAGGAAATTCACATGGTTTAGTTTTGCTGAACATGAAGTATGTAGCCATGTGGAGGCAGTGGGTGGTTGGGAGCCCATAAAAGCAATGGGAAATGAGGCTGAGGTATAGACATGAATGGTCTTGTGTGCTAAGGAACTTGACTTTTATCAGAAAGGGCCTGAAGAATCTTAAACAGAGGAAGGGCAACAAGCTGGTTTTGTATTTTTAAAAGGCCATTCTGAATGCAGTGTGGGGAATGACCTGGAGATGAATGGGGCA
Source organism: Dugong dugon (assembly GCA_030035585.1). Lineage (NCBI taxonomy): Eukaryota > Metazoa > Chordata > Mammalia > Sirenia > Dugongidae > Dugong > Dugong dugon. Next base: position 15,064,392 of record CM057480.1, on the reverse strand, counting down.
GAGTAGAGTCAGGGAGATCAGTATGGAGGTGGCTGCAGTGGCCCAGGTGATAGATAGTGGCTATGTGGCATGAGTTGGTGGCAGTGGGGATGGACAGCTCAGAATAAAATCTAAGGATAATAAGGAGGAACTTGTACCTGATCAGATAGGTTGATCTCTCTGCTACCAGCTTCTCTTTCAAACCTTTGAAGACAACAGTTCTTTGCTGAGTCTTTGCTAATCCACAGCAAATATCTCTAGGTCCTTGAACTGCTGCTTATATGACATGGGTTTGCATCCCTTTGCAAGTACGTCAGTTTATTTACAGTTCTCATACATTGTGGTGTCAAAAGTTGAAGAAAAGGTAAAGTTGAGTGGGGAATGGGAACTAAAACGTATTGGTTACCTAAACATTGCCAGGTGCACCACAAACATTGGCTCATTATAGTTCTTACAACTCTGCAAAGGAAGATTTATTTTATCTATTTTAGAGATGAAAAAGAACAAGGCTCTGGAGATTGAGGATCTCACCTACAGTCACTAAGTACTGGTAGAATCTGAACTTGTACCCAGAGATCTGTGATTCAGATAGTAAACTACCTTCACTGCAGTGATGCTTGAACTACTACAGTCATCCCTTTGCCCGGATACCAAAATCCACGGATGCTCAAGTCTCATAAAAATGGGGCAATACTTTTTCTATTTTCACATAGCACAGGAATGAACAGTGTTTGGCTTTTAAGTGGAATTGTGGCGGTCAACCAGGTTAGGATAGACACAGAGGCACTGGATCAAAGCAGGTACTTTGAAGGACAGCTGCATCCAGCCTTCCACCACAGGCCTCCCTCCAAGCCAGGGGTCCTCAGGTAGGAGGTCTTGGGTGACCTTAGACGCCTGCGCTGAAACCCCGCCCTGCCGCGACTCCCCCCAACACTTTTCATTAGCCATCTTTACAAACCTGGGCTTCTAACCGCTGTTTGTTCTGAGTTCCAGGTCTTTGCACATGTGCGCAGGCTAGGATCTTGGCGCAGGCTAGGATCTTGGCGCATGCACAGATCTAGAGGATCGTGTCCTTGCCTGACCACAGACCTGAGCATTGCGGAAAGGGAAGATACAGCACACAGTTCCACCCGAGCCCCTTTGGAAAGCCAGAAGTCCCACAACTTGAACTTCTATGAAGAGTGGCTCAGCATGATTCAGCATCCGGATCTCCAGATCTGGGCGTGGGAGGGATTGGGGTGTAGGGTTTCAGGCACCAATCTCTGCCCCCCAGGGATTCGAGGACATATAAGGTGTCCAATCCCCTGGGGCGGGAAGCGCCTGGTCTTTTGGCCACTAGGCCCCACGTTGTTCCTTGTCTGCGCAGACAATAAATTTGCCACTTTGTGTTTCCCTTGCAGTTGGTGTTTTGATCGGCTAATAGGGCAGGACAAGAACCTGAGGAATTGGGTTGCAGCGTGTATATACGGTGCAGAGCCCTAGGTCCCGGGCCTGCCAACTTTGTTCTCTCCTTCTGGACCCAGACCTCTTCCACAAACATACTTCGCCAGTTCCTCCTTCAGGCCAGGAGGCACGCAGGCGTTAGTTCGTGACCCCATTCCTAGTGTCCTCACTTGGCTACATTGTGTTGAGGTGCGGCTGCCTCTGTTCCCCCGGGAGCTTCTTCCTTCACAGCCACACGCCATTCCTCCGGCGAACCCTGTCTTGCCTTGTGCTGCTCGGCCCTTGAACTGCTTACCTACCCCCATCCCACCCCGCCCGCAATGTTTTTGATCCGCGATTGGTTGAAGCCTCCTTTAGGAACCCGCAGATACAGAGGACGGGCTGTACCATGTGACAGTGACATTGATATGTCAGCCTTGCTTATTTAACACATTCTCCAGAACCAAAGGATAAGCAGAGATCTCTGCATGGCCAGTAGGTGACACAGAGCCTCTGTTCTCTATAAGAAAGGGCCTGACGTGCAGAGCTTATTTACTTTGTACACAATTCTCCCAAGTTTTGCCATATGCTTTTCCAACCCACGGATGATTAGAAGCTGCAAATTAAGAATGAGTGGGAAGCAAGTGACATCTAATAGCTAACTATCTGACATCAAGGGAAGAGACTGAAAAATGTAAAGAACCAGAGATACAAAAATCAAGACGCCTAAGTAGTATTTATGGTCACTAACATAGAGGCAAAACATCCCATAGACTTTAATGATCTCTGACAGTATTACTGTATTATAGCCAAACAGAATTATTTTATCTTCGAGTTGATATAATCTTGTCTTACACCCAGAAGGGAAAGTCTCAATGTTACATCCCAGGCCAGAGGGTCTTTTTGCTTCTCCTTTAGCCCTCCAGGGGTGAAGAATACATTATTGTATATGATAATGTGCTATATGACAATATGGATCTCTTTTCTAATTAGAAGTTGTCAGCAATTATAGAAGATTCTTAAAGTCTTCTAACCAAAATTTGTCTCTTCTTAATGTCCACTCATTGTCCAGTGTTTGGTAGTCCTTTACATGATAGTCATGCAATTATCAGACAAAAGGAGCCCTGGTGGTGCACTGATTAAGATCTCAGCTGCTAACCAAAAGGTCAGCAGTTCCAATCCACCAGCCACTCCTTGGAAGCCCTAATGGGCAGTTCTAGTCCATCCTGTAGGGTCACTATGAGTTGGAACTGACTCAACGGCACCTAACAACAACAACAATTGTTAAACAGCAAGTTACAGAACAGTAAAATAATATATTCTGTTTTGTGCACCAGTTACCAGTTGCTGCCAAGTCGGTTCTGACTCATGGCAACCCCACGTGTGTCAGAATAGAACTGCGTTCAGAAGGTTTTCAGTGGCTGATTTTTTGGGAGGAGATTGCCAGGTCTTTCTTTTAAGGTGCCTCTGGGTAGACTTGAACATCCAGCCTTTTGGTAAGCAGCTGAGTGCCTTAACTGTTTGTACCACCCAGGGACCCCCCCTTTTGTATAGGGGTGTTAACAAACTGTGTATGTGTATGTACATATAAATACCTTAAACACTTATGTGCTATTTGAGTGTTTCTTACAGTGAACATGTGTGTTACTTTTTAAATGAAAAAGTATGTATCTTGTGTGGATGAATTTGAAATAGAGTATCAAATCCAAATACCCACTTTTTCAGACTTCTCTGTTCAGTTCTCACACTGGCTGCACATGAAGCACTTCTTCCTCTGACCCTGACCACCTGGAGCTAGGTCAGACTGCACAAGTTAAAGAGCACAGTCCTTCAGACTGCCACTCAGGCCCAGAATCTCAGATGCCAGCCACAAGTTTTGGACTCTGCATGACACCCTCACTTCTGACCTGCTGGCTGTAAATTTGGGGTTTTCCCTCTACCCCTTCAGGATGCCAGTCACAAGCATGTCCCTTTCCTCCCAGGCTCCCTCACTTCTAATCTGCAGGCTACGAATTTGGAGGTTCCCTCTACCCCTCAGAATACCAGCTCTAAGCTCAGGGGTTCCCAGCACCCCTCACTTCTGACCGCCTAACTCCCACTACTCTCTTGGGTTTGATAGTTTGCTGGAATAACTCACAGACCTCAGAGAAAGTGCAGTGCTTACTATTATAGTTTTATAATAGCAAAAAAAGGATACAGAGAGATGCAGAGGGCGAGGACTGAGAGGTTTCCGAACATGAAGCTTCTATGTCCCCAGGGGCATGCTGCCCTCCCACATGCATCAATGTCTTTCGCCAAACAGGAAGCCTGTGGAGCTTCCATCTCCAGATCCTTTACTGGGGCCTCATTGCATAGGCATGAATGATTGAATCATGCCCCCTCCCATCTCCCCAGTGAGCTGATATCAGGTCACTTGGTAGTCTTTCTGTCTTGACCAGCCCACACTCCTTAGCACAAACACTTAGGCGTGGTTTCAATAATAAAGATTCCTCAATTACTCAGGAAATTCCAAGGGTTTAGCATTGTCTCTCAGGATAGACCACATTACTTTGGTCAGAGTTTAAGTTTTTACCTTACATATCTTTAAAAGAGAAAAAATGGAGAACAGGAAAGTTTTTACTTGGTTGGTCCTGCCCTAAACTGGCTCTTCACTCTCAACTGTTAATGTGCACATGAATCACATAGAGATATTGTTAAAATGGAAATTCTGATCCAGTAGGCCTGTCTTGAGGCTGAGATTCTCCACTTCTAATAGGCTCCCAGGTGGTGGGACTATGCTTTGAGTAACAAGGATTTAGAGATTCCTTATTGGGCCCACTCATTGCAATTCTTTTAATGAAGACAATGCATCTCCTTCAGTTAATCCTCTTTCAACTACAGACCCTGGTAGTATACATCATTACTTATTATTGCTAGGGCACCCTCTTGTTCGGATACCTTTCGGTATAGCCTCAGGTTAAGTACCACAGGTAGCACATCCGGTACTTGGGTTTCACTTATCTGTGACCTTCAGTTAGGCAGATGTGCATTCGTTTCCCAGATAGCCATTTGCTGGGCAGCTCTAGAGTAACTTTCTAAGGGATGAGTCAGGCACCAGCCCCTCTGTCCTCTACATGTAGGAAATGCATATCAAAGTTCACCCACAGCACTGTTGAAGACCATACACTAGGTTTGAGATTGGGAGTGAAGAGTGACAGCACAACATTTATTTTTATTTTTTTATTGTTGTAGTTTGAATGAAGTTTACATTTCAAGTTAGTCTCCCATACAAAAATTTATACATACATTGTTATGTGACCGTACTTGCTCTCCCTGTACTGTGACAGCACACTCCTCATTTCCATCCCTGATTCCCCATGGCCATTCAACCAGCTCCTAACCCTCTCTGCCTTCCCATCTCACCTCCAGACAGAAGCTGCCTGTTTAGTCTCTCTTATCTGCTTGAGATAAGAGGCACACTCCTCACGAGTATCACTTTATGTTCCACAGTCCAGTCCAATCCCTGTCTGAAGAGTTGGCCTCGGAAATTGTTTTAGTTCTGGGCTGATAGAGAATCTGGGGGCCATGCTTTCCGGGGTTCCTCCAGTCTCAGACCATTAAGTCTGGTCTTCTTACTAGAATTTGAGTTCTGCACTCCATCCTTCTGATGCTCCATCAGGGACTCTCTGTTGTGTTCCGTCAGGGTGGTCATTGGTGGTAGCCAGGCACCATCTAGTTCTTCTGGTTTCAAGCTGATGCAGTCTCTGGTTTATGTGGCCCTTTCTGTGTCTTGGGCTAATACTTTCCTTGTGTCTTTGGTGTTCTTCATTCTCCTTTACTGCAGGTGGTTGGGACCAATTGATGCATCTTAGATGGCCACTTGCAAGCTCTTAAGACCCCAGACGCCACTCACCAAAGTAGGATGCAGAACATTTTCTTAATAAGCTTTGTTATGCCAGTTGATCTAGATGTCCCCTGAAAGCATAGTCCCAAGACCTCTACCCCTGCTACTCTGTCCCTCAAGATGTATGATTGTATTCAGGAAACTTCTTAGCTTTGGTTTAGTCCAGTTGTGCTGACTTCCCTTGTAGTGTGTGCTGTCCTTCCCTTCACCTAAGATAATTCTTATCTACTATCTAGTTAGTAAATAACCTTCCCCCTCCCTCCCCACCCTTGTAACCATCGAAGAATGTTTTCTTCTGTCTTTAAATCTGTCTTTAAATAATAGTGCTTATACAACATTTGTTCTTCTGTGACTGACTAAATTCACTCAGCATAATACCCTCCAGATTCCTCCATGTCATAAGATGTTTCATGGCTTCATTGTTCTTTATAATTTCGTAGTATTCCATCGTGTGGATATACCATAATTTGTTTATCCATTTGTCTGTTGATGGGCACCTAGGTTGTTTCCATCTTTGTGCTATTGTGAACAGTGCTGCAGTGAACATGGGTGTGCGTGTATTTATTTGTGTGATGGCTCATACTTCTCTAGGCTATATTCCAAGGAGTGGGATTGCTGGATCATATGGTACTTCTATTTCTAGTTTTTTAAGGAAGCGCCAAATCAATTTCCAAAGTGGTTGTACCATTTTACATTCCCACCAGCAGTGTATAATCCAGTCTGTCCACAACCTCTCCAGCATTTATTATTTTGTGTTTTTTGGATCTCACCCCTTTTTAGGGTGAGATGGTATCTCATGGTAGTTTTGATCTGCATTTCTCTAATGGCTAATGATCATGAGCATTTCTTCATGTGTCTGTTAGCAAGTGAATATCTTCTTTGGCAAAGTGCCTGTTCATATCCTTTGTCCATTTTTTAATTGGGTAATTTGTCTTTTTGTTGTTGAGGTTTTGCAGTATCTTGTACATTTTAGAGATTAGACGCTGATAGGATTTGTTGTAGCCAAAATTTTTTTCCCAGTCTGTAGGTTGTCTTTTGACTGTTTTGGTGAAGTCTTTTGATGAGCGTAAGTGTTTGATTTTTAGGAGGTCACATTTATCTGGTCTCTCTTCTGGTCCTTGAGCATTGTTACTTATGGTTCGTATTGTGTTTATGCCATGTATTAGGGCTCCTAGCGTTGTCCCTATTTTTTCTTCCATGATCTTTATCGATTTCAATTTTGTATTTAAGTCTTTGATCCATTTTGAGTTAGTTTTTGTGCATGGTGTGGGGTATGGGTCTTGTTTCAGTTTTTTGCAGACGGATATCCAGTTATGCCAGCACCATTTGTTAAAGAGACTGTCTTTTCCCCAATTAACGGATTTTGGGCCTTTGTCAAATATCCGTTGCTCATAGGTGGATGAATTTATGTCTGGATTCTCAATTCTGTTCCATTGGTCTGTGTATCTATTGTTGTACCAAGAACAGGCTGTTTTGACTACCGTGGTGGTTATAATAGTTTCTAAAATCAGGTAGTATGGGGCCTCCCACTTTGTTCTTTGTCTTGAGTGATGCTTTATTAGGGGCCCATTCCTTTCCCTTTCCATATGAAGTTGGTGATTTGTTTCTCCATGTCATTAAAAAATTCCATTGGAATTTGGATTGGGATTGCATTGTATCTGTAGATCGTTTGGGTAGAATTGACATTTTCACAATGTTGAGTCTTCTATCCATGAGCAAGGTATGTTTTTCCACTTATGCAGGTCTCTTGGTTTCTTCCAGTAGTGACTTGTAGTTTTCACTGTATAGGTCTTTTAAGTCTCTGGTTAGATTTATACCTAAGTATTTTATCTTCTTGGGGGCTATTGTAAATGGTATTGATTTGGTGATTTCCTCTCTGAGGTTCTCTTTGTTGGTATAAAGGAATCCCACTGATTTTTATATGTTTATCTTGTATCCTGAAACTTTGCTGAAATCTTCTATTAGTTCCAGTAGTTTTCTTGTGGATTCTTTGGGATTTTCTGTGTATAAGATCATATCATCTGCAAATAGAGATACTTTGACTTCTTCCCTACCAATTTGGATGCCCTTTATTTCTTTTCCTAGCCTAATTGCTCTGGCCAGGGCCTCCAGCACAGTGTTAAATAAGAGTGGTGTTAAAGGGCATCCTTGTCTGGTTCCCATTCTCAAGGGGAATGCTTTCAAAGTTTCTCCATTTAGGATGATGTTGGCTGTTGGCTTTGTATAAATGCCCTTAATTATATTGAGGAATTTCCCATCTATTCCTATTTTGTTAAGAGTTTTTATCATGAATGGGTGTTGAACTTTGTCAAATGCCTTTTCTGCATCACTTGATAAGATCATGTGGTTCTTGTCTTTTGTTTTATTTATGTGATGGATTGCATTGATTGTTTTTCTAATGTTGAACCATCCCTGCATACCTGGTAGAAATCCCACTTGATCATGGTGAATTATTTTTTTGACATGTTGCTGAATTCTATTGGCTAGAATATTGTTGAGGATTTTTGCATTAATGTTCATGAGGGATATTGGTCTGTAATTTTCTTCTTTTGTGGTGTCTTTACTTGGTTTTGGTATCAGTGTTATGCTGGCTTCATAGAATGAGTTCGAGAGTATTCCCTCCTTTTCTATGCTCTGAAATACCTTTAGTAGTAGTGGTGTTAACTCTTCTCTGAAAGTTTGGTAGAACTCTCCAGTGAAGCCATCCGGGCCAGGGCTTTTTTTTGTTGGGAGTTTTTAAATTACCTTTTCAAACTCTTCTTTGTTATAGGTTTATTTAGTTGTTCTACCTCTGTATGTGTTAATTTAGGTAGTTAGTGAGTTTCTAGAAATTTCTCCATTTCCTCTAGATTTTCAAATTTGTTAAAGTACAGTTTTTCATAGTATTCTGTTATGATTCTTTTAATTTTAGTTGGGTCTGTTGTGATATCACCCATCTCATTTCTTATACAGGTTTTCTAGGTTAATGGCTTTATGGTCAGAAAAGATGCTTTGTGGTATTTCGATGCTTTGGATTTTGTTAAGGCTTGCTTTGTGGCCTAATATGTTGTCTGTTCTGGAAAATGTTCCATGTGCGTTGGAAAAGAAAGTATACTTGGCTGCTGTTGGGTAGAGTGTTCAGTATATGTCTATGAGATTAAGTTGGTTGATTGTAACATTTAGTTCTTCTGTGTCTTTGTTAAGCTTCTTTCTGGATGTTCTGTCCTTCATCGAAAGTGGTGTGTTGAAGTCTCCTCCTACTATTGTGGATCTATCTGTCTGTCTTTTCAGTACTGTTAGAGTTTGTTTTATGTATTTTGGTGCCCTGTCGTTGGGTGTGTGAATATTTATTATAGTTATGTCCTCCTGGTGTATTGATCCTTTAATCATTATATAGGGTCCTTTGTTATCCTTTGTGGTGGATTTTACTTTAAAGTCTGTTTTGTCAGAGATTAATACTGCCACTCCTGCTCTTTTTTGAGTGTTGCTTGCTTGATGTATTTTTGTCCATGCTTTGAGTTTTAGTTTGTTTGAGTCTTTAAGCCTAAGGTGTGTCTCTTGTAGGCAGCATATAGATGGATCGTGTCTTTTTAATCCAATCTGCCACTCTCCGTCTCTTTATTGGTGCATTTAGTCATTTAGATTCAGCGTAATTATTGATAGGTATGAATTCAGTGCTGTCATTTTGATCTCTTTTTGTGTGTTGTTGACAGTTTCTTTGTTCCACTTTATTTTTTGTGCTGAGTCGTTTTTCTTTATGTATTTTCTTTTCATCTTTTTCATTGTTGTTGATTTTGTGTTTGCTGAGTCTATATTTTTCTAGTTTTTTATTTTGATTTGTAGGATTGTTAGTTTCCTTTGTGGTTACCTTAATATTTAATATTTACCCCTATTTTTCTAAGTTTATACCAGTCTTTTATTTCTTTATATCACCTTGAATTCTCCATATGAAAAATCTGTGTCTACAGTTTTCAAGTCCCTCTTTTTTGTTTTAATGTTGTCATCTTTTACATATTGACATCTGTTTCCCTATTTTCAGTGTTTTAGCTTTGATTTACTTTGTGACTTCCCTATCTGGGTTGATATCTGGTTGCTGTGTCCTGTGTTCTAGTCTTGGGTTGTTAAATCTGATGTCACTGATTTTCTAACCGGAGGACTCCCTTTAGTATTTCTTGTAATTTTGGTTTGGTTTTTGCAAATTCCCTAAACTTCTGTTTATCTGGAAATGCCCTAATTTTGCCATCATATTTGAGAGAAATTTTTGCTGGATATATAATTCTTGGCTGGCAATTTTTTTCCTTCAAGGCTTTATATATGTCATCCCACCGCCTTCTTGCTGGCGTGGTTTCTGCTGAGTAGTCCGAGTTTATTCTTATTGACTTTCCTTTGTAGACGACTTTTCGTTTATCCCTAGCCACTCTTAAAATTATCTCTTTATGTTTGGTTTTAGCAAGTTTGATTATAATATGTCTTGGTGACTTTCTTTTGGGATCTAACTTATGTGGGGTTTGATGAGCATCTTGGATAGATATCTTGTCATCTTTCACGATATCAGGGAAATTTTCTGCCAAGAAATCTTCAACAGTTCTCTCTGTAGTTTCTGTTATCCCCCCCTGTTCTGGTCCTCCAATCACTCGTAGGTTATTCCTCTTGATAAGAGTTCCCCATTATTCTTAGGGTTTCTTCATTTTCTTTTAATCCTTTTATCTGATTTTTCCCCAAATATGTTGGTGTCAAATGCTTTATCTTCAGTCTCACTAATTCTGACTTCTGTTGTCTCAAATCTGCTGCTATGACTTTCTGTTGAGTTGTCTAATTCTGAAATTTTACTGTTAGTCTTCTGGATTTCTGATTGCTGTCTCTCTGTGGATTCTTGCATCCTGTTAAATTTGTCATTATGCTCTTCTCTAATCTTTTTAATTCACTCTATTGTGTGTTCTGTGTTTTGCTTAATTTCCTTCCTACTTTCTTGAAGAGTTTTGTTTATTAATCTTTTGTATTCTGCCTCTGATAATCACAAAAAGTTTTCCTCCTCTGGAAAATTTCTAGATTGTTTATTTTGGGAGCTTGCTGTAGCCATCATGGATTGCCTCTTTATGTAATTTGATATTGACTGTTGTCTCCAAGCCATCAATAAGTTATTATATTTATTTATTTTATGTTTGCTTACTGTGTCCTAGCTTCTTGTTTTGTTTTGATATGCCCAAATAGGCTGCTCGTATGAGCTAGTTTGATTATTGGCACCTTTGAGCCTCTAATATCCTGTCACCAGGTGGTTAGATCTATTACTGGGTGTGTGAGTTCAGGAGTCCGCCCATTCCTCCTATGTGGATTCAGCTCAGGTGCCCAGGTAGATAGCCACCAAGTGTGTGTTGTAGGCTCTCACTTACAGTCCTAGGCAGGCATGTGTGATTTGTGTAGGCACATGCATCTGGCTGCAGCAGGTGGACACTCCCTTAGCAAGGCACAGGGCTGACTGCCGCCCCTGAGTGTCTAGGAGGAAGGCATGCCCCTGTTCCCCAGAGCGCGTAGGTGAGTGGGTTTTGCATCCGGATTATGAGCACCTAATGCTGTTGGCTGTAAGGACTGGGGGGCCCCTCTTATTAATGGGCCCCTATTGTAGGTAACTAGGTGACATGGGTGGAGCCATCAGTCCTCAGGCCCCTGATATGGTTTGGTGAAGATTCTGCCTAATGGGCAGGTCAGGGTCAAATGCCAAGAACCTGCCACTTCACAGCTGAAACAGTTGAAGTTAGAATTCCGGTATATACTGTGTTGTTCTGTGGTAATGAGGGCCTATGCTGTTGAAATGGGCCCACACAAGTCTATGCAGGGGAAAGGCACTCAAAGTCCATGGATCCCTTATGCCTGTGCCTAGGCTAAGAAGTTGTGCCTACCCTGGGTTCCTGGCTTAGGGGAATCAGCCATTTATTTTTTCCCCCGTTTGTTAATCTGTTCACTGTCTAGGGCAGGGAGAATGGCTGAAGTTGTGTGATGGATCCTACTTCCGGCTCAGGGGACTCGGCAATTGCTGACGCTGGTTTGGGACCCAGTGCAGAGCAGGGAGTGGGGAGGTCAATGGGAGAGAGATTTTTCCCCAAGGGGGGTGTTTTTTATCTGCGTGGTAGGCCGAACGCAAGTACTTACCTTTCGCCGATCCGGGGCTGCTTCTCACTGGTTCTAGGTGGCTGTGTGGACTCTCTGGCGCTGGGTCTCTCCCGGTATGGAAAACGTGCCTCCCGAGCACCTCTGCTTGTCTGCCTCACCGCTCACCCCTGAGCTGATCAGGCCTGAAGGGCTCAGGCTCTCACCAGCTCAGGTCTGGCAACTCCTCGCTGCTTCTGAACCATCTCTTCCTCCCCCTGCCACTCAGTCTGATTCCTCAGCTCTTCCTTTGATGTTGAGGGCCCCAGATTGCCATATATAATTGATTCACTTGTTTTTTCGGGTCTTTGTTGTAAGAGGGTCCACCGGAAGCATCCGACTACTCCGCCATCTGGGCCCCACCTCCGACAGCACAACTTTTTAAAGAAATCATAATTCCTCTTCCCGTATCCTGCAGTCAGCTTTTTAAAATTCTCAATCTGGATGAATGGCCATATATTCTATAACCAGTTCAAGATGTGTCCTTTGAAAATTTGCATCTTCGTGATCTGTCTCAGAACTAACTTTGATCTCTCATAAGGTATAATATACCTCTAATATTTTCTCTCCTCCATGGAAACTATCCATTTCCACCTAGTATGGTTTCTGGATAGTCACTATCATCTAGACTACGTTCCATTTACCAATATCCTCCTTAAAATAAGGTACCTAGTAGAATTGGACATAGTACTTAATGTGAAGTGTAACCACCCAGAGTTTGTTAGGGTAGTGTGTGTGTTACTGTCCTGTTTGATGTCTATTAATGCTCTTGGAAATTGATTGTGTAAAGAAGAGAAAGGGGGAGCAGTCTTTGATAACTATATATTTTTGAGCTTAAGTATCTGAAAAATTGAGATATCATTAATAGAAAACGAATTGAGGCAGAGCCAGATTGAGGGCCAAAGTGAGTTCCATTTTAGACATGTTTGAGGTGCTAGCAGGGCACCTAAATGCAATTGTTCAAATGGCAGTAAGAAATTGCAGACTGGAATAGAATAGACTTAGAAATAAAAATTTGGGGGTTATTATTAAGGTAATATTTGAAGTCTCAAGAATGGAGAATATAGACAGGTTGAACTTAGGGGTTGTGGGGGTAGCCAGTTCAGGCCTAAAGATTGTGAGGGCTCATCCATATATCAAGAGAAGACAACATATTCTGCCAACCAGCAATAAGAGAACTAGATAGTTAACTGTGTGTCCCAAAATATGTCTTTCACTGGTCTGTCACATTATCTGAAAATTCCATCAGCTTCATTTCTCAGGGTTTTCCTGACTGAGAAATGTGTATAATGCCACCGAGGAGGGTGTCACACATGACTTCACTGACACATCATCAGGAACACATTTATCTGATTATTACCCCGTTGCCACCCACTGTCACCCAGTCCAGTCTTAACAAGACATGAGAGTCTTGATGCCTATGAGGAATGAGAGGAAACCTTTAGATCAGTTAGGAGAAGACAGACTTGGGCAGCCAGGGATTGGGTAGGGTGGGGGTGGGGGAGGGGGGGTTGTTTGCAAAACATGGCAGGGAGACTGCAGAATTTATTGCTTCAGACAAGTCGTATGTATTCAAAATGAGTTGTTTATTTTGTTGAGTAACCCTCACCTAGACAATGATTTTATGAAAAATTTATGCGTTCCAGTTAAAATCACTTTAGTTTTACTAAGTCTTCTCGTTTTAAAAAATTGGGTTATATAGTATTGCATATAGTATTGGAAGAAGTGTGCAGCAGGGTTGTATCCTTTCACCTTACTTATTGAATCTGTATGCTGAACAAATAATCCAAGAAGCCACACTGCATGAAAAAGAACACAGCATCAGGATTAGAGAAAGACTCATTGCCACGGATTGAAGTATGCCCCTCAAAAAATATGTGTATCAGTTTTACTGGGGCATGATTCCCAGTATTGTATGTTTGTCCTCTGTTTTGTAATTGTAACTTCATGTTAAAGAGGATTAGGGTGGGATTGTATAACACCCTTACTAAGGTCACTTCCCTGATCCAATGTAAAGGGAGTTTCCCTAGGGTGTGGCCTGCACCACCTTTTATCTTACAAGAGATAAAAGGAAAGGGAAGCAAGCAGAGAATGAGGGACCTCATACCACCAAGAAAGAAGCACTAGGAGCAGAGCATGTCCTTTGGACCCAAAATTCTTGCACAGAGAAGCTCCTAGTCTGGCAGAAGACTGATGACTACAAGGACCTTCCTCCAGAGCTGACAGAGAGGGAGAGCCTTCCCCTGGAGCTGACACCCTGAATTTGGATTTGTAGCCTACTAGACTGTGAGCAAATAAATTTCTCTTTGTTAAAGCCATCCACTTGGGGTATTTCTGTTAGAGCAGCACTAGATGACTAAGACACTCGTTAACAATCTACTATATGCAGATGACACACCCTTGGTTGCTGAAAATGAAGATGACTTGAAGCACTTAATGATGAAGGTAAAAGCCACAGTGTTTAGTATGAATTACATCTGAACGTAAAACAAAACAAAAGTCCTCACAACGGGGACCAGTAAACAGCATCATGATAAATGGAGGGGAAACTTGCAGTTTTCAAGGATTTCATTCTGTTTGGATCAATAACAAATGCCCAAGGAAGCAGCAGTCAGTAAATCAAATGGCGTATTGCGTTGGGCAAATCTGCTGCAAAAGACCTTTTTAAAGTGTTATAAAGCAAAGATGTCACTTTGATGACTAAGGTGTGTCTGACCCAAGTCATGGTCTTTTCAGTCACTGTATATGCATGTGAAAGCTGGACAATGAAAAAGAAAAACCACAGAAGAATCGATGCACGTGGATTGTGGTGTTGGTAAAGAATACTGAATATACCATGGTGCGATGGTTAAAGTGTTTGACTGCTAACCAAAAGTTCTTTGGTTCGAATTCACCAGCTGCTCCTTGGAAACCCTATGGGGCAGTTCTGCTCTGTCCTGTAGGATCGCTATGAGTCAGAATCAGCTCTATGGCAAAGGGTGACTGCCAGAAGAACAAACAAATCAGCTTTGGAGGAAGTACAGCCAGAATGCTCCTTAGGAGCAAGGATGGTGAGATTTTGTCTTACGGACTTTGGACACACCATCAGGAAAGACCAATTGCTAGAAAAGGACATCACTTTTGGTAAAGTGGAGGGTCAGCGTAAACAAGGAAAACCCTCAAGGAGATGGATTGACACAATAGTCTTAACAATGGGCTCAAATGTATCAAGGATTATGGAGATGGTGTAAGACTGGGAAAGTTTTCTTCTATTATGCTTAACGTTGCCAGGAGTCAGAGTGGACTTGATTATAACTAACAACAGCAACAAATGTATAATATATGTAATGCTACATATATATAATTATTCTGTACTTGTTCGCTATATGGAAATGGCATACTTTACAGTAAAGTATGAAGAAATGATACAATAGTAGCTAGTTTCAAAGAATACTTAAAATTTTTGTGCATTTTTCTATTTCAAAAATTTATTTTCTTTTGAGTCTGGCATCAAATATCTAAAATTCAAAATATAAATTCTGACTATAAATTTTGATTGTTATTAATTTCCATAAATACATGGGATAACCATTTTAATAATTGCATAGCTGAAGAGATATTGAGGTATACTTTTACCCATGTGATTTAAACTCTCATAAGCCGTCATCTTGTTTATATAAGCAGACTAATGGTATATGAATTATGTGTAGATATATGATTTTTATATTAGTTACGGTAACCAGTTCTGAAAAATCTTTGTTCAGACTCGTTGAGTCTTTTAAGAAGAGCATGTTCGGTAGCGTAATTTCTGGTGGAAACTCTTCTAGCATTTACACATTCTCCATAAACTAGTCATGTTTGGGAACCTTTACATTGACTGAAAGCTCAAAGATGGAGCTCAGCATTCCAAGGATTCTTTAGAAGGGTGTGAGACTGTACCAGAGATCACACCAATGTACCACAAACCTGGCTTTAAACGGCCGAGTTTTAAATTTTCCCAAGTTAAACCCATAAAAAACCCATTGCCGTCGAGTCAGTTCCAACTCATAGCGACCCTACAGGACAGAGTAGATCCACCCCATAGAGTTTCCAAGGAGTGGCTGGTGGATTTGAACTGGCGACGTTTTGGTCAACAGCCAGTGCTTAACCACTGCACCACCAGGGCTCCTTTCCAAAATAATCATCCCCAAATACCAGACAGGATTAAAAACATGTGGGGCATTTATTCAATTGGTATTCTCAGCCAGCCTGAAAAAAAATAACATCATAATCAATATTAACAATGATTGCTCTCAAGATAAAAGTCTTAGCTATTTTCTTTATATTTACTGTATGGGAGAAGCTTTAGTATAGTTTTTAATGCAATATATTAATCTCATTTAAGCAACTCAAGCACCTTTCGAAGTAAGTGGTATTATCCCATGTTACAGATGAGGCAGTGATGTTCAGAGAAGTTAAAAGTAATTTTACCAAGGTCACACATTGAGAAATAGGTAGTAGTGTGTTCTAATTCTCAGACTACTTAGGTCTCAAAATTTTGTCATGTACATATTTTTAGAAATCTGTTCATACAGTATTTGATGTTTTGATAAAATAGAATTCTTCATTCCTCAGCTATGTTAGAATATTTATTTTTGTTTGTGTATACTGGTTGTCCTTTTATACAAATATAATACCACTCGTGATCAATAGAGTATATGCTGCAAGTTATTTTTTTTTCCTGTATTAATGGTGGGATTGGATACGGTCTTCCATCCAGTATATAGACTCCTTTAGTCACTAATAGATTTTGGAGGTGTAAGTCCAGGTTCATAATGAGCTGGTGGCATGGCTTGGAAAAAAGTTAAATAATTACTTCATTGACTCCATTCTGTAACACACACACACACACACACACACACACACACACACACGATAATGGGAAGATTTAAGGTTCATATATATATTTGATTTGCTTCTACTGATTCCATTTCCTAAATATATCCTGAATCCTTCCACTTCTGTCTGTTTCCATAGCTACCACCCTAGTCCAAATCACCATCATCTCCTGCCTTGACTTCACTATCCTATCTGGTCTCCTTGCTTCTACTCTTGCCCCATCCCTGTCCAATCTATTCTTCCCAGTGCAACCAGAGTGTTCTTTCAGTGGAAGTCTTATCATGTCATTTCCCTGCCTAAACCCCTTATTGGCTGCCCACTTCCAGCCCTGTCAGATATGACCCCTGCCTGTCTCTGTCATCCTGAGCTTTCTTCACTGAAGCTGCACTGGCTTTGTTTGATCTCACTTACTAAGCTCTGCCCAGCCTCAGGATGTTGGCCAACCACTATGGGTCCTTCAGGACTCAGCCTAAATATCGATTTATTATACGAACTTTCCACGATCTGCATAATAGGCTAAGCCCTCCAGTTACACACTCTCACAAATTTGATCTTTTTCTTGACATTCCCCATAACTGTATGGTTTAATTTAATAATACATTTTTATTTTTTATTGATGTCTGTCTCCTACACTTAGTCGTTAGTTTCATGAGAGTAGGATCTGGGTCTTTCTTATTCACCACTCTTTCCCCACTCCCTAGCACAGTACCTGATATTTATAAGCACATTATATATTTTCTAAAAAAGAAATTCTATGTTTAAAGACACTGAGTTTTTTCCACCCCTTAATAGTACAAGATAACTGTTGGTCTACATCTTAGAAATGACTGCAGGCTATTATGGGGTTGAATGTTTTAATATCAAGAATTTTACCACATGAACTTAATAACTCATCACTAAGGCTGATACTCCCATGTGTCTGTCAGTTTGTTGTACTGTGGTGCCTTGTGTGTTGCTGTGACGCTGGAAGCTATGCCACCGGTATTCAAATACCAGCAAGGTCACCCATGGTAGACAGGTTTTAGCTGAGCTTCCAGACTAAGACAGACTAGGAAGAAGGACCTGGCAGTCTACTTCTGAAAAAAATTAGCCAGTGAAACATTTATGGATAGCAGTGGAACATTGTCCGATACCGTGCCAGAAGATGAGCCCCTCTGCACCAGTGGGCTCAAGCATAGCAATGATTGTGAGGATGGTGGGCAGTGTTTTGTTCTGTTGTACATGGGATCTGTATGTGGGGTCACTATGAGTTGGAGCCAGCTCGACGGCACCTAACAACAAGACTGATACAACATTGTCAACTTGACTTTCTTGAGTTTATTCCTGATTATCCATTAGTTAATGAAATTTATGATAGCTGTATAATGGAGTTGGATTTAAGAATGGTAGGTGTTGAAAAACAGTCAGGAAAATAGCTGGAAAAAAGCCATGAATGTAAGATGGTAACACATAACACTGAGATAGGATATCAGGAAGGGGCTAAAGAAGTTACATGTATAACGATTTGAGGAAGAAGGATGTTTTCTGAAAAGAAATCTTATCTACAAGGTTAGAGATAAGCCAGCAAGTTTAAGTTGGAAATGGTTACTGAGAAATTTCAGCAAGGTTTTTTTCTCTTTCTTCCCTCTCTCCCTCCCTTCCTTCTTTCCTCCCTCCTTCCCTCCCCTTTCTCCCTCCTCCCTCTTTTTCTCCCTTCCTGTCGCCCTTTCTCTCTTCCTCTGTTCTCCCTCCCTCCCTCCCTCCTTTCTCTTTCCTTTCCTTTTTAAACAATATACTACACATGGGAGTGGACTCCTTTTACAGGCACTGGGGACAAGGTCAAGGCATGGGCAGTGTTTGTAGAGCAATGGGTTTGATTAGGTGATTTGCTGGTAATGCCTTCAGTAAATAAATGTGAGAATAATATGGAATGTTTATCATGATAATTTTTAATCAAATGCATTGACTAGGAAAGCTGTAAAATAATTTGCAGAGGGCTTTGTGATAATGAAAGACTTCTATATAACAGTCTTAGCCTAGCAACTAAAATTATAAAATGATTTGTTTTAGGGAACACCAACTGTGGCATTTTATTTTCCTTGGGTGGTGACAGTCGATTGATTTATGACACCGAGTGTTCCTTCACTTGAATTAAATGATTCTATATGTATTTATACTGATTAGTTCTTATGAGGAGATGAATATTGCTGGCAATAACTTCATTTTTGCTTTTGCATTTTATTTAAAGAAGTTTAAGATTCAAAAAATAGCATTTTGTGACTCACATCTGGTGTTCAGGATATGGGTGAGATTCAAGGCTGTGATTTGCTCTCAGAATCATGCCTTTGCAAAAAAAAAAAAAACACATGCGGAGACTCCATACTCCTGAAGACAGGGCTGTGCTTTTTTTTGTTTTTAATCCAAGAGCATTAAAAAAAGAAAAGCTAATGACTTGGCAGAAAATAAGGAAGAGAGAAAATGGGAATGAGGGAGGGAGGAAGGGAAGGAGAGAGAGGGAGAGAGAGAGTGAGAGAGAGTGAGATTATATAAAATCCAAACAGAAGCAGAAACATCTACTACCAATACTCTAAGTGCAGGGTATGTAACTGGAGATGAGCAGAGATTCTAACAGGGCTTTAACTTCTTTCTTTAACCAGAGGAAGCGATTCTTCATCAGAATCACAGCTGAGTTCCCTTTTGTGTAATCTGTATTCACTAGGGGCACCTTGTGGAACTGAAGATCCCCAAGGCACAGAGAAACCTTAAACCAAGATGGCAGTTCTGGGGATGAGTTAACTACACTACAAGCCTGTGGATAACCAGTTTCAGGTCTACGACAAGTTCATCTACTAGTTTCTAGTATTCCAAAGACTGTAGGAAAGGGGAAGGCTGCCTTAAACGTTCATTTGATATATAACCTGGGCACTCCATGTATTTTCAGCATGATCCATGGCGTCAGAAATCCATGAGACTTACAGTGACCATTGTGGAATGTCAGGAGGTTCCCACACTGAGTAAAGGAATGTGCAGTGTGACCTCAATAGGAGGGAAGTATCCATAGAGGATTAATCCCATCTATTGTCCTTTGGTCAGAGTCCTTCATAAAGTCCCTGTCTTACGAAGTGGGCCCTTGGTCCTTCTCTGCTGGTTGCTTAAAGGTTCTAAAACCTGAAGCACTTTTTAAAAAAAAATATTGCCCAGGCTGCCTTCTCACAGAGCCTGAGTCAACTGGGCTGTAACAAGTGTCCAGGGATTCATTCTTAGCTTTTAAAAGGTTCCCAGGTGATTTTGATGAGAGCCCAGGGTTGAGAAACACAGATAAATGTTATTTCGTTCAGTCTTTCTTAATACTGCTATAACAGAAATTCCACAAGTGGATGGCGTTAACAAACAGAAATCTGTTTTCTCACAGTTTACAAGGCTAGAAGTCCCAATGCAGAGCACCAACTCTAGAGGAAGACTCTCTTGTCGATCTGGGGGAAGGTCCTTGTCTCTTTTTAGCTTCTGTTCTTTGGTTCCTTGGCGATTATGTGGTGTGTATCTTCCCCTCCATTTGTGCTTGCTTGCTTGTTTAATCTGCTTTTTTATATCTTAAAAGAGGTTAATTTAAGACACATCCTACACGAATACTGCCTTAGGAACATAAAAAAAAAAAAAAATACCCATTCCCAAATGGAATTATAACCACAGATATAGGGGTTAGGATTTATACCACATATTTTTGGGGGACACAATTCAATCCCTAGCAGTCCCATTTTCCTGATATAATTTTAGGGAAATTAAACTGGAGTGACTAGAAATTGGATCATTCATTATGTTCAGTGTCAACTGAAATTACTGATGGATACAATCAGTATCGCGTGTACCAGTTAATAGCATGAGACGTGGTTGGGATTAGCTGCCCACAACAACTTCATTGGTCTTGAGGCCCTAGTAGCCTACTCCCCTACTGTGGGTTAGCTAATTATGAAACACCCAACACACACACAGACACACACAGAGACACAGACACGCACGCATTTTTTACCTCCTACAGATCTCGGGTTAATAGTGGGTTTAAAGACTGGGCCCTTGGTCCTACTCTGCTGGTTGCTAAAGATTCTAAAACCTGAAGCACTTTTTTTTTTTTTTAATTTATTGTACTTTAGATGAAGGTTTACAGAATAAAACCTGAAGCACTTTTTAAAAATATTATTGCCCAGGCCTCATTTTCACAGAGCCTAAGTCATTTGGGCTATAACTGTCCAGGGATTCATTCCTAGCTTTTAAAAGGTTCCCAGGTGATTCTGATGAGAGCCCAGGATTGAGAAACACAGACAAATGTTTCATTCCGTCTTCCTGATAATCTTAAGTAAGCTTTACCACTATAATTTTGCATTTCAAGAAATCGACACTTAGTTTAAGGCTAACATTTGAACCATATCTTTAGGATTTTTAGGTCTATGCTTTTCCCATCAATTCATATTTCTTAAGAATCCTAGTGAGAATTTCAGACTTCATATTTCTTAAGACCTGGTTATTTTCATGGAAAGATACTCATTATTACTGAGAGAGAGAGAAAAAAAAAACAAAAAAACCCATTGCTGTTGAGTCAATTCCAAGAAAGGAAAAAAAAAAAAAATTCAGTTATAGTGGGTAAGCTAAAAATAGGTTTTTAAGCTTCAGAGCAAAACAAAAAACAAACTTAGCCAGTTCTCTGAAGTTCTGTAGATTTGCCATATCAGAAAGCTTAAGGCATCTTAACTGGTTACATAATGTCGTACTGAAAAGGTGGGCACTGATGTAACAAGCCTCCCTCACCTCCCATCCAAGATGTGAACGTTGAAAACGTGGCACAAAAAAATGACATTTCAGAGAGTTTTCTCCACATGCATTTTAACTTCATAGGAAATGAAAATTCCAAACCATTTCTGTATTACATGCAATCTGTTCCATAAAAAATGGACACTATTAACTGTTACGTATCTACCATTACTGTGGCTGTTGGGTGTTTCCTTTGAATCTCTCTGCTCCTCATATTTCACTGGGGGCATAAGAGGAGGCTGTTGAACAGAAAGAATACTATCATAAGTATCTTATCCCTGCTGCACCCTCACACACAAATAATTACCCAAATATGAATGTCTAAATCTGAACTTTAGTTAAGTCTCTTTTTTCTAAGATTAAGTACTACTTGCTTTCTGCCCCTCCCCATTTTTATTTGCACTCCTTGGCAGAGTCTCCTGCAGCAGATGTAGTAAAAATACGTAGAGCCGCCAAGATTCTTAATCCAATCCTTGTGATTGTTGTGGCTGTCACCTCAGATTTCAGATTCTGAAACACAGCTTTATCAGCTCATCCACAAATGATCACCTTCTTGAGGGCAGGGATAATTGGTATTGACAAAACGCACAGGTAATTTATAAATCACCATGCCAATTTGTTAATTTACAATGGCAAAGAATCCTGGCCCCAAAACTGTTCACTCACTAGGGTCTTGTTCTTTTTCTTTTGTTGTTTATTCTTTCAATCATAATTTATTGAATTCCTGTTTCTTAAAAGATACTCTTCCCATTGGGTTGATCTTCACATTGTTACAGACTGTAAATCAGAAATGCTTTTGGTCACTTATTGGTTGCAAAGAACAAACACCCACTCAGGCTAGTTTAAATTAAAGAGCGGTTTATGGAAGGATAATGGACATATTCAGAAATAAAGTGTAGGAAATATACTCAGGACTTAAGAGGGCTGGGAAGTTACTAGGTACCTCTTTCTTTTCTTTCTCAGACCAAATGTTTTCTTGTGTCTGCAGTCTTTTCACATCTGTTCCACTCCAGTCAGGCTTCCTTTGTTTGTATGTAACCCAGTACGGCCACCAGCTCCGCATGGCTGCCAATTCACACCTCACAGTCAGCCCACAGTCCCTGTCTTCACGCAGTCTGCTCAGTTTCTAGACTTCTCAGTTCAGATCCTCTTGAAAGGACTTTGACTGGTTCAACCTAGACTATGGATATTTCCCCCTGCTTAAGTGTCTTAAGTCTGTCCTAGTCACAATGTGCATACCTGACTGTACCCTCTTCTGTAGGGGCTGGAAATAAAATTTCAGTGGAGGGCATGTCAGTGGGAGACAATGGAATATATTAACGTTCATGAGACATTCTCTAGGCATTCTCCTGATGGGGGGTGTAGGAGCATGCTAGTGAGAACTCTAGGACCGGGACCAAGTTGATGGAACAATACAAGGGAGTACCTTATCCCTACTGCACCCTTAAATACAAATAATTCTATATGCCATTGTGCCATGATAGAAAGATAGGGTAGGGAGGCAGGTCCAGGAGAAAAGGAACAGCACCCAGAAAGTTCCATGCTTCCAGGGTCCACAGCTACTGTGAAACACTATCAGGTAGAGAGTTCTTTCAGCTGACCCTCCTTCAGTGAGCTTGTTAAAGTCCCTGAAATGTGTAAGTGAGTTTGGAGGAAGGACTGGATAATACCAGGAGAAAAAGAGGCTGTTACAACAGAAGAGGAGGTGCTGAAACTTTCTAGAAAGGATCCTGAATAGTGGGTGTAGTGGGTTGAATAGTGGCCCTGAAAAAGTAGAACAAGTCCTAAGCTCTGATACTTGTGAATATAACCTTATTTGGAAATAGGGTGTTTGTAGATGTAATTAAAGTAAGGATCTTGGATGAAATCATTCTGGATTAGGGTAGGTCCTAAATTTAATGATTTAGCATTCTGAGGCCTAAATTTCACATCATCCTTATCTTCCCCTTCTTCCAACTCTGCTTTATTCTCTAAAACCAAAGGGGGGAGAAAGGAAACCACACCTGTTGCCTGATTCTCTAAGGTCTCTTAATTTTAAGCACAGTATCCTCTTTAAGACTTGACTTTCTTCATGTAGTCCAGTTGGCAGTCTTAGATCATCGCGAGTTTCAGAGCAGCTCACTTCACCAGGACCCTGAAGGCAGTGGGGTTTGAGTAAATGGACCATGATCCCATGACACCCTGTGAGATATGCAGGGCAAATAATATTAATCCTGTTTTATAGATGAGAAAACTGATGCTCAGAGAGTTGCAGCAAGATGCCTAATATCATTTGGAAGATGTTAAGACCAGCCTCTATCCACATCTTCTGTCTCCAAATCCATCCTCCCCTCCCACGCTAGTTACATTTCTGACAGCCTTATTTCCCAAGCATATCTGATCCTCAGGCTTAGAGGGGTGATCATCTCTAAAGAAGAAACTGTCTAAATCCTTATAGAGAGAGATGTTTGTTGCCCGGAACTCCAGGTTCTGCTCAGGGTGACTCCGTCCAGGGCCAAAATGACAGAGACCAAGTTGGGGAGAAGGAAAGGCAACTTTATTGGTTGGCCAAGCAAGGAGACAGTCAGGGCTGTGTGCCATCTTAGACTGCCTCGAAGGCAGCTTGCTGCGGCTAGTTTATATAGGCAGGATCAGTTTCAGAATACAAAATGGCGCGCGTGCAGGCATGGAGTGTTTTAGAATGAGTAAGCATTTTCTAAGGCCCAGGTTCGATTCACCTCGCAGTAGGAAGTTAGCCATTTTTGTTCATTAGCATGTTAGCTCTTCACCCGGAGGCAGAGAATTTATCATGCATGAGGGAGTTAATGAGCTAAAGGTCATCTGGAGTGCCAAGATGGAGGGCAGGACCTGTTTCAGCCGGTTACAGCTAGCCGGTGGCTGTTTCTTTTCAAAGAAGTTCTAAGGAGAAAAACAACTTCAGGAAATGGGCTGGATGAGGGGTTGTCCTGAGGAGACAACGATTTTCAGAAAATGGCTCTAGCCCTGTCTTATGTTCTTCTCAGTCCTTCTCTCATCATGAAGCTCTTCTAGCCAGCACAGTTCTACAGGCCTATCCTTGAAGGCTTTGAAATAAAGACCAGAAAGTATGATGAGATTATCTTCAAGCACAGTTATTCTTCACATCTCACCAGCTGTTCAACCTATCATCTGTCTTCTTGGGAGGACTCCATTAGTATTGGCTGCTAGTCTTCAGTGGTAGTTTGTACTAATACCTGCAATTTTCACCCATACCTGTATCTGCCCCATTACCTTGTGACTTTACAGTTCCTCCCACTAAAGGGATGGAGTATATTTTCCTGCCCCTCATGTTTGGGTTCAGACCTGTGGCTTTCCTTGAGCAATAGAATGAGAAGTGACAGTGTGCAAATGGCAAGTCTAGGTCTTAAGAGGCCTTGTACGTTTCTGTTTATTCTCTTGTACTTCTGCAGTTGCTGTGATAAGAACATCCCTAGGCCAGCCTGCTGGTCCCAAGAGGAGGATCAGAGACATGTGAAACAGAGATGCCCCAGACAGGTCAAGCTAGATCCCCCAGTGTCCAGCTGTACTGCAGAGTTGAGTGAGCTTAGCTATATCACACTGCCACCCATTTGAAACTGGCCTGAATTAGACAACCTGCAGATGCATTAAAATAAATACCATTTAATAACACTAAGGTTTTGAGTGGTTTGTTATGTACCAATAGCAAACCAATACATCTCTCTCCAAGAATGGGCCACCTAGCATTTTCAGAGTTCTTCACGTAATGATTCAAGTCCTGGCTCTGATTCTCATTGTCTGCAGCTTTGGACTAGGCATTTTTCTTCCATGGATCTTAGTTTCTCCTCTTGTAAAATGAGGAAGTTGGTTTAGAGCAGTGGTTCTCAAAGTGTGGTCCCAGGAAGTGAGCATCATGATTGCATGGAAACTTCTTAGAAATGCAAATTCTTAGGCCTCACCCCAAACCTACTAGATCAGACAGTCTGGGGGTGGTGCCCAGCAATCTGTATTTAAACAAGTCCTCCAGGTGACGCTGTAGCATGCTAAAGTCTGTGAACCACTGGTCTAGTGTAGTGGTGCTCAACCTTGGGTGCACATTAGAATCACCTGGTAAGAGTTTTAAAATCCTGATGCCTGGGTCCAACTCCTGAAGTTTTATTTAATTGGTCTGAAGCATGGTCTTCAGAATTTTACAGCTGTTTGAAAACTACTGTAGATAATTTCTAAATTCTCCTCTCTGAGATTATGAATTGTCTTGTGGGCCATCACATTTCTAGCAGAGCAGAGGTTGTAGTGTATCTCATAGTAAAGGACCTGCTGTTTACTGTTGAGAGGGGGCAGTGAACCTTGGGCATGCAGACAGATGTGATTGTGGATAGATGTGGCCTGTGTGGGTAATTGGTGAGTGTGTTCTCTTATGTGAATGTATATAGCTGCTTTCTGGTGGACATGTGAGTGTAGCCAGTGGTGTGTTAGAGTCTACTGGCATCACCTCCTAAGAGCCAATTGTGTGCCATCTCTTCCTAACTCCACATTCAGTTACTTGGTGTTGATAGCTTGAAATGGCTATGGTGGGAGTGTTTACACCATAGAAATAAGAAATTAACAGATGTTATAAATCAACCCTTTCCCCCCCTCCCCCCCACCTTATTTTTTCCTCATAGAGCCAGACCATTGGATGTGTTTTTAGATCACTCTGATTGTTGAGCAATTTGCATGATTTGAGATATGTGCATATTTCCTGGTCCCATTCAGAGGAAGTCCAGCTCAGTTTTTCTCGCCTCAGGGGATATTTATGACAAGGTGGAAATCAAAAATTGCCTGCAAAATGCTTGCTTTCCTAAAGTCTAGAGTTTGCAAATGCCTCTAGAGGCCATGTAGGGAACACATACGAGGCTGGCTGGAAGGCGTTGGGAGGCTGCTGTGGATAACATAATAGGGAATGGTGGGCCCTGTGGCAAAACATCCAAACCCAGCTGATTATCTCTTTGAAGAAAGGTGGCCCCAGCTTTCCCAGATCTTTTGATTTCTCAAGTGAAGCCGACATTTTTAAAATGTGAACTCTGCTGAGTTTTGATTGTTGGCAGTGTATAACAAAAACGAACATTATGTGGGCCAAGCAAAACATGTCTTTGGGCTGAATACTGTTCAGAGCACAATGGTTAAAAGGTGTCTCAGAGGGGAAGTAGAAAGTGAGCTTGCCTGTGAGAAGTAACCTGAAGGGATGTGGGACCTTGGTTACCAAAATTCCCAGCCTTGGCATGAATTCTTTAGTCTATTTGGGGCACAAAGCAGAAACGCACAGGATATCAAAGAACCTCTGCAGGCTTGGGCAATGAAGATGCCAGTGATGCCTCTAACAGATAAGAGTAGAGGGCCCTTCATCTGGGTACCACTAGCCTTTTAGTGTCTGGTGGAATCTTGAATGGGGGCAAGACCAGTCATGATGGAGCTAAAATGTCCCAACAGCCTCATGTGATAAACAAAAAACCAGTTGCCATCGAATTGATTTTGAGTCATGGTGACCCCCTGTATGCTAGAGTAGAACCTTATCCATGGAGTTTTTATATGGTTCAAATTATTTTGATTTGAAAGAAATAAAGTAACACTTCCTAAACTTGAGTTTTGGACTGATATTTATCCTGTGTATAAATAAATAAGAATTTATTATGTGAGAGTATGTGTTTATTGTCAATGAAACTGTCTTTATCTCAATGAATGGAACATCTTACTAAACCAATTGACCAAAGCAGCGTGTGGGGTTGTTCTTGATTTTTTGTTTGACCTAATTCATCACCACAGTCAATCACTCATTTAATTTTAAAATTTTTTTTTTAAATATTTTATTGTATTTCAGGTGAAAGCTTACAGAGCAAATAGTTTCTCATGAAATAGTAGTACACATGTTGTTCTATGACATTGGTTAACAACCCCATAACGTATTAAGCCTCTAAATTCTCAACCTTTTTTTTTTTTTGATGAAAATTACAGATGGCCAAAGATACACCGTTTCAAAAATTTCTACATTCACAGTTCAGTGACATTGACTACGCTCTTCCAACTGTGCTGTTATTCTCACTTAAGATGAAGTCTTACAGAACAAAATAGTTTTTCATTTAACAGTTACTACACATGTTGCCCTATGACAATGGTTAACAATCTCACAGCACATCAAGAATATCCTTACTCCACCTTGTGTTCCCTATCACCAGGGGACTTCCTTGTCCCCTTCTGTCTTCTGGACCTTGTCACTGGACTACTGTACCTCTTTAGTCTCATTTGGTTTTTTTTTTTTAACTTTATTTTATTTTAACACCATTTCAAAACTTTTTACTTACACATTTAAGTGATATTGACTATGCTCTTCCAATAGTGCTGCCATTCTCGCCCAAGATGAAGGCTTACAGGACAAAACAGCCTCCCATTTAATAGTTACTACAAATGTTGCCCTATAGCAATGGTCAACAATCTCACAATACATCGACAGTGCCCTTATTCAATTTGTGTTCCTTATCATCAGTTTCCTACTCCCCTTCTGCCTTCTGGCCCTTGTCACCGGACTCCTGTACCTCGTTAGTCCCATTTAGTTTTACTGGGATGTCCATTCCCAGGCTTAACATCGAACCTCGAAGGTAACTTCACCTCTGAGCTGAAAGGGTGTCTGGGGACCACACTCTTGAGGTTTCTCTAGTATTCTTTAGGCCAGTAAATCTGGTCTTCTTCTTCTTCTTCTTCTTTTTTTTTTTTTTTTGGGAGTTAAAATTATGCTCTACATCCTTCTCCAGCTCTGTCCAGAACCCTGTGTTGTGATCCTGGTCAGAGAAGTCAGTGGTGGTAGCCGGGCACCATCTAGCTGTACTGGACTCAGTCCGGTGGAGGCCTTGGTAGCTGTGGACAATTAGTCCTTTGGACTAATCTTTTCGTTGAATCCTGTTCTCTTCATTCTCCCGAAGGGATGAGACCAGTGGAGTATCTTAGATGGCTGCTCATAGGCTTTTAAGACCCCAGACACTACTCACCAAGGTAGAATGTAGAGCATTATCTTTATAAGTAGTGTCATGCCAGTTGAGCTAGATGTTCCCCGAGACCATGGTCCCCAGAGCCCTCCGTCCAACAACTCAGTCCCTCGGGGGGTTTGGATGTGTCTATAGGGCCTCCATGACGTTTCCTTGTGCAGGTTGTGTTAGTTTCCCCTGTACTGTGTACTATCTCACCTCTCACCCAAGTTACCACTTATCTATTACCTATTTAGTATTTCCCCCCGCCTCCCCTCCCATCCCTGGTAACCAACAAGGATTGTTACATTTTGCATGTGAATTTTTTCATGGGTTTTTACAATAGAGGTCTCATACAATATTTGTCCTTTTGTGATTGACTTATTTCACTCAGCATGATGTCCTCCAGTTTCATCCATGTTATGAGATGGTTCACCGATTCATTGTTCTTTCTCGTTGCGTAGTACTCCATTGTGTGTATGTACCATAGTTTGTGTATCCATTCGTCTGTTGATGGACATCGAGGTTGTTTCCATCGTTTTGCTATTGTGAACAATGCTGCCATGAACATAGGTGTGCATATGTCTATTTGAGTGATGACTCTTATTTCTCTAGGATATATTGCTAGGAGTGGGATTGCTGGATCGAATGGTATGTCTATTTCTAGCTTTCTGAGGAAACGCCATATCATTTTCGAAAATGGTTGTATCATTTTGCATTCCCACCAGCAGTGTATAAGAGTTCACATCTCCCCGCTGCCCCGCCAACATTTGTTATTTCCAGTATTTTTGATTCGTGCCAGTAATGCCGGGGTGAGATGGTATCTCATTGTGGTTTTAATTTGCATTTCTCTAATGGCTAGTGATCGCGAGCATTTCCTCATGTGTCTGTTGGCCATTTGAATGTCTTCCTTGGTGAAGTGTCTGTTCATTTCCTTTGCCCATTTTTTGATAGGATTGGTTGTCTTTTTGTTGTAGAGGTGTTGGATTTTCTTGTAGATTATGGAGATTAGACCTTTGTCTGACTTGTACTGTCCAAAAATTTTTTCCTAGTCTGTAGGTTCTCTTTTGACTCTTTTGGTGAAGTCTTTTGAAGAGCATAGATGTTTGATTTTTAGAAGATCCCTGCTATCTAGTTTATCTGTTGGGTTTTTTGGGTTGATGTTTATGGTTTGTATCCTGTTAATGCCATGTATTAAGGCCTGAAGTGTTGGTCCTATTTTTTCTGCTATGAATTTTATAGTTTGAGGCTTTATATTCAGGTCTTTGATCAATTTTGAAGTAGTTTTTGTATATGGTGTGAGGTATGGGTCGTGTTTCGTTTTTCTACAAATGGATATCCAGTTTTGCCAGCACCATTTGTTAAAAAGACTGTCTTTTCCCCATTTGATGTATTTTGGGCCCTTGTCAAAGATCAGGTGACCGTAGGTGGATGGATTTACATCTGGGTTCTCAATTCCGTTCCATTGGTCAATGTCTCTGTTGTTGTACCAGTACCAGGCTGTTTTGAGTACTGTAGCTGTATAGTAGGTTCTCAAGTCAGGTAGTGTGAGTCCTCCAACTTTATTCTTCTTCTTCAGTAGTGCTTTACTTATTCGGGGTTTCTTCCCTTTCCATATAGAGTTAATGATTAGTTTTTCCATCTCTTTGAAGAATGTTGTTGGGATTTGTATCGGGATTGCATTGTATTTGTAGATTGCTTTAGGTAGAATTGCCATTTTCACAATGTTGAGTCTGCCTATCCATGAGCATGGTATGTTTTTCCATTTATGTAGATCCCTTTGGGTTTCATGCAACAGTGTTTTGTAGTTTTCTTTGTATAGGTCTTTTACATTTCTGGTCAGATTTATTCCTAAGTATTTTATCTTTTTAGGGGCTATTGAAAATGGTATTGATTTCCTGATCTCCTTTTCATCGTTCTCTTTACTGGTGTATAGGAATCCAACTGATTTTTGAATGTCTGTCTTGTATCCTGCTACTCTGCTGAATCTTTCTATTAGTTCCAGTAGATTTCTCGTGGAGTCTTTAGGGTTTTCTATGTATAGTATCATATCATTGGCAAACAGGGACAGTTTAACTTCTTCATTACCAATTTAGATGCCCTTTATTTCTTTCTCTTGCCTTATTGCTCTAGCTAGAACTTCCAGCACAATGTTAAATAGGAGTGGTGATAAAGGGCATCCTTGTCTTGTTCCTGTTTTCAAGGGGAATGTTTTCAGCCTCTCTCCATTAAGAATGATGTTGGCTGTTGGTTTTGCATAGATGCCCTTTATTATGTTGAGAAATTTCCCTTCTATACCTATTTTATTGAGAGCTTTTATCAGGAATGGGTGTTGGACTTTGTCAAATGCCTTTTCTGCATCAATTGAGATGATCATGTGATTTTTTTCTTTCCTTTTATTTATGTGGTGGATTACGTTGATGGATTTTCTAATGTTAAACCATCCTTGCATACCTGGTATGAATCCTACTTGGTCGTGGTGTATTATTTTTTTGATATGATACTGAATTCTATTGGCTAGAATTTTGTTCAGAATTTTTGTATCTATATTCATGAGAGATATTGGTCTGTAATTTTCTTTTTTTGTGATGTCTTTGCCTGGTTTTGGTATCAGCGTTCTGCTGGCTTCATAGAATGAATTTGGAAGTGTTGCTTCCTCTTCTATGCTCTGAAATAGCTTGAGTAGAACTGGTACAAGCTCTTCTGTAAATGTTTTGTAGAATTCTCCAGTGAAGCCATCTGGGTCAGGGCTTTTTTTGGTTGGGAGTTTTTTTATTACCTTTTCAATCTCTTCTCTTGTTATGGGTCTGTTCAGATTTTCAATATCACTTTGTTGTAGTTTGGGTAGGCCGTATGTTTCTAGAAATTTATCCATTTCCTCTAGGTTTTCAAATTTGTTGGAATATAGTTTTTCATAATATTCTGTTATAATCCTTTTTATTTCGGTTGGGTCTGTTGTAATGTCCCCCATTTCATTTCTTATTTGTGATGTTTGTGCCCTCTGCTGTTTTTCTTTTGTCAGTCTGGCCAGTGGTTTGTCGATTTTGTTGATTCTTTCAAAGAACCAACTTTAGGTTTTGTTGATTCTTTCTATTGTTTTCCTGTCCTCTATTTCATTTATTTCTGCTCTGATCTTTACTATTTTCTTTCTTCCGGTGGTTGTAGGCTTTTTTTGCTGTTCTCTTTCTATTTGTTTGAGTTCTGTAGTTAATGTTTTGATTTTGTCCCTTTCTTCTTTTTTGATATGTGCATCTATTACTATAAATTGTCTTCTGAGGACTGCCTTTGCTGTGTCCCAAAGGTTTTGGTATGATGTGTTTTCATTTTCATTTGATTCTAGGAATTTTTTAATTCCATCTCTGATTTCTTCTATTACCCATTGATGTGTAAGCAGATTATTATTCAGTTTCCATGTGTTTGATTTTTTTTCCTTGCTCATTCTAGTGTTAATTTCTACCTTGATGGCATTGTGGTCAGAGAAGATACTGTGAATTATCTCAGCATTTTGGATCTTGTTGAGGATTGCTCTGTGGCCTAAGATGTGGTCTATTCTGGAGAATGTTCCATGTGCATTGGAAAAGAATGTGTACTTTGCAGCGGTTGGATGGATTGTTCTATATATGTCTATGAGGTCAAGTTGGCTGATTGTGTCCTTTAGGTCCTCTGTCTGTTTGCTGAGTTTCTTTTTAGTTGTTCTGTCCTTTACTGAGAGTGGTGTGTTGAAGTCTCCTACTATTATTGTGGAACTGTCAATTTCTCTTTTCAGTGCTGTTAGAGTTTTTTTTATGTATTTTGGAGCCCTGTCATTGGGTGCATAGATATTTATTATGGTTATGTCTTCGTGGTTGATCATCCCCTTAATCATTATATAGTGTCCTTCTTTGTCTTTTATGGTAGATTTTGTTTTAAAGTCTATTTTATCTGAGATTAGAATTGCCACTCCTGCTCTTTTTTGATAGTTGTTAGCTTGATATATTTTTTTCCAACCTTTGATTTTTAATAAATTCACATCTTTGTTTCTAAGGTGTGTCTCTTGTAGACAGCAAATTGATGGATCCTGTTTTCTTATCCATTCTGCCACTCTCCGTCTCTTTATGGGTGCGTTGAGTCCGTTTACGTTCAGTGTAATTATTGATAGATGGAAGTTTGTTGCTGTCATTTTGTAGTGCTTTTTTTTGTGATGCTGAAGTTTTCTTTGTTCTTCTTACTCTCTTGTGCGGAGTTACTTTTGTTTGTGGATTTTGTGTTCATTTCTTTTGTTTTTGTAGGTTTTGTTTTTGTGGAGACTTTATGTTTTTCGTCTTTATTTGTATGAGTTGGTTTTTTAACTTTTTTTGTGGTTACCATGAATTTTACCCTTATCTTTATAATTTTGAAGCAGTCTACCGTTACTTGGTATCGCCTTGCCTTCCTCTCCTTTAGAAGGTTCTATACCTATGCCGTTTGTTCCCTCTTTCATTGTTTTGATGTTGTTGTCATCCTTTGATTGATTTCTCTGATTCCCTGTTGTATTTCTTTTGTTTTTGGAAAGTCCTCTGTAGTTCAGTTCCTAGAATGGTACCTGGTTCATGTGAACCTGAGTCCTAGGTCCTAGGTCCTGCCTGAGGGCTGAAGCTGTTTGTCCTCAGATGGAAGAACTCCCTTTAATAATTCTTGTAAGTTTGGTTTGACTTTTGCATATTCCTTTAGTTTCTGTTTATCTGGAAATGACCTAATTTCACCATCAAATTTGAATGAGAGTTTTGCAGGATATATTATTCTTGGCTAACTATTTTTTTCTTTCAAGATTTTATATATGTCATCCCATTGCCTTCTTGCCTGAATGGTTTCTGCCGAATAATCTGAGCTTAGTCTTATTGTTTCTCCTCTGTATGTGACTTCTTGTTTTTCACGAGCTGCTCTCAGGATTCTTTGTTTGTCTTTAGTTTTAGCGAGTGTGAATATGATATGTCTTGGTGATTTTCTTTTGGGGTCTCTTCTATATGGGGTTCGTTGAGCTTCTTGGATGGCCAGCTTTTCATTTTTCATGATATTGGGAAAGTTTTCTGTCAGCAGTTCGTCAATGATCCTCTCTGTGTTTTCTGTTTTCTCCCCCTGTTCTGGTATGCCAATCACTCGTAAGTTTTTGCTTTTAATTGTGTCCCACATAACTCTCAGGGTCTCTTCATTTTTCTTTGTTCTTTTTTCTGAGTTTTCCTGAAACAGAGTTGTATCCAAGTGTTTGTCTTCAGTTCCACTGATCCTGTCTTCCATGGTTTCAAATCTACTTCTCAGCCCTTCTATGACACCGTCCATTTCTGAAATCTTGTTGTTTATCTTTTGGATTTCTAATTGTTGTTTTTGTATAATTTCGAGTTGTGAATTTATTTTGGCATTTTGTTCCTGCATCATCTTCCTGAATTCTTCCAATTTTTTGTCTGTATTTTCCATAAATTTGTCTATTTTTTCCTCATGTTTGTCAGCTTTTTGCCTCAGTTCTTGGAAAATTCCGAGTATTAGTGATTTGAGTTCCCTATTAGGTACTTCTAGTGCATTTTCTTCCACAGGAGAGTTATCTGGTGTTTTAATTTGGACGCCTATTGGAGCCATCTTGTCTTGTTTTTGTAAATGTTTTGATATTGTTTGCTGTTTTCGGGGCATTCAGTAGATATTTCTCTCGTTTATTGATTGTAGATTTTTTTTTTTTTTGTTTCGTCCTTGTGGTACAGCTGGGCAGATCTAGCTGAGGAGAAGCCACTGGGACGGGTTGCTTGTGGCACTCATCGCAGCCCCCAGGATGGTCGGTAGTCAGTGCTGGGCAGGTTCCAATAGGGCGTGCCTGCACAGCTTGGTGGTGTGATGTCTAGTGCACGGTGCAGGTAGGTAGGGTGCAGTGGGAAGATGGTTATGTGTGAAGCTAATCTGGATATGGGAGAGAGGAGAGAGGAGCAGGAGCAAAAAGCATAGAAACATAAAAGAATGGTAGGGGAGCTTGTTGTTGGAATGTACAGATGAGAGACTATGGGATGGAGGAAACCAGAAGGGGGAAGAGAAAGAAAAGGAAAGAATGAACAAATAAAAATCAGAAAGGTTAAAGAACTGCAAAGTTCCCAGGGATCCCACCGATGCAGCTATGAGGTCTGGGGGAGTCGGTCTCAGTTTTCACAGCACAGCCCTGCCAGAAGGTACAGAGGCATACATTGCCTGGTATTCAGGGATCAGAAAGAGAAGGAAGAGATAGAGAGACGAGAAATTAAGCAATGAAGAAAGACAAAAGGGAAACAGAGGGAAAAGATGACAAAACTAATCAAAAAAAGAAGAAAAATAAATTAAAAAAAAAAAAAAAAGCAACACCAGCAGTCAGTGCCAACAAATAGGACCCAGAGAGCCCCCACTCAGGGGCGCGAATTCCAAGAAGCCGGCAGTCTTGGGGTTAAGAGACCGTGGCCACGGGAAACAGAGGGGCAATGAACAAAAGCCCCGGGATCTCACCAGCGCAGCAGCCCAGACCTGGAACCAGCCACACGCCCGAACGCAGCCCCACAGCCCCGCAGGAGAGAGCAAAGACGGCACCCGGAACCAGGCACCCAGGCAAAAGGAGGGGGAGGCGGCAGAAAAAGGTTCGCCAGCTGCCCGCAAACGGCCCCCAGAAAGCCGCCAGCCCGGGCGCGCGGAATCCAAGCACCGGCGCCCCCCAGCCCAGGGACCCCGGCCATGGAAAGCAGAGGGGCGAATGAAGAAAGGCCCCGGGATCTCACCAGCGCGGAAGCTCAGACCCGGACGCAGCCACATGCCCGAACGCAGCCCCACAGCCCCGCAGGAGAGAGCAAAGACGGCACTCGGAACCAGGCACCCAGGCAAAAGAAGGGGGAGGCGGCAGAAAAAGCCCCACCAACTGCCAGCAAACGGCTCTCAGAAAGCCGCCATCCTGGGCGCGCGGAATCCAAGCACCAGTGCCCAGCCCAGGAACCCTGGCCACGGAAAGCAGGGGATCCCCAGCTGAGGCGGAGAGGGGTGGGGGGTGGGAGAGCGCGCACCGCAGTTTACCGGTCGTTCTGTCTCCCACTGGATGCTCTGCAAGGCTGCTCTCCGGTTCGCTGGTCTCCGATAGGAATCCAAGATGGTGGATCCGCGCTGCGTTAGCTGGTAAGGAATCTTTGCATGAGTCTCTCCTCCCTCTCCATTCTCTTTTAGTATTCTCACTCCGTTTGGTGTTTGGCTGAGTTCTTTATCTCTTCATTTGGTGTTCTAGGGTTTCAGGATTGTTGATTCTCTGTTAGGCTTAGTTTTTCGGATCTTTGCTGTGGAGGGACGGCGTGGTGCTTCTGCCTAGAGCGCCATCTTGCCCCACCTCCTTTAAAACAGTTTTAAAACAGCTTTACTTGCTGGATTTTTTTAAATCACAAAAGTATTAAATTTTTATAATAATAAGTAAAACACTGTAAAGATATATAAGGAGAAAACTAAATTTCTTCTCTTTTCACTCAGTATCTTTCCCCAACCTGGAGGTAGTTAATTTAGCATTTTGATGTGTATCCTCCAAAACACATATATACGCATATGGGACCTCCCTCCCTCCCTTCATCCCTCCCTCCTTCCTCTTTAAAAAAAATTATACAGTAAATATTGTAAAAAAAGTCGATAACTTTTTCCTCCTTTTTAAATTTATATAATATGTCATCGACAGATTTCCAGGTCATCATGTGCACATAGTTAACTCATTCTTATTGGAAAGTGCAGCTTGGACCTCTTCCTTCAGAACCATCGGTTCTTGATCATATGCTGCCTTCGGAAATGGTTGAATGTCCATCAGTTCTTTTTGGTACAGTGACTCTTTGTATTCCTTCCATCTTCATTTGATGCTTCCTGTGTCATTCAAGTTTTTGCCCATAGAATCCTTCAGTATTGCAACTCGAGGCTTGAATTTTTTCTTCAGTTCTTTCAGCTTGAGAAATGCTGAGTGTGTTCTTCCCTTTTGGTTTTCTATCTCCAGGTATTTGCACATTTCATTATAATACTTTACTTTGTCTTGTCAAACTGCCCTTTGAAATCTTCTGTTTATCTCTTTCACTTCATCATATTATATATGTATAATGTGTATATAAAGATCATATGTTAGCATGTGTGTACATATATATACATATATACATGTATATAACCCACTGCTGTTGAGTCTGTTCCAACTCATAGCTATGCCATAGGGTTAAATCTCTATGGAAGCAGACTGAAACATCTTTCTCCTGCAGAGCCGCTGGTAGTTTCAAACTGCTGACCTTTCGGTTAGCAGTCAACCTCTTTAACCACTGTGCCATCAAAACCAAAAAAACCCAAACCCCTAGCCATTGAGTCAATTCTGACTCACAGTGACTCTACAGGACAGAGCAGAACTGCCCCATGGAGTTTCCAAGAAATGCCACCAGGGTTATGTATATTTGTGTGTGTGTGTGCATGCATCTGCCATTTTGTCATACTGTGGGGCTTGTGTGTTGCTGTGATGCTGGAAGCTATGCCACTCGTATTCAGTTACCAGAAGGGTCATCCAGAGTGGACAGGTTTCAGTGGAGCTTCCAGACTAAGACAGATTAGGAAGAAGGACCTGGCAGCTTACTTCTTAAAAAAAGTAGCTAGTGAGAACCTTACGGATTTAGCAGCAGAACATTATCTGATATAGTGCCTGAAGACGACTTCTTCATTGCAAATACCTTTTTTCAGCAACATGAACGGCAGCTATGCACATGGACCTCACCAGATGGAATACACAGGAATCAATCGACTACATCTGTGGAAACAGATAATGGGAAAACTCAATATCATAAGTCAGAACAAGACCAGGGGCTGACTGTGGAACAGACCATCAGTTGCTCATATCCAAGTTCAAGTTGAAGTTGAAAATTAGAACAAGTTCACAAGAGCCAAAGTACGATCTTGAATATATCCCATCTAAATTTAGAGACCACCTGAAGATGGATTTAACACATTAACACTAGTGACCGAAGACCAGAAGAGTTATGGAATATGTTAAGAACATCATACATGAAGAAAGAAAGAGGTTATTAAAAAAACAGGAAAGAAAGAAAAGACTAAAATGGATGTCAGAAGAGACTTTGAAAGTTGCTCTTGAATGTCGAGTAGCTAAAGCGAAAGGAAAAAATGATGAAGTAAGAGAGCTAAACAGAAGATTTCAAAGAGTGACTCGAGAAGACAAAGTATTATAATGAAATACGCAAAGACCTGAAGATAGAAAACCAAAAGGGAAGAACACACTCAGCATTTCTGAAGCTGAAAAACTGAAGAAAAGGTTCAAGCCTCGAGTTGCAATATTGAAGGGCTCTATGCAGAAAATAACAGATGATGCAGGAAGCATCAAAAGGAGATGGAAGGAATACACGAAGTCATTGTACCAAAAAGAACTGGTTGACATTCAACCATTTCAGGAGGTAGCATATGATCAAGAACCGATGGTACTGAAGGAAGAGGTCCAAGCTGCACTGAAATCATTGGTGAAAAACAAGGCTCCAGGAATTGACAGAATAATTATTGAGGTGTTTTCAACAAATGGATGCAGTGCT
Organism: Dugong dugon; assembly: GCA_030035585.1. NCBI lineage: Eukaryota > Metazoa > Chordata > Mammalia > Sirenia > Dugongidae > Dugong > Dugong dugon. Next base: position 15,026,827 of record CM057480.1, on the reverse strand, counting down.
GGAAGTGCTCACTCGTTTATGCTGAGAAATTTGGAAGAGAGCTACGTTGGCAACCGACTGGAAGAGATCCATATTTGTACCTATTCCAAAAAAAGGTAGTCCAACTGAATACGGAAATTATTGAACAATGTCATTAATATCACACACAAGTAAAATTTTGCTGAACGTCATTCAAAAGTGGTTGCAGCAGTACCTTGACAGAGAACAGCCAGAAATTCAAGCTGGATTCAGAAGAGGTTTTGGAACAAAGGATATAATTGTTGTTGTCCAGTGGATATGGCTGAAAGCAGAGAATACCAGAAAGATGTTTGCCTGTGTTTTATTGACTATGCAAAGGCATTCAACTGTGTGGATCATAACAGATTATGCATAACATTACGAAAGATGGAAATTCCAGAACACTTAGTTGTGCTCATGAGGAACCTGTGCTTAGGCCAAGAGATAGTAATTCAAACAGAACAAAGGAATGCTGTGGCTGTGTGGTTTAAATCAGGAAAGATGTGTGTCAGGGTTGCATCCTTTCACCATACTTATTCAATATGTATGCTGAGCAAATATTCCAAGAAGCTAGACTGTATGAAGAAGAACAGGGCATCAGGTTTGGAGAAAGACTCATTAACAACCTATGATATGCAGATGACACAGCCTTGTTTGCTGAAAGTGAAGAGGACTCGAAGCACTTACTGATGAAGATCAAAGACCTTCAGTATAGATTACACCTCAACATAAAGAAAACAAAAATCTTCACAACTGGACCAATTAACAGTATCATAATAAACAGAGAAAAGATTGAAGTTGTCAAGGATTGCATTTTACTTGGATCCACAGTAAACACCCCTGGAAGCAGCAGTCAAGAAATCAAATCTGCTGCAAAAGACCTCTTTAAAGTGTTGAAAAGCAAATATGTAACTTTGAGGACTAAGTTACCCCTGACCCAAGCCGTAGTATTTTCAGTCACTTCATAGGCATGTGAAAGCTGGACAATGAATAAGGAAGACTGAAGAAGAACTGATGCCTTTGAATTATGGTATTAGTGAAGAATATTGAATATACCATGGACTACCAGAAGGATGAACAGATCTGCCTTGGAAGAAGCATAACCAGAATGCTCCTTAGAAATGAGAATGATGAGACTTAGTCTCACATACTTTGGACATGTTATCAGGAAGGATCAGTCCCTGGAGAGGACATCGTGTTTGGTAGAGTAGAGGGTTAGCAAAAAAGAGGAAGACCCTCAAGAAGATGGATTGACAGTGGCTTCTACAGTGGGCTCAGGCATAACAACAATTGTGAGAATGGCCCAGGTACAGGCAGTGTTTCGCTCTGTTGTACATAGGGTTGCTATGAGTTGGAACCAACTCGAAGGCACCTAATAACAGCAACATAAATATATATGTGTGTGTGTGTGTATAAAATATAGAATATGAGCCTATTTTGGACTCTCTTTATGATCCACTCATCACTTTATTGATTTATTTGGTAACTGTCTCCTCGCAAAAGTGTTCAGCACAGAAGCTTTTATAGACTCCTTATTGCTGTTTCATAGATGAACTCTTCAGAAAACTCATGGTTTCATCTCTGTCTGGGGCCCGAAGTATTGAGATTAGGGAGAAAAGAAAGACGGAAATGAAGAAAATATATATTTTAAATAGTTTATCTGTATTATTTTTATATATTAACATAAGAGGGGGCTCCAATGTCTAAACATAGCCATCTACTTCCCTGTGACTTTCAATAAACACTGACATTTTATGTGAATGTTCTGAAGAGGAAAGGGGAATCTTTTCTCATAGGAAAATGAGTAGCAGGATACCATATATTCTCTCAAAATGATAATCCCATCATCCTTTCTCCCTGATGCAACCCAGTCCTTCTCTGACCTCATCAGCCCAAGCACCATAGCCTGTATCCCAGTCCTCCCATCTGACAAGCAGTCTCAAGCATCCATTTAAGCTCACCCTGATCTAGATAACCCTACAAACCAGACATCACAGAATAAACTCGAAGCTTTTGCCTTAAGTGGTTTGAAAGTTAAAACATGAAATAAAGCTAACTTTCCCATGTATCTGAAGCTTTTTCATGGAAACTTTTTAAAACATTGTTTTAGCAATAACTTCCTGAGCTCCATTTGCAAGGTAAAATAGTAGAAGAATAATATCCCACAAAATGGAAAAATTGCTTTAAATTGTTTTAAGTAGGAAAAAAAAAAAAAAATCCCAGGAGCTTTCCTTCTCTTCCCCCGTCACTTTCCCCTTTGCTCCCACCAGCTATCTAAAGTTCTCACATAAAAACAGGTTTTAAATGTGCAGAGATGGCTTCCTCTGAGGTTGACGTTTCCATTGGAGAAAGCAAATGTCCCAAATTACTAACCAGAATAGAAAAAAAGAAAGGAGCTTATCTTTCACATTCTTAAATCCCTCTCCAACAAGACAGAAATTCTTTTAAGTTAGGTTCTAAATGCAACAGCTTGTGAGGGAGCGCATGGCTCCTGGCCATAACAGTTGGCATCTAATCAGCCTGTGACCATTCTCAACCAGCCATCACCTAGATTGTTCATCACTGTAGAATCACCTGTTAAGGTGAATTTTCACCACTTTAAGGCACTTGTAAGCCAACCACTTATCCCAAAATGGTTATATTTGACATTTCTGACCACCAAACTTGTTGTAAGTGATATGATATGAAAATGAATAGAAAATGTGCATACAGATCCCGAAAAAGACCCCACCCCTGTCTCCTCTGAATCATGGGGGCTTTGTGAAATGTATTGGCCACAAAGGACAAAAGAGCAAAACAGATGGTGAGATTTCATGCTTTTTCTGGTGAGTTAAAAATATCATCAATCATGTACTTAGAAATTGGCAGTAATTGAAATTTTGTTATTCCATAAGCTATACCAGGCAGAAAGTTTTCTAAGAGCATGGATTAACCACTGAAGTAGACCTGATTTCCGGCTGCCTGGTATAGTTTGAAAAAGGAGCCCTGATGGGGCAAATGGTTAAGTGCTTGGCTGCCAACTGAAGATTGGCAATTTGAACCCATGCAACGGCTCTACAGCAGAAAGACCTGGCTGTCTGCTCCTGTAAAGATTAGAGCCTCAAAAACCCTATGGGACAATTTTACTCTGTAACATGGGGTCACTGTGAGTCAAAATTGACTCAGTGGCGCCTAACAACAACAGTGTAATTTAAACACACTTAAAAATTTGAGGAACTTATAGCCTATGAGTTCTACCTCCCCAAAGTTGAACTCAAAAAATTCATTCTCAGCTTTTTGTATCTGGCATACTGTGTGGATCTAGCTTCCACCAGTCAGACATGTCTCACATGAGACCTCATTTTGGGAATGAGCTACTTGAGAAGGCTGTGTCATGTGGACTCCACCAGGGTGACAGCAGAGATCGCCAACTTTTGGGGTTATTGCAAGGCTGAGTTTCTGTTCCAGAATGATGTGGATGGGGTGGCTATGGCAGCGACCCTCATCTCCTCAGCAGGCCAGGTCTGCTGCAGGGTTTTGGACATTGTTCCTAGAAGCTTTACGTGGATATGGCTCTCCATTCCTCCCAAGGATTCTGAGAGATACTCAATATTGTTTTCATTAAACTCCTTTTCTGTTTTATCAACCAGAGTCAGTGTCTGTTGCTTGCAGTTAAGAATCTCAACTAAGATAACATCTATGGCTTTTATTCATACAGATTGGAAGTAAAAAATTATTTTGGCTAGTCCATCTGTTCAAAGCCATAGACTAATGCAAAAGAAGAGGTGTAGGAGCCAAAACTGTCTCTGTAGGAGAGCAGGACTTGGAATGGAAAGGTCTTTCCCAGGCCTTTGAAGTAACCCAGAGAAGCTACACAGTGGACTTACCAGTAGACCTGAGTCAGAGCTCTCAAAACGTTTACATTGAGGAGCTCTAATATTCAGCACATCTTGTTATGCCCTAAATTTGGAGAACTAATTGGCTGAGGAGAGAATGTCTTTGGAAATTTGAGCCCCCTTCCTGTTGCCTTTCTTTAAATTGTGCATGTGCTACCCTAAGAATTATGCATTAATTATTTTTGGTATTGTTTCTTCTACATTAGACTGAAAAGTCTGACTCCATATGTGTGAAGAAGAAGGTGGATGGAACAGATGCCTCACATCTGATGAGTTGCTTGGGGAAGACTGTGTGTGTGTGGTGGGCTGCATACCTTTATTTTCTTGGTACAAATTATGAAATATAAGATACATTCAGAAAAGTATATAAAATGTATATGAGTATTTAAAGAATGATACTAAGGAGAACACACATATTATCATCATCGAAAATGATAATAAATATTTCCAATAATATGAAAGCCTCATGTCTGTCCCTGATTGCATTCCTCCTTCCTCCTCTTCTGGAAGTAACCACGATCCTACCTTTGTCATAATCATTCCTTTGTTTTTCTTCATAGTTTTATCACCTAAATATGTATCCCTAAAATATATGTTGTTTAGTGTTGCTTGTTTTTAAACTTTATATAAATGTACTCTGTGTATCCTTTTGTGTTTTTTCTTTTGCACAGCACGATGTTAGTGAAATTTGTGCATGTTGTTGTGTGTGGTTGTAGTTCATTCATTTTCATGGCTGTGTAGTATTCTATGAGTGTACCATAGTTTATTTACCCATTCTACTGTTGATGAACATATGGATGCTTTCCAATACTTGGCTATTGCAAATACACAGCAGTGAACATTCTGAGTGCATCTCCTGATGTACACTTGGTGTGCATTTTTGTACATATATGTCTAACAGCAGAATTACAGGGCTGTGGGATATGGACGTTTTCCTCTTTGCTGAGTAATGCTGACCAAAGGAAAGTAACGAACAGCATTACTTCAGTAATGCTGAGGTAATGCTGTTTTCTACAGTGGTTGTATCGATGTACAGAGCTAACGGTAGTTTAAGAGAGAGTCCCTACCTCTCACTCACACTCAAGAATGGTATCTCAGGGTGGTTTTAAGTTGCAACTTCCTGATAACACTAGTGAGGCTTAATATATATTTTTGTTTATTGAGCTATTGGTAATTAATTAGTTTATTGGGAAGTTGAGATTTCTCTTCTTTGAAGTGCCCTTTCAAGTTCTCTACTCATTTCCTTATTGGGTTTTGTTGTCTTAGCCTGGCTTGCCCTGAAAGCAAAGCTTATAGCAAACAAATGTGTCAAGTGCTTTGTTATAGAGAGCACTCAGAGAAGCAGGAGTCAGTGAAGAGAAGAGTGAGGCCTGGGAGGAGGGAAGGTACGTACGAGGGCATTTTTCACCATAGCTCCTTCTTCCTGCTTAAACAACAGATGCATTATGTATTTATAATAACTTATTAATAACCGTTTATAATATTTAAGTAGAAGCATAACATATTCTTGCCTAGGAGAACTCGATACTGTAAAAATGTCAATTTCCCACTAAATTCAGCAGAATTTGAACTTCCTTTCAAGAGAAATCAGTGAGGGTTTTATTTTGGATGAAGGATACTTGGGAAAAACGAAATGTTTGAAATAATGAAAAAGAAGCATAATGAGGAAAGAGACTTGCCCTATCTTAGAATAACATATAAGCTGGCACAGTGTTAGACATGTCAGTGGAAGAGAAAAGGCCATTGAACGTCAGTGAGGAGAAGCGAAGTATTTCATCAATGATACAGAGACAAGAAGTAATCATAAAACAAACACAAAAAACCAACAAAAAATAAAGACAAGTCAAACCAAGCCAAAACAAATCAAAACAAAAATGTAAAGCCATACTTTAGTCCTTAAGTCCCCACACCCCAAAACAAAATAAAGTTACAAAAAAAAACAGGTGGAAGTGGAGGGGTTAAGGGAAGGCTTGTGGGGTAGGAACACTCAAATCATTACACAAATTCTAAAAACTATAAAAGGTTGGTATATTTTGCTATAAAAATTTCAACCTCTATTACATAAAAACTCACCATAAGATAAAAGTTTAAAAATAATGAAGGGGAAATACTTGCAACATGTCTTAGTCATCTAGTGCTTCTATAACAGAAATACCACAAGTGGATGGCTTTAACAAAGAAGTTTATTCTCTCATGGTCCAGTAGGCTGCAAGTCCAAATTCAGGGCGTCAGCTCCAGGAGAAGGCTTTCTCTCTCTGTCGGCTCTGGGAGAAGGTCCTGGTGATGCATCAGTCTTCCCTTGGTCTGGAAGCATCTCAGCGCAGGAACCTCAGGTCCAAAGGACGTGCTCTGCTCCTGGCACTGCTTTCTTGGTGGTGTGAGGTTCCCATGTGTCTCTGCTTGCTTTTCTCTTTTATATCTAAAAGAGATTGGATTAAGACACTATCTAATCTTGTAAACCTCATCAGCATAACCTCGTCACAGTGATAGAATTTACAACACATAAGGAGATCACATATAACCTCATCATAGTGATAGAGTTTACAACACATAAGGAGATCACATCAGATTACACAATCATACAATACTGGGAATCATGACCCAGCTAAGGCGACAGATATTTTTTGGAGACACAGTTGAATCCATGACACAACATATATTTCTAAAAAAGACAAAGAGGTCCTACAAATAAAAACATATAACACCAACTCAGAAAAAAAAATAAGCACTGCACACACACAAAATAAAAACAGTAATGAACATTGAAACTATATACACAGTAGCATTAAATAAAATTTTTATTCACCTAACAGATTTTAAAGATTTAAAAGATTGATAAAACCCAGACTAGGAGAGGACGTGGAGGAGCAGGGATTTTCACACACGTTTGGTGGGTCTGTATATTGCTAAAACTGTATGAACGAGGGACATCATTGCTGATGTCAGCTGGATCCTGGCCGAAAGCAGAGAATACCAGAAAGATATTTACCTGTGTTTTATCAACTACACAAAGGCATTCAACTGTATGGATCATAACAAATGACGGATAACACTTCGGAGAATGGAAATTCCAGAACGTTTATTGTGCTTATGCAGAACGTGTACACAGATCAACAGGCAGTCGTTAGAACAGAACAAGAGGGTACTGCATGGTTTAAAGTTCAAAAAGGTGTGTGGTGGGATTGTATCCTTTCTTTACCTTACTTTTTCAATCTGTATACTAAAATACTGTGAGAAGCTGGGCTATATGAAGAACACAGCATCAGGATTGGAGGAAGACTCATTAACAACCTGAGATATGCAGGTGACACACTTTGCTTGCTGAAAATGAAGACGACTTGAAGCACTTACTGTTGAAGATCAAGGACTAGCCTTCGGTATGGATTACACTTGAAAATAAAGGAAACAACCTTTGCAACTGGACCAATCAACAACTTCAAAATTAATGGCAAAGGAAATGCAGTTGCCAAGAATTTCATTCGTCTTGGATCAACAATCAATGACCATGGAAGCAGCAGTCAAGAAATCAAAACTCTTGGGAAAAATCTGCTGCAAAAGACCTCTTTAAATTGCTAAAAAGCAAAAATGTCATTTTGATGACTAAGGTACGCTTTATCCCTATCATGATACTTGCAATCTCTTCTTATGCATTCAAAAGCTGGATAGAATTACTGTTTAATGAGAAACTATTTTGTTCTGTAAACCTTTATCTAAAGTGAGAATAGCAGCACAGTTGGAAGAGTGTAGTCGATGTCACTGAACTGTGTATGTAGAAATTTTTGAAATAGTGTGTCTTTGGTTATGTATATTTTTCCAAAACAAAAAGGTTGAGAAGGGAGAGGGTTGACATGTGGTGGGGTTGTTAACCAATGTCATAAAACAATATGTGTAGTACTGTTTAATGAAAAACTGTTTGTTCTGTAAACCTTCACCTGAAGTACAATTAAAAAAAAAAAATTGGATAGAATTAATGCATTTGAATGGAGGTGTTGGTGAAGAATATGGAATACACAGTGGGCTGCCAGAACAGACAAACCCGTCTTAGAGGTAGTACAGCCAGAATGCTTTTTAGAAGCAAGGATGGTGAGACTTTGTCTTGCTTACATTGGACATGTCATCAGGAGGGACCAATTGATGGAGAAAGACGTCATGCCTGGTAAAGCAGAGGGTCAACAGAAAAGAAAAAGGGTCTCAGTGAAGTGGATTGAAGCAGTGGCTGCAATGATGGGCACAAACATCCTCAAACGATGGTGAGGATGGCACAGGACTAGGCACTGTTTTGTTCTGTTATACATAGGGTCGCTATGAGTGGGAGCTGTCTCAGCAGCACCTAACGATAATACTTTAAAGCTTGCTAGCCCTGGTGGCACAGTGGTTAAGAGCTTGGCTGCTAACCAAAAAGGTCAGCAGTTCGAATCCACCAGCTGTTCCTTGGAAAGCCTGTGGGGCAGTTCTGCTCTGTCCTACAGGGTCACTATGAGTTGGAATTGATTTGACGGCAATGGGCTTGGCTTGGGGGGTGGGCTACCTTTTGAATCAGTAATGTCAATTTAGAAATTTATTCTGAAGAAATAAATGGATATTAGTTAAATATGTATTGACATGGATGCTTATGAAAATGTTTCTAATAGTGAAAAAGTAGAATACTTGGTATATTTACTGGTAAGAGATTATTTAAATTATAGTCTACCTATATAATGGAATTCTATTTTGCCATTAAAATTGATAAGGAATAGAATAAAAATGGAATTTAGGTTTTTTTAGAAGTAAGTAGACGCAAAAGCAAAAACAGACTTGCATTAAAAAAAATAAAGCTAAGTCAGGTTATCTCTCATTATATATAAGGTACAAAAAAAGTAAACTTGTAGTTCTTTACAAAGTTTGGGTGTCAGAAGTATAATATTGTTGGTACACGTTTGGAAGAAAACCACTTATCCTTAGGGTTATCACTTAGGAAGGGTGGCACAGGGACCAAGCAAAGTGTTCTAGGACCCCAAACGTTATTATCATGCCATGGTCATACAAGGAGGTGGGCCTTCATGCCTAGGTTGGGCTTAGAGATAGATGGAATGGGAGGGCTGTATAGACAGTAAAGACTGAGTAGAAATCTGAATGGAGTCAAAAGGAGGAACAATACAAGGAGGGATTTTTAGCATCAGTTTTATTTGCCAATCCAAGAATCCATGTTTGAGAACATCTCAGAGGGTATAGACCTGTTGGCCCTCCCAGGGTTCCAGGCACTAGTCAGTGTAAGCAATGCGTGTTAGGAGATTCTGGGGCTTTGCACCTCCACCCATCAGTCTCCCTGCAAAGTTTGGTTCTTAGGTTGGAGAAGGGAGAATTCTTGGTAGTATTTATGGGATGGATTGGGATTTTAAGGATTCCAACAGTTTACCACTGTAATTGAACTGTTCTCTTAATCTCTTATACCTGCCAAAGATGAGTGTAGGCCTCGTAGAACTGGGCCGAGTTTCTTAACCTTGGAACTGTGGACATTTTGAGGTGTGTAGTTCTTTGTTGTGCAGAACTGTCCTATGCCTTGCAGGATATTGAGTAGCATCCCTGGCCTGTACACACTAGATGCCAGTAGCACCCCTTCCCCCCAGCTCTGACAACCAAAAATATCCCCAAATGTTGCAAAAGTTCTCCTGGGGCAAAATTTTCTCTGGTTGAGAACCAGTAATTCTACTATTCAGGAACTAGATGATATCTTGTTAAGTGAAATGATATCTTTAAGTAAAAAAACAAACAAAAGAGTTTATAAAGCAGAATATAAACCATGGTCCTATTGTTACTTGAGAAAAATGCGTGTATAAAAGTATGCATTGTGCTTGATTACCAGTGTTGTCTATTTTATTTTATAGATACTCCTGTATTTTATAATTTTTTGGGGCAATGGATATATAATTGTTCCATTAAAAGAAAAATACAGATTAAATGAAAATTTTAATAATACTTGCATATATGCATAGAAAAAAATTATGAGAGGGTAAACAAAATTATTAGTGGTTATTTCTTAGTATTAATTTTTAATTTTTTTTTGTTTTTACTTGTAGTTTCTAAATTTCTTACAGTGAACACAAACTAATTTTGTAATCAGAAACAAAGTAAACAAAAGTCTTCAAAGGTAAATGTCAGATTTCAACTAACCGCTAGATGCCTACAGATAATTGGGTCCATTAAAATGTATGCTTCTAGCTTCAGTTGCTCAGTCAATTTTAAATTTATACAATGGTTTAGTGACCGACCTCTTGTTAGCTCCCAGTAGAACACAGATAATATCTCTTCCAAATGTTCTCCAGTCACCTCAACACACCTCCATCTCAGCTGAAAAATAATTACGCCTTATTTTGTTGTGAAAATGGATGCCATCCTGTGTGATCATTCTCAGTTTTTCTCTTCTCACAAAACCTCTTTGTATGTTAGTTTTTTCTTGTTTTTAGCCTGTTTTCTGCAAACGATGACCTATCTGTTGTTGTTGTTATTTTTTAGTTCCTGAATAAGTTTCTTTTTTTTTTTTTTTTCCTCTTGTGCTCTTCCTACCAAAATTGAGAGACTCCAGTAAGGAAATAAGAAGGAAAGCTTTTCTCCCTCTAAGACAGTGGTTCACAGCTAAGATCAGGCGTCGAGGATAGCCTGGGAGAGTTTTCCCTGCAACACATGACTGTCTCTTTCATGTTTTGGTGCACAGAGGATCTGAGGGTGGGAAGTTGGCATGTGAAGCTTGAGGAAACTTCTCCACCCTATCTCATGTGATTTTGATATAAGCCTCTGGTTCAAGTGGGGCTGCCACCGCAGTTCTCCACCACACTCTCCAAAGTAGTGATCAGGTGATTCAAGCTAGGCCAATCATTCTCTCTCACTGGAGGAATTTTTGTATTTCTTTTTTTTTCCTATTAGTCTTTTTTGTTTTTTAATTGTAGTAAATATATATGTAACAAAACACTGGCCATTCAACAAATATTCACATATACAGTTCAGTGACATTAATTATGTTCATCATGTCGTTCAACCATCACCCTTAGCCTTTCCCAAATTATACCATCACCCTTAATAGAAGCTCAGTGTCCATCTAACCATTGATTCCTCCTTTCCCTTCCCTTGATCATGGGCAGACACACACGAGGACATAATTCAGTTAGGGATGAATTATCTGGTGTGGGTTATCCCTGCCAAGCTCTTGAGGGGTAATTGGTTGTTCATGTCTGACTGTTCACTCCTTCCCAACCTACTCCAGCCTCAAAAGAAACTCTTCAAGACCTTCTTTACCATATCCAGATAGTGAGAAAAACCTCATGCTAAGCTCAGGCTTAGTTCCATTGCAACAAAGGGTAGACTGTAGTTGTTGCCACAGTCTTAGTGAATGCTTGGAAAAGACTCATTCCTACAAGATGAAGACATAGTTGGCTGGACGTTTAAATGGAAGTTTTAACTGAAACAGAGATACAAATAAGTTATTACAGGCCAAAAATGTGACAGAGTTGAAATTGGGCAGGGAGCAGACTTAATGAGATTTTTATTGTGTGAAATTCCACCACATATACCATGTGGTTGTTGTTGGGTGCCATCAAGTAGATTCTGACTCATAGCGATCCCATGTGACAGAGTAGAACTGCCCCATAAGGTTTCCTAGGCTGTAATCTTAATAGGTCTTCTCCCATGGAGGGGCTTGGTGCATTTGAACTGCCAATCTTTAGGTGTTGTGCCACCAGTGCTCCTTATATATACCATGGTCTCTACTAATTTAGAGGTTCAGAATTTGAAACATCAAGAACCAAGCTACAGGTGATGCTTTGAGGAAGACTGAATCATAAATAAATTTTTAGGAGGTGAGCACTATAGAGATGGTACTTTTCCTTTCCACCTAGGAGAAAATATACCCAAAAAGAATAGAGATTTGAGAACAGAACCTGATTACTATAGTAACTCTTTTGAAGTAGAATCCATTAACTGACCTTTGGAAATTACATCAAATATCAGATTATGTTACCTTCTGAAAGATTACCTGTTGCCTTTGAGTCATTTCCTACTCATAGAGACCCTACTGGACAGAGTAGAACTGCCCCATAGGGCTTCCAAGGAACCGCTGGTAGATCTGAACTACCGACGTTTTGGTCAGCAGCCAAATGCTAAAACACTCTGCCTCCAGGGCTTCTCTGAAAAATGAGGACTTCTATATCCCTGAAAGGTACACTTAAATTAATGTTACATTTCATTGCTCTGAGCCATTCTCAGGTTTGCTAATTCCTTGATGTCTGTACTGTTTCTGTCTTGTATGTGCCTTCAACTCTCACTGTAATCCCCAGGCATAAAGACAGAGTTAATTTCACCATTTTTAATATAATAATTTGAATCCCAGAGAGCTAACGAACCTTGGTAGGATCTTTTGGCCAAATGACTTGCAAAATCAGGATTAAAAACTCAGGTCTTCTGATGTATGTGTTATTTCCACCACTCCAGTTATCAGATACTGTACCAAGTTGAAATCAGATGACTCATCAGATCAACATAATTAAAGCACTACTTCACCAAAAATAGTCAGCATTTGGTATGAGGAGAAAGAGTTTCTGCTATGAGGAGAAAGAGTTTGTGAAGAAGATCCCCACCACCAGGATCTTCTCCAGGTATTCATACAACCATGTAATGATTCCATCTTTGGGTTAGGAGGGTTGATTATGAGGGTTGAATATCTATATTACTATGAGTAATTTGGAATTGAATGTAGGATGTTATTTATATAGTCATAGTGTATGGGGAAGAAAATACACACTTTGAGAAACTACCTAAATTACGCATAAATAACTGCCATCTGTCAGTATAAAACCTATGAATGGACATTTGACCTTAATGATATGGTGCTCTCTTTCACCTCCCATGGGCACTGGGAATTTTACTGCTGAGGTCAGTGATTGGAGTATCAGGCTACTAGTGCGTCAAGTAAAAGATAAGCCCTTCCAATGAGCCACTCTATAGGACAGCTCCAAGGACCATCTCCCATGACTCCCCACCTCCCCACCCCTCATCTGTGCAGTACACTTGCCTGACAGATGAAACCATGGTCTTGGAACATTCTGTAGTCAACCCAGTGGGTCATTGTCTGTCTCTTTCTTCCTCCCTGGGTATTTCTTTTCTTGTCTGACTGGAATCAAAGATTACAGGGAGAATAGTAACAAATATTCCTTAAACTCACAATTTTCTACTGTGTTATATATTTGATTCCACCCCGTCTCTTCTAAAGTTTGCTAATCCAAGGGACGAATAAATCTCATTAGCTAATCGGACTTAAAAACAAACAAACAAACAACAAAAAAAGCAAGAGAGCTTTAAAACACAAAGCTTAAGATCACATTACTCAGCAGTCAAACATACTGGTAGGGTGACCAACTGTCCCGGGATACAGGACTTTCAGGCCTAAAACCAGGAAGGTCGGGGCAAATCAAGATGGTTGGTCATCCCAGTATCTCTATATCATGGTAGAAGAGGGTTTAATTTCCTAAATGGCTAGGTCTCAAAGGATTTTGTTGTTAAAAAAATATCTTTAAAGGATCAATGTTGGACTGCCATTAATTTTAAAGCAATTCATAACTTAAAAATACACAGCTCCCTTTAAAAATTAAAGCCCTTTAGAAAATTGATGTTAACTTTTGTATAAACTTAGAATCAAATCTATCTGATTCTTCAGCAGTTAGACACCATTTGACCAACTGGTGCACAGTGGTGACCAACTGTCCCAGTTTATCTGGGATTCGAGGATGCCCAGGATGTGAGACTTCCAGTGCTAAATCCAAGACACCTGGTCACCCTAGCCATGATGTGGTTCTGAAGGAATATTCGAGTTAAATGCAGGAGAAAAATCCTTTTAAAATATTTATAATTGGTGGAAAGTCAAAATCAAAGAATGGCTTAAACCCCTCATTTTACAGATGAGGAAACGGAGGCCTTGAGAGGTTGATTCATGCAGAATTACACCATTTTGTACTGTCATAGGCGTACTTAGAACCTGTCCAGAGCCCTTGGCTGCCAGTCCAGATGACTCTCCTCCACACCTCTTTTCCCTCTCTTCCAAGAGTAACACTTCTGATGATGTCACGATGTTCTAGAAGGAGCTATGTTCCCCAAATTGAACGCTAAATTTATGGAAACCTTGAGAGTTGTTCATAGTCCCTTTTTGCCAATGCATCTGTGCTCTTGGTTTATACTTCCTTAAGCTTGGGAGGTGGAGGAGAACAGCCAGTGAAGCTCATTGTGTGACACTTGGTGACACTGCTAAATCTCAACAGCACACAAGCCTGTTGGCCCTGATTGTCACAGAAGTGATAGCAAGGAGTTGCTCAGACTTTCATGGGTCTCAAACTTCAGTGCATCAGCCTCACCTGGAGGGCTAGTTAAAAATCGGACTGCTGGGCTCCCCCCACAAAGTTTCTGATTAATAGCTTTGGGGTGCAGCCCAAAAACCTGCGTGTCTAACAAATTCCACAGTGATGCTGATGCTGCCTTTCTGGGGACTGTGCTTGGAGAACCAGTGCTCTATCCCAATGCCCTACACACACACACACCCATATGCAGCAGGATGTTCATGTTAGTAGAGAGGTCAGGCCAGGCATCCATTTGAACAAATAGAAAACCCAACGAAACCCATTGCCATCGAGTTGATTCAGATTTATAGTGACCCTATAGGGCAGAGTAGAACTGCCCCATAGGGTTTCCAAGGCTGTAATCTTTACAGAAGCAGACTGCCACATCTGCTCAGATTTATAGAGACAGAAATTTTCCACATCTCCTTCCAGCACCTTCACGTCTCAGCTTTGTGTCAAGGCAGTTTTAGAAATCGTGTTATTAAAAACATTCGACTCCAGTAGGAAGGGAACTGTAGGGTAGCCTTTTAATGACATATTTGCAAATTGTATTTTTATTGCCTTTGAGTATAGTACACCTTTAGGAAAAGCTTAGTAAGCTTCCTTGTATATCATTTACAGCAACAGTTGTAACTTTTAACCCATCATTAATTTTCACAATGGCTGTTGTTTTATGACTCAAGTAATTAACTAAACAATGGTTCACAAGCATTTTAAACAACTCCTTACATGAAGTGCCTTAATGTGTATAACAAGTAAGTCAATTAACAGGTTCATTGGCACTAGGAAAATTCTTACCTTGTCCTCGGGTATCAGGAGCTTAAGAACAGCAAACTTAGTCAAGTCAGACAGCTGCCTTGAGACTTTTTCCAAACCAAAAACCAAACCCAATGCCATCAGCTGATTCCAACTCATAGCGACCCTGTAGGACAAAATAGAACTGCCCTGCAGGGTTTCCAAGCCTGTAATCTTTACGGAAGCAGACTGCCACATCTTTCTCCTGCAGACTGGCTGGTGGGTTTGAACCACCAACCTTTAGGTTGGCAGCCTTCAAAATCGAGCTATAAAGTTCTTTACTGTTCAAAAACTGACTTCCATTCTTAATAGAACAAATTTCTCATCCTGTAATTTTCTAAACAGGAGCATGTATGTTTTTATTCTACATTCTTTGCATTTTGAGGCTTATTTCAACACCGTCTTTTTTTAAAACTGAACCTCCCGTATTGCTTTTAAAGCTTCTTTTCCCAGCTACTTATCCTTATCCTACAGAACTTGTTGATTCCTCTATTTTATATGCCTATAGTACTATGAGGTCTTTCTTCCAGACAATTTTTACGAGAGTAGAAACAGAATTATTTGTTTAAAGTCAGTTTTGCTTTTAGGATGAAAACTTGATGAAAGAAAGGGTCATGTCTGTTTTTTCCCCTCGTGCCTAGTGCATTGCTTAGCCAGGAAAAAGCATATATGGCAGCCAGCTTCCAAGATGGCCTCCACTGATCCCCACCTTCTGGTGTTCACATCCTTCTTAGTCCTTCCTATGCTTAGCAGAGTTGATCTCTGTTACCAACAGAATGCAGCCAAAGTGATGGTACATCCCTTTGGACGTTAGGTTATAAAATATCTTGGGTGCTTTCTTGCTTTCTCTACTCTGGGGAAAGCCAATGGCCATGTTCGGAGAAGCCCTGTGGAGAGGCCCAGATGGCAAGGAACTGACACCTCTGGCCAACAGCCAGCAAGGAATAGAGGCCGGTGCACAACTCTGTGGATTCTGTAGCCCAAGTTGGCCTTTGAGATGATTGCAGACCATACCAATAGCTTGACAATAACGTCTTGAGAGACCCTGAGTCAGAACCGTCCAGCTAAGATGTTCTTGCATTCTTGACCCTCAGAAACTGTGTGATAATGTTTTCTGTTTTAAGCTGTTATGTTTTGGAGTAATTTATTATGCAGCAGGCGCTGTGGTTTAGTATTTGAGTTACACCGCCATGTAGCTTTATCAACAGAAAGAACATGGATTTTAATGGAGTTTTAGTTTTTCTCATCCAATTTTTCTTGGAATCCACCTGTTACAGTTGAGATGGAGTTAGAAAATAAATTCATATTCTTGCTCCATTAGTGATGGAACTGTAAATTATTAGTTCTAAAATATAAATTATTGGAAATTAGCTAATACAAATTATTAGCTCCAAAATATGTTTTCCAACTATTTTCTCCCAAAATTTTTAAAATAATACAAATATTTTCATTTTCCTCTTCAATAGTTCATCATTTTGTGTTTTGTGATCCTTCTTTTTTTTTACACAAAATTTGTACACAAAACATGTACCATAATACATCTTCTTTTCATAATCCCCTCCCTATAATTTACTCCCCTCCACATCTCCCTGGGGTTTTATGCCATCAACTGCCTCTGAAACTTCTGAAATATTTTAGAATTTCAAAATTCTATATTATGTATCCACTACATTTTTACACCATTCGCTAATGATTGTCTTCAACTTCTTGCCCTCCAAAACAACACTTGGATAACCATCTCATACAGTCCCTCGTTGGCCTTTTAGGTTTCCTTGATTATAAATTTCCTGTCTGTTGCCCATCTTCCAGCTGGGGTTCCTGTCTTTTCCTTGTTGATTTGCATAAGTTGTCTGTACATTCTAGATATTTATCTCTTGATTTTTTTTTCGGTTCCTCAATTGGTTGTTAACTATACTTCACTGAACAGAAATTGTAAATTTTGATATAATCATTATTATTATTTTTTTTACCTCTATGATTCATATTTTTTTAGGGTTTAACTATGAAGCTCTTCCCCCTAACACCACTTCAGTTCACAAAAATATTCCCCTACACTATCTTCTATTAACTCCATAGTTTTAACTTTCACATATAGGTGTTTTACTCCATTGTGAGCCTATCGTTGTAAGGTTTTAGGTAGGGGCCAGTGTTATTGTTATCTTCAAGATGAGCCAGTTTTCTCTGCACTGATAATGAGTTCGTTTCACAATGGTTTGTGATTTCTTCCTAATAATGAAGTTTTCCTGTTTGTGTCAGTTTTGTTCTGAACCCTTTATTTTGTTCCGTTGTTCTAGTTCTTTGTTCATGAACCAATGCTATAGTGTTTTTATAATGTCAGTCTTGTATGCTTATTAGCTGGTAGGACAAATTCCCTTCTTTACTTTCTCTGTCAAATTTAATGTAGCTATTCCTTTGCCTTTATGCTTCCATTTACATTTTAATTTATTGAGTTTCTCAAAATCAAGACATTTTTGTTTGGATTGCACTGAATTCATGTCATTTTAATTTGACATTATTATAACATAAAGTCATTCAGTCCAGTAGGGCAGAAGGTCTCCCCATTTATTCAGATCATTTTCTATGTCTCTTATTAGGCTTTCAATTTTTCTCCTTAGAGTATTTGTTTATTCTTTATTATTTCTAGATACTTAATAATTTTTGTTCCTATCGAGACTGATATTTATATTTTCGATTTGGTTATTGTCTTGATCATCTGGTGCTGCTATAACAGAAATACCACAAGTGGATGGTTTTAACAAAGAGAAGTTTATTCTCTCACAGTCCAGTAGGCTACAAGTCCGAATTCAGGGCGTCAACTCCAGGGGAAGGCTTGCTTTCTCTGTCGGCTCTGGAGGAAGGTCCTTGTCATTAGTCTTCCTTTGGTCTGGGAGCATCTCAGTGCAGGAACCTCAGGTCCAAAGGACATGCTCTGCTCCCACCTTTGCTTTCTTGGTGGTATGAGGTTGCCATGTCTCTCTGTTTGCTTCTCTCTTTTATATCTCAAAAGAGATTGGCTTAAGACACTATCTAATCTTGTAGATCTCTTCAATATAACTGCCACTAATCCATTTCATTATGTCATAGTGATAGGATTTACAACCCTATAGGGAAATCACAGATGACAAAATGGTAGACAATCATACAATACTAAGAATCATGACCCAGCCAAGTTGACAGATATTTTGGGGGGACACAATTCAATCCATGACAGGATTTGGTTATTTTATGGTGTAGGGGGATTTTCCTAAGTGATCTTGCATCCACCAATCTTGCTAAACTGTATCATTATTTTTAATAGCTTTAAAAATTCTATTGGTGTTTCTGCTTATATCATCAATATCATATCCAAATAATGACAGTGTTATTTCTGCCCCTCCACTTCTTAAACCACTTAGTTCTTTTTATTTCTTCGCTTTATTATTTCGTCGTTGACTAGGACCTCCAGTGCTGTATTAAACAGACATTGTGAAAATGGGCACCTTTAGCTTGTTCTCTATCATAAAGAAAATGCACTTGAAATTTCTCCATTAACTATTAGATTTGCTGTATTTGTTTGTTTATGAACATTAGCAAGTAGCTGAGACTTTATAGTTGTAACTTGGTGTGTGTAGAACTTTATCAAATCCTTTTTCTTAATTTACTGAGACACTCGAAGTTTTCTCCTTTAATTTGTTCATGCCGTGAATGCCATTGATAAATACTGTGAAGTTGAACCATTCTCTTATTCCTAGGATAAATCCTAACTGATAGTGATTATCTTCAATACATTTTTGGATTTGTTTTAGCTTACTAATTTTATTTTGGATTTTTCTATTCACATATTTCATAAGTGAAATGGGCTTGTATTTTTCTTGTCTCAGTTTTGACATTTAATTCTTTTAAAATAATTCATCCATTCCAACTAGGTTTTTATAGTCATTAGCATTTAATTTTTCACATATACCTTTTTTAGCGTTTAGAACATTTCTATTACATCTGTGATTATTTGTCTTTTTTCAATTTCTATTGGGTTTATTTTCATGGACTCATATGGTTTCATGCTCTCTTACTGTTGACCAGTTTGGCCTTAAGTCTTACAATTCTTTTTGAAGAACCACCTTTTAATTTTGTTAATCCTTTGTATTGATTTAAAATTTCTTTTCTCATTCTATTGATTCTTATCTTTATTATTTCTTTCCATCATGTTTCTTTGGATTTTGTTGTTGTTGAATTTTCGTATTCTTGAGTTGAATATTTAGCTTGTGTTTCTTAACTTTTCTTATTTCCTGGTAAATGTATTTAAAGCTATAAATATCTTTTTAAGTGTTGCTTTAGCTGTGTCAGATAAATTTGGACGTAGAATGTTTTATTGCCATTCAGTGTTAAGCATTTCATTGTTCTCTTTTTACTTCAAGGATTATTTAACAATGCATCATTTAGTTTCCACACAGATAGGATTTCTTTTAAGCTGGCCTTTTGTTATTAATGTCTAAGTTTGTTGTATTATGACCACTGAATATAGTCGATAGAGAATCAGTGAAATTTATTGAAGTTACCCTTATGTCATCATCTGCAGTCAATTTTTGTAAATATTCATTTTGTGCTAAAATAGAGTATGGTTTTCCTATTTTTTCCCAGAGTTTCCTGTATATGTAATACCTTGCGCTTGCTAATTGAAATGTTCTGATTTTCATGTTATCTGCTTATTTTTTGACTGTTTGATGTCTAAGTTTCTGAGACTGGTGTATAAAAATTTTCAACTACAATTATTGACAAACATATTCCTCACTGAATTTCTGTAAATATTCTGAAGCTGTATTCTTAGGAGATATATGTTTATGGTGGCTAAATTACTTGTGCTAGTATGTCTTTTACCAGTACAAAAGGCTCCTCTTTATTCCTTATACTTTTTTTTCTTGAATTAAATTTTTCCAGGTAGTAAGATTTTTTAGTCTAGTCTTCCCTTGGTCAGTATTTTTCTGTTGTATCTTTTTTCATCCTTTTATTTTTGGTCTTTCTGATTTTTTATTTTGAGTATGTCTCTTACGCACAGCATGTTGTCAGATCTTATGTTTTTAAAAATCTCCTGGCTGGCTTGGTTTGTTTCCAGTACCTTTAAATAGCTACACTTGAGGTTTTTTTTTTTTTTTTTTTAATTTTACACAGGTTTTTACAGATGTTTCCAGTGAGAGGGCTTGATCTGATACTTGGATACTCTGTCATATTTAGAAATGGGAAATGCATTTTTCAATTAAAAAATTAAAAAAAAAAAATCTTAGTTGTTTCAACTAAATGAGACTAAGCCCATTTTTTAAGGAAACTGTATTCTTCTCAAATGAGACTTTTGGCAGAAGTTAGACACACAGGGAAGATAATGCATTAGTTAATTCAGAGTTCTTTAAATGTAAATGAATACAATGCTCCAATGATTCTTATCTTCCATGTGGTTTTTCTTTACTTAACATAAATATCAGATACCATCCTGAACATTTATATTGTGAAGAGAAAATTAAAAGCCATCGCATCCCCCACGCTGACTCACTGTGCATATACATTAATGTAAACCGAGGGCATAAATGGCCACCAAAGACAAAAATGTGAACTGTAGGCCTCTTAAGTACACAAAGTTCAAAGACCCTCAGCCCTTGACATGTTCTCAACTGATAAATCCACTGCATCCATACCTTTAACAGTAGTTGTGCTTATTGTTGTTAGGAGTCATTGAGTCTATTTCAATTCATAGCAACCCAAAGTGACAGAGTAGAACTGTCCCATAGGGTTTTCTTTTTTTTTTTTTTTTTTTTAATATATATTTTATTGTACTTCAGGTGAAAGCTTACAGAGCAAATAGTTTCTCATGAAATAGTAGTACACATGTTGTTTTTTGACATTGGTTAACAACCTCACAACGTATTAAGCCTCTAAATTCTCAACCTTTTTTTTTGATGAAAATTACAGATGGCCAAAGATACACCGTTTCAAAAATTTCTACATTCACAGTTCAGTGACATTGACTACGCTCTTCCAACTGTGCTGTTATTCTCACTTAAGATGAAGGCTTACAGAAAAAATAGTTTTTCATTTAACAGTTACTACACATGTTGCCCTATGACAATGGTTAACAATCTCACAGCACATCAAGAATATCCTTACTCCACCTTGTGTTCCCTATCACCAGGGGGCTTCCTTGTCCCCTTCTGTCTTCTGGACCTTGTCAGTGGACTATTGTACCTCTTTAGTCTCATTTGTTTATTTATTTATTTATTTATTTATTTATTTTTATTTTATTTAAACACCATTTCAAAACTTTTTACTTACACATTTAAGTGATATTGACTATGCTCTTCCAATTGTGCTGCCATTCTCGCCCAAGATGAAGGCTTACAGGACAAAACAGCCTCCCATTTAATAGTTACTACAAATGTTGCCCTATAGCAGTGGTCAACAATCTCACAATACATCGACAGTGTCCTTATTCAATTTGTGTTCCTTATCATCAGTTTCCTACTCTCCCTCTGCCTTCTGGCCCTTGTCACCGGACTCCTGTACATCGTCAGTCCCATTTAGTTTTACTGGGGTGTCCATTCCCAGGCTTAACATCAAACCTTGAAGGTAACTTCCCCTCTGAGCTGAAAGGGTGTCTGGGGGCCACACTCTCGAGGTTTCTCTAGTATTCTTTAGGCCAGTATATCTGGTCTTCTTTTTTTTTTTTTTTTTTTTTTTGGGAGTTAAAATTATACTCTACATCCTACTCCAGCTCTGCCCAGAACCCTCTGTTGTGATCCTGGTCAGAGGAGTCATTGGTGGTAGCCAGGCACCATCCAGCTGTACTGGGCTCAGTCCCGTGGAGGCCTTGGTAGCTGTGGACCATTAGTCCTTCGGACTAATCTTTTCCTTGTATCCTGTTCTCTTCGTTCTCCCTTGTTCCCGAAGGGATGAGATCAGTGGAGTATCTTAGATGGCCGCTCATAGGCTTTTAAGACCCCAGACACTACTCACCAAGGTAGAATGTAGAGCATTATCTTTATAAGTACTGTCATGCCAATTGAGCTAGATGTTCCCCGAGATCATGGTACCCAGAGCCCTCCGTCCAACAACTCAGTCCCTCGGGGGGTTTGGATGTGTCTATAGGGCCTCCATGACCTTTCCTTGTGCAGGTTGTGTTAGTTTCCCCTGTACTATGTACTATCTCATCTCTCACCCAAGTTACCACTTACCTATTACCTATTTAGTATTCCCCCCCCCCCCCCCATCCCTGGTAACCAACAAGGATTGTTACATTTTGCATGTGAATTTTTTCATGGGTTTTTACAATAGAGGTCTCATACAATATTTGTCCTTTTGTGATTGACTTATTTCACTCAGCATGATGTCCTCCAGTTTCATCCATGTTATGAGATGGTTCACCGATTCATTGTTCTTTCTCGTTGCATAGTACTCCATTGTGTGTATGTACCATAGTTTGTGTATCCATTCGTCTGTTGATGGACATCGAGGTTGTTTCCATCGTTTTGCTATTGTGAATAATGCTGCCATGAACATAGGTGTGCATATGTCTATTCGAGTGATGACTCTTATTTCTCTAGGATATATTCCTAGGAGTGGGATTGCTGGATCGAATGGTACGTCTATTTCTAGCTTTCTGAGGAAACGCCATATCATTTTCCAAAATGGCTGTATCATTTTGCATTCCCACCAGCAGTGTATAAGAGTTCCCGTCTCCCCGCAGCCCCTCCAACATTTGTTATTTCCAGTGTTTTTGATTCGTGCCAGTAATGCCGGGGTGAGATGGTATCTCATTGTGGTTTTAATTTGAATTTCTCTAATGGCTAGTGATCGCGAGCATTTCCTCATGTGTCTGTTGGCCATTTGAATGTCTTCCTTGGTGAAGTGTCTGTTCATTTCCTTTGCCCATTTTTTGATAGGATTGGTTGTCTTTTTGTTGTAGAGGTGTTGGATTTTCTTGTAGATTATGGAGATTAGACCTTTGTCTGACTTGTACTGTCCAAAAATTTTTTCCCAGTCTGTAGGTTCTCTTTTAACTCTTTTGGTGAAATCTTTTGAAGAGCATAGATGTTTGATTTTTAGAAGATCCCATAGGGTTTTCTTGACTGTAATCTTTATGGAAGTAGATTGCCAAGTCTTTCTCCAGCACAGACACTAAGTGGGTTCAAACTGCCAACCTTAACTGTTTGCACCACCAGGCCTCCTTGTTGTGCCTATGTTGTTGTGTGCTGTTGCACTGATTCCGATTGATAGAGACCTTATAGGATAGAGTAAAACTGCCCCATAGGGTTTCCTAGACTGTAATCTTTATGGGAGCGGATAAGCAGGTCTTGTCTCCTGTGGAGCCACTGGCAGGTTCGAACCACTGACCTTTTGGTTAGCAGCTGATACCTTAACCATTGTACCTTTCCTGGTAGCTAAATTTTGCACTCTGGTGATCCAGTCTTTCTCAAAATAAGTGTTTCTACATTAAATTCAGTTTGGCTGCATAAATTAGTATTGATAGTGAAGATTCCTAAAGCAATTCCAATGGTCTATTTTTGTTTCATTTATTTAAAAATATCTTTTTGAAGATCATAAAGATAGGGTCTTGCTAGAGGAAGGGACCATATCTGCATTGAATACCATCAGCATCTGGTGCAGTCCCTGGAACATCATAGTTGCTCGTGTATTTGTTTATTGATGGACAGTTCTAAGGTTCGTTCTTAATTTATATCAATCATCTTATCCCTAATTCAGTGACAAGTCCAGAAATTTCAAGCTTCATTTTTACAAATATACCATGTCTCTACCATTTTGACCAAGGCTGATAACTCGATTTTCCTGGAAAATACATAGGCAGAACTTCTTAGATAAAAATGGTTTTGTAAATTTTATGTCCTGTAAACTAATGTCAGTTGGCCTAGGGCAGTCTGTGTATATTAAATATGTAAAATGACTTTAAAAATTCTTTTCATAAAAGCTTTTTCCTTCAAAAATGCACTTAACTCATTTAAAAATACCTTTTAGAATATGCAAGATTGTTAAAAAGGAATACTGAGGAAGCAAAGTAAATATAGTTAGTTCGTCCTCGGGTCTACTCCTGCGCTGTCTTGGTCAGGTTCAATTCTCCTGGAAGATCTGAGGGGGCAGGGAGAGGCCGGTATAAGATACAGGCTATTGTAATCCCCAGTCAGTTTTCGCTAAAACCAAGACGACCTTGAACTTCTAAATCCAGTGTCCTTTTCCAGCAGTGAGAACATGAGATAGAACAGGTGGTGTTGATGTTGTTAGGCGCCATCTATTTGGTTCTAACTCATAGCGAGTAGAAATGCTATGTACAACAAAATGAAACACTGCCCAATCCTGTGCCGTCCTCGCAATCATTGCTATGGTTGGGGCTGTTGTTGCAGCCACTGTATCAGTCCATCTCATTGAGGGTCTTTTCTCTTTTCACTGACCTTCTGCTTCACCAAGAATGATGTCTTTCTCCAGGGACTGGTACCTCCTGATAACATGTCCAGAGTACATGAGATGAAGTCTCG
Organism: Dugong dugon; assembly: GCA_030035585.1. Taxonomy (NCBI): domain Eukaryota; kingdom Metazoa; phylum Chordata; class Mammalia; order Sirenia; family Dugongidae; genus Dugong; species Dugong dugon. The sequence goes on along the minus strand of CM057480.1, from coordinate 15,002,296 downwards.
CCAGTCTTGCTTCTAGGGAGCATTCTGGTTGTACTTCTAAGAGATTTGTTCACTCTTCTGGCAGTTCATGGTATATTCAATATTCTTTGACAACCCCCTAATTCAAAGACATCAGTTCTTCTTCAGTCTTCCTTATTCATTGTCCAGCTTTCACATGCATTATGAGGCAATTGAAAATACTATGGCTTGGGTCAGGGACGCCTTAGTCCTCAAAGTAACATCTTTGCTTTTTAACGTTTTAAAGACGTCTTTTGCAGTAAATTGATTTCTTGACTGCTGCTTCCATGGGTGTTGATTGTAGATCCAGTTAAAATGAAATCCTTGACAATATCAATCTTCTCTCCATTTATCATGATGCTACTTATTGGTCCAGTTGTGAGGATTTTTGTTTTCTTTATGTTGAGGTATAATCCATCCTGAAGGCTGTAGTCTTTGATCTTCATCAATAAGTGCTTCAAGTCCTCTTCACTTTCAGCAAACAAGGTTGTATCATCTGCATAACACAGGTTGTTAATGAGTCTTGCTCCATACCTGATGCTGTGTTCTTCTTCATAGTTCAGCTTGTCGGATTATTTGCTTAGCATACAGATTGAATAAGTACTTTGAAGGGATACAACCCTGTTGCACACTTTTCCTGATTTAAACCATGCAGTTATCCCCTTGTTCTGTTTGAACTACTGCCTCTTGGTCTATATACAGGTTCCTCATGAGCACAATTAAGTGTTCTGGAATTCCCATTCTTCATAATGTTATCCATAATTTCTTATGATCCACACAGACATATGCCTTTGCATAGTCAGTAAAATACAAGTAACTTTCAACCAAGTTCCACTGACATCAGCAATGGTATCCCTTATTCCATGCCCTCTTCTGAATCTAGCTTGAATTTCTGGCAGTTTTCTTTTGATGTACTGCTGCAACCGTTTTTGAATTACCTTCAGCAAAATTTTACTTTCTGTGATATTAATGATATTGTTCTGTAATGTGCACATTCTGTTGGATCACCTTTCTTTGGAATAGGCACAAATATGGATCTCTTCCAGTCGGTTGGCAAGGTAGCTGTCTTCCAAATTTCTTGGCATAGATGAGTGAGCACCTCCAGTGCTGTGTCTATGTGTTGAAACATCTCAGTTGATATTCTTTTGACTCCTGGAGCCTTATTTTTGCCAGTGCCTTCAGTGCAGCTTGGACTTCTTCCTTCAATACCGTCGATTCTTGATCATATACTACCTCCTGAAATGGCTGAATGTCAACCAGTTCTTTTTGGTACAGTGACTCTGTGTATTCCTTCCATCTTCTTTTGATACTTCCTGCATCATTCAGTATTTTGCCCATAGAATCCTTCAGTATTGTAACTCGGGGAATTTTTTCTTCAGTTCTTTCAGCTTGAGAAATACCAAGTGTGCTCTTCACTTTTGGTTTTCCAACTCCAAGTCTTTGCACATTTCATTATAATGCTTTACTTTGTCTTCTCAAACTGCCCTTGGACATTTTCTGTTCAGCTCTTTTACATCATCATTTCTTCCATTAGCTCTAGCTACTTTATGTTCAAGAGCATGTTTCAGAGTCTCTTTTGACATCCATTTTGGCCTTTTCTTTATTTTCTGTCTTTTTATTGACCTTTTGCTTTCTTAATGTATGATGTCTTTGATTTCATCCCCCAACTCGTCTGGTCATTAGTGTTCAATGCGTCAAATCTGTTCTTGAGATGGTCTCTAAGTTCAGGTGCAATATAATCAATAGGTGAGACAGACGTATTTGAGATTGCATGATTTATTTGCAGTGGTTGCAACAAATCTGGAGGAGAAACAGAAAAAATGGCTGGTTTCCAGAAACTTCTTTGCATGTAGGACCAGTTTAAGCACTTTAATGCGAAAACCCAACCCCTTATAATAACGTCCTTTGTCTATTGCACAAACTTCTTCCAGTCTTCTCTCCAGTCTCCCCCAAAGATGGAGCTGACAAGAACACCTGTTGTGTGTGGTTGGTTACATTTGACTTTATTTACATAAGACTTTTCTCATTTTAAAATCATAACATGCATAGGGAGTCCTGTTACTGAGGTAATTTACTGAGGTGATTGCTGCATGTAAGTGCAATCTTTGCTGGGACCTCAGCTGTGGTTGAAACTCATCTGTGATTGTGAATCATCTCACACTTATGATCACACTGTTGAAAAATTATGGAGTTAGCCTCTTTTCGGTGTTAACTCCTTGACTTGGAAGGCATTTTTTTAACATTCTACTTAGCACATATTAATTTTCATTAACTAAAAATAACTCAGTCATTATCTTTTATAACATCTTTTATCAAATCAGATATATGTGTATGTGTATAGTCTAATAATAGCACCATATAATACTTTAATATATTTTCCAAAATTATATTATTCTTTATTAAAAACCATAAAATCTGATACAATGAATGAAATTCATTTCTTCTTTTACTATCTCTCATCACAGATAGGTAATTCCTTTTTTCCTTTTAGATTAACATGACTAAGGTACAGAATAAAAGGCCATTACTAAGATTAAAGAATGAGTCAACAAGTATATATTATTATTTCAGTTGGACTTTACAACAAATACAGTGATCTCGTCTCTGTAGTTTTGCACGTTATAAGAAATTAATTTTTCCTTTGTGTCTCTGGTAGCAATCAACCCTAGACGTTTTCATAAAACTGTGCAATGTTAGAGTTTCATTTAGTGTAATGTAAATTTGACCATGTTTTCTGCTCGAACGAAAAGCTGTAGCCACAGTGAGATTGGGAGAACCATGTCCAGATTTCAAGACCATGCAGACTGTTTCATTCCTCAAATTCAGAAAATATACATTATTAAAATTATTAATACCTAAAAATAATGATAATTACAGCTCACCAAATTCATTCACCTACGTTAAACCATTTAGAAAAACAAAGATCAAAACTGAGGTTATAGAAATTAAGGCTCTTTGTAAGCCTGGGAGTAGCCTAATACAAATTTTCAAATTAACAAGGGAATTCACCGTAAAATGATAACAGGAAAACGGGTATGAGACTGCATGTAATTTAGGTTTACTTTAAGGAATTATTTTTCAAGAATGTGGCTTACTCTAATGTGTGACTGAGATAAGCTAAAAACCCATTATTAAAAAACCTCAGCTCCCAGAACATAGAGTCCATGTTCTGAGGGGCTTCACACATGGCTTCAGGGTCCTTTGAGCCTCCTGAGATTATATGCAGAGTATATGGGAAGAGGAAAAGTTTCTGGGGACAGCATCCATAGCTTGTATCAGATTCTCAAAAGGTCCCTTCTTCCTTCCATCAAAGTTACGAAGTGGAGAAAATGATTTCATAGCATTTTACTTGTTAAGAGTACTAAGAGTGAAAGATACGCATTTATGTCATCCTCTAACACCTCATGCGGTGATTAAGAATAATCCATGACAAATTGATATGAAGGGCTGAAAGAATAAATTGCAAACAAACAAGCTCCCCAACCCCCATTTTTAAAACAATTATATCTTAATAAATTGCCACTTTGGGATACTAAATTGCCATTTTTGGATACTAATTAATGTGACAAATTTCCTAGATAATATTGGGATACACAAACAGGAAAAGTATCAAACTTTTTTTTAGACAGAGGTGATGTGCTCTCATCTCCTTGGAGATTATTACAGTGTTAATGTACCACCAAGAGATAATCTTATTTTTGGTACTGTGAATCTAAAGATTTAGACTTGCAAACAAAATTGAACTTAATCAAAGACATTTAAGACTCTATTTTCTTTAATCTTGTCAAAGTACTGCCATGAAGATTCCTGATAGCAGTGTACTTCAGTAACGCTATTAAAAGATTAAAGCTCATAATTACTTTTCATTATTAGAAAAACTAAAGATATTGTCACAACTGCTTAGTTTCTATTTTAGATATTTTCCTAACAGATAAGTAGGCCATAGGCTAAGCAGATGAGTCACTTATCAAAATCTGTTTATAACCTCTTTCACGTCCAGAAAACGTGCTGCCCCCAATTCATTTTTGCAGGAATCCTAAGTCAACATGTCTTTATGATTCTTGAGTAATCCTTGGCAGAGTGCAGAGCAGTAAATCACATTTTATTACTGCAGGAGGGCAGAAGCTACATGGTTATCTGAAACTTGTTATCGCTTCTCCCTGTAGTCCTCCACTTGGGAGTCTGTGATCCAGCAATTCTGATGAAATTTCAGAGTTAGTCCTATGCTAATAATCAATGAAAGATGGCCGGTCTTCCCCCATTTTCCCCCACTCTCTTATACCTCCACTGTCCCACCTGCTCTAATTTTAATATTCAAAACTCTTTGCTTCTAGCCTTTACTCTTGAAAGACAGTTTGGCTCGATATAAAATGCTTGGCACACACATTATTTCCATGGGTATCTTGTAGCTGTTGGGCCACTGTCCTCTGGCACTAAATGTTGCTTTGTAAAGGTCTGATGCTAGTTTAACTTTCTTTCCCTTATAAATGGGTTAATCTCATTGTCTTGTTGCCCAAAGGATTCTTTCTTTAATTTTCAAGTTTAAGAATTTTACTAGTGTGTGTCTTCCCATTGACTGTTCTGGGTTAATTTTACCTGGGTTAATGGTTGTCTTAGCTATCTAGTGCTGTTATAACAGAAATACCACAAACAGAACTTCATTTTCTCACAATTTAGAAGGCTAGATACCTGAATTCAGGGTGCTGGCTCTAGGGGAAGTCTTTGTCTCCCTGTCAGGTCTGGAGGAAGGTCCTGGTCTCTTCAGCTTCTGCTTCCTGGTTCCTTGGAGATCTCCATGTGTCTTGGCATCTGTCTTACCCCATCTCTTTTTCTGCTCCCTTGTTAAATCTCTTTTTATACCTCAAAAGAGACTGACTCAAGGTACACCCCACACTAATCCTGCCTCATTAACATAAAGACCATCCGTTCTCAAGTGAGATTATAACCACAGGCATAGAGGTTAGGATTTACAACACGTATTTTTAGGGAACATAATTCAATCCATAACAGTGATGTTCTTTTTTAATACATAGATTTCAGTCTTTTTTATTTCAGGAAAGTTTTATTGAATTACATTTTTACAAATTAATAATATTCCATTGTTTGGTTTTCTTCTTTTGAGATTCCACTTACAAATGTGTTTTATTTCCTTTGCCTATCTTCTGTAGCTATCCTTTTCTTTCTTACTTACCCTTTTTATCTGTCTTAAAAAAAGAGTTTCGGTTTGTTTGTTTGAGACATTTCTATCCTCTATGTTTTGTGTTTTCTATGGTATCTGTTTTCTTTTGTGCTCCTTGTAATTTAGCCTTTATTTCAGAAGTTATTTCTTCTGCATGGGAGATTTGTCTCTTCTCCATTTATTTATTTATTCCATCATTTGTTTATACCAGTATATACTCATGGATGTTTATTTTATACTTTGGGTTATAATCTGATGCTACTGTATTTATTTCTCTTTACCAAATTGTCCTACCTTTGCCAGTTGGGAGCTGTTTCATTTAGCTTTTGTGGCCCTTCGACATACCCCCATCATTGTGGGTTTGTTATGGTTTCTTTGTTTGTTTGTTTTTAGTACTTCTTTATCTTAAGGAAATATAAGATGCTCTAGGCTCTTACTGTATTTCCTGCCCCAGGCCTAGAATCAGCTATTTCTCCTTTTATTATAGAATCAGAAATCAAGATCTTTGAGCTAAGTCTGCTTGTTGCTACTGGAGTATTGTTGCTTCTGGTCCCTCTCAGATGACAGAACAAGGATATATATTGACCATAAATTTGAGTGTTTATGTCTGGATTCTGTATTCCGTTGATCTATGTCTGTACTTATGCTGCCTTGGTTACCATAGCTTTGTGGTAAGTTTTGAAGTTACTAAGTATAAATCCTCCAATTTTGATCTTATTTTTAAGATTATTTTGGCTGGTGTGTAATTCTTCTTATACATTGCTGAGATGAGAGCTTGGCTGCTAACCAAAAGGTTGACAGTTCAAATCCACCAGCTGCTCCTTGGAAACCCTATGGGGCAGTTCTACTTGGAATCAGCTTGATGGCAACAGGTTTGGTTTGATCTTTGGTATCACGTTTGTAGCCATAAAAATGTTCATGGTAAAAACAAAAAAGGGGAGTAAATGGTGTAGTTATAGAACTTTCATATGAAGAGGAAGTCAAGCTGATATCAAGAAATAAAAGACTGCTTTAAACTTGGGAATATAAAGGTAAATTTCAAGGTAACCACTAAACGTTAACAAACCTACTCATCAAAATGAAAAAGAAGAAAAACCTAAGTCTTGGTATTCACAAAATTAGTAACAACAAAATGAATGAAGAGAACATCCATAAAAGAAAGAAAGACAGAACTGCAGAAGATCAAGCAGAACAAAGCAATCTTCAACACTACAAAACAAATAAATAAATAAAATTAAAAATCACAACAAAATGACAGCAGTGAACACATACCTATCGATAATCACACTGGATGTAAATGGCTTAAATGCACTAGTAAACAGACAGAGAGTGACAGAATGGATTAAAAAAAACACAGCTCATCAATATGCTGTCTACAAGAGACACATCTTAGATCAAAGACATTAATAAACTAAAAATCAAAAGATGAAAAAAAGATACCAAGCAAACAATAACCAAAAAAGAGCAGGAGTGGCAATATTAATCTCTGATAAAAGGCAAAAGGTGGATTAAGGCAAAATCCACCATAAAAGATAAGGACATTATATAATGATTAAAGTGTCAGTCCACCAAGGGGACATAACCATGATAAATATATACACACGTAATGACAGAGTGTCAAAATACATAAAACAAAGTCTTAACAGCATTGAAAAGAGAAATTAACAGTTCCACTATAATAGGAGGAGACTTTAACACACCTGAACTTTCAGTGAAGGACAGAACAACTACAAAGAAACTCAACAAAGATACAGAATTACCACAATCAACCAACTTGATCTCATAGATATATACAGAACACTGCACCCAGCAGCAGGAAAGTATACATTCTTTTTCAACACACATGGCTTATTCTCCAGAATAGACCACATTTTAGGCCACAAAACAAAACCTCAATAAAATCCAAAATATCAAAACAATACAAAGCATTTTCTCTGATCACAGTGCTATAAAAATAAAAATCAATAACAAGAAGAGCAAGGAAGAAAATCAAATACATGGAAACTGAATAACAATCAGTTTACAACTGATGGTCTAACAATTTCCCAAAGCATTAAACCCATGTGCATGCAACCAGGGCCAAACATTCTAACCAAAACAAACATTTAACATTTGAGTATATATTTCAAAGAAATTACAAATGAAAAGGGGGAGAGAGGGAGACCATTTTATCCATGTTTTTAAGCTAGTACTTTTCCTTAAAATAAAGCAAAGTAATTAGACTTATCCATGGTGTCCAACCACATGTCGTTGTTGTTGGGTGCCATTAAGTCGATTTTGACTCATAGCAACCCCATGTAACAGAGCAGAACTTTCCCACAGAGTTCTCCAGGCTGTTGTCTTTATGGAAGCAGAAAGCCAGGTCTTTCTCCTGTGGAGCCACAGGGTGGGTTTGAACTGTCAAACCTTTCCATCACTGGTGGTACTTAACCGTTGCACCATCTGGGCTCCTTTTAATCACATACAATTACATTATAGCCTTTCTTTTGTGTTTGTCTTACTACTATTTCCAATATTCCAGAGTACGTGATGGTAGGGCAGGACTTGTCCTCAGGCAGTGAATGAGCCTTGCCAGGCCACAGTCAGCATGGTAAACATCATGTGGAGGCTCACCTGAGGTAGGGGAAGTTACTCGAGGACACAGCAGGAGAGGCAGCCAGAATGAGTAAACAATTCCAAACATAACCAATTTATTGTACAAACCGAAGTGTAAACCTGAAACTATTTTATTTTTCTCAAATCACTGGTCCCAAATATGTTATTCAAAATCTCTCTTCGCTTCCAGGTAGAAGACTCCTTTCAAGACCCTTGAGCAGATTCTATGCATTCTGGGTCACTTTCAGTTATTCACTGTCAGCTGTTAAAAATGCACCAAACTCTTGGGTGAGAGGTGAGACAGTACACAGTACAAGGGAAACTAACACAACCTACACAAGGAAAGGTCATGGAGGCCCCAAGGACACATCCAAACTCCCCGAGGGACTGAGTTGTTGGACGGAGGGCTCTGGGGACCATGGTCTGGGGGAACATCTAGCTCAATTGGCATGACACTACTTATAAAGATAATGCTCTACATTCTACCTTGGTGAGTAGTGTCTGGGGTCTTAAAAGCCTGTGAGCGGCCATCTAAGAGACTCCACTGGTCTCATCCCTTCGGGAGCAAGGGAGAATGAAGAGAACAGGATACAATGAAAAGATTAGTCCAAAGGACTAACTGACCACAGCTACCAAGACCTCCACCGGACTGAGTCCAGTACAGCTAGATGGTGCCCGGCTACCACCGCTGACTGCTCTGACCAGGATCACAACACAGGGTTCTGGACAGAGCTGGAGAAGGATGTAGAGCATAATTCTAACTCCACCCCCCCCCCCCAAAAAAAAAAAACAAACCAGATTTACTGGCCTAAAGGAGACCGGAGAAACCTCAAGAGTGTGGCCCCCAGATACCCTTTCAGCTCAGAGGTAAAGTTACCTTGGAGGTTCACTGTTCAGCCTGGGAGTGGATAGCCCAGTAAAACTAAATGAGACTAACGAGGTACAGGAGTCCAGTGACAAGGGCCAGAAGGCAGAGGGGGAGTAGGAAGCTGATGATAAGGAACACAAGTTGAGTAAGGATACTGTTGATGTGTTGTGAGATTGTTAACCACTGTTATCGGGCAACATTTGGAGTAACTGTTAAATGGGAGGCTATTTTGTCCTGTAAGCCTTCATCTTGGGCGAGAATGGCAGCACAATTGGAAGAGCATAGTCAATGTCACTTAAATGTGTACGTAAAAAGTTTTGAAATGGTGTATCTTTGGCTATGTGTATTTTCACCAAAAAAAAAAAAAAACAAAAAACAAAAAAAACCCTGAGAATTCAGAGGGTTAAAATGTTGTGGGGTTGTTAACCAGAGTCATAAAACAACATGTGTACTACTGTTACATGAGAAACTGTTTGTTCTGTAAGCCTTCACCTGAAGTACAATAAAATATTTAATTAAAAAAAAAAAAAAACCAATGGGTAATAGAAGAAATCAAAGATGAAATTAAAAAAAAAAATGTCTAGAATCACATGAGAATGAAAACATGTCTTACCAAAACCTTTGGGACACAGCAAAAGTAGTGCTCAGAGGAAAATTTATAGCAATAAACACACACATCAGAAAAGAAGAAAGGGTCGAAATCAAAACATTAACCCTACAACTTGAACAATTAGAAACATAGCAGCAAAAGAAACCCACAGTCACCAGAGAAAAGGAAATAATAAAGATTAAAAGAGAAATAAATGAAATAGAGACAAGAAAAAAAAAGAAATAATCAACAAAATCAGAAGTTGGTTCTTTGAAAGGATAGACAGAATCGACAAACCATTGGACAAATTGATAAAAGAAAACCAGGCGAGGAAGCAAATAACGCAAATAAGAAATGAAGTGGGTGACATTACAATGGAACCAACTGAAATAAAAAGGATCGTACAGACTTTACTATGAAAAACTGTACTCCCACAAATTTGAAAACCTAGAGGAAATGGATAAATTTCTAGAAACACGCTGCCTGCCTAAACTAACACAAACTGAGTTAGAAAAACTGAACAAAAGAAAGGATTGAAGAGGTAATTAAAAAAAAAAAAAAACTCCCAACAACAACAACAAAATACCCTGGCCCAGATGGTTTCACTATAGTATTCTACCAAACATTCAGAGAAAAGCTCACACCAATATTACTCAAACTATTTCAGAGCATAGAAAAAGAAACAATACTCCTATATTCTTTGAAGCCAGCATAAACCTGATACCAAGGCTAGGCAAAGACACCACAAAAAAAAAAAAAAAAAAAAAAAGAAAATTACAGATCAATATCCCTCATGAACATAGACGCAAGAATTCTCAGCAAAATTCTAGCCAATAGAATTCAACAGCATATCAAAAAAATAATACATCATGACCATGTAGGATTCATACCAGGTATGCAAGGATGGTTCAACATTAGAAAATCAATCAGCATAATCCACCACATAAATAAAAAAAAGAATAACATGATCATCTCAATAGACATAGAAAAGGCATTTAATAAAGTGGACACCCATTCCTGACAAAACCAGAACAAAATATGAATAGAATGGAAATTTCTCAATATAATAAAAGGCATCTATATAAAACCAACAGCCAATATTATTCTCAATGGAGAGAGACTGAAAGCATTCACTTTGAAAACAGGAACCAGACAAGGATGCCCTTTATTACCACTCTTATTCAACATTGTACTGGACGTCTTAGCTAGAGCAGTAAGACAAGAAAAGAAAATTAAAGGGCATACAAACTGGTAATGAACAAGTAAAACTATCCCTATTTGCGGATGAGATGTTCCTATACATAGAAAGTTCCAAAGATTCCACAATAAAGCTACTGGAATTAATAGAAGGATTCAACAAAGTAGCAGGATATAAGATCATACAAAAATATGTTGGATTCCTATACTTTTTATAGTGATTGTTCAAAAGTTTGCAATATATATTTACAACTACTGTAAGTCTACTTTTAAATAACATAATAACACTTCATAGGTAGTGCAGGTACCTTATAACAGAGTATTTCCAATCCCTTCTGCCATCCCTTATAATATTTCTGTTCTTCATTTTACTTATCCATGCTATAATCACACAGTACATTGTTACTATTTTACTTTGAACATTTATCAGATAAATTAAGAATAATAAAGAATTCTTCATTTATTCTTTCTCTGACTTTTTTTTTCCTTGTGGAGCTCTTAGTTTCTAACATATATCATTTCTTTCTCCCTGAGGAACGTCTTCTAACTTCTTCTAACATTTTTGCAAGGAAGGTTTGTTGGCAGTGAATTCTCTCAGTTTTTGCTTGTCTGAGGAAGTTTTTAGTTCTCCTTCTCTTTTGAAAGATACTTTGCTGAATATAGAATCCTAGGTTGGTATTTTTTTTTTCTTTTAACAGTTTAAATATTCCACTCCACTTTCTTGTTTGCGTGGTTTCTAATGAGAAGTCTGCTGTAATTCTTATCCATTTTCTTTATAGGTTGTGTTTGTTTTCTTCTAGCTTCTTTCAAGATTTTCTCTTTGTCTTTGATTTTCTGCAGTTTGAATACAGTGCACATAGGTGTAGTTTTTTTGGTACTTATCTGTTCGTTGTTATCTGAGTTCCTGAGTCTATGATTTGGTGCGTGTTACTAATTTTGTGAAATTCTCAGACATTATTACTTCAGATGTTTCTTCTGTTCATTTCTCTCTTCTCCTTTTGATATTCCAATTACATATATGTTACACCTTTTGAAATTGTCCCCAAAATTTTGATTCTTCTGTTCTATTTTTATTGTTGTTGTTGTTGTTCTTTTTTTTTCTCTTTGCATTTCCGTTTGGGAAGGTTCTCTTAATCTATCTTCAGGCTGACTGATTCTTTCCTTGGCCATGTCCAGTACACTAGTAAGCCTACCAAAGGCATTGTTTACATCTTTTACACAGTTTTTTTTTTTTTTTCCAAGCAAAGCTTCATTTTATTGTAAATGTCACATTCTTTCAACATTACATTACAAACTCCACTAAATTTTTTTTTTTTTTTATTGTACTTAGGTGAAGGCTTACAGAACAAATAGTTTCTCATGAAACAGTAGTACACATGTTGTTTTATGACATTGGTTAACAACCCCACAACATATTAAGCCTCTAAATTCTCAACCTTTTTTTTTTGTTGTTGTTGAAAATACAGATAGCCAAAGATAACACCGTTTCAAAAATTTCTACATACACAGTTCAGTGACTCTGACTATGCTCTTCCAACTGTGCTGTTATTCTCACTTAAGATGAAGGCTTACAGAACAAAATAGTTTCTCATTTAACAGTTACTACACATGTTGCCCTATGACAATGGTTAACAATCTCACAACACATCAAGAATATCCTTACTCCACCTTGTGTTCCCTATCACCAGGGGACTTCCTTGTCCCCTTCTGTCTTCTGGCCGTTGTCACTGGACTACTGTACCTCATTAGTCTCATTTGGGTTTTTTTTGTTTTTTTTTTTTAACACCATTTCAAAACTTTTTACTTACACATTTAAGTGATATTGACTATGCTCTTCCAATTGTGCTGCCATTCTCGCCCAAGATGAAGGCTTACAGGACAAAACAGCCTCCCATTTAATAGTTACTACAAATGTTGCCCTATAACAGTGGTCAACAATCTCAGAACACATCGACAGTGTCCTTACTCAATTTGTGTTCCTTATCATCAGTTTCCTACTCCCCCTCTGCCTTCTGGCATTTGTCACCGGACTACTGTATCTTGTTAGTCCCATTTAGTTTTACTGGGCTGTCCACTCCCAGGCTTAACATCGAACCTCGAAGGTAACTTCACCTCTGAGCTGAAAGGGTGTCTGGGGGCCACACTCTTGAGGATTCTCCAGTATTCTTTAGGCCAGTAAATCTTGTCTTTTTTTTTTTTTTTTTTTTTTGGGGAGTTAAAATTATGCTCTACATCCTTCTCCAGCTCTGTCCAGAACCCTGTGTTGTGATCCTGGTCAGAGAAGTCTTTTGGGGTCTCTTCTATATGGGGTTCGTTGAGCTTCTTGGATGGCCAGCTTTTCATTTTTCATGATATTGGGAAAGTTTTCTGTCAGCAGTTCGTCAATGATCCTCTCTGTGTTTTCTGTTTTCTCCCCGTTCTGGTATGCCAATCACTCGTAAGTTTTTGCTTTTAATTGTGTCCCACATAACTCTCAGGGTCTCTTCATTTTTCTTTGTTCTTTTTTCTGAGTTTTCCTGAAACAGAGTTGTATCCAAGTGTTTGTCTTCAGTTCCACTGATCCTGTCTTCCATGGTTTCAAATCTACTCCTCAGCCCTTCTATGACACCGTCCATTTCTGAAATCTTGTTGTTTATCTTTTGGATTTCTAATTGTTGTTTTTGTATAATTTCGAGTTGTGAATTTATTTTGGCATTTTGTTCCTGCATCATCTTCCTGAATTTTTCCAATTTTTTGTCTGTAATTTCCGTAAATTTGTCTATTTTTTCCTCATGTTTGTCAGCTTTTTGCCTCAGTTCTTGGAAAATTCCAAGTATTAGTGATTTGAGTTCCCTATCAGGTACTGTGGTGCATTTTCTTCCACAGGAGAGTTATCTGGTGTTTTAATTTGGACGCCTATTGGAGCCATCTTGTCTTGTTTTTGTAAATGTTTTGATATTGTTTGCTGTTTTCGGGGCATTCAGTAGATATTTCTCTCGTTTATTGATTGTAGATTTTTTTTTTTGTTTGTTTCGTCCTTGTGGTACAGCTGGGCAGATCTAGCTGAGGAGAAGCCACTGGGACGGGTTGTTTGTGGCACTCACCGCAGCCCCCAGGATGGTCGGTAGTCAGTGCTGGGCAGGTTCCAATAGGGCGTGCCTGCACAGCTTGGTTGTGTGATGTCAAGTGCACGGTGCAGGTAGGTAGGGTGCAGCGGGAAGATGGTTATGTGTGAAGCTAAGCTGGATATGGGAGAGAGGAGAGAGGAGCAGGAGCAAAAAGTATACAAACATAAAAGAATGGTAGGGAAGTTTGTCGTTGGAATGTACAGATGAGAGACGGTCGTTCTGTCTCCCACTGGACGCTCTGTGAGGCTGCTCTCCCATTTGCTGGTCTCCGATAGGAATCCAAGATGGTGGATCCACGCTGCGTTAGCTGGTAAGGAATCTCTGCATGAGTCTCTCCTCGCTCTCTGTTCTCTTTTAGTGTTCTCACTCCGTTTGGTGTTTGGCTGAGTTCTTTATCTCTTCATTTGGTGTTCTAGGGTTTCAGGATTGTTGATTCTCTGTTAGGCTTAGTTTTTCCGATCTTTGCTGTGGAGGGAAGGTGTGGTGCTTCTGCCTAGAGCACCATCTTGCCCTGCCTCTCCTACACTGTTTTTGATTTCTAATGTTTCCTTTCAGTTCTTCCTTAGAGTTTACATTTCTTTGTTTTCATTAACTCATCTTTTCTTACATGTTGTCAACTCTTTACATGAGGGCCCTTAGTATGTAAATCACAGTTATTTTAAATTCTGTCTGGTAATTCCAAAATCTGTATCATAATCTGAGTCTGATGCTGATGCTTGCTTTGCCTATTTAGAATGGTTATTCTTGCTTTTTAGTGTGCCCTGTGATTTTTTTGTTGAAAGCTGGACATGATGTATTGGTTAATAACAACTAAGTTAAATAGACTTTTAATGTGCGGTTTTGTGCTAATCTGGCTAGGAGTTGAACTGTGTGTTCTCTTTGTTGTAGATGTAGGTGTCAGAGGTTTCAGATTCCTCTAGTGTTCTTGTTTTAATCTACTGTGTTGTATTTGGCCTCTCTTAGAACGTCTACTTGGATTGTGCATCCTGTAACTCTTTCAGCTGTGATCCACTGTTATTATATGATTATATCTCAGTCTTTTAGTGGGTCTGTGTCCCTGGCTGTGGCCTTCGCAAATGTTTCTTAGCTATTTTTCTCCTCTTAGGTGAGAGTTAAGCTAGAGGGGATGGAATCTGAAAATACCCTCTCTCCTGGTTGGAAAAAGCTATGAAAATATTTTGCCCTGAAAAATAAACCTTTATTATAGAGAATGCTCTGGGCTTATTTCACAATTGTTACTTTTTCCCTGTCCTTGCAAGAACCATGAGGGGATTTTCTTTTGGCTTGTCACATGAGAACCTGATGGGTACCTAGAGGTAAAACCCACAAAAACCTAAGATTGACACCCCCAAGAGTTTCTCAGTCTCAAGCTATTCCACCTTCAGCCTCCAACATTCGTCAACCTTATTATTTGTTTTCCTACTGAAGAAGAATTGATGCATCTGAATTGTGGTGTTGGCAAAGGATATTGAATATACCATGGACTGCTCGAAGAACAAACAATTCTTTCTTGGAAGAAGTATAGCCAGAATGCTACTTAGAAGGGAGAATGGTTAGACTTCTTATGTACTTTGGACATGTTAACAGGAGGGACAAGTCCCTGAAGAAGGATACCATGGTTGGTACAGTAGAGGATCAGTAGACCCTCAGTGAGATGGATTGACACAGCGGCTGCAACAATCGGCTCAAACACAGCAACAATTGTGAGAATGGCACAAGACTGAGCAGCATTTTCTTCTGTTGTACATAGGGTCACTATGAGTCAGAACTGACTTGATAGCACCTAACAACAACAACCAGCTTATGGCTCTAGCAGCTTCTGTACCAGGTAAGCATATCTTGGCTATGATTCTGTAGATTTTCCTGTCTCTCCAGATTTTGGGATAGTGGCTTGCTCTGCAACATCATTTCTCTGATGGGTTTAAGATAAGTTGTTGATTTTTAGTGTGTTCAGCTTTTTTCTTATTGTTAGGATGGAGTGATGACTTCCACATTCTTTGCATGTCAAGGATAGTCTTTTTTTTTTTTTTTAATTTACCAAATATGAATAACTTGCATTATCCTGAACTAGTTATTTGCAGGAAGTTTCTCTGTGTGTGGATGGTGGAAGCAGGCAGTGGGGCAGATGAGTTTTGAAGGATTTTCTGCTGCTTCCTTTGTTGCTACCATCACAACAGTCATTGTTTCTTGACAGTAGGGCTCTCTGTGTAGCCTGGTTTTTGCAGAAATTTACTGGAATCTGGAGTGTTTCTGTTTCCAGCCCTGAACTCCATAGACTTCTTGACTGGCTGCTACTATCAGGAGACACAGCACCTGCCATCCAAGGCATTCCTTCTTTTTTTGGAAAGGTGGCGCTTTATGAGATTTGTCTTTTCTGGGCTCCACTCAGATTTTTATGCCTTTCTCCATCTTCTCCAGCAATTGTTCTCTGTTATATTTCATTTCTGCTTAACTAGGTCTTACTCAGAGTGAGACTCTCTCCTTGTGAGAGTGAATATTTGTTGATTCTGACATCTGATACCAAAAGACCTCCTCTGTGCTCCGTATTCTTCCCCACTATGCTGTGGCATCTCCTCGCACAGGCCTTCTACTCTCAGTTTTTTTTGGCCACACTTACACATAATTTTGAGTTTGTGGATTTTTTCTCTGTCTCTTAGTTTCCCCAAATATGTATTTCATGGCTTTATTTTTGTTCTCATTGTTGCTGTATTTGGTTTCCAGGAGAAGTGGGAAGATTCAAAACTCAGCTTCTGACATGTTCCTAACCTCTGCTCCAAATTTGGAAAGAATAAGAAACTTAAAAAAACAACAACAACAACAAATAAACCAAAAAAAAAAAAAAAAACCCCAACAACTGGAAAGTTAACACCAGTGCAGAGTACAATAGACTTGGTGCCCTCTGGAGTGTTGTAATGTAACCGCCTTTATAAACACAGCATGTCCTGCTAGTCTGTCTTATTTCTGTTATCTAAAGGTGGTGTGTTTTTGTGCTTCTTGATTTTGTATGCCCCTGGTGTGAATTTTGGTAAAGAAGCAGGTAGTGATGTAAATGCAGAGTAATTTGCTATCTTACTTGAAGGAATCAGGCATTAAGAATTTGACTTTCATGAGATAATATAGGAGAGAAATGCAATTAAACTGGTTTTTACTTTGTCAGGATTTTTTCCCTTTATCTATGAAGCCTGGCTATATGAACAGATGATTTTAAATAATTCTAAAAATGTCCCATCCACCTAAACACACACACATTCACACAGGAGAATTGCTTTATTTAAGTTCATAGGAACTCCTTGGATAAAATTTTTAGGATAGACATGTTTCTTTAGTAATTTATGCCAGTTTCCTCTGTGAGGAAGAAAACCTTTAGGGGGAAAAAGAACTCAAAACTTTAGTCTATGTAATCACATATGGACATATGGTTTTTGCATTTTCTCTGAGTAATTACTTAGACAGTAATAACAAAATATTTTAAATACATTTACATTTAAACATATAATTACTATGTCTGCATAATTTGTGTTTAAAAGAAACCTGGCCCCTTGTTTAGAAAGCTAAAAGAAAAAACAAAGTATCTTCTTAATAAAAACTATTTTATTGAGTTTTAATAAAATGTGTGTTGGGGACAGATGGAACTTATTTGTGTCAGTCATAGTTATTACAAATTTAGTGATAAATAAATCACATAGTTTTCAGTGCTGCATTAACTCTTCCATGTAACCAGCTTACTTTGACTTAAACCATTGCTGTCCAGTCCAACTGCCCCATAGAGTTTCCAAGGAGCTGCTGGTGGATTCGAACTGCTGACCTTTTGATTAACAGCTGAGGTCTTAAACACTGTATGACTTGCACAGTTCTGTTTTATCTTAACACATTCGCCCTGGAGAGCAAAGTTATCTAAAGAGGTTTCCAGTCTCTCCCAATCAAGAGGACTTAACACAGTCTCTGCAGTCCTAAGAAGAACAGCTGGGGGCTGACTTTGCAATTGGAAACAGAATGGTCAGGACCACAAACTCCAGAAAAAAACCATGTTAGGCTGGTTGTCCTTCAGTAGCTACTGCTCAGGAGTCCCTGGGTGGTATAAACAGCTAAGGGCTCAGCTGCTAACCAAAAGGTTGGAAGTTCCAAGTCCATGCAGAGGTGCCTCAGAAGAAAGGCCTGGTGATCTACTTTTGAAAAATTAGCCATTGAAAACCCTGTGGAGCACAGTCCTACCCTGACATACATTGGGTTGCCATAGATTGGAATTGACTCAATGGCAATTGATTTATTTAAGGAATGGGTAAGACCAGAGATGTCTACCAGGGGAAGTGAGGATCTGGAAAACACTGTGAAGATCCTAGGATGCTCCACAGAGGCCATTCTGGAAGGTGTGAGGAGCGGAGGCTGAGACAAGGGCATTGTTATAAAAAGCCTGTGTGTTTTCCAGGGCTGTGCAAAAGGTCTAAGCCCTTAGGAAAATGGAGAGGATTCTGGGCACAGACACAATATTTAGGAGAAAAATAAAGAGGAAAATATTCTCTCCCATCCCCCAAACGAGAAACAGATTTCCTTGGACTTAGGAATATGGAAACAGGAAGTAATGAAATAGAGGGCCTTGAGCTAATTTCCTGGACAGAAACATTAGGGAGAAGTGAGAGTCCAGAGAGGAGGTAGTCTCTCAAAAGTCCTGTGTGCTTCTGCTTGGCTTTTCTGCTGCTCCTTCTCGAAATTCCTAATGATTTTATCTTTGGACATGTGTTTTGAATCTGATGGGGTAATGGAGCATGCACCTGAGCAGAGAACCCATTTCCCATAGAGCGTTCACAGTGTCCAGTGAGCTCAGAATTCTGGTGGACTCAGAGCGAGTAAGCATGTTATGTATGACTGAGTAACCAGGGCACTGAAAGCTCCAAAAGTCCATTGCTTTCCATTGGAACCAGAACTTGTTTCGAATGCAGAAAGAAAACAGTGACACTCTAAGTAACAGTAACAACCAGGACAAAGAAACCTGCATATCCTTTCTTACTCACGTCACTCTCTTGTATAAGCCAGTCATCTATGCTGAAAACGATGGCATAGAAGGAACGGAAAAGATCCGGCAACCCATAGTTCCTTCTCCTTTAAGTCCCTTCTTATCAATAAGCTGAAGGTAGAGAGTGCTGGTAAATGCATGTGCATCAAGAAATGAAATAAAAACATTTGAGTTAATTTTGTGAAGCATTTACGTACTTACCGTACTTAATGCACGTTACGTTATGGTAAGAACAAAATACATATGAATATACAAGCTACAGAATATGAATCGTGTGACTTTGATGATTGCATATACAGATAAATGCCCTTATATTTGCATTTAGAACTGACATCGCACAGTATAAAGATGAACAGTAAAGTTCATGATAATGATTTAAAATTTTAATTTTTCTTGTCTTCGAATGGCATTAAATAGCAAATGAAAGTACCATTACAAGTTGAGAGAGACACACCAGAAGCAAGGGAAAAGCTGTATATTTAGCACCTTTATTGATGATTTTTTTTCCTACAAATTCTGTAGCCACCACTGGAAGTAGCAGAGTGTTTATCCATGTCAACCCAGCCAGATTCTGTGCTCTGAGGTAGTAGAGAGAGCCATTGACCTAAAGGGGCCACCGCTGTATGGATTAATGACTTAAGACCAGAAGAACTCTCTCAGCTTCTTGGCACTACTTCAGACTCCAGGATCTTGACAGATGCATATGGAGGGATGATTCTCAATAAGATGGAGTTTAAAGTTTCCTTACTTCATTAGTTTCCTATTGCTGCTGTAACAAATTACCACAGACTTACTGGCTTAAGGCAGTACAGAGTCATTATCTTACAGCTTTGGTGACCAAAGTCTAAAATGGGTTGATGGGGCTGCACTCCTGAGGATCCAGGAGAGAATCTGTTTCCTTGCCTTTTTTAGCTTCTAGAAGTCACTGAGGAGTGCCTGGTTAGTGTAATCGTTAACTCACTTGGCTGCTAACTGAAAGACTTGTGGTTCATATCCACCCAGAGGCGCCTCAGGAGAAAGGCCTAGAAATCTACTTCTGATAATCCTGTGGGGCACAGTTCTACTCTGACACACAGAGTTCTCCGTGAGTTGGAATCGACTCTATAGCAGCTGGTACTGGTACTGATACTGGTAGAAGTCACCTATAATCCTTAGCTCCTCACCCCTTCCTCCATCTTCAAAGCAGTTGGTGTACCATCTTCTCTTTCTGCTTCTGTCTTTACACCATCTTCTCTCTTTTAAGGACCCTTGTAATTATATCAGGCCCTCTTGGATAATCCAGGATAATCTCTCCACATCAGGATCCTGCGTTTAGTCACATCTGCAAAGTCTTTTTTGCCCTGTGAGGTAACATATTCACAGGTTCTGGGATTAGGATGTGAACATCTTATAGAGCTCTTTATTCAGCCTACCCACCTACCATCCAGTGGGTTGAGTGCTCACCGTAGAAATTAAGCTTAGTCGTAATAATACTGTTTGATAAATTTTTGGACTGAGACTCATACTTTGTACATTAAAGTCCAAACAAGGCAAAGGAAGAAAGCAATCAGTGTTAAACCTCTAGTAAAGTTAATAGTAACAGAGTATGCATTTATTAACAGGAGATTCCCCCCCCCCATTATTACTGTAAATCTGCAGAGTCTGTTTTAAAAAATGTGTTTCCTACAAACACAGTTATCCTCCAGTTCATTAATAAAGCTATCAAGTATGCCTTTGACCCTCAGTGACCAGCATATCCAGCATATAGGATAAAAAGTCACCATTATTAAGGAAAAAATCAACAATGCCTTTGGTCCTAAAAAGGTGGAGGTTTATTAACTCCAAGTTGTTGTTGTTAGTTGCCCTTGAGTTGATTCTGATCCCCCAGAAATAGCAGAATAGAACTGCTCCATAGGGTTTTTAAGGCTATGACCTTTTGGAAGCAGATCACCAGGCCTGTCTTCCAAGGTTCCTCTGGGTGGGTTTGAACTGCCAACCTCTCACCTAGTAGCCCAGTGCCTAACCGTTTGTGCCACCCAGGGACTCCTAAGTCCATACATTTTAGAAATTCATACTTAGTTAGAAGCACTGTTGTGGATAAATGATGTGATGGACTCGGTGGGAGCCTGACCAGTGACTATTTCCCCAAGCTTCTTTCCTTCCATCAGACCTGTTCAGGTTCTGTTTGGAAATCTGCCCTCCATCTCCCAGCCCTGCCCTTCATGGCAGTGCTTATCAAACTTTAGCGTTAATCACTTAGGGATCTTGCTAAAATACAGATTCTGTTTCCAGAGTTCTGGAGTGGGGACTGAGATTCTGCACATCCAACCATCTCCCAGGTAAGGCTGATGCTGCTGGTCCATAGATCATATCTTAGGTGGCAAGGATTTATAGACGATCACATTTGGGGACCAAGGGTGGGTTTAAGGTAAAATGAAAGCAGAAAAACCGTAGCCACTGCATCTTGATTCAAAAAGAAAAACTTAAACAGGACCTTTGTTAACAATTTTTGGAAACATTTGTATGAACAGTTGGAAATGCTCAGTGGAGTTGCATCATAAAGAAGTTATTTATGATAAAAAATCTCTTCCTTTCTGTGAAGGAGATTTTTACCTTGTAGTGACAAATACATTAACTTCCTGGTGTTTCCAATTGCTGACTTCAGAATTGTATGTAACTGAAAAGTATTTATGTAATTTTTGTTTGTTTTAAGCATTCTTCCTTTCTGTTCATGCCAGGAATCTTCCATGAGGATTTGTAACTCTCAGTCCCTTTACCTACCCTGATAGATAAACCTAGAACAGGTACAGCCTCACTTCTGCCGCATTCTGTTGGTTAAAGTGAGTGACAGGTCAGTCCCATTCAATGTAGAAGGATTAGCCAGTGGCCTGAATGCCAAGAAGCCTGGTTCATGTGAATTTTATTCTGCGGTCACTGATGACATCCTAGCCAGATAACATGAAAATGAGTGTTAGTGGCGACAAGTTAGAGCAAATCCTATTGGCGTCACCATGTATGTGGCCAGAGCTCAGATGGTAATGGTTACGTGGTACATCTAGGGATGCCAGATCCTAGCCCTGGGCTCTCAGTATCTACAGATATTTCTGTGCCCCACAGGCGCTGAGTAGGAGGTACCGTGTGAACCAGGACGGTTTGTGTCTAGGAGGAAACCTGTGTAAACTGATGGCTGAAGATGATGTGAGGACCTTTCCAGAGCCTCTGCGTCCTGTACACACCTTTGACCCTTAGCCCAGCCTCTGGAGTTAAGTAGGGAAGGAGCTTTATGATGACTTAGGTTGAATATCCTTAGTGCAATGGTAAGTTTATTTAAAGAAAATAAATCTAAGGTCTCTTTTTTGCATACTTGGGTTTGCTGCTTGAGACTGGCTATATATTTATTTTTTATTTTCATAAAACAAAATTCATAATAAATCATAGATTCCTGGGAGCTGTCATCTAAGCATGCTCATCTTCCACATCTGGCAAGTTTTCCTGTAGCTTTGTTGCTACCTCCTCTACTCCTATCGAGTAGCTTTGATTCTAAAGTCTGTAAATAAAGATGAAATATAGTTAAGTGTCATCTGAATAATTTACCAACAATTTCTAAATGCCAAGAAAAATAATACTGGTGTTGATCTTAGCCACTTCTAAGAACCCACCCATTGCCATCGAGTCAATTTTGACTCATAGCGACCCTATAGGACAGAGTAGACCTGCCCCGTATGGACAGATACAGATTTTAAACTGACACAAACAACCAAGTTCACATAAGACATTTATGTCTGACATCATTTATTCTTCCTCTATCAATAAGCATTTGTTTACGTCTTCAAGTTTTTAGGTTTTAATTATCGTCATAAACAATTCCTAGGTTATATGCTTATTATTTAAGTTAAGATCTACCAAGCCATACTCAGCCAAACCAGCTGCTGTCTAATCGATTCCAACTCATGGCGACCCCATGTGTATCAGAGTGGAACTGTGATCCATAGGGTTTTCCATGGCATTTTTGGAAGTAGATCGCCAGGCCCTCCTTCTGAGGCACTTCTAGGTGGTTAGCAGCTGAGCACAATATTAAATATTTCATTGTGTTTCTGATTGGGATGTAAATAATCTTAATTGTTTAAACTGTGGTACTGTGGGAAACAATGTTGTAAAAAATTACAAAGGCCAAAATTTTCCAATTGAGAATTCTGACTACTGACAATTGTTGTTGTTGGGTGCCGTGAAGTCAGTTCCAACTCAAAGTGACCCAATGGGACAGAGTAGAACTGCCCATAGCGTTTTCTAGGCTGTCATCTTTAGAGGGAGGTATACAGCCCCAGGGAAGGGAACAGGCAGCAGAAGGGAGCCCGTGCCTTTCTGTTTCTGCTGACATCCATTTACGGTCATCACCAGTTGATGTTGATGCCATTTCTAAGCAATCGGGTGCCATTGCTTTTATTGGTAAATCAGCCTCCAAAAATAAAATCTTCTGGCTTCTCAGTTAGAGTTGTTAAAGAATGACTGACGTTATTGTACTGGACATCTCTATGAGTAATAAAGGGGGATCTCTTTTTTTCCCCCGCTGGGAAACTAAATTGTGCTGTCCTCTTCTCAGCAATAAACAGTATAATGAGCCTTGTAAGATAGGAAGTACATAAAGCCTGATTTGGATGATGGATTTTCTGTCTCTAAAGAGGGTTAAGCAGTGTATTTAAAGCTCTTAACATGCAGTTTGAATTCTGTGTTGCGTTTTAGAGTTTACAAAATGACAGTACAAAAATAGAAAATAGATGATTTTTACAGTTTCTAAGGGTTAAGGCAGGCATATTCAAATCAGAGAGGGAAAGAAAATTGAATTTAAATATAGAATATACTGTGTGAGAATTTTTACTTTTATTTGAACCTTTATGGTTAAATCATAATTCTCTTGGGAAGATATACATGATAAATTTGTTATGTAAAAGATATAACTAACGTGGAGGTTCGTGCAAAACAAAATTTGTAAAATAAGGAATATGGTGTAGTACTTTAAAAATGATAATTAGCTCAAATGTGAATAAAATATGTGGTTTCCTTTTAGAAAGACAGAACTTAATATAGTTTGAAAATTACTTCTGTAATGAGTCCATTTACAATGGATATAAGTTTGCTAGTCTATTTTCATAATAAACGAATGAGGTTTTAATGAATCACATTTACTTTAACATTCAGCAGAAATAAGGACCGACATAGAATTGAAATGAAATATTCCTTATGATAGAATTAAATGGAAATATTCTTTATGAAAATTTTTAGGTTTTGTAATGCAGATTTCAAAAAATGTATTATCTTCTAATTATTCTTTAAAATGCCTCATCAAATTGCTTTGAAGGTGGTTAACCATCATGGAAAAGTAGACTAATATCCAATGAAAAAAGCAGATACATTTGGTAGTGTTGCAGGTGGGGAAAAAAAAAGAAAAGAGAAATTAGATTCCTTAATCACAGAACAGGGTCAACAGTATTTTTAAAGGTGATAGCAATAATTTGGGATCATATTACTCTTATGTTTCACAAAGCTTGATTCATCGTTACATTTAACAAATACTGATTTAGTGTCTACCTCATGTGCTAACCCCTATGCTAAGTGCTGTGTGCCTACAGAAAATGCTTATGAACTGCATTTGAATAGTTAGAGTCCACACCTTGGGTGATCCTCATCCCTGTAAGGGAGGGAGGCTAGACTAGCGTGATATCCTAGTGAAGATTAAATTTGTGCATGTTTTATTCAACACTGTAGGGAGGTTCCATAATTTTTTTTTCTGTACGAGGAGAGTAAAATTCACTTTTGAGGGATTGAGGATAATTTCCAATCTCATTCTCCTATCCTCTCCAACCCCAGGTTCACCCTCTCCTCCAGAAGCACAGGGCGTTTGAAAAAGATAAAGAAGGATGATAGCTTTCCTGTCTGGAGACGTAGAGTAATGGCGTATTTTTCCATTTAGAACTCTAAAAAGATAAATTTATAGACAGCAGAGAGATAAGTGTCAGGGAGGGTGGTGTGATCTGTGGGTCTTTGTGGGTGTAGCATGTGTTCTAAAGGGGGGCTGCTGCACGCAGACCTTGGGCCAGTGCTCAGGATGGAATGGCCGCAGCCTTGTTGTAACGCAGTGGTTCTCAACCAGGGGGAACTTTGCCCCTTAGGGGCCATTTGGAAAAGTCTGGAGACATAATTTGACTGCCAAGACTGGAGGAATGACATGTAGTGGATAGAGGCCAGAGATACCACGAAACATCCTGCAGTGCAGGACAGCCTCCCACCACCAAGAATTGTCTGGGTCAAAATGTCAGTCGAGCTGAGGCTGAGAAGCTGTTGTAACCTGAGGGCTTAAGCATAGTGCCTTGTACATACATGGTACTCAGTAATAATAAATGCTTATTGACTGCATGACTGAATGAATGAGTAAATGATTAAACCATACTTGACTAAAACTACTTAAACTTTGGAAAGTGATGACTTTATCAAGTCAATAGGGTACTCTTTGTCCAATTGTATTGGGCCGAGTAACTCCAAATTGGCAGGTAGATAACCACAGAAAGAATGGTTTTCTGTAGTGTATTACTACAATTCTGTTATTTGTTGAAATTGATGATTTATTTAATCCAGCCTGTTTTTCAGGCTTTTATTCATTTAACAAATGTATCTTGAGCACTTACTGTATGTCAGATACAATGTTAGCTGTATCTGAAAACACAGTAAGGAAAAAACCCCAAATGATCCCTGTCTTCATAGAGCTTGTGACCTACTTAAGCAGGAGAAAAAAATGATATGTTTCTACAGACACACATATATGGATGAACTAGGAGGAGATAGTGATCTTGATAACAGGTTTGGTTCTGGAGAGTGGTTTAGGATTGGGGGTATTGGTCAAAGAAGATTTTGTCTATAATATTTGAATATTTTTATAAGATTGTACTTGTACGTATTTGTGTAATTAATAACAAAAATTAAATATTAATTCCAGAAAAGTAGTAAAATATGCTTTTTAAAAATATACTTTTACATTATTTTTGTGCTTTATATTTTTCCAGCATTTTATTATGGAGATTTTCAAACATACAGAGAAGTCGAAGGAATTGTACAGTGTAAACCCAGACATTCACCACCTTGGTTCCACAATGAACGTTTTAATATATTTGCTTTAACACATATCTATCCGTCTATCCATGCCTCTGTCCATCCATCCATCAATATATCTTGTTTCTTCATGTATTTCAAATTAAATTGTAGGTATCAGTGCACTTCTCTCTAAATACTTCAGCAGGCATATCATTAACTAGAGCTCAGTATTTGTTTACATTTCAAGCATGCTTTTTTTTACCAACACTGTCTAGTTCTTCAGCACAAAATGCCTGCAGCGTTAAGGTTCTACCACTGGTCTCTTTATGTAATTTGCTCAAGTAGGGTCAGGATAGACGTCTGGCTGCTAAAACAGTGATTATAAGGTTTTTCCTAAAGGGACTCTTCCCCTTTCATCACATTACATTTAATTCTCGTTGACACCAGAGTAAAAAATAGAGCCCTTATTCATTCTTTCTAATAGCTCCCACTCCAAACTGAAAAACATTTCAGACTCTGTAGCCTCATTAGACAGCCAGTTAGACTGTTAGCTGAGAGAGAAGTGGTTTATACATCCAGAAAACACTGCATGGAGTGTTTGCTGTGGCTTTGAAAATCCTTGCACACTTGGATTTAGTAGCTTTTTCAGCATGTGCACAAGGCCCTGTTGGAATAAAGGCGGGGAACTTACCTCTTTTGTTCACAATTATGTCTCCAGGACATAGGTCAGTGACTGGTGCGTGTTGTGTTAGTTGCTGTTGAGTTGGCTCCGACATATGGCGACCTTATGTATAAAAGAATGAAGTATTGCCCAGTCCTGCAACATCTTCAGAATCGTGCATAGTAGTACAGAAACAAAAAACCGAACCAGTTACCATCAAGTCTGTTCTGACTTATGGCAACCCTGTGTGTTTCAGAGTAGAACTGTGCCCCATAGGGTTTTCAGTGGATGATTTTTTGAAAGTAGATCACAGGTCTTTCTTCTGAGGTGCCTCTGGGTGGTCTCAAACTTCCAACCTTTTGTTTAGCAGCTGGGCGCATTTACCGTTAGCACCGCCCAGGAGCTCCATACCAAAAAAAAAGAAAAAAAACCCCAAAACACCAAACCTGTTGCCTTCGAGTTGATTCCAAGTCATAGTGACCCTATAGGACAGAGTAGAACTGCCCCACAGAGTTTAAGGAGTGCCTGGTGGATTCGAACTGTCAACCTTTTGCTTAGCAGCCAGAGCACTTAACCACTGTACCACCAGGGTTTCCCATAGTAGTACATAGAAACCAAAAAAACCATTGCCATCAAGTGGATTCCAACTCATAGCGACCCTGTAGGACAGGGTAGAACTAACCCCATAGGGTTTTCACAGAGAAGCCGGTGGATTCAAACTGCTGACCTTTTTGTTGGCATCCATAGTGTTTAACCACTGCAACACCAGGGTTCCACAGTAGTACGTTGTAGTTCCTAGATAAATATTTGTTAAATGACTGAATGAACGGGTGGATGATGACATAACAGATAGACGTATGAAAGAGATTATTTGTGAAATTAATTTACAAACCTGAAGGTCTATAGAAAGGACAAGATAATGATGACCTGCTGTCTTTAGTATTTACGGAGCGTTTTATCCATGCCCACCTCCTACCAAGACATGAATATACATAATATTACGAGTAAATTTTGGGACTTTTTAATTCAATTACTTCACAGTGGAAACAAAAATTACAAAGGCTCTCAATAATTACTTGGAAAAATGTTGGTTCACTGTCCACAAATACCAGAATACATTTTTATCTTCTCACTCCTGTTGCATTGGATATAGTATATAAACTTGTCAGATTCTAAGTTAGTATGGTACTAATTTAGATTGGAGAGCATCTAAATTTAGGAATCTAAAAATAAAATGGAAATTCTTTAATTTGATAAAAGGTAGCTACTCCTTTCTTCCTTACCCGCAACCCACCCAAAAAAACCAAATCTTATAGCTAACATCATAAGTATGGAGAGCCCTTGATATTTAACAATAATCACATTAAAAATGTTATGAAAAGAAAATTTTTTGGGTGAACCTGAAGATCTTATCTCTATATTAATTCATGAGTGGTATTAGAATTTCCACCTAAGGAATTTGATAGGTTTAGTATCAAATATTAGAAGGGCCTTGTGGCTCAATGATTAAGAACTCAACTTCTAACCTATAGGTTAGCGGTTCAAACCAACCCAGTGGCTTTGGGGGAAAAAGGCCTGGTAATCTGCTCCGATAAAGATGACAGCCTAGGAAACCCTATGAGGCAGTTCTACTCTGTCCTATAGGATCACTCTGAGTCGAAATCAACTGTACAGTACCCAACAATAGTGTGAAATATTAAGGTTCACGCGTGCCTTGTGTTACTTATACTACACTTACATTGGTGGGAAATGGCCACCTTTTAGTAGATTTGTAAGAAAATCTAAACAGTGTGACAGGAGTGTGGGTTTTGAAATTGGAAAGACTGGAGTTCCAGCCACAGCTCCTCCGCTGTCACGTTCTGGAATCTGCATAAGCAGTAAGTGAAACAAATTGCTTAGGAAGCCCTCCTGGGGCTAAGCACTCCATATTGGATACTTTTCTTCTTTAAAAAAGAGAAGTTTGTATTACAACAATGAGTAACAATAAGGCATTCAGCACCTCTTAAGAGTGATAACTTTTTTGGTTGATCTGTTCTTTTTAACTTTTATCGAAATCATACATGTAAATAGGCTAAGAAATTAAAACCTACTGTCAAGTTTAGTGCAATTATAAATATCGGGGTTTTTTTTTTAGTTTCACTTTCTGTTTGTTCCTGGCATATGAAAATGTAATTGTTTTATATTTTGACTTGATATCCAACAGCTTTGCTAACCTCTCTTATTAATATTAATAATTTATCTGTATATCCTTTCATATATTCTGTATACACATTCATATTATCAACAACGTAAATTTCTTACTTTCAATTCTTTTATTTTATATATCGCCTCATGACTTCGGTAAGATTCTCCAGTACAGTGTTTAACAGAAGTGGTCAGCCCTTTTGTTTCCCAGTTTAAAGGGAGAGCTTTCACTATTATAACTCTAAGTATGATGTTAGCTATAAGATCTGTTTTTTTGAGTGGGTTGGGGGTGGGGAAGAAAGGAGTAGCCACCTTTTATCAAATTAAAGAATTTCCATTATATTCTTAGATTGCTAGACACATTTGCCATGAATGGATGTTAATTGCATCAAATGCTTTTCCTGCATCTGTTGAAATAATCATACGATATTTCTCTTTTCATCTGTTAATGCTAGAAAATTACACGATAGGTTTTCTGACGTTAAACTACTGTTTTATTTCTGTAATAAACTCAACTTGGACATAATATATTTTTATATGTATTGGTGGATTCTGTTTGCTGATATTTAGTCTAGTGTTTTTGCATGTCTGGTCATGGATGAGACTGGAGTATAATTTTCCTTTCTCATTCTGTCTGTGTTGGGTTTTGCTAGCATCGTGAAAGGAATTGGTGAACATCATTCCGTCTTCTGTTCTCTGGGAGAGTTTTGTGAGTAGGATATTATTTGTTCCTTAAATGTTTGGTAATTTTTTTGGTATAGGTGTCAGAGTCCCATTGTGGTGGTGTTTTTGTTGTGTGTGCATGTGTATGTGTGAGTTACTTGATTATAGAATCATTTATTTAATGGTTATAGGATTAATTAGGATTTCCATTTCATCTTTTGAACTTTGATAAAATGTACTTTTTAAGGAATTTGTTCATCTGATTTTTCAATTTATTGGCATGAAAGTTGTTTTTAATATTATCCTTTTAATACTGGAATGATGTGTAATTCTATCCCCGTTTTCATTACTGATATTGGTTATTTGTGTTTTGTCTCCTTTTCTTGATTACTCTGGCCCCAGGTGTATAAATTTTGTTAATCTTTTTAAAGAGCAAATGTTTGGCTTTGTTAATTCCCTTTATTCTATGTTTGTTTTCTATTTTGTACTTTCTACTTACTTTTTTTTTTTTTTAATTTTCTTTACTCCCATACTTAAAAAACAAAATGAAACAAAAACAAAACCACTTGCTGCTCAGTTGATTCTAACTCCTCGCGACCCCGTGTGTGTCAGAGTAGTACTGTGCTCCGTAGGGTTTTCAGTGCCTGATGTTTTCAGAAGTGGACTCTGACTCATGGATGTTGTGTATAACAGAACAAAACCCTGTCTAATGCTGCGTTATCCTCACTATTGCCAGCATGCTAGAGTACATTGTTGTGACTATTGTGCCAATTCAACTCACCGAGGCTCTCCTTTGCCCTCTGTGACCCTCTACAAAACATGGTGTCCTCTTCCAGTGATTGATTCCTTCTTATGATGTGTCCAAAGCAAGAGAGTCAGACAGTGTTCTGTTGTGATTCACAGGGTTTTCATTGGTTAATTTTCAGAAGTAGATCACCAGGTCTTTCTTCCTAGTCTGTCTTCATCCAGAAGCTCCACTGAAATCTGTCCATGTTACGTGCGACAAACTGACAGAAGGATGGTGGTCTTATAAACCAAAACCAAACCCGTTGCTATGGAATCAGTTCTGACTTATGGCGACCCCACATTTCACGGTAGAACTGTACTCCATAGGGTTTTCAATGGCTGTAATCTTATGGGAGCCCTGGTGGCAAAGTGGTTAAGAGCTTGGCTGCTAACTGAAAGGTCAGCAGTTTGAATCCACCAGCCACTCCTTGGAAACCCTATGGGACAGTTCTACTCTGTGCTGTAGGGTCACTGTGAGTTGGAATTGACTCAACGGCAGTGGGTTTCTTTTTTTTTTAATAATCTTATGGAAGTAGATCACCAGGCCTTTCTTCCGGGGCACCACTTGGTGGATTTGACCTGCCAACCTTTTAATTAGTAGCTGAACACAAACCATTTGCACCATCCAGGGGCCTATAGTCTTACATCACAAAAGGTTATAAATTTCCCTTTACCACTTTGGCTTTGTTGTACAAGTTTTGATCTGCAGTATTTTCATCATTATTAAGTTCTAAATATATTCTAATTCTTATTCACAATTTCTTCTTTGTCCTGTGTCCTTTGATTACTTTAAAAATGTGAGTTTCATTTTCAGACATAGGGGATTTTTTCCCAGTTACATTTTTGCTTTTAATTTCTTAATTACATTGTGATTAGAGAACATAGTATGTTTGATGCCAGTATTCTAAAATGTATTGTAGCCTTTTTTATGGCATAGCTTATGGTAAAGTTTTATAAATTTTTCATGTGAGTTTTAAATAATATGAATTTTCCAATTGTTAAGTGGTATATTTATGCATAACACTTTCCCTCTTACATTAGATAATTTTTTGTCAGGGGGGGTGTCATGGATTGAATTGTGTCTCTCAAAAATATGTGTCACCTTGGCTAGACCATGATTTCCAGTATTGTGTAATTGTCCACCATTTTGTGATCTGATGAGATTATCCTGTGTGTTGTAAATCCTACTTCTATGATGTTAATGACGCAGGATTAGAGGCAATTATGTTAATGAGGCAGGACTCACTGTACAAGATTAGGTTGTGTCTTAAGCCAATCTCTTTTGAGTTATAAAAGAGACCTCATACTACCCAGAAACAAGAGCCAGGAGAATAGTGCGTCTTTTGGACTTGGTGTCCTTGTGCTGAGAAGCTCCTGGTCTGAGGACGATTGATGACAAGGACTCTCCCCCAGAACCGACAGAGAGAGAGCCTTCCCCTGGAGCTGGTGCCCTGAATTTGGACTTCTAGCCCCCTAGACTGTGAGAGAATAGATTTCTCTTTGTTAAAGCCATCCACTTGTGGTTTTTCTGTTATAGCAGCACTAGATAACTAAGACAGGGGGATTGGATGTTTCAAGTCCATGTCCTTAATGACTTTTTGATCTATCAGTTACAGAGGGAGTTGTACTAAAAAAATCTCAGTATAATGGTGCATTTTCCAATTTCTTCCAATTTTGTCAATTAAAAAAACATTTTGAGGCAAACACATTAAGTGAATACAATTTTAGAATATTTTTCAATCTTCCAAGAGAATTGAATTTATATCATTTTCCCTGAACCTTTTTATTGTTAGCAATTATTTGTTATTATATGCTTCATGTATTTTCCATCCTTTTACTTTTAATCTTTCTGTGACCTTATATATTACCTATATCTCTCAACCACAAATAGCTGGATTTGGTGTTTTAATCCTATCTGATGACTTTTATTATTTCATTGAGTGTTTAATCAATCCACATTGATTCTGAATACTCATGTATTTGGATCTCTTTCTAGCATTTTGTATTGTCTTTTTGTTTTGCTTATTCTATTTTATTTTCTTCTTTTCTCCATTTTGGGAAGTTTTTCTTTTTTATCTCACTTCTTTCTTATTATTTTGGAAATTTTGCTCTCCATACCCATTCTTCAGTGTTTGCCTTATGTCTTAATACGCATCCTCAACTAAGGCTATTGTTGATCAGTATTTTTGCCTCCTGCTGAAGGATACAAGAAAGGACCTTAGAACATTGTAGACCATCTCCTGCCAGCTTAAATGCTTGAATATTATACTACTTCAATTTTATTGTTCTTTCTTTACTTCACAAATAATTATCCATTGTTGTTTTTATTGTTGTTATTCGTATTTTCTTACCACCCATATTTGTTTAGATTTACCTACATATTTGCTAACATCTTTTTTCTACTATTCCTTCTTGCATTTTAAAATAATTGCAAGCATAATTTTCTTTATGCCTGAACTGCATCCTTTAGATGTTTTACCTTAGCGAGGGTCTTCTGGCCATAAGTAGTAAATTGTTTTTGTCTAAACAGTTTTTATTTCACCATCTCTTTTGAAAGTGCATTTTGCTAGATGTTTAATTCTACATTGATAGTCATTTTTATCAGGACTCTGAAGATATAATTCCAGTTAAGAACTTATCAGTGTATTTGTTCTTCTTTTTTTTTTTTTTAAGTAATTTGTCTTCTTTCTCTATTTTTAAATCTTCCTTTTCTTTGCTACTCTGCATTTGACTATGCTACGTCTATGCACATATATCTTTTTACTTATCCTGTTTGGGATTCATTGGGCTTTCTGAATCTGAGGATTTTTGACTATCAAAAAATCTAGAAAGTTCTCAGCCATTATCTCTTAAATAGTGCTTCTTCAACATTCTACCATCTCCTGGAATACAGGTAGTCCTTGGTTTATGATGGGGTTCTCTTCTGATGGCTCCATCATAAGTCAGTTCCGATGTAAGTCAAATACCTCATTTTCTTAGTTTTCATTATGATTGCCTTTTATTTTCAGTATCTTTATAAATTATAACATAGAACACCTGAGTATGATAACAGCAAATTATGCACTGCAACATTGTATGTAGTACATGTTACTAATGATATTTTTTACTAAAAAAAAATAGTTGTAAGTGCGGTTCATCATAACTCTAATACATCGTAAGTTGGGACTACCTGTGTTTATTTGACATATATCTTACCTTCTTAATTATTAGTGCCTTCAGGCTCTACTGTAGTAGATGTTCTATGCCTTTCAGCATCGCATATTTTTCTTCCCTTAGACTCTGTGTACTGCATATTTGAAAATTGATTTACATCTCTCTTCTAGTTCACTAATAACATCTTCATACATGCCTTATTTGCTATTTAACCCATGCATTGAGTTTTTAATTTCAGTGATTTTTATTTTTAAAAATTCCACTTAATTAATTTTGAAATACGCTTTTAAAAATAACCTCTTGCTCCTTGATCATGTTTTCATGCCTGTCTTTTATGCTTCTAAATATATTCAACATAAAAAACAATCTGTATGAGATCAGAGGGTCAAGAATTACTCTAAAGCTCAGATGAGAAGATAAGGAGGCAGGGAAATTAGTGTACTGGAAATGGAATAACCAGAATGCAATTAAAGAGAATGTCGACACATTGTGAAGAATGTCACTAATGTCACTGAACAATTTGTGTAGAAATTGTCAAATGCGAACCTAACTTACTGTGTAAACTTTCACTGAAAACACAATAAAATATTATTTAAAAATAAATATATTCAGCACACTCATTTTTATATTCTATGTTCCGTAATTCCAATACTTGACATTCTGCAGATCTCATTCTGATGTCTGTGGTTTCCTTGGCTACTCATTCACAGTAAAGTGGAAATATTTTGAGATAATGAAAATTAGTCCTTCCACAGGATATTTCAGTATTTGTTTGTTTGTTTTTCCAGTTGCCTGGAGGCACTACTAATTAAATATGCAGTGGAGTCTTTTTGTACTACCCAAGTAGCAGGGATTCCAGCTATTAAGTCATATAAATGCTGGCTTAAAAAGTGGATTTCCTGGGGAAATCATGAAGCTTTAGCTATAAGCTCCTATAGAACTCACTTGCAAGGTCCTCTTCCAAGGCCTTGGAGGGGTGCTAACAATGTGCCTGAAGGGTCATATATTTTATTAATAATTTTAAAAAGTATGATATTGAAATCACAGCTGATTCGAACCGTTTGAATCTCTTTTCACGCCAGTGTTTCCTCTGCCATACTTCCCTTCATATTGCGTAGTGTTGGAGTAACCTTGGGTTTTTTGGTGGCTGAGTAAGCACTGAGTTGGGAATGAAACGTTATTACTTCAATTTGGAAAGACATTATGGAATAATTTAATAAGCTGTGTTATTATAGATTTTTATTTGGACATATATTGTCATCTTTAAACTTATTTCCTAGAGAACTGAAAGAGAATTCAAATAAAAAACAATGGAATTTGAAACCAAAGCAATAAAGATGAACAATGAAATCAAGAGAAATTGTCCTGACATCAAGAAGTAAATCATAGCATTTTTTTTTTTTTTTTTTTACATCATACCAAAAGCAGTATGCCATTAGGAAGAAGAGATAAATTTAAAATAGAAATAGCGAATAGAACCTTGGATTGTTTCATAATTCAGCTGATGGACAGGAAGAGCCATATAAACACACTGGAAAAAAGATTTAAGCTCTGTGCTGTTTTGACATGAGACATTAATGTTGAAGATGACAGCATAAACTTTATTACATCAGCATAGTGTGGACATAGATACAAACTACTGAATGAATAGTGTCAGTTCAAACAGTGTTTAGGATTGATCATTGCACACGAAAACAGAAACTGCCCTGAAATCTTCCAGCTCAAAAATGAAGGGAACAATGAGGTTTTGCCAGACTTAACAACGATCTTAGAAATTACCACATTACCAATAGCAAGTTACAAAGTAGAAATCAACTTTTTTGAAGTATTGATGAAAACAATTTTTTTTTTGATGAAACATACTGAAGGAGAAGCTAAATTACCTTTCTATCTTCTACATAGAAATTGACATTTACAAAGCTTTTGTCACATAAAGTCATGATTGAGGAATTTGCAGCCAAAAAAAAAAGGAACGTATTAGTAAAGTAGTATCTTGGACGGTTATTTAATAAAACATATTATATTCTTTTTCTGGATTTTCTGATGCTTATGGTATTTGTCAGCTTTGTAAAATTGTTATTTTTCTTGTGATTTCCTTTCACGGTCTAAATAAACGTTTTTAGCTCTTAACCTTGTATTTAAGGTAGCACCGTAGTTAATAAGCACTCAGCTGCTAACTGGAAGGTTGGTGGTTCAAACCCACCAGCCAATTCACCGGAAAAAGATGTCTGCTTCTGTAAAGATTTACAGCCTTGGAAACCTTAAGGGGCAGTTCTACTCTGTCCTATAGGATTGCTATGAGTTGGAATCAACGGCAATGGGTTTTAACCTTGTATTTGTAATTTAGTATTTTTTTCCAAAGAGGCCTTTCTCCACAACTTGCTGAATCTTTGGAGCCTAGAAGTTCTGGATCCACACCTGGCTGGCTTTTTAGGAATCCTCAGGGTGGAGTTACTTTTCCATCCAAGTGGTGCCAAGCTGAGGCAGGCAAGTGTTCTTATTGTCTCCCTCCGTGTGGTGGATTGATTTCTCATTTAGATGAGCCCTTTGAGGGTCCCAGCTCATGTTTATGTCTCACCATCAAAAAGCAGAGCCCCAGGGTCACCAGGATTCTGCAGAACCCCAAAGCAGACGTAAGTGTTGCTGATACACCGCATTTCCCAGTTTCATTTTGACTTTGGCCTCTGTGGATGCCTTTCTTGCTTGCCAGCTTCAGGACACACTTAAAAAGATTTTTAACAACTAATTTTTACAGCACTTGGTAGTTGCTTTTAGTAAAAGGATCTTTTAGGTACTTAATCTAGTACCCTTGCAGAAACAAAAATGCCTGCAAATCTTATGTTTAAAATTGCGTAAGTTATTTACCTGAATTGTCAAGAATGTTTTTCCTTAATACATAAAAATCCCTTTCTCTGTAAGGCTGTTATAATGTGCACTATATATTTTCCTTCCTTCTAAGAGAATATTGAACATCATTTTTCATTTATTTTATGACTCTTATATAATAGCAAACATCAGGCATTGTAATATGCCAAAGTTACGGCCTTCTATCAGTTCTCAGCCACTGGCAACCCACTAGAGTTAAATAGGTCAGGCCCTTGATCTAATTTTAGATATGAGTCACTAAAAGTATTAGAGATGACAAATAATAATGCCACTCATGTTCACGTTGAGAAAGCCTTTAGCAAGCTTATTAATTCTGGCTGGCTCTTCTGGACGAAGACTAGGGCTGGGGAAGCTGCTGTCCTTCCCTGAATCTGCTATGGCAGAGGTGGTTGCAAAGATTATGGCATTTGGGATCATACATATCGTACACATCACACACAAACACAGAGATTGAGAGAGACAAACACACGTAGAGTGGTGTTTGACAGGAGTGACCCAGATCCAGATGAG
Source organism: Dugong dugon (assembly GCA_030035585.1). Lineage (NCBI taxonomy): Eukaryota > Metazoa > Chordata > Mammalia > Sirenia > Dugongidae > Dugong > Dugong dugon. The sequence continues at coordinate 14,965,848 of CM057480.1, read as the reverse complement.
GAGGATTAAAAGGCTTTCTTCTTTGATACGGACTGCAGAAAGAATAAACTCTTCTTCCTATTTTATAGGTTGGGAGAATCATTTGTATTGTGTTTAGCATTCAGATAAAAGAAGAATGCATTTTCTCCCCAGAGGTTTCTTCAATGGCCAGAAAAACACTGTTCCCACTTTCTCATTTTTAACTGAGTCTGCGTTATTCAGAGCATCAGCTCTGCTTTTATTTCATCCCCAACACAGTGGACCACAGGCACCGGCCTGTCTGTTTGCATCCACTCTTTTTTGCCTTACTTGCCTTTTTGTTCATGAATTGTGAAGAGTAAGTATACCCGACTATTTCTAGAATTCATGCAGAGTGTAGATGTTTTCATCCTCAGAAGAAGCGCTTCTATTCATTTAATACTAGGCAGACATTCATCATAGTGTCTGGCAATGAACTCAACTTTGGGAGGAAGCAGTATTGAATGCTGATCTGCCAGAGCTGACACTGAGAACACTTGCACTGCCTTCCATGCTGGATGAAGTTTTTCACTAAGTCCTTCTGCTTGTCATAGTCCAGGCCATGCCTTCAAGGCCTGATAAAAGGGATGTGTTTCTTTTATGGCCACTTGCCAGCCAATCACAGCACTACTGCCCTTTGAAAACAGCCAGCTGATCATTGGTTCTACAGACTGTGAGCATCTATTTTGTATTCTAGTTAGTGTTTATGGATGTAGAGATTAAAACCTGTTGCCATCGAGGCGATTCCGACTCATAGCGACACGATACGACGGAGTAGAAGTGCCCCACACGGTTTCTAAGGAGCGGCTGGTGGATTTGAACTGCCGACCTTTTGGTTAGCAGCCAAGCTCTTAACCACAGTGCCACCAGGGCTCCAGTATGTAGAGATTAATAGGACATAATTCCTTTCTGAATGGGTCTAGCTGTAGTAGAAGGGAAAAAAGGGAACAGATATTTATAGAGGGCCTATCATGTTCTAAGCCGTTGCCATGGAGCCCATTCCAAGTTATAGCGACCCTGTAGGGCAGAGCAGAACTGTCCCATAGGGTTTCCAAGGGGTGGCTGGTGGATTTGAACTGCCAGCCTTTCTGTTAGCAGCGCAGTGATTTAAGCCTTCGACTGCTAATCAAAAGGTCGTCAGTTATCCACCAGCCACCCCTTGGAAACCCTGAGGGTCAGTTCTGCTCTGTCCTGTAGGGTCACTAAGAGTCAGAATCGACTTGATGGCAATGGGTTTTTTGGGTTTTGGTTATCATGTTCTGGCACTTTGCTCATGAGCTAACAAGATCTTATTTAAACCACATAGAAATGCTATAAATTAAGTGTTACGACTTTGTATTTAAACCCAGGTTTGTCTGATTGCAAAGCTGATATCCTTTCCACTCCATCTCTCTGCATTGGTCAGTCCATACTTTGGTTGTCAGGTTTTAAATTTTGGCTGCGATGATACTTTTATCTTCCTTTCTTCTGAGCCATTTGAGAAGCTTGAGAGTGCATATGTATACAAATAAGATCACATGCATAGATGTATGTATATGTGTATATATATATATATATATACACACACAGACAAATATATGGTAATCATAGAGTTAAGTAAAATTTTTTGGATCTTCAGTTAATTATATGGAATTGTTATAGCAAAAGAAATAAGTGATAGACTTCTTTTGTTATTCACCTTAAAAATAAATAATCTGTGTAAAGCTTTTTCTGTTGTGTGGTTGTTATATTTTGGAGAACTGTTTGGATCTTCACATCAGTGAAGTCATGAGTTGTAGTAGGCTCTGTTTCACTCAAACCATTCAAAGGGAAATGAGTTCTATGCTTAAATCAGATGCTGGCTGCTTAAGACAAAGCTAAGTAGTCATATTTAAATCAATTGCTAAACCACTAGATCGAGGCCATAGATAGGTTTTATATTAACCAAAAATAAAAAACCTATTGCCGTCAAGTCGATTCTGACTCATAGCGGCCCTATAGAACAGGGTAGAACTGCTCCATAGGGTTTCCAAGGAGCAGCTGGTGGATTTGAACTGCTGACCTTTTGGTTAGCAGCTGAATGCTTAACCACTGTGCATCTGGGGCTCCAGGTTTTAAATTAGTGCCCAAATTTTTTGACTGGCAGCAGTTACTTAGAATAGAGGGGTTTTGAATTTTATTTTATTTGGACTCAGAGGGAGAAAGTATATTTATGAATTAGTCATGTATTCATACCTAATGGTTTTGGTAAAACTGCTAGTTAAAAAAATCTAGAAATGTTTCTTCTAAAGCTCGTTAACGTTTAGAAAGATACCATGTTATCCTATATTAAACACCACGATAATAGGAAAACTGTATAAAGCAATAATTATATTCCTGATTTTGAAGGAAGATTGGGTTAAGAATTTTGTTAATAAAATGTACCTTTATGGTTGAAAAGTCAAATCTGTATTCATTAACAATAATCCTAGAACGAAAGAACAAATATAATTTTACATTTTCAACATATTGGTTAGGTATCTTGTATCAGACATATAGAAAAAAAACAGTCAGCAATATTAAAAGCCAACTTTCCCTGATATAGATGCTTTCTAATTAAAATGCTAAGGTAATAAACTAATTGCTGGATGGTTTTCTTACCAACATAATATTTCCTCCATGAACTCTATTTTTGTATCAATTATGAATGTATTCACTTGCCAATAACAGAAAATCTGATTTTTCCATGGCTTTAATAAACAAAAGTTCTTTCTTTTTAGTTTTTTACACAGAAGTTGGCAGGTAAGGGTTGCTAAAGTTGATTCAGCTACTCAATGATGCTCTTAAGAACCCAGCTCTTTCTGTCATTCTGGTCCATCATCATGAATGTGTTGAGTTTTACTATCATGCTTGTCCCAGAATGGCACCATGTCCACGTTCCAAACAGTAAAAAAGATGAAAGGCCTTCTCAGAAGGCTTATTTGGGATGAGAAGCCTCTTCCCAGCAAATATCTCCTTAAATGTCTTTAGCCAGAACTGGGTAACTTTTCCATTCCTGGGCCCATTATTGGCAAATAGGAATTATCATAGCTAGCTTCATCCCCTGGGGCTGGGAAAAGCTTCCCTTCCCAGTGATCAAGGGATCTCTGCCCACCCCCTCAACGCAAAACAGGTATGGGGGCTGTGAGCAATGGACTTTGTCATTCACAAAGTGTAAAAATATTTTAGGGATACAAGGTAATATGTTAATTAGAGCATAACTATCTTGCTGAAATGTCTTGTGGCAGATACTATCTGACTTCTTAAAGTTTGAAATATAGACATACGGGTTTCTTACAAATAAAAAGAAATAGGTGAGGGTACAACATCTTCTCAAGCTATTGTTAAGGATGATAAGTCATCCTATCATTATCCTCTTTCACCCCCAAAATCCTGAACTAAGTCTACATAAAGCTAACCTAAAGCTAAACTAGTCAGTTTCCATGTCAAAAATCTTGAATAAACTCTTGGCTATTTTTGATACTTTTTTTTTTCTTATAGTACAAGACATAATTTTTAAATCAAATCTGTATTTCAATGCAGTGAATAACAGAAAAGAGTAGTTGGCAGTGCTAATTTTGTAGGAGAATGCACCAGAATATTCCGTAATCCCTTTCTTAGAATTTTGAAAACTGGATGTTAAGTCCAAAACGGTGAAGTGTGTGTGATTTTGCCCTACTTGCAAACTAACAAGTTAGTCTGCCACAGTTTTATATACATACACTGACAGATGACACCAGACTCCTGGTCAGAAATAAAGATGGCATATGACTCTCAGCAAAAATAGCAGTCAGAGCAGCATTTTGCATTAGTTTCTTATGCCCCAGTTCCCACAAGATTGTGTGATAAATGCCAGATGTTTGTCTATATGTGCAATGCCCCATAGGAGAGGAACCCCAGAATTAGAAGACTCTAAAATTTTTATGGGGCTGCAAGCACATTTGCCTGTCTTCCTCCAGAGAAGAAGAGGTAACTCTTTACCTTGCAATGTAAACAAATCTCTCCTGGAAGGGAAGAAGAGTACTTTATTGCCATCCTGGGATGTCTCCAAATCTCTCCAGAGGACTACATTATCTCTAGCTTCCAAGTCTGTTTGTTGAACAAACCTGTCCTTTGCTTAGAAGGCCTAGAAGGCCTAGACCATACAGGAATGTAAGAAATCTGTGAAGAATTGTCTCACAACCTGGGCTACCATCACTCTGGAATTTCATTTTAAGAGAAGTCAGTAATTTCCACAGACTAATGGGATTTAATGTTGAAATTAAATAGTAAAAAGGTAAACAAATTTTAAACACTTTATATAATAAAGGCCATCAAATTTTCATCAGAAGTTTTTCTTAAATAGATAATTCCTATTTCTCTGTCAGCACATTTCACAGTTAACACTACTGGGGAAAGCCTGAAGAGAGGAAGGATAAGGGAAAGCAAATTACGTAGTTAAGACTTAAAAATGGATATTCAGTTAATGACTCTTTGTCATCAGTGGCACTTGAGAAGTTACAGCAGCCTTTGGACAATGACCAGATTTTTTTTTTTTTTTTTTTTGGTATAATAAAATCTTCACTCAAAACTACATTAAATAAATATAAGAAATCATACTTCAAAATCATAGCTTCTGGCAATGAAAGACTCACCCATTTTTTTTACTCAATATTTTTAAGTCATAGACTGTCAAGTGAAGCAATTTGAACTATGCGCCATCTTTGGATGAACCTCAAACACATTGCTTTGTGTTTATGTGTCAAACAAGAAGTATGATGACGTAGCATCTTCTACACCTCTTCATTCTGTTTCCATGAGTGTGATTTCCCCATGTTTTGAAGCACTGTTGTGTGTAGCCTACATTTGGCTGTAAAAGTTTGCAAATGGCTCTTTCTGTGATAGAGCATTATTTCTGAGTTTGAGTTTAAAATAATTACAAGCCACCAAAAAGTTGAAAGATTAATGAAGAATACGTTACCAGAAAAAGAATGAGTACAATAAACTTCCATTATATCACATTTTATGTAGAAAATGCATTTATGTACTTAATTTTTTTTTTTTTTTTACCTACAACAACTTATTTTCATTTTTTATATATTTTACTATGTGGAAAAGTTATTTGGCTAGAACTAGATAGTGCCCGGCTACCACTGCTGACCATTCTAATCAGGGCCCCAAGAGATGGACCTTGATAGAATGGGAGAAGAATGTGGAATGGAACCTCAAATTCCTAAAATAAAACAAAGAAAAAAACACCAGACCTACTGGACTGATTGAGACTGGAGGACTCCCCAGACTATTGCCCTGAAATACTCTACAAACCTTGACCTGGAACTAATCCCCGAGGTCAACTTGTAGCTGAATAACAAAGTGGCTGAAAAAGTAATGACTATCACCCATGAGTACTTTGCTGCTTTAAAAAATCACCTCAAAGAGACCAAACGGTCAACAATTAATTTAAAACAAACATGAGACTATAAGGGGGCAGGGAAACTAGATGAATGGAAATGAAACAGCTAGAACGGAAATAATGAGAATGTTTGTGCATTTTGAAGAATGTAACCAACGTCTGTAGAAATTGTTGAATGGGAACTAAACTGCTGTATAAACCTTCACTGAAAACATAATAAAATATTATTTTTAAAAAAGTTATTTGGTTATCTTGGGTTACAATAAACATATCACACTTTCTTTCCCATTAAAATTGAACAGCTTTTCACTTGATGGCAAGGTTGTCAGAGACAAAGTAAAGCCATTAAGTGAGAAATGGTCTCATCCCTTCGGGAGCAAGGGAGAACAAAGAGAACAGGATACAACGAAAAGATTAGTCCAAAGGACTAACTGACCACAGCTACCAAGACCTCCACCGGACTGAGTCCAGTACAGCTAGATGGTGCCCGGCTACCACCGCTGACTGCTCTGACCAGGATCACAACACAGGGTTCTGGACAGAGCTGGAGAAGGATGTAGAGCATAATTCTAACTCCCCCCCAAAAAAAGACCAGATTTACTGGCCTAAAGGAGACTGGAGAATCCTCAAGAGTGTGGCCCCCAGACACCCTGTCAGCTCAAAGGTGAAGTTACCTCCGAGGTTCACTGTTCAGCCTGGGAGTGGACAGCCAAGTAAAACTAAATGAGACTAACGAGGCACAGGAGTCCAGTGACAAGGGCCAGAAGGCAGAGGGGGAGTAGGAAGCTGATGATAAGGAACACAAGTTGAGTAAGGATACTGTTGATGTGTTGTGAGATTGTTAACCACTGTTATAGGGCAACATTTGTAGTAACTGTTAAATGGGAGGCTATTTTGTCCTGTAAGCCTTCATCTTGGGCGAGAATGGCAGTACAATTGGAAGAGGATAGTCAATGTCACTTAAATGTGTACGTAAAAAGTTTTGAAATGGTGTATCTTTGGCTATGTGTATTTTCACCAAAAAAAAAAAAAAAAAAAAAGCTGAGAATTCAGAGGGTTAAAATGTTGTGGGGTTGTTAACCAAAGTCATAAAACAGCAAGTGTACTACTGTTACATGAGAAACTGTTTGTTCTGTAAGCCTTCACCTGAAGTACAATAAAATATTTAAAAAAAAAAAAAAAGTTATTTGGTTATCTTGGGTTGCAATAAACATATCACACTTTCTTTCCCATTAAAATTGTACAGCTTGTCACTTGATGGCAAGGTTGTCAGAGACAAAGTAAAGCCATTAAGTGAGAAATGGATGTGTTTATCACTTTGTGAAACTGTGTAGTTCTATGAGATCGCCAACGTCTGCACCTCTCCCAGTTTCTTCCATGTTTGAGTGAGAAAAGGGTTCCACCTTTAGAATTATTATCAGGTTATCTATTTTACATTTCTTCCTGATAAAAATTCTTTGAAGGATACTATAATTTTCCAGTCACTGTTGGGTATCATTTTGATGGTGACTGACCCCAACGATAATAAAGAGGACCAAGGTCTTGAATTACAATGAGAACTAGAGTTTCTTATACATAAGACTTTTCTATTGCATTTTAGGAAAAAATTCACTCATTCAGGTCTAAAACGAAGTCCCTGGGCAGGCTAGTAATATTTATGCCTAAATAATCAAATACTCGTATTAGTTCGGCTTTCAAAGGTTGTAACTAAAAAGGGTGGAGAAGATAGCCCCCTTGTGGCAGCCTCTTCATATCGGCTTCTGGCCCAAGCAATTCAGCTCTGGCCTCAAACTTGCACTATCAGATTAGCAAAATAAAAGCCCTGTCATTCGCCAGAACCACTCTCCCAAAAAGTCAGTTTGGGGCTCATCTGTTGTTTCTTTGGGTCACAGAGGTCTTAGCTTTCACCAAAGCCACTTATTCAAGTGTTCCTTTCAATCACACACAATGTTTGCTGATAGGATTCTGGTAAATCAGATTTTTTCCATCTTGTTATATTTCCAGGTATGTTTTGAGCATCCCAGATAGATTGGTTATCTGTGAAAATTCCTAGTTGGTCTGCCTTTTAGTCTGACACTGCAGTCACCCATTCACCAAATACTTACAAAGCACTTCCTCTGTGCTGTGCATTGTGGGAGGCCCAGAGTTTACAATCTAGTAGGAAAGGCAGGCAATGGAGCATGTACGGACATAAGGTGTGTTTAGTCTTACAGTGTTATGGAAGCACATGACCTGGTCTGAGGAAGCCCTCAGACAGAGGGCCGGGAGGGTAGACAGGTTTCAGGCAGAGGGACTAGCCTGTTTGAAGGGACAGTGGTAAGAGAGCATGGAAAGATAGTATTCAAGGAATTGAGAAAAGTCCAGTGGGACTAGGGCACGTGAAGGCTGTGGGAAGAAATGAGAATAAAGGGTGATGAAGGGCAAGCTCATAAAGGAAGTCACACACCGTGTAAGGTTTCAGGATGTTTCTAAAAGCAAGGGGAAGTCACTGAAAGTGAGAAGCAGAGTAGCGGCAAGAACTGACTTGCATTTTTAAAGGATTACTCTCGTTATAGAGTGAAGAAGGGAATGGTGAAGGGCAGTAGTAGAGACATGGAATCCTCTTTGGTGGCTGCCTTAGGTCCAGCCCTCCAGAAGGTGGCCCTGATATGAGAGTTTGTATAAAAACCAAAACCAGTTGCCATCAAGTTGATTCCGACCTAGGGCGATCCCATGCATGTCAGAGTAGACATAGGGTTTTCAGTGGCTTTGATCTTTTGGAAGTAGATCGTTGGGCCTTTCTTCTGCAGCAGCTTGGTGGATTCAAACCTCCAACCTTTTGGTTTTTAGCCTAACACTTAATTGTTTGCGCCACCTTTGTATACAGGTGATTTATTAAGGAAGCGCTGCCAGAAAAGACCTATAAGCAGGACAGGACTCCTCTTGCACTACGGTAAGGCTAAATAAGAACCTGTTCTGACTTACCTGCAAATTCTTAAAGACACACTAAGGAACAGATCTCGTTCGTAACCCGGGGACTGCCAGTACCACACAGTGGCTTAAAACAACACCAGTTTATGATTTTACAGTTCCCTAGGTTGGGAGTCTGACACCGGTCTCACTGAGCGACAATCAGGGTGTCAGCAGGGCTGAGTTTTTTGCTGGAGTCTCTCAGGGAGAATCTGTTTCCTTGTTTTTACCCTGCATTCCTTGGCTCATGGCCCCTTTACTCCATCTTCAGCCTTGGTTGAGGCCTTCCCACAACTCAGCACTCTGACCTCTTCAGTTTGCAATTACCTTGGAATCGCCTGAATAATCCAGGGTAACCTTCCCATCTCTAAATCCTTGCCTTAATCACCCCTGTGAAGTCCCTTTTGTAATATATAAGATAACATATTTGTAGATTCCAGGATTAAGACGTGGACATCTCTAGGGGCCATTATTCTGCCTACCACAGGCACCAACAGTGTTGCCACAGAGGCTGTTTTAGTAATATAGGCATGGGGTGGGGAAGAGACAGAGAGAAGGAGAGCAAGGGAGAGACAGAAGAGAAACAGGCTGGATGATGGCAGTGGGGATAAAGAAAACAAATGATTTTTTAAAAATGTAGGAGGTAATATAGGAATTGTGTTAGTAATTAAATAGTTTATATAGTTTGAACATTTGTTAATAGGTATTACATGTTATTTTCTAACTGGTAGTAAGATTACAAAATAAGCAATGAACATGTAACAATTTAAGTTAATTAAGAATAATATTTATGAAGCGAGATTGCTGGAGGGAGCAGAGGGTTTGAGGCATCTTATAAAACACAAAATAACATTGATAGTAGTTTGTTTTTAAGGGTGATCTATAGACAGGACATAAATACTTGGCAATTCAAAGAAACGGAGTAAACCAAAAATATTAACTATCAGTAAGAGCCAATCAGTGTTAACAGGTTAACATATAAAAGGCAGTATTCTCAACAATTTCATTTTAATCAGCTGCTGCTTTTTTTTAAAAAAATGTTTTTATAGTACTTTAGGTGAAGGTTTACAAAACAAATAGTTTCTCATTAAACAGTTAGTACACATATTGTTTTATGACATTGGTTCACAACCCCACGACATGTCAATACTCTCCCTTCTTGACCTTGGGTTCCCTATTACCAGCTTTCCTGTCCCCTCCTGCCTTCTAGTCCTTGTCCTGGGCTGTTGTGCCCCATTAGTCTCATTTTGTGTTATGGGCCTGTCTAATCTTTGGCTGAAGGGTGAACCTCAGGAGTGACTTCATTTCCGAGCTAAAGAGGTTTCCAGGGGCCATACTCTCGGGGTTTCTCCAGTCTCTGTCAGGCCAGTCAGTCTGGTCTTTTTTTTGTGAGTTAGAGTTTTGTTCTACATTTTTCTCCAGCCCTGTCTGGGACCTTCTGTTGTGTTCCCTGTCAGAGCAGTCAGTGGTGGTAGCCGGGCATCATCTAGTTGTGCTGGACTCAGTCTGTTGGAGGCTGTGGTAGTTGTGGTCCATTAGTCCTTTGGACTAATCTTTCCTTTGTATCTTGTTTTCTTCATTCTCCCTTGCTCCCAAAGGGGTGAGACCAGTGGAATATCTTAGATGGTTCCTCACAGGCTTTTAAGACCCCAGACCCAGCTGCTGCTTTTTTGATGTGTCCCGAAGAGTGAATTTAGTCAAGTTGCCCAGCAGGATTTAAAAGATAGAACTGAACTTCTCTTCAGCAGTGCTCTTGGCTAATCTCTTAGAGTTGATTTAGTAAAGGGAAGGAAGCATATTAATTTTTCTGAAAGCCTGTTTGGTTGGATGCCCTCGGAAAAAGCAGATAGATGAATTGAGAAATTAGTTTCATTAGCCAATATTAAAATTCTGCTATGTTATTGAAATATTTCATCAGCTAGCTCTTCAAGTTGATTTCACTAATGGAGAGACTGGCTAGAAAAACATGTAGGAAAACACAGTATACTGATATAATTCAGTAATTTCCCCTGAAGCTCCTTGGAGAAATGCATATCTGAATATGGAATTTTTATTTAACATTCTCAAAGTAGCACTTGAATAACTTACAAAATGGGTTTATCTATGAAGTCTTTGCCTAATGTGTGTTTTGAAAAAAATGGGCAGTACTGGTATTCTGAAAAAATTCTTGTCTTTAGAAAACCTTTCTTTAGAAAAAGGAAATCAAGTTCCAGAAGGATCTAGGACAGTATTTAGATAATAGGAGGAGGTTTGTTTTGCTGAGTCAAAAGACATACCACGTTAATGAGAACACATCTTTTTTTTTACCTAGCCAACACACACAGACATAGCATTAATTTCTCTGAGCCTTGATTTTAATTTTGGGGCAAAAAGCACTATCAAAATGTTTCTAACATTATCAGCTTAGGTTAATCTTCCTTAGAAATGGGAAGACACCCCTTCTGGCATATGATTTGATCAGACTGCTGCTTAGACTTGTGCAGTCCCCCTTGGTGGCCCTACACAACAGCCTTAGGTCCTTGAGTTACAGTGCTTCTAGCTCCAGAGGCAAGTGAACTCCCTAAGGTTGGAAATCTTATCATTAGCATTTATCCTGAGCTGTGAAGTGTTGTGGTGGGTGGGGCTTGAGGGTCTGGAAACTCTTTGGAGTGAATTCTAGGGTGGGACGAGAAGTGGGGACTGAGGAGGGCCATTTTAGCCCATGTCATGGTTTTGTTTTCAGCCTCTGCCTGGCTTTCTATGATTTATTTACAGAAGACACATTCACCATGTTTTTTTTCTTTTTCTGCACCGAGTGAAAGCAATCAATGTGCTCTATCATGAAACAGCACGTTGATTGCTTTCATCCAGTGGGAAAAACATGGTCTGTGTGACCATCAAAACAACTGGCTCTGAAGCGAACGTGTGACCAATCCAGTAATTTTTCTGTGAGAAACCAAATAATCAGTGACTACCAAATTTAGATAGCTGATTGTTTGGGTGCTACCCACCTTAAACGTAAGGTTTTACTTATATTATAAAGACAGTTTTATCTTGAATTTATGTCAAGGAATCCAATTTAAAAATTCATGGGCACTTACTTGAACAGTGATCTCAATGCTACCTGTAATTACCTTATTAATACCTTATTAATATTAATAATACCTTATTAATTCTCAGACAGTTCTTTGTCCTGTTTCCCTTAATATCAAATTTCAAAATTCCTTCATTCTTCTTAAACCCTTAATTCAAACAATGTCCATCTTGTCCACTGGGACTTCCTGCCAACCATGGGTCATCATCGATGACCTCCCTTGATTTTCTGTCCTCCCACTCTACATTTTTCTATATGCACACTCATCCTCACCTTTTCTCCAGGCTCAAAGGATGAGGAATCGCCTTCTCTTCAAACCCATCTATGCATCATCACCCTCCTGCTTATGGGATTGAAGAAAATGTGGTTAGGAAACCTTACATCACTTCTGTTAAAGTAGTGAACTGATAAATTGCTCCATTTTAGGCAGCACCTTTCTCTCAATGAAACTAAACTGACTGATCTCCCTTTGGATAGTACTAAAGACGCCTTCATTTTTCTGTGTGTTTATTTCTGTATCGGTCACGATATCACCCTTATTTGTGTCGTTTCTTTCCTAATGCTTCACTTTTTTGTGTTTACAGCTGAAGTTTTATTTGCTATATGTAATTTAGATGGTTCCTGGAGACATGAAAGATAGCAGAGATCTATGAATCTCACTAATGTTGGACTTTTTTCATGATTTAGTAGTAGAAACTTCCTTCTTTCCCACTTACACATGCTCCCTGGACCATCTCATTCACACTCCCCTATTCGGTTATTAACTACGTGCAGATTGCTCACAGATTTTCATCTCTAGCCAAGAACTCTTCTGAACTCTTCTTTACTTACATATCCAGTGGTTTATTTTGATACACATTTGATAATCCATGTGTTTGTTGAATAAATAAATGAAGAAATCAGTAACGCATTTCTAAATCACACTTTCAGGGAAAACAGGAAGAGAAACATGTTTTTTTAAGCGCATGCCATGTGCCAAAACCTCCAGAACCTAGATCACTACGTAGTTCATCTTTTGTCTGAAGTTACACAACTTTTATTTTGTTCTGAGGTTCGTTACTTCCAGAGACTCAGAGTAATGCTTTGGCCCAAAGTTGCCTTTAGGCTTTCACTGTGGATTTGATGTGCTGTATTATCTACTAATTTCTATCATGGAGGGGGACAGACTCCTATTGTGGACTTGACCTGCCACGCTTCTTCCAGCACCGCTATCCATGGACTTGGAATGCCTCTATTACCTCATGATATGCCATGATATTCCAAATGAGGAGTTCACTTTATACCAAAGAAGCAGTGGGCTGATGCTCCTATGATTTACTAGTCTGATTTTTCCCTTTATTCCCCATATAGAATCTGTGCCGTTAATAGAATGGTGGAATGGTTTATTGAAAATTCAGTTATGGCACCAGCTGGGAGACCACACGTTACAGTAGTTGTAAAATGTACATGGACTCTGAATGAGTGACGTATATAGGATGAAGTTTGTTTTCATAGCCAACGTATGAGCTCCAAGAACCAATTGATGATGGTAAGGGGTATGCCATCACTATTTTTCCTAATGAACCAATTGGAAAAAATATGCTTGCTTTCCCTATGATTCTAGGAGCTGCTGGTTTAGATATTTTAGCACCCTAGAAATGAATGCTTCTACACAAAAATGCTTTCATAGAATTGTCAACTGACATGGCTACTTGGCCATTTGGTGCTACTGTTGCCTTTGGGTGAGCAGGTCAAAGTGAGTTACAGTGTTGGCTTTGATACTTGATACTGGCTGTAAGGAGAACTATTGCTGCTCTTATACCATGGAGGCAGAGGGGAGTGAGCATAGTACTCAGGGTATTCCCCACGATACTCTACTCAGAACACTTAGAAATGGAGGCTTGGGCCATATTACCAGGTAAAGGACCCTGATCAGCTGAGGTTATAGTAATTTGGAATGGAGACCAGAGAAAGAACTCCTGAGTATTAACCAGCCAAGTGACTGGTTGTAAAAATGAGAGCTGTTAACACTGTTGGGTAGCCCTTCTGGACTGGATCTGTGCCATGTTGTGGTGTGGCTACTCTGGCTTCCTTTGTTCTTTGGTGTTCTCTGAGCTTAGCACCTTGGCCTTCATGGTAATTTTGGAAGCTACCTAATATCCTTTTAAGCTTACGTCATCAGTGACACTTTCTTTTACTTCCAACTAAGAAGCTTGAGTTATACACTGAGGGTGCCCACCAGGAGCACATTAAACCTCCTTCTTTGAGAGCTGAACATTCTAAACCCTCAGATATGGGGGATGCAGACTATGTTTCCACAGGAACCCCAGGACCCAGCTCACTCCAAATCCTGCAGAAGGGCTTCTTGGTTGCACAAAAGAAGCATCTGTATATGGCTGTTTATCCTCAGTAGTTGAGGAGTGAGGTTAATCCTGTGGTTGCGCTGACCACATGATCCAGAGAGACGGTCTTCATTTTCTGAGTCATAAAAAACCTCAGGTAGGTTGTGGAGGTCCAGGAAACGTGTGGTATTTTCGTCCTGATGTTGCAGTAGGAATATGATCTATAAATCCTGCGTGCTGGCCTCAAAAATGCTGAAAAACATTAACATAAACTTTTCAAACAAAAGATAGATCAAAGAGGGGGCAAGTAGAAGGAAGTGGGATCCCAAAATATGTGCTTGTTATTTTATTCACAAAGGTAAACATGATTGGAGGGTGGGTAGTTTTTAACACTGTAGAGTGAAAACCAACATGGAGCATATTACATAAAAAGGAGGAAAAGGCAAGTGTCCAAACTAGTAAAAAATGAATCTGTTCTTTTCTGAGAGGTTTGTGAGAACATTAGCTAATCCCAGGGCTTGGCTAAAATGTGCAATTTGAATGATCTAGTTGTTTGTTGGAAAAGAGTTACGTAGAGCATGCTTATCTGTTTTTTAATATGAAAAATATATGGATATTCAGAATTCTTATAAAGAGAAGAACTATTGAAAATGTAACTGTAGAAGGCAAATCAGATAATATAGATGAAAAACTAGGACTGTTTATGATCTTAGGGAGATAAATAAAAACAGTTTTCCATTGAACTCGACCTGAAGGGTATAGACATTTAAGCATTGAAAGGGAAATTCTATGGACATGCCAGAGATAAAAAAGCCAGCATTAAAAAAAATATATATGTGAATATATGTTGGGAAGCACTATAAAAAGGTAATTCCACCAAAGCAAGACTCTTTTTGGTCATTGAAGTTCAAAAATCATATAAGAATTGAAAATAAGGACACATTACTATGGATGAGCGTAAGATCTTGTTTGTATTAGCTTATAATAGTTTAAAAAATAATTTATAGTTTTAAGTATTAAGGTCGTGGTGTAGTTGAATGAGGAAAGGCTTTAAATTAGCCAGGCCTGGGTTCAAACCCTGGTTCTGCTACTACTGTATTTCCCTGGACAAGTCATTTAATTCTTCTGAGACATCTTCCTGATCTTTAAAATATGAATAATAGGTTTGTTAAGGGATGAAAGGGGATGACTCACAACTGGCTGACAGATAGTAAGAACTAAAAAAAAAAAGTCAATATTACTGGTATATTTGTTGTAATAAAGTACAGCATGAGTAATAGTTAAAAGCAGAGAAAAGGAAATGCTTGAACACTTAAAAATTACTGCAGCTCTGTCACTAAGTTTGGAGCCCTGGTGACACAGTAGTTAAGAGATTTTGCTGCTAACCAAAAGGTTGGCACTTCGAATCCACCAAGTTGCTCCTTGGAAACCCTGTGGGGCTGTTACTCTGTCCTATAGGGTCACTGAGTTGAAAGGGACTCCACAGCAATGGGTTTCATCAGTTTTGGTCTGTAAGTTCAGAAAAACTTTTGTACTCCGTTTCCTGCCATCCTGGAGGAGGTATACTCAGAGCAGTGGTCTCACAAAGCTTTATTTCTGGTCTTCAATTCCTCCAGAAAACCTGTCTCCTCGAATTGGAGACTGGCTGAACGTTTTATACAGGCAGGATTATAGTTTCTCTTTGCGGTAGTCATGATTGTCACATCCCAGATGAGTTAACCTCTTACTGGCAATCCTTGAGGGTTATCGATTTGTTTTACCACCCGCCAAGGAGAAACTTTAGTTAATCTTAAACTTTTATAGGGAGTAGAATAGAAGGGGAGAGAAAGAAGAAGAAATATCATGAGATAAAGTAGGGGCTAGTAATGGTGAGAATCAGTTATTCTGCAGTGGTGATAATTGAGCTTATGCAGCCTGTTCCATCTTTGATCCAGAGAAGTGAGAGTTCAAACAGATGATTGTTGCCAATGCCCTTTCCAAAGAAGAGTTTCCAGACTTTGATGAAGAGACCAGCATTCTCCCTAAGGTTGAATGATAAAGACCTTGAGATTGAACTGGTTGAGGTAGAGCCTCCATTCCTGAAGAAGGACAACAAACGAAGCATGGGCATGAGCCCCATGAAAATCGTTTAAGAGCTCAGATGGCTCCCTCTCCCAGGCAGCCATGATGCAGAGTGCTTTGGTTAAAGAAAGGTGGGAACTCAAGCAAGCCCAACGGGAAGCTGAGATGAATTCCATTCGTATGGAACTCAGCAAACACTGGGTTGATCCTTCGCCTGATGTGGAGGGCAGGCAGATTGCTGCCAACATGAGGGGTATTGGGATGATGCTCAATGACATTCCTAAGTGGAAGAAGCATGCCGTTGGGGGCAACAAAGTGTCTTATGGGAAAAAGACCCAGCTGTCAATCATTGAGCAGAGGGAGAGTCTGCCCATCTACAAACTCAAGGAGCAGCTGCTACAGGCTGCCCATGGCAAGCAGATCCTGATTGGACGGGGTGCATGGCAGAAAAATTCTCACCGATGTGCTCTTTGGATTGTTGAAAAAAATGGTTCAGAAACAGCAGGACATGAAGCTGATTGTCACCTCAGCCACCTTGGATGCAGTGAAGTTTTCTCATTACTTGTATGAAGTGATCCCTTTCAAAATCTCAGGTAGAGTCTATCCAGTGAATGTGATGTACACAGAGGAATCTGAGAGATTATCTGGATGCCAGCTTGATAGCTGTCATGCAGAGCCACTTAACAGAACCACCAGGTGATATCCTGATCTTCTTGATGGGTCAGGAGGAGACTGACACTTCTTGTGAGATCCTGTGTGAGCTAATGAAATCCCTGGCACCTGATGTTTGAGTTAATTATCCTCCCAGTGTACTCCACCCTTCCCAATGAGATGCAGACCTGAATCTTTGACCCTGCTCCATCTGGCAGCAGAAAGATTGTGATTGCCACCAACATCACGGAGACATCGCTGACTATCGATTGTGTCTACTACATGGTGGACCCTGGATTTGTGAAGCAGAAAGTATTTAATTACAAGACGGGAATTGAGCAGCTCTTTGGTGATGCCTGTTTCTCAGGCTCAGGCAAAGCAATGAGCTGGCAGAGATGGGAGAATGGGCCCAGGGAAGGGCTACAGGCTGTACACGGAACGTGCCTACCGAGACGAAATGCTAACCACCAATGTGTTGGGAATGCCGAGAACCAACTTAGCAAGCACAGTGCTCTCTCTCAAGGCCATAGGCATCGATGACCTGCTGTCTTTCGACTTCCTGGGTGCCTGACCAATGGAAACCTTGATCACAGCCATTGAGTAGTTGTACGTGGTGGGAGCTCTGGATGATGAGGGCCTGCTCACTCGCGTTGGCCACAGGATGGCAGAGTGCCCTCTGGAGCCAATTCTGTGCAAAATGCTGATCATGCCTGTGCATCTCGGATGCAGCAAGGAAATGCTGACCATCGTGAATGTGCTATCTGTGCAGAACATCTGCACCGGTCGAAGGGTAAACAAGTCCTCGAGAATCAGAAGAAGGCCAAATTCCATCAGACAGAAGGGGAACACCTCACCCTGCTGGCTGCATACAAACTCCTGGAAAGACAAATTTTCCAGCCCATAGTGCTATGAGAACTTTATCCAGTCTTATTCCCTGCACCAGGCCCAGGATATCCACAAGAGATGTTAGGCATAGTGGACAGACACAAACTGGATGTCGTCTCCTGTGGTAAGCCCACAGTCCCAGTGCAGAAGGCCATCTTCAATGGATTCTTCTGGAACGCTGCCAGGAGAGACCTACAGGAGGGTCACCAGACACTGACTGACCAGCAGGTGGTCTGCATCTGTCCTTCTAGTGCACTCTTCAACAGACAGCTGGAATGGGTGGTGTACCAAGAGCTGGTGCTGACCACAAAGGAGTACATGCGTAAGGGCACCACCATCGATCCCTGGTGGCTTGTGGAGTTTGCCTCAGCCTTCAAGGGCTCTGACTTTACCAAGCTAAGCAAGCAGAAGCAGCAGCATTTTGAGCCCCTATACAACCGCTATGAGAAGCCCAGTGCCTGGAAGAATATCCTGGCCCTTCCAGCGGCGCTAAAGGGTAAGACTTGACTTTTTGTCTCTCCTGCTGCGGTATCCCTCCCAGGCTTGGACTTACTCTTACTGATAAAGAGCTGGCCCTGAGAATACAGCTACCCTGTGACTGAATATCATAAATGGACATTTTCTGAACTTGACTCTCATTTCTTCCCTGGTGGTAAAATAGAAACAGGGCTATAAGCCTGGCCTTAGCCTCAGCCCCCAGCACACTAAGTCACTGAGGCCATTCGGGGGCTCACAGCCAACACTTCTCCTCTTCCTGACCTACCCCGGTCTTTAGTAACTCTTAGCCAAGAAAATCAGCATTTGGCTAGAGAAAATAGTCTGATTTCCTGTCCAGATTCTGTTGTAGGTAAAAACAAAACAAAAACGGAGTAAAAAAGGGACACTTAGAGTATATAACATTTCTTGAAGGCCTGCAACCTACTTTTCCAATCACTTTTGTGCCAAAGGGGTTCTTTGCAGTTTTCTATGATGGAGATGAAGCTCTACTGAGAGAAGCCAGCAGAGGGCAGCAAAGTGCCAGGAAGCTGGCCTTCAGAGTGGACTGATTTATAGGAGGGCGTGGGAGCCATTTTGGCAGGTGGGTTTCCCTCTAGACCAGTGGTTCCCAAGCTTTGTTGCATATTAGAACCACCTGAGGAGCTTTAAAAATTCCTGATGCCCTGGTTGCATTCCAGACCAATTAAATAAGAATGTCTGAGACAGAGAGTCAAACGTCAGTGTTGTTTCTTTAAAGAACCCTGTGTTTTCCAATATGCAGTCAGATTTGAGAGTCACTGCTCTAGGTGGAACCATCAGAAAGAAGGAGGTAGAGGTTATACTGAAGGGGATGTTGGGGCACATGTACCAATCCATTAGAAGCCCAAAGAACCACGTTGGGGATTTGGGGAAACTCTGACAGAATTGAGAAAAGAACAGCCAGGTAGTTCATTATTCAGATTACAGCCGTGGTCCCATGGAACAGCAGTCAGGCGACTTTGAAAGTTTCTAAATTGTGGCCAGATTGGAAGGGCTTAGTAGCGTTTTGAAAGGCAATCTTCAGACACATTGGAATCATTGGAGGAGCCGATAAATGAGATGGCAGTCAATAGGACCATTTGATGAGATACTGCAAATGCAAAATGAAAGCAGCCTGATTTGATAAGAAACCCACAGAACAGGTGAAAGAAAGCAGGAGGCAGTAAGGAACAGTAGAGACATCTGCCAGGTAGCCTCAAGTGAGAGGCCAAAGCAAAACTCTCCACTGGGTACAGGTACACTCTTGGGGTGTAAATCACTCCTAGAAAGGGGGAAAGGAGCCCTGGTGGTGCAGTGGTTAAGAGCTTGGCTGCTAACCAACAGGTCAGCAGTTCCAATCCACCGGCTGCTCCTTGGAAACCCTATGGGGCAGTTCTACTCTGTAGGGTTGCTATGAGTCAGAATTGACTCGAAGGCAATGGGTTTGGTTTGGTATTTTTAGAAAGGGGGAAGGTTATCTGAAGGGTCAGAGAAGTGCTCATGAACATGACACCTAGAAAAAATGATACTAAGAGAAGTAGGTTTTTTTTTTTTGGCTTTAACGAACAAATTTTCTCACAGTTTAGTAGGCTAGAAATCTGAATTCAGGTTGCTGGCTCTGTCAGTTCCAGGTAAAGATCCTTGTCTCTTTTCAGCTTCTGTTCCTTGGCTCTTTGGTGATCTTCACGTGGCACGGCATCACCCTTCCATAATCTCTGCTTCCTTCCTTAATCTGCTCTTTTATAGCTCAAGAGACATGGACTCAGGACACACACTCCACCAATACTGCCGTATTAACATAACAAAGAAAACCCCAGTCCCAAATGAGATCCTAACCACAGGTATAAGGGGTTAGGATTTACAACACAAATCTTTGGGGGGACACAATTCAGTCCATAACAGTTTCCATCCTCCCACTCTGCACTGCAGCTCCTATGATCTTAATGGCGTACTTCGCACCAGTAATTTTGTTCAGCAGTTGTCGGATACATAAAATGAGTGACTGGACTGAGGTTGTGTCTGTTCTGGAACTATAGGATGTTCAAGCCAGAAGGGAGCTTAAAGATCACTGAGCTTACACCCTTTCTTTTTTTCTTTTTCATTTTATTGTGTCTTAGGTGGAAGTTTGCAGTGTAAATTAGTTTCTCACTCAAAAATTTGTACACAGATTGTTTTGTGACCTTTGTTGCTTGTTTTGTGACCTTTGTTGCAATCTCCACGGAGTTGCCAGCACTCTCTCCCCGTTTCTACCCCGGGTTCCCCATGTCCATTCGTCCAGTTTTCTGTCCCTTCCTGCCTTCGATTTTGGGCAGGTGTTGCCCATTAGGTCTCCTATACTTGATTGAACTAAGAAGTTACATTTGTTTTATAAACCTGACTAATGTTTGGCTGAAAGGTGGACTTCCGACTGGCTTCAGTTCTGAGTTAGCAGGGTGTCCAGGGGCCGTAGTCTCGAGGGTTCCTCAAGTCTCTGTCAGACCAGTAAGTCTGGTCTTTTTTTGTGTGTTTGAATTTTGTTCTACATTTTTCTCCCTCTCTTGTCTGGAACCCTCTATTGTGATCCCTGTCAGAGCAGTCGGTGGTGGTAGCCAGGCACCATCTAGTTCTTCTGAGCTTAGGCTGATGGAGACTGTGGTTCATGTGGTCCATTCCTGAGAGAGGTTTTTAAAGAGTTTTTGTGAAAAGGGAATTTACAGATCATAGATTAAAAGATTATGGAGAGAGAAAAAATTCTGACCCTCCTTACTTCAACTTTAGCCCGTCCCCGCCACCGAGGACTTGGAGCATGGACTGGTGAGGTTTAACATGAATCTGAGGAATTTAATATAAATACAAGGAAAGACATGTTTGACAAACTAATCTGTTTGTTCTGAGTGTGACTGCTGCCTGAGTAGGTGGTGTTAAGAACCTGTTTGTCAACCATTTGAAGAAAATGAATTTTCTTCAGGGCTTCAGCCCTGTTCGGTTGGGTTTGAACCCCTGCTGAGAATTTGCATTTCTAACAAGTTCCCAGATGAGGCTAATGATGCTGGTTAGGGATCAATTCTGAGAACCACTAGTAGAGCACTGGGTCTCAAAATTTTTTATAAGAATCACCTGGGGGATCTTGTTAAACTGTAGATTCCAATTTGGTATATCTGGGGTGAAAATGCAAATTCTCAGCAGGGCTCAAACTGGAATGAACCAGTTTGAGGCCCTGGTTTTCTTGTGCTGTGACCCAGATAATAATGGAGTATCTACAAGCCCTGTTGTCCTAGAATTTCAATAAATAATCCATTAGGAAGTTCTGAGAGTTGACACAGCACAGACATGTTTCTTTGAAGCAGTAATTTTCAAGATTTAGTGTGTATCAGAAGCCTTGTTTAAACTCAGATAGCTGGAGCCCCCAGAATTTCTGATTCAGTGGGGCTTGAGAGTTTTCTTTTCTCACAAATTCCCAAGTGATGCTGATGTTGCTGGTCTGATCTGGGAACTTCATTTAGAGAATCACTGCTTTAAAAGAGAGCATTTTCAGTGTTCTGCAAAGAGGATAATTCATGATTGTAGAGGCATATGGAGGATGTTTACCTCTCAGCTTAGCTCAGTGATTTCAACTTTAACTGTACATTGGAATCACCTGCTTGAGTTAAAACTGATGCCCAGGCCCCCCCCCCCCTCGAGTCTGTTGTAAATGCCCAGGTCCCAGCCCCAGAGTCTGTTGTAAATGACCTGGGCATCAGGATTTTTTAAATATGCAGGTGTTTCAAATATGCAGCCAGGATTAAGAGCCATTAGCTAGCTAGCAACATCCTGGTTCCAGTTGGTCTTTTATGTCTTTCAATATCCTCAGAAGTTATGAAGTCAAGATGATGACACTTTTTATGTGTCAACACAGTTTGAAGTACTTCATGTGGATTATCTCATTTAAACTTCACAGTAAGGGATGCGTTATCCACTAGCCTACAGGCTAGTCCTACGGGTCTGTGGCTTTTCAGCAAACTATGAAAATGCTTGTGACTTGGCAAAAATTATATTAACTCCAACACACAAAAGGAAACCTGTGAAATTGGTATTCATGATAATAATTTTGACAATAAAATGGTAAAAGTCCCTTAAATATTGAACAGCAATTATTTTTAATAAGGTAACTGCTTTTAAAAATATTCACTATTATGTAAGGTAAGACTTCCAAAGAGTCTGTTGCCTGTGACTTTTTTAAACCCTGTTGGCCCTTGAGTCAATTCCGACTCCTGGAGACCCTGTAGGACGGAGTACAACTGCCCCCATAGGGTTTCCAAGGAGCTGCTGGTGGATTTGAACTGCTAACCTTTTGGCTGGCAGCGGAGCTCCTAACCACTTCCCCAAAAGGTCTTCACGACAGCTTTACGTGGTAGAAATTATTAGTAACCCCACTTTAGAGATGAGAAAATTGAGACAGAGTATTTAAGTAATTTGCTTTAAGTCACACACGTATGTAAGGAATAAAGAAGATATTCAAACTCAAAGCCTCTAACTTTAAGTCAATGTAATATAATGTAATGTATCTCTCATACACAGATATATATGTTCCTTTTGAAAAAATTCCCCAGGGATATTGTAAAGGAATTGCAGTTTGAGGTTGTTTTAAACTCTTTCAGAGAATTTATGTATTACTGAGCTATTCAGCCTGCAACTCAACAGGGCAGGGCAGCTGAGCGCAGCTGCTCCGGGGGTTCACTGCACAGCTACAGGCGGCTCGGTTCCAATAGAGTATATGTGAGTAGCGCCCCTGGAGTTGTGCAGTGTGGCAACCCTGAGACAGGGCATCTGATTCAGAGAACTTGGTTAGCAGCACAGACCGTGTAAAATATTGCTTAAAATAAAAGAACAAGTGCGATATTCATTTGAAGGATACCCTCAGTTCGTTTTAACTTTTGAGCTCTTGAATATTGTATGGTATTTGATCCCCTCAATTTTATTAAAAGGAAGTGGGGAACTGCAGCCCAGAGAGGTCACGTCACAGGCCTGGCCCCCATCTTACTGCTGGTTACCGGTGGAACCAGGACTGCAAGGTAGATCCCAGAGCACCCCATGCCTAGTAGGCTTGATAACTTAGAGGCGTTTTCCATAAGCCAAATGTCCATTAAGAGATGTGTTGTGCTTCCGCTACAGAGGTTTTTGCAGAATGCCCTGAACTCCTGACTTACTGTCAGAGGCTGTATATGCTCTCACAACAGGTACAGAGAAGGAAATAGTAAGCTGACAGCTTAGGAGACAAATATTTATTTTAAAAATCATTTCCTGGCACGGAAGCTGATCATCTCCTCAAGTTTGGAATTCTTTTCTTTCTCCTCTCCTGCCATCTGGTGGTGCTTCTGGGACACATTTTCACTGAACAGTCCCTGATCCCAGTAGTCATTTCTACAAAATGTGTTCAGTTCAAGGTCATTATCGCTCAAGTCATGAAGTCACATTCTTAGGAAATTCTGTATTTTTTTGTTTGGTGTTCGGACAGAACAATGGCTTATGAATCTTTTTATACAGCAGAGCATTTAATTTTTTCTGAGTATTTTGCTTCTAAAATTTGAGTTATATGCCATTGTTAAATAGTATGACTGCTCATATATACAAATCTACACTTTAAATAGAATGCAAAATCGAGACAGGAAATTCTATTCAATTGGAAATTGCTTTAAACAGATGCATCACTGTATTGAAAGGAAAAAAATGCTGTTTGAAAATTTCCCTTTTGAAATAAATACTTGACTGGAACTATTGTTGCTGATTTTCTGGTCACATCAGGTAGTTGACGGTATCACCCTTGGAGTTAATGAAAATTAATTCAGGTTTATTCACATTGTTAAAAATTATTATCTGTTAAATCTATTTCTCAAATGACCCTCAACATTTCTGCCCTTCCATGGGCCATAGAAATTTTACATAAAATCCCAGCTCTCCAGCTTCACTGAAGAAATAGGAAAATCTGGCCAATAATGGCCCACTCCTTCATTTGCCCTCTCTTCTGTAACCTGCTCTGTCTGTGGGGCCTCTGCCGTATGCCTCCTCAGAAGGAGTGTCATGGATGGAATTGTGTCCCCCAAAAATACGTGTATCAATTTGGCTAGGACATGATTCCGAGTACTGTGTGATTGTCCACCATTTTGTCATCTGATGTGATTTTCCTATGTGCTATAAATCCTACCTCTATGATGTTAATGAGATGGGATTAGTACAGTTATGTTAATGAGGGAGGACTTAATCTACAAGATTAGACTGTGTCTTAAACCAATCTCTTCTGAGATATAAAAGAGAGAAGCGAGCAGAGAGACATGGGGACCTCATACCACCAAGAAAGCAGTGCCGGGAGCAGACTGCATCCTTTGGACCCAGGGTTCCTATGCTGAGAACCTCCTTGACCAGGGGAAGGTTGATGACAAGGACCTTCCTCCAGAGCTGACAGAGAAAGAAAGCCTTCCTCTGGAGCTGGCAACCTGAATTTGGACTTGTAGCCTCCTAGACTATGAGAGAATAAATTTCTGTTTGTTAAAGCCATCCACTTGTGGATTTCTGTTACAGCAGATGACTAGATGACTAAGATGACCAAGACAGGTGGCCATCTCTCTCTCTTCTAAAACCAGTCTAGCAAACATGTTTCTTCCTGTAAGCCAGGTCAAGCCTCCCAAGCAGTAGAGAAACACTCCATCATATAAAAATCAAACTCAAAATTAAAAATAATAAACACCGGGCCAAAAGATATCACATCATCAAAGCCACATCTTCAAGTCAAATCTACAATGAAAAACAGAAAAATAAAATATACAGTTTGGAATAGTTGATTGAATATTTTAATATGCCGAATGTCAACATTGAGTAATTAATTGGATTTTTTTTTTCAATACATCATGCAAGCAGTACACAAGAGGACTGAACAGGATTCGTTGATCAAAGGGGACAGTGAATATTAAATACTTGAAAATTAGTTTGAAAATTCTAAGTTGAATCAATATTTTAAAATACTGATATTTTAAAATTAATATTTTTAAATATTGATATTTTAAAAATTAATATTTTTAAATATTGATATTAGGCACTAGTCAAAGTATTAGTTGAAATGCTGGAAAATCCTTAGTCTGCTAAAAGAAAATGACGTATCTTGTTGATGAAGAAGACCCAAAACCCAAACAAAACCCGTAAGTCAGTTCTAGTTCGTGGTGACCCCATGTGTTACAGAGTGGAACCACTACATAGGATATTCTTCGCTGTCATTTTTACAGGATCAGATCACTAGGACTTTTCCTTCCATGGCTCCACTAAGTGGGTTTGAACCGCCGACTTCATTTTTTTGTGCTTTAGGTGGTTGACTGATATAATGGCATTGCTACATTAGGAAGATGGCAAACACTGCTAAACTCAAGTTCTCTGCTACGACGGTGAATTCTAGGATTGCACACCTTTGACATGTTTGTCTACACACTGCTAGATGCAGAAATTCCCAGACACCTACATGATTAATTCCCAAGGCGTTGCAGGCTCCTGGACAGTGTGGACAAGGTACCCAGCCAGGCTGCAGGCACAGGTGGAGAGAATCACATGGATCATCCTGGATCCCAGGGATGGTGCTAACAGGAGACCAACAGCAAGGAGCTAGCTATAGGCCAGGGACCATACACAACTTTGAGATCCCCAAAATGTCCAGTGGCACTGCAGACAAGAAGTGATATTGTGTATATGTTATTTTTGTATGCTTTCCATTTTTCTTTTTTAAAATTGCTTTTCTCATCCTGTGGCCAGCACAGTTTCAAGTGGGGATTTTCCCTGCCTCTGGACTGATTCGGCGATAGTGTGATGCTGTGACTCCTTCCAAGAGCTTACAGTGTCCTTAGATTCTACAAGTATTTTTGACACCATGTTCAGAATTTATGCTTCAAAAATAAAACAAATCACTTGCCCACTTTCTGATCAGCTTACTGTTTTTCAGCAGATAACATTGACTTTTAGATGTGAATTCAGTGTTCTTTAAAGTAGAAAGTCATCCTTTAGAAAATGTACACAGCTCAGTCAAATGCATTTGCTCATAGAAACTTCTGGCTCTTCAATAAGCAGTGAACCAGAGATAGGTATAGTCTCAAAGTACGTCACTAAAAACACACATATAAAACCCCCTCTAGCTCTTCAAGTTTAGGTCTCTGTTCAATATAGCTTTTGTTCAGCAGTTTTATTTTAATCTGAATGTGCAAAAACTTTCAACAAGTGTCCTTTATGGGCTTAGATGCCACATAATGTTGACAAACCAGCATTTTATTGGTGCATTAAAAGCTTTCTAGTCAAACAAGGTAGGCATAGCTATCTGTTTTTTCTCTTAATACGAATATGAATCTTGTGCTCCTAGTTCAGGTATTTTGAGTGGGTGGCTTGTCTTGTATTTCCTAAAAAAGGCACCTAGTTTGATTCTGCAGCATATCCCTGCAGAGAAGTGCATGTGATACAGGATTGCATTTACTATCACTCATACCCCTTCCCTTTATTTTTTATTAGAGCCGTCTCCTGATTAAGGATAATTGGGGTTTACTGTCCCAGGCCTAGAAACTTGGAGGACGATGGTAGAATCCAGCTGCTATGTAGCGTCTAACTACACTGAGACTGTCACACTGGAGAGGACACACATGGGAACTCTGGATGACACCCCAGCTGAGCCCCCACCGACAGCAAGCATAAACTGCCAGCTGTGGGAGTGAGCCATCTTGGATGTCCAGCTCAGCTGAGCCTTTGGCTGATTGACGCTCTAGCAGATAGCTGACTATAATTGCCTGAGGAACCTAAGTGAGAACGGCTCAGCTCAGCATATGCCCAGAGAGAATTTGGAGAGCCGTTATACGGGATCTAGTTAAAAGATTAGGGAAGGTTCCAAGGATAGCTGATAGTGCTAGGAATACTTATATTTAATTAACCCATAGTAATCTCAAACAACCCTTATGTTTCTTCCTTTCAAGATAAAATCAGTGGGACTCGCTTTTCCCACTCCACATAACCTTTATTAAAGTGCCGGTTGCCATTTTTGATTTTGGCTTTTCTTTGAGGTCTTACTCTACATTGTTACAGGAATGTTCCAGAGGGTGCAATTTACCCTTTCCTGTCCTGCACACTCAGGGAACTGATGCTCTTGTTCTCTCTGCATTTCTCTTCCACTTGCCTTTCTCTTCCTGAATTTGAATCTACCTCACTTCTCTTAGCTGTCTAATGATTTTTTTTTGCCACACATTCTTTGCCAAATTAATTAGTCTTTTTCTCTAAACACTACCAACTAAACCTTCCTGCCTTTTAAATTGCACCATAATTGATTATGGCCATTTTATTGAGAGCAAACTTAGGGAATGTCATTTGTAGAGAAAATCTGGAGCAAGTGAAAGAATTTACAATTTTTTAGTCACGAAGGTATTGTTTAAAGAATTTCACATACGTGAAGTAGAAAAGCAGTATACTTTGGTTAAACATAGACAATGGAGTGACTAACATCCCCCAGCAGGGGGCCTTCTTCAAGCAATGTACAGTTGACTGGAAGTCTTCCCTTTGCTCTTCACAGGTCTTTAAATCTCCATTTAAAGTCACCCTGTCTAAGGGAGGACCTTCCCACCAATATGCTTCCCTCCCAGTGCTGATTTCAATTTTATAAGTACACTTTGTAATTTTAAATTTTTGTGATTTTGTAATTGTTGTTAGATGTCATCAAGTCAATTTTAAATCATAGTGACTCCATGTGACAGAACAGAACTGCCCCCATAGGGTTTCCTAGGCCATAATCTTTACAGGAGCAGATCGCCAGGTCTTTCTCAGAGCAACTGGGTGGGTTTGAACTGCCAACCTTACAATTAGAAGCCAGGCATTTAATTGTTACACCACCTTGGTTTCTTGACTTTGTAATTACTATTTTGTAATTACTGTTATTTGTTTGGTACTTTAGGGCTCTCGCCCCTACTAGAATATACATTACTTTAGGGCAGGACATCTCCTATCCTTATTTGCTGCCAATTCATAAGAACCAAGCATAAGTCCAGGCATACATAGCAGGTGCTCAGTAAGAGCTTGTTGATTAAATGTTCGTGATTTAGCGTCAAGTATCAAGACCATTACAACACCGTGCTCAGAACTGAAGTAATGGTACATGACATTGCTTCAGAAACTGAGGCTCTAATGTGGGTAGTGGGCCACCAGAATTGCTTCACTGGTATTATTCAGATGAACAGGGACAAATCTGGCCGTAGGCAAGTTTATCAAGAAGACAAAACTTGGGTATGATGATTTCGCTTGTTGTATTTCTTCTTTCTCATTTCTAGACCCATGAAGAATATTTGAATTTTAATAAGGACAACTCTCAAAGTTCAAAAAAGCTTTTAAGATCCCAAGGAATTACTTGATTATGCATGTTGTATTTAGAATGCAGTGATAGGCAGGGAGTGACAGGGGTTGGGATGAAGTATTTTTAGGTGATGAAATCTTCTCACATCCTTTAAATCATACCACATTAGAAACTAACTTTTCTGCTAATTCATATTATCATCTTGAATCAAGTGCTTTTAGATTCAAAAAGAGGGAGTTTGAGGAGTGGTTTGGGAACTTGGAAGCACCTTTGGATTCAATGCCATCCCAGCAGATTCCAGCAAAGCGAGACTATGGAGTGGAGAGGACAAGACAACAGAATGGCCTGTAGGTGGTCAGTCTAGGGTTGAATATCCCTCTGCCACCTACCAAATCAATGATCTCATTTATACATTTTAAGGCTCATGTTTTTAACCTATAAATTGGAGATGATAATCATGACATTTCAGATAAATTACATATGTGAAGAGCTACCACATAATAGGAAATTAACATATGCCAATTGCTTGGTGAATGATCATGGAATCCTAAAGTTTTACAATTCTGCGATTGTCATGAATCAAGTATAAGCATTTACTCAAAATTTTTACCAAAAGCTTGCTGTTTTCCCCAACTTAGTAAACTGCAGGTAGCACAACACACAAGAATGGATTAAATATAATTAGATTTTATTTAATTTTTACTTCTTTTCAAGGTATGCAGTTTATGTGCAACAGAAGTGCACAGACCTAAGTTAATACCTGGATGTAACCATCCATATCAAGAATATAACATTTCCAGCACCACAGAGAGAGCCATGTCATGCCTGTCTCAGTCAATACTCCCCTCCAAAAGTAACTACCAGTATAACCGGTATCTCCATAATTTTTTCAGATTCTGAATTTTATATAAATGGAACCACACTGTATGTTCTGTTTTGTGTTTAGTTGTACATTATGTCCATTGATGAGTAATAGCATCATTTTAAAGAATAGCTTCTAAACTTGACGAGTTATTTTCAGAAATAATAATAGCACCTTATCCCCTCAAAACCTGTTTATCAACTTTTTCCTCTTAACATACTCTATATGGATTCACAGTTCTCTCTGCTCCTTTCTGAATAATTATGTTCGTTGTATCTGTAATCCACACTTCTTCATCTTTGCTAGCTGGAGAGCCTGCTCATCATATCTAATTACATAGTCTAAGTCTGACTCCACTTTATAGTGCCATCAGGTAAATAGGGGTGCTTTATATTCTAGCAGTCAAGCATAAAAGAGCACAGTGAACTGAGATTTTCACAAGTCCAGTGGCAAGACCTCCTTGGTATCCCAAGGGTGAAACTGATTTATTTATTTATGCATTGCTGGGTTCATTATTCATTTGATTTCTTCAGGGAAGCAGTGTTGAATGCCCCTCAGGGCCAGGCTTCGGAGTATTTTTGCTTTAATCGCTACAGACAAGGAGGAAGTGAGAAAGCCTAAAGTACATGAAGAATAAATTTAACTGCCTCATAATATGACTAACATGACTCTTTTAGTATATTAAAGAGTGACACAAGTTCAACTCAACTCTATTCTGTGTGTACTGGGTTATCGAATTAAATGACAAATTTAATTGTTCTGTTCCCATGCTAAGTAAGAGTCTTTGGATTATAGATTGGTGTTTCATGAGTTATATCTTGACAGACATAATAACTCACTGCAAATTAATTAACTGGTTTGGAGGTTGTATACTACCAGTCTTTATTAGCCTTGTGAAGGTGAGTTGGAATCCTTGGTCAGACCAACTGGAATTTCTGAGTCTACTAGGCTGAGGGTCTGTCACCAAAATAAGACCATGCAGTTAGCTTTCCCCAGGTAATATCTTGCTGAGGATTCTCTGCTGCATGCCCAGATTCCATCATCAGGACTGAAGGATTTATTCATCCAGCTGTTGGGGAGGGTTGTCAGCTGTCAGCTCTCTTCCAAAATTGTCTATGCTGAAGAGTCTCCTCCAAGGTCATACCCCTTCCCAGGGCAGCCCATATCCAATGACAGGTCAATACAGGAAGATAAATATCCAGCTCTCTTGCTCTGACAACTCTGAAGGGCCATCCTGTTCCAGAGCTCCCCATGGGGTTGGCTGAGGCTTCATTGAGGCTGCATCCCAGGCCAGCTTCTCCTGCCCAATCCTGCTTCTTTTTCCTCCTCTTCATGGATGTTGATTCCAAGAGCATTCCCTAATAAATGTCCTGCACAGAATTCTCCAAATCTGAACCTATTTCCTGAGGAACTCAACCTTCAACATCTTTGTCTGATTTCACATCTTCTTCAAACTGACAGAAACCAAAGATCCACTCACAGTGCTTTATGTCTTCAGAGCTCTTTTAACTTTTTGTTAAGTAAACGATTGAAACTTAATATTCTATAGAAAAATGAACAAATTAGAAATATAGAGCTCCATGCATTCTTACAAAAGGAAGAAAAACAACACAAGCACGCAGACAAAGAAATATAACATTACCAATATCCGAGATGCCCCGTTATGTCCTTTTCTCGGTCACTAGCCTCAAACCCTGATTTATAACACAATTTTGCCTGTTTCTGAATTTCGTGTGTCTTCTTTCCAATGTCTGGCTTCTATTATTTGAAATTATGTTTGTGAGATTCATCTATGCTGTTGCGTATAGCAACAGTTCCTTCATTCACATCGCTGTATAGAATTTCATTGTATGAATATGTCACAAATTCTTTATCCATTCTGCTATTGATGGATATTTGAGTTATTTCCAGTTTGGGGTTATTATGAATAATGCTGCTATGAACATTCTTATACATGGCTTTTAATAAACACGTGTCATTTCTGTTGGCTATATACCTTGGAGTAGAGTTGTTCAGTTTTAGTTGATACTGCTGAGCTGTTTTCCATATGAACCCAGGTTCAATTCCGGGCCAGCGCACTTCATGTGCAGCCACCACGTTTGTCATTGGGGGCTTATGCATTGCTATGATGCTGAGTAGGTTTCAGTGGTACTTCCAGACTAAGAGAGATGAGGAAGAAAGGCCTGACAGTCAACTTCCAAAAATCAGCCAGTGAAAACCCTATGGATCACAATGGCCTGATCCTGTTGTGCGTGGGGTTGCCATGAGTCAGGGGCCAACTGAACAGCAGCTGACAACAACAGTAGCAATTATAAATTTGCACTCCCATCAGGAATGTGTGAAAGTCTTGGTTGCTCTATATCCTTGTCAGTACTTGGTGTTGTCAGTCTTTTTAATTTTAGCTTTTCTAATAGGTGTGAAGTGATATCTCATTGTAATTTTAATTTGCATTTTCCTGATAACTGAGCACATTTTTATATTTTGTAAGTCATTTGGATCTACTTTTTCATAAAGTCCTATTTGAATCATAAGGCATTTCCTGGGCAGTGCAAATAGTTAAGTGATCCACTACTAGCCAAAAGATTCATGGTTTGATTCCACCCAGAGGCTCCTCAGAAGACAAGTCTGGTGATTTGCTTCTGAAAGGTCACAGCCTTGAAAACTCTATGGAGTAGTTCTACTATGCATGCATGGAGTTGTCATGAGTCGGAATTGACTCAATGGCAAATTACAACAACAATTTGAGTTTGTGCACATTTTTCTATTGACTTAACATTTTTAAAATTGATTTATGGCAATTATTAATATATTTTGGATATAAGTCTTTTGTCAGATATATGTATTATAGATAGTTTATCCCTCTTAGTGGTTTACCTTTTCCCTCTTAATGGTACAGTACTGCTAAACAAGAGTTCTGAATTTTAATTGTCCAATTTATTAGTTTTTCTTTTTGATCTTTGTCTAGCATAAGACAATAGAAATACTCTCCTATGTTTTTTTCTAGGATCTGTATTATTTTACCTTCCACATGCACAGTCTAGAATTAATTTTATGTATGATGAGGAATGGATCAATATTCATTTTTTCCTATATGCTATCCAATTGATATATCACCATGTCATATGGTGATATGACATATCACATCACTGTGCCACTAGGGCTCTTTTTATACACTACTGAGTTTTATTTACAATATATCACAAACAAGTGATTTTATTAATTTCTGCTCTTTGGTATTCTCTTTCTTCTACTTACTTTGAGTTTACTTTGCTCTTCTTTTTCTAGCTTCTTAAAGTAGAACTTTACATAATTGATTTTAGGTATTTTTTCATCTCTGCCATAAGTATTTACTGCTATAAATTCCTCTCTCAAGTACTGCTTTAGATGCAGTCCTCAAATTTGATATGTTATGTTTTAAGTCCATTCAATGTGAAGTATTTCTAATTTTCCTAGTGATTTTTTTCTTTGACCCAAGGATTATTTAGAAGCATATTATTTAATTTGCAAATATTTGGAATTTTTTTAGTTATCGTATGTTCTTAATTTCTAGTTTATGTTCATTGTTCTCAGAGAACATACTCATTAAGAATTTAGAACTTTGGAATGTATTGAGGGTTTTTTTTTTTAATAGCCCAGAATATGGTCTATTTTGGTGAATGTGCGATGTACATTTGAAAATAATATATATATTCTACAATTTTGTGGTGTAGTGTTCTATAAATGTTAATTAGGACAAAGTGTTTACTAGCATTGTTCAGATTTCCTGTGTTTTTCTTGATATTTTAAAATTACTTTTTTATTAATTTCTAGGAAGGGGTATTAAAATCTCTAATTACAATGATGGAATTATTTATTACTCACTTTAATTCTGACCATTTTTACTCATGGAACTTGAAACTGTTATTGAATACTTGCACAAGGATCATTGTCATGTTTCGCTAATGAATTGCTCCTTTTATCATTATTTTTTTCTTTGTCTTGATGTTTTATTTATCCAGTATTCATCTAGTCACTTCAGTCTCTTAGGCTGACTGTTTTCATGGCATATGTTTTCCCATCCATTTACTTTCTGCCTGTCTTGTAGAGAACACATAGTTTGGTCTTGCTTTTTAATTTTATTTTGAAATTTTTCCTTTTAATTGGAGTTTATTTCATTAATTTTTAGAGTTTATTATTGGAATGGTGGAGTTAAAGTCTACCATTTTATATTTAATTTTTGTTTGTCTCCCTTGTTTCTTGTTCTTGTTTCTCCTTTTTGTGCTTTCATTTGGATTAACTGCATATTTAAAATATTTCATTTTAATTTAACCACTGATTTTTTAGCTAAACCTGTTTGAATTTTTTTGTGGGAGAGGGGAATGGTCTTTAACTTGTCATAGTCAATTTAGGGTTGATACTACACCACTTTATGTAAAATGTTAAAAAGTTGCAACTATTTAAGTCTCTGTATTACTTCCCCATCATTTATAGTGTAATTGTCATATGTATCACATCAAATTATGTTAAAAACTCACTTATACTTTTCACTTTAGACTTTCATATGTGTTTAAAGCTATTAAGGGGATTTTTTTTTTTTAAATATAATTACCTACACATTTACTGCTTCCAGTGCTCTTTATTCTTTCTGTCTTAGTCATCTAGTGCTACTCTAACAGAAATCCCACAAGTGGATGGCTTTAACAAAGAAAAATTCATTTCTTCTCAGTAGAGTAGGGTAGAAGTCCAAATTCAGGGTGTCAGCACCAAGGGAGAGCTTTCTCTGTCACCTC
Organism: Dugong dugon; assembly: GCA_030035585.1. Lineage (NCBI taxonomy): Eukaryota > Metazoa > Chordata > Mammalia > Sirenia > Dugongidae > Dugong > Dugong dugon. The sequence goes on along the minus strand of CM057480.1, from coordinate 14,932,084 downwards.
TGGAGGAAGGTCTGTGTCATCAGTCTTCCCTTTGTCTGGGAGCTTCTCTACGCAGGAACCTCAGGTCCAAAGGACACGCTCTGCTCCTGGCACTGCTTTCTTGGTGGTATGAGGTTACCGTGTGTCTCTGCTAGCTTCTCTCTTTTATATCTCAAAAGAGATTGGATTAAGACACTATCTAAACCTCATCAGTATAACCTCATCATAGTGACAGAGTTCACAACACATAAGGAAATCACATATAACCTCATCATAGTGATAGAGTTTACAGCACATAAGGAAATCACATCGGATTTACAAAATGGTGCACAATCGTACAATACTGGGAATTATGACCCAGCCAAACTGACTGATATTTTTGGGGGACACAATTCAATCCATTACACTTTTTTAAAACTTCATTGTTTCTATTTGGTATCATTTCCCTTTAGCTTGGGAGCTTCCTTTATTATAGTGCAAGTCTGCTGATGATGTATTCTTTTAGTTTTCTTTCACTTGGAGATATCCTTATTTCATATTCATTCTTGAAGGATATTTTTTTGCTGACTATAAGAATCTGGATTGATAGTTTGTTTTTTCTTTTAGCTCTTGAAGGTTGTATTTCACTTTATTCTGACCTCAATTGTTTCTGACGAAAAGGTAGTAATGTCTTAAATTGTTGTTCTCTGTATATAATGTTACTTTTCTCTGATAAGATTTTCTCTTTATTTTTAGAATTCACCATTTTGATCAAGATGTGCCTTGGTGTGGTTTTCTTTGTATTTATCCTGTTTGGATCTTGCTAAACTTCTTGAATTCATATATTCATGTCTTTCATCATATTTGGAAAAAAATCATCCATTATTTCTTCAATTATATTTTTATTCTGCTCTATTCTCTCTCTTCTCTCCTTCTGGGACACCAGTTATAAGAGACTACATATTTGGTTTATAGTCCTGAAATTTATTTTTTTAAATATATTCCTTTATTATAGTGTTATTAAAATGTTGAAATTTGAGTCTGTATGCAATTCAGTATTTTGTTTTCAAGTTAATGTTCTCAAGTATTGTAAACTGAATGACTATAATATCTATTTTTCTGCATATTTTAAATTCTTTTAAAGGGATTTTCTGTCTCTCTCACAAACAATTATCTTCCCTTTGGATATTTTCCATGTGATTATAAGATTTTGAGTTCTCTTGGGAATCTTCATGTGTGGGCAGATATGTTACCAAAAGCCATTACAGAAGATTAAACGGGTATGATCTGAAACCAGTAGTGGATTTAGACAACACTTTTGTTGTGTAAATCATTCATACAGCCAGGTGAGAGCTTCTCAGCCCAGAGAAAATTTTGCTATCTCTTTGTTTAGGGAGTTGGAGCATTTGATATTTCATCTCCTCTTCATAAAAGCAAACACCTTTTTTCAATGTGGTATTTCCTTTTCTGGTCAGGGGTCGATAACACCAGCAGCATGCTCTTACTGAGGTGCCAGTATCATTGTGTAAAGTGACCATGGACAGAATCATAGAATTTTGGAACTGTAAGGCATTCGTGTATCATCCTACTGCTTCAGTGTCAAACCACGTAGACAAATATAGACCTAACTTAGTTTACTGATTTTTTTAAAGAGACATTCTGCTTAACAGTCTTCTTTAGGAAATTTGTCTCAGCTTATCCTCAGCTGATTATTTTTTTACATAGTAACTAAATCTGTATTGTCCAGAAGAAGGCAAATGTCAACTTTTGATAATCTGGGGAAAGATTTATAGGTTTGTAGCTTAACTGTACATTTTATTTCTAAATAGGCAGTACCCTGGAAGAAAATTAAAATTGCTAGTAATCAGCAAGAAGTAAAAATTCCATATTAGAAAGTACTGACAGCTTGGAACTTCAGAATAATCAGTGCCATAGTTATGAATTATAATTTGGGAGGGCACCCACTCCACAATCAAACGCTTGCAGTGTTGATCACAGCCCTTCCTGAGATGAAAGCAGAGGCTGGCCACATAGGGAAGGAAAGGGGGACTACTATGGCCAAGGATTCCACCGAGGCCATGAGGCCTACGATAATAGAAGAATTAGGTAACGAAGGAAAGGAGCAAATAGTTGGCAACTGCATCTATGGTCTATTTCTGGCTCCTTTTTAATACATAGATGGAGAGGCGGAGTAGGTATGGTTAGCTAAGAAACAGGCAGTAACATTTTAATATGGGGCAATTTTTAATTAAGAAATTTATATTAAATGTTTAACTATTACATGCTATTGATTACTTATATATGCATATTAGAAGAGTAAGTATGTTTGTAGATATTGGATATAACTTTGTCTAAGTTTATACAAAATCCATGCTGGGCACACTTTGACTCATTTTGTTTCAACCATGATTTTGGGATCTTCTACGATTTCTTTCAGCTCGTATTATGCTGAGTATTTGAGACTTAGCTCTAATTTCTTTTGCTGTGTCTTCCCAAAACTCAAAGAATAGTTAACTAGCCACGGCCTTCTGACAAATAATGAGTATGTTCCCTGACATCAAATGCTTTGCAATCCAGTTGGATAGATAGATAGATATAGGGTAAGAGACTGATTTTGTACATTGCGTATAAGCATTATACCTTGGGAGGATTGTTGGTTATCCAACTTGACCCTAACTACCTTCAAAGCAAGAATAGGATCTTTTACCTCCAGGATCCTATATGGTCTACGGAAGGGTTTCTCACCCTCAGCACTCCTGACGTTTTGGTCCAGATGATTCTTTGTTGTGGGGGACTCTCCTATGCAGAATGTTTAGCAGTGTCTGGGGCCTCTACCTATTAGATGCCAGTAGAACCCACCCCCAGCTGGGGCAATTAAAAAGATTGCCAGATGTTGCCAAATGTCTTGTAGGGGGAAGTATTGCCCCCACTTGAGAACCACTGCCCTAGATGCTCAGCAATCTCTGATAGATAAAACTTTGTGTTATATCTGTATATTAAGATATAGCAAATATTTAAAAATTCAAAAGCAAGCAACGGTATACTTCTTTTGAATAGGAGAACATACCATACATTTGAAATTTTTGAAGTCTTGTAATAACCCTTTCAAGAAACCATTTTATTATGCTTCCCATGAAATAAATGATATACCATTAACAGTAAACCAGGTAAAAGGATCTTTCACCTTCCTGTACCCACAGGTATCTGTTTCAGTTTGGCAAACACTCTTAACTATTCCTCCAAACGTTTTGGATCATTCACTCAGAAGGTTTAACCCTCTAATTCAATCCAATCTAGCCTGTTAGTGCCTGAAACTATTACTGGATGAACAATGCCAGGTTGGTAACATTCCAGAAGCCCTTTCAAGTTCTAATCAAATTGTACAACCCTTTCAGAGAATTACAAGGTTCATATGGCTATCATAAGAGAAGAAGTTTATAATATAGAATCAAAAGCATGGACTAAAGAGTTACAACTTACAAAAGACATCAGCAAAAGGGAGTACAAATACTGGGTAGAGGAGAACCGAACTATATCACCAGTATTTCTTAATAGAAGAGGCTTAAATTCCATCATCATTACCTAACTGCACTGGTAGACTTTAAATAAAATTGTTCATACCCAATCGGGCAGAAATTTGCCTTTGGAAGCTCTGGTTTCTGTTAGTTTTCTGCTCTTTAGAACTTCTAAGGGTATCCCCGAGTCTTAAGCAAGTTTTCATCACCAATGAGTCAAAAGATCTTTTCAGATCCCTATTCAACTCTGTGATTCACATTAAAGAGGCAATGCTTGATAAGTAGCATAAAGTATTACCTGTCACTGTGGGATTTGTGTTAATCCAAAACCGAAGGATATAGAAGGAATGGGGGATAGAAGGCCTTTCTGAAAATTGTATCATTTCAGGTACGAGGGAGTCCATTAAGGACTACGCACATTAGCATGGAAAATGTCCAGAAGAAGAATGTAAGGCAAGTTCGAAACGTGTGCAGAAGCGAGGAAGGCAGACAGGTAATGTCTAACTAGCATTTATGTACATATGAGGTCAGTTCTGCACATAAACATACCTGTGTTAATCCAGGCAGGCCTTAAAGCAGCCACAGTAATGAAGACGTACCTGGACATTAAAGAAAGGGAAAAGTCAATTTAAAATAAATTAATTAGGGATCTTGCAGACTGGATCTACAGAGGCAAAGTCTCTAGTAAACAAGGTGAAAATATGGACTGTTATTAAAATTTCCAGACATTTCAGGGAACAGTAGTCTCTTGGGTCCTAATAACTTAGCCACTTCTTTTATTGACTTTTAGTCAAAAATGCATGTGCAATAGGTAGACATACTAATGTGAATTGAGTCCTTTTCACGTGCCAGAAAATTATGTAATTCTTGCAACAATGTTCTGAGGCAGGTGTGTTTATTATCTTCATTTTATGGATGAGGAAGTTGAGGCTTAGAGAAGCTAGGTAACTTGCTCGTGGTCACCCAGCTAGCAGGATTTGCATCTAAGTACGACAGACTTCCATGCTTAAGCGTTTATCCACCTTAACCATAGTGTTTTGGCAGATGTGAATTAGGTGCTTCTGGGACTAAGTGAGGGGCTAAACTAGTTGGCCCTTCCTATGTGGACCCACTTTCCCACTTCCCCCAGCACACCAAAGGCCCCACCAGATGGATTTCTCATGAGATTTCTTTTAAAGATTTGGAAATCACTGAACTTGATGACTTCTAAGGTTGTGCCAGCTGTTTTATTGAGGCCAAGACGTGGTAGAAGTTGTATTCGGAGCACTGGAGTCTAACTCAGACAGAGCTTGTAAATAGAGGGTGTCTCGCGTAGTTCTGGCATGTGGTAGGCATTCAGTAAATGGCAGAGATTCCTTAGCAACTCTCAGTAAAATGTGGACAGAACCAGCCCATCCAACAGGGGTTCTGAACTGTAGTGGAAACAGCCCTGGAGTGCTGGTTAGGAAGTGTTGAGAATTCCAGTCCTGGCCCCTTTTTTCTCTACATTTGTGCCCTCTACCAGCCAATTTGTCTGCCCTTTCTAGGCTCCCTCATGGCAGATGACATCACTGGATAAGAACATAATCTCTAAGAACTTCCAAGAAATCCCTGATTCTCTGAAATCTTGAGGATGAAAGGTCACTGAGAGGGGAGCTGTGTTATGGTAAGTGAGTATTCATGGTTCACAGTCAATGAAAGACAACTGTAGCATGTTGCTTTTATAAGTAAGGAAACATACAAAATTCCTTTCCCTACCCCATTCCATCACATCCTGCATATGGAACTATATGGATCTAAAGATTAAGAGTTCTCAAAACAGGCTGTGTGTTCTGACAATATGTTATGGATTAATTTGCCTTTTTTTTCCCCATGTGGGTGGCAGTGACAGATAGTGGTTAGAACTTGGCTTTTGTAGCCATGATGAACCAAGTTCTGATTCTTGATTCTTCCCGTTAACTAATTTTATGACCCACGGAGTCGCTATGTTCCAACTGCTAAGTCTTTATAATCAGGCAATTAATAACTGCTATCCAAGGATGTTAATTGCATACTGTACTGCACATTGCACTTTTAGGATTTTTCAGTTGAAAATGGCAGAAGCTGAACCCAAACTGGCTTATGCAAAAAAAGGGAGTATCTTGGCTCTTGTAAATTGGACAGTTCAAGGACACTCTTATTTCAAGTATAGATAGAGTCAGGAGCTCAAAAGTTTTCATCAGAATCGTCTTTCTCCTCCCATTGTTTAGTTAGGCTTTTCTTTGTGTTGGCTTAATACCCAGGAAAGCACTTTTCTTGAGGTGGCTGAGGTGGCCACCAGAACCTCCAAGCTTGGCCAACCAAGTGGAAAGAGGAGTCTCTTTGCCAAGGGTCCCAGATAAAATCTCACGTGGACCTCGATTGGTTCATTCCTAAATGATTGTAGTTAGAAGGATAGAGCTTGATAGCCCAGGTGTGCCATGAGACTCTGAGAACATTTGGCTTATAGGCTTCCCAAAGAGGGCCTTGGGGCTTATTCTACATGTAATTCTTCTTGGGCAGAAATTTAAAGGACCTTTATTGAAAAATCGTTTTGAGGTATTTCAGAGTTGTGGTCGTTCGCTTCACTACTTTCTGAGAGAACCGTTTCGTTAATTACACTCGGGCCAATACTTCACTCAGAATCTTGATCAGAGATGCTAAAAATACCAGGCCTTGATCATATGTCCCTCCCAGGAGTGCCAAGTGAGGTGTTCCCTACTCATAACCCTTGGATCGACGGTGGGGAGAGGTGATTGATGCATTTTGTATATACACACCATTCAATAAATATTTCGAGTATCTACAGTGTCCTAGGTATTGGAAGTATAACAGAAAGTCCTCAAGAAGCTTATGGTTTAGCAGGGGCTAGGAGGGATACAGAAAAGTAGAAAGGGGTTTTCGTTTCTGTTTGAGCCGTCCCTAAGGGGAATAAGAAGTTGCTGTGGGAACTACAGGTAGGACAGTAGTGCCAGTCCTGAGGAGGGAAGCAACTTCCCAGAGGAGGCAACATCTAAGCTGAGATCCCAGAGGACTAGGAGTTAGATAAAAGGGGTGCTTTGTGTCCCCAGGCTGAGACTGAAGTGTAGTATCTTGTCAAAGCTTAGCAAAGATTAGGTATTTCAGCCTAGCTTTGAGGATATATCCCTCTTGAATTCAGAAGTGAGAAAGAAGGCAGCTGGCTGAAACATTTTGTCAGAATTTCAAGAAACTACTCGCAGCAGAGTAGGAGAATATCCTGTATGTGTATTCATTGTATTCATTTTGGGGGCATCATGCAAAAACATTGTTAAGAAGACCACTGTCATAAGCAAAACAAGATTTAAATAAATAAGCAAAAGCAGGTTTATTTTCAACAAAGAGAGAAGAAAACATGAGACTTTCTGGAAGAGTGGGTTTAGCTAAGGCTGTTCCCGTCTGGATGAGGCCCAGTTTGGGAGTTTATGCAAGTAGGATCTGGCTCAGATAGCAGGCATTTGGAGTAGAGGAAATTCAGGCAGGGCTGGGATGAGGGCATGAGGACTGCAGGAAACTCCTGAGCCTAAGTTAGAGCAGATGAGAAGTCAGGGAGGGAGAAGTAAGTGGCAGGGTTCATCCATGCTTCCATGGACCTTGGCAAATACAAGTATTAGATTGGACAAGTGCACTGTAGGCATTGTGCTACAGCATCCTATGCTTCAGAAATGCCAAAATTCCATTACAAGATATAGAATCTAAACCTAAGTAACTTAAAAATAGAATTTATTAGAAAGATGCTGGATAGTTTACAGATCAAAGACATAGTTGAAAAACCAGAGTCATAAAAAGAAAGGATCCAGTGCAGTTCTGGGAATCAGTAGTTCTCAAAGTGAGGTCCCTAGACCAGCGGCATCAATATCACTTGAGAACTTGTTATAATTGCAAATTCTCAGTTCCCACATTAGACTTAATAATGAATCAGAAACTCTGAGAGTGGAACCCAGCAATCTATGATGTAACAAGCATTCAAGAAGATTCTGATGCACATTCAAGTTTGAGAACCAGTGTCTGGAATCTTAGAATCAGAACATCCTCAGCTACCTTTCTAGTGCTACCCTTGGGTGACTTAGCTCTCAAAATAGTTCTGTCCCTGGGTGTCTCAATCCAAGAAACAAATTCTGGGAAATAGAGTATGATTGGCCACCTCTGGTCATATGCCCACCCCTATGTCTGGTGATGGAACTTAGTCATGTGATTGACAGCCATCTGTCACCCCCTTACACCAGAACCACATGGAATGAGGGAAGGGTGTTAGTTCTCTGAGGGAAAAGTGGGAAGTGGTGTTTTAAACAAGGAAAAGAATTCTGACCAATCAGCGGATATGTCAGTGGGAGATTTTTTGAGGGGTTGTGAAGGGTAGAATTAGTCTCTTGCCAAAGAGATTCTTTGGCCACTTAACAAAACTTAAAGTCAAGAACTCCATAGAGAACAGGGGTTTAGTTTTAGTTGTTTTTTTTTTCTCACTGTGAATATTCCATGTGCTTAACATGCCTAATTCAATATTTGATGAGTCAAAGAGTCAAGTTTTATAAGTATCTTCTCCAATTTGAAAAAAGAAAATGGCAGAAGGAGCCACTGTCCAAAGACCAAGCTTCTGAGATGTTTTTCTCATCACTAGGAATGATCTTGTACTCAGAAGTGAATATCATGGAATCCTAGAATGTTAGAGCTAGAAAGAAAACTAGAAATCACTTAGTTCAGCTGTTCTGTTTTAGAGATGAGAAAGTTGGTGCCCAAGGGAGTTTGAGAGACTTGCCCAAAGTCACATAATTAATTTCAGTCTTCATGAGATGTTATGATTGTTTAGTTGGAGATGAATTCAGTATCTACTATCCTATATGTGGCCACACTACGAAAACTAGTCATCCATTGGCAACGTCTCTTAAGTAGACCTTTCTTTCTGGCTTTGGATAATTTCACTCTGGTCCTTGCTCTTTTCTGTCCCTTCAATCTCATTCCTTTATCCATCCATCCAGCCAGCCAGCCAATCAGCCATCTATTTATTTAGTATTCAATAATGCTTTCTCAAAAGAGCTAATCATACAAAGATGAACAAGACATACACTTTTCTCTTTTGCTCAGATCCAGGCCAAGAACCCAAGCTTCTCAACTCCTCATTTGAGGACCTTACTTCTTATATATTAAAGCAACTAATAGACTACTGGATGTGGGGATATTCTGTGAACATGTGTCAAAAGCTTGACTTTGTCCTGACCTGCCCCTCTTCCTCTTGCAGTTTCCATTCCCATTTTTGGAAACTCAGTGCCTAGTGTACTGAGATTAGAGTTTTCTCTGCTTTGGGTTACTGGAAGGAAAATTTCTGTGAGGATAGCACCAAAAATAATCAAATAAAACTAAAGAAAATTCTACAGAGCTGCCCTAGAAAGAAAGGCCCCATGGTATTTGTGGCAGAGATGGAAGTGATCCACTTTAGAAGTTATGCTTAATGTTTTCTGCAATAATAAATGCTCTGTCTAGCATTACATGTGGAAATCATAACCCTCTATAGATTTTGAGAGGTGGGATGTATTTAGAAGTTTGGGGTTTCTGTGTGAGCTGGGGGGTTCTCTGTGGAAACAATGACATTACCTTTGATCATGGAAAAGGAGGTTTACCCGATTCTGGTTTCTAGACTCTTGTATCTGTAGCTCTTCCACTTCTACTCTTAAGTTCTTCGTCTTGATCTCATCCACCAAACATACAATTTAAGGAAGTGACTCCTATACTTCGAAGGAAGAAAGGACAGCCACACTGGCCTTTTGTCTATTCCTTGAAAATGCGAAAGCCATAGTTTCCACTTTAGGGACTCTGCGTGTGCTGTTTCCTCTACCTGGAAGGCTCTTCTCTTAAGACTTTTCTAGGCCACCTTGTTCTTAGCTCAGAAGTCTCCTATTTCAAGCAGCTTCTCTGACCAGTGTCTTTAAAGTGGCCCTAAAGTCACTGGATAGACTGACTGCAACAATGGAAGCAATTCTTTATCCCCCCTATAGCCACAGCTTTTGCAAAATATTACTTTTTAGCTCCTCCCATGAAGAGGTAGATTTTCCCACCAATTGAATCTAGATATGCTTTGTAGATTTTATCTGGCCAATAGAATGAACCATAACAAGCTTGGTCTGCTGGAGGATGACAGGCCACATGCAGGAGAGCCAAATTGTCTCAACCAGGGTCACCTGATCCCCATAATATAAGAGACTCAAGCCAGGATCAGCAGAGTCGTTAACCCAACTTGCAGCTGACAGTTGACAATGAGAGAGCCTGGCTGAGTCCAGAAGAACCATCTAGCTGATTTGTAACAACGATAAATGCTATTGTTTTAAGTCATAGAATTTTGAGATAATATGTTACACAGCAATTTTTGAAGACAATTCAAAAATGGTTGCAGCAGTACATTGACGGAGAACTGCTAGAAATTCAAGATGGATTCAGAAGAGGACGTGGAATGAAGGATATCATTGCTGATGTCAGATGGATCTTACCTGACAGCAGAGAATACCAGAAAGATGTTTACCTGTGTTTTAATGACTATGCAAAGACATTCAACTGTGTGGATCATAACAAATTACGGATAATATTGCAAAGAATGGGAATTCTAGAATACTTGATTGTACTCATGTGAACCTGTACTTAGACCAAGCGGCAGTCATTCGAACAGAACAAGGGGATATTGCATAGTTTAAAATCAGAAACGATGTACGTCAGTATTGTGTCCTTTCACCATATTTATTCAATCTGTATGCTGAGCAAATAATCCGAGAAGCTGGGCTATGTGAAGAAGAACACGACATCAAGATTGAAGGAAGACTCATTAACAACTTACAACATGCGGATTACGCAACCTTGCTTGCTGAAAGTGAAGAGGACTTGAAGCACTTACTGATGAAGATCAAAGACTGCAGCCTTCAGTATGGATTACATGTCAACATAAAGAAAACAAAAACCTTCACAACTGGGCCAATAAGCAACATCATGATAAACGGAGAAAATATTGACGTTGTCAAGGATTTCATTTTACTTGGATCCACAATCAACACCCATGGAAGCAGCAGTCAAGGAATCAAACAACTTATTACACTGGGCAAATCTGCTGCAAAAGACCTCTTTAAAGGGTTACAAAGCAAAGATGTCACTTTGAGGACTAAGGTGCACCTGACCAAGCCATGGTTATTTTCAGCCACCTCGTATGTATGTGAAAGCTGGACAATGAATAAGGAAGACTGAAAAATAATTGATGCCTTTGAATTATGGTCTTGGAGAAGGATATTAACTATATCATGGACTGCCAGAAGAAGGAACTAATCTGTCTTGGAAGAAGTACAGTCAGCATTCTCCGTGGAAGCGAGAATGGCGAGACTTTCATCTCACATGCTTTGAACACGTTATCAGGAAGGACCAGTCCCTAGAGAAGGACGTCATGCTTGGTGAAGTGGAGGGTCAGCAAAAAAGAGAAAGACCCTCAACCAGATGGATTGACATAGTGGCTGCCACAGGGGCTCAAGCATAACAATGATTGTAAGGATGGTGCAGAACCGGCCAGCATTTCGTCCTGTTGTACGTAGGTTCGCTAAGAATTGGAGCTGACTCCTTGGCACCTAACAACAATAATAGCTAACTGATATAGTCAATATCGTATTACCCTGTTTTATATTCTTTATAGTTATTATCATTTTCTGAAATTACATATTTTATTTATTTGTTAGACTCTCCCCACTGTAATGTAAGCTGTCTGTTGGCACCCGTTCCTTCAACACCTAAATTAGTACACAGTAGTTGCTCAGTAAATATTTGTTAACTGAGTAAATAAAAGGGAACATTCAAGTACCTCCCATGTATAAGGTGTTTTATCTCTCCTCTTGTTTTAATCTTCCCTAGAGCCCTGTGAAATAGATATAATTATTCCTAGTTTTCAAATGAAAAGCAAAAAGTTAAGTATCTTGCATGAAGTCCAGTAGTTATGAAAAATCAGAGTTTACTATATGTACATGTCACATCTGTGGACAGATCAAACTATTTATTGGCATTGAAAAATACATTACTTAAGGATACTCTATAATTTTTTTTCTGTTGTTATTACTTCTGGTGGTATATAAAAATAACATTTTGTTCCTAAAGATATTTAAGAAATGAATGAAGAGACTCAAAAGAAGTCATAAATGCAAATTATTACTGAGTCAATTCTCAACTATACATTGTGACAGATCCTTAACTGCATTCATTGACAGAGCAGTCATGAGCCTCAGGCCTTCTGTGTTTTTCTGTGGGCCCTCACACCATTAGAGGACTTCATTACAGAGTGAGGTCCTCAGTGTCTGTGTCTTGGTCTAGGCTGGAACCTCAAGCTTTCCCTCCTGCAGGCTAAACAAAGTTCATCTCTTCTTTGGAGATGGGAACGAGAGTGATCTGGTCCCTCAACTGGGTCAAACCTTAGGGGTAAAGATGGTGAGAAAAAGAAATAATTATTAGTCAAACTCAAGGACAAATTTGCTATAGCCTCATGGAGGATTGGGGTTGTGTGTGTGGATATTTTAGGGAGAGGAAGGTAGCAAGTTATGAGGATATTCTCCACCCATCTGTCAGTTTGTCATACTGTGGTGGTTTGCATGTTGCTTTGATGCTGGAAGCTATGCCACTGGCATTTCAAATGCCAGCAAGTTCATGTGTGGTGGACAGATTTCAGTAGAGCTCCTAGAGTAATACAGACTAGGAAGAAAGGCCTGGTAATTTACTTCTGAAAATTAGCCAGTGAAAACTGTATAGGTCACAACAGGATATTGTTCGATACAGTGCTGGAAGATGAGCCTCCTAGGCTGGAAGACTCTCAGAGTACACAGTGGTCACAATAATGGACTGGAGCATACAAATGACAGTGAAAATGGCGCAGGACCACTTTAATTCTGTTGCACGTGGAGTCTCCATGAGTTGGAGCTGATTCAATGGCATCTAACAACAATGAAGATTTTTTTCCCCTCATTAGCATATAATTTACACACTAAAGGGAAAGCCCTTGCAAATGTGGTCGCTAACAAAAAGGACAACAAACTAGGAACTGAGTACCTGCTATGACCCAGACAGTACTGCATGCTTATTTTTGGGACAGGATTTAATTTAATCTTCACAAGTACCCTGCCAGGTTGTTTTTGTTGTTCGTTGCTGTTGAGTCGATTTCGACTCATGGCGCCCCCATGTGTGCAGAGTAGAATTGCTCCATAGAGTTTTTCAAAGTTGTGACCTTTTGGAAGCAGATCCCCAGGCCTGTCTTCTGTGGCACTACTGGGTGGGTTCCAGTCACCAACCTGTTTGCTGGTAGTTCGGTGCTTATTGGTTTGCGCTACCCAGGGACGCCCCTTACCAGGTAGGCAGGTGTAACTATAAATTTTATGCTGCAGTAAACCAAGTCTCAGAAAAGTGGTTTTGCCAATGTGACACAACCCTGCCAAAGTCAGGCTGATAGTTGCTTTCTCCTCATCTCCAACAGGCACGATTTAGTTTATAACAACGTTTTGTATAGTTCTCTGTAAATACCCAGACTCTTTTGACATCATCCTTCATTTCACGTATGGTTTTTGAAAGAAACACCCATCTGCATCACTAAAGGTGTTTTCACTTTTACGATGGCGACTTACCATTTAAGTAGCGCAGTCTGTACTAATTTTGGAGCCCTGGTGGCGCAGTGGTTAAGAACGTGGCTGCTAACCAAAGGGTCGGCAGTTCGAATCCACCAGCTGCTCCTTGGAAACCCTATGGGGCTGTTCTACTCTGTCCTGTAGGGTTGCTAGGAGTCAGAATCAACTTGACAGCAACGGGTTTATACTAATTTTAATTAGGATGTATGTCCTAGAAATACGTGGTATGAAATAACAATGCTGATAGAAGAAATACTTACCAGAAAATAGCAACTTCATGGGTGTTGGCTACTAGAAAAGCTTCCTTCTTGAGCAAAAGTAATTCTCTCTCTAGCTTTCATATGATTCTCAAGTGCAAATAAATTCGACTTTGCTATATAATTTTACTTGCGGTCCGTTTATCCTTTCTAAAAATCTAGCCCTTCCTTTCTCAGTTTGCCTAGGAAGAAATAGAAAGCAAAGAAAATGCCCAATCAACTAAACTTTTTTTTTTTGCCATTTGGATATTTAAATAATTTTGGTTTGAAGAAGAGGCAGCATTTGAATCCATTCCTATTTTTCCTCTCACTGCTTTACCCTTGCTAAGTGAGGAGAATTAAACTTAACTTGCCGTATTTATGCTCCAGCCCTGGCAATTCACTGGATTATTTGCTGTTTGTGGTTTCGATGGCACAGTCTGCAGGCCCAGGAGGCTGCGTTCCAGAGAAGAGAGTTAGAACTGAAGTTAGTTTGATGTCGGGTTTGTATCTCTTATTCAGTAAGTCATTAACAAAGAGTTTTTCTCCAAGTAATTAGCTATTCTTCTGGATTCTGCTCTTGTGGAGTTCACACATTTCCCAATGACAAACATAAATCAGAGAAGCATCTTCTTTAAAAACAAACATGAAAAAAATGAGTAGGTTCATATGTATTAACTTCAAGAATGCTCTTTCCCATCAGTGGAATGCAGGCTGGAGTGGCTAAAAGGAGATTGACCCCAACTTTTGCTTCAATCCTTAAAAAATAGGGCAAACTCTAAACATTGTAAACTGAAGAACTAGGGAAACATGGGAGAAATGCATTATGTGTTCCTCTGAAATCAGGTCAGAATGCTGCGTTGTTGCAAACATGGTTGTCAGGAGAAACAGTCAAGTTTGCCTCATGTACTTCCATGACACTGACGGCATTGGTAATAGAGATCCAGACAAATGGCACAGTTGAAACTGTGGAGACATAACTGTTCCCGGACAGTCTCTGTGCAATTATACACCCAGTGCACACCCACGGAGCTCCCAGACTGGGTACGAAAGAAGACGAGGCAGCTAACTTCTAAGCAAGCAAAAGTAGGAATTAGAAAACCCAGCCAGGCTAAGCTTGCCCTTTTCAGCTGGCACCAGCAGAAGATTGCTAGAAGAAAACAGCGTCAAACATGGGAAACCGAGAGCCCCAAATAAAAGCTGTATTTGACCAAATATTAGGGAAAAGGCATCATCTTTATTTCTTACAGCAACTATCATGTTTGCAGCGTTTCTGGTGGGATGTATTATGTCAGAATGCTTTCCTGCTAGCCAGTGCAATAGCAGAGTGTGTATTTGTACATGCATTATGATGCTCTTTTAAAACAATGAGATCTCTTGGTAGGCTTTTGTCTGTGGCTGTGGCTTTAAACATAGGCTCAGCTGTTTGAGACCATTTCAAGATGTTGCTGATTTCCTGAGTGTCTTGGAACAGAAGTCCTCAAACTGTAGTGGGTATAGTATAATCACCTGGGGGTCTTGTTAAAATGCAGGGTGTTATTCAGCAGGTCTGGCTTAGGGCCTGAGATTCTGCCTTTCTAACCCGTTCCCAGGTGGTGCTGATGCTGCTGGCCCATAAACCACATTTTGAGTTGCAACTTCCTTGAAAACATTATATTAACATAATGCGGAATGGGGAAGGCATGTTTGGAACTAATTAGGTTATATACTCAGGATGTGGTAGGATAAAAAGATGGACTTTAATTAGCCTTTGAATGTGCCTATTGCAATATGAGATAGAAAAGACTTATACTTAATTTTGGAAGACTATTTTTCTTTTTCATTGAGTACAGAGGTTGCAACGGAAGCAGAGTTTAATAATAATGCGAGTATCTTTGTGTTAGAAGGGACCTCAGAGGTCAACCAGAAGATAAGCCTCTTGACTCTCTGTCTAGCACTGCTTTCATTGTGCCCAAATGTTCCTCCTCTTTACCTTTTGGATCAGTGCAGCAGAGCTTCTCCAACCATGGTGCTTCAGTTTCCTATGGATGCTATACCAAATTACTACAAACACAGTGGCTTGAAACAACAGAAATTTATCCTTTCCCTGTTCTGCAGCCCAGATTTCCAAAATCAGTATTAACCAAAACAAAACCCATTGTGGTTGAGTTGAATACCAACTCCTAGCAACTGTATGGGACACAGTAGAACTGCCCTATAAGGTTTCTAAGGCTGTAAATCTTTATGGAAGCAGACTGCCTCACTTTCTCTCCCACAAGGCAGCTGGTGGGTTCGAAGCACTGACCTCTGGTTAGCAGCCGAGTGCTTAACTACTACACCATCAGAGCTCCTCAAAATCAGTATTACTGGACCAAAATCAAGGTGTTGGAAGAGCTGTGCTCCCTTGGAAGCTCTAGGGAAGAATCAGTCCTGTGCCTCTTCTAGCCTGGTGGCTGCCTGCATTCCTAGGTTTGTGACTGCATCACTCCAATCTTCAAGACCAGCGTCTTCAAATCTCTTTGCTCCATCTTCAGGTTGCTTTCTTCTCTCTGTGTATGTCCAGGTGGAATCTCCCTCTGCCTTTCTTTTATGAGGAGACTTGTGATTGTATCTGGTTCAACCATATAATCCAGTGTAATTTCCTCACCTCAAGATCCTTAACTTAATCACGTCTGCAAAGACAGTTTTCTTTTTTTAATTTTTTTTTAATTGTGCTTTAGGTGAAAGTTTACAGCTGAAGTTAATTTCTCATACAAAAATTTGTACACATATTGTTATGTTACCCTAGTTGCAGTCCTTATAATGTGACAGCACACTCTCCATTTCCAACTCGTGTTTCCTGAGTCCATTCAACTAGCTTCTATCCCTTTCTTCCTTCTCATCCCGCCTCCGGCCAGAAGCTGCCCATTTAGTCTCCTGTATCTACTTGAACTAAGAAGCGCACTCTTCATAAGTATTATTTTACATCTTATAGTCCAGTATGTTCTTTGTCTGAAGAGTCAGCTTTGAGAATGATTTTAATTCTGGGTTAACAGAGATTCGGGGGCCATATCCTCTGGGGTTCCTCTAGTCTCAGTCAGACCATTAAGTCTGGTCTTTTTATGTGAATTTGAGTTTTGCACCACACTTTTCTCCTGCTCCATCAGGGACTTTCTGTTGTGTTCCCTGTCAATGCAGTCATTGGTGGTAGCCAGGCACCGTCTATTTCTTCTGGTCTCAGGCTGATGGAGTCTCTGGTTTATGTGGTCCTTTTGTCTCTTGGACTAACATTTTCCTTGTGTCTTTGGTCTTCTAAAGACCCTTTTCTCAACTAAGGTAACTTTTACAGGTTCCAGGAATTAGTTAGTACCTGGTATCTTTGGAGGCTGTGTTCCTCTGTCACATGGGGTCGCTCTGAGTTGAAACTGACTCAATAGCACCCAATAACAACAACATCTTAGGAGTCTATTATTCAACCTACTACATACTGCCTACTACTGCACAATGCATGGAGCCCTGGTCAGAAGGATTTTCCAGTGTGGCAGGTCAGAATTAAGACCAGCAGTCCTAGGACAGTTGTCAGCCAAAGTACCAAGACAGTCCTTCTCATAGCACTGGGTATTGGTGCAGTAAACTGTTCAGATATACATGGAGCCTCTCACGATTTATAAATATTTATAGGTGACATCATCTGCAATAGGAATTGAGGTTGTTGGGCAAGATGTCTGTACAGCTTGCTCTTGTAGCTCTACTAAGGAGCACTGTTCTATCTTTCAAACCAAAACCTTTTCCTGTAGGGTAAGAAAAACTCTTATTTTTTTTTTTTAACTTAAAAATTTTTAAACTTGAAATAATTATAGGTTTACAAGTACAGAAATATATGAGGAGGTCCTGTGCACCCTTCACCCAGCCTCCCCCAATGTTAGCATCTTGCATAACTATAGTACAATATCCAACCAGGAAATTGACATTGATATAATCCACAGACCTTATTCAGAAGACTCACAGTTTAACTGATTAAATAATAATACAGGACATTTAAAATTTTTTAATATTTATCTAGAAATAAATGGCCAGCGGCCATTATGGCAGTCCATTTCAGCACACAGAGCCAAAGATAAAATGGATGCTTTCATTTAGAGGTGTGGAAAGGCTATCACCAGGAGATGGCACCTTAAATGTATGTTATGAAACTCATGAACCAGGAAAGCAGTGCAGTCACTTCTCATTTCAGCATCCCAACATTTCATTTGCTACGATACAGCTGGTAATGAAATAAATTTAAAGACATGAATCCAACATTATATTCCACTTAGAGTATGTCATTGTTTACATGTGTAGTTAGAGCTTTTTATGTGACAGGGTTTTGATTTTCATAGTGCAGCTTCATGAATTGTAATGAATTGTAAAATATTTTCAGGGAAGGTTATTATTTTCTGTGAAAAGGATATTATACTTTGAATGTTAAGCTCTGTGTACTCTTCTTTGCTTCACGTTTTCCACTTCTGATGATTTTCTGCCAGAGATTAGGAGAAAGCCGTCAGGAAAAAGATCCGAATCAGGCAGCTGAGTGGCAAGGGCATTGAATTCAGCAGACTCTATAAGGGGTCAAAAGTTTTGTAAGGGGGCTTCTGGTGACCCATTATAAGGGCAACTGACTAAATCCAAGTCTCTCCAGATAGCCTCATAACTATACAGATCAACAGGAAGAAGAAATAAGATCACATAAATTCCATGCCTTTGGCATAACAAACTTCAGATTACTGTGGGTGGGTAGAAAAATAAACACCACTCTCCATAAGAAGTTTCTCTTGAGCTTCCACCTTGAGCCTTTGCAAAAGGCTGAGTCAGAGTCGGCCGGGGTATGGGGAAGGCTAAACCACTGCGTGGGAGGAAAAAGGGAGCATGAGCTAAAGTCATCTCCAGGAAAAAAAAAAAGACCAAATACAAGACTGACAAAGAGTCCTGATGGATCAGCAGGCTGACCACAGCAAAAGGACTCAGTGAGTGTAGACCTGAGGAGGCAGTGCTGGGAAGGCAGCTCTTCTGGAAGAGGCTGCCTTTGGAGACTGGGTGAAGAAGGGAAACCAAAGAGGGTGGTTGGTGGTGGAGAGAAGGGATGTAAGACCTGTGAAGCAAAAGAAAACCAAAAAAAAGGACACAGTGATCTCTTCTCCGTCTCCCCAAGGGGAGGGAGCCTTAGAGGAGAGCTCTGGAGCAGAAGTTATACATTTGCTGTGGGTTGAATTGTGTACCCCCCAAAAATGTATTGTAAATCCTAAACCCCTATCCTTGTGAATGTAATCCCATTTGGGAATAGGATTTTCTTTGTTCTGTTAATGAGGTCATACCAGTGAGCAGATAGGCACAGAGAAGGAATCCTGACTTCTAGCGTCCTAAACTGTGAGAAAGTAAATTTCTATTTGTTAAAGGCACCACCTGTGTTATTTCTGCTGTAGCAGAACTGGAGAACTAAGACAGCCTTGGAGTAGTGGGGAGCCATACTGGAACCTGGGGCAAAATCAGTAATACTGATTCAGTCTTTATTTAAAATTTTGATACTTTGATCATCTTGGATTTTTGCATTAACTGATTTTAAAAGATACTGCACCACTATATTATTTATCCTAATTACTGAGTTTTTTTGGTGCCCCTTTAAGTTTTGTGCCTCACTCACTTCACCCTAGTCCTGGCCCTGCCTCAGAGGTCTTCTAAGCACAGGCCAGAGAGTTGGAACCATCTTTAAATGCTGCCCCAGGAAGATGTAAATTTCAAGGCCTCCATCTCTCTACAAGTGCTAGTGTAGCAGCTCTGTTGTTGTTGGGTGCCCTCCAGTTGATTCTGACTCATAGTAACCCGATGTGACAGAGTAGAACTGCCCCATAGTGTTTCTAGGATGTAATCTTTATGGGAACAGATCACCAAGTCTTTCGTTTGCAGAGCTGCTAGGTGGGTTTGAGCTGCCAACTTTTTGGTTAGCATCTGAGCACTTTACTCCAGGGCTCTTTGAAGCAGCTCTGTTGTTGTATGCTGCCGAGTTGATTCAGACTCATAGTGACCCTATATGATGGAGCAGAACTGTCCCATAAGGTTTCCTAGGCTGTAAACTTTATGGGAACAGATCGCCAGGTCTTCTCTCCTGTGGAGCAGCTGGTTTATTCGAACCTCAGACCTTTTGGTTAGCAGCCAAGTGCTTAACCATTGCACTACCAGGGCTCCTTTTGAAGCAGCTCTAGGACTTCCCAAAAATCTTTTGGGAAAGTATCATAGGTGCTGGTTGTTGGATGTGACAGTACACTAAAGAGTTGGGGGGTGTCCAAAAATGTTAAAAAGAGATCCATGGAGATCTGGGAGCACCCATTATTTGCTATAGAGGCCATTTTCCAATACTGATCTTTTAAAAGCAATCCCAGCACCAGTCCTGCTGCCCCCACCCCCAGTAGTTCCACTGACTCACTGACCTGTTTTTCCCATCATGGAGCTATCAATGCAACGTCGGTGCACTCAACCGAAGGCTCCCCTGATACGGGAGGAATGGCTGTTCAAGAAGGCTGATCAGGCAGGGCTGACAGAAGTGACCCTTGTGAGAGCTGAGCTCTTGTCTTCTCTTTCACAAAGACTTCATTAGAACAACAGACCTAAATGAATTATAGATTGTTCTCTCTGTTCTGTCTTCATAGCCTATATCCCTTAATAAACGGGATCTGGCAGGGTCATGAGGATGAATCAGTGCAAATATAGGGCCATTATTGGAAAACACATTCAAAGCAAATAGAAGCCTGGAAAGAGATAAAAAGCATAATCTTTGCATTTGAAAATTGTCACGCATTTCCTACACAACTCTCTGTAGCTCTTTTCTTTAGGACAGGAGACTGTGTGTTAGTGAAGATAACCAGCAACAATTCCTTCATCCCATTAATGAAGCAGAATTCGAGGAGGAACAAATTCAGATTTTTTTCCCTTGAAGTAAATGTTGTATTGATGTGAGACATACGTTTGGAAATGGGCAAAAACTATGTGTCCAACTCAATAAATTTTCACAAAATTAACATACCCATGTGACCAGCATCTAGATCAAGAACTACCATGAGAAGCCTCCTTCTGTCCCCTTCCGTCCCCAGCTGCCAAAGGTAATCACTTTCCTGACTTCTAATACCATGATCAGCTAGCCTGTTTTTGTACTTTATATGAATGGAATCATACAATATGTACTCTATTATGTCTGGCTTCTTTTGTATAAACATTATGTTTGTGAGATTCGTTCATGTTGTCTGTTGCGGTAATTGTTGTGTTATCATTGCTGTACAGTATTCCCTTGTGTGAATATACCCCAGTTTATTTAACAGTTTTATAGCTGATGGACATTTGGATTGTTTCTAGTTTTAGGCTATTATGGATACTGCTGCTGTGAACATTCTTGTACATGTACATTCTTATACACGTCTTGGAACATAGGAAGACATTTCTTCTGGGTTATGCCTAGGAGTTAAATTGCTGTGTTTTGTAGGGTTTTTTCTTTTGTTGGGGGAGTTTATATGTTTATAAGTAGAATTTTACATTTTAATCAGGATTTCTAAAAACAGGCAAGATACCTTCTTCCATAGTACGTGGTTGTAGGTTTTTTTTTTTTTTTTTTTATCGTGGAAAAATATATATAACAAAATATTTGCCAATTCAACAATTTTTTCATGTATAATTCAGTCACATTGATTATGTTCATCATGTTGTGTGAGTAACAAAAACTCAGTGCCCCCTAAAAAATGACTCCTCCTTCCCTTCACACGATTGTCACTTAATTCAAATTTCTTTTTCAGGAGAGCATTTTCCAAGATGGTAACCCCTTCTACTAGTTTAATGGTATAATACGTCTATTATATCTAGATTTATCTTACTAGTTACGTCTATTATATCTAGATTTATCTTACTAGGGAACTTAATGCATTATTAATTCTTCTATACATGGACACATTATGAACACATTTTCCAAACTGACAGTGGTGGTGCGGCAGAGTAGCAGCTAATCCACCTCCAATAGGAATGTAGGTAATCCCAAAATCTTACCTGTTGTACTTGTGTTGAATAAGAAACAGTTGAGTAACGACATGGTGTAGAATCCTTCCATCAAGATTTCTTATCCTTTACACTTTGATCACCTACTCAGCTGACTGTCAGTCAATTAGCAATTTTTAATAAAGGTTACAGAAGGCTGGGGGTTCTATGTATGTGATAGGTTGGATTATGTCCCCCCAAAAATGTGTGCATCGTTTTGGCTGGGCCATGATTTCCAGTATTGTGTGGTTGGCCTCCATTTTGTGATTGTAATTTTATGTTAAAGAGGATTAAGGTGGGATTGTAACATGCTTACTAAGGTCACATCCCTGATCCAATATAAAGGGAGTTTCCCTGGGGTGTGACCAGCACCACCTTTTATCTTAGAAGAGATAAAAGGAAAGAGAAGCAAGCAGAGAGTGGGGGACCTCATACCACCAAGAAAGCAGTGCCGGGAGCAGAGCGTTTCCTTTGGACCCCAGATCCCTGCGTGGAAAAGCTCCTAGCCCAGGGGAAGATTGAAGAGAAGGCCAACAGACAAAAAGCCTTCCCCTGGAGCTGATGCCCTGAATTTGGACTTCTACCCTACTTTACTGTGAAGAAATGAATTTTTCTTTGTTAAAGCCATCCGCTTGTGGTATTTCTGTTATAGCAGCACTAGATGACTAAGACAATCTACTACATGTCGGCTTAAGGGGACAGAAATAGTCCATTTTCAGAAGAGCCTACACTTGTCCCTCTGATTGGGTTAGTTTCTTCTCTATACCTTGAGCTATTTCTGTCTGCCATCTTGGCATGCTTCCTTCTGGAAATAGAGGGAAGATGGGTCTCTTCCTACGTTACCCCAATAAAACCACAATTAGTATTTTATTAATTCGGTATTTCAATTGTATCTTGTTTTTCCCCATTTCTACAACATAATAGCATTCTCTGCATTTCAAAACATTTTAGCTTGTTTTACTAATGTTTTGAGATCAGCTTGTGACACTCAATGTTCTCAATCATTAGAGAAGGATTAATTTGATTAGCCAGGAATGGACTCAGTTGTGTTTCTGAATTAGTAAACTCATTTTCATCACATAATGGAAGGCTAGAGGAACCCTGCTTTAAGGGTAGAACTATTGGTTCTACCAATTTCGTCTTGGAAGTACCATGGAAATAAGAACTAGGTGACCCTGACCCTCAGCTCTTGGCTTGAAGCTCTTTGTGAAATTTGTCATCTCTGTTGAATCATTCAGGTAGAAGAAATATTAGTAATACAGAAATGACTGGCCTTGTTCACATTAATGATGAAATAAACAAGACTGTGTTATTTGTGGACTATGGATTCCACGTGGGACTTCTACACATAGTGTATGCATGATATACACCCCCACCCCAAGACTGGCATATAATCCTCATTTTCATGGTGAGGTCTTCAAATGTCTAACCTGTATTTTAGCCCTTTTGGTTGAGACCTCTAACCATGACCTAAATGTCCCGTCTCTTCCATGAGGCATTTCCATCTCGCTCCCTTTCTTGAGAATGTAAATTAGCCTCCACTAATATTGCTGAATCAGCAGCCAGCCTAAAACACTATCACTGGGAAGAATGAACTTTATTTATCTTAATGGGTGGTTAATTTTGAGACTTAATTATCAGAAACACTGTCCCTTTGTGCTTGTGGTAACCTATTTGGAGCTACAGACCACAATTAAAAAAAAAAACAAAAAAACTGAACCTATTGCCGTTGAGTCGATTCCGACTCATAGTGACCCTACAGGACAGAATAGAACTGCCCCATAGGGTTTCCAAGGAGCGGCTGGTAGATTCAAACTGCTGACCGTTTGGTTAGCAGCCAAACACTTAACCACTGCTCCACCAGGGCTCCAGACCACAATAATCGGTGTAATTTTATTCATGGCTTGTGTGAATGTGAGAAACTTTTTTCTTTTTTTGGATACCCTTCAACATCTTGGGGCTGATGCCCAACTCCTTGTCCTCCTGTCTGTAAGACTATAATTTTTCTAGACACACAGACAAATCTAAGTCATTTTCTTGCATGTCTGTTCAAAGGCTGTCGAAGATGGGGATTTACATTCCTGAAAGACCTTTATTTAGACTTTGACATTTTCTCCAAATGAGACTATACAGACAATTTTATGGTATAATGGTTGAGAGCCAGTCAGACTGCGTGGTTTCCATTTCCAGTTCCACCTCTTAGAACTGTATGATTTTAAGCAACTCAGGAATCTGGGACTCAATCTCCTAATCCGTTTAATAGTGATAACAATAACAACTACCTAATGGAGATGTTGAGGGTGAAATAAGATTATACCCTTAAGCCCCAGAAACAAGAAACATTGGTTATTATTATTTGTATGATGTTCTGAAAGTGGTGATTTTTAAAATATAAGCATTTAACATATACTGAAATTTTTAATAAACCGGATTGGGCATTCTTCATATATTTGTTATGTTG
Source organism: Dugong dugon (assembly GCA_030035585.1). Lineage (NCBI taxonomy): Eukaryota > Metazoa > Chordata > Mammalia > Sirenia > Dugongidae > Dugong > Dugong dugon. The sequence continues at coordinate 14,908,269 of CM057480.1, read as the reverse complement.
AATGCCTTAAGAGCCGCAATAAATGGAAATGTTCCTGCTCTCTCTTTGGACAATCCCTTTTTGTAACTTTCCTGTGGATTCATGTCTTAGTGTTTGTGATGAATACACAGATATTCCAATTTAAAATCAAATAACATGCATCAAAAATGATTTAGCCACAAAATAATACTAGTCGCTGAATTTATTATAATAATCACTGTAAGCCCTCCGCCCTGGCCCCCCCCCCCCCGCCACCCATTCTACCAATGCATTTTTGTGGAACCATTGATTTCCAAAGTAAAAAATTAATACCAGGGGTCAGTTCAGGTACTTCACTGCGATGTTTTTCTTGAGTATTTCTCTCCGTCAGAATACTAACCAAAGTCCCATAATTTCACTGTTACTCTTTCGACACTTCCGTAGTTTATTATATCTTCAGACTTATGGGTATGTACCTTTCTCCCTCACTAGGTTTCAAGTTCTTTTAAGGCAAGGCCTCTTTTGCAACCTGTGGGTCAACTGATGCCTCCCTGTGCACTGTCTCTGTTTTACCAGACATCACTCCAGGTGAAAAGCCTTTATCATTACCTTAGCGATCCATTTACAACAGGCATTTCATGAGTTTTAGAAAAATTTACAAATAATTTTGGGGAGGGTTGATGGTGAGTGGTGACAGTGAAAAAGAACCCTATGCTCCCCTGCTTGTCTCCTCTATCTTGCTACCCCTTCCCCTGCCCTTTCTAGATTGCCTATCCAGAGTTCCATATTCTTCTCTCTAGTATTTCAGGTCTTTTCCATCCTCCTTAGAGAAAGCCAACCCCAAGCAAAAAATTCAGATAAAAAACATTTTGGGTTTCCCAGAGCAGCAACTGGCACAGTAATGTGTGTGTGCATTAATCAGTGTAACCATAGTAGGTGCTCAGTAAATGTTTGTTGACTGACTGGAGATGCAAGGTGCCTAATTATGGTAGAAGCAGTTTTGGTAATTGGGGGGAGATAGTGAGAGTTCCCTAGATAATATCCTGAGCATGAAATCTTATTCCCTCTGCTGCTAAAAAACCCATGACCGTGGAGTCAATTATGACTCATAGTGACCCTGTAGGACAGAGTAGAACTGCCACATATGAGTTTCCAAGGAGCTCCTGGTGGATTCGAACTCCTGACCTTTTGGTTAGCTGATGTAGCTCTTAACTACTACGCTACCAGGGTTTCCTGCTCCCTCTACTAGGCTCATATAATAAAAGAATCTGTTCATACTAACTGTGGAGGCATTTTAAGGAAAAGATTTGTTCTCAGACTATCCAATACTCCTGTTTAACCAGTAGCCTTAGAACTGATAATCATTGGAAAGCTCATTACTCCAATCTCAGGCCTTGTTAAAACTTGGAAGATTTTCTTTCTTTTAACTCTCATGACTTAACTGTGTGGAAAGGTCACAGGGGTTAAAGGAAATCCTAAACCTTCACTCTTAGCAAAGCAGTCTAATTGTGCAGCCAGGGGGTAAACAAAAAAACTGGGCATCATCCTCTCTGCATGGCAGTTCAGATCATACAGTGAAGAGATGAAGAAGGTTCCTAGAGCTCCAGAGGGCAAAGAAAGCCCATATTCTTTATAAGAACAATTGATTTAGAAAACGACTAGTTGCTTTCTAGCAGAAAGAGAGTCTTGAATAGGAGGCTACAAGTCTGCAAAACAGGTCTAGAGAGGAGATGTTTATTTATGACCCAGGAGGTTTAGGAGGTAAAGTGTACAGACAAGTACTGACGAACTGAAGAGAAGTCCTCCATCAGGACCAGGTCTTTTTTTTTTTTTTTTTTTTTAAGTAAAGCAAAAAGAAAGTTTTATTTGGCATATATTCAAAAGGGCAAAAGTGGGAATCGGACAACCATGCTGCCAGAGCCATGTCTGCCTGAGTCCAAGGAAATATCACAGAACAGACAAAAGTGGGAAAAAGGACAAGCATGCTGTCATAGCCATGTCTGCCCGAGTTCAAAGAAGGTTTCAGAATCATCAGTGTATATCCACATCACAAAATGGGTGCAGTCATTGAAAGGGTCACTTTTTCACTGATTGGCTAGAAATTGTAGTCTTAAATTTTGAATCATCTTTCTTAACAATCATTGGTATGGGTTTTAGTAACGAAAGTCAGGAGGGTCTTCACTGGTCCAACAAATTTCTATTCACTAAATGTTAATAGAAAAAGATAAGAGTGGAAAGTCTTTTGTGTTCTGTTTGATCGGCTTTATGTGAAAGTTTCCCTAAAAGATAGGATTTTCTAAGATTATCTTAGCTATTGTCTTTATACCTCAGGGCCCAGTTGATGTGTCCTTGTGAATCCTTGTGAGTCCTTGTGAGCCCAGCTTCAGATGGGTCACATTTTGTATGCTAAAGGAGAGGGAATAATAACTCCAATATTATTTCCTAAATCAGTCCCTCCTTTTGATCGGAGATTGTAGATAACACATCGATAATCAATACCTGGACTTAATCGAGCTCCTAGATGGCGGCTGTTGCAGGCTCTTTAATCTCACGGTGCTGGTTTTCCACCGGATACCATCTGGTTCTTCACCAGGTTATTAAGTAAGAGCGATGTTCCCATCAATGGCATTGCCGGAGTGAGCAGACTCAATGTACATCAGCATTTTAGCCTGAGGCCTTCTTTTGCCTTTTACGTGTGTAAGACAATAGAGGATAAATTTTATAATGCCAAATACTATCAGGAAGTAGACTAAGAATAATACTATTCCTTGCAGTAGTGATCTAGCCCATGTACTTATTCCTGATGGTAACCAACCAAATAGATCTAGTGTTTGTAAGGGTGTGACAATGTGTAATCAAGTAGCTTGCTGTTTAATTCTATGTATATCTTGTCTACAGCACAGACTACACTTTCTTGGACTAATAAAAAAAATCTAAGGTTATTTTGTTATCTCATGTCACCTTGGCTTATGAGATCAGAGATCACTCTTGTGCTTCTATCTCATCTGTTATTTGTCCCATAGTGACTGACAAATTTTCTTAAAGATTTCTCTAACTCAGATATAGCATAAGTAGGAATTAAAGCTACCAACCATACCCTGAATGTTGGACCAGTGGGTTTTCTTTTGACTTTCATTTTACAATTTTAACATTACCTTTTCAATATTTACTAGCATTGTTACTTTGAATACTTAAAGATAATCCTAAAGTTTCCAAAGTGCACTGTCTATGCATTCATCAGGAATCTAAACAAGTGATTGCCCACATAAATTCACTATCAGTTGGAAAAGGATCATCTAAATTAGTAGAGTTGGATCTATCACACAGAAATATATATCTATAAAGAGCACTCAAAGTTTGTCTAGAGGAAACAAAAAATATAAAAAAATTTACATGTGACAAGTTTTCATAAGAGAACTAATGATTAACAAGATAATACAGGATGGACATTTCCTGTAGGAGGTCTTCACTTAGTCTGTTTAAAACATACTAAGTGTTCTTCCCAAGGGCAAGCTGCCCCTCCTTGGTTTACCTATTAACAGTCATGCGCCACTTTCTCAGAAGCAGAAATGGAACCAAAGACAAAACAGAGTCTGAGCCATGAGGTCAGTCTCCTCTGAAAATCTGGTTTCTTTAAGATACATAATTTTCTGCATCGTAAAAGGGTGACAGTTTTATTACAAACATTAGACAGATATTTCATATGACATTGTCTTAAAGACTGCTTAAACTAATTACTAATTTACCCTAAACATAACTTTGTCTGATCTTTGAAGTTAGTTTCCTAGAACGGACTGAATTCTTCAAAAAAAAAAAAAGCTCAATACCCAGAGCAAAATGGTCTTACTAGTTTATCTGGACCATTGTTTGACTCAAAGTATCTTCAGGAACCAGTTTTTTTCTCAAAGCTCAAGGTTCCAAAGGACACCCAAAGGCGATGTCCTGTGTGGGTTGCCTCAACCTCCATGAAAACCAGAAATCTGGATTCCAGGAGAATTACATACGACTCTCTCATCATTCTTTCCTTTGGATCATGATCTTGTTATAGAATCTTTTATCAAAAAGGCTCAACAAATGGTAATTGGGCATCATATGGTTTTTAAGATCCCAGGCACCATACAGCAAACTAGGAAATAAAACAGAAACACGAACAATTATATTAGGCCACTTGCCTGAAATAACCAATGAAACCATGACCCTAAGGTCTTTGAACCAAGGAAACAAATCTCATGAGGTGTTTGTCTCTACATAAGCAGCATCAGTAACTGCTTTTCACGTGCCTCAACAACGACTACATTCTGCAAAACCTCAGACTGAGTATTAAGTTAAATACAGCAACATTGATCTATTAAAGCACGAAACTGTTTCTTAAGAGACTAACAGGAAATCTAATGCCAGTTTATTTTGTAAAATCGTAGCTCAAATTTCAAATACTTCTCTGGTTATGATACTTAAAACTTTGCTAAGTTTACCAACAGGAACTTCTAATTCAAGAGTTACAATATCTAAACCCATTAGTTAAATAATTTAGGAGAAAGGAGAATGATTTCTTATATCCAGAAATTAGGACCTTAAAATATCAGCAATATTTAAAAAAACATAGTTTCCTTTAGTTTACTCAGTCTTATGTAGTTAATTTCTGTTCCACGTGATTCTGGATCAGCCTCAGTCTGCAAACTCGTCAGCTTCTGCACAGGAGCTCTGGAAATTTTATTCAGTCTAGTCACAGTCTTTTTAGCAAGTCCAATATAGTCCATCTTTTTGTTGAGATATTTTGGTCAAACTTTTTCAGCAAATCAGCAAAGTAAAAACTTATCTGCAGATGACAAAACTTAATATGGCCATGATTAATTGATAAACATAATATTCTTAATAATGAAAGACCTGATAGAAATTAATTTCAAGCCCAACGTAAAGGCCAAATAAAATCAGTTAAAAAAAACTTTAGATAAAATAAAATAAAGTTAAAAAAAAAACTTTAGATAAAAATATTTCTAAATATAGCCATTAACCATATTCAAAGAGCTTCAGATATAATGCATAATAATTTTGAGACAAAATACTGTATAGTCAGGATATACCAAAAATATAGCAAGATTATCAAATCTCTAAATACCTGAATAGTAAAAAAAAAAACAAAACTTCATAGGTAAATGATGCAAATTCCTCAATCAAACCATTGGCTTTGATAATGCTGGATTTAAAAAGAGAAAGTTGTGACCAAGTTGGCAATAAAGAGATAATAATATAGGTCACTGTGAAACAACACAAGTTATTTAACCAAAGATCTTAAAGTAAAAACCTTAGCTTTCTTTTCTGAAAGCCATGCCAATTAGTGTTCAGACTCAGGAATCTTATTCTAATGAGAGGCCAAACCTTTGTCTTCCAGGCAGATTGCACAAAGAATACATTAATCCTTTAACTCAGAAATTAAAGAAAATTTTGTTATTTTAACTGCGAGAAACCCAGTTCTTTGTTTTATATGCTACTTAACATTCAAACTCTTAAAATATCTCATAAATTAAACCATTCAACTTTAGTCAGACCGATGAAATTTGACCATATCAAATAAATTTCTTTTTCAATAAACCTCTTAAAGGTTGCCTTTGTTGTATGTCTCTTACAGTGCATCCCTTTAAATGGCAAAAATGAACACACTCATTAGCAGACTTAAATATATATGTATATCTGTCTATCCTTTCTCTTGTGGCATAAAAAGCAAAAGTATAAAGTTAAATTATGAGAAATATCTATTAACTTAATAACATCAATAAGCTACCTAGAATACCTTTGGGATTATTTTAAGCCTGTATGCCATAAAACATAACTGTTGTTGAAAGAAAAGTCTATTTAAACATTCTAAGATTTTGTTCAACTTTTACTCCTTCTCATATTTTCCCCAATCTAATTTTAGCCCTTAAAGATTTTATCAACTGGCTTTGGAAATCACAAAGTCTCTGCTCACTAGGCCAATTCATTGATATGGATATAACCTTAAGTGTTTGGCTATTGCTGGAAACATTTTTTCCAGGCCACTTCAGGTGTGTCTCATTGTGATTTCTATTTTTTTTGACTTCTTAAAGTTCCCCTATAATAGAGAGAACTTGTTTACAGTTTTATGATTAGGATCTACCCAATTTCTGATAACTATAGCAAAGCAGCAATTTTTCTTATCTTTTGTCTTAAAAGAGTCTCCACCTAGCTGGAAAGGGGTCTTTCAAAAATGTCCCTGGAGCTACAGGACCTTGGAGACTGGGAGGTTGAGAGGCCTGTTCATGCCCCACCCTCACTCTCTTGACTCATGGAATACATTTACATATGTTTAAATTGTTGGAGGCATTTTGAAAGACAAAAGATAGCTAATTTCTTTCTTTTTTATTGTTCTGGAATTGCTACTTTAAGACAAAACCATCCTTTTTCCTTAAATAAAACACATTTCATTTAATATCTAGCTTAAGTTACTTAAAAAGGTTTCACTTTTAAGATTGACACAGTATAACACATAAAGATCTTAGTGTGCTTTTCAAATCGACCAATTTATATCAAAGTTTCTCCAAGTAGCTATTAAAAATCAAAATCATAAGACAGACACAAGATGCAGTTTCTTCTGGACGAAGAAAGAACTGAGGTTCTATGACTAGCCTTACAAAAAACAGCAATTCTTAGCCATAGCCACCAATCTAATACAACAAGAGAAACTCAGACACAGTGCTCTAGACCAGAAGCAAGCTCTTAGAACAAAAGGAGACAGAAAGATCACATAAACTCACCAGATAATACCACACAAAACAAGGATATAGGGAGCCTAGTTACTAAAAGTGTATATAGCAATTTTTGGTAAGATCGACTCAATTCAGTGGAAAAAATAGGTACGGAACTACCACTTCTCCCTTAAATATCAAAACACAGGTCAGGAGCTGCCACCTCCCGCTGAGAATTTGGCAAAACAGGCAAGAGCTGCCACCTCTCCCCTCGAATTTGGCAAAACAGAGCACTGTTTTCCAGGTTTTCTCTAAGCCACAAAAAGGTCCGAATTTTGCAGCTTGCAGTGAGTGACTCACACCTCTGTGAAAATAGAATTACCTCTTCAAATGCCTGAATCCAGGCCTAAACTGCGGCTCACTTAAAGAGTTACTAAATGTTGTCTTAACCAAAGGATCAAGCGAAAATCTAAGAAAGAGTCTCCTTAATCAAACAACCAGTTTTTCAAACAAATATGCCAAACAAAATTTAAGAAAACATGAGAAAGAGAACAACAAAAAAATAAGCAAATGTTCGTTTTTTGAGAGCACTCACCCCGTCAATGTCGAAGGGACATGGAGTGGGAACACATGGGTCTAGAAGATAGAACCTTTCTTTGCCGGCTTCTGCTCCGCAGTCCACGTCTCTTCGAAGCTGACTGGATTCATAGCTTCAGATCCTGCTCACAGCGCCGTTAACTCTTGTAGGGGAAAAACATCACAAAGTTTAGTAAAGCAAAAAAAAAAGTTTTATTCAGCATATATTCAAAAGGGCAAAAGTGGGAATCGGACAACCATGCTGCCAGAGCCATGTCTGCCTGAGTCCAAGGAAATATCACAGAACAGACAGAAGTGGGAAAAAGGACAAGCATGCTGTCATAGCCATGTCTGCCCGAGTCCAGGACCAGGTCTTTAGGTTCAGGTTTGGACATGAACTCGGCCTCAGTGCATTGTTAGCAGGATTAACAGTACACAGATGGGCCTTTGGGTTAGTGTTTCAGTAACAGGTTTCATCAGCTGACACAAAACACCACATCAGCATTGTTCGAGGACAGAATAGATTGTTGTTACCCAAAGTGTGGACTCCAAGATGATTTTTGGTAGTACACACCTCTTCTTTTTAATTTTTTATACATTTGTGTTTATTAAAATTACAGAAAATATATAATTAGTACATCAGACCCATTGATTTCACAGACGGGTGACAATCCACCTATGCAAATAGTAAGAACTATAGGAGATGTGTTCAAGCATGTCTATAATTGCTTCAAGACTTGGATAACTGAAACTTTCACCAAAACCATCTGTAATAGAGACAATGCAGATGAGATGGACTGCTAATGTGGATTTGCGTAGATTGAATTTCTGCATTTACTTCTACATACTTTCCAAGGATACAAGAATAGAGGGGGACTGGGCTATTTAAAATATCCCCATGGTGGCGTTTGAATAGCCAAATTTATAACACTAGGTTAGACAGCCACTTGGTGGAGGTGTTGCAGAAGAGATTCAAGCACTAAATAAGAGCTGGGCTAAAATGAGCTTTGAGATCCCTTCCCTGCCAGAGATTCTGTACCTCTGATAGGACTTGATGAAAGGGAACTTATAAAGAGGGGGTCACGCTAGAGTAGTAGTTGTCAAAGGATACAGGACCTCCTTAAAGTAACCGTAATAAGGGGTAGGGGCGTTGAGTGGGCAGGGAGCCAGTTGTAGACTTTTTGTACTGTGGAAGGTCCTCTCAGTGAACTGTCTCACGTTCTGATCGGTATATTAGTCTTAACTCCTTTTGATGTATAAAAAGTATTTTTGCATAGTTTTAATATAAATGCATTTTCCCAGGGATGGGACTGCTGTATTACTCATGGGGATATTCTTCTTTAAGGATGGAAATCTGTATTAGTTTATTATAAATTACTTTTATTTCTCTTTTCTGTTAAAATTAGGAAATTCTGTTAATTTTTAGAACTTCTGTATTTATTTAGGTTACATTATCCATGAATTTGTCATCTGGTTCTGTTAGAAATTCTTTGAAGTTGTAGCTCCCTGCGTACATTTTTTCTCATTAACAGGCTTTCTGTTCATCTCCCCTAAAGATGTGTCCTTGCCATGTTGTACCCATTGCTGTCGAGTCGATTCCGACTCATAGCGACCCTATAGGACAGAGTAGAACTGCCCCATAGAGTTTCCAAGGAGCCCCTGGTGGGTTTGAACTGCTGACCTTTTGGTTAGCAGCTGTAGCACTTAACCACTGTACCACCAGTGTATTTTATTGAGTACTTGTTTTATACAAATTCTAAATCCTGGGATATCCAGGAAACATTTAATTAGAAGTTTCCCAACACACCCTGAAGATCTCTGGATTTTTATAATATTTGAAACCCAAGACCCTAATCTGGTTTATTAGATAGTGAATTAAGGAAATGTCTTTATCTTAAAAAATATTTAACCCAACTATTCTTTCTAGCTCAGTTATCCTCAGACTTCAGTGTACATTGAATCACCTGGGCCACTTGTAGAAAATGCAGATTCATGGGTTCCACCATCATGAGCTTGCATTTTTAAGAAGTAATTTTGGAATTTCTGATTTAGATGGTTCGTGAACACTCTTGCACTTATATGACACACCAGAGTTGAAGAGAAAAACAAGCTAAACCAAGCTATCTCATCTATCAAAATACTACTCTCTTGCTGTCCACACAAGTATAATCCAAAAAAAGAAAACAAGAAACCAAACTCATCGCCATTGAGCTGATTCCGACTCATAGTGACCCTGCAGGACAGAGTAGAACTGCCGCCTAGAGTTTCTAGGGAGCACCTGGTGGATTCAAACTGCTGGCCTTTTGCCACCAGGGTTTCCACAAGTATAATAGATGCTGCTATTCTTATGGATAGAATCAATCTATTATTCAAATTGTTTCCCTGGCTAAAAGGAAATTATTCTAGTATATATATATTAGGATGTGAAGGAATCCTGGTGGCACAGTAGTTAAGTGCTTGGCTGCTAATGGGAAGGTCAGTGGTCTGAACACATCATCTAGTCTGCGGGAGAAAGACGTGGCAGTCTGCTTCCATAAAGATTAAAAACCAAACCAAACCCTTTGCCACTGAGTTGATTCCAACTCATAGCGACCCCATAGGACAGAGTAGAACTGCCTCATGGGTTTTCCGAGGAGCGGCTGGTGGATTTGAACTGCCAGACTCTTAACCACTGCACCACCAGGGCTCTCCATAAAGATTACAGCCTTGCAAACACTATGGAGAAATTCTGCTCTGTCCTATAGGGTCATAATGAGTCAGAATTGACTTGATGGCAGTGGGTTGGGAATGGTTATAATGGCATTAAAATAAAAAAAAAAGTTTTTATGCTAAATGATATACTTCATTAGGTCGGTTAAGTTCAAGGCTATCGTATATATCTTAGCTTATGAAACTGACTAAGAGTAAAGCCAATAAAAGGAACTTTGGTTGGTATTTATTTGAATCCATTAGAAAAGCTATTTTGAACTTTCTACTTCAAAGGAAATTTAATCAATTTTAGATTATTGCATCTCAGACTTACTTAGGATTGGCAAAATATGTACTGATGTTCGTGTGGCATTTCAGCTGCCAACTTCTGTTGAAAACTCCATTTATCTAAATGGTTTAGAAAATCTAGCATTAGAAGAGCAGGCAAACCCTCAGCCTAAATTAGTACAAATACTGGTAAGTAGGCTAAGTAATGATTAACTAAAATGGATCATAGTGCACATTTTGAACTTTAAATGTTTAGTGTAATCTTTGGAAGCTGTGCTACAGCATTACCTAACCTAAGTTCTTCTTTCTCCCACTCTCTAACATCCTAAGTATGGCAAATCTTGGCCATTCTCTGAGTTGTTATAACTTACTTAATAAGTTCTATTTATAAGACAACGAAAGGGTTAGGATTCCAAAACACATCACCAGATAGAAGGGTTTTTCTGCACCCTCCTCACTCCCAGCCATCTTAGTAGGAGTGTATAAGGTTTTATCCAATGACCAAACTCTGTGGACACGAGGTGGACATCTCTTCTCCCCCTCTGGTAAAAAAGATCCACCAGAATACACTGACTGATAGTGATACTGTCCAGTTATGAGCTTTCTTTTCTCATCTGGAACGAGAATAGACTCCTTTTATTCCACAGAACATTGGTTCTCAACCAGGAACATTATTGTTCCCCAGGGGATATTTGGCAATGTCTGGAGACATTTTCGGTTGTCACAACTGGGGAATAGTACTGAGATGTAGTGGGTAAATGCTGTTAAATATCCTACAATACATACGATAAAACAACAACAACAACAATAAAAACCATCGCCACTGAGTCGATTCCAACTCACAGTGACCCTGTAGGACAGAGTAAAACTGCCCCATAGGGTTTCCAAGACTGTTGTCATTAGGGAAGCAGACTGCTACATCTTTCTCCCATGGAGCTGCTGGTGGGTTCGAACCGTCGACCTTTCAGTTAGCAGCTGAGTGCTTAACCACTGCGCCACCAGCCCCCACGATAAAAGTTATCCAGCACAAAATGTCAATAGTGTTGAGGTGGAGAAAACCTTTTCTAGAATAGATAACCCAAAACAGCAAGGGGACAGATGTTTTCATACTGATAGAGCAAGATACACGATGAAAACTCTTACATTATTTCATTCTCTCCCTTTGTGGTAACATATGAAATAATATTCTGAGAATGGAATAGCCCAAGCCCTTCAGTCCTATGCTCTCCTATCTGTTCCCAGATGAAGGGAGTATTGTAATATGGCAAGTGACCAAAAGTCTCAGCTGAGAGTCTCGTGGTAGTGTCTCCTCATAAACATTTCAGTCAACATTTCTACTGTGTGCATAAGTCTATCTGGTTAAGATTTTTTATTATACTCAACCCTTAACTGTGAGAGGTATGCCTCTAACTTTCCACTTCTTACAGACCTTGTTGGCTAACCCATTTACTCAAATAATTGGCAGTATAGTTAGCCATTTTTCCTCACTTCTTCCAGTTAATTATGGAAAACATTTCAGAAGGTTCTAGTTCCAGCTCTGTTCGTAGCTGGATTTAATATCTTGAGAGCAAGCTAATTCATGCTTCTGCTTCTTAGTTTCCTCATTAATACAATAAAGGGGTTGGATTAAAAAATTGTTATCATTTCTCCAGTCTTTGTGAGTCTATGAAATGCTGAATATTGAGCCTAGAAGAAGTGTGAAGATAATAGCCTTTAAGACACACAGTGATCTCTCCCTGTAAAAGTGCAAGCTAAGAGAAGTAGTGACAAGACACATCCTTAGAGGAGAACAGGTAATTGTTGAGGAATAGGGAGGGGGATAGAAGCTCAAAAACAATTCTGCTCTTTCAGAATTAGGACTGTATGGTGCCCATCTTGATTATTTTTCTAAAGTGTTGTGGATCTTCATAAAATTGAAATAAATGCATCTAAATAGCATAGAATCTTTTGAATCCACATAGAAATGACTTTTGAACTGTTCTTTACGAATGAGCTATGTGTGACTTTTCTCTTTAGCATGAACAAAAGTAAGAAAGTGTTGGCTGAAGCACTCAAAGCATCAAGGAGACATGTTTTGATAATTAAATCAACACCAAAACCTAGACCATTACAACACTTACGTTTTTGAGGACAAAAGCGTGTCTTACTGGTTTCTTGGAAGTCCCTGGTTCTTGCAAATGGTTAACACGCTAGGCTGCTAACTGAAAGTTGGGAGGTCAAGTCCACCCAGAAGTGCCTTCGAAGAAAGTCCTGGGAATCTACTTCTAAGAAATCAGTCATTGAAAACTCTGTGGAGCACAGTTCTACTCTGACACACATGGTGTCACTATGAGTCAGGGTCAACTCAATGGCAACTGGTTTTTACCCTAGCACAGTGCCTGGAGCATGGCAGATGCTAAATAAATGCTCACTGAACAATTACACCAGTAGAATATTGATTGTAATTGGTACAGGGTAAGAATAAAGGGTGTATATTTTAGCAGCTAAATGATTGACTAACAGTTTTCTGCTGTCTAGAGTATGTTTTGAGGATTCATGGAAGCTGGTTGAGGCCAACTTTTTATTTATTATGCTTTTTATTTATCTCTTTGTAACATATCTCATTATATCTTAGTTCTTATCCTCCCCATCTTATAGATGATAAATTGAATTTACAGCCATCAGTTCAGCTGCTGCTTCCTATATCCTGTGGCTTTATGAATATAATTCAGAACCATACCATCAGTTTTCTACTACAGGGCTGTATTTAGAAAGAGAAATATGTGATTTGTTAACAATAAACACGCAAGTAACTTCATATTGGCCTTTCTACAGGGACATTGCCTTTTCCAAATTCTTGGAATGATCCCATTTATAATCTTCTTCTTTAGAAAAACATATTTTCTAAATTTCTGCTTTCCGTTGATTCATCCCCAGCATATTTAGGTGCCCTGGAATCCCCTTTTTGTTCCTAACCCACCACTACCACTTGTCTGTAGCTTCAGAGTTACTGCCCAGAAAGGTGGGAGGAGGGATTCCTTTTGGTCAAGACTGAAGCTTCTCTCATTTCTTTATTACTCTTTTCTTTTAAGAAATGCCAGTCACTTGAGTTGGGTGGCTTAAGGCTAATGGTCAGCATCTCACCCCTTGTTCTAGAAGACGTCTCTTTCCCCAGGCTCCTGCCACACAAGCTCCTTGCTCTTTTGCTCTGGCTCTTCCCCAATTCCTCAGGAATGGGCCCTTGTTTGTTTTCTCACCTCCACCTGCCAATCAGCAGTGTGAAGAAGGGATGTCTGATTAGGTCCCGGCTGAAACCATTTTGCTTCCAGCTGCAAACAAACACCTTCCTTCTTAAAGAAACAACTGCAGCTGTGCCTTCACACTCCTAGCTTGCAGAAAGAATCCAAGGCTAATATCTTTAGATTTGTCATCAAAGGCATTATTTACATTCACTAGATAATAGTGTGAAAACACAATGGCTTCTACAGTGGCTTGTATATTTTGCTATCTCACTTGTCACTTCATTGCCATCTTATTAAGTGTTAATCTCGACACTTACATAGTAAGTGATTATTAAAAAAAACATAGTTATGTCTAAATTTGTAGTTCATGCAAAGACAGATTTGGTTTTGCGTATTTGTATGACTCTATGGGTGTGTTTTCAAAAATGGGCCAGTAGATAATGAGCCTAATAAAAACTAGGCTATTGAATCCAAATTAAAACTCACTTCACTGAGAGACGACATCCACGTTTTTGGTGTCTAAGATTAAGTTTCTAATAGACCAGAAGAAAGGTTCACAAATGCTGAAGCATGCAGCACCAAATTGCTTTTATTCATTGAACAGCAATTGTTAAACTAATCAGTAAATTAAATTAATCAATAATTAAGTTATTTTTTTTTTTTTATTATTTGAAATATACTTATTGAGGGTTAACTCATAGCCAGGCACTGTGGTAGGCTTTGTAAATATTGGGAAACAAAGTGTGCAAGGCCCTGGTTATCATGGAATGTCTGTTACTCCGTGTGTGTGGTGTATGTAGGGAGAACTATTGAATGAGTGAACAAAAAATAGTAAATATATATACATTAATACGATTAAATAATGATAAAGAATAAAGGAGAAGAATAAGGCAGTAGGAGAGAAAATGAAGGGGAGAAGTTTCTATTTCTGTGTGCCTACTGTGACTGTACCAGACACTGGAATAGAGGCACCATTCAAGACTTTGACATTAGATGTCTGGTCTAACTGGGGAGACAGATAGATGAACTGATGGGATACGGTCCAGTGCAGCTAACCCCCACGAACAAGGTCCACTTGGGCCCTGAGTAGCCTAACTTTGTTTGGAAGAACAAGAGAAGGCCTCTTGGAGAAGGTGACATGTCATCTTGAAGGAACTTTATTATTTTGTTAAAGACCACAATGCACTTAGCACTTTCCTGGAGGTATAAATGACTTTCCTACACTAGCTGTGAAAGGGAATGAAGAGCACACGGGTGCCAGATGAAGACTGAGAATTGGAGAAAGAATTAAAGGGTGTCTGAATATGGAAGTGAAGACTTGTTTCATTGCTTATCCCCAGAGTTCATGTAGTTGAACATTTCTTTGACTACAGGAGTCAAGGTAGTGGTGTTAGAAAAGGGCCCTTTCCCGCTTTCCTCCAGCTTCTATTAGGGTACTCAGTACCTCTGATTTACACACTGCAGCTCGCTCTGCCTTTGCACACATGCTGTTTGTTCTTCTTAGTCATTTCGCAGCCTCTGCCACCTTTTGTCCTTAACAACTGCTACCTGACCTTTGGTTCTGCCCTTAAATGTCCTTTCCTTGGAGCAGTTCTTCCTGATTCTTCAAGATAAGATTGACCTCTCCCTTAAGCAAGTTTTCCAGTAATACTGAGTCGCAATTGACTCGTTGGCAACGGGTTTGGTTTTTTTGGTTTTATGTTCCAGTCGTCTATTTATTTGTTTCCACCAGTATACTAGATGGGATCTTGTAGGGGAATGAATTTAACTTATTCGTATTCTCCCAGAGCCTATTGTAAATCCTAGGACTCAGAAGATGCTCAGTAAATATTTGGTGGATTAAAGAATGAATAAATGAATCATCGTAGACTCATGGCCTTCTGAGAAGATTCATAATATCTAATCTAACCCATCTGGTAAAGATTACAGTAGTTAAAGATAGATTCTTTAATGGAATGGCACCAGGATTACCCCCAAACCCAATCCACTGCAGGTATATTAGTTACCTATTGATGTGTAATAACCCTGTAACTTACTAGCTTTTAATTCTCTGTTGCTTTTTCTCTAAGTCGGGTATTTAGGAATCACTTAGGCAGACAGCTGTAGCTCACGCTTCTTAAGAGGTTGTAGTTGGATGTTGACTGAGGCTGGAGGATACATCTCCAGAGTGGCCCACTCATGTGGCTGGCACGTTTGTGATGATAAGATGGTTCCTCTCCTCTTGGGCCTCTTCATGGGGCTTCTTGAGTATCCTGACTACGTGGCAGTTGGCTTCCTTCAGAGTGAGCAGTTCAGGAGACCAAGGGGGACACTGCAGTGCCTTTTGTAACCTAACCTTGGAAGTCACACACTTTCTATTGTGTACATAGAGCAGCCATGATTCATTGTGGGTGGAGACAATAGAAGGGTGTGAGTACAAGGAGGTGAGGATCGTTGGGGGGATATCTTGGAGGCCTGGTATCATACCAGGCCATGTGAACCCTCCCCATATCTGTGAGAGAGGAATCATAGAATCCTTTTCACTTGGTCATATCCCACCGGGGTGTTTGGGAGGGGCATAAAGAGAAGGTTAAACCCATGGGGACCACACTGAGTTACCTGTGAGTTGCTGACAGGCAAAGAGACTTTGTCTTATCTTCAGCCTTTCACCTATGGTCCCCCCATGCTCTTTGGTAACATAAATAAATTTCCACAACATCCCTTTTCAGTGGGTGGCATTTTTCTTATTACAGATGATAAGTAAGGATCAAAACATAGAGGAATCACCCAGGGGTACGCCATATGTCACTGTCAGAAAAGGGATTACAATTCAGGGTATCTGAATTCCAAGCTTATGTTTAGACTGGACCACCTCTGGTGCAGAATGAGTTGTGGCATGTGCTAACTTCTCTGAATTTCCTTTTAGCTCTTCCTAACCCCCGCTGAAACCATCCCTTTACCACCAGTACACACACCGTACACCAACCCTTCCCCCATCTCACACGTGTGCGGGTGCACACACACACACTTCTCACTATTGCCTCATATCTTCTAAAACCCAGACAGCCCCTTCATGACAGCCTCTCTCTTGCACCAACAGAGGGTCCCTAGGGGGTGCTTTTAGAGTGAGAGCTGAGGCTCCCACGTTCAAAATGAGAAAGCTATAATTTTCGTATTGTATCTCCTTGCCAACTGTAAATCAGTCGTTTTAAGGATGCTTCCCATTCTTGTTTCCCTTCAGGCAGCTCTTATTCCTCTCCGGAAAAAGAAAAGATTTGCTTGATAGCTAACTGCAGGACTGAAATGACATAGAAAATAGCAACAGCAAGGAACAAATGTGTCCCTAAAGTGGCAATATGGTGCCTTTTTGTGTGTTTTAAGGCTTTGGAGTGAGAGGCAATTTTTCTTTTCTGGCTTCTATTTGAATAGTTGCTGAAAATTTAGAAAACAATATTAAGTGTGTTCAGTAATGGGGCCTGACCTGGATTGTTGTAATGCTCTTGGTGGTAGGAATATATATACACATATATATTCTTAATACATTCCGATATTACTCTGGCCAGCTGCTCTGATGATGTTTTGCAGGGCAAAGCTATCAAGCTAATAACAAAGATTGTTCAAGTATTGGGTGTGGGTGTTTTTGTTCATTTATTATGTAATACTTTTCCCACCCAAAAACATTGGCATTCTAGATCATTCACTGAAAACCCATGAGATAAAAGTCTATTTTATTTCCTCTTTTCATCTTGCCTTCTCCTTCGTTTCAGTGTAAGAAATAGCCATTCTGACTGCTAAGCCTATTTTTTTCCCATTTTCTTCTTATCAAAATAGGACAATTCAAACATTTCCTTTGAAACAAAGAGCCCAAAAGCCAAAGTAATGTCTATATTTCTCCAAACTCCCCACGGTATCAATAAATCCAAAGGGCTGACAGCACGGGAGAAAGTTCTATGCTGAGAGAAAAAGAAAATTGGATCAACAGTGTCATTCATTATCCTCCATATTAGAAAACAGTGCTACCGATGAGGAGGAGGTTATTTCCTGGAGGGAAGACCCCTGTGTGACCTGCCTTCCTCACCACACTGCCTGTATGCGCTCTCCTTCCCACACGTGGCTTGCAAGTAGCATTTCAGACAAGAAAAGGACTGTCTATTCTTTTTTCTTTTCTTCTTTGGCCCTTCTCCCTGCCTACCTTCATATTGCTAAGTCAGGGTCATACATGCAGTAAATGTAGGATTATCAGCTGACTCCGTTTCTGAAGGCCACCATGCTACACAACAGTAGTTAGAAGAAGAGGGATGACACCCAGTCAGATTATGGAGAATTTCCCATAATACCTAGCTACATGGCTTGCTGGTGAGAGACAACCCCCCCTTTTTTTTTTATTGTTGTGGTTTAAATGAAGTTTACATTTCAAGTTAGTCTCCCATACAAAAATTTATACATACATTGTTATGTGACCCTAATTGCTCTCTCCTTACTGTGACAGCACACTCCTGCTTTCCACCCTGATTGCCCATGTCCATTCAACCAGCTCCTAACCCTCTTCTCTCTCCCATCTCACCTCCGGACAGAAGCTGCCCATTTGGTCTCTTGCATCTGCTTGAGCTAAGAGGCACATTCTTCATGAGTATCACTTTATGTCCCACTGTCCAGTCCAGTCCCTGTCTAAAGAGTTGGCCTTGGAAATTGTTTTAGTTCTGGGCTGATGGAGAATCCGGGGGCCGTGCTTTCCGGGGTTCCTCTAGTCTTAGACCATTAAGTCTGGTCTTCTTACTAGAATTTAAGTTCTGCACTCCACCTTTTTCCTGCTCCATCAGGGACTCTCTGTTGTGTTCCCTGTCAGGGTGGTCATTGGTGGTAGCTGGGCACCATCTAGTTCTTCTGGTCTCAGGCTGATGAAGTCTCTGGTTTATGTGGCCCTTTCTGTCTCTTGGGCTAATGCTTTCCTTGTGTCTTTGATATTCTTCATTCACCTTTACTCCAGGTGGTTGGAACCAACTGATGCATCTTAGATGGCTGCTTGCAAGCTTTTAAGACCCCAGATGGAGAGGCAACTCTCTTGATTCCCATTCTTCATTTGCCACTAGCAGTCTGGGCCACCTTGGACTTCTCTGTTTAGTCTTCTTCTTTGTAAGATGATCTTCCATTCCTTTCCATTTCTAAAGCTTTTCTGATTCAACATCTGTGGGTGGGATTTCCAGATTGTGGACTGGAGGAGTGGAACTACTGGGGATTGGTGATATCCCATGTGCACAGTGGGAGTGGGACTCCTGAAAAGGCAAAATGAAGCTTTGCAATCTGCCTGGGTTGTGGTTTAAGGGGTCTGTTAGTCATATACTTTCCTCTTATAGATTCGAAACTATGTGAGAAATAGATGCAGGAGACAGGGATTAGAATGGCAACCTTGGGCTGGAAAGCCTAGCTTGGATCTGAGGCTTAAATGGGCTTCCTATTTCTTTTCTCCCTGATTGTATCTCCACCCCCAAGTTAATATCTTATGTTTCATGCTTATTGTAGGTGCTAAGCCCTTGACTTATATTACAAACTCATTTGATGCTATTATGATCCTCATTTTACAGGTGAGAAAACCAAGGCACAGAGAGTTGAGTAATGTGCCCAAGGCCATGTATCTCTTAAGTGGCAGAATCAGAATTCAGAGCCACACTAGTCTCAAGCAGGCAAAGTAGCTATCAGATTGGAGGGATCTCCCTGCAGAGAGGGTAGAGGGGAGCTGAGCAGAGAGGCAAGTATGTGCTGGTGTGAACTGGTACTCTGTTCAGGTGCCTTGATGACCCTTCTCCTAATCTTACCAATGAGTTAAGTCACTCCTCCCCCCTCGTGAGGAATGACTGAGATGGTGGAAACCTTCTCCCAAGAGGACAGATGTTTTTATTTTATGGGCCAACATAGGAACACGGGGAGAGAGGGAGGAAATAGCTCATCCTTCAGGTCTTCTTCAGAATAGTCAGAAAAGCCCGTGTCACAATCTACACTGGAGGCCAAGAGGTGTAAGAATATGATTGTCTTTTGGGAAGTCCACTTCCAGAATGGTGGTAAGCAAGACCGGCTGCATAATTTGCAGAGCCCAGTGCAAAATGGAAATGCAGACCCTCTTGTTCAATATTTTTAAGGATTTCAAGATGGCGACCAAAAAACCGAAAACCAAACATGTTGCCATCGAGTCGATTCCATCTCATAGCGACCCTATAGGACAGAGTAGAACTGCCCCATAGGATTTCCAAGGAGAAACTGGTGTATTTGAACTGCTGACCTTTTGGTTAGCACATGAGCTCTTAACCACTGTGCCACCAGGACTTCTAAGATGGTGACAGAGAGCATTAAATCAGATGCAGGGCCCTTCTGATAGCAGAACGCTGTGTGACTGCACGGTTCTTACACGCATGTAGCTGGCCCTCGTGGTAAGTCTAGAACTCTGAGATCTAGGACATGCTGAAAGTGTAGATTTGTTCTGGAGCCAAAGACAGCAAGATCATTCATTATACCACTTTTATTAATATGAAGCAGTAGCATGGCATACAGATGCACGTTGGAATCATCTGGGAAGCTTTTAAAAAATAATTGGTGTTATATGGACCCCGTCTTACACCAGTTGAATCAGAATCTCTGAGGGTAGGGTCCCCAGAATTGGTGTATTTTAAAAGTTCTGTGTGTGTTTCTTGCATGCAGCAGGGTGAGAAACAATGGTTTATTTAATTTCCAATCAGCTCAGTGGCCTCAGAAAGACATCTTGATTGTCGTTCTGGAGTCCTCCTTTTAGAGATCCTTAAGTCTGAAGTGCTGCTTGGAATACATCTGGGCCTGGCAGATGGTATAAATGAGCAAAGAGTGCTGGATAAGCAAAACTGATTCTCAGCATTTGTCTTGGGACAGCAGGGAGCGATGGAGACTGTTGCAAACTGGAAAGCCCAGACATCTAATGGTGGAGGGTGACACTCCTCAGTCTCAATTCATTGTGCCCTGAGGAAAGTGGCCGTTAATAGTCAGCTCTTGTCATTCCTCAAGAGAAGTTAGACTTCCAGATTGTTAAATGGCATCTCTTATTTTTTTAAGGTGCCAATAAGTTCAAATTAAAAACAAAACAAAAGAACAAAACTCAAAAAACAGAGCAGTCCAGTCTGGCTCAACAAAATGGCGGAGGAGTCTCACAGCTGCCCAGATGAATTAAATAGTCACAGAATCAAAGACCAATTGGAAAACACCATCGTTTCACTGATATGGCAAGTGAGGCTCAGAGAAAGAGTGGTAACACAATCAGCCACATTGTGAGCTTGCAGTAAGGCCAGTTGTGGAACACAGGGCTTCTGCTCTGACTCCTGTATCCCTTTCTTTATCCAACCCACCCACCGCCTTCAAGTCGATTCCAACTCATAGCGACACCATAGGGTTTCCAAGGCTGTAAATCTCTACAGAAGCAGACTGCACATCTTTCTCCTGTGGAGCTGCTGGTGGTTTTGAACCGCCGATATTTCGGTTAGCAGTTGATCACTTTAACCACTGTGCCACCAGGGCACCTACATTTCCTTACACTGCATTTTATTTGGAGAGGAAAAGCAGACAGTTGCAAAATCCAGTGATTCCTTCCACAGCTTTTGAGACATACAAGCTTGGCCAGAAGTTTATCTTAAATTAAATTCATTGTCCTCCAGATGACTTAAATGACTAGATGTGGTTTAAATTAATGCAGAGCTCATATTTTTGTCTGTTTTGTGCACAGATATGGTAGACACTCAACAAATATTTGTTGAATAAATGCATTAATGAATGAACAAATGGGTGTCACAGAGATTGAGAGTCTATGAGTGTTTGTGTTTTCTAAGGCCAGAAATTCCCTAAAAATAACTACATTATTAAGACATGTTTTAAGCTGCTTGGTTGAATTCACTAAGAAAATAAATCAATGCTATTTTTTTTTAATATAAAGAAATCATTCATTGCAGAAATAAAAATGTTGTTTTAGTTTAAAAGTTGTCAATAAACTCTTTTTTTTTTTCCCCCTGAAAGTTTTCACAGTGCCAAGCTATGTGGTACCAGTATGGCTGGCTGGCTGAGATTGTATATCCTAACTTCCAGTCCTGTCTCTGACCCCAAGAACCTGGTAGCAACTGGAAACTATCAACTGTTCATTCAATACCATGTGCTACCCTGACTTCGTGCTCACTTGCTTTACATCCTCAGGGCTTTTAAATCTGGATGCACAAAATAGATTAGGTCCCTAGATATACTGGTCTAAAGAATACTAGAGAAACCTCGAGAGTGTGGCCCCCAGACACCCTTTCAGCTCAGAGGGGAAGTTACCTTCAAGGTTTGATGTTAAGCCTGGGAATGGACACCCCAGTAAAACTAAATGGGACTAACGATGTACAGGAGTCCGGTGACAAGGGCCAGAAGGCAGAGGGAGAGTAGGAAACTGATGATAAGGAACACAAATTGAATAAGGACACTGTCGATGTATTGTGAGATTGTTGACCACTGCTATAGGGCAACATTTGTAGTAACTATTAAATGGGAGGCTGTTTTGTCCTGTAAGCCTTCATCTTGGGCGAGAATGGCAGCACAATTGGAAGAGCATAGTCAATATCACTTAAATGTGTAAGTAAAAAGTTTTGAAATGGTGTTTAAATAAAATAAAAATAAATAAATAAATAAATAAATAAATAAACAAATGAGACTAAAGAGGTACAATAGTCCACTGACAAGGTCCAGAAGACAGAAGGGGACAAGGAAGCCCCCTGGTGATAGGGAATACAAGGTGGAGTAAGGATATTCTTGATGTGCTGTGAGATTGTTAACCATTGTCATAGGGCAACATGTGTAGTAATTGTTAAATGAAAAACTATTTTTTCTGTAAGCCTTCATCTTAAGTGAGAATAACAGCACAGTTGGAAGAGCGTAGTCAATGTCACTGAACTGTGAATGTAGAAATTCTTGAAACGGTGTATCTTTGGCCATCTGTAATTTTCATCAAAAAAAAAGGTTGAGAATTTAGAGGCTTAATACGTTGTGGGGTTGTTAACCAATGTCAAAAAACAACATGTGTACTACTATTTCATGAGAAACTATTTGCTCTGTAAGCTTTCACCTGAAGTACAATAAAATATATATTAAAAAAAAAAAAAATAGATTAGGTCCCAGGGTTAATTTGGGTCAAGTGAGTGAGAGCACAGATTTGTCCAATATTTTATTTATATGTCCAGGTATGTGTAGTAGTACAGTGAAACCTGGAACTCAATAGGACTGACTTGTTTTTCTGGGTCTCAAAAGTTTTCTGCCTGTTATGGGTTGAATTGTGTCCCCCCCAAAATGTGTATCAACCTGGCTAGGCCATGATTCCCAGTATTGTTTGATCATCCACCATTTTTAATCTGATGTGATTATCCTATGTGTTGTAAATGCTAACATCTATGATATTAATGGGGCAAGATTAGAGGCAGTTCTGTTAGTGAGGCAGGACACAATCTACAGGATTAGGTTGTATCTTGAGTCAATCTCTTTTGAGATATAAAAGAGAATTGAGCAGAGAGGAGGGGGAACTCATTACCACCAAGCAGGAAGAGCTGAGAGTAGAGCATGTTCTTTGGACCTGGGGTCCCTGTGCTGAGAAGCTCACAGACCCAAGGGAAGATTGATGACAAGGGCCTTCCCCCAGAGCCAACAGAGAGAGAAAGCCTTCCCCTGGAGCTGGTGCCTTGAATTTGGTCTTCTAGCCTCCTAAACTGTGAGAGAATAAATTTCTGTTGATTAAAGCCAGCCACTTGTGATATTTCTGTTACAGCAGCATTAGATAACTAAGACACTGCCTTTGACAGGGTGCAGTCTTAAACCACTTTTCTCTTGCTTTCTATTAGTGGAAAATATTTGAGTTTTCCTTCTCTGACAGGTTTCTGCCTTACACAGGTTCTGGCTTTCATAGATTTTACTGTAATAAACTTTTGCAGGGCAGTTGAGAGTTTTCAAAATATTTTGATTGTAAATTGAGATTCGAACCTCATCTCACATCTATGAGGGGAATACTGCAGGTTTAATTATTCCCATTTCTCAGATGAGGGAACTGAGGCTTCTGGGGTTCTCAATTTTTGATTTACAGAGGGTCACAATGCTCAAAAGTGGTAGAGTCAAGATTTCTGGAGTCCAGGCTGTGGTTTTGAGAAGTACTCTACACATCACGTTGTTTATGTAACAGGAATCTGTATCCACCCCGTATCCTGATAGGGTTGTGGGTCCCTGGAAAGAATTATCTAAGCAAGGGAAGATGGGCTTGCATGGATTTTCAGAAACAGAGTCGATGTCTCATGTCAGGGATGGTTTGTGTTTGGAAGAAGGGGTTTGCTGCTGAGGTCTTTCTCTCCCCTGTGGTTTTTTGATTCTCTGAAATGATGGTCATAACAGAAGGGAAATATTTTAGCCAGAGAAGCTGGTTTTGAGGCGTTCTTGTGGAATGAAGTGGGTGTTAGGGAAATTAAAGTTTGTTCAGTCCATGGCGAATACTAAGGGGATTTAAGAAAGAGGGATATTAAAAAATAATTAAAAAATAACAAACTTTTACTTACGTTGGCCTGGTTAGCCACCAGGCTTCTTTGAACTCAGGCTCAGAAACAGTCCAATGTTGACCTACAAAAATAGCAATTTCATAGTTTCACCCTAATATTTTTTAGCATATTTTGAATATAATTATAGAAAATTTAAGTATTCTTTTGATTACTCTCTGAGGATGAATAGGGAAAAGGATTTATGTGTCGTCAAGGACAAGTAATGGATTAAGAAGAGGAACCATCGAGCAATGGCTAGGTGAAGTTGAGGGGCTGGTGACCTCTTCCATGAAGGTAAAGAACCTGGGAAATGAAGCTCTTTTACTATGAATTTCAAGCTTCTTTACTCTAGGCTGCATTCCCCGACCTGAGCAAACAAGCACACTGGCTGCGGGGGGCCTCTGCTTTCTGTTAGGGGCGGTCTGAAAGGCCTCGACAGCATACATGGTAACAATGCCAATAGCGTACAGAGCTCTTACGGAGTGTCAAGCACTCTGCTAAGCATGTTACATACATGGTCTCATTTGCTTCTGACAAAAGCCCCATAAAGTGGATATTATTACCATTTTACAGGAAAAAGCAGGCTTAGAGGGTTTAGTAACTTGCCCAAGGTCACACAGCTCATAAGTAGAAGGGTGATGTCGCTTTAAATCCAGAAGCTGGCTCTTCACTATTAGACTATATGGACTTCCAAAAGCAGCGTTCACTCAATATACACTAAATGAACTCCTGTATGGACCAAACAGTGGGCCCGTGTGGCCAAGTGGTTAAGCACCCAGCTGCTAACCAGGTCAGTGGTTCAAACCCACCAACCACTCGGCGGGAGAAAGACCTGACAGATTGCTTAAGATTTAGAGCCTTGGAAACCCTATGAGGCAGTTCTACTCTGTCCTGTAAGGGTCGTTATGAGTCCGAAATCGACTCAATGGCAGTGGGTTTGGTTTGGTTTTGGATGGACCAGACACTGCGTGAAGTGCTGAAACGAGGCTATTGTATTGATTTCAGTCACTTGGTGTTGGTTTTTCTTTCTGTCAGTCAGTTAGTAAATGTCACTTAGGTTTTATTTGTCCTACTTTTCCCAATGGCCCTGCACAGTAGGCACACGTTGGGCTTTTGAACCTGAACAAGGGAGACGGTGGTTAGGCAGCAGGCCTTGTAGAGAGATGGAGAATATGGTAAAGAAGGTCAGAGTCTTGCATTTTCCTGGAGTCACCTCTCCTGGGAAGAGAACTTTGAAGAGCCTCCCATGGGGTCCTGCCAGTCAGAGGATGTTGGAGTGGTAAAGTGAAGGGGCTGCATGCAGAAATCATTAAGACCACAGGCAAAAGACCTGAAGCCTGTTCCAGAGTTGGGTGTGGGTTGGGAAATTAGCAGGGCTTCTTACTAATTGAGCCATTTAATCCCTAGTGAAGTTCCCTGTCAGTATCAGTTTTGGACTTATGAGTGTCATAAGGCTGGGTTGCCTTTTGATGATAATGAGTAAACATTAGACTCACATTCCATTGCTGAATCTCTGGCAATCGTAAGAATAACCAGTCTTTACTGAGTATCCACTATATTCTAGGTCGTTTAGTTATGTGCCTCTATGCTCCCGCCTGGGTAAAGAGGTAGCATTATCCCTTTATTAACTTGAAAAAATGAAATCACAGAGGTATATGGAAAGTAAGTTAGTTGTTTGTTCAAGGTCACCCGGGGATAAGGCCAGCCTTTGAACCTGTGTCTGCCTAACTCTGACCTGCTATTTGCCCTGGAAGGTTTCCATTAAGGACCAGAAGGGGTAGATCCAATGAAGTATAACACATAGCTCGCTCTCAAGGGGTAACACCAATGACGTACAACCCACAGCTTGCCCTCAAGATGTTAACAAAATGATCAGGGAAAAGAGATGTATAGCTGAGTGGTGGCATGATAGCTCTGGAGTGTGACTTATTAACTGGATGAACTTAGTCAATTTACTTAACTTCCTTAAATCTCAGTTTCCTTATCTGTGAAATGGACATAATAAATTTACCTACCTGCAAGAGGAGCAGTGACTATTGAATGAGAAATCCCTTCAAGGACTCTCTATTGCATAAGAATAAAGACCCAAAAACCTCACTATGGCATGATCCAGCTCCTGCCCATGTCTCCACTTACCTTAGCACTCTGCATATCCCAGCTACACTAGCTTTTAGGTTCCTTGAAAGATGCCTGTTCTCTCTTACCTTGGGCCTCTGCATGCAAGATTTCATCTGCCTGCAACAGTCTTCCTCCTTCCCCTTCTCTTCACCTAGTTAAGTCATTCTTGCCCTTACTAATTTCAGCTCAAATAATATTTTTCCAGAAAAGTCCTTTCCTGATACCCAGGTTAGCTAAATCCCCTTTCTATCCTCTACTAGCCCTATATTTTTTCTTCGTAGTCTTTATCATAGTTTGTATACATGTGTGTTGTTGTTAGTTGCTATTGAGTTAGCTCTGATTCATGGTGACCCCATGTACAACAGAATGAAATAGTGCTGAGTCCTGTGCCATCTTCATGATCACTGGTGTGTTCTAGTTCATTGTTATGGCCACTGTGTATTTTGAATGCCTTCCAGGCTAGAGGGCTCTTCTTCCAGCACTATATGAGACAGTATTCTGTTGTGATTATAAGCTTTTCATTGGATAATTTTCAGAAGTAGATCACCAATTCTTTCTAGTTGGTCTTAGTCTGGAAGCTCCACTGAAACCTGTCCACCATGGGTGACACTGCTGGCATTTGAAATATTGGTGGCGTAGCTTCCAGCATTATAGCAACACACAAGCCACCACAGTACAACAAGCTGATAGATGAGTGGTGGATATATGTGTAAGGTGATTTAATTGACATTTTCCTTCTAATTACACTGTAAACTTGTAGAAGCAGAGCCTATATCTGTGTTTCTTAATGACTGTGTCTCTAACATCAAACGCAGTGCTTGGTACATAACTGTTCTAGATATGTGTTTGATGAATGAATGAATGATAGAAAGCATTCAGTAAATGTAAGGTGTTATTATTGTTGTTTTGTTGGGTACTGTTGAGTCAGTTCCAACTCATAGCGACCCCATATGACAGAGTAGAATTGCCCCCGTGGAGTTTTCTTGGCTGTAATCTTTATTGAAGCAGATTGCCACATCTTTCTCCCACAGAGCTGCTCAGTGAGTTTGAACCACCAGTCTTTCAGTTAGCAGCTGAGTGCTTAATTGTTGCACCACTGTAGCTTCTGTATAAAGTCCAAGAATCAATTTAAGAGTTATATAAAAACAGTAATTGACAATACAAGCAATGAAATAGGGCAGAGTATCAGTTAGATTATTGCCATGGTAATACTGAGTAACAAACAACCATAAAACCCAATGGTGCAAAACCATATGCACTTATTTAAATTCTGCAGGTCAGCTGCATGGGTCCTCTGACTCTGCTGTGCACACTCATTGACTAGTGGGTTTGTTGATCTTGGCCGAGTTCTCTCACATGTTGGGGGTCGGCTGGCTGTTAACTGCTAAGGGACAACTGAGATGACTCAGATCTGCTCCATGTGTCTCAACCTCCAGCAGGTTGACCCAGGCATGTTCTCATGGTGAAACCAAACTGGTCTGTGCTTCTTGTCCTGAACGCATTGCACTGATGTTAGGGGAGGGCTAGTGCAAGGGAGGAAGAGGAAATCAGGCTGTAAACAGTGGCTTGCTTAGGCAGGTAAATGGAATGTGTTTGTCTCCTCTCCATATTGCAGAGCCATCTTTGAAGGCCCCTAGAGATACTCAGGGCATATAGCCCTGGATATAAATATACATATTCTCTCTATATATATCTTCCTATTACTCATATATATATTTATATAATTTATTTTTTTAGAATAGAGAATAATGCTTCTATTACCAGACACCTTTTTATTGGCCCCTCACAATCTACATTTCTCTATGGGTGTCCCCTTCACTGCACCCCTGATTGGAAGGCAGCTTGAGGTAGATAACAGAAAGACCTAGATTTACACCAGGCTAAACTGTTTCATTTTTTAAACAATAGGGTGTCAGGGGCTTTTTGCTCTACCAGTATCTCCAAATCATACTCTATGGTCTAGCAAAAGAGGTTAAGAGTTTCTTTTCTTAAATTTGTGTTTTAGGCTTGTTTTCCAGCTGCCACTAACTGGGAGATACTAACCATAAATGTTAGAAAACACAAAATACTGGTTTCCGGTATCCTAAAGAGGCAAATGTGCATTCTCTGACACTTGGTGACTTAGAACCTTGCTGCTCAGAGCATGGCCATGGGCCAGCACCAGGAGCCTCCTCTGGGAGCTTATTAGAAATGCAGACTCTCTGGCTCCACCCTGGACCTCTGGAATCAGCATTTTGATACGATTTCCCAGATGATTCATATGCACATTAATGTTTAAGAAACCCTGTCTTCAAATGTGTTTTTATAAATTAGAACAGTATTTCATGTGCTAACACATGGGGAAATGTCGTTTCTGAGAAGCCAATAAAGAGATGGCTGGTAAAAGAAGCAGTCTTCTCTATTCTAAACATTGTATTTGTAATTTTTAGTTATATTGTTTATATAGAATCCCCAAAGTATTTTGTCAGTCAAGGGTGAATTTTCACTTGCTTAGTATAACTTGGTAATATGCATATAAATATATATAAACCAAACCAAAACCAACCAAATTCTTTGCTGTCAAGTCAATTCTCACTCACAGAGACCCTATAGAACATAGTAGAACTGCCCTATAGTGTTTCCAAGGCTGTGAACCTTTACAGAAGCAGACTGTCACATCTTTCTCCCATGGAGCTACTAGTGGTTACGAACCACCAACATTTTGGTTAGCAGCCCAGCGCTTTAACCGCTGTGCCACCAGGGCCCCTGATATGTAGTCTATTACAATATTTAAACATAATAAGTTGTTGTTAGGTGCCCTTGAGTAGGTTCCAACTTATAGCGACCCTACATACAACAGAATGAAACACTGCCCAGTCCTGCGCCATCCTCACAAGCGTTGTTATGCTTGAGCCCATTGTTGCAGCCACTGTGTCTGTCCATCTCATTGACGGTCTTCCTCTTTTTTGCTGACCCTCTACTTTACGAAGCGTGATGTCCTTCTCCAGGAACTGATCCCTCCTGATAACATGTCCAAAATATGTGAGACGTAGTCTCGCCATCCTTGCTTCTAAGAAGCATTATAGTTGTACTTCTTCCAAGATGAATTTGTTTGATCTTTTGGCAGTCTATGGTATATTCAATATTCTTTATCAACACTGTAATTCAAAGGCGTAAGTTCTTCTTCAGTATTTCTTATTCATCGTCCAGCTTTCGCATGCATAGGAGGTGACTGAAAACATCATGGCTTGGGTCAGGTACACCTTAGTCTTCATGGTGAAATCTTTGCTTTTTAACTCTTTAAAATCTTTTGCAGCAGATTTGCCCAATGCAATGCGTCATTTGATTTCTTGACTGCTACTTCCATGGGTGTTGATTGTGGATTCAAGTAAAATGAAATCTTTGACAACTTCAGTCTTTTCTCCATTTATCATGATGTTGTTTTATTAGTCCAGTTGTGAGGATTTTTGTTTTCTTTACCTTGAGGTGTAATCCATACAGAATGTAGTGGTCTTTGATCTTCATTAGTATGTGCTTCAAGGCCTCTTCACTTTCAGCAGGCAAGGTTGTGTCATCTGTATAATGCAGGTTGTTAAAGAGTCTTCCTCCAATCCTGATGCCTCATTCTTCTTCATACAGTCTGGATTCTCGGATTAGTTGCTCAGCATACAGATTGAATAAGTATGGTGAAAGGATAGAACCCTGACACACACATTTCCTAACTTTAAACCATGTAGTATCCCCTTGTTCTGTTTGAACGATTATCTCTTGGTCTATGTACAGGTTCCACATGAGCACAATGAAGTGTTCTGGAATTCCCATTCTTTGTAGTGTTACCCATAATTTCTAATGATCCACAGTCAAATGCCTTTGCATAGTCAAGAAAACACAGGTAAACATCTTTCTGGTATTCTCTGCTGTCAGCCAGGATGCATCTGACATCAGCAATGATATCCCTGGTTCCACGTCCTCTTCTGAATCCGGCTTGAATCTCTGGCAGTTCCTTATGGGTATACTGCTGCAGTTGCTTTTGAATCGTCTTCAGCAAACGTAGTATACAAGCATACATTATTATATACCTAATATCTAAAATACATGAATACTCTGTGTGTATCTAAGAGTTCAGTCCACCCAGAAGCATTTGTTAGAGGAAAAGGAGAAGTGGAGGAGAGGAAGATTTTCCTGGTCATGTTTTTGCTCCGGACAGCCACCTGCTTGGAATTAACTGGGGGCCACTAAATTGGAGGGCAGAAACCATTTCTGCTGCTTAGCTTCTGACAGTCTGATTCATGAAGGATACTTGGGTTTTAATGAAAACACCAAGGTTCAAATCGTCAGGCCAGTGTCAATAGACAGCGACGTCTTGGAGTCCACATTCAAGTTTAGTTATTTGCGTTCGCCCTTGACAGGTGGTAATCTCTTTGATAGCTAGCTGTTGATTCACTTTGAGGGCTCCTCTTTTCTTTCTTTCTGCTTATATTCCGTTCCTTTTCCTTCATTCTTTCCTCCCTGTTTTCTCTTCCTCTTTCTCCCTTCAAATAATGTCTCCTGAGACAATAGTTACAAAGTTTCTATTTATTGTTTAGAATATATGTATTGTTTGCCCCATCCTCTCTGCACCCATAGTTCTTTTCCCCAGCCTTCCATAATGAATTCTTAGGCTCTGGGAACGTTTACTCCACAGCTTTGAATTATTTTACTAAGGCAAGGTGGAACATCGTCAATTCTTATATACTAGTTAGTGATCTAAGACTGGTTAATGTGGGAATAAGTGCTAATTAGCATAATCCTCTGTATTTCTCTTAACAACTCTATTCCCGTATCAAAATGTTTTAAGAGATTGTCTTACTTGCAAAAATTATAACAAAATTTGTAAAATATCAGACTGCAAAAAACTCTGATTTTGCAAATAAGAAAATTAAAGTTCTAAAAGGATATTACGTAGTTAAAATATGAATAAAGGATTTATGCAATTCACAAGAACATTTCAGTTTTATGCTAGGGATCTAGGCTCAGCCAATACTTCATGTTTTGGCACCTCTGATTGGGGTCAGTCAGCTCCAGGGGAAGTAATAATGACTGTAATCAGTTTTTTGTTCCTGATTCAACTTAGGTAGTAGCTGGTGGTGGCTGGAATAGAGGACCTCTTACTTCCACCATTCTAGGTACTTCTTTTCTCCACATCAAGCTCTGGCTGCTTCACTGAACAAATGTGCAAATACCTATATTCAAAAGCCGAAGTTTTAATCATTGGAGAAGCAAGCAAACAGAGAAGCCCACGTTATGTCACAAAATATATGGATTGACAAACTCTATTTAAAGAACGTATTCTAGGCTCAGCAATGACAAATCTAGTTGCTACAGAAAATACTGACTTAATCTGTTTAAGCTTGTAACGAATCACTTTTGAGCTATTTATTTTAAACTGTAAACATCATTTCTAGATGAAACTTTCCTAAGGTGTCTAAAAATGTAGTGTACTAACACAAAGTAGCTAAATCATACTTCATAGATGAGGCTTCAGATACTGAATCCATTAACTAAAGATTCGTTTTCTAGTAACTACCCAAAGTCATGTTTCCTATAAAGAATACATTTGTTTCTAACTTAACGAAAATACAAGTATCACAGTAGCATCAATCAACTGAAAGGTAATTCTTGAATTACTGAAATAAGCAAAGCATTTCTGATTTATGAATAATGAGACACCTTCCAAAGTGCAAAATAAATTTTTTTGTAGGATCCCAGTTCATCTGCTCTTAAAAACCCCATAACACCCACATATCATGATCAGGTTGCTTCTTGACTACACTGTTACTGGTATTTTGTTGTTGTTGTTTATTTGAATCATTATATTTGGTATAATGGTTGGATGGGGAAGGATTAATTAAGTCACCAAATGGCTGAGCAGTTAAGTTGTTAAAACAACTGAAATAAGTAGCCAGATTCTTCACATGTGTTCAGCTGACTGATTCCATTAAGCCAAATAACCCATCTCTTGGAAACCTATCAGGCATTATGGAAAATATAACACACCCTAGATACCAACCAACCATTTGCCATCGAATTGATTCTGATTCATGGTGACCCCGTGTGTGCCAGAGTAGAACTGTGCTCCATTTTCAATGACGGAATTTTTCAGAAGTAGATTTCCAGGTCTTTCTTCTGAGGCATCTATGGGTAAACTCAAATCTCCAAACTTGTGGTTAGCAGTCAAGCATGTTAAGTGTTTGCACCATGCAGGGACTCCCTTAAATACAGACCCCAAATTCTGAACTGTGAGCATGACCCATTTCTCCAGTCTCATTCTATCTACTTCTTATTCTTCTAAAGCCCAATCTTATTCTTCTTTCCCCATTCCTCTGCTTTCCGCTTTGTGGGATAGATAGAGGTGATCTCCATGGCTGCTCTCTCCAGCCCTCTGCTTCCCTGCTCCAGCCTCCTCAGGTCTGTCCTCTTAAGTAATGCACTTCATTGCACCCAGATCATAGACTGCAGTTGATTTCCACCTTGGGAGTTTTTTCATCCTTTTACTGAAGGACTGTAGCACTTCTTGAGGCCCTAATGTCCATAACAGACGGCAGCACTGGTAACTAGCTGGGAGTCTGGAACACCGTAATTACTTCCTTCTCCTAGCACTGTCCAGTTGTTGGAACAGCTGGTTATTTCTCTTTGACCTCTTTGAAGACAATCTCTCCAGTTACCATCTAATGATCAATGCTGCAGGGAGCCCTGGTGGAGCAGCATTCAGTTGCTGACTGTGAAGGATTGGCGGTTTGAACCCACCAGCTGTTCCACAGGAGAAACATGTGGCTGTAAAGATTACAGCCTAGGAAACCCTGTGGAACAGTTCTGCTCTGTCCTGTAGAGTCACTATGAATTGAAATCAACTCAATGGCAGCTGTATTTCCTGTTCCTCATGACTGACCTGAGTATTTTCTCCTATTGCCTCTGGCTGGGCCTGCACCCAGCATCTATCCTGCCCTGATTACAGATCAAGGTGCCTCTCACTTTGTACATTTAATCCCAGCTATTAGGCCCTTGCCAGGACATTTGTGGTTCATGCTAGAAAAGGCCACAGATTAGAGAATTACAATATCCCTTAAAGCGCTGTGATTAAATGATAAATACATGTCTGTGGTTAATTACACCAAACTTATTCTTGGAAAGCCAATAAAAAGTCCCCGTAATGATTTTTTTTTAAAGCTAGTACAACAAAACTATATACAAAAAAAAATTATTTTCAACGCTACAACAATTGACAAATAATCCAATTAAAAAATGGGCTAAGGATTTGAAAGGACATTTCACCAAAGAAGACATTCAGGTGTCTGACAGACACATGAGGAAGTGTTCACTATCATTAGCCATTAGAGAAATACAAATCAAAACTTCAGTGTGATACCATCTCACCAGGATATTACTGGCACTAATTTAAAAAAAAGAAAACCCAGAAAATATAAAATGTTGTAGAGGTTGCCAGGAGATTGGAATTCTTATGAACTGCTGGTGGGAGTGTAAAATGGTATAAACACTATGGAAAACAATATGGCGCCTATTTAAAAAGCTAGAAATAGGTAACCTACAGTCCAACAGTCCCACTCTTAGGAATATATCCTAGAGAAATAAGAGCTATCACATGAATAGACATGTGCACACCCATGTTCATTGCAGCATTGTTCACAATAGCAAAAAGATGGAAACAACCTAAATGCCCATCAACAGATGAATGGATAAACAAATTATGGTACATAAATGCAATGGAATACTACATAATGATAAAGAACAATGAAGAGTCTGTGAAGCATCTCACAACATTGATGAATCTGGAGGGCATTATGCTGAGTGAAGTAAGTCAATCACAAAAGGACAAACATTGTATGAGACCACTACTATAAAAAATCAAAAAAAGGTTGACACATAGGGAAAAAAAAAAAAAAACTTTGATAGTTACAAGGGAGGGCAAGGGCAGGGAGGGGAAATCACTAACTAGATAGTAGACAAGTGTTAACTGTGGTGAAGGGAAAGACAACACACATTATAGGAGAAGTCAGCACAACTTGACCAAGGCAAAGTCAGAGAAGCTTCCTAGACATATCCTTGAGACACTGAGTTACTGGGGCTGAGGGCTAGGGACCATGGTCTCAGGGGACATCTAGGTCAACAGGCGTAACATAGTTCATGAAGAAAATGTTCTACATCCTACTTTGCTGAGTACCGTCTGGGGTCTGAAAAGCTTGCAATGGCCATCTAAGATGCATCTATTGGTCCCATCCTGACAGTAGCAAAGAGTGAAAAAAACCAAAGCCACAAGGAAAATTTTAGTCCAAAGGACTAATAGACCACATGAACCACAGCTTCCACCAGCCTGAGCCCAGAAGAACTAAATGGTGCCTAGCTACCACCATCAACTACTCTGACAGGGATCATAATAGAGGGTCCCAGACACTGTAGGAGAAAAATGTAGAACAAAATTCAGATTCACACACACACACACACACACACACACACACACACGAAAAAAAAAAAAAAAAAGACCATGCTTACTTGTCTGACAAGGACTGGAGGAACCCCCAAGACTATGGTCCCTGGGCACTCTTTTAACTCAGAACTGAAGCTACTCCCGAAGTCCACTTTTTAGCCAAAGATTAGACAGGCGTATAAAACAAGTAATAAGAGGCGTGGAGAACATGCTTCTTAGTTCAGTCAAGTATATGAGACCAAATAGGCAACAGCTGCCCAAAAGCAAAGACGAGGAGCAATGCTTTAAGCACCCCCTTAAAATATGCACTGATTTATCCCAAAGGATCAGACTAGAAGATGAGAGATCTAAAATTCTGCCTCTATCCTACTCAGAAGCATTCTGTAATGACCTTAGCAAAGAATGAGTTTGCCCTATACCTTGGCGTTTGCCTGTGTTTCTGGTTTTAACACAGGTACTGTTGACTTCTCTCTCGTCTAGTATATACTGCAAAGCATATCTTCATTAAGGCTAGACAACTGGGTTGATGTCCCTAACATAGCAAAGAGTTATTAGCAAGATAATCAAATTTGAAATTTATTTATACTCCATTGTCAAACAGATGTTATGATCTGGTCCCAGCTCTGCAACTGATAACAAAGTATATGACCCCAGAAATTTAATTACACAAAGTCTCATTCACTTAAAGTCTATCTGCAGTAACCTGTGATCTTGTTTGGGCCTTATAATTTTTTTTTTTAATTGTGCTTTAGGTCAAAGTTTACAGAGCA
The DNA here is from genome assembly GCA_030035585.1 of Dugong dugon. Lineage (NCBI taxonomy): Eukaryota > Metazoa > Chordata > Mammalia > Sirenia > Dugongidae > Dugong > Dugong dugon. Next base: position 14,872,959 of record CM057480.1, on the reverse strand, counting down.
AATTAGTTTCTCATTCAAAAATTTATACACAATTGTTTAGTGACATTGGTTTGAATCCCTGTGATGTATCAGCATTCTCCCCCTTTCCCTTTCCACCCTGGGTTCCCCGTGTCTATTAGTCCAGTTTTTCTGTCTCTTCCTCAGAAAAGGACATTGATAACTCACGTCCTCACCCAGCAATACACAGTGATTTGATGTGCACACACCTCTCTCTAACATGTTTACATAAAGAATCATCCACATAGTAAGGTACACCTGGCATCTGCCCATTAGTGAACCATCACTGCATTAAGAAGCTTTCAATACCTAATCTATCTAATGTTGTTAGACAACCTTGACCTTCAATTTCTTGCAGTGTGAATAATATTGCATCATATCTACACAGAACAGTGTAATCATCTTTTTTATTTGTGGCACTGAGACAGTCAACAGTATTTGATACAATCAGCATGTGTCTTGATACGGAAGGCACGTGGTGACAAGCCTAACTGAATGTAGTTATTCGGCTGTCATGAAATGCACCTTATGGTGATAAACTTCCACCATAAAATTGGAAGACTATCACATAAACAAACATGTTTCACAAAGAAATACACTAGTGGAATTCACTGCCGGGTTATTGTTGGAAAACAGTGTTCTATTTATTGTGCCGCAGTTTTTACAGTATGTATCAGCGTTTGGTTGCTCGTTATGTTTTACAGTGAAATAATTACCAGGTGGTGATTTCTTTATTCTGGACAACAATTCTATCTAATTAGGGAACAATAAATTGAATCAGTTAGATTAGGAAAATTTGAATGGACATAGCAAGGCAGGCTGATTCTATTTGTAGAAGCATTGAGTTGTTTAAATTTAGGCTCCCAAACTACACGTACATTTTTCAACTCCATGCTCAATTATTTTTTCCAATCCACCAGCTTTTCTCTTATCTCAGTCTCGTCTCTTCTGTCTCTCTGTCTGTCTTTCTACTTCTCTCCTGTCTTCTTAATATCATTGCATTATTCATTAATAAAATGCAATATGAATGGTTTTGATGAAGTATCTGAGATACACTGTTGGACTAGGGATATAATCATCAAATGTTATATAGCTCCTGAACTGAGGATATAAAGCTTACTTACAGACATTTTCCCTTAAACTTCATTGTAACCCTGGGGATGAAACTCATATCCCAATACCTGCTCTCCAGCTATGAAGGAAGAAAAATGGATGACTCGTGGGATCTGTGTGCTAGGAAACCAGCCTCATTGGTGTTACTGAGGAAGGGTCTTAACATCTCGTTTTCCCCTCTCAGAGCTAGGAGCTGTCTGGATTTATCTGTTATACCATGATCACATATCCAGTCTATGTGATGATGTAGGGTCACGCCTTGAACAATAGCCACAAGTACTCCTAAATTCTATTCCCAGTAATGATAGATAATATTTTTTAAAGGAAATATTGTTAAAAGATAAAACCATATCCAGATCTAAACAAGATGGGTATTTCTGTGGGATAGGAAATAGTACAATTTGGTGAGCCTGGCTGAATCAGCACTCCTCAGCAGGTAGTGGTGACTAGGATTTCCCACCCCATGGACAGTAGGGGGTACTTGAGGCAGATGCCTGTAGAAAAGCTAGGTTCAAGGTATGGAGCTGTGAGTTGAAGAGGGGCTTCACCCTTCTGGAAGGAGTAGAATCAAAGTTGCATTAGACAGCCACGTGGGCTTAGGGACTATCTGAACTGAGTACCTGAGGAGCCTATAGGCAGCAGATGTAACCACCTATCTGACTACAGTGCCAGCTGGCTGTGTAACTGGATTGGCAGAATTCCCCATAATCCCTCAGGAAGATAGCCCAAGCTGCTGATGTAAGATCTAGTTCATTGGGCCCAAGGGGGAAGGTGAAGAGAACTTCAAAACTACTAGACATGAGGAGTAAAGGCTTGAACGGGAGATGAAGGATGTGTAGAAAAATGACAAAAAATTCACATATTTAAGATGAGTCAGTAAATAAACATTCCAAAACATGTGAGAACATTAATGTTAAGAACGAGAGACATCACTTTTTTTAAGGAACTAAATTTATTCCACGTGAAATAAAAATAGTGAAACATTCTAAAACTAATGTAAGAATCTTTTATCCTTCAAATAGATAAAGAAGGACTATTGTCTAACAAGAATCCCTGGGTGGTACAAACGGCTTAGTACTTGTCTACTAACTGAAAGGTTGGTGGTTCGAATCCACCCAGAGGCATCCTGGAAGAAAGTCCTGGTGATCTACTTCCAAAAGGCCACAGCCATTGAAAACTCTATAGAGCACAGTTCTACTCTGAAACACATGGGTTTACCATGAGTTGGAATTGACTCAACAGCAACTGGAATTATCTAGTAATTAAGAATAAGAACTGACAAAACAAAAGAGAGGAACCACAACCAAAAAAAAGCAGATATAATAAAAAACTGTTTAGGATTCTAGACACAATAGTCATTGAATGCAAAAGTTGAGAAATAAATGCTACACTGGACAAAATGGAAGAGATAATTAATGAACAGGAAGCTAATGCTCAAAGCTCTACTTGGAATGCTGTATCTAAAAACAGATGAAAAACAGGAGAGAGTAGTTAAGGTTCCTTATAAGGAAGTCTTTCTTATGAAAGCCTTCCAACACATCATGTATTTCATAAAGACTTTTTCTGAGTTATGAGAAGGGAAATACTGACGGTAGGAAACCTCTAATTTTCTTTACATGAAAATTATATCTGTCTTTGCAATCTTAAATACTTAACTGACATTTTCAGTAGGGCTTATTCCTTCACTCAATATGTAGCAAATACTTATTGAGCATGAACTGTGAGCCACACTGCTAGGCACTGTGGATATAGCAGTGAACAGGACGGAGAAAGCCCCTGCTTTCATGTAATTTATACGCTAGTGACAGAGATGGACAATATGAAAATCAACAAATATGCATATAGTTTTAAGTACTTATGTTGTTGTTTTAAGGTGCCGTCAAGTCAATTCTGACTCATAGCGACCCCATGTGATGGAGTAGAACTGCCTCATTGAGTTTCCTAGGCTGTAATCTTTACAGGAGCAGATTACCAGGTCTTTCTCTTTAGGAAGCAACTGGGTGGGTTTGAACTGCCAACCTTTCGGTTAGCAGCCTGACGCTTAACCATTGTGCCAGCAGGGCTTCTTAAATACTTATAAGAACTATGAATAAAAATAAGCCAGGATTAAAGATAGAGAATTATGGTTCTAGGTCAATTCTAGAATTTTCAAACAATTGCAAGCCTGCTTTAAATTGTCTCTCACCAGCCTGTTTGGATGTACCTTTCCATCCTTGAAATGCCTATCCTGAGACTTTTCATAGGTAGGGATTACTTCTAGGACACTGTTGAAATGAACATATTTTTTGTGAGGGTAGATCTCTGTAACTAACATACAAGTATGAATTCACCTTGGCTGCTAACCAAAAGGCCAGCAGTTCAAATCCACCAGACACTTCTTGGAGACCCTATGGAGCAGTTCTCCTCTGTCCTATAGGGTCGCTATGAGTCAGGATCGACTCAGTGGCAACACGTTTGGTTTTGGTTTTTATTGGGGCACAGAGTACAGTTTTTTGAAGACATTACCTTGTGCCTTGTGAAATCCTTGAAAGGGTTGACAACTGAATCATTTAGGGAAATGAGTCCTTCAAGATTGAGGGGGGAATCTAGGTGGCACATCACAGCATCCACCTCATGAAGTAACTTGTCCAAGGCCACAAACCTATTTAGTAGTGATGCTGGGACTTGGACCTCGTTCTCCAGACTCCTAGTTCAGTGCTCCTTCCATTCCCACTTGGCCTCTTTGTCTGTTATTCCTAGTACATATTATTCCTAGTACATTTCATCCCACAGTCAAAATTCCAAGGCTCTTTTACAGTTCTCCTTTGGAGCAACTCTACCCCAGCACTCTAGGAAGTAACATTTCCTTGAATATTTTCTAAGCCTCTTTGTGTAGGTAGTTGAATGTCTTGCAACTCGTGTGCAAGATCAAATGACACCTACAATTGGAAAAAAAGAACCAAATATTAAATCCCGTTACTCAGCTCAGGAGCACAACAAACAGAAAAAGTTCAAAAAGGGGCAATGAAAAAGAATTGAGTCATAATGGAAGTGTATGGAGTAATGAGTTTAATTTCCCAAATTCTCAATTTCCCCCCTCAGTTCCAAGCACATTTCTTTTTATGCAGTTTAGCTATAATTTTAGGGTAGCCTTCCGGTGTATTGACTAAGAACTAATTAGTGTATTTAAACCTTTTTTTTTTAACTTTTTTTTTTTATTATTGTAGTTAAATGAGGTTTACATTTCAAGTTAGTCTCCCATACAGAATTTTTTTTTTTAACATACATTGTTATGAGACCCCAACCGCTCACCCCATTCTGCGACAGCACACTCCTCCCCTCCGCCCCTGAATCCCCATGAGTATTCAACCAGCTCCTAACTCTCTCTGCCTCCCCCTCTCACCTCTGGACAAAAGCCGCCCATTTGGTCTCTTATATCTACTTGTCTAAGAGGCAAGTTCTTCACAAGTATCACTTTATGTCCCACAGTCCAGTCCAATCCCTGTTTGAAGAGTTGGCCTTGGAAATTGTTTTAGTTCTGGGGTGATAGAGAGACCAGAGGCCATGCTTTCCGGGGCACCGCCAGTCTTAGTCAGACCATTAAGTCTGGTCTTCTTACTAGAATTTGAGTTCTGCATCCCATCATTCTACTGCTCCATCAGGGACCCTCTGTTGTGTTCCCTGTCAGGACGTTCTTTGGTGGTAGCCGGACACCATCTAGTTCTTCTGGTTTCAGGCTGATGGAAGTCTCTGGTTTATGTGGCCCATTCTGTCTCTTGGGCCAATACTTTCCTTGTGTCTTTGGTGTTCTTCGTTCTCCTTTACTCCAAGTGGTTGGGACCAATTGATGCAGCTTAGATGGCCGCTTGCAAGCCTTTAAGACCCCATACGCCACTCACCAAAGGATGATGCAGAACATTTTCTTACTAAGGTTTGTTATGCCAATTGACATAGATGTCCCCTGAAAGCATAGTCCCCAGACCCCGCATCCCTGCTACTCTGTCTCTCGAAGTATTTGATTGTATTCAGGAAACTTCTTAGCTTGGGTTTCGTCCAGTTGTGGTGAATTCCCCTGTAGTGTGTGCTGTCCTTCCCTTCACCTAAGATCATTCTTATCTACTATCTAGTTAGGGAATAACCCTCACCCTCCCTCCCCACCCCCATAACCATCAAAGAATGTTTTCTTCTGTGTTTAAACCTTTTCTTGAGTTCTTATAATAGTGGTCTTATATAGTATTTGTCCTTCTGTGCCTGACTAAATACACTCAGCATAATAAGTTCTAGCTTCCACCAAGTTATACAGTGTTTCACAGCTTCATCATTGTTCTTTATCGTTTCATAGTATTCCATTGTGTGGATATACCATACTTGGTTTATCCATTCATCCATCGATGGGCACTTCGGTTGCTTCCATCATTTGGCTGTTGTGAACAGTGCTGCGATGAACGTGGGTGTGCATATATCTATTCGTGTGACGGCTCTTGTTTCTCTAGGATATATTCCAAGGAGCGGGATAGCTGGATCGTATGGTACTTCTATTTCTAGCTCTTTAAGGAAGTGCCAAATCGATTTCCAAAGTGGTTGTACCATTTTACATTCCCACCAACAGTGTATAAGTGTTCCAGTCTCTCCACAACCTCTCCAGCATTTGTTGTTTTGTGTTTTATGGATTAATGCTAGCCTTGTTGGGGTGAGATGATATCTCATTGTAGTTTTGATCTGCATTTCTCTGATGGCTAATGATCATGAGCATTTCTTCATGTGTCTGTTAGCTGTCTGAATATCTTCTTTGGTGAAGTGCCTGTTCATATCCTTTGCCCATTTTTTAATAGGGTTATTTGTCTTTTTGCTGTTGAGGTTTTGGAATATCTTGTAGATTTTAGAGATTAAATGCTGATCAGATTTGTCGTAGCCAAAATTTTTTTCCCAGTCTGTAGGTTGTCTTTTCACTCTTTTGGTGAAGTCTTTTGATGAGCATAAGTGTTTGATTTTTAGGGGCTCCCATTTATCTAGTCTCTCTTCTGGTGCTTGTGCATTGTTACTTATGGTTTGTATTGTGTTTATGCCATGTATTAGGGCTCCTAGCATTGTCCCTATTTTTACTTCTATCATCTTTATCATTTTCGATTCTATATTTAAGTCTTTGATCCATTTTGAATTAGTTTTTGTACATGGTGTGAGATATGGGTCTTGTTTCAGTTTTTTGCGTATAGATATCCAATTATACCAGCACTATTATTAAAGAGACTGTCTTTTCCCCAATTAATGGGCTTTGGGCCTTTGTCAAATATTAGCTGCTCATAGGTGGATGAGCTTATATCTGGATTCTCAACTCTGTTCCACTGGTCTGTGTATCTGTTATTGTACCAGTACCAGGCTGTCTTGACTACCGTGGCAGTATAATAGGTCCTAAGATCAGGCAGTGTAAGGCCTCCCACTTTGTTCTTCTTCTTGAGTAGTGCTTTATTTATCTGGGGCCTCTTCCCTTTCCATATGAAGTTGGTGATTTGTTTCTCCATCTCATTAAAAAACGTTGCTGGAATTTGGAACGGGATTGCATTGTATCTGTAGATTGCTTTGGGTAGAATTGACATTTTCACTATGTTGAGTCTACCTATCCATGAGCAAGGTATATTTTTCCACTTATGCAGGTCTCTTTTAGTTTCTTGCAGTAGTGTCTTGTAGTTTTCTCTGTAAAGATCTTTTACATCTCTGGTTAGATTTATTCCTAAGTATTTTATCTTTTTGGGGGCTGTTGTAAATGGTATTGATTTGGTGATTTCCTCTTCAAAGTTCTCTTTATTGGTGTAAAGGAATCCAATTGATTTTTGTTTGTTTATCTTGTATCCTGAAACTTTGCTAAAATCTTCTATTAGTTCCAGTAGTTTTCTTGTGGATTCCTTGGGGTTTTCCGTGTATAAGATCATATCATCTGCAAACAGAGATACTTTGACTTCTTCCCTACCAATATGGATGCCCTTTATTTCTTTTTCTAGCCTAACTGCTCTGTCTAGGACCTCGAGCACAATGTTGAATAATAGTGGTGATAAAGGGCATCCTTGTCTGGTTCCTGTTCTCAAGGGGAATGCTTTCAAAATCTCTCCATTCAGTATGATGTTGGCTATTGGTTTTGTATAAATACCCTTAGTTATACTGAGGAATTTCCCTTCTATTCCTATTTTTTTGAGAGTTTTTATCATGAATGGGTGTTGGACTTTGTCGAATGCCTTTTCTGCATCACTTGATAAGATCATGTGGTTCTTGTCTTTTGTTTTATTTATGTGATGGATTATGTTAATTGTTTTTCTAATGTTGAACCATCCCTGCATACCTGGTATAAATCCCACTTGGTCATGGTGAATTATTGTTTTGATCTGTTGCTGAATTCTATTGGCTAGAATTTTGTTGAGGATTTTTGCGTCAATGTTCATGAGGAATATTGGTCTGTAATTTTCTATTCTTGTGGTGTCTTTACCTGGTTTTGGTATCAGGGTTATGCTGGATTCATAGAATGAGTTTGGGAGTATTCAATCCTTTTCTATGCTCTGAAATACCTTTAGTAGAAGTGGTGTTATCTCTTCTCTGAAAGTTTGGTAGAATTCTCCAGTGAAGCCGTCCGGGCCACGGCTTTTTTTTGTTGCCAGTTTTTTAATAACCTTTTCAATCTCTTCTTTTGTTATGGGTTTATTTAGTTGTTCTACCTCTGTTTGTGTTAATTTAGGTAGTTAGTGAGTTTCTAGAAATTTGTCCATTTCCTCTAGGTTTTCAAATTTGTCAGAGTACAATTTTTCATAGTATTCTGTTATGATTCTTTTAATTTCAGTTGGGTCTGTTGTGATATCACCCATCTCATTTCTTATACGGGTTATCTGCTTCCTCTCCAGTTTTTCTTTTGTCAGTTTGTCCAGTGGTTTATCAATTTTGTTGATCTTTTCAGAGAACCAGCTTTTGGGCTTGTTAACTCTTTCCATTGTTTTTCTGTTCTCTATTTCATTTAATTCTGCTCTGATTCTTACTATTTCCTTCCTTCTGGCACCTGTAGGCTTCTTTTGCTGCTCTCTTTCGACTTGTTCCAGTTGTAGGGTTAATGCTTCAATTATGAGCCTTTCTTCTTTTTGGATGTGTGCATTTATTGCTATAAACTGACCTCTGAGTACTGCTTTTGCTGTGTCCCAAAGGTTCTGGTAGGATGTGTTTTCATTCTTATTTGATTCTATGAATTTCTTTATTCCATCCTTAATTTCTTCTATAACCCGGTAGTTTTTGAGCAAGGTGGTTTTCAGTTTCCATGTGTTTGATTTTTTTTTTTTGCTTGCTTTTTGTGTTGTTGATTTCCACTTTTATGGCTTTATGGTCAGAAAAGATGCTTTGTAGTATTTTGATGTTTTGGATTTTGTTAAGGCTTGCTTTATGGCCTAATATGTGGTCTATTCTGGAGAATGTTCTATGTGCGTTGGAAAAGAAAGTATACTTGGCTGCTGTTGGGTGGAGAGTTTGGTATATGTCTATGAGATCAAGTTGGTTGATTGTAGCACTTAGCTTTTCTGTGTCTTTGTTGAGCTTCTTTCTGGATGTGCTGTCCTTCACCAAAAGTGGCATGTTGAAGTCTCCTACTACTATTGTGGAGCTGTCTATCTATCTCTTCAGAGCTGTTAGAGTTTGTTTTATGTATTTTGGAGCACTGTTGTTGGGTGCATAAATATTTATTTTAGTTATGTCCTCCTGGTGTATTGACCCTTTAATCATTATATAGTGCCCTTCCTTATGTTTTGTGGTGGATTTTGCTTTAAAGTCTATTTTGTCAGAGATTAATATTGCCACTCCTGCTCTTTTTTGAGTGTTGTTTGCTTGATATATTTTTTTCCATCCTTTGAGTTTTAGCCTATTTGTGTCTTTAAGTCTAAGGTGTGTCTCTTGTAGGCAGCATATAGATGGATCATGCTTTTTTATCCAATATCCCACTCTCCGTCTCTTTATTGGTGCATTAAGTCCGTTTACATTCAGTGTAATTATTGATAGGTATGAGTTTAGATATCATCCTGATATCTCTTTTTGTGTGTTGTTCACAGTTTCTTTGTTCTCCTCAATTTTCTGTGCTGAGTCGTTTTTCTTTATTTTTTATTTTTTTCGTCTTTTTCTTTGTTGTAGATTTTGTGTTTGCTGGGTCTGTATGTTTTTCTACTTTTTTATTTTGATTTGTAGGATTGTTAGATTCTTTTGTGGTTACCTTAATATTTAACCCTAATTTTCTAAGTTTATACCAGTGATTTGTTACTTTATATTGCCTTAACTTCCCCTCCATATAGAAAATCAATGTCTCCATTTTTTAAGTCCCTCTTTTTTTGTTTTAATATTATCCTTTTTTTTTTTTTTTTACAAATTGATATCTGTTTCCCTCTTTTCAATGTTTTATCTTTGATGTAGTTTCGATTTCCATGTCTGAGTCAATATCTGGTTGTTCTGTCCTGTGTTCTAGTCTTGCGTTGTTAGCTGGTGTTATTGATTATGTAACTGTAGGACTCCCTTTAGTATTTCTTTTAATTTGGGTTTGGTTTTTGCAAATTCCCTGAACTTCTGTTTATCTGGAAATGCCCTAATTTCACCATCATATTTGAGGGACCATTTTGTTGGATATGTAACTCTTGGCTGACAGTTATTTTCCTTCAAGGCTTTAAATATGTCATCCCATTGCCGTCTAGCCTGCATGGTTTCTGCTGAGTAGTCTGAGCTTATTCTAATTGACTCTCCTTTGTAGATGACTTTTCTTTTATCCCTGGCCCCTCTTAAAATTCTCTCTTTATCTTTGGTTTTGGTAAGTTTGATTGTAATATGACTTGGTGACTTTCTTTTGAGATCTACCTTATGTGGGGTTCAATGAGCATCTTGGATAGATATCTAGATATCTTCTCATCTTTCATGATATCAGGGAAGTTTTCTGTCAACAAATCTTCTCTGTATTTTCTGTTATCCCCCCGTGTTGTGGTACTCCAATCACTCGTAGGTTATTTCTCTTGATAGAGTCCCACATGACTCCTAGAGTTTCTTCATTCTTTTATCTGATTTTTCCTCAAATACGTTGGCGTCAAGAGCTTTATCTTCAATGTCACTAATTCTAACTTCTACTGCCTCAGTTCTGCTCCTATGACTTTCTACTGAGTTGTCTAATTCTGAAATTTTATTGTTAATCTTTTGGATTTCTGATTGATGTCTCTCTATGGATTCTTGCAGCCTATTAAGTTTGGCATTATGTTCTTGAATAACTTTTTTAAGTTCCGCTACTACTGTGTCTGTATGTTGCCTGGATGTTTCTGTGTTCTGTAGAATTTCCTTTCTTATTTCTAGAAGAGTTCTGTTTATTAATCTTCTGTATTCTGTCTCTGGTAATTCCAAGAAGTTCTCTTCCTCCAGAGAATTTATTGATTCTCTATTTTGGGAGCTAGCTTAAGCCATCATGGACTACCTCTTTATGTGACTTGATACTGACTGTTGTCTCCGAGCCATCAATAATTTATTATAATTTTATTTTGTGTTTGCTTAGTGAGACCTAGCTTCTTATTTCGTTTTGTTTTGATATGCCCAAATAGGCTGCTCATGTGCACTAGTTTGATTTTTGACACCTTTTGATCTCTAATGTCGTATCACCAGGTAGGTAGTTCTGTAACTAAGTACGTGCACACCGGAGTCCGTTAAAATTTCCTATATGGGATCAGCTCGGGTGTGCAGGCAGTCGGTCACCAAGTGTGTGATGCAGCTCTCACCCCCAGTCCTAGAGAGGCATGGGTGATTGGTGCAGGCACTGGACTCTCGCTGTGGTAGGGGATCACGTGCTGAGCCAGGCAGGGGGCTGACAGCTGCCCCTGAGATTCTGAAAGAAAAGCATGTCCCTATTCTCTAGGGTGAATAGGTAATTGAGTTTTGCAGCCGGGCTACGAGCACCCCACTATGTTGCCTGCAAAGACTCAAGGGCACCACTTTTTCTTGAACTCCTGTAGTAGGTGACTAGGCACTTTAGGATCTATCACCAGTCCTCAAGACCCTGCTACAGATCGATAAAAGTGCCTACTTGAGGGGCAGGGCTGTTTCGAGGATCACAAATCTGCCCGTTCACAGCTGAAGCAGTTGAAGTTAAACTTCAGACGTTTGCCCGGTTGTACTGTGGTAGTGAGGGCCAACGCTGTTGAGATGGGTCCCCACAAGTCTATACAGGGGTGTATGGCACTCAGAGTCTGTGGACCCCTGATTTCTATGGCCAGCAAAGGAGCTGTGCCGACCCTGTGTTCCTGGCCTAGGGGAGCCAGCAGCTTATTTGTTCCTTCTCCAAGGTCATGAGAATGGCCAGGGTGCCTTTTGGGATCTACTTCTGGCCCAGTGGACTCCTGGTGCAGAGCGGGGAGGGAGGAGGTAAAAGGAAGAGAGGTTTTTCCTAAATCTGGTGCAGAGCACAGAGGTAGGAGGTAAAAGGGAGAGAGGTTTTTCCCAAATCTGGTGCAGAGCACAGAGGTAGGAGGTAAAAGGGAGAGAGGTTTTTCTCAAATGGGCTTTTTTTTTTTTGTTTGTTTTAAATTGCCGCAAAAGGGTGTGCGCATGTACTTATCCTAGCCTCTTAGGAGCTGCTCTTCACTGGTATGGAGTGTCCAAGCAGAATCTCTGCTGCTGGGTCTCTCTTGATGTGGAAACTGCTTCTGGAGCATGTGCACTGCACAGCTGTGTGCTTGCTTCACCGCAGCCCGGTGTGGCTGTGTCTCTGCAGTATCGCCGCCGCGGCTCTAGCGCTTCTCACCTCTTCCAAACAGTCTTCCTCTCCCATATGACTCGGGTGGATTTCTTAACCTTGCCTTGTTCAGGGCTGCCAGATGTTCACGTAGAATCAAATCACTTGTTGTTCCAGATCTTTGTTGTAAGAGGGATTTAGGAAGTGTCTAACTAGTCCGCCATGTTGACCACCATATTTAAACCTTTAATGTGTCTGATTTGTGAATTGCAACTTTTGTGGTTTTCCTTTTTCTGTGCAATTTGGCCAAAGCTAAACCATCTTTTAAAATACTACCCTTGAAAATAAAATCCTTTGCTGCCAAGGGAATTCCTGCAGGTTCCTGATGGCAGCTAGGAAGCAAAATGAATGCTTCTCTCTCCCTGATTCCAGTCTAAAAGGGTCAGTTCTCCAGAAGAGCCATGTGACCTAGCTGGAATGGAGATTGAACCAGGCCACACTCACGTTGTTCATCTTGTCAGCATCTGACCCACATTCCTTCTCTGGTTTTCTTTGGCACCCTGAATCCGGCTCCTCCACATCAAAATCAGAGCTATCATACATAATCATCTCTGCTGTAATTTCATAAATAGTAAGATGGTGTATATTTGCTATTAAATACTGCAGTAGACATTACTAGTGTTCACAGATATGGCTGTACTGCCCTTCTCGGCATCCTTGTAGTTGGATGGGACCAGGTGACTATTTCTGGCCAATAAAATATTAACAGAAGTGATGCATCTCATTTCTAGGCTGAATTAGTAAAAATCCCATGTGTTATTCTCATCTCATTTTCCCCCTGCTTATGTGATGGTGAAGGAGGCCTACCTAGTGCTGGGATAATGAAGCCCCACCTTAACCTCCTCACCCCCACACCCCCCAAAAAAGGGAAGTTGCCTTGATCCTTGAGTCACCATTTGGAGAATGACTTTCCTGGAGGGTCATCCAGACACATAGTGGACTTCGAATTAGTGAAAAATAAATCTTCATGTTGTAAAGCACTGGTATTTTTGTTGTTGCTCTTGCAGCATAGCCTAACTTATACTGACTAGTATAAGTACTTCCTCTCCTATCCCATCTTTCCCAGCACCAAGTACCTCAAAAGTTGGTAAACTCTTCCTCTCTGGTCTATAACAGCCTAACAAGCCTTGCAGTTGTGTTCTCAGTGTACACGCTTGGATTACAGTCATTCTCACACTGCCGTGCTGTGTATTTCTTCATTCTTTTTGTCTCCCCAAAACTATCTGTTAGCTTATGAAGTGAGGAATTGTGTTTCTTCACCTTTCTAGTCCCTTAACTTAGTACAAGTCCAGGATTATAGTAAGCATTCATGAAAAGTTTATTGTGCAATGAATTGATGACTGAATGTCTCTTTCGGGCATTGTAAGAAGGTATATGGCACTCAAGACTTTTCTAGTTCTTTTTATCTACTGTTGGTTTTGGAGCCCTGGTGGGGCAGTGGTTAAGAGCTTAGCTGCTAACCAAAAGATTGGCAGTTTGAACCCACCATCTGCTCCTTGGAAACCCTATGGGGCAGTTCTACTCTGTCCTATAGGGTAGCTATGAGTTGTAATCGACTTGACGGCAACGGGTTTGGTGTTTTTGGTTTTCATTGGTTCTAGTTCACATTTCATTGAGTCTCCTGCAGAGAGGGCAAGAGGATGTGAAGATACCTCAATGAGAATTAGGAATAGGCTTTGGAATCCTTATAGGCCCTCATCATTTATCATCTCTGTGACCTTGGGCACAGGTCTGTGACCTCCTTAAGCTTTATTTTTCTCATCTGTAAAAGTGGGATTAATAGTACCTGTTTTACAGGGTTCATGTGAAGATTACATGTAACAGTGCATGTAAATAGATTACCATGGTGCCTTGCACAGAATACATAGCATATAACATAATACCATCTCTTTAATACCCTTCCTTCCCTTTAGGTTCCTGTCTCTACTTTGACCCTGACTTCCACCTACCATCTGGTGTCCACTCATTGTCCACAGATTGTTTTATACCTGATCTTGCCTCAGCTAAGCCTGTCCTCTTCACACAGTGGCCTGGGCAACAAGTTCACTTTTTGTTTTCCTTTCTTTCTAAACTATAGTTAGTTGGTTTAAATATGGCTAATAATCTAATCATTACTATGGTCAATTGGCTTAACATGTCAAATGGCTAATCTGATAGCTTTAGGAGTGCTTGGATTTTAACACAGAATATCTGGAAATCCGAAGGTTTATAATGGCAGGATCCCAGGCAAGAGTGACTAGTTTTGGGGAGAACTGGGGATAATTCACGCTGTAATTTCTCAGTCTGTGTTTGATTCACATCATGTAGATGCTCACTGATTCTCCTTATGACTGAAACTGGCCCTGAGTCAGTGGCCCCCACCATACACACACCTAGATGTATGAGATAGAAGGCCCACTGTTTTTTTTTTTTTTTGGCATACATTTTTTTCATTTTATTTGCATAATTACACATAAATAGATATTGTCTATTCTCAGGTAACTTTCAATTTAAAAGTTTATTATTGCTACCTTTCAGTGTGATATTTCTTTATTTTTAAAATTCATTCATATCATCCAGATACTGTCATTGATCCAGATTCTCAAAACTTTAATAGAACCCAAAGCAGAAAAGGTAGACGGTTGAAGCACTAGAGTCCTTAGTCAGTAAATCTTGCTTTATGACATTACTCATATAGCAAATAAAGCTGACTTCCTATCCTTCAACAGAAGCAAAGGGAATTCCACTGTCCCTTGCTCACCTTAATTTCCCATGTAACTCCCCATTCTAGGTATCTTCTGTGTACCCTCCAAGCTAGTCTGCCTTCTCCATTCTGCCAGGTGTCTTTTGAGGCTGATCCACATGGACAGCATCAACAGGCTCCCTTGCCTTCTGTTTTTCACATCTGTCAGTGGAAGACACGGGCAGGATTTTGGAGGGAGAGAAGAAGGAGGTTGGAGCATTTATTTCCCTAGGCACCTAGCATGATTGTGTCCCTCTGTGGAAGGCCAGAGCTTCCGTCAGGTGGTCTGCTCCATTTAACTACCTCTGGTCTTCTGTGACTATTCTCTTCTCTTACCCCTTCATGGATGGGGTACTGATGGCTCCCCAATATGGCTAACCCCAAGGTACTTTTTCAACCCAAACTAGTTTCCCTAAACCCTGTTTACACCTTTGCAAATAGTTCTTTTATTAAATTCTCAAATATCCCATTGAGTGTATCATCTGTTTCCTGCCCGGACCCTGGCTGATACTCTCACCACCCCACTTTCTACTTGGAACCTGAAACTGAATTATCCAGGGAAACTTCTCAGCTAGACCTAATCCTTTCCTTCTGAGGCTACAGGAAAACCTCCACATTTAAAACCTCCACATTCCTGGACCAAGTTGAGCCATTTTTCCTTATTTTATGAAAGTGTGCTGCATTTTTCTTTTTTTTTTTCCTCTTAAGAAAGTGTTATCAGCATAAGAGTTTTCAGCTTATCCCAGGTCCAGGGTTGGAGGTGGGCTTCCAGAAAGTTATGACAAATGCCCATACATGTCAAGCTGTGACAGTCACAATGGGCTGAGATTTCAAAAATCTTATGAAAGACAGACTTTGAAGTGCCTTATTCAGAGGCAGCCAAAGCTTTTATCATCAGAGGAGGAGATTCTAATGTGGCCTGATAATTAGTGTAGAGTAGGGCCTTCATCCACTCCAAAGACTGAGATGCCAGGGCTGGAATGTGCCCTGAACCCAAATGCAATTGCATCAAGAGCCTAGGTCTCATTCCTGAAAATTATAACCATATCAACCATAGTTTTATGAAATAGGGCATCATTTTTTAAAAAGGCTTGGATACTTATAGAGCTATTCAAATAACCATTGAGTCATTTGAACTGAAATAGGAGTCAGTTCAGTGTGGCAGTTCATAAATTAGAGGTCCTGTTCTTTCAAGGAGAGGGCACAAATGCCAAGCAAACAGTTAGATGCGCTAGTTTGCTAATAATTATTGTTATGCCCATGACCACAGAGGAATGGGGGAAAACGTGGAATAAGGGGTGACCTTCTGAATAATTTTAATTTGACTTTAAAATGTAATTGGAAGCCATCAGTCATCAGACACATACAGAAAACACTTGTTTTAAATATTTGCTTATTCATTTATTCGCTCAACTTGTTTTTTTTAAGCTGAAACTATTTGCAAGGGGAAAAAAATAAATAAAGGACAGGCTGTGCTTTATAGAGTTTCTAGTTTAATGTGAAGGCCTGACGAGGCATAATCATGATAGATTTATGCTAAGTGCCTTGTGGCCGAATGAGCAGGGGACCATGAAGCACGGAGGAAAAGCTCCTGACTGTGGGCTAGGGAGTATGGCTTGGGCAAAATCAGGGTAGCGTGAGCCTTTCAGGACAAGTTGTAGTGTCTCAGGTGGGCAGTGCCAGGAAGGAACTTCCCAGCAGACAATGCAAGGAGCTTTCTGCTTGAGGAAGCAGGAACAATCGAGGGAACTGGAGGTGGTTCTGCAAGGTTGAGACATGGGGTTTGTGGGGTGCAGGGCTGAAAGTATCTCCGATCTAGAGGGTATTGAACTCTAAGGGATTTGAAATTTCATCCAAAGTCCAGTGGTTGCAAGCTTTGGTAGGTGTTCAAATCACCTGAAGTGCTAGTGAACTGGAGATTACTGAGCCTGCCCTTTGGCATTCTGATGTAGCACGTCTGCGGTGGAATTCATGAAGTGGCATTTTAATTAAAAAGTAATCTAGGGACCAGATTTTGAGAAATGCTGTCACAGTAGATGGAAAGCCCTGGAAGGATATTAAATGGAGGATGTTGCAAATAGCTTATATGTATGGGCAATCATTTACTCTCTTTCTCACTTCTTCTTACTGTTCTTCTGATTTAACCCTGGTTTTGTGATAATCAGGAAGATTGAGGGTACTTCTGAACTGACCCATTGTTGAGGAATTGCAGTGGATATGTGACCCCCTTCAGGTGATCACTTGAGAGCTACTTCACCACTGTCATGTATATAATTGATGAAGATCTCAAGCAACTCCAACGTGTAACTGAATGGATTTGCAAAATCAAATCCAGTGTGCAGTGGGAAAATAAAACAGTTTACATAAAGAATAAAAACCAGCAGAAAGGGAGTAGCTGTTACCAGGAGACTGGGATGCCTTGTCAAGAGAGAAGCTTTGAGCAAGCGTCAAGTTGCCTGGCAACATGGGGAAAAATAGAAAATATATTGAATGAGATATTTTTCGGTGTTTAATAAAAAGGGCATTCGTCTGTAGAGACAAATAGTTTCTGGTCTTAAGTTCAAGAAGGAATTTGTATATCATAGTCAAGGTCAATTATGGTTTCGGAAAACACCTAAAATATATTCCTGTTGTAAGAAAATGACTTTTTTTTTCAATTTTTTTTGTTGTACTTTAGATGAAGGTTTACAGAACAAATAGTTTCTCATTAAACAGTACGCATATTGTTTTATGACATTGGTTAACAACCACATGACATGTCAATGCTCTCCCTTCTTGACCTTGGGTTCCCTATTATCAGCTTTCCTGTCCCCTCCTGCCTTCTAGTCCTTGTCCTGGGCTCTTGTGCCCCATTAGTCTTATAAATTGTTTTATGGGCCTGTCCAATCTTTGTCAGAAGGATGAACCTCGAGAGTGACTTCATTACCGAGCTAAAACGGTGTCCGGGGGCCATACTCTTGGGGTTTCTCCAGTCTCTGTCAGGCCAGTAAGTCTGGTCTTTTTTTGTGAGTTAGAATTTTCTTCTGCATTTTTCTCCAGCTCTGTCTGGGACCCTCTGTTGTGATCCCTGTCAGAGCAGAAAATGACTTATTTTTTTAAACTTCAAATACCTGCATAAGGAAAGGATCAGGAAGTTTGTAGGGGCATGTAAATATTTTTGGAGGGTGGTTTAAAAGCATTGCACCTGAAGAAAGTACACTGTTTTGGTTTCCATTTGATTGCACACACACAGGGCTTTCCATTTGTCCTTACAAATAATGCTATAACATGAATGCTATTAAAATTAAGTTACTCTACTCAAAACCTTGCTTCCAAAAAACATCTGAGATTGTTACAATTATCAATGTCTAGATGCCTTTGAAAGGGAGACCTGGTGGCACAGTGGTTAAGCAATTGGCTGCTAACCAAAAGTTTGGTGGTTTGAACCCACTACCTGCTCCACGAGAGAAAGATGTGGCAGTCTGCTTCCCTAAAGATGTACAGCTTTGGAAACCCTATCGGGCAGTTCTGCTATGTCCTGTAGGGTTGCTGTGAATTGAGATTGACTAGGTGGCAATGGGTTAGATACCTTTGGCCTAATAAAATTTCATGTCTGATTCACAGTACAAGTGACACATGAGACCAGGGGATATGCATTAGTTATCTGCAATGGAAAATAAAAAGCATATATTTTGGAATAAAAAGGGAACAAAAAGAAAAAGAAAAATCCAATGAGGATAGTGCAGAGAAAGAAAAAAAGTGAGGAGAATTTTTTTGTAAGACTCTTTTATTATAACGAGCAAGCATGAAACAACTGTTGAGAGATTCCTGTGAGCCCCTGTAGTAGAGAATGAGCTGAATGGACAGAATATTTACCTGGGAATTTGGGGAACTGGTTTGGTATCTGTTGTCTTGGCTATGTAAATATTGTTTGAGCTCTGTATGCACCAGTTTTCATCCCTTGTAAGATAAAGGGATTAGTTACAACAGGTCAAGGGTTGGCAACTACAGCCCAGGCGCTACATCCAGGAGCCACCTGTTTTTACGAATAAAGTTTTATTGGAACACAGCCACACCCATTCATTTGTATATTGTCTATGGCTGCCTTCATGCTACAGTAGCAAAGTTAAGTAGTTGTGACAGAGAGCCTATGGCTTGTAAAGCCTAAAATATTTATTATTTGACCCTTTACAGAAAATGTTTGCCAACCCCTACAATAGATGATTACATGAATTAGTGATAATATCATTTTGGTTCCTGTAAACTGGAACCAAAATTAACAATAGCTGAAGCAAAGTAGAAGTTTCTTTCTCTCTCAAATGAAAGTAGGAGCTGGTAGGGCAGTTCCCATTTGGAAAGGAGCCCCGGCTCTTATCTTATTGCTCTGACATCTTTAACCAAGATTTCCTGGTCGTGGCCCAAGATGGCTACTCTAGCTCTTATCTCACTTCTGCCTGCGAGCCATCAAGAGAGGGGAAGGGTAACAAAGAGGCATTCTCTTTCCTTAAAGGGCAAAACTTGGCAGTTGAACACATAACCTCCACTCAAGCTGTTTAATCCTCAACTTAGTAATAAGGCCATATCTGCAAGGGAGGCTGGGAAATATAGTCTTTACCTGGGTGAGCTTGTACCCTACTAAAAATTATATTGCTGTATAAGAAGAGGAGAACAGGTGTGGGGGACGGTTAGCAGCTAGCTGCCATATTTGATCATCTCTGAATTTCTTTTAGCTTAAAATCCTATGAACGTATTTTTGTATATGAAAATCACAGAAACAGATAAGTCATGAAAGTGCCAACAACCAAGAATGGATTCATTTTTTAGTCAGTCCCTTTTGTATTGGGGCACTGCTTTGATGATCTGTTTCTCCAAACTCAGAGGCTTAAAAGAACACTAACCACTCATTTGATCAAGATATTATTGGGTAGGACTCAACAGAGACAGCTTATTCTTGATGTATATGGTGTAAACTTGGATAGATTACATAGGGGTCTGTGAGGTCCCTTCCAAGGTAGCCTCACTCACATGGTTGGCAAGTTGGAGCTGGCCTAAATTCTCTAAGTATCTGCTTAAACTTCCTTACAGTTTGGCAGCTGGATTCCAAGAGAAAGGAAGGAGAAGCTGCCAGTCTTCTCAAAGTCTAGGCCCAGTACTGGCAGTCATTTGCACTGTAGTCTGTCATTCAAAAGGATCACAAAGCCCAGCCCACAGTCAAGAGGGCGAACAGATAGACTCCACCTCTTGGTGGGTGTTGTGGCAAAGAACTTGTCACCATCTTTAATTCACACAGGTAAAGAAGTACAGATTATCCTCAATTTGTTATAAACATATGTTTTGATAAGTCTTTTTGTGGGTCAGTGTTTGAAATTCAGAGCACATTTCCCAAAGATAATCATTTTGCAGATGACATTTAGAAATATAGTTAGGTAGGTTATGAGAACAGGCTTTGGCACCAGATAGTTTGGGTTTGAATTCCATGTTGCATCGGAGGAAGTTAGTTGACCAATCCAAGCCCCAGTTTTACAGTGGGGATAGTAATAGTGCTCATGACAGTTGTAAGTCTTAAATGAGAAACTATGCCTAAAGCACTTAGCACAAAACCTAACACATAGTAGATGTCCAATAAATGTAATTATAAATTAATTATAATTATAAAAATAATTATCATTTTTGTCCACTGAAGATATATCATTGATAAGAGCCCTAAGCCCTCTTTAAGCCCAGAGTGCCACACCTAGAAGTTACTTTAAATTGTAGTCTTCGTCTCTGAAAAGCCCTATACTCAGAATCTGGCAAAGTGGTGTCAAAAGGATAAGGAAGTTGGCTGGCATGAGTTTCTGATGATAGCATTTACCGTGACTGCATAGAAAGAATGTAAGAGAACTGTATACAATGGGTGTACACAAATGGACTATTAGTAAGCAGAAGATTGCCTAGACCAGTATTTCTCAACCTGTTTTTAAAAATTATTATTATTGCTTTCCTATAATAATAATGACATTATTATTATTGTTATTATAGGAGCCTTTAAGTTGCCTTAAGGTGGTTGCAAGTGATTATATGCTTGACCACTAATGGAAAGGTTGGTAGTTCGAACCCACCCAGAGGTGCCTGGGAAGAAAGACTTGTCGATCTGCTTCCAAAAGGTCACGGCCTTGAAAACCCTGTTGAGCAGTTCTCTGCACACATAGGATCTCGATGAATCAGAATCCACTTGATAGCAGCTGGTCTGGTTTTTAAGGAGCCTTTAAGACATTTTTTTCTAATTACCCCCTAAGAAATTTTAATATCTCGGATACACTACTTATGTACTGTATGTATATCTGTTCTTTACCCATTAGAAGAGTTTTTTATCACCACCACACCAATTTTCACTCCCATAGGGGCAATTATGACACCTGTTGGAAATGTATAACCTAGACTTATGCATCCTAGGAAAACCCCTCACAGTCATTTAGTCAGGTAACCAACAACTTTATTTAAGGTATTTTGCTTAAACAGTGTGGGTAGGAGGAACATGTATAAGGTTAATTTATTAGGCAATCTCTGTTGTTGTCATTATGACAAAATTAATTAAATAATTCATTTTATAATTATTATTATTTTTTTTATTACTGGAGTGTAAGCTTTGTAGGATGGCAGGGGGCATGCCTGTCTTAGTCATTGTTAAATGGATTCAGACACAAAATAGGTACTTGAAATATGTATCTTGAATAAATTAATGAGGATTTTAATGTCTGGAAAAAGAGGGAAAGAAATGTAAATATAAAGCATTCATGAGCTTATTTAGAATTATATATGAAGGATAGCAAGATATAGGGGGAATTGAGACAGCCAGCGTCATTTTCCTTTGCTCAGGAATGACTTAATCCTTTCCTTGAGGAACTTTCTAGACTAAAGCTTGGTGATGCACCCTTGTCTTGTTCATTGTTAAATGCCATAAAGGTCTTAACTCAATGCCTTATAAATGTGGGTTACATATTGTTGAATTAATGAAGGAGTAGGTAAGATATGACTATCAAGTCTTAAGAAGAAAGAGAGGTATAAGTTTTCTTGGTCTCATATTTTTCCATTTATTTAAAGATACATTTAGAATTATCTACATTTAGGGTTTTTTTTTTCCCAAAAGGAACATTTTATGTTTTAAGAAAAGTGTTTTTGACATTAATATTTTTTTCAGTTTAATACATGTCAGATTCTTATCTTCCTGTTATTCCTTCATTCCATCTAAAAATATTTCGTCTAAAACAACTACTTTCTTTTTTTCATGAAATAGACTTTAAAAGCCCAGTTATTAACCCCCTTAGAAGATAAAAGGACAGTAGGGAGATTGAAAAAAAAACAAAAAAACTAGAATGAGTTGGATGTATCAGTTCTTTTTTTGTTACATTTTTGCGGCTGCCATGGAGAGACTATAAAAGCTTCAAGTCTGATTTTGGAGGATAAATTCCCAACAGCCTCCACTTTCAAAGAGTGATCAGTATTGTGGACAAAAGGGGGGTATTTCTTCAATATGTCCGTTTGATTTTATTTTGTGCAACAGCCACCTTTGTAAACCACACTGACATGTCAGAAATATGAAACTGTCTTCAGTTTACTGCCCTGAAAGAGATGTGTGGCAAAAAAATTAAAAATAAAAGTAAATAAATAAACCTAGGAATGCCTGAGTAAGTAATTTTATTTTTTATGATTCAAGCCCCAAAAGGTCTTGAACTGTCAGATTTATTGTCTATCCAATTTTATGACTTTTAGTTGTATTTATTCTTTGATGTTCACCATCAACAGTGCCTACATGAGCTGTGGTCTGTGGGCTTTCATATTGCTAAATCATTTTTTAAGCTTTAGTTGTAGCTTCTATTTAGCATCAATCCCCCGAGACATGCCATTAACATGAATCATTTCTGAAAGTGTTTGGTGCAATATGAACTCCTTGTTGAGTCAGTCACTCATTGCGATGGAAAGAAATGATGACCTTCTCAGAAATACTCATCACGGTTAAATAACCAAGGACGGGACTCAATGGTCAGGGACTTCTGATTGGGGTGCTCCCCTGGGCTCAATCATTGCCCCCAAAGGGGGAGATGGGAGGTCAGTGCAGCTTCAGAAAGAGAAAAAGAAAAGAAGGGGAAAAAGGGCAGGAAAAATGCTGACCCACACCACAGCTGTTTTATCAGACAGTCTGTTTTTTCCTTCTTCCATGGGAGTTATTTTCACAGCAGGAACTTCTGGGGCTTTCGTTAAAACTATCTGAATGCATTCTGCTCTAATACTCAATTTTAAACTTGAGATCATGTGTTTTTTCAATAAAGCTATGCAGTTCAGTTACCTTCTCTGATTTTTCTGCCATGGCTTCTCCTGACCCGTGACATTTTTGTCTCAGTTCAAACTCCGTATTTAGCTGCTCAGTTAATAGAGACCTGGGAATCTCATGACTGACTAAAAAGTTTCTGAAAGCATTGGGTATAACTGTCACTGGTAATACATTTTTTCTTGGTTTATACTTAGTGTTTAGACATTTTCAAGATGTAGGCCAGTGTAGCCAACTCTGCATGTTGCTGTTGTTGTTACTTGCCAAGGAGGCTGTGACTTGTGGCCACCCCATATACAACAGAATGAAACATTGCCTGGTCCTGCACTATCTTCACAATCATTGGTATGCTCAACCCCATTGCTGCAGTAACTGTGTATTTTAAGTGCCTTCCAACCTGAGGGGCTCATTTTACAGCACTATACTGGTTAATATTCTGTTGTGATCCATAGGGTTTTCATTGGATAATTTTCAGAAATAGATAGCCAGGCCTTTCTTCCTAGTCTGTCATTGTCAGGAAGCTCTGCTGAAACCTGTCCACCATGGGTGACCCTGCTAGTATTTGAAATACCAGTGGCATTGCTTCCAGCATCACAGCAACACACAACCCACCACAATACACAAACTGACAGGTGGTGGAACTCTGCATACACAGGGTCATTAATAATTTATAGATAATTCTAGTAGATTGACATTCTTTAGCTTATGTTTAGCTAAATTTGGCAAAATATGGGTATATTCTAAAGCAGTGGTCAACAAACTACAGATTGTTTTTATAAATAAAGTTTTATTGGAACGCAGCCACGCTCCTTCCTCTCTATATTGTCTGTGGCTGCTTTCATTTTATGGGGGCAAAGTTGAGTAGTTGCAGTAGAGACCATACAGCTCTCAAAGACTGTAATATTGTACTATCTGGGCCTTTATAGAAAAAGTTTTCTAATCCTTGTCCTAAACTGTAGGTGTTCGAACATAATCCTGTTTACTAAATAAACAATAAAAATGGTTTTATTTAATGGGATCTCCTCCAACCTTAAGGCCAGATTGTTGAGTGAAATGCCAGCAAATTTTAGGAGAAAAACCAAAGGCCATAACTTTCAACTTTGCTGTGATTATTTGGCTCTATGTGTTTAGGCATTGTTTCAAATGCCATTTTTGTTGTTGTTATTTCTATTTAAGTAGATTTTCTTCAGATTGCAAAATATAACATTTTTTCATGTATATGTAAAACTTTTGGGGCACTTGGTTTTGTAAGTTTTTGTTGTAGTTGCTCTTATATAAACTGATAACATTTAATATGATTTAATAAAAATTTACCAATTTGTCAGGGAAAATATAGTCTGTTTTTGTTTTAATCTGATTTTTTTTTTAAAGAAATAATGAGGTTCAACCTTTTTGACCCTGTGTTTTGTTGCCTCTACTTATTCATGAATTCACTGTTCACATCCTTCACCCTTTTATTTTTCAATATAGAATTTTGCTGAAATTCTTGAGTAAGGTGGTCAGACCCTTTATATATGTCATTCTAGCATGAATATTCCAACCAGAATTTATACTGGTTTGGCCTCCATGTTACAAGCATATTCCCAATGCCCTGAGGGTAGAGTATCTTCTATTTGTCTTTGATTTTAAAATATAATAAAGCACCTATGACAGCAGGAATCACAAAGTGTTAAGTAAACATTTTAAGAAAAGAAAATATGAATTAGTGTTTTATGTTTCAAAATAAAGGCAGATGTTTCTAATGCACTGAAATTACAGAAAATTATGTCTTCTCCCAACCAACCAAAGAGTTTAAAGTTGTCTAGAGTATTTCCCATGGCCTGATCTTTTCTTATTTTCTCTTAAGCTTAACCATGCTTTAGGGTTCACGTGATTTTTATATGGTATGATGCAGTATAATTGAATGAGATCCTTACTTCCAGATGATAGATGCCTATGATTGAGAAGAAAGCACTTTCTTTAAATTGTAACTGACTTATGAAGATAAATGGCTTGTTAGCTTAAGTAGCTGTATATCTTGTCAATTCTAAAAAGAGACTGAGACTAAAATATCTAGCAATTCCAGAATATTTGCCTGGTGAATGTGTATGTGTGTGTATGTCATGAACACAAACATATACATACTACTTAGATTACGTTACTCCAAGGCAAAATGCACACAGGCCCTACTCGTATAATAGTAACTTCTATTTTTAATAATCCAAAAATAAAGCTGATGGTCAAAGGGAAAGTTTATTTCCTTTACTAGGGAAATAGATAATAGTTTTGATTTATGGCGGTCACAGAGAGAGTTATTCTCTGTTGACATGTGTCAGAGAACAGTGATACAACTCACAAAATACAATGTACGTGGAAGTTAGTCTGCAGTGATGGCTACCATCTATCCCTTCCTAGTAGCATGCACATGCTACTCTTCCCTTGAATCCAGGCTGGTCTTAGTGATTTTCTTGACCAATCCAATGTAGTGGAAGTGACATTCTGGAACTTTCCAGGCCACATCATGGTAAGCCTTGTATCTTCCACCTTTGCTGCTTGGAAAATGTATTCTTGGCATGCTTTCTCTTAGAACCCAGCCACCATTCTGTGAGAAACCCAAACCACATGGAAAATCCATGTGTAGGCCCCAGATTGACATCTGCAGCTGACAGCCAACATCAACTGCAAGCCATGTGAAAGAGCTATCTTGGACATCCAGTCTAGTCAAGCCCTTTACTCCTGCTCAGCCTCCATCTGATTGCAATGTCAGGAAAGACATTCCAAAGCAAGAACCTCCTGGCTCAGACAAGTCAACCTACATAATTTTAGTAGTTAATAATAAATTGTTCTAAGCCACTACATTTTGGTGTGGTTTATTAAGCAGCGAAGGATAACTGATATAGTGTAAAACATTAAAAGATAACATCAAGATAATGGTTCTATACAAGTATATCAATGGTATGATCAGGTTTACCATATCAAAGACAGGAGTATTTTCTCTCCCCTAACCTCCACTGAAAAATATCTCCCAGACCTGAGGAATATTCTTCTAACTCTCTTGACCAGTGGGGCGAAGCATAAACAGGGACCCAAAGCATGGACTTTAGTCCTTCCCCAGGTATGCATTACCAGTCAATTAGTAGATACTAAGTTGAATATAAGTTCACAGGGGACATTAGTGAGACGTTTGAGGAACACAAGCACTATAAAAGAGTAATAAATTGAACAAACTGGATAATATGAAACAAGGAATAGACTGAACAAGAATTTAAAACTAGCATAATATTTAACCTCAGAGATATGAGAGGATATTGGAAACATGAAGCAAAAATTAGCTGGTAGTGAAGACACTGAAAAAAAAAATGACCCCAATAGATGAAGTAAATAAATAGAAGGATACAGGTCAAAAAAGCATTACTAAACTGAAAGATCAAGTCAAAATCTAGCTCAGAGGAAAGTAAAAAATAGAACAATAAAATGTCAAATTAACTAAAATAGGGATCCCAGAAATACAGAAAAGAAATAAGGAGGGGCGTGGAATATATGAAAAAAATTATTAAGAATTTCCAGACTGAAAGCTTTCCCCTAGGATCAGGAACAAGACAAGGATGCCCAGTCTTGCCACTGTTATTTAGTATCAGAATGGGAATTCTAACCAGAGCAGTTAGGCAAGAAGAAGAAATAAAAGGCAGTCAGAAAGGAAGACGTAGAACTATCTCTATTCACAGATGACATGATCCTATATGTAAAAAATCCCATACATGATTCAACAAAGTTGCAGGGTACAAGGTCAACACACAAAAATCAGTTAAGTTTCTATACTCCAGCAATGGACAAGCTGAAAATAAAATTAAGAAAACAATTCCATTTACAACAGCATCTAAAAGAATAAAATATCTAGGAATAAATTTAACCAGGGAAGAAAAGACTTGTACACTGAAAACTATATAACATTTTTGAAAGAAATTAAAGAAGACCTAATATAAACAGACATTCTGTATTCATGGATTAGAAACTTAATATTGTCAAGATGTCAGTACTACCCAAAGTTAGTGGTGTCACTAGGGAGGTGCAGGGGGTGCAGATCGCACCCCCTGACACTATCAGATGGAGTGACACCAAAATGACTCCAGTGTCCGTGGCGGCAGTGGCAGTGGGTGGGCTGGTGCTGCCGTGAAGGGGGCCGCTAAGGAAGTGGCATCACTAGGGTTGGTGTCACCCATCACCCACCCACCCATCACATAACTCATCACCATCTCCTCCTCCTGTCACCCACCAGTCACTAGAGTTGGTGTCACCCAGTGTGGTAACTCGTCACCACCACCGCCTGCAGTCACCTCCCAGTCACTAAGATTGGTGTCACCCAGTGGAGTAACTCGTCACCCCGCTGTTACCCACCAGTCATGGTGTGGGCAGCTAGTCTGCAGTGTGCACCGTTGGGCAGAGGGGACGGTCTCTGCCTTGGCCAATGGGAGGGGAGGAGCTGCAGAGAGCCACAGGAGATGGGGCCAGGAAGGGCAGGGCTGAGTGGTACAGTGCTTGGCCCTGTGCAGGGGCAGGGCAGGGTCAGATCACTCCACCCCCAGGGGAAGGGGTCTGCTGGCCGGCCCCCCGATCCTGGGCCCATGGGGGCGGTGACACCATGAGTTACCACACTAGGTGACACTACCCTAGCGATGCCAGTGTCCAAAGTGATCTACAGATTCAATTAAATCTACAGATTCAAACAATCTCCATCAAAATTACAATATTCCTTTTTGCAGAAATGGAAAACCTGATCTTCAAAATCGTATGGAATTGCAACAGGCCCCAAATCATGAAAATAGTCTTGAAAAAGAAGAAAAAAGTATGAGGATTCATAGTTCTGGATTTCAAAATGTACTATAAAGCTAATCCAAACAGTGTGGTACTGATATAAGGATAGTAGACCAGTGGCATAGAATTGACAGTCCAGAAATAAATCCATACATATATGGCCAATTGATTTTTAACAGAGGTGCTAAGTTCATTAAATGAAGAAAGAAAAGAACAGTCTCATCAATAAATGACACTAGGACAACTGGATTTCCACTTGCAAAAAAATAAAGTTGGACCCCTTCGTCATATCATATACAAAAATTAGCCCCTAATCAATCAATCACCTACATATAAGAATAAAAACCGTAAAACTGTTAGAAGAAAACATAGGCGTGATCTTCAGGACCTTGTATTTGACAATGAATTCTTAGATACAGCACCAAAAGCACGAGCAATGAATGAAAAAAAAAAAAAAAAAAGATAAATTGGACTTCACCAAAATTAAAAGCTTTTATGCATTAAAGTACCTTATCAACAAAGTGAAGAGACAACCTATAGGTTGGGAGAAAATTTTTTGGTGATCATACACAGGTAGTCCCCGACTTATGATGGGCTTGTGTTCCAAAGAGTCCATCATAAGTCAGTTCTGACGTAAGTTGGATAGCTCTTTTTTGTTTTTTTAGTTATCATTATTGTTGCCTTTTATTATCAGTACCTTTGTAAATCATAACATTGAACATCTGCAAGTGAACAGCTGAGAATGACAACATCAGCAGATGACACGCTGCAACACTGTATGTAGTACATATTATGATGAGATGTACCAAAAAAAAAAAGACAGTCGTTTAAGTGTGGTTCATCGTAAGTCAGTGACTGCCTGTATCTGATAAGGGTTTAATATTCAAAATATATACATAATGCCTACAACTCAACAACAAAGAGAAAACAACCATATTAAAAAAAAAAAAATGGACCAAAGACTTGAATAGACATCTGAAGAAGATATACGAATGGCCAATAAACACATGAAAAGATGCTCAGCATTGTTAGTCATTAGGGAAATGCATATCCTTTTCTTGCTCAGGCAAGAAAACAAACAAATCTTTTTACCTTACACATGTTGCCTCATCTACCGGCAAATGCTTTTGATCCTAACTTCAAATTATCAATGATGTACCGGGCTTTGATACCCAAAGTGGATATTTTAAAATTATCTACATGACAAAATTATTTTCAGGAATAATCATGAAGTAAAAAGAGCAAGAATAATGGCTAGAAAACAAGTGTAGGCAGTGAATTTTTTTCTTTCATTGAACTTTGTATATATAACTATGCCAGAAAAAAAGAATATTACAAGGTTAAAAAAAAAGTAAAATGAAAATTACAGTATAAAAATGAAGTAAGATATGGATTAATACTATTTGATTACTCTATTTTTTATAAGAAGGAAAAGAACTCGTACCTATATAGTTTGTTTATTGAATTAATAACATAACAGCTATTGCATTTGAGCCCCGACTTCTGCAAATTTGTCGGTGACTCCAACGAAATTGATCTTCACATACTCATGTTGAACACAGAGTAAAAACAGATTTGTCAATCTTTTTTTCATAGTTGGTGGAAGAACATTGTTTATACCTTTTAATTTCAAAAGGATCCTTTTATGAAATTAACAAAAGTACAGATGGTCATAAAAGCCTTAAAATAAATATCCCATTTCACAATAAAACCCAGAAATTTGAAACACAAATAAAAACTCCAAGTGTTCAGTCACCAAATGACAGAACTGAAAGATTTCAGGTTCTGTTTCCTCATCCTCATGATCACTGTGGTATTGTTTCTTGTGAATCTGCTTTGTAACTGCAGGAATAGGTAGTATCGTGATGGTTGTGCTCCTGAAGAGAGCAAAGGTTCCCAAACACTTTTAAGAACTTTCTGTCAAAATCAATGCAGGCAGCTGAGCCGCGTGTGCCAAAGGCAGACTGTAACTGGGAGTTTTCTGAAGTAACTTCCATCTGGCATAAAATGTTTGTTAGGATAAGAAAGAAACTACATGCTAATTTGAAGTACACACATGTGCACACACATTATTAAAGCACAACAGGAACTCCAGTAATTGTTTTCAATTTAGATTAATAAAATTTTTTTGTTTTTTTTTTGCAGAGGAGTATTTTATCGCTGACATTGTTTACTATCGCTGGCTCATGGTGACAATAAAAAGCAGAGCAACTTTTAGTCAGTTTTAATGCTGTTTTGAATTCTCTACAGATAATGCTCCCACCTTATTCCCTGTATCTGGAGCAGATGGCTCTTGGGATGTCAATGCAAATTAAGTCTCGATTTCAACTTTTCTCTGCCACCACTTCTGCCAGTTTGGACCAGGAAACCATCATTGCCTGCCTCATGACTTCATAACTGGATATTCTGATTAAGCCTCACACGCCTCCTCCATCTATCCTTAACACAGCAGCTGGAATGATCTTTCAAATGAAAATTAGATCAGTCACATATATTAAATAGGGTAGAGTGATTGTCAGAGGGGAGTGGGAAATTAAAATGGGGGATTGAGTATGAAAGGGGAGAGTAAATGAGAATGTGTATCGTAACTGATGATGATGATGGAGTTTAATTCTCTGAACCTAGGTGTTTTAGTTACCTAGGGCTGCTCTAACAGACACACCACAAGTGGGTGGCTTTAAAGAACAGAAATTTGTTTTCTCAGTTTAGGAAGCTAGGAGTCTGATTCAGG
The DNA here is from genome assembly GCA_030035585.1 of Dugong dugon. Classification (NCBI taxonomy): domain Eukaryota; kingdom Metazoa; phylum Chordata; class Mammalia; order Sirenia; family Dugongidae; genus Dugong; species Dugong dugon. The sequence continues at coordinate 14,842,568 of CM057480.1, read as the reverse complement.
GCACCGGCTCTAGGGGAAGACTCTCTCTACTCGGGGGGAAAATCCTTATCTCAGTTTCTCTAGTTCTCAGCACTCCTTAGACATCTCCATTTGGCATTGGTCTTTTCCCCATTCATGCTTGCTTCTCTCTATGTCTAATCTGCTCTTTTTATGTCTCAAAGTCCTTAGGTTTAAGGCACACCCTACACTAATATGGCCTCATTAACATAACAAGAAAAAGCCCTATTCTCAGATGGGATTATGCCACAGCTATAGGGGTTAGGATTCCAACACATATTTTGGGGGGCACAAGTTAGTCTGTAACACTGAGTATAAAAATAAGCAATAACAGTTACTGAGGTCTGACTGTGTTCCAGATACTCTTTTAGGTGCTTTAATTGTATTATTTCATTTTATCCTCACAAAAAAATTGGACATAGGTGATATTATTATCTCCATTTTATAAATAAGAAAATTGAAGGCCAGAAGGATTAAACGATTTATACAAAATCACATCACTAAGTGGCAGAGACATATTTTGACCCCAGGCAGAGGGTGCTAGAGCTCTGCTCTTAACAGCTATGATATACTGCTGCTTCTAAGACTGATATTCAAAAAAATAAAAAGCAAAAAAGGGATACAGGTAGTCAAAGATAGAGATGTAAACAAAGCAGGGAAGAAAGAGAGACAGGCTGAGGGTCTATGCAATAGCCATTTTAAGCAGTTTCTGATCCCAACTTATAACTGAATTGGCGCTAGTCATTAAAAACACAACATTATTTAGTTGTCTGCCAGGAGTCAATTGTGAGTCAATTCTGACTCACAGTGACCTCATGTGACAGAGCCGGTGGGGTTCCTAAACTGTTATCTTTATGGGAGCAGATTGTCAGGTCTCAGGACTCACCTTTTATTTTCTGTCAAGAAGAGGAAGTCCCGAGCAAACCAAGGTTAAAAAGTAAGCAAGCCAAAAGTGAAGGTTGAAAAACGTGTTCAAGACATGAGAAAATTTATGGGAAGAGGAATGGCAATAATATGAACATAAAATTATGGGTTCAAAAGATGAAAGATCACCCTAGAATCTCTGTGAAGGATAAAAGAGGTAAGGACGTAGTCTCCTTTGACAAGAATACCGCAGGGATGATGTGTCCTTTTCAGCTCATCATGGAAGGAATACATGAGGTCAGGTTGTTTTGCTCCTGGTGATGTTAACCTTGATTGCTGGGATTAAACTGATGTTTGCTGCTTCACTGTAAAGTTACTGATTTTCTTTTTACAATTAATAGCTATTCTGGGGGAGATAACTTTGAGACTATAAACGTATCCTGTTTCTCCACAAACATCCCCCCTATTTTAATAGCATTTGTTGGTGATTCTTGTCTGTAATATTACTATAGTGTTCTAATGGTGATTTTCTATTTCCCTCATTCTTTCTAAATTTATTCATTGACACTTTCTGTAAGGAAGAATTGTTCCTTTTGTTTGTTTATTTTTCATGTATTTGTTTATATTAGAATGGAATCATTGATATTTATTTAAGTCAATGGGTAATATTCCAATACTGTTGTTATTTAGTTTGTTCTGATTGTTCCAGCTTTGGGCATTGTTCTTTCAGACTGCTTCCTCTGCCCTTTCCATGTGGCCCCACCCTTTTATGAGCACTTCTTTACTTTTTGGCACCACGAGATGTTCTAGGCTCATCTGCTCTGATTGTCAGGTTCCAGAAATGAAGTCAACCACATCTCAAAGGTTCTCTGGATCCTTTTATTTAGAAACCAGAATCTGGGTGCTGGCTATATTCATTACTACTGCTTCTAGGCTTTCTAGAAACAGTGGACCGAGCTAGGACATATATGGACATGTTATTAGGAGTGACTAGTCCCTGGAGAACGACATCATGCTTGGTAAAGGAGAGAATCAGTGAAAAAGAGGAAGGTCCTCAGTGAGTCAGTGGCTGTAACAAGAGGCTCAAACACAGCAGCTATTGTGAGGATGGCACAGAACCAGGCAGTATTTTGTTCGGTTTTACATAGGGTTACTATTATGAGTCAAAACCAACTCGATGGCACCTAACAACAAAAACAACAATACTAATTCAGGCATGTACACACATCTATTAATTTCAGTATCTATCTACATATGTAATAATAATAAAAAAGGTCAATTCATATCCGTATCACCCATTCCAATTCAATACCACAGGGTTCATATTAGATTTCTCTCTTTCCTAATCTTAACTTCTTTCTCCACAGTGAGAAAACTGCCTTTAATTCTCTACAGTATATTTATGCATCTGTTCAACTCTAGCAGATTCATAAAGTAGTTTTGGAATCCCTAACCTATGTCAGAAAAAATATTACTAACTAGACTTCAGTAATTGTGTATAGTTCTTTTGTGTTTAACCTTATGCTATATAGCCTGGCTTCTTTTGCTTAGCAAATGTATTTTACATTCTTCCAGGTTGTCACATGTATCAATAATTCATTTAGTTTTATTGCTGGTTAGTATTCCATTCTATGGATATACTGTTTTCTTTATCTGTTCACTGGCTGAAGGACATCTGAGTTATTTCCATTTTATGGCAATTATAAATAAAACTGCTATGAACATCACAGACTTTTATGTGAACATATGTTTTCATTTTTTGGGGGAAAATAACCTAGGACAGGGTTTGCTTGGATCATGTGATAAATATACATTTAAGTATTTAAGAAATACCGAACTATTTTCCAAAGTAGATGTACCATTTTGCTTTTCCACCAGCATTGTATCAGACCTCCAGTTGCTGTGCGTACTCACCAGAACTGGATATTACCATTAAAAAAAAAAAAATATATATATATATATATGTGTGTGTGTGTGTGTGTGTATAGATGTATATATATGCATGTATATATGTTTTATATATTTATAAATTTTTTCTAATAAAACAGATTCTAATAGATCTCATTGTGATTTTAATTTGTATTTTCCTAATAATAAATGAGGCATCCTGGTGGTACAGTGGTTAAAACTGCGCTGCTGACCAAAAGGTTGGCAGTTTGAATCCACCAGCTGCTCCTTGGAAACCCTATGTGGCAGTTCTACTCTATCCTATAGGGTTGCTTTGAGTTGAAATTGATGTGACGGCAATGAGTTAATAATAAAAGATGTTGAGCATCTTCTCATGTGTATATGTGCTCTCTGTATATCTTCATTGCTGAAGTCCGTTCACATCTTTTGTCTGTTTTTTAAATTGGGTTGTTTGTTTTCTTACTCGTAAGTTTCGATATATGTATGTATGTATGTGTATGTATATATATACACACACACATACATACATAAAGATACTCCCCAATTTATGACATATTTGCGTTACAGCTAGTTGCACTTAGGACTTTTTTTTTTAATACATCTTTTTGTTAGTAATGTTGCAGCATATACTTTGCTGATGTTATCATTTTCATGTGTTCACTCACAGATGTTCATTTTTATGATTTACTTTCAAAACACTGTCATGTAGCAGGCTATGGCCTGGTCTACAGTGAAGTCTGTGTTGGTGTCTGGAGTTGTAATGGCTAGAAAGTTGAGCAGTGTTCAACTCTCATGACATATGACAATTGAACTGCACATGCGTCTGACAGCCATTACAACTCTGACTTCATTGTTATGACACTGATGAAGACTTAGTTGTAGATCAGGCCTATAGTGTCATCTTATTCAGCATTTCATACCATCAGAAGCATCAGTTATTAATTTGAAGCTGAGTTGTTCAAGTTTTCTCACAGTGTAACACCTGAGCTGCTTATACCCCTGCAATTATATGTCTAGCAAAAGAAGTCATGCCACTACCTCCTCCCCAGCCTGGTAAATGTTGGTTGCCAGGCTGTTGCAAACTGCTACAGAAGGCCTCTGAAGTGGATTCTGTTCCCATAGTCAGCACTCTACCTGCCTCCCTGTGCATCCCATAGCTCAGGCCTCTGAAACCAACCAGATAGACCTCCCTGGGGATTGATTTGGGCCTGTTTACTCCCCCTTTCAGTTGGCACTGAGGACTGCTGACTGAAGTTGCTGTGTGCTAGGAAGTAGCTATCATTAGTAGAGGCTGCTCCCACAACCAATATACTGGGTGGGGGGTGGGGGGGCTCTGATAGCAACATGGCAGACCTCCCCAGAGGTCTGTTCAGAATGTGACAACCCCTCCCTAAGTGGTAACTGTCAGCTGCTGGACTGATACGAACTACAGAAGGATTCCTACAGTGGAGTCAGGAAGTAGATTACCTAAGTGGAAACTGCTCCCTCAACCATCACAGGGCCACTGGGACTCTGAAACCAGCAAAACAGATCTTTTGGAGGTCCTTCTGGGGAGTGCAAGCTCCTCCTGAAACAGAAGAATGTCTGCCTGTGCATCCCCTGAATGCCAGCTCAAATACGGAGCAGAGAAGGAAGCCTTGGACAAAACTGGAGGGCAACACCCAGCCCTGAAGGAGAAGGGAACCAAAATGGCTGACTACAATAAACCAACAAAACACAAAAGCATACAGTAGTAAAGGACAAAGACAAAGAAGGCTTAAGACACACAAAAAACAAATAACAAAATGGCAGAAATAAATAATTTCTTATCAGTAATTACAGTGAATGTAAATGGACTAAATCCTCCAATCGAAAGACTGAAAGTGGCAGAATGGATGAAAATACATGATCCAACTATATGCTGTTTACAAGAGACACACCTTAAACCCAAGAACACAAATAGGTCAGAAGTGAAAGGATGGAAAAAAAATATTCCATGCAGATAATAACTAAAAGAGAGCTGGGGTAGCAATCTTAATATCAGACAAAGAAGACTTTAAGACAAAATCTGTTAGAAGTGATAAAGATGGACATTATATAGTGATAAAAGACTCAATTAAGAAGATTTAACAGTCATAAATATATATGTAGAATGGCAAGAGGCCCCGAATAGCTAAAGCAATATTGAAAAAGAAGAATATAGTAGGAAGACTCACACTTCCTGATTTTAAAACATACTGTACAGCTGCAGTAATCAATTATAATAGTCAAGAAGTACAGCCAGAATGCCCCTTAGAAGCAAGGATGGCGAGACTTTGTCTCACATACTTTGGACACGCTATCAGGAGGGACCAGTCCCTGGAGAAGAACATCATGCTTGGTAAAGTGTATGGTCAGCAAAAAAGAAGACGACTCTCAATGAGATGGATGTAACAGTAGACTCAAGCATAGCAAAGATTGTGAGGATGGCCCATGACCGGGCAGTATTTCATTCTGTTGTACACAGAATTGCTTCCAGTTGGAACCGACTCAATGGCACTTGACAACAACACAGTAATCAAAACAGTTTGCTGCTGGTATAACAATAGACACATAGACCAATGGAATAGAATTGAGAGTCCAGAAATGAACCCACACATCTCTGGTTGACTCATTTTTGACGCAAAAACTCAAGTTTTTGTACTAATGTCCCATCTCTCCCCGTAGGCATCTGTCTTTCCTTAGGTTTCAGCTAGTTGGTTAACCAGCACTGCCAGCCTTCTGACGGGTTCAAGAAAAGTCATGAACTTGCTGTTTGTTTCACCTTTGTTGCTATTGTTGTTGTAAGCTTGGAAGCATAGCTTTCCTAAGATTTCTACACCCCAAGTGGAAACTAGAAGGTTTTTACTCTTTTGACATGATTCCTAAAATTAAGTTCAGTTAGGATAGACAGGTTCCCTGGGAAAATAGTATTTTCAACTGTTAGTAAATTAGGTCCTACAAAGCTGAAAGACTAGGGCTATGGCTGTGAATCCTAAAAAAGCAACACAGTTCTTCCACAGGCAAATGTTCTTCTTTTGCTCTCCAAATAGAGAAGATTATAAGATGTATTCTACTGTATCATGAAAAAAGGAGCAAGTGAGATTAACACTTTTACTTTGCACAGGAAAACAGAGAAAAAGTCCCAGTAGAAGTGAACCCCTTTCTTTACGTAAAAAAAATGCCAAATGTTAAAATGTGTCTGTTTTTACCTTGCTCCCACTATTCTGTACACTCCTTTTGGAAATCCAGTCACCCCAAAATCATTACTGAGGAGTGTACAATTTCCTAATGATTTCATAGGGGAAGAGAGCATTTATACTGTATATTGTAATTACCTTTACATTACCGTTTCTATGCTGGGCTCTCTAGAGGAGCAAAACCAGTGAAGCATGTATATAAATATATATAGAGAGAGAGATTTATTTCAAGGAAATGGCTCATGCAATTGTGGAGGTTGGCAAGTCCCAAATCCATGGGTCAGACAGCAGGCTGGAGGCTTTTTCTGATTCACGTGGTTGCAGGGACCGATGAACCCAAAATCTACAGGTGAGTCCTCTGGCTCATGGGATTGTGGGAGCTGATGAATCCCAAGTCTGCAGATCAGGCAGCAGACTGACGGCTTCTCACATTCCAAGAACTGCAGGTCAGAGAATGACAAGATAAATGCAGGATCAATAGAGAGCAAGATTTGTCAAAACATTCGTTTATAAGATAGATGCAGACCACACCCCTGAGGAAACTCCTCTTCCAACTAATTGGCTGCTCACATCAGATCACAAAATGGGAGATGATACTTAGTATCTGCCAAACCACTGAGAATTATAGCCTAGCCAAGTTGACAGGTAACCTTAACCATCACAATTGCATTGCACACAGTCTTCACAAATCCCATTAGACAACTGTTTTTCACAGCCCCCTCTTCTTTCTTGCATTTTCTTTAAATGATGTTTAAGATCTCCGCTATTAGGCAGAACAGTCCTGCTCTGTCCCGATATGTGTGCACACCATTCAGCACGACGCTCAACAAACAAGTTATAAGAGCCCCTCTCCACTTAGAAGATATTTTGTTGACCAGGCATTACCTCCAGTTTGCCTTTTGGGTCTTCCCTCAACCTTAAATGACTTAATAAAGTATCTTTTTCAAACACACCCAATATTTTTCCGGAGAGAAATTATGAGAAACAGTTTTCTCCATCTTATTACAGGTACATGCCAAGAAACAGAGAATTTAGAGGAAAGAAAGTTGGCCTCTTTTCTTATTCCATGGGATCTAGCTTTCACAAATGAAGTGGAAGAAATGCCTTCTCTTGACCTGCTGTTATGGATTGAATTGTTGTTGTTAGGTGCTGTTGAGTCAATTCTGACTTATAGTGACCCCATGCGCAGTAGAATGAAACACTGCCTGGTCCTGCTGCATCCTCACAATTGTTGCTATGCTTGAGCCCATTGTTGCAGCCACTGTGTCAATCTAGCTCTTTGAGGGTCTTCCTCTTTTTCACTGACCCTCTACTTTATCAAGCACAATGTCCTTTTCCAGGGACCCCTCCTGATAACATGTCCAAAGTATATGAGATGTAGTCTCACCATCCTTGCTTCTAAGGAGCCTTCTGGTTGTACTTCTTCCAAGACAAATTTGTTCGTTCTTTTGGCAGTCCATGGTATATTCAGTATTCTTCGCCAGCATCACAATTCAAAGGTGTCAGTTCTTCTTCTGTCTTCCTTATTCATTGTCCAGCTTTCACATGCATATGAGACAATTGAAAACACCATGGCTTGGATCAGATGCACCTTAGTCCTCAAGGTGACATCTTTGCTTTTCAACAGTATAAAGAGGTCTTTTGCAGCCAATTTGTCCAATGCAGTGCGTCCTTTCATTTCTTGATTGCTGCTTCCATGGATGTTGATTGTGGATCCAAGTAAAATGAAATCCTTGACAACCTCAATCTTTTCTCCATTTATCATGATATTGCTTATTGGTCCAGTTGTGAGGATTTTTGTTTTCTTTATGTTGAGGTGTAATCCATACAGAAGGCTGTGGTCTTTGATCTTCATCAGTAAGTGTTTCAAGTCCTCTTCACTTTCAGCAGGCAAGGTTGTGTCATCTGCATAACAGCAGGTTTTAATGAGTCTTCCTCCAATCCTGATGCCCTGTTCTTCTTCATATTGTTGAGCTTCTCAGATTATTTGCTCAGCATACAGATTGAATAGGCATGCTGAAAGGATACAACCCTGATACACACCTTTCCTGACTTTAAACCATGCAGTATCCCCCTTGTTCTGTTCGAACCACTGCCTCTTGATCTATGTACAGATTCCTCATGAGCACAATTAAATATTCTGGAATTCCCATTCTCTGCAATCTTATCCGTAATTTGTTATGATCTACACAGTCGAATGCCTTCACATAGTCAATAAAACACAGGTAAACATCTTTCTGATATTCTCTGCTTTCAGCCAGGATCCATCTGACACCAGCAGTGATATCCCTGGTTCCATGTCCTCTTCTAAATCTAGCTTGAATTTCTGGCAGTTCCCTGTCGATATACTGCTGCAGCGTCTTTTGAGTGATCTTCAGCAAAATTTTGCTTGCATGTTAGATTAATGATATTGTTTGGTAATTTCTGAATTCGATTGGATCACCTTTCTTGGGAATAGGCATAAATATGGATCTTTTCCAGTCGGTTGGTGAGGTAGCTGTCTTCCAAGTTTCTTGGCATAGATGAGTGAGCACTACCAGGATCGCATCCGTTTGCTGAAGCATATTGATTGGTATTCTCTCAATTCCCGGATCCTTGTTTTTCACCAGGGCCTTCAGTGCAGCTTGGACTTCTTCGTTCAGTACCATTAGTTCCTGATCATATGTTACCTCCTGAAATGGTTGAATGTCAACCAGTTCTTTTTGGTATAGTGACTCTGTGTATTAGTTCCATCTTCTTTTGTTACTTCCTGCATCATTTAATATTTTCCCCATAGAACCCTTCAGTATTGCAACTTGAGGCTTGAATTTTTTCTTCAGTTCTGTCAGCTTGAGAAATGCTGAGCATGTTCTTCCCTTTTGGTTTTCTATCTTCAGGTCTTTGCACATGTCATCATAATACTTTACTTTGAAATCTTCTGTTCAACTCTTCTACTTCATCATTTTTTCCTTTTGCTTTAGTTGCTCGATGTTCAAGAGTAAGTTTCAGAGTCTCTTCTGACATCCATTTAGGGCTTTTTTTCTCTCTCCTGTCTTTTTTGTGACCTCTTGCTTTCTTTATGTATGATGTCCTTGATGTCATTCCACAACTCGTCTGGTCTTCAGTCATTAGTGTTCAATGCGTCAAATCTGTTCTTGAGATGGTCTCTAAATTCAGGTGGGATATACTCAAGGTTGTACTTTGGCTTTCGTGGACTTGTTCTAATTTTCTTCAGTTTCAACTTGAACTTGCATATGAGTAATTGGTGGTCTGATCTGCAGTCGGCCCCTGGCCTTGTTCTGACTGATGATATTGAGCTTTTCCATTGTCTTTTTCTGCAGATGTAGTCAATGTGATTCCTCTGTTTCCTATCTGGCAAGGTCCGTGCATATACCCGCCATTTATATTGGTGAAAAAAGGTATTTGCAGTGAAGAGGTCATTGGTCTTACAAAATTCAATCATGCAATCTCTGGCATTGTTTCTATCACTAAGGCCATATTTTCCAACTACTGATCCTTCGTCTTTGTTTCCAACTTTCACATTCCAATCACCAGTAATTATCAGTGCATCCTGATTGTATGTTCGATCAATTTCAGATTGCAGATGTTGGTAAAAGTCTTCAATTTCTTCATCTTTGGCCTTAGTGGTTGGTGCGTAAATTTGAATAATAGTCCTATTAACTGGTCTTCCTTGTAGGTGTATGGATACTATCCTGTCACTGACAGTGTTGTACTTCAGGATAGATCTTGAATTGTCCTTTTTGACAGTGAATACAATGCCATTCGTCTTCAAGTTGTCATTCCCGCTATAGTAGACCTTATGAATGTCTGATTCAAAAGACCAATACCAGTCCATTTCAGCTCACTGATGTCTAGAATATTGATCTGTATGCATTCCATTTCATTTTTGATGATTTCCAATTTTCCTAGATTCATACTTACATTCCAGGTTCCGATTATTAATTGATGTTTGCAGCTGTTTGTTCTCATTTTTGAGTAGTGTCACATCAGCAAATGAAGGTACGGAAAGCTTGACTCCACCTATGTCCAGGTTCTGATTATTAATCAATGTTTGCAGCTGTTTCTTCTCATTTTGAGTCGTGCCACATCAGCAGATGAAGGTATGGAAAGCTTGACTCCATCCATGTCATTAAGGTCAATTCTACTTTGAGGAGGCAGCTCTTCCCCAGTCACATTTTGAGTGCCTTCCAAGCTGAGGTGCTTGTCTTTGGGCACTGTTATCAGACAATGTTCTGCTGGTATTCTTAAGGTTTTCACTGGCTAATTCTTTTCAGAAGTAGACCTCCAGGTCCTTCTTCCTAGTCTGTCTTAGTCTTGAAGCTCAGCTGAAACCTGTCCACCATGGGTGACCCTGTTGGTATTTGAATACCGGTGGCATAGCTTCCAGCATCACAGCAACACACAAGCCCCCACAGTACGACAAGCTGACAGATGTGTGGGGCGATTGAATTGTGTCCCCCAAAAATATGTATTATAAATCCTAACCACTGGATTTGTGGATATAATCCCACTTGGGAATATGTTTTTTTTTGTTATGTTAATGAGGTCTGTCTTAGGCTGGGTTCTCTATAGAAGCAAAGCCAGTAAAGCGTATAAATATATATATAGAGAGATTTATATCAAGGAAACAGCTCATGCGATTGTAGAGGCTAGAACGTCCCGAGTCCGTGGATCAGGGTAGAAGCCTTTCCCAAGTCATGCAGCCTCAGAAGCCAGTGAGCCCAAGATCAGCAGGTTGGAGAGCAGGGCTCCGCTCACAGGCTGTGAAGATTGACGAATCCCAAGTTCAGCAGATAAGCTGACAGCTCAAGTCCCAAGAACCAGAGATGAGATGATAGGAGGCAGCTGCAGGATCCAGAGTGAGCAAAAAGCCAGAACATCTGCTTATATTCAGATGCAGGCTGCACCCCCAAGGAGACTCTCTTTCATCTGATTGACTACTCACAGTATATTCAGTCAGGGGAGTGATCACATTAAAACACTGAGAATCATGGCCCAGCCAAGTTGACACACAATCTTAACCATCACAAGGTCATATCAATGTAGGTTGTGTTTTAAGCCAGTCACTTTTGAGATATAAAAAGAGCAAATTAAGCAAGGAAGCACAGATAGGGGAAGACAGATGCTGTGCCACGTGAAGATCACCAAGAAACCCAGGCACAGAAGCTGAAAAGAGACAAGGATCTTACCCCAGAGCAGACAGAGAGAAAAAGCCGTCCCTGAGAGCCGGTGCCCTGAATTCGGACTTCTAGCATTCTCAACTGTGAGAAAATAAAAGTTTGTTTGTTAAAGCCACCCACTTGTGGTATTTCTGTTATAGAAGCACTAAGAAACTAAGACACCTGATATGAATGTGCTGACAACTGGCTTAATACCAAGGTCACCTGTTGACTATAATGATCTGATCTGCGTGTGATGGTTTTATGAATGTTTCTAGTTTATCCATGAGGTGAGACACCTGACAGATGGGATACTTAATGTAAAATTTGTCCTCTTTGGCATCATCATAGGGAACAATTTCCTGGAGTAAATTTTTATATTTATTCACAGCCCCCCCACTCCCCCTGCTGTGCACATCCCTTTCATATTCATACATAGCTCCCTACGTCCTGCTATGCACATCCTTTCTTCTCCCAACAGTTTGAAGTGTTGGGGCTCCTTTGTAAAAGTCCTTTGTGCTCCTAAGAAGAAAAATATTTAAAAAATTCAAGGTAAAAATAGCCTAATAAAAGGTAACAACTGACATTCAAGGTTTAACAGGCTTTTATTCCTCTAACATCTTGCAAAAGATATAATAGTGCATCATTGGCCCAATGACATACCCCAAAGCATTTGAATTTTTTAAAGAAGGTCTTGGGATAAAAGAAAGTCATTCTGCATCATCACTTGTTTTGTGGTATTTAAAGGTCATCAGAAAAACATCCTCCTGACATATAACTTCAATGGCAACCTCTTGGTATATGAGCTGATGATAATATGTTGTTAAAAGCATTGTGTGACAAATGAAAATAAGAATGTATGTTGTCAAATATTTTCTGCTGCTTGTACAAATAGAAAAGATAAGATTCTTGGTATTTATTCTTCTGTCTCTTAGTATATGTGAACATTCCTATCAGAGCTTCATCTTTATAGACGTATCTCCTATAGAGATACAACAACCTTGAGTGGAGTTTTTAACCACTGGTAAGGTAAATTTTAGTGTTTGCTGCCAAAGTTAGTGATAAAAATGAAATATACCTCTGGCACTGGAGTGACGATGAAAAAACTTTTTAAATTCACAAAATAAAGTAGCTGTGTGGTATTACATGTATGTCTTCCCTTGGGCCTCTGGATGATACAGCATTGCTTTTATAAGATCATATATAATCAGTTTTTTTTAAATTAATAAATGTTAGGAATTTTAGGTAATCTCTAAGTATGAATCTAGAAATACTAGAAGTATCTCAAAGGAAAGGTACAGATGCTATAGAAATTGGGATAAATTATAAGATAAAACAGTTTCAGTGTATCTTTTCTGAGCAAAATTCAAATTTTTATGAGTTCTGCTTTACAAATGCTATAGTTTATTTCTCAAGATAAAGTTAAGATGGGAACATGGAAGCTCTGAGATCTTACATTCTACAAGAGTTATTTGAGAAAATTAAAATAATGTTTTGTCTCCATGATGCTAAATTTTCCATTTGGTAAGTCATTTAGCCTCTCTGCATTACATATAATTTTATTTGGAATATGAAGCATTTAGATTGGGTTCTGAATGCTAAGAACAGTTCCAGTTCTCTAAACACTGCCATACAGCTAGAATCGAAAGCATTGTTAAAAGTCTGGTTATTTTATATTAGGTATCAAAATATTTCATATTTTCTTTCTTTCTTTTTTTTTTTTTTTTTTTTTGTATTGTTAACTATCCTATAAGCGTAGGTTGTGAAACTGACTGATATAGTCAGGGTCCTGGAAGAAACCAGGTAGTACAATCAGAAAGCTTAATGGAAGAAAGTTAAATGAAAGGAATACCTAGAGGGGTATGAGCTAGGTTAATAAACAAATGAAGAATGATCAAGAACCTAGCACAAAGTTGTTGCTACCCCTAGACCTGAAGGCAGAAGGACAAAGGTGACGTGTTACAGGAACCTGAAAATAGCTTGGAGATGTAAAAGAGGTCCACCTTCCTACATCAGGAGCTTCAACCCCGTTCTCAGTCACTTCCAGCACCACAGGAAGGGATAGAGAAGGGGGATAAATACTCCAACTTCTGTTTTCCTTCTGTTTCCCCTTGTTTAAGCCCAGCTGAAAGGCAAAGGGCCACGGGACCTGAGTGATGTAGTCCATAGAGATCAACCTCCACAGGGCAGAGACTGATGGAAAATGGATATAAGGGAGGATGATTGGTGAATGTTTAAATATATTATCTACATGTGAATGAAATCATATATGTGTGTACTTACGTGTGAGTGTTGAGTGTGTGATTTGAAGTCAACTTGATCTCTCTGCCCTTTGACCTCCACATCTCCAACAACTGTTTACTCTGCCTCCTTCAGTCCCCACCCCCAGAATCTCGAATAAGACTTATCATCAGTAATGCCTCCACCTCTTATAGTCCAATTTCAAGCATTCCAGTATCTAACCACTATCTCCCATATTTCTGATCCATTTACTCTAATTGGCTCTCTGCAAAAGTACTCTGATCTCATTAAGACCTCATTTGACCCTGTCACTTTCTCAGCCCCTCTCATGTTCATTTTCCTTTTTATCTTGCTTAGATTCCATGATTCTCATTGTAATAATTTGTTTGAAGACACTCTCAACCCTCTTGCTCTCTGCTGGTTTCCAGAGCATAGTGATTATCACGTTCACGTCACATGAGAAAGGTTCCTGGTTCAAAACCAGGCAGAAATAGTATGGAGCCCTGGTGGCATAGCGGTCAAACCCTATAGCTGCTAACCAAAAGGTCAGCAGTTTGAATCCACCAGCCACTTCTTGGAAACCCTATGGGGCAGTTCTACTCTGTCCTATAGACTCAACTATGAGTCAGGATTGACTTGACAGCAATGGGTTTGGTTTTTTGGGTTAAAACCCCAGCCCTGGTTCAACCCAAGCTTCCCCATTCCTCACACCTACACTAACTCCTCTCAACACTGTGGGAAAAATAATCACACAACCCAGATGACTGGTTTCAATTTATGTCCAAGAGCATAAACTTCAGATAGACTCAGAAACTTCCTGATACTCAAGTGAGTTTTGTACTCCCAGGTCAAGGGAAATTCTGTATTTGAGATTTTATGATGATAAAAAGGCATGTTTAGAATGACAGATCCCAAGCTTTGGAAAAATAACAACATGTATTTTATAATATATGATTCATAATATGTAAAACAACTATCCATGCCACTCATGGAATTCTGATACTAATTTTTGGGTTCTCCTCATTTGTTGTTGTTAGTTACCTCTAGTCAATTCCGACTCATGGTGACCCTGTGTGTTGCAGAGTAGAACTGAACTCCATAGGATTTTCAAAGTCGTGATCTTTTGGAAGCAGATTGCCAGGGCTGTCTTCCAAGATGTCTCTGGGTCAGTTTGAACCTCCAGACTTTTTAGCTTGTAGTTGAGCGCTTAACCATTTACACCACTCAAGGACTCCTCTCCCATTAAGATCCAGTAATAACATTTGGGCATTTCCCAAGATAGTTATTTCATATTGTATCCTCTCTCTTCAGTCAGTGAAAGTAGCCACATCATATTTCTTTGAGAAAATAGCAATAAAAAAAAAATATTTATCTTTCAACCATCAGTCTACACACTTGTCTGTTTCTACACACACATTCTCTGTCCTTGCCCCAGAAATAGCAGAAGATCGGCCGCTGTTATCAGAGGTCAAACCCTCCATCTGTGTGCTGCATCCTGTCTCCTTTCACCTTCTCCAACATTTGACTCATGTACTTTCCCTCACTCTCTAGCAGGTTATTTCCACCAGGATAAACATACATATTCTTTATCATTCATCTGGTAAAATATTCTCGCTCAACCCACATACTTTCCAGCTGGCACTCTATTTCCCTCCTCCCATTCACATCAAAACTTCTTCATGTCTGCCTGCATGGTTTCCACTTCATCATCTAACATTTACCACTCTCTGCACTTGCATCTGGTTTCTGTACCCACCAATCTACTGAAACTTATCAGAGTCCTTGACACACTTCTTGTTGCCAAGTACAGGGGCTCTCTTCTAGCTTCCTTTTACTTGTTCTCCTAGCAGCATTAGACACACTTAATCACTCCTTCTAGAAACTCTCCGCTCTCTTGAATTATGTGATACCGCATTTCTTGGCTTTCCTTTTTTTCCTTAGCCTCTTCACTGGCTCCTTCTCCTCTCCTAATTCAAAATGTTGGCATTCCCAGGACTTAAACACAGAGACTCTCTTCTTCCCATCATATTACATGGCTTTATATTTTTTGGACATATCTCCAATTTTTACTTTTCTCTTGAGTTTCAGACACATATATTCAACTACCTACTTGACATCTTCATTTAGATGTCTGTGAGGCATCTTAAGCCTGTCTTATCGAAAATAAAACTCCTTACTTTGCCTCAGTCAAAGCTGTCTCAAACTTCTGTCCTCCTCATCTCACCGACTTAGTCATCTAGTGCAGCTCTAACAGAAATACCACGAGTGGATGGCTTTACAAAGAGAAGTTTATTCTCTCACAGTCCGGTAGGCTGCAAGTCCAAATTCAGGGCATCAGCTCCAGGGGAACACTTTCTCTGTCAGCTCTGGAGGAAAGTCCATGTCTTCAGTTTTCCTTTGGTCTGGGAGCTTCTCTGCGCAGGAACCTCAGGTCCAAAGGACGCGCTCTGCTCCTTACACTGATTTCTTGGTGGTATGAGGTTCCCATGTGTCTCTGCTCGCTTCTCTCTTTTATGTCTCAAAAGAGATTGCATTAAGACACTATGTAATCTTGTCAACCTCATCAGTATAACCTCATCACAGGGATAGAATTTACAGCACTTAAGGAGATCACATATAATTTCATCATAGTGATAGAGTTCACAACACGTAAGGAAATCCCATCAGTTAACACAGTCATACAATGCTGAGAATCATGGCCTAGTCAGGTTGCTACACACATTTTCTGGGGGACACAATTCAATCCATGACACCGACTGACACCACCATCCATCCAGTTCTTGAAGCCCCCAACTCAGATTCTTCCTTTTCCATCACCTCTCGCCAAAACAATTTAACACTGTATCTGGTCAGTTTCCTCCTACGAATTTTGCTTAAAATTCATTCAGCTCTCCATTGTTGAAGCTACCATCATTGGAGAAGCCACTATCATCTCTTTCCTGGATGAATGTACTTGACTTTTATGTCATTTTTCTATTTCCACTCTTGCTTGCCTTATTATCTGTTCTCCACACATCAGGCCGGTAATCTCTTACAAGTGTAAATCAGTTCATGATTTCATGTCACTCTCGTGATTTAAATCTTCAAAGTCTATTTGTCAATTTAGGATAAAATCCAAACCCATTGTCTGACATAGTCTAGTCCAATCTTGTCTTAGATCTTCTCTCCCTTGCTCAAAAGCCACATTCATCTTCCTTTCTGCCCCTTGATGATAGGATGAGTCTGCTAAAAGCTACTCCCTCAGGGTCAGAAGTGGATGTTTCAATTGATTTATTCTTTTCCTCTTATGGAACACATAAAACAAGGTCACTTCCCAATAGGGAAAGTTGACCCTGATAGTGCAGTGCCAAGCTTCTTCATCTGTACCACTATTAAACATTCCTAGGCCCAACAAGCTATAGCTCAAGGGTGTTACTCTTTAACCCATTGGCTCTTAGGATCAGCTGTGTATCAGAATCATTGAGTATTAGAAAATGCAGATGCTTGGTCACCAGCCATTGAGATTTTGATCCATAGCTCTAAAGTAAGGCCAGGTATCTTATTTGTTTTAGGCTCCACACGTGTTTTCTGTATCCAGTAAATTTGTTAAGAATGCTTTATGCTACAAATAACAGAAAAACAAACCCAGCAAAAACATATAAAAAGAGCCATTTGTTTTTCTCACATGCTAAGAAATCCGAAGGTGGGTAGCTGCTCTCTGATTCCAGGACTCTATGATGTCAAGGTTTGGGTTGGTGTCTCTTGGTCTTTCCAACACAATTTCAAGATAGGTGCAGCAGTTCCAAGCTTCCAGCTGCACTGGACACAGTTTTAAAGGCAATACACAGGTGTGGCTCTCATGTAACTCTTCTCTTATTAGAGAGCGAAATACTTCTTCAAAAGATACTCCCTTATATATCACGTTGCCCAGAATTGGGCTCATGCCCATTCCTACACAAGGGATGGGTCCACCTTCTCTAAAATCGAGTCTTCTCTGCCCAATTTCCGAACATAAATGAGTGCTCTGTTAGTGAAGGTGAGGGAGAGGGGAATGATGTGTGGGCAAACATGTAATCACGGGAGACAACTTCTGGCATAAACATGTTATCCTCCTCTACCTGTGGAACATACACACGTGCACTCTTATATTCATACCCTAAATTTTGGTAGTATATAATACCTCTAGCAGGGAGTAAGAATTGGGAATTACCCATTTTGTGCCCTAGATGCTATAAAGCAGGGAAATCCTTTAGTAGTTAGGATTTGACTCTCAAGAATATTCTTTAAATGTGATCTTATAGATTATGAATGTAAATATTGCCTGAGCTTTTATTCCCCCTTCTTTCAGAATGCATGAAATTTATCTACTGATAAATACTATTTATTTTTAAGGAAGTTTGGCTCATTTATTTAAAGTAGAGTTAATAGACATACACACAAAAGTTCCATACTGAACGTCCGTGAGTACATTTGCTAATCGTTAGTGCCTGCCATAGAGAGTAGCTAACATCTGACAATTTGTTATGATGTACATATTATTTTTTGTATCTAGTGTAACATTAAGACTGTAAAATACTCTTAAAATTGATGATATCTGGAGAAGACAGAAGAATCTCCTTAAATTTCAGTGAAGGGAATTATCTACCCATTTTTAGTAGCAAGTGAATTCCCACTGGTACCAATCAATCTTTCCTGAACATCTCCAATGCCACCACCTGTTATCAAATTAAAGATAAATCTAAATCAAATGCTAGTTTCTTAAAACAACTCAGGTAAGGAAAGCAGATTAGGTGCAAGTGTGGTATCAAAGCACATTATTTGTTTTGAATTCTCACAATAAGTGAATATCAAATAAATGTTACTTCCTCTTTTGGCAAAGATTTGTAACCCATAATTACATTGATACATGGGCTATGTCAGTGGCAGTAGTGAAATTCATAGTATTTTTATGTGAAATGCACTGTTTTATTGCATTAATTCACATTTAATGTGTACACAGTAATAACCATAAAGTATAATAACCAAAGTTATATATTTTCTTCAGAACCTTCATTTAGAGAGCTTTCAAAAGAGTCTGAGGAAATTAAAATATCAGTCAGTTTACCTGCAGGATATGGAGTGAAAGCAAAAAGCAGTATAGTATCTTTTACAAGCCATCCATTCCTCCCCACATAATGTCCTTACTTCTCGCTGATAAAATACCGTAGTCATAACCCTGTACTTATTTTTTTAACTATGGTACACAAAACAAAAATTTCTGAAGTGAAGGAAAGTATATCTCCATCAGTAAAATTGCATTACTCACACGAATACAAGCAGGGGGCTCAAAGGCAAGAGAAAGCAGTGGAGGTGGGAAGTCCCAAAGCCCCTTTCCCGGTAATGGGCCACAGAAAGGTGACTACCAAAGAGGCGAGAAGTCTCATGTAAGGGCAGTGGAGGCCCAGGGGATGATGAGAAATAACAAAAGAGCAGGTACCTAGAAAACAGAACAAGAATGAAAAATCTTGGTCATAGAGAGGGCTGAAAAAAATAACATAGCAGAATATAATGTTCTAAAATCTATCAAAGAGTGAAACCATGTAATGGCCAATTTAAACTTGGTGGACTCAAAATCATTCTAGAAATACAGGAGACGTCCAGTGTCTTTTTTTTTTTTTTTTTTAATCTTCTATGATTTGAATATTCTTGTACCCACTACTTTGTCCTAGTATTCATACAAAAGTTAATTGCTCCAAATTGAGGCTTACTTCCAGACCTAAATCATATCCTGTATCCTTGAAGAAGGGTCCCATGACAACTTCAGCACCTACTGACTCTTCCCTTAGTTGAAATCCTATTGCTTTCATGTCAGTGATACTATTTGTTCACTAATTCATTGTTTCATTCATTCAGTATTTATGAAGCGTTTCCCATGGACTAAACATGGTTTTAATTTATCGCTGAGTCATGCTCTCATTAAGACTTATATACTAGTAATGTGCCTACAATTGAATATTTTTGTCATTGCTTAAAGTCTTTTTTTATATACAAGTCATGCACATAAATCATCTTCAGAAATTTAACTGAAAAGAAAGGTGCAACACGAAGAGTAAAGCCTCTTTCCCAACGACAATAACTAGTTATTATTTCCTTGAGTATTCATTTAGAAAAACAGAACGCATGCGTTGGTGTGTGCTTTTCTTAAATTATATTTAGAAATCCAAAGAAATGGATCTATACACACCAAATCAACCTGTTGCCGTTGAGTCAATTCCAACTCATAGTGACCCTATAGGTCAGAGTAGAACTGCCCCGTAGGGTTCCCAAAACTGTAAATCTTTACGGAAGTAGACTGTCACATCTTTGTCCTGCAGTGTGGCTGGTGGGTTCCAACCGCTGACCTTTTGGTTAACAGCTGAGCACTTTAACCACCACGCCCCAGGGCTCCTAGTGTTGCCACAAACCTATACACATGTGTAAAGATAACTATTTGTTTTTTAACGGCTGAGAAATGTATAATTTATTGTTTGCAAGAAGTATTTATTTATGCTATCCCTTACCGATAGGTATTTAAATTGCTCTGTTTTTGCTGTTGACACCATGAACCACCATATATGTATGTCTTCATGGATGTTTATGAGTATTTCCATAAGGCACATTTCCAGCATAGAACTGTGAAGCAGAGGTACTACTTTAAAAACTTGGGCACTTTGGCAGCTATGTCAAGTTTTTCTTTCAAAATATTTGTACCAGTTCTCTCCAGTAATGTGCGAGTGTGTGAGCCAGCTTGCTTCTTCACACCTCTACGGACATCTGGATGTTGTAATATTGTTATTTTTTTTCCCAATCTAGTAGATGAAATATCGATTGTTTTTTGTTTTTATTTGCGTTTTTACAACTTTGAGTGAGACTGTGCATCTTCTCATATTGTTTTGGCCATTTGCATTCTTTTTTCTGTAACCTGAATTTTCAATCCCTTTGCACATTTCTCTAACGGGCTATCTGTTTTTCTCTTTTGTTGATTTATAAGAGGGTTATAAGCTGCTTAATAGAGATCTTGTCAGATATTTCTTGGTTTGACTCAGGACGTTTTTGCATTTTTTTTTTTTTTAACAGTTTTACCATTCTTAAACCACAACTGTATATACTGCGTTTGAAAATCCTCTGTGCTCCATGGAGAAGGAAATAGAGACTGAAGGAGTTAAATGGCGTCCCAACATTAAATCGCGACTAACTGGCAGAGCTGAGTTTGAATCCAGAATCTCCAGTAAGAGATCCTGTGCTTCTTCTAGTACATCGCTAACTTTTATAGAGTGGTTTTCTCTACACATCT
This sequence comes from Dugong dugon, assembly GCA_030035585.1. Lineage (NCBI taxonomy): Eukaryota > Metazoa > Chordata > Mammalia > Sirenia > Dugongidae > Dugong > Dugong dugon. The sequence goes on along the minus strand of CM057480.1, from coordinate 14,821,911 downwards.
ACTAGATTGCTAAAGCAAAAGTGCCCAGTATAGTCACATCCTCATCATAATCCGTCATCCATAATCAATTATCATCGAATAGCCACAGATGAATGGTTCTAGCAACTAACTGTAATGACTTACAGAAATAATTCTTTACAGAGACCTGCAAAATACATTTACATATGCATCATTTTCTAAGAAAATACCAGCATTGTGATCTAGGTAAATTTCTAACAGTAGTCACTGGTTGATTCCAGTTGTTGTAAAAATTGAACAAAATGGTGAATTTTACATCAATCATTCATGATCCACAATGTGAGCACACTTTATTTACTAAGCACTGTGCTGTTGCTGTTGTTGTTGTTAGTTAGGTGCCATCTGGTTGGTTCCTACTCATTGCGACCCTGTGCACCACAGAACAAAACACTGCCCGGTCCTGCGCCACGTTCACAATAGTTGTTATGCTTGAGCCCGTTGTTGCAGCCACTGTGTCAATCCATCTTGTTGAGGGTTTTCCTCTTTTTCAATGACCCTGTACTTTACCAAGCACGTCCTTCTCCAGGGACTGGTCCCTCCTGATAACATGTCCAAACCACTGTGTTAAGTGCTGGGAATATAATGAAGAATAGGTAAATTTCTGCCCTGGAGGAGCTTACAGACTTCTAGAAAAAGTTTGGAAGCAAAATTGTAAATAAAAAAACAACCCACAAGTCCTTTTCTGTAGTTCTGTAGTTCCAGGAAGAAACCACTAACTGCATTTGGAAATTCTGGGAGCAGCTTCACCCAAGAGATGACATTTGCTCAGGGTATTGGACGATGAGTAGTCTTCCTGGCACAGGGGACTTTAGATGCTTTGCTTAAAGTTCAGGTATCAGTTTTATCAGTGCTTATCATCTCTGTCCTGAGAAACATGAAGCTAAATACAGTATGGCACCAGTGCTAGGTAGCACTGGGCATTTTTAGTTGCCAGCTTTTAGAATTTAGAAGGTGACAGAGTGGCACTTATTCTTTTTAGTGGCTCTCAGTAGGTAAAAGCAGAAGTCACTTGCAGCTGAGGATAACTGTTCACCAAAAATGTACGCTCTCCTGCTTCCTCCACTCCAAGATGTAAAGTTGTCAGGAAGATGCCTGCCCAGTTAGGGACTACATATCCCAGGCTCCTTTGCATCTAGGTGGGACCATATGGCTAATTCTCACCAATGAAATGTTAGTGGAAATGATGTGTCACTGATGGTGCCTCTTGCATTTAAGAACACATCTGTCCAACTTCCAACTGTCAGCATCTGCAGTTCTTTTCCTGAGAACTTTCTTTATCCTGCAGGGTCTGCTTTGTCTACTCACACAAGGAGGCTGGAAGTACCTGAGAATTAACACCCCCTGGAATCAGCCCTGGAGTCCCTGGGCAGCACAAATGGTTAAGAACTCACCTACTAACTGGAAAAGAAAGCCTTGGTGATTTTTTAAAAATTTTCATTGTTGTAAAAACATAAAGGTCACAGCCCTATAAAACACATTCTACTCGGAAACACTTGTAGTTCCCATGAGTCAGAATTGACCCCTCCTATCCTCCTTCCTTCCTTCCTACCCTCCTACTTTCCTCCCTTCCTTCCTTCATTCCCTCCTACCTTTCCTCCCTTCCTTCCTTCCCTCCCTCCCTCCCTTCCTTTTATTTTTTGGAAGCAGCTCTAAACAAATGCTTGATGGGATGGATATAAACCCTCATGTCTCAGGTGGGATAACTCTGAGGCGTCTATTCTGTACTGTTACACAGAATTTCCCCAACAGGATGAAGCTGTAGTTGCCCACAGCTGTGTCTTGCTTCATAACATGTCCCTTATTAGTTGTTTTTCTTTCCCTGTCTCATTGCCCTCCTACAGGCACCCGAATTCCTGTCTCAGAGTCTGCTTTTGGATAGTCCAAACTAAGACAATACATTATCCCCTAGATCCCATGATCCTTTCTATTGTCTTACTTTCTTTATTTGTTGGAATAAAACACTAGTAGCTTTCTAGAAAGGGTCTGTAGAAGGGAAAAAAAATGAGATCTTGCACATCAAAAGATACCCTTCACACTGAAATCATAGTTCCACCTCTCACACTGGATTTTATAGTTTGGCTATGTGCATAAAATTATAAATTGGAAATTATTTCCCCTTAACTTTCGAATGCATTACTCCATTTTTTTTTCTAGCTTCCAGTGTTGCTCCTCAGAGTTCAGTAATATTGTAATCCCTGGTCTTTTGTGTGTGATTTTTTGTCTCTCTGGAAGATTTCAGAATCTTTGCTTTACCCTAGGTTCTTGCAATTTAGTGTTTATGTGCCTTGGTGTTGTTTATATGATTGTTTATTTACTGATCTGGGCACTCAAGGAACTCTTTCGATCTGGAAGCTCTTGTCTGTCAGATCCACATATTTTTCTTACATTATTTATTTATAATTGCCTTCTCTTTGTCTTCTTGTTCTCGCTCTCTCCCTGAAATTCTCTTTATTTGGATATTTGAACACCTGCCCAGAAGACTAAACCTGTTGTTGTTGAGTCAATTTTTGACTCATAACTACCCTATAGGATGTAGAACTGCCCCATAGGGTTTCCAAGGCTATGATTTTCATGGAAGCAGACTGCCACATGTTTCCTGCAGAATGGCCCAGTGCTCAACCACTGAGCAACCAGGGCTCCTTTTGAACTTCTGACGGTCCTCAAATTTCCTTAATTTTTTTAAAAAAAAATTTACATCTTTCTTTTATTCAGTCTCATGGGATAATTCTTCACCTCTGCCAAACTTTCTATTATTTTAAATATGGTACTATATGTTTAATTTCAAAAACGTCCATTATAACCAGAAGTGCTGGAATTACAACATCTAAATATGTATGTTTTGGGGAAGACTAGTAGGGGAAAAGGACAAAATGTGGTTTTAGGATACATGCCTCCTGTGGACAGAGATTTAGTAAGTACTGCTATTTCTCTTGTCCTCTTCACCTCCAGCTCAATAAAATTGTTACTGTCAATAAATACACTGGTAACTGTCAGTGCCAAGAAGATGGAAATCACTCTAGGTATTTTGAATAGAGGGAATTTAACAAAGGGAATTGTTCACAGAAGTGCTGGAATAACTTGGAAATGAAGAAATTCAAGGGAAAATGTTACTCAGAGATTAGTGCCTGAGAAGTCACTACGCCCCTAGAGCCGTCCTGTTTTGTTTTGTTAGGTGCCGTTGAGTTGGTTCCAACTCACAGTGACCGTATACGACAGAGTAGAACTGCCCCATAGGGTTTCTAAGGAGCGGCTGGTAGATTTGAACTGCTGACCTTTTGATTAACAGCTGAGCTCTTAACCACCGTGCCTCCAGGGCTCCAGTCCCCTAGGTCTAGAGGGGCAAAATGGACGTGGTGAACCCACAAGGGCAGTGTTGCTGAGGGTGCTGGAGAGTCATTAGTATCTCAGGTGTTGCTTTGTAGGAAGCCGGGAACCAGCATTCCTGCTGACATCGCAGGAGCCCTTGAGCCCACAGTTGTACTGATGCTGGTGGAATTGCTGCTGAGACTTCTGGAGCCCACAGTTTGTTCTACTGCCGAAGCTGCCATAACCAAGCCATTCATGCAGCACCTGGCAGTTACTTAAAGCTGCTCACCACTGCAAGCAGTCAGTCAACTTGTGCTTTGGAGTTCTTGGGACTCTACTGCTGCCATTTCCAGAGCCAGATGCAAAGGAAGGGAAAAAAAGGCTCATCTTTTCTCCTACCTTTTAATCTTCCACTAATATCTCCCATTGATTAGCAGAAGCTAACCAGAAATTAGCTGGCAAAGGAGTCTGGGTAATATTGCTTTGGGGCGGGAAGGTTGGGAATGGAGCTGAGAGTTAAAAGGCAAATAACCATACTCACATTTGTTGACCATTAAATAGCTACCAAGACTACACCTACGTTATCTAATTTAATACAATAGCCATTGAAAATGCCATTATTACCCACATTTTGTAGTCGAGGAAACAGACTTAGATGTTGAGAAGCTTGCCTAAGGTTACATAGGTGCTAAGATGACAGATCCAGGACTCTAACTCAGATCAGTCTGATACTAAGTCTTGAGGAGCTCTTAATTATTTTGCTTCCTACAGATCTTCAATGAACTAACCTTCTGCCTCCGAGCTGCTCTTGGCAGTGCAGTCCTCCTCTGGATTGGTTATCACTGCTGGTCTTCTTCCCTGTAGCCAAAGGAAAGTACTTTCTGCTTTCAATAATCAGCCCTTTAACAGAAGTTTCCAACAGTAGAGTCGTCCGAAGTGACCCATCGATCTTCTTCACTGTTGCTACTTAAAGTAGCAAAATAACCCTTGCTACTCAAAGTATGGTCTGTACTAGCAGCATTGGCATCATCTGGAAGCTTGTTGAGAAAGATAAGCCTCAGGCCCACCCCAGACCTCTTGAATCAGAATCTGCATTTTAAGAAGAGCCCAAGGTGATCCTTATGCTCTTTAGAGTTTGAGAAGTGCTGCTCTGTACTGTATCTCTCCCCTTCCCAAAGTATACACTTACTTTCTCAGATGGAGATGAGATGGAAGAGCCTCATACTGTGCTTGGAACCATGGCTTCCTTGTAACTCCTGCCTTGACCCTTAGATTGGTCCACTCTGCTTCATTTTTCCTTTCATTGTTGCTGATTTTCTTTGAGAAGCCACACTGTCTCCATTCTATTTGATGGATCTGATCCCAAGAATGGACTAGTCCAAAGTCTCTCTGACAAGGCCCTAAACCTTATACAGATTGATCTGGGTGTCTAGGAATTGGTTTCCATACTTCTGGACATCCCATAATAGAAGAGAATCAAATCCCACCTTCCATAATTCTAAGATAGTAGGAAGCTTATTTTACCCAGAGCACATTAGAACACACAGCAACTTCCTCTACCCACCCCAAATTCCCACTCTAATTGCATTATTCATTCCCTACAGAAGGGAAACAGATGGTTTTATGCCAGCAAGCAAAGAGAAATGAGAGAACAAGTGCCTGATGGCTCTTATTCTCTCCTATGCTCGTTTGCCTGATACATGTAATGCCAATCCCCCAAGTCCTGCCTGTACCTTCATCATGGTAGATGAAATTAAAACATTCTACTTGTGTGATCACCTTCTGTAGGTTTCTGAGTGCTGTTGCCAAATTCCCAACATCTAAAGAGCATGATACAAATAGGCTTTTCAGGAAATGATAACCATATTCTCAAGCAGTACATCAACGTTTATTCTGCTTCTTGAACAGCTTCTTAATTCTCTTTGGAGTTTATTAGTCACCCTTGTTCTCAGTTGATTAAGTCTGATTGTAGTTGCCTCCAAGATTATATTGACAGATATTCCTCCTTACAATTTAATAGCAACATTTTTGCAGAGGATCAGCTGACACACTAAGATAGTGGGAAAAGTGAATGTGCCACACTATATAGATCTGATCCCTCTTTCTCTGTCTCCTTATTTGTTTTGCTATGATTGGGAGCCAAATGAACAGGGTGACATTTGGTTTTAGTAAGATAACTCTATTGCTTGTGATTTATGGTTTCATATTTTTGAAAGTAAACACAATACAAATGAAGATAAACGCTAACTGGTGTAATTTGTAGAACCACTATATTTTATGAGTTAATTGTTCTAGTGTGCATTATGGCTGGCACACATTAAAACAATATGGAAGAAAAATATAAGATTATTTTGAAAGTCTATTTCTGGTTAAATGTAGTTGTTTCTGTTTAAATCTGGACATTTTAGAGGAGTTGGAAGCATGCAAGTCATGCAGCATGAGAAAAGCAGGTTTGTTCAGTAATTCTAATTTAATTTGCATAATATAGTAGATGTGTCTACTATGTACCCATTACTGGGTCATCGATAATCTTTGTAAGGTTGCAAGGAAAAGACAAAACCAAATTCCCTTTAGTAGTGGCATCTACTGAAAGATAGAGGAAAACTTTTGGCTTTTCTTTGTGGTCTTCAGTTACTTTGAATCCCACTACTTCCATGATTAGGCTACATATTAGGCCTTTTGGAGAACCAGCACATTAGTTTAGCAACACTAAGTCAGTCTTTGTTTTCCTGCCAAGTCGACATCCATGAAAAGTATATGATTGGGTTGGTTTGCTACCAAACACCCCAGCACCTCTGAAGGATGAATCTTATAGACACAGTTGGCCTCCTTTAGCATTTTTGCCTTTCTTTGTGGGCACTAATCTGGTGCCCATGTGAGCTAGGTGGGTGTCTCTGCTGGGCCTAAGTCACCATCGATGACAATTTTGCATGGAAAGCTCTGCAATTTGTGGTCATGGGGAGGAGGCACTTACAACTTCATGGATTTTCTTCTGTTCAGGGGTTGATGAATCCCTTTCCCTCAAAAGTAGAAAAATTTAAATAATTTCTTTAAAAAAAAACAGCTGCCATTTGGGTTTTAAGTGTATCGCCTTTATACTAAATACAAAGTAATTTCCACGAAAGCAGGAATTTTTGTCCGTTTTATTCACTGCTGTGTTCTCAGTGCCTAGAGCACTGATTGGCTTATGATAGGTACTCACAATACATCTGTGGAAGGAATGAATAAAAATGGACCAGTGGTACCTAATTTTTTTCAGTAATAGATTACTAAACACAACTACAAATACACGAGCAATAGAAGACAAGTTAGATAACTGGAACCTCCTGAAAACTAAATTCCTATGCTCATCAAAAACTTTATCAAAAGAGTAAAAAGAGAACCTACAGATTGGGAAAAAATCTTTGGGAATGCTATGTCTGATAAAGGTCTAATCTCTAAAATATACAGAAAACTTCAGTAACTGAACAACAGAAAGACAAAACAACCCAATTTAAAAATGGACAAAGGACATCAACAAACTCTTCACCAAAGAGGACATTCTATCAGCCAACAAACAAATAAAAAGATGCTGTCTTGGTTATCTAGTGCTGCTAAAACAGAAATACCACAAATGGATGGCTTTAACAAAGAGAAACTTATTCTCTCACAGGCTAGTAGGCTACAAGTCCAAATTCAGGGTGTCAGCTCCAGGGGAAGGCTTTCTCTCTCTGTCGGCTCTGGAGGAAGGTACTTGTCATCAGTCTTCTCTTGGTTTGGAAGCGTCTCAGTACAGGAACCTTAGATCCAAAGGATACTCTCTGCTTCCGGTGCAGCTTTCTTGGAGGTATGAGGTCCCCCTGTCTCTCTGCTTGCTTCTCTCCTTTATATCTCAAAAGAGACTGGCTTAAGACAGTGTCTAATCTTGTAGACCTCATCAATATAACTGCCACTAATCCATCTTATTACATCATATTGATAGAATATACAACACAGGGAAATCACATCAGATGACAAAAGTTAGACAATTATACAATACTGGGAATCATGACCTAGCCAAGTTGACAGATACTTTTGGGGGACACAATTTAATCCATGACATTCCACCCTTTGGCCCCCAAAACTTCATGTCCTTGCCACATGTAAAACATATTCACCCCCATCATATCATAGCAAAAGTCTTAAATCAACTCCAAGTCCAAAATCCAAAAATTCCTCTTCATCTGTGAAATCTAGAATACAAGTTATCTGCTTCCAAAGTACAATGGTGCAACAGCCCTAAGGTAGATATTTCCATTTCAAATGGGAGAAATTGGAGGGAAAGAAGGCATAACAGGCACCAAGCAAGTCAGCAGAACACATTACATTAGCCCTCAAGGCTTGAAAATAATCCTCTGTTCTCTGAGACCATTTATACAATGGCCCTGCCCTCCAGACTCTAGGTATTGGCCACACTCTCCGGATTCTGAGTGGAGGACCCTTGGCCGTGGGCTTCAGCTCCGCCTTCCATGCCCACTGGGACAGCAACTCTGCTCCCTTGGGTTTAGGTGCACCATTCTCCTAGTCCATGTGAGTGGTGACTCCACCCTTAGAAACACCAGAGGCCATGGTTCCCCTCATTGAAACCCCAGAAGTCGTGGCCATACCTTTGGAGGCTGAGGCAGCTCCCTGTGTTCCTTGGCCTCTCAGCCCTCGAGCCTCACACCCGCATCTGCCTTGCTGGGGCAAGTGTTCCAAAGCTCTGAGGCTCCACTGATAAGTGCCTGGAGGCACCCCACTCCGCCAGTGAGCTTCGGTGGGAAGGCACTCAGCTCTCTTGCTCTATGGGTCGGCAAGCCTAGCTCCAGTGATAAGTGCCTGGAGGTACTCTCAGCTCTCTCGCTTCATGGCTTGGCTCCAGTGCTGTGTTGCGCTGGTGTCTTGGTTCTGCTGCTGCTAGTCCTCTGCTGCTGCCAGTCCTCTGCTACCACTTCTTACCATGTGCACCATCTCCAGTGTAACAGCTCTCCTCATTTCCTTCTGAGTCCTCTATGCATTCACAGTTTCAAAACCACCTCCACATTTTAGGTATCTGTTAAAGCAGCATCCTACTCCCAGTACCAAATTCTGTTTTGGTTATCTAGTGCTGCTATAACAGAAATACCACAAGTGGATGGCTTTAACAAAGAAATTTATACTCTCACAGTCTAGTAGGCTACAAGTCCAAAGTCAGGGTGTCAGCTCCAGGGGAAGGCTTTCTCTCTCTGTTGGCTCTGGAGGAACATCCTTGTCATCAATCTTCTCTTGGTTTGGGAGCATCTCAGCACAGGAACCTCAGGTCCAAAGGACCCGCTCTGCTCCTGGCACTGCTTTCTTGGTGGTATGAGATCCCCCTGTGTCTCTGCTTGCTTCTCTCCTTTATATCTCAAAAGAGATTGGCTTAAGACACTATCTAATCTTGTAGACCTCATCAATACAACTGCCAGTAATCCATCTTATTATACTGATAGACTTTACAATACATAGGGAAATCACATCAGATGACAAAAGTTAGACAATTATACAATACTGGGAATCATGACCTAGCCAAGTTGACAGATATTTTTGGGGGACACAATTCAATCCATGACATTAGCCATCAGAGACATGCAAGTAAAAACTACAGTGAGATTCCATCTCACCCCTGCTAAAATGGCACTGATCAAAAAAAACAGAAAGTAGGTGCTGACAAGGCTGTGGGGAGATTGGAACCCTGCTCCACTGCTGGTGGGTTCAACCACTATGGGAAACAGGATGGTGCTTCCTCAAAAAGCTGGAAATAGAAATACCCTATGATCCAGCAATCTCACTCCAATACCCCTAGAGAACTGTAACTACTGACATGAATAGGTATATGCACACCTCTGTTCATTGCAGCGTTATTCACAGTAGCAAAACGATGGAAATAACCTAACTGCTCATCAACAGATGAATGAATAAACAAACTGTGGTACATACACACAATGTAATACTACATAGCCATAAAGAATAATGATGAATTCTCAAAATATACTATAACATGGGTGAATCTGGAGGACTTATGCTGAGTGAAATAAGTCAGTCACGAAAGGACAAATAGTGTATGATCTCACTATTATAAAAAAACAAAAACAGGTATACATACAGAAAGCAACATTCTTTGGTGGTTATCAGGGATGGCAGGGAAAGGGAAGGTGGAATCACTTTCTAGATAGTAGATAATTGTTAGTTTCAGTGATGGATAAAACAATACTGACTTGACCAAGTGAGAAGATGACACTAAGAAGTACAGAAGAATAAGCGACGATTTTGGTAAAAGCCACGATATACACAGTTATGCAAAAAATATGTGTGTGGTTACATAGGAATATATGTATGCTTATGTATGTATAGGTAAGCACATATGAATATATGGGTATACATGTATAGATGTTTCTGTAGGCAAATGTATATACGTGTTTGTGTGTGCTGTGTATGTATTCATATATAAAATAAAGCACATAGGGACACAGTTAGGGCTACTTCCTAGATATAACAAAACACCTCACAGGATTGGGTTACTTGTTTGATGGCTTTGGACCATAGTCTTGGGGGGAAACTCAGTCAGTTGGCATAACATAGCTCATAAAGATAATGTTCTACATCCTAGACTGGTGAGTAGTGTCTGGAGTCTTAAAAGCTTGTGAGCGGCCATCTAAGATAGAACTATTGGTCTCTACCTGTCTGGAGCAAAAGAGAAAGAAGGAAACCAACGACTCAAAGAAGAAACTAGACTACAGGACTAATAGTCTACACGAACCACGGCCTTACTTTCCTTGAGACTAGAAGAACTAGATGGTACCCAGTACTACTACTGACTGTTCCAACCAGGGACATAATAGATGGTCCCAGATAGAATGGGAGAAAAATGTGCAACAAAACTCAATTTCCTGAAAAGGCCAGACTTACTGAACTGGTAGAAAGTAGAAGAACCTCAAAGACTATCGCCCTAGGATACCCTTTAAACTTGAAACTCAAACCACTCCCAGTGGTCACCTATCAGCTAAAAGACAGACTGGCTTATAAAATTAGTATCACCCGTGAGTTCTTTGCTCCTTTAAACAAACATATAAATGAGATCAAACAGTCAGCATTTACCCTGGACTAAAGATGAGAAGGTAAGGGGGAACAAGGAAACTAATGGAAACAGAACACCCAGAATGGAAATAATGAGAATTCAGACACACCGTGAAAAGAATAACCAGTATCACTGAGTAATATGAATAGAAATTGTTAAATGAGAACTAATTTGTTATGTAAATATTCTCCAAAAACTCAATAAAAAAATTTTTTTTCAAATTGCACCGTGGTTTTATTTATAGTTGTTGACTGAAAGACAAGGATTAGCATGTATGGGATAACCTTAGTAAATTGGAGAATGTATGCTCTGCCTTTTCTAATATCTAGAATAAAGAGCATTTATAGTTGTTTGACTCGTATGTATGCTGAGAGGATTTTTTACTTTGTGCTTTTAAGTACTACAGAGTTAAGAAATGCTCTACTCAATTGAACTTGGCTTAATTAGTTGCTTATTGTGTTTGCTAAGTACTTAGGTGTGAAGAAATACAAGACCCTCTTGCTGTCCTTAAGGAGATTATGATCACATTTTACTCTGATACATTTACCTTTATACTCACTCTTTCTCTACTGCTTTTCTTGTTCCTCAGTTCTGTTTCATGGAGCCAGAACAAGTTGAATTAAGGGTGCCATCTTGATAGCTTGTGTGTGATGGGGAGCCACAGGGGAAGGCAAGGGTTGACTGGTCGTGGAGCTGAGTCCCAACAGGCTTGTCTTATTGTAGTAGTGGCCAAAATAGTGACTAGGAATATGCTGCATATATCTGATTATTGAACAAAAATAAAAATAGGAAAACAAGCATCAGATTAGTAGCTGAGAGGTCTGAAGAAGGGCAGAGTTAATTACTGGAAATGCTTCAAAGAGAGTGATCAGAAGTAAGATTTTTTAATGAGAGTATGAGCTGATATTTAGAGACAAGGGTGATAGCTTAAAGTTTCCAGTCACGGGTGGACACTGTTTATTTCTAATACACTTAGTATTTGGTTCCAGTCCCATCAATCCAAATAAACTGTTCTCCCAAAGTTTCTCAGTGACATTCCCAATGCAATGGCATTTTCTCTTTTGTGCTACAGTTCCTTATTTCCAAAAACCTTCTCAATATTTCCTTGTGGATCTCTCTCAGGCACCACATAATGATTATATCCAAGATGACAACCAACTTTTCTTTGCTTAAATCTTAGTTCTTGGACTTTCAGATAAACGTGACTAATTGAGAAGGTGCACTTGCCTCTCTCCCCTTCACATTAAATTACAATAAAGGTGTGAAACTGGGATAAGCCCACAAAGCAAAGAGAATGGGAGGAGTGCTATAGCTGATAAAAACATCCATAAATTCCTGTAATTTTAAAACAATTGGCAGAGTGATCACAAAGGAAGGAGTTGAGGAAGCCACCACCTGGAGAAAGCTCCATGGTGTTGGAGGAGACAACCTTCCCCGTAGAATCCCAGAGAGGACTCACTATACAAAGCAGAAGTGAGAGAGATAGCTAAAGAAAGGAGAAATGACGGAAAGTCTGAATAGACAACTCCCTCCTCCCTCTACAACCTCCAGAGGTGGCGCATAGGCTTCTTAGCAATGACCTCCACGCTAAAGAAACAGAGAAATACAGAGGAATATTTAAAAAAAAAAAAAAAAAAAAAAGAATAAACTCTAAATATGGGCAGTGTGAATCAGTGGAATTACCTGAGATTAAAGCTCTTCCCATTCTGGCTTTTGTAGAATGGGCACCTGGGTAATATGGATGGCTTCCTACCTGCTACCTCTGAGAGCCTGACATTGACAAACTCCACCCAGCCCCACAGAGCTACTAGCCAGGCCTCCAGCTACATCATTCATAGCTGTGATTGGATTCTGAAGACTACTAAGTGTGTGAGGAAAACCTGTTATCATGGAATAGACCAGAATAAACAGACCGACAACCTAACCCCAGAAAATCTTTTTGTGATTCTAGTAAGTATTTTCAAAGAAGATTTAATAAGATAATACATCTGTAATACAAGAATAGAATGAACTTTGAAAGCGAAATAACAAGAGAGAGCTTCTAGAAATTAAAAAGAATTTAAGAAACTTTAAAAATTAAAAATTCAGAAGTTTTGAATGAAAAAGGATAGAATATTCATGAGCATAGTTATCCATATGAAAATGGATCCCTACTTGCTACCATATACAATAGTAAATTCCAGATGGATAAATACTTAAAATTTTAAAATATTTAAAATGTTGGAAGAAAATTTAGAGAAAAATTTATGACTTGCTGGAAAGGTGGATTTCTTAAATTATTAGTATCTCTATGCCAAAGTAACCATAATTAATAGTTTGTGTATGTCTTTCTAGAAGATTTTCCTATTCATGTAATACGTATGTACACACACACACATACACACGCACACACACCTTTTACTTTATTCAAATGATATGCACATTTTGTATCTTTTTTTTTTTTTTACCTTAATAACAGGGTTCAGTAGTCTTTTCATGTTAATGCATATTGAGGAACCACATCTTTTCAATGACTAAATAGCATTCTATCGTTGAATATGTCATGCATGATTTAATTAGTCCCTTTTCAACACACATGTATGTGGTTTTGAAATTTTGGTACTACAAACCATGCTTCAGTGAGCATCTTTGTACATATATAATGATGAACTTCTTAAAAGTACATTAAAAGCTGTAGCTTTTTTGGGTAGTCTGTTCTGTACATTGTTAATTAGTACAGCTGTTGCCAAATTGCCATTCAGTAAGACAGTTTGTACAAAGAACTGGAGTTAAAAAACCAAAAGGGAAGAACATGCTCGGCATTTCTCAAGCTGAAAGAACTGAAGAAAATATTCAAGCCCCTAGTTGCAGTATTGAAGGATTCTATGGGCAAAATATAGTGATGTTTACTATACACTATACACTATATACTATATCAGAATACACTGACAGAGTGCCAGAAGATGAGCCCCTCAGGTTGGAAGGCACTCGGAAGACAACTGGAGAAGTGCTGGCTCCTCGAAGTAGAATCAACTTTTATGACATAGATAGAGTCAAGCATTTGGGACCTTCATTTGCTGATGTGGCATGACTCAAAATGAGAAGAAACAACTGCAAACATCCATTAATAACCAGAACATGGAATGTACGAAGTATGAATCTAGGAAACTTGGAAATCATCAAAAATGAAATGGAACGCATAAAGATCGATATCCTAGGCATTGGTGAGCTGAAATGAACTGGTATTGGCCGTTTTGAATTGGACAATCATATGGTCTACTATGCCAGGAATGACAACTTGAAGAGGAATGGTATTGCATTCATCATCAAAAAGAACATTTCAAGGTCTATCCTGAAGTACAACACTGTCGGTTATAGCATAATATTCATATACCTACAAGGAAGACCAGTTAATATGACTGTTATTCATATTTATGCACCAACCACTAATGCCAAGATGAAGAAATTGAAGACATTTACCAACTTCCGCAGTCTGAACTGTTGTTGCATGTTGGTCAGACATGCAGTCAGTATGCATTGATAATTACTGATGATTGGAATGCAAAAGTTGGAAACAAAGAACAAGAATTAGTAGTTGGAAAATATGGCATTGGTGATAGAAGTGATGCCAGAGTTCACATGATAGAATTTTGCAAGACCAATGACTTCTTCATTGCAAATATCTTTTTCAACAACATAAACAGCAACTGTATGAGTGGACCTCACCAGATAGAAGACACAAGAATCAAATCAACTACATCTGGGAAAGATAGGATGGAAAAGCTCAATATCATCAGTCAGAACAAGGCCAGGGGCCAACTGTGGGACAGACTATCAATTGCTCATATGCAAGTTCAAGTTGAAGCTGAAGATAATTAGAATGAGTCTGTCAGAGCCAGAGTAAGACCTTGAGTATATCCCACCTGAATTTAGAGACCTTCTTAAGAATAGATTTGATGCGTTGAACACTAATGACCAAAGACCAAACGAGTTGTGGAATGACATCAAGGACATCATACATGAAGAAAGCAAGAGGTCATTAAAAAGACAAGAAAGAAAGTAGAGAACAAAATGAATGTCAGGAGAGACTCTGAAACTTGCTCTTTAACATTGAGTAGCTAAAGCAAATGGAAAAAATGGTGAAGTAAAAGAGCTGAACAGAAGATTTCAAAGGGCAGCTCAAGAAGACACAGTAAAGTATTATAATGACATGTGCAAAGACCTGAATATAGAAAACCAAAAACGAAGAACACTCTTGGCATTTCTCAAGCTGAAAGAACTGAAGAAAAAATTGAAGCCTCAAGTTGCAGTATTGAAGAATTCTATGGGGGAAAATATTAAAGTACGCAGGAAGCATCAAAATAAGATGGAAGGAATACACAGAGTCACTATACCAAATAGAATTTGTGAACATTCAATCATTTCAGGAGGTAGCATATGATCAGGAACTGATGGTAGTGAAGAGGTCCAAGCTGCACTGAGGGCACTGGCAGAAAAACAAGGCTCCAGGAATTGACGGAATAACAATTGAGATGTTTCAACAAATGGATGCAGCCTTAAAAGTGCTCGTTAGTCTATGCCAAGAAATTTGGAAGACAGCTACCTGGACAACTGACTGGAAGCGATTCATATTTATGCCTATTCCAAAGAAAGGTGATCCAACCGAATGTGGAAATTATTGAACAATATCATTAATATCACACACAAATAAAATTTTGCTGAAGATCATTCAAAAGTGGCTGCAGCAGTACATCGACAGGGAACTGCCAGAAGTTCAAGCTGGATTCAAAAAGGGATGTGGAACAAGGGTTATCATTGCTGATGTCAGATGGTCCTGGCTGAAAGCAGAGAATACCAGAAAGATGTTTACCTTTGTTTTATTGACTATGCTAAGGCATTCGACTGTGTAGATCGTAACAAATTATGGATAACATTGTGAAGAGTGGGAATTCCAGAACACTTAATAGTGCTCATAAGGAGGAACCTGTGCATAGATCAAGAGGCAGTGGTTCAAACAGAACAAGGGGATACTGCGTGGTTTAAAGTCAGGAAAGGTGTGTGTCAGGGTTGTGTCCTTCCACTATACCTATTCAGTCTGTATGCTGAGCAAATAATCTGAGAAGCTGGACTAAATGAAGAACAGGGAATCAGGATTGGAGGAAGACTCATTAACAACCTGCGTTATGCAGATGACACAACCTTGCTTGCTGAATGTGAAGAGGGCTTGATGCACTTACTGATGAAGATCAAAGACCACTGCCTTCAGTATGGATTACACCTCAACATAAAGAAAACAAAAATCCTCACAACTGGATCAATAAGCAACATCACGATAAATGGAGAAAAGATTGAAGTTGTCAAGGATCTCATTTTACTTGGATCCATGATCAACATCCACGGAAGCAGCAGTCAAGAAATCAGATGACGCATTGCATTGGGCAAATCTGCTACAAAAGATCTCTTTCAAGTGTTAAAAAGCAAAGATGTCACCCTGAAGACTAATGTGCACCTGACCCAAACCATGGTGTTTTCAGTCAGTTACCTCATATGCATGTGAAAGCTGGACAATGAATAAGGAAGACAGAAGAATTGATGCCTTTGAATTATGGTATAGGGAAAGAATATTGTATATACCACAGACTGCCAAAAGAAAGAACAGAAAAACAGCGTTTCATTCTGTTTTCCATAGGGTAGCTATGCGTCAGAACTGACTCAATGGCACCTAACAATAACAACATGGGCAAAATATTGAATAACACAGGAAGCATCAAAAGAAGATGCAAGGAATACACACAGTCACTGTAACAAAAACAATTGTTGGATGTTCAGCCATTTCAGGAGATAGCATATGATCGAGAACCGATAGAACTGAAGGAAGAAGTCCAAGCTGCACTCAGGCATTGGCGAAAAACAAGGCTCCAGGAATTGACAGAATAACAATTGAGATGTTTCAACAGTGGATGCAACTCTGGAAGCACTCACTTGTCCCTGCCAGGAAATTTGGAAGACAGCTACCTGGCCAACTGACAGGAAGAGATCTATACTCATGCCCATTCAGTTGCCTTATATGCATGTAAAACCTGAACAGTGAGTAAGGAAGATCAAAGAATAATTGATGCATTTGAATTATAGTGATGGTGAAGAATATTGAATATACTATGGACTGCCAGAAGAAGGAACAAATCTATCTTGGAAGATGTCCCTTAGAATTGAGGATGGTGAGACGTCACCTCACATACTTTGGACATGTCTTCAGGAGGGACCAGTCCCTGGAGAAGGACATCGTGCTTGGTGAAATAGAGGGTCAGTGAAAAAGAAGAAGACCTTCAACAAGATGGATTGACATAGTGGCTGCAACAATGGACTCAAACATTGCAAAGCCTAACAACAACAACAACAACATAGTTCAGGGAGCACTGGAGACTAATGAACCAAATGCTCCTGTTTTCTTTATTACAGTGCTCTTGCATTAGGGATTTTAAACTTGGGAAAAGTTTTGAAGAATTTCCGTCTTTATGACAGTGGGAAGGGGTAGAAATTCAGTGTCCTTTAGAACATAAAACCATTATAAAAGTTACTTAACAGATGTGCCTGTAGGAATATATCACACCAATTCAATTCAAGCCGCGAATCATTGTAATCACTCAGTTATCTCCTAGGTGCTCATGGTTTTTTAACCTCATTACCTCTGGGCAAAAGGGGAATGCTGCTGTTTCTTAATCTAGTCACTGGGCAGAGGTTGAGTTCCAAATAGTCTTTGTTACCTTATGGTGTGGATACCACACAAGGGCACTTGTGGATTAACTTATACATTGTAAATAAGATGGAAAGTATGAATGTAATAAGCCAGCCAGGGCTTTTTCACTCAGAAAATCTTGCCATATGACTTGAAATCATGGGATTTGTCTTATTTTTTGATTAGTCTGAGTCATGATCTCTTTATTGTTCATTTTTTAGTTTAATAATGCTATAGCCACATATAGCGTATTGTTTGTACCTTTGGAGACATCTTCAAAGGGCATTTGTATAATTTTACTTAAAAAAGATGTATGTTCTAATTGGTAGCTTGTCTTTTCACTTTTTTGGTAAAGTCTTTTGATGAACAAAAGTGTTTAATTTTTATCAAGTCCCATTTATTTATTTTGTCTTTTGCTGTTTATGCTTTTGTTATTAGATAATTCATCGTTGAAAGCTAGGCCTGACAGCATTTCCCCTACTTTCTCCTCTAAGAATATTAGGGCTTTAGTTTGCACATTTAGGTCCTTACTCCATTTTGAATTTGTTTTTGTTTATGGTGTGAGGCATGGATCCTGTTTCATTTTTTTGCATGTAGAAATCCAATTTTCCCAACACCATTTACTGAAGAGACTCTTCTTTTGCTATCGAATGGACTTAGCACCCTTGTCAAAAATAGTTAACCACAGATGTGTGGGTTTATTTCTGGACTCTGAATTCTGTTGCTTTGGTCTATATGTCTATTTATACCATTACCAGGCTGTTTTGATTACTGTAGCTATATAGTTGTTTAAAATCGGGAAGTGTGAGTCCTCCTACTTTGTTCTTCTCTTTCAAGATTGCTTTAGCTATTTGGGGCCCCTTGCCATTCCATATAAAGTTGAGAATTGGTTTTTCTATTTCTGTAAAGAAGGCTATTAAAATTTTGATCGGGATTCAATTGAGTCTATAGATCGCTTTTGATAGTATTGACATCTTAATATTAAATCTTCCAATCCATGAACATGGAACATCTTTCCATTTCTTTGAGTCTTCTTTAATCTCTTTCAGCAGTGTTTTGTAGTTTTAATTGTACAGGTCCTTCACATCCCTGGATAGATTTATTCCTAGGTATTTTTTTTCTCTCAGATGCTATTGTAAATGGAATTGTTTCCCTAATTTCCCTTTCATGTTTCACATTGCTTGTGTATAGAAACTCAACTGATTTCTGTTTGTTGGCCTTGTACCCTGCCACTTTGCTAAATTCCTCTGTTAGCTCTAGATGTTTTCTTGTGGATTCTTTGGGATTTTCTATATATAGAATCATCAGCAGAATAGAGAGAATTTTATTTCTTCTTTTCTAATCTGGATACGTTTTCTTTCTTTTTCTTCTCTTATTGCTCTGGCTGTATATCTAACAAGAATGTCATTACCAAAATATGTAGAAAGTTTTGACAATTTAAAAACAAAAAGACAAATAACCCAATCATAGAATGGGCAAACTTGAATAGACATTTCAGCAAAGAGGACATTCAGATGGCCACCAGACACATGAAAAGATGCCCAGCATCATTAGCCATCAGAGAGAGGCAAATCAAAACCTCAGTGAGATATGATTTTATTTCCTTTAGGTTGGCTAGGAGCCTTAGTGGCACAGTGGTTAGGAACTCTGCTGATAACAAAAAGGTCAGCAGTTTGAATCTACAAGCCCCTCCTTGGAAACCCTATGGGGCAGTTCTGCTCTGTCCTTCAGGGTCCTTATGAGTTGGAATTGATTCAACAGCACTGGGTTTTTAGGATGGCTAGGATTTAAAAAAAAAAAAAAAAAAAAAAAAACCAGAAAAACCCACAAATGTTGGTGAGGATGTCGGAAATTGGATCCCTTACCCATTGCTGGTGGGAATGCAAAACGGTATAGCAACTGTGGAAAATAGTGTGGGAGTTCCTTAAAAAACTAAAACTAGAACTACCATGTGATCCAGAAATTCCACTCCTAGGTACATAACCAAAAGACATAAAAGCAGAGACTCAGAGTTGTATACCAATGTTCATTGCAGCACTATTCACAGTAGCCAAAAGATGAAAACAACCTAGATGCCCATCAACAGATGAATGGATAAACAAACTATGGTACATACACACAATGGAGTACTATGCAATGATAAAGAACAATGATGAATCTGTGAAGCATTTCATAACATGGATGAAACTGGAGGACATTACGCTGAGTGAAATAAGTCAATCACCAAAGGACAAATATTATATGAGACCTCTATTGTAAAAACCCATGAAAAAGTTTACACACAAACCTTGTGTCACTTCTTGTTTGGTACATTCATTGCCTTTATACTTTTTTTCTTTTAAATCCAGGGCCTATTAAGCTACAAAAACTGTAATGTGCTTCACACAAGACTTGGCACATAGTAGATGGTCAGTCAGTGTTTCTGAGGCTGTTGCTGCTATCGCAAAGGCTATAACCAGTAGTCCTACCCCTGTGAAGACAGCTCCTTGCCTGATGGGTCATTTTGTTCCTGAAAAGAGGCAGCAAAGAGTCCTGGGTAAGGGCACGCTCTCTGAACTCAGACGGCCTGGATTAATATCATATCTGTAATTTCCTCACCATGTGACCTTTGGCAAGTCACATCACTTCTCTTGATTTAGGATGCCTGTAACATATCTATTTCATAGACTTGTCATGAGGACTAAATAATTAAAATGTAGAAAGAACTTAGACAATTACCTGGCAAACACAAAGTACTTTATATGCATTGGCTATTGCTAATATTTGTTTTTAGCCTTTCAGTCCTGACTGCCTAATTATTTTGAAAGTTCCTGTGGGAAGAGGTGTGCACTTGTACTGATCTTACAATTTCATTTCATAAGGACTAAATGAAATAACAGATGGCGTAGGGTAGGTCTAGTACAATGCCTGTTGTTGTGACCCTATTGGACAGAGTAGAACTGCCCCGTGGGGCTTCCAAGGCTGGAATCTTTATGGAAGCAGATCGCCTAGAGCACTGTAAAAGCTCTATAATAGCTAGTTTCCTTTCCCTTACCTTACCCATCACACCTAGTAGTTCTAGAAATTGTTCAGTGAGCATTTTTTGAAGAGAATATATGAATATTGATTTTTCCTATATGCCAGAGAATATCGCTAAATATAAAAACTAAAACCCATCGCTGTCGAGTTGATTCCGACTCATAGCAACCTGGTAGGGCAGCGTAGAACTTCCCTATTGAGTTTCCAAGGCTGGAATCTTTACGGAAGCAGACTGCCACATCTTTCTCCCGCTGAGCCGCTAGTGGGTTTGAACTGCCAACCTTTCGGTTAGCAGTCAAGCACTTCACCACTGGCCATCAGGACTCCTCACTAACTATAGAGCATTATAATTTTAAAGACTGCCTGTCATTCCATGGAAATCTGGTTTGGTGAAATTACGTAGTCTTCATTTTATCACTAGCTTCATTTACTGTATTCTGAATGCCCTGAAGCTTCTTGACATTATATTTTGTTCTGGAGCCCTGAGTTGCAATGCGCTATTTAAATTTGACATTGTTTTAATTTTCTTTTAGCTTCACCTTCATTTCCCACCCTGTTTTTGCTTTGCCTCTCTTTCTCTCCACTGCTGGCTTGCATTCACATTTAAATCATTGAACTATCACTAAATGGCAAAATAGCTTTCCTTTACAAAAGGCTAGCTAGCTAGAATTGTTCTTGCCTGCTTCCATTGGGCAACGTTTTCAACATTTCACCATTTCGCAGGTGAAGCTGTGGAATCAGTACAGGGTGAAGAAACCATCGTTTTCATGCCTTTGATATTGAAGTCATCGCCACTTTGACACATGTAATGTAAAGTAAACCCTTGGATAAATCTGGAGGGCGATAACACATAGGATGACTAAAACACAAATTGTTAGGTTGAATCCATAATTGTTTATGTCAGCAAGAATAAAGAAAGGCAATGTGACATGACCCAGCCGGCAAGTTTGGGATCGATCTCTGGCTTTGCTACCTGCAAACTGTGTAATTTAGGTCAAGTAACTAAACCTCTCAGCTTCAATTGATGTATCTGTGAAATGGGGATACTTATAGTTCCTAGTACGTAAGGTTATATGGGGATTAACTAAAATTATATGCTTTTGTAATGTATCTAAAGTACTTAAAATATTAGCTGTGACACTGTGGGAGCTATGCAGTTGGACATTCTTACTGTTTTGATTAAAAGAAGCCAGAAACAGGAACCCATTCTAGTGCAATGGATTTTCAGATAGGTTCTACCTTAGTTTGTTGTTGTTGTCAAGTTGATTCTGATTCACGGTGTCACCACGTGTGCAGAATAGGACTGTTCTATAGGGTAAGTCTGTGCCTGGAAGCAGATTACCAGGCCTGTCTTCCAAGACACCTCTGAGTGGGTGCAGACTGCCAGCCTTTTGGCTAGTAGTCGACTGTGCTACACAGGGACTTCTGCCTGAGGTTAGATTCCCTGAAACACAGACTCTAAGATGGAGATCTGCACGCAGACTGGGGAGTGCCCTCAGGATCAGCATGTATGGAGGAGTGAAGAAAGTAGGATTGGACAAAGTCGGACTGTGATATAGTTGCAACAAAGACTTCAGCAAAACTAATGGGGAGCTCTGGAGTTGGGATGACCCTTCGGTGTTGTCCCCTTTGAGGCCAAGAGGCTGGGCCTTTATGCCCCTGCATAGACCAGTCATTGAATGTAGGCTGCTCCAGAGAGGGTTGTGAGGTTAGCAAGGTGGTTCTCTGCTGCTGAGGAGACAGATTCAGCTAAGAGCTTTCTGCCACCAAAACTCCTGGCAGTTGGGGAAATCAGTGTCACAGTCTGATAGGGGGATCGGACAGTGCACCACAGTGTCCACTATGGTTTCCTAACTATAAATTTGTAATAATTGTATATGACACATTGCTTAGATATTCTAGACAGTGTGTTCCTAGTGGGCAAGAGCTATGCACGCCCTGACTGGCAGCAAGAACTCAATAAATATGTTACATATAATTGAATTGTTTATTAAAAAAAAAAAACTATCTTTAAAACAACACACAATCATATGTTTACTTCTATTTAAGGAATTAGCAAATCTATCCTCAGACATGTAGAAATTACTGATATTTTCACACTGTAGTGCCAGTTTTCCTTTACGATTGAACTGGAACACAAAATACAGTGAACAATACTCTAATACTCCTTATTTGGATGTATTATGGCAAAAGATACACTATGAGTCATGCCAAACAATTTATTATCAGATTTGATAATCGGACCCCATTTGCAATATTGTGTACTAAGATTCTTCAGATTGGCGGTTGGACAGAGGGATGGATCAATAGTAATGGTATATAGTAAAGTGTTAATTATAGAATATAGGAGGTAATTTTATAGATGAGTAGTATACCAGTTTTTCATCTTCTGCATGTTTGGAGATCTTTATAATAGGGTTTTGGGGAAACATGATTCATATCTTCATTAATTTGACTATGTGTTTATGAAAATATTGAACCAGGATGGTCCTTAAGTGAAATAAGAATATGAACCAAGTGTTTTTCTATGCCGCAGTGCTTTCACAAGTTAAGGGCATGTTGATGGAACAAACAAATAATCTGAGTTTCTATTCGTTGCTCCTTTGCGGGGCAGAAGACGAAGGGGCATGTTATGGATTGAAATGTGCCCCCCCAAAATATGTGTTGAAAATCCTAACCCCTGTATTTGTGGTTATAATCCCATTTGGAAATGGGTTTTTTTTTTTTTTTTGTTACGTTAATAAGGCAGTATTAGTGCAGGGTGTGTCTTAAATCAGTCTCTTTTGAGATATAAAAGAGCAGATTAAGCAAGGAAGCAAGCAAGCAGAGATGGGGGAGAAGATGCCATGCCACATGAAAATCAACAAGCAGCCGAAGAACAGAGACTAAAAAGAGACAAGGATCTTCCCACAAAGCTGACAGAGAGAAAGCCTTCCCCTAGAGCCAGCACCCTGAATTCAGGCTTCTAGCCTCCTGTAGGTCTGCTGGCCCAGTGGTTAAGGGCTACTGCTGTTAACCTAAAGGTTGGCGGTTCAAATCCACCAGCTGTTCCTTGGACAGTTCTTCTCTGAGTCTGAATCATCTCGACTGCAACTAGTTTTTCCTGGAGCCTCCTAAACTGTAAGAAAATAAATTTCTGTTTGTTAAAGCCACCCATTTGTGGTATTTTTGTTATAGCATCACTAAGATGTTAAGATAGAACATATTTTAACAGTCACCAGTGTATTATTGAAGGAGACAGCAAAATCAGTCATCTCCTGTTGAGAAGAAGAATCAGAAGATTGAGTGAAGGTCCAGGAAGCTTGGAGATAATTGGCTCTAACTCTCTCATTTTATGCATGAGGAAAGTGAGATCAGCAAGTTGAAGGAACTTACTCAAAGTTACTGAGTTAGGGTTACAGCAGGACATTATTTCTCCCAGAAGCACTCCCTCCTCCCACTCCCAACTTCCTCCAACACACACACAAATATCATAATGGCACAGACTATGATACATTTTTTATTTGGAGCAATATCAGAGGTTTATGGGGTGGTATGTTGGGTTTCCAAAATGTTTTCTAGGAATACAAAGCCTGGCATAAATATTTGTTGCGTGAGTTAGTCAATGAGTATGTAAATAGTTGAATGAATAGTTGGTTATTCATTAAGCAGTTATCACTCTGGACCAGTTGGTTACCAGGTTAACTAATGAATCACACAGAAATGAGGAAATGGGCCCCAGGACAAGTAAGTTTTGATAAATAAGAGGGAAAGAAATAAGGATATAGTGGAAGCTTGAATGCTGCCTGAAAAGAGATCAGGTAATGGAAGCTTTTGAGAGTGTGAGTGGTAGTGGTGGGGGCTATGCCAAGGATGGGAGAAAGTTGCAGAGTTGATGAGGCTAAAGGCAAGGAGTTAAGAGGGGGACTTCTGTTCCTTTTCCAGAAATTTTACTGTGCCCCAGAATCCACAATCACATTGGAAATGTACAGGGAAATGGTGAGCATCTTTTGGCAACTTGTGACGGTGGAATGTCTGACTTTTCAGAGCCAACATTTGGCATAGAGGCTAACTGTAGAAAAGGTTGCTTTCCTTTACTGCGCTGACAGCCAAGTGGTCTATTTCATTTGTTTGTTGTTTTTGCCACTGTCTTATATTAATATCTTCAGACTTGGTTTCAGCTGTGGAGTCCTTTCTTCATATGGCATCTTATTTGGAAGTTCTGCGTGTACAAGTTACAACTGGGAAGTTCTGCATGTACAAGTTACAATTGGGAAGTTCTGCGTGTACAAGTTACAGTTGGGAAGTTCTGCGTGTACAAGTTACAATTGGGAAGTTCTGCATGTAAAAGTTACAATTGGGGTGGTTCTTTGTGGTGTAGAACAAGCTGCAACTTTAGGGCCCAGAATCTATCTCCCTACCCCAAATCATGCCCATTCTTGAAGAACTCTAAGGAATGCCAGGATTCTAAGGAGCACAGTTTGAAAAGCACATGTGATGTACAAAACATATCATGATCATCTGAAGCCAGTTAAGGAGCAACTGAAATGTTATTTTTTTTAGGAACCTTGAGCTCTCTACATATGAAATGTCATCTTCAGAGATTCTGTCCTGTTCTTACAGAATAGGTAGGATATAACTGATAAGTTAAAATCAGTTTTGTTTCCTGTTGGAACAATAAGACCAAACTGATAATAATAATAATAATATATATATATACCATTCCCTTGTAAAGAGGAACTGAGGCTCTTGCTAAAATCCAGCACCAGCTTGACAGCCACGTGAGTGAACCACCTTGGAAGTGGATCCTTAGCCTGATTAAGCCTTCTCATGACTGCAGCTCTGGTCAACATCTTGACAACAACCTCATGAGGGACCCTGAGCCAGAACCTCCCAGCCAAGATGCTCCAGAATTATTAATCTATTGAAACTGGAAGAAATAATGATATTTATTATTGTCTGAAGCTACTGAGTTTTGAGAATAATTTGTTAAACAGTGATAGATAACCAATAAAGGTGTGGACTAGTCCATGCTACGAAGACTTTCTGAATCTTTTTGGTTCTTTTCACTTCCTGACTCTCCTTCAGTCTTGCCTTTGATTCCATAAGCTCTGCCATCCCTGTAAACTCCATTTTGCTTCATTTAGCTTGAGTCAGTTTTAATTGCTTGTTCTTGAAGAACCTAACCTAAATGCAACAGAAATTATTATTAAGACAAAATGAAGAAAACAGTTTTGTTTTTGTTTTTTTTTATTCTGAGAAATTTTAATTCAGTATCTTGGTCTACTGTATTTTTTATTTGATTTTTTTAAATTACAGTTTTGTGTATCTACACATTTCCAATATAGGCAGCTAAAAGATTACAGTTCATTTGTTGGCACCATACAAGTTAAAAGCAGTTACCACTCATGCATATGTCTCTTGATCATTATTCTAAGGATATGCATCAGTTCTTCATCACATATCATTTATAAAGAATTACATGCTAGTTAACTATAAGGAATGCAAGTTTAAGCTTGTAAAATGAAATTAAATGCTTGGTAATTAAAAAACCTATTTATTATAGATTTAATTGTTGAATAGTTACGTTGATTTATTCCACACAAGTGATGTTTCAGATTTATGACTTTGGATATCCTGAACTTGGGCATGTTATCCTCATGAGTCTATGATGATATTTTTTCCTCCTCCTCTATTTGTACAAACTGGTGACAAATCCAAGAACAAACGAAATCCCCGTGACAAAAGAAATTCACAATGAAAATGCATGCCCATCGTTTTAAATCAAATGGTTCTTATTTTTATTTTTGGTATGTTGAGAACAGCAGTGTAAAAGAAGAGCTTTGACTAGGCAAGTCCAGTACCATAGACTTTTTTATGTATTATTAATTTTAAATGATTAATTAATAAGTTTAGATAGATGTTTATTATTTTTTTTTAATCTATAAGTTATGTTTTAAAAAAAGAAAAGACACACTTGTACAGGAGGTCAAAGAGACTACTCCATGTGACCTTGGCTGTTCCCTCCATTTTAAAAAATTAGAAAACTGTTGGTCACCAATTTTCTTGTGACTGTTCATATCGATAGTGTTCCCTTCCAGTGTCCAAGCTGGTAAAATGAAGGCATGAGAGGAGATGGGACACAGAAATAAATAAGCAGACTGGTGTGTTTGGCCATCTTTAGTAACTTTGGCAAAACAGCAGTCTGCTGAACGTTTTGATGGACAGTAGAAAGACTGGGTAAATTGATCGAAGACTGAATTCATTTATCAACTTTTAAACTCTGATTTTAAATCAAAGCGTAAGTAATAAATTTAAAAACAGTTTTAAAATATATGCCCTATTTTAATACTTTTTATCCCCAGATAGGATAACATAAAGGCAATTATTCTAATTCTGACCTTGATTCCAAGAGAATTATGTAACAGAATTTAAGTATTCATTGAAAGTATACCTATAGGAAAAAATAGTCCCATCTGCGATTTTTTAGAGCATACCTACGCATGACAAGGAAGTTCATCAGAGACTCCAAGGATAGAGAATCCTCTGTAGAGCCCTCACTAGCATGTTGACAAAGCAACATTGCTTAGTGTACCTGTTTTCTATCCTGGTCTTCTATTAAGGAATGAATTCCAGTGTTGTATGCCCTCTGGTATTACTGTTCAGCTCTCAGCCCTTGCTAGGCTTTGTGAAGTCTCATTTTGCACACATGCATTCCGTTCCTTTCTAAGGGCCAGTGGTCAGTCCCCACACACACTTCTGCATAGGTCCTTCTTCTCAGGTAGGATGCCTTGCATATTCCAGATGATTTAGATCTTTCTCTTTAGATCTGATAAGTGAGATTACCTACCCTCTTAGCTCTACTTCCCTGCCATTGGGAAAGTATGGGGTTCTCCTCTTATTTCTCTTTCAAGGACCACAGTCTTTTTTTATTGTGGTTAAAATATATATAGCAAATCATTTGCCATTTCAACATTTTTTACAAGTACAATTCAGTGACATTAATTACCCTCATCATGTTGTGTGACCATCACCCTATCCATGTCCAAATTGAAGGGTCACAGTCTTGTCCACCATCTTCTTCAGTTTGTGAAAGCAACGACTTCATATATTTTGTCGGATTTTATAGCTGTTTTTGGCTAACGTGAAACTCTGGTACCGATTATTGTGTCATAGTTAAAAGTTGAAGTCATTTTCAAATGAATATTTTAAACCAATTTAGTGTAATATTTCTGCACTTTCTTAACAGTAAAATCAAATAGCATGTTTCTTTCCATTGCCATCGACTTGATTCTGACTCATAGCAACCTTATAGGACAGAGTAGAACTGCCTTGTAGGGTTTCCAAGGAGTGGCTGGTGGATTTGAACTGCTGACCTGTTGGGTAGCAGCTTAGCTCTTAACCACTGTGCCACCAGGGCTCCAAATAGCATGTTGTTGTTAGGTGCCGGTGAGTCAATTCTGACTCATGGCAACCCTGTGTACTGCAGAACGAAACACTGCCTGGTCCTGTGCCAACCTCACAATCATTATGCTTGAGCCCATTGTTGCAGCTACTGTGTCAAACCATCTCTTTGAGGATCTTCCTCTTTTTTGCTGACCCTCTACTTTACCAGGCATGATGTCCTTGTCCAGAGACTGATCCCTCTTGATAACATGTCGAAAGTATGTAAGACGTAGTCTCGCCATCCTTCCTTCTAAGGAGCATCCTGGTTGTACTTCTTCCAAGACAGATTTGTTCGTTCTTTTGGCAGGCTGTGGTATATTCAATATTCTTTGCTAACACCACAATTCAAAGCCGTCATTTCTTCTTTGGTCTTCCTTATTCATTGTCCAGCTTTTGCATGCATATGATGCAGTTGAAAACACCATGGCTTAGATCAGGCACACCTTAGTCTTCAAGGTGCAGTTTTTGCTTTTCAACACTTTAAAGAGATCTTTCACAGCAGATTTGCCCAGTGCAATGTGTCTTTTGATTTCTTGACTACTGCTTCCATGGACTTTGATTGTGGATCTAAGTAAAATGAAATCCTTGACAACTTCGATCTTTTCTCCATTTATCATGATGTTGCTTATTGGTCCAGTTGTGAGGATTTTTGTTTTCTTTATGTTGAGGTGCAATCCATACTGAAGGCTGTGGTCTTTGATCTTCATCAGTAAGTGCTTCAAGTCAGTAGCATGTTAGGATACTTTAAATAACCCTCCAAAGAAACAAATAGAAACTTAATAACCCTCCAATAAACCTATACATGTCCTAGACATTATCAAAATAGAAATTTGCCTCAGTCTTTTTCTGTAATGTGGATTAAATGTTTTAATAAAAATGGATTAATCTATTTGTACTTCACAATTTGATTAATGTCAACATTTTATATTTTGTAAATTTTATATTTATATGCATAAAATACAGAAATATATCATAAGATCACATATTAATATTTATGTGCTATCCTAAGCATTATATTTTTAAAATATCATTATCTTTTCATAGGAAAGAAGAAGAAGTCAATGATTTTGATATTTCAGCAAATCACCCATATATAGAGTCTAGCAATTATGTCTAATTCAGGTACAGACCTTTGTCTCTTAAAGACAGGGTTCAGCTTACCAAACCAATTTCTACCAGGACCTTTACTCTCAGTGGAAATGACTTTTCCATTAAGCTTTCTGTATTTCTGTAATATAGTAACAATCTATTGAAAATTTAAACGTATACTAAAAAGAAAGAATGTTGTGTCTCAGATATTTTAGCTAAAATTTAAGTCATAACATCACCTAAAGGGGTTATGAAAGTATTTACAATATATTTTATACACTGTAGTTGAGAGCTTTGCATAATTCATCTTCCAGATGTAGACACATTAATGAATTTAAGCATATTAATTTTCCTCCAGCATTTAAAATTTATTATTGTCTTGGTTTGGCAGTGAAAAGTTAAAAGGGGTTCAAGGTCCAAATGAAATGGTTTTTAAGTGCATTGGAAATGATGAGTTATAATCACTTTAACATCACCAAGTCCTTTTAAAGGCTTCATGTTGTCAGTGTTGAAGTTTTTAAATCAAGATTTCCTTTGATAAATGTCTCGTTGCCTCAAACACAGAAAACACTAGGACAGGCATTTTGCAAACAAGAAAATACATCAGGCCAACAAACTTATGCAAAGTGGAATATTTTAAACATCTTTATTAATAGGGAAATGCAAAATAAGGTTACAATAAGGTATTATTACATACCCAACAGATTAGCAAAAATTAAAAAACGTTTGACAATACCAGGTGTTGGCAAGAATGTGGAAAACTCTCAAACACTGTTTGGGGGAGTATAAATTGGTATAATTACTTCGGAAAACAATTGAACTTTTTTTTTTTAGTAAAGTTGGCAGTGCATATACCCTATGACCTAGAAAATTCACTCACATAACCTTGGAAAAGTTTTGTGTATTAGCATGAGGATACCTATATAAGAATGGTCATACAACCATTGTTTGCAATAAGCAAAAATGGAAACAATTCAATATTGATCCATAGCATAATAGATAAGGAAATTTTGTTATAGTCATACATTGGAATACTGTGCTATAAAGCAGCAAAGAATAACTGCTATAGCTACTCAAAATTATATGCATGAATCTCACACACCTAATATTGAGTGAAAGAAAGCAGTCATAAAAAAACACGTATATTTATAATTACGTGAAATCCAAAAGAGTCAAGCCAAGCTACATTGTTTAGGGATGCATACATAAGAGGAAAAGTATAGAGAAAAGCAAAGAAATGAGCAACCCAGAAGTCAGGAGAGCGCTTACGACGAAGGTGGAGGACAAGGGCTGTAACTGGCGAGTGAGGAGTAGGTGCTGAGACTCTGAGAATCTGGCCGTGTTCTATTTCTTGGCCAGAGTGCTGTTTACACTAGTGTTTGCTTTATAACAAGTGATTATAGTCTAATGCATGTTTTGTACTGTTTTCCGCAAATATACCTCATAGTAAAAATTTTAGAATATATCCAGAGGATTTAGTATGAGTAGAAACAGACAAAAAAGAAGAAACTGAAAAAAAAAAAGAGCGTTAAAAATGTATTATGATGCATTTTTTAATCATGTTGTCAGCTGCCGTCAAGTCAGCCTCCAACTCATGGCAACCCCATGTACAACAGAATCTGACCATTCTGAGTCATAGGGATTTCATTGCCTGATTTTCAGAAGTAGATCGCCAGGCCTTTCTTCCTAGTCTGTCTTGGTCTGGAAGCTCTGCTGAAATCTGTTCAGCATCATAACAACACGCAAGCTTCCACTGACAGACAGGTGGTAGCTACACTTGAGGTGCTTTGGCCAGGAATCAAAACCAGGTCTCTCACATGGAAGGGGAGAATTCTACCACTGAGCCACCACCGCCCTTCTCATATCGCATTAGTTCATTTTATAGGATTGTTGTTGTCATTAGCCACAATCAAGTCACTTCTGACTCATAGTGGCCTTATGTAAATAACAGAACGAAATGTTGCCTGGTCCTGCACCATCTTCACGATGATTGGTATGTTTGAGTTTATGG
This sequence comes from Dugong dugon, assembly GCA_030035585.1. NCBI lineage: Eukaryota > Metazoa > Chordata > Mammalia > Sirenia > Dugongidae > Dugong > Dugong dugon. The sequence goes on along the minus strand of CM057480.1, from coordinate 14,791,236 downwards.
TTTCGGCTATTGTCAATTAATGTCTTTAAGAGTTTCCCTCATTTTCTTTGACCTTCTACTTTACCAACCATGGTGTCCTTTTCTAGTGATTGGTCTTTCCTGATGACCGGTCCAAGATAAGCAAGATGATGTCTGGCCATGTTTGCTTTTAAGGCACATTCTGGTTGTATTTCTTCTAAGACTGATTTGTTCAATATTCTTTGCCAACACCACAGTTCCAATGCATCGATTCTCCTTCTATCTTCTTTTTTCACTGTCTAGCTTTCACATAGGAGGTGATTAAAAAGCCAATGGCTATAGGATAGCTTCCACAAATGGGGGTATCACATGCAGAAGAACAATGTATCCCTATTTTTATGAGTGAAGAGAATCTTTTACATAACACACACACACACACACACACACACACACACACACACACACACCCATCCACCCACCCACCCACCCACCCACACACACACACACACTTTTCCTCTTGTCTCATTGGCTGAAATTGCATCACGTGCCAGTGCCACCATGGAAGAGAGCCATGATGACTGAGTTAGTCCAGTTATGTTTCACCCTGTGTGGGGCTTGGACTCACCTTTCCTGAAGTACACAGTTTGGGGAAGGAGTGCAGCAGATAACTGAATATAATCATATAATCATGGCTGTGGTAAGTAGGAGGGAAGACATGAATATTGTCTGCTACCAATGAAAAAAATACAGAAAATTTCCCTGAAAAACTTGAGGCTTGGAATGAAAGTACTCTGAGAATACTAGTCAGCATTACTGAAAATGGCCCAAATCCCACAATTTCCTGATATATTATTTTAATTGAAAAGATAAAGAGAAATTGCTACCAGAATCACAGCTGGTAAATACTGTATTACCAAAAGAGGAAACACAACCAGGTTATACATTCATATTCAAATGTTAGAAAAAGAAGAAGGAATCTTTACAGAATTTTGAGGGGAAATACTCTGTTTCTAATCATACATTTTCCTGGGTAGGCTGTTGTTTATGGTCAAAGTCAGCAAAAAGCTACTGCCAGCCATGCATAGACTAATAAATATTATAACCCGAAGAATCTAGCTGAAAACAAAAATTGCTTGCAAGAATGTTTCTGGTGTTTTAGTTATAAAGGAATAAGTAACAAAAAAATCAAGGACTGGGGAGTTGTATTCAAAATGGCACTGAGTAGAGAAACTCAAAATTTAGACTCAGTAGTTTCTTTATAGGGTTATTTTTTGTGTGTATTAAATGAGAAAATACACATAACGTACTTAGCACATTTCCAGGAACAGGGGAGTGAGTCAGTAAATATTAAATATCTTAATTGTTGTTAGTATGATTTTTAATGATTAATCTGATTATTTTTAGAACAGTTTTAGATTTACAGAAAACTCGTAGGGTACATTTGCTACAATGAATGAAACAATATTGGTACATTATTATTAGCTGAATTCTATTGTTCATTCAGATATCCTTAGTTTGCATTGGAAACCCTGGTGGTGTAGTAGTTAAGAGCTATGGCTTCTAAACAAAAGGTCAGCAATTTGAATCCACCAGGTACTCCTTGGAAACCCTATGGAGCAGTTCTACTCTGTCCTTTAGGGTCACTATGAGTCGGAATCGACTCAACAGCAATGGGTTTTTTTTTTTTGTTGTTGTTGTTGTTTGTTTGTTTGCATTTAATGTCTTTTTTCTGTTGCAGGATCCGATCTGGGGGTACTAGATTACGTATAGTTGTCATGTCTCCTTAGCTCCTCCGGGCTTCTCAGACTTCCCTTGTTTTTTGATGACCTTAACAGTTTTCAGGAGTACAGGCTAGTATTTTGTGTAATGCCCCTCAGTTGGGATTTGCCTGATATTTTTCTTAGGATTAGACCGTGGGTTTTGGGGAGGAAGACCACAGAGGTGAAGTGCCGTCCTCATGACATCGTATTGAGGGTACATACAGTCAATCGATCATTGTTGATGGTCACCTTCATCACCTGGCTGAAGTACTGTTCGTTAGCTTTCCTCACTGTAGAATTACTCTTTTTTCCTCTGTCCGTACTGTATTCTTTGAAAGGATGTCACTATGCACAGCCAACACTTAAGGAAAGTTTGTATTATACTTTTTATCATTGTAAATTTGAATATCTTTATTCTCATTTTAACATATTCTGGAATTTCTTTTCTCAATCTGTTGAAAATGTTCATAAGCAGGTTCCAGTTGGAAGTATTATTAAATATTTTAAAGTCAATCATATCTTCTCATCGTACATGTGTTGTTGTTACTGTGTGCCGTCGAGTCGATTTTGACTCATAACGACGCTATAGGACAGAGTAGGACTGCCTCATAGAGTTCCCTACGCTGAAATCTTTATGGGAGCAGATCTCCAGGTCTTTTCTCCCATGGAGTGACTGATGGGTTCAAATCTTTGACCTTTCAGTTAGCAGCTGAGTACTTTTCCATTGTGCCATGAGGGCGCCTTCATTGTTTGTAATTCCTTGCAGATATCTGATTGGATTCTGAACATTCTTTTCTCAAAATTGTTGCTTTATCATCTCCAGGCTCCTTCTGGTTTTATCAGTTTGTGTTTACTACTCCCTCTGACTAGGACAGTGCTATTCAGGGTGTTCTGTGCACCGGCAGCATCAGTACCACCTGGGTAGTTGTTAGAAGGTATCCAGGGCTCCATCCTGGAGCAACTTTATCAGAGATCCTGACAGTCGGTCTCACAGGTCAGCATTTTAACAAGCCCTTCAGGTGATTCTGATGCACGCTCAAGTTTGAGAAGCACTGGCTTAGAAAATGCTTTTCTTGGCTTTTTATGTGTTTGGATCTTTCCTAAGCTTCATATCTCAGCATAAATATCACCTCCTCAAAGAGGCCATTTCTGACCACCTTATCTAAAGTAGACCGTTTGAATCATTCTTTTTTTGGTATTTTTTAAAAATTTGAAACAATTTCAGATTCACAGAAAAGCTACAATAGTATAAAAATTCCTACATATACCTAGAATATACACAGACTTTCCATTAGTTAATATTTCACCATTTGTATATTGTAACCCCGGTGGTGTAGGTAGTGGTTAAGAGCTCAGCTGCTAACCGAAAGTTTGGCAGTTTAAATAAAAAAAAAAACCAAACCAAACCCATTGCCGTGAGTCAATTCTTACTCCTAGCAATCCTACAGGACAGAGTAGAACTGCCCCGTAGGGTTTCCAGGGAGCACCTGGGGGATTTGAACTGTTGACCTTTTGGTTAGCAGCCATAGCTCTTAACCACTATGCCACCAGGGTTTCCAGTTTGAATCCATTCCTCGATAATTGGATCCTTGGAAACCGTATTGGGCAGTTCTACTCTGTCCTGTAGGGTTGCTAGGAGTCAGAATGGAGTTGACAACAATGGGTTTTTTTGGTGTGTATATATATATATATATGCATGTATATACATATATATATATGCATGTACATATATACATGCATGTGTACATATATATGCATGTATATATATATATATATGCATGTATATATATATATATGCATGTATATATATAGAGAGAGAGAACCATATGAGAGAATAAATTGAACATATAATCTTTCTTTAGCCCTAAATACTCAGTATGTATTTCCTCAAAACAAGGACATTCTCTTTCATGACCACATGACAAAATCAAGAAATTAACATGGATAAAACACTACTATTTAATCAACTGGCCTTATTGTTTTGTCACTTGTCCCAATATATCCTATAAAGCAAGAAGAAAAGTCTCCCAAATTGAAACAGGATCACACATTACATTTTATTTTCATGTTCCTTTAGATTTCTAATAGCTCCTTAAGATTTCTTTGTCCTTTATGACTTTGACACTTTTTAAGAGTGGAAAACCAAATCCATTACCATCGAGTTGACAGCAACCCTATAGGACAGAGTAGAACCGCCCCATAGAGTTTCCAAGGAGCAGCTGGTGGATTTGAACTGCTGACCTTTTGGTTAGAAGTTGAGCTCTTAACAACTGTACCACCAGGGCGGTTGTTTTGTACAAAGTCCCCTACTTTGGGGTTACCTTATATTTCCTCATGGCTAGATTCAGGTGATGCACTTTTGGCAGGAATAGGACAAAAGTGATATCATGGCCTTCTTAGTGCATTACACCAGGAGGCATATGATATCTATTTGGCCCATAACTGGTGATGTCATCTTTGATCACTTGGTTAAGGTGGTATCTTAATTACAAAGGGAAAATAATAACTTTATTCTTTTTATCCCTTTATGTAATAGGTAATGGTGGGGAGATACTTTGAAACTATGTAGATTTCCTCTTCCTCATCAAACTTTCACCTACTAGTTTGAGCCACCATTGCTGACTCTTGGCCTGAATCAATTATTCCTATGGTGTTTGTCAGATGGCATTTTTTTAGCACCATCTTTTCTCCCACACTTACTATTTGGCATTCCACTACAAGTAATAACTTTTCTTTCTCCTTCATTGGTTTATTTATGTGTTCATTTATATCAATACAGACTCAGGGAGCCCTATTTTATTCAATGGATTATAATCTATTGCTCACCATTATTTATTTTGATGTGCCAATTTTCCTAAATTTGACTAGTGGGAGCCCCTTCAAGCTGGGTCTGTGTCCTTTTGACGTATATTCACCATTCTTTTAGCACTTCCTTACTTTTTGGTACTGAAAGGTATTCTAGGCTGACAGTGTTGAATTTTACCTGAGCCCTGTGCTCCCAGAAAACAGCGATGATTAAAGAAATTCTCCTCCCACCCTTTTGTGTTCAGGGAAGAGTTTATGCAAAGAATGCTCTTCTCCAGATGCCTCAGATAAAATTCACAGAAGTTGACCTATGAGGACACCAGACACAGACCCTCCAGCTTCCCATTCTTTGCCTCCTAAGTGATTAGCTGAACTGCTAATCAATTGTTCAGTCCCCACAGATCAAGTAGAACAAAATGCTTGTTCACCAAACTTTGGTTGAGCTTCTCTCCTTTCACTAGATTTGTCGTTCTCAAAATGTGGTCCAAGGATGATCAAGATCATTTCAGGGAGTCCACGAGGCCAAAACTATCTTCTTAATAATACAAAGATGTCATTTGTTTTTCTTGAGACTATGGGGCATGTGGTATTGCAAAAATTTTAATACAGAAGTAGATAGGAGGATTCAGCTGTTTCCTTTACTCGGACATTAAAGAGATTTTCAAAAACGTGGGAGAAAAGTTCTCACTTTTTTTGTTTGAAAAATACGTTTTCAAAAGCTATATTATTTATGTTAACAATGGGTTTATTATTATTTTAAATGAATTACTATATATTTATTATTATTTCTAATACAGTAAATATTGATAAATATAACTAGTGGTATTCTGAAGCCTACTTTTATTAGCTCATGAGAGACAACTGGAGCCCTAGTGGTGCAATGGTTAAGAGATCAGCTGCTAACCAAAAGACTGGGAGTTCAAACCCACCAGTCACTCCTTGGAAACGCTATGGGGCAGTTCTTCTCTGTCCTATAGGGTCACTAGGAGTCAGAATTGACTCAATGGCAATGGGTTTGGGTTTTTTAGATTGTTTGTTTGTTTTTTTTTTTTTTTGGTTAAGAGACAATTGTGTGTATCGCTTCCCAACTCTACATTCAGTGATACCACATTGGCAGCTTGAGGTTGGCCACGGTGGGAATATTTACCCCATGGGAACTGGCAAATGGTGCAAATCATGGCTCATTCCTCCCTCCCCCCACCACACCCCCCGCCCCACCCAGCTGGTTTGAAAACATTTGTCAGCACACCACTGGATAACTGGATATAACTCACTGTCCCCCTTCCCCCTCATAAAAAGGTTTTTGGGATCCTTAACAATTTTTAAGATTGTAAAGGGGTCCTGAAAAGTTTCATAACCACTATATGATTTCAGAGGTCTGTTTCTCTGACAGTGTCTGAGTAGCTAAGTAGTCGGGCAATTTACACTTGACCTCTTGGTAACTGGAGTTGCTGAGGGCTGGAATGAGTGTGCTCATTTCAGCATCCCTAGCGTAGTTTGATTTAAAATCCCATATTTTTCTAAATGTTTCTAAATTACTACATGAATAGGTTGGAATGGAGGTGAGAGAAGTCAGGGGGAGCATGAAATTTCTCTCGGAGGCATCCATTTCTAGTAGCACAGGTGGCCAGGTGGCCAACAGGAAGAGCACGCCCAGGATTTTTCATAGCAGTCATGGAAAAGCCACCTCATGGGAAAAGAAGCATGGGATGTAGCATTGCTTGCTTTTGCAAAGGCCACTCTGGCATCTGGAATTACTACTAACATGGTTTTCAGTTTGTTGTTTTGGAAAGAGGTTGACCTTGAATATGGAGCCGTTGCTAAATTTCTAGAGTTTTAGGCATCCTTAAAGAGTGGAGGAGTTGATGACTATTTCCAAGGGGAGAGCATGAGAATGCTGCCTTGGCCTCCACTGCTAGATCCAGAGATCGATTCTGCTTTGAACCTCTTATTTTGGACAGATTTGAAAGCAAAAAGTTTAAGTCCTCAAGGGAGCCTTGGCAGTGATAACACAGAGCAAGTGAGCAAGTGGGCCTTCAAGAAACTTCTTCTCTACCCGCTCTTGTTCATTCTTCATAAAAAGTGACAACCTGCTCTCAGCACCAATAACATTACCATTTTAAGTAGTGAGAAGGGAGTATTACTTTCAAGAGAATCAGTCCATCTAAGGACCCAAAGGAGTTTAGCTTCCCCTCTGAAATTCTCAGTGCTATGAGAGAAAGGACCAGGACTTTGGCATCACGGGGCTTGTTCTAGATGAGTGACAAAATAGGAAGGAAAAAGAAAAATAAGGAGGGAATGAAGGAAGAAAGGGAAGATAGGAAGAAGGAAGGAAGCAAAGAAAGAAGTACTGGCGAGAAGGAGGGAGGGAGGAGAGCATAAAAGAAACATTAATTGCTACTTAGGCCTTTGGAATTAACGAAAAAGAAAATTGGAAAGGGATGGCAGCATTTAGAAAGGGGCAATGGTGGCGAAGCTCAGTTCTTACCCAACTGCTTGTCAAGGGTAGATATCATGGGTTAGGTTCCCAGGGTAAAGACCCTGGATGAGAATTCATATGCAAGTGATTTATTAAGGAAGTGCTCCCAAAAGAGACAAGTAGGGGAATTGTGGGGAGTAAAACAGAGGGAAGGAAGCCAAGCAAGGCTCCAGTCTCAGACAAAAGTCCCACAGGGAGTAGGATCCTGCAAGGAAGTTCTTGAATTTAAGTTAAGCCTCTAAGTTGTCAACTTTAGTAAAGAGAGGTGAGCATTCATATTCCCTTTCCAGAAGGTCATTGGTTCACAGCCTCCCCAGGGAAATGAATCCCTTGGCCCTTCCATAGACTCCAGGAGCCTGAGGCAATTCTTCAAAAAGTCAAGGATGCTAACTGTCAAAAACTTTGAAACCCAGAAAGTTGAGGAGGTGGGATGCCACATATGAATAGCATAAAGGCTTTGAGAATCTCTGAGCTGAACTCTGTCTTTGTCTGCTTCAATGTGTGAGTTTCCCTTTGTGAGCACCAGGTATGAGCTGACTGGCCGAAACCCCACCTAAGAGGGCTCAGCACTGGGAACAGAACCTCAGCAACAAGATGCTATGGGATATACTGCAGGGTGGGTTGGGGAAGTGTTACTCAAAGGGTTGAAAAAGTTAAAGCTAGGTCTGGAAACTGAGGTGTGAGCAGACCTCACAGTGCCCTCATGACATGTCCCCTGAGAGAGCCAGCATTTGGAAACCTGGCAAGAGAATGTATGCATGACCACCCCATCTTAGCCAGAGAAGCCATGATAACCCAACACAGGCAGTTAAATGAAGAGAATTAAACTTCATTTAAATTCTCCCCACCCCTAAGACTAGAGGAGAAGGGAGTTACGTTTTGAAAATGAAAGAAAAAGAGAACCAAACCTTGTTCTCCCCAAATCTTGGGTGCTGGAGTGAGAAAAAGAATAAGAACTGGTCATACTCCCTTCTCAATTAAGGTTCTTAGACCCAAGACTGGCCTGTAATCAGGGAAAAGGAACTCTGAGTTGGATATGAAAATGGAAATTTAGTTTGGTGCATTTTTAACAGCTGACAGTGAATAACTGAAAGTGACCCAGAATGCATAGAATCTGCTCAAGGGTCTTGAAAGGAGTCCTCTACCTGGAAGCGAAGAGAGATTTTGAATAACATATTTGGGACCAGTGAGTTGAGAAAAATAAAATAGTTTCAGGTTTACACTTCGGTTTGTACAATAAATTGGTTATGTTTGGAATTGTTTACTCATTCTGGCTGTCTCTCCTGCTGTGTCCTCGAGTAACTTCCCCTACCTCAGGTGAGCCTCCACATGATGTTTACCATGCTGACTGTGGCCTGGCAATGCTCATTCACTGCCTAAGGACAAGTCCTGCCCTATCATCATGTACTCTGGAATATTGGAAATAGTAGTAAGACAGACACAAAAGAAAGGCTATAATGTAATTGTATGTGATTAAAAGGAGCCCAGATGGTGCAACGGTTAAGTACCACCAGTGATGGAAAGGTTTGACGGTTCAAACCCACCCTGTGGCTCCACAGGAGAAAGACCTGGCTTTCTGCTTCCATAAAGACAACAGCCTGGAAAACTCTGTGGGAAAGTTCTGCTCTGTTACATGGGGTTGCTATGAGTCAAAATCGACTTAATGGCACCCAACAACAACGACATGTGGTTAGACACCATGGATAAGTCTAATTACTTTGCTTTATTTTAAGGAAAAGCACTAGCTTAAAAATATGGATAAAATGGTCTCCCTCTCCCCCACTTTTCATTTGTAATTTCTTTAAAATATATACTCAAATGTTAAATGTTTGTTTTGGTTAGAATGTTTGGCCCTGGTTGCATGCACATGGGTTTAATGCTTTGGGAAATTGTTAGACCATCAGTTGTAAACTGATTCAGAGGAGAAGCAGAAGGTGGGGGATCTGGTTTTGCAGGCCTTGTCATTTTGTCGCCATGCAGATGGCAGAAGCCCACTGTTGGTTTTCACCACAGTTTGGAATGCTCTGTGCAGTCCCAGCTAAAGATTCCGGTTCCAGCTTTTTATCTCTTCCTCTTTCCCATCAGGCGTTTCCTAACCTGCCTTCGAGTCAGATTCTATTCCCAGACCTCACTTGCTCCATTTCCCTCTTAGACCGTGAGTCTAAGATAAGATACATAGTACATCCTGTGCTGAAACAGGGTGTGATAAGTATGATTCATTAAACACAGTGTACATCAATATAAGGTCAGGGTAGAAAATATACAGTATAATGAATGGTCTACCGTTTGAGATTCAAGAAAGTACAGTCATCCCATGGAAGGTTTTCAGTGGCATCATCAATCATGGAAGTAAAAGTGGAGTGGTTTGTGATATTACTAGAATGCCATAAAGAGAGGCTGTTTTTCCACTTCCCACCTCACACTCCCACCAACCCTCCCCTCCTGTCCTTAATGATGGTAAAATCAATCAGCTACCTGCAGTAACTCACAATTACCCTTCTCCCTTATTGACGTCTCTTTTTAGGGTGCCAGTTTGTGTCATATTGTTATCCAAAAGAAGCTTTCCCAAGAATAATTTAATCTCGGTTGTTAAAGTTTATTCAGTGAATGTAGCCTTAAACCTCAAATCTCAAAAGGGAGTTGAGCTACTCATCCCCAAAGATTAGAATTTCTTTGAAAAAATCTTAAGTTCTACCTCAAATTGCCCACTTCTTCCAAAGACTTCATCTTTGCTCTTTCAAATTATTTCTTAAAGGCTCCATTTTCAGGAAATTAATAATAGTGATCGGGGAGAATGTGAAGTTACTCAGTCAGTATCTGTGGAGGATGTCCTGTATGTCTAATACAATTGACTCGTGGAACTTTGTACGTATAAATAGTCTAGACTTGCTGAATTTAGCTGAACTAAAGAGTTCGTTTGAGAGAGAAATTTTTAGCTACATGGAATATAAGGCAAGTCAATCTGCAATTGAGCAGATGAAATTCATTTTGAAACTTGACTGAGTGCCTACCGTGTGCAGTGCAGTAAGCCAGGTGCTTTAAAGAGTTCAGAAATAAATGTTTCCCTCAAAAACTTCAAGCATACCTTCCTTATCATAAAATATCATTAAAACATAAAAAATAATTCTGGGGAGCAAAAGGAAGACAACTCATAATCCAATCATCCTGCTAACAATCACTTTCCTTCAACTTTAATTCATGCCTGTGCGTATCAGAGTGCAGTACAGTCTTATATTGATCTACCTTATTCACATCACAAATGTTTTTCTATGTAACTGAATGATCTTCAATACGATGCAGTAGCTGAGAGTGCAGGATCTCCCAGATGCCTTTGTTTTGCAGAAATTTACAAGCTGATCCTAAAATTTATGTGGAAAGTCCCAGAATAGTCAAAACAATCTTGAAATAGAAAAAGTCAGGGGACTCGTATTTGCCAATTTCAAAACTTACTATAAAACTACAGTAGTCGAGACTGTGATACTGGCATAAGGATAGACATATAGATCAATGTAATAGAATTATGAGTCCAGAAATAAACCCCTACGTTTATGGTCAATTGATTTCGACAAGGGTGTCAATAATTCAAGGGGAAATGAATAATCTTTTCAACAGGGGTGCTGGGACAACTGGATATCCACCAGCACAAGAATGTAGTTGGACTCTTACCTCGTACTAAATACAAAAATTAACTCAAAAAGGGTCAAAACTTAAATCCACATGATAAAACTTTAGAAAAAAATACAGAATTAAATATTTGTGATTTTTGGATTAGGCAATCATTTCTTAGATATAAGACGAAAAGCATAAGCAACCAAAGATAAAAATTAAAATTTTTGAGTGACAAAGAACACTGTCAAGAAAATGATAGTGTCCAATCTTACGGGAGAAAATATTTGTAAATCATTTATCTGATAAAGGATGTGTATCCAGAATATGTAAAGAACTCTTTCGACTCAACAGTAAAAATAAAAACTACCCAATTTAAAAAAATTGCCAAAAGATATGAATAAACACATCTACATAGAGAATATATGAATGGTCAATAAGCACATGAAAAAATGCTCAGCATCATTAGTCATTAGGGAACTGCAAAACAAACCATAATGAGATAGCACTTCATGAATACTGTTGTTGCCAGTTGCCATCAAGGCAATCCCAACACGTAGCAACCCCGTATGTGCAGGGTAGAACTGTGCTACCATAGGATTTTCAAGTCACAAAAACTAGATTGGCTATAATCAAAAAGACAGACAAAAATAAGTGTTGACAAGGAAGTTGCACAATTAGAACCCTCGTATGTTGCTGGTGGGGATGTAAAATAATGATGGCACTGCTTTTGAAAACAGTTTGGCAAATTCTTAAAAAGTTAAGCATAGAGTTACAATATGACCCAGTGTGGAAGTGAAGGTTCAGCGAGGCATTATTCATAACCAAAAAGTGAGAACTACTCAAGTGTCCATCAACTAATGAATGGATAAACAAGAAGTGATATTTCCCTCAGTGGAATATTATTCAGCCATAAAAAGACGTGAAGTACTGATACATGTGTGCTACAGCATGGTTGAACCTTGAAAACATTATGCTAAGTGAAAGAAACCAGACCCAAGAAGTCACAGATTGTATGATTCCATTTATATGAAATTCCCAAAATAGATAAATCCATAGAGACAGAAAGTAGAGTAGTGGCTGCCAAGGGCTGGAGGGGGAGGAGGGAGATGATGAATGACTGCTACTGGGTTTCTTTCTGGGGCGATGAAAATGTTCTGAAATTAGATAGTGGTAATGGTTGCACAACTCTGTGGATATATTAAAACCAGCAGATTGTACACCTTAAATGGGTGAATTTTATATTTTGTGAATTATATCTTAAAATTTTTATTAACAATAAAAGAGTGTACTCTGACTCTTTAGCAGGTCTGCCTGGGTTTAATGCTTGGCCACTAACTAGTGTGGTGGCGTGACTTTGGAAAAGTGACCTAAACTTTCTGGTCTGTACTTTTCTTCACCTTGAAAATCAGGCAACTCCGTACTAAGGGTTGTTGGAGAAGGAAGCCATACAAGTGCCTGAAGGCATGTCCAGTTCATAGTAAGCACTCAGTATAGATTTTCTGTAATTATAATTAATTTTTTGACATTTTAAGTTCCTGAAGTATACAACCACATTGAAGTAAATGCCTTTTTTTTTTTTTAAAGAGAGTTGTAATACATACCTATGTTTTAGTGTATTATTCAGGTAATGCTAGGTTTTATAATAGTTACAACCTGAATATCAATTGGTGCCATATTCTGTATCAACTGGAACTGATGGATAATAATAGAAATGTTAAAACACAATAGAAATTTATTTAACATGATGGAAATTTATTTCTTGCTTACGTAAAGTTCAAATGGTAGCTGTTATGAAACAAGGGCTGATAGGTTGGTGGTGGAGGGCAGGGCGGCTGGCTGCTTAAAACTCTGTACTGGCTTTTCATATTTTTAAAATTAAGGGCCAAACTTCTAAGTTTGCTTCTGGATTTCATACATTCTTACCTGTCAAGTCTCAAGAGTCCTCTTAATACACTCTTTTCTATCCGTGGTGGCCACTGTCAGTTTCCCAGTCTGGCTATATGCTTTCACACCACCACGTCCTTGCTTTTGCCAACTCTTCTCCAGACAAGATTGTACACATTATGCTGTCCATGGAGAGTTCTCGCTCTTACCAAGCCCCAACTTGGTTCTCCCCTTGGCTGTGTATCAGAATAGAACCCTGAAAAACTTTAAGTAATATGCACATGTCTAGGCTCTGAACCTAGAAAACTGATTTGAGATATATATAGTTCCATAGGTGATTAATTCTAATGTGCATGCAGATGTGAGATCCACTGTACTACAAGACATTGCCTCCTCTTGGAACCCCACCCAGCTTCCTCTGCACCCAAGGTACTTACCCTGTGTGAACTGCAATAGGGCAGGGACTTTGTGTCCTCATCGCCTGACCCATCGACAAGATTCAGCACATATTTGTCTAAAGAATGAATACTAAACTTGAGTATCTTTTCTTTTGCAGAAGACATTAGCTTTGAGAAAATGCCAATGTCAGCTTCAAAATTTTGGACAACAAATAAATATAGAAATCCTTGCTAAGTATAAGAAGACCATGTTTTTTCCTTTTCCCATGATTCTCATCGTTATACACAGTAGGAAAGCTGTTTATTTAAAACAAGTTATAAAACCCAAACAAGTTTTATAACTCAAACAAGTTAGTTATCAAAGTACACTTGGGACATTATTGACTTGAATTATGACAAATTCCTTCAACTTTTCCATTGAAGGCTATGCTATTGGAAATCATTCTCTATTTAGTTTGTTCAAAGAAGGCCATTTCCAGCTTGGTGCTTTGGTTAATCCACACTTTCTGGAAAGTGCAGTAGGAAAAAAAGTGAGGAGGGGCACACCATAAAGGAAATGGTAAGGTGAGTGATGGCTAATTTTTATTTGGTTTTTAGAGTTTGAGCCAGGTGATGTGTTAGGAAGTTGAAACAAGAAGCCTGGACAACAGTTGGATAATTAAAATGGCTAAGTTGGCAGGAGATGGTTCCCCCGTCTCTGATACATAGCTTTTATGAATGAAAGTACTCGGCATCCCAGTGGCTCTCCTTTTGAACTGGCTCATCCATTACTGGGGTAATGATTTTCCATCTGGGCAACAGCAAAGCCAAAGGCCTATTACACAGGCAACATAAAGTTAAAAAGACATTATGAATAAACGTTGGCTTGTGCCGGCTTTTGCCAACTCTTCTCCAGACAAGATTGCCTGGTGCCGACACGTGTTTATTACACTTAATAATGTTTACATAATTCTTTCTTGAGCTCATTAAAGCTGTCAGATGAGAAGTAAATGTGTTCCCCCCTCTGTTTATCTCTAAAGGATTCGCAGTCAATAAAGCAAGATGAATGACATCCAGGGCCCAGGCAACGCATGCTCCAGCTTTGCAAACACTGCCAAGTTAAACCCTTGGTGGGTGGGCTCCTGAGTCTTGGGACTGAGGACCGTGCATCTGATTAGCCTCTTAGTACTTGTGTAGTGCATCTCCACCTCAGTGTGCTAGGAATCACCCTGGGAACTTCATAAAAATGCATGTTACCAGACCCCATCCCCTGAGATTCTGATTCAGTATACCTGGGGTGGGGCCCAGAAATTTGCATTTCTCGGAAGTTCCCGGGAGATATAGTCAGGGCAGGTGCCTGGACTATACTGGAGTTAACTCTGTTGTAGAGGTCATTTCCAGTCATGTCCTTTGCTGGGGGTTCCTACCTCTTGGCAATTCGGCATCTTGGGCTATGGCATGCAGCAACAGCAGCGGGAGTTGTGGTGGCAGCAGCGGGAGCAGAAGCAGCCACAGCAGCAGCAGCAGCAGCTTGCGCGGAAACCCCACTGGGCCGGTGTGGCTCCGCGTGGTTGCAGGCCATCGAGGAGGGGCGTGGCCTGGCGCCCGGGGGCGTGGCCTGGCGCCCGGGGGCGGGGCGCAGCGAGCCCGGCTCCAGCTGTCTGTGCTTTCCGCAGCGGCGGCAGGGGCTGAGGGCACAGCCATCGGGCGGCGCGCCGCGGACTCCCAGGCAGCCCGCCGAAAGGTAAAGCCAGGACAGCGCGCTGGCGGGTCCCCCTGCCGGGCGGCTGCTGTCCTAGCCGGGGAACATCCCCTTCGCCCCAAGCTGCATCTGAGCGCCTAGGGCATTTGCATTGCATCCAGGGACCCGCTTCCGAGCCGGAGTTTTGCATGTGCCACGGCTGGACCCCGGGCGGGGGGCTTGGGGTCTGCAGCAGGAACCGGGGCCAGTCTCAGGACATCGGGACTCAGAGACAACTTTGCGCGGCAGTCCTCGCCAAGTTCCCTTTATTGCTATTGTCTTAACGCCTCCCGTCAGATAGTCCTCCCGGACTCCAGCTTTGTTCTCATCAGGCCAAGTCCGGTGTCCCCAAGGGCGTGAACCCAGGAGTGGCTGGCAAGTTGCACCTGCCAGCCGGATCCGCCCTAGCTCCCTTCGGATCGCTGCCTGGCCTAGCTCTGACCTGCGCACACTGGGGCAAGGCACTGCGAGACCCTGGTGCCCACGAGGGCAAGGGTATTCGCTTCGTTTTCCTTTGGGGTTTGGGCTTGAGGCTGGGGCGATGGACCTTCAGGATGCCCATGATTTGGGGCCGGAGCGAGGGCGAGGAAAAGTTTAGCGCTTTGGCTGGGTCTGCGGAGCCCACAGCGTCGGGGCTGCACAGGGCGGGAGTTGGAGAGTGCTAGGCTCTTAGTACTGGGCTGAGGGAGCCGGGCAGACAGTATCTTGGTGGCTGAAGCCCTGAGCCCGGACTGTGAGCCGGCGTGGGATGCTTGCTGCGTGAGCGCCTTTGGCTTGGAAGAGGCTGTGTGTGACTGCAGAGTAGATGGGAGAAAAAAGAGCAAGAGAGGCACTGTGGATGTATGCAGTTATAGTGTGCCTAGTGAGCACTTCCCCACCCCTCTCCAGATATTACGGAAAGGCTATGCACAGGATGCCTTCTTGTACTCGAACTCCTGGAGGTGGGGGTGTGGGTAGGGGGAGGCATAAGTTTTACCCAGCGCAAAAAAGCTGGCTTTGAAAGTGAACAGGTTACTGGAAGACTTCTCCGGGTGTGTGGTGCGCGCGTGTGCGTGTGTGTGGGGGGGTGGGGGGCGAGGGGTGCTCCTGGTGGTGCTGGACTGCCCCCCCCCCCAACCTCCACTAGCTCCCGACAGCAATGTGTGTTTCCACCCGCCACTCTCCGCCTGAGGTTGGCAGACAGGAGGCGAAGTGACGGTCGTGGAGTGAAGCAGACAAAAGGGTGCACTTGGACGACCCTCTGAGGGCGAGGCGGCTGGTGTGTTGGGTGTGTATGGGGGGTGTTCCCTATTCTGCTAGCTAGGGAGAGAACAGTAGGAGGAGGGGATGAGATAGTGGCGGCAGAAAGACAGGTGAGGCGAAGCGGAAGAGAAGAAACAGCAGAAGGAAGAGGGAAGACAAGAGCTGAGATGTAAAAGCATCCTACCTAGGTGGCTGTAGAATTATAAGTCAGTTTAAAAAAGAGATGTTAGGACAAAAACAAAACAAAACAAAATTCCAAACAAACAAGCCTGAAGCTGAAATATTAGAGGATGGGGGTGACATAAGTTTCAATATTTAATGAAGGTATTTAGTGGTGTTACAGTAAGACTGAGACCCTCTCTGAAGTTTATCGCTGGTTTTCGATGATCTTCTTGAGACATCTTTGCAGACCCTACTCCAGAAGTACCTTTTGACTGTCAGAAAGAAGTAAAAGGCATATATACACAAATAAAATGCAGCTAAAATGAAGTTTAAATGAAGCTTTGAGCAGGATTAAATGGCTTGTGTAACTGCTGAATGTTACTAAAGTACTGTCAGGGCTATAAAATAGCCAGACAAAAATAAAGGAAAAAATAATTGTAACAAGAAAATGAAGGCTTTACAAGAACTTCGGTAATGAGCACATAACAATTGATGGTATGTTGCAGTAATTATTTTCGTATTTACACCATTAACGATTGTAATTTAACGTTAATGTCTTGGTATTTTATTCCTTCTCATTTGCAGACAAAAGCACATCTGAGACACCATCAGGGAGTAATTTGGTAATATAAAGTCATGAATAGAAAACACTAAACCATGCTCAGAACTCTGACAACATAAAGCGTGGAACAAAATAACCTCATTTGCTGTTTATTATCTGTCTTTATAATTCTGTTTACCGTCATTTGCATAAATGAATAGCTAAATTGTATAGTATATCCCTTTTTGGAAAAAAATACTCGATGCTTATAGATATACTGGGGAAAAACTAGGAGGTAATACTTAAATTAAGCATGAAGAAGATTTAAAAAAACTTTGAGATTAGAAACTGCAAATAATCAGAATGCAAATTCAACCTACTTTAGGCATCCTTATCTTATTTAACGTGCATTTTAACAATACATATGTAATTAGAAATGAATGGGCAGGCTACTAAACTTTATCTCTAGCTAATTTTTACCAAACCAAACAAGCACTCTACTTTCCATCATGGAGCAATTGTTAAACTGAAAAACTTTTTTCCCTATTCAACCTTTTAAAGGGTAAATTCTCTGACATTGAGAAGAAAGGAGTTTATTGGAGGAAGCATAAATCAGAATTCTTTCAGCAGAAAGTGAAGTTACTAACATTTTAGGACAAATATTAAACAGCAGACTTCACAAATTTTATGTTAACCCTAGGATCTTTGCCAAAGGCCTTACTTACTGTCTTACTTATATGATAAAGGGGACGATGGATAATTCTGTTAAAAGGACTCTGAAGTAACATACCAGCAAAACAGTTGAGCAAAACGTGTGGTGGTTGGAGAGATCAGTCAATAATGTGACTGTTAAAGAAAAATCCATTTATTAATGCCAGGCACACAAAATATCACAAGGATTGAATGCACCTTTTTCTTCCCGTACAAATATGTTGGTCTCATGTGGAACAGTGCAAGGAAATGAGTATTACCTGAGAATGGATTCCATGTGGGAATAAGGACCTCATGTGTATGCTAAAGGAGCCCTGGTGGCGCAGTAGTTAAGAGCTCGCTGCTAACCAAAGACTGGCAGTTCAACTCCACCAGCTGCTCCTTGGAAACACTATGGGGCAGTTGTACTCTGTCCCGTAGGTTGCTGTGAGTCGCAGTTGATTCGACGGCAATGAGTTTGGTTTGTTTTTGGTTATGTATGTTAAATGCAGAGCAGAAAAAAGTGACAAGTAAGCTGTTCATTACAGTGGAGACTGGTGGTTTTGTCAGATTGGGGCAACTTCTTCTTGTTTGCTGGTTACAAACTTGGGAATTGTAACAATGTGAAGAAAGAATATTTTGAATATCAGTTTAATTACTATATTCACCCTTAAAGAAAGTCACTGTTCTTCAGAGTTATCACTTTTACATTCTAAATGCTTCAAACGCTGCTCAATTTCTCTGTATTGCCATTGTTCTTTATATCATTGTTCTGTAGAGAAGTTCTTTATGTTTGTTTTAAAGGCCAAAATCTGATTTTAGGTTAGTTTATTCATTTATTCAGCAACATACATTTATGATGTGCCCGTTACTAACTGCCAGACATTTGACTAGCAGCTGGGTATTTGAAGACGTGTTAGATTCAGTCACTACACTTAGGAAGGGAGGGAGATAGTTACGTGGATAAATAAATGCAAAAATATGTAGCAAGTTGCAGTCCATGGAAGGGATTTGGAATGTGGTAGACTGGATTAAACTTTCAGCTCTGCCTCTTACTAGCTGTGAGACCTTGATCAAGTTGCTTAACCTCTTTGAGCCTCAATTTTCTCGTCTGGTAAATGGGGGACTAGCATCTCCCTAGATCACAGAGTTGCTGTGAATTTACATGTCGACATATTTTTATGTCTTCTATCTTAAAAGCAAACAAATGCTGCATCACCTAACTTATTTCTCTGCTCCCTGTCATTGACACATGTCTGGAGATGCTTGTCCTTTCTCCTTCAGTCTACACCCTGCTCCACTATGGCTTCGGCCTCCAATGCTTACTGAAATAACTTCTGTTGAGATCAGCAGTGACCACTATGGGATTCGATCTCTGGAGTTGAATTCTTACTCAGCTCTTTGGAGCATTGGGAATAGTTGACTGGTCTCTTCTTCCTAAGTTCTCTTCTGTTGGCGTCAGTGTCTTCTGTGGCATCTGTGATACTCCACATCCCCAGTTTTCCTCACGAGGCTTTTATTATTTCTTAGCTGGCTCCTCTTTCAGTACCTCATCTCTAAGTAAAGGTTAGGTTGTCCCAACCTTCAAGCTCTATTCTGGGCCCCCTTTTTTCTGTCGTTTGATAATGTTATCCATGTGTTGACTCAGTTTATGTCTCTAGTCCAGACCTGGCTTCTGAGCTCCAGGAATATCTAACTGTCTATTTGACTTCTCCAGTTTGCATTCCACAAGCATCTCCAACTTCTTGCATCCAAAACTGAAAGTCTGTATTACCATTATCACCAACCCCCTAAAATTATTCTCCCTTCAGTCTTCCTCATTTTGGTAAAAGACACCACCATACACCAAATTGCTCAATCCGGAAACTTAGATTTATCCCTTTACTTCTGACATATTTCTTCATCATGCACTTTGTGTTCCGGGCAGGTGGTGACTTGATACACAGGGGTAGGCCCGCCGGTCTTGGTGGTTTACAGCCTGCATTTGTTCTGACTGGTAAGTGCTCTTGCCATACCAGTTGGCACATATTTTAACTATTACCTCTTCTTATATCTATCTACTTCTGTCCCCATTACAACCTCCAATGCCTAGGCTGATATCATCGCTCACTTATTATTTGTTCTGTTGTAATGGATTGTGTGTACATGGTTAGTATCACAATATATGCTAAACTGACTTGCTACAAATAAGTTTCGCACAACTTAGTACTAGGAGATTGGAAGGCAGTGAAGAAAAGACTTGTACCTAATAACTTAATGCTAAGAGGTTGGATACCTTGTAAATTAGAAGTCTTTTATGAAAGGAGAAATATACTTGATGGACTTCCACACCCAAACAACAGATGATAGAATTTCCGGTTGTCAATTTTTTGCCAAATCTGGAACACTATGCCTACTTTTAACTTTAGGAAAATGATGTTGGATAAAGTTATACCACTAAAAAAAAGTACATTTAAGTAATCCTGATCTCGAATTTTCTATTTTTTTCTCTTGGCCAAAAGAGTACATTTAATCAAGAACATAACCTAGAACTATATATAATAGACTGCGTATCAAGCATGTTAAGTGTTGGTATACAGATTTTTTGACAAACAGTTGAACATGACAGTAAATAATTTGAGTGAAATGGCTCATCAGTGTCAACTCCAGAACTGTGTTTGTTGTACCAGTCTTCCCCTCTTTCACTAGGAGGCCCTAGGGTTCCTAGCAAAATGGGCATCCTTGAGTACACTTCAACTTTGTATGCTCTGCATTGGTGAGGTATAAGGTTTTACCTCTAAAGGGCAGCAATGACGTCAATGTAACCATGTCAACAAGACTCAAGTGATCTTTCAGTGATGTCCTTGGAACTCAGTGATGAAGAAAAATCTAAGTTTTAATTTCTAAAGATAGAGGTATTTCTATTCCCAAGAGAGTCACAGAAATGGAAGAGGAATTTGTTTAATTTGTTTAACTGCAAATGCACAGTATCTTCGTTAGCGTTATAATGTCGGCCCTGGCTTTTAGCTTTGGGTTACATTGGGCTGTAGACTCAGCCTCCTACTAATCTTCTTTTCTCCTTTTCTTTTTCTTTCTTCCTCCCTCCTCCTCTTCCACTATTTAATTCCTTCCTTCCTCTTATTCATGTCTTCCTTTTTACTTGTTTACTTTCTTTCTTGCTCCTCTCCTTTCTTTCTCGCCTTCTCCTACCCCTCATCCTTTTGTCTGTCTTCATCATCTCCATATAAGCAAAACCAAATAAAATAGAAAGATCTATGTGAGTTTTTGCCCTACCTGCTTCCACCATTATAGGATTTTTATCTATCACGTTACCCCTGCCTTTTGATCTTGGTGGCCTTCATATCCACCATTTCAACCTTGTCTCAAGAAGCTTAAAATTCTTGCCTCAGTTTTCCGTGTGTCAACAAATAAACATAAAAGGGGTAAGAGAAAGGGGAGTGGTAAAATTGTCTTGTGGCTCCATGCTCTACCATGCTCTAGAGTGACTTTTCCAATAAGTAGTCTTTACCACCAAGTGATAGAAAGATAGCAAACCAGGCAAATAATAACTTCCTGGGTACAGGCATTCCTTTCATAGGTCCATGTCTATTCTCACATTAAGGCAACAATTATAATAATGGTTTAAATGATGATGAAAAAAAATCAAACCCATTGCCATCAAGTCGATTCCAACTCATGGCAACCTCATGTGTTACAGAGTACAATGCTTCAGAGGGTTTTCTCGACTAAAATATTGAGGAAGCAGATTGCCAGGCCTTTCTTTGGTGGCACCACTGGGTGGATTCAAACCACCAATCTTTGCACCATCCAGGGACCCTCCAATGATGATAACTAATGCTTACTGAGTGCTTGCTATGTGCTAGGCTCTGTGCTAAATGCTTGATACATGTTATTTTATTTATTCTTCATCCCTGGAAGGCCCATAGTATAGATTGAGAAAAAGAATAAACAAAGTTATATGACTTGAGCTAAGGTTGTAAAACTATTAAGTGTGGGAGTAGTAACTCAGATTCTCTTACTTGTTGTGCTCTACGCTGTAGTAGAATATATTCAGATTAATGGTGAGCTGCAGGAATGCCTGGAAGACATAGTATCTGCTTTAATAAGGCAGACCTCAAATTAATGGAGGGTGGGGAGAGTGGCATTCTTTGGCCCTGTGGGCTCAACCAGTATGGGAGGTCATTTGGAGTAGATATTAAGGTTATATCTTTTATTGGAAAACATGGTAAAGGTACCTCTTTGTAGTCTCTCCCTCCAATGTGGTTACTGAGGAAGCTTGGAAACTAATGAGATTTTCAGTCTGGATGACCCAAGCCTCACAGGCTTTTGAGGAGATTAAGTAGCTCCCCAGCAATGTTATTCTTTCCATCTCAAGACACTACATGTTTTAATTTCTGGACAAATGTGCTATCATTTATCTTTAGTGAGAGTGAATGGTATAGAACATTGCAGTTGAGCAGAGGAGAAACAAGATGGCCTTGTGTAGGTGAAATGAGCCTTTTCCAGGGAGTGTGGAACCAGGTCCATTCCATTT
This sequence comes from Dugong dugon, assembly GCA_030035585.1. Taxonomy (NCBI): domain Eukaryota; kingdom Metazoa; phylum Chordata; class Mammalia; order Sirenia; family Dugongidae; genus Dugong; species Dugong dugon. The sequence continues at coordinate 14,769,454 of CM057480.1, read as the reverse complement.
CCATGGTGTGAACAAAATGGAACCTCCTTCTCTGTAAACTGAGGCAGCTGTAATTAGGTAGTGTCTTGGATTCTTTGCAGCTCCAACACTCCATAACCCTGTACATAGGGAGGGACTGAGTGAAAAAGGGAGAACAGTTGGCAGTGAGTACTGAGTATCATAAAAGAATTTCCAGAATGACTACTGTTTTCTAAAGAAGCTCATCCAAGAACTTAGCTTGGATTACCTGGGAGCGTGAGAAGTCAACAAACATGAGAGTATTTCAACAGTTCCTGACTAGTGATCGTGCTCCTGCTCTTTCTTGCCTTACATAGCATCCAGGCTGGTTTTATTAAAATGTAAATAAGAAAATGTCACTTACTGTGTCAGAACCTTCCACTAACCTCCCACCTCACTCTTACCAAAAGCCCAAGATGGTACGGTAACCTGAGAGGCTCTTCATGATCTGGTCCCCTGTTATCTCTCTGACCTCATCCACTGCCCACTTTGTTGAATGAATGGATCAATGAATAAATGAATTACTACTGAGTGAGCCAGGGAATATTCAAGGTGCTCAACAGTGTTTGTTGAATAAATAAAGAAGTGGAAGACTTGCTATTTTAGTGTAGATGCTTTGGAAAAGTCAGGTTTAGGAACAAAAGTATAGGAATAATTTAGTGAATGGGTGACTGAGGATAACAGTAGTGTATCAGAACTGCTGGATGCTTTGACCTAGAGTTTTCATCATTCATTTATTCATTCATTCACCATGTAGTTATTGAGCATCTACTGTGTACCAGGTACCATTCTATAGTTTGGACATCCATCAGTGAATAAGAAGGTAAAGTCACCAGCCCCTTGGGACTAACATTCAATTGGGGACATCCTTTAATAAAGTAGACAAATAAAAGTATGATTTCGGGTAGCAATACGTTATGAAGAAAGTGTCAGCATGGAGCTGGGGTGAGGAAGGGTAGGTTTAATTACAGATCCCACACCTTTCTGATATTAATCATTGAGTAATATGGTCATCTCTCCGCCTCTCCCCTGGGCTGCAAATAGGGCAGACCATAGAAATGAGTTCGGTTTCAACACCTTTGTAGTAAGTCAGTATACGGTCTTGTCTTCATTAGTATTTTTCCACTAGTGAAATCAGGCTTACTTTTTAAAATTGTATTTGAAAAATAAGTAAACAGAGTTTGACAGTGGAAGATCCCAAACTGATGGTCTCTGTGAATGTGCTGTGCATTTAATTGTAAAGCTGTATTAAATGTCTCATTACATAATGGCAATTGCAGTATTCTTTTGATAGATAATTTAATAAAGAAGTCAAACTTAGAGTAAATAGCTTTTTCTAGCCTCATACATCAATACATTCAATATTATAGCTAATACAGATAATGCTGAAAAATGTAAATCGAAAAGGTTCAGCTTTCATGTGATTTACATGTTACAAATTTATTCTCTCAGTACTGATTTTGGGCCCTTTATTTTCTAGTTTTGCGTTAATTTGTTATGGCAGTGGTAGAAAACTAATGCAGGCTCCAAATCAATATGATTGATTTAGAAACCTAGCAAAAAAAAAAAAAAAAAAAGCTGTGGATGAAGCATTTGGAGACTTTTCTGATACCGCTCATAGGGGTCACTAGTGACAAAGGGACCTGTATTAGTTTTCTATCACTGTTGCAACAAATTAACACAAATTTAGTGGCTTAAAGCATCACAAATTTTTTATCTCACAGTTTTCATAGGTGGGAAGTCCAGGTAGCCTTGGCTGGATAATTTGCTTAGGGTCTTGCAAGGTCTACAAGCAAAGAGATGGCTATTCTGGGCTTTTATCTGGAGATTCTAGGGGAGAATTTGCTTCCCCAGTCATTCAGGTTGTTGGCAGACCTCCGTTCCATGTGGCTGTAGGACTCAGGTCACCATTCCCTTGCTGGATGTCAGCTATGGGTCATTCTGAACTTCTAGAGGTCACCTGCATTCCTTGGCTCATGGTCCCTTCTATCTTCAAAGATTCCAGTGGTGGGCTGAGTCCTTCTTGTGCTTTGAATCTCTCTGACTTCTTCTTTTTCCACATCTTTTCTTCCTCCAGCTGGACAAAGTTCACTGCTTTTCAGGGCTCACATGATTAGATTGGACCCACTAGATAATCCAGGATAATCTCTCTATGTTAAGGTCAACTGATTAGTAACCTTAATTACATCTGTGAAGTTCCTTTTGCCATGTAAGGCACCATTCACAGGAATAACAGCATAGGGTGAAGGATGTAGGGGCCAGCATTTTGCCTACCACAGGGCCTATGAGGTCCACCTTTGGGAATATGCGTGTCAGCTGAAACAGACCAGATGACCTGACGGCTGTATTCATTGGAAAGCTATAAACTTTTGGTAAAAGAGAACGTGGAGGTCTTATTTACATCCTGTAATAAGTTCACTGCAGATTAAAAACACCTATAGAATTAAACAAAACAAAAACATTGATTATATAATTTTGTGAGGACTGGCCTCCAAAAATCAAGCTTAAACAAAGAAATATTCATGTCCTGGAGTAGAATACTCAAACACCTTCTAAGGTCAAGAATCAAGGAGGGAGGGAGCCTGGATGTATAGCAACAGGGAGCAGTATGGATTCAGAACTTGTCCTCCCTGAAAGAGGGCAGCCCTAACCCAGCTCCAGACACTTGCTTTGTTCTAGAGCAGTATCAGCCTAGTTGTGACAATTGTTTGACTTTAAATGAGGATTTAGAAATCTGGTTTTTGGGTGTGTGTGTGAAATCTCCAGTATCTTTATTTTTTTAAACATCAATTAAATCAAAATTTAAGGTACTATGAGCACCAAAACCTAATATATTTGGGGGTTAAGTTTGGGTTGTGGGCTACCAGTTAGCAATTTATGATTTTATTCACACTAAGTAAAATTCATGTTTGAGTGAAAAAATAAATAAGTATGGTAGAAAATACTCGATTTAGGAATTAACATTGACAAGGATGTTAAATTACTCCAGTATAGCAAGAACAGGAGGTTTTTGGTTTTAGCTTCCAGTTGCAAGAGTGCATCTTTAGTAATTTACTTTTGTTACGCCATGGTAAAAAAACAAACACACACACAAAAAAGTAAGGAAGATAACCAACTCTATAATGCTGTTTCCCAAGGGTTTAACCACATTATCAGTGTCTAGAAAGCCACTTTTTCTTGGTTTATATTTTTCAGATTTCCACAAGCAAAGGGGATCAGGCTAGAGTGAGATGAATTATGGACTGAATTTGAGAGTGTGAAGGAACAATTTGGATAATTTGAGCACTGATCCAGATCCGCACAGAATTCCATTTGAATTTTTAAAATACATACTGATTTAAAATGTATATATATATATATTTTACAGTGTATCAAAGTGCATGAAGTGGTCCAGAAAATTTACTCTACAGATTAAGTTTGAGGGTGCATAAAGTTTTTATCAATGTCTCCAAACATTTGGGAGCAGAGGGGTAGGGGTAAAGTTGAGAGTGTAGGTCTGTGAGGCAAACTAATGGATTTTGAATCAGGACTCTACCACTCACAAGATGTGTGACTTTGGCAAGATTATTTCATTTCTCTGAGGCTCAGTTTTCCCACCTGCAAAATGGGAGGATTAGCATCTAATCAGAGGTGGCTGTGAAGAGTAAATGGAATGATGCCTTTAAACCACGTGGGCATTATTGCTATTGTACTTGTTACATGATCCTAGATCTGGGCATCTAGCCTTTTATCAACCACCATTGGTTCTCATTCTTTGGATTTAGAAATGACAGACCTGCCCAGGTAGCATTACTATTTATGTCCTTCAATAAGTGAAGCAGTGAGGGTGTGAAGGAACAAGGTAATTAGAATCTGAATCCTGGAGTGATGCTTTATTACTTCTCCAGCCCATTACTGCTTTTGTTGAGGTGGATGGAGTTGCCTCTTTCCCAGAAATTCCCAGCATGGAGCACTGCTGTGGTTTCATAGCAACACTTTTGGATCTGGTGCCTGAGGATCTGGATGCAAGTACCGCTTCTACAATATTCTAGCCAGATGATTACGGTTAATTCATCCAAGTTCTGTGAGCTTTACATTCCCTTTGTATGAAACAGAAAACCAAGTTTTCTAACCCACCGTGGGCTTGAAAGGATTGTTTGAGGCAACATATATAAACCCTTTTTATGTACTTGGAATCTAAATGGCTAGTATTTGTTGTTGCTCCTATTGGGCAGTAAGAGGAATGAAAAATGAGTAAGAGGAAAGAAAAATGTGGTGACTTGGAGCACCGATGTGAGGATGACACCCAACACAGCCACTATTGACTCATTTAATAGGTATTTATTGAGCACCTATTCTGTTCTAGCCAATATACTAGGTTCTAGAATCAGACAGACAGAGAAACGAACACAGATGATTGGCCCAGTGCCTAACCTCATGGAAGTCATTTCTAGCTAGGAAGATAAGCACCATAATACACTATGATACGTGTACTGATGCAGGTTCTTGCGAAGTATTTTGGAGCACAGTGGGACAATAGTGAGCCCGGGGAGAGCTTAGGGAGACATCAGAAATGAAATGTCATTAAAATATATTTTTCAGCTTGAGGTCAGTGTACAGGGAATGCTCTAAAAGTCAAAAACAGTCAAACCAAATGTTTCTCAATTTGCTTTCTTGAACTTTAGTAATTGTATATTTAATTCAACAATTCCGTGGAATTTTTCCCATTTTTTGCCACCTAAGGTAATATCTCTAAAAATACTGCATAATATTTCAAAATACAACTATTAGGGAAAAAAAATTTGTGTGGCATTGACCCATTGATAACATCACTGTTGACTGAATATAAAAAACTCATTCTCAAACCCTGGTCTTCAGTTACAGCTTGCATGTACTTGCAATCGGTCAGCACTGTTGCTTAGATGAGGATTACTGTAACCTCCTCAAACTGCTGTAGTGAATCAGAAAGACCTTGTTTAATTTTGAATATTCCAGAAGGTGTGTTGTAGTTCTGGTGACTGTAAAATACCATATATAGTAAGGTCATGCTGAGAACTAGATTTCAAAGAAAAAAAAAATCAGACCAAATGTATACCAAACCAAAAACCAAACCCGTTGCTGTCGAGTTGATTCTGACTCTTAGCAACCCTATAGTGACCCTGCTCCTTATTTCCAAATTGAAAACTCTTCTGTCCATCTGACATTTTACGTGAAGTAAAATAATTAGATCAGCAGAGGGTAAGTTCATTACACATTTCTAATCCTAATAGTCTGTGTTTCTTTAAAAGGTGTCCCTAGTGTAACAACTAATAATAACTAATAAAATGGTTTGCTATTAATGAAATGATTAGCAAATGTATTTCATAATTATAAACTGGAATTGTATAGAGTTGTGTATCTACCAATGTTAATGGATGTGCAATAGGATTAAAAGCATAAAATATACACATATTAGAAATGGTTATTATTTTTACTTATTAATTAACGTATATATTTTGTGAATTTTATATTCCTTGTCTTTTATACTATTACATGGAGCTAACAAATAAAATTGTACATGAGGGAGCCTATTGAGAAATGGCTGTTTTTTAGTTTTAATAATCAGAAGATAGAAAATATATTCCTAAGCCCCCCCTTTTTTAATTGATGTAGTCTATTTTCATGCTCCAAAGGCCTAATGATGCATTAAGAATTCTCCAGTTTTGTTGGTTCGATTTTCTATTGAGCAACATTCCTGAGAGTAATAGAATGAAATAGGGAGGGAAAAGATTGAGAACTGCCCAAGACTGGCTACAGTTATGGAAATAAGCAAGTGATGGGAAATAATTCAGGTTGTATTCATTCTTAGTTCTTATCAGAGATTCATTGTATTTAGACACAAAACATGGAAACTATCCCATTATAAGTTCAAAGCTATAGTTGGATCAGCACATTAAAAACTACTTCAGAATGGAATTATTTTATCGTTTTGAATTCTTTATTTCCCTTATAGAAAAATAAATGCCAATCGGGCTGCAAATTATAGAGAATTATCTTTTCTCCTTATAAGGATTAGTAATACGAATATTATTTTGTGAGGAATTTGATTTGGGGGTTGAAGGAGTGATCTTATTAGCACAAGACTCCCTTGGACAATAATCTCATAACTATGGGATATATATTAAATCCTTTTCTATTTATATTCCTTGGCATGCCATTATTCATTGTTATTGTGGAGATTTTGTTAAGTAATAGTTCTCTTGAGAAATCATGAGTGCTTTTTCGAGGTCACAGTTTCCAAGGAGCTTAAGTAGTGGGCCATACATCCTCTCTTTAGTTACAAACACACTCTATACTCATTTTCTTTCACATATACTTTATTTGTAAGGTTCCTGGCACTCCTTTCTTCCGAGAACTTAAGAGTGATATATCGCTCTTTATTTTGTGAAGTAAAATTGGTTAGAGGAAACAATAAACATAATTCTTTAACCATGAAGCCCGATATGTTTTGAATACTTGGCTGGGCTGCTCTAGTGTCATCGCATGTTCTTTCTCCAGAGACTACTGGGTTGTGCCAGAGGCCTCTTGGTAAACAGTCTCCACAGTATTTCTTCTTTTAGTGGAAGGAATTTCACCATTGGCCTTTATTATTATTATTATTGTTTTGCTCTGACATGACAAAAATCCATCACTGTCTAGATATTGATATCTGTTCACTGCTGTCAGGTCATTGCCAGGAGGCAAAACCCAGCTAATTTGGTATTTTCTCCAACATTCACCTAACCGTGTTAAAAGCCATGTTTTAAAAATTGGGTTAATCAGAATGAGCAATGTTGCTGAGCAGAGAATGATATCTTAGGTTTCATTGAGTTTCAAGCAGGGCTTCGAACTGGTTCAAACCGGTTCAGTCATGGCTGACAAAGTGAAACCAGAACAGACCCAAATTTTTACAATTTGGGTGATCTGGGATGGGAAAAATTATGGGTCAAAGCCTTAGAATGGGAGATTCAGAAGAGACATACTGAGCCTTTTCAAGAGCCTGATGGCTGAGATTGGATTATTGCCAGGACTGTGGAGAGTGACACACATTCAGAGCGGCTCAGTTGGCTGCCATCTTTGAGTGGGGCGCTGCTGTTTCCCAGTCTGTGCAAATTCTGACAAGCAAGAGATTTGGTTGCTATGGAACACATATGCTGCCCTTGTTTTCTAAGAGAGAGAGTAAGTTTCTAGCAGGGATTCAACCAGTAATTTGTCCTGTTCTAGCTACTGTTCCAGTTCACCCAAATTGTACAAGTCCAGGTCTATTCTGGTATTCCTTTGTCATCCATGAAGAGCTGGTTTGAAGCCCTGGTTTCAAGTGGTACCTAATGGAAACCCACTTCACTTCTCAATCTGTGTCAAGTCAATCAATCTATTTCCAGACAGAAGAAAGCCTAAATGGATGAGGAGGCTGACTTGGGGAGTGGGAAAAGAGTGGATTTTAAAAGACAGGGAGATTTAGTTTCAAATCTTACCTTTACTACTTATCATCTGTGGGACCTCAGACAAGTTACTTTATCATTCTGAGTTTACTTTTTCTCATCTGTCAGAAAGGTCCCTGTGTGGCACAAACAGTTTGCACTCAACTACTAACCTAAAGGTTGATGGTTCAAAACCACCTAACAGCACCATGGAAGGAAGGCCTGACAATCTGCTTCTGTAAGGATTACCCCCAAGAAAAGCCTATCGAGAAGCTCTACTCTGTAGCAGATGGGGTCACCATGAGTCGGAATCAGCTCAGTGGCAACGAGTTTGGTTTGCTTTTTCATCTGTAAGAGATGTAACAGCACCGACCTGTGAGAATTACTGGCATATGCATAGACAAAGTACCTGGCATGTTGTAAGCCCATTATAAAGTGAGTTCCATATACTGTTTTCCCTCATGGACACCCATAGAGTAAAAAAAAAATGCCCCCTTCCTGACCACCCAACAGCAAACTAATAGATGACCATGAACATTGGATAAGCTTTTACTACTCTAATCCTCAGATGCAGTAGATGCGTCAGCATCACCTAGGAACTTGTTAGGAATGCAGACTCTTGGGCCCTTCTGCAGACCTATTGAATCAGAATCTGCAGTTTTACAAGATGCACAGATGTTTTGTGTGCACAGCAAAGTTTGAGAAACACTGAAATAGGCCATTACATTTCTGTTGTGACAAAGTTGGTCAGTTGTGCTATTGGTTGCTCATTCCCCTCCCACATTGACCTGCTGTTTGGTGATGATCAGAGGACAGATACAGTTATTTTCTCAGGACTTGTACCTGGGGACAGGTCAACGCATGCTTACTTCCATATACATCAATGGAACATCACCCAGAATAGGGTCTGGCACAAGTTGTTCTTCAATAAATGTTTATGGAGTGAAATAAAGCAGCCAACAGTCAGGCAAGCAGGCTCCCCCATCTGTTGTGCAGATACATAGTGGGCCTAGAAGGGCCTGGAGAGAGATGAATGTGCTTGGGGTCCTTGCCAGGAGGCCTTGCCTGTGCCTGATAGGGAGGAGGGGTTTGCTCACCGCTGCTCTTGCCAGGAGATCTGCTGAGGTCCTGAAAGGCTGGCAAATGTGTGCATCCTGAACAAAGAACAGGGAGCTTCCTTCCTTCTTTCTCTTCCCTGCCGTGACTGGTGCCACAATGCTTTGAGAATAGTTTTCTTCTCATGATAGTCTTTCTTGCCCATAAGGGGCAAAGGAGTTGGTAAAGTGGCATTGCAGCCAGGTTGTATTTTCCCGCATCTGTGACTGACTAGCAAATGTCTCAAAATTTCTCCATTGGTTTCAAATTTCCAAGTTGCTGGTTCACAGGCTGTCACAGGATAGGCGCGGAAGGTGGAAACTGGGGAACATCTGTCACCCAGCGAAAGCTGAAATGGCTGAAGTTAGCTTGCCACCCTTGTGATGGTGAGAGACAGCAATCTATAGGCTCCTGAAAGTTTGGGAAATGAATTGTACTGCATGACTTTGGACAAACCAAATATGGCACTTCCTTAATCTATAAAACCATGGTAAATATACTGAGATCAACTTTTACTGACCTATGTTGTTGGTAAGTCCCGTCAAGTCGATTTTTGACTCATGTGACCACATGTGACAGAGTAAAACCACCCCACAGGGTTTCCTTGGCTGTAATCTACAGAAGCAGATCACCAGGTTTTTCTCCTGTTGAGCCTCTGGGTGGGTTCCAGCTGCCAACCTTTTGTTTTGCAGTCCAGCGCTTAACCATTGTGCCACCAGAGGTCCCTAGTGTATGTTTCAGTGAAGCTCAGATCAACGCTCCTGCTCCCCAAGGCCAGTCTTGCAAAATTGTCTAGTCAGCGAGACTTCATCTTGGAGCCATTTCACCTCACTTTCTGACTCTGCTTTAATCTTGGAAACTGGGTGAACTCAAAATGGCCAAACTCCTCCTCTGTGCTTGCTGCAAAATCTTTCTCTTCTGTCCACCCATCAAAACTGTCATTGACTCATTGTGGCCAATTCCAGAAAGGAGTTGAAAGGAAAACAGTTAGATTCACACACATACAGCAATAAAATTTCCGCTAATCCTCTTAGGATATTTTTGCTTTCAAACCCAGGTGAGCATTTACAACAGTCTGAGTGACATATTTAAAGTAGCATAGAGCAGATTTTTGCATAAAGGAGATGTTGATTATTATAGTAGTTTGGGTAATACTAGTTACTGTAATAAACAAATCCTTACATTTCAGCGTAAGGATTAATCAACACCCATGGCAGCAGCAGTCAAGAAATCAAATGACATATTACATCGGGCAAATCTGCTGCAAAAGGCCTCTTTAAAGTGTTAAAAAGCAAAGATGTCACTTTGAGGACTAAGGTGCTCCTGACCCAAGCCATGGTATTTTCAATCGCCTCGTATGCATGGGAAAGCTGGACAGTGAATAAGGAAGACCAAAGAAGAATTGATGTCTTTGAATTATGGTGTTGGTGAAGAAAGTTGAATATACCATGAACTGCCAGAAGAATGGACAAATGTGTCTGGGAAGAAGTACAGCCAGAATGCTCCTTAGAAGCAAGGAAGGTGAGACTTTGTCTCACATACTTTGGACGTGTTATCAGGAGGGACCAGTCCCTGGAGAAGGACATCATGCTTGGTAAAATAGAGGGTCAGCAAAAAAGAGGAAGACCCTAAACAAGATGGATTGACACAGTGGCTGCAACAATGGGCTCAAACATAGCAGCGATTGTGAGAATGGTGTAAGACCAGGCAGTGTTTCGTTCTGTTGTACATAGGGCCACTATGAGTTGGAACCAACTGGATGGCACCTAACAACAACAACAATAATAAAGTTAAATTTTATGTAACAAGAAGGTAACAGTTTGATGAAGGTATGCCTGGGCTGGGAAAGAACAGTGAGTGGATAAGAAGGATTGTTCCATGAAGTCATTCAGGGACTCGGACTGACAAAGGCTCTGCCATCTTCAGTGTGTACCTTCCTAAATTTCCCTGGGTCCAGTTGACAGACGGGACAGAAAGGAGAGGCTCATGCCTGGGAGGTTTTCGTGGGGTAGAACTGGAGGAGGTACACATGACTTCTACTCACATCCTATTGTCTAGAACCAAATCACATGGCCATGCTTAACTGCAAAGGATGCTGGGAGACATAACCTAACTGTGTGCCCAGCGGAAGAGGGAACAAGTTTGGTGATCATCCACCAGGCACTGCTGCACTCTGTACACATAGGAACAGTCCTGTTTTATTATTATTTTTCTCTTTTTCTCCTGAAACTCCTCAGATAGGCATGACGTTTTCTCCCCACATAGGAGTCAGCTCTCTACAGCAGAAACGCCCACTCCACCTACCTGAAGAACAAGAATAGAATCTCGGCATATCACGTTTTAACAGTTGCCAACAATTAATCCAGACTCAATTTCCTGTGTTTCACAAGGATGCTAGGAGAATTAATGAATTACTTTGGATGATTATCATCCCTTTGATCACGATTTTTGTCCTGTGCTTTACAGGCAGGCCTAGACTTTCACAATGCCTCTTTGAGGGGCAGAGCACTCATTATTATCTCAAATACCACAGGAGGAAGCTGAGATATAGACAGGTTGAAAGCCATACTCTGCCATGTACAACAGAGTCCTGTTAGTACAATTAGAAAAACTTAGAACTTTCTGGAAAGAAAAGGTAAGACAAAAATAATGGCTTAACATCTTTGTGTGCTGGCTCTGGAATCTGCTGGGTGACCTTGGACAAGTTAATTAGCCACTCTGTGTCTCACATCGCCTCATCTATCAAATGGGACTAATCATAGTAACTACCTCCTGGGTTGTGGCATGGATTAAAGAAGATAATGGGTATTAAGTGCTTAAAACAGTATCATGGGCGCAGTGATTTTTCCGTAGTAGAATTCTCGCCTTCCATGCTGGAAACTGGGTTTGATTTCTGGTCAATACACCTCATGTGCAGCCACCACCCATCTGTCAGTGGAGGCTTGTGTGTTGCTATGATGCTGAACAGTTTTCAGTGGAGCTTCCAGACTCAGAGGGACTAGAAAGAAAGGCCTGACAATCTACTATATGAGTCAGCCAATGAAAAGCCTATAGATTACAATGATCTGATCCCCAACCAATCCTGGGGATGGCGCAGAACGAGGCAGCGTTGTTTTGTACGTGGAATTGTAATGAGTCAAAAGTTGATTTGAGACAGGAGTTAGCAACAACAACAGAAACAATATCTGTCACATAACTTGTGCTTTGTAAATATTAGATAGTACTATTATTTTTTAATTCTAGGAGAATAGGCATCTAGTTCAGGGAATCCAAAGAAGAAATAACAGGTTACTTAGCCTTATGTTACTGGGAGACGTGAAATGGAGGCAGAAAATGTGACCTATTTGCAGAAGGGGATTTGCCACTTTTTAGTAAGTTAAACAGGAGCCCTGGTGGCACAGCAGTTAAAGCACTTGGCAGCTAACCCAAAGTTTTGTGGTTCGAACCCACCAGTGGCTCTGCAGGAAAAAGATGTGGCAGTCTGTTTTCATAAAGATTGGAAACACTGTGGGGCAGCTCTACTCTGTCCTGTTGGGTTGCAGTGAGTCGGAATTGACTGGATGGAGGTAGAGTACCAGGTAGGAATGAAACCTTTCTCTGAGCCACAGCTAATAATTCTGCCCCTCATCAAGAAGGTGAAGAAACTGTGCAAAGAGGAGGCATTCTGAGGTGTGTCTGGCTGCTGGCTGTGTCTGGGTGTCTTTAGTGGAGTGTGGTGGCTTCCCCTGAGTGGCTGCTCCTCTGGAGACAACAGACTTTATGTTCCCAGAGCCAGTGCAAATGCTCCTTCATTGTCAGTGAGAGAGGTTTCTGTTCTTGAAGTTGAAGGTAAGTTGATTAATCCATTTTGACCAATGTGTCTGTGTAGCTGTGTGGTTAAAGTTAATGGAAAAGGAAGAGAGCGGTATAGAGTAGAGGTTGATCCAAAAAGAAGATTAAGCAATTTTATTTATACACAGATTCCAGGTTTGACTTCCCCTTATACAGTATCTTCTATCTCAGTGCTTTCCAAACTTTAGTGAGCAAGCAAATCACCTGGAGACTTTATTAAAATGCAGGTTTTGACTCAGTAGATCTAGATGAGGCCCAAGAGTCTGCATTTCTAATAAGCCCCTATGAGATTATGGTGGCTGCTGGTCCAGGACCACACTTTGAATAGCAAGATCCTGCATTACTTCATTGTTGGGGTTTGTTTTTTATCGAAAAACAGCCTTAGGTCATGGAATAAAGCGGACGTTTGCTGGTGCTTCTACCCAGGTAGGGTTATCTAGACCAGTGGTTCTCAAAGTGTGGTCCCAGGAAATCAACATCAGCATTACCTGGGAACTTGTTAGAAATGCAAATTCTTGGGCTCCACCCTAGACCTACCGAACCAAGTCCTTTGGGATTGGAGCCTAGCAATCTGTGTTTTAGCAAGCCCTCTAGGTGAGTGTGATGTTGATAAAGATTTAAGCACCACTGCTCTAGAGCAGCTGACGCTGGCTCAGAAAGGCCTGGTGATAGTGTGACCACTTACATAGAATGGCTCTAAGACCCTGAAGAATGGCTCCTGGCCTTTTCCTGCTCAATTTCAAAATGGATTCCTTGTGCTGTGTTATGTGCTAGGGTGGAAGGATTGGATGTGGAGGAAGACTGTGCTTTAAAGTCTTAGCTTGGGATATGAATCCATCTACCCTTGTTCTGCCTTCCTTATGTGAGCACCACACAAAACCAAATGGCCTCCAAAAGAAAGCCTGAGAGCTTATTTCAGGTTGGAGAGATCCCTAAGTGGTTGTGAGTCTCAGGTCTTCTCACTGACAGCTTCGTTTGGTTGTGGTATTGGGATAAATGGGATGACTGGCTGTCTGGGTTTGCCTAAGCCTTAAAGGTTTCACGAGATGTGGGAATTTCAGTGCTGAGACCAGGACAGCCTTGAGCAAACGGGGATTGTTGGTCACACTATTGTATGCCAGTGCTGCTGCAGCTTTAAAGTGTGTGAATCACAGGGGATCTGTTGACATGCAAACTCTGGTTCAGTATGGAGCTCTGGTGGTGCAGTGATTAAGAGCTCGGCTGCTAACCAAAAGGTTGGCAGTTTGAATCCCTCAGCCACTGCTTGGAAACCATATGGGGCAGTTCTACTCTGTCCTATAGGGTCGCTATGATTCGGAATCAACTCTCTCTCTCTCTCTCTCTCTCTCTATATATATATATATATATATATATTCAATCACTAAATCCCTATTCTCCTGGGCTATAACCCTTTAACTCATCAGATCCAAATATTCTTCTTGTTTTTTTAAATTGTTCTTAACGCAAGGACAGGCGAGTACTGTTGAGCCACTAATAGACCATTCTCAAGCCTCCTATTGACATCTCAAGTTTTCGTTAGAGTACTTCTTCATGGATTCCCTTGCTTCGGCTGCACATGAGCTGGGATGTATGCATCTATCATTTTTGGTCTTACCTCTGCCTCAAGAATGGCATATTTGTCCTTTCGTTTACAGCTGTGGTTGACCACAAGTTTTTTTTGCTGTTTGCAGTGCTTTTCAGCATAATGAATTTTACTTTATCCATATCCCCCTTCTACTAATTGCAACACAGCAGCACATTCTATATCCCATCTGTTTCCATGATTGATTGTCTTTTACTTCAGGGTATCCTAGAGGGTTACTTGAAGAAAAAACATCAAACTTTAGTGTGACCTTTCCGATCATCATAAATTATGTTTGTATCTAGGTATGCCTGTCTGCACCTTATGGCCACCCAGAGGAATAAGAAATCATTTATTTGATGTTGGTTATGTGACTTCTCCTTACTTTTCATTCTGGATGGGATTGTGCTGAGCTTTAGTGTCTTGTGACATCTACTTTGGTTTGCAAATGTCCCCAGAATCACTCTTCCTAGCTTCATCTCTTATGTGCTCATGGACGCAGTGAGAGTAACAGTGGCAGAGTTTATCAGTAGCTCTAGAGAAGCTGCTGGTCATTGGGGTCTCTGATGTGTCAAGTTCTTTTGATGTATATTGTTATATAACCATGCTCTTGATAGCTAGTTCTGCTTTCTTTATGAAAGGATAAGTAATTCATTGCCTCTGCCCTCAGTTGGAGCCCTAGTGGCATAGTGGTTAAGGGCTTGGCTGCTAACCAAAAGGTTGGCTGTTCAAATCCACCAGCCACTCCTTGGAACGCTTATGGGGCAGTTCTACTCTGTCCTATAGGGTTGCTATGAGTCACAATCGACTTGACGGCACCTAACAACAACAACCCTCACTTAGAGGGCAACAGACATTTTCCTCTAGACTTTTCATAGTTGCTGGAAGCGTGTTGATAGAGCTCTACCTTTTACATATCTTGAAGTACCTCGTCACCCTGGCCACATCTTCTCATATAGCAGTAGCCAGAGCCCTCATTTTATGAACAAGCGTAGCAACAGATTTTTGTTGGGTAGTATGTGCAAGGCAGGAGCCCTGGTGGCACAGTGGTTCAGAGCTCTGCAGCTAACCAAAAGGTCAGCAGTTCGAATCCACCAGCTGCTCCTTGGAAACACTATAGGGTGGTTGTACTCTGTCCTATAGGGTCGCTATGAGTTGGAATCAACTTGATGGCAGTGGGTTTGTTTTTTTTTTTTTTTTGGTTTATGTGTGAGGTGGAGTCCCTGGGTGGTGCAAACAGTTAAAATGCTCGGCTGCTAACTGAAAGGTTGGAGGTTCGAGTCCACCCAGAGGCATCTCAGAAGAAAGGCTTGGCTATCTACTTCTGAAAAATCAGCCACTGAAAACCTTATGGAGCACAGTTCTACTCTGGTACACAAGGCGGTCTCCAAGAGTCAGAATCAACTCGACAGCAACTGGTTTACTGGTTATATGCAAGGCACTGGGGCCAGTACATAGATCCCAGTGTTTCAAGGAGCTTGTAATCCCTATGAGAAAGGAGACTTAAATGTGATATGATAAATATTAAGTGCATAATGAATGGTACAGAAGATGGGTTCTAGAAGTCCGAAATGACCCAGGTTTGGTTAGTATTTGTCTCCCATTAGACTGTAAGCTCCACATCTGTCTTTGTCACCAGGGTGTCCTAGTATCTAGCACATACTAAGAACTTAAAATATGTTTATTGAATGAATGTGGAGGTATTTGAGTTGGTACTTCAAGGCCTTACTTAGATCAGTTTTTCAACCATGCTTGATAAACTCCTTAAGATATTTATCATGTGGAATTGCACTTCACAGGTCAATTTAGTGAACATTAATTTGTTGAATATCTACTGTCCTAGGAATTATAGACTTTATCTTTGGCATACCTTTTCCCCTCCAACAATTTATTATGAAAATTTTCAAATGTACATAGAAGTTGAAAGAATTTTACAGTGAATATCCATATATCTACCATTCATATTCTATAATTAGCATTTTATTAGTCTTGTTTTATCACATAGCTGTCTATCCATCCCTCTACCCAGTCATTAGTCCATCTTATTGTGTGGATTCATTTAAAAGTAAATTGAAGACATCAGTATATTTCTCCCCCATTTTTTCAGTATGGGTATCATTAACTAGACTTCTGGTTTTGGCATGAGTTTTTAATTTCTTTGGGTAACAATTTCTTTATAAAATCATGGAGTTGAGCTAACATGTCTAAGACTCATTTAGAGTGAATTCTCTGTGGTTTTGTGAGTACTTGATACCTGGCCAAGTTTAGGTGGGTTAGATAGGGGACAGTTTCCCTGGTGGCCCAATCAGTTAAGCACTAGGCTACTAACTGAAAGTTTGGTGGTTCAAACCCACCCAGAGGCGCCTCAGAAGAATTGCCAAAAGATGACAGCCATAAAAACGCTGTGGAAAGTAGTTCTACTCTGACACACAGGGGGTCGCCATGAGTTGGAATCAACTCAACAGTAAATGGCTTCAGGTGTAGGACAAGTTAAGAATAACCCCTGAGTTTTTAACCTTGGACTGGGCAAAGTTTTTCTGGAACACAGCCATGCCCATTCACTTATGTAGTGTCTACGGCTGCTTTTCTGCTACCACAGCAGAATTGAGTAGTTGCAACAGAGACCATATAGCCTGCAAAGTCTAAGATGTTTACTCTCTGGCCCTTTGCAGAAAAATTTTGCCGATCCCTGCTATAGAGAAATAAAAAATATAATACATACGGGGGGAATCTGAAAATTAGAAGAAGAATGGTAACCCTACCCCCTTCCCCCCGCCCAAAAAAAAAATTGGCAGAGTTAGCAAAGGAAGAGGGAACAACCTAAGTTCTGGAGAATTAAGATGTGAGGGCACCTCTAAATAAGACTCTTCTCTGAAAATTTGTTTTCTTCCTTTTTTTTTTTTAATTGAGAAAAAGGGAAAAGGAACAGTGATTGAAAGTATATCAGTCAGCTATGGATAAAGTAGGCTGTAACAAATGGACCTCAAATCTCTGTGGCTTTCAACAACAGATCAACTTGTCCTGTATAGATCAGCTTAGGTTCTGCTTCATGTGGTCTTCTCTCTAGACTCAGGTCGACAGACCAGCCTCTATCTGGGTTATTGCCAGTGCTGCGACAATGAAGAGGGAGAGACGGCAAAGCATCATTTGACTCTTACAGAGTCTGCTTAGAAATGACGTATATTACTTACACTTACATTTCATTGCAAGTCACATGGTTGAACCCGAGTTCAACAGGGTGGGGATGTGTCATCCTTCTATAGAGGGGGAGCAAATATGTTTGAACAACAGTGCACTCTTCTACACAGAGGTACCAGGGTCGAGAGATTTGGGTGTTGTTTAAAGGGGAAGTGGCTTTAGCATGTTTGTAGGCAGAGGGAAGAAACACGTGCAGAAGGAAGAGAAGGAGGTGCTTGCTGAATGGTCAATGTCCCCTGCTATTACCCCTACAGAGGGGCAGATTTTCACCTGGGTAATGTGAGGTTTTGAGTGTATAGGTAAGGCCTGGGAGCCTATGCTAAAGTTAATTATCTAGAGTACCTCTCAAATTTTGACGTACATAGGAATCATCTGGGTACCTGTTAAAATGCAGATTCTGATTCAGTGGGTCAGGGACGAGGCCTGGGATTCTGCATTTGTAACAAGCTCCCGGGGGATGCTGATGCCGCCTGTCCATGAACCACACTTTCAGGAGCAAGGATATAAATCACCATATATTCTAAAACAAAACAGGGAAGCAAGTGTTTGTCAGTTAGCCATTTGTGTCAAACAGGTCAAATAATGAATCCAAAAGATAATAAATGTACCCATTCTGAAATTTTGAGTGTTACAAGTCAGTGTTCAGGTAGTCTCCAAGGAAGAGAGGACTTGGATTTAAGAGAGCATGAAGGCCTTTTTAATGGTAGAGAGCAGATCAGATGGAGTCCTTGGAAGTAGAGAATGGGTAGACCAAGAGGCTGTGGCCAGAGAAGGGGGTCAGTTAAAGATTTTGAGCTGGAGTAGTTCCATCAAAGGTCTTAGGCAACCATCCTGCCAAGAGCCTATTTGCAATCAAATATAAAACAGATGAAATATCAATACTCTTCAATCACAGGTGGGACTTCAGAAACTGGCAATAAATGTTTTTTGAGTACTCAGACGTGAACAGCACTTGTCAGAATTTACATCTTTAGGTGGTGGAAAATGATTCAGTACAGTTAATAAAAACCATTCAGCAATTTCATTGCTATGAAGTATGTTTCATTTGAGTTTTGATTGTCATAAATACCTTGCTGGTTAAATCCTGAATGAAAACTACGATAGTGGGATTTGACATTTAAAGGGAAAATTTTGAGGTGAAAGTCTTCGCTAGAACTTTAGTGTAAATTCTTCAAAGGAAACTTCAGTTATCTGGAACAGTTGAATTTCTTGTTTATTTCTCTTTTTAATGACATTAATAGAAGTGTCTTGGCCATGATTAGTAAGATGAAGCCCATGCTGATATTTGATTTTATTTTTTTGGCAAATGTATACATCATGTAATTCCCACCACAATCATGATATAGAACATTTCCATCACCTCCAAAAGGTCCCTGGAAGTATATTCCCTTCCGCAGCAACCTGGCCCTGGAAACTGCTGGTGTGTTTTCTATCACCACAGCTTTGCCTTTTCTAGGATTTCTTATAATTTTTTTTTCATTGATGGATATTATTATTGATATTAGATGAAGGTTTACAGAGCAAACTAGCTTCTCATGAAACAATTAATACATATATTGTTTTGTGACGTTGGTTGCCAACCCCATGACATGTCAACACTCTCCCCTCCTTGACCTTAGGTTATCCATTATCAGCTTTCCTGTCCCCTCCTGCCTTCTCATCTTTGCCCTTGGGCTGATATGTCCATTTAGTCTCCTTTGTTTTATAAGCCTGTCTAATCTTTGGCTGAAGGGTGAACCTCAGGAGTGACTTAATTACTGAGCTAAAAGGGTGTCCAGAGTCCATACTCTCGAGGTTTCTCTGTCTCTGTCAGACCAGTAAGTCTGGTCTTTTTTTTTTTTTTTTTTCCTGTGAGTTAGAATTTTGTTCTGCATTTTTCTCCAGCTCTGTCTGGGACCCCCTATTGTGATCGCTGTCAGAGCGGTCAGTGGTGGTAGCTGGGCACCATCTAGTTGTGCTGGACTCAGTCTGGTGGAGGCTGTAGTACTTGTGCTTCATTAGTCCTTTGGACTTATCTTTCCCTTGTGTCTTTGGTTTCCTTAGTCTCCTGTGCTCCTGAAGGGGTGAGACCAGTGGAATATCACAGATGGATGCTCACAAGCTTTTAAGGCCCCAGACACTACTCACCAAAGTAGAATGTAGAATGCATTCTTTATAAAATATGTTACACCAGCTGAGCTAGATATTTGCCGAGACCACGGTCCCCGCAGACCTCAGCCCAGTAATTTGGTACCGCAGGGAGTTTGGAAGTGTCTGTGGAGCTTCCATGCCATGCTGATATTTTAAATGTGTCTTGACTTCTGCATGAATAACTCGTGTATTTAAATTCCATGTCATATACATATGGCATTGAATGGAGACCCTGCCGCCACCTACTTGCTTTGATTCTGTGGGCAAATTTGTAACGTTTCTGAGTCTCATTTCATTTGTAAGCTATAGATGATATCTCATAGTGTTAATGAAGAGTTAATAGTAACATGCATAAATGTCACTACACGGAATACCCTCACGGAGAGTCCATGTGTGTCAGAGTAGAATTGTGTACCATAGGATTTTCAGTGGCTGGTTTTTTGGAAATAGATCTTGAGGCCTTTCTTCCTAGTAGCTCAGGGTGGACTCAAACCTCCAACCTTTTGTTAGCAGCTGAGTGCATCAACTATATGTACCACCCTGGGATTCCATTACACAGAGTAGGTCCTCTATAAATGTTGGCTATATTTTTATATTAATGGTGCAAATTTGAAAGCACTTATCTTGACATTAAAAGTGAACTATGTATAGCTACACATGAAACAGGCAATAACAATTGTTGGAGAATACGGAGAAACTAGAACCCTCATACATTGCTGATGGGATTATAAAATGCTGTATCCACTTTGGAAAACACTTTGGCATTTTTAAAAAATATTAAACATAGATTTATCGTATGACCCAGGAATTCTACTCCGGAGAATCTACCCAAGAGAAATGAAAATATGTCTACATAAAGACTTGTACACAGATGTTCATAGCAGCACTATTCATAATAGTCAAAAAGTGGGGGCTGATGGGTGAAACAAATGTCCATCAACTGCTGAATGAATAAACAAATTATGATATATCTATACAGTGGAATTCTGGCAATAAAAAAAGTATGAATAAAAAATAAAAATGAATGCTACAACATGAATGAACCTCAAAAACAAGTGAAAGAAGCCATACACAAAAAACCACATATTGTGTAATGCTATTTATGTGGGATTCTAAGAAAAGGAAAATCTATTCCGACAGAAGGTAGATTAGTGGATGACTGGGGCTGGTGGTAGGAATGGGGAATGACTGCAAACGAGCATGAGATTTCTTTCTGGCATGATGGAAAAATTCTAAAATCACCTTGTGGTGCTGGTTGTAGAACACTACAAATTTACTAAAAATCTTTGAATTGTATGCTTAACACGGGTGAATTTTATGATATGCAAATTGTTTCTTAAAGAGTGAACACGTTTATTTTTTAAGATTTTGATTATTTTTACATAGATTCTTATTGTTGTAACATGAAGGCAATCAGTGAAATATTTTTTCCCAGCTTTCTGAAATGTGTTGTGTTCTCCACGCTATCATGGATGCTTCGGCTTTCTCAATTCAGTAGTGAAGTCTTTGGTTTCCAAGATATCAAGCTTCACCCTGAAACTAATTGCCTGCAGGCACCAGCAGAGGAGACTAATATCTGAAAACAATAGAAAGTCCAGCCAGTAAATGCAAATCAGTAACACTGGCTGATGATTCCAAAGGACTAAAAAGAGATTTGTAAAATGGAGTGTCTTCACTTTAGCCGTTAAACTTCTCATCCACCAGTTCTTCATTAAATGCCTGTCTTAAACAGGGCAACTGAGTCTAAGATATCAGACATGTTTGAATTTTGGAGATCAACTTCTTCATTGTTGGCCTTGGGCACAGGATAAAAGGAACTGAATTTAATATTCCCCCAGAAAATGATGTAAGGAGAGGTAATTGGCAGCACCTGGGAGATACCATCTTAAAGAGAAGAACTGCCAGAGATGTGATTATAGAAGCACAAGTACGTTCCACATCTGCCAATTCCCATTGTGTTAAAATGCTACAGACTTCACTCAAGCATCAGACTCAAGAATTGTGTGTGATAATTCTCTGTGCTCACTTTTTGAAAATGAGAATTGCATGACCAGTGGTTGTGAGACCATGTAGTTCCATTACAGATAAATAGGTAATTCAGAGAATTGAATTGGGCAGTTTCCTTTGTTCGGATCTGGGCCACAGGGATATAATCTGAGCATCTCCACATACTTGATTATTAGGTGTGTCTGTGCTAACACATGAATTCTCAGCAGACGTCTTAGGTTGATACTAAATGAGCTGAGGTCCAATAGCAATAGAAGTGGTCTCAAAGTTGCTGTTAAAACAACAACAACAAAAATCCCCAAAACCAAACATCAACTTGCTAGTTTCTCAATGCATAATACAAAAATCTCTGGTGTCAGAACATCTCACGTGCTGGAGGAGGGAGCCCTGCTATTAAAAAATGAGAAACTTCGGTGACTCTGCCACACTCTGTTGCTGGCGAAATGGCAATGAGTAAAAGATCAAGATCCCCTCCTCATGGAGCGTTTGTTCTACTAAAGTGATTCTAGAAGTGTGGCCTGGACCAACAGCATCTCCCTTGCCTGGGTACTTAGTAGGAATGTAAATTTTCAGGCCCAACACTGGACCTACTGAATTAGAAACTCTTGAGAGTAGAGTCTAGCAACATGAGTTTTTTATTTTTTTTATTGTACTTTAGATGAAGATTTACAGAACAAAGTAGCTTCTCATTAAGCAATTGTACGCATATTGTTTTGTGACATTGGTTACCAACCCCACAACATGTCAACACTCTTGCTTCTCAACCTTGGGTTCCCTATCACCAGCTTTCCTGTCCCCTCCTGCCTTTTAGTCGTTGCCCCTGGGCTGGTGTGCCCCTTTAGTCTCGTTTTGTTTTATGGGCCTGTCCAATCTTTGGCTAAAGGGTGAACCTCAGGAGTGACTTCATTATTGAGGTAAAAGGGTGTCTGGAGGCCATACTCTCAGGCTTTTTCCAGTCTCCGTCAGGCCAACAAGTCTGGTCTTTTTTTGTGAGTTAGAATTTCATTCTACATTTTTCTTCAGCTCTGTCTGTGACCCTCTGTTGTGATACCTGTCAGAGTAGTCACTGGTGGTAGCCAGGCACCATCCAGTTGTGCTGGACTCAGTCTGGTGGAAGCTGTGGTAGTTGTGGTCCATTAATCCTTTGGACCAATCCCTCCCCTGTGTCCTTGGTTTTCTTCATTCTCCCTTGCTCCCGACAGGGTGAGACCAGTGAGGTATCTTAGATGGCCACTCACAAGTTTTTTAAGACTGCTGGCACTACTCATCAAAGTAGAATGTAGAACATTTTCTTTATAAACTATGTTATACCAACCAAGCCAGATGCTCCCCAAAACTATGGTCCCCACAGCCCCCAGCCCAGCAATTCATTCCCTCAGGGAGTTTGGATATGTCTGTGGAGCCTCAATGACCCTGCCTTGGACAAGTCTTGCTGGCCTCCCCAGTACTGTGTACTGTCTTACCCTTCACCAAAGTTACCATTTATCTATTGTCTATTTAGTGTTTTTCCATCCCCACCCGTCCCCTCCCTCGTAACCATCAAAGATTGTTTCTTTTTGTGTGTAAACCTTTTCATGAGTTTTTCTGGTAGTGGTCTCATACAATATCTGTCCTTTTGTGATTGACTTATTTCACTTAGCATAATGCCCTCCAGACACATCCATATGGTGAGATGCTTCTCAGATTCATCATTGTTCTTTATCGCTGTGTAGTACTACATTGTATATATGTACCATAGTTTGTTTATCCATTCATCTGTTGATGGGCATCTAGGTTGTTTCCATCTTTTTGCTGTTGTGAACAATGCTGCAGTGAACATGGGTGTGCATATGTCTACTCAAGTGATGGCTCCTATTTCTCTAGGATGTATTCCTTGGAGTGATATTGCTGGATCATGTGGTATTTCTATTTCTAGCTTTCTAAGGAAGCACCATATCATTTTCCAAAATGGTTGTACTATTTTGCATTCCCACCAGTAGTGCATAAGAGTTCCAATCTCCCCGCAGCCTCTCCAGCATTGGTTATTTTCTGTTTTTTTGATTCGTGCCAGTAATGCTGGGGTGAGATGATGTCCCATTGTGGTTTTGATTTGCATTTCTCTAATGGCTAGTGATTGCGAGCATTTCCTCATGTGTCTGTTATGCTCGAATGTCTTCTTTGGTGCAGTGTCTATTCATTTCCTTTGCCCATTTTTTAATTGGATTATTTGTCTTTCTGTTGTAGAAGTGTTTGATTTTCCTGTAGATTTTCGAGATCTTTGTTGGATTTGTCATAACCAACATTTTTTCCCAGTCTGTAGGTTCTCTTTTCACTCTTTTGGTGAAGTCTTTTGATGAGCGTTAAGTGTTTAATTTTTAGAAGATCCCGGTTATCTCGCTTACCTTATGCAGTCTGTGTGTTGTGGGCTATAGTTTGTATCTTGTTAATGCAGTGTATTAGGGCCTCTAGCATTGGTCCTGTCTTTTCTTCTATGATCTTTATCGTGTTTGGTTTTATATTTAGGTCTTTGATCCATTTTAAATTAGTTTTGTGTATGGTGTAAGGTATGGGTCCTGTTTCATTTTTTGCAGAAGGACATCCAGTTTTGCCAGCACCATTTGTTAAAAAGACTGTCTTTTCCCCATCTGATGGACTTTGGACCCTTGTCGATTATCAGGTGACTGTAGGTGGATGGAATTACATCTGGATTCTCAATTCTGTGGCAATATGATTTTTAACAGGTCCTCTAGGTGCTAATGCACGTTCGTGTTTGGGAAGCCTTGCTCTAGGGTAGGGTTTCTCAACCTGAGCGCTATTGACATATCGGGCTGGGTAATTCTTTGTTGTGAGGGACTGTCCTGTGCATTGTAGTATATTTAGCTGTATCCTTGACCTCTAGTCATTAGGTCTAAGTGGCACTGTCACCCAGTTGTGACAATCAAAAACGTTTCCAGATGTTGCCAAATGTTCTTGGGGGAGGGGAGCAAAATCATGCTCAAATGATTACCAGTACTTTAGATTAAGGCTGCTCAACAGCATTATTTAAGTCAAATCTCTGGGAATGGAAACCGGGAATCTGTGCTTTAAAAGCCTTCCTAGTGAATCCGATGGCTGTTCAAGTTTGAGAATCAGAGTCATAGTAGGAGAAAAAAGCAAGACACAAAGATATGCACGTGCGTAAATAATGTCAAAGATTAGTGTACTACAGAGAAGATGGAGTTTCTTCACTTTAGCCATTTTAGACTTTGTGTCTTTGAAAGGATGGGGAAGGCAGGGATAGAGGACAAGGTGCTACAGGGGAAGATTATAATTTTAAATAATTTGGCCATGGAAGGTCTCACTGAGAAGGTGATACTTGACCAAACCATGAAAGAAGAGAAGGAGTGAGTCAGGAGATCTCTGGTAGAAGAAAGCTTCAAGCCAGGAGAAGAATAAAGGCAAAGGCCTTGAGGCATGGATCTGTCTGACGCATTCAAAGGATGGCAGGGAAACCAGAGTGACAAAGGAAAGGGCTCTAGGAGGAAAGAAGTTGTTGAAGAGATCAGAGAAATAATGAATTAGTTAATTAATTTACCTTGTCTGGAGACTTGACTTCCTCATGTACTGACTGTGTGTATTTGCATATATCTGTGGTTCTTTTGGACTTCAGCTTTCTCTTCTATAAAGTGGGATTAATACCTGTCCCCTGTAGGTCTTCTATGAGAAATAAAATGCTCAAATGATGTTAAACTTTTGAGAGGAGGAAGTACATTGTTTTTATTTCTGAACTTCCAGTGCTTAACACATTGCATTTCACATAGTACAGGATCAATAAATACTACATGTGTTGTAAAATACATAGAGAAAATTTTAGACCTACCACATCAGAATCTCTGTGATGGAGACTGGAAATCAGCATTTTTAACAAGTTCCCTCAGGTGAGTCTTGAATATGCACAATATTTTGAGATCTTCATTTTTCTCATATATTTGTATCCTGCTTCCTGTTGAATTGTCTGAAATAACTTAGCAGTGGAATTTTCCAGGTGTGAAAGTTAGTGCATGAAGTCCCAAGGCCTTCACAAGAATGAGCTGGGTTTCAGACCTACCCTGGCGTGCTCAGGGGAGTATATTGAGGAACATTTAACTTTGTGTTGAGGCTAGTCCTGGACTGAATATTCAGGGAACTCCTCAGAGGAAACTTACTCCTTTTTCCGTTTTCTCAAGTCAATCAGATAATATTAGGAAACACAAACACTTCCTGATCCACTATGTGACAAAAAGTAACTCCAAGGTAGATATGGAAACCCTGGTGGCACAGTTGTTAAAGAGTTACACCTGCTAACCAAAATAGGTCAGCAGTTCGAATCCACCAGCCGCTCCTTGGAAACCCTATGGGGAAGTTTTACTCTGTCTGGGTTTCTATGAGTTGGAATCGACTCAATGACAAAGGGTTTGCTTTTTTTTTTTTTTTTTTTTAAAGGTAGATAAGGTATTGTGGCCATCATGATGAACTTGAGGTTAGTTAAAGTCATCCAAGGCAAAATATTCCTTCCACCTAATTATACAGATGTCGTTTTGTTTTGCCCTGGACTCACCTCTCCATGACCAGTTAACCTGTCTATAACTTAATGTGATGAACTTGCCTGAACTTCTGTTGTTTCTTCCCTCCTAAATGTTCGGTGTGTTTGGGGCCATTTTCGGTCCTTAAAAATAAACCATTCTTCAACATGTTACTCTCCGGTCATTTGCGCAACCTTATTTGCCTTGGGGAACCTCAGAGATAAAATCTTACTAAGTCTTGAAGCTGCAACGATTTGAACGGCTAGGTTTTTCTGCCTTCATTTCCCCCGTGTGTCCAGGAGGTCAGACATGGTCTGGGGCAACACTTAAGGAGCCTGTATTGTGAGGAAGCAATTGAATTAGTTGGTTTGGATCGCTCTCCTTTTCACATTGAAATGATGGGGGGTGGATGTCAAGATGAGTTTTAAATTGATTTATTTGGTAAAGAAAATAGACACCAAAGCTGTAGAGAAAACGCCTCCTCGTTATTAGTTGCTCAGCTGCACCTGGCAGTTCATGATGCAATCCCAGTGTGGAACTGGAAGCACCCAGTTTTTGCTCATTTAGTTCACTTACATATCATATTTGTCATAAATTAATTCCACTAATATGTCAGATTCATACACAAGCCATTCAAGAAAGTTAAAAAAATCAAGTATGTGGCATTTCATCTTGCATCATAGCCTTCGTTACTTGCAATAATTTCCCAGTGTAGGTCCACGCAACATTTAAATATAACACCTGACCATTCACGGATTGGAGAATGGAAGGCTAAAGTATTTGAGACTGTTCCAAAATCTTAAGAATTTTTGTCATCCATGACTAGGCACAACCCACTCACCAAACTTTTTCTCCCACTACTTATCCACCAAGAAGCATTTTTTAAAAATTTTTTTATTGTAGTTTAAATGAAGTTTACATTTCAAGTTAGTCTCCCATACAAAAATTTATACATACATTGTTATGTGACCCTAATTGCTCTCCCCTTACTGTGACAACACTCCTCCTTTCCACCCCTCATTCCCCATGTCCATTCAACCAGCTCCTAACCCTCTCTGCCTTCCCATCTCACCTCCGGACAGAAGCTGCCCATTTAGTCCCAAGAAGCATTTTGAATTAAAGTTACTCCTGGACTTGTCAGATAAAACATGGGATTCCCCAGTTAAATTTGAATTTGAAATTCAGACAAACAACAAATACAATTTAGTGTAAGTATACCCCATCTATTTGCGACCTGTTTATACCTGGAACATAATTACACTTAAAAAATCCATTCATTGTTTATCTAAAATTCAGATTTACTGGGCATCTTTTATTAGTTAAATCAGGCAACCCTCACTGCTTCTCTTTGTGCCACGGCCATTGGTCTTCAGGAATACCCAGTCGTCATCATTAAACTTCAGTCTAAAAGATTCTGAGGCAGGTTATTCAGCTTCTCTGCCAGAATGAAATTTAAAAAAAAAGAAAGAAAGAAAACTATAATTACTTTCTCTGAATAAAAGAACCCAAGACTTTTGCTTTTTTAAGTAAAAGCTAGGATCAGCAGCTATTGTCATATTTTCCTAAATTGACTGAGTCAGTAATTAGGGGTATTTCTCAGTAGACACAAGGACTTATTTTATCATGTAAAAAAATACGAAGAAACCAATGAGATCACAACACATCTCTTTCCTTTAAATCTTCACGGGCCTGGTAGCACTGCTATCCAATCTATCTTTAGATTGCTATTGGGTCAAAGGTCTAGCCTAGCAGGGTGTGTGCCATTATAATTAAAGTTCGTCACCTGTGTGAATTATTTTGCACACTAAAGTACCTCAGTTCGCGTCTGAGCCCAGTTAATATAAAGTTCGGCACAAAGACACTGGCGCTCCCTCGTGTGACTTTCTTCCTTTTGATGGTTATGGCTTCAGTGGAGATGTTCCAGGTTGACTTTAGCATTAGCAGAGGAGCTTGGCTCTCCCTCCTCAGTTTGAGAAGGGTAAAAATGGCACGTTATGGAAGAGCTATATTGAGAAGAAGTCAGCAAAGACTGAATTATCCAATCTACTATCTTTTCCTGCATTGTGACGTTGAAGACTGCTAAATGAAGATAATTATGTTTGCAGGATACTGAGATCACCAGAGAGAGACAGTCATCCATCCTTCTCACCTGGAGAATCGTGCCAGGGATCTACAGACAGGAGGTATGTTGAGGTTTAGTTGTTTGAAACCTCTTAATACTCTTATTAAAAGCTATTTTGGGCTTTGTAATCAGCCTTACCTGGTTTCTGGAATATTTATTCCAGTTAATCAGTTTGATCCATGACAATAGTTTCTTGCCAGAAGGAACTCAGAGAAAAGAATGTATGTTGATGTCCTGCCATATCTTGAAACAAGGTGGTTGTGGGGGCTTTGGCAGTTTTGCTTCTGTGTAAGGGAGGGGAGCAAATTGATAGTGTGAACGTGGAAGGGATATTGGGGGAGGAGGTGGAATTTGGTCCTAGAGCTATGTGATGAAACTTGAACTGAGTTTTTATTACAACTGTCATGCAGTTGTAATAAATAAGCATTAGAATGACTTCAGGTACCATATGTTATTATAATTACGTGGAAGCTAAACAAAATATTCTAAAGCAATTCTTTCACTTCCCAGAATTTTGGTCTCAATCCACTATACTCTATAGCAATTTAAACGTGCCACTCTTGTAGGCTTAGCATGTCCTGTTGTTGTTGGGAGCCCTGGTGGCATAGGGGTTAAGAGCTCGGCTGCTAACCAAAACGCTGGCAGTTTGAATCCACTGGTTGTCCTTGGAAACCCTGTGGGGCGGTTCTACCCTGTCCTCTAGGTTCACTATGAGTCAGAATCAACTTAAAGGTAGCGGGGTTCGTTCGTTGTTAGTCGCTGTTCAGTTGGTCCGACTCATGGTAACCTTGTAATAGCAGAAGGAAACATTGCCCGGACCCACGCCGTTCTCACAATTGTTGGCATGTTTGAGCCCATTGTAACACGTCCTACAAAATCCTAAACTCAATATAATCAATATGCTTTGCTAAATCATTAAGGTTTCCTAAGATGGAATATGCAAAGATATACGTATCTGAAACATAAGCTTTATGTACTTTGTTTTGGGGTTGGGCACTCGAAGTTCACATCAGGAGTTTGCCAAATTTTTTTCTATGAAGGGCCAGACAGTAAATATTTTAAGCTTTGTGGGCCATATGGTCTCTGTGACAACTCAGTTCTGCCATTGTAGCAATAAAGCAGCTATAGACAATATGTAAACAAAGTGATGTGGCTATGTTGCAATAAAATTTCACTTATGGGAACTTACATTTGAATTCCATTTTTTCATATCATAAAATTTTTTTTTTTCTTTTCTCTAGCTTGAAGGCTAACAGAATAAAAACAAAATAAAAAACAGGTAGAGGGCTAGATTTGGCCTTCAAGTTCTCCTAGGAATCTCCATTAATTTGTGCTGACTGACATCACAGAGACCCTGTATTATGCTTTGGTTGTGTAATGGTTTCCCAAGCATACCTGGGCATCACAGCTTCAGCTGTGTATTATGAGAGGAGGGAGTATTAAATATTGAAGACACCTGGGGCATCTTGGTGCTGATTTTGTTTGCTCTGGGAGAGAGTTTGTACTTTCTGCATCTGGGCCAATCTCTCTTCCCAGTCAGTGGCCTTCTACCCCACCTACCCCACACTCTGCCAGCCTGCTTTTATCTCTTAATCAGTTACCAGGACACGAGGGAGTTGTCAGGTTAGCAGCTGCTTTTCAACAGGTTATATGGCAGAAGGTTTCTTTACGTTGATTTTATTGCTTTTCTGTGATTAAAGGGTTTCATTTCAGACACTTGGCAAGGATTGTTTGAACATGGGGTTGCCGCAATGTACGCAAATGTAAGAAATTAACAGACCCACAACCTAAATAAACAAATAAATAGAGGCATGAGAATTTTATTGCAAAAACAGTCCTTTATGAAAGATTGCAAGTAATTCTTATGTTCCCTTCAATTGCTGAAAGCTTTCTCCAAATAATATATTCTCTAAATAAGTTTTAAAAGTTCCTAAATTTAAAAATTGTAGATATAACTTACCTGTGTCAGCTAATAATGTACTCGGTGGTCTTAGGCAAGTTACTTCACCTCTGTGTACCTGAGTTGCTTTAGTAAAAGAAGGAACTTGAACTGTGTGAACTCAAAGGGATTCTTGTGTACTCAAGACTTACAAAGTTAGTGTTAGTAGAGCATAGAGAGCTAGATAAGCCTTTTGAAATCACCAAATGAAAGAGAGCATTAACTCCTTTACATAGTACTGTAAAGGATGTATATGGGGGTACTGTCCCTGAACTAACCTTACTGAGCTTGTTCCCTCCCCACTCCTTGTTCTACCCAACCCATGATCAGGAGGGTTTGATGGAGTTGGATTTGAAGGTAGACGTCATTGGATTATGTAGACTTTACTACTATCCTTTGTGTAGAATGCTTAGTGTTCTGGATATCAAGAAATAAAAGAGCCATACTGCTGTGTTTTTCATATGTATCTTAGCAAGAAGAATTTACGGGGTTAAACTAAATGCCTTTATTTGGCAAATGAATATCTGTTACCCTCATTAATACAGAGAAGCAATTCTCAAATGTTTTAGTCTAAGGACCCTTTTAGATTCTTAAAATCACTGAGGACCCCAAAGAGTGTTTATATAAGTGGGTTATATCTGTAAATATTTACCATATTAGGAATTCAAGCTGAGAAATAAAAAAAAATTCTTAATTGCTTTATTTAAAATAATAAGTCTGTGATGTATTAACATAAATAGCATGTTTTTTTTAATGAAAAATAACTTTACCAAAACAAAAAAGTTAATTAGAAGCATAGCATTTTTTTCACCATTTTGTAAGTCTCTTTAATGTTTAGCTTAATGAAGACAGCTGGGTTCTCCTATCTGTTTCTGCATTCAAGCTTGTCTGCTATCACATATCATGTAGTCTCTGGAAAACTCCATTGTACACTTCCGAGGAAATGAGAGTGAAAAAGGCAAGTAGCGCCTTAGTATTATGAAAATAGCTTTGGCTTCATGGATGTCCTGAAGGGATCCTAGGTCTCCAGGAGTTGCTGGACCATGGTTTGAGAACCTCTGATACAGCAGTAACCCAAGAACAAGGTAACTGTGGTTCCTTCAGTGTAGCTGGATTACCTACCCTTTTGATCGTGCAAAACTGTCTCAGTGTAGTCTCTTCTTTGATGAAGCTGTGACCTAAAACAGAAAAAAATGTTTGCCAACTGAGTGCCTTTAAAAATGTGAGCTAACGTTGTAAAGATAGCACTACCACATTGGGTATGATATTTGCTGCTCTTCAGGACTTAAAATAGTGTGGCAGAAAATAAGGACTAAAGGACCCACATTGCTCATAGGGCTTGGGTGGTGGTTATTAGCTGTTAGTTGGTGGGGTGGGTTGGTGGGGTTGGTGGGATGGCTGTTGGTTTGTTTTACATTCTGGTTATAGGTTTGTATTTATCAGATTCCACTCATCAGGGCATCAAGTGCTTATTGAGTGCTACTACTATTAGAGGCTATAGTGATAAAAAAAAAGTACAAGGCAGAGAATTACTATTGTACAACTGTATACATTTTCATCTTTAAATGAGGAAACAAATGTACAAAGAAGCTAGGTGACTTGCCAACAATTACCCAGCTAGGAGATACAGAACTTGAAGTAGAAATCAGATCTCCTTTTTTACATTACTCTGTGCTATTTATCCCCTGGTACCTGCCCTTGGACAACTTAGAATCTCAAGCTGAATATAGATATGAACGAAATTGTAGAGGACAGGTTGCAGGAGTGCTCATTCAGATATATAGAGATTCATGAAGGCTGGAGTCAGCTGAGAAAAACTGAGACTTTAGCAGGGATTCAGGCAAACTTTGAGGTGCAGGGGAAGATTGGATGGAAACAGGTATAATCAAAGAATAATCAAAGTGGAAGGACAACTTGGGGAAACGCCCAGAAGCTGGGGTGGTCAGAAGACAGCATCAGTGACACAGAGAGTATTTGCTGGGGGGAATAAGGAGAGAGGCTAGTGGAAGAGATGATGGCACCCACACCCTCTCCAAATTGGGAGCATCAGCTCATGAGATGCCTCATCTGACTTAGACTGCAGGTAAATGGCTTGCAAACAGACCCACATTAGCAGAGCGTCACAAGATTTCTACCCAAGATGTTGGCCATTTAACTTCGTGGATGAGCCAACCAAGCTAACCAGCGACAGATGTTTTGTTTATAACCAGAGGAATTCATGTGAGCTCTGTGATGACATTTCCCTGTTTATAAAATGCTGACAGTTAAACAGTGATACTGTGTGAAGCACTTGGAATCTCTATCGTGAGAGGCACTTCTTAAGTGTAATGGTTTAATGGTCATTTAGCATGATGGGCCTTCAGAGTGTAGAATCGTTTTGCCTGCCAGTTAAAATGAACACTTCTCTATGGGAAGTCAAAGATCATGTCGGTGTAACCTGGGTTAGGTGAAGGAGAGCATGAGGAAGCAAATGCCAAAACAGAGAAACAAGAGTCTATGCCAAAGTACTACAGGGACTAAGATCTGTCCAATGCCTAGCCTGTTCGTAAATCCAGTGTAATTAGAGAACACCACTAACTCCAACTAATTGGGAGAAGATACACCCTTAACTTGGTGAAAAGTCTGACTTTTGTTTATGTTTTTTAATGGAATGCTGCTTTATTACTTTCTCCACTTTCCTCCCATCCCCAACCTAACACCTTTCTAATTTTATCTGGTAGCTTTACCTCCTACTTAAAATGGACATTCCCCCAAATAAAGAAGCCGAACTTCTTGCCCACCCTGAAACGTCGCTGTGTTTCCATGCTTCCTGCTGGGGTGTAGGAAGGAGCGTACCTCCTGAGGTTTCAGGCCACCCTCCTAGGTTCTTGATGCCACCCTTTCCCAGTTCCGAAGGGATCTTTGTTGCTCAATTCACCCCTTTCTCCTGCGTTCTCAATCTCTTCTCTGCTCATAATTTTTTTTCCCCCTTAGTTTAGAAACTTAGACAAGTTTCACTGACTTCTGCTTTCCTATTCTCTTGTTACTGCCCTTATTTTGAACATATTCCTTTGTTCCCCACACCTGTGATTGTGTACACAGGGTCACTAGCGGTGTCATGGATGCCGGTGTGATGACCATGGCTCAATCTTTATACAACTGCAGGTGCTGGAACTGTTGATACTCATGTTCTCTCCTCCTCTGACATGAGGCACGCC
Organism: Dugong dugon; assembly: GCA_030035585.1. Taxonomy (NCBI): domain Eukaryota; kingdom Metazoa; phylum Chordata; class Mammalia; order Sirenia; family Dugongidae; genus Dugong; species Dugong dugon. Next base: position 14,736,418 of record CM057480.1, on the reverse strand, counting down.
ATCCTCCTTGGTGTTCTCTCATCAACCTGAATCTTCTTTCTATGTGTTTTCTCTTCCTTTGCTGTACAGTATTGGGTGGCCCTCTCGATTCCATCCGTGGCTGAGTTCATTTCTCGTGCTCAAATGTTGTTTGCACTCACTATTTACTAAACATCTTACTTTGTCTTTTAAATCTACACCTTCAACCCTGCCATTTCCTTCAAGCCCCAGAAGCAAATCCACCACCACCCCATTGCCGTTGCATCGATTGCAACTCATAGTGACCCTATAGGACAGAGGGGAATTGCCCCATAGGGTTTCCAAGGAGCAGCTGGTGGATTGGAACTGCCGACCTTTTGATTAGCAGCTGAGCTCTTAACCACTGTGCCACCAGGGCTCTGTTGTACCACCAAGGCACCTTAAATAGGGAATATTCTTCTGTTGCTCTTTTTTCAGAGAAAGCTTGAGCAAGCTTCTCAGTGATGAATAATTAGAACAGCTTGGCACCAGCAAGCAGTTATTTATAGAGTTGCCTTGAAAAGCGAGCTTCCCAACACCTGGCTACTGCCATGCATATGGGAAGTTGCAGATCCTCCTGTGGAGGTAGGAGAGCTTGATGAGGGTGGGACACTGGTTCTTTAGGAAGCTCCGTTTGGGTGCACGTCCCTTCCCTGGCAGAAGGGGGAGTATCTCAATGTTAATGTCCAGGCAACTGGGATTGAGACCTCAGGGTCATTTTCAGATATTCCTGTTTACTCCTGTACCCACTCCATGTTCAGGTCCTATCAGATCTTTAGTAGTCAGTTAAGTTGAAAATCAGCTTTGGAAATGTTCTTAAGAATAACCCACAAAACTACAAAAGGCGGTGGATAGAGGCTTGGGAAGTTCTCAGTGACTGCCACTGAAATCAAGTCAACCACCAGGCAGATGTCCAAAGCAAGTGTCAAATCACAAATACCCCACTGAGATAAAAGTACTTAATATGAGATAAAAGGTACCCATTGAAGTGGTTAGGATTTGAGGTAATTCATCCCTACTGAGGAAAATACGATTCCATATCTCTGGATGGGTTGCAGAGAAAATGGGACTTGATATTGAGTTGTAAGAACTACCAAATTACAGTATTTTGCTGGGGCCATGCTAGCACTCACAGCTCAGTGTCTTCAATGCTGATTCAACAAAACAGCATCCAGGGCATGTGTTAAATGTGGGTGTTAGCCTATTTTAAAACATACCCAGATGATACTGGCTGTGGAAAGTCTAGGTTTTAGAGATCAAAATAATTCATTTAACACATACCTAAAATAGAAGACACATCTGTAACAAATGATGCCAGACTTATGTTTACTCCATTTATACGGCTGATAAGGCTTTTAAAAAGTGAGCCACTGACAAAATACTTCATATGTTAACTCCATTTATGGCTACTTTCCATTTCTGTTTCTGTGAAGAAACTAACAGTTTTCATATTTCCCTTTTGTCCAAGAAACTCTAAATAATTCAGAATAAGGTAGAGTCCCTTATTTAATATTGGCTGTTGTTAAATAGCCAACATAATATATATAATTAAAATCTCTGATCACAATTAAAGGAGCCTTGGTGGTACAGTGGTTAAAGCGCTCAGCTGCCAACTGAAAGATCAGCAGTTGGAACCTACCAGCTGCTCCACGGGAGAAAAATGTAGCAGTCTGCTTCTGTAAAGATTTACAGCCTTGGAAACCCTATGGGGAAGTTCTACCCTGTCCTATAGGGTAACAATGAGTTGTAACCTGTTTAATGGCAGTGGGTAATCACAATTAAAGCTTCATATGTAAGATTTTTCAAAATCTTATTTTTAAGTTGTTATATAAATCTGGTCAACTTTGGCATCTGTGTGCTGGAAAACGATCATGGGAGATGAAATCATGGTATATATTTACAGTTTAGAATATATGGCAGTTATACAAATATATAAAATTTACTTAAGCCAACTCCAATTATGTTCATGATCTTTAGAAAATCAAATATAACACTTTATTAAAATTAAGGAATTATAACATGCTCGATGTTAAAATCTTGGAAAATAACAGAACAAGTATAAAGGAGGAAGTAAATCACCCACAAAACCTTTCAGGTTTTGCGTATTAAATTCCTTCCCCTGAATTAGAATCAAACTGTAAAATGACAGTTCAGAAAGCAATGACATATTTCTTGTCATTAAATGTTCTTTGAAAGTGTGAATTTTTTAAATGTCTGTAATATTTTACCATATAGATATATTGTATCATATACTTAACCTTCACACCTCTGTTAGACATTAAGTAGTGAACATAATTGGAAATGTATTTCTGTATATCCAGATTATTGCTTTAGGACAGCTTCTTAGAAATGAATCACCAGATCACTAGTTCAAAAAAGAGGCTTCATTCATATTGACAAATAATTTTCAGATAAAGTAGACCAATTTACAGCCCTGGTGGCATGGTGGTTAAGAGTTCAGCTGCTAACCAAAAGGTCAGCAGTTCGAATCCACCAGCCGCTCTTTGGAAACCCTACGGGCCAGTTCTACTCTGTCCTATAGGATTGCTATGAGTAGGAATCGACTCAATGGCAATGGGTTGATTAGTAGTGTATGAAACTACTCATTTTATTCCTTTACCACTCTCCCCAGTATACTCTCTCCCAGTCCCACTGCCTCTTTGAAATTCCGTGATCACAGAAGGCACATTTCTGCCTTAGGAGCAGTTCTTCTTTCTACCTGGAATGTTCTTCTGACCAGATAGCCGTTCATCTCTTTCAAGTCTTGACTCAAATCTCACATTCTCAGTAAAGACTATTGTAACCATGATACTTAATTTTGCAAACTATTCACGAATGCACAGCCCTAACTGCTTCCTGCACTCTTAGTCCCATTTATCCTGCTCTTTTTTTCTCACAGCAGTTATTTTCTAACATTCTTTATCAGGGGTCAGCAAACTTTCTCTAAGGCCAGATAGTTAAATTTTCAGATTTTTAGGCCATACAGTCTCTGTCACAACTACTTAGCTCTGCCACTGTAGCATGAAAGCAGCCATATGCAATATGTTTTTTAAAAAGGGTGATGGGGGGGGGCAAGGGGTACTGTGTTCCAATAAAACTTTATTTATAAAAATGGCAGGCTGGATTTTGCCCATGGACCATTGTTTGCTGGACCTCATTCCAAATTATGGTTTTACTTTACTCCCTGGCTAGAATATAAGCACTACTAGGACACTGATTTTTTAATTTTAATTTTTTCCAGATATGCAGCCCACACACTTAGAACTATGCCTAGCACACAGTAGGCTTTTAATAAATATTGAATGAATAGTTACTATATCAAATTCATTAATAGATTTCCTAATATTGAACTGAATGCACACTTCAGTTACAAAGCACAACAAGTTCACCAAGATGTCTGTGATGCATTATTGCTCTTATGTATTGATGTTTTTGTCTGATAATACTTTATCTGGGTGTTTTGCATCTTAGACCGAATGAGATTGGCCTGTAATTTTCCATTTTTATATTGTCCATATCTGGTTTTGGTATCTAGGTCAGATTAGCCTCAAAAATGAGTTGGGAAGAGTTTGTCTCAACTCTGAAAATGTTTGTAAGATTGGAAATAATCTGTTTATGAATGACTTGTAAAAGCATCAAGGCAAGGTATTTTCTTTGTGGAAATATTTTTATTTAATATCATTAATGGTTCCAGGCCCATTCAGGTATTCTAGTTCTTATTGAGTCAGTTTTACTATTTTATATTTAAATTGTTCACAATTATCTCTTTTATCTTCTTAATCTCTGTACCTCTGGTCGTGTCTTCTTTTATTCTAAATATTGTTAATATATTCCTTCTCTTTTGTTTTCTTGATTACTCTTGCCAGAGACTTTACTATTAGTTTTTTTTTAGAAGACCAAATGAATTTTGTTGGTACTCTCTATAGAATGTTTTTTTAACTCATCAATTTCTGTTCTTTTGTTTACTACTTTATTCTTTGGGTTTATTTACTTTTTCTGGATACTGAACACATTAATTATCGGCCTTTTTTTTTTTCCCCTAGAAATTAACAGCTATAAATTTTCCTCTTTTTAATTAGTGCATTTCGTCATTGTACGTGTTTTGATATGTGGTATTATTATTTTTTGTTTAGCCTTTAGTATTTTATTATCTCTATTATGATTTCTTCTTTGACAGTTGGGTAAGGTGAATTTTTAAATTTCTAAGTGTAATTTAAAATTTTTTTATTGATGTTTAATTAAATTGCATTTCCATCAAAGGACACAGTATTTATGGTACCACTGATTCTATGAAATTGGTTGACACTTGCTTTATTATCCAATGTGTGGTTCAATTTTATAATTTCTTGTGTTTGCCTGAAATATACACTGTGTTTTGTTCCAAGAATGTTCATTAAATCCAGCCAACTAATTGTGTTCCTCAGTATCAGTTCCTTTTTTTTTTTTTTTTTTTTTTTTGGTAATCTGCTAATCAATTAATTACTGAGAGGTTTGTTAGACTCTTCCAGAATGATGGTAGACTTTTTGTTTTTTTTTTTTTCCTTTCATGTAATTGTTATAATGCCCTTCAGATATTTCCAAGTTATATTAATAGGTGCAGGTAAGTTTATAATTTCTGTATCTTCCTGGTGAATTCACTCTTAAGATTTTTGCTATGACTCTATCGAGTAATGCTTATTATCATGACGTCTATTAATATATCCTTATAATTCATTTTGATTAGACTTTGACTCTTTGCCTTTATACATTCATGCTTTTATTTCCCCCTTGTATTAGTTTTTTTTTTTTTTTGGTATAAATGTCATATAACTGCATGTATTCTGATTGTCTTTACTAAAAAATTTAGTAAAGCTATTTCAAAGAGATACCATATAGCTGTACCCACCCTGTCCTGTTAATATCATACATAACCATAGTACAATTATCAAAACCAAGAAAATAGCATTGATACAACACTATTAAATAAACTACAGACTTTACTCAGATTTCACAAGCTTTCCATTAATGTCTGTTTTCTGTCCCAGAATATAATCCAGGATCCCACATTACATTTAGTTCTCATGTTTTAGTCTCCTCTGATCTGACAGTTCTTCAATTTTCCTGTCCTTCAAGACTTCGATGCCTTTAAAGCATAGAAGTCAGTGATTTTTTAGAATGTCCCTTAATCTGTGTCTGTCTGATTTCTTATGATTAGATTGAGGTTATGCCATCTGACTAGAACACCACAGGAGTGCTGTTGTGCCCTTCTCAGTGCATCATATTAGGGGACATGATGTCAATATGTCTTATTATGGGTAGTGTTAGCCATGATCATTTGGTTATGGTGGTGTCTGCTGAGTTTCTTCACTGTAAAGTCACATTTTTCCCTTTGTGATGAATACATTTTGTGGAGGAGATACTTTGAAACTATGAAAATATCCTGTTTATCCTCAAACTTTCAGCCAGTAATTTTAGCACCCATTGGTGGATCTTCACTGCAATAATTAATGACTGAATGTTTGCATAATGTGATTTTCTGTTTTCCTCATTCCTTTTGTATTTTAATTTTGAATTCTTTAAGGAAGAACTGTACATTCTTGCCCATTTATTTATTTAATTAAATTATTTTGGTTTATAATCCAATAAAAGTAAGTTACATTGGTTTGAAAGTAAAGAAATTGAGCTACCTGACGGTCCATGGTTCTGTTTCTTAAAGCATATCCAACTGTAATCAGATCTGAAGTGTTTCAGTATGTGAAATTAATCAGTTAGCAAGCTGTCAGCATTTTTAATTTTTTAACCCATATACACTGGAAACATGCTTTGCTATTAATGAACTATATGTCTCATTTCTCAAAATCACATGTAGTATAAACCAAAGTCTTAACTTGTATGCAATTTTTTAAATGTCTTTAAAGAACCAAAATATATTCATTGCTGGGAATGTTTTTTTTTTAGCTCTGGAAAACAGCCAACTTGCCTTGTTGTAGTATACAAAAACATAGCATTTTCTCATGCCCAGAAACCTGGTGCCAATTAGAAAAAGGAATTTAAGCAATCGAATTTTATTTCAAGTATTTATTACTATAGATGAATGGAAGAATTACAATATACAATCTTGTTCCTAGGCATAAGCATATTCAGATGCAAAATTTACATATATTTACCATAGAGTAGTGAGAAAAGAAGAGAATATTTTATTAACCCTGGGGCTATCTAGGAATATTAATAAGAATATTTATGACTGAGAGCTAAAGTACCAATTGAAAAGACAATATGCGTATCTACTTAAATAGAAATGTATTTGTTCCATTATATACATTGCCTCTAATTTTTACTAGTAGTGCCTAAATTTGGAAGAGGAGCCCTGGTGGCACAGTGGTTTTAAGAGCTCAGATGCTAACCAAAATGATGGCAGTCCAAATCCACCAGCCGCTCCTTGGAAATCCTGTGGGGCAATTTCACTCTGTCCTGTTGGGTTGCTACGAGTCAGAATTGACTCCAGAGCAATGGGTTTGGTTTTTAAGTTTGAAGAAGGAGCCCTGGTGGTGCAGTAGTTAAGCGCTTGGCTGCTAACTGAAAGGTTGGTAGTTTGAACCCACCATTCGCTCCACTGGAGAAAGATGTGTCAGTCTGCTTCTGTAAAGATTACAGCCTTGGAAACCCTATGGGGCAGTTCTACTCTGTCCTGTAGGGTTGTTTTGAGTCGGAATAGACTTTATGGCAATGGATTTGGTTTTTCTTTTTGAGTTGGAAGAACATTTAATTTAATGGTTAGATGTACTACATAAAAGTAATACTAATATAATTTTTTTGAAAACTAGTGTTCAGATCTCAGTTTACATAGAAGCATCTCTGGTACACAATGAGTCATATGTGGTGTCTCACTTTTAACCACTTAAATGCACTCTTCAAAAAAGAAGATAAATAAAACTCTGAAATGTTTTTATTCATTTCCTTGAACATCTGAAATTGGTCATGAAAAATTTTATGACTTTGTAATCTATTAAAATTTCCATGTCATTTTACTCTTTCTGTAAATTCACACTGATCTTTCTAAAACTAGAAAGACAGGAATAGCACCAGGAGCCTTCAAAAGTACAAAGTGCAGCCAGAACTACCACAGCCTCCAGACTTGAATCCAGCACAGCTAGGTGGTGCCTGGCCACCACCGACTGCTCTGACAGGGATTACAATAGAGGATCCTGGACAGAGCTGGAGAAAAATGTAGAACAAATTTCTAATTCACAGAAAGAAAAAAAGAAAAGACCAGAGTTACTGGTCTGACAGAGACTGGAAAAGCCCCGAGAGCATGGCCCCCAGACACCCTTATAGCTCAGTAACGAAGTCACTTATGAGGTTCGCCCTTCAGCCAAAGATTAGATAGGCATATAAAACAAAGCAAGATTAAATGGGCACACCAGCCCAGGGGCAAGGACTAGAAGGCAGTAAGGGGACAGGAAAGCTGGTAATAGGGAACCCAAGGCCAAGAAGGGGAGAGTGTTGACATGTCGTGTGGTTGGCAACCAATGTCACAACAATATATGTATTGTTTAATGAGAAACTTCTTTGCTCTGTAAACCTTCATCTAAAAGTACAATAAAAAAATTTAAAAAATGGATAAAGGAAAGTACAAAGTGCAGGTGTGGCTGAAAAGGGGCAGGTTTTGTTGAAAGTCTGAAAAATAAAGCAGTTATGATGAATTCAGCCTCCTCAACAAAATCCTGAAAGTTCAGTTGTGAAGATGTTGAAACAAAACTACACCTGAGACACCAGCTATAGCTGAGGGTTGAAATACTATCATATAGTGAGAGGAATTCTGTGAAAATCTCCATACCATAGAGGGAGACCTTCAAGACAGTTCTGCTGATTTCTGATACCAGTGGCAGGTTGTCTTATACCTCTTGGGAGACTGGTGGCGTTTTCTCGGAGGGGGGAACACACACAGGTAGTGACAGTTGGAGCCCTGTCAACAAAATGGACCACAGCTCACTCTACAGGGAAATTTACCTGTCCAACATGCATGTGGACTTTCCAGTCAGCTGTTAAAGAATATTACCAGATTTTCCTTTTTAATTTTCAAATATCATTTAATGTTTTTACAATGCAGAAATGCATTCAGAAGGAAGATAAAAAAATGGCCCATCATTTCACCACCTGGAATTTCTCTACCAACATGAAAGTAAAAGTAATATCAGCACGAGTTTCCAAAGTGAGAACAGCAAAGAAAGGCACAAAATGAGTGTTTTTGAGGTTATGTTGTTAGGTGCATACGTGTTTAGAATTGTTATTTTGTCCTGATGAATGATGTCTCTTATTACATAATAATAACTCTTCCTCCAGTCAAGTTTTTTGTCCTAAAGTTTCTTTTGTTTTCCTTAATATAGCTAGATCAATTTTCTTTTTCTTGGTAGTTTCCTGGTATGTGTTTCCCCAAGGTTTATTTTTAACCTTACTTTGCTTTATGTGTCGCTCATAAATAGCACACAGTTGAATTTTGTTTTTGAAGTTTTCTTAGTAAAGAATGCTTCTTCCTGCTTGGTAGGTTTCCTTCAGGTTGCTTTTTTTCCTGTGTTATTCTCTTACATTTTAAAGTCTTTCCTCAGATCTGCACCAGAAGCCTTGGTTGACTACTTATGGTTTAGAGTGGGAAATAAACAGTTTGACTGGAGGCTCTGAAAGGGTAGATGGGGTATGTCAACCATGAGCATTACTGTAAGGCAGAGTTTCTCAACCTTAGCATTACTGATATTTTAGGCTTGATAATTCTTTGTTGTTCGGGGAGGGGGGTGGTTTGTGTATGACTCTTAGCACGATCTCTGGCCTCTACACACTAAATGCTCATTGTTGTTGTTAGCCTCTGTCGAGTCGGCCCCTGACTAATGGTGACCTCACGCTCAAGTGAACAGAACGCTGCCCTATCCTGTGCCGTCCTATACCATCCCCATGGTGGGTCGCAGACTGGTTGGTTGTGATCCAGGGTTTCCACTTGCAGATTTTTGGAGGTAGATCACCAGACCTTTCTCCTTAGTCCATCTTAGTCTAGAAGCTCCGCTGAACCTGTTCAGTATCACAGCAACATGCAAGCCTCCAATGACAACTGTGATAACCAAAAATATCTCCAGATATTGCCAACTATTCCTTGGAGTGGGGATAGGGAGGGCAAAATCATCCTGGTTGAGAACCACTGCTGTTAGCTGATCTGCATGAACCATTTGCTGGGGAGCCCCTGGTGTCAGATCTCTGTGGTTCTTCTCAGACTGATCGATTGTCCAGCGACTGGCTTGCAATCTCCTTCCTGAATGAGAAAAACCTGATTGAAAATATTTTGTTTCATTTCATTATTTTTCAAATATATTTGTTAATTTTTACAGCCCCTTATTCCTAATGATTTTTATTTTCTTTTCATTTTAAAAAGCTTAATAAATACTTATTTTATATTGTATATCTAACAATTTTAATATTGAGTCATTGCCAGTCTAATATACCTACTGGCTGTCATTCCTGGCACCTTGTTTTCTTTTATATTTCATGGGTTTTTTTTTTTTCTTTTTTTTTCTTGTTTTTCTGACTGTTAACTTCTGATTCTTGGAATTTTGTCTGTAGGAGTCTTTGATGCCTGGGTTAAATTTGGGTTCCTCCAGGGAGGATCTACTTTTCTTTTTACTGGGAGGACTACCAATGAAGAATCACTTTAAATTCTTGACTTGAGGGGTTATATTTATAATATAAACTTACGTAAGGTCCTGTTGGATTTACCAGTTCTCATGGGATAGATTCTTCTTTTTCACATATCATCAAGATTCAAGACAGGTAGTTTATCTTACACCAGGGATAGTGGATGGATTCTGTTTTTAGTTTGCAGTTACACTAGGGTATAAATTTTGGGGAGCAACTATTAATGCAGAGAATTTTCTCCTTTTTGAATTTTTACCTAGGGAAGTTCTTGAGCTTTATCTCCTGTCTTCCATACCCTATAAAGCCCAGAAAATTGAAATTCAAGGCCACCAAATTCAGTGCATGATCTCAAGATAAAAATTGAATAGAGTGCTTCACTTATCTCTGTGGTGCTGCTTTCTCATTTTTTGTGCTCCTGGTGTTTCAAGTTCATCAGTACTTAGTTTTTGTTTTTTTAAACTATCTACAATTTTTAATTGTTTTCAATGGGAGAGTCAGTCAGGGATTTGGTGTGTGATGTCACCCAAAATGGAAACTTCATCAGTGTTTTGCTCTTAAAATGAGAAAATCTCTACAGTTAACAGGAAATTTGGGGAACATCTATAACATGAGAAAAGAGACCAAAAAGAAACAAATAGAAAAAGGAATCTTAGAAGAAATTAAGGTAACATAGAGAGCAGAGAAAATCTTCAGAAAAAATACCAATAAAACAAAACAAAGTCTGTAGTTACTGTATTTTTACACACATAAGCGTATACCTTCTACATTTGTTTGCCAACCGTGCCCTCGCCCTGTGAGGTATTTTCATAAGCAAGCTATAGAAATTGGCATAGTGCACTCAAAAAAATACCTCATGGGGGAGGGCACGGTTGGCAAACCCAGAAGGTGGATGTTATTTGCATAAAAATACAGTAATATCCTTGGAGAGAGAAAAGATAATGCCTCTATGAACAAATAATTGAGGCTATATATATGAAATTTGCAAAATATATAATAAAGAATGCTTAGAAATTAAAAAGATAAATTATATAAATAAAATTCAAATAGAAGTTATGGGAGAGATGAAGGTATGTTTCATTAAGTAGAATAAATACAGACAGAAAACAGTATAAAAAATTAGAGAATTAGACCCATAGTTCTCCAAGTACAGTGTTGGCACCCTTTTGAGGGTACCTAAGATCCTTGAAAGGGTTTCATGAGATCTTCTGTTTTCTACCTACATATCTGTGCAAAGGGATGACAGTGGGTGTATGAGTGTTCACAGGGCATACAGGAGTTAAAAGAACTAAATAATCCATCTTACATGATTGGAAGTTAGTAAATACTGTTCAGAATTGAGGAGTCAAACTTTTTCAAAGAAATATGGAAAGAAAGGGCAGAAGAAATTGCTAAATTGAAAGTGTTTATATAACATAAATTCTGTTATCTAAGGGGACATAACCATATTCATTTCAACTTAGTTTCTCTTCTTGGCTGAACTTTAAACTTAGTTTAATATTGTATATAGTTTTTACTTTATTAGAAAAGAGCAGAGTTATTTACATTTTTCAGGGTTCCACTACCCTAATATATTCAAGTCTGTATAGAAGGCCTATCTGGTTACCCAGTCAACAAACATTCTTCACTTCCTCCCTGTGGCAAAATGCCCAGTTTGTTCAGAAACTCTACCCTCCTCCCCATAGCCGCGTGTTTAACCAACACAGGCCATCCCATTCTCCTGGCCAATGATTGGTTGATAAATACATATGTGAGATAATTCTATCTAAGGGAGAGTCTGAACTGGTGGAGGAAGTGCCTGACAAAGTTTTCCTTGTTTATTACAAAAGACACATAAGAACAGATAGTTTTTTCTGATGGATGATGTTAAGGTTGATGTAATGCCTAGAACTATGGAAGATGTTGTGTAGCCCTGAGAGGAGTGAGCTGACCCCTGAGGATGTGGAGCAAAGAGAGGATAAGAACCTGGGTCTTTAGACATTGTGGAGCCACTAAATTAAACAGCCCAGCAAATTAACTCCAGATGAAAACGATGACGATGATGATGCTAACAAATCCGCTTCTTTAAGCCAGTCAGTTGAATCTGGATTTTTTGTTCATTGCAACTTAAGTAATTTTAATTGATATTTTTGCAAAAGCAAGTTGCATTTTATAGTGATTTTGGCCTCAAATAATTAAATCCTTTTATATTATAGACATGCAGTCTTGTGATATTCAGAAGTGGAAGATACACGCTTACTTGGACATATTTGAAAGCCAGGCTTCATCTGTCATGGCGAGGTGGTTTGTTTGTGTGTTTTTAAGCCAGTAAAGGAACACTTAAACACAAAGGATCAGTGGTCTGTGCGGTAAACAAACTTTCAAATACTGTAAGAGTGAAGGAATCAACAACGAGGGCAAGGCAGGAACACTATTGTTTTGACATTCTAATTATAAATACATTAGACTTGGTGCAAAAAATCATCAAACCATCAGTCTTGGCGATGGTTAAGTTAATTCACTTTTTGAAGCTCAATAATTCATCTGTGAAGTGTCAGTAGCTGGGTGTTGTTAATGGTAAGCCTTCCATTCTTGTTAAATCAATTGTAAATAATAGAACCCCTCAGAGAAAAATGATGAAATAAGCATTGATTTCCAAATTGGGTGTCAGATACAGAGCATTAATAAAACACATTGCAAGCAAACAAGTACCTAATATACTCTGATCACTGAAATAGTAATCAGAGGGGGAAAAAAATCAATGATTTTTGTGTAAGTTGCTAGCATTTGAACATTCCATTTGTATCTATATATCATCCTAACAGATTTCTCATTTTAGGCCCTGTGTGGTTATTTAAATTTCATTATCCTTACCAGAAAAACCGGGTTACCGCTGAGTTTTGTTTCATGTTAGATTTGTTTCTGCCTTGTTCTAAGTAGGTGACAACCTCTGGTCACATAGTTTCTCGGCTGCCTGACACCAATGATTTTGTTGTATCTAATGCAATGCAGTCGTCATTTACAGCAAGTCATATAAAACACCAGAGAAAAATGTAACAGCTCTAATAAAACTTTTAAGGAAAATAAAGCTTTCTAGCATGTGTCCATAAAAGTGCTTTATGCCCACAGACTCTATTAAATGTTAATACCAGTGACCTGTGAGTACCACATATGGGGTCTGGCTGAAAGGAAAATGGGTCTTTGAAACTGTGTTGATTCTTCAGCAAAAGAAGTGGGAAGGGAAACGCCGTATTATGTATTAGACTGAAATATGAAAGCTGTTAAGGGCTCTATTCATTGTGCGTTTTATGAAGGACTAGTTGGAGGGAAAATACAAGAATTTTTTTAAAAGGTATACATGGGACAGGTGGAAAGAACCAAGGGTACAACTTTCAAAACAGCATCCCTAGAGTTCTCAGAAGTTTATATAGTGCATTTTCTTTTTTTTTTTTCCCCTACAGATGGTCTCTAAGGATGAATTAGCAGTGACAGAGTGATGGTAGATTTGGGCTTGATTTTTATGTTTTTAGTTCCATTTCCTCAATTTTCATTGCCGATTGCATTATGTCTCTTAGTCCATTGTTCTCTCCTTTTTCTTATTTCTGTATTTCCTGGGACCTCTTTGTGAAGTTATTCAAATATCATTTAATCATTGCCAAATGGTTAAAAGCCATTAAGTTGTGTCTACTGTTGTCTTTGACCTCGATAACAAGCTAATTAACTCTTTGTAAGAACCTCATTATGGAGAGTAGTCAAAATCCAAATGGTCACTGGAAAAGTAGTCAGAAATAGAAACTATTACTCACAAGAAAGAAAATACTATTACCTAAATACAAGATGTGATGTGACTGACTGCCAAATTTGTAAAACAATGTATTTACAGAGTACAGGGGGCATGGGATTTGATGTCTTTTGCTCAAACCCACACAGAGACCTAATAGTGTATTTCAAAGAAGGCAAGAAGGATGGTTGATGGTACTTGGAATTATGATGGATGAAGAATACTTGAAGGACATGGAAGATTTTAGCTAGAAGTAGGGAAGTCTCAGGTCATCTAACAGCTGGACAGAGTCTGTTACATATTCTGTTACATGAGGGTGGCTGTATAATTTATTGTCTAAGTGGGGGAACCCTTGAGAGTAAAAGGAGGTGATATTAATGATTAGGTTGGGACAATCAGCATACACAGAGACTGCACTAAAACAAACAGGAGATGTGTTCAGCCCAATTTTAAGGAAGGAAGAGTTTGATCATTGGGCTCAAGCTCAAGTAGGATCAATAAACGAGTTATATAGAGAGAGATGTTGGATTGTAAAGTAAGAAAGGGATTTCTAAGACACTGTTGAGTGGCTGAAATAAGCTGCCTTTGGGGTTTTACAGTTAGTCAATGGAATTGCTCAAATAGAGATTGTGAGGCCATTTGACAAGTACATTTAAGTGGGGATTTGAGCATCAAAATTATAGGGGAACCACGTGAGCTTTACTGTTAACAAACCTTGAGAGTCTAGGGTTCTAAATTTTAAATGAAGTAGTCCAATAGAGAGCTGTACCTTCTAAGTCAAGTTTTCTTAAGAGCTGCTCATAGATTTGTATTCTAGAATGAGTACCGTCTAATATGGCTGTTGTGTGGCTCTAAATCACTGACATCAATCAGAACTTACCCAAATATCAGATCTGGAATGAGCTGAGCAGAAACTTCATGCTCCTAACTCTGAATGGAAATCCAGTGTTAGGACTGCAAAACTAAGGCTAGAATTGAGTATGAGAGAAAATTAAGGTATAGGTTGGAGACCTTGAGACATAAAGGAAAATGCCTTTTGAAGCACTGTCTGCAGTCTCATAGAATGCCCTTCTACTGGACTTCTGGGAGCCAGGATGACGTTTCAGATAAAAACCACCCATCTGTAGTTCTTTATGTGAAGTTGCATCATACGTGCATTTAATCTAAGCAGTTTGAGCTGTATACATATGTATTAAATAGTATTATAAAATTATCCTCTAAATATGCATTATATACCACCTACTACTTTATATGTGCCTGGGTGGTGCAAACAGTTAATGCGCTCAGCTGCTAACCAAAGGTTGGAGGTTTGAGTCCACCAAGCGGTATCTCAGAAGAAAGACTTGGTGATCTAGTTCCAAAAAATCAGTCATTGAAAACCGTACGTCTGCTGTGACAACTGGGGTCACCATGAGTCAGAATCAACTCGACCATGACTGGATTTGGTTTTATTACTTTATATATTGTACTATGCTTTATTGGGTGATTTACGAGATTTTCCAGGGTAATCCTGACTATGGTTTTAGCCTTATTTGCTGACTCAGATCCGAACCCCTATGCTAAGCGCAGCCACACAGTGTTTCTGCCTTCTACCTGTCCAACAACTTCTTCCTCCCAAACCAGGCCGAGCCCGTGTTCTCTGTGAACCCTTCGTGATAGCTGTGGCTAAGGCTGGGCAACCCTATCTTGGCTTCTCATGGCACTTTTTCTCTGCAGGCACATTTTGGGATTTAAATAGGCTTAACTTTTTTGTTCTCCAGTTGTACCTTGGGTGTATTTGGCCTCTCTAACTAGACTTCCCACCTGTTGGTGGAAGGGAGTGGGCCACTGATCTCTTTGGAGTCCCCCAGAGCATTGTGCAGATCATACATACCCTGTAGATGGTTGTCCGGTTGAGCTGGGTTTATCTGATCCTTAATTAAAAAGAGGGCCTGGCAGGAGAGGAAGCCTCATGATACCCCAGCCTCAGGTGAATGTATCTGTAGATGAAACCTACTACCGGTGGGGCGGCCTGATGCGTATGGAAAGGCTAACCAAAAAACCAAACCTGCTGCTGTTGAGTCAATTCCAACTCATAGCAACCCTACAGGACTGAGTAGAACTGTCCCATTGGGTTTCCAAGGCTGTAATCTTTACAGAAGCAGACTGCCACATCTTTCTGCAGAGTGGCTGGTGAGTTGCATGGATGGCCAGCCCGGCGCTTAACCACTGCACCGCCAGGACTCCTTGAAAGGCTAAAGACACCTGTAAAAAGCAAGAAGTAAAGGAGACATTCATTCTCTTTGTTAAATTACTTTGAAGCTGCTTTGCTGTGTTAAACTTCGGTGCCCATGGTGTGCAGACCATATATGCCCATAAAAGATTTTGAATTGTTTTTTAAACTTGCTCTCTCCCTTTGGGAGTTTTGCATACAAACTGGCTGATTTCATAGTTATGGATTCATACTTGAGACTCGTGTTTTACATAAAATATAGCATTAATGGTTTGAAAACTATTTCTCAGAAAAGAACCACGGATTCTACTTTTCTACTCATTCCTGCTTTTTCAAATTAATGCCACTGAGGCATGGATGTTAGTGTATTTTGAACACCCACAGATTCAGGTTTCACAAGTAAAGACTATCAATTACAAAATGGTCTGTGCATGATGGAATTGCAAAAGGATTTGAAGTCACATTTCTTTAGTTAACTAGTATGCATGAGAAAAGGTATATGGGGAAAAAATTTCTGGAGGGGAAAAGAGACGAAGGGATACTTTGAACACAATGCAAACTGAATCATTTTTTAACAAGCTACCATCCCAGTGAAAAAAGTATATTTATAATATATTGAAAGGTAAATTTTGACCGAGGCCAATTTATTACAGAACACCTGTATAGTACATTAATTCTGAACAATGCTTCCTGCATGTGCACACTGAGATTCCTCTAAGTTGCATTGCTCCTTATGTGTTGGAATGGTAATGATAGTAATTGTAGCTTCTATGAAGATCTAGCATTATTTTATGATGAGAAATTATCATGGTTATGCTTATGTATAATATCCTAAATGGCTAATATTGAAGTAATATTCAGAGCAGCTACTGAACAACAGATAGTTTTCACTTATTGTTATGCAAGAATATAATCTACAGGCGAGCTTCTTGAATATCAACTTGGCTTGCTGCTATTGCTAGAAATGTTGCTCAATATTATGACTGACTGTAGATTCCAACCTCTTATGGCTTAAAGGTTAAGCACGTGCCTGCTAACAGAAAGGTTGTCAGTTCGAACCTACCCAGCCATTCTGCAGGAGAAAGACCAGGCAATATGCTCCTGTAAAGATTACCCGTTGCCATCAAGTTGATTCTGACTCAGAGCAACCCTAAGGACAGAATAGAACTGCCCCTTAAGGGTTTCCAAAGCTGTAAATCTTTATGAAAGCAGATTGCCACATCCTTCTCCTGTGAAGCAGCTGCTGGGTTCGAACCCCTGACGTTTTGGTTAGCAGCCTAGAGCTTAAGTACCATGCCACCAGGGCTCCTTCCCATAAAGATTATACCCTAGAAAACCCTATGGGGAAGTTCTCCTCTGTCACGTGAGGTCACTATGAGTGGAAAATAGACTCGATGGCAGGTGCCAACAAGAACAACAAGGCTTACTGTCTTTTCCCTTTCGATACTTACCTTGTGATGTACCCCTGCTGCCGACCAGCATTGACTGGCAGCAGCTCTGCCACGTGTCCCATTTGGCAGCTGTGGTTTGACCACGGCGTTGGCGCTCTTGGCATCCAAGAAGAGCAGGCTGACAGCTTTGGGGAGGAGGGCAGGGCAGTGGGGATCGAGGCAGCACATTTCCAAGCATGTTTTTTCTGGATCCTGTCCCATACGTGCTGGTCCCATACAACATGGTTGGCATGCCCACGACAGACAGGTATATATTGGATACTCTTATGATTGCATGACTGTTGTTTGAGTACTGATTAAACTACCATGGGTCTTCATTTGGGGGGATCAGAAACCTGCCCTTACTTCATAGAGATACTGGAATAGTCAGATACTGACTCTCTTCATGTACCCCCAAACCTGAAAGATGAGCTGTTCTACATAGGATAATTCTTTTTTAAAGCATAATAGCAATGATAATGATAATAGCAAACACTTGTATAGTCCTTGATGTGTGCCGAGCAAATATTAGATAGATAGATAGATTGACTGGTTAAAGACTCACAACTACCCTGTGAGAAACGAGGCTAGATAAGTGACTAGTCTAAAGTTACCCAGGTATTAGTGGTAGAGCTGGATTTGAACCCAGACAGTCTGGCTTCACAGGTTTATTCTCAACAACCATGCATAGTGGCTGTAAGCTAGGGCCCTGTAATCAGACAAAGCAAGATTTAAATTCTAGCAATGCAATACTTATGTTGCCCTCAAAGTTTTTATTATTATTCTCCATCTGTAAAAAGAAGACAATAATAGAATCTAACTCTATAGTTGCTTTGGAAATTGTGCTATTCCTACCATAAGTAATAAAAAGTGTTCAGTAAATGTTAGCTTTATGGTATGTGTGTATATATATATATGAGAGGGAGACTAGAATGAGAGCGGTGAGCAGGGCACATAGTCTTGTAGAATATGTAGTTTAATTCCCTCTATAGGGTGGCTGTATGAAAAATGTGTATAGAAACTTTGCCTTGTGCCTGTGGTTCAAACTTCTTCATTTTTAGCAAGTTCACCTTACTTTACAGCTGACAGTCCTGGATCTTATTTAACTGGAAAAAAGCAACTGTCAGACTAATTTCCTCTTGATAATATTGTGAATTTCCTTCTCTAATTGGATAATGGAATTATTGGGAACGTTGCAAATAGAAAACTGGACAATCTGCTGAAGGCAGGAAGTGATAGCAATGTGCACAATCTAACCCACAAAATGTGTGGCGTCATCACAACCCATGGAACTGCCACCTCTTTTCCATTGTTTTTATTTCCTTTCACTGCTGATTGTGAGTGTGTATCACCCCAAACCATTAACTATCACCTCTTCAGTAGCTTTGCTTTCCTTGACTAATTTATCCTGGAAACTCCCTAATGAGGGAGTCATTTGAACTTCATGCGTTTAAATCTGGGCTTTCAATTAATGAACCAAAGGAGAAGAGAAAACCTTGACTTTGGGAAAACCATGTTTTTCCACCTTCAGTTACTGCAGTGTTTACATTTTTTCTTTTTTTCTTCATATTTGTTAAAGGGAAGAAAGCCAGATCAGGAAATAGCAG
The DNA here is from genome assembly GCA_030035585.1 of Dugong dugon. Classification (NCBI taxonomy): domain Eukaryota; kingdom Metazoa; phylum Chordata; class Mammalia; order Sirenia; family Dugongidae; genus Dugong; species Dugong dugon. Next base: position 14,717,758 of record CM057480.1, on the reverse strand, counting down.
GAGTAAATCATAACTTTACTATTTCCAAAGAAATGTTTATGTTGGTGAAATTACATGGTATAAGTTCTTGCCAATTTTGGTGCTCCTAAAATCTTCATAACAAACATTTGCTTCTAAATATCTTTAGGTTTCCTATTTCTGTTAGTGTTTGGGCAGTCTCTATCTCTTCCCTTCTCAATGTATTTAGCTACCTCTTTAAAAACATCTTTTAAAACGTATCTGCATTAAGGACACAGTTCAATTTTTAGAGGCTTGTTTTGTTTTTTAATTTGTGGTCCAAGATACTGAAAGGGCTCTGGAAATAAGTTTTGTGTTATTCAAAGAGGTATTGATAATTTTGGGAGACTGTCCAAAGAGGTTACCTTCAAGCTGAGAGTAGGCATGGAAAAAAAAAAATCTCAGCTAGATAGAGTTTCTTGGATTTCCATGAAAGAGAACGTTAATAATGAATGTTTGTGTATCACATTCATTATTATATGATCAGTAGTACACACAGTAATTACATCTCTAACAGCTCTCTATTGCCAGATGAAGTAGTGAAGAAATTGGCATAACTTAGGTGTGACAGTGGCTTGTTGCTATTTGTCTTAATGTGGATGTGCTCTTTCCATTCTTAGAGAATCTTTTTTATCATTTTCCTATCTGAAAGCACTGGTCTTTGGCAGTTGCCATGCTGGTACTGACTGTCGGTGGTTCATGAGAACTGAGGTGGCTTTCTCCCTTCTTAGTTGGGGCTGGACCTCATGCTGCATGCACTTCTAACTGGCGGAATCCCTGGCCGTGCTGGTGTTGAAGCTCCTTAGACCAGTCTCCCAGTTGCTGATGGGGGAATTCCTGGCAACTCAAGGCCCACTTTAATGTTGTCCAGAACTCTGAGAATGTGGACTTGGTTTTCTTGGGAAGTGCCATGGAGAAATGTGATTTTGTAACGTGTCTAGTTGATTGTAACCTTGAAGTGTGGGCCCCCAGAGGACGTAGGGAAACTGGGCTAAACAGCAAAATGGGAAGATCTAAGGAATACCTGGCCTTATACCAATTCTTGTATAGAGAGGTCTCTGGTCTTACTTTTCCCTGGGCAGATAGTTGCTTGGGTATATCTTTCTTAAATTGCTTTAGCATATCTCATGAAGTATGAGTGGGGGCTCTGGAATCAGACAGATTTGGTTTGAGTTTGGGCTCACCAGCTGTGTGACCTTGGACAAATTACTTAATCCTATTAAGCTTCAGTTTCTTCATCCGTAAAATGGGGTCAGTAAGGGAATTATTGAGGTGGATGTCCATTGGCAACTTCAGATGATGGTGGTACAGCATATGTGAAAAAATAGCACCAAGGCTAAAATGCACTTGGAAAGCTCAATGTCTTTAAATCTGTCTGGAAAGTTGTGGCAAATACAGTTTATAAAATTTGACTTTCAGCAAATGAAGTGCTCAGTTCAAAATTCTACCAACGACTGTAAATCTTAGTTTTTGAAAATATCTCATGTTATTTTGCCTTTGACCTGCCTATGTTTGCACGCTTCTTTCATTTAGATTGCTTTCAAAGCTATGCTATTTATCATTCATGTTAGAGGTGGTATATGATATATGCCAGTTAATAGTATGGATTCTGGAACCCAGACTGCACTAGAATCTTGGTTGTTCCACTTTCTGGCAAATTCCTTAATCTCGTTGTCCCTTAGTTTTCCCATCTTTCAAATGGGAAGAATGACAGCTCCCCCATAAGTTCCTTGTGAGTATTATGAGACACTGTTGTAAGAGCTTTATATGCCTTTCTCAGCATCCAGTAAAGGTTACCTGCTGTTTACCCAGGCTCATCCCCGTGGTATAATTATGTAGTCAGTATTTAATGAATGTTTGCTTTTTATCATAATTTCCCTGGTTAAATAAAATATTGGCACTGATAATGAAAAAAAGTCAGACAAACACAAATAGATACAGGGGATAATAAAAACCTAACCATTTTCTGGCCTGTGAGAAATAGGGAGACTCAGGGGAACAAAGTAGTCAAACATTCTAGAATAGGTAGTTTGAGGAAGAATTGAAGACAAGACTTCAACGTTGTTTACCCATAAAGGAGCCTGGGGGAGAGTCACCTTTGAGGCCACCCGCAGCCTGGGGTACACCCCTGAAGGTGAAGCTTTCCTGAGGACCTCTTGATGCTGGAGCTGAACCAATCAAAGTAGGTGAGAGGCATGACTGAGAGCTGGCCGGAGGGAACTGCCAGAGTGTGGGAAGCAGAGGGCCGCTGAGAGGACTGGTCCCTGGCCCAGTGACAGCCCAGTGAGACTTTTGAGGGAGTAAGGTCTTGAGGGAGACAGATGATGGGTCACGCCACCACTGCAAGTCAGCGGAGAGTGTTTCCGGGTAATTAAGGACGTGTTACCCAAGGAACTGATCCCTTTGTCCTCGACAAGAGATAGCTAGAAAATGACACCCCTTCTGTGATACACTTGGTTGCCATTTGAAGGAAAAAGAGGAATGGGTGTGACGTGTATGTCACAGTCTCTTAGGGAGAGAATGGGTTGGCTGTGGGAGGCTAGGGCCATCTTAGCAATGGTTCCTTTTTATCCAAGGGAGCTGGATATTGCAACTAGGAACTAGTTAGTTAAAGCATTGTCCATTTGATGTTTTAAACTGGTCAGTAATTTCCCTCCACCAACCGGATGCTGGAGACTTATGGAGGAGGCCAGATTAGAGACAAATGGAGAGGTGTGTTTTTTTTTTTTTGCGTTTTCAGCTTATGCTATGAATTTCTGTAACCTCAATCCATAGGCAAAAAAGAAAAATGTGGTTTTTGTGAATTTGTCTATGAGCATTTTACAGGGAGAATGTTCATAATACATTAATTTCTCTCTCAGAGGAGTGAGTGACCCCAAAATTGTGAACCCTGGAATTAGGATTTTGCCAAAGATTTAGGAAGAAAATGTCCGGGAGTATTTTCTTATCTAAAATGGACGAGGGCCGGTTGTTACCGCTGCATTTCTTCTTTCATCATGTATTGATGTATAGCACACGCAGTTAAAGAAATGGAAAGCGCAACCCAAAGATCATGTTGAATTCAGTTGATGATCTCAGGTAATATGGGCACAGATGTTAGAGATCTGAAGCAGTGAGTAGTTAGCTTGCCGCTAGACTGTGTCTCTGATGTGCGATGTTGTAAGTGATCTTTTGGCAATTGGTATTTAGATATAAGAGGATGGTGTTCTCTGATGAGTCTTCAGAGTTGTTGCATTCAGAGTAGCTGATTCAAGAGCAGTCTGTGTTTTCTGTACCAGACATGTATAACCCCAAGGTGACAGTTAATTACAAAGGTCCAGAGGTCCAAAAGGAAAGGCACTGAATGAGCTCTAATAATAGTGGGATTCCCACTAAGTGGAGTCTCTTGTGGTACAGATGGTTAACATGCTTAGCTGCTAACTGAAAGATGGAGGTTGGAGTTCACCCAGAGGAACTTCGGAAGAAAGGTATGGCAATCTACTGAAAAATCAGCCGTTGAAAACCCTTTGGAGCAAGTTTTAACATGATATACTTGGGGTTACCGTGAGTTAGAACACCAACTCAATGGCAAGTGGCTTGCGTACCCACACAGTGAAAACTTCACAAAGGTTTCTCACCAATAGCATGGAATTAATTTGAACGTGAACCATGTTTGGAGTTTGTGTGACCAATTTGCTGTGTTGATTTCACAAATGCTGAGGTCATCCCTGGGAGACATTTTAAGAAGGACCATATCTGTATTTGGCTGCCCAGATTTATTAGGTAAATGTAATCTCAAAATAGAGGAGAAAGGGAACATTTAGAATGGATTGTTTAATATTGTTCATTTAAATGCATAAGACATTACCCGTAGATTTAAGATTTTAAACCACCCATTCTGTACAAGGCACTATGGCATAGAGATGAATACGATATGGCTTCTGACATCAAAAAGATTACTGGAGTGAAATAAAAATACCTGCCTATGTGAAATTATTTTATTGCTTGTCGTCATGTGCGTTTTCCAGGAAGAATGTTTGTAACACTTTCACTTGTCTTTCAAACAAGTCACTGACTCCAAAAGTTCAAGAACAATTGTAGTTTTTGTCTACTTAATGCAAACCTGTGCTTTTTGATAATTATCCAGAAAGTTCTGTGAATTAACCAGTCTAATTTTGGCTAGCAATAATAAAATTACATCAGTAAGAGGGCAAATAAATTATTCAGTATATTTGCATAGTAGCTCCAGTATATCAAACATGTGTTAGAAGCCAAAGAAACAAAGATAAGGAAGGCGCAGTACTTGTCCTCACAGAGGCCAGTATCCAAGGAGAACAAAGCAATATGGTACAAGCTATAGAGGAGGTTTGAGCTAAGTGTATGGAATAAAAGGAGAGTCAGGTGAGACTTTTCAAAGGAGACGGCATTTAAGTAGGGTTGAAGAACATACATGAACAGGGCTGTTTTCTCTTTGCTTTATCCAGGGAGATATACTTAAGTTATCCACTTGTCTACAAAGTTATATAAAAATTAATCATATAGGACTTAATCCCCTTTATGACATTTCAGAAAGTAAAGCTGACTATTGATTACCAGGAGCTGTGCTAAGTGCTTTTGTAAGAATTATTTGAGTTAATCAACCATTTAAAAGGTGGGCACTATTATCTCCAATTTATTTAGATGAAGAATCTGAAGTTTAGAGTTTTGTGGATTGTCTAATATCACAAACGGCTACTTCATTAAAGAGGTGGATTAAAAGTAGAGTTGATCAATCTCAATTGCAGGTAGCTTGCAATTGGATTTAGAATTGCACCTTGGGAAAGCCTCCTCTTATCCAACCTGAACTCTGGATTAGTAGTTCTCAAATTTGGGTTTGCATCCGAAGCACCTGGATGACTTGTTAAAACACAGACTGCTGGGTACTACCTACAGGACCTCACCAAAGTTTATGATTAAGTAAGTTTGGGTTGGAGCCCTAGAATTTGAGTCTGCAGACTACGCTTTGAAAACCACTGCTGTAGATCAAAGAAGGCTTGTTTAGATTCATAATGACCCTATAAGGTCACAATAGGCCGAAATAGACTTGACAGCAACTGATTATTTAAAGAAGAACATTCTTGTTCTGCATCTCACTTTGGTGAGTGGCATCTGGGATCTTAAAAACTAGCGAGCAGCCATCTAGGATACATCAGTTGGTCCCAACCTACGTGTAGCAAAGGAAAATGAACACCAAAGACACAAGGAAAATCCTAGCCCAAGAGACAAAAGGGCCACATAAACCAGAGACTCCATCAGCCTGAGACTAGAAGAACAAGAAGATGCCCAGCTACTGCTGATGACTGCCCCGACAGGAACACAACAGAGAGTCCCAGTCAGAGTGGGAGGAAAGTGTGGAGCAGAACTCAAGTTCATGTAAAAAGACCAGACTTAATGGTCTGACTGAGACTAGAGGAACCTCCGAAGCCATGGCCCCTGGACACTCTGTTAACCCAGAACTAAAAGCATTCTCGAAACCCACTCTTCAGACAAAGATTAGAAGAGACTATAAAACATAAAATAATAGTCGTGAAGAGTGTGCTCCTTAGTTCAAACAGATAACATGAGACCAAATGGGCAGCTCCTGTCCGGAGGCAGGAAGGGACAGGGGCTGGTTGGATGGACATGGAAAACCCAGGGTGGAAAGGGGGAGTGTGCTGTCACATTGTAGGGATTGCAACTAGTGTCACATGACAGTATGTGTATAAAATTTTGTATGACAAATTAGCCTGAGCTGTAAACTTTCACCTAAAGCACAATAAAAAAAGACCATTCTAAATATGAATGTTTAAAATGCAGTCATGAATTAATGGAAAATTAATACATTTTTTTTCCTTTTTTCACATACTAAAATTGTCTCTATCCCATTTGATCTCTACATTGGGACCTTATAAAAGGGAGTAAAGAGCATTGCACACATCATTTCCCTTTTGCTCTTCTAGTATTTCCCTGGTGGCACCGTGGTTAAAGCACTTGGCTGCTAACTGAAAGGTAATCGGTTGGAACCTACCAGCTGCTCTCTGAAAGAAAGATGCCGAAGTCTGCTTGCATAAAGATTACAGCCTTGGAAACCCTATGGGGCAGTTCTACACTGTCCTGTAGGGTCACCATGAGTCAAAGTTGACTTGACAGCAATTTTTTCTGTTGTTTTGTTTGTTTTTAATATTTCCCTAAAGCTCGTTAGAATAGTGTAGTCTTGTTTAGATGATGAACTGGAATGGGGCAGAGTATGTTTTTCCAGTGGGAAAATAAACCTCTTTCTAGATAGATCTCATACCAAAACTTGCTCTGTTGGGGAAACTGACCTAGAGAAATTTAATGCACACAGGGTCTGAACTCGCCCTGAAGTTAAGCCTTTGCAGCCAGCCACTTGGCCAGGCTTCCAGGAAAATAACACGTTTCAATTTGTCTGAATAGGAAGCCATCATCTGTAAGTTTAGCTCTTAGAAAATGGCTAGAAGTCAGAGGCTGTCTGAATTGGCATGCCTGACGTCTGTCTCTGACACTTATGTCTAAATTAGACTGTTGCTAATTAAATAAACGTATAAAGCTAGCATTATGCCCTGTCTCTTCTTCCTTCATAAAGCAGGGCATTGCCATTTTGGATAGCTGTCTGTATCTATCATTTCATAATTTCTAACCTTAGGCATAGCTGTTTAACTCAATTAAGTGCGACCAAAGTGAACTTAGCTGATAAACCTAATAGTAAAATAAATACATGGAGTGAAACACTTCGGGGGATTTTTACAACTCAAGTTATGGCTATTAATTTGGGGCAGCATGCATAGTTCTTGATCATACCTTTTTTTTTTTTTTTTTTAAGAAATTTATTCTGTCTGAATTATCTTTTCATAAAGGGAGAATGTGCTCCTGGATTTAAATACCCCTAAATGGTCGGCAGTACGAATCCACCAGCTGCTCCTTGGAAACCCTATGGGGCAGTTCTATTCTGTCCTGTAGGGTCACTATGAGTTGGAATCAACTGGGTGGCAATGAGGTTTGGTTTGGTTTTTTGGTTTACCTGTATTTTAATAAAAATGTCATCACATTAAAGTGACGAAGGTTCTTATTCCTTGGAAATGCCATATAGACGTTAACCGTAAAGTTATTTATTTAGTTCAGATACTATCGGGTTCAAGATTAATACCTGATACAGTAAGAACTATGCATCTGTTCATTCTTTTGCTTTTACTCAACAAAATCTTAGAACCAGAAGGAACGTTTATCCAGAGAATATCAAAATATGTTCCATAGAGCACAATATTCTGAGATGTTAGTTTTCCCTTGAAAGTGTTGAGGTTGAATAAGTTTGGCAAATTTTGGTTTAAACAAAAAAAATGTACAAAATAATGACAGGACTTTCCACAACCTTTACTTTGCTAATTTGCACTGTGAATCTCTAAGGAGGTGTTTGTAAAATTCAACCCTCCAAAACTTTATTTATTATGGAATCTTCTTTACTTCCCCAGAGCACCTCTTAGAACTAGAGGACTGTGACACAGACTTTTAGAATGTTAGTCCAACTTCCTTTATTGGCTAAATGGAAGAAGTAAAGACTTAAGACTTCATTGGTAATTTGGCATTCTATGATCTTGAAAATAGATACGTTTTAGCTTTGGAGTGGAAAGGCATGGAGTTAGGAATCAAGATCAGAGTTTGAGTCACTGCTGTCTGAGTTGACCAGTTGGTCACCCGTAGACATTTCCGCAGCTGGATGCTTCATCATTGGGTTGGGGCCCCACTTCCTCCCATGCCCGACTCAGAGGATTGTTGCCAGCAAGCAAGATAACGTGAATGAAAAGATGTTGCCAACTATAAAACGGGAACAATTGCCGAGGGTTACTATCATGGGAATATCAAGTACAGTTAGATAATAGTCTTGATATTTCTTATTACTCTGATTATATCAAGACACAAAATTATATATATAGTATGATTAACACTGCATGATAACAATAATGTCTAAAAAATAAGCATCTGTACAGAACGAGTATTTTTGGAAGGCATGCTCAAATGTTAGCAATACCTTGTTTTGGTAATGGTTTGGGGTAAGGTATTTTCTTCTACTTTTCAATTTTCTGCAATAGTTGTAGTGCACAAATCAATATTTCTGATCCACCCTACTTTCTAGGAATTGCCTCTTCCCTTATAGAGAACGTATTCATCTCAGAATCTCCTCCTATCTATGGTGGCTGCTTTTCGTTTTCTACTCTGAAGTCTTTAGCATTTGGCTTTGGTCCTCATTGTTAAGATGGCTGCTGCAATGTCAGGCCCCCCACTGCATTCTGGGCAGGAAAGACGGGGGGATGTGGAAAGTCTATTTTTTGTAAGGGTATATTTTCACACAGGAAGGGAGGTCCTTCTAAGAAAACTTCTGTTTACAACTCAGTGGCCAGAACTGTGTTTCAGCTATGCTTGATTGAAGGTGGTTAGGGAAATCAAATATTTAGCATTCCAGCAACTGCCATGTAACAGTGGTCCCCAAAGTCTGGTCTCAGGTCAGCAGTTTTAGCATCACCTGGGGACTTGTTAGAAATGTAATTCTCAGGTCCTACCCTTAACCTTCAGTCAAGATCAGCTACTTAAGTTGTGGTGCCCAGTGCAAAATGAAAATTTAGAATAGAACTCCTTAAAAAATAATTTAAAATCTCAAGACAGCAGTAGCAGAGCATTAAACCAAGTACCAAAACCCAAAACCCACTGCTGTCTAGTCCATTCTGACTCATAGTGACCCTATAGGACAGAGCAGAACTGCCCCATAGGGTTTCTAAGGCTGTAAATCTTTATGGAAGCAGACTGCCACATCTTTCTCTCTTGGAGCGGCTGGTGGTTTTGAACCTATGACCTTTAGTTGGCAGCCAAGCGCTTTAACCACTGTGCGACCAGGGCTCCTAAACCAAGTACAGAACTCTTCTAAGCACGGCCCCCATGTGACTGCAAAAGTCACATGCCCGTGAAACTAGCCCTACCTTCTGTATCAGAGTAACAAGCACTCCAGGTGATTCTGAAGCATCTTCGGGATTGATAATCACCAAAGTGTAGAGTATTTGGTAGACTAGAAAGCCAGTTGCTTTTGAGTTAATTCTGACTCATGGCAAACCCATGGGTGTCAGAGGTGAACTGCTCCGTAGGGTTTTCAATGGCTGATTTTTAATGAAGTAAATTACCAGACCTTTCTTCCGAGGTACCTCTGGATGACTCAAGCCACCAACCTTTCAGTTATCAGCTGAGCACGTTAACCATTTGCACTACCCAGGGACTCTTGGCAGCGTGGAATAGGTATTTAATTATTTCCTAGACCTTCCAACTTCTTGAGAGAAACCTGCTGAGCCGTTTATAGAAAGGCCCAGAGTAACTAAACAGTTATGTGGGAGCCAGGACATGGTACGATTTTCTTTGCCATTGGTGAGCAGCATCTCTTGACAACCACTTCTCCCCATCACTGGGGACAGAAGCTCAGTGGGATTTGAACAGTATTAGAAGCTTTTGCGGGCCAGCAGCTGTGGCCGAGGATAAATTCCAGACTAATAAGCTGGGTAGTGTTGTTCCCCTGATGAATGGTCGTTTCATGGGGGGAGGAAAAATTGCAGATGAGCCTTCAATGAAACTGAAATTAAAGTCATTTATCCCAGATCATTTGGAAATATCAACTCCCTTCTTAAAGAAGGAAAATATAATAAAGCTCCCTCATAAACATATAAAATATTTAACACGTGACTTCTGCTTTGTACCAACATCACCTCTTAATGGTTTCATTATTTTGTTATGTTTAACTTCAATGAAAAATTTAGGAGGAGGGATGGGCAAATGTTTAACCCAAATCAAGATGTTTCCCCCGCCCCTGAAATCTGTGATTACATCATCGGCACATTTATATTCCAAGACATCTTTACGATATAAGCATTTTTTCATTTGGACAGCGACCATAATAAATGGAACTAAAATCCAGTCTTGATTGATGCAGTAAGTGTCACGTCCAGGGCAAGGCCCATCTATTCAGTGTGGTTTGCCAGGGTAGCAATAATAGTAGCATTTGAATGTTCTTCTTATTAAGGAGAAAAATGGTCAGGAACGTCAGTTAGGTGGACGCCAAGGACTGCGGTAAATGGAAAGTGCTCGAAGCATATGTGACAACACCTTTCCTGGCTTTGGAAAGAAGGTGGTCAGAAGGCTGCAGGAATTGTGTGTGTGTGTGTGTGTGTGTGTGTGTGTGTTTTCCTTTTTTAAAAATTAGGATAAACTATTACAGTTTGTGGAATGAAAGAGAGAGGCTGATTACAACATAATGGAGTGTACCATATTCATCTCTTTGAAATATGACCTCACCCGGCCTTTTCCATTTTACAATCGATTCTCTCATTCCCTTAATGAACCTTTGCATTCATGAGTCTTCCTTGGAAGTATGCACATGAAGCATTGCGGGAGCAAAGAATAATTGTCTGCCAAGTAAGTAAGAACGAAGTGCCTCTCTTGTCGTTCGGTTCAATAACATTAGAAACTGTTAATGCATCATGTTGGGCACCACATTGTTGTCCTTAATAATTACCTAATTTGCCAAAGCTTGCTTGAAAAAAATGTTTTTTGGAAACTGGCACGATAGAGCTGTTTGCCTCGCTCTCTGAAGCTGGGATGATAGGACCAATGTAAACGCTTTGACGTGCAATTTTAGTTCTTCCAAAGGTTGCTAAGCGTGTCTGATTTGAGCAAAGTAGCACATTGAGTTTACACTGAGATCCAGAAAGTCACAGTACAGTAAAGTTATAGGGAAGAGTTGGGTAACTTCAACAGAAAAGAATATGAAATAATAAATAATACAGCTCTTGTGTTTTGAATAACTCATTAACATAATTCAGAAATTATAAATACAAGGTTTATTGATCCAATATTGGAAGACAAATATGGTAGACTTCACATAACCCAATCAAGACTTAATGTATGTCCAAGTCCATGTTTTTATTTCTTCCCTCCACTAGCCTTCTCACTATGACAGTGTACTTAATGGTCTACTAAATATGTTAGTTTGATATATGATTTATATAAACTGGATAAAATTTTTGGTGTGAATTGACAGCAGATGCCATAAAAATGAAAAGAACAGAATCCAAGCCATAAAAACGAAAAGAATAGAATCTAACCATGACTGTACCTGTCAGCCACATAACAATTTCAGAGGCTACTTCCTTTCCTGGGAGGCAGAGCACTCTGCTGCTCATATATGATGGCACATTTAAATTGAGCCCAGGAGAATTATGGGTAGACATGAACCAGTGAAATTAGAATTTCTTCGAAGAAAATAAAAATAAGAGGGAATAGTGAGCGTTAGGATGGGACTACTATTTGAAAGGGAGCCATAAAACAAAATACCAAACCTGTTGCCGTCAAGTCGATTCCGGCTCATAGCAACCCTAGAGACCAGAGTAGAACTCTACCCCATAGGGTTTCCAAGGAGCGACTGGTGGATTCGAACTGCTGACCTTTTGGTTAGCAGGTGAGCACTTAAGCACTGTGCCACCAGGTCTCTGAAAGGGAGCCATAGAAAGAAAAAAATTGCCATCGAGTCGATTCCAACTCATAGCAACCCTAGAGGACAGAGTAGAACTGCCCCATATGGTTTCCAAGGAGCACCTGGTGGATTCAAACTGCCAACCTACGGTTAGCAGCCAAGCTCTTAACCACTGCGCTACCAGGATTCCAAAGGGAGCCATAGGAGAACAAAATCCAAACCCATGGGGAGTTTTAAAAACAAAAATGTAAACACATTTTCGCCGAACCCTATAGTAGCCAATTCTGGAAAATACATGTAAAAGGTAAACTCAGATTTTATGGTAGTCAATAATGTTCCACGTACTGGTCCATCGTTTCCTTTTGCTTCTCTATCAATTACTTTCTCGTGATGCCCCATTCATCTTCTTCAAGAAATCTTTTCTGACTGGTGGGGGAGGGAGATTCCTCTTGAAACCCTCAGTTCTCTGAATAGCACTTTGAAACTGTACAGTCACTAGGCCTTTATGCATAGCTGATATTTTATTGAACATTTACTGCAGCAGGTGCTAAATGTTTATACATAAGTCTTTATCTAAGCCTGTAACCATCTCATGAGATTGATCACTGTTAATTCTGTGGGTTTTACAGACAAGAAAACAGACTCTGGAAGTTAAATGGCTCGTCCAAGTTCCTATTCCTGGGAAGTAGCTGGCCTGAAATTTGACCCCAGATTCATCTGTCCCTAAAGACGGGACATTTCTAACCATCATGAGCACTGCTTCCACGCATGTTCCCTTGTGTTCATTAGGTTTTCGTGTATGTAGTGTGCCTTCCTGCCTAACCTTCCAGGAGAGAAGGTAAACCAGTGGACTAAGAAGAGTAGGCGTTCTCCGGGAATGGACTTTCAGAGCCTTGCATCCACGCTCACTGGAGACCAATTCTTCTTTCCCATCTTTCCTCCACTTACAAAAGAATGGCACACCACTCACCCTCCCAAATCTTGGTGGGGCTGACTTAAAATTTAGACATATTTTATGGAAGGCAACATGAGATGATAGAATTGGATAATTTAGTTTGTGTTGGGAGTTTCTGAATTTAGATTTATTGGATGGCGAACTCTGAGGGTGGTGAGACTCTTCTTGGATCTCCTCTTTCTGTCTCCTGACTTGTCAAAGAATGCACATCGCTGTTCGGTCTCTCTGTTTCTCTCAGAAGTAGAGACTGAGGTAGTTGTGATAGGAATGCTTATTTAAAATGAAGTCACATGTTTTCTGGTAAAGTCAAACCAATCAGCCAAGCTAGACATACAGTGAGGACTGGCTTTGCCAATCCAGTTATATGGTGGATATTTTACATAAATTACATATTTTAAATCTTCAGTTGAAGTATTTTAAAAAATATATAAAATATATGACTCAAGCATTCAGTCATTTTTAATGGTGAATATAATTTAAAAATTAATATTTAAAGTTTTACAAACTTTTCAAAATACACTGAGATAAACAAAGCACTTCTAACCATAAGAGTAACAGGCATAATTAATAGTTATTTGATAAGTCTTAGAAAAGCCTTTTTGATATACTTCCAAATTTTATTGAAAGGCTTATGAAAAAGCTCCATACATATCACTACAATGAATTTCTAATACAATTATGTTTAATAACCCAACAACTCATTGCCGTCGAGTTGATTTCCGACTCATAGAGACCCTTTAGGACAGAGGAGAACTGCCCCGTAGGGTTTCCAAGGAGTGACTGGCGAATTTGAACTGCTGACCTTTTTGGTTAGCAGCCATCGCTCTTAACTACTGTGCCAGATAATCATACTTTTTCATATTTAATTTTTTAAGTTGAGTGACAATAACTGTAATGACAATTCAATCCAGAACTTTTTTTTTTTTTTTAAGAGTAGAATAGCCTTTTGGTAAGAGGAAATAAAATAAAAATTCTGTTTAGTTTTTATGCATTGTGGTGATAGACACAGGGAAGAAAGTCCTGACAATCTGCTTCTGTAAAGATTAACAGCCAAGAAAACCCTGTAGAACAATTCTACTCTATAACACACAGTGTCTCCATGAGTTGGAATCAACTCAGTGACAATGGGTTTTGTTTTTTTGCTTTGGTGGTAGAGAAGTAAGATGGAATCATAAACATAAAAATATATTACATTAATACTAAATTCTATGTATTATAGAATTATACTAGTATAAGAAAATTAACAATATAAAGTTATCAGTTGTTAGGTAAGAGCTATTCACGTATCTTAAAATGACAAATATGCATGCTAAATTCCTCTACTATCTTGAGTCTGTTGGGCATGTAAAAGTAAGATAAATTTTATTTATAATAAAACCATACTTATTTTGTTGATGTTTATAATCACACGTATATTTTATACTCTGAACTATTAGAATTTGTGCTAAAAATCCTTAGGCGTCAACTTAATATGTGAGGGTATAGCTGGTTCTTGAGATGGTTTTTAGGGATTAAGTGCAGAAAGCTTTTGGAGGACCACCGCCCCAGGCTCCTTTGTGATCTTGTCCACTGCCCAGCAGAGATATCTGCAGATCACAGGAGTGCAGGAACTGCTGGTCTGGCGACCAAGAGCTTGTCTAAAATGCTCATTTTTTTCTTGTAAACAATACATGTCTCTGGGAGTGTTGAAATGCTTCAATGCATGTGCTTCGCCTTCCTTTATAATCTCCAGGAAGCTCTGGACAGGTGGTGTTACCAGGCAGAACCCCAGAAAAGTTCTGACCGACCAGAGTGACTGATTGAGCCCAGGACCAAAAGCAAAGATGCAAACTCCTCTGCTCACTCTCCAAGGCAAATTAAGTTTGCTTTTAAAACAAAAAATAAAGGGAAACAAATGGATCTAAACTAATTTTTTAAAAAATACCAATAATGGCAAGCACTTAGAAAAAATAAAAACTTCAATAAATTAATAAAATATAAAGATGGGAGTCAAGATGAGACAATTCTGTCATAACTTTATTTTTAGGATCTTGATAACTCCAAGTCGAATGTATCATGTCTCTGGTAAATTTTGAGGTGAGGGCTAGTGAAGGGAGCATATTTTGTGAAATACCATTTTTTGTCCAATAACATGAGAGAACTTAAATATATTCATCATAGATTAAATGAAGCTTTGACATTAAATTAAGCTTTGAGATTAATTAAAAAAAAAAACAAAAAACTTTACCACTGTAATACAAGCTTGTTTTAATGAGATATATTTTGCTTCTTAGTCTCTCTTGTTACCAAAGTCAGAAGTCTTAAAAGTAAGAAACGTATTTCTGAAGGAATGCTACCACTGTTGGTAATTTTTTCCCCAGACTTCATGAGTGAAGTTTGGTAACGGTTGATGAGTTTAAGCAGGGGTGGGATGAAGGAGTGGGTACCATGGCTCTATTTATGCTTTAGAAAGGTTGCTATGTCTGTCAGCTGAGCAATAGTGGGTAGAGGGGGCATAGTACAGAGGGCATTGTCAGATCTCAGGGAGAGATACTGGAGTCCTGGGCTGGTATGACAGCAGCACATTGGCAGATGAGTGGATGGATCCTAGTGTCGGGTTTGACTGGATGGAGAAAACGCAGGTAGAAGGAGAATCCGGGATGCTCCTCAGACATTTGGCTTAGGTGAAAATGGTATAACAAATGACCAAGACAGACAACATCATTAAAAGCATTATAGTTCAGATTCTTGGATTAAAATGACCTGTGCATGAACCTGGAGTTCTGTCCTTTATTAGCTTTATGGTCTTGGGAAGGCTAACCAACTAAGGCTCAAGATTCCTTATCTGTAAAGTCACACTAATCACATATGCCTCATAGGAGTGTGTTTAAGGGGACTAAATGAGATAATCTGCATGAAGCCTGGTGCATAGAATTAACATGCAGTGTTATTATTGTTCGATCGAGCTAAGTGAAGGAAGAGAATGGGGTCAGCTCTGGATAGGGTGAATCTGAAAGACAGTTAAATTTAGATGTCTAGTTAGGAGTATTTGCAACTGGGATGGCGATATAGACTTGGAATCATTCATTCATTCATTCATTAAATCAGCCAATGTTTATGGCATCAACCATGCCATAGGTACTGTGCTGAGGATAGCTGAAACCAGGAGAGAAGGGCCAGGGCAAAGTCCAGAACTAGAATATTTAAGGACTAGAGCAGTAGTTCACCAACTTTAGCATCAGAATCATCTGGAGGTGTGTTTCTTAAAAAAAAAAAAAAAAAATTTCCTGAGCACCTCCCCCAGAGATTCTGATGCGGTAGATCTGAGGAAGGCCTAAGATTTTACATTGCTTACAATCCCCTTGATGATGCTGAAGCTGCTGGCCCAGGGCCACACTTTTGTGGCACTAGGCTAGAAAAGAAAGTTGGCTGTAAGGAGATTGAGAGGGAAGAGCTAAAGGGTAAGGGGAGAAGCCAAGGCAAATTACAATTTTGAAAAGGAAGCAATAGGCACTATATCTCTTAAATGCCGCTCAGACGTCAAGCTAAATAACTCAAGATCATCTTCTGGATTTAGTACAATGGGCGCAAGAAGCTGAGCAGAAGCATGACTAGTAGGACTAGAGGAATGTGAGTAGCAAGGATATGGGATGGAGTAGGTAGCCAACTTGTTTAAGAAATTTACTCCTGTCCTGAATAAACAGCCTTTGAATACTCGTTCCCAAAGTTGTTGTTTCTCTGGGGGGTGGGGTGGGGTAGGGGCGAGGAGCGGTTCATGAATTGTATTTGAAAAAGGGCTCTAGGAGTCGATAGTTGGTAAACACTGGTTGAAGTAAAGCTACACAAATTTGTTTTTGGCAGTACTTCTCTGTGCCTTTAATATACAAATAAACTTTGTGCATTGCCAATAGAGGGATCCAGTAAGCATCGTTCCCCAAATTTATTTGACAATGAAATACTTTTCTGAACGACTGTCTTATGGACGAGTAGTCCAAGAGGATATTTCCCTCTTCAATCCTAAACTTGCCCATGGTTTTGGGGGAGTCATTAGAGGAATCTTATACCCTTATAGACCTCCTGGATTTGAGTGGGAGTCCTTTTCTGAACCTAGGACTATGCATAAATCAGAGGCAGCACGCATGCTAAGATGTGCATTATTACAGTGTACTCCTAGCCTTTGGACGGTGGGCAACTTAGAAAAAAAAGTACTCTTGTCCAGGTATTTGGTCTCCTGGAGGTATACTGGATTTTTATCGTCAGTGTGATTGATTTAAGGTGCTCACTCCCTTAATTCTCTTTTTTTAAAAAAAAATCTAAAGTTAAAGATAACCTCTGTGCAACATACAGGAGCTATATATTTTAGCATTACTTTTTGCAAACACCCATTTTCTTTAAAATATGTAGCAGTGCAATCTATACTGGAAGAAAAGATTGTGGTCACCATATGCTCTGAACATTGAAAGCCAATATACCCATAGCTTCAGTCAAGAAGAATCAATGAAGCCAAAACTTTAACCGTTGGATCCTCTCATTGATAAGATTGATACTTGCATGCAGCTTCATTCAACTTAATGAACAAAATTCAGCTGCTTTGGTTTGGAAACTCTTTCTCAACGATCAGAAGTGAGATCAAGTTGAGGGCCTTCGTGGGAGAAGGATACATTGACTGAATAAACATAAAGTCTTTTCTAATTCTAAGATTTCATAATTCTAGAGAAGTGATGAGATCTGTGTTTATTGGCTTATGTAAAGTTAATTCACATTGTGCAGAAGATCTAGGGAAAAACAAAGAAAATGCATTGCCCTGTACTGGCTGTTGGTAGAGTAACCCCGTCTTACCTGTATAGTCCTGTAAACCATTGATGTCAATGTATCTAGTTGACTCACTATTAGTTGAGGTCAACGTAAATTTTTCTCCCCAAATTTTACGCTTTGACTCACACTCTCTGCCTTTGCCCATCCTTCAACTCTTCCAATTTAATCCACCTGTCATGGTCTAGCATGAATCCTAATTTTTCCACGAAGTGTTTATTTGCTGAGTACTCCAGAAAAAAAGAATACAATTAACAGTATTACTAACTATCATTTGTATAATGCATTCACATTTTAAGAGTACTTTTACAAAAATTATTCTTTTTACTTCTCATGATGTCCCTGGGAGGCAAGTTATCATCACAATGGCCTGTTTGTGGAGGAGGAAACCAAGTACCCAAGAGGATAAATGCCAGTAAGTTGTAGAGTGGGACCCAAACTCAGGGTTTTACTGAACTCCTAGGACACTTACTCATTCAACAAGTATTTATTGAACACCTACTATGTTAAGCTATCATAAATGTTTCTGTAATGTAAAGTAGCACATAACAATTAGTAAATAGGGGAGTGATGTCAGTAAAACATGGGGGTCATTTTGTTTTCCAGCAAACTGATGTTTAATATATTAAAGCTCATTAACACAACTGAATGTAGCAAGCTTTTAGGGACTGTGAGTAGTGTATATGGTGCCCTTAATCCCTCATTCTTCTCAGGGGTCAGTTTGGCTATGTTTTCTGTCTTGAAGCATTTATTGCTCTAGTTCTTATCTGTTTACATTTTTATCTTGTCTCCAAGTCTAAGCGGTTTTAATATTTTCTATACCCACTTCCATCAAGCTACCCCCACCTTGTCTTTCGTTCTTTTTTTTTTTTAATAATTTATGGTTCTTTTGTACATTATAGTTTTGTTGTATGTGTAGGGGTTCATCTCCTATTTAAACTGTATCAGCATTTTTGTTAGGATTGTTACTTTTATTTCTGCTTACAAAGTGCATATGTTTTAAATGATCTGCCCTGATCTATTTTTGCTCAAGTCCTCCTTATTTTTAATATGTAATTTTGTAAGACATAAGGATTTTAATAATATATAAATTGCAGGCTACCATTCATGTATATTTGCTGAGTAGCACTGAGTATGTATTCTCTCCAGTAAAAGGGTCTAACTTCCATATATCTTTCCCTGAAATATTTATATCACAAAAGTAAAAATGTCTTCTTTCAATTGTGGCCAAGGATAGTGGAAAAGCTACTATGTGCTAGGTACCTTCTCTTTATTCTCTCAGAAATCAAATTAAAAAATCCATTTCGGCGATGGATTTGACCGTAGGGCAATCTGACACTGTAACACTTTCTTTTTTTAACACTCTATCATGTTGTGTTCACTAAAAAAAGAAGCTAAATACTGAATTTCAATTTTTAAAAATTTCTTCTACCTAAGCCTAGAAACTTGGGGTGGTGGGGCCTATTGACAAAAAAATTTAGTTTGTCTGTCTATCTTTCATTCAAAGAGTTTTAAGTAAGCTTAATGGGTTTTTTTCCTTCTACATCCAGTCCCACTAACACCACTGTAATTCTTTCTATGCAAATAATGAAACTCATTATTATTAATGAAACTCTATAATGAAACCCCTTTAGCAGAAACTCGTTTAAAGATAAACACAAGAATAATTGGATGACATGCCATGATAAATCTACAGTATCATTAGAATAAATATAATAAGCTTTGCAATTTTTCAGGATCCATTGGTGTCAGTGCTTATAAAGGGGAGCTGTGTTAGTTAAAACAGAATGGAATAGAAGTTTAATTTGTCACTCACCTAACAATCCAACTTGGGTATTCCTGGTCTGGCAGCTCTTCACCAGGCTTTAATTCAGAGACTGCATTCTTCCATTTTGTCATTCTACACTGTTCATTGCTTGGTTTTCTGGCTGTCCTGGAGGTTATCTCCATTGTAGTCAACCAGGAACAGAAGACAGACTATAGAGACCTGAGAGAGAAGATTTTATGTGGAGACCCAAAAATGGCATATCACCACATGGAAGGCTGGGAAATGCAATCTGTGTCCCCCAAAAGAAAAGGAACTGGGTTTGAACAGCTAGCCAGCTTCTGCCACCAGGGCCAACATAAGTTCTTTAACAGCTCAAGTTTTACGTCTAATAGTATTGCTTCCAGCAGAATAAATTCGTCCCCGGCAAGCTGTGATAAATGTTATGACTTTATGTTTTATTTTATAGCACCTCTGCTTCATTCCTTCTAAATTGCGTTATTGCTTTTCATTATGGGCACTAATGATGAATTAAGTTGGACTGCTTAATAATTAAAAGTATTTCTAGGATAAATCCATCTTTTCTCTTGGAGGAAATCTGTTTGGCTTTGTTCGCAGCTGCAACACTCAGTCTGAGAGACTCAGGATTCTTACAAGATAAACGAGTATACCTCTCAACAAGTGACATTGTCAAGATTGTTCAGCTTTTTCTGACTGAAAAAGAAAAGAACTTGTATAAACTGGAAAGAGAAGCTCCTTACTAAGGTAACATAAAAATGAGTGGTACAAACTTTTACAAATAACTTTGGGGATGCCAAATCCTAGAATAAGCTGACATATCTTAGAGAAAATTCTAGGAGCAACCATTTTCAAAATATTTTATTGTGTTTTTGGTGGAAGTTTACACAGCAAATTAGATTCCCATTACACATTGTTCAGTTGCATACATTGAATATGTATACACTGAATTTATAACATGGGTTATATATTCCACATTGTGTCAACATTCTCGTTATTTCCTTCTGGTTGTTCCGTTTTCATTAATCTAGCTCCCTGCTCCCTTGACCTTCTCATCTTTGCTTCAGGGTAAATGCTGACCATTTGGTCTCATATAGATGATTTTTTTTTTTTTTTTAAAGAGCACAGTACTCACAGGTGATATTGTTTATTTTATGAGCCAATCTGTTATTTAGTTGAAAAGTGACCTACTGGAGTGGTTTCAGTTCAAATTTTAAATGGTATCTCAGGGCAGTAGTCTTGGGGCTGGGGGGCAGGGTGTTGTGTTCTAGTTTACCAGTCTAATAAGTCTGGGCTTTTTTAAAGAATTTGAGTTTTATTCTACAATTTTCTCCCATTCTATTGGGGACCATCTATGGTGCCCCTGGTCAGAATTGTCAGGAGTGGTAGCCAAGCACCAGCTAGTTCTTCTGGTCTCAGGATAGATGAGGCCATGATTCATGTAGACAATTAGTCCTGTAGACTAGTTTCTTCTTTACATCTTTGGTTTCTTTTTTACCTCCAGAGGAGTAGAGACCAATAGTTGTATCTTAGATGGCTGCTCTCAAGCTTTTAAGACCCCAGATGCTACTTACCAAACAAGGATGTAGAACATAAAATTTATGGACTATGTTATGCCAGTTGACCAAGTTGTACCATGAGACTGTGGTCCTAAGTCTTCAAACCCAGTAAACCAACCCCACAAGGTGTTTGGTTATGTATGGGAAGTATCCATGACTGTGCCCATTATATGCTTTATTATATATGAATATATGTGTAGCACACTCGAACATGTACATGCATGTGCCTATAAATACACCTGTACATTAGACACAACCATCATTTTTGATGTATATTTGGAGAAAAATGAATGAAAAATAGTCCCACTGTTTGGGATCGAACATAAGTGTTACCTAATGTCAAAGCAGGAGTCCCTGGGTAGTGCAAATGGTTAAATGCTCGACTACTAACCAAAAGGTTGGAGGTTTGAACCCACTCAAAGATACTTGAGAAGAAAGCCTTGGCCATCTGCTTCTGAAAGTTCACAGCCTTGAAAACCCGATGGTGTGCATTTCTACTCTGCACACACGGGGTTGCCGAGTTGGAATTGACTCAACAACAGCTGGTCTTTCCGATGTAAAAGTAGAGCCACACAGTGTTAGTTTGTTTTTTTAAATCTCCTACTGCTATCAAGTAGGAACATCTTCACAATGGATAAAAATTGAATAAACATGGGTTCTGTGGTTCCTCCATGGATGAGCGTCAAAGGATCTATGAATTTGCCAAAACTGGGGTTAAAATACAAGTGGGGTGTATTTTTCTGGGAAGAAAGTCCAGAGCTTTTATCAGATTCTCAAAGCATCCTGTGATACTCCCCCTTTCAGGCTTAGAACCCTGTTGATGTAAGAGGAATCTTAAGAATGGTGAAAGCACAGACCTTATGGTTACTTTAAAGAAATTCAGTTCTCCAGGTCTAAAAGATGACACTCCAGAATGCAAAAAACATGCGCATGGCACGTCAGAACCATTTTTAGTAACACTTGCTCATGCACATATTCATCAAATATTAGTTGAGTGTCTTCTGTATGCCTCATACTGTGCTTAAATATTCTAATGAAGGAAGAGTTGCTAAACATTTGTGAATGTGGGAGGTGAGGCAAGAAGGAAACACGGCTCTACAATAGTGTCTTAAGAGCTCAAATGTTGGCATGAGGCACGCAAGGACTCAAATCTCATTTATTATCTATGTAATCTTGGATGAGTTATGGAACCTCTCCACACCTCCATTTGCTACTCTATAAAAGGAGAACTAACATACCTGTTTAAAAAAAAAAAAAAACTTAGTATTGTTAATAAAGTAAATAATACATATCAAATACTTAGTATAGTGCCTGGTACACAGTATAATTTCAATAAGTGGTAGTTACTATTTGTCTTAAAATATGTGACGATCTGTCAAGTACAAGGAGAGTTAGATTTCTTAAGAGTGGTTCTTGGGGGAGGACGGGAACCTAGTTATAGGAAGGCACAGTTCAGCTTAATGTAGAGAATTTTCTAATAACTATAGAAATGGATAAAAAAACATGGTGCAGAGCATTGAACTCCCGTCACTGGAAGCATTTAAATGAATTCATCTCAACTTCTTAAGGGAACAGAATCTTTCCACATAATTGAACTAAGTTGCCTCTGTCTTGCCTTCTAAGTCCATGATTATCTTCAATAACTATAACTTGCTGATAAGTTAGAGAGAACTTGAATCTGACGATGATTTAGTTTCTTTTCTCTAAGAAAAACATATTTTCCAAAGAGTAACTCATTTAACTTTCAACTCCAGCAAGAGATTGGAAGCTAATCAGGGAGATTATGTCATATAGATATAACTTTTTAAAGAAAGCTTAGACCATGAAATATCTGAAGTGACAACACACATATAAGGTAGTGATTTTTTTTTTGCTTAACAGAACAATTCTCTCAGTGGGCTTACTTCAGTTTACAGACAACTCTACAGGGGCACAACAAATTATGAAATGATGTATTCCTTTTTAAAAAAAATCACAGATTATCTATAGTAGTGAACTCAGAAATATAGTTAATGCATGTCTTTTAATCAACTCAAAGGCAGAGTGAAAAATACACCTTCAGAAAGAATTTGTGCATTAGTTTCTTTCTAGAACAAGGATGAAATTAAATTAAACGTAACAATATTGTTTACAAAAAGCAGCTTCCTGCTTGTGTTTGTCACAATTAGGGGACAACAGTAGGCCAGGAATTTTTTTTCATCAAATGGAAGTACAATTTTAAAAGTAGAATGATGCATATGTCTTCATCTATTCCAAAAATCAACATAAAACTAAGCCCATCATGGGCATTGGTGTTCATAGTCCCACATTTTAAACTTATTTGAAGATAAAAGTGTCAAGATTAGTTTTAATGAATGCATCAGTAATTATATTTTTTATAAATAAACCTAAAAGCAATGTAAGAGAGTAGTGGATGTTCAATATAAAGCAGTATTCCAGCACTACAGCTTCACATTCTTTGTTTACTCACTATGGCTTAGAAATAGAAGGATTTGCTTTAAAACTTAAGTCTGTTCTTTCTAAAGCAGACTTCTTTACATTGGGAATAACAAATATGCACAGGTCAGCCGGATGATTGAAGGTGGTCACAGACACAGGAGATGGGCAGGGCCAGATAGCACCAAGCTCCCATGGAATCATGTGCTCCATGACCATAGTTACCCAATTAGAAAGAGAAGGGACCTGAGATGCCATCATCCAAATCCTGTACCGTTCTACATGTATGTCCCAGCATGTCATGGCTCAGGGACCTGAAGCCCTGAATGCTTAGATAATTTTTCTGACATCCTTTAGCACCAAACTAAAAACCAAACCCTTTGCCATTGAGTCAGTTCCGACTCATAGTGACCCTATAGGACAGGGTAGAACTGCCCCATATAGGTTTTCTAAGGCTGTAAATCTTAACGGAAGCAGATTTCCACATCTTTCTCCTGGGAGTGGCTAGTGGGTTTGAACCACTGCCCTTTTGGTTAGCAGTCAAGCGCTCAACCCCTGCACCACCAGGTCTCAGCAAGGACCAATATATGCTCAGGTCTCTTGACCGGTGTCATGGATTGAATTGTGTCCCCCCCAAAAAAATGTGTCAACTTGGCTAGCCCATGATTCCCAGTAGTGTGTGATTGTCTACCATTTTGTCATCTGATGTGATTTTCCTATGTGCTGTAAATCCTACCTCTATGATGTTAATGAGGTGGGATTAGTGGCAGTCATGTTAATGAGGCAGGACTCAGTCTACAAGATTAGGTTGTGTTTTAAGTCAATCTCTTTTGAGGAAATAAAAGACAGAAGTGAGCAGAGAGACATGGGGACCTCATACCACCAAGAAACAAGAGCCAGTGCTGAGAAGCTCCTCAGATCAGGTAAGATTGACGACAGAGCGCACACAAAGAGAAAACCTTCCACTAGAGCTGGCACCCTGAATTTGGAATTCTAGCCTCCTAGACTGAGAGAATTAATTTCTCTTTGTTAAAGCCATCCACTTGTGGTATTTCTGTTAGAGCAGCACTAGATGACTAAGACGACAGGAAGTATTTTTTCAGGGCTTTTCCGGGGCATCTCAGTGATGAGAAGGTCCTGCATTCCTGGGATATTGCACTCACTGAAGCTTCAGAGTTTCTGAAGGTGGGGGATGCTGCAGGATAAGTGGAGGCAGGCAGGACGGGTGGTATGCCTTCTTAGATGGGCCTCACCTGCTCATAGGAAGAGGCAAGTAAAGTCTCTGGATTTGGCACATATAACCGCTCCAGCCAACTAGTTGTAAACTGTAATGGCCAGAAAGATGTGGTGATCCCAGTACTAATAATGTGTGTACGTGTGTGTATGTACCACTAGCCTGTCTTAACCACAGGCATGGTTACAAAAATACTTCACTGTGATCCTTTTCTATGACACTTTAAATTTATTGCCCTGCTTACTAAAGTGGATATGGAATGTTTGTTGGTGGAGTCAGCCACCATGTGTAGCACCATGGAGATCCATATTTCTTGGCTTTAGAAAGCTGTTTTGAAAGATAGAAATGACATTTGAAACTGTGCGTGTAGTGGGAAAAAACAAACCACTTTCTGTAAGAGGCATTTCTGAACCACGAATTCTCATGGTCTTTGATGGGAGATGTTAAAGTCGAAGTTAATAAGGACAAACTATTTTGAAAGACATACTTTTAAAATGCTCTAGGCCACCACTGCCCAATAGAAATGTGAGGCAAAACAATTACGTAATTTTAAATTTTCTGGTGGGCACATTGAGGCGAGTAAAGATACCATGGATGAAATTTTAATAATCATATTTATCTTATTTCAAAAATATTTCAACAAGTAATCAATATTAAAAAATCAGCATATTTGTCATTTTTGGTACTAAGTCTTCAAAATCCGGTGTGTGTTATGCTCATGCTACCTCTCAATTTTCACAAACCACATTTCCACTGCTCAGTAGCCACATGTGACTAGCGGCTATGGTATTAGATAGGGCAGCTCTTCACTGAAAGCTATGCTCTTAAATTGCTAGGAAATCATGCCTGATCCTTTGGAGCAGTTTCTGACTAGAGAGTAAATGCCCAAGTTTGATGTCATGACAGAACTTCATAAATCCCTCAGAAACGGACATTTTCAGATGTGTAGGTATACATTTGCCATGCACCATTGTCTGTGTGATATGTGACTTTGGATCTGCTCCAGGTGACACACCCAATAAGGTGTCTTCTCAGCCATGGTGGACTCACAAGACAGATCATTTTTCTGGAAAAGCTAATGTTATCCCAGATTGGTGTAAATGCAGGTGAGGAGGTACAACATTAAAGTGAAGTTGGTAGAGGTACTACTCCAGTGGAAGAAACTGGATTTCTGAATCCAAGAAATGAAGTTATGATTACCAAGCTAGAAAAGGAAGCCATAGTCAATCAAGAGAGAGGCAGAACCAAAGCTGGTTCAGAGGAGGGAAGAGTGTAAGGGATAGAGGCTATGACATACAAGTCTTGAGAAAAATGACATGGCACTTCAGAAGTGTAAAGCATTTGGAAGCTTTAAGGAGGTTTGTTGGCTCTAGTGGACGAGGAGAATTAATAAAAAACTAGGCTTGTCAATACTGTTTTACTTCTGTGCAATGAGAGTGCAGCCAGAGATGTCTGTGTTTATGTCTGAGTTTTTAAAAGAAAAAAAAGTACTTTCACAGAAAGCAGTAGGACACAGTGAAAAGTGAGAGCTTTCTTTATGGCTTGGAAGGTGGAATAGCATTTCCTTCACTCCAGGCATAGGTACAAAGAAGAGAAATGAGCAAGTTGGAAAGAACCATAGGAGCAACCAACCTTGCTTCTCTTCTGCCTTTGATTTTCCTAAGAAAATCTCTTGACCAGTGATTATTTATTCCAGCGCTTTCTCTGCTGTATCTTAATGTTCTTTAGAGCTTCTGGTCCCTTCTGATTGCAGAATGGAAGCCTGGATTGGTTAAATTATCCGGCTCCTCTAGGCATACTGTGGAACTATTCTTTTGTCATCTGTGACATTCATGATGTCTGTTGTTCTTGTAATATACACTTACAGAGTGTGATGCTTCCTAGAAAGTATGTTGATGAGGATATGGAACAAATGGAAATCAAAGTGGTACATCCACTTTAGAAAAAAGTCTTGGGCTTTCTTATAAAATTAAATATATGTCTGTTCTATGACCCAGCAATTTCATTCTGTGCTGATTATCCAAAACACTTATGCAAGAATGCTCATGACAGGTTTTTCTTAATATGGAAAATGAGAAACATTCCAGGTGTCCATCAACAGGAAAATGTATAAACAAACAGTGGTACACCCATGCAATGGAATATGCTACTTAGCAACAACATAGATGAATTTGGATGAATCTCGGTCATTTTTCTCTGTTGAAGAAGCAAACTTTACAAAAAAAGTGCATACAAATTGATTCTATTTATATTAAGATTTTATTACATTGTGGGACAGACAAAGCTAATCTATGGTAAAAAAAAAAAAATCAGAATAATGCTTGCAAGGGCAAGGGGATTGACTGGGAAGGGGCATGACAGAAAATTTTTGGAAATGTTTTATTTATATATGTATATATGGACCAGGCAGTGTTTCATTCTGTTATACATAGGGTCGCTATGAGTCAGAACCGACTCCATGGCACCTAACAACAACAACAAATACATATATAAATGTGTATATATATGGACCCAAGGTTCCTGCTCAGAGGAGCTCCTAGACCAAGGGAAGATTGATGACAAGGACCTTCCTCTTAGAACCGATAGAGAAAGCCTTCCCCTAGAGCTGGTGCCCTGAACTGGGACTTCTAGCCTACTAGACTATGAGAGAAAAAATTTCTATTTGTTAAAGCCATCCAATTTGTGGTATTTCTGTTACAGCAGCACTAGATAACTAAGACAGGTGTGTGTGTATGTACACCAAAACCAAACACATTACTGTTGAGTCGATTCTGAATAGTGACCTTGTAGGAGAAAGTAGAGATGCCCCATAGGGTTTCCAAAGAGCAAGGCTGGATTTGAACTGCCAGCCTTTTGATTAGCAGCCAAGCTCTTAACCACTGCACCACCAGAGCTCCTGTGTGTATATATATCTACTTATATATATAATGTTTCATATCTTTATGTGGTGTGTGACTTTGTCAAAACTCATTGAATAGTATACCTCAGATTTATGCATTTCAGTGTATGTAAATTTTACCTAAAATAATAAAATTTAGAAACGGAACCAATAACAGTAATGAACTCCAATGACACACATTTCAGTTTACTTTAAAGTGCATCAGAAACTGAGATGAACTAATAAATCCTGGACAAATTGATAATATGGGGTAAAAGACAATTAATACGGCCTTTGTCCTTGGCTCTGGAGAAATAGCGCTTGAAATAATTGGGTTTTCTTGGTCTGGGACTTCCAGGCCACACTTGAAAAATTGTGCTGTTGAGTGGGGACTGGCCAGACCAGAAAAGACCCACCTTGGAAGGCTGATATCAACTAGAGTCAGGAGGTATGATTTAGTCTATTATGCAGAACTGGCCAGTAAAAGACCTGAACACTAAGCCTCCCAAGCTTTCTGGTTGATGAGAACATCTGCTCACGGTAGGGTAGCGTGTCCCTTGGGACATGGGAGCTTTGCCGTTGGGGCTCCTCCCAGACCTCACTCTATGCTTCACTTCATTTGTATCCTTTTTGGCTATAATAAATCTGTAGTAGTAAGTATGGTATACCAAAACCAAACAAAACCTACTGCCACCGAGTTCATTCCAACTCATAGCGACCATGTAAGACAGAGTAGAACGGCCCCATAGTGACCATGTAAGACAGAGTAGAACGGCCCCATAGTGTTTCCAAGGCTGTAAATCTTATGGAAGCAGATTGCCACATCTTTCTCCTGTGGAGCAGCTGATGGGTTTGAACTCCCAGCCTTTCATTTAGCAGCCAAGTGCTTTAACCACTGCACCAACAGGCCTCATAAGCATGATATATCAAAAACCAAGCCCATTGCCGTCGAGTCAATTCTGACTCGTAGTGACCCAATAGGACAGAGTAGAACTGCCCAATAGGGTTTCCAAGGAGCACCTGGTGGATTTGAACTGCTGACCTTTTGGCTAGCAGCTGTAGCTCTTAACCATTAAAACCACAATCCACATCACACCCACTAGAATGGTTATAATAAAAAGACAGACAAAGCAAGTAAGTGTTGGTGAGGATGTAGAGAATTGGAACCACCCTTTACTGGTGGGAATGTAAAGTTGTGCAGCCACTTTGGGAAACAGTTTAGCAGTTTTCCTAAAAAGTTAAATTTACAATATGACCCAGCAAGCCCATCCTGTATTATGTCCATCCTATAGGGTCGCTATGAGTCAGAATCGACTGGATGGCAATGGGTTTCATTTTTTTGGTATAAAATATTATGACATATAAGCTAGCTTTTCAGAAAATCCAAGTCTAAACTAATTACAGGTCTGTTAAAGGGGGAAAAAAAAGATACTAGATGCCCAAGCTAAAAAAAAAATGAAATTAGCTTTTTCTTTTTTATTAGATTTAATGATATTGTTATAATAATTAAACTTTTCATTAAATCTTTTCTTGCTAACTGAATTGCAGTTTCCTGCAGATTTGAACTACATTTAACATAAAATTATGGCAGTCCATTTTCAGAAGGGAATTTGAATGTCGAGATGTGGGACTTTGTCTACTGGTCCTAGAAACTAAAAATGAGCAGCAAAATAAGTAACTACAAGAAAAATGAAAACTTGTTCCCACAAATACATGTAAGTGGATATTCAGAGAAGCATTATAAATAATAGCAAAAAACTGGAAACAACCCACATGTCCATCAACTGGTAGATGACTAAACAAAATGTGGTATAGCCATACAATGGAATATTACACAGCAATGAAAAGGAATAGACTACTAGTACATATTATGACCTGGCTGAATCTCAGAAACATCCTGCTAAGTGGAAGAAGTTAGATGCCAAAAGGCTGCATTTTTTTAAGGTTTCATTTGTATGAAATATCTAGAATGAGCAACTATAGAGACGGAAAGTAGGTAACTGGTTGTCTGGTGCTGGGGGAGGGAACAGGAATTGACTGCAGATAGGAGGGATATTTTTGGAATGATGGAAATGTTCTAAAAGTAGATTATGGTGATGGTTGCACAATTCTGTAAATTTACTAAAAATCATTGAGTTGTACACGTAAAAATTGAATGTTATGGTGTGTTAATGATTTCATGATAAAGCTGTTGGAAGTAGCATATAAAGCCTTAAAAACTGATAGAACTAAAAAAAAATGGATTATCTTTAAAGGGATAGTTAATAGTAGAGCTTTTCGGTTAAGAGAATGGGCTGTTGTATGTGATTTTCCTCCATTGTTACTCTGTGACTTGTGGGAGTTACTTAACCTCTCCATGATTTATTTTATTCCTCTGTAAAATAGGAATTATAATAGTATCTACATAGTATTGATGTTAAGAAAATTAAATGAGCTAAACAGCACTTAGTATAGCATTTAGCACATTAAGAGCTTAATAAATGCCAACTCTTATTACTATGCTAGTGAAGATGTGAGAGAATTGACCATAATTTAACTATTTGTTTTTGGCTGGAGATATTGACCTTGAATGCTTGTATTTGTTCCCACAGTTTGGTATTGGGTTGTGTAGCTCTTTTGCTGCAAGGGCCTGGAATAGTATGCTTTTCTGGTTCCTTATCTGACTTCTCATTTTCCTCTATCTGTCGCCCTCTTGGCCACAGTGCCTTTATTCGTTCTCATCATACTTTTCAAAGTGCTGACTCTAGCAGCTTCTTATTCCGTCTGTTTGTTTGCAGCTTCCCGTGGTGCTGTTTAACTCTATGAACAGTCTGGATACAATTGTGTGTACGGGAGAAGCTCAGAATGGCTAAATGAGGGTCTGAGGTCTTCACGCACAAAATAAAATGCATGGGTTTTCATATGCTCATTTTGTGACAACTTTTTTAGACACTGACACACTTATTTTTCTGGCTTTGGATAAGGTAATTTGGGTTGATGTAGACTGAGGGTTAATCCTCAGCTAAGAAAAAGAGGGTATTTGTTCAACTTTTGGGTGGGGAGATACAGAGAGAGGGTGAAAGTTAAATTTGTTATTTGTAGAAGTTGGGAGAATGCCAGTCATACAAACTGAAGAGACTGAATTTAAGACTATTTACAAATAAAAAGCAGTTTTATTACTTTCCAATAGCACTAACAGTGTGAGCTAGCTGGTAACCAAGTGTTTTCATGAAGAGGTCCTGCTGGGACTTCTTTTAATTTGGTAATTAACAGCATCATTTACATACAGATAAAGAATGTGTTGAAGTCCTTAAAAACAGCCCCTCACCCCAGTTAGGGTCAATACTGGGAACAAAAAAATCTTGTTAAAGTCATTAATTTGTGGAGCAAATAGTTCCTTAAAATACACTGGAAAGATAACCTTCCAACCAGCCCAAAAAGGATAATTGCAGAGTGAAAATTAGAAAGCTTTGAATCAACAAATCTAAACACGGTATCAAAAATGCTAGTCTTTCTGGTACTCATTGTCACCTGAAATTTTCCAGTCTCTCCTAAACATTCCAGTTTCAGCTGTTAATTTCATAAGGTCATGAAAACTAGGTTAAAACAAGAGGTTAAAGAAATCTGCCCTGATTCCCTCATTTTCCAGATAAAGAACTAAGGACACAGTTGGCAGGAGCTCGCCCAAGGTCACACCGCTTGTTGGCAGCTGCCCTGGACTGGGACTTGTATTCCTTGACTCCTAATTTCTTTATCTGTCCAATTCATGGTGATGAGTTTTATTTCTGGTTATGCCATGACCTGTTTCTGTACTGTCTTCAGCTCAAAGGGTCAGAAATTCCTTCAAAGAGACAACCTTCTGCCCCTGGCTTAGCTTTTATCAAAGTCAGTATTAGTCTTACCTTTGTCAATCATCTTTACCTGGGTGCTGCATGTATAGAGCATCCCCAACAGGAAGCAGGGTGAGACAGTCCTGCTTATGTCATGTGAGCTGAGTGGCAAATCAAAGTCCCTTTTACTCCTGATTAGCGAATGGCATCACCTTCCCACCTGTCAACCTGTAATTCTCACTATTATAGCCATGTCTTTAGGTCAAGTCTTGCTATTTGCAGATGCCTTTTAAGACTCAAATAGGTAAAAACAGGTCAAGATGACATCTGCCTGGTCTTTAGGGGCAGCCACTATTCACCTCCAGCTAATTGTTACCAGCATTGCCAGATCTTTCTATTTTTAAAAGGAACCAGTAAGTCCAGGTTTTTACATAAAACCTCCCAATTCGTAAATGCTTGAAGATAATTCAGGATTTTTGAGACACTGGGTAGTCCAAGCAAGTTATGAATATAGCCCATGAGCTATCATTTTGTTACTTCTACTTTAGGTTCATTAATTACTTCATTCCAAATGTATGTATTGAGATCCTGTTGTGTGTCCAGCATTGTGCTACATGTATTCTATGGACAATGCAAAGCCAGTGAGAAATGTTTACCCCCAGTATAATGAACTTCTCATCCCTCTGCTCTCCACAGCTGGAGTTACTAGAACTCTCTACTACCCTCCCCTCTTTTCTTCCAGCCTCACACAAGTTCATCCCTGTCCCAGACATGGGAGCATATTTTGTATCTGATTACATAAAAATGAAGCATTTCTGTCTGTAATTTCGGTGAACTACAGAGTCACTGTGAGTTGGAGTTGACTCCCGGGCAACTGGTTTTGCCTCAACACAACTCACCTCTGGCCCTGTTGACCCCGTGTCCTATAGTCTTAGTTATCTAGCGCTGCTATAACAGAAATGCCACAAGTGGATGGCTTTAACAAAGAGACCTGTGTTTACTAATGAGCTTCCTGCTCTACTCTCCAGATCAACCTTGGCTCCTCCCTCTTCCTTATCCCAATACCTGGTCAGTGAGGAAGTCTCCTCAGCTTTCCGTTTTAAATCTCTGAGCCCCTTATCTCCTCTCTACCCACTCCAGAATGGTCTCGTCCACACCTCATCTCTGCCCCAAACTACAGCTGTGGTCTTGTCTTCAGTGGAGTCCTTGCCCTCAGTTAATCTCCCAGTATCACCAGTCTGATCACTAGAAGATATTCCATTCTTGTTGCTGTCCAGTCAATTCCAACTCGTGGCAACCCCATGTGTGCAGAGAAAAACTGCTCTGTGGGCTTTTCAAGGTTATGACCTTTTGGAGGCAGATCACGGAAGTCTGTCTTCAGATACACCTCTGGGTGCATTCGAACCGCCAACTTTTCAGCTAGTAGTCAAGTGCTTAACCATTTGTCCCACGCAGGGACCAGATAAACTAACACATCTATTTTAAAAAGGAATTTGGAGTGGGCTCTTAGGATTTATGAGATTTGTCTGAAGTAACCTTGCCTTTTCCTGATGTTGATATGTATTTAAATGTTTCTGGAACTAGACCAGGAAGTAAAAACAGCAGGAGTATAATTAATTTGTATAGAATAATGGCCAGCATTAGTGACCCAGTGCGGCAATTCTTGGATGAAGCAACAACTCTAAGAAACAATACATTTCAGATACCTTGATTCTGCGATTAAGTGACTTAAGCATTCACGCATTCGCTGACTTGCATATTCTCCGATCTGATGCAGTCCTCTGTTGCCTGGTCAAGTTCACTACTGTTTTTTTTTTTCAGTCCTGCCCTGTGGTGTTTATCCTAGGGCCAGGAGATGACTGGATCCCTAGTTCTGCACACTGTGATCCTTAGAGCTAAGACAAGTTGATTTTTCTCAGGTACCATTCCTCATCTGTAAATGAGGACACCACTACCTTCCTCATACAGAAGACCATTTTGTTGAACAAACAAAACACTTCTAGCATAAAAGATTAAGGATATAGACTCTAGAGTTAAAACAAAACACCAAACAAACGAAAACTCAGTTCAAATCCTGGTTCTGTCACGGCCATGTGTATAAACTTGGGTAAGCCTGTGAAATATAGGTAAAAATGGATAGTTGTGATAATACTAAGTGCTTAGCACAATACCTGGCACACAGGACTCTATATTAGGGGAGATGATACTGATGATTTGGTAATGTTGGGTTTTGACTGTGTAATTCATTTCAGAGAACAGATAATAATGAAAGCTAAGGTGGATCTAGCACTTACACTTTTCCCAGTATTGTGCTGAACACATATGAAACCATTAAACCTCACAGCAGTTATATGCCATAGGTATTTATGCAAAAAAGAAAAACCTTTGCTGTCCAGCTGATTACGTATCATGGAGATCCCCATAGGACGGAGTAGAACTGCCCCATAGGGTTTCCAAGGAGCAGCTGGTGTATTTGAACTGCCAGCTTTTGGTTAGCAGCCAAGCTCTTAACCAGTGTGCCACTAGGGCTCCACAGGTAATTTATAGGTAGGTATTTATTATCCCTGTGTCACAGAAGAAGAAACTGAGCTAATAGAAGTTAGGTAACTCGTCCAAGGTCCCACACAGCTTGGGAGAGCTGAGATACACAACCAAGGAGCTGTCTGGCCTCCAAACCTGCTCTCTTAACCTGCAGACATGTAGAAGGTGGGCTGGTTCAGAGGACGATAAAGGGAGAGGAGGACCGTGGCAGGCAATTAAGAGACCTGAGTCTGAAATACAGAACCCTGCGTTTCAGAACGCAAGACTCTGTGCCCATGGCTGTAGCTGGCTGCTTCCAGCCCTGCTGGGCATCTGCTCCGGAAATGGGGATGGGGTGTGTCTCAGGGTGGTAGACACTTAGGCCAACCTAGCAGGGATAATCAAATCCTGGGACAATTGGAGAAGGCTCATTTTATCAGAAAAATCATTGAGTAATTATAAATTACAAAATTAACTGACAAAGAGACTGTCTTTTTTCTTTGTTCTAGGATTCTGTATTTATATCCCACTGACTTCCAAAATGATGACTTGAGGCAGGTTACAGCAAAAGACACAAACAATGGAAATGTTCAGACAAGGGTAAAAGGTCAAGGGTCTGGATATTGGAGTTGTTCATTTAGCACATTATTTTCCCAGCTGGGAAATATACTGCAAAAGTGAACTGAGATCAGAAGGGTGCTTCATAAATATATAGGTTAATTCTAGTAATATATTTGAAGTGCTTAGATAGCAAACCTCTCTGTATTTCACTATAATGGCCCAGCTTAATTTGTCATCTTTGTTTCCCCTCGTTTTAAGCATTGCTGAGACTTTGAGATACTCATTGTGAATTAATTTGGAATTTAGTATAATATTAATCATGCTGAAAGAATTCATTTGACAGTAATGTAGTATAATTAGTGATGTACTAAATCCATTGAGATCTACCAATAATTATAGAATCGTTATTTTAAAACCTTATATAGGCATTCCTTTTCTCTTTTTCCTTTCTATTTTGAGTCTGTAGCAAGTAGAGGCAAAGTCTCAGCTTTGACAATTGGCTTTTTGAGATATTGGGCAAAGGTGTCAAAAATAAACCCATTAGAATTAGCACTAAGAGGACTTTTGCTTAGGGCAAGATGTAAGAATTGCCTTAGAGAAGGCTATTCAATCCTGAAATAGCTGGTCAAATCATGTGAAGTTATTGTCAGGGCTTGAGAAAACAAACAAGATGGAACAAATCGAAAGTTTAATAGTTTATGAAGCTTAAAGACTGTTAAGGAGCCCTGGTGGTGCAATGGTTACCTACTTGGCTGCTAACTGAACGGTCTGCAGTTTGAACCTACCAGTTGCTCCATGGGATAAAGAGGTGGCAGTCTGCTTCCATAAAGATTACAGCCTTGGAAACCCTGTGAGGCAGTTCTCCTCTGTCCTATAAGGCCGCTATGAGTCAGAATCGACTCAATGGCAACGAGTTAAAGACTGGTAGAGTATGAGGAAGTACCTAGAAATTGCTGTTGCTAGACTGTGGTGACTGTTTAATCTTTCTGGAAAGTACTAACATCAGTTTGGGCAGAAGGAAGTGAGACAGATGGTTTCTGTAGTTGTAAATTTTTATAAATTAAAACAATGAGATTTTAGCAATCAATAGGTCCAATTGTGTCATTTTACATGGTAACAACTGAGCCCCACTGAGGCTGAATGGCTTGTCCAAGTGCAAAATCTGGTGACTGGCCAGGTCTAGCCTCCAAGTGTATGTATTCCAGTCACCATAGTCTTTTAGTCATTTGCACGCATTTCCTCTCTCTCACTTTTCTTTTTTATGAGTTTAGAGTCAGGACTTCTCAACGTGGGTTCCTAAAGACAATTAAGCCCCAGTGTCCAAAGGTATCCCTTCCATCTAGAATGGTAGTAACCAAGTACCACCTTTGAAAAAATAGTCACTGATAATTTATTCTGTGGCTCGGATGAGGAACCATGTTGAGAAAGTCTTGTTTAAATCAACATATGAGTTGTTTTGATTTTATGATGATTTATCATTCACGGTTACTGTCTATCATCTCCTTTCACCTAAAATTAGGAAAACACATGGTGCGAACTGTAGTATAAAGCACACAGTAGGCGATCTGAGAAAACATCCTTAGAAAGTGAGTTTATTGTTGGAAAACTCACAAGCCTTTGACATTTATAGAAAATATAGTCCAGCATATTTTAAAAATCTCATCTTTTGCAGAAGTACTAGATATATAAGCAAGAAGGATGAGTTAGTGATGGCTTTGAGGTGTTTGAGCCTGAATGAGAGAAAGAGGGTGCCAAGAAGAGACGGAGACTGAGAGCTGTTTTTATAGGAAGAACAAGGAGTTTGGTTTGGATATATCAGGACTGAGGTGATAACAGGATAGGCATATGTAAATGTATAATAAGCTCTAAGAAACCAAAGCCCCTGGGTGCTATATTCTAGGCTGCTGTAAGAACAAATTATACTCTTCAAATAGTTGGATTGTTAGATCAGGATAAATTACCCGAATGAGGCTTAATATGATACTCCCATCGCTAACCTGTCCTCAGACCAAATTTATTAGGCTCTGTTTGCTTGGCTTAAGTTAGGTGGGAAGGCTAGTCTGAATGTTTCCTTGGTGTAACTCAGCAGAACGTCCAGACAGCCACTGAGGGTTGGTTCCATTAATTCAGAGTATGCACATAAGACTCTTAAAGATGGAGAAGAATGGACTTCTATCATTATTACCCCAGCAGGGTAACTTGATCTCGTAATGTTGTCGCCCTCCCCTGCTCCATCCTCAACTTAGACTTTTCTTGCGGAACAATTTTTGTTGTTATGGTACCAAATCAAACACGTCATCCAGTGTCTATGATATTTAATTAGACTCTTGGATTTGCACACATACACACACACACACACACACACAAAACTAAAACCTAGAAATTTCCATAGAGGAGTTTGATTATCATTAAATTTATGTTTACATAAGAAGGCCTTAATTATTCTGAATTTCTCAGTTCTGAGTCCCTGAGAATTCCATTGTTGCTAAAAGGATAGTTAAAAAAACAAAATGGTAGCCACATGTAGTGGACCTATATATGAGGTGATCCTGTAAACTGCATGGTTTCTACACAACAGTGGAATGCAGTCACTATCCTTGTCTTTGATCAGGAATGTATTGGGGTTGAAAGCTCTGTGACACTTGCTTATTTATCAGGTCTCAAACACTTGGGTGTCTACGATAGTTCTGATAAGAACTAAAGATGTATGGCCAGAGCCCAGAAACATGTAACCTATGGTCGTTCCAAGTTTCTGTAGACAGGACCCATTCACACCCAGAATACATACTAAGAAATACCATTAACCACAGTTGATCTGTATGTTATGATACAGATTCAGCAATCTATATTATTTTTCCTTAGCAAACTAATCTTATTAAACTATTTTTAAAACGTGTATCCCTTATGCTGATTTTAGTGTATATTCAAATGTGTGGGTGTGAGAAGGTGCTAGAAATTTTGTATGTTTTCAGTACTCAGTAATGCCAGCTGGCAGAGAATATGATGAAATTTGTTGTGTTCTACAGTAAAAGTGACAAACATATACCGAAGGATTACTTTGTTTCCGGCAATGTAGGTGTATTCCCAAACTAGGTCCTCATCTGTGTACAAAGTGATTGTTTTATTGCTGGATCAAATACAAAAAGGAGAGACTCAAGGGGTTATAAATATTTTTAAGCCAGAGTATTGTAAGTCACAGTTAATCTTCACTGAGAATAGAAAACTAATTTGCCAAAGCAGAACTCATATGGAAGTTTGAGGTCTAGGTGGGTTTATGCCGTTGGGAATCAGTGGTTAATAAAGAGTCACTGTCAATTGTTATTATTTCTATTGCTTATAAACCAGTTGACCAGTTGCCATGGAGTCAGTTCTGACTCATGGTGACCCCGTGTGTGTCCGAGTACAACTGTGCTTCATAGGGTTTGCAGTGTCTAGTTTTTCCAGAAGTAGAGTGCCAGGCCTTTCTTCCCAGGCACCTTTGGGTGGACTAAAACCTCCAAACTTCCAGTTAGCAGCTGAATGTGTTAACCATTTTTACCAGCCAGGGACTCCCCCATTGCTTATACAGTGCCATAAATAAACTGACTAATTGATCCGTTATAAAAATACCCCTACTCTTCATGGACTAGATTTGAAAGATAAAATGCTTTAAGCTTTCATAGTCTGTACCAAATATGATCTACTAAATAGCTATACTTTACAATTTTCGGTGTATCATCAAATATAAAGATAAAAAAATCTGAGTACAACAAATAATCTTTAATTCTTAATGTTTGTGTACTTAAAGAATCTTTTTCAATTTTAAAGGGCTTTTCTTTCAACTGAGAGATTGTTCTGTTTCTTCCTATAGTCTTAACCATTTATTTTTATTTATTTATTTATTTTATTGTACTTCAGGTGAAGGCTTACAGAACAAATAGTTCCTCATGAAACAGAAGTACACGTGTTGTTTCATGACATTGGTTAACAACCCCACAATATATCAACCCTCTAACTTCTCAACCTTTTTTTTTTTTTTTTTGGTGAAAATACACATAGCCAAAGATACACCATTTCAAAAATGTCTACGTGCACAGTTCAGTGACATTGACTACGCTCTTCCAATTGTGTTGTTATTCTCACTTAAGATGAAGGCTTACAGAACAAAATAGTTTCTCATTTAACAGTGACTACAAATGTTGCCCTATGACAATGATTAACAATCTCACAACACGTCAACAATATCCTTACTCAGCCTTGGGTTCCCTATCACCAGCTTCCTTGTCCCCTTCTGCCTTCTGGCCCTTGTCACTGGACTCCTGTACCTCGTTAGTCTCATTTGGTTTTCCGGGGCTGTCCACTCCCAGGCTGAACGGTGAACCTCGGAGGTAACTTCACCACTGAGCTAAAAGGGTGTCTGGGGGCCATACTCTTGGGGTTTCTCCAGTCTCCTTTAGGCCAGTAAATCTGGTCTTTTTTTTGTGGGTTAGAATTATGCTCTACATCCTTCTCCAGCTCCATTTTAACTTGAGACTTAATCTCTGGCAATTCTTATTTTGTGGTTGTGCTTTTTCAACTGTAACTTTTTTTCAACAAAAAATGTCATCTTACTGTCTGCTTATGCTTTTCAAGGTCTTCTAGGCAGTGGAGTAAGATCTACATGTCCCTCCACTGACAGATTGTTGTTAGCAGCTGTTGAGTTGGGGTCGACTCATGACGACCCCAAACACAGCAGAACCCTGTACCATCCCCAAGATCAGTTGGAGATAGGACCACTGTGATCCACAAGATTTTCATTGGCTGGTTTTCAGAAGTAAATTTCCTGACCTTTCTATCTAATCCATTTTAGTCTAGAAGCTCAAGCTGAAACCTGTTCATCACAGCAACACTCAAGCCACCACTGACAGGCAGGCGCTGATTGAGCATGAGATGCATTGGCTGGAAATCAAACCTGAGTCTACTGCATGAAAGGAGAGAATTCTACAAAGAAACCACCACTCACCCATCCACAGACAATACTTATGGTTAGTTCACATCCTCAGCCCCCAAATCTTCACTCATATTACCTCCAATTACAGGAACATTTTCCTTCCTTTTTTTTTTTTTCTTAGATCAGAGATAGTGATTCTCAATATCTAGTATAACGAATCATCTTTATTTTGCATTATTTAATACCTAGAAATTGAATTGGTTTTAAGTAACCAACTGTGTCCTCAAGTACAGCATATGTTGAAACAGAAAAGGAGTAAAAAACATTTTTTAAATTAGCTGATTTTATTAAAGGGTACCTTATAAGAATTTTTCTAGACTTTTCCACTAGTTTCATTTCTATGATGGTCTTGCTCCAAAATATTGCAAAATACATGGATGTTTTTGCAGCTAGTCTTTATTTGTTGCAATGTTTTTTAAACTTAAAACTTACTTTAAACTTTAAAACTTACCAGCCTTGTTTTTAAAACTTATCAACCTTTTCATGTATTACTAATTTAAAATGTGCTTATTGTATAAATTTTGGAAAATACAGAAAGCCACAGTGAAAACAAATTTAGTGGATTCTTACCAGGTGGGAATGATCACTATTAGTATTTTGGTGATGTTTTCTTAGTTTCTTGTATTTATTGAATTCGCTTTTTTTTTTTTTTTTTAAGGAAAGGAGCTTTAGAAAAGATATGATGTAGAAGCAATGATATAAATATTCTCCCAGTGTAATTTGTCCTCCCAAATATACAGCACCCTTTGAAAATGAGAGATTTTATTTAATTAGCAAACAGATTTATAAAGAGAAAGTATTTTCAAATGTTTCAGCAGGATGAAGAGTAAGGAGAACGGGTTACTAATGGAACCCCCTAGGAGACAAACCTGGGTACTAGCCCTTCTTAACATTTTAACTAATGATTTGGAAGTTAAAGCGCATAGTAAAATCTCTGAGTTTGCACATTACGCTAGCTGTTCTTACGGATAAATTATAGTAACATCTCACCAGGCTCTGAGAATAAGCAGAAAAGTGACCGATGAGCTTCAATAAAAATGCATTTTAGGGGAAAAATGTCCTGAGTGGTAGTTTATAATAGGATGGCTTTGGAACTATCATTTATGAAGGATCAAAGAAGAGTGTTTTTATTCTGCTACCCGAAAATATGATTGTAGGCAAAAAAGTCAGCAAAACACTGGTCATTCATTCATTCCACAAATGATTGTTGATTCCCATTACATAATTAACAATCATCATGCTATAATCTGAGGATGTAGGCTTAAAAAATAAACCATGGTAATTTATGGCTCATTTCTAGCAGCTAAACTGCTAAACTCTTCCTCCCCTTTTTTTTCTTATCCCACCTATTAGATCTCTCTAGGGCTTCTAGAGGGAAAATGAGCTTCCAAACTCCCTGATGCTGCTATGCTGGTTGTCTACCTGGTCGTCTGTGATGACTGGACAGTGCTGCTACATTGGCCAACACTTCCTCTTTGGGTTGAATCCTTAGAAATTTTTTTCTTAAGTATGAAGAATGATGTGTGTGTATCTTATCCTAGCAATTTTAATCATACTGTTCTCCAGTCATTTATCTTTCTCATTTGATTTTATTGAAAGATGATAATTTCTAGCCATAAATAATAATTTGGTGCTGTGTATGAAAATTTCAAATCTAGATATTTTCAAAAAGAGCTAGTGACAACATTTTTCTGGAACCTATTTTAACAAGAATATTTTAATTTGGATAGGAAAATAAGTGATGAGATTTTTTTTCTTGGCCATATTGTTGAAGAGCATACTAACACTGAAAATAGTAACAAGTCTATTAAAACAGAATTAATGACAAGAGGAAGTATAAAGTAAAATTATAACACAGCAGCTGTCTGAATTTAGGTGGAGTGGGGAGTTCTCCTTTGAGCCTGTGTACAAGGGGTTTTATGTTTTTATGATTCTGAATGAAAGGGAAGTGTATAAGGGGTGGATGCATTTAGCAATGGAAGCTTTACCACCATAAACTTTGTATCTGTGAGTCCTGCTGGGATTGTGAAATATGATTGTTCCTAGGGTCATAAAACTCTCCAAAAAAAAAAAAAAAAAAAAAATCCTGGAACCATAGTAATTTTAATTCACAATCATTCAAGAAAACCAAATGAAAGCTGTTTGATGGAATCTTGAATGATGATTTGCTGTAAATTTCTTTAGGCCAGGTAAGTCCTTGTCTATCTTGTTTATCATTATACCCCCAATTCCCGACACATGGTAGGAATTCAGTTAATACTTGTTTACTTAACACTTAGTAGTGCCTGCTGTGTGCCAGACACTGTGCTAATGCTTTTCAAATATTAACTCCCTAATTTTTGTAGCAAAAGATATGTACCCCAATAAAAATGAGAAAACTTAAGCATTGAGAAGTTAAGTCATTTGCTCAAGGTCACACAACTTATAGTGGACCCGGGATTCAAGCCCAGGCAGTCTGGCACCAGAGTCTGTGCTTTTAACCATCCTGCTAGGCCTTATTGAATTGAATATAATTTGAGGAGAGTCACTGATTCATATAATTAATGTCTTCATTTTCCATGCATAGTTTTTAAAGCAAATACCCAATTATTTCTCTCTCTTGCCTGAAAATCCCATCGCCCTCCAATTTCATAAGGCAAAACTTACACTTCTTAGCATGGCATTTAAGACTTGGCATAGTATTTAGGAGAATTTGACCTTGTTTATTGCCCACCTGATTCTCTGTACTTCCGTAGCTACAATACAAGATACATAAATGTAGCATCACCAACTCCCTGCGCAGGCTGTTTTGTTTTATACATCAAATGATCTTGACTTCCCTTTGCCCAATCCCATTTTTATTTTGGCGAAGTTCCACTGATCTGTCAAGACCAGATTAAATGTCCCCTTTTTCATGAAGTATGGAGGAAGTTATTTTATTCATATTTATGATTCAGAGTGTAGCACAGTG
The DNA here is from genome assembly GCA_030035585.1 of Dugong dugon. NCBI lineage: Eukaryota > Metazoa > Chordata > Mammalia > Sirenia > Dugongidae > Dugong > Dugong dugon. The sequence goes on along the minus strand of CM057480.1, from coordinate 14,675,798 downwards.
TCTAGTACAAAGAACTGATTGGTACAGTCACAAAAGTGTGCTCTAAACAACTCTAGTAGACTTCACACGTCTTCCCAAACATCTTTACCTGCATCTTTGCATGTCTTTACATGCATCTCTGCATTCCCATAGACTACAATATGAGTTGTGTTCCCTGGGCTTGGGCAGTGCAAGCTTCCATGACAGTACAAGGCAGTAAGTAAAACCAAAAAACCAAGCCCATTGCGGTTGAGTCAGTTCCGACTCACAGCAACCCTAAAGGACAGAGTAGAACTGCCCCATAGGGTTTCCAAGGAGCAGCTGGTGGATTTGAACTGCCGACCTTTTGGTTTGCAGCCTGAGCTCTTAACCACTATACCACCAGAGTTCTATCATAGCAATATGCAAGCCTCCACTGACAGATGGGCGGTGGCTCTACATGAGATGTGTTGGCTGGGAATTGAACCAGAGTCTCCTGCATGGAAGGTGAGAATTCTGCCACACCACTGAACCACCACTGCCCTCCTTGCTGCCGGGTAGTAAGGGGTAAATAAAATTTGTGGAATGAGAATCAGGCATTTATTTGCTATCACAAGGCCAGAGAGCATCAAACCTGGCTCTGTCTTGCTATTAGTTGTTTGAGGGTATTGGCTATGTAGCTTCTAGACTTGTTTCTAAACATGTATCTCCTTCCTGAAAACATAACTGGCTAGAAAAATTGAGGTGAATTCAACTGAAAGTCAAGCCAAACCTTTGGATACTTTTGACTTCCATGTTAAGCAGACTTTTTGGGTCAGCTTGAAAAAAAAAAAAAAAATCACTGATCATTTTACTATTTCAAGCACCATATGCTCTAATGAGAAAGAAGTAAAGGGCCTCTCATCCGGGATTGTTACTGTCGCTTGCATGATCTACAGGGCAAGCAGAGAAAAAGAGGAGGTAGGCCGGAAGTCCTAGCAGCATCTGCAAATCACAGTCCTAAAACTGGCCTGGGCTTCTGTCCCACGTTCAACTCCCCAGCACCAAAACCAGGGGCATGGAAAGATCTGGTGCTGTCAATGACGATAGCTGTCATTTGTGTAGTGACTTCTTCCTGCTAGAATCTTTTCAAGTTGCTAATTTTAATATATATGCTATCTCACATCACTTTAGTTAATATTAAATTTACGTGCTAGAGAAACTGAAGAGCTTGTAATGATTGAAACGTGTATTTTTAGTGTGTTCTCTCTCCGCATGCATATGCGTACATTTATATACACACACACATGTCTATATTGACTACTTCTGTTGTAAGTTTTCAGTGACTTCAAAGTCTTCTCTAAGTTTATCCTGGGTTAAGTTTTATTTAATTTGATGTTTTTAATAAAAATTAAAAAAAGAATAATATGAGGACAGTTACCATTTCTTCAGAGAGGACTATTTGTTAATAGAAAAGGATTTTGATAAGCGGCCAGGAAAATACTGTTTATTAATCAAGCCAGAAATATCCAGTGGGATTGAATTACAATTAATTGTTACTTTGTTTGAGAAAGCTACCACTGTCAGAATTCATGGAGGTGCTAATCTCTCTTCCATTTTTATTTCTCTGCCTGCTCAGAGAAAGTAATTAACGATGATGGGGGGACGGGGGAGGGAGGGGGAAGAAAGCCCATACAATTTGTTTACCAATAAAATATCCTTAAATGAGCGAACTAGCTGATTCATTTAAGTCAGAGGGAGAAATCTATCATCTCCTAGGAAGTTTAAATAAAATGACTCATTTTGTGATATTTCAATGTGTGGCTATAATGTCATAAATAAGAAAAAAATAGTTTCTAGGAATAAGGAAGAAACAGAACTGAAAAGAAGAACAGCTAAAGATGATTTCCCTCTGTATGAACCTATTTTTTAAAAAGCAAAAGTAAAATATGCAAATCATGTGAAACATTGTTTCAAATGACTATTTTTTCAGTGGCTTTTGCTTTGAAGAAAAAAGATGAATGCCAATAGTATTTAACTGTAAATTTTCTTTATAGATCTTTACCAAAAGAAAAAAAAAATTGCTTGAAACATGAAACCATTAGGAAAAAATATTTCACATTGTTTTTGCTAAGCTTATTTAAAATTTTTTCCCTAAATGTAGTTTTTAAACGGAGCCCTGGTAGCGCAGTGGTTAAGAGTTTGCCTGCTAACCAAAAGGTCGGCAGTTTGAATCCACCAGCCTTTCCTTGGAAACCCTATGGAGCAGTTCTGCTCTGTCCTGTAGGGTCGCTGTGAGTCGGAGTGGACTGGACAGCAATGCGTTTGTTTTTGAATACTGATAAAGAATTCTTCAAGAAGTCGGTTCAAATAAAATTATTTTTCAGACTTGTTCGCTGTGTTCAGTTCTTCAGAGATGCTTGCCTTTTGCAGTCTGGTCCTTGAGCAGAGTTTTCTCGTTTTGAATCATGATGTCTTCTGGCCAGAACAAGCAGTGTGGTCTGATGGTTAGAGTGAATCAGGACCCCTTACACCTAACACGGACACCAACAGCTGAACTTTTCAAGAGAAGAAATTAATAGGACACTCTGAAAAACAAATAGTTGAGAAGGCTAGAGACCTTATTCTTTAAACAATGGTCACTTGAACAATCTTTAAAACCATATACTTGAGAAATAAAGCAAAATATCAATCAATAGATTTTTCAGGATCACTTTTTTCCTAGAATTCCTTTATCTTTATGTGGTAGTGTCTGATAAGATATAGCGGATAAGAAAGCATCAGATACAGCCTTGACAATGTATTAAAAAACAAACAATAAAACCCCCATTGTATTGGCATTATAAACCCAAGGACACATTAAAAACTACATATGCATTTATACTTCTTTGTATTTGCCAAGAAGATAATAAACTACATGTATTCACTAATAAGAGAATAGAAACATTCTTATATCCTTGGAGTCTTTAGCAAACGTTTTTGTTGTGTTTTGTTAAGTGAGCTTCCCACAGCTCTTCAGTGAAGTTCCCTTTGAAGAGCATAATGATAAATAATGGAGCTTTTTCAATTGTTATTTCGCCAAAAGGTATTGTCTGAGTTTTTGTGTTCATCGTGACTTGTGAAATTCAGCTGTGTCCTTGGTACTGGCTAGCCAGAGGAGAGAAAAGGCAAAGCCATTCCATTGTAGCTCTTTCTGGAGTGAAAAATCAGATGTCGTGCTTTAATACTTGTTAGTCTGCTAACTGCTGATCTGCCATTCCAGCTGAAGGTGGAAAAGTTACCAACACATCTCTGACTGATCCAAAGTAGCACAGAGATAACCTGGCAGGTCTTTCTGGTAAGAATAGCCCTTTTTGTTTGTATTGTTGGGATACCTTTGAAGATTTAAATTGCCTTTGTCTTTCTTAGTTACGTATCTGCTGAGGGATTATGCTATACGCTATGAATTTCTTCCATTAAGTTGGATTTGGTCTTGGTCTATAAACTGTATATGAATAAGCCCCAAGACTCTGTTGACAGAAACTTCTGTCCTTCTACTGTCTTATGGGTGAAACAAATAATTTCACACTGCTCATGCCCTAGCTATATTTAGTTTTCTTTGCTTTCATAATCAAAATATAAATAATTTTCTTGCCATAAACAGTCATATCAATTTTAATGTACAAGAAGAAAATGCCTGGCTATATTCCTATATTATTATGTCCAAATACCGTTTCATTTCCAAGTTTTTTTTTTTTAATTGAGGAATTTCCTGCACTAGAAAAAGTTTTTGAGTGAGCTATCATAAAGCATAAAATGAATTTAGAGTCTATGACTGACAAATAAGATTTATCAAGCAGCAAAAAGCAAACTGGTACATTTAAAAGTTAATGGTATTTTGGAGTACTGAATTACAGCGGGGATATGACAGAAATATTTTGCAATTCCAAAAAGCACCCTAAAGACTTGAAATGTTTAACGAACCGTATCATGTGGTATTATAATATTGGTTTACATTCCTTTTGGACTATGATTGCATTAACTTCTGTTTTCCAGAGGTGGGTATTTTTGAAGGGCGGCTGTTTATTAATGTTTTGTCATTTTCTTCATAAAGCTTGGTAATGGGCTGTAGCTGGCTAATTTAATCCATAAGGCACTTTCATACTCTCTTGCAGGTTTTAAACAGAAGTCGAATTGCTTTGTTAAATTTAGGTATAGAACAAAGGCATTATGTCATTCTATGTGTGTATATCACGCCGAGCTCCAGTTGTTTAAAAAAAAAAAGAAAATAGTACTTAATTTCTTCCCGTCTCTGATAAGCCGTAAGTATATGACCTCCAAAGCAAACACACAAACCATCATGCCTTTAAACAAACAGTTTAGCTTAATTAGTGAAGAATGTCTGCCTTGAGCATTGTGATCTTTTAAGATGTGTCTATATGGGATCAAATTAACAACAGCAACTCGAAATTTAGATAGGAAATTCAGGGGGCAGTGAGTTTATGTTAATGGGACACGATCCACTCAGAGCAGGGTGAGAATGGTTGCACAATGGGAACAATGTAATCGGTGTCACTGAATTGTACATACAGAAATTGCTGAACTGGTATATGTTCTGCTGTGTATATTCTCAATGACAACAACAAGATAATATATATGAACTAGAAAAACATATATATAAACTAGAAAGACTGGTAACTTTCCTATTTAAGCTCTGTTACTCCCCCCCTCCTCCCTTTCTTGTCACTTCAACTCTTGCTCGTTCAGTAGCCTATTAGGATTTCACAGCAGAAGTGACTTTAATTTTCAAAATCTGCTGTTAATGTTCTGAAACATTCCCACCCCTATTACTATAGGCAGATATTGGCAAACTGGGTTTGTGCTGATTTTTCACAATCCCGGGGACTTGAATGCATTGCCATATGTTAGACGAAGATGACTTATGATGGGAAATCAGTGGAGTGTTTTCAAGTAGACTGGCAGGATGAGGGAATCTTGTCAAGATTCAGAAATTGGATTGTTTGTTTTCGCTTTCTTACGTGATTACTCTAATACAGCATAATCATAACTGAATTGTAACAACATGCTGGCTTCTTTTTATTGCAGCCCGTTGGCAGAGAGCTCTGTCCCATTACTCATTGTTTCTAGTCAGTTTTAATCTTTTCTTGTTTTAACCACTGATAAATTGGTACAAAGGGGGTGAATTTTGTTTCATGATATGTTAGGGGAGTATTTAAATGGAAGAATGAATTTGAGGGATCTGGATGTATTGCTGGAACTTCTTTGAAGACGGTGTAGTTGCTAAACAGCCAAAATGTACCTTTTTAAAAAAAAAAAGTCTGTTAGGATCCCAGAATTACATTCTAGAGATACTTCTCTAAATTTATTTTCATATTGTAATTTGAGTCACCCTGTCCATATTAGTAAGAAGCCCTGGTGGTGCAGTGCTTAAGCACTCGGTTGCTAACCAGATAGTCGATGGTTTGAACCCACCAGCTACTTTGTGGGAGAAAGATGTGACACTGTGCTTCCGTAAACATTACAGCCTTGGAAACCCTATGGGGCAGTTGTACTCTATCCTATATGGTCGCTATGGGTCAAAATCAACTCAATGGCAATGGATTTAAAGGGTGTAAAGAAGCCCTCGTGGTATAGTGGTTAAGAGCTTGGCTGCTAACCAAAAGGCTGGCAGTTCAAATCCACCAGCCACTCCTCAGAAACCCTACGGGGCAGTTTTACTCTGTCCTATAGGGTTGCTATGAGTTGAAATCGACTTGACAGCAACGGGTTTGATGGTGGCACAGTGGTTAAGAGTTCAGGCTGCTAACCAGAAGGTCAGCAGTTTGAATCCACCAGCTGCTCCTTGAAAACCCTATGGGGCAGTTCTCCTCTGTCCTGTAGGGTCTCTTGAGTTGGAATCCACTTGACAGCAGCAGATTTAGTTTTTTGTTATTATTAGTATGAGATCTGGCATGGGGGCAAACGCTTCCTAGGTGGCATTGTGATTTTGAGATGTGTGATGCTTATTGGGGCACAGAATTATTCCTGAGGTTCTATTTGTTTTACAAATTACAAATTAATAAATTGGGCAAGGAGATTTTTTTTAAATTTCATGTGTTGGTACGAGGTTACAAAATATAGTGAAAATGTCCCAAGATTACGATTTATAAGTATAACCTTAACGTATAACATAATCTATAACCTTCTCCAAATATCCAACTTCAGATAAATTCTGTAAAAAAGTCATGGAGTAGTACAGAGGATTGAAATCCAGAAAGGTGTTTTTCACATTAGCTTACCCAAGAGCCTTAACGGAGGCTGCCAACAATCAGGCCAAATGACTAATTTGATTTTCTACTTCTCTTCCCTGTCTTCATCAGAATTCTGATAAGAGGGATTAATTAGCAATAAAGCAACATGAGGCAGAGGGAAAGAAAATGAGGGCATACATAATCCACAAACTATAATCATTCCTGAGTAATCAAAAGTTAACTGTCATTAACATGACATTTGCTTTTAAAGCCAGGCAGAAAATTATGATTTTTGGCACTAGCCTAATCTGTAATTATAGCACAGTCCCATTCTTTCTTTGGGTTAGTGCAGATAGCTATAAATTATATTAGTCTAGGGCTTTTGTGTCATTTCCTTTCCTTTTCCATGATTTATATAGTCAGAATACTGACCTATAATTAAGTGTACTTGAGAATGGTCTCTGGTTAATTAAATGCTGTGGAGTGTGTGGGGTGTGCTTTGCCAAAATTCCAAACGAAAAGGCCAGTCCTGGGTTAAATATCTGTGAGGAGCCTGGATGAGTCTTCAGTGCTGGTCATACATGACTGTTGAAGCTGTCATGAACATTAAAAATGAATCTTTGTTGACCATTGTCTATAAAAGAATATAAAATTCATCTTTTGTATAATTTAAGAATATCCATTCAAAAAAGTGACAGATTTGTTTGAGGCATGCCCCAGTTTTGAACAACTATTAAAAAAGATCTGTTGCTATATGGAAACAAAAATTAAACTCTTGTCTTCCTTCCTCTTTTTGTCCTCGTCCTTACATCTGTCCCCGTAACTAATCTCCATTCTCTGCCAGAAACTCACTTAATTTGATTTTATATCTGTTTAAGAATTCACTTCTATGTGTGGTACAGTAAGCTGGAGAAGGAGTTTCAGTACAACCAATTTCTTTACCCGGAGAGCCTGCTCAGGTGCCAGAACCCTCTCTAACTCCAAGGGTAAGTTGAGGCTGTGTTCCTACTTTACCCCACTTTTTATCCTTACTGCCCTCTCCCAGCAACTACTCTCCACACAAGTACATGTATGTGCCAGATGACGCGGATCTTGCTTCCATTCCAAGATCCCAAGGCAAAACCTAAGACCTGAACCAGCTAAAGAGAAAGGAAGGAAGGAAGCAATAGGGTGGAGGACAGGAAAGGCCCTTGTTCCCCTCTAGTTTGACTTAGCAAAGGAAACTCTAGAACTGTCTAGGGGCTGCATCAAAACATCTTTTTAGGCCATTGCTCATAGCGGTTGGATCATTGGTATACAGCAGAGGACACGCACTGGTAGCCAGGTGGAGGGCATTGAGCCCACAGATGTTTTATTTGGCACATAGAGTGTTCCTCTAAAAAATTGAGCCAGCATTTAAAAAATTAGAGATTTCAGTCCAAAATCCAACTTTAGGTTTCTTTTTTAAAAATCAGTAGATTGGCAAAACGGGGTCTGTATACTTCAAAGTCGACCTGAGTAGATTGGAAATGAGAAGGGCGGCCATATTTGTTGATGATCCATTTGATTCATAACATTACTGTGTGACGCCAGTATGGATTGGAGTTGGCATCCACCCTCCTCACCACTGCTCCCCTGTACACCCACACATACGTGCAGTTAATGACTTGCATGTTGGTGGTGATTATCGAGAGAGAGAGAGAGAGAGATGGAGAAATTGACAGATGATCAAGATTAACCTTGGTTGGGCCAAGATTAAAATGAGAGTAGGGAGGGTGGCAAGGTGGCCTTCCAGGTATTAAGCTGAGCCATATAAAGTTTACATTTTTATAGGTCAAAACTGATCAAATACTGACAATTTTATACTTACAACTCCCTTTTAAAAAATTTCCACCACAGCCCTAGAGTTATCCTTGCTCAATGATGTTTGTCAGAGAACGGTGTTCTCCTTTGGGACCCCTAGGCTTTGAGTGTTTCTTGCCCACCTTTTAGGGAACAACTACCCTCTTCGTTCCCCCACAGATATATTTTGATTTTAAGCACAGGAGAGATTGTTCCTCCCTATTAATAAATAAATAAATAAATGAATAAAACAACCAACTATTTACAGGCAGATTCACTGCCTTGTGATATGTAGCTTTAATACTCCAAACCCAGAAAGATTAATGCGTATAGATGTTGTTGAGTGCTGTTGAGTCTATTCAGACTTAAAGCGACCCCATGTAACAGAGTAGAGCTGCCCCATAGGGTTTCCTAGGCTGAAATCTTTATGGGGGCAGATTGCCAGGTCTTTATTCCACAGAGCAGCTGGTAGGTTTGAACCAAGGACCTTTCAGTTAGCAGCCAAGTGCTTAACCATTGCACCACCAGGGCTCCTTAGAGAGAAACAGAGAAATGACAAAAACTGTATTAAACGGTCCACATAAATTCAGGGACTTGGTCTCTTTTATATTATAGTTAAGACCTAGCTCTTCTTTTCTTTTGCCACAGAAAATATTTATTGGATCAGAGAAAAATCAAGTTAGTCTTAGATATTCTAATCAAAGTTTCATTGAAGCCAAACTTTGATCAACACTGTTGTTTCCATTTTTCAAGTCCATATGTGGAAGTTTTTGGTTTCAGATTAACTGTCCTGGTTATGATTTTATAATTTTAATTCCTCTGTGAAAATCATCACAGCTGACAAGTCTCTTCTTTGCAAAACTAACAAAATTATACTTCTCTGACCTCTCCTTTTTCCAATATTGGAAGTTAATTTGTTAGCTCGCTGTAACACATAGCTGACAAAGGCCTTTACATAGTCATATATGATCACATGTGTTTTGATTCTGAAAATATGTACACATACACACACACTGAGGAATAAGTTACAAAATACAATCTAACACAAATGGTATTTTCTGTCATGCTTTTCATTATAAGCAAATTCCAGTCATATTAGAGAAATGTTATGATTCTCATCAAAACAATAATGTTCTCACTCACTCAGGCACACTTTAATTTTAATATGGAAATGAGCTTTGGGGTTGAGTATGTAGAGTCAAAGTGAGTTCTGAATCCCTTCACTGGTTACTTCAGTAGGAAAGAAACCACTCCTGGCAGTGATCGGAACACTTCTGCTTTAAACGGTTCCGGTGGTCTGTGTCTGCAGTCAAAGATGTGGCGTATGTTTTCATCTTTTCACAGCACAAAAGGAGTTTCATTTGACAATTTCATACCAAGTAGTCTCTTCTATTCAGCCATGGAAATAATGGGAGCATCTCAGTGGGCGGGACTTTCTTCACTGGCTCAGGAAAGTCTCAGGACTAAGATACAGGTCTGTGGTGATGCCGGTGTGGTGAAAAAGAAGTTTTTATGTTATGTGAAGATCTAAATTAATTCCATTCCCTCTTGCTTTTTACAGCAGGGAAGGGGTTAGGACTGACTTTATATCGTTCTAGTTTTGAAAATAATCATGCTAGTGAACTGCCTGGCTAAGCAAAAACTAAGGTTTCCTCTCCATCCAATCCCTCTCCTAGGTCTTTTCCCATTCTTGTATCTGAATGGCAGTCCCCCACCGGGCATTCTCCTTTAGCTGGGCCAAATTGAGTTCCTGTCCTTGTGTGTTCTCAGCATATCCAGCCAATCTCATCTACCACATGCTGGGGAAAGGCATGGACTGTAGGCTGTCATTGTGCTACTCAACGATGTTGGGACGTGGGGAAGGCGTGGGCTCTGGAGTTACAGTGTTCTGAGCTTGGGGTCTGATTCTATCCCTTAACTGACTTTGTGAACTTGGGCAAGTCATGTAATTTCTTGGAACATCAGTTTTCCTCATCTGGTATGTTATTTATGAGACATACAGGAATTTAGAGAGAAATTGAGCACAAGGACCAAGGGCTTGGTTGGGAGGCTGGGGATCCAAGGAGAGAACAAGGTCAGTGAGGAATTACTAGGGATGGAGCTGCTCAAGGGACTTTTAAGAACAGAGCCAGTTGCTGTTGAGTTGATTCTGATTCATGGCAACCCCATGTGTGTCAGAATGGAACTGTGCTCCAGAGGGTTTTCAGTGGCTGATTTTTGGAAATAGATTGCCAGACCTTTCTTCTGATGCATGTTGGGTGACATGAACCTTTCAACTTTAAGATTTAGCAGCCAAGTGCGTTACCCATTTGTGCTACTCAAAGAACAAGGCCAGCCATTGTTAAATATTAAGTTGTTCATCATCCCTTCCATTACTACCAACCAGTAGGAAAAAAAATTTCATTGCTGATACTTTAGAATGGGCATGAGTTAAGGGAAAGAGAGTTACACTTTGGAACTAATAGTTCATAGAGAGAAAAGAACAGACATGGATCAAGGATGTAAGGTGGATAGGTAATGTCATCAGAAACAGAGAACTGAAGTCAGCAATTATGAGGTGAAATGGAGTCTCCTTGAGCGTTCTTAGAGATTTTGGACAAACTTTGTATTGCTGTCCATATTATGTCAAGAATATTTTCAGAAAGCACCATTCTTACCTAGAACAAAAGATACTTTAATGTAAAAAAGAAATAATCATAGAGTAAAGGACAGTCCATTAAACTGAGTAAATATAGCTTTATGAAAAAACTCACTATACTCATCATTGCTTCATTTTGCCATGGACTGTTGAACATTCCATTCACAGACTCCCATTTCAGAATATTATATCCAGATTCCATCTCATTCTTTCAAAACTAAAGAAACCAGTATCTACATGGAGTAACCCCACTTTACATGGTTGGGAGGCCAAACACTTGGATCTAAATTCCAGGTTTTGAATTTACACTTCTCCTTCTGCCTTATCAAACTGCCTCATGAGAACAAAGTGCAGCTAATCCGTATCCCAAGCTGAAGAACTTCCCCTCTAAAGGAAGTAATAGTTTGCACAGCATATGATGATTTGGTCATATTGACATAAAAGGTTTCTTACATTTGTTTGTTTGTTTTTCTTTTTTTTTTTTGGTCCAAGCTCCTCATTTTGCAGATATTTTCATTTAAGTTTGGAAGAGTTAAGTGATTTGTCCAAAGTCACACAGCTATTTTTTGGCAAAAGTAGAATTGATCAGTGTTTCATTATTCCCAGTTCAACTAGACATTCATTCATCCAAGCAATATTTGAACACCTACTTTGTTCTAGCAATGATGTCACTTTAAGGACTAAGGTGCGCCTTACCCAAGCTGTGGTGTTTCCAGTCGCCTCATATGCATACGAAAGCTGGACAATGAATAAGGAAGACAGAAGAAGAATTGATGCCTTTGAATCATGGTGTTGGTGAAGAATATTGACCATACCATGGACTGCCAGAAGAATGAACAAATCTGTCTTGGAAGAAGTACAGCCAGAATGCTCCTTAGAAGCAAGGATGACGAGAGTTCGTCTCACATACTTCGGACATTTTATCAGGAGGGACCAGTCCCTGGAGAAGGACATCATGCATGGTAAAGTAGAGGGTCAGCGAAAACGAGGAGGACCTTCAATGAGATGGATTGATAGTGGTTGCAACAATTGGCTCAAGCATAACAGTGATTGTGAGGATGGCACAGGACTGGGCACTGTTGTGTTCTTTTATACATGGGTTCGCTATGAATTGGAACTGACTCAGTGGCATCTAACAACAACTTTGTGCTAGTCATCACGGTTAGGTGCTTTTTGTTGTTAGGTTCCATTGGGTCAATTTCAACTCATAGTGACCCATGTGACAGAGCAGAACTGCCCTGTAGGGTTTTCTTGGCTGTAATCTTTTTGGAAGCAGATGTCCAGGTCTTTCTCCTGCAGAACCAGTGGGTGGGTTTGAACCACCAACCTTTCAGTTAACAACCAAGTACTTAACTGTTGAGCCACCAGGGCTACTTGCATTAGGTATTAGGGATATGATAATAAACCAAAAATCTTGCAGCTTTGTGTATAATTGTTGGAATTGGGACGATACCATCCAGAAAGTACTAATTATAGATATTTCAAACCTTTAAAAATGAAATGGACCTTAAAACCAAAGCCAAATCCATTGCCATCGAGTCGATTCCAACTCATAGCGACTCTATAGGACAGAGTAGAGCTGCCCCATAGGATTCCCAAGGAGCGGCTGGTGGATTTGAACTGCCGACATTTTGGTTAGCAGCCGAACTCCTAATCACTGCGCCACCTAGGGTTTATTTATTCTACTTCTTATTTGAGATAACGAGGCCCTAATCTAAAGAGGTGGTTTGGGATGAACAGATGGAAGTTAGTAATTCTGGTGTTAAGAATCAGCAAGACTTGATAGCATATTGTTAATATGAAGGCTGAAAGAGAAGTCAAAGATGTACAGAGTATGTACAAAGATATATGGATATACAAAGACATGCAGAACAGCATAGTGGGTTAAAATCATGGACTTTGGAATTCTAATTCTGCCATTGCTACCTGCATGACCTTAGTCAAGCTATACGAACTCCTCTGTGAAATCAAGAGCATTTCAATTTTAGGGTTTTTGTGAGAATCAAGTGGTATTGTATTTGTTACATGTGAAGTGCGTGGCCTAGGCACATAGTAAGCTCTCAGTAGGTATTACTGTCAAGGGGCATTAGTGACATTGATTTAATGAGAAAAAGATGAGATGTGTTGGCTTAGGGGAATTCTTTTCTCCATTAACTTAGGATTTGAATTTTGATCTGTTAAGCCTCTAGAACTTGGCTCCATCAATTAACCGTTCTTTTTCTTGTATACTCAGGCTAACTCCAAGTTTAATTTTGTTTTAAAAAAAATAAAAAAGGTTTTAAGGAACCAAAGTTGATTTGGACCATCAAAAGTTTTGGACAGATAAACACCTGGAACAAGGATTCAGTGAAAGATGAGCAGGAAGAACATGTAGAGCAATCTAGAGGAGAAGCGGTCATTGTGGGGTCAACAGTACAGATCATGAACCCGTAGTGAATGATGCCAGGGAGCTTATTGATTCGGATACCAAAGACAGACCACGTAAGGAAGAATTATGTTGGGGTAATCTCAGCCCTAGTTTGTAAAATACTTCTGAGTTGGGGGAGGGGGTGGGGAGTAACCAAAAGCATCACATGAAACAAACTTCTATTTCCTTTTAGTGCACTTTGTGAAGGTTATTAAGAATGTAATTCCTTCTGCTTGCTATGCGATTAGCAGCCAGACCTTTTGGGGGTAAATTTCCACTACTACGCTCTAGTTATCGTAAATGGAATTTGCATGCCTAATTCTCTTCCCTCCATATTGAATCCATACCCCTTTAGGTCTAACGACATGCTAAAAATGATTCCAAGTCTCCAGTGTTGATTGTAGGCCATATGTTAGCACTAATTATATAAATGAGACTTGGTGGAAATGTGACATGCTAAACATTCCGGGCTTAAGGAATTACCTAAATGAATTCTAGCTTGAGTTAGTGCTAGCAGAGGCAAGGAAATGCGAGCGCAGGTTTTGAGCAGATGTTAACAAGTCTGCATAGTTCTTCGTTGTCTTTACTTGTCTCACTATAAGGACTGCTGATGGAACACTGTGTCAGAATATTTTAAGGTGCCATTTTCCTGAAAATTGCATTTTGCACCTACAGATGGATCCGTTTCTGAATAAGCAGAATGGAGTGACAGAAAATCATAGGCTAGAATCTACAGTATTGCTGTGCATTTGAAAGGTTAGGACTCAGTGGGGTCAATTGTCATGGTCATCATGACACGGAGGCTGGGGACTCCTGGAGGGACATTTGATCTCAGTATCAAACATTCCTAAATTTTAATTTTCAAATTAAAGAGGAGAAAAGAAGAATGGTTCTAATTCAAAGCAAAAGTGAATAACAACGTTGTGAATATCTGGCATTTTCTTTATGGGTATAATACTTAAGGAAAATAGCGCCTTGGTATATATTGATTGAAGTGGCCAGGGAAGCTTTGAGACCCTACATCATGTCAAGGCAGAACTGCAGCTCACCCCCTGTACTTGGAAATCATGAATTCCTGTACATGTCAATGATTGCCTGTTTCAGAGCCCGTAGAAGACTGAACTTACATCCCAGTTTCTCTCACTTAATAGACTTACTGAGGTTGAATTGTATTGTTTTAAAAAGTGATAAGGAATCAGCTGATTGACAAACAATCCCAAATTCAATAAGTGTATTTTAAATATCTCCTTCATCATGGCACTTAAAATCCCAGCTCCATCTTTTATTTCTCGGTTCCCCACTGGGTCTAGTGTTTGACACAAAATAAATGTTTGCTGAGTGAGTGTTGCTGAAACCATATAAATAGCTAACATTTATTAAGGGCTTACCAGTTGCCATTGAGTCAACTCTGACTCATGGCAACCCCATGTGTGTCAGAGTAGAACTGTGCTCCATAGGGTCTTCAATGGCTGATTTCTCAGAAGTAGATCGCCAGGCCCTTCTTGTGAGGCACCTCTGGCTGGATTTGAACTGCCAACCTTTCAGTTAGTAGCTAAACATTTAACTATTTGTGCCACCTAGAGACTTTGTGTACTAAATATTTGACTAGCAGTATCTCATTTAATCCCTACTGATAACCTTCTTAGATGTTCGATGAGAGCTTCTCTTGTTTTGCAGTTATGAAAATTAAGGATGAGGAAGATAAAGCAACTTGCTTAAAATCACACAAACAGAAATGATAGGACTGGAGTTTGGACCTAGGAATGTTTGACCATGTGCTTGTCGCATGTCCATTTCGGGTGTGAATTCTGTGCTAAGGTGGTTGTCCTCAAACCCAGATCTCTGGATATATTCTTGAGGTTTTGCAAGTTTCCTTGGTGAGTTGTTTTCTTTTTTTTCAACCGCAGTGGTAATCTAAATAGAATAGATATGAGTGTATTCTTAATCCTCAGGATGACCACATTGCATTGGTATTTACTATCAGGTTAGTGCCAACTAGTACTACTCTAATTTTTCAATATTATTCAGGGAAGGACAGAGGCTGAGTAAATATGGAGATAATAATGGGTTCATGCCTATGACACGTGAGTAACATTAAGGGTTTTGGAGTGGTTTAGGTAGAGAACCAGAGAAGAGACAATTTCCACAGGGCACACAGCAATGGTGATTGACAACCTGCAGAAAGTGTGCAAAAGACCTCTTTAAAGTGTTGAAAAGCAAAGATGTCACTTCGAGGACTAAGGTCCGCCTGACCCAAGCCATGGTATTTTCAGTCACCTCATAGCATGTGAAGGCTGGGCAAGGAATAAGGAAGACCGAAGAATCGACGCCTATGAATTAAGGTGTTGGTGAAAATATTGAATATTCTGTGGACTGCCAGAGTGAACAAATCTGTCTTGGAATAAGTACAGCCAGAGTTCTCAGAATGGTGACACTTTGCCTCCCATTCTTTGGACATGTTATCAGGAGGGACTAGTCCTTGGAGAAAGGGTATCATGCCTGGTAAGGTAGAGGGTCAGTGAAAACGAGGAAGAACCTTGACAAGGTAGATTGACACAGTGGCTGAAACAACGGGCTCAAACATGGCAGTGAATGTGAGGATGGCACAGGACCAGGCAGTGTTTCATTCTGTTGTAAATAGGGTCTCTGTGAGTTGGAACCTACTCAATGGTACCTAACAGCAACCAAAACAGAAACTGCCTTTTCAGTTGGGCGACATTCACATGGGAAACAGTGACATAGTTTCAATAAACAAATATTTTCCATTATATTAAAGATGATGTAATTTTTTTTTCTAGTCTTAAATAGGCTTGTTTATTTTTCTTTGTAATCTTTCTTTAGCATTATGACTGTAGAGCACTTCAGACATATGGGGTTTACAATTTCCTGTTTGTGAATATTTGTGTAATAATAAAATGAATTTGTCAAGATTGAGAAGGGAGCCATAAGTTGGTTGTTTGTTTTTTTTTTTTTCCCTTTCAAAGGAATCAGTATACTCTTTGAAGTCAGAGTGCCCACATCAGGCTATGCAAATCATACTATCCCCAGGGACTGAACTGAAACTAGATCAGGATGATAACTGTGTGTGTGTCAACACACTCATGTATGCATATGTGCTTTAACATACCTGCTAATGTCTAGAACGCAGTGTTGGTGATGGGAGGGTGTGAGAATGGCTGAGTAGCATCTCCTAGGACCCAGCTAGTTAGGTGTTGATTTGAGTAACAATTTATGAAGCAACCTTCCTCTCCCATATGATTCTTTCTCTGGGTGTCTTGTCTGTCCAGCTCCTAATGTACCAAAGAAACATGGCTTCTTTGAACTGGTATATTTCCAGAATCTTAATCTCAGTGATCCTGTCTTGCTAGGATATAAAGGGGTATTCCTCTGGCACATTTGATCACTAGAATATCTTTATATGCTGGTGTCCAGCCAACAAGCAGCAAACCTGTACATAGATATGTTTCTTGTTCTCCTTGCCACCTTACACAACTCCCTACAGCATTACTTCTCTCCGAAGTCAGTGACGCATCCGTGAGGCTTAGAGAGTTGGACAAGACCAATTCGAAGTAGTTAATGTTTTGCTTTCAAGCAGACAACAATTCTTCCTTAGAAGTTTTATCTGCTCCTTATTTTCTTTGGAACTCACAGAACTCTAATGCTTCAAGTATTCCTGAGAACCCCATAATAGGTTACTTAATCGTGATTCAAATTCAAGTGGTTATGTAATTAGTGGACAAAAACCCATTGAATATGTTTTCCAGAGTTGCAAATTAATTTTACTAAAACGAAGCTAGTTTAGAGTGGTAATTACATAACCAAATCTATTGCCTTTAAAAACTAAGAAGGGATGAGGAGTTGGGGACAATAAGCACATAGTGAAGAGTGCTACTATTTCTCTGCAGAGTGTTTTGCAAAGGTGGTTACCAAGCTGTATCTAACACAGGTGTTTCTACTATTATATAATAATATGCATTCATGGAAAAACCTGGAATTCTGGAACATGACATATGAATGATAAGGCTTATGGAAAAAAATAGAAGAGACCACTAAAAAGGTATACAACTTTGTAACTTCAAACCAAAGAGACCTAATTAAAAATTACAGTTGAAAATATATGCTTAATCCCTCATAAAGAAATACTTCATATATATGGGACATTACATTTTTTAAAAAGTGAAAATGACTTTATAGAAAGGTTGAGGCTGCTGAGTTATGGAGATAAGACTAAATGGGTAGAAGCCTATTATAAGCCTTTTCAAGACAAGGCATGTGGCCAAATTGAGCAACACAGGTGATTTGTCTATACAGTTCATTTCTCCACAGCTTTCTATATTAGCATATATTGTGTTCAACTGTTACTATTTACTGCAAAATATTAATGTACTTGGAAAAGTTATGTATGAACCTATATGACTTCTTCCTTAAGCTGACATCATTCTTCTATTTACCAGTCCCGTAGTGTAAATTTGTGTTACAGATACATATTTCGTAGCAAAACGGATGGAGTTTATCAGGATATTGGAATGATAATTCACCTGATAAAAATCTTTTTTTTTTTTTAACATTTTATTATTGTTGAGGTGAAAGTTTACAGAGCAGATTAGTTTCCCGTTCAACAATTTATGCACAGCTTGCTTTGTGACATTGGTTGCAAACCCCTGAATATGTTAGCACTTTTCCTCCTTCCTCCCTGGTTCCCCGTGTCCATTGGCTCAGCTTTCCTGCCCCTACCATTGTTCTGTACTTTGCTTTTGGGCGAATGCTGCCCTTTGGTTCTAGTATAGTTGATTGTTCTGAAGTGTGCATTCCTCATTGGTGTTATTGTTCATTTTATAGGCCTGTCTATTTTAAGGCTATAATGTGATCTCTGGAAATGATTTCATTTCCAAGTTTGAAAGGTGCCTAAGGGCCATAGTTTCTGGGGTTCCAGTAGTCTCTATCAGACCAGTAAGTCTGATCTTATTTATGAGTTTGAATTGTGTTGTAACTGGTAGATTTGAACTGCACCATCTAGTTATTCTGGTGTCAGGCTAGTGGAAGCCATGGTTCATGTGGTCTATTAGTTCTTTGGACTGATTGTTTCCTTAGGTATTTATTTTTCTTCACAGTTCTTTTGCTCTGGATGAGAAGAGACCAATTGTTCTACCTTAGATGGCAGCTTACGAGCTTTTAAGATGTCAGTTGCTAGTCACCCAGGTAGGATGTAGAACATTGTCTATATGGATTATGACATGCCAATTGACCTAGATGTCCCCCAAGTCTATGGTCCCTATTCCTCAAGCCCAGTATCTCAGTCCTGGGAGGTATATGGTTATGGCTAAGAAGTTTTCATGACTGTGTCGCCTGTGCACACTATTGCGTACATGGGTATATTAAAGCATGTACACATATATATGTATGTGGGTGTATTTCCATGTGCCCTCCCACCCCTGTTGAGCTTAAATATCTACCTATGTATCCACTTGTATATTATTGTTTTTTTATTGTTGTTGCAGGATTGTATATGTATTAGTATTTACTGTTGTTGCCTTTTAAGCTTGCATACCTTTCAGTGTCTTCTTTTACTTTGATTATGTTGTGCTGACTTCCCCTCATATTGTGTATTTTGTCTCCCTTCACCAAAGTTAGTCTACTATCTAGTTGGTGGCTTTCCCTCCCCCACCTTTTCCCAACCCTGGTAACCATCAAAGAATGTTTCTGTCTGTGTGAAAACCTTCTCTTGACTTTGTAATAAGTGGTCTTATACAATATTTATCCTTTTGTGATTGACTTATTTCACTCAGCACAGTGTGCTCCAGTGGTCTCATACAATATTTGTCCTTTTGTGATTGACTTATTTCAGTCAGCATAATGTCCTTCAGGTTCATCCATGCTGTGTGATGTTTTGTGGATTCATAGTTATTCTTTAACGAAGCATAGTATTCCATTGTGTGTATTTACCACAGTTTGTTATTTATTCGTTGATGGGCACTTAGGCTGTGTCCACCTTTTTGCTATTGTAAATAATGCTGCAGTGAACATGGGTGTGCATATGTCTATTTGTGTGATAGCTCTTATTGCCCTAGGATGTGTGCCTAGGAGTGGGATTGCTGGATCATATGGTATTTCTATTTCTAGCTTTTTGAGGAAGCCCCAGATCATTTTCCATAGTGGTTGTACCGTTTTACATTCCCACCAGAAGTATATGAGAGTTCCAGTATCCCTATAGCCTCTCCAGCATTTGTTGTCTGTTTTTTTGATCAGTGCCATTATCACCAGTGTGAGATGGTATCTCATTGTAGTTTTAATTTGCTTCTGTCTAATGGCTAATGATTGCAAGCATCTCTTCATGTATTTGTTGGCTATCTAGATGTCATCTTTGGTGAAGTGTCCTTTGCCCATTTTTTAATAGAGTTGTTTGTCTTTTTGTTGTTGAGTTCCTAGAGTTTTCTATAAATTTTGGAGATGAGACCCTTGTCTGATGTGTCATAGCCAAAAAAAAATTTCCCAGTCTGTGGATTCTCTTTTTTCACTCTTTTGATGAGCATAAGTATTTGATTTCCAGGAGGTCCCAATTGTCTAGTTAATCTTCTGCTGTCTGTGCATTTTTAATTATGTTTGATAGTCTATTTATGCCATAAATTAGGGCTCCTAGGTTTGCCCCTATTTTTTTCTTCTACAGTCTTTGTAGTTTTAGGTTTTACATTTAGGTCTTTGATCCATCTCTTTAGTTTTTGTGTGTGGTGTGAGGTGTGGATTCTGTTTCAGTTTTATGCAAATGGATACTCAGTTTTGCCAGCACCGTTTGTTGAAGAGATTATCACTTCCCCAGTTAATGGACCCTGACCCTTTTTCGAAGATTGGCTGTCCATAGCTGGATGGATTTATTTCTGGATTCTGTGTTCTATTCCATTGCTGTATGTGAATTTGTTGTACCGCTACCAGGCTGTTTTGACTTCCATGGCTGTACGGTAGGTTCTGAGATTGGGTCGTGTGAGGCCTCCTACTTTTTTCTTCTTCTGCAATAATGCTGTGCTTTTCCAGGGCCTCTTTCCTTTCCACATAAAGTTGGTGATTAGTTTTTCCATCTCGTTAAAGAATTTTGTTGGAATTTGAATCCAGATTGCATTGTATCTGTAGATTGCTTTGGGTAATGTTGTCATTTTCACAATGTTAAATCTTCCTATCTGCAAGCATGGTATGTTTTTCCATTTATTCAGGTCTCTTGGGGTTTCTTGCAGTAATGTTTTGTAGTTTTCTTTGTATAAGTCTTGTATGTCCCTAGTTAGGTTTATTCCCAAATATTTTATCTTTGGGAGGCTATTGTAAATGGTATTGTTTTCCTGATTTCCTTTTCTGAATTCTCTTGGCTAGTGCAGAGGAATTCGACTGGTTTATATACATTAATCTTGTACCCCTCTGCTTTGCTAAATCCTTCTATTAGTTCCAATAGCTTCCAGGTAGAGTCTATGAGGTTTTCTATGTATAGGATCATGTTATCTGCATATACGAATAGGTTTACTTCTTCCTTGCAAATTTGGATGCCTTTTATTCCCCTATCTTTTCTTATTGCTCTATCTAGGACTTCCACTAGAATATTGAATAAATGTGGTGATACAAGGCATCCTTGTCTAGTTCCCGTCCTCAAGGGGAATGCGATCAGTCTCACCAGTGAGAATAATGTTGACTGTTGGTTTTGTATATATGACCTTAGTTATGTTTAGGAATTTCCCTTCTATTCCTATGTTACTGAGAGTTTTTTATCAAGAAGCGGTATTGGACTTTATCAAATGCGTTTTCTGCACTGATTGAGATGATCAAGTGATTCTTTTTCTTTTATTTACGTGGTGAATTACATTGATTGATTTTTCTAATGTTAAACCATCCGTGCATGCCTCCTATGAACCCCACTTGGTCATGGTATATTATTTTTCTGATAACTCTGTTGAGTTCTGTTGACAAAGATTTTGTTGAGAATTTTCGTGCTTGTATTCATGAAGTATATTAGTCTGTAATTTATTTATTTATTTATTTTTTTAGTGGTGTCTTCTGCTGGCTTTGGTATCAGGGTTATGCTAGCTTCATAGAATGAATTTGGGTGTATTCCTTCCTTTTCTATGTTCTGGAAGAGTTTGAGTAGGATTGGTGTCAGCTATTCTCTGAATGTTTAGTAGAATTCTCCAGTGAAGCCGTCTGGGCTGGGGCTTATTTTGTTGCAAGGGTTATTTTGTTTGTTTGTTTGTTTAATCTCTTCAGTTTCTTCTTTTTTCGTGGGTCTGTTTAAATTTTCTAATTGACTTAGTGTTGGTTTAGGTAGGTAGTGTGTTTCTAGAAATTTGTCCATTTCTTCTAGGTTTTCAAATTTGTTGGCGTACAGTTTTTCGTAGTATTCTGTTATGATCCTTTTTATCTCAGTTTGTTCTGTAGTAATGTTGTCCTCTCATTTGTTATTTTGGTTATTTGTACCTTCTCATTCTTTTCCTTTGTCCGTTTGACCAGTGGTTTGTCTATTTTATTGATCTCTCAGAGAAACAACTTCTAGTCTTGTTGATTCTTCTCTATTGTTTTTCTGTTTTCTAGTTCATTTATTTCTACTCTAATTTTTGTTATTTCCTTTTTTCTGGTGACTGTGGGCTTCTTTTTTTCTGTTTGTTTCATTTGTAGGGTTAAGCTATTGACTTTGTCCCCCCACCTTTTTCTTTTGATGTGGGCATTTATTGCTACCAATTCTCCTCTGAGCACTGCTTTTGCTGTGTCCCACAGGTTTTGTTATGTTGTGTTTTCATTCTCATTTTTTAAATTTCATTTTTAATTTCTTCTATTACCCAGTGATTTTTTTAGCAAGGTATTCCTTCAGTTTCAATGAATTTGATTTTTTTTCCCTGTTATTGATTTCTAGTTTTATAGTGTGATGGACAGAGAAGACGCTTTGTATTTTTTTGATGTTTTTTAACTTATCGAGGCCTACTTTGTGACCTAAAATATGGTCTATTCTGGAGAATGATCCATGTACGTTGGAGAAGAATGTATACTGTGTTGCTGTTGGGTGGAACATTCTATATATGTCTATGAGATCAAGTTAGTCAGGGTCTTCTGTATCTTTGTTTACTTTCTATTTGTTCTAATAGAAAATGGTGTTTTAAAGTCTCCTACTATTACTGTGACCTGTCAATTTCTCTTTTCAATGCTGTTAGAGTTTTTGTGTATTTGTTATATTATTTTAAATATTTTTTTATTTTTTCCCATACAAAAATTTGTACGTACATTATTATGTGACTAATTGCTCTCCACATACTGTGACAGCACACTCCTCCTTTCTACCCTTGATTCCCCATGTCCATTCAACCAGCTCCTAACACTCTCTTCCTTCCCATTTCACCTCTGGAGAGAAGCTGCCCATTTAATGTCTTGTATCTCCTTGAGCTAAGAGGCACACTCCTCACGAGTATCACTTTATGTCCCACAGTCCAGTCCAATCCCTGTCTGAAGAGTTGACCTCGGAAATTGTTTTAGGTCTGGGCTGATAGAGAATCCAGGGGCCATGCTTTTCAGGGTACCGCCAGTCTCAGTCAGACCATTAAGTCTGGTCTTCTTACTAGAATTTGAGTTCTAGTTCTTCTGGTCTCAGGCTGATGAAGTCTCTGGTTTATGTGGCCCTTTCTGTCTCTTGGGCTACTACTTTCCTTGTGTCTTTGGTGTTCTTCCTTCTCCTTTACTCCAGGTGGTTGGGACCAATTGATGCATCTTAGATGGCTGCTTGCAAGCCTTTAAGACCCCAGACGCCACTCACCAAAGTAGGATGCAGAACATTATCTTAAAAAGCTTTGTTATGCCAGTTGACCTAGATGTCCCCTGAAAGCATGGTCCCCAGACCTCTACCCCTGCTACTTTGTACCTCAAAATGTTTGATTGTATTCAGGAAACTTCTTATCTTTGGTTTAGTCCAGTTGTGCTGACTTCCCCTATAGTGAGTGCTGTCCTTCCCTTCACCTAAGATAATTCTTATCTACTGTCTAGTTAATAAATAACCCTCCCCTCCCTCCCTACCCTTGTAACCATCAAAGAATGTTTTCTTCTGTGTTTAAACGTTTTCTTGAGTTCTTATCATAGTGGTCTTATACAATATTTGTCCTTCTATGACTGACTAAATTCACTCAACATAATGACCTCCACCTTCCTCCATGTTACAAGATGTTTCACGGCTTCATCGTTGTTCTTTTTTGTTGCATAGTATTCCATTGTGTAGATGCACCATAATTTGTTTATCCATTCATCCAGTGATGGGCACCTAGGTTGTTTCCATCTTTTTGCTATTGTGAACAGTGTTGCAATGAACAGGGGTGTGCATATATCTATTCGTGTGATGGCACTTATTTCTCTAGGCTATATTCCAAGGAGCAAGATAGCTGGATCGTATGGTACTTTTATTTCTAGCTTTTTAAGGAAGTGCCAAATCAATTTCCAAAGTGGTTGTACCATTTTACATTCCCACCAACAGTGTAGAAGTGTCCCAGTCTTTCCACAACCTCTCCAACATTTATTTATTTATTTATTTATTTGTTTGTTTGTTTGTTTGTTTGTTTGTTTGTTTGATTAATGCTAGGCTTGTTGGAGTGAGATGATACCTAGTTTTGATCTGCATTTCCTTAATGGGTAATGATCATGAACATTTCTTCATGTGTCTGTTAGCCGCCTGAATATCTTCTTTGCTAAAGTGCCTGTTCATATCCTTTGCCCATTTTTTAATTGGGTTATTTGTCTTTCTGTTGTTGAGGTTTTGCAGTATCTTGTAGATTTTACAGATTAGGTGCTGATCAGATTTGTCGTAGCCAAAATTTTTTTCCTAGTCTGTAGGTTGTCCTTTTACTCTTTTGGTGAAGTCTTTTGATGAGCATAAGTGTTTGATTTTTAGGAGCTCCCATTTATCTAGTCTCTCTTCTGGTACTTGTGCATTGTTACTTATGGTTTGTATTGTGTTTATGCCATGTATTATGGCTCCTAGCATTGTCCCTATTTTTTCTTCCATGATCTTTATCGTTTTTGATTTTATATTGAAGTCTTTGATCCATTTTGAGTTAGTTTTTGTGCATGGTGTGACGTATGGGTTTTGTTTCAGTTTTTTGCAGATGGATATCCAGTTATGCCAGCACCATTTGTTAAAGAGACTGCCTTTTCCCCAATTAACAGACTTTGGGCCTTTGTCAAATATCAGCTGCTCATAGGTGGATGAATTTATGTCTGGATTCTCAGTTCTGTTCCATTGATCTATGTTTCAGTTGTTGTACAAGTACCGGGCTGTTTTGACTACCGTGGCTGTATAATAGGTTCTAAAATCAGGTAGTGTGAGACTTCCCACTTTGTTGTTCTTCTTGAGTAATGCTTTACTTATCCGAGGCCTCTTCCCTTTCTGTATGAAGTTGGTGATTTGTTTCTCCATCTCATTAAAAAATGCCGTTGGAATTTGGATCAGGATTGCATTGTATCTGTAAATTCCTTTGGGTAGAATTGACATTTTCACAATGTTGAGTCTACCTATCCATGAGCAAGGTATGTTTTTCCACTTATGCAAGTCTCTTTTGGTTTCTTGCAGTAGTGTCTTGTAGTTTTCATTGTCTAGACCTTTTACGTCTCTGATTAGATTTATTCCTAAGTATTTTATCTTCTTGGGGGCTATTAATGTAAATGGTATTGATTTGGTGATTTCCTCTTCAAGGTTCTCTTTGTTGGTGTAAAGGAAGCCAATTGATTTTTGTATGTTTATCTTGTATCCTGAAACTTTGCTGAAATCTTCTATTAGTTCCAGTAGTTTTCTTGTGGATTCTTTGTGATTTTCTGTGTATAAGATCATATCATCTGCAAATAGAGATACTTTGACTTCTTCCCTACCAATTTGGATGCCCTTTATTTCTTTTTCTAGCCTAATTGCTCTTGCTAGAACCTGCAGCATAATGTTGAATAATAGTGGTGATAAAGGGCATCCTTGTCTGGTTCCTGTTCTCAAGGGGAATGCTTTCAAAGTCTCTCCATTTAGGATGATGTTGGCTGTTGGCTTTGTATAAATGCCCTTAATTATATTGAGGAATTTCCCTTCTATTCCTATTTTGTTGAGAGTTTTTGTCATGAATGGGTGTTGGACTTTATCAAATGCCTTTTCTGCGTCAATTGATAAGATCATGTAGTTCTTGTCTTTTGTTTTATTTATGTGATGGATTATATTGATTGTTTTTCTAATGTTGAACCATTCCTGCATAGCTGCTATAAATCCCACTTGGTCGTGGTGAATTCTTTTTTTGATATGTTGCTGAATTCTATTGACTAGAATTTCGTGGAGGATTTTTGCATCAGTGTTCACGAGGGATATTGGTCTGTAATTTTCTTTTTGTGAGGTTTCTTTACCTGTTTTTGGTATCAGGGTTATACTGGCTTCATACAATGAGTTTGGGAGTATTCCATCCTTTTCTATGCTCTGAAATACCTTCAGTAGTAGTGGTGTTAACTCTTCTCTGAAAGTTTGGTAGAATTGTCCAGTGAAACTATCCGGGCCAGGCCTTTTTTTTTTGTTGGGAGTTTTTTAATTACCTTTTCAATCTCTTCTTTTGTTATGGGTTTATTTAGTTGTTCTACCTCAGTTTGTGTTAGTTTAGGTAGGTAGTGAGTTTCTAGAAATATGTCCATTTCCTCTAGGTTTTCAAATTTGTTAGAGTACAATTTTTCATAGTATTCTGTTATGATTCTTTTAATTTCAGTTGCGTCTGTTGAGATATCACCCATCTAATTTCTGACATGGATTATCTGCTTCCTCCTGTTTTTCTTTTGTCAGTTTTGCCAGTGGTTTATCAATTTTGTTGATCTTTTCAAAGAACCAGCTTTTGGTTTTGTTAACTCTTTCAATTGTTTTTCTTTTCTCTATTTCATTTAATTCTGCTCTAATTCTTATTATTTCCTGTCTTCTGGTGCCTGAGGGCTTCTTTTGCAGCTCTCTTTCTACATGTTACAGTTGTAGGGTTAATGTTTTGATTATGGCCCTTTCGTCTTTTTGGATGTGTGCGTTTATCGCTATCAACTTACCTCTGAGCACTGCTTTTGCTGTGTCCCAAAGGTTCTGATAGGATGTGTTTTCATTCTCTTAATGAGTCTATGAATTTCTTTATTCCATGTTTAGTTGCTTTTATAACTCAGTAGTTTTTGAGCAAGATGTTGTTTAGTTTCCATGTGTTTGATTTTTTTTTCTTTGCTTTTACTGTTGTTGATTTCTACTTTAATGGCTTTATGGTCAGAAAAGATGCTTTGTAACATTTCAATGCTTTGGATTTTGGTAAGGCTTGCTTTATGGCCTGATACGTGGTCTGTTCTGGAGAATGTTCCATGTGTATTGGGAACGAAAGTGTACTTGGTTGCTATTGGGTTGAGTGTTTGGTATATGTTTATGAGATCAAGTTGGTTGTTCGTAGTGTTTAGCTTTTCCATGTCTTTGTTGAGCTTCTTTCTGGATGTTCTTCCCTTCACCGAAAGTAGTGTGTTCAAGTCTCCCACTACTATTGTGGAGCTGTCTCTCTCTCTTTTTAGTGCTGTTAGAGTTTGTTTTATGTATTTTGGTGCCCTGTTGTTGGGTACGTAAATATTTATTAGTGCTGTTAGAGTTTGTTTTATGTATTTTGGTGCCCTGTTGTTGGGTACGTAAATATTTATTAGTGCTGTTAGAGTTTGTTTTATGTATTTTGGTGCCTTGTTGTTGGGTACGTAAATATTTATTATAGTTATGTCCTCTTAGTGTATTGACCTTTTAATCATTATGTAGTGTCCTTCCTTATCCTTAGTGGTGGATTTTACTTTAAAGTCTATTTTGTCAGAGATTAATATTGCCACTCCCACTCTTTTTTTGAGTGTTATTTGCTTGATATATTTTTTTCCACTCTTTGAGTTTTAGTTTTTTTGTGTCTTTAAGTCTAAGGTGTGTCTCTTGTAGGCAGCATATAGACAGATTGTGTTTTTTATCCAGTCTCCCACTCTCTGTCTCTTTATTGGTGCATTTAGTCCATTTAAATTCAGTGTAATTATTGATAGCTATGAGTTTAGTGCTGTCATTTGGATGTCTTTTTTTGTGTGTTGGTCACAGTTTCTTTGTTCCACTTAATTTTTTGTGCTGAGTTTTCTTTATGTATTTTCTTTTCATCTTTTTCATTATTTTTTATTTTGTGTTTGCTGAGTCTTTATATTTTTCTAGTTGTTTATTTGGACTTGTAGGATAGTTAGTTTCCTTTGTGGTTACCTTAATATTTACCCCTATTTTTCTAAGTTTATACCAGTCTTTTATTTCTTTATATCACCTTGACTTCCTCTCCATATGAAAAATCTATGTCTATATTTTTTAAGTCCCTCTTTTTTGTTTTAATGTTGTCATCTTTCACATATTGACGTCCATTTCCATATTTTCAGCGTTTTTGCTTTGATTTACTTTTGCAACTTCACTATCTGGATTGATACCTGGTTGCTCTGTCCTGTGTTCTAGTCTTGGGTTGTTATCTGATGTTACTGATTTTCTAACTGGAGGACCCCCTTTAGTATTACTTGTTATTTTGGTTTGTTTTTTGCAAATTCCGTAAACTTCTGTTTATCTGGAAATGTCCTTATTTCGCCATCATATTTGAGCGACAGTTTTCCTGGATATATAATTCTTGGCTGGCAGTTTTTTTCCTTCAAGGCTTTATATATGTCATCCCATTGCCTTCTTGCCTGCATGGTTTCTGCTGAGTAGTCTGAGCTTATTCGTATTGACTCTCCTTTGTAGATGACTTTTTGTTTATCCCTAGCCAGTCTTAAAATTCTCTCTTTATCTTTGGCTTTGGCAAGTTTGATAATAATATGTCTTGGTGACTTTTTTTTGGGATCTACTTTATGTGGGGTTCAGTGAGCATCTTGGATAGATATCTTCTCATCTTTCACGATATCAGGGAAGTTTTCTGCCAACAAATCTTCAACAATTCTCTCTGTATCTTCTGTTATGCCCCCCTGTTCTGGTACTCCAGTCACTGATAGGTTATTCCTCTTGATAGAGTCCCATATAATTCTTAGGGTTTCTTCATTTTTTTAATGCTTTTATCTGATTTTTCCACAAATAATTTGTTGTCAAGTGCTTTGTCTTCAGTCTCACTAATCCTGACTTCCATTGCCTCAATTCTGCTCTTATGACTTTCTGTTGAGTTGTCTAATTCCGAAATTTTATTGTTAATCATCTGGATTTCTGATTGCTGTCTCTCTAAGGATTCTTCCAGCCTGTTAAATTTGTCATTATGCTCTTCTCTATTCTAATTTCATCTATTGCGTGTTCTGTGTTTTGCTTAATTTCCTTCCTAATTTCTTGAAGAGTTCTGTGTATTAATCTTTCATATTCTGCCTCTGATAATTGCAAGAAATTTTCCTCCTCTGGAAAATTTCTAGATTTTTTATTTTGGGAGCTTGCTGTAGCCATCATGGATTGCCTCTTTTTGTGATTTGATATTATACTGTTGTCTCCGAGCCATCACTAAGTTATTATATTTATTTATTTTATGTTTGCTTACTGTGTCCTAGCTTCTTGTTGTGTTTTAATATGCCCAAATAGGCTGCTCATATTAGCTAGTTTGATTATTGGCACCTTTGAAGCTCTAATGTCTTGTCACCAGGTGGTTAGATCTGTTACTAGGTATGTGAGCTCAGAATTCCACTCACTCCTCCTGTATGTATTCAGCTCAGGTGCCCAGGTAGATCACCACCAAGTGAGTGGTGTAGGCTCTCACTTACAGTCCTAAACAGGTATGGGTGATTGGTGTAGGCACAGGCATCTGACTGCAGCTGGGGGACACACTCTAAGCAAAGCAGGTGGCTGACAGCCGCCCCCAAGTGTCCAGGAAGAAGGCGTGTCCCTGTTCCCTAGAGCACGTAGGTGGGTGGGTTTTGCAGCTGGGCTATGAACACCTAATGCTGTTGGCTGTAAGGACTGGTGTCACCTTTTATTCATGGGCCCCTATCGCAGGTGGCTAGGTGGCATGTGTGGAGCCACCAGTCCTGGGGCCCCTGATGTGGGTAGATGAAGACCCTGCTTAATGGGCAGAGCAGTATCAAATGTCAAGAACCTGCCACTTCACAGCTGAAACTGTTCAAATTTGAGTTCCAGTATATACCCTGTTGTACTGAGGTAAGAAGGGCCTATACTGTTGAGATTGGCCCACATAAGTCTGTACAGGGGGGAAGGCACTCAGAGTCCATGGATCCCTTATGCCTGTGCCTAGGCAAAGGAGCTGTGCATACCCTGGGTTCCTGGCTTAGGGGAGCCGGCAGTATGTTTTTTCCTGTTTGTTAATTTCTTCACTCTCCAAGGCTGGGAGAATGGCTCCAGTTATGTGACGGATCCTACTTCTGGCCCAGGGGACTCGGCAATTGCTGAAGCTGGTCCGGGACCCAGTGCAGAGGAGGGAGTGGGGAGGTAAATGGGAGAGAGGTTTTTTCCTAAGGGGGTTGTTTTTGATCCGTGTGGTAAGCCATACGCAATTACTTATCTTTCGTGGAGGGCTGCTTCTCACTGGTTCTGGGTAGCTGTGTAGAGTCTCTGGTGCTGGTCTCTCCCGGTGCAGAAAATGCACCTCCCGAGCATGGCTTCTTGCCTGCCTCACTGCTCACCCATGAGCTGATCAGGCCTCAAGGGCTCAGGCTCTCACTGGGTCAGGTCTGGCAACTCCTCACCACTTCTGAACCGTCTCTCCCTCCTCCTGTCACTCAGCTGGTTCCTCAACTCTGCCTTTGATGTGCAGGTCTCCCAGGTTGCCTTATATAATTGAATCACCTGTGTTTTTGGGTCTTCATTGTAAGAGGGTCCACCAGAAGCCCCTGACTAGTTCGCCATCTTGGGCCTGCCTCCAGTTTTTGTGTATTTTGAAGATCTGTCATTGGGTGCATAGATATTTATTATGGTTATGTCTTTTTGGTGAATTGTCCCTTTAATCATTATTTGATGCCCCTCTTTGTCTCTTATGATAGATTTTGATTTAAAGTCTATTTTATCAGAGATAACTAATGCCACTCCTGCTGTTTTTTGGTTAATGTTTGCATGATATGTTTTTTCCGTCCTTTGATTTTTAACCTATTTATGTGTTTCTGTCTAAGGTGTGCTTCTTGTAGGCAGCATACTGATGGGTCATGTTTTTTTAATCCATTTTGCCATTCTCTGTCTCTTGACTGGTGCATTTAAACCATTTATGTTCAGTGTGGTTATCAATAGGTGTAAGTGTACTGTTGTCATTTTGTTATACTTGTTCTTGTGGTGTTGTCATTTTCTTTGTTCTGCTTAATTTTTTGTGCTGAGTTTTCTGGTTATGTATTTTTTCTTTCCTTCATTGTTGCTGATTTTGTTTACTGAGTCTTTATGGTTTTCTTCTTTATTTTTATGAGTAGGTTTATTAACTTTCTTTGTGGTTACTCTGATCTTTACCTTTGTTTCCTGAGTTTAATACAGTCTGTTGTTTCTTAATATCACCATGACCCTCTCCATGTGGAAGTTCTATGTCTACACTATTTATTCACTGTTTATTTTGAAGTTGTCATCACTTACAGATTGACATCTCTGGCTCCCTGTTTCCAGTTCTGCAGCTCCGTTTAACTTTTGAGATTTCTCTACCTGGCTTGGCATCTTGGTTATCCATCGTGTGACTTGCTCTCGAATTGTTGTCTGGTATTGTTGGTTCTCTATCTGAAGGACTCCCTTTAATGTTTCTTGTAAGAATGGTCTGGTTTCTACAAATTTCCTTGATTTCTGTTTATTTGAGAATGTCCTAATTTCACCATCATATGATAGACAATTTTGCTGAGTAGATGATTCTTGGTTGGCAATTCTTTTCCTTCAGGGTTTTATATATGTTATCCCATTAACTTCTTGCCTGCATGGTTTCTGCCAAGAAATCGGAGCTTAGTCTTATAGGAGTCCCTTTGTAGGTGATATTTCATTCTTCCCAAGCTTCTCTCAGAATTCTCTCTTTATTTTTGGACTTGGAAAGTTTGATTATGAGACGTCTTGGTGACTTTCTTTTGGGGTCCATCTGTATAGGGTTCATTGAACTCCTTGGATGGAAATCTTCTCTTCTTTCATGTTATTGGGAAAGTTTTCTTCCAGCAGATCTTCAAAAATTCTCTCTGTGCTTTTTTTTTTTTTTTTAAGAACTCCTACTATTCTAGGATTCTAATCACATGCAAATTATTCCTCTTCGTAGTGTCCCACATAACTCTTAGGCTTTCTTCATATTTTTTCATTCTTTTTTGTGATTGTTCCTTGAACAAATTTGTAGCAAGGGATTTGTCTCTATTTCACTAATTCTTTCATCCACTGTTTCAATTCTGCTTCTGTTTGCTTCGATCAAGTTATCTATTTCTGATATTTTACTCTTAATATTTTGTAGTTCTAGTTACTTTTTTGGTATGATTCATAAGTGTTTAATTTGTCATTTTGTTCTTGTAGTGTTCCTGAATTCTTCTAGGGTTTTGTATGTGTTTTCCTTGATATCTTTTAGGACCCTATGTATAAGCCTTTTGAATTCCTTATCAGGCAATTCCATTTCCATCTCTTCCTCAGGAGGTTTTGTGCGCCTTTATTTTATTCACTTGGTTGTGCCATCTTGTCTTTTTTTTATATATAATTGATTTTGTCTTCTGTCTCAAAGGCATTAAGGTATTATTTATGATTCTTTGTTTTTTTTTTGATATATCAGAATGGGTACTGTCTCCGCTGGGGGCAGGGTGGGCAGCCGGGAGTCATGCAGTCGAGCTCTCCAGTGGGAGCGGAGTGAGGTGGGGTGGGCTGCTGGGGGCGGCCAAAGGTGTTCTCTGTTGGGGAAGGGGCAGGGTGATCAACCAGGGATGCACAGGTGCTCTCTCCAGTGGAGGAGAGGCAGAGTGGGCATCTGGGGAAGGGGAGAGAGAAAAATAAAGAAAAAAGAAAAAAAATGAGGGGAAAAAAAGGACAGGGTTCATCTATTGTTCCAAGTTCTCCACCTGCCCTCCCAGTCAGGTACTGCCGCTGGAGAGTTGCCCTGTCTCTGGGTCCTGATTTCTTCTGTGCTCTGTGTACACCAGTATCCCTGAAGCTCTTGTCCTCCTTCCTGTACTTTCCTTCCTTAGCTACAGTTCACATCCTGCTCACCTTGCTTCACTCCAGGTATGTCTTTGCAGTTTCTCTGTTTCCTATTGGGAGTTCGTTGATGGTGTCTTCCTATGCTTCTCACCCAGGGTCGCTGCTGGCTTTGTCTCAAAATGGCCCTGCTGTGCCAGACAGCTGGCAGGGCATCTCTCTTCCATATCTCTCCCCATTTGCTGCTGTCTTTCAGTTTCTTTTTCTAGTTGGTGTTTGATCTAATTCTGTATCCTTTCATTTGATGCTCAGGGTTCCAGGTTTTCATCTGTATCTGTTACACTTTGTTTCTTAGGCCTTTGTGTAAAGGGACTATGTGGTGTGTCTGACTAGGCCACCATTTTGAATCCTGCTTCCTGATTGAATCTTGGACATTTTATGTGTGAAGAAGAGCGTTGCTTCATTTTGAGAATTAGTACAAGTGTAAATCATGAAGTCAGGCTAAGAGTTCATCAGGTTATGGGCCAATATTTTCTCTACTCCATGGAAACATCTTCATCTTTATTTATAGTGCTGTAGGGGATATACTTTATGTTTTCACAGAAGGCACACATATACAGACAACCTTCAGTGATGTGTGTTTGTGTGTGTATGTGTGTGTGTCAGTGATTCTACATCCAGTCCAGTAGGGTAGAATAACATGGTTGGTTTCGTAATTGCAATAAAGCGTGGTATTAGCCATAGAATGCAAAGAAGGAGAGAAAATCAGTAAAGGCTACTTGTGAGACCAGATTCTCAAGTCAAACAGACCTGGGATCAAGTCTCAGCACTGCCATTTAGTGATTTTATGTGAGTCTGGCTTGGTTTCTTAAAACGCTTATCCTCCTTTTCATAGCTATGAAATACATACCTCAGTAAGATTATTGCTAGGATAAAATGAGACAAGGTTTGTAGTATGTGTTTAATAACATTAACCCCCTCCCTTTTTTCCCCCCAAAAGATGACTATATAAAGAACATGCATGTAAGGCTCCTTAGAGCCTCTCTTTGCTCCATGCAGAATGACAAGTACACACTTGATGTTGTCTTTGTCATAGTCCAAATAAAACCCATAGATCTCTTTCTGGTCATGACCCAAGGCTCATATCTGAGACCAGCCGGCCTGGGGAGTTAGACTCATATTACTGAAGACAATCAAAAGGGTCTTTGAGGCTGAAAGACTGACATCTCAGTGACTAGAAATCTTTTTATTTTATTTTTTTTATTGTACTTCAGGTGAAGGCTTACAGAACAAATAGTTTCTCATGAAACAGAAGTACACATGTTGTTTTATAACATTGGTTAACAGTCCCACAACATATCAACCCTCTAACTTTTCAACCTCTTTTTTTGTTTGGTGAAAATACACAGTCAAAGATACACCATTTCAAACATTTCTACATGCACAGTTCAGTGACATTGACTACGCTCTTCCAATTGTGCTGTTATTCTCACTTAAGATGAAGGCTTACAGAACAAAATAGTTTCTCATTTAACAGTTACTACAGATGTTGCCCTATGACAATGGTTAACAATCTCACAACACATCAACAATATCCTTACTCAGCCTTTCCCTATCACCAGCTTCCTTGTCCCCTTCTGCTTTCTGGCCCTTCTCAGTGACTTGAAATCTTGATGTGTGCCCACTGGAGTACCACCCAGGTGTAGGAAGCTGATCCCTCTGCCTGCAGGAACAAGAAGTCCAGACAGAAGGTAAACAAAGTAATTTAGAGAAAGAAACACACAGATGTGACCACAATTCTGGGTTCAAATCGTGGCTCCTCCGTTTACTAGCTGATTGACATTGACTCCAGCCTCTGAAAAATGTGGAAAGTAAGACCACATGCGGTGTGGATAAATAGAAACTGAAAAGACTTTTTTGTTTGTTTACACTCTCTATCAAGTCCCTTCTGTTTAGGGTAGGAGAGCCTGCCTCTGTGGCTTCTTTTCTAACTTAATGAAGACTGAAAGAAGACATAGGAGAAAAAATATTCCCACCCTGTGATTCTCTATAACACTGACAATCGCCTCCATACCAGTTTTCCTAGCAAGAAAACACCACCTTAGTTACCATCTTTTATGCAGAGCAAGATAAACCCTAAAGAATTTGGATTTTTCCAGCTCTGGTTATCACTTGGCTACATCACTGGCTGCCTACCAACCTGGAAAACTTCACCTCACTACCTCCTTCTTGTATCTTAGGACCATAACTTTCCAATATCAAAGCAACAGTTATAATTCCTACTGTAGAATGGGAGTCTGGCTACTTCCTGCCACAGCCTCATGCAGCAGAGGCTTGCTGAGACGAGACAGCATGATTCTCCTGCAGCTGTGTTGCAGATGGCTCCATTGAAGGGGAAAAGTCTCACAGAAATGCACTCTTCCTGGGCACAGCTGATGTGGCCACCCCAAGAACCTCCTCTGAGATATGGAAAAAATAGAATTCTCGTTCTCCCCCAGAGCAGATTCTATAAAAAGATGGACCCCCTAATTCAGCTAGTTAGAAGAAGGTACACATTGAAATTAGAGATCAAATTTTATGAAAGGCAAATTGTCAAAGTAGCTAACATTATAGCAGTTTGAAGTTTGTAAAGTGATTTCATGTTTATACTTTCATGTTCTTGATGAGGACATATGTTACATTCAAACCAAAAAAAAAAAAAAAAAAAATCCTGTTGCCATCAAGTTGAGTCTTACTCAATAGCACAGAGCAGAACTGCCCCATAGGATTTCCAAGGAGCGGTTGGTGGATTCGAACTGCTGACCTTTTGGTTAGCAGCCAAGCTCTTAGCCTCTGTGCCACCAGGGCTCCACATGTTACATTAGAAAATTAAAAAACAAAATGGCACTAATCAGTGGTGAAGTGAGTATATATACGTCTTGAATTCTTTGAGTCACTCTAAAATTTATTTAGATCTTTGGTTGTAAGCTTTCCTCTCTGTGCACATTATACTAGATTTTCTGAAAGGTTAAAGAACTCTATGATTCCAAAAGCTAGTTTATAAACTGGATGCTTTATGAATGGACACAAGATGGATTTGATCCTTTCCTTTAATTTTTCCTGTGACATCCAGCAACTGGGTAGAAACATTAGCCTAGGTTGGCACCAGGTGTAGGAAACCCACCCAAGATTCACCAGCCATCCATATTTTTATACCTTTGGAAGGTACCCAAGATCGGAGGGAAGAGTGAAGGGACAGATTGCAACAGTTGCAACAGTGTGTAACAAAAATATTGGGCCGTTGAAATGCTAATGTGGGTGAGCTTCCAGTTGTAAAATTCACATTGTTAGAAGGCAAGCCTAACCACTTGAATCACAGACTGATTTTTATGGGAAACCTCTTATTTTATTCTTTGGGTATTTCATTTTCATTCTGTGTTTTCTTTGGAATTAATAGAGCCTCTTAAAAACTGTTGTCTATAAATTTTCTGTTCTACATATGTCTTGAAACAGTTTCATTTCTTCATTTAAAACATTACAGCCATTTCAAAATGCCCTATTTTGTATTTAATTCACCATCTCATATAAAATACATGTTCTTCCCATAATTATGTAAAAATGGGTTTGCAAATGCCCTAGAGATCCATATGATGTGCACATTATAGGATTCTAAGTAATAATAATCTCCTGTTTACATGAGACCTGATTTTCATGCCAGTTTTTATACTTTAATATATCCAGAACACAGCTTTGCTCAAATATGCTAGTTTATTCTGGTCCATGAAATGCGTCTGAAATATCAGATTAGTGTGCCTGGCAGAATTTGCAGTTACATCTGATGTTTTAGAGGTGAACATAATGGAGCCAGAGATGGGAAACACTGTCGTCCTGTTTGCTATGTACAGAGCTAAACAAAGCCCAGCAGGATTACTGGAAGACCTAAGGCAGAGGAAGAAGGACAAGAAAATTAAAATTGGGGGTGGGGGGAAAGTAGTTGAATAGGCAAAAGGAAGAGAAAAGGGATTATAAAAATGAGAATTTATAAGGTTAGTCCAAAGCACTAATGGACCACAACTACCATAGCCTCCACCAGACTGAGTCCAGCACAACTAGATGGTACCTGGCTACCACTATCAACTGCTTTGACAGGAATCACAATAGAGGGTCCCAGACAGAGCTGAAGAAAAATGTAGAACAAAATTCTAACTCAGAAAAAAAGACCAGACTTACTGGTCTGACAGAGATGAGAAACCCCGAGAGTATGGCCCCCGGACACCCTTTTAGCTCAGCAATGAAGTCACTCTTGAGGTTCACCCTTCAACCAAAGATTACACAGACCCATAAAATGAAATGAGACTAAAGGGACACACCAGCCCAAGGGCAAGGACGAGAATGCAGGAGGAGACAGGAAAGATGGTAATGGGGAACCCAAGGTCGAGAAGGGGAGAGTAGACACGTTGTAAGCTTGGCAGCCAGTGTCACAAAACAATATGTGTATTAATTGTTTAATGAAAAACTAATTTGCTCTGTAAACCTTCATCTAATGCACAGTAAAGAAAGAAAAGAGAGAGCTTGTGTACACAATAGGCAATTAATAAAAAGAAAGCACAGTGTAGAGCGGTATTTCTCAAAGCGTGGTCTCTGGACCAGCAGCATCAGCACCACCTGGAAACTGGTCAGAAATGTGAGTGCTGGGACTCTGCCTCCCACCTACTGAGAAAGACACTTGAAGGGTGGGTCCCAGGAATCTGTCTTAACAAGCCCTCCAAGTGAGTCTGGTGTGTGCTCTTGTGTGAGAACTACCAGTTTACTGGGGGATTTAGACAGCTTCAATGCGGTGTTTTGAGTGCTCGGAGATGCTATGGGTGTACATAGGAGGGACACTATGACCTATTGGGGGACTGGGGAGCGTCAGTGACTCGAAAGATAAGTAGGTGCAGAGCAGAGCACAGCTAATAGAGAAGTATAAGAGTAGTTGTTCTCTCCGAGCAAATGTTTTGAAAGCAGTGCCTTTTTAGTGACTTTTAAGGAAGCAGATGACATGACGGAGTTGAGACAGTTGTTAAGGAATACAGAGAGAACCTTGTCCAAGAGTGGGGTTTATGTGTTCATCCTCGCTGCTCAGTGATGAGAGGTCCTATCTCCTGGCGTGTCGTTGTCCAGGCTCAAGTCCACGATGTTAGAACTAGGCCAGAACTCAAGGAGGGGCAGAAAGGAGGGTTCTAGGCAGTGGCATCCCTGGGGTGGGGGTGGGGGGTGCGGACTGTACCAGGTGACACTGTTGGAGGGGCTGACACAAAAATGACTGTCTATAAAAATATCCCTGTAGTTATAACAATAAAAAAAAATTTTGTAAGCCTAGCTTACATGTATCAATATACCCAGAAGGCTAAAAACTCTATGCTAATTTACTTTTTGAACCTTCTGATACGCTCCGGTCAGAGCTGTCATTATTACCTAATTACAGTGGCGCTTCACCTAAGGTGGTTTCTTCTGCATGCGCTGCGAGCACGTGCTGCTGTCTGCTGGTGTTTTATAGTCGCTGGTTTTGTCAAGTTTTTTTTGGAGTTGTAGCCACAATATTGTGGTAATTAGTATTAGTGAACCTGTATCAACAACTTTTGAGAATGGTGTAGTAGTTAAAGGAAAAGGAGTGATATATGGGAATTAAACAATTTAAGAATAATATTAGTACAAAAAACATGACTAAGGATTCTGTATAGTCTGATACAGGAGGAGATCTGTGGGAAGGGGACACCACATATTACCACACTGGGTGACACCAACCCTAGTGTGGCCACTGGTGCCAGGTAGAAGACATGACCTCTGCAGAGGAGGAAGAACACGGTGCTCTGGGGAACTGGGTGTGAACAGTGCATCTGGAATACAGAATGGTGAGGGCACCCTGGCCTGGGACAAGGCCTTGTGTGCAATGCTAAGGAGACAGACTGTGTCCTAGAGGTTTGTCATCCTGAGAGTGAGGTGAGCGGGATCTCATGAGAATTAAATGAGCAAAATAAAATGCTTGCCGAAGAAGTGTCGTGAGATTAGTGTTGCCAGTGACAAAGGTCCAAGCACTCTGATTAATGGGTCACAACTCCTATTATGGAGCTGTTGGGCCCACCTCTGGTGTGCTTGCTCTGCAGCACCCAACTTTGTTCTGGTCTAAAAGGACTCATTTACAGACACTTGAGGGAATGAAAAATCGTCGACTCAATAGGAAACTGATGCCCATAAACCCTCCCTCCCTAAGAAGCAGAAGATGGAATGGGAGAGATGCTGCACCTTAGCTTGTTAGATCTCCTCCTTCATGAGCATGAGAACACTAGGGATGAACAGTTTATCCATTAACCTTATAAGTAAAGCAAAGAGGGATTTGACTCACCTTTGTTTTCTCTTGGAAAATAAGTAGTTTATGCAAATTGGGATTATGGGTAAGATAGTCATACATTTCTTGCTGTGTGCAATACATTACAATTAACCCTGTGTTTAGGGGTGATTATCAAAATATTTTAGGAGTCCCTGGGTGGTGCACATGTTTGAGTGCTCAACTGCTAACCAAAAGGTTGGTGACTTGAACCCACCCAAAGGTGCTTTGGAAGAAAGGTCTGGCAATCTGCTTCCAAAAGGTCACAGCCTTGAAAACCCTACGGAACTCAGTTATACTATGGCGCATGAGGGGTCCTCATGAGTCAGAATGACTCCATGGCAACAGGTTTGTTTGTGACCTGTTCAGCTAGACACAAACAACTAATTCAGGATTTTCCATAACTTTAAGTAACATTTGCTTCTATCAGTGGTTTAATCACTGATTACAGAAAAATAGTCTAAATAAGACTTTCATTTTATATTAATTGAATGGGTTTTCCCCAGTTTTATAGAATTAAATGCACACATACTCCCTGGTATTTTAAACTTGTCTTTGTCTCTCTCTGGAATTCTTCTCTAGGTTTTCCTGTCCTAAAATGCATTCCATTCTCCACCACGCCTCACTCCTCACCGCTTACTGTGGCTTTTTTTGTCATGTTCAAATGGCCTCTCCCTTATGTTCTGTAAGGGCCACCACCCGATGACAGTGAGTTCGGTTTTGGGTTTTTTAATAACATTTATTGGAGCCCTGGTGATGTAGTGGTTAAGAGCTTGGCCGCTAACCAAAAGGTCGGCAGTTCGAATCCTCCAGCCGCTCCTTGGAAACCCTATGGGGCAGTTCTACTCTGGC
Organism: Dugong dugon; assembly: GCA_030035585.1. Lineage (NCBI taxonomy): Eukaryota > Metazoa > Chordata > Mammalia > Sirenia > Dugongidae > Dugong > Dugong dugon. Next base: position 14,636,492 of record CM057480.1, on the reverse strand, counting down.
CTGTAGGGTTGCTATGAGACAGAATTGGTTCATCCTCAGCCTCCTGGCCTCTAGCACAATACTTGGCACAGTAGGTGCTCAGTAAACATTCACTAGACCAATTAATCGCTACAGAATACTGCTCTGTGTAGCTGCATTTTACAAGTTGTTCTCTCCAATTATCTCTGTTTCCCTCTCTCCTCCCCCTCTCCCTGATGGAATCATTACAAAGACATTAAACCCAGTCCTCAATTTCTCTAAATTGTCTATGAAACTCACTGAATTATGTTAAAAGTAACAAAGCCCCCACCCGATACAAACCAATTAATTTTTTTCCATTATAATCTGAATAATTTAGGGATATAATATAGCTTACAATACACATTAATTATAGTAGAATCTTTATATAGCATATCCTATTAAAGTTAACTCATTGTGGCCATTTTTTTTTTTTTTTTCTTTATTTAGTTTCAGAGGAACTCCATTTAGCCATACACCTTCCAGGGCAAGGCTAATAGGAAGACTGAGCTGGGGCTTGAGGGCATATAGATGCATGTAGATGAAAGGGTTTATGGGCAAGGTTTCATGAAATTTGAATGTGAAGTGGTATTATGCATCTCTTTCATTTAAATAACCTAAAATGAGTAATTCACTCCCCAGAACATTTGATAAAAATCCTTGGAAGTTTGCCAGCAGGCATGGTGGGAGGAAGAAATGCATATTCAAAAGGAGATGAGAAAAAGAGAGAGAGAGCAAATTAGGAAGCAAAAGCCTGAAAAAGCAATCTATACCTGATTTGTTTTCTGAAGTAAATGGTGGAAACATCTTGGTTACAGCGCTTTAAAGGGCCCAGTCCTCACTTTGCACCCTTAAGCAGTGCAGTTGTCTAGAAACACGACCTTTGAATCACCAGTGCACTTCAGAAGGGACCCAAGAACACTTTTCTTTGCATTGTGTTCACCTCAGGCGGCAGATCTCCTGAACTCAAAGCTTGGTTCTGGAGTGTCAAAACACCTACTTGCTATGGTGATCGTTGCCATAGGGATAACTGGGTGATAGCTAGCTAGATGACAGACACTGAGCTGAATAGATTGTAGATAAATGATCTCATATGTCAGAAGAGGCCTTTGTGCCTTGGAAATCACAAGATTTTTTTTTTTTTCCAAAAACAATTCTTCTGTCAAAATCAAAAATAGAACTCTCTTTGCTTTACACCTACTCTATATGCATTCCCATACTCTTCCAAAGCTTTTTTCGTATTCCATTTATGATGTTACGCCCATTCAATTGTTGCTTGACTTCTTGTCGAGGAGATTAACTTTCTTCAAAGGGTTGGATATACTTAGCAGTGCTAGAGGGCAAGAGGGTAGTCCAGGTGACCTTAAGATTCCTTTATTTTATAACAAATAAGGACTTTGTTTCTACTTTTCCCCTTCTTTTTAGTCTTCAGGCATCAGTTTTTTTCCCTTTTTCTTCTTTATTGTTTACTTATTTCCCACTTTCTCTTTCATTATCCCTTTTTTCTCTTTCTTTATCCCAATTTTTCCATCCCCCTCCCATTCTTGTACCTGTCTGTGTTACTCTGACTCATCTGCCTGACTGTTTTCTGTTCCTGTTCTTTTTATGGGTGCCTCTGTATTTCCCTAATTCTAATACTCATGACGGAGCCCTGGTGTCACAGTGGTTAAGAACTATGGCTTCAAACCAAAAGGTCAGCAGTTTGAATCGACCAGCCACTCCTCGGATACCCTATGTCATAGTTCTACTCTGTCCTGTAGGGTCGCTATGAGTCACAATCGACTCAGCAGCAACGGCCTGGCTTTTTAACATTCATGACAGATTGAATATGCATGATTCTTAAAATGGCAACGAACAATTTCAGCTGATATGGGTATGTGTGTGTGCATGCATGTATGTATGCGTATACATATGTGTGTGTATGTGAGCATATGCGTGTGGATATGTGCCTGTGTATGTATACATAGACATACACATGCATGTTTTATAAAGTGTTAGAGAAGAAACAGTCATTGCTGCTGATGTAGTAGAATTCTGGGCCCTCCTGCAAGATGGGGGGAAGTGGAGAAAGGAAGTATTTTTAAGAAAAAGAGGGATACTCAACTTTATTCTGAGGTTCTGAGGAGGAGAGGGGAAAGGTGAAGACAGTGAAGAGAATTCGAAAGCTGCTTTGGTCTCAGTTTCCTTATTTGTCAACTGTGAGTAACAGCACTTTAGCATAAGACCATGTCATGGTTAAATGAGAAAAATTAAAGGACTTAAGATGCAGTGGGCACTCAACAGATGGTAACTATTGTTGTTTTTGAAGTGTGACTGAATTTTGTTTCAAAAACCCTCATATGAGGAATAGTTAACGCTCATTTGTTAAAGGTAAGGGATTGCTGAGGCTGATTTTAAGCATGTTGTTGAAGGTTATTGGAGTGCAAACTAATTCTCCCTGGCTCCGACACCAAACTCTGAGTTCTTACTTGAAGTTGTTCACATTTTTTCATTGTAGTCCCAGCCATAATCTGTGAATTGAAGCTGTGACCTGGTAAGGTGACATACAAGTAAAACAAAGGGATTTTCCACATGCAGAAAATACTGTAACTTGATCTCAATTCTGATGAATGCTGACATAAGAGATCTTCTTAACATTGTAGTGACTATTATTACAGGTCATATAAAGGCTTAGGAAATGAACTTAAGTTATGCAGGAAATAGACAGTCTGGTAGATATTTACATTCAGGAAGGTTCTGGAGAGTGCCTTTTGGATCAATACCAGTAAGATAATAAGGAAAACTAGATTGGGCAGAAAGAAGAACTCAATACAGTTGCAAAAGAGGCCTCAGCCCATTCCTGGCAAGTAATGTGGCTGGGATGGTTCTTCCGAATTGTTCAGAATTGAGGCCAGTTGGCTGAGTCTTTGCACTCCAAATCAATTAGCCATTAGAAGCTGGTGGCCCATGGAGAAGGGATGCCTTGAACAAGATGTCTGTCTTCTGTTGAGGGCAATTTTCAGAGAAGGCCTCAGCCGAGAGCCATCGGCAGCCAGCCTTCCTGGTAGCAAGGGTAATGAGTTTCTCATTTCCTAAATGGAATCTATACAGAGCACCACAGAATCCCCTCAGAAGCCCAAGCTATCTTCAGGATAGATCAGAGCAGATTAAAAGATGGTGGTTTGCTATTTTCTAGGTGCCAAGAGTTCTAGGAGAAGGACTGATGGCCTTTAGAATCCAAAGAAAGTCTTATCTATTCTTCCCAAGAAACCTAAAAGGAGCCCTGGTAGAGCAATGAGTTAAGCACCGGGCTGCCAACAGAAAGATGGGCAGTTTTAACGCATCCAGCAGCTCCACAGGAGAAAAGACCTAGCAATTTGCTCCCATAAAGATTACAGCCTAGGAAACCCATGGGGCAATTCTACTCTGTCGCTATTGGGTCAGTATGAGTTGGAGGGTACTTGGCAGCACAAAACAACAACAGGTCTAAAACCACAAGCCTAAAACCAGACCTGCTTGAAGTTTCAACAGAAGTCATTATTATAAATCTATTTAAGTGGAATCTTTCACAAAAGCAGTCCCATCTTTCTATGCTCTGCAGAAAGAATAACCCTAACAAATTATTAAAATAATTCCGTTTGGTTGATTCTAGAGTTTAATGTAATTTGTTCATTTGCTCTCTAGATGATTTGATTAGATCTATTCCCCACACCTATAGGGTCACTATGAGTCGGCATCTACTCAATGACAATGGGTTGCATTTTTTTTTTAATTCCCCACCCCACCCCCAAATCTTTATAGTCACTGTTAAACGGGTTTAATCTGGTTGTATAAAAAAAGAAAGCCTCTCAAGATATCTGGGATAGAGATGTTTATTGTGAGGCTGTGTCTGGGCCAGTGGGGAGACAGGGCCCCAAGAATAGGAACCACTGTGAGTGCACCCTCAGGGAGTATGAAGCAGAGGATGGTTCTGGACCCCAGGTACCTCTGGAAATCTTATCATATGCGATTAACACGACTTGGTCAGTCACCTGCGAATGGATTACCTGTTCCTTGGGGCAGATGCCCATCTGAAATACAATCAGCCATGAGTGGGAGGGTCTAGTCACTCAGTACAAATGTGACTGCATAGGCCACGCATGGGGGGCAGTGGTAGTACAGTGGTAGAATTTTTACCTTCCATGCTGGAGACCTGGGTTGAACTCCTGGCCAGTGCACCCCATTCACAGCCACCACCCATCTGGCAGTGGAAGCTTGTGTGTTCCTATGATGCTGAACAGGTTTCATGAGCACTTCCAGACTAAGACTGACTAGGAAGAAAGGCCTGGCGATCTACTTCAGAAAATCAGCTCATGAAAACCCTGTCGATCCACAATAGTTCGATGCATTGTGCACAGGGTCATAATGAGTCAGGGGCCGGCTTGATGGCAGCGAACAAGAACAGGCTGCCCTGTGTTTAACAACCAGCCCACAAAATTTCCTAAAATTTTAACAAATAACTGTCATGAGCCAGGACAAACCAGCTCCAGCATACCATTGACCAGGCTCCAGAACCCTCCAGTAGCTTTTAATAGTCGTATTTTTGAGCTCAAGTGTTCACAATAAAAATACAAGGTGTAAGGTAGGCTTTCACTATTGAACTTGTAGAAACAAAACAGAATGTGAGGAGCAGTGCCTTCTCCAGCGAGTTGGAAGGTTCTTTAGTCATTGTGGGGCACTCAGTGAACTTCAGAGTTAACGGTTTACTTGAAACATTGTCACTGCATGCCCTCAAATAAAGGAAAGTATAAAACTGCTCTTTCGGTTCTTAATTCATCATTTGGTTCCCAGATGTCTGGCAAAGCAACCATAAAGGGAATTTAATTAAACAAAAAACAAGGAGTCATTAAAATTCTCACACTCTGATTTTTAGAAATACATGCTGCTCTTTTTAGGTCTTTTTTTCTTTTCATTGGTTGGGAATTTCTTGGTGGTTTCTTCCAGACTGATTGCAGGCAGTTCTGGCTTCTATTACACAAAGAGAGGTACACCTCAGTGAGGTGGCCATTCTCTGAAAAGCAAAGATACCAAGCATGTGTTTGAGTAGAATTTATAGAGTCGTGGATTTCATAAAATTCTGGGATTTTCTAATTAAGATGTTTCTTGATGTCCAGTGGGATAAGATCTTTCGGCCAGTCTTCCAACATGGACACCACATCGCCACATCAGTTTTGGGCTTGCACTGGGCTTTGTACTTGAGATTTTTCATGTTTTTTGCAGGAGTGATTTAAGTCAAACAGGTGGCTTTATGGAAAAAAAAAAAGAAGAAGAAGTAAATAGGGGGGAAGGGGGAATAAGTTGACAGTGAGATCTTTCCTTTATGCTTACCTTTATGCTCCTTTTTAGAAGCAAGGAACGAGGGCGTGAGGCAGGAGGAGAATGTACTCGCTGTCTTCTAAGTCCTTTGTTTTATAGGTATCTTGTTTAATCGCCACAAGAGCTCTGTAAAATCAGCATTATCTTATTTTTACAGTTGAGGAAATGGGTTTTCAGAGAAGTTGTTAACTAGCTGCAGTTGAGTCGGCCTCTGACTTATGGCCACCTTACGCACAATGGAATCAGACCATTGTGATCCATAGCGTTTTCATTGGCTGATATTTGGAAGTAGACCACCAGACCTTTCCTCCTAGTTCTTCTTAGTCTGAAAGCTCCACTGAAACCTCTTCAGCTTCCACTGACAGGTGGTATTTGTGCTTGAGGTGCATTGGCCAGGAATCGAACTTGTGTCTCCCCCAAGGAAGGCAAGAACTCTCACTGAACCACCGCTCCCCGCCTCAGAGAAGTTAGGAGAGTTATTCAAGGTCTCACAGGTAATTGGATTTAGGATTTGGATCCAGGTATATTCGAACTCATCAGGCTAATCTTTAATCCTCCTTGGGACTAATCTTCAAAAGAAATGGTGCACGCACCAAACTATCAATAAATCACAGCAGCAGAAAGGATAGAACTGAGCACGTGGAGACCTTCTTCTCATTTAATTTATCATCCAAGGTCTTTCCCCTTTCAGTTTTCCTGAACCTAAACACCTCCTGACAGTTAAAATGGGATTATGGCCTCCTTAAAAGCGCATCCATTACCTAAATTGTAGTTTTTAGTGCATAAGTCTTTGAATATCAGAAGATTGCTTTCAAAATGTTATTTAGGTGCAACTTATGAAATTGATAATATTCCAGTCATGTATCGGTGTTGCACAGTCTGCTAAGGTAAGCTATGCATTGCAATAACTTACAAATGCTGAGATGTGTTCCTGGGAAAAGTATTTAGATTTCCAAAAAAAGAGATTCTCCCTGCAAAGGTTTTCTCTCAACCCATCCTGAGCTCCATACTTCCTTTTCAGTGGACTCGCAGCCCTGCAAGTTCAGGTGAGTGTTTGCATGTGTACACACATGCTTTATATGCGTACTTGAACTGAGGGAGCAGAGCCAAGAAGAGGGGGTGTTGGCAGGAGACCATGTGGGAAATGAAAACATATATGGAAGACTTCTGGGTATTGTAAATTGAAATATGCAAAGAAAACAACAATAAAATGGAGTGGGCTCATGCCTAACGATAGAGCTACAACAGTAGACTCTAAAACAATAGACAGTTGCAACTACTAGTGGAGAATTAAGCCTTGGGATTTTTTTTTTTTTTTTTTAACTTTGGCATGTCATTTAATACTCCTCGTGTGTGTATATTTGGAGATTAATAGTGTAAATGTATTATCAATCTGACTATTTTTCTCTTTTTTCGTAACACTTGGATTAAATATTACCTATGATTTTTAGGCAGAATGTCTCTTGATGTAAATACAGAGAATGTTTGGTAGGATTAGAAATAGGCAGAATAGGAAAGAAGGATGGTTATGAAATCAGAAGGTCTTGTTTCTAGTCTTTTTTTTATTGTAAATATATATATAAAACATAAAATTTGCCATTTTAACTAATTTTAAGTATACAATTGAATGGCATTAATTACATTCCCAGTGATGTACAACCATCTTCACTATTTAGTTCCAAAGTTTCCTCATTGCCCTAAACAGAAACTCTGTATCCATTAAGCAATAACTCCTCATTCCCTCTTCTTCCAGCTCATACCAAACCAGAAAACCAAACCTGTTGCCATTGAGTCAATTCCAACTCATAGCAACCCTATAGGACAGAGTAGAACTGCCCCGTAGGGTTTCCAAGAAGCAGCTGGTGGATTTGAACTGCTGACCTTTTGGTTAGCAGCTGAGCTCTTAACCACTGCGCTACCAGGGCTCCCTTCCAGCACATGGTAACCACTAATCTACTTTTGTCTTGATTCATTTGCATGTTATAGCTATTTCATATGAGTGGAATAATGCAGTATTTGTCCTTTTATGTCTGGACTGTTGCACTTAGTATAATGTTTTCATGGTTCTTCCATGCCATAGTGTGTACTAGAACTTTGCTTTTATGGCAGAATAATATTCTATTGTATGGAATATTTGTATACATTATATATACCACATAATGTCCATTCATCTGTTGATGGACATTTGGGTTGTATCTATCTTTTGGCTATTGTGAATAATACTGCAATAAATGTTGGTGTACAAGTATCTGAGTACATGACTTGAAATCTTTTGGGTATATATCCAGGAGTGGAATTGCTGAGTTAGGTGGGAATTCTCTGTTTAACTTTTAGAGTAACCTTCAACTGTTTTCCACAGTGGCTATGCCATTTTACGTTCCCACCAGCAATGCCTGAGGGTTCCAATTTTTCCACATCCTTGTCAACATTTATTTTCTTCTTTTTTGATAATAGCCATCCTAGAGGAGTCCTTGGGTGGCACAAACGGTATGCACTCAAGTACTAACCTAAAGGTTGGCAGTACTGGCACCGTGGAAGAAAGTCCTGGAGATATGCTTCCTTAAGGATTACAGCCAAGAAAACTCTATGGAACATTTCTACTCTGTAACACATGAGGTGGTCATGAGTTGGAATATACTCAATGCTAACGGGTCTGTGGTTTTTTTTTTTTTTCTTAAGTGGGTACAAAGTAGTATCTCACTGTGGTTTTGATTTGCATTTCTCTAATGACTAATGATACTGAGCATTGTCCTCTGTGCTTATTGACCATTTGTATATCTTCTTTGCAAAAATGTATGTTCAAGTACTTTGCCCATTTTTTGATTGGATTGTTTGTCTATTTGTTGTTGAGTTGTAGGAGTTCTTTATATATTCTGAATATTAAACCCCTATCAGATATGTGATTTCTAAGTATTTTCTCCTGTTCTATCATATCTTTTCACTTTCTTGATAAAGTCCTTTGATGCACATTTTTAATTATAAAATCCAGTTGTTCTATTTTGTTGTTACTGCTCATGCTTTTAGTATCATATTTAGGAACCCGTTGACAGATACAAGGCCCTAAAGCTGTACCCCTGGTTTTAGTTTTTATATTTAACTTGTTGATCCATTTCAAGTTAATTTTCATATATTGTAAGAGGTGGGGGTTCAACTTTATTCTTTGGCATGTGGAAGTCTGGTTGTCTCAACCCCATTTGTTGAAAAGACTATTCTTTCCCCATTGAATGGACTTGACATCCTTGTCAAAAATCAATTGGCCATAGATGTATGGGTTTATTTCTGGGTTGTCAATTTTATTCTATTGGTCTATATGCCTATCCTTAAGCCAATACCACATTGTTTAGATTGTTGTAGTTTTGTAATATGTTTTGAAAATCAGGGAGCTCAAGTCCATCTGCTTTCTTCTTCTGTTTCAAGATTGTTTTGGCAATTTGGGGTCCCTTGAAATTCCATATGGATTTAAGGACCAGCTTTACCATTTCTGAAAAAAGAAAAAAAATGACTGTTGGAAATTTGTTAGGAATCGCACTGAGTCTGTAAATTGCTTTGAGTAGTATTGATATCTTGGTTCTTAATCTTGGCAGTAACTAGTAGTGGGGTCTGGGACTGGGATATGGAATCAGAGAGGGGGTAGTATTTAGGCTCTCGTAAGTCTTAGTTTTCTTATTTGTCAAATTTAATTAATGAAATTTGTCTAGTTAAAACTATTAAATGAGGAAGGACTTGAGAATGCATTATTGAAAACTGTAAAACATTTTTCTATCATTATTAGATACTTTGCTCTTATAATTATTTATAAATAGGAACCTAGAGTTTGATTGCAGGTTTTAATTGAGACACAAAAGTGTTTCTGTTAATTCACTTCAATAAATAAATATTTATTGAACATCTACTGTGCCAGGCACCCTGCTAGGACAGTTATACAATAGCTCTAATGTCCCCCTCTGTTTCCAGACCAACAACAAATGTCGTGCAAATGTTTTCAATGAATAACTGGAAACAATATATTCCCATTCTCACTGAAATCTTCCTGACAGACTATGAGCTTCATCACTCAGCTTTGTGGGTATTCACTGATGATGAAATTGATAAATCACAATATAGTTGGCCATTTTCTGTATCTGAGCGTTTATGAAAGTGCAATTAAATTTTTTTTTTTTTTTTTTTACATCAAGTGGTCCTCTACTAATAATGGTAATAACTCTTGATTTCTGTGGGATGAATCATTTGAGACTTTTCAGGTCGTTTAGAGAGATGAATTCCATGAACCTCACCATGCTGTCAGTGGGAGGGCAGCGGGCATGGAGTTCTGATGCTGATCGAAGCGTCTTGGAGGGGTGGACACGAAGGACGAACTTAGAAAAGACAATTACTGAGCTAATTGGAAACTGGAGCTCCAGGAGGTCATTTGATCACCAGCAAAGTTTATGAATAAAAAGAGAATTTGGGTTAATCTGGGTTATCTACTTTATGTGTGTGTGTGTGTGTGTGTGTGTGTGTGAAATAGCTATAACAGACTTTGTTCATGCTCCCTATAGACTATCTTTTTAAATGTATATCCATAGATCAGGATTTCTCAGTCTCACCACTATTGATATTTTGGGGCCAGATAATTCTTTGTTGTGGGGGGTTGTCCTAAGCATTGTAGGATATTTCACAATATTTCTGACCTCCGTGCACTACATGCTAATAGCAGCTCCCAGTCTTGACAATCAAAAATGTCTGCAAACATTGCTAAATGTCTCTAGGTAACATCGTCACTCTGTTTGAAAACCACCGCCTTAGATCTAAGTAAGCTCATAAATGATTACTACAATATGTCAGGCATCCTTCTAAGCCCTTTGTATACATTATCTGTTTTAATCCTCACAGCTATCTAATAAGGTAGATTCTGTTTTAACCCCATTTTACAAATTTGGAACTGATAAACAGAGTTTAAGTCACTTGCTAAGGACCCTCAACTATAGTTAAATCCCTTTCACTCTGGCTACAGAGTCCTACAATCTTAACCACATATACTTTTTCTTCTACATAAGTGATTTGTGCCTATTAATTAAACATGCATTTTAATAATTGGACAACTTTCACTTCTAGTTGCTTTAAAATTTGTTTTTTGATGTTGGCCCTATTTTTTTTAAAATGCCCCTTGTTCCCAGGGGCATGGCGGATCTCACTGGTACTTTGGCTGTTTACAATGGGGTAAGCCCTAGGCAAGGCCCTTTGCCAAATCAAGCAAAGGATGATGTTAATACACATGCCAGTGAATTAAATAGAGGTTCTCCCGGGAGCAAGACACTGGGGACTCATCTACGTTTGTCCTTGGTCGGCTGTGCTGTATCCAAAGCATTAGGGCCTAATGGCTTCCCCTCCTTGTTGTCACGCTCACGGCTTCTTGATCTAGTTTTCCTTCACGTGCTTGCTTTGGCCTTACTTTAGCCTCCTCTGAGGATGAGATTATTTTCCATTACATTATGATTATTATTTGCTTAATGAACCAAACTCAGGAAGCAGAATAATTTTCAGGACGAAACCCTCCAAATCTTGAAAAACGTAATAGCATTGGAGAATTCAAGAAACTGGACTAAAAGCTCACCAGTTACAAACAAGAAACATTTCCCAAACGTTCTAGTCAGCATGGGTGGGGTGTCCGTGAGAAACTGTCCAACAAAAATGTGGACGCTAGAGTAAGTGACTCCCTTCTCTTTGGAAAACAACTTATTTAGGTTCAATTAACATTTAAGCTTTAAAAGAAATTTCAAGGATAAGTCCAACTGCAGTTTTAAAAATAAAACCTTTACCTTCCCTTTGAAAAGTCTTTTTTCTGGGGTTCTAGGAGGTCATCTGGAATAAAATCTTGACCAGCAGAGGGCTTCCATAGCTGACAAATGATGCCCGGACAGAACAGAACAAAAACGACAGAGAAAAATTCCCCATATTTTATCCCTGTTTTTCCTTTTCCTTTTTGTTTTGTTTTCCTCCTGTTTTGATGACCAAAGTCCTTTTAAGTTGAGTTTTTACTGCACTATAAAGTGTTATTATTTTTTGGTCTACATATGCTGCATAGGGTATAATCAATCCTCTTTTACTTGTAAGAACTAGTGTTAGAATTATGGGAATGTTTTCAGCCTATTTGGTTAGATAAAGGCTATACATAGAACAGTTAGTATTTTATAGGAATTTACAGATCAGATAGATTCAAGGGAATCTGTTCATTGCCATCCCCCATTAAAAGAGAAGTATCCTCTTTTTACTACATACGTCACATGATGTGTTAGCTTTGAGATATTGTTAGTATCTGCCTCCAGCAACTGTTCTTGAATCTTTTTAGTACCTGACCTGTTCAAGAAAACTTCTTTTATCAAACGCTTGCTTCCTACTCCCCATTTCATATTCCAACCCTTTTTAATATATCAGAACACTTTAGATTCTGTGAGCACACACAGATGATAAGAGCTGGCATACGGTTAATCTGAACATGTAAAAGGCAGATGGCTCGCCAGGATGTTGATGCTCACGCATGCCTCACCCACAGGTTATCTGGTCTGTGTTTTATTTCTTCAGAGGCAGCCATGCTGCTCAACTTGGAGATGACCATTGGCTAGTTTGATGAATTCTTCAGTGCAAACATGTGACTGGAGATGGCTAGAGAAGTGATGTAGCCACCTTCTTTCTGCTAGACATCCTGTACACTCTGAGTTCCTCTAAAGATAGTCCCCTCCCTTCGTGTTCTCCTTCAAGGGAGTTCTCTAATGTCAAGTGCTTTGAGTGATCTTAGCATGGTGGGGAAGCTACTTGTGGACAGGCTTCTTAGCTTACGTCTTGTAGACAACGCTCATTTGTACTGATTTCACTTATGAGCTGTTTAAACCCGTTGCCATCGAGTTGATTACGACTCATAGTGACCCTATAGAACAGAGTAGAACTGCCCCATAGGGTTTCTAAGGAACAACTGGTAGATTCGAACTGCTCACCTTTTGATTAGCAGCTGAGCTCTTAACCACTATGCCATTAGGGCTCCATGAGCTGTTCATCGTATTGGAAATATTGACAACTGAAGACAATGTGAAGGTGAGTCACTTTGATTCTAAAGACAGACTGGAACCGAATTCTGGATTTACAGAGCCTGTGTCTCATGTAATGGATTATCCTTCTTTTTCTGTTGGCTGCTAGAAATGTCAGAGCCACATCGACTAGGCTCACTTCCAGGAAGCGTATGGGCTCTCTTGACATCAACATGTATGCTAACCTCATTTTTTCCACGATTCTCTTGGTGTTGAATTGTCAGATATTTTATATCCTTTTGAGTGCCCTGGAGCGCATAAAAATAAATATTTTGAAATCCCAAATCCTAAAGTGGTTGTGCCAAAGCATAACAAAAAAGTCAAAATATTTGAAACAAGAAATATTTTTATTAAATATAACGTGGTTGTATAGTATTTTTGAGCATGTCTTTTGTGTTAGAAAAATTCAGCTTAATATTTAAAGACATTAGGCTGCAGTGGTTAAGTGTTCAGCTGCTAACCAAAAAGTCAGCAGTTTGAGTCCACTCAGAGCAATTCCACTTTGTCCTGTAGGGTCACTGTGAGTCAGAATTGACTTGACGGTACCCAACAACAACAGGCTTGGTTAGCTTCATTTAAGTGTATGGGTTGGGTAACTTATTCAGAAGATTAAAGAATCAGCTAATGTGACACCTCACTCTTTGAAAACTTTGTTAGATTGCTGTTAATTTTTTTTTTTTTTTTGGCACTGGCATTTAGCACTTTAATACTAAATTGTAGAGGCATTCCAAAGCAGACAATGGACATGTATCTAGTATTGGAATTTGGGGAAGTCTGAAGGAGGGAGAGAGGCTATGTTAGGTCAGCCAGGAATAAGATTAAAGATGCCTGGGCGGGGTGTTGTGGGAGAGTGGTACCTAATCACTTAGGAGAAACGGTTTTGGAAAATGAAAGAAAGAAGAGGGTGGATGTTGGTTTAAGACTTGAGTATTCCTATTCACATTTGTTTCTTCCTATCTCCTGCGTAATGTCAGCAGGTGGCTTGCATTTCTAACCAGCCCCTCTCTCTTATTTCGCTGGTGATATTTTATAGTTTCCACACCTCAGTGTGTATTTTTTTTTGCACACTCCTTGGCCTAATTAAGTACAGGAAAGTCAAGGGTCACTTCTGCCATCATCTGTGTCTGACCTTGGTTTACTCTCGTCTCTTTCTCTGAAGTCCCTAACAAGAAGCAGAGCAGCAAAGATATTAGGCAGATGCTTACCAGAACTAGAAGAGTCTAAAGAAATGGTTTGACCACTTTAAAGAACAACAAAATTCAGACTTGCTTTTTACCTTTTTGGTTATCAGTATAAATTGTAAAAGTATTCTCTAAAAAACCCAAACCAAACCCACTGCTGTTGAGTCGATTCCGACTCATAGCAACCCTATAGGACAGAGTAGAACTGCCCCATAGGGGCTGACCTTTTGGTTAGGTAATCCTAATATGTCGATATTGTTCAGATGGTTGTTACATGCATTAATTACTAAAGCCTTATGCCCTCCAACTGTATTGAACCACACACTCTTCCCTGAATTCACCATTCACTTTCAGGCTTCCATATTTCTCATCCTGGAATGCTTGCTATCAGGGGAGTCACAAACCAACTGCCTATATTCAAAATTCAATCTGTTGATGTGTTTCATTTGCTTTGTGTATTTTTTAAAAATTTGAATTAGTTTCATATACGTCAAAAGTAAACTATTTGACATCCAAATTACCTTGAAAAATCTGAAGACCTGGCGACTCAGGACCTATGTTCCCCCATGGCAGTTGCCACAGCTGCGGGATGGCTGTCCCCTTTGACAAGGTATAAGCTCTCTACTTGGTCACGCTTGCCACCGCTCCCATTTGGTGTCCTTTCCCTTGTCTGGGTCTATCCCCTTCAAGTATCTGTCTTATTAAGGTTGAGTTTATGACCTTGGAATAGAAGCTGGGGGCGCATTGGTTAAGAGATCCACTGCTAACCAAAAAGTTGGCAGTTTGAATCCACCAACTGCTCCTTGGAAACTCTATGGGGCAGTTCTACTCTGTCCTTATAAGGTCGCTATGATTTGGAATTGACTTGACCGAGATGGTTCCCCCCACCGCATCCCTCAAGGCTTCCTGGGTTTGCCCCATCCTTTGTTTCCCTTAGCATGTTGTTCAAGTAGCATTTTTTTCTGTCTTCTTTGAATGGTAGGTAGTTGCTTTGTAAATTTGTTTCCTTAACTCAGATGGCTGGCTTTGAAGGACAGAACCCAGTCCATTCCCATTTTATCTCTGATGGTGTCAAGTGTGGTGTTTTTCCCAGACACATGAATGCTTCAGCATATTTGCCTGGATGGAGAACGAACTGGCTGAGTGATAGTGAGAGCCTAGGAATGAGTTATTACCCTATCACTGGCCTTTATGGGCTCCTCTGCAGTCATGTAATTAAGAAGGCATTCACAGTTTGCTTTATAGCACTATCAAAGTTTCCAAAATGAATAAAATAGCTTCATCGTTAATAATTTGGATTCATCGTCTTTGACCCAAAGGCATCCCACACTAGAGACTGCAAATATTATTTTAAGCAGTTTCATGGATTAGCGGATGAATAACTAATGGATTAACAGGTCAAATAAATTAATGGATAAATTGATGTGAACATGTGGTTGAATGAGTTTCCAATTGTAATTGTAACTGTAAAAGACAGACACCCTGAGGGGGAATTGAGCAGTAGCAACAAACACCATTATCATTAGCGTTTCCGGGAGTGAGTATAACAGGCAGGATGTTTTCTAATGAAACTGTAAAACGACTATAATAGCTCTTTGGAGGTTTGGTGGCTTTTTGTTGTTGTTTCATTTGGTTTCTTCCTAATGTATCCAAAGGACGAAGCTATGTTTGGAGTGTCAGCCAGTTAAAGCATCTCAATTATAAATAGCCAACTACTGGAGAGGCAAAAGATGGACAGCAAAGTAGACAATTGAACATGTGCTACATAAATAGGCATAAATCCAACACCATCTGCCACGTTGTCCAAATTTGACTAGTTGTCTTTATATGCCTACCACATAAATCAGTTTAAAAGGGTTCCTTGAAGCATCATTCCCTGTAATGACTGGGTGAAAGATCTTCACTCTTTTTGTTAAGACCGTAATTGTCGTGTTTCCCATGACAAATAACATATTTCCTTTCAGGAATAAAGAATCAGTTAACTTTGCCACGTAATAAACCACCTTAGAACTTAGTGGCTTAAAACAACCACCATTTATTTTACTCATGATTCTGCTAGACAGTTATTCTGGACTGAGTTGAGTTTGGCTGAATTTAGCTGGACTGCCTCATGCTTCTGTGGTCAGCTGACAGATCAGCTAGGGGCTGGCTAGTCACCAATGGCCTCACTCACATATTTGGTGTTTGGCTGGCTACTGGCTGGGGCATCAGGAGTCAATGGGAGACAATCCCCTCATCCTCCAACAGGCTCATCCAGGCTTGCCCCCGGCAAGCCCCAAAGTGCAAGCACATTTCAACTTTCTGCCTCATAATTGCTATGGAACCTGTTGACGAAGCAAGTCACATGGCTAAGCCGAAAGTCAGTGCAGGAGTGGACTACCCAAGCACGTGGATACAGGGAGGCAGGAACAAATGAGAGGCTATTACTCTGAGAAGCTACCATAAGTATTCTCTTAGAGTCTTATCATCTCACATTTGTTGAATATCTCCTATATGCTAATCACTCTTCTGGGTAATTTTACAGATATTTGTTCATCTTTTTTTTTTTTTTTTTTTTTAAATGTCTTCTGTAACCAATGAATTACCTGCTTAGGAATAGTGATGGAAAAATTGTGATTTGTATTGTGATTTATAATTCTGATGTAGTGCGGGTATTCATTCTAACTGATTTACAAAATAATTTGAGTGGTAAATCTTTTAAATCTAGGCCTACATACAATATGAATATAAAAGTATTTGTGTTAGATTTTTATGCTTATGTCCTTCTTACCTTAAGTTTTGTCATCTGTAAAGAAAATATGACAAAATTACCTGCCCCTTACAGCTGTCATGAAGACAGAATGAAAAGCTTAGCATAGTATCCAACACATAGTACACATCCTCTAAATGTTATCGTTTGGGGTGGGGGGAGGGCGGGAGGGACAGAGTGGTAAACCTGGGGCACCTGCCATTTCTGCAGTTGTTATTGTTCAATAGTGGTAATAACGTCAGTGACAGCATCTTTCCAAGAAGTGAGATTTTGATCATACAAGAGGTACAAATCCATCTATCTAGGCCAACCATTGTTTTGTTTTGTTTTGTTGTAATAACTTGTCCACCTTTTAAATGTTAGCATCAATCTCTGCATAGTTTTGTATAAGGTTTCTCTGACTCTTTTTTATTTATGCAGTTTCGTTTCACCATACCGGAGCTCAGATAATCATTACTTCTTTCTCAATACATCAAATTGCCAACTAATTTTGTTTTAAGGAGAGAGATAGAAAGTGGGTTGAATTTCAATTACCATTTCCTTACCAAGCCTTCTATGTAATTGCCAATGACTGTGATGAGGCATGAAGTTCTGCTTTAGAGCTTTGGATGATAAGAGATGTGGAGAAGATGTTTCCTTAGAAAGTGGTGTGTCTGTTTAGAGCATTACATTTTCATTGTTAAATATAGTTTTAGCTATGCATTTCTTTTCCAGCCAAGCCCTATATGTAGCTGAAGATCACTATCCCCTACACAAAGCTCACAGCTGTCAGTAAAATCTTATTCTGAACAGGACGTGATGTACTATGACCTAATTCGAAAAGGGGTGGAGTGGGGGGATGAAAACTATCACCTAGACCAGAAGTTCAGCAATTTTTTCTGTAAAGGACCAGAAAATACTTTAGGTTTTGCAGGGTATAAGATCTTTGTTGCAACTACTCAACTCTGATTGTGCTGGCAAAAGCATCCACAGACAATAGTGAAATGATTGGGTATAGCTGTGTTCTAATAAAACTTTATTTAACAAAACAGCAAGCCAGATTTGGTCTGTGGCTGTAGTTTGCCCATCTGTGACCTAGAAGGAATTCTGAATCTTTTAAACAATCATTAGTGAGAAAAGAACATCTATTTCTTAAAAAAATTTCAGATGTAGGTAGAGTTCTTTGTGGTGGCAAGAACTAAAACTATCACCAATGTCCCAGCTTCCTTCTTGTTTAAGATAACCAAACAAGAAGACAATTTTATTTTCTTTATAATGATTTCATTTTGTGTGTAGTCTCTATGTGTCCTTTATATTTGGAGATGGATATTGATAATGGTATATTTAATTGAGCTTTTGAATTTCACAGACCAGTAAATTTTTAAAAATGTGTTGCATCAACATAGGCTTTCTAATTAAAATAAATTCTGGTAAGCTCATTTGCACATGCACACACACGCAAGTACACACACACATGCACCCTTTGTTACCTCCTATTCTAGCACCTGTATGGAAGGCATTTCATGTTCATATCCAGAGAAGAGATTTAAAGCATAGTCCTTTGAATTGAATAAATATATTGTGTCAAACATCACCTGTATTCTCCTCATTCCTCGTGAATATTTGGTCACGGACTAATTCTAGTTCATAAAATCATATTTAGGAACTGTTGGAATAAAAAATTACTGTTTTACCTACCATGTTTCCAAGTCGTGAGACTAGGATGACTTCTCAGAGCTTTGTGGTTTTAATGTCAATTGAAAGACTTTTATGGACGTCCAGACTGTTTTCTCTAAGGAGGCAGCTCGTTGGCTCATGCTAACATGCACAAGACTTGCCTTTCTCTTAACTAACTGCTAGTTGTTTTCTTGAGAATTCTGATGGAATGTTCTTAAAAATCCTGTGAACTAGGTATTTATTAAGCAATGTTGACATATGAGGAAACGGAGACTTGGAGTGTCTGAGTTTTGCCTAACTTCATGTAACTAATTATGATTTAAGCTGGGGTTTGAACCCATACGTCTGACGCCATGTGTGTTGCTGCTGTTCGTGTTCCTCAGCAGCCCTAAAGCTGCAGTTCAGCTCAGAGCTGGCCACTTTCTGTTGCCCACCCTGCTGGTCAGTTCTTCACTCAGCACTCACGGTGTCTTTGATTTAGTGTCTACTGTGCTCTGTTATCTGCTCATGCCCAGTCCAGCAGGCCTGAATATTGTTTCCAAGGTAGCAACAATAGTCAAAACCTAACAGATGAAATCAAGTAAACAGCAGGAGTACTGACATTTATTGAGGCATATGATGTATTGGGGACCATGCCAATTGTCTTCAGGCATTATGCCACTTGTTTTTCACAATAAACCCATGAAGTGGATAACAATAATGATTCTTATTTGACAGATGAGGAAACCGAGGTTAAGAGGTTAGTCATTTAGTCCTTAGGTATTGGCTTTCTTTCTTGGGCTTATTATTTAGACTCTAGCTTGATGTTATCTGCAAAACAATGCGAGAAAAACTAAATCTTGCACATAAATAGTGGTTTGTGTGATAATCATCCTTAGAAGTTTGTGAACCAAGACATAACCCTAGTATGGATCTAGGTGACATTGGTGCTTTAGAGCAGAGATAAACCCATTCCAGTAATTACTTATGCATTTATTATTGTGGAGTATTTCTTGTAAGTGCTATTTTTTAGATAATTAAAACTTTCTTTTTTTATTGTGCTGTAGGTGAAAGTTTACAGCTCAAGTTAATTTCTCATTCAAAAACTTATATACATAAGTTTTGTGACATTAGTTGCAATCCCCACAATGTGACAGCATGCTCCCCCCTTTCCACCCTGTGTTCCCTGTGTCCATTCATCCCGTTCCTGTCCCTTCCTGCCCTCTCTGTCTTGCTTTTGGACAGCAGTTACCCATTGGGTCTTCTATATTTGATTGAACTAAGAAGCATGTTCCTCACGTGTGTTATTTTTGTTATATAGTCCTGTCTAATCTTTGCCTGAAAAAATGGACTTTGAGAATGGTTTCAGTTCTGAGTTAATAGAGTGTACAGGGACCATAGTCTCAGGGGCTCCCCCAGTCTCTGTCAGACCAGTTAAGTTGGGTCTTTTTTTGTGAATTTGAATTCTGTTCTACATTTTTCTCCCGTTCTGTTCAGGACTGTCTGTTGTGATCCCTGTCAGAGTGGTTGTTGGTGGTAGTCTGGTACCATATTCATCTGGACTCAGGCCAGTGGAGGCTCTGTTCATGTGATCCTTTAGTCCTTTGGGCTAATATATTTTCCTTGTGTCTTTGGTTTTCTTCATTCTCCTTTGCTCTGCACAGGATGGGACCAACAGATATATCTTAGATGACTGGTTGAAAGCTTTTAAGACCCCAGACGCTACTCAACCAAAGTGGGATGTAGAACATTTTCTTCATGAACTTAAAGGTTATTTTTCAAGTGACAAAACTTAAAGAAAGTTGAAGTGCTCTTTTAGAAGGCTGTCTTTCTAAAATGAGTAGCACCTACCTGTCCAGGCGGGTATTGATGAAGGAGGTCACCACTCAATCAGGGAAATGGCTTTAACTTCTTGAAGAAGGATATTAATCATCTAATGTTGAATCAGTTTTTTAAATTAGCATAACTTGGATTAGATAAGGGCTGGCTATTTGGTGTATAAAATGAGTAACTTTACCCTATACTCTTTATATTCAGAGGATCAAAAATAATTGCGTTCATGTCAAACATTGAGCTATTCTTAATGTCATCAGTAAGTATTAACTTTTAGGAGTCTTGCTTTTGAAAGGAAGCCTACTTAGAGGGTAATAGTTTTGTAGAGTAGCGATTTCCATTCATTTATGTTTCTCACATTTCTCCTCATTGGTCTCAGCTTCATGGATATCACAATATATGATGGAAAGAACTGACCTGAGCCAACACTGGTTTCTGAAAGAAAGGTGAAGAAAATCTCCCTATTTTACCTACCATCACTCCAGTTATCCCTGTTAAATAATGGTGTTCTCTTCCAGTGAAGCCATCTAGAGACTTTCAGTCCGCTGGTATAGGCAGGTTAACGAACATATGTTTAAACAAGTGCACATTAGCCTCAAGCTCTAAATGTAGAAGGAAATACATAAATTACAAATGGATATGAGCAAATCTAAAATTAAAATTAACCTGATCTCAGCCAATGCAACAGGTAAAAGGAACACTTTCTTGTAACCATTAAATTTTGAAGAGAAGGAAAACTTTGAAGAGGTCTTTAGAAATGGATGGAAGCTTGGTTTACACTTCTGTCAGTGCTGTCCAGTAGAATTTTCTGCAGTGATGGAAATGTTCTGCAGTGTATGTGTATTTAGCTTCTAGAGCCACCCTGCTCAGTGTGGTAGCCACAGGTCACACGTGGCTATTTAAAAGTCACTTGAAATGTGGCTCGTGTGACTAAGTGACTGAATTTTTAAAAAGTTATTTCATTTTAATTAGTGAATTGAATTGAAATGCATTGCCAAAGTGAATTGACTCAAGGATGCACTTGTACCCCGTTCATACTGCATAGTGTAGGGATTTTTTGTTAGACTCCATATTGTGAATATCAGTTGAACGACTGAACTTACATCCTGGCTCTCCTGGTGAGAGGTAGCATGCGTTGATGGTTCCAATTCCATACCCTTAATGTTAGCTACTCAATAAATGATAGTTGCTATAGCTATAATTATTTGTAATGCTGCTACAATTAATATTTTCGTTTACTCAAAAACATTTTTGAGTACCTACTACATGCCAGGCACTGTTCTTAGTGTTGGAGATGCAACAGTGAAGAAACAGAAATCAGATAAACCCCTGCCTTCATGGAGTTTATATTCCAGGGAATTATTACTGAATTAAATTAGAATTGATTTAACAGAGTTGGAAACTTACTCTTGCTACACTGAAACATGCAAAGAGAATGGATATGTTTAATTATTCTACACATAATTATGCTATGCAATGTTCAATATAATTGTTAAACGTAATCTGTATGTTTAATTTTTTTCTATGATTTGATCTTCAATCTCCCTCATTGCCTGGATCCTATAGGATAAGGGAAAGGAAAGACTTAAAGAATTTCATTATATCCAGTAATTTTGTTTGAGTTCGATACAATAATTTAAACGGTTTTTCCCACCCCCTCTGAGGGAAAGGAGGTAACTGAAACTCAGCTTCTTTAGGTAAAAATCTTCACTCTCTTATATGTTTGCCCTCCTGCTCCTAACTTCTCTTAGATGGTACATGGGGATCTGGCTCATGTGACCATGAGAGACGGTGGGGAGAGGGAGGGAACTGTGGCTCTGCTTTCAGCTTCTTGGGTTGCTCTCTGTCCTCACCACCCCCTATAGCAATGGTTTCTCATGTCCGCCTCGTCACTGCATGACCTGCTGGCTGTGGTCAGATGACATCTGCAGCTGGTGGGACTCACATCCTGGGCTCGCAGCTTGGTCAGGGCCCAATCGTTCTTTCTAACCAAACTTGGCTCCCCCTCTGCCTTCCCTGGTTCCACAGCCTCCCTGACATCTGGCTGTGACCTTGCAGCTCTCTGCTATGGGCCGCTTTGTCCTCCTTGTCATCACTCCTTCCAGCCTAATCCTTTGCCAGAATCTCAGCTAATTTCTATGTCCCCTCTCAGAGTGCATGGGAGCTTCAGGCTCCCCTCCAAACCACAGGTGAACCAAGGCTGGTTTAGGAAAGCTGAACTCTGGCTCTCCTTCTGCTTGACCACACTGAACTGCTCCATTCACTCTGATATGGTCATTCTCCAAGTGGGGCTGGGGTTGATGTGACCTAGAAGACCTCTCCTCTCAGAGTTGTAAATGAGAAGCTGGGTCCCTCCATTCATGGCTTTCCTTTCCACGTATGTAATACTTTGTCTTCTGGGCAGAAAAGGAGAGCACAAAGGTCAGAATTCTTCTCTTTTCTCTTCTTAGCATAATTCCCTAGAGTATGGTGTGTGTGTGTGTCTGTGTGTTTAACTTTCCCTCTTTGCCTATCTCCAACTTCTTCTCTGTCAGCGGCTCTTAATAACAGTGATACCATCACCAGGGAGATTTTAGATATAAGTGGAAGAATTTGGGGGTTGTGGTATTGTAATGATTGAAGGTCTCCATGAACATTTAGTCCATGGATGCCAAACACCCTACAAAACATGAGACAGTCCCGTCCAGCAGCATATATGTCCTGTGTCTTTCAAATGACTTTCAAACGTCCTTCCAGAAATTGACATAAGAAGCCTGTTTAAAATGATCTGCGCCTCTATTATGTAACTCCTTTTCACTTACAAACATAGAACATTTTTGTGTAGTTTTAATATATATTGAATTTTCCAAGAATGCAACAACCCAACACACTGAGGACTGTATTTGTAAATTTACACACATCCCTGGTAGTAATGTCACTCTTGATTTAAGTTGCTGGTAAGACACACATGCACTAGTCAGCGTTTATAGCTGTCACATTCCCGATGATATTGCATATAGGTGTACACATCTGCCAACCTCATTTTGTCTTCTAGTGGAATCATACCTGAGCACTCACATAGCAAGATACATAATGACATCTTTATTATTTACTGTACTTTTTTGATCCCTTATCTCACTGTTAGAGAACTATTGATTTGTTTAATTGTTTAATTTTTTCAAAATTATTGTGCTCTCTATTCATTTAATTTCAGGTTATTTTATAAATATTATTAAAAAGGGGCTTTAGGTATGTCCTACAACTTCTCTGTGACGTCGGCCTCATGGCTGAACCATAATGTGTGGGAAAAAGTGATTGGCTTATCATACGGGTGTGTTGGGGGGGTGAGGTCTCTACGTTGAAATGACCAAATCAAATATGGCCTGAGTCTTACAATAAAATACCAGAGAACATGATCATTCAAAGCATAATAAATACAACTACAGAAAAAGATACGTAGAAGCAGATAATGCAATAAAACAAACCAAATTAAAAGAGCAAGGAATTTCCCGATTAATTTCTATTTAGTTTTCATTTTTTATGATTCTCATTAATTCTAATTTAGGCTGTGATGAAACTGTTCCACCACTATCCCCATTGGTATCATTATAGATTAATAAAATTATTTGGGAAAGCAATTTAGCTATATAATCCAGAGTCATTACAATGTGCATTCCTACCGACCTGCTAATTCTTTCCTGAAAATTTAAGCTAAACCAAGCAAAAGGGAAGAAATAAACTACAAAAATGAAGATGTTCATTCCAGTGTAAAACTAACCTAAATGGGAAAGAACATGTGCAATTGTTAATAAATATAAAGCAAGAACAATATGGAAACAAACATAATTATATATATACTATATGTTTGTGACTGTTCATTGATTCACTCAACTTACTTATTTAGCACATAACTGTAACAAGCACTGTGTTAGGTGCTGGAAATATTAAAAGGAAAGGATGGGAAAGGAAAAACAATATGTTCCGGAGGCTCTGTTTTCTGAAACCTATCACCTGCTCCTCATTCAAACTCTGCTGCTAACCTGAGTGTGTGGATGGGCAAGTCATTTCTTCCTTCTGAGGCTCAGTGCTCTCATCAGTACAGTGGGGAGTTTGGCTTTTCAGGATTCAGCCCCATCATCTCGTTCAATGATTTTGCCAGCATTAAATATCTATTTGATTACTTGTTTATCACATCTTAAACTGGCTGCCATGTCTAGTTAGCCGTCAGTACTGCTAGTGTGCAAATGGTGAGGGGATGTTTTTGAAACATCAGCAGTTGATTTGTCTTTCATTTCATGCCCCTTTTCTTATTTGCATTCTAACTTACTAGTTACCTGATATTGTGTGTTGTAACAGAGCATAAAAATGTCCCTTCCTTGCCATGAAACTTAACGGGGCATTGAGATGACATAGGAACATCTTGAAACTTCAACAACTGGACTTGTCCCGTTTCCATCATTGCTACGGTATTTTGTTTGTGGTTATTTTTGACAAGAATATTTCCCAACTGAACAATATTATATTTGTGGTAAGCTAAAGAGAAAATTTATGTGGCTTTTCAGCTAGCCCTATAGGGGAAAAACCAGCCAACCTCTGGTACAATAAATTAGCTAATGGATAATTTTACACAAAGCAATGCTACCTTTCAGGTTTTCCTTTTGGAGAAAAAAAAATTAAACAAGGATCATGATTTCAAGAAATCCAAAATACATGCCAGGGGCCTGTAGGCTGGAGCCTCTGGGTTGGCAAAATGTAAAGAAATAGATGTTTGCCTTTTTGAAAAGGAGGAAGTCCGGACCTTTTGTTTCCAAAAATTTCATTCATTTTTTTTCTCATTTTACGAGCCATGCCTTTTCCAGAACAGTTCGACTCTTTTGTACTTCACACAGTAGCTACAACAGCTGTGTTAATTAGATAGATATGTCACAGCGCTGAGGCTTGTGCCTGCTGCCTGGTTGGCAGCCGCCAGCCCCACGCGTGGCGGTCTCCTGCTGCCGTCGCAACCGCAGACTAACCGGAAGGACAGGGCAAAGCTGCAAAGAGAGAAATAATAAACTAGGAACAGAGACTTAGCGCTCATCTGTGTCCATATTAAATATGCCATAAAATATTTATGGGATAAAATACGAACACACTTTTCTCCCCAGCCCTGGAATATTTGAATGTAACTCTTAAGAGCCATGGATAGGATCACCTAGAGAGGTGAAAAGCTGTTTTTAAGTGCTAAACTATAAATTGTCGGATTCTGAACACTATGTAGTATACCTCATTGGCTCAGGAAACACTTATTGAGTATCTGTGTGTTCCTGGCCTGTATTAGGGACCAGAAATACCAAAGTAAAATTGAACTTGAAAATAAGACCAAAACAGAACAAAAAAAAAAACATTGCATCAAGCCAATTCTGACTCATGGCAACCCCATGTGTTACAGAATAGAGCTGCTCATACCGTTTGCTTGGCTATAACTTAACAGAAGCAGATCGGCAGGCCTTGCTTCTGCAGTACCACTGGGTGGATTTGAACCACCAAACTTTAGGAGTTGAGCATAAATTCCAATAAATATTTTCACTGTAAAAAAAAAATAAGTAAAATATGTGTGTGCATGTGTAATTATTCAACGTTACTAGCCAAATTCCAAAGTTCTGTCTCTCCTACTTCCAGAGAAAATCTATGTATGGCAGATGTATTTCAGCAATCATGAACATAAAAATTATTTTAGAAATATAAAAACGTCCCCAGTTCTGCACTAAATTCTTGCCAGAGTTTTACCAAACGAGTCTTGGCTGTTGGTTGATTTCTTTGGGATTAATGTCCAAATGTATTTTATGGTTTTAGTTAAAGAAATATTATTGGTAGTTAATGTTGTGTCGCTGAAATTTAATTTGTCTTCTCTGGATTCTGCTTGCATAATGCTATTTTTTGCTCTAATTGATTCATAAAGATCATTAAACAAGAGAATAAAAACAATTTGTAGTTAATTTCTGGGAGATTCCAGCGTGTGTGTTTTAAGCCTCAAATAACAGACGTTATTTCGGAGAAGCTAAGCAGTACTGTAACTTCACTGGGAATCAGCGCCCGTGACTCACACGGCAGCCCTCCCATTGTCTCCTGATGGCTGTGCGGTAAACTCCTGCCCCTTTGCCAAAACAGAGGAAAAGCAAACTTCAACAGCTTTACTTCTCTGTGGGCGCTCTGTTCAGTCAGCGGAAGAAACCAAGAGTAGCGTATCAAAACCGCACGACCTTAGAACACTCAGAATTGAACTGTGGTCATCTTTCTACTTCCAGAAATCTGCTACTCATTCAGAAAAATGCAGTTTTGAAAACACACTCTCGCCCACAAAAATTCTAATTTAACCACCCAGCTTTTAGCACTATAACCCTTGTGAGGAAGTTACTTGTCTAAATCCTGGGGCAATGATTGGAATACACACCCATAACACAAAGTTTGGAAGCCCTTACTCATTAAGGAAAATAAACCTTTAGCAATCTGCTATTTCAGTTGTGCTGGAGACTGTATCTCAGAATCAATATCTGTTACTTTGCCTCCCCCCAACTTTATTAAAATATTTCCAAGTTAAAACTCACCCCAACTGAAGCATACGGAAGGGTCAACAGGATAGAAATCTAACGGGAAAATAGTTCACTGGTTGTGAAAAGGAGACCAGCCAAGAAGAAAGATCTTAAGGAGAAATGATGCAGTGTGAAAAATGATGACCCCGGAGGGGTAGATGGAATCTTTATCTTAAATATGTTCTGCAAAGGGGGTCAGAGAAAGAAAGAGCGAGTTCCTCAGATGTGAAACTGTTCTACTGTTTGCTTGCCTTGGGGCAAAGTAAGAAATATATTCCATTTTTAAGACAAGAGATATATCTTTCCTGAGGGAATGTACTACACAGCTAACCGCTAGGGTTGGAGAGAAACATATGGAGAGATTATTTAGGTCTAAATCCTGGTGGAAAATGGAAAAGAATTTCCAAATTTGACATCACATGCTTTTAAACGGGTAAACTGAAAAATAAGGTAGTGGATTTGAGTTTTAGCCACACAGCTCTCTTTATAGCTCTCTGTCTGAGGCCTCCTCCCAGCAAAAAGCGTACAGACACAAAGGACACACACACAATACAAACAGAAGCAGTGAGAGAAGATAGCCCTGGATTTCTCTCCTTTTAACATCAATTTTAAGAACTTTAGCTTTGTTTTATTCCTAGTTATCACCGTGCTTTGTAATTAGAACATTCTTGTAATACTTAGAGAAGTTGAGAAATTGCTGTCACTTGGAATGGACATGCTAGATAGAAATGCCCTATATGAACCCCTTTGACAAAGACATTTTAAACATGATCTTATCTCGCGTCACTTGTGACTGCTTGTTTACCATTTGTGATGATTGACCTTCAAAGCCATTCTTTGAGCTAAGAAGGTGTGAGTGGGTCTGATATAAAGGCCCTCGACTAGATCTTTCTCTTTCACTCAGGGTCAAAACTGCAAAGTTGTGAGTCATATTCATTTTTTCCCTTGTAGCAGACTTTTTTAAAATATAAAATATTTCAAATATACTAAAAATATCAAGAAGAATTTAACGTCATGTTCTTACCTCCCAGACGTAGTAAATGTTAATTAAAATTTTCAGTTGAAACATTCCATATATAGTTAAAGATTTGTCCACCTCTGTTCCCTTCCCTTGCCTCCAAGGTAGGTAATCACTACTCTGAAGTTCGCGAGAAGACTTCTGGCTCACGCGTTCCCGTGTTTAGACTTTTACAATATATCCTTGTTTCTGTAAATAATATACAATTGTAGTTCTTCTGTTTTAAAAGTTTTTATGAATATCACCTTGGACTATCTTTTTACAACTTGATATTTTTATTTGGCATTGTGTACCAACTATTGTTAGATGTAGATCTAATTATCAATTTAGGTACTATATGATGGTGACCTGTTATGTGACTATACTGTAATTTATCCATTCCCTCATTGATGGCCATTCATATTGTTTCTATTTTTTTTATATTATAATTCTACAGTGCCTTTCCTTGTACTTGTCTCTTGTACACCTGTTATTGAAGTAATGAAAAAAAAATTAATGACATGTACAGTATGAGTGACAGAGCTCATCCGAATGTGGTGCTTACCAGCAGAAGTGAACACCAGCCACCAACAATTGACACAGCTGTATCAGAATGTCTCACATGAATAATAGCTCTGTGTGATGGGGTTCTTCTCAGGTCAGTCTTTGGAAGTAGGAGTTGTTGGATAACAGGGAAACACTCAACTGGTACTCCATTAGACCTTTGTCTCCTATATTATAGTATTAATGTTCACTCCCACCAGTAATACCTTAGAGTTCCCAGCTTCCCTATATCCTCGTCAACGCTTGATAACCATGTTCTGTTTTTACCCATATGGTTTCCATTGGCTCATTTTCAGAAGTAAATTACCAGACCTTTCTTCCTACTCTTACCCTGGAAGCTCCAGTGAAGCCTGTCTACTATGGGTGCCTGCTGGTATTTGAAATACCAGTGACATAACTTCCAGTATCGTAACAACATGAATACAGAGGTCTATTCTGGCCCCTATATTCTTCTCCATTGGGTCCAGTTGTCTAGCTCTGTACCAATACCGTCACGTCTTCATTATCAATGCTTTTATAGTCCATCTTGCTGTTGGGTTATTTTAGTCCCACCTGGTTGTTGTTAGGCCCTTGAGTTGGTTACGATTTGTAGCGACTCTGTGTACAGCAGAGTAAAACATTGCCCAGTCCTGTGCCAACCTCACAATCGTTATGCTTGAGCCCATTGTTGCAGCCACTGTGTTAATCCATCTCGTTGAGGATCTTTCTCTTTTTTGCTGACCTCTGCTTTACCAAGCACGATGTCCTTCTTTAGGGATTGATCCCTCCTGATAACATGTCCAAAGTATATGAGACATAGTCTCGCCATCCTTGCTTCTGAAGGAGCATTCTGGCTTTATTTCTTCCACGACAGATTTGTTTGTTCTTTTGGCAGTCCATGGTATAGTCAATACTCTTGGCCAACACTGCGACTCAAAGGCATCAGTTCTTCTTTGGTCTTTCTTATTCATTGCCCTCATCATTATTCTTCAAAATTTCTTTCTTATTCTTGACCTTTTTCTATATGAATTTAAAATTAATTCGACAAGTATCCAAACAATCCCTGATGGAATTTTGGTTTGGAATTACATTGAATTGTTGAATAATTTGAGACAAATTGACAGCTTTAAATACTGAATCCTACCATCCATAAACATAACTCCCCTATTTAGAATTTTTTAAATATCTCTAAACAATTTTATAATTTGTTCTATAAAAGTCTTGGAAATTTTAGCTAGCTCAATTTCTAAATAGTTATTGGCTTTTGTAGCTATTTGAATAGGGTTGTTTGAAAAATTGTGTTTTCTAAGTGGGGATGTTATTGTTTGTATGTTGGTCTTGTAACCAGCAGCCTTGTTGAATGGTCTTACTGATTCTCTGTCTTGGGTTATTTTGCAAATTTATTTGAATGCAAATAATGATGTTTTGATCTTTTCTTTCTAATCCTTGTTCCATTTGTATATTTTTTTCTTGTACTATTGTATTACAGAAAAGTAAAATGTTAAATATAATTAACATCTTCAGCATCGTTGTAGTTTTCTTGATTTTAAGGGAATTCTGATGTTTACCATTAAGTGTGGTCTATACTATAAGTTTAAGTAATTTTCTACTTCTAGTGTGGTAAAACTTTTAAATGCACACAGGTAATAAATTTTATCAAGATATGTTTTCTGCATCTACCAAGTCAAATGAAGTTTTTCTTTCCTTTTTTTCTTTCTTCTTTAATGTCCTTCAATGCGGTCTCTGACACTCCATGCTCAGCCATTTCCCCCTCACCCTTCTTGGACTCCTCCCCTCTATGTCATACTATCCTCACCCTTGGGTGCCCTTCTTGGCTCTCACCCCTGTGGGCGCCCTAGGATGACACTAGAGCTCTGACACCCTAGTCTGAGCTGCCTTGCCACCCTCCTTCACGCCCCCATCAGTCTCCACTCCCCTCAGAGGGGGGTGTATTCCTACCTTGTGCTGCCCCTCTTCAGGATTTTATGATTCAGAAGGGGAAGGGGAAGAGGTAGTAATAGATTTTTTTTTTTTTTTTAATAGTAAACCATGCTGGCATTTTGAGCTAAATAGTGGACTTGATTGTTCTGTAATATTTAGGATATTTGCATCTGTGTTTATAAATAAGATTGATATGTATTTTTCTTTTCTTCTTCACCCCTCACCTGGTTTTGATAACAAGGTTATTATTGTGGAGGTTTTTGCTTAGTTCTATCCTCTTGAGCAGCTTGCATAATATAGGGGTTTTCTACTAAGTAACAGAGATATATGTTAAGTAATAGAGAGTCTGGTATTCTTGACTCTAAAATGAACTAAAATGTGAGAATTTTTTTTAGTGACTGCAGAAACTACTGATCTGTGTTATAGATCTATTTGCGTTTTCTACTTTCTTTGCAGTCAACTTTTGGTAATAATTTAGGAAGTTTCATCTCAGTTTTCAAATATTGGGAAAAAGTTATTAATGATATCCACTTATATAAAGTTATTATTAATAACTTTTTCCTAGTATTTAAAAACAGAGATGAAGCTTCCTAAATAATTACCAAAAGTTGACTGCAAAGATAAAGTAGAAGACTCGACTAGCTCTGTAACAATAATTCCCTGGTGGTGCAGTGGTTAAGAGCTTGGCTGCTAACCAAAAGGTCGACAGTTTGAAATCCACCAGCTGCTCCTTGGAAACCCTATGGGGCAGTTCTGCTCTGTCTTATAGGGTGGCTATGAGTCAGAATCAACTCGATGGCAATGGGTTTGGTTTTTTTTTTCTTTTGGTTTACTTATAGCTGTAATTCTTTTTCTTTTCCTTTTCATCCCCAGTACTCTTTATTGGTGTCCTGCCTTTTTTTTTTTCTTTCAATAAATTTATTCAGAGGTCTATTTCATTAGATTTTTTGAAGAATGATTGGGGGAGGGTATCTCCACTTTTTAAATTTTTTCTTATCTTTTAAAGTTCATTAAATTCTGCTTATGTCTTTATTTCCTTTCATCTGCTTTCTTTGGGTTTATTCTGTTATTTTTTTCTTTTAAATTCCTGAGTTGAAAAATAATATTATTGATTTTCAGTAATTCTTACTGCTGTTATACACATCTAAAGCTGCAGATTTGCTGAGTAGCCCACAAATTATGACTTGTAGTATTTTCATTGTTATGCAGGTCTTAGTTTGAAATATCCTGTATGATGGATTCTTTGGTTCGTAAATTTTAACTGTAATTTAAAATGCTTAAATATGGGGTTTTTTGCTTCCTTTTTGTTTTGTTATTTCTAATGGCATTGCATCTCTAACTTAATTGGATTGATTGTTAAACTTATTGAGCCATATACTATTTATTCATGGGTATTTGTGAGAATTTGCTCTGCAGCCTATTCAGCATATGTTTAAAAAAATATTCTGTGTGTACATGTAAAAATGTAATTTTTCTTAGTGATTACAATGTTCTACATATAGGTAGTATGTCTTTTTTTTTTTTTTTTTTTTACTGAAGGTGAAAGCTTACAGCTCATGTTAATTTCTCATACAAACAACTATACATGTATTCTTATGTGACATTAGTTGCCGTCCCCACAGTGTGACAATACACTCCCCTTTCCACCCCAGGTTTCTTTTGTCCATTCAACCAGTTCCTGTCCCTTGCTGCCTTTTCATCCTGCCTCCAGACAGGAGCCGCCCATTTGGTCTGGTGTATCTGACTGAACTAAGAAGCACACTCCTCACGAGTATTATTTTTTGTTTTATAGTCCAGTCTAATCTTTGTCTGAAAAGTGGGCTTTGGGAATGGTTTTAGTTCTAGGTTAACAGAGGGTCCGGGGGCCCTAGTTTCAGAGGCGCCTCCAGTCTCTGTCAGACCATTAAGTCTGGTCTTTTTATGTGCATCTGAGTTCTGTTCTGCACTTTTCTCCCACTCTGTCTGGGGCTGTCTGTTGTGTTCCCTGTCAGGGTAGTCATTGGTGGTAGCCAGGCACCATCTAGTTCTTCTGGTCTCAGGCTGATGGAGTCTCTGGCGTATGTGGGCTTTTTGTTTCTTGAGCTAATATTTTCCTTGTGTCTTTGGTGTTCTTCATTCTCCTTTGCTCCAGGTGGGTTGGGACCAATCGATGCATCTTAGATGGCTGCTCCATAGCTTTTAAGACCCCAGACTCCACTCACCAAAGTGGAATGCAGAATATTTTCTTACTAAAATTTGTTATGCCAACTGACCTAGATGTCCCCTGAAACTGTGGTCCCAAGGCCCTTACCCCTGCTACTCTGTCCCTCCAAGAGTTTGGTTGTGTTCGGGAAACTTCTCAGCTTTTGGTTTAGTTCAGTTGTGCTGGCTTCCCCTATAGTGTGTGCTGTTCTTCCATTCACCTAAGATACTTCTAGTCTACTACTTAGTTAATGAATTCCCCTCTCGCTCCCTCTCCACCTTCTTAACCATCAGAGAATGTTTTCTTCTGTGTTTCAACCTTTTCTTGAGTTCTTATAATAGTGGTCTTATTACAAT
This sequence comes from Dugong dugon, assembly GCA_030035585.1. NCBI lineage: Eukaryota > Metazoa > Chordata > Mammalia > Sirenia > Dugongidae > Dugong > Dugong dugon. The sequence goes on along the minus strand of CM057480.1, from coordinate 14,604,132 downwards.
ATTTGTCATTTTGCGACTGACTAAATTCACTCAGCATAATGCCTTCCAGATTCATCCATGTGGTGAGATGTTTCGCGGATTCTTCGTTGTTCTTTGTCGTTTCGTATTATTCCATTGTGTGAATATACCATAATTTGTTTATCCATTCATCTGTTGATGGGCATCTAGGTTGCTTCCATCTTTTTGCTATTGTGAACGGTGCTGCAGTGAACACAGAGGTGCATATATCTATTCGTGTGACGGCTCTTCTTTCTCTAGGATATATTCCAAGGAGTGGGATTTCTGGATTATATGGTATTTCTATTTTTAGCTTTTTAAGGAAGCATCCAATTGTTTTCCAAAGTGGTTGTACCGTTTCACATTCCCACCAGTGGTGTATAAGTATTCCAGTCTCTCTACAGCCTCTCTAACATTTATTATTTTGTGTTTTTTGGATTAATGTTAGCCTTGTTGGGGTGAGATGGTATCTCATTGTAGTTTTGATTTACATTTCTCTAATGGCTAATGATCATGAGTGTTTCTTCATGTATCTGTTAGCTGCCTGAATAATCTTTGGTGAAGTGCCTGTTCATATCCTTTGCCCATTTTTTGATTGGGCTATTTGTCTTTTTGTGGTTGAAGTTTTGCAGTATCTTGTAGATTTTAGAGATTAGACCCTGGTTGGATATGTCATAGTCAAAATTTTTTTTCCCAGTCTGTAGGTTGTCTTTTTACTTTTTTGGTGAAGTCTTTTGATGAGCCTAAGGGTTTGAATCTTAGGAGCTCCCAGTTATCTAGTTTCTCTTCTAGTGTTTGTGCATTGTTAGTTATGTTTTGTATTCTGTTTATGCCATGTATTAGGCCTCCTAGCGTTGTCCCTGTTTTTTCTTCCATGGTCTTTAGCGTTTTAGATTTTACGTTCAGGTCTTTGATCCATTTTGAGTTAGTTTTTGTGCATAGTGTGAGGTGTGGGTCTTGTTTCATTTTTTTGCAGATGGATGTCCAGTTATGCCAGCACCATTTGTTAAAGAGACTGTCTTTTCCCCAATTAACAGACTTTGGGCCTTTGTCAAATATCAGCTGCTCATGGGGGGATGAATTTACATCTGGATTTTCCACTCTGTTCCATTGGTCTATAATAGCTGTTGTTGTACCAGTACCAGGCTGTTTTGACTACTATGGTGGTATAATAGGTTCTAAAATCAGGTAGTGTGAAGTCTCCCACTTTGTTGTTCTTCTTGAGTAATGCTTTACTTATCCGGGGCATCTTCCCTTTCCATATGAAGTTGGTCAGTTGTTTCTCCGTCTCATTAAAAACTGCTGTTGGAATTTGGATCGGGATTGTGTTGTATCTGTAGATCACTTTGGATAGGATTGACATTATCACAGTGTTGTGTCTTCCATGAGCAAGGTAAGTTTTTTCCACTTACGTAAGTGTCTTTTGGTTTCTTGCAGTAGTGTCTTGTAGTTTTCTATGTATTGGTCTTTTATGTCTCTATTACATTTATTCCTAAGTATTTTATCTTCTTGGGGGCTATTGTAAATGGTATTGATTTGGTGATTTCCTCTTTGAAGTTCTCTTTGTTGGTATAGAGGAATCCAACTGATGTTAGTGTGTTTGTCTTGTATCCTGATACTTCAGTCAAATCTTCTATTAGTTCCAGTAGTTTTCTTGTGACTTCTTTGGGGTTTTCTGTTTATAAGGGTGTCTCATCTGCAAATAGGGATACTTTTACTTCTTCTTTACCAATTTGAATGCCCTTTATTTCTTTTTCTAGCCTAACTTCTCTAGCGAGGACCTCCAGCACAATGTTGACTAAGAGTGGTGATAAAGGGAATCTTTGTCTGGTTCCCGTTCTCAAGGGGAGTGCTTTCAGACTCTCTCCACTTAGGATGATATTGGCTGTTGGCTTTGTATAAATGCCCTTTATTATGTTGAGGAATTTCCTTTCTATTCCTATTTTGCTGAGAGTTTTTGTCATGAATGGATACTGGAATTTGTCAAATGCCTTTTCTGCATCAATTGATAAGATCATGTGGTTCTTGTCTTTTATGTGATGGATACATCGATTTTTTTTTTCTAATGTTGAACCATCCCTTCATACTTGGTATGGATCCGACTTCATCATGGTGAATTATTCTTTTGATATGTTGTTGAATTCTATTGGCTAGAATTTTATTGAGGATTTTTGTGTTTATGTTTATGAGGGATATTTGTCCGTAACTTTCTTTTTTTGTGGTGTCTTTACCTGGTTTTGGTATCAGGGTTATGCTGGTTTCACAGAATGAGTTTGGGAGTATCCCATCCTTTTCTGTGCTCTGAAATACCTTTAGTAGTAATGATGTTAACTCTTCTCTGAAAGTTGGCTAGAATTCTCCAGTGAAGCTGTCCAGCCAGGACTTTTTTTGCTGGAAGTTTTTTAATTACCTTTTCTGTCTTTTCTTTTGTTATAGGTTTATTTAGTTATTCTACCTCTGTTTGTGTTAGTTTAGGTAGGTAGTGTGTTTCTAGAAATTTGTCCATTTCCTCTAGGTTTTCAAATTTGTTGGAGTACAATTTTTCGTATTGTTATGATTCTTTTAATTTCAGTTGGGTCTGTTGTGATATCACCCATCTCATTTCTTATTTGGGTTATTTGCTTCCTCTCCTGTTTTTGTTTTGTCAGTTTGGCCAATTGTTTATTGATTTTGTTGCTCTTTTCTAAGAACCAGCTTTTGGTCTTGTTAACTCTTACAATTTTGTTTTTCTATTCTCTATTTCATTTAATTCTGCTCTAATTCTTATTATTTCCTTTCTTCTGGCACCTTAGGGCTTCTTTTTCTGCTGTCTTTCTATTTGTTCCAGTTATAGGGTTAATGATTTGATTTTGGCCCTTTCTTCTTTTTGAAAGTGCGCATTTATTGCTATAAATTGACTCCTGAGCGCTGCTTTTGCTGTGTCCGAGAGGTTCTGGTAGGGTGTGTTTTCATTCTCATTTGATTCTGTGAATTTCTTTATTCTGTCCTTAGTTTCTTCTATAACCCAGTAGTTTTTGAGCAAGGTGTTGTTCAGTTTCCACATATTTGATATTTTTTTCCTCCTGTTTCTGTTATTGATTCCTACTTTTATGGCTTTATGGTCAGAAAAGATGCTTTGTAATATTTCAGTGCTTTGGATTCGGTTAAGGCTTGCTTTGTGGCCTAATATGTGGTCTATTCTGGAGAATGTTCCATGTGCGTTGGAAAAGAAAGTATACTTGGCTGCTGTTGGGTAGAGTTTTCAGTATATGTCTATAAGATCAAGTTAGTTGATTGTGGTATTTAGATCTTCCATGTCTTTATTAAGCTTCTTTCTGGATGTTCTGTGCTTCACCAAAAGTGGTGTGTTGAAGTCTCCTGCTATTATTGTGGAGCTATCTATTTCTCTTTAAAATGCTGTTAGAGTTTGCTTTATGTATTTTGGAGCCCTGTCATTGGGTACATAAATATTTATTATGGTTATGTCCTCCTGGTGTATTGACCCTTTAATCATTATATAGTGTCCTTCCTTATCCTTTGTGGTGGATTTTGCTTTAAAGTCTGTTTTGTCAGAGATCAATATTGCCACTCCTGCTCTTTTTTGAGTGTTGTTTGCTTGATATATTTTTTTCCATCCTTTGAGTTTTAGTTTGTGCCTTTGAGTCTCTTGTAGACTCATATGGATGGATCATGTTTTTTTAATCCATTCTGCCACTCTCTGTCTCTTTATTGGTGCATTTAGTCCAGTTACATTTGGTGTAACTATTGACACTGAGGTTAGTGCTGTCATTTTGATTTTTTTTTTTGTGTGTGTAGGATATTGACAATTTCTTTGTTCCACTTAATTTTCTGTGCTGAATTAGTTTTTCTTTATGTATTTTCATCTTTTTCATTATTGTTGATTTTGTGTTTGCTGTCTTTATGTTTTTCTTTTTTCTTTTGATGGGTTGATTTATTATCTTCCTTTGTGGTTACCTTAAAATTTACGTCTGTTTTTCTAAGTTTAAACCAATCTTTTATTTCTTGATATTGCCTTAACTTCCTCTCAGTATGGAAGTTCTATGACTACACTATTTAATCTCTCATTTTTGTTTTAATGTTGTCATCATTTACATATTTAAGTCTCTGTTTCCCTGTTTTCAGTCTTTTAGCTTTCTCTTATTTTTTCGACTTCCATATCTGGCTTGATAATCTGGTTCTGTCCTGTGTTCTAGACTTGGGTTATTGTCTGATGTTGTTGGTTCTCTGTAGGACTCCCTTTAATATTTCTTGTAATTTTGGTTTGGTTTTTACAAATTCCCTTAACTTCTGTTTTCCTGGAAATGCCCTAATTTCACCATCGTATTTGAGAGACAGTTTTGCTGCATATATTATTTTTGACTGGCAATTTTTTTTCCTTCAATACTTTATGTATGTCATCCCATTGCCTTCTTGCCTGCCTGGTTTCTGCTGAGTAATCAGAGCTTAGCCTTATTGGTGGTCCTTTATAGGTGACTTTTCCTTTATCCCTAGCCACTGTTGAAATTCTGTCTTTATCTTTGGTTTTGGCAAGTTTGATTATATATGTCTTGGTGAGTTTCTTTTGGGATCTATGCTGTGTGGGTTCGATGAGCTTCTTGGATAGATAGCTTCTCGTCTTTCACAATATGAGAGAATTTTCTGTCAGAAAATCTTCAGTAATTCTCTCTGTATTTTCTGTTATCCCCTGATGTTCTGGTATTCCAATCACACATAGATTTTTCCTCTTGATGATGTCCCACATAATTCTTAGATTTTCTTCATTTTATAAAATTATTTTATCTGATCTTTCCTCAAATAAATTCATGTCAAGGGATTTCTCTTCGGTCTCACTAATTCTGACTTACATTGCCTCAATTCTGCTCCTATGACTTTCTATTGAGTTGCCTAATTCTGAAATTTTATTTTTAATCTTTTTGATTTCTAATTACTGTCTGTGATTTCTAGCAGTCTGTTAAATTTGTCATTCTGTTTTTGTATTGTTCTCCTGAATTCCTCTATTGCTTTGTCTGCATGTTCCTTGGCTTGGTCTGGTTTTTGCTTGCTCTCCTTCCTGATGTCTTGAAGAGCTCTGTATATTAAACTTTTGAATTCTAACTCTGGTAATACCAAGACCTTCTCTTCTTCCAGAAGGTTTCCTGTTTTTTTTTTTTGTTTGTTTTGGTCGCTTGTTGGAGCCATCTTGACCTGCTTCTTTATGTGATTTGATATTGACCATTGTCTCTGAGCCATCAGTAAGTTATTATATTTATTTATTGTATGTTTGCTTACTGTGTCCTAGCTTTTTGTTTTGATATGTCCAAGTAGGCTGGGCGTGTGAGGTACTTTGGTTATTGGCATCTTTGAAGCTCTCATGTCTTGTCACCAGGTGGTTAGAGCAGCTACTAGGTGTGTGAGCCCAGGAGTCTGTTCACTTTTCTTGTGTGGATTCAGCTCAGGTGTCCAGGTCGTCAGTCACCGACTGTGTGGTGCAGACTCTCACCTATAGTCCTAGACTGGCAGGGCTGGGTAGGGGTGTTCAGAGCAGGCACAGGTATCTGGCTGCAGTAGGGGGTATGTGCTGAGCAAGGCAGGTGGCTTACAGCTGCCTGAGTCCCTAAGTGGAAGGTATATCCCTGTCCACTAGAGCACGTAGGTGGGTGGGTTTTGCAGCCGAACTTTGGGTACCTAGTGCTGTTGTTTGTAAGGACTGGGGTGCACCACTTATTCTCAGACCCTTGTGGTGGGTGGCTAGGTGGAATGGGTGATTCTGCCAGCCCTCAGGCCCCTGATGTGGGTGGGTGAGGACCCTGCTTAATGGACAGGGTGGTATCACATGTCAAGAATCTGTAAAAGGTTGAGAATTTAGAGGCTTAATACGTTGTGGGGTTGTTAACCAATGTCAAAAAACAACATGTGTACTACTATTTCATGAGAAACTATTTGCTCTGTAAGCTTTCACCTGAAGTACAATAAAATATATATTAAAAAAAAAAAAAAAAAAGAATCTGCAACTCCCCCTTGGCTGCAGTAGTTTGAAAATAGGTTTCAGGTATATGCCCTGTTATTCTGTGCTAATGAGGGCCTACACTGTTGAATCGGCCCACACAGGTCTAGGCAGGGGTGAAACATGCTAGAAGTCCGTAGACCGTTTATGCCAGTGCCTAGGCAAAGGGGCAGTGGCTGCCCTGAGTTCCCGGCTTAGGGACTGTGGCAGTTTTTTAAAGCTGTGAGACTGGTTTGGGTGCAGATAGTCCTGAGTTCCTGTCTTAGGGGGCTTGGTGTTTTTTGTTTTTTTGTTTTTTTTCCCCTTAGTGCCACAAGACTGGTTTGGGCATGGAGAGCCCTTAGTTCCATCTTAGGGGGCATGGCAAAGTTGTTGAATACGGCTGGACTGGTATTGGAGCTGAGCAGGGTGGGAAGTGGGTGAAGGGAAAATGGCACTTCTCCGCTGTGAAAGTCCCAGAGGAGGAGTGGTTATTTTGACCCCATTCAGTATGTTAGATGCTTGCCCTTAACTTTTGCAGATCCAGCACCGCTTCACCCTGGTTCCAGAGGCTTGCGCAGACTCTCTGCCTCCCGACCTCTCCTGATGTGGTGAAACGCATCCAAAGCGCTACTGCCTGTCTCAGCCCACGTGTGCTGGCCAACCCAGCCCACAGGGTGCCGGCTACCTCAGGGCTGTCATTTCTTCACTGCTTCTGAACTGTCTCTCCTTCCCCTTGCCACTCAGTCTGACTCCTCAACTTTGTCTTTGATGATCAGGGCTCAGAGATTGTCATATATAATCAGTTCTCTTATTCTTTCAGGTCTTTGTTGTTAGAGGGACCACAGGAAGCATCTGACTATTCCACCATCTTGGCCCTACATATATCCAACTTTTTAATTGGATTATTAAAATCTTCCTTATTCTCACTTTGAGTGTATTTATAAATGTATAGAAACTCTAAGTTATTTTAGTCTTACTGGTGAATTATTCCTTTTATCATCATGGAATGATCTTTTATTTCTTTAATAATATTTCTAATCCCATATTGTATTTTGTCCAACATCAGTATAGTTACCTAAGCATTCACTTATTTTACATTGGCCTTTTAATTCTAGAAGTTTTACTTTCTTTAAAAACTTACACATTCTTTTTTCTTAGTTACTTGCTCTTTCAGTATGATTTTCAATCTTTATTTCAGCCTTTCAAGAATTATAAACACAGGCTCTCAGATATTACTTTAGCTCATCAGGAGCTAATTCCCCCTTTAGTTGCCCTCAGCTGAGTCTCTCTGTTTCTCTCTCTCTCTTCGTGTTTTCATTGCCTTTTGATTTGGAACTTTTGTTTCTTCTTGGAGTCCTTTGCACCCTGGGACCCTAGACATTTGAATTATATAAGTTTTTTTTTTTTTTTAACTCATTTTGTTAACGTGGGATCTTATACTACAGAGTTCAAGCCCATGTGTATGTGGTACAGGTATGGTGTTTGCATATTTTCATGGAAGACTTTTTTTGTTACCACTGAGACCCCTGACTGAAAGGAAGTGTCGTTGCTGCTTTTACAAGCTGGAGGTTTTATGGTATTAATTTTTGTGCTTGAGACAGCTATTTGAAGGCCCAGGTTTTATGAGAGCACCTGTCTTAATGGGCCTGAGGCCACATGTTCTGTCCTTGCCTTTTATCCTAAGGACATATGTCTAGTCAAAACCCTTTATGTTTCTACAGTCTGCTGGAGATTACCACTCTAGCTTTAAATTCCTTCTTTATCTCTGTCTACTAAGGGTCTCCCTTCTTTCCTTCTTAGAAGTTCAACTAGGTACTGAAATTATTTTGTGTTATTAGAACTACAATTTCTAAATGACAGGGGAAATATTAGCATAATAATTGTGTTCCTCAGATTTTTGTGACATTTCCTAACACTGTCTCAAAAACTCAAAATGCATTTATATGTTGTCATGGTGTTTCTAAAAACCTGACTGACATCCATTTCATACCATATTTTTGAAAAGAAATACTTATATACACCTCCTATGTGCTAGACACCCTGCTAGGAAATTCCACGTTTGATTCTATGGTATTGTAGAGGTTGCTTTTGAAGTCTTATCCTTACCCTACAAAGTAAGAAGACTTGGGTTAAAAGAGATTAAAGAACTTGTGCTGGAACCCAGAGCCATAACTGGCCCAGCTGGAATGGGATCTTGGTCAGTGTAACTCGGGTCAGCTGTGTACTTTCCTGGGTGACATCAAGCTCCTTTGCATCTTCCATTTCTGTCATATTGATAAATAGATCCAGTTTTATTTAGAATAATATAATATGTTGAGGGATATAAACATATACTTATTTGCTGAATGTTTCTCTCATGATGTCAAGTGAGAGATGCATTATTGTGTAACGTGTACCATATTGCTAGCCATGTTATAAAAACTTACTATACGTAGCAGGCATAAATGTCTCCACAAACCTTTCTGCCCTATAATTTTGTGTAAAGGTGATCTATTCCCAGGAGGTTCCAGACTTTCAGTGTGCATGCTAAGTTTGAGAAGGATGCCTCAAGCTACCTTTGGGACAGCAGTAAAGGCAGCTTCCCGTTGTTTATAGCCCCCATCCCATGGACTTCGTGCTATGAGGCAAGTTGAATTAAAGAAACAAAGCCTACAGATGCACCTTGTATTTATTTATTTTTTACTTATTGTGGTAAAATATAAGTACCATAAAATTTGCCATTTTAATCATTTTTAAGTGGACAATTTAGTGTCATTAATTATATGCACAATATTATGCAACCATCAGTCCTATCGATTTCCAACATTTTTCATAAACCCAAAGAGAAACTCTGTACCCATTGAGCAATAACTCCCCATCTTGTCAGTCCCTGGCATCCTGTATTCTGCTTTCTATCTCTGTGAATTTACCTATTCTAGGTATTTCCTATAAGTAGCCCAGAGCAATAGAATATTTGTCCTTTTGTGTCTGGTTTATTTTACACAGCATACTGTTTTCAGGGTTCACTCATGTTGCAGCGTGTATCAGGACTTCATTCTTTTTTTATGGCTGAATAATAGTCCATTGTATGTATATACCACCAGTGTCTTAGTCATCTGGTACTGCTGTAACAGAAATACCACAGGTAGATGGCTTTAAAAAACAAATTTATTCTCTCACAGTCTAGAAGGCTACAAGTCCAAATTCAGGACATCAGCTCCAGGGAAACACTTTCGATCTCTGTTGGCTCTGGAGAAAGGTCCATGTCATCAATCTTCCTTTGGTCTGGGAGCTTCTCTGCACAGGAACCTCAGGTCTGAAGGACACACTCTGCTCCTGGCACTGCTTTCTTGGTGGTATGAGGTTCCCATGTATCTCTGCTCACTTCTCTCTTTTATATCTCGAAAGAGATTGGCTTAAGACACTGTCTGATCTTGTAGACCTCATCAGTATAACTGCTGCTAATCCATCTTATTACTATCACAGTGATAGAGTTTACGGCACATAAGGAAATCACATCAGATTACAAAATGGTACACAATCGTACAGTACTGGGAATCATGACCCAGCCAAATTGATACACACATTTTTTGGGGGACATAATTCAATCCAAGACCAGCCAGATACATACTTTTGCACATGTAAGCTTAAGCTTGTTTAAAGTCAGCAGCTGATGACATCAAACGTCCGGCACAGGCGCAGAGAAAGAAAGCATGGGTGTTTCTTGGGCAGCAGTGTTCAGATTCAGCACCAGCATGAAGATGGCAAAATGAAGATGCTGTTACTCAGGACTCTTTTGACTGTATGCATGAGCAGTACAACTTGTTTGCTGCCGAGTCAATTCTGACTCATGGCAACCTCATGTGTTGGAGTAGAGTTATATTCCATAGAGTTTTCAATTGCTGATATTTTGGATGGAGATCACCAGGCCTTTCTTCTGAGGTGCCTCTGAGTGGCCTCATAGGCCTGTAGCCAAGACTTTCAAGGGGGTAGACTGGACTTCAGTCATGGTACTCTCCTGTTCTCACTTCATATCTTGCTTCTGTTGTATAAATTCTGATTTCAGGGACATTCTTGCTACGTGTCACAACGATGGTCCTAGACAGCTCCAGAATTACTAATTTTTTACAGCCTTTTATCCAAAAAAAAAAAGAGGCACCCCTTTTCCCTCCAACAGCCCTATTAATCCAAGCGACTGTTTTGCCTAGCTTTGCTTGAATTGCGAACTCTCCTGAGATCTGTGACTGGGGGAAGGAAATACTTGGCTAGTGAGGGTCACACGTCCAGTTCTATGGTAACAGAGATCAGACTTCAGACACTAGAGTGAGAGACAGGTGATTTCTAAAATGAACAAATGTGTTTCCAGAAGAGAGACAGGATGCTGAGCAGTCAAAACACCAGATGTCCACCACAAAATTTTGGCTTCCGTATGGGTGTAATGATTTAGGGATTCAAGGAGTTTCATAACTTTGAGACATAGTTGTTTTACTTTATTTCTAGAATGCAGATTTTAAGGCTCATTCCATACATCCCAACACAAGTTAATACAACTATTTTTTAGACCTTATAAATACAGAAAAAAGAGAGGCAGATCCAAAAATACCTTGGCCACTACCAACGTAGTTTTATATGCCCAGTTAGTTATATGCCACAGTCATGTGGCTCATTTCTCTTACTTGCAGGGCAAAATCTTCTTTTTCACTATTTTTAAAAATCTGGTTTTGTTCCCCACCCCCCCACCCCCATTGGAAGTCTTAAGTTCTCCCTTGAACTCCAAGATTGGTAGTTTAAAAATAAATTACCCCTGTTGTTGTTGTTAGGTGCCATCAGGTGGGTTCTGACTCATAGCGACCCTATGCGTAACAGAACCAAACACTTCCCAGTCCTGCACCATCCTCATAATCATTGTTATGCTTGAGCTCATTGTTGCAGCCACTGTATCAATCCATCTCATTGAGGGTCTTCCTCTTTTTCACTTACCCTCTACTTTACCAAGCATGATGTCCTTTTCCAGGGACTGGTCCCTCCTGATAACATGTTCAAAGTACGTGAGACAAAGTCTCCCATGCTTGCTTGCAAGGAACATTCTGACTGTACTTCCTTCCAAGACAGATCTGTTCGTTTTTCTGGCAGTCCATGGTGTATTCAGTATTATTCACCAATACCATAATTCAAAAGCATTGATTCTTCTTACCCCTGGGTTTTCTTTTTTTTTAAATTTTTGTTTTTAACTGGTGAATGTAATTTATTCTATATAAATTAACATTTATATAATTACATTACATTTCTATGGTCTGTAAAAAAAAAAAAAAAAAATCTGTTAAGTATGTATGTGTGTTGCAAATGTGCACCCAGAACGTCATCATATATGTGCTTAAGTGCTTTTTTTTTTTTTTTTTTTTTTTAATGAATTCCAGAGGCCTGAGCTTCTAAGAAATGTTGGGAGAATGTACCATCTACGAAAAGTTGGGAACATAATTTTAATTTAAAAGTACCTCAGCAATAATTCTACTCTTACAATTTCTAAAGAGTTTACTCTAGCATACAAAAGAATCAAAAGTTCTATAGAGTTTGTATGGAAGTGTTTTGAAAGATTAATTTGTGACTTTGTCCAGCAGGGAGAGGTTGTCCCACTTAACTGATTTTCACCTCACAGTTAATCCTTGAACAGAACTATAGTTAATTTTGAACTGGGCAGAATTTGGAGGAGAGGCCCCGTCACAAACATGGGCTTGAACCACTAAAAAATGGATATTTGCAAAAAATTTGTAAGTTCTCAGTAACCATGCTATTTAATGATTTGTCTGATATTGAGAAATTGTGAGAATGGGGAGGGGCGAATAAGCGGCAAACTTACTGTCTTAAGTAGATGAGACAGTTTTCCTACTAACACTAAAATTAAGTAAAGTCTTAACATGTTTTTAACCAAATTACATAACACAAAACCAGCTGTGGTTTTTATTTTGTGAAGAAAAACATCTGCCAAGCGTTAGAAATTTTTAGCAATGGCCCTGCTTCTAAATTGTCAAGCCATTCCATCTCGAGTTCTAATTTCAAAGGAACAAATGACTTTCATTTAATAAGAGGTTTTGATATGTCCCCAGACCACTCAGTAGAATAGCAATGTGGTTATTTTGCTTTTATTCTTCTCAACTTTCCGCTTCCCCTGGGGAAAAAAGGTGGGAAGGAGGTGGAAGAGATCTTACACATTGATGTTGGCAAGTGCCTTAGCAACTGACTAGAGCTTCCAACTTCCTCCAGGTTAAGCAGAAAAATGAGCTATCAGCCACGTGTCTCCACTTGTTGTTCTGCAACTGTTCTACTGATAAAAAGACATCAACGAAAAGCAATGTGTCTGACCTGAGAAACATTGATAAATGTTGCTCCATCTCATCTCTGCTGTATGCAACTGATTTGGACAAGTTTTTTCTATCTCAAATTCCCATTATACCTCTTTCCCATTTTGGAAGTGTGTTCACTGGATCCTACCACTACCATGCATGGTATTCCCAGCACAGTGAATTTAGGGAGGCAAGTTTGGTTTGGAAACCTGGGGCTTCTCAAGTTGAAAGGATAATCTGCTTCGTGTATGACAGCATTCACTGATCATTTGTGAGGAGGTACACTCTCTGTGACTGCTGGCATTCTGGCATCTGAAGACACTGAGGAGAATGTACCTTTCCCACCTTCCAAAGGCCCCGTCTGCTTTGGGAGACAGACCGGATGATTTCTACATCACTGTCACTATGAGTCAGAACTGACCAACAGCAACATGTTTTTTGGTCTAGGGAAGCATGGAACCATGCAAATACTGTGTCCCTAGCTTAGAGTAGTACCCGGCACAGAGAGGTGCCCCTGAAAGAATGAATGAATCAACTGGTCATGTAACCATGTGTTGAGCATCATCCAGACCAAAACAGTTCGTAGCATTTAATTCTCTAGGTCTAGAATGAATCTGAATTTTCCATTTTTATTTTAAACATCAACTTTTTTTTTTTTTAGATTATGAAACTTATCCAAGAAAATAAGGTACTTAAAAAAGTATAAATCAGCAGAAAGTCACTTAATATTTTGGCATATTTCTTACCAGTTTTTTCTATGCTACATATATATTTGTATATATATATGCAAACAAAGTAAATACATGTGCATAAGTATAAAATATATATACATCTATATATATATACATACGTACAGAGGCAGACTATATATATACACATACATACCCATATGTATGTATACATATATTTGTGTGTATGTATGTATATGCATATAGTTTGTATTCTGCATTTTGTTTTGTTTCCTGGCTCCATAATTTACCAGTTTATCACTGGGCAAGTAACATTACCCCTTAATGCCTCAGTTTCATCGTCTATAATAAGGGGATTAGAGCACTTGTCTCATAGTTGTTGAGGACATCAGTGGGTTAATGCTGTATGTATGTGCTGTTATTATACTTACAATCTCATCACAGAAGTAAAAGATCCTTGAAAACATAAATATATTCTCTGTGTAATGTTCTTTGAATAGATGTAACATAATTTAACTATTCCTCAATTTTTGGACCTAGAGTCATTCCTGATTTTTCTTTTTATATACAATACTATGATAACCATCCTTGATCTCCCTCCTCATAGCCTGTGCTTAGCTTTGTTCTTTCTTTTCCAACTCTCTTGAATTGGTCTTCTAAGAATAAACGACCGGGATAAAAATGAGCATGATATTCAAATGAAATTCATTAGGAATAATTACAGACTGTTCCAGTTGAGAAGGAAAAGCAAAACAGACATCAGATGTAGTCAGAACAGCTTGGCAGGGAAAGCTTAGCATGTCAGAGTAGACCTGAGACCAGATATGTATTATTAACGTAGCACTGAAATTACAAAATGATGTGTATTATTAATTAAAAAATAACTGGTAATGATGAGATGATCTTCCTTCTTTTCTCTATTTTGTCAGGTGTACATTAGCACCAGTTGATACTGTTGTCAGTTTTGTAGATAATTCATATAACAGAAATAGTCTGTGTATTTTTTATCGTGGTATCTGTATAACGAAAATTGGCAATTTCGCCATTTTTTACATGTAACATTCAGCGATATAAATTACATTCATCATGTTGTGCAGCGATCACCACTCTCATGTTCACGTTTTTCTATCACCCTTAACAGAAGCTGAGTGCCCCCCACCCCGCAGCAAGGTTTCCCTCTTTCCCCCTTCCTCCCACCCCTGGTAACCACTAATAGATTTTGGTCTCTATTCATTTGCCTATTCTAGACATTTCGTGCAAGTGAGATCATATAATATCTTTCCCTTTGTGATTGACTTATTTCCCGCAGCATAATGTTTTCAAATCATTCATGTTGTAGCGTGTATCAGGACTTTATTTCTCTGTCTGGCCAAGTAATATTCCGTTGTATGTATGGTACCACATTTTGTGTATCCATTCTTCTTTTGGTGGACTTACAGGTTGTTCACACCTCTGGCTATAGTGAATAGTGCTGCAGTGAACATTGGTGCACATGTATCTCTTTATATTCTTGCTTTCGTTTCTTTTGAGTATATGTCTTGTAGTGAAATTTCTGGACTGTGCAGTAATTCTATGTTTAACATTTTGAGGAACTGCCAATTGTTTTCCACAGTGGCTGTACAATTTTACATTCCCACCAGCAATGGATAAGGGTTCTGATTTCTCTACATGCTTTCTGACATCTGTTTTTTTCTTTTTTAAATCATGACCATCTTAGTGAGGGTGAAGTGATATCTCAGTGTGGTTTTTATTTGCATTTCTTTAATGGCTAATGACATTGAGCATCTTTTCATGTGCTTGTTGGCCATTTGTATTTCTTCTTTGTTGAAATGTCTATTCAAGTCCTTTGCTCAAATTCTAAACTGGGTTGTCTTTTTGTTGGTGTAGGAGTTCTTTATATAGTCTGGATATTAAACCTTTATCAGATATGACGTTCCCCTCAATTTTTTCCCATTCTGTAGGTTGTCTCTTCCCTTTCTTGGTAAAGTACTTTGATGGAAAAATTTTTAATTTTGATGAAGTTCAGTTTATCTATCTTACCTTTTTTGCTCCTGCTTTTGGTGTAATATCTAAGAATCTACAACTGCCAGTGACTTTAATATTTCCAACATTTATTTGGCACCTTTCGTGTTAGGCACTCACAGAAGGAGAAGCTGCAGATGAAGAAAAAGACTCTGCCTTCAAGGAACTCATAATTACTTATAATAAAAATATGATATGTGCCAGAATAAGGGTACTTACTGAACAAAGTTTTACAAAACTAGAAGCTAGGGAACCACTGCTTGCCTGTGGGAGATGTGGAAGGATACACAGATAAAAAGGCACAGCAATGTTTATTTCCATTTTGATGGATGGGATATATACTCCTGGGACCCAAATAATCTGTAGAGCAGTCTGGTTTGGCAGCAGAATTGGACTCCCTTCTGGCGATGTAATAAGCCTGAGAAAGCAAGTTGGCCTCATCGGAGCATGGAGATTGCTGATGACAGCATAGAATGGGGCTTTGTTGTGGTAACAAACGGATTCCAAATCTCAGTGGTTGAGCCCAGAAAAAGTTTACTTCTTTCTGACACAAAGTCCAATGCAACTTCTTCCATGTGGAGCTTCAGGGGCCCAAGCTTTCTCCATCTTATGATGCTGCCATTTCAACACGTCGCTGCAGCCAGGGAAGAGAGCACATGAAGGTTACGCAGGATGTTTTTAGGGGCCAGACCCGGGATGCTTGTCTCATTTATGACGACATCTCATTTGGCGCAAACCTGACAGCAAGCAACCCTAGGAACTAGATTCTTTCTTTCTGGGTGTACAAGAAGAGAAAAATAAAATGGGATAGAGTAAACCCATAGTATTGTCCCCTACCTCCACAGTATGACGATATTCAGATACCCATGAAACTGTCCAAACAATCTCCACTCACTCCCAAATTTTGAGACATAAGTGGTAAGACAACTGCTAAAAGCAGTTTCATGGTTTTTATTTGCTCTGAAAATCAACTATCGAGTCATATTTTTTAGAGTGTTTGTAAAATACAAAATCTAACAGTCATTGTGACACTTCGAACAGTGACAGAGCATTTTTGTATACCTGGCTGTTTTAAATTCTCATTCCCCACTCCTGATCCTTTCTACAGCTTTTCTACTCAGCCAATGGAAATTTAATTCTGCTCAGCATTCTGGCCAAAATCTTGGTGTTATCCTTGATTTCTTTATTTCTCTCATACCCCACATCAAATCTATAAGCAAATTCTGTAGTCCCTGCTTTCATAATATGTTCAGTATTCAGCCTCATTTTACTTCTAGCAATTAGGTCCAGTTCACCAAGTCTCCGGCATTACTGACATAGCTGCCTAACTGGTCTCATGCTTCCACCCTTACCTTTTTTATTCTAGCCTTGTCTCCCTGTTTCCATCCTTGCTTGTATTAGTTATCTGTTTTAATGTAACAAATTACCTCAATACTTAGTGCTTTCAGACAAGACATTTATCATCTCGCCATTTCTGTGGGTCAGAAATTCAGGAGCAGCTTAGCAGGTAGGCTTCTGCCCCAGGGTGTTTCATGAGGTTGCATCAAGCTGTCAGCCAGTGCTTGAAGGTCTAACTAGTGTTTGAGGATGGGCTTCCAAGGTGACTCACTTAACAGTTAGCAAGTTAGTGCTAGCTGTGGGCAGAAGGTTTCTCACTACATGGGCCTCTTTATAGGGATCCATAAGTGTCTGCATGACATGGTGGCAGGCTTCTGCCAGAACAAGTGATCCAAGAGAGAGCAAGATGGAAACCACATGTCTTTCATGATCTGGCCTTGGAAGTCACACATGGTCACACAGAGCCCAGTTCAATTAGGGGATAACACACGAGTGAGAATCATTTAGGGGCTATTTTGGAAGCTGCTTACCACTTCCCCTGTGGTCTGTTCTCTACACAGCAGTCAGAGGAGTATTTTTAATATCTAAATAGATTGTATTATTTCTCTGCTAAAAACTTTCCAGTGGTTTCTCATTTCATTCTACGTAAGTGAAAATTCTAGGAGACCCTACATCATGTAGCTCGTTACCGCCTCCCTGACCTCATCTCCGGAAACCTTGGTGGTGTAGTGGTTAAGTGCTATGGTTGCTAACCAAAAGTTCGGCAGTTCAACTCCACCAGACACTCCTTGGAAACTATGGGGAAGTTCTACTCTGTCCTATAGGGTCATTATGGTCGGAAGCAACTCGACGGCAACGGGTTTGGTTTGGTTTTGGTTTGACCTCATCTCCATGCTTTCTGTCTTTCTCATATAGTACAGCCACACTGGCATCCTTGTTTCTGGAACAGGCCAAGGGCAATCCCACGTCAGAGCCTTTGCACTCACGGTGATCTTCTAGCAGACACCCACAGGGTTCACTCCCTCATTTCCCTCAGTCTCCCCTCAAATGTCATATTATCAGAGAGGTCTTTCCTGTCCACCTTAGGAGATAGTCTCCCCCCAGAATACTCTCTCCCTTCATCCTCCTTCATTTATATTTACAACAACTGTCATTTGATTACAGCAATTGTCATTGATATTTTATATTTTTATTTGCCTGTCCCCTTAAACTCAGCCAAGCTTTATAAAAGCAGATGTTTTGTCTGTTTTGTTCCTTCTCTGTTAGTACTTATAAGTATGACTGGTATATTGTAGTTTGGATCATAAGAAATTGCCATATGATTCACTTTACAGCTGAGATAAGGTCCCTGGGTGGTACAAACGGTCTGCGCTTGACTACTACTAACCTAAAGGTTAGCAGGTTGAACCCACCCAGTGGTGCCACAGAAGAATGGTGTGGCAATCTGTTTCTGTAAAGATTATAGACAAGAAAACCCTATGGAGCGGTTCTACTCTGTAACACATGGGGTTACCAAGAGCTGGAATTGACTTGATGACAATGGGCATAGCCGAGATAAATAGGTATACAGCAGATAAAATCTTGACTTCAAGCTCTCAAGCAAATAAGGAAATCCACACATTTTACGATGGAATGACTGGGAAACTCCAACTTCTTTAAGGGTGTTGCTGTTAAACAAACAAAAAACACCTGTTTGGCATTCTCTTCTGGTGTCTAGTTTGGGAAGACTGCGCCGTATGTTGCATGAGACTTTGGAAATTACATCTTCGGAGGTAAATTGGATGCTTTGTTTCTGGTTCAAAAAAGTGATGAAACAAACAGTCATAAAAAAAAGTTTCAGCATGTGGTTACTTCTGTTTTAATCAAGGCCTGTTGCAAAAGGCCTTATAAATTAATCTCAGGCGATGATGTAAAAAATAATAGGTTTTGAACATGGATTTTCATGCCACTCTGTTTCTCTAGTTGTGACCGCTATTACTTGTCCCAGTGGCACACATTACACCTTGGACTCCCGATTTGAGTGTTGCTTCTTGAAGTACTATCATGATTTACGGTGCTCCAGTGGTGCAGCGGTTAAGAGCTATGGCTGCTAATCAAACTGTTCGCAGTTCGAAACTACCAGGTACTCCTCACAAGCCCTGTAGGGCAGTTCTACTCTGTCCTATAGGGTTGCTATGAGTCGGAATCAACTTGACAGCAATGGTTTTTTTTTTTTTTTGGTCACGATATATAAATTCACTAAATGCTAGCAGAGAACTTTGTTCAACAGAACCAAATTTTTTAGATCATAGAACTCCTTATGTGGAAGAGGAAGGACAGTGATTACATGTTCTCCGACATAATATTTAGTCGTGATCCTATATGATAATTTATGGAATCCTTTTGATTTTTAATGTCTTCTGAAAAACGATGAGTATGAGTTTTGCAAAGAATCCTGCAAGGAACTGTGACTTTCAACCCTGAGTGAGTCTGATGTATGCTTCAAACTTTTAGCATCCGCCAAGCCCAAAAGATGCAACACAAAAGCAGCGATACTTCAGAAACCTGCAATATAGCAAAAGGGCACAGAGCCTGGATTTTCTGATTTCTACACTCAGGAGGCGAAGGAAATGGCAACATTTGCCCTTTGATCTTGCCCAAGTCAGTGTATGTCACTGACGAGACCCTAATTAATAAAGAATGCTGTTCTAAATGTGGAAGTCAACACGAGTTTCCAAAGCACGTTGGTATTTTTCTAAAAGCAGTGTTTTTAGGAAAAAAAAAAGAAGAAAAAGTTTAAAAGCCTCAGTGCGTACTGGCTTAGCAGCCTCAAGTGTTCCCCGCATGGTAAATATGATTCTCAAAAGTCACATTTTCTTTTTTGTTTAGAGCTCGAAGATGCTTTATCTTCATTTCTGATTCTAACACTTAACACTCTATGATGCTCTGCAGTCTATGTTGTGCCTTTGGGTGGAGAGAATCCTACACTTGGGTTTAAATGACCATAGTTTGATTCCTTGTGCCACCATACACTTACAGTGTCACCTTAAGCAAATTATGTAACCTTTCTGAGAGTCCATTTTCTACTTGATACCATGGTGACAATCCTATGCCTAACTTACAAAATTGTCATGGACGTGTTAAAATAAGAAAATGTATGTGTAAGGCCTTGGCACAGCTTTCTTGGTATATAAAATGTTCAATATTCTATTGTTAATTGAATCTCTAACCCTCTCATACAGATGCTTGCATTTGTAGCTCTTACAATAATCTGTTGTCATTATTGTTATGTGCCGTCAAATTGATTTTTGACTCATGGTGACCCCATGTGACAGAGTAGAACTTCCCCATAGGGTTTTCTAGGCTGTAATCTTTATGGGAGCAGCTTACGAGGTCTTTCTCCCTCGGAGCCTCTAGGTGGGATTGAACCACCAATCTTTCAGTTAGCAGCTGAGTGCTTAACAGTTGTGACCCAAGGGCTTATCGATAATCTATGTACAGATACATTTGCCTTCTGGCTGAAATATGGCTCAAAGCAGTGTACAGAGTTCATAACAAAGTGTAAGCTTGAATGCCTCGGGGCAGAGCGTACACATCTCAGCAGTGGCAATAGACCCTATCACTCCCTGCTTAATTTTGTAGTTTTTGGTTGACGCTCACTTTGCCTCCCCTGTCCTACCCACGTCCTCTGACCCACAGACAGCCACTACTCTGACTTGTATCACCACGGATTCCTGTTGTCTGCTGTGCTGCAGGAGCTGGGCCTCTCAAGTCCTCGCTGTCTTAGAAGCTCTAACTCCAGTTCTGTCTCGTTAGAGTGATGAAAGCTCTACTCATCTTCTGCCTCCTACTAGTCACCTCCTTCTCGTCTTTTCAGCCCCTCCAAGGGCGCTAAGGTGCCCTGGTGGTGCAACGGTTAAGCGTTCTTCTGCTAACCGAAAGGTCCGTGGTTCGAACTCACCAGTGCTCCTGGGGAGAAAAGACCTGGAGAGCTGCTTCCGTAAAGATTACAGCCTAGAAAACCCTATGGAGCAGTTCTACTCACTACATGGGGTCACGGTGAGTCAGAATTGACTCAACGGCACCTAACGACAACAACAAGGGCGTTGCTGAAGTCTTGAAATGCATTCAAGGGAAAATTGGTCTAGAATGCTGGACTCACCTCAGTGAGGTTCCTTCTTGGCTACTCGAGTTCTGGCTGCCAAGGTACTGCAGTGCTTAAAACAGAGGTGTATTACCATCATCATCATCATCATAACTGTTATTATCATTTAATCCAGCTTCTGTAGACCTCGTTGGCAAATTAATGGGTTTGCTCTAAATAACTTCACTGTTTGCAGAAGAAGCCTTCCCTATCATTTGAACCCTGCCAGATTCACATTTCTTACCAGCCTGACCCTCAAGGAATTTGATATGGGCACCCCCCTCCCCCAATTTAATGTGAGCAGTGGTAAATATTTTGTTCATATGAACAATGGCCTTTGTCACTTATACGCTTCACAAATACTTACTTGTCAATTCTATTTACGCTAGGAACGACTCATAGTGACCCTACAAGACAGAGCAGAACTGCCCCACAGGGTTTCGAAGGAGCAGCTGGTGGATTCGAACTTGCTGACCTTTTGGTTGGCAGCTGAGCTCTTAACTACTGCACCACCAGGGCTCCAGGAATTTACACTAGGAAGTAATAATATTACAGCAGAATCCTGAATGTAGCAAGTGGAGTCCTCTTCACTGGTTTCAATGTCTCAAGATCTGATATTTCTAGGAATCTTGAATTTGCTTCAGAATTAAAAGCAATGAAATACAGTCTATTTGCCCAAAGAAGCAATGTGACCTGTTAAGAAGACACTGGTCTAAGAACTTCTTTCCTACAACTTGGTTGGATCCTTGAGCAAATTCTTCGACTTAGGGATATTTGACCGACTACAAAATCATCTCTCTAAAACCTTATGATTGTAAGAGAGAGACTATATGTGTGGTGGTGAGGAATAGAAATACAGAAATTATTTATCTGCTTGAATCTATAATTTTGTGACTTAGTTAATGGGACAGCGTCCATTTAAAAATTATACATTTCAGTTTTTCACATCGATAAGGTTCCAGTAATTGACAACATCCACAATCCTACTTAAAGCAGTCATGACCTTAAGTCTCTCTTCTTTTACCCTTCAGTCCTCCTCTGAAATAAAAATAGCCCAATGTTCCTTTTAGAGGTATACAACTTATTGACAGCAGTTACAATAATCGACTGTGCAACCTTACCTTTAATCAATGCAATTCTTCCGTCACTGTAAACCAAACCTCAGTACTCCATAAGCAGTAAACCCCCTTTCTCTCTCTCTCCCGCCCTTGTAACCACTATTAAACTTTGATCTGTATACATTTGCCTTTTCTTGTCTTTTTATATAAATGAGGTCATAACAATATTTGTGCTTTTGTGATTAACTTATTTCACAAAGCAAAAGGCCTTCAAGCTCCATCCTTATTGTAGCATGTATCAAGACCATATTTCTTTTACTGGCTGAGTAGTATTCCATTGTATGCATGCACCACATTTTGTTTATCCATTCTTCTGTTGATGGATATTTAGGTCATTTACACCTTTTGGCTATTGTGTATAGTGCTGCAGATGCTCTGAGATAATCTTTGAGCCTTAAACCAAAAATATCCCCTGAAGTCTCCTTAAATCAAACAGTAGTTTAGCTTAACTGGTAAAGAATGTCTGCCTTGAGCATTACGCTCTTTTAAGAATCTGTTTATACAGGATCAAATTGACATCACTAACTCAAAAGATTAGACAGGAACCTTAGTGGGCAGTGAATTTATGTTAAAGGGGGAGGAACAACTCAGAAAAGGAGGGTGAGAATGGTTGTACAATTTGAAGAATGTAATCAGGGTCACTGAATTGTTCATATAGATACTGTTGGTTCAGTGTATATTTTGCTGTGTATATTCTCAACAAAATAAAAAAAAAATTATTTTAAAAGATAGCTAATTGTTACCAGCATAAAAATCGAAATCCTGTGGTCTAGTAAGCTGCAGCGATATCGGACAGTTTTTCTATGCTCTTTAGACCCCATACAAAATGGAATGAAGTGCCGCCTAGTCCTGAGCCATCCCCATGATCAGATCCTTGTGATCCATAGAGTTTTCAGTGGCTAATTCTCAGAAGTAGATTGCCAGGCCTTTCTACCTAGTCCATCTTATTTTGGAAGCTCCACTGAAACCTGTTCAGCATCATAGCAACACACAGGCCTCCAATGACATACAGGTGGTGACTGTGCATGAGATGCATTGGCTGGAGTCAAAGCTGGGTCTTCAGCAGGGAAAGTGAGAATTCTACCTCTGAACCACTAATGGCCCCTCCTTAGGAACTGCCAGTTTCTGGTTGTTGTTGAGTTGGTTCTAGCTCATGGCAACCACATGTGTTTTGGAGTAGAATTGGTCTCCGTAGGGTTTTCATGGCTGTGACCTGTTGGAAGCAGTTTACTAGGCCTGTCTTCCCAGGTGCCTCTGGGTGGGTTTGAAAAGCCAATCTTTCAGCTTTTAGCCTAGCACTTAACCATTTATGCCACAGGGCCTCCTTAGGAATAGGAATCTCTTCACTGGCAGGGAAAAACACACACACACCCCAAAGTGATTACCATCAAGTCCATTCTGACTCATAGTGACCTTATAGGACAGAATAGAACTGCCCCATAGGGTTTCCAAGGCTGTAATCTTTACAGAAGCAGATTGCTACATCTTTCTCCTATGGAGCTGCTGGCAGATTCAAACCACTGACCTTTCGGTTAGCAGCCAAGTGTTTTACCACTGTGCCACCAGGGCTCCCTTTCATTGGCAGGAGGGAGCCCCTATTCACTTCCCTTGTCAACACCCTACAACTGCCTGGTATGCACAGCTTGAGTCTCTAAGGCATCCCTAACCCAACCCTACCACGGTTGACCTTTCTTCACCAGATCTCTCTTCTGGGATTGTGATTTGGGATGAAACTTGTTCCAGAAGGCTTAGAAGGAGTCTGGGAAATAAGCTTGTTTCCCTTGTTCTGTCTGGAAAGGGTCAGAGTGGAATGACTGTGGTGTCAGGGTTAGGGGAAGCAGTGGAAGGGAGACAAGCAGGAAGGAAGGGATAATTTAACTGAACCCAATGTGAACCTTTAAGCAGTTCAGTTCAGGGACAGTGCTGACGTCAAAGCTGTTTCTTATTTTATAAAAGCCAGGCTGTCTCCTTCAAGTAGACCCCCTTACCTTCAGCCAGTCCAAAATACAAGTCATGCCCTTCGACTTGATTGTTCTTTGTAACCCTAGTTCAGGTAAAGGTTTCCTAGTGTAGCTAGTGCCCTTCTTTCTCTCATAAGACAGGGTCCCGATATTTGTTATATTAAGGACCAAAGCACAGAAGAGCTAAAGAAATTCTTTAGAAATACATCTGGTTAGTTTTACATTCTTACTCCATCAAATTCTGTATCTTAAATAAGATTCTCTCTTCTAGTGATTCCATGCCTCCCTCAAACTTAAACCCAAGTTTCCTTTCTCTGCCCTGTTTAACACAAGTCATAAGAATAAAAAATTAATTAAATGTGATGTAGATAATTGCGATGACAGTGAACTTTATAACTATGCGTGCACAAGATAAAAAAAATCATATCTGTATGATTGTAGCATACGATGAACCTGATAAGTGTATTAGACTTGGTAAGTGTGATATTTTTCTTTGCTTGCAGAATTTAATTGAATTATACAGCATGATGTTTCTACCAGTTTAAATTTATATCTGCCACTATGTTTGGTACCTTTGTTTGGGAGGCAACAAATTATTTGCAATGACTCAAATTCAACCAACAAATTTTTTAAGCATCTTTCTGTCTGGTTCTCGCTGTAGCAGACGTCTTCACATCTGTTATTCAGTTCTCACAGTGTTCCTGTAATGGGGGTTTATAATATTCTGCTCTTCTAGAAGAGCAAAGCCATACTCGGCGAAGTTGTGTGATTCATCAAAGGCTGCTCAGCTCCAGTAAGTAGTCGAGCCGGAATTTGAACCCACATAGATTATCTTAATGGTCCATGCCCATTACATTGAAAATGCTTCTTCATGCAATGTAGAGTGCTAGACATGGTGTTGCAAAGATGGGATGTGGCCATTTATTGAGTACTTAGAGCCAGGCTATTCCAAGTCCTGGGGCCATAGCAATAAACATATCAACGTCCCTGCCTTCAAGACGCTTATATACTAGCAGGTTGGGCAGGACCTCGTCTATGGAAACGTTCGGGTAACAATTAGGGGTGGCCTTTGAAGTGACTAGTAACTAAGAATCCTTAAGA
The DNA here is from genome assembly GCA_030035585.1 of Dugong dugon. Lineage (NCBI taxonomy): Eukaryota > Metazoa > Chordata > Mammalia > Sirenia > Dugongidae > Dugong > Dugong dugon. The sequence goes on along the minus strand of CM057480.1, from coordinate 14,579,498 downwards.
AATTAGTTGATCTCATTATAGCACCCAACATTTATCTTTGGGGGCAGTAATAATCATCATTTTGTCTACCCATTAAAAAGAAAAAAGCATTATGTTGGAAACTATAGACTTCTTGGCTCAGCTTTCATGCCTGAGAACTATCTGGTACATTTCATTTAACAAGCAAAATGAGTAATCAAGTCCACGTGAAATCTGGTGGACTTCAGAATTAATAAATTTTTGGTTTTTTGAAAATGACTTGCAAGAAAAAGAGCGCTTGCATGCTAAATTTGCATGCTGGGCGAAAGCCCTGGCAAATGAGTCTCTTTTTTCCTCAAATCTATGATGTCTCATGTAAGAATCAAGTCCACACGCTTGCTATTGTGGCAAAAACCGAATGCAGCTGCTAAATTGATTAGATAAACCACTGTTTCCCACAGACACCCTGCACGTTCATGCCGGTAGGCCTTTACTCTGCCCAGAGCTGTTCAGAGCATCTTTACTCCATTGTCCACCTATCACAAGTCTTCAAGACCCATCTCCACTGACACCCCTCCGCAAACACATCCCTCATCCTTCTCTGATCAGCATTAACCACACCTTCTTTATGTTCACACAAAGTACCGCTCCTGGCTCTCCTTGATAGTCATAGGATCCCGTGTTGTATTATTGACTTTCTGACCCCATCTGTCTCTACAGACTTCTCTAATTTTCTCAATATGACCATTAAGAGAAAGGCTTTGTATCCCTTTAGAATTCTTCTCAATGCTTGCATGCATGATACCTGTTTATGATATAGGCTCTGTTCATGTTTCTTGAACTGAATCAAGTTAACTTATATCTGTTCTGTTACTACGGGTTGATTTTTTTTAATTCAACAAATATCTATTAAGTGCCTACTGTGTGCCTGGCAGAACCCCTGCTGGTGCAGTGGTTAAAGTGCTTGGTTGCTAACCAAAAGGTGGGCGGTTCAAACCTACCAGCTGCTCCGCGGGAGAAAGATGTGGTGCAGTCTGCTTCTGTAAAGATTTACAGCCTTGGAAACCCTTTGGGGCCCTTCTGGGTCGCTATGCATCAGAATTGACTCGACGGCAGTGAATTTATGTGCCTGGCACTCTTCCAGGAGCTAGGGATATAGAAGTGAATAAAACAGACAGAAATCCCTACCTTCATGAAATTTTACATCCCTGCCTTCATGGAACTTTACATTCTAGTGGAGGGAGACTAGCCATAAACAGAATAATAAACAAATGATATACTATCAGACGGTAGTAGTGCTATGGGGAAAAAAAAAAAAGGCAGGTCTGTGGAAAGTTGAGGAGAGATGGTAGTTTTAGATCAAGTGGTCAGAGAAGGTCTCATTGACAAGGTGACATTTGTACAAAAACCCGTGGGAGGTGAGGGAGTAACATACATGTGACATGTTTTTATTAATGCAAGTTAATTTTTTTAATAGTAAAGATGAAGATCAGCTACAGGTTATAGCTACATTTAGTTAATCTTAGACTAGAGATAACTTTAGGAATTATCTGGCCGTGCCTCAACTTCCTCCCTTTTATAGTTGGAGAAACTGAGGCTCAAAGTCATGATGTGCACAGCTTTCTTTACTGAGCCTTGAGTTGCCTGAGGAGGTATTAGAAGCCTGCTGAAAACCTAATCGGACGTTAAGATCTGGGGCGTTCGTCCGTCCACGCACTTATTCAGAAACTCTTATCCTATACCCACTCTGGCAATTACTGCTTCAGCTGGAAATAGTGTCAGAGAGGCCAGAGTGTCCTTAGAGGAATCTGTAATCCATGTAGACGACCAGCCCCACGCCCAGGAATCGACTGTATCTGAGACAAAACATAAGGAGTTTTATGAACTTAAATCAAGACCATGATTGCTAAGACATAGGGTTGATTGGAGCCCTGTGTCTCGATCTAGACCTGAGGGTAAAGAGGCTCCATTTTGTTTGAGGAGAGAAAAGGTCATTCTAAGCAAATGGCGTAAGGAGGTTAAGATGCGAATACAGCAGGCGGGACTGACATCACTCAAGCGGGGCTGGAAATCCCACACTGAGAAATACCGACAAATACTTCCAATTCAACATGTTAATTTAATGCCATTAGGGAAAATAGCAATTAAGCTCATTTCATTTCAAACTTGGATAGGGTAAGTGTCTCCAAGTCTCTGCTATGAAAGAAAAAGATTAAATTGGGCCAGCTCAACACTGAACAGGAAATCAAAGGGACTTCGTAAGTGTCTTGTGATGCATGTGTCAAATATTCCAAGCTGATAGTAATATCCTAAAATGTCACTAATATCTAAAACACCTACTTTTATTTTTAAGGTGTTTTGTTTCTTATTGATAAGAAAGTGTTCTGCAAATCTAGTTGATATGCACAATCACCTGGGAAGTGCTTAAAAAAGATATTCCTTGGTCCTATAGCCAGATGTTTTGATTCAGAAAGTCTTGAGAGGGGCAACAAAAATCTATATTTTTAACAGGCTCCACATGATCTCAGATAATCAGCTGAGTTCAGAAACTGTTCTGTTGGAGGACTTGGCATTCCACAGGACTGCTAGATACTCACTTCTAGATGTTGAAACCTTGAATAATGTAACAAGTTCAATTTTAACCATCTTATTACACACACTAAAGGCCTGAAAAATGTCCTGTATCATTGCTTCCGAAGGTTGGCATATTTTGACTTTCTGGTGAGTGAGCTTCTAAATGTTATTTGAGGTGATCTAGATTTCTTTTCCTTTAGGTAGTAGGAAAACCTCCATTTTATTTCTAGGAGAAAGGCGATTGACACAAATAGAGTGATAGTTTTTTTTTTTTTTTTGGTCATCTAGTGCTGCTATAACAGAAATACCGCAAGTGGATGGCTTCAACAAACGGAAGTTTATTCTGTCATAGTCTAGTAGGCGAGAAGTCCGAATTCAGGGCACGAGCTCCAGGGGAAGATTTTCTGTCTCTGTCAGCTCTGGAGGACGTCCCTGTCATCAGTCTTCCCCATGGACTAGGCGCTTCTCTGCACAGGGACTCCAGGTTCAAAGGACATGCTATTCTTCTGGCCCTGCTTTCTTGGTGGTAGGAGGTCCTTCTGTCTCTGCTTGCTTCTCTCTTTTATATCTCAAAAGAGATTGACCTAAAACACAACCTAATCTTGTAGATTGAGTCCTGCCTTGTTAACATAACTGCCTCTAATCCCACCTCATTAACGTTAGAGGTAGGATTTACAACACGGAGGAAAATCGTGTCAGATGACAAAATGGTGGACAATCACACAATACTGGGAACTGTGGCCTAGCCAAGAGTACACACAGTTTTGGGGGACACAGTTCAATCCAGAACAGATGTGCAAAGCCTGTGCTCATAAAATGGAATAATTTGATTAGTGTTTGACCTTATTGTGAAAAAACAATATGGTGGGCACAACTGGAAAATAGGAATGATGGAAGTGACTGTTCCCTAGACCAATAAGAGATTGACTGTTAGGTGTTTGGTAGAGTTTCTGGCACATAGTTAAGACTCTTAAATAATAATAATAGCTGCTGTCATTTGTCCAAAAAGCTCTTTAATGTCACTCTCAGATTGAGACCTGATTGGACCAGACCCGTAAAATAATGGGTGTATATGCAAGTGTAAATGGTCTTAGCAAATAGTTTCATCTGGCACAGATCCTCTCTAGTACTATAAGCCTGATTAGTTCTGCTTTAGTCCGAAGGATTAAACTTGAATCCACATTGACCTATGCAGGATATTGTAGACAATATAGCCTGAGGAAAAGATTAAGTGCTTATATTAGGTCTGGAGACACTTCTGGGGCTTAAGAACAAATCTGGGATAAAAACAACTTAGTTTTGCTTAGAATCTCATAACTAAGATCTTTAGGTCAACCTAGGAACCACTCTTAGCTTCCTAAAATGGCCCAGTATGAAAGATGCATTCGGTCCTACATGGTTCCTTTAACATAGCCTAGACTGTGTCTGCTCATATTCCATAGGTCTCTAGCACCCACTCCTGGTTTCACTGAATTCATGCCAAACTGTTGCTCTGACCTGTTTATTGTTCCACTTTCCAGACTATTCCTGGCCATCTCAGCTTCTGACTTTGTGATTAGTTTTCCTTTCTCTTATCATGGCTCTGTCTTTAAGACTACATTCTTGGTATTGCTTCATGGGACTGGCCCCTGACTTGGGCCTTAACCACAATACACTTTCATCCTGTTGACAATATCATAGAAGTCATTTTTGGTTAAGAGACACTCATACAGTTCTAGGCTAGAGCAATCAAGGACAATAGAACTTACATCCTGAAGACTGTTGTTGTTAAGTGGCGTGGAGGCCGCCCCAACTCATAGTGACCTTATGTATAACAGAATGCAGTGTTGCCTTGTCCTGTGCCGTCCTCAGAGTTGTTGGTATCTTTGAGCCCATTGTTGTAGCCACTGTGTCAATCCATTTCATTGAGGGGCTCCCTCTTTTTCTATAACCCTCTACTTTACCAAGTCTTTTTCCAGACTTTTCCAGAGATTGGTCCCTCCCGATGACATGTCCAGAGTAAGTGTTAATGGACTGAATTGTGTCCTCCCAAAATATGTGTCAGCTTGGCTAGTGTATGATCCCCACTGTTGTGATTGTCCACCATTTTGTCATCTGATGTGATTTTTATACGTGTTGTAAATCCTATTTCTCTGATGTTGATGAGGTAGGATTAGTGGCAGTTATGTTACTGGGGGAGGATTAGGTTGTGTCTTAAGCCAATCTCTTTTGAGGTATAAAAGAGAGAAGCAAGCAGAGAGACATGAGGGACTTCATATCACCAAGAAAGTAGTGCTAGCAACAGAGTGTGTGCTTTGACTCAGGGTCCCTGCACTGAGAAGCTCCCAGCCCAGGGGAAGATTAATGACAAGGACCTGCCTTCAGAGCCAGAAGACAGAGAAAGCCTTTTCTTGGAGCTGACACCCTGAATTTGGATTTCTGACCTACTGGACTGTAAGAAAATAAATTACTCTTTGTTAGAGCTATCCGCTTGTGGTATTTCTGTTAGGGCAGCGCTAGACAACTAAGATAGTAAGCAAGATGAAGTCTCACCATCCTCACTTCTAGGGAGCATTCTTGCTGTACTTCCTCCAAGACAGTTTTGTTCATTCTTCTGGAAATTCATGGCATATTTAATATTATTTGCCAATACAGCCATTCAGATGCGTCAATTCTTCTTTGGTCTTCCTTTTTCATTGTCCAGCTTTCACACGCATGTGAGGCAATTGAAAACACCATGGCTTGGGTCAGGCACATCTTAGTCATCAAAGTGACATCTTTGCTTTTTAACACTTTAAAGGAGTCTTTTGCAGCAGATTTGCCCAATGCAATACGTTGTTTGATTTCTTGACTGCTGCTTCCATGGGCGTTGATGGTCGATCCAAGTAAAATGAAATCCTTAACAACTTCATTATTTTCTCCATTTGTCATGATATTGCTTATTGGTCCAGTTGTGAGGATTTTTGTTTTCTTTGTGTTGAGGTGTAATCTTTACAGAACAGACGGAGTTAATTTCCCCTCTCCTCAAAACCAGCAGTGGTCTTTTGACCTGTTTGCACCAATAGATTGTGGCTACAGTGGTGTGTTCCAGTTCTGAGACTGGGCCTTAAGAGACTTAAGCTTTTACTGTCATTCTTTTTCTCCCTTGAACCTCCCCTGAACCTCCATTCAGGTTATCACTGTGGAAAGATTGGCCACCTGGAGACAGAGGCCCTGGAAGATGAAAGATCATGTGGAGTGGGAGGTTAGTTACATGGAGGAGAAGGGTTTCCCAGGTGACAGCCAGCACCAAGGTCCCACTCCTGTGAGGGGGGTTATTTTTGACTTACCAACTAAGCCCAGCTTCCAGAATGCAACTGGATGAGTGAGCCCAGTCAGTGTCACATGGACTACGGAAGGTCTGTCCCCACCAAATCCTGCTTGACTTCCTGACCCACAGATTCATGAACAATAAAATGGTTATTGTTTTAAGCCACTAAGTTGTGGGATAGTTTTTTACCCAGCAATAGAGACCTGGAACAATCTTGTACTCATTCCTGGAGGTAGAGGGTAAAATTAACCCTGCTAGAAACACATGGACTGAAAGTAGGGGCTGTATGGCCCCAAGGGAAATTAGGCTATCATCATAGGAACAGTTATGTAGACAGAACCCTCAGATTTCCACTTCCCCATCTACTTTGATTATATTTCTCTTTGTCTATATTCCTGTTTCTATTTGCCTTTATGGGGCCTCAAAAGAATAAGTCCACACCTACTTCCTTTTTGCATTTCTCTGCAAGTGTACCGTACTCAGGAAAAGGCCATTGTTTATCTACTAACAGATTTGAAGTGCTCATAATCCAGACCTTTCCATATTTTGTGTTCTGTTGTCCTGAAAAATCTGACTCTGAGAGTGTGTATATGAAGATGGCTTCATATACACAGCATCCAGAAGAACTGAAGTTCTGTAGCAAATAAATATATAATGATAATGACTTCACCTGAAAAATACCCATTAATGCTGACCACAGTAACTTACATAAAATAACAAAAGCACAGGAGGAAAATGAAAAATGCTTATAGCTTGGGATCTAATAAACACAAAGAATTTAGCCCATGTTTGTTGTGGTTCGTTCTGAATTTCTTATCATTATAGTGTGTTTCCTGGAGAGGTGTGAGAAATACTTTGTACTTCGAGAAACTGAATCTTTCATGGGTAGAGAATAGCATCTTTATAACTTGTTAAAGCAACTGTGAAATAAACTGTACCTTGTCATTTTCAGAGTAGAAGGGCTGGTTGACACCCTACCTCATTTATGTGCCAGAGTTTTTTGTTTTGTTTTTATCCTGAACCAGGCATACAGGGAAATTCCTTAACAGAAACTTAATAATTACAAGCTGATATGCAGAATTCATTTACTGTAATGTTTAGACATTCACAACAAAATGAACCTGATTCCCATAGCTTCCTTCTTGATGTAGTCTACATTTTGTAAACGCCATTCATTGTTCTATATGCTGTTAGTTATTTCAAGGAAGGAGGCTATTTTCTATTTCTGGTCATAGATAAAATAGATTTAGTGCCTTTAGCCTATATGCACATGAATATGAACTGCCAGGCATTTCAAGAAGTCAGTGGACCAGCATATGGGGTGAGAACAAGCAACTGATTGTAACAACCAGAGTCTTTGGGTGGCTTTTATTTCAAAATGTTGGTGAGCCCAAAGTGCTTTGTCTCTTCATAAGTAAGTCAAGCCATATCATGTCAATGCCTCCCACCACAGCCCAGCTCATCCCAGTGGATTATTTTCTCTGATTTTTCTTGAACTCTTCCTACAGACAAAGCATTTTAAACAACTTGGAATATATTAATTTCTTCCGTGATCTCCTTATAAGAGCTTCAGATCTTTAGGAGGAAAATAGGTGCATACTATTTGTTGGTTAAATGAGGAAATCAAGAAGACTTTGGAGTTTAGGGAGGGGAAATACAGTCTAGGTGAGACAGGAGTTACTAACTGTAGTTTGTAACAATTTTTGGAAGTGCTACTATTGTTGGATAAAAGGTAACACACAACTGTACATACAATCTTGAATATGAAAGCGATGAGGGGCAAGAAGTCCAGAGAAAATCAGTTGGGTGAGTAGTGTTAGAGCAAGGTTTCTCAACCCTCAACATAATATTTTGGGGTATATAATTCTTTGTTGTGGGGAGCTGTCCTGTGGATTGTAAGATGTTTAGCAGCATCCTCAGCCTCTATCCACTATGTACCAGTAGCATCCCTCTTAGAAATGTGTCAACATTCACAAATGTCTACTGCGGTGGATTAAGGATGGGAGAAATTATCCAGTTTCAAAACCACTGCGTTGAAATATTTACAGATCACACTTGTGGTTTTCAACTCCACATCATGAAATACTGTCTAATTGGGACATCTATAAAAAACATAATCATTTATCCTTCAAGGCTGGGATGCAGAAGAAAGTAACTAGTGCAGTGGGCACAAACTTGTCTGATCACATACTTAGGTGTGCCAGAAAATATAACTTTATCTTTTGGGAATTCTGAATTTCTATCTTGATCTCCCTTCTAGTCTTGTTCTGCTCAAGTGGCAGAAATTTAGTCATGATCAATGTAGTATTTTTCTCCCAAGCTATGCCAGTGTTTCAGGGACGTAGGGCCCAAGAATAGGGCTGCGCGTCCAGCATCATCTGCCTATACTGGTATGCTCTGAAACATCCATCATTGCATCTGGACCTCAGCCATTGGTCCACACTGCTAAATCATTTTTCTCCTCTATCCTTAAGTCTCTGAGATCAGGTTGCTCTCAATCCTACTTCTGTGATATTCTTGGACATAAGGACGTCATTCTTCTGCACCCACAGCATCCTGGGAGGTGGGAGAGTCCATGAGGTAGTCTAAACAATGGGAAAGTTGAAATAAAGATGAATTTTATCCAAGATGTCCATAGTTAGGGGCTATTTTCATCTTGCTGGAAACTTCTGGTTGAAGATTAACTGACAGCATACTCTGATTTTTTTTTTTTTTTTTTTTGGTCACAATTGGGCCGTGGGTTGTTTGCACTTTGTAATCAAATAGTTTTTTTTTAAAGCAAATGTTTTCAGTAAGTTACTCTTTCCTCTCTTGAATGGTGCCTCATTTAGCTGTCCCTAGATCGACTGATCAGTCTCTTCTCTCTGCTTTTGAAAGTTTGTCTATGTCCTAAATTAACTCAATGAGGATTCCCTATTCTGTGCCATCCCTACTCCTCTTGGTAGACTTTACAAGTAACTTGGTATTAATAATAGCCATACACTAGCATTTTACATGCACTATCTTATTAGACCCCCAAAAACTCTAGATTCCAAGACAGGGCATCCCGAGAGCAAGCATTCTAAGAGACCTAGGCAGAAGTTGCAAGCCTTCTTTGGACCTACACTTGAAAGTTAATAGGTTGTCACTTCCACTACCTGTTATTGCTTACAAGTGAATCACTACTGCGAGCCCAGGTTCAAGAGAGACAAGTAGACTGCCCTTGATGGGGGAGTGGCGAGGTCACCCTGCAAAAGAACACGTGGGATGGGCAATGTTGTTGCAGTCAACTTTGGAAAATACAATTCACCACATCCGTGTTTGGACGCTGGCTTTGTCATATACCAGTTGACTTTTCCTTCCCGTTTAGCACCTAAGCCCCCAAATTTCTAAAATGAGAGTTGAACTCAATTATGACTAATTTCTCTTCTGTCTCTCAATAAAAAAGTTCTGCCTTTTTCCACATAGACCCCACATAACCTGGTTCATGTCTTCCCAAAGTTTAAACAAGTCATTCATCATGTAAAAAAAAAAAAAAAAAAAAAAGATGAAAGAAAAGTTCTGCCATCTTAATGTATCTGCCATGAACATTAATTCAGATATAAAATGTGAGAGGATTCTAAAGGTCAGGGTCCCCCTGGAGCATTGGCTTATTTGGAGCACTTTTTTTTATATAATGTTCTAAGAAAGCAGTACACCTAATAACTATCTTGACTTCAGCTCTTTGATTGATCCAGTACCTTTGTGTTTAAAGCTGAATATCTATATGACAGGAGATAAGGTAGAAACAGGAAGAAAGCTTGTAATACTGTGTCAGCTGTAATTCGTTTCTTTTAAGGTAGAATAAAAGGCACTTTTAATAAGTACTTCTAAACTTAGTGCCTGAGAATAAGGGCCAATCATTTCTTTTTTAAATGGAAGATCACAAAGATAGTATCAACCCTTAGCATGTAGGTAGACTGAAAGTTTTAGAAGGCCTGTTTTTAAATATTTAATTGGATGGATGGCATAATTACTGCAAACACAGATGTGTTGCAATTGAACACACATATAGTACACAGAGGATAGCATATAGAGTCAAATCATAGTTTTTGAGACTATAGGCCCTCATAGTGCATTGGTATAAAAAATAGAAAGTATAATTACCCTTCCCCCTCTGGCCTCTCACAAACTAGAATTTCAGTCGTTGATATGGTTATCAGAGGTTGGAATCAAATATGGCAGCCAGCATGAAGAAAGACCAGTATATTTAGAAGGGCTTTTTAAAAAGACTACCAAGAATTTTAGTATCGTGACGATATGCCTCAAAGTCTTAATGATTGCAGGATATCTTCTTTATCCCAATTGTTTCTTTCTTTGAATACTGTCACTACTAAGGGGCAATTGTTAAAAGACATTGACTCCTATAGCTTGAAACCTAGGATATTTGAGCAAATCACATTCGTCAAAAATGTAAAGGTGATGATATTTCTTGGAGTTGGAAAAGCTATTGTATGTGAGTCAGAAAACTGGGGAAACAGAGCTTTACATCTGTGACTTAGTCTTCTTGGGTTATGTGCCTATCCTGCCCAGGTTGAAGTTTGTTAATATGTAAAACTCTGTAATTCTTTCCAGCTCTTGCCTTCTGCCCCATTATATTGTCTTAAAATAGCAAGCTTTCTTGGTGATTGATGTTACAGGAGACTTTGGCAAGCACTAGCATGGGAATACATTTTAAAACTATTTCATTTCAGTAATTTTTCCCCTTAATATACTAGCTTGAGTTTATACTATAGATCTACTAAAAGACTCTAAATTTAAAGACTCTAAATTTAATGTGTTCACATGTATGATTGCTTTCAAAGTATGGCGTGTTTAAACCATGAATAGAAGGAAAACCAAACTTGTTCAAATATCGAACTAGTTTTAAAGTTAAATGGCTTCAACCGAGAGGTGACTCTTGGGAAATCACCTTTTCATTACAGCCACAGAGCTCCCACATCATGCCTCATTTCAGCATTTCACTGTAGCGTCCACTGAGCCACACTAGGCAGAGAGAATTTTATGCCTGGAATTGTTGTTGTTGTTGTTTTTTAAGTGCCCTGAAAATGTGGGATCAAATTTAAAACTATATTTGCATATAATAGAAATTCAAGAAATAAGAATAAGGCAAAAAAGTCGGCATGGTTGTTAGAGAAGCCTGAAAGAAACAAAGAAAGAAACAGAATATGATATAGTATGTGAGGGGCAGCACAGAGGCAAATAAGCGGTGCGATTGTGGATGGGTGCTGAGCAGGGCCTGGCATATGAAATCTAGTTTGTATATGAGGGTACTAGTGATGCCAGATTCCCTTTATTTTTTCTCCATAGGCTTATAACCTTCTGAAAGTAATTCTCTGTAGCTCAAGGTTCAGAAAGCTCTAATTTGCATTAATTCATGATGTGCTGTGAATATGAATATCAGAGCTTTTTATCTGTGCATCTGAGAGAGAAACATAGACAATAACCAAACCTCGTAACTCCCTTGGAAGACAGACAGGTAGGGCATTCATTTTCATTGCCTTTTGCTGAAGGGGGAGGATGGCGGTGGCTGAGGCACAGCACGATTATTCCCTTGCTTCTTAGGAAGAGACCCAGCAAGGCGCCAAAGGAGAATGGCAGGACATTGTAGATATCACCCAGATCCAGCTCGGGCTGACCCACGTGAAATGGTCTGAGATTCCATCAGCTCTGAGTTTTGTGAGGTCTTCCTCCAGAGGCATCAGGGTAGAACTCAGAGTTAGGACTTGCAGATGTTAAGAGACTCCTGGTCATTGTCGTCTCTGAAGAAGCTACTTCAGACGAGCTGTCTGCCCAGTTGTCAGCCCAACACTCACCTCGGGAAGCAGATTAGGTTGTTCCTGTGTATCTGTCTCTGTCTCACTGGTGGCCAGAGAGCAGGCAACCTTTCATATATGACTGAATATAAGTTGAAGGTTTTACTCCAAACAAGCCCTCTGAGTAAAAGGTACAGATTTATACTTGAGTCTTTATAAAGCATCTCACATGCGGGTTAATCTCACGGTCACTTTATTTAGAACAACCAACAGTCCTGTTTGGAGAAGAAAGATTAGATTGATATGTCTTGTAATGCTGGTTTTGAATACCTGTAGGGGTCATGTGAAAAGAATTGCTCTTTTGAACAAAGCAAAGAAATTTAATCATGGAATACGAAGTTTTTGAAGATCAATTTCAGAAGCAATAGAACAAAGCTTATGCTGTGGAGATCACATGTAAACACCTATGGGATGAAAAAATAAGTCATAAAACCTAAGGTTTTACAAATGAGTGCTTGAAGCTTGACTTAAATTTTCCAGTGGTATTGTTTTCCATAGATTAAAAAAAAAAATGCAGCATCTCAAATGGAAGTAGAATAAAGAAATCTGGTAAATTCTAAGATGACATAAGTGTGGTTCTCTTGATGGAGAAAACACTGATGTAAAAGACACGTGTGAAGAGTTTCGATATTTGAAATTGAGGGAGGAGTAGTATAGTACATTAATAGTGCAAAATAATTTTATATCTTTTAGCTAAAGTAAGAAATTAAATATCCTGAATCTGTATTTAATCATTTGATCTCTATCCCTAAGAGTTTCTGTGTTCAAGTCAGTCAAGAATTTTTTTCTGGTATTATCTCATTGGGAAAGTAGAAGATTGCCTGGTATATATTTGGGCACACATGGTCTTGTCATTTGGAAGTCATAGTTTATTGCCTACTCCTCCAATTAGATAAAGAAGTCCCTAAAGTCTCAGCTGAGAAGTGAGCAAAGGACCTACCTTCTGAGTGACGTGGATTGAATTGTGTCCCCCAAAAATATCTGTCAGTTTGGCTAGGTCATGATTCCCAGTATTGTATGATTGTGTAATCTGATGTGATTTCCTTGTGCATTGTAAACTCTATCACTATGATGAGGTGGTTATATGTGATCTGCTTATGTGTTGTAAACTCTATCACTACGATGAGGTTATACTGATGACGTCTACAAGATTGGATAGTGTCTTAAGCCAATCTCTTTTGAGATATAAAAGAGAATTGACCAGAGACACATGGAAACCTCATACCACAAGAAGGCAGTGCTGGGAGCAGAGTGCGTCCTTTGGACCTGAGGTTCCTGCGCAGAGAAGCTCCCAGACCATGGGAAGACTGATGACACGGGCCTTTCTCCAGAGCCAACAGAGAAAATGTTCCCTTGGAGCTGACACCCTAAATTTGGACTTGTAGCCTACTGGGCTGTGAGAAAATAAACTTTTCTTTGTTAAAGCCATCCACTCGTGGTATGTCTGTTATAGCAGCACTAGATGACTGTCTTAGAAATTCCACAAGTGGATGACTTTAACAAAGAGAAATTTATTTCTTCACAGTAAAGTAGGCTAAAAGTTAAAATTCAGGGTGTCAGCTCCAGGGAAAGGCTTTCTTTCTCTCTCTGTCGGCCTTCTTCTCATCAGTGTTCCCCGGACTAGGAGCTTCTCCTCACAGGGACCCCAGGTCCAAAGGATGCACTCTGCTCCTGGCACTGCTTTCTTGGTGGTATGAGGTCCCCAACTCTCCACTTGCTTCCCTTTCCTTTTATCTCTTGCAAGAGATAAAAGGTGGTGCAGGCCACACCCCAAGGAAACTCCCTTCACATTGGATCAGGGATGTGACCTGGTTTAGGGTGGTGTTACAATCCCACCCTAATCCTCTTTAATGTAAAATTACAATCACAAAATGGAGGACAACCACACAGCACTGGGAATCATGGCCTAGCCAAATTGATACACACATTTTTGGGGGGACACAATTCAATCCATGACAATGACTAAGACACCTCCTATGTACGTTCAGTACATCGTGGCATCACATTGTAGTTTTAATTGCATTTCTAATGAGGAAGAGCAGGAAGGGCTCCCCTGAAGAACTGACACCTGAGCTGAGGCTTGAAATGATGATAAGTAGTTAACTAGGAGAGGAGGGAAGCAAAGAGCGTTCCTGGAAGAGAGAACAGTACTGTACTGAGAGCTGGTGGCAGGAGACAACACAATGGAGAAGAGCTCCTGAATGAAGCTGGTGAGGCTGGAGCAGAAGGAGTGGGCAATCAGCATGACCTGAGATGAGGTGCTACATTAGGAATTGTCTGACAGGGCAGAACCTTGGAGGCCAGCGAAGGAGTTTTCCTTTTATATTCAGGTGGTAGGGAGCCTTCCTAAGACTCTAGGCAGAGGAGATAAGTTGGTCAGGTTTGCGTGTTGACAAGATCATTGCCGCTGTTGCTGAATGGATGGAGGGAGAGAGACAAGGAGGAGCCTACTGCAGTAGCATAGGCAGGGGGCCCCAGTTCTTGAGTAAAGAGGCTTCTCTCTGAGCTGCATAGTCTGCCTGGATCTAGAAGTCTATAGCAGGCCTGACTGAAGAACCTGATGTCACCACAACTTTAGGACCTTTTGGGGACAAAACTATCCTCCACAGTAACATGGGAAAGCTAGGTGTTACCACATTCTTGACACTGATCTGAGTAATCGAGAAACCTATTTTACAATTTTCAAGGACTTGAGTGGATTAATGAATTGACAAATGCAGTTAAAATGACAGGTTTCCTTGTCTTTTCTTCATTTACTGAGGCTGAGCTGAAACTAAGACATTGGCCTGGCTTTTTGTTGATGAAATCACAGTGTGGGACCCATAGCTGAGGCTGTGTTTATGCACACTCCTAGGATGCAGTGATGCAGCCAAGGTTGGCTTCAGCCTAAGGGAAATGTAGGTAATGTGGCTTTCTAACAAAGGAAGTCATCCTTCCTGGGTGACAGTCAAACTAGAGTCTTTGTAGGAAAAAAAAAAAAAAAAAAAATCTGTAATCTCTAGGTCACTACTGTTCGGGACTTGAATGAGTCTATGCTACCTCAGTCAGTCGTGAGAGAGTATTAAATATATAAATGTGGTGTGTTGATGTTTGTAGAAGACACAGCTGTGAAAGGATAGAATGGAAGTCCTTTATGTGAGATTATCTACTGAAACCTCAATAGATCAGACTAGCTATCCAAGCAGTCATTAAAATGATAACATAATGATCTGGAGAAATTAATTTAGAGTAAATTATAAAGTAATATATGCAGATATCTCCTTTGGTGTGGATGTTTTGGAGGATGGGTAGAAGACCTACATGAGCCTGAGTGTGTGTGTATTTTGTTATCATGGACTGACGTTTATTATTAACTATGTGTTATGGGGACAGTTTGCTGCCTGTCTCCAGACATGGGTTTCTATATCTGCGAAATGAAGGCATTGGCTTTAGATAATCTCTAAGGACTATCGCACTAATGTCTAAGCCTTCCATTATTTATCAGCCATACTCTTCATTGAGCCCTCCATAACAGCCTGATCGGAAAAATTAGGATGATTAAAATATGTAGAAAGTGCCTAAGAAGATATCTTTTATATATATATATATATATATATATATATATATATATATATATATATATTTTTTTTTTTTTTTTTTTTTTTTTTGCAACTCTGGAAAAACCTAGATAGTTCTATCTTTTCTAGTTTACTTTAGAAATGCTTATATAATTTGGTGGATATAGCCAAAGAGCAGTGATTTAGTTGATATTATTTATTAACTGTTGCTGTTGCTGTTAGTTGCTATTGAATCAATTCTGACTCATGGCGACTCCATGTGTGCAGAGTAGAACTGCTCATAGGCTTTTCAAGGCTGTGACCTTTCAGAAGCAGTTTGCCAGGCCTGTCTTCTAAAGCACCTCTGGACGGGGTTGAACTGACAACCTTTTGCCTAGTACTCGCTGCCGTCAAGTCAATTCCAACTCATAGCAACCCTATAGGACAGGGTAGAACTGCCCCATAGCCTTTCCAAGGCTGTAAATCTTTACAGAAGTAGACTGTCACATCTTTCTCCCCCAGAGCAGCTGGTGAGTTCCAACCACAGACAGTTTCTGGTTAGCTGCTGAGCGCTTAACCACTATCCCACCAGGGCTCCTTTTTTGGCTGGTAGTTGAGCACTTAACCGTTTATGCCACCCTTGAGTCAATAAAACCATCAGAGAATACTTGGAAATATTTCTGAGTGTGAATTGCCCTAACTTTGAGACTATGAAGATGCCGTTGTGTTGTGCTTTTTAATCCACATAAATTGACATGATTAGAAGTAATAACATTTGAGAGTAATTAGAGATCATCATGAACATTAATTAAGCAACGAATTGTGCCTTTGAGATCAATTTCTATTTACCTTCTTTGAAGATAAGAGAACTAGGATAACTTTCTTATCAATAAAGCAACCTAAAATAGTCCCTAGATATTAGAAGAGACCTAATTAATGAGCTAGAAAGCCATTAGATAATGATTTCAGCTGCAGCAAGGTAAGAAATTAAGTGAAATCTTGAAATTAAAAAAATGTATACAATAGGTTCGAGAAAACTATGTCTGCCAAGAAAAGTTCTAAGCTTATTCGTATGAATAAAGACTTGATATTCTTTCTTTGATGTTGTCCTCGTAAAACATGGTAATTATGGCATTTTCATCCACAGAGCACTTCCAAGATGAACTTAAAGTGCAATTTAATTGCATTCAGATGGTGGCAAATGCTGGTGAGAGGTGTCAACAAATCATTTCATTAGTAACTCTGATACCAATTGATTGTGGTGCTAGGAGCCTTTCTTCTCTTGACTTCTTTGCAAATATGAAGTGATGTCTGTATCATGTCTGGTTTAACCCTATAGGGTTGTGCTGAGCTCTGGGGAACCTACCTTTCTGGGCTTGCTCTCTTGACCCTAGAAGGTTCTTTATCTCTATTTGTATGCATTTGACTGGTTGATGAGATGCGGGGCCAGCCAGGGAAGTAGAAATTCAGAGCTAGAACCAAGCACACAGATATGGCTGAGGCCCGGCAGGCATTGCAAATGAATAAACTGTCCTGGGAAGGGACAGAGGCAGCCTGGGCTCCATCTAGAGGGAGCAGCTGCCGGGGGGGACATGCATCCAGTCTTTCACTTTTTCAAGAAATCCCGGAAATCTCCAAGTTCTTAAAGCAGTTGCTCAATTTGTAAATATTGGTAACAAATTCAAGTTGCAAATAAACAACTGGTAGAACAAACAAAATTTGTCTATGGAGCATATACATCTCATAAGCCTCAGTTTGCAAACCCCATTATGAAAATGAGAAATCTGAAGGAGGATCCTAAGTAAAAGCTGCATGGTCAAGTCCAATAGATTCAACCATAGGAAACTGCCATTTCTATAGGTCAGAAAATGGTCAAATGGCAGCAATTCCCTGTTTTAATCTAATAGTTTGCAACTCCGAAATACTGAAACTGAAAATCTGTATTGTCAAAACTGATGTGCAAGTTAGTTGAGAGAGAAGAAAAGCACAAAGTGAGTTTTAAGCTCTCATGAGTATCCCTTCCTCTTACGTTTGTTAATAGCTGCAGACCCTCTTCTTAGATATTTGCAATTTTGCATGGAATTGTAGGATTGGGGGAGAAGGGGGTTACAAAACTTAGAAGCCAAGAATATCAAAACCCCTATGGTGTACAGGTTAAGAGTTCGGCTGCTAACCAAAAGGTCAGCAGTTCGAATCTACCAGGTGCTCCTTGGAAACCTCATGGGGCATTTCTACTCTATTCTGTAGGGTCGCTATGAGTCGGAATTGACTTGACAGCAGTGGGTTTTTTTTTTATGCACAAGATCCACATGCGCTGGTGTGCTGGGAAATGTTTAACAAAGAGCTTTCCAGAGAGAGAAATCCAGATTTGTAGCATTTGCCAATTTTTGTGGTGTAGATACTCCCGTCATGGCTGATTTCCAGCTATCAAGATGACGTCACTAAACACAGTCGTGGGAGGGGATTCACAGTAGCACACCATTACGTAGCGTTTTCATCATGAAGATAAAATAGGTGTAAATACCCTCAAGGGCATAGATAATTTAAAAATGTAGTAAAATATTTACAAATACAACGCAATCCCGATCCAAATACCGACAACATTCTTCAAAGAGATGGAAAAACTAATCATTAACTTTATATGGAAAAGGAAGAAGGCCCGAATAAGTAAAGCACTACTGAAGAAGAAGAATAAAGTTGGAGGACTCACACTACCTGACTTCAGAACCTACTATACAGCTACAGTAGTCAAAACAGCCTGGTACTGGTACAATGACAGATACATTGACCAGTGGAACAGAATTGAGAATCCAGATGTAAATCCATCCACCTACGGTCACCTGATCTTCGACAAGGACCCAAAGTCCATCAAATGGGGAAAAGACAGTCTTTTTAACAAATGGTGCTGGCAAAACTGGATATCCATCTGCAAAAAAATGACACAGGACCCATACCTCACGCCGTATACAAAAACTACTTTAAAATGGATCAAAGACCTGAATATAAAGCCTAAAACTATAAAGTTCATAGAAGAAAAAATAGGACAGACACTTCAGGCCTTAGTACATGGTATTAACAGGATACAAACCATAACCATCAACGCACAAACCCCAATAGGTAAGCTAGATAACTGGGATCTTCTAAAAATCAAACACCTATGCTCTTCAAAAGACTTCACCAAAAGAGTAAAAAGAGAACCTACAGACTGGGAAAAAATTTTTGGATAGTACAAGTCAGACAAAGGTCTCTTCTCGATAATCTACAAGAAAATCCGACACCTCTACAACAAAAAGACAAATAATCCTATTAAAAAATGGGCAAGGGAAATGAACAGACACTTCACCAAAGAAGACATTCAAATGGCCAACAGATGCATGAGGAAATGCTCGCAATCAATAGCCATTAGAGAAATGCAAGTTAAAACCACAATGAGATACCATCTCACCCCGGCATTTCTGGCACGAATCAAAAACACTGGAAATAACAAATGTTGGAGGGGCTGCGGGGAGATGGGAACTCATACACTGCTGGTGGGAATGCAAAATGATACAACCATTTTGGAAAATGATATGGCGCTTCCTCAGAAAGCTAGAAATAGACATACCATTTGATCCAGCAATCCCACTCCTAGGAATATGTCCTAGAGAAATAAGGGTCGTCACTCGAATAGACATATGCACACCTATGTTCATGGCAGCATTGTTCATAATAGCAAAACGATGGAAACAACCTAGATGCCCATCAACAGATGAATGGATAAACAAACTATGGTACGTACACACAATGGAGTACTATGCAACGAGAAAGAACAACAATGAATCTGTGAAGCATCTCATAACATGGATGAAACTGGAGGACATTATGCTGAGTGAAATAAGTCAGTCACAAAAGGACAAATATTATATGAGACCTCTATTGTAAAAACCCATGAAAAAATTCTCACACAAAATGTAACAATCTTTTTTGGTTACCAGGGATGGGAGGGGTGGGGGGTAAATACTAAATAGGCAATAGATAAGTGGTATCTTGGGTGAAGGGTGAGACACTACACAATACAGGGGAAACTAGAACAACTTGTACAAGGAAAGGTCATGGAAGCCCCGTAGACACATCCAAACTCCCTGAGGGACTGAATTGCTGGGCGGAGGGCTGTGGGGACCATGGTCTCGGGGAACATCTAGCTCAATTGGCATGACACAGCTTATAAAGTCAGTGTTCTACATTCTACCTTGGTGAGTAGTGTCTGGGGTCTTAAAAGCCTGTGAACGGCCATCTAAGATACTCCACTGGTCTCATCCCTTTGGGACAAAGGGAGAATGAAGAGAACAGGATACAAGGAAAAGATTAGTCCGAAGGACTAATTGTCCACAGCTACCAAGGCTTCCACCGGACTGAGTCCAGTACAGCTAGATGGTGCCCGGCTACCACCACTGACTGCTCTGACCAGGATCACAACAGAGGGTTCTGGACAGAGCTGGAGAAGGATGTAGAACATAATTCTAACTCACAAAAAAAAGACCAGATTTACTGGCCTAAAGGAGACTGGAGAAACCTCGAGAGTATGGCCCCCAGACACCCTTTTAGCTCAGTGGTGAAGTTACCTCCAAGGTTCACCGTTCAGCCTGGGAGTGGACAGCCCCGGAAAACCAAATGAGACTAACGGGATACAGGAGTCCAGTGACAAGGGCCAGAAGGCAGAAGGAGACAAGGAAGCTGGTGATAGGGAACCCAAGGCTGAGTAAGGATATTGTTGATGTGTTGTGAGATTGTTAACCATTGTCATAGGGCAACATTTCTAGTCACTGTTAAATGAGAAACTATTTTGTTCTGTAAGCCTTCATCTTAAGTGAGAATAACAGCACAATTGGAAGAGCGTAGTCAATGTCACTGAACTGTGTATGTAGAAATTTTTGAAATGGTGTATCTTTGGCTATGTGTATTTTCACCAAAAAAAAAAGGTTGAAAAGTTAGAGGGTTGATATGTTGTGGGGTTGTTAACCAATGTCATAAAACAACAAGGGTACTACTGTTTCATGAGAAACTATTTGTTCTGTATGCCTTCACCTGAAATACAATAAATAAATAAATAAATAAAAATGTAGTAAACTAATTAGAAAGAGGTGAGCTTTTAGGCTTTATCTATGTAATGTAATTTGTTTTAATACGTTTATAGAATTAATTTTTAATAAGAGCCATGTTTAATAACTACCTAGCAAAATTCCTGAAAATTTAACAGTGGCCTCTCAAGAGCCAATATAAGCTGGCTCTAACATGCCACTGAGTCACGTAGCCTTAAGTAGAATTCTGTCATTAGGAATGGAAAAGTAGGACAACTTACTCTGAAATTATCAGGGGAAAATCTGCTGAATGTGATGACTGACAAGATATGGGAGAAAATAAACAGGAAGAATCCAAAATGGGTGAATGAAAACAGAACTGGGGAGAGGGTAGCTAGTTTTGATGGGGCAGGGAGTTAGTGGGTCATGATGGAAAGCGTTCAGAAGTCAGGTGACAGGAATTCTTCTCCTAGTTCTACCCAAACAAGCCATAGTTTCTCTGAGCACCTCCCCCCACCCCGTTTCCTCCTCTCTGAGCCCCCCTTGGTATAATTTCAACTCTGAAGTTCTGGAATCTTCTTACTTACTATATAATTGCCAAACCCTTTTCATTTCTGTCTCTCTGCGAGCTAGTTTAAAAAACAAAAACCCATTCATCAAGATATGTGTCTGTCCCTTACAGTCACCCCAGAATATACTTTGTGGAAGGAAAAAACTGAATTCTGTTCTCTCTAATAGTTAGAACGATCATAAGAGAAGTTCATCAAAATACTTTTTTTTCCCCTTATCACCCATGGGGGCAATTACAAGTAATTTATTTCAACGTGCATCTGGCTTAGAAGAACAGGTATGTGAAATATATCCAAATGCAGGCAACCCCAGAGGGACTCCACTTTCAGCTTGGTAGTTAAGCCTCAGTGTATGCTTTATGATTTGACTACATCCCAGCAGGGTGCTTCGTTGCTGTACCCTTAAAAAGGTCATTTAAAAGGAAAACGGGAGTTCTGCACACTTAGGACCCTCTCTGAAAAACAGAGGTAGGTCTTCATTGGCTCATGGATCTTTCAAACTATTCTGCAAATATGTCTTTGTAACCATTTCAAAACTATTTTTTAAAAAGCATACTAACTACAACCAAAATTAGCAGTTTCTCGTATGTTAGTCACCCTCAGGTACTCCGTTTTGTGACTTTATCCTTCCCACAGGGCTTCTCTCAAATGTGATCCATGGACCAGCATCATCAGCACGACCTGGAAACTTGTTAGAAATGCAGTTTATTAGGCCCTCCTCCAGACCTACTCAGTGAGTCTTTGAGGATGAGGCCCAGCAATTTGTGATTTAACAAGACCTCCAGGTGATCCTGATTCAGGCTAAATGATGGGAAGCCTTGCTGTGGAAAACCAGAGGGAATCAGGCTTGCTTTCATTTTTTTCATCTCTTTAAATTAAACCAGTGTTTCTTAAAACGGGGTCCCAGGACTATCAGTATTATCATCACTTGGGAATTTGCTAGAAATGCACATTGTAACCTAGATTTATTCTATCAAAAACTCTGGAGGTGGGGTGGGGGGATGCCAGCAAGAGGGAGACTAATTGCTGGAATGTACTGTGAAGTAATAGACTTGGGTAGCTCCATTGGGATTGAGAAGAGAGAAACACTAACATGGTTAAAAAAAAAAGAGAGAAAGAGAAATCAGTATGGAGGACAGAGTAAACTTAGCAGAGGGAGAAGAGGTGAGAAAGAATGATTCTGTGATTTCAAGTATGGTAGGAAAAGGGCAGCTGAGGGAAAGGAAAGCTGGTTTAAGAGGAAAGCCATTTATGTGGAAGCAAGAGGTGCGGGCTACCCTACTTCTTCCAGACCCTTCTCTATCCCCACTCCCCCCTGCTACTACTCTTTCTCTTTCAGCTCTTGTCCGCCTGCCCCGGTAGGTCTGGAGGTTGGAGGAGGGGTAGACATTCCTTCCTCATCATAGCACAAGAGAGTACAGGCATGTTCTCATCATGGTCCTAGGTACAGGGTTGTTTCCTGTCCTGCAGAGTAAAGCCCCAGAAGGGCACATCCTTGGACAGGTCTCTTGGCAAAATCCTGGCTGCCAGGGAGAGTAACTTAACATTAGAGTCGTCTTTGATCAGACAGAGCTGGTTTGGGCACTGGCAGTCTCCCTACTTACAAAGAGGTCATCTTATAGAAGAAGAAACTGTCTTGGAGAAGACCTGCCCACAATCTCAAAGCTGGAACTAGAATCCAACCTCCTGACCCTCAGGGCTTGCCCACTAATATCCTCCCACCTCTCATGAAGCCGTATGCCAGTGTGGAGGAACCTGAGCGTCAAAGGACTGAAAAGTTTCCTCTCCTAGAAAACAGAAGCCCCTAGTAAAAAAGGCAAGCTCCAAGGATAATAAGAAATAAATTAATTGGCCTTCAGTTTGGCCCAAGTCTGATATACATAACCGCTCAAACCAGTGACCTGGGAATAAGTTCCAAGTGGAAAGTATTTCCAAGTTCAGTCTATGGCTAAACGGCCCATGGGAGTCTCTGCCTCGGTCTTCACTGATGAGCCTTCTTAGCTTTTTAAAATGTGTGGCCAGTGGGGAGTTTCTTCTTTTTCTCCATATGATTCTGACCCATTTCTCAGCCATTTCACAGACACCCTAAAGCATCATTTAGCACTCCATGATACCTTGTGTATTAAAGGCAATCCTTCGAGAGATCTGGGCCCATAAACCAGTGAATAAGTCACGTATGGCACAGCGGTGGGGCTTTCCATCTCAGGAATGGGCAATGAGGGCCATGTCACTATTTCATCCAAATGGAGACAGAACAGAGGTCAGAAATCCTTTAGTTGCCTTTAGCTGCCACAGAACACTGGATCCGAGAAACCACACCAGAATGGTAATATCCACTTGATAATGTATGAGGCAGGGCCACTGAATTTGGGGACTCATGGAGTATGGTGTCAGGCGAGACAAATCACCTCCTTCAGTTACAGCGCAGTTAGAAAGCCCTTCATTCCTCTGAGAGACAGATATCTCATGCCATCAAATTGAGCTTTCAGGGCTGAGAATGGAGTCATGCTGGGTGATCAAGTAGATTGTATTGCTAGTCAATACCTTTTCTATTATTATGTTACTGGAAAATAATTATTATCTTCTGCTCGGAGCCTGTGTAAGATTGAGAAGGATTGGGGGAGAGGAAAAACGTTGCATTATTTCACTTGTATTTTATATTCTGCCCCTACACATGTTAAAGGCAGCAGTACTAGCTGAAGATGACTTCGTGTTATTTTTAAAATCACCACCCTAGAGTAATTTCTTCTATCTGCCTTTGTTACAGTCACTCAGCTAGGTTGGGAATGTGATTTCTGGAATTTATAATCAAAGCAAGTGTGTTGAGCATACCAATATTTAATTCCATATTCTTCCATAGGTTAGGTTTTGGTTAAAAATTTTATGACCTTTCAATCACAGTGATGTCAAAGAAATTTAACATTATTTTTGAGTGAGGAAAATAGTCTTGAGGTTTAATTTAGAAAGACTTTGTAATTTTTATTATATTATCTCATTCCTCATCCTGGCTAATTTGGGGACTAGAAAAGTTCAGCTTTTTGAAATGTTGGAGTATTAAAGGAACATTCAACGTTTTGCCATGTCACTTTTGAGGAAGTCCACAGCGATGGAGCTCGCTGTTTGTGACACGTTCTGGGGCTCACTTGAATTTACCAACTGTGTCTGTCTGGTTCTTACAACCCTAATTGTAAGTTCCTCAGATGCAAGGCCCCTGGGGTATTGTAAAAACGGCATGGGGGCTGTGTCTGCCCTCCTACAACCCCACAAGGGGGGAGGAGTACCAGGATCAGTGGCACAAGGCTGACTCCCATGAGGTGGAGGCCAGACAAGCCTCCTCTCTCCGCCATCTTCACTTATTCTGACACCAACTGTCCCTCCCACAGCACTCTCTACTTTTCTGCTGGGTTCGATAATTCATTGCAGTGGCTGCACAGAACTCACAAACAACACTTGAGATTATGGGGTTTATTAGGGAAGTAACAGTTTACAGTTCAGTCTCAGGAACACTCAAGGTTACAGCTCTTCCATCAGGACAGCCTCTTCCCAGCCATGCTCGGAGGCATGCCTTGCCCTGGCCCTGGGCCTCTCTCCAAAGGTAACTCAGCTCTCCATCTGTGGGACTGGAAAGCCCACTGTGCCATCTCCTGCTACTGGGTTTCTGCTGCCACTGCTTCTCACCGTCTTTAGGGATACATCTCTCTCTCTCTCTCTCTCTCTCTGTCTGTCTCCTGTTTCCAGGAACTTCTCAGGGCAGGGATCCCAGGTCCAAAGGATATTCTGTCTGCTCCTGGCCATTCTTCCTTGGTGGTGGTAGGATCTTCTTCTCTGCTCTAGAATTGGCTCTCTCTTAAGGCAAAACTAACCAATACCCTATCACACAGTCCTGCCCAATCACCTGGGTGGAAGTTACAAGACCATGACTAGAAAGGCCACACACAAAAATAATTAATCACACTGCAGGTATTTTTTCAAACTTGCCCTCAGTGCACTTTAAAACCAGAAAACTGGTTGCCATCAAGTTGACTCTGACTCATGGTGACTGCATGTGTGTCAGAGTAGAACCGTGCTCCATAGGGCTTTCAATGACTGATTTTTTGGACGTAGATCACCAGGCCTGTCTTCAAGGGTGCCTCGGGGTAGACTCAAACCACCAACTCTTTGGTTAGCAGCCAAGCATTTTAACCGTTAGCTCCACCCAGGGACTCCACAGTGCCCTTTAGATACTCAGATATATGTTAACTAAAAGAAAACTACTCTTCCCTCTTGGGCAGAAAATCAGTCTCTGAATCTTCTCATCCCCACGTTTTTATCCTGGAGGCTTTCTGCTGGTTCCTTTCTATCATAGGAATATATACACATTGTTTTGATGGGCTAGAGCAAGGCTTCTTAACCTCTGCACTATTGACATTTTGGACATGATAATTTTTTTGTTGTGGAAGGCTGTTCTGGGCATTGAAGAATACTTAATAGCATCCTTGGCCTCTATTCACTAGGTCCTAGTGGCACACCAGCCTCCCGTTGTGACAACCAGAATACGGCCAGGTGTTACCATATATCCCCTGGGGGACCAAATGGCTCCCCCTCCACCCACATCCCATTGAAAACTGTAGGGCTAGCACAATGCCATGTAGCACACAGAGCTCAGTTCTCATACTATGAAACTGTTAGGAAACAAACACAGCAGATCCTGAGCTGTTGCCGTTGCCTCTACCTGGCCCATGAGCTTTTCCTACAGGTTCCCAAGGGAAGACAGCTGGTTGTTTTAATAATGTGTTATAAGCACCCCCAAACACACACACACATACACACATGACTACGGACATCTTGCTTCTATCTGAGGTAGAGAATTTGGGGTGTAGGGGTAGAGAAAAGATACGATAACAAAGAGAATGCAGTGAAAGCTAAATCGTTTCATTTTTGTTCCCTACGCTGATCTTCAACTTTCCCTGGCCAACTGCACTCTCTCCCACCTTCCCTCACTAAGTAGCTAGCAATTAGGGTAGTGACCAGGGAAGGGGACTGGCCATGGCCAGGCATGTGTCCGTGAGTCACACGTGACGACATCGGATATTTTGTCTTACCACCTGACGAAGTGAGAACAAGTGGAAAAGGCAGCTGTAAATAATGCCATCTCTTTCTATCTTTGACCTAGGCTTTTACTTCAGTACTGAAAAACTAAAAATAAACAACGATAACAACAAAAACCAACGAAGTCTGACCGGAATAGAATCTGAATCAGGAAAAGTACAATAAGAAAATTAATAAATTTGACTTTTCTTAACACCATTTTATAGCTAATAATTTGTTATACCTGGGAGATTTTGTCTTGATTAAAGCTATTCATTATAAGGATTTTTTTCCTCCCGAAACATCCATACCCATATACTAATCCCCTAATCAAGACAGAGTATCTATTAAGCTAATAAATTATTTTCTTTCCCAAGAAGAAGTATTAATAGGACCATAATCCATAAATGCACTAATTGTTTTTCTTTGCTGCTAACATGATCCAATGATGGTAACAATAGCCACCGTTGAAATGACGTTGTAAAAGACATCCGCAATCAGTGAACAATCTTATTTATCTTAATTAACCCATAGTCTGCATAATGGAACCTGCCTTTCCCCAACTTCTACTTACCTAGAACAAAAATGGTAAAACAAACACAGTAAAAGCTAATGTCCTCATGGGCTATGAAAATTAGTAGCAGTACTTTTTTTTTACCCAGAGTCAGTTCTAGTCATTAGTTGAAGTGCTATATAAATGCTAAGTATTCCTTGTTGGTTTATAAAGTTAATCCCATCCCAGGATGAGACTGGCTTATTGATTGATCATGTGGATCTGAAGTGAAGCCAAATTGAGAACTTCAGGCACTATTACATATTCAAAAGCAGTGTTCACTTTAAACAAAACTGATAGGCCATTATTTCTCCTATCAGATTGGCAGAAGTCAAAAAGTTTGGCAATACGTAACATTGGTCAGGGTGTGTGGAAAACACTTTAGTATATTGCTGGTAGGAGTGTCAACTGGTAGAACATATGTGGAGGGCATTTTAGCAGGGGACAGGGAGGTGTGGGATGTGGGGTAGGAACTAAAGCTGAAGCCACCCTTTGTTCTAGAAACTCGACATTTGAGAATCTACCTCCAGAGCCTATAAGCTGCAGTGACTGCAACAACCAAATGATGAATTGCATGGAGGGTAATGGATGTCCTTCAAGATCCTTCACATAAAAGTTTGAACCAGGGCTTCGAACTGGTTCTTCCCAGTTCGATCATGGCCAAGGAAGTGACACCAGAACAGGCCCAAATTTTTAAAATTTGAGTGAACCAGAATAAACAGAACAGGAAAAATTACGGGTCGAAGCCCTGTTAGAAACATAATCGCTATCTTAGGAAACAAGGGCAGCATATATGTTGCATAGCAACCAAATCTCTTGCTCCTGGGATTTTGCAAAGTCAGAAACAGCTGTGCCTCACTCAAAGATGGTGGCCAACTGCACCACTCTGAATGTGTGTCACTCTCCTCAGTCCTGCCAGTAACTAATCTCATACATTAGGCTCCTGAAAGGGCTTACTACGCCTTTTCTGAGTCTCGCATTCTAGGCTTCAACCCATAATTTTTCCCATTCTGGTTATGGCTGTGGATCACCTAAATTTTAAAAACATGGGTCTGTTCCAGTTTTGCTTCATCAGCCATCACCAAACAGCTTGAACTGATTTGAAGCCCTAGTTTGAACCATATGAAATTGCTGTCTGCAAATACTGGAAATTTCATATAGTTCAACCTACATGGTATGGATTAAAATTGAATGGTGTCTATTTGTGAGTTCTGGGGACAGTGTTAAATCAGTAGTAGAATTCTTGCCTTCCATGTAGGAGACCTCTATAGGTCTCTTGGTGGCACAAAATGTTTTACATTTGACTACTAATCTGAAAGATAGGTGGTTCAAACCCACCCAGCAGTGCCACAGAAGAAAGGCCCAGTGATTTTCTTTAAATATTACAGTCAAGGAAACCCTATGGAGTAGTTCTACTCTGTAACACATGGGGCACCATGAGTCAGGACAGCAACATCTGGACAGCAAAAGATACATGGAAGACCTGGGTTTGATGCCCAGCCAATGCACCTAATACACCACCCATCTGTCAGTGGAGGCTTGCGTGTTGCTAAGATGCTGAACAGGTTTCAGGTTCCAGACTAAGATAGACTAGGAAGAAAGGCCTGGGGATCTACTTCTGAAAGTGAGCCTGTGAAAACTCTGTGGATCACAATGGTCCAGTCCACAACCAGTCATGGGGATGGTGCAGGACGAGGCAGCATTTTGTTCCATTGTAAATGAGGTCACTGTGAGTTGAGGGCCCTCTTGACAGCAGCTAACGGCAACTGTGTGCCAGGCACTGGAAATGTGATGCTGAGTAAGGTGGAAACATAGACCCTTGTGGAGATTACATTCCAGTGAAAAGAGAGAGACAGTGAAGCTCTCCAGTGATGAAACGCAACAGCCAGCCTTCTGGATCTCAAGCTCAGTGCTCACACAGGTACCTGAATGTGTTGCCAAAAACAGGAATTGCCTTTGTGTGAAGGGCTGCTTTGGAGAACAACTGAATTGCTAGGATGTTGAAAAGGCATCACTACAATTCCACCCAGCCAACTAACTCCCGAGGGTGTCTGTCTGTGTTCAGGGTGGGGCATGGTGATCTGGCCAGATTGTTGGGCTTCTTTGGCATCTTGTCCAAGAGCTACATTCTTCTGTCTTACAAAGCTGAGTTTTGTCTTCCAATCTGTGGCAATTTCAAGGTCATGTATGAGAGGTGTCAGGTGTGCTTGGTGAGGACGGGATTTACAAAAGTTTGTGTGTGTCATGGGTCTTTATTCTCCCCTTTCAAAATTACGGCTGGCTCTAAAAGAGTCAAAAATTCAAACTTGCATGAACTCTTCAACACCTCTCCAAATTCAACAAAAGTGACATTTATAGCTCCGTTGAAGCGGAGACATGGCATTTGGCTTCAGATTGTTTGGACTGTAGAGTGTCAGTATAAATAGCTTTGATTGACTTTTGTATCGTGCACATCTGGAAGCAATTTATGACATTCCAGCTAGATTAAAGCGCGTTTTAAAGGAATTTCGCCAGCACTTCCCCCCCACCCCCTTTCTGCTGGCCATGGTGAATAAAGTTTCAAAGAAGGTTTAGCTGCTGTTCTTCTTAATGTCGACTGTGGTGAAGTCAAATTCAGGGCAAATGTGGGGTGGGGGGAGAAGGGAGGAGGGAGATTTGTTTTACCAAAAGAGCTAAACACAGAAGTGACTTTTCCTCGACTGTTTTGTTCACACTGAAAGCAGAAATAAAGCCTCAGACACTAGGAAGCTGCTGTCACTACACAGAAACCATGAACTAAGTCATTTTTAAAGAGGTGATTGGATTGACCTCAAACCAAAAAAAAAAAAATAAAGCAAACCCGTTGTGATTGAGTCAATTCTGACTCATAGCAACCCCATAGGACAGAGTAAAACTGCCCCATAGTGTATCCAAGGCTATAATCTTCATGAAAGCCACATCTTTCTCTGCTAGAGCAGTTGGTAAACCTGAACCACCGACCTTTCAGTTAGCAGCCACCAGGCTCCTTTTCTGATTGACCTAGGGGAAGGTGAAAAGAGCTCAGTTATGTGTCACTTGGCTCAACAACCAGAAGGGCTGGGAAGAAGCATGAATGTTGGCTTTCATTTGTTGACTAGGTACCATGGAGTTCATTTTATTTTTTATATTTTTGTATTGTAGATGAAGGTTTACAGAGCAAATTAGTTTCTCATTAAACAATTAATACACCTATCGTTTTGTGACATTAGTTGTCAACCCCACGACATGTCAGCACTCTCCCCTTCTCAACCCTGGGTTTCCCATTACCAGCTTTCCTGTCCCCTCCTGCCTTCTCATCCTTGCCCCTGGGCTGGTGTGCCAATTTAGTCTCATTTTATTTTATGGGCCTGTCTAATCTTTGGTTGTAGGGTGAACCTCAGGAGTGACTTCGGTACTGAGTTAGAAGGTGTCTGGGCGCCCGTATTCTTGGGGCCATGGTGTGCATTTTAGCAAGTATTTGTTGAGCACCTACTGTGGGATAGGCAAGGGAGAGAGCGCAAGAGAGCAGAGATGAAGACAGAATCACTGCCCTCATGGAGTTTATGCTCTTAAGAAGAAGAAAGACAGGATTGCATAGCAAATTGCCCTACACATCACTATTGGAATTCAAGTCACAAGTAAGCACGGGCTGTGCTGAGTGCAGTGGACCTGACTTAGTTGGAAAGATCTGAGGAAGCTTCCTGGAAGATAGTAAATAAGACATGAGATTGGGGAAGGGGTAGTACTTACCTGGAAAAGTGATTCAGAAGAGAGAAAAGTAGTGCTATTCCAGGCGGTGGGAAATTTTCATTTTCAAACCCCTGGAGATGGTAAGGAGCAATGCTGCAAAGTAGATATTATCCCATTTAGGCATGGGGAAAATGAGGCTCAAAGAGGTTATAAGCCTCTCCAGTTTCACTCAGCTGTTAACTGTAATCCCCACTTTCAGGCGTAACCCACGCTAATAGCCATTTCATCCTTTAGCACTGATAGTCTGCATAGCTGAGGAAAAGTGGTATTATAGCTGTGGGCCTCAGTTTCCCCTTTTTTGTAGTGAAGGCATTTTGTGGTGAAAGATAATCTGTGAGTGGAACCTCCTGGGAAGTCTAAGAATCTATGGAAAAATGAAGTTGTATGTAAAGTACAAAGCATAATATATAAAGAATGTGATGGAAACACTGCTGTTCAAGACACTTCAAGAAGAATATTGTCTGGTAGACAAACTGGGAGGAACAGCAAAGTCCTTGGGAACTAGGAATGCATCCTCGAGTTTTTCTAACTTAGATAAGAAAATGAAATATCTCTTATTAAATGTGACTCATCCACATGAAGAAACCGACCCCCACACTTTGTTAGAACCATAATATATAGGTCATTGTGGCCCTTCTTTTTCATTTTGTTGCTGAAGGAATGTGATGAAGTGGTGCCAAGAAAGTGGCAAATTGCCCTAAAAATCACATAAAAGTGCAATTTAGCGCACACAGTTCTGCTGAAGAAAACCACCTTTGTTTCATTATTAGCTTCCCAGGGATTTCTTTCCTTGGTTGGCATTGAAGTGTGGAAACTTGTCCTTTTTTTCTTAACATAATGAGACAGTTCTTGTGTTTTAAGAACAATAGAAAAAAGCATGAAGAGTGATCGATACATTACTTGAGATTTATTAACCACCAACTGGAGCCTTATTGCCAACCTTCTGGGTATGATTTGGAAAGACACGAAGGCATAAACCTCTGTTGTTTTAAGTAGAACTAGAAAGAAATCTAATCTCTGAGACTATAAGGTGAAATATGTTCTATTAGAGAGTTGCTTTGCCTTATTTTCCCCCCTCTAGTTCAGATTCAGGCTTTGGCCTGTAGACAAAGGAGCCAGCTACTTTGCCTAAAAGGGTTAGAACTAATGGGAGGGTAAACTCTGAAGCTATTTGTTGACATAATTTCTGGCAGTATTTTCCCAGCTTCTGTTTCAGTTCTCTTTCCACTTGTCTGTACAGGCCTGACAAAAATACATCAAAATAAAGCCGTGCTAATGGGAACACATATCATATTTCATGCGCTCTGCATTTGATTAGAGGGATACATAGGAGACAAAGTGGGGGGTGGTGGGGAGAAGGAAGAAGCTAAGAATGCTAAGTCCCGTTGTAGTGGCGGGAAATGGTTGAAGTTGAGACCAAACCTCAATGGAAAATGGGTTATGAATTAAATAAAATAGTGGTGGGGGCAGGTCATTGTAAAGCCACATTATTATGATGATGAAAAATATGTTTCATGTAGACCTGGCCAGAAGGAATTTGTGGTTCAAATGATGTATTCATTCATTCATCCATCTATTCATTCATTTTTTTCAACAAATACGTGCCTTCGATGTGCCAACAATTATATTGGGTGATGAGGACACAGTAGTGAAGGAGTCAGATATGATTTTGGAGCTTACATTCTATGGGGATATGGATAGTAAGTGACTAATCACGCAGTGGGTTTTGTTCTTATAAATGTGTTAAGTATTATTAAAAATTACAGGAAGCTTAGAAATCATGTGGCTTTGGGGATTGAGTAGGTAACGTTTCTCATGAAATAATAAATGAAGACCTAAAGAAAGCTGTTTTCTGGGCTTCCTTCGTTGTGGTTAATTTGGAGGTAGGACTTTGGGTTCTGTAAATAATTCTAGCTTCTGAGTCTGGTCGCTGTTATGTTCCCTGGCCTCGGGAAGTGTCAAGTTTGGACAATAGGATGTCTTTGGAGGGGGATGCAGAAAATGGAGAATCATCGCAGGCTGTTTTATTTGGCAGAAACTGAGATGTAGCTCTTGGGCAACTTAATGATACTTCACCCTTAGCTGGATGAAAGACAAAATGGTCTTGTAGATTGGGATGACATTGAAGGAGAGGCAACTGTGCTCACAGGAGAGTTTTCCTTGGCTCACAAAAGAGAAAGAGATGTTAAACTGGAGAAAGTCAACTTTGACATTCTCCTGACGTCCTGAAGGGGAGTCCTGCTGGCCAG
Organism: Dugong dugon; assembly: GCA_030035585.1. Taxonomy (NCBI): domain Eukaryota; kingdom Metazoa; phylum Chordata; class Mammalia; order Sirenia; family Dugongidae; genus Dugong; species Dugong dugon. Next base: position 14,547,065 of record CM057480.1, on the reverse strand, counting down.
GCCAGGGGCATTTATGGTAATATGGGTGGCATGTACATTTTCATTTTCTGGTCTGAAGGGTTGTTGTGGAAGCAGTGAAAAAAAAAAAAAAAAACACTCTGTCAGCAGAGACAAAGTAGAGTAGAAAGGGAAGCTCTTAGGGGAGTAAATTATACAGTGTGGATGTTTCTATACTGACAGAATTGAGACATGATACTTCTCCATTTGGCTTTTTTTTAAATAGTCAGTGGTTGCCATTCTCTCAATAGACTGGCATTGGATTTGGGTTAAGGTGAAGCCAATGGAAATATTGTGTGGTTCATGGGAGGATGGACTCTATTGTTGTGGTTTCTTTTACATCAGGTCTGACCAAGTCAGCTGAATCGACCACTGACATATTAGAATTAGAGATTACAAAGCATTTTCCCCTCACCATTGTCTCGCTAGATTATCACAGCAGTCCTAGGAGGTGGGTAGGATGCCCTGCCTAGGGTCTGTGTAGTGCCTTATAAGGCTGGGCTGGGATTCAAGAGAGCTCAGTGTTAGAATGTGAGCTCCTTGAGGACAGGAATTTTTGGCTGTTTTATCACCAGTGCCGCAACAGTACCTGGCATCTGAAGGCACTCGATAGATATCTGTTGAATTACTTGAATGGCTAAATTTTTGTCATGAGTTTTATTGCCCTTTAGAAGTTAAAAAGGGATGGGGTGGTGGGATTAAATGGCCTGTATTGCCATTCAGTATTTAACAAAAAATTATGTGAGGATGTTTAAACCTGGAGTTAAGTTCTGGCGATTACTGATTATCTCCAAGGCCCGAGAGATGTCACTTCGCCAGGCCTAAGTGCCCCACCTGTAAAAGAGAAGGGTCCAACTGGTTGTTTCTCAGTCTCTGCCAGCTCTAACATTGTATGCTCGATTAATGTTTTCAGCTGATAAATTTTCTCCATGAACTTTCGTTTGGCAAGTTTGTGAAGCAAGGTCTCTGGAACTGGCTCTCAAATTTATATTGGTTCTTTGCCCCCAGCCCAAATAACTTGTCGCACATCTTTAAAGGCGGTGGGTGGAGGGGGGGAGATGCTAGAAAGCATAGCTGAGAGGGAGGACATATGAAAAGATAATATATCTCACTATTCCTCCTACAGAATGTAGAAGATCACAATTTATGGACTGCACGTGGCTCTCGAGCGAAAGATTTTTTTAAATCCCTGCAACTCCCCTCAACTCTAAATTACTCTTTTATATTATAAAGTTACTGGGGACAGAGATTGTGCCTTATACATCTGTTATTTCCCCACCCCACCTCCAATTTGTATAAAATAATAACAGATACATACCTGTTGAATGAATAAATGTATGAATGAGTCAGGGTGGAGTTGGAACTGCTGCACAAACCCAGGAATTAGTGAATAAAAATGTTCAGTCAAGTAGAGGTGATAGCAACACAGCATCCAAAGCGCAGGGGAGTGCAAAGTACTGAAAAGCAGACACTGTCTGAAATGCTGATGGCAACTGAAGGTTGTAACGACCAAACCAGCTGCCCCCAGGGACTGAGCACATAAAGCTAATGCGTGAAGCCCCTCAGGTGTAATAGCTTGAGGAGGGAGGAGAGTGGACACGTCCGCTACTGTGTTCCTGCTGATTAGTGCTAATATAGGAATACAGCCAGATCTCCCACATTTTCCCAAAGAAAACAAATAAAAAAAAAGCTGGAATCATGATTCTGTAAAATCTGTGTTAAATATCGACAACAGTTTCTAATATTTTTAAAACACCGTAGCCAAACAAACCCCCTCAAGCGCTACTTGACATGAAAATCTCCTGGTCTACTGACAGATCTCCTATTTAAAAGATATAAAAACTACAGTATTTTGTTATTTTATTGATGTTGTTGAAGACACCAAAGTGGAAAATGCAGAAAAGGCTCCGAAACAGTCTCCAGAACCGAGACTGGGTAACTAGCGTCACAGTTAGATGTTACAGAGAACACTATCAACGTTTTAACACCGGTAGGTTTTGTGGCCCCATACTCCTTTGTTCTGCAGAGTGCCTCAGTACCTGCTCAGGGCTTGCTCCTTGAGCAGTTGATCTGGGCTCTTTCTTACTGTTTGAAGCTGCCACTTTATGCTGAGACCACAGAAACCACATTATGTTAAAATCGGGACTTCCGATTGGATGGGACAGTTTGACATGGAATTGTCACTTTGGAGAGCTCTCGTTTTTGCCACTTGCCAGACACCAAAATATAAAATTTTCTCCCCTCTGATGTCAAGATAAGGAGCCATGGCGGCTCAATGGCTCAATGGTTAAAGTGCTCGACTGCTAACCAAAAGGTCAGCGGTTCAAACACACCAGCCGCTGCGCAGGAGAAAGATGTGGCAGTCTGCTTCCTTAAGATTACAGCCTTGGAAACCCTATGGGGCAGTTCTACTCTGTCCTGTAGGGTTGCTATGAGTCGGAATGGACTGACTGGCAATGGATTTTTGGGGATGTCAAGGTTCTATTGCCCTTTCTAGACACAGCTTCCGGTGCCTCGCATCCAATTCCTGTCTTCACAGATGAAAATATTGAAAGTGTAAAGGCAGTTCTGTGGATTGGATGTGGCTTTATCACATAATGTCCCAGGGTAGTGCAAACAGTTAATGTGCTCAGCTGTTAACCAAAGGGTTGGAGGTTCAGGGCCACCCAGAGGTGCCTCAGAAGAAAGCCCTGGCTATCTACTTTCAAAAAATAAGCCACTGAAACTCCTACTGAGCACAGTTCTGCTCTGATATGCATGAGATCACCATGAGTCAGAGCTGATTCAACAACAACTAACACTGGTTGTTACAGTGACAGAGAGGCATGGGGAGCAGCCATCAGAGGCTGGGAGGAATCCCTTGTGGTCCACTTCCATGGTTCTCCTCCTGTGACCTGATCATTTTCTTTTCTTCTTTTTTACAGCCTTCGCTTGCCAAAACCGTGTTTTGACAGATACTCATTTTAACATTATTTGAATCCATGTCTTTCTTTAATGTTGAATTCACAAGCTATAGTTCTATGACATAGTTATTTAGCAATCACATAAAATGTGTATCTGGTCATCCTTAACAGGCTCATTTATACATGGGCTACATAAAATTTGAATTCTTCCACCAGTGACTCGTTTGTAAGTGGCAATAAATACACCAAGCAACAGGTCGAGCAGACTTCTGAGGCTTGTAACCTGCGATTGGTCGGAGAAGATGTAATGTGTTTGTTTAAAAAAAAAAAAAAAAAAAAATTAAAAAAAAATCCCTCTTTCAACAGGATTTGGAAGAGAATCAAAGAAAAAAAAAAATTGGAGTGACATATTAATAGATTCAAAAAGAATGTCTTTCTCCAGAAAGAAAACTTGTTCCTATCATGGAGTTCAGGGAGAAGGAAGGAAAAGTAGGCGTTACAGCTCTTTCCTTTATAAAAAAGACTATTTATAATTACACAGAGATGATTTCTGTCAAGAGACCGTGTAAGACTTTATAATCGAAGGCAGTCAGCATGCTCCACAAGATCCAAGAAGCGTGTTTGCCCGTGAGTCAGAAAAGTATAGGAAAACACAGGAGTATGGCAGGAGGTTAGACATATGCAATAAAAGGCAGTTATTCCATGAGTATTGGTGAGAATTAATAGCACCCTATTTTGTGGCTCTTTGAGGAAACTTGTGGTTGATGCTGTTCAGAAGAACTTCTCAATGGTTTTAACTGAAACCATGTGCATGTTAGGACTTGGAGCACAAGTAATCCCAACCAGGGAGCTGATGCTCTGCAGACCTTTAAGGGTTCCTCATATCTTTTTTAATTAGAGTTTCAGTCCAGTGAAATCCTTTCAAGTAAATGAAAATAAGTCAACAGAAGGTAAAAGAGTTCAGGGAAGAATTTTAAACAGTGAAACCCTTTCAGTAAGTTCTGAATAGACTCTTCCCTTTTCTTTGAACAAACTTCTGCTAAATGCTCTCACAGCACCCTTTCCATCAGCTTCAAGGACTAGTGACAGTTGCAATTTTAGATGTATGTGTAGTTCTTAGATTAATATCTTATTTCCCAACTGGGCAAAACATGTGAGAAATTGGCTTCCTGTCACCATTACAAGTGACAGGCAAGAAGCATATCTGGGTCTTCCTACGTTGTATCCTTGATGCCCAACGCTCTATCAAACATACATAGACCCTGAATCAAAGCACGTTAGAATGATGGACAGAAGGCAGAAATGCAGTCTGCTTTTTATATATTCTGTGGCTCCAGATAATCCCTGATTTCTTCCTTGTCAGACACTGTTATAGTAATCAAAGCCTAGAATTGGCTCAAGATCTATGTGCTAAGACCCAGCGTATATGACCAACGTATACCTGGCTTATAATAAATACTCAGAATTTATTTAGAGAAGTAAATGAATGGTGTTTCTCTTGTTCCCTGTAAATAATGTCTGGAAAATACTAGGTACTTAAAAATTGTTTGTAGACTGAATAGTAAATTGAAGAGTCTTCCTAATATACTGAAATATTCCATACTAGGTAAAACTTCTTCCTAGCAACAGGGGACCTGCAGGAAGCCATTGTCAATCAACTATATAAGACCAGTTCTGGAATCTCTAAACTCTCCCTTCCTGTAGACGGTAGTCCTAGCTCTCTTTATTCATCCCCACTGTTCTCAGTGTAAGCCCCCCTATCCAGCTAATAGATTATGGCCTGAAGGGGTGTCACCTGCATTACAAAGTCCTCCAGGCATTTTGATCCTAATTGGAGGAATGGATTATGAGCAGTGTCTTCTGAAAGACAAAGTTCAAAATTCTTGGGACTAACTTGGTGGCACCAACAGGTCTGTGAGAAGAGGAAGATGCCAGGTGTCTCTAGGTCACTGGTCTACAAACCAGGATGAGCACGGGGTAGAGTGTCTTCCTGCAAGAACAACTTTCCCAGCTGTTGGATGGAGAAAGGAGAATCTCAAACTTCTGTCTGGGAAGAGGGGATGAAATGAGATTGACAGTAAGCTTCCTGGCTTCCTTCTCCCCTTACCTCTTTCCCCAAACTGACCAAGTTGAGGAAGATTAAGGTTATGAGATCAGGGTGGATGTTGATCAGGCAGCCTTTCTAAGAAAGAAAGCAAGGCAACTGTGAGTATCTGAGAGGTTTAGTTAATGGACAGCCTGTTGGCTCCCTTCCCTCCATTCAAAGGCAAAGCTGCCTCCCTTCGGGGAGAGTGTACTATTTCTGCGGGTTCATTGTCTGGGGCCTCTGTTTGCATTCAACTGTCAAAACGACATCAGTGTTGCTACTTCTTCCACAATGCGTGATTTGCTTTGTATATCAGAAGTATCAGACTTGACCAAACAGTTTCTCGGATTTATGTTTACCAACTCCTATAACACTTTTTAAAAATGTGAGCGTGCTGTGACTCTGGGATACAAAATTCATTGTCATGGACTCCAGTCAATAATTACTTAAGGAAATTACAAGCATATTATTAAGTTCAACTACACTAGTGAAACTTTGGAAGTTCTTCAGGTTCAATATTTTTATTAGCTCTAAAATAAAATTTAATGTAGCCTTTTTCCTAAGACGTTTTAATGGATATGAACTATAGAGGACAGTTCTAAACAGAATTGAATTATGAAGATGACTTAGTATTTCATTATACATTGGAAAATGGCTCGATCAGATTTAATATCGATTAGACCCAGCTGTTCAATAGCTTGGATAAATTTGTATTTCCCTTTACTAAAGACCTGTCATACTCAAGACATAGGCCAACATGTTGCCTTTATAAATCATGTGGTCTGCCCAACTCTTTAGTCTCTAGGGCAGAAAGAGGATTTCATAAACCTGTAAGTGGAAGACATTCCTGAGGTCAAGCGGGAAATTATAGGAAGAAGGATCAGACAAAGCAAGGAGAGAAGATTGTCGTCTCTGTTGGTTTCTGAGCATCCCTTAGAAAATCTCCTGGGGGGCAGACTGATATGCTCAAAGGCTTGCAAGATGTCCTTGTATATGCCTTTGAAAAATGTAGAAAAGAATCAAAATAGGCAGCCTCCTAAGTGAATAGAATTGAATAGAGACTGAGTACCTGTAGGTCAATCATAGACCAATTCTAGAACATATTGGAGACTTTGGTATTCTGGAAGGAGCATTTTCTAAGACAGGGTACACTAAGCTTCTGTTAGCGTCTAGAAAATACTATAATTTCTATTTGTATTTAGCTTTTTTTCAAAAAATTAAGTTTTGCTAATATCTGATATATGGATCAACCATAGAAAATGCATATAATTTACAAATAAATACACATATATTGGGAATGACTGCTTTTTATTTTAACTGATTAAATGTGTGCTCAACCACTGCTCTTCTGGTTCTGGAACACTTATTTCCCAGCACCCAACAGGGAGAATCTGCCTCATTAACTTATCTTGTGCCCAGAGTCTTGGAATTTTTCTCCAAATTTATTTGTGGTATACCATTGGATCACCCTTGTCACCAAGAGCTACAGGGCATCATGTGGTGAATGATAATAATATTCTAAATTCTCCTCCATTTGCAAAGACTTCTGGAGGAATTTCAACCTTGAGCTTTACAGATTACTTACTGAAAAGAGCCCGGGAGTTATTGCTATCCATTGGGTAATTAGGTAGTTCGAAGGAAAATAATAAAACTGTTTTGTGCCTGGGAGATTAGAATGGCACATGGTGACTCATATTAGTCAGCTGAGTAATTATGTAATTACAAAAGAAGGGGAAGAAAACCCTTCAGATTATTTTTCCTAAGAGGCCCTTTTGGAAGTGTTCCAGCCCATCAGGTACTTACATAATTAGGTTGGGGGCCCAATCCATAAGGATAGGCTGGGGCGATTCATTAAAAAAAAAATGTTTATGTAAAAGAACCCAGTGGAAGAAGAAAAAGGAATCCTTTAAAAGATTCACTGCACACTCTACACCTACTATGTAGGACCCCATAGCAAACTTTCAGGAACATGGTGTTTCATTGTAACTTGAGGCCATGTGAACATGGGGAAAGTACAATGAGAGACTGCCACATATTTTGGAATAATTGCCATAATTTATTAAGCCTACTATGCTAGGTGCTCTCTTCCAATCACTCAGCATGACGGATGTTACTGTGTTTTCTCTGTTTTGACCAGGGCTTCAAATTGATTCTTTCCAGTTCAGTCATGGCTAAGGAAGTGACACTGAACAGACCTGAATTTTTAAAATTTGGGTGAACCGGAACAATAACCAAAACTGGAAAAATTACAGGTCAAAGCCCTGCTAGAAACTTAATCTCCCTTTTAGAAAACAAGGACAGCGTACACGTTGCATAGCAACCAAATCTCTCGCCCATCGGATTTTTCACCGTCGGAAACAGCAGTGCCCCACTCAAAGATGGTGGCCAACTGTGTCACTTTTGAATGTTTGTGTCACCCTCCTCAGTCCTGCTAATTACCCAGTCTCACGTATCAGACTCCTGAAAGGGCTCACTAAGCCTCTTCTGAGTCTCTCATTCAAGGGCTCCTACCTTAGTCTTTCCCGTTGGGTTATGGTTCCGGACCATCCAAAGTTTATAACTTTGGGTCTGTTCCGGTTTCCCTTCGTTGGCCATGACTGAACTGGTTCAAACTGGTTTGAAGCCCTGATTTTTACAGAGAAGTCAACTGAGAGGCTCAGGGAATTTGAACCTAGGTCCTTCCAGCTCCAACATGTACATTCTTCCCGTGGCACCATGCTACCTACCGGCATTTCTGGACTGACTAATGCAGGGTTTTCAGCTTGTATAGTAGTAGTAGCTTGTATAGAATAAATATTGTCTACAGAGTGAAAAACCTGGGTTGAAAAATGGTTAACTTGGTGATTTGGGCCATTTAAGGTACTCATTTTGATTTCCCACATGATTGATCTGAATAGCTATACCTTGCAGAATGCTTTGTGAATAGAGACTGAGCAGAACACCTGTATTACCCACAATACACACACACACACACACACACACACACACACACACACACACACACACACACGTGTGTGTGTGTGGTGTAAGGTGGAAACCTGTTGGAGAAGAAAAACTCAAATATTTTCCACTGAAATAAGTGATAGAAAAGTGGTAAGACTGCACCCTGTCACAGATGGAAACCTTGTGAGATCAGGAAAGACAAGGCAGTCCCATCATGTTCCAGCTCTCACAGGTTTCACTGTGTGTGTGTCCATACTCCAATAATTCCAACTTTGCATGTTAACACATGTGTCAGTAAAGGAAGAATGTTGATATTTTGAAGGAATGTATTGTTATGATGGTAAAGGGCATATTTCATTGTACAGGTTTTGCTTAACACATTCATGCATAAAAACATGTTTATAATCCAGCCTACATTTCTGGAACATTCCGTAAGTGTTGATTAATCTTTGCAATGGCAGGAAACAGGTGGATTCTCTGGCCAAAGACACTTACTTTAGATGTCTTTATTCTTCATCTGATTGTTGCACTTCATCTAGCCAGACTTTTATGGTTTTAGGAAGGAAAAAATATAATTCTGTAGAGAAACGAAGAAGGCCACTTTTTCTCTATTTAGCCTAGTAAAGATATAAACGTCCTATACATAGAAATACAACCAGGCAGAGTTTTCAGCTGCTTTGGGAAAGTCTTGTGGATTAAGCCAGTTTGAAGTAGCTCAAAATAAGAAGTTGGAGTCCTTAGTTGTACCTGTGAGAGAGCCGAGATCCCAGAAACTGGAAGAGAGGAAATAGGTTTGGGAGGGCAGGTTGAGGCTCATCAAGGGACTTTCCCCCTGCCAATTTGGGACAAATTTGTCATCTTCTAATAGATTCTAGCATTCATGCAGTCTGCCTCAGAACTGTCATAGGTCCTCCAAATATTGATTTAGGGTTCCAAGAATTTCAGCATTGAATCCAGTGGAATGTGAACAATTTCGGCCGACAATTTGTTCTTTCTTATTTCCACCTCTGACCCTTCCTTGTCCGACTGAGATACTTGTCATGAAAAAGTTGACTTTCTGGGACAGGCTGTGAGATTTATAAAAGCAAGGGTACATACTTTGAATATTTTAGCTCTGAAGATGTATGTGACTGTATTGTGTGATTCTTATGTAGAGTTAAGAACTAAAGCATATAATTTTAGCCCAGCGTCTTCCCACCAGTTGGACCTTTAGATACAAACTGATGGTGGGCTGTGTATGATTTTTTTGTAACTTCAGTGAACATTTTAAGTATTTGATATGAGCTGCCTAATTTCCTGGATCTGCTTATTCTTTTGGTAATTTGTTTTTGCTGCCCTGTGAATACAAAATAAGTAAGATACAATTCCCTCTCCCAATGACCTCAAAGTCTAGTAAAGGGAAAGACAGAGAGAGAGGTAATGGATTGGGAGTGATACAGTGAGTACTACAATCAAGCACACAAAAGGAGGAAATGATTTGGGGAGGGAAAGCTTTCTAGAGGAAGGGACATTAACCCTGTGTTTTAAAGGCTGATTAAGAGTTTTATAGGAAGTTAAGGGCATTTCAGAGAGATGGAAAAGCATAGACCAAGCTTGTGTAAGTGTGGCAAGTTTCTAGATACACATAGTTTCATATAACAACACGTAAGATACATGTTGGGATGGCTGTGATGAATTGAGCCTGGAAAGCTTTGCTCCCCACCACTCCCAGACTGTGGCTGTAAAAAGGGACCTGGCAAGTAGCATGTTCACTATGGCAGGGCTAGCCTTCTTTGAACACACGACACATATTTCATTACCTTACATCTGAAGTCATCATGAAGTGGTGAATATTTTGCACGATGATTAATTCCAGAGATGAGACCTATGACCTAGTGTTTTATTTTATTTTTTGTTGTTGAGAATTTACACAGCAGAACATACACCAATTCAACAATTTGTACATGTGCAATTTAGTGACACTGATTACATTCTTCAGGTTGTGCAACCATTCTCATCCTCCTTTGCCAAATTGTTCCTCCTCCATTAACATAAACTCACTGCCTCCTAAGCTGCTTATCTAATCTTTCAAGTTGCTGTTGTCAATTTGATACCATATAGGTAGTTCTTTATAAGAGTACAGTGCTCAAAGCAGATATTCTTTACTAGTTAAGCTGAACTACTGTTTGATTTTAAGAAGGCTTTGGGGGATATTTTTGGTTTAAGATTTAAAGATTATCTCAGGGTAATAGTTTCAGGGGTTCATCCAGCCTCCATGGCTCCAAAACATCTGGATTCAATGATAAATTGAAATTCTGTTCTACATTATCCCCCTTTTGATCAGGATTCTTCTTTAGAATCTTTGATCAAAATGTTTAGTAATGGTAGCCATGCACCATCCAGTTCCTCTGGTCTCACGGCAAAGGAGGCAGTTGTTCATGGAAGCAATTAGCCACAAATTCTATATCCTCCTCGTATTCCTCTATTGCTCCAGTGGACTAGACCAGTTGTATCTTGGATGGCTGCTTGCTTGAAGACATTATGCTGAGTGAAATAAGTTAATCACAAAAGGACAAATATTGTATGACCTCACTTCTGTAAAAAGACAAGAAAAGACAAATGTAAAGAAGCCACAGATTATTAGTGGTTACCAGGAGCAAGAGGAAGGGGGAAAGTGGGACGGCTATTGCTTACGGAGCCTTGAGTTTTGGTTTATGGTGATGGAAAAATTATATTGATTAAGGGTATGATTGCACAGCCAGTTAATGTAATTGCTGCTATTATTGTACACCTGTAAAAAGTTGAATTGTCAGAAGTTGTAGGATAGACATTTACAACAACAAGAACAAAAAGAGTGGCTGCTGAGGCTGCTTATGGATAACCAGTCACCTCATGGGATTTGGTTTCTTGGTTTGGAGGTTTAGGGTCATGATTTCATGGGACATCCCAGTTAATTGGCCTAATGTTGTATTTAGTGCTTTTGTTGAACTAGTATTAAATGGAGCTTCACTTCTCAAAAGGCTCATGATTACAGAAAAATAAAATTATTTCCTGTTACACACAAGTTGAAATGAATGATGTGATAGAGGAAAAACATGCTTTTGGTTAGAACTGGAATATTTTCCTTTTTAATTTTAAAATCTTTAAATTTTCTTTTAATTTTTTTTTATTTCTTCAATATTTTATTATAGAACATTTCAAACATAAGAAAAGTTGAAAGAATTTGGCAATGAACATTCATATACTCAAAACTACATTTTATAGTTAACATTATCATACTTGCTGTATCATATCTAACCATCTATTCATAATTATATCCATTTATCAATCCATCTATTTCTATACACATTCAAAGGATTGTCATGTGAAAGAGGAAACAGACTTGTGCCCATGCTGCTTCAAAGGACAGAACTAAACTGATACATAGACAGAAGAGGAATTACAGCTCAAAGTAACAAAGAATTATATGATAACTAGAAATATATACACTAACAATAAAGTAGTTTTCAGAGATGATTTGAAAGAAAGCAGTGAATAAATGAATCAAAGATACAGTAAGGCTTCATCAAGTCATGATAAAATAAAAGGTAGTTTGTGCGTGAAAGAGAATTTGGCAGAAATTTGGGGGTGGGAGGAATACAAAAGAAAAAAAAGAACTGATTTGGTCCTCGTAGGATGTGTGTCGCTCACGGAGGTGTGCATTTATTTAGTTCACTAAGGGCGCCATTTTGTGAGTACATTGAGCATCTTCCAAAGTCATGCACTTGATCCTATGTGAGACCAAATACATATATGCCATATGAAATGCACATCAGTGGATTGTGTCAATGATCATAAATCACAGGTTGACAATGGATGGCTCAGAAAGGACAACTGTCACAGCAACAAAATAAACATGGAATCGCAGTCAACCCCAAAGGAGTGTAGACTCCACAGTAGGTATGAATACTGATTCCTTTTTCTTTTCTCTGCATTTTATAGCTTTCAGGAATAGGAATTTTGATGTTCTAGTCAGGGATACATAATAATGTTCCCCTAAGTATAATCAAATACAGGTCTTTCAAAATGGCAAGGTATGGAACATCTTACACTGGAAAAGCTATCTGGCCTATTGTCCTAACCTTTTTCCTTTGAGGTTGATCTGCTCCTCGTGGACCTCAAACTAGTTACTATGCCACTACTACAGAGGTTCAGAAGGTGCTTCTCCATTTTGTCTGCTCAGACCAATAATGGACACGTGAGTTTCTCTTAATCCCCCATAGTAAAGTTAAGACTAGTCCAGTTAATTTAGTCAATGCTTTTTTAGTAGCTATGTTCATAGGGTTGGAAAATATGTTATATGTAGCTATAATAATTTCCTTTTTCAGTTACATTTTACCTTGAGGGATATTTTACGTAGACAAAAAGTTATCACTCACAGTGTCTGGGGTCTTAAAAGCCTATGAGCGGCCATCTAAGATACTCCACTGATCTCATCCCTTCGGGAACAAGGGAGAACGAAGAGAACAGGATACAAGGAAAAGATTAGTCCGAAGGACTAATGGTCCACAGCTACCAAGGCCTCCACGGGACTGAGCCCAGTACAGCTGGATGGTGCCCGGCTACCACCAACGACTCCTCTGACCAGGATCACAACAGAGGGTTCTGGGCAGAGCTGGAGTAGGATGTAGAGTATAATTTTAACTCCCAAAAAAAAAAGAAGACCAGATATACTGGCCTAAAGAATACTAGAGAAACCTCGAGAGTGTGGCCCCCAGACACCCTTTCAGCTCAGAGGGGAAGTTACCTTCAAGGTTCGATGTTAAGCCTGGGAATGGACACCCCAGTAAAACTAAATGGGACTAACGATGTACAGGAGTCCGGTGACAAGGGCCAGAAGGCAGAGGGAGAGTAGGAAACTGATGATAAGGAACACAAATTGAATAAGGACACTGTCGATGTATTGTGAGATTGTTGACCACTGCTATAGGGCAACATTTGTAGTAACTATTAAATGGGAGGCTGTTTTGTCCTGTAAGCCTTCATCTTGGGCGAGAATGGCAGCACAATTGGAAGAGCATAGTCAATATCACTTAAATGTGTAAGTAAAAAGTTTTGAAATGGTGTTTAAATAAAATAAGAATAAATAAATAAATAAATAAATAAATAAATAAATAAACAAATGAGACTAAAGAGGTACAATAGTCCACTGACAAGGTCCAGAAGACAGAAGGGGACAAGGAAGCCCCCTGGTGATAGGGAACACAAGGTGGAGTAAGGATATTCTTGATGTGCTGTGAGATTGTTAACCATTGTCATAGGGCAACATGTGTAGTAACTGTTAAATGAATAACTATTTTTTCTGTAAGCCTTCATCTTAAGTGAGAATAACAGCACAGTTGGAAGAGCGTAGTCAATGTCACTGAACTGTGAATGTAGAAATTTTTGAAACGGTGTATCTTTGGCCATCTGTAATTTTCATCAAAAAAAAAGGTTGAGAATTTAGAGGCTTAATACATTGTGGGGTTGTTAACCAATGTCAAAAAACAACATGTGTACTACTGTTTCATGAGAAACTATTTGCTCTGTAAGCTTTCACCTGAAGTACAATAAAATATATATTAAAAAAAATAAAATAAAATAAATAAATAAAAAGAGACATCAAACCTGAGACTTTAAGGGAGAGAGATGGGATGGAGGATGGAGACAGAGTCACATTTAGAAATGTGAAAAGACACTGGAGAGTAAGACGGTCTTTTGGGGAGAGACTTTTGGAGAGGTCTGCCTAAGATGTGTTAATTTAGTCCAGGTAGAGATGTCCAAAGGACTGGGATAGCAGAGAATTAAAAATTCAGATTTAAAATTTGGGAGAGAAGTCAGAGCTGGATATGCAGGATTCTGAGCCATTTGGAAAGAGATAGTAGTTGAAGCTTTAGGAAAGGATGTAACAGGCTGTGTATAGAATGACAAGGAATAAGGCAAGGACTCCAGAGGATGAGGGATGGCCTACACTAAAGAGCTGAGAGGAGCAGGAAGGCAAGCCAGGAGAGTAAACAGAAAGAGGAACCATTTAACTGGTAGACAAGCTGGAAGAGCACTGTGTCACAGAACCAAGAGAGGAGAAAGGATTTAAGAATGGTAAACACCATTACCAATGTGTAGAGGATGTGAAATGTTTTGTAAATGAATGAATACAGGTAGACTGAGACTGGGTGATCTTTGTGTATAAAAATTGCCTGTCTTACCCCTGGCCTCTATAGAGCTGATGATAAAGTTAATGTGTATAAATATCTTTTCAGTCAGTAAAAAAAAAAAAAAGTTATCACTCACTTAAATATATTAATATATTTCCAGAATCTACCATTTTATATTTTTCTGAGTCCCCTTTTCATTAGAGACACAGTGTGTAAGTTCAAATCCCGTCTCTGCCACTTATAAACTATAGACTATTTAAATTATACAAACTTTGTTAAACTACTTAATCTCACTGTTACAATGTCCTCATCTGTAAAATTAAGGTAATAAGAGTACCAATTTTAAAGGGTGTGTGAATTAAATTAGTTAATACATATACAGTGCTTAGGAAAAACAAAACGAAACAAAACAAACCCATTGCCGTTGAGTAGATCCTGACTCAGAGCGACTCTATAGGGACAGAGTAGAACTGCCCCAGAGTTTCCAAGGAATACCCTGGTGGATTTGAACTGCCGACCTTTATGGTTAGCAGCTATAGCTCTTAACCACTCTGCCACCAGGGTTTCCAAGCAATGCCTGAAACATAATATATACTCAATAAATATCATCCATTATTACTATTCAAAAACATTGTGAGAGTCTATATGTATGATCCTGATGTCAATTGGAGTCATTCTTTTAATATCTAGGTAAGTCTAACAAAACTCCTATTTCATATCTTGTGGAAATACAGTGCATTCCTTATGATTTCTGTGAATTTCAGGTCTTCTTACATTCTCATGACCACCTCTTGTTCAGAAATCCAGATATTCCTGGTCTTTATTTCTGACAAACTCAGCTCCAGGGTGCTATAGACAAAGGGAAGCCTTGAAATGGTTATTTGTATATTCTGATGGAGTGCTTCATGAGGGACTCCTTCTCTCCAAGGATTTGTCTGAGGAGAGGGATGATTTTAGTCTTCTGGCCACATATAAAGTAGAATTTTGCTAGATCTTCTCTCTGATTACCCTCATAGGCAAATCTTCCTTTGTCCCCTAGGATTTGGCTCTTAGCCCCCATCTCTTCTTCAATGCAGATATTTTGAATGATGTTATACATTCCTTTGTTTTCAACTACCACCGTAGATATATGTCACAGTCCTTTGAGAAGACAGAAACGGTTGTTTTGTCTCCGGCTGGACGCTCCGTGAAGCTGCTTTCTCGTATCCCCTGTTTGCTGGTCTCCGATAGGAGTCCAAGATGGTGGACCCACGCTGCGTTAGCTAATAGGGGACCTCTGCATGAATCTCTCCTCACTCTCCGTTCTCTGTCAGTTTTCTCACTCCATTTGGTGCTTGGCTGAGTTCTTTATCTCTTCATTTGATGTTTTAGGGTTTCAGGATTGTTGTTTTCTCTGTTGGGCTTAGTTTTTCGGATCTTTGCTGTGGAGGGATGGCATGGTGCTTCTGCCTAGAGCGCCATTTTGCCGGACGTCCTCCCTAAAAATCTTTAAATTTTCTTTTAATTTTATCTAAGTATTTTACACATTCAGTTTGAGAAGTCAAATAGTTACACAAAACTTATAACAAAACACAACAACTCTGTGCTCCAACATTCTCCAGCCTTGATTCCCACCTCCCTAAGGCAACCATTTTCCATTTTTTCAGCAATTTTCTTTTATCCTGGTTCTCTGTAACTTATTCACACTTTTATTTTCTTTGATTATTCAATTTTAGACATCCTTTCCTGACATCCAGTTATAGAAGGTAAAGATGTAACTTTCACATCACATTCATGTACTCATTCCCCACCCTCATTTTACAATACAGTTAGATCAGAATTTTGACTTAATAAACATTCAGTACTCATATGATTATTCAAATCTTACTCACAGATGAAGATGTAATATATTATGATTACATTTCCTTCTGTCACATTAATCAGCTTATTTTTTGTTGACCATCCATTCCTCTTCAACTTATCCCACAATTAATGTTTTAATTCTCCCTGGTTTTGCTAATTTACCCATATGCTTTCCAGCCACTAAAATTTTGTTGACTTTTTCCATCTGCTGTTGTCTCTTCCCCATTGTCTAACCTTGTGGGTGTGTGCCTTTGAGGAGAAGGAAAAGATAAATGGGTGTCTTTAATGTGCCATGTTGAACAAAAAGCAGAATAGGGCTTTCTATGTGTGGTCACAAAAAAGGAGATGAACTGTAAGTGAAGATGTGTTAATCATCTCAGGAAAAGAGCAAGTGTTAAGATAGAGCAGAGTTTAAACCACTTGTCAGAAATATTAAGAAACACCGATAAAAAACAAGCATGGAGGAGGAATAGAAATGTATAGTTGTCACTGGGAACAGTCTATTTGTAAACGTAGAAGAGAGGGAGTGTTTGTAGCAGTAAGACAAGTCTTGACCTGATGTTATAAGGAAAGAAAAAAGGAAGCTTAGAAATAATTTCAGAGAAGAACCGTCTAAGGGTGATTCATGCCTAAAAAAGCAAAGTACAGTTCAACCCCTTTGAATCCTAAGTGTATAAAAATATGAGATGAGAGGAGGAGAGGGGTATTTTAAAAATTCAAGTAGTAAATCTTTGAATTACTAAGTAAAGGAAGAAGTTTTATGGTTAATCAGAGCTTTGTTCTACCTCTTACCTATTTAAAAATAAGGCAGCACTTTCAATCCAATTAATATTGTTAAGGATATTATTACATAATTTGTTAGGAAATATTAGCTTTCCAGGAACAGATATCTCAAGGAATTACAGTTCAGAAAGGAGGATGGGACAAATATATAAATAAAATAATCTAAGGTTAACTAACATAAGTTGTGCGTGTGTGTGCATGAGAGTATGAGCAAGCTACAGATTTATACAGAACAGAAACTACTTTTATGCTTTTATTCTTGAAGAAGGTGCATCTGAAATTTGTTTTAAAGATAAGATTTTCTAGGCAAAAAAAAAAAAAAAAGAAGTGGATTTTGTGTGAAGCGACAGAACTCACAGTGACATAGGGGCATGGAAGGGCTTGGTGTCTTAGGAGACAACCAATAGTGAACTTGGGCAAGAACCTCTGGGTCAATATTTTTAAATAGTTGGTTAAGAGTCTCTTGAGATAGATTGATGCCAGATTGCAGAAGGCTTTTGTTAGGGTTTTTGAGACATCAACCATACTTCTTCACCTGTGGGTTCTGTACTTTTTGACATATAAAAATAGGAATCAGATGCAGATTTAATTACCAGCAGAACTGCTGATAATGCTAGCTCATGGGATGTAGTTTGGAATAGGAGTTAAGTCAGGCTTCCCAAACTCTTGCCCACATGGTAACAACAGAGCAAATAGACAACCACAAGCCTCCATACCTAAGGGGTGAAACCTGTGGAGGAAAGGAGAATAGGGATGTCTCATAGAAGAGTTATTATTGGTGTTGAGTCAATTCCAACTCATACCAACCCCATGTGTGGAGAGCAGAACTGCTCTGTAGGGTTTTTGAGGCTGTGATCTTTCAGAAGCAGATCCCCAGGCCTGTCTCCTGAGGCAGCTTTGGGTGGATTTGAACCACCAACCTTTTGGCTAGTAGTCGAGCGTACCACCCAGGGACCTCCCTCTCCCAGGAGCAGAGTACTTACCAGTAAATCAAGCCCAAAACCCTACATCATGTATACACAATGGTCTTTATCCCAGTCTTACCAGGCTTGGCAGAAAATGAGTGTCCTCTCCAACACTGCTTGCTTTTCACAAATGAAGTGGAAATGAAATTCTTTATGTGAAACTGTGATGTGGAGAATAAGTCTCTCTCCCCACTGTCAACAGCAGTGACTGCCATGTTGATGGGTTCGCATGGAGTTTAGTAGGGCACAAGGAGCCACTCAAACTTTGGAGTAGGATGCTAGGGTAGAGCTATGCTTTAGGGAGAAAAATCAAGCAGCTATAGGTAAAACAAATTAGAACAGGGTGGAAATAAATGTACAGAGAGAAATTGGGATGCTGTGATAGTAAAGGAAGAAGTAAGGGGAAAGAAAAATCTAAAATAGCACATTGACAGTTGTTCTTGTTGTTAGGTGTCTTCAAGTCAGTTCCGACTCATAATGGCCCTACGTACAACAGAATGAAACACTTCCTGGTCCTGCATCATCCTCATAATCATTGTTATGCTCCATCTCATTGTTGCAGCCACTGTGTAACTCCATCTCATTGAGGGTCTTCCTCTTTTTCACTGACCTTCTACTTTACCAAGCATGATGTCCTTCTCCAGGGACTGGTCCCTCCTGATAACATGTTCAAAGTATGTGAGACAAAGTATTGCCATCCTTGCTTCTAATAGTAATATGGGACAGATATGAGAGAAAGGATAGAGAAATATACTCTGGGACAGATGGAGAGGGGAGCAGAAGGACTCAAAGGTCAGTTGTTCAAATCTGAAGAACTAGATTAATGATGGCTCCATTCACAGGACTGGAGAAGTTGTTAGAAGTAGAAACTGGAAAGGAAAATGAGTTGTTTGTGGACATGATGAATTTTACTGTTTTTTTTTTTTTTTATTGTATTTTAGATGAAGGTTTACAGACAAACTAGCGTCTCATTAAACAGTACACATGTTGTTTTGTGACATTGGTTACCAATCCCACAACATGTCAACACTCTCCCCTTCTCAATCTTGGGTTCCCTATTAGCAGCTTTCTTGTCCCCTCCTGCCTTCTAGTTCTTGCCCAGGAACTGGTGTGCCCCTTTAGTCTCGTTTTGTTTTATGGCCCTGTCTTATCTTTGGCTGAATGGTGAACCTTAGGAGTGACTTCATTACTGAGCTAAAAGAGTGTCCGGGGGCCATACTCTCAGGGTTTCTCCAGTCTCTGTCAGGCCAGTTAAGTCTGGTCTTTTTTTGTGAGTTAGAATTTCGTTCTACATTTTTATCCAGCTCTGTCCGGGGCCCTCTATTGTGATCCCTGTCAGAGCAGTCAGTAGTGGTAACTGGGCACCATCTAGTTGTACTGGACTCAGTCTGGTGGAGGCTGTGGTAGTTGTGGTCCATTAGTCCCTTGGACTTACCTTTCCCTTGTGTCTTTAGTTTTTCTTCGTTCTCCCTTGATCCTGATGGGGTGAG
This sequence comes from Dugong dugon, assembly GCA_030035585.1. Classification (NCBI taxonomy): domain Eukaryota; kingdom Metazoa; phylum Chordata; class Mammalia; order Sirenia; family Dugongidae; genus Dugong; species Dugong dugon. The sequence continues at coordinate 14,527,904 of CM057480.1, read as the reverse complement.
ACCAGTGGAGTGTCTTAGATGGCTGCTCACAAACTTTTAAGACCCCAGACACTACTCACCAAAGTAGAATGTAGAACATTATCTTTAGTAGCTATGTTACCAATTGAGCTAGATGTTTCCTGAGACCATGGTTCCCATAGCCCCCAAACTAGTAATTCAGTCCCTCAGGGAGGTTGGATGTGTCTATGGAGCTTCCGTGACCTGTACAAGTTGTGCTGGCTTCCCCAGTATTGTGTACTGTCTTACCCTTCACCAAAGTTACCACTTATCTATTGACTAGTGTTTTTCCATTCCCACCCCACCCTCCCCTCCCTCGTAACCATCAAAGATTGTTTCTTTTCATGTGTAAACCTTTTCATAAGTTTTTATAGTAGTGGTCTCATACAATATTGGTCCTTTTGTGATGGACTTATGTCACTCAGCATAATGCACTCCAGATTCATCCATGTTGTGAGATGCTTTGCAGATTCATCCTTGTTCTTTATCGTTGCATAGTACTCCATGGTGTGTATGTACCATAGTTTATCCATTCATCTGTTGATAGGCATCTAGGTTGCTTCCATCTTTTTTGCTGTTGTGAACAATGCTGAAATGAACATGGGTGTACACATGCCTATTCGTGTGATGGCTCCTATTTCTCTAGGATGTATTCCTAGGAGTGGGATTGCTGGATCATATGGCATTTCTATTTCTAGCTTTCTAAGGAAGCGCCATATCATTTTCCAAATAGCCATACCATTTTGCATTCCCACCAGCAGTGCATAAGAGTTCCTGTCTCCCTGCAGCCTCTCCAAATTTGTTATTTTCGATTCACGGCAGTAATGCCGGGGTGAGATGGTATCTCATTGTGGTTTTGATTTGCATTTCTCTAATGGCTAGTGATTGCAAGCATTTCCTCTTGTGTCTGTTAGCTGCTTGAAAGACATGATGAACTGAAATATCAATGAGCTATAACCACAGCTACATGTCCAAGAGAACATTTGGAAATGTGGATCTAGACTTCAGAAAGAACATCAGGGATAAAAGAGAGAGGGTCTGTGATGAGGTAAAGACCTTGTACTAGAATATAAATCCCTAAGAACACAGTTTCGTTCAGATACCCACCCCCGACCAAAAAAAAAAACAAAACACCCAGAGGTCTCAGCCATACCTTTTGAGACCGAGGCATTTTGGCTTCTTATGTTCTCTTCAGCTTCTGCTTCCTGGTTTCTTGGCCTCTTGTCTCCTCGGGCCTGCTGCCCGCATCTGCCCTGCTGGGGCAAGGGTTCCAAAGCTCTGTAGCTCCACTGATTAAGTGCCTGGAGGCACCCCACTCTGCCAGGAAGCCTCCCGTGCACAGGCACTCAGCTTTCTTGCTCTGTGGGTCGGCTCCAGGACTGTCGCGTGCTGGTCTCCTGGTTCTGCTGCTGGTCCTCTGCCGCTGCTGCTCCTTTATCCATTCACAGTTTCAAAACCACTTCCACGTTTTAGTATCTGTTAGAGCAGCACCCCACTCTCGGTACCAAGTTCTGTCTTAGTCATCATTGCCACTCTAGCAGAGATACCACAAGTGGATGGCTTTAGCAAAGAGAAGTTGATTCTCTCACAGTCCAGTAGACTAGAAGTCCAAATTCAGGGCATCAGCTCCAGGGGAGTGCTTTCTCGGTCAGCTATGGAGGAAGGTCCATGTCATCAATCTTCCCTTTTTCTGGCAGCTTCTTTGTGCAGGAACCTTAGGTCCAAAGGACACGCTCTGCTCCTGGCACTGCTTTCTTGGTGTTATGAGGTTCCCATGTGTCTCTGCTCACTTCTCTCTTTTATATCTCAAAAGAGATTGGATTAAGACACTATCTAATCTTGTAAACCTCATCAGTATAACCTCATCATAGTGATAGTTTACAGCACATAAGGAAATCACATATAACCTCATCAGAGTGATAGAGTTTACAACACATAAGGAAATCACATCAGATTTACAAAATGGTGCACAATTATACAATACTGGGAATCATGACCCAGCCAAGTTGACAGATATTTTTGGGGGATACAATTCAATCCATGACATTCATCATTGTATGAGACTTTTCAGTAGCTCTGATAACCGTTACCAAACCTTGAAGATGGAGACTTGATTAATTCAAGTAAGCCAAGAGTGCTTCACATGTAAGTCCAACTAAAGTATGGCTCTTGTTTTGCTTTTCTTTTGCTGCTTTTGTTGTCATTGATGAGATGGCTATATTTTACTGATCTTTGTATTCCTCACACTATCACCAAATTTGGCATACAGCGTGTGCTCAGTAAATGTAACTAGAGTGAATCACCTTTTAACAATGGCATTGGGTTGAGAGACAATCATTAACATCACTTTTCTACTGATGCTCAGACCTGTGAAGCACCTTGCCAAACATCACAAAGCTAATAAGTAGAAAGTTATTAAGATTTGAGTGTAAACCTTGTGATTTGAAGTTCAATAGCCTTTCCCATAAAAGCGAGATTATCCTCCAAATCTCACTAGCTTAGCTCCCCAAAAGTGTATTGGTCACTCATGCTATACACCCAGAGTAAGATACGCTGCTCATTGTAGATAATCAGGGACCCAGGCTAATGGAGGCTCCATCTCAGTACAGGCTTCCATTGTCACTGAGGGAGGAAAAAGGGGAGGAGTTTCCACACACATTACATTGGCCAAAGTAAGTCACATGGTTATACCTAGCATACACTGGGCAGAGGAGGTAGAGTTCTACCTTGTATCTTGTATCTATCTGATTCCAGAACCTCCACTCTTGACCATCACACTTGACTTCCGCCCAAATTCTGTTATACGCTGATTGACACTCAACTTTGAGATACAAAGAAGTACAGTTGCCAGATTTAACAGATAAAAAAATATAAAACACCCACTTAAATTTTAATTTCAGGTAAAAAAAAAAAAAAGTTTTTTTTTTTTTTTTTTTTAAGTATAAGTATATCCCATGCAATATTTGGGACATACTTATACTAATATTATTTGCTATTTATCTGAAATTCAAATTCAGCTGGGTGTCCTACCCTGTTAAATCTGGCAACCCTACAGAGGAGCCTTACAAATTGTAAATAGGGTAGGAAATATCTTAGCTCTTTGGATGGCCAACCAAAGAACCCCAGAATGAAGAGACCACCATGTCTTGGGAAACAGTAGGGAGAAGTTGGTTAGCTTATGATTACAAGTATGTTCCTAAAGATCAGCTCCTGCAGGCAGTTTCTCCAGGGAGAAATAGCAACAATGATGGCAAAGTAACAATTACATTAGTTCTTACCTTTACCCTAAAGCATTCTTTCCTTATTCTAGAGGTATTTTCACACTCTCCATCTAGAAAGAAAATAGATCTTTGGCTTCTTGAGCATGACAGGAAAAGAGAAGCCAGAAGCAGTAAGGGTAGAGCCACAAGTAAGATGTGAAACAGTCATTTTGTTTTTTAAAGGAAACAAAAAGCTATCGTATTACTCTGAGATGCTGAGAGAAAAGACTGGGCAGAAGCAGTAAGAGTGCCCACCCTCTATGTTGCCTGGACTCTACTTTTATCAGCGTGTTTATTGTTTGTAGTGTGGGAGCATTCCTGCTTAATTGAGATGTGAGTTCAAAGAATACTGAAAGTAATAAAAATTGGGAAGTAGCTCTAGTAAGGAAAGGTAAAAAGAACCTGGAGAGCAGGCTGAGGGGTGATAGTACAATTTTTAAGCAAATGAAGGTACATTGAACTTAGTAAGCAACAGCACCCCTGGGGCGCTGTCATGGTTTGAATTATGTCCCCCTCAAAAATGTGCGTATCAGTTTGGCTGGTCCACAATTCCCAGAAGTGTGTGGTTGTCCTCCATTTTGTGATTGTAATTTTATGTTAAAGAGGATTAGGGTGGGATTGTGTAACAAACACCCTTCCTAAGGTCACATCCCTGATCCGATGTAAAGGAAGTTTCCCTGGGGTGTGGCCTGCACCACCTTTTATCTTACAAGAGATAAAAGGAAAGAGAAGCAATCAGAGAGTGGGGATCTCATACCACCAAGAAAGCCGTGCCAGGAGCAGTGTCTCCTTTGGACAGGGAGTACCTGCGCGGAGAAGCTCCTAGTCCAGGGGAGAGACAGATGAGAAGGCTGACAGAGAGAAAAAGCCTTCCCCTGGAGCTGACACCCTGAATCTGGACTTTAGCTTACTAAGAAATAAATTTCTCTTTGTTAAAGCCATCCACTTGGGGTATTTCTGTTGGAGCAGTACTAAATGACTAAGACAGGCGCATAGGAGTGTGGCTTAGGGCAGAGCGTGATGGGGTAAACCAAGTGGGTAAAAATTATGGAAGCCCTCTGCCCTGCCCCCTCTACACTTAAGAATTAAAAAAAAAAAAAGTTGCCATGCAGTTGATTCCCACTCATGGTGACCCATGTTGCTTCAGAGTGGAATTGGATGTTAGGTGCAGTTTTTGAAAGCTGCTCTGTTGCTGTTGTTGTTAGCTGCCCTCGAGTGGGTTCTGGCTCATGGCAAACTTAGGTTTAACAGAAAGAAACATAGCCCAGTCCTGCGCCATCTTGGTGTGTTGGAGTCCATTGTTGTGGTTATTGTGTACATCCATTTCATGGAGGGTGTCCCTGTCCAAATCAAGTAGAGCCCTGGAACAAGAGTAGGTTTGTGAGTTAGGCCAACCAAATAACAGGTGGGGTACTACCTTGCTTGCTCACTGACCTTAAAATGTGACCTATGATGCAGTGTCTATGAAGCACTCTGTCTGCAATCATATTTTGAAATGTAAACTTTGAAAGGGAAAAAGGATGAAATTGCAAGGCACGATCATCCCATTAATTTTACAAGAATGGCTTGAGTGCCTTCTCTGTGCCTGGTGTGGGTCATGGTCCTTGCTCTGGAGAAGTTCTCAGTATAGTGGGAGACCGAGTAGGGGACCCACAGGTAGTCCCCGACTTACAATGGGGTTCCATTCTGACATTAAGTTTTGATGTAAGTCAAAAAGCTTTTTTTTTCAGTTTTCATTATTATTGCCTTTTATTATCCGCATCTTTATAAATCTGATATTTGAACATCTCCAGGTAAACATCTGAGGATAACATCAGCATATTACATGCTGCAACATTGTATGCAGTACTTATTAGTAACGATAAGATGTACAAAAAAATACAGTTCTAGTACAGTTTGTAGTTACTCCAATGGGTTGGAAGTTGAGGACTACCTATAGTGCCAAGAGAACTTGAATAGGGACAGAATTAATGAATAGACAAAGGCTGTGAGGTGAGTTAGTAGCTTTGTGTAGCTGAAGCAGACTCACAGTCAAGTTTCCCATATCCCAAATGCTTATTCATTAGTTCATTCATTGGTTTATTTCTTCATTCAGATATTTTTTAGCAAGGAACATAGGTAAGCACAATGAGAAATACAATGATGAATGTCTGTAATTCCTCAACTTGAGAAGGCAATTGTCTTGAAAGGAGGAGAGGCACATGAGTAACTCTGTAAGAAGATGAAGAAGCCTGGGACAGTTAACAAGGAGAGCACTGTGAAGGGTGTCCGGTGGGGAGCAGTAAAGACTCTGCAAAGGCTCTGTGGAGATGGTGGTCTTTGATGTAGACAGTGAACTCACTTGCTTCTGTATTTGGATATGTAGGTGGAAGACTACTTCTGGCAGAGGGTGCAGCATGAGCAAAGGTATAGAAGCTGGAAATCTCTAGCATGTGTGAATAAATATTTTCTTATCACTTGCTCCTGGGAGGAGTGAGGGTAGGGGTGATAACAGCAGGAGAAATCTGAGGAGGACTATGGATGCCGAAGAGGACAATAGGACGTAGCAAAAGGGCTGGGAGCATGAGAAGCAAATGGCATCTACTTAGCTATTATGCCAAAGGCCAGCCCTGCCTAGGAATCGGAAAAGAAAACCTAGATTATTTATGTGCTACCACCAGCAATATATCGAATGCCGAGAAGAGCTGAGAGTTATTGGGCTAGTTCAAAGCAATCTCTATTATTGAAAATGAATGAAATTGAATTCCACTTCCTACACAGAGTCATTTATTGAGAGACAAAAGCAATTAATATTGAAAATAAAATAATTGTGAACTTCTGAACTAAATTACCATGCAGATATAATGTACTGTCTCATCAGTCTTTAAATACTTCATGTATTAGAAAATTGTAACACCAGGCTCTGAACCGGGGTCCTTCACATCATTAGCATTCATTCATTCTGCTTTTACCAGCAAGCAATTCTCAAGAGTAACAAATTAGAAGCCAAAAGTTTCAGAAATGTTGTTCTAAATGTCAAATACACAATCATGGTCAGGTTTGTGATTTCAGCTTGTAAATTAATCCTGTCTTTTGGTAGATTGAAAAAAGAAGAAGAAAAGCTGGCCAACTGAGATGTTCCATAGTTCATTAACAGCAGTGGGAATTTTTGCACATCATTGCAAATTTGGCATTGTCATGGAGAACCTGTTGCCAAGCACCACCAGCCATGCGTTTGATGAGTGATTCAGCTGTGGACATGAAGCATCCTTGTGTACTGATTTATGTACTGAGGGCCCTTAGCAATTGAAAGAGTTGGTACATATATGCAAACTTACACAAAGCCCATCTTGAACCACTTTGCTTTATGGGAACACTACAGAGTGGAAGAGTTGGTCACTCATTATCCTTATTCTTTCCCCCCTTGGGAAACTTGCTATCTTAAGTAGATTTCCCCTGAAGCAGACTGTCTCATTAGACTTTGGGGGAAAGTGATTTATTAGGAGGAGTTGGGGAGCAGTGGGACTAGATAGAGAAGGAAGCCAATAATGGGATGGTATCAGACATAGTTGTGTGAAGAGTAATTTTGGCTGGATCCTGCTGGGGAGCTTAGAATCAGTGTAGGAATACCCTGGAATCACCTCAAGCAGGGACAAGAAAGGTGGAGTATATATACACTCTATATCCAATAGGAGCCCTAGTGGTGCAGTGGTTAAGAGCTAGGACTGCTAACCAGAAAGTCTGCAGTTTGAATCCACCAGTCACTCCTTGGAAACCCTATGGGGCTGTTCTACTATAGGGTTGCTATGAGTCGGAATTGACTCGACAACAGCAGGTTTGATTTTTTTTTTTTTTTTAATATCCAATAACCCTCCAACAAAGAGTCACAGACAGGTACTGGCTGTTGGGAATGAAAGCACATAGGGAGCTGGTGTGTGTAAAGATGGTAAAGGGATTCAAGGGGATGTGGGCAGTATCCTGACTGTGTCCACTACACCAGCCATGCCAGTTATTTCATGACTATCATGAAATGCTGCTGGGACAGAATCTCATCCTGCCAGTCCACAGTGACAGTAAAGAGCTCAACTATCAGCATGCTGGGAAACATGCCCAACTCTTGACAGTCTTCTTGACTCAAAGCCTGATGTGCTGGGAGAGGTTTCAAAGGGGCTAAGGGATCACTTTCCTCCTGGTAACAGGCTGATCACAAATATTCAGCACATGATAGGCACGTGACAAAGTTAAAAAAATCAAACCAGGATAGGGGTTACCATCTCAACCGCCTCAGAGACCAGACAGGTAATTTCTGTAGGAGAAAGCTCCAAATGGCTAAATGGAAGGTGACAGAAAAGTAGAGCCTCTGGAAAGCTGGGGAAGTATACCCATCTAAAAGCACTGAAATTCAATATTTTACGAGTACTGGCAGACCAAACAAAGGTGTATTTATGGTTCCAATTGGGCTGGTAGCCCACTAGTTTGAAACATAGAACATCTAAAATAAATGACCTCAAGATGTACATAAATATGGTTTGGACATTGTTAGAAAATTTTCCAGAACACAGGAAGCAGGTATAAAAGGAGAAATGTGCTTGAATCTGCCCACTGGATTCTTGCCACGTATTTCAAAGTTGAGGCTCTCTCTCAGAGCAATAAATGTAATAGATGCTCTTAAAGTAGGCTTCAATTGCAATGAAATCTTCAGTCTATATCCCATACGTGTTGATTCATTTAATACTTATGTGTATCTTATTGAAGATAAATGGAACCCTTATTTCCTCTGAGAATGTGCCATCAGCGTGTTGGAGCAGAACATTCTTTTAATTATCCAGCAAAATATAATTTTGTTTGTCTTTTAGGACAAAATAAAAACTGTCTTGGTGTGATCCTTGATTTTCCCCTCCCCAGAATCAAGGGTAACGTCTCCATGATGATGAACAACCCACTAAAGTCTGTGTATATTGATTACATGTAGCTCCAATTACTAAGCCTTAGAGTAACATACTACTGTTAGTGTGAGGGCCCTTTATTGTTAGAGTGGCATGAAGTTGTATATCATGGTGACACTCTCCAGTATTTATCTCGTGTACCAAGACATCTCTGGGGTTTCCACCATGATTCATCGTCCATGATCAGGTGTATCAGTGACCTGTGTTAACTTTTAAACTTGAAGCTTATGGGCTGAGTCTAAATGGTGCCATTGCTACCTTTAAGTACTATAACTGTTTCTGCAGGAAACTTAATGTACTTGTTGCATTCACTATGCAAACCTGGTCCTATTGGCAGTTTTATAAACCAGTAGGGAGTAAACACTTCAGTAATCTTTTGAAATAAATATACATGTGTACTTGTTACTGCTTAACATAAAATATTGCAGCATTAAGGGACTTGTGTTTATCTATATAATTTTTCAAATTATAGTTGAAGGTTGGAGTTGAGTTTTGGTATTCTAGCTATTTTTCCTCCCACTTAAAATTTAAAATGAAAATACCTACCCTAGAGATTGGATTTTATAGTCCCTAATCCCTTAGGAAAGTCATAAGCAAAAATAGGTACAAAAATAAAGCCTCAATTAATCTAGATTGGCTTGCCTCCCTGACTGAATTTGCCAAATAATTGTAACTTTCCACTTCGGTTTTTCTTTGAAGATACTTGGCATAGGAAAGGCTTACTCATTTGTGGACTCTATGGAACAAGAGCAGCTTCAAAGGGAAAATGAGAAGGACTCCTTTTGTTTCAGCTTCTTGGCCATCGAATTATATTTGTGCTTGCCTGTATATTTCAAGCTGTATTCATTCAGACTTGCTGGAGGAAGGCTAGTCCAAATGACAAGAAATGTAAACCATCAATTATTTCAACAGAAATGGAATATTTTTACTAGGACAGTGTATCCATAGCTTAACCAATAAAGTCTTCCAAAATAGCTCTTAGAGAAAGTGAATTATTGCTTGGATAAGAATGCTTTATATAGAGTTGTTTAAAAATGGATTGGTTATACTATTAATTTGCTTTGGAAACCTCTCTTTTAGAGGTGATAAAAAAATATACTTCTGAAGAGTTGGTATTTAATTTTTTTTCCTGTAAACTGTTCCTCTCTTGACATGCCCAAACCATTGTTTAATCAGGCACTTCTGCTTTGCTTAGGTTGTAAAGATTGGCTATCGAGTATAAAGTTCCTGTTCACTAACGTGCACCTAAATGGCACTGGGGTGCCATTTGGTTAATTATATTTAGAGTTCACAGTTTTGACTATGGCTGATTTATCAGAAGTAATCTTTTAAAGGCTTAAAATTAAATAATGGCCATAAAGGTAAAGAAGATTAACTCTGCCTAAATCATTAAGATTAATGGTCTTGTTTTCCATAAATATACTGGATGAATATATATATTGGGCTTTGCTTTCCTGTGGTTGGATTATGTAAGCTCCAAATGGCTGAGTACAGGGAAAATTTTGGCAACCTTGGATTATTATATGTCACAGGAACTTTCTGACCAATGCAATGACTTTTGATGTTAGGACGCTGTAAAACTTAAGTAGTTTTGTTCTTTTTATCTTTGCCCATTAAAAAATATTTAATGAAATCTGTACTAAGTGTGCCAGACAGATATGATCCTTGCCTTTAGGAGCTTACAAATGAATGGGTGGGTCCACCAAAATCAAGGGAATGAAGCAAAGAAATACAATTATTACAAGTTGTTTAAAAAAAAGAAAAAGCTTGAAAAGGGAATACTCAGTATCCTGAGACAGAGAATAAGAGGAATGTGAGGGAATAGCAATTGTGTTCCCTTATTTTCTTTATTGTTCCTTCACCAATTTTAATTTTCTTCTGACCAAATAAAAAACTAGCAATTCATTATGCAGCAGATTCAAATCATTTACTTTCATTCAGTTAAAAGGATATATCTTTCTTGAATTAATAAAATGATTGATTCCATCAAAGTGTGGTTATATAATCTAGACTTTTAAAAATCATTATTATTATTACAATTTACAGTTCTTAAACAATTCTTCTTGATAATACGTGAGCAACGCAGAAAATTTGAAAAGTACAAAAAGATCAAAACAAATTTACCCAGAATTCTATCACTAAGAGTTAACCAGTATTTCCATTTCAGTATTTATCCTTCTAATGACTGTCTGGCATTTATATAAATATTTTTACATATATATTTTTAGAAGAAATTGAATCCTACTGTACACACTATTTAAAGTCATTTTTTACTTTTGAGAATGAGTATCTTCCCATGATGTTATACATTATTTTGCAAGGTAGTATTAATAATTGCACATGACTTCATTACATTACTGCATCTCAGTGATGTATATTTTCACTTTTATAAATAATACTTTGATGCCTATCTTTACTTTTGTCATTTAGTCGACATAAAATGATTAGAAAAGCAGTGTTCTATAATTTATGTGAAATTTGAATACTTATTTAATGAAAGATTTTTTAAGTTGCTTTTAAAATAAAACTAGAAACATGATCAAATTTAGAGGAAATGAGAACTTCTAGGATGTGGGCATTCTGAAGATAAAGTTCAAGCTGATGCTCTTTAAGAGAGCAAGCCAAGAAATACACAAGGAGAACACAGGTAATAGACAGGGGGGAAAAAGTTCTGTTTAAAGAAAAACAGACTTAAAATTAGGGTAGAGAATGCTTTGCTCTTGAGAGCCAGAGTTTGCTTTAATCTTTAATAGGAAGTTCATTAGTAGGTTCAGTTTTGGAAATAAGGTGTCAGAATTCCTTTGACTAGTCTCTTGAAAGAGATGGTAGTGTAACAGTTTGAGAAGAGTTAGTAGTCTAGGAGGATTGTATTCTAATAGAAGTGGGAAATTTAAGATTTTAGGCTCCCCTGTCAAGATCTTGACCTGTGACTGGTTGCTATCAAAATTAAACGATACTGAGAAAATTGAGCGGCTGTATTATGTACAGCAACAGAATGTTGGAATTAAACGGGATTTGAAAGATGATCTAACCCAGCTCTTCACTTTACAGATGAAAGAGAGGACTGCAGAAATAAAGTGACTTGCCCAAGGACCTCTACCTGGTGAGTAAAGAAAGAAGAAATGGAAAAAAAAATCAAACAATAGATAAATATAAAAAACAATGAGAAAGTTTTCTATAATCTAACTTTTTCAATATAACCACAGTTTAGTGTATGAACTTTGAAAGCGTCCTTTTTATATACATTAAAGCAAAAGTTCATTCTTTTTCTGAAAATGGAATCACACTATATCTAAAAATTATTTGCAATTTGTTTTTACATATATCTTGAGTAGATACAATACCTTATTTCTTCTGAGCATGCATGTAAGTGGAATAAAGCAGAGGTGGGCAAACTTTTTCTGTAAAGGGTCAGATAATAAATATTTTATGTTTTGTGAACCATACAGTCTCTATCGCAACTACCCAGCTCTGATGTTGTAGCACAAATGGAGCCACAATTAATACGTGAACAAATAGGTGGGGCTATGTTCCAATAAAACTTTATTTATAAAAACAGGCAGCAGACCATATTTGTACCTCAGGCCATAGTTTGTCAATCCCTGGAATAGGGAAGGCAAAGAAGGTAAGTTGTTTTAGAAAAGCATGAGACTTGAGGAAGAAGCATGGTGTTTACCCTGAGCGTAGATGCAGGTGGCTGGGTTTGGCTGTCCGTGATTAGCTGTGACCTTAGACAACATAGGTGGCCCCACTGGCCTCAAGAGTAAAGTGTGGGTAATAATACTCAGATTGCAGAGTTGTTCTGAAGATAAAGTGAAATAATTTAAGTAATTCATCTCTTAGTAGGTGAGAAAGTTCTCTTGCCTTTGAGAAGGGAATAAAAGCAGAACTTTCATACTTGCGTAAGTGAACCTTTTGGGCAAGGAAGAAATGGCCAATTTACTGTTATCTCAGTGAGCCCAAGACCTGTATCATGTAGATTCCCTTAAATGTCATGTTTTCAGACTGTTGGCAAAAGCTTGGATAGACATGACTATGCCACAATAGTCCTGAGATTTCCTGAGAAACGAGTAACATGCTTTGTGTGGAACTTTTGCAATAATAGAAGCACTATAGTTTAATCCATAGTGATTTAAGAAGATGAAATATTTTTTGAGAGGGGAAATTTAATTATAGTGAAAATAAAATTTCATTTACCCATCATTTCCTTTGTTATTCATTATTTCTTGTAGGAAAGATAAGTATGAGCAAGGAATAGCAAAGAAAAACATTAAGGTGTAGTGGAAAAACTAAGGAATTAATGTAATGCTGCTTAACTATAAATTTCTTATATTATAATCATATTTTATTTAATCTTCAAGTGAACCTATTGGGTAAGTTCAATTGGTTATTTTACAACAGAATTTCTATAGCAGTTCCAAATTGCTTTACTGCTTTTTCTAATTCATTTGGAATTTAATGTACTTTTTATGACTTGTTAACCTTGTTTTCTTCTCTGCTTGGTGTAGTTAGTTATACATTCATTTGAGTACTCTAAGATTTGAGCACAGCGTCCTTTTTTTTTTTTATTATTCAAAGCTAGCTTCTTTCATCCTAATTTAAATGTGAACTGGAATAATGTTATTTACTGTTGCAGTTTTAACACCAATTTATTGATTGCTTTGATTTTATATTTTGGAGAACAAAGCATTTTATACTAGTTAACGATCACTAATCATGATGCTGATATAGAGTTCAGAGGAAAACATTAAGACTGGAACTTGATGTAATGGTCACTTTGAGGATGAGTAAGTGAACAGAGCATATTTTTACACAAATAACGTACATCTTCTACATTTGTTTGCCCCCCATGAGGTATTTTCATAAGTGTTGCTGTGCCCATTTTTTTTTTTTTACATGTTGCTATAAATAAAAAATGGTAGGACGAAGCAAAAAAGATCAAGCTAAAGCATATTTGTAAATATGTATGGAACATATATAATGTAGACATATCAGAATAATATAAATAATCGACTGAGAAAATTGACAACTGATATGAACTGGATATTCTCAGGAGAAATATCAGTGGCCAATGAGCAAATGAAAAAAGTGTTCAAATGTACTGTCATTTAAATACATATAAAAACAGTATATTTTGTGATTTAGACTATATTTGGACTTTTAGATGGGGAAAATGAAAGCATGATAGCATAGAAATTCCGTGCTCTTGTTCATTGTAGGTGGGGATGTGAAGTGAAACACCTTTTCTTGGAGTGTAGTTTGGCCAACATCAAATAAAAGTTCAATTACAAACGTTTTATGACCCAGCTGCCTTACCACTCAGAAAATATTCTATGAAATTACTCAAGTTCATAAGATATATATTCTAGATGTTCATTATGTTTTGTTTATAATAAAAAAGTAAAATAGAAGACGTGAAATTATGGAAACTCAATATAATGAAATAATCAATAGGTTTTATTAAAATGCAGTAAATCTATATCAGGTAACCATGCAATATTTAATGGTAAGGAAGAAATACAAGGTACATGCATAACATAATGTTACTTTTGTTTAAAAGGAAAAAAAAGACTAGTTGTAATAGCACTTACCTCTGGGTATGGAATTGGAGGAAGTGGATGGGCTATTCATTTTTTTCCTTGAAAATTTTGAATACATGTTCCAATTATAAGTAGTTTTTGCTGTTTTAATTTTTCAAATAAAATAAGTATACTTATACATATGGAAAATACCAGATGATTGAAAGCAGTATAATAAAAATCATAAAAATGGGGGTCTATTTTTAGTGCTACCCACCTGCAAAGTTGTTTTGATATGTATAGCTTCGAAATGGAGTTTTCATAAAAAAATGCACATCTTCATGTAGTTCTACTCCTAGGTATACAGTATCCCCCAAAATGAAAACATAAAGCCACACAAAAGTTGTACGTGAATGCTGTAACAGCATTATTCATAATAGCTCCCAAATGGAAACAACCAACATCCATCAACGGAGCGGATAAATAAATACGGTGTATCCATATAATGGAATGTTACTCAGTGATAAAACAGAAAAGAAGCGCTGGTACACGTTACACCATGGAAGAAAAACTGGAAAACATGGTGCTGAGTGAGAGATGCTGAAAAATAGGTAAATCCATAGAGACAGAAAGTAGATTAGTGGTTGCCTAGGATTGGGGCAGGGAGGGGATGACGTGCGGGGGCGTGGGGTTTCTTTGAAGGAGGTGAAAATGTTCTGAAGTCGATTGTGGTGGTTGTTACACCACTTTATGAATGTCCTAAAGCCGTTAAATTGTACACTTTAAATGCATGGATTTTATGGTATGCAAGTTATATCTCAATAAAGATATTTAAAAAATACACATCTTCAAAGCTAGAAATGATGGGGAGATTTAGGACACACAACTCATGGAGTCCATGAAACTTCCTTTTGGATTTTCAGAGCTGTGTAAATCAGTACAACTTCTGTGATCCCTTCTTAGAGATAAGGACTAATAAAAGTTATCAGTGCTTCAGGAGTCTGGAGTTGAGTCTGGAAATGAAACCCACCCTTTTAATAGTCACAGATTTTCCCAACAAGTGGTATCTATACTAACGGTGGTACCAGAGATGATTTAAATAATTTTAAATCCTATAGTGGGAAAGTTATTTTATACCTCTTTCAATTCTCCTCCAAACTTCTGCTTTGCTTGATAAGAAAGTCCATCCTCAGTAGCTCTTCTTAACAAAGAGGGACCGGTCCTGAGGCTCAAGGCCTTCCTCAGACCACGCCTTCTATCCGGGGCTCCATTACATTGCTTCGTTTCCAACCTTTGTATTTTTACAATACCTTCTATTTGAGGTAAGTGAAGCTAATTTACCGTTTGTGGGAATGTTATAAATTTTCCATCATAAATACATCTATTAAAGAAAAAAAAGTGCGCTGACCTAAATAAAAATAATAAATAAGAGTGTAAGTTGCTTGCTAACAAAGCACAATTCATGCCACTGGGATATGAATAACTGAAGTTTAAGGAACAGCTTAAAGAATATTTAAAAAAAAAAAAAAAAGTCATTAAGTCCATTCTGCCCCATAGCTACCCTGTATGTGTCAGAGTAGAACTGTGCTCTATAGAGTTTTCAATGACTGATTTTTCAGAAGTAGATTGCCAGGCCTTTCTTCTGTGATGCCTCTGGGTGGACTTGAACCTCCAGCCTTTTCAGTTAGCAGCCGAACATGTTAACTGTTTGCTCCACCTAGGGACACTTTAAAGAGTATGTTGTTGTTGTTAGCTGCTATTGAGTCGGTTTTGACTCAAGGCAATCCTGTGTGTGCAGAATAGAACTGCTCCATAGGATTTTCAAGGCTGTGACCTTTCAGAAGTAGATCTCCAGATCGCCAAGCCTGTCTTCTAGGGCATCTCTGGATGGGTTTGAATCACCAACCTTTCAGCTAATGATCAAGTGCTTAATCATTAGTTTGCGCCACCCAAGGACATCTTGGAGTCCAGAGGTGTCTGTAGACCATTTAATTCGAGCCAGTTCATTTATAGATGAGGAAGCATAGACCCTGGGAGGCTAGGGCCTTGCACAATGTTACAGTGGGTCAGGTTTTCAGACTCAACTTCAATTCAAGCTAAGAGAAGTATCAGTAACTCTTCTTGCTCTGCATCACAAAGAAAAACCCCAAAACCCATTGCTATCAAGTCGATTCTGACTCATAGCGACCCTATAGGACAGAGCAGAACTGCCCCATAGTTTTCTAGGAGCGCCTGGTGGATTCGAACTGCCAACCTTTTGGTTAGCAGCCATAGTCCTTAACCACTACGCCACCAAGGTTTCCCATCACAAAGAAGAGGTCTTAGAAGTTGTAGTCTAGGGGGTAGCAGAACCAGAATTAAGAATTCCTTTGTGATTTACAAAGACTTAATTAGTAAAGACTCCAATTTCTAAATGCCAGGTTGCAATCGTCTATCCATTTCTGATTGCAGTTGGTATTCTTGAATCTTTGTGGCCAGATTCAGTGTTAGAGCTACAGGAAGGCGGTGAAGAGAAGGGAAAAGAGTGTAGAGCCAAGCTTGCCTTTTTGCAAACGTCAAAACTGATTTCAGTGATTGCTTAGCGATTTATAACTATAACCAAGATTAAAGCAAGCAGGCATACACTTAGGATATGAGAATTGGAATTTTAGATTTCACTCTAAGATCACTATCTCAACAAAATAGTAATAAGATGGTAACGGGTTTCCATTTTTTTTCTCTATTTCTGTTGAAATATTATCTCATAAATATACTTTGATACAAGAGATCTCTCAATTTCACAAGAGCTCTATTTTATTCTTATGCTGACTTACCCCCAAAATATCTTTTTGATGTACAGCTTCAATATTCTTGTTACTGCCATGACATCAGCAATCAAACACAGCATTCTTTTTAGGTCTTTTTTATTTTTTTAATATAGAGTTGTAGTTTATTCAAGCTTTTGAACTAGTCAGAGCGAGGCTTTGAAAAGAACCCCTGTTTAAAGCTCGTTGAAACTTCCTTATAGTAGGATCCAGGGACCTTTATGGCTCAAGTAGCTAACTGTTCAAGGGGAAAGAGAGAAAGAAAAAGGAAAAAGGCATCTGTAAAAGGAGATAGTCTTACCCAGTCTGATTTTTAAATGTAGAGAGAGAAGACAGGAAGAGAACTAACCCTTTGTATATTGGCACTGCATTTACTAGAAGGAAGTGTTGTTTTCCCAAATTATATCCCAGAAATAAGGTTCTGAGGCCATACAGGCAGAAAGTGGCAGAGTTTTGCCTCTCAACATTCCACTACGCTGGCAGCTTCAAAACTTGAACTCTAGACCACGTCCATACGATTCTGCCTCTCTCCACCTCAGAAACGTTTCACCCACTGAGGCTTTTAGTTACAAAAATATTGAGCCAATGTCGTGATCAATGAGATTCATTTAGTTGGTGATCACAAGGAAAGAATACGTTGGTTAAGCACACTTCTAGAACTTCTTGTTTTTTTTTTTTGTTTTTTTTTTTCAGCTTCTGGAACCACTCTTACTGTGAATTTTTTTTTTTTTTTTTTGTTACT
This sequence comes from Dugong dugon, assembly GCA_030035585.1. NCBI lineage: Eukaryota > Metazoa > Chordata > Mammalia > Sirenia > Dugongidae > Dugong > Dugong dugon. The sequence continues at coordinate 14,510,657 of CM057480.1, read as the reverse complement.
TATTAAACCCCTTGCAAAGAGTCTGAGCTTACCCTGGTTTGTGTATACAGTAGTCCCTGACTTACTACAGGATTCCGTTCTGACGACTCCATCATAAGCTGGTTCTGATGTAAGCTGCAAACCTCATTTTTGTTTTTTGTTTTTTTTAGTTTTCATTATTAAAAATGAAACCTGTGGCTGTTGAGTTGATTCTGACTCATAGAGACCCTATAGGACAGAGTAGAACTGCCCCATAGGGTTTCCAAGGAGTGACTGGTGGATTTGAACTGTCAGCCTTTTTGGTTAGCAGCCAAGCTCTTAACCACTGCGCCACTAGGCTCCTTTCGTTATTATTGCCTTTTATTATCAATATCTTTATAAATCCAATCTTTGTCTTTGGGGATTGACATGAGAATGATAACATCAGCAAATTACATGCTGCAACATTGTATACAGTACACATTACTAACAATAAGATGTACAAAAAAAAAAAAAGGGCCATCGTAAGTGTGGTTTGTCATAACGCACCCTAAGGTGGGAGCTACGTGTAATTCCTTTCTGTATCAAATAGTGCATTCGTGAAATTCCAGCCCACTGAAATATTGGCATTAAATAACTAGTTACTAGGTTAATAAGTATGTTTTTTCTGTAGGTGGATCCTTTTGAAAGAAAGCTGAATACATTTTGGTATTCAGAGAATGACGTTAAACTACTGAAGTCCAAAAAAAAAAAAAAATCTTCAAACTGTATAAGCAGCACTAGCTGTAAGTAGTGCAGATAATGTTGTAGTGAGTCAAGCACTAAGATTTTCTATGGCTGTACTCATGATCAGCCAACAACCTGGACTGAGAGCTGAGCATGACTTTTCCACCCAAAGCGTGACCAGAATTCATGGCTACTTTTCTGACCGCAGTGAGCTGAGACTAAAAGTCACTCAAATTGATGTGCAGTTTGGTGCTGTTTGGTACCATATCTGAGAATCTAGGATGTGAGCGCTGTACCCTAACCCAACTCACATGGATCAGACGTATAGAGAATGATGTCAAAGAGCTGCCCCATGGATGGAAAGCAACAGTGGACCTTGGCCCTGACCCCTGAAGGGGAAGGAAGCCACTGTTACATGGCATATCTCAGGATCTCAGCATTTTAATGGCCTTTGAGGTTTTTCTAGGAGTCCTGGGTGGCGCCAACAGTTAAGCACTCAACCGATAACCAAAAGGTGGTAGTTTGAACCCAGCCAGTAGTGCCTCAGAAGAAAGGCCTGGCGGTCTGCCTCTGAAAGGTCACAGGCTTGGAAACTCTGTGGAGTAATTCTGCTGTGCACCCAAGGGGTTGTTATCGTAAATCCACTAGATGGCAACTGGTTGGTTTTGGTTTGGAGGTTGCCTGTAGAATCACTGTCTTTTAACCAATAACGGAAGTTTTTTTTTTTTAAAGCAGAAAATGATACTGCTTTTCTACATGATCCATGAATTAGTATAGAGATGTGCGCCCCCCCCCCCCCACTGCCCTGTACCTGTTTATTTTTTTCCCAGCTGAATGCAAAGGAGAGGAAGTCAGATGCTAGCAGTATGTAGAATAAACAGATTTTTTTCTGAATGACCTCAGATTCTCTTATTACTCTGATGTCTAAAGAGGAAGCTGCTTTTTTTTTTTTATGTGAGAGACATAATTTTCCTGTTGTTTTCCAAAGCTGTCAGATAATAAACAAATTGCCTATGCTAGAACATGCTTTCAATTTCTCCAGCGTAATATTCATATTTCATTTTCATAAGTTGTTTATTTTGATGTCTTGAATTGGCTGACTAGGATGTCAGTGTCTGGTGCTCATCAATAAAAACTGGACTGCGTTAAAATTCAGGAGAGCACATTCTACTATCAAATTTATTATCCGTAAATACTTTTCTGTTTTTAGTACTTAAAAATCAGAAGTGACAGGTCATTTGAATAAATTATTTCTTTCTACCCTATTCCTCAGTAGAAGTCATTTAGATACACAGGCAATTCGGACAATAAGCTGTTTATTGAACAAAAATGTGTTCTAACTCCTGGAATTCTAACTCATAGAATTCCTGCAGGTGGATAATTTTCCCTTTTTTGCAATTTAATACCCGGACTGGGTATGCGTGCACACCCATGTGTGTATGTTTACATACATATAGTTACATTTTTTCTTACACTATCAGTACATAAAGCAGCCTGCAAAAGAACTTCAATTTTTTTAAATCTCCAATTATAAAAATAGTGTATATACATTGTAGAAAATTCTCATAATACAGAAAACCAGAAGAAAAAGTTAAAATCATCTGTTACATCCCATGTATATTCTTTCATCCTCAAATTATTTAACGTTTTCATAGTTAAGAAATTATCACCTGAAAAATTGTTCTGTTAATTAACTATCTTAGCTCAATTGTCTAGTCATGTATTTACAGTGCTAAGTGATCCAGCAGCCCAATATGTGGAATGGCACAGTGTACCCTCCCCCCACCCCGAGCCTTGCCCCAATTTCAATCATCAGTTGAGCAAACGGTGAACACACACCAGACATATGCATGGTGTCCCATATGCCAGACACCATGTTAAACACTGTTTACACAGAGCTGAATAACATACAGCTCCTGACTGGTGGATGTAGACAGACACATACACTTTGAGAAGGTGACCCAGGAGGGATGTGGCTAACCCTGAATGGGCACCTGGGAGAAAGCACCAATCTATATGGCTTATAGAGAGAGAGGTCTTCCTGGAGAGAGAACTCAAGTGTCTTTGGTATATTAAAAGTAATTGAAGCCAGAGATTGAATGCTATTGCCTAAGAAGAGTATATGGAGAAGAAAAATGAGCACAGGTCCAAACCTTGGGAAAATCACAAAATATAATGGCCGACAAGAGGAAATGACCTTGCAAAAGAGATCAAGAAGAAATGGTTAGAGGAGTAGTTGGAAAACCAAAGAATGTAGTGTGCAGAAGACACAAGAAGAGAATGTTTCAAGATGGAAAAAATGGTTCTTTGGGTCTAATGCTATTTATTAATAATAAGGTCTGAAAGATATCAATTGGGTTTGGCAACATAAATGTTGTTGGTGTCAGGGACATGAGATGGTTTATGATGTGATACAGGAAGAAACTGGATTGGAGTGGATTCAGAGATGCTGGCAACATTTCTACATGCCTTTTATCATGTTTTAACGTAATTATTTGATTTAAAGTTCTGATGTTTCCTTACTTAAAATGCAGGTTCCTTATGTGTATTGGCTATGTCTTATCTCTGATATTCTTAGTCCTAGTACAGTACCCACCCTATAAAAGGTATTCAATAAATATCTGAACGATAATCGTCTTTTGCAAACTTCTTTCGCCTCCTACAGTTCCAGTCTTGAAAGTTCTGGCCTTTGGTTTCTCCCCTCATTATGCTTCCCACGTTTGAGAGGCTGTCTGGTTATGTCAATTCTTCTGCAAAATTTCTCTATCTTAAAGGTTTGGGCTATGAACAAGTTCCTCGAGGAAATTAATTTTTTAGTATTCGTTTAAGTTCAACATTTATAGAGCACTGGGTCTTTGTCTCTCTGCTCCCCCTCCTTTTACCCTTTCTACCTTTTTGGTAGAATTCAAAGGCCATTTTTGACCGAGACACCTCAGTTTGTAGAACATACGAGCTGCAGAAGTAAGGAAGAATCGGTAATCACCACACTTGTCCCATGAAGAGAGATGCGAAAGATAGTTTGAGGAGAAAAAGATAGATTAAGATGGTAGCTAAGAGAACAGATTAAAGGGGCAAAATTGGAGAAATACTTACGTGACATGAAAAGACTCAAGTTACTAAATGAAGATTCTATGCATCTGCTGACTTCTAGTTAATGACACCAAAAGAAAATTAACCGAAGTTATGAAATGGGGTAGTAGCTATTGCTTTCTTCAGCCCGTCCACGATGATGTTTTAATTCTTAGACAGCCATGAACAAAAAGGACGTGACTGAACTTGTTTGTCCTGTGGTGGTTCCCTCAGCACAGAGCACTCCCTGGGCTGCTGAAGGATGAATCTGACTGAGGCAAGAAACACCGTCTATAATAGAGGCGTCATCCATAACGGAGGCCTGCCTTTACCTCCTGTAATGCTCAGGGGAGTAGCAGCTTATCTTCAGGATGGCAAATTCTTTATGGTTAGTATCAGAAATAAGCATATCAGTCAGCCACATGAGACCTTTAAAGGGGCACCAAGGCCGTAAACTTCATGAAAAAGGCTAGAGATTGCGCTCAGCCCTCAAGCAGATACACAATTACCCTAAACTCAGTTCAGGGCAGGGAGACTAAATCTTCTTTAAAAATTAAAAAAAAAAAAAGGGGAGTCCTCACCAAGTCAAGATCCCCGCACTCATCAGGTCCTTTAGAAGCTAAGAGGTAGGAGTTAGCAGTTGTCAGACAAATCCTTCCTGCTATAGCTATGCAAAGAATAGAGTCTGTAAATACTTGCCTGCTTATGACATAAACTCGCTGATATTGAGGGGATTTGAAAAATCCCATTGATTTATTCACTGTAGGCAGAAGGGAGCGAAAAACTCATTTTCATGAGTTTTCCTATCATTCAGTTCCCTGGTGACAGAGAAGGTAAACCTTTTCTGAGGGCTTCCCCAGACAGTTTGACATTTTGTTGAACTAGCTGGCATATACTGTACCAAATTTATATGCTGCATCTTTCCACGCAAGCAAGGAATGATTTCATATTGAATAGAGTTCTTAGGGAGGGCACCATGCGAACTCTGGAAACTTCCCAGAGTGATCTTGCTTCCGAAGTCTGCCTGTCAGGCTCGAAAATCCCCCCATGTCTCACTGTCTACCTGCCTGGATATAAAAGGTGAGGGGCATTGTAAATCTCAGTGGCATTGTACTGCGACATCCAAGATCCTGTCCCCTGAGGCTCCCTCTGTATATACTGACACTATGTTTTATCGGGCACATTTCAGGAACTTCTGAAATGTTGAGAAAAAGGGATAGAGGGAGGGAACAAGAAGTAGACGAGTGAGCCATGATTTTGCTGGGACAGCTGAGTCTGTTGGGACCCTTCACTGGGAAATATTATGTATATGAATGTTGAGCCACAAAATGAGCACTGCGTTGTGTGGTATGGGCTAAATTTAGGAAGCTTATCCGACACAATGGCGACATGAATGGCTCCGTGTGGCTGAATTGCGACCGTGAGAAATAGTTGTCTGAAGTCTTAATTGAACACGCTTGTTGATGCTTTTCTAATTTAATTCAGTAAGCACTTAACTAGCAATCATTGATATCAAGGACTGTGCTAGGTGCTGTTTGAGTTTTATAAGATGATCAGAGCAAGACCCCCACCCTTCAGGATTTATAGGTCCCTTAACACAACATGGAAAACAAAAAAAAACTTCTTCCACTGAGTCAATTCTTTTATTTTAGTTTTTATTGTTGTGCTTTAAGTGAAAGCTTATAATTCAAGTTAGTCTCTCATACAAAAATTTATACATGCATTGTTATGTGACCCTAATTGCTCTCCCTATGCTGTGACAGCATACTCCTCCTTTCCACCCCGACTTCCCGTGTCCATTCAACCAGCTCCTGACCCTCTCTGCCTTCTCATCTCACCTCCTGACAGGAGCTGCCCATTTAGTCTCATGTGTGTACTTGAGCTAAGAAGCATACTCTTCATGAGTATCATTTTATGTCCTGTAGTCCAGTCTAATCTTTGTCTGAAGAGTTGGCCCATCAAGTCAGTTCTGACTCATAGTGACCCCACAGGGTTTCCAAGACTGTCAGTCTCTACAGAAGCAGACCACTGCATCTTCCTCCTGTGGAACCACTGGTGGTTTCGAACCGCCGAACTTTCAGTTAGCAGTCGATTGCTTTAACCACTATGCCACCAGGGCTCCTAATACACCATGAGGTATTCCATTATTAAAATTCTTTCAGATAGAGAGAAAATTTTATAATATTTTTAGTGTTTACAATGTGCCAAGCACAGGGGATACAGAAGTGATTAATAATAATAATAGCTAACGTTATGTAGCAGAAAAAATCTTTGCCAGACACAATTCTAAGAGCTTTGCATTCATGTAGCCTTCACAATAACCCTATGTGGTAAGTACAAGTAAAGCTCTCTTTGTATGGAGCTGACATCCTTGAGGTTTGTTTTTCAAAGAGATGAAATGAACTCTCTGGTTGTTTTCTATTATAATATTGTGAATGCACTAGTACCGTTGCCAGCATTGACTTTGTTGCTGTAGTTTGGGGAAAATGCAGGCATCAGGGAGTATTAGCTTTTAAAATGAAGCCAAAATGAACTCTTGGCTCAGATCTTCCCTCGTTCTGTGTGGCTGAGCGAACACTTACTCCACTGAGTCCATCGTGGTTGTTCTAAGTGTCGAGTGCTATGGACAGAAAAACATGTCACTAAAATTAAAAAATTTAGACTGCTGGAATGTAGGCTCCATGTAAGCTATAGTTTTTGTCTGTTCACTGCTACTTCTGTAGTGCCTAAAACAGTAGCTAGCCCATTAGAGGGTGCTCAGTAAACATTTGTTGAATGAATGAATGAATGACAGAAATTAACAGGCAGTTCAGACCCAAAGCCCAAATCGTGCCACAGAAAACAGAGAATGTTACTGGCTTTTTTTTTTTGTAGTCACAAACAATATACTTTTGCTATAAAATAAAAAAATTTAAACATATCATGCTATTTAGAATACACTGATTTGAGACTGCCGAGCAAAGCCGTAATAGAGAGCCAAGCAACTTGTCTTTTCCTTCGTGCCCAAACCAATACTGACTCATCCAAATGTCTTATCTGAACCTGAGTGGTTGGTCGGTGTGGATGAAATTTCTGCTTTAAACTCCTTCTTGCCCAAGGAGGAAAACAAACAGGAAGCTCCTCCTTTGCAGCCTTAGTCCTTGCACTTCCTGCCCAAACTGTAAGGGCACATCCTTTTTGGTGACAGTATAATCATTTGACTTGGGAAGGGTCACAATGGTGAGTTATGGGATAGATGCTGTTGTCTGACACAATTAAGAAGGTAAAGTTGCAAACTGGAAAATACTTAGAGAAGAAATGCTGATCTTACAATATAAGGAGAGAGATTTCTGAAATTCACTTATTAGTCCAAGGTAAAGAAGACTGGGACACCGGGAACTGGGGTATGAGCCTAAAAAGATATGAAACCCTAAATAAGGAGTGATTGCCTTTTGAAGTAAAGATCCTTTTCTGGGGAGCACAAGCGAGCCACTTCATGGTGACCGCTGTGTTTTTTTAATACCCCACCCAAAACCCAAACCCGCTGCCGTTGAGTGGATTCTGACTCTTGGTAACCCTATAGGACAGAGTAGAATTGCCCCATAGGGTTTCCAAGGCTGTAAATCTTTAAGGAAGTGGACTGCCAGTCTTTCTCCCGCAGAGCAATGGTGGGTTTGAACCGCCAACCTTTTGGTTAGCAGCAGAACGCTTTAACCACTGTGCCACCAGGGCTCCTTTTTAATACCCTAAGCTTCCCACGATATTTTAAGAGCTTTATGGATTTGTACACATGAAGAATGGGGAGGACAAGCTGCTGATATAGGGCCCTGCTTACTGTTTGCTTAATGTCTAGCTGGTGGAGAAATTGCACCTACTAGCTCAAAGAGGGGTTCATCTTATACTGACTTTTCTTTTCCTTGTCTTTTGAATTCTGACTGTACTTTTCCTTTGAAAGAGCAATAGAAACTACTGAATGATTAAGATACCCTGGACTAGAATTCCAAAATCAAATGTCTGCAGGAACCAGGGAAGTAATGAGCATGTCTAAAATGGTCTGGGAGTTATACAAAAGGAATGTCAGAACCACAATGAAGCAGAGAACGCATGTCATCTTAAAGAGAGTAATGGAGCTGAAAGGAATTCCTCCGTGGTGCAAATGTTAAGAGGTTTAAATCCACCCAGAGGTGTCCTAGAAGAAAGGCCGGCAGTCTACTTCAAAAAATCAGAGCTATTGAAAATCCTACAGAACTGAAGCACAGTTTTACTCAAACTAATGGGATTGTCGTGAGTTGAAACTGATGCCATGGCAGCTGGTTTGGTTTTTGGTAACGGGACTGATGCTAGGTGAGAACGCAGTCCCAGTGTTGCCGGACTTTGCCAACATAGGTCTCCCCCCGCCACTGCCCCTTAATTTGTGTGAGCACTCCAAGTATGATGCAAGTCACCAGTTTGTGATCTCTATCTAAGGATGTTGTAACAAAGGAGCACCTCAAAACACTTGTTCTGCAAGAGAGTGCAAGCCTATCAGCATAGATTCTATGATCTTAGCAGTTCGAACAAACTGGGTTCAACAGTTAATCAGGTTGCTTTATTGCAGGGCTTCTCGGAACCTTAAATATGTTACTTAATGTTGAGAATTGCCACGAGAAGCTCATGGTATGAGACATTTCTCAAACTCATCTGACCCTTGGACCTCGCTCTGTGGCTCCTTCATTAAAGTACTTTGGAAAACCATGCAGTAATTTACTTTGCAGTAAAAAAATGTGAGTGTAATTACCTAAGTGAAAATCCGAGGGGAACAGTAGTTATGGAAAAACAAATAGCACACCTACAATAAGGATGCTCGTGAGTCACCTTGGCAAGTTAGAAACGTTGATTTCAATGTGGGGAGTAGAAGTCGAAAATACTGTGATTTGGTTTTCATCAGCTGGAGCCCTGGTGGCTCAGTGGTTAAGTACTCAGCTGCTAAACAGAAGGTCGATGGCTCAAACTCACCAGCCGCTCCTTGGAAGAAAGATGTGGCAGTCTGCTTCTGTAAAGGTGACAGCTTTGGAAACCCTATGGGGCAATTCTACCTTGAAAATTAAACTTTATCATTCATAGAATATTTGGATTTTTTAGTTTTACATTGAGAGTGGGTGTAGAGATGATAAGGTTAAGCCTGTTCTAGAAAATAATCTGTGTCCCAATACAAGACCAAATCTCAACTTCCAGCATTTATTAATTTAACAGATATTTCTCAAGCACTTACTATGTGTCAGGCAATATGCCAGGCGCTGAGTATAAGCCAAACCAAACTCCCTCCCATCGAGTCGATTCCAACTCACAGCAACACTGTAGGACAGAGTAGAACTGCCGCCACAGGGTTTCCAAGGCTGTGAATCTTTTTGGAAGCAGACTGGCACATCTTTCTCCAGTGGAGCTGTTGGTGGGCTCCAACCACCTGCCTTTCAGTTAGAAGCCTAGTGTTTAATGACTACACCACCAGGGCTCCTCACACTGAGTGTAGTTCGGGATTAAATAACTGATCTACCTAATGCGTGGTCTACCTAAACCCAGGGATCAAACTGAAGTATATGTTTTCAATTTGTAATTTATCACAATGAAAGCTGCTAACACAAAAAGGAAGAGTGTTTCTATCCCCATAAAGGTTTTTCTGACATTTTGAAAAAAAAATAGCTTGACCTACAACCATGTACCAAGTTCCTAGGGTAACCTGACTTGGTGGTTTTGCAGTTACATAGGTGGCTACAGGGAGCATTTTCTTCCCCATCAGATACGGAAATTCAGAATGACAGACGTGTGTTCATTTTATCCTGGATAATTGCTAAACCAACAATTACTATTACCATGGCTGCTATTTTCCTGTTATTACCTACAAGTCTGCCACTCTCCACTCATGCTGTTCTTTGTTCTTCCCCAGTGCTCATTCTGAACATCCAAATATTTATAACCTTTGAGAGCACATGTCACATTCTCTATGAAGTCATCGTTGACCTTCCAACTGGAAGTAAATAATTCACCTTTTGAGTCCCACCACCCCATATCTGTATCTTTCTTATCCTGTTGTTACTTTCTCCCTTATGTAAGATATGTTAGTTCAATAAATGTGCACATTCAGGGCCAACTCTGTGTACTGTATGATTGCCTATTGGAGGTGAAGTAGAAACCAGGCAAACATGATTCCTGCCAGCCTTACACTAGTAACTTAGAATATCTTTGAGGATGTCTTTTCTCTGCTTAATCCTAAACTGTAGGATCATCCAGAATCCTATCTCCTATATATGTAGCACAGTGACTTGTACATATTTGCCAAATGATTTACTGTAGATAGACTTGATTTTCCCCAAATCCCTCAATCTCGGTGCTCAGTTCTATAATTTCATGTCGCTTCAGTGAAGGTTCATTTCCCTGAAAATAATGTTTCAATCACGTATTGAACTGTTGGTTCCTTCTCCTTATTGCTCTAAGTTCAAGTCCATCTACAGGTGTAAACCTCCTGTGTGCTTAGCCATGGGACCCAGAGAATGAGTAACAACGTTCTAAGATGAAGACGCTGGGGTTCTTCCGAGAATTCAGCAGGTGCTTGTCCCTTGACGAAAAAAATGACAACTCAGAGCGTGTTTGTTTGTGTTTGCTCTGCGAGTTTGCTAAGCCTGTTTCCCCATGCAGATACAGCTCTGCATCCCTACCCCCATCTTTCTCTGTTAATGAAAATTGTCCTTCAATCTCTGTTTATCCTTTCACCAACAAACTAGTTTCAGTGGCAGCATTATGGTTATAGCCCACAGAAACCTTTTCTGTGCAGTCATTTAGCTGTCAGTCTGGACGTGGTAAAACAGCAGCAAGACGGATACTGAGCCTAGGGCATGCCTGAGCCAATACCCTGCGTGTCCCTGCTTGGATGTGCACTGATTATAGTAGATCGGGAAAATATTTTCCCCAGTTTCTCTTGGCCGGTACTTGCAGCCTAGCAAGGGGAAAATATTCTTACCAGAACTCTGCTAATTGCTAACAGTGATCTTGTTCTCCATACAGAATGTGGAGATGAGGGGTGGGGATCATTTGGTGAGAGGATTGTCCTCGAATAAACACAGTTGGAAAAGCAAATGACTATGACATTTGCTGCAGAATCCCCTGATACAATATTACATCAGCACACTGTTTTGGTGTTGTTTGGCAGGGAAGGGAAAGTGTGAGCTTGGAAGATTTCTATAAACGAGTTGGTAATGCAAAATCACAATGATTTTAGGCCCATCAGCTGGCTGATGACCACAAGCAATCAACAGATGGTTGAATTACCTCCTTTGACACTTTGGTTTGTGGAACAAAATTTTTTTTTTTGTTTGATCCTGACTTCCCATCATACAGAAATTAATTTAGGTGAAATCAGGAACTTAATGTACAAGATAAAACCTTAAGCTTCTAGAAGACAACACAGGATAATATCTTTGTAACTTTGGGGTAAAGGAAGATCTCTTAAAATACAGAAAGCTCTAACCATTAAAGAAAAAAATAATAAACGAAACTTTGTTAAATTTAAGAACTTCTGTTCATCAAAACCAGAGTGAAGAAAATGACTAAGAAAGCGTACAGTGAAAGTATTACAAACACACACACATATAATCTGACGAAGGATTTAGATCTAGAATAGTTAACAAAACTCTTCAACTCAGGAACAAAAAAATCAATGTACTTAAAAGTAAGGAATAGTCTTGTACAGAGATTTTACAAAGAAGGAAGTATGAACAAATGGTCACCCTCATTAGTCATCAAGGTTATTCAAATTAAAATCACAATGAGTTCAATTTTGGGGCTTGTTAATTTAACTGAGGTGTAAATCCTTGAATATATTATTGATTCATCCTAATAAAGTTTATTGAAATTATGTTGTTATGAATTTTTTTTTCAATTTTTTATTCCTAATATTTGGAAATAGATTTTATATATTGATTGAATACTTCAACCTTGCTAAATTCACTGACACTTTTTTATAGATCCCTTAGGACTTTCTGTGTACGCAATCATGATTGTGGTATCTGTAAATAAGGACAGTTTACCTCTTCAAATTCTATGCTTCTTATTTCTTTTTCTTGCATTACTGTGCTGACTAGAACCACTAGTATTAATGCTGAATAGAAGCTTATATTATGCCATAGGTGACTGAGGCTCTATTTAGTTTTTTCAGTCTTTTATCTTCTCTGTGCTTTATTTTAGATAATTTCTATTGGCCTTTCTTCAAGTTTACTGATCTTTCTTTTGCCATTTTCAATCTGCTGTTGATCTTGTCCGGTGAATTTTTCATTTCAGGCATATTTTTCCAATTCTGGAATTTCTAGTTTATTCTTTTTCGTAGTTACCCTGTCTCTGTTGTGATTCACCATTTTTGACTCTTTATGTCTATCTTTTATCTAAATCTTTGAACATATTTATAATAATTGTTTTAAAGGTCTTTTTTTTTATGAATTCTAACATCTTTGTCACCTCTGTGTTTCTACATTCTGTATTCTGGTTTTATTTTCTTCTCTTAGGCTGATTTTTCCTGCTTTTATTGTCCAATAGTTTTTTGGGTGTATGATGAACATGGTAAATGTGTTGTTGAGAGTCTGGGTTGTATTACCATTCTTTAAAGATGGCTGAATTTTGTTAGGTAGGTCGTTAATTAGAAGTTCAGCTTGGTTGCAGGCTTTGTGGGACCAATTGTAAAGTAGCTCTTTCTATAGAACTAGAGTTGCCATATTTCTAAGGCATGACCTTTATGAAGTCTCAACTGGATGCTCTGGGTATTCATGAACGTCTCTCCACTTTGGTCACAATTTAAATGTTTTTCAGTGCTGTGTGACCTATGGAATCTTCATTCATTTCCCAGTCTTCCAGTAGGTGTTACCTGCCAGACTTCATAGAGTCTCATCCTCTGCTTGGATATCATAGTATTTGACTAACGACTCAAGGGAACCCCTAAGCAGATTTCTGAGGCTGCTGCTTTGTGTGTCTTCCTCATCTTCGTTACTGTATTCCTCATGTTTCGGCCAACTTAGCAGCTCCAAACTCCAGTCTCCTTTTTTTCTGTACAAAGAAATTGCAGCTTTCTGTTTGAGCTTGACTTCCCTGTGGCCCTGTTGGGAAAGTTCTCCCGTGTGGAAACTCAGTTCATTCATGTGTTTCCCTTCCCTCAAGGATCATTGTCATCTGTTGTCCAACGCCTAAAAACAGTGGCTTCACATGTTTTATCCAGCCTCATAGTTACAGTCCCCCCCCCCAAAAAAACCACCAAACTCATTGCCATCAGTTTGATTCCAACTCATAGCAACCCAGTAGAACTGCCTCATAGGGTTTCCAAGGCTGTAATCTTTACAAAAGCAGACTCCCATATCTTTCTACTGCGGAGCAGCTGGTGGGTTTGAACCGCGGACCTTTCGGTTAGCAGCCAAGCACTTAACCACTGCGTCACCAGGTCTCTTTTAGTTATCTATAGCAGGGACTTAAATAATTTGATACTTGTTACTCTGTTGTGGCTGGTATCAGAAAGTGTACAAAAATATATAATATATATTTTTTGGCTGTTAAATTTGTTATACAGCTACAAAATTTTTTCTCTTTGGTGATTTCAGTGAAATGTTTACATTACACTGAAAATGTGTTGATATCATCAATATTTATTTTATTCTTTTGTACATAATTAATCTTTCTGTATCCAACAAACTGTTTTTAAATGATTCATGACTAGCAAATCATTGGCATTTGGGGAGGGATCTATGCAATGTTCTTTTAGAGACTAATGTGTGAGCTCTTCTTTTGGGATTCAGAAACTGCAAGGAGAAATTTTCACTATTTTGTGGCTTTTAATTATGTTACCCTTGCATTTTTTTTCCTTTTTATTTTTTAAAACATTTATCTGCAAATCTTTGGATTTTATTTCTATTTTTTAATATCTGTATTTTAATCTAAATTTTAAGTAGATTCCTAAAGTAAGTTCACTTTGAGTACAATTTTAAGAGTACTATTTGCCAAATCTTACATATCTCACCGTAAATCACCTTAATCCTCTACCCACGGTTCTTACCACCACTTTACTGAATGTTACAATACAATTTTTATACAAGAATCATGACAAACAAAAAAATCATGTGCGTATTGTCCTTTCAATATGAAATTATAAAGGAAAGTTTGTAGCTCTTTCAGTTGGATCAACTATAGATTACAAATGTTGTTGTTGTGTTAGTTGCCACTGTGTTGATTTCGACTCATGGCGACCCCATGTTGTTGTTGTCAGGTGCCATCAAGTCAGTTCCAATTCATAATGACCCCATGTACAACAGAACGAAACACTGCCAGGTCCTGTGCCATCCTCACAATCTTTGCTATATTTGAGCCTATTGTTGCAGCCACTGGGTCATTCCATCTTATTGAGGGTCTTCCTCTTTTTTGCTGACCTCTACCAAGCATGATGTCCTTCTCCAGGGACTGGTTCCTCTTGATAACACATCCAAAGCACGTGAGACAAAGTCTTGCCATCCTGGCTTCCAAGGAGCACTCCGGCTGTACTTCTTTTAAGACAGCTTTATTCATTCTTCTGGCAGTCCATGGTATAGTCTATATTCTTCACCACCACCATAATTCAAATACATCAATTCTTCTTCTGTCTTCATTATTCATTGTCCAGCTTTTGCATGCATATGAGGCAGTTGAAAATACCATGGCTTGGGTCAGGCACATCTTAGTCCTCAAAGTGACATCTTTGCTTTTCATCACTTGAAAGGTCTTTTGCAGCAGGTTTGCCCAATGCAGTAACATCGTTTGATTCTTGATGGCTGCTTCCATGTTGACTGTGGCTTCAAGTAAGATGAAATCTTGACAGCTTCAATATTTTCTTCCCGTACTGTGAAGTTGCTTAGGATACACTATTTTGCAGATGGCATAATGCATGCAGCATTCTAAAAGCAGAAAAATAGCAAGAGGGGATGTCTGTAGATGAGTCACCTGAAGTAAAAAAAAAAAAAAAAAAAAAAAAGGACTGTTTTATCAATTGAGATTTACTATTTGGCAATCAATGGTATCATCTATTGGAAATATGAAAATAATACAGAATTTATTTAACAAACATAACAAAAGTCATACAAAACAGAATGACTAGGCATCTAACTGAGAAGCATGAGCTAATCACTCTCAAGTTAGTTAACTTGCTTGGGGATTTTATTCTTTTTTAAAAATGAGATTACCTTTTTCCACCATTTTATGGGATGACAAAAATCTGAATAAATTGCTCTCCAAGGCTTTACTGGATTCAGGTGAGGAGCATGTTTTGGGGGATTGTTGGTTTACTTTTTTTTTTTTAAGCACGCTTTCATATTTCTATCTTCTCTGCTTTCTTTCATCCTTTTTTTTTTTTTGTTCTAGGCTCTCATTGTCTGTGCCGTGCCAAATTTTCTTTATACCTTTAGCCAGTCGGTTTGTTTCCCTTTCTTTGTTCTTTCATGAACACGACAGTGACAGTAAATACTGCCGATAAAAAGGGTCTTTCTTAATCTTGATCAGGGACACCACTTTTTACTAAATGATGGAATAGGGAATACTTGTCTTTGTCATCTTCTTTCTATCTTGTTCCTGACCCAGCTCCTCCAGAATTTTCCGGATTTGTTCCAAAGTCCTTTCCGTGAGCTTCATTCTGACTAATCTAATGGAATAATCAAAGCTTAAAGTGTAGCTGAAATGTATTTGTATTGTTATTGCATTAACTAGGTCAGGCCAAACTGCTATAACAAATAGACAGAAACAGAGAATGCTTACACATGAAGGGATCTGTTTCTTGATTATGGTGGGTGTTCTCCTCCTTGTGATGACTCAGAGATGCAGACTCTTTACATCTTGTGACTCAGCCATTCCCTAGGCCCTTGATCAGTCAACATGGTCAAGAAATATTCACCACATCCAGGTCCACTGGTGGAAGAGGAGAGAGAACACAGCGGAGGCTCACTCACCTCTTACTGACCTGGGCCCAGAAATGGCTCTCATCCTATGCACTCACATTACTCTCTGGCTATGGGAGTAGTGTATTCTGATTAGGCCTGAATCATATGCTCATGCCTTGGACCAGTTTCCACTGCAGTAACACAGCATGGGCTATCCACAAGAAAGAGAATTTCTATGTTCAAGACAAGGAAAGAAGGTGATCGACAAGATGACTTCAGGCGTTCAGTACATCTTATAAGATTTCCCTTCCATATTTGTATGCTGTGACATTTGATTCAGTTCTCACGATAACTTGCTAAAGTGCTTGAGGGAAGTCAGGGAATTTTTCCCCAGGAAAATTATATTTACCTTATGAAGATTTTGAATCTAGTTTGAAAGACTTAAGGAAGTTTTTTTTCTTAATTTTTATTCTAAATGTGAGGTTAGGTATAGTGGTTAAGGTTATAGGCTTAGGAAACCATACTTCTTGAATTCAAAGCCAGGATCTACCATGTTTTACTTGTGTAACTTCTTAGACATGTAACCTTGGGCAACTTACTTATTGCCTCTTTATGCTTCAGTTTCATAAAATGGTTGAGATAATAATGACTACGTCATAGGTTTGTTGTGAAGAATCAACAAGATAATACACATAAATCATTTTGAAGAATACCTGGCACACAATAAATACTCAGTAAATGCTAGTTATTATAATAATAATATTGACCGATATTATTAGCACTATTATTCATTCTCTCACCGAAATATGTACACATTTTATAGGTATGAGCAAATTTTGGCTCTAAAAGGAAAGCTCTTGATAAATGTTAGCTCTCAAGGATAAAAAAAAAAAAAAACCCACGAGAAAACTATACCATTATTTAATTCCGTGCTTTCTCCCACTTGCTTTGCCTCCTGATGGTATTTCCATTTGTTTTTGCAAAAGTCAGTATTTTCCTGTTTCTCTCTTTAAAATAGATTTTCATGTGGGACATGTAAACAGTGTCTGAAACAAGTGAAATCAAATTCTCCCAAGTGTAACAACAAATAGGTAGGAAATTATGAACCTGAAACCATAGTTCACAGAAAGATGGTAAAGAGCAGTCATTTTAATAGGAAAGAAACCAAAAATGAGAAAGAGGAAGAGGGGGATGTATGTGTGTTTCACAGAGATTGATAATTAGAGATTTCACAAGAGGGGTCTCAAGCAAGGGGTCAAATTCATATAGAAACAAAATATTATTTGGCTAAACTTTTTTTGGGATCAAGGAAGAGCTTCATTTGGTTTCATGTGAGCTTATTGACACTTCCTCTTGCTGTTTTCTCAACCAGTCCTCCAGGGACTTGATACACCATGTCTGATTCTTCATAAATCAGCTAAAGTTTAGAGTGATATTGACAGTGGCTTTGCCAACTCCATTGTTTTCTGTCAAGAGTTTTATTCGGCCTCCGAACAATTTGCTGTGAACGCCCTTGTTTGCTTGCCCCATAGGTCTTTGTTCAGGCTGAAAACTTTGATTTATAACTGTATATAATTGATGGCTGTGGGGTAGGGGGACTATAGCTCATGCTCCTCCTCTTTTAATCTAGCTTTGCCTAGAAATCCATGTAGTGGAGCATTCTCAAGGGAACCAGGCTGGGAAATTTTCCATATACCCAATGGGAGGCCATTAATCATGGTGAGGAGCGTGTTTGTGAAAGTAAAGAAAAGTCAGACTACCTCAAGATGGCATAGCTGAAGAATAGATGTCGAAGCTAATGTATTCATTGTGGGACATTTATAAAGGAAAGCTGGGCTATATGGTGAACTAGATATATTTGCTGCTCCAAAAGCAAAATTTGACATTAGTTCTTCAAGTTGTTAGTATTGAAAACCTGCTCTGTGAGTCCCTGACAAGTTGCTAAGTTGTTGAGTGGGGAGCAGTTGAAAGCTCTTTTTAAATAGCACAAGTCTCTTTTTTCTAATAATGGGGAAATAAAAAAGCAAAATACAGATTTTTTTGGCAGCTTCGTTACAATGTAGTTTGCAGTACCTGTCATTCTAGTATTTGCTGAATTTAATGCCATGTTCTCTCCTCACCTCAGCCCCTTTAGGTTTTAATAATTCAAAAAGAATCTGTGAAACTTTCTAAGTTGCACATTTCTTTAGGGTGCAAAGGTTGATACTAAGTTTCTGAAAGTAATTAGAGACTCTTATCAAGATTTAGGAAGAGCATACCGAAACTTTTTTTTAATTCATTGTGAAAATATCAGCCTTTATGATTAATTTTTGGTTTATTTTGCTTTTCCTTCATAAAAACTACTTTG
The DNA here is from genome assembly GCA_030035585.1 of Dugong dugon. Taxonomy (NCBI): domain Eukaryota; kingdom Metazoa; phylum Chordata; class Mammalia; order Sirenia; family Dugongidae; genus Dugong; species Dugong dugon. Next base: position 14,492,669 of record CM057480.1, on the reverse strand, counting down.
CCATTTAAATGTGTTATGATATTTCAATAGCTTGCTCATAAAAAATATATATGTGGATATATATATGTGTGTGTGTGTGTGTATATATATATATATATATATATATATATATATTTGCAAATGAATTATCATACCAAAATTGGAGTGATACATCACTAAATACAGTAAATTTTTAATGGATTATTAACACAAAAGTATTTTAGTGATTAAGAATGCTGATCCAGCAGGGATAAATAAAGGAAGTAACAAAGAAAGTCAAAGAGAGTTCTAAGCACTGATGGACCTGGATCTTATCCCATAAAAATATCCCGAATTATGAGAAAAGATATGTTGAAATGTTGCTTAATATCAGTTCACTCTATTTACTATGTAAACAGTTCTTGCTGTTGAAATGCGACTTAACAGAGGTCTGGAGCAAGAATATTCTAGGTTTGTTTTTTTTTTTTTTTCCCCCATCAATCTACTGATGTAGGCATTATTTAAAGTTGTTTTATTTTTACATTGTTTTATCTCTATGAGGCTCAGCAATAGTAAGCCTCTCCTTGGAATGGAAGCCAAGAAGATTTTCAATTCATTTCCTCCTCTTTAGAGGAGTATGAACTGATAGTTTCCATATGAATGATGCTGAAGTCAAAATGGAAATAGTGCTTTTCCTAGACTGTATTCCTAGTTAATTCAGAATCCTTTGAAATAAGGAGAAAGACAGTTCCCAGATGCTGGTACATTAGCACTGGGAGTTCCCACTTAATGACAGGAGAATCAATGGGCCTTGGAGAACAGTCCCTTAACATTGATCTGATGGGGGCTGTAACTGCAATCCAGCCCTACTGATGTGACTTATCAGAAAAATATTCATTAAGCAAATGACCAAAAGCAGTGATTAAAATCCATAGTTAATCTGAATGAAAGCACAAAATAACGCAGACATCAGACAAGTTTGAAGAATTAACAATCCATTTCCTTGAAGGGAGTGAGAGGCAAGTGCCAAGGATCCAGCTTACCTCTTGGCACCGCTGCATATCATCAGCAAGAACTGTGCCCAGGATAATGCAGGTGAGAGAGAGGTATGCTCTCTAGTGTTTTGTACTTTTTTTGGAAAAACAAGTATTCGGGGAGCAATTCTAATATAGGAAATTTTTGAGCCTCCCTGAACTTCTGATGTTTATTCGTTTCTTTGCTTTAACAGCTTTGCATTTCAAAACCATTATTTAAAGTGTTTACACAAATGTTTTAATCTTAAGAGCTATTTTACTACCTCTGTTCAATATGTAGGGAGCCCTGGTGGTGCAGTGGTTAAAGGGATCAACTGCTGATCCAAAGGTCGGCAGTTCAAAACTGCCAGCGGCTCCTGGTAAGAAAGATGTGATAGTCTGCTTCCTTAGAGATTTACAGCCTGGGAAACCCTGTGGGGTCGCTCTGTTTGGAATCGACTGGAAGGCAGTGGGTTGGGTTCAATATGTGGAGCGCTGGTGGTACAGCAGTGGTTAAGAACTCGGCTGCTAACCTAAAAAGGTTGAGAGTTCGAATCTACCAGGTGCTCCTTGGAAACCCTATGAGGCAGTTGTACTCTGTCCTGTAGGGTTGCCATGACTTGGAACCAACTTGATGGCAGTGGGTCTCTTTTTTTTTTTTTTTTGGTTCAATATGTAACTTCCCTACCTTAAAATAACCTACTGTCCTTTTAATCACAATCGCCTGTCTTCATAGTAAGGCAAAGCTTCAGAACAAAATATCACCCTGGACATTTTCCATTGAACACTTCCCTTGTTGTCTGATACTGTGTATAGTGTAGATGTTGTTGCCTTGGGGGACAGTATTTTTTATTAGACTTTTGGGATGCACTCCCGTAATATAAAGAGAGTGAGTCCTCTTTCACTTCTTTATCTGAACAGTTCAGATTAGATAAAAATAAGATAGTCACGCAACAGAGGAGATAAAACTGCCCCTGCCCCCAAATAAAGTCTAACTTTTTCACCCTAAGCAGAGAAGATCCTCAGAAACAGCCAATATACACTTAAATGAATCATTACTTTATGGCATATTATAACAAGTGCCCTGTATTCAAACTCACACTCCATTTTTCATGTAGAGGAAGAGATGGTTTCCTTCAAGAAAGCTTTGAAATAATCCAGGATCTCAAAAGTACTACATGCATATTATTGAAACAAGAGATGGAGCTTCTTGGCTGTGTTCCAGAAAAGCTGAAGTAGGTTAAAGGACTCAATGAACAGTCATAGCTTTGCGTGCAATTATTTAATTGGAGAATAGATTTTTCTATCACTGCCCCTCACATGGCAGCCATTCGATTCCGGGGCTTGGATTAAATGTGTCATCAGTGGGGCCTATTTAAGGATCTTTATGGAACAACAATCAGTCCCCTGGGCACACCCATGTCAACTGCAATAATAAGATCTGCGCAAGTGTGTGAGAGGTGTTTTCTTGCAGGATGTACAGAGAGTTGAGTATGCGCTGTGCTGCTACTGGCATACTTTCTGCGGTCTGAGTTACACTGACTCCTGATGGCAGAGGTTGGAACCTGAATTCAGCCCGTCCATGGGATTTTATGATTTCCTTAGGAAAAATGAATCCTCAAGCTACTGCCCTCTTTCTAAGCACAGGTGAGTCTTTGGCAAAAAGGACAGATGTAGAGGAACTGTGACTTTCCTTTCTTCTATAGGAAATAAAAAAACAAACTTGTTGCCATCGAGTTCTGACTCATAATGGCCCTGTAGGACAGAGTCAGTCTGCCCCATAGGGTTTCCAAGAAGCACCTGGTGGATTCGAACTGCTGACCTTTTGATTAACAGCCAAACTCTTTAATTATTATGCCACCAGGGTTTCCAATAGCTACTGCCAAACCAAACCCTCAAACCAGACAGCTCCTAGTCCTGTCTTGCTTTCATGCCTTTTACAAAGTCCACCATCTGTGTCATACGGCATAGATATGAATTTTATAGACTTCACAATTAGGTTTTCCTTTGGTTAGGTCTTTTCCTGCTTACTCTCCGAGTAGTCATATACATAAACGCACGCAGCTAAGTATAACTGGAGTGTTTGTGGAGTGGGCACTAAAAACAATTTGTCACATTAAACCAGTAGGATGCGTCTAAAAGCATTCTGAAGACTGAAATCTGAACATCTGCGTCAAAGAAACAGCAAAAACCCTAATCTGTTGGTGCACCTGTCGAGAGTTGTGTAAAAAGGTTGAGTCTGGGGTTTATTTTTCCCTCCGTGGTGCAGTGATAGTAATGGTTGGGTCTACATATTCTGCGAGTTATCTCAAAATTGATATATATAAAAAAAAAATACATCCTCCAACGTGGTTGAGTCAGAAGACGTGGGGAGATTTATTTCCAAGATCTGTGGATGATGTTGAGGCATGCCGTTTCACTTCAAATTAAGAAACCAATTGTCACACAGTGTTCTTTTATGGACTTTTAGTATTTGGATAATTTGGATAATTGAATGGCTATGCTGTGCCTCACTATAGCTTAAGAGGCATCTATTTCGAGATTGGGGAGGAACGGAAACAAGTGCTTTTACATCCAGGCTCCAGGAATCTGCTGACAAGGCGCTTAGCAGGGAAGAGGCGGTTCCTGTTGGTTGCTTAGAAAAGTTCACAAAATCTGTCCCATCTGTTAAGTGACAGAAAAAAGTATCTAACCGAAAAGGTTGCAGAGTATTGTGATGTTTGAGCTCTTTTGAGAGCAGGATGGCAAGGCAAATACTCCCAATGCCTTTTTCTTTTAATCATTTAGGACTTTTTGTTTGTTCATTTGTTTGTCCAGCGTCTTAAAAGGGAGGTGATAGGTGAGACTGTTCTCAAAGTGTCTCCTGCTAATTTGTAGGCAGTCGTTCCTCCAGAATTTAGAAAAAGCTGAAGCAGAAACTAGTTGTCTCTAGCTTTTATTTTTGCAATTGCTTCTAATGCCATCTTTCCCAGGGTGCTGGTAAGGTATGCAATCTGTTATTTCCAGCCACCAAAGCAGGCTGCTACCTAGAAATTACAACTGTTGACTGACATGTCATGCTTGTTCCTTTTTTTTCATGCAAGAATGTAAAATAACATTTTATAATTGTGGAAAAGTTTTAAGAATGCCTGCCTTATGATAAAATATGCCCCTGCAAAGTATGTTATCTGGCTATGTACTTGCTGTTGGTCATCAGGACATTTTTCCACTGAACGGATTTCCAGATAATAATGTCACCTGAACATGAATTCCAGATTTAAGGGAAGACATTTCATGCAAAGTTTGTTTTTCCTTGTGCCCTTATACAGTCTGTCATGTTAATTTAGGAGGGAGGGAGGGAGGGAGGACTGAGCCTGCAACTCAGATCAGCTAAGGTATTTCTTACAGCCTTACAGAGATATGGGAGAAAAGAGATATTAAATTACAGTATCCCAACTGCCGTGTTCAACTCAGTGGGATTCCGTCGCCACTTGGAGTGCGAATGTTGCTCACAATGGCGTTGACTGTGGATTAGTCTCACGCGATGCTCATTCCTTGCTCTCATTCAGTTGGTAAGTTACAGTTCTCTCGCTCGCAGTGGGCTTGCTACTTTTCATGGTTTTTTACTACCTTCCCCGTGTGGCACACACAGCTTGTGCTTGACTACTAACCTAAAGGTTGGCAGTTGGAACCCACCCAGAAGCTTCCCAGAAGAAAGACCTGGTGATCTGCTTCCAGAAAGATTACAGCCAAGAAAACCCTGTGGAGAAGGTTTCCTCTGTAAAACATAGGGTCGCTATGATTCAGAATCAACTTGACTGCAATGAGTTTGTTTTTTATTTTGGTTTCTCCACTGGAAGATTAGGCTTTGGTGGTGGTTTCGTTTGTTAGTTCTGTGATCTAACATTAAAGCTCTGATTTTTCTCCTTTTATACAAGTATCTAGATTGGGGTAGATTTCTTCCCCCTTGTTTTTAATAGATGAGAATTACGAGTGTTACTTCTCAGGACCTCCTATGAGCATGGAGCTTATAAATCATCACCATAGTATTACAAAAGCAAAATATAGGATTCTTCCTATTGCCAGCACTATACTGGGATTTAAATATATTTGAGTACCTTCCTCTTCCTTGCCACTGTGTGATGAATGACCCATTTTCCCATTCATTTATCAAGCACCTACTATGTACCTCTGGTGGACATGCAAAGATGTTTATGACAGCACTTCTCAGACTCTAATGTGCATGCAGATCACCTGGGGATCTTGTTAAAATGCAGATTCTCCCGTAGGAGATTCTTCAGTCCTAAAACCCACGTAGGCAATGTCGATAGTGCTGGTCTGTGAGTAGCAAGAACATAGGGCGCCCTTTCTGAACTTGGAGCCCTGATGGCACAGTGGTTAAGAGATCGGTTGCTAACCAAAAAGTCATCAGTGTGACTCCACCAGCCGCTCCTTGGAGACCCTATGGGGAAGTTCTGCTCTGTCCCGTAGGATCACTATGTGTCAGAATCAACTTGACAGCAACGAGTTTGGTTTTTTGGTTTTTGTGAAATTACATCGTATCTGGTTATATGTGAACTTGCACACCTAACCACATAACAGAGGACAAACTGTAAAGAGGGAGACATTTAGCTAACGTTGATCATCTACTATGTGTAGGTCACATGCTGTGCTAAATGAATGTGGGATGGCCCCTGACCTTTAAGAAGCCCTCCATTTGGCATGAGAGATGGGCATAGAACCCATGAATTGCGTTAGAGCATGACAGAGCTCTGTTCCAAAGAAGACAGTGGAAGCAGGGAAGGGGAGCAGCTTTGCTTGGGTGGGTCAGGAAGGTATCACAGAAGGTGACATCCTTCAGCTGAGTCTTGAGGGGTGAGTGAGAGGTTTCTAAGCTGATTTGGTAGGAAAGCACGTTTTCAAAAGCGGAGAGGCACAATGTAGCACAGAGCATTTGAGAGAGCTCACAATTGCTGGGGCAGCTGTGACAGTTGACCGTATCAGGAAATGCAGTTCACAATTAAAAAAAATATTTGCCTGTCATATGTCAGGTGTCTTACACTTATTAGTTCTAGCCGTACAATGACCCTGAAGGGGAGATGATATTGTTCCCATTTTGCAGACGAAGAAACTGAGGTTCAGAGAGAATAAGGAATCTGCCGACAGATACACAGCTTGTAAGAGGCTGAGCTGGGCTTCAAGTCCAAATCCCTTTGACACCAAAGTCCTAGGTATTGACCCTCCACCAAGCATGGGGAAATCAGCAGAAGTCAGATCATAAAGACTCTTGTATGCTACTCCAAGGAGGTTAAACTGAGTCCTTTGAGCGCCGGAAAACCCTGGAAGAGTTTTAAGCAGAGAGATGGCATTTGGAATTTTGAAAGATTATCTGGAAGATGTGTAAAGGTAAAATAAAAGGGGGTCTTGTAGCGGTAGATGACGAAGCAATAAGTATTAAGCACCTAGAACTGTCAGCCCATGGGTACTCTAGGAAAATATGGACCTCATCACATTCAAAGAGCTTATAGCCTGGTTGATGAAAAAACATTTATATACTCACATAAGTGAGTGCTCCCAAGTTCAGAGTAAGGGACCAGTACGTACAATGTCTGAGAAGCAGCTACGGTTATTGTCCAGAGTCAGGAGGAAGGGATGGTGGGACCCAGCAGTTCTGAGACCCTGCTCCCATAAAACCCAGCCATCGAGTTGCTTTAACAGAGTTCAATCTGCTTATACTCACAATTCTATCAGAGGTCTATTTGATGCTATCTCCCAGCCTTTCCGCTATTAACATCACTAAACTCTGTTTACATTTTTCCCCAAGGGGATGAGTTCTCCATATCAATGGATGATGGCATATGTAGCATATACACTTATAAACTATACCATGATAGTCATTTATTAAGCACCTACTATGTCTTGGGAAAATAGCACAATTCTTCTGGAGGAATCCCATCATTCTCGTTTCACAAAGGGAGGAAATTGCAATGCAGAGAAGTTACATAACTTGCCCCAGGTCTCAGAGCTTGTCATTGTCAGGGTCTGACCCAGGTCTTATCGATGTCAGTCTTTTCATTTTATCCTTGGCAGCACTGCCTCCCTTTTTATGCCTTACGTCTCTAGACTGCTTTTTAATTTTCAAAACCATTTTACTTGTTTGATATGTTTTTGTTCCTACAAATGCTAGAGAGGAAGGTAAGGGGATAGTTACCCATTTGACAGATGAGAAGAAAGACTAGAGAAGCAGTGGAATAATCCCAGGATCACAATTACTTGGTCTTTTTTCTTTTGGACTCTTGTCTAAAGCTTTTTCCTTTTGACCTGAGGCCTCATCCCAAGGTTCACTGGTTCCCAGACTTGGCTGCACAGTGTGATGACCTGGAGATCTTTGAAAAATACTGGTGCTTGACTTTCACCCCCAGACATTCTGATTTACTTGGAATAGAATGCCAGCTGGTATCTAACAGATTCGTGGGAGAAAAAGTCAGATGTGACACGGGGGAAAAGAAGTCAGGCCATGAAAAGTGCCATCTTTTTATGCAAATAAGGTGCACCTTTTGTTTGCTGGCCACGCCCTCCTCCCCTCCTCCAGGCACCTGCGCAGTCGTCACCCTGCCAATCTTTTTCCACATGTCACTGTAAAAAAAAAAAAAAAAAAAAAAGCATAGAGCACTTGTGAAAATCCTTGCAGAGGGAGGGTGTGGCCAGCAAACAAATGCAGAAGACATGCATTATTCATGTAAAAATATGGTAACCAGATTTATTATATTCACAGTTCCCAGAGAAGTACACAGCATGCCACCAAGGGCCATAAGGGAGCGAGACTGGGTGCAGGGCAACTGCAAGGGGAAGAGCGAGAGAGAGAGTGAGAAACTGGGGACAGCTGCCTTTATTGGGGTTTCAGGGTGGGGTTAACTGGTTAGCTATGCTTGTCGGTGGTTGGCTAGTTTTTTTTGTTTGTTTGTTTTGTTTTTTAAGTTTGCACCTAAGGGTGAAGTTGTGTGAGTTACCAAGGGGATTATCAAATGGGACCAAATGGTGTTTACTTCAGTGCACCAGAGGAGGCCTGAAACTAAGGCAAAGGAGAAGGACCTACTGTTGGGCTGGGACCTAAAGTTCATGCTCAGAAAGTTGGAGCGTCAGAAACGATTTAAATTTTTAATGCAGCTGGGCACTGGAATTCCAAAGCTCTCCAGAGAATTTCAGAATCACTACCAGCCACTTTTGAGATAGTAGGTTTGGAATTGGATTAGAGTAGTTGTTCTCAAAGTGTAGTCCCCGGACCAGAAGCATCAACACGACCTGGGAACTTACTAGAAAGGCAAATTCTTGAGCTCCACCCAAGACTTAGTGGAACCCAGCAACCTGTGATTTAACCAGCTTTCCAACTGATGCTGATGCACATCAACGCTCTTGGCCATTATTGTTGTTAGGTGCTGTTGAGTTGGTTCCGACTGATAGCGACGCTATGTACAACGGAACAAAACACTGCCCAGTCCCTCTGCCATACTTCCGAAAAGTTTATGGTGTGGAACATCGTGACCAGCTGTCTGCTATTTTTACTGAGACCAGAACTCAGGAAAAATGTATTCAAACCCAAATGACAGTACAAGGCATTCAGATTTGTATTGAAAGATGGATTTCCTGGCAGTGTCGGTTGCCAACTACAAGAATGAAAAACCGAGGGAGGGTTTTGGAATCCATCTGGGGGTGGGCAGAATATACTGCACCATCAAAAGGAAAAGGAATAAATTGGTCTCTGGAGAAAACAAAGCAGTAAGTATGGTCATCTGAATTCACTTTAGTCATTTACGGTGCTTCCTTCCTGGGCTTTGAAGTCAGGGGTGGCATCCTCTTAACGGGCACCTTTTGTTTCCACTTGAAAATCTCAATGCCGTTGAAATGTACATCTTCTGAATAGTTGCATACTTATGGCAGAAAGCAAGTGTGTGTCGCCTGTGAAGTGAAGGGCTGGGTTATGGATGACAAAGCGACTTCTCCCCTGCCTCTTTCCCATTACTGGGCTACTTAATGGACATCATTTCCCTGCTACTGCAATTAGTTTTTTTCAACATTATAATTTTAAGTAACTCAGTATATGAGCTAATTTCCCTCTTGCCCTTTGGTGCGTGTTCATTCAGTGTGGCTGGTTTTCATCATATTTTTCAAGTATTCCCCACTGGACTTCACTCAGTAGCTGCTTGGGTTAGGTGTTTTTGGTCACCCTTTCACTTTTCAGATGACAATGGTTTATGAAAGAAATGAGTCCAGGATATTTGGGGGAAGGAGGAAGTAAGGGTTAATACAATATAATTGTTTAAACTGAGAACTTACGTGAAGCTCTGGGAGAGGAAAGAGGGAAGGGAAATATTTATGCAAGGCTAGAGGCCTTTGAAGAGATTGTAAGAAGATTTGCGGGGAAATGGTATCTAAATTTAATGCACAGATTCAAAAAATCCAGCTGCTTGACATCAGTCATTAGTTGCCAATTCTAAGATGCTTTATATATATGCAAAATATCCCCCTATAATTTAGTAAATTGTTTATTTTTAGTTGTACCATTTTTTAACCAATAACTGACTTTGAGTTTTACTTTGCCATCATTTGACTTCTTCTGATTTCATCATGTCGCAACGAGATAGATTGACACAGTGGCTGCCACAATGGGATCAAGCATAGCAATGATTGTGAGGATGGCGCAGGACTGGGCAGTGTTTTGTTCTGTTGTACATTGGGTCACTATGAGTGGGAACCAACTCGACAGCACCTAACAACAACAACATTCTTAAAATACAGTGAAAACGCTGAGGAAAAGAGGCAAGAAAGGGTGGGGAAGAGGACAGATTAGCCACTTTTACCTGGTCTAGGTGGGTGTGTTTCACCTCCTAGTATCTCAAGATGATTAATCTGGGGATGGGCCCTGCATATTAATCATCTGTCAGCTGAGGCTCCTAAGGAAGAGTAATCTCCTTGTAAATTCGATATCGCCAGTAGAGAACAGACCCCTCAGTAGGAAAATGGCTTCTGAACCACTTCATCAGCTAAGAAGTGATATAGGGTATGAAATGACGTTCTATTTCAAATTCTCTCAAGGTTCTCTGGCAGAGGCTTCTCCGTCTGTGGACTTGAATAAAGAGTCATAGACAAACCTGTATTGCTGGCAGCCAGGAATGAAAGAGATATATTTGAACACACCTCAGTAGCCTCGCTTGATGGGTAGTTTCTTCTGGGATTTTTTGTCGTGATTTAGCTGAAAGAGTGCAAATGACTTGAAAAGTGGAGGAAGAGCAAACAAGCATCTACAAAGTTATCTCATGGAGGGCACTGCCATGAGTGACAGTGGACAGCTGGGCACTTGCCTAGCCAAATCCCAACCCCAGCTGGGCACACCTCCTCATCGCTCACACTTCTTTTTGCTCAGTTGTGCACCTGTGTCTCAGGCGCCATGATTCCACTTCTAGATATACTTTTAGCCTTCCTTTGAGTTTATCCAGATTTTACCACTACAATCACTTGTGAATTCTGAGCATATACTACATGCCGACAGTGAGTTAGATTTGAGTTTAAGAGATAAAAAGGTGATCTTTGCCTTTGAGTTTCTTACAGTCTGTTGGAGATTCAGACATGAAAATAGCCAGTATATAGTACCGTGAGATAAGTACTGGCAATTTTCATTTGTTCTTAACTTTTTGCTGAAGTGTCCATGTAGAATTGTGTACACATTGTGCTGAGGGTTTTCACCAGGAGCAATGGGAGCACTGTAGAAGGAGTATCTGAGCAAGCCTGAGGAATTCAGGGACACTTTCCACAGGAGGTGAAGCAGAAAGTGAGACTGGAAGGGTGATTAGTTATTTTCAGGCAGGCAAAGGTAGGTGACTGACGGGAGGGTGAGCATTCCAGATCAGGAATTCTTCTTAGCCCACCTTTGCCAGAAAGGGTTCCATAACTATTCAGGCTCTCACTGGTCACCTTCTCTTAATCACAACTAGTTACCCGAGTGTTAGCACACAGCTTAGGAGTTAGAGACTTCTACCCTGATGCATCATCCACACTTATTTTCCATGTGTTTTTCTTTATTCACCAACTAGGTGAAGTTGTGGATGCAAGATGAATTAGAGCAATTCCTATGTTGTGTAACTTGGGCGAAGAATTTCGCCTATACAAAGCTCCGTTTCCTCATTTGTAAAGGATTGTTAGGAAAAGGTCAACCCAGATGAGAGGCTGGAAAACTATAGTCTGTGGGCTAAATCTGGCCCACCACCTGTTTTTGTAAATAAAGTTTTATTGGAACACAGTCACACTCATTCATTTATATATTTTCTAAGGCTAGTTTCATGCTACAGTGGAAAAGTTGAATAGTTGCAATAGAAACCATCTGACCTGAGAAACCTGAAGTATTTGTTGTCTGGTCTTTTACGGAAAAAGTTTGCTGACTCCTAGATGAGAACCATGCGAATACTCTGTAAACTTTAAAATCCTGTGTGCATTTAGCATGCTTCTATTATCGTTGTTGTTAATCCTGGGTAAATCATGATTCTTAATGCCTAATATATTCATTATCCCTCTTCTCAATAGCAACCACCCACACCCACATCCAGCTTAAATTGTAAGTGCTCTTCATTTTATTAAGTTATGGTTAAAAGAATTTTAAAAGTGTTTTTCTCTAAGGTATTTAAAATGCTTCTATCCTACACTGTGTGTCTTAGTCATCTAGTGCTGCTATAACAGAAATCCCACAAGGGGGTGGCTTTAACAAAGAGAAATTTATTCTTTCATAGTCTAGGAGGCTACAGGTCCAAATTCACAGTGCCAGCTCTAGGGGAAAGCTTTCTCTCTCTGTCAGCTCTGGATGGAGTGACCTTGTCATCAATCTTCCCCAGTCGAGGAGCATCTCAGCACAGGGACCCCGGGTCCAAAGGATGTACTATTCTCCTGACTCTTGTTTCTTGGTGGTATGAGGTCCCCATGTCTCTCTGCTTGCCTCTCTGTTTTATATCTCAAAAGAGGTTGGTTTAATACACAATCTAATCTTGTAGATTGAGTCCTGCCTCATCAACATAACTGCCACTAATCCCATCTCATAAACATCATCGAGATAGGATTTACAACACATAGGAAAATCACAAAATGGTACACAATATCACACAATACTGGGAATCATGGCCTAGCCAGATAGATGCACATGTTTTGGGGGGACACAATTCAATCCATAACACTATGGTATCACTATTTTCAGCTGCTAGAGTGAGAACAAGGGCTTCATTCCATTTCCTGCTGCAAGCTCAGTGTTCACTATGTGCCTAGCTCAGAGAGTGCATGAAAGAGGGACTTGGTGAAGGTGAAGTGATTAAATAGTCATGACTGGAGGTGGTGAGCATAAAAGGAGGGATGGTAGTAGAACAGGTAGGCACTCCCCAAACCTCTTGCCTTGGGAGCATCCTTTAAAGAAAGCAGTCCAGTTGTCTGGGGGACCTATTGTGGACATTCATAGGGTTTCTTAGCAATGTGTAAAGGGAGGGCTAAATTGCCAAGATAAGCTTTCAAAGGAAAAATGTTAATGTAACAGAATGCGAGCATTGTGAGTGAAGCATTTCATTTATACTGTCTTAGAAAAGAACAACTTACCGGGGGAAAAAGTTCATCTGAAAAATACCAAGATTAAGATGCATATGTATCACTGAATCAAATTATATCTCCTTAGATATTATTACACTATTAACATTTTTCCATTACTGTCAATTTTCCTCTAACGTTCTCTTGAGTATTTTCTGGATAAAAAAAGCTTTCATTATACAGTAGATGATGCCTAAACATTTGTGTAAAGGTTTTGTTGATGTAAGTCTGTCCACGGAAGGCCATTGGAACCCTCCATTTTGGCCCTTGTAATCTTTGTCTCAGTTCTTAGGTGCTCAGTAACCAGATGCAGATCCACACACAGTGCACCTCAGAAGTGCTTCTGGAAAGCTTGACTTCCCTCCACCCTACATTGATTTTCCTCCATTTGGGAGTGCAGCCCCCTGACTCAAATAGGCAAGAAAGCTGTTGGAGGACATTAGTGACTATTAGTGGACATTAGTGACTATTAGTAAATGCTTCCCTCTTCAGACCACCTTGACTCATTTGCCTTTGGTCTTTATTCAGTTTAAGACATCATTTCCTTGTCTTACGAGACTCTTTTCCTACTAAACAAAAGCAAGGTCTACTTTGCCTTATTCACCACCACATCTCTACCGACAACATTTCTGTTTTTGCAACTCTTACTTTCTGGGGCGTAAAGAATATTCCTACAATAAATAATTTAAAAAAAATAACAAGGGAATCGATGATGGTAAGTAATATGTGGAGAATTTAAATATGGCAGTGCTTGATTGGAGGAGCAAATCTAAGTGCCATTTAAGCTGTGATCTAAACAACAGGAAGGGGCTAGCCTTGCAAAAATGAGGGGGAAGAGCGTTCTAGATACCAGATTTAACTGAAGCCTAGAAGTATACTTACCTGAAGAAAAATTTAAAAAGTGAATGGCTTAGGAAAAGTAGAGAAGACTTTAAATTCAGAATAGCAAAATCTGAAGAGTAATCAGGCATGTGATTCTTAAGAATATATGTGTTTGCCATAATCAACCAAATTGTTCTATTTTCTTTTTTCTTTTTCTACTGGTCAGAGAGGTAAGGTATTAAACATAGCATATGTGATCTGTGAGTTGGAATCGACTAACGGGCACACAACAACATGTGTGATCTGGCAATAAAGGGTGACTGCTGTTTATTGCAGGGACATTTACAGCAGAGTTACATCTTGCGAATGAATGTATGGGGCCCATGTACAATTTCATCCTGTGATGGCTGTTCCGATGAAGCTAGGAGATTCCCATCACCACTCAGGAAGTTTTAGAGGGGGCAACACATAGGTCATTATATAGCAAGATCTAAACCATCACTCATATGCTAGGGAAGGTCATGGGCTGGGGTGGGGAGACATTGGAAGTGGAGGAAATTGGATCATTACCCTTAGGTTGAGATTCAATTCCATTTGTCAGTCAAAGACTTCTGTTGTTCCTTAGCACCACACCCAGAGCTGAAGCTCAGAGCATGCACTTGGGCTAGAAATTGAAAAATATAGTTAACATGCCCCACACAGGTTACACTTAAGGGGCAGTTGGAGATGATTACTGGATTTATTTGGCAGAAAGTCATCTCTGAAATCCCGTGATGTCATTGACGAAGTTACTTGTTAACATGGCAGGTCTTGGATCTCTCTTAAGGGTCAGTGGAGGTCAAGCTTAACCAGAAGGTAACTGAGGTCTTTGGTGGCTGGAGGTTTTCCCTCATGGCATTTCTAGTCTGCAGAAAAGACACTCTATGACCTGTACTGAAACTGAGCCTGTAAGAATTCTGAAAGCTCCTGGGAACCGATAATAACAGTAGAACATGCACATGGGAAAGAAAAAGTAATAATAAACATATACAACGAAAAGTGAAAGCCTTTTTCTCTGTTCCCATCCCCAACCAGCATCACCTGGCAATTTTCCATAAAAATATGTGTAAAGGAAACATTGCATTATCTAGCATATGAATATATCCTTTTAAATTGTAAAATTATATACTATTACATATAACATTATTATATACATATTATTATATATCATATATACTGTTATTGCAAATGGCTCATTTCACTTAAAGATGTATCTTGAGGACCTTTCCATGTCGGAACATATAAGTAGGTCTACCTCATTTTTTGTGTAGATGTACCAACATTTGTATTAAAAACAAAACAAAACAAAAAAAAAACCCACTGTTGTCGAGTCAATTCTAACGCATAGTGACCATATAGAACAGAGTAGAACTGCACCATAGGGTTTCCAAGGAGTGCCTGGTGGATTCCAACTGCCAACCTTTTTGGTTAGCAGCCATAGCTCTTAACCACTACACCACCAGGGTTCCCAAAATTTGTATAGCTAGTCTTTCGTTAATAAACTTCCACATCATTTTTCTCTTATATTTTGCTGCTATTGTCAATATGGCATATCCTTGGCATACTTTTTTCACTCTTTCCACAGGATACTTTTCAATGAGATGGCTGGCTCCAAGAATATATACATGTTAAATTCTCAAAGAAAATTGCAAATAGGCTTTCAAAAAGTTTGCACCAATATATATTCCCACCAACAGTATATAAGGGTTTCTACTTCCGCATATCCTCTTCCTCCCTGAGTACATTCAAATTTTTATATTTCGGCTGCTCTATTAGGTGAAAACTCGTGTCTCTTTGTTTTGATTTGCATCTCTTAAAAATAATTTTGATTAAAGGGTAAACACTCGGAGACCATAGGGATTGAGAGTAAGGTCTCCTGTAAGCCTGGTACAGGTCTACAATCTTTGAGTCAACCCTCAGGGCTAGATGTGTTTAAAAATTAAGAATGTTTCAGATTTTAGAAAGATAATATATACAGATGCCATAAATTATGTAACCATTCCCAATCTGGTTTGGCCCAGCACTCCCTAATCAAGCACATCAATATTCAGCAGCAAAATGTATAAATGTCCCCAAAAAGTGGGGTAAGGAAAGATGGTAAGTACCCTTACATCAATTCAGGAAAAGGTTTTGCCACAAAAACTAAGTTTAGATCAGGTAAGTTCTTGCCTCCAAATGAGTTGTGAAAAGAACTTTTGGTATTGAGAGATGTTTGGATTTCAAATCTGAAGTTAAGGTATTGTGAGCATATATAAAGAAGTGCTCCATGAATGGAGAAGGAAGGAGGACTGTCTAGGATGGGTAGGAAGCACAGAGGTGGAATCTAACAAGCTCTGAGTCGGGGGGACAGGCTGAGAGTCCCTGGCACCATGCAAAGGTGGCTAAAAGCAGCTGCCAGGAGCATCCCTGTTTCTGTTGTTGTTTTCTTTGGACAGGAGTACCTTTGCACTGTTGGCCAGTGGTTGATCTCATCGTTGGTCAAGGTGCCATTTGAGAGACCTACTAACAGCAGGGAGAATAAATTAGTTCTTCACATAGCATATCTAAGGTGACCTGCACCGTTGTGACAGGAAAATGACCAGGCTCCTTCTCATAATTCCATCATTGACCACTGCCCCCTTCCCCTCATTGTTTATCATGATTGGAAAAAAAAATAAAACAGTTGCCATCTAGTGGACGACTTAAATGGCTCAAATATAGCATCTTCTATTGGGCAGACATTCAGGAAAGACCTTATTCTCTTCATGACTCATAGTCATTACCTAAACTCCTGCCATCTTCAGGATTTTAAGAAGCATACTAATTCAAGAACCAATGGACTAGCAGAAGTCTTAAAAGGTTTATCCCCAGGAAAAAGAAAGCCATGTTTGAGCAAAGGGAAGGTGAAAAGAACTGGGAGCATGATAAATCTTCTCTCAGTTAATCCTCACAATGAGCCTTTCTAGAGATGAATTAACTCAGCCAGTGTTGCTCAGTGAAGTGAGCATTGCACTATGCAAGCATTACCACTGTAGAACACGTCATACCAACTTTATAAAGTTGGTATCATGAACACAGGAATCTTCTTTTATGCCATGGTGAGGGGCAAGTTGAAAAATTGAACCAAGGGTAGTCCACCTTAGCCTTTTCCGCTATACCTGCCTCTTTGCTTTTGACGAACTTCATCTGTTCCATAAGATTCTTCTTGTAATTTTATTCTGATTGCTTGCAAATAACTGTGTAATGAGTTGTGTTGGGAAAGATTCTGAAGATTAATGAAGGTCAGGTTAGATTAGCAGTGTATTCCAAAATACGGGCAGGTGTGGTGTGAGAGTTCAGTGTGGGCAAGTGTGCCATGCATATGCTATCCTAGGACTGGGCTCGTACGAGAGATCCTGTACTGTCTCAAGAGCATGTAAAACAGACATTCCTTTGAAATATTCCTTTCAAAAAGTCTCACCCAGTTCGACGTCATTAATCAGCAGGGAAATACAAATTAAAGCCACAATGTGATTATGTCACACACCCACCCAAACAACTAAAATGAAAAAGACAAACAGTATTAAGTTTTGGCTAGAATGTAGAGAGACTAGAATTTCCATACATAGCTGTGGGAGTATAAGTTGGTACAGCAACTTTAGAAAACCATCAGTATCTGCTACAGCTAGTTATTGTTGTTAGTTGCCGTGGTGGCAGCTCTGACTCATGGCAACCTTGTATATAACAGAATGAAATGTTGTCCAGTCCTTCACCATCTTTGTGATCATTGGTATGTCTGAGCCCATTGTTGTGGCTATTGTGTACTGTCTTCCAACCTAGGGCCCATTTTCCAGCACTATCTCAGATAGTATTCTGTTGTGATCCGTAAAATTGTTATTGGCTAATTTATAGAAGTAGATTGCCAAACTTTTCTTCCTAGTCTGCCTTAGTCTGGAAGCTCTACTGAAACGTGTCCACCATGGGTGACCCTGCTGGCATTTGAAATACCTGTGGCATAGCTTCAGCATCATAGCAACACACAAGCTACCACAGTACAAAAAAATAACAGACGGGTGGTGGGCACCTATCTTATGACCAAGTAATTCCACTCCTAGATATAAACCTAACAAAAAAGTGCTAGCATATGTTCACCAAAAGATATATACAAAAAGCTCATAACAGTACTATTCCTAATAACCCCAAACTGGAAAATACCTAAATGTCCATCAGTATTAGAATGGATGAATACATTGAGTACATCCACATGGGGGAATATTATATAGCAATGAGAATGAGCGAAGTACAACTACATACAACAATATGAATGAAAATTACATATAATGCAGACACAAAACAGTAATAGTACATGCTCTTTGATTCCAGTGTATATACATATATGCAAAACTGATCTCCAATGTTGGAAGTTAGAGGAGTGGTTACCCTGGGGGTATATGGGAAGAGACTGCCAGCGATTTCTGGTTGTTGCTCATGTTCTATTTCTTAATCTGAGTGGTGGTTACACGGGGATTCAGTTTGTGAAAATTCACTGAGCGGTATGCTTACGATTTGTGTACTTTTCTGTAAGTATGCATAAATGTCCACCACTCATCTGCCAGTTTGTCCTTCTGTGGTGGCTTGCATGTTGCTGTGATACTGGAAGCTATGCCACTGGAATTTCAAATACCAACAGGGTCACTGATGGTGAACAGGTTTCAGTGGAGCTTCCAGGCTAAGACAGACCAGGAAGAAGGATCTGGAAACCTACTTCTAAAAAAATTGACCAGTGAAAACCTTATGAATAGCAGCAGAACCTTTTCTGATATAGTGCCAGAAGATGAGCACTCTCAGGTTGGAAGGCACTCAAAAGATGACTGGGGAAGAGCTGCCTCCTCAAAGTAGAGTCAACCTTAATGAGCTGGATGGAGTCAAGCTTTCAGGACCTACATCTGCTGATGTGGCATGACCCAAAATGAGAAGAAACAGCTGCAAATATCGATTAATAATCAGAACATGGAATGCACGAAATATGAATCTAGGAAAATAGGAAGTCATCCAAAATGAAATGGAATGCATAAAGATTGATATCCTAGGCATTAGTAAGCTGAAATGGACTGGTATCGGCCATTTGGAATTGGACAATTATATGGTCTACTATGCCAGAAATGACAAATTGAAGAGAATTGGCCCTGCATTCATCATCAAAAAGAACATTTCAAGGTCTATCCTGAAGTACAACGCTGTCAGTGATAATATCCATATGCCTACAAGGAAGACCAGTTGATAAGACTATTACTCAAATTTATGCACCAACCACTAATGCCAAAGATGAAGAAATTGAAGATTTTTACAAACTTGTGCAGTCTGAAATTGATCAAGATGCATAAATAAGTACTGGTCATTGGAATGCAAAACTTGGAAACAAAGAAGAAGGATCAGTAGTTGGAAAATATGGCCTTGGTGATAGAAACAACGCCAGAAATTGCATGATAGAATTTTGTAAGGCCAGTGAATCATTCATTGCAAATACCTTTTTTCAACAACACAAATGACAACTATCCACATGGACCTCGCCAGATGGAATACACAGGAATCAAATCAACTACATCTGTGGGAACAATGGAGAAACTCAATATCATCAGTCAGGACAAGGCCAGGGGCCAAATGTGGAACAAACCGTGAATTGCTCATATGCAAGTTCAAGTTGAATCTGAAGAAAATTAAAACAAGGCCATGAGAGCCAAAGTACGACCTTGAGTATACCCAGCCTGAATTTAGAGACCATCTCAAGAATAGACTTGATGCATCGAACACTAACGACCAAAGACCAGACAAGTTGTAGGATAACATCAAGGACATCATGCTTAAAGAAAGTAAAAGGTCATTAAAAAGACAGGAAAGAAAGAAAAAACCAAAATGGATGTCAGAAGAGACTCGGAAACTTGCTCTCGAACATTGAGTAACTAAAGCAAATGGAAGAAATGATAAAGTAAAAGAGATGAACAGAGGGTTTCAAAGGGTGGCTCGAAAAGACAAAGTATTACAAGGAAATGTGCAAAGATCTGGTTTTAGAAAACCAGAAAGAAAGGACACTCTCAGCATTTCTCAAGATGAAAGAACTGAAGAGAAAATTCAAGCCTTGAGTTGCGATACCGAAGGATTCTATGGGCAAGATATCGAAGGACGCAGGAAGCACCAAAAGAAGCTGGAGAGAATACACAGTCACTGTATCAAAAAGAATTAGTTGATGTTCAGCCATTTCATGAAGTAGCATATGATCAAGAACCAATGGTACTGAAGTAAGAAGGTCAAGCTGTACTGAAGACATTGGCAAAAAACAAGGCTTCAGGAATTGACAGAATACAAATGAGATATTTCAACAAACAGATAAAACGATAGAAGCCTATGCCAAGAAATTTGGAAGACAGCTACCTGGCCAACTGACTGGAAGAGATCCATATTTGCGTCCATTCCAAAGAAAGGTGATTCAACGGAATGTGGAAATTATCGAACAATGTCATTAATATCACACTCAAGTAAAATTTTGCTGAAGATAATTCAGAAACAGTTTCAGCAATACATGGATGGAAAACTACCCAAAATTCAAGCCGGATTCAGAAGAAGACGTGGAACGAGAGATATCGCTGCTGATGTCAGATGGATCATGGCTGAAATAAACCAGAAAGATATTAACCTGTGTTTTATTGACTATGCAAAGTTATTCGACTGTGTGGATCATAACAAATTATGGATAATACTGCGAAGAATTGGAGTTCCAGAACACTTAATTGTGCTCATGAGGAACCTGTACATAGACCAAGAGGCAGTTGTTCAAACAGAAAGAGGGGCTACTGTGTGGTTTAAAATCAAGAAAGATATGCGTCAGAGTTGTATCCTTCCACCATAACTTACTCAATCTGTATGCTGAGCAAATAATCAGAGAAACTGGACTAGATGAAGAAGAATTCGGCATGAGGATTGGAGGAAGACTCATTAACAATCTGTGTTATGCAGATGACACAACCTTGCTTGCTGAAAGTGAAGAGGGCTTGAAGCACTTACTGATGAAAATCAAAGACCACAGCCTTCAGGATGGATTACACCTCAACAAAAAGAAAATAAAAATCCTCACAACTCGACCAATAAGCAACATCATGATATACAGAGAAAAGATGCATAAGTTTAATGAAAAGTTAAAAAATATATTAAAAAAATTCTTGATGACAAAGAAGAGGAAAAAGCCAGAGTCACTCTAATTCAAGCATTTTTGCTCTGAAGGTAAGATATTTTAGTAATTGTTTTGTAGTGTTGAGTATTTTTATTTTGGGTCCTCAGAGTTTATACCACATACAAATACCCCGAATCACCAGAGAGAATTTACACTGGGCTGGACTTTATTCCTCCCCTACTTAATGAGTTTTTGGATGTGCTTCCAGGCTTCTCTGGGACCTACTGTTAAAGGGAAAACAGACAATAAAAGATAGTAAAACAAGTGCTTTGATAGCACTTTTAAAAAATTCATAACGGGTATAAAAAAGGTGGCAGCTGTTTAGTATATACATGTGCAAAAAAACAAAAACCAAGAAGATTTTTGGTGCCATAAAGAGCATTGGTCGTATGTTCTGCCAGGTAAGGCTACACCGTTTCCGATATAATGGTGTCAGTTCTGTTCTTGGCCTTTATGTTGCGAACAATGGATTTGCCTGATGATAGGTCTCAGTGCATTTGGAGGGAGGGGTTGGAAGAATGTGAGCACCCAATTTGCACTTTCCTGAAATTTCCTTGGTATGTAGGTGGAAGTAGCTTCCTTTATCTGCCCTGTAGTTGGGATTATTTCCCGTTCCTTGTGGTATTTTTGCTTGCTAGTCTCCTTTTTCCACAGGCCGGCTGCTCTAAATCATAAAAATACCTTTGCTGTTACAAGCATTACCACCCTAAAGCAAATCATACCCAGTTTATAACATCAGTATCATGAACAGGTATCTTCTTTTCGATGCATTATCAATGTTAACATAAGAGGAAAATTAGAGCATGCATTTTCTAAGCGTAGAAAGCTAATGTAATCTAAATGCAACCCCCAGGTCAATTGCACAGTGATATTTGGTAGAATGGCTATTACTAATCCCAGCAGGAAAGCAACACAAATCAGTTATACTGTTTACAGTGTATGCCCTGGAATGACAGCAGTGGAAAGATAAGCAGCAAATAAGAATGTGAGCCTAGGCAGCAACTTGTGAGAATGGGCACTTAGGTTTCAACCAGATTCACATCAGCAGAAGAGGTTTGTTTACAAAGCATTTCCCATAAAATAGGAATGCATCAAAAAATGGAGACTATTTCTGACATCTTGTGTTTTGTCAAATCTAAACCCCATCTGAGATGCCTACAGGATTCATATTTGTGATGTTTCAAAGGGTTGTTTCTAAGATAAACAAATTCCGAGTTCAGCAATTTAGCAATTTGCTGTTCCATATAAGTAAATTTTCCAGCTAACTGAAGCACATCCCTTAGGTGGTAGGATTTTTTTTTTTTGAATCAGTGTTGACCATGTAAGTTGGAAAATATTCACAGGCAAATTGTAACACTTTCCTGCTTTCTTAAAGAGCTTAAGGAACATGATTTAACTTTTTGATAACTTAGTCATCTTTAGAAGTATCAGCTTATTGAAAGGAGCAATTATACTGGGATCCCTCAAAAGCTATATGGGTTCATGGTACTATGGCTCTACACCAAATGGTCCCAGATGGCATGTTTTCTTCTGATATAGTTCGCATGTTCCTTCTTTCTCTTTCTTTGCCATAAAGCTATCAGTTAGATGTTCTTGCTTCTAAGAGTGATCTTATTTATAGATGAATCTTTTCTTCTTTTCTGCCTTTTTTCCTCTGATCTGATTTGAATTCTCAGAAGATCGAACTAGGCTGCGTGCAAAGAAGAGAGATTCTAAGTGAGGGCCTGGCAAGGTCTTTCATAAATAAGTGCATGTAATATGCTTAGCCTAGTTCCTAACGCTTAAGTAAAAGCTTAATAAATATTACATGCCATTATTAATTTAGTGATATTAATACACATAGGTCGCCATGAGTCAGAATCAACTCAATGGCAACCTGGTTGTTTACTGGTTATTAATATAATTACTGAAATTCACTTGTGTATTAGCTGAGGTTAAATTAAGTAGCAGAAACAAATATACTCAAGCATGTAATGGCTCAATCGTTACAGAAGTTTGTCACATGCAGAGTAGCCCAGGGTAGAGATAGAGGTCAGCAGATGGTTGTCTTCCATGTGATTCTGGTATCTATGCTTCCTGCAACTTGAGTCTCATCCATCCCCTGATGTCACCTGCACGCATCCAGAGGAAGGGGAAAGAGAAGAAGAAATGATAGTGGAAGGCTCTATGGGCCAGACCCAGGAAGTGCCACGTACAACTCCTACACGCAATCCCATAGGCTAGGGCTCAGTCACGTGGCCACACTTAACTACAAGGGAGCCTGGGAATGCCATCTAATTCAGTTCCCAGGTAGAAAGGGAGAATGAATTTTGGTAGACAGACATCAGTCTCTGCTACCATGCACTTTTGTGTATGGATTTTCTGACATTCGTTGTGACAGTTCTGAAGCCTTTTTTTTTTTTCTCTGTAGTTTTTAACTACAGTGAAACCTGTGAGAGCTGGAACTTGACAGGACTGCCTGTTTTTCCAGGTCTTCCAAGTTTTCCGCCTTGAACAGGGTGCAGCTTACCACTTTTCTATTGCTCTTTATTAGTGGAAAATATTTGAGTTTTCCTTCTGATAGGTTTCCGCCTTACACTGTAAGTTTTACTGTATTTTCAAATTGTAAAAAGTGTTAAGCTTAAAACTACTTCTGAAATAACTTAAAATACATTTTTACAATTAATTTTTAAATTTACTTTGCTACGACTAACATTGGAAACCCTGGTCATGTGGTGGTTAAGAGCTATGGCTGCTAACCAAAAGGTCAGCAGTTCAAACCCACCAGGTGCTCCTTGGAAACCCTATGGGGCAGTTCTACTCTGTCCTATAGGGTCGCTATGAGTTGGAATTTACTCTACAGCATTGGGTTTGGTTTTTGATGTTAAGACTGATATCACTTAAAAATTATCCCCACTGTGTCATAGCAGTATTTTTGCACCTCTGTATTTCTGCAGATATTTTCTGCCAGGTTCTACGTGGGCCATACCATACGAAATAAATCTTAATATAGAAATAGTGGGATATAGAACAAAGAGCTGGGGCTTCAGAGGCAGCCAGAACCAGGTTGTGTTCCTGCATTGCCATACACCCTTGCACATGACACTTAGCCTTTTGAAGTTGCCATTTCTTCAGTTAAATGAGAATAATAATGTCTCTGAAAGATATTAAATTAACAGTGATATGACCTATATAAATCACCTGGTTCAGTGTTTGCATATAGTTAGCTTTCAAATGGTAGCTATAGTTACCTGATAAAAGCCAGTTGCCATAGAGTCGATTCCGACTCATGGCAACCCCATGTGTGTCAGAGTCGAACTGCCCTCCATAGGGTTTTCGATGGCTGATTTTTTGGATTGCTGGGCCTGCCTTCTGAGGTGCCTGTGGGTGGACTTGAATCTCCAACCTTTCGGTTAGCAGTTGAGTGCATTAATTGTGTGTATCACTTAGGGTTTCCATAGTTACCCAATACTATAATATTAGTAAAATAATATAGTAGATTATGTTATGGGAATACATGTATGTAAATATATTAAGTAATATCATGCAGATATTTTGTGAGCATTTTTTGAGTTGTAACAGCTGATGAAAGGTGAGTGCTTGTGATTCTCTACTTTCTTTCCTGAGGAGCATAAAACATTTAAAGCACGGTCCACAGCATCTTCAGAAGAACCATTGGCATTTGGAACTATGATCCAGTGGATCAAATTCAAATGTGGTGTCTTAGTCACCTAGTGCTGCTATAACAGAAATACCACAGGTGGATAGCTTTGACGAAGAGAAATTTATTCTCTCACAGTGTGGTAGGCTATACAGTTTCAAATTCAGGGCGTTAGCTCCAGGCCAAGGCTTTCTCTCTGTTGGCTCTAGAGCTTCCCCTGGACTAGGAGCTTCTCAGCACAGGAACCCCGAGTCCAAAGGACATGCTATTCTTTTGGCTCTTGTTTCTTGGTATGAGGTCCCCAAGTTTCTCTGCTTGCTTCTGTCTTTTATATCTCAGAAGAGACTGACTTAAGACACAATCTAATCTTGTAGATTGAGTCCCACCTCATTAATGTAACTGCCACTGATCCCATCAATTTAACATTATAGAAATAGGATTTACGACACATAGGAAAATCATATCAGATGACAAAATGGTGGACAATTCACACAATACTGGGAATCATGGCCTAGCCAAGTTGACAGATATTTTTGGGGGACACAGTTCAATCCATGACATGTGGTAATAGAGAATGGTAGCAACTGTGGTTAATTTGTGAGTGTGTGTCTAGTATAACAACACTAAAATTTAAAAGTTTTTAAAAACACTCTTGTAAAGCAAAACACCTTTGAAAGTTGGGTATGCCAGTTATTCAGATATTGTTCTTCAGATTCAAAGCGCCTGTGCACTCTGCTTTGAGATATGCTGCGACAGGGACACTGCAACCCACATTTGGTCGTTTCAGGCTGGCTCCCTGTTTGGCTTTGCCAGTAGGGGGACATGGAGTGCCTGGGAGGTAGGACAAGGAAGAAGAAACATGTTTCCTTCCTTTTCTTTCCTGTGAGCTTCACCTCAGCCACACTTCTTCACCTGGTAGTGACAGTTTCATTCAGTAGAAGCAACTGTAGTTTGTAGTTTTCCCAGCACTCCCAAAGCCTGCCAGCTGGAGTTCTCTCCTCAGAGGTCTGGATCTCATCCCCACAGGGTCCCTCCTTCAAGCTTCTAAATTGTCGCAATTCCTACCTCTTCCCAATTGTTTCCCCAGCCTATGAGTGAGGAGCAGCTTCCTGCAGTTATTACCTTATAATACTTCAGTTTTCCCTTTATGCCTTTTTGGTTCTTCAATACCTGGCTAACAATTCTTGATGTAAATTCTATTTAAAATACCTGGTGGAGTTTGTGTCTTCTGACTGATTCAGAAATCAGTACTAGGACTGGTTCCAGGAAACAAGGCTCTGAAAACCAGATGTGAGAATTATTATGCTCAAAGTTGCAAGTTTACCATAAAAAAAAAGAAAACCAAACCCATTGCCATCGAGTCAATTCTGACTCATAGCGACCTTAAAGGACAGAGTAGAACTGCCCCATAGGGTTTCCAGGAGTGCCTGGTGGGTTCGAACTGCTGACCTTTTGGTAAGCAGCCACAGCTCTTAACCGCTACACCACTAGGGTTTCCAGCTGGGCTAAATATGTCAGTATGTCTTATTTTATGGTGGTTTTCATGGCTGCTGTTGTTGGCTAAAATAATGTAAAACTAATATATTTATAACATTCTGTATTTTTCATACGAAATTCATGTGTGTTATCTCATTTAATACTTCCTTGGTCTCTGAGGAACTTTACAAGTGAGGAAACTTCATAAGCACAGGAGCCAAGGACTCCAGTTCCAGTCTGTTAACTCAGTGCTTTTTCTACTACACCACAACTATCTTTCAGAAATATTTTAAAAGTACCAATTATTTCATTTAAAGTAAATTTTGTTTTAAATATTAAGACTTCATCCGATGAGAGTATGACGTGCCAGTTGACATAGTAAAGGGGAAAGATAATCCAATGAATTTGCTTAGTTTTGTCATCTAGCTGAAGCCTCAGAAGGTTATAATTATGTTTTATTCTAGAAGAGAAATAATTTTTGGCTTTTCAATTTTAAAAGATATTAAATTTCAAAATCTCTGGGAAAACGAGTACTTTGTGTATTGTAATTTAGTTTAAGCTGATCAAGCATTCGTAGTAAGAACCTGTTCTTAATTACCCGACTCAAATTGAATAATCTCAGCGTTGCGCCAGGTATCAGAATACCTCATCCTCCTTTCTCAGGGAATCAGTGAGCTACGTTATGTGAAAGACACTTGAAGCTCCACATTTAAGTTTACTTTGACATAGATAGAGTGTACTTTTGCAACTTTGTATGGATGGTGTACATTTTGATGAGTTTGACAGAAAGGAGAAGGGTGAGGATGGGGAGGTATTTCCAGCATCTTGGCTCTTTTTCAGCCTAAAGTCTCTCTAAGGCTTGGCAGACTTATTTTCATAGCAGTTAAATACTTACAAGGTCAGAGCAGCAAGGAAACTCAGAATCCATACCAAATCCATCTTGTTTTTTCAGATGCCAGTAATCCTGATACTGTTTTGATTTCATTTTTGAAATACATACATTTTTATAAATCTTTTGGAGAAAATTTAGTGGCATAATTTTAGGAAGTGTTTCAATTATGTTTGAAAGTCAAAACTATATTTAATTTGAAGAGTTGATAATTAGCAGCTATTTTGAAATTCTCTACCGTTTTGACTACTGTTAGTGAATAAGTAAGTGTTTTAACCATCAGGAATACTCTTGACACCTGTGATGGTAGTTATTGTTGTGCACTTGGAAATACTCTCTCCTCAGCAGTCCAGCAAACTGCTATTTTTTTTGTCGTTTCTGAAATGCCAGCTCTTTCATGAAGTCTTCCTGGATTGATCCAGGAGAACAGTGACCAAAACCCACTGCTGTCGAGTTGATTCTAACTCATAGCAACCCTATAGGGCAGAGTAGAACTGCTCCATAGGGTTTCCAAGGCTGTAATCTTTATGGAAGCCAACTGCCACATCTTTCTCCCAGAGAGCAGGTGGTGGGTTCCAACCGCCAACCTTTTAGTTAGCAGCTGAGTGCTTTAACCACTGTGCCACCAGGACTCCTTGAGAAAACTGACAGCTCTAAAACATGTATTTCAATTTGTTTTAAGCTTTCTAAGCTAATTTATCTCAATTTGCACCAAATTACGTATTCATTACTCTTCCCTTTTATACCTAAAATAAACTAAATCTTGATTTGGATTTGATTTGAAGACATACATCAGCCTTGCTATTGCTGTTCTGCTTTGGAATGTCATATGCACACTGACATCAGTGTTTTGTGTTAGATTGTGAACTCTTAGGGGGTAGAAGTCTCTATTTCCCTTTACAGCCTGAACTGCCACCCTACAGATTTAAAACAAACCAAAAAAATGAAAAAACCAAGCCCATTGCCATCGAGTCAATTCCGACTCAGAGCGACCATGTAGGACAGAGTGGAACTGCCCCATAGGGTTTCCAAGGAGTGGCTGGTGGATTCCAGCTGTCAGCTTTTTGGTTAGCAGCCTGAGCTCTTAACCACTGCACCACCAGGGCTCCTAAAACAAACAAACAAAAAAGTTGCCGTTGAGCTGACTTTGACTCATGGTGACCCCATGTGTGTCAGAGTAAAACTGTGATCCATAGGATTTTCAATGGCTAATTTTTCAGAAAGTAGATTGCCAAGCCTTTCTTCTGAGGAGCCTCTGGGTAGACTCGAACGTCCAATCTTGGTTAGCAGCGGAGTGCATTAACCATTTACATGACCCAGTAGCTCCACCTCACAGATACTAGGCAGCTATTCAGTGTTTTGATTGTGATGATGATTTTAAATAAAAGGGAGACCAGGCTCTTATAGAGGGTAAGCATTATTCTGACGTAGTAAACCTTAAACCACAATGAGATTCAACTTACTGGCATGCTCCTGAACTGGAAGTTCATCATCTTGCCAGTCTACATTTCACTGGTGAGAGACAGCACCAGAGAATAGAGCGTGGCAACATGGCGAGCCTTGCTACTCCGGTCGTGGGCCATGGAGCAGCAGCATTGGCATCTCCTGGAAGCTTGCTAAAAATGAAGAATCTCAGGCCTCAGTTTAGACCTGCTGAGTCCGACTCTGCATTTACAAAACCCCCAGGTGATTTTTATACTCTGAGTTTGACGGGGCAGTGTTTCGTTCTGTTGTACATAGGGTCGCTATGGGCTGGAACCTTCTGGATGGCACCTAACAATAACAACAACAGCAGCTACGTGTGAGAAGAACCAATGTAGAAGATGCGTTGGACTAGAAGTACTTTAATAATAATTACCATTTTCTAATACGCTATGTGTTGGAATCAGCTCAACAGCAATGGGTTTTTTCATACTAGCATCAAGTAACTGTCCTATTTTTAAACATAATCCACTCGAATTGTTATACTACAGCAGTAACAAAATCTTATAAGATTATTCAAATCTTTATTTAAAATTGGATATAAAAATTAGAGAAATTTCATTGTATTAGACACTAGTTTTCCTAAACACATTATGGGGAATTAAATAATAACATTTCCTTATAAAAAAAACAAAACTAATGGATTTCTCTACCTAGGTGTATAGGAAATTGATATTCAATATTCTGTTTGTTAGGCAAGGTCATGCCAGCCTAATAGTATAAAAAATATATGGTCTGTAAATTTTCTGTGTTCTCTTTTAGATATGTTCTTAAATTTTTTCTGAATATTGGAATCTTTTTATAAAGAAAATATCTGCTTTTGTGGTATTCTTGATAAGGAAAGATTCTGCATCACTGAAAGTCCGTTTGTTTTCATGTGGTTTTGTCTTGACTTACAGTTTGTTTTCAAAAGCATTACATTATAAAGCAATCTGTCATTTGGTTTATTTTTGTCCTGATATTTTTCTTTTTCTTCTCATTTCTCACTGACAATTTCCTTGCTTTTACCCCTTCATATCTGTATTATCTGAACTTGACACAGTCTGGTACCAATTGTTTCAATTAACAATTAGCCTCTTTTCTGCATTTTCTTGAGGAATTTTCCTTGGACTTGGACACATTCTGTTCCCATTTTCTCTTGGGATAAACTGATAAAGAAATTCAATCACCACTGGATACAATACATTTGAGCATCGATGTAAAAGTCTAATTTTTTTCTTATCCAGTTTATTTGGGCAGTCCTAAAACCAAAACTTCTTAACAATAAATGGTCAGTGGAAATATTTTTGGTTTGTTTGTTTTCTAATTAGGGAAATAGTCTTCCAAATGCAAGGCCTAAAAAAATGATAACTGCCGTATTTAGTCAAAAGAGAATAATTTACAATATTATTATTTTCAGTACAACCTCCTGATAGTAATTCAGCTGCCACTTGTTTAACTAATGCTTAAGTTTGGTTAAATTCTGATAATTTCCACCAAGTGCTGGTACCAGGTCCTTCTCAGCTAGAGACTGCGCCAGGGTTTCTGCTCCCCAGCTAAGATGCAGACAGTGGGTTTAGGAAAGGATCTTGAGTGGAAGGGGTGATAGGTGGAAAAACTAGTTGTCATTGATTCAACCACACACCCAGGTAACTAGTTTGTTTCTTGGGTGTTTTGAAATAAAGCAAACTGCATCATCTTCATTGTCTGTAGGGTTTTAGAGGAGAGGTAAGGCAATGATGTGTTAAGCCAGTTGTGTTTAACATCTATTCTGTTCCACCTACTACCCCATCTCTATGCATCTGGGAGAAGTAGAAAGTATTACCCTTCTTGAAACGTCTGCCTCCATTGGATCAGCACTGCTTGCCCTTAAGTTGCTTTTACTGGAGAACCATGTGCCCAAACCAGCCAGGCGGAATAGTTGCAAGTTCGCATTGATTATTCTACCGCTAATTACTCTACTTGCAAGTAATTGAGAATTTTCACTAGTTTAGAAATGCTCTAAAAATACCCTTGAGTTAAAATACTGGTTTTAGCAGAAACAAAAATGATCAAGCTCATCTTGTTTGGATTTTACTTTGTATTCTGATATATCTCTAACATCGAATTTCACTGATTCTAAGATGTACTCCCTTCCCTTCCCTCCCCCCCCCCGCCCCCACCCACTGTAACCCTTTGCTGTTGACTCAGTTCAGACTCATAGCAGCCCTATAGGACAGAGTAGAGCTGCCCCATGGTTGTCTTAAATATCAAGAAGTTACAGTGGCATAACTTTTTTGAGGACCATTTGAGGAAGGACTGGTAGGTTGTTATTTGAACACCACCTGTTAACAACATCTGGTGAGATCAAAAAGGTTTTAGCATAAAAAACTTGCCAAATGGTGGTTGGCAGCTTAGAGACAATGGTGGAACATTCTTTTAAGAAATGCTGAATCATCTTTGCTCTTAATGTCATGGAGGATGACACTGTGCAGAAAAATATAGACGTCGATGACTGAGTTGAAAGGTGATTTAGAAAAGTTGGACTAAGAATACAAAGAAGTTTTAGGAGCACCTTAACCGGTATATTTTGCTCAATTCTTTTCTTTTTATGCTTAAGAGTTAATGTCTTCCCAAATCTAAAAGAGCCCTTTCAAGACATAGAAAATTAAAATGATAAGTGGAAAGAAAAAAATGAGATAAGAAAGCATAGCATCACTATTTAAACTTGGCAGTGTTTTTAATCTCTTGGTAGTGCGTATGAAATAGTGTGCTTTACTATTAATGGCATTTTAAATTCTATAAAATTCAGTACTTAAAAAGGAGAAGATAATTAAATGGATGAGTGTGTGTGTATGTGTGTGTGTAAAAGCTGGCTATTTAATTGAGCTGAATCTATATATAGCAGAAGTCAGCCTTTCTAATTATGGTTAGTATTCCTTCAGTTTTTCATTTTTGAAGATAATTTTCATTTCCCTTTAAGGAGAGCCCTGATGATTCTCTCCCACAGAGATAAATTCAAGACATGATTCTCTTTATTTTTTCTGTAACAGCCTGTACCTCTCTTCACCCGCGTGTTTGATAGTTGACTGACTGAGTTTACTTGCAGTACTAGTTCAGATTCTCTTGGTTGCAAGTAACAGAAACCACTATAGAAGAACACAAGGCATCTCACAGAACCCAGGAATGAGAATGTAGCTGAATTCCTAAGTCTCAGAAATCAAGTACCATGACAACCCCGGGGTCCTCTCTCCATTTGCAAGTAACTGTAAATTTTAACTAGTTTGGAAATGCTGTGTAAACATTCTTGAGTTAAAATGTCTGTTTTAGCAGAAGTAAATATAATCAAGCTCGGTTTGTCGGTATGTTATGGAGGTCATGACCTAAGTGGTCCCTATTTGTATCAAGTAGGCATGCCTCATTAGAGTTTAGGAACAAGCAAGGCTCGAGAATGCAGGAAATAAAGGAAGTGAAGTCTAGGTACCTGTTGGTCCATCCTAGGTCCACTTACATGCTTTCATCCCAAGTATAAACCTGTTGCTGTCGAGTCAATTACGACTCATAGTGACCCTAATATTGTTTTGCTTTGAAGTATGTACAGAAAGTTAACAGCAACTTATTACAAGGAAAAAGTGGAAACCACTGATGTCAAGAGTAGGTTCCATGGTACTGTCTATGCAAGGAGATTGAGGCTACTAGTGGCTTTGCCAAGTAAATAATATCTGTGAATTACTTGGTATAGGTATAGCTCTTCCCTGTTTTTTCTCATACAGACAACTATAGCCTTCCTTTAAGTCTAAAGAACTGGGAACATCTCTCAATATGAGGAAATTTCTCTTTAGATTGACTTTCTCTTCCATTATTGTGTTTACTCTGATGATTTATGGCAACTGAGTGTGAAATCACATTAGGAATCGTATGTGTGCATAAATTAACTTCTTCTCTATTTAAATGTGAAAATATTAGAAGATAGAAAAGAAGTGAGTGTATGTTCTGATTTTTCGAACTTAGAAGTAAATAAGAGGAACTTTTCAATTTGTTTCATTAAATCTGTGGGTTCACAGATTTTAATGGTGATGAATCTCAGTCAATCAACCAACCAACCAATATTTATAAAGTGCCTATAATATGCCAGGCACTGTGCTCAGCAATGGGGATAGAGGAGTGAACAAGAGAGATGTGGTCCCTGTTGTACAGTGTAGCAGGGAAATTGCAATCAAGTACAATAATCCCCAGGTAATCATCACTCTCATAGCCATGTAACAGAAACATGTAAACAAATCTAACTGGCCAGGAAAGGCAAGGCTCTCCAAAAAGAAACATTTAAATTAAGAACTGCAAACTCAGTTTTCAAAAAAAAGTTAGCCAGGAGTGTGTTCCAGGCACAGGAAGCAGCATGTGCAAATATCCAGTGCGGAAGGGAGCATTGTACTTTTAAGAAAATGAGACGTTCCAGGGGCTAGATCACAGTTCTCATCCTAGATTTTCCAGGGTTTTTAAGGTCTGCTAGAGATTTAGACTATATCCCATGGCCAAAGGGAAACCAGTGTAGGCTTTTAAGCATGGCAGAGCTTAGAGAATAGGTTGGATGGTGAGGTGGATTGGCCTTAAGTAAGACCAGTTAAGTTATTGCGGTGGCCCAGGAGAAAGTTGCTGATGCCTTAGACTAAGGTAGTGGTGGTGGAGATATAAGTGGATGAATTTGAATCAGAATCAACTGTGAGCGTGAGACAAAAGGAAGAATTAAGGATGGCTTTTGGGGCGTCAGTGGGAGCAATTGGGTCCTCAGGAGAACCAGTTACTAGAAGGAAAAACAAAACAAAGAAATTGTTTATTTCCACCCTACTTTTTTCCAGAAATCTGTTTAGTGTAGCAAGAGAAAATAAAATAAATAGATGGAGGAAAGAGAAGATTGTGATTGAAGGATAAGATAGAGTCAGGAGTAGGACCAGCACATCACTGAAGTCTAACTTCCTTGTTCGAGAAGAACCACACATTTGATGCTGAGCTTTTCAGCATCCCAAGACAGGAGACTAACATGATTCATAGTGTTCATAAGTGAAACGAAACCAGTTGCTTGGAGAAGCTTCATTTCACCTAATATTGAGACCAAAGGGAAATTTCTCCAATAAGACTTTCTAGACAGGACACTGTATAATGTCATGAACAGCATCCTCATCATAAGTATAACCTCTACCAGCTCTTTTCTATACATTCCCTCAGTATGGACTAGTGCATCTGCCAAGAAAAAATTATTAAAAAATAAATTCTGTGAAATAATGTTGTGTTTCTACCAGATTTTATATGATATGGTCTAGATTAGTCTCTCTCTGATGATTTGGTATCAATCCCGAGATAAACTGGAGTATATTTTTCTTATGTTGGGTCCATGAGGTCCCTGGACTTGTAAAAAGTGGATATATGCATATTCAGTGTATTTTTTTTGGACATCAAAATAGGAAAAAAACAGGCTCCCTGCGTAGCACAAATGTTTTGCACTCTGCTACTAACGGAAAGTTTGGCAGTTCAAATTCAGACAGTGGCACTGTGGAAGAAAGGCCTAGCAATCCAACTTCTGCAAGATTACAGTCATTGACAATCCTATGGAGCATGGTTATACTTGGACGCCCATGGAATTTCCATAAATTGGAATCGATTCTATGGCAACAAGTTTATGGAGTATAATAGCTCAAAATAAAAATCTAAACAACATTAACCTTCAATATAGAGGATTAAGAAAACAGAAAAGAACCACTGATTCTGAGAAATAAGGGTAGCTTTGAGGGGGTGGTAATCTTCCATAAATATGTTTTTCTAAGCAAAGTTTTGGACAGGTATTTCTGGATCAGTGATGAGTTTAAGGTTATATCCCTTGCACAGTATATGGAGGATGGCTACTTTCTTTTGTCTGGAAGTGCTGAGCCCTTCCTGTGCTTTTTCAGCCTGGCTGGGAGGAGAATTAATATCCTCTTGTGGAAGTTGGGGTACTTAACAAGGAGATATGTCTCAGTAGAAGGATACCTAATTTTGCTTAGTAATGAGCCGTGGGAGTAGTCCCAGGGAGCCCCAGACCCTCCCTAGAATGTCATTTGGGTTCCATTATAGCACAGACAGATGGGATACGGTGGTCCCATAGGTCTCTGTTTTAAAGCATGATTTTAATCTTTATCTTAGAAAAATTTTAAAGCAGCAGTAACCTAATACGTGCTTTGGTCATAAAATATTAAAATCTCAGTAAATTAAGTATCCAGAGAACATTGAGCTTTGAGTAGTGTCATTTCCAATGTAGGCTAAAAAAAAAAAAATAATACATTTTTTTAGCTTCCTTAAAATTCATACCACTATCCCAAGTTGTTTAAACTCAAGAACAGTAAATCTCAATTTTGTTGTCTTGTTGTTGTTCCTAAACGAGACAGTTAAGAATATGAATGGTTCTGGAATTCAGTATTATTACATTAGATTTCAGTTTGATAGCTGAATTAGTAGACTCATAGCAATACCTTGGATTTCAACTTGTTTGGGCAAAAGTCTTGGTCAACTATATGGTCATCTACTGACAACAAGAGGGTCGGGCAGTGGTGAGGAGAACATGTTTTGAAACTGTATTTCCTGGATTCAAGTCCCTTCTCCTCCATTTAACCTCGGTAAAGTAGCTAACTTTTGGTGCCACAGCGTCCTCAGCTATAAATGAAGATAACAATAGCATATACCTCATGGATGTATGGTAAGGATTTTAAAAAAATGATCTAGGTAAGAGATCTTCCAATAGTCTTAGGTGCAGATAGTGTTCAATAAATTTGGCTGCTGTGTGCCCTGGAGCAAGCCATCCATACCATAAAGGCAGGTCTCAGGACACAAGGGGAACCAATGAATGGGTGTAACTCAGACCAGCCAAACTCCACGAGTGAGGAAGGGATCACAAGGACATGTGCTCTCCTGCCAGTAGCTAAGATACCATCTTGGTATTTGAAGACAGGCTCCTCCACTCAGGTATATGATGTGACTACAGTAAACCTTCAGGTAGACTTTCTGTTGTTGTTGTTGTTGTTAGGTGCCTTTGAGTTGGTTCCAACTCAGAGCAACCCTACCTACAAAAGAATGAAACACTACCTGGTACTGTGCCATCCTTGTTACTGTTTTTATGCTTGAGTGCATTGTTGCAGCCACTATGTAAATCCATCTTGTTGAGGGTCTTCCTCTTTTTTCACTGACCTTCTATTTTACAAAGCATAATGTCCTTCTCCAGGGACTTGTCCCTCCTGATAACATGTCAAAAGTATGTGAGACGTAGTCTCACCATCCTTGCTTCTAAGGAGCATTCTGGCTGTACTTCTTCCAAAACAGTTTAGTTGGTTCTTTTGGCAATACATGATATATTCAGTATTTTTCGCCAACACGACAACTCAAAGGCATCAATTCTTCAGACTTCCTTATCCATTGTACAACTTTTGCATGCATGTGAGATGATTAAAAAAATCACGGTGTTGGTCTCGGGGAACATCTAGTTCAATTGGTATAACAGTTTATAAAGAAAATGTTCTACATTCTGACTTGGTGAATAGCATCTGGGGTCTTAAAAGCCTGTGAGAAGCCATCTAAGATACTGCACTGGTCTCACCCCTTCAGGAGCAAGAGAGAATGAAGAAAACAAGATACAAGTGAAAGATTAATCCAAAGGACTAATGGACCACAACTACCCTGGCTTCCACCAGACTGAGTCCAGTACAACTAGATGGTGCCTGGCTACCACCACTGACTGCTCTGTCCAGGATCACAACGGAGGATCCTGGACAGAGCTGGAGGAAAATGTAGAACAAAATTCTAACTCACAAAAAAAGACCAGACTTACTGGCCTGACAGAGACTGGCGAAACCACGAGAGTATGGCCCCCAGACACCCTTTTAGCTCAGTAATGAAGTCACTCCCAAGGTTCACCGTTCAGGCAAAGATTAGACAGCCCCATAAAACAAAAGGAGACTAATGGGGCACAACAGTCCAGGGACAAGGACTAGAAGGCAGGAGGGGACAGGAAAGTTGGTAATAGGGAACCTAAGGTTGAGAAGCGACAGTGTTGACATGTTATGGGGTTGTTAACCATTGTCATAAGACACTATGTGTACTAACTGTTTAATGAGAAACTATTTGTTCTGTAAACCTTCATCTAAAGTACAATTTAAAAAAAAAAGTCCCATGGAGATTAAAAAAAAAAAAAACCATGGTGTGGGTCAGGTGCACCTTAGTCCTTAAAGTGACATCTTTGGTTTTTAACACTTTAAAGAAGTCTTTCGCAGCAGATTTACCCAGTGCAATGTTTCTTTTGATTTCTTGACTCCTGCTTCTCTGGGTGTTGATTGTGGATCCAAGTAAAATGAAATCCTTGATGATTTAAGTCTTTTCTCCATTTATCATGTTGTTGCCTGTTGGTCCAGTTGTGAGGATTTTTGTTGTCTTTATGTTGAGGTGTAATGCATAAGCGAAGGCTGTGGTCTTTGATCTTCATCAGTAAGTGCTTTAAGTTCTCTTCACTTTTAGCAAGCAAGGTTGTGTCACCTGCATAACGCAGATTTTTGGTTAGTCTTCCTCCAATCCTGATACCACATTCTTCTTCATATAGTCCAGTTTCTCTGATTATTTGCTCAGCATAGAGATTGAATAAGTATATTGAAAGGGTACAGTCCTGATGCACACCTTACCTGACTTTAAACCACAGAGTATCCCCTTGTTCTATTCGAACTACTGCCTCTTTATCTATGTATAGGTTTCTCAGGAGCACAAATAAGTGTTCTGAAATTTCCATTCTTTGCAGTGTTATCCATAATTTATTATGATCCACACAGTCAAATGCCTTTGCATAATCAATAAAACACAGGTAAACATCTTTCTGGTATTCTCTGCTCTCAGCCTGAATCCATCTGATGTCAGCAATGATATCCCTGGTTCCACATCCTCTTCTGAATCCAGCTTGAATATCTGGCAGTTCCCTGTCAGTGTACTCCCACAACCATTTTTGAATGACCTTCAGCAAAATTTTGTTTGCGTGTGATAGTAATGATATTGCTCAATAATTTCCGAATTCAGAATTCACTTGTCTCACCTTTCTTCGGAATAGGCGTAAGTACCGATCTCCTCTGGTCAGTTGGCCAGATAGTTGCCTTCCAGATTTCTTGGCTTAGATGAGTGAGCACTTCCAGCACTGCATCCATTTGTTGAAACATCTCAATTGGTATTCTGTCAGTTCCTGGGTCCTTGTTTTTTGCCAATGCCTTCCTTCAGTGCAGCTTGGACTTCTTCCTTCAATACCATCGATTCTTGATCGTATGCTACCTCAGTAAATAATTGAACATCAATTCTTTTTGGCACAGTGACTCTGTGTATTCCTACCATCTTCTTTTGATACTTCGTGTTGTTCAGTATTTGCCGATAGAATCCTTCACTGTTGCAACTCCAGGCTTAAATTTTTTCTTCGGCTCTTTCAGCTTGAGAAATGCCAAGTGTGTTCTTCCCTTTTGCTTTTCTAACTCCAGGTCTTTGCACATGTCATTATAATATTTTACTTTGTCTTCTTGAACCGACCTTTGAAATCTTCTGTTCAGCTCTTTGACTGATTTCTTCCTTTTGCTTTAGCTGCTTGACGTTCAAGAGCAAGTTTCAGAGTCTCTTCTGACATCCATTTTAATCTTTCTTTTCTGTCTTTTTAATGACCTCTTGCTTTCTTCTTGTATACTTTCCTTGATGTCATTCCATAACTTGTCTGATCTTCGGTCCTTAGTGTTCAATGCATCAAATCTGTTCTTGAGATGGTTTCTAAATTCAGGTAGGATATGCTCAAGTTCATGCTTTGGCTCTCGTGGACTTGTTCTAATTTTCTTCAGCTTCACCTTGAGCTTGCATATGAGCAATTGATGGTCTGTTCCGCAGTCGGCCCCTGGCATTGTTCTGACTGATGATATTGAGCTTTCCCATTGTCTCTTTCCACAGATGTAGTCAATTTGATTCCTGTGTATTCCATCTGGCAAGGTCCATGTGTATAGTTGCCGTTTATGTTGTTGAAAAAAGATATTTGCAGTAAAGAAGTCGTTGGTCTTGCAAAATTCTATCATGCGTTCTCTGGCATCATTTCTATCACCAAGGCCACATTTTCCAACTACCAATCCTTCTTTGTTTCCAACTTTTGCATTCCAGTCACCAGTTATTATCAGTGCATCCTGATTGCACATTTGATCAATTTCAGACTGCAGAACTTGGTAAAAATCTTCAGTCTCTTCATCTTTGGCTTTAGTGGTTGGTGCATAAATTTGAATAACAGTCCTATGAACTGGTCTTCCTTGTAGTCACATGGATATTATCCTATCACTGACAGTGTTGTAGTTCAGGATAGATCTTGGAATGTTCTTTTTGACAATGAATGCAACGCTATTCCTCTTCAAGTTGTCATTCCTGGCATAGTAGACCATATGACTGTCCGATTCATAATGGCCAATGCCAGTCTATTTCAGCTCACTAATGCCTAGAATATCGATGTTTATGCATTCCATTTCATTTCTGACGATTTCCAATTTTCCTAGGCTTATACTTCGTGCATTCCACTCTGATTATTAATGGATGTTTGCAGCTGTTTCTTCTCATTTTGAGTCTTCTCACATTAGCAAATGAAGGTCCCAGAAGCTTCACTCCAGCCACGACATTAAGGTAGACTCTACTTTGAGGAGGCGGCTCTTCCCCAGTCATCTTTCGAGTGCCTTCCAACGTGAGGGGCTCATCTTCTGGCACTATATCAGACAATATCCGCTGCTATTCATAAGGTTTTCACTGGCAAATTTTTTTCAGAAGTAGACTGCCAGGTCCTTCTTCCTAGTCTGTCTTAGTCTGGAAGCTCATCTGAAACCTGTCCTCCATGGGTGACCCTGCTGATATTTGAATAATGGTGTCATAGCTTCCAGCATCACAGCAACATGCAAGCCCCCTCAGTAGGACAAACTGACAGACTTTATAATAGGGCTTAAAATGCTCATTAGCTGTTGCCCATATTTTATCATTAAAAAGTAAATGATCATGTGCATTTTCTTTAAAGAAAAATCTGATAGGTATATTAAATGAGATAACATCTGAGACTGTGAACAATCAGAAGACACCACCAGCGCTGGAGGAAAGAAGAAGAGATGGTTTGATTAGTGCAATAAGGATTGTGGGCCCTTCCCAACATCAGGACATAGAGTTACAAAGTTTTTGAATCACAGAAACTGGTTTGCCTACCCTGAGTGTGTAGAAAAAGAATAAAATATGAATAGGTGCAAGAAAAAAAATCCTTAATGCTTATATCAAGAGTTGGAGCCTTGGTGGCGCAGTAGTTAACAGCTTGGCAGCTAACCAAAAGGTCAGCAGTTCTAACCCCCAGCCACTCCTTGGAAACTCTATGGGGAAGTTCTACTCTGTCCTATAGGGTTGTTATGAGTTGGAATCGACTCAACAGCAACGGGTTTTTTTGTTTTGTTTTGTTTTTTGTTTTTTGGTATGTCAAGAGTTGCTAACCCAAATGGTAACATTAACTAGACAGGTAATACAATGAAAGAAGTTGGACAGGTGTGAGAAGATAAGTGGCAACTGATACTCAGATTCAGTGTTGGAGAGACGATAGAGAGTAGTGATGACTGCAGAAAACTGGAAATGACACTCTCCTTTTAAAGGAGAGAGTTGCTACTCAGATCCAACTGTCATCACAAGAGAAGGTGGACCCATAGAAGGCCTTCCAGGTTGTCAAGAAGAGCAGGAAATAGTCTTTTTAGAAATTTGAATATCTCTATTTTAAAATATTAACAATCAATTGAAATACACACCACTGCACATATCAGCACTGTAGGCCAAAGGAAACCGTCTGTGTACCCAATCGAGTGTGATTTTCTTAAACATATAGTTCCCACTTTGCATGGGATGTGAGTTGTATACTGTTAACTAAAGCCCTTTCCAACAATTTTTAGTCAGAAAATGGATTCTGTTGTTCAGAGATCTCCACAGAATGTTGGGAAAGGGGTTAAGGGGATTCAGCATATTCCACGAAGATAAATAACATGGGGAGACTTCATGAGCAATATGGGGCTTCTTGTGTTCAAGATTCAGATCAGGGGTCTCCAAACTATTGCCCTTTGGCCAGATCTGCTTTACAGCCAAAGTTTTACTAAAACAAAACCACAGCCAATCATTTACATATTGTCTATGGCTGCTTTATCATTACAATGGCAAAATTTAGTAGTTGTGATGGAGACTGTA
Organism: Dugong dugon; assembly: GCA_030035585.1. Classification (NCBI taxonomy): domain Eukaryota; kingdom Metazoa; phylum Chordata; class Mammalia; order Sirenia; family Dugongidae; genus Dugong; species Dugong dugon. Next base: position 14,452,353 of record CM057480.1, on the reverse strand, counting down.
AGGCTCATAAAGCCTAGAACATCAGCTGTCTTACCCTTTACAGAAAAAGTTGGCCAACCCCTAAATACATCAGCCAAAAATGATTATATAATTTGAAAAGTGCCACAACAGAAGTACACTGTTGTAGCAAATGCATACATATAAATTCATGTCTTTGTGTTTGAAATGCTTGGGGAGCCTGAAGAAGGGAGGGATCCCTGCTTCTGAGAGTTGGTCAGGAAGGCTACAATGAGAAGATAGCCAATGTTTGACTTAAGGCTTGATGGACAGGGCTGAGTTCCCCATGTGGACAAGGGAGAAAAGTGTATTCTTGGCTTGCTGTGTTAAATGATTTAAGCTTATCAGGAGGAGCCAAAAGAGAACTTAAGACTGCCAGGAATAAATCAGGGAAGCAGTGAAGATCATTGCTCATCTTCCTTTTAGCTCTCAGAATCTCTAGGTTCATGTTTAATTTTACTTAAAGAGTAGCTCCTTTGGCTCAACTTTAATTGTTGAAAAATGATGGAACAGCACAACTAATCAATGTGTGAACAACCACCATAAATAGACAAAGAACATGGTCCATAAGAAAAATGTCTAATCACACAAATCTATTATTTTTTCTGAGTATGATGATAAAAACAGTGAACACTTGATTTTTACCTTAGTGATACATTAGAAACCGATTTCTCAAGGACATATGGATTTCTTCTTCGAAGAACAGTTTACCAAGAATAACAACTGAGTATTCTGTGGAGTGCTACTGTGTATTTCATTGTTTTATCTTAGTATCCTGCAGTAACTTATACATAATGGGTACTTAGTAAATACTTGCAGAATTACCAGATAAGTTGGAATTTATTCAATTTCTACTGATTCCTGAAGATTGAACATTCTGGGAGGATAGCAGTTGAGGTGTTTGGAGGCCATTTGAAGTTGCAACGTGCTCTTTACAGAGTTACATCCTAGAGAGTACCTGCCACGTTCTTCCTCATTCATCTTAGTCCAGCCGTAATAAGGAGATAGTGTGCTGTGTACACTCATGCCACAGTCTGGTCTAGCATTTTTTTTGTGTGGTTCTTTGAAGTCCACCCTCGAGTTTAGTCCATGTATTATTAAGGATAATGCTAATTGTTGCAACAAAGAAACCCAGTATGCAAATGAAATAGATCAGTTTCAACATCAGATCACACTACATTTCTTTGGATGATGTCATCTCTTTGCAAAGCTGTTCTTCCAGCAGTTGGCTATGATAAAAGAAATAAATACTGTCTGAAAATCAGTGTGGAATAGGAGATGAGGCTGGTGGTATTTGAAAAGTTGTACAGTGCTCAACAAATGCCTAAATCTCACTAGTAAGTAATCATGGTTATTTAAGAAGAAAATAAAATAGTTCTCTCTCAGTTTGTTTAGTATTTTTTAAAGGCTTACAAAATTGCTAGGACATACATATTTAAATGTTTTGGACCTAACCACTTTGAAGTGGAATTGCCAGATACTTCTTTTGGCCTAAGAGCACCATGAAAAAAACTATGTAGACGAAGGTGTCATGAAGTAAGAAAGTTTGGGTACCTCTGCCCTGGGGCATTCTTGTGTGCAGAATGCATGGTTAAAGCTGCCTTTCAAGTATGTCCATTCTCAGGCTGTGGGAAAAGAAAGAGGAGTAGGAAGAAGGTAGGCCTACTCTCTTGAAGGTTCCCACCTAATGCTTCTGTATCTCTTTGATCACATTCCATTGGTGAAATCTTAGTCAAATGGTCATAAGCAATGGCAGGGGAGACTGGGAAATATAATGTAACTGGCTGATCATGTCCAAGACAATGAGCCTAGTACTACAGAAGATGGGAGAATGGATTTGGGTAGACAGCTAAGTCTCTGCTACAGTCCACCCATCAGTTCACTGAACCTCTGTGAATACCCTTCTTCCCACATAATAAACACTCCCTTTCCCCATCGACAAAAAGTCTCCCGCCCAGTTACTCAAATTCAGGATCTGTGACGGTACTCACTTGTTTTCATCCGGTCTGGAGCAGGGCTTTGAGCTGGTTCAGTTTGGTTGGAACCCCTGCTGAGAATTTGCATTTCCACCCCAGATATACTGAATCAGAATCTACATTTTAACAAGATCCCCCAGGTGATTCTTATGTATAACTTCCTGGGAACTTGTTAGAAATGCAAATTCTCAGCAGGGGTTCCAACTGGAACCAACAGGTTCAGAAGCCCTGGTCTGGAGGTACTCCTCATGGTCTGGACATCTATATAAAGAAAGACAAGTTATCTAGTCACCCCCCTCTCCAACACACACATACAAATACATGATATACAATGGTAACATAAGGACATTATAACTATTTTTAACATGTCAGTCAGATAAAGGAAAAATGGTTAATGATGGAATTCTCTTACACAGCCACTGGGAATTTTTTGACCTGGCAGTGGACTATTGCGGTTCCTTAATTAGCCCAATTCTGTTCTCTGAGTAAAACTCCCTTGCCCACTATTTTCTGTAGCCTCTGGCTCTATCATTTGGTAGGCCCTTAACTTGCCCATTTTCTGCCATAGCTTCTTCTGATGTAGACACTGTAGTGGATGTTTCACAATTTGGTTTCTGCTGATGTCATTTTGGGGACTGTGAGTTAATTTTAGGGCTTGAAGAGTCACAGGCTTTTGCAGGCCACTCCTGTGGTTTCTTTGACAATACAATTTCCTCAAAATCATAGTAGGCTTCTTATCTATTTGTATCCAGCACTTCTACTGGTGCCGGTAACTAAACCCAATGTTCTTTGCTAGACATAGTTCCTCTTCCTTCTTTATTTCTTTGTTTCCATGCTCTAGTCATGTCTCTTTCTTGTTAATCGTGGCTATATTGAGACTACTTGAAATATTAGACTTCAGAGGGAAAGCAACAGCCTTACTGCCTTTTCTAATCATGTAAAAAAAAAAAACAAATTAAACCCGTTGCTGTCGAGTCGATTCCAACTCATAGCGACCCTATAGGATATAGTACAACTACCCCATAAGTTTTCCAAGGAGCAGCTGGAGGATTCGAACTGCGACCTTTTGGTTAGCAGCCAAGCTCTTAAGCACCGTACCACCAGGGCTCCTAAAGGACACCTAATTTCTAGACTGCCTTCATTCCCTTCTATCTCTTCTTGCAAACCAGAAACTTCTTGTCTGAGGTCATCTCTTTCCTGTAATAGCTGTGAAAAGCAACAAGGAGTAGCCACCACCCACTAGTATCCTGGCTTCTTCTCATTCACTCCACTTACAGCCATAGGCTTAGTGTTTGTAATCCATCTATTCAACTGTGTCATTAAGGATGAAGGATTTGTTTTGTTGTTTTTGTTTTGTTTTTGTTTTTTCATCTCCCTTATCTACCATCTATAATGTTGGTTTAGTTTTAAGGTTGGTTCTTCACATGCCTATGGGCAAGGCTTACTTCCTGTAGCTTTCTCTAGAACTTTCCAAAAAGTCTATAGCAAACATCTTCTCATACTTACTGGCCAGAATATATCAGTCCTGAACCAATCAATGCCAAGGATGCCTTTTGAAGAATCTGACATACTCCTTTAGTAGAGGTAGATTCTTCAGACCATATTGCCAGCACTCAGAGGGGAGTGGAACGGATGTTAAGAAGTCCGTCTTATGGATTGAATTGTTTTCCAGATACAGTAAAGATAAGCTGAAGTTCTAACACCCGGTACTGCTGAATATGAGCTTGTTTGGAAATAGTCTTTGAAGAGGTTATCAATTAACATGAGATCATACTGGAGTTGGGTAGGTCCTAGTCCAATATGAGTGATGTTCTTATAGAAGAGAAGAGGACAAAGAAGGATGCACAGAAAGGAGATGGCCAAGTGAAAATGGAGGCAGAAATGGAGTCGTGCTGCAGCCGGAAGCTGGGAGAGTCGAGACAGGATCTTCCCCTAGAGACTTCAGAAAGAGCATGGCCCCTGATGACACCCTGGCTCCTGGACTCCTAGCCTGCAGAACTATGAAACAATAAATATCTGTTCTTATAAGCCACCCCACTTTGTGGTACTTTGGAAACTAATAATTGTCAATTACAGCGTCAGTTACAAATCAGGCTAGAGAAATTTGGAAGACTTCAAGCTTAGTCAGTGTAATTGGATAAATGGCCTTACGAAGTCTCTTCCAGTTCCAGAATTCTGATCATTTAGCAATCAAATTTGTGGAAAGTTAGATAATATATATACTATAAATTAAGCTTTTCTTTTTATCCTGGATGCATTCTGTTCCTCTCTTGCAAAATATGAGCACTTGGATCCTGCTCGTAATCTTGGCGGATAAGTATATGAAATCATTGACTAGAAGATAGAATTTATTTAGCTGTCTGTTTTTACCATCATCAGTTAATCTGTGACCTCTGGATATGTTAGAGATTATGGGTGGTGCCCTTTATCTGTTTGCTGAATTGTCTTTAATGAGTCTATTACATTTATAATGAAAAAGTACATTTAGCAAATTAATAGGGATTTGATACTATATTGGGAATTTCATGGAATGTACATGAGAGCCTCTCTTCACATCCTTTACAGGCATAATAGATTTGGAAATTTAAATTGACCATTATAGAATTTTTTTCCCCTTGAAATACAATTGACTGATTCAGAAATTTTTCTAAATATTTCCCCAGACTTCTGTTTTGCCACTTGTGAACCTGTTAAACTTATACACTGAAAGGTAGCTTTGAGATTTTGACCTGGAGACAACTTTAGATTGAGGTATTGCTTTCTCTTTCTGTTTGATTTATGTTCCTTATCTGTGGCATATTGGTTTTATTTGCCTCATATCTGGTGTCAGTCTAGCTGCAGTTATTCTGTGGTCTGTTTACAAATCGGGCCCAGTTCCGTGGCCTCACCTTTCTCTACCTTCCTTATGCATTTTCTACATATGTCTTTTCAGATTTCTTCTTTGAAATACATATCATTTGGTTAATAAAGTAGAGGGCAGATGAGTTTAATGGGAGGTTCATTAGTTTGCATTGTTGTTAGTTGCTGTCGAATCGGCTCTGATTAATAGCAACTCCAAGTATAACAGAATGACAAGTTGCCCCATCTTGCGCCATATTCATGATTGTTGGTATGTTTGAGTTTATTGTCGAGACTATTGTGTCAATCCATCTCATGGAGGGTTTCTCTCTTTCACTGACCTTCTGCTTTACCAACCATGATGTCCTTTTCTAACAATTGGTCTTTCCTGATGACATGTCAAAAGTAAGCTAGCCAAAATCTTGCTATCCTTGCTTCTAAGGAGCATTGTTGTTTGTTAATATGTATGTGTATTCATTCAACAAATATTTATTGTTTGCCTAGGAGGGTACTCTGCTAGTCAGATGGTACTCAGTGGAGAGTAATGAGGACTAGTCTAATGGGGAAGACAGAGCTCAAACAAGTAAAGACACACAAAATAAAATAATAACATGTATTAATCTCATAAAAGGAAAGAACTAGGTTATATGAGAGAGACCAACAGGAAAACATCAACTTTCAGTTGAGTGGTCAGGAAAGATTCCTTTGAGGAGGGGGCATTTAAACAGTGTCACTAGATTTTAGATATTTGAAAACAAAGGAAAAAGAAGACCCAATACATTTAATACTCAAAAAATATGACTAAAGCTTGGTAGTCATGAGCGTTTAAGCTTTGAGGCAAGTTCATTCCTTTTGTCTTGGAAATTGACAACAGGAGACCTCTCTATCAGCAACTTTCAGTAGCTCTGTACGTACGTTAACTCAAAGAAACCTAAGTACTATCCGTTCAATAAATACTTGTTCAATAAATACTTGTTTACATGAATTGAACTGTAGATCTCTCCAACCTTTGATTAATAGCCCTGTGTAAGCCAACACAGTGATATCAGCACCACTGCTCTAGAAAACATCTTGATTTAGTTTTTAAACATGGCTTTTGTGTTCCGTTTTTAGGTGACTTCTCCAGGAAGGAAACCCAGATTTTGGGGGAAGTGCCCTTCTCAATGAGCTTCCCCTGAACTCAAGTAAGAAATTACACACACACACACACTCATATGTGGAGCCCTGGTGGCACAGTGGTAAAGAGCTGGGCTGCTAACCAAAAGGCTAGGGGTTCAAATCCACCAGCCGCTCCTTGGAAGCTCTATGAGGCAGTTCTACTCTGTCCTGTAGGGTTACCATGAGTCAGAATTGACTTGATGGCAACGGCTTTGGTTTTTATATATATGTGTATGTATGTACACATATATACGTATACCGTATTTTTATGCAAGCACACTATGCTTTTTTTTTTCCTTTTACAACATCATATAAAAAAATACTAGCATAGTGGCGCTTATGAAAATACTTCACGGGGAGGGCACAATTGGCAAACAAACGTAGAAGGCATACGTTATTTGCATAAAAAATATGGTATAAGTATATATAAATATATATATGTATATGTTTGTGTGTTTACATGTATATATGTGTGTATATATATATGCATATACAAATATATATCTAAATGGTTCCATTCTCAATAGATTCATTGCCAGTTGAAAATGAAGTTGAATACATAGATTTTTATTGTAATTTTTTGCTGCTTTGGTGTGTGTGATATATTGAAGTGCTGGCTTCTTTGCCTTTTTTTCATTAAAAACATCATAAAACATTTAGGGGTCTGTGGAGAAATTGCTGTGACCTCTGTTTATAATTGAAGAAAGTAATGTTTCCTTTAAAATATAACTGGTGCACAGTATTCCTGACCACAAGCCCCTGAGCTTGCTAACCAGATTTGTGCAGATTTCCATTCTCTAGTGTGCAATTACTAAAATAACAGGGAAAGCAAGACCACTGGAAAGGGAAAGAAATCTGGTAAGTAGGGTGGTTTGAGGCAAACTTCTAGCTGCTACGTTTATTGTTTTGTGTTTAGTATTTATTGTTGTTTCAGGGAAAGCAGTCTATTTTTTAAGGCCACTGAATAACCATGGTGGCTTTGTCTATTTCTCAGAACAAAGGACTTGATCTCCAATTAGTTGGAAACTCTCTTTACTGCTACATCTCAAAGCTTAGAGTGCACATGAATCACCTGGGAATCTTGGTGCAATGCAAATTTGGGTTCAGTGGGTCTGGAGTGGGGAACAGCAGAGATTCTGCATTTCCAGCCAGGTGATACGGGGCTGCTGGTCCCCAGACCACGTTTGAGGTAGCAAGGCTATAGTGACAACGTTCATCTCCTGGAAGGTAGATGCCATCGTAGGTCTTTAGAATTCTAGCTTCCTGTTAACAATCTGGGTAGTTTCCTCCTTGTCCTGCAACAGCCCCTTTTGGATAACCTGCTCTTACCTTACCAGGATCTCTCAGTTGCGTTACTTAGCAGTTGCTTCTTTCAGCTGAGAATTAGCTCTAATGGCAACTAAAAGAAATGACAAAACCTTCAGCTATCCTTGATCATTCCCTCTCCCTCACACACCATATCCAATGAGCTGTACTTTCAAAGTGCACACCATATTCATTCTGTTCTCTCCATCTCCAAGGCCACCCCTCTCCTTGGATCCATTATCCTCTCTCCTGGGCTCTTAAGGATACTCCTACCTCATCTCCTGCGTTCTACTCTTGCCCTACAACATCATGTAAAAAAAAAAAAAAAATTGGCATCGGAACATTTGGTGATCTGTGAAGAGTACAAATCAACCTATGTCACTTCCTGTTTAAAATCCTCCAATAGCTTCCCAAGTACTCGGATTAGAACTCAAACCCAGGGCCATTGCATACAAGGCTACCTGCTATAGCCCTGCAAACCTCGCTGACTTCATCCCAGGTCCCTCTCCCCATTGCCTCCATGTCTCAGCCCACCATTCTTTATCTACTCATTGAACGAAATAAGCGAAGCCAGTTGGAATCAACTTGACCACAATGGGTTTGGTTTCTTCTTCCTACCTCAGAGCTATGCAGAGGCTCTTCTTTCTGGAAGGAAGGCTTTTGCTGTAGCTCTTTGCAGGACAGATGCCTTTCATCCTTCAGGTCACCTCCTCTGAGTAGCAACCCCTCTATTTAAATTAATTGTGCCCCAATTTCTCTATATTTCATCTGCCTGATTTATTTCCTTTTATTCCTTATCACTGTCTGAAAAGTACCTTTTTTATACTAATTTTTTTTTTTAACTTTTCTGGCTCCTCACTGCCACACTAGATGATAAGCCCCATGAGGACCTGACATTTAGTAGGTAAAATTTGAGAGAGATCGAATGGGGGTATGAGAGATGGGGAGGGAAAACAGGAGAGAGAGAAGATGGAAGGGAAATGAGGGAGGAAGGAAGGAACGAGCAAAGGAAGTCAATCCAGCTGTCTTTGATCCAAATGTGTCCCATTTTTCAGTTTGATGCTGAGTGCTATTAGAACTATTGTGCTGCTGTGTTCTAGGGAAGACAGAAACAGAAACTACCCTGTATAACCTAAAGGCTTAAAAAAAAGTTTTTTTTTAAAGAGTAGTTCATTTCTGGGCTGAGTTTTAGTAACATCATTAAACTTTATTTCCAGAAACTCAATGAGTTGAAAAAGGTGGCATTTGGAGAAATTTACATAAGAATGACACTCCTAATGAAATTTTCCCACACTGGATAATGGGTTTCTGCTGATGGAGCTCTAGGCCTGCAGTGTGGGGACAAAGAGCAAACATTTGCTAAATGGTCAACCAAGGTTGAGGAGGCCTGTGACCATGGGGCAGAATGAAATGCTCTGGCTCACTTGGGTATTGAATCCCTGCCCTTGACTTTCTTAGCAGGATGCTCTAACCTGCCGACCACCCTAGGCCAAGAGAGCAGAAATCAACCCATAGTAATTGGGTCGGTGTGGGATGGTGCAAAGAATATGCACTTCGGAGTCTATCAAGTTAGCTTTCAAATCTTGGCTCTTTGCTTACTGACTGTATGACTCTGATCAAGTACTTGAATCTTTCTAAGCCTCCTTATTCTCACCTGTGACATAAAAATAAGAATCCATTGTGTACATGTACCTAGGCTTATTTTTCTGGGAACACAGGGTCCTACACAATTCTAGGAGGTAGCTTTTATTTTGTGCACCATGCAAGTATCACAACCATCTACATTTTCCGTTATGTGAATGGCTCCCAGGAGCACCAATTAAGGGATATAATTTTACATGGAATATGATATAAATGGCACCCCTGGAGTTATACAAGAAGGCAGGCCATGGTGATCTAGATACCGAGAACAGTCTTCTCAGTAAAAGCAGCTAAATATGCTGGGAGAATTCAGAAGTAAATCACTAAATAAAGAATACAGGATTGCAGAAATTTTAGGGAAGATATTTGGGGGAAAAAGTATTAAATTGAAAATTACAATAATTAAAAATAAAAATTAAAGAGTGAAGTAATCAGGTTAAAACCTGTTGAAGGAAGAAATAGTTAACTAGAGGCTGGATGTGAAGAAATTACATAATTACCCAAAATGATGGAATACACAAGTAAGAAAAGACATAGATGCTGTGACGAGAAGGTCCAACGTAAGTTCTAATAAGGAAGAGGCAATAGTTGAAAAAATGGTGTTTAACCTATTATAGAAATTCAGAGAATTAAAATTTTGGGGTTTGGTAAGTGTCTTAGTTATCTAGTGCCACTATAACAGAAATACCACAAGGGAATGGCTTTTAATTCAAAGAGGAATTTATTCTCTCACAGTCTAGTAGGCTACAAGTCCAAATTCAGGACATCAGCTCCAGGGGAAGAGTTTCTTTCTCTGTCGGCTCTGGAGGAAGGTCCTTGTCATCAATCTTCCCCTGACCGAGGAGCTTCTCAGTGCAGAGACCCAGATCCAAAGGAAGTGCTCTGCTCCTGGCACTGCTTTCTTGTCTCTCTGCTGACTTCTGTCTTTTATATCTCAAAGGAGATTGTCTTAAGACAGAATCTAATCTTGTAGATCTCATCAATGTAACTGCCTCTGATCCATCTTATTAACATCATAGTGATAGGATTTACAACACATAGGAAAATCACATCAGATGACAAAATGGTGGACAGTCACACAATACTGGGAATCATGGCCTAGCCAAATTGATACACATATTTTTGGGGGGGACAGTTCAGTCCATGACAGTAAGTAATTTTTACCTCATTTTAATATTGCATTAGATGTGTTCCTTACTGTTTTACTGGTTGTAGAGAATAAACTATTAAAGCAGCACATGAGTTTAGTGGGAAAAAAAAAAAACTATACTTATTATTCTACATTTTTATCAAATTTTTCCTATGTGTAAATATTAGAATTTATGGTTTTTATTTCTGAGTTTTCACACCAAGGTGAATTTTTCTTTATCATTCTTAGTATATATTTTATAGTGTCAATTTGAGTGTGTCCTTTTGTGGGAGAATGGTTTCAGATTTCCTGAGAATCCATTTTAAATCTGGAGCATAAATATATTGTAAACACATTTAGAATCAGATTATGTAATTTAAATTTGTACTAAAGTAACTAATCTCAAAACCAACTTGAAATAGATACAATTCTCCTAGTCTTTGTATTTAAACTTACTCTCACTTTAACCCTTCAGTTTGTTCAGGTTATAGACCAGGGATGACTTAAGTGTAAATGAGTATAAAGGATCAGAGCTACCAGTCCCTAACATATAGTTGGTACTTAACCCTTTCATTATTGAATTATTTTATGTTTGTGATTTTTTTTGTGATGCAGTGTTTTTTCACTAATGGAATACATGCTGAATCATTGTGGGTTAGTAATTTTTTGTTATGTATGATGGGTTTTTATAAATGTTATGTGGTACACATATGTACCAGTGTGCTATGGAGGTAGGATAGATGGAATGAGGCAGGGAAAAAATTATTTTATCTTAGCAATTTTTTTCCTCATTCTTACTTCCCTGGGATTACATCTCCCATTCAGTGTTAATATGTTAAAAAGAAAAGGAAGGGAGAGAGGTATTTGCTTTTTCTGCTTGAAATCGATAGTGATCATTGGCCCTTATTATAGTTAATGTTATAAATGTCTTGACTTCCTTGCAGTGGGTTCTACAAGGCCAGAATTTATCTCATTCATCTTGTTATCTTCCACGGTCCTGTCCTTACATATAGAAACTGCTTGATGTATAAATTTTGAATGAATGAATTGTCCATCCTTGCTTCAACTTCATAAAACATATCAATGTATCCACACAGACCTGGAAATATTTATCACTGATTCTTCCAAAACTCACTGCTTTTTTATGTAAGATTGGCTTCTTCGTCTCCTAAAATACAAGCCTAAGGGAAAAATCAATCAAGATCTTAGGACATCCCAGAAATAAAACTCAGAAGTTATTTATGCAAGGTGAGGTGACTACAGAAGGAGCCAAATCTGGAGAAAAGTTCAAAGTTCACAACCTAAGAGCCAAGGACAACAAGACCCAGTGAAGGCCTACTGTCTTCCCCCTGAGCTCCTAATCATTTCGTGTTTAGCTTGAGTCATTCACTCTAACATCAAGCTCCTCAGTGACTTGGCTCTTTCTGCAGATATCACACTATAAATAATGGACTTTGGAAAATAATCTTGGCCAGCCTTGTTTCTTTTTAAACATTTTTTGATCAGATGTAGGATTTTGTAGTCATATTGTTTGCAAAATGCCTTTTCTGTACATCTTTATCATGGCTGTGTTTATGTTGCATGTCTAATTAGCTTCAACATACCAGATGAATTGTTTAAACCCGTCTGGCATGCTGTAATTTTTCAAAGTTCCTCATCTGCTAAGAAAAATATATTTGTGAAGGTTTTAGATTTCAGGAATCAAAAGTCTATGACGGATCCTATTCACCATAGGAAGTATTTCAAGGGGGGCAGAGGGTAGAATAATTTGCCAGACTGGCCAGTGAGAGAGGAAACAAGGCCTAAATCACTTTTGCAATTCTAATTTGAGGATTAATGCCAAAATCAATAGTTCTTCCTCCATCCTACTCCCAAACCCTCCGAAAAATTAAGGGAAACAAAATGCCAAACTGAGAGGTTTCTCACCAATTCCAGCACTAGATATATTTGGGACAGAGAAAGGCAGTAGAAATTGTAGGTCCTGGGAGAAAGGATAGGGATGGAATTCGGGGTGTAAAAGTTGGTGAGGTTGTAGAAGAGGAGAAGCTGAGGCCAAGAAAATAAAAATCAAGGATCTGAAGATTGTAGCCACCACCCGTCTATCAGTTTATTGTACTGTGGTGGCTTGCATGTTGCTGTGATGCTGGAAGCTCTGCCACCAGTATTTCAGATACCAGCAGGGTCAGCCATGGTGGACAGTCTTCAGCAGAGCTTCCAGAGTAAGACAGAATCGGAAGAAAGGCCTGGAGATCTGCTTCTGGAAATTAGCCAATTGAAACCCGATGGATTTCAGCAGAATACTGTCCAATATAGTGCTGGAAGATAAGCCCTCTAGGCTGGAAGGCACTCAAAATACAGAGCAGCCACAAAAATGGACTTGAGCGTTCTAAGGATGGTGAAGATGGCACAGGACCAGGCAAGGTTTTGTTCTTTGGTACGTGGGTTGCTATGAGTCTGAGCTGAGTCAGTGGCAACTAACAACAGTAACAAAAGTTGTAGTTGCATCAACAGCCAAGTACTTGTCTGCTAGACATTCCTTTGTCTCCACACATTCCACCATCTTGACATACTCTACATCTTGATAATTCCAAAAAATCTTACAGATGGAAGTGACCTTAGAGTTGATCTAATTCCAGTTTTTCCTCTTCTATCCCTCAAGAAATGCTTAAATCTCTTCTTTCAACCTCTGCCTAAACCCAAGTAGTAAACCCTTTCTTTACCCAGATGCTTATGACCGTGAGAGGCAGCGTCCACGTTGCTTCACAGCACCAATTACTACTATAATTACAAGTAATGATGGCATGTTTGTATAGCAGTTTATCAATTCATGCTTTCGTTGTTATTGTGTTTGAACATCAGAACATCCCTATGATACCAGGCAGGAAATGTTAGATTCAACTTGACAGTTAAGAATACTCAACCTCCAAAATTTTGAGGCTTGCCCATACAGGAAGACTTATGAAAGCTTCAGTAAGGCAGAAACCTGTCAGAGAAGGAAAAGTCAAATATTTTCCACAAAGAGAGAGTGATAGAAAAGAGGTAAACTGTACCCTGTCGAAGATGGAAAACTTGTAAGACATGGAAAACTGAGGCAGTTCTGTCAAGTTCCAGCTCTCACAGTTTTCACTGTAATAATAGTAGGAGCTAACATTTATAGAGTCCTTTCTGCGTGCTAGGCATTATGCTAAGGTAGTTTACCTGTGTTACTCCACTTAATACTCAAAAAAAAAAAAACAACACTATGATAGGTTCTTTTACATCTTCATTTAAAAGATGAGGAAATTAAAATTCAGGGATGTGCAGTAATTTGTCCACTGATTCACAGGTTATAAGAAATAGAAAATTGAGGACTTATCTCAGGTTTGTCTGACTGATAGTCTAAGCCACTAAGTTACTGTGGAGCCCTGATGGTGCAGTGATTAAGAGCTCGGCTGCTAACCAAAAGGGTGGCAGTTCGAATCCACCAGCCACTCCTTGGAAACCCTATGGAGCAATTCTTCTCTGTCCGATAGGGTTGCTGTGAGTTAGAATCGACTCAAAAGCAACAGGTTTATGTTACTGTATTTATCAAATCTAAGATGATATGACTTGTACCATAGATCATTATTTTATGTTCCCTAAGAAAGAAAAAATGCTGCCAAATAAACTATGGCACAATGCTTTCTTATCGCTTAGAATATTGACTTTTGTTGAAAGAGTTCCTATATAGCACTCGTAACCTGATGTAGAAGGGAAAGCATAAGTGAAATAAATTGGCTAAGATGTTTCCGAACTTCTCCAGATTGAGTTTGACTCTTCTCAATTACTTTCAAACTCAGAATCACTGATTGTTTTCCCAAGAATATCTTCCTTTGTCAAGAGAATACTGGTGATATACCAGTTGCCATCTAGTGGATTCTAACTCATAATTTTAAATAATTGCCCCACTATTTTTGCCAGGATTATTTTTTCCAGGCCTCTAGTACTCATTCTAAGGAGCCCTCGTAGCACAGTGGTTTAAGGCGCTTGGCTCCTAACGCAAAGGTGGGTGACTGGAACTCACCAGTTGCTCTGCTAGATAACGATGTGACAGTCTGCTTCCGTATAGATTTACAGCCTTGGAAACCCTATGGGAGAGTTCTACTCTGTCATAAAGAGTCACTATGAGTCAGAATTGACTCGACGGCAGTGGGGTTTTTTTTTTGTTTGTTTAGTACTCACTCTCCAAGTTTTGAGGTGCAGACATAGGCAGTGACAGCCACATCACAGCAGCACCCTGGAGGACAGGAATCGTGAGCAGAGATATTGAAAGGGGAGCAGTGTGTGGTGCAGAATCAATGAAATGTTCCTTACTGCCTCTTTGGTTTGAGGCAGAGCTGAGACTCAATCCCAAGTCTCTATAATGCCTCTTAAGTCAACTAGAAAATTCACTCTAATTATTAAAGTCAGCCTTTCTTTTTTAACTTACACATAATTTTTAATTTTATTTTCTGTAACCACACATAATACAAGTTCTTCTTCTATGCAGGAGAAAAATTCAAAGAGAAGCATCATGAAAATATGGTAAACGGTCACCGTGAGTCAGAGTCGACTCGTTGGCAATGGGTTTGGTTTTTTATCGGCAAAGGTGTACGCACGCATACTCTCACTCCCGAGTGAAAAAAGTTAATCGGCATCGATACAAATGATATATGTGTGTGAGAATGAAGGAAGGAGGAGGGTTGGCAGAAAGATTATTCATACCACACTAAAACATGGAAGAAAAATAAGTATTAAATGTCATAAATATGTTAACCCAGCTGTGAAGTTAGTTAAACATTACAGTCCTGGCTGAAGAAAAACAAAAAGAGAGATTTCCTGAGGAGTACAATTTTTGTTAAAAAAAAAAAAAAAAAAAAAGCATTTTACGATTAAAAACAGCATGATTTTCCTTGCAGCAAATCCTTTCTACTTTTTATATTTTCTATTTGCAAAAATGGAAGAGTAAACCAGTGACCTAGCATTTTGTTAACCAAATCTCTGGATTAACCAGCATTTTGCAAATCTTTACTTTAGTGAAAACTGTTGTACCCAATAAAAATCAGAAAATCTTGGAACCACAACCAAGAACTGTTTTCTGAGCCAAGGAAGAAATATTAAATGATGCCTGGTAGAGTTTTGGAATTGTGTATTATACAGTCTTTTAACTGGTCAGAAATTCAAAAGCTCATAAATGGCACATGGGATATTTCCCACTCTCCTTGCCGTTGAGTAGATTCTGACTCATAGCAACCTTATAGGACAGAGTAGAACTGCCCCATAGGGTTTTCTAGGAGCAGCTGGTGGATTTGAACTGCTGACCTTTTGGCTAGCAGCCAAATGCTTAGCCACTTGCACTGCCATGGCTCCTACGTGGGACATAGTAGACCAAAATGGTGAAGACGTAGGTTTAAGAGCCAGCTCACCTGGGTTTCAGTCCGGGTTTTGTTATTAACTGTGTCACCTGCTTTAGTTCTTCACCTTTACAGTAAAGGTGCCTCTGTTTCTCATCTGCAAAATAAGGATAATTAAAGTACATTTCTAACAGGGTTGTTGTGAGAATTAAATGAGCTCTAACACATGTAAAATGCTGGCACACAGTGTTAGCTAGCATTTTAGTGTGATAATATGACATATGGCTATTCTCTGTTAACTAAAATATTTTCTTTCCCTAAAAACTTGACTCTGTAGTCTTCCAGGTAGCAGAGTATTCTACTATAGGGATGAGTCAGGAGTCAGTCCAGCTCAATTCTGTCTGACACTTCTTCCTCTGACCATAACCACCAGAGCTCGGTCAGAGCTCACAAGTTAAAGAGCGCGTATTAAGACTGCCAAGTCTTTCCAAGACTTCAGAGGCCAGCCACAAGCTTGGGAGTCTACACAAGCTTTGCTTCTGACCTACTGACTACAAATTCAGAGGTTCCCTCTACCCCTTCAGGATGCCAGCCATAAGCTTGGGAATCCCCAGGACCCCTCTCACTTCTGTCTTACCCACTCCTACTACTTCCTTTGGTTCAGTAGTTCAATTGAATGACTCATAGAACTCAGCAAAGTGCTATACTTATGGATGCAGTTTTATTACAGCAAAAAGAATATAGATGAAGAGACACATAGGGTAAGGTCTGGGAGGCTTCCCAACATGAAGCTTCCATGTCCCAAAGGATATACTGCCCTCCCTAGTGCATCTATACCTGTCACCAACCAGTAAGTCCATAGAACTTCTGTGTTCAGAGACTTTTTAGGACCCTCAGTATGTAGCCATGATTGATTGAATTAATGCTCACATGGTTGAACTCAATCTCCAGCGCCTCTCTGAGGTTAGCTGATACCATGTGGTTGATATCACACAGTGGGTCTTTCTGGCATGGCCAGCCCCCACACAACTGAGTAACTTTACTAGCATAACCTCTTAGGTGTAGTCTGGGGCCCTCATCAACGACACTTCAATCGCTGGGGAAATTCCAAGGTTTTAAAGACTATCTCTTAAGAACCAAGGACTAAGACCAAATTCTTTGGGAAAAGATAATTGTAAACACTCCCAAAGGGGAAAGAAAATGGCTGTGGGATCCAGATGAATTAGAATTGAGTATTTTTTTTTAATATTAGATTTATGTTTTTTTTCAGTCATTACATCCACTATAGAAGAATCAGTGTATCTCGAGATGGATTTCAGTAACCATCATGCCTTGCCCTAAATCTGAATCATGAAACCAGCATCTCATCTGAAGCTTTCTGGCTGTTTCACAGACACTTTCCCAAGAAGTAGATTTTTGTTCTATGAACTTCAAAGTTACCAATATACTATAAGAAGACTGAACTTTGTAATGTCATTGCTTAAAAATAAGGTAGTGAGAACTTGAGACAGGCATAAAAAGGTCCTTCAGAGCCCATGTTTTTCTTTTCTAATTTTTTTTTCCTAGTCTGAGTTTTAGTTTTGGAAACATGTTTCTCCTAGTCTTGTAAAGAGAGTGCTCCAGTAAAACTTCCTGTGATGGTGGAAATATTTTCTGTGCCATCTGATACAGTAGCCACTAGCCATATGTGGCTCTTGAGCACTAGAAATAGATTTAGTGTGACTGGGGAACTGAATTTTTTTTTTTATTTATTTTAATTTAAACAGATACACGTGGCTTAAAAGCTGAAAACCAAACTCGTTGCTGTTGAGTTGATTCCAACCCATAGCAAACCTTTAGGACAGGGTAGAATTGCCCCGTAGAGTTTCCAAGGAGTGCCTGGTGGGCTCAAACTGCCCACCTTTTGGTTAGCAGCCAGCATGCTTAACCACTGCATTACCAGGGCTCCACATGTGGCTTGTTGTTTTTAGGTGCCATTGAGTTGGTTCCGACTCATAGCAACACTATGTACAACAGAATGGAACACTGCCTAGCCCTGTGCCATCCTCATGATCGTTGTTATGCATGAGCCTGTTGCAGCCACTATGTCAATCCATCTCGTTGAGGGTCTTCCTCTTTTTCAGTGACTCTCTACTGTAGCCAAGTATGATGTCCTTCTCCAGGGACTGGTCCCTCCTAATAACATGTCCAAAGTATATGAGACGGTGTCTCACCATTCTCACTTCTAAAGAGCACTGTGGCTTAGTGGTTACCATATTCAACAACAGTTCTAAAGCATTCTTGTTCATATTATGCTTATTTTCTCGGGAATCATAGAAATAACCCCACTTACCCAGATACCTGATTTTTCTGAAATGTAAACATCCAACCACTAGCTGAAAAACCAGATGTAAGTAGGAAAAGCCTCAGAATAGCAAATATAAAGCCTGTGCTACAGATGAATTTTGGGGATGTCAAAGTATTGTACTCTACAGGATAGGCTGAACCACGCTGGGACTCTCATCTAAACAATTGTGCATGAAATAAGACAGCCAGGGAAGCCAGAAACCCATTGATGTCAGTGAGAAGGTATAACTAAATGGTAGAAAGAAGAGAAAAAAGACTTTTTTAAAAAGCAAATAGTGCATTAACTCATTTTTTGAGACAGGCAGTATATGAAGCACAAATAAAAATGAAATAAAATGGAGAAAGTAGACAGTAGAATTATAAGGACATACAATCTGGGGTAAGTTACCAAGGGGAAGCGCTCAATTCAGGGAAACTCCAGCGAGCAGCACAGCATCACGATCACTATTCATAATCTTGAAACTAATTTATCAAGCAAAAGCTTAAATTATCTTTGAAAAATTCCTTTTATAAATACAGTAAAGTATACAATTTTAAGTGTTTTATAAAAAATGTTTAAGAAAAATCTTGGCATTTGGAGAGGGATAAGCAACATTTATATGGAACCACTATCTCATCTGACCCAATCATCTTGGGTTCCTCAGTCTTCATTTCTGACTGCTTTTAGAATACAAGAGTAACATGCACTACCAGTCTAAAAACCTAGAATAGAAAGTATATATTGGAACATTGGTCCCTCAGCATGTCAGGAGAATAGACTGAACCTTGACAGGCCCATGTCATGATACGAAGCTTTATCCAAAAGGCACATTGAAGGATCCATTGAAGATAGAATGTACAGGTTGAATGTCGTGATTAATACGTCAAAAAACCTAGACCCGGGACACATATGGGTTAACTGTTTGTCTTTATTTGTGCTTTTCTTTTTTTTTTTAAATTCTCTATTTTCAACTCAGAGATGCTTCTATAAAAATTCATATGATCTTCCCTCTTTTAATGGGTTGATGGCTTATTAAGAACACTTTGCTTTTTTTTTTTTTTAACCTTAATTAGATCCTCTATTTTATTTTATTTTTTTTATAAATGTAACCCATAGAGCATGTTGGATTGTTTTGTTTTATAAATGACAAGATTTCTAGATTACTAACTGCATGAAAATATGATGCATGACGAGTTAGGTGGCCATGATTGAAATGGCCATAAAAGATTACAGATGAAGAACCAGCACAAAGCTGAATATAATACATGCCATATGCCCATATACCTCCAGTTAATACTACATGTAGTAGGCAGTGTATTAAACTGGGAAGGGAAAATGGTTTAATAGATGTAGTAGGATTGGATTTCAACACTGAAAGGCTGAGAAGAGTTTGGGAACGAAGAGAGAGGCCTTGGAAGAACCATCATTGGCTTCGAGATCGGGTTGAGGGAAAGTGCAGGGAGGGATTAGTGGTTTCCATAGGAGATAGCTCAATAAGAAAGTAGAGGGATATAAATTTGGAGAATTAGGTTAGCCTAAGGTCATTAATGGCATCAAATGCGGTAGGCTTGCTGGGAGCATATGAGAGTCAATTATTAAACCTAAATTGTTAGAAGAGAAAGAACGTTAAGAGAGGAGCAGCAGATATATTTTCACACTGTGTAATAATTGAGGTGCTCAAACATTGTTTTCAGATATGAAGATACATTGTTGTTGTTGGGTGCCCTGGAGTCTGTTCAGACTCGTACAACCCTATAGAACAGAATAGAACTGCCCCATAGCGTTTCCTAGATTGTAATCTGCATGTGAGCAGATCGCCAGATCTACCCTCCCACAGAGTGGCTGGTGGGTTTGAACCTCTGACTTTTTGGTTCGCAGCCAACCGCTTAACCATTGCGCCACCAGGACTCCTTAAAGTACAATAGTCTTAGAGTGTTTAACATAGACCAAAAGCCCTATGATTTTCTTTAAACATTTAATATTTCTGCTTTTTACCATTTAAAACAGTATTTCTCTGTGACTGGGTTGTACTTAAAAGAAAGCAAGCCTTAGGAACTTAAAATTCAAGGAATTTTTAATGCGGCTGGAATGCTTTTAATTTCTCATTTCTCACAAGGGACATAGTTTGATATTATAAGATGTGTTTTCTGATTTGACAGTGAAGTGAATCTTCACTAAAGGATATGCTTTCTGCCCCCTTCTCCTTAGTTTTAAAAAGCTTGTTAATACTGAAATTCAGTAATACAAGGTCATGCATACAGTGACTAACGGGGAAAAAAACAAAAAACAATGAAATCCATTCAATCAGATATGGAGAAAGCAAAGGGGTTTTGGTTTCAGTAGGAAATTTTCTTATTTTCTATGTGGATGTTGAGATTTGAAAAGCTTTGTAAGTTATCAACATCATCTTGTTGAATTTGACACTGATTCTGTATTTCCAGAAGAAATTTTTGAGCAAGATTTATCAGAACTCTTGAGTTCCTCTTAGCTGCAGCTTTGTTTATTGCCATTTAAGTAACTCTGTACTAAGAAGTCATATTCTCATGTTGAGCTCCCACTGGCATTTTATAAAGAACATTGGCCAAAGAATTCTCCCTTCTAATCCCCAATTACCCCTGTCTTTTCAGCCATCAGCCATGACTGAGAGGCGGAATCATTTTGTAAGACCCAAAAGCAAAGGTTAGTTGAGTTTAAAGAAGTTTCTGGTTTTGAAAGAATAGAACTCTTCGAAGAACCATTGTCTGCACGGAGTAAAGGTACTCAAAACATAGTTTCTACCTAAGATCCAGTTTGAGATTGCATTCAGGGGCATGCATGGCCAGGCAACTAAAGAGATGAAAGACTCCAGCAGAAAAGTCAAGAAGCCTTTGTTGTGACTTCGGATGATATACCTTGGGGTTACTGGGAATTTCCGGTCTTCAGGGAGCAGCGAGCCTGCCTTTCAAGCAATTCCCCAACATCTGGCATGGCCTCGGAGTCAGGAGGTGATTGGAGACTGTTGGGGAATGCTCAAATTACAGTTGTGCATAGATGAAAGCAGACATATTCATGAAGAAATTACTAACAGTTAGCTGTTTATATCTTGCCCCAGGCTATGATACGTCCTCTTAAAAGCAGCGCCATAATTGAGACAGAAAAAAGAAGCCAAAGGATAATTCTGCCAGAGTTTCTAGGTTGAACATTAGTTCACATAAGACCACTCATCCAGTCCCTGCCCCTGGTTTGTTGTACCAACATGTACAGACTAATGCAAAACAGACCAAATATTCAACTTGCATTTACCCCTTACTGCTTCTACTTAAGCTTTAAACTCAGCCTTCTAATTCACAATGTTTAAGTCCTCATTCTTGATAGATTTGAGCATGAGTGGGCATTGTAGAAACAGTATTTGCTTCTAAGAAAAAAAAGGTGGATGTTTAATATTTATTACAGTTATCATCACTTCTCTGGAGAAATGAATGATCGATTTCTGTAGAAATATTTCTGCACAGATAATTGTTTTCAACTGAGGCAACATATAAGCAAAAAGTTGAATCATTAGTTTCAAACTTAATTTCATGAAAATTACAGTAAAACCGGTGTAAGGCAGAAACCTGTCAGAGAAGGAAAACACAAATATTTTTCACTGAAAGGAGCGATAGGAATAATGGCAAGACTGCGCCCTGTCAAAGGCGGAAAACTTATGAGACCAGGAAAAACAAGGCAATCAAGTTCTGGGTCTCACAGGTTTCACTGTAGTATTTGAGTTAACAATGAGAATTCTATATTTAAATATATATGTCTTTTATCATATGACCCTGTGAAGATAATGGTTCTTTAAAAGATGGTTCAAAAACACTGAGGAATAAACTTCATAGTATCAAGAAACTAATAAATGTTCTCAAAAGATCCTCTCCTTTGTCTGGGTAACTTTATGACACTGACATACACATTCTGCCACTATCTGAATTCAATACGCTGGATGTGTAGGAGTGGTGCAGATGGAATCAACTCTAGGTTCCTTTGGCTTGTTTTTAGCTTAATTTTAGATCTCTGGTGGTTTTTGAACAAGCTCCTCCTGACCTATTTGTACTGACTGATCCAATTCACTCACCTCCCAGGCGGCCAGGGATACGTAGGAAGATCTGCCAATTTCAGAGCTCTTTGGAGGAACAGCATTCATTTAAGCCTTGCTGCCCATTGTCTGGGAGTGGCTGAAAGCTTTGGGACCATGATAGGTTTAGCCATTTAAACGGAGAGAGAGTAGCAGGGGTGTCATTTCACTCCTGAGGCGTTTTAACTCCTTTCCACCATTTCCCTATTGAGGTGTTTCCCAGTTTAATCATGAATGCTTTCCTGTACTTTTGTATTTCAATTAGAACTTAAAAAATAAATTGTATATTCCTAGTAGGAGACAGCTCTACTTCTAGGAATCCTGAAGTGAGTTCTTTTTCAAAAGCTATAAATCAGTTTGATAAATCCATATTTTTATAAAGTGAAGTTGCTTTTATAATCAATGAAATGTCTCCTCCCATCTGCAGGCAGCGTGATGGCATGAAAACGGGGTGAATGGGGTGTATATGCGTGTGATAGATTTGAGGGTTGTAAGGTTGGCATTGGGAATATTAATACTACTGATGACATTGACTCATGGATGATCTTACAGCTTCACTGCTCTGAGTGTGGCCTGAGGACCAGCAGCATCTCCTGGGAGCTGCTTGGAAATGCAGAAGCTCAGGCCCCACCCCAGACCTACTGAATAGGAATCTGCATTTTAACAACACATCCAAGTGGCTGCACCCACGTTAACATTTGAGAAGTCTTGCGCTATGGCTTTGTAAGCGATGCTCAACCTCAGCACGTTTATACCTCACAACAATGCCCTGAGGCCAAGCTATGAACTGCATGCCCTGCCCCCTCCCCACGAGAATTCTCTTCCAATGCAGGTAACATTGCCAGTCATGTATATATTTTTTTATATTCAATCAATGGCATGTTTGAGAACATGGCTGTTTGCCATTATCATTAGCTTTGGGGGAACAGTAACTTTGGGTTAACAGGCAGTTGGTATTTCTGCCTATGTCAGGGTGAATGCTGCTTCCCTGAAGGCCCGCAGGACCCAAGATAGAAGTGTGACAGCCAGCAAACAGGCCACAGTTCACCACGCCTTTGGTAAAGACGAGAGAGAAAAATGGGCCAGTGAGGAATTGTAGCAACTTAGTAAACACAACCAGCGCTGTCTCTGTGTTCTGTGTCTTTGTTGGGTGGATGGTTCCATCCTCGGAGATAATGATATACCCTGTATTTTTATGCAGATAATGTACATCTTCTGTGTTTGTTTGCCGGTCATTCCCTCCCCGCAATGAGGCACCCTCACAAGCGCTGCCATGCCAATCCTCTTCCAAGTGTTACTGTTAAAAAAAAATTAGCATAGTGCAATTACAAAAATACCTCGAAGTGGGGGAGAGCACGGGCTGGCGGAAAAACAGCAGAACACTCGCGTTATTTGTATAAAATTACGGTACACGAAATACAAATGACTTTGTTTAAAATATCATGCCAGTGATATGAATCTTCTCAACTGTTTCTGAAGGAGAAATTGAATGCTGGACAAGCAGAAAAGTTGAGCTTTTAGCTGAGGCGCATTTATTCTCAGCAGAAGTTAGCCTGAAATATCCACTGATATTAGGTAAATCATCTCTTGCCAATGAATTCCTTGCTTGCTTTGCCACTCTGGAATCTGTACTTAGAAACCCTCTCCCAACTCACCTAGCAGTCTCTTAGAGGTTATAATTTAGCTAGCAGCTGCTAACGCATTGAGACAAATTGAAAGAAGCAGCTACTAAGCTTCTCTGACAGTGTAGGGTGAGGATGGAAGGTGAGTGGCTGAGGCACTGTAAGCTCTGGATTTCCTGTGGAAATCTCAACTAGATTTACCATTTGTCTGCATTTTTAAAAACATTTCTGAAACCTTCCTAGTATGCAAGTTAGCCAAGCTGTGTAATGTAGCCTGGCTAGTCTTTAGGTTTAGATCAATGTCACCTGATGGAATCTATAATAATCCAGCATCCATAAGGAGGGATCCCGAAGATATTTTACACAAGCATAGATTAGAGTTCGATTACCTGGGCACTTTGCCATCCTTAACCCTCATCCTTAACCCAGATGGTAATCTACACAGCACCTTGCTAGCATTCTGTAGGTCTTTACCTTTGCTCCATAATAACATTGAACCTGAGTGCCCCAGAACTGTACCACCTTCAGGCCTAGAAGGCAATATGGCTCAGCAAAGGGGTATGTGCACCTTGGAATCAGACTGCCTTGGTTCATAAACTGCCCTGGCCCTTGGAATTATATGACTTTAAGCATGTAGCTTAGTGTCCTCAAGCCCTTGATTTTCTTTCTTTCTTTTTTTTTTAATTGTGCTTTAGGTGCAAGTTTACAGCTCAAGTTAATTTCTCATTCAAAAATTTATACACATATTGTTTTGTGACATTAGTTGCAATCCCCACAATGTGACAACACACTCCCTCTTTCCACCCTGGGTTCCCTGTATCCATTCAACCTGTTCCTGTCCCTTCCTGCATTCTCATCCTGTCTTTGGACAGGAGCTGCCCGTTTGGTCTTGTATATCTGAATGAACTAAGAAGCACATTCCTCACGTATATTATTTTTGGTTTTATAGTTCTGTCAAATCTTTGTCTGGGAAACCCTGGTGGCATAGTGGTTAAGAGCTATGGCTGGTAACCAAAAGGTTAGCAGTTTGAATCCACCAGCTGCTCCTTGGAAACTCTATGGGGCAGTTCTACTCTGTCCTGTAGGGTTGCTATGAGCCAGAGTCAACTCGACAGCAATGGGTAATCTGTCTGAAAAGGCTTCAGGAATGTTTTCAGTTCTGGATTCACAGTGTGCCCACAGACCGTAGTTTCCGGGATTCCTCCAGTCTCTGTCAGACCATTAAGTCTGGTCTTTTTACGTGACTTTGAGTTCTGTTAAACATTTTTCTCCTGCTCTGTCCGAAACTCTCTGTTGTGTTCCCTGTCAGGGCAGTCACTGGAGGTAGACAGGCACCATCTAGTTCTTCTGGTCTCAGACTGGTTCAATGGGTCCTTTAGTCCTTTGGGCTAGTGTTTTACTTGTGTCTTTGGTTTTCTTTGTTCTTTGCTCCGAGTGGAATGGGGCCAACTGATATATCTTAGATGGCCACTTGGAAGCTGTTAAGACCCAAGACACCACTCAGCAAAGTGGGATGTAGAACATTTTCTTTGTAAACTATGTTATGTGAATTGACCTAGATGTCCTCCGAAACTATGTCCCCAGGCCCCAGCCCCAGCTACTCAGTCCCTCAAAATTTTTGGATATATCCAGGAAACTTCTTTGCTTTTGCTTTAGTCTAGTTGTGTTGGCTTCTCCTGTACTGTGTGTTGTCCTTCACCGAAGTTGATCCTTGTCTCCTATATAGTTAATGATTTCTCCTCCCCTTCCATCCCCACCCTTGTAACCATCAAAGAATGCTTTTTTCTGTGTGTAAATCTTTTCTTGAATTCTTCCAATAGTGCTGTCATACAGTATTTGTCCTTTTGTGACTGACTTATTTCACTCAGCATAATGCCCTCCAGATTCATCCATGTTGTGAGATGTTTCTCAGACTCATCACTGTTCGTTGTATAGTATTCCATTGTGTGTATGTACCATAATTTGTTTATTCATTCATCTGTTGGTGGGCATTTAGGTTGTTTCCATCTTTTTGCTATTGTGAATAGTGCTGCAATGAACATGGGTGGGCATATGTCTATTTGTGTGGCGGCTCTTATTTCTCTCGGGTATATTCCTAGGAGTGGGATTGCTGGATCGTGTGGTATTTCTATTTCTAGCTTTTTAAGGAATTGTCATAGGGCCTCAATTTTCTGATCAATAAAATGGAAATAATAGTGCTTTTTGCATAGGGCTCTTGTGAAAGTTAAGTGAGATAATGTATATAAAGTGCCTGGCACGCAGTCCTACACTAGTGGAAAAAAGTAAGCAGGCTGCCTGAAGCCTAGCAGTCGATCTAGAAATGTTCATTTCCTCTCTTGCCAGTTCTAAATAGGGGAAATCACCCCCAGTTCACCTTCTATGAAAGATTCTCATTGTCCTGTAGCAGCCAAGGGTCCCCGAACAGAAATCTCTATTGTAGGGACAAATTTGCCTTCCTCTTTAACTATCTACCTAGGTAAGATCACCTGTCACTGACAACCTTCAGTTTATACATTCAGCAAAATTTGTAGAGCGACTGCTTATACAAAATTTCTAGCCTCAAGGATTGAGCATTCTTGCAGAGATGATTTAACATAAATAATCTGAATCACTAGTACAACACAGAATATGGTAGGTGAGTTAAAAATGGTACAGACCCAGTACCGTGTGGAATGAGAATCAGTAAAAGGCATCTTGAAGAAAGTGGTATCTGAACTGGGAATTGAATGATAGATTAGGATTTTAACTAGCAGAAATTTGGAAGGCTGTTTCAGATAAAAAAATGAGGCAGGCCAGGTTCAAGATGCAGAAAGGAAAAGCAAGCTGTTTGGAAAACATCTAGCAGCCCAGTTTGCTTTCTCCATTTGACTGGGAAAGCGAGTTTGCCAAACAGAGAGCAAGACTTGAATGCATCCTTGGAAGAAGGGACATCCTCTGCTTTGCTCCTTTGACTTTCTGGGGCTCTGTGGCGCTGTGAGAAATGGCAAACCAGTTCTTGGGGCATCCCATTCCCTCTCCCTTGAGCCTCCATCATGGTCCACATCTGGACTTTTTGAATTGTACATCAGCTCTAAAGTCTTAGGTCCCTGAGTATTCATCTACACCAGTGGCCTCACTTGGAGGCCTTTCAGATGGATGATGGCTCCTCCCTTGGGGTGTACAGTTGTGGTTGCCTGTCTCTGGGTGAAGAGAGAACAACAGTCCTTTCCTGGAATTCTGAGGTGGAGAAACATTGTAGAAGAGGTTTAGAGTGGGGTTAGAGGTAGGTACTGCAAGGAAAGTGTCCCCAAAGTGCCAGATGGTGAGACAGGAAGAGGACAAAGTCAACAACACATCTGACACCACATTTCTCTGGTTAAAGAATTCAGATCAAATCTGCATAATCCAAAATTAAAAAAAGAAAAACTGATGGTGTGATGTAGCAATGCCCAAAAAAGAAGACTTCAATTGACTAAATTGTACACTCTTCAAATAATACCTCAGTGTCTGGCATAGTGCCACATGCTTAACAGGACTGTCTTAACTGATGGTAACATTAGGTAAACCTAGCTCAACTCTCTCATGGTTGAGTGACGCCACTGCCAGTCTTACCAACAGCCTCGTATTTAAATATTTGGTATGCATTAGTAACGAATAAAGCTAGAATGTGGTGCTTGGCCAGTATGAGCACGTGGCTGGGCATCTCAAGGCTGCACACAGGCCAGAGAACAACACATTAAATCAGTAGAGGAATTTTGGTGGGGTGGTATGACTTGGGACTCCATCTGCCCTTCATTTACCTTGTCTGATTATCATATAGGCATATAGGATAACTTATACCAAATTTTGGAATACAAATTGATTAGAGAAACGTACAGACTTTTTGTGGCTTTTGTCCTTGTACCAAAGATGACAGGAGCTCAATTGTTAGTGGGAGATGATCCAGAAATCTCCTCCCCAGGCCCTTCGGGGGGCTGGGTTACCTCTATCTATTATTTATATGTGTAAACTGCTTTATTGGCTCCCTGTAAAGCAAAATATTGGCAATAAATTGCTATTTTTGTCTTACAAGTCACCGCATGGTCCTCTGCGTTTAATGGCTGCAAGTTCTTCTCTTCAAGTGCTTTGCTGTTCCCTTGACAAAGAGCCACAACAAACAGGGACTCCAGAGTAATGTCTGTAATCTTTACCAGCAAACTGTCTATCCTGCTGACCCTGTGGAAAGCTGGGAACATATTGAATATATCACAGAACAAATTAAGGGTGTGAGGCTTAACGCAGACAAGGAAGTGATCATGATGCTGTATGTCGGGGGCCTTGAGTGATTCTTAAAACTCCAGCTTATAGAGTTAGTCATATTGAACATTATGAATTTCCAAAAAGAAAAAGAAATCATACAGTTTAGCACTTTCTGTTTTCCAAGCTTGATGAAAGAATGAATCCCTTTAGATCTGACTGCTCCAGTGGACATCAGGCACAAAGGAAAAGACAAGTGGTGGCTGAGATTGTTCAGACATCTGTCTGTCCTCTTGACTGACTGCTGGCTAGAAGATTGGAAGGATAGTGATCTTCTTACACCTTTTCGCAGAATTTGTGCCCAGGAGACAAGACTGATCACGTCAGAATGTGTATTTAGGTGCTGGAATCAGATAGCCTGCATTGGAATCCTGGCCTTGCCTCTTACAAGCTCTGTGATCTTAGACAAGTTTCTTGACCTCTCAGATCTTCAGTTTCCTTATTGGTAAAGTGAGGATTAAGGAGTTAACAGATGCAAAACACTCAGACCATGTCTTATATATAATTAGTGCTGATTATTATTATTAATAATAACCCAAGCCATGGTATTTTCAGTCACTCCATATGCATGAGAAAGCTGGACAATGAATAAGGAAGACAGAAGAATGGATGCCTTTAAATTATGCCATGGACTGCCAGAAGAATGAACAAATCTGTCTTGGAAGAAGTACAGCCAGAATGCTCCTTAGAAACAAGGATGGTGAAACTTCATCTCACATACTTTGGACATGTTATCAGGAGGGACCAGTCCCTGGAGAAGGACATCATTCTTGGTAAAGTAGAGGTTGGTGAAAAAGTGGAAGACCCTCAATGAGATGGATTAACACGGTGGCTACAATCTCAAAGGCTCAAACATAGCAAAGATTGTGAGGATGGTGCAGGACCAGGCAGTGTTTTGTTCTACCGTACATAGGGTCACTGTGAGTCGGAATTGACTGCACCTAACAACAACAACAACATTATTATTGTCATTTAACTACCCTGATCCAGATGTCAGTTGTTCCGGAGTTGGTAATCTTACTCTGTAAAGGTCCAGATAATGATTTGGGCTTTATGGGCCACGTACGGTATGTTTTGTGACCTCTCAGCTCTGCCCTTGTAAGGCAGAAAGCAGCCATAGACTATATGTAAACTAATGGACATGGCTGTGCTGTGTTCAGTAAACCTTTATTTATAAAAACAGGTGGGCCAGCAGGCTTGGACTTCTGCCACACTTTGCTGACCCCTGAGTTAGTCACTTTGAATGCTTCAGTTCTTTTCCTAAGCTGTGGAACTGCATATGGGTTTCCATGCCAAAGACCCTGCCTTTGACCTAGTGCTGGTACTGTCACATCTGCCCAGGAAAATTGCAAGTGTTACTTTTAAAAGTACTAATGTCGAGCAAAGATCAGAAAAACTAAGTCAAACAGTCACATGTCAATCCTGAAACCCTAAGCATCAAATGAAGAGATAAAGAACTCAGCCAAGCACCGAATGGAATAAGAAACTGACCAAGAACAGAGAGCGAGGAGAGATACATGCAGAGGTCCCCTATTGGCTACCGCAGCACGGATCTGCCATCTCAGACTCCTATCGGAGATCAGCGAACAGGGGTATGAGAAAGCAGCTTCACGGAGCTTCCAGCAGGAGACAGAACAACTGGTAACCAGCAATACATGCTTTCCCACCCCCCACCCTTCTTCACCCTCACTCGGCCTCCTCTGCTTCCTGCAGCCACAGTCTCTTGGCCAGGAAGCACCAGCTTCACCCTGGTGTCACTTGGATTCCACCCGCCCTCACTGGCCAGCTCCCTCACTGCCTTTTGTTGGCTGCTGGTGTTGCTTTTTTCCGCTTCTTTAGATTTCTTCCTTACCTCTCACCACCTCCCCCTCCTTTCTCTCTAATACCTGGCTCCATGCTCCATCTTTGCTTCGTCCCAAAAGGTTGCAAAACACCACTCAACTGTGAAACTGCTTCCCGGCCCGTGCCACCAGGCTGATGGGACCCCCGGGACATTTTTGTTTGTTTGCTCTGATTCGTTCTGTTTTGATTTGTTTTCTTTTTCTTTTCTTGTCTTGGGAGCCCCTTCTAGCTGGGCAGTACCATGTGGCTCAGAAGCTACTCCCTTACTCTCTGCAGACACACAGGGACATCCCTGGGGGCATTTCTTTTTCCTTTTTTTTTTGTTTTTTGTTTGTTTCTTTGTTTAGTTTTCTTCTCTGTCTTATTCCCTTTTTGTCTTTCTTCATTTCCAGTTTCTTGATTTATTCATTTTTTCTTTTACCCTTTTTATTTATTTATTTATTTATTTATTTATTGCCATTTCTCAGTCTCTCATCTCTCCACTCCAATAACAAGCTCCCTTAGCACTCTTTTTTGTTTGTGTGTATGGTTTTGGCTCCTGTTCCTCTCTCCTCTCTCTCATCTTTCCCATACCCATCTTAGCTCCACACATCACATTCTACCCCCTCCTCCCTGCCTACCTGTACCATGTGCTGAACATCACACTTCCAAGCAGCACAGGCATAGCCTACTGGAGCCTGCCCTGCACTTATTCCCAGTCCGCACTGTCAGCCCTGGTACGTGCCACAAACAACCTATCCCAGCAACTCCCCTTCAGCTGGACCTGCCCTGCTGTACCGTACCCGAGTGACTGACCCTGCCCATTGGAGAAGGAGGTGAAAAGTATCGTAACCACAGACGGGCAAACAACAAAGAACACACAGCCCGCCTGCTCAGACATAACCAAATAAAACAAAAAAATCAAGAGAAAACAAACAAATATACAATCAATAAACAAAGAAAATAACCATTGAATGCCCCGAAGACAGCAGACAACATCAAGACATTTACAAAAACAGGACAGGATGTTTCTAGTAGGTGTCCAAAATAAAACACCAGATGACTTTCCAGTAGAAGAAAAGGCACTAGACCTAACTGATAGGGAATTCAAATCTCTAATACTCAGAATTATCCAAGAGTTAAAGCAAAAAGCAGACAAAAATGAGGGAAAAATAGACAAATTCATGGAAAAGGCAGACAAATTCGTGGAAAATACAGACCAAAAAATGGAAGAATTCAAGAAAGTTAATACAGGAACAAAATGCTAAAATAAATTCACAGCTAGAAATCATACAAAAACAACAATTTGAAATCCAAAAGATAAACAAGATTTCAGAAATGGACAGTGTCACAGAAGGGCTGAGGAGCAGATTTGAAATGATGGATGATAGGATCAGTGGAACAAATCTGTTTGAGGAAAAATCAGAAAAAAGAACAAAGAAAAATGAAGAAACCCTGAGAATTATGTGGGATGCAATCAAAAGCAAAAATCTGCCAGTGATTGGAGTTCCAGAACAGGGGGAGAAAACAGAAAACACAGAGAGGATCATTGAAGAATTGCTGACAGAAAACTTCCCCAGTATCATGAAAAATGAAAAGCTGACCATCCAAGAAGCTCAATGAACCCCATACAGGATAGACCCCAAAAGAAAATCACCAAGGCATATCATAATCATACTCACTAAAACCAAGAACAAAGAATCCTAACGACAGCTCGAGAAAAAACAGAAAGTCACATGCAGAGGAGAAACAATAAGACTAAGCTCGGATTATTCAGCAGAAACCATGCAGGCAAGAAGGCAATGGGATGACATATATAAAACCTTGAAAGAAAAAAATTGCCAGCCAAGAATAATATATCCTGCAAAACTCTCGTTCAAATATGATGGTGAAATTAGGTCATTTCCAGATAAATGTAAATTAAGGCAGTATGTAAAAACGAAACCAAACTTACCAGACTTATTAAAGGGAGCCCTTCGATCTGAGAACCAACAACATCAGACCACAGGCTGAATATAGGACAGAGGGTTGTACTAGCCAGATACCAACCTAGGAAATGAATTTTTAAGGACTACCTATAACCCAAATTATTACAACAGGGAACCAGAGAGGTTAATATGTAAATGACAACAGCATCAGAAGAATAAAAGGAGGAATATATGGTGTAAGTATAGAACCTTCTAAAGAAGAGGAAGGCAAGGCGATACCAACTAATATTAGACTGGTTCAAATCTAGGAGGATACGGGTAAATTTCAACGTAACCACAAAGGAAGTTTACAAACCCACTCATCAAAATAAAGAAGAAAAACATAAAGTCTCAGTAAAAACAAAACCTACAAAAACGAAATGAAAAAAAAAACAAAAAAAAAACCCACAAACAAAAGGAACTCAGCACAGGAGAGTAAGAAGAACAAAGAAAACGTCAGCACCACAAAAGCACTACAAAATGCTATCCCACTCCTAGGAATATGTCCTAGAGAAATAAGAGCCATCACACGAACAGACATATGCACATCCATATTCATTGCAGCACTGTTCACAATAGCATAAAGATGAAAACAACTTAGATGCCCATCAACAGATGAATGGATAAAAAAACTATGGTATATACACACAATGGAGTATTATGCAATGATAAAGAACAATGATAAATCTGTGAAGCATCTCATAACATGGATGAAACTGGAGGACATTATGCTGAGTGAAATAATTCAATCACAAAAGGACAAATCTTGTATAAGACCTACTGTAAAAACTCATGTAAAAGTTTACACTCAAAAAGAAACAATCTTTGTTGGTTACGAGGGATGGGAGAGGTGGAGGGGGTAACTAAATAGACAATAGACAAGTGGTAACTTTGGTGAAGGGTAAGACAGTACACAATACTGGGGAAGCCAGCACAACTTGTACAAGGAAAGGTCAGGGAAGCTCCATAGACGCTTCCAAACTCCCTGAGGGACTGAATTGCTGGGTGGAGGGCTGTGGGGACCATGGTCTCGGGGAACATCTAGTTCAACTGGCATAACACAGTTTATAAAGACAATGTTCTACATTCTACCTTGGTGAGTAGCGTCTAGGGTCTTAAAAGCCTGTGAGCAGCCATCTAAGATACCCCACCGGTCTCACCCCTTCAGGAGCAAGGGAGAATGAAGAGAACAAATAGAAGAAAAAGATTAGTCCAAAGGACTAATGGACCACAGCTACCACAGCTTCTACCAGACTGAGTCCGGTACAGCTAGATGGTGCCTGGCTACTACCACTGTCTGCTCTGACCGGGATCACAATAGAGGGCCCTGCACAGAGCTGGAAAAGGATGTAGAACAAAATTCTAACTCACAAAAAAGACTAGATTTACTGGACTAACAGACTGGAGAAACCCCAAGAGTATGGCCCCCCGACACCCTTCTAGCTCAGTGGTGAAGTCACTTCTGAAGTTCACCGTTCAGCTGGGGATTGGACAGCCTCATAAAACAAAATGGGACTAATGAGGCACAGTAGTCCAGGGACAAGGACTAGAAGGCAGGAGGGGACAGGAAAGCTGGTGATAGGGAACCCAGAGTTGAGAAGGGACAGTGTTGACATGTCATGGGGTTGTGTTAACCATTGTCATAGGGCAATATGTGTACTGTTTAATGAGGAATATTTGTTCTGCAAACCTTCATCTAAGGTACAAAAAAAAAAGAAGAATTATCTATGTGAGATCAAATTGACAACAGTAACTCAAAAGGTTTGATGGGAAGCCCAGGGGGCAGTGAGTTGAAGACAATGGTGATGGAATAATCTGGAAAAGGATGGTGAGAATAGCAGCACAACTGGAAGAATGTAATCAATGTCACTGAATTGTACACGTAGAAACTTGTGAAATGGTATAACTTTGGCTATGTATATTTTCACCAAAAAGAAAAGGTCCTCCAAGGTTGAGAAGGGAGAGTGTTGACATGTCATGGGGTTGTTAACCAATGTCATAAAACAATATGTGTACTGACTGTTAAATGAGAAAGTATTTGTTCTGTAAACCTTCATCTAAAGTACAATAAAAAAAATTATAAAAAAGTACTAATGCCGGGGCTATATGCTCTGATATTTTGGTTGAGGATGCGGCTCCAGTCATTATTTGTCTGTTTTTTCTTTTTTTGTATTTTATTTACTTTTGGTGACGATATATGCAACCAAACATATATCTGTTGACAATTCTACATGAACGGTTTGATCATGCTGGTTACATACTAACCATTGTGTCTCCATTCTCACTGTGTCTACCCATATGGTTTTATCACCATTAATTTAGGCTCTCTGCATTGGTGTTTCATACAGTCTCCCCAGATGATTCTAATGAGTAGCTAGGCTTGAGAAGCACTGCAAATGTTTCCCAAAGTCACCTGAAGATGGAATTCATTGGGGCACTCTGTTTAAAAAAATTTAAAAAAAAAAAAAAAAGCTTTCCAGATCTCTGCCCTTAAAATCCTGATTCAGTTCTGGGTTGGGCCCAAGAGTTTGTATTTTAAACAAGCACTCCAGGTGTTTCTTATCTTCAGGTAGGTTTGGGAAACTTGCCCTCCCTTCCCTGTTCTCTTTGTTACTTGTCCTGCAGGTTCTTTCCAGCAGCTCCTCTAGGAGACCCTTGCTACTCCTGTTAGTCCATCTATGCCAGGGCAGCCTATCGTTCTAATGGGCCATGACCAGTTTCTGGGGATTTTACATAGTGGCCAAAGGACTTACTTCCAGAGTAGGAATTTTGAGGATTGTTCCGGTCTAGACAACATGGTCACCATGTGATGTGAATTTTCCTGGGTGGTTAAGGTGAAGAATTCTGCCTCATTTTCTGAATAAGTGTCCGGTTTTGAATGAAAGAAAAGTGGTTACATGCCAGTTGGGAGACGGCCTGGGGCCAGAAGGGCTTTCCATTATGTCTTGTGTATAGAGGATAAACAAATTATATAAGACCTGACATTGGTTTATAAGTAATAGTAACTAGAAGCTCGTGTAAGGAATATTCAGGCATTGTTATGTGTTGCAAGGGAAGGCATCGGAAAGCAGAGTTAGTATGAAATTAGTGTTGTTTGGTTATCTCTTGCTTCTCATACAAATTAAAAAATTGTAAAGAGAGTATAGGTGGGAATTGTCTCGGGTTTTTAATCTTTTTTCTTGTACCATAGAAATAAAGAGGGCAAGATGTATGTTGAAATTTGGTACCAAAATAATGTTGTTAACTGTCTGAAACAAAATCTTAGCTCCCAGTCGGTATATCAATGAGGCAGATTCTATGGATTGACAACAGCTGTATCATCTCTCTTCTCCCCTATCCCTTTCTACTGAAGACACTAAAAATGCTAGTCACTTTACCAGCTTTCTTGTACCAAGGGGCAGCCATGTGGCATTGCTGTGGCCAGTAAGACTAAGCAGACGTCTGCAGGGTCCTTTTGAGAAAGCTTTGATTTTCTCAGAAATGAAGGACGCATGTACTTTTACACTATATTCTGCTTGAATATACCAGGAGATTGTATATTCCTTGAATGTACAAACCATCTTGTGAGCACAAGGCAGAAAGTCAATGTGTTAGTGAAGATAGACCAAAAAAAAAAAAGAAGAAGGATCCTGGGTTTTTGATGATTTCATTGAACCACTACCCCTTTTCTGGTTTGCCTTGTCTCCAGACTTCTGTTTATGTGACATAGTCAAACATTTTTACTGCTTAAGCTCCTCAGAAATTCTGTTACTTGCAGCCAAGAGATTCCCAACTGAGGTATGCTGACTACATCTTTCTTGTTCCAGAAGATACAGTGGTTAAGAGAAATTAACACCCTAATACATCGATGTAAGCGTTCTCAATGAGTCAGCCAAGAGGGCACTTTGCTGGCAGAGTTTAAAAGCATAAACTGTTCAATCCATGGGCCAGAGACAAGATTGTATCCGTTAATAATGGGTAGAAATTTTTAAAGAAGATACAGCTGTCAACTAACACGGCAGCTGCTTTGCAAAGGGTAATCTTGATATGTTACAAAATGATCGGCTCAATGGATCCGTTGAATCAGTGAGGTTGGATCAGTGAGACACGGCTCTTGTGAAGATGTTTATGGCTCTCTGCACTGGATTTTCTTCTAATTTGATTTGCAGGGACCATTCCTACAACGTTTGCTGAGTTGATCACTAACTGCTAAGTAATCACTACCGATTAATCACTACAGCTATTCTTTTATGGAAGTAGTGGGTGTAGTGAAAAATGCAGGTTCATACCATGCTCAAAAGCTTTCTACCTGTGGCACTGGTGCATATTATCTGATTTCTCTGTGCCTCAGCTTCCTTCTGTATAAAATATGGATAATAATTCATTGCCTCTCAGTGTTACTGAGAGGATTGAGCAAAATTACGTTTGTAAAAATGCCAATCACAGAGCCCTGTAGCTCATCAGTTGTTGTCACACATTCCCCGGCCCCTTTTGAAGCCCCAGCTTGCATGTTCACCCTTGTACAGCTCAGTCTGAAAGTAAGACACTACGACTGGCTTCCTCCCCTTTTTCCATGTTGCCTCCCTCCTCTCAACTCACGTCAGACATTCCTCTCCGCATCTGGTCCATCTTCACTGCCTCAGAGCTGTGGAAGGACACAGATAAAGAGTAAAGAATTAGTCGCACTCTGGTACAGCATGGAGATGGACTGGAAAACATCTAGCAATGTATCTGTCCCGTCACCCTTCTCTGAACTTCATCCAGAAATGACACACACGAGTAGGGAAGAAAAATTAATGACCACCTGTATACATTTGAGAAAAGGTAGAAATTATGAATGGAGGGAGGAGGATTTTAGTCCGTGGGAAATACAGTGGAGATATGGTGAATCTTCCACAGGAATGGGTTTTAAAATCTGTGAAGAAAGCAATATTGAGTATTGTCAAAATTACCCGAGACAAATCGGTCACAGAGAAGATCGTTCATGTATGGCTTAGCACTGACAATCCTTTATAGTAATATATGCATGTAAATGTATAGCCTCTAGAATAACGGTTGTTTTTAGTTGCCATTGAGTTGGCTCTGATTCAGGGCAACCTTATGTATGACAGAATGAAATGTTGCCCAAGCCTGTGCTGTCTTCGTGATCTTTGATGTGTTTGAGTCCATTGTTGGCAGCTATTCTGTCAATACATCTCACTGAGGGTTTCTCTCATTTTCACTGACCCCTAACGATGTTAGTTGACATAGAGTCTATTTTGACCCTTGGCAACCCCATGTGTACAAATTAGAACTGTTCCATAGGGTTTTCAAGGCTATGAACTTTTGGAAGCAGATCACCAACCCTGTCTTCCAAGGCGTCTCTGGGTGGGTTTGAATCGCCAGCCTTCCCTCTAGTAGCTGATTGCATAACTGTTTGTGCTACCCAGGAATTCCCTCAGAATGATAGTATATCATACAGGGACACATACGGCTAACACACTTGTGTCAGAAAATGTGATTGTGTCGTCTCAGAGCCATTTCTATTATCCACTAAATGGGACCATGCTCACACACGCACCGTGAGATCTGCGTGGGGAAAGAGGCCAATTAAAGACACTCCACGTTCAGGGCCCCTATTTCATGCTTGTGCTGGAACAGAAAACTCAGTAAGTGGGAAGACAGAATCACCCCCTATTATTTAAACTGTTTCTGCCTCCCACCCACCTCCCACAGCCTGTACAGTTTAAGGTGCGCTAATTAAATGCATGTACAATGCAATCTCGTGTGCCCTCCTCCCATCCCGCTCCTTTCTCTGCATGTTAAGTGAAGAAAGTCTCCATCTGTGTATGCTATTCTGTGGCCCACAACTCTATCATGCCTCCTAAAAAAAAGAGTAGGTCGACAGAATTCTCTTTGTAAGCTTAATGACATTTTAACAGCTTTGCCCATGTGTATGAGCATCAGAACAATTTGCAAGAAATCTCAAACTTTAGACCTGAAAATTAGGATACATAGCATGATGAAACAGAGTGAGTGCTCAAGGAAGAGACTGGTTCACCTGACAAGCAGAAGAGCGAGTCTGGAGGCAGCTCAGGAGGAGAGGGGACTCCCGAGGAAGAACCAGTCTGCCTTCACAGCTGCCGCTCTGCCTTCCACCACTGTCACCGGAGCCTCCAGCCTGGAGCTGACACCACTCAGCCAGTTCTCTGGACGCTCAAGCCAGTGGAAACACCAGTTCTTTGGTTTCTCTTGGTTCAAATGCTTTGGATAAGAGGGGATTTTCTACAGACTCCTGGACGTTCAGAATGGCAAATGAAAAAGGGGACTGTGTCTATCCTGACTTGCAATAAACTACAGATAATCAAGAAGTTTTCTGCCTTGCCCTCCTACAAAATCCAGCCCAGTTTCCTTACATACAGAGAGTAAAATTATTTGAGAGAACAGTCACTGGTTATACATTCGTGCGCTGGTTTTGCATTCAAAATTTTCTTTTAAAAAAGAATTCCATAAGATCAGGAAAGAATGTCTCTAACTTTCAAGGGAGTGGAACAGTGTGTTGTGAAAATAATCTGAAGTGCTTATAAACCCAGAAAGAACCAGTCCTCCTTTAGCTGAAGAGTAACACAAGAGGCTAGAGCCTGCTGGTCATTCTAAGAAAGATAGCAAGACAGCTGCTGACATGTATACAAGTAATGTACAAATCAAACACCCGTTACCTAAAGGGAATTCCTTTTAACCAAGGGGAGGGCAGATACATGCTCTACACTGGGTGGGGACGGGACTGAGCTACATAATATTTTTCCATTTGCAGACAGTTAACATTTGGCTCAGTGGCTGTAAGTGTGTGTGTGTGTGTGTGTGTGTGTGTGTGTATGTATATATATATATATATATATATATGTATATATATATATATACACTCAGATCTCCTTTGACGAGATTGCCCTGGAAAAAACATTTTGTGTTCTATCTTTTATGATGGTACAGCTGGTCACAGAGCCGATTTTGCCCCATGGCTTCCAATTTGGCAGCCACCAAACGCAGGTGCCGCATCTGAATTGAAGGCCGCATCTGGCTGGAGGGGGGAGGATGGTGCCTCCTGGAAGTGTTTAGAGGTGCAGTTCGAGGAGAGTGTTTGAGTCCTGCACTATTACTTGGTTTCACTGACTATCTTGGCGTTTTCCTGAGGTAAATGACAAGAATATCTTTTGTGCTGAGCCTGCCTTGGAAATTTTTCTACCTTTAATCATTCACAAAGGAGAAAGTCCCCTTATGCCAGGGCGGGAAAGGAAAGTAAGGTCACTTCACCAAAAAGAAATCTTCCAACATCTTGTAATGCTTTTCCTTTAAGAGCGTCATTTCTTCCTCTCCAGATGCCTTCATCTCTTTGATACATAAGGGTACACTAAGTTGAATCTATAAACAGAACCCACTAATTAAGAGTAATTGCTGGGGAGATTGGTACAGACGATTCAGCATTATATGCGTGTTCTTCTCAGATAACCATTAGCTGCTAATAAGATACTACAGATGTGCCAATCTGTTTCCTGTTTCCGCCTATTGTACCTTTATTGCCATATATGGACCAATCGGATGGGTGGAACAATAAGTGGATGTCCTTTTGCTCCCTGAACATGTCTCAAAGGAATGTTTGTTATTAGATTGCTTTTTCTGTTTAGTTTCACATCAGTATGTTAGCAGAGAAAACATAACACTGAAGAAGTTTTGGGTTGCTTTTCGTTCACTTCTGTGACAGTAACTGGTTTATTGTTTAATTAAATCTCTTTCTATAGATTTTTTTTTTTGTGTGTGAAGTACATAATGCAAGTATTCAGGGGCGACGTGAGCGGAGGGAAAATGACATTCTTCCTCCCGCTGTCTTGAAAAGAAAAAGTTTCCATCTAAATGTTTAAGTACTTAAAAATTCAGCATGAATATCATGTTGCTATATTTGACTGATTTACACTTGAGGCTGGGTAAAAAGCCTATGAATTATTCATTCCCAAGTGATTCTATAAGCCAGAACACCAGAAATCATATCCCCTGTTGAAGTTTATAAAGTGAAATAGTTTAACTACTCTCTAGACGTGTGGCTGTCTGTAGAATTGGCTTCCTCTTCTGATTTTGAATTGCTGTGCTCCAAACCCACTTACTTTTTCTCATAGAACTACTTAGCGAAAGATCTCACCCTTTTCCCTCACTAAAGCTAGTTAACATATGTTTAAGTTGGTGCAAAATATTGTGTTATAAAATAGATCAGTAATTGGTACCTTTGGCTCATCTCCAGTTCAAAGATGTTTTATTCTGTTAAAAAGATGAGACATCCAAGGAGAAAATGATCATTGGCTTTGTCTTTTTAATTTATTTACATGGGAAGTGAAAGTGAGAAAAAATAAGCCACAGTTTATTAAATAGAATTAAGTACTACACCTAGGGAAGGCCATAAATATGTTATTCCATGAAATCACACACACACATACACACACACTGTAATACCAGCCTGGCACATTAAAACTACTTGTAATACTAAGACTCTTCCTAGTTCCTATATTCTGGAGTCCACAAAAGGAGTCTTGGCAGCTGAATTTTTATGCGAGTATATGAAAATAATTTAAAATGCTACTTAAAGTGGTAATGCTTTGACCTATGTGCTCATCAGGATTCATAAACTAAACAAGGTCAGGTGGGGTCACTAGCTGGATGACACTTCCCAAGAAAATCCAAAGCTTTGAAAAATATGGGCTGCAGTGATAGATAGGGGCCTTCTCTGCATGTTATTTCCGGTGGAACCAGGACAAGCCCTTTGAGGGAAGAGCAGGAGTAGAATTCCTCAGGGGGGGAAGTGAAAAAAGAATTTTAAATCTATTGATGGGCACCGTTCATTATTACTTTCATGGAATTCTTCCTTGCTTGTTCAATATTCATAATCCAAACAATCCAAATGGTAGAGACTGTGTGTGTGTGTGTGTGTGTGTGTGTGTGTGTGTGTATGTGTGTGTATTTTCAGTAGAGGAGAGATGCCCAGAATTATGACCCTTCACTAGAAAACCTGGAGCCCTGCTGGTGCAGTGGTTAAGACCTCAGCTGCTAACCACAAGGTCGGCAGTTCAAATCCACCAGCCGATCTTTGGAAACCCTATGGGGCAGTTCTACTGTGTCCTGTTGGGTGGCTCTGAGTTGGAATCAACTCAACAGCAATGGGTTTGGGTTATTTTTGGTACTAGGAAATGTGCACAATAGTTA
The DNA here is from genome assembly GCA_030035585.1 of Dugong dugon. Classification (NCBI taxonomy): domain Eukaryota; kingdom Metazoa; phylum Chordata; class Mammalia; order Sirenia; family Dugongidae; genus Dugong; species Dugong dugon. Next base: position 14,411,650 of record CM057480.1, on the reverse strand, counting down.
TATGCACACAGAAGAACAAACACACAGAGAAGAGTTTTGTGCACATCATTCTTAGATATTTAACAAGTAATTTCTAAAATCAGTGATCAAAATATAGCTAAGAAGCTATCTGTCTTCCAAAACATGGCTCAAGATTTCATTCCCTACTTAGAACATGCAGAGATAATTTCTGCATTAAGTTATTGATGTATAAAGTACCGTGATTCAAGTCCATTCATATAACTTCTGATGTTACCAAAAGACTGATCAGAAGCTTACAGTTCAATGAAGTTAGGATTGGGAAATCATGCCTTGAATTTTTGTGGGCATTCGGTCAGGATAAAGCAGCAATAAGAATATAGAGCTGTAATGAAACAATTAAACAATGCGACTGCCTTATTTTGTTAGACAAGTAGATTGCTACTCTAGTTGTTAGGAATCTTTTTTTTACAACACTCAGGCAAATGTATATTAAGTACCTTCTGTCATCCTGGTTGGGCGCATTGGTGGTTCAGTGGTAGAATTCTTGCTTTCCACGCAGGAGACCCAGGTTCGATTGCTGACCAGTGCACCTCATGCACAGCCACCACCAGTGGAGACTTGTGTGTTGATACGATGTTGAATACGTTTCAGCAGAACTTCTAGACTAAGAGAGACTAGTAAGAAGGGCCTGGCAATCTACTTTAGAAAATGTACCAATGAAAATGGCCTGATCTACAACCAATCGGGATGAGCAGGACTGGGCAGCATTTTGTTCCATTGTGTATGTATGTGGTAATCATGAGTCGAGGGCAAGTCAATGACAGCTAACAACAACGGCATTGGCCAGGCACTGGCCTAGGCTCTACAGATACATCAGTGGACGTGCTGGAAAGGATTCCTATTCCCATGGAGCGTAGGGGCCTAGTACAGGGGTCAACAATCTCCGATCTTTTTGTTGGGTTCTGAACTGCATAGACCTTTTAGGAGGAAAGAAATGGTCTTAATAGAAATCAAAATATATACTTATGTTAAATTGAAAATTACTGTAAGAAGAAGCAAGATATAAAATCTGAGCTAACTAATCACATCAGAGCTCTTTCTCTCAACTTCCTTCTGGTAATTCACTGTAGAGAATTTGTGCTAAAGAAAGCTCAAATTGTAGCTGTTTGTTAAATTGTTTTGAGGAGCATGCGAGAGATGTAGAATAATTTAGGTTTTAGAGTAATTTAGGGAGGAATATGTAACAATCTGCTTTTCAGGGAGAGAAAGTCACAATTTTGCCTTGTTGATCCCAGGTTGTTGGTCTGCTTCATCTGAGTTATGGATAACTTTTCCTGAACTGGGGACAAGGATGAGGCAAGCAAGGTACTTGCTCAGGCACAGAATTTAAGGGACCACTGAAAAACTCAGTAATCAAGATAAATTTTAGTGCAAAATTTAAAAAAATCAAAATTAATACAAAAAAATTCCATGATGACAACAGGTCAGAATTTTAAATGAGAACCAGATGAATATTGTCATCTTCTGTTCCCTTTGATTGTAGCTGGTACCCACCTTTCTCTAAACTCCCAAAACACTTTGTTCATCTCTCATCTTCCAGCAGATTTCCTTCATGTTACAGTCATTTGCATTCATATCCTGTCAACCACATGACAGCATCTTGGTGTTAGGGACGAGGCCTTGTTCATTTTGATGTTTCTCAGTTTGCCTGGTAATAGTATATTGTACAGAGCAGCTGCTCGGTAAGTGTCTATTAAATGAAAGAATCAAGCAAATTTGAGCTCAGATCTGTTGGCATCTACCGAGACTTCTGAAGGCCTTTGTCTCTAAAGAGGTATATAAAAGAACTTAGAAAATCCATACTGCGTAAAAGCCTTTTGCATTTGAGACTTTACCTCTGTATGCTTCTTATTTTTAATATAAAACCAAAAACCAAGCCTGCTGCTATCTAGTCAATTCCGACTCATAGCGACCCTATGAGACAGAGTAGAACTGCCCCGTAGGGTTTCCAAGGAAACCCTGTGGTGGATTCAAACTGCCGACCTCTTAGTGAGCAACCAAGCCCTTAACCACTGCACCACCTGAGCCCCCATTTCTGTTCTGTGATCATGCTGATTTTTTAAGGAGCCAGCTATGTTTGGGGTACACATTTACAAATATATTTTCCCCTAATTTCTATGATTTTACTTGTTTTAACATTAACTTGTGCTAATAGACATCGAACAGAAAGAAGCAAAAAGAAACATACACAACATACCAAAATCCTCACACCTGGACCAATAAGCAATATTATGATAAATGGAGGAAATGTTGAAGTTGTCAAGGATTTCATTTTACTTGGCTCCACAGTCAACGCCCAAGGAAGCAACAGTCAAGAAATCAAACTACGCATTGCATTGGGCAAATCTGCAGCAAAAGACCTCTTGAAGGTGTTAAAAAGCAAAGATATCACTTTGAGGACTAAGATGTACCTGACTCAAGCCATGGTATTTTCAATCGCCTCATATGCATGTGAAAGCTGGACAATGAATAAGGAAGGCCGAAGAAGAACTGATACCTTTGAGTGATGATATTGGTGAAGAATATTGAATATACCACGGACTGCCAGAAGAACAAACTAATCTGTTTTGGAGGAAGTACAGCCATAATGCTCCTTAGACACAAGGATGACGAGACTTCATCTCAAAAAGTTTTGAATGGTTATCAGGAGGGACAAGTCCCTAGAGAAGAACATCGTGCTTGGTAAAGTAGAGGGTCAGCAAAAGGGAGGAAGACCCTCAACAAGATGAATTGGCACAGTGGCTGCAGCAATGGGCTCAAACATGGCGATGATTGTGAGGATGGTGCAGGACTAGGCAAGATTTCATTCTGTTGTACGTGGGGTCGCTATGAGTTGAAACCAACTCAACGACATCTAACAACAACACGCCAGTAGACACCTCTACTAGTATGCTCCATTGGCATGTCAAATCAACTCATTTAAATTGTATTCGTCTTTCCTTGACACTTGTTGCTCCTTCTCTGTCCCCTGTCTTAACGAAGGGCACCATCATTTACTTAGTTTCTATAACCAGAATCCCAGGCTTCAGCCTTGATTCTTTAATAGGTGATTTAATGGGAGATTCTTTAAACCGCAATGTTCAATCCCTGCCTTTTTTAAATCCATGCTACCTCATTTATATCCTTTGGATTCATCATGACGGTGGACCAAAGTCTCAGGCCGTCTTAGCTGAACCATTGCAATAGTCTTTGGTTGTCCAGCCTGCAAACAGAAATCTTTGCCACCATCCAACCCGTTCTATACAGCTGTCAAAGCTGCCTTGGTAAAATGCAAATCTGATAATGTTGCTCCCCTATTTCAAACCAGCTAATGGTTCACTGGAATCCCTGGGTGGCGCAGAGAGTAAATGCACTCAGCTACTAACTGAAAGGTTGGAATTTCAAGTCTACCCAGAGGCTCCTTGAAAGTAAAGCCTAGCGATCTACTTTTGAAAATTTAACCATTGCAAACTCTACTGAGCACAGTTCTACTCTAAATACATGATGCGGCCACGTGTCAAAGTTGACTCAAGAGCAACTGGGAAATGGTTCACCAGCTGTTACCTTTAGGAGAACAAGACTGGTCTCTGTAACAATGCGTGCAGGATCATTCTAATCTAGTTCCTTCCATTCCTGTGTATTCCTCACTACACCCTGGTTCATACTCTGAATTTTCTCTATTCTGTTTAGAACACACTTCCCCAGCTCAAGCGTCACCCTCTCCCACTTGTCTCTTGTTGACTTTAGGTGCCACCTCTAGTAGAGCATGGGGCAAACTTGAAAATAATGAGTGATCTCTTCCCCCTACTTTTATTTTTGTGTCCCCAACAGACATCTAATGGATCAGTCAGTATACTTGTTGAGTTTGAATGAAACTTGCCCAATCCAATCAATCACTTGTTACATTATATTATTGTCCACTCCATCCCCCTCCTATGTATTCTCATTGCCGTCCTGTAGTTTAAATTTCTGTGACTTAGTTCTCTTCTTTATATGTCTTACATTCCATCCAAAGTGGACTATTGCTACTCCCCAACTATATCTGTCTTCCCTCATCTCTACCTGCTGAAGTCGCTTTCTATCTTTAATAGTCATCTTCCATGAGCTACGCTTCATCAAGTCTTTTCTGTTTTCCTACAAATGGAAGTGACCCCTCTCTCTGAACACTTCTCCGTCTTCCCATGCCAGCACACACACTCTATTGGCATTACATTGCTATAATTTGTGTAGTGGTCAATATTCCCTTGTTAGGTTGTGGGCAGGGACTGTTCCTGCCTTGCTCTGTTCCCCCATAGGTCTAGTTCAGTGCTTTGGTCTTAGAAGGGCCTGAGAATTGAATTGGAACTGAACTGAATTGAATAAACTATCCATTTATGAAATAATTTGCTTTAGAGTTGCCAGAATTAAATGGCCGCTCCAGTGGCAATATTACTCTAAGGCAGTAATATCATTTGATCCACTGAGGAGCTAGTTAATTAAGTAGGTGGATTAAAAATATAATCTTCTGGGGAAGAATGTTTTGGCTGGGACCCATTCACTTTCTTTTTTTTTTTTTTTTTTTTTAAAGCATTCTGGTCTCTCAGCTATAATTCCTCTTGCTTTCCACCCTAAACAGCACTAGGACTTTTTCCACGTGATTGTTGATGGCTGGCTTAGGAATACAAGGCTATACACCTGTGTGCCAGATGTGCTCTGCAGCCTCTGTGCTACACCAACCTATCTGCAAAGCAACACCCCATGCTGGGTCCTTTCTATAGCAAAGGGGGCACTGGTCCCCAGCCTTCTTACAACATGATAGGTTCCCTAGTGCTTGCCTGTTTTCTTTAACTTAAAATCCTCTTCATTGAATTTCAATGTCTTGGGTGACCTTTGCCAACACAGGAGGTCTTAGTCCATTTGCTTATCTGTGAGTCTGCATTTTCTCCCACTGTTTGATTTTTGCCTGGCACTTTTCTGACCTGTATCACCACTTGTGAGAGTGCTTTTTGGTCTCCTGTAGCCAAACCAGCCAAATCAGCATCAATGGTAGTTAATAGCTGATGAAATCCTCGCGACTTCGTGCAAAGCCTGAGGAGCGTCTTCTGATATTGAATGTAGCTTTAGCAGAAATGAATGGGATTCAATAACAAATGGGTTCGGCATTGATGGACACCGGGGACAGGATAGCTTTGTAATCTTTTGTTTCTGTAAGAATGCCTCTGCAACCCAATCCAGCCCATTTCTATGCCAATGTGCTAATAGTTGCCGAATCTCAATCATCTCAATGGAGGCCAGTTAGCCGGCGAATCCCATCTGTTTGAGTGGATGCAGTAAAATATCATGGAAATGTGGCCATTCATTCACATCACCAGTGAGAGCATTCTCGCTATTAATTACCCTTCGTTTTAATCAACTCCAATTGCACAAACTCTTGGACCAGTTACAAAATAAATGACATTTGGAGTTTTGGCTTAATTTTTTTTACTTAATTTGTAAGTGCTTGTCTCCGAAAAGAGAACTAAACGGTTATTAAAAATAGGCACAGAGTGGAAATGGAAATGTCTTCAACCCTGCAACAGATTCAGAAAACGCCTCGGCCAGATTTTTCGAGTCCGTCTTAGCATAAGATGCCCAAGGCTGTGTTTTGGCCCAGAGGAATTTTGAGGTGGAATTTTTTTTCCTCCTGAAAATAGACTTTAAGCAATAGAGAAACAGGCCGAGTCTTAACTAGAACAGGGCTAAAAGAGGCACTGTCTCTTGCAGATTGCTGAAGTGATACAACAGTTAAGAATGTGGCAGGCCTGCCAGCGAAACTCCTAGGTGGCTGGCTGAAATGCTGGACCAGGCCCGGCTAGAGATTGTAGCAGGTGCCTGTAAAATTGCGGTCAGTTGTAAATAACGACCATTTTCATACATTTGTCATTTCCTTAAGAAATCTCCTACATTGATTTGTAATTTAAAATGTTTTTTTCTTTTTACTTGTGAAAAAGAGTATATGTGTGTATTTAAGCATACATCTGATATAAATGGACGAACGGGTCAATACAGATAGTGTAGGAGACAATATGGTATTTGTCAAAAACAAATATGGGGAACAAGTGTTCTGTTCTGTTTCCAGCTATGTGTGGGCATGAGCTCGGTTAATCAGTCAATCAAGTATGATTCAAGTTATCAGGCATTTTCATGGACTTGACAATATTAAGAATAACATATACATCTAGCTTCCTCGGTGCCATACACAGTTCTAAGTACTTTACACAGATCAACTCACTCGGTCCTCATCACAAGCTTGTGACCTAAGTACTGTTAATATCCCCATTTTATAAATCAGGAAACTGGGACTCGATGAAATTGAGACTTGACCATTTGCTTCAAACAAGAACTTGTTCTTGCTTGCTTCCTAGAATAAGATTCACCTCTTTGTTTGCAAGACGTGAATTCACAAACCACTGTGCCTAACAATTTTAATCAAACACAGCAGAATTGATGCAGCTGACTATTGTTTATCCAGAATGTCTATAATTTAGCACATTCTGGATTAATGACTTTTCCAAAATGTGGATATGTTGACATTGAAGAGAATGCAACAGTTGATAAATGGTCTTTTACCCTATACTCTATTTGCACAACTGAAGTTAAAGACTTTATACATAATTGCCCAAACACATAAACAACTAAAAAATATTACAGCTGATCCATTCCTAGCCGTATTGTCAAGATAATTCTACTACATTTCTTTACAGACTTCCCCTCTCCCGTCTTTTTCCTGGGGACTGGACTACCACAGTGGGAGATCATGCCACACACAAAACCAAATCATGCTTCGATCATTAGAATGCTGTGATTATTAAAATGATAATTTTAAAATATTATTTTATAATAATTCCGTGACTTGAATTCTTACTATGTTACAATCCCTTATCAACAAACTCTGCTGTGCATTTAAATGAGTATTTTTCGTTTCAGAGATGATGGTTGGAGAAGCTGTAGACTTATTTCAGTGGTGCTACTAAGAATCACAAACTATCTTCAGGATTCCTCTTCTTTTAATTGCCTTTGTCGCAAGCATCAGTTTGTTTGGAAAGACAGCAACAACTCTTCATCCTTGACGACAGATTTGCTTTAAAAAAAATAATTTCAGAAGACAGTCTAGTCAATGGAAGTGGAGGAGATTTGGAAATCAGAAATTAAAGTGCCAATATAAATTCATGTGATTATTCTTATATAATCAATGACTTTATTAGTCAGTCCAACTGAAACAAACACTCCCAAATTTCAGTGGTTTAACGCCATAGAGGTTTTATTTATCACTAATGCCACAATCCATAGCAGGTCATTAGGGAGGCCCTTCGCCACACAGCCATTCAGGGACCCTTCCAGTGGGGGCTCTGCTGTCTCCTAGGTCATCAGAGTTCTGTACTCTGAAGTCAGCAAGCAAGAGAAGACAGAGAACATAGGGGATTCCACAGGAGGTTTAGGGAACTGGGCCCTAAGTGGTACACATCACACCCACCCACATCCCACTGGCCAGAAGTCAGCTTCATGGTCCCACTGAATTGTAGGGAAATACTGTTGGGCTGTGTGACTAGAAGGAAAAGGGAATGGAATTGGATGAGGTCATAGCAATGTCTCTGTCATATTACCTCTAGCAATATTTTAGTCCCCCGAAAAAATTGTTCCAGAAGTGTCTTGAATAATAGCAGCATAATTGGAATAAACTGGTGAGCCACTTGCTGTGAACGCCTTAAGAGACAAACGCCAGTTTGGAGTACATCCTGGTATCTTTCTCTTAGCTTTATGTTTGATCCACATTACATACACAGCTCCTTTCAGATGAGTAAGCAAAGCAGTGCCCACATCTGTCCCCTTTGATCTATCAACCATCCCTCGGGGATCTTTCTGACAATCCGATGGAGAAGCAGAGGAGGGATTCCATAATGGGATAGAGGTGCAACCACAAAACTGCCACCCTTAGGGAGAAGAAAGCATCGAGATGACTCGAAAAGAAAATAAGCCATTCCCTCATGTGAGGGACCAAAATGTAGTGTTCAGATAAGGTTAAATTTTTATTCTAGGTGCTATCATTTTCTTTTTTTCCCAAAGAGAATAAGAGGAAATATTTCAGACACATCTTAATTTGGGGGAAGGGATCACCATCCTTTCTTGTTCTACTCCCAAGTCTATTGAGAACCATGTGGTTGTTGTTAGCTGTCATTGAATCAACCCCTAACTCATGGCGACCCCACACACAACGGAATGAAATGGTGCCCAGCCCTGTGCCATCCCCATGATTTGTTGCAGATAGGACCATTGTGATTTACAGGGTTTTCACGGGCTGATTTTCAGAAGTAGCTCACCAGGCCTTTCTTGCTAGACTGCGTTAGTGTAGCAGCTCTGCTGAAACCTGTTCAGCATAAGTTTAAAAAAAAAAAAAAAAAAGTTCAAAAAGCCACTTAAATGTTCTATTTTTGTTCCAGACTTTCTCTGCAGACACCCACATGAACACATGAACCCTCCCACTCTTTTTCTTAGCTGCCTCCATCCTGTCCTATTCAGATTAAATAGCTCTATCATATTTCCCTGGTGCAATAGTTAAGGGCTACGGCTGCTAACCAAAAGGTTGGCAGTTCAAATCCACCAGCGGCTCCTTGGAAACCCTATGGGGCAGTTCTACTCTGTCCTATAGGATCGCTGTAAGTCGGAATAGAATCGACGACAACGGGTTTGGTTTGGTTTTGGTAACATATGTGTCTAGACTCTGGCAATTTACAGAGAGGCTTTTGAGGCCTCTCTGAAAGTAAACGACCTTGCATAATTTCTATATGGCATAGTAGAAAAGCAAAAGAGTCAAATAATCTTCTTAAACGCTCCTTGAGGAATGGTTTTACGTCCGCAATAAAGGTGTTGTACTCTTGCCTCTCTCCTGGACTTCACTTTCACCTCTTTTCCTCTTCTAGAGTCCGTATCTTCTGTTGAACTGGCACAGAATCTTCCCTGCTTCAGGGTAGAAGATTTGAGTAGCCAGTGATGAGCTTCGTCCAGTTTCTCTCACTAACCAAACCACACAGTGGTTTTTCCCTCCAGGAAACAGCAAAAAAATTTGAGTTGGACAAACTTGGCACTAGCCTCAGGTAAACAGAGTATCAGTGTTTGTGGCTCCAGTGCTTGACTAAGTCCTTTAAGACTCAGCGTGGGCTGATGCGTAAGTTTCCTATTGCTGCTGTAACGAATTACCACAAAACAACAAACATTTACTGCTTTAATAAATCCAGAACTCTTTAAGTTGCAGATGTCAGAAGCCTAGAATCAGCTTCACTGGGCTAAACTTAAGGGAGGGCTAGCCCCTTCTGGAGACTCTGAGAGGAGATAATGTGTCCATGTCATTTTTAACTTCTGGTAGCTACCTGTGTTCCTTGACTTGTGGCCCCTTCCACCGTCTTCAAAGCATATCGCTCCAATCTCTGTTTCTGCCATCATATTGCCTTCTTCTCTGTAGTCAAATCTCCCACTGCTGCATGGTAATTCTTCCAGATTGCCTGTCTAGATTGAAATAATCACAGAGTTGACACCTGCAGGCATGGGGAATGCTCAGCCATTGAGGAAATGGCAAGTGGCAACAGCTAACGTATATTGACCTCAGCCAGAAGGCAATGGGAAAAGAGGGGAATTGGTCAAGTAACAAGGATCCTGTCCTAACTTGGTAACTATTGGAAGTGAGTTCCCATGTGAGCACCTATAGCACACTGGTACTGGGCAGAATAATTCTAGACCCCACCTGCCACCACAAGAAGCTCCTAACGTGCCCTTAACCTGGTCCATGTATGTGGTAAGACCCCGTTAGTGCCAGAACCCGAGTAGACATGAGTAACCCCTGTGTGTAGTGCCCAGCCCTTCTGTACCTCCTCTGACAGTCCCAATTCCTTTTTAAGGTGGAAAATAATGTGATCATCTCATTAATTTCACCAACCCAAATATATGGAAAATACATACGATATAACATCATCGTGGTGAAAGCTAGCCCCTTGTCATCAAGTCAGTTCCCACTCTTAGAGACCCTTTAGGATGGAGTAGAACTGTCCCATAGGGTTTCCAAGGAGTGGCTGGTGGATTCAAACTGCCGGCCTTTTGGTTAGCAGCAGTAGCACTTATCCACTATGCCACCTGTGTCTTGAGAATTCTTACTCTTGCCTTGTCTTGACTTTGTAAATGCAAGTGTGTATTTTTTTAAATAAATTTTCAGCTAGACTTCACTTCCCATATATGCCCAAAAAGTTAGAAGCATACTGTAATATTTAAATATTAAATTAACATTAAATAGTCAATATTTAAATTTACTACTTTGGGGGATCCTATATGACTCCTAGTTCATGAATTCTCCTTTTTATAAAATGAACAAAGGAATATGCTATGAATACACTTTCAAATAAAAATGGACATGCGTACATACAGAATTTGACTGTAGCAAGATACACAATGTCTATACTCTCCATATTAGATTATAAAACTGCAAGGTTCCAGGGATCTTATATGTATCTCTTTCTTTAGCTCTTTTCCAGCACTGTGACATTCATAAATGCACACTTCTAAGTTCTACTTGATAACATGACATCAGTTTTAATCTCAACATGCAAGTTCACAGCAGTCTATAATTTCACACAATCAGCTGAAGACTGGTCACTTCACCCTTCCAAAAGGAGCAGAGTTGAGTCAGTGCTAGTTAAGGTTCTGCTGGGATCTAAGGTATACAGGTACAACTTGCGAGTTTGTTGTAAGGAAGATAGAAGTAAGAAAAAAAAGTACAAAACAGTTTAAACAGTTGAAGACTCACGCTTCACAAAATCCTCTCTGCTGTTCTTGACACTAAAGCCAACCGTAGAAGCACAATTGGAGCTACTGTGACTCATCTCTGTTTCTGCTAATTACCTTCGTTTTGTGTCCTCTCTGGCTCTTGTGTTTTGCTCATTGTGGGTTTTCTAGCCTCGCGGCTTCTGCCAACTTATTTCTCTGTATATCTTTCCATTTCTATGTCAGTTGTTTCTATGTTTTCTCGGTGTGTCGGGCATTCAAAACCACTTAATAGCAAGGTGCTGGTGAGATAGGTGGGTCACCATCCAAGACAGAGACTTCCATTGGGCAGAAATCTTCTTCTAGGCCACTAACCAGCCTGTAGATAGCTGACTTTGCCTTGAGAACCAAACTCCAGCTCAGACGTTCTGGTTGACTTGGCAGTATTGCATGGTATAAAACACAGAAATCTTTGCATATGGAGTTGCCTGCTGTCACTTTTGTCAAAAACAAGCAATGGTACCAGCAAATATTTGGTCCAATACATAGTCTATATCTTCTGTTTTAGAATCTATGTGAAAAGACTTGAAGTGAAAGCTGACTCTCCAGGAGGTGTGCACAATGCTAGTATATGTAGCAACTTTGGGTTGAGCGTTGACCCTCCAATAACCCACATTTGCATTACTGTGCCTATAATTTATGAAACTAAAATCTTGGCATTTTATATGTTCTAACATATGTGTATTTCCACTCGTGATTTTTCTGAAAGTCCTTTTTTTTTTCCAGTTTGGGTTTCTTAACAGATGGAATCTTATAAAAAATAGCCCAAAAGGGAATACAGAGGCATTTTGTGTACACTTTTAAAAATAGGTCTTTAACATGTCAAATGACCTCCTCCTGATGCAGTGGAAGCAATTCAGATTTTTCACTTGACAGTCTAAGGGACCTCTTTGACTGTATTATGCCTCCAAATGACCCTCTTGTATCTCCTTCATTGTCGAATTAAATTAAAACAAGGAAAAAAAAAAAAACTCTCTTTTTGGCAAAATTCAAATCCTTCATTGTGGCTTCCCTTGGTTGAAGTTGAACATAATTTTATCAGCACTATTTTTGATAAAAATGCTGACTATGAGAAAGGCTGTAAAACCACTGGGCATGCAAAACTGACTTCTTCACAGCCATGTTTCTTTTCTATCAGGAACAGCAGCAAAAGCAACGGATAGGATTTGTGCTGAGCTTGGCATTTTTGCTGAAAACAGGTATTTGGCTGAATGCATTTGAGAATTTTTACCAAAGCCTTAAATAGGGATATTTGGGCTACATTATTTTGGGAAAAGAGGCAGTACGCATGCAGTGTCTGTCAAAGCAAAAATTTCCCCACAATAAATTTTATATTGGCCAAGGAAATACAGCAGCATTTTCTGTGCTCCATAACAAGACATTTAAAAAAAAAAAATCTATCTTTTGTTCACTTCTGTTTATTTTTTGTTAGCCACATCAGCCATTACGCCATTAAATTGCAGTAGGAGGAAATGGATACAGAGTTTTCTACAAAAATTTTGTCCGTTTGTTGCTTGGACTATACTTGAAGACAACACAATGTAAAACTAACACCTTCTCTCCACGTTAAAATGGCTGTCTCCTGTGTCTCAAGCACAGTGTTCTCTAACAAGGGTCCTCTCTGTGAGTTGGAGTCTTCAAGAAAGCCCTATCAAGTCATCAATACATTAAATGGTATTATGCAGCATGCCTGCAGTGCGTGGCCAAGGCGGGTCAAATCCCATCTTTATTTTACTTATTTGCATAAAGCATTTGACACAGCCCCACAACATGCCTATGATGGTAGTTCAAATCTCATTTTTTTGTTCCATTTCAGATTGGGGCCATTGCTGTCTTTTTCTTACCACTCAGGATAACAATTTAGACATTGATTGAATTAGCCTTATTTCAGCTTGGGTCTTGAGTGAGACCTTTCCTTGTAGTTAGATTATTCTTTAACTCCCTTTTCATAGAAGAAATTTAGAGCTGGAAAGAATTTAAGGACTCATCTAGTTTACATTTCCCAAACTTATTTGAACAGAGATCACTTCATTAATTTCAGTGAACTCCCAGTGAATGTGATAGATTAAAGACATGTGCTTTTTCCTGTTCCCTCCCCAATCTTCACCAAAATGATAGCAAGGGAATTTAAAACGTATAAATTATCAAAGATAACAACACGGTGTTGCTGGTTGCAGACATGAGATGTCAACAACTTTTTTTGAAGATGGAAAGTAGATGGGCAGTGATGAATGAATTAGCAGAGAGCAGGAGATGCCTAAAGAAGAGATGCCAACTAGAAGCAAGGAGACTGAAGTAGTAGGATCTTGGACAGTCAGAGATGAGAGAAACCAGGTATCTTGAAAGATTGAAGGGATAATTGAAATAGGAAGATTTGTTGAACTTCTGAATAAGGAGCAATTAAACCAGATTCACTCCTTCTCTAGTTACATCCTGGGGATTACTCTTTCTGAACCAAGGTAGGAAACGTAAGCTTATTTTCTGAGGAAATTGAACCAGAGAGCTACCGAATTCTGGACACTAGGGATAAATGCAGAGTGAGGAGTAGGTGTTAGATTGAAAACAGGAGGAAGAAGTGAGAGGCTGCATATTTAATGGTGAGTCCACCAGCAGCCCAGCCCTACTCCTTCATTTAGTTCAAAGGAAGCTTACAGTAGGATTTTGATTCCTCACCACGCTGAGCAGAAGCTTGGATGATTTCTCAATGGATTTACCAAAGAGCCCCAAATAAAAGATCTGTAAATATAACATTTGGGGAGTTTCACAATGAATGTCTCAGTCAGATCATTTTAGAGTGAAATTCATCCATTTGATAAGGTTCACTCAGGGAGATAGGGCTTACGATAAGCTTTTCCTTTTAGATGTAGGGTTAGTCAGTTTGGCAGACAATACAACTAAGGAATCTATCTAATATGAAAGAAAACAAAACAACAGAAAAAAGGAAGAAGCTGAAAAATAGAGCCAATATAGTGTGCAGAATAAAACATTAAAAGGGCAATATTTAATATTCCAGAAGATATCTGAGAAGATATTCCATTCATGAAACAAAAGAAGTACATAAGCAAAAAAGAGAAAAGCTGTTGGTTATGAATAATATGGTAGTATAAATGTAAAATTCAATACAGTAATTGGAAATTAAAGGTGAGGATATCTTCCAGAAAGTAGAACAAATGGATAAAAAGATGAAGATAATAAAAATGTAGTAAAAGTAGCAGATCAATTCAGAAGGTCCATCATCTTAATAAGATGACCCATCACCTTAAGAAAGATTGAAGTTGTCAAGGATCTCGTTTTGCTTGGATCCACAATCAAAGCCCATGGAAGCAGTGGTCAATAAATCAAATGGCATGTTGCCTTGGGAGAATCTACTGCAAAGGACTTCTTTAAAGTGTTAATAAATCAAAGATGTCACTTTGAGGACTAAGGTGTGCCTGACCCAGCAATAGTTTTTTCACTTGCCTCGTATGCATGCGAAAGCTGGACAATGAATAAGGAAGACTGAAGAAGAATTGATGCCTTTGAATTACGGTGTTGGCGAAGAATGTTTAATATACAATGGACTGCCGAAAGAACGAACAAATCTGTCTTAGAAGTACAGCTAGAATGCTCCTTAGAGACAAGCATGGTGAGACTTCATTTCACATGCTTTGGACAGTTATCAAGAGGGACTAGTCCCTGGAGAAGACGTCATGCTTGGTAAAGTACAGAATCAGCGAAAGGGAGGAAGACCTTCCATGAGATGGATTGACACAGTGGCTACAACAATGGGCTCAAGCGTAACAACGACTGTGCAGATGGTGCAGGACCGGGCAGTGTTTTGTTCTGTTGTACAGGGTCCTTATGAGTCAGAATTGACTCGACACACCTAACAACAATAGCATCATCTTAATAATAAGATTTCCAAAAGGAGACTACAAATGAGATGGAAGGGAAGATATTATCAAAGAAAACATAAAAGAAAAGTTTCCGTAACAGTGGCTAACAGACACATGAGGAAATGCTTGTGATCACTAGCCATTAGAGAAATGCAAATCAAAACCACAATGACATACCATCTCACCCCGGCATTACTAGCATGAATCAAAAAAAGAGAAAATGACAAATGTTAGAGAGGCTACGGGGAGAATGGAACTCTTACGCACTGCTGGTGGGAATGCAAAATGGTACAACCATTTTGGAGAACGATATGGTGCGTCCTTAGAAAGCTAGAAATAGAAATACCATGCGATCTAGCAATCCCACTCCTAGGAATATATCCTAGAGAAATAAGAGCCATCACACAAATAGACATATGCTCACCCATGTTCATGGCAGCATTGTTCACAATGGCAAAAAGATGGAAACAACCTGGATGCCATCAATAGATGAATGGATAAACAAACTATGGTATATACACGCAATGGAATAGTACACAACAATAAAGAACAAAGATGAATCTGCGAAGCACTCACAACATGGATGAATCTGGAGGGCATTATGCTGAATGAAATAAGTCAATCACAAAAAGGACAAATATTGTATGAGACGACTACTATAAAAACTCATGAAAAGGTTTACATACAAAAAGAAACAATCTTTGATGATTACGAGGGAGGGGAGGGGTGGGGGTGGAAAAACACTAAATAGACAGTAGGTGAGTGGTAACTTTGGTGAACGTAAGACAGTACACAATACTGGGGAAGCCAGCACAACTTGTTCAGGGTAAGGTCATGGAAGCTCCATGAAGAAATCTAAACTCTCTTAGGGACCGAATTACTGGGCTGAGGGCTGTGGGGACCATGATCTCAGGAAACATGTTGCTCAATTGGCATAACATAGTTTGTAAAGAAAATGTTCTATATTCTACTTTGGTGAGTAGCGTCTGGGATCTTAAAAGCCTGTGAGCAGCCATCTAAGATACTCCACTGGTCTCACCCCTTTAGGAGCAAGGAAGAATGAAGAAAACTAAAGACACAAGGAAAAGATTAGTCCAAAGGATTAATAGACCACAACTACCATGGCCTCCACTAGACTGAGTCCAGTACAACTAGATGGTGCCCAGCTACCACTATTGACTGCTCTGACAGGGATCACAATAGAGGGTCACGGACAGAGCTGGAGGAAAACGAAGAACAAAATTCTAACTCAAGAAAAGACAGACTTACTGGCCTGATGGAGACTGGAGAAACACGGAGAGTGTGGCCCCTGGACACCCTTTTAGCTCAGTAATGAAGTCACCCCAGAGGTTCACCTTTTCCCAAAGATTAGACAGACCCATAGGACAAAACAAGACTAATGGGGCGCACTAGCCCAGGGGCAAGGACTAGGAGGCAGGAGGGGATGGGAAAGCTGGTAATAGGGAACACAAGGTCGAGAAGGGAGAGTACTGACATGTCATGGGGTTGTTAACAAATGTAATAGAACAATATATGTACTAACTGTTTAAGGAGAAGATAGTTTGTTCTGTAAACCTTCATCTAAAGTACAATTTAAAAAAAAGAAGAAGAAAATTTTCCATAACAGAAGGATGTGAGTTACCACCTTATTGAACATCCCCAAGTGTCTAACGTGATGTAGGAAAAAAAAAAAAATGTCTGTGGGGATAGAAAGAAGATTCTAAAGGCTTCCAGAAAAAAAAAAAAATCACACCTAAAGGATTAAAAATAATAATATTAGACTCATACAAAGCAATGTAGAAAGCTTGAAAAAATGGTACAGTATGTTCAAAATCCTGAGAAGAATGTGTCCAACCCACAATTTTATACCTAGCCAAATGATCAAACAAGTGTTAAGGCACATAAAAATAATTTAATGCATGTAAAGTCTCAACAAATTTGCCTCCGATGTACCATTTCTCGAAGACTACTAGGAAAAACATCACCACAATAAGAAAATAAACCAAGAAAGAGGAAGACATCAGGTCCAGGAAAGTAGATAATAGAAAGTCCCAGTTTGACATCTATGCAGGAGGCTGGGAAAGCATGTAAGCAGCCCCGGAGCAGGAGGGATGTTTCCAAGTATATCATGGAAGTTATATATCATATGACATGTCTGAAAAAACTCGAAAGGAGATTTACAGCTTTGTCAGAGAGTTTGGGAAAGAAGTATTTATAGATACAGACAAAACTAACAATATTGTATAAACAAATGCAGCAAAAACAAAATTTTTGCAAGCAAAGAACTATAAATAGAGGATATTATGTGGTTCAGTTGTAACAGTCTTTATTCATAATAATATAGACACTGATTTTCACTTTTGAAACTGTGATCATGTTGAGAGTAGTTTTGCATTTGTAGACAGTAGCCTAAGAGATACATTTATTGTCGAAACCAATAGGTAAGGAAAAAATTTTTTCAAAATTATGAAAAAATAGTTTAAGCATGTCCACTAGAAACACAAATAAAAACAATAAAACCAGCTAAAACAGTTTCAAGTAATTGCCTCTAGGTTGTGGGGCTTAGAAAAGGGGAAAGGTGAGGCAAGAGATAATGCTGTTTTTCTTCATTAGTTTAAAGTAGAGGTCAGCAAACTGTGGCCCACGGGCCCAATTTGGCAGGCTGCCTGTATCTGCAAATAAAACAGCCATGCCCATTTGGTGAAGTATTGTGTGTGGCTGCTTCTGTGTCACAAATAGTTGCCACAACAACCGAGTTGAATAGTTGCAACAGATACTGTATGGCCCATAATTTGAAATATTTATTTTCTAGGCTTTTACAGAAAAGTTTGCCAACCCCATGTGTAGAGCAGTGGTTGTCAAATGTTGGCAAGCAGCAGAATTACCCAGAGGGCTTGTTGGAACACAGATTGCTATGCCCCACCCCGCAGAGTTTCTGATTCAGGAGGTCTGGGGTGGGGCCTGAGAATCTGCATTTCTAACAAGTTTCCACGTGTTGTTGATGCTGCTGGACCAGGAACCCCACATGGAGACCCACTGTCTACAGGAACCATTTGACTTTAAGAAAGCATGTGTGGTAAGTATGATGTCTATAAAAGAGTTTTCAGATGTTTAGAAGTATAAGCATGGGAGCTCCTATGCAAATTTGGGCTAAAATAAATACAAAACCAACCTCTGGTAAATGAAATGCAGTAGGAAATGAGTATGATTTCATTTTTTAACTTTTAAACAGAACAAAACAGCAACAAATTAAGTCACAGAAACTATACTGTATGTTATTAATAATAAAATAACACAGAGACAGACAGACATGATAAGATTTGTTAAGATTACAGAGCCCCCTTCACTGTATGGGTATGTATCATCCCAGGGGTCAGTAGACAGATTCACCATGCTACTTCCTGTCATTCTCCAACATGGCATCCTATCTAGCCAAGGCAGATTATTGTATATGGGCATCAACTGTGCAAATACCAAACCACCAAACACATTGCCGTGAAGTCGATTCCAACTCATAGTGACCCAATAGGATAGAGTAGAACTGCTCCGTAGGGTTTCCAAAGCTGTATACATCTTTATGGAAGCAGATTGCCACATCGCTTTTCCCCCGCAGAGCGGCTGGTGGGTTCAAACCATCGACCTTTTGATTAGCAGCTGAGCGCTTAATCACTGCGCCACCAGGGCTCCTTAACTATGCAAGTAGCTCTTTAAAATCCTTTCCTTTTGGTTTTCTTCTAAAATAGTTTCAGCATTTTTTCTTTGTCAAGGGGCATTTAGTGTCTTGTAAAAACACTAGTTTTCTGGACAACACGGTTTGAAAAACTTGATTTCAAATCTGCTCGTCTTTGCTTGACCCCTTTTACAGACGGTGAAACTGATACCCAAGGATCTCATGGGCAGTAAATGATAGCTCCCTAACCTCCTGACCCGCCCCCACTTCCTTCCCTTCTTCCACTCCACTCGCTCCTGTTTTCTCTGCTTCAGGTGGTGAAGGAAAGAACCCCGAGTGAGCCCAAACTCAAATCAGGCATGAAGGGGAAAAAAAAAAAAAGTGCTGCAAATACCAGTAACCATATTTTTTCTGAGAGCCTGAAACAAAGGAAATTCTCTGCTTCCCGGAATAGCGTTAATCAGTCACATATGTGAACAGAGACCCAGTCACTGTTTAGACAATTTTCCACCAACACAACAGGATTTTCCCGACACATTGGTTTCTTTTACTTTTGCTTATTATCAGTGTAAGTAATTTTTTTTTTTTTTTTAAAGATCCCAGGCATGATACCAGACCTTTTCAACCAGGCAGGCAAAGATGCCGAAAATCTGCAGTGTTTGAAAGCAAAGAGGAATGAAGGATTATTGAAGGTAGAAATAGTCCCTGGCTGGTGAAAAAACAAACAAACAGCTTTAAAAATCCAGGAATTGTGCCCTGCGGGGAATGGGTTTGTTGAACTGTCAGCTCTACCAGTTAATGAGGTAGTTTGTCTAATGGAGATAGGAAAGACCGTTTATAACAATGCTGGGCTTTGTGTGTGTGACGTAAACATCAAATTGAGTGGAAATGCCGCAAATACTAAACAGCATTGTTTATTTTCTAATTAATTTGCTACCCATTACAACATGAAAGTATTAAATACATGGTGTGTGAGCTTTGGAAGAGAGAGCACGGAAAACATTTACCTCTTGTCATTGGAGAGGGCGTTGATATTTTGGGTGGGTGGTCATTTTTGGAGTTAGTGTGTTATGTCAAACAGCTGGGCGTGCCGACTCCTGTGCGAGATTCACTGGAGTTCCCAGGCGCCTGGGACCATATGGTCTCACTGTTGCTGATGTTCATTTTTTGTATTAATAGGACAGGGATTTGAGATCCTGGGGAAATGTCATCTGAATGAGGACAGGCGCCCACATCACGACTGCTTATGGAGTTTTATCTCTGTAGGGTACAACCAGGACGACACAGGTACTCAGTATATACACGCAGCCTGGTGGAGAGGGGAAAGAGTAGAATGCCAGAACCAGCTAGACCTGGGCTCAGATCCTGGCTTAGCCACAGGCTGACTCTGTGGCATCAAGGGCAAATCATTTCAATTCACTAAGCCTTAATTTTTCACTTGTAAAATAAGGGCAATAATAACTACCTTACGTGACTGCTGTAGAGACTAGAGCTGATATACAGCAAGGACTTGACACGTGGTAAATAAGAAACAGAAGTTATTATTGATTAGAGCATTTCAGGGTTTAAAAAAAATTTTTATTTTGTTGTTGAGAATATACACAGTAAAACATACACCAATTCAATAGTTTCTACAAGTACAATTCAGTGACGTTGGTTACATTCCTCGAGTTGCACAACCATTCTCTCCCTCCTTTTTGAGTTGTTCCTCCCCCATTAAACACAAAGTCACTGCCTCCTAAGGTTCCTGTGTAATCTTTCAAGTTGCTGTTGCCAATTTGATGCCGTATAGATAGTTCTTAAAAGAGCATAATACTCAAGGCAGACATTTTTTACTAGGTAACTAAACTATTGCTTGATTTTAAAAAGGCTTTGGGGGCTATTTTTGGTGTACGTTTTTTAAAGATTATCTCAGGGCAGTAGTTTCAGGGGTTCATCCAGTCTCCATGGTTCCAGAGACTCTGAATTCCATGAGAATTTGAAATTCTGTCCTGCGTTGCCCCCCTTTTGATCAGGATTTTAGGGTTTTTAATAAGTAAATTGTCCCATTTTACAAACTGAGAAACCAGTAAGTTTTGCTGGGTGTTTGTTCTCAACTTTACCCATGTCTTCACTTTTTCTTCTTTACTACCATAGCGTAAGTTTTTGTTCTAATAGATTTTTCCTGGCACTACCGGTCACCTCTCACCACTCTCCCCAGAACCTATTATTTATTCCAACAAGTTTATTCTCAGAAGCATATCAGGTGATGGTACAACACACGTATCAATAGGAAACTCTTATCTAGCATATATTACAAACTGGGCACTCTTCTAAATTCCTCAGATGTCCTCATTTAAGCCTCACAACAGCCCTCTGAAGTAATTATTATTATCCTCACTTTATAGAGGAAACTAAGATGAGGTAATTGCTCAAGGGGCAGAGCCAGAATTTGAACCCAGGCAACCTGGCTCCAGAATCATGCTCTTAAAAACTGCTCTGTGCTGTCCTTGTGGTATGACTCTTGTTCACGCCACATGGGTGTAAGTTCAGTGCCTGACATTCAATGGGAGCTTGGGAGCTTCTACTGAATATTGGCCATCAAGGCCAGGGTAAACGTGTGAAGTCTATAGTCAGCCAATTCTAGAATCTATGTCAGGCGTCTTCCATTCCCCATCTCAAAGAACCCTATGGTTCTTTGAGACTCCATAATGAGCATCCTTGGAATGTCCTTTAGGGACTGGGGACGATTTAGCTGCCCTTAACTCAATTAGGAGTTAAGACTAGACACTCCAGGAAGACAGGAATCACATCAAAGTTCCACCCTGGATATCTGTGGTGCCTACATCAGCACCTGGCATATAATGGTAAATTAAGATTGGCTTCATGGATGGATGATTGGACAGATGGAAGAATGGCTAGCTGATGTTTGGATGGGGCAGTTGAATGATGGATGAATGGGTAGGTAGATTGGATGAATGGGTAGTAGATAGGCAATATTCTAACAAGAAAGGACTGTGACAGTAAAGAACTGATACAAAATATTTCACTGATCTCTGATGTCTGTGTTTCTCATCTTTCAGTAGGTTATAGTTTTCTCCCACAATTATATTTCTCTTTCTGAGTGTTTCGTTCCAAATGTCTGCGTCAAAATTCACAGTTGTTCATATAAAACATGTAGAATCTTGGAAGCACATGGGTTAGAGTTGTATTAAACAACAGATTTTTCTAAAAGAAGCAAGAAACAAAGTTTTCTTTCATTCATTTTTTCATTTGATACATATTTATTGAGCATCTATTGTTTGTCAGGTGCTCTTATGGGAGCTTGAAGCATAAAAAATTTCTACCCTCCAGATGGTTACATTCTAATGGGGGAAACAGACAAAAGCAAATACTCCCACATGCACTGTATCAAGTAGTTTAAGTGCCTTGGAGAAGAATCAAGCAGGGTGAGGGATATGGGAGTGAAGGGTTTTGCTGTTTGATAAAGGATAAACCCATTGCTTTACAGTCAATTCCAATTCATGGCAATATATGTTACAACTGTGCTCCATGGGGTTTTCTTGGCTGACATCTTTATGGAAGCCGATCATCAGGCCTTCCTTCTATGGTAGCACTGGGTGAGTTCGAACCTTCAATCTCTAGGTTAGCAGCTGATCACAAACTGCTTGTGCCAGCCAGTGACCTCCTTAATATGGGATACACAGGGCTATTTTGAAGCTTTATAGAAGTTTTTTTCTATATTATAACATGAAAATTTAAGAAAATTAAGATTCTTCACAAGGTAGTGAGTGTAGGGAAACAACTGGGAATTAAAAGACCTAGATTACTAGTAGAGAGTTTTATTTTTTTGCATAATTACTTATATAGAGGGAAACATTTTTTACTTTTGAGATATGTGTGTGTGTATATATATATTTTTTTTTTTCTTACAGGATTAACATCTCTGGACTTTGGAGGTGATAGATAATGTCTCCTTAGCCTTACACTGAGAAGCTGAACAAAAAAACCATCCTTCCTGTAATCAGCATAGCAAGATGAGAGACGGAGAAACCGTGCTGGGAAGAAGCAAAGTCACCTGTTGAACTGTCTTGCTTTGGGCCCAGAACACAACTTAGCCTCAACTTCTGCCTCTGCATTTACCTCCCCAACTTTGGTTCGAGGCCTGGAGTGATGCCCTCCCAGCCCAGAGCACCTTTCATTTTGTGACATCTGAAACATGACCAGCAGTAGCCACGCATGTCCAGTCCCAGCAGTGAATGGCCACATGACTCACTATCCAGCCGCACCCTACCCTTTACTCTTTCCACCGGTCATTGGAGGACTTTCTCTGCCTTCCCTCCATGGTCTTCACGGCCACCCTCCTCTGAGTGGATGCAGCACCCCGTCACCTGCAAGTAAGTGCCAATGGATTTTGTTCTCTTTTCTCTTGGTTGATTGACTTGATGGACCTGAGAAAACAGGATGGTTGGTATCCAGGATGAGTTCTTATTTTTTTGTGCACTGGTTTCTTTTGGTCTAGAATCCTACCTTTAGTTTTGTGGGCAGAAGTGCACTTAGAAGCCAGAATTTGAGCATTTGGCCTTTGGTATTTTGCTCTATTTTATAAAATGCCAACACAAAAAGTAATCAGCAGACCTGGCTAATAAACTGAAAGGAGTTGACCACTTGGTAAATAATATGAATAGTAAATTAGGAGATGTGACTATAAAAATCACTACTTATAATCCCAGAGTTAAAATCGATTTTGGGTGTGAGGTCTTCTATAAGTTTTTTACTCATTTCCTGTGTACAAGTGCTGTCTGTAATTGTTCTCAACTTCCCAAGGTCCTTTGCTACCACTTCATATCACATACCCTTTTTTAAATATCGTTGACCACTTTGATTCTGTGTCAAGTTTTGTTTGTTTTTTTTTAACCTCAGATCTTCTCTAAAATGTTGGGTATGCAGTACTATATAATAAAAGTAGTCAGAGTAAGAATTCTTTGAGGCTGAGGCGATGTACTCGTAGAAAGCATCCATATTGTGTGAAAAAGTTTAAGGACAGGCTATGGGAGTTAATGAGCTCTTCTACTTTTTAGAAACAGTTTCTGCAGTTTGGCATCTGGAGGTGAAAAAGGCATATTAATTCAACTGTGATGTGTCAGGTGTCCAGAACACATCCGCCAAGTTCTTCCTTGCTCATAGCTCAACAGAAGTCCTTTATAGCTCTTCCTGGGGTTTATTTCACATTCCTCTACTTTTTAAGGGTTCCTTCAAATATTTTCTTGGTATTTAGAAGTTTTTCTTTTGAAATACTGCCTTAATTTTTCTGGATTGTGGTCTTTGTGCCTTAACTTCTTCTTCTGACTAGATCCTCAGCTCCCTGGGAATAAGGAACCTGTTCCACCCTAAGTAGGCTCTCTTAGCTGCTGACACAGTGCCTTCAAAATAGTAAAGGATGGATGGATAGATGTTTGGATGAATAGATGGATGGACAGACAGACGGGTGAATGAATGGACAGATGGACAGACTTTCACCACTGGGATGTTGATTGCAATCATAGTATTATCATACCTGATAAATACGGACTTGTCTTCCTTCTTGGAATACCTGATTATAATTTTTCTCTTTTGTGTTTTTGGATTTCTGGCCAGTGTGTGTGACCAATAAAGACTTATTGAATTGCTAGCAATACCCTCCCATGCTTCTGAAGTTCAAGTGAAAAGTAGATATGGCATAAATTGTTTCTCGGCTATCAGGAGAGTTGGAAAGAGCTCCTGTATTTAAAAGATCTTGCTTACTTAGGTGCCAATTCAAACCATGTCCACTCAACATGCAAATGATATAATACACTACTTCCAGCTAGTACATATAGGATTCTGATTAGATGATTATTAAAGCTGTTAAAATCTTCTGCAAGAACCTTTGTGTCAAATTCTGTTGCTCATCCAATGTGATGGGTACCACATTCTAACAGGTACCTTTTCTCAGACCTAAAGTGTATTTTATAGACGCAGTCAAGAAGTCAAGGCGGCAGAAGGATTGCCATCCTGACTAACCTGCATCCCCTAGGCCTTAAACAATAAATGAGGGCTTCCTTGGCTACTGTTTTTAAAGAAAATGCAAACCATAGTAAATGGAGGAGTGGGAGGGACCATTTTGCCAGATCAGCATCCCTGAATCCGCTTTCCATATATAAATCCTTCGCCCATTGCTTACAGATATTTTTAAGTTTAAGAATTCTAAAGAGCAGTGGTCAGCAAATGATGGCCCTTGGGCTGAATCCAACCCACCAGCTGTTTTTTGTAAATATAAATTGGACAGAACACAGCCAGACTCATTTGTTTTCATATTGTTTATGGCTGCTTTTGCACTACAGCGGTAGAGTTGAGTAGTAGCAGTGATATGCATTGTATGGCCCCCTAAATCTTAAATATTTACTATCTGGCTCTTTACAGAAAAAGTTTGCTGACCAGTTCTGTGAAGAACATTGGAATAGGAGTTAAATCATCTCAAATCTAATCCAGACTCTGCCTCTAACGAGTGAATTTAGCTCTTCTAATTCCTTCACCTAATCCAAAACTCAGTGGCTCAGCCTGTATCCTGAATGAGCTGGGCTGCATCACATCTAAATATGCTTTCACCTCTAAAATGCCAGGCTATTCATTTCATTTCACAATTACTAACTAGGCACGAGGACCAGTCACTACTAGGTTGAACCATATGCAACTGCCTTTTCTATAGATCAAAATTGGTCAAATAATGTTGTCTTAGTCATCTAGTGCTGCTATAACAGAAATACCACAAGTGAATGGCTTGAACAAAAAGAAGTTTACTCTCTCCCAGTCCAGTAGGCTACAAGTCCAAATTCAGGGCGTCAGCTCCAGGGGAGCACTTTCTCCGTTGACTCTGGAGGCAGGTCCATGTCATCAGTCTTCCCTTGGTCTGGGAGCTTCTCTGCACAGAACCTCAGGTCCAAAGGATGCACTCGCTCCCAGTGCTGCTTTCTTGGTGGTATGAGGTTCCCACGTGTCTCTGCTTGCTTCTCTCTTTTATATCTCAAAAGAGACAGGCTTAAGACACCATCCAGTCTTGTAGACCTCATCAGTATAACCTCATCATAGTGATAAAGTTTACAACACATAAGGAAATCACATATAACCTCATCAGAGTGATAGAGCTTACAACATATAAGGAAATCACATTAGATTACAAAATGGTACACAGTCATACAATACTGGGAATCATGAACCAGCCAAGCTGACAGATATTTTTGGGGAACACAATTCAATCCATGACAAGTGGCAACTGGATATGATTCAACCTATAGAAAAAGAAAGTTTGAAGTTAAAAAAAAAAAAAAAAGCGTACATAACTGATAACAGCTCTTTTCTGAGGGTCTTGTGTGAAAGGTGCTCAGTAACTGCACTTTGAAGGGTGCTGGAGAGGGGGCAGAAAAAAGGGCTAGGTACAGAAATCTGAGGCTGGAAATTTCAAAGTTGGCTTACTTCATACCCTGACTAATAACTTTTTTTTATTATTTCTTCCTACACCCAAAGCACATGACAGCTGGTCAGATGAAAATCATTAAAAGAAGCGATTGTTAAATATGTAGTCTGTAAGTTGGCCCTTGAAAAGGGAGTTGACTTTGTTAGAGTTGTCTTTGCCTGTGGTTTAGAAAGACCTTGGAACAAGAGCAAGATCTTGAGAGTTACATGCCAACTATTAAAAAATCACTTTAAAATTATATTCATGTACCAAGATTAGTTAGAGAGGTAGCCAAATTTTTAAAGTCCTAACAACTAGGAGAATACATACTTGGGAGGAAAAGCCGACTAACCTGGAATCAGAAGAGACCACAGATGGGAACAAGTACGTTGGAGAATGACTCCATAAAGAAGACCATGCCATTGAACTATGAGATTTGCTGATGTTCCTTTCACAATCTGCACTTGTCTAGACTCTGTAGCTTAGCCAGAAAGGATACATTCTCCTGCTCCTGTAACAAAGGTCTGTCAGTTCCATGCAATTGTAAAGGCTCAAGAAACTTCTAGCTCAAAAGTGAATGAGAGTAATTTTCATACCAGCACTGATGCTACACCCTCCTTTTAGTCTTCCCTCCATTCCATCTGATGTTATGGTCACCCTGCTCTCCTAGATCAGAACGTGAACTCTGTGTCTTTAATTTCTCTCTGTCTATAGTACATGTCCCCATTCCCACATTCTAATTTCCAAGTGATCTTAGACAAGTCACTTAACCTGTCTAAATTTCAGTTTAATAAACTATAAAATGATTTTATTTATAGGATCATCTTTTATAGTAATGATATTCAAATATCTTTATGAAGATGGTGTACGAATTAGAAATAAAACTTGTACTATAAAATGGGTGAAATAGGATAATCTCCAAGGCCTTTTCAACTCTAATAAGCAATGATTCTTTATAATTTTCTACTGCCCCCATGCAATTCACACACAATCAGAGAAGTAGAAGAGTCAGCCTTTTCTTCACTTGTGCCAGTGGTGATCTTCTCCAACATGGAGTACTTGGCTATTGGTATGACCATTTATGACCACTCACAATTCAGAGTAAATGATGTGGCTACTTTTCAGAGAGTCTGCTCTCCAGAAAATTTACTCTAAAGAAAAAATGTATCTGCAAGACAGAAGTGAGTTTGAAAGCATCTTCTATATGTGCCTGCCCTGTCTGTACTCTAACCTACTTCTTACAGAAACGGAGTCTGTAAGCTTAGAAGACAGGAGACACATGAGAAAAGGTAATTGAAAGAAAAGGAAAAACTGCCACACACTGAACACCTCCTGGAAAGTCCACTGAGCATTAAATGTAGGCCAGTCTATATATTATAAATAGCCTTCTAACTTTGTTGCTAGACCATTAGCAGTAATCCCATTTTACAGATGAAGACCATCAGACTTAGGGTAAAGAACTTACACAAGGTTATACAAATAGTTAATGTTGGAGCCAAATTCCAAAGCCAGATCTTGAGGCCCCAAAGTGCGTGTTTTTCCCAGTGTGTTAGGCAACAAATTCAACTTAACCCCTTGGATAATCCTATAGCTTTGCCATGGACAGCTCTTCCCCATGATGCTTCAGGGAATCCTTGGAGATGAATAGACTTTTAAAGGACCTCAACCTCTGTAGTTTCACCAACTACTGTCGAAGCAGCTATCAGTTTTCATCAGAATGGGGAGTTGAGGGTAGACTCCATTGTCAGGAAGACTCTCAGATGCCCCTGCTCAGCATTGCCCTATAGACAGAGAGCTTGTCACCTCCAGGAAAGTGTGACTTTCAATGGGAGGAGAGCCAGCTACGCTATGCCAGGGAGCACTCAACATTTTATGTTCCTGGGCTCTTTGTGAAAGTTGGACGACTCTTTCTGTCTCTCTTTATATTCCTTTCATGGCTGCTTGTTCTGTTTTATTGCCACACGTGCTTTTTTATAGATTGTTGTAAGCTGGAAAATATTGTTAAGCATTTGGCTTCAGAGCCTCTCTCAAAACGATCTCAGTTTAACGCCAACGTCTTAAAGTTAGAGTTCTTTTCCCTTGCTTCTTTAATGATCAGAAAGTGCTCTCCTGTCAAAATCACAAAATAGGATATTTGCTGAAAAAATCCAAACCTTCTGGAGAGACAGGCTGTGTAGTCTCAGAATTTCCAGTGACAGGACGTAAAATGACTCTTATTTCTATTTCTTGTCTTAAACTAAGAGGAGTCTTGTTCCCAGCTTGTCTATAGCAGGGTGTATAGCCAGATTGGAATTCCTCATTGCTTGTTAAGGACAATTGGCACAGAAGCGTTGGTCCTGTTTTAAACACACACAGACTGATGGCGACGAAAACCGAGTTGTTAATTCCTATCATCCATCACTCTTTGCTCTGCAGTCTTGTCTTCTTTCTACTGTAAGTTAAATTTGTCCTCAAACTTATACAGTGACCCCACTGGACAGGGACCACATCTAATTTTCAAATGTCTGGGGCCTGGTTTATTGCTGGTATTTAGTGAGTGTCAAACACAATAGTATTGTCCATATCTTATATCCTTTGCGTGTTTAAGCCAAATAAAAATAAGATTAAAAAAAATTGTTGTCAAGTTAGTTCTGACTCATAGCGCCCCCGTGTGTGTCCAAGTAGAACTGTGCTCCATAGGGTTTTCAGTGGCTGCTTTTTTGGAAGTAAATCACCAGGGCTTTCTTAGGCGCCTCTGGGTGGACTCGAGTTGACAACCTTTCAATTAGCAGCCAATCACATTAATCGCTTGTACCACACAGGAACTACAGAAATAAGATAAGAGACACGTCTTAGGAATTGGAGTACACTCAGTTATAGCTGTTTGCCCATTTCATCTTCCTTTGGTCACTGAGTATCTCTGAAGTCCTGACACTTAAGGAGGTCAAAGGCTTTACCTGAATGTTTAAAAAAGAAAATAGTGTTTATATTTTCAGCATAATGGAATGATTCAGTGGTCTTGCATAGGTCTGGCGCCACATGTGTATCATGTAAGAGTCCATTCCTTAAAGGTAGACAGGAATTGATTACTTCAGTTTCCCTCTTCCCCAAACGTAAAGGAATCGTTGTGTTCTCTTCTTGATGTCTCTCCAATTTTCCCAGACTCTGGTTGAGAGCAACCTGTAATTTTTAGAACAGTTCTAATGGAGGGCTAGGCTCGTTCTGTGTTGAACTTTACCCCAAAGGGATCAAGAATATGTGAACAATAATTAGAAACAAAACGATCGTTGTTCGGTTTCGTCAAATTAACTACAATGCCCAAAGGAGATTCTCAACTCTGGAGGTGTGTTCTTGAATACAAATAGGCTTCTAGTTATGGATGTGATCATAAAGACAGTGATAGATTTACCTCAAAGTTACTCCTGCCAATGATTTTTCCTAGGGAAAACGTGTTTGGAAGACTATATACAAAGAAATGTCAAAAATGGATAAAAGATAGAGATAGTGATTGTTTTTAGAGTTCAGATTAGAATTCTCTTAGGTAAAGATACTGTATTTTTTAGGCAATTAAACAGAGACATTAAAAAAGACCATTTTTCAGAATAGAAGACATCACACTTCCCCATTTCAGAACTTACTCTACAGCCACAGTAATCAAAACATCTTGGTACTGGTACAGTGATATATGGACCAATGGAACAGAATTGAGAACCCATAAGTAAATCCATCCATTTATGGACAGCTAATCATTGACAAAGTGTCCAAGTCTATTCAATGGGGAAGAGACGCTATCTTTAACAAATGGTACTGGTAAAACTGGATATCCATTTGAAGAAAAATAAAACAGGCTCCATACCTCACACCGCACACAAAAACTACCTCAAAATGGATCAAAGACCTAAATGTTAAAGCTAAAACTATCAAGTTCCTTGAAGATAACATAGGAGGAAAGCTAGGGGCCCAAATTTTTTGGCATAAATAAACTATCAAACACAACTAAAAATGCACAAACAACAGAAGATAAACTAGTTAACTGGGACCTCCTAAAAATTAAATTCTTATGCTCATCAAAAGACTCTAACAAGTGAGTAAAAAGAGATCCTACAGAGTGGGAAAAAAATTTTGGTAATGACATATCTAACAAGAGCCTAATTTCTAAAATATGTAGAAAACTTAACAACAAAAAGACAATCCAATCAAAAAATGGGCAAAGGACATAAACAGATACTTCACCACAGAGGACATTCAGGCAACTAACAAACACATGAAGAGATGCTCACAGTCATTAGCCATTAGGGAGATACAAATCAAGACTACAGTGAGATACCATCTCACCCCAGCAATAATGGCACTGATCAAATAAACAGAAAACAGCAAATGCTGGCAAGGTTGTGGGAAGATTGGAACTCATACACTGCTGGTGGGATTGTAAAACAATACAACCACTATGGAAAACAGTATGGTGCTTTGTCCAAAAGCTGGAAATAGAAATACCTTATGATCCAGCAGTCCCACTCCTAGGTATATATCCTAGAGATATAAGATCAGTGACATGAATAGCCATATACAGACCCATGTTCATTGCAGCATTATTCACAATAGCAAAAAGATGAAAACAACCTAAGTGCCCTTCAATGGATGAATGATAAATTGTGGTACATATCTACAGTGGAAACTAAGCAACGATAAAGAAGAACGATGAGTCTGTAAACTGTCTTATAATATGGATTAATCTGGAGGACATTATGCTGAGTGAAATAAGCTAAACACAAAAGGACAAACATTACATGATATCACTTTTATAAAAAGTCGAGAATATGTATATACACAGAAAGCAACATTCTTTGATGGTTACGAAGGATAGGAGGGGGAGGAGGGGGAATCGCTAGATAGTAGACACGTGGTAATCCTTCTGATGGGAAAGGCAATACACAATATGGGAGAAGTCAGAATAACTTGACCAAAGGAAATGAAGACACTGAGTGGTACCCAAGGATAAAGGACAGCTACAGTAAATGTTGTAACATATACAATTTTTCAACAACAGTAATAGCAAGCAAAAACTATATGAGTGGTTACAGGTAGATATGTATGCTATATGGGTGTGGGAGGGCATATGGGAGTACATGCCCAAACATATATAGGTATATTTGTGGGCATATGTTTATACATGTTTGTATGTACTGCTTATATATTCATATATACAGTAAAGCACAGAGTGGGCACAGTTATGGATATTTTCTAGACATATCTGGACACCTCATGGAATTGATTTTCTGGGTTTGAAGGCTCAGGACCATAGTCTCATGGCACAACTAGGTCAATTGCCATAATTTAGTTCGTAAAGTTGGTGTTCTATGTCCTAGTTTGGTGAGTAGCGTCTGGAGTCTTAAAAGCTTGAAAGCGTCCACCCTAAGATACAACTATTGGTCTTCTCCCATCTGGAGCAAAGGAGAGTGAAGGAAACCAAAGACTCACAGAAGAAATTAGTCCAGAGGACTAATGGCCCACGCAAACCACAGCCTTCTGTAGCCCAAGACCAGAAGAACTAGATGATGCCAGTCTACTACTACTAACTGTTCTGACCAGGGACGCAACAGAAGGTCCTGGTTAGAATGGGAGAAAAATGTAGAACAAAACTCAAACCCATAAAAAGACCAGACTTACTGGGCTGATAGAGACTAGAGGAACCCCTGAGACTATTGCCCTAAGATATCCTTTTAACCTGAAACTGAAGCCACTCCTAGACGTCACCTTTCAGCCAAATAATGGATTGACCTATAAAATAAACAGTTAACACCCATGAGGAATGTGCTACTTTAAACAATCAACTATATGAGGCCAAACAGTCAACATTTACCCAAAAGCAAAGATGAGAAGGCATGGAGGGGCAGAGAAACTGGATGGATTGAAACGGGGCAGGTGGGGTGGAAACGGTGAGAGTCCTGACACATTACGGGGACTGTAACCAATTTCACGGAACAATTTGTGTATGAATTGTGGAATGGGAATCTAATTTGCCATGCACCCTTTCACCTAAAACACAGTATTCAAAAAAAGACTATTTTTGACATTAAAATTAGAATCAACATAACAATTCTGAGTTGGCTGAGGTGGTATGAGATATGAGACCTCTTGTGTTTTCTAAATTTCTGTCTTGATATCATCAATCTGCTGTATTTTCACACAGACAACACAGGCCTTCTGTGTTTGTTTGCTGGCCGCGCCCTCCCCGTGTGAGGTGTTTTCCTAAGCACATTATACTAATTTTTTTACAGCAAAATTTGGAAGAGGATTGGCATGATGATGTTTGTGAGGATGCCTCATGCGGGTGAGGGGGGACGGGGACAGCAAACAAATGCAGAAGGTGTGCATTATTTGTGTAAAAATACAGTACGGTTTCCGTACATTTCAGATGGGCTATTTTGGTCCTAAGAACAAGAGACCTATTCACATGATCTGAAGTGAAGGGAGTTTATCCTACATACAGGTGGCATGAGGACAAGTGGAATTGCCACCAGGTGACCTGTCTCTAGGCCATCTTCAGGAGGTATCTCTGATGATTTATGGTCTTTGATTAAAGCAAATGAAGTTCTGTCTTTTATCTTTGCTTTGCTTCTCTGTTTTTCTACATCTGCTCTTTCTGGAATTTCAGTGATTCTTAATTATTTGAACTATATATAGAGAGAGAGAATCTGTTTTGCCCTGTTATCTGAGCACTGGGTCTTCTCCACCAGACAACCCAATGACCAAATGGTATCATTATCTCTGTTACAATTTTTACTTTTCCATGAAAATAAGTATGAAAAATGTCGTTGTTGTTAGGTGCCATTGAGTCGCTTCTGACTCATAGTACAACAGAACAAAACACTTCCCAATCCTATGCCATCCTCACAATTGTTGCTAAGTTTGAGTCCCTTGTTGCAGCTACTGTGTCAGTCCGTCTCATTGAGGGCCTTCCTCTTTTTCAGTAACCCTCTCCTTTACCAAGCATGATGTCTTTCTCCAGGGACTGGTCCCTCCTAATAACACGTCCAAAGTATGTGAGATGAAGTCTCGCCATCTTCACTTCCAAGGAGCACTCTGGTTGTATTTCTACCAAGACAGATTTGTTCATTCTTCTGGAAGTCCGTGGTATATTCAATATTCTTTGCCAGTGCCATAATTCAAAGGCATCGATTCTTCTTTAGTCTTCCTTATTCATTGTCCAGCTTTTGCATACATATGAGGTGATTAAAAACACCGTGGCTTGGGTCAAGTGCACCTTAGTCCTCAGAGTGACATCTTTGCTTTTTTTTTTTTTTAAACACTTTCAGGAGGTCTTTTGCAGAGATTTGCCCAATGCAATACATCGTTTGATTTCTTGACTACTGCTTCCATGGGTGTTGATTGTGGATCCTAGTAAGATGAGATCCTTGACAACTTGACAACTATAAAAACAGCTAACATTTATTGAGCACGTTACATATATTGTCTCTATCTGCCAACTGGAAAAGGGTGTGAGAGAAACTAAGATGGAGAGAGCCAAGTTTCCTGAGGTCCAAACCAAAAAATACAAAACCCGTTGCCATTGAGTCAATGCCGACTCATTGTGGCCCTATCGGGCAGAGCAGAGCTTCCCCACGGGGTTTCCGAGGCTGTAATTTTTGTAGAAGCAGACTGCCACATCATTCTGCTGTAGAGCAGCTGGTGGGCTCGAACTGGTGACCTTTCAGTGAGCTTCCGAGCCCTTAACCACTGTACCGCCAGGTCTCCTTTTCCTAAGGTCACTCAGACAGAAATGGTGGAACTGTGTTTGAACTCCACTTGCTCTGTTTCCAAGCCCAGTCTTCTTTCCCTGTTTCCCCATGTTTGCTGTGGATATTGCGGGGAGGCAAAGACTTAAAACACAGTATCTGTCTTCAAGGGTCTTGCATTCCTACTGGGAAGTCATAATCACCTAAAACCAATTAAATCTAAAACCCTGATTGCTCTTTACCTTTCAAGGCCTAGATTTTGTAAAGCTTGGAATATCCTCTTCCACCCTGGCAAGACAATGATGTCCTCACATGGGCACACGCTTACTATACATGTCCCAGTCTGCTATCGTTTTCATAACTTTTTCTTCCCTGTTCGTCTATGAACAGGATGCCTAGCACATAATCGAAACTCATTTAATGTTTGCAGAATGACTTAATCAATGGTTCTCAGTGGTGGGAGGAAGTCAGTGGTTGTGGTTTTGGATGTCACAATGACTGGGAGTACGATAGGCATTTAGTGGGCAGAGGCCAAGGAGGCTGAATGTCTTGCAATGTGTGTGACAAGCCATGAACAATAAAGAATTGCCCCATGTTCCTCCTGACTTTCCAACGTCCCACCAGACATTTGTGTTAAGAACCAAAAAAAAAAAAATTAATTGAACCTAAAGCATAACTCCATTTTACAGAAAAAAGCAAAACATCGTTGAATGCTTTTATTATTCCATGAATTATTTTTAGTCTGTAATTACTGTCTAAATTGAGAGTAGGCCGATCTTTTGTTTTGTTTGGAACTTTTCTAAGAGTGATTCACCATTTCAGAGAATCTTGGCACTGGTGGCAGTACCGTTCTTGATATTTGAGTCACCAATACCACATACATTTATTAATTCGCATTTGTAGCTAATGCATTCACTGTAATTTTGCATATAGGGGCAAGCATCTTGCCCCTTCTTAATGCCTGAGCATTTACACATTGAAATAACTATTATTTTATTCTAAATTACTTTTCTTTATTTCATCCTTGATATAGCAGTCAGGGTACTATATTAATGTCTTTGAAATTAATATGTGCAGGTGGGCTATATTACCTGTGACTTTCAGTTTGAGATAGTAAAGCAGGTGCTGTGATACATGTTACAAAAAGCAGTGGGTTCAAAGAGTTAAGGATCACTGTAATTAATCAATGGATGAATCTGTGAACAAATGAGTGAAACATAGCTACCAGCACCAAATAACCTGTCTAGAAAATAATGCTCTAGCATTGAGAGGAGAAGTAGGGACTTACTGAGCAGAAGAGGTCAGGCAAAGATTTGGAAAATGAAATCCAGTGACCATGCCAAGGATGGAGCAGTGAGTATGGGGCTGGGGAAAGCCATATGCAGAAGACCCATAGAAGGTAGAAAAGTGTTTTAAATTTTCCATCTTGGATGGCATGTGGAGTTGGGAAGGCACCAGCCAGTTCCTCCCTCCATTTTTCCAGGTATAACCAGTGCCTCCAATGTATACAGAAGGGGATCAAATGTATTACCATTCATTACTGAACTCTACCAGTATTTATTTAATGCACATATGTTGGGTATTGTGGTAAGCACCTCAGAGTCTTTTTGAGGGTTCCTAGGTAATTCCGTCAGAGTTATCTGTTCTTACTTGTGTTCCATGTCAGATTCTGCCTCCAATGGCATGTCATCCCAGGATTTACCAGGAAAAATGATGGGACTATAACTTGTTACCACTGAAGTAGGTAAGCTTTAGGAAAAACTATACTTTTTATCTTTTTCCCCTCTGAAAATATATATTGATTATTTTCTTATAATTTTATCCTCACAATGATTTTCTTTTCCCCCTTTTTGTAGCTCCTTTGGCTTGAACTAATGAAAGATGCTTGAGAAAAGTTGTTTGTTCTTTCTTTGTTTTTCTTCATAGCAAATTTCTCTTGATTTTGGCAACGGCAAGTCCATGGTTGTGATTCACAATCTTCACAATTTTTTTTAAATGAATTTTTTGCTATCTATTTGGCTTTCTTTTTGTCTTATACTTGGATGGTAAACTGCCACCCCACTTTTGACCCCCACATGTCCTCCTTCATATCCATTTTATTCTTCATTTTAAAGTCTTTGTCTCAAAACTGTGCAGGCTTAGCCATCACTGTCATTTTGGAGTTTGTGAGATTCTCCAGAAGAGTCCTTCACTTTACAAGTTCATATTTCAAGTTCCTGTCGCTGAGGGATTATTGGGGGCAGTGATCTTATCATTATAATTATCAATTCTTTATTATCTTGAACATCACTTTAATGGCTTATTTCGCAATCTATCTTCAGGATTTGTGAGCTATAAATTTAGTTGAATTTGTCTAACCTTCTAGTCCAGAATTCTTTGTGGCTTCTTCCCATCTTTGAACAGGCAGATTTGAATGACTCCCTCTATCCAGCCCCTGAGGCCCCTTATTCAATAATAGGCTATGTCTCCTTCATACTTAAAGTCAATTTTATTGCATAATAGGTTCTATACTCTATTTCTGTCCTGGTCTTTGTATCTGTCCCTATAGGTCCTCCAGTCTAGCTCTAGAATCTAGAGCTCCTTATAGCCAAAAACCTATTTAAGTTTTGTTTTTTTGTTTTGAGCCCCACCTAAGGTTGTACCATATGTTAACTTAAGGATTCTGGGCTCAACTAAACACCTCCCTGCTTAACTTTATTCTCAATGAAGTGGGTGCCTTGGGCCAATGCCTTTTTATGTAATATGATTAATCAAATCTAATTAAAATCTACATGTACAGTTACTTTTTTATTTCACTTTATCACCATTTGTTTTTCAATCGATTTGATGGAAGTGACTACTTTCCAACGAGAACATGCATTGTTAATTTAATGCTGAGATACATTGCCAAACACTCATATCTTTGAAAACATTGAGACAAAATAAAAGTTTTAGGTCATTTTTGTAAACAAGGATGGTGGTTGTACGTGGCCCCATGGGCACTGATGGTAGCAACAAGTTATGTAGCAAATACTTCATGGTGAATCACATATGGTGCTGAGAGAGAGATCATCCAAAGACTGCCCCTAACTTCTAGAAGCTTATAGTGTAACACAAAAGTACACATTAAAAATGCTCATCTTATTGGACCAAAAATGGTATTAACACAGATAATTTGGAGGAGTATTGGAGGGCAAGAGGTTGCCAATGGTACAAGAGAGGTTGCTATTTCCAGGCCATATCTGTGTCCTTGAATGAGTTTTTTCACCTCTCTCTGCTTCGGCTTCCTCACCTGTGAAACAAGAATAGTAATGGTACCCTAGGGTTATTACACCATTTTCATCAATTAATACATGTAAACTACTTCCAACAGTGCTTGCCACTCAGTGAGAACTCAATAATTAATAGCAATCATTATTATTCTTATACTCACCATGTAGTGGGAATCTGTCCTCTCAGATGCAAAAGGCTTTGTTGTCATGGAACTGTCATTTCTTCAATTGTTCATTCTAACAATTTCTTCCAAAATACAAAGGTCTTTCTACATGCACATGTAGTTTTCCATGTTTTTTTTTTTTTTTTCCAGTAAGTCTATATAACAGATATGGAAGTGTGCACTGCCAAGATTTTCCTTTAAATTGCAAACTTCTCCAGGGACATGATCTTGAACTTAGATATTGGAAGGGACCCTTTTCCATGAGGAAGTGTGGTCTGCTTGAGTAATTCTGTATTTTTCACAAAGAGTTCACATCCAAGAAATACGTATGCCTTTGAGGTTGTCTTTCACAACTGAGCTTTCTTCAGACTCTAAGAAATTAGTCGAAGGCCAAATATCCCTCTTTTCCTAGGGCCTGCAGGGTTTGCAGGTTACTTTGTCTCTATAAAGTCTCTAATAATGCTTGATTTAATTTCAGTGATGTTGATAATAATGTCCATTTCTCAAGTATTATGGTTTTGCTTATATTAATACCTAGCTGCTGTAATATTGGGACTGGTGTCTGCCTACCTGGCAGCCTGAAAGATGGTTATGAAGTTAGTTAATCCAAAAAACGGTAGGTAAAGAAAAAAATTAATGTTGACATTTCACACACGCAAATAGCACTTTAATAATGACCACGTGGTTAAAGGAAAGCTACCCTTCAGCATATTTGGAAAATTTCTTTATCAGAATGATTTGATCTAATATTTGACAAAACAGGGATTCCCACTGAGTCCTGATGGAACTCTCTGAGACGTGAAGTGACTTTCACAGATCGTTGACTTCTGCACTGACCTCCTCTGGACAGTTTTAAGATTTGTCTTCCATTTCTGCCATAGGAAATCTTATTCCAGAACTCAGCTCAAGCCAAATAACAAACCAAAAGAAGCATGTGCTGCTGTTAATAATATAGAATTGAGACTGTTTTGTTTAATTCTGAATCCCCAAATAGGTTTAAATCTAGGCTGTTACATACACACACACACACAAATTACGCTGCAGAGATAACGTTTTCTTTAGTACTGGCCGTAATTGTTACAGTCCCCACTCTGAGAACAGAAAAGCAGAGGTGTATGCCCAGTACTGGGCAAACAGAGGAGTGCTATGGTGTAATGGGAAATGACCAAGGCATGACATCAGGAATCCCAGCACTCAATTGCAAACACCTTCCTGTTCTTTAGCCTCAGTTTCTTTCACTTGGCAAAATGCAGATGATAATAAACACTCCCTCATGTGTTGTTAAAGAACCCTGGTGGTAAAGTGGTTAAGTGCTTGGCTGCTAACCAAAAGGTCAGTGATTTGAACCCACCAGCTGCTCTGCAGGAGAAAGATGTGTCAGTCTGCTTCAGTAAGGATTACAGCCTTGGAAACCCTATGGGGTAGATCTACTCTGTCCTATAGGGTTGCTACGAGTTGGAATCGACTTCATGGCGATGGGTTTTTTTTTTTTTTTTTGGATTGTGTATTGGTAGATTCCAATTAAATAATTCATAAGAAGTATGTGGGGTAGAGGACCTGGTCTGACCCTAAGTAAGGTGGTCTTTGTCCTTGAGTTTGGAGAAATGACCATCGGAACATTGGGGTGCCTTGGTCTGGGACTTCCAGGCTACTTCTGAGAATTTGTGCTAACGAATAGGGGCTGGCCAGATGAGAAAAGACTCACCTGGGAAGCCGATATCAACTAGCCTCAGGAGCATGATTCAGCCTATCATGCAGGACTGGTGGATAAAAGCCTGGAACCCTAAAGCTCAGGGAGCTTCCTGGTTCACAGCTTTGAGGTTTGCAGGAAGATCGCTCTCAGGAGAGTAATGGGCCCCTTGAGACATGGAAGCTCCATGCTGGGAACTCTCCCAGACCTTGCCTTATGCATATCTTCGTTTGTATTCTTTTTGGCTGTAATGAATCTATACTCATAAGTATGGTATTTTGTTGTTGTTGGGTGCTGTCAAGTTGGTTCCGACTCATAATGATCCTATTAAATACAACAAAATGAAACACTGCCCAGCCCTGCCCCATCCTCACAATCATGGCTGTGTTTGTGTCCATTGTTGCAGCCACTGTGTCAGTCTGTCTCATTGAAGGTCTTCCTCTTTTTCTCTGACCCTCTGTTTTACCAAGCGTGATGTCCTCCAGGGACTGGTCCCTCCTGATAACATGGCCAACGTATGTGATACGAAATCTTGCCATCCTTGCTGCTCAGGAGTATTCTGGCTGTATACTTCCCATGAATTCTATGAGTCATTCCAGCAAATTATTGAACACAAAGGGGCAATAGAAATAAAGGTGCTGTGTGGAATCCCAACTTAGCAGCAGACATCCTGAAGAAGTAGTGGGAAACCAGCCCCAAATTTGTGGCAAGCAGGTCAGAAGGTTGGGGTATCATATGGACTCCTCAGACTTGTGGCTGATGTCTACCTATCTGGCAGTCTGAAGGACAGTGTCCTTTTATTGTTGTTGTTTTAAATTTTACTGTGGAAATATACATAAGAAAACATACTAACTCACTAATTTCTACATGTACCATTCAGTAGCATTGATTACATTCTTCAAGTTGTGTGGCCATTCTTGCTATCCTTTTCTAAATCATTCCACCACCTTTAGCATGAACTTAATGCCCTCTAAGCAAAAACTCCCCTTTCCTCTCTTCCTCCCACCCCTGGAAACCACTAACCATCTTTGACTTCTATATATTTGCTTATTTCTGATGAGTAATATCATACAGTATTTATCCTTTTGTAACTGACTTATTACACTCAGCATGATGTGTATGTTATGGTATGCGTCAGGACTTTATTTCTCTTTATAGTTGAGTAATATTCCATTGTGTGTATACAGCACATTTTGTTTATCCATTCGTCTGTTGATGAACATTTCAGTTGTTTCCACCTTTTGGCTATTGTGAAAAGTGCTGCAGTGAACACTGGGGTACAGGTTTCTGTTTGCATTCCTGCCTTCACTTCTTCTGGGTATACCTAGGATAGGGATTGCTAGGTCATATGGTAGTTCTATGTTCAACTTTTTGAGGAACTGCCAAACTGTTTTCCACAGTGGCTGTAGTACTGTGCACACCCAGCAATGAATGAGGATTCCGGTTTCTTCACAACTTCACCAACACCTGTTGTTTTCTGGTTTTGTTTTTAATTAATGATTGCCATTCTAACAGGGGTGAGGTGGTATCTCATTGTGGTTTTGATTTACATCTTTCTAATAACTAATAACATTGAGCATCTTTTCATGTGCTTGTTGGTCATTTAAATATCCTCTTTGGTGAAAGGTCTTTCAGGTCCTTTGCCTGTTTTGTAATTGGGTTGTTGGTCTTTCTGTTAAGTTGTAGAAGTTTTTTTTTGTTTTGTTTTTTAAATATATTTGGATATTAGACCCTCATTGCATATATGGTTCCCAAAATTTTTCTCCCAATCAGTAGGTTGTTTTTTCAGTCTTTTGAAACAGTCATTTGACGAAGAAAAGTGTTTAATTTTTATGATGTCTCATGTATCTATTTTGTCTTTCACTGCTTGTGTTTTTGTTGTCATACCTGATATCCATTAAAAACTAGGTCCTGCAGACATACCCCTGTGTTTTCTTTTAAGAATTTTATGTTTTTAGTTTTCACATTTAAGTCTTTGATCCATTTTGAATTGGTTTTTGTATATGGTGTGAGGTATGGATTGAAGGCGGGTCATCTTTTAACTTACAAGCTCTGACCTAGCTCTGGTTAACTAAGGCCAGAGAGAGAGTGTGCCACGGGGGTGCTGGCAACAAGAGTAGAGAAGTGGGGAATGTGAGGATTGGATCAATCTCCCAATTTTGAGGACTGGATTCATGCTTATCCTTAATGCACAAGCTTATAGAGTGTTTTAGTTGAAAATAGTCTTTTAGGCAATGAAATTTCTAACTGTTAAATTAAGTTGTAGAAACATCTCAGTAATACGAATCGCTATCTTACTCTTATGGCTGAATAAGTACACTGTAGTGTAATATCCTTAAGAGAAAAACGGTGCTTTATTAATTGCAGTATTCTGATTTCTCAATTCCTAACACAGTATCTGGTGCTTATTAGCCAATATGTATTTGAGAGAAGGATAGATGGATAAATGTATGCATATGTGTATACAATATAATTATGTGGTAGAAACAACCCCAAGATCTCAGTGTCTTAGAACAACAATAGATAATGTGACTTTGTGGATATTGTTTAACACTTGGTGGGTTCTATCCCCTTTAGTGCTCTCTTGTCTATCATAGAGGATAGAAGTCTGAGAACCACATTTCCCAGACTCCCTTGC
This sequence comes from Dugong dugon, assembly GCA_030035585.1. Classification (NCBI taxonomy): domain Eukaryota; kingdom Metazoa; phylum Chordata; class Mammalia; order Sirenia; family Dugongidae; genus Dugong; species Dugong dugon. The sequence continues at coordinate 14,370,373 of CM057480.1, read as the reverse complement.
CAAAAGCATTCTGGGTATGGCTTTAGTTCTGTCAAAAGATGCATTAGCATAAGATTTGTATGGCAGACTAGAAGCCATTCTTCCTCCAGCAAAATGACAGCAGAGATAGATGGGCTTTAAAAGATGTGAACATTTTCATCGACCTTCTGAATTCCATCACTAGTCACCAAACTGAGGTTCCTGGGATGCTATAATATGTGGTTGAAATTAAGGCAACTATGTTGTTTTAGCTCATTAAAAATAAATTCTAGTGTTTTTCAAGTCAATGTTATTCTTTGTTAGAATATACTGTATTTTTATGCAAATAACGTGTACCTTCTGCGTTTATTTGCTGGCCGTGCCCTCCTGCCACAAGGTATTTTTGTAAGCGTGTGTCATGAATTGAATTATGTCCCCCCAAAAAGTGTGTGTATCAGTTTGGCTGGGCCGTGATTGCTGGTATTGTGTGATTTTCCTACATGTTGTAAATCCTGCCTCTATGATGTTAATGAGGGAGGATGGGCGGCAGTTGTGTTAGTGAGGCAGGACTCAATCTACAAGATTGAATCCTGTCTGGAGGCAATCATTTGAGATATAAGAGAGAAGCGAGCAGAGAGACAGAGGGACCTCATACCACCAAGAAAGCAGTGCCGGAAGCAGAGCGCGTCCTTTGGACCTCGGGGGTCCCTGCGCTGAGAAGCTCCTGGTCCAGGGAGAGACCGATGAGAAGGCCAACAGAGAGAGAAAGCCTTCCCCTGGAGCTGACGCCCTGAATTTAGACTTTTAGCCTACTTGGCTGTGAAGAAATAAATTTGTCTTTGTTAAAGCCATCCGTTTGTGGTATTTCTGTTATAGCAGCACTAGGTAACTAAGATAGAATTTGGTACCAAGAGTGGGATGCTGTCTAACAGATACCTAAAATGTGGAAGCGACTTTGAAACCGTGAATGGATAGAGGAGCAGCAGCGACAGAGGACCAGCAGCAGCAGAGAAGCAGCAGCAGCAGCGGAACCAGAAGACCACTGCTAGGCAGCGCTGGAGCCAATCCACAAAGCAAGAGAGCTGAGTGCCTGTGCGCAGGAGGCTTCCTGGCAGAATGGGGTGCCTCCAGGCACTTCTTTGTGGAGCTAGGCTTGCCGACCAATATAGCAAGAGAGCTGAGTACCAGTGCCCAGGAGGCTTCCTGGCAGAGTGGGGTGCCTCCAGGCACTTATCAGTGGAGCTACAGAGCTGTGGAACACTTGCCCCAGCAGGGCAGATGTGGATGTGAGGCCCAAGATGCCAAGAGGCCAAGAAACCAGGAAGCAGAAGCTGAAGAGACAAGGAACACAAGAAGCCAAGCTGCCTCAGTCTCGAAAGGTATGGCCATGACCTCTGGGGTTACAAAGGGTGGAGCCACACCCTCTGATGTTTCTAAGGGTGGAGTCGCCACTCATGGACTGGGAGAATGGTATGCCTAAAGCCAAGGGAGCAGAGTTGCTGTCCCAGTGGGCCTAGAAGGTGGAGCTGAAGCCGAGGGACCTCCACTCAGAATCTGGAGAGCGTGGGCAATACCTAGAGTCTGCAGGGAAGGGCCATTGTGTAAATTGTCTCGGAGAGGAAAACAGAGGATTATTTTCAAAGCCTTGAGGGCTAATGTAATGTGTTCTACTCACTTGCTAGGTGCCTGTTATCCCTTCTTTTCCTCCAGCTTCTCCCACTTGTAATGGAAATGCCTAGCTTGTGCCTGTTCTGCCATTGTACTTTTGGAAGCAGATAACTTGTATTCTAGATTTCACAGATGAAGACGAATTTTTGGATTTTGGACTTGGAGTTAAGACTTTTGCTATGATATGATGGGGTGAGTATGTTTTGCATGTTGCAAGGATATGATTTTTAGGGGCCAAGGGATGGAATGTCATGGATTAAATTATGTCCCCCCCCAAAAATGTGTGTATCAATTTGGCTGGGCCATAATTCCCAGTATTGTGTGACTTTCCTATATGTTGTAGATCCTGCCTCTATGATGTTAATGAGGGAGGATGGGCAGGAGTAGTGTTAGTGAGGCAGGACTCAATCGACAAGATTGGATTGTGTCTTGAGGCAATATCTTGAAATATAAAGGAGAGAAGTGAGCAGAGAGAGAGGAGGACCTCATACCACCAAGGAAGCAGTGCTGGGAGCAGAGCGCATCCTTTGGACCTCGGGGGTCCCTGGTCAGAGAAGCTCCTAGTCTGGGGGAAGATTGATGAGAAAGACTTCCTCTGGAGCTGACGCCCTGAATTTGGACTTTTAGCCTACTTTACTGTGAAGAAATAAATTTGTCGTTGTTAAACCATCCACTTGTGGTATTTCTATTATAGCAGCACTAGATAACTAAGACAGTGTGCTGTGCTAATTTTATTTATTTATTTTTTTACAGCAAAATGTGGAATACAGTTGGCATGGAGGCACTTTTGAGGGTGTCTCGCGGGGTGGGGTGGGGCAGGGTCGGCAAACAAACACAGAAGGCACACATTGTTTGCATAAAAAATGGTAATTCAGTTTAGTTACTCTTTCAATGATTCAGTTACTCTTTCAATTGAACCTATATTGACATAGTAGACTTAACGAAGTGTTTATTTCAGCCAATTTAATTAAATATTTTAGTGTGATTATTTTTTCCTCAAGGAAAAAGTTAATCTATCGATATTTTTCAATTGTATATAAATTAAATAGTTAAACTAATACTCTTTTTTTTTTTTACGTTAGAGTAATGGTTTAAAAAAAGATACTTTTTTTCTGAATTGTTGATATTGTCAGGCTTTCCGAATCTCTGGATTCTCCAAAATATGCCCAATTATGAATTTCCCCCTACAAACAAGAGACAGCTAAAGTAGCACGTCTGAGTTTGGAACAGAGCTGATAAAGACAAGTATAGCGATTAGAAAGGGTGTTAAATGTATCATCTTATCTTCTGGTCCCAAGTGTCTAATACCCTCAAAAGCTGCTTGTTAGCTCCATTCCGGGTTGTCTTTTCGCTCTAGAGAATTTCTTATGTTTTCACTTTACTACTCTATTCCTACTTTACACACTTACTACTCTGTTACCCTGATCTCAGTTATTGATTAGGAGGCAGGTGTTGTGCACTGGTCAGTCAATAATGCTGCAGAACAAAGGAAGTTTCAAAAACCATCCTACATACCAAATTCTCTGATCATAATGCAATTAAGTTAAAAGCCAATGAAAATATATGTTTAAAAAATTGTCATACGTTTGAAGGTTTTAAGTCTTCTTCTAAATAACTCAGTGGACAAAAGAAGAAATCCCAGTAGAAATTAAACACCACATGGAACTAAAAGATAATAAAAACGCTGTATACAAAATTTTGTGGGATCAAGATAATCTGACCCTCTGGGAAAAAGTTACATACTTAGATGCTTATTTTGTTTAAAAAAGCTTCAACAGAGGAGAAGTTAAGCAAAAGATTTTAGTTTAAAAAATAAAAACCAAAAAAACTTGGAAGCAAAGATATTAAAGAAATAAAAAGCAAAAACAAAACAGATCAATAAAGCCAAACTTTGGTTTATTGAAAAGATACAAAAAATTAAAACTTTGTTGAACTTGATGGGTAGAGAGTGTATACAAACCCTGTTCAGAAAGAAATGAGGGTCTAAACCACAGACACTTCAGAGATTGTAAGTACAGAGAACAACTTTATGTTCATATGACTATTTAATTTCATGAACAACTTTATATCAGTTAATTTGAAAACCCAGAGGAAATGGATGTATTTTCTTAAAAATTGTTGTTAGTTGTTGTTGAGTCGATTTTGACTCATGGCAACCCCAGTGTGTGCAGAGTAGAACTGCTCCATAGGGTTTTCAAGGCTATGACCTTTCAGAAGCAGATCCGCCAGGCCTCTTAAAAATACAGTGTATCAAAACTAATTTAAAAAAAAAAAAAATAGAAAGCCTGATTTGTCCTGAACTAACGAAATTGAATCAATTATTATAAATTTTTTCCACAAAGCAAGCACAGACCTACGTGGTTTTATGGATTAACTTTCCCAGTTTCAGTGAATCATTTGAGTCCTATGCAGAGTTATTGCAGAAAGGAAGAAATGCCACCAAGTGCCTTCTGCTAGAGAATTAAAATTTTTTTCTAAAACTAGACAAGGACATAAAAGAAAGGAAAAGGAAAGACAAGTCTAATTCACAAAAATAGAAGTAAAAAACCTAAATAAATACAGTTTTTTAAATCCAGTTGCTGTCGAGATAGTAAACCGAAATCTAACAGTAAATAACAGATGATCCATCATGACCAAGTTGGGTTTGTCCCATGGATGTCAAGGTAGTATATATTAGGAAATCTAAAGATGTAATTCCCAACATCATCTGATTAAAGGAGAAAAAAAAATCTGAGATTCAGAAAATGAATTTAAGGCAACACTCATTACTGATGACATGTTAAAAAGAAAAGAAAAACAATTCTTACAAAATTGAGCTAGAGATTCAGTGGAATTTCAATCAAGATCAAACAGTTTTAAATGGAATTTGACTAAAATTCCATTTAAAACTTTCTAAAATTCATTTGGAAGAACAAAGAGCCAAAAACAGCTAAGATATTCTAAAAACAAGAATGAAGTTGGAGTGTGGGGATTTGCTGTGCCATATACCAGTAGTAAACAAAACAGTTACATTACTATAAACCCATTGCCGTTGAGTCAATTCCGACTCATAGTGACCCCGTAGGACAGAGTAGAACTGCCCCGTAGAGCTTCCAAGGAGCAGCTGGTAGATCTGAACTGCTGACCTTTTGGTTAGCAGCTGAGATCTTAACCATTGCACCACCGGGGCTCCTGTATTGTTATAGAGATAAGCAAATAGAAAAATGGAGTGTTACAGGAAGCCCAAGACATGCACATATGTGGACACTCGATATACATCAGAGATGGTATAACAACAGATCATTAGCAAAAGCAAGGATTATTCAATACATATTAAGAGAATAATCCAACTTGGAAAAAAAAATAAAAATGAAACAGGACTCCTAACCCCATACACAAAAATCTATTCCCTAAATCTGTAGTTTAAAGAGCCCCCATGGCGCAGTGGTTAAACACTCAGCTGGTAACCAAAATTTGGTGGTTCAAACCCAACCCTCCTAGCAGCTCCATGGGAGAAAGACCTGGCGATCTGCTCCCATAAAGATTACAGCCTAAGAAGCTCTATGGGGCTGTTCTACTCTGCCACATGGAATCACTATGGGTCAGAATCAACTTGACAGCACCCAACAACAAATCTATACTTTAAGGGTTCAAATGTTAAAGAAAAAAAAATGTAAAGTTAAATTTGGAACTATCTCTATGAAGTATAAAAATTTATTGAACAAGACTTGAAAATCACTAATCACAAAAGAAAGCGTGATAAATTTGACTATTAAATTTGAAAATAATAATTTCCATTCATAAAAACTTCAAAGAAGTGAAAGTATCTCAGAGCAAACATTTGTAACACTTACAAGTGAAAAAGACCCTTATCCAGGATATATAAAGAACTTGTACCAATCAGAAGAAAAACAAAGTAACCCAAAGCAAAAATAGACAAAAGACTTCATTTCACTAAAAATGAATTTGAATTTGCTATGTGAACTTCACACTAGTAGTTCAGGGATTGTCGGTCAAGGCCACCACACAATGCCATTTTATACCCATTAAGGTTGTAAAAATTTTAAAAAGTGGTGACAATACCAAGTGTCGGAGAGGATGTGTATCAATAGATGCTCCAAGATAGATTAGCTGTGAATCAACAGATAACACCAACAGACACTGCTAGTGAGGGTCTAAATTGGTACAGTCATTTTGAAAATGACTTGTACTGTCCTATAAAATTGAATATTCAGACTCCCTGTGACCAAGCAATTTGGCTTATATGTATTACCCTAGGTAAACTCTAATGTGACTACTAGAATTCATGCTTAAGAATGTTCATGAAGCTGGCTTAGGACTGGACAGTGTTTTGTTCTGCTGTACGTAGGGTCGCTGTGAGTTGGAACCGACTCAACGGCACCTAACAACAATAGTAGCACAGTTCTTAAATAGTTAAAAAAAAAAAAAAAAAGGGGTACAATCCAAATATCTAAGAGCAGACAAATGAAAAATGAATCAGTGACATATTCATTAAATTGAATAGTATTCATCAGTGAAAATGAAGTTATAGGCAGCAACGTGGATGGATCATAGAAACATAAGGTCAAGCAAAACAGTAAATTCTGTAAGACTACATACAAGAAGTTAATGTTTTTATAAACCTAAAAGAAACATTGTTTAGAAAAATATATTTGTAATATAACTATGTGTTTGTAAAAATCCAGGGGAATAATGAACACTGAATTTAATCGATTGCTTTTGGGGGTACAGTGGGATAGGCAAATGGAAAGGAGCCTATGAATGAATGCAGCAGTGATATAAAGTGATAACTATCTAATGCTTAAGCATTCATTTTACGAATATGCTTATAACATATGCATGTATGTATTACATTTATTCATTTGTATTTATCAAATGTATGCTAAAGAGATAATGACTATTCCTTCATGGGTTAGAAAGAAGAGAGAAAGAAACAAAATGGCAATACTTAAACAGAAAATACATACATTTTTAAAAAAAGGCAAATGACCAATACAGATATTTAAGTTTTAGTCTTAAAAAAGGCAAATACTAAAAGAAATGTAAATTATGATTTTATTTCTTATGAGGAGACAAAGATCTAAAAGAAAGATAATTCACAGTGCTCCTCAGACTGTAGAGAAACGAACACTCACGTGCAGTCTTGTTGGTGAGAATGAAAATTGATATATCCTTTCTATGGATCACGGCTGCAGTGAGGAACAATGAATTTAACCCTTTTGTGAACCAGTTATTTTTCTACTTTGGATTTTTTGTTGATACCATGTGTTTTCCTTAATGGAAGCGTGCTGAATCATTATGTGTGTCTGAATTTTTGGTAGGTAGTATGGATTTTTTTTCTTGCCCCCTCCCGCAAGCCTACCCTAAGTGTTTAGTGGTACATATGAAGTATCACTAATTATACCCCAGAGCCCCCCATCAACACACATACACAAACATGCTGTGGAGGCTTGCATGTTGCTATGATGCTGGAAGCTATGCCACTGGTGTTTCATATACCAGCAGAGTCACCATGATAAATGAGTTTCAACAGAGTTTCCAGATTAAGACAGACTAGGAAGAGAGGCCTGGCAGTCTACTTCCAAAAATTAACCAGTGAAAACCTTGTTTATAAGTTACAGAATAGTACACTTAATATTCTTTTATTTCTTTAGCAGATATATATTCTGTATGTTTCTGTGTGTTTATGTGGGTGTCTTAGTCATCTAGTGCTGCTGTAACAGAAATAACCACAAGTGGATGGATTTACCAAGGAGAAGTTTATTCTCTCACAGTCCAATAGGCTTCAAGTCCAAATTCAGGGCTTCAGCTTCTAGGGAACACTTTCTCTGTCAGCTCTGGAGGAAGGTCCCTGTCATCAATCTTCCCTTGGTCTGGGAGCTTCTTTGCGCAGGAACCTCAGGTCCAAAGGATGCGCTCTGCTCCCGGCGCTGCTTTCTTGGTAGTATGAGGTTCCCATGTGTCTCTGCTCGCTTCTCTCTTTTATATCTCAAAAGAGATTGGTTTAAGACACTATCTTATCTTGTAGACCTCATCAGTATAACTGCCACTAATCCATTTTATCACATCATAGCAATAGAGTTTACAACACATAAAGAAATCACATCAGATTACAAAACGGTACACAATCATACAATACTGGGAATCATGACCCAGCCAAGTTGACAGATATTTTTGGGGGACACAATTCAATCCATGACAGTGGGTTTAGGACAAAGTCTAGGGAGCATGTTAATAGTATTTATTTCTGGGTCATGGGATTCTGTGGACTTGTTTTGTTTGTTTTTTGTCTTTCTTTACTCAGGGTCGGTGACTGCCTTGCTCACCATTGTATCCTCACTGCTTAGTGCTTGGCACGTACTAGTTGCTCTCTAAATATTTGCTGTAGAAATGAATGAATTAAATAATTACTTGTAGAATTAAAAGAAAATCTTTAATTAAGCTAATTCAGTTGCATTCAAATGAAACAAAGGCTGTATGTCTAATTCCATTGCCAAGTAATTAACCCTTCAGAGGAACATTTGCACTTTGAAATAGTAACTTTTAAGCTAAGGTCCTGACTCTCTGGTGGTAGAATTTTCCAGGAGATATTTTGGAGTGGAAGAAGTCTTCTTTCGTTTCTTCGAAAACGGTACTATATTGAAATCCATGTACTCCACTCATGCCTATAGCCCCTTCTGTTTTAATAGGCTCCAGGTAGACTATAAATGTTGTTACCATTACTCTCTACCAAAACCAAAACCAAACCCATGGCCGTCTAGTTGATTACAACTCACAGTGACCCTATAGGACAGAGTAGAACTACCCCATTAGGGTTTCCAAAGCTGTACCCTTTGTGGAAGCAGACTGCCACATCTTTCTCCTGCAGAGCAGGTGGTGGGTTGGGACCTCAGATATTTCTGTTAGCAGCCAAGTGCTTAACCACTGCGCCACCAGGGCTCCTTTTTTCACTGTCCACAGTAATCATAATTACCACCTATATGAGAAACTACATACCTTGTCTCATTTTATTTTTACAACAAATATGGGGTGTTTGTTGAATTAACTTATTTGTCGATGCCCTATTTGAAAAAAAAAACAAAAAAAGATTTTATGGCAACTTAACAAAATTTTGTTTTAAAAAATGTGTGTGTACAACTGTTAAAAAAAAATGGTGAATGAACACCTTTGGGGAAAGAGACGATAAGTATGAGGAAAATGGGTTGAAACCAGTTTGAGGCCAGTACATAAAATGCATCCTGTGAGGTAGACAGTAAGTGTTGTTCAAATGACCTAAAATCCAACCCTAAGAAGAAGATCCACACAGTCATATGGCTGCTAGCCACCCAGAGAAGCACAGATGACTACATCATGAATCACATCCCAACGATATCTTTATAGTAAACGTGACTGTGTATATTTATGTTTTTACAGTATCCCTCAATGTAAGCCAAATTAATCATTCCAAAGCTCAGTCAGTGACAGCCAGTCCCTGAGGGGATCCAAAACAATGTCTCCAGGTACATAGCTCTGAAATCTGAACTTAATCCAAAAGTAAATATTAGAGTGTCAAGAAAAAATAAATGGTCTCCGTAGCCATCAGGCAATACTCCATAAATATTATTTTCCTCAGCCAAGGAGTTGTGTAAACATTGAGATGCCATGGATTTCAGGTTATACACCCTTGACAAGGACCTCAGATGCTGAAGCCCTGCTTCATACCTACAGACAGTATAAATGGAAAGGCCAAAATTTTCTCTCACAGAACAATTTCAAATTAGCCTCAGTAGACAAGAGGTAATAGAAAATGTAGAGCAGTGTGTTTTAAAAGCATGGACTTTGGAAGTAGACACACCTTGATTTGTGGCCCAGGAGTATGAGCATGGGTAAGTCACCTCACTTCTCACTTCCTTCTTGAGGTTGCCACGCTCATTTTTTCCATCTCGTAGTAGGGCCAACGTCAGGACTGAAAGAACAAAATAATATGGGAGGTAACTTGCATAGAGGAGTCCCTCGGTGGAGCAATCTGTTAAGTGCTCCGCTACTACCTGAAAGGTTGGCGTTTCAAACCCACCCAGAGGCACCTTGGGAAAAAGGCCTGGTGATCTGCTTCCAAAAAGTCACATCCTCGAAAGCCCTATGGAGTGCAGAACGTCACCATGAGCCAGAATGGACTTGACAGCAACTTTTTTGTTTTGTTTCTTTACTTTGCATAGAGCCTCTTGTTTATTATTGTTGTTGTGTGCCGTTGAGTTGATTCTGATACATAGCGACCGTATCGGACAGGGTAGAACTGCCCCGGAGGGTTTCCAAGGCTGTAATCTTTATAGAAGCAGACGGCCACATCTGTCTCCCACTGAGCGGCTGGTGGGTTCGAACTGCCAGCCTTTCGAGTTAGCAGCCCAGTGCTCAACCACCGTGTCACCAGCGCTCCTTGCATAGAGCCTGTGGTAGGCCCAGTTTTTCCCTTCGCATTAACAACAAAACAAAACAAAACCCATGGCTGTCGAGTCGATTCTGACTCATAGTGACCCTATAGGACAGAGTAGGACTGCCCCACAGAGTTTCCAAGGAGCGCCTGGTGGATTCGAACTGCTGACCTTTTGCTTTTGGTTTGCAGCTGTAGCTCTTAACCACTACACCACTAGGGTTTCCTCCCTTAGGATAGATCAGTTTATTGATTGGGAGGCAAGGGGTCAGAGGGAAGAGGAAGAATATGAAGAACCTGATGATAAATTACAAATGGAAAATAATGTGTCTAGAACTAAGAATCTTTCTCGCAAAAAGAAAACTACCTGATTTGAAGAACGTGATTCAGGAGTGTGCATTGTCCTCAATGGGACTAATTCTCTTTGGACACAGGCAGAATAGTCTGTGTATTTACCCCATCCCCCCTTTCCTCCCCTCCCAATCTTATCCCCCAGACAGACACATTCAACAGCAGCACTAATGGGGAGAAATGGTTTAGTGTTTCCAAATGATACCTGTTATCTCTTCATGCGGGCATGAATGTACTGATAAGTGCAACCAAACCCAACCCAACCCAAGGCCATCGAGTCGATTCTGACTCACAGCGACCCTTGGAGACAGAGTAGAACTGCCCCATAGGGTTTCCAGGGGGCATCCGGTGGATTCAAACTGCTATCAACAATTATTTTTTAGTTGGAGGGGAAATATTAAGTATTTCCTAATCTTATTGTAAACCCGTTGCCGTCTAGTTGATTCTGACTCATAGTGACCCTAAAGGACAGAGTAGAACTTCTCGGTAGGGTTTCCAGGGAGTGGTAAACCTGGTGGTGCAGTGGTTAAGAGCTTGACTGCTAACCAAAAGATTTGCAGTTTGAATCCATCAGCTGCTCCTTGGAAACCCTATGGGGCAGTTCAACTCTGTACTATAGGGTCGCTATGAGTCAGAATCAACTTGACAAGACAGTGGGTGTCTTTGTTTTAATCTTACTGTGGAGCCCTGGTAGCACAGTGGTTAAGAGTTCGGCTGCTAACCAAAAGATCAGCAGTTTGAATCTACCAGTCGCTCCTTGGAAACCACTATGGGGCAGTTCTACTCCGTACTATAGGGTTGCTGTGAGTTAGAATCGACTCGATTCAGCAATGAGTGGTTGTCGTTTTAATCTTATTGTGGGTTTTGCATTACAGAATACAGCAGGAGATGCTAAACTGGCAAGTTCTGTCTGAGGTCACAACGTGCCACATTTTTTTCATGGAAAGCTTCAAAGTGCTCCACTAAAGAATGCGTTTCTTTAACAAGCAGATGAAAAAGAGACAGCCAGATGATTCCTTGAGGTGTACTTAATTAATTCCAATCTATTAATGATAGCAGTTTTCTAGTTTCAAATGATAAATGGCAGGCCCTTCTAAAAGACATCACAAAGAGAAAGGACCTTCTCCTCTACGCCCGGATTTTTTTCTTTGTCCTTGACTCCTTCTGTCCCTGGCTGCTCAGAATGAGCTCACATCAGTAATATTCATAAATGATTTACAAAAGCAATTCCTGTCTACTCACTTGGGAGTTGGAGTTTTTATGATGTTGCCAGATGTGCCATCCAAAAAAATCATCCGGTTCAAAAACTTGTGATAAATCGAGTCAGAGTCAGTTAATTTCATGAAGGCAACTGATTGACTTGCATGGATTTGTGTTGGGAGCCTGACTCATTTTCTGCCGCTTGTCTTTGCTCCCATGTTCCAGCATGAAGCAGACAAAAAGAATTCTGCAAATACAAAGTTGTCTGGAGGTTGTCGACATGCATTAGAGATCCTTTCCATGTTTCTCTCATGTGTGAGACAGATATTTTAGTCCAGCGAAGGGTTTGGTGGGGAAGTCTGAAAAGCCCCAGACAATCGTATTTCTCATATAGACTCTGTCGCTAACAATACTGAATGCCAGCATTGCATAAATACTCAAACATTGCTTGGTGGATAATACGCAGCCCTTTTGAATGGAAGCTCCCCATCAGAATTTATTTTTACTACTTCTGGACTCACAACATGTAAATTTTATATCTCTAATCAAGAATTTTGTTTATCCCACCTTATAATGTGGTCGGTGGTTTAAACATTTATCCCTCCCACGAAACTGTCAGCTTCTTGAAGTCAAATACTACATTATCTCCAGTTTTACTTAGGATGTGGCTATTTACCAGGGGATTCTCTCTAATTTTGTTAATGAAAGAATCCAAGAATGGACAATAACGAATTTTCATTCTAAAGTACCAAACAGAAAACCAAACCCTTGGCTGTCAAGTCGATTCCAATTCATAGCAACCCTATGGGAGAGGGTAGAACTTCCCCATAGGGTTTCCAAGGAGTAACTGGTGGATTTGAATGGCCAACCTTTTGGTTAGCAGCCTGAGCTCTTAACCACTATGCCACCAGGGCTCCTTCCAAAGTACATGGAAGAATAAGATCCATATTGGGCTTTTAAACCACTTTGCTGGATTGTGTTACAGTAAGTAAGCCGAGCAAATTACATTGGGGGAAAACTTTTACTCAGTTTGTAGACTCCTGGCAACCCTATAGGAAAGGGTAGAACAGCCCCATAGGGTTTCCAAGGCTGTAATCTTAAGGAAGCAGACTGCCACATCTTTCTCCCATGCAGTAGCTGGTGGGTTCAAACCACCAACCTTTCCATTTTCAGCCAAGCACTTAACTGCTGTGCCACTAGGGCTCCTATACCATGTCTGCAAGGTCTTGAAGTGGCACCTCCCAAACCAGGAATTCCATGTTCGTTAATTACAGTTCCTCAGTGGGGATTAAAATATCTGTAATCCACTGTAACATGGCACAGTAGTGTCCTTTCATGACAAATTACGTCTTGGGGAAGAAGTTCGCCATGTTTTCTGTGATTACATAGTCAAGGAATCCTGTGAATTTGCTGATGTGTGAGTTTTTCCTTTAATGTGAAGCAGGCAGGGAAAGGGGGCGGGGGGAGAAAGGAGTCTCTTAGGGGAAGAGTCTGAGTGTTAACATAATACAGGGTCCCGGCAGTTACTCCGGAAGTGCTTAAGCAGTTTTACAAAAGTGTAACAATGACTGAGAGCTTTAAATGGTCAAAATCTAATATTTATGTAATTTTCATCTTTGGGTGTTATGGGACATAAAGGGAGTATCTTTGCCCAATGACTTTGTAAATACCAGGATGGGAATCAGAAACCTCTTTGGTATGATTCTTTAAGTATAACTAAACAATTTCTCATAGTTAAATAATTTATAGATCAGAGTAAAGCACTGTAGCCCCTTGGGGCCCCTCATGAGCTACTTGCTTTCCACATTTCGTGCTATGCTTTTAAAAGATTCTGATTTGTAAAAATCAATATAATTGTTTTAAAACTATTAGTTGATCCGTTTGTGGAGTTAGCTATGTTTTCAGAGACTGAATGTACAGTAAAGATAGTTGGATACTGGTCACTACAACTTAGATTACTGTCTTGTGTTCGTCATTGGATAGCATAGCCTGCAATTTCTTTTAATGCATGCATGTATTGAATAGAAGTAGCTCCTAAATCTCCCAGTATTTCAGATATCAGAATATAGGAATGAGTAAGTGATCTAAAATAGAACTCCAGAAAATTAAACTATACTTATTTTGCTCAGTTTTATGTTGGCTTTGGCCCATATGCATACATAATTTTATGTAACTGCAGTCATAAGGCAAAGCCTATTTTTAATTAGGATTTTTTTACTTTCTATTATATATGCAAGTTGTTGCCTGTTGCTATGTTGAAGGTTATTGAGGGTATTGTTCATTATATTCCTCAATGTTCCCATTATGACTCATCATGGAAGAAATATATTTTCTGATATCTACAGTAAAAAAATCATGTCTCTAAAGAACAAAAAAACACATTTTTTATTGTATGGTCATGGAGACTCATTTGGGTGATCACTTCTCCCTTTTGGCGTTGATTCCCAGAACATTTTAGAGACAAACCATAGTGCACTTTAAATACAGGATTTCTGGTGAGCGTTTTCTGTACTAACTACCCTCCATGCATCACATTTTTTTTCCCTCATCCAATTCTATTTTCTTCAACCGATTTTCCATTTTCTCTCAACTCACTGTATGTGTGTTATATCCAAAAAAAAAAAAAAAATAACCTCCAACCAAACCTGTTGCCAACGAGTTGATTCCGACTCATAGCGACCCTATAGAACAGAGTTGAACTGCCCCATGGGATTTCCAAGGCTGTAAATCTTTAGGGAAACAGATTGCCACATCTTTCTCCCTTGGAGCGGCTGCTAGGTTCCAACCCCAAACTTTCGATTAGTGGCTGAGCGCTTAACCACTGCACCACCTGGGCTCCTTATGTGTGTTATGTAAATAGTAAAAATCCTTTCTGTAAAAACATTTTACTACGGTAATGTTCAGAGCCCTGGTGGTACAGTGGTTAAGAGCTTGACTGCTAACCAAAAGGTCGGCAGCTCGAACCCACCAGCCGCTCTGAGGGCTTCTCACAGGAACTGTATGAAGAAAATTGAAACTTCATATTCCAGTTTGATCAGTGAATGTATTACTTCTATGCAGAGTTCTCAAGGGGTCACCGTGAATCAGAATCAACTCAGTGACAACTGACAACAACATGCAGAGTTAGGAGCCCCTGGGTGATGCAAATGGTTAACGTGCTCAGCTGCTGACTGAAAGGCTGGAGTCCACCCAGGCACTCCTTGGAAGAAAGGCCTGGTGATCTAATGCAATTGAAAACCCTACAGAGCAGTTCTACTCTGACACATATGGGGTCACCATAAATTGGCATCAACTCAACGGCAACTTTTTTTTTTTTTTTTTAAAGTGCAGAGTTAGGCCAGAATGAATCCAGGCTTCAAAAGCCTGAAAATGGTATAAATATCCTCGCTGACTTATAAAAGACAAATGATTAGGAAAAAAAAAAAGATACATCTATTCAATAAAATACACCAGAAGTGAACTTTCAACATGCATGTAATAAGCGTTTGTGTTATAACAAACCTATCATGCTATTTAATAATGTAGCATTTAGTAAATCTCTCTGTCCATCTGCACATTCCATCAGTAGTTCTCAACTGGGAGTGAAACTGTCCCCCCCAGAAGGCATTTGGAAACATGTAGGCATTTCAGGTTTGCCGTGATCACTGGGGACTGCCACTGATTACCAGTCGGTGGTAGCCAAGGAACCCTGGTTGTGCAGTGGTGAAAGCGCTTGGTTGCTAACCAAAAGGTCAGCGGTTCGAACCCACCAGCCACTCCACAGGGGAAAGATGTGGCAGTCTGCTTCCATAAAGATTTACAGCCTTGGAAACCCTATGGGGCAGTTCTACTCTGTCCAACAGGGTCACTATGAGCAGAATCAGTGGCAGTAGGTTTGGTTTTTGGTTTTTGAGCCAAGGATGCTTAACACATCTGCACTGCACAAGACAGTCCTGCACCACACACACACACACACACAATTGTTCCATTCAGAATGCCAGTAGCCCCCACTGAGAAATTCAAGTGTTTTTAGACCTGGTCTTATAGACCCTTGAAAGCAGATGCTTGGCACAGTGCCTAGTCCTTTGTAGGCAGATTAACACTGAGGACCTGTTGCGAGCTAGGCAGTCTTCTAGACAGTTAGGATATATACCTGTGAATGGAACAGACACAGAGCCAGTCAGTCCTCCATTGAGCTTGCATTCTAGGAAGAGGCTCTTGATAAATGTCACTTCAGGACATGTAGGTGAAAAAGACAAGATACAAAGTTTTATTGACCAGATAATCAAATAAATGTGCAAAGGGAAACTTGGGGTCATAGAGATGGGAACCCCAAATGCTCCATAGAAAAGACTTTCATCACTGATTCATCAACCCCTTTTTGATCTCGACCCTTTCGGGCTTAGTCATATGTCCCCTTTCCCACTGATCCCTACTTCTTCCAACCCCTTGATTTTACATTCTTTCTAATCCAAAGAAAATTAATTTTTAATGGAACTGAAGCCAACCCTCACTGGATGCTTAGATACCTCAAAGGTTATTCCAACATAGAAAGAATTCTTTAAAAATTTAATTTTAAAGCAAAAAAAAAAACTAATGTTTGTATTGGAATAAAAAGGAACATTAAATCCCTAAAAAGTTCAGAAATCACTTTTCTAAGATCTGTTTCATCATACCCGTGGTCAGATTGTGCTTTTTATTATTTTATGTATTTCGGTTAACTCAATTGTAATTGCTTGTCAGCATCTCATTCTAAGCAATGAATTCATCATTAAAAAAAAAAAAGTAGAAATGATCAAATCTCGTTGTTTATCATTTTAGTGTTTCTTCCCCTTATCTGCTCCTCCTACTTTGAAATAGTTTCTGTTGCCAGCAGCTGTTGTAATATGTTTTATAGAGTGATATTTTAACAGTTTCCTTTCTAATTTTCTTTAAGTTATGTACATAGATTATTGCTTTTCAGGGTAAGAAAGAAAGATCATATGGGAAAGGAAAATGGAAGGGACTATATAAACTTGTCAAATATATACATTTTATATACATATATGACATACATATATATACATACTATATACTTATATTCATTTTCAAAATAATATACCAATAAATATTCAAAATTATTTCGATAATTAATCAATTAGTAAAATCATTCTTTAGCTATACAACTTAGAGTTAACACTTGTATGTTAAGATTACAGTATGGAATATTATTGGTATCTATGAACCCCAGTATCGTGTTATGATGGTTGCTCTGGTCTGGGCCCTTTGAATATTCAGTGGTACTCTCCTTTTCTCCTGGCTGTCCTCGCTTCTTCTCATCAAAGCATGCTCCAATGAATGTAGTAGAAAAGGACATTAATTTTTGCTAAAGGGTAAATGGCTGATACTGCTTCCTGTCTTACACCTCCCATGGGTGTTATATGTTAGCAGAAATGCAATGAAATTTTTAACCAAAAGGATTAAAGCGTGACTCTAAAAATGAGTGTTCAACATTAGGCAGTCATTGGAAGGCAAAGGATATCTCTTGGTACCGAAGGCCTTTTTTGGTAGCACTGAATTAACAGTGCACACGGAGTTGCCTAGTCTCCCTGTAGGCCTTAGTATGAGAAGCTCTCTTCCACTTTCACCTGAAGATACTTATTTATTGTGAGCCTGCTAATTCTTCATCAACTCAGGCCTTATCCTTGAAATCAGATTACTTAAAAACATGTAGCATCTTATAAACTCAATTTCTGCCACCATAGTTTCTAAAAAGCTTTCTTATAGTTATTCATGGGATGAGGAAATAGATTTTTAAAGTCATTGGATTTGGTTGGTAGATTTCAGTAGTATCATGCTAAAGTAATATTTCTTAAAACGATTCAGACATTCAGAAGAAGTACCTGTGATAGCTTCTTGCTTATCCCCAATACCATATTCAACTTCTGAATTTATTCCAGATAAATCCATTAAATCTCATTCCTATTACTACTCTCTCCATCTTTACCTAATCCCCAATCATTTTCTTAGCACCTGATAAAGTTCAAACAGTTTAAAATACTTTTTATGGAACAAAGGTGCATTGAAAATTTAACTTAATTTCAGTACAGCGGGTTGTATTTTACCATTGACTTAATGTGAAATTTATAGTTTCATTCCTAGAATGGAAAAACAAAGGACATTAAGTCTAAATTAAAATTACACTTAGAAATTATGTTCATGTTTAATCACATGTTTAAAGGAAAAATCATAAGTTTTTGATTAAACAGTGGTAGTGACAGAATAACAAAATATAAAAAACTTCTGTAAAATACCCAAAGCTGTGTGTGTGTGTGTGTGTGTGTGTGTGTGTGTGTGTCTGTATGAAGTAAATGTAATCTGCTAATTTTCTAGAATCAGTATTTGTGGCTTTATTTTAAATCAATTATTTGCTTAGTGATCTAATGCAAATAAGGCTGTGTGGGATTTTGTGATGATGTTTGGTCTGTTCTCTTGTTTGCTTCAAGTCATTTTAAAATGCTTCATCATAGTCAGCATCTACTTACGGAGTGGGTTATCAGGTATACCATTAATACAATAAGTTTCAACTTATATCTGTAGATGAAAATTTCTGCATAGTTTTTACTTTGTAAGTGGAACATTCTTATACTGCTATTATGTCACTCAAGGGGAGCTATTATAGGCCAGTAAAAAACAAGCATTCCAGATTTATCTATTTCTTCGTTTGGACTCCCCCTGAAACGGACTCTGAGATAAAGATTCAGCTGCAAGTAGTTATAGTGGGAGATGCAGGAAACTACAGTAGGAGAGTGGAGAAGTGAGAGAGAAAGTATCTTAGTTATCTGTTGTTGTTAGGTTCTGACTCACAACGACCCTGTAGGTAGAACTGCCCCATAGGGTTTCCGAGGACTTGCTGGTGGATTCAAACTGCTGAACTTTTGGTTGGCAGGCAAGCTTTTAACCACTGTGCCATACCACAAGTGGGTGACTTTAACAAACAGAAATTTATTTTATCACAGTTTAGGAGGCTAGAAGTCCAAATTCAAGATGCCAGCTCTAGGGGAAGGCTTTCTCTCTCTGTCACCTCTAGAAAAAGGTCTTTGTCTCTTTTCAGCTTCTGTTCCTCAGTTCCTTGGCAATCTTCATGTGGCATGGCATCTGTCTGCCCCCATCTTTTCTTGCTTCTCTGTGCCTAATTTGCTCTTTTTATATCTCAAGAGTGATTAGGTTTAGGACACACCCTACACTGATAATGGCCTTATTAGCATGACAAAGAAAACCCTATTCCCAAATGGGATTACATCCACAAGTATAGGGGTTAGGATGTACAACACATATTTTGGGGGGACTCAATCCATAACAGGAAGGAAGCCAATAAAGTGTGCATTGTCATACAAGTTACCATGTGGACAACTGGTGTTTTAGCCCACAAAAGAACTCTGGGAGACAGTGTAGAACGTGCATCTTATAATTATCCCACTCATAAGGCAAGGGGCTTGAGTATTTATCCAACAATCCAATGACTGAGATTCTGGGGTAGGAAGGGATATTAATTTCCCAGCACTTCCTGCTGCCACACCCAGAGGCTAAATGGGCTTGGGTGGCCAGAGAAGCACTCGGGCAAAGAGATTCAGGTGCCTGCAGATGGTTTGCACCTAAAGGACCAGTGCCAAGGCTGGTTTTCCACAGCAACAGCATCAGCTACGGTAGTTAACTAGATACTGGCCTCCTAGTCTTCTGATCATCAGAGAAGTATCACAGTGCCATTTCCCTGTCAGATACAAAAGATCAACTTGCCAAGAATATTTTTAAAACAGGTACCACCTACCCTTACAGGCCTTTTCTAGTGTGTCTCATTGCTCAAATATCAATACAACATAAATAGTAGTATTATAGCTAAGGGTTTGTCCAACTTCAATTTATCAATACTGGAAATATTCTATCTCAGATGCCTCCCTCCCAGTAAAACCTCCCTCTTGAATTTACATTGCTAGTCTGTTTTCTTTTGGTGGCACAGTGGTTATGAGCTTCACTGCTAACCAAAACGTTGGCAATTCGAAACCACCAGCCACTCCTTGGAAACTTTATAGGGTTGTTCTACTCTGTCCTATAGGGTTGCTGTGAGTCGGAATAGACTCGACGGCAACAGGTTTGGTTTTTCATTTTTAAATTGATGGGTTTTTTAAATTTTTTTTATTTTTTCCCATACAAAAATTCCTGTACATTGTTACGTGACTCTGATTGCTCTCCCCATACTGTGACAGCACTCTCCTCCTTTCCACCCCTCATGCCCCATGCCCATTCAACCAGCTCCTAACCCTATCTGCCTTCCCATGTCACCTCTGGACAGAAGCTGCGCATTTAGTCTCTTCTATCTACTTGAGCTCAGAGGCACACTCCTCACGAGTATCACTTTAGGTCCCACAGTCCAGTCCAATCTGTGTCTGAAGAGTTGGCCTCAAAAATTGTTTTAGTTCTGGGCTGATAGAGAATCCAGGGGCCATGCTTTCCGGGATTCCTCCAGTCTCAGTCAGACCATTAAGTATGGTCTTCTTACTAGAATTTGAGTTCTGCACCCCACCTTTCTCCTGTCCATGAGCAAGGTATATTTTTCCACTTATGCAGGTCTCTCTTGAATTCTTGCAGTAGTGTCTTACAGTTTTCGTTGTATAGATCTTTTGCATCTCTGGATAAATTTATTCCTAAGTAATTTATCTTCTTGGGGGCTATTGTAAATAACATTGATTTGGTGATTTACTCTTTGAGGTTCTCTTTGTTGGTGTAAAGGAATCCAACTGATTTTTGTATGTTTATCTTGTATCCTGAAACTTTGCTGAAATCTTCTGTTAGTTCCAGTAGCTTTCTTGTGCATTCTTTGGGGTTTTCTGTGTATAAGATCATATCATCTGCAAATAGAGATAGTCTGGCTTCTTCCCTGCCAATCTGGATGCCCTTTATTTCTTTTCCTAGCCTAATTACTCTGGCTAGGACCTCCAGCACAGTGTTGACTAAGAGTGGTGATAAAGGGTATCCTCGTCTGGTTCACGTTATCAAGAGGAATGCTTTCAAAGTCTCTCCATTTAAGATGATGTTGGCTGTTGGATTTGTATAAATGCCCTTAATTATTTTGAGGAATTTACCTTCTACTCCTATTTTGTTGAGAGTTTTTATCATGAATGGATGTTGGACTTTGTCAAATGCCTTTTCTGCATCAATTAATAAGATCGTGTGGTTCTTGTCTTTTGTTTTATTTATGTGATGAATTACCTTGATTGTTTTTCTAATGTTGAACCATTCCTGCATACCTGGTATAAATCCCACTTGATCATAGTGAATTATTTTTTCCATGTGTTGCTGAATTCTATTGGCTAGAATTTTGTTTAGGATTCTTGCGTCAATGTTCATGAGGGATATTGGTCTGTAATTTTCTTTTTTTGTGGTGTCTTTCCCTGGTTTTGGTATCAGGATTATGCTGGCTTCATAGAATGAGTTTGGGAGTATTCCATCCTTTTCTATGCTCTCAAATACCTTTAGTAGTAGTGGCATTAACTCTTTTCTGAAAGTTTGGTAGAATTCTCCAGTGAAGCCATCCGGGCCAGGGCTTTTTTTTGTTGGGAGTTTTTGAATTACCTTTTTAATCTCTTCTTTTGTTGTGGGTTTATTTAGTTGTACTATCTCTGTTTGTGTTAGTTTAGGTAGGTAGTGAGTTTCTAGAAATTTGTCCATTTCCTCTAGGTTTTCAAATTTGTTAGAGTAAAATTTTTCATAGTATTCTGTTATGATTCTTTTACTTCCATTTGGGTCTCATTTCTTACATGGGTTATCTGCTTCCTCTCCTGTTTTTCTTTTGTCAGTTTGGCCAATGGTTTATCAATTTTTTTGATCTTTTCAAAGAACCAGCTTTTGGTCTTGTTCACTCTTTCAATTGTTTTTGTATTCTCTATTTCATTTAATTCTGCTCTAATTCTTATTATTTCCTTTCTTCTGGTGTCTGAGGGCTTCTTTTGCTGCTCTGTTTCTGCTGGTTCCAGTTGTAGGGTTAATGTTTTGATTATGGCCCTTTCTTCTTTTTGAGTGTGTGCTTTTATTGCTATAAACTGACCTCTGAGCACTGCTTTTGCTGTGTCCCAAAGGTTCTGGTAGGATGTGTTTTCATTCTTGTTTGCTTCTATGAATTTCTTTATTCCATCCTTAATTTCTTCTATAACCCAGTAGTTATTGAGCAAGATGTTGTTCAGTTTCCACATGTTTGATATGTTTTCCTTGCTTTTTCTGTTGTTGGTTTCTACTTTTATGGCTTTATGGTCAGAAAAGATGCTTTGTAATATTTCAGTGCTTTGGATTTTGTTAACGCTTGCTTTATGGCCTAATATGTGGTCTGTTCTGGAGAACGTTCCAGTGCGTTGGAAAAGAAAGTATACTTGGCTGCTGTTGGGTGCAGAGTTCGGTATATGTCTATGAGATCAATTTGGTTGATTGTAGCATTTAGCTCTTCCATGTCTTTGTTGAGCTTCTTTTGGATGTTCTGTCCTTCACCAAAAGTGGTGTGTTGAAGTCTCCTACTACTGTTGTGGAGCTGTCTATCTCCCTTTTCAGTGCTGTTAGAGTTTGTTTTATGTATTTTGGAGTCCTGTTGTTGGGTGTGTAAATATTTATTATAGTTATGTCCTCCTGGTGTTCTGACGCTTTAATCATTATATAGTGTCTGTCCTTATCCTTTGTGGTGGATTTTGCTTTAAAGTCTATTTTCTCATAGATTAATATTGCCACTCCTGCTCTTTTTTGAGTGTTGTTTGCTTGATATATTTTTTCTCATCCTTTGAGTTTTAGTTTGTTTGTGTCTTTAAGTCTAAGTTGTGTCTCTTATAGGCAGCATATAGACGGATTGTGTTTTTTTATCCAATCGGCCAGTCTCTGTCTCTTTATTGGTGCGTTTAGTTCATTTACATTCAGCATAATTATTGATATGTATGAGTTTAGTGGTGTCATTTTGATGTCTTTTTGTGTGTGTTGTTGACAGTTTCTTTGTTCCACTTAATTTTCTGTGCTAAGTCATTTCTTTTTATGTACTTTCCTTTCATCTTTTTCATTGTTGTTCATTTTGTGTTTGCTGAGTCTTTATATTTTTCTAGTTTTTTATTTTGACTTGTAGGATTGTTAGTTTCCTTTCTGGTTACCTTAATATTTACTCCTATTTTTCTAAGTTTATACCAGTCTTTTATTTCTTTATATCGCCATGACTTCCTCTCTGTATGAAAAATCTATGTCTACATTTTTTAAGTCCCTCTTTTTTGTTTTAATGCTGTTATCCTTCACATGTTGACATCTGTTTCCCCGTTTTCAGTGTTTTAGCTTTGATTTATTTTTGTGACTTCCGTATCTGGCTAGATATCTGGTTGCTCTGTCGTGTGTTGTAGTATTGGGTTGTCATCTGATGTTACTGATTTTCTGATCGGAGGACTCCCTTTAGTATTTCTTGTAATTTGGGGTTGGTTTTTGAAAATTCAATAAACTTCTGTTTTTCTGGAAATGCCCTAACTTTGCCATCTTATTTGAGAGACAGTTTTGCTGGATATATAATTCTTAGCTGTCAGTTTTTTTCCTTCAAGGCTTTATATTTGTCATCCCACTGCCCTCTTGGCTACATGGTTTCTGCTGAGGAGTCCAAGCTTATTCTTATTGACTGTCCTTTGTAAATGACTTTTAGTTTATCCCTAGCCACTCTTAAAATTCTCTGTTTATCTTTGGTTTTGGCAAGTTTGATTATAATATGTCTTGGTGACTGTCTTTTGGGATCTACCTTATGTGGGGTTTGATGAGCTTCTTGGATTGTCATCTTTCACGATATCAGGGAAGTTTTCTGCCAACAAATCTTCAAAAATTCTCTCTGTACTTTCTGTTATCCCCCCTGTTCTGGTACTCCAGTCACTCATAGGTTATTCCTCTTGTTACAGTCCCACATAATTCTTAGGGTTTCTTCATTTATTTAAATCCTTTTGTCTGATTTTTCCTCGAAAAGTTGGTGTCAAGTGCTTTATCTCAGTCTCACTAATTCTGACTTCCATTGACTCAATTCTGCTCTTATGACTTTCTATTGAGTTGTCTGATTCTGAAATGTCATTGTTAATCTTCTGAATTTCTGACTGTTATCTCTCTATGGATTCTTGCAGCCTGTTAAATTTGTCCTTACGCTCTTCTCTAATCTTTTTAATTTCCTCTGTTGTGTGTTCTGTGTTTTGCTTAATTCCCTTCCCAATTCCTTGAAGAGTTCTATATATTAACCTTTTGTATTCTGCCTCCGGTAATTCCAAGAAATTTTCCTCCTCTGGAAAATTTCTAGATTCTTTATTTTGGGAGCTTGCTGAAGCCGTCATGGATTGTCTCTTTACGTGATTTGATATTGACTGTTGTCTCCAAGCCATCAATAAGTTGTTATATTTATTTATTTTTTGTTTGCTTACTGTGTCCTAGCTTCTTGTTTTGATACGCCCAAATAGGCTGCTCATATCAGCTAGTTTGATTATTGGTGCCTTTAAAGCTCTAATATCCTGTCACCAGGTGGTTAGATCTGTTACTAGGTATGTGAGCTCAGGAGTCTGCCCACTCCTCCTGTATGAATTCAGCTTAGGTGCCCAGGTAGATGGCCACCAAGTGTGTGGTGTAGGCTTGCACTTACAGTCCTAGACAGGCATAGGTGACTGGTGTAGGCATAGGCATCTGGCTGCAGCAGGGGGGGACACTGTGAACAAGGCAGGAGGCTGACGGCCACCCCCGACTGTCCAGGAGGAAGGTGTGTCTCTGTTCTCTGGAGCACGTAGGTGGATGAATTTTACAGCCAGACTATGAGCACCTAATGCTGTTGGCTGTAAGACTGGGGAGCACCTCTTATTCACAGGCCCCATCACAGGTGGCTAGGTGGCATGGGTGGAGCCACCACTCCTCAGGCCCCTGGTGTGGGTAGGTGAAGACCCTGCTTAATGGTCAGAGCAGTGTCAAATGTGAAGAACCTGCCACTTCACAGCTGAAACAGTTGAAGTTAGACTTCCGGTATATACCCTGTTGTACTAGGTAATGAGGGCCTACGCTGTTGAGATGGGCCTGCACAAGTCTCTGCAGGTGGAAAGGCATTCAAAGTCTGTAGATCCTGTATGCCTGTGCCTAGGCAAGGGAGCTGTGCCTACGCTGGGTTCCTGGCTAGGGGATCCGGCAGTTTATTTTTTCCCATTTGTTCGTTTGTTTACTCTCCAAGGCAGAATGGCTCCCAGCGTGTGACGGATCCTACTTCTGGCCCAGGGGACTCGGCAATTGCTGAAGCCGGTCCGGGACCCAGTGCAGAGCCGGGAGCAGGGAGGTAAATGGGAAAGAGGTTTTTCCCTCAGGGGGGTGTTTTTGATCCATGCTGTAAGCCATACGCAAGTACTTACCTTTCGCCGATGAGGGCTGATTCTCGCTGGTTCTGGGTGGCGGTGTAGACTCTGGCGCTGGGTCTCTCTTGGTGTGGAAATCACGCCTCCTGAGCACCACCGCTTTCCTGCCTCACTGCTCACCCACAGGCTGCTCAGGCCTGAAGGGCTCAGGCTCTTGCTGGGTCAGATCTGGCAACTCCTTGCTGCTTCCGAACCATCTCTCCCTCCTCCTGCCACTCAGTCCAATACCTCAACTCTTCTTTTGATATTCAGGGCTCCCAGATTGCCATAGATAATAGAATCACTTGTTTTTTCGGGTCTTTGTTGTAAAAGCGGTCCACCGGAAGCGTCTCACTACTCAGCCATCTTGGCCCCGCCTCCTAAATTGATGTTTTTAAGGCTTCTCCAAGTGAAATTTCTAATTCTAAAGAGGAAATCTCTATTTCTCACTCAAGTTTTTACTCCTAAATCATTCAGTTCACATTTTAGCATTCAGGTAAAAATGTATGAATTGCTGATGCTTTAAGGGGAATTTTTGTTAGTAGGTCAGGAACGAATAGTGGGGTCATTTGCCTGAGGGTATAATTTTAGCCTAGGTCTACTAAGTATGTTTTCATTTTGAGCCTTAACTGAAGCAATCTCTAGGAGTCACCCCCCCCCCCACAGCCCATGCTCATTACCCAGTCCAGATCACTCTTCTCTAAGCTTCATGTATGCTTGAGAAACCATTTAAAGACAAGCAGATTACTAAGTTAATAAAATTTGTATGCAGCACAGTAGCTCAGTGAGACACACAAAAAATTATGTTGGGATGTACTTTGGAGAGAAGTAACCTAGAACTGAGGACATTGGTGGTTCAGTGGTAAAATTTTCACCTTCCGTTTGGGAGACTCAGGTTTGACTCCTGGCCAGTGCACCTCATGCACAGCCAACCTCCCATCTGCCAGTGGAGGCTTGCATGTTGCTGTGATGCTGAACAAGTTTCAACATAGCTTCCAGACTAAGCTGGACTAGAAGGAAAGGCCTGGTGGTCTACTCCCATAAATCAGCCAGTGAAAAGCCTATGAATCAGAATGGTCCAGTCCCCGACTTGTCATGGGAATGGTTCAGGACTGAGCAGCATTTTGTTCTCTTGTGCATGACATTGCTGTGAGTCAGGGACCTACTCAGTGGTACCTAACAACAAAACAACACCCTAGAACTACACAAATTATTATTTCTGGAAAAAAAAATATGTGGTGGGGTGAGTACTGCCAGAGTGCTAGTGTAGTATGGATGTTAAAGTACACCTACCCATCCACACGTACCACTCACACCTAGACCAAGGGCTACTCTGAGTGCTGGGATCATTGTTGATGCTATTATAGTGGTCAATCCCAAGAATGTGGCATGGGACAGTTCTTGAACCCATAGCCAGTGAACCAGGTGCAAGTGGATTACAGTGAATTTCATGAAAATAAGAACTTTGCAGGATTTCCCCTGAAACCTTTCTTTTCATGGTTGTTTACTTCTTTCTGAGTTAAGGTGTTGGCCCAGTCTTAGAATCATAGAATCACGATGTTAAAAGAAGAAGGAACCTTAGAAGTAAATGATCAAGCTCAATGCCCTTATCTTGTATATGAGGAAAGTGAGCCAGAGAGAGGTCATGTGTTTTGCCTGAGGAAAGAGCCTGAGATAGGCAATCATGTCTCTTCTTTCCTAGTTAGATGTTCTTGCTATACATTCTGAATAATACTAGGCAAGGTACACTGCCAAATCCTTAGAAAAGGCAACCTATTCCTTCTTGACATAATGATGATTACCATTAAAATTACAAAACAAAACTAACTAAATAAAAATACTTGTATTTCCTTTTCTCCTGCATTATTTTTGTCTATATTATGTTAAATCTTTCAATATACCAAATCATTTGCTTATTTTCTCTCTTCCCCACTAGAATGAAAGTTCCAAGAGGATGAGGATTTTTGTCTGTTGTACTCACTGATGTATGTATGCTAAGCGCTCAGAACAGCATCTGACAAATAGTAGGTGTTCAGTAAACATATGTTGAATGAGTGAATGAATGAGTGCAGTTGAGACTCTGTATAAAAATAGCATATGTTGTTATTTTGAATTAGATCCTAAGATTCAAATTTCTATCAGAGGAAGCTAGTTTTCTTTTATTCTGATATTCTGAAAACTTGACTTATCAGAAGACCAGAATAAATGCCTTTTGGAGCTCGTGATTCATCAAAGGCTCTTTCAACTTATTGGCAGTAAAATGGTTCCTGCTCACCCATGATTCCGTTGGATTTCTACTGTTGACTTTTCAAGCAAGTCATTTGCTCTTATTTTGCATTTTTTTCCCTGTATTTAAAAAGCGTACCACTAAGGCACATTTTAGGAGGCATCCTCCCTTAATCTAGAATGTAGCCTGGGCTTAAACATCAATGTGATTCTGCATTAAAATATGACATTATTTCCCTCCTACTCTTTGTTTATTATTGCTCTCTTTTTCCCTAGAAAAGAGAGACAAAATGTCCCACTGCACCATGCATTTGATCCAGCCCTCTGACCTGACATTTTTATCATCATTTTTCAATTTGTTTAGAAAAGATATGTATTTCCTTTCTTGCACAAAGCAACGGGATCATGCCGAGCCCCTCGGATTTTGGCCGCCAACTCCCCAAGTTGCTGAAATTGTGCTTTCTCTTAACCATCAAGGGGAGGTGACCTCGACACAGGGCCAGTCATACTCCTGGGAAGTCCCAGACTACTTCATTATCCTTCAAGTTCATGAAAAGGTCTTCTCTTTTATTAAGAAACTCTTCACCTAATAAAGTGCACCACACAGAACATATAAGCAGCGAAGTACCCTGGGTTCAATCTGGTGTCTGAAAACAAGCATGAATCATGGCTCCCTGTGTTGAGACGAGGTCTTTAAGTTAAAGAAGAAACAGAATGCTGAGGACGTATTACCTGTTCTGACTGTCACTGTGACAAGTGGCCACAAATATTTGTGAGTCTGCAGGCGAGTTTAGTCAGAAACTTGGCTTTGCATTTCTATGTGTCCCAGCCACTTGACCCCTTCATCAGTCAGCTGGAGCTCCATTTTGCAGGTGACAGGGTCAGGTTAATGAAGTAAAATGGCTCTGGAGACCATAGTAAGTTGCTAACTTCTCCCCTTCATTGGTGCCCTGGTGGTGCAGTGGTTAAGAGCTCGGCTGCCAAAAAAAGGTTAGCAGTTCAAATTTACCAGCCATTTGAACCCACCAGCCGTTTCTGGAAACAATGTGAGGCAGTTGTACTCTGTCCTGTAGGGTCGCTATGAGTTGGAATTGACTCAGTGGCATCAGATGTCTCTCCTCTTCATAGTTTCTGCTTTACTATTATTTCATTTAATGTCTTTGTTTGGAAGCATGTACACTTTCTTAAGTTAAAGTCACATAGTCATTTCTGGTGGTGGGTGATGAAGACACTTTGAAGTTCATTCCACTCTTATAGATGTATATGTAGATGCAGTGGTATGTTATATGGTCTAGGATAAGACCATTCTCCATATCCATGCAGTCAAAATTAACCCAGTGTTTTCCCAAAATCAGTATTTTACAGGACTACAGATAAACCATAAGGTGCCTTTGTGAGAATAGAAAAAAGAACCCCTCTGGAGAGAGGCAGACTTGGAGAGTGGATTTCAGCCTCTCCACCCCATCTCAGCAGACCCCCTTCTGCTGGGCTTCACATACAATTGTGCAGAGTGAACCTAGATTTTTATTTCTCTCCCAACACATCACTTTGAAAATCTACAACAGATTGAGATCTCTGACTTACAATACAATGCAATCATATTAAAAACAAACTAAAAATACACTGAAAACATCTTTCTCTCTTATGTTGGAAGAAGTTTAGTTGGTCTTCAAAATGCATATTGGTCCTTATGCCACCTATCTGTCCTGCTATGTGACTTTGAAAAATACTGACAGGAAGCTCTTACTTGCCATGTTCCAATATTCAACTTTAACTTCAAAGTTAAAAAACAAAATCTCTATAATAAATAAATATAAATTTGATAATCCCACTTATGACATATTATTGTAGCCAACGTTCTACTTAATTGACCCATAAGTCTCTCTCAGATAATATTTACCAACATTTTCCTCAAGGGCTGACTCTACTTTCTGGAGTTGATGTTTCTGAATAGGTTCCATAACTTATGTTATCAGTTTGGGCTAGATAATAATTAAAAATTAGATGTTAACTAGCAGAGAAGATTGTGAAGCAAGAAGGCTGGTGATAGATCCTTCATTATAGTCCACTGTTAGTTGATTCCAGAGGTGAATTATCCTCACTCTTTTCCTCATTCCCAAGCCAACACATTCAGCACAGTGCTAGGCCTGTAGAATAATAAAATATATAGATTAGTAGGGTCATCTAGACCAGAGGTCAGCCAATTACAACTGAGTTCCTAAATCCAGTCCACAGCCCATTTTTGTAAATAAAGTTTTATTGGAACACAGCCAAACTCATTCACTTATGTCTTGTGTATGACTGCTTTCTTACAATAAGGTCAGAAGTTGCAAAGAGACCTAGTATGGCTCAGAAAGGCTACAATATTTACTACCTAGCCCTTCATGGAAAAAGTCTGTTGACTCTTGCTCTAGACCCAGCACGTAAAAGTCCACGCAATAAACACTGTTTTTAATTATTAATATTACTTTGATTTCTCGCCCAGACACTACCTATGTAACTTTGAGTAAATTACTTTGGGTAAATTCCCAAATCTAGTTAAAACGGAGATAACAAGGGTACCTAACTGATAGAGTTCTAACTATTAGTTAATAAACGTAAAGCAGTGAGAACCACGCCTGGGACATAGTGAGCACTCAGCAAATGTTTGCTCGTAGTCAACAGATCAATTGATTTTACTGGTCCTGAGGATATGGTCCTATTGCCAGCCACCAAGACATGTTGAAGGCACTTGATTGTATTATTATTATTATTTTCTTTTTCAAATTGGCTGGAACATGAAGTAAAACAGGATCCTAAAAGCTGCTTGACAATAGGGTGAGTGCTGAACAAAAGGGAGGAATTTTTTATAAATCTTTTCTTGGTTAGCATAGATTTGAGTCATTTCTACAAAGACGTGGCAAAAGATTTTCTGAACATATATCATCAACCAAAAAAAACCAAACCCCTTGCTGTCAAGTCGATTCTGACTCATAGCGACCCTGTAGGACAGAGTAGAACTGTCCCATAGGGTTTCCAAGGAGCAGCTGGTGGATTCGAACTGCCGACCTTTTGATTAGCAGCTGAGCTCTTAACCACTACTCCACCAGTGCTCCTCATAGCACCTTGTGCCATGTATATAGTATATTTTGCAGTATATTGCAGAAGCCATTATGATCTCATGGAAATTTATTAATAATGATCAATAGCCCAAAGGAATTTGTATATGAATTTTCCCATAGCATGAGGGCTCAAGCACCAAGGCAAAGAATAGCTGTCTTGTTCAAATCCCTAAGGTTCAGATCTGAAATTTGAAATCTAAATGTAAATTTTGTTGTTTAAACTAGGGTTGGCATTTTTTTTTTCTGTAAATGGCAGATATTAAATATTTCTGACATTGGGGGTCATACAGTCTCTGTTGCAACTATTCAACTCTGCTGTTGTAGCACAAAAGCTACCATAAACTCTATGTAAATGAATTAGCATGACTATGTTCCAGTAAAACTTTATTTATAAAAACAGATGGGCTATAATTTGCAGGCCAATGATTTCAGTTATTACTAATCATGTTTTCTTTCTTCTTTCTCTTTTCTCTTTGTCACTCTATCATTCTTGTGTATATACACCTTATTCCCTCGCTTACACTAGTCCCATTTGCCAAGAATATAAGGTCTTACTTAACAAAGAGAGATGTGTTGTGGTATCTAAATTTCAATTTATTTTGTCAAGTATTTCTGTGTAGTTGGCTCAGGGATGGGGAGCTATGTCATTTTCTTCTAATAAATTGAAATGAAATTGTCAAAACAAATAGAGAAAGAAACTAGTATTGGAACTGAGATTAGAAGTTTACCTGAACTTCATCCCGTATTCTCTTTATTTTTAGAATGAAACTGGAAGGAAAATGGAAAAATTGTCTAAGTAAATAAGCCCACTGCAGAAATTAATTCAGTAATATAGAAAGTGTATTCATCAATAATTCTAACAACTCACTAGTTTTTAACATTGCCTATGTTATTTAAAGGAAAGTATAACTTGTTAAATGTGATGAGAATGTAGTTTGCTACTGAGAATGTATATGACTAAATCTTCATATCCTCAGATTATATCTTACCCTGGTGTTATTTCCATGAATGTGTCAGTTATTTCCCATTTTTGTATTAATGTGTAAGAAAAAATACAAAAAAACACTTCTGATTATTAGCTTAAAGTACATATCCTCATGAACTGAAAGAACAAAGCAATTTAACTAAGGAACCCCCAGGTAAAGCTGTATGTAATAAAACCTTAATTACCAGAGGTCACTGACTTGGGAACCTGGACTAGGGCACAGAAGGAACTAGAATTGTCCCTGAGCACCATGATGACTAATACTCTCATACTTTCCTCATAAGAGACCTTCGCAGACTTTCCTCAGAGTCCACAGTCTTAATTTAAATACGGTTCATTATTTTTTTCCTTGCTCACTACAACTTTTTCTTTTTAACTTTTTATTGAAGTGTGTTAAACATAGAGAAAAATACACATATTTTAAATATATAGTTCAATGGATTCACCCATGTAACTAGTACTTGGGTCCATAAAAAGGATATTACCAGCACCCTAGAAAAGCCTTCTATCACTGCCCTCCAAGACTAACCACTATCCAGATTTCTAGCAGCGTAGATTTGTTTGTCCTGTTCTTGTAGTTTATATACTGAAGTCACACGGTCAGTGCTCTTTTATGTCTGCCTTTTTCACTCAACATTATGTTTGTGAGATCCATCCGTATTGTCACGTGTGGCTATAGCTTGTTCTTTTTCATTTCCATATGGCATTTTTTATGATGAATATACCACATTTTATTTATTCCATTTTTTATGGGCATTTGGGAAGTTTCCAAATTTAGACTTTTATAAATATGGCTGCTGTGAGCTTTTAGGTCCATGCCTTTTGGTGACCATATGTGCACAATACCACTGAGTGTCTATCTAGAAGTAAGATTGCTGAGTCATGGGATATGCATATGTTCAGTTTTAATGGTTTTTGCCAACAGTATTCTGGAGCCCACAGCAGTTTTTAAACAACAAATTAGAAGTCAGTCCTGCTGAAGGCAGGTATGCCAATGGCAACAGAAATGAGAGCTGGAATAACATCTAGGAGCTCTTAGAACAGAGACAGTTGAGCGTAAGGGCATTGCTGTGCCTTTGGTCTTGACTGTAGTGACCTTGACTCACCAAAAATGTCAAACTATGGTCAAAAACGTCTGTTTAAAATGACAGGGAAGAACGCGGATACTGTAATGATGGTTTTTAAACTCTGGACCCGTATACTGGTAATTTTCTTTACTCTGGACAAGTCATTTTTGCAGAACTGCTCAGTAGTGCAAATAGTTAAGCACTTGCCTGCTAGCCAAAAGGTTGGCTGTTCGAACCCTTGGAAGCCAGGCCTGACCATCTGCTTCCAAAAGGTCACAGCCTTGAATACCTTCTGGAGTGATTCTACTCTGCACACATGCGGTTGCCATGAGTCAGAATCGACTTGATGACAAGTAACTAACAACAAAGCTCATTGTTCAATATGATCGACTCTTTCCTTGAGGAATAAGTTAATGGATTCTGCAATTCATACTTCTAGATGTACTTTTGGCTTATCAGAACATAGGAATACTAGTAAAACTTATTGCGACTTTTTAACAATCCAGAGGAGCCAACTCTCCAAAACCATGCATGTGAAATATTTTCATATATTTCTGTGAAGTTGCAATACTTTTTATTATAATTTCATATGAACCTTGATAGTTTGGAGTTTTGAGGTCAAAAGTGTGAGTTCTTCCTAGCAAAGCAGAAGTTTGGAACTCGAGCCTAAAGGCGTGTGCCTTGACTCATAGAATGAAGTGGGTCATGTCCTTTGCTTAGTTTCTTTCTCACTCTTTGTGCTGACAGGGCTCTGTTGGCTTGAAAGGGACAGGCTCTGGCAGCTAAAAGAAGTGTTCCTTGAAGGATTAGAGTGAACGAGATGATCAGACGGGCAATGTTGGAGCATTTCCCACCAGTAAGAGTCCCATGCTAATGGGCAATGCTTTGCTAAGTCTGAACAGTACAAGTGCTTATAATCATAAGCATTTCAGCCATACACAGGGAGACGATATGAGGGGTAGTGAACATTTAAAATAATAGACAAGTATGAATTTAAATCTGAAGACATAAAATATGAGCATTTGTGTGTTTTTATATATTTTCCACATTAAATTCATGTGGCTGCAGAAGAAATTGCCCTACTGTAGGAATCTTGAGTATTTTGACAGAATATTATAAAATGTCCCAGGAAGGATTTTAGAGCTTGTGTGGGACTGGCACGACTTACAGGGTCCCTCACAGAAAAGCCCTCAGTGGTTCCCAGGGAATTATAAAACTCAGCGTCCCCCCATTTTTTGAGCTGTGACTATGGGCTGGGTTCTTCCTGAACACTGTTTCTGATCTTCACAATAGCCCTGAGAGGATAACATTGTTGTTCCCATTTTATGTCTACACAGAGTCTAAGAGAGGCTAAGCCGCTTTCACAGTGTCACGTAGTTATCCAGTAGGAGAGCTATGACCTTTGCCCATTTGCTTTACATCTTCTCACCTTTAACTCAGGGAGGCATTTACAGAGGATATTTCTGAGGGCTTATGTAAACCACACAGAACAACAATATGAATGTCTTGGGAAGGAAGGAATGGTGGTTGGAGCATATCTAAGGTACATACCAAGTGGGAGATGCACAAAGAAAAGCGTGTGTGTGTGTGTGTGTGTGTGTAAAATATCCAACTGCCTGGGATTTTATATGTGTATATATATACAAGATCCCAGGTGGTGGTTCTCAATCGTGGGTGCCCAGAGAATCACCTGGGGCCCAGGCTTCACTACCCAACTTTCTGTTTCGTTTAGTTTAGAAGGAAGCCCTGGTAGCAGTAGGTTTTAAACATTTCCCTGGTGATTCTCTGAAGCCACGGTTGAGAACCATAGATTTAGATGTGGACTAGTTTGTGGACTGAACAATTAAATCGAAATCATGAATGTATTTTTTTTTAAAGCATGAAACAGAAATAGGACATAGGAAAGGACTTGACACACTGCACACTCTTCTACCTATGGCACTTTAATAGAAAGATGAGCAGAGAGGAACATAATTAATGAAAGCGGTAGGACATCTACTTCACCTACAGCCCTTAGCACTCAGACTTGTGAATATAGACCTGGAAGAGAACGCAGGGTTCTATATTGTCCCTCCAGCCAGGGCGGGAAGGACTGGGGTTGATGTATAGGATGAGGAAGTGTGGTCTGCCCTTTAGAAGAAGTGCCTGAGGGACTTTGAAGGGGACAGTTTATTTTCTGCCATAGTCCGCTGGCCTTTTCTGGTGACTGGTATGTCACAGTCCCTCCAGTCCCCAGCCTATGGGAAGGAAACTTGGAGTGAGGAGAGGCCAATGGTAGATAAAGACGTAAAGATAAGAGACCTCCTGGATCTCAGAGTCAGCAGAACCAGAACTGCTTCCTGGAATGTTCAGGACATCTCTGTGAAAATAATTCTTGGCATATTTTTGGTATCAGACACTAGTTACTTGTTAAACTGAAATTGACAAGTTATCAAGAGACAGTTTTAGGATTTTCATTTTAAGTAAGCCAGATTTTAAAAAGGGGTTCTCCTTGGAAGTGCCTTAACAAGCTCAAGGACGTGGTTTAACTCTTTCACAGTCCTGAACTACCACTTAAAAATCTGTGGTTGAAGCAAGTCAGAGAAGAGTAAGATATATATATCTTATGTGTGTGTGTGTTGGAATATTTGTGTGCACATGTGCACACACTACACATGCCCATATACATATGTATATATAGACTTATTGTTTAAGTGATAATACATACGTACAGCTTAGTTATTGAAGGTGGACACCCTTGTAGCCACCTCCCATGGAAGGAGCTAGACTTTGCTAGATACCTCAGGAGACCCCCACCTGTTCCCTCCCAAACACAGTCCTCTGACCCCAAAGAAAAACCACTGTCCTGACTTTTATAGTGATCGATTTTTTACTTTTCTTTATAATTTTATCACCCAAATGTGCATCCTTCCACACTGTAGTTATCCTGTTTTTATTTTGTGTATCACTTATGTCTATTTTAATCCATAGTTTTGACCTTAATCTCTTTTGTATCCCATTGCAATTTATTTGTTGATGAAACCAGATCATCTCTTCCATATAGTTTCCCTCAACTGGGATTTTGCTGATTGCATTCCCACGGTGTAGTTTAACATTTTTCTCTGCCCTCCCTGTTTCCTGCAAATTGGTAGTTGGATCTAGAAGCTTAATCAGATTCAGATTTGATTGTTTGGGGGAAGGCTGCTTGTTAGCAGATGATGTGTTCTTCATCAACAGTTGCATATTTTCTAGTTTTCTCTATTTTTTTTCCTTGGAAGCAGCCACTAATGCTCAACACTTACATCCTTAATTCATTGTTGTTGTGTGCCATTGAGTCAATAGAGTTACAAAATAGTGATATTCCAATTCTACCATTCTTTTTCCCATTGATTTGCTGGAGTATTTCCATAAAGAGAAACCTCCTCATCTTCTGTTTGGTTACCTAGCGGTACAGTTTAGAGGAAAAGCAGGATAAATGGTTTCCTTTTTAACTTTGTTTACCAATGTTCAAAACTAAGAGTTGGTTCCCCGTATTCCCCCAAAAAGGAAGCCGACTAATTTTTTGTGTGTCATTAGGAACTCATGGATACAAACACATTTGATTTGTTTCAACCTGTCCTACTTGTGATTTATAATTTCTCTTAGGAGTATGTTTCTGTGCCTGGACAGGCATAGTCCCTGGAATGATGGGAAGAGGGCAAAAGGGGCCTGGAAATTTTTACCCCTCCATTCTGATTCTTGAAAGCCATATGGCCAAGGGAGGCAAGATGGCAGAGTCGACAGGAGTCCAGGTTTCAGAGACTTCCATCCTGGTTCTGTCACTTACTGTGTGACCTTGTGTATGTTCCTCAACCTGAGAGTCCCTTTCCTCGTCTGTAAAGCTGAGAGTAACAGCACCTGTCTTACCTTCACAGGAGTATTCACTGAGAACTTGTACACAGCACCCAGCACAGCGCCAACACATAGTAGGTACTTGGTCCAAGGGTCTTCCCTCTCCTGTCAGGATCTGGGGACACACACTGAGTCCTAGAGTGATGAGCTTTGGGCCCAGCCAGCACGAGCTTACCCCTTCTCCATAAGGAGTGGGAATGAGAAGTGGAAGAGCTTACAGAATGGGGTCGTTCATTGGCCAACACACTGTTCAAAGATTTAAGACCATAAGTGTACGTCCTTTTTTTTCCTCCCTCTACTCTTTTTTGTTTTAATCTAAAGGAAGTTTTCATTATTACCAGTCAATAAAGTTTATTTTCATTCCCTTTGTTTTCTGAGGAAAGTTAACTGGTATTTCCTAGAAGCCTTTTATTATAACACAAACCAGCTTGTCCCAAACCTTTGAAAAGGATCCCCTTAGCCGCAGCACCGCAGGCTTCTCAGGGGGTTGATAGGCACCCCCACTTTTATCTAGTTTGAAGGACTCCAGCTGATAGAGCAGTTTTATCTGGCTCCATTTCAGAAATCCTGTGACAGAATAGTCAGCCTTGCACCACCCCCCATACACATACCCCCACACCCCACACACACTATTACACACACACCCCACCACTCACATAGCTTTGTCATTTTTCTTTCCCCTTTTCTTGTCAATATATTCCCCTTTAAATGTTCATTGTGCTGCTCTGTATTTTCCCAAGTTGTTCTTTTTCATTTGTGAGAAAGTATCATCACAAAATACGAACAAGCTTGGAAATTGTCATTTATATTCAAGGAAAAAGAAATTCTCCTCTCTGGGAAAGCTGTAGCTGAAACCAGCTGCAGCTACACTGCTCCCAACCAGTGGTTTATCCAGGCTGGATGACCTCCACCTACCCAGTGGAAAAAGAGGATTCCGGGGCATTCTGCCATAGTAACATAAAACTGTATAAACACTTGAATGTTTTTTTGCAAGAGAAGCAGGAATTCATTTGCTATGGCCTTACACTGCTATAGGGTTTGACTGTATCTATGCAGAGACTTTCGTGTGTACGGTAGCCTATGATCCTTACAATCATTCTGTGAGGAAGGCTAAGGGCACGCTTCTATTCCCATTTTATAAAACTGAGGCTCAGAGAGGTGACTCAGGGTCACAGAACAGAGATGCGCAAACCAGGACCAAGACTCAGCTCCCCTTACTCCCTTTCCAGTGGTCTGTGTGTGCCCTGACCTGTGTCTCCATTTAGAGCAGTGTGAGTTTCTACCTTCACATGGGTTTTGCTCCTCTGGTGAGATGGTGCATGGCCTCTGAACTTAGACTTCCAGTTGATGCCAGAATCTTATTACTTTCCCTTTCAGTCAAACCATGATGAAAGGATCCATTCGACTGTAAGTATTTATTTAGCACCTACTTATGCCATACTGTGACAAGCATCAGTAGTAAGGAACCATGGACCTTCAAGGTGCTTATAGTCAAGTGGAAGAAAGATCTTATATATAAAATATAATAAATGTATCATTCCATCTGAAGTTTCCTATTAAAATCAACTTTTAATGAACTTCTCTCTTAAAAGGAAATTGATAAAGGAATTGCCTCTGGTTAAAAAATCAATGTGGACCCATACATCATCTTGTATGAAAGAATAAAAAGTCTCAAGCTAACTTCTTCTTGTTCTCTGTGTGCTGTTGGAATCCCTGGGGGGGTATAAACAGTTAATGTGCTCAGCTGCTAGCTGAAGGGTTGGAGGTTTGAGTCTACCCAGAGTTGCCTTGGAGGAAAAACCTGGCAATCGACTTCGAAAAAGTCAGCCATTGAAACACTGTGGAGCACAGTTCTACTCTGACACACACGGGGTCATCATGAGTTAGCACTGACTCTATGGAAGCTGTTTTTATTATAAAAAAGGAGAGACTGTAGAAGGAGAAAGTTGGGCAATAAGCATTTTAAAGCTCTGAGTTGTTCTTGGATGTAAGCCATTTCAAGGCCTACAATTTGAAGTAACACTAATGTATTGTTTGGGGTCTAAAATCAACAATTTTCTTTATAAAACCTAGTTCTTCTGTTGGTGCCAAGAGCAAGGATCTGCAGGGAGGTCTGTCCTTTTGTTGTTGTTTTAACACACTTGCCAGTAGGCTACGTACTGCCCTTCCCTCGCCCACCCCATGCCCAGCGCCCATTTTATCAGCATCTTCAAATAAAGCATGTGCTCACTGTTTTTGTTTTCAAAAATGACATTTTCTGGAACATTGTGTTAAATCATGAAACACAACTTCAAGGAAGTTCCATTAGATTTGTCAAACAGCTGTACTCCTAAATGGTTTCAGAATGCAGGTTCCTATTCACTCACCCTGCCAGCTTTTTAGATTCGTACAAAAGAGAGTTAAGTATCGTTCTTGAGATGGAAAAATAAATAATCTAGGAGCAAATATAGAAATAAGTCTATGTAACGTGACACACATACCTCATTTTCAAGCTATTATTATTATGCTCAGAGTAAGACACTTGAGAAAAATAAGTAGAAGTGAATTCGTTTTTTTTCTCAAGACAATTATTGAATAGGAATGTAGGATTATTTTAAATAAAAGAATGCATCTGTATCATCTTGCATAACAAGAAATTCATTATTTAGCATGTCTCGTAAAACTCTCCCATGCAGCCGTTGATTAAATATTGTAATTGAACTGCCTTTGCACTCGTTCACTTGACTCCTAACTCAACCAGTCATTTTGACAGCTGTATTTCCCTAACTGCATGGTTCAGCAGAGACCAACTAATAGACAATTTTCTTCTGTTTAGAAAAACAGAACAACAATTTTTCTGTACGTTTGAATTCATCTTGCGATAGCTTAGCTGTTGTGTTTTTAACCAGTATTTCGCAGTTATCAACAGTCCTTAGATTAGTTACGTGATTTTTTTTGGAGGAAGCATTACGTAAGAGAGAGAGAGAACTAAGTGACCTTGGAGTTACAAGACCCAGGTTCAAATGCTAACTCAACCACTTACTCCTTACGTGATATTGGGCAAGTCATCTATTAAATGGACGTGGACATGTATGGTCTTGGCTATCTGATGGGGTCATCGATGCAGGTCAATGAGATAAATACATAGCACTTGCAAAAGAATAAAGCAATGGATAATGTAAGACATTATTATTCTTTTGATTTGTGTTAATAAGCTCTCCCCCACACCCCCCTACACACAGCAGCTTTGCAAACCTACTCTTTTATAGTTGTAACTTATGCTCCACTTACTTCCAAAAGTTATATTTGAAGTGGCTTATGATAGACGATGCAGATATAATAGAACCCATCAAACAAGGAAATGTGAAGAGTAGCCAGAGACTGAAGGGAAGGGAAATTAAAAGGAACTACTAACCCTGAGCGTGAAATTTCCTAAGCTTTGTATCAGTCCCAGGAAAAAGGAAAACACAGTTTTTATATGGTTTTCCCATAATCAAGAAAATTCTTTATTTGCAATATATTAGTTCATATTTGAGTGCTATTAAGGTAATTTTTCATCTTAAAACAGGTTTCATACAGAATTATCAAATAATTTTTTAAGAAACTAGAGTCTTTGTTACTAAGTTACTGTCTTAGTCATCTAGTGCTGCTCTAACAGAAATACCACAAATGGATGGTTTTAGCAAAGAGAAGTTTATTTCCTTACAGTAAAGTAGGCTAAAAGTCCAAATTCAGGATGTCAGCTCCAGGGGAAGGCTTTCTCTCTGTCGGCCTTCTCATCAATGTTCCCCCAGACTAGGAGCTTCTCTGAGCGGGGACCCGGGGTCCAAAGGACACGCTCTGCTCCTGGCACTGCTTTCTTGGTGATATGAGGTCCCCCCTTCTCTGCTTGCTTCCCTTTCCTTTTACCTCTTGTAAGCTAAAAGGTGGTGCAGACCATACCCTAGGGAAACTCCCTTTACATTGGATCAGGGATGTGACCTGGGTACAATCCCACCCTAATCCTCTTTAACATAAAATTACAATCACACAATGGAGGCCAACCACACAATTCTGGGAATCATGGCCCAGCCACATTTGATACACACATTTTTGGGGGGATATAATTCAATCCATGACAGGTACTTCATTTGGGAGAGTGTTGTTACTGCATTTAAGACTTGTTAATTCATTGTGAATTGGTCTTATTCAAACTTATTTTAGAATATTATTAAACGGAAGCCACCTTTCCAGTGGTGTGTCCAAACTAAATTAATGGAAAACAGCCTTAGAAAAACTGAAGTTATGTGTTTTCATCATGTCTTTATATCCCATAAGGGGCACACATGTGCCTCTCATGTCTGTATTTGTATAATCCAGAAAATAACTCTAGATGATGTAACTTGCCCATTATAGCTCTTTTATTTTTGCCTGGATTCCCTTAATAGTACCTGAACCTCAGGAGGTGACACTAGAAAATAGAAAAATGAATTAGATTATTACCAATTCAAATATACACTTGGGTGCAAGTTGAGGAACACTCTCCCTTAAAGAGTCATGAAGTCTTAAAGCTGCGTTGCTCATTGGACAGAGCCCTGGTTTTACAGCCATATAGACGTGAGTTTATATCCAAGCTTTGGCATTTACTGGGTGGCCTTAGGCAGGTCCCTTGATATAGCTGAACCTCAGTTTCTCCATCTGGAAAATGGGACCACTAAATCCAACTCATCACGTTGCTGTAACTCTTAGAGGCATATAGTTGACAATCGATACATGACAGTGATTATAGTTTGGCCATCCTGTATCTGCAATTACAAAATCCAAATTGTTCTGAACGTTGAAATATTTTCATAACTCATTTGATAACAAACTCTGATCTAAAACTCAAGTGTAAGCTGACCTGAACTGACGTGAGGCTATTTATAGTTTTTTTGACTACTAAGTGGAACTTTAAAACAAAAGCAGAAATGTTTCTGCATTTGATTATGGGGTGATGCCCCAGACCCTGCTGGAGATCGTGCGTAATAAACAACATGTGCATTAAATTACATTTCTAAACTTTGAAAAATTCTGAATTTCCAAACACGTCAGTCCCCAGTGGTTTCAAGTAAGGAACTCATGACCTATCTTATCACTGGAGTTGGAAAGCTCCTTAACATCCATCTTATTAGATTGTGCTCTGATGAGTGGAAGTCCCTTCTACTGTGTTCCTTATTCACAGTAACATCTCCCATACACAAGCCTTTTCTTTTCTGAACTCTTCTGATTTTGGAAAGGCCCATACGGTGGTAGCAGCCTGGCTCCCTGATCTGATGGTTACAGAGTTCTTCCTGACACTAAACTGAAATCTGCCTCCCTGAAATTCTCCTATTTATCCCTGTTCTGCCAGCTGAGAAACAAAGAATAGCCCTGCTCCCTCTTCTAGGTGACTGACCCTGCCCCTCAAATATTTGGAAAGAGTTATCATATCCTCCCTTAAGTCTTCTATTATACAGGCAGAACAATCCACCTTCCTACAGCCAGTCTTTATGGGACCCGTTTCCAGGCCTCTTCTAAGTGTGGCTTATTTTGTCCATTTCCCATATAACATGTGTTACCTACCAGTATTGGTTGCCTTCAAGTTGACTCCAACTCATGGTGACCCCATGTGTATCACAGTAGAACTATTCTCCATAGGGTTTCCAATGGCTGATTTTTTCAGAAGCAGATCACCAGGCCTTTATTCTGAGGCACCTATGGCTGGACTCAAACCTTCAACCTTTCACTTAGCAGCTGGGCACAATAACCATTTTCACCACCCAGGGACTCCATGTGTTATCTAGAATTAAAATATGGTGGTCTTTGTCTTAAAATAGTAATCTGATTCCAACCATTCATGACCAACATCATCTTCTCTGGCCCCAAACAGTATTTTGTGTAGGGGCTGAAGTTTTATGTAGTGGATGATTTAGACCCAGATTGACTTCTGAGTCATCCATTTGGTAAACCTTAGACAGCTTGAACTTCTCAGACCCTCCATGTCCTTACCTGCACACAGGGAATCATGGCATTGCTGTGAGAATTAAAGTCATCACATGGAAGTGTCTAGTACATTGTCTGGCACAAAGTAGGCAACTAATAATTAGTAAAGATTATTATTAGAAGTTTAATAAGTCTCACCATCATCATTTTTTTTTAATGATTTCTAGGCTAATATCAGTACCATCCATACTCCTAAGTCATTAGTGGGTTTATTTTCAGGTCTGATCTACTAATGAACATGATCTGACGTGAAAATACACGTGTCTTAGTTATCTAGTGCTGCTGTAACAGAAATACAGCAAGTGGATGGTTTCAACAAACAGAAGTTTATTCTCTCACAGTTAGAAGTCCAAATTCAGGGCGTCAGCTCCAGGGGAAGACTGACTTTCTCTCTCAGCTCTGGAGAAAGGTCCTTTTCATCCATATTCCCCTGGACTAGGAGCTTCTCAGCACAGGGACCCTGGATCAAAAGGACATACTATTTTCCTGACTGTTGTTTTTTGGTGGTATGAAGTCCCCAGGCTCTCTGCTTGCTTCTCTCTTTTATATCTCAAAAGAGATTGACTTAAGACACAACCTCATCTTGTAGATTGAGTCCTGCCTCGTTAACATAACTGCCTCTCATCCTGCCTTTTTAACATCATAGAGGTCGGATTTACAACAAATAGGAAAATCACATCAGACGACAAAATAGTGGACAATCACACAATACTGGGAATCATGGCCTAGCCAAGTTTACACACATTTTTGGAGGACACAATTCAATCCATAACAACAACTTATATCATAAATATTTTCTGCCAGCAATAAAGGAAAATCATTGTATTTCTCAACTCCCGCGCCCGCATCTCTTTTGAACCAAACGCAGCTTTGGAACAACTTGGTTAACACAAGCGCTGAAACCTGCATCTTTCAGACACACATTCAGGGATCCACAGTGGAAATGGATTTGTTTTTGGCAGTCTAGAAATCAAGTGGATTCCAGGTGTCTTGCTTCTGATCTTGAGACTGCTCATCCTGTGTGAATGTTGCCAGGTGTTCAGAGTGGAGCCATAAATTACATTTTGATCAGTGCCAAAAACTTAGTGCCAATGAACATCTTGACATTACTATTAGCGTATGTTGTATCCTGTAATTAAGTAGAATTGGCTTGTAGAAGGGTTCTTCTGAAAGCGGAGCCCGCCTTCATGGAAGCGTAATAGGAATGAGCTATTGCTCTCATTAAGTTACTTAGCAATCCATCACCCGTATGACCTGTCATTCTAATGATCCATTAGTGTAATTCATCAACGGGGTGAATCCCACTAATAAGGTGTTTCTCCAGAGGCAGAACTACCCACTGAGGAAAGCTTCCAGGGGCAGATGTATGATGACTACAGGCGAAGGGCCCAGGAGACTCTATAATGCATTTCCTGCCACCCTCTTTCGTACTGTATGAAGTTTAGCTATTTAGAAACTATCCGTATCGTTCCCATCTGTTTCCAAATTCTTCTAATTCTTTTTTTTTCTTTTTTTCTGACTAATCCCTGATTTCTTTACTAGCCCAGGAATATCCGACTTTCACTCCTTTGGATGTGTAACTGAGCCACTTGGTTCTTTTTTGAAGAGTTATACTTTGAGAAAGTCCAGTTTCACAGCTGTCATTGCCAAAGTACCTCTGGATTTCCTTATAACTCGTACCCTACATGACCCTAAAATGGATGATTTTTTGTTTTTTTTTAAAAAGGATTCTATATAGTGATGCCACTCAAACAAAAAGAAGGTGGGAGATAATGATACTAAAAATAAAGGCTAGTATACTGAATGCAATTGAGTATTACATTTATCTCTGAGCTTCCTAGCAGCAAAATCAAAGAGGGATAATGAATTAAAAGGATGAAAAACACTTTGTTTGGAAACTTTCTTTCTAGTATTAAATTCTAAGAAGAGTTTTTGATTTGGATCTTTATGTAAGAGACCTTGAAGAACTTAATGGACTTTGCTTTCAATGGTAATATTACTGAAAATGCAGTCATGTTCTTCAAATAGCGATATCTTATTCTCAACCCTAGATAAAGCTAAGGGTATATTATAACTGGAGCCTGTCTTAGTCATCTAGTGCTGCTGTAACAGAAATACCACAAATGGATGGCTTTAACAAAGAGAAATGTATTTCTTCACAGTAAGATAGGCTGAAAGTCCAAATTCACGGAGTCATCTCCAGGGGAAGTCTTTCTCCCTCTCTTGGCCTTCTCATCAGTGTTCCCCTGGACTAGGAGCTTCTTCCTGCAGGGACCCCAGGTCCAAAGGACGCACTCTGCTCCTGGCACTGCTTTCTTAGTGGTATGAGGTCCCCCCTTCTCTGCTTGCTCCCCTTTCCTTTTATCTCTTGTAAGGTAAAATGTGGTGCAGGCCACATCCCAAGGAAACTGCCTTTACATTGGATGTGACCTGGGTAAAGGTGGTGTTACAATCCCACCCTAATCCTCTTTAACATTAAATTACAATCACAAAATGGAGGCCAACCACACAATTCTGGGAATCATGGCCCAGCCAAATTGATACACACAGTTTTTGGGGGACATAATTCAAACCATGACAGAGCCCTAGTGGCACAGTGGTTAAGAGCTATGGCTGCAAACCGAAAGGTCAGCAGTTCAAATCCACCAGCCACTCCTTGGAAACCCTATGGGGCCATTCTACTCAGTCCTATCAGGTCACTATGAATCAGAATTGACTCAATGGTAACGGGTTATATTATAATTACAACATTATCCATTTAATG
Source organism: Dugong dugon (assembly GCA_030035585.1). Taxonomy (NCBI): domain Eukaryota; kingdom Metazoa; phylum Chordata; class Mammalia; order Sirenia; family Dugongidae; genus Dugong; species Dugong dugon. The sequence continues at coordinate 14,325,433 of CM057480.1, read as the reverse complement.
CATTTTTCTCTCAAGAGAAAAGATAATGTGGTTCAGGTATATAACTCATTTTGGGAATAGAGTTAGAAAACCTATAGGAATCGGTGGGACCATGTCTTTCAACTGTTTTTCTCTAATATCGCCTCTTTCCTCTGAACTTTTTTTAGGAAATGGGTAACAACAAATATTTTTGTTGTTTTATTGAAGTATAATTTACAAATAATAAAAATCACTCTTTGTAAGTGTACACTTCAATGAATTTTGATAATTGTGTATAATCAGGGAACCACCACCACAATCAAGATGTTGAATAGTTTCTATCACACTGAAAAGTTCCCTTGTACCCATTGCAGTTGATCCTGACCCCCAACCCCCAGCCTAAGCAACCACTGATCTCCTTTCTGTCACTATAGTTTTGCTTTTCTAGAATTTTAAATAAATGGGATGATACAGGATAGTCTTTTGTGTTTGACTTCTTTCAGTTAGCATCCCTGTTGTATGTATTCATATTTTGTTTCTTTTTACTGCTGAGTAGTATTTCATGAGGATTTATATTTATAAGGAAGAAAAAAGCTTACAGGATATTAAGAGTAGTTGACAGAAGGAATATCCCTCGGAATTTGATAACAAGCACAGAGGTGCCAATGTGTATTCTTACTTGAATGGAGAACAGATGCCTTCTATTCCAGAATTGTTTTAATACTTTATAAAGACAAGACTGAAAGCTGAGTGACGGTAACAACTATGCTCTCTAGCTTACCATTATATATATAACATCTAGCACAGTGCCTGCATTCACTAGTTGCTTAATAAATGTTAAGTGAATGAATGAAGATACGGATAGATGCTCTTCATCTGTATACAATAGTCACATGTGGAGAGAGTAGCCAAAGAAAGGAACAGTGAATATATAAGGAGAAAAATTACATTAGTTACCACTTATTGAGCACTTGTCATAGAAGTGCTGATAAAGTAACTCCAGTATTCTTCATATATTTCAGCTTCCTTGCCACCTTTTTAAAACCTTTTCGATCCGGTGTAGTTTATCCCAAAATCCCAGCTTTAGAATGGCCAATTTAGTACATTTACTAGGCTCTGTGTTTTTTATTTGCCCCAAAAGTATTTCTAAATATTTAGTAATTTTCTGGATTATGCGTTTCCCTATAGTTCAAAGAGTTTTTCTAAACATAGCAAAGTATAACCAAGGAATGGTACGCTTGGTAACAGAACACCATGCGTGTTGACACTTGAAGATGGTTTAGTCTAATGTCCTCCTTTTTTCCAAGGAAAAAACTGAGCTCTTTAAAATGAGCTGCCCCAACTCACACATTTAGTGGCAAATTTTGTGTCGTGGAAGATCAATTTTGTTAATTGCCTATTAATCCCAATAAACAAGTAGTTAGTTTTCAGAATTTGACCTGAAAATGAAAGAGAAATCTCTAAGTTTGTGGATGTGTTTATAGCCAAACTTCACTTGGGAATAGAAAGTATGACTTCTATTATATTGAGTGGTATTTTAGAACATGTCAAGGAAAAAATAAGTTTCACAAGGAGTGATGACAGACCTTATATTAGAATCCAGGTCAAGGCAAAAAAATAAAAAAATAAAGAAGGCCAAATTCTATACTAGAGGCGTACTTAGTTGGACATCTCGATGGATGGCAAAAATCTATTAATTTCATGCTTTAGACTAAACTGTTGTTTGACCTTTAAGCTCTGCTCTCTTTGCAACATCACTAAGTATTCCAGAAATTAGGTTTTTATATGGAATGCAGTTCGCCTGAAATCTCAGTAGATTAATTTCAGCTCTTATTCTATACCATGCCTATGCAGGTTAGCATTCACAAAGATTTGAATTCAGCAGATAAAATACCTTCAGATGTAGGACTCTACAGGACTCGGAATTTCCTGAATTGTCTTGATGGCAGCAAGTTTGATTTTTTTGGTTAGTGAACTATTAAGTGGCTTGGTGAACTGAATTGTGTTGGTTTTACAAATCCAGCAAGATGATGCCTGATTTGGTGTTCCATTTCACTTGCCACTAAATAAAACTCTGGTTTGCTGTATCCATCCATCCCTTAATTCAAAAATTATTTATCAAATGCTTACAACATGCTTAAGCGTTGTATTAAGCAAAGTACTCTGATTGATAGTACAAGGGGAGAGCAAAGGATTTCAGTGTGCGAAGGAAATTAAGGAAAATCCCAAGAGGAAGTGACCTGTGGGCTGGACTTGTCTGAGGAGAAGCATTTTAGTAGGTTAACACGATGGAAGTGATTACAGGGGCTGCAGAGGAACTCTATGAAAAGGACAAATAACAAGGCTATCTTCTCACTGGGTTCCATTTTGGAAGGATCTTAATGCTTTCAAGGGGAGCTATACATCACTAGGCTATAATGACCTTTAGTCATGTTTCAGTACCGAATAGATGAAGGTCATATCATTGGAAGATCCTACATTTTGTAGAACCCTGAATTTGTCAGTTAATATGTTGTTGTTAGTTGCTGTTGAGTCAGCTCCGACCTCTGGTGACCTCATGTATAACAGAATAAAACGTTGCCCAGACCTGTGCCATCTTAAAGTCAATTTACCGTAACAAAAATATTGGAATCTCTCAAAATAAGGTATTCATAGGATAGAATGGCATGGTTTCACTTTAAAAAAGAATTACGTCGACTTTTACGATATAACATTAAGTTAAAAGTAAGAAAGAATTTTACACATGACATGACAACTAGATCTAGATACAGACAAAGATACAGGTACACCTCCCACCCCCCGCCCCACACACACATACATTGTCATGGAGATAATTATGCTAATGCTGACCATAGTCATTTCTGGTCAATAAGTTGTCTTTAATTTTCTTCAATTTTATAATAACTTTGATTGAACTTAAAAAGTCATATTTGAACAACTTCTGACAACTCATCCAACAACTCAGCACCTATTATAGATTTTTGTGATACAGAATTTGGTCATCTTTCATAACAAGGATGCATTTATTATCCCTCTAATCAGAATATATATATATAGAGAGAGAGAGAGAGAGGCAAATCTGCTACAAAAGACTTCTTTAAAGTATTAAAAAGCGAAAGCAAAGATGTCACTTTGAGGACTAAGGTACATCTGACCCAAGCCATGGTGTTTCCAATCATCTCACATGCACGCAAAAGCTGGACAATGAGTAAGGAAGACCAAAGAAGGATTGACGCCTTTGAATTATGGTGTTGGTGAAGAATATTGAATATATTATGGACTGCCAGAAAAACAAACAAGTCTGTCTTGGGAAAATGTACAGCCAGAATGTTCTTTACAAGCGAGGATGGCGAGACTTCATCTCATGTACTTTGGACATGTTATTGGGAGGGACCAGTCCCTGGAGAGGGACATCATGCTTGGTAAAGTAGAGGGTCAGCAAAAAAGAGGAAGACCCTCAACAAGATGGACTGGCACAGTGTCTGCAACAGTGGGCTCAACCATAGCAACAATTGTGAGGACGGCACAGGACCAGGCAGTATTTTGTTCTGTTGTACATGGGGTCCCTGTGAGTCGGAACTGATGTGATGGCACCTAACAACAACAGAATACAATAATTTTTTAAGTCCCTGGTGGTTAAATATTCATTGATAACTGTAATTGATAAAGACAACTGTAGCATTAGAGAAACTACCCATATGACGTTTTGTTCTGTTGTACACAAGGTCACCGTGAGAAGGAGTAGACTCAATGGCAGCTATTTATTCATCTTTCTAACCCATATGAAAGTTCAGTTTTATAGAATGCATAAAGGAAAGAGTGAGTGTCCACTTTTCTAAAAGTTTTTCCAGAAGATTTTTTTTTTTAGTGTTGTGTGTTCCTCGTTCACTTAGGTAATCAGTAGAGTTACAAATATCCACAATTAGGCCATGTTTACTCTATAAAATGAGGCACTTCTATTATAATATCTAAGTTTATTTTAGTAAGTATTACAAGAGGCTTTATTAAACAAACAATGGAGCTAGATTGTAATTACTTTTAAAAACAGTGAACTTGCTATGACTTCTGGATAATTTCGTTTTATCCCTCAAATAGCCCCCGTTGCAATATTTCTCTTACGGAGAAAGTACCATGACCAATTCCCTTTGCAAGGGAATTTAAAATCAGCTTTATGATGAATTTCTTGAGCATTTTGTAGAACCCTCTACACAAGTTTTCTTGTTTTCTCAAATAAAGCCTGCAACCCTGCCAATCCTTATGTCTTAATATAATCTACACTACATATATGACAGGTGAACAAGTATAACATCTGCTAAGGGACATGGATCTGATTTTACATTCAACTTGTCTTCGAGCAAGTTGGTTGCTGTCTGAATTGCTAGTGGGTACTCAGTCAAAAATAGTATCTTCCTTCACCTTTCTGGCAGGTTCTCCCGGATTCAAACACAAAGAAACATACTAGAATCAGACCAGGATATGACAGGGTCAGGAGGGTTTGAGTGTAGGAACTTTGGAACGGTCCACAGTTATCCATAATTACACTCCAGGAAGACTTAACTCTGTGGTCTTTCTCACAGTTTGGAACATGTCATGCTGGAAGAGGCCAATTATATGATAGCCCACAACATTTAACCATAGCATGATTATTGTTGATTGATTTAATTAGATGCTTTGCTTTCCTTGATGAGCCCAATTACTCTACTTTCTGCTTCAAGCTTTAGTCTCTTACTCCAGAAGCTGATGGTTGGACACTGTAAATATATTGCTTAAGGAGATTCACGTGACTTTGAGTGAATCCGTTTAAAAGATGGTCAACCAGTGGGCTCATAGGCTCACTGATGAAGTAAGTATATCTCCTGAAACTGTATTATAAAATGAAAGAAACTGGAGAGAAATCAATACAAGCCCGAGTATTTTACCTTGAGTTAAAGCAAATAAAGGAAACATTTCAGGAAAATAAGTTATGCAATAAAATAATTCCAATTATCAGCTTCACATGTTGACTAAGCTGGGAAGATACAATGCTTATGCATTCAAAAGGAATTTATTTTAGTCTAAGTATTTATTATAAAAATACTACGGAAAGTTCATATTTTTCATAACTGTTAGAAAGTTCTTGGCAATCATAATCCCCGAAATTCGTAAGTAGGATCATACTACATGCATACTTCTGCAACATTTTTTTTTTCTTTTTTAGTCTTCACATAGTGCAGATATGCTTCATGCTGGCACATACTGATACCTTTAGGAAGTAATCTTTGACAGCTTGCTTTGGGAGATGAAGAAAGTGGCTCACTTGTGCTTCCTCCTGTTCCCACCACAGGCAAATGTTGTTTGTTGTATTATTAGATTTGCACTGAGAAAGTTTATAGCGTTTACGTTTTCTTTCATACTCAAAATTCTCATAACGATTTATCATTAAGTAGCTTCTAAATTTAGATGGGCACCAAAACCACATTAAGATATTATTTTTAAAAAATTTAGATGGGATCAGTTCTCACTATCTCTTCATTTTACAATTTCACCTTCCTGAATTGTGTATCATGTTCTTTAATTTCTGGATCCCATTATCAGCTAGGTTTTTCCAAGTATTCACTTTTTTTTTTTTTTAAGGGTGACTTTTTTTTTTTTTTTTTTTTTTTTTTTTTTGTCTTTAAAAGTGATTGACCCCCAAGCTGGGTTTATTTGTTTTGTTTTTTCTTCTTTTAAAAATCTGTAGACTTTGCTTCAGTGTCTTCTTGGAGTGAATGCTGCTATCGGGAAGTTTGAGGCCCACCTACTTTTTATATCTTGGAGGTGGTATAATAGTTTTTATCTCAATGCCTTCAGACTCCTTTCTGTATCCCTGCAGTTCAAAAACATCACCAGAATATATAATCCTACTGATTATTCTGTACCTGATTTTTTATGGAAAAAAAAAAATGCAGGATCATTTGGATCTGCAGATGTAAGTCTTCCTTTTTCCTTTTTCTGCTATGACTTTGAGGTTTTGGGTTCTTTTTCGTTTCTTTGATTGGTTTTGAGGATTTGTTTTCTTGGTTCCGTTCACCCAGTTCTCTAGGGGTGTTGATTGTCTCTGCTCTTTGTCTGCCATATCTAGTATAGCTTTCGTTGATTTTTATTTGCCCTTTGCATGTGTTATTACTGTTTCCCGGTTTAGCTTTCTCACGCTTGTCCTCATGTCATTGCTTCTTTTTTCAGCAATATCATTCTGCTGCTAGCTGCTTCTAATGTGGTTTCCTTTTGCCTTAATAATGTTTTTGGGTTACATTTAATTTCTTTTCTGAGCATCGCCAGATTGTCTTTCATCTCTTTATCTTATCTGTTCTTTCATCCACTATAATGATTCTTTGATATTTCCCCCACCCACCAAAGATATTCCATATTTCCTTCAATTTTTTAAGAATATGGGGGAGTAGGTATTTATCTGCAATGTTCTTCATTTCCAATCCCCTGAAATGTATGTATTAGCTTCTTATATTCCTTTCTGACTTTTTTTGGTGGGGCACAGGGAAGGGGAATGGTGACCACGGACAAGTGTCATGTTGGACCCTTGCTGCTTACAAGTAATCTACATGTGGCTTTTGAGTTGCTTACCAGAAGTATAAGCAAAAGCATGGTGTGGGGAGAAAGTTGAGACTAGCAAGGATATTTAAAAAAAAAACTGTTGCCATACAGTTGATTCCAACTTATAGTGACCCTATAGGACAGAGTAGAACTGCCCCATAGGGTTTCCAAGGAGTAGCTGGTGGATTCAAACTGCTGACCTTTTGGTTAGCAGCAGAGCTCTTAACCACTGCACCACCAAGGCTCCCTAGCAAGGATGCTGTCTAAGGTACCTTCTGCTCTTGAGGGATATTTCTCTTGGAAAGTAAATCACAGGTCACTAATAACTCATAGGGAAGTTTCTTTGCCAAGCTGCAATTTGTTTCTTTTCATTTTTTTCCCTCTTGTTTCTTCTCTGTTGACCTCCTTTCCAGTAAGTTTCTGGAGTTTGCAAGGAGGCAGAACTCTGCATAGGTGTTTCTTTTTCCCAGGTATCCTGTGCACTAACTCCATCCTCACTCTTCTAAGTAAGAACTATTGCCTGGGTCTTCCAGGACCCTCTCACTCACCTTCAAATAGGTCTGTACCCTGCTAGAGAAGTCTGAAAAGACTTACTGGCTTTTTTTTTTTTTTTTTAACCTCAATTTAGAGCAAATGTCTCAGTCTTTAGCAAATTATTTTCATAGTCCATGATTTAGGATTATAGCTGTTTCCTAGTTTAATTGTATAGTATATTCTCTACCTTAGGTTTTTTTTATTTATTTTTTATTTTTTATTTCTTTTGTTCTTTTTTGAGTTTCAGGAAAGAACATATATGTACCTTTACTTCATTCTCTTTTACTGAATGAGTTTCCTGTGACTTCTTGAAGGTATACCTGTGACTTCTTGAAAGTATACAGAAATACAAAGATTCCTAAATTAAATCTGATGAATATAAAAAAAAGAAGGTTTTAAAGTTCTCTCTCAAATTGACGGTAGAAAATCATAGTTTTCCACAAATTACCACCAGTTTGTGATGATTGGTTACAAATTGGTATCCTTTGCTGATTTTTTATCCACCTTAACATGTAAGTAGCATTCTACCCCAGTAATGACTGGTTATATAATGGTAAAGAGATGTGTGGATCATTTAGTATGATTTCCCTATAAAGATAAGTGATGGGGTATAGATCACTGAACTTAAATTTTATGCTCTAAATAGGTGCCCCCCCCCACCCACTTTTTTTAAGGCAACCGACTTCTTTCCCTAGCAGTTGTTGTTAGGAAGCATTAAATTGAGCATTCAAGATTAATTCCCTGGCAGGTCAAGAGGAGAACAGCATGTAACCAATCCTACCTCAGTGTTCCTTCTTAATGGCTTCAGCACAGTGTGAAAGAGTAAACAGTTGTGACAAGAGATGTAATGGATGAGTTGGGTGTGACGGGTCATCCAACTGAAGCTCATCCTCTCTTTAAGTATACTCTGTAATGAAGTGTGGTATAGCTTGAAATCATCAAAGACTTACATTGTAAACCATATTTCTAGAGTGGGGAAAGATCTTGAGTAAATATATTATGAGTGATGGTGTCTACTGACACCAAAGAAATAAAAATAAATTCTGAATGAAGTGTGCTTATCTTAAAGTGTTAGCCTAGGAATCTCTGTTATATGATCCCACTTCTCTCTTCTCCATAGCCCACCGCCCTTCTGTCTTATGCCCAAACACAGCCTATTCCAAATGACTTTATTTTTGAATAATTATTTGGAGAAGATTGGTTTTATAATTATTAAGGGCAGTAAACTTCATAGCACTTTTTCCCTGGAAAACCCAACATATGTCTTTTCACACAATAAAAACCCACAGATACAGATGAAGTGGAGAGAGTTAGTGGGCCAGCAATCCTTCCCCATTTCATGGAATTATAAATAAAAATGGAATACTTTAAGACATGTATAAAGAGATCGGTGTTCATTGGTGGTTATCAGGGGGAGGAGGGGAAGGATAGAGAAGCACGCTCTAGATCATAGATACTTGTTATCGTTGGTGTGAGGAAAAGTGGCCTCAGATATGGGTGTAGGGAGCACAGCATGACCAAAGTAAATTATGCTGCTGAGAAGTACTCATGAGAAAAGAATGCAGGTACCAAAGGATTTGGCATCTATATGAGGGCAACAACGCCAACAAAGAACAAAAAATAAGTATCTGTATGTGTTTATAAATACAGATATGTGTGGGCAAGCACATATGTTCATTGAAGACACAACTACAGATACTCCTTAGATATAACCAAACACCTTCCAAGATTGATTTTCTAGGTTTGAAAGCTTACTACCATAGTTTGGTGGGACAACTCAGTCCGTTGGCATAGTGTATCTCACAAAGTTCATGTTCTGTACCCTTGTGAAGCAAGTTGTGTCTGGGATCTTAAAAGCTTGTGAGCGTCCATCTAAGATACAAGCATGGGTCCCTACTTGTCAGGAGCAAAAGAGTAAGAAGGTAACTAAAATCAGAGAAGAAAGAAGTCTGCAAGGCTGATGGCCTATGTAGGCCACAACCTCAACTACCCTGAGACCAGAAGAACTAGATGGTGCCTGGCTACCACCACTAGCCGGTCTGACCAGGGGCACAATAGATGGTCCTGGTTAGAATGGGAGGAAAATGCAGAATAAACTCAAATTCTTAAAAAAGAACAGGCTAACTGGATCACCTGAGACCAGAGGAATCCCTGATACTATCACCCTGAGATGCTGTTTTTAACCTTGAGCCAAAACTATCTCCTAAGATCACTTTTTAGCAGAAAAGCAGAATGACACACAGAATAAAGGATATTAATTGTTAGATCAGCGCTCTACTAGAAAAACATCTGTACGAGTCCAAAAGGTCAACGTTTAATCCAAAGGAAAGTTGAGAGAAGATAAGGAGGTAGGGAAACTAGAGTATGGGAAATGGAACAAACAGAACAAAAAGAGAATGTTGACACATCGTGAAAAATGTGACTAATGTCATTGATCAATTTGTGTGCAAATTGTCAAACAGGAACCTAACTTGCTGTGTAAACTTCCACCAAAAATAAAATATTATTTTTAAAAAATAGGATACTTTCCCCTCTCCCACGAATCCCCAAATCTCAGATATCGAGATAGACTGACGAAATGGAAGAAACTGAAATTTCCTACTCACCGACGTAAATTGTTATTGAACCCTGAAGTGGCTTATTTCAAAGAAAGTTATGTATTTCAGACATAGCTCAGTCAGGTGGTATTTGCTTAGTAGTGAGTTTGTAACCATAATTACTATATAGGTAATATTTATTTAGCACATACTGTGATAACTTCCATGGAAGCAGCAGTCATGAAATCAAACGACATGTTGCATTGGCCAAATCTGCTGCAAAAGACCTCTTTAAAGTGTTGAAAAGCAAAGATGTCACTTTGAGGACTAAAGTGCGCCTGACCCAAGCCACGGTATTTTCTATCATCTCATATGCATGTGAAAGCTGAACAGTGAATAAGGAAGACTGAAGATCTGATGCCTTTAAATTATGGTGTTGGCGAAGAATACTGAATATACCATGGACGGCCAGAAGAACGAACAAGTCTGTCTTGGGAGAAGTACGGCCAGAATGCTTCTTAGAAGCAAGGATGGTGAGACCTCATCTCACATACTTTGGACATGGTATCAGGAGGGACCGGTCCCTGGAGAAGGACATCATGCTTGGTAAAGTAAACGGTAAGTGAAAAAGAGGAAGACCGTCAATGACATGGATTGACACAGTGGCTGCAACAATGGGCTCAAATAGAGCAATGATTGTGAGAATGGTGCAGGACTAAGCATATTTTCTTCTGTTGTATGTAGGGTCGCTATGAGTCAGAACTGACTGGAGGGCACCTAACAACAACAGCAATGTGCCAGACACATTGATAGGTATTTGACACACATCTACTTTAATCTTCCCAGATAGGAAGTATTCTTTGTTCAGTTTATAGGAAACTGAGGTTTGCTCCTGGTCATACAGGCAAGTTTTCAAGTCTTCGTGACTCCCGGACCCACACTCTTTTGGTACTATACTGCCGCAGCACTATCGACTGGTAGTCACTAGCCACATGTGGCTAATGTGACTGAGAACTGAATTTTTAATTGTGTTTAAATTTAAATAACCGCATTTGGGCTAGTGATTACCATATTGGACAACAGAGATCTGGTTGATCTTCTATAAGATTCACTTTTCTGGTTTCTCAGATAGTGGTTGATACAGCTTGACTTCTCCAGGGTAACAACCCGAAGGGTTTCAAAATACTGACTGCTTCCTAACAAGGAGTGTTGCTCAGTTTTGAGGAAGTAAAACTAATCGTTTATAAGAATTTCTGGGTTTGACTTCAGACAGGCTGAAGGACTTCCAGCAAACAAAGGGACCTTACCTTTGGTTCTTCTAAATAGGAAGATCCAGCATAGTTACAAGTCAAATAAGCTTGCTGTAAAGGAAAGTACAATATTCTGTTTCCTCAGAAAAGCAAGCATTGCATTTGCCTTCATGAACAATCTTATAGTGATCTTTCTAGAAGTGTTGAGTTCCTAATTTCAAATGTCTCTTTGGAATGACCTTAAAATGTCAATAGCAAAGTATAAATTTGTTCCTGGTTTCTGAATGTGAAAGATTTGTTTCGGTTTTTTGTTTATGTGTTTGTTTATTTAAGGAGGAAGTGTTCAAAGAACCTCCGAGTTAATCATTCAAATTTATACAACAAATTACTTCTTTTGCTTAAAAATTTATTTTCTCATTTTTATAGGATTTTAGGGCTAAAGGGGTTTTAGAAGTATCTTAGTCCTTGTTCGGTATTTTGGTAATGGATTGCTGTATAACAAAATCACCTCAATCTTAACAGCTGAAAGCAAAAAACTTTTATTGTCTCACAGTTACTGTGGGTCAGGAATCTGGAAGCTGCTTAACTGGGTTGTTCTGGATCAGAGTCTCTCAAGAGATTGTAATAACGTGCCAGCCGGGGTTGCAGTCATCTGTGGCTTGACTGGGTCTGGAGGATCCACTTCCAAGCTCACTCACATGACTGTTACAGGGAGTTTCAGTTCTTCACAACATGGGCCTCACCACAGAGCTGCTTATGATTTGGCTTTCCCAAGAGTGAGTGATCCAAGATGGAAGATGTAGGCTTTCCTCACCTAATCTCAGAAATGGACATACCATCACTCTCCTGTATTGTATTGGTCACACAGACCAACCCTGACACGATATGGGAGGGGATTACACAAGATTGTGAATATAAGGATGTAGGGATAATTGGGGGCCATCTTGGAAGCTAACTACCATGTCCAGTATTCTCATTTCACTAAGATGTTAGCTAGAGTTGGTGATAGAAGCAGAACTACTTATTTGCATAAGTACATGTTTTATTAATTAATCTAACAAGTATTATGGCAAAACTGAATCATTGTCCTACAGCATAACAAATGTAGAGATAAATAATAAAAAATATGCTTCAAATGTCTACAATGTTTTTTGCCTTCTTCATAAAAATGATCTATGCAATAAAATTCACTTTTTGGTATGCAGTTCTATGCATCTTGGCAAATGCATAAAGTTGGATAACCATTAGCACAATAGAGATACAGAATAGTTCCATGACACAAAAAAATTTCCTTATTCTGCCCCTTTGTAGTCAATGCCTCTGCCACTCCTAAACCCTGGCAACCACTGATCTGTTCTCCGTTCCTATGTTTTGGTTTTTTTATTCCTGAGTGTCATATAAATGGAATCATACATTATATAATCTTAGAGTTTGGTTCTTTCACCTCGCATAATGCTTTTGAGATTCATCCATGTTGGCGTATGTATCAATAGTTCTTTTTTTTTTTTTTTATGCCTCAGTAGATTTCCATTGTACTAGTTTGCTAATCCATTCACTATTTGAAGGGCGCATGGGATATTTCCAGTTTGGGGCTGTTATCAACATTGCTGCTATAAACATTCACATTCAGGTTTTTGTATGATGCTGATTTTATTTCTCTTGGATAAATTCTTGGAAGTGGGATTCTGGTTTGTGTAAGCCTATATCTAACTTCATAAGATATTGCCAAATTGTTTTTCAAAGTAGCTGTACCATTGTGTATTCTGACCAGCAATGTATGAGAGTTCCAGTTGTTCTGCACCTTGTCAACACTTAGTATTGTCTTTTTTTAATATTAGCTACTTGAATAGGTATGTAATGGTATCTGAACATAGTTTAAATTTGCATTTACAAAATGATTAATAAAGTTGAGCATGTTTTCATGTGTTTACTTGCCATCCATGTATTTCCTTTGAAGTATATGTTCAAATCTTTTGTGAAGTTTTATAAATTGAGTCACTTGCTTTCTTACTGTTGAATTCCGAGAGTTCTTTATATATTCTATTCGCAAAACCTTTGCTGGATATGTGATTTGAAAATAGTTTCTTCCAGTCTGTGACTTGTCTTTTCATGTTCTTAATATAATGCCTCTCACAGAGCAGAAGTTTTCAATCTGATTAAGTTCAATTTATCAATTTTTTTCTTTCACCCAAACAAAAATCTCCTGTTTTCTTATAGAAGTATAGTTTTCTGTTTTATATTTATGTTTCTGAGGTATTGTTTTTTTAAAAAGTATATAGATGTCTGATTTTTTCAGCATTATTTGTTGAAAAGACTATCATTTCTCTACTGCACTGCCTTTGCACCTTTGTAAAAAATTAATCAACCATTTTGTGTAGATCTATTTCTAGACTCTCTATACCGTCTCTCCTATGTTCATTGCTAGAACTTTAACATAACTGTGACATCACATAGTATGATTCCTACGGTTTTGTCCTTTTCAAAATTGTTTTGACTATTTTATTTCCTTTGAATTTCCACAGAAGTGTTAGAATTAGCTTCTTGGTGTCTGCTTGATTTTGAATGGAATTCCATTGAATTTATAGACCAATCTGCGGAAAAATGACATCTTGATAGTATTAAGACTTCCAATCCATGAACACAGTATATCGTTCCACTTATTTAGATCTTAATTTATTACAAAACTAGTATTTTATAATTTTCAGTATATAGATCCTGCCCATTATCTTAGATTTATATTTAAGTATTTATTGGTACTATTGTAAATAGTACTTTTATTTTTATTTTGATTTATGAGTATGCATTGCTAGTATATAGAAAAAGAACTGAATGTTTTGTATATTGATCTTATAACCTGTAGTCTTACTAAACTCACTTAGTCTAGAAGATTTGTGGATGTGTGTATGTCTGTGTGTGTGTAGATTCCTTGAGATTTTCTATGTAGACAATCATTTCTTTTATGAATAGAGACAGTTGTTTTGTTTTTTTCTTCCCTTTGAATCTGTATGTCTTTTACTTGCATTACTAACTAGCTAGGACTTCTAGAACTAGGTTAAATAAGAGTAGTTAGGGCAGACATCTTCCTTTGTTCCAAATATTAGGAGAAAAATATTCAGTCTTTCACTCTAAAATATAAGTTATAGGATTTTGTAATATAAGGATATTTATTTTTATTATTAGTTTGCAGAGAGTTTTTCTCATAAATGGGTGTTGAATTTTGTCAGGTGGTTTTTCTGTATCTATTTAGAGGATCGTGTGATTTTTCTTTTTTAATTTGGTAATGCCATGACTAAATTGATTTTCAAATGTTGAGACAGCCATGTGTTCCTGAGATAACCTCCACTTGATAGTTACATACTATTCTTTTAATATTCTGGATTCAATTGGATAATATTTTATCGAGGATTTTGAGGTCTCTTCATGAAGGGTATTGGTCTGCTGTTTTCTTTTGTAATGTCTTTTGTCTGGTTTTGCTGTCCCGGGTAATGCTTGCTACATCAAATAATTTGAGAAGTATTACTTCCTCTTCTATTTTTTGGAAGAGATTCTGTGGAGTTGGTGTTACTTCTTTCTTAAATATTTGATAGACTCTACTAGGGAAAATGCTTGCATTTGGAGCTTTCTTTGTTAGAAGATTTTTAACTGTGAATTTATTTAATATGTATATGACTTCAGGTTGTTTAATTTTTCTTTAGTAAGTTTTGGTAGCTTTTATCTTTAAAGGATTTAGCCCATTTCATCTAAGTTTTCAAATGTAGAGTTTGTAAGGTCTGTAGTGATGTTACCTCTTTCGTTCTTAATATTGGTCAGTCTGGCTAGATGATTATCAGCTTATTAATCTTTTCAAAGGATAAGTTTTAATTTTCATTAATTTTTTCAATAGATATTCTCTTCTCAATTTCATTCTTTTCTGCTTTTATCTTTATTATTTCTTGTTTGAGTCTGTTACATGCACGTGTGCCTTGGGGGTAATCACAACTTGTGTCAGATCATATACAGAATTAGGAATTCCCTTCTCCAGTTCTTTCTTCCCAGAGATTTTTTTCACACTTTCTGGCCCCAGAGGGATTCCTTTTCCTGCTTCTTCTGCTCAGAAAGATGGATTTCCTTCTCTCATCTCTTGTACATTTCTGAGTAACAACATCAGAGTTGGGTATGAAACAGCATGAGAAAAGAGAGGGGAAAATTATGAGGATTTCCTCCACGCTTTTCAAATCACCAAAACAAAATTAGTTGCCGTCGAGTCGATTTCAACTCATAGCAACACTGTAGGACAGAATAGAACTGCCCCATAGGGTTTGAGACCATGTTGTTAGGTGCCATTGAGTTGTTTCCCACCCATAGCAACCCCGTGCACAACAGAACGAAATACTGCCCAGTCCTGTGCCATCCTCACAATTGTTGTAATGCTTAAGCCCATTGTTGCAGCCACTGTGTCAGTCCATCTTGTTGAGGGTCTTCCTCTTTTTAGTTGACCCTCTACTTTACCAAACATGATGTTCTTCTTCAGGGACTGATCCCTCCTCATAACATGTTCAAAGTACGTGAGACATAGTCTCGCCATCCTTGCTTCTAAGGAGCATTCTGGTTGTACTTCTTCCAAGACAGGTTTGTTCATTGTTTTGGCAGTCCATGGTATATTCAGTATTCTTCTCCAATACCACAATTCAAAGGCATCAGTTCTTCTTCAGTCTTCCTTATTCATCGTCCAGCTTTCCAATGCATATAAGGTGATCGAAAACGCCATGGCTTGGGTAAGGTGCACATTAGTCTTCAAGGTGACATCTTTGCTTTTCAACACTTTAAAGAGATCTTTTGCGGCAGATTTGCCAATGCAATATGTCTTATGATTTCTTGATTGCTGCTTCCATGGGTGTCGATTGTGTATCCAAATAAAATGAAATCTTTGACAACTTCAGTCTTTTCTCCATTTATCATGATGCTGCTTATTGGTCCAGTTGTGAGAATTTTTGTTTTCTTTATGTTGAGGTGTAATCCATATTGTTTGATCTTCATCAGTAAGTGCTTCAAGTCCTCTTTATTTTCAGCAAGCAAGGTTGTGTCATCTGCATAACTCAGGTTGTTAATGAGTCTTCCTCCAATCCTGATGCCACGTTCTTCTTAATATAGTCCAGCTTCTTGGATTATTTGCTCAGCATACAGATTGAATAGGTATAGTGAAAGGATACAACCCTGATGCACACCTTTTCAGGTTTTTCTCTTGGGTTTTTAGGTAGCCATACTATTGATGCCAATGTTGCTTTCCCCACCACATCAGTATAGCTCTATTGCTGGGACTGTCCTCAGAGTAGAGCTGGGTGATAAAACTTAAAAAAAAAAAGGAGGAAGAAAAACCCAGATATTCCTCCTGCAACTTACAGTTCACAGGAGTCCCTTTTCCTGGTCCTCTGACAAGAAAGAGGAGTTTCTTTCAGAGTTTTTGCTGGTCAGGCCCACTGTATACTTCTGCAACTGAAGCCGTTGAGCTACCCTCAGTAAAGCAGGAAACTCAGCAGGACATCAAGTTTTCTTCAAGTTTTGACTTTCTTTATTCTTCAGGGGTTGACTTTCTTCACTGTTAGCCTGCTATTGATTACTTTTCTGAGACTGCAGATAGTTGCTCTTTGTACTCTGTCTAGACTCTTTAGTGGTAATATATAAGATAGATATTCTCTAGTGGACTTAATCGATTTTGGCTGGTACTTCAAGTTCTCACCATAAATTTTATGAGCAAAATTTTGTTCAGAAGACCAGGGAAGCTTCTTACGGAAGTTAGGCTTAGAGTAACAGTAGATTCAAAAAGACATTTGAAGTATAAACGAATCATCTTTCTCCTCACCAGAAAGAAATTAAAGAGTCCCAGCAAAGGTGAAGGATGTTCACTCTTCAGCATTGACAAATATTTCAAGTGCCTCTTTTCTCTGGGTCTGTAACAGTCATCATGCTTTTTACTCTTTCAAATCACAGACAAAATATTTCATGAACGTAATAAGCAAGTCTGCTGTTTCATGTGGCTAACCACTTTACTATTACTAATTATAGCCCTTCAGTGAGGTTCAGTGAGAGAAGAAACACGTAGTGTGGAAATGCTTTGTAGTAAAAGCCCAATTATTTATTTTTTTATTTTTGCATTAAAATAGAAATAGAAATCTCATGACTTTCCCCATGGTACTTGTATCTGTGAATAAACAATGCCCAAAATAACTCCAAATAGTTATTCAAATACTAGAGACTTTCATCTCTCTTTTTTATATTAAAATCAACTCCAGAGTTGTATAAATCAAATGTCTCTAGACATCTTTAAGATAATTAACCCTAGGTCTACGTAGACTGACAAAAGAGTATGTGTGGATTATTTCTGGGGGCCTTAATTTTCACTATCTTCTTTGGCCTTCCTAGATAGTCTCTTTGTGTATTCCTCAGAAATAGGACTCACATTTTTGATGAATTTGTGATGTGGTTATCTTATTGTGTGAATGAACAAACTTATAAATATAGTTGTATTCCCTGCTATATTTATTCAACAAATATTAATTGTGCCAGTAACAATGCTAATTGCCAGAACTAAAGCAGTGAAAAAAAAAAACAATAGATATGTTGGCTATGTTGACACCCTGCCTAATTGTACTCATCAACATAATTTCAAAGACAATGATATCCTGGTTATTTCTACCTCAAAATGATGGATGGGCAGTTTCTTTCTTTACATTTCTGTTTTCATATATCCATTCTGTTGACCTTCTAAAGGCTGAAAAGGGCTTTTCTAAAAAGTCTTAAACCATTGAAACAAAAACTTTACAAAGTATATAAATAGCACTTATCTTGCTAATAAAGAAAGAAAGAATGGTATGAAATGAGGGAACAAACTAAGGAGGGAGGGAGGGAAAGAGGAAAGGAAAAAATAGGAAAGAGAAAAGGAAGGAAAGAAAAAGAAGCATTCCTTTTTCCTTATGCAATGCACTTTAAAACATATCAAACTGCTGGTGTTCCAAAGGATTCATACTGTATACATGAGTAATAGAAGAAACAGTGCTAAAATGTACATTAGTCCTCTTCTGCTATTGTTTCAATGCTGCCGCATTTCATATTAGATTTGGTATGTGTTAGGGGATATAACAAAAGAGAGCATAACTGTTTCTTTCTAGATACTTTTTTAAAAGAGTGCGAGGACCTTTTTTTGTATTTGGACATTGGTATTTATCTGGAAGATCTTGCATCAATTCTTATGGTTAATATAGTTTTCTAAGATGATAACTTTCCTTTAAAACCCCATAGATTTTAAAAATAACATTCCGATCATTGCCTCCCTACTATTCTTCTATTTCTCTGCCTGACTTGAAACACAAGTTGTAGGTCTCCCAGTATTGAGCCAGTCAGAACGTGAACTTCCCACATTTTATGTTCTTCTGTACTTTCGGTATTGCTTAAAAGAGAGTATCTTGTACTATTATTATAATTACCACATTTCCATTTAATAAGGTTCTTTTATCATTTTACCTGAATAGATTTCCTTTAATAGTTAAAAGCTTTCATGAATTAATACCTCACAACAGAGTGATTCTATATAGAACAATATTCAGCATATAGAACAACATTCAGCATACTCTGGGCAATCCATTTAGAGAATTTGGTTTAAAATCCAAATGATCTCATAATAAACTGGTGCCACTTATTAGTCAATGTCTCAGTGGAATTTCCTAAAGCAGTATTATAAAATGATCTTAAAGTAACCAGAACATTATTTTCTGTTTTTTTTTTTTTTTTTTTTTTTTATTATTCTCTCCCTATATGATCGCTTTCGTGATTTATTTTCCTCTTTACATGGCAACATTCTAAATACCAGATGACATTTTACTGTATCATATAGGAGAAGGAAAACATGGTAATCTTTGTTAAAAAATAATTCTCTAAAAATTGATGCAAATGATGTAACAGATTTTCATTTAATGATGTAAAATGTTTTGATAAATGACCCAAATACACTCTTTGTTAAATAACAGCTCTGTTGAGATAAAATTCATCCCTTTAAAGTGTACAATTCAGTGGTTTTTAGTATATTCACAGAATTGTGCAACCATCACTACTATCAAATTTCAGAACATCTTCATCACTCTCAAAAGAAATCCCATACCTGTTAGCAGTCACTCCCTATTCTCTCCTTCACTAAACCCTAGGAAACCACTAATCTACTTTCTGTCTCCATAAACTTGCCTATATATGACCTTTTGTGACTAGCTTATTTTGCTTAGCATATGTTCAAGGTTCATCCATTTTATAGCATGCCAGTGCTTTGTTCCTTTTTATGACCAAATAATATTCCATTTTATGAATATACCACATTTCAGTGGACTGACATTTGGTTGTTTCTGCTTTTTCACTATTGTAATTAATGATGTAGGGACGTTTGTGTACAATTTTTGGTGTGGATATATGTTTTCAGTTGTTTGGGGAATACACTTAGGAGTAGAATTGGAGGGTCATAGAATAACTCTATGTGTAACTGTTTGAGGAATTGTCAAAATATTTCCCAAGAAATATTCCAGCCATCAACATATGAGAGCTCCAGTTCCTCTGTATTCTCACCAAAAGCTCTTACTGTCCATCTTTTTTTTAATTATAGCCATCCTAGTAGGTGTGAAGTGATATCTCATTGTGGTTTTGATTTGCGTTACACTAATAACTAATGATGTTGAGCATTTTTTCATATACTTGGCCATTTGTGCATCTCTTCGGAGAAATGTCTATTCAAATATTTTGCTTGTTTTTAAATTGGTTATTTGTCCTTTTGTTGTTCAGTTCGAAGAGTTCTTATATACTCTGGATGTAAATCTCTTATCAGCTATATATATTTTGCAAATAGTTTCTCAAATATTTTCTTCACTTTCTTAATGATGTCATTTGAAACACAAAAGCATTTAATTTTGATGAAGTCCAATGTATCTGCTTTTTTCTCGTTTGCTCTACTTTTGGTGTCATATCTTAGAAACTGTTGCCTAATCCAAGGTCACAAAGATTAACTCCTATTTTCTTCTAAGAGTTTTATAGTTTCAGCTCTTATATTTAGGCCTTTGATACATTGTGAATTACGGAGTGAAGTAGGGGTTCAACTTCATACTTTTGCACTGGCTGTCCTGTTCTCCTAGCATCATTTGTAGAAAAGATTATTCTTTCACATGAAAGGACTTGGCACCCTTTTCAAAAATCAATTTGCCGTAGATATGTGGGTTTATTTGTGAATTCTCAATTCTATTCAATGTCTATCCTTATTTCATTACCACAGTGTCTTAATTGTTGTTGCTTTGTAATAAGTTTTGAAATCGGGAAGTGTGAATCCTCCAACTTTTTCCTTTTTCAAGATTGTTTTGGCTATTCTGGGTCCCTTGCATTTCCATATTTTCGACTTAGCTTGTCAATTTATGAGGGAAGAAAAAGAAGTAGAGATTTGGGTAGGAATTTTGCTCAATCTCTAGGTCCATTTGGGGAGTGTTGATGTCTTAAAAATATTATGTCTTCCAATCCATGAAGATGGGATGTTTTTCCATTTATTTGGGTCCTATTTAATTTCTTTCAATGATGTTTTTTAGTTTCAAGTGTACAAATGTTGCATTTTAGAGTGAGGGTATTAGCAAGTATTTCATTATTTTTGATGATATTATAAATAAGATTGTTTTCTTAATTTCATTTTCAGATTCATTGCCAGTGTGAAGAAATATGATTAATTTTTGTATGTTAATCTCGTATCCTGCAACTCTGGTGAACTAGTTTATTACTTCTAATTTTTTTGTTTTGTTTTGTTATATTTTTGTTGTTGTTGTTGTTTGCTTTATTGTGGAGAGACCTCTTTCAATCTATCTATATTCTCCTTTTAACCTTTTCTGAGAATAGTAGCATCTAATCTGACTGATGAGAATCCAACACACAAAGAATTAACCAGAATTTATCATCTTTCTTTTGGATCTTTTGTACTCAGGCACAATGAACTCTCATTTTACCTTCTCCTCAGCTTCTAGACCACATTTGGTAATCCCATCTGGGCAGAGGCTCCATGAAGGGATAAGGAGATATGTATCATCTCCCTCTCTTTACCAGTTTCTGGGCTTGTGAATGAGTGTCTGGGTCAGGCTGAGCTCTCCCAATAAGCACTAGGATTACAAAGCCTAGATCATGTGTGGGAGGTAAAAGGTCCCATTATCCCACTTTACCTCTTATCTACTCTGCCTTCTAATGCTGTCAAAGAGTGCTAGATCTGGGAGAATACTAGATATTGTTCAATCATTAATAAAGATGATACCTTGATTTGGTTCTTCATTTTGTTTGTATGTTTGTTCTCTACAGTTAGAACCTACAGGAGGGAGGGCTGAGTCTTAACACTTTTAACTATTGATAGGTGATTTGCCTGTCTTGAAAAGTGTAACTCTTCACAACCAGCACTGACAAGGAAGTTTTACTGTTTTAGGAAATCCCATCACTTGACTTAACTTTCTTTAGAAACACTTAGAGACTCCAGGTCATGTCTGGCCATCCCTTTACCCTCAAGGATGTATGCAGTTTAATCCAAAGAAACAGTAAAGTCCAAATAATAGATTTTCTAGAGCAGCAGATCAGGTTTTTTTTTTTTTTTTTTGCAATTTTTTTTTTTTTTTTTATTGTACTTCAGGTGAAGGCTTACAGAACAAATAGTTTCTCATCAAACAGTAGTATACATATTGTTTTATGACATTGGTTAACAACCCCACAACATATCAACCCTCTAACTTCTCAACCTTTTTTTTTTTTTGTTTTTTGGTGAAAATACACATAGCCAAAGATACACCATTTCAAAAATTTCTACATACACAGTTCAGTGACATTGACTACGCTCTTCCAATTGTGCTGTTATTCTCACTTAAGATGAAGGCTTACAGAACAAAATAGTTTCTCATTTAATAGTTACTACAAATGTTGCCCTATGACAATGGTTAACAATCTCACAACACATCAACAATATCCTTACTCAACCTTGGGTTCCCTATCACCAGCTTCCTTGTCCCCTTCTGCCTTCTGGCCCTTGTCACTGGACTCCTGTACCTCGTTAGTCTCATTTGGTTTTCCGGGGCTGTCCACTCCCAGGCTGAACGGTGAACCTTGGAGATAACTTCACCACTGAGCTAAAAGGGTGTCTGGGGGCCATACTCTCGAGGTTTCTCCAGTCTCCTTTAGGCCAGTAAATCTGGTCTTTTTTTTGTGAGTTAGAATTATGTTCTACATCCTTCTCCAGCTCTGTCCAGAACCCTCTGTTGTGATCCTGGTCAGAGCAGTCAGTGGTGGTAGCCGGACACCATCTAGCTGTACTGGACTCACTCCGGTGGAGTCCTTGGTAGCTCTGGACAATTAGTCCTTTGGACTAATCTTTTCCTTGTATCCTGTTCTCTTCATTCTCCCTTTGACCCGAAGGGATGAGACCAGTGGAGTATCTTAGATGGCCGCTTACAGGCTTTTAAGACCCCAGACACTACTCACCAAGGTAGAATGTAGAACATTGACTTTATAAGCTGTGTCATGCCAATTGAGCTAGATGTTCCCCGAGACCATGGTCCCCACAGCCCTCCGCCCAGCAATTCAGTCCCTCAGGGAGTTTGGATGTGTCTATGGGGCTTCCATGACCTTTCCTTGTACAAGCTGTGCTAGTTTCCCCTGTATTGTGTACCATCTCACCCTTCACCCAAGATACCACTTAACTATTGCCTATCTAGTATTTCCTCCCCCACCCCTCCCATCCCTGGTAACCAACAAAGATTGTTACATTTTGCGTGTGGACTTTTTCATGGGTTTTTACAATAGAGGTCTCATACAATATTTGTCCGTTTGTGATTGACTTATTTCACTCAGCATAATGTCCTCCAGTTTCATCCATGTTATGAGATCCTTCACAGATTCATTGTTGTTCTTTCTCGTTGCATAGTACTCCATTGTGTGTATGTACCATAGTTTGTTTATCCATTCATCTGTTGATGGGCATCTAGGTTGTTTCCATCATTTTGCTATTGTGAACAATGCTGCCATGAACATAGGTGTGCGTATGTCTATTCGAGTGATGACTCTTATTTCTCTAGGATATATTCCTAGGAGTGGAATTGCTGGATCGAATGGTATGTCTATTTCTAGCTTTCTGAGGAAGCGCCATATCATTTTCCAAAATGGTGAGCAGCAGATCAATTTAACAACAGGAATGGCCCTAAACATAATATATATGTTCTCTGCATAGAAATAATGAATTTTCAAAGAGTAGTAGAAAGGAATAGTAGAAAGCTGAAAAATAGCTGGACAAATAAACAAGTGAGATGAGAATGTATAGTTTTTTCTAGAATGAATGCAACAGGTCACATATACTTAGGAAAATACTCAAAAGCTTATACTCTACCACAACAGAGAATCCATTTATCTATTTATATGTCAACAACAACAGTACAAAAAAAAAAAAAAAAAAAAACACCATTGTTGTTGAGTCAATTCTGACTTATCATGACCCTGTATGTTATAATGTAGAACTACTCCATAGGGTTTTCTTGTTTGTAATCTTTACAGAAGCAGACCGCCAGGTTTTTCTTTCATGGTGCTGCTGGGTGGGTACAAATCACCAACCTTTAGGTTAGTATTTGAGCATCAACTGTGCTACACAGGGACTTTAAGTTGTCAATTCACCAAAAGGCCATGAAAAGTTATATTATTTGAAGGTACTAGAAGGCCTTTCTGCTTTCCAACCAACCCCTAATGGTCTTAGCTTAGTAAATGGGCATCTGTGTTAGTAGTAGGTTTCTTGCAAGCTGGATGAACATAGCTGAGCCTGAGAATCTCTGAATGAACTAATGGCATCTCAATTATGCTTTTGCAAAACTGATCAAAAATTATGGAAACCACGCCAAGGCATTGCCATCGTTTGAGGCCCTGCCTTAGCAGTCAGCTGGTTTTTCTTCTTTGACAGTTTTCCTTAAA
The DNA here is from genome assembly GCA_030035585.1 of Dugong dugon. Lineage (NCBI taxonomy): Eukaryota > Metazoa > Chordata > Mammalia > Sirenia > Dugongidae > Dugong > Dugong dugon. The sequence continues at coordinate 14,301,615 of CM057480.1, read as the reverse complement.
TGTATTACTTAAAAGGGGGGCATTGAGAAGGTGCTTACAATTTTTTAAATCAAGGCGCAAGACCTTAGGGTGTATCTGTGGTGAAAGGGGAGAGTGCTAGATGACTTGGGTGGCCAGGGAACCACCTCATAAAAGCACTTGGCACCTAATCTGGGCCAAAGGAGGGAGAATACAAGAAATTGAAGTAAGATAAAGCAAAAGACAATGTGATGGCATTTGGAGATATATAAAGAACCTCACTGATTTTGAGCTCTACTACTAATTGGCTTTGTAACCTTGGACAAATGACAGGTTTCGATCATGCTTGATGTTCTCATCTGTAAATTAGGAATATTAACCATTATTTTAGTTGGTTGACATGGGAATTACATAATTTATAAGGAATATCTGGCACAATACCTGACACCCGGTAAATTCTCAACAAATATCATCCTTCTAGGTCTGTCTCAGTCTAACCTAGGATCTGCCCTCAATTTGGTCAAGAGGTCATGTGGTCTGACTAGTTTAAATTTGGATTTAGCTTTGGGATAAAACCCACACGTTTTTGTCAGCAGAAATGAGCATCAAGTCAGTGCCTGGCCAGTTCTCTCATACAACTCTCTACTACCTTCAGAGACATAATGTATCGAGATAAGTACAAATTTTCTCTGGAGACCAGGGCCTGGGCACTTAATCTGTGGTCAGAACGCGAGGTGGGTCCTTAGATCTACAGCCATCTCAGCATTGGCTAACGGTGAGTGATCGAAGATCATCCTTTGTGACAGAAACAATTTCACTCACACTTTGAACATCGTTATGAATTCTTCATGGGGCTCAGTTATTATCTGCTTTGTGTCAGTTTTGTGAATTTCTTCCCTTGCCTTCCACATCCCTCAGAAAGGGTGCAATTACAAATTCACGAAACAATTAAACTTCAAGTTGGAAGCAACATTTCACCCTTGGCAACCAGAATCCTTAATCATTATGCACCTTGTGAGTGAAAAATAGAAGCTTACATTTTATCTTGATGAATAAGAGTCAGCACTTGCCTTGTAGATCTCTCACTGACATAATAATATGGGAGAAAAAGCAGTAATTTTAGATTTTGGTCACAGGATGACTTTACATCATGTTAAAGTGGTTTATGCAGGACAGTTTTATTTATTTATTAATTGAGCTGCTGCAGTCCAAATACAACCAGAACATGGTCTTGCTAAATACATAACATTTTTTAAAAATGAATTTAAAAAATGGTAACTTTTATACCTGTGGCATGAGCAAGTAAAGGCTACTGTGTATATGTATATTTGTGAGTGAGTGTTGGTGGATACATTTATACTACTTGTTTCACGTAGATTTACTGATTTTTTTTTTCAGTTAGATTTCTTAAAGGTGAACTATTCCTTCTAAACTTTGTTGTATTTTTTTATTTTTATTTTTTTTACTGTATCTATCATGTAAATGTCTGTGTTTGCCAACATTTCTTTGTGAGGATGTTGTTCCATGTAGAACAAATCTCCAGTTTAGTAGTTGCTTCTGACCAGTGTGTGAAAGTATGTGTGCATTTAAACATCAGTCTGTGTTGTTTTTGTGAGTTATTAAAACATATCCATTGAGCACCTCTTCTGCTTAGGTGTGTAATAGAAGTAAAAATGCCAATATAACACAGAAAAGATGTGTTCCCTTCCTGCCGTCAAGGAAATTCCAATTTACTTCAGAGAAAGGAACTAAACATACATATATGAAGAAGGTTCAGAACATGCTGTTATTTTTACTTATTTGCTTTTTCTTATGTTGTTCCCTCACTCTAGAAAATCCATTTCCCTTTGTTGCTCCATACTTGTTGAAATCATTGGTAACAACATCATCTCCTAGAATGCAAGAGCAGCAATGAGGGAAACTGACTTGACTATTAAGAAGAAATTGATTAAAGAGGGAGGTAGAAGTGATGGTCCATCCAAGTGTGTCCATGTTGTCTTAAAATTCATAAGAAAATAACAAAACCCTGTGGCATGGAAGTGGCTTATAATCAGACGTGGCTATGTCTTCACAGTTTTTAAATATATGAGCAGATACAAGTAGAAATATCTCACCAACAACTCAAAGGACAATTTTCTCAAAAAGGATGGAAGGGTGTTAGAAATGAAATTTTGACTATACAGTTAGTGGATATAAAAAGAAATAGGAGACTCAAAAAATCAATTTAGCTACTTGTGAAATTCTCTGATGAGCCCAAATCCAAAAATATTGAAAATGATGTTAAAATATTGAAAAAGATCAGACTATCTAAGGATGAAGATAAATGGTGGCACGTATAGTCTAGTCTTGAGAAGTCTTGGGGGCCATTTACAGAGTTCTGTCTTAGCCTTGTCTTATTAAACATCATTACCAAAAACTTGAAAGAGGACAATGTCTTCACTGCTTGTCATGCTTGCCCAAGACATCACAAAACTAGAAGGACTATTACAAAAACGTGTGACAGGCTGGGAAAATAGACCAAATATGACTAGAGGAAATGTAAATTGGTCAATGCAAGGTTACATACTCACATTCAAAACACATCTGCCCCTAGTCATAAAACAACATGTGTACTTCTGTTTCATGAGAAACTATTTGTTCTATAAGCCTTTACCTGAAGTACAATAAAAAAAAAAAAAAAAAAAGAAAAGAAAAGAAAGAAAAGGCATACAAAACATTTAGGAGAGTACCTGGTACAGGAAAAAAAAAAATCTGCCCCTAGACAGACTAGGAAATGAGCTTACCAGCAGCCCACATGGTGGGTGACATTAAGTTCAGCATGACTCAATAACGTGGTATGTCTGCTTGGTAACTTAATTTGATGCTTGAATGCAGATCAAAGATTGTGATGGTGAACCACACTTGGAATAGTGTGTTTCTTCTGGGTACCACATTTTAGGGAGAATGTTGACCAACTGGAATATGTCCAGCACAGAAGAGTGAGATGGGAGTTGAAAGGGAATTGCAAACAACCTCACAGAAAAACACATGCTAATAGCATTTATCCTGGAGAAGAGAAGCCATTCACGGAGACCTCATAGCTGTCTTCAGATTCTGGAAGGGCTGATCTGTGGAATAGTGAGAGTAGAACTAGGGCGGAAGGACAGGAACTAACATGAGGCATGTTTTGGCTGTATAATGAAAAGATATTTCTAACATCTGAAATTATCCAAATATGGAGTTGGTTTCATCAGGAGGTCACTCTAATTAGAGATATTTAAACAGAATGCTCATTCTCCAAGCCCCTCCGAGTCCTGCAGTCTGCCTACTGCCTCCACTTCTTCTCAGGCTCTGCTTGCCTACCATCCTATTTCACAGGCATCCCCCCCAAGCTTCCCTTTCTATCCAACTTCTGCTCATCCATCCCATCCACATCTGTCTTTCCCAGACCACCTCATTGCTTCCCAAACCTTCTAGGCCCCCTCCGCTCCTCCATCCCTTACAATACCTATAGTCTCCCCAAGCCCACCCTTAATGATACCCATCCACTCATTGGACTTCACATGAGCAAACCCTGGATTCTCCATCTGGAAAAATCAACTTTTCCCATCAAAGCACAAATCCAGTGACATCTCTTAAGGCTAATTTAGTCACTCCCTCATTTTGTGTTCCCTTCCTGCCTCAACTATGGCATTTACTTAACTATATTGTAATGATCCACCTACATACCGATCTCCTCAGGGACTCTGTTAGTCATCACTGCATTGTCCACAGCTTCAAGGCAGTGTCTCAGAACACACCCTGAATAAATGAATGAAGATTGAAGAACAGCTGGCTGAGGTCTGGTAGAAAGGATTGAAGCATTAGATAGAATGAGGGACGGGGGGTCCTCTGAGCTTCCCTGGAGCTTAACGACTCCATGATTCTCTGTAGTGCTGTCTCTGAAGATGATTCTAAAAGGAGAGGTCCTAAAACATTTTAAGAAATGGCATCCTCATATGGTAAGTGGCTGGTCCCCCAAGGTGACTGTTTTAATTAAACAACACCCCTCTGCGATGTTTGCAGTGGAGTCAGGTACATAGTTTTATGCATATACTTCTATATAATAAGTGGACAGAATACATTGTTGTTGTTAGCTGCCGTTGAGTCAGTCTGCAACTCATGATGACCCCATGTGTGCAGAGAGAACTGCCCCATAGGTTGATTTTTGTTTTTTTCTTGGCTGTAATCTTTTTGGAAGCAGGTCACCAGGCCTTACTTCTGTGGAGCCACTGGATGGGTTCAAACCGCCAACCTTTTGGTTAGCAGCCAATTACATAGGGGAGTGTTAATCAAAGTGGGGCTCCTTGGGAGGTTTGTTTGATGAGATGCTTCTAATAACCTGATACAAAAAGATTAAGAATTGGCCAGTACCTTGAATTCTGACTATTTGTGGTTCTCAGCCAAGGGAGTGACAGTCTGAGGGGGCATTTGAAAGTGTATGGTATTTTTGGTTACCATGGTGCCTGTGAGTGCTTCTGGCATTTAGTGGGCAGGGATCAGGGATATAAACATGTTGCAGTATGAGAAACAATCCAGCAAACAACTTTCCCACCCAAAACAACGATATCACTGTTCTAAGAACACACATTAACCAAAGCATAACTTGCTAAATTGATGGTATTCCCTCTTCTGTGTCTCTGTTTGTTATTCAAACCAATACAAAAAATGGATGTGATAAAGAACAGAAAATCCGTTGTGGTAGAGACATCTTGCTTCCACCAATGATTAGTTTTCCCTTTCTACAACATGAAGATTTTGCTGAGAAATGCTGCCCAGCCAGAGACTTCATCTACCAGCACTCCTTGCATTTTGGTGAGGCCATATGACTACATGAGTTCCGGTCAATGATACGTGGACAAAAGTATCATATGTCACGGATGATCTGGTGAATAAAAATCTGTACAACCCTCCACTCTATTCCCTTTTCTGCTAACTGGATATCAATGCTGAGGCAACCTAGGAAGCCACATGCTGCAGATGGCAGAGCCACCTTCAGCTTAGGTCCCTGAGTGACTGCCTGGAGCAGAGCAGAGCACCACCTCCTCCCTCCACTGAGTGGACTTTACACGTGCAAAACATAAACTTTCATTGTATTAAACCACCAGATTTCAGGTTAATCTGTTATAGCAGCTATCTCAACCAATCCATACATTTTCAAATAAATGCTTCAGTTGGTCTGAATTGTACTTATAAATGACACAGAAGATGTTAAAGAATTTCTGATTTTTTTTTTTTTCTTTTTAAGCAAAACTCATTTTATCCTTGAACCAAAGCCATCTCTTTTTGCAGTAGAGTCAGAGCTCTTGGTCTCTGTCTTTGCTTTCCTAGTAAGTCTAAGGATTAGAGCCCCTTTCCTCAGGAAGTCAAGGGAAGCTTTTCTTTCTCAGCCTTTGTCTCTCAGGCATTCATGTGGAGGCCAGTCAGTGTGGAGCCAGCTTCTCAGTCTGCCTTTTTCTCTCCTCAGTTTGTTTTTGGAGCTTTTTTCTCCTTTCTCCTTCCCCCATGGTGTGAGTTCGTGTGTGGCTGGTTTTCTTGGGCACAAGGCCCAGCTGAGTTGCAGTTTTGTTTGTTGTTTGTACTGACTCAGTTCTGAGATCCGCCCCTGATACCCGGTGGTCAGTGTTTTCTGGAACAGGGGACCCTCGCTGCATTCCTTTAAGCCTGGTTGGAGGACAGTGAGTGCAAGAGCACCAGCACTTTGCAAGGTTTTGTTCGCAGAAAAGGAAACTACAGTATTTTGTACAGAATAAGAAATACATAGATACATGTTTTGGCACCTCCATGTTCTGTCTTAAGCGAATGAAGAATTCATATCCTAAAAACAAACTGTTGCAGATTTTATGGGCCTGCCATTTACCCAGAAACCAAATGACCAAAAAGTTCAATTATCTGGGATTTGTTCACATACTTTTGAGTGAGAACAAAAATTAACAAACCTCTGAAAGGCAGAACTAAATCTCCTACAATCTCATGGAAAACAGAGACCCACCAGGCTCTCAATCAAAGGCCTGCGTGGCCACCCTTAAGAGATGGGGGCAAACCAGAAATGAACCACATCTTAAAAATTGCAGCCCAGCCTCAACCCAGGTTAATCTTTGATTGGGTTGGGTTAGCTCCTCACCCTGTCTGCCTAACAGAGAAAAGGGAAAGCCCTCTCTTGTGAGAGATGTCATCTGGAGCCTCTTCTGGTCAGTTTACTAGTGTTGATTAGTTTTAATATGTAGACCAGTTCAATCAGCCTAGAGTCACCAGTCTGGGTTTTCCACTGGGGCTGGCTGACCTTTTGACAAGTGGTTAGCATTGCTAGTCTTTGGTTACTTTGCCTTTCAAATTAGGATGATGGCAGAGCCTAAACATTGTTTTATGTATACTGAAAAAAAAAACAAAAACCCGTTGCCATTGAATTAAGTCCAACTCATAGCGACCCTATAGGACAGAGTAGAGCTTGCTCCCATAGGATTTCCAAGGAGCAGCTGGTGAATTTGAACTGCTGACCTTTTGATTAGCAGCCATAGCTCTTAACCACGAAGCCACAGGGCTTCATTGGTTTATGTATAGCAGGGAATTAAATGAGATAGACATGAGACAGAAGAACTTAGTGGTCGTGAACTCTAAAGTCTTGACTCACTGAGTAATTCTGGGCAAGTTGCTAACCTCTCTGTGTTTCTATTTCTTCATCTATAAACTGGAGTTTGTGATAGTATTTATCTCATAGGGTTGTTATGAGAATTAAATGACTTAAAATTTGTAAAGCACTTAGAATACTTCCTGGGAGAAAGTAGGTGCTATACCTATCTGTGTTGGTTAAATAAATCATAGTACTTGACTCATAATGAATGCTCAAGAAGTAGTAGTCAGGTATTGTCATTAGTATTATAATTATAAGAAGCCCTTGTGGCACAACAGTTAAGCACTTGGCTGCTAACCCAGAAGTTAGCAGTTTAGGCTCACCAGTGGCTCCGCAGGAGGAAGACCTGGCAATCTCCTTCCATAAAGATTACAGGCTAGGAAATACTACAGGGCAGTTCTATTCTGTTCTATGGGCTTGATATGAGTTGAAAATTGACTAGATATCACCTAACAACAACGACAAAATAATAATCATATGATGATGATGGACCTTGTTGCGTTTGACCCTATGGATCCTTCCTTTCTTCTTCAAATTTTCTGTTACCGTGGCTTTTGGGGTACTACACTCGATAGTTCTCCAGGCTGTTCCCTGTTCATTCCTCCTCTATCTTTCACGAGCGCCTCTCTCTTTGACAGCACCTTTTAAATGCAACTGTTCCCCAGGTCTACCTTCAACAGTATCTTCTCATTCTAGAGAGATGTCACCCATTCTTACTATTCAAATTATCCCTTCTATGCTGATGGAGACTCCTCATTCCAGATGTGAAATCCATTTCATCAGTCCAGACTCTTGTAAGTTCCAGATGTACTTATTTGAATGTCAGCTGTGTGTCTCCACCTGGTAATCCCAGAACATGCAAAAGGAAACTCATCATTTCCCCCCTAAATCAATTCCTCTTTCTCCATTCTGTATCTCATTTGAGGGCACCTCCATCTCCCCCGTCACCGAAGCTAGAAACACAGAGATCATTCTTTTTCTTTTTTAATTGTTGTAGTTTAAATGAAGTTTACATTTCAAGTTAGTCTCCCATACAAAAATTTATACATACTTTGTTATGTGACCCCAGTTGCTCACCCTATACTGTGACAGCATACTCCTCCTTTCCACTCCTGATTCCCCATGTCCATTCAACAAGCTCCTAACCCTCTCTGCCTTCCCATCTCACCTCTGGACAGAAGCTGTGCATTTAGTCTTTTATATCTACTCGAGCTAAGAGGCATACTCCTCACAAGTATCACTTTATGTCCCATGATCCAGTCCAACCCCTGTCTGAAGAGTTGGCCTCGAAAATTGTTTCAGTTCTGGGCTAATGGAGAGTCTGGGGACCATGTCTTCTGGGGTCCCTCCAGTCTCAGTCAGACCATTAAGTCTTGTCTTCTTACTAGAATTTGAGTTCTGCACCCCACCTTTCTCCTCCATCAGGGACTCTCTGTTTTGTTCCCTGTCAGGGCGGTCATTGGTGGTAGCCGGGCACCATCTAGTTCTTCTGGTCTCAGGCTGATGAAGTCTCTGGTTTATGTGACCCTTTCTGTCTCTTGGGGTAATACTTTCCTTGTGTCTTTGGTGTTCTTCATTCTCCTTTAGTCCAGGCGGTTAGGACCAATTGATGCATCTTAGATGGCCACTTTCAAGCTTTTAAGACCCCAGACGCCAGTCACCAAAGTAGGATGCAGAATATTTTCTTAATAAGCTTTATTATGCCAGTTGACCTAGATGTACCCTGAAAGCATGGTTCCCAGACCTCTACCCCTGCTACTCTGTCCCTCAAAGTGTTTGACTGTACTCATGAAACTTCTTAGCTTTGGATTTTTCCAGTTGTGGTGGCTTCGCTTGTGGTGTGTACTGTCCTTCCCTTCACCAAAAATAATTCTTACCTACTAACTAGTTAGTGAATAACCCTCACCCTCCCTCCCCACCCTTGTAACCATTAAAGAATGTTTTCTTCCGTGTATAAGCCTTTTCTTGAGTTCTTATAATAGTGGTCTTATACGATATTTGTCCTTTTGTGACTGACTAAATTCACTCAGCGTAATGCCGTCCAGATTCCTCCATGTTATAAGATGTTACACGGCTTCATCCTTGTTCTTTATCATAGCATAGTATACCATTGTGTGATATATCATAATTTGTTTAACCATTGGTCCTTTGATGAGCACCTAGGTTGTTTCCATCTTTTGGCTATTGTGAACAGTGCTGTACTGAAAATGGGTGTTCATGTATCTATTCGTGTGACGACTCTTATTTCTGTAGGATATAGTCCAAGCAGCGGGATAGCTGGATCGTATGGTACTTCTATTTCTAGCTCTTTAAGGAAGCTCCAGATCGATTTCCAAAGCGGTTGTACCATTTTGCATTCCCACCAACAGTGTATAGGTGTTCCAATATCTCACAACCTCCCCAGCATTTATTATTTTATGTTTTTCGGATTAATGCTAGCTTTGTTGGGGTGAGATGATATCTCATTGTAGTTTTGATCTGTATTTCTCTAATGGCTAATGATCATGAGCATTTCTTCATGTGTCTGTTAGCTGCCTGAATATCTTCTTCGGCGAAGTGCCTGTTCATATCCTTTGCCTGTTGTTTAATTGGGTTCTCTTTTTGTTGTTGAGGTTTTGCAGTATCTTGTAGTTTTTAGAGATTAGATGCTGATCGGATTTGTCATAGCCAAAAATTATTTCCTAGTCTGTAGGTTGTCTTTTGACTCTTTTGGTGAAGTCTTTTGATGAGCATAAGTGTTTGATTTTTAGGAGCTCCCATTTATCTAGTCTCTCTTCTGGTGCTTCTGCATTGTTACTTACAGTTCATACTGTGTTTATGCCATGTATTAGGGCTCCTAGTGGTGTCCCTATTTTTTTTTCCATGATCTTTATCGTTTTCAATTTTATATTTAAGTCTTTGATCCATTTTGAGTTCGTTTTTGTGCATGGTGTGAGGTATGGGTCTTGTTTCAGGTTTTTGCAGATGGATATCCGGTTATGCCAGCACCATTTGTTAAAGAGACTGTCTTTTCCCCAGTTACCAGACTTTGGGCCTTTGTCAAATATCAGCTGCTGATAGGTAGATGAATTTATGTCTGGATTCTCAATTCTGTTCCATTGGTCTATGTATCTGTTGTTGTACCAGTACTGGGCTGTTTTGACTACCGTGGTGGTGTAATAGATTCTAAAATCAGGTAGTGTGAGGCCTCCCACTTTGTTCTTCTTCTTGAGTAACGCTTTACTTATTCAGGGCCTCTTCCCTTTCCATATGAAGTTAGTGATTTGTTTCTCCATCTCATTAAAAAATGCCATTGGAATTTGGATCGGGATTGCATTGTATCTGTAGATCACTTTGGGTAGAATTGACATTTTCACAATGTTGGGTCTTCCTATCCATGAGCAAGGTTATGTTTTTCCACTTACGCAGGTCTCTTTTGGTTTCTTGTGGTAGTGTCTTGTAGTTTTCACTGTATAGGTCTTTTACGTCTCTGGTTAGTTTCATTCCTAAGTATTTTATCTTCTTGGGGGCTATTGTAAATGGTATTGATTTGGTAATTTCCTCTTTGAGGTTCTCTTTGTTGGTGTAAAGGAATCCAACTGATTTTTGTATGTTTATCTTGTATCCTGAAACTTTGCTGAAATCTTCTGTTAGTTCCAGTAGCTTTCTTGTGCATTCTTTGGGGTTTTCTGTGTATAAGATCATATCATCTGCAAATAGAGATAGTCTGGCTTCTTCCCTGCCAATCTGGATGCCCTTTATTTCTTTTCCTAGCCTAATTACTCTGGCTAGGACCTCCAGCACAGTGTTGACTAAGAGTGGTGATAAAAGGTATCCTCGTCTGGTTCACGTTATCAAGAGGAATGCTTTCAAAGTCTCTCCATTTAAGATGATGTTGGCTGTTGGATTTGTATAAATGCCCTTAATTATTTTGAGGAATTTACCTTCTACTCCTATTTTGTTGAGAGTTTTTATCATGAATGGATGTTGGACTTTGTCAAATGCCTTTTCTGCATCAATTAATAAGATCGTGTGGTTCTTGTCTTTTGTTTTATTTATGTGATGGATTATATTGATTGTTTTTCTAATGTTGAACCATCCCTGCATACCTGGTATAAATCCCACTTGATCATGGTGAATTATTTTTTTGATATATTGCGGAATTCTGTTGGCTAGAATTTTGTTGAGGATTCTTGCGTCAGTGTTCATGAGGGATACTGGTCTGTAGTTTTCTTTTTTTGTGGTGTCTTTACCTGGTTTTGGTATCAGGATAACACTGGCTTCATAGAATGAGTTTGGGAGTATTCCATCCTTTTCTATGCTCTGAAATACCTTTAGTAGTAGTGGTGTTAACTCTTCTCTGAAAGTTTGGTAGAATTCTCCAGTGAAGCCATTCGGGCCAGGGTTTTTTTTCTTTTTGTTGGGTGTTTTTTAGTTACCCTTTTCAAGCTTTTCTTTTGTTATGGGTTTTTTTTAGTTTTTCTACCTCGGTTTGTGTTAGTTTAGGTAGGTAGTGAGTTTCTAGAAATTTGTCTATTTCCTCTAGGTTTTCAAATTTGTTAGAGTACAGTTTTTCATAGTATTCTGTTATGATTCTTTTAATTTCAGTTGGGTCTGCTGTGATGTCACCTGTTTCATTTCTTATACGGGTTATCTACTTCCTCTCCTGTTTTTCTTTTGTCAGGTTGGCCAGTAGTTTATCAATTTTGTTGATCTTTTCAAAGAACCAGCTTTTGATCTTGTTAACTTTTTCAATTGTTTTTCTGTTCTCTATTTCATTTAATTTCTGCTCTAATTCTTATTATTTCCTTTCTTCTGGCACCTGAGGGCTTCTTTTGCTGCTCTCTTTCTACTTGTCCAGTTGTAGGGTTAATGTTTTGATTATAGCCCTTTCTTCTTTTTGGATGTGTGCACTTATTGCTATAAACTGACCTCTGAGCACTGTTTTTACTGTGTCCCAAACGTTCTAGGATGTGTTTTCACTCTTGTTTGATTCTATGAATTTCTTTATTCCATCCTTAATTTCTTCTATAACGCAGTAGTTTTTGAGCAAGGTGGTATTCAGTTTCCATGATTTTTTTTTTCCTTGCTTTTCTGTTATTGATTTCTACTTTTAAGGCTTTATGGTCAGAAAATATGCTTTGTAATATTTCTGTGTTTTGGATTTTGTTAAGGCTTGCTTTATGGCCTAATATGTGGTCTGTTCTGGAGAATGTTCCATGTGCCTTGGAAAAGAAAGTATACTTGGCTGCTGCTGGGTGGAGTGTTCGGTATATGTGTACGAGATCAAGTTGGTTGATTGTAGCATTTAGCTCTTCCGTGTCTTTGTTGAGCTTCTTTCTGGATGTTCTGTCCGTCACCAAAAGTGGTGCATTGAAGTCTCCTACTATTATTGTGGAGCTGTCTATCTCTCTTTTCCGTGCTGTTAGAGTTTGTTTTATGTATTTTGGAGCCCTGTCGTTGGGTGCATAAATATTTATTATAGTTATGTCCTCCTAGTGTATTGACCCTTTAATCATTATGTAGTGTCCTTCCTTATCCTTTGTGGTGGATTTTGCTTTAAAGTCTATTTTGTCAGAGATTAATATTGCCACTCCTGCTCTTTTCTGAGTGTTGTTTGCTTGATATATTTTTCCCCATCCTTTGAGGTTTAGTTTGTTTGTGTCTTTTAGTCTAAGATGTGTCTCTTGTAGGCAGCATATAGACAGATCTTGTTTTTTTATCCAGTCTACCACTCTCTGTCTCCTTACTGGTGCATTTAGTCCATTTACATTTAGCATAATTATTGATCGGTATGAGTTTAGTGGTGTCACTTTGATGTCTTTTTTCTGTGTGTTGTTAACAGTTTCTTTGTTCCACTGAATTCTGTGCTGAGTCATTTTTCTTTATGTATTTTCTTTTCATCTTTTTCACTGTTGTTGATTTTGTATTTGCTGAGTGTCTTAGTCATCTAGTGCTGGTATAACAGAAATACCACAAGTGGATGGTTTTAACAAAGAGAAGTTCATTTCCTCACAGTAAAGTAGGATAAAAGTCCAAATTCAGGGTGTCAGCTCCAGGGGAAGACTTTCTCTCTCTCTTGGCCTTCTCATCAGTGTTCCCCCAGACTAGGAGCTTGCCGGCACAGGGACCCCGGTCCAAAGGATGCGCTCTGCTCCTGGCATTGCTTTCTTGTTGGTATGAGGTCCCCAACTCTCTGTTTGCTTCCCTTTCCTTTTATCTCTTGAGAGATAAAAGATGGTGCAGGCCACACCCCTGGGAAACTCCCTTTACATTGAATCAGGGATGTAACCACAGGGTAAGGGTGGTGTTACAATCCCACCCCAGTCCTCTTTAGCATAAAATTACAATCACAGAATGGAGGCCAACCACACAATTCTGGGAATCATGGCCCAGCCAAACTGATACACACATTTTTGGGGGGACATAATTCAGTCCATGACATTCCACCCTTTGGCCTCCCAAAAATCACATCCTTGCAACATGGAAAACACATTCACCCCATCATATCATAGCAAAAGTCTTAACTCCAAGTCCAAAATCCAAAAATTCCTCTTCATCTGTGAAATCTAGAATACAAGTTATCTGCTTCCAAAGGTACAATGACAGAACAGGCATAAGCTAAACATTTCCATTACAAATGAGAGAAACTAGAGGAAAAGAAGTGACAACAGGCACCAAGCAAGTCAACAGAACACATTACATTAGCCCTCAAGACTTTGAAAATAATCCTCTGTTCTCTGAGACAATTTACACAATGGTCCTGCCCTCCAGACTCTAGGTATTGGCCACAGTCTCAGGATTTTGAATGGAGGCCCCTCGGCCCTGGGCTTCAGCTCTGCCTTCCAGGCCGACTGGGACGGCAACTCTGCCCCCTTTGCTTTAGGCGCACCATTCTCCCAGTCCATCTGAGTGGCGACTCCACCCGTAGAAGCACCAGAGGCCATGGCTCCACTCTTTGAAACCCCAGAGGTCATGGCCATACCTTTTGAGACTGAGGCAGCTCAGCTTCTTGTGTCCCTTGTCTCTTCAGCTTCTGCTTCTGTTTGCTGTGGCCTCTTGGCCCTCGGGCCTCACGCCCACATCAGCCCTGCTGGGGCAAGTGTTCCAAAGCTCGGTAGCTCCACCAATAAGTGCCTGGAGGCACCCCACTCCGCCAGGAAGCCTCCCGTGCACAGGCGCTCAGCTCTCTCGCTCTGTGGGTTGGCTCCAGTGCTGTCTCGCACTGGTCTCCTGGTTCTGCTGCTGTCGGTTCTCTGCCACTGCCGTTTCTCTGCTGCTGCAGGGTCTCTGCTGCTGGTGGTACTTTGTTGCTGCCACACCTCTATCCATTCACAGTTTCAAAACCCCTTTGACATTTTAGGTATCTGTTAGAGCAGCACCCCACTCTCTCAGTACCAAATTCTGTCTTAGTCAGCTAGTGCTGGTATAACAGAAATACCACAAGTGGATGGTTTTAACAAAGAGAAGTTTATTTCCTCACAGTAAAGTAGGATAAAAGTCCAAATTCAGGGTGTCAGCTCCAGGGGAAGGCTTTCTCTCTCTCTTGGCCTTCTCATCAGTGTTCCCCCAGACAAGGAGCTTCTCAACGCAGGGACCCTGGTCCAAAGGACACGCTCTGCTCCTGGCAGTGCTTTCTTGACGGTATGAGGTCTCCAACTCTCTGTTTGCTTCCCTTTCCTTTCATCTCTTGAGAGATAAAAGGTGGTGCAGGCCACACCCCTGGGAAACTCCCTTTACAATGGCTCAGGGATGTGACCTGGGTAAGGGTGGCGTTACAATCCCACCCTAATCCTCTTTAATATAAAATTACAATCACAAAATGGAGGCCAACCACACAATTCTGGGAGTCATGGCCCAGCCAAATTGATACACACATTTTTGGGGGGACATAATTCAATCCATGACACGGAGTCTTTATATTATTCTAGTTTTTTTAATTTTGTCTTCTGGGATTGTTAGTTTCCTTTGTGGTTATCTTAATATTTACCCCTATTTTCCTAAGTTTATACCAGTCTTTTATTTGTTTATATTGCCTTGACTTCCCCTCCAAATGAAAAATCTGTGTCTACATTTTTAAGTCCCTCTTTTTTGTTTTCATGTTGTCGTCTTTTACATATTGACATCTGTTTCCCTATTTTCAGTGTGTTAGCTTTGATTTATTTTTCTGACTTCCCTATCTGGGTTGCTATCTGCTTGTTCTATCTTGTGTTCTAGTCTTGGGTTGTTATCTGATGTTACTGATTTTCTAACCGGAGGACTCCCTTTAGTATTTCTTGTAATTTTGATTTGGTTTTTGCAAATTCCCTAAACTTCTGTTTATCTGGAAATGCCCTTATGTTGCCATCACATTTGAGCGACAGCAGTTTTTTTTCCTTCAAGGCTGTATATACGTCGTCCCATTGCCTTCTTGCCTGCGTGATTTCTGCTGAATAGTCCGAGCTTAGTCTTATGGACTCTCCTTTGTAAATAACGTTTCATTCATCCCTAGCCGCTCTTAAAATTCTCTCTTTATCTGTGATTTTGGCAAGTTTGATTGTAATAGGTGTTGGTGACTTTCTTTTGGAATCTACCTTATGTGAGGTTCGATAAGCATCTTGGATAAATATCTTGTCATCTTTCATGATATCAGGGAAGTTTTCTGCCAACAAATCTTCAACAATTCTCTCTCTATTTTCTGTTATCCCCCATTCTGGTACTCCAATCACTCGTGGGTTATTCCCCTTGATAGAGTCCCACATAATTCTTAGGGTTTCTTCATTTTTTTTTTTTTTCAAATTTTCTTTATTGTACCTTAGATGAAGGTTTACAGAAAAAAAAAATTCTCATTAAACAGTCAGTACACATATTGTTTTATGACATTGGTTAACAACCCCATGACATTCAACACTCTCCCTTCTCGACCTTGTCAGAACTTTTTTTTTTTTTTTTTTTTTTTTTTTTGGTGAAAATACACATAGCCAGAGTTACACCATTTCAAAAGTTTCTACATGTACAATTCAGTGACATCGATTACATTCTTCCAGTTGTGCTGCTGTTCTCACTATCCTTTTCCAGATTATTCCATCACCATTATCTTCAACTCACTGCCCCCTAGGCTTCCCATCAAACCTTTTGAGTTGCTGTTGTCAATTTGATCTCACATAATTTTTTTTTTTTTTGTACCTTAGATGAAGGCTTACAGAACAAATAGTTTCTCATTAAACAATTAGTACATGTATTGCCCTATGACAATGGTTAACAACCCCAAGACATGTCAACACTGTCCTTTCTCAACCCTGGGTTCCCTATCACCAGCTTTCCTGTCCCCTCCTGCCTTCTAGTCCTTGTCCCTAGACTGCTGTGCCTCGTTAGTCCCATTTTGTTTTATGAGGCTGTCCAATCCCTGGCTAAACAGTGAATTTGGGGAGTGAGTTCACCACTGAGCTAAAAGGGTGTCTGGGGGCTGTACTCTTGGGGTTTCTTCAGTCTGTCAAGCCAGTAAATCTGGTCTTTTTTTGGGAGTTGGAATTTTGTTCTACATCCTTTTCCAGCTTTGTCCAGGCCCCTCTGTTGCGGTCCCAGTCAGAGTAGTCAGTGGTGGTAGCCGGGCACCATCTAGCTGTACTGGACTCAGTCTGGTAGAGGCCGTGGTAGCTGTGGTCCATTAGTTCTTTGGACTAATCTTTTCCTTGTGTCTTGTTCTCTTCATTCTCCCCTGCTCTCAAAGGGGCGAGACCACTGGAGTATCTTAGATGGCTGCTCACGGGCTTTTAAGACCCCAGACGCTACTCACCAAGGTAAATGTATAACATTGTCTTTATAAACTGTGTTATGCCAATTGAGCT
Organism: Dugong dugon; assembly: GCA_030035585.1. Taxonomy (NCBI): domain Eukaryota; kingdom Metazoa; phylum Chordata; class Mammalia; order Sirenia; family Dugongidae; genus Dugong; species Dugong dugon. The sequence continues at coordinate 14,285,202 of CM057480.1, read as the reverse complement.
AGATGTTCCCTGAGACCATGGTCCCCACAGCCCTCTGCCCAGCAATTCAGTCCCTCATGGAGTTTGGAAGTGTCTATGGAGCTTCCCTGACCTTTCCTTGTACAAGTTGTGCTGGCTTCCCCGGTATTGTGTACTGTCTTACCCTTCACCAAAGTTACTACTTATCTGTCGTCTGTTTAGTCCCCCTCTCCCAGTTTTTTAATCCTTTTGTCTGATTTTTCCTCAAATAAGTTGGTGTCAAGTGCTTTATCTTCATTGTCACTAATTCTGACTTCCATTGCTTCAATTCTGCTCCTGTGACTTTCTATTGAGTTGTCAAATTCTGAAATGTTTTGTTAATATTCTGGATTTCTGATAGCTGTCTCTCTATGGATTCTTGCAGCCAGTTAAATTTGTCATTACGTTCTTCTCTAATCTTGCTAATTTCCTGTATTGTGTGTTCTGTGTTTTGCTTAATTTCCTTTCTAATTTCTTGAAGAGTTCTGTATATTAACCTTTTGTATTCTGCCTCCAGTAATTCCAAGAAATTTTCCTCCTCTGGAAAATTTCTAGATTCTTTATTTTGGGAGCTTGCTGAAGCCATCATGGTTTGCCTCTTTAAGTGATTTGATATTGACTCTTGTCTCTGAGCCATCAGTAAGTTATTATATTTATTTATTTTATGCTTGCTTACTATGTCCTAGTTTCTTGTTTTGTTTTGATATGTCCAAATAGGCTGCTTGTATGAGCTAGTTTGAGTATTGGCACCTTTGAGGCTCTAATGTCCTGTCACCAGGACAGATCTGTTAGATCTGTTACTAGGTATGTGAGCTCAGGAGTCCACCCACTCCTCCTGTATGGATTCAGCTCAGGTGCCCAGGTAGATACCAAATGTGTGGTGTAGGCTCTCACTTACAGTCCTAGACAGGCAAGTGTGATTGGTGTAGGCACAGGCATCTGGCTGCAGCAGGGAGACACACTCTGAGCAAGACAGGGGGCTGACAGCCACCCCTGAGTATTCTGGAGGAAGGCATGTCCCTGTTCCCTAGAGAGCATAGGTAGGTGGGTTTTGCAGCCAGACTATGAGCACCTAACGCTGTTGGCTGTAAGGACTAGGGGGCACCTCTAATTCTTGGGCCTCTATCACAGGTGGCTAAGTTGTGTGAGTGGAGCCACCAGTCCTCAGGCCCCTGAAGTGGGTAAGTGAAGACCCTGCGTAATGGGCAGAGCAGTGTCAGATGTCATGAACCTGCCACTTCACAGCTGAAATAGTTGAAGATAGACTTCAGGTATATACCTTGTTGTACTGCAGTAATGAGGGCCTACGCTGTTGAGATGGGCCCACACAAGTCTATGCAGGGGGAAGGGTACTCAAAGTCCATGGATCCCTTATGCCTGTGCCTAGGCAAAGGAGCTGTGCCTATCCTGGGTTCCTGGCTTAGGGGAGCCAGCAGTATATTTTTTCCCGTTTGTTAATTTGTTCACTCTCCAAGGCTGGGAGAATGGCTCCAGGTGTGTGATGGATCCTACTTCTGGCCCAGGGGACTCAGCAGTTGCTGAAGCCAGTCCAGGACCCAGTGCAGGGCAGGGAGTGGGGAGATAAATTGGAGAGAGGTTTTTCCCTAAGGGGGGTGTTTTTGATCTCCACGGTAGGCCATGCACAAGTACTTATGTTTTGCCGATCGAGGGCTACTTCTCACTGGTTCTGGGTGGCCAGGTAGACTCTCTGTTGCTGAGTCTCTCCCGGTGTGGAAAATGCACCTCCCAAGCACCGCTGCTTGCCTGCCTCACCACTCACCCCTGAGCTGATCAGGCCTGAAGAGCTCAGGCTCTCACCAGGTCAGGTCTGGCAACTTCTCGCTGCTTCTGAACCATCTCTCCCTCCCCCTGCCACTCAGTGTGGTTCCTCAACTTTGCTTTTGATGTTCAGGGCTCCTTGATTGTCATATATAATCGATTCACTTGTTTTTTCGGGTCTTTGTTGTAAGAGAGACCACTGGAAGGGTCTGACTACTCTGCCATCTTGGCCCCACCTACAGATCATTCTTGATTCCACTTTTTTGCTTACGCCTCACACCCTAGCTAGCCATCACTAATACCTGACAATTTTACTGGGCAATTTTACTGGTACTTTCTCTCTCTTCTGACACCAACTGTCTTTATTCAGACTTTATTCAGAAGCTCATTTTCCACCTACAAGTTGGGATCTCTGTCTGTATTAGTTTTCTATGACTGTTGTACTGCATTACCACAAAGTTAGTAGCTTAAAACAAATCTATCATCTTACAGTTCTGTAGGTCTGAAGTCCAATCCTGGTTACACTGGGGTAAAATCAGTGCATCAGCAGGGTCGTTCCTTCCTTTAGGATTTGGGTAGGATCCATTTCTTTGCCGTTTCCAGCTTCTACAGCCTGCCCACATTCCTTGACTCATGGACCTGTCTTCCATTTTCAAAGCCAATAACAGCAGATCAAGTCCTTCTCACGTCGCATAACTTTTACCTATTCTTCTGTCTCCATCTTCCACTTTTAAGGACCCCCATGATTACATTGGGCCCACCTAGATAACCAAGGATAATATCTCTATTTTAAGGTCTGCTGATTAGCAAGCTTAATTTCCCTTTTCCATGTAACATAACATAAATTCTAGGGGTTAGGGTGTGGACATCTTTGTGAGGGGGGGCATTATTCTGCCTACCACAGTGCTCCTTTCCATGTGCCCATAAAACTCTGTGCTTATTGCTATTATTCCACAAAATAAATATAGTCATAAGCATTTGAATATTGGCCAGCTTCCCCAACTTCCCTTTGACCTTCTTAAGGTCTTATTCATTCTTTAATTCCTATATTAAGAAAAAATAGTAAACCATCAGTAAATACTTTTTGAAAGAATGTAGATAATTCAAATACCTAGTGGTAATCTCAAATCCTCTAAATACTAGCACAGGAGAGACACTAACCTGTGCCTGGTAATTAGAGTTTGTTCATGCTAATATTTCAATTTTATTAAAATTGGTCTGCCATTATGTGATGTTAATATATTTTAGGTTGTATTGCTCTGATTGTTATTGCTAACATTAATGAGTCTCTTTTTATACATCAAATATTGTTCCTAGTGCTTTTCATGCATTAACTCATTCAGTTTTTGCAACAGTCCTCTGGTGTAGGTACAATTACTATTGCCCATTTTTATAAATGTGGAAACCGAGGCATGAGAGATTAAATAACTTGCCTAACATCACCCAGCTTAGTATACGGTATCTCTGAGTTAATTACGCTCTTCTGCCAACCTAAACAATCCCTTCTGTAGCCAGTCTTCATAAATGCAAGATCACTGTAGTTAATTTGAATTTTTGTTTATTTCTCATGAAACTCAGTCGCCTTTAGCCTCGTGAGTTTAAGAAAAGAACCGACTGAATTAGCTGACTCCATCTGAGATTTTCAGCCAGCCAACTTCTAAAACACATAGGCTATGAGCCTCGAGTGTAAAAATGAGCTCTGTATTATCTTTCAAAGCCACCTTGGTCTTTGGGAAAATCCTTGGGCCTAACGGTGAGTCCACGCGTGATCATTTTGTCAGTTTGATGAGAGTCCGTCCCAGGGGAAGGCTAGCATGCTGGGGAGGAAAGATGGAAGGAAGAAGCACGTTAAATCTGTGGTTGCTTATGGCATCTGCCTTTGATGCTGTCTCCAGGGGACACACTGATCGTCTCCTCTCAGTCAACAAATTCTATGTCTTCTCAGCAGTTCTGAAGAGGGAGAGCCCTTTAAGGCATTTGGTACTGACAAGCTTATTTCTCTTAAAGCTCTAGAATGTAATAGAAGCCATCAAAGGCGAGGGATATTAGGAGGTTGTTTTGCATGAAAGCAACAGAATTTATACGTTTTCAGGCGATTCTCTCACATCAGCAGTTCAGTTAGTGGCAGGGTAAAGTAACAATACGTATTTGTTTAGTTTGGGCATTATTATTATAATTCTTTTTTTTTAGACGTTGATTCTGCTTTGTTACAGCAACTTTGTTTAGAAAACAGATGATATTTTTCGCTGAATTCAAAGCTCTTGCTAAACTATAACCTGGTCAATTTGTAATCTGAGGAAGGAAGAGAAGAAAGCGTGAACCACATTTAGGGGATACCATCATCCCAGTATGCCTTCAAGAGCCCTGAGGTAAAATGACAAACTCTTTTCCTCAACTCTATAGACATGGTGGGCAAGAGCCAGTATTTTATTTTCTTATCTGAGGGAGAGGCTGAGGCACAACTTCCTGCAAAAACCTTGGACAATAGCAGATGACTTCTGTCTTTCTCTTGGTGTTCTGTTGCTGGCATCTTCCGATAGTCTGGGAGAGCCAACTGAATAACTTATTCTTAATTATTTTGAAGTCAAATTGCATGTTGTTTTATTTTATGTTAGTATGCTCCGATGTAAATATTTTTACTTTTTTTAAAACTGGGAGCTAACGTATATTTATTAATTTTTTAGCGGTTTAAACATTATAAAAACATGTAATTGTGGTAGATCCTGCCATTCCCCTGTAGTCTCACCCATGGGAACACAGATGAAAATTGGGGCGGGGGGGAGTATATATCCTTCCAGACATTTTTTCTTCTGCATGTATGTATATGTAATTTTTTTTTTTTCCAAAAATGGGATCAATGGGAACATACTTTTTGTAACATATTTAGCAGAGAACTTTTGTTGTTTGAATACCTATAGGCCTTTCTCATCCTTAGAAACAGCTCTGGGTAAAGTGGTATTCCGTAGGTACAGTGGGGACCACTCAGGTTGTATTTGGTTTTTCTCTGTTGGAAGGAAAAGTGAAAAGATCATCATTTCATGTGTGTCTTTGCAAGTTTGCTTAATTATTTTCATGGAACACAGTCCTGAAAGTTATGATTTCTAGGTACAAGGGTATTCATATTTTGAATGTCAATAATTGCCTAATTGCCCTCCAAAAGTGTTGTTTAACAATTTATACTCCCAGGAACTTCCCCACTACGTTTGTTTCCTGTTATTGCTGTAACAAATTACCACAGACTTTGTAGTTTAAACACAAATCACATTTTTTATTTTATAGTTCTGGATGTCAGAGGTCTGAATTGAGTCTCACAGGGGAAAGTCAAGGTATCAAGAGACAGTAGTATCTCTACGAGGATGTGAGGGGTATGGACCACAGTGGGTGACACTGTCAGAGGGGATGACACCGAAATGACTGTCTGTAAAATTTTTGTGCAGTATTTCGGCAGAAATTTATTATTTTTTTAATAAAAATATCCTTGTAGTTGTAACAACAAAAAAATTTTCGTAAGCCTAGCTTACATGTATCGGTATAACTACAAGGCTGAAATTCTGTGTGTCTTGGTTATCTAGTGCTGCGGTAACAGAAATACCACAAGTGGATGGCTTTAACAAAGAGAAATTTATTCTCTCACATTCTAGGAGGCTAGAAGTCTGAATTCAGGGTGCCAGCTCCAGTGGAAGGCTTCCTTTTTCTGTCGGCTGTGGGGGAAGGTCTTTGTTATCAATCTTCCTCAGTTGAGGAAATTCTCAGCGCAGGGACCTTGGGTCCAAAGCACGCACTATTCTCCTGGCTTTTGTTTCTTGGTGGTATGAGGTCCCCACATCTCTCTGATCGCTTTTAAGAATAAAATGCTGTGCTTGACAGTGACATTTGAAAGCTGGAATCCTACAGAACCCTTCCATCCCAGCATTTGACTGAGGCTATTTTTATTCTGTGGAGTCCTTGGACAGTGAAAATGGTTAACACTAATTGAAAGGTTGGAGATTCAAGTCCACCCAGAGGCATCACAGAAGAAAGGATGGGCGATCTACTTCCAGAATATCAGCCATTGAACATCCTTTGGAGCACAGTTCTAAGTGACACACGAGGTTACCATGAGTCAGAATCAACTAGACAACAACTGCTTTTTTATTTTTATTCAGTAATAAATGTGACAGGCTCCTTTTGGCAAGAATTTTTTAATATTTTGATATTATTCTGAAATACAAAGCCATTTAAGCTGTTGGTATCTGGGAGTTATCTAAGTCAGGGTTCATTCTATATAACTGTTATTGTTGTTGGTGACCATTGAGTTCATTCTGACTCAAGACAGAGTAGAACTCCCGTAGGGTTTTCTTGGCTATAACATTTAGAGAAGCCGGTTGCCAGATCTTTCTCCTGCAGAAGAGCTGAATGGGTTCAAACTACCAACCTGTCAGTTTGCAGCCAAACGTTTCACTGTTTGCACCGATGCTCCTTTTTATATAACTGAAGAGCTGTGATTTATGGTTGCTCCATATTTGGTTAAAGATACAGTAAAACTCAGAACAGTATATAAAATAATGGCATAGAATTAAGTACTCCTATTTTTAAGTTTTTATGGATTGCTAAGTAGTACTGGTGGTGCAGTGGTTAAGTGCTCAGCTGCTAACTGAGAGGTTGGTGGTTTGAACCCCACCACTCCACAGGAGAAAGCTGTGGCAGTCTGTTTTCATAAAGATTTACGGAAACCCTATGCGGCAGTTCTACTCTGTCCTATAGGGTCGCTGTAAGTCACAATCGACTCGATGGCAATGGGTCATTGTTGTTGTTATGGACTGATATATTCAGAAATAAGAACTATAGAATTGTAGCATAGGCAATTGGCAAATTTATAACAGTAATCCTGAATCTAATCTATTTGGTTAATTTTTCAAAGATTTTATCAAAAGCCAGGACAAGTGTTAAATTTTTCTTAAAAGATCAGTGGTTCTAATGTCAAATTTTTTGGAACATATATTTGAATGGTAATTTTTTTTGATAAAATTTTACAATTGGGGAGGAAAAAAGGGTGCTTGAGCTCACAGTCTAACATGAACCTGCCTCTTTTCATCTTTTTTTTTCAAGAATAGTTTTTAGATGTGTGTGTGCTTTAAGTGACAGTTTACAGTTCAAGTCAGTTTCTCATATAAAAATTTACACACACTTTGCTATGTGAACCTAGCTGCTCTCCCTATAATGTGACAGCACAATCCTCCTTTCCACCCCGGATTTCCTGTGTCCATTCAACCAGCTCCTCTCCCTTTCTGCCTTCTCATCTCGCCTCTGGACAGGAGGTGCCCATTTAATCTCGTGTATCTACTTGAGCTAAGTGTTCTCTTCACAAGTATCATTTTATGTCCCATAGTCCAGTCTAATCTTTGTCTGAAGAGTTGCCTTCAGGAATGGTTTCAGTTCTGGGCTTCAGAGAGTCTGGGGGTCATGTTTTCCGGGGTCCCTCCAGTCTCAGTCAGACCATTAAGTCTAGTCTTTTTACTAGAATTTGAGTTCTGCACTCACCTTTCTCCTGCTCCGTCAGGGACTCTCTGTTGTGTTCCCTGTCAGGGAGGTCATTGGTGGTAGCCGGGCACCGTCTAGTTCTTCTGGTCTCAGGCTGATGGAGTCTCTGGTTTATGGGGTCCTTTCTGTCTCTTGGGCTAATATTTTCCTTGTGTCTTTGGTGTTCTTCATTCTCCTTTGCTCCAGGTGGGTTGGGACCAATTGATGTATCTTAGATGGCTGCCTGCTAGCTTTTAAGACCCCAGACACCACTCACCAAAGTGGGATGCAGAACATTTTCTTAATAAACTTTGCTATGCCAGTTGACCTAGATGTCCCCTGAAACCATGGTCCCCAGACTACTGCCCCTGCTACTCTGTCCCTCAAAGTGTTTGATTGTATTCAGGAAACTTCTTAGCTTTTGATTTAGTCCAGCTGTGCTGGCTTCCCCTGTATTGTGTTTTGTTCTTCCCTTCACCTAAGATAGTTCTTATCTACCGTCTAGTTAGCGAATACCCCTCTCCCTCCCCTTCCCACTCTTGTTCATCAAAAAATGTTTTTTTCTGTGTTTAAACCATTTCTTGAGTTCTTATAATAGTGGTCTCATACAATATTTGTCCTTTTGCAATGGACTAATTTCATTGAGCATAATGACTTCCAGATTCATCTATGTTATGAGATGTTTTGCAGATTCATCGTTGTTCTTTGTCATTGCGAAGTACTCCATTGTGTGAATAGGTATATACCGTAATTCTTTTTATCCATTTGTCCGTTGATGGGCAACTAGGTTGTTTCCATCTTTTTGCTATTGTGAACAGTGCTGCAGTGAACATGAGTGTACATATATGTATTCGTGTGACGGCTCTTATTTCTCTAGGATATATTCTAAGGAGTGTGATTGCTGGGTCGTATGGTACTTCTATTTCTAGCTTTTTAAGGAAGTGCCAAATCAATTTCCAAAGTAGTTGTACCATTTTACATACTGCCAGCAGTGTGTAAGTGTTCCAGTCTCTCCAAAACCTCTCCAACATTTATTATTTTGTGTTTTTTTTTTTTATTAATGCTAGCCTTGTTGGGGTGAGATGGTATCTCATTGTAGTTTTGATTTGCATTTCTCTAATGGCTAGTAATAGTGAGCATTTCTTTATGTATCTGGTAGCTGCCTGAATGTCTTCTTGGGTGAAGTGCCTGTTGCTATCCTTTGCCTGTTGTTTAATTGGGGTTATTTATCTTTTTGTTGTTGAGGTTTTGCAGTATCTTGTAGATTTTAGAGATTAGACGCTGATCGGATTTGTGGTAGCCAAAATTTTTTCCCAGTCTGTAGGTTGTCTTTTTATTCTTTTGGTGAAGTCTTTTGATGAGCATAAGTGTTTGATTTTTAGGAGCTCCCAGTTATCTAGTTTCTCATGTTTGTGCATTGTTATTAATGTTTTATATTCTGTTTATGCTGTGTATTAGGGCTTCTAGCATTGTCCCTGTTTTTTCTTCCATGATCTGTATTGTTTTAGATATTATATTTAAGTCTTTGATCCATTTTGAGTTAGCTTTTGTGCATGGTGTGAAGTATGGGTCTTATTTCATTTTTTTGTGGATGTATATCCAGTTATGCCAGCACCATTTGTTAAAGAGACTGTCTTTTCCCCAATTAATAGACTTTGGGTCTTTGTCAAATATCAGCTGCTGATAGGTAGATGAATTTATGTCTGGATTCTCAATTCTGTTCCATTGGTCTATGTATCTGTTGTTGTACCAGTACCAGGCTGTTTTGATTACTGTGGCTGTATAATAGGTTCTAAAATCAGGTAGTGTGAGGCCTCCTACTTTGTTCTTCTTCAGAAATGTGTTCCTTATTCAGGGCCTCTTCCCTTTCCATATGAAGTTGGTGATTTGTTTCTCCATCTCCTTAAAAAATGCCATTGGAATTTGGATCGGGATTGCATTGTATCTGTAGATTGCTTTGGATAGAATAGACATTTTCACAATGTTGACTCGTCCTATCCATGAGCAAGGTATGTTTTTCCACTTATGTAGGTCTCTTTTGGTTTCTTGCAGTAGTGTCTTGTAGTTTTCTTTGTACAGGTCTTTTATGTCTCTGGTTAGATTTATTCCTAAGTATTTTATCTTCTTGGGGGCTCTTTGTGTATTTTCTTCTCATCTTTTTCATTTTTGTTGATTTTGTATTTGTTAAGTCTTTATGTTTTTCTTGTTTTTTATTTCGATGTGTAGGATTGTTAGTTTCCTTTGTGGTTACCTTAATATTTACCCCTATTTTTCTAAGTTTAAACTAATCTTTTTTTTATATATATATCACCTTGACTTCCTTTCCATATGTACGACTACATTATTTAGCCTGTTTTTTTGTTTTAATGTTGTCATCTTTTACGTATTGATATCTCTGTTTCCCTGTTTTCAGTGTTTTAGCTTTTATTTATTTTTGTGACTTCCCTATCTGGGTTGATATCTGGTTGCTCTGTCCAGTGTTCTAGTCTTGGCTTGTTATCTGACGTTATTGGTTTTCTAACCGGCGGACTCCCTTTAGTATTTCTTGTAATTTTGGTTTGGTTTTTACAAATTCCCTGAACTTCTATATGTCTGGAAATGCCCTAATTTTACCATCATATTTGAGTGACAGTTTTGCTGGATATGTGATTCTTGGCTGGCAGGTTTTTTTTTTTTTTTCCTTCAAGGCTTTATATATGTCATCCCATTGCCTCCTTGGCTGCATGGTTTCTGCTGAGTAGTCTGAGCTTAGTCTTATTGACTGTCCTTTGTAGGTGACTTTTCATTTATCCCTGCTGCTCTTAAAATTCTCTCTTTATCTTTAGTTTTGGCAAGTTTGATTATAATATGTCTTGGTGACTTTCTTTTGGGATCTACCTTGTGTGGGGTTCAATGAGCATCTTGGATGGATAACTTCTCACCTATCACGATATCAGGGAAGTTTTCTGCCAACAAGTCTTCAACAATTCTCTCTGTATTTTCTGCTATCCCCCCACCCCCCGCCCCCATTCTGGTACTCCAGTCACTCGTAGGTTATTCCTCTTGATAGAGTCTCACAATTCTTACATTTCTTGATTTTAAAAAAATTCTTATATTTGATTTTTCCTCAGATAAATTGGTGTCAAGTGCTTTATTTTCAGTTTCACTAATCCTGACTTCCATTGCCTCAATTCTGCTCTTATGACTTTCTGTTGAGTTGTCTAATTCTGAAATTTTATTGTTAATTTTCTGGATTTCTGTTTGCTGTCTCTCTGTGGATACTTGTAGCCTGTTAAATTTGTCATTGTTCTCTTCTATAGTCTTAAGTTCCTTCATTGCTTTGTCTGTGTGTTCCTTGGCTTGTTCTGTGTTTTGCCTGATCTTTTGAAGAGTTCTGTATATTAATCTTCTGTATTCTACCTCCGGTAATTCCAAGAAGTTCCCTTCCTCCAGAAAATTTCTTGCTTCTTTGCTTTGGGAGCTTGCTGAAGCCATCATGGTCTGCCTCTTTGTGTGATTTGATATTTTCTGTTGTCACTGAGCCATCAGTAAGTTATTATATTTATTTATTTATTTTATGTTTGCTTACTTTGTCCTAGCTTCTTGTTTTGTTTTGATATGCCCAAATAAGCTGCTCGTATGGGCTAGTTTGATTATTGCCACCTTTGAAACTCTAACGATCTGTCTCCAAGTGGTTAAATCTGTTACTAGGTATGTGAGCCCAGAAGTATGTTTATTTTTCTTGTATGGATTCAGCTCAGGTGTCCAGATAGTTGGTCACCAAGTGTGTCGTGCAGGCTCTCACCTACAGTCCTAGACGGGCATGGGTGATTGAGCAGGCATAGGTATCTGGCTACAGTAGGGGGTCACACACTGAGCAAGGCAGGGGGCTGACAGCTGCCCCTGAGTGTCTGGGAGGAAAGTGTGTCCCTGATCCCTAGAGTGCATAGGTGGGTGGGTGTTGCAGCCAGACTGTGGGCTTCCAATGCTGTAGTTGTAAGGACTGGGAGGTAGCACTTATTCCTGGACCCCTGTCACAGGTGGCCAGGTGGCGTGGTTGAGCCACCAGTCCTCAGGCCCCTGATGTGAGTAGGTGAGGACCCTGCTTAATGGGCAGAGCAGTATCAAATGTCACAAAGCTGCCACTCCACCATGTAGCTGATACAGTGAATTTAGCCTTCAGGTATATACCCTGTTGTACTGTGCTAATGAGGGCCTACACTGTTTAAATGTATTCTAAATTCAAGTCCATGGCCCCCTTATGCCTGTGCCTAGACAAAGGACCTGTATGTGCCCTGAGTTCCTGGCTTAGGGGAGCTGGCAAATTATTCTTTCCTTTTTGTTAATTTGTTCTTCTCCAAGGCCAGGAGAATGGCTTGGGGCGTATGACAGGTCCTTTTTCCTTCCCAGGGGACATGGCAGTCGCTGAAGCAGGCCAGGACCCAGTGCAGAGCAGGGAAGGAGTAGGTAAATGGGAGAGAGGTTCTTCCCAAACAGGGTGCTTTTTATGTGCGCGGTAGGTTAAATGCATGTACTTATCTTTTGCTGACTAAGCACTGCTTTTCACTGGCTCTGGAGGTCTGAGCAGAAAACTCGTCCCAAATGCCACTGCCCACCTCAACACATGCGCCAGCCGATACGGCCCACAAGGTGCCAGCAGTCAGGTCTGGCAACTCCTTGTTGCTTCTGAACCATCTCTACCTCCCCATGCCACTCAATCTGATTCCTCAACTTTGTCTTTGATGTTCAGGGCCCCTAGATTGTCATATATGATCGACTCACTTGTTTTTTTCAGGTCTTTGTTGTTAGAGGGACCACCAGAAGCAACTGTCTACTCTGCCATCTTGGCCCCGCTTCCCTCCTCTTTTCAGCTTATAACAAATTTCAGCTGTAGGTTTTCCCTCCTTTTCCATTCGGGAGGATTTGATGATCATCAATGGTTTTTTAAAACAGCAGATGGAGCCACCATTGAAGTGTTCATCACTTGATTTAGAAGAAATAAATCTTTATGTGTGTAGGGTAAAATATATATAACAAAATTTGCCGTTTCAACCATTTTTAAATGTGCAATTCAGTGACATTAATTACCTTCACAGTGCTATACAACCATCACCACTATCTATTTCCAAAATTTTTCATCACCACAAACAGAAACTCAGTACCCCTTGGGTAATAGCTCCCTATTTCCCCTTCCCCCAGCGCCTGATAACTACTAATCTACTTCCTTTTTCTATTCTTTTGCCTATTCTAGATATTTCATATAAGTGAGATTGTACAATATTTGTCCTTTTATATTTGATTTATTTCTCTCAGCAGAATGTTCCCAAGGTTCATGAATGTCATAGCAGGTAGCAGAATGTCATTTTTCTTTATGCCTGAATAATATTCTATTTTGTTCATCCATTCAGCTGTTGGTGGATACTTGGGTTGTTTCCACCTTTTGGCTATTGTGAATGATGCTGCAGCGAGCATCAGTTTATAAGAACATTGGCATTTGTGTCCCTGCTTTCACATCTTTGGGATATAAGCTTAGAAGTGGAATTGCTGGGTCACATGGTAACCCTATGCTTAACTTTTTGAGGAACTGCCCAACTGTTTTCTATGGTGGCTGTGCCATTACATTCCCACCAGCAAGGTATGAGGGTTCTAGTTTCTCCACATCCTCAACGACACTTGTTATTTTCCTTTTTTCTGATAATAGCCATCCTAGAGGGTATAAAGTGATATCTCATTGTGGTTTTGATCTGCATTTCCCTAAGAGGAAATCTTAGCTTACTGTCAGGCTCATGCATGTGCAGGTAAATGCACATAGTATCTTTAATCCAGATCAAGAAGTGCTTCAGCCCCTGAGTAATTATTTTTTTGTTCATAGAACTTCTGATTCACAGTCCCCCAGAAAACAGAAAAATAACCCAGGTGATATGTGTTCTACCAAAAGCGGATTTGTGTTTTCATATTATTTCCCCCAGCCCAGATCTTAGATACGGTATATTTCAGCCTGGTCCCCACCTGGCTCACTGCTGTTTTATAAATTCCGTTGTTACCATGGAGAATTCAAGGAACAGCAGCAACAAAACCCAAACCCATTGCTGTTGAGTAGATTCAACTCATAGCAACCCCATGTGTGACGAAATAGAGCTGCTTCATAGGGTTGTTGTGGCAGTAATCTTTACAGAAGCAGATCACCAGGACTTTCTTTCATGGTGCTGCTGCATGGAACTGTCAACCCTTTTAGGTTAGTGGTGGAGCACAAACTGTATCTGTCACCTAGGAACCTTGAGGAACAACAGAATTAATTAATTTTAGCCCCTCCTTTACTCTGTTCCTCTCACCCTGTCTTCCTTGTTCTTGTTCCAGAGAGATTCCTGCCTCAGGGCCTTTGCACTGGTTGTTCCCTTTGTCTGAGATGTTTGTTTTCTCATTTAATTCTCTTTTCTCTCAAACATCATCTATAGAAGCCTTCCCTGAAAATGTCAGCCCTTAGAACCCCACCCCTTAGAACCTCTCTGTCCTCTTACCCTGCTTTCTTCTTCCTAGTCTCCACTATTACTAGATATTGCTGCAATAGTGTGTTCTTTTCCTGTCATTAGAGCAAGGCTTTATCTGTTTGTATCACTGGAACCTGCAATACTACCTAGCACATGATTTAATTAAAAAAAAAAAAAAAAAAAGTTGCCATTGAGTGATTTCTGACCATAAGCATGTGGTAACCCATTGCCCTGGAGTCAATTTCAACTCAATAGCGATCCTATCAGACAGAGAGGAGAACTCCCTCATAGATTTCCAAGGAGTGCCTGGTGGTTAGCAGTCATAGCTCTTAACCAGTATGCCACCAGGTACTCCTTAAAGATTTGAGGAATAAATGAATGAGGTACTAATATTCTCTTCCAGGAGTGTATAAGAATGTTGAGTGCCAGAAGTAATTAGGATCTAGTATACTGTCAAGCCAAGATAGTGTGGTGTTGTGGGATATAATTCTTCAGTCATGTGCCAAAATATATCTCAACTTTGGACCATTAAACATTAGCAAATGAATGGCTGTATTGCTGGCCCATCTCAGAAGCACACAGAACAATCCTAGAAATAACTCCAAGAATCTCCTTAAGTGTTCTGAAATGAAGGATCATGAGTAATAGCCTATTATTTATTGTTCCTCTAACATATGTGCCCCATAAGGTCCGCCAGTGGGTCACTCAGCAGCATCCATCATAGAGAGGTAGTAAGGCATGGTGGTTGAGAACAAGGATTCTGGAATGCAACTGCCTGAGTTCAGATCTCACTTCTTCCACGTATCGGCTGTGTGTCCTTGGACAAGTTACTTAGCTTCTTTACGCCTCAGTTTATTCAACTTTAAAATGGGGATACTAACGGACTCACTTTACAGAGTAGGTATGATTATTCAATGAGTTAATACATGTGCACTCCTTAGTACAGTGACCGGAACATGACTGTGTTCAATCATGTTGATTATGATTAAATAATAAAAATATTGGTGATAATAATAAGCAGTACAGACTCATTTAATAGTTACTTTATGGGTATTATGACTGCACTAGATCCTAAAACTTTTTTATGACAATTTTTTTTTTTTTTTTAGGATAAGAGAGATCTGGTTTAATAGCTGTTCATGGTTTTTTTTTTTCATTTTTTAAAAAATGTTTTATTTTTTAATTGTTCTTTAGATGAAGGTTTACAGAACAAACTAGCTTCTCATTCAACAGTTAGTACACATATTGTTTTATGACATTGGTTAACAACCCCACAACATGTCAATGCTCTCCCTTCTTGACCTAGGGTTCCCTAGTACCAGCTCTTCTGTTCCCTCCTGCCTTCTAGTTCTTGCCCCTGGGCTGGTGTGCCCCTTTAGTCTCATTTTGTTTTATGGGCCTGTCTAATCTTTGGCTGAAGGGTGAACCTCGGGAGTGACTTCATTACTGAGCTAAAGGGGTGTCCAGGGGCCATTAAACTTATTTTTGAAGTTATAGAATTGGAAGGGGTTAAAAAGAGAGTTGACATTTGGAGGCTTTTTCTTTCACACACACACAAAACAGTAACTTTTTTTTTTCATTAAACAATTAGTACATATATTGTTTTATGACATTGGTTAACCCCATGACGTATCAGTGCTCTCCCTTCTTGACCTTGGGTTCTCTATTACCAGCTTTCCTGTCCCCTCCTGCCTTCTAGTTCTTGCGCCTGGGCTGATGTGCCCCTATAGTCTTGTTTTGTCCTACGGGTCTGTCTAATCTTTGGCTAAAAGGTGAACCTCTGGAGTGACTTCATTACTGAGCTAGAAGGGTGTCCAGGGGCCATACTCTCAGGGTTTCTCCAGTCTCTGTCAGGCCAGTAAGTCTGGTCTTTTTTTGAGTGAGAATTTTGTTCTACATTTTTCTCCAGCTCTGTCCAGGACCCTCTATTGTGATTCCTGTCAGAGCAGTCAGTGGTGGTAGCCAGGCACCATCTAGTTGTACTGGATTCAGTCTGGTGGAGGCCATGGTAGTTGTGGTCTATTAGTCCTTTGGGCTAATCTTTCCCTTGTGCCTTTAATTTTCTTCATTTCTTCTTGCTACTGAAGGGGTGAGACCAGTGGAGTATCTTAGATGGCGGCTCACAGGCTTTTAAAACCCCAGACGCTACTCACCAAAGTAGAATGTAGAACATTTTCTTTATAAACTATGTTACGCCAATTGAGCTAGATGTTCCCTGAGACCATGGTCCCCACAGCCCTCAGCCCAGTAATTTGGTCCCTAAGGAAGTTTGGATATGTCCATGGAGCATCCATGACCTTATCCTAAACAAATTATACTGGCTTCCCCAGTATTGTGTACTGTTCTACCCTTCACCAAAGTTACCACTTATCTATTGTTTTATGACAAAATTTTGTATACACTCATTGACATTAAGAATGTCGTGTTTGTCATGGATGAAACTGGAGGACATTATGCTGAGTGAAAGAAGTCAATCACAAAAGGACAAATATTGTCTGAGACCTCTATTGTAAAAACCCATGAAAAAGTTCGCACACAAAATGTAACAATCTTTGTTGGTTACCAGGGATGGGAGGGGTGGGGGGGGAATACTAAATAGGCAATAGATAAGTGGTATCTTGGGTGAAGGGTGAGACAGTACACAATACAGGGAAAACTAGCACAACCTGTACAAGGAAAGGTCATGGAAGCCCCATAGACACATCCAAACTCCCTGAGGGACTGAATTGCTGGGCGGAGGGCTGCGGGGACCATGGTCTCGGGGAACATCTAGCTCAATTGGCATGACACAGCTTATAAAGACAACGCTCTACATTCTACCTTGGTGAGTAGTGTCTGGGGTCTTAAAAGCCTGTGAGCCGCCATCTAAGATACTCCACTGGTCTCATCCCTTCGGGAGCAAGGGAGAATGAAGAGAACAGGATACAAGGAAAAGATTAGTCCAAAGGACTAATTGTCCACATCTACCAAGGCCTCCACCGGAGTGAGTCCAGTACAGCTAGATGGTGCCCGGCTACCACCACTGACTGCTCTGACCAGGATCACAACAGAGGGTTCTGGACAGAGCTGGAGAAGGATGTAGAGCATAATTCTAACTCACCAAACAAAGACCAGATTTACTGGCCTAAAGGAGACTGGAGAAACCCCGAGAGTATGGCCCCCAGACACCCTTTTAGCTCAGTGGTGAAGTTACCTCCAAGGTTCACCGTTCAGCCTGGGAGTGGACAGCCCTGGAAAACCAAATGAGACTAATGAGATAACAGTAGTCCAGTGACAAGGGCCAGAAGGCAGAAGGGGACAAGGAAGCTGGTGATAGGGAACCCAAGGTTGAGTAAGGATATTGCTGATGTGTTGTGAGATTATTAACCATTGTCATGGCAATGTCAGGGCAACATTTGTAGTAACTGTGAAATGAGAAACTATTTTGTTCTGTAAGCCTTCATCTTAAGTGAGAATAATAGCACAATTGGAAGAGCGTAGTCAATGTCACTGAACTGTGTATGTAGAAATTTTTGAAACGATGTATCTTTGGCTATGTGTATTTTCACCAAAAAAAAAAAAAAATAGGTTGAGAAGTTAGAGGGTTGATATGTTGTGGGGTTGTTAACCAATGTCATAAAACAATATGTGTACTACTGTTTCATGAGAAACGATTTGTTCTGTAAGCCTTCACCTGAAGTACAATAAAATATTAAAAAAAAAAAAAAAAAGAATGTCATGTTTGAGGCAAATGGAACATATACATATTGGCTCAAATCCACCATGGGTAGAGCTGAAAAAGGAAGGAAGGGTTATACAAGGACTAACTGGGGAAAAAATTGGCCATGTTATTCCATACTAATAACTAACACCTGAATAATAATTTTCAGTTTTCAAAGCACGTGAGCATATGGTATCTTATGCTCTCACAACTCTCCTATGAGGTCATGTTATTCTTATTCCTATTATGCAGATGAGGAAAACAGATGTCAGAAAAATTAAGTGATGTGGTGTCCCAGGTTACATTACTGGTAAGTGTGGAATCAGAGCTGGAATCGGCGTCAGACACATACTCCTGTGCTCTGTCCTGTAAATCATGGCAGATCTTTTATCACTTCATAATTCAATCACCCATTCCACCTTATAGGGAAATGCAAGTAACACTTATATCCTGGATGGCAAAGAGATCTCGAGTCTCTTACAACCTACAGTTTTACAATAGTAAAGTAAGTTTGGTGAGAAGTATTAGCACCACCAAGCATGATGGAATATGGCTTATATTTATGTTCCTTCAGTTTTTATGAAGAAGCACTGTCAGGTGTTAAAGAATGAGATAAAATAGCAAAATAAAGATGGCAGCAGGTTGCATTTCCATGGGCATGATATGGTTGTTTCATATGGAAAATAAAGTGCTAACCAAAAATAAGTAACTGTTGGAATGTCATCGAGTAATAACATGCCAACACCCTAAGACTCTCATCTCAGGCCTGAAAGAGTCTATTTCTTTAACTGAAAGAAGTAGCCAGAAAAGGTTGGTCATGTTCCTCGGCCGAGGGCCTCTGCATTAGGAGAACGTGGTGCTTTCTGTGTTTCTGGGAGAATAAGTTGATGTTGGCATACACCTAGCTTGCTTTTGGAAGAGTTTCCTTGGAAAGGTTATCATTAGATGAAACCCTAGCTGACTCATTCCTGCAACATGACTCTCTTAAGCATCTGAGAGGAGGGCAGTGGCTCTGAGATGCTTGCTCTTCCTAAAACTCGTTACCATCATGTGCTTTCATATTCCAAGGCAATAATTTTCTTGTTCAATCCAGTAATCTTCTTTATAAAGGAAAACCAAATACGTAACAGCATTTTGGAAAAATTAATGTTACCTGTGTCTTTATTGTCACAAACTACTGTCTAATGAAATTTTTTTTTATTTCCAGCCTTTCTGAGTAAGCTGATGACATGCATAGAGTAAGTGGGAATAGCAGTTTCAAATTAAAATATTTCGTTTTGCATCTGCAAATTCCATGTCTCCTGCCTGCCTGATCGGAGCAATTCTTAGACCATCATTGCACAGTCCAATACAGCAGTCACTAACCACATGTGGCTCTATAAATTTACATATAAAACAATTTAAATGAAATGAAATGTAAAATTCTGTTTCTTAGTCATACTCACAATGTTTCGAGTGATCAATAGCCACATGTGGCTAGTGGCAATTGTATTGGACAGTGCAGCTGTAGAATATTTCCATCATTGTAGGAAGTTCTGTTGGATAGTGTTATTATAGACCTTATAAAGCTGAATGTGCTTGCTTTAAAAAGGTGTTCACCTCAGGTTATCAGTGCTTCATGCTGGTCACATGGGGGTAGGAGTGGGGGAGCCCACTGTTACTCCAGTTGACAACCAAGCTGGTCAGAGCTGGTGGTGCCATGGACCATGATTTCCTTCTACTGGTAGCAGTAAGGTAACTTTGCAGCTCACCAGTACCTGACTGGCTAACAAAAAAGTCTTGAGGTCAAGATAATATCGTTGGTCTAATCTCCACCTTCTCTGTTACAGAGCCTGTAGATCCACCTGGACAGTCATCTCAGACAGAGGACATCCTGCCTTAGAGAGTTGGGCTTTTCCCAAGATGACCCCGTTAGGTAGTAATTCTCCACTGCATGCCACTAGAATCACCTGGAAAGTTTTTAAAATGCAGATTCCTGGGTCCCACCCCCAGAGATTCTGAATTAATTGCTCTGGTGTGTGACCAGGATTTTTCAAAATTCCAATACACAGATATTTCAATATGCAGCCAGGGTTGAAAACCACAGCCCTGAGGTCCCTTACCAGCACCTCAAGTAGTTTTATTCCGAGTTATGTTGGCCCCTGGGTCAACCACAGGTAGTCAGTCCTGTAAGAGCACTAAACAGGGACACAGGAGACGCAGGTTTGATTTCTAGTCCTTGTACTGACTAGCCGTGTGTCCTCAGCTAGGTCACTATCCCGCCTGAGCTTCAGTGCCTTCACCTGACCAAAATCTGTATGAAATACCAGTTTCTACTAAACCTGAGCGAGTAGAACTGTGCACATCACATTGGAAGAGATCTTCTTTCTTTTGACATCCAAACTAGTTCATTTGCATTTTACATCCCCTACAAGCTGATGCTATGCAAGTCTCAAATAGCTCTGCACTTCCTCAAATAGCCCCAAGCTTGCCCAGTGTGTTTGAGGAACAGCCAGTACTAACCAGTTCCACACACTGGCCTTAGAATCCAGCTGAATACTAAGTGGCTTCTGTGTGGACCGAAGAGTGGTATTAAGTAGACAATCATCACTGATGTTTGCATTTCCAACAAAGGGCTCTAACTGGCCTCAGCTTTTATGCATCATAAGCTGACATTTCTTTAACATCCCAAGTCTTTTCTGCTACTCACTTGTGCTATCATTTCATTTTCCTATCCAGGAGTTTTTACAACTAGCCTCTAAAATCATCGCCTAATGGGCACTAAGGTGAAAGTTGTATTTATCACGACATTCTCAGGTAGTTATGACTTGAAATTCTTCCCTCTTGCCTTCTGCCAAAGCAGACTGGCTTTCTTAGAGGCTGCCGAATGCTCTCCAAATGGACCCATACCTCATGATGCTGTTAGAAGTGACATCTCCCTCCTCAGCCCGTCAGAGACAGGGATGGGATAACACCTTTCAAGGTGACAGTGTGTGTGACAGCAGGCAGAGGGGAGAGAGAACTCGCTGGCAAAGATACGGGATGCGATATCATTTGGTTTATATGCTTCATCACCGAAACTGCTTATGGTTTCAATTTGCCCATGAATCAACCTGTAAGTGCCTGAGAATAGGAAAGCAGTTACTAGCCAGCACTGGACTTCACTATTACAAATATTTAACCTCCTCAATATCTGCCAGTCCCCTCTTAAAATCCACCACTGAGTGTCTTTGGAATGCCCAGACATCCTGCTTTTAGAAAGATTTCATTCAAACCCCTCCAGAGAATGCCTGCAGCCCCTAACATGGTGTTCAGGTCTTGGGAGCCTGGCCCCCGGGAATCTTCCTGGCCTGCCACCCGCCACTTGCTGGCCCTGTATACCCCAACCCAGCTGCATGAGATAACACATCCCACCCCAAGATGTTTCTGATACTGGGCTTTGCTCATGCTGTTTCATTGGCCTGATAAACCCTCTAGCCCAGGGCTGCCCAGTAGAATATACTCTGAGCGACATTTGTAATTGCAAATTTTCTGGATGCCACATTTAAAAAAAAGTAAAAAGAATCAGGTAAAATTAATTTCAACAATATATTTCATTTCCACTACCTGTCTGTCAATTTTTCTTACTGTGGTGACTTGCGTGTTGCTATGATGCTGGAAGCTATGCCACTGTTATTTCAAATACCAGCAGGGTGACCCCATGGTGGACAGGTTTCAGCATACCTTTCAGACTAAGGCAGATTAAGAAGGAAGACCTGGCAATCTACTTCTGAAAAGTAGCTATTGAAAACCTTATGGATCACAAGGACTCAGTAGCCACATGTGGCTACAGGTTATGGTATTAGTGCAGTTTTAGCCCCATCTACCATTTTGACCAGGCTTATCCCAACCCGTCTTTTTAAGTCTCGGCTTCCTCACCTTTAGGAAGCCATCTCTGACCTCACCCTTCTGTGCCTTCATTGCTTAGTGGTCCTAAACCTTAACTTCACATTAGAATCACCCAGGGAGTTTTTCAAAAGCCCAGTGAGCAGCTGCTGTGGAAAGTGGTTTGACAGTTCCCCCAAAAGAAAATGTAGAATTCCATGTGACCCAGAAATTCCACTGCTACGCATATACCGAAAAAGACTTGAAAGCAAGGACACAAACAGATAGTTGTACACCAGCGTTCACTGCTAAAAGGTGGAAACAACCCAAGTGTCAGTCAGTAGATAAATGGGGTATATTCATACAATGAAATATCACTCAGTCATAAAAAAAGAATGAAGTTTTGATACATGCTACACCATGGGTGAACTTTGAAAACATTATACTGTGTAAATTAAGTCAGACACAAAAAGACAGATATTGTATCATCCCACTTACATGAAATATCTAGAACAGGCAAATGTGTAAAAACAAATGTTTATTAGTGGTTGCTAAGGGAAAGTGGGAGGGACAAGGGGCAATTATTGCTTAAGGGATACACAGTTTCTGTTTGGGGTGATGAAAACCTTTTGGAAATAGTGGTGATGGTTGTTCAACATAGTAAATGAATTAATGTCACTGAATTGTACACGTAAAATTGATTAAAATGGCAATTTTTACCACAATAAAATTAAATGCATATATTTATATATATATATATATAGTATGTGATACATATATGTATGTGTGTGTGTGTGTGTGTGTGTCACAACAAAAGTTAAAAACAAAAAACCCTGTGATCAGGCCTCACTTCAGACCAATTAGATGAGAAAATAAATGGGATCCAGGCTTCAGTTTTAGAGTTTAGTTGTGTTTTGGGTATTTTGTTTTTATTTATTTAACTCCTCAAGGGATCCCACTGGGCAGCCAAGAAGCCAAGACTGGGAACCATTCTAGACTGAGTCATTCCCTCACTCAACAAAATATGTATTAGTTGAGCACAGTCTGGGCCGACTGAGGAGATAGAAAGTAAATGAATGCATCATTATGTCAGATGATTCTCCATGCTATAAAGGAAAATAAAGCAGGTAGGGAACCACGTGACCTATGGGGGAGCTTCCCCTTTGGATAGAGTGATCCAGGCAGGCCTCTCTTACAGAGGGCTATTGACAACGTGGGGAAACCAGTACAAATTCCTGGAGCCTGGCTGCCTTGAAGGGGACCTAAGAACAATCCCATGAGTATTTGCTGCAATAATGCTGTGAAGCAAACAACCCCCAAATCTCAGTGGTTTATAACAAGGAACTTTTTTTATTCTGTGGGTTGGCTGGACCTTGCAGGACTGGCTTGGCTGGAATCAGCTGGGCTTGGCCAAGGCTGTTGGTTGGGTTCAGCTTTGTTCCACATGTCTCCTTGTTCTGGGACCAGCAGCTGCCTTGTTCCATATTCTTCTCACAGTGATGGCAGAAATACAAGAGAGGGGTGAGAGGAAACATACAAGGTCTCTTAAGGCCCAGGCTTGGGACTGGCACACTGTCACTTCCGCCAACACTCCATTGGCCGAAGTAAGTCACGTGACCAAGCCCCACAGCCATGAGGTGGAGACGTGTCCTGCACCCATAGTGAACTATGGCAAGGGCAGGGAGGGAGGAAAATAATGTGGCCAGGTAATACACTCTTTATACCATGTAAGGATTCTTAGTTGGTAAACCCTTGCTTACAAGCTTGAAAATGTTTGTTGTTTTATTTTTAATAAGACCTATAACCTGTCTCGGTCCCATGCTTTTATGTGCTTCTCAAATGCTCGCTGAGGTACCTGTGCAGTTCTCAATCATAGAGGTTACCACGTTGTACTCACAGGCTCTCTGTATGCAATGCTCCTTACGAACTCGGCCTACAAATTCATTGCAGCTCTATATTCTTAGCAGCTGGCTCATTGTCTGAAACATCCAGAAGCTACCACCTTATAACTGTGAGGGGTACCCAGTGCTCTCTCTACTTTTATAATATGTACCACCCTGAGAATCATACATGTGCAATATCTATCTACTGTGTAGCCTAGAAGCCCCATGAGGGCAGGAACTAGACCCATCTTGTTCATAGCCAAATCGCCAGTGCCAGTCTCAGTGACAAGCACATTGTGGGTTCTAATAAACGTTTGTTAAATTGAATGGAATTATCCTAGAATGGGCTTCAGGGAAAAAGCCATATACAAGGGTTTCGTATGAAGCTAGGACATTCCTAGGTCACTTACCCTCTCTGAGGCTCAGTCTCCCCTTCTTTAAAGTGAGGTTTATAACATGAGGTTTTACACCATGGGGATGGTATAAAGATTAAATAAGATAACCCATGTAAAGTTCTTAGACTATCGGTACATCATAAAACTCAATAAATGAATAGGTAATCTGTGGAGTAGGAACATAGGAAACCCAAATGAAATGAAATGTAATGAAAGGAATTTCATTAGACTCATCTCACAGCTTCTTTTACCCTCTGTTAGTAACTAGGTAACTAGTCAATGTAATACAGATCACATACTGTTACTTACAAGAGTTTGGGGAGAAAGAAAAGATGTCAGAAGGTAAGACCAAAGATCAGCGTTGTCCCTCTAATTTCAAAGAGTGATCATGGAAATGATAGGCCTGAAAGTTTAGCATGGGAAAGCCTAGAGAAAAACAAAACCAGCTCAAAATCCATTTGCAGACACCTGGAAGAGAATAGAGTCTTTGGTAATGAGTCCAGTAGATGTTGGAAGACCAAGTTTGTCTGATCAATGTTCTCTCTTCCTGTGACTGGTTGACAGGTCTGGAGATCAAGAGAACTTGATTAACACAGTATATCTTGACCGCAGTTGGCAGGAAAGACCTATTTACAAACTGGAAACTTTTGTCCTAGATCCAGCACAAGTCATCTTTTGTGGCTGGATGGGAAAGGAGGAGAAAAGCCAGGAAAAGAACGAATGAACGAAGAAAGAAAGAATGAATGAATAACTGAATGTTTGAAGGAAATAGAGAGTAGATAAAAGATGTCTCGCTTCAAGACTAATAGCAATAACAGGAAGCCAGTATCCAAATGGAGCCCTCGTGGCACCGTGGTTAAGAGCTTAGCTGTTAACCAAAAGGTCAGCAGTTTGAATCCACCAGCCACTCCTTGGAAACCCTATGGGGCAGTTCTACTGTTTTCCTATAGGTTTTCTATGAGTTGGAATCAACTCAACGACAATGGGTTTGTATCCAGATATTACAAGACAAGGAAACAAACTTTGAAAAGTTAACTAACTACTTGTCCAAGGAGCAGAGCAAAAGCTCAGAGCTTCAAATCATAATTCAAGATACCATTTAAGGTGGCTCTGGTGAGGAAGAATTCCAGAGAGATGTCACAGAATGGGCAGATGGCATTGTGGAGGCTGGTGTAGGTGGCATGTGGGCAGGCTGGGGCATGGGGTACAGGGCCTGCTTAGCTATCCAAAGGCATCCTAATCCACTCACTCTGAGAGTTCCAGTGGGTCACTAGCAAGTGGGTCACTTGCAGAAGTGAAGGTAAAAAATACACATGAAATCTTCTATGGATCAGAAACAAGAAGGGGAATCCCTGCCCATCTGGTTTTATCCAAATCCCAAAAAGCAGTGGTTTTCAAGTGCTAGTTTGCCAACCAGGGCTGGTCTAGGAATAATCTTTCGTGGTTCTAGAGCAAAATGGACAAAACAAGGCTAATGCACAGATGGTGAGTTTTTTGTAGAGTTAATTTATGCTGTGTAAAAGACTGTTTTCTACTTCCTAGTGCTGTTCTATCCTTTCTTAAAATATTTAGGCTGTGATAATGGATGGTAATTGGTGGTTGTGGTTTATTTTCTTAATGCCCTTACTTAACAAATAAAACTTAGTAATTCTGTGTAGGTCCCTATGCCTGTTAATTGTGAACTTTCAGTGAAGTGTAACACATAAGTGCACGACTTGATTAATTTTTGCAAAGTGGATACACACAAATAGCTAGAACCCAGGTCAAGAAACAGAACACGTCTTGTACCTCAAAGACAGCCAGGGTCCTTTTCTAAGTACTGTCCTCACCCAAACACAACCACTCTGACTTCTGACAGCCTGCTTTTGTTCTTTACGTGAATGAAATCATACAGCATGTTCTGTTTTACGTCTGCCTTCTTTCACTCAACATTATGTTCAAGAGATTTATCCATGTTTTGTAGGTTGTTGTGGCTGGCTTGTTCTCATTGCTGCAAGGGTATAACTGTTCCATCTGTATGTGCTTATTCGTCCTACTGCAGATGGGTTGTTTCCACTGTGCGACCATTATAAATATTGCAATTACAAGCTATTTTGTAGGTGTCTTTTTGGGTACATATATCCAGTTTTGTGGGGTGCCTTTCTAAGCATCTGTTACTAGACATGGGAGATGAAATCAGTGATATCAACATTACAAATCTGATAAATGAGGTGATGTATAATGTACGTGAAACTTTTTGAATCATTGATATGATGCAAATATATATGAGGCCCCTTTCAGAAAGATCCTCTGCCATTTCCCTCTACCCATCTAAAAGGCCGGCACCTTTCTTGAAATATTTTCTCACCACTGTCATGCCTCCCAACTCCATATAGTATATAGGGTCTATGGCAGTCGTTCTCAACTCTCACCCAGGGAACACAGACAGATATACCAAAGTGTCTACACAGGAGCACTGCCAAATATCTGTTGATATGTAGATTTTATTTTTACTACACCTAAGAATCCATAAGTTCACAACATCATCTATCAAAGGCATGCTGAGCAAATCATCTAAAAAGGTGGGGTCTTGGGCTGCCATAACAAAATAACACAAAGTGAGTAGCTTTAAAGAATAGACATTTATTTACTAACAGTTCTCGAGGCTAGAAGTCCAAATTCAGGATGTCAGTCACATCGATTCCTTCTAAAGGCCCTGAGACAGGAACTGTCCATGCCTGTCTTCTGGTGTCTGGTGACTTGAGTCAATCCTTGGCATTTCTCTACTGCTTACAGATACATCTGCCTCTGCCATATGGCATCTACCTTCCTCCTGTGTTTGTGACTCTGACTCTATTTCCTGGTCATTTTTCTTTTATGAGACACCACTCAGAAGGGATCAGGACTAAGACCCACCCTACACCAGTATGACTTCATTAATTTAACTCATAATTGTATCTGCAAAGAAAACCCCAAACAAGATCAGCATCACCATTGCAGGGGCTAGGACTTCAACATACTTCTTTGAGGGACACAATTGAATCCGTAACGGGTAGAAACCAAGATACAGCTTACTGGAAGTAAGAGGAAGGAGCTATAGCAAAATAATCAGTGCAGCTACAAAGGAAATTTGCATATTTACCAGACTGTATGAGAACTTGGCCTTGTGAGCACAAAGAAAACATCGCTGGGACAGTGAGCTTTCTACTCAAATCAGAAACACTACTAAAGGGAGCTCGCATAAGAATGTTTTTGCAGATTGGGGGAAATATTGAGGTACGTGGCTATGGTGTCATTGCTAATGTTTCCTGACTTGTTCAGTGTTTAGGTTCCTTAGTCCCTTGAGCATGTTGTCAACATTTTTAGCATTTTAACCCCAAAGATTTGCCCAAGTCGGGAATTGCAGTTATAGCCAATGATGCTATTTTCCATGTGGCTATCATAGCAACACTGTGCACTTTTACCTGGTTTCATGTAGTGGGGGTAAACATGTTTCTTTACAAGTCCTATGAGATCAGAATTGCTTGTAGGCAAAGAAGCGCACCCTTGATTTAGGAAAAATCTTCAGGAACCTTTTAATTATGCAAAGATAGATCCCAGAGAAAATCTAGAGATGAGACAAATTACTGTTGATCAAGGACAACAACAGAAGAAGAAGGGTAGATTTGTACCTTGACAGCTTACTGGAAGGTCAGGACCAAAAGGGAGAAAAGGGTAGCATAGTACTGAGAAATATGGTGGATACCAGAGCCAATGAGGAAATACGGCCAGTGAGAAATTTCCTGTAGTGAGGATGGATGGGTATTAGTGATACCTAATGTTAACATTGAGGCATTTCCTATTCTGCTTTGTGTTGTAATACCCCTTCAGAGGACCTTACCACAAATTTCAGTAAGGTTCTATTACATACAGTAGTCATCCGTCTGGCGCACGTTGGGAAATGAAGGAAGTGGGGTTAGGTCAGTCTTGGGCTGAAGTGGTAAAGAGAGAAGACAAGTGTCCCAGGTGGCAAGACAGGAAGAGGTGGTTGAAAGATGGAGTCAAGAGCCTGAGTGCTGAGTGGAAATAACCCAGAATTTTCTCCTTAGGAGAAAGACTCCTTAGGAATACTCAGAAATGTTGGAAGGCCACTAGACTTATCACAGAGCATGGGATGTTGGGGCGAGGGTTCCAATCATTTTATGTGAAAATTAAAAAGAACAGTGACCCCAGAAAGCTGGAAGACTTGAAGACATAGAGGATACATGAATACTTACTGAGTAATTCAAATTAGGATCCAAGTACCTCAATCTTTGAAAAGTTCACAGAGTTTCATTTTTATATTTTTTCCACCTCCTGTTTTATTCTTGCAGTTATCCCTTGCTTTTAGTCTATGTAGAAATGACTCATTTTAGCATTCTTTGCTTGCTTGCTTGCTTGATCAACCAAGGACATGTGCAAAACCAAAACCCTAGGGGAATGGAATCTTTCTTTACCCCAGCCTGGGTCTCAGAGCAGGGTGTGTGTCTGTAAAGGACGTTATAAACAGGGCCACAAAAAGAAGGAAAATCAATTACTAGCTTAAGGACAAACTTGTTTACTCTTAAATATTTTTTTTTTTTCCAGAGTCAGCAAAGCCAGAGTCATCATGCCTATGAAACTGCATTTGCATTTCTAGTACAAATAAGAAAAATGAATTCTAGCTAGAGCATGTCCTTAAAGAGACTATAAATCCACTCTCTTGACTAGAGTACTGGGCACTATTTTGATTGTTATATGCGCATGTATGTTGTACTTGAAAGTTAAGGTAAGCGAGAAATTTGGGCAAGGAGCCAGTGGGGACATTTTACCATGGGAACAATTTCACAACAGAAAGCCATCTCTTCTGTTGAAAACTGCTTATACCTTGCTAACTTTGTAGACATTTATTCCACAGTGAAGTTTGGCTTATGGTGGGTTAAGAATTAGATACTCTTTGTGTATAGTTCAAGTGAAGGCCACTAGCTATGACTTCACTTTGGCTGGGGTTTCCCTGTAATCCATTTAGCAAATTAAAGAGATTACTTTGATTGGTGCCATTATCTACTATTGTCTTGCCGGTGAACCACTTAACCTGTGCTTAATTGAAAGAGATAGAGAGGGTACAGTAACAAATACGATCAAAAGGAAGGGGCAATAGGATCTGTAGGCCAAACAAATGATCAGCACTGGGCTAACAATAGCAGATTAGAGGTGAGATCAATCAATTAGAAGCTATTGTAGGCATTGGGTGGTTGCCAGGCTTTCTAATAGCCTAAGCCTTCATGCCTCTCTGTTTAGGAGGATTTTAATGACTGGGAGTTGATGTGGTTATTTCAATAATTACTTACTTTTATAATTACTTCATTAGAATACTAAATGTATTGCTTCGCAAAGCTCAATGAAGGATCTCTTTATTCCCCCACACATGCAGCCATATTGGAGGCCACCTCTTACCCCAGAGAAGTCTCCTGTTCGGAAGAGGCTGCGGTTTGGAAAATAGCTGTGTTCATGTTGAATCAATAATCATATATTAAGACCTGCTCTGCAAGGCACTGTGCTAGGTTCAGAGTACAGAGATAAATGAGGCACTGTCTTTGGGGGAGTGTAAACCCAGAAGCATAATTTCAATGTAATTTGATACATGTTAGGATAAGATTATGCCAAGGGCATGCATTAGTCACAGTTTGGTAGAGAAAAGAGAGACCCTTCTAGTTGTTTCAAACAGGAAGGGATTTAATATAGGGAATTAGGTACCAGACCTAGAATTGGAATTAGGTACCCATCAGGAACCCCATTACCTGACTCACCTCATTTCCGACTACCCCTTCCCTCCCTTGCCATGCTTGACCTCCTAACTATTCCTTGAATTCCCTAGTGCACCTCCAGCATAGCCACCACCTGTCTGTCAGTGGCGGCTTGTGTGTAACTATGATGCTGAGCAGGTTTCAGCAGTGCCTAGGCTAAGACAGACTAGGAAAAAAGGCCTGGCAGTCTACTTTCAAAAATCAGCCAGTGAAAACCCTATGGATCACAATGGTCCAACTTGCAACCAATCATGGGGATGGCACAGGACCGGGCAGCATTTCATTTCATCGTGCATGAGTCGGGGGCCCAACTCTGTGGTAGCTAACAACAATACCATCACTAGGTGAGCAGGTAGAAGGGACACCAGGACGCTACCGCTAGAATATAGGTCCGAGATCACACACCAGAGCTGCAGTCCATAGGTCAGGAAGCTGCTGCTGCAATACCACCAGTGCACCTGCCATGACAGCTTGCCACTGCAGCCACTCCTATCTCTGGGACTTTCCTTGTCAGCTTTCACTGTCACAGACAGATGGCTTCTGCTTCACTCCTACCTTCCAAACCTCAAGTAAGAGAATCTGTGAAACCTAGTATTAATGTTCTCAACCTCTCCAAGTGGAAGGAAGGAGAACTGAAGGATGGGAGAGCCCACCTGCACAGGCAAGTGTAGTTTTTTAGCTTTCCAACTACTCCAAGTAGAAAGAAGGTGAAGTGGAGGTGGGGGAAGCCTACCCAGTTGTCCACCATGGGATCTCATGGGAACATGGAGGAGAGACACTGTTTCTCCCTTTTTCAGGTGAGAACCCTAAGGCTGAAAGTGGTTACATAACTTGCTTTAGCTCTCACAGCAGGTAGGGTACCAAGCCAGGTTTACCCAGCCAGTTCTCCTGAGTCTGCAGCTCTTGTTTTACCCCGCATCATCTCCGTTGGCTGCTCACAACTTAGTGCTACCAAAACCCATTGCTGTCAAGTCAATTCCAACTCACAGGGACCCTTTAGGACAGAGTGGAACTGCCTCATAGGGTTTCCAAGGCTGTAATCTTTAGAAGCAAACTGCTACATCTTCCTCCTGCCAAAGTCTGGTGGATTTGAACCACCAACATTTGGTTAGCAGCTAAATGCTTAACCACTGCACCACCAGGTCAACATAGGTCAAAATCAAGAGCCTAAGTCCCCAGAAAGCCTTTTGCACTCTTGTAGAATTACGGCAATGACCCCTAACTTTTACCAACAGGACTAGACAAGAAAGCATAGGCTGGTCTGTGTAGACAAATCAGAACTCCTAGAATGACAACTCAAAGCTGGAGCCTTTCTTGTGGCAGGTCATCATTGCTACAATACCCTGTCCGCATAGGTTGAACGACATCAAACAACTTCTCTATTTTGGGCCTGACCCCAAGTGGAAATGCTTTGGTTCCTCTGTATCTCAATACCAGTGCCACATCATTCTGACAGGAGGTCACGTAATTGCTGAAATTAAAGAGTAATACCTGACACCTTAGAGGTGGCTCACTGGAGTCTGAATATTTATTTAATGGAAATGGAGTAAGCATGACCTTGCTGGGTCAGGCCGACTGTTTCTCTCCCTGACACACCTTGTGAAGAAACAGAGAAATTTTAAGCTGCGGATCAATAAGGTCATCTGCTGTGGGACTGCCGTATGGGCAGGATTATTCCATCATCAGGAGTAGCCACAAGAATTTCTAAGGGAACAATTTGTGAATAGCACTGCATTAGGCCCAGCCAAATGGGACTAATGACATAGTCTCTAAGTAACTCTAACTTTGGGCATTTGTATGAGGGTGGCAAGCAGCCTTCTTAAAGGGCTCCCATGATCCTCACCTTCTAGTATTCACGCCTTAGGTAATCCTTCCCTTTCTACACGTGCACTGGACCTTGTGACTTTCTTCTAACAAATAATATATGAAAAAAGTGATGGGACATGGTTTCCAAGATTAGGTTACAAAAGACTGTGACTTCCGTCTTGCAGGCACTGTTTTGCTGGCTTTTGTTCTCTCCTTGCTTTGATGCTTGCTTTGATGAAGTAAGCTGCCATGTTGGAGAGGTTCACATGGCATGGAACTGAGGGGAGTCTCTGGTCAATGGGGAGCAAGGAAGTGAAGTAGTCCTCTGTCCAACAACCCTGCAAGGAGCTGAATCCTACCAACAACCAGTGAGTGAGCTTGGAAGCATATGCTTCCCCACTTGAGTCTTAAGATAACTGTAGCCATGACCTTGACTGAAGCCTGAGAGATACTTGAAGGAGAAAACCCAGCTAAGGCAGGCTTAGATTCCTGACCTAAAGAAACTGTGAGAAAACAATGTTATTGTTTCAGGCCACTGAGTTTTGGGCTTAAAACATAGCAATAAATGGACTAATACAATGAAGCAGGCAGCGTTCCAAAATACAGATTTATAGTGCTCCATAATTCTCTGTAAGATGAAAGGTAGAGGAGGGTCTCAAGATGCTTAGTAAAACCATCTGGATGTGCATTCAGTATTATTCAAGTCAAAACGTTCATTCATGTTTGAACAGCAATTGCATTCAGCAGTTGACTTTAGAGCAGCTCTGTGAGATAGGTGGCCCAATATTCATTTATGTTTTCATTCATGTATTCACTCATTCATTCACTCATTTATTCAACAAATATGAATTGAGTGCTTATGCATCCTCAGGTATTATGTCAGATGCTGGGGATACAGTGTCCTCATAGAACTTCCAGTTAAATAGTCAAGGGCAGCATTGCATCGATGATCACAACCGTAAATGTATAATTAAACCCTGAGATGAGTTTTCTGAAGTAAGGAATGGTCTGAACAAAGGATCTTGACCCATATTGGGGTGGGAGTCAAAGAAACTTCCCTGAGGAAGTGATGTGGGGGTGAATTCTGAAGAAGATGTTAACTACGTGAATTGGGAAAGGAGATGCATTCCAGTCAGAGGGAGTAGTGTGTACAAAGGCCTTGTGCTGGGAAGACCCACTGTTTGCTCAAGGCACTGGAGAGGGAGAAGGAGAGCTGGGCTGGATTTGTGCTGTTAAAAGGTCAGTCTGTCTGCTGTGTGGAGAACCAGTTGGAGGGAAACTTGAGTTGATCCTAGGAGACCAGTTAAGGTGCTCTTGCAGTAACCAGATGAGAGATGATGGAGCCATATACTTGGGTGGTGGTGAAGGACTGGAGCAAGGTGAGTGTTTTGAGACAGACTCATTGGGTGAAGTATATAAGACTGGGTGATGAGGTGGGGGTGATGCAGAGGAGGTATTCTGATTATCCCTACCTTACAAATGAGGCATTGAGGCTTTGAGAGGGTACCAACTTGCCCAAAGTCAATGGCAGAGCCAAGATTATAGATGCTAAATTTCATTTTAGACCACTGAGTACGAAAGACCGGTTTTCTCTTTATTCTGTCTCCATCTCTATAACCACAAGTATACACACACAAACACACACATTCACGCACCCTCAGCAACACTAGTGCGTGCATACCCACACACACAAACACAAAACCCAAATTCCAAAAAATAAAAGCCCTAATCACTTTTTCTGACTTCCTTATTTTTGTAATGTTTAACCCTTCTGTCTTAGTTTCTTCAAGCTGCTATAACAGAAATGCCACAAGTGGGTGGCTTTAGTGAAGAGAAATTTATTTCTCACAGTTTAGGAGGTTAGAAGTCCAAATTCGGGGTGCTGCCTCTAGGGGAAGGCTTTCACTGCCCACTCTGGGGGAAAATCCTTGTCTCAGCTTCTCTAGTGTTCTTCTTGGCATTCCTTGGAGATATCCACATGGCGATTATCTAACCCCATTCGTGCTTACTTGTCTCTGTGCCTAACCTGTTTTTTTTATATCTCAAAAGTGGTTGGTTTAAGACACACCCTTCACTGATAAGGCCTCATTAACAAAGAAAGCTATATTCCCAAATGAGATTACATCCATAGGTATAGGGTTTAGGATTTATCATACATATTTTAGGGGGACACAATTCAATTCATAACACCCTTTGTCTCCATCAGGGGTCATTTCCTAGCTGTTGTTAGGTGCTGAGTCGGTTCCGACTCATAGCGACCCTATGTACAACAAAACAAAACACTGCCACATCCTGCACCATCCTTACAATTGTTGCTATGTTTGAGCCCATTGTTGCATCCACTGTCAGTCCATCTCATTGAGGGTCTTCTTCTATGTTACTGACCGTCTACTTTACCAAGCATGATGTCTTTCTCCAGGGACTGGTCCCTCCTGATAACGTGCCCAAAGTACATGTGATGAAATCTTGCCATCCTCACTTCTGAGGAGAATTCTGGCTGAACTTATTCCAAGACAGATATTCAATATTCTTCACCAACACCGTAATTTAAAGGTGTCAATTCTTCTTCGGTCTTCCTTATTCATTGTCCAGCTTTCACATGACTATGAGGCGATTGAAAATACCATGGCCTGGGTCAGGCGCACCTTAATCCTCAAGGTAACATCTTTGCTGTTAAACACTTTAAAGAGGTCTTTTGTAGCAGATTTGCCCAATGAAATACATCATTTGATTTCTTGACTGCTGCTTCCATGGGCATTGATTGTGTATCCAAGGGAAATGAAATCCTTGACAACTTCAATCTTTTCTCTGTTTATCATGATGTTGCTTATTGGTCCAGTTGTGAGGATTTTTGTTTTCTTTATGTTGAGGTGTAATCCATACTGAAGGCTGTGGTCTTTGATCTTCATCAGGAAGGGCTGCAAGTCCTCTTCACTTTCAGCAAGGAAGGTTGTGTCATCCACGTTTTGCAGGTTGTTGATGAGTCTTCTCCAACCTGGATGTCATATTCTTCTTCATATAGTCTAGCTTTTCAGATTATTTGCTCAGCATACAGATTGAATAAGTATGGTGAAAGGATACAACCCTGATGCATACTTTTCCTGATTTTAAACCAGGCAGTTTCCCCTTGTTCTTTTCAAACGACTGCCTTTTGGTCTATGTGCAGGTTCCACATGAGTACAATTAAGTGCTCTGGAATTCTCATTCTTCACAATATTATCTGTAATTTTTTACGATCCACACAGTCTAATGCCTTTGCGTAGTCAATAAAATATCTTTCTGGTATTCTCTGCTTTCAGCCAAGATCCATCTGACATCTGACCTGGCTGGTATTTGAAATACTGGTGGCATAGCTTCCAGCATCCCAGCAGCATGCAAGCCACCACATTACGACAAACTGACAGACAAGTAGTGGATTTCCTAACTACCCAGCCCTGTTCAATTAAGTACTAACTCTTGATCCTTGTTTACGATCTGTGTTGAGTTTATTCTCTTCTTTCCCTCTTTACTGCCACCACTCTAGCACTGTTGCAGTACCTTCCACACCTTCTCTTCCTCTCAAGCCTCTTTCTTCTCCAGTGCATCCTGTACAACGTTGCTAGATTGATTTTCTTCAGCCACCTCTTTCATCGTAACAAATCCTGTTCATCAACTTCAGGTGCTTCCTCTGCTTACGGTTTAAAGCACTATCTTCTTACTCTGCCATTTAGGCCCTCCAGAGGCAACTCCCTAATTATTTTTCTTTATAATTCTGGGTTCCTCCAAACTGACTTAATATTACCCACTCCTAACTGGCCATCTTAACATTTTAATGGTACCCAAGAATCATTAAGGAGCCCTGGTGGCCCAGTGATTAAGAGCTCGGCAGCTAACCAAAAGGTCAGTAGTCTGAACCCACCAGCCGCTCTACAAAAGAAAGATGTGGCAGTCTGCTTCCTTAAAGATTTACAGCTTTGGAAACCCTATGGGATGAGTCAGAATCGACTCAACAGCAATGGGTTTGGTTTTTTTTTTTTTTTTTGGGGGGGGGGGATGAAGAATCGACAAAGTTCTTTCAAATATGGTAGTCTAATGTTCGAAACAACCCTGCAAGGTAGGCATTTTTATATTTCACAGGTAAGAAAATTGAGGCTCAGAGAGATTAATTCCACACAACTGAATGGCAAAGCCCAGATTCCAAACCTAGTCTTTAACTCTGAATCTAGTGCCCTTTCTACTCTACCACAGCTGCCTCCCATGAAAGCAGCTGCCTACAAACAGTAATTTTAGGGACAGCAGGAAAGGCTAACTGTAATTCTTCTGCCTACCTGTAGCTCCACTTCTAAAAGCAAATGCATTCCTACATCACTAGTTCTTAAAATCTCCCAATTACCAGATCCATCCCTTTATCTTGCAGTGGCTCCCCTGTTAGTCATGCTGATAATGATAATAACATTTGTTGAGTGATGACTATATCCCAAGCACTATTCCAGGTGCTTTTCATGTATTAATTGATATCATCCTCAGGACATCCCTTTGAGGAAGGCTCAGAGAGGTTACGTAATTTGCCCAAGGTCACGCAGCTAAGTGGCAGAGTCAGGAGTCAACCTCAGATAATCTGGCTTCACAGTTTTTACTGTTAACCACTACATGATGCCAGTTTTCAATTAAAATGGTAATATTGTAAGTAGCAAATATATTAAAAATTATGAGAATAAGTGCTATTAGTCATTTATACCTTAGTATGATTGAATCTACAAATCATTTCACCAAATTCTGTGTGTTAGCAGAATAGGAAGAGAGCATGAGGCCATCAAAGACCTCATTTTCAGACTTAAATTTTTTTCCATGAGCTTGGCAGAGTGGATGGCAAGGGGATAGTAAGCAGATGAAAGTTTAGAGAAGTAGAGAGGAGAGACAAGGGGGGCGGAGAGAAGGGAAGAGGAACAGAGAGGGGAAGCAGAGGGTCCTGAAGATACCTCTTCCCACCTTGTTTTCCCTTGAGCTTGCCTTAGACCACTTCCTATGTTACTTTCTTTCTGCTGTTGGACCATGGAGCCCAGTTCTAGCTTCATGGAAGAGCAGGAGAAGACGTGGTCAGCATTGCCCCTGCTGGGCCATCCCAGATGCCAGGGGCTGGGCTTCCTTCAGGCTGGAGATACGATCCTAACTTCTATGCAGGGATGGCCCTCCCAGGACCAAGGGAGTCTCTCTAACTCACACAGTGAATGTGAAGCCACTTCCATTCATTTACACCGGCTCTTTTTTTTTTTTTTTTCCTCAAAGAATAAAACTATTATTCACTCCTGTTTTTTTTATTATTATTTTGGTAAATATATGTGGAACAAAATGTTTGCCATTCCAGCGTTCTTCACATTTACAGTTCAGTGACGTTAACTTAAGTTCATCATATTGTTTAACCATCACCCTTATCCATTCCCAGATTTTTCCATCACCTTAAACAGGAGCTTAGTGTTCCCTAAGCATTGAGTCCTCCTTTTCCTCTTCGGCTTGCCCACTCCTTGTAACCACAAATACCGTTTAAGCCAATTCTTTATTAGAATGAAAAGACATATCTAGTTTTTTGGGGTTTTTTTGCTCTTTCGTTGTCAGTGTCTCTGCTTAGATAGGGTATAACCACAAGCAGAAAAGATACGAAAGACAGAAAAATCCCCACCCCCTTCTCCCAGAAGAATAAGTCACAAACGGTCAAACTCTATTACTCCGTGTGAGGATCCTTCTAGCAATCGGGCTCTCCAGGGAGGGGCTGGACAGCTCTGTGAGGTTTTCTGACTGTGGAGGGCTTCAAGCAAAGCTGAATGGCTACTTAGGAAGAGATGCTGTGGCAAGAGTGCAAATAAAGGAAAGACTAGATACACTGATGGCCACTTCCAACCTAAGTGTTGTACTTCCCCTGTGTCTTTCTACTTCTCTAACCTTCCATCTCTTAACTGTTCCCCAGGCTACCCTCTACCAAGTTCATGAGGGAAAAAAACCAAACCTGAAAATGTGGGTGATTCAACCCTTTTCACTGTTACTCTGTAAAATTTCCCAAACTGTTACTCAAGTTATTTCAGTACTCCATTGGCTACTTTTACCTTATCCTGACACCTGTACTATTACTTATTCAGTACTTCTCTTTAAATCAACCTATCGCTCCCTTGTGCCAGTTGCCATTGAGTCGACTCATAGTGACTCCATGGGTGTCAGCGTAGAACTGTGATCCATAGGGCTTTCAATAGCTGATGTTTTTGAAAGTAGATCTCTAGGCCCTTTCTTCTGAGGCACCCCTGGGTAGACTCAAACCATAAACCTTTCTGTTAACATCTAAGCTTGTTAACCCAGGAACTCCAAATCAACCTATATTTTTACATGAATGGTTTCTCTTATATAAAGGTATACATACCTCTGCCATAAATGGAAAAAAAAAATTACTATCACTTGTGGTTAAAAGAAGGTAACCTTTCAACTAGCTACAGCTTTTTGCTTTCTCTTTGTTTAGGGGAGATTAGAAAGGTAGTAAAAAGAGACACATTGCAACAACAAGGGCTCTCTCTTTGCTCCATAATCAGAAGCAATGGAAAAGGCAATTTGTTTCTCACCGTGTGACTTAGTTTTGCCATTTGTGTTTGTGTATCGCAAAAGTTGATTCACATTCCACCAGTCGTACAGGTCCCCATCTTGGGAGGAAATGCACTGTTGAAACTCAGAGCCTCTTGAACAAAGTTGACAACCCGTGGTGCTCTTCCGTAGACTCTGGTGTTCCCTCATTCCCACAGACACTGAATTTATTCGCCCGTCTCCACCTGAAATTCATTTCTGACATAGCTTTGTTTTTCCCATATATTCTGTATTCCAAACCACACTTCTTCTTATGTTTCTACTTGTAAGAAAGAGAAAGAAGCTAAATTTTTGGAATAAGCAATTTCTTCACAGGGAGTCCCAAGGCTGCACTGATATAAAAGCTAAATAACCTCTCATTCTAAGGGATGTTGGTCCCTCAGGCCAGGGCTGAGGTCATTAGCAGGGCAGGCGGGGGAAGCATGGATGGTAACTGCGTCCATTCATCCTGGTCCACACAGAGATAGACACCCTCAGCCCCCTTTAGGCCAGCAGCCTTCCGAGCAACAAGAGTCACCTAGAAAATTCCACCTCCTTCTGTATAGGCTGAAAGAACTTAAAGGACCACCCTCTTCTCGCACATTGTCAAATGATGAAATACATGGAAAGCTCTTCGTAAATTGGAAAGTGTTCTGTTGTTGTTGTGTGCCATCGAGCTGATTCCAACTCACAGCGACCCTCTGTAGATATAAGGTATTGAATATTTTTCACTATCAGTTTCTTTTAAAAACTGAATCCAGTCGGATGCAAACAGCCATCTTGAGAAATGATTGCAGCTCGTGATAGGAACATTTTTTCTTCCATTTGTTGTCAGCCATATTCCCTTAGCGTTTGATAAAAGCAGATGAACTGTGATCCTAAATGTTCAGGCTGTGTGCACAGGATCACACACTCATACATTCAGTGTGCGGTAAAAAGAGGGGTGGGGAGAAATGTTCTATTAAATTTTTACAAATCTGGTGGGTTTTTAAAAAATGAAAATCCATATTTAATAAAAAATAAATATCTAGTGTGTCCATACAGTTGAAAGTATCAAGCGTACTAAGTGCCAAATATAGATAGCACAATGGTGTCTAAGAAATTCAAGCTGTAAGTACTATAAAGCAGTTACAAGGAATTGTCCAGTGTGGCTAACAGGCAATAGTGCGTTTAGCAGTCAATTCTGTTTGTACTGTAGCCCCAACTCGGGGAGAAACGAGAGAAATGGCTAAAGACGTGTTATGGAATCTGTTTAAAGGTAATTAGCCACAAAAGATCTAGAGAGGCTTTGGAATTGAGTTCAAAAGCAGAGTGTAAAACAGTTGATCACATCTTCCACCACAGTCAGGGTCGGGCTGGTGGTGGAAATTACTGTAAGACTTTTGGAGCTAATGGAAGCCAAGGGGTCACAGCCAATGTGCTATTTACTTTGGTCCAAGTCTTTGGTGCAGAACATTACTGGGTGTTTTTGCTGCCACTTGAAATCAAATCCCAGCTCCCTTTATCCAAATAACCCATGAGCCCAGGACAAGATTGAGGGCAATTTGCATGTGTGAGGCACTCCACTGCAGGTGGTATCCAGTTGGTGAATGATTACCTGGCCAAAGGCTGCCTTTTAAAGGAGAGTACCCCTTCATCATCTTTTCTCCAATGGAGACGCTTCCATTCCCATTCATCAGCTGATCGCCCTACAGTAGAAAACAATACAAGAGGAGAGCCGAGAGAGGTCATCCCAGAGTCGCCATTTTCAAAGAGAATTTGCCATCCTTTGGAGCACATTCTCTCTGGCAGTCATTCCAAGTCCTCTTCTCTTCTGTCCTAAAGCCTGAAAATTCTACTGTAATGTTTTCTGCAGTAATTTGAGACACTGATCTTTACTCCCACCTATTCCCTTCTCTTTATCCCTCCCTTTTAAGAAAATTTCTCTTCCAAAGGCCATTTCCCCCAGACAGAAGACCAGAACACTCTATTATTCCCCACACCTTGTACTTTACCTATATTTAGAGGTCTTACCTTGTGCAATGATAATTCCATGAGCCAAAGACAATGTCAACTCAGTTACACTGTTCACCACTGAGGCAAAAGTCCATGATGTCAAAGTCCATGCCGTCCCCATAGCCAGCACAGGCAGCCTTTCAGATGGGTCGTGTAGTGGATTAGAACACAGGTCTGCAGCCAAATAAATTGAATTGAAATATAAACTCCACCTCCGATAAACTGTGGTACCCTGATCAGGTTCCTTGGTGTTTCTGACTCTATATGCTCATTTGCCAAAAACAGTAAGTAACGCCTCCTTCACAGGGATGCTGTGAGGTTAAAATAAATTATGTGTGTAAAGCACTGAGCATGATGCTGAACATGTGGCAAAAGCTCCGTGAAGATAGCTTAACAACTACAGGCTGTCATAGAGACAGGAATGGGTGGTTTACTGGTAGAATCTCACCTTCTGTGCGAGAGACCTGGGGTTCCCTTCCTGTCCGGTGTACCTCATGCTGCCGCCACCTGTCTTTCAGTGGAGGCTTGTGAGTTGCGATGATGCTGAACAGGTTTCAGCAGAGCTTCTGGACTAAGATGGGCTAGGAAGAAAGGCCAGGTGATCTACCTTTGAAAATTAGTCAGTGAAAACCCTATGAACCACACTGGTTCGATCTGCAACTGGTCGTGGGGATGGTGTAGGACCAGGCAATGTTTTGTTCCATTGTGGGTGGGCTCACCATGAGTTGGGGGTCAACTTGATGGCAGCTGACAATAACAACATCAGAGAGACAGAGAATCCATGCTCTCCAGCCACCTCTCAGTCACAAAGACTTACCTTTTCCAGAAGTCCAAGTTTGTCACAGATGTCTTATGTATGTTGTCTGACTAAACAGAGCCGCAAGGAGCTTTGCCTCAGCACCGTGACATGTCATCGTGTGTTAAACATCAGCAAAGAAGGATTCCGCTCTCCATAACTCACATCTACTTGAAATAATTCCACTTGACTTCATTAAGCTTGAAGAATTGCACTTTTCCTTCACCCCTTTCTTCCCTATACTTACTTAGCCTTTACAACTCAAAAGATAATTGCTCTATTAACAAATGTTGATAGCGTCATAAAGGAGTGGGAGAGGGAGGAAAAGGACTTTTTTCTTTCTGGGCCATTCCCTCCAGTTTCTTGGAAGTACTGGAGAGCAATGGAATACGCCATAAATAATCTTTGGAATGAAATCAGAGGATTCATTTTTCAGCCACTAACAGTTCTTAGCAAAAGACTCAGAAACCTTGTGGGGAATGAGGCTATCAGGAATTTTCCTAGTGGCTGTAAGGATGTCACCACAACTCTGAGCTGTGAAGAAATCTTGACTTTACTGGAAATTAGGGGAAGACTCTGGCAGGTACTGGTAGGGCCTGTGGAAATTCCCCACTGGGTCCTGGGGCTGGGGATTGAACAGAGCCTTCTGGAGAATGCTCTTCTCTTTTTCAGGCTGAAGTGTTAGGCTGTTCAAATAGGAATTTCCTGTAACTGTGTGAAGGCCCTCATGACTGGGGAAGAAAATTCCTTCGTGATCTCCCCAAAACATCCAGAAGACTTTCCCAGGAGAACCCCTGACCTGGGGTCTCCAGCTGGGCACACGATAACAATGTTTCGGAGTCAGAGGGCCCCCTGCTCTGCTCGTGCAATTCACCTTCTTGAAGTGACTGTGCTTATCGGTTGATAATCGGTCTCTCGGGTGTCTTGAACTTTTTCTTGGATGTTGTTCTTTTTATAAGTGCTTTTGACAGTGAAGAGTGTACTTAGCTCTCTGCTCCCCACCCCCTTTTCTTTTGCTCTCCCCCAGAACATGAACTTTGATTTGTCTTTGGCCCAGTGATAATGTTTTCCTTGTGAATTATATGTGAAATTACCCCACCATCAATGCCCAAGT
This sequence comes from Dugong dugon, assembly GCA_030035585.1. Taxonomy (NCBI): domain Eukaryota; kingdom Metazoa; phylum Chordata; class Mammalia; order Sirenia; family Dugongidae; genus Dugong; species Dugong dugon. Next base: position 14,243,566 of record CM057480.1, on the reverse strand, counting down.
CCTCTCCTCACCTCTGACCCTGGAATTTTCTACAGCTTGCTCGTATGTAGGGGAATGATGGCAAGCGTATTGGTGAGGAGACGGTTTCTGCTCCACCACAGATCACCTCTGTCATGCTGGAAAAACAAACCCTTTCCTTTCTGGAGTACCTCAGTTTCTCCTTCTGAAAAAAATGTGGGATTGAGGCAAACTTATCTTTAAGATCTCTCCCAGCATTAACATTTCAAGATTCTAATCCAGCTGCTCAATAAAAACATATGCAAATACGCACATAGATACACACATATAGTTCTTCCTTGGTTCACGAAGGCACAGCTCATTCCCGAAGATCAGTTTGAGTTCATACATTCAATGGTGTGCATTCTGTAAAATAATTTAAGCAGTTAGCTGCACTCGCAGAAAACAGTCATTCATAGCCCCAAATAGAATGAGAAAGTTTTCTTTGTACTTGGCTTTTTAAAGGCTGTAAAAATGCTTACCCTAAGTCTTAGATATAATAAGTTATAATTTAAGAGAGGTGTGCAAAAACGCTTGAGCCAGATGTTTATATATACATATATATTTTTTTAAATTTTATTTTTGGTTTTAACACACACACCTTCTTTGCATGCTGCCTTTCACCCACTGCCACGGTTCAGCCTCTGAGGATAACTAAGAAAAACCTCTGAGATTGTTAGAGGGGAGTTTCACCTGCCAGTCTGGGCTGCGGGATCTCTATAGCAACCAAACATAAATCAAGGAAATGGCCCCTTTTGTAAGTTGGTTAATAGGCACAACATGCTTCTTTAGAAAATCCAACCATTCTTTCAATAGACTTTGATTGAAAGTCAGCCTTTTCTTCAGAGACATTCACATTCACATCTAGTAGCAGCTTGTATGGCTGTCCACGAGCTAATTTATTACCCTTTAAAGATCGGGCCGGGAAAAAATGCCTCTCAGAACAATGTTTACATTCAGAGGCATAAGCACAGAGCCACAAAAGACCATCCTTTTGTTCTGAACTTGGAATATTAATCTTTAACCTAGGACTTTAATTTTCCCCCTCTCATGGGATTCGACAGAGCCTCTCCTCCCATTAAAATTTTACCAATTTAATACGACATTGTTTCTAATATGTGGGAAGTGGTGGGGAGTAAGTCATCTTCCCATTGTTTTGCCAAACCTTGATGGAGATGAATTGTTTCTCAAACTCCCCACCCTTCGCTTGGAGAACATTCTGCTTCAGGGATGCTGATGAGGGGAGGTGGCTCTCTGGTCCCCATTAGAAAAATGTAGATTATTAACAATAACACAAGGGCTGTTCCTCGCCCCTCTTAAGTCAGCCAGGTAAGGCCCATCCGGTGTGGATGCAGCCCCCTCACCATCCCCTGTCCCACCAAAACATAACTTGGAAATGTACCAAGAAAGGCCCCACACTGAACAAGTCATCGCAAATGTCACAGAGTACAATGGGGAAGTGGAGGCACACACCGAGCGCTTCCTTTCATGTGGGCAGGGTCACATGGCTAAGTGAATGGTGCACTTTCTCTCAAGCGGGGAGCCCAGTGCCCTGCCCTGTGTTCCTCTGAAGTATGGAGAAGAGACCGGGAAAAGCTGACAGAGACAAACCTTTGTGTATGTGTGTGTGTGTGTCTGTGTGTCTGTGTTTTAGTAGATTATGAGATAAAAGTATTTTTAAAATAAGAGGGAGCTCGCTTTGCTCGGTGTAGCTTCATATCACGGATGGGTTTGGGCCCGGAAAGATTTATATTAATGCCTCCCTCTGCAGCTTTCTCAAATCCTCAGAAACCAAAGTCTTCAGAAACCAGAGTCTTTAGGAGCTCACTTCCCTTTGATATGGTCAGCTGTCCCCACTGGCAAGAGGGGGATAAAGGGCCTTGGGCTGGTTTCCAAATGCACGTGTTTAAACATGCCCGTTATTCTAGTTGTAGCTCTATTTTATGAGAAAAAGTCGTCTTGCCTGATTCATGGATGGCCACTTAGAAATAGCTCTTGCCCTACCGTTAGCCTAAAAATACCAGTGGGGTCTGTGAAACTGAAAGCCCATTGCCGTCGAGTTGATTCTGACACAGTGACCCTATAGGACAGTAGAGCTGCCCCATAGGGTTTCCAGAGATGGGCTGGTGGATTCGAATGGCTGACCTTTTGGTTAGCAGCTGAGCCCTTAACCACTGTGCCACCAGGGCCCCTGAAATGTAACGCAAAATCAGCACAGCATGTCAGAGAGACCCTAAGAGCAGAAGGAGATCCTATATTGTATTGTATTTTCTGTTGTTTTGTTTTGTTTTTTTTCTATGGTGGGGGGATCACATGGAGCCAAAAGATTCGCTATCCTGGTGACTCACAGCCTAGCTTTGTGGCCATACAACCAGATCAGACACTTAATGGATAATTTCCACCACATGCCTCCACCCATGTCCTGGCATATCTCGGAGAGGCTACAGTGTAGTAAAGCATGAGCAGAGCACCGAACTGCCAACGTTCAAATCCCAGCCCTACCACTTACTGTGTCGCCTCAGACAGGTGACTTCATCTCTCTGTGCTCAGCTTAACTCCTTTATGAGATGAGATTGTAATAGCACCTACTTCATAGAGTTGTTAAGAGGATTGAATGTGTTATAATAAGCCAGTTAGAGCAGTACCAGCACGTCATGATCCCACAAATGTTAGTTTATTAACATTTTTGGTGCTTTTGTTGAGTTGATGCTGTTGTTTTGTTGTTATTCTTGACTAAAGGGGGAATACACATTCCCCAACAGGCAACAGGACATTGGCCAAGTTTAGATAGCATTTTGCCGAATACTGGACAAAAAGACAAGAAATTCCCAAGGCCATTAAGAAAATCCAGACAGAGGAAGAAGCTACTGTGTCTATGGCAATGCCTCATTGGATTTGCCTAAAACCATCATCACCTGGTATCTCCATCCTTGCCTGCCCTCACATTCGACAGACCGTTTCTCAGGCTTGAGAGTTCTGGCTAAAGGGCTTTGTATACTTGTGTATTTGTGAATGTGTGTGTGAGTGTTTGTGTGTGTGCCTGTGTATCTCCTATCTGTTCTTCACCATAAAAATGAAGAACTGGTTCTCCTCCACCTATCCTTGCTGGTCTCACAGGTTCCCAACCTTGCTGCATTTTTGCAATTCAGGCAGGGAATACCGGGACTCAGTTGCACAAGTACTGTAGCGAGGAGTGGCTAATCAGGACTCCCTCACACTCAGTCCTCTCTCTGCTCTTTCTCTAAGGGTTTAGGTCCTTTCAATAGGCCTCCTGAGCATCAGCCCCAAGAATCAAGGAGACAAGAACAGAGGAGGCAAGGAGGGGATGTGGAGGTAGTCCAGCAGTCAGCCACGGGAAATGCCGCCTGTTACTCAGGAAAGAGCCCCGCACCTGTGAGAATTTTATGAACAAATCAGAACTAGCCAAAAGGATCAACCAAAGAGACTGAAAAAAAAAAAAAAAAGACTTTTGGTTATTTGTCACCAGTTAAGAATTAAGTTTATAAACATCAGGTACCCATTGAAAAACAGCCTGATCTGGTGGAAAAGTTTAGATTTTGAAGACAGACATTTGAACTTTGAGAACTTCAGTACTTGCAATGGGACCTCAGGCAAGTCACTTGGCCCACAAAGCCTTGGTTTCTTCCTCTGTGTAATAGGAGTAAGACCTACCCGCGGGGCTGCTCTTCAGCTGGTGTTGTTTATGGCTTTGTCTGTTACGATTGGAGTGCTCAGGTTTTCCTACTTTTTAGACATGTTGACAATCACCCTGGCCTCGCAGGGTTGCTGAAAAATTAATTACAATGTCAAGTGCGTGGTACGTGCTCAGCTAACGGTAGCAGTTATTATTCCTGAATAGGTTGCTAATTTTTGTATAATGCACCATAGAAAGATGATGATGAATGCAAACCTGGTCTTGAATTCATTCTAGTTGTCTGTAGCATCCAGTAAGAAACTATAAGCACCATTCCAGAGATTTCTAATGGAGGGAATTTAATACAGGTTAAGTGGATACACGGGGGATAGAAAGGCTAAAAGACGAAACTGAGGAAGGTAAGGAAGCCTAGACATTAGCTGCAGCAAGAAGCTGTTACCACCCCTAAGGTTGAAGGGACAAACGGAAGAGATGGTGCTACCAGGGACTAAGAACTGGGGCATGCAGTGGGAGCTGGAACCACAGAGGAGATTCAGTCTCTGCAGGAGAAACCACCTAAGTCACAGTGAGAAAGAGATGCCCTGGCTTCTCTCTTCTCCTGCCCTCTGGTCTTCTGCCTGTGCCTCCCGCTGGTAACTTATTCATGCTTTCCCAGTTTTTTTTTTCCTCCCCCTGCTCCTGTAGAGGAGCCTTGTGGGGTAGTGGTTAAGAGCTCGGCTGCTAACCAAAAGGTCGGCAGTTCAAATACACCAGCTGTTCTTGGGAACCAAATGAGGCAATTGTACTCTGTCCTGTACTCCACAGTAATGAGTTTGGTTTTGGCTTCTGTAGAAATGGGAGAAAAAAATCACAACTCTGATCATTTCCCCTCAGAGTCATTCCCTATCCTTCCCCTGCTGTGCTCTTTCTCACAGGGTACCATGGAATATGTGTAGATAACAATGTCCTAGTTGACCCTGAGCTATGTGATCAGGCCTGTACTCTACCTCGTGGGATATCCAAAAATACCTTTGTGTGTCTTCTTCTGAGACAGGCTTCATCGGATCATTTCTCCAAAAGAAGCATATATAACCCTATGTGGTAGACTTACAGCTTACCATTTATCGTGTGTCTTTCTTATGCTAGAGAGGCAGTATAGAGTAATGGTTAAGAACCAGTATAAAGAAAAAAAAAGTTTCTGTCAAGTGTATTTTATACGTGGCAACACCATGTGTATTACAGTAGAATTATGCTCCATAGGGTTTTCAACGGCTAATTTTTTGGACATGGATTGCCTGGCCTTTTCTTCTGAGGCACCTCTGGGTAGATTTGAACCTCCAACCTTTCCGTTAGCAGCTGAGTGTGTTAACCATTTGCACCACTCAGGGACTTCTTGTGGTTAAGAACAAAAGCTCTTAAATAACTGGGTTCAAATCCTATCTGTGCCACTTAATCTGTTATGTGATGTTGGGCAATTTAACCTCCCTATTCCTCAATTTCCTCATCTGTAAAATGGGATTAAGAAAAGTCCCAACCTCATGGAATTTTTTTTTTTTAATCTGCCTAATAATTCAGGGCTGGGTTCCCCTAAGTATTAGTTGACAGTTTTCCCAGGCCCTGTCAAGGGGCCCAGTTTTATTGCTATAATAGCAAACCAAAAGCCACACCCTTTGCCATCAAGCAGTTCCAACTCACAGCGACTTTATAGGACAGACTAGAACTGCCCCATAGGGTTTCCAAGGAGCAGTTGGTGGATTTGAACTGCCAACCTTTTGGTTAGCTACCGAGCTCTTAACCACTGTGCCACCATGCTAACAAAATGGGGCTTTTTCTTCTTCAGTTTTGACAGACATCCCTGTATACTAGATATCAGATACCAACCTGCATGTAAGACAGATCGTCTAAAGCAGGAAGGAGTGTATTGAGAACAAGTTTGAGAACTCTTCAGCCTTATCACCATTATCAACCTCTAGGAGGATGTACAGGTGCAAGGGGAAGGAGGAAGATAGGGGAACGAGTATACGTGGAAGCTTCTTTTGGAGAAAGGGGAGCTTTGCCTCACCCACCAAAGGTGTGTCTCGAAAGTTTGTCTTATTGACTAACTCGATAAAGGTTCGTGGCTTTCTACGTCAGGGACTTAGAGACTTGGTGGTGCAGTGGTTAAGTGCTCGGCTGCTAACAGAAACATCAGTGGTTCCAACCCACCAGTTGCTCTGTGGGAGAAAGATGTGGCAGTCTCCTTCTGTAAGAATTACAGCTTTGGAAACCCTATGGGGCAGTTCTGCTTTGTCCTATAGGGTTACTATAAGTCAGAATTGACTCGACGCCAGAAAGCACAGCCCCTGAATTCTCTATCAGCCCAGAACTAAAACAATTTCCAAGGCTAACTCTTCAGACAGAGATTGGACTGGACTATGGGACATAAAGTGATTCTCGTGAGGAGTGTGCCTCTTAGCTGAAGTAGATACCAGAGACTAAACGGGTGGCTTCTGTCCGGAGGTGAGATGGGAAGGCAGAGAGGGTTAGGAGCTGGTTGAATGGACATGGGGAATCAGGTGGAAAGGAGGAGTGTGCTGCCACAGCATAGGGAGAGCAATTAGGGTCACATAACAATGTATGTATAAATTTTTGTATGGGAGACTAACTTGAAATGCAAACTTCATTTAAACTACCACAATAAAAAAAATAAATAAAACAATTGACTCGACGGCAATGGGTTGGTTGGTCAGGTTTTAGGGTCTAGTTGAGTTGACTGTCCAAGAAAAGTCAATTCGAAGATATGTAATTCTTCATAATAGAATAAACCCTGGGGGCAGTCAGGCACCAAAAGAGGCAAAATTTGAGATGGGCCTTGAAGAGAGAAACTTAGAAAATGGTCAGAAGATGGACAAGTTATAAAATGTTCCAGACACAGAAAATATATATAGGGCAAAGCATCCTGGAGTATTCCAAAAAGATGCTTTCTCAGAGAATCTGGGAACTAGGGTTTTGCTGGAAGCTACTGCTTAAAGGAAAATTTGGATAGCTTTGTCCAATGGGAAAAGTCATATGGGAAGTAATGTCATCACTTCCTAGCTCTGGGACCTCAGGCAAATTATGTCCTTGTGCCTCTGCTTTATCCTCTGTAATATGTTGATTTTAATTCTACCTACCTCTTGAGGTTGATATGAGGTTAAAATAAGTTCATATATGAAAGTGCTTAGCGTGATATCTGGCACATAGTAAGCATTCAAAAAATTGTTAGTAGAGTTATGCTAATTATTTGATATAATTTATTCTCTTCCTTATATGAAGGTCAGGTACTGTCATTATACAAGGAAGAGAAGGATGGGAATGGCGTGGATCCCTGGCAAGCAGAGCTAATTCGAAAGTCCCGTTCTTCCTGGAAGAGTCAACTTACTCCCTATGCAAATTGTTTTACTGTTTAGTTCAGTGGTTCTCAGAGTAGGCTCTTAAACCTAACCCATGAACTGGTCCATGGCATTGTTATGGGTTATAATTTGGAAGTCCCTATCTTTTTATTTTTCTTAACTGAGTCTGTGTTTAGGTGAACCAGTTGTCTCACCAGAGGCCCATCCCTAGCAGTGCTTTACTTCCCAGCTCCTCTGGAGAGGGTGTAGTTCAGGGGCAAGGAATTGTACCTTCCGTATCTCGGGAGTTCCATGAAGCCCGTGGATCAAGATGGTTCCTGGAGAGTTTGAGTGTTTGTATAGGGCTCTCATTCCCTGCATGTCTATGTTATACGGAGAGAATTCAATAGACTCTAAAATGGCTAAAGATTCAGGCCGTTAATCTGGCCTCTGTCGAGTTTTAAGGGCTCCATATAGAGACGTTAGGAAATCCATGGACGCCTGTGATAGGATGCAAAATGGTATGTGTCCACTCAAGTGCCCATCTTTCGTGGGAGAGAGTTTCATCTCTTTCTTCATATTCTGAAATGATAAAAAACAAAAACAAAAAAACCTAACTTAAGATAAAGTTGGGAAATTAACGCCTAGCTATACAGAATAATCAGAACTGTAACTAAATCATAAAAGATTTGAGAGGAGGGAGTGTATCATCAACCCTTTTAACCCTCCAATGTCCTCCTCCCCATCCCTGACATGGCATCGTTGAAAAAAACTTGAGGACCCATAAGCCACTTCTCTCTTTTCCAACTTACAGCTTACTTTTCATTTTGTTTTGGATTTAGTCTGATCCAAGACTTTCCTGCCTTCTCACAGACGTGTAACATAATATGAACTCACAAGAATCGTGGTTTGCTGGTTTTCTTGTCATCTGAAACTGCGTTTATCAGAATCCTAATTCACTAGGAGAAGATAATTATGTGCAAGTAAAAGCAGATCTTAGTGTTTTTTTTCCCCCTTTGCTTTCAGATATCAGGACTAGAAACTGTTATTTTTTTCCTTTTGTTTTCTTCCCTATTAAAAGCAAGGGTCAATCCAATTTTTTTTTTCCCTTATCCTCCAATTTAGTCTCACGCATGGGATTAATTAGACAAGACCAGTCACTGAAAGAACAATTTATCTTTAGCCGAGAGTTTGTTTTCAGAATTTTTTTTGATGTCATCCTAGCATTTCCACTTTTTTAGTGGCTTTTTGTAATGATGGATGGGCTCGACGGCTTTTAATCCCTGGGGAGTCAAGTAAAAAACTGCATTCGCTTGTGTGTATGTATGTACATATGAGAAACATTAATTTTTAATTTACTTTGTTTACCTTGAGAAACTGCCAGTGAATGATTCAGATATTCCACAGAAAGGGGCTTTTCTTTTGTAATATAAGACAAAGGACAGCTAAGCATGTGTTCTTTCTTCAAAGCGAAGGTCCAGAGTGGGGTTGGGGTGGGGGGAGATAGCATTTATTTGTGCAGCCTACAAAAAGGACTGTTTTGACTATGTAAACACTCATATAATTTTATTAAGAGTTGCTACCAGATCTTTTCATCTTGTATATGCTTAAAAAATAGGCTTAGATACAGGGATAAAGAGCCAGCGTGGGCTGTTCCCACATTCCATTAATTCAACAATTCATTGTGTGTCTGTGTTTAAGAATAAAACCCCAGGGCAGTGTTTTGCATAGTCCTGAGTCAGGCTGGTCTCTGATTTCTAATCCCAGGTATGATACTAACGTGGAGGATTCCAGCAATTCTCCTCCCCTGTCTGGTTAAGTGCTCGGTTGCTGACCAAAAGGTTGGCAATTCAAACTCACCAGCCACTCCATGGGAGAAAGATGTGACAGTCTGCTTCTGTAAAGATTACAGCCTAGGAAACCCTATGGGGCCGTAGTACTGTGTTCTATATGGTCTCTATGAATTGGAATTGACTCGACGGCAACAGGTTTAGGGTTTTTTTTTTGTTTTTGTTTTTTTGTCTTGGATGGGTGCCCCCAGGAGGCTGGATCCATGGGGTCTGCTGATTCCCAAGAGGAGCCAATTTTCCAGCTTCCCTGCAAGGGCTTAGGAATGAAAACTGGTGAATTCCAGTGGGTTTTCTTATTCATGGGACTGGAGGCCTCTTCATCTCTCCCCAAATTGCCCAAGAACCCCAGGGATTTACTAGGCCAAGGGGTAAATCCTGGTTCGAAATGCCAGGAGAAAACTAGAGACTCTGAGCAATTCACTGCTGCTGCTGCCTCCCGGTGCCCTTCATCAAGACCGCCATGTACGACTGTGCCATTGTGCCCCACACAAGCGCAGCACATCCAAACGCACACAGTTCACATCGTAGACATTGTAGGGTTACGTAGTTATGACAGTTTTCTGAAAGACAGCAATAGAGTGACTTGTTCGGAAATCAGTGTATTAGGTCACGTAAGTAATGTGAAAACTGTTATTATTAGTGAAGCTACTATTTTCATAATAAATAGCTAACATTTACAAAAAAAAAAAAAGTTGTCATCAAGTTGATTCTCACTCATAGCGACCTAATGTGTGTCAGAGTAGAGTTGTGCTCCATAAGGTTTTCAATGGCTGATTCTTTGAAAGTAGATTGCAGGCCTTTCTTCCACGGTGCGTCTGGGCAGCATTGAACCTTCAACCTTTTGGTTAGCAGCCAAGTGTGTTAGCCATTTGTACCACCCAGGTACTCCAGCTAACATTTAGTGAGCATTTACTGGGGAACAATGGCTAATTGCTTTTGACCTCTCCCCTTAGGACAGAGGTTCTTAACCTAAATTCAGAGGATCCTTAAGCTTAGATAGGGGGAAAAAAAAGAATCTTCATTATCACTCACTCTTGACGGAAATTTAGGATTATGGATGGAGGTAACCAACCACAGTATTACTAGCAGTGCCTGTTTTTTATATCACGTTTAAATTGTTGTAATATCTCAAAATACTGTTCATGTTCATCACTGTTTCAGTATTATACAAATTGTTAAGACCTACCACTGATATGTTATTTAATGGGTTAAAAAAGAGAAATACCTATTACTATATCACAGATTTTCAAAACATACTTCAGTAACTGTCTTTTAATAAAAGTAGTTTCCTTTGTAATCCTGTGTATTTGGTTACATGAATTTAGAACATCATTCTGAGACGGGGTCTGTAAGCCTCACCAGTCTACTAAAGAGGTCCATGGCTCAAAAAAAGAAAAGAAGAAATGTTTAGAGTCTTCTCTAGGATGTTAAAGATCTGGAAATAGCAATTCTTTTCTCTCTCCTTCAGAACCATTTGCCCCCCTCAACTGACAGTGGAAAAGTCATAATAATTGTAGGAATCTACCTGAACAGTTTGCCTTTTATGCCTAATTTCCATGCAGTATAATTATAACTATGCATAGCATTAAGAATGTGTCAAATTGATTTTTAGCTCATTTGATTCGATCTAGACACCAAACTCTGTTCGTTTAAGCATGGTCTTCATAGTTTTGTCACCTGTGCCTTAGATACGGTTGAGGAGAAGGTATGACATGAAATAACATGAGCTCCACTGCTCAGAATTTCACCTGTATATCCATTATGTCTGCTGCAGTTTGTCTGATAAACACTCTCTTATATGGAAAAAGATGACAGTGTTTTCTTGTAAATGTCCTTGCGTCATAATTTGTTCAGCACCAACACATACTCTTCAACGTGGACGAATGATTGAGGTGCTATAAAATGCAGCACAACTTTTAGACTGTGTTGTACATGTGTGTGTGTGTGTGTGTGTGTGTGTGTAGGAAGAAAAGCAAATACATGCTGAATGATACTCTGATTTTTCTCCAGTCTCCCTGCAGTTCCTAAGCCCACATGGTCTCTTGATCTGAGCATTAACAGAGATGGCCTAGATTCTGAATCATGAATTCCAAACTCTGGAAGAAAGAATATGACTATCCAAGTCTGTTGCCCTCCTAGGCCCATTCAGGAGGCCAAGGGGACAAGGCCCTATAGTCAAACAGGCCTGCAGAGGCCACCCTGTGGGTGGAGGGTGTTTTCTGAGAAGAATGGAGGGAGCCAAAGCTGTCTGTCACAGGATCACGAAAGGCTGAAGGAAGAGAGACTGCATGGTCACTCAGGGAAGCCAGGGCTGTGCCTCCCTGCCTTTGAGGATGCCCCAGACCAGCACAGAAAGCTGAGCAGGAAAGACCAGGCTAGTTGTTCTTCTGCTTTCAGATACATATTCAAGGAAGGTAAGAGGGCCTTTTACGTGACTGACTCTGTGTTAAACAATTTTTACATACATTGTACCATATAATCCTCAAATTTCCCAGGCCACAGCAGCTAGTTTTTCTCTGGTGTTAGCCTCCTTTATGGAATTAGAGCCCTCCCCTTTAAAATCTCCTTCAGCTATTTCTGGGAGTCCCCAGCCTCCCACACATGACAATGTCCAAGTGTCTCCTGTGAGTGTCTCTCATGTGCTCACCTTCTGTCTTAGGCTGGGTTCTCTAGAGAAGCAAGACCAGTGGAGCTTATGAATATATATAGAGAGATTTATATCAAAGAAATGGCTCACGTGATTATAGAGGCTGGAACATCCCAAGTCCGTAGGTCAGGCTGGAGGCTTCTCCTAATTCACATAGTAGGGGCTGGCAAACTCAAGATCGGCAGGTCAGACAGCAGGGCTCTTGCTCACAGGCTGCGAAGACCAACAAATTCCAAGATCAGCAGGCAAGACGGCAGGTAAGCTGCTAGCTCAAGTCCCAAAAACCAGAGGTCAGACGAACAAGAACCAGCTGCAGGATCCAGAGTGAGCAAAAGCCCGTGAGCCTTGCCAGAAAGTCCACCTATATTCAGCGCAGACCACACCCAACAAAACTTCCTTTCAGCTGATCGGCTACTCATAACAGATCCCATCACGGAGGTGATCACATTATATCAAATCTTACCATGGAAGTGATCACGTCATCATACGACTGCCAAACTACATCATAACTGCCAAACCACTGAGAATCATGGTCCAGCCAAGTTGACACACAACCTCAATGATCACACCAACGTCACTCAGGTGGGCCATTTTCCTTCTGTCCTGCTTGACCACCTTGAATGATGGCAGTTGCTGAGACCTCTGCTGTTACTGGGGCAGTCAAGAGTGTTTGTCCACTGCCATCATCCCAGTGCCATAGTGTGGCATTTATTGGCGGGCAAGACTGTAAAATGGAGCAACCACTTTGGAAAACAGTCTGGCAGTTCCTCAAAAAACACATGACCCAGCAATTCTATTCCTAGGATATACCTAAAAAGATTGAAAACATATATTCACACAAAAACATATGTCTAAAAGTTCATAGCAGCATTATTCATAATAGCCAAAAAGTAGAAATAACTGAGATATTCATCAGCTGATGAATGGATAAATAAAATGGGTTATACACATTCAATGGAATATTGTTCAGCCATAAAAATAAATGAAGTACTGATACACACTACAATGTGCATGACCCTTGAAAACATTACGCTTAGTGAAAGAAAGCAGGAAATAAGACAACATATTTTATGATCTCATTTAGAAAAAAATGCCCAAAATAGGCTAATGTGACAGAAAGTTATTAGTGATTGCCAAAAGCGAGGGAGAGGGGAGAATAGTCATAAACGCAAATGAGTATGAATTTCTTTCGGGGGTGATGTTCTGGAATCAGATAGTGACTATAGAGTCTCTATGAGTCAGAATCGACTCGACGGCAATGGGTTTGGTGTTTGGGTTTAATGGTTGCACAACTCTGTGAATATACTAAAAACAACTGAAGTGTACACCTTAAACGAGTAAATTTTAAGTTATGTGATTATATATCAATTAAGCTATTATAAAAAAAAAAAAAAATTAAGGCCTCACCAAAGCTGGACAAGTGCCTCCGTGGAAGGGATACTGGGTCCTGTGAGAGTAATTCTCTTACCTCACACTTTTGTGGTTTGGTTGTTAAAATACTGTTCCCCATTTGTCACAAAATTTGTGTGTGTGTGAGAGAGAGAGAAACAGCATTTTCAGTATTTTTCCTTACATCATAGTTTCTCAGTTTCTGAGGGGGCAAGACTAGAAGATAATTGGAATGACAAGGAGATGGTCTCCTTAGAAGGGCTCTCATTTTCCATGGGCCCTCAGAACCTAACCTTCTTTCCCTTGAGTTCTTACCCAGAAGACTCCTGCGTCCTTTGTACAAACAGCAGTTCCAGCCGGAAGTCCGTTACACTCAGAAGAACTTTGGGAGGTATCATTGTATGCATTTGCAGAGAAGAAAACCCAGGCTCAGAGAGATTGTGACCCGAAAAGTAAAGAAAACTGACCCTGATTTTTATCCTCAGAAGTTTGCCGAGTCCCTTTAATGTGCTTCTTCAAGTGCTTTCAACAACGAACTCCTGTTGACTAAATTTGTCACGACCTTTCTGTCCAATAATGACTACAAATAAGCTAGAACATAATATTTGACAACAATAACAACGCGGAGCTTCAATTAGTTTTTTTTTTCAGCTAGCCCAAAGAGTAAGTAAAACAAAACGCCACGACTCCATCAATGCTGAGATGAAGACTTTTGCTTCTCTCTCTAATGCCCCCTTGGCTTACCGGAGTTCAAAGTCACCAACAGAAGACACAAACCACATGTTCTGATAACGCTTTCCTCACACAGAGAAAAGACAGAACGAGATCAGCTTCAGTGGTGGGCATCGATCTGCCAGCTGGTGCAGGACAAATATCTATGTTCTCCCCTCTCATGCAGTGACATAAGAAAGACCCCATTCCCTCCCTGCCAGGAACAGATATAGAAGTGGGGTTGTCCGGGTGCCACATGGTGCCCGCACATCTGCAACAGATGGAGAAAGTAACTGCGTGCCCAGAACGGGGAAGTCTTCTCTGATAAGGAGACAGAGGCCCAATTCCCAGTCTCCTTATCAGAGAATGTCCTGGGCCCAAGGCCTCTGCTAATGCCACCCAGATGGGAGATTTAGAGGCACCTATCCCTCCCAAAGGTTGTGATCTTCAGCAGGCCAGATACTAACAGGCACCCACCCCACGGTTGAAACCTCACGGAGGAAAAATGACTTCTTCCCTTCATCATGATGCTCATTATCTCTTTTCCTTCAGTAAATGGGTTGTTTAGATGCTCAGGTTTCCTCCTCTGTGAAACTAGGATACAATAACATCTTACCGCAATCACTGGCAGAATTTCAATAGTGCTACTCTGGAGCCCAGTAGAGCCACAGCCGGCCTGGCAGAATGCTTTTTGTTTTTTAATGTTGTTTGGTTTTGGTTTGCTCCTTAATGGCCAACTGCAGAGCCCAGGGCTTGAGGATGGAAGTGTGGCAGTGGGTGGCCCACCGGTTAACAAGGCTTCTCAACACTGCCAACTCATATCCCAGTATAATCCTGAGGCTTGGTGATACAGGGTATGAAAAGGAACACAGAGCAGCTCCAAAGCTCCAGAAAAATTGGAAACAGTGCCTTGCCTGAGAATCATCCTAGGTTCATCTCATCTCCGCCGTAGACACCTGGGACCTGACGGAAGTCCTCGGCCTCAGGAATGTGCACCTTTCTTTTGCTAACCTTTAAAACGAAATACTCTTAAAATAAGTACAATACATTCAAACTCAGGTGCACATTGGAATCACCTGGGGAGATGGTGACCCCCCCCCACCCCTCCACCCCTGCTGCCCAGGCCTCAGCTCAGCTCAACTGAATCAAGGTCTCTGGGGCAGGACTGGGCATCTCTAGTTTGTAAAGCTCTCAGGTGATCCCACTTGCAGCCAAGGTTGAGAATTAGCGTCTTCGCGCAAATCTGCATCTTATCCAAAGCCTGCATTCTATTGTCCAAGGTTAAAAATCGAGAAAAGAAAAAAAATTACCCTTTGAAAACCCTTTATTGCCCATGATGTAGAGTATAAGTGGTTTTGTAGCTATATCCCTGAACAGTTGATATACGTGTAAGTACTTAATGCACCAAGAAATGTGCAGCATATATTAAAGGATATATATGCAAAATATAATTTTGCCATATTATTTATAAAACCAAAAGCACACATTGAGTTGAATTCAGGTTATTTAAACTCACAAAAGGTGGAGTTCCACTGTCCAAACACAGAGGGTCAAAATAGTACTGGTATAAATGATTAATCATCAAATTGTGGATGACCCAGTGTCATTTTTAAGATCTGAGAGTTTTCATAACGCAACTGTGGTAGAAACATGTATTTGTACAAGTTTCCTGGGGCTCACAAGAAGCCCTGGTGCACAGTGGTTAAGCTCTTAACTGCTAACTGAACGGTTGGTGGTTCAAACCCACCAGCCACTCTGCAGGAGAAAAATGTGGCTGTCTGCTTCCATAAAGATTACAGCCTTAGAAACCCTATGGGAAAGTTCCACTCTGTCCAATAGAGTCACTATGAGTTGGATTCTACTCAGTGACATGGGTTTGATTTGGTTTGGGGTCCTGGGGCTCACAAAGCGAAGTGACCATTCATGGGACACGCAGAAGGCCTCATAGCTGAGCCGAGAACCAAGTGTCCGGACCCCAAGCCCACTGCTAGACAGGATTAAGTCAGACAGATTGTCAAGGTCTTCCAAAATCTGCTTGTACCTGATTCCTTTAGCCTTGTTTTTTTACTGCTTCCCAGCAAGGCTTCCATGTTCAGGTCTGTTAGTCTCCTCTTTCCTTAACATTAGATGTTCACTCCATCTCCACAGATTTCCCCCTCGCTTAGAATGCCCTTTGAATTCCCTTCAGCTACTCATTATCCCCAACCTGCCCATCCTTAGGCCCAGCTCAAGCTGCTCATCCATGATGTACAGCCCTAACTTCAGTGCGCGTATATCGCCCTCTTAGTCTGCCTTATACAGTCTCTTTCTTCAGTATTTGGTTTCTCTCTCATCTTTGATCTTTCAGGCTTTTTCATCATCTGTGATCAGTATCAGTTGGTCAGCCCACCGTTGGAATCATCTTTCACTCTATTCCCTCATTCACAATATCAGATCCTTCAGTGAGTCCTACGGGCTTTATCTTTAAAGTCATTCTGAATTCTAACCACTGCTTACACCTCTGCCACTGCCACTCTAGTCCAAGCCACCATTTTATCCCCGCAGTGGTTAAGGGCTACAGCTGCTAACCAAAAGGTCAGCAGTTCAAATCCACCAGCCGCTCCTTGGAAACACTATGGGGCAGTTCTACTCTGTCCTGTATGGTCACTATGAGTCAGAATCAACTTGATGGCAGTGGGTTTGGTTTTTGGTTTGGATTAGGTAATAGCCACCAAATAAGTCTCCCTGTGTCTACTCTTGCCCCTAAAGTCCATTTTACACACAGCAGCCCAAGTGATCCCTTGAAATTGCAAGTCCAGTTGCATCACTCCCCTATTTAAAATCCTCCGGTGGCTGACATCACCCTTAGAATAGAATCCAAAGCCCACCAGGTTCTGCCATGGCACAATAGCAATTCAAATGGTTTCCATCTGGTTTTACTAGGGGTGTTAATAATACACCCAGTTGCCATCAAGTCAACTCCGGCTCCTGGCAAACCCCGTTAAGTGTGAAAGTAGAACTGTGTTCCATGGGGTTTTAAGTGGCTGATTTTTCAGAAGTAGATTGCCAGACCTTTCTTCCGAAGTGCCTCTGAGTGGAGTCAAACCTCCAACATTTTGCTTAGCAGCTAAGAAGTTTAACCATTTGCACCACCCGGGGACACCAAGTTAATAATAGCTAGCATTTAACAAGTGTTTACTCCATACTAGGTGCTCGAAGGTTTTTACGTGTTCAGGGATGTCAAGCCCTATAGGTAGCATTACGATTCGAAAACGGAGGCACAAGGAGGTTAAGAGACTTTCATAAGGTGCACAGCCAGTAAGTTCTGAACTGGGATTTGAACCCAGTCCACACTCTCAACCACTGATACACAAAGATGAACTGTAATCTGGACTGTCAGACTCTCGTTTTAATTTAAAATACTTCAGTAAGGAGGCTGGCCAATACTCTATTTGGTCTCTTACGTTTGCAAATTTATCAATGTCTTCATTTGACTGCAGGAGGAAAGGTTTTGGGGCGAAAACGACTGGAGCCTGCATTAATTAGGGAAGCCCGCGGCCCTCAGACAGCAGTGCACCAGAGCCAAGCTAGAAGCCAAGAAAATTTGTTTTAAAAATATGATATCTCCCAAGCTGAAGATTACGTCAAATATATGGTGATATACCACCCAAAAGGCAAAACCACAGTTTGCTTGTTTAAGGGCTGTTTTAGGTTGGCTTGGCTGCTTTTCGGCGCTACACCACAAGCAGTGGGTCCAAGTTTCTGCTCCAGGGTTGAAAAGTTCTCTTGAGAAAAGGAATCATGGTCCCTGCCTAGAAGCTCTGCTCTTTAGAAGGGTCCCCACACCCTGCCCTACACACATGGTATGAGGCAGGTCCGCCACGGCTACCAGCTTCTGTTGCAGCCAAACTTGAGCTATAGAATCCACCACGCTCTCTACCTCGTGGTTTGAGGTAGAGCAGCAGAAAGAGCTTGAGCTTCAATTAGAATTCCTTCAGAAGGAATAAAAGGTCATCCAGCGATACCAAAAATAGTGAGAGGGAAAGGTTTTCAGATGTCCTGTTAGTGCTGTAACTCAAGAAATCAGTTGCTATCAAGTCAGTTTCTACTGATGGTGACCCATGTGTATCAGAGTAGAACTGTGCTCTACAGGGGTTTCAATGGCTGATTTTCTGAAGTAGATCACCAGGCTTTTCTTCCGAGGTGCCTCTGGTGGATCTGAAACTCCAACCTTTCGGTTAGCAGCCGAGAGTGTTAACCATATCCACTACCCAGGGACTAGAAAAGTAACTCAAGAAATACTTGAGTGATTTAACCCATCTAAAACCCATTGTCTTGTCCCGAGTCCCCAAGCTCTTCTGTTGTTTCTGCTTCTTAAGAAAGACACCATCCACTTTGCCGCCTGGGGCCTGACTGGAACCTTGTTAAGTGTGTAGGGGAAAGAGTTTCGGAGGCCTAATCTGGCCTCTGCTCCACTATATTATAAACGGTTGTTATCGGAAACCATTGAGACCACGGGAGGAAAGGGCCCAATTACACACCAGGAAGCGCAATGCCCCGTTTTTGGTGAGGGGGTGTATGAGGGCATTGGGTTTCATTGATTCGGTCTCTGTGGCAGGCCAGCTGCCCCCCAGCAAGGCCTGGTATTCCTGTCCTCTCCGTGAACCTGCCTGAAAGGGATACAGGAGTTATTGGGTAATCAGGACTTGTCAGCACCTCGGTTATGCAGGATGGTTCAACCCGATAATGTGAATGGAACCTGTAATAGTGTTGATGAAAAGCACTCTAGTTTCAAAAGGGCCTTGAATGATTCTTTGTTCATTTTCTGTTTACATGGAATGTGTTATTGATGTCATTACCTTATAATACAGCAGCTTGTTTCATAGAAAAACCAGGAATTATTCACTCTTAACCAAAAAAAAGAAGAAAAGACGAAGAAGAAGAAAGAAGGAAAGAAAGAAACCCTGTTATGTGAGGAAAATTGCATTCGAACGCTGTAACTGAAACGTATTGATTTTCTGGCACCAGACTTTTTAGATTAAAAATGCCAATACTAAATCCTTTCATGACCTATAGTTCACATGAAGTTCGCATGTCATTTACTATTATTCTGAGGGAAAAAAGTTGAATCTTTAATGGAAACATAGTTGGAAAGAATGTCTGCCATTTCCATAATTTGCATACCATTATAATAATGCCTGATTATGAGCTCAACAGGCTGAGCACAGGGTGGGTTGAACATTTTTCTTATTTCAAATCAAAAGCCATTTGTCTGTTTAATCGTCTGCTTGTCTTGGCTTCATCCTTGGTGGGATCTGTGGATGTGCACGCTTTCATTGTCCAGGCTTATTAAGGTTGGCGTGCGCGTTAAGCTACTCATGCTAAGAAAGACACATTCCTTCACGTTCCCCTAGGGCCTGAGACCTACGTCTGCCTTGACTGTATTCCAGAAATCATTAAGGATACCTATTAGTTATCCTTCCAAGCTAGTAAAGAATTGTAATATAGTCATGTAAATTCTTGGCAAAGTCTCGATTTTATTACACAGTTACATTACACAGTTGATCTCCACAGCCTCTCAGTCTCTGTGAGTGCCTCAGTGATGTTTTGGGTTGCATTTTTGTGTTCTAGCCATTGGGCCATAAGCCAGGTTTGAAAGTAGAGCAAAACTATCTTTGCAAAAACCCATGTACTTTACCATAGCCCTCTAGCACAAATATTTTTGCTTTGTTCAGAGTTCTTTCCATCTCATGCTGAGCCAGGAACTATTAGGTTCCTTGTCTTTGGAACAGAGGTGAGTAGGTCCTATAACTTTTTGGCCTTAGTGTCTTTGTCACTAAAATGAGGATAAGGCTTTCAAAGGGTATAGGTTTCTTGGATAAGAAGAATTCTCTAGAATTCAGCCAGAATACCCGTGAGTGTCTACAACAAGGGTTGGCAAACTACAGTCCACAAACCAAATCCAGCCCGCTACCTGGATTTGCAAATAAAGTTTTATTGGAACATAGCCATCTCCATTTGTTTACATAGTATCTGAAGCTGTTTTTGCACTTAAACAACAGCATTGAGTAGTTGCAACACAGACCATATGGCCTACAAAGCCTAAAATATTTACTCTCTGGCCCTTTACAAACAAAGTTTGCCAATCCCTGCTCTAGAGTATTATGTTCCTCTATACCCTTCTCTGGAGCCCCGGTGGCGTAGTGGTTAAAAGCTATGGTGAGCTATGGATGCTAACCAAAAGGTCAGCAGTTCAAATCCACCAGCAGCTCCTTGGAAACCCTATGGGGCAGTCCTCCTGCGTTCCTGTAGGGGGAATATGAGTTTGAATCGACTCGACAGCAACAGGTTATACCCTTCTCTAAGGAGCCCTGGTGGCGCAGTGGTTAAGCGCTTGTCTGCTAACCGAAATGTCCGCCATTGGAATCCACTAGCCACTCCACGAGAGAAAGATGTGGCAGTCTGCTTCCATAAAGATTACAGCCTTGGAACCCCTATGGGGCGATTCTACTCTGTCCTACAGGGTCGCTAGGAGTCGGAACTGACTTGGAAGCAGTGAGTTTGGTTTGGGTTTATTCTCTTAAACGATGGTGTCCCAGAGTAGGTGCAGCTGCTTTTCAGAGCTGTACACAAGCAGTGAGCACAAGAGGAGATGGATAACACAGAATTTAAAATCATGGAATTTTTGAGTGAGATGGCATCTGAGAAGTTACCCAGTCCTACTACTCAGCAGACTGATGTTTGATTACTCTCAGTAACATCTCCAGGTGAAGATCTCGAGTAATGGGAAAACTATTAAATCTCAAAACATGCTATTCTATATTTTGATAGGTCTGTTAGAGAATTCTTCCTTGTATTAAATTAAAACCTATCTCCTTTCAGATTCTTTCCATTGGTCGTACTCCCATGCTTTGCAGGCATGCAGGCACATATGAACCCTCATAACACAAAAATCACCAGTTGAAAACTATTGTTATTTTCTCCTTGAGCCTTTTCTTCTTCAAATTAGATATGCCAGTTCACTTCCTTTGTTCCTGTTAGGGTAAAATATTGAATCTCTTTACCAACCTATTCACGTTCCTTTGGATGCATTAACCCATCACCAGGAGGTAATGCAATATTCCACATGTGGTTCTACCAACGTGGAGTTAGGCAGAATCATCACCTCCATTATTTTAGAAATTATATTTATGTTAATGTAACCTGAAATCCAATTAGCCTTTGGGGAGACTACATCTCACTGTTGATTCAGACTGTGCATGAAACCAACTAAAACCCCTAGGTTGATGTATAAAAAATTATCTTGCTGCTCTTCCTACCTTTGTCCTTTTTCTATCCCCAGTCCCACCTGCCTAGACTGTCCGTCCCTTCTCCTCCCCCCACCCCTTTTTGTTTATAATAGAGCATAATTCTGCAACATCTGGTCATCGATTCTTAAGTAAAACAAAAAGAAACCAAACCCAGTGCCATCAAGTCAATTCCAACTCATAGTGACCCCGTAGGACAGAGTAGAACTGCCCCATTGGGTTTCCAAGGAGTGGCTGGTGGATTCAAACTGCTGACTCTTTTGGTTAGCAGCCAAACACTTAACCACTGTGCCACCAGGCCCTCGATTCTTAACTGGGAAGGAATAAAACAAATTTTATTCCTTTAATTCTTTCTCCTGTCTTCCATCCATGTTAAAGGTGGCTTATTCTAGCCTAGAAGACTCCATACCGGTGATGTCACCCCCCTGCCCATGGACCTCCTCCTGTACCAGACCATACAGAATCCTTAGTAATGTTTTTTGTACTAGTGTTACTCATAAATTGTAATTCCTATACATCACTCCTTCTTTTCCTTTAATTATACTTCATTTTCAAAAAAAGTTATTGACACAGGTTCACAAATACTGATTACCACAATATTGTAGCTAAAACACCAGAAAATTTGACAAAACCAGCAACTGTAAAAACACTAGCAACAAAGAAAACAACAGCGGGAGCTTGTAACGCATGCAGGCAAAACCACGTGATTCAAAGCATCATTGTAATTGGGTAGTAATGACAACTCTGACCAGAGCACCTGAGAAGATTCGGGAAGTAAATTAGTGGAGAGTTTAAGCCTTGTAGGTATAGTGATACATGTAAGCTGGGCTTACAAAAAATATTTTTGTTGTTATAACTAACTACGGGGATATTTTTATAAAAAATAATAAGTTTCTGCTGAAACACTGCACAAAAGTTTTATAGACATTTTGGTGTGACCCCCTCTGACAGTGTCACCCAGTGGGGTCCACACCCCCCCTAGTGATGCCACTGCTCCCTGCTAACTGATGATGGACATGAACCATGAGTGAGAAGTAATTCTTTGGTTTTGGAAGTGGCTGAGATTTAGGAGTTAGGTTTGCAACATAGCCTAGCCTATCTGACTGATACTCACATTTTCCAGCCATTCATTCATTCAGCATCAGACAAATGTTTGTTTAGTACCTAGTATGTAGGAATCCTTGCATAGTGCAAACTGTTAACGTGCTTGGATGCTAACCAAAAGTTGGAAGTTAGCCCACCCAGAGGCATCTCAGAAGAAAGGCCTAACGATCTACTTCCAAAAAAATCATCCATTGACAATCCTATGGAGTACAGTTCTATTCTGACACACTTGGAATCCTCATGAGTCAGAGTTGACTCAGCGGCAACCAGTGGTTTTTGTTAACCTACTATGTGAAAAGCACTTGGACTATTGCAGTGAACAAAACAAAAATCTCTACCCTTGTGAAAATAGAGGATTTGGACATTTAATGTTGTGTCCACATCAGACCTGAACTCTTTCAAATACATTATAGTGTACAGAACGTAACATGTTCAGTCTGAGTGTCTTCAGATATGTGATTATCAGTCAATATATTAGAATGA
This sequence comes from Dugong dugon, assembly GCA_030035585.1. Classification (NCBI taxonomy): domain Eukaryota; kingdom Metazoa; phylum Chordata; class Mammalia; order Sirenia; family Dugongidae; genus Dugong; species Dugong dugon. The sequence continues at coordinate 14,221,115 of CM057480.1, read as the reverse complement.
GTCCAGATTGGGAGTTGGAGTGTCAGGGTTTAAGTGCTAGTTTTACCACTTAACTATGGTATGATTTTGGACTGACCACTTTACTTGTCTGACCACCATTTCCTTTATCCTCTTTCCATTCGTGCTCGATTCTGCTCTATACCATTCATGCCAGTGGTTGTCCAGCCTCTACCTGAATGCTCTCAGAAACAAGATGCTCACCATTTCCTGAAAATAGCATTTCGTCTCCGGGCACCTGTGTCTGCTTGAATGTTTTTCTTCTGAAGCTCTTAAGCTCTGCAGATCTGGAGATATAACCAATTACTCTCTGTGATAGAACCCAAAGGCCAGAATTTGCATGTAAATCAATTTTTTACTGAGTTCCTGTTCTGTGCCAAGCATTGCCTTGGAGTAGATACTCTGGTTAGAGAAGTATATGCCATGGCCCTGAACTTAAAGTCCAGTTGGATAGATAAGACTGACATTTGGGTACCATGGTATGACATACAGTGCTAAATTGTGGATCAGATCCAGGGGAAAGGGAAGTTTAGCGGGGATTGGGGTAATAAAGGAAGACTTCATGGGGTGTGTTGGAGCTGTGCCAAATCTTGAAGGATAGATAGATTAGGTGGAGAGCATAAGGCAGAGGCATATCAGAAGGGAAGGCATAGAGAGTGAATGCTGTGTATTTGTGAAAACAGAAAGGAGACCCACCTGGCAAGAACAGAGAATGGGATCAAGGACCAAGATTCTGACTGGCCCCGTATGGACAGTTATCACAAAGGTCCCCGGTGTGAAGTTTGAAATAGATGCATTACCAGCCATCCATACTAACTCGGTCTATAATAAAAGATATCTTCACTTCCTTTTCTGTCAAAAAGGCCTCCAATCACTTAAAAAGTCTTGCGGATCTGGGCCTTTTCCTGATGTCACAGATTTTCCCTGTTTGTCTACAGTTTTTACTTAATTAACAGTAGCTACAGATTAGAAGGTCAGCCTTGAAAACCTTACGGAGCCGTTCTACTCTGCACGCTCGGGGTCACCATGAGTTGGAATTGACTCGAAGGCCGCTAACGACAGTATCAAATATTTAGATGTGACCTGTGGCCAGTCCCTGTGTGGTGGCAGATATTTCCAAGTCAATATAAACAGATCAACTGAGGGCTTCCAGAAGGTGAGCAGGGTGAGAGTTGAGTCTGCCTTTGTGCTATAACAAGGCGTTCGGAGGGGACAGATATGAAAAAGAATACCATTGCCAAATGGGTTTCATTCTTCATAAAAGTGATGGGTTTATTTTGCCTTTCAACACGAATGGCTTTCCCCAGGGCACATATGGTGCGTAGACAGTTCCAGACTCATGACACAAATGTTCGAAAAACGTAAGGAATGACAGTGGGGGATATGGATATAAACACTCAAGCTGCCCTGCTTTGCCTCTCAGTTGACCTCATAAGTAATTCCCTGTCCTTATTCAAGTCCTTTAATTTCAAGTCTCCAAAAAAAAAATATTCGAGTTAAAGCAAATCATCAATGTAGTACTTGGTTTAAGAAGATATGTGAAAAAATAAATGCCACATTCAAAATGCGACTTAGCTGGGGCAGATGAGTTGTTTCCTGCGGTGTTAGGGGAAGTGGTTAATGAACTTACTAAACGTGAGACAATCATTTTTGAAATGCCAAGGAGAACGGGGGTAGAGTCAGAGACGGAAGACAAATTAACGTGTTATTTTCTATAAATGGAAAAGGGGAATTTGGGCTAATTATCTTTCTGAAAACGAAGGTTATCACAAAAATCATATACTGAGGGTTCTGCAGGTCTTGATAGTTTTCAAAGCGTGTTCACATCTACTATTTCATTTGATTCCCGCAACAACACTGGGAGGTAGGCAGAGTGGGGTATTTTTTAAATTTTATTTTCAATCTTCATTTTGCAGATGAGGAGCTAAGACTTCAATAGATGAAAAGACTAACTCCAGACGACATGGCTAATAACCAAAAAGTCAGGATTAAAACCCAAACCATCAAACTCTGGTGCTGGTGAAGTGTATAAGAAAGGAAAAGCCCAGGAAGTTAACAGTTTATAAAATGCAATCCACTTAAGAGAGGACGTGTGGAGATATAATTTAGTGGGCAAGGGCTCGCTCTGGGCATAAATTGCAAAAAGAAGCCTAAGGCCGTAATCTAGCAGCAGATGGGTTTACGCAATTATGGCCCAAATAATATTTACAAAGGATTTTTGTTTTTTTCAGTCTTTGAGAACCATTGAAAAATCAAGACATTTCTTAAGAAAATCTAGATTTCTAGCCTCTTCTGAAAAAGCAACATAGCTAGGTTCCCTAGTTGGTTTTCCTATGTGACCACAACCAGCAGGAGCTTAGAAGCAGCTGCTTCTCTGAGGTAGCATGGGCTCTCCATTTTGCCACAGTCCCCACCACTCCCTGTTATCTCCAGTCCTGGATACCAAGGATCAATTGATATTTCTCCTCATACAATAGTACAGTATTGTTTTTCTCCTACCCATCTGCATCACTTATTCGATTCTGGGGTCTTTTGAACTTGTGCCTCCAAGCCTGGAGGCAGCCTCTCTGCTCTATCAATTTCTATCTATGTGAACATGGGCAGATTACTCCCAATCTTAAAGATTCCATTCCTAATTTCCATTCTGTGAAATGGGAATGATGATGTTGAGGCTGTAGTGGATATTGGGGAATTTTTTTTTTTTTTTTTTTCTTTTAACAGTCTTCCTTTCTTTGAAATCCTCATCTTACAGAGAGAAGGAAAACCTGTAAAAGCCCGATACTTGCTTTCCAGTCTCCCTGGGAGGGAGAGCACAGGCAAGAAATTAAGATTCCTCCAATGAAATGTAGATGAAACATAGACGGACCAGACTTGGATTTGAGAGCTAGGGACTCAAGAGAGTACACATGCATGTGGCTCATTTTGGCAGAAGCTACTTGGAGTTTCTGAGGCAGCCATGGTAGATGTGTCAGTGATACCATCCAGAGTCCATCATCAGCATGTTGGCGGTGTAAGCTGTGATGTCTGTGCCCAGTGTGGGAAGCATCTGGGCCTCCTCTATTCTCGCTCATGATTTCAGGGATTATTTCTGGCTGTATGACCTCCAAGCCTGGTTCACTGGCATTCCAGACAATCTGTGAGCCCTTTAAATATCCTTTAGTGCTGGTCTTTTGCCTGTTGTCTCTCAGATCCAATCCCCCACTCTTCATCTACTCTGCTGTGTGTGTCACAGGAGGTGACCCCTATAAAATGGATATGCCAAGCTCCTGTGTTAGCACATTTGTAGGGCCTGGAGCTTATGCAACTTGGCAGCCCCTCTTTAATAAAAATAATACAAAATTTTAAATACAGAATTATGTACAAAAGACAGTGTTTCTCTTAATGAGAAAAAAATCACAACAAATTATAAACCTTAAAAATTTGCTTAGAATGAGGAAAAAATTAAAAGCTAGAAAAATAAGATCATATTTTTATTAAGTAACCCCTGAAGGAATCTCTCATTTTTTGCTAGGATGTTTGGCTGCATACTCTGTCTCTTCCTATAAGAATAATGTTCTAGGAAAAAAGTGGAAATATAATTGTCTACCCTCAGTGTGTTAGTCAGAATTTACTTTTTTATTATTGACAATTTATGAAAGTTTTCGTTTCCAAGCCATTATTAATGTTTTATGTAAATTTTGAGGATTGTTGTCAATTATGGGGAAATCTGTATCAAGCTGCTTTCATATCAGAGCTGTAAGATTTCAAGGCAGTTTAAGGTTCTTACGTTATGACCAAATAGTTTGTCGCCAATGTCCCTGTGTTAAGACATTCCAGGCGAATGGCAGGAATTGGCACAGTGGATGGTTGTGCATTACTGCAGGCCATTCCGATACCAAGGCACCAAGAAAAGCCTCTTTTCACCTATCTGAATGTCTAGTGGAACATTTCACATTTATACAAGATGTAGAAAAATTCTTAAGGGCATGGGGCAGTCTGATGTCTGCAAGATGTCTAACCTCCCTACCCTCTACACACGAAGTGGTACTAGGAACCTTCAGTCATTATGACAACCACAACCAATGACTTAACTCTACGCAGAAATAACTGAGAGCCACATACATATATCCCACTAGACCCTTACTAAGCGAATCCCCATCTCAGCTTCCCCTAGCCAGCCCCTAAATATGCCCTAACAAACAAACAAACGAACAAAAACAAACAAACAAACAAACAAACCCATTGCCATCAAGTTGATTCCACTCATGGAAACCCTATGTGTTACAGAGTAGAACTAAGGTCTATAGATAGGGTTTTCTTGACTGTAATCCTTACAGAAGCAGATGGCCAGGCCTTTCTTCTGTTGCATTGCTGGGTGAGTGAAGATCTTTTGGTTAGTAGTCAAGTGCAAACCACTTGCACCACCCAGGGACCGTAAATATCCTAGGTCACTCTGAGAGCACCTAACTTGAGGAGAAGTATGGCAAGAGGCGGGGGGAGGTAGGTGGAAAGACACAGCAGTTGTAACCATTTGAGTTAAATGTCTCACTTCTTCAAATTTTATCTAACATATGACCATGTAAACAAGTTGCTATGGTCACTCCAGGGCCTTGGAAGGAGCCTGCACAAGTGAGAGGCCCTGAAGCTTGTGCCTCACTAGCTTGCTGTCAATCTACTTCAGGTTCCAGTCTAGTTTGGCCAAAGGGAGGCACTAGCAAGAGACAGGAGGGCTCCTGAGCTTTGATAACGCCATCTCTTCTATCTTTCCCTTCAGCCCTAGGGCGAGTAGTGACATCCTTCCCATGTTAATCTCTATCGCTGCCTCATTCGGTTTTGAACTCTTCCAAAACATTTGTAACTAGTTGCTGTATGAAGTTCATTCTACTGGACCACCTCGAATGGGGTTATATCCTCACTGGACCCTGGCTATACCCATTTTCAGCTTAAAGGAATATGCTCAGAAATTTCTGTACATTTCTGAATTGGGGCCTATTAATTCTGTACAGATAGATGCCTGTTACCTTTAGCAAACTTTTTATATGCGGCACGTAGTTGAGCCCACAGGCTCATCTGAGGAGATATATATGTATATATCTATATGCCTATAATGACTATTTTTCTCCATAATTGACAGACCACACAAGAGCTGATGGAGTCTATTAGAGGAAAGGCTTAATTTTGGGTGAGCACAATCCAGATCCCCTTGAAAGCACGAGATTTCATATATACCATCAGGCCAAATTATAAAAGATAATAAAATGTAGTATCTGTAAATATTTTAAGGCAAGGAATCTATTGGTATTAGAACTTGGAACAGAAAGTGAAATTTCTTTCTTTGGGAAAAGCATGCCCGGAGGAAATAATATATAATTCAGATATTTTAGTAGAAGAGAAGACCCGGGATGGCCCTGGGGTTGGAGGAGCTTTAGAACAGTGATGAACAGCAAATCTGGTGTTAGTGCTATAATCAGATGGCAACAGTTTTTTGAGAGCATAAATTAGGCCACAAACCATTGGGTGGACAGTAAATTTGGTATTAGTAGTACGAGCATACATACAAAGAAAAGACAAAACAGTATGAACTGGATTGCAAAGGACTAAAAATATGACTATGATGAGATTTTGTACTTCTTTATTTTTGTCTGATTTTTTGTATTGGAAACATTTTCATAAATGGGACAGATTATAATAAGGTACAGCAAACATTATTCAAATGATAGAATTTGAGAGGGGATCCTAGAAACTACCTGGTTAACACCCTCATTTTACAGATGAAGAAATGAGGACCAGAGAGAATAAAGAATTACATCAGGTCTCTTAGCCAAACAAGATCTTCTCTTTCCCTTGCTTTCTTCTCCACCACTTTGATTAGAAGACAGATTTTGATTTATGTTTAAATATAAGACTTCATGAGTGTTGACTGAGGGAAGAGTTACCAACTAACTCTAAGTATTTGATTATTATAAATGTGATAAGAAAAAACCACAACATGTTTTCATTGATGAAAAGGATAATGTAATCATTGAAAATATATTGATAAAATGGTAGCTCCTCTGTCTTCTTCTTCAATGTATTCTTACTACCTACCTTGGTTATAGCACAAAGAAGGCATTAAATAGATGTTGGATATTTGTTAGATGAATAGTTGGTATAAGACTAGATGATTGCTTGGCTGGTTGGTTGGATACATGATTGGATAGTTGGGACGGAAGAAGGGAGGGAGGGAGGAAGGAAGGAAGGAAAAAAAAATAGGTGGATAAAAGGGTGATTGACTTTCAGGGGAGAAATATAATCTGTCCTGTAATTTCCTGAGGAAGTGTCTACGACTATGTCAGTTCTAGGCAATACTATCTCAAGTTGAACACAGTAACGAACATACTTTTTTAATAATTCTGAACAGTAAGGACTTCATACCAGAAAACACAGAGAGGCTGGTCTCGTTGGCATGATCAATAGACTTGAGATGCCAAGAGAGGTACCCAGGAGTATCAATTGCATGGAGGGTAATTGCTTACCTAAAATTACAAACAAGACCCCACTATCTATGACTAAGTACAGGGAGGCCAAATTAGTGAAGAATCTAAATTACAGAATAAAATTTAGCTACCTACAAGAAATGAGACTTAAAAAAAAAAAAAAAAACACACACACACTACTGTCACGTTGATTCCGACTCGTAGCACCCTTATAGGACAGAGTAGAACTGCTCCATAGGGTTCCCAAGGAGTAGCTCGTGGATTTGAACTGCTGACCTTTTGGTTAGCAGCCGAGCTCTTAACCGCCAGATCTCCAGAAACTGGACTAGGGTAATCAAATATTATCTAGAATAAGATCGTTGGGGAAAACTATTTTCGTTAGTTTTAAGAATGTTAAATGTCATAATTACAAGTAGAATTTGATGTACTTTTTATAAATTCACTCAGTAGTATAAGTAAAATGGAAGGATGCTTTGAAACAGTTCCCTGGTATAAAAATATTCTCCTAGCACCTCTTTTACCCTGTTAGTTTAGACTTGCAAACCTTTTTTTTCCACACCACCTAGCCTCTGACTGAATTTTCACAAATTTTTAATTAGTGAAATTAGTCTGAATTGATAGAGTTTTCCACTACATCACTGTTGCTGAGAACAACAGGCATCCATTGACTAGTTGACTAGAGATCTTGAACACGAGTTACTAAAAAAGAAAAGTTTTAGTTGTTCATGCCTCCCTCTGGAAGAAAGTGTGTCCGTCTTACTGATTGTGTAATTATTAATCTTGTACATTTTTTAAACTAATGAACAGAAAATTGGAGGAAGGTTTGTGATGTTCTTTCCTCTTTTCTCTTTTCTCCCTCTTTATAGTTCAGTCACTATCAGCACTAAATTCCATTCGGAGTTCACAGCCATCACAATAGCTGGTGCAGCTTTAGGTTAAGCATATTTTATCCATAAATTGCTATATTTGGTTCTCGAGTTATTATTGCAGTTCCTTGGGGTACATTTAAATCCACCTTATTGTAATAGATTATGGAATATAGTGGCTAATGTGTCTAATGTAAAATAAATGACTATAATGATTTATGATGCGACACTTCAATTTTATTGAACATAAGGATCATCGTACTAAAATGGATGGTGTATTGCTGGTTTAGCATAAAATACTGAATAACATATTCAAGAAAATGAATGGCTCAACCAGTTCATAATATTCTGCCCCTTCAGCTGAGAGGTCTTTAATAAGCAAGAGTGTCATTACACTTGAAAATGTATGTGTAGGTAATCCATTATCTAGAACGATGACAGGGATCTGCTCAAGTCCTTATTAAAGAAGGGACTCTTTAGGAGAAAATGCAGAGTTCTTTGGTCTTCCTGAGAGGATGATTCCACCCAACCACACACAACTATAATAGTGCTTTAGCAGAATTGCAAGCGGGCCCCACGTTTAAAAATTATTATCTAAGACTCTCTCGTGACCTGCAAGTAGGAGGGGAATTTCAGAAAGATTCTGATATTTTGAGCATCGTCCTGAGGTGATATCCTTAATGTCCTTTTCTCTATGTGTCCATTAACCAACCTTTTACTTTAACTCTTGCAGTGACTAGCATACACAGCAACTCAGGCTACATCTTTCCCTTGAAACTCTTGTTTGTGTTTGATTACAGAACATAACGTAGATTCAGAAAGACCTGATTTACCTGTTAATTCTAATTAACTATGATATTAAAGATGCTTTCAGATGTATTAAGCCAATGTATTTGTGTTCTCAGACCAGGGAGATTAAAAAAAAAAAAAAATCTTCTATGCCAGATGATGGATTTAAATGAATGGTGAAGTTCTGTCTTCCAAAAAGGTGGGGGGCAGTAAGAATAAAGGAATTGATATGAGTTTTTTCTGACCCTCTCATCCTTACTCAGCATATTGTCACAGCCCCATGAACTTCATGGGATACAATTTGATAGCATAGGCAATTCCCACCTAATAACTAAATCCTCCTGGGATTATCTTAATCGCATGCATCTTATTCCCTGGAAGGATAACATTCTTCCTCCTGTGGAGTGGCCATGCTGAGAAGGAGTGAAGAAGCATGAGTATTTTGAACCTCACTGCTGCATTATGAGTTGTTGTTGTTGTTGGGTCCTGTTGAGTTGATTTTGACTCATGGCGACCCATGTGACGGAGTAGAATTGCCCCATAGGGTTTTCTTGGCTGTAATTTTTTACAGAAGCAGATCACCAAGTCTTTCTCCCCCAGAGCCGCTGGTTGGGTTTGAACTGCCAACCTTTTAGTTAGCATCCAAGCGCTTAACCATTTGTGCCACTAGGGCTCCTTGCACTATAGGTAGGCCTGTCATAAACTCCATTACCATACTCCTCCTCAACATGTTCTGAGTTTACACCGTCATAAACTCCATTACCATACTCCTCCTCAACATGTTCTGAGTTTACACCCATTCTCCATCCCTTAGCCAAGACAAGCTCCTCTGACCAGCCAACACTGAAGACCTGTCAAGACCCCACAAGCCCATGTTTGGTGCTTTCCTCACTGGTCTAAAAACTCAGTTCAACACAATGCCAGGTGCACGTGGCAGTTTTGATTTCCTTCTCCTCAACAGCAGATTGCACCACTATCTGAAGAGATGTTGATCATAAGAAAGCATCCTGGTGATGAAGTGAACACTGTGTTCGTGGAGTTAAGGAGTCTTACGTTCCAGAACAGAAAAATAATGTTTACAGTGGATTCTGCACTGTGTGGATTTCAGACGTTTATTTATTCAGGATACACTCTCAGGCCATTTCTTTCATCATTATTGTTTGAGAAGGTGACATGGCCTGGAACTGTTCACTGCAGAAAATAACTAGAGATGTCTTGATACTGCAGCTTAATCTGGGAAGTCAAAGGCTTGTTGCGCATCTCTGTTTCAGGAACAGTGTGGACTTTTTCTCTGTAATCAGTAACTGAAAATAAAAAGTAATAAGGACTATCTTTTTGCTAATGGGTACGACACCTATGGAAGCAGCAATCAAGAAATCAAAAGATGCATTGCATTGGGGGGATCTGCTGCAAAAGACCTCTTTAAAGTGTTGAAAACCAAAGATGTCACCTTGAAGACTAAGGTGCGCCTGACCCATGCCATGGTGTTTTCAGTCACCTCATATGCATGCAAAAGCTGGACAATAAATAAGGAAGACCAAAGAAGAATTGACACCTTTGAATTGTGGTGTTGGTGAAGAATATTGAGTATACCATGGACCGCTAAAAGAACAAACAAATGTGTCTTGGAAGTACAACCATAATGCTCCTTAGAGGCAAGGACAGCGAGACTACATTTCACATACTTTGGACATGTTGTCAGGAGGCATCAGTCCCTGGAGAAGGACATCATGCTTGGTAAAGTAGAGGGTCAGCCAAAAAGAGGAAGACTCTCAACAAGATGGACTGACACGGTGGCTGCAACAATGGGCTTAAGCATAATAACAATTGTGAGGATGGTGCAGGAGTGGGCAGTGTTTCCTTCTGTCGTACGTGGGGTCACTATGAGTTAGAACTGACTGGACGGCACCTAACAACAACATGCTGCTTTTGAATCTCTTAATACATCAATCTAGAAAAGACCAAGGCAGGAGCTGCAGAGACATCTCTGACCCCAAAAGTCCCTCAACCTCCACAACCCACATACCTCCACCTCCTAAACTTCAAGTTTCCTTTCCACAGCAAATTCTGTGCAGTCCTCAGACATTGTCAGGATGACTTCATAAGGAATATTTGTGTGTTTTCTTCTTTCCCGACACCTTTGCTTTCTCCCTCAAAATACTGTAGTAAACTAGCATGGCTTGTGAGGTTTTACCACCACCTGGTAAGATTCTATTTTTTCTGTATTGGTTCTCTCACACCAGCTTCAGCCTTGGACCCCCGTCTGATCAGGATAATGACTACAGAAAAAACTTGCCGTGGCAAAAACACACAGTCTAAAGTTTGGCCAGTGAGGGTCCCTTTTGCTCAGATTCCATTCTCAGTTCACCACTACCACGCAGTATTTCAAACATCTTGTCCCCTCTACCATTACCTCCCACTGTCCTCCCCTTTATCTTTGTGTTTTAAGTTGTCCGTATTGTTAAGTATTTGCTTCAGTCCTTGTAAGTTCTCATGTGTTACTTTTAGCACCGAAGTAATACTTAGAATCCAGGCTTCCGTGTACATGAGTCCATGGGTGGAATTACTGATGTTAACATGTCTCTCAAAAAAGTGCTGAAGGGACTTTTCTGAAATCTAGGATTTACATACATTTTTTTTCCCAGAGATATTATTTGGCTTCTTTCCCAGTGAATTCATCCAACTATTTCTTTCTTCATATAGAAGAATATAGTAAGCATATAGTAAGATTCCAGGAAAAGCTTCAATGTTTATCACTTAATCCTTCAGAATACTTTGATTTATGGAACAGAGGCTTGTACCTGGGAAGTTTTGATGCATCCACCCAACGTTGATATTTGAAAGTGTTTTTTTCTTTTTCTTTTTTCCTCTAGATCTTCCTTCAAATAATAAGCTAGATAAACCCATCAAAGGAGCTTTAGTTTTCTCTTTGGGGGCACTGTTGTTTGTGGGGGTTTGTGTGTGTGTGTGTGTGTGTGTGCGTGCGTGTAGTGTAATCCATGTGTGGGACTCTGTCTGGGTTTAACATAACTGGCTATGATTGAAAAAAAAAAATGTTGCCATCAAGTCGATTCTGACTCATAGCAACCCTATAGGACAGAGCAGAACTGCCCCATAGGGTTTCCAAAGAGTGGCTGGTGGATTCAAACTGCTGACCTTTTTGGTTAGCAGCAGAGCTCTTAACCACTGTGCCACCAGGGCTCCACTAGGTATGATAAGCCCAGAAAAAGTTTGGAAACCACTGAGGCTGTCCAAGTACAATGGTCCCTGAGCTGAACAGACCCAATGACCCACTAGAAGTTATGTGCCACACATTTAGACTTTAGGAAATTGACTAAAATGACTTTGAAATGTATGGGGAAAAGCCACATCATTTACTTGGATAGGGTTGTAGCCAAGTAAAGGACCTATCTGCTTCCTCCAAGCCAGAGGTAACTGAAAATTTGTATTGTAAACTGGTTTGTTGTTGTTGGACAAAAAAGATAAAATATTTTGAGATAAATTTAACAGAGACAAAATGAAGAAAAATTTTAAATTCTATCATCAACTATTGCAGTTCTTGAATAAATGTAAAAATATTCTTGGGGAGGAGGCTCAGTATTATAAAGTTGTAACTTCTCCCCAGAATGAGGTATGAATTCATTGTGATCGAAAATAAACGATATGTTTGGGGAATTTGTGGAGAGACAGTTGGAGAATGGATACTAACTTAATGTAGTAACTATTAAGTTCACTGGAAAAATAAAGAGATGATAATAATTAAAGGGAAAAGGTTTGTAAAAGGAGGCAAATAAAGGAGAATGGCCTTTTCCATGTAATAAAATGCACTAAGAGCAAATAGCAATCAAAACAGCAAGTTACTGGTACAGAGCAGTTATGTCAGTGGGGCAGCACTGGATCTAGAGGTAGTCCCAAATATAGACAGAAATTTCATATAGCCAGTTGCCGTCATATCAATTCCAACTCATGGCCATCCTATAGGAAAGAGTAGAACTACCCCATAGGGTTTCCAAGGAGCAGCTGGTGGATTCGAACTGCTGACCTTCTGTTAGCCGCTGAAGGCTTAACCACTGCAACACCAGGGCTGCAAAATTTAGTATATGAGGTGGCAATTCAAATAAGTGGTAAAAAGATGTGCTATTTAATAAATGTTGTTGTTAGAACAACTAGCTAGAAAAAAATAAATCCAGCTACCTACCTCATTCCTTCCACCAAACTAAACTTCAGGTAGGCTGTAGAGGGATAAATAGATTGTAATAATAAGAAAAAAATAGATTTTATGCTGCTAAATTCTAAAATAAATCATGGGTGTATTTTATGGTAAAGATGGAAAGACTTTTGTAAGAGTGCCATGAAACACAGGGGCTATAAATACTTGGCCACTAAACAAATTTAATTTCTCGTCAAAAGCCAAAAGACAAACAACCAACTATTACAAAATATTTGCAACACACATTTCAAAGCTGTTATTGTCTTACTAAACAAAGTATACTCATTATATATGAATACACACAGACACACACGTGCACACACAAGCACACACACACACACACATACCTTTTTAGTTTCCCCAAATGGATTCTTAGTATAGATACGCTGTACATGTATTGAAGGTATCTGAGAGGATGTACACCAAATGTTCTACCATGTTTGGGGGCTTTTATTTATGTAATTCTATGATCATATTTTAATAATAGTGCAAGCATGCATTACTGTATTTTTATATAAAGTGTGCCCTCTACATTTGTTTGCCAGCCATGCCCTTCTCCCTTGAGGTACCCTTACAAGTGTCTCCACGCCAACCCTCTTCCACACGTTGCTGTAAAAAAATTAGCGTAGCACACTTATGAAAATACCTCACAGCAGAAGGGCACAGCCAGCAAACAAACCCAGAAGGCACGTGTTATTTACATAAAAATATTGTATTTTTATGAATAAAAACTAAAACCTATGTTGACACTGTATTTGATGTTAAATGGCCCCTAAATCTGTGGTTCTTATTCTTTTTGGATACAAAGCATCCTTTAAGAATCAGATGGAAGCTGTGAACCCTATTTTCTGACAAGTACACATAAGTACAGACACTCAAAACTCTGCATGAGTTATGAACCACTGCTCTAAATAGTTCTTCTAAAGTATGTTAGTCTTAGTTGTCTATGGTTGCACAACAAAACCAAAAAAAAAAAAAAAAACAGTTGCTGTCAAGTTGATTCCAGCTCATGGTGACCTCATATGTGTCAGAGTAGAACCATACTCCACAGGGTTTTTAATGGCTGATTTTTTAGAAGTAGATCACCAGACCTTCCTTCCAAGGTGCCTCTGGGTGGGTTTGAACTGCCAACCTTTTGGTTAATGGCCGAGTTCTTAACCATTTATGCCAACCAGGGACTCCTGCTATATAACAAAACCAAAACCAAACCCGTTGCCATCAAGTTGATTCTGACTCATATCAACCATATAGGACAGAGTAGAACTGCCCCATAGGATTTCCAAGGAATGGCTGGTGGATTCGAACTGCCAACCTTTTGGTTAGCAGCTGAGCTCTTAACCACTGCACCACCAGGGCTCCATATAACAAAAAAACCTAATACAGTGGCTTCAAACAAGAACCATTTCATTGCTTTTAATTCCATGGGTAAGAAACTCAGGCAAGACTCAGCAGGCCCAGCTCACTCTGCTTCATATAGGGTGGACTGGATGATCCAACATGACCTCACTTGTGTACCTGGAGTCTTGGTCCCATCTGTCAGTTGAGGTATCGCAGTGCTCCTCCATGTGGCCGCTCCAGCAGGACACCCTGATTTACTTTAAGGGAGGCTTGAGGAAAATACGAAAGTCGCATAGTCTCTTAAGACCTCGCCCCTGCAGCCACACAGTTATCTCTTTCACCACATTCTGTCAGTCAAGGAAAGTCACAGGGCCAGCCCAGATTCAAGGTGAGAGGAAATACCATTTGTTTGTGGGGGAAATGACAAAGTCACATTACAGAAGGTCTCATGGGAATGGGAGGGATTACTGTGGCTGTGTTTGGAAACAATCTACTACTGTATCTCTGAAAATGTGCCACTTTAGCCATTAAGTGGATTTGTCCATTGTGCCCCAACATTCACACTCAACAAAATATTATAATCTAATCTACTTAAATTACCCAAAGGATTTCTATTTCACCCTATTCAAAATTCCCCAATAAAAGAACGATGGCCATATGCATGAAATGGGAAAGTAGGTGCCAAATTATGCCTTATATATTATATTTTACCCATTTTGAGATAAAAATATTTTGCCTATAACTTAGAAAGCTATAGTTTGGAAACTCTTTGGAAAACCCAGACTTCCCTGGATAATGAAGAGTTCCACACGTTTTAGATAGACTTGTACGCCCACACCAGACAGCAGAACTGTAAGTAAAATATAGACCATGATCCTAAAATGGATTAATACGGCAATAAGATTTAGAGAGTAAATCAAATTTATTATTCTAAAGCACAATAAAACTTCTAGTTTTAAATGTAGCAAATTAAACTGTGAATTTATCTCCCTTCTGAGACACCACTCAAATACTAGTCCCTACCCCCTCCAAAAAAAAAAAAAAAACCATTGCCATTGAGTTGATTCCAACTCACAGTGACCCCGTAGGACAGAGTAGAACTGCCCCATAGGGTTTCCAAGGGGCAGCTAGTGGATTCGAACTGCCAACCTTTTGGTTAGCAGCCAAGCTAACAAGGAAACAAAGACAATAAAGGAAACACAGGAAAATAATGAAAATTACTAATTTTTACTCTGATCAATTAGAGGACATTATATATTAACAACAGGCACCTGGAAAGAAGAAAAAAGAAAAAAAAAAAAAACTCTTGGAAATAAAAATAAAATTGCCGAAGCAAAACAAAATGTTAAATGCAAATGTCTTGATGTTTCAGTTTTAGCTAAGTCTGAGATTAACAGATTGCAGATCACCTATTTATTCATGCAGGATAATGCGAAACTGGGTTAGCATCCTTTTCATCACCCACCTGAAGGATATATGAGAGAAGGTGAGGAGGTTTATGGAGGGAGACCAGTAGTGAAAGAGAGTTTCTTTGGAGAGAGTCATCAGTGAGTTCTTGCTCATCTCCTCCGGGGAAAAGGAAGAGACGTGCTCCCTCTACTTCACAAGTTAAGTAAGTTGAGATTTGTTGAGGCATTCAAAGATGGTGCCATCTGTCCCCCTCAATTTTGGGTGGACAAAGTGATAGTTACCCAACTCAATCTGAAAAATGTCAAAGATGAGAGACTGTCTGATGCCGCCCCTCACGGTAGAACAAGGAGAAAGGGCTGCAGTGGGAGCATACTGCATCCCAATGATAATGGAACAAAGATTTATAAATCTTCCAGTGGGTCACTTCCAGTGGAAACTATGGAAAGGGGCTGAGCTTGAGTCATCCTGAAGAAACTCTGGAAAGGGAAGGTGTCCCAAATTGTGTATTGAGACAATATCCTATTGAGACTATTTTTAATACCTGGATATGGCTGAGTTTCTTCCAAGAGTTGGGGGAAAGAAAAATTCAAAATAGCATGGTTGCTAGGATATGGTATTAAGAAATAAATAAAATCGTTTCCTGGTTTCTTGATTTGAACCTCACAACTCTGTTTTTCAACAAATAAGTTAATGTGTGATTTTGTCGTCCTTTATCAACTTCTCAGTGGATCTTCTGGAACTTCCTGTTCTCAGTCCCTGGGGTCTCTCCTGAAACTCTGAGACAATCTGAAAAGTCACAATGAACATCCTTTTACGGAAATGAAAATATTTGATAGGCTGGATGGCAATATCAGGAAACTCTCACAAAATGTAGACTAAAAAGACAAAAGGACTGTAAAATGAGGGGAGAAAAAAAAAGAGAGGTTTGTATGAATCCAGAAAGTTTAACGTCTGACTATTAGGAATTCCAGAAGGAGAGGAGAGAGAAAACAAGTGAAAGAAAATTATTTAAAAAAAAACAAAAAGTTTCCAAGCGCTGACGATGTGAAGTTCCATACTGAAGGGGCACAACAAATGCTAAGGCACAGTGATTGAAAAATCAACCTATAAAAGGATCCACACACATCAAGGAACATTATCAGGATATTTCAAAATAAGAAATGTGAGAAGACTCAGGAAGCATCTAAGGGGCAGGGGGAGTCACACTCAAAGTAATTGGAGTCAGAGAGACATCAGACTGTTTAAGCAATATTTATGTAATTTTGAGAGAAAATGATTTTCAAACTAGAAGTCTACACCTACATAAGCTTTTAATCAATTGTAAGCATAGATTAAAGACATCTTCAGATGTGCAAATATATCTCAGAATATTTATCTCCCACATACTCCTTCCTTGTATGATCCTGAGGTTTGGCTTCAGCCAAATGAGGCTGTTAACTAGAAAATAGAAAAGGTATAGGATCCATGAAACAAGTATATCCAATACAGGAAATCAGAAATATAAATCATCCAAATGAATGGAAAGGAGAAGTCCCTTGGGTCCAGAGAGAAACTGGTTTAGATTAGATCAAGAGAATGAAGGACAGTGGGAGGGAGGTCTTGAAGGAAAAAAAAAAAAAAAAAAATGGAGTTGATATATGGTCTATTTGACTATTGGAAAATAGTATTAGTAATGGGGCATTTGAAAGAAAATAGAGATAGGTACATAGAAAATTAGGCAAGTTTTTAAAAAGAAGCAGTGTGGACCCCCAGAAAAATAAGCATTTGTACGGGAAAGAAACATAATCATAGTATACTACTTGTCTCTGAAGTAAGTAATACTAACACAGTGCTTATAATATAAACACTGACTGTTGACTTAAAACTTTATTAGGAATTATAAAAATTCCTAATATCTAATTCAAAATATATATTCAGAAGACAGAGAGGTTTATAAGAGAGCTACATCCTTATTCCAATAAAGAATATCAATATACAAAGTATAAAATTGGTCTATCAAGAAAATAGCAATAGAAGACATTATTTGGCCATCTGTCAACAAGAAGAATATTGCTAAAATGGATTTAAGTAGTTGTCTATGAAAAGTGGAGTGGGGAAGGGAGAGGAGTAGGAATACAGGGAAATTGGGGTGGATTGAAAAATTTTTATGTCTTTTGTCACTGTTTTAGTTTGTAACAATGACATACACATATTACTTCGATTAAAAAAAAGAGAGGAAACGAAGGGTATCTGTAAAACCACATTCCAACATGGCTTGATTCTGACATTTCAGATCAGTTGAAGCTAACATTTATTGATCACTTTCTGTTCTCAGATCAACTCTATTCTCAAATCAAAGGCCTAGCCATGTCCCTTGTGGGGATTACGGAGGCAGGGAGAGACGAAAGGGAGTGGAATGGGGAAGTCCATTCAAGCTGGCTAACTGACTCCGGGCAAATTACACAACCTCTCTGTGCCTCTGTCTCTTCATGGGTAATATGGGAATGTACCAGAACAAACATATCTTGTGTATTTGCTGGGATGATGAAATAAGCAGATGCACGTCCAGTGCTTCAGTGCCTAGCACGTACTAAATGCTCCATAAGTAGCAGTTATCACTGTATTTGGGGGCAGTGGTGATTCCGTGGTAGAATTCTTGCTTTCCATACAGGAGATCCGGGTTCAGTTTCTGATCACCTCATGCACAGCCACCACCCATCTGTCACTGGAGGCTTGCATGTTGCTATGATGCTGAACAGGCTTCAGTAGAGCTTCCAGACTAAGATAGACTAGAAAGAAAGTCCTGGCAATCTACTTTTGAAAATCAGCCAATGAAAACCCTATGGATCACACCAGTCCGATCTGCAACCAATCATGGGGATGACGCAAAACCTGTAGCGTTTTGTTCTGTTGTGCGTGGGGTCGCCTCGAGTCAGGGGCTGACTCAAAAGCAGTTAACAACACTTCAATTATGGAACGCTAAGTGCAATGCTAGACATTCCATCTGAAATGCTTAGGAAGCAGAGTCCACGGATTTAAAAAAAAAAAAAAAAAAAAGTCCCCGGCTCCCTGACCCAAATATTTGTTAGTTACAGGGCCCTGATTATGAACTGAAGAGCTTTGCAGAAGCAATCCACCATTTGACAGACCTTGGAAGCACAGCATGTCGGCTTTTGTTTTCTTTGCTTCTGTCTCCCACCTTGTGATGTCAGGCCAGTTTGGGCACTTAATTACCTTCTCTAGGCTCCACCAGTTCCATCAGCGCAGCCACCTCTTACGGGTTATCGCCCTAGAGTTAACTGCTAACAGCATTCAGCCCAGCTTCTGGCTGTCAGCTGGAAAGCCACTGTGAGTTCACTTCCCGAGAGGAGCCCTGCTGGAGAGCAGATAACCCAGCCGAATGCCGGAATCCCACGTGTTTACTTTTAGCAACCGCAGACAAGCAAACACTGAGCTTCTGCCTCTAACTGCCTCATCTTTTCTGTTCTCCCCTGTATTCCTTCCTGGAGCTGATACTTTGTCACCTGTGGACCAGGGACCAGACCACAGGAAAACGCAGTAGAAAGTGTGAAGCATCCAAATGTAGAAATTGTGTTGGAATACTTACTTAATAGACCCAGACATAAACTAAAAGTTTAATTAATTTATTTGGATATTATTCAATAAAACAGTTTTTAAAGCATGCTGTGATCTTAAGATGAGAAAAAAGGAATTAAAATTATGTATTCCATATGATCTCATCTATGTAAGAAAAATAAAAAGACAATTGGACAGAAATAAACCAAAATGTTAAGAAACGTCAGTCTGGGTTGAGAGATTATGAATTGCTTTTATTTTCTTCCTTACTTTTTTTAATTTCTTTTTTTGTTGTTTTAATACAGCAAGTCTATTATCATAAGGGAAAAATACATAATTAAAAAGTAAGCAGTTAGTAATAACCTAAATACTGATGACACAATTGAATTTAGTTCCACAAATACTTGAGTTTCTAATATCATGATTTTCTACTATGTTTATCATTCGCTTTTAGAATTCCATGGACTTCGCTAATGAAATGTATTCCATTCATTTAGTTAGCTTAACGGGATCTTCTATTGCCATTTTTGCTCACTGACTTTAAACATTTTGCAGGCAAAAACCAAGTGTTAGACTTCTCTGTAACACAAGTGTTTGGCCCAGTTCTTTTCAGACATTAAGTGCTTATAAATGTCCCAGCTTTGGAGGATGGAGTGTGATGTTCCTTTCTTCCTGTCAACTTGAGATACTTGGAATAAAATCTCAGCAATGACTCACCCCCAACAGAAAACATTTGGGCAATTATGGCCACCCCTCGCATCCCTGGAACCCCAATGAACTGTTGCTAAGTTTAGTGTCAATTATCCAAAGGTTAATGTGGCCAGGCAAGGCTGGGAGGATTGAGATTTTTCCAAGAAACGGTCTGTAACGCATTATGTTCACGATGAAAGGGTGCTTTGACACTGTAGAACTGCTCCCTTGGGAGACCCATGGCATCCTGGGTATTCCTCTCAGAGCAGGACCCCACCCTGTGAGGCTTAATGGAGGAAATCCCATTGACAAAGAGGTAAATGCAGTTGGACAGAGTGCATGCATGCATTCAGTGACTATTGGCAAATCACCATGGATGCTATGAGGAACAAACCCCTGCCCTCAGGGAAATTGCATTCTAATAGAGCTCCATTAGATCCCAGTGGAATGGAATGGAATGTCACTGAGAAGAGAGGCTGAATGGAGAGAGAGAACTTTGGGGCTATGTACTAAATCCGAAGAGGCAGGAATTTGAAAAATTAGGAATTTTTGCCCTGTTTCTAGAATATAGACATCTGCTACTAACAACATCATCCTGCTCTGTATTCAGATTCCCAAGCAAGAATGACAATATGTTCAATATTGAACAGCGTGTGAAATCATTCCATGTGTTTTTTTTTTGAGAAAAATGATTCTCCAATTCAGAAACCAATCACCACCATTGCAGCTAATTTAAGGAGCACTTAGTTCTTCAGAGGAATCTTGTGGTGCAGTGGTTAAGTGCTCGGCTGCTACCCGAAAGGTTGGCAGTTGGAACCCACCAGCCGCTCCAGAAGAGAAAACGTAGCAGTCTGCTTCCTCAAGATTACAGCCTTGGAAACCCTATGGGGCAGTTCTGCTCTGTCCGATAGGGTCACTATGACTCAGAGTCGACTTGACAGCAATGGGTTTTTTGGTAACCCTTCGGCTAAAATTTACAGCATCTATTTGAAAAGCTCCCTCGATCTGAGTGAAGATTGAATCTTGAGGGGTTTTAACAAACATTACATTTAGCCCCATCCCCTACACTCACACCTTGTTCAGTGTATTCTAGATACACTGAATTTCTTGAAATGACTTGAACACACCAAGATCATTCCCATCTCAAGACTTTTATTTCTGCCTGGAATGTTCTTCAGGCAAATCTTTGCAGGTCTCTCTCCCTCACATTGTTCAGTTCTTTGTTCAGACATCTGCTTTACAAGGACGATATTCCCACCTGCTTTATTTTTCTTTAGAGTGTTTACCATTAGCTGAAATTATAGATTTTGTTTATTTGTCTGTTTTTCCCTTAGAATATGAGTTCCATGAATGTAGGTTCGTTATCTGTCCTGCTCCTTTTCTACATGGCTAGAACCTAAAAGAGTAGATCACATACAGCGGACACAACAGATATTTGTTGAATGGACTGAGTTGAATTAAATTGAATTTACCTGGAAAGAATAGTTGAAAGCTCAAGAAAGTTAGATCTAAAATTTGTAAGCTACATCTACAAGTATTTAAAACTACATCTTCCGTGGAACCACGGTCTTCAGAATGAAATCATCATTGTTGAGCATCTCAGTGCATACACACAGAACTAAGGCAAAGCATCCAAACATGAAAGTTTTCTTGGGCCCTCGAGCTACATTTTGGTCACATAGAAGATATAGCCCATAACGTCCAATTCCAATGAATTCTGAGGTTCAGCCTCTTTTGCAGTTAGCCTGCCAGGAGAGAGCTAGAGATAGCATCTAGAGGCTGTGTTTACCAAGGGGATGCTCTGGGCTGAAGGTCCCCTGGCTATTGTTACATCATTTGTTTTTTCATGATTGGAATGTGTGACACTATTTGAGGGTGGGCTGGTGTCTAAATTGAATGGGTGAAGAGAAGCAGAGAGACATTTTCTTTGCCATCTTTGTAGAAAGGCAACTGGGGAGTATATGTACTGAATTACCCACTGTCAATTATTTATGGCTTTGGCTGGGATCATTTATTTACACTCTCCAGTTACTTTGACATGTGGCCAAAATGCAGCTGCCAGCCTGCATGGTTCTTCAACTCCTCTCATCCCTAGGAAGGTTCAGAGAAAAAGACTTAACTGACTAAACTCACCCATAGACATTTCTATGGATTTCTAGAAGACACAGAACAATCTGATGATTCATAAGAGGATAAATAATTTATCTATTTGTTCCTTCATTCATTTACTTTTCATCCAGGAAAGCAAGGCTGATATTCATCAGTTTGCACCAATACAGCTCTAAACCAGTTGCCACCAAGTAGATTCTGCCTCATAGTGACCAGATGTGTGTCAGAGCAGAGCTGCACTCCCTAGGGTTTTCATGGCTGTGAGCTTTCAAAAGGAGATTGCCAGGCCTTTCTTTCCAGGAGCCTCTGGGTAGGTTCAAGCTGCCAACTTTTTGATTAGTAGCCTAATACTTAGCTGTTTGTGCCACCCAGGACTTTGATACAGCTCCACTGATTATTAAAATACTGAAATACTTGTGTACCACATGGTAAATAGCCGCTACCTTGAGCTCACCTGTGCAAGGTCACTGGGTTTTTCCACAAGACTCTCATCAGACCTTCCCAAAATTAACCAACTCAACTAAGATTAGCCAAAAGGTTAATGCCCAGCACAACAGGTCTCTGGGAGAATGCCTGAGGTGCATTCTATTACCTTCTATATGATAACTATTTTGAATACCACCCCATTTGAGTCCATAATGGCAGTGAAGCTGTAATTTGAAGGTCCAATATCGTTCACTTGATAACAAATACAAGGGTAGTTTGACAAAGATTGAATTCACATAATCTGAAAGTATTAAACTGTTTTGAAACGCCCTAAAAGAAAAGGATCTCGGGATCTAATTCTGTTGCCTTGCCCTTCCAAGAGAAACCTCACACCCTCTGCCTAATTTTGAGAGAATTTCCAAAGAAGGTCAGCCTGGTTTTAACACATGCACACACAATGCACAGGAATCTCTTCTCCCCGGGTCTGCATTGCAACCATGGCTAGGATATATGAATCAACGGTGTTACATTCCAGGGCTTCAAACCAGTTCATTCCTGTTTGAACCCCTGCTGATAATTTGCATTTCCACCCCAGATATACTGGATCAGAATCTACAGTTTAACATGATCCGCAGGTGATTCTTATGTGTAATAAATTTTGAGAACCACTGCTGTAGTAGTAAGGAGCCCTACTGACCCAGTGGTTCAAGTCCTCGGCTGCTAACAAAAGGTTGGGGCTCGAACCCACCTGCCGCTCCATGGGAGAAAGACATGGCAGTCAGCTTCCGTAAAGATTACAGCCTTGGAAACTTGCCCCATAGTTCTACTCTGTCCCATAGCGTCGCTAGGAGTCAGAATTGACTTGACAGCGGTGGGTTTGGTTTGGTTTGGGCTCTGCTAGTGGTTCTCAGCATTGGTTCCTAACGAGCTATATTAGCATCCCCTGGGAACTTGTTAGAAATGCAAATTCTCAGCAGGGGTTTGAACCAGAACAAACTGGGTTCAAAGCCCTGTTATATTCCCAGGCTGCATAGCACTGAAGGTTTGAGGACTGGGTCCAACTAATAATATATATTGCAATGCTTGGCAACCTGTTCATTTTCTGGGGAAGAAGTTTGTTCTTGGCAGTTTCCACGTAACACTACTCAAATCTTGCACAACTCTGGCCACAGTTTCTGTACTGTGATTTATACAATTTCTTAGAAATAAATTAATAAGACCCTTCATCATGGAGATGACCACAAGCTTGAGGCATGCAAGAGATCCTAAATCGGTTTAAAGGCCCCTGCACGGGTATATGAAAAAGATGGACTTCAACCTACTAACTATTGGCAAAAAATGTGTAAAGCAAAAGAGAGCACTTGGGACAAATGTGATTGACATTAAAGTACAGAGGCCTGCTGACATTTTTCTTCTTCTGAAAGAGTGAGAAGTATTGGCACTGACCTAATCAGTCATTAGGCTGGGCTGATTCCAGTGGATTCTGAAGGGCCAATGGAAAGAAATGGGATGACTTTACTACAGTATTACCTCATCTCACTGTTTTAGTGATTTTCATTCCTTTAGGAGTTGAGTTGCTTTCACCTCCTTGGGATAAAAGTTCAATCTCCCAATTGCTTTAAGTACCAGATTTAACCATCCCTCTGTTCTAAGGCCTGTTTTCTTTAAAATTTCAAATTGATTCTTTAGTTCATATGTGATAAGCCGCCACCATCAGACTCCTTTGTGTAGAAAAAGGAAATAGAAATTTGTAATCTCACTGGTCCATATGCCTCTGGTTTTATTTTACGAGCAGCCTGGACATGTGAATCAATGTGTGGTTCTGTCCAATACAAAATGTCACCTAGAAAGCAAGAGAAGACATTTTCCTCCTCTCACTTAGAAGTATCTGGCTCTACAAGAAAGAAAGAGACTTACCCTCCCTTTAGTTTTCCTGGTACTAAGCAATTGACGTAGTTCACTTGCCTAGACAGACTACAAACAGGAGAGATGATTTCAGGGGGAAGTTCCATCTGGGGGAGAAGGAACAAGAAGGAATTAGGTCAAAAGTCTATCAAGGAATTTTAGGAGGAATCTTTAGAGCTTGAAGTACATGAAAACCAAATCTCAATTTATTCAGTAAACAATTATCAAGAAAGAAGCTGAGTGGAATTGCTACTTGAGTTATAGGTTGTCTGAATTGAGTACACAATTGTTGTCATTAATCATTTACTATCAGAATTATCATCAATCAAAATCAGCTGCTGAGATTCTTGCTGCAACATGGTAGGTGCTGAATCGTGAGTTAAATAGGCATTGCCCTTGCCTTTTCAAGGGTCTCCAATCTGTTTTCACTGGAAACGACATTCAGAAAATAACTGATTGAACAGCAAAGGTCTGCCTATACAGTTCACCATTGTACATAAGCAGAGCAAACCAGTGAACTCTCGGAGGTCCCAGGTCTTCATTTACTCATCTTCTTACTGTGGCATCTAGGACAGTGCCTGGCACAAAGCTAGCCCTTGGTACCTGTTCGTGGAGTGGGCAAAAGAAATCAGTACCCAGGGTGACCATAAAGTCTGGAAACATAGATGAATATACATAATGTCATTACAGACATCTGCAATCTCTGAAAAAGCGAAATAACGTTATCTGTTTTCAGATTCCATGGACACCCTGTAGCTTGTGAAATAGTAGAAAAAGGTCATGGGACTTACGTGTTTATCCTGGGTGGGAACCAGAAGGAATTTGCCACCTGTTCTCCAGTTATTCAACAAAGGCTCCCTAGAAGAAGTGATTTTTAAAGCTCTTTGAGTAAAGCAAGAGAGCTTAAAAATTTACCAAGTAAAGAAGTTAGGATGAAAGATGGACACCAAATTGATGACCTCTCTCTGTTCGTGTGGCTGAGTCTCCTATTCATCTTTCAAGTCTTTGTTTAAGTCAGGGGTTCTCAACTGGGGATAATTTTGCCCCCCAGGGGATATTTGTCAATGTCTAGAGCCGTTTTGGGTTGTCCCAACTGAGAGGGGTTGCTACTGGTATTTAGTGGGTAGGGGTCAGGGATGCTGCTAAATGTCCTACAGTGCACAGGACAGATCCTCACAACAAAGAATTATCTGACCCAAAATATCATTAGTTTCTAAGGATCTAATGATCCTTGAGAAACCCTGCTTTAAAATGTACCTTGGGAGAACTTTCCCAGACACACCTCAAACCATGCTCATTTCCTCATCACACTTTGTACATCCCCTCCGTAGCATCTGTCACAATTATAATTAAGTACATTGTATATGTGTCTTCCACTAAAAACCAAGCTCCGTCAAAGAGGAAACTGTGTGCATCTTATTCTCCACTGGAGTCTTGGCACCTGTCGCAATGCCTGGCACGTAGTAGGCCCTCAATAAATATTTCTTGAGTGAATGAATCAATAAATGACTAGTACTAGAAAGTTGGTAAAAATTAAATACTCAAGTTGTTAAATAGAGCAATCAACAGAAGTTACTTAGATGGTCTTGGATTTCTCCTCTAAATCGGTTAAAGAAAGTGATGAGTTCATCCATGATACAAAGGGAAGGTATAACTAATCCTCAAACTCCTCTGTGTATATACATTTAATTCATAGATTCGTTGAAGTATTTCAGCATTTTAGCTTTTTGTCTGCAAAGGAACTTGAATGTCACCCATGACCAAAAAAAAAAAAAAAAAAGGCTTTCAGAGTTGAACCACGATTGATCTTGTGACAAAGACCTTTCATTGGCTGCCACAACTCTTGGTGAGCTCACTTTCCCATCCTCTCTTGCAGCCACGTGACACCGTTCTGTCCAGTGGGATAAAGAGGGGGTCTGCTGACACAGAGATTCTGGAATGACCTTTAATTTCTCGATAAAATAGGCAAATCAGGCACTGCCCTTTTTCCTTTCTCCTGGTTGGAACCCACACCAGCAAACTACCTCCACCTGAACTAATTATCATACAGGACAAGTAACCATCTCTGTTTAATTGCAAATGAGTATGGTCCTACCTGCTACAGTCTTGGCAGCTAGTCTTTTTTCGTGGTCTTTTAAATGGTGCAAGGACAAAAACAGATGGTTTGGCTTGTCCTGAGCTTGCCTTAGTTTTCTAGTGCTGTTCTAACAGAAACACCACAAGTTTAGGAGGCCAGAAAGAAGTCCAAATTCAGGGCACTGGCTATGGAGGAAGCCTCTCTCTGTGTTGGCTCTGGGGGAAGATCTTGTCTACCGGTGTTTCTCAGCTCCTTGGTAGTCTTCACGTGGTATCTATCTCCCCTACCCCAGTTTGTGCTTGCATGTCTCTGCATCTATGCTGGTCCTTACAACTCAGAAGTGATTACATTTAGAACACAGCTACATCGACATGGCCTCATTAACATGACAAAGAAACCCCTATTCCAGAATGGTGTTACATCCACAGGTACAGGGATTAGAATTCCAATACGTATTTTGGTGGGGGACACAATTCAGTTTATAATAGAGCCTAAATTTCCTCTGGAGCACAAGGTAAATAAAAGACTCTAAGGTGGAGTGTTGCATTGAAAGATTAATGGTGCAGTCAAGTGCTACTTTGGGGAGTACAACAAGAAGAGATGCCAGAGTTCAAGGTTTAAGAGGAAAGCAAAAATCCAATATTTGTGATAGAGTGTACCGGCAGACTTCCCATTTAATGTCTTCAGGCGCATTTTTGTTTGTTTCTTTGGTTTTGGTAGTGACAGGGGTGGCTAGACGGTAAGAATTTCAGGTACAGATTCAAAGGTCCTTCATGGGGAAGAACGTAATATAAAATGACTACCCAATAAACTTTTGTGGCTACAGATTGCAGAGTACTTCTACCTCCTTCTCTTCTCTTTCCATTCTTGTCCATTAGACTATAAGAATCTTGGAGATAAGGACTGTACCTTGTTGCTCTGAGTTTCCCTGTTGCTCAGCAGAGTGCTACACCTTTAGGGGTTTCTAGGTCAGTATTTTGCCAGTTGAATACCTATAGTTTCCTCCCCCTTGGTATTTAAAGTACATTGTTGTAGAAAAGAAGAGATATAATTAGAGTCCGGAGGAGGAGGTAAACTTTATTTCTTTCTCTCATTTTTGCTTTTACCTCAAGCCCTAGTTTCCGTACTTTGAATATAGAACATGGATCCCTGAGTTAGGGGAAAAAAATCCTTCAGAAAAAAACTTTAGTCAAGAAAATAGTATTTTGAGAAGAAGAAGTATAATATGCTAGACAAGAATTTCCAAAATCGTGTTCCTTAAGACCCAGCTACTGAAAATGCGTAAATGAATTCTTTAACTTAGGAAACACTGAGTTGAACAGTTACTGCCTCTGATAAGCCAGTATGTCCCGTAACTTTCCTACAGTGATATATGGTTTGCTACGCTTCAAAAGCTTGTTTAACTAACCTAAAAAGAGTTCTAGGGCAAAAAGTCATAAAATAATGATTATTCAATCATTTGCTCACTTGTGGCTAAATTTGGGAACCATTGTGTTAGATTATAAGGCTAAGGTGAGGAAAATAAAGGGGCGTATGGCCAGAAGGGACGAAAAGGACAGGCGAGGGAAGTTCAGAAAATGGGAAATTCAAGCAGACAGCAAGGCACAGAAGTTATGAAAGGAAAGTTTGGGTTTCGTGCCTGCCATGACAGTCTTTAAATGTGTGGTTATGCACAGAGACCTAAGAAAGTACGCTGGCAGAAACTTTAAGCTGAGAATCAAGAGCCTGGCAATAAATTCCAGAAACTTCCTCTGACTGACTTGGGTCATTTCTCTGCGTTATAACTGATTTTCTAGGGTAGGGGAGCGATAATACCCTTCCTTCATTTCTTCTTTCACATAACCATATTTGGAATGAATTAGAAGCTCAAGTTTATGGAGAACTGTTGAGTTGTTTCAAAGACAGAGTCAAATAACATAGTTATGTTGATTAATTATTATCTGAGGCCCTGAGCATCTTAGGCAAGTTTTCACACTAACAAATCAAGAGGAATTAATTTCTAAGTGATGTTTAGGTCAAAGATACTTGTAAGCAGTTGGGTCAATTAACAAAGAAATGAAACAACTTCTTACAATGCATTTGCATACCCTAGCACGATATGTATAATCATCATTGTGTCAAAGTAGTAAACTGTGTCAAGACTGGGCCTACCATTTATGTTCGAGAAGTGCTGAGTTTGATATCTGCTGACAAATTCTAATTTCAAATAAACAAACACTTGATTTTTCCTTTTGACTGAATTTGAAAGCTCTAAGATGGAAACCCTGAAGCCATAAACATTTACACTGCTTGGCAAAGCTCCTCATTATGTAAATACTTTGTAAAAACAACTTTGGTCCATAAAGTATTAATGCTATTTGATAAAAATCAGTTTTTGTTCTGTGTGTCTTTTGAAGCTAGTGTAACTCCTGGTCATTCTATACGGCTATAAAAGCTTTTTGGAATCAAATCCTAATCCCAACATGTTTTTCTTGTTCATTTAAACCTTTTATATACATGTGGGAGCCAGAGAGAGTAGAAAGCTTTTAGGGCTTAAGCTTAAATTGTTTGTCATTCTCATACACGCTCTCTGAAAAGTGCTTGTCATGTTTGTATTTTGTAAGTTAAATTATACATTTGTGTTCTTAAGCATTTTTTCCCCCTCACCCTCGTGTATGCCTGTTTGATTTACAAATATAGATCATCTTAAAATGCGAGAAGTTCGTGCTGAAGTTTGGATGGTTTGCCTCACCACCTTGTAAAGAATATCCGTGAGTGTCGATTTGCTAGGTTAGCTCCCAACTCAAGCTCCCAAAGAGAAGGGTCCTTCAACCCAAATTCAATAGTATTAATATCCCCCCCCCAAAACCAAACAAAATCAGTTGCCACCGAGTTAATTCTGACTCATAGCCACCCTATAAGACAGCATAAAACTGCCCCGTAGGGTTTCCAAGGAGCAGCTGGTGGATTTGAACTACTGACCTTTTGGTCAGCAGCCGTAGCTCTTAACCACTGTGCCACCAGGGCTCCAGGAACATAAAAACCTAAACAAACAGAACTCACCAAAGCCCTTTGTCCGGTGCCTTAGAAGTCAATTTTAACCTCTGGAGTGTTTTTGTTTATTTTTGTCATGAAAAAGAAGCAACAGAGGCTGCTGAGCAGAAATCCATACCACTTTATTTTTCCCGTGTATATTATGCCCCAAAAAAACAAACAAACCAAACCCGTTGCCATCAAGTTGGTTCCAACTCATAGTGACCCTATAGGACAGAGTAGAACTGCCCCATAGGGTTTCCAAGGAGCAGCTGGTGGTTACAAACTGCTGACCTTCTGGTTAGCAGCCGAGCTCTTAACCACTGTACCACCGGGGCTCCTATTATGCCCGATAGCCATAATATTGGCAAATAGTTAAACTACATGAAATTCATCAAAGGACTAAATTTAAATGGACTCAGGAAAAGCTAAAAAGATATTTTCCGTACTACAAAGCTGAATATTGAAGTAAATAATTATTTGTTTTTCAAAGCAGTAAGAATAATAGTTAAACTTTGTATACAGTCTTCTGATTATGTGTGAAATGAACTGTATCAGTTAGCTATTGCTGCATAAGGAACACCTCCAAAACTTTGTAGCTTAAAACAACAGTTGTTTCATTATCTCATGCTTCTACAGGTCTGCAGTTTGGGCTGGGCTCAGAGGAGTGGTTCTTCTGTCTGGGCAGGGGTTGACTGATTTCAACTGGGCTCACTCCTGCGTCTGCTGTCAGCTTTGGGTTAGCTGTGGACTGGCTGCTGGTCTAGGATGGACAAGGCAGGGATAGCTGGGGCCTCTCTCCACGTGGTCTCTCAGCCTGATCCGTGTTCAGACTAGGCTTTTGAACTGCTTTGAACCAGTTCAGTCATAGATAAAGGGGAATGATAAGCAGAATTTGAATAAAGGGGAATGATAAGTGGAATTCCACATCGAAGCACTGGAATGGGAGACTTAGAAGAGGTGTAGTGAGCCCTTTCAGGAGCCTGATGCAGGAGGCTGGATTGTTGCCAGGACTGTGGAGAGTGGCACACATTCATATCAGTGTGGTTGGCCACCATTTTTGAGTGGAGCACCGTTGTTTCCGACTCTGCTGGTCAAGAGATTTGGTCGCTATGTAACGTGCATGCTGGCCTTGTTTTCTAAGAGGGAGATTACATTTCTAGCGGGGCTTCAACCTGTAATTTTTCTTGTTCTGCTTATCATTCCACTTCACTCATGTTTTAAAAATTCAAGTCTGCTAGGGTGTCACTTCGTTGACTAGGCAGAAGAAGTTCAAAGCCCTGGTTCAGACAAAACTTCCATAACTTCCATTTATTTTTAATCTGCCCGTGTCTCTGAATTCCTATTGCAATTTCCTTGATCTGGGTCATATTAGAGACTCCCCAGGGTAACCTCCTCTAGCCTAGCTGGATGGACATTCTTGAGACAGAGAATGGAGAGAAAGCCAGTATGTCTTCTGATTTATTTTTAATAACTTTAGAAGTTATTGTATTTGTGTTTTATGGTAATCAGCTTCAGATGCTATCAGGAAGAGCCACAGTTCAAACAAAACTAACTAATTAATCAATTAGATGGTCAAATGATTAAAAATTTAAGACTCAATGAGTTAGTATTTTTGTCGAACTTACTGCTCTTTATTTCTACCCTCCATTTTTTGTATGTCTCAGATAAGCTCACCAGTCCTTGGCAATTTTTCTCTTAAAAACTCCATCTCATTGCTAATGTGGGACACTACTTATAAACTCTGCAGCAATTGCAGAATCTGCCCTAACTGTCCTTCACCAATTAATCAGGAAACTCAAAGTGACTGATTGTAGCCTCCATCAACACAGGATGTTATGACACAGCTGTTTGGACAAGGCTGTTTGAGGCCCCCTGTAAGGCTTGCCGGCATTTAGGAGGGAGACATGGGCCAAGGGTCAAGGTTTGAAAGCGGCCACTCGTCTCTCATCAAACAGTAAATATCCAAATGTGTATTGGAGCCCCTAAAAGGTGACTATGGTGAACAAAACTGATGCCAGCTCTGCCCTCACGGGGCTCTAGCCTAGTTGGTGAGAGGATTATTCATTCGTAATCTTCCAAATAATGTCATTGCAAGCTGTGATGAGTGTTGCAAAGGGAATATAGGTTGGAGGAGAGGGAAGATGGTTTAAAATTGTGATTGTTGAGAAGGAAGGAGCAGGTAGGTGACTAAGAAAATATACCAGATTACCAGATGGTAAGACTGACATTTATGAAGCGACCATGAGTCTGGTCAACTCAGCTGTGTGATTCTTCTCCAGCAGGGTTTAGCTGCCCAGATGCAGTCTAAGAAATCGAAAAATTACATGTACCTCGGGCTGGGCTCCATGCCAGTTCTGAGGATTTGTATTTTATGAAGAAGGGAATCAGTGTGATATTGTGGGAGAGTTAATACAATGAAAACTGTGCTTACTGACTCCAATCCTTCACACATATTCATTCATTGTAAGACACACTGTAAATCCCATTAACCAGCACTAGTAATATCATAGGTGTACTTACAGTACTAGTGATATCATGTAAGGCTCTTTTTAGGAAAGTTCTACCTTCTCTGGCCTTACTGTTGACTAGGCTAGATTCCTTGAGGGCACTGCTGAACCTGTCTTCACAGAAACCATGCAAGCTTTGTGATTAATTCAAGACTCCAACCTGGTTCCCATATTGTATGGCCCACCTATATCATCCACCATGATCTTCTTCGGTTTCAGGTGCTAAAAAGCCACATTTAAGCGGTGAGTCACTTGACAGCAGTGAACTATGGGGTCAGACAGATGTTCCAGATGTTTGAATCTTGCCCTTGGATCTTTGATAAATTGATATAACCTCTCTGAGCCTCAGTTTCCTCCTCTGTAAAATGGGATTGATCGAGTACGTATCTCATACTGACGTTGTAAAAGCTAAATTACTTATCATGTATAAAGTTTCTTGAATCATAATGTTTTTGAATGTGCCTATGTGGCAATTTTTACAGATTTTATGACATTGATTCTGTCAACTTTAACTATGTTCAGTATTTCATGTTTCTATACGCACCCACGTGTCATCATTCCCACATTGTTTCTGATTGTTCTAATCACTATCTAATACTTGTCTTGGACAAAAACGTAGCTTGGCTGTGCAATCTCCAGAAGTCATTATATCTGAACACATACTACCAAGGGATTAGATTTAAAAGAGTGTACCAGGGACACTCTTCCTACTCAGTCCCCAAGAAACATACAGGATATATACAAATGTAATTCTGTATTAACATATCTTTATATTATCTAACCACATAAAAATAGACATTTTGAAGGATGAGATAAAGATGAAGTAAGCAATGTCTTAAATATTTTCAGTTTCATTTTATTGAATAAAATTATATTTTGGTACAGGGTAAAATACTATCGTGGGAGCAATATGACTGGGAGCAGATTGTGAAAGTGTCACCTCTGCTTCCTTCCTTACTTGCTCGGGCTTGGTGGTTTCTTTGCAGGAATCCTTTTAAACCAGTTGGCCATTTGAGACAAGTTAGTAAAATTAAAACTAATTAATATAAATAGTAAATCCAAGCTCTGGGCATAAGTAAAAAACAATATTTTACAATAAGCTGAGAGTAAATGCACAAGTAGGGGTAATAATCTCAAAGCCTTTGTGTTGTAGAAACTGCGTATCACACATGACACAAGACTTACTGGTAAAATGAGAACAGGAGAGTCAATCGCACGTAAAAAATTGTTGTTGTTGTTTTTAGTTGCCGTCATGTCAGCTCTGACTCAAGGTGACCCCATGTGCAACATAATGAAATGTTGCCCGTTCCTGCACCATCTTCACAATCATTGGTATGCTTGACTCGATTGTTACGGCCACTGTGTATTCTGAGTAACTTCCAACCTGGGGGCGCATCTTCCACCACTGTATTGTACAATATTCTGTTGTGATGTATAGGAATTGGATGCCTAATTTTTCGAAGTAGATCACCAGGCCTTTCTTCCTAGTCTGTCTTAGTCTAGAAGCTCTGCTAAAACCTGTCCACCGTAGGTGACCCTGGTAGTATTTGAAATACCCATGGCATAGCTTCCAGCATTATAGCAACACACAAGCCACCACAGTACGACAAACTGAAAAACGAGTGATGTATTTAAATGTTAGTAAAGATTAATGTTTTTTCCTTTTTTTAGATTAAAAATCAATATAAATAGAAGTTCTAAATTTTCCCCCCCCTGAACTGCAATAGATTAGCGGTTCTCAGATTTGAGCCTGTCTCCGAATCACCTGGAGGGCTTGTTAAACTGTGGATTGCTGGCTCCACTCTCAGGTTCTGATTCAGTTGGTCTGGGGTGGAGCCCAAGAATTTACATTTTTAACAAGCTACCAAGGTGATGCTGATGCTGCTGGTGTGGAGACCCCACTTTGAGAACCACCACAACAGCTCATCTTGAAGACCCTCTGGGTTATACCCTCTCCCAGACCTTTGGTTTATGTAACAAATCTCGTTCAGATCATTGTCAGTTAGAAGAGCTGTCCCCTTTCTATGATCTGTTCACATCCTAAATTCCCCTACCTCCGCATCTTGGTATCACCCGCTGCCCTCCCCCCTCAGGGGAGGCGGAAGGAGCCCCGAGGACAGGGGAAGGATGGTGCATCCTCTGTGAGTGCCGCTAACAGTTTGCACTACCTGGTGAATTCATGGCCTCAGCATATTTCCCCAGGGTGAATTAATTGCTTTGCTTTTCCTTTTCCTTTGCATGAAGCCAGGCAGATTCGTCCCCTCTGTTTGGACAAGACCTTGCTGCCAGCACTTTCCGAGGATGGCCAGCAAGTGCTGCTGTGTGAGGGCGATAGTGTTGTCAGGAATAGCAGGGCAGGGTACTGTCACTCTAGCTGGGAAATGCTAACTGAGGTCAATTCTAGTTCAGCTTCCTACCTACAGAGTTATGGCAGGACATAAGTTTGGCCCGTGTGAGATGAATGGGTCAGCAGAAACATATTCTTGTCTTCCTAAGAGCCGACAACTCTATTTTTAAGGCTTAAGTCAGAACATACTTTTTCCCTATTTGAGATCCAGCAATCCACGTCCTTAAATGAGGTATTTTAAAGTCAAAGGCACAGGGAACACACCAACAAAAATGTAACCAACAACAACAAAAATCCCAGCCAAAGCTGTGCATAAAATGTTGTTGTATATGCTTAGTATCTGAAATTGAAAGTCATTGCTTTGGTTAACTATGCTGAGTAACAGAACTACCCCAAAATTTAGTGACTTAACACAACAATTTGGGCAGCACTTGGTGAGGGCAGCTTGTCTCTGCTTTCTGTAGGGTTAACTAGGGTGGCGAGACTGGGGCAGGACCATCTATGTCTAAGCTGGCTTTATTCACATGGTTGACCAGTTAGTGCTGGGACTGAAGTCTGAGACCTTGATTTTCCTCTTGTTGCTATCTTGGGCTTCTCACGGCAGCAGCTGGTCTCAGGGTAGTGGGGCTTCTTACAAGGCACCTGGCTTCACCCAGCTTGCAAAAGCAGAACTACTGGGCCAGGCCTTCTTAAGGCTTAAGCCTGGGACTGGCACAGTGTTGCTTCCATGACATTCTGTTGGTTAAAATGAGTCACAAGCCCAGCCCTAATTCAAGGGGGAAGGAACTCTACAAAACTGCACGAGTACCAGGAGATATGTATCACTGGGAGCCACCCAGTTAGTAGTCTACCCGAGTCATTGAAGATACTGGATTTTCTACTCCTACTGTTTAAGGGCTCTTGGCGTTCCGTACCTCAATCAGGTCAGATCAGCATGAACAGAGGCAGGGTGTGCATCTCAGGATGAACAATGCTGCTTCCCGGAGTGGCTATGACTTCGAGAGGGAGTTGTCGGAGTCTGAAGACATGTATCTGCTTAACGGGAGTCTCTGTTTAACTTCCTTCCTAAGCACTCTGCTAATTGCTCCCTCTCCTCTACTGTTTTTGTTCATAGCACTCACCACTGCCTAGAACTTTATTGAGCAGTTGTTTACTTGGTTATTGTCTGTCTACCCCCGCTGGAACAGAAACCCTCCGAAGAAGACGCTGCATCCCTTTTGCTCTCTGCTGTACGCCCAGCACCCAGAACGGTGCCTGCCACGTAAAAGGTGCTGCGTAAATCTTTGTTGAATGAATGACTATATAAATTTCATATTTGAGAATATGGCATGAGGCAGACATGGCAACCCCAAAGTAAATTGCTATGAGATAAGGATTATGGCTGGGGTTTGTGTCTCTCCTCTGCAGGGCCTGAGGCTGCATGTCCCCTGGTTGCGTATGGTGTGTACTCTCTGCTGTTTCCCATGGCGTCATTGTTTGCAGGTGTCAATGGACATCAGTCACGGGCTTAGAAGCTTTTTCGGTGGAGCCTCCAGCTTCTTTATTTGGCCAATTAGGCTTTGTGCTCCCGTTTCCAAACACAGAGGTGCAAGAAACATGAGAGAAACATGAACCTGGCTTTATCTAATGCCTCATTTTGAAGGAACAAGCCTCTGGTGCAATGCTATTATTTCCAGTTAAAACTTGGATATTCGCATCATTGCTAGAAGTGGTTGGTGAGCATTAGCTATTCATTCCTAAAAAGAAGCTTAACCAGATAGTTTTTCATTATGTTCTGCCTTTCACTGGGATATGGGAAGGGGTTTTGTTTCTTTTCCTTTCATTTCTTGCTTTCTTTTTCTTCTATTTTTTCTGTTTTTTGTTTACTCCTCTGTAGCATCCCCTTGAAAACTTGGTGTTATTGGTTAGAATCCTTGTTCATACTCATCCTCCTATCCGTTTGCTCTTTTGACTGTTTATCAATCACAGAAAAACAAATCTGATTTCCTTAATGAATTTTATGCACTTGCATCTTACTTGGTTACAGATCACCTGTATCTGTCACTTGTGGGGGGCCTCCCATTTGAAAGCTCAGGCTAAGGAGTCTTTATGTGAAACTCATTCACTCTGGCTCTTTACAGAGTGGACCTCAGTGCTGTGGTTTTCAGACGTTTTACAAGCCCAGAAGGTATTTGTATGTTTTCAGAAGAGGTCAAGAAATTGCTTTGAGAAAGTATTTTTAAATGTTTCCATTAGATTGCGTCTGGGTTTGTTTTTCCTTGTCCACCCACCGACACCTCCTTGCCTCCCACCTCCGTCCCTTAACCGCTTTCATGACTCTGCTTGTGTTACTAGAGTATGACTGTCCACCCACTGAAGCCTCAGCCCAGTCTGGTTGCAGAAGGGGGGGTGGTCATCTGGCTAAACGTGCCCTTCGAAAGCACTTAACGTGAGTGTTGTTTCCAATTTCAATGACGTTAACCAAAGCCTTAAAGCACGCTATAGCTGCCTGTGAGTTTGCTGAGATGTGTCGTATCCTGGACCTAGAATTGCCAGAACACAATGTATGTTTTAAATCCAAATAAGAGGCCAGTGATGCCTTGCAGAGTATGAGCCCTCTATGCGGAACACCCCTCGGTCTGCTTACTCCAGAAACCATTGTGAGCTGTTGAATCTAGTGTTCCGCATTGAGATGGTCCGAGTGAGCCCCCAAAAGCCAAACAATGCGAGCCCCAGACATGGCTGGATCTCTGCAAAAGAGAGTGTGAGCCCCAATCCTCTTAGGAATCCCTTTCCCTCCCCCTGAATCGCCATCCTTCCTAATGCAAACTTGTCCTCAGACTCAGAAAACCAGGTGAAGAGAACAATCCTAGCTTCCCTTGGGTGTGGCAACAGTTATGAGGCCTCTGGCAGTATACCAGAAGCTAGTTCAAAAACGCACGTGTTATCTTCTCACCTCGTCTTTGTCAAGCAGGTCGTCTTTAGCATTGTTTGTGTCTGATTTTTACAAGTTTAACCTGCCCCAACTTTTAAGAAACTTAACGTTTTCCTTTATTGCCTTTTTCTTTCTCCCCTTCTACATGATTCCAGGTTCCTAACTAATTAGCTTATTGCTGGTTTCGCTCAAAACTGGCTCACTTAATGTCAGCCAGAGAAAATTACCCAGCAGCTCTGAATAGGGCCCGGTCAACTTTACAGACCCTCATCTTCCACGACTTACTGCATCCATCTCAGGAATATATAAAAATCACCCATTACTTTCGGTCTCCCTGCTGGGCTGCGTATGTAGTGAAAAGAACATTGGACTAGGAGCTGAAAAGACATGAATTCTAGACGTGGATCTGCAACGTATGAACCTTGCCACCTTTGGACCTTCACTTCATTTTGCTAAGACTTAGTTTTCTCATCTGTACAGTGGGAATAATCGTGCCTACCCTGACTATTACGGAGTCATTGACCAACCAAATGAGAATCAAAAGCTTTCATCTACTCAGCAAACACTAATTGTGCACCTATTATGTACCAAGTTTTATGTGAGGCACTTAGAGTGCAGAAAGAACGGGAGTGATAATCTGTCCTTTGGAGGTGGTATCACTGTCATCGTCATCGCCAACAACTCATACCTGCCTTTATTTCAAACGTTCAGACCCATGATCGCCTCTTCCCCATAGTTTGGCTTTAGGTTGGCTCAGTCACCTCTTTGGTGGGTGGATGATGACACAATTGACATCAGCAGGCAGGACACCCAGCCTGGATCCCCATAGCACTTTATTGGCGCTCCTGAGGAGGATCTGTGTTGAATCGATTGCATATCACCACGTCACAGAGCCTGCCACATAGTAGGGTCTCAGTGGAAACTTGCTTAAATTAATTTGTGAATAAATTATGAATGAGTGAACGGCTCATGACATTCTGCCCTGGACAATTTAAATTTGCTTCCCTTGCTTGGCGGTATCAGTAGGCATCCTTGTGTGAGTCTTATTGCCTTCCTGTTTTATTTTATTCCACCTAGTTTTTAGTGGAAACAGATTTTCTCTT
Organism: Dugong dugon; assembly: GCA_030035585.1. Lineage (NCBI taxonomy): Eukaryota > Metazoa > Chordata > Mammalia > Sirenia > Dugongidae > Dugong > Dugong dugon. The sequence continues at coordinate 14,183,402 of CM057480.1, read as the reverse complement.
AACTTGTTAAACTTAACTGTTAGACTGATGTTCTTTGGGGAAAAACTGCTGTTGAGACTATTCATCTTACCACAAGTAGATTCAGTAATGCTTATGAAAAAGCAAAGTAATCTAAACCCAAAATCACATAATTCCTTGACTCTGTGATAATGGTGGTGGTTGATGTTGAGTCTATTCCAATTCATGGCCACCCCATGTGTATCAGAATATAAAACTGCTCCATGGGGTTTTCAAGGCTGTGACCCTCTGGAAGAAGCTTTCCAGGCCTATCTTCCGAGGTGCCTCTGGGTAGGTTTGAACTGCCAACCTTTCACCTAATAATTGATTGCTTAACCATTTGCTCCACCTATTGACATTGGCCACCATAGCTGGGTGTTCTCATACTCATTTCTCCTAAATTTCCTTCCTTGGCCAAGTGATTATGGAGAGAACAGAGAGTTACTAGAGTCTTAGGTCTAGTAGTCTTTGACTCAGTTGCAACAATATGTCCAGCCTTTGAGTGTTTCTGTACTATCATCTTAAACCATTTATAGAATTCCATTAGGACCTGATACATAACATGATTTTAAGGATAGAGAGTGTCTTAGGCTGGGTTCTCTAGAGAAGCAAAACTAGTGAAGTGCGTGTGTGTGTGTGTGTGTGTGTGTGTGTGTGTGTGTGTATGTGTGTATATACATATATATATACACACACATACATATATATATACACACATACATATATATATAGAGAGAGAGAGAGACATAGAGAGAGATTTATCTCAAGGAAATAGCTTACACTGTTGTTGGGTTGGCAAGTCCCGAAGTCCACGGTCACACATTGGCTGGAGGCTACTCCTGACTCACATGGCTGCAGGGGCTAGTGTACCCAGAATCACCAGGTCTGACAGCAGGCTGCTGGCTTACAGGGAGTAGACAGATCAGACAACAGGCTGCTGGTTCAAGTCCCAAGAACTGGAGAGCAGATGACGACAAGAAGGAAATAGGATCTAGAGCAAGCAAGCAAGCTTTGCCAGAATGTCCACATATATATTGGGTGCAGGCCACACCCCTGGGGAAACTCCCTTTACAGCTGATTGGCTAATCACATCAGATCACAACATGGAGGTGATTACATAATACTGAGAACCATGGCCCAGCTAAGTTGACACATAACATTAACTGTCACAATCCATCCCTTTACAACTTGGCACCTGTACACATCTCCTTAAACCATACATAATTTCTTAAATAAAGACAATTGTAAAGTCATACTTGGCACCTAAAGTACAACTGACATGCATACAACCAAAATTGCAACTAGTCATGTGGTCATAACTGGTATTTAGAACTACCTTCTTCCACCACTCGTTCCGTATTCCTTTTACCCTCAGCAGCTACCTCAGCTAGTTGTGGTTCTTTGCCTGGTGGGGTGACCCTAATCTTCATTCCTGAAGGATCTGGGCTATTAATACAGGCATAAACCTTAGAAAAAAAAAAAAAAAACTTGTTACTGTAGAGTCAGTTCCGACTCATAGCGACCTTACAGGACAGAGTAGAACTGCCCCATAGGGTTTCCAAGGAGTGACTGGTGGATTCGAACTGCCAACCTTCTGGTTAGCAGTCGAGCTCTTAACCACTCCAACACCAGGGCCCCACCAGGTACTGAGATGTATTAATTTTCTCAAGCAATGAAACGAGATCTGGAATAGCAGCTGCAATTAGAGTCACCGGCTGGTTAAGTTTATGGTAATCCACTGTCATTCTCCAAGATCCATCTGTTTTTTGCATAGACCAAATAGGCAAGTTGAATGGGGATGTCGTGGGAATCACCACCCCTGCATTGTTGAAGTCCTTAATAGTGGTACCAATCTCTGCAATCCCTTCAAGAATATGGTATTGCTTTTGGTTTACTATTTTCCTAGGTAGGATGGTTCTAATGGCTTCCACTTGGCTTCTCCTGCCATAATAGCCCTTATTCCGCATGTCAGGGATCTAACGTGGGGATTCTACCAGTTTCTGAATATGCCTATTCCAATTACATGTTATGGAACTGGGGAAATCACTACAGGATGGATTTAGGAACCCACTATGAGATGGACCTGAGCTAAGACTCCATTAATAGCCTGACCACCATATGCCCCCATTCTGACTGATGGGCCACAGTGACATTTTGGGTCTCCTGGAATTAGTGTCAGTTCAGAACCAGTATCCAGTAATCGCCAAAAGTGTGATTATTTCCTTTTCCCCAATGAACAGTCAGTTCCGTAAAAGGCCATACATCCCTTTGGGGAAGGATGGGAGAAAGACTTACAGAATAAATTTTTAGCAGTACAGTGGGGTCCTTCCTCAAGCCCCACCTCCCCTTCATTCAAGGGGTTGTGGGTCTGTAAACTGGCTCAAGTCTAGGAATTGATTGAGAAGCCATGATGCTCTGTTCTGGCGATTCGAGTTACACTGCCATTCACTTAAACTAGAATTCATCCGCTTGCACAGATCAAGTAAATATTTAGTAGGTTTCCCATCTATTTCGCTCCTGGGGACACCATGACTAAGTAGCCAGTGCCATAGGTCTATATGAGTCAGACTATTCTGATTACTGCTTTGACTGTGCTGTTCATTATGGTAACCACACCTACCTGGTCTTTGTTATTTGGGCCCTACCACCATGGGGTCCAATCAGCCCCATTGTAGTTAGGTGTCTTAATTCAATTAGGGAAGTTCCCACTGTCAAATCTGACTTACATAAAATAGCAATCACGTAAGTCTCCAAGGATACTGGGGCTCCCTTCACAAATTCCTCACCATTGTGGTAGAAGGTGTGTCCTTTGGGCACTCCATATGTGGGTCTGTGTGTCTAACCTGATAAATCCACTCTAACATGCCAATTTCCCTAAGTCTTTGGATACCTTCTTCTACCATATACCAAGGCAGGTCTTGCGCTTCAGCTTGATTAGTTGTAGGCCACCATGTAATCCATGCTTTAGCAAACCAAATAAATCAACTATTAGATCCTTTTCTAACCTCTTGAGCTGAAACGTTGAATGAAGAATCTCTACCCATATCAATAAACACAAACAGATCCAATTTTATGTTCCTTGCACCATTATTCCACACCCTTAACAGCCATTCCCACACATATTCCCAGGTTTCTGTTTGTACGTATTACAAAAATCAAGCATTTCTTTTGGAGTGTAGCATACCTCCTCCTGGGTCACACTTTGTACTTCACCTTTTGGGGCTCTCTGGGACTTAAATCAAGCTATAGGTTTAAAAGCAAAAATGTGTGGTGGGTTGGGTCCTAGGGACATTCAGCAATGTCTTGTAAAGCATCTACCCCAGGAGATACCCCAGTCAATGACTCAGACGCTGCCCCAGGTGAGATCTCAGACAAAGGCTCTTCAGACACAGCTGGGTTAAATTCATCAGATGGGGGCCAAGGTAGTAATAGTTGTGTGTGGAGGGTGGCTTAGCAAACAAAGATGGAGTCAGCTCTTCAGACGGGAGGACTGGGTCTATTGGCAGGATTGATTCAACAGAATTTAGGGGCTCCGTGTCCCCCTCTTCTTGATTATCTGCCGATACGTCTACATCCCAAGTTTCAGGATCCCATTTCTTCCCAGTCAGTGCTCTTGCTTTAACTTCAGACACCGTTCGAGGTTGGGAATTTAATTGGCATTGTAATTCAGCCACTCCTATTATAAGACTCTGGATTTGGTTTTGGCAGTATCAGCTCTGTTACTACAAGACATCAGTCTTTCTTTCAGGGCACAAGTGGCAACTTTGAGATCTTTTACGTGGCATTTGATCTCTGACTCTGAAGTTCTCAGGTCATCTCTTTCTTTCACCATTTTGTCTAGCAAAAGTAGGACCATCCAACTAGATTTCCTATACTTCTCCTTCTGACAAAATTATAGAAAAGTATCACCATGTGATCACCCGGAGCCTCGCCTCTAATTAATACATGATCCATTGATGGTGATATTTTGTGTATTAATATTGCCACCTCATTACATGAATTAGCAGCACCCTCTTCACTACTGGAGGCAGAGTCATCAGCACCTTTAAGACTAGTCAGGCTCGATAACCAATCTAGAAAATTCATCCTTATGATTTTGTTTCCTATAACCACTGTTGGTACCAAATATTTTAGACTAGGCTCTCTAGAGAAGCAAACCCATTGCCATCGAGTCAATTCCAACTCATAGTGACTATATGTATGTATGTATATGTATGTATATGAAGAAATTGAAGATTTTTACCAACTTCTGCAGTCTGAAATTGATGAAATATACAATCAAGATGCATTGATAATTACTGGCGATTGGAACGTGAAAGTTGGAAACAAATAAGAAGGACTGGTGGTTGGAAAATACAGCCTTGGTGACAGAAACAATGCCAGAGATCACATGACAAAATTTGGCAAGACCAATGACTTCTTCATTGCAAATACCTTTTTTCAACAACATAAACAGTGACTGTACACGTGGACCTTGCCAGATGGGATAAACAGGAATCAAATTGACTATATTTGTGGAAAGAGATGATGGAAAAGCTCAATATCATCAGTCAGAAAAAGACCAGGGGCCGACTGTGGAACAGATCATTAATTGCTCATATGCAAGTTCAAGTTGAAGTTGAAGAAAATTAGAATAAGTCCATGAGAGCCAAAGTACAACTTTGAGTATATCCCACCTGAATTTAGAGATCATCTCAAGCATAGATTTGATGCATTGAACACTAATGACCAAAGACCAGATGAGTTATGGGATGACATCAAGGACATCATACCTGAAGAAAGCAAGAAGTCATTAAAAAACAGGAAAGAAAGAAAAGAACAAAATGGATGTCAAAAGAGACTCTGAAACTTGCTCTTGAACATCGAGTAGCTAAAGCAAAGGGAAGAAATGACAAAGTGAAAAGGCTGAACAGAAGATATCAAAGGGCATCTCAAGAAGACAAAGTAAAGTATTATAATGAAATGTGCAAAGACCTGGAGATAGAAAACCAAAAGGGAAGAACATTCTTGGCATTTCTCAAGCTGAAAGAACTGAAGAAAAAATTCAAGCTTCGAGCTGCAATACTGAAAGATTCTATGGAGAAAATGTTAAATGACGCAGGAAGCATCAAAGAAGATGGAAGGAATACACAGAGTCACTGTACCAAAAAAATCGGATAATGTTCAGCCATTTCAGGAGGTAGCAAATGATCAAGAACCAGTGGTACTGAAGGAAGAGGTCCAAGCTGCACTGAAGGCACTGGCAAAAAAACAAGGCTCCAGGAATTGACAGAATACCAATTGAGATGTTTCAACAAACAGATACAGTGCTGGAAGTGCCCACTCCTCTATGCCAAGAAATTTGGAAGACAGCTACCTGTCCAACTGACTAGAAGAGATCCCTATCTGTAACCTATTACAAAGAACGGTGAGCCAACAAAATGTGGAAATTATCAAACAATACCATTAATATGACATACAAGTAAAATTTTGCTGAAGATCATTCAAAAGCAGTTGCAGCAGTACATCAATAGAGAACTGCCAGAAATTCAAGCTGGCTTCAGAAGAGCACATGGAACAAGGGATATCATTGCTGATATCAGATGAATTCTGGCTGAAAGCAGAGAATACCAGAAAGATGTTTACTTGTGTTTTATTGACTATACAAAGGCATTTGACTGTGTAGAGCTTAACAAATTATGGATAATGTTACGAAGAATGGAAACTCCAGAAATTCCGGAACACTTAACTGTGCTCGTGAGGAACCTGTACTTAAACCAAGAGGCAGTCATTTGAATAGAACAAGGGGATACTGCGTGGTTTAAAGTCAAGAAAGTAGTGCATGAGGGCTGTATCCTTTCACCATATTTATTAAATCTGTGTGCTGAGCTAATAATCTGAGAAACTGAACTATATGAAGAAGAAGAAGGCTTCAGGATTGGAGGAAGACTCAAGATGACACAACCTTGCTTGCCGGAAGTAAAGAGGACTTGAAGCACTTACTGATGGAGATCAAAGACCACAGCCTTCAGTATGGATTACAGCTCTACATAAAGAAAACAAAAATCCTCACAACTGGACCAGTAAGCAACATCATGATAAATGGAGAAAAGATTGAAGTTGTCAAGAATTTCATTTTACTTAGATACACAATCAATGCCTATGGAAGCAGCAGTTAAAAAATCAAAAGACACATTGCATTGGGCAAACATGCTGCAAAAGACCTCTTTAAAATGTTAAAAAGCAACGATGTCACTTTAAGGACTAAAGAGTGCCTGACCCAAGCCATGGTGTTTTCAGTCATCTCATATGTATGTGAAAGCTGGACAGTGAATAAGAAAGACTGATGAAGAATCGATGCCTTTGAATTATGTTGTTGACAAAGAATATTGAATATACCATGGACTGCCAGAAAAACGAACAAATCTGTCTTGGAAGAAGTACAGCTAGAATGCTCCTTAGAAGCAAGGATGGCGAGACTTTGTCTCACATACTTTGGACATGTTATCAAGAGGGATCAGTCCCTTGAGAAGGACATCATGCTTGGTAAAGTAGAGGGTCAGTGAAAAAGAGGAAGACCCTCAACGAGATGGATTGACACAGTGGCTGCAACAATGGACTCCAGCATAATGATAGTGAGGAAGGCGTAGGACCAGGCAGTGTTTCGTTCTGTTGTACATAGGGTTGCTAAGAGTTGAAACCAACTCGATGACACCTAATAACAACAACAAATGTTAATGTATATATACATTATGTATATATATATACATACACAGAGAGACAGAGAGAGATTTATCTCAAGGAAATGGCTCACACTGTTGTTGAGGCTGGGAAGTCCCAAAGTTCATGGGTCAAGCATCCGCTGGAGGCTTCTCCTGACTCATGTGGCTGATGAACCCAGAATTGGCAGGTCAGATGGCAAGCTGCTGGCTCATAGGGCTGTGGAGCTGGCGAATCCCAGAGTCAGCAGATCAGATGACAGGCTGCTGGCTCAAGTCCGAAGAACCAAAGATCGTAAGATGACGATACAGAAACAGGATCCAGAACAAGCAAGCAAGCTTTGCCAGAATGTCCATCTATATGCTGGCTGCAGGCCACACCCCCAGGGAAATTCCCCTTACAACTGATTGGCTGATCACATCATGGAGGTGATTACATAATACTGAGGATCATGGCCTAGCCAAGTTGACAGGTAACGTTAGTTATCACCGGGAGTTAAGATGTTTCTGAACCCTCTGAAATAAAATGCAATATATTGCAACTGTATGCCATGCATTTTACTGAAGAATATATCCCTAGCTTTTGTCAGAATCTCAAAAGAATTTTTGCCCCCCTCCCCAATAAAAAGATTAAGAATGATTGATAGAAAGACGCTGGTCTATCTTGAGAATGTGATTTCTTACAACTAACTTATTTTCCTGTTCCCAGAACTTCCAAGCAGAAGGGATAAAAATGTAACCCTCCAGATTGCCTGGTGGTAGATTTCAAATTAGACAAATCTGTTGTGTGACTCATAGAACTTTCTCATGCTTTTGCATTCAGTAATCAGGAAAATCCCATGTAACGTTTTCATGCTTCTGAAGACAGTAATCAGGAAAATCCGCGAGGAGACTGTGGTTTTAAAGGATACTAAATCAGGTCATGATAGAGTGTGCCCCAATGGTATGTTTTTCCTCTCTGGAATTTCCTCTTGGGGTAGTCTGTTCTTTTGCTTTCTAAAACTTGTATCAACATCCTCCTGGACCCAGAAGCGTAAGCTACTCATTTATTTTACGTTCTTTTGGACAAAGGAGAGAAGCAGCTGTCATAAGACATGGAAAGCCTCCCCATGGTAAAGCAAACCAGATTATCATTATTCCTCATCATATGTTGTTGGAACTGAAAACAGATCTTGCTGGTCTCCCCTCAGTGCCCGCCTTTCAGCCACTCAATGTAAACGAAATTATGCATCCAGTTTGCTGAGTTGAATGCCCCAGTTATTTTGTTTTGCTTTTGTTAGGTTTGGTTTGTTAGTGACAGAGCTGGACGCATGGAGGGAACATGGAGATGACAATACTTAAAAATAGCCAGTACTTTGCTGTTTCTCAACTATTGAAGGACCCTCCCTAGTAATATTGAGTTTGTAAGGTGGAAAAAGTAGAAGTTTTGAACCACACAAAACCTTAGCAATATCTTCCCACCCACCCACCCCACCCCCCATTTCCTTCCAGCATAGCATAGTGGCCATGAGCACACACTCTAGATTTAGACTGTCTGGGTTTGAATTTCAGCTCCATCACTTACGAGCTGTGCAACTTTGGGTAAGTTACAGGACCTCTCTGCGCCTATGTCTTCACCAAGAGAATAGAGACATTAATACTGCTTTCTTTGTAGGGCTTGCGGGAGAATTAAGTAGATTAATATTTATGAAACTCTTAGAATAGTGCCTGGCAGGTACAAAGTGCTATATAAGTATTTTAAAATAAATAAATCTAAATTACAGACGGTGATATCAGAGGTGTGTATGGGTACATCCACCCAGGATGAATCCTGAGAAGCCTGATGAACTATCTACCACCACTGAAACCAGTTAAGTTTTTTTTTTTAAATCTTCTTCATCCACCTCTTCTTAGGGCAAGGTTTTCCTTGACTGGCCTCCCCATGCTCCAAGGGCTTCCAGATCTGGATAATCGGATGGAATCCCTGTGTTTTAACCCCTTTTATACACGAGGAAGCATTTCAGTGAGAGGCACCTAGCCTCTTCGTTACACTAGCTTCTTTGACTGGGGTATTTCTTTGGTTGGTTGGTTTTTGGTTTTCTCCTTTTACCTGTGGTTTGTTGACTTCCACTCCTAGCCACTGAGCCTGATCGGGCCTTTTAGAAATATGTATATCATTTTACAGATTGGACTCTCACATCAGTTTTAAGAAGACTGTAAGTCGTCATGACGTTAATGATTAAATATAACCCTCTGTTATCAGACTGGAAGGGAAAAAGAAAGTAAGCCATTGAAAACACAACACTTTTTAAGACCTCATCGTTACCTAAAGCAGTTTTTTCCCTTCATTTCTTTTAAACAGGTTTGAGATATAATTCACATACCACACAATTCACCCATTTAAAGTGTACAGTTCAGTGGTTTTCAGTATGTTCGCAGAATTGTGCAATCATCACCACAGTCAACTTTAGAACATTTTTATTACCACGGGGGGAAAAAAAAGTATCCTTTAGTTATCACCATCTTATCTCCCCAAAACCCCCAGCCCTAAGCAACCATTAATGTATAGATTCATCTATTCTGGACATTTCATATAAATGGGATCATATAATATGTGGTCTGTTGTGACTGGATTCTTTCACTTAACCTCATGTTTTCAAGGAGCACATATCAGTACTTCATTCCTTTTGTGGCCGAACAACGTTCCATTGTGTGGATAGACTACATTTTGTTTATCCACTCATCAGCTGATAGACATTTGGGTTGTTTCCACTTTTTGACTATTATGAATAACGCTGCTGTAAATATTTGTGTGCTAAGTTTTGTGTGGACATATGTTTTTATTTCTCTTGGGTACATACCTAGCAGTGGAAGGGTAACTCTATGTTTAACCATTTTAAGGAACTGCCAAACTGTTTTCCAAAGTGGCTGCACCATTTTAGACTCCCACCAGTAGCGTATGAGAGTTATGATTTCTCCACATCCTTGTTAACACTTGTTATTATCCAACTTTTCGATTATAGCCACCCTGGTGATGCAACAGTTAAGTGCTTGGCCGCTAACCAAAAGCTTAATGGTTTGAACCCATCCAGCAGCTCTAGCTCTGTGGGTGAAATAGATCTGGAGATCTGCCTCTGTAAAGATTACAGCCTGGAAACCCCTCTGGGGCAATCAACTCAAGGGCACCTAACAACAAGTGGGCGTGAAGTGGTGTCTCATTGTGAGTTTGATTTACCTTTCCCTGATGGTTAGTGATGTCCAGCATCTTTTCATGTGCTTGTCGCCCTTTGAATATCATCTTTGGAGAAATGTCCATTCAGGTCCTTTGCCCTTTTTTTTTTTTTTTAATTTTATTGTGTTTTAGGTGAAAACTTACTGCACAATTTAGTTTCTCAGTCAAAAATTTATACACAAATTGTTTTGTGACAATCCCTGCAATGTGCCGGCACTCTCCCCCTTTCCCTTTCCACCCCAGGTTCTCTGTGTCCATTTGTCCAGTTTTCCTGCCCCTTCCTGCCTTCTTGTCTTTGTTTTTGGGCAGGTGTTGCCCATTTGGTCTCATACACTTAACTGAAGTAAGAAGTACGTCCTCAAGTGTATTATTGTTTTATAGGCTTGTTTAATGTTTGGCTGGAAACCCTGGTGGCACAGTGGTTAAGAACTGCGACCGCTAACCAAAAGATGGGCAGTTCAAATCCACCAGGCGCTCCTTGGAAACTCTATGGGGTAGTTCTCCTCTGACCTATAGGGTCGCTCTGAGTCAGAATCAACTTGACAGCAACGGGTTTTGGGGTTTTTTTTTTTTTTTTTTTTTTTTGTAATCTTTGGCTGAAAAGTGAACTTTGGGAATGGCTTTAATTCTGAGTGAGCAGCATGTCCAGGGGCCACATAGTCTTAACTAAGACAGTTTTAATGTAAGAATCACAAGATTTGGTTTAGTCATGCAAATTGTATCCAAAGTCTCATGAAATGCACTTGGGCCAAAACAGAAAATACTTTTATTCGCCTTATGATTGGATCCTTTTTTTTTTTAAATGAGATGCACCTATTAAAAAAAAAAAAAAAAGTTAAACAAGAACTCGGAAAAAGACTCTTTTTAACCATTACATATTTAAAGTATTCAATACCAGTCTAAGAAATCTTTTTTTTATTTAAAAATATCCTCTATTTGCAAGTTAGTAGAAAGGAATTATAGTAAAGATTATTACTGACTGCAAATTCTATTTCTTATTCTGATCACATTTAGTTTTGAGCAGAATAAGAGGGTTTATTCAAGTGTATCCCCAGCAATTTTAGTGATTTAACAGAGCCAATCTGAATTTTTCAAAATGAAGTATTTATGGAATTTTAGAATCTTCTAGTCCTATTTCTTCATCTTTTGGATGAAAAACTTGAGACTCACAGAGGTGGCAAAGAGCACACAGCTAAGTGAAAGGACTAATTTTTCAAGAAACTATGAGTAGAAAAAAAAAATGTCAAAAATTTGCCTTTAGGTAATTTTTTTCTGTTTTATTTACCGTAAATATTTGTAGTGCTTTAAAAATAGTCAATCGTAAAAATTGGTTGAATAATTTACATTAAAGAGAAAATTAAAATAGCTTGGATTTTATAGCAAATGATGAGTAGAAAGGAAAAAATTAAATTATTACTTTTAATCTACCTACAGATCTTGGCAATTAAAATGTGAAAGTCTTATGGAGAAGAACGTAAAAGAATGCTTTGATTTAACTTAACCAATATTTTTGGAAGGCAAAATAAGGAATACAAAGTTGGGAAGAACACAATTTGAGGACTATATTGTTGAGAAATGAGAATAAGAAAAGTATATGGAAAACTATAGCACAAAGAAAAATTTTAAAAGCTCACTTCAGGGGTATAAACAAAGTGTTGTGGTGGAGCACAGAAGGGTTGTGGGCTGAAGGGCCAGCCAGAAATCTCCCTATACTATCTGTAACTGAGGACTCCTGAGCGTGTATCTCTAGCTGAACTTTCTCTTGAACTCGTGACTCATGCATCTAGCCACCAACTAGACATCTCCATTTGGGCAGCTAACTTACCATGTTCAAAGCTCAACTTCCAACCCTGCCCCAAATATCTGCTCCCCCACAGTCTTCTCCATCTCAGTTAATGGCAACTCCAACTTTTTAGCTGTCAAGTCTCAGATCTTGGTGTCATCCTTTCTCCTTTCTTTCTCTCACACACCGCATCTGTTCCATAAGGATATCCTACTGGCTCTACCATCAGTATATATCCCTAATCTAACCACTTCTTCACTCCTACCATCCTTGTCCAAGGTACCATTATTTCTTACTCAGATTATTGAAGTAGCCTGCTAGTAATCTACTTGCCTCCACCCTTTCCATACTCTCTAGCCTTTTCTCAACACAACACAGATCACATCATATCATTCATTGTTTAGAAAACTCCTATGGCTCCCCATTTCTCTCAAGGGCTTACACGATCTGCTCCACCCCCAGCCGCATCTATTACTCTCTCTTTCCCTGATATGTTCTGGCCATGCTAGCCTCCTTGTTATCCCTCTTACATGTCAGGTAGACTCGCATTTCAGGGACTTTGCACTGGCTTTCCTCCCTAACTGGACTGCTCTTCTCTCAGATAGCTGCACGGTTTACTCCCTAACCTCCTTACAACCCAGCTCAAATGTCATCTTCTCCATAGGGCCTATTCTGACATTCTATCTAAAACCACAGTTCATCCCTCAACACTTCTGACCCCCCTTATAGGCACTTTTTGTTTTTAATAGCACTTACCATATTTTAGCATACAATATAATTTATTTCTTCCTTTGTTTATTCATCATGTGGTTTATTGTCTACATCTGTCTACCAGAAGGTAAGTTCCAAGAAGGTAGGACCCTGGTTGGTTTTGTTGTTCACTGCTGTAGGCCAAGTGCCTGGCACATAGTAGCCACTCAATGAACATTTGTTGATAAATGAATAAGTAGACTCATGAGATAACCAGGGTCATTCTGAAAAACCAGAAGATGGTTAGTAGTCTTTAAACATCCTTGGGTCCCAGTCCCTTTTGTGAAGGTTGGGATCATTGACTAAAGTGTTATCTTCTTCAAATGGTTTGGGTTTTCTCGCAGCTTAGGGGTCTCAGGGTGATCAAACTTATTATACAGTGGCTCTGATGCAACTGTTCCAGCCAATAAGGTGTAAGCTTTTTATAACCTAACCTCAGAAATCACGTAGCAACACTTCTGCCATACTGAAGCAGCTATAATCTGTCTCCATTCAAGGAGAGGGAACGTAGACTCCTAGCCTCTGTGGGAAGGTTGTCAAAGAACAGTGTGGCCATTTTTTCTTAAAACATCACACTCTGACAAGTGTAAGAATCTCTTTGGAGAGTGAAGGACACATTATTTACTACTGATTTTTCTGCTGTGGTGTGAGACATACAACTGAGCCACCATTTGTTCAGTGTCTAATTTTGTTCAAGTCTTATCACTGCTTGTTCAAGTCTTATCAAGGACTATCTAAGCCTTCATAACCATTTTCTTTAAAACTTATAGCGGCTTATAATACAGGTATTGTTATTTCTATTACAGTTTGCACTCGACTGCTAACCTAAAAGTTGGCAGTTCAAATCCACCCAGGCTACCACTTCCATTAGGATTACAGTCAAGAGAACACTATTAAGCAATTCTGCTCTGCAGTACATGGGGTTGCCAAGAGTCGGAATCGACTCCACAGCACCTGCCAGTAACAACAACAATTTTACAAATGGCAAAAGTGTAGCTCAAAGAGAAGAAGAAATTTGCCACATCTGCAAGGCTAATAAGTAGCAGAGATGAGATTTGAACCTACATATGATTGACCCCCGATCCCATTCTCCCTCCCTTTATAACATAATGCTTTGCCTTCTGCCCCTCAATATTCCTGTTTTGTTAGGAAGATGTCTTAGATGCCTAGGACTGCTTTAACAAAAACCCCACAAGTTAATGGCTTTAGAGAACAGAAATTTTTTTGTCTCACACTTCTGGAGACTAGAAGTTCAAATCAGGGTATGGAGCCTATTGATTCCTTCTGAGAGCTCTGAGGCTAATCTGTTCAATGCCTGTCACTTAGCTTCTGGTGGCTCCTGGCAATTCTTGGTGTTCCTTGGCTTGCAGCTGCATCTGCCTCTGTTGTCACACGATTGTTCTTTCTCTGTCTCACTCTCCTTGTCTCTTCTCTTTTATAAGACACCACGCAGATGGGATTAGGACTCACCCTATTGCTGTATGACCTCATGTTCAGTGACAAGGTCTTCAAAGATCCTGTTTCCAAACCAGGTCACATTCACAGGTACCAGGGATTACGACTTCAACATATCTTTTGGGGGGACACAGTTCAATCCATATCAGAATATAATATGTGTGGAAAATTTTAAAACAATACCCTCACAAACATGTAATTAAGTGTTAGTTGCATGAAACAAATGACAAGATTAATAGAAACAGCCTATGTTTTGAGGGACTTCAGAATCTATATTGTGTTGTGGTTGTGTGCCATCAAGTCGATTCTGACTCATAGTGACTCTATAGGACAAGGTGGAACTGCCTCATAGGGTTTCCTTGGCTGTAATATTTATGGGAGGAGATTGGCAGGTCTTTCCTCCTGCAGATGGGTTTGAACTGCTGACTTTTTGGTTAGCCGCCAAGCACTTAATCATTGTGCTACCAGGGCTCCCTAGAATCTGTACAGATACCATTAATATTCGTAGAAAACTGAGGAGGCTAGACCTTGACAAATGGGATGAAAGTTGGACAACTAACTATAAATAATTAACGGGGTACAATCAAATTATTCATAGTTCACAGTTCTTAAACCCCAGTCAAAAACTCTTTTCAAAAAGTTTACCTTTGTGAGAGTGGATTATTCTTATTAATCTAAATTGCGTTATTATATTGCTTCACATGTGTCAGGTCTCTGGAACTGCAGATGAACTCTCTCTGGGACAGACTGGGTTCTTTCAAGGGTTTTGAGTGAGAGCATTTCCTAAATAGTATCCATGCGTTTGGAATAAGCCATGGACCTCATGTTACCTCACGAGGTGAGCGGATTACTCCCAGAGTGGTGAACATACGGTCAGGCAAAAATCTAGCCATATTTGCCCTTTTTGCCACCAAATCCTCAGGACTGTAGCAACAGAAAGAATGTTATAAAGAAAATTGGATTGAGGAATGGGAAGGAGATGATTACCTTTAAACAGGCAACTTATCTTGTACCTTCTTTATGCCAACTAAGTTTTCATCATCTCTTTCTTGTTAATCTAAACATGTCAATCTAGAGATCTAAAGAGATTATCTCCAGTATCTCTTTAGGTTAGAATAACAGCCAAAAAAAGTAAAAGACATACATACTTATCAATGTTTACTTGAAAAATTGAGTTTTCAACTTTGACACAGAGCACCATTTTAGCAGACAGTTCCAAAAACTGGTAGCATTTCAGCACTCCTTCTTGACACCTAGCCAAATGGCATCGATCACATTTTGCTTCAAGAATTTTCTACCCATGTTTTGGTCCTTTCCAGGACCTCCTCCCCCTGAAATGGCAAAAGAGAACACAGGAATGAACTCATCTTGACTTGCAAGATAATACTTCTGCTTTTGTATTATTTGGCAGAGCATCCACCTCACGGCTGAGTACATAGAAGGGCCTCAATAAATGCTGGTTGAATTGCATCAGCCCCTAGCCCAGCCCAAATTTGACTTCACTGGATTTCTTAGGAGAATTTTAGAATCAAGGTAGCATTGAAGCAGTCTGGATTGGGAAGGTGATTTTCCTACACCGATTCCTCTGCTTCTTTTTTTAATTGTGATAAAATACTGTTATGGATTGAATTGTGTCCCCCAAAAATATGTGTTGTAAATCCTAACCCCTGTACTGGTGGATGGGAACCCTGGTGGTTCAGTGGTTAAGAGCTCGGCTGCTAACCAAAAGGTTGACAGTTCGAATCCGCTAGCTGCTCCTTGGAAACCCTATGGGGCAGTTCTACTCTGTCCTGTAGGGTCACTGTGAGTTGGAATCGACTTGACAGCAACAGGTCTAACAGATTTTATACTTATAAATGTAATCCCATTTGGGAGTAGAGTTTTCTTTCTTATGTTAAAGAGGCCTTATCAGTGTAGGATGTGTCTTAAACTAATCACTTTTGAGAGATAAAAGGAGCAGATTAGGCACAGGAGGGAGCAAGCCAATGAGGGAAGATAGATGCCACATGAACCAAGGAACTGAGGAACAAAAACTGAAAAGAGTCAAGGACCTTCCTCCAGAGCTGGCAGAGAAAGAAAGCCTTCTTCTAGAGCCAGCACTGTGAATTGGAACTTCTAGCCTCCTAAACTGTGATAAAATTAACTTATTTGTTAAAGCCACTCACTTGTAGTATTTCTGATATAGCAGCACTAGAAAACTGAGATAAAGGTATATACATAAGAGAAATAGACAGTTCTACAATAATAGTGGGAGACTTTAACACACCACTTTCGATGATGGACAGAACAACTAGAAAGAAACCCAACAAAGATGCAGAAGATCTAAATAACACAATCGACCAACTCGACCTCACAGATACATACAGAACACACCACCCAAAAGCGACACAGTATACATTCTTCTCCAGGGCACATGGATCATTCTCCAGAATAGACCAGATTTAAGGCCACAAAGCAAGCCTCAGTAAATTAAAACACATCAAATAATACAAAGCATCTTCTCTGATCATAACACTATAAAACTAGAAGTCAATAACAGAACAAGGAAAAAATTAAATACATGGAAACTGAATAACACGTTACTTAAAAACTACTGGTAATAGAAGAAATTAAAAAATTATTAGAATCAAATAAATCAAAAACACAACCTACTAAAACATTTGGGAAACAGCAAAAGCAATGCTCAGAGGAGAGTTTATACCAATAAATGCATACATCAAAAAAGAAGAAAGGGCCGAAATAAATGGCTTACCCTACACCTCAAACAAATAGAAAAGGAGCAGCAAAATAAGTCCACAGTCACCAGAAAAAAAGGAAATAATAAAGATCAGAACATAAATAAATAAAACAGAAGAACAGCAGAAACAATCAACAAGGCTAGAAGTTGGTTCTTTGAAAGGATCAGTAAAGTGACAAACAGCGGCCAAACTGACAAGGGAAAAAAATGAGAAGATGCAAATAACCAAAATAAGAAATGAGATGAGTGACATTACATGAGAACCAACTGAGATATAAAGGATCATAATAGAATATTATGAAAAATTGTACGCCAACAAATCTGAAAACCTAGATGAAATGGAAAAATTTCTAGACAGACACTACCTACCTAAGCAAACACAAATAGAGGTAGAAAAGTTGAACAGTCCGATAACAAAAGAAGAAATTGAAGATGTCATTTAAAAAAAAAAAAACTCCCAACAGAAAGAAAGCCCCGGCCCAGACGGAGTCACTGGAGAATTCTACCAAACAAACATTCGGAGAAGAGTTGACACCAATTCTACTCAAACTATTCCAGAACATAGAAAAGGAAGGAATACTCCCGAATTCATTCTATGAAGCCAGCATAACCTTGATACCAAGCCAGGCAAAGACACTGCTAAAAAAGAAAATTTACTGCCCAATATTCCTCAGAATATAGACGCAAAAATTCTCAACAAAATTCTAGCCAACAGAATTCAACAGCATATCAAAAAAAAATAATATCATGATCAAGCGGGATTCATACCAGGGATGTAAGGATGGTTCAACATTAGAAAATCAGTCTACGCAATTCACCACACAAATAAAAGAAAGGAGAAGAATCACATAATCTTCTCAACTGACTCAGAAAAAACATTTGATAAAATCCAGCACCCTTTCCTGATAAAAACTGCCAGCAAAACAGGAATAGAAGGGAAATTCCTCAACATATTTAAAGGCATATATGCAAAACCAACAGCCAACATTAGTCTGAATGGAGAAAGATTAAGAGCGTTCCCCTTGAGAACGGGAACAAGACAAGGATGCCCTTTATCACCACTCTTATTCAATATTGTACTGAAAGTCCTAGCTAGAGCAATAACACAAGAAAGGGAAACAAATTGGAAAGGAAGAAGTAAAATTATCCTTATTCACAGTTGACATGATCCTATACATAGAAAATCCCATAGGCTCCACAAGATCATTATTGGAACTAATAGAAGGATTCAGCAAAGTGGCAGGGTACAAGATCAACACACAAAAATCGGTTGGGTTCCTCTACACTAACAAAGAGGTCTCTGAAAAGGAAATCAAGAAACCGATACCACTGATAATAGCCCCCAGAAGGCTAAAATACCTAGGAATAAACCTAACCAGGAAAGTGAAAGACTTATACAAAGAAAACTATAAAACACTACTGCAAGAAACTAAAAGAGATCTACATAAATGGAAAAGTATTCCATGCTCATGGATTGGAAGACTTAACAGTGTGTGGTAGTATGATGGGCCTAGAGGAGGGTGTGGCATGTGGAAAGCAGGTGGAAATCCTGGAGGTGAGACTGGAAAAGTAGACAGAGGCCAAAGCCAGGAGATCCTTGAATGACGTGCTGAAGAACTGAGAGTGTACTGTATAGGTGCTAATTTGGCAAACCATAAGCCAAGAAGTAATATCATGTTTGATTTCTTAGAAGATAGTACTGGCATCGCAAGACTGAGGGTTTCTAAAGGACTGGAGATGTTTCTCCATCATAGTTAAGACCAAAGCACCTTCTAGTTTCTAGTTTGCTGATTCTCAGACTAATGAACAAGTGAATGAATTTGTACGCAAGCCAGCAAAGATAAGATTGCAAACATTTAGAAATATGAAGTAGCCTGTGGGAGGTGCTCAATATGTGTTTTTGCACAAATGTTGGCCCTGGGGCAACAACTGTTCTTGCCTAGAGGTGTTCCTTTTTAGGCCACTCAAAAACACACAAAGCCAGTGAACCCTTACGTACTGTGCAAACATAAAGTTAATTCATTCAACAAATACTTATAGAGCATTTACTCTGGCTTTGCAGATAAAGGGTTAAAATGCTCCCAGCTCTCACAATCTGACAATCAATACATGAGCAATATGTAAACCAGAAATTATCAGAGTAATAAATGCAAACAGAAAATAAAACATGGCAGTGCAAAAGAAAGTACGTGAGGGGTATTTGAGGTTGGGTGGTCAGGGGAGGCCTCACTGAGGAGGTGGCATTTGACACTGAACCATGGGAAATCGGGGGTATGAGCAATCCCAGCTCCAAGCTGCTGCCAACACCTTGAGGAACAAGCCTGGCCTGTTGGCAAGAAGTGAGAATGGAAAACAGGCTATGTGATGATATCCAAGAAGCATAGAGGGGCCTCATCAGTTAAGGCCTTGGAGTCCTGGGTGGTGCAAAGAGTTAACATATTCAACTGCTGACCCAAAGGTTGGAGGTTCGAATCTATCCAGAGGTGCCTTGGAAGAAACACCTGGAGATCTATTTCCAAAAAATCGGCCATTGAAAACCCAACGGAGCACAGTTCTACTCTGAACACACAGGGTTGCCATGAGTCTGAATTGACTCAACGGCAACTGGTTTTTTTAGGCCAAGCTAAGAAGTTTGGATTTTGAAATACAAACAGAAGCCACTGGAGGATTTTAAGCAGGAGTCTGACATGGTCTGATTTCCACTTAAATCAGGGTTTCTCAACTTTGGCCCTATTGACATATGGTCTGGATAATTCTTTGTGATGAGGGCTGTCCTATGCATAAAAGGGTATTTAGCAGTATCCCTGGCCTCTACTCACTAGATGCAGTAGCACACCTTCACCCTAGTTGTGACAACAAAAATTACTCCAGACATTGACAAATGTCCCCTGGGTAGGGACAAAATCCTCCCCCAACACACACTCCCACACCACTGAGAACCACTGATTTAAATAAATCACTCTCTGGCTATGGAGAGGAGAAAGTTTTGTATTTCCACTATCAAGTGGAAGCCAAAAGACCAAAAGAAGGCTGTAGTAAGGTCCAGGCAAGAGAGGATGCTAGTTTCCAATTGCAAGAAGGGAGAAATGGATAGCTTTGAGATATGTTTTGGAGGATTAACTGATTTACAGTTCACGGGATTTATTGATCATCTTAGTCAGGATTCTCTAGAGAAACACAACTAGTAAGATAGATAGTTCAGTTGGTGGGTGGTAAGTAGATAGATACCAAAAAACCCATTGCCATCGAGTTGATTCTGACTCATAGCGACCCTGTGTGTTGGACAGAGTAGAACTGCCCCATAGGGTTTCCAAGGACTGGCTAGTAGATTCAAACTGCCAACATTTTGGTTAGCAACTGTAGCTCTTAACCACTGCACCACCAGTACTCCATATATCTATATACATATATCTCTGTATAGATCTACGTATAGATCTATATATATGTCCAGGTGTCATGGGGTTAAAGCACTCAGCTATTAATTGAAAGGTCAGCAGTTTGAACCTACCAGCCGCTTCACGGGAGAAAAATGTGGCAGTCTGCTTCCATAAAGATTACAGCCTTGGAAACCCTACGGGGCAGTTCTGCTCTGTCGTATAGGGTCGCTATGACTCAGAATCGACTTGATGGCAACAGGTTTGGTTGTGTGTGTGTGTGTGTGTGTGTGTGTGTGTGTGTGTGTGTGTGTTTGTGTGTGTGTATATATATATATATATATATATATATATATATATATAGACACAGAGAGAGAAATTTATTTTGAGGAATTGTCTTACTCAGTTGTGGGGCTGGTAAGTCCAAAATCATAGGTCAGGAGACAGGCTGAAAACGCCAGCAGTCATGTGTCCCAAATCGGCAAGTCAGACAGCGAGGGAAAGAGAGGAATTCTGGAAAAATGTCTGTTTATAGTCTGGAGGCAGAATCCTCCCTAAGGAAACTCCCAGTATTGCTTTTAAGTCCCACCCACATTATGGAAGTTAATCTCCTTAAGGGCAACTGATTTAAATGCTAATCACGTATAATTACTTCATAGAAACATTTAGACTAACAAACAGCTGGGCACCATAGCCTAGCCAATTTTATGCATGGGAGAAGTGTGGATATAAGGGAAAGATAAGAACCAACAATGGTTTGTAGCCGAAGCAATTTAGTGGATAGTGGTATCATTTACTGACTTGGAAGAAGATGATAGAGGATTAAGTTTGGGTGGGGAAGCACAGAGAGAAAGGGAAGTCAGGTGTTCTGATTTGGATGTGTTAGTTTGAAATATCTATTACACACTTTCTTAGTCATCTAGTGCTACTGTAACAGAAATACCACAAGTGGATGGCTTTAACAAAGAGAAATTTATTTCTTCACAGTGAAGTAGGCTAGAAGTCCAAATTCAGGGCGTCCGCTCCAGGGGAAGGCTTTCTCTCTCTGTCAGCTGTCTTCTCATCAGTGTTCCCCAGGACTAGGAGCTTCTCCGCGCTGGAACCCCAGGTCCAAAGGACACGCTCTGCTCCTGGCACTGCTTTCTTGGTGGCATGAGGTCCCCCTGTCTCTCTGCTCACTTCTCTCTCTTATATCTCAAGAGATTGCCTCAGGACACAATCCAATCTTATAGACTGAGTCCCGTCTTACTAACACAACTGCCACCCACCTTCCCTCATTAACATCGTAGAGGAGGATTTATAACATATAGGAAAATCACACAATACCAGGAATCATGGCCCAGCCAAATTTGATGCACACATTTTTGGGGGGATGTAATTCAATCCTTGACACACACTCAAGGGGAAAAATCAAGGAGACTATTCTAATGTGGAATTCAAGAAAGAGGTCAATGCTAGAGAGACAATTTTTGGAGTTTTTGGCATATAGGTGGTATTTAAAGTCAAGGTCAAGATGAGATTTCTGAGAGAGAGAGCAGAGAGTACAGAAGAAGGGGTCTGTTATGAAATGAATTGTATCCCCTCAAAAAATGTATGGTAAATCGTAACCCCTATAAAATTTTTCTTGAAAAAATCGAACCTGTTGTGGTCGAATCAGTTCCAACTCATAATGACTGTATAGGACAGAGTAGAACTGCCCCATAGGGTTTCCAAGGATGCAATCTTTAAGGAATCAGACTGCCACGTATTTCTTCTGAGGAGCAGCTGATGCATTTGAACTGCCTACCTTTCGCTTAGCAGCCTAGTGCTTTAGCCAGGGCTCCTTTAACTCCTGTACCTGTGGTTATAATCCCATTTGGGAGTAGGTGTTGCTATGTTAATGTAGCAGTATTAGTGTAGGATGTGTCTTAAAGCCATCTCTTTTGAGATATAAAAGAGCAGATTAAGCAAGCAAGCAACCAACAAGCAAGCAGAGCTAGGGGAAAATAGATGCCACACCCCATGAAGATCACCAAAGAACTGCGAAACAGAAGCCGAGAAGAGACAAGGACATTCCCCCAGAGCCCACAGAAAAAGAAAGCCTTCCTCTGGAGCCAGAGCCCTGAACTGGGGCTTCTAGCCTCCTAAATGTGAGAAAATCAATTTGTTTATTAAAGTCACCCACTTGTGGTATTTCTGTTAAAGCAGCACTAGATGACTAAGACAGGGTCCCAGGACCGAGCTTGGGGTCTACCACACTTGATGTGTCTGCCGGACAAGAAGCCAGTGTAGGAAATCAAGAAAGAGGGTTCTGTGAACACTGAGAGTTCAGAAAAGCCATGAAGGATGTTAGAAACACGCGAGAGACCTTCACACTTTTGAGAGGTTGCTTTTGTTGAGCTACCAAGGTAAGGATGATAAGCAGTTCCCAGATGTCAGAATAAACAGCCGTATTAGTGTCGAGAGGTTGTAAATGTTTCTCCTTCTCTAATCACTTTTGGCTACAAATCCAGTCTGTAGGCCAGTTGTCCGATGTTCTAAAGTACTTAGAGAATTAATTGCTTCATGGTTTTAAGACTCACATTTTTGGATATTCTTCTCTGGTGATTGAAAGGGGACTATAAACTCCCTTCTGTTTACCGTGGCAGGGACATGGCCACATAACCTTACACAGTTCCTTCTGACTTTGTGAGTCAATGCTATTATGGGATACCATCAACGATTTGAACTATGTCCAGATAGAGAAGCCATTTTTCCTTGTCATGGTTTGATGTCCAACCCCAGCAGATGGGGGACTAATAGGCAGAAAAAGAATATACCAGAAGTTGGAGCGGAGTAGCTCACAGGTGAGAAGCCAGAGCAATGCTTGGCTAGATGGAGTACATGATTGCGAACTATCATATATTAAATTAAAAAAAAAAAAAAAAGGTAGGCTCATAATTACATTAAGTCCTTGGGTAGGTTTCAGTATTTCAAACCACTGGCAGATAAAGTCAAGTCCAAATTGGAATCTTTCTTGGCCTCCAGAGGACCAAGCAGAGGCAAGAGCAGGGTTGAATGGTCAGGGTAGCAGGGCTGGGTGGACATAGCTGGTGTGGAGCTAGGAACTGTGGTCAGCATCTAGCAAGCAGAGTCAGGCATGCAGATACATTCAGGCAGTATGCTCAAACCCTGCACAAAAAAACACAGGAAACAGGAGTCAGGGTTCTAGAATTGGGAACAGGTTGGCAAGTCTCAGGACCGGTTGTTCCAGGGGAGGACTTTGCAGCAGGAAACAGAGGTTGGATAACTGAGGAGAATCTAAGGGTGAAGGTAGGGTTAAGAAAGTTCAACACAGATGATGAAGTGTACTGGAACTAGAAATAGCAGGAGGTTATTTCCATGCCTAGACTTGAATGGTGAGGGAAGAAACAGTTACCAGGTTTTGGAGAGCACAGATGGATGGCCACTGAACATAAGCTGGGGCCTTCAGTAACAGAACATAGCCAACCTGCTGCCCCCAACTGGGAGGATGCTGGGGAATAAGTATCTCAACTTCAGTCTCTTTTTACCTGCCAATCAGTCTCCAACCAGAAGCCAGAGGAGATGGCAACCTCCTGGAACACGAACAGTTGAGAGAGAATCTAGAGGGGCAAATGGCAGACATTCCTTGCAGGCTGCCTCTGGCATGGATGCATTCATCCTAACATTGGTGTTCTGCTCTTCAGAGTGAACAAGTTGTCTTTCCCCAGGTGCTAATGATTTTAGCAGAAATATAGCTACGCTGAGCAGATCAAACATTGCTGTTGCCTAGGAAAGAGCTACACAACCACATCCAAAAAAAACCATAGGGAAATCTCTATGGTTAATTTATGTTTCTTCGTTTTTTCCTGGGTAGCTTTTCTGAAACCAAAAGCAAAAAAAAAAAAAAAAAGCAAACCTGTTGCTGTTGAGTCAATTCCAGTGCATAGCAACCTTTTAGGATGGAGTATAACTAACTAACTGTCCCATAGGGTTTCCAGGGAGTGACTGGTGGATTCAAACGCCGACCTTTTGGTTAGCAACTGTAGCTGTTTAACCACTGTGCCACCAGGGCTCCTTCTGAAACCCATTACTTTTTATTTAGTGCAGGAAGTGCTGATTATCATCCTGGCTGAATAGCCTTTACTGAAAACTTACAGCAGTGAGAAATAAACCAGGTTGTCAACAAATAATGAAAAATCATTACTCTATGATGCTAGGCACCAAAACCATGTTATAGACGATCTGCCAGGGAGAAAATAAGGCCTGGGAAATTATCTTCTATTAGCATATTCCACTCCTGAAAAATCATTAACTTCCAACAAGGCAATAAACATAGAACCCTACACATAGTAGGTGAGCCAAAACCTTCTCAGTAATAACAATGTATTTCCATCACCCTGTTGTTGGATGTGAATGACCTCGTAATGATGATCTATTTTGTGTCTAGGGAACAGTGGGTGTTGTAAGCAACATCACAGCCATCAATCCTTAATGGTGAAGGTTTCCTGGATGAAATGCTGTTGTTGTTTTTATACCAGTGGTTACCACCTTATTACGTAGCTCTGCGATAGTATGATAATTATTGAGTCAGACAAGGTGATCAGATTTCGGGGGTCCTTTGGTGCCTATAACTAATTTTAAGGATCAAAGAAGGGCCTAAATGGGGCTAACAAGTATCAGTTAAGTAATGAAAACCTTTACAAGAAGGAAACTCAGGTCCTTTGGGGGACTATATTTCTTTATCAATTGATAAAGTTTCACCACCTACTGGATGACAGAGAATCTGTACAATTCTTTCCAGCTCTAAATTCTCTGACTATGCATAAACATGTGGACGTATGCCAGGACACATGCACCATGATCAAAATTGAGGGGCTACATGCTGATGGAGGATAATTTTCCTGCTATGGAAGGAATCTCTGGGTGGCACAAATGGTTAAGAGTTCAACTACTAGCTAAAAGGTTGATGCTTAGAACCTACCCAGAGATGCCTTGGAAGACAAGCCTGGCAGTCTACTTCTGAAATACCATAGCTTTGAAAACCTTACGGAGCAGTTCTACTCTGCACACACGGGTTCGCTGTGAGTTGGAATCTACTGGATGGCAACTAACGATAACAACATGATCATTTGCCATCCCTGGGTGGTGCAAATGGTGATTAAAGCATGTGGCTGCTCACCGAAAGGTTGGAGGCTCCAGTCCACCCAGAGAAGCTTTAAAAGAAAGTCCTGGTGATCCGCCATTGAAAACCAAAACATCAGCCATTGAAAACCCTGTGGAGTATAGTTCTTCTCTAACACACATAGGATAGTCAGAGTCAACTCGATGGTAACTTGTTTATTTTTATAATCATTTACCCATACCTTTGTTTTATTTTATTTTTTATTTTTGGAAAGGGAATGATTAAAAGCATGGGCTATGAATTCAAACTCCCTAGAGTCAAGTCTCTATCCACCATTTACTAGCTATGTGACCTTGAGGGAATTTATTTAACCTCTATGTGCTTCAATTTCTTCCTCTATGAAATAGGGATAATGTCGCACATACCTCTTCAGTATTAATGAGGAGTAAGTTCATCCATATAGAGCTCTTAGAACCATGCCTGGCCCATTGGGAGCGCCCTATAAATGTGAGCTCTCAGAGGATTATTTTATTGCAAGTCCAATGTCGTATTGCACTTGTTTAGAAAGCAAACCTCGAAGTCAAGCTATTATGATTTACTTGTGTACAATCTGCCGCATAAAACGGTATCTTTCCCACTTCACTTTGTATATCTTACCACATCCCTAGCCCCCACAATGCCACCTCCCTACCTCTCTGTAAGCCCTACAATCACGGCCTAAAAGAGTGTCTAATGTATAACACATAGTAGGGACTCCGTTAATGTTTGGGGAATACCTGTCCCAAAACCCGTTGCCATCCAGTCAATTCCAACTCTAGTGACGCTGTGGGACAGAGTTGAACTGCCCCATAGAGTTCCCAAGGAGCGGCTGATGGATTCAAGCTGCCAACCTTTTGATTAGCAGCCTGAGCTCTTAACCACTGCACCACCAGGGCTCCATAGGTAGTCCAGTAGGAGACAATTCCGGTTGATCTCAGAATTTTCTTTTTACAGTGTAGAGTACACTGAAAGAAGGGATTTCTGTCTCTGTGAGTGATTACCAGTCCTTATGGTCCCAGATACAACCTTGTCTTTATGTCGCCTTGTGATCCACTCCTTGTCTGGGAAGCTGACATCCTCCTGGGAGAGTCCACAATGCACATGCTGTTCCTGAGTAGTAGCGTTTTTTATCTGGAAACAGGCTTTTGCTGACAGATGTGTAAAAGTTCACCTACTGGTATAATTCCCCATCACCTTGACAACTGTGGATAGCCAGGAAACCACACTGTTTCTTTTCAGTTGGCATTAATGGACACTTGAACTTTTCTCTCCAGGTCTACCTGTTCCTTATGGTATCAGGTTGTCCTGACAATTGTTTGGCTTATTCCAACCATGGGGTTTCCCACACCCTTGATGGCAGCAGTTCCAACACAAATAGAGAAGACGTACAACTCTGAACTCACATTTCCTTCTGGAAAAAATGAGACCTACCAGGGTGTCCTCAGCTAGGCACGGGTCCCATTTTCAACCCCTCATAGCCTCCAGAGCCTACCAGTATGCTGTGTGCAAAAAGTGGAATTAGTGGGGCCTGGGTGGGCTCATTTCACAGTATTGAAAAATGCGTTGTTTTTCTTATATGTAATCTTCTTTCAGATCCATTATGCTCTTTTTTTTTTTTTTTTTTATTCTTTCTGTGTTGCTTAAGAAATTCTGAGTAAGTGATTAATAACCTGTCTTGGTTTTAGTTTTTCTCTCACTGGCTTGTAGAGAAATAATGTGACCTACAGATGTTTGGACAAGTAGTACATTGTGCTAATGACATATTCCACTCAGACATGCCCTACACAAATGAGCTTATCAGCAGCAAAAGAACAGGTACTTCTGGACTTTGTCTAATCGTCCTTTCTCTTCTTTTCTTGTTAGACTAAATATCAACCATATTGAAAAGGGGACTTGAGAAAACACCGTTCATTTCAGAACTGTGTATTGCTTGTAAAGACAAGGCAGACAGAGTGAGAAATGTGCAGATAGGCACATGGGGAGGTCAGATAAACAGACTTAACAGAATAGGCACATTCTTACATGCTAGGCATGACACTGTGTAAGTCAGATATTTCTGTATATAAATTACTTTTGCATTTTTACTTACAGTAAGCTAATAGGAAATAAGGTCTTCTTAAGCAGATAAAAATTACCAACAAGAGTTAATTAAGTCATCTTTTATAGCATGTTATTTTGTTTAAAATAGGTGATTAATGATAACTGATGGAGTCCTGGTGGCGCATTGGTTAAGAGCTCAGTAACCAAAACGAAACTCTCCTGGTTTAGATAAAGGTTTACTTGGGATTGTAGAGTAAAGGAAACAGGAAAAGATACAATTTCTAAATTGGGTCATGCTCCCCAGATAAGACAATTTGAACAGGGTTAGAGTTATACATGGCAAGAATATAGTTAAAATGTAGAACACAAATGTTGGAACTGGAAGGGGTCTTTGAGTTGTTCAATCCAACATACCCATTTTACACATGGAGAAAATGAGGCCCAAAGGGTTGCTTCTCTCAGCCAGGGTCACATGGCTCATCAGCTGGCAAGCAATAACCAGTACCCACGTTTTTATATGAGAGTCCTGTATTTTTTCCATATCGCTGCCCATAATCTTTTCCCAATCACATTTTTTTTTTACTTCAAAAATATTTAAGTACATGCCATATACACATGGCACTGAAGTATAGCAATTTAGGTGGCGAAATAGAAAGAGTTCACGTTAGCCATCAAGGTCATGTTTTTCATCTACAGACAAGAGACAGCTGCAAAGCATTTGATCTTAACAATGACAATTAAAACCAACCTTATTTGAAGTTGCAAAATCACCATGCTGCATTAGCACAAGACTCCGGTATGCATGCATGAGAGCACTTTGCACATGGCTTACAGACTTAGTTTATGTAGGCACTTTAGGGAACAGATGGAACGCGTGGCGTCCCATGGTAAATGTGGATTTATAGCCCCCACAGTCACAAGGCAGAGTGGATCCCTTGTACCTGAAGAAGCAGCTGAAGTGATATTATGCTTTGCTGTAAATCAGTGGCATAGGATTGTCTAACTGAAATTTCCTAAAGGAAATGTCGTCCCCAATGGCACCATCAACTTCATCCTGTAGCCCTGCCAATGCGCCATCAATGGCTGGCTGATGCCTATGAAAGTCCATTTTCCTTAAACTTCATAAGGATAAATAAGCATCATCCAGAAGGTTAAGAAATTAACTCTCATTAGTCTAAAGTTCTCCACGATTGTCATAAAACTCAACATAGATAATTGTTACTTTTCCTCCAACTTGTTGTGTTTTATATAAAACGGTATCCACCCCTCTCCCCCAAGTTATCTGCCCTCCGAATGTTTTAAGGGCTTGAGAGTAGAGAATTAAACTAAAATAAGCCTAAGGCTGAGCTTTGTGAAGACTCTGCCAATGAGTAACTTCAGGGTCTTTAGCTTGTAAAATACTGACAAGAATGTGTGTCTTGGTTCATCATAAGGTAGTGTTTCAGCCTCTCATAAAGACTCTATTGGAGAAGACAGCAGCTTGGGAGAAAACAACCTACACATAATATTAAACGAAACAGATCAATGAGATGAATGCAGAAGCTATTACAATGAATGTAGAATGTACTGGGCATGGTGGCGTCTTCCCTGATTATTTAAGATCACTCGTAAAATTGATTTTATGTAAACACGACAACGCTCAGCAACGCCAGCTCCTTGCAGGCAACATCAGTTGTTGGGAATTTATTGACCTGTCATTCACATGTATTACTTTACTACCACTTAATGGTCTGTTTAGATAGTCTTGGTGTGTACAAACTCCCTGCCATCAACTCCAGCACCGCTTGTTGACAGGTAGCTGCCACGGAGATAAAATAAGGGACCCCATGCCAGAGCATACAGGGGCACAGACACAGTCGTTATTTTCTAATCAAATGCAGAGTTTTACTTGACAGCGCGAGTGGAAGGTGAGGGGTCCATATCTGTCTGTTTTCTACCATGTCGTGAACATGGAAAGCATGGAAAAATGCTGGAGTCAAGTCGTAGTTCCAACTCTTACTGCCCATGTGACCATGGGTATGGCGGTTCACATCTTTGAGTCTTAGGTTGATTGGCTATAAAACAGGAAAAATATTTCAATAGCTGACCAATTCCTAAGTTTTCTTGGGAAAATTTAAGGACAAAATGGGTATAAAGTGCTATATATGTAAATGCATGATTAAACACACACACTCAATTCAGTCAACCTGGTTAGCAAGTTGGTTTGGAAAATACAAAAAGCTATTCTTTGCCTTGGGAGGTGGCTTAAGAGGTAAGAAACTAAGGCACAATCACTACTGTCAAGGAGCTTACAGTCTAACACAGGAGATACCACAAGAATCTGTTGTTTCTGGACATTATTGTTGTTAGTTGCCATCGAGTCGGCTCTGACTCACGGTGACCTTCTGTTTAACAGAATGAAACATTGCCTGGTCCCCTGCTGTCCTTGTGATTGTTGCTGTGTTTGAGTCCATTGTTGTAATATTTCTGAATTTGGAATACATTTTATAACCAGTGGTGTTTCATATAATTTAATAAGCAGAATTTTTTTCTTTCTTAATGGTGTGTAAAATAATGGTCCTCTTTCTCTGCAACCAATGTGGTCTTAGATTCAATAAAATATAGTAACATGGCCTCACAGGTAACTCTTCTCTAGGAATGAGGGGAGCCTAGGCGAAGAGGAGTATGGACCCCGGAGGATGAATTCTCAAAGACATCACAGAAAAAGTGACTTTGTAAGCTGTGTGACTGGAAAACTAATGTTGGACTGGATAGGACCTAGTTTTGGGAAATTACTGTTGGACTGGATAGGAACTAGTTTTGGAAAATTACTGTTGGACCAGACAGGAACTAGTTTTGAGGGAAAGGTAATACATTTTCCAAGCATACCATTTTAAAATCCAAGCATTTACCATTGACTCGAAATAGAAACTTGAAGAAAAGAGTCTAACAACTAACGGGAAGGGGATGGAACGAAGGTGAATGCTGCCTTCCTCCCCACCCACCATCCTCTGCCTCATATAATGGAACAACTAAGTCCTAGAGAAGTTCCATGGAGTGATGGAATCCTTGTATGCAGGACGCCCGCCATCAGGCTACAGCTGACATCATCCATACTATTCCCCACTCCGTACCCCTTGGGTGAACTCAGCCCATAATCTAAAACAGAACCTTCAGAGTCTCAGGCTCTGTGGCTGGCCTCCAAAGTGACCCTGACTCGATCCCAGGGCAGAGCAAACAGCCTTAACGCTGGTTTAGTTTTTCGCCAGCCTCTGCTTTCAGGAATGCAATTATGTGGCCATTTCCCTGACCTGGCCCTTGTCATAATGAATCCTTCCTTCCCGTTGAATTATTTCCCCGTCTTTCCTCTGAAAGATTTATCCTGCATGCCAACCTTTAGCGAAAGTTCTTTTGCTGAATCAAAAATAAACAATCAAGCAAACAGGACTCAAGTGGTCAGAGTTGGGATGAATTCAAATGGCGTTTCCTGTATTTTAAAAGATCGCAAAATATTTTAAAGATAAAGAGGAATGTTGATATAAGTCAAATGCCCAGTCATAATAACTGGAGTTCAAAATCCAATTAGTGGCATCTTTTCTCTCCCTCCTTCTACTAATTGCCCCTCCTTCTTCTTCTCTGTATTCTCTCTTTTTGGCTGTATGTATACTTTCTGAGGGTGACATCTAGCCACAGATTAACTTTCCTACCGTGCATGTTGAGTCTTTCTCCCCCCATAAAATCCTTATTTCCCACATTTTATCTACCTTGGCCTTCCATCTGGTTATTTTTACACTTCTACCTACTGCGTTATTAGTTTCTCTTTCCTGTTTATTATTTCTTTATCTTCACTCTGATTTCCATGTGTTTGTTTGTTAAGCGTGTCTACATCCCTTGTAAAATAATAATTACTGAGTTCAGGGATACTGCCAAGATGATGAGGTATAGGCAAACTGTACTCTGTTATAGTTAAGCCAAAACCAAGCCAAACCCAGTGTAATCAAGTCAATTCCGACTCATAGTGGCCCTATAGGACAGAGTAGAACTGCCCCATAGGGTTTCCAAGGCTGTAATATTTATGGGATCAGACTGCCACATCTTTCTCCTGAGGGGCAGCTGGTGGGTTTGAACCACCGACCTTTCGGTTAGCAGCCGAGCACTTTAATCACTGTGCCACCAGCACTCCTTCTGTTTTCCGAAACCAAAAACCAAACCAGTTTCCCTCCAGCCGATTCCAACTCATAGCCACCCTATAGGACAGAGTAGAACTGCCCCATAGGGTTTCCAAGGAGCAGCTGGTGGATTCGAACTGCCAACCTTTTGGTTAGCAGACAAACTCTTAACCACTGTGCCACCAGGGCTCCCCTTCTGTTATAGTTATGAGGTATTAAAAAATAAACTTGACCAAGACTGACATCAAACAGCCTTCGGGTTGTTAGCATTGCATTTAGGAGACATTCCCAAGGAGCAGTCTCTTCAAGGAATTTAGTCATTTGCTGAGGGGTGGGGATGAAGTTGGGAGAGAGGGGGTTGAAGGGAGAGGCAGTATTGTATAGTGGCTAAATCCTCCCACACCAGACTTCCTGAGTTCAAACACCAACTCCACTGCTTACTTTAGCTGTGCACCTTAGCAAAGTTACTTCTCTGTGCCACATTTGTAAAACAGAGGGTAATATAATACCTCCCTTACACAGGTTCTGTGAGGATGAAATGAGTTAATATATTTAAGCACTTAGAACAGTACCTGGAACATAGTAAGAGCTATGTAAGTATTAACTGTTATCTCATTTGCTCAGGCTACTCAAGTTGACAAAAACGTAAGCAAATAGACATTTGGAGAAATACACTTACCCCTTGCATGTGTCCACCTGGGATCACATTTAAGAAGGCCCTAAAGCAGTAGTTCTCAAAGTTTAGTCTTTGGACCAACAACATCAGCATCACCTAGGAGCCTGTTAGAAACAACACGTTTTCACATCCTACCCCTGATGACTCTATGGCAACTCACAACAACGCTCACCCCGCATCTCGACCAACTAAATCAGAAACCCTGAGGGTGGGGCTCGGCAGTCTGCGATTTAACAAGCCTTCCAGGTTATTCTGATGATACTAAAGGTTGAGAATCACCGCCCTTTGGTGGACATCCTCTCTACAATAAAGGCTGCCTCCAGAATACAGACTACAAGTACAACCATCTCACCGCCATCGCCACCAGCAACAGGGCAAGCTTTTGCGTAGTCCATGGTCACACCATTTGGAGCAACTTGAGTTGGGAGCAAGCTGTGAGTGCAAGGCAATGTTCTAATTGAGGAATATTAGAATCATCTCTTCCTTTGGCCCACAGTGGCAAATGGATGGTTTCTTTGGCTCCAAAGAACAGAACTCCAAAAGCATACTGAAGACAATAGATGAAGAGAGGTCAGAACAAAGAGGTATCCTCCATTTTTGTGGAATAGGTAACCAAGACTAGGTAGTCCAGACATAAACTTAAAAATTAATGCCTTTTACCTCTCAAAATGTTTGGGTCACCTGTCAGTAAATGTATAGTGACCTGTTTAATGCTTCTAAGTTTTCCCCTTTAGGGTATGTTTGAAACCTTTTGAAGTTGAAACTATTTAGGGCAAACCAGCATGTTCTCCTTTAGGAGTTCCTTGGGGGTTGGAGAAGTTCCTGTTTCAGGGATGTGGACAGGGCAGGCCCATCTATGGGTAGACCCCATGTGGCATTGCCTGTCTCCTGATGAACATAAGCTAATCCACAAGGACATTAGAAGCTCTCCTTTGTTGTATATGGGGGGAGAGTCATATACACGTCCCTCATTAATTACATCAAGAAAGTACAACTGACACCTGCTGTAGAGGTGGCCCATAAAGAGAAAGTAGATCAGAGGTCACAACATTCACCCATAGGCAGACTTCCTAGAAATCCTGACAGAAAAACCTGAGCAGGAACATCTGAACTAGAAGGCTCATTGTTCCCAACTACAATCTGAGAGCAATAATTTCTGAATGTGTGCTACTTATGGTCAGTCACTATGAAATTACAAATCCCCTGTGTTTGGTTAGGATGTTACACCTTTATATTCAGTTAACCAGCCAGATTGATTTGGTAATCCCCATTTCATAGATGCAGAAACTGATGATGAGAGAGATTATCACAGCAAAAGTCATAAAACTAGTCATAGAACTAGTTGTAGCACCAAGGTAAAAGCCCATGTCTTCTGAATTCCAATCTAGGGCACTGTACCACCTCGAACTAGGGGCTTCGCAATGCTAGAGAGCATGATCACCTTTAGTGTATAGTAATGCTGTGCAACAGAACTTTCTGTGATGATGAATATGTTCTATATCTATGCTATCCAACATGGTAACCACTAGCTGAGTGTTATAGATTGAATTGTGTCCCCCAAAATTATGTGTCAACTTGGCTAGGCCACGATTCCCAGTATTGTGTGGTTGTCATCCATTTTGTGATCTAAGTATCCTCCATTTTGTGATGTGTTGTAAATCCTACCTCTCTGCCTGTGGTTATCGTCTCATTTGGGAGTGAGATGTCCGTTATGTTGATGAGGCAGGGTTAGGGTGGGATGTATCTTGAGTCACTGCCTTGCTAGAGGTTGTGACTCAAGTCACTGCCCTGACCCTAGTCACCACCCTTACCACTCTTATTCAAGTTACCCCTTTCCTTCAGTCGTACCTTTTAATTTATAAGAGATAAAAGGAGAAAGAAGCAAGAAGAGACAGGGTCCTCACTACCACCAAGAAAGAAGAGCCTGGAGCAGAGTGCATCTTTTGGACCCAGGGGCCCTGTGCTAAGAACCTCTTAGACCCAAGAGAAGATTGATGCCAAGACACATGGAGATCTCTAAGGAATGCCGGGCCCACAGATGTTGAAAGGAGACAAGGACCTTCCCCCGATGCCAACGGAGAAAACCTTCCCCTAGAGCTGGCACCCTGAATTAGGACTTCTAGCCTCCTAAACTGTGAGAGAATAAATTTGTGTTTGTTAAAACCATCTGCTTGTGGTATTTCTGTTATAGCAGCGCTAGATAACCATGACACTGAGGAACTAGATTTTTAATTCTATTCAATTTTAATTAAATTTTAAATAGCTACATGTAGGTAGTGGCTAACATTTTGGAGAGAACAAGTACGTAAGATCATTTTTCAGTTGGGTGTTAGGAGGCCAGGAAGACCATGGCATTTTTATTTGGAAGGGTAAAAAGCCCAAAAATATAATTTAACCTCTGACCCTGCATCCTCTCAGAACAAACACAGAAACCAATCCACTTATTCGCAAATATCCGGCACGGCTGTTTAGAATGATCTGGAATTCCCGTCTTCCCAGCAGAGCCTCCCATTACTGGCTGGTAAGGCATAGCTTGCCAGTTTGTAAGTTGTCTGGTTGTTATCTGAAGAAGCAGTACAGTGGCTGTATCTCTCCGAGAACAAGCTTAATTTATTGTTTTTATTTCCTACTAACCAACAGGGTGGAGTGAGAACCACTGGGTAGACTAACAATGAAAGAGTTGTCCTCTGTGTTGGGCCTTGTCTTAAGAATGATAAACTAGACTCTCGACTACTGCTTTTAAGAATAAAACGGCATGGATGATAATGATTATTTGATGATAGGGAGTGAGAACTTAGGGCAGGGACATGTGCTTCAGTTTTGTTTTGTTTTGTTTTGTTTTTTCCTTTAAAGCATCAGAACCCTAGCTCTGTAATTGCACCCACACACGGAACTGGCTCCCTTTTCTCTGGAGTGGGGCTGATGTTCTTCCTCACCTGAGAATGTTCTTTTCTCTGCTAGGAGCTTGCCGTGGCAGGAGGTGGGCTGATGTGTGATATATTCGGCATCAGCGAGTTGCAGTTTATTTCAACTGCCTCTCCGTGCTCCCCAAAAGAACAATTTCAGAAAGTCATGCTCTCTTTATGCTTTTAAGGGTAGAAGACCAGGTAACCAAATTCTATTCATTCAGAAAATTTAAAAGGGGAAAATAAGTTGTTTTCCTACTAAGTTCATTTCTTTCCTGTATCAGCATGCAGGAAATGTGTTAAAATTTTTTGTAGGTGCACTGGTTCCAGATTATTACATACTGCATAGTACCTACAGTATATAATAATCTGTAATTTACCTGGCCAACCAACTGAAAGAGATCCATATGTGTGCCCCTTCCAAAGAAAGGTGATCCAACAGAATTTGTAAATTATCAAACAATATCATTAATATCGCATGCAAGTAAAATCATGCTGAAGATAATTCAAAAACGGTTTCATCAGTACATTAGCTGGGAACTGCCAGAAATTCAAGCCAGATTTAGAGGAGGACATAGAATGAGAGATATCATTGCTGATGTCTGATGGGTCTTGGCTGAAAGCAGAGAATACCAGAAAGATATTTACCTGTGTTTTATTGACTATGCAAAGGCATTTGACTGTGTGGATCATAACAAACCACAGATAATATTGTGAAGAATGGGAATTCCAGAACACTTAATTGTGCTCATGCAGAACCTATACGTAGACCAAGAGGCAGTCATTCAGACAGAACAAGAGGATGCTGCGTGGTTTAAAATCAGGAAAGGTATGTGTCAGGGTTGTATCCTTTCACCATACTTATTCAATCTGTATGTTGAGCAAATAATCTGAAAAGCTGTACTATATGAAGAAGAAGACGGCATCATGATTGGAGGAGGACTCATTAACAACCTGCAATATGCAGATGATACAACCTTGCTTGCTGAAAAAAAGGGGACTTGAAGCACATAGTGATGAAGATCACAGACTACAACCTCAACATAAAGATACCGAAAGTCCTTAAAACTGGACCAATAGGCAACATCATAATAAACAAAGAAAAGATTGAAGTTGTCAAGGATGCCATTTTACTTGGATCCACAATCAACGCCCATGGAAGCAGCAGTCAAGAAATCAAACAATGTATTGCTTTGGGCAAATCTGCTTCAAGAGACCTCTTTAAACTGTTAAAAAGCAAAGATGTCACTTTGAGGACTAAGGTGCACCTGACCCAAGCCATGGCATGTTCAGTTGCCTCATACGCAAGCAAAAGCTGGACAGTGAATAAGGAAGACTGAAGAAGAATTGACACCTTTGAATTATGGTGTTGGTGAAGAATATTGAATATGCCACGGACTGCCAGAAGAACGAACAAATTTGTCTTGGAAGAAATACGGCTAGAATGCTTCATCTCGTGTACTTTGGACATGTTATCAAACAGGACCAGTCCCTGGAGAAGGACATCATGCTTGGTAAAGTAGAGTGTCAGTGAAAAAGAGGAAGACAAGATGGATTGACACAGTGGCTGCAACAATGGACTCAAACACGGCATGATTGTGAGGATGGCACAGGACCGAGCAGTGTTTCATTCTGTTGTACATACACATTCATTGAGAGTCAGAACTGGCTCAATGGCATCTGGCAACAACAAATATTACCTATAATCTGTTGTTGCTGTTGTTAGATGCCGTTGAGTCAGTTTCGACTCATAGCGCCCCTATGTACAACAGAACAAAACACTGCCTGGTCCTTAAATGCATCATAAACCTTCACCAAGGGGGTCATATACTGAATAGCATATAACCCTGACAGATACTTGTAGACAGAATAAAACACACACCCTTCATTCTACACTTGTCGTCTGTTTACCTTCTAAGCCTTGTCATTTGCCACACACTCCGTATACCCAGTATTCTGCTCACACACATCAGCTGGGCATTTCGAAGATGTGCCCTGTCTGCTGTTAGATTCAGATATTCTTTTTGTCTCAAGTGCCCTTTCCTGACTTTTCCATTTGCCAAAGATTAGTAGAAAGTGAATCTGGCTCCGTCCATTTATTCAACTCACCTTTATGGAGCACCTGTACCAAGTGTCAGTCACTGGACAAGGCACTAAAGTCACGAGACTGTTACCTCCCTTGCAGATCTGCAGGAGAGGAACAAGGTAACACTTCTAAGCTGAGTTGAATGGCTTGCATGGCGTGAGTGCTCAGAAGTTACTGCCTTCCCCTTTATAGCTCTCCTTAAATCCCACCTGTAAGAACACTTCCGAAGTTTACCTTATTGGAATCCATCTCTCCCTCCCCAACATGCCCAGATCACATTGCTTGAGCTAAAGGAGCATATACTGCCT
Organism: Dugong dugon; assembly: GCA_030035585.1. Taxonomy (NCBI): domain Eukaryota; kingdom Metazoa; phylum Chordata; class Mammalia; order Sirenia; family Dugongidae; genus Dugong; species Dugong dugon. Next base: position 14,146,090 of record CM057480.1, on the reverse strand, counting down.
TCTGTTTTGTGTTAGTTATTGATGTCGACTTCAGCCTCTCCAATTAGATTTCGAATTCTTGGAGCAGATGGTTCTTGTGTCTATCCTTTCTGCAACCTTTGAATCACTTACAAAGAATTCAATATATAATTACTTACTGCCTACTGTGTGCTTAGGAGTCCCTGGGTGTTGCAAACCAGTTAGTGCCCTTGGCTGCTAACCAAAAGGTAGGAAGTTCAAGTCCCCCCAGAGGTGCTTCAGAAGAAAGCCCTGGTGATCTTCTGAAAAATTAGCCATTGAAAACCCTATGGAGCACAGTTCTACTTTGACACATGTGGGTTCGCCATGCATGGGAGTTGACTCAAAGTCAACTGGGTTTTTTGTTTGTTTTACTGTGTGCCTAGATAGGGCCTAAGAGAAGAGGTAAATAAAACACATTTCTTGCCTGCACAGAAGTTATGATGTGGCCAGGTAGACCGTAATGGGCATCTTTGTCTGCTTAGCACCTACTCCTTCCTCTGAAAATTATGTCACTCTTCGTTTGGGAAATCATCCCTGCAGTAGATAGAATCATCAGTCCACAATCTTCACTCCCTCCTGTATCCATGCCCTTTACCATCTGACTTTTGCAGTCTTCCCACTAGAGGTGCAGTACCCTTCCCTACTTCTCGAGTTTGTGCTTGGCCATGTGACTTGCTTCGGCTGATAGAAACATGTGGAATTTACAGTGTGTCACTTCTAATCCTAAGCATTAAGACGCAGCGTGGGCTTTCATTTCCTCTCTTACACCTCTGGTATTGCCATAAGAAGAGCTTCTCCTTCAGCCAGGGCTCCTGAATGAACACACATGGACTGGCCAAGTTTAATCCAACCCGGGGAGCCTGGTTAAGCCAGACCTGCAGCTTAAAGCAGAGCCACTAGCCTACATAAGTTCACCTCAGCCAACCTGCAGTTGCATGAATAATAAATGCTGACTGTTGTTTGTCTCTGAGCCTTTGTGGGGTTTTTTTTTTTGTTTGTTTGTTTGTTTTTTGCAGCAATAGATAACTAATATACCAGCCCCCACTGCCACTTAGCCTCTGTCCTCTGCCAACCCCCTTCCCTCTTTCCAGGGGCTTTAAATGTGGTCTGAATGGGATTTGACATCTTATAATCTCCCTAAACCAAGGCCACGGTTCTTGGTCTAGGGCAGACACATAACCCAAGAAGAGCCAATCAGAATTCTTCCCTGAGACTTTTCACATTAGAACCAAGGAAAACGTGAGCTTAAGCACTCCTGGCAGACATGGTTCTACCCTTCTGGTGACAGAAGTTGAGGGGACAGAGATTGAGACAGAGAGAGGCAGGGAGCATAAACAGATGGACATAGCAAGACCAGTGTTCAAGCCCCTAACTCAGAATCGAGATCCAGGAGGGGTCCTTATCTCTGCTTTCCCCCAGCTCGGCTGTTGAGCATGTCCTTCAGTTTTGTGAGCCAACCCAGCGTCCAATAAGTTTCCATTTTAGCATAAGTTAATCCAAGTTGCTTTTCTTTTCCTTGCCACCTTGAAAAATCCAGAGAGGAAAAAAATGAGCAAGCAATACAGCCTGATGAGGCTATACAAGAAGCACAAAGGGGGCTGTGGGAGCCCAGAGAAGGGACACCCAACAGCCTTGGGGAGTGAGAGGAGGCTTCTTGGGGAAAGGAGCAATTAATCTGAAACCCGAAGGCTGAGTAGGAGTTGACTGGAGAAGGGGACTGAAGGAGGAGAAGAGAGGGAACAGCCTATCAAAGGCCTAGACTGGAGAGTGTCGATGAAAATGAGGCAGGGAAGGTTATCAAGGGTCGGTGTGGGAGGGCCCTGCAAGTCACCTAAAGAACTGGGACTTCTCCTGATAGCAGGTGGGAGTCACTGAAGGATTTTAAGCAGGGGAGTAGCCTTTTAGAAGGCTTTTTTTCCTGGCTGCAGGGCTGGAGGTTGGTTTGGAGTGCTCAGGAGACCAGTTAGGAGGCTGCTAAAGGCACCCAGGCATGAGATGAAGGTATCCTGGATTCAGGTAAAGGCCTTAGGCTTTAAAATATAGGGCTTTCTCTGAGTCAATGTACTGTATTTGTCTACTGAATTGTAAATCGGGGAATCAAACCATTTTCTTGAAGCTCCCTGTGTGTGGGGAAAGCTGCGCCTTCCACTTACCATTTATGAGGAACCATGGTTTGATAAGGTGAGGGTTGTTTGGCCACTGGCTCCATATTTCTCCTCCAGGCAGACTCTTCCAAACAAGTACAACCTGGGGTGTCACCGCCCTCGGGCCACCAACTCCTCCTCATTGTTCAAGATGTGCTGGGTGTTGCATTTACCCAGAATAAAATGATTCCCATTTACTTACCTAGCAGCTGTCAAAGCCTGAAATTTCATTCTGTAGGCGTAAGCAATTTTCCCCCGTAAATGTGGCTTTATCTCAAGTTCGTTATCTGCCAGCAACAGAGAACAGAGATGCTATAGTCACTCTTCCCTTCTCCTCTGAGCAACAGTTAAAGACCAATTCTGCCCAAAGTACAAATGTAACTGCTGATGATCGTCACTCTTGAGTCATGTGCTCAGGAAGTTTAATGGGTTTGCCAGAAGACCTTCAGAAGAAGAAATGGCTTGGTGATATTCAAGGGAAACCCTATGGGAGAAAACAGTGGCCTAAGTCTTTTAGGGGCTAGCAGGGAAGAATCATCTGTTTCCTGGGTAGACAGAGGACACTGGCTTTGGGAAGGCAGGCTCTAGCTATTTATTGAGAAAGATGAATTCAAAAGGAAAACATAAGGGAATGTGCTTAGATGAGCAAAGTTGGATTTCACCCCGGTTGACCTTATTTCTATAGCACCTATGAATGGAAAACCCATTGTCTGGACAGTATTCAGAGAGAGCTCTTGAAGTGGGGAGAGGGCAAAGCAAGAAGAAAAAAAAATTGGTTTCTGGATTGTGTAGGAGGTCATTCCTTCTGGGTTTTTGCCCTTTATTCTTCTCTCATGTATAGTATCTTCTATGCATTTCCCTACAGGCCTTTGTGTAGACAGGGACAAGATATGGCTCAAGCCACTTCCTAGCCAACCTCTGGGCGCAAGAGGGCCTTGACTTTGAAAACCATTCTCAGCAGGCCCCTGTGAGCGTGAAGTGGCTGGCCATCAGGTCCTCTTCCCTCGTCTCTTTGGGTCTTTTGACCACACACTTAATGAGGTCTCACTTCAGCAACGCCTTTGTTAGACCCCAAATGATGTTCCCACCTTCCTGACAAAGCAGCTTTTGTGTCTTATGTCAAAATAATCACTTACCAAAAGTGATGGCAAGGCTCAGACATATATATCCCTGCTTTATCCTTAGGGGATAGAAAAAGAGAGTGTTAAATGTTTAACCTGGGTTGATGAGGTTTGCTGAAACTATTGGATAAAATGAAAACTTTCTTAGAGGAATAAATCACTGGGGGAGATGTCCCCCTCTCTCATTGATTTTTGGATTCGGTTAATGATTTCAGCACGGAGAACATAAGGCTAGGTGGAAGTTAAAGAAATGGAAAGGCCACATTAACCTCTAAATTTAACTGTATGTTGATTTTTGACATTGAAATACTATAATTAACCCAGACTATTTTCCAAAGATTTAATTTTTTGCTGATGTTCAAAAGTATTGCAGAAAAGCTGATTCCTAATTATTACATACAGCGTTGCATAAATTTCTTCCTAATTAAAAAGCCTCTAAATTCTAAATAATCAATGTAAAAAGACATATGGTTTTGAAAAATCAGGCATTTAATTTCTAAAGATTTATTAGTAATTTGTACCGTAGCTAATTAATTATGGTTATAATACTATTGCAGTCATAGTAGAGATTGATGTAATGATATGATTGCAAATTTATTTTGATATGTCTTCTTTAATATCAGAGCATTACAATATACTTAGCTTTCCAGCCCCTTCTTTAATTACGCTTGAAAGCATTAGTTTAATGAAAGATAAAAGGGCTTGATAAGTGTACCATCAGAATTTATTTGAAAAACTATTTTCAACATGAAACAAACAAATTGTGTTTTGTCCTGACAAAATGAAATTTGCAGTTGGTAATAAATTAGCAGACAGAAATGCCTGAAAATTAAATAGTATTTGATACAGAATTTCCCATTAACCGTTGTGACAATTCACCCAGAGGTTAGCATGAGAAAGTAGTTAAACCTCACAAGGGAAGCCTGCTGACCAAAATGAATAGAACTCAACATAAACAATTATAGTGTTATAAATATTCACAAACGCGCGGGGTGGGTGGGGCAGGTTTTCTTTTTTTCTTTTTTTTTTTTTTCCTTTCTATTTCCTTTGTCATGTGAATTTCTAGCCATAAAAAAAAAGAAAAAAGAAAAAATCTAGAAACTGTTTTAAATAGCACCAGGTTTTTCTTTGACACTGTAAGAGAGGAGAGGTTTTTGATTTAGTGGTAGAAAATGCCACTGATCTATTTTATTGAGTAGAAACACATGATCCTTCTGAATAAACTGGAAGACAAAAACATATCATTGGTTACAAGAAGAAAGGAAAAGCGTGAAGGTAGCTTCACAGAATGTGTGGGCCTGGGCTTAGAGTGCAGTGTGGCAAATTTAGGTTGGCTAAAGGACGCATTTCCAAACAGAGGGCTTCTAGAAAGGGTTGCTGGGTGGCGGGGCGGGGGCACAGAAATTCTTAATCTGGACATTTTCCTGATCAAACTCTGGGCACTGGAGCTGACTGGGTTACTGGCTGCCCTGCCTTTCGTGTTTTACGTAGAAAAAAGTTGGGAATTTTTGTTTTTTCATCCTTTAGTTATATGCTTGGTTTGGATTGCTTTCGTTATCGCTGTGGCTTTTAACCTGCAAGGTCCATTTTGTCTCAAGTGTCTTTCCCTGTTTCTTTCCACAGCATAGCAATGTGATAGATGTCTCTCGCTGATTAGCTGTGTGACTGTGAGCAAGTCACTAAACATCTCTTAACTCTCAGTTTCCTCAGCAACGAAAACGAAAAACCAAACCAGCCGTTCAAGTCATCCCCAGCCCATGGCAATCCCATGTGTGTCAGAGCAGAACTGTGCTCCATAGGATTTTTAATAGCTGGTTTTTCGTAAGTAAATTGCCAGGTTTTTCTTCCAAGACCTCTCTGGGTGGACTGGAACCTCCAACCTTCCGCTTAGCTGTCAAGCGCATTAACCATTTGCACCACCCAGGAACCCCTCAGCAATGAAAGAGTGCCAGTATTATTGGAAAGATAAAACATAGTAATGCATGGTAGCCAGCCCTCTGCTTGGTACATTGGAAATGCTTGACTAATTCCTAACTACCATGTACTTCAAGGAAGAATCTGTGCAGAGAACAGAGGACTTTGGAGAGGGCTTGTCTTCTTTTTTCCCGTGCCCCTCATTCATTCTACAGATATTCGTTGAGCACCCCTTCTGTTTTCAGTACAGTGCTTCCTTGATGTGAACATAAAAATAAATAGGATGTGTGGGCAACTACCCACTGAGAACTCACCATCTTGTAGAATAGGCATTGTGTATATACAAATAATCAGATAATATTAATTACGTTTGGGGCATATGAAAGCAGAAGAAAAAAGTCCATTCTCTCTTAGAGGGTATGAAAAGGCCTGAAACTTGCTGCTGTCGAGTCGATTCCGACTCATAGTGACCCTATAGGACAGAGTAGAACTGCCCCATAGGGTTGCCAAGGAGCGCCTGCTAGATTCAAACTGCCAACCTTTTGGTTAGCAGCTGTAGCTCTTAACTACTATGCCACCAGGGTTTCCATGAAAAGGCCTGAAAGAGAAGATAATAAATATTTGAGCCTTGAAAGAAGGCAAACCAGGTAAAAAAGAATACTGAAGCAGATTGTCAATTAACAAGACTAAGGGTTCTAAGACAAGTGTGAAGGAACCTTAAGTTCGGGTTGGTTGTGGCAGAGTTTCCCATTGGTTCATTTAGGTTCAAACCCCTAATGAGAATTTCCATTTCCACCCCAGATGTACTGAATCAGAATCTTTTTAACAAGATCCCCAGGTGATTCTTATGTAGAACTTGTTAGAAATGCAAATTTTCAGCAGGGAACTTGTTAGAAATGCAAATTCTCAGCAGGGGTTCCAACCGAAATGAACCAGTTCGAAGCTCTGGGTTGTGGCTACGGAGCAACTTGAGCCTGGTAAGGGATGTCTGAAGGCTTGGACAGGGGTCAAGATTTTTTCCCCCGCTTTCATAAGAACACCAGTCACACAGGATTCAGACCACCCTACTCCAGTATGACTTCATGACTTAACTGGTGACCTAACTGATAACACCTTCAAAGACCCTGTTTCCAAGCATGGTCACATTCACAGGTACAGGGGTTAAGACTTCAATGTATCTTTTGGTGGTGGGGGGTGGGGAACACAATTCAAAGTGTGGATGTGAAAAACACCGCAGGTACCCGTGTGAATATTAGAGGGCACATTCATTTTTCCTCTTCAGCAGTATAGATCTTAAAATATATGATTGAAATCTGCACCAAGTAGAATAAACAAATGCATATCCTATCCTATTTATCAAGTTTGAGCTTCACAATAATAGAAGTCATCATCAAAGGAAAAAGTAATATGGCATAAGAAATTACTCTTTGGGGGTGTTTCATCACATGTACACTAAGCTTTCAATGGGCTTCCTTCAATCGACAAAATTTTATTCAGCTCTTATTTTGCGCTGAAACCAAAAAAGCCAAAGTCATTGTTGTTGAGTCTATTCCAGCTCATAGCAATCCTATAGGACAGAGTAGAACTACCCCATAGGGTTTCCAAGGAGCCGCTGTTGTATTCGAACTGCTGACCTTTTGATTAGCAGCCAAGCTCTTAACTACTTCACCTCCAGGGCTCCCTTTATGTGCTGAGCACCCTGCTAAGCCCGGTATAACAGAGTGACTTTTCCTAGTACTTCAGTAAAAAATGAACAACATTGTTAATAATTTTATGTTAGGTTACCTCTGTATTTTACATTAAAAAACAAAATATCGAATGTATTAAAAAGTATTTATTGAGTATGTATTCTATCCCAGGCATGCATATGTATTTTTTCTGTGGTCGTGTTCCACGTAATCACAACATTTGCTATGTCTATGTTCAGGGATTAAATTAACTGTATGATTTTGGATAATTCATTTAACCTCCTAGCCCCTTGTTTTCCTCAGCTGTAAAATGAATCCATTTCACAGCTCTCTTCCAGATCAAAAATTATGTGATTTGTGAGAAACAAATGGACTCTTTTGATCAGGAAAAAATAAACTTCCTTGTATACGTGTCAAGAATTGATCTATACATGAGCTTTAACAAATGTTTACAACTTTTCCTATAGTCTTTAAAATTCTGGCTGATGTCAAGATGGAACTTTTTTTTTTAAATATGTCTATATATATTTTTTTATTATTGTACTTTAGATGAAGGTGTATAGAACAAATAGCTTCTCATTAAACAGTACACATATTGTTTTGTGACAATGCTTAACAACCCCACGACTTGTCAACACTGTCCCTTCTCAACCTTGGTTTCCCTATTACCAGCTTTCCTGTCCCCTCCTGCCTTCTAGTCCTTGTCCCTGGACTGTTGTGCCCCATTAGTCTCATTTTGTTTAAGGTGAAACTTTTGAATGAAAGTTTCCTCAGGTTTGGATTTTGGATATGGTATTAGTTTCCTAAGGCTGTGTAACAAAATACTAAAAGACGAGTGGCTTGTAAGAAGAGGAATTTATTGTTTCACGGTTGTGGAAGCTGGAAGTCCGAGATCTGGGTGTCACCATGTTGGTTCCTTCTGAGACTTTTAGAAAGAATCTGTTCCATGTCTCTCCTCCAGCCTGTGGTAGCTCCAGGCTTTGGGCTTGCAGCTGCAACAGCACAGGGCTTCCTTCCTCTGCCTCTCTGTTTCTGTCTCGCTTCTCCCCCGCTTTCATAAGAACACCAGTCACATAGGATTTGGACCACCCTACTCCAGTATGACTTCATGACTTAACTGGTGACCTAACTGATAACATCTTCAAAGACCCTGTTTCCAAACATGATCACATTCACAGGGGTTAAGACTTCAATATATCTTTTGGTGGTAGGGGGTGGGGAACACAATTCAAACCATAACAGATAAATACAATTTTACAATTTATTCTCACTCCATCCCACTTAATTTATGCGTTCATGCACTAGTTCCTGCCAAAATAGAAAAGCAGAAAAACTCCAAGTTTGGGGGCTAGCTAAAACGGATGTGGCACGTACCTTCCATTCCCCCCTGAGAGTTTAAATAACTGAGACAGATTTCTGAACTCCAGACAGTGGCTTCAAGGCTGGTCCATCACCGTGAACTACAGGAGCCATGTAACCACCCCGCACGCTCCGACATAACTCCCATCAGTATCGGTAAGAGTTACACTACTACACCGAAGGGAAAGAAAGGCCGCAATAAGGCTTTTAAAAAGCTATTTAATATATCAGCTTTCACAAAGATAGATGGTATCACTAAGACAGAACAAGAAAAGATGTGCTCAACTTCACAAGGTATTGGCACTGTTAATCATATTTTGAAATATTGCTGGTATATATCTTAGAAAACACAATGCGGTTGCCGTATTCCAATAGGAGCGATGACAGTTTCTATATTGAGATACACTGATAATTCCAAGTCCTCTTCTTCCTCCTAAATGGGATTAAGCCACAGAAGTAGATTAGACAATTTGGTAGGCTTTAGAAGCTTAAGTATTAAAATGGAATATGGTAAATTCTGCCACATTCCATTACACCCACTCCTCACTTACTATCTCATTATCTGACATTTCACATTTATGACAACAGCAAAAAAAACACTGTCTGACTATTTTGCACACTAACAGTGTAATTCTGGCAGTAACAAACACTGAGATGTGAGGCAAGGGTAATAATACTGGCTGTGATGGTTAAGGTTATGTGTCAGCTTGGCTGGGCCATGATTCTCAGTGGTTTGGCAGTTATTTAATGATGTAATTTGGCAGTTATGTAATGGTGTAGTCATCATCCACTTTGTGATCTGATGTAGTCATCCTCCATTTTCAAATAACATTGATTTTTGCACAATGACCTGGTCTTTGGAACCTAACCATATTGATAAGTGAAGAGTGCGTGTACAAAGAAATCACAAAATTTCAATAAACTACATATATATGAATATATACTCACTAACGTTATATAATTATATTAACAGTTTTGTTTATATACACAAAATGTTAAAATGTTATAAAAGTATATACACATGTAATTTAAGATAGACTTATGAAAAGGAAAGATTATTACATAAATTGACTGGTCTCCATTTATACCTCATTTTTGATTTTTAAATAAGGTGTATTAAATAAAATGGATAGGTCATTAGATTTCAGAGCATCCCCACATTCATTATTTTGATCTTCCCAACTCTGTGAAGTGGGTAGGACACATGCAATTATCCCCATTTTACAGATAAGGAATATAAACCTAATATATTTCCCAAGGTTCCCCAGATTATATGTGGCAAAAGCAGGGTGTGGCCCCTATTCTTGTAATTTCAGATTTGGAACATGAGATCATTTACAGATAGGTAGATGCCTAATCCAGGAAGACATGGGTTTCTTATTCTAGCTTCATATATCACTGTGATGCTCCACCAAGAAATATGGCCTGCTGGGCTTGCTGGCCTTTGATGAAGCTCTTTCCTCTGACTTCAATTAAAACTTGAATACCTATGGTATAGATACTTTTGAGTTCCTACTCTCCCTTTCCTTACTAAAACTATCTTGATTTTATTCGGTGTACCAAAGGGCCCATTTAATATATTCGGTCTCCCAGACTCCCTTGCAGATAAATGTAGTCATGTGGCACAGTCCTTGCCACCGATATGGAAAGTGAAGTCACTGGATGTGGCTTCCTGGAAAGACGTTTAAATGAAATAGAATTTTGGCTTTTCTCTTTATCTTATCTCTTTCATCCTTCTACTTCTTCCTGCCTGAAATACAGAGGTAGCAGCCAGCTTGCCCAGAATAAGGATGAAAGAGATACGTTTCATTAAGAGAGCAGGACATTAGAAAGAGCCTAGAGCTCTATGGCATTATGGAGCCGCTGAATGAGTCTTGAACTGCCTACCTTCAGACTTCTTATTCTAGGAAAATATAGGCTCCTAGCTTTGTTAAGCCATCGTAGCCTTTGCAAATGAATCCAATCCTAATCAATAGAGTAAAACTAAAAATGGGAAGGAAAAAACGTTAGATGGAACCAGAAGAAAATCCAAAGTTTGTCTTTCAGGCAGAGACTCTTGCATACAACCAGCATGCCTCTCATCCTCATCAACTACCCACTTCTAGCTAGGGTCCACTACCAGGAAGGCCTTGAAGTTCGGGTGCTTAGCTGATAATCCAGAGAAGCAAGCCTTATGGTTTGGGTTTTTGTAACTTTCCTACTCTATGCCTGTTTCCTTATCTATGAAATGAGGATAATAATAAAATCTACTTCTTAAGGCTGTTGTCAAGATTTGATGAATTAATACGTGTAATGTACTTAGATGGAGCCCTGGTGGTTTAGTGGTTAAGGGCTCAGCTGCTAACCAAAAGGTTGGCAGTTCGAATCTACCAGCTGCTCCTTGGAAACACTGTGGGGCAGTTCTACTCTGTCCTATACGGTTGCTATGAGTCGGAATTGACTCGACGGCAACTTTTTTTTTGTTTTGTTTTGTTTTGGAATATGCTTAGATGAATACCAGGTATATTGGAAACACTTTAAAAATGATACGCATTATTACTATGACCTGGAAATAAGAGAGGCTAGTCATTACTGATTCTGCTGAACCATCAAGAAGAACTAACTCTTCAGAGTCCCAGTCCCAGTAATTCTCCTCTTTCTATAGACAGGAACCCATAAGAAGTGTGATTGTTAAGGTTGTGTGTCAGCTTGGCTGGGCCATGATTCTCAGTGGTTGGCAGTCGTAGGATGATATGATCACTTCGATGATGAGATTTGATATGATCACCTCCATGATGGAATCTGCTGTGAGTAGCCAATCAGTTGAAAGGGAGTTTCCTTCGGGGTGTGGCCTGCATCAAATATATAAATGGACTTTCTGGCGAGACTCTTGGGCTTTTGTTCACTCTGGATCCTATAGCTAGCTCCTATTCATCTGATCTCCAGTTCTTGAGACTTGAGCTAGCAGCTTACATGCTGTCTTGCCTGCCGATCTTGGGATTCGTTGATCTTTGCAGCCTGTGAGCAAGAGCCTTGCTGTCTGACCTGCAGATCTTGGGTTTGCCAGCCCCTGCAGCTAAGTGAATCAGGAGAAGCCTCGATCCTGACCCACGAACTTGGGACATTCCAGCCTCTACCATCGAGTGAGCCATCCCCTTGATATACATCTCTATATATACATATTCATGGGCTTTACTGGTTTTGCTTCCCTAGAGAACCCAGCCTAAGACAAGGAGGGTCACTTTCTTCTCCCCATCCTTTCCCTCACAAAAGATACTAGAAGTATGGGTGTTTGCCCAGGTGATCATTGTAGGAGAAAAAATATGTATGTGTATGGCAATTTAGAGGTTATATCATAATATCAAACCTAGTTCTTCAAGGAACTCACAGTCTGTTTAGGGTGGGAGAGTGAGTTGGGGGCAAGGAGTAGGAAACTGTGTATTAACAATTCAAACATGAGGGCATGTTGCTCTGTGAGATGCTGATAATAAATAACAAAAGGTTTCAGAGAAAGGAGATCTCAATATTTGCCTCAGTCTTTCACCAAACGTTTGTTGGGAGTCTTCAACTAATTGTTAAAAATAAGCAGAGATGAGAATAATAATGGAATGAAGTAAAATGTACCTTAGAAGAGGTCTTCTAGGAGGTAAATGCCCCCAGAGTATGGATATCATCTTAGTCATTTTAAAACCCCAGTACAAATACAGCTCCTGGCACATAGAATGTATTTTCCCAAATGGGTTTTTGATAGTTTTCTGCCTCTGGGATTTTGCTTTTGCAAAAAAATACACAGTTATTCAACACTTCTGGCTGTGATAGAGTAGCTTGTAGAAGACTATCGTTCCTAACAAGAGCAACCAGAAAACCAGATAAACTATGTTTGAAGGCCATCATAGATCTGCCAAGGCATCCAAGACTTGAGGGGCCAAGACCTCTGAGAGACGGAAGGCCCAGAGAAAGGAGCCCAGTACTCACCAATGTTCCTCCTCAGGCATTTTCTGATTCTTAGTTGCATAAGGCAAGAGGTTAAAAAGCCAAACAAAGGCCGCTAAAAAGCAGAGTGCAGTTTTCAGAATCTCATGGCACTAGGAAGATAAAAATCCAAATTTGGGAGGAGAGGCTCTAGTGAACACCTCAGGCTCTTGAGACTTCTAGAAGGCAACGTCTTAGAACTAGGTAAATCCAAGGTAGACTCAACCTGAAAAAGATGACACACACTCTCTGAGTAGCTGAGTCCTGACTAGATTGAGGTAAGCTTCCTGTCTTGGTTTCCTAGTGCTGCTGCAATACAAATACCACAGGTGGGTGGCTTTAAAGAACAGAAATTTATTTTCTCTCAGCTCTGAAGGTTATAGGTCTAAATCAGGGTCTCAGCCATGTCTATTCCTTCTGTGAACCTCTCTTCCTAGATTCTGGTGTCTGCCAGCAATCCTTGGATTTCCTTTGCTTGTAGACGATCCTCAGATGTAGTCTGGCTTCCCCTGTGTGTGCATGTCTCTGTGACTATGCTGCTCTTCATGTAATCCAGAAGTGATTAGGTTTAGCATCTACCGTACACTATTATGACCTCAACTGATGGATTGATTACATTACATTAGGTTGCATTGTGGAAGGTAATTATATTCTATTACATTAGATGTAAGGTGATTATACTACATTACATTAGATTCCATCCACAGGTATAGGGGTTAGAATTCCAACACATTTTTTGTGGGTGATGCAATGCAATCCATAACACTCCCCCTACTCTAGATGTCTAGGTTTACCTTAAGAGAGGGTAAGTCCTCTCTGAAGGAAAATATATCCAGAGCCTCTAATATTTTTCACACATAATGTCAAGCATTCTGTGAAAATTTACAAGACTTATTAAGAAACAGGACCTAGAAGAAACAGATAATAAAAACAGACCCCAGAGTGGAGAGTGAAGGAAAAGTGTGGGTGGGAAAGGACTACAATGAATGAGGATAGCCTCTATTTCAAAGGTCGCTCACAGAGAGAAAAGTCTTCTCTGGTGGGAGATCAACTTATGCTGCGGCTACATAAAATGAGTGAAGTTTTTCAAGTTTCTGAACCAGGTCACTCCGCAGTCCCTTTCTACATCCACCTAGTTGTTCATTGCTTCTCAAAGAATATAATTTGCTTATTAGATTTTTTTCAGGAATCTTAACAGGTCTCATGTCCAGTTAGCATTTACTCTATCTGTGGAAAAGAAAATGGATTCGATGGGGACCTGAAAAAATATACCAGGACTATAGGCATTAATTTCCTAAGGCAGACTGCATTTTCAGATCTGAGAGGTGAGCTTAGCTTCATTTCTCTGCCTGCTCCATGATATCTGATCCCTGTGAGGTCAAGGACTGCGTTTTAACCATCCCTTGCTCTGAGAGATTGGATCAGAGACCTGGCATCTAATGAGAGCTCATGAAACTCATTAAAAGCTTTATTTTTAAGCCACAAGATTGACAGCTAATCCACTATACCAGTGATCCAAAACAAAATGGCAGCCATACATCCTCACAAGCACGTTATAAACATTGCTATACGTCAGACCTTGACTTTGGCATTGTGAGAATACAAACGTGCTTAAGAGAGGCTCTGCTTTCACCCAGCTTACTGTGAGGCTGGAGAGCTGAGACTCGTGGAAACATATTCATCATCCAAAGCAGTGTGAGATTGGTCAGGAGTGGCACAGTAAATACTCTAGATCTGCTCTGTCCAATATTTTAGCCACTTACCACCTGTAATTTAATATAAATTTAATAAAATGAAATAACATTTAAAAATTTTTCCCAGTCATACTAGCTGCTTCCCAAGTGCTCAATAGCCATATGTGGCTAACGGCTGCAGTATTGTAGAGCACAGATACATTGTTATCATTGCCAAAAGTTCTATTGGACAGTGCTACTCTACAAGTCAGAGAGATAAGAAAGCACTTATCTTAGGTTGGTCAGAGGAAGTTTCAGAACGGGTGCAGCCTCGGAGCCAGCCCTTGGTGGAGGGGCAAGGTGTTGACAAGAAAGGGGGAGGCCATCCCTCCAGAGAGACGGCATAAGCTAAGGGAAGTGTTGAAGCACGTTTGATGTTAGCATTAGTAGCGGTATTATCACGGTCACTATTCCTCGTCTTCCCACTCCAACCATGAGGAGTACTCTCCTTAGTTCTCCCTTTTTTTCTCAGTGTTCTCTTTTTCATGTCATCCCAACCATTCCCATGACTTTGGCAACATGCCTAGGCATCCTTCCATATCCAGGGATGACCACACTCAAGTCACAGATGCATGTAACCACCTATTGGATGTGCTCAGAGGTTCCAATGTGCTCAAAGGAAGTTCCATGAAGGGATCACCATGAGTCTGTAGAGGGGCCCTCCTCTGCATGGGAAGGGCAGCCACTCTGAGGAAGAACACAGCCTTCATCAGGGATGGAAAGAGACAACAGGCACCTGCCTTACAGCCAGATCAGTCCAGCACTGAGCAGGTGGAAGAGGAGACAGCCACCACAATTACAACAGACCGTTATGCTCAAATGTTCGCATTGCCTCAACTCAGGGTGATAAAAGTTGAGCTTCTCATTCATGACAAGGCATCCTGATGATGGCTGTCATTCATCCTCACCCCACCACCTATTTTGGAACCTTTGGAGCTCTGATAGCGTACTGGTTAAGAGCTCAGCTGCTAACCAAAAGGTCAGCAATTCAAATCCACCAGCCTCTCCTTGGAAACCCTGTGAGGCAGTTCTACTCTGTTCTATTGGGTTATGATGAGTTGGCATCAACTCGATGGCAACAGGTTTTTATTTGTTTGTTTCTGTTTTTGTTTAAGCTGTCTTTGCCTCCCTTTCTGCCTCTCACGTGAAGTGGCTTACAAGTCCTGTGAGTTTTACTAGAGCAAACACTGTCTTTCACAACTATCTTTTTTTTCATTTCTACCATGCACGTTTTTTGACAGTGGCCTACCTGGCCTTCTCTACCACAGTCTTTTCAGCATATTTTTTTTCAGTCTCAGCACATGCCTTCAGGAGTTCCTCTGCACCTGTAAAAATAAAGGCCCAAATGTTTCCTCCCCCAATGAGGGCATTCCTTAACAGAACCTAACCATCTAATATCTGCTGCAGGCCTCACCACAAACAGGTGAACTTACTAGAGTGTGGTAGTCAAAAGAACACAGTCTTTCGAGTAGAACAGACATGGATTCAAATTCCAATTTGGCCACTACCCACTGTGATATGAGACGTGTTGTTTAACTGATCCTCCATTTCTTTATCCTAAACATGGGAAGAGTAATACCTGCAGTGTTGCTGGTGAGGTACTTCAGAGCATATACAAGGTGGCTGCTTGGCATATTGTAGGTTCACAGTGAAAGGCACAATAAGTATTGTTGCCCCCGGCTGTACTTTGGATATCCTTTTTCTGCACCTTGGAGCACTCTGTTCTACCAGCTGGCAGACCCTTCCCCTTTTTATGTTTATCTTAGCTCCCGTCTTCAAGGTCCATTTCCCTTTATGGACACACATACAGTAGCAGATGCAGTCAGAGTCTCATTCATGTCCTTGAACCCTCACTTATTCCACCAAAGGCTACTTACTGTGAACCCTGCAGTTCTCTGCTTGAAGCCTGTTTCTGGCTATGAGCATGCTTGGCCCCCATGCAGTGCATGCTGGAAGTGTCAGGATATCAGTAGTTCCAGAAACAGTATTTGACAAGGACAGATGGGAAGTTAATGGATAAACCTCTGAGTTTCTCTCTCCTCTGAGAGGATAACTCTGAACTACATTCTACACCGTCTCCTGAGATCCCCAGGATCTCCCAGTAAGATGGAACTCCAGTTGCCCACAGTGGTTACTTCTCAGGAACATACCCCTTTATAGATCTCTATCCCTTCTCCATCTCACTTTGCCACTGCCCTGCCAGTGCTTCTTCCAACCCCCATATAAACTACTTGCAGTCAAAGCCTTGTCTCACTGTCTACTTTCTAGGGAAACCCAACTTAAGATACTAACATCTGCCATCTTGTATCAACTGCACTGAAGAGGTTCCATCTCTCTTTCACTTCTTGTCTCCTCAGTAACACCCAACCTAGTATCTCAGGGTAAAGCTGTTCATAGGGTTTTCAATGACTGATTTCTTGGAAGTAGATCACCCGGGCTTTCTGCTGAGGAAACTCTAGGTGGACTCGAACCTCCAACCTTTTGGTTAGCAGCCAAGTGCTTAACCATTTGTGCCACCCAGGGACTCCTTTAACTGGTAATGGGCTGCAAACAACTGGTGCTTACTTTATCCGGGCTGCCTGCCAGATGCCACCAGGACATTGGAGCTATAGTTCTTGCAGTGTCTCCCATACTACCAGAAGTTCTTTTTCTGTTAAAGAATTAAGGAAAGACCTGCCTAACTCCAGGCATCAGACGGAGCAAACAGTGACAGAGCAAATGCCATGATGGCGTTTAAAAATAACAGCAATAACAACAGCTACAATGCCACTGAGTGCTCAAGTATGAGTGTGCCAGTGCAGCATGTTCTTTGTGATCGTGATGACCTGGGACCCTTTGGCCACAGTGGCCTTGTCTTAGTTATCTAGTGCTGTAATAACAGAAATGCCACAAGTGGATTTTCACAAAGAGAAATTTATTCTCTCACAGTCTAGGAGACTAGAAGACCGAATTCAGGGTGCCAGCTCCAGGGGAAGGCTTTCTCTCTCTGTTGGCTCTGGGGGAAGGTCCTTGTCATCAATCTTCCCCTGGTCTAGGAACATCTCAGCACAAGGACCCTGGGTCCAAAGGATGCACACTGCTCCTGGCTCTGCTTTCTTGGTGGTAGGAGTTCCCACCCACCACCCTCACTCTCTGCTTCTCTCTTTTGTATCTCAAAAGAGATTGACTTAAGGTACAACCTAATCTTGTAGATTGAGTCCTGCCTCATTAACATCATAGAGGTAGGATTTACAACACATAGGAAAATCACATCAGATAACAGAATGGTGGACAATCCCATAGTACTGGGAATCATGGCCTAGGCAAGTTGATATACATTTTGGGGGGACATAATTCAATCCATAACAGTCCTAAACTCATCGCCGTGCTCCTTGTTCTTGGGTATCTTCCCTTGGTATCAGAGGAAAATGTGGAGCTCATGAATATCTTCCACTGACGTGACAGA
The DNA here is from genome assembly GCA_030035585.1 of Dugong dugon. Taxonomy (NCBI): domain Eukaryota; kingdom Metazoa; phylum Chordata; class Mammalia; order Sirenia; family Dugongidae; genus Dugong; species Dugong dugon. The sequence goes on along the minus strand of CM057480.1, from coordinate 14,128,735 downwards.
AATTTCTCTCCACCTTTGTTTTCTTGCTGTTTTCCCAAGAGAGCATACAACTGACTTTCTCTCGTCATTGAGCATCTGCTAGCAAAGCCTCTGCGAACCTTCTTTCTCCTCATAGATCACACACCATATGCCATTATCTGCTGCGGTTACACATTTTCCCGGTTGACAGTCCCCACAAACTTTTGCATGTCTGGAACACATTCATCATAGATTTGAGACTTTGTTCAAAATTTATGTTAACTCTATAGTGCCACAAGGTATCAGAGCTTTCTCTGATCCACCGGAGCATTTAGAATTCATGGCAAATGTGAAATCCCTCATCCAAACACCTTTTCTTTTAATTATCCTTGAACACTGGTCATTAGACCCTCTAATGTGGGACTATGTTTGCAATTCCTGAAGATTTTAAAGCATGAGGAAGGTATTCAGAGTGTAAGCTCTGGAAAATTTTGCTTTCTTTATAGCAAAAAGGGATTTGTGGCTGTGCACCTTCTTACAATATACTCTTTGCCATCGAGTCAATTCTGACACATAGCGACCCTGTGGGACAGGGTAGAACTGCCCCATAGGGTTTCCAAGGAGCGGCTGGTGGATTTGAACTACTGACCTTTTGGTTAGCAGCCATAGCTCTTAACCACTGTGCCACCAGGGCTCCTCTTATAATATACAGAGTTTAAAGTAGCCAGTAGAAGTTAGGTTCCATGTCTAGGACAACTGAGAAATTCCCATGTTTGCCCTCCAGAAATTTCACACTGTTCTTGTCACGATGTACACAGAAAGTACTTTCATGCCTTCTTTACAGTGAGGTCTTACTTTCAAATCCCAGGGATTCTTCAGTGTTCTTTAGCAAGGAGTTTGAGAAACATTGGAAATACTGCTGATTTGAGTCTTGACAAATTCTAAATCAGGCATGTATTTATATCCAATAGTTTCCCATTGCTACAGATTTTGATCCCCTTTCCAAGCGTGAGCACCATTTACACCTATCCAGGTTTTTCTTTTTTTTTGGGGGGGGGGGGCGGGGGGGATCCATGCTCTTAGCCAACAATCCATCTATCATTCTCTCACGGTGAACTTTATATTTTAGCTAAAACACACCATCCAGATCCCCTACTCCTGAAAATGACTGCTAACGGAACAGCCGAGTGTGGGTTATCCCATCACTCACAATAGGCTCCTTCACAGAGATCCACTTCTTTCCTTTAACAAGAATTTACAAGCTAAGATACACTCAAGTCAGCCTGGGCTGCCTCCGTGTTTCCTTCTGTCTGGCTAATGATACGGTGCTTTTACAGGTGCTGTCCTTAAACAGTTTCACAAATCTTGTCTCCAGGGTTTTTCTCAAACTGGCAGCACAATAAACGCTGGGAACAGATTGCCATGCCCTCTAGTTCTCATCTGAATAACGCAGTTCTTTTTATGCCACAATCGCGAATGAGGTTGGCTGAACTTATAAAGAATTATTTAATTCATTCTAGTCTTCATTCCTTTTGAATATTGAAGAGGCAAACTGTCTAAGCCTAGTGGCTTTGGTGTTACCCCTAAGGGATTGGAATGTATGTGTGTTTCCGTTATTTATTCTTTGCTTTATTTGTTTTATAATCCCCTGAGCCATATTAGAGTAAGCCTAGAAAAAAATTTAGTGGGTCTGAACAGAAACTTGATGGACAGCGGGCCCTCAAGTCCCCTCACCTATACTGGGGTGGGCTCACAGGAGTTGATTTTTGGCATCTCTGTGTTCAGTGACATCATGTTGGTTGGCGGTTGAAATTGGCCAGGGCATAAATATTTACACCGTGGAAATTAGCAAACACTACAAATCAAGGTTTTGTTTTGCTTTGTTTTCCCAGAGAGCCAGTTGTTAAATATTTACGAGCACCCAGCTGGGCAAAGGTCAACCTATATTTGGCAAAAGAGGTCAAGACCCCACAAAAGCATTTGAAAAATTTTCGGAGGAATTGGAACTGCTTCTCTAGATCAATGCTTCCCAGCTCTGTGAGATCCAATACCTCCTTTGTGTATTCAGTATTTCATAACATCTGTTCAACTATCGTGAAGTGAAATTCACAGATAATATAATCTACCTGGGCAAAACGTTTGTAAAAATCACCATAAAATCCCAATGATAATGTAAAGGATAACTGTGAAAGGAAAATAACTTAAAATAATCTGTATTTTAATACGCAAATGTTGGAGCATAACCACACTGGAAGCTATGACAGAGTAGCCAGGTGCTCATTTCTTTCTGTAAAACTAGCATGAACGCTTCAGGTATACTGCAGACTGGCAGAGGTGAGGGCTTGGCGAATCCAAGTGATTTTCTGTAAAGGTGAACAACTCTTGGTAAATTCTGGCACAAAACAAAACACTCTCTTTCCCCAGTTCAGAAGGTAGTTCCATCTTGGAAGATCCAGTGCATGTTAAAACCATGCCCCCAAAATAGCTTGTGTGTATATGTAAGAATAATTTAAGTTCTAGACTCAGGTTATTTACTGCATGAATTACTTACGTGCAAAAGTCATATGGGATGTGGGCAGTGCTTCGTTGCATAAAACAGCTGGGATCTCTGGCACCACCCAATAAATGCCAGTAGTGCCCCCAGTCAAAGAGAAATCTAGAAATATCCCCTAAAGACTCCCAAAGTGCTCTAGAGAATGGTACAGCCCTAGATGAGAACGAGTGCTCTAAGCGAGGTTCCAAGAGCCTGCCCTAGAGTGTCATGAGCTGGGACTGGCTTGTCTCCATGGGTTGGAATGAAAAAAGGAGAATTTACTTGCTGAAAGTCTGCTGACCACTGGGCATCCGGAGAGGACGTCTCAGGCTACCCCAGATGCTCAGTGAGTCTACAAGATGCGGGGATACCTTTGGGAAGGGGCAGTGCAGCAGGGGCCGGCAGTGCAGGATGCTGCCTGGGAACTGTGAGGCTGAGTGAAGAAGTGGGTAGGAGCAGCCGACACTAGGGAGATGGCACATTACGGTGGAATCACCAACCCTGCTGTTAAAAAGTATGTTTCAGCCAGTCAGTTCCAACTCATGTCAACCCAGTGTGTGTCAGAGTAGAACTGTGCTCCCTAGGGTTTTCAATGACTGCTTTTTTGAAAGAAGATTGCCAGGACTTTCTTCGGAGGCACCTCTGGGCAGATTCTAGCCTCCAAACTTTTGGTTAGCAGCCAAGCGCATTAACTATTTGCACCACCCAGGGACTAGAGCAGTCATTATATGGGGTATTGGGGAACTGAGGAGTCCTTTGAGATAACTCTGCAAATTATCTGAAGGCTCTCAGCGTTGAGTGTGATAGCATTTCCTTCTACTCATACACTGTGATCAAGCTCCTTCTTGGTGGAGAATTGATAACTGACAATCAGACTATGCAGAGGAAAAGGAATATTTTATTTTTCTTTGTCTTCTATCTCTCATTCTCTCCCTTCTCCTGTAAATTATTTTCTCAGATTGTTATTTAAAAGACAAAAAGTAGATCCTAATACCTTGAGATATTGATGTTTTTTCATTAGGTGTTGGTATTAACCAAGGGTCTGGTTATGTAGATGTCGGCATGGAGTTTCATCAAAATGCACTTTGTACACTAACTAGACAGTAGATAAGTGGTAACTTTGGTAAAGGGTAAGACAGTACACAATACTGGGAAAATCAGCACAGCTTGACCAAGGCAAGGTCATGGAAGCTTCATAGACATCCAAACTCCCTGAGGAACCGAATTACTGGGCTGAAGGCTGCGGGCCATGGTCTTGAGGGACATCGAGCTCACTTCGCATAACATAGTTTATAAAGAAAATGTTGTACATCTGACTTTGGTGAGTAGCATCTGGAGTCTTAAAAGCTTGTCGGTGGCCATCTAAGATACTCCACTGGTCTCATCCCATCAGGAGCAAGGGAGAATGAAGCAAACCAAAAACACAGGGAAAGATTAGTCCAAAGGACAAATGGACCGCAACTACCACAGCCTCCACCATACTGAGTCCAGCACAAATAGATGGTGCCCAGCTACTACTACCAACTGCACTGCTCTGACAGAGATCACGGTAGAGGGTCCTGGACAGAGCTGGAGAAAAACATACAACAAAGTTCAAACTCACGAAAAAAGACCGGATTTACTGGTCTGACGGAGACTGCAGAAACCCAGAGATTATGACCCCCATACACCCTTTTAACTCAGTACTGAAGTCACTCCTGAGGTTCACCCTTCAGCCAAAGATTAGATAAGCCCATAAACAAAACTAAACTAAATGGACACACCAGCTCAGGGGCAAGGACGAGAAGGCAGGAGGGAACAGGAAAGATGGTAATGGGGAATCCAAGATCAAGAGTGGGAGAGTGTTGACATGTTGTGGGGTTGGCAATCAGTGTCACAAAACAATATGTGTATTAATCGTTTAATGAGAAGCTACTTTGCCCTGTAAACCTTCATCTAAATTACGATTTAAAAAAAAAGGTGCTTTGTACTTCAGAGTTAAATATTTACAGCTGGTTCTGTAGGGACACAGTGAAGCCTATCTTTTTTTTTTTTTTTTTAAACTTTTTTCCCCAATATTTGACCTGCTTTTGATAAGAGCTCCTTACCCTCTGGAGACTGTTGACTAGAACGGTTCTCAAACTTTTCCGGTTCAAGGACCAATCATATAAATTTTATTATTAATTTACTCTCTGTTGGTTAAGCAAATACTTTATTGAAGGGTAACATAAATAGAAGTTATGCAAATCGTAAATATACAGTTTGATGGATTTGTTTTTTCTTTTTTTACAACTAAAGATGTACATTAAACTAACACGTAGTTCAAGAAATAGAACATAACTAGAACAACAAAAACCCTTCTGTACCCTTGGTAGCATAGTGGTTAAGTGCTCTGCTGCTAACCAAAAGTTCAGCTGTTCAAACCCACCAGCCACTCTGCAGAAGAAAGATGTAGCAGTCAGCTTCCATAAAGATTTACGTCCTGGGAAACCCTATGAGGCAGTTCTATTCTGTCCTGTACGGTCCTTCTGAGTTGGAATCAACTCAACAGCAACAGGTTTAGTTTTGGGTTTTGGTTTTCTCCCTCCCAGTCACTAGTCCTGATGCAAGGATAACCAGTGTCCTTAACTTCTAACAGCATTGATCAATTAGGCCTTCTTTTGAACTTTATGTGAACAGAATCGTAGAGCAGAATGTTTTTGCGTATGTGGCTTCTTTCACTCAATGTTGTATTTGTGGCTTTCTTCCACACTATTGCATGTAGTTGCAGCTTATTCAGAGTCCTTGGGTGGTGCAAATGGTTAACACACTTGGCTGCTAAGTGAAAGGTTGGAGGTTCAAGTCCAGACAGAGGCACCTTGAAGAAAGCCCTGGTGGTCTGGTTCTGAAAAATCAGCCATTGAAAACCCTGTGGAGCACAGTTCTACTCTAACACACATGAGGTCACCATGAATTGGAAGCCACTTGATAACTGGTTTTTGGTAGTTTATTCATTCTCATTGCTGGATAATAGTCCATTGTGTCAATATATCACGTTATTTATCTCTTCTACTGTTGATGGACATTTGGTAGTTTTCAGTCTGGGACTATTACGAATAGTGCTGCTTGGACCAAATTTTTATATATGTCTTCGCTTGAACATATGTATGCATTTATATCGGGTGTATATGTAGGAATGAAATTATCAAGTCGTAGGGTTTGGGGTATGTTCGGATTTCAGTAGGTATTACCAAATGGTTTCCCAAGATTGTTGTACAAATTTCTATTCCCACAGGCAGTGTACGAAAATTCCACATCATCACCAACCCTTGGTATCGTTGTTTTGTTTTAATTTTAGTTATGCTCGTGGGTGTGTAGTGGTATTGTATCATGGCCTTAAATTTTATTTCTCAGGTAACTAATGAAGTTGAACATCTCTGAAACCAAGGTTGGTGTTCAGCTGCAACATCAGCATGTCTAGAATTTCTTCTCAAGCATTAATGTTTTTCGTTGTACTAGTTGTTAAATATTTTGTTAAATACTGTTGTTCATAATGGCCTTACTGAGGTATAATTGACGTACAATAAGCTGCACATGTTTAATGTGTAAAATTTGATAAGTTTTGACATACATATCCATCTGTGAAAACATCACCCAGTCGAGATCATGAATACAATAATCTCACCCTCCTGCGCCTCCCAGTTCCCTCAGTTTCTCTCCCAAACAACCACTGATCTGCTTTCTCCTGTAGTAAATCAGTTTCCATTTCCTAGAAACTTATATAAATGGAACGATATTTTATAAACTATTTTGTGTCTTGCTTAATTATGTATCAGCATAATTATTTTGAGATTCATCTATATTGTAGCATATATCAGTAGTTCATCCCTTTTTATTGCCAAGTAGTATTCCATTGAACGGATGGATATACCACAGCTAGTTTATCCATTTACCCATTGATAGATATTTGGGTTGTTTCCAGTTTTGGGGTAAAAAAAAAAAAAAAGCTGCTACAGATATTCATATACAAGTCATTGTATAGAGATATGCTTTCATTTCTCTTGAGTAAATACCTGGGAGTGGAATAGCTGGATCATTTGGTGGGTGTGTGTTTACCTTTTGAAGAAACTTTCGAACTGTTTCCAATGTGGTTGTATGGTTTTATATTTTCACCAGCAGTGTGTAAGAGTTCCAATTTCTCTACATGCACAGCAGCACTTGATATGATCAATTGTTTTTTTAATTTTACCAATTCAAATAGCTGTGTAGTGGCACAATTATATGCCTCTGTTCTTTTTCTTCTTGATGTTTGTGCTATGGTATTATACATTTTACTTACAGATATGTGAAATATATAGGAGTACATTGTTACGACTTTTTGTTTGTACAACTGTATTTTAAAGAGTTAAATAATAGAAAAAAATCACATGCTATACTCTTCATTCCTTTGTGTAGATTAAGGAGCAAAAATTATGGTCCATGGGCCTGTCACCTCTTTTTGTAAATAAAGTTTTATTGTAACACAGCTACATCTGTTTTTTTCTGTGGCTACTTTTACACTGCTACAGCAGAGTTGAGTAGTTGCAACGGAGACTATGCATCCTGCAAGCCTAAACTGTTTACTGTCTAATCCTTTAAGGATTCTTACTTCTAACTTCTATCATTTTCCTTTTGCTTGAAGGACTTCTTTTAATAATTGTTATATTGTGAGTCTGCTTATGGTGAACTCTTTCAGCTTTTGTATGTCTGAAAACATGTTTATTTCACCTTTGTTTCGGATAGGCTTAGAATTCTAATAAAACAGTCTTGTTTTGTTTTTCTTTTAGTACTTCAAAGATGGTGCAACGCTGTCTTCTCACTTGCTTTGTTTCAGATGAGAAATCTACTGTCATCTTATCTTTGTTCCTCTGTACATAACATGTCTTTTTTTCCTGACTGCTTTTAAAATTTTCTCTTTATCACTGGTTTCGAACAATTGTTTACGATGTACCTTGATGTAGTTTTATTCAAGTGTCTTGTGCTTGGGATTCCTTGAGCTTCATGACTCTTTAGGGTTAGAGCTTTTATCAAATTTGGAAGTTTTTAGCGATTCTTTCCTCAAATATTTTTCTGTTCCTCCTTTTGTTTTAGGGACCCCCATCACTCCCATTACATATACCAGGGCACTAAAAGTTGTCCTTTAACTCACTGATGCTCTTTTCATATTTTTAAAATTCTTTTTACTGTCTGTGTTTCGTTTAGGAAATTTCTATATCTGTATCTTTAAGTTCACTATCATATTTTTACGCAAATAACACGCACCTTCTGAGTTTATTTGCCAGCTGCACCCTCCCCGCCGCAAGGTACCCTCACAAGTGCCACCATGCCAATCCTCTTCCACACATTTCTGTAAAAAAATAAAAAAAAAAAAATTAGCAAAGCGCACTTACAAAAATACCTCAAGAGGGGAAGGTGCAGACAGCACACAAATGCAGAAGGCATGTTATTTGTATAAAATATGGTAATCTTTTTCTTTTGCTACGTCTAATCTATCATTAATCTTATGCAGTATATCTTTCACCTGAGACATTGTAGTTTTCATTTCTAGAAGTTTGATTTGGGTCTTTTCTATATCTCTCATGTCTCTATTATTTGAACCTATGGAATATAGTTACAATAATTGCTTTAATGTCCTTGTCTGCGAATTCTAACATCTATGTTAGTTCTGGATTGATGTCAGTTGATTAATTATTCTCTTCCTTATGGGTCATGTTTCTTGCTTCTTTGCATGCCCAGTAGTCTTTGGCTGGATACCCAAAACCGAAACCTGTTGCCGTCGAGTCGATTCCGACTCATAGCGACCCTAGCAGACGTTGTGAAGATTACTTTGTTTGGTGCTGGACATTTTTGTATTTCTACAAATATTCCTGAACTTTGTCCTGGGCAGCAGTTAAGTTGCTTTGAGACAGTTTGATCCTTGCAGGTCTTTTATGATTTGTTAGGTGTGTGTGGAGTAGTGCTCCCTCACGTGCTGATTACTCCACACTACTGAAGCGGGACCTTTCTGAGTACACTATCCCAATGCTCATGAATTATGAGTGTTTCAAGCCTTGCTGGTGAGTACAGGCACTATTTCTGGCCCAGTGTGAGGCTCAGGCACTGTGCTCGTTAATAATCGTTTCAGATGATTCTCTTCCTGCCCTTGGGTAGTTCCCTCACAAGCCTGCACTGACCAGTTGTTGTTGTTTGTCGCCACTGAGTTGGCCTCTGAGTCATGGGGACTCATGCACAATGTATCAAAAATGCTGCCCAGTCCTGGAGCATCCCTGTGATCAATTGTGGATTAGACTGTTATGATCCTTCGGGTTTTCACTGGCTGATTTTTCAGAAGTAGATTGCCAGCCCTTTCCTAGTCCATCTTAGTCTGGAAGCTCCACTAAAACCTGTTGAGCATCATACCAACACACAAGCCTCCACTGACAGACGGGGATGGTGGTTGCATGTGAGGTACATTGGCCGGGAACCAAACCAGGATCTCCCATATGGAAGGCAAGAATTCTCCCACTGAATTCCCACTGACCCCATGCACTGAGCACTACTCTGCTAGATACTGGAAGGGACCCTCTGTAAATCTTCAGTGTTCTCCCTCTATGTATGTGTCTCGTCTTTGCTTCTCTGTCTTGTAAACTCTAGCTGCCTTGGTGTTCTCAGTCTCAGCTCCACCTGCTGAACTCTGGGAGTCCACCAGTCTCTTCCTGTGTTTCCCCTTGTTAGACCTCAGCCTGAAAACTCTCTCAAGGCAGTAAACTTTAGCAACTGAAGAAGTCATCTCATTTGCTTTCCATCTCTCAGGGATTGCTTTCTTTCATTGCCTAATGCCCAATATCTTCAAACCTGTTGTTTTATTTATTTTGTCTGGTTTGTTTGCTTGCTTGGGTTGTTCCAGGCAAGTGGGTAAATCCAGTCCCTGTTACCCCAAATTGGCTGGAAGTGCCAGTCTTAAATATTGTTTTTATGAGTAGTCCCCTAATATTGCCTAATATTGCAATATCTATACCAGCAGCAATGACATTATCAGGTCCATTAAAAACCGTCTTCTGGCCTGTACAACCAGCAAGGGCAACCAGTGGTCTCTTGGACGCCATTTCAGAATTAGTGTCCCAAAGCGTTTTGAAACAATTTGTCCTACGTAGTAAGAAAAATTAAAAAGTATTTAAAATCATCCTTTCCTAGCCTGTACGTAGGTTGAATTTCCTCATCAGTGAACTAAAAGCACTCGGCCTAGGGCCATGGATTTTTTTTTTTTTAAATAATGTCTTATAATAATTAGTTCTAATTTTATTTTACTTACAACAGGGCCATTCTGAAGCAGTAGATGATAGTTTTTGCCAATTTTGTGTTTCTTTCAACTTGTACATGGTTCTACTAATCATTGCTTTCCCAGAAGTACTATTCATGCATTCATTCATTCAGTAAACATTTACTGAGTGCTTATTATGTGTCATGTGCTGTTCTAATTGTGGTGGCCGTAACAGTGAGGTGGGTGGAGTTGCTGCCTTCCAGGAGATACGTTCTACCATGGGGCGGTGGGGGGACATACAATCAAGAATAAATACATAAATCAAGTGGTACCTTAGTTTCTTAGTGCTGCTATAACAGAAATACCAAAAGTGGGTGGTTTTAACAAACACAAACATATTTTCTTACAGTTTGGAAGGCTTGAAGTCCAAAATCAGGGCGCCGACTCTAGGCGAAGACTCTCTGCCCAGTCTGAGGGAAAATCCTTGTCTCAGCTTCTCTAGCGTTCTTCTCTGCGTTTGTTCCTTGGCTGTCTCCACGTGGCATATATCTTCCCTTCTGTTTGTTCTTACATCTCTGTGCCTAATCTTTCTTTTTATATGTCAAAAATGAGTAGGCTGGAGACAAACCTACACTGATAATGGCCTCATTAACATAACAAAGAAAACCCTATTCCCAAATGGAATTACATCCACAGGTAGAGGGATTAGGATTCCAGCACACTTTTTTTGGGAAAAAGTCAATCTATAACAGGTGGTAATAAGGGCTCTAAATGAGAAATGTGAGGCCAAGAAACCAACAGTGATGGGCATGATCTAGAATTCTATTTTAAATCTAGTCATCATTGTCTCAATTAAGGCAACATATTTGACAAGACCTGAAAAAAGTGGGAATAAACTGTGTGGTTATCTAGGCAAAGAGTATTCCAAGCAGAGCAAAAATAAGTTCAGAACCACTGAGGAAGTCTTGACATGTTTTAAAAATAGCCATAGAGGGTTCCTAGAGCATATGAATTGAGAATTCTAAATCTGGAAGAAAGTGTAGATATCATCTAGTTCCCAGATTGCCCGTGGAGTTCATCTTCAAAGCCAATTTAGTGGATTGGTAGTGAATGCCTATAGCAGGGATCTGCAAACTCTTTTTGTTAAGGTCTACATTGTAAATATATTTGACCTTGTGGGCCATGTGGTTTCTGTTGGAATGACTCAACTCTGTCATTACACTGTGAAAGCAGCCATAGACAACAGTAATCAATCATGGGTGTGCAGTGTGCCAATAAAACTTTATTTACAAAAACAGGTGGCAGGCTGAATTTCGCCCTTGGAGTTTGCCAGCCCCTGGCCTAGAGTATGCTGTTGGGCAGCCTTACCTAGTTCTTTCAGAGGGACACATTCCTCATTTGGGCCTGGCCTAGTCTGTCCTTTCTTGCTGGCCAGACTTGTTATCATGGGCTCAGTAGGGGCACCTCAGCAATGTATTGGCCAAACCTGAGTCACATCAGCCTCCTCATGCAACTGATGAGAACAGAGATGTTCTCACAAGCCGTTAGCGGAAAGCTAGAGCTGTGGTATCCCAACAGTTTTGCTTCACGAACCTACCCTTGGAATCTCTGAATTGAACAAATAGTTAAGGGCTGGAGTACCAGCCAAAAGGTTGGAGATTCAAACCCACCCAGAAGCGCCTCAAAAGACAGGCGTGACAATCTAATTCTGAAAGGTCACAGTCTTAAAAATCCCATGGAGCAGTTCTGCTCTGCACACATGGGGTCACCATGAGTCAAAATCGACTTGACATCAATTAAAAACAACAGCCTCCTTCCCCTCCCAGGTTTGCCACAAACTAAGTACTTGATGATAACAGAACCTGTGGGACTGCCTCCCTTTCCAAGAACAGCCCACGTGCCCGGGACCAGCCTAAGGCTGGAGTGGCACCTTTCCCGGAAAAGCCATTGATCACATTCAGAGGTAGAAGCGAGGGCTTCTGCAGAACTTTGATCACATCCTGTTTATGCCACAGAGAAAACCAAAATAATTCTGCCGCTTGCCTCTGAATCTGGAGCACAGGTGGGAATGGAAGTATGCTGTGTTCCCTGCACTGGCCAGTTTGGCCAGCAAGAAAGGAGAGAATAGGCCTGACCCAGCTAGGGAAGAAGAGTTAGTCTTTAACACAAGGGAGGTCTCACAGAGGCTCAGGCAATTGTATGTTTTCATATGTGAAGGACAGGATCAGGAAAATATACATAGTGGAAAAAATACCAAGATCATCTTTTGCTTATATTAAATTTAAACAAGTCATAGAAGATGTGATTAATTAGAACATAGGCTAAACTTAATTTTTAAGAAGACAACATAAATGAGATAGAAGTTTATTTCTCTCTGATGTGACAGTGTAGAGGGGAGTGGTCTAGGCTGGGAGAGCAGCTATGTGTCACACAGACATTCAGGGACCCAGGTTCCTTCCATCCTGTGGCTTTGCCTTCCCCTGGGCTGCTGTCCTCGTGTTTGTGCTCCATGCAGGGCCCTGCAGCACCCCAGCTGGCAGGAAAGGGGGAAGATAGTAAGCGGAAGGCGGGGAATCACTTTTTAAGAACATGACATGGAACCTGCACAGAATACTTCTGATTATATTTTTTTGGTGAGAACATGGTCGTAAGTGGAACTGGGAAATGTAGTGTCTACTGGGTAGCCATGTGCTGAGCTAAAAACCTACTATTGTGAAAGAACAGGATAATGGATTTGGGAGACATGGGAATGAAATTAGCAGTTTGTCATGGAGTTTATAAAAAGAGGTAGCAAAACATATCGTCTCTTTTTACCCGGTGTCTGAAGAGTCATGTCTAACATTATGTAGTACTTAAGAAGTTTTATGAAGATCTTTCTCATACATTATTTCATTTAATTCTTCAACATTATTTTCATTGGAAGTAGATATTATCATTCGTAGCAGACATTGTCTTTGTTTACAAATGAGAAAGCTAGGTTAGGCTTAGAAGGATTATGAGATTAACAAAAATCTGCAAAGCCGGTAAGTACAGAGCCAAGACTTGAATCCAGGACTTCTCATTCCAGGCTTGAGGCTCAACCATTTCCTCTCCCAGCAATTTATCTTTCTTAACATTTAAGCCCTCGTGGCACAACAGGTAAGTGCTCGGCCAAAAAACAAAAGGTTGGTGGTTCGAACCTATCCAGCCAGTCTGAGGGAGAAAAAGATCTGATGATCTACTCTTGTAAGGATTCCAAAACACCAGACCTACTGCCATCAAGTCAATGACCCTATAGGACAGAGTAGAACTGCCCCACAGGGTTTCCAAGGAATGGCTGGTGGATTCGAACTGCAGACCTTTTTGGTTAGCAGCCGAGCTCTTAACCACTGCACTACCAGGGCTCCCCTGTAGGGTTACAGTTTAGAAGACCCTATGGGGCAGTTCTACTCTGTCACATAAGGTTGCCTATGAGTCCAGATCAACCTGAAGTCACCTAATAACAACAGTACTCTGAAGATATTCACCAAGTGGAGAAACCCCTCAGAGCAGAGTTGACATGTTTGTGTACAGAGTAAATGCCTGATAACCTTGATCAAAATACAGATTACCTGACCCTACTCTAGACATTTTCATTAGGCAGCCCTGAATGTGAAGCCTGAGAGTCGCCACACTTGAGGAATCATTGCAGTATCTCTTACATTTTATCACTGCATGTTGCTTAAACAGAGCAGGGAGATAGGTCCTGTTTTACCTACTCTTTCCCTCTCCTGCCTTCCCGTGCTTATGCGTCACCGTAAATTTGGAGAACGTGTCTTTCTGAAACATCTTTGCTTGTCTCTTTTGAAGCATCTCTAACTTAAACAAATCATGACAAAATGGCAAAAACTCATTTTGGAGCCCACCACAATATCCTCCCAAAGAAGTTTCTAAAGCCCTTTGTTGAGGTAGATGCTGAGACTATGGCTTTACGCCCTGCGGTTTGAAAGGCAAGAGAAAAACTTCTTTTTTCCATCAAAAATATTTATATGGTACTCACACTATGTGTGTATCAGTGTAACGTGCTTATATACGCACCATTGTTTCCCCAACAGAAATTTCACGGGGGTTTCTATCAAGCTTTCTGTTACCTTTACAATTCCCGTTCAACCACATTGGGCTTTTTATTTGCCTTTTTCTCTGTTCAGACACCAGGGTGAATTTAAACTGCATTCCCTCTCCTGCTGCCTCTCTGATGTATTTGCTACTTTTTTACATTCCCTTCCCCTGTAGAATGTGACGGAAATTCTTTTGGGCCTTTAACTTTCCCTCAGAGTCAGAAACTTTTGTGTTGCTAATAGAACTTGACTTTATTAGCATTTCAAATCCTGGGATGCTCTTAGAGATCAGGGTTAGATCTGAGGGGCTCCCCAGCCACAACCTGATTTATCAAACCTGTTTAACTGAAATCCCTAGTGGCCAATGTCTTTGACCTTTTTTTTCCTGTCAGCACAGCTCACAGGAAATTCTTTTCAAACCGGCCTTTTCTAACTGTTCAGGGATTCTAGAGAGATACATGCATCGCCCGAGAAGTTTCTATTTTCTCCCTCTCCCAACTTTTTTTTTTTTTTTTAAGGTATTGCTTCCCAAAAAGCCATAATACTCTGCCTGTCACCTTTGGTGGTTTGGTCATGGATGGTTGGGTAGGTGCATGGGTAGATGGATGAAGCAGTGGATGGGTGGGTAAGTGGAAGGGTGGGTGGATTGGTGGATGGGTGGGTGGATGTATGAGTGGATGGATATCAGGTAGGTGGATAGGTAGGTGGATGGGCTGAATGATGATGGATAGACAGAGATAAGACAGGTAATGCAAGTCTTTCGTTTTGCACAATAGCCTTGCCATTTAGTTAATTATAATTGGCCTTATGTTCCTAAGGCCGAATGAGCACTATTTCTGCAGAAAACAGCAAGTCCTGTGATCTATTTCCTGCTTCCCACAGGAGCAGTAGAGTGGCGCTTGTCAAATATTTCATTGTCGTTTTGACACAGTGTCTGCTTTGTAAAATTAGAGGACTCACCCCCCTGTATATAATATATATAAACATGCTTCAGTGCAGTGGTTCTTAACCAGGCATATGTAGTAAAATCTTTTGGGGGAACTTGCTCCACTTACATATGCCTGAACCCCACAGTCTGAGATATGCATGCTCTGATGGAAAATCACTCCTCTGACAGAAGATCTCTACGTGGTAGCAATAGTATTTGAGCTTCTTTCTTCTTGTGGGTACCTGATACTTTTAAATATTTCTATGTTCCTGGCATTGTTCTAAGGGCTTCTTACTTGTATTACCTCATTTAATCTTTACCGCAATCTTTTAATGTAGGTACCATTAATATCTCCATTTTACAGATGAGATCATTAAGACACCCAGATGTTAAGTAATTTGCCCAGGGTCATGCAGCTAGTAAATCATAAAGCCGGAGTTTAAACATACTAGGTGTCCAGTCTATGCTTCCACCCGCTATGTCACGCCATTTCTTTAATCGTTAAACTGATGGTTTGGAACACAGTGGCCCAAAGAAACTTTCCGAGATAATAGAAATGTTCTGTATCTGTGCTATCTAACATGGTAGCCACTAGCCACATGTAGCTTTTGAGCACTTTAAATTCTCTAGTACAGTGTGGCCCTTAAATTTTTAAATGCACGTAAGCATTGACCTGGCAATACTGCTACTAGTACTTTACCCAGCAGTTGTCTGGTGCACATACTGAATAATACCAGAAAGCTGGAAACAAGCAAGTGTTGGCTAGTTGAGTACTGGCTAAGTGAATTACAATGCATTAACATACAGGGATTCTATTCAGTTATTTTTTAAAAAGTGAATTAAATCTATATGTACTATTTATTATGAATGGATGTTCAAGAAATATCGCTAAGCCAAAAAAAAGGAGCATAACAATATGTATCATAAGATTATATTTGTGTAAAAGCAATGAAAAATCCCCCCAGGAAGATACACGGATATATGCCCAGCCCCAGCACAGTGCCTGGCACAGGGTAGGTACTCAGTGTTTAATGAGTGACTACATAGAGGATACATAAATATAATATAGATATACACACATGTACTTTTACTTTGCACTTCATATCCTTCTAGAGAATTTCAGTGTGGATTATTTTCTAAAATATATGTATAAATACAAAACGGGCAAAGTAAATGAGGAAACTCCAAAGAATCAGAGCGCTGGAGAGAAAGGGGCCAAAGGAAGGACACAGTGGCCAAAATGCATGGGGAGGAGACTTTTCCGAGGAAGGGCAAATGCTTGTTAGGGTTCTGGGAAGACCCATCCCTATCCTGATGCCTATAGCCACCTTCCTAGTTCACGGTTGAAAAGCGCTTTGATGTCTTCTGGTATAAGACCCACGGACGTCAACAGCTGTTACATCGGCAGGTGTTCAGATTGAGGGGCCCGAAGCAACGTCTCTGCGTGCTAGTTAGCGTTAGAACTTCTCCCAGCCAGCCACCGACACAAAAGCATCTTTGCCTGCTGGCGTGCAGACCTGGGAGCAATGTCAGCACTTACCTTGTGCTGGCAAAATACCCCTGCCTTTGCTTCCCTGACAAAACACACAATTCACTCACCGCTAGCTATTTATTCTCCTGCCAGCGCTGTGACAAGAGGGGTTTATATAGGATTAACAGTAAAAACAAAACAAAACAAAATGAGAAAACATGAAAGAGACAGGCGTGTCTTTTTAAAACGATCAGTGCTCGCCTCCCTCCACCCCGCCCCTGTGTCGGCCTGCACTTTGCATGCCTTGTGCCTGGGTTGGATATGTCTGCACCCGTGAGAACCTTTTTATTTAGACATCACAAGGCATCGGACCAATTCTGAACACAGCCGGCTGCCACACCGGTGCACGCAGACGCCTGTTCTTTCTTCACAAAACTCTCCAGTTCAAACATGTTTGCAGAGCATGATTCATGGTGTTTCTTTCTGGATTGTCCAGTGGGTAATTGCTGTATGAAAACCAGAGAAACAGATGTAGACCCTGAACCCCAGCTATAAATTTTTGTTTTATGATTATGGGTTTCAAATGCGCTGTGTCACACTGACAAATCTACAGTTACTTGAAACAAAATAGATTTGACTCTTCAGCTTGTGCTTTTTTGGTTTGTTTGTGGTTTGAAATAGTTTTATGAGAGTTTCTAGGAGTCCTGGTAGCACAGTGGTTAAAGTGCTCAGCTGCTAACCAAAAGGTCGATGGTTCAAACCCACCAGCCGCCCTGCGGGAGAAAGATGTGGCAGTCTGCTTGCGTGAAGATTACAGCCTAGGAAACCCTATGGTGCAGTTCTTCTCTGCCCAATAGGGTTGCTAGAAGTCGGAATCCACTCAGCAGCAGTGGGTTTAGTTTTTTTTAATGTCATTGATCAAACGAAGAAAATAGAGACGATGACGCGTACCGTTTTATGCCGTACCAAGAGGATATTTGGGAAAGGTTTCCTTTAACTGTTTGACTCATGTTTAAAATGGGTGTCAATAGTTTAAGCTTCATTATCGACAAATTAACTAGGCTATTTTTCACCTTCTAGCATATTCAGTAATCTTTATAGTTCATGGATATGCATTTAAGGAATTGTGGATTATTTGTGTGTCTTTCCTTAACACTGCAGATGAAGAATTTGTAGGAGGAATCAAGTTTTCAAGAAGTGTGTGCAGGTGAGATTTCCTGCGGAAAAAATGATAAGAAACTTGTGGCTAAATTGTGGGGCTGCTTTAATAAATTAATACTTTGATTAAGTAATAGCTCGAACAATTGCTAGCGGCATAATTAATTCCTCATGAGAAATGATGAAGTGACTAGTGAATACTGCTGCATTAAAGACGTCCAAATGTTCTATTCACAAGGATTTAAATACTGATCATTCATTTCTAGGCCCAAGCATTTCTCAGCAGTTTAGATAATCCCAAGGTGATTATAAATTTAAAATTTTCTTTTACAAGAGAACAAAACAGCAGGTCTCCCAAGCCCTATCTCAAAACACTCATATACACTTTTTCTTTTTTAATGCAATGGTACAATACTGAGGGAAGAAATTTGGGAGCAGTTGTCACTCTTCCTAGATGAAACTGATTCTCTAGACTAAAAATGGAGGGGGAGAACTCTGGGGACACCCGTCTCATATGTCCAAGGAAGTGTCACGGCCTCCCCTTGCAACAGTTACCTGTACACACACACCTGTAGGCGGTGCTCTCTTTCTCATCTCAAATGTAAGTTCCGGCCGTAGTACTTTACATAGTCCCGCTTCCTTCGCTCCTCTGACAACTTTCCATCCACCTCCATTATCCGGTATAAAAGGAGCCCAGTTTCCAAGGAACTCTGAGGGCGATAAATACGCATTTGGAGCTATAAGTCTCGTGGACCAAGTAGAAATTGGCACATAATGCGGTGTTTTGTGTGTCTTTACAACTATCTTAATGACAGTGTGTTAAATGTTTTGTAAATTCCTCTGTGCTCCCTTGCTTCAAATATGTGTTTTTTTTGTAGTTAAAGGGTTCTTATAATAAGGTTCTGTTGCAAAATGATGGCCATATAAATGGGGGGGGGGGGAGGCAGGACACACACAATTTCAGCAAAATCTCACCCCTTTATCATCCTAGACTTTTCAATAGCAAGAACTGAGCTTACTGGGCTGAAAATTGTTTTAATGTACCTTCATAAAAGGATCTTTGACTTGGTAAGTGTGTGTGATACATACTTTTCATGTTACCCCATGAGTGCCACTTAGCAACGCTGCGAGACAGAGCAGCGTTTCAGCACGGGGCAGGGTGCCCCCTGACAGGCTTTTAAAAGGCCTGGATGCCAACACACATTCCAGCGCTATCCGCAAAAAAGAGACAGGAGAGCACTCTTCCCTGCAAAGGACAAGGCGGCTCTCCTGCCTGCACACCCACTCGCCCGCCCTGTTTTGTGGGAGAATTATAAGTAAATACTAGACCAGCAGGAGAGAAGGAGGTAGGGTATTTTAATTCCTCCCCAGAGCTTTCCTTTCTTTGATGTACGTTGCATCCTGTAAGCAAGTTGTGCAAAATGGCTGCAGGGTGGATTGGCTCACCCTCTGAAAACTCTGTTTGCCTGGATTTATTTGTAAATATTGCATCTGACCCCCTCAGTGTTTTAAGCTGGGCTAGAAAGCCTCTCCTCCTTCTAGGCTGGGTCGGGGTGGGAGGAATTTAAAAAAATAATAATTTTCTCTTAAAATTACTCTGTACTAATAAAGCTAGAATTGGGCAGAGGGTGAGGGGGCCCTGGAATTTGGTGGTTAGTTGGTGAAAACTGGCCTTTGGAAACGTAAAGCCCTCACACCTTATCAGTTTTCAAAATATGCGCTCAATTGTGTGTGTGTGTATTTGCGTGTGATGAGAGGGGCCACCAACATTGCATTTTCAGGGTACAGGGCTGTGGGAACAACAAAGCAATTTTCACATTTGATGGGGATTCTAGGGAGCTGGGTCCTAGTCACAGTTCTGAGCTGTGTGACCTCAGGACTCAGCCTCTCTGGTCTTCTGCTTCCCTGGTAGAAAAATAAGAGGATGAGTCATAGCTCATTTATTCCAGGATGTGTACCGGGTGCCCTACACACTCTAGTTCGTGCTTACGGCTCTGAGGTAGGTGGTATTATATCCCCATTTTACAGATGAGGAAACTGAAGTTCAGAGTAGTTAACTATGTGTGCCAGATCACACAGCTGACAAGTGGTAGAGCTGGAACTGGAATCCAGTTCAGTTTGACTCCCAAATCCATGCCCTTGACCACTATGTTGTTTTTTCAGATCAGGATCTAAAATCGTGTGTGTGTGTGTGTGTGTGTGTGTGTGTGTGTGTGTGTGTGTGTGTGTGTGTGTGCACGTGTCTGTGCCTGTGTGTGTATGAAGTTAGGAGTAACTAATTCTTGACTACTCCCTATGCTCTATATGGACTTTAGAGGGTTTTTATGAGTAAATAAATCCAGAAAGCTGGACTTTTAACTCCAGAGCAAATACAACCCCTTCAGCCAGGGCTTGCAAGCGGGAGAAAAGAGGAAAAACAGACTATCGAATGGAAAGTTTCTCAACTCGAGGCTTCCCCGAGGGGTAGCTGTTCTGTTCTACAGCTTAGGGCTTGCGTGTGCTTTTTCAGGACTGGAAAAATACATAAGTTACAAGGAATTTTACAGACCGAGAGGCGCACAGAGGAATTTAAAGGGTGGGATGGGAGCGAGGGAGTGGGCGGGAGGCGAGCGGGCGAGGGGGAGCGAACGCCCGTTTCCAAACTAAGCCGCCGCGGCAAATGAAAAGGCGTAAAGGGAGAGAAGTTGGCGCTCAACGTGAGCCAGGAGCAGCGTCCTGGCTCCTCCCCTGCTCGGTTTAAAAGCACTTCTTGCATTGTTTTTAAGGTGAGAAATGGAAAGAAAGAGCCAGCTTGTGCCCTCTCCGCCTGCCTCTCTGGCTGTCTGCTTTTGCAGGGCTGCTGGGAGTTTTTAAGCTCTGTGAGAATCCTGGGAGTTGGTGATGTCAGACTCGTTGGGTCATTTGAAGGTTAGCAGCCCGGGAAGGGTTCACGGAAAGTTCACTCGCATATATTAGGCAATTCAATCTTTCATTCTGTGTGACAGAAGTAGTAGGAAGTGAGCTGTTCAGAGGCAGGAGGGTCTATTCTTTGCCAAAGGGGGGACCAGAATTCCCCCATCCGAGCTGTTTGAGGACTGGGATGCCGAGGACGCGAGCGATCCGTGCCGGGTTTGTCTGGGCACCGTCGGGGTAGGATCCGGAACGCGTTCGGAAGGCTTTTTGCAGACGTTTGCCTGGAAGGAGAACTTGGGATCTTTCTGGGAACCCCCCGCCCCGGCTGGATTGGCCGAGCAAGCCTGGAAAATGGTAAATGATCATTTGGATCAATTACAGGCTTTTAGCTGGCTTGTCTGTCATAATTCATGATTCGGGGCTGGGAAAAAGACCAACAGCCTACGTGCCAAAAAAGGGGCAGAGTTTGATGGAGTTGGGTGGACTTTTCTATGCCATTTGCCTCCGCACCTAGAGGATAAGCACTTTTGCAGACATTCGGTGCAGGGGAGATCATGTTTGACTGTATGGATGTTCTGTCATTGAGTCCTGGGCAAATCCTGGATTTCTACACTGCGAGCCCGTCTTCCTGCATGCTCCAGGAGAAAGCTCTCAAAGCATGCTTCAGTGGATTAACCCAAACCGAGTGGCAGCATCAGCACACTGCTCAATGTAGGTTTATTTTTTTCCCTTCTTCTACCAAGAAAAAAAAATTGTTTCTCTTGCATGCAATAAAGACATTGGAAATAAACTGCACTGGTAGCAAGACAAAGGATTTAATGATTTAATGCTGAAGGGGTGTGATATGCTGGCGTGCATATTGATTCCCTCTGCTGAAAATTTCCTGGTAGATGTTTTCTTCCTAAACACCCCCTACCCCTGTTTCTCTGCTTACCAGCCTTACAGCCTCTAGGAAACAGTTTTTAAATCTGCAAGGTGGGGAGGGGGGAGTACAGGGTGACCACAGGACTTTGAAACATTCTTCAAGTAAGGCAATTTGACACAGCGTGCAGTTTTTACTAAGCTGTGTGCAGAAGGGAATTTAACTTTGCTGTACTTTGGATTAGCTACTAGTTGTATATATCCCCCCTCATGTATTTCAACAGTCCAGAGTAATTAAAATATGACATCTTCCTTGCAAGGAGTTTCGCCTAATTAAGGTTGCTGCTGCTCCTGAAGTTCATAAAGCACTAGCTAAAGCTGCTGCCTCCAATGTTTTCCTTGCTAAGGAAAGGCAATATTTCTTAGCATTGACCCTGCTGCCACCTTTGCGAGTCACTTTGTTGCTCTAAGAAGTTGCTGTTTTGCTAGAAAACTACTGGCAATGAACACCCCTTGGGCTGAGCCATCCATTATTTCCGTATCTTGCAATTCAGCCGGGAACCTGGACTTCTGTTGAGGAAAGAAAATATAAGTGTGATAGCCCAGTTTTTTATTTTTTAAATATATATATTGACTATTCGGTTATCTGATCTAACACAGTGTCGAAGCATGCATCTGGTCAACAGTAGCCTGGCTGCAGGCTTGCAAAATGACCAGACGTCCCAGTAAATCCCACCTTCTGTGGTTGTAGTGGGAGCCTGCTTCGCGCCCTGACAGTGATTTAGATAAATAGCTCAGCTATCTATCAAAATGTTTTTAGTACTTTATTTGACAATTCATTGGAGCATTAGCCTGAAAATGACATTTTAAATCTTTGTTTTCGAAGAGGTCAAAGTTTAACTGGGAGAAATTGAGTTTTCCTAATAACAGGGTGGCTTATCTAAAGAGAGAGAAGAAAAAGCAGAGAGAGGGAACAATGACAAGATTTAAATTGCCCTCTCTGAAACTTTTCCTTAAGACTTGTTTCTTGGACCAGGAAATCAACAGGTTTGTAACTGAAAAATCAATAACCATTTGATGCCAACTGTTTGGCTGTCTGACTTTATAGTTCAGGGAGGCAAAGCCAGGGCAAAAAGAATATTACTTTTAAAAGGTGTCTTAATCTTGGGCTGCTCCCCAAATCCGTTGTCTTTCCAGCTGCCGATTTTCTTTCCAGAGAACTCAAAGAAACAATGTTACAAGATAATTTTCCAACCCACTAACCAATCTTTTAGACCTATCTCTCCTGTAGCAATTAAACTCCTGTGAACAATTTCATTTGGAATCCTAGTCAGCTGGGGTTCTCTGAAACTTTTTTTGTGTAAGACAAAGTTCTAATGAAACGTGTTTTTAATGGGAAGGAAAAAAAATGCTGAGGACCTTGGCAGAGAGTTATTAGACTTAATAGAGCTTTTATTTGTAGACATTTCGCCTTCTGTAATTAACCCTCCAAACACGCCTATTAAGTTGTAGGAGCTGGGGGAAAAGCTTTGTTTGTTCTTGAACAAGTTAAACAAGGGATTTGCCTTATCTGGGGAGAAAGAGTGGTGAATGTGGCATTCGCCTAGGGCCAGCCGATAAGCAAGAAATGTTGATAACAGCAAAGTTCAGCTAATCAAAGAAACTTGCATTAGAAAAAGTAAATAAAGGCATTTGACAAAGGGATTTCAGAAATTCCAGTGTCTTATTTTTGTAAGCAGAGCCAATTAATGCTTATTGTGGTCAATTTCACAGGGGTTTGAATCCCACCTCCCGCTTTCGGTTAAATGAATAAAATGTGAATATTGCTGTGTTCCTGCGGAGTTGTTTTATCCTCTGCAAACCACTTCATGACTGGTCAGCTACCCTGCTTGAGTGATTAAAATTTTAAACATAAACAAAAACTAAAAAAAATTTAAAAACTGCTAACAGATGTCTGCCAGGCAGTGTTTGGTTCAGGGTGGCATAGCTAGTTAGGGTTTTTGAAATAAAAAGCACATTAGCACTGTGTTTGTATGAGAAGCAAGAACATAAAGAAGCACCACCTTTTCTGTTTTATTTAATGAGTGTTTTGATGAGAAGCAGATCTGTTTGTACTCTTTAACAGAGGAAATAGTGGGCAAGAAGGCAGAGAAAAAAATAGTACTAAATTCCAACCAAAACTATTCTCTGCTTTGAGATCCTACTTATTATTATTTTTATATATAGTGTATGTGTGTGTGTGTGTGAAGTAATTAGAATAAAACCTTTGAACATAGAACATCCCAGAAGCATATTTTGAAAGGTATAAGAATCGTCTCTTTATTTTCTTTTCAATTTCAAAGACAAAAAAATGATGTGCCAACCAGCTGCTGGTTAGAGTAGGGCCTATGAATTGCTTGTTAGAAAAATCAGAAATCAAGCTTAAGGGTCTCCTAAAGGGAATGTGGTGTAAATCATGCTGATTTAAGGCTGCCCCTGGAAGGCATCAGAGCCACCAAGTTTCTATTCAGATGCTTCCTGGATTATCTGGTTTTTAGGCTGCTCCAGATGCTTCGGCATTAATTGCTTAGTGGGCAAAGGCTAAACCTTGATATTTTGTGGGTCTAAATATAGTTGCTTTCGGTGAAATCATGAGTGTGACAACTTCTTGGCCCTTCTCCCCATCTTCTTCCCACTCAACACATCGGAATAAAAAAGAAGAAAAAACCATTTTCCTCTTGAAATAGGAGTTTGCCCACTAATGAGGAGAAATAGCCCCATTTAAAATAAACAGTAGTGCTGCGTGATTAAGGAACGGAAAAAGTCTCCTTTTTAAAACACTGGCCCCCGAGTTTTAAGTAATAAACAGTATCTAAACTCTCTCCTAGTGAGATATAAATTGGGGTCAAAGTGGCAAAATCAAAGATACCCTGTGAAAGAGACACTAAATAAAGACTGACAGCCACCGTACGAATTGAATGGGGTTTTGAATAAATATTTCGGTGAAAAGGCTCAATTGTTTTTCTAAAGTAGGACATAATTTTCTGCTTCTCAGCCATATGACGGTGGTAACTAATACCATCAGTAAGAAGAGAAGAAAAGGCATTTTTGCTCAAACCTCAACGAGGGTGCAGGGCTGGGTCGCTTGAAACGAGCAGAAAATTAGCAAAGTTTTCCTTCTCTACAGAAGAAGAGAAATACTAAAGTATTGTCGATATCCAGATAAATTGGTATGTTTGGCAGGTAAGTATTGACTGTGCAATTTAGAAGGAAAAAAAAGTGGATGAGCTTAAATTTTATCGCTACAAGAGGGTGGATTTTTTTTTTTTAAAAAGTAGGAAAGGTAGTTATCGTCCGCTTAAATGTAAGCTGTGGAATTGATTTGGAAACTATACTTATAATTTGATTTGCCAGCCTGGATGTAAAGCCACTGCATTGAATCAGGCCTTTTTTTTCTTAAGAGATAAACGACCAGAATGGCAATTTCTGATAGGCTAACTGACCCAAATCCGAAGTTTTCTCCTCATTTCTGAAGCCTGGCCCTGACCATATATAACCAGTCAGTATTGTTACTAACTTTTCTTTAAAGAATGAGTAAAGAAAAATTCTTCTGGATATCCGATGTCTGTAATTTACCTTTAGCGATGTTAAGCCCCCGAGATGGCTGAAAAGGAAGAAAAATCTTTGTTTTCTTCTTTATACATTCCACAAGCAGCTTCATTAAACTGTATCTCAGAAGGCAGATACATGATAAATGATAAGGATTATAAACTCTGCTCTCAGAGAATTTATAATCTTTAAAATAATTTTTTTTTAAAGGCTGGATATTTTTTAATTAGGAAGTGACTCTCTAGGGGAAGATGAAGATGTAAAACCAAGATAAAACTTTTCAAGTCCCAAAGGACCTTACTGAACAATAAAGGAGTGTTCTTTTTAAAATACCTTAAAAAGAACCTTCTACAGAAGTTGAGTTACATGTCAGTGCTAATAAATTTATCCTGAAATGACATTTTTATACTTTAAATGTTCTAATATAAATTCAGTTAACTATCAATTAAGTAGATTATTTTGGAAATGGGAATTTTTGATGAAGGTTAATCAGAAAAATCTTGGCTAAAAACCCTTCCAAAAGATATTAGTGTAGAATCTTGCCTTTCAAATTGCAGGGTCCTTATGGCAATCAGACATCGCTGATTTTCTAGAATAACCTACTTTCAAATATACTGCCACAGTTCCCACATAAATCATTGAAATATGCCAGATATTTCAATATTACAACATCTCCCAGGCTGTCGCTTTAGCCCAGGAGTGGCACAGAAAGTCTTTGTTTGGGTTCTATGGTCAGTATAAGGAGAGCGCTCACAGCTTCATTTTTCCATTATGACTGAAGATCGCCTTGTGCTTCCGGGTTGTTCTTCTGAGCACGAATCCCTTGTGTGGCAAACTGTAGATGTGTAAATAGAAGGCATGCCCTGCAAAATGGATTATTGGACTATGGTTTTGACTCCAGCACTCAGTGTGTGTGTGTGTGTGTGTTGAGGGGAGTGTAGAATTAAATCGAATTGTTATGAAGAGATCTGTATCAGCCCTTTGCCAACTTCTTAAAAAGTTAGTGTTGGGGTGATGGGGTGGGGGAGGAGGGCACAGTTAACTCAGGTTTCAGGTTTATCTGTATCCTATCTGTAAGTGGCTTGGCCTAAGTACCCCTCGTTAAGTAGGAGATGAGATAACTTGGCCCATCTGTAAGATCTAATAACGCACCCTCATCAGTCAGTATGCTGCCCTGAATTCTCTTTTCATTCCCAGCTCCCTTACTTCATCACCAGAAGCATAATGCCCAGCCCCTCCCACCCCCCACCCCCCCTTAAATGAACGAATAAGGTTCCAGAACTTCTCTACCTACCCAGGAAGGAGTAGGGAGCCAGTCTGCAGGCATTTTACTGTTTGTCTTCTGCTTTCAGTGCTTCTTAGAAGGGAATTCAAACAGGCAGTAGAACTGCTGACTTGCTTTTTCTCTGGCCTTGCAGGGTGGGGAATTGAAAGGGGGCCATTCAGTAAGATAAGACTCTGGGCCCCCTGCATGATAAGGCAAGGATAACAGGAACTGATGTCAGAGAAGCCACCCAGCCTGGCCAAGCATTTCCTCTAGTCAGGGCACATGGATTCCAGGAGCCCCCAGGCCTCCCCCAGGAACTATGGCGTGAAGCAGTTCAGGGGAGAGGGAGAAAGCTAATTCAGACAGGGGTGATAGTGGGTGCCAGTGTTCCTTATCCCCCAAAGGAAGTTTCTCTAAACCAAACAAAGAATAACTTGGGTAGAGGGGGTGATTTTAAGAAAAGCCGATTCTGAGATTATAATTGCAATTTTACATTGTCATATAATAGGTATTTATTTCCCAGCTGTCAACAGTTTCCCTCTGATGTCTCATAAGACGGCAGTCACCAAATATGATCCACCCATGAACCCTGCCAACTCTCTACAGAGCGAAATGTGAGGGAATTCACATTGTCGGAGTTAATCCCTGGGACTCCTACTGACTTTTATAAATATAAAGTTCCCGCCCCCATCCGCATCATATGACAGCACTGTTAAAGCCATTTTACTTTGCCACCAGCCTTGAAACCACCTCGTGAATTCCCTCCCTTCTTTCCAGTCTTCCCTGCCTTGTCTCTTAAACCCAGGTTCCTTACCTTCAGAAGTAGCCCCAATTTGGAATTTGGAGAAATTTGAATGAAAGGGCACTATTTTATTTTATTTTTTTTTAATGTATGGGTTCTCCTCAGTCCAGTCCTACCTTAATAGTTTCTTATTTTTTACATTTAGCATTGAACAGGGAGTTACGCTTCTAATTTGACCAAGATTTAGTGGAATGTTTGTTGTTGTTCTTATTAATTACTTTCCTCCCCAGATTAAAATTTTACCAACTCAGAAAAAAAAAATAATTTCAAACTACTGTGGTGGGAAATGATGCAGAGCAGACCAAATAAGATGAGTGTATCAGTTATCTGGGAGAAGAAAATTTAGATCACATTGATCCCCATTTTCCTCCAGTTTCCAGAGCAAATAAAGACCTCATCTATAAATCCCCTTTCTCAAAAATACTAAAGCTTTCACAGCTACAGTACCTTTGTCTTGTCATCAAAGTCCATGATTATAAAAAGGCTGTTGAGCTCAAGGCCATTTCAGCTTCAAAAGATTTTTTAGGGTCTGGTCTATTGGAAAACTTGGGGGTATAATTAGCTAAAATTGAAATGGAGGCAAGTGAAATTTAGTTCCTCATGTTTTAATTTAGCTCAGTATTGCCATGTGTTGTTGAAAAGAATTCTAAAAGACAAACATAATTATTTCATTATGGTCCTCAGAATGCTTTCATTGGCTCTAATGACAAGAAGCTGTATAAAAAGGCATACATTGTAATTAGCCCTTCATATATTTACATCAGATAAATAAATAATTGATGAAAAACAAGTCTTTGGGAGGGATGATTTCACATACAGTGCTGGTTACAGATTAATGATGAAACATTTCTCTTTGGCTTTGCGTTTTAATTATCCAGACATTACAGTAGCGGTGCCGTGGAGCTAAAATACTGTTGTTGCCATGTTATTACAAAAAAAATCACCATTAATGCCTTATGAATCAGAAGCCAAAAAAGGTAACTAGAAGCACATCTCCAAGGAAGTAAATTGTCAGTTCCATTAGTTTTACAATGTTTGTTCGCAGTCATCTTGATCGCTTTTATCTTTTATGCTTCATCTTTTCGGATTAAGGTTGTCAGGGCTCTCCTCCATGATTTTATGGCTGCGTCTTCTCCTATACACCTTTCTTTCTCTCTTGCTGCCTGTTTTAAAAGTCTTGCATGAAAGTGGCTTGATAAATGTGCTCTGGAAATTCAGGGCATCCTTTTCCACGTTATAGGCCTGCTTTACGTTTGATTTTATATGAAAACCCGTTTCATGTGATTCATCCGTTTTGGTGTACGGAACACTAATTGTTATTATTGATTTTAAATTCCGTGACCATTACAAGTAACCCAGATGACTGGCAGATAAAGGGTAATAATCCATGGAGTTCTGGAACTGTTTCATGTTTGTCTGGAGTACTTTATGTGATCAATATTAACTGCCCCATTGAAACTAACTGCTGTATCAAATAACAGTCAATCAAAGGAATGTGCTTAGAGATTATTTATTGAAAGCTTTAATTGTTCACTGGGGCCCTGCTTATCAGAGGAAACAATAGGAAGCAGAGATGAGATGAACAGGTTTGGATTTACAGGGAAAGTTGGAGGATACTGATGAATGAGGCATCTCTCTGCTACCTGGGGAAGAGTTTTCAGAAACCCTTGTTGGGCTTCTGGTGGGCGGCAGTTGTAAATACTCTTGAGAAGGTTAGCCTGTCACTGTACATGCAAGGCCTCTCTAGAGAAGAAGGTATAGCTACATTCTTGCCCTCAGACCAACAGCCGTGAAAAGTTGTCAGTCTGTAGGTGTTACTGCTGCTTCTCCCTCCTCCTCCTCACATACGTTAGTTACCCTCACAGGCATCTCTCCCCCTCTGTTTCCCGTCATTGCCCAATGGTATGAGATAATGGAGATAGCCTGACTTGACACAGGATCAATTTCTACATCTATGAAATGGAAATAATATGTCTGCACTGCAGGATTTGTAGGAGGATTAAAGACAATGTAAATTAGGATATTATTCTCCCCCTGGAGCCCTGGTGGCACAGTGGTTAAGAGCTTGGCTGCTAACGGAAAGGCCAGCAGTTCAAACCTGCTAGCTACTTCATGGGAGAAAGATGTGGCAGTGTGCTTCCATAAAGATCACAGCCTGGGAAACTCTGAAGGGCAGTTCTACTCTCCAATAGGGTCGCAGTGCATCGGAATCGACTTGTTAGCCGTGGTTTTCTTTTTTCTTTGTTTATTCTTACCCTGAAAAACTTACAGAAGTGACTAGGTAGACCTTCTGCTCTGATTTTGGCATGATACCTGTCATTTATTTGCCTTCACTAATAGTGAACAGTGTGTTTTTAGTCAGCATCTCCTTTCCTCAGTGAAATAGTTTCTCTGTCTGTGGCTCGTAACTGAGGTGGCTGCCCTTCCAGTTTGTCATATGTTGGATAGCTCTGTGATCCTGACTCAGAGGTGCACGTTTACCAGAACCCCAGATTTAGTAGAAATGATTGACTTTTACAAGTTAGTGTTGTCACCTGCAAAGTTGTCACGATATACTTTGTCCAAAACTGCTGTCCCAGTGGCGCAATACAGTTTTGAAGGCTCACTGAAGGACCTTGCCGTGTTCAGTTCAACCAGCGGCTCTCGGGTGACTGCCGTGGTCCAGGCTCTTTGATTGGTTCTGTGGGGACAGCAAGATGCATCAGACACTGTCCCTGCTCTCTTGGGGCTCGAGTCTAAAGGGAGAAACTCATGTAACAAGTCACTGTGACACACCTCCTTATAACATAAACACAAGAATCTCAGGATTTTGAACCTCAGTTTGATTATGGGGAAAAGTAAAAGCCGCTAAGAACCATGCTCGTGCATGAGATGGGTGATCAAGTGGGTTACACATTTTGTCACATTGGAGTGGGCACGAAGGTCACCTCATGGGTAATCTTAAAAAGTAGTTCACAAAGAGGAGTTCTAAACTTGTCTTGAGTGATAGAATAGGCACATGCCTTCCAAACCCACTTCTTTGAAGACTCACTCTCATCTGGATGTTTCTGGAATGTTCCCTAATATGTTCTTTTTGGGTTGGGTGTGATTAGATTAGATTTTTTAAAATTGTTATATTAGCTGCCATTGAGTCGGTCCCTGACTCATGATGAACCCATACACGATGGAATGAAACACTGCCTGGTCCTGGCCTACCCAGGTGACACGTTGCTGATCAGACTGTTAGGATCCATAGTTTTCACTGGCTGATTTTTGGAAGTAGATCATCAGGCCTTTTTTTCTAGTCTGTCTTAATCTGAAAGTTCTGCTGCAAGCTGTTCAGCATCATAGAAACACAAAACTACTGACCGGTGGTGGCTGTGCATGAGGTGTACTGGCTGGAATGAATGCTACCGCTGAACTGCCACTGCCTCCTTTAAAACATTACTTATTATGATGATGTCTGTGATTTATTGTTGTGTAACAAACCACCCTGAAACTTCGTGGCTAAAAAACAGCAATTTATTATTTCATTATTCTATGGATGGTTTGGGCTCAGCTGGGCAGATTTTCTGCTCACCTAGTACAGCTGGGGCTGCATCATCCAGGGGTTGGTTCCCTTGAGCTAGCAGTCCAAGTTGGCTTGCTCACATAGTTGGTGGTAGATATTGGTTGTTGGTTAACAGCTCAGCTGGGACTGTTGACTGTAATGCCCACAGGTGGCCTCTCCACGTGGCTGTGTGGCATGGGCTTCTCATAAAACAAAACAAAAAAAACCTTGTTGCCATTGAATTAATTACAACTCATGGTGACCCACGTGTGTCAGAGTAGACGCGCACTCCACAGGGTTTTCAATGGTTGATCTTTTGGCAGTAGATTGCCAGGCCTTTCTTCTGCAACACTCCTGGGTGGATTCAAACCACCAACTTTTGGTTAGTAGATGAATACAAACTATTTGCACCACCAAGGACCTGAGCTTCTCACAACATGGCAGCAGTGTTCTGAGAGAAAGCATCCTAAGAATGAGTATTCCAAGAAGGAGGAAATACAAGCCCTCAGTTCTCTTAAAGGCTAGATTTTGAATTGGCATAGATTCACTTATGCCCTATTCTGTTTATTAAGCGGAAACCCTGGTGGCGTAGCGGCTAAGAGCTATGGCTGCTAACCAAAAGGTTGGCAGGTCAAATCTGCCAGGCGCTCCTTGGAAATTCTACCGGGCAGTTCTACTCTGTCCTATAAAGTCACTATGAGTCGGAATCGACTCGATGGCAACAGGTTTGGTTTTTTTTTTTAATTCATTAAGCAGTCACAAGGCCAGCCCAGATTCATCTCTTAATGGGGGGCAGTGACAAAGAATGGACAGTCACCTTTAATCTACCATAATAATAATAGCGTATATGCCCTTTAATAAGGAAGAAAATATTATCATCTGGCTAAATTTTCTTCTGACTAAAGATACAAAATTGAAGCACTTTTGTGGAGTTCTTTTTGTTTGTTTTTTGGCTGGTTATATTTTTTAAAACAAAATTCTACTGTAATGACTCTGTGTGCATTTTAATCCATTAATCCTCACGAACAACAGTATGGGGAAGATATTATCCTCATTTTACAGATGGGGACATTGAGGCTCCGAGAAGGTAAGTGACTTGACGGAAGCCACGCAGGTAGCAAGTTGTAGAACTGGATTTTAAACCCCAGGCGGGGCTTTTCTTCAAATTCATGCACAGTTATCCACTGAGGGGTCCTCCGTTTCTGCAGTTTGACTCTGCAGCTCAGTGAAGATGTCTAAAAAACCCTAATAATACAAGAAAAGGACCATAGCGTGTTTTAGTTTTGGAGAAAGGTGGAAGAAAAGAGAGGTAAAGAATTCTAACTCATACAATTTCCTCTGATTAAACAATTTCTCCAATATAAACCACTCTCTTAAATTGTGGAGGAAACTCTGCCCAAACTATGAGGGTGTTTTACTCCTTTGCCCTTTTGTTTTTACATCCTGTTTGTTGTTCAGGTCTGTGCTGGCCTAGTCACTGCTACAGTTTACGTGAGGTGGGAATCAGGATTCCTCTTGTATTTACTGAGGAGATGCAGGGAGGTGAGCGAAAGAGAAATGCAGCTTTTCCCCTTATTGTGGTTCACTCATTAACTCTCATCTAGAGGTGGGGATTAAGGGTTTGTGCTACGTGGTGCCTCTTAGTTAAGCAGCACTACTGTGTCTTCCAATACCAAGAGAAAGAAAAAGTAGAAAAAGAAAGAAAGCAAGCTTTATAAGAGATGATGAAGTTGAATCAGTATTTTTTCTATTTGCCACCTATCTCAAATATCGATTTTATTTAGATGGCCCCACATCTAAGAAAACCATCACTATTTAGTGAAGTTTACATGAAGAGTTAATAATAATTATTGTTAGTCACTCAGATAATGCTCTTAGTGATTTGAAATATATTGTTAAATTCACTACATTGTTCTGAATTTTGGATTTTTATACACTTGTTTCTTTTGTTTAAATTTTAGTTGTTGAATTATATACTCTGAGGAAATGGAGACAGACAACTTTAAATAAGAGGTTACATAGTGGGTTCTAGAAGGAAGCAGTCTAAATCTACGAGATGCTGAAGTGTGATACGGGGGGAGGCAGCGTGGTCCAGGCAGCACAGGACAGGAGAGTCAGGCAGGCGCTGTCCTTGTAGTGCCTGTTGTGGGAACTTGAACTCCAGGTTGCCTCAGTTTTTCACTGGTAAAATGGATCCATTACTCTTACCTTAGAAGCGTATCATAGACTTAGAAAGCGTATTTGAAATTCCTGACATGTGATACTCAGTAAATAGATTTGTTTCCATACTTTATTATGAAACACTTTTTTTTTTTTAAATGCAGAAAAGTTGAAAGCATTTTACAGCAAACACCTGGATACTCACCACCATATCTGCTATAAAGTTACTAGATTGGTGTTCTGTATTTGTACAAATCTCTCTTTTTTGGTGTGTGTTTGAGGTTAGTCAGTTATTACATCTTCTGGAGTCCCTGGGTGGTACAAACAGTTAAGTGCTCAGCTGCTAACCAAAAAGTTGGAGATTCAGGTTCACCCAGAGGTGCTTCAGAAGAAAGGTCTGGCAATCTACTTCTGAAAACTCAGCCGTTGAAAGCCCTGTGGAGCACAGGCCTACCCTGACACACATGGGGTGGCCATGAGTCGGAGTTGACTCAACAGCAAATGGTTGGGATTGTATCTTTTGCCTCTATTTTCCCATGGCCAGTATAGTACTTGTTATGTGATCGGCATATAGTACTTGTTACGTGATCGGCACTCAGTAAACTATGGTTGAATCAGTAGATATGTTCAAGTACTCTATTTCTTAATATAGTCAATATCAGCATGCTCCAGTAGAATTTTCTACATTGATAGGTGTGATCTGTTTTTCTATGCTGTGCAATATGGTAGTCACTAGCCACATGTGGCTACTGAGCACTTGAAATATGGCTAATAACATCTAAAGAACTGAATTTTAAATTTTATTTCATTTTTAATTAATGTAACCTTCAATGTCCACAAGTGGCTGTTGGCTACCGTATTACACAACACAGCTCTACATCCTTCAGCTATTATTATTTGCTCAATATTTGTTCGTTTTCTTTGTTGACTTCCCTTCTCCCTTTAGTCTTTTCTCTTCTATTGCTATTAATAAACTCTAATTATCTCTTTATGTAGAGAGTAAATAGACTGCAGGAGAATGTAAACAGAATACTGTAGGGTGGTGATTTCACTCATTGTTTAACTTGTTTTCCTTCTGGGTGGAACTAGCTTTCCTGGGGCCTGGCAAAGATTTAGCACTTACTTTGCTAGCACTTGCTTTGCAGAGCTAAACCAAGGGTTCCATGGAAGTGCGGTGGGCTGGACTTAATTTTGACAGTGTATTGTGGTAGCATCCAATTTCTGTTCCTGTGCTCTATACCGGCTTGATTTTCAAATGGACAGTTATCTTCCAACATTTTCAAGCTACTTCCAACTCAGCTTTAACATCTTCTTAACAAGCTTCAAGGAGCCCTGGTGGCACAGTGACTAAAGCACTTGGCTGCTAACTGAAAGGTCAGCAGTTGGAACCCACCAGCCGCTCCAAGTGAGAAAAACGTGGCAGTTTGCTTCTGTAAAGTTTTACAGCCTTGGAAACCCCACGGAGCAGTTCTACCTTGTCCTGTAGGGTTGCTGTGAGTTGGAACTGACTCGACAGCAGTGGGTTTAACAAGCTTCAGGGAGGCCAAGAGGAACAGGCAGCACTCTAAGATAGCCTCAGGTTTTGTTCTAGAAAATGCCTTGTTATCTTTCCCACGAGCACCGTCTGCTCATCTCTGTGGGCTCTGCTTTGAAACCCAATGCCTGCTACACTGGGTAGGTGCTTAGGAAATGTGTTGGGTGTAGAGCAGTGAAAATGAACTTGAAATTCAGAATACCTCAAGTGGTCTCTGCTTTTATTTAGTTATGTATTTCTGAGTCTCTAAAACACCTGAAGTAAACTTGAGGGGGCTGTCAGAAACTGTGGGAGGCTCAAGGTGGCTTATGGCAAGTTCTCATAAATAATGTGTTAGCTCAAAAACTGGCCAAAGAGCTTATGAAAATGGAATATTTCCGTCAGCTTCTGGCACTCACTTTGGTATCACTGGGATAGATTTTCTGATGATTGTTGTTCGCTACCCGTGAGTCGTCCTCCGTCATGGTGACCCCATCAATGTGCATGTAAACAAAACACTGCCTGGCCCTGTGCCATCCCCACAGTCGGTTGCTAACTGGACTTCTGTGATCCATAGGGTTTTCGTTGGCTGATTTTTGGAAGTAGATCACCAGGCCTTTCTTCCTAGTCTTAGTTTGAAAGTGCCACTGAAACCTGTTCAGCATCATAGCAACAAGCCAACCTCCAGTGACAGATGGTTGGTGGCTGCATATGAGGTGCTCTGGCTGGGAATCAAACTGGGGTCTCCTGCCTAGAAGGTGAGAATTCTGCCGTTGAACCGCCACTGCCCCGTTTCTGATGGTACTTCCTGTTAACCAGGACATTGTCATACTTTTTTTTTTTTGGTCCCTTCCTGGAAATGGTGTGAAGAAAAAAAATAAAACAACAATCAAGAGAATCTTTTGAGCCAAAGTTTGCTTCCCCCGCCCCCGCCCCGAATGCTTTCAAGCTGTGATTGATTTTGGTGAAAATGAAACAAGGGCTATCATCACAATTAACGTTTAGTAAGTGTTTATTATATGCCAGATGCTTAACATGCATGACATCATGGAATCGTCACTACAACCTGTAGAGAAAGGCACTGTTATGACTCCCCTTTTGCAGATGGGGATTCAGAAGCACAGAGAGGTTAAGCCACCTACTCTAAATCGCCATCCTAGAGAAAGCAAGTTGGAAGTTCCCAGCTCAGCTTTACATGATGTGTTTTCCTTCCCTCTGCCAAGTACACAAAATAAACTCTTATTTTCTTTGCAAGGAGCGGGGACGGGGAAGGTTGGAAGCCTCAGAATTCACAGAACAATAACAGGGTTTCCAAGTAAAAGCTGGAAACAATACATTTTTAATAAAATGGGCAGTTACTCTAATTGCAGTGCCCCTACTGTTCAATTCCTTTTTATGTCCTAATTCATTAAATTATGTGCACACACAGGCTTATTATTTACAGATGTATGCACTTTTAACTGGCTCATGTGAAACAGATGTTTCATGAAAGGTAGCAGAGAGAGAGTGATCTAAACCCTCCTTTAGTTGGTATCAAGTGAGTATTATGGCCCATTACCTGCAGGGCTTTGCTGTTATTTTGAATTGCAGTGTCCAGTGTGGGGAGGAGAATTCAGTCAGTCCCCTGGAGGAACAAATAAAAATATGACAACCCTATAAGCATACATCTGCATCTCAAAATAAAAGAGGGTGTGCGCAGGTGAGAGGCAGGTGGCGTTCACATGTGGGCTCAGGCGGATGTGAGTTTAATAAGCATTTTGAGGGAAAAAAGACCCATTGCATTACAGTCGATCATTTTATTTTTTCAGAGCCTTATTCCATGATATTTTAATCATTCTGGCCTTTGAAGTTATAGCTAAACAATGATCATGCTCCTTTTTATCCAGAATTTGTTCAGTATTTTCAGATGGAATCTTCCAGTTGCTCTTGTAATGAGCAGAGATGCATGCATAGCTTGGGCAATGCATGTGATATCAAGTAAGTATCTATTAGATTCTGGAAGAGTTGAGATGGACTCTTTTCGCAGGTTCTTGATGGCTCCATAATAATGTTCCATTAATAACAGTTACAGGATTAATTTCAGTTATCTTGCTGTGCAGCAGAACAACCCACAACTCAGTGGCTTACAAAAACAATTTATTATTAACTTTCAAGGTTCTGTCTCACTTGGGGTCTTTCATGTGGTTGCCGTCAGATGGCACTGCGGCTAGAGTCATCTGAAAGCTTGTCTAGGCTGGATGTCTAAGATGACTTTTCCAGTCACGTATTTAGTTCTCTCAGCTGAGATTGCTGGAACAGCTGGAGGTTGCCCAAGCATCTCTGTCTCTGTCTTTCTCTCCACAAGGCCTTCTACGGTGACTTGGGCTTCCTTACATCATGGTAGTCTGCAAACTGGGCTCTTTACATGGCAGCTGGCTTCCCCTAGAATGAAGAATTCCAAGAAACCTAGATGGAAGCTGAAGGCTTCTTATGATCTAGGCTCAGATGTCATACATCATTACTCTTGCCACGTACTGTTGGTCAAAAGAAAATCAGAGGAGCAGCTCAGTTTCAAGGGGAAGGGTCCACAACATGGTGTGTACCCCAGGAGGTATGGCTCAGTGAGAGGGCCATCTTCAGACACCAGCTGTCCTACTAACTGTAGACATAAACTCCCACCTAGTTTTCAAAACAAGGTAACAGGACCTAATAAAAATAAACATTGCCAAATCACCCCATTTCCGTAGACTAGGTGGCATATACTGGTGGATGATTATTTCAGTACTTCTTCAGAATATTGGGGAGGAATAATACTTGTTCCCCAAAGTCTGCAGTGTGATTTATTATTTATGAACTGTTGACAGTTGGCCAAACAAAAAAAAAAATTAGAGCAAAAAGATGGCTGAAATTGTGTCATTTTGCATGCAGAAAGCTGGAAGGCGTCACAACTGAAATATAAAATTGGACATGAAATATTAAGTGTCATATCAGGTTTATCACATATATGACCGTGAGAGTACATTTTATTTTGTCTTACGGCACTCTAAAAAATCCATGTAATGGATTAAAGGTATTAAAACTCCCATATTCTGCCTGGCTCTAGGCCAAGGAACAAGGCATGATAAATAATCCCAGTAGACAGACTATGTAGGAAGGAATTTTAAAATGTATTTATGGTAGACGTATTAACCTTCCTAACTAATAAAAATGTATACATGAGGTTAGTTTTGAAGAAAAAGTGCAGACCTTACAACACAATATAATGTTGGCATCCTTAAAATACTTCGCACATCTCTGTGACATATGGCTGTCATGCTCTGTATTTATCCTGGAAATGAGAAACAAGCATGAATTTTATTGTAATACGTACGGTTACTATAAGGGAGAACAGTTTTAATTTCCTTTATCTTAAAGCAGGGCCAGCAAACAGAGCCAAATCTGGCCTGCAGCCTGTTTTTGTAAATAAAGTTTTATTGGAACACATCCACACCCATTCATTTATGTCTTGTCTATCTATAGTTGCTTTCTGCTACAATGGAAGTGTTGGGTCACTATGAAGAGCCTGCATGGCCTACAAAGCCAAAAAATATTTACAGTCTGGCTCTTGGCAGGAAGTTTCCTGACCCTGTCATCAAATGTTAAAAAATTAATAGGGCTATTTAAAATATAAATGAGTGTTTTCATTCTTGTTTATAATAATCCTGTATCTGGATTCAGGAGGCCAATTCTGGATCAAGCCATTTCCCAAATATGTGACCTTGGCTATGTCATTTAACTTCTATAAGCTTCAAGTTTCCTCATGTGAGTAATGGAGATGAAACAATTGATAGAATTATCCCGGCTCTTTCACACTTTTGTCATGAGGGAGCAAGTGTGGTAATGTGAGTGAAAACACACCTCATATCGTTCACCACCATGTAATGTATGTTGCTGGTAGATTCTGCTAACTTGTCAGAAACTCTCGTCATTTGATATGATTTATGAGGATTTCTAAGGAGCTCTGGTGGCACAGTGATTAAGCACTCGGCTGCTAACCAAAGGATGAGAGGTTCGAACCCACCAACCGCTGTGCGGAGAAAGATGTGGCAGCCTGCTTTCATAAAGATTTACAGCCTTGAAAACTCTATGGGGCAGTTGTACTCTGTCCTATAGGGTCGCTGTGGACTCTATACAGAGTTGACTGGATGACAACGGGGGACAAGGTTTAAGGATATCTGGGCAGATTTCATTCTTTTCATGCCGTTTTTTTCAACCAACATTTTTGAGCACCTGCTAGGTACCAGGCACTTTAGTTTAAATACTTAAAAGGTAGGACTCTCTGGGTGGTGCAAATGGTTAACAAGCACTCAGCCGCTAACTGAAAGGTTGGAGGTTCGAGTTCACTCAGAGGTGCCTCAGAAGAAAGGCCTGGCGATCTGCTTCCAAAAAATCAGCCATTGAAAATCCTATGGAGCACAGTTCTACACTGGCACACATGGGGTCGCCATGAGTCAGAATACACTTGATGGTGGCTATCTTATTTTTTAAGGCAAAGCAGCCAAAGCCGTTGTGTGTGCTGGTAATATGCCCCGACATGGAAGCCTTGGACACCTGTCATATTCTTCCTCTCACTTGGGCCATCTTAGATGTCTTGTATTTTTAGTTGTCTGTTTGCGTGGGCAGAGAACAGTATCTTCTTACTATAACCAGCATGTAGCACCATGCCTGGCCCCTGCTTGGTGCTCAATAAATATTTGTCAGCAGCTGGATGTTGCTGACTGATCATCACTGCCCTGGGCTGGCCTCACCCCCTCTAATCACACGTCCATCCTAAAGTTTGAGACTTTGTGTTTTGAGCAACTCTCAAATAAGAGATTACTGTGGTAATGAGGTGTTTAAAGAAGCTGTTTCTGTGGGTGCTGGGCAGCATGGATTGGGGATAGGCCAGCAAAATTCAGGAGGAGGGAATGGTCACATTGCTCTGGGTGGAATGCCTGTGAGGCCGGGAAGGAAGAGACAGTTGAACGAGAATATAAGGAGAAAAAGCTGACACAGCTTGATTTACTCATACTAGCTTGTAGAGAATCTCTTACGCACATAAAGAGGGAAGATTATTTTGAGAGAAAAAGGAAGAAATTAAATGTTAGGCTGTTTCTCTTAAGTGGGGGTGGGGGGCCAAGGGGAAGAAACCTGGCAGAGGAGATTTCTTCATGTAAGTGAAGGTCAGCAAATCAAGATACGAAGCTGATGAGTAAAAATGGGAAGGTAAATAACACCGGGATTCATCAGCACAAAGATGACCCTTGATACAGTAATAATAATAATTGTGCTTGTATAGCATTATTAAGGATCCCTAGTGGTACAGTGGTTAAAGCACTCAGCTGCTAACTGAAAGGTCAGCAATTTGAATCCACCAGCCTCTCTGTGGGAGAAAGATGCAGCAGTCTGCTTCCATAAAGATTTACAGCCTTGGAAACCCTATGGTGCAATTCTGCTTTGTCGTATAGGGTCACTATGTGTCAGAATCAACTCGACGGCAATGGGTTTTTTTGGTTCGGGTGGTACAGTGGTTAAGCTGTCTGTAGTTAATCAAACAGTGGCAGTTTGAACCCACCCAGTGGCTCTGTAGGAGAAAGACCTGGAGATGTGCTTCGATAAAGATAATAGCCATGAAAACCCTATGGGGTAGTTCTACTTTCTCACACGAGATTGCTATGAGTCGGAATCGACTCGACAGCACCCAGCAACAACAACAAAGCACTCTTACGTGCCAAGCATTGTGACAAGTGCTTTACATTTACTTCTCATTTAATACTCACAATGATCTAATGAGGGTGGTATTACTGTTTTATACAAGCAGAAATTGAGGCTCACAAAATCGACCAACTGGACCTCAGAAACATACAGAACACTCCACCTAACAGTAGCAAAGTATACATTCTTTTCCCTTGCATTTGAAACATTCTCCAGAATAGACCACATTTTAGGCCACAGAACAACCCTCAATAAAATCCCAAACACTGAAATAATACAAAATATTCTCTCTGATCGCAATGCTATAATATAAGTAGGAATCGATAACAGGAAGAGCAAGGATAAAAAAATCAAATACATGGAAACTGAATAACACCTTGCTTAAGAACAACTGGATCATAGAAGAAGTCAAAGAAGGAATAAAAAAAGTTCCTAGAATCAAATGAGAATGAAAACATCATAAAACCTTTGAGACATAGCAAAGGCAGTGCTCAGAGATCAATTTATAGCAATAAACACACACATCAAAAAAGAAGAAGAGGCCAAAATCAAAACGTTAGCCCTATAACTCGAATAAATAGGAAGAGAACAGCAAAAGAAGACTACAGACACCAGAAGAAATGAAATAATAAAGGTTAGAGCAGAAATAGAGAATAGAAAAACAATAGAAAGAATCAACAAGACCAAAAGTTGCTTCTTTGAATATCAACAAAATGAACAAACTGTTGGCCAAATTGACAAAAGAAAAACAGGAGAGAAAGCAGATAACCCAAATAAGAAATGAGATAGGGGACATTATATCAGACTTAACTGAAATAAAAAGGATCATAACAGAATACTATGAAAAGTTGTACTTCCACAAATTTGAGAACCTAGAGGAAATGAACAGATTTCTAGAAACACATTACCTATCTAAACTAATACAAACTGAGTTAGAAAATCTGAACAAACCCATAATAAGAGAAGAGATTGAAGAAGTAATTTAAAAAACTCCCAACAAAAAAAAGCTCTGGCCCAGATGGCTTCACTGGAGAATTCTACCAAACATTCAGAGAAGAGCTCACATCAGTACTACTAAAACTATTTCAGAGCATAGAAAAAGGAAGTAATACTCCCGAATTCATTCTGTGAAGCCAGCACAACCCTGATACCAAATCCATGCAAAGACACCACCACCAAAAAAAAAAAATTACAGACCAATATTTCTCATGAATATAGGTGCAAAAATTCTTAACAAAATTCTAGCCAATGGAATTCAGCATCATATTAAAAAAAAAAAAAAAAAAAAAAACACACCACAACCAAGTGGGATTCATACCAGATATGCAAAGATGGCTCAACATTAGAAAATCAATCAACATAATCCACCACATAAATAAAGCAAAAGAATCACACGATCATCTCAGTTGCTGTAGAAAAGGCATTTGATTAAGTCCAACATCCATTCCTGATTTAAAAAAAAAAAAAAAAGGCTCAATAAAATAGGAATAGAAGGGAAATTCCTCACCATAATGAAGGGCATCTATAGAAGACCAAGAGCTAACATCATTCTCAATGGAGGCTGAAAGCATTCCCCCTGAGAACAGGAACAAGATAAGGATGCCCTTTATCACCACTCCTGTTTAACAACGTGCTGGAAGTCCTAGCCAAAGCAAAAAGGCAAGGAAAAAAAAAAAAAGGGCATCCAAATTGGAAAGGAAGAAGTAGAACTATCCCTACTGGTATATGATATGATCCTATACACAGAGAATGCCAAAGATTCCACAAGAAAACTACTGGAAGTAATAGAAAGATTCAGCAGAGTAGCAGGTTACAAGATCAGCATATAAAAATCAGTTGGATTCCAATACACCAACAAACAGAACTTTTGAAAAGGAAAGAAGGAAAACAATACCATTTATAATTGCCCTTAAAAAAATAAAATACTTAGGAATAAATCTAACCAGGGACGTAAAAGACTTATACAAAGAAAGCTACAAAACACTACTGCAAGAAATCAAAAGGGACCTGCATAAATGGAAAAACATACCACGCTCATGGATAGGAAGACTCAAGATTGTGAAAATGTTAATTTCTACCCAAAGTGATCTACAGATAAAATGCAATCCTGATCCAAATACCAACATTATTCTTTAACAAGATGGAAAAACTAATCACTAACTTTATATAGAAAGGAAAGAGACCCTGGATAAGTAAAGCATTATTGAAAAAGAAGAACAAAGTAGGAGGCCTCACGCTACCTGATCTCAGAACCTACTAAACAGCTGTGGTATCAAAACAACCTGGTACTCGTACAACGACAGACATATAGATCAATGCGACAGATTTGAGAACCCAGCCGTAAATCCAGCCACCTATGGTCAGCTGATCTTTGACAAAGTCCCCAAATCCGTTAAATGGAGGAAGAGACAGTCTCTTTAACAAATGGTGCTGGCAACACTGGATATCTGTCTGTAAAAAAAAAAAATGAAACAGGACCAGTACCTCACACCATACACAAAAACTAATTCAAAATGGATCAAAGACCTAAATATGAAATATAAAACTATAAAGATCCTGGAAGAAAAAAACAGG
Organism: Dugong dugon; assembly: GCA_030035585.1. NCBI lineage: Eukaryota > Metazoa > Chordata > Mammalia > Sirenia > Dugongidae > Dugong > Dugong dugon. Next base: position 14,086,476 of record CM057480.1, on the reverse strand, counting down.
GACAATGCTAGAGGTCCTAACAAACAACGTAAATAGGCTACAAACCATAACTAACAATGCACAAACATCAGTAGATAAACTAGATAACTGGGAGTGCTGAAAACTTAAACACTTAAGCTCATCAAAAGATTTCACCAAAAGGGTAAAAAGAGAACCTTCAGACTTCAGACAGGGGAAAAGAATCTTGGCTACGACATATCCGACAAGGTTCTAATCTTTAAAAACTATTAAGATACTGCAACATCTCTGCAACAAAAAGACAAATAATCCAATTTAAAAATGGGCAAAGGATATAAACAACACTTCAGTGAAGAAGACATCCAGGCTGCTAACAGACACATGAGGAAATGCTCGTGATCATGAGCCATTAGAGAAATGCAAATCAAAACTACACTGAGATTCCATCTCACGCTGACATTGCTGGCACTAATGAGAAAAAAACAAAACAGAAAATAAGTGTTGGAGAGGTTGTGGGGAGATTGGAACTCTTACGCACTTCTGGTGGGAATGTAAAATGGTACAACCACTATGGAAAATGATATGGCGCTTCCTTTAAAAGCTAGAAATAGAAATACCATATGATCCAGCAATCCCACTCCTGGAAATATATTCTAGAAAAATAAGAGCTGTCACACGAATAGACACCCATGTTCATTGCAGCATTATTCACAATAGCAAAAAGATGGAAGCAACCTATGTGCCCATCAACAGATGAATGGGTAAACAAATTATTGTACATACAATAAAGAACAGTGATGAATCTGTGAAATATCTCGCAACATGGATGAATCTGGCTAGCATTATGCTAAGTAAAAGTAAGTCACAAAAGGACAAGTACTGTCTTGAGACTACTATCGTAAAAAAAAAAAAAAATCACGAAAAGGTTAACACAGAGAAAGAAACAATCTTTGATGGTTCAGGGAGAGGAGGGTAGGGGAGGAGAAATCATTAACTAGATAGTAAATAAGTGTTAACTTTGGTTAAGGGAAAGACACTACACAATATAGGGTAAGTCAGCACAACTGGATCAAGGCAGAGTCATAGAGACTTCATAGACTCATTCAAACACCCTAAGGGACTGAGTTACTGGGGCTGAGGACTGGAGACCATGGTCACGGGAGTCATCCAGGTCAGTTGGCATAACAAAATTCATGAAGAAAATGTTCTACATCCAACTTCGGTGAGTAGTATTTGGGCTCTTAAAAGCTTGTGAGCGGCCACCGACTGGTCCTATCCCATCCAGAGCTTAAGAGAACGAAGAAAACCAAAGACACAAGGGAAATATTAATTCAAAAGACTAGTGGGCTATAAGAACCACAGCCTCTGCCAGTCTGAACCCAAAAGAACTAGACGGTACCCACCTACCACCACTAACCACTCTGACAGGGATCACAGGAGATGGTCCCAGATAGAGCGGGAGAAAAGTGTAGAACAAAATTCAAATTCACACACACACACACAAAAAAAAAAACAAAACCCAAATTTACTGTGTGACAGAGACTGGAAGAACTCCTGAGACTATGGACACTGGACACCCTTTTAACTCAGAACTGAAGCCACTCCTGAAGTTCATCCTTCAACCAAAGATTAGACAGGTCTATAAAACAAACAATAACGCACGTAAGGAATATGCTTCTTAATTCAGTCATGTATACAAGACCAAAAGGGTAACACCTGCCTAAACGCAATGAAGAGAAGGCAGGAAGGTACAGGAAAAATGGACATTGGGGTGTGGAAGGGGAGTGTGTTGACACATTGCAGGGATTGCAATCAATGTCGTAAAACAATTTGTGTATAAATTATCGAATGAGAAACTAATTCGCTCTGTAAAGTTTCACCTAAAACACAATCAAATAAAGAAAACTAACAAACAGAAAAAGAAATTGAGGCTCAGAGAGATTAAGAAACTTGCCCAAAGTTACACAGCTAGTAAGTAGCGGAGTTAAGATTTGAGCCAAGATAGTCTGGTTCCAGAGTTCATGTACTCAACCAACTTGTCTGTAAAGTTGGACAGGTTCCCTGAGGAAGGACTGTTGAAAGAAGATCTGAACCTTAGGAACTGCCCACAGTTGGGAGGTTGGTGTAATGTCTTTGAATTATTTTTTTCAAATTTTCCTTAGCAATTATTTTTTAAGGACTAAAATTAAGCATTTTGAAACCTCTGTCTTTCTCATATCAAGAAATAGTGCAAAATCACTGGTATGGAAGAAAAAAACAATCAGCTAACGGTATCACAGCATTTCTATAATCCAAATAATTCCATATAGAATCTTAAGAATCTTTTCAGATGAAAATGATATCCTTTTGAACTGACATTCTATGCTTAGCCTCAGCAAAAATGAAGTCCTCATGTTCATCAGCTAGAAGGTAGAATGAGGATGTTCATTGCCTTTCTGCTTCTAGTCACTTCCCACCCATCAAGATGCACTTCGGAGGTGTAATTCAGCTCCCTCTTTGGGGTGGTCCAGTTCTGTAGGCAGTAACGGAAGACCTATGACACAACTTCTAAATTCTAGATACTGGTTTCATTCTTGTGCCAAAGTGACATTGGTTAAGGGAACGTTTGTGGCCTACTGGCAAGAAACAGAGAGCCCCTCACCCCTCCAGAAGAGCTCTGAGCTGGCCATTGTGAGGGCCGTACTGGCCTGAGTTATTGCTTCTGACAGTGTTTAGTCATACGCCCTTGGGCCACAGCCAAGGGCCTTTGGAACCTGGGTCTTACTTAGCTGCTGCCATTCTCCCAGTAGGGGGTTGGTTTCTCAGCAGGGAAGATGTGGGAGGGGTTAGTGGGTGTGTTTGTGTGTGCCTTCAGATTCCTGTGTTTACTTTTGGGGGACTTTCCTACTTTATTGCTCTGACTGGAAAGATAAAAAGGGCGTGATTTCTGACTCCTTTGCTGCTTTCTTTTTAATTTTCCAGCTTCATCTTTGGTCTTTGTGCTAGGATAACTGCGTATATCTGTCTGTCTGTCTGACTTAGACATATTCTCTACATTCTAGAACTTGCTGCTGGGGATAGCCGCTAGACAAAGAAGTTCTGGGCCTGCATAGGAGAGAATGTCCTTCTCTTCCCTCAACACCTGGGTGGGACCTATTCTCTTTGAACCCAAAACCATTTGTGTTCAAATCCCTGATCATCCCTTACCAACTTCATGGCCTTGGGCAAATTACCCAAGGGCCCTTCCCTCTATTTACTTGACTGTAAAATAGTAATATTAAAACTAATGATCTCATTGGGTCACTGTGGGGATTAAATGAGTTAATATATATAAAATGCTTAGAACTGAATGAAGGGCAGTCCAAAGTATATGCTTAATAAATGTTAGCTATTACTGTTGCTGTAATGCTATTATGTGACTGAATGTTAGAGATGTTTCTGATAACTTCCATTGTCTTCGTTTCTTAGTGCTGCTGTAACAGAAATACCAAGTGGCCTCATAACAACCTTATAGGACAGAGTAGGACTGCCCCATAGGATTTCCAGGCAGTGGCTGGTGGATTCAAATTGCCGACCTTTTGGGTAGCAGCCAAGTGCTTAACCACTGTGCCACCAGGGCTCCATCCACAGGTATAGGAGTTAGGATTTACAATACATATTTTTTGGGGACACAGTTCAATCCATAACATCTATGGTAACAATATTAGTCACATTATAACGATACTGACTTACCTACATTTCCCAGAATACTCTAATAATAAAGTATTACTGTGAGTTTTATATGTATTTATAGAGTTTTATACTTTAAAAGCATAAAAACCCTGCCCTGTAGCAAACATGCTTGTTATCGTCATTCTTCAGATTAGGAAATTGAGGGTCAGGAAGGTTAAGTGACTGCTGGTTACAGGCTGGGAGCCCTAGTGGCATAGTGGTTAAGCACTTGGCTGCTGACTGAAAGGTTAGCAGTTCAAACTCACCAGCTGCTCCGCGGGGGAAAGATGTGGCAGTCTGCTTCCTTGAAGATTTACAGCCTTGGAAACCCTATGGGGCAGTTCTACTCTGTTCTGCAGGGTTGACTAGATGGCAATGCGTAGGTGGAGTATGAGGCCAAATTAGGAACTGAGTTTGTGCTTTCTAGCCTCTAGGACGATACAGTTCCCATTTCTCCAGAGCCGCAGGAAAATTATTTTCTTTGCTATCCCCGTTCCTTTGTCCCAGAGTTTCCCCACAAACAAACAACATCCTTACTGTAGACTAATTTCTTAACCTCATCACCGTTTATAGTTTGGGCCTGGTAATTCTTTGCTGTCCGGAGGGCGGGTTGTCCTGTGCATTGTGAGATGTTTAGCAGCATCCGTGACCTCCATCCACTAGATGTCACTAGCACTAACCCGTGACCACCAAAAATGTCTCCAGACACTGCCAAATGTCCCTTTGGGGGCAAAGTTGGCGCTGCTTAAGAATCACTGCCCTAGATTAAGAGAAGAGGAAGTAAAATGTGATGGGGGGAGGAAGCTGTCGTTTACTGAGCACTTACTATGTGCCAGGCCGGTTGCAAACATTGTCTCCCTTCTGCTGACAGAAATCTTAGGGTTATCCCCATTTTCAGGAAGGAGATACTAAGGCTCAGAAAAGTAAAGAAAACTCTGTTGCTGCATGCCATTGAGCCATTTCCTACTCATAGCGACCCTATGGGACAGAGTAGAACTGCTCTATAGGGCTTCCAAGGCTGTAAATCTTTACAGGAGCAGATTGCCAGTCTGTCTTTTGCAGAGGGGCTGATGGGTTCGAACTGTCGACCTTTCAGTTATCAGACAAATGTTTAACCTCTGAGCCATCAGGGCTCCTTAAAGAAAACTCTGTGGCTATTCAATTAGTAAGTGGCAGAAACCAAACCAAAACCAAATCCATTGCCATTGAATCGATTTCAACTCATAGCAACCTTGTAGAAGAGTGTACAACTGCCTCATGGGGTTTCCAAGGCTGTAATCTTTACGGAAGCAAACTGCTACATCTTCTCTATTGTGGAGCAGCTGGTGGTTTTGAACTACCAACCTTTTGGTTAGCAGCCGAGCGCTTAACCACTGCACCACCAGGGCTCCTGCAGTAAGTGGCAGAAGGATTCAAATCCAGGTCAATCTGGCAGCACACCCCATGTACTTCCCATCACCTCCTACACACAACTTTATGCTGGCTCATGGTGTTTTATTTCTTTTTAGTAACCAAGAAAACCCACATAGTGTGGATTAAATTAGTTTCAAAGTCATTTTGAGGTAGCTAATATCAACACCCACGGAAGCAGCAGTCAAGAAATCAAAAGACGCCTTGCATTGGGCAAATCAGCTGCAAAAGACCTCTTTAAAGTGTTGAAAAGAAAAAATGTCACCTTGAAGACTAAGGTGCGCCTGACCCAAGCCATGGTGTTTTCAGTTGCCTCATATGCATGTGAAAGCTGGATGATGAGTAAGGAAGACTGAGGAAGGATTGACGCCTTTGAATTGTGGTGTTAGAGAAGAATATTGAATATACTATGGACTGCCAAAAGAACGAACAAATCTGTCTTGGAAGAAGTACAACCAGAATGCTCCGTAGAAGCAAGGATGGCGAGACTACATCTCACATATTTGGACATGTTATCAGGAGAGATCACTCCCCGGAGAAGGACATCATGCTTGGTAAAGCAGATGGCCAGTGAAAAAGAGGAAGACCCTCAATGAGATGGATTGACACAGTGGCTGCAACAGTGGGCTCAAGCATAACAAGGCAGTATTTCATTCTGTTGTACACAGGATCGCTATGAGTCAGAACCGACTCAATGGCACCTAACAAACAAAAAACAAAATATGAGTCTGGTGGCACAGTGGTTAAGAGCTCGGCTGCTAACCAAAAGGTCAGCAGTTTGAATCCCCCAGCTGTTCCTTGGAAATCCTATGGGGCAGTTCTAATCTGTTTTACAGGGTCGCTACAAGTTAGAATCAACAGATTTGGTTTGATTTTGGTTAATATGAGTCTGTAACTATAAAACAAAACATAACAAAACCCACCTTCTTTGCAGAAAACTTTGTAACCAAGTAAGGAGAACATTATTTTGGTGAGAAAGACAAGGAGCCCTGGTGGCACAGTGGTTAAGTGCTTGGCTTCTAACCAAAAGGTTGGTGGTTTGAATCCACCAGCTGCTCCAAGGGAGAAAGATTCAACAGGAAGAGGGGGTTGACTGACTTCTGGTATAATCCATATTTGGTGAACTTCATCATATCTCAGAAGAGTAGCAAGGATCCTCTTTGTGAAAAAGCATAATTTCATTGTATTCTTCCTTAACTATTCCAAAAAGTTTCTCCCATTACTTTTCTGTAAGGCTGCTACCAACATGATTTTCAAATATATTTACAATATACAAGTAAAAAATTATACATCTGAGCTGATAAACATTTGAATGCTTCTGTTTTAATCTACTTGGCATGCAGGAAATTTAAACAGATAAGAGCATGCCATTTATTTCTGCAGTAATGCCTTTTTTAAAGATTGTGGGATTACTGGTTGGAACTGAAATACAGAACTGAATTGTTTAGTGTTGAGATAAACTCTTCAGGGGGACCTTAAGATTGCAATGCAATTAGCTTCATCTGCACATGATTCCCGAGACCCCTTCCAGCATTTGTTCACTTAATGCAGTTCCTTTTCTGATGCCTCCCAGTTCATATCATTAATAAGTAGTTAGATGTGTTGGCCTGTTAAGTGATTTTAAGGAAGAATTTATAGTGCTAAGCTATCTTAGTATGTCCTAGAAAATAGTGATATAAGGCGTCATCTGTTAAAAACGTCACACAAAACACCTATGAGATAATTTTCGAATGTGTTCCTTGAAGCAAGAAAGCATATTATAAAAATGAAATGTAGGTGTTGAACATGTCATGGTCCCTTATGAAAATATGACAGAACTTCCCATGGTTAAAAGTCTGTTCCAGGAATAGTTTCTACTGCTGTTCCAGAGCCCAGGCTGGTGTAGCTAAAATACAGAGTGATTAGTGGATCCCGAGTCTCACTCTCTTTCTTTTTAAGGCCCAACCTATCTTGTCAGATTTAACCATATCTTGAATATAACCACATGTTTGGAAAATCATAACCATGGATTAAAAGAAGGGCAGTTGCGCGCAGTTTGGCGGTTCTAAAACTTGAGCGAGTAGGCCTGACAAGACCATACCCAGTGACCTTGCTAGTCAAGAAAATAAATGAGGGAAATAGAAAATGAGAAGTTAGTGAAATTATGGTGATTTTATTGAAGCCCTTTAAAGTCCCTTTTGTAAAGGCAGACGGGTGGTGTTTTTTAATTTCCTAATTCCTAGGTAGAGTTCCTGCTCCCTCACCTCATGGTTTTGGGGAGGAGTACATGAATTTATACACAGAGTTAAGAGCTTGGTTGCTAACCAAAAGGTTGGCAGTTCAAATCCACCAGCCGCTCCTTGGAAACCCTATGGGGAGTTCTACTCCATCCCATAGGGTTGCTATGAGTCGGAATCCACTCGGCAGCAATGGATTTTTTGGTTTTAAGCACTTAGCACAGCACCTGATGCATAGTTAAAGCCAGTTGCCGTTGATTGGACTTACGGCGACTCCATGTGAGTCTGAGTGCAACTGTGCTCCATAGGGTTTTCACTGGCAGATTTTTCAGAAGTACATCGTCAGGGCTTTCTTCTGAGGTGCCTCTGGGTGGACTTGAACCTCCAACCTTTCCGTTAGCAGCCAAGTGGTTTAACTGTTTGCACCATCGAGGGACTCCAGTGCATAGTAAGTGCTCAGTAAAAAAACCGTAGTCGTCGAGTTGATTCCGACTCCTAGGGCTCAGTAAGTAGTATGTATTGTTAGTTCAGGCTCTCAAGGTGCAGCTTTGAGCCCACTGCCAACCAAAATCTACTGCCAAAATTCCGTGGGAGAGGAAGATTTCCAGTTTATGGTGAGCATAGACACACACGGCCTGAAGATCTTACTGCACTAAGTACTCAACAAAGTGTGGAGTATTTAGTAAGTACCTGTGCAAAGGGGAAGCTGATGCTAATTCTCCACCACACTGAGAAGCGTTTAGATCAGTGGTACTCAAACTTGAGCATCCATCTCCTGGGAGACTCATTGAAACACACATTGCTGGGCCCCACTTTTAGAGTTTCTGATTCAGCAGGTCTAGGGTGGGGCCTGGGATTCTGCATTTCTGACTTCCCCAGTGATGCGGGCACTGCTGGTCTGGGACCCACACTTTGAGAAGCAAGGCTTTATTTAAGGACTTGAAAATCAAAGTTGTCTCCCAGCCCCTCCTCCTGTCCCTTGCCTGTGTTCTGCACCTGTTGCATGTGTGCTCAGAATAGCAGGGATTCTCATAACCCAGCTCCAGCCCTCGGCCAGAATGGCGGGTGACCCGGGCAAACACACACTCCTTCAGGGTCACGGGCAGGTTACTGAGTCAAGACTGCCAAAGGCCCACGATGATGTTTTCCTTCTCTCCCCTACGCGCCCCCCTTCCTCCCTCGCCTGCTCCAAACCCGGGACTAATCTTGGATCTGCTTAATAATAACAAAGCCAGCAGTGGAGTAAGGCAAGACAATTTCAAAGCAGAGTTTTTCTTGTTTGGCAATTACCTAATTTCAGAATGCGCTTCACAGATTTGCAAAACCCACGTATGTGGAAACAAACCGCTTTTCCTGAAAGATGATTACAAGCAAACCCCCGCACGTTGAGGCGACACAAAAATTAAATGAGCGACAGTATGGAGGTTTTTTTTTCCCTCCACGCAAACGTTTGGAGGCATGTAAATTACGTTTTAATAAAATGTCTTCAGGAGCGCTCATACGCATGCGCACATGCAAGCATTGGAGACTGGTTCTAATTACTTGTACTTTAGTTGAACTTTGTCGTTTCCTTTGACATTCCCCCTAATGTATGTGAGCTGTGGGGTTTGCAATCCTGCAGTGAGTCTACAGAAAAAGGGGGGGAAAATCCAGACCGGCTTTCTTTGGTGCCAACAAAAATGAAGCGCAACTGAATGTTCATAACAAACGCAACACTTTGCTCTTCCCCCTTAATTAGCTGAAATTAATCCCTCCCACAGGGGCCCAGGAGCTCTGGGCTCAAAATTCCCCGAGGCCATGCAGGAAATGCCTTTTGCTTTACAATTCCTTTTTCTTTCAAGGCTCAGCAGCCCAGAGAATGCATTAAAATACTGTCTTAATCATAGAAGGTTCTGGTAAAAAGAGCTTTCATAATGCATGATGCCTGCTCGCCTCTAATCAGACCCAACATAAAATCCTGAAATCTGTCAACATGATTTAGCCAGCAGTAAATTAGCTCTCATAAAGAAAAAAAAAAAATTATATACATATATGTACACATATACATATATACTGGGCTCGCTCTTAAAAATGTTATCTGCTACTTAATCTAACCTTTAGAAAAATGCGAAGCATGTTCGGAATTGTGAAGGGGGCTATTGTTGGAGACTTTGTGTGTTTAAATGACACTCAGGTGTGTTGTAACAAGGACATTTATACTGTGTTTTCTCAGGTGAACCCAGTTCTTTAGTGTCAAGTCCTCTTCACAGCAACATTAATTTGTGTGTGTGTGCTTTTTTGGGGGAAAAAATCCACCCCCAGAGTTGTGGCAGTACTTAAGAAAGCTTTGACGGTGGGAACGCCGGTAGTCTGTCTTTGTACAACCAGGTGGAGATTTGGTTTAGGGCGGGTTTTGTTTTGTTTTGTCGGCAAAAAACCGCTGAGTTCTGATTCACATAAATGAGACCTCAGAATGCAATTCCTAGACTGGTGCTGGGTCACGAATTGCCTGCTGCCAGTCTATAATGAGATAAATGCAGAAATTGAGAGCAAGTGTTTAGGACTTTCGTAGCGATTTGACAGAGTAATTTTATGTCTGTGAAATCTTTTTTTTTTAGTTGGGAGCTTGGTTTTTGGACGTCTTTGTTTCTTAATTTCTTTTTTCTAGAGATTCATTTTTGTTGAATTTTATCAATCCACAAAGGATTAGAAAGAAAGCAAATAAGAAAGAAGGAAAGAAATGGAAGGGTCCTTCCCCATAAATAGTCTGAAAATCACTCGTTTAAAACAAATCCCCCTCGCCACCACTCTCACCCTCAGGGATTCTGCTGTTCTTGGGGGCCACACTTTGAATTAACCAAAACCTAACCTATTGCTGTCAAATCGGTTCTGACTCATAGCGACCCCATAGGACAGAGCAGAACTTCCCCATAGGGTTTCCAAGGAGCAGCTGGTGGATTTGAACTGCCAGCCTTTTGGTTAGCAGCTGAGGTCTTAACCATGGTGCCACCAGGGCTCCACACTTGGTATAGCACTGATTTAAAAGCAAGAGTCACTTGACTAATTTTCCTGCAAGGAAGGTAATTCTTGCTTTGTTTTCCTCCGTGACAGTCATCTGTACATTGTGGGGATGGCGAGGTTTTAAAATACGGGCTAGAAGCTTCCATGAGTGCATTCTTGGTTCCTCTCTTGTTTTTCTTAAGGTTTGCGTACCCTCTTGCATGTGGCCAGTCCTGGAGAAGCCTCTCAGCATCTCTGCTGCTGACTGTGCTCTGGGCTGGGACCCACAGAGCTGAGCATCCATCTCTACCGAAACAGAAGTTTCTCAGACTTGGCGGTTCCCTGACGAAGCAAGGCAGCCCATCTGCTTAGCAGTTTGGATGCCACATTGGAGGCTGCTGCTTGTTGGGGAATGCAGTAACCAAAAAGAACTGAATAAGTCAATAAGTAAGCAAGGAAATAAAAGCAGGAGGCAAAAAGCAGATCCGAATTATTCCTCAAAGACTGCTTCCCCAAACTGAAATCGAATCAGGATGGCTGGAGTGCCGTTGTTTTATTGAATGACACAGCCTCTTTTCCCCCTTGGGAGGGCTAAAAACTGCTTTTTTGGCCTGCCTGAGATCGCTGAATGAGCTAATACCCAACACGTTGTCTGCTGAGCCGGCAGAGTTTTCATGCAAAAATTTTATAGTTGCATAGGCTGATTGTGCTTGCCTGGAATAAGGGGCAAAATATTTGAGGCCTCTCAAGAGCATTTGATGAATCTACCTCTAATTTAAAGGGACCAATAGATTATTGATTTAAGCAGGATGACAGTGAACAGATCAATGGCTGAGTACCGTGTATCTACCTTAAACGCCAAAAATGACCCGTGACCGGGAGCCCGGGGCTGCACGCTTCCCTTGTTTCCCCTCGTCTTTATTAAGTGGGGAGGGCAAAGGGGAAGAGGAACCCTAATAAACTTTGCCAAAGGGGATAAGTATGTTTTGCTACATTACCAGAAAGACAGGAGATTGCAGTAAAGTCTGAGTCTGCTTTTGTATTGATGCCACATCCTGGTTGTAATCCTAGAATTTGTCTTAGCATGTCTGCTGGAGGCCAACTTTGGTGATCTGACTACACCTCTGAGATTTTCCTTTCTCTTTGCTTCGTTGCATTGTTCTCAGTGATATCGGCCACACAGAGGAAATAAAAAAACAGAGGATATCAATATTGGGAGTGATATTTGAATGTATATGGTCAAATATTTAACACTTTACCACTGGTAGAATGTTTATCTGAAGATGATTATTTTTTTGTCCTACCTGAGGCTTTTCTGTTTCTGTTTGTGTGTGATTCGTTTATGGCATTTGCAAGAGCTGAATTCCAAACCACAATGGAAGGACCCAATTCTTCCTTCAACATACAGCCTAATCACCTCCTCAGGGAAGTCTCCCTTGATTTCTCTGGGCTGAATAAGAGCTGTAGCTCTCTGTGTCATTTTGAGTCAGTGGTTCCCAAACTGCTACCATCTGGATTTATCTGGCAATATTTTAAAAAATACACTGACACCTGGCTCTCATCCCAAGACTTTCTGACATAATGGGCCTGGGGTACAACCAGGGCATCAGGATGTTGAAAAGCTCCCCAGGTGATTCTAATGTGCAGCCAAGTTTGGGAACCAATGTATTAGATTGTATTTATTGGTTTACTTTCTAGTAGGGACTAAGGGAGTATACCGTGCACCATCCACAGCACGATGCCTACATGTTATATAACACTCAGTGAAATAAACAGTTGAACATGTGAAGAGTCTGCGACGCCTTTATACTAATATGGGAAAGTTCATAACCTTAGTAACAGTCCAGGGCCCTCACTATTGATTGTTTGCATTTAGAACCTTTTCATTCATGGGAACTGTTCAGGAAAAGCCTTCTGGATCCACTCATTTGTTACAAATGGCTCTCATCCATAGAAAAAGGCTTTTACCAATCTTTGTAAAGGACATGGGATTTTTGAGATTCTACTAAGCCTCTTTTTTTGTGCGTATTTTAGCCCAAGTTTCTTTGGTATTATATTGCCCACAATTCTGTTTCTTCTCTTTGGGAGGATGAAATACTGGACTCCCTTCGCTACATGTATTCGAAGTGGCATGTTTATGGAAATTACCACCCACTTTTGAAATTCAGGGCATAGCTCTGACAGCTGAATCCAGCTCTAACAGAATGCTAATTACATCTTTCCTAGACAAGCCAGATTAACTGTTGTACACGAGCAGGTAGAACACTGAAACACACGCACACACACACGCACGTGCACACAAGCATGTACTGCTTTTGTAAAGAGCACAGTGCGGCGATGATAGTGGTGATGATTTGGCTCTGGCAGGCTGCTGAAACAACGCGACTTAGAAGCAGAGGCACACAAAACCAATCCAGAAGAGCGGGGCCATAGAGGGAAGGGCTCACCTATGTTATACTGTTGTCGTTGTTACTTGCCATTGAGTCGATTCTGACTTGCAGTGACACCATGTGTTCAGAGTACAACTGCTCCATCGGGTTTTCAAGACTGTGATATTTCTTAAGCAGATCGACAGGTCTGACTTCCCAGGCGCTTCTGGGTGGGTTTGAACTGCCAGCCTTTGAGTTGGTAGTCCAGCACTTAATCATTTACACCACCCAGGGGCTCCATATTAAGAATGTAAATTAGCACAGCCTTTCCAGAAGTCAGTTTATCAACATGAGTTAAAAACTAACAAAGTATTTTAAATAACCATATGCTTTGAACTCATAATTCCATTTCTGAGAATGTATCCTAAGGAAATAATCAGAGATGTGCTGAGATTAGCTACAAAGATGTTCATCATAATGAAATGTTTTGCAGGAAAAAAATATTTATTGACCAGGAAATGAATCTACAATATAATTTTGCATTAGTAAACCAACAAGCCCGAAACGTTTATATGCCTAGGAAAAAAAGTGGAAGGATATATCCCAAGATGATAAGTCTGGTCTTCTCTTAATGAAAGGGTTGTGGGTGATTCTGTATGTGTATTTTCTTGGATTTTAACAAAGACCAATATATTGTTGTGTAATTTTAACAAGTAGCATTTTCTTGTTGATGTCGTTATTACTCCTTTGTTTTAAAGTGAAGCTGATTAGTTCAGTGTGGGAAATAGTTTGGCATTTAGTGCTTGATAGCTGATAAACTTCAGTGACATCTGAGGTGCTAGCCATTCTATAGAACCCTTGCCACCACCGTGCCAAGCTATCCTTAGGAAGGGCTTCATATTTCCACAAGAAATAGTGCACTCGAGATTGGGGTCTTTATCCAGGCACCTTGGTTCCAACCAGTGAAAACTGTAATAGATTTATCTAGTAGAACCTGTATTCTAGTGAATTCATTTCAAAATTCTTTTGAATTATGAAAATCCTATAATTACAGCTGATTCTATTCCAAAGAGGTAATTAATTACTTTAAGGAAGCAAATGAATATAAGAAAGCTATTTGATTTCTAATTTTATCACTTAATGACTTAGAGGAGCACTTAGTGCTTGAAGTAAGGAAGAAAAAATGAAAAAAGGTAAAGTTCATGCATTAACTCAACAAATATTTATAGATTACCTACTATGTGCCAGAACCTCTTCTAGGTCTGGAACACAATTGTAAACAATGCAGGGAAGTCCCCTGACCTAGTGAAACTCGTATTATAGTGAGAGGAAAGAGAGGTAGAGTATACAATTGTACACAGACTTTCTAAATATAAATACTGGTTAGTGTTTTGTAGAAAATAAAACAAAATAATGGAATAGAGAGTGACCAAAAGTGGAGGGACATTAAGAGATGTCCTCTCTGAGGAGCTAACATTTGCCATGAGGTCTAAGCAATGAAAAAGAACCAGATATGTGAAGGTCTGAGTAAAGCGTTTTCCAGGAAGGGGAAACGGTTAGTGTGATAGCCGTTAAGTCGGGTTAAGAGTTTGTCCTATTCAAGGAACAGAATAAAAGTCAGGTGTTTAGAACTCAGTAATTGAGGGGAATCAGTGAATTCAGTGCTGTTGGAACAGGAGGCAAGGGCTATATCGTAAAGAACCTTGTAGACTGTAGTTAAGGAATTTGACTTTGATCTAATTGGCAACTATGAGAGGGCTTGACTTTAACTTTTTGGACGTTTAGTTACCTTGGTTGCTTGTTTGAAGAATAGACCCTAGGGTGGGGAGGATGGGCTACAGGGAGACAGTGAAAAGCCTATTGTAAGAGTTGAGGTGAGAGAGGTTAGTAAAGCAGACTGGGATACTAACAAGATTGTGAGACAGAGATGGATTCACAATGTTTAGGGAGTACAGTTGACCTGACTTGCTAAAAGTTTGGTTATGGGATATTCCAGTCAACAGAACATCTAATCTGGAAGGTGACAAGCAGTGGTACAACTACAAGTTTTATATGCGGGGAAATACACCATACACTGCTAAGTGATTTGGAGACTGGAAGATTCTGGAATGTTATTTGAACATTTCCAGTCACCCCTTACCCATTGCCATTATATTTTATGAGCATTCTTTGTCTTTGTTAGGCAAAGTAGGATCAGTTCTTGCTTTGACTTTGAGTATAAACCTGGACAGCAGGAGTGGGAGAATAGTCAGGTCTTTCTTACTTTCTGTGAATTCCCATTTTCCATGTAATCTTGGTGGTTAGAAATGAGATGGGTGATCGTGATATTTAAATCTAGAGTATAGAGCATCGTGATTTAGAAATGAGCCATGCCACTCCGTGACTTCATTAGGTCTAATACAGTGCTTCTCAAATGTTGTCACCTGGGGATTTTGGCAAAATGCAGATTCTGATTCCATAGCTCTGACCTGGGGCCTGATATTACATTATCTAATATATTATGAGGTAATGGTGATGTTGGTAATCCAAGGACCAGTCTTTGAGTAGCAAGGATCTCACTAATGCTGTTATTAATGAAAATCACTAATGACTGCATGTTAAAGACACTTGCCATATACTTGTTAATGGCTGGTGTGGGCATTATTTTCATTTTTCTTAGAGAAATTTACTTTTGGCTAGGTGACAATAGGGTGAAACAAGTCATTTCAGAGACTCTAAGGAGTCAGAAGCTCAGGGAAACAGAAAGAGCAGGAGGAGCCTGGGGTTGGCTGTGTGAAAATCTTAATTTTTGTCCCGGCTCTACACTGCCCTGTGTGACCTTGGACAAGTCCCTATGCTCTTCTGAGTTTCTTTTCCTCTTGAGGTATATGGTAATAAAAAATCAGTGACCCCACCGTGCTATGGTGAAAGTCACATGAGAGAGACGTATGAGATGGCTTTGTAAACTCTGGATACCACATAACTGTCAATATTATCACTGCTGTGATTACCATGACAACTGTTATTTACGGGCCTGTCCCCACTAGCAGTATTGCTGAACTTGGGGCAGAGCCATATGAATTCACACTTATGAAAAAGAAATGAACTGAAATGTCTTTTCTCTTTTTTCTTCCGCCTCCCCCACCCCCATCTCCTTTGTAGCCATTGAAACACAAAGCACCAGCTCTGAGGAACTTCTCCCAAGCCCTCCGTCTCCACTTCCTCCCCCTCGAGTTTACAAGCCCTGCTTCGTCTGCCAGGACAAATCATCGGGGTATCACTATGGGGTCAGCGCCTGTGAGGGGTGTAAAGTGAGTACCCACGCCTCTGCTGAGCTCGCATTTGCAGTATGCTCTGTGGAGGTGGCCTACCCAGCTCCAGAGAAGGGCTGCTTTGATGGCTGCAACTTCACCTCAGATCTGTGTGGTGGGCTGGGTTGTATTTGATGCTTTTCATTTCTTCCTTCTTTCTCATCAGTTTACTATTCGGAAACTTCTAGAAAAGACTGATAAGGGCCAGCTCTTCTAGGACTTGTTTGAAGCCCCCTCATAACAGTTCTTTTTAGATAGCAAGAACATTTTGAAGGAGGTCTGAAAAGCATCATCCTGTTTCTCTTTAGAACCGACTGTCTGGTGTCTTTATAGTTTTATTTTACTTTTGAGTATGACTGACAGGCCACTGAACCAGCTTGTGGAGATTCCAAGGTTGAAACTGGGATTTATCTCCTGGCTGTTTCCTCAGTCCTGTGGCCTTTGAATTACAGTTTGATTTTCAGCCTGTAGGGACTTGCTACTGTGTATGTGTCATAAATTCAGGAGGGCTGGATTTAAAATTCCAGCCTTAAGAGTACCGGAGGCTGAACATGTGTCAAGAAGTATATGGCTGCTTTGAATCAAGTTAGACAATTGTTATCTAGTCCAACCAGCTTAATTGAGTGAAAGGGCTTTTTATCTTTTCAAAGAGAGAAAAGAAACAAGGAATGACTTAACAGGCAAGTTCACCTCATCCATAGAAAATTTCTCAGAGGGACTATGGCTGTCTGGAGCCACTCCACCCGTAGATATACAACTTCTTTTAAGTTTTCTCTGGGTGGTTGTTCAAATCTGCTGTTTATACATCTAAATTGCAGGATACATTCGTAATGGTGAACATGTTAGAATAATATTACAAGATCTCCCATGAGGTGCTCCCTTAGCATTTTGTATTTGGCTTAAAAGAATTAGCTATCGTGATTACTGTATGTAAGGGTTAGCTACTGTTGTGTAACAAGGCATCCTCAGACTTAATGGCTTAGAACAACAACCTTTTATTTAGCTTACGGTTGTTCGGGTTAGCAGTTTAGGCCAGGCTTATGTGGTGGCTCATCTGGTCTTAGCTATGCTACACCTTATTATCTGTGGTTGACTGCAAGATAGCTAGTTGACTCTGCTTCTGGGAGTTGCTGGCTATTGGCTGGGGAGCCTTAGCTCTCCTCCATGTGGTCTGTCATCTCCATTGGGCAGGCTCCGGCTTACTCTCAGATGCAGAGTTCCAGAAGATAGAATGGAAGCACACAAGGTCTCCTGAGATCTAGGCTCAGAAGTGGTACACTATCATGTCTGCCACATTTTGTTGGCCAAAGCAAGTCACAAGTCCAGTCCAGACTCAAGAGATGGGAACATAAGCTCAGCTTCTGAATGGGAGAAGCTGCAAAGGCACATTACAAGGGGCATGGATACAGGGAGAGGAAACTTGGGGTCGTTTTTGCATTCAGTCTACCACACTGTGTCTAGTTGCTTATGAACTCAAAGTGGGACCCTAGGTCTATTGCCCAGCACCCTCACACCTAGTCTGGCATAAAGTGGGTGCCTAAAGATATACGT
Source organism: Dugong dugon (assembly GCA_030035585.1). NCBI lineage: Eukaryota > Metazoa > Chordata > Mammalia > Sirenia > Dugongidae > Dugong > Dugong dugon. The sequence continues at coordinate 14,069,013 of CM057480.1, read as the reverse complement.
TGAACAAGTGCATAAATGTCACTCCCTCAAAGTGATTACGTGACTTTTGCCTTCTTTTCAAATCATTTTCCTAAGTGTGTGTATTATTTTACAGGGTAAGGCTAGCTTTGGGAAATTCATGAAAGACTTAGGAACATTTCTCTGCCTCTGGGATTGCGTTGGTTGTTTTAAAGGCTCTACAGAATGCCCTTTCCTTCAGTAGCTTCAGACATGGCGGCCAGGAAGAGTTACCAGGGCAACCAATTGGCAGCAGGATAAAAAGTGAAATGCTTGTGCCTCTAACTCTTGCTTGATTATGGGTAACCCTAACTGACCTTGCTTAAATTCATCCTGGGATCTGGGAAGACTTCGGCGGAATACCAGTTCCCCTTGTCCATTTGTTGTGCAATATGTAAATAAACCATTTTCTAATGCTCATTTAGTAGTCAAACGAAAAGGTACTCCTTTATTTTAGAAAACGTTTAAGTATTCTCATGTCCAGAAATCATAAAGAGATATGTTCTAGCTCAGGTTACCTACTCCTGTGATGTTCCGGGGAAAGATACAATCCAACGTGTCTCCTCTTGCGACAGACTCCAGGACATACATTTTAAGCTGTTTCACAATCTGTACGGTACGAACTGTTTTAATCAGCTCTTAGCTAATTCCTTGACCTCTTGTTTGAATTTGGGATCCTGACTTCTTTTAGGAAAAACCCCAACAAAAACAAAAGCCATACCAACACAAACAACTTTGATAAACTTAGTGAAGCAGTCCAGAGTCATTTTATGGTATATTTTTAAAAGAGCTATAAACCCAGTAAGGTCAGATGAGTTTGCCAGCCAGTTGTCTAATATGATATTTTTTGTATTGCGGGTGGGCCTCTGAACATGTATACTGCTATTTACCAGGTTGCTGTGAAAGGCTGGCCCTCGTTTTGGCTTGCTGGGAAAATATAGTGACAGAATTCACAGAATTAGAAAGCATGAGAAGAGAAAAGCATCCTGTAACCATCAAAGAAAAATACAGCTTTTTAAAAATCAAATGTAACTTTTGTTGTCACTTTTTAAAATGTACCAGTACAATACAGAATTTATAGTATAAAAATTAGAAAATTAAAGCAATCATACTTCTGCCCTGGGAATGAACCCTTGTTAAACCTTAATTTTTCTACAACTGTATGCCTGTTGTTATTTTTGTTTTGAATTTTATGAAAATGGGATTGTATTTTGTACAGTGCTTTTGGCCTGCTTTTTTTTATTGCGTTTTAGGTGAAAGTTTATAGCGCAAATTAGTTTCTCATTCAAAAATTTATACGCAGATTTTTTTGTGACATTGGTTGCAATCGCTGCAATGTGTCAGCACTCTCCCCCTTTCCCTTTACACCCCAGGCTTCCCGTGTCCACGCATCCCTGTTTTCCTGTCCCTTCCTGCCCTCTTGTCTTTGCTTTTGGGCAGGTGTTGCCCGTTTGGTCTCGTTTACTTGATTGAACTAAGAAGCACGTTCCTCACGTGTGTTACTGTTTGTATTATAGGCCTGACTAATCTTTGGCTGAAAGGTGGACTTCGGAGTGGCTTCAGTTCTGTGTTAGCAGGGTGTTTGGGGGCCATCGTTTCGGGGTTTCCTCCAGTCTCTGTCAGACCAGTAAGTCTGGTCTTTTTTAGTGAATTTGAATTCTGTTCTACATTTTTCTCCCACTCTGTCTGTAACCCTCTATTGTAATCCCTGTCAGAGAGGTAGATGTTGGTAGCCAGGCACCATCTATTTCTTCTGGGCTCAGGCTGGTGGAGGCTGGGGTTTATGTGATCCACTAGTCCTTTGGACCGATACTTTCCTTGCGTCTTTGGTTTCTTTCATTCTCTTTTGCTCTGAATGTGATGGGACCAAAAAATGTATTTTAGATGGCTGCTTGCAAGCATGTAAGAGCCCAGACGCTACTCACTAAAGTAGGATGTAGAACATTTTCTTTATGAGCTATGTTATGCCAGTTGACCTAGATGTCCCCCTAGACCATGGTCCCCAGCCCTCAGCCCAAGTAACTCGGTCCCTCAAGATGTTTGGATGTGACTAGGAAGCTTCTATGGTTTTGCCTTGGTCAAGTTGTTCTGACTTTCCCTTTATTGTGTGTTGTTTTTCCTTTCACCAAAGTTATCACTTATGTACTGTTTACTTAGTGATTTCTCCTCCCTTTAGCTCCCCTCCCCCCATAACTGTCAGAGATAGTTTTTTTTCTGTGTTGTAAACCTTTTCTTGGGTTATTGTAATAGTGGTCTCATACAATATTTGTCCTTTTGTGATTGACTTATTTCACTCAGCTTAATGCCCTCCAGATTCATCCTTGTCATGAGATGCTTCGAAGATTCATCATTGTTCTTTATCGTTGCATAATATTCCATTGTGGAATTATATACCATAATTTACTTATCCATCTGTTGATGGGTGTTTAGGTTGTTTCCATCTTTTTGCTATTGTGAGTAATGCTGCAATGAACATGGTGTGCATATGTCTATTCGTGTGATGGCTCTTATTTCTCTAGGATATATTTCTAGGAGTGGCATTACTGGATTGTATGGTATTTCTGTTTCTAGCTTTTTAAGGAAGTGCCATATCATTTTCCATATTGACCTACCTTTTAAATTCAATACTCTCTCATGACCAAAATTTTAAGAACTACATAGTTTTTATGGTTATAATCAACTTGATGACAATGGGTTTGATTTTTGGTTTATTAACATAGTGGTTTATGGTTATATGATCATTTATTTAAGTAATCCCCTTTTGTTGGCCAATTAGGAGATGTCCAATTTTTCTCTATTATAATATTTTGATGAATAACCTTCAGGTACAACCCTGATGATTTCCTTTGGGATAAAATGGTAGAAGTGGAATTTCTGGATCAATGACTTTGTACATTTCTAAGACTTTTGATGCAGATAGTCAAAAATCTGCTCTAGAATAGGTGTATTAATGTATGTGCTCTGGGAGCCTGTAAAAATTTAATCTTACTGACAACTGTTAGGAATTTCTCCCTTGTGATAATAAGGTAATGTATCAAGAAGCATCTTCTCTTCTGGAATTCTGCCTGTATTTAATGTGGTTGTGTACTATGGGCCCCATACATGATACCTTTTGGGGCTACGGCAGATGTACCATGGGCCCCTGGTTGATCTATAAGGGGTGGCCCATCCTTTGGCTGGAGATCAAAGGTCACTACTCTGGGTTAGGAACCTCAGCAGGATATATCTTCAAGAAGAAATATCAACAGTGACTTTGCCTATCATGACCAGGATGACCATTTTTTTTGGACTATTACTTGGGGAAGAGAATCTTAAAGATGGTGGCGCAGTGGTTAAGAGCTATGGTGAGGTATGACTACTAACCAAAGGATCAGCAGTTCAAATCCACCAGCTGTCCTTTGGAAACCCTACTATGGAGCAGTTCTACTCTGTCCTATAGGGTCACTATGAGTCGGAATCAACTCAATGGCAACGGGTTTTTTTCGGGTTCCTTGGGTGGCACAAACAGTTTGAGCTCATCTACTAACCAAAACTTGGCAGTTTGAATCCACCCAGCAGTGTAGAAGAAAGGCCTGGTGATCTACTTCCACAGCTATTGAAAATCCTATGGAGCACAGTTCTACTCAGAAACACATGGGGTCACCATGAGTCGGAATCGACTCAAAGGCAACAGGTTTGGTACTTTTGGCCAGCACACTGAAGAAGCTCCCCGGGATGAGGCCTGCGAAGCCATTCTGGTGCACCTTCCCTACAAGGACGCAGAGGAAATGCCTGCTAAAGGTCACTTTGGTAGCCTTCTATTTTAAGCAGCCTTTAAGAGTTTAAACTCCACCAGCCCCCACAATCCCTCAGGGCTAATTTTGTCCATTTTCTCATGTGCCTTTGTTTTCTTTGCCTCTGAAAAGAGGGAGGCCCTCATTTCCAGGATAGTTTCCGGCTGCTGGGATTTTTTTTCTAGCAGACAGCAAGGAGAACGTTCAATCTTCAGAAAGTTTTGCTATCAGGAGGATGTACATCTGCACTTAATTTTAGAACTTCTGTTAAATATTACCAATAAGTAGCATCATGATAAATGGAGAAAAGGTTGAAGGTGTCAAGAATTTCATTTTACTTGGATCCACAATCGACGCCCATGGAAGCAGCAGTCAGGAAATCAAGCAACGACGTATTGCTCGGGCAAATCTGCTGCAAAAGATTTCTTTGAAGTGTTAAAAAACAAAGATGTTAATTTAAGGACTAAAGTGTGGCTGACCCAGACCATGGTGTTTCACCTCATATGCATTTGAAAGCTGGATAATGATTAAGGAAGACCGAAGAAAAATTGACACCTTTGAATTACGGTGTTGGTGAAGAATATTGAATATATCATGGACTGCCAGAAGAACGAACAAATCTGTCTTGGAAGAAGTACAGCCAGAACACTCCTTAGAAGCAAGGATGACAAGACTTCATCTCACATACTTTGTATATGTTATCAGGAGGAACCAGTCCCTGGAGAAGGACATCATGCTTAGTAAAGTAGAGCAAAAAAGAGGAAGACACTCAACGAGATGGATTGACACAGTAGCTGCACCAGTGGGCTCAAGCGTAACAACGATTGTGAGGATGACGTGGGACCAGGCAGTGTTTGTTCTGTTGTACAGAGGGCTGCTATGAGTTGGAATCGATTCGACAACACCTAACTGTTAACAACAGCAGCAAAATTAAATACCACAAATGTGCCTAGTGATTTTGTTTTACCAAAGCCGTTAAAAACTGTTGTTGTTAGGTGCTGAAACGTTGGAACGTCAATCAGTTCTTTTTGGTACAGTGACACTGTGTATTCCTTCCATCTTCTTTTGATGCTTCCTGCTTCGTTCACTATTTCCCCTGTAGAATTCTTCAGTATTGCAACTCGAGGCTTGAATTTTTTCTTCAGTTCTTTCAGCTTGAGAAATGCCTAGTGTGTTCTGCACTTTTGATCTTTTAACTCCAGGTCTTTGCACATTTCTTTATAAAACTTTACTTTGTCTTCTCAAGCTGTTCTTTGGAATCTTCTGTTCAGCTGTTTTACTTCATCATTTCTTCCTTTCACTTTAGCTACTCTACATTCAAGAGTAAGTTTCAGCATGTCCTCTGACATCCATTTTGGTCTTTTCTTCCTTTCCTGTTGTCTTAATGACCTTTTGTTTTCTTCATGTATGCTGTCCTTGATGTCATTCCACAACTCATCTGGTCTTTGGTCATTAGTGTTCAATGCATCAGATCTGTTCTTGAGATGGTCTCTAAATTCAGGTCATACTTTGGTTATCGTGGACTTGTTTTAATTTTCTTCAGCTTCAGCTTGAACTTGCATATGAGCAACTGATGGTCTGTTCCACAGTCAGCCCCTGGCCTTGTTCTGACTGATGATATTGAGCTTCCCCATTGTCTGTTTCAACAGATGCAGTCAATTTGATTCCTGTGTATTCTGTTTAGTGAGATCCACATGTATTGTCGCTGTTTATGTTGTTGGAAAAAGATATTTGCAATGAAGAAGTCGTTGGTTTTACAAGTTCTGTCATGCGATCTCTGGTGTCGTTTCTGTCACCAAGGCCATGTTTTCCAACTACTGTAGCTTCCAGCATCATGGCAACACTCAAGCCACCATAGTATGACAAACTGACAGATGAGTGGTGGCATTAAAAACTACATTTTTCTTAAAAATTGGTGTGGATAAACATGAACATTAGTCTCTGTTTGAAGAAAATTTTTGGCTTTGCCCACCCTGATAGTTGCTTCTGTTTAGGGGTTTACTGCAAGGCTTAGCCCTAAGAACAATATAACACACTAAAGATAAAAACAAAAAAAGGACAATGTATGCATGCTATAGTAGCTAATACTCTGGATTATGAAGCCTGCCATCAAGTTCATTATTATAGATCTTGAACCACCCAGAGTAGGCCCTCTTGTAGGCCAAAGTAGCTGTTCTCCATTGTTCAAATCAGCCAACAATGGAGAATTTATTTATTCCCTCATTCATCAGACATTTTTTTTTCATATTTACAACAGGTTATTATTTTTTATTGTACTTTAGATGAAGTTTTACAGAACACATAGTTTCTCATTAAACAGTTAGTACACATATTGTTTTATGACAATGATTAACAACCCCACGACATGTCAACACTATCCCTTCTCGACCTTGGGTTCCCTATTGCCAGATTTCCTGTCCCCTCCTGCCTTCTAGTCCTTGTCCCGGGGCTGCTATACTCCATTAGTCATCAGACATTTATTAAGCTCCTTATATGAGCCAGGCTCTGGAATATAGAAATTTAAAGAAATTTGTGCGTATTTTTAATGTGTCCCAATGTCTAGAAGGTACATAGAATGGTTTTCATCATATACCAGTACCAATTACTGTCACGTCGATTCTGACTCATGATGACCCCATGTGTGTCATAGTAGAATTGTACTCTGTAGAGTTTACAATGACTTATTTTTCATCAGTAGATTACTGGCCTTTCTTCTGAGGCACCTCTGGGTGGACTCAAACCTCCTAACTTCCGGTTAGCAGCTGAGTGTGTTAACCATTTGTACCACCATATTTGTTGAATGAATGAATGAGCAAGGAAACAAATAGTACAGTGTGCTATGCAGTTATGGGAGTTGGGAGAGCATAGAGGAGGGGCCCAAGCCCTCTGACACATTCAGGGAAGGCTTTATAGAGGAGATCATTTTATAGATGTTGTAAGCGTTTTCTGGATAAGGAAGGGGAAAAAAGTGTTGCTGGCAAAGGTTGAAAGTGGACTGGAAGGCAAGCACTTGGAGTAAACTTGCCTATGAAGAACTATGTGGAAAAATGGAGACTTATCTGTTCTGTTAACATTTATTTTGCTTTTCCCTATGCAAGCAAATGGGATCAACAGGCACTAAAGACATTCAAAAGGACTCATGTAAATATTGTTTTCTCTTTTCCTCTCAGAAGCCTTCTCTAGAACCCCAAGATAAGGTCCCCTCTCTATTCAACTTTCTGTTGTTTTCCTTTGTAACACTTAGCACAACTGTAATTAACTTATTATTTGTGGGGTCATTTGTTTAATGTCAGTCTCCCTTATCAGAGTATAAACTCCAGCAGATCCAGGGTTGGTCTCTCTTGTCATGCCTTTATCACCCATGCCTGGCAAGGTGCTCCACATGTAGTAGGGACTCAATGCATATTTGGTTTTATCATAAATCGTATCTAATTATATAGTAATTATTATAGTAATAAGTTACTATATCTTAAATTAGATCTAATTATATGATAATTCATGTAGTAGTATAATTTTATTTGTTGTATTTAATTGTATAATAAATTGCATCTAATTATATAGGACATGTGATGATACATTCATATAAACTTTTATGAAATTTTATAAAACAGGACAATGCCTACAGTGGTCAAAGTCCAGCTCATTTTCTGCAGGTTTTCTGCCCTCCACGTTAGACTGACCCCTTCTCTGCAGAAAGATATGTTCCCTTTGGTATTGTCTTTAAGCAAACTCTTAAGGACTAGCAACTAGAATGATATAAACAAGAATACTGTGGGCTCTTAGTGCTTTAAAGATAATGAGAATCTCACCATGTCAGCTTGACCTCCACATGTAGAAACACTGAGACAGCTGAAATGATAATCTAGCTTTTCCTAGTATTGGTTCCTACAGAAGGAGAAAACACTTTGGAGAAATCATTTTGGATTGCAAAAGCAGGAAAATGTCTCTCTCTTTTTTCCCCCCTTCTGGTCTATGAACAAACAAGAAGTGAAAGGTGAATTCTGAATTAAGGTGCAACCCTGTATTTTTATTTTTCTTATGTTGACCTGGGTAAAAATAGTTTGTTTAATTAACTGGTTCATAAATTTTTTGGTGGTTAAAAGTTCATGCTTGTTTAAATACTTCCTTTGCTTGTTTTTGTTTGAAAAGATCTAGAACACTTTAATTTGTTGTTTTTTTTCCATGAAACAAACTATAGGTCTACGATTTTTGGTAAAGGTTTTGGCCTTTGTCATAGAGTAGAGAAGCCATCCCCGATGTTCGTGGATAGCCTATTGATTTGGAAATAGCTCTCTTCCAATGACATCTCAAGTGTCTGTTTCATGAAGTTTTAGTCAATTAAAAAAACAATCAACACTACATTTTCTGATTTAAAGCAAATGGAGGTTGAGGAACAAAATAAATCATTTTTCCAAAATTTAAAAGTGAATGTGACATATGTGTAGTAGAATGATGCCAAACAAAAACAAGAAATGTGTTTTTGCTGGAAGAAAGAACAGTATACTTTTGAGCTTTCCTGAGAGTGACGTAAATCATCGATGAATATCATTTCTGTTTAAATAAAATTTATACCATTGTAGGTAACGATTTAGTGTCTTTTGGGACATGACTGTTTCAGCCTTTTTTCTTTCTAAACCTTTTACTAGAGAGGTTAAATAGACAACTTTCAAGTCTCTATTTCCTCTTCTCGGGTAGACTCTTGTAAGAAGTAGTAAGAAGTGAAATTTCCTGTTTTATCAGTCCCTTTTCCTTTTCCTTGGCTAGAATTTGGGCGTGGCTGCGGGGCCTTGGTCTTTCTACTCTTTCTGGTTGGCTGTGTCTCCACCTGCAGATGTGTATAGAATCACCAAACCAAAAAAAAAAAAAAAACAAAAAACAAAACCAAACCCGTGCCCGTTGAGTGGATTCCAACTCACAGTGACCCTATAGGACAGAGTAGAACTGCCCCATAGGGTTTCCAAGGAGGGGCTGGTGGAGTCGAACTGCTGGCTTTTTGGTTAGTAGCTGAGCTCTTAACCACTGTGCCATCTTAAATTTCCATGGCATCTTACAGTTTCTAAAAAGCCTTTTCACGTATGGAATTATGTGAAAATAAACCCCCAAATATATATTGTCTCCTACAAGGGTGCATTTTTCTCTCTCAGGTGACAGTCCAAGGCATGTGTTCCTGGTTGACAACCTTCTCTCTTCCATACAATGGACTAGAAACTCAGGCTTCTTCCAATATCATAACTTGGTATCCTCTAGGTCCTTAGCATCATCTGATTCTGGCCATTGAAAGAGAGTATGTGGGAGGTAGCATACCTGCTTGTTAAAAGCCTGAGCCTGGTGATATATGTATCACTGGCAAGCACTGGTCACATGGCCAAAACAAACTACAAGGGAGTCTGGGAGATGTACTCTAGCCATGTGCCCTGATAAAACCAAAACCAGTTGCCATTGAGTCATCTCTGACTCATGGCGGCCCCATGTGTGTTAAAGTAGAAATGTGCTCCATCGGGTTTTCAGTGGCTGATTTTTTGGAAGTAAATCGCCAAGCCTTTCTTCTGAGGTGTGTTTCTTCTGAGGTACCTCTGGGTGGACTTGAACCTTTCAGTTAGCAACCAAGCACCGCCCAGGGAGTCCTGCACCCAGGTACAAATCTATTTTTATAGAAAGAAATAATGGATTTGGTAGAGATTAATAGTTTATGCTTTAGGTTTTTTATTTGATCCTTGTAACAATTAGAGAAGTAGGTGAAATAGTTTTTTTCCCCTCTATTTCACAGATGGGTTAACTAAGAAAGAGCTTACCAGACCAAGTTCTACCATCCTTGACCTTGATTTATAATCTGATTCTGTCACTGAAATGGTCACCAGGGACACCTCTTTGGCTACATTTCTACACTTACTTTTTCCCTGAATCTTATCAAATTATCTTTTCCAAGCCTATAATTCTAAATATCTCCATATTTTGAGTATCTTTGGCGTAGTGATTAAGAGCTATGGCTGCTAACCAAAAGGTCGGCAGTTCGAATCCACCAGGCACTCCTTGGAAACCCTACGGGGCAGTTCTACTCTGTCCTATAGGGTTACTGTGAGTCGGAATAGACTTGATGGCAATGGGTTTGGTTTCGGTTTTTATTTTGACATTTTGAGAGACTGGGAAAGCTTTACCCTGCATAGTTAGACCTTTATTAGGTGTTAGATTCTAAAGTCAGCTCATAAGATAAAAATCACATGTAGCCATAAGGACCCTTGGAATTCCCTTTAGAAAGCAAACTGTTGGAGACTGATGTGTGTCTCTCATCAAAACCTATAAAGCTAGTGCTCCCACCAGCTTTGGAAACAGATTGCTGTCCCCTCTGTGGAGGATCAGATGATATCGTCGTTTTCTATTTTCATGTTGTACCAAAAATATGTATCCTTAAGCATAAGAATCATACTAGCACAACGTGATGTTCATCTCATGAAAATCACACATCCTTTTAGATGCTTCCTGGTTGCTGAATTTCTCCTACCATAATAGTTTCTTTGGGATTGGAATTTCTCTTGTGTTTTCTGTGAATTGTGTTAAAAAAAAAAAAATTTTTTTTTTTTCTTTTTTGCTTCAGTATTTTTCCACTTCAGAAAGAAGACTCAGTCTTGTCATATGAAAAAGCAATGCTAGAATGGGGGAACTTTGGTTCTGTGGACCCTAGAACTCATCCCTGAAGAAATCTAGAGAGAGACATAAAAATCCGTGTGCCTCTCGTGCCTGTACAATGCCAGCATTGTCTGGGGGGAGGAGGAAAAGCTGGGGTTCTGGCAGGCCTGTTCCATTAGCCTTGTTCCTTGTTCCATATTGAAAAGATGACATTCCTTTGCTAGCGACGTCCTGCCTGAATTTCTGGCACCAGTTCTGTGGCCAGCACTGTTGCCTAGGGCACTTTTGTTTGGGTTGGTTTTTGTTTTGTTTCAAAAGCAGCAAAGTGCAGGCTGCAGGAGTGTTCAAGGTAGACCTGTTTTTATAGAGCTTGCCTTCGGACTTGTCAAGACAGTCAAGGTGGCCCGTCTGCCAGGCGTCTGCTTCCTATTCACCAGCGTCAAAATGCGGCAAGGCCTGTGCAGTAACCTTGATGTATTAACTTGTTCTCAAGTATTCCTGAAGCAGCCCTTGGGTTTTAACATGGGCCCCCACCTGCCTCTCAGAATTTTAGGTGATGCTGCATTTCAAACTGAGATCAGTGGATTTACAAAGTAAATATTCCAGTCAGGAAAAACAAAATCTTCAGTGACCCTCTCAGTTATGCCTCTGTGGAACTTTTTCCATGCCTGGGGGAAAAAAAAAAAAAAATTATATTGGCTGAAACTCTGAACTGGAGTATGTAAAATGTGCTTCTCAGGTTGTATAAGTCATAAAATAATGAGCGGTAGAAAACTCTGAGGTAGGTCAGTGAGGGGGAGAATGTTAGATTTTATAAAAGATTTTCACGGTAAAACAAATTTGAAGAAACTAGAATGATCCAGCATTGTTAGTCCTCCTTGGTGCTTTTCGATCTGAAAATAGCAACATTCTAAGTACACAACACCACCATTCATACGGGGCTGGAAATTCCCCCAAATCATGAAAATTATCCTTATTAGTCAAACCCAGCAGGGATCATCTGACTGTTACTAGGGGAAATGAGAATTTTAGCTTGGATATCATTTCTGTATGCAGTACTCCAACTGTGGATGAGCTGTGCTGTGTCTGGGGACTTTGGGAGTGTGGGCATACTTTTAGCCAAGAAATAAATTTGAAAGACACTGCCCTAATGTGTACTACTCCTTATTATTGTGAAGAATTAGTTTCAGAATTGTAGAATTTTTTTGGCAGGAAGGACATGTGTTTTGCTGTTTATCAGCTTCCAGAGAAATATCCAGATGGGTTAGATTTTCCTTCAACTGATCGAGCCTCTAAGTTAACAAATTTATAATCCCAGTATTCTAAAGATTTCTTTTGATGGCATCTATTCCATTTGAATACCTAATATATGTTTATGATTTCATCAAAAATATGCTACAATGCTTGAGTAGCTTTCTTTCTATTTGTTGTGTTGAAGTATGATAGAAAAAGTCTGAAAGTTATCAATTCCAATGCCAGAAATTATGGAGGGGGGCAGCAGAAATGAAGTGATTCCACTAATTCTGGTTATTTCCACTGAATGGAATTAAAGTTAAATTTTCCCATACAACTGTATATTGGTCTTAAATGATCATTACCTCTTTTAAGAGTTATGTGGGAAATGTGTTGTCAAAATGGCACAGTACCGTTAGAGGTCCTCTGACTTTATCAGGTAAAGAATCATTATCAGCATCAACAGCCCAAGGCTGATTGCTGTGAGGCAGAGGTCAGACACACCTCCGCCCTCCAACCTTTTTACCAATTCTGACTCCAGCCGTCCCTTCCACGGCACTCTCTGTGTCTCTGCTGGGTTCAATGATTTGTTGCAATGGCCACACAGAACTCACAAACCATACTTGCAGTTATGAAGTTTATTAGGGAAGTAACAGGTTACAATTCAGGATACAATTCTTCAGTCAGGACAGCCTCTTCTCAGCCATGCCCACAGGCAGGCCTCTCTGTAGCCCTTGGCTTCTCAACCCCTTAACCCGACATCTGCCCTGCTTAGGCAAGTGTTACGGAGATCTTTAGCTCTACCAGTAAGTGCCCAGGGGCACCCCATTCCACCAGGAAGCCTCGTGCCAGAAGGGTCTAAGCTCTCTCCGTCTATAAGTTGGCACACCTACTGTAACTGCCTTGCTCTGTGGGCCAGGAAGCCAACTGCGCCATCTCCCACCAGTCTCCTGGTTCTGCTCTTTCTCTGCCAGTGCTTCTCGCCGTCTTGTGCTGTCTCTGGTGTTACACGTCTCTCTGTCTTCTGGGTCTAGGAGGCTCTCAACACAGGGACCCTGGGTCCTTTAGGACATGCTCCACTCCTAGCTCTTCCTTCTTGGTGGTAGTAAGGTGACCCTTTCTGCTCTGGGATTGGCCCTCTTTGAAGCCTAGCAGGATGGGAAAACTCAGCAATCTCCCATTAGGGTTCCACACACAAGACTGTAGCCTTCAGTATGAATTACACCTCAACATAAAAAAAAAAAAAAAAAATCTCGACTGGACCTATAAGCAACATCATGATAAATGGAGAAAATAGTGAAGTTTTCAAGGATTTCATTTCGCTTGGATCCACAATCAATGCCCATGGAAGCAGCAGTCAAGAAATCAAATGATGATGTATTACATTGGGCAAATCCCCTGTAAAACACCTCTTTAAACGGTTGAAAAGCAAAAATGTCACTTTGAGGACTAAGGTACACCCGATCCAAGCCATGGTATTTTGAATCACCTCATATGCACGCAAAAGCTGAACAATAACTAAGGAAGACTGAAGAAGAACTGATGCATTTGAATTATGATGTTGATGAAGAATATTGAATATACCGTGGACTGCCAGAAGAACAAACAAATCTGTCTTGGAAGAAGTAGAGCCAGAGTGCTCCTTAGAAGCGAGAATGGTGAGACTTTGACTCACGTAATTTGAACATGTTATCAGAAGAGACCAGTCCCTGGAGAACGACATCATGCTTGGTAAAGTAGAGGGTCATCGAAAAACAGGAAGCCCCTCCATGAGATGTATTGACACAGTGATTGTAACAATGGGCTTAAACATAGCAATGATTATGAGGATTGTGCAGGACCAGGCAGTGTTTTGTTTTGTTATGCGTAGGGTCGCTATGAATTAGAACTGACTCGATGACACCTAACAACAGTACGCCTGCAAGGGTGCCATGTATCTTATTTGCATTATTAGCAAGCTTACCAATCCCCTTGGTGGGCCACAAGTGCCTTATCGCATAGTCCCACAAAGTCACTTGGTGGAAGTTACAAGACCATGATGAGAAAGGCCGTATAAAAGCGATCCATCGCACCACAGGCCACCCCCATGCTTTTCTAGCCATAGCTCTTCCATAATTGGAGGATGACTCCCCCCACCCCAATAATTTTACTAGTCCAAAACAGTCATTAACAATTTGTCCTTCAGTAGGGCAGAGTCCTCAGGGTGAGTTACTCAGGTACCAGCTATTCGGGTCCGCTGCAAGTGTCCATCTCATCTGGTCAGGATCTCCAAAAGTCAGCTTGTCTTCACCCTTTCTGGTTTCTGATAAAATTTAACGGAGAGAAGATTGTTTCCTTGCTCTGAGCCTCTTTCAAGGTATCAGCATAGCAAGACCTTTGAGGAAGTTTATGTTTGGCCACCGTGCTCTAGTCCCGTAGTGCATCCTGCTTAGTCCATCCATCCATTTCAGTCTTACAGCCTTTACGATTACAGTTTTCACAATCACAGTGAACCCTGTTAACAATCAACGCTCACAGCTGAATCATATAATTCTATTGTTATCTTGCCCCACCCTCTCTTCCCCAGACCCATCAGGAAAAGAGGAAACTATCCAGTGAAGATCCTCCCTTGTCCCCTTCATTTTGAATGTAAGCACATTCACGAAAGCGCGTAAACTAGCCACTTCATGCCTTTATCTCCTCACGTGATAGCCAATGTTTAAATTGCCCATCCTTATCAAACCAGTACTTTGAGGAGAGAAGCCTGCTCCTTGATCTGAAGAATCTTCTGTACTGGTTGGAACTTTGAGCACATGCATCCATAAGCAAAGTCTAGTCCAGAGCAAGCCATCAAATTGCAGCAATTTATACCAGCTCATGGTGTCAGATTTCTTTGTCTCTTCATTCAGTAGGGTTCTGGTCAGCTCATATGTTCTATTTAAATGTATAAACCAAAACTAAATCTCTTGCTGCAGAGTCGATTCCAACTCATAGCAACCCTATAGGATGGAGAAGAACTGGCCCATAGGATTTCCAAGGAGCGGCTGGTGAGTTTGAACTGCTGACCTTTTGGTTAGCAGCCTGAGCTCTTAACCACTGTGCCACCAGGGCTCCATTTAAATGTATATGTGGTGCCAATTCTTTCCTGTTGATCAAATATTTGAGTTTCATGTACATATTTACATAGAGATACCGAGTTTATTTCTGTAAACCTTTGTGGCAGTAGCATCTGCACAGAATTATGAATTGTATAACAAAACCTAAATAGGTCTAATTGTCATTACTGAATACATTTGTTTTTAAACCCAACTCAAAATGAAATCATTTCTTTCTCTATACCCCCATGTAGGCTGTGTGCTTTTAGAAAATCCACAAGATTAATGTCATAGACCTGGTATCTTAAGAAACCTAAAAGTATTTTTGAATGAGTGATTCTAGATCAGGTATTACTTTATTTTTGATTCTGCATCATCCAGCTTATCCTTTAGACCTGGGTTCAGAAGAAGTGTTCCTTTTCTCTATTATAAACACTGTTAGAAATAAGACATTGGATGAGAGATGAAAATAATGACCTTTCAGGACTCGAATCTTTACCTGAAATATGTCAGGGTGGGTGGACCATTGTCAGTTACTCTACATGTGTTCTCATAGCAGAAGTGGATACCATGAAAATATGTGTCTCTGAAGATAGGTAATGTTTAAGTATCTTAGTAACTTATTTTAAAATAATAAAGATAAAATACCTACAGAAAAAAAAAAAAAAAACCCAAACCTGTTGCCATCAAGTCAATTCCAACTCATAGCAACTTTATAGGACAGAGTAGAACTGCCCCATAGGGTTTCCAAGGAGCCACTGGTGGATTCGAACTGCCAGCCTTTTGGTTAGCAGCTGAACTCTTTAACCACTACACCACTAGGGCTCCAAAAAACCTACAAAGACATATAAAAAAGAAATTAGGAAAGGAAAAATAACTTAGATAAATTTTTGAAAGTTGGTATCTGTAACATTTGCTTCTTTTTCTTCACACCATCTGGGGGAAACATCATAAGGGTATGGACAAGTCTTTGGTTCTGAGCCTTCATAAGGAGGAGAGCTGGAAGTAAGTCACCTTCTCCACATCATGAAGGCCCTCTCTTCAATGGAGGCTTCTGCCATGGCTATTTTGGCTATTAAGGATTTAGAGCAGCCTCCAAGAGAAATCTTCTTTCTGTTCCCTACTATTTTTCGATGTTATTAATTGTGGTAAATGGGATACTGGAATTTGTTACTCTCGCGGGGATATCCTTCCATCGTATCTGAGGCTGTAGCTCTTCCCATTTTAGTCAGTATAAGGCTAGATTATGCTGCAGCAATGCACAGACTCAAAGTTTCAATAGCTTAGAACACAGTGGTCTATTGATCACTTATGCCACATTGGGCAAATCTGCTGCAAAAGACCTCTTTAAGGTGTTAAAAAGCAAAGATGTCACTTTAAAGACCAAGGTGTGCCTGACCCGAGCTATGGTATTTTCATTTGCCTCCTATGCATGCAGAAACTGGACAATGAATAAGGGAGACTAAAGAAGAATGTACACCTTTGAATTATGGTGTTGGTGAAGAATATTGAATGTACCATGGACTGCCAAAAGAATGAACAAATCTGTTTTGGAAGAAGTACAGTCAGACAGTTTCTTGGAAGTGAGGATGGCGAGACTTTGTCTCACATACTTTGGACATGTTATTAGGAGGGATCAGTTCCTGGAGAAGGATATCATGCTTGGTAAAGTAGAGGGTCAGCAAAAAAGAGGAAGCCTCTCAATGATGGATTGACACAGTGGCTGCAACAATGGGCTTAAGCATAACAACAATCATGAAGATGGCGTAGGAATGAGCAGTGTTTCATTCTGTTCTGCATAGTGTCACTATGAGTCGGAAGCGACTCAATGGCACTGAACAACGACAACAACGTGCAACATGTCTCTTTTGGATAGGCAGAGTAGTCTGGTCCGTGTCACCCTCCCTCAAGGACCAAGGCTGATGGCTGCTCCTCCATCTAGAACATCACTGGTCATTGCAACATGGGGAAGAACGGTGGAGAATTGCCTACCTGTTTTCCTGTCCTTCTACTGAAATGACACATGTCACTTCTAAACAAATTCATTGACAAACTGAAATAACCAGATGGAATAGAGAAATGCAATACTACCATGTATATAGAGGAAGGAAAAAGGGCAACATCGGTTAACACCAGTAATGTTTACCCCCTCCCTATGCTTTAGAGTCACCACAAATTGTTTCTTTTTCCATAGTCATGTGGTTCCCGATGCACTTGTCTTGTATGGTTGCTTTTCTGTACAAAATAGAAGAAGGATTCTCTCCCCCTCAGTGTCAAACTCTATTACGGCACTAGCAAGCGGATTTTGTAAGACTCTTGAGTAAAAACCCTCTTATTTGGCTGTGCTTTCTATTTTTTAATACCATTCTCTCTGAAGAAAATTCTTACAAGTTCCTTGAGGATGGTCTACAGGATAGATGTAGGGAAAAACATTGTGTTCCCCCACAAAATTCTCTCTGTCTCTGAACTGAATTTGACCATAACATGTCTGTCATTTTATTTTTCAGCTATCTCCCCTGCCTTTCTGGGGCACTCCCCAAGAATTTAGAGGGCAGTTGTTCTCCCTGTCTTTATGGGAGAGATTTAATCTCAGACCTACAACTGTCCTATATAATCATTTCTCCAACGAGGCATTGAAATAGATGTGCTGGCAACCATCCGGATGTGCCAGGATTCCTGTAGTGGAATTTCCTTTGTAGTACTTAACACTACTTGAAATTATTTCCTTAATTGTTTACTTGTTCACTGTTTTTCTCCCCCACTGGTATATTAGTGCCGTAAGAGCAGGATCTTGTTTGCTTTTGTATTCCCAACACCTACAACATAGCTTGGCATGATGAAAGCACTCAACAAATTTTTGTTGAATGAGTCTATAATAAACGACATGTAGAAGAGGTGGGGAAGAAACAGATTAGCATGTGTTTATGCTCAGTGATTGTGCTGGGTAATATCACAGGGTAGAGACCAAGAAACGGATGGAGGAGAAGATATTTAGGCCAGTGTTGGCCAAGAATGTCTTAAAAGACAAGAAAGAATAAAAAATGCAGTAGATAGATATCCTTATCCATTCCATTGTTTCTTATTTTTAGATGAGGCCTCCTCTGAGGACGTAGAAGTATGCAGGGGTACCCACCCCATCTGTCTTGCTGTCTCTTCTCACTACCCATTACCATGCTGCTCTTAGGCATGGGGCAGTGACGCTAATGCAAGGGCAATGTTGGGGCTTGGTTTGCCACCTAGTAAGTTTGGCTTGTTGGCATCTGCCAAGGGTGACAATTTGCTTTGCTCAATATTTGAGTTTAGCGATTATTAAGGTCATTTCTCATTCTCAGCTTGAACTGGTTTTGAATTTCAAATGTTAATCTTTCCCTATTCATCATATACACCAGTGAAATAGCAGATGCCTTCTTTTCCATCATGAAATGATAAGTCCTATAATTACTATGGTTAAGCACTGGACTACTAACCGAAAGTTTGGCAGTTCGAACCCACCCAGAGGCACCTCAGAAGACAAGTTTAGTAATCTTCTTCCGAAAGGTCACAGCCTTGAAAACCCTATGGAGCAGTTCTACTCTGCACATATGGGATTGCCATAAGTTGGAGTCAACTCGACAGCGACTAACAACAACAATAACATAATTACTAACAAGTGCAGGGCATGCTGCAGTTTACTGAGGCCCTGCAAATGCAATATCTTCTTGCTTTTTATAAGAACTCTATTATGTAGGTAAGACAGATGGAGTAGAATCCCTCCGTCCTTAGGAGTTAAGTTCTAAAGTCAGTGTATAAAGTAAAAATTATATATGGTTAAAGTGACCCTTAAATCACTCATAGATTGTGTCCCAGTTACCACTGATGCATAACAAAGCACCCCAAATCTTAGTGGCATAAAAACACTTTTTTTTTTTTTTTAATGTTCACAGATTTTGTGAGTCAGGAATTTAGACAGGGCATAATAGGGATGGCTTGTCTTTGCTCCACTCTCCCTGGGACCTCAGCTGAGAAGACTCAACATCTGGGGGTAACTTGGTGGCTGGGAGGTGGCATCATTTGGAGGTGTCTTCACTAACATGTCCAGTAGTTGATGCTGTCTGTCAACAAGGATCTCAGCTGGGGTTGTTGATCATGGCATCTGCATGTGGCCTCTCAGTGTGGCTTGGCTTCCTCACAGACTGGCAGTCTCCTGGTCTTCAGACTTCTTGTAGTGGCTCAGAATTCAGAAGCTAGGGTTGCAGAAGACAAGACAGAAGCCACATGGCCTTTTTATGACCTAGACTTGGAAGTGCTCCCATAGTGTCCCTTCTGTCGAACTCTATTGATTGACGCAATCACAAAACTCCCTAGATTCAAGGGACAGGGTCATAGAGCCTCCCCTCACTGGGAGAGTGCCAAGGACACATGAGAAGAACATGTGGGAGGTATTCATTGTGGTCATCATGGGAAGATCCAGTTTGCCACAACCTGGGTTATTTGGGAACCACAGGTCTTTCTTCAGTGAGGTGACAGATGAGGTAGATGGTGGTTCTTAGGAGTCTTGTTGTAGGAAAAATGCATTCTTAAGCACTCAAAAAATTCCCAATCTGAAAACAGGTGGGAACTGAACCAGGCTGAGGGAACTGTGGGTTCCCACCTTCCATGTTACCCTTTTCCAGGGCACGTACTCAGGGAGTTAAATGGCAGGCCGGCACTGGCTACCAGCCAGCTTTTGGCTGTCATGAGTGAGTTCTTGGTTCACAGGTAACTGAGAAAAATGAAATTCATTTAGGGTGTACATAATGTCTGTAGCAACAAAGAAGGAAAAAAAAAAACAGAAGACCTCCATGAGACCCGGCTATACCAGCCTTATCAGACAGACTGCCCACTGCTCTCCTGGGAAGCTGTCTCGGGTGCAGGCCCCCTGCTTTTCTCTAGCTTGTGTCAGATCATGCAGTTATTATCGTACGGATTCTAGTGAGTGAAGTTTTACTAATCGTGGTGTCTAACGTGAGCAGCTCTAGTCCCTGTGTTTCCAGAGTGCTCCCAGCCAAGATAGTTATTTATTCCTTTTTGGGAGAGCTGTTCCTGTTCGTGGTCAGGGTGCTGAACTCCCATTGACATCGACAGAATTTCTCTTTGGCCTCAGCTTGAAAGTTGTCTATGGGCCTTTAATTACACCCTCTGGCAAAGGAGAAAGAGCACTTGAAACATGCATAAATTTCTGTACATATTGCCAAGGCTGGGCTGTTTAAAAAAAAATGCCATATGTTTTTCTTCTTTTTTGTTTCTCTTTGAACTTGGACAAGAATTTTTGCGAGGTACACCATGTCAGAGGCAGGGCACTGAGAAAATATGCAGGGGTATTTACTCAGAAATTGCTCAGTGACTCCATGATGGCGTGCTCATTAGCTTTAGTGTTGTGTGAGTCAGAATCAACTCGATGGTACCTAACA
The DNA here is from genome assembly GCA_030035585.1 of Dugong dugon. Taxonomy (NCBI): domain Eukaryota; kingdom Metazoa; phylum Chordata; class Mammalia; order Sirenia; family Dugongidae; genus Dugong; species Dugong dugon. The sequence continues at coordinate 14,048,883 of CM057480.1, read as the reverse complement.
ACTAGCATATTATGAAATAAGAAGTGTTTTTAACTATATTTTGAATGGCTATGTTTTTTATCTTGCTGTGCATTAGAGTATGGTACAATCCGTGCTCATCTTTGACCATGAATTTTAGTTTTCTTTACGTTTCGATTAAGATTAACATCCCAAAGCTATTTAGTAATTTGTTCCTATTTAAAATGTAAACGAGAACTAAGTGAAACATGTTGAATTTTGCAATGAATTTAAAATATTGAATTTCATGGATTTTTAAGAGATCTATAGAATGACAGAAGTAATTTTGGTTGCTTTTAATTGTTACTTGTTTAGGCAGAGTTCTGAGATCCTTGGAAGTCTTCACATCTCTTACTTGGCTCCAACTTTTCATCAGGTTATCACCTACTAAGCCTTCATTGGGCGTCCCTGGGTGGTGCAGTGGTTAAGTGCTTGACTACTAGGCAAAAGGTTGGTGGTTGGAACTCGCTCAGAGGTGCCTCAGAGGACAGGTCTGCTGATCTGTTTCCGAAAGGTCACACCTTTGAAAATTCTATGGAGCAGTTCTACTCTGCACAGATGGGGTTGCCATGAGTTGGAATCGACTCCATGGCAACTAACAAGAAGCCTTCATTATCTATTATAGGGGAGACTAGATTATCACAGTTCACAGAATCTGCAGGTAATATTAATTCCAGTTGATTTCACCCTCCCGTACTGAATCTTTTTGAGTAAGCATGATATGGAAGTCATACAGGCTGACTGGAGATATCCTTGCCCACCCATTCTATGGTCTGAGTGTTACCAGCAGTGCAATGTCCACGAAGTTGGAAGAGAACTTGAATGAGCCACAAATCACTCATTGCCCTTGAATAACAACAGGTTGGTGGTTATATTTGTTTGGAAGAGAGAGATTTGTGTACTGCATTCCAGGCTCAATTTTAGTGAGATCAAATATTGCAGTGGTGCGGTTCTTGCTTTTCCTTCCTATGTTGGTTTGCATCCCCTAAGCCAGAGCTAGTGATTTCCATTGGCCTGGGAACCAGGTAGCCTGGATTCAGGTCCTGGCTGCATCACTTTCTTGGACAAGCCACTGCAACCCAGTTTCATCTTTTGTAAAATGAAGATAATAACATCTAACCATTAGAATTATTTTCAGAAATAATGTAGTATATACTCACTGCCTCTTTAGTAATAAAAGCATGTATATAGCACTTACAGACAGCCTATGAGGTAGGTGCTATTACTGCCCCAAGTGAGTTATAGTACCTGGGTGTAGTTAGTGGACCACCAGATTAATTTTCTTTCTCTTTTCTTTTTTGAACAAGATTATTCATCTGTGACGTGAGCCAGATTGGTTTCAAATGGTAACTATGATCCCTTTCCTTTTTATCATTCTCTGATTCCTTATTCCTTGAAAGTATGGTGAGGATGCATTTTGGTCAGGTTTCGTGTAATTCTAAGGGTGAAAGTTACTACACATTCTAATCATTTAATTGTGTGCAAGCAGTCCCCAGGTTATGAATGTCCGACTTAGACTTACGTACAACCTGTAGTTACAAACCAACCCCCATAATGCCTGTTATATTAAAAATTCGAGGTACGTACAATTGTTCATAATAACAAATGGGCACTACTTTGCAATGCTTATCAAAACATTATTGTTATTATTGTATTATCATGATATCTAGAAGTGTTTCTTTAATGTTTTTGATACATAGAAAGGTACCCTATATACTAAGACAAACATTTGACTGACCGGTGTTAGATACAAACCATACCTAACTGTTCCAACTTAACATACAAATTTGACTTAAAGACAAGACAGGAATGGAACTTGTTCGTAATCCAGGGACTGCCTTTATAGGGTAAAAGGATGCCTGATCATTTTCTGCAAAATTCAGCCCGTTGAGAAATTGTATTTACTGTTTTTTTTTTTTTTTTAAATCGGAGTTAGTTTTATTACTGGGGTTGAGAATTCAGGCACTTTCTAAGGAGTGCAAGGAAGGTGAATGAAGTTTAACTTGGAACAATAGAGAGTGGTGAGGAGTGTGGCAAAGAGAGCAGCTGTCCTCTAATTGATTGTTGCCTTATATCCTAAGGAAACCCTGGTGGCGTAGTAGTTAAGAGTTTGGCTGCTGAACAAAAGGTCAGCAGTTTAAATCCACCAGGCACTCCTTGGAAAATCTATGGGGAAATTCTATTCTGTCCTATAGGGTTGCTATGAGTTGGAATCAACTCGACAGCGGTGGGGTTTTTGGCTTTTTATTTCCTAAACCAAACCAAGCCCGCTGCCATTGAGTCAGTTCTGACTCATAGTGATCATGTAGGGTAGAACTGCCCCATGGAGTTTTCAAGCTGTAAATCTTTACAGATGCAGACTGCCACATTTTTCTCCCTCAGAGAAGTTGGAACTGCTGACCTTCCTGTTAGCAGCAGAGCACTTTAACGACTGTGCCACCAGGGCTTCTCTACTCCATATCAGTGGAGCTCAAATATTAGTATGGACAGGAACCACCTGGATAGCTTGTTAGTCCATAGATGGCTGAATCCCACCCTCTGAGTTTCAGATCTAGAAGGTCTGCAGTGGGGTCCAGGAATTTGCATTTCTAACAAGCTCCCAGGTGATGCAGGATGCTAATCCAGGAGCCACACTTGGAGAACCACTGCCCTATGGGAATGTGACACCAGCGGTGTCAGGTGTTCTAATATTTCAAGAAAATCCCTCTATTACTTGAGAACTATGGGGTTTTTGAGGTCTTTCCTGGTTCTACAGGCATTTCACTATCAAAAAACTCTCAGACCATACAATGATTAGGCAAGACAATATTGGGCAAGTACATCAAATCAGTCTCTTTTGTAATGGAAGTCTTCTACTTTTTAAATGTTGGCAACCCATTTAAAAGTTTTTAAAAGACTACCGGCCACCCTTGTCAGAGCCAAAATCAATATGTCTGTTGGCTCAATTCAGCTTGCAGCTTAGCAGTTTGCAAACTCAGTTTTACGTGCGAGGAAGATACCAGGAATGAGAAGAGAAGAAAAAAAATCTTTTGAATTTCTTTTCTGTGCAAAAAGTATTAGAAAATTCTAGCCGAATGATAGAAATGCTAGTCCGGAAGCCCACAGCCAGAAGACACGGCAAGAAGGCATGGCACGGACCTTCCTTTTGTAACCGGAAAAGGAAGTCCATGAAGTGTGATGATTAACAGATTGTTCTCTTGGATGGGAGTGTGAGGCCTGTGAGTGGTGGTCCCTGAATGGGTCTGTCAGCTAGTGACAGGCATGGTTCGCGTGAAGGACCCCATGGAGACAACGTGTCTTTTCATCCTTACCTTTCTGCACCCATGGTGCCTCGCCAGTCCTTTTTCCTCTTCTGTCCACCCTCATGCAACTGATTTTCTTTACTGGTCTCTCCTTGCTCTTGACTTTAGCTTCCCTTGCAACTTTTGTCACTTTCAAAAGTTGCTTTGTGAAAGCTTCTGTCTGCCTTTAAAAGTAGACTGGTAATAATAATAATAGCTAACATGTTTTTGAGCACTTGTGCTATGCCAGATACTGACTTGAGCTGTTAACATATATTAGATCATTTCATCTTCCTAGCAACCCTGTGAGACAGAAAATACTATTATTCCCATTTTAAAGATAAAGAAACAAGACGCAGAGAGGTTATATGGCTTGCCTGAGATCATGCAACTAATTAAGAGGCAGAGATGCGATTTGAACTCAGACCATCTGACAACAGGACCCAAGCACATAACCACTAGACTGCCTCTAATAGTGCAGCTTCCAGCCCCTGATCTCTCCTAAAGGATTTGAATGGATTGGAGGCTGAGCTTGTAGCATCCCATAGAATCATTTCCTCTTTCCTTTGAGGAACTTCTGGCTCCTCAAATCTCTGTCTCAATAAAAATATGGTGGCTCACAGCATCCAGGCTGAGTCCAGGATTGCCGGTCTTTGAAATGCTCTTTGAAATGTCTAGAGTTTCCTGATAGGACTCATGAAGGATTTATTGGATCAAAAGATTTACTTGACTTAGCCTTCTATTAGTAATCTTTTTGGTCAGTAGGACAGCATGTGTTCAAGAAATCATTACATTTAGGACCCACTAGACCCTGGTGGCGCAGTGGTTAAAGCACTTGGCTGCTAACTGGAAGGTCAGCAGTGCAAACCCACCAGCCACTCCACAGGAGAAAGAAAATCTGCTTCAGTAAAGATTACAGCCTTGGAAACCCTATAGGGCTATTCTACTCTGTCCTATAGGGTCACTATGAGTTGGCATCACCTCAGTGGCAATGGGTTATACTAGCACTGCCCAGTAACAATATAATGTGAACCACAAATGTGAGTTCCAAATAATCATTTTAAATTTCCTAGCAGCCACATTTTTTAAAAAAGTAAAAAGAAACAAGTGAAGTTAATTTCAGTCATGCTATTTAGCTCAATATCCAAAATACTGTTTCAGCAATTTTTAATACAAAAATTATTAATGAGCTATTTTTTTACTTATACAAAATCTTTGAAATCTGAAGCGTATTTTACATATAAAAGACATCTTGATTCGAACCAGCCGCATTTCACATGCTCAATAGGCACACGTGGCTAGTGGCTGTTGTACTAGACAGAACAGCACTAGATGGAAGGGATGTGGGACATACACACAGAGACAAGCAACACAACGAGAAAATCCTGCAAAATCAAGCACCAACAGGGAAGGAGCACAAGGCAGGAAAGTTTCAAGAAAGCATCTGGATACAATTGTTTTAAAGAAGTGGTTTTGGAGGAAGATAATGGGAAACTTTGGGGAAATTTTGCTAACTGGTGAAGAGGCTAATTAAATAAAATATGTATTTACCCTTTACTGACTGACTTGTTAATTTTTATTTGGCCCCTAAGAAAAGGATTGCACATACCACAGCTGAGGGTGACAGAGCAGAATGAGAGAGAATCAGAAAGAATTATGTGAGGACCAGAGTTATTCCATTTGAGTGACTGAAGTTTCTTGACTTCCCAGACCCCTTTTGGTTTTCTAGATCAGAAGAATATAATACAATTTTTAATCTTTTTTTTTCCACACCGGTATTAGTTGGAATGGGCTTGACGGCAGTGGGTTTGGTTTTTGGAAAACACGTATGCCTTTAAGTCTCTTAGAACGTGAGGGTTCAGGTAATGCAAGAAAACAGTGACTTTCTGGGCCTGGCTTTGGTAGCATGAAATGAAAAGGACAGAGATGAGAGCAAGGGAGACAAGTGGATGGGATTGCCAGTAGAACTTCTCTGGATGCGTAGTGTGAGCGGCACAAATTGTTTTCATTCTCCATGTTAGTTAATGGCTAATCTAGAGATCATGCTGCCGTTTGCTGATAGGGCACAGTTTCAAATATTTCATCATTAATGTGACAGGGAGTTGGATAAAGAAAATGAAGCGTGATTATAAAATGCTAATTATGGTTCTCAAGTGCATATTGGGCACATGCGAATATTTGCAGTGTAATTTGCTTTATTTATTATTTCAGTTTGGTTATAAATGTTAATTCAATTGCAGATGGTATGTTGGCAATTTACAGAGCTATAAAGTTATTTGGAAATCCTAATATTTTCTACCAAAATGTTCTGATAGTGATGGATGAACAAAATAAAAAAGCCCTTGCTCTTTAAATACATTAATTGGCAAGTAGGCTGTAGGGATTTCCAGATCTGTGCAGCTGTGTTAACTCTTTAAAGAAGGAAGGACGTGATTTCTGATGAGAGTGGGAATTTTCTTGCTGAGAAGGGCAAGGAGGAAGGCTGACTCTTCCCTGCTATCTTCTCAATGTTTCCTCAAGGCTGATTTTTTCCTCCATGTTTTGGTCCATAGCAATAAAGAGACAATGGTGAAACCATAGGGTTTTTTTTTTTTTTTTTCATTTTTCTGTCATAATGTCAACAGTTCCAGAGACTCTCATATTAATAATGAGTGTGTGACTGTGTGTGTGTTTGCATGTATCTCTGCGTGTGTGTGTGTGAGAGAGAGAGAGAGCTAGAGTTTTCTCAGACTAAATGGGCAGCTCCTGTCTGGAGGTGAGATTTGAAGGCAGAGACGGTTAGGAGCTGGTTCAATGGACATGGGGAATCGAGTGGAAAGGAGGAGTGTGCTGTCACAGTACAGGGAGAGCAATTAGAGTCACATAACAATGTATGTATACATTTTTATATGAGAGACTAAGGAGAATTGTAAACTTTCACTTAAAGTACAACAATAAAATTTAAAAAAGAAGAGTTTTCTCAGACCTCAGTGACTACTTAAAAACATGTATGTTTTAGACCAGAGGTTGTCAGCCTGTGGCCCACAGGCAAGATATGGCCCTCCACTTTAAAAAAAAAAATACAGCCTGCAAGGTAGCAATGAGTTTTATATTTTTTAAATGATTGAAAAATTTTCTAAACAGATAATATTTCATGACTCATGAAAATTTTATGGAATTCAAATGTCAGTGTCCATAAGTAAAGTTTTATTGGAACACAGCCATGCCCATTTATTTATGTTGCCTATGGCTACTTTCAATCTATATCAACAGAGTCGAGTGGTTGTGTCAGAGACCATATGACAGACACAACCTGAAATATTTACTATCTGGCCCTTTAAGAAAAAGTTTGCTGACCCCTGAATTAGACTACTAAGGTGTAGTTTACAAATTACGTAATTTACGGAACCATAAGAACTTTGCGGAACAAATAGTTTCAAAAACACAACTCTTCATTTTCGAAAGCAAGTAAGGAGATTAGAGATATGATTCCTAGCTTCCTTCTTTTGTGGTGATGTTAGTCATTAAACGTGGAGATATTATATTACCAAGGTAAAGAATTTTGTGCTTGCCATACACGCAGTATGCTCGAAACATTGTCTTTGTCCCCAAAATAAGGATGAAAGTAAATGTTTTTTTTCTTTTATTGTCAAATTAAAGACATAAACTAAACTGTGTTGCTGGATGGTTCTCTTTGTGTAAACAATTAGGGATCTTGCATGGAAGCAGAGTAATATCAGGAAACACGGCAACTTTATATTACTCGTTTGGAAAAGTGTCATTCTTTACTAAGAAATGCTGTGCTTAATTAATTCTGGCTCCTAGGAGGTCAGCTTGGGGCACTCATTATGGCTTTAATTGGTGGCATAAATCCCGAGACCCCGAGGAAGAACACATTGAGTGGTTCGTGGTCTCCGGCCTTTTGGGTGAGCGTGTACCAGTGCCCGCCTCATCTTGGAGAGTGACAGCTTATGGTTTAAATGGCTTCGGGTCTGGCCACACTGATACTGGGTTTAAAGGCCAGTGTGCAATAGGAAAAGAAATGCAATGACTTGTTCCGGTGTTTTGCATTAAACAGTGTGAGACAACCCACTACCTTCTGATTTGGAAAAATGTGTTTCTGTGAAAACTCCAGTTTTTTGTATTAAATTATGTTCATTATACAGCCCATCTGGAGTCTCCTGCCAGGCCAAAAATCATCTTTCAGACATTAGCAAAGGGAAGTTAAATGTAATTTTTTTTAATTGTATACTTTTCATTTTCATTTGTTATTATTATTTTTTTCTTTTATTGGAGTAACCAGATGGAAAGGCAAGCAGGGTCCTCTCCCTCATTCTGGTTCCCTTTGGGACCAGGCAGAACATTCCAGGCTGCTGCTCCTTTCACACGTTGGCTTGAGGTGATGATGGGGCTGTCTAGATTCCGGGGATAATTGCTGGAAAGGTCAGGAGTTCAATCTGAAGCTCAAACTGGGTTGGGGTGGTGGGATTTGGAGAGGAAGAACAGGGCGGTGGCTGACATTGAGCTGTCACTGCAGTGGATTGCCACAAATCACATTTGACAATGTGGAAATGAAGCTCTCAAATACCACCTCTGATGTAGTTCATTCTTGTGTCCTGGTTTGTACTTAATTCTTTTGCTGGGAGTTTTCCTTTTGTTGAACTTTGACTTGGCGCAAAAAGGACCCATATTTCGGAGACTCGGGGCCTTCTTCAGCTCTTTGTATCTTACCAGACCAGCCATTGCCCACAAAAGGTACAGAATTGAGGCTCATATTGGAGCCAGGATTAATGTGTGTTTCTTCATTCAGATACATAGAAATCTGGAAATTCTGGAAGGAATGTAGAGATCTTTTCAAACCTGTGAAAACCAACTGCAAGAGAAGTTCAACAGTTTGCCCAAGACCCCAAAGCCAGTTACAGACAGAGCAGAAAGAAGCCTGCAGCCCTTTGATACTTGCCATTGGGCGCCATTGAGCCATCATGCCACCCTCCAGAGGATGTTTGGGAAACTGAGTCATTCACCCATCCAACCCTCTGCCCACCCATATGAGCAAATATTTACTTCAAAGCCAGGCACTGTATTTGGTGCTGAGTAGACCGAGAACTAAAGAGTGTGACAAATCTTCTACTTGATAGACTACATCAGAATAATTCTATAATCATTGTCTGTATATACTCCACCATTCATCTGTTAATCCACCCAAATGAATTTGTGAGTTGCCGTGTTTAGAAAGGGCATCTTGCATTCAGATAATGACAGGATACTTTTGGGAAACATACTGATACATCCAGTACATTTGTGCGTTTATTATTTTTCTTCCCTGCAGACTTGCTGCTGCTATCATTAGTTGCTATCGAGTTGATGCCGACTCATGGCAACCCCATGCGTGCAGAGTAGAACTGCTCCGTAGGGTTGTCAGGGATGTAACCTTTCAGAAGCTTCATATTGTCAGACTTGTCTTCCAGGGCACTCTGGGTGGGTTCGAACCACCAACCTTTCAGCTAGTAGTGGAGTGCTTAACTGTTTGTGCCAACCCAGGACTCCACATCTGTCATTTCTTGATGGTAGTCTCAGAGGTAGAGGGGAGAAGAGGGCTTAGGGATCATTTTGAATTTCAGTAATGAATCCTTGTACCCTATGTACAATTTTATTTCAATCATAGATTAATCTTAATAATTGTATTATCTAAATATATTTTTATTGCTCTAAATATTTCCTTTAGATTAAGACAGGGTCATCAAGTGCACAGAGAGATGAGTCTCATCTGATTTACGTGGCTTTGCAATACACCTGAGATTTGGAGGGACAGTGGAGGAATGCTGGGCTGTGTCCCCTTTGCCACCCACACACTGACTTCCTTTCTGCCCAGATGGCATTGTGAAGTGTCTGGTGTCACTGATTCAAGATCTGCTTTAAGGAATTGGGCCCTGTCCTACCCTCATTCACGTTTGACACAGCAGTAGACACACACTGCAAGAGTAAATAGCAACTTCCGGATTTCCCCTCCTCGGCGGTGTGTTACGGTTACGTCCATTAAATGGGTTCCTTTGGCTTTAAATAATAGACCCCATAGTGTGATGTGGTTTCACGTCCCAGTCTCCACTTTCAACAAAGCAGATAAGGTATCAACACAATTAAAAGTGAAAAATAATCTGTCTACATTGCCGGTAGTGAATGCTTACAGAACACACACTGATACAATAGATTTTAAATAATTTATATCTGGCACTTTTTTTTTCCAATCTGTAAATGAGGGCGCCTAACGCGGAATGGCTGGCATGACACTTTATCCTTCCCCCATTAAGATAACAAAATGAGGGGCTATGATTCAGATCAGTGTATTTTGGGAGAACAGCACGGATAAAAATTAAAAATTAAAAGAGTTGATGCTCTGGAATACTTTGCAAAGCCATTTGGAAACCTGGAATTACAAATTAATTCAGAATCTCCTTCTGAGTGTCTTTCTAAAAGCCCTCCCCATTTTCTTGGCAGGATTAAAGCATTACTTTTGTGCCATGGCCTGGTTTCTTCACAGGGTTCGCTCTGTAATGCTCACTAAGGTATAATGTGCAGTCCTAATGCGTCTCTTGCAGCTTTCTTTGGACTCAACCAAGTAAACTTCAGGTGATATTAAAAGCAAATAGCAATTAATAAATGATGAATTATGTCCTCCCCCTATTAAAAATTTAAAAAAAATTTAAAAAACCCATTGCCATCGTATCGATTCCGACCCAAATCTCAAATAACCAAGATAATGTGATTCACAGTTTATTTTCTGCGCTTTATGGGGAGGGAGGAGGTGGTTGTTGGTCCAGTCTGGAGGGGTTTATCCAGCTACTGTAACTGCTATTGGAAGTAAAGGGAATTGCTCCCACAAATCCCCAAAGACTAGGGACAGTGGTATCCCCCAGAAACAAAACTGCTAAGTTGTTTACAAAAGGTTGTTTGGTCTCTTGGTGGTTAAATGTAGCTTGATCATGGTTTATGGGGGGCCTGGGTATTTTCCCTACACCTGCTTATGGACATTTCCTAATTATTCATTTGAGAAAACTCTGGGTAAAAAAATCAATCCTGAAAGCGGTGTGTTCCCAGGAAGAAGGCCAGCCATATCTGAGGAAATTTTCAGTCCTGTTTGATCTAGGGAAAATAATTCCCAAACTCTATACACAGGCAGATGCTTAAGACGGACAGAATGGCTTTGAGATGAGTTCAAAATAAGCACACCCTCTTAAGTTATTTTCTTTGTCCTTCTGGAGAAAATTAGAAGGATGAATGAAGTTCCATGGAATGGTCAGCTGGAGAGAGCAAAAATACAGTGCAGTGCCCCCAAAGCTTGCAGGTGTGCCTTCCTGACCTGGGGGAGGAGAGGAGGTCTGCCACTCCATCTTTCTGGATCACGTTATGACATCAGGGACCACCATCAGCTAATAAGCTCATCCTGGGCAGCAGAATGCTTTGTGAAGCTAGATGGGAAGTAGCCACCGAGGAGAAAAATGTAATTTTAATATAGGAAATAGAAGAAGAACGGTACAGCTTTTCACTCAGGATATATGTTTCTGCTGTCTAAAGCTAGCAATTTTGGAAAATGAAGCTGAGAGTTTAAAAATAAGGGCTCTGTCAGGGAAAATAAAACAGGTCCCCCTACATCCATTAGACCGCCTTTAATTGAAAACTAGAGAACAATCTAACTAATTGGCAGGTACCTCTTTTATTACTGGGACTGTTTTTCCTCCCTCTCTCTAGTGTAACCAGAGGGCTGCTACTCTTTTTGGAGAGAGAGTCAGGTATGCAATGGAAAGCGGGGAAGTAACACTTAAAAATTAATTATATGTATTCTGCCAAATTTCGTCTCACACAGTAGATGCAGAAAGTACAAAAGTTAAGATCCTTGGAACAGCGGTAGCTTCAGTGGAGTTTTTTTATGTAGTGTGGTGCTTAGGTGGAAGCTATAATGTGCTAATTGCAGGCAAGTTCATGTTGTTTAAAAGAACTTTACTTTTTGCATTAGGGACCTATTTAATTTCAAATCTTGGCACTGTGCTGGCATAATATAGCTACTTTAATTTTAAAGATCAAGAAAGAAGAGCCTATGGGTGAAGTTTGAGACTATTTCTTTCTCATTTGGAATAAGAAAGAAGAAAGGTTGGGGTAAATCATGAAGCTAGTATGACTGCATGAATTTATGATGTTAGAGTTTTACTATTAAAAATATAACTTTTTCTTTTTCCTTACACTTAAAGAATTTTGGTGGCTGCCGTATTTGTTGAACCTGGGCTTCTTTGAAGATCTTTCTTTTCCTTCCTTTCCTTCTACACGGACTATCCATATATTTAAGAAGCAAAATCACTTGCAACATGTTACTTTTTAGTTATAAAAGCTGCATATGCTCCATCATAAAGATAATTAAGCTACATCCCTGCCTGAAAAGACCGTTGTTTTCAGGAACAAAGAGACACTAAGATCAACCATTGCAGTGTTATAGAGTGGGTGGTACAACAGGGGTATGCTGGTAGTATGGGATTCAAGGATGGGATTTGAGGGTGCTGTGTGACACAGACCGTTAAGTGCTTGGCTACTAACCAGGAGTTTGGTGGTCTGAATCCACTCAGAGGTACCTCGAAAGGCAGGCCTGGCAATCTACTCTCAAAAGATCACAGCTATTGAAAACCCTATGCAGTGCAGTTCTACACTGAAACACATGGGGTCGCCATGCATTGGAATTGACTCTACAGCAACTGGTTTGGTTTGGTTTTTTGACTCCTCTGGGGGTTGAATCTTGGAGCATGAGTAGGTGTGAACCAGGGAGAGAAAAAGGCAAAGAGAGGACTTTTGAGGCAGAGGAACAGCATGTGCATAGTCATGGAGGAGAGAGAGAACACTGTGGGCTTGGGGGTGCCACAAACAAGCATGACTGGACAGAGGGTGTGTGCAAGTTTGAGGGGCAGATGGGCTCTTAACCACTTCCTTTATGATCTCTGTGTTTAGAGGTTGTGGATTGGGAATAATGCTTTTTATCAGGTTCTAGCCTGTAGTCGGAGCCCTGGAAGCAAGGTGGTTAAGTGCTCAGCTGCTAACCAAAAGGTCAGCGGTTGGAACCCACCAGCTGCTCCATGGGAGAAAGATGTGGCAGTCCACTTCTGTAAAGGCTACCAAAAAACAAAACAAAACCTGTTGTGGTTGAGTTGATTCCAACTCATAGCAACTCTATAAGACAGAGTAGAACTGCCCCATAGAGTTTCCAAGGAGCGCCCAGTGGATTCGAACTGCCAGCCTTTTGATTAGCAGCTGTTACACTTAACCGCTACACCTTGGAACCCCCTATGGGGCAGTTCTACTCAGCCCAACAGGGTCGCTATGAGTCGGAATTGACGGTGGCAATGGATATGGAGCCTGTAGTCACCATGACTTTTCCTTACAAGGACAGAATCCATTTTGAGAGCTGGAGCTTAAGCAATATTTTCTCAATAAACTGTTAGTGAGATTTTTGTGCTGTCAAGGGCAGTGTCTATAGTGAGGAGAAGCAGAAGGCTACATCCAATAAATCCTGGTTATTTTCCAGTTGTCTGTCTCTTGAAGACTTAAATGTAAATGCCTGACCAGATTCCCTTCTCCTCCCCCCACATCCTCTATGACTTTTTTCCTTTTCATTTTAGTTTTTAAGACATAACCACGTATAAAATAAGTGAGAAAATCCCAGTGAGGAGAATCCCAAAATGGCCCTGAAAATTAACTTGGCAAAAGTACACCAAATTAGAGACAAGCATATATACATGTATGTATTTTTTACTAAGGTCCTTCTTAACATCGTAAAACAATACAAGTACATCATGATGGTTCGTATCTCTGAAAGGCCTTTGGATGATGGGATATACAGAGTTACCATGGCGATAAACATTGTCATCAATCAGCATGTTATGAGAGCAAAGTCCAGCTTTGTTGATGGCAAAATGCTGCATACCAAACTTCTAAAAGACTTTAAAATTCATGCTCTCCCTCAAAGAGTTTAAACATATTTGAGCATGTTTTGGCTTTCTCGCCTTCTGCATGCCTTTTTCCCCCCTTCTTCAGTACAGATGAGGATCTTTAATTTGGGTCCAGATGAGATTGAGTAATTAATGTACAAAGCAGCTGGGGTCTGCTAACTCCCGGGCTGAGGAGCTATTTTGGTTCATTTTCTTAGTAAAATAATCGAGAATTAAAAAACACAAAATGCGTTGGCTTCTTGCCCTGTTATATTTAGAGTAATCCTGATAATAAATCGGTAACTATGGGTTTCACTGTGGAAGGGCACAAAAGAACTGACCCAAGTAATCTAGAAAACAGATGTCTGTAGTTGGTTTAAAGTAAATTCTCAAGACCAGATTTATAGAAAGCTATGTGGAACCCAGTGAAATCTTCCATTTTAGGGTTTTCTGCTGCCATACAGTTTTTCTCCCTATTATATCTCAATTCAAACTCTGAGAATAGGGGAAGTGCCCCCCCCCCCCCCCCGTAGTACTTGTAATATTTAACCTGCTGCTACAGAAATTCTTGGGATAACTAACTGCTCGATATCATATTTTTCCTTTTTTTTTTTTTTAATTTACCCTTTATTTCTTTGGCTCCCAAGTGGGGGCCTGAGACACCTAAGTGTTCCATGAATGAGCTTCTAGGGGCCCTCCTGAAGTTGTGAATAAATATATATGCTATTTGGGAGACGATTTTACCAAATTCTGGAAACGGTCTTTCTGCTCCCTGCCCCTCAAAGTCCCTTATTCATGTGGGAAATAAAACCCAGTAGTGTAACATAGAGAGTTCCTGGGTGATGCAAACGGTTAAGCGTTCAACTACTAGCCTGAAGTTTGGCGGTTCAGACCCACCCAGAGGCACCTTGGAAGACAGGCCTGGTGATCTGCTTCGGAAAGATCACAGCCATGAAAATCCTATGGAACAGTTCTACTCTGCACTCACAGGGTTGCCTTGAGTTGGAATTGGTTTAACAGCGGCTAACAATAGCAGTAGAACATAGGAGTCTCTGGGTGGTACAAATTGTTAACACACTTGGCTGCTAACTGGAAGGTTGGAGGTTCAAGTCTGCTCAGAGGTGCCTCAAAAGAAAGGCCTAGTAATCTACTTCCAAAAAATCAGCCATTGAAAACCCTATGGAGCCTGTTCTAATCTGACACCCATGGGGTTGCCACAAGTCAGAGTGGACCCGATAGCAACTGGTGTAGAACATAAAATACCTCCGGAACGGTTTTCTTTTCTGACTCTTGCTGGGGTTGTAGAATTGCTCAGCGGCATCTTAGAGGGACCCTGGCGTGAGGGGATAGCAGTGACTGTAGTGGACATACTTAATTCTGTCTGATCAACACTCTTAAAACTAGCCTTAAGGTCAACCATAGGAGAAGACCAAGGCTTAAACATCTTCAAAAAGGTTGGAAACCTTTGCTGTTGATGGTATCCTAGTGCCAGGGCTGGCTACATAATCTGTTAGACCCATTGCAAAATGAAAATATGGGACCTCTTGTTCAGAAATTATTAAGAATTTCAATACAGCAACAGCAGAGCATTAAACCTAGTGGGCCCTTTTGTGTGACCACAAAGTTTGCACACCCATACAGCCGGCCCTGCCCAGAGCAGGCCCATTGAAAGCAGCCAGTTTAACTAGCAGTGTTTACTTGTCTTATGAAACTTTTCCCCAAAGTCTTTTCTTAGATTATTGGCTACAATCCGTAATGGATTCGCTGCCTACCAACTAGAATGGAGTTAATGATAATCAGACCTGTATGATAGCTGGCCACTTTTAATAATTATTATTTTATCCACGGTCATGTTTGGAAATATACAAAGGCCTATTTTCACGTAAATTAAAAGATAATTTAATACAACTGATAAATCTCTCATTACTGTTGGATCCCAGTTTATATTACCTAGTAGCATTTCTTGTCTGGATCATGTTCCTCTAAAATAAAGAATGTTGTGAAAGAAACGCATTGGCTCGGTGCCCTTCTGGGACATCACAGACTTTGAAAGTTTAGACCTTGATCCCCTAATGTTGTGAGTTCAGGTTCTCAGTTAAGAACATGGGCCATCTTTTCATTGGTATTCCTAGCGAGTTTTAATTAATTGGGGATTAAAAGGATTGAAAGCGGTGGCCTGTGGGTCTAACAGAGGTTGAGCTCTCAGGAGTTCTCCTGACAAAGAGCAGGGGAAGGCTATAATCATACTCTTCCGGAAGGATTAGTTCCAACAGAGACTCTGTTTTTGCTAACTCTGTAATCACTGCTGTCTTTAGAACCATGTTTCCAGGCATCTCCCAAAATATAGCCTTGCCTTTCTAACCTAGGCAAAAGTTAGTATGCCTGGATATCGTTTGGTCCAAGGGAGTTGTAAGGAGGCAGACCTGAAGTATATGGTCAGGTTCTGAGCTAGAGGGCAGACGAGGGTCCTTCCCAGATAGCAGGCAAGAAGCGCTGTTGGATTATCGACCTCATAGATTAAAGCAAACAATCAAAACAACCAAGCCAGTTGCCATCAAGTCAGTTCTGACTGATGGTGACCCCATGTGTTGCAGTAATGGCTGTGATCTTTCATAAGCAGATCGCCGGGCATTTTTTCCAAGGTGCCTCTGAGTTCGTTCAAACCACCAACTTTTCAGTTAGCAGCCAAGCGCTTGACTGCACCATCCAGGGTCTCCTATAGAAGCCGTGGCTGTTAAAAACCAGAGTACTGTAGTCTACATTATTGTCTTTCATTCATCTTTACCAAATTCCCAACTCAGGAATCCTGTCCTGGCTGAGATTTATTTGTTTTAAACTAAAAATAAACACCTCTAATCCTCTACCCCTTGGGACAGCTCAGCTTTCTTGTTTGGAGTATGAGTTTTGGGAGTTTTCCTCTTTGTGGCTCATCGTTCGGCCCCTTCCCTAACCTGACTTGTTGACTATTCTCTGTGTTACATTCATGCCACCCTCTCTGGTTAGGAGGAAACTCTCTGCTTGTTATCAAAATAGTGGGCTGTTTTTCTACTTTCTCCCTCCCTCTCACCCATTGTATTTCAGTGGGGTGAAAAGGTCTTCTCTTTTCTCTTTCTCCTCCCCCTCAAATCGCTCTATTTATAACTTTCAGATGTTGTCACGCATAGACTTCCACTCACTCTGGAGGGTGTTTTTTATTTGTTTAAGGCAACGTGTTTCCTGGTCTGCAAACCTTGTTTCCCAAAGTAGCTGCGATGGGATTATTCCACATTCACCTCCTACCGGCAGTGTCTTTGCTTCTGGCTGGAAATGGGGATTTGGCAGCTCCGCACTTGCCTGGGGTCACAGTCCATGGTGCTCCAGGCTTGCTGGACAGAATAATGACTACCTGAGGGCAGTCATCTGGTCACGTTTGGTTGAGATGAGGTTGGAAACTTTTCCCCTTAATGACTTGAGGAAGAAAGACTTAAGTCATGCTCCTTGCTTGCTTTCTGCTTGCACCCCTTTAAACTTTGCATGGGATGGAAATTAACTCTGCAATAAACCCCAAACCAAACCTGTGGCCATCAAGTCGATCCTGACTCAAAACGACCCTATAGGACAATCTCTAAGGAAGCCACGTTTCTCCCACGGAGCGACTGGTGGGTTTGTGCTGCTGACCTTTCGGTTAGCAGCTGAGTGTTTGACCATAGCACCACCAGGGCCCAATGCAAATAAATATGCTTCCCAGACTGCTTTTGGTAGTGAATTCCTTCTGACTCAATGCATTATTATGACTAAACCTGGTGTCAAATTGCCCCTCCCTCCTTTTAAACTTTTTTGTTTAGTGCCTTCCTTCAGATGATCTTGACATATTCCAACCACCTTAAATTTACACCTGATGTAAATGCCTCAAAGGCGAAAAACCAATTTTGATTCAAAACACTACAGTATGAATTCTCACAAGCAACTTTATGATTAAATATGTGTCTGCAAATTCCACTGTTAGTTCACAAAGCGAGGCTTCTTGGGCTAGACCCTACCCAGACCTGAGGGCAGGTTCGGGGTTTTATCTGTTTGTAGTGATACCTAGAGCTTAGTATCTGCGTTTAGAGTGTGTTTAATAAATCTATGATGGAATCAGTGATTCACAGCTCCCTGAGCCATCTTAGTGGAATACGAATATGACCCTAGTACCTTCCTGCTCAGAAACATGTAAACTCCTTGGTGTGGCCTTCAAGGACTTTCCCAGTCTGAACATCAAGCCACTCTTGCAGCTGTGTCTTCCACACACTCCCATCATTCATGGCTCTGCCATCCTGGACCACTGGCCTTTCCCAGCCCTTCTTTACCCTGACCTCTTCTTCTTGCCCATAATTTTCCTCTTGGGGGAAAGCTTGCCATTCAAATCTTGCCCCTTCTTCAGAGCTGGCATCAAATTCTGATTCCCCTCTCCAAACCGAAACCAAAGCGATTGCCGCTGAGTCGATTCCAACTCATAGCGACCCTATGGGACAGAGTAGAACTGCCCCATAGGGCTTCCAAAGCTGTAGTCTTTACAGAAGCAGACTTCCACACCTTTCTCCTGCAGAGTGGTTCAAACCGCTGACCTTTCAGTTAGCAGCCAAGTGCTTTAACCACTATGCCACCAAGGCTCCTAGATTTCCCCCTACCTCCTTTGAATTCCTATGATCTTTATTTACTCAACAAATATTTTGTGTGTGCCTACTGTGTGCCAGG
This sequence comes from Dugong dugon, assembly GCA_030035585.1. Lineage (NCBI taxonomy): Eukaryota > Metazoa > Chordata > Mammalia > Sirenia > Dugongidae > Dugong > Dugong dugon. The sequence goes on along the minus strand of CM057480.1, from coordinate 14,030,945 downwards.
CACCATACTGGACATATTTTTAGTTTCTGCCTCCATTAAAGTCTTTTATCACATGGCTAGGTGGCATCATATGCTCCATACTGTTCACTTGACTCATGGTTCCAGGTAGATTAAGAAAGGGCAAAGACCGCGCCTTATACGTCATTGTATGCCCCAAGAGAGCCGACATATCTACTCCAGTTAATTGGCACTGAGTGAATGACTTGATAAGTGAATGAGTAAATATAGAGATGGCCTTTGGAATCATGAGGTTGTCCTCCCACAACAGCCTATATTGTTTGGGGATTCAGAACAATATTCTGTCCTTTTCTGAGAATCTGTAATTTAAACACAAAATGTACCTTGGAAATTATCCAGAAGAAAGCTTTGAGAAAAGAGGTTTAGTCATTAACAATAGCTACCATTCACTGGGCACTTAACTATGTGTTAGGCATTGTGCTAACCACTTTACATGCATTTCCTCATTGGATACCCACAGTAACCCCATGAGGTAGATAATTTTATTATTCTTATTTAACAGATGAGGAAACTGAGGCTTTAGTATAACTCACCCAAGGTCACACAGGTAGTATGTAACAGTCAGAGCTCAAATTCATATGTGTCTGAACTAAACCTAATTCTTAACCACTAGGCCAGTATCTAAACCAATGAAAGTCACCCTCTGGGGCAAGGAGTGGGGGATATTATATGTGGTAGCATCTGAAAACTCAAAGGTAAAACACGGTCCATCTATGGAAAAAAGCTACAAAAATTATAATAATGATTCAAGAGTAGTGGAGGTGGGAAAGTGGCCCATCTTAATCTCATATCAAAATATGAAAAAGAGAGGAAGATAAGCCGCTTTTCTCCATGTCCTTATAGGTTTGGGATTTAAGACCAACCCATCAAGGGAATTATGAATTTTTAGGTATTTAAGTATAAGAGGGTATTTATTTATTTTTTTATTACACTTAAAATGAAGGTTTACAGAGCAAATTAGTTTCTCATTAAACAATTAATGCATATGTTGTTTTTGAGACATTGGTTGCCAACCCTTTGACATGTCAATACTCTCCCCTTCTCAACCTTGAGTTCCCCATTACCAGCTTTCCTGCCCACTTCTGCCTTCTCGTCCTTGCCCATTGGTTGGTGTGCCCATTTAGTCTCGTTTTGTTTTATGGGTCTGTCTAATCTTTGGTTGAAGGGTGAATATAAGAGGATATTCAGGTAGAAGAGAAGCGGTTCTATTCCCTATTGCTTTAGGACGGTGGTTGTTCTGCACTGTAGATAATAGGGGATGAGTTAGAGAAAAGGTACTTCACACCTTTGGGGGAATAGAAGTAATCTGGACAGAATATGAGTGTTCCGTGATTATTTCTAAGACATGAACGAAATGCTTATAATGCATATGTGGCCTTCTCTGTCTCCCTCCCCCACCCCCACCCCCACCCTTTCTTTGGTTGGACACCCGTTCTTTGACAGCAAGAGTAGAAGAGCATGTGAAAATCCATGGTTAGAAAATATATGACTCAGTTTGTGATTCAGATTTATTTTCTTTATACTGGTAACTAGGGTGTTTATTGTGTTACTAGTTTTGACTATCACGAACAATCAACCAAAGTTATAATTAACCAACATAGTCATGGTTAGCCAACAGAAGTCATAGTTAGACAACATAAGTCATGGTTAACAGACAGAAGTCATGATTAATCAACATAAATCATGGGTAACCAACAGAAGTAATGATTAACCGACAGAAGCCATGGGTAACCAACAGAAATTATGATTGACTAATGAGATTACAATTAATATCAGTAGATCTTTTACAACTTCAGAGAAATTTGGTTGCTCACTTTCTTACATGTAGATAACATCATCCTTAAGGAATACAGGGAGCCCTGGTGGCATAGTGGTTAAGAGCTCAGCTGCTAACCAGCAGCTCCTTGGAAACCCTACGGGGCAGTTCCACTCTATCCTATAGGGTCGTTATGAGTCAGAATCGACTCGACAGCAACGAGTTTATTTTTTGGGTTTTTTTAAGGAATACATTTGATATTGAGAAATATTTATGGGATTAAGGTATAGTAAACCCAGGACTATCACTCCGGCTCTGTGTTTGTACCTGTGGTCCTTCTCATTCATTCATTTCATCAATTATTTATTGAATGTCCACTATATGTCAGATTCTGTCCCAGCCCTTGAAGTATTCAGCTGGTATATACCAGTACAGTTTTATTAGGTGTTGAAATACTGAAATACTTCCCTACCGGTTGGTGAATAACCATGTCTTGAGTCCCTCTACCCCCATCCAGTGGCACTGTCCTAGTCACAAAGAAGCTGGATTAGGCATTGTCTGGAGTCCACCCTGGAGCCCACCAACCTGCCTGCTCTAGTCCTCATACTTCTCCCCTGTCAGGGAGGCCTAGATCCCAACAAGGAGGATGACACACTTGGTGACGTGTGATACTGTGGCACCCTAATGGGGAAATGCATAATGCCTAATTGACCCCCTGAGGTTGTAACCACTAGCCATAGGATGGTATCTCCCCATGCAACCTCTAAAGCAAACATTAAAACCAGTTGCTGTCAAGTCAATTCTGACTCATGGTGACCCCATGTATGTTAGAATTGAACTGTGCTCCATAGGTTTTTGTTTTTTTAATTGAGGTGACAATATACATAACAAAACATACATCATCTCCACAATTTCTACATAAATAATTCACTGAAATTGATCACATTCTTCAAGTTGTGCCACCATTCTTGTTATCCTTTTCCAAATTATTCCACCACCATTAACATAAACTCAGTGCCCCCTAAGCAGAAACTCCCACCTCTCCCTCCCTTCTACCCTGGTAACCACTAATAATCTTTGGTTTCTACATATTTGCTTATTTCATATAAATGAAATCATACAGTATTTGTCGTTTTGTGACTGACTTATTTCACTCAGCATAATGTTTTCAAGGTCCATTTGTGTCGTGGCATGCATCAGGACTTCATTTCTCTTTGTGACTGAGTAATATTCTATTGTGTGTGTATACCACATTTTGTTTATCCACTCATCTGTTGATAGACATTTTGCAAGAGGGTTTTCAGTGACTGATTTTTCAGAAGTAGATCATTGGACCTTTCTTCCGAGGCATCTGTGGGTGGACTCAGAACTTCCAACCTTGTAGTTAGCAGCCAATCGTGTTAACTGTTCACACACCCAAGTACTTCTGAAATAGACAGTACTGTTGTTTAAGATTTTGAATATCATCCTTGAATAGGTGTAATATAGGAAGAAAAACAAAATACCAAGGTTGCCTAGAAGAGGAAGCCTTTATGTGTACTTGAATCAGTCAGAGAAGGTTTCTGGATGAGGTGATAAATAAGTCTTGAAGATCTCATGGAAATTTCCTGGGTTTACTGGGAAGAGGATGTTACAGGCAAATGAAAGAGTGAAATTGTGGTGTCAACATCCCTATTGTTGGTGTCAGAACACCAGGCCCGAAGGCTTGTAGCCACTTGCTCTTGGTCCAGTTGTTGAAGCATTCCATCTTCTTTTCCATGTGAATAAGTCCAGCCATGGATACCTGTCTCAGGTCCCTGATAGAGGTGTTGATGCTCAGTTCTAAAATAAATGCACAAGCTATCCAAAAACCCTCTTGTCGGTGTCCTTTAAGCTCTAGGCTAGTCCCATGAAATTTCTGTTCTTGCCCATAGAGGTTGAGGTACTCTCCTTCCTTAAACTTCAAACACCACGTCCTCCTTGACCATTGTTTTTGCCCATAGAAACTCCCTCATCCTAATTCTGTAAGCCGTTCCAACTCATCACTCCTTGGTGTGAAGACACATTCAGAATCCCAGAAATGTACTGCTGGAAGGAATTTTGGAAATAAGTCACCCACTCCTCATGTAGGAGATGAGAGACCTTAGCCCCCGAGCACTTGTGACTTGCCCAAGGCTGTACAGTTGTGATAAGGAGCTGTAGCTCTTTCTCTACTCCGTTCTACCTCCTCTTTCCCCTGAGGTTGCTCCTCCAACTGGGGCCAAATCCTTCCTCTTTATCCTCTTGGCTTTTCTGACCCAGCCACGCCATCAACCTGTCTTTACCCTATCCCACTGACTTCAAGAACTATCACACCTGAACTTAGCACTTCTAACGTCCATTTTTATACACGACTGGTTTTGGTGAGAGTTTTGTTTCCCAAAGTATGGGGCTCCGAATTTTAGGTGGGATGGCTTCATGGTTTAAAATCTCATGGATTCACATAGTGAAACAGTTCTTTCTGAGTTCCTCATAGAGAAAGTCTCAAGTGAGTGGTGATATGTCTGTAACACTTACTGAGCTCCCTTTTTAGGAAAGAGTGAGCAGGCCTGGGGCACAATGCCTTTAGCAGATCCAATATCCCGCTAGAGTGAAATACTATCTGATTACTGTATTATTGTTTTACCTTCACTTTATTTATTTTATGAGTGCCTTCTAATATTGACAGTTGGTGCTGGTTTTCCAGTTAACCCAGAGACTAAACCTTTTTATTGAAAAGAAGGTTAGAACTAAAAGAAAAAGTGAACCTAAATACAAATATTAAGTAAGTACAATTCAGGAGGTATGGGGATATGGCCACACACACACACACACACACACACACACACACAAAGTCCTTAAAGCAGTGGTCTATAAGGGAGAAAGGTTTATATAACAATTCATAGTATCGACTGGGGAGAAGGAGGATTTGTATAATGTAAACCTGTCTCTGGCCCCAGAGGGCATTTCTGTTTACCCAGCCCATGTATAAAAATACCTTGCAGCGTATATTTTAGTCAGCAAGTATTCTACTGTGGTGGAAATGATTTACTGAAACTTAGACCTTCTCCTGAAATCCAGCCAAAACTTTGATTTGGAAAACCAAGAAGTCCTATTTAGTTTCTGCTGTCATTATGACTGAACTACCCTGGCTGGATAATTAGTGACATATAAAGTTCTTTAATTCTCTCTCTTCTATCATTTGAGCATCACCGGATTGTTTTTCTCCCCTCTGCGGTCACTCACTAAGAATTTGCTGAGCTGAATGTTGGGTTTTTGGTAAATGAAGGAGGAGGTCACCTTTGTCCATCACTCACTTCCTTCACACATACAGAAAAGACTGTATCTTCCACTATGTCAGTGTTCCTTGGCACGAGAGCAATGGATGTTTCTGTAAATTGAGTTTGTACATCTGGCAGCCAAAAGTGTCCTGTAGGTATTTTTTGCAGGGAAACGTATGTTTTGAGGTGTCCGTTCTACACAGATTCTGTTCGGGTTTCAGAATATTTGGAACTTGTTATTTTAGATTCTGAGCATATTTGTAGCTCCAGAGGTACAAAAATAAATTGTGTTTTCTTGGAAACTGCGTGCATCTGGGATATGTGACAAGAGCTGCAACCTTAAACAAGCTTTCCAGGCATTTACAGTTGAACCATGCCAGTAAAAATATGTTTATTCAGACATTAAAATCCTAGGGTGCCCACGTAAATATCCTAAACAAGGTACGTTACATGAGCTTTTGTTTAATGTGCTTTAGCTTTGAATGTTTTTAGTTCTGGATCCTGGAGTGCTAATGTACTACAGGGAAAGTTGAACTCAGATAATGAGTCTTATTTTCCGTTCAGCACATTTGGCAGTGGTGGTTTTTACATCCAAGAGAATTGTTTCTAAAGTAGGCAAAAGTCAGTTCACAATTGATAGGGTGAAGCTCCTTGCTTTGAATACTCATAGAAGTATAAGAGGTCCTTTCCTACTGGGCAATTAGAAGCGAGAAAAGACAGAAGGTATACCCTTCCCTCACTCTTCATTCATCTCTGTATTCATTAAGCATCATTTGGTTATCGAATGTTTGTAAAGCAATATGGTAGAAATGGGAGGACAAAGAGATAGTTAGAGACCCTGTCCTTTAAGAGCTTAACATCAGCTTTATTCCCTCAGTGTTTCACAAAAATCATGATGCCTTGCTTCTTTTGTCAAAATATAGTATGCAAAAAGTTAAAAATTGTATCTGCTATTCAAATATGCAGTCAGGTTTATTTACCTCATTAATGAAGCAAATCGTTAGATAATATAGTTGGTTCAAAGGAGGATGTGGGAAAAATAATCAGAGTAGATGAGTAAGAAGCAAGGGTAGAAGGGAGGAAGGAAGAAAAATAGATATATGGGTAGATAAGATAGATACGTAGGTGGATATGGTGAAAGGGAAAAAAACGCTGGAATAAGATTGCAAAGTCAAACATAAAACTTATTAATGTCCTACAAGGTAATAAAATAATAACCATGGGGGTTATGTTTTCTGCCAGGTAGAAATCTTTTGCACTTATCCACTACTACCACCATTGCCATTGAGTCAATTCTGCCGCATAGCGACCCTATACTAGACAAAAATTATTTGTGACTTTCCAGTCTTCTACAATCTTTATATAATCTGGGTCCAATCAATAGTAAACAGTAAGTCCAAAAAAGTTACATTTCTCTGGAGTGTCTGATGACTCTTAGATGGGCTTGTCAGTGTTGTAGTACAGCGCTGTCCAATAGAACTTTCTGTAATTACGGAAATATTCTACATATACACTGTCCAATATGGTAGCCATATGTGGCTGTTGAGCACTTGAAATACAGTGTGGCTGAGAAAATTGAATTTTTTCATTTTGTCTAATTTTAATTAATTTTTATTTAAATAGCCGCATGTAACCAGTGGCTGCCATATTGGACAGCATATCTCTGATGTGCCATTAAATGGGCTTTCAGTAATTTTTCTGCCTTATTTCCAATTTTGAATAAATTTTGCAAATTAAATCATATTTTAAATGCCGTAGCAGGAGCTAAATATGTAAAAGAACTTGGAGAAGACCCCTTTGAAAAGATCTCATTCTTTCATGAGGCAAATAATTTCTTTTGCAAATGCAATGCCCTCATATATTGGGTTTCTTGATAGTGGGTTCACTTGAAATTGTTCTGCCCAGCAAGGGAGCCAGTCATGAAGCTTAAGCCTGTTTGAAAGGAACCCAACTCTGCATTATATTTTCCAAGTGCATCTTCTTGGTATTAATTGTCCTTCTCAGGATAACAGTCACGTCTAGTTTTGATTAAAAGGGACTTTCTGGTTTGCAACAAAGCGGGAGCCGCTATCAGTATTTCTCAAGGGTTTTAAGGTTAAAATAAGTTGACTTTTCTGCTGCCATCATTTCATTACGCAAAGAGAGCGGTCAACGCATTGATGAGGTTGGCTTTGCTTTCGCATGAAGATTGGTTGTTTCACTTAGTTTTCTCATCTTCTCGCTTGCTTGCAGGGGTTTTTCCGTAGAAGTATTCAGAAGAACATGATTTACACTTGTCATCGAGATAAGAACTGTGTTATTAACAAAGTCACCAGGAATCGATGCCAGTACTGTCGACTCCAGAAGTGCTTTGAAGTGGGAATGTCCAAAGAATGTAAGTGGGTCTCGCTTTTCTTTCCTTCCTCTTTGCCTTATCCGTATGATTTGCTCAGTTTCCAAAAAATCAAAATGTGGAGGACATCAGTACGAGGAATTCAAACATGACACTAATGGTATATTGCTAAGGGTAGGTGTAAACAGAGATGATGTGAAAATAGAATAACTGGAGATTTTCAGATAAAACTTGAGTGGCAGTTGGTGAAAAGGCAGGAGCTGGATGTCATGGATGGCAGATTTGTATTCGAGTCATTACTAACTCAGGGTGGCACTCAATCATATCACACAAGCCACTCAGTGGCTCTGTTTCCCTGTCTTGACAGTGGGAATAAGGATTTTTCCCTGTGTCAGGAAGGATAAAATGGGACGAGAGGCATGGATGTTAACAGTCATAACAGTCTGGTTTTTTGTGAATTAAGGGGAAAGGAAAGAGACTTTTCTTGTAGAAACACATTTAGAAATTTGGGGCCTTGACATTTTTCCAAGCTTGACTTAGCTTTTCTCTGCCAAACCATCCTCTCTTCCAAACAATAATACATTTTATTAATGCAAAAGAGAGCAGTTTAGTAAATTAAACATTGGTTAGTGGTCCATAAACATCTGATAATGGGAATTTGACGTAAACATGCTTTAATATACACAGAGTATGTAGACCACAAAAAATGTTCAGTACTTGTGGTCTCTCTTTGGTGCTTTAAATCTAGAGAACAACAACACCAAAAAAAAAAAACAAAAAAAAAAACAAAAAAAACCCATTGCCGTCAAGTCGGTTCCGACTCATAGCAATCCTATAGGACAGAGTAGAACTGCCCCATAGGTTTTCCAAGGAGTGGCTGGTGGATTCAAACTGCTGAACTTTTGTTTAGCGGCCATAGGTCTTAACCACTGCACCACTAGGGCTCCAGAGAACAACAGAATGGCAGGCAAATAGCTTGGTTCAGACAGGTCTAAGGAAGACGTAAGGATGTGTGCCAGGTGAAGCTCTTACGAGTTTTCTGCTTCTTCACTCATTGTATCATTTGGGGATTTTGTGAAGGCCCACTGTGCATCAGGCACTGAGTTAGGGGACTCTGCAGAAGTGTGGGACATGGCCACTGCCCTCCAAGAATGTGGGGTGAAAAGCCAGGCACCCCAACCATGATCCTACATTGAGGCTGGAAGAATTATTTACAAGCCAAAGGTTCTTAGATTTTGTAACTTGGAAGTATGGCCTTGGGGAGATAACTGACTGAAGAGGGAAGACCCTCTAAGCTGAGCAGCATAGCTTGATGGTGCCCAGCTGGGAGACTGGCCCTCTGTTGAGAGTTACCACTTGTGGGTTCTAGTGGATGTTTCTTGGTAGCCTACCTAGCATCCATCCCATCCCTTTACCTTTCCTAACTACACCCAGAGTTTAGTTCACTTTTCTGCCCCTCGTATTTTTACCCTTCAGAGAAAACTTCAGGATTAGCATCAACTCAGTTGAGTCGAGCAATCAGCATACTCCACGCCCACCCATGATCACTGATTCATGTGAACATGTAACCTAGGCTGACCCAACGAGAGTAAATTGAAGACTCATGCTTAGAATATCGAGACAGAAGTGACCTCCCTTTCAGTGCATGTGGATGAGGAAGCACGTAGACACAGGTACCACTGGCAAGTATCCTCCAACCCCAAAGGAAGTCAGCTGAGAAAAAAGCAGGCGCCATGGATGGAGGAGTGGAAAGCCAGACAGAATGTGGCCCCTTAATGGCATCAATAAGTTGCTAAACCAACCAACCCTGAAACCTCTGGCTCCAGATGATTTTGTTATACATGCCAAGAATTACCCTTCCAGTTAGCTTGGGTTGGAGTTCCTGGCCATATTTAGAGTCCTGATGAACAAGAAGGGACTGGACCATCAGACAGGGAGGCAGGGAGGCATCTTGCATGTGCCATCCCTTCTGCGAAGGATCTTTTCCCTGTGGGTAGTCCTATCTATAGATGGTGGGCCATTAGTCCACATTTCAGCCACAACCCTTTGATCCCTCTAAGTTTACAGCTATCAAATTATTTGAAATCAATGAATGTGGGTATATAAAGCTCATATCCAGTTCTGACCCACATTTTACCATTGAAGAGGAAAGCATGATATTGACTTGAAATGAACAGATTATATATAATCTGTAAATGAGACTCACAGGACAGTTACCTAATGCACCATTTCTAGTTTGAAATTCTGTAGACATGGATGTCACACTGTATTTCTGTGGGAGAATTTCAGTTCAGGCTGAAATTATAAATGAGCAAGCCAGATGTGGACTTGGGGAAAATTCAGTATTTTGCGTGGGCTGGAGACTCATTTCCTGCTTGCATTAGTTAAAACCCATATTCTGCTGCTCTGTAAAGACTGGCAGCTTGGTTGGCAGTTAAAAAATATATATATGTTTACACTCACAGGAAGATTCTAGTTTCAATCTTCAAGGAACTTATCACCTTAATTAAATTTAAAAAATATAGAAAAGGGATGAAAATGAGATAGTTATGTCCAAGGAGACAAAAATAAATATATTTTTGTTAGAAGGAAGTTGAAGGAGAAGAAATAACTCCCTGGAGTATAAGGATTGAGGGTCTAATAGAGTATTTTTTTAAAGTTGAAACAGAAGGAAGCAGGAACACATGAGAATCAGTAACTAATTATACCACAGTATATGCCAACTGAAATGAACCCAAGAATAATAGATACTTGTAGAGTGTTAGAACTGAAAAAGGATCTTAGAGATTGATTTTCACTCACCTCTCTTATTTGACATGCAAGCACTTTCGGACCCAGAAAGATAAAACGGTTTTCCTAGTAATCCCAAACTGGCCAAATGCAGAACCAAGACGTCAAGTCAGCCGCCTCTTTGCAGTGCTGTCTCTGCTAAGTTGAGAGTAGCAAGATTCACGTATGTTTTAAGTATCAATTCTAGCCATAGGACATGTCAGTTCATTTGTATTTCTCAGAACTCTTTGGATGCAAGTGACTGAAAATCCCATGCAAAGTGGCTTAAGGTAAAAACTTGGCCCATGTAACTGAAAAGTCCGGAGTAACAGAGTCGGAGCCAAGGACACACATTTGTTTTCAGGGTATTGTTTCTCCTAGTCTCTCACAGCTGTTCTTCACTGTGATGACTTCATTCCCAGGAAGATTTTCCCTTGCTGTAGCAAAGATGGTCACCAACAGTTCCAAGCTGATAGTCTACCCAATGAAAACAGAGATTCTTAGTTTCCAGTCATTCCATCAAAGCCTAGGGGCTGATTCCAATTGGCCTAACTTAGGTCATGTGCCTTTCTGAGAACATATGACTTTGGCCAGGGGATAGAATACTGGGATTGGGTAGATCTGGATCATGTACTAATCCTAGAAGCCCAGGATTCAGGTAGGTACCACCCAAACCATGTGGGTCAAGAGTGGGGGAACAAACGACTCTCACGAGGAAATCAGAAAGACAGGAAGGAAAAATGACCTCATGTCCTCCATGACATGTCAAGTCCCACAGCCTGCTCCCAGAACATTCTTCTCAGTTCTTTTATGCTGTGAAGAAAAAAAAACTGAAAAAAAAAAGTGAAGTATCCTATTCTAGTAATAATGGTAGCTAACATTCAGAAGGTATTTTCTATGTGCCAGTCACTGCACTAACCACTTCTAATACTTTATTCCATTTATTCTCCCAATGGCCGTGTGAGAGAGGTTAGTTATTTTCTTCTTCTTCTGTTTTTTTTTTTGGCAGATGTAGAAGCTGAGACACAGAGAGGTTAATCAGCTTACTCAGGGTAACACAGCTAGTAAGGGGCAGCACTGGGATTTAGACTCAGTTTAATCATAAAGTCTGAACTTAAACTGCAATAAATACTGCGTCCCATAATAAGCAGGTTTTAAAAATCTGAGTTCACATAACCTTCCTGGTCTATTTTATTGCCAGTGGTTAATAAAACAATAATCATGCCCCTCGCTCTATATTAGAGGTAAACTCCACAGAAGACCATGTGCAGATTTAATTTTTATAGCTCAAATTTGGTTTTAAAGGTGCACGGGGACTTCCTAGTGAAAGAAATCCTTCAGCATGGCCCACCAGAAAAACCTGATTATTTCTTGATTTTTCTGTCTTGTAATTGCTGGTGGGTGTACCTTACATTGTCCAATGCATTCTTATAGAACTAGGGGAGCCCTTTGCAGAGGGATAGCTATCTGTCAGACCATGGAATTTGCAAGTGGTAATGGCAAGTGAAGAGAATCGATTTACAGCATCATTCTAAAAGTGGTACAGAAATTTATGAAGAACTTGGGAAGGAGGCAAAGGAAGCAAAATGGACTCAAAGCTGAGTGATGAGCTTCTCCTGGAGGGGTGGGAGGCTTGTACTGTTGTCAGCAAAGGGAATCATGTGGCAAAGCCCTCAAATACAAACAAGAAAGAAAAAGGAGAAGAAAATAAATGAAGATGTACAATATGGGATTGTGAAAGAGATTCCCAGACAAGCTTATGATACAAATAAGTGTCCGTCATAGGGAAGGAGAAGGTTTGAGGGGATGCTACTTATAGACTGTAGGAAGAAGGCCCTACTGACCGTATGCATTTGAGTTCATTGTAGAAATTCAAATAAATAGTTCAAATCTTTAAGCCAGGGGTCAGCAAGCTTTTTCTAAAAGGTTTGGTGTGGCTTTGTGGGCCATTGATCTCTGTCAAAATTATTCAACTCTGCTGTTGTAGCTCAAAAACAGCCATAAACCCGTTGCCATCGAGTTGATTCTGACTCGTAGCGACCCTATAGGACAGAGTAGAACTGCCCCATAGGGTTTTCAAGGAGTGGCTGGTGGATTCGAACTGCTGACCTTTTGGTTAGCAGCCGAGCTCTTAACTACCGCACCACCAGGGCTCCCCAAACAGCCATAGACTATACACAAACAAATAGGTGTGGCTATGTTCCAGTAAACTTTATTTACAAAAACAGGTGATGGGCTATATTTGGCCTGCAGGCCACAGTTTGCCTTTAAGTGACTAAGCCTGTGGCGAATCATGCAGCTTAGGGCTGCTCTGTGATCTCAGGCTTGGCTCCCCTCCCGCTCTTCTTCCACCATACTGGCCCACGCCTACCTACAAGCCTCGCACCTTCATGCTTCTGCAAAGGCTTTTCCCTAGAGTTGGGCTCACACCTCTTCCTTCACATGAACGCCAGAGCCCACTGAAATGACACCTCTTCTTTGAAGCTGCCCCAAAATATCACCCCACCCTCTAGGCAGAATTATTCATTCTTCCCCCTGTATGCCAGTGTGCTTTGAACATACCACCATGAACCACAAACTTTTTATATTATAATGTAATTCTCCAGGCACCTGTGAGTCTCCCTCACTTAATTATAAACTCCTAAAAGGCGAACATCACGTCTTCCTCACCTTGTCGCTCTGGAACTTAGCAAGATGTTTTACTCGATGAAGCTAGATTGGTTGAGTGGTTAAACGTGGCCATTTAAAAAAGACAACTAAACCTGGCATCTCCCTAGCTTTACTTTCTGAAAATTTGTCAGACATAAGATAATTCTGGGTATGTATCCAGTCAAATCTTGGTCATCCACTTATCTGCTATGGGCCTAGAACGAGTTATTCAACTTCTTTGGGGTTGTCTTTTCTACGTGGATACAAAGAACATTAGTATTGACTAACAGCCCAGGCATGTTGTGAGAACTGATGCTTTTAATCCTGTTCAGACAACAGTGTTTCTGCAGACTGCTTCCTCCTTTCATTTCTCTCCCCTGGAAGACATCAGATCTCCTAGTGCGTTTGCCAGCAAAAAGGCTGAGCTTAGCAAGTGTCTTGTGTACCTGTGGGCAGTAAAAGCCCAGGTAAGGTGGAGAGGCCCCGAAGGCCCGAGATGGCCGAAGTAAATCGGCAGTGGACAAGGGATGGAGTCCAGGATTCATCTTTGCCAAACCTTGGCTACCAAGGTGCTCACTGACAAAAGGAGGGGATCCATGGATAGGCTAGAATCTGGGGTCAGGGGGCCAAAAGGAAAACGAAAGACATGAATTAGGCCAGAGTCCAGACCTGTGAGCTTCAGTGAAGGGAGAATGGTGGACCCTGGATGCCTCTAGCATTTATTTGACCAGGTTCCCACGGGTCTCTGGCCACCCAGATTGGGTACCTCCTTTCTGTAACAAAGATGTTATGGAAGCTGCTCTGTCACCACTCCTGTTATAGCTCTCCTTTTCTGTCTGAAAACCACCAGCATTAAATTAATTCTCTAAGGGATCTTCTTTGGATTGCTCTTTGAACTTAAACGTTTCTGTAGCCCATGTCTGGGAGTCGTGGGCAAAACATGTCTTTGATTTTGTTTCAGCATGCTGCTTACTGTTTATTTTGCAGCATTTTTTTTCTGTGACAGTTTCATAAGTGTATTTGTAGAGGGGAGCAATTGAATAATCTTGGAATTTAAGAGTCCCTCAGCACTCATTGACACCTTCTCATTTGGGGCATATTGAGCTTAAAAACAGCTTTTTATAAAGTCTCTAAATTCCGATTTATACAGTAGACACGAACGTCCCCGTGGTTCGACTGGATGGAATGACTGTGCCTTGTATGCAGACACTTAGATCCTTCCACGGCAGGTTTTTGTTGTTTTGCTTTTCTGTGTTTCTTTCATTTCCCTTGTAGCGTTACACTTATATTCAAATAACCCTTTTGGGTTAGAGGCACTTAACCTCAGCTAAAATCACTTTTGTTGGTGCACAAATTATATTGATGGGTTCACTGTTTCTACTGCTGGATTTTACTGGCTTAATAACAAGGAAATTCAGATTGTAGGTTGCCCTGTGTGCTCAGGAAATTGCATAAAAATCATCATCAGGGCACTTAATGTCTTTGTAATTTTAGTTTATTTCTTCATTTGTCCCGTGTTACATCCGAGCCTGTGACTGCGTTTCAGGTTGATTGTGATCATCATGCTCTGTTCCATGAGAGGCAACAGTAACCCCCCACCTTCTCCTTTCACCCCACCACATGCAGAGCCCCCCGAAGCTAAACAGAAGGCTGGAAACTTCACATTTCTGTGTCTAAAAATGTCATAGAAGCTGGAAAATAAAAAAAATCTACTCCTTTCCGTTTGCCAAATGTTAATGTTTTCCTGCATCCATCCTGGAGATAAAAAAAAACAGATTCCACTCAGGCACCAGTAGCCCAGTCATGGCGGTGCCACTGGGGGACCCAAAGCCCATTAACACTCAGGCTGCAAAGGAAGTGTTAAAATTCCTTCAGCTTGACAGACACAGTTCTTCCCACAGCCTGTCTCCTGGAAAGGCAACCACTCAGCACATTTTCACCTTAGAAAAATGAGAAATTTCCATTACACATCAGGACAGATCAAGGGAAGGAACAGAAGGCTTTGCAGGTTGCCTGAGCTGGGTTCAAATCTGGCCCTACCCTCTAGGTGTCTCATACCCTTGCCTTAGGTAGAAAGAGCTACCCTTCAGGATGGGGATTGTCACGTCAACCTACAGGATTGTTTCATAGATTGGACTTCACGAATGTAATACATCAAGCACTGAGCTTGACACACAGTAGGTACTCAACAAATGCTAGCTCTTCTTTCTGGTTCTTTCTCTGGTGGTGACACACTGTCTGTTTTGTGCTACTGTTGTTACTGCCGCATTATTTGTACTTTAATGGCTACAGCCTGGATCGCACTTCAAGAGAAAAGTGAGGGCATAGGCTGTATTAGTTTTGAATTGTTTATAACACCACGGTGTAGATTTATAGCCCCAAATATCATGTCACAGCACTAAAAATAAAGCTTGCAAGCATAGTTTCTAAAATAAATATCTACCTTCCTTGGCTACTGTAAACTGGGAGGCAGATGGCTCAATTGCCTGGAGATGCTGGGACATGTGTAATCAGAGAATGGGAGGAATTCTGGTATCATGGAACCCAACTCCATGGGGAAAACCGAACTGGGGTATCAGAAAGGATGCCTGGCCCTCTTCCTACCTACTTCAGGCAGCTCAAGGCGAGGCCACTGGGGTCTCTCAGCCAGTGCCGAACCCGAGCTGAATCACCAAGTAGGCTACGTCTCACCTCCCTCCTAGCACCCTCTTGTCTTCTTCCATTTAGCATCTTCCGTCTCGCCTCATGCTTTATGTGGGACTCCGCGGCCACCCTTTCTTTGGGATCTGTCATCTCCCTTCTCCCAGCCAAATCTCGTCCACCCTTTGGCCTCTTCGCCAGTGCTGCTTTTGCAGTCAGCCACATGAGAGCAAAGCTGGGACATCAGTGACAATATGGGAGTCAGTGATCCCAGAATGCTTTACCAACAGTAGAGTCTCCAAAGACTTCTCAGGTCATCCCATGTGGAAAGTAGGAGAGGAAAAGTGTTCTGGTTCCAGGTTTCCTGGGGTTCACAGAGGTGAAAAGGGCTGCCTCATGTCACACTGCTGGCTTAAACCCATGGGTCTTAATTCCATGGCCAGTATCCTGTCAGTTATACTCTGCTGTTCTAACACTGAAGTCTTGTGTGTTTTTAATGCTACAAGGTTTTCAATTATCTTCACTTGTATTTGCTTTCAAATAAAATATTCTATTACTTACGTATGTGATTTGATTTGATAAATGTACTAGCTGAATGCAGTATTTCCCAGAGTTTAAACTCTATGCACAGTGGTATGAAACATAATTTTAGGGAGTAGTGAGCTTGGCATGGAGTGATAGAAGATCATATAGTGATAAAGTTGTTCCATTTTTAGTATCCATTCAATGTTTTTATTACCCATGAGAAAAATCTCGATTTGATGCTAGTACGTTCTTTATTAATACCTCTCAAACCTTTGCTAGTCTCTCTTTTTGATAGAGAGGATAGGACACATTACCTAGCCAGGACTGAACTACATGGTTGTCTTTATTTCAGAGGTATGCAAACTCTTTCTTAAATGACCTTCAAAAATTATTAGGTCCCATTGATATAATGAGCCCATTTTTACCTTTTGCATTTTGCCTCCTTCCTTATCTACACCATATGGATAATAGTATGTTATCTCTCTCATGACCTGAAGTCCTGGCGTTGTTTGATCCGTGGTGGACATAGCCAGATGGAACTTGTAAGTAGGTCCCAACAGAGAAGATTTGCTTTGTCTCAGAACTGTACGCACACACAGTTTCCTCAAATCCATAATTTGTTAAGGTGTACCATTATTTTATATACAACTAAGAAGAAAACACTGCCAATTGAATTGTGATACACGAAAGACTGGAAGACAGGTGGCTGTTTCAGGGAGGGAGACAGGGAAGGAGAGAGGAGAAACCAGATAGCAACCCTGTAAAGAAAAAAAAAAAGGATGTGCCTCACATTCTAGGCTGAAAATATTCTATGTTTTCATCTTGAGCTATTTTTCATTCTGCTTTAAATAGACATTGATAAAACCTCAGTGCCCAAAGACAATCCCCAGCACAGAGAGTTGGCTGAATAAATATGCAAGAGCTTCTAAAATAGCTGGAAGCGAGCCCTTTGTTAGGAAACAAACGTCTCTATGAAAATAGCAACCTAAAATTCTCCCGCAGCCCCTGTGTTCTGGGGCGATGAACAGGGCCCTTTAAGTCCCTTGTTCCGGTAGCAGCAGTTCTCTGGAGGGTGGCTACCTAAGTTGCTCAATAAATCCGTGCAGAGAGTACAGTCTGGAATTTGCTCTTCCTGGAGTGATATCTAGCGCTTAAACACTGTCTCTTCTCCTTCTCTGCCATGGCAAAATATTAGCTATTGCAATTAGGTTATTTTCTTACCCTTTTCCCTTGAAAGCTAGAAAACAAAGAGTTGAGTGATTATCCCATGAGCTAGATTGATGGAGACAGGCATCGTTTTAGTACTGGGACCAAGGAAAGCAGATACCCTATTTCCTCAAGAGAAGGAATCCTTTTGTACTAATGTACCCTTGACTGTCCTAGTACTTCACTCTAATAGTATATGATGCTGCCATGATTTTCTACGTTTTTTTATTGTTTCACTTTCAAAATCATGTTAGGACAGAAATATTCTACATCAGTGTGAAAGAATGCAAGTCCCCCCATTGTTCTTTGCTTGTTTCTTTATTTGGTTCTGTAACATCACTTGGTGAGGCTTCGAAACAGCCTTCTGATTCAGTAACAATGCTTCAGTCTAAAATAGAATGAAGACATTTCGCCGGCTTTTCAAAATGGGCCCATGTAGGAGCCAGTCGTGATATGTATGTCCTTCCAAATGGAAAGATAAAAGTTGCTTCTAGTGAAACTCCAACTCAGGGGGTTTTATGAGAACAGGAAGAGAATCAAGTGCAAAATGTAACGAAGGAAGAATTCTCGCCTGGTGTCCTGTTAGTGTCGGGACAAAGCCCTTGAGCAATTTTCAGCTGAATGGAAACTTGGCGGTGGTGCCTTTGGGCTTTGAGCTCTCAAAAATCTGAAAATATGCAGGCTCAGAATGCATGTCCTTCCTGCCCTCCCACCCCTTGGGTACAGCCCAGTGAGTGATTTCAGGGAGAAGGACATCAGGGTTTCCTCCAGGCTCCTGGGGCTGAGCAAACTTTTGGAGATGGCCTCCCCCAGGACAATAATGGGGTGCAGGCCTGCAGAATGCAAAGCCTCATTTTGTTTTTGCAAACAGTGCATTCTGCCTGGCTTTGGAGTCCTGCATAATAGAATTATGTCTACCAAATTGAAATATGGTACTTCACCCCATCAGAATGGCTGAGGGTAAAAGGACTGACAATTCCAGGTGTTGAAATGTGAAACAACTAGAATTCTCCTACATGGCTGGTGGGAGTATAAACTGAGCCAAATGTTTGGGCCACTGTTTGGTAGTATCTCTTAAAGCTAAGCATACAAATACCAGTGTAACCCAATAATTTTACTCCTGGGTACATACTCAAGGGAAATGAGTAGATAGACCCACCAAAAGACACATACAAGAATGTTCACAGCTGCTTTATTCATAAAGCCAAAACTCAGAAACAAGTCAACAGTAGAATATGCAAATAAATTGTGACATATTCAAATAATAGAATATGCTTAGCAATAAAGTAAAACTGCTAATAAATGCAACAACGTGGATGAATCTCACAGACATAATGTTGAGTGAAAGGGCTCAGAATAAAAGACAACATTGTATGTGATAAATGTAGCAATTAAAAAAACAGGCAAAACTAATCTATGTGATAGAAGTCAGCATGGTAGTTACCCCTGAAGGGGATATTGACCAGGAAGGAACAGGGGAGACTTGAAGGGTGTTGGATGTTCTAAATCTTGGTCTGTGTAGTGATTTTTGTTGTTAGTTGTTGTCAAGTTAACTCCAACTCATGGTGACTGTACGTAAAACAGAATGTGTTGCCCAGTCTGGCGCCATCGTAATGATCTTTGATACGTTTAAGCCCGTTGTTGCGGCTATTGTGTCAATCCATCTCCTTACGTATATTATGCATGTAAGTTATACCTCACTGAAAAGGAAAAGAAAATTGAAATGTGCCAGTAGTATTGGAGAGTGCTGTGGGGTGACCATTACTTCCTGTGCGTAGAGAAATTGTGTTATCACCAAGGAGAAGTGTAATATCCTCTTAGTAGAAGAATCCCCCTCCCTTTTGACACATTAAGTTTCTTCAGGAGGTGTTTTGACCCCTCTGCCTTTTGCCTTTTCCTCTGATTTGGGACTCTTTCCCCTTGCCACTTTGAATGTCTAAGGAGTACCAGAGATGGGATGTTATTCATAATTTACTCTGAGTTCTCTGAGGATGGTTATGTAATACCCGTAATTGCATCAACCCATCTAACGAGCTTTTCCCTTCGGTGCCATGCACGGCAAATTAATAGCCCGTGGATCCATTTACAGCTTGTTGTGTTTTGGAAGACTATTTCAACCATGAGATAATAAACAGCCAAGAAGAAAAAGATAATATAAGAATCTTTATTTTTACATATTAGTAAATTATCAGCAGTATAAATAAATTCCTCTCAAATATGTAATGTAATAAAAATGTTTTTTATGAACCTCGATGGGTTCTAGTTTAATAATTAGTTGGCCGTCCCTTTTACCCATAGTTAAAAAAAAAATCAAAACAAGATGTCTTTTTATTCTAATTAATTAAAAGCAATTGGGACTTTAAATTAGTAAATGATCAAATTAAAACTGGTTTAGGGAAGTTAACAAAAAGGTATGGCTGGTAGAATAGACAACTAACATTTATTTTACAACCATCAGAGTAATTTCTCTATGAACTCTTTATATTTAAAAAAAAAAGTTTGTGTATTTACAAAAAGACCATCTTCATTTCCTTGTCCTTTTAATTTTTTAAAGTGCTTATTACATATTAATGGCAGAAAAGAGAACAGAAAAAATGGCAACTCCTTCCCTAATATGAACAATTTGGTGGAATCTAAGCAATTTATCCAGCATCTAAAATTTAAACGTAAAGACATAAAACCCTTGGTTTGGTGGGATACTGTATTAAAAAGTTTTTAAACATACCCAAACTAATCGAAGTTGGTTATCTATGCAAAAAGGTGATTATAAATGAACTTCAAGGTTTAACATACATTTTTTGTTAATATCCCAATACCGTTGCAAAGAATGCAAGGGAACTTACACAAATATTGTTTAAAAAATCGAAAAGATTAAAACTCAAGACTAAAAGGACAAATAACCTAATTAAAAAATGGACAAGGAATTCGAGTAGATATTTCACTGAAGAAGATATACGAATACACACCAAGAAACGTATAAAAAGATGCTCAACATCATTGGTCAACAAGGAAATGCAAGTCAAAACCACAATGAGATACCACCTTCCACCCACTAAGATGGCTATGATTTAAAAAAAAGGAAAATAACAGGTATTGTCGAGGATGTAGGAAAATTGGAACTCTCATACACGTGGGGATGTAAAATGGTATAGCCACTTTGAAAAATAGTTTAGCAGTTCCTCAAAAAACATAGCGTTACTGTATGACCCATCAATTCTACTCTTAGACATGTACCCAAGAGAGTTAAAAGCATATGTTCACACAAAAAGATGTACACAAATGTTCATAGCAGCTTTATTCATAATAGCCCAAAAGTAGAAACAACCCAAATGTCCGTTAACTGATGAATGGATGGATAAAATGTGGTATAGCCATACAAAAGGAGCCCTGGTGGCACAGTGGTTAAGTGCTCAACTGCTGACCAAAACGTTGGTGGTTCAGACTCACCAGCCACTCTATAGGAGAAAGATGTGGCGGTCTGCGTCCATAAAGGTGACAGCCTTGGAAATCCCATGAGGCAGTTCTGCTCTGTCCTATAGTGTCTCTTCAAGGTGGAATCGACTTGATGACAACAGGTTTGGGTTATTTTTTAATATCCATACAGTGGAATATTTTTCAGCCATAAAAGGAATGAAGTACTGATGCATGCAACAGCAGGAATGAACCTTGAAAATATTATGCTAGGTGAAAGAAACCAGACACAAAAAGCCGCGTATTATATGATCCATTTATATGAAATGTCCAGAATGTGGAAATCTGTAGACACAGAAAGTAGATTAGTGGTTACCAAGAGTTGAGGGGGGAGGGCAAGGAATGAGGAATGACTAATGGGGTTTCTTTTTGACATGATAAAAATGTTCTGGAATTAGATGATGATGATGGTTTCACAACATTGTGAATATACTAAAAACCATTGAATTGTATACTTTGAAAGGGTGAATTTTATGGTATGTGAATTGTATCTCAATTTTAAAAAGCCCAAATGATTATAAAATATGTTAGGCTCATTAACTTAAAGGAAAATAGAAAAATATATCTGGGCATCAGGTTAGCACACTCAGATGTAGATATGCTAGAAGAGGACAACCCATTTGGTTCTGGTGTCCTGATCATCAGAGCAAAAATGGAACAAGGTCGTTTATAAAAGTGTTGGTATCAATAAAATGAAAACAGCTTCACTGTTCAGAAGAATCACAGGTTTTCCAGATACTGAGATCTGAGAAGAATGTCTCCGACGGGTCCTCATAAAGAGAGTGCTGGGAGATGTCATTTAGGCTGTCCTTGACATTTTTCGTTGTTCTTCCCTAGATCATCCCTCCATATAGTTAAACCTCATCTGTTTTCCAAATTGGAATAATAAGGGCACAGAAAAAGCAAGACGATCATTATGACCTTGGACCCAAAAAGAAATAACAATGAAATTGGTGAGAACACAGTAAAGATGATTTCCTCACAGCAAGAGTGGGCTTTCCTTCTCGTTCCATTTCAAATTTGGTAATTTAAAAGCTCTCTTCTTCAAATAATGTCTTTCTGGGTATCTTTTTTTCCCCTCTATTTGATTTTTCCTTTTGAGGCAAAAGTCAATTGTATTTTTTTAGAACCTTATCTCTTTATTAAGATATAATTTACATATCTTAACTGCACAGACCTGAAGTGTACAAGTTAATGTTTTGATAAAAGTATCCATCCTTGTGAGCACCTCCCAAATCAAGATATTAGCAGTTGTTAGTTGCCACTGAGTCAACTTTGATGCACGGTGACCTTATGTGTAACAGAATGAAATATTGCCAGGTTCTGTGCCATCTTTATCATTGTTGGTATGTTTGAATTCATTGTTGCAGCCATTGTGCCAATCTGTCTCGTTAGGGTTTCCCTCCTTTTTGCTGACCCTCTACTTTACCAAATATGATGTCCTTTCCCAGCTATTGGTCTCTCTTGATGATGTGTCCAAAGTAAGGGAGCCGAAGTCTTGCCATCCTCACTTCTGGTTGAATGTTCTGGTTTAACATTCTGGTTGAATTTCTTCTAAGACTGATTTGTTTGTTCTTCTGGCAGTTCATGGTAGATTCAGTATTCTTCTGCAACACCACAGATTGAATGCCTCAATTCTTCTTCCATCTTCCTTTTTTCGTTGTCCAGTTTTCACCTACATATGAGGCAACTGAAAAGACCTTGGCCTGGGTCAGATACGCCTAAGTCATCAAAGTGACATCTTTGCTTTCAAAAACTTCAAAGAGGTCTTTTGCAGCAGATTTGCCCAATGCAATATGTCATTTGATTTGTTGACTGCTGCTTCCATGAACACTGATTGTTGATCCAAGTAGAATTAAATCATTAACAACTTCAATTTCTTCTTCATTTATCATGTTATTTATTGATCCAGTTGCAGTCACATGGAAGCGTTCTAGGGTTGGAATGTTCGATATCTTAATGTGGGTGGGATTATACTTGAGGTGAACTGTTCTGATATCTATCACCATAGATTAGTTTTGCCTAATGGACTTCATGTTTATGGAATCATACAGTTGTGCTCTTCCGTGTCTGGCTTCTTTCATTCGTCATTATGTCTCTGAGAATCTTCAATATTGTTTTATGTGTGTATCAGTAGTCATTTTTTTTTTTTATTACGGAGTAGTATTCCATTGTATGAATATTAGTTCTCTTTTTAATGGATGTTTGAGTTGTTTCCAGTCTGAGGCTATTATGAATAAAGCTGCTGTGAACATTCTTGTACTTGCTTTTTGGTAGACACAGGCACTCATTTCTCTTGGGTATATACCCTAACCCATGAGTGAAATTTTTGGGTCATTGAGTACAAGTATATTTAATTTTATAAGAAGCTGCTATTTTTCCAAAGTGGTTGTACCATTTTATACTCCATCAACAGTGTATGAGAGTTTCAGTTGCTCCACATCCTTATTAACCCTTGATATTTCAGTCTTTTTAATTTTAGACGGTCTGTTGGGATTTGAAGTGGTATCTTGTTGTTTTAGTTTGCATTTTCCCGATGACTAAGGATGTTTCCTTTCTTTTTAATTTAACAAAACTCAATCTGTTTTTAAATTAGAAAGTGTAAAACAAAACTATGCACGGTTTGACCCCATGTTTGTGAAAACACACAGTTGGGAACATACAGCTCAGAATGTTAAAAGCTATATATTTTCTTTTTTGAGCTTACCTGTATTTTATTATTTAACTTTAGTACATATTTGTTAGTTGTGTGATGAAGATAATATGTTTTTTTTTTTTTTAAAGAGGTGAACTATTAGATTAATCTGGGGTAGAACTTTATCTTTCCTAATTTTTCTAACACTGGTGGCTCCACGGGAGAACGATGTAACAATCTGCTTCCATAGAGATTTACAGCCTTGGAAACACCATGGGGTCACTATGAGTCGGAATCAATTTGATGGCAGTGGGTAGGTCGGTTAGTCTAAGCAACACTGGGTATGGCAATGCTTTAGGTAGAAATTACTGAGAAACTAAAATCCAACGCTGTTTTGCATTTGTTTTTTTCCCCAGAGAGAATCAAATCTATTCATACACATTTAGACATCTTGATATCTGAGGTTAACATCTATATTAGACCATGAAACAGGGGTCAGCAAACTTCAGCCTGAGAGCAAATTCTGCCTTGCTGCCTATTTTTATCAATAAAATGTTGAAATACAGCCATGTCAATTCATTTACATATCATCTCTGACTGCTTTCAGGCCACAGTGGCACAGTGGAGTAGTTGAACAGAGACTGTATGACCTGCAGATCCTAAAATATTTACAATTTGACCCTTCACAGGAAAAGTTTGCCAATCCCTGTCATAATCTACCTACTCTCTCTAAGTTTTCTGTTTTAAATTCCAACAGGTTTTGAGAGTTTAGTTGTATGACAAACATATGTGCAGTTTATAGACTTCATTTCTACCCAATTCATGTAAGTTACTCAGTGGTCTTATAATCATATTTTGACAGTTCAGTGGGGGCCACATCTGATTTCAACTTTGGACTGAAAATCCATAAACAAGTATCCTTGTAGGCCCTTTCCCACATCCTGTTATTTTAGATGCAGGAAAAATAAATTTGTCCCTCATAGAAATGCAGCTAATGTAAAATTATGTCACTTTTTAAAACACACATAGATGAGAACTTAAACATCTTTTTGAAATTAAAAAATATATGCCCTGGGTTACAAACAAATTCCTTTCCTAAATCTGTCTTTAAGTTGAATTTGTACGTTAAGTCAGAACAGTTAGATATGGTTTGTGTCTAAAGTCAGTTACTCAAATGTTTGTCTTAGTATAAAGTATATAGTGTATCTTTCTATGCATAAAAAACATTAAAGAAATACTTCCAGATACACTAAAACATCTTTAACATAATAATACAGTAATAATAATAATAATGTTTTGATGCACATTGAAAAATAATGCCCATTTGTTATTACGAACCATTATATGTACTTTGAATTTTTAATGTAATAGGCTTTACGGGGGTTGGTTCCTAACTGTGGGTTGTGTTTAAGTCGGATTTCATAACCCAGGGACTTCCTGTATGTAAGCAGAGACTGTCAATAAACGCACTTGTCTAGAAATTTCTTGTCTAGAGATTGGCCATGAAGGCAATTCTAGAAGAGAAGAGAGAAAGATGTTTTAAGCAGTGGCACCAGAGTTGGAACAGTTAACATCCCAGGGTCACTTTTATTTTTCTAAATGATTATATGTTATATAAAATCTCACAAGTTTACAGCCACACATCATATATAGCGAAACGCTTTAACATCTACATCCCGCTCGTGACAAACTTATTACCCTTCACCATGCCTTTAATAAACTACCGAAAAGGATCTTAAAACAAATGTATCTAAATAAACTTACATGGTGAGCTGGCCTGTCTTAAAGATGGACTCCAAGATAGAAGAACTGGCACTGCTGCCATTTTGTCACCTGTAATATGAAGCTAGAGATTCCTACCCTTTTCATATCTAAGGGAGTTTGTGAGAACAAAATGTCAGGAGTATCAAAAGAAAAAAAAAAATGTGAAAAGTGCCTTGACAAATCAAAATGCTTAAGTAACAGAAGATATAATTGTGGTTAATTTTATTGCCCTAAAGACTGCAGATGAATCTTTATCTGGAACTCCCCCACCGGGCAAAGAGTACGGTGCATTGCTTTTCTCCTGAAGCCACATCACCCAAGACGTCCCATTTGGATGACACAGTGCCCGTCTCCTGTGGAGAAATGTGCTCTCTGAATATCCTTTTCACAGTAGAACTTCCCAGCCTTCTTAGACTTCAAGCTTTGCTCATCTAAAAGATCCAGTCATCTTCCTGAGCTCCCTCCTAGAGCTAATTATACGAAAATGCGGGTGCTCCAAACATCTCCGCACATCTGAACCCATCACAGGCATTGCTGTTTCAAGGGTGAATCAACACGTGAACTTTGCTGCTGCAGGGAGCTGACAGCTTCTTCAGAGTTATTCCTGGTGCCTCTGACAGTTTCTTCGGATGTTTGAAAAAAGTAAGAAATGAGAATCCACTGGGGCTTTGGTTCTACTGGACTATAATTCATTAATAAATGGAGGTGAGATTTGTGTGATAGGCATGAATAAGCCTTCTTTTTCTAATGTAAAAGAAGTCTTTAAAATAGCATTACACAGAGAATCTGGGAAGGTGAGTCCTCATGTTAGCCATGCCCTTGGCTATGCTGGGTGACCATGGACAAATTACTTAAGCTCACTGGGTATTATGCATCTGTAAAACAAGGATGTTGAGGCAATGATCGGGTAGGATCCCTTCCAGACATCACACCATCTGAGACAATAGACTGTAACATTCCCTTAATTAGAGATGGTAAAACCTCTTCGATGAAAATTGTATTTGCTTCCAGGACACAATTACAGTGAGACCTAATTCATACTGTGCTCTGCTCCTAATAAAATAGACAGAGACTTGTTAAGTGGTTTTGGAACATAATGATGTGCCAAGATTGACTTTTCGGGCTGCTTTTTCTTCATATATCACCTTTTTATGTGGAGATCTCTGCACATTTCCATCGTGGTATGCTATAAAAGAGTATCATCATTTGAGAGATGAAATACCTGAGACACAAGGAGGTTAATTACCTCACCCAAGAAAATACATAAAACAAAATACTTCAGCCGGAGTTGTTGAGAGGAGGAGCTGTGTGCATGTCATGGAAGATAAGAAAAGTAAACTTGTAATTATGTAATTTATGTAATTTTTGTGATTATATAATTTACATTTTCTAGGGGATGTAACACGAATATGTAGATTTGAAAACCCATCAGGAGATACGTAATTGCTATCTTCCATGACATTAGACTGGGGTTAGACAGGGAGAAACCCAGAGAAGAAGTCTGAACAACCCCTCAGTAGGCACAAGGAATGGACTTAATTTTATTAGTAGGTGATACCCTACTCATTGCCATTAGCCCAAATCCCCGGCAAAGACCGCTTGTGACTGGCTTCTCATCCTTAACATACAAGCTTCTTCATTTAGCAATAAGATTTTCTTTATACACCCATGAAGACAGAAGCTTGCCAGGAAAGGTGGCAGATTAAATCACTCCATGATACTTTGGAGGAAATAAGTGTTGGCTCCTTCTTGGAGAGCACATTTGGAGAAGGGAGGCAAGGAGAAAGGAAATCTGAGGGCATTTTGGGGATAGGTGCAAAGGTAGAGAAAACTGGGAAGCTTTGGCCCAGAATCAACCATGGCACAGAATTCTAGTCTAAAAGCACCAGTACCAGATGCTGTAGCGTCAAGTCTGATTCATGGTGACCCCATGTGTGTCAGAGTAGAACTGTGCTCCATAGGGTTTTCAATGGTTGATTTTTTGGAAGTAGATCACTGGGCCTGTCTTCGGAGACACCTCTGGGTGGACTCGAACTGCCAACCTTTTGGTTAGTAGTCAAGGGAGTTAACCATTTGCACTACCCAGGGACTCCACTGGAAGCACAGCCCTGGGTGAGACGTTCACAGGTCCTCTCGGATCCTTTTGCATTTCTGTTCCTGAGATGTCCTAGTTTCTAGACCATGCCCGAAGCACACCCTGAGGTGTATGTGGGTATTATGGAATATGGCCCTGGATTTCTGGGTCCAGACTCTGCCCACAGAGCAGGAGATCCAGGCTGGTTGGTCTCCAGGTAGGCACCGAATAAGGTAGAAATGAACGTGTAATCAGAATCCAGTTTAAATGCTCTACTGTTTTATGGGGCTGTCTAGAAAGTTCGGTTGGTCACCAGAACTCGTATTTTACACATGGAAGTATTTGATTTAGTGACAAACTTTTCTCAAAAAATCCAGCACTCAGCACATAGTGGGATCACAGTAAACAAGTGTTTGAGTGTATTGAGACTATTACTGGTTTCTAATAAGTTCTACCAGTGTAACCAGAAGCATTCAATCTTTATACATGAGAAGTTGGCATAGGTCTGTCCATGGGGATGGTTCTCTGCCCTAGATTCTACTTAATTTCTTACTCATTTGTAGTGGTGGTGGGGGGAGGGAGTGATGTAAATCAAATCCTTATAAACAGGAAGACTGTTTTTCAGATACAGGGGGTGATTACTGTTTAAAGGAGGAGTGGAGTAAGTTTTTTGCAAAGTGAATGATCCTTTCATAGCATGAATAATTAATTACCTCTGGGTAATCTGTCTTGGCAATATCATATGAGGCGAGCAAGGGAGATACTGAAAATTCCTATTTTGAGACTCAAGAACACCAGCTTTAATGGAACCGAAACGACTTGGCCGGTGTCGATGGCTTATAAGTGGTTTTGTCAGAAATAGAACGTGGGTGTCCTGACTCCCCTTTGTTACCACAGCATCCTGCTTTTCTGAGAGCATTTTCACCAGCGGAGCTGAATAAACTACAAATTAGGAGCGTCTAGAAATCAGGGGCCATATCTACCCCACCTACTTTATGTGATGCCCTTCAAAAACGCTTAACAAAAGTTTTTTGAAAATGATGAAAAAATAGCTTAGCTATACTTCCTCTCTTTGAGTAGAGAAGCAGTCCTCCCTCACACTTTCAGAATTAAAAGGAGGGAAAATAACCATTAAACTTCTGCAGTGATTTCTACAAACTCTTCTTCTCTTGTGCGGGTCTTATTAGTAAAGTTGCAGAATTTTCTAAATGGGTTATTTTTAGCAGTAGAATAAAAAAAAAAACCCCCCATTCCCATATAAAGTATGATTTGAAAACGTTGTAGCATTCCATCCTGTGGGCAATGCCTAAGGCTGATGCACATTTAATTTTCTGTGGGATTTTGCTGCTGTGCCCTCAATACAGAGATAGGTTGCTCATTGCAGCTGGGAGGGAATTGTTGAAAAAGTAAAAGGCATTCTTGAAGTGTCTGAGAAGCATTTTGAAGTCAGAGCTAAATGGAATGCTGCCTTTCCCTCTGCAAAATGTGTGGCTGATGCAAATTCGAGCTTTCCAAGGAGATGCAGCTTCGGCGATCACCTGACAGTTCTAACAGAGTCAGGAAGATGTGCAACCAAATCGTGGTGACCTACTTTTGTTACTGTGGCACCCAGCCTACACATGGTTTTAAACTAACTCCTTGGAAAATGACAACAGCCACCAATTGCATTAGTACTTTTAAGGTTTCTTTAGTAGAGGTGTTGGCCAGAACCCTTTCCCAACAGGAATTAGGGTTACATTTGAAAAGTACCAGCATCCCTGCTGTTACCACCATCTTCTTCTTGGTCAGAATAAGGACAAGGCTCTTCGGTAATTTAGTACAAATCTGTTTCATCTCATAAAGAAAAGGACTAAAGCCAGAGACTAGCAAACACCTGCAAAAGAAAAGAAGTTTACCTATCTATTTGCCTGTCTGTCTCCTTCTCTCTCTCTGTCTGCATTTTGAAAAGCTTTGCTTTTATGACTCTGGGAAGACATTTGAAAATTACACTTTATGTGGCAGCTTTTCAGTTTGTTTCACAGCCTTAGAAAGTGTTCTAACAAAGCTCTTCAAAAAGTCCACACACTCGTGTTGGTAAATGGATGGATGGACTGAAAAAAGAAAGAAAACGACACGCAAAAATCTTGTCTTTCTGTCTCCAAAAAGAAGTCCTAGGGTAGTGGGCCATCCTGTCTGCCTTGGGGTAAAACACCCAACTCTTTCAAAGGCAAAAACAATATAAAAAATGAAAGCTGGGTGTTATCTTGGGGGGAGAGGCGGAAGACAGAAGGTGAGAGAGAGCTGATGCGGAAGGAGTGGAGAGAGGACGCAGGGAAGAGGACTTTGTGACACCAAATTACCCCGTTTCCCTGTACTCAACAGCAAGCTCCTTGAGGTCAGAAATTTTATAGTTGTTGTCTTTCTAGATCCTCCAGCAAACACAGTTTCTGGTCCCTGAGTTCATTCATTTATTTACATATTTCCTGAGCTCTTACCACTTAATCTTTCAATACCAATACTTATTGTATGCCTGTTGAATGCCAGATGCTGTTCGAGGCGCTGAGAATTAACATTGAAGAAAGAGTCCCAGATACATGGCACTTGTATTTGTGGTTGATGGGGATAGTAGGCAGATGTAAGTAATAAGCAGTTTTACATAATATATCGGATGGTTGTCATTGCTTAGAACTGGGCTGTCCAATATGGTAGCCATTAATTACATGGGCTATTGAGCACTTAGACAATATAAAGAAAAATATAAAGCAGGACGAGGGGGCAGAGCATTATAGATCTTACCAGTACCATTTGACATCAGGTTGATTTTGACTCATGGTGATCCCATGTGTGTCAGGGTAGAACTGTGCTGCACAGAGTTTTCAATGTTTATGACCTTTGGGAAGTAGATTGCCATGGCTTTCTTCCCAAGCACCTTTGGGTGAGTTCTAACTGCCAACCTTTCAGTTAGCAGCCAAGCACGTTAACCATTTGCACCACCCAGGGACTGTAATGGAGGCTATTTTATAATAAGTGGTCAGAAAGTTCTGTCTGGTTAGGAGCTAAGGTAACATTTGAGCAGGGACCTAAATGAAGTGGGGGCGTGAGACAGGGGGAAGAATGTCCCAGGCAGAGGAACAGCAGGTGCAAAGTTCTGTGCTGTATGCTGGGGATTGAGTGGTAAACAAAACAGACACAACATGGTCTTTGCTTTTGGAGTTGTCATTCTAAAGATACCAAAAAAACTCTCATTGCTGTTGAGTTGATTCTGACTCATAGTGACCCTATAGGGCAGAGTAGAACCCACCCCGCCCCCCAACCAATAGGGTTTCCAAGGAGCAGCTGGTAGATTTGAACTACTGACCTCTTGGTTAGCAGCCAAACTCTTAACCTTTGCACCACCAGGGCTCCCTATTTTGAAGACAGTAGACATTAAAATAGGATACAAAGAAATGTATGTCTAGCTTAAAATCCAGAAGTGCATGACGGAAACAGGCATGAGCTATGACAGAGTAAGTAGGGGGACCAATTTAGGATTGGTTGTGGGGGAAGGCCTCAGCGAGGTATAAAGTCTGAGAAGGAGCCAACCCCACAAGTAGAGAAGGGAGAGGGTGTTACAGGCAGTGAGAACAGAAAGTCTGGTGACTTTTAGGAGCCTAAAAGAAAGAAGAGCATCGGGCTGGGATGTGGTATGGGAGAGGGGAAGTGGTGTAAGATGCCATTGGAGAGGAAGCCAGATGCTGGATTGGCAGAGTCTTGTAGCCCATTTGAAGGAGTTTGATATCTCTTCTCAGTGCAGTGGGGAGCCATTGATAAGTGATGATCTTTCAGCAGCATGATTACATTTGCATTTTTAAAAGATTTGTTGCCCAGTCTACTATGTGGAGAATGGGTTGGTATAGGGGCTCGGAATGAAAGTGGGGCAACCGGTTAAGAAGTGCAGGCAAGAGACGGCAGTGGCTAGGACTAAAGTGGTAGCAGTGGCGATAAAGAGAATTGAAAAATTTAAAAAGAAAAGTGGATGGATTTTGAGAAATAAATTGATGATAGCGCCAACAGGACATAGCACCTAAAAGGCTCGCAGGGAATTTTGGGTAGACTGGATGGAGCCCTGGTGGCTCAGTGGTTAAGAGGTCAGACGCTAACCAAAAGGTCGGCAGTTAGAACCCACCAGCCGCTCCTTGGAAACCCTATGAAGCATTTCTGCTCTGTCCTGTAGGGTCACTATGACTCACAGTGGGTTTAGTTTGGTTCTAGTAGGTTTAGGATGGATGGGTGGGTGGATGGATGGCTATTAGTTCTCTGGCCTTCAATACAATTCTGGCAAGTCGACCTCAACCTTTAAAGAGATAAGGGTGATACTAAGCTGGTGCTTAAAGGTATTCCTCTTCCCAGGTAGGTCCCTAGTTCCCATGATTCATCACTTGTGATTTTAATGATGGAGTTCTGCGGGTGAAGGTAGATTATTTACAGATGTTTATGCTGGAAAACGTTATTTGTGGTGAGGCATGCAACTGGGGGCAGGGTGGGTAGAGGGGTGGTCATGTCTATGTGTGTGTGTGTGTGTGTGTGTGTGTGTGTGTGTGTGTGATTATCACTTTGTTCAGACACAGTAATGGAAGTGATCGAGTTCCTCAGAGCAGTGTTTCTCAAATGCACGGTGCATATGAATCATCTGGGGATCTTGTTAAAATGCAGATTACAATTCAGCAGGTTGGGGGTGGGGCCTGAGATCCAGCTTTTCTAACAAGTTCCCACATGATAATGATGCTTCTAGTCTTCAGGCACCACCTTGAGTAGCAAGGCATTAGATACAGCAGGAGTTGGCAGACTTTCTCTGCAAAGGAATAGATAGTAAATGCTTTTGACTTTTTTGGGCCATACAGTCTCTATTGTACCTACTCAAAATTGCTATTATAGTGTGGAAGCAGCCATAAATAGCACCTCAACAAATGGGCATGGCCATGTTCCAATAAAAATTTATTTATGAAAAACAGACAGCAGGCCAGCCTGCAGGGCCTTAGTTTGCTGACCCCTGCCTTAGAGAGTGGGACTCAAGGGCTAGAGAGAAAGCATTAAAAACAGAGATAGCGCTAAAGATGAGGGCAGGAAGGGAACAACGGAGGGAGGAAAATGAGAAAAGATGGAAGACGGGAAGAAAAGGTAAGGGAGCAAGGAAAGGAAAAAAAAAAAAAAGGATGGTAAAGAATTGAGTACCAGCTAGCAAAAAGAAACCTTTAAATTTAGAAAATGTGCCGTGAACACTTCAAAAGAGTCCAGTCAGGTGTATGTGCAGGCTCAGCCCTGGCCCGTAGGGACTGGGCCTGAGAAGGAGATGAGTACCTGTGGCTCATGGAGTGATTGAGGGGGCAAGTGTGAGGACTGGCAGCTCAGCCCTAAACCTTCATTCTTCTAGCATGATTTCTGGGTGAAGCAAAAGCTCCAAATGTTCCGTAAAAGCCGACTGCTGACATACACCCAGTGCTAGATTTCCTCGTCAGAGAGACCTAGCTGGGAGCCCTTCTCACTGAGAAGCGCTGGAGACAGTGGTGAAAAGTCATTGTACTTTTCAAGTAAACCAACTCCCTTTAGGATAGAGGTCAACAGAATCTGTGCTTTGAAATTGTCCAGCTGTAGATTCGATTCCAACTCCGAACTGTGAACTGGAGTTTCCTCAAGTACCAGTGAGGTTAAGCCAGCCTCGGTAGAGTGTTGTGGAAGGATTAGCTTGTGCATAAACCATTTCCACACACAGGGTAAGTGTAACAAAGGATAACTATTGTACCCTTATGTCTTGAGGCAAGAAAGGTTTTTTGAGGTTTTGGAGGGTGAGTAGATGTTCTTGGCATTCCTCTAACAAATCTAAATATGATTATTTCTCTTTGAGTGAAGAAAAATTTAGGTGGTTATCTTGACCTCTACAGACCTTAAGAGAAAAAATGAATAACGCCCTCTGTAAACCTCAAAAGAAAAGCCTTTTTCTCCAGATTTCTTGCTGTTTGTCCCTTTACCTCAGTCTTTTCTACTCAGAAGATAATGAACTCTGTTTTGCTGCAGAATGAGGGTGCCTCACAAAGCCAGCCATGAGGCCCATGAACAAGGTGCTGGGCGAACTGTGCCAGAAGCTTTAGGAAATTGCTTGCCAAGCACTGATGTTGACTAATTGGTAATGTCTGGGGAGCTGGCACCAGGAGAAAAGAGAGTGAAGAGGCTGGTGGATGTTGAGGAAGGCAGACAGACTTGAAGCCAAGCATCAACATCTTGGAGAAAGAGCCTGGCCAGCATGAAGTTCAAGGAAGTTTGTCACATTGCTTTGAAATGGTCAGTTAAACCCTGAAAAGCAGAGTACCTGGGTTTCCAGCATCAGCTCTGGTGGTGGTGGACTGCAGGAGATGTGAGGAGCGGTCAGACAGGAACACGAGCTAGAGAGGACATTCCTTTGAAGATGGAGCTTCTCAGGGCAGGGAAATGGTAATCACCATTCATGTCACCTGGATATAGAGCCAGAAAGCTGCCACGTGTAATTGATGTTTACTGTTTCACCAGCTTTGGGGATCAGTAAGGACTTTTAAAAAAGATTCAGATGAATAGAACTCTGTTTCTTCATCTTGGTATCTCAGGAGTCACAATGACTTTCTTCTCTCCCTGGTGTCTCTCCTGCTGTATTAAGTGAGAGAATCCCAGAAGTCAGTTCACAAGGTGGGGCTAACTCAGGTACACCCTTTAGAGGCTGGAGAACTCCACAGTATTGTCCAGGTGCTGGATAAAAAACCAGTTGCCTTCAGTTGATTCTGACTCATGGTGACTCCACATGTGTCAGAGTAGAAGTGTGCTCCATAGAGTTTTCAATGGCTGATTTTTCGGAATTAGATTGCCAGCCCTTTCTTCTGAAGTGCCTCTGGGTGGACTTGAACCTCCCCCTTTTTGATTAGCAGCTGAGGTGTTGGGTACTCTGTGCAAAACTGCCCTGAGACCCTGTTAAAGCATTTTATTGTTGTGTGCCATCGAGTCGATTCCAACTCATAGCAACCCTATGGGACAGAGTAGAACTGCCTCATACGCCTTATCTTTATAGAAGCAGGTCACCAGGTATTTTTTCCATGGAGCCACTGGTGGGTTTGAACCACCAATTGTTAGCAGCTGAGTGCTTAACCATTATGCCACCAGGACTCCGGACTACAGCATTTTAGTGGCTCGTAATCGATGTGGTGCGGTCTGGAGGAATTCCAGCATTAGCCACATGCTATGTCTGGAACCTGCCCTCCTCTGGTGTTGAGCTGAGGTAACCCGCCTACCTAGATGCTTCCTTCTTTTGTGCTTAGTTTCCTCTGTAGGAGAAAGGAAGAATCCCTTACTGCCCTGTGATTTAGTGATTCTATTAACATAGCAAACAGTGCCCTTCTTCCTGAGCCCTGCTTACCTCTCCTATCTCTCACCTCTACCCGCTTGGAGCAACCTGTGTACCCATAACTACTTCTCCTTTTCCCATCACAGTTACTGAACTTGCTGAATTCTGTCTGTGGATGTCTCTATCTCTCATTAAATTGAAAGTTGCCTGAGGGTCATCTGCTCCTTTATATCCCCCTGGTGGCTATGAGTTGGAGTTGACTCAATGGCAATGGGTTTGGGTCTGGGCCAAACACATTGTCTGGTACATAATAGATGTTCAGCAAATGTTCGTACAATTTTGTTGCAGTATGCAGGCATCCTCTTTGATTCTGTGGAAGGAAAAGTAATGGGAAGAAATGGATTGTGGTGGGGGGGATGAAATTATAGTATGGGGATATTTACTTTCCAGTTCTACAGTTTGTATGCTATATCAATTTCCTATTGCTATGGTACCAAATTACCACAAATTTAGTGGCTTGAAACAACAAAAAATTATTGTCATATAGTTCTGGAGTTCAGAAGTCGGAAATGGATCTCACTGGACTAAAACTGAGGTGTTGGCAGGACTGCGTTCCTTTCTGGAGGCTCTAAGGGAGATTCAGTTTCCTTGCCTTTTCCAGCTTCTAGAGACTGCCTCCATTCCTTGGCTTGTGGCCTCCTTACATCTTCAAAGCCAGCAATGGCCAGTCAAGTCATTCTCACATTGCATCGTTCTGACTCCAGCTTTTCTGCATCCCTCTTCCACATTTCGAGAATCCTTGTAATTACATTTGGGCCCATCTGGATAATCCAGAATAATCTCCTTTTTTTAAGGTCATCTCATCAAGGTTCCATCTGCAACCTTAATTCCCCCTTGCCATCTAACATGTAATATATTCATAGGTTCCAAGGAGATTAGGATGTAGATGTCTTTGCACAAAGGGCAAGGGTAGAGGAGTAGGGAGGAGGCAATATTCTGCCTACTACATAAGGTAAAGAACTAGTAAAATTATCCATTGAAAATGAAAATAGAGTGACAACATTTAACAAATACCATCTCTGGGTTTCAGCAGCTCAGAGACTTTTTTCTTAGTTTGGGCCCTTCCGAAAGCAGACCCTGAGACAAGGATTTGAATGCATGTAGTTTGAGAGGGGTGTAGATAATCTCTAGAAACACTAGTAAGGAAGTGGAGGGAGAGAAAGAAGAGAAGACAGCCAATAAAGAATATTATCAGGTTAGTTACCATGTACACAACTGGAACTTAATCCCGTCGGGGAACTCTGGGAGGCAGTGTAGAATATGAGCCTTAGAGTTGTACCCCAACAAGCGTCACCCATTGGTTGAAGACTGCTCTTAGAGAAACTTAATTCCCAGGCATTTCTGACCAGCTCCACATGTAGACCATGTGGACTCCAGGACCAAAGAAAGCCCTCAAGCAAAGAGATAACAATTGTTGGCAGTTGAAAATCAGGCCAGAATACACTGAAAAAGCCAAGGCCAAAGGGATATATGTGGGGTCCGCCAGCAGCGTCTGTTACAACTTGTTTTGGAGTTTAGAAATCCACATGTAGTAAAACCATGGTGATGAGTAACTAAATGGGCCCTTTAATGATAGTTCAGAAACTTTCCAACTATTTTCTGAGGAATCCAGAGAAGTCTTGGGACTGTCTTGCAGGAAAGTCCCCACCCTATCCCTACTTCAACTAGAGGTATTCCAGTTTTCTTTCTTCTATACTGATAGATTTTGTTTGAGAAAAAGAAAAGGTTCAGACATTTAAAATAAATTAAAAAAAAAAAAAAGGTGAAAACCACTTTCTTGGTCTACAAATTATAAAAATTCTGTGTCAGAAATCTTTCTTGCCAAGATGACCAGTTGGGCCTTACTAGTTGAGTTGCGCCAAGAGGGGCTCAATTTAGTTTCTTCAGAGTTTTTGCTGAAGGA
The DNA here is from genome assembly GCA_030035585.1 of Dugong dugon. Taxonomy (NCBI): domain Eukaryota; kingdom Metazoa; phylum Chordata; class Mammalia; order Sirenia; family Dugongidae; genus Dugong; species Dugong dugon. The sequence continues at coordinate 13,994,544 of CM057480.1, read as the reverse complement.
ACAAGAGCAGAAATCTGGATTTCATTTTGTGGGTGAAAATAATCTTTTCTCCTGAAAAAAGCCACATAGTTCAGGAGCTTTGGACCTACTCATTTCAGTACTGGCTGGGAAGTGGGGTGGGGTGAGGTAGGGAGATTTTGAGCTGTTTAGTGTTAATGAAGTGTTTAAGGCTGAAATAATGGTACCATACATCTCTTGATGTGATTTATTGTATTTTGTGTCAATTTGCCTGAAGTGTGTAATGTTGTGGCATTTCACTGAGGGAGGGCTGCAAAGGGCTTCCACCCAGTCGTGGATTATAATTTACATCTAGAAAGTCTACACATTCCATAATTATGGTGTGCTATGAATTAGTAGAGTAATATTGAATGTCTCTAAACCCCTTATTACGGCTTCTCACTTGAAATATGTTTTCAATATACATTTATTCAGCAGTGCTTAAACATGGCAAGTCATAAACACATGCTTTTTAAATCATGTGGTTACATTTTCTTCCTGCTTAAATGTAAGATCAGATGTTACTAACAGCAGAGGGGGAAAAATACGAGAGAGAGGAGAAGCTGTTTGAAAATACTTTGTATTTTTTGTTTTAAAAGACACGCCTCCTATTTGTGATATTATTTCACCAAAGAGGAAAAGGTATTTTAGAGGCTTTTGGTAGTTTCTCTGCTGATAATTTATTTTCTTTTTATAGCACTTTACCTCCCGACAGCAGTGTATGTTTCAAATCTGCCATATATTTTGAGAAAATGCTCGACCAACTAATTTGATTAGCAAATGCTCTCTGGCTAAGATCCAGGAAGAGGAGCTAAAGATCCAGCTCTCAGATTATTAAGAACATTGTCCAAATGGCTGGAGTCCCAAAGAGGCTTCCCCTAACTGCCTCAAAAGTGAGAATTTAACTTTATTCTTCATGGAGAGTGGCCCAGGCACTGAGCCACAGAAGAGAGAATTCCTCCCAAGGAATACGATTAGGCATTTTAGAAAGAAAGGTATTGCTTTCCATGATATTTAAAGTTCACTTCAGAGGCTAGGCACTGCATGTCTAGCACTCCTGAAGCCACTTGTTTGAGTCCTATGCTTGCAGTTTTGGCATGCTGACACCAGGTGGCTAACAGTATTGAGATCATGCCATGCATCCAGGTATATGTAGACAGATTTCCCTTTGGTGCAGCTAATGCATCAAAGGGTATTAAAGAATCAAGAGAGAATTCTCTATGAAAGAATAGCACTTGCTAAAAATACTGCACAGGCTACATCTACTTTTAAATCTAATGAATTCATTTAATGCATTCATTGTAAAGGCTATGTCAAAAAGCCATTGTAACACCAATACGGTTTAAACTCTTCCAAAAGATAGAGAAGGAAGGAATACTGTCCCTGATTCATTCATTCTATGAAGCAAACATAACCCTGATACCCAAAACAGACAAAGGCACCACAAGAAAAGAAAACTACAGGCCATTATCTCTTATAAATATAGATGTAAAAATCCTCAACAAAAAAGTAGCAAACAGAATCCAACAGCAAGTAAAAGAGTTACACACCATGACCAAGTGGGATTTATTTCAGGAATACAGGGATGATTCAACATTAGAAAAGCAATTAACGTAATATACGACATCCATAGAACAAAGTAAAAGAACCACATGATCATCTCAATGGATGCAGGAAAAAGCACTTGATAAAATCCAACCCCCTTTCTTGATGAAAATCCTGAATAAGATTGTAATAGAAGGGAAATTCTTCAATATGATTCAGGGCATATATGAAAAGCCAGAAGCCTATACTTAATGGAGAAAGACTGAGAGCTTTCTCCTTGAAATTAGAAACTAGACAAGGGTGCTCACTCTCACCAATTCTGTTCAATATATTATTAGAAGTCCTAGCCAGAGCAATAAGACAAGAAAAAGAAATAAAAGGCATCCATACTGGAAAAGAAGAAGTAAAATTATCTCTATTTGCAGATGATATGATCCTATATATAGAAAATCCCGAAGAATCCACAAGAAAACTTCTAGAGCTAATAGAGGAATTTAGCAAAGTTACAGCATACATGATCAAAAACCAAAAATCAGTTGAGTTTACTGGCACGAATCAAAAAAACAGAAAATAACAGATGTTGGAGAGGCTGTGGGGAGGTTGGAACTCTTACGCACTGCTGGTAGGAATGCAAAATGGTACAACCATTTTGGAAAATGATACGGCGCTTCCTTAGAAAGCTAGAAATAGAAATACAACCCCACTCCTAGGAATGTATCCTAAAGAAACAAGCTGTCACGTGAATATGCACACCCATGTTCACTGCAGCGTTGTTCACAATAGCAAAAAGATGGAAACAACCTAGATGGCCATCAACAGATGAATGGATTAACAAACTATGGCACGTACGCACAATGGAGTACTACACAACAGTAAAGAACGTTGATGAATCTGTGAAGCATCTCACAACATGAATGCTACTGGAAGGCATTATGCTGAGTGAAATAAGTCAATCACAAAATGACAAATGTTGTCTGAGACCACTGCTATAAAAAAATCATGAAAAGATTTACACACAAAAAGAAACAATCTTTGATGGTTACGAGGGAGGGAAGGAATGGGGATGGAAAAACACTAAATAGGCAATAGCTATGTGGTAGCTTTGGTGAAGGGTAAGACAGTACACAATACTGGGGAAGCCGGCACAACTTGTCCTAGGCAAGGTCATGGAAGCTCCATAGACACATCCAGACTCCCTGAGGGACCGAGTTACTGGGCTGAGGGCTGTGGGGACTGTGGTCTCAGGGAACATCTAGCTCAATTAGCATAACATAGTGCATAAAGAAAATGTTCTACATTCTACTTAGGTGAGTAGCATTTAGGGTCTTAAAACTATGGTTGTTGGTTAAGAATACTGACTATACCATAGACTGCCAGAAGAATGAACACATCTGTCTTAAAAGAAGTACAGCCAGAATGCTCCTTAGAAGTGAGGATGGTGACACTTCATGTCCCGTACTTTGAACATGTTATCAGGAGGAGCCAGTCCTGGAAAAGGACATCATGCTTGGTAAAGTAGAGGGTCAGCAAAAAAAGAGGAAGACCCTCAACAAGATGCATTGACACAGTGGCTGCAGCAATGGGCTCAAACATAGCAATGATTGTGAGGTTGGTGCAGGACGGAAGAGTGTTTCATTCTGATGTACACGGGGTCGCTATGATTTGGAACCAACTCAACGGCACTTAAAAACAACAGCAACGTACAGTACAGTAATCAAAATAGCCTGGTACTAGTATAACAATATACACATAGATGAATGGAATAGAATCGAGAGTACAGAAATAAACCCACACACCTATGGTCAACTGATTTTTTGTTCATTTGATGGGGAAAGAAGAGTCTCTTCAGTAATTGGTGGTGGGAAAATTGGATTTTCATATACAGAAAAATGAAACAGGATCCCTGCCTCAGACCACACACAAAAGCAAATTCAAAGTGGATTAAGGAGTTAAATGTGCAAACTAAAACCATAAAATTCTTAGATGAAAAAGCAGTGCTATCTGGACTAGCTTTTAATACTGGATTATCAAACAGAACAAAAGCACAAACAGCAAAAGACAAAATAAATATATGGGACCTCGTGAAAATTAAAAACTTGTTCATCAAAAGACTTTACCAAGTTAAAAGACAAGCTACCCACTGGGAGAATATACCCACTGTATATCCAACAAGAATCTAATCACCAAAATATACATAAAACTTCAACAGCTTAATAACAAAAAGACAAATAACTCAATCATAAGATGGGCAAACGCAGATGGCTTCACTGGAGAATACTACAAAACATTTACAGAAGAGCTTGTACCAGTACTACTCAAGCTATTTCAGAGCATAGAAGAGGAAGCAACACTTCCAAATTCATTCTATGAAGCCAGCATAACGCTGATACCAAAACCAGGCAAAGATGTCACAAAAAAAGAAAATTACAGACCAATATCTCTCATGAATATAGATACAAAAATTCTGAACAAAATTCTAGCCACTAGAATTCAGCATCGTATCAAAAAAATAATACACCACGACCAAGTAGGCTTCATACCAGGTATGCATGGATGGTTCAACATTAGAAAATCAATAAACGTAATCCACCACATAAATAAAAGGAAAGAAAAGAATCACATGATCATCTCAATTAATGCAGAAAAGGCATTTGACAAAGTCCAACACCCATTCCTGATAAAAACTCTCAATCAAATAGGTATAGAAGGGAAATTTCTCAACATAATAAAGGGCATCTATGCAAAATCAACGGCCAACATCATTCTTAATGGAGAGAGGCGGAGAACATTCCCCTTGAAAACAGGAACAAGACAAGGATGCCCTTTATCACCACTCCTATTTAACATTGTGCTGGAAGTTCTAGCTAGAGCAATAAGGCAAGAAAAAGAAATCAAGGGCATCCAAATTGGTAATGAAGAAGTTAAACTGTCCCTGTTTGCAGATGATATGATACTATACATAGAAAACCCTGAAGACTCCACGAGAAATCTCCTGGAACTAATAGAAAGAGTCAGCAGAGTAGCAGGATACAAGATAAACATTCAAAAATCAGTTGGATTCCTATACACCAGTAAAGAGAACGATGAAAAGGAGATCAGGAAATCAATACCATTTTCAGTAGCCCCTAAAAAGATAAAATACTTAGGAATAAATCTAACCAGGGATGTTAAAAAGACCTCTACAAAGAAAACTACAAAACACTTCTGCATGAAGCCCAAAGGGATCTACATAAATGGAAAAACATACCATGCTCATGGATAGGCAGACTCAACATTGGGAAAATGTCAATTCTACCCAAAGCAATTTACAAATACAATGCAATCCCGATCTAAATACCAACAACATTCTTCAAAGAGATGGAAAAACTAATCATTAACTTTATATGGAAAGGGGAGAAGCCCTGAATAAGTAAAGCACTACTGAAGAAGAAGAATAAAGTTGGAGGACTCACACTACCTGACTTCAGAACCTACTATACAGCTACAGTAGTCAAAACAGCCTGGTGCTGGTACAAGGACAAATACATTGACCAGTGGAACAGAATTGAGAACCCAGATGTAAATCCATCCACCTACAGTCACCTGATCTTCGACAAGGGCCCAAAGTCCATCAAATGGGGAAAAGACAGTCCTTTTAACAAATGGTGCTGGCAAAACTGGATATCCATCTGCAGAAAAATGAAACAGGACCCATACCTTACACCGTATACAAAAACTAATTCAAAATGGGTCAAAGACCTGAACATAAAGCCTGAAACTTTAAAGTTCATGGAAGAAAAAATAGGACCAACACTTCAGGCCTTAATACACGGCATTAACAGAATACAAACCATAACCACCAATGCACAAACCCCAATAGATAAGCTAGATAACTGGGATTTTCTAAAAATCAAACACCTATGCTCTTCAAAAGACTTCACCAAAAGAGTAAAAAGAGAACCTACAGATTGGGAAAAAATTTTTGGACAGTCCAAGTCAGACAAAGGTCTAATCTCCATAATCTACAAGAAAATCTGACACCTCTACAACAAAAAGACAAATAATCCCATTTAAAAATGGGCAAAGGAAATGAACAGACACTTCACCAAAGAAGGCATTCAAATGGCCAACAGACACATGAGGAAATGTTTGCAATCACTAGCCATTAGAGAAATGCAAATTAAAACCACAATGAGATACCATCTCACCCCGGCATTACTGGCACGGATCAAAAACACTGGAAATAACAAATGTTGGAGGGGCTGCGGGGAGATGGGAGCTCTTATGCACTGCTGGTGGGAATGCAAAATGATACAGCCATTTTGGAAAATGATATGGCGCTTCCTCAGAAAGCTAGAAATAGGCATACCATTCGACCCAGCAATCCCACTCCTAGGAATATATCCTAGAGAAATAAGAGTCGTCACTCGAATAGACATACGCACACCTATGTTCATGGCAGCATCGTTCACAATAGCAAAACGATGGAAACAACCTAGATGCCCATCAACAGATGAATGGATAAACAAACTATGGTACATACACACAATGGAGTACTATGCAACAAGAAAGAATAACAATGAATCTGTGAAGCATCTCGTAACATGGATGAAACTGGAGGACATTATGCTGAGTGAAATAAGTCAATCACAAAAGGACAAATATTGTATGAGACCTCTATTGTAAAAACCCATGAAAAAGTTCACACACAAAATGTAACAATCTTTGTTGGTTACCAGGGATGGGAGGGGAGGGGGGGAAATACTAAATAGGCAATAGATAAGTAGTATCTTGGGTGAAGGGTGAGACAGTACACAATAGAGGGGAAACTAGCACAACCTGTACAAGGAAAGGTCATGGAAGCCCCATAGACACATCCAAACTCCCTGAGGGACTGAATTGCTGGGCGGAGGGCTGTGGGGACCATGGTCTCGGAGAACATCTAGCTCAGTTGGCATGACACAGCTTATAAAGACAATGCTCTACATTCTACCTTGGTGAGTAGTGTCTGGGGTCTTAAAAGCCTGTGAGCGGCCATCTAAGATACTCCACTGGTCTCATCCCTTCGGGAGCAAGGGAGAATGAAGAGAACTGGATACAAGGAAAAGATTAGTCCGAAGGACTAATTGTCCACAGCTACCAAGGCCTCCACTGGAGTGAGTCCAGTACAGCTAGATGGTGCCCGGCTACCACCACTGACTGCTCTGACCAGGATCACTACAGAGGGTTCTGGACAGAGCTAGAGAAGGATGTAGAGCATAATTCTAACTCACAAAAAAAAAAAAAAAGACCAGATTTACTGGCCTAAAGGAGACTGGAGAAACCCCGAGGGTATGGACCCCAGACACCCTTTTAGCTCAGTGGTGAAGTTATCTCCGAGGTTCATTGTTCAGCCTGGGAGTGGACAGCCCCGGAAAACCAAATGAGACTAACGAGGTACAGTAGTCTAGTGACAAAGGCCAGAAGGCAGAAGGGGACAAGGAAGCTGGTGATAGGGAACCCAAGGTTGAGTAAGGATATTGTTGATGTGTTGTGAGATTGTTAACCATTGTCATAGGGCAACATTTGTAGTAACTGTTAAATGAGAAACTATTTTGTTCTGTAAGCCTTCATCTTAAGTGAGAATAACAGTACAATTGGAAGAGCATAGTCAGTATCACTGAACTGTGCATGTAGAAATTTTTAAAATGGTGTATCTTTGGCTATGTGTATTTTCACCAAAAAGAAAAGTTGGAGAAGTTAGAGGGTTGACATGTTGTGGGGTTGTTAACCAGTGTCATAAAACAATATGTGTACTACTGTTTCATGAGAAACTGTTTGTTCTGTAAGCCTTCACCTGAAATACAATAAAAAAAATAAAATAAGATGGGCAAATGACTTGAATAGACATTTCACCAAAGAGGAGATTCAGATGGCCACCAAACACATGAAAAGATGCCCAGCATCATTAGCCATCAGAGAGATGCAAATCAAAACCTCAGTGAGATGCCATTTCACTCCCACTAAGATGGCTAAGAATAATAAAAAATACATATATATTTAAAAAAGCCTAAAATAACAAACCTCGGCTAGGATGTGGGGAAATTGGAAAATTTTACCCATTGCTGGTGGGAATGCAAAATGGCACAGCCACTGTGGAAAATAGTGTGGTGGTTCTCCTCAAAAAACTAAAAATAGAACTACCGTATGACCCAGCAATGCCACTTCTAGGTACATATCCAAAAGATTTGAAAGCAGAGACTCAAACAGAGACTTGTACGCCGATGTTCACTGCAGCACTATTCACAATAGGCAAAAGGTGGAAACATCCTGAATGTTCATCAACAGATGAATGTGGATGAATGAATAAAGGAAATGTGGTACATACATACAGTGGAATACTATTCAACCAGTGGGAGAAATGAAGCTTTGATACATGCTATAATATGGATGGAGTTGGAAGACATTATGCTGAGTGAAATAAATCAATCACTATAGGACGAACATTGTATGACCTCACTTACATAAAAAGACAAGTAGAGGCAAACGTGTAGACAACGAAGTTTATTAGTGGTTACCAGGAGCAGGGAGGGGGTGATAACGATGATGGAAATATCACATTGATTAAGGGTAGGGTAGGGTTGCACAGCCAGTTATTGTAATTGCTGTCAGTAAGTTGTACACCTGGAAAAAGTTGAATTGACAGAAGTAGCGTGATAGATATATTTCCAACAACAACCAAAAAAAAAAAAAAAAGTAACTGCTTAGGTTGCTTATGTAAAACCAAAAACCTCTGGGATTTGGTTTTTTGGTTTGGAGGTTTAGAATCATGGTTTCATGGGACATCCCAGTAAACTGGCCCGATAACATGTTCAGTGCCTCTATTCTACATCCTATTTCAATGCATGCTGCCTGGGGTCTTATCCAAGGCACAGTAATTGGTCTCTATCCACCTGAAGCAACAGAGGAAGAAGGAGAGTCAGGAATAGGAGAAGAATATGGAATGTGTGGCTCATTGCCTCCGGAAACAACTGTCTCCTTTGCCAAGAGACCAGAAGAAATGGATGCTACCCGGCTACCATTACTGACCATTTTGATCAAAGATTCCATAGAGGAATCCTGATCAAAAGGGGGAAAATGCAGAACAAAATTTCAAGTTTTCATGGACTCCAAAACTTCCTGGAGCCATGAAGGTTGGGGATAATCTTTAAATCTTAAACCAAAAATATCCCCTTAAAACCCGTTGCCATCGAGTCAATTCCAACTCACAGAGACCCTATAGGACAGAGTAGAACTGCTCCATAGGGTTTCCAAGGAGAGGCTGATGGATTCGAACTGCCGACCTTTGGTTAGCAGCCGAGCTCTTACACTGTGCCACGAGGGCTCCATGTCCCGTTAAGTCTTCTTAACACCAAACAATAGCTTAACTAGTAAAAAAGTCCACCTTGAGCATTATGCTCCTTTAAGAACTATCTATATGGGATCAAATTGACAACAGCAACTCAAAAGATTTGATAGGAACCTTAGGGGGCAGTGACTTTATGTTAATGAGGGAGGAACAACTCAGAAAAGGAGGGTGAGAATGGTTACACAACTCAAAGAATCTATATCACTGAATTGTACATGTTAAAACTGTTGAATTGGTATGTGTTTTGCTATAGAAATTCTCAACAACAAAATAAATAAAATTGTATATATAATTACATATATACTATAGTATAATGTATATAATAATATATTTTTTATATATTATATAAACATTGTAAAGGCCACGTCAAAAAGCTCTGTTTTTATAAATACAGTGAAAATAATTTTGAAAGTGATTTTATAGGCAGAAACATTATTTTGTGTATATATAATATGCTCTATATCAGAATTAAGTAAGTTCTGGCAAGGTGGTTATATTTTACTAATCCTTATATATATATATATGTATATACACACACACACATATATATATATATATATATATACACATATATATACACATATATATATAAAAACATGTAATCTCATTTTAAGGACAAGAAGCTGAAGCCCAGTGACTTTTCTAAAGTCACACAGATAGTTAGGGACAAAGCCAGGCCCAGAAACCCTAGTCTGCAGAATTCCAATCTAGTGCTAGCGTTTGCATTGCTAACTTTCCGCTGGAAAAAGGAACGTTCTGGTGCAAGTACCTGAGAAGACTTAGCAGGTTCAGTTCCTTCCAGGTTTAAACCAGAGTTACCCATAAAAACCTGCTGCCATCAAGTCGATTCTGACTCATCGCGACCCTATAGAACAGAGTAGAACTACCCACATAGGGTTTCCAAGGCTGTAATCTTTACAGGAGCAGACTGCTACATATTTCTCCTGTGGAACAGCTATCGGATTCGAACCACCGACCTTTTGGTTAGCAGCCAAGTGCTTAACCATTGCGCCACCATGGAATACTCAAACCAAAGTTAGAGTATTCCAATTCATTTCAGCCCCACAGCCAACTTATACAGCAAAGCCCACAGTGGTAGGAAGGAAGAAGCTAAACAGAATTGAGGCATTTGGAGAAGAGAAAAATGTCCCAAGTCAGAGCACTCCTCAGAAAGTGGAGTGCAAAACTAGACAAGATCTGCGGTTTAAAAAAACAAATAATCAAAGATTGTTATCTCTGGACTCTGGTGGATGGGGGAATTTAGTTTGGTGAGGCTAAAAAAGTTAAACTGCAGTGAAAAATAAAATGCAGATATGTTGCTTTTGTGAGCCAGTGTGGTGGGTGTTTCTGGGGGAAATAATATCCCAGAAATTCATTTGTGGGGTATAAGGGGTGAGGTTTCAGAGGTAAATGGTAGGTGTTTCTTCATTGGCTTTTGTGAGAAGTTGGGAGGGAGGGAGAGTATTACCAGGAAACAGATTTTAGAAGCCCTAGAAAAAGAAAGTTGGGAGAGTTTTCCAGAGAAATTTTGCAATGAGAAGAAGAAGAAATCCAGGTTGCGCTAAACAAGGCAGCAGATCCAATTCAGAGAAATTGAGGAAGAGACTAAATTCCCAGGATTGTGAGAAGAACTAGTCCAAGACTGCCCCTGGGGAGAACCAAGATCAAAAACCCAACTCGGGGTCTCTCTCTGTAGGCTGTGGAGGAGGGACCTGCTGCAGTTGGAGGCTGGAAGGAGTGGCTTGGAATTGAGTCAAGAAATGACCCCAAACCTACAGGGACCAGGGGAGTTGAAAGGGTGGTTTGGCCTAATGGAAGAGAAGGGAGGTTGGTCAGAAGAGGCCTGCTGACAGGAAAGCAGCTGAAAACAAGAAGCATCTGGAAAGGGCCATTTAATGCTTTAAACTCATGCCAAGCTAATTGAGTAATGTGAGTTTATGTTCTTGTAAATTATTTCAACTGTATATAGTGCTTCCTCTGAGATTGCCTTACCCTGCTGTTCAGGATTGGTTACGTGTTTGAATAGACTGTGAGTGTGCTGTACTGTGTGTGTGTATGCGTGTGTGTGCACAGTCTGTTTATTTATTAGAGTCTGCATTTCCATTTCATTTCGTTATACGTTTAAGGTCACCATGAGTTGGAGCCAACTCAATGGCAACGAACAGCAACGTTCCTGGTACTATGCGTTGTCTCTCTCAATTTTCACAACGTTGCTTATTCAACATAGTACAAAAAAACCCATTGCTGTCCAGTTGATTCCGACTCATAGGGACCCTATAGGACAGAGTAGAGCTGCCCCCACAGGGTTTCCAAGGAGCAGCTGGTGGATTCAAACTGCTGACCTTTTGGTTAGCAGCCGAGCTCTTAAACGCTGTACCACCAGGGCTCCAGTTTAACACAGTAGGCGTGATAATTCCCATTTTACAGATGAAGACACTGAAGCTCTCGCAGGGCTGTTTGGGGCACTCTTAATTGCTAACCCCTTGTTGCTGTATGGAGCCCTTGTGGTGCAGTGGTTGAGTTTGGCTGCTAATCAAAAGGTCAGCAGTTCGAATCTACCACCCGCTCCTTGGAAACCGTATGGTTTCCAAGTTCCACCCTGTCCTATGGGGTCGCTGTGAGTCGGAATCAACTTGACGGCAGCGAGTTAGGTTTGGTTGCTGTATCCTGAGAACACTGTATGGTTGAATGGGAGGAAAGCACGTACGATTGCATATTTCCAAGCTTCTTTATAAGGCGGACCTTTTCTATCGGCCTGACTCTGAATTGTGATGTCGTTTGACTTAAGAACCTGAAACAGACCCCCTTCAGTTCATAAAGCTGAGGATTAAAAATGATAATCAAAGTGAAGAATCTCGCTGTTCTTCACCCAGCACCTTCCCCTATCCCTGATCTTCTGCTCTGGCTCTCCTCGCAGACAGCGCCCCAGCTCTCAGCCTGCCTATTTTGTTTCTGTGTGGAAGTCAGAAAATCCGGGTCAGTTTATCCAAGTAGAAAGTGTTATTTTACTGAGTTAACTCTGTGCGAACTGCTGCGTCTTCGCTTGATTGAAATGAAGTCCCTTGGGTCCAGGGCCTTTTCTCTGGAAGTTTTCAGAGGCCTCCAAGTAATCACATAGACTTAAAATCAACAAAGAAAACCCTTCTTTTTTTTAGAAATGGTGTTTCCCAGTAACAAGTGTCCATCTTTTTGACTGTTTTGTCAGGCAATAAGTCAATTCAGCTTTTCTGACTGTCAAAGTACTTTAAGTAAAATTGCCAATGATGATGCATCAGTGCCCAGAAAAATCGGAATCTGCCTGACAGAATGGGAGGCCTAGACTCATTTCATAATTATGGAATTTTCTTATTTTTCCCATCATATGACCCAGCAAATATGATTAAAAGGAAACCTGGTGGCACAACAGTTAAGCACTTGGCTGCTGACTGAAAGGTAGGCTATTAGAACCCACCCAGCAGCTCCATGAGAGAAAGACCTGACTATCTGTTCCCATAAAGATTATAGCCTAGAAAACCCTATGGGGAAGCTCTGCTCTATCACATGGGGTCGCCATGAGTCGAAATCGACTCGACAGCACCTAACAACATTCAAATATCATTAAACTAAAACTGGTTATCAGAAAAGAAAGGGGAGCTTTTGGTTGCTAACCATTATTTTGAATACTAATATCTTCTCATTGGGGCTATAAATGTCTTATAACTGTGATTTTTAAAATTTCTGAATATAACAGCAATGCTGTTTATAATAATGCTTTTCAGCGTTTTAGAGCAGAGAAATTCAAAATGTGGTCAGTGGACTGGTACCAGTCCATGAACTGCTATCATGCCCGATGAGATAAGAAAGGTATAAAAACCGAGAGGAAGCATTTGGAAACTTACAGCAAGCTGGCATTGAACAACACCCAAGCAGCACTTGGTGTTTCTTGTAATTCATCTTTATTGTATTTTATAAAAGTATCGGTCCATGACAGAGTAGAAATGGAAAACAAAACAAATGTTCCTTCCCCAAAGGTAGTTTGAGAGAAACTTTTGTACAGCATACATCATCTCATTCAGTTGATGCTGCCTAAAGTTTGGTGAGGAAGATAGAGTTGGTCTATTAAGCCCCATTTTGCAGATAAATAAACTCAAGCTCAGAGAGGTGAAAGCAGCTGGCCCGTCATGCGCCTCGTGTCGCTTTCTAGCTCTCCTTACCCAAAGCCAGCACTTCTCCATGTTACCACTCGGCTAAATGACAGATGAGTTAATGCAAGCTCATCTATACACTCTTGCCTAAGCTGTTGTTAAGGAGGTATCCCTGTGTATAGTTGACCTTGAATGATCTATGAACAGTTAACCTTTGATGCCATTTGAGTTCTCCTAGTTCATAAAACTATTTGGACCCTGACAGACTGGCCAATTCTCTGTGCTTTCCAGAGCAGTTGAATGTTGTCCTAACTGTGCAGAAGCTTAAGGTTTAAAAAAAAGATCCCAGGTCACCATGCAGCTGCCCTAAAGCAGACAGCCCGAGTACCACAGGAGGAACATACCATCACAGACTAGAAAGTTCTTGCTTGCATCAAGCCTGACCCTACCTCTCTAACTGTTACCTGTTGGCCCTGAATCTACCTCTTCAAGATACTAAGAATAAGCCCCAATATTTGGTTATGGGCAATGCTGCTTTTCCAAATCTTCTTTTTCCACCCCAACCAAAACATCCCTTAGTTTTTTCAACTGTTCATTGTGTAGTTTGGCTTCAAGAATGCCCCACCCTCAAGACTCACCATTCTGGTCAGTGTGCATTGTCTTTAGTCAATATCCATCATAAAATGGAGGAGTCTCCCAAAACTGAACCTAGTGTTCCAAAGACAGCCCGTCCAGAATATAGGAAAATTATCATCTCCCTTAATTCACATACTATATTTCTTATAATGCAGTCTAAGACTACATTATGTATTTTGTAGCTACATCACATTAATGACTTGCAATCAGACTGCAACAACAACAACAACCTCTTAAGTGTTTATTTGGTTAGTTATTTTTTGACTTATTAATTTATTAATTGATTGATTGCTTTCTTCATCCACCATCCAGCCGAGTACCCATCCATCCAACTAGTGGAATTCTGTAATATCTGCTTCACGATTTTAATCCTATAAGATATTTTGAGAAAAAACAATACTCAGTGGAAGTAAAGTGGTTTAGGCCTGTTAGTCTTCCCAGTTAATTTGATCCTGAGCCTCAGTGTCTGGATAGACATCAGCTTTTTGGTTCACACCTCTGGGCCTGGTTATCTAGTTAATGAAATCGCAAATGACTGAATTCTCTAGAATCTGAGTTCTTCGTGAAGCTTCCCAGGCAGACACTTCATTGTTTTTAGCTGCCTCCCTCAACCCCCTTCCATTTTAGAATCACTGATCAAGGAGGTCTCTGTGCTGTGATCTTTTTGAAATCTGTTGCCCTCACATCCAGACAGCGTGTCTGATTATGCCCAGTATTCCATGCCTTTGATGGTATGGTCACCGGTTCTGGAACCACACCAGACATTTATGTGGGTTGCCTCAGGGGCCGGGGATGGGGAAGGAGTGGGAGGGAGATTAGTAACATTATTTTTTCACATGTTATAATGAACGTCTATACTTCTATACTATATTTAGAAGAGCAATCATAGAAAAGATTAAAGAGAGGAAAAAGAAATGGTCCCTACTTGCTTGTTGGCTAGGGTCAAGTTTGTAGTGGAACCCTCCTCCTCAAGGCCACCTGACTTCCTCGTGAACACTCATGTCTTCACGCCTTGTGTTCTGACCTCTACCCTAAACACTGTACAGAGAAGCAAAAAATGTTTTTTTTTCTTTTTTCAAGTTTGCTGATGATCTAAATCAGGGGTCAACAGACTACAGCCCATAGGCCAAATCTAGCTGACCGCCTGCTTTTGTAAATAAAGTTTTATTGACACGCAGCCATGCTCCTTTGTTTATACTGTTTGTCTGTGGTTGCTTTCCTGGTAAAATGGCAATGTTGAGTAGCTGTGACAGAGACTGTATGGTCCACAAAGCCTAAAATGTTTACTGCCTAGTGCTTTACAGAAAACAGTTTGCTGACCCCTGCTCTAGATTAATAAAGGCATTGATTTAGCTACTCCCGTTGGGAAAAGAAAAAAAAAAAACCCATTGCCATCGAGTCAATTCTGACTCATAGCAACCCTGTAGGACAGACTAGAACTGCCCCATAGGGTTTCCAAGGAGCAGCTGGTAGATTCAAACTGCCGACCATCTGGTTAGCTGCCATAGCTCTTAACCACTGCACCACCAGGGCCCCTTAGCTACTACAGTGACCCTAAAACTTTTTTCACCCTTGTCAGCCTCTCGGCTGCCTTTGGCTCTCCTGATCCCCGTTCTTCCTTGATGATATCTCCCCTCACCCCTGTGATGGTGAATCCTCAGGACTGTCTCCTCGTTTCTCCAACAATTCCTTGTTCTATCTCCCTCTCACCCTTACTCCACCAATGAACACAGATATCTCCCAGAGTTTGGCCCACGTGCCCCCTTTACCTCTTTTTCACATCAGTCTCATGCATCCCCACAATTCCACCATCACCTTCATGCAAGTGAATGCCAAACTATCTATAGAGTTATTTGGTTTTTTGTTTGTTTGTTTGTTTGCCTGTTGCAAAGCCCCAACCAGCCTTCCCACCTGTGTCTAGTGCACCTTCACACAAACAAATGAACCCTGTCCCAGAGCCAGTCTGCCTGGCTTGGAATCCTGGATCTACTGCATCTTAGCTGTTTGACCTCAGGCAAATTACTTAACCTCTCAGTACCTTGGTTTTTTTCCTTCTTTTCTTTCTCCTTGTTCTTTTATCTTTTTGTTTTGTTTTATTTGGACTGCTTTCTCTTTCCTTCTCTTGCAGGAATTTACATTAATCAGATTTCTCCATTTATGGCACGTTTTCATAATTGGCCCATGCAAGTTACATATTTATAGACATATGTGCTTATTCTCTTCTCTCTCCTGCTCCACTGGCAACCTCCTTCTGTTTGTACGTTTCCTTGTAAAACGCGTACTGTTGTTCTGCGTGTACGTGTTTTTGATTTGCCTACATGGTGCTGTCAAGTTTTGAATTCCTTTGGCACTGTGATTAAAGAGCCATCATGTTGGCTTGTGTACATCATGTCTGAGACAAAGTACTCCGTGGTATGCCTTAATTGCCAAATCTTTAAAATGGGGCTAATGAGTCTACCTCCCTCCCTCGGTTGTTTTAAGGATTGAATGAGTTAATCATAACACTTAGCCTATTGCCTGGCACATAAAGAACTTTCAAAATGTTAGCTCATAGCAGTAGTGGTAGTAGTATCTGATCCCTGAAGCCTGCTATTCCCAGGGATGTCTAATTCTGTCAATGGATGCTTTGAATCAGCGTTGTCTCTCTCTCCTTCTGGCCAGTGATTTGCAGGGTCCTGTTGATTCTCCTTCTCCTGCGTTCCTCGCCTTACTCTTCCTTTTCATTCCCTCTGCTGCAAGCCCAGCTCAGATCCTCAGCAATCAGGACCATCGAAGTGGCTTCCTAGCCTATATCTCCTCTCCCTTTCCATCCCTCAGAAACATCATTTACTTCCGAATGCATCATCCAGATGGAAGGCGCTGAATCATATGATCATTTTCAAAAACAGTTTCCCATTGCACAGCAAATTGAAATGTTCAAAGCCTTACCCTAGTGCCCTCCATAATTCCGCATAATGCCTTTCTTGCCATTTGTCCCAAGTCATATGCTCTGTGTGGGAGTGTTGCACAGTCTTTAGACAAAACCAAGCCCGTTGCCGTCGAGTCGATTCTGACTCATAGCAACCCTATAGGACAGAGTAGAACTGCCCCGTAGGGTTTCCAAGGCAGACTGCCGTGTCTTTCTCCCTCAGAGCGGCTGGTGGGTTCGAACTACCACCCTTCAGTTAGCAGCCAAGTGCTTAACCACTGCACGACCAGGGCTCCTTAGTCTTCAGACAATGTTCTCTTAATTTTATGTGAAAAGATTAAACAAATAAAGGGAATGTGTTGTTTCTTTGGGCTGAAAAGTCCACAGTTAATCTGGCTTTAGAGTCAGGTCCTCAAATATCATCAGGAAATGACCACCCACCATTTTTTGACTCCTGTTTTCTCTAGGTTAGCATGATGGTCCTGAAAGCTGAGCCTAGCAACCCAGGTGGAAAGGGGAGCATCTCTTTCCATGTAGCTTCAGCAGAAGATCCAAGGCTAACTCTCACTGGAGCAGCTTATGTCACGTGCTCATTTCTGAACCAACCACTGTGGTGTGGGGAATGGTATGTGCTGATTAGCCAAGCCTGAGGACTGTGCCCTTGATCTAAGAGGTCGAATGAGCACCACCACTAAGCTACATGACCTGAGAGTAGCGGAGAGGTGGTCCCCAAAGGAAATTAGGTGATGTGGCCAGAAGAAGGGATTGAAAATGCTGAGCAAAGGTTTCCCCTGCACCACCATTTTGGAGTGCCTGCTGTGCTGAGGCTTTCTCACCTTTCTATGTCTTCCTCATCTTCCCTTCTGCATATGGAAATTCTGTCTTTCCTTCAAGGAGCAGCTCAAATGCTCCTTTCTCCATGAAGTCTGCTTTGACTCCCTGAATCTTCAAATAATTCCGTCTTCCCAGAGCAAGCTTGGAATGTACGCTGATCTTGTGACAGTCATTCGTATACATGACCTATCCCTCTTGCTGTACTCTAAATTCTGGGAAGACATCCTCTGGAGGACACACTATCAGATGCTCTGCTTTTCTTTCTTTTTAATTCTTTTAAACTAAGTGGCTTTCCCAGCAGATATCTAGAGAGTTGACGTTCTCTGTCTCCTCATACCTTGCGGCAAAGGCTAGTTTGTAATCTGCAATGAAAAGTCCATTCCATGGTGCCTTAATTGCATTTTCCCATGTTAGGAAGTCAGCTCCACGTGGGTTCAGATTTTTGTCTCTTTTCTTCATACCTGTGTATCCCCAGTGCCTTGAAGAGTGCCTGGCACATATGTTTGGTGAAAGGAGGAATGAGTCTAACTCTGGATGAAAGCTGGACTAGAGCTCTTCCTTTCGCGTCACCTTGTAGAAGAGTCTTGTGTAGACTTCACAGGTGAACATAATCCAAGTCCCAGTCAGCAGAAGAGAGTTTAACTCAGAATTGTGAACATTTCCCCTTACACAGCCAAGACGTCTTTAGGGAAGTCCTTTCCATCTCACTGGCCCTACCACTTGACCCCTCACTCTGACGTCTTATGTTTGTGTGTACGTTGTATATGGGTAACGGCACTTCGGCAAACCTTCTGCTCACTTCCTTATGGACCACGCAAAGGAGAGTAGCTGAGGTGTGGTAAGGGTCAAAAGAAGAGAAAGTGGAAAAAAGTAGAACCTTCCTTCACAGACCCCTGGGCATCTCTGTGACCACCATGATGTTGCTAGATGAGGCTTCTGCCATTCTTTTTGTGGAAGGTGGCTATTTTTCCCCCCAGTCCTTGCATGGCTGACTTAGATCGTGTTAGTTAAATAAATTAGCTTCTGAAGAAGAAAGGTAGAAAGGAAAGGAGAGGGAGGTAGGGAGGGAAAGATGGAGAAAGCTAAGTGTAGCTTAAGCCTTTCATTATTAAGGTTACTGTTGGCAAAGAGGTTTCATTTTGTGTGTTAACGCCAATCAGTTGGTAGTGGTTATTGGATCACTGTGTTGAAAAGGATTCTGAGGCTGCATTCAGGTTCATTGAGAAAGAGAGCTGTGGTCAATTAGTGATGTCTGCCATGGGTGTGGAGTAAGAGAAGTTGTGGCTTACAGGCTATGCTTTGCCATCCCACTTTTAGGCTATTACAACAGTGTCTACAAAAAAAAAGAAAGATCGCGTGGTTGGAACATCAGGCTCCGTTGCCGTTGATGCCACCGTCTTTCTTTTTGCTGTACTTTTGGAGCCTTCTGCTCCTCTGAGCCCTGTAAGTTAATTTCTTGTCCACGCGTCAAAAAAAACATTTTGCTGCAGGGAGTGAGCATTTTTATAAAGACCAAAGATGTATATGGTCTTTAACTATTTACAGGTAATCTTTAACAGTTAAACTGCATTCATTGAACATGTAGGTATAAAATGCCAGAAGTGGCTTTATGTTGGGACCAATGAAATAGAAGGCACTTCTCTAGAGACCCACTGCCTTGGCTGGTGCAGGCTGCATCCTCAGTGCTCCCAAGCTAAGCAATCCTCTTTTGACATCGACTGAACCCAGATATTTACCTGTGATGGCAAAATAGGGTTTTTCTGATGTTACCTTGTGCCCTTCTGCAAGGAGACACAAAAGGAAAACTTTCAGCCAGATTCATCATTCATTTGTTCATTTATTCCACAAATGTTTGTTTTACACCTATGTGCCAGGCAATGTTCTAGGCACTACAGCAAAGAACAAAACAGAAAAAAAAAATCCCTGCCCTGGTAGAGAAGACATTCTCATGGGAGGAGGCTGATAGCAAACTGGTGAATAAATAAGGTATATAGCAAGATATGATAGGGGCTAAGGAGAAAAATATAAGAGGCGAGAGAAAAGGTGAGCATTGTCCGGGCATTGGAGGGGGAGTGTTTATTATTTTAGATAGGGTGGCCAGGGAAGGCCTCACATGGAAGGTGATATTTGAATAAAGACCTGGAAGGGAGGGAATGAGCCCTGTGGATATATAAGGTGAGAACTTTCCAGGTGTGGGAAACTGCAAGTACAAAGGCCTTGAGGGAGAGACATGCCTGGTGTAGTCAAGGAGTAGCAAGGAGGCCAGTGTCTCTGGAGCAAAGGAAGGGTAGGAGGGAGAAGAAGTCGGAGAAGTAACAAGAGGACAGAGTGAACAAAAAGATGTAGCTGGAATCATTATATGCCTGTTGCTGAGCCTGTAAAAACAGGTAATATAATCTGAGAAATCTTGGCTTTCTCTGTCCTCTGATTGGGTACTTACCCAATCTTTAGGGAAGCAATATACATCATCATCAATTGAGAGTACAGTGATGACTCTCTGTTGATAGATCAAATGCCTATGCTCCATGGTTATGGAGTTTCAGAATGATAATAAAGAAACAAGAACCTCCCTTTATAATGATAATCCTTACCTGTGTTCTATTTGCATTTAAGCCAGCTAAGAATAGGTTCTCCTTGCTCTGCAGAAAGTTCTTCCGTATTTCTTACACCTTGACTATCACTCTAGGTTTACGTTTTCCCCAGAATTTTCTTGGAGTATATCAGTTAGTGTTGTTGAGTCATAAGCATCAGAAACCAACTTGGCCAATTTAAGCGAAGGGGAATTGATTGAAAACCTACTAGGGCCTCTTAGAATGGACTGGAGGCTAGAGAAGTAGGTTTGGAAAAGATCAGAACCAAGTGGCTCTGGAAGGGTGGGAAGGAAGCTCCCTAGTGAACAGTTTGGCTAGAATGTGCCATTAAAAAGAATGAACCCAATCACTTACCTTCAAGATTCTCCGTCCCAGGAGAGAGTACCCCATTGGCGGAGCTTGGGACCGGTGTCCTGACTATACAGGGGAAAGAGAGAAATGATTCTGTAATGAATGGGGCTGTTATACCCAATGGGGTAGAGGTAATTTTCTTAAAGTTTGTTAGGGTGATGGTAAGAAAGAGAAATAGATGCTGAAAGCCCCTCCCCAGACTACCACCAGAACTAAATAGTGTCCACCATAAGGTGAATCAAGAGTCTCATATTTCCACTGTAATATTAACAAAAGCTCAAGTTGGGTCTTGAGTCGTCCAAGAAGGTCTCTGGACAGTTGACATTTGGCCAAATTACAAAATTCGAGGCAATGAAGCTTTGCAGCTGTGTGTGCAGGCACTTCAGAAAAAGTCATCATCCCTTTGCCCTAAACTGTACCCTTGTACAATAGGCATTCCCCTGAGTGTGTCTGCAAATATGCATAACAATAATAGTCACTGCCACTTATTGAGTGCTTCTGAAGGGCCCTATCAAGTACTTGACATCCATTTTCTTGCATAATCCTTAAACCAATTCTGTGAATGATGCATTCTTGTCCCTGTTTGCAGATGAAGAATCAGAAGCAGGGAAAGCTACGTGGCTTGCTCACACAGATTAGTGGTGATGGTGGGATTTGAACACAGATCTGTCTGATTCCTAAACCCATGCTCTTAGTAACTCACTAATTCAAGATTATAACATTTGTGTATACCACTGGTTCTCAACTGGGGGCCCCTCAGGAGCCATTGGCAGTGTCTGGAGACATTTTTGGTTATTACGATGGCAGCAGGGAGTGAGGAGGATACTACTGGCTTCTAGTGGTTAGAGCCCAGGGGTGTGCTAAACATCCTACATGCACAGGACAGCCCCCACCACAAAGCATTATCTGACCCCAAATGTCCGTCTTGCTGAGGTTGAGAAAACCTGATGTATATATGCACATGGACACATAGCTTGTGACCACATAAAGTACCCATAGTGCTTTGGGACCTGGCTGTTAACTGATGAAACTCACTGTGAGTAGGAATTGGCTGTGAATATTTTCTTAATGAACTATGAGTCATCAGAAAGAAATCTTTCCAAAATACCCACCCCCCCAACCAGCTTCTACTCTTCCCGACACACATCCTGCAAAGAGGAAAACAAGTTCAAAGAGTCCTTGCAGCCAGTAAAATTGATTAAACCCTGCGTTTCAGAATGGGCCCTCCGTGAGTGCCTCATAACTCTGTGTGGAGGGGCAGCCTGGGAAATTCACTCCCTCTGGGCAGACAGCCATTTGCAAAGCAGGGGCTGAAGTTGGCCAAAAGGGTCACAGTTGTGTTGTAATCAGATTATGTTGCTATATCTGTCCATTGGCCATCTGTGGCCCAATGGGGAACTATTAAACCAGCAGGGCTGACGTAAGTGAGATGGACGATAGCAATGTTCCTTGGAATGATGGATTTACCAAAGAGACAGTGTAATAGCCCTTCCAATGGAGGTTATCAGATGGACCATTTTGATAGGAGTGGAGCTTTCTGCTCTCCGTGAAGGTGAGTACAATTGGAGATGCAAAAGTAACCTCCTTCCATAGAATGCATGCCATAATCTACCAAGAAGGGCAAGAACAAAGCCTCTGGCAGACAGACTCAAATTTGACACGAGAAATTGCCTGCAATTTGGCCTTGTATTTCAAATGCCTTTAAATCCCCTTCCTGGAAGTTATTTTAAAGAAATAATCAGAAACGTATGCAACAATGATGTATAAAGATGTTCATTGCAGCATTATTTACATTAGCATAAAAAGTGATAATAGCATAAAGAACAAAAAAGAAAAGAATGTTATGTACATTAATTCATACCTATTATGCTGCCATTAAAAACAAATTTTCCAAAGGCTGTTTAATGACATGGGGAGATAGCCATAATGTTAAGCTTAAATGAAAAACAAGATCAGAAAATGTGGTCTATTATATGATCGCTTATGAAAAAATATATAAGTGCATAGAAAAAAGAGCAGACAAAAATAAAATATCAGGTCTTAGTTCTGGGACATGGATTAATTATGATTTATATTTTCTTTTGCAAATTTTAGTACTTTCCAAATTGTCTGCAGGGAGCCTACGTTGCTATTTTTAAGAAGCCACTTTTTTCTTCTTAACAAAAGAAAATAGCTTTTCTCTGGCACTAATAAGACTCTCATATGGTGGCTCTAGGAAGCAAGTTCCCAAAGCCTAGTTTAGCAGCTGTCCTCATTCCAAACCAACTGCTACCTGGGAGGTCCACCACTCGTCTGTCAGTTTGTCCAACAGTAGTGGCTTGTGTGCTGCTGTGATGCTGGAAGCTATGCCACCGGTATGTCAAATAACCAGCAAGATTACCCATGGTGGACAGGTTTCAGTGGAACTTCCAGACTAAGACAGACTAGGAAGACGGACCTGGTGATCTACTTCTAAAAAAAATTGGCCAGTGAAAACCTTATGAATAGCAGCGAGACACTGTCTGATATAGTGCTGGAAGAAGGACAGGGCAGGGTTTTGTTCTGTTGTACATAGGGTCATTGTGAGTCAGAACTGACTCAATGGCACCTAACAACAATAATAACACAGCAACCTGGAAGGCTACATAAATTAGTTTATCTCTTGCCTTATGTCTTTTGTTGCACTCAAACCGATGTTTGATTGAACACCAAAGAACACACTTACCCCTCTTGCTACTGGTAAATTGCAACATGCCCATCTGCAATTTGGAAACACATGAAGTTAGTTGTCTGACCCATTTGACATGGCCAACCCCAAAGTGCTGCTCAAGTAAATACACGTTGCAGGTAGTATCTCCAAGGGATCGTTACCTTCCCTGGGCATTTCCACCTGCCTGTGTTTTTCGCCCAACTCTCTGGAACATCAATTGTTGTCCTTAACTGAGGATAGCTTTCCAGGCAGCAGTCTGTGGCAGAAATCTATGGTTTTTGTATTTACCTTGAGTTCACCTGAGCTGTTGGTTTCAAGACACAGGATATAAGAGATTTGGGAATCTGGTTCTATTCTTTCTACATTTCCCAATTGACATACCTTTGCTGTTTGCTCTAAGAAAGATGGTAGTGATCAGTGTACTAAATCGCAGGGAAGCTTTCTTTGGTCTGCTTTGTACCCCATGCCTCTCGAAAGATGCCCTGAGTGGCTCAGGCATCTGAGCCTGCTGTGATCTTGCTTTTATGTTCTTCCCTCTCAAGCCCGAAGCTGGATGAGAACCTGGGTTAAGGTTAACACAGTAGGACTTGGAGTGGACTGTTTTCCCCAGACACAGCCAGCAAGAAGATGTTCACAGGCTCTTCAGCCCCACTCCTTCCATTCCATTGTGTGTGCACTTGATATTGTTCTGAGCAGCTGGTGGGAAACAATACCATTTATAATAGCACCTAAAAAAATAAAATACTTAAGAATAAATGTAATCAGGGATGTAAAAGACGTATATAAGAAAACTACAAAACACTACTGCAAGAAACCCAAAGGGACCTACATAAATGGAAAACCATACCATGCTCAGGGATAGGTAGACTCAACATAGTGAAAATGACAATTCTACCCAAAGCAATTTACAAATACATGCAATCCCAATCCAAATACCAACAACATTCTTTAAAGAGATGGAAAACTAATCATTAACTTTATATGGAAAGGGAAGAAGCCCCGAATAAGTAAAGCACTATTGAAGAAGAAGACTAAAGTAGGAGGACTCACACTACCTGACCTCAGAACCCACTATACAGCTGCGGTAGTCAAAACAGCTTGGTACTAGTACAACGACAGATACGTTGACCAATGGAACAGAACTGAGAACCCAGATGTAAATCCATCCACCTACGGACACCTGATCTTCGACAAGGGCCCAAAGTCCATCAGATGGAGAACAGACAGTCTTTTTAACAAATGATGCTGGCAAAACTTGATGTCCATCTGCAAAAAATGAAACAGGACCCATACCTCACACCATATACAAAAACTAATTCAAAATAGATCAAAGACCTAAACATAAAGCCAAAAAATATAAAGTTCATAGAAGAAAAAATAGGATCAATGCTAAATGCCGTGTATTAGGCCTTCAACAGGATACAAACCCAAACTATAACCAACAGCACCCAAACTCCAGAAGGTAAAGTAGATAACTGGGATCTTCTAAAAATCAAACACCTATGCTCTTCAAAAGACTTCACCAAAAGAGTAAAAAGAGAACCTACAAACCGGGAAAAAATTTTTTGACATTACAAGCCAGACAAAGGTCTAATCTCCATAATCTACAAGAAAATCCAACACCTCTACAACAAAAAGACAAATAATCCAGTTAAACGATGGGCAAAGGAAATGAGCAGATACTTCACCAAAGAAGACATTCAAATGGCCAACAGACACATGAGGAAATGCTCGCGCTCACTAGTCATTAGAGAAATGCAAATTAAAACCACAGTGAGATACCATCTCACCCCGGCATTACTGGCAAGAATCAAAAACCCTGAAATAACAAATGTTGGAGGGGCTGCGGGGAGATCGGAACTCTTATGCACTGCTGGTGGGAATGCATAATGATACAACCATTTTGGAAAATGATATGGCGCTTTCTTAGAAAGCTAGAAATAGAAATACCATATGATTCAGCAATCCCACTCCTAGGAATATATCCTAGAGAAATAAGAGCCATCACACAAATAGACATATGCACACCCCTGTTCTTTCCAGCATTGTTCACAATAGTAAAAAGATGGAAACAACCTAGATGCCCATCAACAGATGAATGGATAAACAAACTATGGTTCATACACACGATGGAATATTATGCAACGATAAAAAACAATGATGAATCTGTGAAGCATCTCATAATGTGGATGAAACTGGAAGACATTACGCTGAGTGAAATAAGTCAATCACAAAAGGACAAATATTGTACGAAACCTCTATCGTAAAAACTCATGAAAAAGTTTACACACAAAAAGTAACAATCTTGGTTGGTTATGAGGGATGGGAGGGGTTGGGTGGGAAATACTAAATAGACAATAGATAAGTGGTAATGTTGGTGAAGGGTAAGACGGTACACAATACTGAAGCACAACCTGTACAAGGAAAGGCCATGGAAGCTCCATAGACACAGCCAAACTCCTTGAGGGATCAAATTGCTGGGCAGAGGGCTGTGGGGACCATGGTCTCGGGGAACATCTAGCTCAACTGGCGTAACACAGTTTATAGAGACAATGTTCTACATTCTACCTTGGTGAGTAGCATCTGGGGTCTTAAAAGCCTGTGGGCCGCCATCTAAGATACTCCACTGGTCTCACCCCTTCGGGAGCAAGGGAGAATGAAGAGAACAGGATACAAAGAAAGGATTAGTCCAAAGGACTAATGGACCACAGCTACCAAGGCCTCCACCAGAGTGAGTCCAGTACAGCTCAGTGGTGCCTGGCTACCACCACTGACTGCTCTGACCGGGATCACATCAGAGGGTTCTGGACAGAGCTGGAGAAGGATGTAGAACAAAATTCTAACACACAGAAAAAGACCAGATTTACTGGCCTGACAGAGACTGGAGAAACCCCAAGAGTATGGCCCCCGGACACCCTTTTAGCTCAGTGGTGAAGTCACTCCTGAGGTTCACCGTTCAGGCAGGGATTGGACAGCCCCATAAAACAAAATGGGACTAATGAGGCACAGCAATCCAGGGACAAGGACTGGACGGCAAGAAGGGACAGGAAAACTGGTGATAGGGCACCCAAAGTTGAGTAAGGACATTGTTGACATGTCGTGGGGTTGTTAACCATTGCCATAGGGAATATGTGTACCAACCGTTCAATGAGAAACTATTTTGTTCTGTAAACCTTTATCTAAAATGAAATAAAATAAAAGAATTATCTGTGTGAGATCAAATTGTCAACAGCAACTCTAAAGTTTTGATGGGAGGCCTAGGGGACAGTGAGTTGAAGACAATGGTGGTGGATTAATTTGGAAAAGGATAGTGAGAATAGCAGCACAACTGTAAGAGTGTAGTCGATGTCACTGAATTGTATATGTAGAAATTTTTGAAATGGTGCATCTTCGGCTATGTATATTTTCACCCAAAAAAAAAAAAATGTCCTCCAAGGTCGAGAAGGGAGAGTGTTGACATGTCGCGGGTTTGTTAACTAATGTCATAAAACAATACGTGTACTGACTGTTTAATGATAAACTATTTGTTCTGTAAACCTTCACCTAAAGCACAATAAAAAAAATTTAAAAAAGGAAGATCTGCTGAGGGCCTACTGTGCACTGGCACTCTTTTAAGTGCCGTTGATGGCATGTGCAGAATTTCTAAAATCCATGCCCTCTTGGAGCTTACATTCTAGAGGAGAAGATAATAAAAAGCGAAATAGTGATCAGCGCTAAGGAGAAAAATAAATCTGGAAAGGGAGTAGGTGTGTCGAAGGTGGGGGTTGTAATTTTTGGTAAGGTAGCCAAGGAGGACCTTATTGAGAAGGTGACATCTGACTCAAAGGAGGAGAGGGAGAACCGGGGGGATGTCTGGGAGGAGAGCAGTCAGGCACACTGAAGAGCTGGTGCAAAGGCACTAAGGCAGGAGTGTGCCCTGGTATGTTCAAGGGCCATCAAGGTGGTCAGTGTGTCTGGACGGGCATGAACAAGTGGGTACAAGGCAGGAGATGGAATCTGAGGGGCCACTGGGAGAGATCCAGTTCACTTGGGGCCTCGTGTGGATTTGTGAAGACGTTGGCTCTTACACCAAGTGAGATCGTAAGCTATCAGGTGTTTTGGGAAGAAGAGTGATGTACTTAGCTTTGAACAGGATCTGGCTGGCTCCTGTGTTGAAAATAGACTATAGAGGAGGTAAGTACAGAAGTATAGACTCTTACGAGGCTACAGAAGTTAAGTAGGTGAGAGACTCTGGTACTCCGTACAAGGCAGGAACAGTGAGCTGGTGGGAAGAGAGCCAGTAATAGCAACCCTTTTTTCCCTCATGAATTCCGACCCAGTTGACAAGTAGCTGTAGGTATCAGACAGAGATCAAAATGTCAGCAACTGGTTTCTGAGAGCCACCATATAGTACAAGAACCTTACTAGTGTCAGGAAGAAAAAAAAGCTTCTTTCTCTTGAAAGAAGAAAAAACATTTTAAAAAAATAATTGAAGTAACATAGGCTCTCTGTAGACAATCTGTAAAATACTGAAATTTTTAAAGAAGAAAATATAAATCATAATTAATCTCATGTCCCAGAAATAAGCCCTGTTAATATTTTGACTTATTTTATTCTAGTGTTTTGCACACACACACACACACACACACACACACACACACACACACACACACACACACACACACTCTAATATGTTTCTGACCTCATTTGGTGAACTTAACATTGTGAATATTTATTTCCCTATATCATTAAATAGCCTTTGAAAAGATTGCTTTTAACGGCAGCATAATGTTCCATCCCCTGCGTGTGAGTGCATTTAGATGGATATTCATCTCGTGGAGGATGTGGCTTATGTGTGCAGCCTAATGGGCTTCCTGAAGCATCACCCCTGAATCAGAGAAGCTCACCTGCCCTGTCACAGGAAGTTCTGAATACCTGAAGGCCTCCTCCCAGGGCCAACCCTCCTCCTGATTATGCAGAGCAGGACAATGGGTCCTTTCCTCAGGCAGGCAGGTATGAAGAAGGCCCTGAAGGGCTTGAACCCAGAATGCTAAGTGCCTTCCTCAGACTCAACAACACAAGGCTCTCTTCCTCCCTGGAAAAATGAGGAAGAGGGCAAGTGGAAGGCCAGGAATGACCCTCTAGTGGAAGACCCACACGTGGAAACCCAAGGCCAGGGAAGCCCATTGAGGATTCAGTGGGCTGATGAATGTCAATTACTAGGCCAAGTAAATGCTCAATAAATGTTGTCTTTCCCTTTCCCCTACCGTTGCCAGGAAGATACTAGAATCTCATAAAGTGAATATTCACACGTGCAGTCTAACAGGCCAAACTGAATTACGGGGCAGTCCTCCCTCTTTGGGCCGATCTAGTGAATCTTCTACAGAATGTCGTTGTGGTTAGTCACCATCCAGTTGGCTCTGACTCATGGCGACCTTCTTCTGTATAACAGAACAAATAGTTGCCTGGGCCTGTGCCATCTTCATGGTTGTTGAAATATTTGATCCCATTGTTGTGGCTATCGTGTCAGTCCATCCTGTTGAGGGTTTCCCTTGTTTTCACTGTCTACTTACCAAACATAATATCCATTTCTAGAGATTGGTCTTTCCTAATGACGTGTGCAAAGTAAGCAAGTCATGGCCTTGCTGTGTTCGCATCTAAGGAACATTCTGTTTGTATTTCTTCTAAGAATGATTTGTTCATTCTTTTGGCAATCCACAACATATGCAATAGTTCTTTGCCAATGCCACAGTTCAAATGCATCAATTCTTCTGTTTTCCGATTTCTTTATCCGACTTTCACATGCATATGAGGCAATTGAAAAGACAATGGCTTGGGTTAGATGCATCATAATCTTCAAAGCGACATCTTTGCTTCTTAAACCCTGACTTTGCTTAGGGTTTGCTTTGGACCATTTAGATGAAATTTCCCTTGTCATAAAATTTCGTTGGCCTTCTTGCCTTGTACACATTTGAATGTACTCAAGAGATAAAGAACAGTTGTTCCCCAAATTGGCCAGTCTCTGGGTGACCTCAGTTGGAGTTCAAGAACTGTTTATTCATGGATGGATGAGTGAAGAGATGGGTGAGTAATGAATGTGTGGCAGGAAGAAAGGGAAGAAAGAAGGATGGAGGGTAGGTAGACGGAAGGAAGGAAAGGTAAATGAAGACATAGTCATCGACCTTTGTTTTCTTTCTCTGAAAAGATGTGAACGGAATCACGTTTTCACACTCGCCAGTGTCTTTTCTTCTTTTTTCTCACTCAGGTGAAATAAAAACCCGCTATGAAAATCCCTCATTTCTGTTGGAAGAAAGTAAAGGCCATATCATGATCTAAGCCGCATATTTCATTTGAGCCACAGAGAGGATGATGGGTGATTTTCTAGCTTGAGTGACGTAAATCTGTGCCCCACCCCCCATGAAATATATTATTGTTGCTGTGATTCATTTGGCCTTTTTTTTTTTTTTTTAAGTGGACGATGGTTTGCGTGCAGTGGCTGAAGTAATTGGAGTGAGTGCCTCTCCCCAGAGTCAGAATCAATCACTGTTGCAGAAGATGGTGACATTTTAGAAAGAAACTCTGAGGAAAATGTCATGCTTAAAAAATTAGATTTAAACACACTGGCTCCGGATTGATTTTTATTACACTCAAATGGATGCCATGATTGATTATCAGTCTTACAAATGTTTAGCACATTTCTCACTTCTCTAATAATCAGAATAATCTAATTTTCAATGTCATTTAATGTACTCTATTCAAGGTTATAATAGATCATATTTCTAATAAAACAGAGCAATTATGTGATGAATAATACAGAAGGACCAGTGTTCAGATACATTTTAAGGCAGCACCAAGGAATGGTCTGAGATAAGCCCGTTTCTTTAAATGCAATATTCATTCCAAGTCTTGGACTGCATCCTATAGAGTGAGGTGTTTGTTTTCTTTTTCCCCTTGCTGTTGATCTGAATGGAAGTTTGCCAGAAATCTTGAGCTCCCCACAAAAAAAAATTGAGGGGAGGAAAAAACAAGGCTTGACTCCTTTTGATGGATGTTATCAGTGCACCTGGAGAAAAGTGACAGATTGCCAAGTTATTTATTGAGTTTTCTAGTAATTGCTGCTTTCTCTCCATTTTTGATATACATCCCCTGGAGAAATACCATATTTTAGTTCTAAATAGTTTTCCAATATCCGTTGTAGCAGCAGCCGACATCACGAATGTTTCAGAGTAAACCACGGGATATCTAATTTTGAGGAGTTTTAACTTTATATTTAGAGCCTAATACTTTCCTAATTATGTTGACTTTTGTTTTTTGTTTTTTCAAGAGGCCTGACTCACTTTGGGAAGTAGATTGTGCTTTTTATATTTGTGGCTTCTAACCAATTCCTGCCATGTAAAATGTAGGCTAGTAATAATTATGAATTCCTCTGTTATGGCTTGCTGCTGTGTTTGATGAGCTGGCATGTATGAAATGGTACCAAAACCTGGTGACTCAACAAGCAATAGCACTTAAGGAGTTTCCCCTTTTATGTTGTGCTCTTCAGTGAGTGACGGGCAGCTAGGCACAGCAGGTAGAAAAAGGCTGAAGAACTATTAAGTTAAGGACAGCACATAGAACAAAGGAGGCTGAAGAGCTATTAAGCATGAGGATGTTTAGAGACTAAACACAGAGGAGTAGGAAGGAGAAGACCTACTCCTCAAATTGGTCCGAAATATGAACCTGGCAGGATGGAGAGTTCACTGTGTGAAGGTTCCAGAAGATTCCAACAGAAGCAAATAATAGGCCAGTACAGACAAGATGTAATTCAATAGAGAAGAATATCAAGACCCTGGTTCAGACTTGGCCAGGTTAGTGGTGTAGGTATAGGCTGGGAAAGACCAGAGCTGAGGATCTGATGACCACACGCTTGCTGAGGTAGTAACATGTCTTACCTCTTAAGATCTTTGGTTAACCAAATCATGAAAGACCTTAATAACCCTCTGTATTTGGGGCTGGTCAAAGCACACCTTGGGACATTATTGGTTTTTGTTCTGAGCACTTCATTTTATGGGGGAATTTATCTAGAACTGAACATTATCCAATGTGGGTTGATCAGGATGGCATCAGATCATATGTTGGGTGCTATATAAATGAACACATAAGAAATTCATAGGATGGAGAAAACCAAATGTAGAGAGAAAATAATTGTTCTGAAGTATTTGAGGGGCCATGAACAAAGAAGAGAGTCATAAAGTTAGCTACCATTTATCGAATGCTGAATCTTTTCAACGCTCCCATTAGGTCATTGTTGTTGTTGCTGTTAGTTGCTGTCAGTCGGCTGTGACTCGTGGTGACCCCATGTACAACAGAAGGAAACAGGTCCTACACCATCTTCACAATCGTTGGTATGCTTGAGTCCACTCTTGCAGCTGCTGTGTATTTTGAGTGCCTTCTAACCTACAGGGCACTATATTAGACAGTATTATGTTGTGATTCATAGGGTTTTCATTGATAAATTTTCAGAAATAGATCATCAGGATCATCACGTCTTTCTTCCTAGTCTGTCTTATCCTGGAAGCTCTACTGAAACCTGTCTACCATAGGCGACCCTGCTGGTATTTGAAACATTGGTGCCATAGCTTTCAGCATTATAGCAACATACAAGCCACTGCAGTGTGACAGACTGACAGACAGGTAGCGGATGAGATCATTATCATTCTTTAATGGTCATGGAAACTAAAGCTGAGAGAGGCTAAGTAAGTTGCCCAAAGTTACACAACTAATAATTCAGAGAGTCGAGATTTAAACCCAGCCCTTTCTGACCCTAGCCCTGTGCAATCAACACCATAATTGAGACTCTCCGTTGGCTGATTCTAGATGACCACTAAGGTCCTTCCAACTGTAGAATTATGTAAGTCTCTGTTCAGAGTACATGTTCAAAATTATTTCCTGATATTTGGGAATATTCCAAACATAAGGAGGGGGTACTTTTTTGTAGTACCCAAAATAAGTTGAGGTTAATCTGAGAACACTTGCTGCTTAAGTAAATGTAGGTTGAGAAAGTGGGGACCCTTTTGCAGTTAAGGTATTTAGCAGTAAAAGCTGTCTACATTATTGAAAATATCAGTACTTGGGGCTGGCTCACCACTGAGCAATTTCTTGGCTTTGGAAAAGGAGTGTGTGTGTGTGTGTGTGTGTGTGTGTGTGTGTGTGTCTGTCTGTCTGTCTGTCTGTGTGTCTGTCTGTCTGTCTGTCATGGGGGTTGAGCAGGAAATGGCTCATAACATTAATGAGAAAAATCACAAGTGAAGATTATAGGGACAGGATCTTAGCAGGGTAGCGTGGGTAGAAAGAAGAGGTTTTAAATGATGTCCTTGTGGAAAGAACGTAAGATTACCTGAGAGCTTCATGGGATGCTATGTGGGGCCTCACAAGAGAGAATGAATAAGGTTACAACTATAGAACCAGACATCCTGTTTTAGCTCTAGCAGTACTGTTTTTATTTTTACTTTTTATTGCAGTGAATTTTATTTCCCCCCTTTCCCAGAGGAGCAAGTATCTGCAAAGCATCATTCAAAGAGGGAATAGATTTGAGAAATAGTAGGTAGACTCAGCAGGCCTTGGTTTCCGGTAGATACATTGGATAAGGAAGAGAGAAGGATGGGTCTGCATCTCCCATTGGGGCTTGAGCCCTTGTACCAGTTGCTGAGATAGCACAGGATGAGGAGGAGTGATGTCAGAGAGCTAAAGGGTCCCTTTTAGAAGAAGATCAATGGGAGGTACTGACAACCATCTCTTGGGCAGTTGGATTCACACACGTAATACTGAGGAGGAAGGTCTGGGCTAGAGTTGGACATCCTAGTCTTCTGTATATACAGGCTTCATAGTGGAAGCCATGGGCATGGATCTCATGACACATGAAGAGTGAGGAGAAGATAGGACACTCCCGGAGATAGGAAATCATATAAACGGGCTCCCACATAGCCTTTGTGGGAATCCCAGGATGCAGATGTCTGGAGTTGAGTGTTAAGCTTTTGCAGTCATCCCTCAATCTCTTTCCTTCCTCATGAATCTGAGAGTCAGCAGTAGTTTTCAGAGGGGAATCCCAGTCCATGCCCACCAGCATTTCTCTTATTGAAATTTATTAGCTACAGGCACTTTTTTTTTTTTTTTTTAATATTTTATTGTACTTCAGGTGAAGGCTTACAGAACAAATAGTTTCTCATTAACCAGTAGTACACATGTTATTCTATGACACTGGTTAACAACCCCACAACATATTAACCCTCTAACTTCTCAACCTTTTTTTTTCGATGAAAATACACATAGCCAAATATATACCATTTCAAAAATTTCTACATACACAGTTCAGTGACATTGACTACGCTCTTCCAATTGTGCTGTTATTCTCACTTAAGATGAAGGCTTACAGAACTAAATAGTTTCTCATTTAACAGTTACTACAAATGTTGCCCTATGACAATGGTTAACAATCTCACAACACATCAACAATATCCTTACTCAGCCTTGGGTTCCCTATCACCAGCTTCCTTGTCCCCTTCTGCCTTCTAGCCCTTATCACTGGGCTCCTGTACCTCGTTAGTCTCATTTGGTTTTCCGGGGCTGTCCACTCCCAGGCTGAACAGTGAACCTCGGAGGTAAATTCACCACTGAGCTAAAAGGGTGTCTGGGGGACATACTCTCGAGGTTTCTCCAGTCTCCTTTAGGCCAGTAAATCTGGTCTTTTTTTTTGGGGGGGGGGGAGGAGTTAGAATTACGCTCTACATCCTTCTCCAGCTCTGTCCAGAACCCTCTGTTGTGATCCTGGTCAGAGCAGTCAGTGGTGGTAGCCGGGCACCATCTAGCTGTACTGGACTCACTCCGGTGGAGGCCTTGGTAGCTGTGGACAATTAGTCCTTCGGACTAATCTTTTCCTTGTATCCTGTTCTCTTCATTCTCCCTTGCTCCCGAAGGGATGAGACCAGTGGAGTATCTTAGATGGCCGCTCACAGGCTTTTAAGACCCCAGACACTACTCACCAAGGTAGAATGTAGAGCATTGTCTTTATAAGCTGTGTCATGCCAACTGAGCTAGATGTTCTCCGAGACCATGGTCCCCACAGCCCTCCGCCCAGCAATTCAGTCCCTCAGGGAGTTTGTATGTGTCTGTGGGGCTTCCATGACCTTTCCTTGTACAGATTGTGCTAGTTTCCCCTGTATTGTGTACTGTCTCACCCTTCACCCAAGATACCACTTATCTATTGCCTATTTAGTATTTCCCCCCCACCTCCCATCCCTGGTAACCAACAAAGATTGTTACATTTTGTGTGTGAACTTTTTCATGGGTTTTTACAATAGAGGTCTCATACAATATTTGTCCTTTTGTGATTGACTTATTTCACTCAGCATAATGTCCTCCAGTTTCATCCATGTTACAGGATGATTCATAGATTCATTGTTCTTTCTCGTTGCATAGTACTCCATTGTGTGTATGTACCATAGTTTGTTTAGCCATTCATCTGTTGATGGGCATCTAGGTTGTTTCCATCGTTTTGCTATTGTGAACAATGCTGCCATGAACATAGGTGTGCGTATGTCTATTCGAGTGACGACTCTTATTTCTCTAGGATATATTCCTAGGAGTGGGATTGCTGGGTCGAATGGTATGTCTATTTCTAGCTTTCTGAGGAAGCGCCATATCATTTTCCAAAATGGTTGTATCATTTTGCATTCCCACCAGCAGTGCATAAGAGTTCCCATCTCCCCGCACCCCCTCCAACATTTGTTATTTCCAGTGTTTTTGATTCATGCCAGTAATGCCAGGGTGAGATGGTATCTCATTGTGGTTTTAATTTACATTTCTCTAATGGCTAGTGATTGCGAACATTTCCTCATGTGTCTGTTAGCCATTTGAATGTCTTCTTTGGTGAAGTGTCTGTTCATTTCCTTTGCCCATTTTTTAATAGGATTATCTGTCTTTTTGTTGTAGAGGTGTTGGATTTTCTTGTAGATTATGGAGAATTAGACCTTTGTCTGACTTGGACTGTCCAAAAATTTTTTCCCAGTCTGTAGGTTCTCTTTTTACTCTTTTGGTGAAGTCTTTTGAAGAGCATATGTGTTTGATTTTTAGAAGATCTCAGTTATCTGGCTTATCTGTTGGGGTTTGTGTGTTGATGGTTATGGTTTGTATGCTGTTAATGCCATGTATTAAGGCCTGAAGTGTTGGTCCTATTTTTTCTTCTATGAACTTTATAGTTTGAGGCTTTATATTCAGGTCTTTGATCCATTTTGAAGTAGTTTTTGTATATGGTGTGAGGTATGGGTCCTGTTTCATTTTTCTGCAAATGGATATCCAGTTTTGCCAGCACCATTTGTTAAAAAGACTGTCTTTTCCCCATTTGATGGACTTTGGGCCCTTGTCGAGAATCAGGTGACTGTAGGTGGATGGATTTACATCTGGGTTCTCAATTCTGTTCCATTGGTCAATGTCTCTGTTGTTGTACCAGTACCAGACTGTTTTGAGTACTGTAGCTGTATAGTAGGTTCTCAAGTCAGGTAGTGTGAGTCTTCCAACTTTATTCTTCTTCTTCAGTACTGCATTACTTATTCGGGGCTTCTTCCCTTTCCATATAAAGTTAATAATTAGTTTTTCCATCTCTTTGAAGAATGTTATTGGTATTTGGATCGGGATTGCATTGTATTTGTAAATTGCTTTAGGTAGAATTGCCATTTTCACAATGTAGAGTCTGCCTATCCATGAGCATGGTATGTTTTTCCATTTATGTAGATCCCTTTGGGTTTCATGCAGCAGTGTTTTGTAGTTTTCTTTGTATAGGTCTTTTACATTCCTGGTCAGATTTATTCCTGAGTATTTTGTCTTTTTAGGGGCTATTGGAAATGGTATTGATTTCCTGATCTCCTTTTCATCGTTCTCTTTACTGGTGTATAGGAATCCAACTGATTTTTGAATGTTTATCTTGTATCCTGCTACTCTGCTGAATCTTTCTATTAGTTCCAGTAGATTTCTCGTGGAGTCTTTAGGGTTTTCTATGTATAGTATCATATCATCTGCAAACAGGGACAGTTTAACTTCTTCATTACCAATTTGGATGCCCTTTATTTCTTTCTCTTGCCTTATTGCTCTAGCTAGAACTTCCAGCACAATGTTAAATAGGAGTGGTGATAAAGGGTATCCTTGTCTTGTTCCTGTTTTCAAGGGGAATGTTTTCAGCCTCTCTCCATTAAGAATGATGTTGGCTGTTGGTTTTGCATAGATGCCCTTTATTATGTTGAGAAATTTCCCTTCTATACCTATTTTATTGAGAGGTTTTATCAGGAATGGGTGTTGGACTTTGTCAAATGCCTTTTCTGCGTCAATTGAGATGATCATGTGATTTTTTTCTTTCCTTTTATTTATGTGGTGGATTACGTTGATGGATTTTCTAATGTTAAACCATCCTTGCATACTTGGTATGAATCCTACTTGGTCGTGGTGTATTATTTTTTTGATATGATACTGAATTCTATTGGCTAGAATTTTGTTCAGAATTTTTGCATCTATATTCATGAGAGATATTGGTCTGTAATTTTCTTTTTTTGTGATGTCTTTGCCTGGTTTTGCTATCAGTGTTATGCTGGCTTCATAGAATGAATTTGGAAGTGTTGCTTCCTCTTCTATGCTCTGAAATAGCTTGAGTAGAACTGGTACAAGCTCTTCTGTAAATGTTTTGTAGAATTCTCCAGTGAAGCCATCTGGGCCAGGGCTGTTTTTGGTTGGGAGTTTTTTTATTACCTTTTCAATCTCTTCTCCTGTTATGGGTCTGTTCAGATTTTCAATATCACTTTGTTGTAGTTTGGGTAGGCCGTGTGTTTCTAGAAATTTATCCATTTCCTCTAGGTTTTCAAATTTGTTGGAATATAGTTTTTCATAATATTCTGTTATAATCCTTTTTATTTCGGTTGGGTCTGTTGTAATGTCCCCCATTTCATTTCTTATTTGGGTTATTTGTGCCCTCTGCTGTTTTTCTTTTGTCAGTCTGGCCAATGGTGTGTCGATTTTGTTGATTCTTTCAAAGAACCAACTGTTGGTTTTGTTGATTCTTTCTCTTGTTTTTCTGTTCTCTATTTCATTTATTTCTGCTCTGATCTTTACTATCTCCTTTCTTCCGGTGGTTGTAGGCTTTTTTTTGCTGTTCTCTGTCTATTTGTTTGAGTTCTGTAGTTAATGTTTTGATTTTGTCCCTTTCTTCTTTTTTGATATGTGCATCTATTGCTATAAATTGTCCTCTGAGTACTGCCTTTGCTGGGTCCCAAAGGTTTTGGTATGATGTGTTTTCATTCTCGTTTGATTCTAGGAATTTTTTGATTCCATCTCTGATTTCTTCTATTGCCCAGTGATGTGTAAGCAGGGTATTATTCAGTTTCCATGTAGTTTATTTTTTTTCCTTGCTCTTTCTAGTGTTAATTTCTACCTTGATGGCATTGTGGTCAGAGAAGATACTTTGAATTATCTCAACGTTTTGGATCTTGTTGAGGATTGCTCTGTGGCCTAAGATGTGGTCTATTCTGGAGAACGTTCCATGTGCATTGGAAAAGAATGTGTACTTTGCAGCGGTTGGATGGAGTGTTCTATATATGTCTATGAGGTCAGGTTGGCTGATTGTGCCCTTTAGGTCTTCTGTATCTTTGCTGAGTTTCTTCTTAGTTGTTCTGTCCTTTACTGAGAGTAGCGTGTTGAAGTCTCCTACTATTATTATGGAACTGTCAATTTCTCTTTTCAGTGTTGTTAGAGTTTGTTTCGTGTATTTTGGAGCCCTGTCGTTGGGTACGTAGATGTTTATTATGGGTATGTCTTCATGATGGATCATCCCCTTAATGATTATATAGTGTCCTTCTTTGTCTTTTGTGGTAGATTTTGTTTTAAAGTCTATTTTATCTGAGATTGGAATTGCCACTCCTGCTCTTTTTTGGTAGTTGTTAGCTTGATGTATTTTTTTCCAACCCTTGACTTTTAATAAATTCACATCTTTGTTTCTAAGGTGTGTCTTTTGTAGACAGCATATTGATGGATCCTGTTTTCTTATCCATTCTGTCACTGTCCGTATCTTTATGGGTGCATTGAGTCCATTTACATTCGGTGTAATTATTAATAGATGTGAGTTTATTGCTGTCATTTTGTAGTGCTTTTTTTTGTGGTGCTGAAGTTTTCTTTGTTCTTCTTACTCTCTTGTGCTGAGTTACTTTTGTTTGCGGTTTTTTTTTTCATTTCTTTTCTTTTTGTAGGTTTTGTTTTTGCTGAGACTTTATGTTTTTCATCTTTATTTTTATGAGTTGGTTTGTTAACTTTCTTTGTGGTTACCATGAATTTTACCCTTATCTTTCTAAGTTTGAAGCAGTCTACCATTACTTGGTATCATCACCTTGCCTTCCTCTCCATTAGAAGGTTCTATACCTATGCCATTTATTCCCTCTTTTATTGTTTTGATGTTGTTTTCATTTATTGATTAACTGCTCTGATTCCCTGTTGTATTTCTTTCGGTTTTGGATAGTCCTCGAGAATTCATTTCCTAGATTGGTATCTGGCTTGTATGATCCTGCGTCCTAGGTTCTGCCTGTGAGCTGAAGCTGTTTGTCCTCAGATCGAAGAACTCCCTTTAATAATTCTTGTAAGTTTGGTTTGACTTTTACATATTCCCTTAATTTCTGTTTATCAGGAAATGACCTAATTTCACCATCAAATTTGAACGAGAGTTTTGCAGGATATATTATTCTTGGCTGACAATTTTTTTTCTTTCAAGATTTTATATATGTCATCCCATTGCCTTCTTGCCTGCATGGTTTCTGCCGAATAATCTGAGCTTAGTCTTATTGTTTCTCTTCTGTATGTGACTTCTTGTTTTTCACGAGCTGCTCTCAGGATTCTTTGTCTTTGGTTTTGGTGAGTGTGAATATGATATGCCTTGGTGATTTTCTTTTGGGGTCTCTTCTATATGGGGTTCGTTGAGCTTCTTGGATGGCCAGCTTTTCATCTTTCATGATATTGGGGAAGTTTTCTGTCAGCAGTTACACAGAGATCCTCTCTGTGTTTTCTGTTTTCTCCCCCTGTTCTGGAATGCCAATCACTCATAAATTTTTGTTTTTAATTGTGTCCCACATAACTCTCAGGTTCTCTTCATTTTTCTTTGTTCTTTCGTCTGAGTTTTCCTGAAACAGAGTTGTATCCAAGTATTTGTCTTCAATTCCACTGATACTGTCTTCCACCGTTTCAAATCTGCTTCTCAGCCCTTCTGTGACATCATCCATTCCAGAAATCTTGTTGTTTATCTTTTGGATTTCTAATTGTTGTTTTTGTATAATTTCTAGTTGTGAATTTATTTTGGCATTTTGTTCCTGCATCATCTTCCTGAATTCTTCCAATTTTTTGTCTGTATTTTCCATGAATTTATCTATTTTTTCCTCATGTTTGTCAGCTGTTTGCCTCAGTTCTTGGAGAATTCTGAGTATTAGAGATTTGAATTCCCTATCAGGTAGTTCTAGTGCCTTTTCTTCTACCGGAAAATCATCTAGTGTTTTATTTTGGGCACCTACTGGAACCATCCTGTCCTGTTTTTGTAAATGTTTTGATATTGTCTGCTGTCTTCTGGGCATTCAGTAGGTATTGAAAATATGGAACGCTTCACGAATTTGCGTGTCATCCTTGTGCAGGGGCCATGCTAATCTTCTCTGTATCGTTCCAATCTTAGTATATGTGCTGCCGAAGCGAGCACCCAGGCACTTTTTAATAACCATATTTTATCATTTTTTAAAGTCAGGACAGGCCCTGAAATGGTTCCATAGCCCCCTGACTTTTCCTGTTTTAAATGTGAATATGAGAGACTGGGAAGGCTGTAATCATAGTAGACCATGGGCTCCGCTGCAGTTGAGGTGCATAGTAGCAAAAACAGTCTATGTGCATAGTCACATGGGACAACTCAGTCAGTTGGCATAACATAGTTTACAAAAATCATGATCTACATCCTAGTGAAGGGAGTAGCATCTGGGGTCTTAAAAAAAGCTTGCTTGTGGCCATCTAAGACACAACGATGGGTCTCAACTCTCCAGGAACAAAACAGTAAGAAGATAACCAAAAGTGCAGAGAACAAACAAGTCCATAAGAGTCATAATCTCATCTGCCCTGAGATGAGACCAGAAGAAATAGATGGTACCCAGCTACCACCACTGACCATTCTGACCGGAACCACAGTAGTTGGCCCCAGATAGAGTGGGAGAAAAATATGGAGCAGAACTCAAATTCTTATTTAAAAAAAACTTTTTTTTTAAGCCAGACAAACTGGAAGAGTGGAGAACAGAAGACACCCTGAGACTACTGCCCTGAGACACTCTTTAAACCTAGAGCCTATCCCCTGAGAACACCTTTTATCGAAATAGCAGAGTGACATACAAAATAAAGGATAGTACCCATTAAGTCAGTTCCCTACTTAAAAACTATCAGTATAAGATCAAAAATTTCTCAAAAGCAAAGATGAGAAGATAAGGGGCAGGGAAACTAGAGTACTGGAAAGGGAGCAAACAGAACACAATTAAAGAGAATGTTGACAGATTGTGACAGATGTAATTAATGTCACTGAACATTTTGCGTGGAAATGTTGAATGGGAACCTGACTTACTGCGTAAATTTTCACCAAGACTCAATAAAATATTATTTAAAAAAAATAAATGAATATTAAACTAGAAAGAATACAGGAGCAAATAAACAGATGATGCCTGAGAAGAAATAGAAGGTGAACAGGAAGGCATTTTAAAAATCAGAAAAAGAGAAAAACATGAACTCTCCCTACAGCTCAGCATTAACAGAACATTTTCAATTATAAGTCTATCATAGGGAAGACTAGCTTTGAACCCCAGTTAAGCGAGATGTTTTCCCCCACAAGAAAAAAGAATTCCATTCTTCTCATTAATAGACCCATGTTATGAAACATTATACTCGCTAGTATCATAGTTTTAATTTCGCCAGTAAAAATTGTGGGGAAAAAAACAGTCTATGTTATTAAAAATGGCAGTTTCTGGAGCTGACCCTCCATTGTGTAATTTCCTGAATTCAGTCAAAAGATGATGGGGTAAGGGAGGGGGCAGCCTTGGCAGAGGGGAGAACGTCCAGTGGAATTAATGAGAGAAGTATTATTTTAGAGTCCCGCATTCTTTTCTAGCTTAAGCTCTGGCCAACCTTAAATGCGTGCAAAGTTGGGCTATATGGTTCTCAAGATAATGAAAATGGCTGGGAGTGGTGGGGGTCAGAGGGGCTGCCAGCTCTTGTTGAAAGTGACTTGGTGGTTAAGTGGAAGGGACTTGAGAACTGGGAGGGGGGCATCATTATGTCTGTAGCAGGTTAGGGCAACTTGATCTCTCTGCCTACATTCCTGATGTTCCAAGCCCTGCTTTGAGTACCTCAAATGTCAAGTCCATACCCACACCATCTTCCTTCAGTCTGGGTTTCCCTCTCAGAGTTTTAGAAGATCAGTTCTCAATCTTGACCTCTCTCTCTACTAAAATCTACGTAGAAGAGTTAACACCTCACCCCTCTAAAATGATGCAAGGGTGTGATAAAAAGTTATGCCAGGAAGAATTGTGAAATATTATGGATGAAAGCATTCAGTGTCTAGGGTTTGCTTCAAAATAATCTTGGTAGGGGGAGGGCGAGTGTGGGGAGGGTGGAGAAGAAACAGGACTGGCCGTGAGTTGATGATTGAAGCTGGGTAGTCAGTGAATGGGGGCCCATTATACCATTCACTCTACTTTAGGTATGTTTGCAGTCCTCTGTAATATAGATGTTTAAATATAAATACCAAGTCCGGTTGGCAGGGCATGAACAATTAATGACATACCCTTTAAGGTATGATTTTATGTTTTGAAGCTTTAAAATGGAAAACAGAGACTCTACAAAGAAAGGTGTACAAACTATAATTCACTTGTGAATTTTATGAAGTGAATAAAAAATTGTTTAAATGTTTAAAATTTCAGTTCTAGGGAGGTGATTTGTTTTTCCCCACCGTCTTTTGCATTGTTTTCTGGAAAGAATTGAGTACCTGAAATAGAACTACATTGATTGCTATCTGTAGAATTTGTTGGCTGTCTAGACTCTTATTGACCATTCATTGGATGGGAACCTTCCTGACTGGAAGATGGCCTTTACCCCTGGTGCCTAGGTGCACCCTTCAGCATTTCTCACAGAATGATAGGTGAGGTAGGGGGATAATTTTCCTTTAGAGAATCCCCGAAAACTTCACATCGTTCCTCTTCATCTCTGTGTGGATTAGGCTGTGAGTTTACTTTTGAGGTTCACTCTATGACTAGGCCACCTTCCAGCAGAGCAGCAAGTAATGCATAGACTTTGGAGAAGCTTTGAACCCTTATGAAGAAAGAATAAGAATTTTAGAAGGAGAGCTTTCCCTTACCCTTGAGCCCTGAAAGTAATCTGAGATGTTGCATTATAAGAATTCGGAGCAACAAAAATTATTATGAACTGTGTTCATAAAATTGCATGTGTCAAAGCCCTTCTACCCTTGACAATGGTGTGTGCCCTCAAAAGGCATTTGGCGCACATTTGTTGAATGCATCTGTATGTATTGTCATTGGATTCTCACTACCACTGGGAGGTTTGGAAGCCAAGCTTTATGATGAGACCACGCAGGACCTGAGACATCCTTTACGTCTCTGGAATCCCTCTCAAATACCACAGCCTCAGGTCCCTTAGTCTCTTTATGTTCAGATGAAGATCTTTGTTCCTTCTTTCCCCTCGGCCTAGAATGTTCTTTGCCTGCTCCCCAACTCCATTCACCTAGTTCATGCTACTGTGCTCAAATGCTCTTTCTGCTTGAAAGGTTTTCCCTGACGGCCTTCCCGTGTCCTCCTCCCATCAGGCAGAAGCCCCGGTCACATGCCTCCATCACTGTGTCCAGCACTTTTCTCAGGTTGTGATAATGCATCTGTTTGGTCAGATGAGGAATGTTTGCATATACGTCTAGACTTTAAAAAAAAAAAAACCAAACCCATTGCTGTAGAGTCAATTCTAACTCATAGTGACCCTATGGGACACAGTAGAACTGCCCTGTAGGGTTTCCTGGGCTGCAGTCTTTACGGACGCAGATCGTCAGGACTTTTGTCCCTCAGAGCAGCTAGTGAGTTTGAACCACAGCCCTTTCGGTTAGCAGCAAAGCATTTAACCACTGCACCACCAAAGCGCCTTACTTCTAGACTAAAACCAAAAAAACCAAGCCTAACCTATTGCTGTCAGGTCGACTCCAACTCATAGTGACCCTATAGGACAGAGTAGAACTGCCCCATAGGGTTTCCAAGGAGAGGCTGGTGGATTCAAACTGCTGACCTTTTGGTTAGTAGCCATAGCTCTTAACCACTGCGCCACCAGGGCTAGAGGTCTGGAAATACTGTAGGTCATGGTTAGGGTAGGGGAAGGGACATTTCCCAGGAAAAGTGGGGTGGGGGAGTAGAAGGAGTTGTTGCTGGACAGAAAAAGCAATCGTTATCTACTGTGTTGCTTGATAACTGAAATTAAAAGAAAAAAAAAAGGGAGTGGGTATTAATTGTTTTCTTTTTTGTTAAATTTACTTTCTTCCTTAACTTTTATTGACTGCACATACAATTTCCTAACAATCAAGG
Source organism: Dugong dugon (assembly GCA_030035585.1). Classification (NCBI taxonomy): domain Eukaryota; kingdom Metazoa; phylum Chordata; class Mammalia; order Sirenia; family Dugongidae; genus Dugong; species Dugong dugon. The sequence continues at coordinate 13,950,873 of CM057480.1, read as the reverse complement.
AAATTTTTTAGAGCAGGTCAGCAAACTATAGCCTGCAGGCCAAATCCATTCCACAGCCTGTTTTTTGTAAATAAAGTTTTATTGAAACACAGCCATGCTCTTTCCTTTATGTATTGCGTATGGCTGATTCTGTGCTACTGTAACAGAGTAGCTGTGGCCGAGACCATATAGCCCGCAAAGCCTAAAATATTTACTACCTGGCTGTTTCTGGAAAACAATGGCCAACCTCTGGTCTAGACTGTGACTCCATGAGGAACTGTATTTGCCTCATAGAGGTTACATCTCCAGCAGCTGTCACCGTGCCAGGCATGGTGCAGGTTCCCTATAAATGTTAGAATAAAATGGTTAAATAAATGCGTGAGTAAATCAATGGCTACTTTGGCTTGGAGCCCTGGTGGTGCACTGGTTAAGAGCTCACGCTGCTAACCAAAAAGGTCAGCACTTTGAATCCACCAGCCACTCCTTGGAAACCCTATGGGGCAGTTCTGTTCCATCCTATAGTGTTGCTATGGGTCAGACAACCAACTCAATGGCAATGGGTTTCGGCAATGGGTTACTTTGGCTTCCATCTCTAATGTATGAAGCTCTTTTCCTCCAATAAAAGCAATACTTTCTCTTCCCAGATACCTGTTATCACTCACTCCTTCACCTCAGTCAGGTCTCCAGCCAAACATCTCATCAGAACGGCCTTCCCTGCTCACCCTTCATAAAGCAGCATCCCCTGTCCATCTCTCTCCCTCTCCTGAGTTGTTTTTCTTCATACTACTTATCATTACCTGACATTCTATTGTATATAACATACAGTATACATTATTGTCTGCCTTCCGCCAGAAGAGCATAAACTTCAAGAAGCTGTCTTATTTGCTGTTACTTACCCAGTGCCTAGAACAGTGCCTGGAACATCGTGGGCACTCCGTAACTTTTCACGTTAATGATCACCTTGAGAATTGATGGCGTGAGCCCAGGACTTCAGTGTATGTTTTCCTGGGTCTCTGAGATGTGTGCTATCTTTCCACTAGATCCCAAGCGCGATCTTGTACTGATCTTACGCCCCTGAGGTACTGATAAGTCAAAAGTTAGGTGACCGTGAGGCTGTGGGAATTCTTTTCCACCACTTTCTGCTCCTGGCACTGCCTTTCCTCTTTCCTCTGAGTCCTGAGGTCTCTCCACCTTAGAAGGCTTTAGCAGATGTCTTAGTGATTAAAAGCGAAAAAAAAAAAAAAACCCGTTCTGGGTGTGGTGTGGGTGTTACAGGCAGGGCAACGGAAGGGCAAAGGGAAGCGAATTGTGCAGCTCTGGCAAGAACGTGTTGTGTGTTATTTCTTGGACTTCTCGGGTTTTTTGACCCCTTAGCTGAAGCATTCCCGGGAATAGAAACATGGCTCTCGGTTAATGTCAAACATTCGAGTATGTGGCTGTGAGCTATGCAGAAAATGGTGAAGATGGCTTTATTTCTTTTCCACATGGCTCCCCAGAGAAATAAATACCTGAGAATTAAAGTTCCATGGGCCAGGAAGAGGGTTTTTGTGGACTAAATGGGATTTAGCAATCTTTCACAGATGAGGGCAATTGGGAGTGATCTATTTATGTTGAGAAACTGAGAAGTCTGTTCTGAGGAAGGCTAAGTTGGCTACGGTTCTGGTCCACATTTCACAGGCTGAGATCAACTTAAGGGCCATGGCTTATTTCTGCTGTTTCATTTTTAACATTTTCTTTTAGTAACGTGTGTGGCCTGAGTGTGACCCCCTCAATGTCTTTCAGGGCAGCCAAGGCCAAGTAGAAAAATTCCTTAATTATAGTCCTTAGTCCATTCTTGTTATTAATGCTAATGTTTTTTAAAAACAAGAAGTTTTAAGAATTATTATACGAGAGTATACAGCTTTGGAATTAGCTAAAACTGGGTTCAAATTCTGGCCCTGTAGATTACCAACAAGGAGCGCTGGGGGCGCAGTGGTTAAGTGCTTGGCTGATATCTTCCTTAGCCTCAGTTTCCTCATGTGAAAACTGGGGAATAATAGCGCCCCCTACCACATAGGGTTCCTGTGAGAATTAATGAAATAATATGTGTTAAGCACTTAGCACAGCACAGGGGTGAATTCCCCCCGCCCCCGCCACCCCCCGCACCGGGCCTGCCTCCAGGAAGGGATGGGGCTGGTGATGGTGGTGATATTTCTAGTTAATGCCAAACTGTGCTTAAGGCTAAGGGAGATGTATGAAAAATCCAAGTCACATACCACAGTCCTGATTGGAGACATTGGTCTGTGTCAGTGAAAGATTTTTTTTTATTATGATAAATATATATGTAACAAAACATTTGCCATTTCAGCGTTGTTCAGATGTACATTTCAGTGACATTAATTAAGTTTATCATGTTGTTCAGTCATCATCATTATCCAGTTCCAGATTTTTCCATCAGTCTTCACAGAAGCGCAGTGTCCCTGGAGCAATGAACCCCCCTTCTGCCCTCCCTCCCACCCGTCTGTCCCTGGTAATCACTAATATACTTTGGTCTCTGTACACTGGCCTATGCTAGACAATTCGTATTAATGGGATCATACAATATTTGTCCTTTTCTGATTGACTTATTTTCCTCAGCATAACGTTCTCAAGGTTCATCCACATTGTAGCATGTATAAGGACTTGCTTTTTCTTTATGGTTGAGAAGTAGTCCATTGTAAGTAGGTACCACATTTTATTTATCCATTTATCTGTTGATGGACTAGGTTGTTTCTCCCTCTTGGCTATTGTGAGTAGTGCTGCAGTAAACACTGGGGTGCAAATATCTGTTTGTCTTCCTGCTTTCAGTTCTTTTGGGTTTATACCCAGGAGTGGAGTTGCTAGACCATATGGTAATTCCATGTTTAACTGCTTGAGGAACTGCCTGAACTGTTTTCCACAGTGACTGTACCGTTTTATAATCCCACCAGCAGTGGATGAGGGTTCCAGTTTCTCCACATCCTCAACAACACCTGTTGTTTTGCTTTTTTTTAAATCATAGCCATCTTAGCGGGTGTGAGACAGTAGAAGATTGTAAGTGTGAATTTTCAAAATGGATTGGAATTTCTCCCATCTTTATATTTCAAAGAGCAGGGGTAGGGAGAAGTCAGTATTTTCTTATACTAATCCTTGTAGACAATTCCTGATGTCCAAGATAGACCCATAAATGATCTGGATCCGTCCTTTGAATCGGCATAAGGCTTTTTCTTGCAACAGCAGTGTGCTGTTTGGTAGTCTTTATAGTACACTTGAAAGAAGTTTCCCTCCCATGTGCTTTGTTTCCATGTGGAATTACACCCTCCCCGCTCCACCCCGACACACACACACACATACACACACACACACACTCACCACATATCCATCAAAGCAAGGGCTTTCTCTTTAATTTCCTGTTGCATCCTCAGTGCCTAGATCAATGCCTGGCACACAGTAGTAGCTCAGCAACCAATAATAGAATGAGTAAATAAATGTCAAATTCCAAACTGCTGAGACTGTTTCACGTTAAGTAAAATCGATGCCTAGCAGTCAAGAGCTGGGAGAAACAAAACCTAAGGTTTGTTTGTGGATGGCTAAGGAGTCTGCCATCATCTTCCATGGCTACTCCTCCCAAGGTTCTGTCTCCAGCTAGTCACTTCTCCTGAATCTGAGATCCACATAGCCACCTGCATATCCCACATACTGGACAGCGCCACCTGGATGACACGTGGGCGCGTAGAACTCCAAACATCCTGCTCACCATTGTCCAAGCTAGAAATCAGGTTGTTGTCCCGACCCTTCCCACTGCCTGACACCCCACATCCCTCACCCTGGTGCCTTCCACTGTCACTCCTTGGTTCAGATATCCATCTTCTTTTACCTGGAGCTTCTAGCAACCACCTCAGTGATCCTTTCACCCCCAGTCATGTCTTGGGCACCCTTCTAGAAGGCAACTCTGATGATATCACTACCCCCTGCCTCCATGAGCTTAAAAGCCAGGTCTTCTTGGCAAGGTTCACAAGTTCACGTGAGCTGTTGTCCAGCCTCAACTCTGAGCCCCAGCCTTATCCCTTGCAGAACTTCAAAACACCCTGCCATTTGCCTCTAGGCCTTCACACTCATTCTGTCATCTGCCTGGTAACCACTTGCATCATCCAGCCTGCGGTGAATGCTGGCCTTCTCTCACTGTGGAGACTGCGTAGACAGTTCTTGCATACATGTGTCTCCCAAGGTCTCACTGCTCCATGTGAGCCCTCCAGTGAGGCCTCGACAATGAGCAGTTTCACATCCTCTGGGAAATTCATCCAGCTTTTTTTGTTTGTAAACATGAGTAGTTTTACTGCCCTTTCTCACAGGTTTGATTATAGAAAAACAGGTTTCAAGTGCCTGGACCCAAGTTTATTTTCTAGGTTCATTTTTGAAGGGTTTTCTTGGCCTCCTCTTAACCCTCCTTCTGCCTAGTCTGGCTCCCATCCTCGTAGCTCTGCTATAAATAGTCACTCGAAAGCCACCACTTTCTCCATTGCCAAAACCAGTGAACTTTGCTCCCTCTTCATTCTCCCTGACTGTTGGCTGCGTTGGACACTTGGCCAAGCGTCGTCATCTTCTTAAAAATTATTTTCTCTGCTGGCTTCCGTAGTTTTTTATTATCTCGGTTTCCCTGCTCATTATCCATCTGCTTCCTCCACTGTACCTTCTATCCTATCCTATCAACTATAGGCAACTCCTAAGGATCAATTCTTGAACTTTCTCTTTCCCCTCTCTCTCCTTAGATTGCTCATCCCCTCCCATGACTTCAACAATCATCTGTCTCCAAAATTTTTTCTTTGAAATAATCCAACTTCAGAATGGTTCTCTCACCAGATCCACAGTGCCATCTCTCCAACAACCTTCTGGAATTGCCGCCTGGATTTATGACTCACCTTTTGTCACACTCATCATTTTCCTGACAAACACTGGATTTCCTATTCCTCATCAGCTACCCCAGTTTCTTCTCTGTCATGGGGTTAAACTCTTATTGTTACCTCTAATTCTTCTTCTTCATCATCCCCCATATTTCGTCCATTACCAAATAAGAAGATTTTTCCTTGTACTGTTTCCCTCCTCATCCCTCCTTCTCTGTCTCCTCATTATACCGCTCTAATCTTTTCTTACTACCAACTCCTAGTCTCACTTTCTCCCCTAGTCAGACAAACCACCCCATTCACCTTCAAACATGATGCAATCATTCCTGGAAGCCTTTCCTCATATATCCACATCCAAAATGTTCTTCCCTTGTTTTTCTACCTCCCAAATGAAGCCCATCTTTTAAAGGCCATCCCAAAGCTAACTTCCATCATGTAGCCATGTTGCCTCCAAGCCCTACTCATTTAACAAACATTTATTTAACATCCATTTGGAAGCAGACAGGGGCCCTGGTGGTGCCGTGGTTAGAGTGCTTGACTGCTAACCAAAAGGTCAGAGGTTTGAAACCACCAGCCACTCCACGTGAGAAAGATGTGGCAGTCAGCTTCTGTAGAGATTTACAGCCTTGGAAACCCTATGGGGTCACTATGAGTCAGAACTGACTCAACGGCAGTGGGCTTGGTTTGGGGATTTCTGGAACAGACACTGTAGATACTGGAATGAATAAGACTTAGGAAACTCAGGAGCTAGCTTAAGATTCCTCTCTTCTCTGATGCTTTTCATAACCCCTACAGGTTCAACCATCAACTCCCTTATCTGTGGGACTAAGTGCTATGTCAAAACTTGCTGCTCAGGGGCACTGACTGTCTTTTATTTGATTTTGCATTCCTCTTGCTTGAATCAATGAATATCTCCTACCTGGCATCTAGCTCACTGCCTGCTAGTTATTGTTTAGGTGATTGTTTCTTTTACTAGAATGTGAGTTTCTTGAAACAAGACCCTCTCACTTTTGTTTCTTTAGCCTCTAACACAGTGCCAAGCATAGTGTCATGTACTTAATAACTATTTGCATATATGGATATCTAAATAAATAGATGGATAGATGGATGGACGGACGGATGGACAGGTAGATGGGTAGATGAATGGATGAAATGGTGGATGGGTAAATGGATGAAAACATGGACAGACAGACAAATAGATGTACAGGTAGATGGACAAATCAATGGATGAAAATATGGACAAATGGCTAGATAGCTGTATGGATGTATGAGCAGATGGAGAGCTGAATGTATGAAATGATGAACAGGTGGATATGTGAACAGACGGATGGACAGACGTGTATATGAACAGATGGGGAATGAATTGTAGACAGATGGACTAGATGAATGGACAGATGGATGGATAGGTATATGGATGGATGAAAACAAACTTGCTGTTAAAAAATACTTCAGTGGTCATCGTCTCACCTATTGGAAGAATTCCTTCTATAATATCCTTGAGAGCTAAGCCAACCTTCAAAATTTATCCAGAATGATTAGGAAAGGAGGTTATGGTTAATTGCCTAACCGTATCGATAATGGGCTATTATAGCTCTCTTACACAGATTGCCAACTCTCCAAAAAGTAGAATTAACAGAATGCATTTAGAACAAAAGCTCTACTGAAAAAGATTCACACTTAAACTCTGGTGATTCTGAAGACTCTTAGAAACCTTAGTGCTTCAAGTACCCCGGTGAGAATCATTTAGGGCGTACAAGCTGGCATAAGCCATTTGAAATGCCATAAAGTGAAAGTCTTTCAATTAAACTAAATATGTAATATAAACACCCACACATCCTCATGTAGACCAGATCTCTAAGGAGTCAGATTTATAAAATCTATTTGACGATAGACAGGAACTTCTGTGCATTAATATCTTAAATAGGGTATTTGGCAAACATCAGCAAACACACAAAGACATCTGTCTCTCTCTTCTGGACACCTTCATGACACATGGGTGGCTCAGACAGAAAGTCTTCAAGGGTGTGATGCAATATCTGAGTAAGTTGGATCCGAAGGGGTAAACATGGTCACATCTGTTTACTAAGCCAAGTTCAGATGGAAAGTCCTGCCATAAGAGATGAGCCCATTAAAAGCTTAAAAACTGCACATCCAGTTCACCTGCCCTCCCTCTTCCCCTTAATCTCCAGTTAATGACACCAGGCTGGAGCATTGGACTTGCTTTAGATAAAAATTTTATTTTTTTCCTCCTTTTCTCCCTCCTTTTTCCTTTTCTTTCTTTTCTTCCCTCCCTTTATTTCTCCCTGTCTTTAACTTCATTTCATCCTTTCTTCCTCCACTGCTGCATTAGTATTTCATATTCCAGTGCATTCAATTTATATTAAACTCTTACAGTATCTATTATATATCTTGTGAATTTTATTTATTGAGGGAGGACCTATGCTTTATTTGACTCAGTATCTTCAGTAGCAACAGGACTCAATAAATGTTTGTTGAATAAATGAATCGATGTAGGACATCCACTATTTCAGTATGTGTTACACTGTGTTGCAATCATTTCTGTATCTAAATATATATGAGGATCTATTGTGATGGACAGAAATTAATGTCCCGATTTTCAGGTCAGGAAACTGAGGCTCATAGACATTAAGTGACTATTCTGAGGTTGCACAGTTAGTAAATAATGCAACTAAAATGTAGGACTTGGAAATTGTAACCCAGTGTCTTTCCATTTGTGCAGTGTACCTTTCATGTTATTTAAGACTCATGGGAACAGCTCCATAATTTCCATCTGTTATAACAGATGTGACTAGGATCTTGAACCTTGAGTTAAAGGAATGACAAGTTGTTTTCTTTAACCGCTGAATAAAGACAACCATTGACTCAGATATACTGTGGGGCAAAAGAGCATTGGGCATGTGATGCTCTTGTGTAACTGCACTCTTTACGCAGATTGTATCAGTTAGCTATTGCTGTGTAACAAGACCAGCCCAAAACTCAGCAGCTTAAAACAATGAACATTTATGATTGTTCACAAGACTATAGGTCAGCTGAGTGGTACTTCTGGGATCATTCATGGGTCTGTGGTCAGCTGTAGATTGGGTAGGCAACTCTGTTAGACTTGCCTGAGCTCTCTGCCAGGTTTAGAGGCAGGCTGGCTATAGGCTGATCTAGGATGTTCTGGGCTGGGACAACTTGGTTCTGCTCTTCAAAGTCTCTCGTTCTCCAGTAGGCTAGCCCAGGCTTGTTCACACAGCAGTGGTAAAGTCCCAAGGGGTCAAGCAGAAGTGCACCAGACCTCTTGAGGTCTAGGCTCAGAACTGGCACATCACTACCACTGAATTCAACTGGCTAAAGCAAGTTGCAAGGTCAGTCTGAATTCAAGGGGTGGAGAATAGGCTCACCTCTTGACTGGAGGAGCTCTCATACACAGTCACAGTGCCAAGGGCCTGGATATAGGAAGGTGTAGAGGAGTAGGGCCATTTTTGCAGTTGAGTCACCACACAAACACAGCCCCCATTTCTAGCTCTCCATTCCTTTCCACACTCAATTCTGCACGGTTTGCCAAGGGGCCTTACTCCCCAGGAGGAATCACTGAGGCTTCTTCTCAGGGCCTTTTCCAACCTGAGAAAAGTACCTCATTTTTATTTTCTAAAAAAAATTTCAGAGCAAAATATAAGAATGTCAAGGGGGACTTCAGTTCATTTTCTGAAAATAAATTGAGGTTAGAAGACAGTAGAAAGTGAAAAATCTGGCCATTAGAATTTATCATGATAGAGATAATTGTTTAGTATTTGAAAGCCCCTAACTTGCTCTAAAGAATATGTAGGACTCAGAGCAAGATGTAGGCTTATCTGGAACAGTCTTCTGCTGAGAAATTTCTTTTTGGGCGTTTATCCTCACACCCCCATCAGATACTGTTTTTGAAAGGTGGTTCATGCCTACTCCAGGAAAGAAATTTAAAGGGAAGTACATGTATTTCTGCTCAGTGTTTCTGCATTAGATATATGTGGCCCTTATTTTAAGACTATTGATTCTTGAATCTGAGGCTTCCTGTATTTTTACAAAGACATTAAAAAGGCCCGTTAAACAGTCTTTCAGACAGATAAAGGGATGTTGGGCTTCAGCAGAAGATCTTCAGTTAAATACGACCAAGAATTTCCTGCCCATAAAAATGGATTATGGAAGAAGATCCTGAACCCTTCTTTTCTAAATGGGAAGTTTTTAAAAACACAATAAACTAATCACATCATAGGTATATGAATTTACTCCTGAATAAAAAGCAGAGAAACAGACTGGATGTCTTAAATTTCCATTTTTAACACTCAGTTCCATGCCATAGGCAGTCCCTAGGTGGTGCAAACTGTTAACATGCTCGAGTGCTAACCAAAAGGTTGGTGGTTTGAGTACATCCAGAGGTGCCTCAGAAGAAAGGCCTGGTGATCTCCTGCTGAAAAATCAAACATTGAAAACCCTGTGGCACACGGTTCTCCTCTGAGATACATCGGGTCACCATGAGTCAGAATCGACTCAATGGCAACAGAGGAGCTGGGTTTCTGCCACTGGTGAAGGCCTTCTCAGCCTGCATCCATGTTGGATAGTTCTGTCACAAACACAAAGTAAAGGACGCATGTCTACCTACTGTGGACAAGATTTAGGCAAAGCAGTCCTTGATAGCAGCCCATTGCTGCAAGGGGGAACAGGGCAAAGAAGTACCGTCAGTAAGGAAGGAAAGCACCTCAGAGGCAGTGTGGACTTCTCAACTACTCATCCTCAGGCTTCTGCTTCATACATCATGCAGGAGTGTTTTACTTTCTCTCCTCTCTGGGGCTGAAACAAGGATATTTCTTATACTTCATACAAGACTTGTCCAAAGAAAAAGACTTGTCACTTAAAATAGAGCCTCTGAACTCCAAATCGCTTGCCTTGCAAGGGTGGCCACCTCCCAGGCCTGCCCCAAAATGAAAGCAGCACAGCCACGCTGCCCGCGCCAGCCTAGCCGGAGGCAGGGAAAAGTATTTGGAATGAGAAAACAAAGGGAACACTGTCCACTCTAGGAAAGGTAAAGATCTCCATCTCTAAAAGCCAGCAGAGAGAGGAGCATGTGTGTAAAACTGCTTTGAGAGTTTTATTAGTATAACACACCACTCAGTTTAAAAGAAGAAACTACTTGGCTCCTGTACATTCTGGCTCCAGAAGTACTTTGAATGACTTTAAGAAACTGAGCTATGCTGGCTGGGAAATAAAAAAACACCCGAACCTGCTGCCATCAAGCCGATTCAGACTCACAGCGACCCCAGTGTGTTACAGAGTAGAAGTGAGTTCAAGAGGATTTTCTTGGTTGTAATGTTTACAGAAGCAGGTCACCAGGCCTTTCTTCTGCGCCACTGGGTGGGTTCGAACCACATCTAGTAGTCAACGGTCATCTGTTTGCAACACCCAGGGATCCCTTGTTAAACTCTCAGAATGCTACAACCAGACTATTTCCCCCAAGACCCGCATTATGCAATATTCTGTAAAAATTCTCAATATGTTCCGCCCTGGGTCGCTGGCGCTATGAATACTGGGTCGTCCCTTACGCTGCTCAGTTGTCACATGGCCTTTGCAAGACCTTGCACACGCGCTGCCGTGCTGCGTGCCTGGAACCATCCTCAGAGGATGCGATTTCGATGTCCATTTCAAAAACCTGGAAATGGAGGCCCAAGGAAGCAGGATGCTTTATTCATTCACCGGACACTCATGGGTGCCCTGCCTCTATCTTGTCCAAAAGGCGTGTGACTCATTAGTGGTGGAGCAAACTTAGCTGCAGCCTCCTTCGCTAACAACCTGCCTTCTTTTTCCTTGCAGCTATTTGTTTAAATATGCAAGTAGCATTTATGCGGCAGGCTCTGTGTTAGGAAGAAGACACAGTCCCCCCCATCACAGAGAATCTGATCCCGAGGGAGTATTCACTCACCACAGTTCCACACAACTTTCCAACAGGACCTGCTATGTTAAATACTTGAGAACAACCAATTGCGATCAAGTCGACTCTGACTCATGGCGACCCCATGGGTGTGTCAGAGTAGAACTCTGCTCCATAGGGTTTCCAATGGCTGTTTTTTTTTTTTTAAAGAGGCAGCTTTGGGTGGACTTGAACCTGCAACCTTTCGGTTATCAGCCGAGTGCATTAACCATTTACACCACCCAAACAAAAAAAAAACCAAAACATTGCTGTCGAGTTAATTCCAACTCATGGCGACTCTATAGGACAGAATAGAGCTGCCCACAAGGTTTCCAGGGAGTGGCTGGTGATTTGAACTGCCAGCCTTTTGGTTAGCAGCCGTAGCTTTCAACCACTGCACCACTCATGCTCCTTGCACTACCCCGAGACTCCAGAGACTTGAGAACCAGCCCCCAAATCCTTAAATTATGGGAAAAGTATGTCTCTATTAGTAATAGATGCACCTGCCGTCAAATCCACGGATTGCTTATCTACATAATTGGTTCAGAAAAATGATATTTAAAGTAAGATTAAACTATATTTTTGTGGTTTCCTTTTAAATATATCAGAATGGTAGTTACATGCCCTCCCCCACTTGCTACAAGCAGATAGCTCTAATTACCAACTGTGACCCATTATTCTCGCAGTTAGCAAGGGGCTGAAGAGTCAAGATGAAGGAATTCCAGACTTTAATTTTCAAGCAAGAATAAATAGACCATTATGCTTCCTTTGCTAAACTCAATCTGGAGAACTTTATGGACAAAAACACTGTGTATTGTATTCTTTTTTTTTTTTTTGATGCAAAAGTATTTTTAGTTAAGCAGTGATTCTATGTCTTACTGAGTCCAAGCAGAATCTACATTTTCTGCATGCCTCCTGCATTAAAATTTTATTGTGTGCATGGAAATCAATATTGCAGATACATGCACAAGTACACACATTAAAATGAACATGACTTCATTTATTTCCATGATTAGACATTTAAATAAAAGTGCTTGGGTGTGTTTTCATATCCATAGGTCGGGATGCGTACATCAAGGGTATTTGTATAAGTGACACTTTTATTACATTCATTTCATTTGCAATATGATAGTGGATCATAAATATGTTACTTTTATGCCACCAAATCTGATTTGTAGCACTTAGCCCCTCACAAGCAGAATGCTTGATATTTTATGGAGCACCTTTCATTCAAGAAGCACTTCCCAAACACTGGGCCTAGCCCTCCAAGGTGTGTAAACCAAGTTTGTGACCTTCTGGGAGCAATACCAGCTTTATCAACCTCCTGGCCATGAGTGTAGGGGTGGAGAGTGGCTAGTGGTTCCCCTGAAGGGCCTGAGGTGATAATGACGCCTTGTGTCTCTGGGAGAAGGAAGCTCAGGTGAGCTCTGTGTCGCCACACTCAGCTGACATACTCCAGGTTTGTTCACCTGGTCATTCACAAAACAGTTCCTGACTCCCCACCATGGGCCAGGTACTGCATCAAGCCCTGGGGATGCAAGAACAGGTAAAATATGGCCCTTGACTTCCTGATAGCACAGACTTGTGGGGAGGGCCGTGTGGAATGCCCCCGTCATGACAGGGGCTCTGATGCAGGTGTGCCAGTATGTGACCCTGTCCTGCCTCCCCATTCCTTCCCAGGGCTGGGCTGTGCCTGAAAGCAGCTTGTCAAATCCCCAGGTCCATTGCGGATATATCAGTGCCTATGCCAGACTGTTGGGATCTGAGGGCAAGAAGAGACTGGCCATCAAACATAACAGGCAGCCTTTGGGCCTGAGCAGCAATTGTCTGTTCCAGGCTCTGAGAGAAGAAGGTCGCTGTCTCCCTGCCCACCATCCCAGCTTTTCCTTTGTCTCACCCTCCCCTATCCCCAGAGTGGGCATCCCTATCTTGGAACCACCTCCCCATCCCCTTATTCAGTCATACACACCCAGAGCTCCCTGTAGCATCCTTGATTGCACTTACCATGCCATGGAATTGTGTATATGTGATAAGACACAGCAGAGCACGTGGTTAAGAGGCCCTCTACGTCACTTACAGGAAGCAGAGTCTTGGATAGGTTACTCACCTTTCTGTCCCTCAGTTTTCTAATCTGTAAAATGAGTTTAATAATGATAGTTCAGCCATAGAAAGTTGTTGTAAGGAATAAATGACCTAATGTGAATAAAAGGCTTAGACAAGTGCCTGATAGCTGCTAGATAGCTATAATTAATACTTTCAGTATTATAATAAATAATGCTTCAGTATATAAATCTAGCTATAATTAATACTTTCAGTATTATAATAAATAATGCTTCCATATATAAATCACAGGACATATACCGTATTTTTACACAGATAACAACTGCCTCCTACGTTTGTTTTACACGTTGCTGTAAAAAGAATTAGCATAGCACACTTACAAAAATACCTCACAAAACAAATACTTACAAAAAAGAGTAGAAGGTGAGCGTTATTTGCGTAAAATACAGTAAATGTTGTGATGCCGATATCCTTCTTCTTATCGTTATTACTACCATCGCTATTATTATATAGTGAATGTCTAAGAAGCCCTGGTGGTGCAACGGTTGAGTGCTGGGGTGCTAACCAAAAGGCTGGCAGTTTGAACCCACCCTGCACCTCCCTAGGAAACCCTATGGGGTAGTTCTACTCTATCGCATGGGGTCTCTATGAAATGAAATCAACTCGATGGCCCACAGTGACAACGTCTGTCTCCCACCATATGTGAGCTCCACGGCAGCAGGCACTGCCTCTGTGTTGCTCACCATTTTACCCCCATGGCAGATGGCACGCAGTAGGTGCTCAGTAAATATGTGTTGAATGAATGAAGGAATGAATGAGGAAATGAACAGCTGAGTCCACTGGCTCATTTGGTGCTGCTACCAGAAAGATGAGTAACCTGCCCAGGGATATGCTTCCTGTCAGTGATGTGGAAGGTCCAGGGCCTCTTAACCACACTTGACTCCTGTGCTCAGCTGTGTCTTATAATACACAAAACAGCATCACTTTTTTAGGGCAAGTCTCCTCTCCCACTTACAGCCAGTCCTCAGTGTTCAGGGTCTCCCATTTCCATACTGAAGGGCCCGCACTTCTCTTTCCTGTATAACAACTAACCTATATAGGCCTACACACTAGACTAACCCCTTCCTGGTAGCACACCATCCAGACGTCCCTGCGAGGTGGCTCTTCTTGTACTCTGTCCCGGAAGAGAGCGGTCTGACGTGAGCTGACTTCTCTAGGGTGGGCCCTGCAGCCTCTGGGCCCCTACCTTGCCCTGCAGTGGTGACCTAGAAGAGGGCAAGCCCTGTCCCACCCCTCAGAGGGGTCGACAGCCCCCACACCTGCGTGGCTCCCCGTGTACTGCCTCCTCTCCTTGATTCCGGCGGTTCTTGGCAGCCATCCCCACGCCTGGCCCAAATACCGCGTCTGTGTTCCACACGCACTTTAAAACTGGTGAGCGCAGCAGCTGCTGAGGCCACATGTTTAGAAAATCTGTCCACCAACTTACGAACCTTTACGTAATTGGGTCATTAGCACCAGAGGGTTTACTGCATTTTGCAGTTGCGGAGGAGTTCCAGTATTCCCACGAGTCCTTTAGTCACGGAGACAGTGGTGGTGGGCCTTTGCTCTGGGAGGGCGGCAGAAGTCTGGAAGGGAGCATGAGGTGATGCTTTCGTCCCCTGGCAAGCGGTCAGCTGCTAAGAGTGCTTCAGATTTGGACTCCGAAGCACAGTAGATGGCGCTCTGGCTCTGCAGCTGTTATTCTGCAAATGGTGGGCGTCATCACTGCCAACCCAGCCGGGTCCCCCCATTTGGTGCCCACCTGTAGGTCCCTCCCCAGCTTAGCTCACCCAGAATTTCTTGGCTTGGTTCAGACTCTCCGTGGTGGTAGCTCCCAGAGGTCCTTTCCTCCCTCTCTTCTCCTTCCTATCTCTCCCTGCCCCCTCCCTTCCAGATAAACATCTAAGCCCTGGTTTTCCAGGGGGACCTTTGGTCAGTGGGAGTCAGTGTAGCTGAGCACATATGCGTGTAGGCACAGGCCCCACAGACCTGCCTGGGGAGGGGATCATGGGTGATCATAGTTTTTGTAGTCCTTCTCTCTGCTTTTCTGTATTTTCCACCAAAATCCTGACTCGACTACTTTTAAACAGAGTGACCTTGAACTTCAGGTTCCTTGAGTATACATCAAAAAAAAAAAAAAAAAAAAAACCAAACCCGTTGGCACTGAGTTGATTCCAACTCACAGTGATCCTGTGGGACAGAGGAGAACTGCCACATAGGGTTTCCAAGGAGCGGCTGGTGGATTCGAATTGCCAGCCTTTTTGGTTAGCAGCTGTAGCTCTTAACCACTGCACCACCAGGGCTCCTCCTTGAGTACAGAAGTAGGATTGTAATGCCCACCTCACCCAGGTTACTGTGGGGATTTAATGAGCTAGACTTCTTAAACTGCCTAAGGCTGGCCCTTGCTAAGCAACCAGTAAGAGTATCACTGTTATGGCTGTGTTCTTAAGTGCTCATCGGCACCACCTTGGCTTGTGGTTCCAGTAGGAGCCAGTCCTAGGTGTTCAGTGACTTGTGGTCTCTGTCAGGGCACTGGTTGTTTTGTTGAGATAAAATTTACATAGCATGAAGTTCACTATTTTAAAGTGGTTTTGAGAATATTCGGGAGCCTTGGTGGCACAGTAGTTAAGCGCTCAGCTGCTAACCTAAATGTTAGCGGTTCGAACCCACCAGCCACTCTGTGGGAGAAAGATGTGGCATTCTGTTCCCACCAAGATTACAGCCTTGGAAACCCCATCAGGCAATTCTACTCTGTCCTATTGGCTATAGGGTCGTTATCGGTTGGAATTGACTCGATGGCAACAGGGTTTTTCTTTCTGGTAGTTTCCTGTATTCACAAGGTTGCACAATCATCATCACTATCTTAATTCCAGGACATTTTTATCACCACCAAGAAGAAACCCCACACTCACTAGCCATCACTCCCTAAACCCAATGCTGTCAAATCGATTCTGACTCATAGCGACACTATAGGACAGAGTAGAACTGCCCCATCGGGTTTCCAAGGAGCAGCTGAAGGACCCAAACTGCTGACCTTTTGGTTAGTAGCTGAGCTTTTAACCACTGCGTCACCAGGGCTCCAGCATCACTCCCAATCCCTCCTTCCCCAATCCCCTGTCAACCACTAATCTACTTTCTGTCTCTGTGGATTTGTGTAGTCTAGACATTTCATACAAATGCAATAATATATGGTGTTTTGTGGCTGGCTTCTTTCATTTAGCATAATGTTTCAAAGTTCATCCATGTTGTAGCATGTGCTTCATTCTTTCCTATGGCCAAGTAATATTCCATTGTATGGGTATACCACATTTTGTTTTTCCATTCATCAGCTGGTGAACATTTGAGTTGTTTCCACCTTTGGGCTGTTACGAATAATGCGGTGGTGAACATTCCTGTACAAGTTTTTACGTGGGCCTATGTTTTCAGTTCTCTTGAGTATAAACTGAGGAGTGGAATTGCCGGATCATATGGTAACTATTTTTCTAACTTTTTGAGGAATTGCCAAGCTATTTTCCTCAGGACTGGGTTTTGGAAGGCTCTTTGTTGCTTAAATTTGACTTTTGCATTAGCTGAAGAAGAGGGTCGTTGGCAGAGGCAGGAGGAGGAGGAGATGGGCTAACCAGTGCCAAGAGCACGTGGCACTCACACATGAGCCATCAGGCCGTAGCCTCCACTCGCAAACTCAGCCCCCATCCTCACAGAGAGCCACTGGGCCTGCCCGTTTCTGCCGCCATGTGCTACCCTGCCCTCCCGCACTGTACCTCCTTTGCTGCCCATATTGTTTGTAGTCTCTGTGCTGTAAAACACACTACCCTGCATCCCGTACCCTGCTAGGAAGGGCCTGGCCACAGAGGCCCTGGTGGGCCAGTCAGCACTAGAAAAGAATGCATTTGAGGCGGAGGTTACCTTGCACTATCTCAACCCACTCGTCTCACTGGTGATCTAGAAATGTTCTGAGCCAAAGAACAGTCCATCTCATAGTCCCAGAGGAGAGAAGTCTTTCAGGCGGGTGTTCAGCTCAAACGCATCCACTTCCTCAGGAGTAACTGGGTGAGTCTAAGTGAGGAAAGAACTTGTTAGCTGAGTGAACGTGAGGATGTTCCCTAGCCTCTCTGCGGTTCAGTTTCTTCATCTTTAAAATTGCTTACCCGATCAGGGAATTAAGGGAGGTACTGTGGACAGAGTTCCCAGTACCTCTGCTAAGGTACTCAAGACATGTTTATTCTCTTCCCCTCTCCCTCCATCCTGGACAGGTGGGAGCAGCTTACACACACACAGCGATGCGTTTTTTCAGTACCCTTCGCCCCCCGCCCCACTTGCTTTTCTTCCTCTCTCTGTTCCCCTCTTTCCTTTCACCTTTTCTCCTCGTCTCTGGGCCATGGTTTTACTCTGCCCTCAGCTCCTACCCCAAACACAGCCTTGGGATACTCACAGTGTAGACGCAGGGAAGTGCCGTTCTCAAGTCACCCCTGGGAACGCTCCCCGAGGCAACCCAGGCCAGATCCTCTTAGAGCAGATCAAATTATGCACCAGGTCATTTTGCAGCTCAGGCTCCAGGTCTCGGTGGTGACATACACAGCTGAGCCAAGTCCACCCTTGCCAGCCTGGGTCCCCGGAGGCCATCTGTGTGGTCTCGTTACACCTACCCACCTCCTTGGGCTTCGGTTTCCTTCCCCAGGAGATCCGAGCCAGAGGGTAGAGCTTTGAGTTACACTTGGATTTGAAGTCATCTGAGCGGTCTGTGGCTGTGGGAGGAAGCCCGGCTCCCCTGGGCCTGGGCGTAGCACACACCCAGCTCTGCGCTCGGCCTGGGGGAGCTGAGGTGCACACTCGCTGAGGGTCACGTGGGGGACAAGATGTGAAGTCGCATGGCTGTGAATGAAAAAATGAATGATGTTCCAGGCTGAGAGTTTCATAATATCCCAATTATTTTTAGTAGCTTTATAAATAACAAAAGACTATGTGGTTAATACAGACAATTTAGGCAACAAAAATTGAGGGACAAAA
The DNA here is from genome assembly GCA_030035585.1 of Dugong dugon. Lineage (NCBI taxonomy): Eukaryota > Metazoa > Chordata > Mammalia > Sirenia > Dugongidae > Dugong > Dugong dugon. The sequence continues at coordinate 13,932,945 of CM057480.1, read as the reverse complement.
GCATGACCCCATCCCCCCTGCGATGGATTCCTTCAAAAGTGCCAGTTTATTTAGAAAACCAAAAAGCAAAGAAACAACCCAAAATGCTTAATAAGAATTCCTAGTCATGAAGCAGCAGGGGCTTTGTTCAGGGACCTAGTCTCCCAGGCGAAAGTGGTTTCCTTGTGTCTCTCAGGTCACCCCATCTGGAGTGGAAAGAAGGGTACTTGGGGAAACAAATGCTTCTCTCTTCCAGGCATCCAGTCCATGTTGGAAAGTCTCTAAACAGAAACTAACATTCTAAGCCTTCTGGGTGAGCCAGAGCTTCCCATGAGAATTTACTGGCACGTGCACACCTGGGAACAAACCCCGCTCTCTGCCCGGGCTCTGCTGGTTGCCAGATTCCTTTTTGTGGGAGATGTTTTTACACCACCCTTTTCCGTTCTTCCTGTTCCATGTGTTCGACAATTCCAACGTGGTGTTGGGAGGCGGCCCCTCCCGGCTCAGGCAGTGCAGGCCCTCTCATTCATGACCCGATTGGCCTTCTCTCTCGTTTCCAGCTGTCAGGAATGACAGAAACAAGAAGAAGAAGGAGCCTTCGAAGCAGGAATGCATGGAAAGCTATGAGATGACAGCAGAGCTGGATGATCTCACGGAGACAATCCGGAAAGCTCACCAGGAAACCTTCCCCTCGCTCTGCCAGCTGGGTAAATACACCACGGTAAGAGACGCTTCTGCCCCCGGCCACTACGGGCGTGAACACGGGCCCTTGCACACACACACACTTTGTACATGCTCCGCCCAGACTCAGCCCGGGAGGCCCATGTCAGTGGAGCAGGAGTACAATACAGCCATCTTCATCGTGCGCTGGTCTTGGACAGTCACTGAGTAGAATGGGAGTTTTCTCCAATTCGGTCATACCTTCTTGCATTCACTCAGGAAACATTAATTGAGTGCCTATTACATGCCAGGCCCTGTGTGGTATAAACAGTTAATGTGCTTGGCTGCTAACCAAAACGTTGCCAGTTTGAGTCAACCCGGAGGCATTTCAGAAGAAAGGCTTGGTGATCTACTTCTGAAAGAATCAGCCATCAAATGCCCTGTGGATCACAGTTCTACTCTGACGTACATGAGGTCGCCATGAGTTGAAATTGACTCAGTGGCAACTGGTTTTGGTGCTAGTCACTGGCAACACGGAGGAGTAATACAGGGTCGCTGCTCTCAGGGACTCGTGGTCTGGTGGAGGGGACAAGAAAAGCAGGTGTTGCAGATGTCATGGCAGATACCTGTACAGAGCCCAGTGGGGACCCGGAGAGATCAGGAAGTCAATCTTTTTTAAAAACACTGATCCAGCTGTCAGATTCAACAAAGATGATTGGAGCCATCCCCTAGGCCAGCATCTGGCTTCCATGAGAAGGTGTGTGTTACATACACCAGAGCCTGGAAAAGCACAGGGTAGGTGGGACCCTGCCTTCGTGGGTAGATGGTCCCCTCTTCCCCGCAGTGTTCTGCTAGGAATGGCTTTAACTGAGGTTAGAAATAAAGAGAAGAAAGCAGAGAAGGTGGAATCAAGCGGTAAGAGGCATAGGTTGGCTGCTCTAGGATGTGCCAGCGGAGCCGTCATGCGGTACCTTCATTTTTCAAGTAATTTTTGCATGTTTTTGTTACTGGATGCTGTATAGGTGATTTTGATTCATAGCGACCTCATGTGACAGAGTAAAACCGCCCCACAGAGTGTTTTAGGCTGTAATCTTTACGGGAGCAGATCACCCGGTCTTTCTCCCATGGAGCCCCTGGGTGGGTTCAAACCGCCAACCTTGTGGTTAGCAGCCAAGTGCTCACCATTGGCACCACGAGGGCTCCTACTATATATATATATATATATACGCTCGCAGTGGGTGACATGTAATAGGCATTCAATAGAAATATTTGTTGAATGAATGAACATAACTGCAGTGTTGTTCTGGCCTCTTCGCATGGCTTCTGTTGCTCATCTAAGATGCTAGTCAACATTTTGAAAAAACAGAATCCAAATATTGCAGCATTTGCTGATTTGGGGGCTGGTGTGCTAGAAAAATACTGCTATAAAAGAGCATGAAGATAAAAGATGTAACAGTTATGCAAAACATAAAAAGAACTGTGAGGGGAGGGGCTCTCTGGGAGCACGCAGAGTCACGTGTGTGGGAAGTTGGTGCTGCCGTCGTAACTGTGAAGTGGGAATGGCGCAGTCCAGAGGGTTTTCCTATGGAAATGGGTGCTAGACCGTGCCGGGGCAGCTAGTCAGGTGAGCGTATGGCTGCTGGAGCCCCTTCTGAGGACTGGGCACAGCTGGGTGGCTCCAGCTTCTGAAGGGCTGGCACTGAGGTCAGGCAGCGAGGGCGCCTGATACACCCAAGATTTCAACTCACCTAGAAGCAGAGGAAGATCCTAGAGCAGTGCTTCTCAAACCTCAGTGCATGTGATGCACCTGGGAATCTTGTTAAAATCCAGGTTCTGGCGGAGCAGGTCTGGGGTGGATCCTGAGATTCTGCATTTCTTTTGAGCTCCTGGGGATGCCAATGCTGCAGACCCTGGACCGCACTCTGGACAGCAGAGGCCACATGGGTTGTACCTTGAGTAGCAAGGTCCAGGGTGACCTTCTGGGGCCCATGATCATCAGCGAGGAGAGACGCTGGCGTGCTCCACTCGCCAATCTGTGAAGCTGATGGCCTAGCTTGCCAGGCCTTGGGAGATGCTTGACTCTGGAGACGAGGCTTCGTTGAGCTTGGGGAGCATAGTCCTCACCAAGCAGGGGCAGAGGAGGAGGACAAGGCTGGACATCTTAAGGGAGCCTTCATTTTAACCAGGAAGGTAGAAGGGGCCCTCCAAGAGGAAGTGGAAGGTAGTGTCACCTACCAAGGGCAAGAGCATTAGAAACAGATTCACGTGGTTCAAATCCTGCTCTGCCACTGATCAGCCGTGTGACTTCTAGCAAGTTACATAACTTCCCTCGGCCCATTTTCCCATCTGCAAAATGGGGACAGTGGAAGATGGCTCGGAGGATGCAGTGAGACCGTTCATGGAAAGCTGCTCTGATGAGACCTGTACATATTTATACAGCAGTGATGTGCAAATAACAACATCTACCCCGCATCCACCTCCTGGGTATGAACTGATTCCTCCAGGGGCCTGGTCCCATGCCAGGGACAGCCGGTGATACAGAGAAGTAAAATAATTACTAACCAATGCCTGAGATCATATCATTTTATTTCTCTTAGAAATATTTTTTGATTGCCAACTATGTTCTAGGCACTGCATTGGGCTGAGTATCAGGTGAGTGAGTTCTCTACTAAGGAATGGTAAAATCAGCTCAGCCTGGGGCAGTGGGAAAGAACTCAGGGCAGACAAGAAGCAGGTTCTCTGCAATGGCGGGATTGCGTCGTACTGAGAGCAAACGGGAGATGAGAATGCAGAAGCCTCACAGAGTCTTAAATGACACCTGAGGAGTTTGTATTTTAGTCCGTAAATAACGGAGAGGACCTGACAGTTTGTGATCAGGAATCTCTGTGATTATCACTGTCAGCATCATGATCAATTTACTACGTACCAGGAAGCACGCAAAGTATTCTAGATACATTAACTCTTTATTCTTCATGAGGACCCTATGAAAGTGGGTATCATTGCCCCCATATCGCAGATGAGTCAACTGAGGCATAAAAGAGCTAAATAACTTTCCCCATGTCTCTCTCCACCAGCAAGTGGTAGAGGTGGGATTTGAACCTAAACATTCTAACTCCAGGGGCAGCTCTTTTAACCACTGTGCTACACATGGTAGATGTCAAGAGGGTGGTGGACAAGGTAGAGTGGGAGCAGGAGCCACTGGAGACATCTGCTGAGGAGGAGGTGGCCGTCATCCAGGTGTAAAACGATACAGCAAACCTCTAGCCCCAGAAACCAAAAACCAAAAAACCAAGCCCACTACCATCAAGTCAGTTCCGACTCACAGCAACCCCAAAGGGTTTCCAAGGCTGTGAATCTTTACAGAAGCAGACTACCACAAAAGGCAGAATAAAGGAGAACAGTCAGAGTGGCGAAGGCCTTCTGAGCCAGGTCATGGGGTGAGAGACCTATGTTGACACCTGGGATCATCTGTGACTGTAAGCCGGGGTCCCCTCCTCTCTTCTCCCAGTAGGGGTGTCTTAGTGTGGCCGAGACAATCCTCCCGATACAGGCGACTGGGCCCCCTTGCCCTGACCCACCTGGTAACCAGGTAAAACGGCTCCTGCTCTAGTCTGGAGGAAGGGAGACACAGCATAGAGCACTTGCCTCCTAGAACACACACCTTGGTGTGGCCCGGACTCCCCCAGGGCCTGGGACCACAACGCCCTTTAGACAGTTCTCTCCCTGTAACCAACACAGCTCCTTCCCACACCAGGGATTCTGTATAAGCCTCGCCAGGGCCTCCACTACCTTCCCTTCCCCCCAAGACTCCCTCTGGAATCTAGCAGCTTCTTCTTTTAGATTCTTGTTTTGCCCAAGATCTGATTCCACCTGCTTCCAGGCCACCTGCCTGCCCAGCCTTCTCAGAAGATGCAGTGGTTGCTGTCAGGGCCCTGCCATGGCCTATAACCCTGCAGGCCCCCGGGACTCTGGCTGAGGGCTTTTTCTGGCTGCAGGGGCATGCTAGGCTCCCACGTAGGTGTTGACTCTCGTGGAAGCAGCCAACCAACGATAATAGAAGCTGGTGGATAAATACCTCAGCTTCCTTGCTCCTTGGGCAGGTTAACGCTTAGGTATTCCCTAAACCTTCTCTCACCACTGCCTGTCTGTCAGTCAGTTTGTCGTACTGTGGTGGTGTGCATGCATGTTGCTGTGATGCTGGAAGCTATGCCATTGGTATTTCGAATACAAGCTGGGTCACCCATGGTAGAAGGTTTCAACAGAGCTTCCAGACTAAGACAAACCAGGAAGAAAGGCCCGCAATTGACTTCTGAAAATTAGCAAGTGAAAACCCTATGGATCACAACAGAATACTGCCCGATATAGTGCTGGAAGATGAGCCCCCCTATGTTGGAAGGTGCTCAGTACGTAGTGGCCACAACAATGACTTCGAGCATGCCAACGATTGTGAAGATGGTGCACGACCAGGTAACATTTCATTCTGTCGTACGCGGGGTCACCATGAGTCAGAGCTGACTCAATGGGGTCACCAGGAGTCGGAGCTGACTGAGTGGCAGCTAACAACAACAGCAAAACCATCTCTCAGAGGTCCCCAACCAGCCCAAGCCCCAGCTGCCCACAGTGGTGATCTGTTCTGGCTGCTTTCCCTTCCCTGACTCTCTTCCCCACTCCTCTTCCAGGGCTTCCTGGGAGCTCCTCCCAAATAAGCTACTTGTATTCAAATCCTAGTCTCAGGGTCTGTTTCTGGTCCTTAGAGGGGCTTCTCTGAGGGCCTTGGGGGCCCTTCCCACACGCTCTCTTTGGGTTCAAGACACCATGGGTCCTCAGTTGGTACCTGACCTCCTAAGCACTTCATGGGAACTTTCCTGCACCTCTTGCTCAAGCAGGGAAAACAGAAATGCAAGTCACACCTCCAGAGGGCAGCCCCTAAGTACGGGGCGGCCCACCTTCCTCCAGAGTGCACACTGCCCATTTGCTGGATTGAGGATGCTCTGCTTCCATCGCTCGTCTGCCTTTTCTCGTCCTTTCTGTTATCTGCACCCAGATCTAAATATGTTTTTTATCCTAAGCAACTTCAAATCCTTTCTGGAAGTGGGCGGGGGCATAAATAAATAACAGCAGCCAGAAAACATTCTCGGTAAGCTCTTAGTTCTCAGCCAAGCACTTTTTATAAAAGCTTTTTTGAGATCGGCAGTCGCTTCCATAGTGAGGAACCTTTCTGTCGTCTTCCCGGCCTAGCATCCCTGTCAGATGCCTTTGGAATAAGTGGGCAGAAGGGAATAAAGAAGGCAGCTAGCCGCCCACCTCCAGATCTCTGTAAAAGAGGTTCCTTTTTCCTCCCTAATTAGGGTAGATCTGGGACAAATGGCCAGGCCCAAAGAGGCAGCAGGAGAGGATGGGGGGGCAGAAACACACGCCCCACCACCCTCGGCCCCCACGCCTGGTAGGGTACTCACTACATGACTCAGAGATACTCCCTTGAGAAGGTTTCGAACCAATGACCCTCCTCCAAAGGAAAAAAATAAAAAGAGCAGGTGGATTCCATATGGCAAGCAGGAAAGTGATTATTTATAGATGAGCCTTCTAAAATAGAATCAAAGGGTAAGCAGAGGAAACGTTCTAGCTGAGGATGTTTACTCGGCTTCCGTAGGTTGAACAGTAGCGACTGTGTCACAGGGCTTTAGGGCCTCACAGACTAGGTTCAGGTCTTGGCTGTATTCCTTAGGAGTTGAGTGACTTTAGAAAAGTTGCATCCCCACTTTGAGCTTCGGCTTCTTCATCTGTAAGAAGGGAATTTTCACAGTAACTCATGGCGTCGTTAGGGGGTTAAGATGAGAAAGATACGTCAGAGCCCCTTGCGTGGTATCTGGCAGAAAAGAAACTCGCAAAAAGGCCAGGACCCCTCTTGGGCCTGTTAACGAATATTTTGTCACTCTGTAGAGCCACATTCTGGAAAGCAGAAGCAGTGGGTTTGCAGTGGAGAATATTTCCGGGAGGCACGGCCAGAGTCTGGACCACCTGCTCACTGCAGCATCTGTTCCCACATCCCCCTGCGCGGCCCTGTGCGGCTGTTCATCACCGCGCAAGGCATGATGGGACGTGAGCTGCCCTCCGAAGGGCTCGTGAATTTGAGCTATGGAGATTTAAGGAGCACGTAATCTACTCAGATAAATGACCACAAACAGATTCACTAAACCACCAAAAGAGTTTACAGAAGATGTGTGCTTTAGAAAAGACCAGGGTATCATAAGCAGCTACAGACCTTTGCAGGTTTGCCTTTCATTTTAGAAAACTGACATTTGTGATCAGAGAATCAGAACTTGAAACTCAGGGAGGCTGGCCTCAGAAGAGAGACATGGGGAGTTTGGTCACGATCCCCACTCGGCTACCTCGCAGCTGTCTGAACATGAACAAGCCCCTAACCTCTTAGATCCCCGGCAGCTTGCCTAAGTCCTCACTTTTAGAAGAAAAATGTTCTGTAGCCCCTGTACTACGTACCCAGGATCTTGCTGGGTGGTGCGAAAAGGGAAAGGCATGGCTATCAGAGGGAAAATCATGCATGTGGCCAGAAGTTCTGCAGAGATGGGGCTGGCTGGGAGGCAGGATCTAAGTTTGAGGAGATAGGTAGGGATTTCTTTGCATGGGGGATTTTCTTTGCTGGGATAAAGTATGTGGACCTTAGCCAGAGAGCTAAAGGAAGTTTTTAGTCAGAAGAAAAAGCAGGTTGTCCCCTTGACTGCTTTGTGCCTAGCTGGAAGGCTCTAGTAGGTGAACGTTCCTCAGGAGTGCCAGAAGCCACCAATGGCTCCTCACAGCAGATGGGACTACCCCAAAATTCTGGGACCCCAGTCTATACCCTTCACCCTACCGCTACACTCCGCCAAGGTCCATGAATCTCTGAGGCCACCAGGGAGTGAAGGGGCTGCAGCTGTCCAGAGGAGCCCCTCCAGACTGATGACCCAGCCCAGGAATCTTAGATGATGGTGGCCCAGGGCACCCCCAAAACATTAGCCTCAGGAGATCCCTGCAGTGTTAGCCTCGTTTCTAGCCAGACTGCCAGGAAATGCTCAGAGATTCCAAGAGACCCTCCCTCCCTACCTCCTTCCCTTTGCCCATTGCTGGTCTTTTAAAGACCTATTCAGCCAGATCTTTAAGACAGTGCCAGAATTCCCACGCAGAGTTACAGGGTGGCTGCCAAGTGGCCTTTTCCCCATCTGCTGGAGGTGTCCAGTTCTGGGGAGAGTACTGCATGTGGGTTGGGGACCTCTGTACTTCGTCCTCCCACTGGTGGACATACCCCACTTGGTACATTCTGGAGGCCGTGTTGGTCATGGTATTTAGATAATGTGTTTGTTGACCACAAAGAGATGTCAACCTGGTACATAACATCCTCTCTGTAGTGGTGCTGGGATCTTTGAGCTGCCTCGTCGGTGCATCCAGAGTTTCCAGCCAGGAGGGAAATCACAGAAGGCTTCAGGGGACCAGGAAGTAGAGTGGTGATGGAGTGTGAGGAGTAATGGGGAGCCTGGACCCTGTAGCCCGACTGCCTGAGTGTGAGCCCTGCATCCTCCACTTAATAGCTATGTGATCTTGTACAAGTCACACAGCTTCTCTGGGCTTCAGCTTCCTGGTCTGTCAAAGGGGATGATACAATAATACCTACCTCATGGAGGTATTGTGAGCGTTAAAGTGAGTTGACAATTAGAAAACTCTTAGAACCGTGCTTGGCATGAAGTAAGCCCTAGAGAACCAGTAACCAGTTGCTGTTGAGTCGATTCTGACTCATGGTGACTCTGGGTGTGTCAGAGTAGAACTGTGCTCCATAGAATTTTCCATGATTGTGATCTTTGGAAGTAGATCGCCAGGGCTTTCTTCCAAAGCACCTCTTGGTGGGCTTGTACCTCCAACGTTTTGATTAGCAAATGAGCACATGAACTGTTTTCACCACCCAGGGACTCCATAAGGGGATGCTCAAATTAAAAGCGTGCGCAAAATAGAATGTGATGACAGGAACATTCTGCAAATAAAATGCGAAAGGGCCTCGGCCTCTCAGGGTGGTCAAAGGCAAGGACTTCAGGCCCAGCGAAGGAGAATGCCACCTCAGCTGATGTGCCCAACATTCCTGGGGGTACCTTGACTCTTTTTTTTTTTAATGAAGTTTTGTGTTTCCCCCTCAGCTAAGAAAGACCAGCAAACAGCCCGATTAAAGCACTGTAGTTCCCAGGAGCCTCCACAAATGGGATTGTAAAGAAGCTCCTGACTCCATTTCCTTTTAGGGATCTTGTTCTGAAAAGAGCGCTGGTCAAAAAAGGAGTGCACTAGCCTGGAAGCCAACCGGCGCCAAGAAAGGGATCTGTTCGTGTGGCAGAAATTGCCATTTAATTGGATTTCATAGTGGAGGTGGGTTTTTCTGCCGCTAAAGGTGGCCCTGGGGGGCAGTAGGGCAGTTCCTGCACATGGGCTGCTGCCGCACAGCACTCTGGGAAGATGGCTGGAGCTCCTGCCCACTCTCTGCCTGGGAGAGGGTCTTCCTCAGAACCCCCAGACCAGACTCCACACAGCCCAGGCAGCCCACCATCTCCCTCTCAGCTGCCGGGGGAGGAGAGCAGGTCTCATCGGAGATCCTCATACTCCCAATATGGGTGTCTCCTCCCCACCTCATTTTCTCCCTTTGCTTCTCTCCCTCCTCCTTCCCTGGTTTTTCCTGCACCAGAAATGCTGCTGAAAATCCACTCTTCCCTTAGTGCTTCTCATAACAGCCTTCATTACCAACCAGAACAGGCCAAAGCCCTCCGCTGGCTGCAGCTGGAAGATAATATATAAGCCATTTTAAGCCTCATGCCTATGAATCCAGCAACCAGTATAATAAAACACCGGGTTATTTTGCGTTTTATTAACTGCCTCTTCCCTTCAGTTTGCATAATAGTGAGTTAGATTTACATGCCGTTAAGACGGCTGTGCGTTATTTTTAATAGAAGGTGTGACAGGCTTCTCTCTCTCAGCCCTGGTGCGTGATAAAGTAACCTCATCTGATGTCGATGAAGATTTCGTTCACACTTGCTGGGTCGGGGCAATGTCTTTTTTTCCAGATGGATACTCTATTGTAAAATGACTTCCCACTGCAGGCTCGTCTCTCTGTCCCTCTCGCCCATGTCGTCTTCCTACGAACCGGATAAACTGCCTATTAAATTTAATTACAGCTCGAATGGCCGCACATCTTGATCTTCTGTTCCCTGGAGTGTACTGAATTCCACCAAGGTCCTTGAGGAGGAAATAAAATAAATCTGGAGGATGCAGGCGCGCTCTCCCCAGAAGGCAGCTTGCAGAGGGCGGCATTGGCCACTACCTTTATTGTGGCTTCAGAGGCATCCCTGACGCTGAGAGATTATGTGGACTTTTCTTTCTGGCTTTCCTCACTGACATTTCAGTTGACTCCTGCAGACTGGTTTTGACTGAGTTGGGGAAGTACAGATACCGGTGTGAGGTGCATGGTACCCATTACTAAACTGTTTGCATCTGCCAGGGGCCTAACGCCAGGCCTGGAGCCTCATCTTTTGTTGGATAGTTTGACTCTGCTTCAGGAAGCAGCTGTCTTTAAGGCCTCATGAGCAGGCCCAGGCCATGTGGCCCAGGAGAAGCAGCATCTCTCAGCCTCATCCTAAAAATGACAGTTGTTGTGGGAACTTGAAAACAAGCAAGCATCCATGGGAACTCCATTCACTCATTGATTCATTCAACACATATTTATTGAGTCCCTACTGTGCACCTGGCACTGATTTAGACACTAAGGATTCGGCAATAAGAACTCAGGCAAGAATCCCCTGTGTAGGTAAGTAAATTATAGAGTGTGCTAGAAGGAGATAAGAGCCCGTGAAAATAGAGCAGGTGAGGAATAAATAAGGAAGACCAAAGAAGAACTGATGCCTTTGAATTATGGAGTTGGCGAAGAATATTGAATATACCACGGACCGCCAGAAGAAGGAACAAATCTGTCTTGGAAGAAGTACAGCCAGAGTGCCCCTTGGAAGTGAGGATGGCGAGATTTCGTCTCACAAACTTTGGACATGTTATCAGGAGGGACCAATCCCTGGAGAAGGACATCATGCTTGGTAAAGTAGAGGGTCAACAAAAAAGAAGACCCTCGACAAGATGGATTAACACAGTGGCTACATTGATGGGCTCAAACGTAACACCAATTGTGAGGATGGCACGGGACCAGGCAGTGTTTCATTCTGTTGTCCATAAGGTCACTGTGAGTTGGAACCGACTCAATAGCACCTAACGACAACACAGCAACAAGGGAGTGTCTGGAGAGTTGGGGTGGGAGAGTGTTGCAGTTTTCAATAGAGTGGTCAAGGGGTGCTCAAAGAGAAGTGGCATTTGATCAAAGGCTTGAGAGAATGAAGAAATGTGCTATGCAGAAATTGGGAGGAAGAGCAATCCAGGTAGAGGGAACAGCCAGTGCAAAAGCCCTGAGGCAGGAGCATGTCCGGCTGGTTCAGGAACAGCAAGGAGGCCCATGTGGCTGGGATGGAGGGAAACAAGGGGGAGAGTGGGAAGAGGAGGGGGCTGGATCTACTAACCCTCCTTGTAGGCTTTTACTTTGAGTGAGACGAGCAAGCATTAGAGGTTTTGAGTAGAGTGACTTGATCTGACGTGTTTTAAAAGGATGTCCTTGTTGCTTTGATGAGAATAATATGTAAGGAGGTCAAGGTGGAAAGGGAGAGACCAGTGAGGAAGCTCTTGCATTAATCCAGGCAGGAGGTGATAGTGGCTCAGATCACGAGGGTGGTAGTGGAGGTGGGACATCTTGTCTAGGTCTTGACAGTTCTTTGGGAGGAGAATGTGAAACTCTCAGACTAAACCCCCTTAAACCATATCTGTGTATTAGTCAGAATTCTTTTAGTTGTAGGTGATAGAAACCAAACTCAAACTGACTCAGATTTAAAAGAGAGAGAGAAGAGAAAAGAAAAGAATCCTGTCATGGATCAGGTATGGCTGGATCCAGCAACTCAAACAGCACCTTCAACACTGGGCTACTCTTCCTCTCTCCCTCTCTCCGTCTTTCAGCTCAACTGTCCTCTGAATTGTCTTTATTTTTTAGGAGGCCTTTTTCACCTGGTGTCCCCTGAAAGCTCTTAGCAACCCCCACTGACAAAGAGCTTCTTTCCTAATTGTTCCAGCCAAAGTCCCAGAATTGAGCCTTATTGCCTTGTTCTGGGTTACCTATCCTTTCCTGAACTAATCACTGTGGCTGGGAGGAGGGACCATCCTGATTGACCTTATCAGAGTCAAGTGCCCTCCCTGTCGCTTGAGCCCCAACCAAACCCCATGGATTGAGATGGTGGGCAGGGCAGTTCCACACGATTCCAGAGGCAGAAGTGGGGGTTGCTGGGAAGGCAGAGATACCAGATTGTCATTTAGCTCCATTCGTATTAGAGTGATGAGCACCACACAGAGCTGCCTGTGGCCAAGATCAGAGAGCTTCCTCCTTTCGAGATGACAGAAAGGAAAATAAAAACCAAAACACCACCTTCCTGGGTATGTTGGGAGGGTGGTCTTGGCCAGAAGGTGAGTCCCTCAGTAATTTCTGGCGAGTTCTTAATGGTGTTTTATTGCCTGTCTATGCTGTGAGCATCCTCTTTACCCCTTAAATGAGGAAGGATTGGTTGAGGCTTGTAATGAGCAGTGGAGAATGGGCCAGACGTGGCACCTTGTTGTCGGTCAAACCTGTGCTTATGAGGATGGAGAAGAGGAGTCATCACCCTGGCCGGAATCCTCTGGCAGCACCATGGGCGGGTACAGGGTGCTGGGCGAAGGGGTCCGACAGTGATCAAACCTCTGGGCTATGTGAGGCACTGTTTTCCACCTATGTACTCTCACAGCACCTTTGTGGGCAGGTGGCCCGGTAGTGTTTACCCCACTTACAGATGGGGAGACTGAGGCTTGGAGATGATGTCACCTTTTGAAGGTCAAACCCATCAACCCAGTGGGGAACAGGCCAGGTTTAGGGGTCAGGTAGACACAGCCCCACTCTGGTGAATGAGAGAGGTGGTGGGGGGAGGGAGGAAGGAAGGAAGGCAGTTCATTGATAACGTGAATGAGAAAACAAAACAAGCATTTGAATGGATGGAGGAGCCCAGCCAGTAGGTGGTAGAGGTTTGAACTGAAGTCGATAACCCTCTCATTAGAGGCTTTGTGACTATGACAGGGTAAGGGATCCTGCAGGAACTTGGGCCTCAGCGTCCTGAGTGGGTCTGATGAGGGACTAGAGGGCTGATCCTTTCCGGGGAAGCACGGAGAGGAGCAGCTGTGTATCGGAGGGTGGCCCTTCCCCGTCCCCCTCAACAGGTCACATCGCTGTGCTGTGTGGGTCTGGCCTCCGGCCTGGCCCTGCCTCTGTCGGCCGAGGGTCACCTCCCAAGGCCTGGGCTGGGCAGCAGGTCGAGGAGTGCCATGTGGAATATGTGGCTCATTCACTGCCATACACTAGAGCACATAGAGATTCTAAGCTTTTTTGTTGTTGTTGTTGTTCTGTATTCTTATTTTTAATTATCAATAGGTTGTTTTTTTGTCTTTTATTTTCAGTATGGAAAATTTCCAACGTAATATAAAAGTAGAAAGAATAGCATAACGAAGCCCCATGATTATTCCATGGCCGATCTTGTTCCATTTCTTACCCCCACCGCCCCTGCCCCCCACACAAACACTCTTCACGTTACATATAATTGTCAAGCAAATTCCAGACATCATATCATTTTATCTGTAAATATTTTAGTATGTATTCTAAAAGATAGAAACTTTCACACACAAGAAAGCAGAATAACAATGCCCTTATCACTCCTCCTAAAATAAAGTTACCAGTAACTCCCTAATATCTCAGAGTTCCAATTTTCTGATATACGTCACAATTTCTTTACAGTTAGTTGGAATCTGAATTCAGATAAAGCCCACATGTTGCAGCTGGTTGATAAGTTCTCTAAATCTCTCTTTTAAGTTTATTGAGGTATAAATTATGTAATGTAAAATTAATCTTTTTTAAATGGGCAGTTAGATGAGCTTGACAAAAGTAAAGTCACGTAGCCACCACCCCAATCAAGGGGCAGAGCATTTTCCCAAAAGTTCCCTCCTGCCCCTTTGTGGTCAGTCCCCTCCCAGCCCTTGGAAACCTGTTCTCTTTCACTTGTTATACAAATGGAGTCAGATGGTATGTAGGCTTTGATGTCTGGTTTCTTTCACTTGGCGTAATGCTTTTGAGGTTCACCGGTGTTGTACGTGACATAAGTGAATAGCATTCCACTGCATGGTTCGATCACAATTTATTTATCTTTCACCAGTTAATGAACACTTGGGTCTCTTTTAATCTATAGGTTTCTCTCTCCATTTATTTTTTCCCTTGCAATGTATTTGTTGAAAAACCAGGTCATTGGTTTCTAGAGTATCCCACATTCTGGATGCTGATGACTGCATCCTCATGGTATGGTTTTCCATGTTCTTCTATCTCCTGAATTTCTTGTAGTTTGATCTAGAGGCTTGATCTGATTCAGGTTGGATCGGGGCTAGACTATTTCATAACAGTGGTGTGTTTTTCCATTGGGAGGCACAAATGACAGGTTGCTTCTTTCTAAGATGTTAGTAACCATTGATGATCCCTGCCTAGAACCATTAATTCATCGTGGTGGCAAAAGGTATGTCCATAGTCTTTCATTCCCTCCTCATTTATTAGCTGGAATAGTGTCATACAGAGAAACTTTCTTATCTGCAACTTGATCCCTGGGTGGTGCCAATGGTTCGCACTTGACTACTAACCAAAAGGTTGGAGGTCCGAGTCACCCAGAAGCACCTCGGGAGAAAGGTCTGGTGATCTACTTCTGAAAAATCAGCCATTGAAAACCCTGTGGAGCACAGTTCTACTCCTGACACACATGAGGCCTCCATACGTCAGAGCAGACTTGATGGCAGCTGGTGGTTACCCGATGGTACAGTGGTACAGGCATAAAACTTGGAGCATTTTAAAAAGGTGAATCCAAGCTAAAGGTTCAGCCAACCCACCAGGAAGCTCCCTGGTCAAGGCTGAAGTGTCAGCCCATTAACAGAAAGTGTGTTGAGCTCCTCGCCTACTATTAGGGTTCCCAGAAGCTAGGCCTGATGGTGTTTTCTCTCCCTCTTAGAATTCCAGTGCTGACCATCGAGTCCGACTGGACCTGGGCCTCTGGGACAAATTCAGTGAACTGGCCACCAAGTGCATTATTAAAATCGTGGAGTTTGCTAAACGTCTTCCAGGCTTCACTGGCTTGACCATCGCAGACCAAATCACCCTGCTGAAGGCCGCCTGCCTGGACATCCTGGTATGTGCCATTCTGAACTCGGGTGGCAGACAAAGAGGGAAGGAGGGAGGGAGAAAAGAAGGAAGGAAGGGGACTGAGATGCTGTGAAGCTCTCCAGAGGAGAGTGTGGTTCCCCAGCCTCGCTTTCTCCTGCTTCCTTTGCATGTTGAATCCAGTCCTCTCGGCTTGAATCTTGGTTCAGTTGCCAAAAGCTCAGAGACCCCCTGGAGTCGCACAGAACCCTCCTGCCCTCTCTGCCCACTCTGCCCAGTGTAGGAAGCCCCTTTACATGATCTTGGGAAATTGGCTTGCACACCTTCAGGGATAGGTTAGTTGTTCACTGCCCCCAAAGCAGCCCCTACCCATGGCTTGATCATTAGAAAGCTCACCTGGCTAGTGAGTGAGCATCTCCCTCTCTGCTGCTCCCACTCGCCCAGTCCCTGGGGCCTCACGGAACATTGGGTTCCCCTTCCACAGGACAGCCCGGTAGGTGTTTGAAAGACCAGCAGGATTCTCCAGGTTAAACCGACTGGAGGTGCATAGTAGCACCTGGGCTTCACCTCCTCATCTCACACCACCTCCATCTGTGGCCTCAGGAACATCCCTTCCCGCTGTGGGCCTCACTTTCCTCAGCTGTACGGAAGGGGTCCCCAGTGCTCCTTAACTCCTGCCGTGCTCCCACTGTGGCTTCCAGAGCCTTAGAGGGGGTGAGGACGCCGTCCACACCCTCACCCTCTGCAGGCCTCTGCTGTCACCCTCTCTCCCCCTGGTGGGAACATCAGACGTGGCGTGATCATCTCGGCTTTGGCTGATTCCTTGGGTGGGGAAGCAGCTCCCATGAGAGGCGGCAGGGATGTGCCCTGCCTGGGGCATGAGTGCTGAGGCATAAGAGGTGTGGGATGGGAGGCCAATCCCAGGATGCATCAGAAAACAGGGAAGGTAAGATTAGCTTTTGTGGTGCCGTAAATCATAGATTCTTCTTTGTATTATGTCTTTCATAGCTTTGGATATAAACCATTCTGAAAAGCAAACTGAGTTACTATAACTAAACACACACACACACACACACACACACACACACACCCAGACCCTCTGAGAATGAGGTGATGGGACAATGGGGGCATTCTACAGGAAACTGAGTGTTTTCAGGTCCTTCTGTTCGATCATTAGACCTTAGGAGGAGTGGTAGTGGCTTCTCAGTAACAGATACTGGGGGTCCTGAGGGCGTATCTGGTGTTTTTCTTATAAAATCAGAGGGTCTGGGGTGAACGCGAAAACATAAAAAAATCAAAATATCAGAGCAGCATTAATTCATCACACATCCATACCCTGTTGAGTTTGCAAACTTCAGCTCACCTGAGCCTCACACAACTCAGTGAGGTCAGGGGTGGGGGGTGTGGATTCTGCCCATTTTATAGATAAGGAGCTGGAGGCTAGCTGAGTCATGAAGTGATACAGCACGTGGGTGCTACAGCCAAACCTTGAGACCTAAATCTTTGGACTCAGAAGTCATGAAAGGAAGTAACAGAAAAAAGAGGATGAGAAGCATAAACAGGGGCCCTCACGGACAGCAGAGATGTTAGAGGTCAGGGCCTGGGCCTCAGGGAAAGAACCAGCCAGCCAGCCTAAGATTAATAGAGACAACTTGGACAAATTAATGATGTTAATAATGAACTATTAGATAATTAGCAGTAATGCCCAGGGCCTTTCTAATGCTTTCCTCACAATTGTTTGAAGTATAACAGCTCTGTAGAATTTTCCCTAAGCCTCAGAACACTCCCAAGATGTTAGTAGAGACTGGACTTATCACCACGTAATAAGAGATGCCACCAAGGCCCAGAGTAACTGAGTGATCTGCTGGGTGCATGCGCCAGTCAGCACCTGCACCTGGGAATGGTATGGAATCCTGACTCCTGTACATCACTCAGCCATCCAACAGGGCCAGGAGCCAACAGCTTTCCCAGTGCTCGGACTCTGCCCTTATCCCTCTGCTTTTTTCCAGCTGCTGGATGGTGACAGATTGTGATCTCCCTCACCCCCAGCTCTTTGGGAAAGGTACAGAATGAGAGGGATGAGATCCCTTCAGGAAAGCACCTTGTTTCCATAAAGCTACACACTCGGTGATCAGGGTGTAGCCTACACAAGATTCAGAACTCCCTTTAAAGATCCCTTTCCCGCCTCCAAGGCCAGCTTCCCACATCTCGCCTTTGCTTTTAGCAGCTGTGCCCATATCAAACACTCTAGTGCCCTCCAGTTTGTGCATCTAAGAATCAGCCCTTAGCCCCACAGTGGAGTCAGCAAGAACAGGGACCGATTTCTGTGACCTTGGTCAAATCATTTAACTCTCTCCAAGCCTCAGTTTCCCCACCTATAAATAGGAAGACCAATAAGGTGTGAAATAAGGTAGTTACTTAAATAAGGGAAAATTAAAGATAGTAATGGCTGTAAGCACCTAGCATGTACCTTGTGCTCAGTCAGTGGTGTTGAAAGCGATGGCAGGGCTGGGTTAAGTTCATGTGAGCAATTTCGGCCTCTGGGTCAGGAGTCAGAAAATTCTTTCAACCACTCCTTCCTGGCCTTGCAGGGGTAGAGGATGGGGGGAGGGTCGTGTTCAATAGGCAAAGGGGAAAAACCCCTAGACGGGGGAAGGGCAGAGGCCTCTAGTCATATGAAATGAAACAAGCATACTGATGTGGCCCCAGACAAGCTCATTTCCAAGAATTTGTAGCAAAGGCGGTTAATCACAAGATCCTGAAAAATGCACAACTTCAAAGAGCATCTTTTGGATGAGAATATCAGTTGGCTGAGCTGTTGAGAAGGATCTTCTTATCTGAGCCATTGATGTATGGAGAGGGTGAGACAGAGAGCCCAGAAGGATGGACAGACAGACACAGACTGAGTCTATTCTCAGCTTCTAGAAAGGAAAGTTGAGGTTGTCCTGAAGAAGGTCACCACCCCAACTGAGTGCCATCTATTCCAAGCCAACGGTCCCCTTGTGTTGTGTGTGGTCTCCCCGACAAGACAGGGCAGTTTATTTGCGATTGCACGCTTCCCGCGGCCGGCTGGCGTTATAGTGGGAAGCGCTGTGATGGTCAGCTGCAGCCGCACTGCCGAGGCTCTGGCGAAGAGCTGATTTATAATCATGAAGTGGGAGCCGCACCGACACAGGTACAATGGGAAGGAAAAGCCCTTAACCAGTCCTGCCCCTGCTCCCCGCTGTCCTCCAGAGGGTCTCCCATCCCAGCCCTGCTTGGTGGGGCCTGTCTGTGGGCCCCACGCAGACTGTTTGATGGGAGTCCTCAGCCATGCTTCCCTCGCAGGGCTGGGGAGTGGGGATTCTGAGGCCCGTCACTGGGTTCTTGATTTCTCGTAGGGGCAAGTAGCCAAAAGTTCTCCGTTAAGATGAGCAACCTCTTCAGAATCCCTTCATTGCAGGTTCATTGCAGGTGGAGTTTTCCATTCCTTTCCTCACCCAGGAGTTTAGCATCCTAGGCCTGTGTTCAGAGCAAGCGAGGGAGCCCCCAAGAGCAGCCCCTTCACCTGAGCTCTGCCCTTGTGTTTTCCTTCCTGCTTAGTCTCCTTTACCCGCTTTTTCTTGTTTCATCCACCCCTCGCTCTCAACTGCCTCTTCTCCACGGCAGGTAAGTAGGATCAAGTCTCTCGACCTAAGAGAAAACTCAGAAAAACAACCCTGGAGGCTCTCTGACCTTCTGGTTTCTCTAGGCCTCCCTTCCTCTCTCCTTTCTTTCATTCCTGCCGCAAATACCCAGGGCCTGCTGTGTGCCAGGAACTGTTGTCATAGACTCTGAGGACACCACAGGGTCGACACAGACCAAGTCCCTGCCCTCATGGAGCTGACCTTCTACTGGGGAGGAGGAAAAGAAGCAAACACGGAAATAGGTTTGGCAATGTCGTAGGTGCTACAAAGTAAAATGAAAGCAGAATGAAGGGACAGAGTGACTGAGGTGGGCAGGAGCTGACTCCTGTAGTGCAGTTAGGGAAGCAGGGGACCTTTGAAGAGACCCGAATGAAGCAACAGAAGGAGCTGGAACCAGTGAGACTCATCAGAGAATTGGAGATGTGCCGGCAGGAAAAAGCAGAGTTCAAAGACCCTGGGGTGGGAGAGTTCCAGGTGCATTGGAGAAACAGGGAGGAAGAGAGTATGATACAGGACGGAGAGCACAGCGATTGTGAGGGAGCAGGAGGACCTGAGACCAGAGAGGAAGTGGGGTGTGAGATACAGTAGGGCCATGTAGATTTTCATTTTCAGTGTACTAAGGAGCTATTGGGTTCTGAGCAGAGGCAGGCCATGATCTGACTTTTGTGTTAAGAAGCTCATTCTGTCTTGTCATGCAGCACTGAATACATACTGGTTGAAGGAATGAATCGCATACATATTGACTGAGCCCTTACTATGTGCCAGGGACCAGGGATACGGTAGGTTCCTGCCCTCCTGGAGTTTATAGTTGGCCCTTCAGTCCAGCCTAGGCCAGCTCCTAGTTTATCCACAGTACTTGCCCTCCCCACTCCACTCCCCCAAATGGCTCCATATTCATCTTGCTCCCCTTTTGATTTGCCCTAGCTGCTAGATTGAGGTTACCAGTATGGGCTCTGAAGCCAGCCTGCCTGAGTTCAAACTCTTGCCCTGGCGCTTACAAGCTTTGTGGCCTTGGGAAAGTACTTCAGCACTCCGAGCCTCCGTTTCCTCACATTTAAAATGAAAGTGATAATAGAATCCTCCTGACAGGGTCTAGAACAGTGTTTTGGCACATAACAGGCCTCAGTCACCTTACATCTTATTACTGTTACTGTGAAGCCTCCCCACACCCTATGAGAGGGTCCTGCTGTCATCCATATTTTGCAGATGAGGCAGCCAAGGTCTCAGTGGAAGCCTAGGTCTACGGGGCTCCTCAGAGGGTGTTTTAAGCCTCTGGATAAAAGAGGGGAAAATTACCTTTAAAAAGTAGAGAAAGTCGAGCAATTTTTGATGAGAGGGTGACTTGCTTTGCCAGGATTCCTTAAAGGCTGCGATGGAGAACTCAATAGATAGCTGTAACTTTTACAATAAATTAAATCACGTAGGGCAGTGGTGAGGGGTAATTCACTTGTTATTCCAAAGACATGATTTTAACCCCTCTGGTTGGTGTTCCGAGGCCCTGGGGCAGGGGAGCTCCTGGTGCATTTGAGAAATGGAGGAAGAGAGTGTGATATGGGGGAGTGACGGGCAGTGGCGCTCAGCCACTCAGGAGAGGAGGCAGCTGTCCTGCTGGGACCCAGGCCTGTGGCTGCCCTGCCTCTGCCTAGGTTATCCCCACAGAGGAGCCATTTCCCACGTGTCTCGGAACTGGCATCTCAGAAGTGGGGCTGGTTACCCTTTATCATGGAGGAGAAGCTGCGGACCTGTCCTGCCTCACACAGACACCTCCTCCCCACCACTCGCTTGTCACTTCCCCCAACCTTGATCAGTCTCTTTTCTGACCCTTTCAGAGCCTTTACACATTTGGGTCATTCCTTCTGGAGCAGCCTTCCCCCACTTTCCACTTGGCTGGCTCCTCCTCCTCTCAGTTGAATTCCACCTTCTCAGAAAGGCCTTCCCTGACCAGCTGCTTTATCTGTTTTATAACTGTGAATGTGTTTCCCTGTGTCTTCTACACTGGACTGTCAGCTCTGTGAGGTCAGGGATCATGCCAAGGTTGGTCACTGTGGGGTCCCTCAGGACCCGGTACAGTTTAGGCATAGAAGAAACATTCAGTGACTCTTTGTGGCTGAATGAATGAACAGATGAGCTAGTGAAGTAAAGACTGAAACTCAGTTCCAGAATATGTGCTGCTTTCTAAGTGAAGGGGCTACCCAAGCTCCAAGTGTGAGGTCTTTTCCTGCGGGACACACAAGGCTTCCCTGGTCCTGCCACCCGCTGCCCTCACTCCTCGTAAGAAGAGCATTCCCATGCCAGTCCCTGCTGCACCTTCTGGTGATGCAAAGTGGCTGCCCTGTGTGACTTCAAAACATGATTTGTGGCTCCTGAGGACCGTATGGCTAGTCAGCCACCAGGGACCATCCCCACATAAACCTGCTCCCCGCCCTCAACCCCGGGACTCAGTAGAGACAAGACTCCAGGCTAGAGAGGAGGGAGCTCTGCACTTGGAGCCTCACAGCCTGAGTTCCTGCGTCAGCATTGCTTCTGGCCACCTGCGCCATCGTGAAGAAACCCTGTGTCTCTCTGAGCCTCTGCTTACTCATCTGTGGGTGTGGAGCAATTAGCTGTCAGTCACAGGGAGTCACTGTGAGGTGGTCAGACTGTGAGGCGGTCAGACTCTGGGTTCAAATCCCAACTCTGCCACTTAGGAGCTTTCTGACCTCAGACAAGCTTCATGACCTCTCTGAGCCTCGAATTTCCCATCAGTAAAATGGGTAAAATAAAAAAAAAAAAAAACCCAAACCCATTGCCGTCAAGTCAATTCCGACTCATAGCAACCCTATAGGACAGAGTAGAATTGCCCCATAGGATTTCGTAGGGAGCCCTGGTGGTGCAGTGGTTAGGAACTCAGCTGCTAACCAAAAGGTTGGCAGTTTGAATCCACCTTGGAAACCCTATGGGGCAGTTATACCCTGTCCTATAGGGTTGCCAATGAGTCGGAATCCACTCGACAGCAACAGGGTTTTTCTTTTGTTTTTAATCTTTACGGAAGCAGACTGCCTGCCGTATCTTTCTCCCTTGGAGCGGCTGGTGGGTTCAAACCATCAATCTTTTGGTAGGCAGCTGAGTGTTTAACCACTGCACACCAGGGCTCCTACGGGTATAATATAGCTCCTCTTAATAAGGTTGTTGGATGAAGGAATTGAGTGTATGCATGTAAAGCGCTTAGCATAATATCTGGCACATCGTAAGTGCTCATTTAAATTGGCTGTTATCATCATCATTACTGAGTAGCCCAGATCCCCTTTGTGAACTGTTCAGTATTGCACTGACAGGAAATAACCCAGCTGTCGTTAAGGTGTTCTGGAGCTACCATGTCTATTACAGCAACCACAAGCCACGTGTGGCTGTTGAGCACTGGACATGTACAGTAAGTGTAACAGAAAGACCTAGTATTTAAAAAACTGTTTAAAAAAACTCTCTAAAGATTTGTATAGATTACAAGTTGAAATAAAACTATTTTAGATATATTAGATTAAATATATTATTAAAATCAATTTCACCTGATTCTCTTGACCTTTTCTAATGTAGCAATTAGCGTGCTGGCCCAGAAAACAGTCACGATAAAAAGAGACTCCTGCTCCCCGCACCTGTGTAAAGGAAGGCCAGTGGCAGGTCCTTCCACAAGTTCACCCAGATAGGTGCTGTGTTCCTCCAGTGAAGACAGCCACCCAAAGCTCTGTATGTGTTACTATTATTATTAACGCTACTTAAATGTTCCCACAAGCACTTGGGGTTAAATAGTCAAATCAGATCAGGATCTGTCCACAAGATGCCAAACAAAATCAGCATACAGACTGAGAAGGGTGAGCAATTTGAGTGTTCGCCTGTGCCGAAAATCTTAGAAATCCCTGGATGCCCCCCTCAGGGGGTTACAAGGTGAGAGAGATTCTGATGGAGGAATGCAGTTCACTTACTCAACAAATATCCATTAACCACCTACCGTGTGGAGGGAGGAGCCCTGGTGGCGCAGTGGTTAAGAGCTCGACTGCTAACTAAAAGGTCGGCAGTTCAAACCCACCAGCGGCTTCATGGAAACCCTATAGGGTAGTTCTACTCTGTCCTATAGGGTTGCTGTAGAGTTGGAATCGACTCAGTGGCAAGGGGTTTGGTTTATGAGTGTGGCAGGAACCGTACTAGGTGCTAAAGATACAGCAGAGAGCAAGAGAGATGAGTAGAGCTGTTCTAGGAGCTCGCGTTCTAGAGGGCAGATAGGTCAATAAACTCAGACGATGACAAGCACTATGAAGAAAATAGAACAGGGTGATGGTTCATACTATGGAATCCTACACAGCAATGGAAAAGAACAAACACATGGAGTGAATCTTACAGCCTGATATCGAGTGAATAAAAGCCAGACACAAAAGAGAATATACTGTATGATTCCATTTATCTAAAGTTCAAGAAAAGGCAAAACTAATCTATAGGATTAAACCAAAACCAAACCTGTTGCCATCGGGTTGATTCTGACTCATAGCAACCCTATGAGATCAAAACAATAGTTAAACCGCTTGCAAGCTTGAGAGTGGCCATCTAAGATGCATCAGTTGGTCCCAACTCACTTGGAGCAAAGGAGAATGAAGAACACCAAAGACACAAGGGAAATATAGCCCAAGAGACATAGGGTCACATAAACCAGGGACTCCATCAGCCTGAGACCAGAAGAACTAGATGGTGGCCGACTACCACCAGTGACCACCCTGACAGGGAATACAATAGAGAGACCCTGACGGAGTGGGAGAAAAGTGTGGAGCAGAACTCAAATTCACATAAAAAGACCAGACTTAATGGGTCTGACTGAGACTGAAGGAACTCCTGAAGCCATGGCCCCTGGAAGCCCTGTTAACCCAGAACTAAAACCATTCCAGGAGCCCACTCTTCAGACAAAGATTAGACCAGACTATAAAACATAATACTTGTGAAGAAAGTGCTTCTTAGTTCAAGCAGATACACAAGACCAAACGGGCAGCTCCTGTCCAAAGGCAGGATGAGAAGGCAGGAAGGGACAGGAGCTGGTTGGATGGACACAGGAAACCCAGGGTGGAAGGGAGGAGTGTGCTGTCACATTGTGGGGATTGCAACTAGTGTCACATAACAGTGTGTATGGGTTTTTATATGAGAAATTGACTTGAGCTGTAGACTTTTACCTAAAGCACAATTTAAAAAAAAAAAAAAAAAAAGTTACCCTGGGGAGGGACTTTCACTGGGAGGGACAAAGGGGCCTTTTGAGTGCTAGAAATGCCCGTATCTTGATCTAGGTGATAGTTGCACAAACATAGACTTAGGGGGAAATGCATTAAGCTATACAGTTGAGATGTGTGCACAGCTCAAGCTATGCACGTTTTGTTAGTTATCTATTGCTGTGTGACAAATTACCCCAAAACTTGTCAGCTTAATACAAGAAGCATCATTATCTCACAATGTCCCTGTGGGTTGGGAATCTGAATCTGGAAGTGACTTAGCTGGGTGGTCTGGCTCAGGTTCTCTTACAAAGTTTTAGTCAAGACATCATCTAAGGCTGCAGTCATCTGGCGACTTGACTGGGGCTAGAGGATCCACTTCCAAGATGGCTCATCACACACCTGGCAAATCAGTGCTGGTTATTGATGGAAGGGCTTTGTTCCTTGCTACATCAGTGAGGCTTCTTGAGGGTCCTCATGACATATTAACTGGCTTTCCTCAGAGCAAGCAATTCAAAAGAACAAGCAAGGAGGCCACAAAGCTATCTATGACCTAGTCTCAGAAATCACATAGTCACTTCCACCATATTCCATTCATTAGAAGCAAGTTACTAAGTCCAGCCACACTCAAGGGGAAGGGAACTAAGTCCCACTTCTTAAAGGGAGGTGTATCAAAGAATTTGTGGACATATTTTAAATGGCCACACATTATACCACAATTTTTTTTTTAAAGAATGGATGGAAATGATGGAAAGTAATGGGTTTTGGGGGGGTGCTCACTGTGCTCTCTGAGGAGGTGACACTTGAGCTGAGATCTGAATAGGAAGGAGCCAGCCACATGAAAATCAGGGGAAAGCATTGACAGCAGCCGGAGGAGGAAGTGCCAGTGCTTTGCAGCAACAACGGAGACACAGAAAGAAGGCAGATAGGACCAGAAGGTTGTGAGCAAGGGGAAGGAGAGCAGAGCAGTGGAGTTGGCAAGGTCAGTGGAGACCATGGAGGCCACAGAAGGAAGTTTGAATTTTATTCTAAAGATGACTAGAAGCTTTTGGGAGAACTTTAGCAAAGGAGAGATCTCCTCTGATGGTGTGCTGTAGCTGCTGTGGATTCTATACCCGGGTACGAGTGGAAATAGGAACCAGTTCAGAAGCCCTCAGCAGAGGAGAGAAGATGGTGAATGGGATGAGTGGTCACAGGGGCAAGGACAAAAGGAGACAAATCCCTGGCCTGGCCCCCACAAGCTCACTTGCTTTTGGGCCTCCATCTTCGGGCAGTGGGTTCACTGAAGGCACACCAACTCACAGACCCATCAAACATTGTGGAAAGATACACAGTTGTCTTTGCTGACAGCAAGAAGAGAGGGTCCTCTTTGCCCTGAGGAGGATCGGCTTTGACCATCAGCAGGAGCTTTGTCTGGTCCTTTCATAAGTCAGCCTTGCCTGGGCTATTTTTACCCATCTCGTGGGACCAACATGCTAGTCTTTCCAGATAAAATGCCCTTTCAAACAAAGGGTATTTTAATCCTGGAGAAGAACTCTATGGTTGCCAGTTGACTTAAGTGTGACAGAATGAAACTGTTTGGTTTCAGTCCAGAGGCAGGACTGGCCAGAAGCTGGAGGAGGGTGCCTGCTACACACTGGACTGGTCCTGTTTCGTGGCTGGGGCAGGGGAGGGATGTGGAGGCTCCCCTGATAGAAGACGATGTTGGGTATTTGTCCATCTCGGGTCATGTGCCCTTCCTTGCTGGATGCACAACTAATAGTTGGATTTGGTTTTGAACTTTCTAGGGAGAGAGGTAATGGGATGTTGTTTAGATGCTTCATCAGAATCCAAATATTTTGCAACGTTTGAGGGAGAAATTCCTTCAGAATAGAATGATTGGAAAGAGATGTTCATGTGCTGCTGTTTGGATTTGGATTTCTAAGAGAGCTGTTTACTACTTGCAGATGCCTAAATCTTGGTTTTCTTTTCCTTCCCAGCAAATTCCCATTTCTGTCATTCTTCAGGGGATGGAATTTAGTGCATTTGTGCATCTTGGTAGCATGTTAAAGCTGTCAAGAATTATTTAGTACCAGTTTGGTTCCAAACTAGAAACGTGTCTGGGGGTTTTGAGCCCATAGATATTGAGCATCCTAACATAGCATCTCTTGATGACTGACCCACAACACTTCCTGAGGAGGCACTATTTGTGTTTCTCCAGGCAGTTGAAGGAACTTGGAGGTAGGGATTGGGAGATCTGTGTCCTAGGCTGAGGCCCCATTTTTTGTGTGATCTTGGACGCCACACTTACCTCTCGGGCTTTCAAGGGACTGTAAGGGTTACACTCAATGACCTCTAGGTTCCCTTGCTGCTCTGACATTGGGAATGGCTTCATACCCCATCAGCTACCGAGGCGAAGTGAGACAGTCACCTGGTCAGGAACCCAGAAGAAATGACTGGACAAATACCTGAGAGGCAAAACTGTCCACACATCCAATAAAGAAGAATCGTTGTGATGTTTGGATATCACTCATCTTATCAGGTGCTTTCCAGTTCATTGTGCCACTTGGTCACACAATAGGAACATTAAGAATTTGAGAATCTGTCCTGGTTTAGATGACTTCGTCCCTCCCCAATATAAAGTGAAGTTTGTAGAACTGTCTGTTTCCAGGCTACAGGCTGTGCCATTTCTGTATTCCAGATCAACCACCATGAACAGCCATGCAGGTTGTGCACTGTCCAAAGGCACCCAACCCAGGGGACAAATGGGGCTAATACGAAATCAGTTCTGGACCAGAGGTTGCCTAATCTTAGCGAGGCATCTGGGTTTGAATATTGGCACGAGGGCATGAGGTAGCGTTGAAGTGGTAGTTAGGGGCACAGGCTCTGGAGATGGAGGGCCTGAATTCAAATCATGCCATCTAGTAGTTATATGACCCAGGACACACTATTCAGGGTTGTTTCCTCGTCTGTAAAGTGAATAGCAGTTCATCGCTGAAACTTTCTGAGCCTCAAGTCCCTCAGCTGTAAAATAAAGTTCACTTTACTGAGTTGTTTGAAAGACTGAATATACGGCATGTATAATACTTGACATATACTAGGCATTTAATCAATGGTGGATAGTCTCGTTTTTGGTGTAAGCTCTTTAAAGAATAGAAACTTACTCATCTTTGTATCCACAGCACCTGGCACAGTGCCTAGGACTAAGGAGGTACTCAGTAAATGTTTATTTGAATCAGTGATGAATTACTTTTAGCAGTTATTTCTCACAATTTCTTGTGTCCTATTCATTACTCCTTAAATAACTTTATCCCCTGTGTTTTGACTTCTGTGCTCTTTTAATGAAAGAGCTGGAGAAGATACTCAGCGTCTGAAAGGGGGCGGCATGCCCCGTGTCATGTAAGAGCTCCTTGGAAATCTTCGTGTTGTTTCCTGGCTAGATCTGGCTGATGCTCTCAGGACAGCTGGCTTAGATGATGCATCAAGTATGTTGTTGTTTTATCTTTTAGATTCTTAGAATCTGCACCAGGTATACCCCAGAACAAGACACCATGACGTTTTCAGATGGCCTTACCCTAAATCGAACTCAGATGCACAATGCTGGATTTGGTCCTCTGACTGACCTTGTGTTCACCTTTGCCAACCAGCTCCTGCCTTTGGAAATGGATGACACAGAAACAGGCCTTCTAAGTGCCATCTGCTTAATCTGTGGAGGTACCACTTACCTAGTAAAGCCCTGTGTGGTTCCATGAAGAAGACGTGGCAGTTGTAATTTATGGGTTATGGAAGTTATTTTTCATGGGAAAATACACGTGAATAAAGCCAGGCATGCGTGCCTGGGTGTGGTGGTGTGTTTTTCCGTATTGTTATGAATTAAATCGTGGTATTTGGGCTCCTTCTGCTCTTGAAAGAAATACCAAAAGGTTATTTCTCCAACTGCCACAGGTATTTTTTAAAAGGCAGGATTAGACTATTGTAAAATTAATTGACTAGAGACATTTGAATGATGATCTGAGGGACTTGCATGTGCTGTTTGCTAATTTAGTGGCCGGGAATACAAGCCACTAGCTTGCCACAGCCTCCCCCCCACCCTCTGAAGGTATGGGATAAAATATGGCTTTCTTCTTCGTGTGACCCATACTGGCTCACAGGAGGCTGAATCATAAGTGGTTAAAAAGTAATGACTTTAATTAAGGGGCAGAGTTACCTTGCTTTTATAAGCATCCCGCCCAAGGTTTTTTTAAAATTCAGTTCAGTAGTGCCACCTCCTGGCCATGAGAGGTAATTCTCTATCGGACAAAAGCAACAAACCATGAAAATGTGCTTTCAACCACGAAGAGGAGCAATCATTTTTGTGTGTTACTGCTTAAAGCAATTGAATATACCTTCAAATCTTAGTCTTATAGGAACAAAAAAAATCTTATAAAACCAAAAACAAAACTGTTGCTGTCGAGTTGATTCTGACTCATAGTGACCCTACAGGACAGAGTAGAACTGCCCCATAGGATTTCCAAGGAGCACCTAGTGGATTTGAACTGCTGACTTTTTGGTTAGCAGCTGTAGCTCTTAACCACTGTGTGAGCATGGTTTCCAAATAGAAACAACCAAAAAAAAAATGGAAGAGGGGAAATGGGCCAAAGTCCTCTAGCTTGGAGAGTAAATAGCCCTTCCATTCCTGGTACTAACGATTTTAATATTTTATTCCTGGTGTCTAGACCGTCAGGACCTTGAAGAACCAACAAAAGTAGATAAGCTACAAGAACCACTGCTGGAAGCGCTAAAAATTTATATCAGAAAGAGACGACCCAGCAAGCCTCACATGTTTCCAAAGATCTTAATGAAAATCACAGATCTCCGCAGCATCAGTGCTAAAGGTATGTCTTTAGAATCTGTACCATATTCACAAAGCGGACTTGTATTGTTTTTTTAAACCCTGTGTTTTAAATCAAGATGTTTGATAACAGGTCCCTTTTTTTTTTTTTTTTAAGTTTTGGAACTCATTTCTCATTAAAATCAAAAGAAATTATTCTCCTCCCTCCAAAATAAAACCACTCAAATCTTACCCTTCTTCATAATCTGAATAGATTGAGAGCCTTAAAATTCAGATGACCAAGTGATGAGACAAACATCGTTTTCCAGAGAACATACTACGTGACAAAGCGTTTTTATTTTCTACTTTTTATACTTTTCATTCCAGCTTTCTGCATATAGTCTGGTTTATGTAAAACTTGACTCCAGTTTTTCCTTAACACTCAAGCCCCGAGAAAAATGAATAGTACTTAGGGTAATTGTTATTGGTTAAGCTTCTCTCTCAATTAATGTAGCCATTGCTTCCTCCTGTATTGACAGAGTTACTTCTGCACACCTCTAAGCAAAGGAATTCTTGCCTTCCAGAGAGGTATAAATATTCTTTGCCTACTGATTTTCAGTTTATGTGGCAATTCAAGCAATTACAGAAGTGCCTAGAGCCATATCATGGTTGAGTGTTGAGTTTTTCTGTGTGTAGAGAAAAGTCAGCAGCTATCCCGGGGTACCTATTATTTGTCATTCTCCTTCCCCATTAGCGTACTATCCCTGAAGACCTTGGTGAGCCAAGGAACAAGCTTTACATTTCAGAAAGTACTTAAAAGCACAGTGAACTTGTTTGACAAGGAGTCACAATTCTTGAGCCCCTTCTGAGAGGTTTCTTTAGTGAGACATCCAGAGCTCATTCCTAGCATGGGATTAAGAGGAGCCGCAAACAGCAGATTACAGCGCTTGAGCAATGTAATTATGAATATGAATCTGTCCTTAATTTTAAAAAATGAGGCTATTTAACTTAATACCGCCATCCCCTGTATATAACTAGGCCAGTGTTATATCCAGTAGACATTACTGCACACTTATGGACATGTTCTAGTCTCACCGTCCAATACAGAAGCCTAGCACATGCGGCTGCTGAGCACTTCACATGTGGCTAAGGCAACTGAGGCACTGAATTTCTAATTGTATTTAATTTCGCAGATTTAAATCTAAATATTTAGCCACATGTGGCACGTGGCTACTGTACTGGACGGTGCAGTGCACGGTTATGATGCAACTCCTCCATTCCCGGGTAGCTGGGATCCTTTCAGAGGTCTCATTTTCAAGGTATACTCTTTTCTGGTCTTTTATCAGGAACTTCTCTTGGTAAAAAGAAGTATATACTGATATTGTTCTCTGAAACTGCTTGAGGCACCACATCTCTGCTGCTTTTCTATAGATATGTTAATTTTGTAACTCTAGCAGAGCCTCTGGGAGATACTGTTAGCACAATTTCCTGTTATCAAAAGGAGCAGTACTATCAATCAATCAATCAGCTGTTGCCGCCTTTAAAAATGAGTGGAGTTCTAAGTTGGTTAAGAACCAAATCTGATTCTGACTGACTTTTTACACTAACGTGAGTGTTAGTGGATGCAGTTCCCATTCTAAGCGGAGGTGTTTTTATTTAGAATTACACTAATAAGCAGATCCTTTCAACAAAGATGAAAGCCATTTGGTATCTGTATTTTATAACTTGACTTATTCCTAAGCAAGCGTAAGGCTGAGGAAACACCCTCGTTAAAAAAGATGAAAGTTAGGTCCCTTTTATCCTGCTTAACTCCTTGATCTTAACTAGATTTCTTTTTCTTAAAAGGTGCAGAACGTGTGATTACCTTGAAAATGGAAATTCCTGGATCAATGCCACCTCTCATTCAGGAAATGCTGGAGAATTCTGAAGGACATGAACCGCTGACCCCAAGTTCAAGTGGGAACACAGCAGAGCACAGTCCCAGCATCTCGTCCAGCTCAGCCGAGAACACCGGGCTCAGCCAGTCACCACGGGTGCAATGAGACAGTCTCCAGCTACTTCAAACAAACATTCCCCAGTACCGTCAGTTCCAGGATTTAAAAATGTAAGAAAAACCATTTTTACTGCTGCTTAGTTTTTGGATTGAAAATATATTAAACTCAAGAAGGACCAAGAAGTTTTCAAATGTATCACTATATACTCTTCACTGTCTAACTTACCTAGAGAAATACGAACTTTTTAAATTCTAAAGAGCAGCCATTTCATGCAACCAGAAACTAGTTAAAAGCTTCCGTTTTCCTCTTTGAACACTCAAGATTGCATGAGAAAGACCCAGTCAAAATGATTTACACCCTGGTTAAGTTTCTCAAGACTTTGTACATACAGATGTATGGCTCTGTTCTTTCTATACTGTATGTTTGGTGCTTTCCTTTTGTCTTGCATATTCAAAATAGCCAAGACACCAGGATTATGAACTATACTGTACATGTCCAGCTAAGAAAGATCTGAAAAGCTGATACTGTCTTGCTTTCACAGAACAATCAAGACGTCAAGGTAAGGAAAAGGGACTACTGTACAGTATAAGGCTAAAGTTTAGTTAGTACAGAAGCTTGTCCTTGCTTTTTGATGCTCTCAAACCACATCTTTTCGTTCATGTTGCCCAGTAAAAGTATACAAATTCACTGCACTAGCAGAAGATAATTCTGTATCAGTGTAACTAACTAACTGCCAGTTCAGTTAATCAGATGTCATTTGTTCAACTGTTTGTTAATGTCACTTTAAATTAAAAGTGATTACTTGTTCAATGAGATTAACTACACACAGTAAAAAGAAAAAAAAAGCTATTACATTTTTTACAGTAATGATTGATAGCCTCCAAGGCAGAAACACTTTTCAGTGTTGATAAGTTTTTGTTTACCTGTTCACAAGCCATTAGGGAAATTTCATGGGATAATTAGCAGGCTGGTCTACCACCTGTACTGTGTAACTCTAGTGTCCCCCTGCCGCAGCGGGGGGGGGGGGGGGGGGGGCTAACAAACATCATTAAATCCCCCAGGCATGGGCAGCTCTGCCCCTTTGACCTTGTTCAGTCACTACGAAGCATGAGTGAACGGTGGGTAACAGATCCAAGTGTCGTCAGTTTCTTCGTTCTCATTTAAGCACTAGTGGATTTTTTTTTTTTTTTTTGATATATTAGCAAGTCTGTGATGTACTTTCACTGGCTCTGTTTGAGATTGTTTAACAATGCTTTCTATGTTCATATACTGTTTACCTTTTTTCCATGGAGTCTCCTGGCAAAGAATAAAATATATTTATTTTACAGGTGTGTGTGTGGGAGCTTTACTACACTTCCATTCAGTAAAGAGACAGAAACACACAGTTCCATTTTTAATGTTTAAATTTCATTTCAAAAAGCAGGTCTGAGTCTGCAACCATGACAATTAAAATCTGTGCTAACGCACGGGCAGTCTATAACAATTCTACAAGCCAATCCGACAGTACATGACATTTCAATGAGTAAAAAAGAGCATAAAACTGTATGTGTAAGAACAAAATGTTAAAAGGCCTACCACAATAATAAAAAACCATCAATTACATCATCACATTAAAATAAGCCAGATGTACAAAAGTCTGAGACGGAAAAGACAAAAGGACAAACACAAGGTATTTGTTGAAAAATGTTTCTGTGCTCTTCGGGCACTTAATTAATTAAACATTGTTAATTAAACATTGCAAAATCCACATCTTCTTCTTCATCAGACTCTGCAAAATATTTTACTTCTTTTCTAGCCCTACCGGTTCGTGGCAGAGAAGGTGGTTCAGAAGCGAAGTCTGATGGGAAGATGTCCACATCTGAATCCTGATCAAAAGATGATTTCTTCGGTTTCTAAATATTTTTTTTAGAAAGTAGATTTAAAATCCAAAGTTAAAAAGAATTCTTTACACTTACATTTAGGAAATATTACAAACAATGGTGCTTTTAAAATCAGAATTGCAGTGCTAACCAAGTGTACGACCAGCTACCTAGTCATTACTTTGAAGGGAAAAGAAAAGGATTAAATATAATAATTTGCCACTCTGGTGAGGGCTTGCATTTACCAAGTTCTAGCCTGTAAAATGCACCACTCTTATTTTCTAAAATTATATATGCCCCAGCAAGTATGCACAATGCCCAAATTAATAAAAAATTCCAGTTGCCCCTATCCACAAGTACATACAAAGAATTCGAGAGAGCTACAAGGTGACTCATATACAGTGTGTAGTGCACACTGTAAGTCTTTACAAAAACAGAGAGAAGGGTCACCAAGGTGGACCAGAGGCATCAAAAAACAGTGGATGGAAGAGGCCAGTGTGGAGAGCCGCATAAAGCTCTCATCACCTATGTTTAAAGTTTTAACGGGAAAAAAGAGAGGGTACTTGTGGAGAGAGAGCCGCAATCAAATGAATTCAAGTTAAAAAATAAATCAGATTAGCCTCAGTCAAATAAATCCCAGTTTAAAAAAAAGCAGCCCCCTCCCTTAGTGAATATTTCAAAGGTACTATTTCAAACAGGTAAAATACAACTACCGTTGCTCATGGATGAACTGGAATACTCTGAGTAGGTTATTTAATTTATACAATACTTTCTCCAAGAAACAGTACTTACTATATAAATTTATACTTGGATAATTCTTTCACCAGATACAAGACTACTGGTAAGAGATACCAGGATTAAAGCTGTTACAAACCATTATAGTAATAAGCAAACTAAGTCAGTTACACGTCATCGTAAACCATGCATTACAAAGATGCTCCCAATTACCTTGCTTGTTGTAGTTTTGGATGTTTTCCTCCCAGGGTTATAATCACCTTCATTTTCAGAGCCAGATGCTTTCCTTTTCTTTCCCCCTCGACCTTTACCTTAAAATGATACAAAGAGGTTTTTTCCCCTCAAGGTTAAGGCAATATAAAAAGATAAATGCCAAAACATTATACTCTACGTCTTTGACATACCCAGTCAGTACCACAATCCTGATCTCAGTGTGAATAATGTAGAAACAATCTGGCTGCATCATTTCAATCCTGGGGTTTACATGACTAAAGACTATTTCACAAATACATTGAAACTAGTTTGAAGGTCCTGGTGACAAATTTAATGCCCAAGGCTCTGATACATAAAACACTTCCATTTTGCAAATGTGATCTGAGCCTGAAAAATGTCTTAGAAGAGTGCTTCTCAAACTATATATGGTATTAAAACAAAAAAAAACCCACACACCGTTTTTTAAATTTCCAATTTATGATAGACCAAACTTTTAAAAATGTAATAAAAATCTGAATTACTAGAAAAGTAATCACATGCTTAGATGTCACAGGAACGCCAAATTATTATAAAGGTTTAAGTGTTCCCTCAATTTTTTAACTTATCTCACCACAAACTAGGAACAACCAATCTGCAGATCCCACTGTGAATAGCACAATTTTAAAATAAACACCCAGTATTACTCAAAACAACCCATTTGTCAAATCCATATCCCTTCGCAGACCTAGAATCACTACATGCTGCATACTTTTTTCACCATTGGAGGAGGAAGGGGAAAGGTAATATTTAAAGATGACCAGATGTTCTCCATCCCACAATGATGCCAGTGAAAGAGAAAATGGAACTAAATTGCAATTCTAAATCCTAAATGTGATAGCTCTGACCTACTAGATGGCACTAGAAGGAAAAGACAGCCTGAATGATCTTGGAATGTCATATTTAATCAAAGGAAACCATGAAACAGCATTCTGACTTTGTAACCGTTTAAAACCATGCATTTCATAAGTATTAAGAGTCTCATGCTCTACAGACTGAGCTAGCCGGGCAAGTGCATATCACAAGTATTGACACCCACCTCCCCAGTTACTGTGACTCTTTCCCACCTTCTTATTCTCCCTTTTTCCACGAAATCTCCTTATCCAAGCCCCTTAAGTAAAACACATTGTTGACAATATCCTTCAGTTGGATAACAGGTTGCACACTGACCCCTCAGAGCACGTTATTTCTCGCATACATATTTTTAAAAGTATCTTTAAGGGCTTTCCAGATTCTAGAGGCAAAGAGCGGGTGCTAGGGAGAACTGGTCCTGGTCCCCTTGCATGGCCCTCGGTACAGCTACTTCATTTCCAAGATCAACAAAAAGCTTTGGTCTAGGGCTCCGAGGTCCAGCCAACTTGAATAGTGTCACACTTTAATGTGGAGCCCTAATCTGCCTTTTTAATAGCTACTCTAGTGAGTTGGCTGCAGAGGAGTTCAAGTCACTTAACCTCTTTGAGTCTCAATTTCGTGATTTGTTAAAGTGTTCAGACTAAACTGCTATAGCTCCTTTGGACTCTAACTCAGCATAGATTCGTAGACACACTGCTTGTTGAATAAAGCAATTTCAAGTAAAATAGGTACCCAGCCTTTCTAAATTCAATCAAGTATGAGGCCTAATTGTTTCTACAAAGCAACAGTGAGAGAGTCAGAGAGACAATCCTCACCTTTGGATGCTGCAGTCTTCTTTGGAACGCCAAATTCTGAATCGGAGTCAGAGTTTACAGCCTCCACTTTCTTCTGCTTGGGGGTTCTCTTGGGCTTAGGGGTTATATCTGAAGATGGTTTTCCTATTAAACAAATTTCCATTTCATAGGTCAGTGTAATATACATATCAACAAAGCAAGCTGAAGCTATAATAGAAACTTTTATGGCTGATATGAAATTGAGTAGCTTTAAACAATGAAATGGCTTCTTTGTTTGGGGCCAGTATAAAGGCAAACAGTTTCTCACAGATGACAAAATGCTTTTTATTTAATTATGTATAATTTACTTTTAGATAATTCAAGTGAGATATTTTAAACAAGAGCCATTAAAATTAAGTAGAAACTTTTAAAAAGCAGAAAAAATATTTGTTGTTGTTAGGTGCCGTCGAGGCGGTTCCAACTCATAGTGACCTTATGTACCACAGAACGGAACACTGCCCGGTCCTGCGCCATGCTCACGATCGTTGTTATGCTTGAGCCCATTGTTGCAGCCACTGTGTCAATCCATCTTGTTGAGGGTCCTCTTTTTCGCTGACCCTGTACTTTACCAAGCATGATGTCCTTCTCCAGGGACTGATCCCTCCTGATAACATGTCCAAAGTATGTGAGACATAGTCTCACCATCCTTGCTTCTAAGAAGCATTCCGGTTCTAATTCTTCCAAGACAGATTTGTTCATCCTTTTGGCGGTCCATGGTATATTCAATATTCTTCACCAACACCACAGTTCAAAGGCATCAATTCTTCAGCCTCCCTTATTCACTGTCCAGCTTTCGCATGCATATGATGCAACTGAAAATATCATGGCTTGGGTCAGGCACACCTTAGTC
Source organism: Dugong dugon (assembly GCA_030035585.1). Lineage (NCBI taxonomy): Eukaryota > Metazoa > Chordata > Mammalia > Sirenia > Dugongidae > Dugong > Dugong dugon. The sequence goes on along the minus strand of CM057480.1, from coordinate 13,896,941 downwards.
TTCATAGTGACATCTTTGCTTTTCAACACTTTAAAGAGGTCTTTTGCAGCAGATTTGCCCAATGCAATGGCAATGCGCCTTCTGATTTCTTGACTGCTGCTTCCATGGGTGTCGATAGTGGATCCAAGTAAAATGAAATCCTTGACAACTTCAATCTTTTCTCCATTTATCATGATGTTGCTTATTGGTCCAGTTGTGAGGATTTTTGTTTTCTTTATGTTGAGGTGTAATCCATAGTGAAGGCCGTGGTCTTTGATCTTCCTCAGTAAGTGCTTCAAGTCTTCTTCACTTTCAGCAAGTAAGGTTGTGTCATCTGCATAACACAGGGTGTTAATGAGTTTTCCCCCAATCCTGATGCCCCATTCTTCTTCATAGAATCCAGCTTCTCGAATTATTTGCTCAGCATACAGACTGAATAGGTATGGTGAAAGGATACAACCCTGACACACATCTTTCCTGACTTTAAACCACGCAGTATCCCCTTGTTCTGTTCGAACACCTGTCTCTTGATCTATGTACAGGTTCCTCATGAGCACAATTAAGTGTTCTGGAATTCCCATTCTTTGCAATGTTATCCATATTTTGTTATGATCCATACAGTCAAATACCTTTGCATAGTCAATAAAACACAGGTAAACATCTTTCTGGTATTCTCTGCTTTCAGCCAGGATCCATCTGATATCAGCAACGATATCCCTGTTTCCACATCCTCTTCTGAATCCCGCCTGAATTTCTGGCAGTTCCCTGTCGATATACTGCTACAGCCACTTTTGAATGATCTTCAGCAAAATTTTACTTGTGTGTGGTATTAATGATATTGTTCGATAATTTCCACATTCAGTTGGATCACCCTTCTTGGGAATAGGCATAAATGTGGACCTCTTCCAGCCGGTTGACCAGGTAGCTGTCTTCCAAATTTCTTGGCATAGACGAGTGGGCACTTTCAGAGCTGCATCCATTTGCTGAAACATCTCAGTTGGTATCCTGTCAATTCCTGGAGCCTTGTTTTTTGCCAATGCCTCTAGTGCAGCCTGGACTTCTTCCTTCAGTACCATCAGTTCCTGATCATATGCTACCTCCTGAAATGGCTGAACGTCAACCAATTCTTTTTGGTGTAATGACTCTGTGGATTCCTTCCATCTTCTTTTGATGCTTCCTGCATCATTTAATATTTTCCCCATAGAATCCTTCACTATTGCAACTTGAGGCTTTTTTCTTCAGTTCTTTCAGCTTGAGAAATGCCAAATTTGTTCTTCCCTTTTGGTTTTCTATCTCCAGCTCTTTGCACGTCATTATAATACTTTACTTTGTCTTCTCCAGCTGCGCTTTGAAATCTTCTGTTCAGTCTTTTATTTCATCTCTTCTTCCTTTTGCTTTAGATACTCAACGTTCAAGAGCAAGTTTCAGAGTCTCTTATGACATCCATTTTAGTTTTTCTTTCTTTCCTGTCTTTTTAATGACCTCTTTCTTCATGTATGATGCCCTTGATGTCATTCCACAACTCGTCTGGTCTTCGGTCATTAGTGTTCAAAGCGTCGAATCTGTTCTTGAAATAGTCTGTAGATTCGGGTGGGATATACCCAAGGTCATACTTTGGCTCTCACTGACTTGCTCTAATTTTCTTCAGTTTCAACTTAAACTTGCATGTGAGAAAAAATACAGTCATGACTGAAAAATAGCATATTTGACATTAATTATAATTGAAGTCTAAGCACATGTTAAGTTCTAACTAACTTTTAAAATGTTTTAGAAGAAAAGACATTTTCATAGGATCTTCAAATATCATGAATAGAAACCAGTTCACTTTCGTTAAAAAGTTGAAACCCAGACTTGGGACTTTCATGTGGAAAGAAATATGAAAATCCTAGATAATTAGACAATAGACCACAAGGTCTTGCTTTGATGCATTTTGTTTTAAAAATAAGCCTTGTTTTTCAGCTTCATCTGCAGTTCTGTGTGAAAACTGATAAGTCAGTTTTTACTTATGTGATTAATAAAACCTAGTTTGGGAAAAAAAGGATTGAATGAATCCAAATTAAACCAGACTTTTCCATTTCAAAAAAAAGAAATCCACACTGATTCTATGGAAAATGTATTCCCATCCCAATGTAAGATGGTGGAGATCAGGGTCTCCTCATTAGCCAGCAGCAGGAGAAGCCCCAGCTCTTATGGGAACGACAGCTATAGATTTAGTGGTGGCTTTTCTCCCCAAGACCTCATGACTAAATTGGCCACAAGAGCCGCACAGAAGTTCCTAGCAGGAGTTCGGCTTAACATGACACGGTGTTCTAGAGACCATTTTTTTCTTCAGCAGGGTTTCCAGGCTTGCATTGTTAATGGCACTTTCAACTCTACTGGGTGTACACAGGTCAGCTATCTCAGTAGTTTGTAAACTGAGTACTGTAAACGATTAGAGCTACAGATTTCAACTTACATAATAATTTTTGTTATTTGGAGTTAATACAAAAGATCCTATAGAGGATGCATCCTCTCCTTGAAATGGTGTTTTTGGGGAATGGTATTTTTGGGGAGGCAAGAAGAAGGCTAGAGAGCTTCTTGGGGTCTCTGAAATCATACCACACAGGCAGTCACCTATTCAACTGACACACGGCCAGTTCAACTACTGGAGAACTAACCAAATAGTAGTTGTCATGATATTCTAGCCTTTTAGTTAATGCTATGTAATCTGACTCATCTGGTTAAATACGGGTGAATAGCCTGATGAAGGAAACAGGTTGATAAATGTTCAAAGAAGTGATATGGCTGGCTGGCAACTTTTCAGGGTGGTTATAATATGAGATGTTCATATAAAGACCATTAAAAAAAATGCTTAAAGGGAAATTAAAGGCTCTGCCTCAGTTTGGGTTCCCAGGAGTATACCCTTCCGTGGCTCTCCCTCCCAACCCCAAGACAAGGATTCAAGTACCAAGTATTTGGGAAATGAAGGGAGTATAAAAATGAGACACTGAAGAGAAGGAAGCCAGTAATGGGTAAGTTATCAGGCCAGTCATCACTCTGGGAGCTTAATCCCCCTGGAAAATCTCTAGGAGCCAGTATAAAACACACATCCTAGAGTTAGCCCACCTGAGGGGCAAGGACACTGAAATATTTATAGACCGGCTTCCCTCAATCACACTGCGGCAAAGAGCAAGATGTCAGCCACTGGGCACTGAAGTGATAAGAGCAATGGTTTACGGGTGGGTCACCCAGTTAATTGGCTAGAGAGGCTCCTATAGTCAGCCAATCTCTCAGCATGATACTGGTAAGTTCAGAATAAGTAGGGACTCTTTTTTGTTTTTGTTGTCCTGCCACATTCAATACATGTGTACTTGCATGGTATTGTCTGCTGTGGATTTTTAAGATCCTTGGGGGAATGGCCCGTAATATTTGTTTACTTGCTGTCTTATATATAGTACCCACCCCAATTAGATGGTTTTTGTCTTCTCTGACATAGTGTTATCTTTCAGACACAAAGCATTAATACTGACCTTTTTCAAAAAGAGGCATGTACTAGTGACAGATTCAATCACCTCAAGATACTTTGTGAACAATCTAAGGCTATGGAAATGAAACAGGGTATATGGCTCACAAAGAAAGCGGACCCCCAACTGAATTGACCAGTCCCTCCACGATGAGTTAAAGCATGATCTACACAAATAAAATCAGGCTAATAGCAAGACAAATTTTAATCCACTTTACAACCTAACAACTATAAGGGAGCTCTACTAGAAAGCTATGTTTAGGTATCAGTACATGGGATTATTTTTTAATTACAACAACTTTAAAATGAGGTCTTACAGACATTTTAATTATTACCTCATTAGAAAATGAGGTTCTCCTTATACACATTTACACTTTATTTTACAGTGAAATCTTCACATGAATAATCTCAAATTATTTAAAAGTTCCTTTTATATCTCTATATGGTTTATGCAATGCCTAGCAAAATCAAGTGTAATTACTTACCCTTTTTAGCAGCTACTGTTTTACTTGGAACTTTATCTGTTGGTTTCAGACCAAATGATGGTGAAAAAACAGAGGCAGAATCTTCTTCATTACTGTCAAATTTAGCTGAATCTAGAAATTACAAAGATTTTTTCAGTAAGGAAATTCTAAACAGACCTCTTAATAGCTAAGCTTTGAGTCTTTTAACTGATTTCTTTAGGTAAATAATTGATCTTATAAATTTCTATTTTGTTGTCATATAATCCACAATATGCAAATAAAGTAAAAAATATATCAATGTTATACTTCAAAAATAACTCTATTGTAAAACAATACAGAAATGCATAGAGTAATAACATTTTTAATAGTGCCAGATGCTAATCATTTAAAATATTAACTGACCAATTGAAAAATAAATACTGATGATTTATTTTTAAAATCTCGCTGTGCTTATATATTAGTATCTTCACATCTAATTCTACTGTAGGAATATCAGTAATAATGTTCAAATCTAGAAGAGTAGTAGGCATTCATATTTTTAAATCACTTTTAAATCACTGAAAATTAATTTAAAAGGCATGTAGGCTTACCTTCAAGTCACTTTTGCCCTCAAACTAGTTTAATCAATATCTATCCCACTTTCTCCCTTTCCCTTCCCTCCCTTCTCTCAGTAAAACCAAACCAAAGCAGGAACTTTTAAAAATGGATAACTGGATGCAAGTGATATTTTTACGTAAGTGTTCTGACACGCTCAATCAAACACCCTATATCTATCTAGAACATGTACCAGATCTATGTGTATATATATATTTTTAAATGGAAAACAAAATAATCTTTTAAGTCTAAAAAGATTGTTTTGACCTAAAAATTCCATACAAAAAAATACAGGGAATAAAAAAAAGACATCCTGATTGAATTTGCTCCATTAAAAGTTTTAATTTTTCAGCTATTAGGCTTTAGTAAAACAAATTTGCATCTGCATTGGTACTGTTGTGGCTTTAAAAAAACTATCATATATACATTTACATTGCCATAAAAATCCAATTTCAATCTTCCCCAATTTCTATTTCTTTTTTTTCATTAAAGTATACACACACACACACACACACACACACACACACACACACGTTAGCACCTGCCTGTCCACCTAAATTCTCCCATAAAGCCTATTGTGGCCAATCAGTTGGGAATCACCTCAGGAAAAGTACCTAAACCTTCTCACCTTGAGCAAAATGGAAGAGGAAGGTAGGTTTGCTACTCATAAAAAGTCTACACTGAAATCATGATCTAATGATTTTATCTACTGTTTTCTCTCCTCCATTAAAACACAACAATAATACAGTAATCAATAAAAAAGATTAAATGAGCATACCATCTTCTGACTTCTGAGAGTATGAAGGAAATGAGAAAAGATTCCCAAAATCCTGGCTTTTTCTGTCATGCGAAGGCTTCCTATTAGAAAGAAAAATAAGTACCACAAAGAGATGTAATTTAAATATCTAGTTTCACCCTGATAAATTATTATAATATATATTGCAGAACCATAATCACAGAATACAATTTTAGTTCTCTCACTTATTTCCCTCTCTTGGTTAAAGACAGAACCAAACTCTTTTTCTCTCTGTGCACATGTGTGCATACACACACAGAAACCAAGTGTACACACATGCATACACATATAGCTATCAGACAATCCAGTGTTGTTGTTTTTTTTGTTTTGTTTTTAGCATAAAAGGAGAATGGAAATTGAACAAAGGCTTTAAGTTATTCAAAATGCCATTAAACTAAATTTTATGGTTGGTAGAAATAATCATTCCAGAATTTAACATCAGCAAATTATTGGCAAAAATCCAAGAAGAAAGACCGTCCCCATCACAGTAGACAATAATCCTATTTCTGATGCTAGAGTACAGGCAGGCAATCACTACCAGGTCTGGTCAATGTCAATTATAATGTGTGGGAAAATACTTTTTAAAAATCTGAAATATTTCACCTCATTGCAATGCAATGGATCACTTTTATATGGCCTTTCTCACCATGGCCTTGTAATTCCCACCAAATGATTGGGTAGGACTATGCAAATTAGGTGGTTGCGGCCCACCAATGGGATTGGACAGCTTGCTAATAATACAAATAACATGCATGGCACCCTTGTGGGGGTGGGACCATGCAAATAAGGTGTATGGAACCCTAATGAGGGGATTGGTCAGTTTTGCCATCCCACTAGGCTTAAAATGATGGAAAGGGGGATCTCACAACCTCTAAGAGGAGGAGATGGGAGCACAATGCATCCTTTGGACACAGGGTCCCTGCACTGAGAACTCCTAGACCCAAGAGACAGAGAGCTGTAAGACCAGAGATGGCAAGAAGTGATGGTAGAAAAACAGTAGCAACAGAACCAGGAAACCAGCGCAAGATGGCGCAGTGGGCTTCCTGGCCCACAGACCAAGGCAGTTACAATGTGTGTGCCGATCCACAGAGCAAAAGAGCTGAAAGCCTTCAAACAGGCGGCTTCCTGCCAGAGTAGGGTACCTCCAGGCACTTGGTGGTGGAGTTAGGTTTGCCAACCCACGGAGTGAGAGAGCTGAGCACATTTGGACAGAGGCTTACTGGTGGAGTGGGGTGCCTCTGAGCACTTACTGGCAGAACTGAAGAGCTCTGTAACACCTGCCCAAGCAGGCTGGATCTGGTAAATGTCAATTACAATGTGTGGCAAGGCCAAGAGAAACCGAGAGGCCGAGGGCCAGAGAGAGGCCTGCCTACAGGCATGGCTGAGAAGACGCTGCACTGATCAAATAACTTTAACCTGAGACATTCCTGATCCTGAATTGTAACCTGCTACTTCCTTAATAAACCCCATTATAGTGAATATAGTACTTGAGTTGTGTGTGGCCACTGCAACGAATTATAGAACTCAGCAGAGAAGTACAGAATGCCGTAAGAGGGACAGCTGGTGTCAGAATTGGTAAACAGTTTTGAGAGAAGAGGTATGTCTGACTTCTGCCTCATAGGAATTGTCCTTGGGCTGATGTGGATGGTGATTATCCTCCCCCGTCCTGAAGCTAGGCAGGGCTGATGCCACGTTGCCATTTTTACACTCATCTATGGGTTCATACTCACTAGGAAAAAGAACAAACAAACCCGCTGCCATCAAGTGAAGTCCGACTCATAGTGACCCTAAATCAATCAAGGCCAAAGCTAGGGAAGAAACTTAAACCTCTCAATCTAAAGATTTCATAACTTTTCTCTAAACTAGGTATTGTTAAACTATGTTTTGCAGGTCTGCTGCTGATTTTTACCAATAAAGTTTTAATGAAACACAGCTACACTCATGTTTACATACTGTTTATGGTTGCTTTCATGCTACAATGGCAGAGCTGAGCAGCAGTAACACAGATGGCCTGCAAAGCCTGAAATATTTGCTGTGTAGCCCTTTATGGAAAAAGTTTGCCAATCCCTGCTGTAAACTATGACAACAGCCATGGAAACAGCTGCCAATAATTAATAAGATTTCTTTCCTCACGAGGAGGCCCTTACTTAGAGTAGCATTTCTTAAGAACTCACTAGAAGATCTCTGACAGACGTCTACAACTACCTGCACCATATTACTGAATAACAGCTGCTTCATTACTTACTCTGGAGTAGCTTTTGGTTTGCCCGGTGAAAATGTATATTCGTCTTTATCTAAGCCATCTGAAGGAACAAATTCATCTTCTCCATCATTTGTTACGGGAGATGCTTTAACTTTCAACTCCTCTAAATCATTATTGTCGTCATCATCAGCATCCTCCTCCTCCTCTTCTGAGAAATCAAATGTGTACTTAGGTCTTTCAGCTACGAGAAAGATAAATATGAACATCAAACTCAAATTCTAGCTTTATCCACATGAAATATTATTACTGATAATGCATTTGAAAAATATTCTAGCTATCTCTAAAAATACATAAGAGGGGGGAAAAAAAGCATTTAGAAAATAAAACCAACAACTTTGGCCTCAGTTATTTTGACAGTTAACATTTGTCTTATTCTTTGGAGGCAGCGGGGTAATGCTGCGTATGTTAGGAGAGCATAAACTGATAGATCAGGATGTTGCTTTTCATACTTAAAAATATTACTCAGAACCAGTGGGCAATGTAGTCCTTATGGCCATAGCTCATGTGGCCACCACACAAATGACTATAAGATTTCCCGTTTCTGCAATTACAACAGACAAATTTTACAGTTCTTTAAAAATTTTAAAATGGTTCTCTTAACCTCTTGGATAAAAACTTCTAGCTTCTCTTCAGGGCTAGTTTTACTATGAAATAACAGAGACAGTAATTTTTTCAGAAGAATGAGGAAAAATAGACATAAGCCCTTAGTGTATTAGTAAAACAATAATCTAATATGATGCACAAAAAGGTACTAATTATGGGAAAAGGCATGTTAGTATAATGCAATTAAATTTTATCATAATTCCTAGCATGTATTATGAAATACCATTTAAAAATCATCCAGATGCTTCATTTTTCATGTATGGAAAAGGACTAAATATAATTTTGAAGCATTTAATAAATTAATTTTCATGTAACTTACTTATTGTTATGGTTTGAAGTGCGTCCCCCCAAAAATATGTGTTGTAAATCCTAACCCCTATACTTGTAGATGCAATTCCATTTGGAAATAGGACTTTCTTTGTTATGTTAATGAGGCCGTATCCATACAGGTTGTGTTATAAGCCAATCACTTTTGAGATATAAAAAGAGCAGGTAAGGCACAGAAGCAAGGAAGCACAGAGGGGGGAAAATACATGCCCTGCCACGTGAAAATCACCAAGGAACCGAGGATCAGAAGCTGAAAAAAGACAACGACCTTCCCTGAGAGCTGACAGAAAGAGAAAACCTTCCCCTAGAGCTGGTGCCTTGGATTCGGACTTCTAATCTCCTATGAGAAAATAAAATTCTGTTTGTTAAAGCCACACACTTGTGGTATTTCTGTTATAGCTGAACTAAATAACTAAGACTCATGTAAAATATTCACCTATTTACACTCTCTATATATACATTAGGAAAAAAAAAATCAAATCATTTGGTGATGATAGAACCAAAGAATTTAGAGTCTAACAGATAATTAAAAATGTATGTCCCAGAGGTAAAACATCTATGACATTGTATCACTCATTTTAAATAAATTAGGATTTAACCAAACTTTGAGAAGAACCTATAAAATAGGAAACTCATACATTTTAAATTACTTGAAGACTTCAAGTTAAGGAATAGTCAGACAGGATCAAATCACATGCTGAACGCAATATATAATAGCAAAATGGGATTCTGCAGCCTAACTCCCCACTGCAATTATCTAAAAGAGAACCATGTGCAGGGAATCAAACTCCTAAAGTAAGGGAACATTTTTCACAATTCAAGTAGAAAACAAAACAGAAACACAACTATAAAACACTTCTAGCACACCCCTCACTGCTGGTGTACTACCAAGTACACTTACCAACCATCTTCACACCAGGAAAGGAATATAACCCAAGCTTTATAATAAAAATCAGTAGGAAAAGGTGATTCACTTCAGAGAAATTTGCTTTATGTCCAACTTTGCTAGAACACAGTTTTGAGGGTTTTTTTGTTTGTTTGTTTATTTTGGTCTCTTCATGAACAGAAACTTCTGAAACACTAATGGCTTAGTACTTTAGTTAACATTGATAATACTAACAATATCAACTTGAGTAAAAATAACTTGGACAAACTATATATTACAATAAAATAAATATAAAACATATCATAATACCAGCCGCTCTCCTAAGCAAAGAATCTCTTGGAATAACCACAGCTTCTGTTTCTTCTAAGTCACTTTCTGACTTGGACTCATCATCTGACCAAGGATTTCGTTTCTTTACTTTCTTTGTATTGGATTTCCCAGATGATGCAGGTGTTCTTCTCACCCTGGTACCTAAAAAAAAAAAAAGAACGGCAGTAAGATAGGTATCAATACTTATACAAGTATCATTGGTAAAACTAAAACTGTCATAATGAAAAGTTCATTATAAAAAAGATACATGTTCATGAAAATTGAAGGCCTTACTTCAAGTACTAGGGAAAAAAAAAAAACACAACCAAAAGAATCTAGCAATACCCTCTACATATAGTTTTTCACACAAAAAGAAAAAAACTTTATAACAATTCCTCACCAGGCTCCTTTTTCTCTCTTTTGGGTTTGGGACCTTTATTTATAGGAGCTGACGGAGTCAACGCCTCTTCTCCTGTCCCTTCTACTGTTCCACTGAATTCTTCATCAAATTCTACTTTTACTACTGTAGTATCAAGATCACCCTACACGTTACAAAGAAAACCAAAATAAGTCAAAGTAAAAATTAAATTATCACCACATATTTTTGAAATGTACTTCTAGCTAACAGCTTCTTCATGTAAGTTAAAAAAAAAGCAACAACAACAACTGATCAGGTCATGTTTTACTTTATTTCATTTCTCTGTAGCAAATGATATTGTTTACAACTGTAATCTTCTGCTGGTACACTCAGTAAGGTGACAGCCACTGAGAAGCAATCGTTAAAAAAAAAAAAAAAGGAGGCGGCTTTTGAATATGAAAGGGATTTTCAGACCTATAGTTAAGTACACTAAAAGGTACCTGTGAAATAAGTTCCTATAGCTCAGGCCTCTAAATAGCAGGAAAAATCTTCAAACTACTGAAGGAAAATAAACAACACATGGCATACACTGCTAGGCACTATAAGGCAAAGTTCTTTGACCCTGTTGTTATTAGTCGCCACTGAAGCAATTCCGACTCATGACAACTCCATGTGTGCAGAGTAGAACTGCTCCATAGGGTTTTCAAGGTTATATGATCTTTTGGAAGCAGACCAACAGGCCCGTCTTCCAAGGCACCTGTGGAGGGTTTGAACTGCCAAACTTTTGGCTGGTAGTTGAGCCACTTAACCATTTGCACCACCAGTTGCTGTGGGGGACAAACATGTGGCAGTCTGCTTCCATAAAGATTACAGCCTTGGAAACCCTATGGGGCAGTTCTACTCTGTCGCTATGGGTTGGAATCGACTCGCCGGCAACAAGAGCTTAGATTTTGGAACTACTTAGTGGGAAATCAATAGATTTAGTTACTGATTACATAAGAACCCTCCCAGGTTTTTGGCTTGTTGGTGATGGCGGATAGTGCCATTAACTGAAATAAGGCACAGAGGTGGAAGAGCAGGTTTGGAAATCAGGATAAGGGGCCCAGTTTCAGACATGCTGAGTTTGAGGAGCTCTGGACATTCAGATGGCTCTAAGAGCCTGGCACTCCTGAGAACATTATTATTTAGGGACATGGATCTGGAAGTCATCAGTGTGAGTACAAGAAGCTCTGAGCGTAGATGTGATTACTCAAGGAGACTCAGTAAGAGGAAGCCAAGAGTGCTGAGAACTAAACCCGGTAACCACCACCTGAAACGCCATTCTCCTGAGGCGAAAGCAAGTCATGTGTAAATGAACCTGTGTCTCTTGAGAGCCTGGGAGGAGGGAGTAGTACAGACCTCGCTGATTAGAACAGTAGAGGAAAATGCTTTCCCTGGTATCAAAAGACTCCTATGCTTCAGATATTCACTCTGTACAGAGAACTCTCTAGTGCCTAACTCCAGTTCTTAGGCTCATTTCCCAAGTTCTAATTAGAGTGATCCTACATTCCCAACTCTGTTGGACATAAACCAAAATAAATCAAACCAGCTGCCCATGAGTCAATTCCAACTCATGACAACCCCGCATGTGTCAGAGTAGAACTGTACTCCATGGGTTTTTGATGGCTAATTTTTTGGAAGTAGAATCAGAAGTAGATCGCCAGGCCTTTCTTCCAAGGTGCCTGTGGGTGGACTCAAACTACCAACTTTTTGATTAGCAGCTGAGCACACTAACTGTTTGCACCATCCAGGGACTCCCCGTTGGACATAGCTGCCTATATATTCCCTGAGTTTCTAAAATCAGCCTATCCAGAAAAATTAGCCTAATTTCATGCATCCTGACTTCTCAGCTCTGAACATTATGTCCAACATTTCCTCCTCCTGGCTAACTCCTGCCCATCCTATTCTAGGACAGGTTAAGTGTTATACTTTTCAAAAACTCAATAGCACCTATCAGTGCAAATTATATAGGATGTACTTAATATAACTAAGGGCAAAAACGAATAAATAGTAAAAGATGACAGCTTACTTTAAAAGCCAAACGTTAAGAAGGATAAACATTGTATGATCTCACTCATATGAAATATCTAAAACAGGCAAATGTATAGCGACCAGGGTTTATTAGCAGTTACCAGGAGAGGGAGGGGAGGGGAAAGGGGGAGTCATTGTTTAGGAAGTACTGAGTTTCTGTTTATGGTGATGGAAAATCTGGCAAAGGATATTGGTGATGGTTGCACAACATGATCAGTGTAACTGACATCAACAAATTGTACACATGAAAAATGATAAATTGGCAAATGTTGTATTATACGTATTCTTACAATAAATTAAAAAAAAAAAATTCAAACAGACCCTTCTCCCCTTTAAGACCTCCTTAATTGGTCATGATATAGAACTAAAGTTTATATTTTAAAGTTGACATATTCTTTTTTGTTGTTCTTGTTGTTCTGTGATTTTAATTTAAAATGATGCTGTGTGGATTATTTTTATTTCTTGTTTTAAAAGCTGAATCAGGAAAAGTACCTCTTTACATATGTGTGCCCTTGACCAATATGCTTTCCTTCTAGGGATCAACTGCTTTCATAGAATCATTTTCAATTACAATTTAAATAATATTAGAAACAAAACATGATTTAAGCACACAGGAAAATTCAAAGACATACACACATCATTGCGGTCTACCAACGAGCTAAAACGAGATGTCATACCTTCTTCTTCTTCAGCAACTTTTTGCTGGCATCTGCCTTCATGGCAGTGATCTCAGGAACTACTCTTCGGCCATAAGGCGAGGGCATCGTCTCTTCCAACTGAAGCTTCTTCACTTTAGGTTTGCCAACTTTACCTTTTATTGCTTTTCCAGACATTCCAGCCAGAACATCTTCTCGTTCTTGCGCTTCCACTTTCTAAAGCATATTTATAAGGAGGAGGGAAAATGTAAACAACTCTTTAGGAAAGGCAATCACTGATGCATAAGAAATTGAAACTAATTTTACTCACTAGAAGATAAAAGTTTCCATTTCAACTGATCTAATCCAACATGAAGTAATGGAAAAAATAATAATAATAAAGAACTCTAAGTCAGAAGGCCTGTCCTAATTTTGTCTAGCTAGCTTCTCAGCTGTGATACAAGCGGGTAGTAACTAAATGATTTATATGGCCCCTTCAAATCCTAGGATCCTATGGTGTATTATGGAATCAAGACCTCTGATGACATGGTATAATCAGAAGTCTAGTAAATCATACACAAAAGGCAGTTATGTTAACAAGTACGAAGTTATTCTTTTCTATTGCTTTAACCATAATAGAAAAATATGGGGAAAAATGGTTCAAAATGTAAATTAAGTTAAAGTATGAAAAATTAGAAGTACCCATGTAGTTAGATAGAACTTGAGGTTCCATGTAACAATAAATGAAAATATAATCATGATTAACGTTAAAAGATTCTTCATTTTACAAAATTATTCCTTCAAATAATTAGCAGGCCTCCAAAGGTACAAGAGAAAACAACATCTTTATTACCTCTTTAAAGATATATAAAAAGATCGTTCTGTATAATAGCTTAATGGAAGTAACATAAGCTCTGAAATTAGAGCTAGAAATCAATCTTGGTACTTCCGCTTACAAGTTATGTATCCTTGGGAAATAACAGTTATAATTTACAGAGCACTTACTACATATGTTAAGCATTAAAAATCCTCTCATCTCTATTTTACGTATAAGGAGGTGGGCTCTGAGAAGATGAGTAATTGCTCTTAGCCATGATGATATACTACCTCTCTAAGCAAGTTACTTAACAGCATGACCTTCAGGATCCTTATCTGTGTAACAGGACAATAATAACCTCTCTCATTTGGGGTGGTGCGAGGCTCTCTCTTAGGAGTACATAGAAAGCAGAGGCAGCACATAGTAGATACTCACTTAATGGTATCGTTAGATTTTAAATTATACAGAGAGACATGAAACTTTTAAATATTTTTAGATTATTTTAATATTTTCCCCCAAAGAGGTAAGAGCATATATGTATGTGTGTGTGTGTGTGAATCAATTAGCTACTTTAGAAGTTAAGAATTTTTAACTGATAGAAAGTATCAGAATTTAGTTTCTTCTTAAATTTCAACCCCATAGCTTTTACATTCATCCACACTGGAAATAACTTTTCTTTTTAACTTCATACAGTGAGAAGCTTAATTCTTACAACCACATTAACCCTTACACAGTTAAAAGCACTCAGAGATCATTTAATTTTAAAATACTTCTCATTCTTATTTTATAAATATTACTTTTATAGATTGTAATGCAGACTCAACCTACATCTAGTTCTTCAACAAATGCTGCTAAATCTTCTTTCCAAAGATCTGAAGGAGATTTTCTTTTAACATCACAGAGCTCTCGCCCCTATGATAAAAAAAAAAAAGTAGTACAGTTTAAACATTCAATAATTTTAAAATTTACAGAGAGTAAATCAAAATACTTAGTTTTGGAAAAAGAAACAAGGATATAAACAACACGAAAAGAGCTTCAAATGATTTATCCCATAAAGCTCATACTTTTCCATCTCTCTGTTTAATCAGTTCTTCAACTTTTTCCTTAGTAAGAGACCACAGAGACATATTTAAAATATAATTAAAATCGGGGCCTGCAGGAGTTCCTGAATCCGAGGAACTGTCATCTTGCTGGGTTTGTGTTTCTTCCTCTTCCGCTGCCTGTAAAAAACAATAAACATTATATTAAAGTCTTGTACAGTATCAAATCAATATTGAATTTTATTGACTACAGAATTAAAATTCTACAAATGCTACATTTCTAATGCTACATTTTCAGGAGTTATTTTAGGTTATCTGCAAGATTACTTATAAAAATATATTTCCAGCAAAAGGTTCAAATTTCCTAAAACCACACAATAAAATCTTTAAGAGGAGTGGTATATTCAGTCCCTGTCTATCTGGGAATCTGATGAAAAATGAACTGCTTTGTCCAGGCACTAAATCATAAAAGAAGAATATTTCCTCTCTTATAATTAATGAAGTAGAACTAATGTTTTACCATTGCACCTTATCAGATGTTTATATTGGTGAGTGAATGAACAATTCAAAACCCAAAATAAATTATCACCTATGAGGACTGTTTTGCAGCTGTAATAAATATGCTAAGGTACATTCACTCACTAAGGAGTCAATAAAAATTCTCTGCAGTAAGATTATGCATGTGAGAATTCAGAAAAACTTCACTTAAGAATTTAAGAGTTGGTGGGTTTCGTTAAGAATTGTCAGGGCTATTTAAAAATCTTATTCATAAGGTCTTTCTTCATAGAAACGGCGGCAATAAAAAAAAATCCTCATATGCTAATATTAAATTTCAAAATGCAATGAATTTAATAAAATTTATTATAGGTGGCATCATTTTTTAAATTTTAAAAATAACAACAGCCATTAAATTAAAATTGTATGTATGTTATTTAAGGCACTCAGATAATTAAAAAGGTCTGAGTTAACCATGATACTCCATAAAGCAAAATGGTGACCAAAAAAGAAATAACTTACAATTTAATTAAAAATTTTAAGTAAAATGATGCATATATACAAAGTACAGTTTAAATGTATTTGAAAAGGAATACAAATAAAAATTGCAAAGCAAGATGCTTCGTTACATAAACAAAATTATAGATTCAAATACACAACATTAGCCAAATAGGGAATGATGTTGAGTTGATAGATGCTTAATAAGTACATAGATAACTGAAAAATTAATAATTCTAGAGTTTTTAAAAATTCCTATGTTGTTAGACTACTATTAAAATATTATTAGGGTGTCATAAAATCCTATCTGGACTCACGTTTTAAGTCTATTTGATCTAGGTTTTAATCACACTCCAAGTATTGTTAATGAGTGCTCTACGACTATGGGTATCGATCATTGTTAATGGGGAGTATGACTTGGGACACTTTCAGAAATAAAAAATGAAATCAACTTTTAAAGTTCCAATGACAGAATTCCATTATGTCTTTTAGGGGGAAAAAATCCCTTCTAATTATCTGCTTTATAATTCTAACTCTTGTCTCCAATATATGCTAGGACTCTGTTGTAGGAGTATTCCCCTCTGTTCCCCAAGCCTCACAGTGTTCACATGGTCAGAACGCTGAGAAATGTGATTGGTGACAATATAGCTAGAGGAAACAAGCACTAGGTTTTACACAGGACAACTATTTCCATGAGTAAGACGTTCCCAAGCCCTACATATGTTCATCTGTTACAACAAAGCATCAAACTCATTAGCTTACTAGTTAATTTTTTGTTTTTAATAGTTTAAATCAATAGTGATATAGAAAGGTAAGTAGCGTCTAAACAACAATTTGGGACTTAAGAGTATAGTAAAACACAGTGAGAGGAAAACAAAGTGCTTGGATCATCTCAATTCTGAATGTTCACCTTCTCCTACCCCATTTTCCTCAATTAAATGATGAATAAGCCTATTATCTGAATATGTAAATGTTATATACTATATAATTTATTCTAGTTTTACTCACTTTAATATGACATTCTATTGACTTCAAAATCGGAAAAAAGTTTAAAAAATGTACACAAAAGCAACATTTCAATGTAATTTGATAAAAATATTATGGTTGAGAACTCACAAGCGTAAAGAAGTTACAAGTTTCAGTTCAAGTTATGTTACATAATCATAATGTATTTTTAAAAGATGCTAATCTTATCGGCATCATATATACAGAAAGAATCTAAGTATTAAAAAATCACTTAAAATTTTCTTTTCTACATTTGTGTTCTCAATCAAAATATTACCTTTAAAATTTTTTTCTTTTAATTATATATAAAAGCAAGAAACTAACATTGTTTGAAGATAATCTCAAAGTTTCAAAATCCCATTTACTCAATTAATATTACTACTTTATGATCAGAAACGGATATCTTAATTGAGAAAACATCAGACTTTGCACTGACGTCCCAAGGTTGAAATCTGGCCAGAGTTCTACCTATGCACAGGGCAGAAGACATAGTTGGTGCTTGGTAAATACTGTAACACTGGCCATTTCGCCTCTAGTGTGCCCAGGCTAAACCAAAACCAGATCAAGTGAGTGGTGACCAGATGCCACATTGTGACCATAGACTGAACAGTGTGGAATGACTCCCAGATAGCATACATACACCTCACAAAAACCACCACCACAACTGACACCCTGTAATGGCAGGCTCAGAAAAAAGGCCAAAGAGACTGAGCTACCTTCTCACACCTGGAGTCATTTCTCCAGGCCCTGGTTGAGTCACACTGGCAAAGTGCTTTGTGGTGGGTGTGCACTGCAAATTCCTGCACTGTATCTGTTCTGTGGATAAACAGAAGACTTCAGTCTCCAAGGCAGACAACTCAGCACCTTTAGCAGTGCTACATTTAAAATTTAGGGGTAGGGTTGTTTGTTTGTTTTGGAAGAAGTTTAAATGCTTCTCTGAATGTCTTTTTCTGCAAATGATTACCTTTTCTTGTGCTTCTTTCCAGGCTTTCACTGGGTCAGATTCATAACCTCTCTGGACTAACATTTGAATCAAATCTTTCTTTGACCTATTCTCTATGTGAGGGAAAAATAAAGTTAGGATCAAGAAAAGAGATTCAATTTGTATTTGTTTATATTCTACTGACAAAAATGTCTTCTATTAATAAAGCTTTTTTTTTTTTTTCCATTTTAACTAATATCCCAATTTTTAAAGTTTACACCTTACCTATAGTAATTTTCCCTTGTATCTTCTCTAAAATGAAACGAGCTTGATTGTTAAGCTTTGAAGACTCGGCTCCCAACATTCCCACAAGCCACTCCTTCCGTAAACCATAATAACTTAATCGTAAATCAAAGAACTCTTTCAAAATGTCTTGCACAGTCTCATACTTCTTCAGACATCCCATATGATCAAAGAGTACCTAAACAAAATGCAAATTTTATATAGATTACATAAATCTGTATTGGTATCTTAACTTACATGACAGCTACAGTATTCAAAAGAACCACAATACAATTCTATGAGCACACACTATACCTAAAAGCCAAAGAAATATAAAGCATATTTCTGTAAACATTCTTTTAGTGACTGCAAAAAAACCAATAAATTCAAATTCTCAAAAACCATGACAATATTTAAAGTAGGGATAATTTTGAGAGACAAAAATAGGTTCTTAAAAAAATTCATTAAAATGGTTACAAAATCACTTAAGAAAAATTTTTTCAGACTAAAAACTTATATATTCTATATCTAAGCTTAAAAATGTTCAATTTAAAGTTCTCCCCCCCCCCACCCCACATATACTTAAATTTACATTTGCATAGCTTTTTAAAAATTACATTTCTATAATTTAGTCACTCAAACTTCCACCAATTATTTTGGAAATTGTACTTCCTTGCTATCCTTCTCTCCTTCTTTCATCACCCTTTCTTAGCAGATTATGGCACCCCTTCTCAGAGACTGCTACTGCTGCATTTGCTTCTTTCCCTCTTTTTTTAAACCTAAAAGCTCATATGGCATGGAAGTTGGGTAATCACACCCCCACTTTCTACCTTCCTCCCCCACTATATATAAACACAAATACACAAGTTGAACAGAACAGATGAGAGCTGTGAGGAGACAAGGACTCCACAGTTAAAACAAGAGACGGGCATAATGCATGTGAAAACCCCACCAACCGTCGGTCTCACCATTTTTAGTGAGCATGTGTGAGATATGTGTATCCTCTGTGTTCAAGTCCAGATACATAAACGCAGAGTTGGGAGTAAGGGTAGAGGATTAACAGTAGAAGAAAAGAAATGTATCCCTAGATTCTTCAGCAAATATACAGATACACAAACACTTTCTGCATAAATTTATGTAGGATTCTAATCTCTACCATGTTTCCAGGGGAAAATGCATTCAGGCTTACTATATACAGCCATTCCCATCATGAAGCCAATTACAACAATCCAACATATACCATGCAAGAAAGATCAAATTAATAGTAAATCGATCAATTAAATTACCATGGAATTACAAGTAAGAGTTGTTTGAAGTTTAAAAACTTTGTGCAATCCAGCAGCTTCTGCCTGTGCGAGTTTCTCTTCAGTCATTTTCACCACAAATTTCACAGTTGTATCAGTATGATACTCCTTATAGTCAGAAATTAATGCTGGTGTTTTGTCTGTTCCATTTAGCATAGGTTCTAAAACCTGTTCTTTGTATACCTGTAAAAGGGTTAAAAACAATTAATTCTTTCTATGATATACTCTCACGCTCTCATACTATACATCATACAACCTTTTAAAAATTCTCAACTCTGGTGTGTGTGTGGGTGCAGGGGAGGAAATCTCCATCTTTATCATCTCCTGCCCAGGCACTAAACCAAAAGAAATCAAACCCGTTGCCATCCGGTTGATTCTGACTCATAACAACCCTTTAGGACAGAGTAGAACTGCCCCACAGGGTTTCCAAGGCTGTAATCTTTACAAAAGCAGACTGCCATATCTTTCTCCTGTGGCACGGCTGGTGGGTTCAAACTGCCAACCTTTCAGTTAGCAGCCAAGTGCTTAGCCACTGCGCCACCAAGGCTCCTTGCCCAGTCACTAGAGAAGGCAATATGTAGGGATCTAAATGGTGAAAGAAGGAGGCATACAAGGTAATGGTTCTGCTCTGCTCCTACTCTAAAAGAAAAAAGCTGAGGGTATGAAGAAACTATCAACCAAAACTGACAAAAGAACTTACTGGCCACATTTATAAGGATTCAGAACAAAAGTCAGTGCACTTTACACACTATTCT
This sequence comes from Dugong dugon, assembly GCA_030035585.1. NCBI lineage: Eukaryota > Metazoa > Chordata > Mammalia > Sirenia > Dugongidae > Dugong > Dugong dugon. The sequence goes on along the minus strand of CM057480.1, from coordinate 13,877,037 downwards.
ATTCTTCATTTCAAGATAAATACAAAGATAATAGTCTCCAATAAAGGCACTCACCTAACTTACGTCATTCTACTTTATTTAACCAAACTAAACCTGTTCCTGTTGAGTCGATTCCAACTAACGGTGGTGACCCCATGTGTTACGGAATAGAACTGCTCCATAGGGTTTTCTTGGCTGTAATCTTTACAGAAGCAGATCGCCAAGCCTTTCTTCTGAGGTGCCACTGGGTAAGTCTGAACTATCAGACTTTAAGGTATGCAGTCAAGTGCAAACCATTAGCACCTTTCAGGGACTTTTCTACTTCATTTAGATAAGTTAAAAATATTTTTAAACTACTAGCTGAACATTCAATGTACAAATTCAATTGAGACAGTCAAAGATGTATACAGGAATTTTAAAACACTATACAGCCTTGGGATAAATGACAGTAAAATCCAAGTTCTTACCTGAAAGAACTGCTTAATGCAATGCCCTCCTCATATGTAGGTCACATATTTACACTAACCTGTGTCCAGGTTCTAACTGGAAGCTCTGTAATCTCTACCGTATTCCTATCCACCACAAATATTTCACCACTGACTGCATATTGGTTTTGACCAAGTTCTTGAATCGTCCCTTTAAAGTTTTTGTAGTTTGGAAGCTGCAGAGAAAGATGAAAATAGCTCAAAGCCCTGACTTCCCTCTTGAGGGCCAGTACCACATCTGAATGCCCCCTAGTCTATGACCTACTGATAGTGACAAATTAGCATGACTGAAACTGAACCTTTCATCCTTAAATCCCCTCTCCAAATTATCACTCCACCTGGAATTCACTGTTTCTGTTAATATGATCTGAACATTCCCCAAGTCACAGAACCTTTCTTACTCTTCAGAGAACATTATTATTGTTATTTTAGCCTATTACCCCATACCTCCTTCCCTAGATTAATAATCCTTAAATTCAAACTTCCATTGAAAATGTCCTGCAGTCTGGACCCAATCTAACTTTCTATATTTTCTCCAGTGATTTGTATCTCAGAACCATAACACTCCTCCCACATTTTCCTCGTATATTCTCACAGTCACTCACTCTACCTGCCAACCCTGACATTGTCAGTTCCCTACACCCTATTCATTTATGTAAATCTTACTCATCCTTCCCAATCTAATAACAAGTGATCTCTCCCTCTTCTAAAAGTCATACTTACTATTATCACTAAGAAATTGGGGATATAACATAGGACATTTTTCTGGCACACTGAGCAACTAATAATATATTTTCTTACTTTAAAACTTCAAGCTTTCAAGTCTCATCTTGTCAACAGATTAATGTTTTGAAGACAGGAACCAAAGCTCTTTATCTCACTATTTAGCACAGTGTCATACACATGGTAGGCACTCAAAAAGCATGCATTGATCAATGCCCCAACTTAATAAACACTCTAAATTGTATCCAAATACTTGCAGTTAAAAGCTATAGTCATAAAAAAGTAGTTTGATGCTTTTGTTAGAAATTTTGGAAACTACTTTAAAGTATTTAAGGAAAAAAACAGATTATAAATCATATTCACAATAATTTACATTTTAAAATGCAAAAATGAAATAAAGCTGGGAGATAAATACACTAAAATGTTAACAGTTTCTATATGGTGGCTTTATGGAAATTTTTTTTCTTCTCTTTGCTTATTTATATTTTCTATAATGAGCATCACCATTTTTGTAATAACAATACACTTTTGTTTTAGTGTATCATAATAAGAGAAAATTTTAAATCATGTGGGAGAGGGAAAGACACTTTTTGATAGTTTTCTTTTTTTTCCCCCTTTTTGAGGGGGAATTTAGGGGAGGAATCAAGCCTAGAGAATCATATAAGAAAAGGACAAAGATTTTCTAAAAAAATAAATAAATAAATGAGGCTCCATTTGTATATTTTGTATAAAGTGCCTTTATCTTATGCTTCCTTACAACTCTAATAAGACTTGGTAGTTTAAAAACAAAAACCTACAATTTGGTCTTAACATTATTATTCTATGTATAACATAGAGATCTGAAAGCCTGGAATATGGGGTTATTTATAAATTTCAATAAACATTTTCTTCTCATAAACCTTACCCTCCAGGCTTTTTCCAAAGGCTGTATCTTTTATTGTAAAACACCTATCAAGTTACACACTAATAAGGTCTTCGTTTTCTATAATGTGTTCCAAAATGAAAATGGTTCCATTACTTTTCTAAAATGACTAGACTTTGTAGTTCATACATTATCATTTGTTAAATAAACAATAAAAGAATAAGTTCTAAGTAATTACCATGGGATGAGGATCCAAGCCTTCCAGCATTCGTCTGACATTGTTCACAATTTCCCTAGCATCATAGTTGGGGAGTTTACAAGCCCATCCGGTACCAATTCCCTCAGCACCATTTATTAAAACCATGGGAATTATGGGAATGTACCACTCAGGCTCTACACGCTGATTATCATCATAAAGGAACTTAAGCAGGTTGTCATCCATGGCAGGGAAAAGCAGTCTTGCTAAAGAGCTAATGAAAGGAAAAAGAATATGGAAAAATATCACGGTTTTGGGAAATAAAATTTGATACATAATTAAAGATTTACATTTCAAAAAAATCTCTTAACAAGAATGCATTTTTAAAAAATTTTTATTGCATGTGCCTTCAGTACCTATTTCTTAATTACATATGCGTAACAAAAAAATTCACCTCAATTCATTGTCCAATACTTCTCTCAGGCACAAGGCCCCAATAAAATAAGCCCTATTCTACTCATATACTTACTTACTTAAATAGCTTTTTTAAGGTTTCCTTCTACTCTGAATAAACCACATAACTTCAGTCTAAAGAGTTAAGCTGGGTCAGGAAAAATCCTTACATTCATTAAGACTGGTTTCACCAATAATTCGTAAAAATTAAGATCAAAAGACTTACCTGTGGGCAAATTATTTGCAATCAAATCATTTGAAACATTTACCCTAAACAAATTAACCAAATAATCATATCTCTCAAACAGCTACAATTCTATTAAACTTTTAGTTGGTTCCAATAAACTTCCAATCCAACTTCATACCATTATAAAATCTCAGAAAATGGTTACCTTAACATTGTGAAAATGTAACGAGGACTGGCAGCATCTTTGCCACCATGAAGCCGAGTTCCAAACTGACCAATGGGCTGAAGTAAGTTAATGTTGTTACTTCCCACAAAGTTCTGAGCCAAATTCACAATAGTCATCATTAACGCTTGCTATAGAATAAAAGGAGACAGAACATGACATTAATATTTGAAATTTTCTATAACTATCCCCTAATTTTTATTAAAATCCAAACTCTCAATTCTATTTCCAGAGACTGTATAAAAGGAAAAATACTTTATTATGCTTAATTGTAATTCTTTATGCTCTAAGTCAGTAAATATAGTCCTCAGTTGATTCTAATTTTAATGCTTACTTCTCCATGATGATAAGCAGACATCTCAGCAACCGATCCAGCCAACTGGGCAACTTTTACTTCACGTTTATCATTCCTCTTGAAACAGGTATATAATACTTTTCGTTGGCCTGGTTTAAAGCCTATTTTTAAAAAAAGTAACCCTCTTTTAAAAATATTACCTCAGCATAATTAAGGGCATATATACAAAACCAACAGCCAACATTATTCTCAGTGGAGAGGGCTGAAAGCATTCCCCTTGAGAACAGGAACCAGACAATGATGCCGTTTATCACCACTCTTATTCAATACAGTACTGGAAGTCTTAAATAGAGCAGTTTAAGACAAGCAAGAGGAAATAAAGGACATACAAATTGGTAGGAAGAAGTAAAACTATCCCTACTTGCAGATGATATAATACTATACATAGAAAATCCCAGAGACTCCATTAGAAAGCTACTGGAACTAATAAAAGAATTCAGCAAAGTGGCACGGTACAAGAGCAACATATAAAAATCAGTTGGATTCCTCTACACCAACAAAGAGAACTCCAAAAAGGAAATCAAGAAAACAATGTCATTTACAATAGCCCTCAAAAAAGACAAAATACTTAGGAATAAATCTAACTAGAGACATAAAAGACTTACACAAAGAAAACTATAAAACACTGTTGCAAGAAACCAAAAGAGAGCTACCTAAATAGAAAAACATACCATGCTCATGGACAGGAAGACTTAACATTGTCAAAATGTCAATACTACCCAAAAGAATTTACAAATATAATACAATCCTGATCCAAATCCCAACAACATTCTTTAATGAGATGGAAAACCTAATCACCAATTTTACATGGGAAGGAAAGAGGCCCCAGAGAAGCGAAGCATTATTGAAGAAGAAGAACAAAGTAGGAGGCCTCATACTCCCTTATCTTATAATCTACTATAGAGTCATGGTAGTCAAAACAGCCTGTTACTCGTACAACAGCAGGCACATAGACCAATGGAACAGAATTGAGAACCCAGAACTAAACCTATCCACCTATGAACAGCTGATCTTTGACAAAAGGCAGAAGTCCATTAAGTGGGGAAGAGAAAGTCTCTTTAACAAATGATGCTGGCAAAACTAGATACCTATTTGCAGAAAAATGAAACAGGGCCCACACCTCACAGCATACAGGAAAAACTAACTCAAAATGGATCCAAGGAACCTAAATGTAAAATCTAAAACGATAAAGCTCATGGAAGAAAAATAGGGACAACGTGAGGGGCCCTAGTATATGGTATAAACAGAATAACCAAACATAACTAAAAATGCACAAACAGCAGAGAAGATAAACTAGATAATTGAGATCTCCTAAAAAATTAAACACTTACGCTCATCAAAAGACTTCACCAAAAGAGTAAAAAGAGAGTCTACAGAATGGGAAAAAATCTTTGGCTATGACGTATCCAACAAGAGTCTAATCTAAAATTTAAAGAAAACTTCAACACCTCAACAACAAAGACAAACAACTCATTTAAAAAATGGGCAAAAGACATGAACAGACACTTCACCAAAGAAAACATTCAAGCAGCTAAAAATCACATAAAGAGATGTTCACGATCATTAGCCATTGGAGAGAAGTAAATCAAAACTACAAGGAGATACCATCTTAGCCCGGTAATAATGGCACTGATCAAAAAATAACAAAAACAATAAATGCTGGTGAGGTTGTAGGGAGATTGGAACTCTTATACACTGCTGGTGGAAATGTAAAATGGTACAACCACTATGGAAAACAGTATGGCACATTCATAAAAAGCTAGAAATAGAAATACCGTATGATCCAGTAATCCCACTCCAAGGAACACATCCTAGAGAAATAAGAACCATGACAAGAACAGACATATGCACACCCATGTTCACTGCACCATCATTCACAATAGCAAAAAGATGGAAACAACCTAAGTGCCCATCAGTGGATGAAGGATAAAAACTGTGGTACATACACACAATGGAATACTACACAATGATAAAGAATAATGATCAATCTGCAAAACACCTCACAAAATGGATGAATCTGGAAGATATTATGCTGAGTGAAATAAGTCAATCACAAAAGGACAAATACTGTTTGAGACCACTATTATAAATAGTCAAGGAAAGGTTTACACACAGAAAGAAATATATTTTGATAGTTACCAGGGATGGGATGGGGAGGGAGGAAAATCACTAACTAGAGATTAGACATGTTAACTTTAGTAAAGTGAAAGGCAGTACACTATTTGGGGGAAGTCAGCACAACATGACCAAGGCAAGGGAGACACTGAGAGGTATGCAAGAATAAAAGGCAACAATGGTAAAATACTATGACATCTACAATCCTACAACAATAATTTATGAGTGGATACATAGGTAAATATGTACGCTGAATAGGTGCGGGAGGGCACATGGGAGTACACCCATATGCATATATAGGTTTGGCTGTGGATATTTCTACATACATATTTGTATGTGCTGCATATATATTCATATATGTATATAACAGCACACAGGAGGCACAGTCATGGAAACTTCCTAGAGATATCCAAACACCTCTCAGGACTGAGTTACTGGGTTTTAAGGCTAAGAACCACAGTCTCAGGGGACATCTAGGTCAACTGGCATAACACACTTCATAAAGACTATGTTCAACATCCTACTTTGGTGAGTAGCATCTGGGGTGTTAAAAGCTTGTGAGTGGCTGTCTAACATACAATTATTGGTCTCTTTCTGTCCAAAGCAAAGGAGTAACGAAAACCAAACTCATGGAAACAATCCAAAGGACTAACGGACCACAGGAATCAATGCCTCCACTATCCCGAGACCTAAAGAACTCGATGGTACCTGGCTACGACCACTCTGACCAGGATCACAATAGAAGGTCCTGGTTAGAGTGTGGAAAAAAAAACATAGAACAAAATTCAAATTCATAAAAAAGACTAGATTTACGGGCCCGAGAGAGACTGGCAGAACCCCTGAGACGATGGTCCTTAGACAACCTTCTAACTTGTAACTGAAGCCATTCCTGGAAATCACCTTTCAGCCTAATTATAAACGGTCCTATAAAATAAACAATAACACCTGTGAAGAAAGTGCTCTTAGAACAATCATCTATATAAGACCAAAAGGGCAACATCCACCCAAAAACAAAGATGACAAGGCAGAAAGGGGCATGAAAACTGCATGAATGGAAATGGGGAACTCAATGGGGTAATGAGGAGAGTGCTGACACATTGCGGGGTTTGCAACCAATGTCACGGAACAATTTGTGTACAAACTATTGAATGGGAAACTAATTTGCTCTGTAAACCTTCACCTACAGTGCCATAAATGAATAAAAAAAATATATTACTTCAAGATATAGTTGTAATGATTCGTTTAGTGGCAACAATGATCTATATATTCAGGAGAAAAAAGCAAAAGTATAGGTTGCTTTTGAAAAATTAGACTAAAATTGTCACTTGAGATTCTATAACAAAGTGAGTCACTCAAATGGAAGCCAATTCTTAATGCTATAAACCCACAGCCATTCAGTCGATTCCAACTCTTAGCAACCCTTTAGGGCAGAGTAGAACTGCGCCACACGGTTTCCAAGGGGTAGCTCTACTCTGTCCTATAGGGTCACTATGAGTCGGAATCGACTCAATGGCAAACTTCAGGCTTTTCGGTTAGCAGCCATAGCGCTTAACCACTACACCACCAGGGCTATAAGTCTATACAAACACATTTTTATACTTTCTCGATCTATTCCAAAAGTGAAGTACTATTTGAAAGATGTCCTTCTAGTCTTAAAGAACTGCCCAGTGGCACCAAACTCCTTTCAGAGAAGCCTCTAAACACTTTTATGATCAAAATGCCAGTTGTAACTAAAATACCAGCAAACTATCATTAAGCCTGAAAACTATTACTAGATTATCCTAAATCAGGAAAATCTTTACAAAGTGGCAGCATGCTGTGGTACTTAAGAACACAGGCTTTATATGCACACCCATGTTCACTGTAGCATTATTCACAATAGCAAACCTAAGCGCCCATCAACAGATGGATAGATAAACAAAGTATGTTACACATACACAATGGAATACTACCGTGATCATGAAGAACAATAATAAATCTGTGAAACACCTCAAAACATGGATGAATTTGGAGGGCACTATGCTGAGTGAAATAAGTCAATCACAAAAGGACAAATATTGTATAAGACCACTATTACCACAACCCAAGAAAATGTTTACACACAGAAAAAAAAATCTCTGATGGTTACAAGGAAAGGGAGGGGGTAGGGAGGGGAAATCGCTAACTAGATAAGTAGACAAGTGGTAACTTTGGTGAAGGTAAAGACAGCACACAATATAGGGGAAGTCAGTACAACCTGACCAAAGCAAAGTCACAGAAGCTTCCTAGACATATCCAAACACCTTGAGGAACCGAGTTACTAGGGCTGAGGGCTGGAGAATAGAGTCTCGGGGGACATCTAGGTCAATCGGCATAACATAGCTCATAAGGAAAATGTTCTACATCCTACTTTGGTGAGGAGCATCTGGGGTCTTAAAAGCTTGTAAGCAGCCATCTAAGATGTATCTATTGGTCCCACCCTGTCCAGAGCAAAGGAGAAGGAAGAAAACCAAACACACAAAGTAAAGTATTAGCCGAAAGGACTAATGGACCACATGAACCACAGCCTCCACCAGCCTGAGCCCAGAGGAAATAGATGGTGCCCAGCTACCATCACCTACCACTCTGACAGGGATCACAATGGAGGGTCCCAGACAGATTGGGAGAAAAATGTAGAACAAAATTCAAATTCACAGAAAAAGACCAGACTTACTGGTCTGATAGAGACTGGAGGAACCCCCAAAACTATGGCCCCTGGACACCTTGCTAACTCAGAACTGAAGCTACTCCCAAAGTCTACCTTTTAGCCAAAGATTAGTCAGGTTTATAAAATGAACGGTAACACACGAGGAACATGCTTCTTAGTTCAATCAAGTATACAAGACCAAATGGGCAACACCTGCCCAAAAACAAAGATGAGAAGACAGAAAGGGACAGGAAAACTGGACGAATGGACATGGAAAACCCAAGGTAGAAAGGGGGAAAGAGTGCTGACACCATGTTGAGGATTGCAACCAATGTCACAAAATAATTTGGGTATAAATTTTTGGATGAGAAACTAATTGGCACTGTAAATTTTCACCTAAGGCACAAAAAAAATTTTTTAAAAAAAGCCACAGGCTTTAGAATCTCACTAATCTGGATATAATTCTCAATTTAGCTATTTACCATGAAACTTTGAGCAGATTACTAGATTACGAAATCTCAATATCGTCATCAGTGCAGTAGAAACTATTACCTTCCTATTGATCATAAGGATCACATGCAATAATGTAAGCAAAGGACTCTGTTTACTTATTCTTACTGCTTTAGGCAAATGAGCACAGTTAAAAACTTTTCAATAAATGCTAGCTATCATCATCATCATCACCACAGTAAGCCCAAAGCATGGTAGAAACAAGAGGATAAAATGTGGCCTCTTTCCATGAGAATTCTATAATCTAATTGAGGAGACAGTTAACACAAATAAAATAAGAGACACAATAATTGGCATAGGAATTGAGGCATCTGAGATCAATTAGACTGGAATTGTTAAAGAAAACTTCACAGAAGCGATGTAACTTAAAGCTAGAACTTGATGGATAGGTAGAGCCATTTGCAATTAGCTGAAAAACTAAGAAACAGAAAGATAACTAATTTGCTAAAAGCTATAAAAAATGTGGGAAAATAAGTTCTAGTCAGAAGACCAAATTATGGTCTACTAGGGACCAGTTTTTAAATTCCCCAGTATTAGGTTTCAGGTAATGAGGTACAAAGATGTTTTAAAAATTTAGTTTCTCTGATAAATATTTTAGAATTTATTATCAAAGTCGCATTTTACTTTTTATTTTAGAAGTTCTGCAATTTTTAAAATAGAAGGTCTTGCAAGTTGGGAGAAAAGCATTAAAGATTTGCCTTAAAGCTAATTTTCCTGAAAATTTTAAAGAAAGAGATTAAAGTTTCAAATTAAGAAATATTATAAAGATTTCAGTCCTACCGTAACAAAGCTCAAAAGCAACTTCAAAAAGCCTTAAAATTCTTCCGAATCAGTTCTTCAGTTTTATAAGATTTCAAATAAGAATTTAAAAATTTATTATAAGAATGACTTAAGGACATTAAAATATACTCAATAACAAACAATAACGAGCTAGATTTTTAAACATAGCCTACTTACCATCAACAAGAGATGGTATAGATCTTTCGTTGTCTGAGTTTGAAAACAGAATCAATTCTTTGTTGATGAAATCATTGTAAGTCAAATGCTTTGTTGCTGTACCATATAAAAATTGCTAAGGGAAAAGTTATATAGCAATATTGTCATTATTACTGCATGAATTTCACTCTCTTTCTCCTTCTTCCCCCAGATCACCACTCTTCATGACTAACCTCTGGTAAGCCATGTAACCTACGCTGTCTCCGATCTTCCATAAAATTTGTTAACCATTCTTTTCTGTCATCAATCTTCTTCTTACTGAATGCCTGAAAGATTCCAGGTAATGATTTCACATATTAAAAAACAAAATGAATTTCCATGTAAAATTCAAATTTAGATATGGCAAATAACTATTGATTTTTAAATAATATGTACTCATAGAATTCAGGGAAGTTAAAGCTTTTTTCCAGTACGTTTTTAATCAAAAATACACTTGAACCAAGGTCTTTGAGTTAAAGAACTGGGAAAGCAAGGCAGGGGTAAAAAAAAAAAAAAAAAAAAAAAACGCTAAAATTAACCAGTTTGGGCACTGGAATTTCAAAAGAGACTTATCGTAGGAAACCAGGGCTGGAAGGAAAGGTATGGAGGGTAGAGGATGAGTATTAGAAAAGATTTCTTAAATTAACTTTATTACCAAGGTAATGGCAGCATCATCTTCAGGACCAGCATATCTAAATAAGATACGATGCCTTTCCATATCAGCAAAATATTCCTTTGCTTCTTTAGCTGTACTGGTACCCAACCCTGCACAATTTTAAAAATAAAACTGAGTGATGAACATCAATGCTGTTCAAAACCAGTAGGTGAAAAGCTGATGGGGGAAATGTATAATAGATGAATCAGGCTGGCAATACCCATACCAGCTGATTGATCTTAATATCACAAAAAGACAAGCAGCAATGTCTCCTAACATAAGTACACAACACCACCTCTGAAATGTTTTTGACAAAAAAAAAAAAAAATCTAATCCAATGTTGATCAGGCTCCAATTTAACTACTGTTGTTGTTGCAGCCCTGGTGGCTTAGTGGTTAAGAGTTCAGCTGTTAACCTAAATGTTGGCAGTTCGAATCCATCAGCTACTCCTTGGAAATCCATAAGGCAGTTCTTCTCTGTCCTATAGGGTCACTATGAGTCAGAACTGACTCAACGGCAGTGGGTTTTTTTTGTGGGGAAGGTGGTTGTTGTTCTGTGCCGTCGAGTCGGTTCTGACTCACAACGACCCTATAGGACAGAGTAGAACTGTCCCAAAGAGTTTCCAAGGAGCAGCCGGTGGATTCGAACTGATGACCTTTTAGTTAGCAGCCAAGCTCTTAACCACTGCACCACAAGGGCTCCACGATTTAACTACTAGTTAACAGAAAATACAGGGACAGACGCACATGATACACATTAAATGAATCCACAGGGATACAATCAGCAAAATCCAGAATGTAGGATTATACAGGACAAATAATCCAATTTTTTGAACAAAAAAATTGTAAGGAAAAAATACAAAAAGAAAACTCATATATTAAGAGACTTAAAAACCAAATGCAATGTGTAGACCTTGTTTGGATCTTGACTCACACCAACCTACTATAAACATGAACATTTTTTTAAAAATAATTTATTCTGTTTTTTGTTGAGAATATACACAGCAATATATACAGCAATTCAATAATTTCTACATTACAATTCAGTGACACTGATTAAATTCTTCAAGTTCCCCAATCATTCTCATGCTCCCTTTCCAAACTGTCCCTCCCTCATTAACATAAACTCACTTTTTAATACAATTGGAGAAATTTTAACACTGACTGGATATTTGATGACATTAAGGAAAGGTATGACAATGGTATTAAAGATATGGTGTTTCTAATTCTTCTAGAGATGCATACTAAAGTACTTACAGATGAAATAATATGACATCTGGTAGTCATCTCAAACACTGTGGCGACAAGAGGGCCATAAAATGGTGATTGTTAAAGGGTACAGGGTACATTATACTACCCCTCTACTTTTATTCCATAACAATTATTTTAAAATCAGCAATAGCTGGGTTTGAAGTCTAAAAGAGATAAGCCTTTATTTTTATAACATTCTTAAAACTGCTTTGTGTGACATTACTACTGACATAAATTAAGTATTTTAAGATACAAACCTTTGTAGTATTTTATTTTCCATGCTTTCTGGTTTTCTATATGTTTTTTCCACTCATCAAATTCAGGAATACTATAGAAGGAAAGTTCCTGCTTATTTTTGCTCGCCTTAATTTAAAAAAAAAAAAAAAATTAGTTTTTCTGCTATCTTTTAAGACAAGAGTATAAAAATATATTAACATAAATAGTACCTTTACAATAGGAGTAATGAACTCTTCAAGAAAACCATGCTTCAAAAGTGATGGCCAATTGTGATGGATGAAATTAATAAGCAAGCCTTTTATATGAGAACCATCTTGATCCTAAAAAAGTTAGTAAAGAGTGCTATAATTTTATATAACCAAATTTAAAGATGCATAAATGCAACAAAGAGGCAAAACTCCATTCAAATTTTAGACCTGCATTTCATATAAAACAGTAAATACTATTCTTTAGAAAAACACAGTATTTTTTCTTAAAATGCAAATAAAGAATATAGGTAGTGATAAACTGAATCTTTTTATCATTACAGAATGTATTATTATTATTATTATAGTGATTTTATAGTTTACCCAGATTTTATTAAAAGAATGATTTCAGGATAAAAATTCTTAAAAACATAGCTATGATACCACTTCGCTAGGCAAGGGAAGAGGAAACCCCTAAAGTACAGGCAAATCTGCGTCTTCTCACATTAAAATCGCACAATTTCTGCTTAAAACCAGTTAGTTGCTTTTTTAGTTGAAGATTTTCTACAAACGCTTTTACTAAGAGTACACAGAGACAAATGGACGCATATAAAATTTTACTTTTCTAGTTCTTCCTTGATTATTGCCATTTTACTACTCAAGTCCTCCTACTTTTTGTACATTCCCAATTACAGGTACGAATATTAACCATTATTCTATTGACTGATCTTTGTTGCTCGTAAATTCATCTTTTCTTCCTAATTATAAGTAGATTTCATCCTTATAATACTACACTGTGTTCTACTCTTCTCATAGTTATCGCACTTTAAAATATTTTTTAAATTACCAACCATAAAGACTGTTACCCAATAAACTAAATAATATAAAACGTGCTTCACAGAAACAGTTCCATTAAACAATGCTTTTTATGATCCCTTGATGTACAATCACTTTCACTTATTTGTTTAATATTTAAACAAATATGAAAAGGGCAATATTTTGTTTTAAGATATGAATTATAAATATGTGGCAATTTGCAAACTAACCTGATCAGTCATAATCATAATCTTTCCATAGCGTAAAGTTTTCAGAGATTCTGCATCATCATAACTTTTCTTGTATTGTAGACCAACTATTTTAATAATGTTGTTTATTTCTGCATTTTCCATGATCTGTGCAAAAATGAAAAGTGCCAGAAGTATTTTAAAGTGTTGAAATAACATGAAAAGTCAGCATTTACATTAAAATTCAACAATTGTAAAGTATTAGAAATGTCATATATACATAGGTATGTAAATTTACCTGTTTATGAGAAGCTTCCCGTACATTAAGAATTTTACCCCTGAGTGGAAAGACTCCGTATCTGTCTCGCCCAATGACACCTAATCCAGACACAGCCAGTGATTTGGCAGAGTCTCCCTCTGTCAATATCAGTGTACATTCCAGGGAATGTTTGCCACCTGAGAGAAATTGAAAATGACATATATATACCCTGAAGTCCGCATTTTACTAATGAGAAAAATCAGGCCAGAAAATTTAGTCATCACAATGATGATAGTGAGAGACTGTGAGAGTCTCAGTAGAGATGGTATATTATACTGAATTATTATCCCCTGAAAATTAGTAATATGTGGTATCTGTGGTGATTTCAATGAAGTAAAATTATACTCTGAACAGAAAATCATGTAGTCTAACTATATATGGAAACTAAAAAATCTCTATGACTAGAGGAACGAAACATTAAACATAAATCAAAATCTTGAAAGAAAAAAACTGAATCTTACCAGCATCATTAGCATCATCCAGTTTAGGAATACCTTTAATTTTACTGTACTTGACTGATGAACACTTCTTGTTGAGCTGAGTCTGAGCCTTAAACTTCACCCAGTTCAGGATACTTTCTACAATGCCACAGTTAGAAGCCTAAAAACCAAAGAATAATGGTATACAGAAAAACGAGATGTTCGTGCATTTAGCTAAAATTTACAGGCGTTAATGTGATACCTGGAATCACACAGTGTTTTAAGGCAAAATAGTAATTGTTACGGTAACAGTCACAACACATGCTAGTAAATTTTACTTGACAGTGAAAGTAGCTCAGGTAGCTATACACAGTGATCTACTGTACAGAAATAAAAACACATAAATAAAACAATGGCTTTCCTGCATAGGAGAAAAATTCTAATTTAATGAAGTCCATGAGGAATATACACTGGTTTTATTACAAGTCAATTTTGTTAACGTAGTGAAAGCTGATTTACCCATCAATTAACTAACTGGGAAATTCTAGACACTGACATTTATGATATCCTCAATACAAAACATGAGTCCTGAATTCTCTATGACAAATAAAAGATATTAACATGAAAGGAACAAGAGGATAAACTTAGGAATTTACAGTGTTTATTCTTTATATAGCTAGACGATGAGGAGTTCAACATTATATATTGTTTCCTGCAGTGATCAGTATGTGGCAAGATGTTAGCCCAAAAAGAAAAAGAAGTGAAGCCCATCCAACTCCAGATCCTAAGTTATTTTCCATTATCCTGCATGGTTGTATTTTAAGTGTATGACATGGTTTTCTGTAATGCTTGAGATATAAAGAGAAGAGATAAACTGTTTTTGACAAATCTAAACTTACCAATCTAAAATGAAAAAAATCTAAAATCAAATCACTTCATCATGAGAAAAACTGCTATGATAGCAGAAATTTGGGAAAGCATTCATATAGGTTAATTTCTACTCAGAATTCATTATGATTAGATACGAAAGTACTATTTCTATAGGCCTTAAGCTAGAACCTGAAAGCCACCTTCTGTTGTCAGTTTGTGAGAAACTATCTTTGAAATTCTAGTACTAGAATTTGACAAATATGCTATCTCCATGGCAACTGCACAGTACTCTCCCACTAAACTATAAACTTCCAAAGCAGGGTGGTGTGTGTGTGTGTGTGTGATTTATTCATCTTTACATTCCCAGTGCCCAGCAAATTAAAGGCACTTTACAGGTACTTCATGTGTGTTTACTGATGGTGTCAGTGAACGAGGGAAATGAGGCAAATCTTAGTCATATACAATAGCCAGATTACAAGAAGCTAGTAGCAGAAGCAAGGTTCAGTTAGAATTTTGAGATTTGTCTGTACACTCACTTTGTTTCAGAAAGGTTAAATATGTGCAAAGTAAAGTGAAATTTAAAAACATGTAGAGGTAAAAATGAGTAGATGAAGTTGAAATGAAAGTAGAATGGATAAAGCCAGGAATGCTACAAAGATCTGTTCATTTGCTGGAGGGAAATCTGAGCTTTGTAAGGGCCAATGCAAAGATCAAAAGCACAATTAGTTACATGATTCCCAAAGGTTTAATACTTGGCAGTATAATTTACTGCTGTATGAAACAAAAGTCTACCCTTAGAAGCTATCAGAATTAAGCTTATCAATTTGCAATGTAAGCATGCCTACACCCACAGTTACTATGATAAAAGAAACTAATCACAAATAGAATAAATAAATCAAGAAAACTACATAATCATGGCATTTTCTCAAAAAACTAGAAATAGAACTACCATATGATTCAGCAATCCCACTCCTAGGTATATACCTTAAAAACCATTGCCATTGAGTTGATTCCAACTCAAGGTGACCCTTAAAAAAAAAAAAAAAAAAAAAACCCGTTGCCATTGAGTCGACCTTGACTCATAGTGACCCTATAGGACAGAATAGAACTGCCCCATAGAATTTCCAAGGAGCGCCTGGTGGATTCAAACTGAAAACCTTTTGGTTAGCAGCCATAGTGACCCTAGAGACCTAAAAATAATGACACATACAGACATATGCACACCTGTGCTCATTGCTGCTTTGTTCACAATGGCAAATAAATGGAAACAACCAAAGTGCTCATCAACAGATGAATGGATAAGCAAATTGTGGTACATACATACAATGGAATACCATGCAACCAGAAAGAACAATGATGAGTCTGCAAAACATAACATAGATGGACCCAGACAGCATAATGCTAAGTGAAATAACTGAAGCACATAAGGACAAATATTGTATGATCCTTCTTTTATAAGAAGACAAGAATAGATAACTACAGAGAGACCAATGTTCATTGGTGCTTACCACGGAGAGGACTGGGGTGGGGAAAGTACACTTCATACTGTAGAGACTAGATATGTCTGGTGATGGGAAAAGTGGAACCAAATATGGATGTAGTGAGCATAGCCCAACCGAAGTAAGAACAAGTGTTTGAGCACATATGGATGGGTATAGGCAAATTGGTATACAGGTAGGTACAGATGTGTACACAGGTGAGAACAGACAGTAGTACTTATAGGTACATGTAAATACAAATACATGGTACAGGCACATATATTCACTGAAGACACAAATATGGATACTCCTCAGACACAACCAAACACCTTGCGACACTGGTCTTCTGCGTTTAAAGGCTTAGTACCATAGTCTCATGGGACAACTCAGTCAATTGGCATAACACAGTTCACAAAAACCATGATCTGTATCCTAGTGAAGTGAATAGCACCTCGGGTCGTAAAAGCTTGCAAGAGACCAGCTAAGACACAACTGTGGGTCTCTACTTGCCAGGAGTAAAAGAGTAAGAAGATAACCAGAAGCTCAGAGAAAAAACCAGTCTACACGAGCCACAACCTCATCTATTCTGAGACCAGAAGAACTAGATGGTGCCTGGCTATCACCACTGACCGTTCTGACTGGGGTCACAATAGTTGGTCCTGGACAGAATGGGAGAAAAATATGGAGAACTCAAATTCTTATTTAAAAAAAAAAAAAAAAAAAAAAAACAAACCCTGACAATCTGGAACAACAGAGAACATAGGACTCCCTGAGACTATCACATGTGATACTCTTTAAACCTAGAACCAAGCCTATCCAGTTCACGTTTTAGCAAAATAGTAGAGTGGCACACAAAGTAAAGGGTACCACCCATGAGATTGGTGCCCTGCTTAAAAACCGTCAGGATGAGACCAAAAAGTAAACAATTACTCAAAAGCAAAGATGAGAAGATAAGGGAGCAAGGAAACTAGAGTACTGAAAAGGGAACAAACTGAACACAATTAAAGAGAATGTTGACACTTTGCGATAAATGTAACTAATGTCACTGAAAAATCTGTGTGGAAATTGTCAAATGGGAACCTAACTTCCTGTGTAAACTTTCACCAAAAACTCATTAAAAATATTATTTTTAAAAAATTTAAATATTTCAAACAAAAAAACCCACATAATCAACTTTCAATAATAACACACACTGAAAAATAATACAAGTTTTACTCACTGCTTTAAAAAATTTTTCCGACAGCTGGCATTTGGACCCAAAACTTTTGGGTTGCAGAGTCATATTTTCCTTAGTCTGAGAATCAAAAGTTGGATTTTCAATAAGGCAATTAATAAAAACCCATATATGGTTTTTTACCTGTTGAAAACCAAAAAAAAAAAAAAAAAAAGAAAAGTCAGCATCAGAACTTATATTATTTAGTAATTCACTATAAATAACACATAAAGCATCACTTACTTGAAATGGTTTCACTGATACTCCAGCTTTGTTCTTTTTCTTAACTACTTCAATCAGTTTACCAACAACTTGATCTACTACATAATCAACGTGTCGTCCACCCTAAAAAGAAGAAAATATGGAATCCAAAATCTTCTATAGTTAAGGCAGCAGAACACTTACATATTCATTTTTTCTAGCATGAGTGTTTCATCTTCACATTTTATGAACTCAGTATTATGAATTCTATTTTCCAGAGGTATAAAATGAGTCTCAGAATGGCAGAGTTAAGATTTAAATACACCTACTCCTCACTTAACGACATTGTTAAGTTCCAAAGACTAGGACATTATGTGAAAATCAGCATTATGCAAAAATTAAGGATGCTCACCTCAGATCTCAAAATGGAGGATACAACCATCATTAGATAACTACCAAACCACTGAGAATCATGGCCCAGCCAAGGCAACACAAAACCTTAACCATCACAGCTAGTGCTTCTCTCACCTCGGCGTTCATTACTGCCAGATGTACGCCATTAATGCACAAAACAGTCAGATAGTAGATTTTCTACTATTGTCATGAATGCAAAATGTCGGTTAACAAGACAGTCAATAACTGTGGGGTAGGTGTAAGGTGTTTCTGGCCACAGAGGTAATTAATCAACTCCATAAAACTCCATATAGCCAACAAACCCAAATTTGTTTTTAATCGGTCACCTGCCCAGTTAAAAAGGTTCACCAACCTAGACTTCCTTGCAGCTAGGGGTAGCACATGACTCAGTTCTAGCCAGTGAGATGTTAGCAGAGGTCTACTGGGTGGGGCTTCAGGAAAGCTATTGTATTGCCGATTAAAAGGAAAAGATTTAGTTGGCAAATGCATTTGCTCTTTCCCATTCTGTTGTCTCCCTAGAGCTTGAAAATGAGGCATAGAGCTGTGGCAGACATCTTGAGGGCATGAGAATGAAAGCTACACGCTAAGTATAGCAGAAAACAAAGCCAGGAAGAGTATCTGTCCTCAATGACATTGTAGCGCCACAGTACTTGCCTAGGACTGCCTACTCCCAATCTTCAGTTATGACAGGAAAAACAAAACCTTTACATGTTTAAGCCACTATACATTAGTTATTACATGTAACAAAATGCAATCATAACTGACACACAATTTCTGTTGACTACAGAAAGTGATCCTGGGTTATAAAAAACACCGAAGTTAAAAAAAAAGTTAAAACTTAAAACAAGAATGTGACATGCTATCTGCCATTCCAAGGAATTTGAACTCTATTTCGTAGGCTTTAGGATTTCAAAATGAGATGAAATTCTTCTCATCTAATAGCATTTATGTACACTAATGACCATAACAAAGTGTTAGGCAATAGAAGTGTATATCCTGGAAGAATCTAAAGTAGATAATATGTCCTACATCTGACCCCAAACAGACTCATCTCCTATTAATCTCTCTTCTCAACCTAAACCAAAGACACAGAATAAGGAATTTGTTATCATTCTAAATGTCATAAAACATAAGCACATTCAACTATAAACACTAATCATATACATTCATTTCTCAGTGGATGTTTAAATAAATTGTAAAACAGCTATTTCATTAAAAATAATTCATTTTCATAAGTCAAAGCAGATTTGCGTGGTGAGTTTTCTGTTTATTTTCATTTTTCTTTTTTGGTGATGGTGGTTGTTTATTTTGTTGTTTTAATGAAGGACTATTCTGCCACAGACTTAGAAACAAGTAGCGTACTTACTTTTGTAGTTGCAATACTATTTACAAAGCTAATTTGCTGGAATCCTTTTTCGCTCAAAGTGAGACAAACATCCCATCTTTCATTCGCAAGTTCATGAATAACTTTCAGGGCCACCCCAGTTTCATCCAATTTGTCTTTTACATAAAGATCTACATAACTTCGAAATCCATTTACCTATTAATTTAAAAAACAAAAGCAATAAACAATCTTATACCAGCTGCTCAACTAGGTGAATGCCATCAGGTACGTACCATACCCTCACGTTTCCTTTCATTCACAATAGCTCTTATTTCATAGACTCCAACCTTTATGAACTTTCCTTACTCTACTCTTTGATCCTTATCCCTTAAAAAGGAATTCATTTACATGTGTACTTGATAAAGAGAGGATATGAAGGGACAACTGGACAGGTAAATTATTATAAATTCTTTCAAAAATTTAAGTTTTTAAAATGACAAAGCAGACATCCAGTTTCAGCTCAAACAAGCTGAGAGCTGAAAGAAAAAATAAAAGCAGCAGCAGCTTTCATCCTCACAACAAGAAACAAAATTAAAGATTTTTCATGAACACATCAAAAAATTAAGATCACAGGAGAGATGGCCATCCCAAAGTCTGGAGAGAAACAGGTGTCTGAAAGGAGACACAGAACCTGAGCATTTGGTTACCTGGGGTAGAAGCTGCCTGAAGTCATATAGGCCAGTAGGAACATTAAACTAGAAATTGTGACTAATACCTACAGGCTAAGTACGGACTAGTGTGAGTGTGTGAAGCTCCTGGGGGTGGTAGTCATAAGTGATGCCTTAGTTTTTTGTAGGCTTTTCATTCAGGAAACCCACCAGGCTCCCACAGGGACTATCAGGGAGAATCCAGAGAGAGTTCTTCCCATAGTACTGGCTGGGAGAGAAGAAAAGCAGCCACTGGAAAAATCAACCCTGACCCATATCCCTTTAAAAAAAAAAAGGAAGGTTTAATTTGCAGGGGAGAGAACACTGGTGGAGAGCACTGGTGAGACACCTTATAGTTAAAGGAACTCTGTCCAGCCCCAGCCCCCACATATGTCACTTAAGTTCTTCATTTTTTTTTTTAAAGGCTTATTCTGCAGGACAGGGGGGCCTCAAGGACATGGACTGAGAACACTAGTGGATACTTGCTGTAGCTGGAGGACGAGGATAGAGGGCAGCGGCAAATCTCTACCTTTGGTGGAGGGGAAGAGACACTATGAAGGCCAAAACCCTGACACAGGCCCACTGTGCGTTCCAAAGACTGAGACTTAATCAGACATTGAAGAACACCGCCCCCACACCCTATCACCATGCTAACAAGCCTTCTGTAATAACAGTGGGTTTCAGCTGGGAGAGATAAAAGACAGGTCCTCTCTGAGGAGCAGCAAAAAGGGAAGGTCCAAAGCCAAGAGGAGAGACAAAAACAAGGTCACCAGAAGAATCTGAAGTCTTTACTATCCACAGCAAGAATGAGTCTCAACACTAGGAACTACAGCAACAAGAAACTTCAAACGCAACCCAGCTCCTGGATGAATTAACAGAAATCCCCAAACTAAAGGCCTATTTGCCTCAGTATCTACTGCCCCATACAACATGTCCAGTTTGCAATAAAAATGTACAAGGCATGCCAAAAGGCAGGGGAAAAAAATCCACACACATTCTGAAAAGATAAAGAAATCATCAAAATCAGACTCAGATATATCTGTAACTATCAGATAGGGCATTTGAAATAACTATGATTATTATGTTAAAGGCTCTCACGGAAAAGGTAGACAATATGCAACTTCAGCAGAGAGGTAGAAACTATAAGAAAAATCAAATGGAAATGCTAGAAATCAAAAATACAGTAGCACAAATTAAGAATGCCTTAGATGGGTACATCACTGGACTTGACACAGCAGAAAAAGAATCAGTGAACTTGAAGATAGAGCAATAGAAATTACATGAACTGAAAACACAAAAAGAAAAAAGAGTGAATAAAACAGAACAGAGCATCCAAGAACTATACAGGACATCAAACAATACAGCTTATGCATAACTGGAATACCAAAAGGAAAAGAATGGGCAAAATAAATATTTGAAGAAATAATGGCCAAATATTTTCCAAAATTAGTGATAGACACCAAACCACAGATCCAAGCAGCTCAGAGAACATGAAGCAGGATAACCACCCCCCCTACCCCCAACACACACAGAGGCACATCACATTCAAATTTCAGAAAACCAAAAATAAAGAGAAAATCTTCAAGGCAGCCAGAGGAGTGGAGGACACCATACCAACAGAGGAACAAGGATAAGAATTACAGCACACTTCTCATCACACATGGGGTTGCCATGAGTTGGCATTGACTTGACAGCAACTTGTTTTTTGGGTTTTTTTCCTCATCAGAAACCACGCAAGCAAGATGACAATGGGGTAACATCTTTAAAGGGTTGAAAGGGAAAGAAAAAAAACAAAAACAAAACCTGTCAACCCAGAATTCTATATCCAGAGACAATATCCTTCGAAAGTGAGGGAGAAATAAAGACTTTCTCAGACAAACAAAAACAGAAGGAATTCAAAGCCAGCAGACCTGCACTGCAAGAACTGTTAAAGGTAGACCCTTAGGCAGAAGGAATATGATTAAAATTAGAAGTTTAGATGTATAAGAAATAAGAGCAATAGCAATGAAAGTAAAATATAATCTTTCTTCATGTTTTTAATTGCTCTAAATGATAACTACTTAAAGCAATAACAAAAATAATGTCACTGATTTTGGAAAATGTTTTGTCATTATTTTTTCAAATATTCTCCTGCCCATTCTCTGTTTCTTCTCCTTCTGGTGACTGTAGTGTATGTAAAAATGAAATGTATAATGAGAACGACACAAGGGATGGGAGGAGAGAAACTGGTAATATACTATTACAAAGTCTTGTCATTACACATGAAGCAATATAAAATTATCTGAAGGTGGACTCAAACCATTTGCAAACTCTAGAACAACCACTAAAAATGTTTTTTTAAAAAAATGTTCTCATCACACATGGGGTTGCCATGAATCAGAACTGACTTCCTTTTTATCTCTCTTTACTTAGTATAAATAAGAGATAAAAAGGAATCATTAAAAAAAAAAAAAGCTCAATTAAAACCAGAGGAGGCAGAGTAAGAGGAAAAATAAACAAAGAACAGATACAACCAGAAAACAGTTAGCAAGATGGTAGATTTTAAACCAAATATATCAATAATCACTTTAAATGTGAATGTTCTAAACACACCGGTTAAAAGAGAGAGATTGTCAGATTAGATTTACAAAGCAAGATCCATCTACAGACTGTCTACAACATGGCAAAATATTAATCTATTTTATAAGACACTTACAGGCAATTTCTTTCCATTAAACATGACTTTGACCCCTTTGCAGGAGCCTGCCAAGTCATAGGCTCTTCTGGTCATGAGGGCCACGATATCCTTGTCAAGTTTTTCCATCTTAAATTTGGACAGATCTGGTTGGAATGTTATGCATGTGTAATCTTCACCATCAAAATGTTTAATTTTGGCTTCAGAAGTCTTCATCATATTATTCATCCACGTCTTCAAAAAAATTCAAACATTTCTATAATATTTCTACATTTCATAATACATAATATAGTTTATGAAATATATTCATATACCACAAGTATATCCATTTTCCAACCTCACAGCAAACCAAACAAATCCTAAAACTGATATTACAGATGGAAAATCTTAAAATACTACTTTTATAACAACCTCATATTGAAAATAAGCATAACTAGCTGTACAACTTTATATACTGTCAGTAAAAGATATTTTACAAAAGTAAACAGCATTATGTTTTCTGAAGAAAATACTTTAGCTTACTTAAAATGTGAAATTATTTTCAAAGACCTACAAGGAATAAAATAAATGTGAATTTGAGGAGTTAATGATTAATTTTTTAAGCATGCTGAGAGGATATATTTCAATGAGCCTATGACGTTCAGGTCATTTTTACTAACGTATAACTAAATTAAAGGAAAGCCTATTAAATATTTTTGTTTTAAAGGAATAGGAAAGAGACAAGCTTCTATCAAATTTCCCAGGCATTATGATGTCTCTTCACTCTTTCACTCTGATGACTTGTTCAATGATTTTAAAAAAATGAGTTATATAGGTATCATTGTAATTTACCTAAGGTTCTACTATTTCAGAAAAACAACAAAAACATGTTTTTTTTTTTAAAAAAGGACACAAATCTATCATACCTGTTTAAAACTATGTTTGTATTCCTTGCACGCCGTTTCTACTGTGAACTTTGTACTGAAAATATTACAAAGTTTTGCACCATAACCATTGCGACCACCTATAAGGACAATTAAATATGAAAGTTTTAAAGGAAAGTATTTTAAAGTAACTTTGTTCACTTACCAACCACAAGGCAAGTCTGTTACAAAACACTTCCACTTACATCTAATGTATAGTTCAAAGAGTATACTCAGACTTTGTTATTTAAAGAAAAATACAATTAAGAATTAGCATATATAACAGCATGATTTAAGACTGCATTTGGTAGATTCATTGTATTCGTTACAATTTCAATGAAATTAAGCTTGGTTATCTCCTAAAACCAAGTAAGTCTACATGACTGATTTGTCTATCAAAGTCACTTCTTTATAGCAAAATTTTAATCTATATTACTTCTTAGAGCCTTTGTTTTGGAACTATCAATTACTTGTGCAAAATAAATAATAAAACGTTTTTGGTCAAACCATTTTCAACTCTATTTACAGAGTCTAGATTTTCAATCTTGACCCTCTTAAAGAAAACAATTTAAAAGTAATTGGATAGATCCCTCATCCATTGCTGGTGGGATTTTAAAATAGTGCAGCCACTGTGGAAAACAGTTTGGCAGTTCCTCAAAACAGTAAACACAGAATTACCGTACTGCATTCCCTTTTCTGGTATAATATTAGTACACTGAAGAAGAGGAAGACGATTAGGCTTACGTATCTGTTGTGTCTGTCTCGTGGCCTCAGCTCTAGACCTACTAAAACGACCCACTTAATCTCAGTCCTCCAGGATTTATATACTCCTAGGTATATAACCAAAAGACTTCAAAGCAGGAAAAAGAATTGAAAGCAAACAGATACTTGTACATCAGTGTTGACTGCAGCATTATTCACAATAGCCAAAAGGTGGAAAAATGTAAATGTTCATCAACAGACAAATGGATAACAAAATGTGTTTTATTTACATTCATATATATGTGTATATATATACACACACATATACATATATATGTACACACACATATATAATACATATACATATTATATGTACACTCACAAAGGAATATTACTCAGCTATAAAGGAAATGGAGTAATGATACATGCTACAACATGGATGAAACTTGAAAACATTATGCTGAGTGAAATAAGTCTGTTACAGAAGCACAAATGTTGTATGATCTCACTTATATGAAATATCTATAATACACAAAGGCATAGAGACCAAAGTGCGTTAGTAGTTACCGGGAAGGGAGGGGGATGGAGAAGGAGTCATAGCCCAGGGGGCAGTTGAGTTTCTGCTAGGGTGATGGAAAAATCTGGAAACAAACAGTGATGATGGTTGCACATGATAAATGTAATTAATGTCACTGAATTGTACATGTAAAAAAAATGTTGAAACGGCAAATACTGTTATATATATTTTTACCACAAAAAGATTAAATAATCCCAAAACACACGGCGCTTATGTAATAACCAATTCACACATACAGGAGTCACACCGGTCTTACTTCCATTAGTACTCTAAATCAAAACTCAAACTGTCAGTCAAGTTAGAGATCCAGCAGTTCTAATGTCCAAGTCAATGTACTATCAGATTCAAGCTTTTAAAATATCACTGCCAGTGTATTATCAAGATAATACTTATATACAGTAGCTTTTTTCTTACTGTGGCAAAATATACACAAATAAAATTGAGTATTTGAACCATATTTGAGTGTACAATCCGATGGCATCAACTGCCCCCTGGCCTATGACTCCTCCATCCTCCTCCCTTCCCAGTAACTACTAATGCACTTTGGTCTCTACGCCTTTGCGTATTATAGATATTTCATATAAGTGAGATCATACAACATTTGTGCTGCTGTAACAGACTTATTTCACTCAGCATAATGTTTTCAAGTTTCATCCATGTTGTAGCATGTATCATTACTCCATTTCCTTTATAGCTGAGTAATATTCCTTTGTGAGTGTACATATATGTATATGTATGTATATGTGTGTGTATATATATACACATATATATGAATGTAAATAAAACACATTTTGTTATCCATTTGTCTGTTGATGAACATTTACATTTTTTCCACCTTTTGGCTATCGTGAATAATGCTGCAGTCAACACTGATGTACAAGTATCTGTTTGCTTTCAATTCTTTTTCCTGCTTTCAAGTCTTTTGGTTATATACCTAGGAGTATATAAATCCTGGAGTTATAAATCACAATGTTGTGCAACCGTCATCACTACGTTTCCAAAACCTTTTCATCACCCCAAACAGAAACTCAGAATTAAGCAGTAACTCTACATCCTTCCACCCAGCCCATGGTAACAACGAATCTACTTTTGTCTCTATGCATTTGTCTATTCTAAATATTTCATATAAATGGGATTATACAATATCTGTCCTTTTGTATCTGGCATATTTCACTTAGCATAAGTTTTCAAGGTTCATCCATGTTGTAGCATGTATGAGAACTTCATTCCTTTTATGGCTAAATGATATTCTATTGTATGTTATGTACCAGATTCTGTTTATATATTCATCTCTCGATGGACACTTGTGTTGTCTTCACGTTTTAGCTATTGGGAATAATGCTTCAAGGAACATTAGTGTACAAGTGTCTGAGTACAACAGTGTTTTACAGATACTAATTCTGAAAAGGATTTTCTCACCAAAAAACTGTACAAGTTTCCCCTTCTATAATATTTTTATATAGAAATAGTCAGAGATTTTACGTTAAGAGAACAATATTTTTCCATCAAAATTTCAATCAACATTTAGACTTTACCTGTAACTTTTTTCTCATCATCGTCGTAATTACTGGATGTTAAAAGTTGTCCAAAAATTAAAGCAGGAACATATACTTTCTCTACTTTATGTTCTACTACTGGAATGCCTTTTCCATTATTCCAAATGCTTATAATGTTAGATTCACTGTAAATAAAGAAGCAGAATCAGAGCTGAAGATATTTAAAGATACAATGATTAAATTCCATAAAAAGTAAAGTAATCCAGAATAAACCTGAGTGATTATAAGCAAGATGCCAGCCATTATCAATTAGAAGGCACTGTTTAAGTTTATATTTCAAGAAACACTTGAAGACGCATTTCTATCCCTGAGTACACAACTCAAATTAGGATCACTGTGATCTGCAAAACAGTAATGCAGTTTTTTTCAGGGAAGAAACTCAACTTCCCATAAAGTTGTAAGAGCAGTGAAGTTTTTTACAAGAAGCCAGCTAGAAATCAAGTTTTCTCTTCACGTGCATTAGCTGTGATCTTCCTGCTTCCTTGTATTATTCCACTGCCAGGTGAACCACAAGCCCTCAGAGCCACTGGCCATTGTCATTTTCATTTCCTGCCTAACCTACACAACAGACAGAAAAGGGACAACCTGGAATGGGTCCCATTTTCAGCCTAAATATAGAACTGTTTGTATTGGAGCAATCATTTTATAAATTAATTTTAATGCTTTTAAATAAGCAGATATTTTCATTCTTTTAAGGTGTTTTTCCATCACAAAACCATCAGTTTTAGCCCCCAGTGGTGTTGAGCAGAGGCTCCTACAGCTAACATCGACTTGATACAGGCAATAGTGTAGATGGAACATGTGCTGACTCCATTTGTTATGCATATTACATACCATGATACCTTTACCTACTTAAAAGCCAAATTTGCAAAGAAACACAGCTTTGTGGTCAGCACTGAGACAGGGCTTTAGAAAGTAAATAGCTACCATTTGCCAATTTGACTTTCAATTATTCTTAGACACAGTTTTTACTCATACCTACATATCTAATCTCTCAAAAGTTATTAGAAATAGGTGTTCCGCTAAAAAATTAAGTTACAAAAACCAAAATGAAAGAAAGTCAAAGATTCAGGCGGAATTAATTAAAAGAAAAAAATTAACTAAAATATAACTCGTAAACACATCGTCTTCCTTTCCCAAATCAGCAACCAACTTTCCTTTCCCTATCTCCCTAATACAGTCAATTCTCCTAGACAGCTAGAATTTTGATATCATTTTTGTATTCACATCTCTTGATCTAGACTTATCACTTTCTCTAGACTGATTATCATCAAGACATATTAGTTTTTCCTATTAGATGCATTTCTTATCAGTATCAGTCCTTTCCTCATTACAAATGCCAGTATGAGTCTAGATTAGTATCACCTCACACATGGATTACTTCAACTGTCTCCTTGCTAGCCACTCCTCTTACATTCTGTATAATGACAGATGTGATAAAGCTGTCATAACACAACATTTTGCTCCAAACTCAGCAGCAGTTCCAGCTTTTCTACAAAATCAAGCTTAAAGGTTCTCTACTACATGTTCAAGGTCATTATCCACAACCCTGCTTACATCCAAATTTAATTGCCACTACTCTGCGACCAAACCAAGACGAAACCCGTTGCCGTCGAGTCGATTCTGACTTATAGCGACCCTATAGGACAGAGTAGAACGGCCCCATAGGGCTTCCAAGGAGCAGCTGGTGGATTCGAACTGCTGACCTTTTGGTTAGCAGCCGAGCTCTTAACCACTAGGCCACCAGGGCTCCTACTCGGCAACACTGCATCCTAATTTTCCTTCAGGTCGGTTTTATTACTTGTCTATATTGATTCCCAATTCTTCGATTTCTTTGTTACATTGGTCTTTCCCTTGTTTACAATGTCTTGTCTGCTTTGTCTAACCAAATTTTACTCAAATTTCGACAGCCACTTTATAACTTCAGCTCTTCCATTATGCCCCAGTGTTTCTCAACCCTCCTTATATCATGACTAGCAAAAAAAAAAAAAAAAAACCCTAAATTTACTGGAGATCTCAGAGATAAATTAGATTATCTCACTTGGGGGTAAATACTCTCTGCAAAATAAATGGTTGAACACCCAAATATATAACAATTGCAAATTGCTTACTGTTCTTTCACTTGTGTATCATATTTCCAGAGCTAAAACAGTGGATCTTAGCGACAAGGGTCATGTATTAAACAATACTTTTTTATACTCCCAAACAGTTCCTAGCTTTGGCTTATAACCCACAATTTATTAACGTTGTTGTGTGCCATCGAGTCAATTCCAACTCATAGCAACCGTACAGGAAAAAGTAGAACTGCCCCATACCCAGGGTTTCCTAGGCTGTAGTCTTTACAGGAGCAGATTGCCAGGTCTTTTCTCCTGCAGAGCCATTGGCGGGTTTGAACCACCAACCTTTCAGTGAGCAACTGAATGCTTAACCATTGCACCACCAGGGCTCCCTCTAAAATTTATTAAGCACCTTTTTTCCACAAGTAACTTCATGGAGCTTATAAACGAATAGAAAAGAACTGTAAAGGAGAAAAAGAAAGGCAGAGAATGAAAAGTACAGATCCTAAGCATCTTAGAATGACACAAAAGTCAAAACACTCATAAGAAAACCTCAATGTTTCATCCTCTTTAGTATTAAAAAGAAAAAAAAAAAAAAACCGTTGCCATCAAGTCGATCCTGACTCATACTGACCCTACTTAGTATATAGTACTCTAATTAAGATAGGCATTTTGTAAATTGATTACCTTCACAGTTTAGAAAAAATTAAGATTTGGTATCTACTACATCCAGTAAGTCTGTATGAGTATGAGATCTAGACTTTCTATCAAGTCATCTGTCCATTACAATATTTAAATCTATATCACTTCCCAGATCTGATATTTATTTCTGTAATCTGTAAACAATAACTCAGAATTCTATATTTTTTGCTCCATTAATAATTCTCATAGAAATATTAGGAATAAGAATACTGTTTGAATAAGTCACAAATTATGTTTCAAAAATAATTAAAGCAAAAAAACCCCTGGAGAACAGTATCTGATATTCATCAACTAGTAAGAGATTAATTATGATATACTGACATAATCAATACTTTGGAAGAGTTAGAAAGAATTAAGCAGATCTATTTTAGTTAATAAGGAAGGCTGTCCACAATATACTGAATAAAACTAAAAAATATAAAACAGTATATGTGATCTCATTTGTTTTAAAAAATATATATGGATATATATCTTAGCCTGAGTATGTATCATTTTTTTAAAAAACTATAGTTTTGAGTTTTTCAACACTAAAAGAATACTTTAAGCTATAGGAATAGTTAGAATTCTGTTAATGTGCTTTCCATAATTTTTTTTATCATAGATGTCAGCAGATAAGTTGTTCTCAATAATAACCACTATGTTATATTATTTAATGAGTTTTAAGCAGTCATGTAAGACGTTGCTCCAAAGTCTCTAATTTTCTAGAGTTGTCCAAATTCTGCAGGATGTCCCTTCCTAATCTATTTCTATGCCTTTTGTAACTATGGCTGTTTCCTTAACTTTTAGTATTCCCACATCACAGAGTACTATAGAGAAATAAAGAATAAGAGCTAAGCTGTGCTACACATCCTAATCATTTAACCCATCGACTTTTTTTTTAAATTTAACTTCTCCTTTACACAATACAAAGTATATGTGCACAAAGCACAAATGAAGATAAAAATCCGCTACACAGAAATATTAAGAATAAAACACAAAGGATACTAAAAACAGACAGCAGAGAAAACTGGGTCAACTGGATAAACAGCATAAGATAAATTTTTCCCATTTTAATTCTGCTTTAAAATGATCTCTTAACTAAAAGATCTAACTTAAGCAAAAAATAAATCTCTAAACTTCATTTTAATAAAAAAATAACATTTATTCTATACTATATAGAGAAAGAAGCCCAGGTGGTGCAGTGGTTAAGAGCTCGGCTGCTAACCAAAAGGTTGGCAGTTGGAATCCACTAGCCGCTCCGTGGAAACCCTATGGGGCAGTTCTACTCTGTCCTATAGGGTCACTATGAGTTGAAGTCAATTTGACGGCAATGAGTTGGTTTTTTTAATATGTAGAAAAGGGAAAAACAAATGACTTTATGGACAAAATTCACAAAAGACAAAACGTTATGGTTGAATTTCAGGAATAAAACATAAGGAACAGTAATTTCTCACAAAATGCTTTCGATTTGCCATTTTAAAATACATATAAAATTCAATTACGGCTCAATAATCTCTCGCCAATAATTTGTAAACAGGAAAAATATAAAAAAGAGGGTAAAAAAATGCATTCTTTCTTCCTTGTCCTAGCTGACAATAATTATATATATACAAAAATCAAGGAATTTTTTTTTGGCAGAGGTAGTTTAAATGAAGTAGAGGGAAATAAGAATAAATTGATATGTGATTGCCATTAAGAATCAAATAAATTCAGTTATAAATCCATCTTACTCTAATGCACATACAAAAATATTTGTGGATTAAAAAGAAAGTGATAAAGGCACTAGTTAAATAGAATTACTCTTTGTACAACATCAATAATAAACTGATATGCAAAGTACACTACCCAGAGCCATTATCTAGATTACAGAATTGTCATACAGCTAACTTCTTTGTCAGTTCGTTATACTGGGATTCTATATAAGCTTTTTTTTAAAGTCCACATTGTTGATTAATGTGTCTAGTAACAATTAAGATAGAAGAATTCCAACCATGTTCATCAAGAATGTATTTAAGGAAAGCCAGTTCTTCATAGTTTTCAACCAGAATCTTTAAATTCAGACTTACAAAAAGCTTTAAGATATCCATCACTTGTCTGTCAGTTTGTTGTACTGTAGTGGCTTGCATGTTACTGTGATGTTAGAAGTTATGCCACCAGTATTTCAAATACCAGCAGGGTCACCGATGGTGGACATGTTTCAGCTGAGCTTCCAGACTAAGACAGACTAGGAAGAAGGACCTGGCGATCAGCTTCTAAAAAACTGGCCAGTGAAAACCTTATGAAGAGCAGTGGAACAAACACTGTTTGATATAGTGCCACAAAGATAAGCCCCTCACGTTGGAAGGCATTCAAAATACGACTGGGAAACTCCTCAAAGTAGAGTTGACCTTAATGACTTGGATAGGGTCAAGCTTTGGGGACCTTCGTTTGCTAATGTGGCACGACTCAAAATGAGAAGAAACATCTGCAAACACTCCTTAATAATTGGAACATGGAATGTACAAAGCATGAATCTAGGAAAATTAGAAGTTGTCAAAAATGAAATGAAACACATAAAGATTGATATCCTAGGCATTAGTGACCTGAAATGGACTCATACTGGCCATTTTGGTTTGGACAATCATGGTCTACTGTGACGGAAATGACAAACTCAACAGAAATAGCATAGCATTCATCATCAAAAAGAACATTTCAAGATCTATTCTGAAGTACAATGCTGTCAGTGATAATATCCATATACCTACAAGGAAGACCAGTTAATATGACTATTATTCAAATTTACGCACCAACCACTGAGGCCAAAGATGAAGAAATTAAAGATTTTACCAACTTCTTACAGTGTTAAATTGATCAAACATAATCAAATTATCAAACAAGATGCATTGATAATTAATGATGATTGGAATGAAAAAGTTGGCAACAAAAAAGAAGGATCAGTAGTTGGAAAATATGGCCTTGGTAATAGAAACAACGCCAGAGATCGCACAATAGAATTGTGCAAGACCAACGACAAATACCGTTTTTCAACAACATAAACGGCAACTATACATGTGGACCTCTCCAGATGGAGTACACAGGAATCAAATGAACTACATCTGTGGAAAGAGATGATGGAGAAGCTCAAAATCAACAGTCAGAACAAGGCCAGGGGCCGACTGCGGAACAGACCATCAACTGCTCAAACGTAGGTTCAAGCTGAAACTGAAGAAAATTAGAACAAGTCCACAAGAGCCAAAGTATGACCTTGAGTATAACCCACCTGAATTTAGAGAACATTTCAGCAATAGATTTGATACACTGAACACTAATGACCGAAGACCCAGACGAGCTGTGGGATGACACTGAGGACATCATACGTGAAGAAAGAGAAAGGTCATTAAAAAGACAGGAAAGAAATAAAAGACCAAAATGGATATGAGAGACTCTGAAACTTGCTCTTGAACACAGAGTAGTTAAAGCAAATGGAAGAAACAACGAAGTAAAAGAGCTAAATACATGATTTCAAAGGGTGGCTCAAGAAGACAAAGTAAAGTATTATAATGACATGTGCAAAGACCAGGAGCTAGAAAACCAAAAGGGAAGAACACACTTGGCATTTCTCAAGCTGAAAGAACTGAAGAAAAAGTTCAAGCCTCGAGCTGAAACATGGTAGGATTCTATGTGTAAAACACTGGACAAAACAGCAAGCATCAAAAGAAGATGGAAGGAATACAGAGTCACTGTACCAAAAAGAATTGGTCGACGTTCAACCATTTCAGAAAGTAGCATATGATCAAGAACTGATGGTATTGAAGGAAGGAGTCCAAGCTGCACTGAAGGCATTGGCTAAAAACAAGGCTCCAGGAACTGATGGAACACCAATTCAGATGTTTCAACAAATAGATGCAATCCTAGAAGCACTCACTCGTCTATGCCAAGAAATTTGGAAAACACCTACCTGGCCAACCAACCGGAAGACAGCCATTACTTGTGCCCTTTCTAAAGAAAGATGATCCAACAGAATACGGAAATTATTGAACAATGTCGTTAATATCACATGCAAGTAAAATTTTGTTGAAGATAATTCAAAAACTGTTGAATAGACCGGGAACTGCCAGAAATTCAAGCCAGATTCAGGAGAGGACGTGGACTAAGGGATATCACTGCTGATGCCAAATAGATGTTTGCAGAAAGCAGAGAATACCAGAAAGATGTTTACCTGTGTTTTACTGAATATGCAAAGGCATTCGACTGTGTGGATCACAACATAATTTGTTAATTATGGATAACACCACAATAACAGGAATTCCAAAACATTTAATTGTGTTCATGGGGAACCTGTACATCGACTGAGGCAGTAGTTCGAACAGAATAAGAGGATACCGAGTGGTTTAAAATCAGGAAAGGTGTGCATCAGTGTTGTATCCTTTCACCATACTTATTCAATCTGTATGCTGAGCAAATAATCAGACTGGACTATACGAAGAATGCAGCATCAGGATTGGAGGAAGACTCATTAACAACCTGCGTTACACAGATGACACAACCTTGCTTGCTGAAAGCAAAGAGGACTTGAAGCACTTACTGATAAAGATCAAAGACCTTCAGTACGGATTATACCGCAACATAAAGAAAACAAAATTCCTCACAACTGGACCAATAATAAGCAATAACATGATAAACAGAGAAAAGACTGAAGTAGTCAATGATTTCATTTTACTTAGAGCCACAGTCAATGCCCATGGAAGCAGTAGTGAAGAAATCTAACAACGTATTGCACTGGGCAAATCCGCTGCAAAAGACCTCTTTCAAGTGTTAAAAAGCAAAGATGTCATTTTGTGGACTAGGGTACGCCTGACCCAAGCCAAGGTATTTTCAATCACCTCATACATATGTGAAAGTTGGACAATGAATAAGGAAGACAGAAGAAGAGATGGATGACTTTGAAATATGGTATTGGCAAAGAATACTGAATATACCATGGACTGTCAGAAAAATGATCAAATCTGCCTTGGAAGAAATACAGCCAGAATGCTCCTTGGAAGCGAGGGTGGCAAAACCTCACCTCACGTACTTTGGACGTGCTATCTGGAGGGACAAGTCCCTGGAGAAAGAAGAACATTATGCTTGTTGAAGTAGACGGTCAGCAAAGGAGAAGACGACCCTCAACAAGACGGACTGCCCCATGACTGCAACCATGGGCTCAAGCACAGCAACGACCGGTTGGGAGGACGGCGCGGGACCAGGCAGTCTCTCATTCATAGGGCTGCTATGAGTCAGAACTGACCTGATGGCACCTAACAACAACGATCTATTACTCCTAATTCGTTCTCCTAAAACATGATAAATGATCGATGGTATTGTTTTTAACTTACAATTTCCTAAATAAGAAAAGGAACCTTGACAGCTAAAATTTCCTTAAAACAATCTTAAACTTCTGTATGGATCGTACCTTAAAAATGTCCTGTGTTAAAGGAAAAAAAAACCTCCAGTGCACCTTACCATATAAATTCTCAAGAATATATTCGTTATAGATAGAATCCAAAAGAAAAAAGGAAGAAAAAGAAACATCAAGAACTTCAATAGCATATTTACATAATAGAATTTTCATATAAGATACAGTTAATTTCATCTTAAAACCAAATATAAGTTATATTTTTACTATATCATTAATCTTATGCCACCTGAAATTAGAATACTGATGAGAAGGCTATACCAGAACTGTTAAATCTTCATGTTCATTAAAGAAAATTTGTAAAATCATGCTATATTTCTAATAAAATTATAAAGGGTAAATATTTTACAAAAGGCATGTCTGTGAAAACATAAAAGTGAATGTGACGACTATGTTTCTATTTTAAAATCATTATTTTCACCCCCCTCAAAAAAAATCACAATGAGATCTAATTAGCTAAACAGCTGGTATATTTTCTTTAACATCAGCAATTCCGATTTTATAAGTGATGTTATAAATAATGGAAAAGTTCAAATGCCAGTCAAGAAAAGTCAATTTAACCCAAAATGTTTCTGGAATAGTATTAACAGTCCTTGGCCCTGAGTCCCAGAGTAAGCGTAAGAAAGACAAGATGGAGTGATTACTCCAGCATGTGGAACAGCATCCACAGCACTAAAGACAAGAGGCAGAAAAAGCTCTCCAAGAGCTCCCATAGCAAGGTGGGGATGTACTTTGGGGGAAAAGGTCATGAATGACAGAGAACAGAAACAAACTAGTATGATGCTCTCTCTGGCTAAAAGAGGCAAAAATCACAAGGTCTCAAGCAACAGGGAATCTAAGGAGTACTAGCCATATACATTATTCACTTGAGGAATATTCAAAAGTTAGGAACTACCTGAATAAAACAACTTACTTAGCATATAAATTTAAAGTAACCTTAAAATATACTTACGGATCAATAGAAACTTTAATGCAGGTCATGTTCTTATCCCTCTGTTTATTGTCAGCTGCATTAACTATAAAATTAAACATTTTGAAGAATAATATACAAAATAATGTAAATAAACAAATACATGGACGCAACCACATATGCATCACTAGTTAATATAAATATCTACATATAATAGCTAATGACAGTAAGTTTTGCTAACTTCTAATACAAAACTGTATTTTCAGAATAATATTCCAAAATTTTATATCACAGATTACTTTAAGTAATGCAAATGTAAACAAAACCGAGGGGGAGGGGAAGTGTTTTAGTGACATCTAAAATAAACAAAAGTAAACATCTTCACTTATAACATCCTAATCCAGGACTGAAAAGTTAAAAAAAAAAAAATTAATACTATTTTATCTTGGTAACAAATAACTACTTTCTCTTGCTCTCCTTCAATAAATATGATTTTATAGACAGATGAACCGAAACCAACCAGTTATTTTTTAATTACAAAGGCAAAATCTTTAACACTCCGGAAATCAAAATTCTAAATGCTATATAACTGGGAATAAAAAATTTTTGCATTAAGCACTGCTTTAAAACATTTTAAGAACAAGCTAGTTGTCACGCTGAACATAAATCATTTAAAAAATGCCCCAATAAGCACAGTGTAACCTAAAATAGCAAAATTAGGTAGATAGCTGGGAGGCAAGAGTGAAAGGCACAAAATGTTAAGTAACCAGTTTTACTCTCCTACCCTTTTCCCAAAGATCTGAGAGGATGAAGCTCTACCCAAAAGGAAAGAGAACCTCAGAGACCCACACAATCCCACTGTCTGGAAACCTCAAATGACACTGATGAGGTGGAAGAGCAAGAATCCCAGAAAGTCCTTGGTTCAGAACACCTCCAAAGTGCCAGCATCTCATAGGAGTCAAGAAGTATCAGTGCACCCCTCACTGTGATTCACTTAATCATGTGAGTGGGAGAGGGCAGAAGCCACTTAGCTTGGCAGCCCAGCAGAAGTACTGATTTGTTGGTGAAAAACAGGTACAAACTTGTCACGTTCCACCTCAGACTCAGTGAATCGGCACGTCCCCCAGGCACAACTCCAGATGACTGCACACCCAGGACCACAGACCAACTGTAAGACTGCTCATCAAATACAACACATTCAGTTTACAGATCCACAAAATGAAGCACAGGTATGAAGCAGAGATATGAAAATATTACAGCTACTGGTATGAATTTTCTGAAGTATATTTAAATGTAGCATAAAAGCCAGAGATGTCCCTTTAAAACCTGCACTGTAAGTTCTGTCTTTTTAAATAGAGGGACGTTATAATAAGATTAATAAAAAGAGATGACTTAAATCGTAATCAAGTACTCACCCAAAATTTCATCAAAGATCTTGTATAAACCTGGCACAAAGGTAACCTCTCTGCAATTCATTCCTACATCATCATCATACACCCACATCAGCTGCAATGAGACAAAAATGCAAAAACTTTTTTTATTCCGTAAATCCTTAACATCAATTTTAATAGTATAAACACAAATTCTGTCATTCACTCTACATAAATACTTAGACCTTCAAAGTAGAAAAATATATATGACTTCAGTTGAAGCCAGTTTCACTGTATTCATATTGAATTTAAATAACTTCAAATTTGAGAAGTTGTTCATTTTGCATCAAGTACATAAAGTCAGTTTTAACATAAAGCAACAAGCATCATCAGAAATAGTATTTAACTAAAATAGAAAAAGACAAAAAAGTCTTATTTACTTTATACTTCATGCTTTATATTTTTCTGTAATATAAGTAGCATAGAAAAATAATGTGAGTACAACATAACAGCAAGTCAAAGGGCTCTGAATTTCAGCTCTTACTAGTTGGGGGGTCTGAGCAAGTTACTTAAATTTATCTAAGCTTCATTTTACTCATCTGTAAAATGGAGATAACAATATCTACCTCCCAAAATTGTTAGGATCAAATGAAATAATATATGTAAGCCAAGTCTATAGTACGCTATAGTTAAGTATGAAATGACAGTCATTAGCTTTTGTGTGTGTGTATGCATGCATATGTGTAAACTGTGAAAGCTACTATCATTGAAGTAAGCCATAACATTAAAAACTTCACAAGGCACTGTTTTTCTATTTATTCCTTTACTCTACACTTCTTTCTTCTGATCGAATTTATCTCCAGAAGAAAATAAAGACATTCTGCCTCTCCTAGATCTCTCCCCCTACTTTGCTAATGACTATAAAGACAGTTAATTGAGTGCCTAAAAAGAATATAACCACAAAAATTGTACCACATAGTAAAAAGTAGATAGATACACATATCCTAAGAATTTCAATACATTTCAGCAAATAATTACCTGCGTCGATGGCTCCACTGACCCAATGTATGTATCAGGACGAAGGAGAATGTGTTCAAGTTGTGTCTTCTTCTGATACACTCTCTCAACAGACAACTTCTTTGAAGAATCATTTCTGTTTGCAGTTTCTGACTCTTCTTTTCTTGCAGCATTGTTCTGATCAAAAAGAGTCTAAAATTAACCAAAAAATCAAATTTAAATAACCTACCAAGGGGAAAACTAAAATCTGTATGGACACATGGACAAACATTTTCTTTGTAATGACAAAATTATCTTTCAGGTTCACTGATTTTGAAAACCGAAAGAGAACATAGGTCTATTTACCAAAAGTCTAGCTCTTTTTAAAATATAAAATAAAGCTACAGTTTTGACTAAGCCCAAAAAAGAGGGTATACATAGTCACTCGAATCACTAGAACATCTATTCAATCAAGAAATATAAACTTTTCCTAATTCTGTAAGCTATTAAGTTAATTTTTGTAGTCCTCAAAACTTCCGAAGGAATTTGAGTTCCAGTCAGGTGATAGGATCACAAATCGGGTGCGCACTAAACCTGCCTGGCTATATGGTCCCTAAAACTTGCAGATGTAGGTTCCTTGCCATTAAGCTACTGAAGATTATAGTAAAGGGTAGGCAATAGTAACCCAGGCAAAATGTTAACCTATGCAGTTAATATCCACTGATACAGCTGAGAATACTAATAAGCATTGGCTTATAAATATCTAATTTCACACATATGCAGGTTAATAATTCCTTAAGCATCAGCTCTGACTCCAGCTTCTCTACCAGTTTCAAGGAGGCAAACATTGGTGACCCCAATTCTAACCACTCCTACAGCAGATGAGGATCCCAAACTCAAGTTTCCAGTGTCTGGAGAGTTCCCTATCTTCTAAATAATAGCAGAGAGCACACCTCTCTCCCACTGGAATTCCCTAATGCTAAGAAATATAACATACCACTAAAAGAAGGGTATTATGATGGTCAATTACTTCAGAGTTTAAAAAGTAACTCAAATGTAAGACAATGAGAGGTGAGATATATTCACAGGTCTCTGAACTTTAGTAGAAATAAAAGAATCAGAAGACAAACACTGGAAACTAAAAGGATTTTGTTCTTTTAAACAAGCAGTATACCAATTCAATTCAGGTCTTAGACGTGGATGTACCATCATCTTTAAAATTATAATGAAAAAAATCATTACATAGTCTTTAAATGTATATTTAAAAATCACAATGCACGACCAGAATAAGAATTGTAACATTCAAACCCTATGGAAATTCAAACATTCAATGATAAACTCCCAATGCCATAAATTTTACATAAAACAAAGTGCCAAAATGAGTATTATAAATAACTTGATTAGATTTTAAGCTATATTCTTACAGATTCTTTCATTTATAAG
Organism: Dugong dugon; assembly: GCA_030035585.1. Taxonomy (NCBI): domain Eukaryota; kingdom Metazoa; phylum Chordata; class Mammalia; order Sirenia; family Dugongidae; genus Dugong; species Dugong dugon. The sequence continues at coordinate 13,837,731 of CM057480.1, read as the reverse complement.
ATTACCCATTAGCCCTCCTCAGAGTCAATTAAAAATAGTTTTAGACAAAAAAAATAATAATTCTGTTTCATAGGGTCTGTATTATGAATTGAGTTGTGCCCCCCAAAAATGTGTGTCAACTTGGCTACTCTATGATTCCCAGTATTGTGTGATTGTCCACCATTTTGTCATCTGATGTGATTTTCCTATGTGTTGTAAATCCTACCTCTATGATGTTAATGAGGCAGGATTATAGGCAGTTATGTTAATGAGGGAGGACTCAATCTACAAGATTAGGTTATGTTTTAAATCAAACTCTTTTGAGATATAAAAGAAAGAAGCAAGCAGAGAGACAGGGGGTCCTCCTACCACCAAGAAAGCAAAGGCAGGAGCAGTGCATGTCCTTTGGACTCAGGGTCCCTGTGCTGAGAAGTTCCCAGAACAGGGGAAGACTGACAACAAGTACCGTCCCCCAGAGCCGACAGGAGACAGAAACCCTTCCTCTGGAGCTGGCACCCTAAATTCAGACTTCTAGTCTCCTAAACTGTGAGAGAATAAATTTCTCAGTGTTAAAGCCATCCACTGGTGGTATTTCTGTTACAGTGGCACTAGATAACTAAGACAGTCTTCATATTTGACTTCTGTCAATAGTTAAATGATGAACTAGTTGGCCAGAGATATGAACTGTATTTTTTAAAAATACCAGATAGTTTCTAAACGCCTAATCATGTTCCTTACTTTTCATGATGTGATAATTAATTTATAGAAACAAATCTAACAGTAAAAACATAATTGCTTTAAGAAAAGTGAATCCTCAGAATAGTTAGAACAAAGATCACAATGACTAAGATCAGACTCTTTATCCCCATCTCTTCCTTTTTACTTCTCTTCAAAAATGAGTACATGGGAATAGAAATATTTGGCTCAGACCTACCAGATCCCTATCAAGCTCAAGAAGTTGTCATTCTTGCTTTAAAAAATAAAAAGGATTCAAAAATCAGAAAAAAGGATTCAAAAATCAGAAAACATGTGAAATGTAGTTTGCTTTGTCTGATTGCTATTTGGAATTTTCTTTAGGAAGATGTATATGTATTAGAAATTAAATGTAACAGTATACTTAAAGCATTCCATGCAAAAAAAAATTTTTTTTTTTTTCTGATACAGCCTATCACAGGCATTGAGGAAAGAAAAGAGGTACCGTTTTATTTAAAGTAACAGAAAGCATTAAGGGATACATGGGGTCACCATGAGTCAGAATGGACATGATGACAAGTGGTTTTTTATCATTTATAGAATACCATAATAAAATAGACGTTTTGAGGTCATTTGTAGATATTTCAAATCAACTCTCGATCATGACTTAAGCAGACAGTTCACCAAAGAGGATATTCAAACGGCCAACAAGCACAAGAAAAAATGTTCAAGGTCATTAGCCATTAGAGAGATGCAAATTACATCACAATGAGATACCACCTACTCCTATTACAATGGCAATGATTAAAAAAAAAAGAAAGAAAGAAAACAATAGGTGTTGTGAGATGTGGAGAAACTGGAACCCTTGTCCATTGCTGGTGTGAATGTAAAAGGGTACAGCAATTGTGGAAACAGTTTGACAGTTCCTCAAAAAGTTGAACACAGAATTTATGACCCAACAATCCCAATCCTAGCCATATAGCCAAAGAAGTAAAGGCAGGAATGCAGAGAAACCTGTACACCAATGTTCACTGCAGCACTTTTCACAATAGCCAAAAGTCACTTTTTGGCTATTGTGAAAATGTCCATCAACAGATGACTAGATAAATAAAATGTAGTATATACACACAATGGAATACTATACAGCCATAGAAAGAAACGAAGCCCTGATGTATGGTTCGAAATCATCATGCTGAGTGAAATAAGTCAGTCACAAAAGGACAAATACTATACGATCTCACTTACATGAAATAAGCAAATACATAGCAACCAACAATTAATGGTACAAGGCGTGGGAGGGAGGGGGAAAATGGAAGGTTTTGCTTAGGGGCACTGAGTTTATATTAATGGTGCTAGAATTACCTGGAAAAGGATAATGAGAATAATCAAAGTTTCAGAGAAGAAACTAGTCTACAGGGCTAAAAGTCTACACAAGCCAGAGCCTCATCTCATCTACCCTGACACCAGAAGAACTAGATGGTGCCTGGCTACCACTACTGACCATTCTGATCAGAACCACAATAAATAGACCCAGATAGAATGGAAGAAGACCTCAAATTCTTAGAAAGTCCAGACTTACTGGACCAGTTGAGACTGGAGGACTCCCTGAGACTATCAACCTGAGATACTCTTTACACCTTGAACCAAAACTATCCCCTGAGGTCACCTTTTAGCGAAATAACAGATAGACACACAAAATAAAGGATATTACCTGTGAGTTCGGGGCTCCATTAAAAAACCATCTATATAAGACCAAAAGATTAACAATTACTCTAAAGCAAAGATGAGAAGAAAAGGGGGGGCAGGGAAACTAGAGTACTGGAAATAGAACCACCAGAATGTAATTAATGAGAATGTTAACACACTGTGAATAATGTAACTAATGTCACTGAACAACTTGTGTAGAAATTGTCCAATGGGAACTTAATTTACTATCTAAACTTTCACCGAAAACACAGTAAAATATTATTTTTAAAAAGGATAATGAGAATGGTTGTATAACTTGAAGAATATAATCAGTGTCACTGAATTGTACATGTAGAAATTGTTGAGTTGGTGTACGCTTTGTTATGTTTATTCTTACCACAATTAAAAAAAAACTGCACTGTTGAATAAACAAAGTTACAAAATAGTGTATACTAAATATGAACCTATTTTTGTTAGAAAAAGTATATACAACATACACAAGCATATGAAAAAATATGAAATATACCTTACAGAATATTAATAGAAGTTATCTCTGGGAAGTAGAAATGTGTCATTATTTTTTCCATACATGTTTTCTAATTTTCTATAATGAATACTTACTACTTATATAATAGGAATTTTTTAAAGTTTCTTAATCCATATAAGTGAAAACAATTAACCCATTTAGCTTTTAAAATAAGAGTCCCTGGGTGGTGCAAAAGTTTGTGCTCAACTACTAATCTAAATGTTGGTGGTTTGAAGCCACCCAGAGGTACATGGGAGACTGACCTGGTGATCTGCTTCTGTAAAGATTACAGCCAAGAAAACCCTATGGAGCTGTTCTACTCTGTAACACACGGGGCTGTCATAAACTGGAATGGACTCCATAGCAATAAGTAGCTTTTAAAATAAAGCTGAAGGTTTCTTTTTCTAGGAGCATTGTTTATACCTACTCATTACTTCTGCAGTCCCAACTTTTTCAAGAGAATATAGGCAAAAAGGTAAGTGAAACAAAAATAAACAAGACTGGCAGCCTTGGCAGAATCCAAAAACACACCCATTGCCATTGAGTCAATTCCAACTCATAGCGACCCTGTAGGACACAGTAGAACTGCCCCATAGGGTTTCCAAGGCTGTAAATCTTTAGGGAAGCACCCTACCGCATCTTTCTCCCACAAAGTGGCTAGTGGGTTGGAACCGCCAACCTTTGCAGTTAGCAGCCAAGTGCTTTAACCACTGCGCCACCAGGGCTCCTTTGGCAGAGCAGAAAGTAGAAATTAACATTGCAAACAGGTTTGTCTTTTACTTTCCCATTCTCAACAAGCGGTAATTTGCACTGCTGCTGGCTCAATGGCAGCAAACAGGAGGTTCTCCCCGAGACACCTAAAGACTTTTCTGACAGAAACATGGAATAATGGTTTCTTTCAGATCTAGTTTAATCTTAGTCCAGTTTAATCTGGGATTAAGGAGAGAGGGCAACTCTTCCCATTCAGTGGGTTGGCCCTGTCCCCAGAACAGATACAAATACAAACACCCTTGGCCTGAGAAGAAAGAAGTTAAATGAGAAATCTCCCCAATTGTTACCACCACTATCTCATATCTCTAAAACAGTAACACTGGGTAGCTCTTCACTTTTAACATTGTTGCTGACAATACTCGGAAAGGAGATCAGAAAATCAGGTTGAACAAATACAGATCAGCAAACTCATATCTACATGTTTACCAAAGCAAATGGTAATGGAAAATGATGTGTATTTGATACCTCTGGGTCAAAAGAATTAGCCTATTTTTTTCCCCTTTGGTTATTTTTTTTTTTTTTTTAATTGTACTTCAGGTGAAGGTTTACAGAACAAATAGTTTCTCATGAAACAGTAGTACACATATTGTTTTACGACATTGGTTAACAAGAATTAGGCTATTTTTAAACTTTGAAAAGGAGTGTTTTGATTCAAACAAATGGTTTTTTTCTTGTACGTTCACAGTAATATCATGCACTATAGTAGTGGCATGCAGTATTTCACAATGAATAAAAATTAAAAATATGCCTTTGAAAATAGTTATCAAGAGCATTCTGAATAAATTTTCATTAAGGTTGGTAACAATTGAAAACTTATTGTTTATTTGTAATTTATTTCATAGCCTTAAATTGTTCATGTAGACAAATTACCAAACTATTTACAGTGATAATGATTCCAGCACTCCATTACACTGTAATCTAAGAACTGAAGGTGACATTTTCACTCTCACATAAAATTAAAGTCAGTGAAAATGTACAATAATCACCATATTAAGATAAGTATCCTCCACGTACCTAAAAGTTATTTTAATTCTATTCTTTGTGATTTACATATACAATGATGCTATAATTGACTTTTTCTAAAGTTCAAAAGCTAGCTGCCAAATTAAACACTGCATTACTGGGGATTTTAAAAATATAAGAAACACATCAAAATAAATGTATAAAATCTATTTTAAAATATTAATCTATTTTATAGCACTTTTTCAATATTGCTAACTCCTAATAATATAGATTTAATACTTATTCAAGAACACTTTTTATCAAGAACACTTCTTAATTACCAGAAAAGAAAAACATTCCAATAACACAAATTCCTGTTTGATCATTCTGTTTAGGAAAAAAAAAATTATTCTATGAACAGCACTGTCACCTGAGAGACAGCCATTTGGGGCAGCCATCTCCAGCTCCTATTTTTCTATGGAAGAATGAATTGCAGCCAAACAAGGGGAAAGAAGTGGTCTGCCAGTTGGTGCTAAAAAAGAACTGAGCCACTCATTCACATAATCAGCACAGAAATTCCACCATTACACCAAGCCAACAAGGGTGGGACTGGGGCTGGCAGCCTAGCAACAAGCCCCTTCTACATTCTGTTCATCCACTTCAGATTTCATCTTACTCCTGTGTAACATCTCCTCCCCTTCTCTCCAATAAGGCTGCCATCTCTTGATGTTGATTTTAGTCATACTTCACCTATATAAAAATGTAGAGGGTCTGTACTATCTGCTCACCATTAACAAAAACAAAACCCAACAATTTGTCCTCCATCTATGCTCCTCCAGAAATGTCTTCCCAAACCAAGGTGCAAAGACAGCAGTGGAAGATGAAGAATACTTAAGATACTAAGGAATGCTTACAGCGCCCTATAAATATAAAAATATAATTCCTTGGCCTCTAAGAAAAAAGGAATAAAAACACTGATCACTGTATTTTTCTTTAAAAAGGAAGCGATATATGTGTATAGTCATGTGAGAACTTACAACATATCAAGTACTATGGAAATTATATGGATAATATCAATTAACCTCATAAGAGCTCCATGAAGTAGGTGCTTTTTGTTATGATTCCCTTTTCACAGATGAGGAAATTGAGGCCTGGAGAGAAACTAGGTATTTTCCCAAAGCTAACAAAGCTAGTAGTAGAAGTAGCTGAATTATAAAACCAGGTGATCTGATTTAATAGCCCATTTTCTTACTCATTATGCTATACCAGATACACCTACCCTGAAAAGGAAATCCCCTAAACACACTAGCTTTTTGTGAGGTGAAAGTTTAGTAGAAAGAGATAAGTATATCCCAGAAGGTTCTTTGTATCCTGTCACATCAGGGTATTAAAGATGAGTTGCTTTGTTTTTTTTTTAATGCTTTTAAAGTGGAGGCCTATGTAAAATAATGGTTAAGAATATAAGCCTGGTTTAAATCCACCTTTGCCCTAGCTGTGTGCCTAACAGCTTGTTACCTAATGTCTCAACTATTTCCTTCTCTGCAAATGGAAGTTAATAGTAATACCTAACACACTTAAAAAAAAAAAAAAAACACCAAAAAACTGGGGACCTATTTGTATTGAAGCAGGAGAAAGATGTGGTAGTTTCCTTCTGTAAAGATTTACAGCCTTGGAAACCCTATGGGGCAGTTCTACTCTGTCCTAAAGGGTCGCTAGGAGTCGGAATCGACTGGACAGCAGCAGGTATTTGTATTCAGTTTTAAAAATATGGAAGAGGCTTATTTTTAAAGCATACTTAGTAAAATGCAACTGTTGCCATCATCTGAGTAACAGATTTGAAACTACATGTGAAGACACTTCTGTTAGGAAAAAGGTAACAACTTCTAAAAAGTATTTCTAAATATTGCTATTATGTGTACTTGAGAATGTATCTAAACATTGCTACTTGACCACTTGTCCTAATGATAGAAGACTTCTCAAAAAGTTGGTATGTCAACTATGTAACTTGTTAACAATAACTGAGGTTAGATTTTATGTGAGCTCTTTGCTAACCACTATAAGAGATAACAATATACGTGGTCTCTGACTCTGGAGTTTGTAATCTAATTGTTAAAACAAAATTATCATGCATAAGAGTTACATAAAGAAAAAAAGAACTATGCTTTATGATCCATAAGAGTAACAGAAGTTCAGTGAAAGAAAAAGATTAGTAAAAATTTGGAGAAGATTCAGAGCTAGCCTTGAAAGAGTAGTTGAGATTTAGATTGGAAAACATGAGAAATGGTGGGGCGGGGTGGGGGACGGAGGATTCCTGGAATAGAAGGTAAGCATGCAAAGGCCAAGTGGTAAAATCAAGCATGACTTGTGCAGGGAATAGTGAATAGATTAACTATGGGGACAATCCTGTTCCAACCCTGTTGCTGTCAAATCGATCCCGATATAATTTTTAATTAGGAGGACAGACAGTTTATCAAAGAATTGGCTTGAAAGCCAGCTACTAAAGCAAGGTTCTTAGTAAAAATCTTTAAACAATATTTAAATATAGGCATGTTTCCTGAAATAGAAATACTGATGGGGAAAAATGTGTATCATTTATTTCAAGGAAATTTTACTTCAACTACAGTGTTAACTGTGCTTATTTTTTTTCAAAGAGAGACTTTTTAGAGATACACTTTGAAATATTTACAGATGTAGTGATAATCTTTGGATTTACTTTGATTTAAAATAATGAGAAGGGGAAAAGTAGGTGGTCTTGAGTTGATAATTGTCAGAGCTTTATGATGGATAGAGGCAGGCTCATTATACTATTCTGGCCACTATGATTTTTAAAAATGCTTAAACCCTTCCACTACAAAATTTTAAAAATTTATCAAGTTAGAGTACTACTGGAAAATCAATATTTACATAATTAACTTTATTTTCATATCTCCACAAATTTAGTTGCTATAACAACTTAAACATGATGAAAGACTGACAGAATGAAATAGCCTATTACGGTCTGTTAATCAGCGCAGACTCAAGAATTAATTCAAGAAACTCTATTTCCTTCAGAGAAGCCTTTGCAGCTGCTGTCAATTTTAACTCAAAAGAGTTTTACCATACTTACAGTATTTTTCACATTTAAAATTTTTAATTCTAGTATTAATATTTTTAAAAATCTGGTTATGATACTGCAAACCACACACAAACCAAATAAATTACTAAAAGGAGAAGTTAATGTCAATCGTCTATCTTATTTATGACTTTCAGATACTGAAGGGTGAACTTTCATGCAGTAAATGTTAACTACACACACTGCTGCACACCTCAGCAGAAGTCAGTACCAGCAACACATGGCATTATGCCTTCCCCCCTTAAAAAGAAGAAAAGATATCGGGAACTAATTCCATTTTTATCTCTTCCTGTTATCCACAAGCAGGTGGCAACATAACATCAGCTTCAATATAGCAGGCAAAATTACCCTTCTTCTAAAATAGATTATCACTGAAATAAGCCCCCACACTCTTGCAAGGGAAAAATTAATACGCTTTCATCTAGCTAAAAGATACTTTATGTAAAAAAAATTGCCACCTATTATTCTGAGTATGCATTTACTGAACTTTGCCAATAATAACAAACATTAAGCCTGGCACTGTGCTACATATGTTACCTCATTTAATTCTCAAAACAACCTTGTTTTACAGGTGAGAGAACAGGCTTAGACTGGTTAGGTTGATTGAGCAAAGTTCCACCGACTCTATGTGTTAAGAGACAGGATCTGAACCTACATCAATCTGACATCAAAACCCATGCTCATAGCTACCACACTATATTGCCTCCCATAAAATTCAACTAGTCTATGATCAATGATGTATATATGGACATAAAGATGTTCATATAATCTGACTTAATAAATTTAAACATCAAATCTTAAAGTGAATTTGTAGGAGTGATTGTATTTTTAAAAAAGTTCTAATTCAACTGGAAGAAAAACATAAAAAAGAGATTATGTGACTTTTACTTCTTTCTGTTGTTTTACTGTATTTCCCATATTACCCATAATTAGTTTTATAATGAAAAGAAATGCCATTTATGAATAAAGCCAAAATTTACCTCCCAAGGTTGAAAAGATGACTAAAGTCTGAAATAGTTAACTTTTTAGTAATATTTTATAATTCCAAAAGCCCAACAAAATATGGAAAGGACTCAGAGCTAAAAGTTATTTTTTATTAGATCAAAATTATACTCTTTTTCTTCTTTATCAAATATTTAACATAATCATCAAAATTCTGTCTTTTAATCCTGCTAAAACAGACTATATACTTAGGTTTAAACTTTGATTTGATGGCAATCAGTGTGGGGTAAACGTCCAGAAAAAAAAAATTTCATATGCACCAAGTCCCTGATTTTTGTATTAACAATTTGGATATTTTTACAGAGACTTGACAAAAGAGAAATGTTTTCCTGGTTCTCCAAAAAATAAGTTATTCAACAGATCTTTTAAAAATCGAATTTTAAAAGTTCAATAGAATACAAGATTTGCAGGGTGAAAAATCTTTAATTTCTGCAAACCAAAAAACCAAAAACCAAACCCACTGCCATCAAGTCATATTCCAACTCATAGTGACCCTACAGGATGGAGTAGAACTGCCCCCCAGTTTCCAAAGTGCACCTGGTGGATTTGAACTACCAACCTTTTGGTTAGAAGATGTAGCTCTTAACCACTATGCCACCAGGGTTTCCTTTCTGCAAACAACCAATCTTAACCATAGAAAATAAAAAATGCATCTCAAGTTCTAGTCTTAACATGAAAAATAATATTATATTCAAGGCTATTAATTTAATAATATGCAATAGTTCTATTACTATTTTATTATTGTTGCCATATAACTGAACCACATAAAACAGATTTCTCTAACTTTCAAGCAAATTAGAAATTCAATATAAAAAATTAAAGATAACCACATTAGATTATAAGGTCATGTGAATACCAATCATGAGTTTTAACACAAGTTTTGACACTTAAGTTTTACTTAAAGATAGCCAATGATAACAAATGCACTTATATTTTTAAAAAGTGAATATTTTGTCATGGATGTAATTACTGAGCTGTCCACATAGAAGATATTCAGAACCTGAATACCTTGATTTAAAATAATTTGTTTTTCAAGGTATTGTCATAATTTAATAAAAGACAGAAATACCAACATAAAAATAAGCACGTATCTATTTCTTTTATTAATCAATTTTAGTTTCAAATTCAAATGAATTTTCTAATGTTGAATGAGACCCTCCAACTTTCACTAAAAGAAAACTTCCTATTGAGCTTGAAAGAAAAAGTGGTCATTTAATTACGTGCAAAGTTAAATAACAGTAGATTAAAATACTAATATCAAATGTATGTTAAAGCCAAACAATTTAATCTTGGAGCAAAATACTTACCACGACAGAATCAGAGATCCTCAGAGGAAACACTGATCAGGCCTTAACACTTCCAAAGAGCAATGAGAACTCACAATACCATCTGGCTAACTCCATTTTCAGATGTTATTTGATTTTGGTAACTGGAGTAAAGGCCATCAATATTTAAAATCATTCTTTTGCATTTACCCAATCCCTTCTCCTCACTCCCAACCTTGCATGTCCACGTGGACCACTAATTAATTATCGGACATTTTCTCTCTCTTAGCTCTAGTCCATTCATACTACATTACTGCAGTAATCTCACTAAAAAAATTCGAAAAGATGGACAATAAGCCTGGCAAGTTATTTCGCAAGGCACCTTGGCAAACAAAAATGGTTAAAATATTTTTTCTGCTATCAGTAACATACTTTTTACGAAGAACGAACACTTGTCAATAAGGAACAGCTGCTTTTAAATCACCTACACCTCCCCCAAGCAAAGGGAAAATGAAGAAAATAACAAAAATGCCAATATAAAAGTTTCCCTGGGTTGTTTAAAAAAGAGGGTGGGCCTTCAAAAATCTCTGAGAAATGTAACGCGTTTTCCCCCCTTCCTAAATACGTAGTCAGTTGGCTGAACTGAGTTTTCTGTGTAGGAAATGACCCCGGTCTGAACTCAATGCTGAGCAAGTGAAATGCCAGTGAATTATCGATCTGCCGTGGGAATCGGGCCTTTCCAGGTCTTCCCTCCGCTACTTTTACTTCCCAGCAGGAACTAAGCGCCGAAATCCTTTAACTCCAGGGCTAAGCCCTTCACTCCCCTCTCCAGCACACTCCGTTTAGCCCCACCCATTTCACCTGCGCTGCTGACGCAGGTGAGCGCTTCTTTGAATAATCCCACCCTGACAGATGGACCATCTACGGTGTATCAACTGCTGAGAAACTGCAATCCCGAACGCGTTTTCAATTCAAACAGACTTTCCCGATTCAGGTGTAAATTGCTGCCCCGCCAAAATCATTCTTCTAAGAGAGGTGAGAGCAGCAGCAATGTTTGCATTTCGAATACATGCACGCGCGCGCGCGCGCGCACACACACACACACACACACACACACACACACATACACCCCTTTCTCCGGGATTTTCTCCTACCACGTTTGGAGAAAGTGCTGACCGACACCGACACACAAGCACTGTCGCCCTCCCCACGCACTCACACCCGGCTGCCCAGGAAGAGTGGGGGGAAAGGGAAAAACAGGGAAGGGGCACTCCATACCATGTTCACGCTCTGGTCCCCGAAGTTTCAAGTGCACATTACGCTCCTACAGCCTGAGCCTCCATGGAGGCAGGGAGAAGAAAGAAGAAAGGAAAGGGGCGGGGGTGCACTGGCGAGACCCCGACGGGGCGCGCGTTCGCTGCCCGGGATTTCCCTCTCCCTCCCCCGTCGCCCGCGAACAATGCGGCGGCCGGGACGCCCGCCCGCTACTCACCACCCAGGTCAGCGCCCCGTTGCCGCCGCCTGCGCCCGCTCCTGCGCCGCCACCCGACTTGGCCATGGCGGGTGCCTCCGGCTCCCAGGTCCCCACGACGCGGCCGCCGCTCCCTCCTCCCTGCCGGCCGCCGGGCCCCGCTGCTCTGCAACGACCGCTCGGCTCGCCGCGCTCCTAGCCGCGCCGGCCCCCGCGCCCCATCGCCGAGACCCGGGGCGGACGCCCGGCCGAGCCCGCCAAGGAGGCCGCGCCGCCCGCCGCCCTCAAACTCGAGGCGGGGTGGCCGCGTCGCCTGGGCCTAGCGCTGCCGCTAAGGAAGAGGAAGCCGAGGAGGCCGGCGGCGGCGGGGCGGCAGCGCTGTCTCCTGCTGCTCGCTCGCTCGCGTGCGCCGCAGCCAGCGGGGAGACGCCGGAGCTGCGCGCGGCGAGGGCGGCCCGGGAGGCCGGGGCGTTCGGACGTGGCGAGGACAGAGGCTCCTTGTCCTTCCTCACGCTCCCCGAAGGCAGGCGGCTCGGTCGCCGCTGTCGCTGCAGCCCCTGCCTCGCAGGCCGTCTTCGTCGGCCGCGCTGCAGCCCCGGCTTCCTCACATCCACACACCGACAAGGACAATAACCAGAGCCACCGCCGCTGCCTCCGCCGCCACGGTCGCCTCCCTCTTGTCCGGCATAACACCGCACACTCACATTCGCACAACCGGGAGGGAGGAAGGGAGGGCGCGGCGGCCGCAGCGGCCGCCCCCGCTGTCAGTCAGCGCCCCGCTGCCCAATCGGCGCCTTGTTGCTACAGCCTCTTGGCCAGTCCTGAAATTCCAAGCCTGAGGAGGGGCGGGACCCGAGGGGGAAACGTCATTGCGGGTAGCAACTGAGGGGAAGACTTGGGTTTTTTTGTTTGTGTGTGTGTGGCTGTGGGCTTTCCATTTGAAGGGAAACGGGGACCGCTGTCAAGGGTCATTTGAGGGCGGCAGAGCGAAAGGGTCGACTTGGACTCGGGTCGACTGTAATCTTTCAAGCGTGCTGTTTAAGACCGGTCTGCGAAGACGAGGCGTTTCTTTGCCCGGGGAGGCTGGGGGGAGGGGAGACGGGCAGGAAGAAGCCGGGAGCCGTCCCAAAGGGAAAGTATTTTTAAAGAACAGTTGTTAACCGCAGGCAAGAGCGTTGTAGACCACTGGAGCAAGGAGGGCCCCTCGACCCGGCCTCCTCAAGGTCCCAAATGGACGCTGCTGTCGAATGAATCCTCTGCTCAGTCCCTCCCCATCCTCCACTTCTCTCCTCCCTCCCCCCAAAAGGGGGCGCGGTCAGTCTCAAAAAAACTGCCTTTAAAGAACTTAAATGTTTAAGAACTCACAGAGAACGTTCCCTGGAAAGAATGTAGGGTGGGGTTGGTGTTCTGTGTCTACTCGTTGTTGACCTTTCTGTCTGCTCCGAACAATGCGGGGATGTCACTGTCACTTTTCTTTCGCAGCTGCCTACAGCTGTGCCCGCTCCCTCTAGGAGGGCACGCTTACTTTATCAAACTCCTTTCCAGTGGAATTTTCAAATGCACACCAAGGAATAATTTCATTCACATTAAAGCTTTCTAAGAATGAAAATGTACCCATACAGTCACACCAAAGTCTTTGGCAGATGAAAGATGGCTTTACCTCACCCCGCTTTTCAGTGTAATTCCATTCAACAAGTATTTATTGGGCGCACACTCTGCCGCTCTGTGCCAGGCTCTGCGATGAGATCGAAATAAAAACATAGCCCCTGATTTCAAGCCAAGGAGCCCTGGTGGCACAGGGTTAAGCGCTGGGTTGCTATGCTAACTGAGAAGTCGGTGGTTGGAACCCACCAGCCCTCCACTCTGGGACAAAGATGTGGCAGTCCCCTTCCATAAAGAGTGCAGCCTTGGAAACCTTATGGGACAGTTCTACTCTGTCCTACAGGGTCGCTATGATTTAGAATCAACTCCACCGCAAGGGTTTTTGCGGGATTTCAAGCTGTTTATAAACCTGGCTGAAGAGACAGGCTAAAAAGAGCTAACTATCTCAAGGCAATACCTAAGAAAACACCAAAATGAGTACTTGAGGGCATGAAGTGCCGCCAAAGAGTTGTGACAAGTGAGGTTTTTAAAAAGATGAAAACAGTATTGCTGCTTTTGTGAAAAGGTGTTTTTGTGAACTTCCCTCCCAACTGTGCATTTCGTCTCCAGGGAAAACAAAAATGTCTAGGGTCACATCTTTCAACTGCCTTCCGAGTCCAGAGGTGGGGAACGCTGAAACATGGAAATAATTTAAACACACGTTTTCTTAATTAGCTCTCTGGTGGCCATTCATTTTGGCACATTGACTACTTTGGTTCAGACGCAGATGCCTGTCTTTACCTTGAACCTGAGCTGCAAACTTGAAAGTCAGACAGACCAGGGTTTAATCTGGGCTCTGAACCTAACCAGCTAAGTAACCATGGCCTTGTTATTTAAGGCGGTGTTATTTAAGGCCTTGTTTGTTCTTCATTAAAATGAAGATTTTTACTCTTGTACTTCATGTGACTTTACATCTCCAAAGTATACATACGTCTTATGTTTGAAAAGAGGTAAATAATTTTAAAGGCTGTGACTTACAAAAAAAAAAAAAGATATATGCATTAAGTAGAAGCCAAGGTATGTAATACTGTAGCTGTCTCCTTTTTAAAACGTCCGTTTTCAAAGCTCTGTATCTTCAGAATTTGAAATGACTGTAGCAAGAATACTCAAAAGTCAAATAAGCTAGTTAATGAAAATAATGTTCACCTTTTCACTTGCATTGTAGATGAGGCGTTATAAAGTCCTTTAGCTTTCTAAGTATTGAAGAAATCTGCTAGTAAATGTTCTTGTTTTATTCTATGGAAAACACTGCCTTAAAAGAATCACAGATAAAAAGGTTATTGACTACACATGCACATCACCTTTTAAAGCAAAGATTACTTCATAAGTGGAAGAAGTTATCTGGATCAAAAGTATCTCAGTTCCCAAAGGACTGTTGGTCTTTTTAATTGTTTGCTGCAGACTTAGCACATCTATCTTTATGATAAAATTGATTATACCCAACTTGAGCTCAGCTTTCCCTTCTGGGTACTATCAAGCGATTTTTTGTCTACAGAGTAATTGTAGCAATGAGCCACATTAAAAAGCTTCTGTATCAGGTTGCTCTTGTTTGGTTATCACTTTATTCATATGTATACATTACATTTAAAGACTTAATTTCCACCTCATAGCAAGCACCAGCCAAAATGAATAATTGTAGAAATCAAAGCCAGTTCTATAAACTGTAAAAATAAAGGCCTTTATTTAAGCAAGCTTTCTGAGTAGCTACCATGAGGGTTTATCCTCCTACCACCAGTGGCCATAAAGTGGTCTCCAACTCGTGGTAATCCCAAGTATATTAGAGTAGAACTGTGCTCCATAGAGTTTTCAGTGGCTGATTTTTCAGAAGTAGATCGCCAGACATTTCTGCTTCAGAATTTTTATTTTTAGGTCTTACGTTTACCTAATGCAGCAATCAATCAAAATTACTTCTTAATGCCGGACGGTGTATTAGGCACTCAGGACCTAGGGATTTAAAAAGTGGTAAAGATTTGGTCTCTGCTTTAAGCTCACATCCTGAGTTACATTTTTTTGAGATAGTCTTCTAGGTCTGAAAGCAATTTTTATATTCATTCATTTGCTATTTAATGGATATATACTTTACACATTGCACTTTCCACACAGTGGGTAACTTAATAACTTAAGAAGACAATAACTCAAAACTGTACTTCTAGCTCTCTGACATAGTTTCAATAGAGTTTACACTTAAATCATGTATTGTTCCAACATTAAGATTCAGTGTGGGGGGGGGGGGCATAACTAATCTGTAACCTAAAAAGCAAGACAAGAAGGCAGGAAGGGACAGGAACTGCATGAATGGACACAGGGAACCCAGAGTAGAAAGGGGGAGCGTGCTGTCACATTGTGAGAATTGCAACCAGTGTCACAACACAATATGTGTATAAATTTTTGAATGAGAAATTAACTTGAGCTGTAAACTTTCACCTAAAGCTCAATAAAATTAAAAAAAAAGAAAAGCTACTTATGCACCAAAGGTAACAAACCTATAAGAATGGCTGAAGAAATCAGTGATGGCCATACTCTGGAGTTATTATTACCACAGGGAAGACAGACAAAGGCTCTCCATTTCTACCTACAATAAGTATAGGACATTTGTTGGAGTTGTTGGGGTCATTGGGTTGTTTGCAGGAATTTGTTTTAATTGGTTTGGGCCAAGTAAGCTGTACTGCTCATCTGGTAACATCTCTAATCACCTGTATATACACCAAGGGTCTTTTTCACTTTTTCTACATCATATAGATCAGCAATAATTCAGGGCTTCTGGACTGATCTACTGAATTATATAATGGAGAAAATAATTATCACATGCCATCATTCAGGAGGCCCTTCTTGGCTTTTGAAGGGGTTTATTTGGACTTTCAAAGAAGTAACTTGTTCTAAGAGAACCCTGCTTTGGGGGACATTAGATGTTATCATGCCCCTAACCTTCCACAGAATATTATATGACCCTAGCATGTCTATGGCAAAGTTGTTTTTGAAGTTTCAGTTGTCCATAATGATCTGACTCAGTTACCCAGCAGGTTGATAGACTCAAACCTAAAGAAATGAGAGAGCAGCGGGTATCAACTCAGAAGAGCCAGGACTGCCAAAGCCAGATTTGCAAAGTTGCTTTCATAATGTAGGATGTAAAAGTATAACAGGAGCAGGCACAGGAAGGGTGAGAAGTAGCTACACCAGAAGAATCCAAGATGTATAACCCTCAAGTTAAGGGCAGGGCGAAGTTCTGGAACAGAACAAAGAAGATATCTGCAAGTTATATAAGGTGATATTTAAAAATCAGAACTTTGAAAAGATACCATCTTTCAAAGTCATCAATTAACAATAAATAAGCAAATATTTCCCTATATTCAAAACAGCTGTGATATCTGCCTAGCTAGTGTATATAACTGGTATCTTGGTTGATCGGCTTTCTTCTTTAAAGGGCTAGCTGAACGTTGGAAGATCCAGAAGGAAACCAAAGATTGCTGACTCTTTAAAGAATGTGTCTCTGGTTCAAATGTTGTTCAGGAAAATTAAAGAAAAAAACCAGCCTATTCAGTAAATGGTACACAACAGTGCTAGTCAACTAGAAAGTGCCTGGCACATAGTAGGCATTCAATAAATAATTGTTCAAAGAATGAATCTGAAGGGTACCAGGAAGCTCACAACAAAGCATCTCATTCACCATTCATGATGGTGCTACAGCTTGGCATTTGAGATTCACTCTTTTGGATCCTTAAGTCTTGTGTTTTCAAGTATTCTTGGTTGAATGTCAGAGGGGGTGAGTACCTTATACTCCATCAGTTAACAGATTATCGAGATTTGATTAAGACACTGACTGTCATTTTAGGTCTTTGAAAAAGAGAAACAGGATGGTGTAAGGAGAGAAAGGAGAAGAAATTTTATGGCGCTAGGAAAAAGAATTTTAAAAAAGAGGGAAGGGGGAGGGCAAGGGTGAGGAGGAGGGCAAGGGGGAGGGCGAGGGGGAGAGGAGACACCCAGATAATGTTTGACTTTTTCATTATTTTACCTATAATCGGGCCTGGTAAAGAACATATTTAGAAGGAAGAATCGAGTGAATTCACTAGTTATGCAAGAGAAGCCAGTCAGTATTTGTGGGCCTTACGTAATTTATAAAATGTGATATTGAGGAGGGAAAGTAAACACGTTCTAGCTATGGAAATAGATCAGCTACAGCCTTGCCAATGCTTTCATTTCATTTCTTTAAGAAGGAAAGCCCAGAACCTAGTGTCTGTTTAGCATAGGCCTTGGCAGTTCCTTTTGTACATATTAGCTTAATTAACTTTCAACAACCCTAAGAGACAGGTATTCTTCTTCTTCTTATTTCAGTCAAGGAAACTGAAGGCCATAGACAGTCACAAGGCTGAGTAAGTGGCAGAGCTGAAATTCAAATCCAAGTCTCTCTTACTCCAAACTACACCCATTTGTCAGGCTGCCAAGTTGGCTAACACACTTGGCAATACAGCTTGTTTGGCAATGCATTAGGAACTTGGCACTACTAGGGAATAATTTCTAGGCAATACTAGGGAATAATTTCTAGCCATTGGCTCTCAGTAAAACCCTTTGGTTGTTAAATTGTATCATTGAACTACATTGACAGCTATCTACTATTTTTATGACTAATTAGAAATCCTCTCTGAATCCAGACTGACTCTCTTGATTTTACTTTGTTACAAAATAATTTGCATTTTGGAATCCAAAGGATCATCAAGGAGAACCTGAGACCCAAAGTCTTGTGACTTCTCACCATCTGTATGATTTTAAGCTTTATAAATCAAATTGACTGTTCTGAATATAGAAGATACTCAAATAGCTAACTTTTAAATGCGAAGGGGGAGGTACAGAATTACCGTGTCATTAGATCCTTGGATTCACATTTTGGATAATTTCAAATTCACAGAAGATTTTAAAGCAGCAGATATGCTCAGAGTACTCTGTCATGCAGGGAAGACTTACTTGTAGATGCTCGATCTATTATAAGGATTTATTTTCCTTTTTGTAATCGAGTTTTATGTACTACATTTTTTTGCATCTCCCATTCCAGCATTTTGCAAATAATGTTTCTCAGCACACTAGTTCCCTTAGGTATAAGTGGGTATTTTGGAAATTATAAGTCCCAGAAAACAATGCACACTGTAGTATAGTACCCATGCCTAGGAGATTCATAAAACATGGTAGCATTTTAAAGTCTCTGATCAATCCTGCAGCAAAAAAGGCAAACCTATTTAGCTTTGAACTCTGTTTTCAGGAAGATCTATTAACCCCTTTAAAACTTACGTTTTAAAAACTAGACCTTGAGAAATACTGCCATTTTATATTATTTTTGTTACTATATGTTTATAAGTTTAGGAAATATGTTGTTAGGTGCCACTGAGTCAGGTCTGACTGATAGTGACCCTGTGTACAACAGAACAAAACACCGCCTGGTCCTGCACCGTCCTCACAATCGTTGCTGTGTTTGAACCCATTGCTACACCCACTGTGTCAATCCATCTTGTTGAGGGTCTCCCTCTTTTTCTTTGACCCTCTGCTTTACCAAGCATGATGTCCTTTCTCCAGGGACTGGTCCCTCCTGGTAACATGTCCCAAGTATGTGAGACAAAGTCTCACCATCCTTGTTGCTAAGGAGTGCTCTGGCTGTACTTCTTCCAAGACAGATCTGTTCAGTCTTCCCCTAGTCCATGGTATATTCAGTATTCTTCACTGACACCATAATTCAAAGGCATCAATTCTTCTTTGGTTTTCCTTATTTAGTGTCCAGCTTTTGCATGCATATGAGGTGACTGAAAATACCATGGCTTGGGTCAGGCCTCAAGGTGACATCTTTGCCTTTTAACACTTTAAAGAGGTCTTGCATGTGATATTAGGAAACATAGATAAATAAATAGCAAAGAGCAAATGACCCCTAATTCCACCACTCAAATAATACTATTAACACTTTGGTGAATATATTTCCATTCCTTTCATCAATGCTCAGAAACATGTACTGTGGTGCAGTGACTCACTTACTATGGCCCTTCTAGCCATAGTCTTTGTAACTTCCACCAAATGATGGGGTGGGACTATGCAAATGAGGTGCTTTGTGGCCCTCCAAGGAACTTGGATTGCTTGCTAATAATGTAAATAAGGTGCAAGACACTCTTATGGGGGTGAGACCAAGCAAATAAGGTGTATGTAACCCTAATGAGGGAATTTGTCAGTTTTGCCATTCCACTAGACTTAAAGGGAGATGGGGGGGGGGGGAGTGGCAGGAGAGAGAGAAGAGCTGTAACAGAAGACAGCAAAAGATGGCAGACACCAGGAGACCAGCATGAGAGAGCTGTGGTGGGGCTTGCTGAGCTAAAAGGTGTACACTTGCCCAAGAAGGCCCCAACACGGCCAGTGGCAGAGGGCAAGAAGAAGCTCCCCTGATCAAAGAACTACAACCTGAGTTGTTGTTCCTGTTACTTCCAGATTGATCCCCATCCCGAGTTGTACCCTGTTACTTCCCTATTAAACCACTTAACTGTGAGTATGCCCTTGAGTTCTGTGAGAAGTTACAGCAAATTATGGAACCCAAAGACAGGAGGGAGGGTACTGCGGAGACAGGGAGTAGTTGATGTTAGAGATGGTGGAGTGGTAACAGCAGTTTGTAAAAGTTGAACATTTGGGACATCTTTAACCTCTGTCTCATAGAAACCAGCTTTGTGTTGGTCCTTATAAAAGAAATTACTCAACTATGTACTTAAATTAAAAAAAGAAACAACGGACCCTTATAAATTCTTTAAAATTAAAAAAATAAATGCTATCTCATCAAAATGGCTAAAATTTAAAAGACTGATAATACCAAGTGTTGTTGAGGGTGTGGAGCAACGTGAACTCTCATACACTGTTGATAGCAGGTAGCTTAGTAAAACCCCTGGAAAACTGTTTAGTATTATCTACTAAAGCTGAGGAGTCCCTGGGTGGTGCAAGTGGTTAATGGACGGGGCTGCTAACTGAAAAGCTGGAGGTTCAGTTCACCAGAGGCACCTCAGAAGAGAGGCCTGGTGATCTACTTCTAAAAAATCAGCTACTGAAAGTACTAAGGAGAACAGCTCTACTCTCACACACATGGGATCGCCATGCACTGAATCAACTCAAAGGCAATGGCTTCAATGGAAGCTGGACATTCACATATCTTATAACCCAGAAATTCCATTCCTATGCATATATAAATATAGATATACTTATATGTACCAAAAGACACACACAAGAATGCACATAGCAACATTATATTGTAGTAGCCTCCAACTAGAAACAATCCACATGTCTATCAATAATAGAATGAATAAACAATATATGCATACAATAGAATACTATTCAACAATAAAGATGAATTATCTACTGCTACACCTAACATGTATGAACCTCACAGATATGTAAAGCTAAAGACGCTAAAGAGAAAATAATACACAGTATACAATTCTTGTATTCATTTCCTAGAGCTGCAGTAACAAAGAACGTCCAAGTGTGTGACTTCAAACAACAGAAATTTATTGTTTCATAGTTCTGGAGGTTCATAGTCAGAATTCAGGGTGATGATAGGGCCATAATCTCTCTGAAGGCTGTAGGGAAGATCCTGTCTTATTTCTCGCAGGGGCTGGTAGCCCCCAGCACTCCTTGGCATGTACATAGAGCTCACATGGTCTCTTCCTTCTGTGTTTCTCTGTCTCTGTGTCTCTCCTCTTTTACAAAGAGCACTCATATTGGATTAGGACCCATTCTGCTCCAGTACAACCTCATGTAAACTGATAACATCTTCAAAGACACTCTTTACAAACACAGTTATGTTTACAGTTACGAGGGATTAGGACTTCAACATATCTCCTGGGAGGGAGGGGCACAATTCAACCCATACAGTTTTAAAACAGGTAAAACTAATTTATGACGTTAGAAGCCAGGATATGGTTATCTGTAGGAGGAGAGTTCTGGATGCTGATAATTTCTATTTTCTAAACTAGGTGGTGAATACGTGAGTATGTTCATTTTGAAAATTCGTCAAGCTAAACGCTTTTTAAATTTTACACTTTTCTGTATAAATATTATGCTTTCATTTAAAAGGTTTACTTAAAAAATGCTATATTATCTACGCTAGAGAGAAACAATGATGATGACGTCGGGAAAAAACGTGATCGTTGGTCACTCTGAGTTGGACAGTGATTCAGAAGACTTGGAGCCTGAACGCCAAGTGTTAGGAATGCCCTAACCAATTTATTTCACTTAGGTTTTCCTTTTTATGTGCACAAAATGATATAAAATTGAAGAGTTCTTATTCTTTCAGTATGCACAAAATAAAATGCATATGATTAAAAAAAACTGAATTCTACCATATCTGAAGCTCTACAAAGTCCTTAGTGAAATCTTTTAACTACTATTTTTAACTGCCTACCTTCACCACCTGAACTCCTTCAATTTTCAAGAAAAAAATATTGACTTATTGAACAATTATAGCTATTGTTTATTGTCACTGACCATATATTGACACTGTATGGAACATTTTACTTGCATTATCTAGTTTAATCCTTATGACAACTGTATGAATTGGGAATTTTTCAAAACTTTTAAAAATTATACATGTAATGCCTTCTGGTTGTAAAAAAAAAAAAAAAAAAAAAAAACCACTTAAGAAATGTGTCCAGTAAAAAATGCAAACACTCCTTGTCATCTCTTTTCCCCATAGATGTCACTAGTTGACAAGTTAATGTGTAACCTTCCAGATATTTTACATGTATGTGGAAACACACATGTACACACAGAAGATCAGTAATTAATGAGATCATATTGTAAATACTTCCCTGTGAGTTGCTTTACTTACATCAACTGTGCCTTTTAGAAATCTTTCTATGTCTGCACACAGATCTAACCTCATTCTTTTAATGGCTACATCATGATTTAACCTTTCCACTATAAACAGAAGTTCTCAACCTCAAAACTATTGACATTTTGGACTGGATAATTTTTTAAAGGGCTATCCAATGCATTGTGGGATGTTTATCAACATTCCTGGTCTCTACCCACTGGAAGCTAGCAGCATCCTCTTGCCCCACCGCTGTGACAACCAAACACGTCTTCAGGCATAGCCAAACGTCCCCTGGGGGACAAAATCCCCACCATCACCACCAGTGGTTATCAACCACTGGTATAGAAAGATATTTATGCTGTTGTTTTCAACAATGTAAGAGGGATTCAGTGAACATCTTGATGTTATTACAAACCATATTTTATAGACGAGAAAACTGAGGTGAGGAAGGTTAATCAGCCTGAGGTCCCACAGCTATAAGTAGTAGAGGTGAGATATGGATCCAGTTCAGTCTCCTTCCAGAACTAGTCATTTTAATCCCTTTTCTTTCCAATACTACCATAATTTTACTACTCAGCAGCTTGTTTTAGAGTCCATTCTAAGGGAGATGGTAAGAACAGTGAACAGCACTGTTGAGAATAAAAAGAGAAATATTAAAGGACTCGACTCTGGCAAGCATCCTTCAGCTTCTTTTGACAAAGCTAGGAGCAAGGCTTCTAACCCCTCCTGAGAATTTGTGTTTCTAACAAGTTCCCTGGTGATGCTAATGCTGCTGGTTAGGGACCAAGTCTGAGACCCACTAGCAGAGCAGTGGTTCTCAAAATTTACTATACATAAGAATCACCTGGGGATCTTGTTAAGTTATAGATTCTGATTCAGTATATCTGGGGTGGAAATGCAAATTCTCAGCAAGGGTTCAAAGCCCTGGCTAGCAGTGAAAACTTCTCAGGTTTCTAAATGTGTTTGTATCAGAATGAGTGATTTATAAATAAACATTTAAACTAAATAGAAAACTTGACTTTTTTAAACAGACAGCTAATGTAGTATCATCACAGTCAATACATTTAAATATGATGAAGTGCCCTGAGAGCTAACATAGCTTAGTAGTGGTAACAAGTCCAAGGTCATGTTCTAGATCTTTATGGGCCAGGCAGCTTTACTATCGTCTTTAGCATTGATGAGTACACACATGTATCAAGCTCCTGTTGCATCCAGTAGGACACTTCTAGTCCCTCATACTCCAAACTTCATCCCCAACGCCGGGCAGACATCTTGTAACCCCACAGGGTTGATAACAAGGCAAATCAACAAGCTAAGAAACTTGATAAATTCAAAGTTAATATACCTGATAATATTGACTGAGTACTTACTATGTATTAAAATAACAAAGCCACTTACAGCCTTTACCGTGTAGTTCATTCTATAAATATTTATTAAGCACTTACTTTGTGCCAGATAGAACCGTGGTGGACCAGTAGTTAAGAGCTCGGCCGCTAACCGAAAGGTTGGCAGTTCCAATCCACCAGCTGCTCCTTGGAAACCCTATGGGGCAGTTCTAGTCTGTCCTGTAGGGTTGCTATGAGTCAGAATGGAAGACAACGGGCTTGGTTTTTTTTTTGGTTTGTGCCAGATGGAGTACCAGAGGTTAAAGACATAGGAGTAACAAGAGAGGCATAGAGCACACCCTGACAAAGCATGTATTCCAGTGTAGAAGAGAGACATTAAATAACTGGCTGCTCAAATAATTATTATTAAATGATTGTGATTAGTGGAGGGAAAGCATATAACGTGGGGGCTGGGGAGGGAGGTGGAGTGGGGAAACTTTCCTTAGGAAATTGTGTGATGTAAGCTCTGTGGGTGGAGTATAAATTAACATTCCAAGCCTAGTGAATAACACCTGGTGTAAAACTTTCTGGCAAGAGTATGGTTGAGAAAAGGAGAGAAACAACTATGATGCTTCAGATGAAGTGTCAGAAAAAGCTGGGACTGGAAGGTCACGCTCGGGACTTTGATCTTTGGCCCTAAAAATCCTTGGGAGATCTTGAAAGGCTTTTTAAGTAGTGGAATGTCATGTTTAGATGTGGAATTTCCTATTCTAATTGCTCTAATATTCTCACTGATATCCTGCTTTTACAGAAGAGGAAATCAGGGACCAAGCCTTAAAATTTTAACTAACTTGCCTACTACAATACATATTTCTTTTCACCATTGTTTCCTTTACAAGATAAAGTGGATTGGCGTTATTATTGTCTCCCTCTTACTAACAATTAACGCTCCTTCACATTTTGCCCTTAAAGTTTTCCTTTTATAGGGCCTCAGGCACAGTTGTTAAGCACTCGGCTGCTGACCAGAAGGTCAGCTATTCCAATCCCCCAGCCGCTCCTTGGGAGAAAGACGTGGCAGTCTGCTTCTGTAAAGATTTCAGCCTAGGAAACCCTGTGGGGCAGTTCTACCTTGTCCTATAGGGTCACTATGATGGCAACGGGTTTGGTTTGGTTATGGGACCTCAGTTAAACAATGAACTTGGGACTTGAAAGCCTAATAGAGGATATGTTTCCCTTGATTTCCTATTTCCATTTTGTTTTGTCATTGTCACATTGGTAAAAGGAGAATATTCCTTGTGAGGAATAATCTGACGAGAAATGATATGATGAATAAAGAGTGGTTGCTAAATCCTTTACTAACAGAGTTCTAAGTACAAAAAATTCCCAGTGATTCTAACATGAAGTTCAGGTAACCACCATTTATGGGGTGCCATTTTAAAATCTGTTTCCCTGAACACACCATCCATAAATTCACTGCTTTCTTATATTACTGGTAGTAATCTCTGTAATAGCTGAGTTGACCCTTCACAGAGGGCTGCTAACAACCACATAACGATTACTTTACCTGATTATGGACATCCCATAATATGGAACAGTGACAGCCTGAAGTGTTTTGCCATTACTATGGCCATGAATTTCTCTCAGGAAATTTATCGTACTTCACAATCTTTGCTTTTTAATTAAGCAATCTCCCACTTTCACTTCTTTTCAGATTATATTTCCTGTTTGTTCAACTGTCTCCAGTAACTAACCGCTGTGTTTAATTCTCTGGCCTCTTAATTTTGTAGATCTTATTTGTTAAATCATTTGTTTCAAAGTATACTTTCTCTGAGCCTCTACTTTCTTCCTTGTAAAAGGTAAGGGATTTGGGATTCGGTATTCCCTTCTAGCTAAATATTTCTATGATTTTTTTTTTTTATTCTTCTCATTATTCAAATATACAAGCAATAATTTAAGTAATATCACCAATAAGTTGCATTTGCCCCTTTCCAGCTTATTTAGAGAACCTCTTTTCTGTAACTTGATACCCACCATCTCTTTAATTTTTTTTTGCCCACACTTTTGGTTTTTTAAAGAATGAATAAACCAGGCTTCTTTCCACAGCACTGAATGAGAGCATCCATTGCTCATGAGGAGGGTTTAAAAATCACATATTCTAGTTTAACCATTAGGGCAGAGTGAGACATATGACTAGATTCATTTCGTGCTCACTTTTGGTAATGTCAAAAATGACTTTGGCTGCTTAAAAAAATTATTTTGGTATCTTACCCTTTTATTTGAGTGCCCTCCTAAAAGGTCACAGGGTCTGGGTACTATCACTTTCCCAAATCGCAGTTATTCAACTTCTCTTGCCACTGAAGAGAGTTGAATCTTGAGTTGCAACAAATATGTTGGAATTAGGGCTGTTTGGGCTCTAAATGAGTTGACTATTTGTTTTGTTTCTCCTGAGCAAGAGACATCTAGATTTCCTCTATCCTTAAAGGCCTCAACAAACTGGGTGAAATTTTATTGAATTGATTTGTCTTCATTTCTGAAGCTCCCTTGTTCTACCCCTTGACTGGTTTTATATGTTAAATTTTAATCAGTTTAAAACAAGTCACAAGATCATTTGCTCATAAACTCAAATCATAGGAAGGTCAGACTGAAAATCAATGCCATAGCCTACAGTAGCTTGCTATAATTCTATTTTCATGTCAACAAATACGTTTAGAGAGTTGCTATCTCCAGTACAAAAAAAAAAAAAAAAAACCTTCTGGAGATTGTAATAACAAAGACTGGTGGCTACATTTTTATGCTTTTATCGTTTGACCTGAATCCTATTGATATTTCCTGTCTGTCTACTCTGTCTTCTTATACCTAGCTATTCTACTTCCTCCTCCCACCCCAACTTCCTAGTCCCAAAGCTAAAGCCAAGAAAGCATTAAAAAAAAAAAAAAAAAAGCTTTACTCTCCCTTTAGCTCCAAAAAATAGGTGACTTAGATTCAAATAGAAGGAGTATAGTGGAATTGGTCATCAGGCAAACATAAAACCAGAAGCATTAAGAAAGGATCACCCATTCAAAATACAATTTCCTACCTTCCTACTGCCCTCCCTACGACAGAGATCCAAAATTCCTTTAAAAACAATGTCTTTAAGTCCATATTTAGAGAGGACAGAAAAATCACAAATAGCACAGATATAGGGCTGCTAGGGTTGGGATCGTCTCGACAGCAACCACGCATACTTATAGGTACCTTGTTGACTCAGATTTATTTTTAGTTATGTTTCCAGAAAGCTGGTTTTTTCAGGACAGACTGCTGTTTCAGAGATGAGGAGGGAATGAGTTTAGGCCAAAGAAGAGTTGGGGAAAACACTGGAGGTGAATTTATCTATTTCCAAATTTTGCCTGGGGCCAGATTTCATTGTGATTTCCATGAATGAGAACCCTTGAGTCTATTGCATTTAAGGAAGGGTATTAAATGGCCCTACAATTTAATCTCTCATGTTCCTTCAAATCAGACACAAATTCTTCAGGGCCAAGTCTGAAGGACAAAGATAAAGCCTATGCAATATGAAATTACAAACACTGTATCCATCCTTTAAGGAACAAAGCCATTCTACACTAGAGTTAGGTATGCACTGTGTATTTTACTAGAAGTGATGTAGGTACTGTGACCATTTTACAATGTGGAATTGGTGGTTCAGTAGGTAGAATTCTTGCCTTCCGATTGCCAGCCGATGCACTTCATTCTCAGCTACCACCCATCTGTCAGTGGAGGTTTTCATGTTACTATGATGCTGAACAGGTTTCAGTGGATCTTCCAAACTAAGATGGACTAGGAAGAAAGGCCTGGTGGTCTAATTTTGAAAACTAGCTGATGAAAACTTTAAGAACCACAGGGGTCCGATCTGCAGCTGATTATGGGGATGGCACAGGACCAGGCGACATTTTGTTCCATTGTGCGTGGGGGTCACCATGAGTCAGGGGCCAATTCCGTGGCAGCTAATGACAAGTAAAAGTGTTGAAACTGAGGTTCGGAGAGGCCTTGAGATATGTCTACTGCCACTCAAATAGCACACAGAAAGCTAGGATTCAAATATGGGTATGTCCAACTCTTCAAACCATGTTCCTTTTTTAAAATTTTTTTACCTTCTTAACATTAAAATTACAGTGTACTTATTCATCTAATAGCTCCTGAAGGTCTCATTCCTCTAGTCCTAAACTGTCCACTCTTACCCTATGGAGTGTTAATATAAACATTTAGGAAACCTCCATTTAGGATACTTAATCAAAAGAAAAAATTCAAGGAAGCATTTTAGTGACTGAATATAAATGTCACTTTCAAAAAGAAGTATTTTCATTAGCACTTAGAATACATTTTACAACAGATATCATGACCAAACCTTAACAACTACTCTAAGCAAAATTATAAATAGCTTAACTTTGTCTTTCAAGCTGTCAACCACATAAATTCTGCATCCTATTACAACTTAAGAAAGGATCTGAAAACCATTTGCATTCAGGGTTAAGTACTTTAAAATAGATAAAGGGTTTTGCTTTATATAGGACTTAAAGCTTCAAGGATTGCCTGACTTCTCAGATCCTCTATATGTGTACAGATATCATGAAGGGAGACACATTACACAGCATTTTCCAAAATTATTTGACCACAGAACTCTTTTTTTCTTCACAGGGAACCTCAAGGAACAAATTTTGGGAAATGCTGGCTCATGGACCACCAGTCAAACTTTCCCTGCAACTGCAATAGTTGAGTTTTCTGCTATACTTCCTTAAGTAATAAAACTGTAAATTCTATAGTTCCCTAAGTAATAAAACTATAAATAACTCAATAATGAAATTAAGCAAGCAATTCCACTTACAATAGGATCAAAAAGAAGAGAATATTTATCAATAGATTTAACAAAAGAAGTGAAAAACTTATACTCTACAAGCCATTACTGAAAGACATTAAAGAAGATCTAAATATATGGAAATATATTGGAAAGACATCCCATATACGGAAAGACATCCCATGCTCATGGATCAGAAGACTTAATACCGTTAAGATGGCAATACTCCCCAAACTGATACACAGATTTAATTCCTGTCAGAATCTCCACTGGCTTCTTTGTAGGAATTGACAAGCTTATCCTAAAATTCATGTGGAAAATCAAGGAATCCAGAATAGTCAAAACAATTTTGAAATAGAAGAACAAAGTTGGAGGACTCACACTTCTCTACTTCAAAGTTTACTACAAAGGAATAGTAATCAAGACAGCATGGTACTCACGTAGGATCGATACATAGATAAGTGGAACAGAATTGAGAATCCAGAAATAGACCCATGTATTTATGGTCCATCGATTTCCAACAAGGGTGCCAATATAATTCGGTGGGGAAATAACAGTATTTTCAAGAAATGGTGCTGGACAACTGGATAGCCACGTGTAAAAGAATAAAATTACCCTTACCTCACACTCTATGCAAAAATTAACTCAAAATGAATCAAAGACCTAAATGGAAGAGACAAAACTAGAAATTAAAACTCTTGGAAAAAACACAGGGGTAAATCTTTGTGACCTTGGAATTGGTAATGGATTCTTAGATATAATTATAAAAGCACCAGTAACAAAAGAAAAAAAATAGCTAATTTGGACTTGCTCAGCTTTAAAAAACAAACAAAAAGCAAACTTTTGTGCCTCAGAGGACACCATCAACAAAGCAAAGACAATCCATAGAATGGGAGAAAACATTTGCAAATAATATATCTGATAAAGCGCTAGTATCTAGAATGAAGAACACTTACAATTCAATAATAAAAAGACAAATAAACCAGTTTGAAAATGGGCAAAGGACCTGCATAGACATTCCTCAAAAGAATATATACAAATGGCCAATAAGCACATGAAAAGATGCTCAACCTCATTAGTCATCAGGGAAATGCAAATTAAAACTAAAGTGAGATATCACTTTATACACGATAGGATGGCTAGAATCAAAAAGGTCACATAATAACAAGTGTCGGCAAGGATGCAGAGAATGGAACCTTCATATACTGCTGGTGGGAATTTAAAATGGTGCAGCCAGCTTGGAAAACAGCCTGACAGTTCCTCAAAAAGTTAAACATAGGGTTAAATTTGACTCAGCAAATCCACTCCTAGGTATATATGCAAGAGCATTAAAAACATATATCCACAAAAAAACTTGTACATGAATATCAGAGCAGCATTATTCTTAAAAGCCAAAGGTGAAAACAACCCAAATGCCCATCAACTGATCAATGAATAAACAAAATGTGGTATATCCATACAATGGAATATTATTCAGCCATAAAAAGGAATAAAGTACCCATACATGCTACAACATGGATAAACATTGAAAATATTGTGCTAAGTGAAGGAAGCCAGACCAGAAGGCCACATATTATGTGATTCCATTTATATGAAATGTCCAGAATAGGCAAATATATAAAAAGAATATAAAGGCAGAAAGTAGATCAGTGGTTGCTTAAGGCTGTGGTAGGGATGATAGGAGGATCAGAATTTTTCTTTTTGCAGTGATGAAACTGTTCTAAAATTGATGGTGGTAATGGTTGCAGAACTCTGTGAATATACTAAAAACCATTGTAGTGTATACTTTATTTTTTCTTTTATTTATTTATTGTACTTCAGGTGAAGGCTTACAGAACAAATAGTTTCCCATGAAACAGAAGTACACATGTTGTTTTATGACATTGGTTAACAACCCCACAACATGTCAACCCTCTAACTTCTCAACCTTTTGGGTTTTTTTTGGTGAAAATACACATAGCCAAAGATACACCATTTCAAAAATTTCTACATGCACAGTTCAGTGACATTGAGTACGCGCTTTGAATTGTGCTGTTATTCTTACTTAAGATGAAGGCTTACAGAACAAAATCGTTTCTCATTTAACAGTTACTACAAATGTTGCCCTATGACAATGGTTAACAATCTCACAACACATCAACAGTATCCTTACTCAACCTTGTGTTCCCTATCATCAGCTTCCTACTCCCCTTCTGCCTTCTGGCCCTTGTCACTGGACTCCTGTACCTTGTTAGTCTCATTTGGTTTTACTGGGCTGTCCACTCCCAGGCTGAACAGTGAACCTCGAAGGTAACTTCACCACTGAGCTAAAAGGGTGTCTGGGGGCCATACGCTTGAGGTTTCTCCAGTCTCCTTTAGGCCGGTAAATCTGGTCTTTTTTTTTTTTTTTTTTTTTTTTGTGAGTTAGAATTATGCTCTACATCCTTCTCCAGCTCTATCCAGAACCCTCTGTTGTGATCCTGGTCAGAGCAGTCAGCGGTGGTAGCCGGGCACCATCTAGCTGTACTGGACTCAGTCCGGTGGAGGTCTTGGTAGCTGTGGACCATTAGTCCTTTGGACTAATTTTGTATCCAGTTCTCTTCATTCTCCCTTGCTCCCGAAGGGATGAGACCAGTGGAGTATCTTAGATGGCCGCTCACAGGCTTTTAAGACCCCAGACATGTAGTGTATATTTTAAATGGGTGAACTGTATGATATGTGAATTATATCTTAATAGAGCCATTATAAAAAAAAGACAAAAAACAAAACAAACAACCACAATAAGAACAACCCCATAGCACGGCTACTCAGTATGTGCTCAGTGGACTAGTGCCTTCCACGAACTATTTGTTACTGACCGTGAAGATATGAAGACACGTTATTGATTTATATTTGCACAAATATAAAATTGTAGCCAGGTTTTCTCAATGAAGGAAGTAATGTGTTGAATTACATTCAGGCACAAGCTTCTTATCTCATGGATAGCTACCTTAGGTAGCACTAGCCCACAGCACCGCACACGTCTAACAGCATGGTTTCCAACATGCTTGGTGACTGTGGCTCCTGAGACTAAAACGAGAGCAAGTGATCTCTGTAGGAGTGGCTACTCCAAAAATCCCCGTTGGCAGGTGGCTCGTGGGGGCATGAAGGAGAGAGGAGACCAGAGTGGCCAGCAGAAGAGGAGTATGGGGTGGGTCAGTGGTAGAAAAATAGGAACAGGAGTACAATGTGAGAGCTGGAAGTTGAACAATAGAATGAGCGCTAAGACAACAGAAATTTAGCATCCTCAAGAAGCTTCTGGGGGAGAGTGCTGGAAACTGTGGGTGCCAGGGTGCTGCCCCACTGCCATGGCTGGGATACAGAGGTGAGGGCGAGGAGTCTATACAAAGCACTCAGAGGACTCCAATGCAAGTTGACCTTGAACCCCACATTAAAACAGTCAACTAGAGGAAGAAGCAGAAAATAAATGCACATGTCTGTGTATGAATAATTTCTGGGATTTTATGGAGATGAATTCCTGGTAGTCACAGGAGGACTCAAAATTAAAGCCGAGTCAAAAAGAAACATCTATGTTCAATCATTTTGCAATATAATCTTTGGACTTACTCTAACTGGAAATAGGGACGTTAAACAATTCTGTATTTTTAATGCAAATATTAAAAATAGGATATAATAATAAAGGTAAAAAAAGATTAAATTATTTTCAGCGTTTCTCAATGTAGAGATGTAGAGGTGTACTTCATTAATATCGTGTTGCAATTAAAGTAATTTCAATTAGGCTAAATATTGGGTTAGCGTTTAAAGAGAGGTAGAGGTTAGGGTTCAAGTTTAAAGAGAACTACAAACCTTAGGGAGGCTAGGCCTTGAATAAATCAAACAACCTACAAGTATTTATTGAACAACAACCACATGACCATCATTATATAGGCACCACGGAAAAGAAGACACATTTAAAACGTTGCCCTTGGCCCCAAGGATATTATAAATGTGGAGACAAGGCATTTAATAACACATGAGAATCATTTATTCATTCAACAAACATTTACTGAGTACCTACTAGGCTGAAGGCTGTTGTAATATTAAAGAACAATTATTTTGTATTTGTTATATTATTCTTTATGCCTTTTTTGCAAGTGTGAAATATTTTATAATAAATGATTTTTAAAGAGGTAACTAAATTGTTCAGTTTTAGTGTTGATAACCACTGCTAATAGTATTATTGATTTTAGGTTTGTTTTTTTCTTAAAAAATCTAGAACTCAAGGCAGAGTTAGGATTAGCACTGATGTGGAAAATATGCCTTCAAATGATCCTAATGCCAAAAAAATCTGGTAACTGTTTTTTGCTTGGAATTATGTGTTTACCATGTCTTTTCATGGTGCCTTTAGTACGAACTCTTTATTTCATTCATTCCGGTACTTAATGACATACTGCTTGGCATTGATTCATAAAACTTTTACACGTATATCTTGGTCTCTAAACAGAACCCAGGGAAGGCGCCTTATCTTATGTCTCTTTGTATTCCCACCATGTCTCAGCACAATGTTCTAAAGTTGGTTAATGATGAGCCATTCAAATATAAAATAACTCTGTTATAACAACAGTGAGGCGTCTCTGGGTTGTGCAAATAGTTAAGTGCTCTGCTGCTAACTAAATGGTTAGAGATTTGAGTCCACCAAGAGACGCCTCGGAAGAACGGTCTGGTGATCTGCTTCCAGTCTTCTATTGTACAGAGCTGTTTCTAAGAATGTGAGTGACGTGTGATGCCCTATTCAAAAGAATAATAAATTGGGATATAATGGAATTACACTGCTTTACTGAGAAGGTTAGATTTATGGTTTGGTGAAGTCCATGTGCTTTTCCATAAGAAAAGTATTTGAATATGTTGACAAGCCAAGCTCCCTTTGCAATGTAGGGCTGTATAAATGTTAATCCCAAATTAAAGTCTTTGCCCTGTATAAATTTAAAATCTAAAGCGGAGATAACAGAAAAGGAGGAGACATTTAATTTGAAAACAAAGAGGATGAGAAGAATTTTAATGCAGCTCAGCTGTTTAACTTTTGTGAGTTTGAGAAGTACTATAAGCTGATTGTGGGCAGTGTTTTTCCTTCCATGTTATGTGTATGCCAATATTAGGAGGTTAGCTGAACTAACAACAACAAGCTAGGTTATTTCTCAACCTCTAATAATCTCATCAGTCTTTTTTTTAAATCTTTTTTGCCAAGCATATCTGACAACTCACACACACCTACCTTTACTTGCATGAGCTCTTTCTTTCACCCCATCAGATATCTGCTTCTATCTCTTCAAGCCCTTCTCTGTCTTCAGCAAACCAATAGCTCTTCACTTTAACTATTCTGTTTTCAAGCTCCTCAACTTCCCTTTCTCCCTTTTCCTCTATTGAATCCACCTGGCAAAATTCCAGTCCTGGCTCCATCTCTTCACTGGCTCCACTCTGACCCCGGGGGCTGCTGAGTGGTGCTGGGGAAAATGGCAAGAACCACTTTGCTACTCAAAGATCAACAGCATCTTCATCACCTGGGAACGTGTCGGAAACGCAAAATCTTGAGCCCCAGGCCCACTGAATCAGAATCTACAGACTTACAAGATCACAGGGGATTCACATGCGCAGTGAAACACCAGTGTTGCTACAAGAATTACGCTCTCCAGTCTCACCCGGCCTTCCCTCCTCTGGTACTTTCTAGGCAGCATACTGTCCTAGTCTTCAGAGTTGCAATTGCGAACTTGATCCTCTCTGGAAATCCACCCATTGCTTTGCCCTCTTGTCAGCAAATGGCATTGCGTCTTTCTTATCTGCAAAAAGGGAGAAAGAGGTCTCAGGCAGTAAGTCTTTGATGGCTGTCCTCACTGCCCGTCTCCCATTACAATGTTGCCTACCTCTGCAGTCACTCTATTCTCCTCTCCTCTACAACAGAAGAGGTGGCTTTCTGGGGATTGGGTCAGTTCTTTTTCTGTGCTGTCAAATCCATCAAGTCTCTCTTCCTTCTGGTGTTCACTCTATCAGTTAGCAAATTTAAGCCGCCATTTTCATTTAAATGAAATTTACGTTTCACCTCCACTCCTTCCTCTCTTTCACCTCCAGATCTACGCTCACCGCTCACCGTCTCTTCTCTGAGTCAGTCCTCAGCTCGCTGGGGTCTGGCTTCTCCTTCCCTGTTCCAGGGACACAGCTCTAAGGAGCCAATCCCGCTCTGCAGCATTGGACATTGTCTGTCACTCTCTCATTGGGATCTTCTCTGTAGTTCACTTCTTCCCCCTGGTTTTGCCTTTCACTCCCTTGCTACTCCATCTTAGTCTCTGCATGGACCTATTTTCCTATACCTGCACCTTGTGGTTGGTGTCCCCCAGGGATATATCCTTGGCTCTTATCTCATTCTTCATGGTGCAATTGTATCCACTCACATGCCACACGCTGATGATTCTCAATCCACAGCCCAGACCTCCCTAATAACCCTGCATAATCTAACTGCTTGTGTGCAGCTCCACTTCGAGGTAACTGAGAGAACTCCAGTTCATCATGCCCCAAACTGGTCTCCTTTGTTCATTTAATACCTTTACTGAGCACCTGTTGTCGTTTAAGTGGCCTTCCAATTGACTCTGACTCATGGTGACCCCATACGCGTGGAGTAGAACCGTCCCATACGGTTTTCAAGGCTGTGACTTTTCGGAAGCAGATCGGCAGGCCTGTATTCCGAGGTGCCTCTGGGTCGTTCAAATGGCCAACCTGTTGGCTAGTAGTCGAGTGCTTAACCGTTTGCCCCACCCAGGGACCCCTACAGAGCACCGACCACGAGCCAATTCTAACTGCTGGGGATAGATAACAAACATCCGTCCAGCTCACCAACACCCCACTCCCACCTGCTTGTGAAGCTTCCATGGGGCGATGTTAAGTAGACAATAAGCAAATAAATAGATATCAAGTAGTGGTAAAGGTATGAGAAAAATAAAGGTAGGTAAGGAAGAGAGAGGGTGCTGGAGCTGAGAGAGTGGGGGAAGGTGTGTTCTTTTATTTGAGGTGATAGGAGAGGCCTTTGAGTACAGACCTGGAGGAGGAAGTGTGGCAGTGAGCCCTGGGGAAAGACAGGGGAGAGAATTCCAGGAGGAGGGAGCAGCGAGTACCTAAAGCACTGAGGCAGGAATGCGTTGGCGTGTCCCAGAACCAGAGAGGAGTCCAGCACAGCTGGAGCAGTGTGAGTGAGAGGGAGAGTGGTAGGAGGTGAGTCTGAGGAAGCTGTATGGACTGGGTGACAGAAACTCTGGCAGCTGTGGAGCACGCCAAAGCTAGGGTGCTTTCGTACTTAGTGACTTCTATCCATCCCAACCCCACCCTTCACAGCCTGTTCCTTCCTGTGTTCTCTATTTCAGTGAAAGGCCCTTGCATCATCTTGACCTTTATAATCCCCTTCTCGTTCTTAAAGTTCATAGGCCCCAATACAATATCTCAGCATTAAATAAACCACTATTCTGTATAAGGAGTCTTGATTGCTAATAGCTCACAGTCTATAATGCTGTAACCATAATTATTATCTATTTTTCAAACCCAGCAAGTAAGAGACCAGAAGAACTAGACGGTGCCTAACTCCCACTACTGGCCTTTCTGACCAGGGACACAATAGATGGTCCTGCAGAGAATGGGAGAAAAATGTAGAACAAAACTCAAATTATTTAAAAAAAAAAAAAAAAAAAGACAACTTACTGGACTGGTAGAGACTAGAGGAACCCCTGAGACTATTGCCCTGAGGTACCCTTTAAACTTAGAACTAAAATCACTCCTGGATCTCACCTTTCAGCTAAATAACAGATTGGCTCACAAAATAAACAATGTCACCCATGACTACCGTGCTCCTTAAAAATAATAATAATCATCATCTATATGAGCCCCGGTGGTACAGTGGTTAAGCATTCAGCTGCTAACTGAAAGGTCAACGGTTCAGACCCACCAGCCACTCCCTGGGAGAAAGATGTGGCAGTCTGCTTCCGTAAAGATTTACAGCCTTATAAACCCTATTGGGGCAGTTCTATTCTGTCCTTTAGGGTTGCTATGAGTTGGAATCAACTCAACAGCAGTGGGTTGGTGTTTTGTTTTGCGGGGGCGTGGTTTTTATGAGACCAGTGGTCAACATTTACCCTAAAGTAAATATGAGAAGGTTGGGGGAACAGGGAAGCTAGATTAATGGAAACAGAACAACCTGAACGGAAATAATGAGAACGTTGACACAATGTGAAAAATGTAACCAATGTCACTGAACAACATGTAGAGAAACTGCTAAATGGGAACCTAATCTGCTGTGTGAACGTTCACCAAAAACACTTTCTAAAAATCCAACAAATAAAACTTTTTCAAATTTAACCATTGTTTCTAAAAAGGAAAATACAGAGATTGTCTTAGAATCAAAGTAACAGAGGTCCTTGTGTACTGTGAAAACGTATTTGCCACAAAGCAGTGAATTTCCTGAGTGTTTTGTTAGAGATCCGAGAGGGCTCTGAAGTACAAAATTATCATTTAATATAAGAGGGAACTGAGGCAAGGAAAATGAACAGCGCAGGTTCCGAACACACAACTAATAGGGACATAAACTCTCCTGATTTGGTGCTTTTTCTGCTTTAACATAACCCTGCAAAAGAGCCAAAGCTTAATTAATACGTGCACCATTATATGTTGACAGTCTTTGTTGGAGACATAAAAGCCAAACCATCACTTTGTTTTTATTTTTATGTTTTAAAGAGAAGGACAAGACATGTTAATTGTTGAGGCAAGGGCAAGGTGTGCTCAGGAGCCCCTGAAAGGGTGGTCAGAGAAGTGCAGAACTCAAAGCAGTAATGGTAGCCAGCCAAGCCACACCATGGAACCTGCCCCACACCCTGAAGCCTTCATGGACAGTTCAGCCTAGGAGGCAAGATTTAATCAGACCTCATGCTATGGCTCCTCCCTGACTGAGACATACATTTTTCCCGAGGTAGTACTCTATTTTACACCAGTCCCAAAGGAAATCAATTGTCTTTTTTCTTTGTGGCCCCCTTTTCGAAAGGTATATATTCCTGATAGTGCTTTAAACACAAATTGCTCACACAGTGGGGAGAATGAGGGCAGGGTGTAGAAGCTTGGAGGGACTGTGCATATTCCAAGGAGACTGGTTATTCCAGAAATGTTTAAAAATATCCCAGTGCATAGAAAGAAAACAGCACACCCAGGTATTATTTGTCGAAATAACCCTCCTTATCCCAGGCCCAAAGCTGGCATCATTAATACCGCTTCATAAATGAATGAACATGTTCCATCTTGAACTTCTGCAAACAATGACTTAGATCAGAAAGTTACTGATGAAAACCTGAGACAATGCCAGCCTAAGATTTTCGGTGTGCTAGGCTCTAATTAGATTTGGATGAGAGGAAGAAGTAAATGATTCCAAGTTCTTGGCTTTTGATTTCTTGCCCCCTCCCCAACCCACAAATATCCTAGATCTTTGACTAGAGGGAGACGTAAATTTGAGGGAAAAGGAGATGAATTCTGTCCTGGACATCTAAGTGAGTAGAAACCAAAACTCAAACCCATTGCTGTTGAGTTGATTCTGACTCATGGCGACCCTATGTGTTACCAAGTAAGAAATGTTGCACAGGTTTTCTTAGTTGTAATCTTTACAGAAGCTGATTACCAGGCCTTTCTTCTGTGGCACTGCTGGGTGGATTCAAATAACCAATCTTTTGGTTAGTAGACAAGCACAAACCATTTGTGCCACCCAGGGACCTTTCTAAGTAAATAAACCAAAAAAACCAAACCTGTTGCCGTTGAGTCTATTCCGACTCATAGTGACCCTATAGGACAGAGTAGAACTGCCCCATAGGGTTTCCAAGGAGTGGCTGGTGGATTCGAACTGCTGACCTTCTTGGTGAATACCTCCACAAAATAGGAGGAGATGGGCCTGGAACTCAGAATAGAGGTCTGGCTGCTGATGAAAGTTTGAAATGTGTTGCTAGAGGTCTACTAGTTGAAGCCATGAAGGTAGACACACTGGTCTAGGAAGTGCGTAAGTGAGAAGAGGCTCTGGGGCAGGAATATCTGCTTGACTGGGCAATTTTCACAAGCAGCATGACAAATAGCAGGTAGTGGAGGGTGGAACGAACTGGCTGAGGGGTGGGGATTGGCAGAGTGAGTGAGGCAGAAACTAAAATGATTCAGCTTACAGTCTAGGCTAAGTGGGAAAGGAAGCAAAGCCCTGGGTGTGTTGACAGGCTTGGAGAAAACAGAGAAGGCAACAGATTGATTGTAGCTACAACACTTACTAGCTATGTAACCCTGGGTCTGTCACTTGACTTCCCTCTCAAAATCTGCTCATCTGATGTGCAGCTAAGCCAGGGTTCTAACTCTGCTCTCTGAGATGACAAATAAACTATCTGAAGGACGTGTTAAGAGGACTCCTCAAAACACAATGCCTTAGTCCAAACCAGTAACCCTCTCTAATGGTGGAAATCAGGCCTTTTAAAAAGAATGGGAAGAGGGAAGAGGGGAGGAGATATTTCTGAATGTAGATAATTCCTCTACCTCCCCTTATTATCAGAATAAATAATATACAAGTAAATCCAACCTTAGTGGGCTCATTTATAACCATCAAGGTGCCTGGTTCTTTGTATAACACAAGCTCTGCAGAAAACCTCTGAGTTGCGAGACACATGTTTCTGGCAGCAGGGACAACTGCAGAGGCCCCCTACTCCCATAAATTACACATTCTTCTTCCAGCTGCATGCCAGACCAACAATAGCCAAGCTATACAACTCCCTCAGGACACACAGGAATGTGAAAATAGAACAGAACTGAAATCTATTAAGATCATATCCATAGGAGTTGTTATGAGGCTAACAAAGGACATTAGAAAAACTAAGACCAAGTATAGCACAACCCCCAGTTTTTAAATTGCTTACAGGTTGAATGGAAGTGCTTGAGTTAATTAGAATTTCCTCTTTGGGCAAGAGAACACAGTTCAACGAAGCTATTAGCTGTTTGGATACTGGAAGAGGAACCCAGTCATATATTATGCTTTGGAGAAAAGTAATAAAATCCATTCATGATCTGAATCCCTAAAACCTCAAAACCTCAATTTATTTAATCACGGGCTCTGTTCTTAAAATGCTGTGAACACTGCAAAAAGAAAAAATAAAAGGTAAAGCCACACTTCCTGCTCTTAAACACTAAAACATCTCTCATAGATATGCTGTCTGTATAGCGTTACAACCTCATGCCAGAGCTCTCCAAAGACTACAAAATTGTTATTGTTTTTGTTTTACCTTTGAAAAGATCTTAAATCTTTCAAAAGAGAATGATAATAATGGAATGTGGCTGAGTTGTAGAAAATCAGATGCATTAGCTTCGAATACTTCAAGAGGTACTTGGCCCATAGGTTAGCTATCAGTTGTCAACTATTATGTAGTTAACAACCAAAATATCCAAATCTGAGTGATGCAGACTTTGTGGAGGAATCCCAGAATCACTCTGCCTGTGTGTAACAGGAAATCTCTCCGGTTCTGAGGCCTTCCAGGACATGGATGCTCTGGTGGGAGGTTAAGGGAGCTTGTGGCCCTCATCCCAATAGGTTTCTTGTTGCATGACACGCAAACTACAGAATGCCCTGAAATTGGCATGCCCAGGAAACAAGTTCTGCTCTGGATTGCACAGCTTGCTTGCAATATCTTACTTGCCCCAAGAAATCAGGAAAGTTAAATTCTTGGGAGAGGAAGGCCTAGATTGTGTATGTTGTTGCGAAGAAGCACTGGGGGCTATATTTATTTTCATATCCCCAGCACTTGAATATACTCAGCAAAATGTTTCCATAAAGGAAATGAACTAACTCTAGTTCCTGTGTTACTGTTAACTTACTGTGTGACTTTAGACAAGTTATTTTGCTTGAGCCTCAGTTTTCCCATCTGTAAACTGGGTATAGCCCCTAAGATAATGCCTGTGAACACTTTGTGAACTCTAAAGCGCTATGCACACGAAGGGGTGAAGAATTAGAATTGCCCCTGTTTGGCTTCTTCTCAGATATGGGCAGTTACTAAACTTTCAGTGTCCCAAGTGTGCTGCCAGCATTCTCAATAACTCTATTCTGTTTAAAAATCTTCTCTTGCTTTAAAAAAATACATATTCTTCTCCACAGGCTGCAATAAAACTAATTTCATTAAAAAAAATTTTTTTTGGTCTGAAATTCTTTATTTGTCATGAATTGAACCTTATGAAGAAATCTGCCTCACCTTGGTTTTAAATAAGATGGGATTTCCAGGCTGCTCCATAAAAATTCATTTCAATCCATAGTGCAGTAACCTGTATTTCTATTGGTAATTCTAAGTTCTGACAACAGCTGCAGCTACATCTACTACTGCTAGTCTATTACTCTGAATACTTACTAGGTCCTAAGCACTGTGCTTGACATTTTATATATTATCTGGAGCCCAGGTGGCACAGTGGTTAAGAGCAATGGCTGCTAACCGAAAGTTCAGCAGTTCAAATCCACTACCTGCTCCCTGGAAACCCCATGGGGCAATTCTACTCTGTCCTATAGGGTTTTGTTTTGTTTTGTTTTGGTATCTTTTGTATCCATAACAACTCAATAAGGAAGATATTACTCCTTTTCTACACATTTAAAAAGTGACACTGAAAGGTTAAGGGACTCAACCCAGCTAAGAAATAATAGAACCAGGATTTGACCAAGTCTGGCTCACTCCAAAGTCCTTGGTCTGTGTGCTATGTAAACTGAGTGACTTCAAAACAGACCTATGCACCACAACCCATCTGTAAATGGGAGCCTGTATTTATAAATATCAGAACCACTGATCTGTTTTAAAAAAAGAAGGAAAGAAAATCTTGTAATATGTAACTTTTCTAAAAATCTTGATATAGATGGAGCCCTAGTGGCACAGTGGTTAAGAGCTCGGCTGCTAACCAAAAGGTCGGCAGTTCGAGTTCACCAGCCGCTCCTTGGAAACCCTATGAGGCAGTTCTACTCTGTCCTATAGGGTCGCTATGTGTCAGAATCAACTTGACAGCAAAGGGTTTAGTTTTTGTTTTGCTGCTATAAATGCCTTTGCTGATATCGGAGTCATCTAGTGCTGCTATAACAGAAATACCACAAGTGGATGGCTTTAACAAAGAGAAATTTATTCTCTCACAGTCCAGTAGGCTAGAAGTCCAAATTCAGGGCACCAGCTCCAGAGGAAGGCTTTCTTCTCTCTGTTGACTCTGGAGGAAGGTCCTTGTCATCAATCTTCCCATGGTCTAGGAGCTTCTCTGCACAGCAACCTTGGATCCAAGGGACATGCTCTGCTCCCTGTGCTGCTTTCTTGGTGGTATGAGGTCCCTCATCTCTCTGCTTGCTTCTCCCTTTTGTATCTCAAAAGAGATTGGCTTAAGACACATTCTAATCTTGTAGATCTCATTAATATAACTGCCACTAACCCATCTCATTACATCATAGTGATAGGATTTACAACACATAGGGAAATCACAGCAGATTGCAAAATGCTAGATAATCATACAGTACGGGAATCATGACCTAGCCAACTTGACAGATATTTTGGGGGGACACAGTTCAATCCATGACAGGTGACCACACTTAATACTCTTTATTGTTTGATACAAACCAAATCAAAGCAACTAGATATTCTCTTTGGACATTTTCTAATGCAAATAACAATTTTTATAGTACTAAAACTAGAAATGGCGTCTGCAGAAGACCATACTTCCCATGTGTAAAGAACCCTTAAAGGATTTTAAAAATAATTCCCACCGTCAAGCATACAAAAGAAGTCCCTGCATCTTTCATCTCTTACATCATGTATGCGTGATTTCCACCTCAGCAAGGAATAACTTATTTAGTGGCTGCTATTGGATCTCTGCAGATTCTGCTACTGGTGTAATCTTGTGTTTAAGAAGGAGTAATTTCTAGTATTAACTGGAAGCAACCTTGCTGGAGACAAGGTTGTCAAGAAACATGTAGTAGAACTTGGCTTGAAACTCTTTGAACATATATTCACTCTCTAAAGTTCCAGTCTACACAATAGCAATTTACAGTAGCAACCTCATTCTGGCACATTGAGGGAATGTTAAACTTAGTTTATTGGCAAGCATAGTCTACCACAGCTTAAACGAGTTATGCAGGTTTTAAATAATATTAAAATGTAGGCTAACTTCCCACATGTCTCCCCAGTCTGCATGAAATATGGGCAACTTGACACTTAGTGTACAATTAGTAAGTATAGAGTGTACAATCAGAAGAGCTAAAAGAGCTTCTACCTGTGAATCAAAGAAATATGCATATTATAGTCAATCATGCAGGAGTTAATTATCCACTATCATCCATTAGTACCCAGAAACATTCAGATCTACTTTCCATTTCTCATTTTCTGCCACTGATCAGCAAGCAGTACATCCTTCAGGGTACTTATAAAAATTAGGCTGAGAGAGAAGTACAACTCTTCTATTAGCTAATATTTAGGGCTCTGAAACCCAGCTCCGGTAAACAATTATAACAGTGGTTATCAACTAGGGGGATAACTGTTCCAACCAATATATCCTCACTGGTTTTGTTCGATTTGTGAACTTCGGTTGTATGTATTATTCCTATATCATGGATCATTTTGAGCTGGGCTATCAGATTGATTAAAGTTCTTATTAAACCTTGCTTAAAGTGAATTTATCACAATTTTTGGAAATCCTAAGTGGGGTGGGGGAGGGGAGGTGTGTGCTGCCACACCAAGTGCAAACATTTAACATTTCACTTAAAAATCTTTCTTCAGTATAGAATGAAGAAACTCCACGTGCTCAATGTATTCAGCTGATTTACAAACATTTATGCAGTAGCCAAGAACCCTAACATTACAGTCCTGTTTAGAGATGGTCTTGTTCAGGAGCAGCTAGAAAACAGATGATTGGCAGGTTGGCTGGGTCTAAAAATAAAAGAATGAGAAGAAGAGCGGAGCGTACATAGGGAAGTAGAAAATAATGAGACTGGTTTTCAAGCGAGGATTATGGAAATCAGTATCTTCACCTTAAAGATACACACTGGGAACAATTCAAGCTTTAATGAGTTGCAGGTTAGATTGTGACTCCAAATTATTTCATCAAGATAGAAATGTACTTAAAGCTTTAATCTCCTTAGTTTATTTCACAGTCAACAATCATTTTACAATGTCACAGTGCATTTAATAGTGGTAAATGAGAATAACCTGAGAGAAGTATAGTACCATAGTTATGAGTTCAAGCTTAGGGAATCACATGTTTGACTTAAAACAAAACCAAAACCTCACATTTTGAAACTAATCAGTAAGTTAGTCCATTAAGCATTCAACATTTCCTGAAAACCTACTCTATGCCAAGAATTGAACTAGGATTTTTGTTGAGGAACAC
The DNA here is from genome assembly GCA_030035585.1 of Dugong dugon. Lineage (NCBI taxonomy): Eukaryota > Metazoa > Chordata > Mammalia > Sirenia > Dugongidae > Dugong > Dugong dugon. The sequence continues at coordinate 13,794,276 of CM057480.1, read as the reverse complement.
TGTCCTAGTTTCTTAGTGCTGCTATAACAGAAATACCACAAGTGGGTGGCTTTAATAAATAGAGATTTATTTTCTTACAGTTTGTTCTTGTTGTTGTTAGGTGCCATTGAGTTAGTTCCGACTCATAGCTACCCACGTACAACAGAATGAAACACCGCCCGGTCCTGCGGTGTCCTCACAGTCATTGCTGTGTTTCAGCCCATGGTTGCAGCCACTGTGTCAGTCCATCTCATTGAGGGTCTTCCTTTTTTTCGATGACCCTCTAGTTTACCAAGCATGATGTCCTTCTCCAGGGACTGGTCCTTCCTGATAACATGTCCAAAGTATGGGAGATGGAGTCTTGCCATCCTTGCTTTTAATGAGTATTCTTGCTGTACTTCTTCCAAGACAGACTTGTTCTTTTTCTGGTAGTCCATGGTATATTCAATATTTTTCACCAACACCATAATTCAAAGGCATCAATTCTTCTTTGGTCTTCCCTGTTCATTGTTCAGCTTTCATATATGCATATGAGTTGATTAAAAACACCATGGTTTGGATTAGGCATACTTTAGTCTTCAAGGTAGCATCTTTGTTTTTTACACCTTAAAAGAGATCTTTTGCAGCAGATTCGCCCAATACAACGTGTTCTTCGATTTCTTGACTACCGCTTCCGTGGGCGTAAGATCTTACAGTTTAGGAGGCTAGAAGTCCAAATTCAGGGCGCTGGCTCTAGGAAAGGCTTTCTCTCTCTGTCAGCTCTGGGGGAAGGTCCTTGTCTCTTTTCAGCTTCTTTTCTTCAGTTCCTTAGAGATCTTCATGTGGCATGGCGTCAATCTTCCCCCATGGGTGATTTCTGCTTCTATGCTGAATGCCTGTCTTGTCTATCTGCATTGTACATGCAGACAGGCTGTACCTCAAACTTCCAGGCAGCCATTAGATTGCCAAAGGGAATGTCATTATTATTTATAGAAAGCAAACACTAAATAACAACAGATTCTCAAAGGGGAACCGCTTACCCTTCCCCAAATTACCCATATCCATTGTTATATTGCTGGGCCGGTTCAGGTCAGATAATATTTTCATATCACTGCTTCCTCTGGCTACCACCATACTACCCAGGGGCCTGCATGGCTCTGGAGGCTTCTGTTTTGCTGATGAGCCTTGCTGGGCCTCACTTCGCTGGCAGAAGCACCCCTTCACAGGATCTCCCTAGCGTCTGCTGCTGGGCCCTTCTCAGCCTCTGCTGCTGGCTCCCACCATGCTGCCCAGGCCCACGTGGTTCTCTCTCTTGCTGCGACACTACCCGGGGATGTGGGGCGGCATGTTGCATGTGGCACCCTCAGGCCTCTACCCAGCAAGTGTTACAGCTTTTTAGCAGCAGGCAAACCTTCTGCACAAACGTTCCCAGCTCTCTCTCCATGAGCCGACCAGCCCACCATCTCTCCAATATCAGTGTTACAGCTCTCTCTTCTGGGTCTAAGAGGTTCTGTGTGCAGGGAGCCTGGGTCTAAAAGATGCACTCTGCTCCAGACTCTTCTTGGTGGTTGTGAAGTCCCCCAAACCTCTGTGGGATTGACCCTTATATAAGCCTACCAGGATGGCAAAACCAACCAATCCCCTAGCTGGACCACAAAGAGCTGAATCTTACTGGGTGGATTTTCAAGCCATTACTTGCACAGTACATTGACCAACCCCTCGCCAGATTGCAGCCCAGCTAATCATTTTGTAGGAGCTACAAGACCATGCCTAGAAAGGCCATATAAAAATGATTCATTGCACTGCATATGCCTTATCTAATTTTTATACCTCAAAAGTTAGTGGTTTAAGACACACCCTATCCTGATATGGCCTCGTTAACATAGCAAAGAAAACCTTATTCCCAAGTGGAATTACCTCCACAAGTATAGGGCTTAAGGTTTACAACGCATATGTTTGGGGGACACAATTCAATCCGTAACACCATGTGGGAGTTTGAGCTGAGGACTGATCTGATGAAGTCAACCTTTAAGAAAGATCACAAATCACTTTGGCAGTGATATGTGGAATATTCTGGGAGAGGGAGATATCAGAGGCACAGAAACCAGTTAGGAAGGAATGAGGATTTGGATCATTTTGTGGGATTAGAAAGGAACAGGAGGAAGATAGAAATATTTTAAAAGAATGATTAACAAGAAGGGCTTGATAAGGTTTAACTATGAATAGTAATCAATTGCAATGGGGCATTATGGATAGAAATAGGAAAGATGGGAAAGGGGACCACTTAGAGACAAGGAGTTAGATTTGGGGTTGGCATGCAACACTTTCAATTTAGAACAATAGTGCCTTATCTAAATGATTGTTAGATCAATTTAATTTACAATAAGAACCCAAAGTATGTATAATGTCTTCCAATAGTGCCTACCATAATTTTATGCAGCAATGGGGCTGAACTTTGAAAGTGACAGTCTGTTAATTATGTTTTTACACGTGTGCCTGTTAATTAATACTAGTCATTTATAAGATCTAGTGCAGAAAGCTGAGATTTAACTCTATCTTTGAAATCATACTTTCTTCTACAATGAACATTGTCCCCAACTTATCAACATACAAACAGTCAAGATATTCAAACTTTGCCCATGTTGGAAGCCAGCACAACTTGTGCAAGGAAAGTTCATGGAAACCACAGACACATTCAAACTCTCTGAGGGACCGAATTGCTGGGCAGAGGGCTGTGGGGACCATGGTCTCAGGGAGCATCTAGCTCAATTGGCATAACACAGTTTATAAAGAAAATGTTCTACATTCTACCTTGGTGAGTAGTGCCTGGGGTCTTAAAAGCCTATAAGCAGCCATCTAAAACACTCCATTGTTCTCACCCCTCTGAGAGCAAGTGAGAATGAAGAAAACAAGATACAGGGGAAAGATTAGTCCAAAGGACTAATGGACGACAATTACCACGGCCTCCACCAGCCTGAGTCCAGTACAACTAGATGGTGCCTGGCTACTACCGCTGACTACTCTGACAGGGATCCACACAGAGGGTCCTGGACAGAGCTGGAAAAAAATGTAGGACAAAATTCTAAATCACCAAAAAAGACCAGACTTACTGGCCTGACAGAGACTGGAGAAACCCATAGACTATGGCCCCTGGACACCCTTTTAGCTCAGTAATGAAGTCACTCCCAAGGTTCACCGTTCAGCCAAAGATTAGACAGCCCCATAAAACAAAAAGAGACTAATGGGGCACAATAGTCCAGGGACAAGGACTAGATGGCAGGAGGGGACAGGAAAGCTGGTAATAGGGAACCCAAGGTTGAGAAGGGACAGTATTGACATGTCGTGGGGTTGTTAACCAATATCATAAAACAATATATGTACTAACTGTTTGATGAGAAACTATTTGTTCTGTAAACCTTCATCTAAAGTACAGTAAAAAAAGAATAAACTTTGCCCATGTTGGCAACTTGCCAAGAGATCAGGGCCTACACTGTCTTGTGCATTGCTGAGTTAACTATAGCCTGCTTTTACCTTTAAAATACCTCTGTTCATCTCAATGTGGATCTCTGAATTCTAGAAATTGGAGCTTCCATATCTACACTTCTTGGAAGTAAGTAGGCTGCAGCTCCAGAACCACCAGGTCTACCCTTAGCCTTCAGGCTCTACTTTAATCTCATTAGCCCTTGAAAATTACTGCCATCCTGCAATGCTAAACTTTTCTGCCACAGATTATGGAAACGCTTCCCAACTTCTCGTAATATTCAGTTTAAATTTATGTTTAACTTTATGCTATGTGAGAATAAGGAAAGAAGCACGTGACAAGTAAGTGGGAAACAAGTTGGTACGGTATTGTTTATTTAATGGTATGTTTAATGTTCTAAATGTTCAGACTAGTTACTACATTTGATATTAAAATATAAAGAACATCTCTGTACCATTTAGCTACCTATCACAAAATATAGATGATTTAATTTAAATAAGGATAAACCAAAGAAAAACATTTTTTAAATTGTACCTTAAATATTTTCTGTCTTAAAAATATTAGCTCTGTGCTAAGGAGTAGAGTAGCTCCTTCAAGGCTGGGCTTGCATCCCGAGTTCTCAGCATAACACTTGGAATATAGGAGGTCTCTAGTAGTGGCAGAAAGAGAGAGGGAGGAATAAAATGCTTTGGTGACTGTCCCAATATATTGGTGATATGGTCAAGATGTTACTAAACCAGCGTGGCAGACTGGGCTGAGTCTTAATCTTCTCAGGACGTGTTCTGGGTATTTCGAGTGTTTGAAATCTTTGCTGAGAGCTGCTTTTCTTGCCATTTGCCTTTTTCACTTAAAACACTTGGCAAAAAATACGGTAAACAAAACAACAAACTAATCAAACCACTATAAATCCAACAATAGGAGACTGGTTTGCTTAAATTACAATGTGTCCATACAATTGATTACTATACAATAAAAAAATTATGAAAAGCTTTATGATTCACAAGCATATATGTGAGATATTATTAAAGAAAAAAATTTACAAAACATTACGTATAACTATTTTTGAAAAAAAAATTTTAATTATGTTGTTGCTGTTGAGTGGGATTGAGTTGATTCTGATTCATAGTGACCTCATGTGACAGAATAGAACTGCCCCCATAGGGTTTTCTTGGCTGTAATCTTTATGGAAGCAGATCACCCAGGTCTTTCTCCTGCAGAGCCACTGGGTAGGTTCGAACAGGCAACCTTTTAGTTAGCAGCCGAGTGCTTAACCCTTAAACCACCAGGGCACCTAAACTTAAAATATGTGTATTCATATTTACATAATGATACATAATGTCTCCATATCAAGATACCAATTAATATTGGTTCATTAATTGTAACACATGTACTACAAGAATGCAAGATGTCAATACTAGGAGAAACAGTGTACCGGGAGGGGAGGGGGTATGTGGAAATTTCTGCACGATTTTTATGTAAATCTAAAACTGCTGTAAAAATAAAAGAATATGAAAAAATACACAGTATCGATATTTATATAGAGACACATACCAAAATCTAAAGTGTTTATCTCTGAGCAATGAAATGACAGGTGATTTTTATTTTTTGCTTATCTATGTATTTTCTTTATAGTGAATGTAAACTATATTAAAAAAAAACTAGTTATAAAATTTCAGTTTAAGTTAATAAAATATTTATTGCATGCTATTAAGGAGTAACAATTTCTTCAATATCTCTGATTTTCTTGCTACATTTTTGAAAATAAGAACTGCAAACTTACAAAAAGATGTAAAAAGTGAAGCAAAATGACTACTGAGGAGAAAGGCATCTAAAGAGTTGCCAAGGCTGACGTTTGGAAGAAGGTGTAATTTGGCCAGGTTCTGGCCCCCTAGGGAGAGGGAAATGGGTGGACCCCAAATCCCAGAGAAGACTTACCTAGAACAGGTCCCAGAAGATGGTCTTAATTTCCTAGGGCTGCCATAATAAAAATACCACAAGTGGGTGGCTTTAAAGAACAAGAATTTATTGCCTCACCGTTCTGGCAGCTAGAAGTCCAAATCAAGGCAAGGGCTGTAGAGGGGGTCATTTTTTGTCAGTAGCCCAGGGTGTTCCTTGGCATTCCTTGGTGTTCCTTGGTGTTCCTTGGCTTATAGATGGATACTCACGTGGTCTCTTCCCCCATGGGTGTGCTTCTCTATAAGACATCACTCTGAAGGGATTAGGTTTAGGACACACTCTAGCCCTGGTGGTGCAGTGGTTAAGAGCTCAGCTGCTAACCAAAAGGTCGGCAGTTCGAATTCACCAGCCTCTCCTTGGAAACCATATGGGGCATTTCTACTCTGTCCTATAGGGTCACTATGAGTTGGAATGGACTCAACGGCAATGGGTTTTTTCTATTCTGGTATGACTTCATTAACATAACAAAGACCCTATATCCAAACAGGGTCACATTCAAAGGAACATGGGTTAGGACATGTGTTTTGGGGGATTAAATTCAATCCATAACAAAGGGTGAAAGACAAACAGCAGAGGGTTAAAAACGAATAGGATGAAAGAAATGGACATAGTTAATCAAGACTACCATTTTTCTTTCTTTCCTGTTACTTTTTTCCCCCACTCCCTTTGGAGGTAATCTTGGTCTCATCCAAATGAGTTGAGGGAAAAGAAGAAAACCAGAAAAAGCTGAAGTTACTCCTTTTAATTAAAAAGAAAGAAAAAGGGCAGGCAGAGCATAGTGATGCAAGGGCAACAACAATAACAGCAAAACAAAAACCCACAATGATAAAATCATTTTTATGAGACCCAGATAGTTAGCAATAGTAGAGGCTTCCCAATAATAGGCATTGGGCAAGGAATTACTAACTTTCCGTGAGATCTTGGAACTTTCTGACCTTACATTTCCGTATCAGAAAAATGAGAGCGTTAGGTTAAAATGGAGTTCCTGGGTGACACAAACAGGTACCACTAGCCAAAAGGTTGGTAGTTCAGATGCCACCCCCCCCCCCAAAAAAAAAAGCCACCTAGGAAGTCAGGCCTGGAGATCTGCTTCTGAAAGGTCACAGCCTTGAAAACCCTCTGGAGCAGTTCTCCTCTGCACACGTGCGGTCATTAGTCTGAATCGACTCAAAGCTAACTAAGGACAACAGCTACAGGCTGCAATAGTAGTTCTCGAATGTCTGTCTGTTGAAGAACCAAGGAGGCTGTGAATGATCCACACTCCCTGGCCTCAACCCAAGGCTTTTGACTCAAAATCTCCTAAATGAGACCAAGGAATCAGTATTTTAAACAACCCATCAGATGGTTTGATGCCGACCTGGCTCTGAGGAACACTGCCTGAAAGATCTCCAACATCCCATCCAGTGACGACATCCCATGCTCTGGGTGAGGCTTCACTATTTCAAAAGAGAAATACCAGACATATGAAATACACATCTTGTAATTTTTCTCCGTTTCTATTTATATATTCCCATTGTCATGTGTTCACAAATAGTTTAACGTAGGAATTATTTCATAAATAGAAGTAGAATTTAATCTGTATGCAATTCCTTCTGTAGCAAGTTACATAAAAATCATACTTTTATAAGAAAATGAAGCTTAAACACAACACTGCATTCAAACTAAGAAAAATAATGTGCACTCACAAAGTAAAACGGAAAGCTTCAGGATAATATTATTTATGATTTATGATGTGGAGAGTACAGTCTGAGAAATGAAATTTTTCCATTCTCCCTCTGAAAACATGTTCTAGGAGTTGTAATTATTTAATGTGCACACAATAGGCACTCCTGCAGCTCCTGTGTGAATCCAGGGAGTACTAGGAGTACTAACATTACGGTATTTACAGAGAAGTAGAAGGAGAGCCTGGTGGTGTAGTGGTTAAGGGCTACAGCTGCTAACCCAAAGGTAACCAGTTCGAATCCACCAGCTGCTCCTTTGGAGCAGTTCTACTCTGCCCTATAGGGTTACTATGAGTTGGAATCTATTCGATGGCAATGGGTTTAGTTTTTTTTTTTTTTTTGGTTTAGAAGGAAAGCAGGAAGTGAAGCACCCCAGATGGAGATTTGGAAGTCAGCAGAATGAGACCTCTGTGACCATCTCAGTGTAGACACACACACACGATATTGAAAAATGGTACTTAGGTTTGGAGCCTATCTTTTGCACATCTCCTCTGTCACCTGGCATTTTCAGGGTTAACAATATTTTATCAGTAAAAAATACCATATTCAGAGATGCATGACCTGATTACAAGACCATTCAGCACCAACACTCTTTATCCTGTCCTAAGATTTTGAATCCAATTGAAATTAGAGTCCTCATTTCCCCAACCATGAATTTTTTGAAATTCAACTACTTCAGGATTCATGTTACAAAGCTCTCCTGCCATCATTCCCTCTCAGCATTTAATCTGTTTCAAATTTAAGTTTACAAGAAGTAGAAGAGCTTTGATGGCTCCATATTTATTAAGTGAAGATCAAAGGCCCTCTTTGCCTTTTTCAGTCCTTTACATCTGCAAGGGATGACAAAACATTTCACATGACAGCCTTTCTCTCCACTAAGAAATTCACATGAGAATGCCTTAGTTTTCAAACATTTACTTTTCTCTAAGCCCAAATGTACTCCAAATTATTAGCATGCTGCTGTCACACATGGCATTTCATTCAGTGTTATATTTCAAGGACACCAGAAATTTATTTATTTTTAATTAAAAAAATTTTTTTTATTATACTTTAGATGAAGGTTTACAGAACAAATAGTTCCTCATTAAACAGTTAGTACACATATGTTTTATGACATTGGTTAACAACCCCACGACATATCAACACTGTCCCTTCTCAACCTTGGGTTCCCTATTACCAGCTTTCCTGTCCCCTCTTGCCTTCTAGTCCTTGTCCCTGGGTTGTTGTACCTAATTAGTCTCTTTTTGTTTTATGGGCCTGTCTAATCTTTGACTGAACGGTGAACCTCGGGAGTGACTTCATTACTGAGCTAAAAGGGTGTCCAGGGGCCATAGTCTATGGGTTTCTCCAGTCTCTGTCAGGCCAGTAAGTCTGGTCTTTTTTTGTGAGTCAGAATTTTGTTCCACATTTTTCTCCAGCTCTGTCCAGGATCCTCTGTTGTGATCCCTGTCAGAGCAGTCGGTGGTGGTAGCCGGGCACCATCAAGCTGTACTGGACTCAGTCTTTAGAGGTCTCGGTAGCCGTGGTCCATTAGTCCTTTGGATTACTCTTCCCCTTGTATCTTGTTTTCTTTATTCTCCCTTGCTCTCAAAGGCATGAGACCTATGGAGTATCTTAGACGGCTGCTCACAGGCTTTTAAGACCCCAGACACTAGTTATCAAGGTAGAATGCAGAACATTTTCTTTATAAACTGTGTTATGCCAATTGGGCTAGATGTTCCCCGAGACCATGGTCCCCACAGCCCTCCGCCCATCAATTCGGTCCCTCAGGGAGTTTGGATGGGACACCAGAAATTTGATGTACTATTCTTTATTGTCACCAGATACTACTTTGTCCGTTTTCTTCCCACGAAGCCCTTTACTTAGTACCACTGACTTCAGTATTTAGAAAAAGTTGTTTTATATAAGGTTGTTATCTTCCTAAATACATTGTGTAGAGAAACGTGGCTTTTTATTTGTGTTGGATGTGGTTCTGAGAAGTCTAACATAATCGCCATAACTTTTTCTGTTCTAATATTCAAGGTTCGTGACAGAAAATGGGGTGGGGAATGAAAAAATCTGCAAATGGGCAAATATAATTACATGATCTTTTATTTTTTTCTGCACATGAAGAATTAATTGGTCCGTGTAATGGCAATGCCCTTAACTCTTGTGCTCAAAAAAATCTCCTAAAAAAGAATTTAAAAATTATTCTTGAGCTCTTTTCTCAAAGTTGACAGTAGAAGCAGCATATACTGGATTAGAAAAGGAGGTATATTTCACATAAAGTTATCTGAATAAAAGTAGTAATTAATTCTTTCTGGTTAAAATAGAGAAAATCAGTTATAATTTTAAAAAATTTATCTTTAAGTAAAATAGGACATTACATTACAAAATAATAAAATTATTTATTATGAAGAAACGTAGGGCTACATAATGGAGGACTATAAGGGATATACGTTCCTTGCTAGTTTACGTTAAAAAAAAAAAACCTGAAAATGAAAACATATTTCTAACTAAAATATTTTTAATTGCAATAAAGTAACTACAGAAAAAAAACCCACAAGGAAATACAAATGTTTTACTCTGAAAGCACTATGAAAACTTCAAAACAATATAAATCCCTAGTTTCGTGAATTTCTAGTATTGGAGGTACTGTGTGTTGATGTTGTAGAAAGTATTTTGAGAAAAAGCAATAAAAACCAAAAACCCATTGCTGTCAAGTTAATTATGACTCATAGCGACCCTATAGGACAGAGTAGAACTGCCCCATAGGTTTTCTAAGGCTGCAATCTTTATGGAAGCAGACTGCCACATCTTTCTCCCACTGAGTGCCTGGTGGGTTCGAACTGCTGACCTTTCAATTAGCAGCCAAGTGCTTACCCACTGCACCATCAGGGCTCCTTAGAAAAAGCAGTACTTGAACATAAATATTAATAAGTGGCATTGCAAAGGTACAGAAAAATGTGGTCATTATAAACCTTTATCATAGTTGGTGTCTAACATTTTCCAGATATCAAAGGGGAAAATATTTTATTAGCCCAGAAAGCATATTTAAAGACCCTAAGATTTTGTTTCATGTTAAGATGGTGCTGTGAGTTCATGCTTTAAACTTTCACTTTTTTCCACACTCAGGAATAAGAGATGAAATACATGATTTTTAATTTTTGAGAGACTTTATTACACTTAAAAAAAAAAAGTAAATATCACTCTGGTCTCAAGTCAGAACAAAGCACTTAGCAATAAGCAGGACCTAAAACCACAAGTCTCTTGGGATCCAGGTCTGGAAACAAGCAGAGGCTACTTAGAATTCAATTGCAAGTTAGTGTGGAGAACAAAGTAAATAAAAAAAAAAAACAAAACCCTGCTGCCCAAGGGTACAGCTTATATGAAGCTGCACACCTGTAGTAGTGAATGGAAAGAAAGCCATGCAATTATCCTTTCGTGTAGTGACTAGATCCCACACCGTCTTGGGAAGGAGCCCCATCATGCCATCAAGAGATGTGGTTCTGTACTGAGGGCCTTGGAGAAGGGGAGTTCAGTGGAGACAACTGCCAAACTGTAGGGCTGAACAAGAAAATAAAGAATAAAAATAAACAGACTGCAATGACTTTTACTCAAAATGAGCCACAGCTTTGACAATAGTAACAAAAAACATGGGGGAAAACTAATAAAGGTAACAAGATCATAAATGTAACTTTACCAATTCAGGAAAGGAGGAAAAAAAAATCCAAGGTTGACAATAAAAAAGGAAGAAATAAATCCAAATACATCAGAAATTAAATAAATATGAATGGATTAAATTTGTCTTTTTAGAGAGAAAGGCCATCATATTGAATTTCAAAATGTTAGCTACATGCTGCTTACAAAAGACAAGCCTAGAATAAAATGAAGTTAAAAACAAAAATAAAGATAACACAGGAGGATATATTTATGACCTTGGAGTCCACAAGAGTTCTTAAGCAGGATTGAAAAAAAAAAAGCATTCATCACAAAGGGAAGGAGTGATAATTTGGACTACATTAAAATTAAGAACCTCTTTTATCAAATGACTTCAACAGGAGAGGGAAAACGCAATAGAAAAACATACAAAAGACTTGCATACATACTTCATAAAAGAAGATATCCTATGTCTAATAAAATATATGAGAAAGTGATTAACCTCATTAGTCAGTAGGAAAACAAATAATTAAATCACAATGAAATACACTACATGCCCATTAAAATACCTAAATTTTAAAAGACAGACAAAACCAGTGTTAGAAAGAATGCAGATTAATTGGAGTGCTAGTGGGAGTATAAATTGGTATAAACACTTTGGAAAACTATTGGGCATTGTCTACTAAAGCTGACCATATACTATACATATACTATACTATACATATACTATACTAACTCCGTCGCTATGTGTATACTTGATAAAATATGTACCACATACGCATTAAAGACATGAATAAGATTATTCATAGCAGCACCACTTATAATAGTGAAAAACTAGAACCAACACATCAACAGTGAATAAACTGAAGTATACTCATATATTGAAACACTAAACCGCAACAAAAATAAATGGACTACAGCAACACATAAGTTTGTACAAATCTTACACAAGCCAGACACAAATCTCTTAAGAACCAGATGTAAAAGCTATATAATTCACTTTATGTAAAGATCAAAACCGGTAAAACATATGGTGAAAGAAGTTGGTAGTGGTTACCTCTAGACTGGAGGAAGGTAGTGATTGGGATGCTGATAATGTTCTATGACTTTATCTGCATGGTGGTTACAAAGGTACATTTAGGGGTTGTACATGTCTGTGAAATTGTTCAATAAAAAACAGCTATTCAAAATTTAAAAGAGTGGATGTAAAATGATACACCAGGTGAGCAGTAACCGAAATAAAGCTGGTGGATTAATGTTAATGTTAACAAGATGAATTACTAATTAATTTTTACATTGATAATATTAATAATTTGACAAAACCATTGTTGTTATTGTGTATTGTGAAGTCAATCCTGACTCATAGCGACCCTATAGGACAGGGTATAACTCTCCCACTGGGCTTTCTGTATGGGAACAGATCACTAGGTCTTTTATCCCTCAGAGCTGCTGGTAGGTCTGAACTGCGGCCCTTTCGGTTAGCAACCAAGCACTTAATCATTGCACCACCAGGGAAGGACTAAAAATTGGTACTTCATGATGATAAATTATATTCTTCACCAAAAAGATACAAACTTGTGTGTATCTAATAGCAATCCTGAGATATATAAAGCAGAAGCCGACAGAGATGCACAGAGAAAATGAGCAATACAAATCATAGTGGGAGATTTAAAAGCATCTGTAAATATTTTAGAAGAAGATAAAAGATTAGTAAGGTTATACCCATATACCGTACTCATTGCTGTTGATTTGATTCTGACTCAGAGCAACCCTATAGGAAAGAGTAGAACTGCCCCATAGGGTTTCCAAAGAGTAGTTATTGGATTCGAACTGCCGACCTTTAGGTTAGCACTCGAGCTCTTAACAACTGCACCACCAGGGCTCCAGTAAGGTTACAGAAGAAATAAATGACACAATTATCAACTTGACCAAATAGGTAGATACAGAACATTGCACTCATCAAAGACAGAATATATATTCCTTTCAAGAAATCATGAACATTTACAGAGAAGTTCTCAACAAATCTTAAAGAATTGACATGATAGAAAGCATTCTATGACTGAAATGCATTAAGTAAGAAATAAATAATAAAAGGAAAACATGAAAAGCACATGTGTTTGGTACCAAAAAACACAATACTAAAGATTTCATGGGTTAAAGAGGAAATCATAACAGAAATTTCAAAATAGTCAGAAGTGATAAAAAACAGAGCTGCAGAGCAAAACTTGTGGAGTTGCTGCAAAAGTAGTACTACGATGAAAATTCACAGCCTCGAAAGAATTCATGAAAAACAAGAAAAAATAATAGATTTAACATTCCACTGAAGAAGAAGAAAAATAAAAATAGCCCGGAGCAGATCTAAAGGAAGGAAATAAAGATAGCAGAAAAAAGAGAAAAAGGTTAACAAAAAACCAACAGATAATTAACACAGCCCAAAGCAATTCCTTCAAAAGATTAATAAAAGACAAGACTTTGGCATGACTAATAAACACACAAAGCTAGACGAAGTAAATAATATAGAAAATGAAAATGTAAAAATAACTTCAGATATAGAAGAATATAATATAATATTCAAAAGAATATTATAAACCACCTTGTGTCAATCAATTAAAACAATACAAATTAAATAAGATACTTCTAGAAAATTATAAATTACCAAAATTAACTCAGAATAAATGAAATCCCAATAAAACACTGAATTGATACTTTCCTCTTCCCTACAAAATGAAAGTGATACTAGGTACAGATAAGGAGAATGTTATCACATGTCCAAGGAATACGTAATCTCTTTCATATACAAATTGCCCTACAGATGGAAACAGAAAGCTGTTCTGCTAATTTTATGAGGCTAGTTTAACGTGAATACCAACACCAAACAAACACAAGAAAAATGTAGACTTACTTCATTTACAAACATAGGTGACAAAATCCTAAATAAAATATTAGTAATCTGAATCCAATGGCATATTAAAAAACAACCACATAAAATTTACCGCAGGAATGCAAGAATGGTTCAACATCAATGTAAAAAAAAGTATTCGATAAAATTCAATTTATTATCACTCTTGGCAAAAATTCTTAATAAACTAGGAAGACAGGAAGATTCTTCAATCCGTGAATTTATAGCAAATATGTAAAGGTGAAATTTTAGAAGCATTCTCAATGCTGTAAAACAGAAAAAAAAAGGAAAAACATTTGCAGATACTATGTTATTTATAAAGAAATGCAAGAGAAATTACAAACCATTCAAACTAAATAGAGATCAGCAAGGTTTCTGTATCAAAAGCAATATACAAAAATTAATACCATTGCTAAAGACTAGCAATAACTAGCAAGAAAATATAATATGAAGGAAAGATACTATTCACATATATTACAAACATTTATATGGAGATGAGCAGTAAATCTCATAAAATATGGGCAAGAATTTAATGAAAAATACCACAAATCTTCATTTAAAGATAGAAAATTTAAATAATAAAAAGCTATATTATGTTCATAGATAGGAAATTACAATACTAACTATTGTGATGATGTCAATTGTCCTCAGTTTATAAATATAATGAAATTCCAAGCAAAATCTCAACAGTATTTGATAAACTGATTTTAAAATACATAGAATAAAGATCTAAGAATAGCCAGTCCAACACTGGTAAAGAACAAGGAGTACTTTCCCTACCAAGTATCAAGAATAAAACTGTATAATTACAATTGGTATTGATTCGGGGGTAGACAGATCAGTAAAGCCAAATACCAAAAACAAACCCGTTGCCATCAAGTCATTTCTGACTCATAGAGACCCTGTAGGACAGAGTAGAACTGCCCTATAGGGTTTCCAAGCAGAGGCTGGTGGATTCGAACTGCCAACCTCTTGATTAGCAGCCGAGCTCTTAACCACTGCACCACCAGAGCTCCAAAGCCACATTAAAAAAGAAAAAAAAAAAAAAAAAAAAAAAACCAAAAACCCAAACCCATTGCCATCAAGTTGATTCCAACTTACAGCAACCCAAAGCCAAATACGGAACCCAAGATAGAACCTAACATATATAGGATCTGAAGATTTGATAGAATAATCAGTGGGGAAATGATGGATTATTTAATACTGCTGAAACAATTGGTTTTCTCCACAGAAAGAAGTAATATTAAATCCTTAAGGCTATTATACACAAAAATAAAATCTAGATAATATTAAATCTTGGCTTCAACAGTCTGTGTGACTTTAAACAAGTCAACCTCTCTGTCTCAGTTTCTTCACTTGGTAAAATGGGGGTAACAATGGTAGGAAGTTGCTGTGGGGATTAAAAGATTAATTAGGAAAAAAAACTCAGGCGGGTTAAAGACATGAACATGCAAAACACAAGTTGAAAAGTAGTAAAA
The DNA here is from genome assembly GCA_030035585.1 of Dugong dugon. Taxonomy (NCBI): domain Eukaryota; kingdom Metazoa; phylum Chordata; class Mammalia; order Sirenia; family Dugongidae; genus Dugong; species Dugong dugon. Next base: position 13,779,144 of record CM057480.1, on the reverse strand, counting down.
GAAAATCTGTTATCTCAGGTTCGGGAATGATCACAAAACCCAGAAATCACAAGTAAAAATACTGATAATTTTAACTTTGAAATTTTAATTTTGTCTGACCAAAGATCATCAACAAATTTAAAAGATAGATCACATACTGGGAGAAAGTAATAGAAATATAACAGACAAAAGATGAGTGTTCAGAATATTTAAAAACCTCCTAAAAATCAGTAAGAAAAGGGCAAACATCCCATAAAAAGGGGCAAAAGATCTGAACAGGCAATCACAGAACAAGGAACCCCAATGACAAACATGATAGGATACTCAGACTCACCAGTAATCAGGAAAATACAAGGTAAAGCAACCAAATATTAAGTTTGCACAGATCATAATAATAAAAATTAGGAAGTTTCATAATAATGTGTGTAGGCCAGGATGTGGAGAAACAGGAGTATACTAATGATATAGGACTGTAAGCTGATACCAAACATCTTGGAGAACAATTTGGAAATATCTAGTAAATCTGAGGTCCCTGGGTGGTGCAAGTGGTTAACACACTTTGCTGCTAACTGAAAGGTTGAGGTTCACGTCCACCCAGAGGCATCTCTGAAGAAAGGCCTGGTGATCTGCTTCCATAAAGATAACAGTCAAGAAAATCCTATGAAGCAGTTCTACTCTGTAACACTTGGGGTCACCATGAGTCGGAACTGACTGGATGGCAAGGAATTAACGGCTTATGCAGCAGTTAACAAGATCTGTGTGTATCAACTTGGATATAGCAAACAACTAAGTTGCAGAACGTTTTGTCCCATGAATACTATTTATTTCGATTTAAAACTTCAGATCAAGAAGATGTATTATTTATGTATGAAGTAAATACAAAAGACCATGGACTAGATAAACTGCAAATTCCTGATTAGAGCTGCCTCTGGGGAATGTGGAAGCGGTGTGGGACTGAATGAAGACCCACAGAGGACTGAAGTCTATCAGTACCATTTTGTTTTTCATTAGAGAAGGATGAAGCAAATTAAAAAAAGTTAATATATATTACTTCTGAGTGGAGAGTACACTGGCTTGTGTCGTCTTATTCTTAGTGCTTTTGTCTTTTGAACTAAAATATAAAACAAATAATAGCAAGAGATAGCTGGGGGGAAAATACAACTAAAAATACTAACGACAATTCTTTTAAACCGTGAGTGCTACGGTGGGGCTATGCAACCCTAGGGAGCATGTTGAGTATTATCTAGAAACTACAGCCAGATCTGCAGAGTCTGTTTCTAAATGCAGTCATGGTATTCACAATTCCTTATGGCAAGAATCCAAAGACAACTACAGGAACTGAGTATGTTTGCCTCACAGAAAATTGAAAGGAGCTGGGGAAATGTACAGATATAGAAATAAATATATAAAAATTGGAGAGTGTATGGACCAGAAACAGCGCTTCTACTTCATAATATCCTGTCTTAGTGGAATTTTAACAAAAATGGCTTTCCTTCAATAATTTAAACATTTTAAAACAGAAAACAGTCTTTGCGTGATGGCCTAAGCCTTCTTATAATAGAGAATATGAGCTTTAGTGGGTAGACTTTGTGAGCACTATTTCAGCCTTTCAGGGGCCCTTTCTGGCATACTTAGGTATTTCTTGTTGCTGCTACTGTTTTATTGACCTCAGAGCAAGTCCTTAGAAAATTAAGAGACCCACGTCTCAACTTCGGGTCTGTTTTCATGTGTGGTGGTGCAGAGAATAGGGAATGGATGTTAGACAGACAGGCATTAGATTTCTGTATGTCTAGCTCCCACATAGTCTCTCAGTTTCATCATCTATAAAATGGTGATAAAACTTGCTACCTACCATACAATTAGTCATTCATGTTCAACGCGTCAAATCTGTTCTTGAGATGGTTTCTAAATTCAGGTGGGATATACTCAAGGTTGTACTTTGACTCTTGTGGACATGTTCTAATTTTCTTCAGTTTCAACTTGAACTTGCATACGAGCAATTGATGGTCTGTTTTGCAGTCAGCCCCTGGCCTTGTTCTGACTGATGATACTGACCTTTTCCATTGCCTCTGTCCACAGATGTAGTCGATTAGATTCCTGTGTATTCCATCTGGTGAGGTCCATGTGTATAGTCACCGTTTATGTTGGTGAAAAAAGGTATTTGCAATGAAGAATTCATTTGTCTTGCAAAATTCTATCATTCAATCTCTGGCACCGTTTCTATCACCAAGGCCATAGTTTCCAACTACCAAACCTTCTTCTTCGCATTCCAATCACCAGTAATTATCAATGCATCCTGCTTGCATGTTTGATCAATTTCAGGCAGCAGAAGTTGGTAAAAATGTTCAATTTCCTCATCTTTGGCCTTAGTGGTTGGTGCATAAATTTGAATAACAGTCATATTAACTTGTCTTCCTTGAGGCATATGGACATTATCCTATCACTGACAGTATTGTACTTCAGGATAGATCTTGAAATGTTCTTTTTGACGATGAATGCAACACCATTCCTCTTCAAGTTGTCACTCCGGGCATAGTAGATCACATGGCTGTCTGATTCCAAATGGCCAATCCATTTCAGCTCACTAATGCCTAGGATATTAATATTTATGCGTTCCTTTTCATTTTTGATGACTTCCAATTCATTCTTTGTACATTCCATGTTCCATTTATTAATGGATGTTTGCAGCTCTTTCTTCTCATTTTGAGTCATGCCACATCAGCAAATGGAGGTCCTGAAAGTTTGACTCTTGTCTACATCATGAAGGTCAACTCTACTTTGAGGAGGCGGCTTTTCCCCAGTCGTCTTTTGAGTGCCTTCCAACCCGAGGGGCTCATCTTCTGGCACTATATCGGACAATGTTCCGCTGCTATTCATAAGGTTTTCACTAGCTAATTCTTTTCAGAAGTCAACTGCCAGGTCCTTCTTCCTAGTCTGTCTTAGTCTGGAAACTCAGCTGAAACCTGTCTGCTATGGGTGACCCTGCTAGTATTTGAACACCGGTGGCACAGCTTCCAGCATCATAGCAAAACTCAAGCTCCCACAATACAACAAACTGACCTATAATGCTGCTGTGATGAAATAAGATACTAAAAGTGATCGGCACTGATTATTGCTGTTGTTGTTAGGTGTTGTCAAATTGGTTCTGACTCATAGCAACCCTACGTACAACAGAAGGAAACACTGCCCGGGGTTTTGCGCCACCCTCACAACTGTTGTTATGTTTGAGCCCACTGTTGCAGCCACTGTGTCAATCCATTTCCTTCAGGGTCTTCCTCTTTTCTGCTGACCTTCTACTTTACCAAGCATGATGTCCTTCTCCAGGGACTGGTCCCTTCTGATAACATGTCCAAAGTATGTGAGGCGAAGTCTTGCCATCCTCGCTTCTAAGGAACATTCTGGATGTATTTCTTCCAAGATAGATTTATCTGTTCTTCTGGCAGTCCATGGTATATTCAACATCCTTCACTAACACCATAATTCAAAGACATCAATTCTTCTTTGGTCTTCCTTACTCACTGTCCAGCTTTCACATGCATATAAGGCAACTGAAAATACCATGGCTTGGAGCAGGCGCACCTTAGTCCTCAAAGTGACATCTTTGCTTTTTAACACTTTAAAAGGTCTTCTGCAACAGATTAGCCTAATGCATTATGTCGTTTGATTTCTTGACACTTAATAAAACAAAAAAAACCAAACTCGTTGACGTCGAGTCTATTCCGACTCATAGCGACCCTATAGGACAGAGCAGAACTGCCCCATGGAGTTTCCAAGGAGTGCCTGATGCATTTGAACTGCCAACCTTTTGGTTAGCAGCTGTAGCACTTAACTACTATGCCAGCAGGGTTTCCTGACAGTAGGTACTCAAAAATTGGTCACTATTAATTTAGGTTCATTTTAGCTATTAACTCTTTTATCAAAAATAAGGCACTGTTTTGGTTAACCTAGATGTGTCTGAAAACACACCAAGTGGAATAAAACCAATCATGCCTTGCATTTCATTCTTACTCTTCTCCAACAGTATTAAAGGGAGAAACACCACCTGGATCAGAGCTATTAGCTTATGAGAGCGTATTTGCTCAGACGATAAAATCAAAACACAATTTACTGTGTTGTAGAAGAAAAAATATCACTAAAAAATTGTACAAACGACTGAGAAACAAACTTACACCGAAGCACCCACATTCAGAGTAAACCATCATTAACTGCAAGAAATTTAGTCCCCAGAAAAGTTTAACTACAGTTAGATCATTGTTTCTAATATCAAGTGGTAATATCTTCTCAATTTGAACATGCCTATCATAGCATCTATATTCACGAATACCTACTAAAACGGCAACTCACACACGGGTCTGATTCTATTACTCCACAACTTGGTAGAAGAAAAAGACTGAGATATATAAATGAATCTTGCCTGTGTCACTAACTTATTGAATTGCTTGGACAGGTAATTTAACATCTCTGGGCTTCAGTCTGCTCAGTGAAAAGTGAGAAGTCTGGCTTAGATTTTCTCTAACAACCCACGGTATCCCACAAGTCCATTATAAAGCGTTCTCTGTCCCTCTTTAATCTGGGGCATCACTGTTGCTGTAAATTGATCAAAACATCAATTGTACTTCTTGCTGATCTTAGGGATGTCATTTGCAGCAAAGTGTTAACTTCTTAAAAGATACTGCAACAAAAAAGTATACTCTGTGGACTTCATCATGGTGGATCTGACCTGAAGCCACAGTATAAATTCTTTTTAAACAACGAGCAATGACAGTAGAAGGCTAATCAGTCAGGAGCATAATTCATAAACTTGCTATAATTATTCCCTCACTGCTTTAGAATTTACTCTTTAGACAACAGATTATGTGGCTTTAGATGAGAAGATTCTAAATGGTTGCTATATAAAGTATACACTAATATTAACACCAGTTTGTTAAGGGGTCTGTACTCTCAATCCTTTGACTAAGTTACTTTTGTGGTATCAGTTTACTGAAAATTACTTGTGTATGTTCATCATTAAATTTATACATTATTGAGAAATGTTTTGCCTTATATCTTCTGTATTATTTCCCTAAATTTCTTTAAAATATCTATTAACACATATTCAGTACTCCTGGGGTTGAACTCTCACAGAATACAAGTTAAGTGTGCAACTAACTGTTCCCTTCATCAGGTCAAGCCTATAAAAACATCAGATATTTGAAACTCTAAATTTTCTTTTTTTTTTTTTTTTTTGCTTAAACCACAGTAAAAATGAAGACTATATCCTTTTCACAGATGAAGTACATACATTTGAGCCCCCACACTTCCATTAGCATCTTCATAAAATTGCTGGTAATTTCTAGGTTTCCTCATAAGGGTTAAGAGGGCTGGCCTACTTGATCACCAAAATACGGTGTCAATACCAGACACCTTGAGACAGGTATCAAGTTTCTCTCCAGGTTAAATTATTTGGCCACTACAGGAGGCTATGATTAACCGAGAGTCTGAGAGTTCCAGAAAACTCTAATATTCAAGACATATTTATAACTTTAAATGCATAAATCAGTTCTTTTGAAATGTAACTTTAGCAAGAAAGTGATCCTTAAGAGAGTTTGGCTGCATTTAAACAGCAAACGTAAGACCTTTGTTTCAGGGTATTTTTACATATTTTAGAATTCACAAAAATGTTCTAAGTGGCACAGGGTGAGAATCTCTGAGAACGTGCTTTCCTTGCCTGAAGAGCTGAGGATTCACTTTGCAGAACATCACAAAAGGCATTCTGAGGACAGGCGTTACGTCTTTCACCGCTGCCTCCGCCATCATGCTATCAAAATGTTTTGCTCATAAATGCTTAACGTTTGCTAAATCTAATTGGAGCAGTTATATGGAACACATACACACAATATCCTGATATAGTATATAAATACTCTATAACTACATAGTTTCAGAGTCAAGAATAGCTATTGTATTCAATGTGGTAGATAAAAATAAACTCAAAGGTAAAGCATTTTTTAGTGTCCACGTATTATGGAATTTACAATATACCTTTGAATTTATGCAGTCAATGCTGAATGTTTTCATAACTCGTGTTCATTCAAGTGATCTTCAACGTTTAACATATTTATTAAAGATTTTTATTTGGCCAAAGTAACCACTAAAAAGATATAAGGCAAAATAATTCATTTTATTTCTCAAATGCCTACATCTTTACAATCATAAAAATTTTTTATGCATTATATAACTTAAAAGATACTATACTTTCACATTTATTACAAATGAAAAATCTTAAGAAAATCTAATCCAACTCAGAAATCAGTGGCTGATCAGAAAATGTCAAATTACTATTATTAGCTCAGGATTTTACTATAGTCATGAATAGTATTTAATCATGAATACCATTATTTCACTTTTAAAACTATACTTATAGTTTTCAGATTAAAATCTCACATTAGGGCAATAAGACTTTACTCCAACCATTAAAACTATAGTCATACATGGAAGGGAGATTTTTATTCAAGATTTTGTTGTGGTCCAGACCATAATGATATACTTTCATGAGGCTTACATGACAGACAGCCAGCAAAAGAAATATACCAGCACAGGGGGTAGTAAACTGCCAACAAAGCATGCACTGAATCAACGGACAACTTCAGACCACGGGAAGTTCTTGATTATTGCCAGCATTTCTATAATATTCAGGTTCTCAAAGGTCACCGAATTTTATAATTATCTCCAAACAATTTTCCTCATGGTCATTTAGGCTTTGTCTAAACAGCTGCGTATGTTGCCAAGCAACATCACCATCTCCTTGGCTTAATTCTGCTTCCAAAATAACTTCAGTGACACCAGAAAAATCATTATAGGAGTGAAGCTTTTTATCTGTTGGAGGAAAAAAAAAAAATAACATTTTACTTTTGGTAATGTAAAGAACATAAAGAGATAGTTTTGGAATGCATTTTATATACCTGACTTGTAGGTAGAAATCAACCCCTAAAAAATAAATACAACTTATTCTTTTTTGAGGAAATGCATCCTTTGAAACAAAGAAATCATTTCTCTCCTTGTATTTGTGTTTTACAGCAAAAAACATCAGCCCTCTATGAGGTTAGGTTACATAGGTTTTTAATGTAAAATTTTTACTTCGATACTACGAATAATTCCCAGGCATGAAAAGCCAGAGCTCCGTCTCAGAGAGACACAGTTCTCTCCACAGAGGCAGTTCTCCGTCAGGTGCTCACCTCCCATCAGCTCTACTTGTGTTGCACCAGATTGCAGTCTCCACTGTACTGTTCCAGTCTGAAAGGTCTGACTACTTGTTCTAATGGAAATGCTATCTACTTTGAGACCGACTGATCCACACTCAAACTTCCAGGAGATATATGCAGAGGACGATCCTTCTGTTCGGGCTAAATACACCTACAAAGGAGTGGGGAGAAAGACATCGTCAGGAATGACTGAACAGTGTAGAAAGCACAGTCAGAAGGCTGACTGTCACAGGGTACCGTGTACACATGGTTATTAAGACCTCACTTTTCTTCACTGAAAATGTTCTTACTGCTAATTGTTCATTTCATTAGCAATTTTTCCTACAGCATCTTCTGCTCTGGAAGAAAGCTGTTTATTTGAATGCAGGTGCCTCAATAAGTGTAGCCCTAAAGCGCTATGTGCTGACCAAATTTTGGTAAATGACACTCTCTTTGAAAATTAAGAATTTCAGCTGTTAAAATGAACCTTATGATGAATCCTGTTAAAAATGAAAATCCTTTTAGATGCATTCACTGCTTAATTTTTCTTATTTTCTAAGTCTGGATTTTCACATCAGCTTTCCAAGAGTGAGATGGGCCATACTGTCTAAATCAAGAAATCGTCAGCCTTTGCTAATTGTTTAAAAGATAGTACCTAAACAGCACGCGTCCTGTTCTTTTATCACCGTGACCCTTACCATTTACGCGTACACTACTGAAGGCATCCAAGTGCTCTACTGACTCCTTCCAGCTCATCCCCTCACAGTTTTTATCAATGCTCTTCAAGATACTGACCTGAAAAATGACATCCACAGCTCTGGTCTTTCACAAACAACCCTATTATTCACCGAGGCTCAAACTCCTGAGAATCTGACTCTTCACTCATTATCTCTAATATCCAAATTCCCACAATAATCCATGTATTTCTCTGAAATGAATCTTGACTACACCGCTTTCCTCACTTATACTGCACTTAACTGCAGTCATGACTTCACACCCATCTTACTGCAACCACCTAACATTCCTCAGTTCTAAACCCTTTGATCAGATTAATGTTCTTAAAATCCCACTTCCTTCACGTCGCTTGCCTGGTCTGGAACATACAGCAAGTACTTGGCTCCTGCATTAAGTCCAAACTCTTGGCTTTCAAGGTCCTCCATAATTGCATTTCATCTTGAACAGCCAATACACCCTTTCTCAAACATCACTATTTTATTTCAGGGGTACTTGCCTGATATAATTCAACCAAATAATAATCTCTCTGGGGGAAGAGGTTCTAGAGTCACAGAAGGGTTTAATAAACATTATTTATTAAATATTAAAAATTGACATACACACATATATTCACATTAGACTTAATTATTTTAGAAACATCTAGTGTACTTGAAATACTCTTTAGCTCAGAGGCACATAATTAAGAGTATCATATAAAATACATCTGTCATGGAAATGTCCTACTACATGTACTATTCTAGTCTTTAGTCATCGGGTAAGAAATCAGTTCCTGCTAGCATTCCGGCAGTGATTTTTGCAGTCTGTTTTGCAAACCTATAGCTATTTTTCTCCCAGGTTAAATATGTGTGTTAATTTAACTTGAAAAGTTTTTAGAATCAGTGACTTAGAGATTATTTAACAAATAAACAGTCACTGTCCAAGGAAACAAACGAACTCCTGAGACTAGATATGTATAGTCAACTGTTGTTCTGAATGACAAACTTAAGATATGTGGAGCTGTAAATTGCTCCACTCAGGTTGAGGGCACCTCCACACAACATCCCCCAATGCTCACATGCTCCCATTACATGCTCCCCTTACAGTCATCTGTAAGGGGAGCCTGGGGGCTCAAAATTGCACCAGTTCTCCCTGGGAATTCGTTAGTTTCACCTATGCTAAACTATTGGGCATCTAGGGATTATGCAAAACTTAATTACTCCTTCAAAGTAGTGGCTAGAAAAGGGGGTTATCTGGGAAAGATGAGCCAAACAGAGGGATTAGTGGAAGGCAGTTGGAAGGAACTAAGACGGGGGGGGGGGGGGGGGGGAAGCAATCTTAAAACAGAAACAGATACATTTAAATGTATTTCTCAACATATACTTCTATGTCTTGTACATTTTCAGAGCTCAGCAGTTTCAAATGTCCTTCAAAAGTGTGAGTACAAAATGTGATAGGCTGAAGTCAGGTTAATTTCAATCTTCTGGCTTACTCCAATAATTGCCTTAATTATAACGCATGGCTCTAGGTCAGAGCTGGGGTTTTAACTGTTAACACGTGTTGAACACGCCTGAGAGAACTGGCCTAAAACTTAAAAATTTCCATCTTAAATGCATCACCTTTTAAGGTCCTAAAAAGTTAAAGGGTAAGATGGAATTCATCACTGACTTCTTAGATGTTAAAATAAACATCCAAGCATACTGTAAGTAAATAAAAGGTCTCTTGCACTCAAGAAATAATATATGGTGATACAACACAGGTTTTCAGTGAAAATTCATGTCATCTTTCTCACATGGTAAGTTCTATCTGTAGCATTTTAACTAATTCATTCATTGTTAGATGTGATAGGTCATCAAAAGTATGTATACTCAATCTGGTTATCTGAAATGTACCATAAACTTCCACTTGTGATCCTGCCTATGTATAATACCAACAGAACCAGTAATTATAACTTATTTAGGAGAAAAAATACTTCCTAAGCTCTCAAATATTCAATTGTTTTGCCTAGAGAAAAAAAAAATTTTTAATAAATGTTGGCTGTTCATTTCATTGAAAATCCCCAACTTCCTGAGTTATCCAATGGACAAATTTTTGCCTGTTAGCTTTTTTAATTCATAGGTTTAATGTTTGCAGTTTCACATGCTTGGTTTTATAAATTTGTCGTTATGCAAAATGGTGTTGCTACCCTGCATTAGCAGGGGTGGTAGTAAAATAAGAAATTATGGTGTTTTCCTTAGGCAGACTGAACTCTATACACACACCCCGCCCTGTGGCCTATCATCCTTTTCAGTGTCTGTAAACACATACAGGCGTATCCCAAACTGCAGGTGGGGACAAGGCCACTGCGTCTATGGCTTAAGGTCTAAGTTGTACCTTTCACAAAGTACACAAATAAAGCTTGTCCTTTGGTTTGTGGCTGTGACCAGTGTATTTAAGACTGAGAACAATTTACATGTCAGCTTCTTTATGTATTGCACATTCTGCAGATCTTTGCTTAAAGCTTTTTTGATTACGACATGCCAGGCTTGTCTGCACGCTGCTATGGTTTCCCAGCAGTTTGGTTTGCACTGCACTGTTTGAAGTTGTTCTTTAGTATCCTCTTAAAATTATTCTGCTTAGGCTGCTAAGATTAACTCTAATTAAGTTCACCATACTGCAGGCCCCCTGCAGTCAGTCATTTCTACAGATACCCAGCAGAGCAGCTGTATTTTCAAAGGGTTTTAATTCAGTGCAGGTAAGCCGGCACTGCTCATGTATCTTCTGTTTGGTTATTTCATTTTAGCATTGAAATCAAACATGAATACACTGTCAGTTCCCACTCTATTTAAATCTCTTTATACTAAACTTCTGATGTATTCTGTTTGCAGCCTCTGAATTACCTCTCTGGAATACCAGTGTGGTCACGTCCCTTCCCTGCCTCAACCTTGTGACATCGTTTCCTATACATACAAGGTAAAACCTAAACTCCTTTGCAAAGTAATCACAATCTCTGGGACCGGACACCTGTTTACCTCTCTACTATTATCTCCCACTAGTCTCTCCCATATTCCCTACTAGTCACTCTTCCCTGAAAACAACAGATGGTTCCCACCTCTGTGCTTTTGCACACGTTACTTCTCACGCTCCAGAAGGCCCTCCCTCCACATTCTTTCCCCACACTGACAGACGCCCTCTCCCCCCTCTTCCAGAACCCCACTCAGATATCACTTCTCCTGCGAAGCCTTTTCTGACTCAGCTAGTGGCTCTACCTTCTGTCCTTCCTCCCCCAGTATCACACACAGATGCACCGAACCGCCCAGCACTCACTCCATTCATCAAAGAACTGGGTCACATGTCTTTCTCCTCCACTAGTCTGTGCTCACCTTGAGGTTTATATCCTGAGGGCCAAGCACACTGTCTGGCAATGCACGTTTGCTGAATGTCTGAATGAATGAATTACTAACACAATGCCGTGCACCAAAAAGTGCCGAAATGTCTCTGGTGACAAAGAAGCAATAAAACTGCTCAAAAAATGAGGTGTCTAAGAGGATCCAGGGGCGAGAGTGTGAACAAAGGCAAAGAATCTGTGGTGCTCCACGCAGCTCTAGGATGGTGTAGAATTTATGCCAATATGCACTCATTCACTCACTTTTTTTCTTCAGTAATTTTTGCTGCCTACCCACTACGTACCAGGCACTGAACTAGATGTACGAGTGTGGAGAATACAGGAGAGAGATAGGTGAGGCTTCTGCCCAGAACATCTACAATCTACTGGGAGAGAGACAATCATCTAGCCTCATACATCTTTACTGAGTCAATGTCACGATGGGGCGATGCACGGCGCAATGAGTCCATAAAGGAGGAAACGCACACAATTCAGTGAGACTGGAGGGAGTGAGGCTTAAGCCGAGTTCTGAGGGTAAGAGTGTGCTAATCAGACAAAGAGGAAGAGAAAGACGGCCCTGTGGAGAGGGCAGAAGTGCAGTGCAGCTGCAATGCCGAGCAAGGGGTAGCATGGTGCAAGGCGAGAAGGTGGCAAGGGCCAGACTCTAAAGAGACCTGGAGTTCTTAGCATAAGAGTCCTCAGAGACCATGGGCTTTAGAAAATCTTTTTCTGGCTACAGCATCTTTGAAGGGACCAGGGTGCTGCGTTAACATCACTTTTACCAATGTGTTATCACGTGCCTCTCAACAAGCGTGCTGGTCTCGATTAAGCTTCTCAGATTCTTTTCTACTCAGACATCACTGAACAATGCATTCGCTAAGTAGTAAAATTCAGTAACAGGCTCCCTGGGAGTCAGTGGGTGGTGCAAATGGTTAAGTGCAGGGCTACCAACCCGAAAAGTTGGTGGTTCGAACCCACCCAGAGGTGCCTCAGAAGAAAGTCCTGGTGATCTGCTTCCAAAAGGTCACAGCCTTGAACACCCTGTGGAACAGTTTTACTCCGCACACATGGAGTTGCCATGAGTCAGAATCATCTTGATGGCAAATAACAACAACAAAATTCAGGAAGCGTCTGTGCTGCAGGGAGGATGCAGCTTTGAGAGGAAGAATCATTCTGAAAACCTGGGAGCAGGCTACATGTGCTCTGTTGTGATACCCAACTGATGATTACTGAGGAAAGCAGTGAGAAATAGGCGTCCATGGATTCAACAGAGCTAGAGGACCCCTAACTGGGGCATGCTAGTACAGAACCAGAAATGCTGACTTAATTTAGGTGGAAAACGCAAGTTTTACTGACAATACGTTACTTCTGAGTTATTGGTCTCTGCTAGTGAAGATTCTTGTATTTTTCTTCTTCTGATACTAAATGTTATAGCTGGAAAAGGAGTCATTCAACTTTTATAAAGTGGTGCCCTTCATATAAGTATGTTAAGGCACAAGCTTTTCTTGAGCGGGGGCCTGTTTTCTATTTTATGGCCTTTGCATCTCATTTACATTACTTAAATCCTTCTCAGACAATGCACCCTCTGGCCACATTGTTCGATTTCAGGAAATCCAAACACACCACGCACTCTGCGCCTTTTTTCCTGTTGTTCCCTGGCCTGCTGAACACCTACTCATCCTTCAGCGTCCAGCTCAAATGTCGCCTGCTCTGTGGTGCTTTGCCCAGCTCCCATCGCCATAGCTAATTACTCCCTCCTCGGTGTTTCCATAGCAATGTGCTGACATCCTTACTGCAGCACCCTGCAGCGTGGTTAAGATGGCTGTTTCTGCTTCGGTTTCCCACTAGATGGTGAGAGCAGGAAGTCTGTCTTCTTCATCTTTTTATCCATGTAGCTGAGATCAACGCCTGGCACGACAGGCACTTAGTGAATGTGTGCCGATGGGCAAACGAGTGAAAAGGATAAAGAAGAAATACGCCATATAGTAGACCTGTTTCTCCACGTAAGCTTCTGCGGCACATTAACATGGCTGGTTAGGAAGACAGGTGTGATCTTTCCTCAGTTTAGCAAGTGCAGACTGGTTCTTGGATAAGTAACACTCCTATCTTCCTTTTTGGTCAGAGGAATTTTTTAGCTAAGGATAGTTTTCCAGAAATCAATCCTCTCTCATCAATTATATAATCAATTATAGATATACTCAAGTTGAAGTTTTACATTTTATCTTGTTTCATTGTTTAAGCTTTTCTTTAGGTAAGAAGACAATTAATAAATCTATAATTTTAATAATCCTATAAAGCTATTCTTGGTTTAATACAGAAAGATCCCTACTTTTGCTTTAGAAAATAAATGTGATTTAAATTGGATATTCATATGTTTAAGCACCAAGATAAACTTTGGAATAACTTATAATTGGGGGTGGGGGGAAGCAGGGATCTTATCTTTGAATTTCTTTTGTTCTCTGATTATTGCCTAGGACAGTGATAAGCATATAGTATATGCTCATAAACACGAGCAGCTGTTAATCTGCAACTCACTTTTTAAAAATCTATCCAATATGTCTTACAAATGAACAACTTCCCTTCCCACACAAACATCTTGACAAGTTAACGTTAAAGTATCCCTATAAGTTAATAAATCCTACAAAAATCTATCAATAATATGGTCAGATCTATTAAGGTCATCTAAATAGCTTTGAGTTTATTTCTGGCATATGTTTAAGGGACAGGGCAGTCTAAAAGTAAAGTCTTTTCCATGTTACAGTTACCACGTGACAGCAATGCGCAACTTGGTATAAGTGAACTACCATGGTCCTATAGTAGTTACTTGCTGTAAAGTTGGTTCCAACGCACAGCAACCCCACAACAGAAGAAACGTTGCTCAGTCCTGTGCTAGCTTCATGATCACTGGTATGTTCAAATCCACTGCTGTAGCCACTGTGTATTTTGAGTGCCTTCTAACCTAGGGGGTTCTTCTTCCAGCACTATATCAGACAATATTCTGTTGTGATCCATTGGCTAATTTTCAGTAGACTGCCAGGCCTTTCTACCTAGTCTGTCTTATTCTGGAAGTTCCGCTAAAACCTGTCCACCATAAGTGGCCCTGTTGGTGATGCACTTGGCTGCTAACCGGAAGGCATCTTGGAAGAAAGGCCTGGAGATTTACTTCTGAAAAATCAGCCGTTGAAAACTCTAAGGAGCACAGTTCCACTCTGACACACATGGGGTCACCAAAAGTTGGTGTCAAGTTGATGGCACCTGGTCACTATAGTCCTAGCCTCCATTTATTTATTTACTTTTAGGACACAGAGAAGAGATAATTGATATTGCTGCTCAATCATCCACATCCTTGTAAAATGAGAGCTTGCTACAGGGTTGCTACAGGGTTGCTTCTTGGGACCTGGAACTAAATAATCACTGTATTTTTACACAAATAACACGCACTTGCTGCGTTTGCTTGCCAGCCAGCCAGCCAGCCACCCTCCCCCCCCCCCCCACGGCACCCAGGTAGTTTGGTGAGTGCGCTATGCTAAGTTTTTTTTTAATAGCAACGTTTGGAAGAGAATTGACAGGGGGAGGGTGTGGCTGGCATACAAACGCAGAAACTACGCATTATTTGCATAAAAATACGGTATACACCCTAGTAGCCTGCATTGAGTAGGCAATCAATATATATCTGTAAAGAAATTAAATAGCAATATATTTTATATATTCATGCAAGAAAACGGTCACATGGATTGGTCATACACTTGATTATTTCCTTCCAACTTCTTTCATGAAGATGGATACTTCCTTAATAGAAATGCAGTAATTTCTAGTGGACCTTTAATTATATGTTGGGAGCAGGATTTTCTGTACAGTTAAAGGTTAAAAATAGTTGTGATATATCAGTTTTTTGCCTTATGCACAACTGAAAAATGAAGCCAATCTCTATTTGTTTAAACACTGGCAAAGGATTTAAACACAGTTTCATGCATTAAGTTACCATGTTCCAGTCTGTTTCAACTTTTCTGAATACGGATTCCATTTTCCACACACCATTCTCCCATCCAGAAATGGCTTGATTGTTCTCTGAAACTCGGATATAGCCATCTTTCACAATATTATAACAAAGGTGGAGCTGTTTAGAAATCTTCTCATTTTCAGAGGGGATGAACACAGTTTCTTTCCTCTTAAAAAGAAAACAGAATTAGGTTTGCAGCATAACAGAAGATGTAAAACAAACAAACAAAAAGAGGAACTGTTATGTATATTGGTAATAGACTCCTCCCTTAAAAATATTATGACTTGAGAAAGGCAAAATCTTAAATTGAAAAAGGAAAACTGGTGCCACTGGACAATTCTGAAAATATTTTATGATTAAATATAATCAATATGATGCTGATATAGCAATGAACATTACCAGACACAAAACAAAACAGGAAATATAAACTTTAGCTCCGATTCACATCTTTGTGATTTTGTGTTTAACCTGAATCCATGTTTTCTCCATTTCCACCTCCACCACCATCTTTTATTTGGACTACTGCAATAAGGTATTTTATGCAAATAACGCATGCAGTATATGTTTTTTGCCAATTGCTCAATCCCCTCAAGCATTATTCTCCTAGGTGTGCTATGCGCACTATATGTGTGTGTCGACATGTTATTTACGTGGGCACATTATTTACGAAAAAAATATGGTAGTCTCCTAAACCTGACTCCAGTTTTCAACTCTTACCTCTTGTATCCGTGGCTCCACATAGCAGTGAAAATTATTTTAAAAACCATGTAAAAAACCCACTTTCCTGTTTAATACACCCCACTGACTTCCCACTGTACTTAAATTCCAATCTCTTTACTAAGACTAACAGGACCCTTATATGATCTGTCCCTTGCCTATTTCTCCAACCAGATCTCTTGTTACTCTCTTCCCTTTGGTCTCTATGCTCCCACCACATTACTTTTCCTTTAGTTCCTCCAACAGGCTCAGCTCTTTCCTGCCTCAGTCAGTGCCTTGACACACACTGTTCTCTCTGTCTGGAATGCTTTTCTTTCTACTCTTCATACATTTGATGCTTTCTCACCCTTCAGGCCCCAACCTAAAGCCATTTCATCAGTGGCCTTTCCTGATACCCTACGCCAGGAGATTTTTGTACACGTGTGGTATTACTGCAAAAGCTCATGTTTTACCTTAAAATTCTAGGCAAATATCTAAGGGATTAATATAAGATAGTTCCCTACTTCCTGAAATCTCTGAATGAACCTAAGGTTTGAGAAAGATGCTGTATTTATGCAGTGTCTTTATGTGCCATTCACACAATTGTCCCTCCTCCTTAGATACAGGCATAGTGGCCCAGTGTAGGAGCTTGGTTCTAGACCAGGATTTCTCATTCTCTGCATTATCACTATTTGGGGCCAGATAATTCTTTGTTGTGAGGGGCTGTCCTGTGCACTGCAGGATATTCAGCAGCATCCCTGACCTAAACCCACTAGAAGCCAGTGGATCTTTCCCCCTCCCCCAGCCTCCCCAGTTGTGACAACTAAACTGTCTCCACACGTTACCAAATGTGCTCTGGGGCACAAAATCACCCACCATTAAGGACCACTGCTCTAGACTATGTCAACATCTAGCTGGAATGTGTACTAACCATTCAGTAGAGTAGGCAATATTTTTTTTTGGGGGGGGGGGGCACTAGGTATTAAACAATACAAAAACTCCAAATGCACAATAATTAATAAACAGTATATAAAAAAATCCTAGAAACAGGAAGACAAATATTTATATGTATTACTATCAGAATGTTAAAATAGTGCCATTACATGTATGAACAAGAAGATACTTCCCTAGTAAAACGTGTGGATTTTGCTGCCAAAAAGATACAGTATTGAAAGCAGTTTATTTTTAGAAATTAATTTACAATTATGAATTAGTATGCTAAACTTCAAAACAGGCACATGAAAACACTTTCCAATTCTTTTCTTCTGCAAAGATATTTCAGAGTGCCGACATAAACCAAATGAAAATAAAATTGAAAAGCAGCACTGTCTACTATTTCACCAGGGATTAACTGATTACCAAATGGCAAAGACAAAAACAAAGCATGTTACCGAACACAGCACATACGCAACTGAACAAAGCAAACTGAAGTAAGAGTAACATTAATATTTTAAAAATGTTTTCAATCTAAGATAAATTCTTTCTTCTTTCTGGAAATGAGGTACAGTTCTAAACTTTTTAGGATTGGTATTTTTAAAACAAACATTCATTTCTAAAGGGGAAAATGATTTCTCTTTTAATTCATGCCCCAAATATGGACCCCAGTAACTGAGAAATTAAAACAAAAAAAAATTCAAAAGAGAAAACAATCTGCATATAACCCAATTAATATTTTCAAAGTTTAATCTATTTACATGCAGTGCAAGAGGAAGTAAATTCATCCATACAAAGAAAAAGAAATGAAGACCTAAATAATAGCCATGTTTTAAATTGAAAACAGCTGTGAATTAAATTAGCTCTTTTTAACTGGCTTCATTTAGATTTATACTTGTAACTTGGATTGCATCAGCAGTGATCTGAATTATCTGAATTTAGAACTTGTAATTCTATGGCTGAACCAACGCTTTCAATTGCCTACTACAGAAGATGGAATAAATTAAAAAGTAAACGTAAAATTTACTGGGGATAATTCACCCCTTTTAGACTAGAGCAATGAGTTGCAACAATGGCAAACTTAGAAAAAGCAGATATAAAACTATAATTTGTTTGGAATTCTTTGATATTAATACTGTGATGGGTTATTTTCCTTTCAAGCATTTTCATTATATTTTCCTAAACATCTAATATTAAATACTCTCCAGTGAATCAACTTTAAGCCCATTAAAGGCAAGGGACAGTCTGTTGTACTTCCTTAACATCCACTGCACAATGCTTTTCACTTAACCTATAAGACTGAACTAGAGAAATTATCTTTCCATTGCTCATTATTTCATTTAGGGAGATTAATCAAATGATAATATCTTAAATAAGTTTGACAATATAATAGCAATCACACCAACAACAGTAATTTCAGATATACACAGGTATCTATCATGAAATATATACTTTCATTGATTTAATTATCCGTAGTTTATATTTTTCCCACTGTACTTTATAAAGTTTTCATATGGCAAAAATAAAAAAGGCGAAGCAGGGCTCTCTTAAATGCATTAAAATCCCATTTTAAAAGACTTGAACAGGCAATTCTTGAGAGGATATCCAAATGTTTAAAGAACAGGCACTCACCTTTATTAGTCATCAGCAAAATGAAAGTGAAAATTACAAAATAATACTTCTATATAACACCAGAACTGCTTAAAGTGAAAACAACAGGCAATATCAAGTGCAGACAAAAATGGGAAAGAATCTCATAGGCTCCTGGTGAGAGTGTTACTGGTAGACCACTTGGGAAACTATATGGCAGCATCTAAAGCTGGACCTACTCATACACTGAAGCTAGGACTCTCACTCTATTCACTAAAACATGGGTATCAATGTCTGCAGTAGCAAAATTTATAACAGTGAAACACTAGAAACAACCCAAATGCCCACCAACAATGGAATGGATAAGTAAATTACATCAGTGATTTAATAAAGAGTATTATTTATTACAGAGCCCTGGTGGTGCAGTGGTTAAGAGCTTGGAAGTTCAAATCCATCAGCCGCTCCTTGGAAACCCCATGGGGCAGTTCCACTCTGTCATACAGGGTTGCTATAAGTCAGACTTGACTTGATGGTAATGGGTGTTTTTTTTTTTTTTTTGGTTTATTATTTATTATTATTATATATTCATACCAAGGAATATTAAACAGCAATGAGAATAAACGTACCATAAACATGCAACAAAATATATGAATCCCACTAACATAATATTGAATGGAAGAAGTCATACACATACAAAGTAGGTATGATTCCATTTACATGAAGCAAAGTAACCGGCAACTCTAGTCTATGATGCTAGAAGCCAGGATAATGATTACTCTTAGGGATGGAAAGCAGTGAATGGAAGGGAACTCACGGTTGTTTCTGGGGTTTTGAAGAGGTTCTATTTCTTTTTCTCTTTTTTTAGGTTCTATTTTTATACTAGTTTGTGGTTACACAGGTGCTCAATTTGTGAAAATTCATTAAGCTGTACATTTATGAATCGTGCGTATTTCTGTATTTACTTCAGTTTAAGTTATACTGCACTAAATATTTACATAACATAAAAAAATAGAAAAATCCAGTTGTAAAATGCTTTGCTAACCCGTGTATGTGATTATACTAGGTCAAACAATTATTAGAGCCCTGGTTAAGCCATGGTTAAGCACATGGCTGTTAACCAAAAGACTGGCAGTTCGAATCCACCAGCCACTCCTTGGAAATCCTATGGGGTAGTTCTACTCTGTTCTATAGAGGCACTATGAGTCAGAATCGACTCGACAGCAATGTTTTTTTTTCCCCCCAAATGTTTACATATTTTAATAATTCTGCTGCAAAGTTAATTGAAAGGTCATGGCCAATGCATTTTCCTGTAATCAAACAGCACAGTTTGGGAAGCAGGAAAGTGAAAAGAATATCAAGATACAATGAATTAAATACCTCTAAGCCCATTTCACCTCGGGCTACTCTCCAAGCCACAGACCCAGATACTCTTCCACCCAGCTCTCCAGGTTTAGGAGTTCTAGGAGATATAAATTCAACAAGCTCCACAATTATCCTCTGGAGAAGTTCCTTTCTTCGGCTTTCTGACAAAGATAGCTGCCTCTATAATTCATGTTAAAAAAATACATTTATAAGATTAGGAGAATGTTGAGGCCTATCTCTAAGCAAGAATATACTTAGAACATTCGCATTTTAAGGGGATGTTGAAAGAAGTTAACTAACTTTATTTTCATACATACTTCATTTGGAAAATAAAAAGGACACTGTGTAAAGCTTATAATAAATATACATATTTTATGTTGAGAAATCATTTAACACCTGTTTCCACCTCTCCATGGCCTCTACTGTCCTACATTTGAAATTGGAGTAACAACTTCTGTTTCCAGCTATGATGGACTAGCTGGTTCAGACCAGTGACCAACTGCCCTACTGAGGAAATCAACAAAAGCTGGGGAAAACACACACAGACATATACATACAAACACCTGTCTGAATGCATCAGAAAGCTACCAAGGTAGCCAGACCTAGAGAAGCCAAGATCCCAAGAGAAGAGATGAATTGAGGTGAGGCAAACCTACTAGGTATGCCTATTTTCCCTTCCAGGTATTTGCTGATGTTTAAGTAGCAATGTTGCAGAAAGGCTGAGAAGCCAAGTACAAAGTAGTGGATAAAGCACTGAAAAATGAAGCAGAATTTTTAGTAAACTCGTGGTGCTGATGAGAAAACAGACTGGGGTTCAGAGATCGCCAAGGTGAGGGGCCCTAGTAAATACTCCAGGTTTTCTGGTTAGGGTTTCTGAAGGGCTACGCTTAAATGTAAGGGCAAACTGAGAACAGAATGAAACCTCACTGTGAATAAACTCAGTGACTGGTTAGATTAAGGTGATACACTCTTTCTAACTGTCTGCCAGAAGTAACATTAGTTGCTTTTGTTTTTCTTAATTATGGGAAAAAACTCATGTATACAAAAAAAAAAAAAAAATTTAATACTACCAAAGAGTATAAGACAAAAAGTGAACTTTCCCACTTCGATACCCAGTTCCTCTTCTCAGAAGTAGCCGATGTTAACAATTTCCTGTGCTTTGTTTCAGAAATTCCATAATGGACAAACGTGTGTGTGTGCAGGTGTGCGTGTGCGCGCGCGTTTGATTACATTCAAGACACAACTACTTTGATAAATAAAACAGCACTTTATGTCAAGTACTATATACACTGAAATTTGTTTCACTGAACTTTGAGAAAAGACAGGTCAATTTAATCCAAAATAACAGAAGTAAAACACAATATTTTACTTAAAATGAGTCCTCAAATTTTCAGTGTACAAAAAGACATTTAGCATATTTAAATATTTCTTGTTTGCAAAATAACGCTACTACTTTAAAAATTTCAATGAGTTGAAAATTGGCTATTCTTGAAAACCTCAAATATCCTCTCAAAAATGACAAATCCCAATTCCTTACCTGCTTATTAAGCCCGTTAATAGTTTCTCGAAGTAGTTCTTCTTTAACCAGAGTTCTTCTAGAGATTACGTCTTCATGTTTACAAGAATATCGCCAAGTGACATCAACCACCTCAAACAAATCACAGAACATAAATATTTAACAAGATTACCACTATCAATCTTGATTTGCTAAATACTAGATTTGCTAGAATGAATACAACCGTTAAATGCAATTTTTAAAATATCATCCTTTATTTAAAATTTAAATCCCTGTGAAAGAAATTGAAGAGAATATGCTTTTTATTCATTTTCTTATAGGTACACTTCCAAGAAAAACTGAGGTAAATAGATAACATTTTTCAAAAGAAAATACTTTTTCCTAAGTTATCTACAAAGCTGATTTCATAATATTAAAAAAAAAACTTTTTCCATTTTTATTGCATTACAATTATATTATAAAGCAGCTGATTTTTGACAAAGGTGCAAAGATAATTCAATGGATAAAGGACAATCTCTTCAACAAATGGTGGTGGAACAACTGGTTATCCACATGCAAAAAAAAAAAATGAACTTCAATCCAAACCTTGGACCACAGACAAAAATGAACTCAAAACGGATCACAGGTCTAAGTATAAAACTTCTAAAAGAAAACATAGGGGAGAATTTTTGTGATCTTAAACTATGCAAGGATTTATTAGATATGACATCAAAAAGCACAATCTACAAAAGAAAAAAATTGATAAACTGGATTTTATCAAAATTAAAAACTTCTTCTCTTCAAAAGTTATTGTCAAGAGAATGAAAAGACCTGCCACAGAGAGTAAGAAAACCTTTGCGAAGCATGAGCCTGATAAACGACTTTTATTCAGAATACGTGAAGAACTCTCAGAACTCAACAGGAAAACACACAATGCAACTTACAAAATGGCAGAGAGGGCAGACTGATGGCAAAAAAGCACATAAAAAGATGTTCCATATAACTTATTAGTAGAGAATTGCAAATGAAAACCACAATAACATACCACAACACACCTATTGGAATGGCTAAAATTAAAAAGTCTGAACTTAGTGTTACTTAGCGAGGATACAGAGAAACTGGGAACACTTAAATACTGCTGGTGAGAAAGTATAATGGCAAAATCCCTTTGGAAAATGCTTTTGCAGTTCTTAAAAAGCTAAACATACACCATGTGACCCAGCCATTCTACTCGTAGGCCTTTACTGAAGAGGAAAGAAAGTGTATGCCCATAGAGAGACTTCCACGTGAATATCCAGAGCAGCATTATTTGAAACAGTAAAAAAACTGGAAACTACCCAAATGTCCGTCAACAGGTAAGTGGATAAACTATGGTACATCCATACAGTGGAACACTACTCAGCAGTAAAAAAGAACACACTATTGATGCATGCAAACACAGGGATAAATCTCAAAATAATTACACTGAGTAAAAGAAACAGAACGCTGCTCCACCAAAGATTATACACTCTATGATTCCATTTACATAAAACTCTAGAAATGCAAATTAACCTACAGCGACACAAAGCACATCAGTGGCTGCCTGGGGAAGGGCAGGAAAGAGGGATAAGGAAACTTCTGGGGATAATGGATATGTTCACTATCTTGACTGTGGTAGTGATTTCATGGATATATACAAACGTCAAAATTTATTAAACTGTACACTTTAAAAAGATGCAAGTTATTGTACGTCAATTATGCTTCCACAAACCTGTCAAAATAAATAGATAAAAAACTGTATTATTTTATTTTATTCTGGGAAAAATGTTTTTTTCTCTATGTCCTACCTCATCTTTAGAGAATGCTATCACATAGGAGATCTTCTTGCCCCATCCTACTTCATAAAGGAGCGGTTTGTCACAGACATCTTCACACGCATCACAGTGCAGCCACCGCTGCTGACAAGGAGAATAGACTTCTGTCCAGACATGGTCTACTCAAGTGAGAGACAAGAAAGCAATGGGAACAAAAAGCAAGAAAAGCTACGTTTATAAAACCAGAATGATTTACAATAACTATATACAAACTGCTAAGATTAGAATCACATAATAAAGTAATTTCTAGTACTCTACATTTTAGTTTATGGAACATTTTTGTGGCAGACAAGACTCTAGAACATTTGTATTTCAAAATTTCTATTTCTTTGAAATTCCTGAAAATGTACCCATCTTACTTCTGGAATAGTTCTCTTAATGCCGTCAGTTTAAGGCTTACTTAAAAATAATGTGTGCTACCTGACTTCAGAACCTACTATACAGCTACAGTAGTCAAAACAGCCTGGTACCGGTACAACGACAGATACATTGACCAATGGAACAGAATTGAGAACCCAGATGTAAATCCATCCACCTACGGTCACCTGATCTTCAACAAGGGCCCAAAGTCCATCAAATGGGGAAAAGACAGTCTTTTTAACAAATGGTGCTGGCAAAACTGGATATCCATCTGCAAAAAAATGAAACAGGACCCATACCTCACACCGTATACAAAAACTACTTCAAAATGGATCAAAGACCTGAATATAAAGCCTAAAACTATAAAGTTCACAGGAGAAAAAATAGGACCAACATTCAGGCCTTAATACACGGCATTAACAGGATACAAACCATAACCATCAACGCACAAACCCTAACAGATAAGCTAGATAACTGGGATCTTCTAAAAATCAAACACCTATGCTCTTCAAAAGACTTCACCAAAAGAGTAAAAAGAGAACCTACAGACTGGGAAAAAATTTTTGGACAGTCCAAGTCAGACAAAGGTCTAATCTCCATAATCTACGAGAAAATCCAACACCTCTACAACAAAAAGACAAATAATCCTATCAAAAAATGGGCAAAGGAAATGAACAGACACTTCACCAAAGAAGACATTCAAATGGCCAACAGACACATGAGGAAATGCTTGTGATCACTAGCCATTAGAGAAATGCAAATTAAAACCACAATGAGATACCATCTCACCCCAGCATAACTGGCACGAATCAAAAACACTGGAAATAACAAACGTTGGAGGGGCTGCAGGGAGATCGGAACTCTTATGCACTGCTGGTGGGAATGCAAAATGATACAACCATTTTGGAAAACGATACGGCGCTTCCTCAGAAAGCTAGAAATGGACATACCATTTGATCCAGCAATCCCACTCCTAGGAATATATCCTAGAGAAATAAGAGTCGTCACTCGAATAGACATCTGCATACCTATGTTCATGGCAGCACTGTTCACAATAGCAAAACGATGGAAACAACCTAGATGCCTATCAACAGATGAATGGATAAACAAACTATGGTACATACACACAATGGAGTACTATGCAACGAGAAAGAACAGCAATGAATCTGTGAAGCATCTCATAACATGGATGAAACTGGAGGACATTATGCTGAATGAAATAAGTCAATCACAAAAGGACAAATATTGTATGAGACCTCTATTGTAAAAACCCATGAAAAAGTTCACACACAAAATGTAACAATTTTGTTTGTTACCAGGGATGGGGGGGGTGAGGGGGAAATTCTAAATAGGCAATAGATAAATGGTATTTGGGTGAAGGGTGAGACAGTACACAATACAGGGGAAACTGGCACAACTTGTACAAGGAAAGGTCATGGAAGCCCCATAGACACATCCAAACTCCCTGAGGGACTGAATTGCTGGGTGGAGGGCTGTGGGGACCATGGTCTCAGGGAACATCTAGCTCAACTGGCATGACACAGCTTATAAAAACAATGTTCTACATTCTAACTTGGTGAGTAGTGTCGGGGGTCTTAACAGCCTGTGAGCAGCCATCTAAGAAACTCCACTGGTCTCATCTCTTCGGGAGCAAGGGAGAATGAAGAGAACAGGATACAAGGAAAAGATTAGTCCAATGGACTAACTGTCCACAGCTACCAAGGCCTCCACCGGACTGAGTCCAGTACAGCTAGATGGTGCCTGGCTACCACCACTGACTGCTCTGACAAGGATCACAACAGAGGGTTCTGGACAGAGCTGGAGAAGGATGTAGAACATAATTCTAACTCACAAAAAAAAGACCAGATTTACTGGCCTAAAGGAGACTGGAGAAACCCCGAGGGTATGGACCCCAGACATCCTTTTAGCTCAGTGGTGAAGTTATCTCCGAGGTTCACCGTTCAGCCTGGGAGTGGACAGCCCCGTAAAACCAAATGAGACTAATGAGGTACAGTAGTCCAGTGACAAGGGCTAGAAGGCAGAAGGGGACAAGGAAGCTGGTGATAGGGAACCCAAGGCTGAGTAAGGATATTGTTGATGTGTTGTGAGATTGTTAACCATTGTCATAGGGCAACATTTGTAGTAACTGTTAAATGAGAAACTATTTTGTTCTGTAAGCCTTCATCTTAAGTGAGAATAACAGCACAATTGGAAGAGGATAGTCAATGTCACTGAACTGTGCATGTAGAAATTTCTGAAATGGTGTATCTTTGGCTATGTGTATTTTCACCAAAAAAAAAGGCTGAGAAGTTAGAGGGTTGATATGTTGTGGGGTTGTTAACCAATGTCATAAAACAATATGTGTACTACTGTTTCATGAGAATCTATTTGTTCTGTAAGCCTTCACCTGAAGTACAATAAAAATATATATATATATAAAAATAATAAATGAATAAACAAACAAAAATAATGTGTGCCATAACTCAAAAGACGGTGAACACATTAAACAACCTAAAAAATACTGGACTCAGTTTGCCAATGTGAAGGAGTTAATGGCACATTTGAAATCACCTTTAAGACTCAGAACTAGCAGGTCTAACAGAGGCTGTCTGGTTATTAATGTTCTATGTTTGACTGTAACAGAACAATAACTATTAAGTGAAGGTTTTATTTGAGTCTAAAAAAATCAACAGAAACATAAGCAAAACCTTAAGAAAGAGGAAAGAACTTTTTAACATGTAGATGACACATCTAGGCAATTCTAAATAAGGAAAATATAAATTTCAAATGGCTTTTATTACATTACTTTCATGTATTAAGGTTACGAAATCTTTTATACTAATACCTATAAAAACAAAGATTTCTATAACACATGATTACACATGTTCTTATCCAAATAGAAATCTCATTACTATAAATGTCATGGTAAACTGTTAATAAAAGAATGAATATAGTGCAAAGTACCAGGCAAAAAGCTAGGCGTATTACAGAAATCTTGTGATACCCACAAAAAAACCTACGCAGTTGGTATTATTGTTATTTTACACAGAGCAAATGGAAGCTCAGACTAACAAGGCTGAAATGTAAGGGATAGAAAATGATGGGGCTAGATTATAATCCCAAATCTGTCAGTCTGCAAAACCCTACTACTCTCTGCTTATACTACGCTCTGTACCTGTGTAATCCCAAACATAGCGAGCTTCAAACCCTAAAGCTCGGCAGCACAGGGTAAAACAATTGGCCCACTCGCCACACCGTCCACATCTTGTTTCCAAAAGTTTCTCAGGGTTATTATACCTGGTTTAAAAAAACAAAAACAAACAAACAACTGATTCATTATCAAAATCAAGAATTAAAAAAATAACTTACATTACCTTTATGCTAATCAGTAATGATATTTCTTAATTTCCTATTCTTATTCATTCAATAAATATTGATTAAAGAGCCTAGGATATATGAGGCATTGTGTTAGAATTTATAGTGAAAAAAGATAAATTACACAGTGGTCCTGCCTTGAAAGTTTACAGTCCAAAGAGAGAGAAGGCATTAACACAAATAACTATAATAAATGGCAGACTGTGAAACGAACCATCCAATAGGTCAGATTTAGTGTATGGGAAAACGACTGTGGAGAGAGAGCTTGAATTTGAACTAGGCCTTGAAGGACGGAGAAGATTCAGACAGGCAGAGACTGTCTAGGAAATCTGCTTTAGCATTAGCAATGCTCTAGCAAGTGTATAAATTAGCTTATTATATTTTAAACTAAACAACTTTAACAATCTCAATAAAAATTTTAGCTTAGTTTAAATCAATTTTACTTAAAATGCAATCCTTTCTTTCCAATGATCATTAAAGTTTTATTCTCTTAAGTACTTAAAGGTACTTGCTAATTTGGAAGTTATTTTTTGAAATACATCTGCAACACTCTTTTAAAAAGTTACTCCAATTATAACTGGACTAATTTTAGCTGATCATTGGACATAAGATTCTGTCTCTCCTGGCTTCTGAATATCCAAGAACTGGCTCCTAGTCAGGGATAGAACTGAATCCCTCCACCCCCAAATGAGGTATTTCAAAAAGTTGGTATCTTTTCTTGCCTGATTATACAACCAAACTTTACAAGTATTTCCAATTTAGGAAAATCAGATAAGAGGTCTGTAAGTTCAAGTATGAGAAAAGTTAATTGAAAAGGTCAGATTTCCTTGGCTTGAAATTTAGAGATACAAAAAAAAAGTTTTAGAGATGAAGCTAGGCTAGGATGGGTGAAGGAAGCACCTAATTAAAACAAACTTCTGCCTTTATAAAGAAAGTAATATGACCATATTATACTACACTGTTGTGTGGTCAGGTGCCATAGAGTCAGTTCTGACTCATAGTGACCCTACGTACAACACTTTCCGGTTCTGTGCCATCCTCACAATTGTTAAGCTTGAGCCCATTGTTGCAGCCACTGTGTCAATCCATCCTGTTGAGGGTCTTCCTCTTTTTCGCTGACCCTCTTCTTTACCAAGCATGATGTCCTTCTTCAGGGACTGATCACTCCTGATAACATGTCCAAAGTATGTGAAACATAGTCTTGCCATCCTTGCTTCTAAGGAGCAATCTATGTTTCTTCCAACACAGATTTGTTTGTTCTTTGGACAGTCCATGGTATATTCAGTATTCTTCGCCAACACCATAATTTAAAGGCGTCAATTCTTCGGTCTTCCGTCTTCATCGTCCAGCTTTCAAATGCGTGTGAGGTAACTGAAAATACCATGACTTGGGTCAGGCGCATCTTAGTCTTCAAGGTGACATTTTTGCTTTTCGACACTTTAAAGAGGTCTTTTGCAGCAGATTTGCCCAATGTGATGCATCTTTTGATTTTCTGACTGCTGCTTCCATGGCCATTGACTGTGGATCCAAGTAAAATGAAATCCTTGACAACTTCAATCTTTTCTCTGCTTATCATGATGTTATGAGGATTTTTGTTTTATGTTGAGGGGTAATCCATACTGAAGACTGTGGTCTTTGATCTTCATCAGTAAGTGCTTCAAGTCCTCTTCATTTTCAGCAAGCAAGGTTGTGTCATCTGCATATCACAGGTTGTTAACGAGTCTTCCAATCCTGATGCCCCGTTCTCCACACAGTCCAGCTTCTCGGATGATCTGCTCAGCATGCAGACTGAATAAGAATGGTGAAAGGATACAACCCTGACGCGCACCTTTCCTGACTTCACACCACGCACCTGTCAGTTTGCCATACTGTGAGGGCGTGCGTGTTGCTATGATGCTGGAAACTGTGCCACTGGTTTTCAAATACCAGCGGGGTCACCCATAGTGGACAGGTTTCAGCTGAGCTTCCAGACTGAGACCGACTAGGAAGAAGGACCTGGTGGTCTACTTCTGAAAAGAATTAGCCAGTGAAAACCTTGTATTATACTATACTTTTACCTTATAGCTGATGATCATTTTCAGTACAGTACTATAATTACTATCACAATTAACAGTATCCTATCACTGGAATTATTATTGTCATTCAAGGTTAAAAACTACATATTAAAAGAAAAATAAATGATTTATAATATAAAATTTGCTACAACAATACTCACATGCCCTAGTGGCACAATGGTTAAGTGCCTGGCTGCTAACCAAAAGATCAGCAGTTCAAACCCACCAGCGGCCTCATTGGAAAAATTTCAACCTAAGAAACCCTATAGGGAGTTCTACTCTGTCCTACAGGGTCGCTATGAGTCAG
Source organism: Dugong dugon (assembly GCA_030035585.1). Classification (NCBI taxonomy): domain Eukaryota; kingdom Metazoa; phylum Chordata; class Mammalia; order Sirenia; family Dugongidae; genus Dugong; species Dugong dugon. The sequence continues at coordinate 13,749,848 of CM057480.1, read as the reverse complement.
AATCGACTCAACAGTACACAACAGCAACAACGTGACAATACTCAATTTACATTCTAGAGTAAACCAGCTGCCATCAAGTCGATAATAATTTCATAGAGACCTCATATGTGTCAGAGTAGAAATGTGCTCTATATTCTTGAGTAGAAGTCAACAAACTTTCCCTGTAAAAGGACAGACAGTAACTGTTTTAGATTTTGTGGGCCACACTGGTCTCTGTCACCAGGATTCAACTCTACTGTTGTACCATGAAAACAATCACAGACAATATGTAAATCAATCAGCATGTCTGTGCTCCAAAAAAACTTCACTTACAAAAGCAGGTGATGGGCTGGATTTAACCTGCAGCGCACAGTTTGCAAACCTCTGTTCTAGAGGAATGTATTTCTAATAATTAAAATCAAGATAAAAAGTTCATTTAATAAAAATTTAATAAAAACTCACTTCTAACCTTTCATTAAAAAATTACTATGAATTTTTGTCCTGTGTGTACCCACCTTGGGAATCGATTGCTGAACTGGCATGCATCACAGTAATGATCTTCTACTCTGTTTGCACCCCACTTCAGATCATCGTCACTGGGGGGTAACGAGTCACCTCTAGACCTAGTCTGGCCACCACATTTGCTGCACAAAATGTTATTCACCCAGTGAAAAAATTCTTCCTTAAACCAATGCAAAAGCTCCAGCAAAAGAAAATCCTCATCATTTACAATAGTACCTGAGAAGTTAAAGCAGAACCAAGTAAGATCTACAGCTGACAAAAACTAATAGTCACTATTTCAGTAGCAAAATATTTACACATTTTATTCTCAAGTGTGAGGCTGAAATGCATAAAAATGAAGATTATCTAAAAGGTTTTCCCAAATAAGATGCAAGAACAAATTATCAGTATACTGTGAACCAGGATGAAATACAATGACAGGTCTAACTGTACATTGAAAACAGGTGGGTGTTTACCACTTTGTAACCTCTAATCAACATTATGCATTAACATGTGAGCTGAACATAATGTTCTCTCGAGCCACTATGATCAGTTTAAAAGTGATCCTGAAGCACATCAGAGTGTAGGAAAACAGATCTTATTTTTTAAAATGTTTAAAAATGATTAATATTAAATTTGCTTTTGGGTATATACACAAGTAAACACAAAACAATTATAAAATTGTAGGTAGAAATCACAGCATACCAGATACTCTTAATTGTTCTATTAGCTTTTCTATCAGTGCTTCAACTATACAATATAATCCAGCCATGGATACTTACCCTATAACATGCAGAACTACAATCATGTCTACACTGTCTATAACAACCCTAGCAAGTAAGCAGGACAGATGGGATCATATTCATTTTATCAAATAAAAAGATGACTTGACCATATTCAGTATTATGCTTACCTATGGGGAAGGAGGGAAGGAGAGGAGAACAGGCCTAGGAAGACATACACAGGGGCTCTATCATTAATGTTTTATTATTAAAAAGTAATAAAACATAAACGAAGGAAATATATGGCATAATGTTGGGATCTAATAAAATTTGATGTTGGTTATAGGTGTTTGATATATTCTATTCTTGTATTGAATGTTTGATATATTTCAAAATAATAAAAACTATACAAAAAAACTTTACAGAGAACATAAAAAGGACAGAAAGAACAGAGATATACAATATTCCTGGAATGGAAAACTCAATAATCTAAAGGTGTTAATTCTCCACAAATTAATGTATAAATTAATGCAATCCCAGTTAAAATTACAGAATGGTTTTTCATAAAATTGGACAAGCTAACTACAAAATTCACGCAGAAGATAAAATGCACAAAACAGGTAAGACAATCTTGATTAAGAACCATAAGGTATATTCCTCTACTATACAGTAAAACAAATTACAAAATTCTATTAATCAAAATATTGTGATATTGGTGAATAGACAAACAGATCAATGAAACAAAACAAAGTTCTGAAAAATGGATGTCTAAATGGGAACACATTATTTAATAAAGTTAGCCTTTCAAAGCAATTCTAACAGGATGGACTATTCAATAAATTATATTGGGATAAAAAGCTATCCAGATATCACTGGATTAAAATCATTCATTAAAACAATATTTATTTTACCTATATATTACTATTAATACATATATATGGAAGGAACTCTATAAAAGGAGTAGTAGAAGACAGAGGGGAATATGCTTACGAGTTTGGTATAGGGAAAATCTTAAGTTAGATGCAAATTGCTGTTGTGTCTTGCTGAGTCAATTTCAACTCATAGCAACCCTACAAGACAGAGCAGAACAGCCCCATAGGGTTTCCTAGGCTGTAATCTTTATAAGAACAGATTGTCAGGTCTTTTCTCCCGTGAAGCTATTAGTGGGTTTGAACTGCCAACCTTTCAGTTACCAACCAAGTGCTTAACCATTGTGCCACCAGGGCTCCTTAGATGATAGGCTACATAGAATTAAAAAAGGAATACTGGGAGGATAGAGATAAAGAAAATATAAAGAACTGCTATAAACCACAAAGAATATTAATAAACCCACTAGGAAAATTCATAAAGACCATAAAAAAATTCAATAATTTCATTAAGGGGGAAAAATACTCTTCTTGTATAAACTGGAAGACAATCTGGCAGGATCCATTAACATAAAAACATCACATACCCTTGACACTTTTGGTATTTTGCCCAGAGAAAAATCTTGCTCATGTGTACCAGGAGGCATGCTTTGTAAGAATGTTTACTTCAACAGTGTTTACAATAGAAAAAAAAAAAAGTAAAAAATCTTAATGCCTAACAATAGGAAGCTCTTTAAATAATAGTATATGCATACTGTAGAACATTATGAAGAAGTTAAAAGGATTTCTAAGATATATTAATAAATAAAAAATGTCAAGGAGCTGAACATACACGGGTTGATATTAAACTATTCCTATAGGTAACTATTTATAAGAGCAAATGCATAGGAAAAGATACGTAAAGAAACACATCACACGATAACAGCTGATATTGCTGGAAAGCGAAGTAGGACTCACAGGGAGAGTTCAGCTTGTCCTGTAGAATACTGAAGTTTTCCAACAAGAAGATATTCGTGAATTCTTACAAAATTAAAAATGAATTTTTAGAAATACAGCATTGCCATCCTCTTCCTCAGTCTAGTCTTCATAGCACCTGAGCGATCTTTTTAGAAATGCTAGGCTTTTCCATCTCTTTAGAGTAAAAGTCAAAGTCCCTACTCTTATTCTTTCAGTTGGCCCCATGTGGTAGGCTGAAAATGACCCCCACCCCAAAGATATCCTGTCCTAATCCCTGAAACCTATAAATGCTACCTTACATGGCCAAAAAAGGGGGGGGGGGGTGGTATCTTTGCGGATGTGATTAAAGATTTTGAGGTAGGGAGATTATCGTGGATTATCCAAGTGGGCCCTAAATGCATCACATTTATCCTTACAAAATGGAATTAGAGGGAGAGTTTGCACACACAGAGGAGAAAGGGATACAAAGAGGAAGCAGAGAGATTTGAAGATGCCAGCATTGAAAATGAGAGTGATGTGGCTTCAAGCCAAGGAATGCTAGCAGCACCCAGAAGCTGAAAGAGACAAGGAAGAGATTCTCCCCGAGAGCCTCGGGAGGGAGCATGGCCCCACTGACATCTCAATTTCAACATTCAGAATTTGTGAGAGAATAAATTTCTGCTGTTTTAAGTTACCAAATCTGCGGTAATCTGTCACAACAGCCACAGGAAACAAACACACCCCCTTACCTAATGCTGATGTGAGAATCCACCTCTTTCTGTCTTGTTCATTCTGTTACAGCCACTATGTCCTCCTCTCTATCATACCTGAATATGCCAAGGTCACTCATCTCAGGGGGCCTTTGCAGCTGCTAGTGCCCTCTGCCTGAAAGGGAAGTCATCATTTACCAGAGACGCCCTTCCTGACAACGTTCTATAAAACAGCATGCTTCCTAGCCCCATTATCCTGATTTGTCTTCCTGACTCGTATCTACCTGACATATATACCCATTTGTTTCATTTCTTTTGGTCTGTCTCTTTCCATGATAGCTGGGACTTTGTTTTATTATTGTATCTTCCAACACCTAAAGCTGTGCTTGGTACACAGTAAGTGCTCAGTAAATATCGGCTGAAGAAAGGACTGAACAAGCTTCAAAATGCTACTTAGAAATGATATTGTTCACTAAATAGTCATTATCAAGATGGAAATCATTATCAAGAAGGGAAAGGAAGTCAGAAAACTTACACGTCCATGTTACAAGTATGCCAGGTATAAATCAGCATGTTTCCAGCTAGAAATATGAATATCCCACAAAGAGTAAGGCCCATTTGAGGAAATTAAGTGTTCCTCGGTAAGGCAACATCCTTAGTTATGGCTCAGAGAAATGAGAGTGGATTCCTGTCTGTACAGGACAGAAGTTCAGACGCCTCAGACATATGGGGGTTGAAGGGAAGTTTGACTTTGATGCTAAATTCTGTCAAGATAATATTTACAGCATAGAGTTTTTTAAAAAAATATAATCAGGATGTCAAATTTCTAAATATAACATCTTCAAAAATACCACATAAACATATTTCTAGTAACTTTTCTGTGACAAAAATAAAGTTAACAACTTTTGGCCCTAACCCTACTCTATAAAAACCACCAACATCAGTGTGCAAAACAGAGAGAATGAGAAGAAAACAGGTAAAAACCTCAGCAGAGGTAGTCTTATCCTTAGACACATCATGGTTTCTCCTTTATGACTCAATATTCTGTCCCCCACCCCTGTGTCTTCATACTCAATTTAGGAGGCCAAAGTATACTTTGTTACCACTTTTCCAAAATGACAGGGTTTTTCCTCTTCTGAAAGGTATTTTACCTATATCTGGAACACTCAATCAGGACAAAGCTTCAGTCTTCCAGACCAGAGCTATCAAGCTTGCTTCTCTGAGACTTAACCATCTCTGGAGGTGCCTCAGTGGGCAGGGCTCCAAGGTCCCCATGTCTGCTTGAAACCAGAATACTTTTTCTAGTTTATATACTTTGAATAAGATTTCATCTGGGAAGGAAAAAAAAAAATTCCACTGCATAAAACGAACGAAAAAAAACCCACTAACCTGGCCAGTGGAGGCTTTGTTATCATCTCAGTGCCAGCGAATCACTGGGACAGAGACTGCCAGCTGCCACACGATATCCACTAGCTACTTCTTCCTTATTTACAGAATTCCAGCTGACTTGGGATAACAATGCACCAGCGAAAAGGCTACAGGTCCAAGCCTCTTTTGCAGCTAAGTGAGGCCAAGTGATTAAGCTTTTAGTGAGACTTCAAAAAAAGCTGTCACAAAAAAAGAGGCTCAGTTTACAGGTATAACTTTTTGCTTTTTCACCCTTCTTCCTGATGCCTGGTTTACAGATGTAATAGCTTTAACAGCTATCTCAGACTATGAAGTGACCTAGAGGATGGAAACCATGTATGGAAGAACCAAAAGGCGGAAGGTACCCAGCTCTCTGATGAGGTCTTAGAGCTCAACACCACTACCAGACTGCCTACCTCCATAATATCTCACATGCGGAAAGAAGCTCTAAGCCACTGGGCCAAGTTACTATTACTCACAGTCCAACCTAACCTTAATATACTCATTATGCCTACCACACCTGTCTTAGGCTGTATATATACATATATATAGAGAGAAGAGATAAATCTCAAGGAAATGGCTCATGCGGTTGTAAAGGCTAGCAAGCCCCAAGTCCATGTTTCAGGCATCAGGCTAGAGGCTTCTCCTGACTCATATAGTTGCAGGGGCTGATGAACCCAAGACTGGCAGGTCAGACAGCAGGCCTCTGGCTCACAGGCTACAGAGGCTGACGAATCCCAAGATCAGCAGGTGAGCTGCTAGCTCAAGTCCCAAGAACTGGAGGTTAGATGATGACGAGCCAGATACATGATTCAGAGCGACAGCCTTGCTGGAACATCCACTTATATACTGGAGGCAGCCACAACCCCAAGGAAACTCCCTTTCAACTGACTGACCGCTCACAGCAGATTTCATCATGGAGTTGATTACATTACTACCTGCCAACCCACTGAGAATTATGGCCCAGCCAATTTGACACACAACCTTAACCATCACAATACCACTTATTTTACTATATTCCCTTCACTAATTCCTCTTTCTCTTCTCATATCCTACCACAGGTGATTCTTGAGCACTGCTATCCAACAGAACTTTCAGCAATGATGGAAATAAATCCAAATCTCTGTCTGCACAGTCCAACAGGGTAGCCACTAGCCATTTGTGGTTCCTGAGTACTTGAAATGTGGCAAGTGTGAACACAGAATTCAATTTCTATTTTAATTTCATTCAGTTTAAATTTAAATACCCCTATATGGCTAGTACTACTCTGTTTTCTAGAACTTTGCAATCTTTCCCCATCCCCTTGTCTTGTCAATCATGCCAATCTCATACACCTGCATGGCTTTACCTATTAATCTACAGTGTTATTTCAAATCTGACCTCTTCTAACCAAGCTCCAGCAGGTACCTCAAATCGGACTCTTAATTTCCCTTCAAAGCCTAATCCCACTGACTCTTCTAGTTTTCTAGTTGCCTGGATTCAAAACTAGGCAGTCATCTCTGACATCTCCCTTATGCACACATTTATCGTATCAACAGCCCCCATCAACTGCAAATGCCGGATATTCTATCACCCCAACAAACCTCGTATCCATCTTCTCCCTTGCAGTCTCTATACCATGTTTACTCTCTTAGTCCCTTATTCCTCTATTACTATTGTGTTTTAACTTGTCTCTCTTCACACTGTCTTGATTCTCTTTCATCTTACAAGATATTGCTGAATTAATTTTGCTTTAGCACGGTTCTGATGTAACTCAGTTGCTTAATGCTTCAGTGGTTAACCTTGCTGAATTAAATAATCAAGGACACCTGACTTCCCTGAGAAGCCACTATAGTTTCTCCTTTCTTACAAATAAGGTTATATAACATTTTTGCTATATGTTCAATCACAGTAACAGTATAATATCAGCCTCATGGGTAAAATATGTGCTTCCTATTAATTTGGTCTTTATTTTCTGTTTTTTTTTTTCCTCCTATTTCAAAAACCTTATTGGATATATCCTTTGTCTCTTTTTTACTTCTAATTCTGTGTGGAAAATTTAAAAGCATAAAAATAAATTCAGTATACACTGCTCTGCCTGAAATTCAATGTCAGCCAAAATATGTCCCAGCCTACCTGATCTCCCACTACTGTCTTACACACACCCTATCCACAGCCAGGCTGTATAACTCATTGTTAGCCAAATAGAGCCTGTACTTTTCTGCCTCCATGCATGCTGCTCACTACACTCAAAAAATGCCCAATCCCTGACCGAATAAGTCCTTTGACATCTTAGGTTTTAAATCCAACTCATCCCTCATGGACTTTGAAAAAAAGCTCAATTTCTTTCTGATTTTCACAATACCCTCTATAGGGTCCCTATGAGTTGGAATTGACTCAACAGCAATGGGTTTAGTTTTAGTTTTAACCTGATGTGTTCTTTCCTGCCTCTTTTAACTAAAACTCCAGTGAACTGCTTTTATATTTTTAAGTCTGGAATAACATATACACAAACCTTAAAAGTAGTTTTCCTATGTGATGAGATTATGGATGGCTTATTTTCCTGTTATTTTCTGAATTTTCTACACAGAACATGCATTACCTTTATACTATCCGAGTGAAAAAAATGCTGGGCAAATGTTGGCAGGGACCATTAGCAGACTTTATGGGGAGCTGAGTCTTAGCTAATGGACTCGAAGGATTCTCAGTATGCTGTCAAGATCATTCCCACTGTGCAGATAAATGCACAAATACATCAGGATTGCCATACTATTCACCTAACTGATGCTCTTTTTTGTGGATTCTGTGTTCCTTGAGTAATTTCCTGATGATTTGCCAAGAGGGAGAGAATGTACTGGACACAAACAGGAGTACTGTGTCTCTGAAATATTTCTCACTGTAATTTATTCATTTGGCAACATAAAAGGTTTGAAATTGTGCTTCTCACATTTGCTGGACCCTAATGCACACTCATCAAACCCACTGCCACTGAGTCAATTCAGACTCATAGTGATGCTATAGGACAGAGCAGAACTGCCCATAGGGCTTCCAAGGAGCGGATGGTGAATTCAAACTGCCGACCTTTTGGTTAGCAGCCGTAGCTCTTAACCACTGCACCTGGTTAAGAGGTAGGCTGCTAACCAAAAGGTCGGCAGTCTGAATTCACTAGCTGCTCCTTGGAAACCCTATGGGCAATTCTACTCTGTACTACAGGGCTGCTATGAGTTGGAATTGACTCGACAGCAACGGCTTTGGTTTTTTTTTGTTTGATTCACATTCAGTTGTCTGTATATTTCAATTGTCCTCCCCAGCTCGACTGCTCCTTAAGGCAGGGGCTATTTTACACAACTGAGTTGCCCCTGCAGGACCTAGCCGCAATGACTCTATACAGAATGCATGGCATTTATGTCAGACATCACAGGAACACAGTACTTTGAAGCTGGACAGAACCTCAGTGATGATTTACTGATAAGCTTTCTAATTTTACAAATTAAAAAAACAAAACAAAACAAAACTTAATTCAAGAAGATGAGTAACTGTCTCATGATCTCAATACAGACCTGCGGCTGAAGGCCCAGGTCATAAATACAAGGAAATGTCACAATATTAAAATAAATATAAATCCACCAAAATGAAAGGGGCAGTAAAATATCTAAATGACATATGTGAAAAGTGGTTAAATGGTTAAAAAAGGAAGAGACATACAGTCAAACAACCCTTTACAGGGACTTCCAGTTTCAGCTACAACATGTATAGAGTTTGGAAGTCACCCTGGTGTTTACAATAAAAAAACTGAACAAACTGAAAATGAATGTCTTTTCTTGGACCCATCAGAGAACTGAGGCTGCAGGGCAAACCACCACCCTGAAATTTGGAGAGACAGTCTAATACATAGCATCTCAGCCAAGATCTGCTTATCTGGTGCAGAAGCTACTGGAGCCATAAACTGGTAGGAACAAGTAAACGGGAATTTTGACAAACTGCTGAAGGCTGAACATAGACTAGCTTGAGAGTGAGAAATGTAGTCTTATGGGGTCCCCACACTTTAATGGGTGTTACCTCCAGGAACCCTACCAAGTTCTCTAATTGAAGAGCCAAGGAAGATCCCTTCCTGGCTCTCAGGCTTTGTCTGGTGGGCTCCCATAAGGTTTTAATATAATAGGCTTTATGGGGATTTAACTACTGATTGTACAGGAACTGCCTGTATATAATATGGTGTTCACACAGTGTCCAAATCGCATAATGTCCTATCTCACAGAACTTACCAGGAATGTTAAGTGACGCAGACCTGCAGAGGAACTGGAAGCGTCTGACACCTATAGCTACTGCAAACATAAAACACAGTCCAACTCCTAACCACACTGATGCAAAACCTCACACAAAAGGTCTATTTACCTAAGTTTCTATTACCCGATATATCATGCCCAGCTTTCAACAAAAAAATTACACGGTATGCTAAAAGGCAAGAAAAAACAGTCTGAAGAGGCACAGCAATCATCAGAATCAGACTCAGATATGGCACAGATTTTGGTATTATCAGGCAGGGAATTTAAAACAACTGTGATTAATATGTTAAGGGTTCTAAGAGAAAAATTATACAACCTGCAAGAACAGATGGGTAAAGTAAGCAGAGAGATGAAAACTCTAGGACAGAATCAAAAAGAAATGCTAAAAATCAAAAACACTAACAAAAATGAACGATGCCTTTGATGGGCTCATCAGTATACTGGACATGGCCAAGGAAAGAATCAGTGAGCTTGAAGATAGATCAACATAAACTTCCCAAATTGAAATGCAAAGAGAATAAACAAATGAAAAAAATGGAAAAAAGCATCCAAGAACTGTGAGACAAGTCTGAAACTGAACAGAACATCTAAGAGCTATGGGAAACTGAAGCACAGATAAATAAAGGTAAAATAAAATATGCATAATAAGAATACTAGAAGAAGAAAGAAAGGAGCAGAAGAAATATCTAAAGTTATAATGGTTGAGAATTTTCCAAAATTAATTAGATGCCAAACCACAGATCCAGGAAGCTCAAAGAACACCAAGCAGAATAAATACTAAAAAAATATACACCTAGGCATATCATAAGGAGCTCTGGTGGCGCAATAATTAAGTGCTTGGCTGCTAACCAAAAGGTCAGTGGTTTGAACCCACCAGTGGCTCCTCAGGATAAAAGACCTGGTGATCTGCTCTGCAAAGATTACAGCCTAGGAAACCCTCCCTATGGGGCAGTTCTACTCTGTCATATAGAGTTGCTAAGAGTTCAGAACCCACTTGACGGCACACAACAACAGCCATATCATATCATATTCAAGCTGCAGAAAACCAAAGACAATGAGAAAATCTTGAAGGAAGGCGGAGTGGAAAAAAATGTTTCCTATAGAAGAATAAGGATACGAATTATGTCAGACTTCTTGTTAGAAACTATGCAAGCAAGAAGACAAAAGAGTGAAATATTTAAAGTGTTGCTGGGGGGAAAAAAAAAACAACCCACCAAACTACAATATCCCAATGAAATTACCCTTCAAAAGTGAAGGAGGAACAAAGACTTTCTCAGACAAACAAAAACTGAGGGAATTCATCGCCAGCAGACCTGCCCTGCAAAAAACGTTAAAAGAAGTTCCTCAGGAAGAATGAGGGTGATACAGGTCAGAAACTCAGATGTATATAAAGAAGAGCATTGAAAAAGGTATAAATGAAAGTAACATAGAATCCTTTTTTTTTTTTTAGTTGATCCAAAAGATAACTGTTTAAATATTAAACAATATTTAAACATTAAACAACAATATATTGGGTGACTACAGAATATTGATAAATGAAAAGAATGATAGCAATCTCATAACAGGCAAGAAGGAAGAATTAGGAATACTGTTATAAGGTACTTGCATTACACATGAAGCAGTATAGTGTTATTTGAAGGTGGACTTAGTTAAAATATATACTGCACACTGTAGGACAACCAGTAAAAAAAATTAACCCCCTAGAGAATTCAATATTAAAAACTGACCTAATAGACAAAAACAGTTACAGAAAAATTCAAAGTAAAAATGGTATAGCAGAAACAAACGTAACAACTAAACTCCTAAGACAATTTATGATAACAATTATTGGGTAATGAATGTGGTAGGCATTGTTCTGAGTCATTTACACATATTGACTCACTTATTTCTTAAAATTATCATCCTTATTTTCAAATCAAGAAATTGAGACACAAAGATTAAATTACACGCAGACCCTGGATTACAAACAAGTTCTGTTCCTAAATCTATCTTTAAGTCGAATTTGTACATAAATTGGAATAGTTCGGTAACTGTTAGGTAACAGTTCACTAATAATGCTATCATTTATTTCAGAAAAGGAGCCCTGGTGGCTCAGCTGCTAATTGAAACGTTGGCAGTTTGAACCTACTAGCCGCTGTGTGGGAGAATGATATGGCAGTCTGCTCCCATAAAGATCACAGCCTTGGAAACCCTATAGGGCAGGTCTACTCTGTCCTGTGGGGTCACCATGAATTGGAATCAACTCAAGGGTAATGAGTTTTTTGGGATATATCATGGACCAGAGTCCTACTGTACCTAAAAAAATTCACATACCAATGATTAAACTGCAACTACATATTCAGGTTAAAAATAAGTTTAATACAAATTTAATAGATAAGTCCATGTGTCCAATATATATACAATAAAATTACACTATTACTGTATTTCTTAAAAATTCAAATAGAAACTGAATATTTATAATGTATATAGCAAAAGGTAGTAGTTCATATTTCAGCATTTCCCTTTATTTAGCAACTGATGCATATTTAGCAGTGAATGATTATGTAAAGTCACTACCTTTATCCAATTTTCTAGCTCTAGATAACTTTTCTTGTGATCTCCTTTTCAGTTCTTGGACCGGAATACAAGCCAACGCTTTCTCCTGGAGAGCAAGGTTCTCATAGACCAGAACATGCTGAATGTTGGACTGAAGCATCTTTAGAATGGTTGAATTAGCAGTAACCTAATAGAAAAAAAAAAATTACTGAAATTAGCTTTTATCCACATTTTACAAAAATAACATGTAATAAAAACATTGTGGTTCTATGATTTCATAGATAATGAGGAATGCGTGGATTCAGAGAAACACAATAATCATACATAAAACCTTTACAATGATATTAGGGAACAGTCACAGCTGTGTCAGAGTCTAAGATGTATCTATTATGTATTACACTACTGAAGATAGATTTAAACAGGGATATACTGAATTCTTGACCGCAGCATGGATCAAGATAGGGCTATAAGCAATGCATCTGTCAGCCCTTGGCACTTCAAAACACATAAAACCAAAAAACCAAACCCACTGCCACTGAGCTGATTCCAACTCATAGTGACCATGTAAGAGAGTAGAACTGCCTCATAGGGTTTCCAAGGCTATAAATCTTTACAGAAGCAGACTGCCATATCTTTCTCCCACAGAGCGCGGCTGGTGGGTTCAAACCCCTGACCTTTTTTTGGTTGGCAGCCGAGCACTTTAACCACTGTGCCACCAGGGCTCTATTCAAAACCTACAGAAGACATAAAAAAATTACCTCTATACAGCATCAGCAAAGGAGTGCTTAAAAGGGATCAGGAATTATAAGAAATTCCTTTAAGATGAAAGGCAGGTACAAATAGATTAAAGGAATATACCATGGCAATATGCCCTCCAGAGAGGATGGTTATGAAAAGTAAAAAAAAAAAAAAAAGTCCCAAGGGCAGAGAAGCCTCAGGATCCAGAGCAGGAAGGGGCCCTAGGGCAAGCATTAAGGAAACTGGTTGGGCTTTGCAACAGGAACAACCAGACATTTTAGCTTCTCCTTCCGTTATCCCTGCCATTACCGCTTCTGAGTAGTAAGCATGGATGCTTAGATCACAAAAGGCAAGGGGAATGCCCAAGCTCAGGACAGATGCTCCTGGCACATCCAACCTTGCAACATGCCTGCCCCTCCCTGCAGTGGCTGGAAGCAGATGCAGCGTTCACAGACAGGCTAACAGGAACTGCATGGGATACAGAAAAAGACTAAAAACATTATCTTCAGGGACTTGAGAGTATACTGCATCCAGAGAAAGACTCAAGTATGTACCTTGAAAAGTTAAAATTTAAACACTGAAATAAGGTATAAACGATGTCAGACAGCAGAATAAAGTTTGAGCCAAGGCACTCTGAGAATGCAGCATACTCACACCAAAAACAAGTAGACATTGAGAATAAATCTCAAAGTTCTCAAATACTAATTGAAATTCTAGAAAGAAAGTAGAAACAATGAAGAAAGAAAATTCTCAAAGACATAACAGAAACAAACTTCTGAGAGCTGAAGTGCCAGTGTGACTGAAAACAAACAAAAAAAAGGCATGTGATGGTGACATCTCCTAACAGCAAGGATAAAAACACCCTAAAAGCCTCCAAGCAAAAAGAAACATTACTTGCAAATAAAAAAAAAACAAAAACAAACAATCTGATACCAGACTTTATAATGGAAACAGTGAGGAAAGATCTTTGAAATTCTGAGGAAAAACGAATGGGAACACAAAATTCATACCCAGCCAAAGTAATCAAATAGAAGAGCAAAATAAACGCATTTTCTGATATGTAAACCCCAAACCAAATCCACTGCCAAGTCGATTCCAACTCATAGCGACCCTATAGGACAGAGCAGAACTGCCCCATAGAGTTTCCAAGGAGCGACTGGTAGATTCGAACTGCTGACCTTTTAGTTAGCAGCTGAACACTTAACCACTGCTCCATGTGGGCTCCTTCTGATATGTAATAAAGCAGAAAGTATATTACTTCCAAACTCGATCTAAAAGATCAGAGGAGTTACTGTAGCCCCCAAATATAAATACATATACATACATACAGGAGTAGGACCTGGGATAAAAGCAGCATGGGTGAGTTAAAAACAAAACACTAAGAAAATTTAGTGTGATTGTTACAAATAAATAACCACAACTGAAAAGCGGTTATCTCATAAGGAAGGTAGCAGGGAAGGGAGCAGAAGAATAAAAGCTTTCTGAGGTTCCTGTCTTATGGTAAGATGTTGATAAGAAAATATAAAATTAAATATCTGCATTAAAAATTTAAGCTCAGTAATCTGTTGTTTGTTCTTGCTTACCATAAAGTCAGTTCCAACTCATGGCAACTCCATGTGTAACAGAACAAAACGTCTCCTCCTGTGCCATCTTCGTGATCTCTGAAATGTCTGAGCCCATTGTTGTGGCTACTGTGTCAATCCATCTCACTGAAGGTTTCCCTCATTTTCACTGACCCTCCACTTTACCAAACATGATGTCCTTTCCTGGTTATTGGTCTTTCCTGATGATGTGTCCAAAGTAAGCAAGACAAAGTTTTGCCATCCTCGCTTCTAAGGAGCATTCTAGTTTTATTTTTTCTAACATTGATTTGTTTGTTCCTCTGGCAGTCCATGGTATATTAAACATTCTTCACCAGCCCCACAATTCAAATGTAACAATTCTTCTACTTTTTCCATTGTCCAGCTTTCACATGTGTCTGAGGTGACTGAAAAGATCATGGCTTGGGTCAAGTGTACCTTTGTCATCAAAGTGACATCTTTGCTTTTTAGAACTTTAAAGAAGTCTTTTGTAGTACACTTGCCCAATACAAAATGTCATTTGATTTCTTGACTGCTGTTTCCATGGGCATTGATCATTGATCCAAGAACAATGAAGTTCTTGACAACTTCAATATTTTCTCCATTTATCATAATATTGCTTATTGGTCCAGTTTTGAGGACTTTCATTGTCTTTCTGTTCATACGTAATCCTTACTGAAGGCTGTAGTTTTTGACCTTCATCAGTAAGTGCTTCAGGTCCTCTTCATCCTATTCACTTTTAGCAAGCAAGGCAGCGTCATCTGCATATCGCAGGTTATTGATGAGTCTTCCTCCAATACTGACGCCATATTCTTCATAGAGTCCAGTTTCTCAGATTATTTGCTCAGCATACAGATTAAATAAGTATGGTGAAAGGATACAACCCTGATGCACACCTTTCCTGATGTTAAACTATGCAGTCTCTCCTTGTTCTGTTCACACAACTGCCTCTTGGTCTATGTACAGGTTCCACATGAGCACAATTAAGTGTTCTAGAATTCTCATTCTTCACAATGTTATACACAATTTGTTATGAGCCACACAGTCGAATGCCTCTGTATAGTCAATAAAACACAGGTAAACATTTTTCTTGTATTCTCTGCTTTCAGCCAAGATCTATCTGACATCAGCAATGATATCCCTTGTCCCACATCCTCTTCTGAATCTGGCTTGAATTTCTGGCAGTTCCCTGTCAATGTACTGCTGCAATCGTTTTTCAATTATCTTCAGCATAATTTTACTTACTTGTGATATTAATGATATTATTCGATAATTTCCACATTCTGTCAGATCACCTTTGGAATCAGCATGTATATGGATCTCTTCCAGTCAGTTGGCCAGGTAGCTGTCTTCCAAACTTCTTGCTACAGACGAGTGAGTGCTTCCAGTGTTGCATCCGATTGTCAAAACATCTCAATTGGTATTTCATCAACTCCTGGAGCCTTGGTTTTCCCCAAGGCCTTCAGTGCAGTTTTGACTTCTTCCTTCAGTAACATCGGTTCTTGATAACATGCTACCTCCTGAAATGACTGAATGTCAACCAATTCTTTTTGATACCATGACTCTGTATATCCCTTCTATCTTCTTTTGATGCTTCCTGCATCATTAAATATTTTGTCCATAGACTCCTTCAAAATTGCAACTCGAGGCTCGAATTTTTCCTTCAGTTCTTTCAGCTTGAGAAATGCAGAGCATGTTCTTCCCTTTTGGTTTCCTAACTCCAGGTCTTCGCGTATTTCATTATAATACTTTACTCTGTTTTCTCGAGCTACCCTGTGAAATCTTCTGTTCAGCTCTTTTACTTCATAATTTCTTCCTTTTGCTTTAGCTACTCTATGTTCAAGAACAAGTTTCAGAGTCTCTTCTGACATTCAGCAGTCAAGAAATCAAACAATGGATTACACTGGGCATATCTACTATAAAAGGCCTCTTCAAAGTGTTAAAAAGCAAAAATGTCATCTTGAGGATTAAGGTGCGCCTGACCCAAGCCATGGTACTTTCAATTGCTTCATATGCATGGGAAAGCTGGACAATGAATAAGGAAGACCAAAGAAGAATTGATGCATTTGAATTATGCTGCTGGCAAAGAATATTGAATATACCATGCACTGCCAAAAGAACAAACAAATCTGTCTTGGAAGAAGTACAGCCAGAATCCTCCTCGGAAGTGAGGATAGTGAGACTTTGTCTCATGTACTTTGGACATGTTATCAAGAGAGATCAGTTCCTGGAGGACGACATCATGCTCGGTAAAGCGTCAGCGAAAAAGAGGTAGACCTTTGACAAGATGGACTGACACAGTGGCTGCAACAATTGGCTGAAACATAGCAACAACTGTGGGGATGGAGCAGGACTGGGCAGTGTTTCATTCTGTGGTACACAGAGTCACGAAGAGTCAGAACCAACTCAATGGCACCTAAAAACAACATGAAACTGTACAACAGGGGATCTGAACCTAGACCGGCTGGATGGGTTGGAAGGATTTCCCTGAAGATATGATATTTGTGGTGAAATATGAAGGATGAGAAAAAGCTGGCAAACAGGGAAGAGAAAAGACCATTCCCATCAGATGGAACAAAATGCAGGTGGCTTTTGGAGTGTGTAGTTTTAATAAGGAAAGCAAGTTGCAAGAGACCGAGCTGAACTGCATAAGTGGTATCCCAAAGTAGGCTATGCACACCAAAAGAACTATACAAAAAAATGGTCCACTGGGACGTGGGTATAAATTAGAGCTTCTATCTATATTATTTTTCATCCAAAAGGTAAAGCAATTTTTAATAATATTTAGTATTTTGATTGACAGTGACTCCCTCTGTTTTGTGGAGAAGGTATCCTGAGAAAAGAGATAAAGTTCCACAAAACAGAGGGCTTACCAGTGGCAGGCTCCTTCCTACTTCTGCTGTCATCATGTTACGAAGTTCTGCAGTTCAAATGTGCCTGGTTAAGTGGATTTCCTGGTTATATTACACAGCTTTAGCTAATTAACTCTCAATCTCACTTAAAAAGATTACAAAGAACTCTGGACATTGAGGGTACTACTACTAATGCAAGCACATGGAAACAAAAAGAAAATGGCAGGAATAACACATCTACTTTTTTTAGTATGAGTTCTTCAATAGCTAACTTTTTTTAAATAGATTTTATTTTTCTTAGATCAGTTTTAGGTCCAAAAGATAAATTCTGATGTTTTAAAAACGATCAATAACAATCTATTTCGATCTGAAAAAATTAACCCCCCAAATCTGAAATTAGCAATACTATGTAAAACGTAGATTTATATCCATATTCATTGAATGACATACCACTAATAATTTTTAGTTAAAAATATTTACTCTTTAGCTTCCTTTTTACATTGCTTTATAAGGTACATAGTATATTACACACAACACACCCGTTGCTGTCAAGTCGATTCCGACTCATCGTGACCCTATGGGATAGAGCAGAACTGCCTCACAGAGCTTGCAAGGAGCACCAGGTGAATTTGAACCGCAGATCTTCCGGTTAGCAGATGTAGCTCTTAACTACTACGCCACCAGGTTTCCACATAGTATATTAGAATGGTATATAGTATATGCATATAAACTATAAATAAATACAAATATATTGAGAGTATATACTCAAAAAACATTTTACTGACAGGGCACATAATTAAGGAAGTATGGAGACCCATTAGACAAGGACATAAGAAGTAAAGATGAAGTGATGAGTATAGGTGACTCTTCATGAAACTTGGCTGTGAAGGCAAAGAGAGAAACAAAGGAGATGCAGGATCCAAGGATATTTGTTGTCTTGTTTCTAAGACAGGAAAGCTTAGAGGAAAGGTTCACAAACATTAATCTGTTTGCTAAAATGCAGATTCCCAAGTTCCCCTTTCCCCCATTTTGATTCAACCAGTCTGGGGGTAAGTCCTGAAATCTGCATCTCCAGGCTATTCTGATACCAGTGGTTAAACCTTAAATGAAAACTGGCCTACAGAAAGGTTTAGGTGCCACTGGAGAGGATCCCCAGTAAAAGAGTAAGTTCAAGACTGTGCACAATCAACCTGAGATCCTAAAGTGGACAGACAGGAGGGATTCACAGCGGATGGGAGGAGCTGGTCTTTATGAGCAGACAACGTATTTCCTCCATCAACAGAACGGAGGAGTGCAGCAGACGGGCACAGAAACTTGATGCCCAGTTTGTGATGAGAAATCCAGGGAATTTGCCACAGAGAGGAGTATGCTCCTTTACCAGACTCATACAGAAATTGAAAAAATAAAACGTCTCCATTTTTTTCAAAGAATTCTCATAAAAATGAGGCACTTACAGCAATATCTTTTTTTTTTTTTTTTAATCCAGATTTTTATTTACTGAGAGGGTAAGAACTCATTCAGAGAATTTTTATTTTCAATTTAATTCTTTTCAATCTGGAATTTACCACATCCATTGTGGTTTTAATGGCACTTGAACGATCTTGAACAATAAAGTTTATTTTCTTGCCTTATTTCTTTACATAGGCATTGGCACAGCTCCAAAAAAGAAAAAAACTAAGTCATAAAAATAGAAGGTTGCTGACTGCCTGGCGATTACAGCACCTGGGTAACCATGTATTAATGCTACATAAACCAGGAGTTAATTGCTTGAGAGAGTAAAAGTTGTTTGGAGTACAAATGAAGTTTAAAATGCGAAATTTGTTTTAGATCAAAGCAGTTTTTTCCTTTACTAATCATACTTTCAATTATTTTGGTTTCTGATGTGAGATATATTTAAGATTCTTTATAAGAAAAAAAGGTACAATGTGTATCTTTCGTCAAATCATGTGATAAAATCAGCAGAAGTTAGATTAGCAAATTCACTTCTTCAGTAAATGACCAAAGCTTCCCACGCCTGCTAGTCCTCTATCTTTATGTAACCCTTTGCCCGTTCCCTTTCATCTTTTTGGATAAAGTTGGACTTGGCTTTAAATTTAGAACTTGTTTTAAACACAAATGTTCTGTTTAATAAATTTCAAGCGAGAGCTTGAATCAATTTGTGACGTCAATAAAACAATCTCTTGAAAAAATAAACTTTTTTTCCTACTTATAAAAGTAATATATGTTGTGGAAAATTTTCAGAAAATACTGCATGGTATAAATAATATGAAATCACCTATAATTTCACCACTCAGAGGAAAGTATGGCTAAAATGTCTGTGTATGGCTTTCCAGACCTTTTTAAAACAAACACACGTACATGTGCTTTTAATAAGAAAAATGAAAATATCACACACACGCAACACGTTGTTTAATTTTGTGGAATTCTCAGTTTACTTTTTTCCATATAATAATTCTCTTTATGTCATCATTTTTAATGGGTCTTAAGTATGCTATATACAAAAAAAATAACAAAAAAAACTGTTGCCATTGAGTCGATTCTGACACCTATACCTTATAGGACAGAGAAGAACTGCTCCATAGGGTTTCCAAGGAATGCCTGGTGTATTCGAACTGCCAACCTTTTGGTTAGCAGCCAAACTCCTAACCACTACACCACTATGCCAATTTAAGGATGTGTCATAATTTAAGTAATTTCCTATTAAAGGGAATGTAGATATATTTTGCTTTTAATAGTAGTAGGTGTATGAACAAGAAACGACATTTAAATCTTATGTTCAGATAGAAGATTTCTTGTCTTATAAACATCACACATAGATCCATATTGAGAGGTTACCTTGTTTTGGGTTTATAATAAGATTATGTGAATTTATAAATCAACTACATTATTATTAATAATACTGTATTATTTTTATAATTTCACTGAAATAACTCAAATGATGATAATTCCTTTAAATACATAAATATATACCTATATACCCAATGGGCAGTAATTTCTAGAGTAAAGAAAAGTCCTTAACAATTTCATACACATTCTATAAGTAGTTTACATGCCAAATGAAAGCATACATTTACAGCAGCTGTGTAATAACTGCTGAATGCATATTTTAAGCAAATCATGCTTTGGAATCACATCTTTTCAACCTAGATGAAGTCACAAAATTGGAAACATAATTCTTCTAACATTCTGAGGTTCTATGTCATTGAAAAACTGTCCTTGCTGTTTCAAATATGCTTTTGAAAGGCAAAGGTATAAAAAAAAAGGTTTCAGGAAGTTATTTCCATTAGGAACACTAAACGTTCATCACATATAACCAACAAATTTAAAAATCAGTTGGGTCATTAGTCACAAGGAAAATGCAAATTAAATCCACAATGAGATACCATTTCACACCCACTAAAATGGATATAATAAAAAGAACAGACAGTAATAAGAGTTGGTGAGGGTATGGAGAAATTGTAATCCTCACACTTTGCTGATGAAAATGTAACATAGTGCAGCAACTGTGGAAAACAGCTTGGTAGTTCCTTAAAACATTAAACATAACACTTACCATACAACCCAGCAGTTCCACTCCTAGGAATCTAAGAGAAATGAAAACATATCCACACAAAGACTTGTATTTGAATGTTTACAGCAGCGTTATTCATACTACGCAAACAATGGAAACCACCCAAATATCCATCAACTGGGGAACGGATAAACAAAATGTGGTATATCTCTATAATGGAATACTATTCAGCCATATAAAGGAATAAATTACTGATAGATTCTACAATATGGATGAACTTCATAAACATTACACAAAGTCCAAGGAGCCAGAAGCAAAAGACTACATACTGTATGATTCCATTTATAAGAAATATCCAAAAAAGGCAAATTTATAGGTGCCAAAAGCATACCAGTAGTTGCCTGGGGCTGGGAGGGGAGCAGGCACTGGAAACAAATGGGCTGGAGGGAATTTTTTAGGGTGTTGGAAATGTTCTGAAACAGCAAAGTGGTGATGGTTGCACAACTCTATAAATCTGCTACAAATCACTGAATTGTATACTTACAATGATGAATTTATGATATGCAAATTATATCTCAATAAAGCTGTGTAAAAAAATATCAATCAGAAAATCCACACAATTTACAGATAATTTAATAATACTGAATATCAATCTGTGGCATAAAGATTGGTTGTTAACACAGGCCACTGAGGCATGACGGCAGTTGGTTTTCAACTACGGCACAATCTAATACTCGGTCCTTCAGGTCTCAACTTAGAGGATCAGTGTCTCTGAGAAACATTCCATGATTTACCATGTCACAGCACTTATCACAGTGTATTATAATTTCCTGTTAACTTGTCTGGAGCCTCAATTAAGCTAAGTTTCATGAAAGTAGGGATCCTGTCTATCGTATCGCCAACATAATGAATGAATGAATGAATGAAGAATAGATACAGCCTTATCCCCCACTTTGAATCAGGAAATGGTATTTGCCCTAAAGCATCAAATCTCATGAAAACTAAAGGAAAAGCTAGAAAGCATTTATTGGGGGTGGGGTGGGGATGGGGGGGGGGAGGCTGGTGAGCGAAAATATTTAAGTCTTCAGCATACAGTTATTTTCATGCATTAAAAAAAAAGAGGTCAAAAGGAAAGTGACAGGGAATAGGTAAATCTGAGAGGTTGGCAGACAGCCCAGACAAGACTAAAAACCAAGATACAAAGGCAATATTGAATTAAATAAGGAACACGATTTAAAAGAATAAAGGATTAAACAATGCAGGGATCACACGGTGACAACACTGTACCCAGCATAACACACAGCTATTAGGGAAAGTGTCCTGTACCCACCACGTGAACAATATATGTTTTTTCAAACAGAATGAAGGCAAACGTGAAGAAAATCACTTTAGGAGAAGTAAGAGCAATAACCGTGACGATGGCGCGGGACCAGGCAGTGTTTTGTTCTGTTGGCACAGGGTCGCTGTGAGTCGGAATCGACTTGACGGCACCTAACAATGACAACAAGGAGCACTGTAGAAACCACTATGTTTAGGCAAACTGCTGTCACTTTGTTTAATGCTATTACTCTGAATATAAAAATAAACTATACTGTAAAATATGCCGGGATGAAAACCAAAAGGAACAAGTGGTTATACTGGTGGGTGAACTGCAGGCAATTTTCTACTCTAAAACACCATAATATAAATAATATATTTTATATAACATATAATTTAGGCTTTGTAGGCCATACAGTCTCTGTAGCTACTACTAAACTATTGTTGTCGTGTGAAAGTAGCCACACACAATGTAAAGCAAGAGTATGGCTGTGTTTCAATGAAACTTTAGTTACAAAAACAGGCAGCTGGTCGGATTTGGCCTATCGACCATAGCTTACCAACCCCTGCTCTAAAAAGTGACCTTGATTGTTAAGCAGTTCTATGCATAACAGATACAAGCTAGGGAAGAAAGTAAATTTAACAAAAAGGAAGACAATTAATACCCTTTGTGTTTAAGTTTTCATTTTATTTCTGTAATTAGGCAACACAGCAGATATTAGTTGTTTGTCTGTCCAGCAATGTCCCCACCCACCCACACACTTTCTCCACAGAAATCACCTTCCCCTACTCTAACTATGGCCTGCAGTATTCCCATAAAGTTGTCTCCAACATGTTAAATAAACATTAAAAAGTGATATGTTGTAGACAAGTGCCAAAAAGACAATTTCACTTATGAAGCTGAAGCTTTTTCTTAATCCAAAAGGGTTTATGAACGTGAACACCGGCTATACCTTTAGCACTAAAAACCATTAGGAGAAATTCCAGTCAAGTCTGAAAGGTGGGTCCAGTGTCCAGCAAGACCTGAATGTTAGAGGGAACAGTGATTCTGGGTTCAGAATGAGGCTTTCCCTAATGACTCCCACCTGTCCCCACCTTTTTGTTCTGGGAAGGAAAGGAAGGGCTGCCATATGAAAGACAGACTGTTTCACAAGGGTCCGAGAGCTCTGCCATGGGAAAACTCTCTGGAAGAACTCAGGAAGAGACATGCAGGGAGGCTCTCCAAAGGAGGCTGAAGAAGCATAGCCACAGTCTTTGGGGAGCGACGTCGGGACAGTAGAGGGACACCAGCCAGTGGAATAGAGGGATGGAGAGGACAGTGAACACTGGAGCCCAAGAATCTCAGAGGGGCAAGTAACAGCTTGTGCTGTTTGTGAGAATACTCCCCTCATTTCCCTACCCCCACCCCACACCCCAGGACTCCGAGTAGGAGTCATTGAGAAGGAAGAGCCTGGGAAAACATTGGACTTTCTGCTCATCAACACACTGGGGACTCAGAGCGTTGACCTTTAGGTGGATCTAAGGGCCTCCCGATCTCCTTCCAAAAAATCAGCCACTGAAAATCTACAGAGCACACTTCTTGAACGCACATGGATGGCCACAAGTCAGAGTTGACTCAATAGCACCTGTTTCTGTTTTTCTTTTAAGACAGTGGTCAGCAATTCATAGCAACCTGGTAACCTCTGCAAAACAAAAAATGCAATGGTAATAGAAACTAGGGCCCAGGAACTCAGAAGTTCCTCTTCAGATACCCTGGCCAACAGAAAATCAATGTTAAAAGCCTGTATTTACAATGGAGGACCATGCTGAGCTCTGCTACAATGCTTTACGGAGAGGACACACACACATAGACAAGCACATTTGCTGGCTATTTGCCATGTTTAATGCCTATGATGACACATCTGCTCTGCCCTTTGTCCCATAAACAGGTCTTTGTAACTAAAAAAAAATAACTGTTTCTAACCTAAAGAGACTCTAGAGACTTCATTTAATATGCATGCAGCTCAGCTCCATTCTCACTCAAAGTTCTAGAGTTTACTCAAATGAAAGCTAAGGCGTGTATTCTACAGGTGTAACTCACAGGAACAAAAAGAGCAGAGGGAAAGACAATAGCAACAAAATCTCAACAAAATTTTGAAAGCTAGAAAGAAGATGAATAAGTAACTTAGCAGATCCTAGAAAGCTGAGTCCTATACTGACTTTGCTGAAAGCTGAAAATCAGTCTGGTTTAGATCACAGAATCCCCTAAAGGATCAGGTGGTATCTCTGGAATAGGGGCAAAGGAATACCAAAAATAAGAAAATTGGTTAAGCGTGTGTAAGAATTAGTCAGAGTCCCA
This sequence comes from Dugong dugon, assembly GCA_030035585.1. Taxonomy (NCBI): domain Eukaryota; kingdom Metazoa; phylum Chordata; class Mammalia; order Sirenia; family Dugongidae; genus Dugong; species Dugong dugon. The sequence goes on along the minus strand of CM057480.1, from coordinate 13,725,591 downwards.
GATCCTTGCCCCACTCTGCACAGCTGGCTGATTGTCCCCTTCCCACTCATCAGAGGAAGGGAAGTTCCTTATTCAAGACAATAACACAAGGAGCCTGTGAAGGGAGGACATCAAACACAGCTGAAGGCAAGGACCTGGTACCAAAAAAGGAAAGTTTAGACACTGTATTTGAGATCCCCCCACCCCAGCCGCTTCTCCCATTCAGCTCCCAGAATGCAGTGGTAGTCACGTGTGCTGTCCCCCAAGTGTTTCTGAGGACCTCGCAGGCCCACGGTAGGATTATACTTCCTTGCCCCTTTGAAGGATGATGTGACGACACTTTGGCCAGTGAAACGTGAACACAAGTGACATAAGTTATTTCTAGGCAGAAACTTTAAGAGCTAATACGCTATTCCCCACAGTGACCAGCAAAGTTCCAAGTGGAGGGAACTCTGTCAGCATGGGTCCTGAAGTGAGGATGACCCAGAAGACAGCTCTCAGCAGACCCATAAAAGGCATGCGGTGTGAGACTTAAACCTGTGTAACTTTTGATAAAAATAAAAAATGATTTTAAAACTGAGATATTAGAGAGGTATTTCAGGAATGCTTGACTCTCTTAGACCTTTCTGTGCTTGCTTGGATTCCTCCTTAAGGGCTCCCATATCCCACCCTCTGTAATATCAATGATGCAATGGTCGTAGCCAACATAAAACTTACTTTCCCGTCAAGTCTACCTAACTTCTGAATTGCTACGGATTGGAGAAGCAATTCTCTCATGTGCTTGGACTGACCCAAACTAGTCACAACCACTGTAATGCCAGAAGGGAAGTAATAGCTTATGATTTCATTTTCTTGCTTCACTCGAGTAGCCTACAAGATCTCTTTATTAAAATGATAAAATAACAAATCTCTCATTTAACTGATAGATCATGAGGATTTAATTTTTTTAGCTCAGTCAACATATAGTGAGGAAATAACCCACATGGCCCACAGTGGAGAGAATAGTTAAAAACTGTACTAAGATTCTGACACGCTTTTAACAGCCAGACAGGACTTGGAGAGCAAGCCCCCACTTTTTAACAAATACTCCTCTAGAGGCCAAAAACAGACACAGAGATACCAAAATGTCAGAGTATCCTTGGTTGAATTAATTTCATTTTTAATGTCATTATTACAAGCCTGATATTCCTTTAGATACATGATTAAATTCTGCAGACTGAATAGAACAGAAAGCTTCCCAAAACAACTTTCTAACAATCACCATCATTTATTGAATACCAATATATTCCAGTACAATATACCTTGAAGAAAAAGCTCATGGGCAAATTTCAACATCAGTGACTACCACCTTGTCTTACAGTTCTAAACCAAAGGAATATAACTATTGACAAAAATAAAGCTCACTAGTGTTCAGGATTTATACAGTTTATATACAGGTTAAATTTTTTTTTTAATCTCTCTTGCCGCCTGACTTTGGTGCATTCTAATTTTCAATTAGTATTCCCACTGAAAATGTGCAAGTCAGAGGAAGTAATTGTTAAATACTATAGTATAGCAACTAGTGGTGATGAAAACTTAAAATCATTTAAAAAATATGTGCATTCAAGTGATCCCTGGATAATCAAGAGTTGGCTATATTAAAAAAAAAAAAAAAAAAAAGGTTCATTCTAATTTCTCCCAACTCCCTTAAGGAATACTGAAAAAGAGTTTGTCTCAAGGACTAGCGTAATAGGAGTTGATAATATTGGAGCCCTGGTGGTGGAGTGGTTAAAAGCTCAGGTGGTTAATCAAAAGGTTGACAGTTTGAATCCACCAGCTGCTCCTTGGAGACCCTATGGGGCAGTTCTACTCTGTCCTAGAAGGCTGCTATGAGTCGGAATCAATATATAGATGAGCCTATTAAGAGCTTAAGTCTTTAAAAAAGTTTATTTTCTTCTGAACTCTAAATTTGTTTTGGCAACAGAATGGCACTTTGTTTCTAATGGCATGTCCAGAGGCTTTTTGGTGATTGACAGGGTTTTAAAGACCCCAAACTATAGTGAATTGCAAGGTTTGCAAGGTTAGGGAGTCAAAAAAGGAAGGAAGCGGAAGATGCACAGAGAATGTGAACGGATTTCCTGAGTCGGAATACTAACAAGGTACTACTTGCTTAGTTCACAAAAGAGGCTATTTTATAAAACAAAATGTTTTCGTGCATTATATGCATTTTGTAAGACTGGTTGGTATTGTGTGTTTTAAACTATTAATACAGAGATTCAACAGAAGATAAAGCGGGAAATCTTAGAAGATGTATTCTAACACTGTAATTAGAAAACCCATATGAAAAGGTATTAAAAACCCAGCCAGATGTTAACTACACTTCTGTATCCATCTTAACTGTAAAACTGATGAAGACCTAAGGCATTCCAAGGTGGGGTGCACATGCTTCAAGGGAGGTGCACAAAAGAATCCACTGGGGTGCTACTTAGATTTACTTTACCCTTTAATTTTTATGTGATTGTTATATAAGGTACATAATATATTAATATAGAAGTATATAATTTATAAATAAGTAGACATTTATTGAGTTAGGTACTCAACATTTTATTACTGACAAGACGTGCAACCAAAAAACAGTGGAAGCCAACGCTCTAAGGAATGGAATGACTAGAGAGAACTTGTCCCGTTTATCTGTGACTCTATGACAACTTCGTACTGAATGAACAGTCCAGATAATTTGCAGAAAAATTATTTTACTAAGGGCAAAACTGTAAAGTCTCTTACAGTTTGCAAAACTTTCATATATGCTACTTCAGCTGATGTACATAATCAATTAGTATCATTCATAGTTGATTTAATAATATACAATTAACAGTTTCTCAGAAGCAATAACAAACACTAGATGTATTTATCATAAATAAAACAGCTGTGAAGCTAACGAGATAAAAAATATTTAAAGACTTAAAACGACAAATATTGTATGAGACTGCTACTGTAAAAACTGAAGAAAAAGTTTTCACACAGAAAGAAACAATCATTGTTGCTTATAAGGGAGGGGAGGGGTGGGCATGGAACAACACTAAGTAAGACAATAAATAAGTGGTAACCTTGGTGAAGGGTAAGACAGTACACAATACTGGGGAAGCCAGCACAGCTTATACAAGGAAAGGTTATGGAAGTTCCACAGACACATCCAAACTCCCTGAGGGACTGAATTGCTGGGTGGAGGGCTGTGGGGACCATGGTCTCGGGGAACATCTAGCTCAATTGGCATAACACAGTTTATAAAGAAAACGTTCTACATTCTACCTTGGTGAGTAGCGCCTGGGGTCTTAAAAGTCCTGTGAGCAGCCATCTAAGATACTCCACTGATCTCACCACTTCGGGAGCAAGGGAGAATGAAGAGAACAGGATACAAGGGAAAGATTAGTCCAAAGGACCAATCGACCACAGCTACCACAGCCTCCATCAGACTGAGTCCAGTATAACCAGATGGTGACTGGCTACCACCACTGACTGCTCTGACAGGGATCACAACAGAGGGTCCTGGGCAGAGCTGGAGAAAAATGTAGAACAAAATTCTAACTCACAAAAAAAGACCAGACTTACTTGCCTAGCAGAGACTGGAGAAACCCTGAGAGTATGGTCCCTGAACACCCTTTTAGCTCAATAATGAAGTCACTCCCGAGGTTCACTGTTCAGCCAAAGATTAGACAGCCCCATAAAACAAGACTAATGGGGCACAACCGTCTAGGAACAAGGACTAGAAGGACAGGAAAGCTGGTAATAGGGAACTCAAGGTTGAGAGGGGCAGTGTTGACGTGTTGTGGGGTTGTTAACTGCTGTCACAAAACAATATGTTTACTAACTGTTTAATGAGAAAGTATTTGTTCTGTAAACGTTCATCTAAAGTACCATAAAAAAAAAGAAAAAAAATATTTAAAGACTTAAATATTAGCTTAAGTCAACTGAGGCAAAAGGGAGTATGTTAGAGGAGTTAATCTCACATACACACATAAAAGGGTTTGGAAACCACTGGACAAGAATTGTATAAAAGGACAGAAACTCTGTTTCTGACCCTGCCAGCCCCTACCACCTTTATTCTTTATTTTTCAAGGACAAACTTGGCGCCTTCCCAGCCTAGATAAAGGAATGATTGCCAGTCACGTGACTCACCATTATCAGGCAGACAATGTTAAAGGCGCTGGAATTATTCAGTTGGAGATGATGAAGAGTGGATTTAATAACTGACTATATATAAAGTTCTGCTACATGGAGGACAGTGACAAGCTGTTTCATTGAAATCAAAATAAGAGGATGTGAATTTAAGCCAGCTACTGATAAAATTACTATACAACAAACACAAATATTTTTCTGATGCTGAGAATTTAGGGGAAGAATCTTTCAGGACCTCTACTCAAAAGGGGCTTTTGTGAACAGGATAATTTCCTACTAACTAGGATCATTTAGGTGTACCAAAAATGACTGTCAGATATCAGAAGTCTGATTTCAGTTCTTCAGAAGTATATGTCAGTGTATGCTATTAACTAAACTTGACTAATTTGCTGGTTTTCATTGAACTGAAGTGCTGATAATAGTTAGGTCTCTAGAATTAATAACCCTCATAGTGGATGGCAGCAGGTAAATTTTAGAAAGGTCGCAGTAGAGGAAATCTACTAATTTGGTAGCCATACCACTGTCCAGCAAGTCCATTACTTTAAGGCTAAAGGCATATGCTGATTTGTATAAATGATTTAAGTACAAGGCAATAGGCACATTTATAAATGATAAATTAAACAAAACTTAGATTGCCTTAGAAACAACAGGCAACAAGTTAAGATTTAAAAGTATAAATAAAAGAATGCCATTTTTTCCACTTTAGTTACAAATTTGCCAATTTTTTTTAAATAGCTGAGAAAGTTTAGATGTGTAGAATTTTAAGAAGGAAGAATAACTGGAGTATAAATTTAGGAGTAAATGATAACATGTCCCAAAGCTTTTGCTGTTTCAACACATTGAGACAAACAGTTCAGGAAGGCTTAACTCTAACATTACCATTGGAGCAGACAGTGGAGTTGATGGCTGCCCTTGACCATTCCCTGGGTGCTGCGTTAGCCCAACAGGACTTGGAGACTGTGTTGTAGAAAGCTGTGTACTGGCTGTAGGTTGCTGAGATAATTCTACTTTGTGGCTTTTATTTGATCCATCCAATCTGCTACTTCTCTCTATGGCAATCAGGTCACGAATTTTTTGCAGCTGCTCCACTGATGCTTTTTTAGGAAAGATAAGATGTGTTTCTCCCTGGAATTATAAAATTAGAAAAAAACTGAACTTTTTCTTTACGCTAACAAGTAATCCTAATATATATAATAAACCCAATAGTACAGAATACATCACATTTTAATAGTCGTTTTGTTTTCTTATGATTAATGTAATCTTTTTACACAAAAGTAAATACTGCCTACACATATACCAAAAAACTGAGAAAATGTGTCTTATTAGCATGTAATAGTTAACTTATTTACTATGTTTCAAAGGATCTTAGAAAAATATTTTATCTGTTAGGAATAAGTCAGAAAGCCTCCTAAGAGTTGCAAAAATACACATTCTTCTCCGCAATAGTATACAACACTACTGTTTTCTATGACATAATAATGATATTAGGGATACAGCCATTTAAAAGGATCAGGGGTAACATAAAAGCAATCAGAAGTTAAATAATTACCTTCAAATCTTCTAAACCCATCTTTAAAGAATAGCTACATGATCAGAAGTCTATGTAAGAGGTTCATTGATTTTTCCAAGATAACAGAATATATAAGCTGCTGTTGATAACAGTAATACAAAGGTGGTACAAACAAAGCAAAACAAACACAAAACAATTCTCAAAGTTGTGATTAACACCTATAAAATGATGAGAGCACTTTAAGGTAATTATTACAACAAAACTCACAACGTAAAAATAGTCAGCAAATTACTAAAAAAAAAAAAAGAAAAGGTGAAATGAAAACTTATTCAGTCAAGTTTCAAAGGTGTTGAGAAGCAACTGTGCTACAACAGTAATTCCATCAGCTGCGAATGAGATGAACAGGTAGTAACACCACGCAGTAGACAGACTTGTAAACTGTGAACACCTAAACTAAACTCCACAATTGAGAATGACCTTTATTTCCCTGGTGGTGGCAGATCTAGTGGGATCAACTCGCCAAGACATTACTCAATAATGACATGAAACTCAAACTCATATGGGTTCTTCTAATGAAGCTGAAAAGGACCAGAAAGTCATATATATTATCCATAATAGGAGCCCTGGTGGCACAGTGGTTAAGCACTCGGCTGCTAACAGCGGTTCAAACCCACCCAACGGCTCCATAGGAAGAAGACCTGGAGATCTGCTTCTGCAAAGCCTAGGAAACCCTATGGGGTAGTTCTACTCTGTCACATGGGATCACTATGAGTCGAAATCAATTCGACGGCACCTAATGACAATAGTGGTAACAAAAACTACTATCATTTATTGTGTATTTATGTGTTCTAGGTTATTGTGCTAAACACATTATAGATATTATCTGAAGTAACGCCATCATCCTGAATGGTAGCATTACATTTATCCCGTTATGGATTGAGCTGTGTCCTCCAAAAAGATACCCTGAAGTCCTAACCCCCGGTACCTGTGAAAGTCACCTTGTTTGGAAATAGAGCCTTTGAAGATAAGGTCACACTGGAGTAGGGTGGGTCCTAATACAGTATTAGTGGCGTCCTTTAAGAGGAGAAGAGGCACAGAGAGACATACAGAGAGAAGACAGCCACGTAAACGCAAAAATAGAGACTCGAATCACACTGCCACAAGGCAAGGAACACCGAAGTTACCACAAGTTGGGAAAGACAAGAAAGGATCTTCTCCTAGAACTTCCAGAGAGAGCATGGCCCAGCTGACACCCTAAATTCTGACCTCTAGCCTCCAGAACTTTGAGAAAATAAAATTTCTGTCCTTTGAAGTCACCCAGTTTGTGGCATTTCATTACAGTAGCCCTACAAAACCAATACATCCACTATGTACATGAAGATAGCAAGGCTCAGAGAAGTTAAATAACCTGCCTACGCTACAGAATAATCGGCAGAGCAGGAATTCAAACTGCCATGACCTAATCATTATATGATGACTGGCTCCATCTTAGACTGAACAGAAACCAAAAACCACAAGCTAGCGTAAGTAGTTGGAAGAGATGAACACAAAGAAAACATCTCTAGATTTCTCATGATTATATACATGATGGTTGGCACAAACTGGAACACAATGACTCAGAAAGGAACAGTAGAAAGGGACCACCTCATATCAATGATGAAGTCTGGGAAAGGAAACCAGTCATCTGATATAAAACCAAATATGGAAGGTTTTGACCCCATACTGTCAGTGCAGCAGCACTGAGAAAGGCAGACACCATGGACAGAGATGGAAAGACAGCATGACACCTATCTGGATCTGGATCTTAGTTCACACTTTAGAGAGCCCTGTAAAGGAGAGGTGCTGCTCATGCCTTGTTCCCTCCCTTCCCATCTCTTCAGGATCAGTCCTAAAAGAATATATGATTGTGGCCAAACTGTACCAGAAAGTTCAATTAGACAAGTCCTGAAGTTTCAGCTCCAAAGCTAGTCAGAACCTTTAAGTACAACTTAGTCTTATCAAAATATGTTAATCTTTTCTGAAATTGTGATTCCATATGCTTCAAATACTTTCTGCAAGTCTCAATCTGGCTCATTACCTAGCAGTGGGGTGAGCAATCATCTGGTTTGCCCAGGACAGAGGGGTTTTCTGGGATATGTCAACCTGGGATGGTTGGTCACCCTATCTGGCACTCAAATATCAGCTGAATGAAAGACAAATTTCATTCCATTGAATCCATGACTCTTCAGCAATAAGAAATGGGTATAGTCTCCAGTTGTCATTTAGTCAATTTTCCTGTCCAATTTGAACCTCAAAAATTTGCATTTCCATAAACAAAACCAGCAACGCTTGTTTTTCTCCCCCTGTAGTTTTAAATTCTCTGTATTCAGATGTCTATGTGTAATCTATAAGCTGATGACAGCATAATTTATACTCATAAGTTGAGTTGTAGACTCAACTACTCACCTGTCTACTTGACATCTCCATGTGAATATTTAATAGAATATCAGTTATAATTGTCCAAAAGACCACTAGTGATTTCTCCCCTGAAACCTGCTATTCTCTAAGACTTCTTCATCTCCACTAATGGTACTCCTACCTACTCAACTGCTTAAATCAAAACCTAGAAGTTATTCCTGATTCCTTCCTTTCCCTTATACCCTACATTCACTCCTCCAGGAAGTCCTGTTGGGTGTGCTTCAAAAATAAATCCTGGGTCCACTTACTTCTCTCCATTTCAACTGCTATCAATCTTTAATTCAACAAATATTTATTAAACACACCAGCAGGAGTTCCTAGGTGGCACACATGTTTAAGTGCTAGACTACTAACGGAAAGGTTGACAGTTCTAATCCACCCAGAGGTGCCTCAAAAGAAGGGCCTGGTGATCTGCTTCCGAAAGGTCACAGCCATTGAAAGCCCTATGGAGCACAGCTCTACTCTGGCAATGTGTGGTGTCACCGAGAGTCAGAACTGACTCGATGGCCACTGGTTTGGTTTCTAAATGCACCAGCACTATTTCAGGAGCCACTAACACAGGAAACAAAATACAGGCAGTCCTCAGGTTATGGACTGACAACTTGACTTACAGACAACTCCTAGTACTTGCCCTTTAATGTTATGTAAATTTGCCCTCATTTTGAAATGACTGAACCAAAGCCTACTGGCAGCAAATTCTCCATCACAACCACCTTCACCTGCCGCAAGCGCAGCTTTTACATCACTGAAAAGGTTTGAGCGTTTTCTGGCACTAAAGTCAGGCTAAACAAGAACCGTATGCCCCTGTTCTGACTTACCTACAATTCTTAAAGACACACTCAGAAACAGATCCTGTTCGTAACCCGGGGACTGCCTGTAACCAAAAAGTCTGCCCCTCATGGAGTGTATACAAACCACTACCATCTCAAATTTAGACTAAAATAATAAGCTTTCTAACTGGGCCTCCCTGCTTCATCCCCTGCCCTCATCCCAGTATACCAGTGTATTCCCTTTATAACAGCCAAAGTAAGCTTAAAAAAATATTCTTCCCTGCTTAAACCTTACAGTGCCTTCCCATCTCACTCAGGATAAAGTCCACACCCCTCAAAACCCCACGTGCTCTGGCCTCTGACTACCTTTGCAGCTACTTTCTGTGCCAAAGCTACTCCTGCCAGATGGCCTTGGCACATGTTCATCCTTCTGCCTGAAACAGTCTTACCTGAGAACTTCACATGGCTGGCTGCTTCTTGTCCTTCAGGTTAACTCAAATGCTCACTCCCTCAGAGGCCTTCCCTGACCACTCATTATAAAGCAGCTGCCTGCCATTCTGGTAGCTTTTTCTTATATTACACTGTTTTATTTTCTTCTTTGCACTCACCTTGTTTCTTTGTTTACGTATCTATTGTCTTTTAGCCTACTAGAATACAAGCTCCATGTGAGAAGGGATCTATAATCACCTAGTTCACCACTGTAACCCCAGGGCACGAGTAGTGTTTGGGAAGGGAAGTAGAGAGGCAGAAAGGGAAGCACATCTTGTAACAGCTCAGCATATCTCTTTAACAATTTCGACAGCCTTGCCAATCCTGACAGCTACTGACTACTGAGTCTCCATAATCTGGTTCAACTTCTTTCAATCCTCCATAAACTAGAAATGGTTAAACTTACAAGCATTTAAGAAAATTCACAATCTTTGCTAATTACTTTTATCACATCATAAAATTAAACTAAGTTGTGAAGCACACACCACAAAAGTCCAGAAGACAGAAACACCATACTTTTCTTTTGACCTAAAAAACTAAAAACCACTGAGACGCTTCTCTCCTGCCACAGAAGAGAACCTTCTGTGGCAACTGAACTCAGTTTTTCCGGGTTTACTTCAGACTCTTCATTTCTTACTGGCGACAGGTGGTTTTCCCCTACTAGTATTCATGTGTGCTCACAAATTAAGTTTTTGCTAAGTCTCAAGTGAACCTCATTTGGTCCTTGAGTTGCACGACAGACTCTCCTGTTCTGGAGGACTGAGACTGGTAAGAACTTTCCCTGAGAGAGGGTTGTTATATTTTATTGTGATTCTAAAATACATTCACTGTGACTTTTAAATGACCAACAGGTGAAGAAATAACTAGTTTCACAGATTCCTAAAATAATGAATTAAAAAAAAAATAAAACACTATCTGCCTTAGTTATCAGAAACTCTGGTGGCGTAGTGCTTAAGAGCTATGGCTGCTAACCAAAAGGTTGGCGGTTCAAATCCACCAGGTGCTCCTTGGAAACTCTATGGGGCAGTTCTACTTTGTCCTATAGGGTCGCTAGGAGTCAGAATCGACTCGATGGCAACAGGTTTTGGCCTTAGTTATCTAGGGCTGCTATAGCAGAAATACCACAAATGGGTCGCTTCATCAAACAGAAATTTACTTTCTCAGTTTAGGAGGCTACAAATCTGAATTCAGGGCATTGGCTCTAGGGGAAGGCTTTCTTTCTCTGTGGGATCTGGGGGAAGGTCTTTGTCTCTTCTCAGCTTCTGCTTCTCATTTCCTTGGAGATCTCAAGTGGTGTGGCATCTATCTTCCCCCATCTATGCTTGCTTGTGTTGCTGCTTGCTTAACCTGCTTTTATATCTCAAAAGAGACTGCCTTGAAACACACCCTACACTAATACTGCCTCATTAACATAACAAAGAAACCCCACTGAAAAATGGGATTATAACCACAAGTATAGGGGTTAGGATTTACAACACATATTTTGGGTGGACACAATTCAATCCATAACACTATCTCACTCTGATGATTACTGTCATGGTTTGAATTATGTCCCCCCAAAAATGTGTGTTATCTATTTGGCTAGGCCATGATTCCTGGTACTGTGTGATTTTCCTGTATGTTGTAAACCTGCCTCTATGATGTTAATGAGGGAGGATGGGTGGCAGTTGTGTTAGTAAGGCAGGACCTGACCTACAAGACTGGATTGTGTCCTGAGGCAATCTCTTGAGACATGAAAGACAGAAGTGAGCAGTGAGACGGGGGACCTCATACCATCAACAAAGCAGTGCCACGAATCAAAAACACTGGAAATAACAATGTCGGAGGGGCTGTGGGGAGATCAGAACTCTTATGCACTGCTGGTGGGAATGCAAAATGATACAACCATTTTGGAAAATGATAGGGCGCTTCCTCAGAAAGCTAGAAATAGACATACCATTCGACCCAGCAATCCCACTCCTAGGAATATATCCTAGAGAAATAAGAGTCGTCACTCGAATAGACATATGCACACCTATGTTCATGGCGGCATTGTTCACGATAACAAAACAATGAAAACAACCTAGATGCCCATCAACAGATGAATGGATAAACAAACTATGGTACATACACACAGTGGAGTACTATACAACGAGAAAGAACAACAATGAATCTGTGAAGCATCTCATAACATGGATGAAACTGGAGGACATTATGCTGAGTGAAATAAGTCAATCACAAAAGGACAAATATTGTATGAGACCTCTGTTGTAAAAACCCATGAAAAAGTTCACACACAAAATGTAACAATCTTTGTTGGTTACCAGGGATGGGAGGGGTGGGGGGGAAATACTAAATAGACCATAGATAAGTGGTATCTTGGGTGAAGGGTGAGACAGTACACAATACTGGGGAAACCAGCACAACTTGTACAAGGGAAGGCCATGGAAGCTCCACAGACACATCCAAACTCCCTGAGGGACTGAGTTGTTGGATGGACGGAGGGCTGTGGGGACCATGGTCTCGGGGAACATCTAGCTCAATTGGCATGACACAGCTTATAAAGACAATGCTCTACATTCTACCTTGGTGAGTAGTGTCTGGGGTCTTAAAAGCCTGTGAGCGGCCATCTAAGATACTCCACTGGTCTCATCCCTTCGGGAGCAAGGGAGAATGAAGAGAACAGGATACAAGGAAAAGATTAGTCCAAAGGACTAATTGTCCACAGCTACCAAGGCCTCCACCAGACTGAGTCCAGTACAGCTAGATGGTGCCCGGCTACCACCGCTGGCTGCTCTGACCAGGATCACAACAGAGGGTTCTGGACAGAGCTGGAGAAGGATGTAGAACATAATTCCAACTCACAAAAAAAAGACCAGATTTACTGGCCTGAAGGAGACTGGAGAAACCCTGAGAGTATGGCCCCCAGACACCCTTTTAGCTCAGTGGTGAGGCTATCTCCAAGGTTCACTGTTCAGCCTGGGAGTGGACAGCCCTGGAAAACCAAATGAGACTAACGAGGTACAGCAGTCCAGTGACAAGGGCCTGAAGGCAGAAGGGGACAAGGAAGCTTGTGATAGGGAACCCAAGGTTGAGTAAGGATATTGTTGATGTGTTGTGAGATTGTTAACCATTGTCATAGGGCAACATTTGTAGTAACTGTGAAATGAGAAACTATTTTGTTCTGTAAGCGTTCATCTTAAGTGAGAATAGCAGCACAACTGGAAGAGCGTAGTCAATGTCACTGAACTGTGCATGTAGAAATTTTTGAAATGGTATATATTTGGCTATGTGTGTTTTCACCAAAAAAAAAAGGCTGAGAAGTTAGAGGGTTGATATGTTGTGGGGTTGTTAACCAATGACATAAAACAATATGTGTACTACTGTTTCATGAGAAACGATTTGTTCTGTAAGCCTTCACCTGAAGTACAATTTAAAAAAAAAAAAAGAAAGCAGTGCCAGGAGCAGAGCGCACCCTTTGGACCGGGGTCCCTGACCCGAGAAGCTCCTAGTCCAGGGGAACACTGAAGAGAAGGCCGACAGAGAGAAAAAGCCTTCCCCTGAAGCTGACGCCCTGAATTTGGACTTTTAGCCTACTTTGACTGTGAGGAAACAAACTTCTCTTTGTTAAAACCATCCACTTGTGGTATTTTTGTTATAGTGGCACTAGATGACTAAGACAATTACCCATCAATACTATAAAGACTGCTTTGTATATGAAGAAGGAAGAGAAAACACTTGAATATACTTACTTCTTCAAATCCCATTTCAAATAAACATTCAACAGCTCCTCTGACAGGCAAGAGTCTAGTAGAAAAAGCTGTGTTTCCAATCCGGATAGATCTGTATTTTTCATCATTAGGGTTTCTGATTAAAAAAAAAAAAAGTTTGATTATATGTAACAATTCATATTTTTCAAAGTATTTTTGCATTCATTTTCACACTTTATACTGGCTACACTCCTACAAGGTAGTGTAGACTCTAAATAAAGAGGAATCTGAAGGACCGTCGGGAAAAGTAGCCAGACTGTGATTCTTACTTCAGTATATATTCTACTACAGCCTTGCTCTTTCATTTCACAGCTGATAATATTAATGCAGGCATTAGGGAAATCCATGTGGCATTGTGAATTCTGTGCTTTCAAAGCTGGATAACTTTAGAAGCCTTTTGAGTTGCTACAAAAAAGCAAACAAAAGAAAAACCACCATGAAGTTCCAGACGGGGGATAGAAGGTTTTGTCTGTTTAGTTCTGATGGATCTTCATCATCCTCTGCTATGTGCCTGACACACAGGAAGTAGTTAATAAACATTTGTGAAATGAATGAATAAAAGAAACTAAGAACTTAGATAAAAATGGATCACAGATTTCTCACAAATATGAACTTATGTATACTTTTATTGCTATTTGATTTTCTTTCTTCCCTAGACCAATGGACTGTTTTTACCATAAGTTTGGTTTCAGCTCAAGACTTTTTTTTTCCTCAGCATTTTTTTATTGTTGTACTTTAAGTGAAAGTTTACAATTCAAGTTAGTCTCTCATACAAAAATTTATATATACATTGTTATGTGACCCTAACTGCTCTCCCTATACTGTGACAGCACACTCTTCCTTTCCACCTGATTTCCTGTGTCCATTCAACCAGCTCCTGACACTCTCTGCCTTCCCATCTCACCTCCGGACAGGAGATGCCCATTTAGTCTCATGTATCTATCAGCTCAAGACATTTCTGACACAACAAATATGGTAATAAAAGAAAATGAAAACATGAAGTTATTTCACCATGATTAAGATTTTGAATAGTATATCAGGGATGAGTTACAAGCACATTAAAAGCATCATTTGTGATTTTTAATGAACTTGATAAATAAAAAAAAAAATCAGAAATAAAATTATATAGGAATAAGATAATTTTTTTTTTTTTAAATCGTGCCTTAGGTGAAAGTTTACAGCTCAAGTTAATTTTTCATTCAAAAACTTATGAACACATTGTTTTGTGACATTAGTTGCAACCCCCATAATGTGACAACACACCCTTTCCACCCCAGGTTCCCTGTGTCCATTCAATCAATTCCTGTCTGTTCCTGCCTTCTCGTTTTGTTTTGGCCAGGAGCTGCCCAACTGGTCTTGTCGTGTATCTGACTGAACTAAGAAGCACATTCCTCAGGTATATTATTTTTTGTTTCATAGTCCTGTCTAATCTTTGTCTGAAGATTGGGCTTCGGGAATGGTTTCAGTTATGGGCTAACAGTGTGTCCAGGGGCCACACACAGTTTCAGGGGTTCCTCCAGTCTCTGTCAGACCATTAAGTCTGGTCTTTCTGTGCGAATTTGAGTTCTGTTCTCCATTTTTCTCCTGCTCTGTCCAGGACTCTCTGTTGTGTTCCCTGTCAGGGCAGTCACTGGTGGTAGCTGGGCACCATATAGTTCTTTTGGTCTCAGGCTGGTGGAGTCTCTGATTCATGTGGTCCTTTACTCCTTTGGGCTAGTATTTTCATTGTATCTTTGGTTTTCTTCATTCTCCTTTGTTCCAACTGGGATGGGACCAATTGATGTATCTTAGATGGCTGCTTGCAAGCTTACAAGACTCCAGACACCATTCACCAAAGTAGGATGTAGAACATTTTCTTTATAAACTATGTCAATTGACCTAGATGCCCCCCGTAACTATGGTCCCCAGGCCCCAGCCCCAGCTACTCTGTCCCTCAAAGTATTTGGATGTGTCCAGGGAACTGCTTTACTGCTTTGCTTTTGCTTTAGTCCAGCTGTGCTGACTTCCCGTTAACTGTGTGTTATCTTTCCCTTCACTGAAGTTGATCCTTGTCTACTATCTAGTTAGTGATTTCCCCTCTCCACCCTCGTAACCATCAAAGAATGCTTTTTTCTGTGTTTAAACCTTTTCCTGAGTTCTTATAATAGTGGTCTCATACAATATTCGTCCTTTTGTGACTGACTTATTTCACTCAGCATAACGCCCTCCAGATTCATTCACGTTGTGAAATGCTTCATGGATTCACCATTGTTCTTTATTGTGGCACAGTATTCCATTGTCATCACAGAACTTTTACTTTTAGAACACAGTCTCGGATCACTAGTAAGTTTCACATTTGATATCATCTGCCTTAAAATTGTAGTGATTTCCATAAACATGTTAAGAACAACTCTGAGGCTGTGTCAGGGTCCATAAGAAAGAGTGCTGAGGCCATCTGCCCAGGGTATGGGATGGGTGGAGGAGTGCTTGCAATTGATTTTCCATCATGGTCCTAACTGTATAAGGGCTCTAGATACTCTGATGTAAAACAAACAGACAAAATATCCAAGTATTTTTAATTATGGAAGTTTTTCTGAATTTCATATTTATTTTCCATCAAACAACCACCTATTGCCAAACTGCCATAAATATTAAATGAATCATTTTAAAACCTATTTCCCCCAAACTTTAAAAAATTATACGACAAGTTTATGACAATATTTAAAAACAAAAGCTCTAAAACAGTGCTATTCAAAATGCCCACAGTCTGGTGTCAATCTGCAAACACTCTGCTACCCGTACATAATAAGTGCAGAAACTGAGTGTTTGGTAATTTTTACAGCAGTTTGAAAATGCCATGAACTTTTTATTATATTTTACAACAGTTACAGGTCCACAAAGGATGGGAAATTAAAAACAAAATAAAAAAAACTGTTCTTCACCACAGATAATTTGAGAAGCACAGATAAGTGAAAACACAAAGAAAAATTTATTCCTATCCTTCTTATCTTTTATTTTGCATATCAGATCAGTTTCTAAACACTGGCACTACTGACATTTGGGGCCAGATAATTCTTTGTTGTGGGAAGCTGTCCTGTGCACTGCAGAATGTTTAGAATCCCTCAGTTTTAACAATCAAAAATGTCTGCAGACTTTGCCAAAAGTCCCGTGGGGGTGAGGGAAATCACCCCACTGAGAACCACTATATTAGATATGTATTTTATAAAACTACAATCTTAAGGAATTTTACAATCTTTTTTTTTTTTTTTACTTCAGTGATTTACTGTGGATTGCAACTACATATTTGCAGGTGACGTTCTTTTCTTGGGTGGGTATAGTCTCTCAACAAATTTTTAAGTACGTATTCCCAAAATACTTTCCATTTTGTATCAATTATTCTATTTCCTTTCTAGTCCTCAATCAATATCCATTTTATAGATAAATATATATACATTCACAAAAGGTATGTGTATATACACACACATATGTAAGATGTAATATAGTACACATTACATATATATTACATATATACTGTGTGTATATACACATATACGAACATACATATTTATCAGTCACACAAATACTTTTTGATATTTCTCCTTGTGCAGCTGTTACTGGTTTTCTCTTATAAGGACTGTTTTTCTACACATTTTCATTTCTCTGTAATATTATTTTCCTTTATCATTCCCTTCAATTTTTAAACATTTTTTCTTTTTCAGTAGTGCATTCCCGTGTATTCTCCCCTTTCTATCACTTAAACAAAAAAAAACCAGTAAATTATAAAATAATCCTATATTTACCAAAGCTAGTTATAAATAAATGAGGCATCTTTTTATTAGACTGAACACATTCCATGTGGTGATAAATATGTCAGTAACACTGGGACGATATAGTTTACTGGTACAAAAGTGGTTGAGTTATTTTAATCTATTTTTTCACCAGTAGTTTCCAGATCCCTACATAATCAGAGCCTTTCACGGACTTAACTTTTCAGTTTCTATATTATTCTCCTTTATTTCTTCAATATTAACTTTCTTCTATTTCACTACTGTTTAAAAATTCTTATTATGAAACTTATACTTACCACTTGTCATGGAGTCAACCCTGACTCATGGCGACCTCATGTGTGTTAAAGTAGAACTACGCTCCATGGGGTTTTCAGTGGCTGATTTTTTGGAAGTAGATCACCAGACCTTTCTTCTTAAGTGCCTCTGGGTGGGCTAGAACCTCCAACCTTCAGTCAGCAGCCAAGTGCATTAACCGTTTATACTATCCAGGAATCCCAAAACTTATACTAGTTATTCTGATATAGCTTGTTGTTTTGAATCTTGCTGTTTTCATGTAACTCTTGATACAGCTTTTCTGGTATAGGCTTTGCATAGTTTAGACTTTCCTCTTTAGTATCTAACAAGCAATTTTCTATCTTTTATAATACCTCTGGACTTTGTGTATCATTTATCTGTTTTTCTCACTAAAAGCATAAGGCAAACTGTGTCCAGAAATGACAGTGATGTCTATTTCCAAATCCTATCTTTCCCTTATTAAAGATTATGCTGGGCAGACTTGCCATGGTGTTGACCATAGACTGATGGCAAAAGTTGGCCTAAAGCCCTCAAAAGTTATTAGAGAATATAGTTGGCAGGGCCATCAGACCCCATCAGATCCCACTTCTGGGCTTGGAAAAGTGCCGCAAAAACATGTTCTTAATCTCTAGCACTTGAGCATCATCTTAGTGTGCCCACTATGTTGAGCTCCTTACTAGTCCCCTCATCCTGCAGTATCTGAAGTGTCCTTAAGAAATGTTTTTATTTTTTCCTTAATCTTCTTCCACTAGCTTCTCTCCTATGCAGACTTTTCTCAAATTTTTTGCTGTGACTCTTCGGTGTGTTGCATCTCTGCTGCCTGTGAACTATTTCTGCAACTTGTAATATATATATTGCTTGTTAGCAATTATTTGGCATCTTTCCTTTTTTTTTTTTTTTTTGGTTATTGGATGATAGTGTTGGATGACTGGGGTCTTGAAAGGTCAGCAAAATTTCTTGTATCTCACTCAACCATCACTTTGAACGTATTTTGGTGTCTTCCTAATTGTTTTACCTCCACAGTTATCTACCAAATTAGTTTACTTACAGAAAATCAGTCTTTGTTTTTACCACTGAATGGTAGGAAAGGATCATGCTTTTCACTTTAAAAGTCATAAATCTACCACATTTCTACCATTGTAAGACGTGTTGACTGTAGGCCTCCAACTGAAGTAATAGCATCTCTGAAAAAAGAAAAACTTAAATGCTCATATCTATTTTTGAAGATACAGCTTACGTTCAGCAACACTGAGAATATATCAATCATTTACTAGCCCCCTTCCTTTTTAGAATGCCTAACCCCAGAAGGGGTTCACATAAATGCAAACTTAGTATATAAATACATACTGCAATCTTGTATTTTTATGACTAATCACAAAAGTTTCTTTGTAGGTCATTTAAAAGATTTCTAGTCCTTCTAAAAGTCTGCTTATTCTGATGCACCTAAATTTTTCAAAAACGTCACTCTGTCTCAAGAAATTTGTACATTTAATCTAGCTTAGGAGCCCTAGTGGTGCAATGGTTAAAGTGCCTGGCTGCTAACTGAAAGGTCAGTAGTTCGAACCCACCAGCAGCTCCACGGGAGGAAGATGTGGCAATCTGTTTCCGTAAAAATTATAGTGCTGGAAACCCTATGAGGCTGTTCTACTATGCGGTCGCTAAGGGTCGGAATCAACTTGATGGCACCAGGTTTGGTTTTTTGTTTTGGTTTAATCCAAGGCTTTGGACCAGTTTATTCAAGTTCGAACCCCTGCTGAGAATTTGCATTTCTACCCCAGATACACTGAATCAGAATCTACATTTTAACAAGACCCCCCCCCCCCCCCCCCGCCCTGGGATTCTGATTCAGTATATCTGAAGGTGGAAATGCAAATCTCAGCAGGGGTTCAAACTGGAATGAACCAGTTCAATGCCCTAGTTTAATCTAGTTTAACATGAAAAACTGAACAATAGTAGCAATAGACAGTATCGGCAGCAATTACCTATTATGTGGCAGATCCTTTATTTATTTCTATATTTTGCAAAAATTCTATAATGTAAGTATTTTTCTTCCCTTTTAAAAGGAGGAAACTGAAACCCAAAGAGTTTACATAAATTGCCTATAACCACACTTTTAAGAAATTGTTGACTGGGATTTAAACTGACTGCTGTTATAAAGCTTATACCCTTTACACCACACAAGCTGCCCACAAAGTTATCAGCCCCCAAGTAACTAACCTCTCTCAATTTCTCTAGGTGTCAACTATAACCTAGATTAGAAACTTGAAGTTATTTCCCATTATTTAGTCCACCCTCCCACCCCCTCCCCACCAGTTCCTCTCCCTCATCACCAGTTCTGCTCCTCCCATTCAGTCATGGAGACTTGTCAATCCCTGCCTGGAATACAATTCTCTCATTTCCATCCGCATTTACACTTAAGACTCCTGCAATAGTTTCACTACTGAAATCCATGCTTTGTGTTACGTTATTATTCTACCTGAAACTCTTCCATTATGCTTCTTTTGCACTCTAGAAAATACAATTGCTTCCTCATAATCTACTGTGTCAAACATAAGGTCTCCACTGCTCCATCAACTTCTCAAGGTCCCACCTTATCAAACCTGTCCTGTGTCAGGTTCCTCTGCTATCTCCTCACATAAATATGCAGGCACTTAAACACTGTCTTGGAATTATTCTCTAGATTTCACGCTCTGGTTGTTTTCCACACCTGTGCCTTTCTCCCAAATAGATGTGTCTTCTCTAAAGGAAGAAACCAGTTACCACTCTTGGCCCTTCCCAATCATACTCAGTACAGCTCTGAATCAGTAACTGTGTGCAGTTTACAAAGGAAATTACTGGAAAATCTAACATATTGTTTAAAGAATGAATGGAGCAAATTATTGAAGGAACCCATGTGGAATGACAGAGAAACGCTGTTACAGCCTTTTGTGGAAGCAGGTATTATAGAGAACAGCTCATCTCTGTAAGTCAATGACCTGAAAAAGGTAAAAGATCCAAACCCACGGAATTTGAGGGTTCAAATTAACATATATTTTATTCAGTAATTTCATTAGATTTATGATTAGTATTTGGGGAATAGGATAAATGTCAAGGCAGATATTTTAAAAAACTTAAAAGTAGTCTTTTTACTTGAAATTCAATGTGTACAGTGGCAAGTATCACTGTTAAAAAAAAAAAAAAAAAGAAAAGCTAATGGAATGCTCATTCCAGCTCTTGCTCTACCCGCAAGTGGGAGTGAAGGTCATCAAGATGAAAAGATATAGTTCTTTACCTCTAACACTAGTGGATTTCCCCAAGCAGCAACAAGAACAGAAAAACTTGGTTTTCTCCATACTCAAATAATTTGAACGAACAGATCTGTGTTGTTGCTTGGCTGGGGACCAAAAAACATCTGGAGCTTTTCTGTTTAGAGGTTAGCAAGACATTGGCCTTCGACAGAAAAGAAAAGGAGATTTTCCTCCAGAGGCCAGAAGGATTTTGAATCCTAAGAATATGATGGTAGGAGTACTATTACTTTAACTAAAAAGAACAGCTTTTTTTTCATACCATCTCCATTTATATGAGTTCCAGATGCCTAATTCCCTTTTCAGATGAAAACAAAACAAACAAAAAAGACAAATCTTTAAGATCAGAAACATAAGCCATAGTAAAGACTAGAACTTGAACTGACACATGCCAAGCCTCTTCCAGGAGTTTGGTTAACGTTCACAATGATGATTATGATGCCAAAAGTCATTATTTGCATGCAAAGGGTTTCCTTCCTCAAAGTACCTTGATCTCAGCATTTCTGGTCTGAAATGAAAGTGAGTCCTCATACAAGGCCACCACCCTTTTCTGATTAACCCGTTGCCATCGAGTCAATTCTGACTCATAGCGATCATACAGGACAGAGGAGAACTGCCTCATAGGGTTTCCTAGCGTGGTTTAAATAGTTTGGTGGCTTTTCAGGTGGGGGGCCCAGCTGATGGGCTCTGAAAACCCCAGTCTCTCCAGTTCATTCATGCAGAGTCCACTGGCATCTCTGTGCTCTGAATAGCTCCTAAGACCTCTCAAAGCATAAAAGGCAAATTGAGAAGGTGTCACAGAGGAGGCAGGCGGTCCCTCGACAGGTCACAATTGTGTAGCTGTGAACACTGCACATGCTGTATCCCTCAGAGCATCTGGCACATAAGGGCTCCATATAATTTCCCTTCAATATACCTTTAAAATCATTAACATTATCTAAGTGAACCATATTATTACTACCATGGATTAAATACTGCACTTGTAACTAATGTCTCTACAACTGGGTCACAAAAAATCTATAACCTTGAAACTAAGAGGAATCCCTTTTTAGACTTCATGCCAACATATGTGTCACTTAGAAGAGCAAATGGACCACGGGCAGAGGGGGACAAAGAACCTAGATAATCATGGTGACCTGATAATGAAGTAACATGGCAAAGCACTTGGCCTTGAAGCTCCTTTAACCTTTGCTCCCTTCCCCCCACCCCACGTTTCTCCTTAAGACACCACATCCTTTGATCTGAAGAGCTGAGGTAGGTAACGGTTCAAAATAAATAATCAAACTTCTCCAAATTCCTACAACTTCAGCTCTAGACGTGTACTTCTGCTGACAGAGAATGAAACAATCACTCTTACCCAAGGTGATTACCTTCACTAATTCTTACTCATTTAGGGAGTCATATTGAAAAGCAGAATTCAGGTATTAATGTAATAATCGTAACTTTACAATAATATGGTTAATAATGTTTCAACCAACAAAAACCGTCAAAAAAAATCATTAAAATTAAAAACAAAACTTCAGTAGTATGCTTTAGGATATCTACCAAATGCTGGGAAGAAAACATCAGGTTGTCAAAGACTAACTTCTGATAAGCACGTGTAGATTCAAGCCGCCCTGCTCCGTAAAATCCACGTAGTGGACTTGAAAGCGCAGCTACCGTTTATATCTTGACTTTTAAGACAGTTAAAGAACTGAGTGAGAAGCAAGTGTCTGGGGCGCGCTTTCCCACTTCCCGCCGTCTTGCCCCAACCCTGGGACCTTCAGTTCACCCCGGCGCACCCCGGTATCAGGTGCCAAGGCACAAATGCAAAGGAAACTGCCTCTTCTTGGGCGGACTGGAGCCTGTGCGGACCCGGGACCCGGCCTGCGGTCTCCCGAGCGGCGCTACGCCCAGGCCAGTCCCTCCGGGCCCCGCCGCCCTCCGAAGCCGGGCCGGGCGCCCCCAGACCCGGGCTGAGCAGGCGCGGCGCCCCGGCCGCCCCGCACCTGAGGATGTTGTCCGCGTAGGTGAGCAGCAGCTTGGAGGCCTCCAGAAAGGTCTCTGGGGTGTTCTGGCAGAGCTCGGCCACGGCCGGGGACGGGGAGCCTGAAGAGCTGCCCAAGGCCGACGCCGCCATGCTTGAGCACCCGCGACCGTCGCCGCCCCTCGCGCGCCGCATGCCGCACTGAGCAGGCGCCTCAGCGTATCGCGGCCGCTGCAGCCGGCCGGAGGGAGGGGGCGTCGGTGGTAGGAGGACCGCGGTGGGGGTGGGGGGCTCCGGTGGGGGCGGGGCCTCGGTCGGGGCGGGGCCTCGGTCGGGGGGGCGGATCGCCGGTCTGGGGCGGGGCCTCGCTGGCGGCGGGGCCTCTGTCAGAAGGGATGGGGTAGGGGGCGGGCCGTGAGGGACAGGGGCGACCAGGTGCTGGCCGATCCTTTGAGGAAACGCCGGTTGCTGGGCGCCTTAGGGGCGGCCTCGATTGATCCAGGCAGAAGGGTGGGAAACCCCGTACATCTCCACCCAGCCTCGCCCAAATAAAAGTCTTCCAGGGTCTTCCTACCAGATTGTCGGGACCTCCCGGATAGATGTGGATGGAACAACAAACTCATGACCGTAAACTGCTGTGCTTTCCAATCTATTGGCTCTTATTAGAATTAGATGAGTGATTGAAAATCTCTTACATTTGTCACTGCTCAGTTAGTATGGTAATGCTGTAGGGAATAGTTTTTCAAACTACTGTAACCCATTAGTAGTTTGTGGACTCAATTTACTGTGTGGTGACTAGCATAAAAACACACGATAACAACAAAGTAGCATAGGGGTGGGAAGGAAGAGAATAAAATTATGCATCCCGCATAGTAAGGGTAAATATTGTTCTGTGACTTTTGTTTCTCAGATAGATCATGTACCCTTTAAAACCCTCTTAGAAAATGCACCCTTAACCTCTTCAATCCACCATCTGCCGCATGATGCCAGTGAGAGCATATTTATCGGTATTAAAAATCGCTTCCTTAACTGCAGAAATTTCTTTCCAAACCTCCACAAATATTTGTCCTGGCCTTATGTTTCTAGGATAAATTATTTGTCTAAGTAGCCTCTTTAAATGTTCTTGATGCTTTATGGAACGCTTTTAAGAAGTGAACTTTTCTTCAGTTTGTCCGAGCAAGACCTTGAGCTATGTTATCCACTTCAATTACCATTCATCTACCAGGAACACATGACAGGTTTTTAATAAATAAGTTTTTGAACCAGCTTCCAAGAATAGTGTATTTAACAGGTTAGCTGCTGAAACTAAAAACTTCAGTGGCTTAACGCAAGAGAAATTTCTTGCTCGTATAACAGTTGAACGCAGGTATCGTTAATTCCTACATATATTGATTCAGAAACCCAGGCTCCTTCCATCCCTTAGAGCAGAGGTGAACAAAAGTTTTCTGTAAAGGACTAAATAGTCAGTGCTTTAGGCTTTGTGGGCCACGGGGTCTCTGTGGCAACTATTTAACCCTTTCATGCCCGGCAGTACATATTGTGATCATGAATTTTTTTAGCCTCTGGGGTTTATTGGAAATCTGCTGTACCACTGACAGTGCATGCTGCCACAAGGCAGGGGCCTTTATGACTGTTTGAAAGCAAGAAACGAGTATGTGTCACTAATTACTGTTTTACAGGGTATTGTATGAGAAGTCTGAATTTTTGGTAGGAAAAGTAGAAATTTTGAAAATTTTTGTTACACATATGTACCAATAGACCCCAGTGGAGACTCTGGGGTCTAATTAGTGTTACTTCATATGTACCACAAAACACTTAGGATAGGCTTGTGGGAGAGGGGCAAGAAAAAAAAAATCTATACTACCTACCAAAAATTCAGACACAATGATTCAGCATGCTTCCATTAATGAAAACATATGGTATCAACAAAAAAATCAAAGCAGAAAATTGTTGGGTCACCAAAGGGTTAATTCTGCCTCTGCAGTTCTAGTGCCATAGACAAGACTTAACACGAATGGGCATGGCTGTGTTCGAATGAAGCTTTATTTACAAAAACAGACAGCCTGCTAGATTTGACTTGGAAGATGTAGTTTGCCAACTTCTGCAAAAAGAAGGCAGATCTACGTCTTAAACACAGGGACCCAGACATGATATACAGTATTTTTTTCCCATATGATTGGCAAGAAAGAGGGTCCATCTAGGGAAAAGGGGAGACTGGCAAATGTAGTCCCTAGCTGGACATGGCACTTCTCAAAAACCCTACAAGACTGAACGTGAGGGGAAGAGGGTTGGGGTTATAGCTGTCTCTAGTACAAACTATATTCCCCTTAATTTGGGTTTCTTTTTCCAATTAGCACATTAATTTATCCTTGTAATAATTGTATAAGATTATTACATGTTATATAATGGTTTGAGGAACCTTCTGGTGCAGTGGTTAAACCGGTCAACTGCTAACCAGAAGGTCGGCGGTTTGAACCCACCGGCCATTCTGCTGGAGAGAGATGTGACAGTCTGCATCTGTAAAGATTTACAAACTTGGAAACCCTATGGGGCAGTTCTACTCTGTCCTATGGGGAACCCTGGTAGTGTAATAGTTAAGTGCTACAGCTGCTAACCAAAAGGTCAGCAGTTTGAATCCACCATGTGCCACCAGGCACTCCTTAGAAACTCTATGGGGCAGATCTACTCTGTCCTGTAGGGTTGCTGACTTGGAATCGACCTGATGGCAATGGGTTTGGTTTTTTGGTTTATGAATCAGAATCAACTCAACAGTAGTGTGTTTAGTTTTGGGTGTAGTGATTTATGTTTTTTTTTTTTTTAAATAAAAGACACTTTTCAAACAAAATCTTAGGAAACCCGCTATACACAAAACAGCAAAGTGCAAGTGCTTTGGAACTGAAGCAAGGGGGGGGGGGGCCAAGAATGCTCTCAGCCTAGTCCCGCCCTTGACAGAAATAATGGCCATAGGGAACTTCTTGGGGAACAGGAAATCACAGTGTGAAAACCAGTGCAATAGCATTAAGATTGTGATAATAATGCAGAGTCCATAAACTCATGGAAATAACCATTTCCAAATCTATTCTGTAAATTATTTTAAATTTCTTGAAATTTAATCCCTTCCAAATTCTTTGCCAACCCTTCTCTTAAAGGTTGTAAGTACATTACAATCTCTCTTGGATACCACCATTTATGAAACTATTAAAGAAATTCACTATAATAAGGAAATTTGTCTCATTCTTTTCCCTATCTGCTTTTCCTACTTGATTCAAGTTCAAGGTATTTTGATTCTTTGGTTTCCTTTTGAAAAGTTGAAGATACTAAGCTGCTCTTAGTGTCTTTATACCCACCATTGTTTCAAAAAGCTAAAGGATGTTCTAGCACTAAATAAGCACTGAACTTCCTGTTGTTTTACTTTTTTTTGCTCCAAAATAATTTTCTTCAGGATTCCAGATCTATAAAGAACAACATCTTTAAAGTTGACACATGGTGGCACTATTCTTAAATGGAACAGGAAAAAAAAAGAGAGAAATAACCCACTAAATTTTCCCCAGAATCAGTTTTATCATTAAAAAAAAAGAAAGAAAATGTTGATCTCAACAAAGACCATCAGCAAGGAGAGGGGTTGAAGCCTTCCAGGAATCTGTGTGGTGAATCATTATTGTGTGATTGCGTTAACCAGCAACTATTTATTGAGCACCTGCTGTGTGCAGTCTGAGATAGCTGGCACAAAGGACTTTTAACCTAATAGGGAAGACAAAACCTAAACAGTCTTAATACCTGACGCAGGGATATTCCTTCAGTTTATAAAATAGAAGAATTGATGTGAAGACAGAAACAAAACTCATTTGTAAATAACGCACAAGGCAGCGCATCTACATTAGCGAATGTAGGGGTATACGTTTATTCATTGATTCACCAGATATTCATGAAGTGACTACTAAATGCCAAGCACGGGGCTAGGCACTGGGGATACACCCCTGAAGGAGACAGCTATGGTCCCTGCCGTCACGAAGTCAGAAGGTTAGAGTAGTGGTTAGACCACCAGCAGCAGCAGCATCGTGTGGAACTTGTCAGAAGGGCAAATTCTCAGGTCCATCTTTAATTAAGGGTGCGGCCCGGCAATCTGTGTAATAGCTAGCCCACCAGGTGATCTTTTTTTAATGATTTATTTTTTGTTGTTCTTGTTGAGAATATACATAGCAGAACATACACCAATTCAACCATTTCTACATGTTCAATTCAGTGACTTTGATTACATTCTTCGAGTTGTGCAACCATTCTTACTCTCCTTTTCTGAGTTGTTCCTCCCCCATTAACATGAACTCACTGCTCCCTAAGTTTCCTATCTAATTTTAAGTTGTGATTGTCAGTTGGAAGCCCTGGTGGCATAGTGGTTAAGATCTATGGCTGCTAACCAAAATGTCAGCAGTTCAAGTCCACCAGGTGCTCCTTGTAAACCCTATGGGCAATTTGACTCAATGGCAATGAATTTGGTTTTTTTTGGTTATCGATTTGATCCCATATAGACAGTTCTTAAAAAAGCATAATGCTCAAGGCAGACATTCTTTACAAGATAAACTATTGCTTTTTGATGTGCCAGTAAGGTTTGAGAACTAGTAGTTTAGAGGCAGGAGTCCCTGGATAGTGCAAATGGTTAAGTCCTTGGCTGGTAACCAGTGCTCAAAGCAGACATTCTTTACTAGTTAAGATAAACTATCGATTTTTGATGTGCTGGTGAAGTTTGAGAACTACCAGTTTAGAGGCAGGAGTCCCTAGATGGTGCAAATGGTTAAGTTCTGAGCTGCTAGAGTCCACTCAGAGGTGCCTTGGAAGAAAAGTTTGGTGATCTACTTCTGAAAAATCAGTCATTGAAAACCTTTTGGAGCACAGTTCCACTCTGACACCCATGGAGTCACCATGAGTTGGAGTTGACTCCATGGCAACTGGTTTGGTTTTGTTTTCATTTAGAGGAAGGAGAATTTCAGTGTGTGCTGCAGTTTCATGGAGGAGGAATTTGAACAGGACCCTTACGTTTGGAGGTGAAGGTGAAGGAGAGGTCTTTGTAGCTGTGGAAGAATCCTGCACACTTAATCAGGGACAATATTCTAGCAATGTCGGTATTTCCTTCTCCACATCTCCTGCATCTCTCCTTGCTACTGCCTTAGTTCAGGGCCTCTTTACCTACTGTCCTGTTGAGTACATCATTCTAACTCTCCTCCCTGTCTGAATTCCCACCTCTCTCCAACCCATCGTCCACACTGCAGCAACAGTGATCTTTCTAAAGCACACATATGACCATGTTACTCTCCTGGTGAAAAATTCTGAATGGCCTTGGTGCTACTCCCTCTGCCAGGGTGTCCTTCCCCACCCTATTCTTCAGATTCCAACTCATAGTGACCCTGTAAAAGAGTCGAACTGCCCCGTAGGGTTTCCAAGGAGTGGCTGGTGGATTCAAACTGCTGACCCTTGGGTTAGCAGTCCAGCTCTTAACTACAGCACCACCAAGGATCCTTCTCCAAACTAGCTTCTAATTATTTTCAAGATGCAGCTCAAGGATTGTTTCTTTGGAGCTGGAGCCTTTCCTGACTTCACAAGGTAGCGATGACCTCATTGCCCACTTTTGTACCTTATCCAGACTTCTATTATAGCACCTCTTTCAGTAGTTTGCACATACTTGTTTTCCATGTCCGCCTCACTCTAGTAGACTATGAACTTCTTGAAAGCAAAAACCTATTCATTTAAAGACTTTACTGTGGTACCCTATTCATGTTTGTATCCCAGGCTGTATACATGGTAAACCAAAACCATTGCTGTTGAGTTGATTCCAACTCATAGCAACCCTATAGGACAGAGTAGAATTGACCCATATGGTTTCCAGGGACCAGCTGGTGGAATGGAACTGCCAACCTTTTGCTTTGCAACCGTAGCTTTTAACCACTGCATCACCAGGGCTCCCTACACACGGTAGGAGGAAAATAAATGTTTGTTGAACAAAGTGTGAGCCTCTAAACTAGTAGTTCTCAAACTTTGCCGGCATGTGAAAGAAGACAAGTTAGGGTCAATTAAGAGAGTAAAATCAGTTTGCTGGGTGGAAAGTTTGTGTAATAAGAGAAGAGGAGCTATATATGGGAAGATAGTTTTAAATCAGATTATGAAGAATTTAAGGTTAACCTGCAAGTCTGAAAGGAAAGATGCTATCATAAGTGGAGCCCTTTTAAACATTTTGGTGTAAGAAAACACCACGGTATTGTAGCACAGCAAAAGTATGGTACTAAGTCATATATGAGATTATACGGGAATATCATAAAATTTCCCACCCCATTTCAAATTAAAGGAAAATAAGAAATAAAACGAAATGACTTTTCAGTTCTTTGTAATTTTCTGTAAGATTTTAATTGACTTGTCACATCTTATCCAAGGTGATTTTGCGATACTACAAAAGAAAAATTAAACATTCAACACGTATTAAAAACCTGCTTCATATGAGTTTAGCTTTAGACAAAGAAAATATTACAGGTCTTTTCACTACTATTTTAGAACATTATACAGCAAAGAAAAGCAGAGAGAACAAGTTTGGGTACTTTTCACTCATCAGGTTTTAATTATAACCATATGTTTGTTTTAATTCCTCTTTCTTGCCATTGAAAAGGGCCATCCTAAGAACTGATTCACCAGAATCGGGATCAAGGATTACTCAAGGCGAAGCTGGGTTTCTCTGAACTATTTTGGACAGAGCAGATATTCAACTCATTTAAATCCAAGACTAACCCAGAAAAGCTAAGTTTGGTCCAAATTCTTCTCTAGAGCTGGGAAAGAACGCAGAGGACTCTATTCTGAAACAACTGTGCTCCAAAGACATTGCCTAGAAAGAAACATAACTATGTCCAGGAAGTTCAGATGCAGATTATGTGGTCAATCCTTTACCTAAAGAAGAAAAAAGAAACAAAACTAAACCCACACCTGGGACAGCACATGAGCAACTGATGGTCAATAAATACCATTTGCTGACTTACTACTTTTTTATATTTTCGTGTTACATTCTCCCTTTATGGAGTCAGAGCTAGTTTTGAGCAAATAAAGCTATTCAATTTTTCAGACACTTAGAATTGTTTCTAGTCTTCTCTATTCTTGTCAGACATCAGGTGTGATAGCTGGAGCTCTGGCCCAGATCAAGCAAACAAAGTTTTAAAAATTAAAAACAACTTTGTTATTATTACAAACGCATTACATGCTTAATATAAAAAAAGTAATAAATAAGCTAAGGAAAAACAAACGGGAGGGTGGGGCAACAATCTCATCATGATTATTGTACATCCTACCAGACCTTTTTTAAAAAAATTGATATATACTGTTCTGTAACTTGTTATCTCCCAACATATAGCCGTAACATCTTCCCACATTAACATTAAAAAATTATTTTAAAATAGCATTTCGATGTACATACCACAAAACACAACTTCCGAATGTTGGGCATTTTGGTTAGTTCTACCTTATTCACCGTTATAAATAACTTTAGGAGGTACGTACTTGAGGCTACAATAATTTCCTTAATTCTTTCCCAGCATTACAGCAGAATATGAGGGTGCCCCTTTTACAACATGTAAAAATTTGGGCTTTAACATTACAAAAAAATCCCTGTTTGATGGGCGAAAATGCTATGTTACTGCATTAATTTGCACCCCCTCGGTTATCTGCGAGTCACGGAGGTTCTGAAAGGGGTGTTCTGGGGAAGGTAACGCCGACTAGGCCACCTCCCGCGGGCGGACAGTAGGCAAAGTGACGCAAAACAAGGGCAGCTGGCCTAGCCTGGCTCCGACGTGGCGCGAGCGTGCGTGCGTGCGTGCGTGTGCGTGGGCGCACGCCAGCGTCATCGGGGGGGACGGCGGCTGTGCGGCCGGAAGCGAGGCTTGGTGCAGGTATCGGCCGCCCGTCCACCACCAAATCGAGTCGGGGGGTTAAACCGAGCGAGGAGAGGCAGATGACCAGGGCCTGGTGTCTTTTCATCTTCCGCCCTTTTCTGCGCGCGCGTCGGGGGGGTGGTGGGGGGAGGGTGCTTGAGAGGCGGTACAGAAAGTGGTCACACCCCTTCACTCTCCGCCCCTGGCGTTCGGGGGTCCTAACTTGTCCTTCCACAGGTGACGTAATTAAAGTTGTTTATAGCGGTGGGGAGACCCCCTCCCCCCCCCCCCACCCCCGCAGTCTTAAGCCTGTGTTTCCCAACGCTCAGGCTAGAGTTCTTTGTCCTTGGAGGCCTTTTGGAAGGGCTAGTTATCCCTACTTTTGAAGATCACTAAAGACCACTTAGGCCTTCCTCAAAGAATAGGCACTGAAATGTGTTTTCTGTGCCACTGACACCAGAGATGCTATTTAAAATCACATCTCAGTAATCACTGAGAAAGGATCCTTCCTGAAGTCAACATCAGCTTGTTGTTGATGTTAGATGCCATCGAGTCGCTTTCGACTCATAGAAACCCTGTGTACAGCAGAACTGTACTTAAACAACCTATAAAGGGAGTTAAGTCCAAACAGGTGGTTTCCGAAGAAAATATAACTTAAAATCATGTGGCATTATTTTCCGAGTTAATTAACAGCTCGAGACAAGCACCTAAAGACCACGTTCCAGCTTGTTGCTCAGGCTGTTTTAAGCACTAGTGAGTAGCTCCTCGATGTTTTGTGGTCTGTTACAGGAATGTGTTTCTGATGGTCTGAATTTCAGTCATGTCTTACTACTTGCAAAATTTCCTAAAAATTACAAGCCATCGTCTTCTGTATTCAAGATTATGCCAGCCGTTAAGAAGTAAAAGGTTTTTCGGAACTGTACCAACATCCAGTTTGCGAAGGCGGGTTGTCATTACAGGCATTGGCTTGGTGACTCCTCTTGGCGTTGGAACTCAACTGGTATGGGATCGTCTTATCCGAGGAGAGAGTGGGATTGTTTCACTGGTGGGTGAAGAGTATAAGAGAATTCCTTGCAGTGTTGCTGCGTATGTGCCAAGAGGTTGTGATGAAGGTCAGTTCAATGAACAGAACTTTGTGTCCAAATCAGATATCAAGTCCATGTCTTCTCCCACCATCATGGCCATTGGTGCTGCAGAGTTAGCGCTGAAAGATTCAGGCTGGTATCCTCAGTCAGAAGCTGATCAAGTGGCTACTGGTGTTTCAATTGGCCTGGGAATGGTTCCTCTTGAAGTTGTTTCGGAAACTGCTTTGATGTTTCAGACAAAAGGCTACAATAAAGTCAGCCCATTCTTTGTCCCTAAGATTCTGGTCAATATGGCAGCAGGCCAGGTCAGCATTCGGTATAAGCTCAAGGGCCCCAATCATGCCGTATCCACAGCCTGTACCACAGGAGCTCATGCTGTGGGAGATTCTTTTAGATTTATAGCCCATGGTGATGCTGATGTGATGGTGGCTGGAGGTACAGATTCTTGCATCAGCCTTTTGTCTCTTGCTGGGTTTTCCAGAGCCCGGGCTCTGAGCACAAACTCTGATCCTAAGTTAGCATGTCGACCGTTTCATCCAAAGAGAGATGGTTTTGTGATGGGAGAAGGTGCAGCTGTGCTCGTGCTGGAAGAACATGAACATGCTGTTCAAAGAGGGGCTCGAATTTATGCAGAAATTTTGGGCTATGGACTCTCAGGTGATGCCAGTCACATAACCGCCCCGGATCCTGAAGGAGATGGTGCCTTAAGGTAAAGATTGTTTGGTTGTTTCCTTCAAAGTAATACTTCAAATAAACCCATTGCCGTCGAGTCGATTCCAACTCATAGCGACCCTATAGGACAGAGTAGAACTGCCTCATAGGGTTTCCAAGGATTGGCTGGTGGATGTGAACTGCCGACCTTTAGGTTAGCAGCCAAATGCTTAACCACCGTGCCGCCATCTTTATTGGAGTACCAAAACAGGGAAAATTGTTTTATCTGGCTTTCTTGGTGTACAGTAGCTCTCTTGTTTTTCCATCTTAGGCTAAACAAAGTGTTTCTGAATTCCTTGCTTTAACATGTTTGGAATAGTTGAAAGCACACTTGAGCATCCTTACAAAAATTGGATTTTAGTCGGGGCTAATAAAGTTGTGGAGAAGGCCATGTGTGTCTTTGCCAAGTTTTCATGCATCCATTTGTGCTTAAGAAGCCTGCCAGAGTGCTCCCTTCCACTTCCTCCTCTTAGACCTTCATCAGACTTGGACAGTAAAGTCAGCCCTTTCTTTTTAAACTGTTCTCTCCCATCTCAGTATAGGGTTTTGCTCTTACTAAATCAGAACTTCTCAACCTTTCATGTGGATACACATCACCTAGAGATCTTGTTAAAATGCAGATTATGACTTGCTAGTTCCAGGGTGGTGCCTGAGATTCTGCATTTCTAACAGGATGCTGATGCTGCTGTTCCAAGGACCACATATTGAGAAGCAAGTTACTATTATTGTAAAAGATTGGTAGTGAGTTCTGTTCAAAACAAAAATAAAACAATCCATGATGATATGTTAGCTAACTAATAGGTTAGCCTTCTCAGGTCATATTACATTGTAACTGGTTAAATAAATCAGGAGTCAGCAAATTTTTTCTGTAAAGGGATAAATAGTAAATATTTTCAGCTTTATGGGTCACAGGGTCTCTGGAGCAACTAATCTGACTTTGTAGCACAAAAGCAGCCATAAACAATAAGTAAGTGAATGGGTGTGGCTGTGTTCCCATGAAGCTACCCAACAGGCAGCTGGCCCAGCAGTGGCTTACCAACCCCTGAATTATCTTTCTCCTGCCGAGTGGCTCGTGAGTTTGAACCTCTGACATTTTGCTTGACAGCTGAGCGCTAAACCACTGTGCCACCAGGGCTCCTCCCTGAATTATACTTACGAGTTTTAGTGAATAATTGCTGGTGCTGGAAATGTCAAGCATAGTAACCAGCAAGTTGAAGAAATAGTTATGTTTTGGGGAACCTTTTAGCACATTTCAAATTATACACTGAGCTGCTGCTTAGAAAATCTATGCAGCCTGGAGATCAGGCATTAAACATTCAGGTCTTAATATCCATAAGGTTTTCTGAGTTTCTTTCAGAGAGATTTTTTGGTTTTGAGGTTTTTTATTTTGTGTGTGTGTGTGTGTGTTTTATTTTGGGGGGGGCGTGGTTTTGTACATCTTCATTTTAGAATTCTTACAGCCATCAGTAAAGAGAATTTTGAAAGGTTATTTGAAACACTGAAATAATAGTGTAAAAGCTTTAAGATTATTGGAGAAAATACCGAGTTTTACATTTAAATATGAAAGAAAAGTTAAAACTTATAAATTGTTTCCCACATTTAAATCATTTACCCTGCTTTCAAGGGGGAAAAACTTCTAGAAGGAAAATTATTCTAGGCTTGAGTCAACATAGCTTTTTCCTTCAGGATAATGCCAGTTTAAATAAATGGAGATATTTCTGATCAGAGTTTATAACATCCACGTGCTTGTGTATTTATTTCGTGGTGATGAATCAGTTCAAAGCATTGGGTGTGACTCTTGCAGTTGGCATACGAAGCCACATGACAGTCCAAGATGGGGCTCTGTTACTAGAGCAAAGGATTCTTTCCATCCAGTGTACTTGGAGACCTCTATGTGATAAGCCATACTGATAAAGAAGCCCCTGTTAAAAGTAAGCTTAGTTCTGATAAACTCGATTTCTCTTCTTCTTTTGCTAGATGCATGGCTGCTGCTGTAAACGATGCAAGTGTACAACCCGAGGAGATATCCTATGTCAATGCACATGCTACTTCCACGCCATTGGGAGATGCTGCTGAAAACAAAGCTATAAAACGTCTTTTCAGAGACCATGCATATGCCCTTGCGGTTTCTTCAACTAAAGGGGCCACTGGACATCTGCTGGGGGCTGCAGGAGCAGTTGAGGCAGCTTTTACCGCGCTGGCTTGTTATTATCGAAAACTACCACCAACTTTAAACCTGGATTGTACAGAACCAGAATTTGATCTCAATTATGTTCCGCTAAAGACACAGGAATGGAACAGTGAGAAAAGATGTATTGGGCTTACCAATTCCTTTGGTTTTGGTGGTACGAATGCAACACTTTGTATTGCTGGCATGTAGAACAACTCATTTGTAATTAATCATTTATTTTTTAATGTTATCAATCAATAAAATATTTTAGGTGAAGAAATAACATGTGTTTATATAAATACATATACTTATATATCAACACCCAGATATACGATCTGTGTCAGGGTTTCTCAACCTCGACGCTGTTGACATTTTGGGCTAGTTCATTCTTTGTTGAGGGATAGGGAGAGGGGACTGTCCTGTGCTTTGTAAAATATTTAGCAGCATCCCTGGCCTCTACCAATTAGATTCCAGTAACACATCTCCAGCTGAGACAATAAAAAGTGTTTCTAGACTTTGAAAAATATCCCCTTGGGGGCAAACACACCCCCAGGTGTGAATCACTGATGTATGTTTTACTAGTACTATAGGTCACACAGGAGTCCCTGGGTAGTGCCAATGGTGGAGCTCTCAACTACTAGCCAAAATGTTGGCAGTTCAAACCCACCCAGAGGCACTTTGAAGACAGGCCTGGTGATCTGCTTCCAAAAGGTCACTGCCTTGAAAACCCTATGGAGCAGTTCTCCTCTGCACACATGGAGTCACCATGCATTGGAGTCAACTAAGTGGCAACTAACAGTAACAACAAATAGGTCAAACAACTCTGACATTTTGCATTCTTTTTGTTCTTTCACTAGTAATAATTTATTGAGTAGCTACTCTGTGTTAGGCAGGGCTGTTGCATTGCACCGTCTAGGCACACCATTCACATACATTATACAGGGAAATAATATAATATAACCATTTGCATCATTGATCAGCGTTCTTGGAGTATAGCTGTTTAGCCGGCATTGGATTTATCTACCTATACCATGATCCAGTCCTTTTCATGTTATTCATACTACTCTTTGGTAGGTTAATGGAATTTCCCAAACTCCCAAGCCACTAGTTCTTTGAAACAGAGAAGTGAAGATAGTTTGGCATTACTCTTTTTATGTTTATGGTGGTGTCTTAGTTATCTAGAGCTGCTATAACAAATACCACAAGTGGATGGCTTCAACAAGTTTATTCTTTCACTGTCCAGGAGTCTAGAAGTCTGAATTCAGGGTGCCAGCTCCAGGGGAAAGCTTTCTGTCTCTTTTGGCTCTGGGGGAAGATCCTTATCTTCAACCTTCCCCCGGTCTAGGGGCTTCTCAGTGCAGGGGACCCCAGGTCCAGAGGATACGCTGTATTCCAGGTGCTACTTTCTTTGTGGTATGAGGTCCCTATGTCTCTCTGCTGGCTTCTTTTATATCTCAAAAGAGATTGAATCAAGATACAACCTAATCCTGTAAATTGAGTCCTGCCTCATTAACGTAAATGCCTCTAATCCTGCCTCATTAACATCACACAGGTTAGGATTTACAACACATAGGATAATAATATCAGATCACAAAATGGTGGGCAGCAACACAATGCTGAGCATCATGGCCTAGCCAAGTTGACACACATTTTTGAGGGATGCAATTCAATCCATAACAGGTGGGAACCTAGAGATTCATGGAGAAAAAAGTCTTTGGGAAGTAGAGCAGAAATGGTTGATGACTCAAGCCACATCTGCTTGGCCCACCCGTACTGCAGTTATGGTAGACAGTTTGTGTGTGTGCTTCTAGCATCCCACCATAAGTACTGGTGGCTCTACTTTCCCACCTGCTTTCTCTGAAGTAAAGGGATCTCATTCATCCTCAGCAGGCTGGAAATGTTGGGAGGGGAAGCGGGCTAAGTTCCTCAGAGACAGTACTCAATCAATAACGGATGGGAGTTGGTGGATAAATGCCTCTACCTCCTTTCAGAGGGATATTGAAGGTTCTACACAGCCTTGGAAACACTATGGGACAGCTCTACTCTGTCCTACAGGTTTGCTATGAGTCGGAATCAACTCGATGGCAGCGGTTTTACACGGTTCCTCAGAAGGTTCCCGGTGAGATGGAGCTTCACTTGTCTACAGCAGTAACCGGCTCAAAAACATTCTCTTTACTGGCTTTTCTTGCTTCTCTTTCTCCCTTTCCTGATTTTTAATTGTGCTCTCAGGAATCACCTCTCAAATAAACCTCCTTGTCTCAGGCTCTGCTTTCTGGGGCCTCAAACTGAGACAGGAAGTTTAAGTTGTAATGGGGGTTAATATATCAAAGTGATAAAGTGAATAAGAGGGTAAACAGGATGTGTATCTGAAGAAGTGAGAAGGGTTCCCCACAGTTTAATAGGCATGAATATATTGCCTATCCACTGGTTTGATTATAGCACTTTATTCGCTCTACCCCTAAGACTCTAGCCATGTGTTCACATAACTATGCTGTTGTGTGTCATTGAGTAGATTCTGACTCATAGGGACCCAACAGGACAGAGTAGAACTACCTGGTAAGGTTTCCCAGGCTGTAATCTTTATAGGGGCAGATTACCAGGTCTTTTCTCACACAAAGTGACTGATAGGTTCAAACAACTGACCTTTCAGTGAGCAGCTGAATGTTTAACTATTGCACCACCAGGGCTCCTTTCACAAAACTATAGAAAAAACCCACTGTTATTGAGTCTATTCTAACTCATAGCAACCCTATAGGACAGAGAAGAACTGCCCCATTGGGCTTCCAAGGCTGTAGTCTTTACAGAAGCAAACTGCCACATCTTTCTCTTGTGGAGCAGCTGGTGGGTTTGAACCACTGAACTTTCAGTTAGCAGCTGAGTGCTTTAACCACTGCGCCACCGGTGCTCCCTCACATAACAATAATCAGCTTTAATTCTCATTGGCAAGCATTATTTGTTTCACTGAAATGTGTTGGCTGCCTGCTAAGGGTCTGGTTTTACTCTGGTCACCAAGGATAAAGTGTGTCAGGGAAGACTTCCTAAAGTAAGCTGAGGCCATAAGGGTAAATAGATCTCAGCTGGGTTAAGGTAGAAGGAAGGAAAGAAGAGAAGAGTGTTTCAGCCAGGGGGGAATAGAATGTAGTGAAGGCTGAAAGTTAGAGAAAGCACCTGTACTAAAACATAAATGCATATAGCTCGTGATGCGGGAGTAGGAGACAAAGCCAGAAAATCTGGTGCAGGTT
This sequence comes from Dugong dugon, assembly GCA_030035585.1. NCBI lineage: Eukaryota > Metazoa > Chordata > Mammalia > Sirenia > Dugongidae > Dugong > Dugong dugon. The sequence continues at coordinate 13,688,065 of CM057480.1, read as the reverse complement.
GCAAAGATCCTTACAAGTTTTGTTCAGAAATTTAAGAGTAATTGGAAGCCATCTAAGGGTTGAAGTGGTGAGTTGGCTTTGTAATGTGTTGATTTATCTAGGCTGAACTACATTTCCCACAATTCTTTTTATTGTGTGTTTCTGGTTAGGGTGGGCCATAAGAGATTTTTGTAGATTTGGAGAGTAGAAGGAAAATAACAGCCATTTTGTAGTTCATACATATTGCTGCTTCTCTGCAGGCTCACCTCTTGAGGTAACGGTGAGCCTGTAACTGCTCCCTCGGCCTCTGGATCTCCTGCAGCTTGTGACTTTTTGGCAGGTGTGCGCTTAGCTCTGTGAGGACCGAGGGCCCCAGCTTCTGCCCCACACCACCAAGGTTAGAAGCAATAAGAACCGACAGGTTTAGTTCATCATTCTGTGGGTTCTATCGTGCTATTGGAACTTTACATCCATCTTCCCTTCTCGACTGCCTGCCCTGTGGACTTCAAACTCCAGCATCAGAAGGTAACAGGTGAACATAACAGACTTCAAACCAAACCAAACCCGTTGCCGTTGAGTCAATTCCAACTCACTGCGACCAGATAGAACAGAATAGAACTGCCCCATAGGGTTTCCAAGGAGCAGCTGGTGGATTCGAACTGCAGACCTTTTTGGTTAGCAGCAGAGCTCTTAACCACTGTGCCACCAGAGCTCCAATAACAGCCCTACAGAGACCGTTTAACCAGCTTTCACCATTATGTAAGGTCAAATTCCTAGAACAAATATCTATCTGTCAATATCTCTGTTAACTCTCTCTTTCTTTATCATTATCTGTCTTAGTGGTTCTGTTTCTCTGACTGAATCCTGACTGATACAGATGAAAAAGAATGAGGGTTACTGTGGAGGGACATAATGAAGTTTTATTTTAGATGCACCCATTTAGGTATGCACTTCAGTGAATTTTTGAAAATGAATACACATATCATACAACAACCACCTGGCTCAAAATAACATTTCCATCTTCCCAAAAATTCTCTCCTGCCCCTTTACAGTAAATCCCTCCAGCCTCAGACAATCAATGAATAATTTTCTGTTACATTAGATAAGATTTGCCTTTTCTAAATTTTATACAAATGGAGTCATACAGGATATTCTCTTTTGTGTCTGCCTTCTTTCACATATAATGTGTTTGAAATGTACTCCATCTTACTGAGTGTATCAGTAATTCATTCTTTTATATTACTGACTATTTTTTCTTTAAAAATCAATATAGACACCTTGACTTTTGCTCTGCCCCTTATCCCTACTCAGCTCATTTTATAACTTTATCTTTTATCTCTGCAATGTTTTGAAATGAAGATGCATTGCTTTTTGAATAGGAAAAAGAAACAAAAAAGGACTTAAAAAATATAGTGAAACTATAATAGCTTTTGAAGCAAAGAGTCCTTCCTCCCAAATCACAAATGTACAGGAGCATAACAATTTTGCCTCTAAAATCTACCCTGAGTAGTCACTGCTGTCTGTCTCCCATGTCATCTCTCGCTGAACTATTGCAAGAGACTCCTTTGGTCTCCTTGTTTTCACTCGCCAGTGCATCCCAAATACAATTCATTGACTTTCTTCAGAGTGGCCAGATCTTTTTACCGTTGGGGTGCAATGAATTACTTAATGTGGCCCTTCTAGCCATAGTGACTGGGTGTGACTATGCAAATGAGGTGCTTGTGGCCCACCAAGGGGATTGGATAGCTTACTAAAATGTACATAGGTACACGACACTCTCCATGGCACTCTTGTGAGGGTGGGACCATGCAAATAAGGTGTACAGAATCCTCACGTGGGGATTGGTCAGTTTTGCCATCCCACTAGGCTTAAAAGCAGAAAGAGAGAGAGGGTGAGGGAAAGGGAGGAGCTATAACACGGAAGACAGCGAGAGGCGGCTGCGCAGCAGTAGCAAGAGCGACAGTGAGGGAGGCAGCGGGAACCAGGAGACTGATGTGAGATGGTTGCGGTGGGGCTTGCCGACCCAGGGAGCTAAGAGGTGTAACACTTGCCCGAGAAGGCCCGCAGCAGGGCCCACAGGCAGAAAGGCCCAGCAGGACCCAGTGACAGAGGGCAAGAAGAAGCTGTCCTGGTAGAAGAACTGTATTCTGAGCCCTTCCTGATCCTGAATCATACCTATTACTTCCCTAATGAACCCCATAACTGTGAGTATGGTCTGTGAGTTCTGTGTAGCCGTTGCGACGAATTCTTGAACCCAGCAGAGAAATAGAGAGTGCTGTGGGAGTTAGAATTTATAGAAAAGTGGGAAGGTGGAGGCGTGTCAGACCTCTGCTTCATAGAAGTCGGCCTTGGGCCAGCGCTGATGGTGATTCTCTTTACCCCTTGTGAAGTCAGAGGTCAGACCCCGCCCTCGTGCCATTTTTACAACAGAGTAAATTAAATCATGTCATTTCCCTACTGAAAACCTTCCAATGACTTCTCATTTGAGTTAGGGGCATCTTTAGACACCTACCCAAGGCCTGCAGGACGCTGCGTGATCCGGCCCCTACCTCCCGCCTCAACCTCATCTCACGCTGCTTGCATGCAAGCCATGCTAATCTTCTTTCTAGTCCTCAAATATACCCAGCTCAGCCTCACCCATATGCTTGCCCTCCTCTAGGTCTAGAACACTATTGTTTTACTTACGTACAAACTGGCTTCCTCTTGTCATTCAGGTTTCAGCACAAATACTTCTTGAGAGAAGCCTTCCCTGGCCCCTCAGTCTAAAGTAGCGCCTTTCTTGCTTCCCAATCCCTCTCTGTCCTAGAGCCCGGCCTTTATTTTTCTCTTTATATCTCTTAGCACCATCAGAAATGATCTTTTTAAAAATATTTGTATTTTCTGTTTTTTTTCCTCACTCTATTAGAATATAAGCGTCATGGAAGGAGAGATCTTGTTGACGTTGTAAATAGAATAGTATTTCCAGAGCCCAGTACAGTGTGTGGCACGGATATAAGTATATGCACAAATACGTACCCCAACACAAACAAAAATTTTAGCCCCAGTGGTGACTGAAAAATAACTTTGTTTTAGAAAGACAGAAAGAGGATCAGCTTATTCACGGTCTTAGAAAACCAGGAGAAGTGAAGTTACTGTTAACAGTAAATGCAGGGAAGGACTTGATAGCCATAATCAGTGGGGATGTTATGCTTTTTTTCTGTCTAGTTCACTTGAGACTTTAGCTTTGATCTTTGGAACCAAAGAGGAACAGGTCATACTTATTGTGGTAGTTTCTTTAGAATTACTTAGCACAAGCAACATAAAAAAAAACGTGTTGCTCGAGTTAATTCTGACTCAAAGTGATCCTATAGGACAGAGTAGAACTACCCTATAAGGTTTCCAAGGCTGTAATATTTGCAGAAGCTGACTGCCACAAGTTTCTCCCATAGAGTGGCTGGTGGGTTTGAACTGTTAGATTCAAACTGCTGACCTTTCAGTTAGCAGCCAAGTGCTTAACCACGGAGCCACCAGGGCTCCTCATGAACAATGTAGATAGTAAATACATTGTCTTGAGTAAAAATGTCTGTGACTCAGGGTTCAGCTTTTTTTAAAAAAGCCAAGTAGTAGATATTTTTTACTTTGTAGGCCATATGGTCTCAGTTGCAGCTTCTCAGCTCTGCCCTTGTAGAGCAGAAGCAGCCATAGACTCAGGTAAACCTGGACGTGGCAGGATCTGGCAGGTAATGGGGCCAGACTTGGCCAGTGGGTTGAATTGAATGGTATCTCTTTTAGGAACTACATTCTATGAAATGGTTAGCCAGCTAATCTTTCTCCATTGCCTAAGTATCCAGAAATTTTTCAGTAAAAGATTAGAAAGCTCAATTGTAGTACCGGAATAATAACAATAATTGTAATAACGTGAACTAATACTTATGTAGCGCTTATGTGCCAGGCATTATTTCAAGTACCTTTTTTGTTTGTTTGGAAGACCAATGCCTGTGTCTTTCTCTTTTCTGAGTAATTTGTTCTGCTTGAATGTTTAAGATTGTTTCATAGTCCATAGAGTTCAGATTTTTTTTTTATTGTACTTTAGATGAAGGTTTGCAGAACAAACTAGCTTCTCTTTAAACAATTACTACACGTACTGTTTTGTGACCTTGGTTAGCAACCCCATGACATGTCATCACTCTCCCTTCTTGACTTTGGTTCCTCATTACCGGCTTTCTTGCCCCCTCCCATCTTCTAGTTCTTGCCCCTGGGCTAGTGTGCTCCTTTAGTCTCATTTTGTTTTATGGGCCTGTCTAATTTTTGGCTGAAGGGTGAACCATAAGAGTGACTTCATTACTAAGCTGAAAGGGTGTCTGGGGGCGGGGGGCATACTCTTGGGGTTTCCCCAGTCTCTGTCAGGCCAGTAAGTCTGGTCTTTTTATGCGAATTAGAATTTTGTTCTACATTTTCTTCCAGCTCTGTCCAGGACCCTCCATCATGATCCCTGTCAGAGCAGTCGGCGTTGGCAGCTGGATGCCATGTAGTTGTACTGGACTCAGTCTGGTGGAAGCTGTGGTAGTTGTGGTCCGTTAGTCCTTTGGACTAATCTTCCCCTTGCGTCTTTAGATTTCTTCATTCTCCCTTGCTGCCAAAGGGGTGAGACCAGTGGAGTATTTAAGATGGCCACTCACACATTACTCACCAAAGCAGAATGTAGAACATTTTCTTTATAAACTATATTATGCAATTTGAGCTAAATGTTCAAATGCCATTTTTAATATCAGCTCATTTAATCCTCACAGCAGATACATAACTTAGGTAATATTGTTGTCTCCGTTTTACCAATAAGGTATCTAAAACTCAATGAGGTTAAAAAGCGGGTTCAAAGTCACACAGCCAGAAAGTGGCAGAGCTGGGGTCTCAAAAGTGTCCTCTGACTCCAAAGAGCAGGTTCTTAACATCATTAATATACCCCTGCCTGAAGAGTAGGGAGGGGCAGAACTAACTCTGTCCTGTTATGAGTTGGGAGAAGAAATGATGCAAAGTTTTTTGTTTGTTTGTAAAAGAACAAAGGTGTGGCCTGTTTCATTATTGTGGGTACTAACCCATTGAATTAGAATGTATAAAGCCTGGTAACCAACCCCCAACCTAAAAATAAAAATGGTCTTTAAGTATAATATTAGTATAAATATTCTGCTCTCTTCAGGGTTAGCTATAATTTTTTTTTTTTTTTTTTAGTTATAGTACCTTTGTTGTTGTTGGGTGTCATCAAGCCAATTCTGACTCATGGAGACTGCATGTGACAGAGTACAACTGCCCCACAGGGTTTTCTAGGGTGTAATCTTTACAGAAGCAGGTTGCCAGGTCTTTCTCCCTTGGAGCCAGTGCGTGCGTTTGAACTGCCAACCTTTCAGTTAGCAGCCGAGTGCTTAACCATTCCAACCAACCAACCCATTACCGTTGAGTTGATTCTGACTCATAGCAACCCTATAGCACAGGGTAGAACTGCCCCACAGGGTTTCCAAGGAACGCCTGGTGGATTCGAACTGCCAGCCTTTTGGTTAGCAGCCGTAGCTCTTAACCACTATGCCACCAGGGTTTCCGCTTAACTATCAGCACCCATAATTTATAGGTTACAACACTGGTGGTGTGTTTTTCATACACCATCATATGATATAGGATATATGCTCCTATATGTTCATTTAAAAAAACTAAAGCAGTGCAGAAGAATATAAAATAAAAAGCCAAGGTCAACTCCTTTTCTGCACCACAATTGGCCATTGTAATATGGCCAATAATATTTTGCAGCCTGAAAGTGAACTGAAATACGTGCTGCCATTTTGGTCTGGATTAACTTCAGCAAACAGCACATGAGAATTTTCTTTATCCTTTCACTGCTTAATTCCAGTATAGCCAAGCTCTGTTGAAAGACGGCCCAGTGGTAATCTCATTGTTTTCCAGAATAGTGTGATGGTAAGAGTGAGATTTGGACTCAGTAGATCTATATTTAAATCCTTGCACTGATCCTCAGTTTCCTCATCTGTGAATGGAGTCAATAATACTACCTGTCCAACAATGGTTTTGAGGCTCAAATAAGGTTGATCAATGTATAAAGTATAATGCTATGTGCAAAGAGTGGGGATTATATTACAAGAGAAGCATAGTTTTTTCCATGTTAATGAATTCTCCAGGAGCTTGATTTCTAAGTCCAGAAAATTCGAGTGGTATTATTATTATTATAGTATCATCCTTGCAACCTACTATTAAATGGAGAAAAGTCGTCTCTGTCAAGATAAAAAACATCATATCCATACTTTAAGAATTCCCCCTAAAATAAGTTGCTGAAGTACGGAAACGTTAACAAAGAAGCTTATGAATTCCTTCTAAGAGATGAAAGCTTAGAAAACTGCTTCTCTTGGCTGATTCAGGCCCACCCCTTCCCCAGGCTGCAGGGTAGGGAGGAGGGGGCAAGGAGGGATTAGATGACCTACCTCTCAAGGTTGCTTCTAGCCTGTGGTTTTTGTTTTTTGATGTTTATTTAAAGATTATGCTAATACTTCTGATGTGAAATCCTTTGTACACAAGGATGGTTGAAAATACAGGCTCATGACCTGCATCTATGCCTGCCTGGTTAAAATTGTGTATTTGAGATTAACGGGTCTCAAATGCTCATGTTTTATACAAGCCATTGTATCTCTTTTTTCTCCTTAAGATTTTTAAAAGTTGTAGTTTAGACTAAAGCAAGAGGGAGAAGGTTGATAAAAAATGCATTCGGGTATAGAAGGATTTAGATTATCTTAATAACTAAGCTCAGATATATTGCAGTTCAGAAAGATGAATGAATAATAATGAAGAGAGCAAAGCTTCAGGAGGTAATCCCCCCAGACAAGACATTGCTGGAGCGGCATATAAACTAGAAAAGAGTCCTTGTTAGGAGGGTACAGAGAGAAAATTCTCCAAATCCATAAGCGTTTTGTATCTAATAAGTAACTTGTATAGTATTTTAGGAGAATAAGATGTGAAGCCAGCCTGCCTGGGTTTAGATACCTCTTTTGCCTCTTACAAGCTGTGTGAACTTGGCAATTTACTTAACTCTTTGTGCCTCGTGTTCCTCATCTGTAAAATGGGGATAATAATAAGACCTACTGCTTAGGTTTGTTGTGAAGATTAAATGAGGTAATACATGCAAAGTGGTTAGCACAGTGGATAAATAATAGCTATTAATTACTTCAGATTCTTGACAGTTATATTGTTTTATTTTGTTTGCTTTTTGTTTCTTTACCTTTCATTATGGATGGTTGCAAACATATTCAAAAACAGGGAGTATAACAATCCCTATGTACTCATCAACAATTATCCATTTTGTGGCAGTCTTGTTTTATCTAGGCCCACTCCCCCACTCACTTCCCTTACTCCTACTTGATTATTTTGAGAAAAAAAAAAACAAAAACTCATATATCATATTATTTCATTTATAAATATTTCTGTATATTATCTCTAAAATAAGAGCGGCAAGCTATGGTCCACTCTCTGTTTTATAAATAAAGTTTTATTGGAATACAGCTACACTCACTTGTTTACTTATTGTATATGGCTGCATTTGTACTACAATGGTGGAGTTGATTAGTTGCAACAGAGACTTTATGGTCCACAAGCCAAAAATATTCACAAAAAATGTTTGCTATTTCCTGCTTTAATAGAGAAATTCTTCTGCTCTTTTTTAAACATAAAAACTCAAAATACCAAACCAGTTTCTGTTGAAGCAATTGGGACTCATGGTGACCCCACGTATACTGTGGTAGAACTGTGCTCCATCGGGTTTTCAATGGCTGATTTTTCAAAAGTAGATCGCCAGGTCTTTCTTCCAGACAGGACTTGAGCTTCCAACCTTCCAGTTAGCAGCCGAATGCATTAACCATTTGCACCATTTAACCACTATCCATTTTCACACTTAAAAACATTAAAAATAATGCGTTAATATCATCAAATAGCCAGTTGGTGATAAAATTTTCCCAAATGTCTCCTAAAATTTTTTAAGTGGATTTATTAAAAAACAGAATGCAAATGAGGTCTAAACATTTGGGTGATGTAGATCTGAAGTCATTTTCAATTTAATGGAGTCCTCTTTCCCCTCTTGCAATTTATCTGTTAAAAAATGGGGTCTTTGGTCTTTGTAGAGTTCTCTACATCTGTATTAACATGTTTTTATATCCCCTGTATTTCCTATAGATTTGTGGTTAGAACTAGAGGCTTGACTTGTGTCTTAGTCATCTAGTGCTGCTCCAACAGAAATACCACAAGTGGATGGCTTTACAAAGAGAAGTTTATTCCGTCACAGTCCAGTAGGCTACAAGTCCAAATTCAGGGTATCAGCTCCAGGAGAAGGCTTGCTTTCTCTGTCAGCTCTGGAGAAATGTCCTTGTGATGCATTAGCCTTCCCTTGGTCTGGGAGCTTCTCTGCGCAGGAACCTCAGGTCCAAAGGACACGCTCTGCTCCTGGCACTGCTTTCTTGGTAGTATGAGGTTCCCATGTGTCTCTGCTCGCTTCTCTCTTTTATAGCTCAAAAGAGACTGGATTAAAACACTGTCTAATCTTGTATAACCTCATCATAGTGATAGAGTTTACAACACATAAGGAAATCACATCAGATTACACAATCATACAATAACGACCTAGCCAAGTTGATACACACATTTTGGCGGGACACAATTCAATCCATGACAACTTGGTTAAGTTCAGTGACTTCGGTGAAAATATTTCAAGGGTAGCAGGCACCTGCACCAGGTGGCACAGTACAGCTATCTTTTTCTGACAATAGCAGATAGCCTGAATTTTATAAATGACTAAGTCTGAATAAAAATCAGCAGTGGAGGTGTTATCACTTTGTTAGGGGAAAGGTCCACCCATTACAACATTGTGAATTTATTCAAATTTATCTTTATTGATATATCACTGTGGTAGCCTCTTTACAGGTCTCCCTGCTTTCTGTACTTGCTTCCCTTCAACCTACTCTCAACCCAGCAGCCAGAATCATCTTTAAAAAATCCAAGTTGGATCATGTGACTCCTTTGCTCAAATCCCTCCAGTTATCTCTGACCATTCAGAATAAATGCTGAAATCCTTACAGTGGTTCATAACATTCTGCATAGCCTGCACCCTGCTCCTGTTCACATGACTCCAGCCCCACTCATCTCTTTGCAGATCCTTAAAGGTACCTGTCATATTCCTTCTTAGGGCTTTTGCACTGGCTATTCCCTTTACCTTTTCTACTCTTTCCCTAGATACCCACATGACTAATCCTGTCACAGACTTTATGTCTTTGCTTAAAAATCCCTGTTTTGATCACTCTGTTTAAATATCGCATCCTGCACCCTACCAAACACTCTTACCTTGGTCTACTTTTACATTTTCCAAAGTGTTAGTCACCTTCTAACATATTTTATAACTTACTTGGTTATTATGTCTATTGTTTATTTTCTATTTGTTCCTGCCAGAAGATAGCTTCCCTGAGCACAGGGTTCTTTGTTTTGTTCACTGAAGAATTGCATGCACCTAAATCAACGCATAGACATAGGAGGTGCCCCATATATAGTGTTGAATGAATGAATGAATTACTGTCACTTATACCTACAAAATAGGAGCCCTAGTGGTGCAGTGGTTAAACGCTTGGCTGCTAACTGAAAGGTTGGTGGTTCGAACACCCCAGCAACTCCACTGGAGAAAGATATGGCAGTTTTCTTTCCTAAAGAGTAAAAAAAAAAGTTGCTGTCAAGTTGATTCCGACTCATAGCAACCCTATAGGACTTAATAGAACTGCCCCGTAGGGTTTCCAAGAAATGGAAAGATTACAGCGTTGGAAATCCTATGGGGAAGTTCTACTTTGTCCTATTACCAGTGTGCAAAAGTAAATTAGTAAGCTTTTTGGAATGGCTTCCAACAGCCATTCAAGAGGCCCCCAGCGTAGAAGCACTGTGGAGCTTTATCTGCTAGGGGGAAAGATTGTTTTCTTCTATCACTGGGAGTACTGTGTCTCTCTGCAACTGCTATGTAACTTCTGACAACCTTGCTCAACCATATCCCAGAAGGAAATTAAGCTGATTATCCTGAATTTCATTCTGCTTCATGTGGTTGATATGGATTTGCTATAATTTTGATCCGGTAAAGAGTCAGTCAGTAGAAAATTAGAAATTTTAATGAAGATTCTCATTAGCTGTTCCTCACAAATAATGGGGCTATAATGTAATTTAAGACTCTTGGCAAAGCAATTCTCATTTCAATTCTCAGAAGTAATTATTGTTTAATGTTTATATCACTTTGTATTTCTTGAATGTTTTCAATTATTTTTTCCATTATTCTTTGCAAAACACACACACACACAAGTGTGCATGCTCGAGTTGAAAAGATGATTTTGGATCTTTTGCTTTTTAACCTGTAATGCTCAATGGATAAAAAACAAACAGACAAACAAATAAACAAACCACACCAAAACAAAAAACACTCTCTACATGATTTCTCTCCAGCAAATTCATGCACTGAACAAACCTGGATTAAAGATGGTGACTCGATGCCTCTCTGCCTTCAGAATCCCCATTCTCTTCTTTACCTTCTTCTACTCTTTTAGTTAAGTCAACTTTTGCTGTGCAACAACCACAAAATCTTAGCTGCATACACCTATGAGCATTTTTGCCTGGCTCATGCATCTTTGGGTTAACTGTGGTAATTCTGCTCTCTGCTGAAGAGGCAGCGTCTACCCTGGGGTATGTTTTTTGCCTGGCAGTGACTTGAGTCCAGTAGGATAAGCCAAAGCCAGAGCATATTTTAAGCCTTGCTGGTGGCATTTTCCATTGACCAAAGTAAGTCACATCGCCTCTTCCAAAGTTGTGGGGCAGAGAAGTTCATGCCACCCACCATGAGGCCACAGCCAGAGTTTTGGATATATTACGTATTCGTGAGGGTTCAGGGACAATGAAGTGCTGTAGACACAGGCAGCATCTTCCTCTTTTCCTCTTGCCCCATCCCCTCTCTGACTTGCCTTTAGGAGTATAGTGGCATTTGCAAGATGAGGACACAGTCAGATAACGTCTCAGCAAGAACATGATCTGTAAGGATGTACCAGGTGGAAACTCCAAGGAGACTACCCTGGGGCTTTCCCATGGGTACTAGGTAGACACCTAAAGCACCATAATTTTCTAAGCCTGTATCCACTCCCTTTGCAATGTGACTTTGAAGATCTCATCAAGAGGTGGGGGCCATTTCCCTCACCCTGGAATCTGGGCTGATGGTGACCAACTTTGGCTAATAAAATGCAGTGGAAGTGACGATGTGCCAATCCTAAGCCCAGACATGCAAAAGCATTGGATGGTTCTGTTCTCTGCTTGCCCCCGGCATGAGAATAATCCTAGGCTAGCATGCTGGAAGATGAGAAGACCATATGGAAGAGAGCGGGGACCTAGTTGTCTCTGCTGAAGCCATCCCTCACCAGCTAGTCCGTAGACACCCTGCCAGCTGATGTCAGACACAGGAGTGGACCCAGGAAATGGGCCCTGGCTAAGCCATAGAGATATAAGAAATAATAAACAGTTACTGTTTTAAGTCACTAAGTTTTGGGTCATTTTTAGGCAGAAATACTAACTAAAGCATCCTAGATACCTTGGGCTTACCTGTACCATAACACATTCTCAGATCCTGCATTATTTTTAGGGTACACTAGAGGTGCTGAAATACTCCCTGATGCCTTGCCTCATTCCCCAAACCTGTATCTCCACAGTTTATGAATTTTTTGTGTGACTGAGGGATACGCAAACCCGAAGACTTTTCCACAGTAAGTGTGTATAGCCATTTCCTTAGGAAGATCATGAGATACTAATTGATTTTGGAGAATGTGATTACTGCTACGATAAAAAGGAAAGCAAAGCATACAGCGTTTTCTGTTCAAGCTGTCAAGTGCATTCCAATTTATGTAACAACAGTGATTAATTTTAGCTGGGTAGAAAATCCATTTATTTTCTTTCAGGAAGTCAGTGGACTAGAGAGAAATCTCGCAGTAACCATTGTTTGGAATTTTAATCTCTATGTAGGAAGCTCAATAATTTGAAAATGATAGCTAATATACAGGAAAACCAACCCAAGACAGAGAAAGTTACTTGGCAGTATTGTGTATTACTGGAAATATGGGATAATGGGATTGAAATCAGATAAAAAGGTGAGAGGCCTGATATCAAAGCTCTGTTTTTTTCTCCTCCTTATTTTGCCAGCACTAAAATGCAGCATAAAATGAGAAATGCGGAGAGATAGGTGTGGTGATTTAGAGTTCGAATTTTTAGAATCATCAAGCATATTTAAGGGTGAGACCTTTGGGGTATAAGGAAAACATCACTTTACAAAAGTGTCAGACGAATGGTCCATGTTTGCAGCTGACCTTTAATTCCACTGTAAATTTTCTGTGGTTCAGTGTTCTGCCATCAGTATTTCTCTACCCATAACTGAACTAATAGGCTACTTTCACATCTGTGGGCATGTGTCACTAGGGTTTTTTTATGGTGTACTGTTGTAGTTAAACACTGGTGCTGGTTTTAATTAGCCTATCAAAGCAATGGGGGATGTATCACAAGGGAATTTTGCATCAAATAAGAGCTATGACAGATTTTTTCACACTCTTTTTTAATATACGGATAAACCTGTTGTTCTACTTTGAAAAAAGCTTCCCAATTGTGTGGTAGATTTGCCCTGTTCTTTTCACCGTCTTTGCCTGCTGTCCCTGCTGGAGGGCAGGGTCATTATTCTTTATGATATCAATGTCTAGCTCATATAAGCACTGAATAAATGAACCAGTCACTTTGAGGTTACAAAGGGGTCAGCTTCCAGCAAGCCTCTTTGTAGGGGCAATGGGAACACAGGGATCCACGATTTCTTTGCCTGCTAACCCTTGCTTGTTAAGTTTCCCTAACAGAAGGACTTTGCCTTAAAGTATTTCATGTGATGTTTTGGAATTCTTCCCGAGCCTCAGTGCTTGACAGGGGGTTGATCACAAAGGGAACTGCCTTGCACTGCAATGTCTTTTTAGATGACTCTTTAGGGGGAGAAAATACATTTTAAAAAATTTTTTAATTAAGAATGTGGATGCCATGAGGGCAAGGATTTTTGTCTGTTTTGCTCGTTGCTTTATCTCCAGCACCTAGAACAGTACCTGGCATATAGCATTGTTGCTCTGCAGTTGATTCTTACTCATAGTGACCCTATAGGACAGAGTAGAACTGACCCATACGGTCTCCAAGGAGCAGCTGGAGGATTCGAACTGCCAATCTTTTGTCAGCAGCCGAGCCCTTAACCACTGTGCCACCAGGGCTCCGGCATATAGCAGGTATTCAATGAATATCTGTTCAGTGAGTAAAAAGGAAGTTGATGGGAATAGAGAGCAAGAGATCTAGGTGAACTCTCACCCCAGCTGTAGACGCCCTGAACAACTAGTTACCTCTTCCTCAGATTCCCTGGCAGGACACCACTGCCTGGGGAAAAAGGGTAACACATCAGTTTTTAAAATAAATGTCCTTTATGCTTCCTTTCACCTTCCGTTTATCTGAAGCCCATCCCATCCCATCTTTTAGGCTCAGGTCAAGTCCAACTCCAACCACAACATGAGGTCTTTTATGATTACCACTCCCTCATGATCTCTTGTTTATCTGAACACCTGGGTTCCTAGATGATCACCCCCTTATTAGAACACCTGGGGGAACCTGATGATCTCCTCCTTATATGAATACTTGGGATCCCTGGTGGTCTCCCCCCACCCCCCACCCATGCACTTGGAATCAGTACTTTTCACTGGTACACTTCCATTTGCATTGCTTTGTATCACTTGCTATTTCTTTTTTTGTATTAATTTTATCATCTCTACCAGATTGTAAGTTTCTTTAGAGCAAATTTTGTCATCCCACTGAGGGAGAAAGATTAGAAACACGTGACTATTCATGTCTTTTACTGAGAAAACTCGGGAGAAAAAGCAATTCTGGCAGGTGAGAGTGAATGAGGGAGAACAAGTTGAACTCAACCTTGGATGTACTAAGTTTGATATATCTGTGATGAAAAGAAGTGGGGATGTCCAGCAGGAAATTTTATATATGTATCTGGAGCTCAGGAGGAAACCCTGGTGGTATAGTGGTTAAGATCTACAGCTGCTAACCAGAAGACTGGCAGTTCAAATCCACCAGGTGCTCCTTGGAAACCCTATGTGGCGGTTCTACTCTGTCCTGTAGACTAGCTATGAGTAGGAATCGACTCAACAGTGACGGGTTTGGTTTCGGGTTTGGAGTTCAGGAGAGAGCTGGGCTGGAGATGCACACTTGAGTGTCATTGGTGTATGGTTGGTAAGTAAAGTCATAGGAGTGGGTAAGATCACTCAGGGAGAATGTATAGAATGAAAAGAGGCCAGTGTAAAGCAGCATTTCTCAAACTTGAATGTGTGTACAAATCACCTGGTTGTAAAACTGCAGACTCTGATTCAGTAGGTCTAGAGTGGGGCCCAAGATTCTGCATTTCCACTAAGCTCTGAGATGATGTGGGTGCAGCTGATACACGGACCACACTTTGAAAACCAAGGATATGGATGGTCAAAACTTGGGGAACAACATTTAAATGAAAGGCAAAGGGTAAAAAAAGCTTTAAAGAGATTTTTCAGGTAACCAGAAATGGAATAAATTAGGAAAGATATTAGGTTTATGGAGCCAGGGGTGGAAAAAATTTGAAGAACACGCTCAACTCTGTCAAATATTGCTGGGAAAAAATCAGATAAATATTGAACAGGCTCTGCTGGATTTTTCTGGAGGAGGAATCGGAAGGTCATAGAGCAGTTTTACTGGAGTGATGAGAGTAGATTGCTTTAAAAGGACAGAGACAAAGCAAGCAGTAGAAATAAATGAACGTATAGGACTTTTTTTAAATTGTACTTTAGATGAAGGTTTACAGAACAAACTAGCTTCTTATTAAACAGTTAGTTCATATATTGTTTTATGACATTGGTTAACAACCCCACGACATGTCAACACTGTCCCTTCTCGACCTAGGGTTCCCTAGTACCAGCTTTCCTGTCCCCTCCTGCCTTCTAGTCCTTGCCCCTGGGCTGGTGTGCCCCTTTAGTCTCGTTTTGTCCCATGGGTCTGTCTAATCTTTGGCTAAAAGGTGAACCTTCAGAGTGACTTCATTACTGGGCTAAAAAGGTGTCTGGAGGCCATACTTGGGGTTTCCCGAGTCTCTGTCAGGCCAGTAAGTCTGGTCTTTTTTTGTGAGTTAGAACTTTGTTACATTTTTCTCCAGCTCTGTTCAGGACCCTCTATTGTGATCCCTGTCAGAGCAGTCAGTGGTGGTAGCTGGGCACCATGTATTTGTACTGGACTCAGTCTGGTGGAGGCCGGGGTAGTTGTGGTCTATTAGTCCTTTGGACTAATCTTTCCCTTGTGTCTTTAGTTTTCTTCATTTTCCCTTGCTCCTGAAGGGGTGAGACAAGTGGAGTATCTTAAATGACTCCTCACAGGTTTTAAGACCCCAGACGCTACTCACTAAAGTAGAATGTAGAACATTTTCTTTATAAACTATGTTATGCTAATTGAGCTAGATGTTCCCCGAGACCATGGTCCCCACCCCTCAGCCCAGTAATTTGGTCTGTCAGGGAGTTTGGATGTGTCTCTGCAGCTTCTATGACCTTGCCTTGGTCAAGTTCTGCTGGCTTCCCCAGTATTGTGTACGTCTTAGCCTTCACCAAAGTTAGCATTTACCTATTGTTTTTCCCTCCCACCCCTACCCTCCCTCATAACCATCAAAGATTGTTTCTTTTTGTGTGTAACCTTTTTCATGAGTTTTTACAGTAGTGGTCTCATACAATATTTATTCTTTTGTAATTGACTTATTTCACTCAGCATGATGCCGTCCAGATTCATCCATGTTGTGAGATGCTTCGCGGATTCATCATTGTTCTTTACCTTTGCAAAATACTCCATTGAGTGTATGTACCATAGTTTTTTAATCCATTCATCTGTTGATGGGGCTCTAGGTTGTTTCCATCTTTTTGGTATTGTGAACAATGCTGAAATGAACGTGGGTGTGTATATGTCTATTCGTGTAACAGCTCTTGTTTCTCTAGGACACATTCCTAGGAGTGGGATTGCTGGGTCATATGGTATTTCTATTTCTAGCTTTCCAAGGAAGTGCCATATCGTTTTCTGAAATGGTTGTACCATTTTGCATTCCCACCAGCAGTGTATAAGAGTTCCTATCTCCCCACAGCCTCTTCAACATTTGTTATTTTCTGGTTTTTTTTTATTTCTGCCAGTAATGCTGAGGTGAGACGGTATCTCATTGTGGTTTTGATTTGCATTTCTCTAATGGCTAGTGATCCTGAGCATTTCCTCATATGTCTCTTAGCTGCTCGAATGTCTTCTTTGGTCAAGTGTCTGTTCATTTCCTTTGCCCATTTTTTAATTGGATTGTTTGTCTTTTTGTTGTAGAGGTGTTGGATTTTCCTGTAGATTTTAGAGATTAAACGTTTGACGGATCTGTCATAGCCAAAATTTTTTCCCCAGTCTGCAGGTTTTCTTTTTACTCTTTTGGTGAAGTCTTTTGATGAGCATACGTGTTTAATTTTTAGAAGATCCCAGTTATCTAGCTTATCTTCTGGAATTTGTATGTTGTTAGTTATGGTTTGTAACCTGCTAATGCTGTGTATTAGGGTCTCTAGTATTGATCCTATTTTTCCTTCTATGATCTTTATAGTTTTTGGTTTTATATTTAGGTCTTTGATCCATTTTGAATTAGTTATTGTGTATGGTGTGAGTTATGAGTCCTGTTTCATTTTTTTGTAGATGGATATCCAGTTTTGTCAGCACCATTTGTTAAAAAGACTGTCTTTTCCCCACTTGATGGACTTTGGGCCCTTTTCGGAAATCAGATGACTGTAGGTGGATGGATTTACATCTGGGTTCTTGATTGTGTTCCATTGGTCAATGTATCTGTAGTTGTACCAGTACCAAGCTGTTTTGACTTCTGTAGCTGTATAGTATGTTCTGAGTTCAGGTAGAGTGAGTCCTCCCACTTTCTTCTTCTTCTTCAATAGTCCTTTTCTTATCCAGGGCCCCTTCCCTTTCCATATAAAGTTAATGATTGTTTTTTCCATCTCTTTAAAGAATGTTGTTGGTATTTGGATCAGAAATGCATTGTATTTGTAGATTGCTTAGGTAGATTTGTCATTTTCACAATATTGAGTCTAGCTATCCATGAGCATGGTATGTTTTTCCATTTATGTAGATCCCTTTGGGTTTCTTGCAGTAGTGTTTTGTAGTTTTCTTTATATAGGTCTTTTACATCCCTGGTTAGATTTATTCCTAAGTATTTTATTTTTTTAGTGACTATTATAAATGGTATTATTTTCCTGATTTCCTTTTCATAGTTCTCTTTGTTGGTGTATAGGAATCCAATGGATTGTTTTATGTTTATCTTGTATTCTCCTACTCTGCTGCATCTCTCTATTAGTTCCAGTAGTTTTCTTGTGGAGTCTTTAGGGTTTTCTCTGTATAGTATCATATCATCTGCAAATACAGACAGTTTTACTTCTTCATTACCAGTATGGATGCGCTTTATTTCTTTTCCTTGCCTTATTGCTCTAGCTAGGATTTATAGCACAATGTTAAATAGGAGTGGTGATAAAGGACATCCTTGTCTTGTTCCTGTTCTTAAGGGGAATGTTTTCAGCCTCTCTCCATTAAGAATGATATTGGCTGTTGGTTTTGTATAGATGTCCTTTATTATGTTGAGGACTTTCCCTTTTATACCTATTTTACTGAGAGTTTTTATCAGGAATGGGTGTTGGACTTTGTCGAATGCCTTTTCTGCATCCATTGAGATGATCATGTGGTTCTTTTCTTTCCTTTTATTTATGTGGTGGATTACGTTGTTTGATTTTCTAGTGTTGAACCATCCTTGCATACCTGGTATGAATGATACTTGGTTGTGGTGTATTATTTTTTTGATATGATGCTGAATTCTATTGGCTAGAATTTTGTTGAGAATGTTTGCATCTATAGTCATAAGAGATATTCGTCTGTAATTTTCTTTTTTTGTGGTGTTTTTGCATGGTTTTGGTATCAGGGTTATGCTGGCTTCAGAGAATGAGTTTGGAAGTATCCCTTCCTTTTCTATGTTCTGAAATAGTTTGAGTAGTACTGGTGTAAGCTCTTCTCTGGATGTTTGGTAGAATTTTCCAGTGGAGCCATCTGGGCCAGGGCTTTTTTTTGTAGGTTTTTTTCTTTTCTTTTTTAAATTACCTGTTCAATCTCTTCTCTTGTTATGACTCTGTTCAGATTTTCAACATCAGTTTGTGATAGTTTGGGTAGGTAGTGTGTTTCTAGAAATTTGTCCATTTCCTCTAGATTTTCAAATTTTTTGGAGTATAGTTTTTCATAATACTCTTTTATGATCCTTTTTATTTCAGTTGGGTCTGTTGTAATGCCCCCCATTTCATTTCTTATTTGGGTTATTTGCGTCCTCTCCTGTTTTTCTTTTATTAGTTTGGTTAGTGGTTTGTCAATTTTGTTGATCCTTTCAAAGAACCACCTTTTGATTTTGTTGATTCTTTCTATTGTTTTCTATTTCGTTTACATCTGCTCTGATCTTTATTATTTCCTTTCTCCTGGTGGCTGTAGGCTTCTTTTGTTGTTCTTTTTCTGTTTGTTCAAGTTGTAGGGCTAATGTTTTGATTTTGTCCCTTTCTTCTTTTTTGATGTGTGCATCTATTGCAATAAATTGACCTCTGTGTCCCAAAGGTTTTGGTATGATGTATTTTCATTCTTGTTTGTTTCTAGGAATTTTTTTGATGCCATCTTTGATTTCCTCTATTACCCAGTGGTCTGTAAGCAGGGTGTTATTTAGTTTCCATGTAATTGTTTTTTTTTCCTTTCTCTTCCTGTTAATTTCTACTTTGATGGTGCTGTGATCAGAGAAGAGACTTTGTATTACCTCAGTGTTTTGGATTTTGTTGATGGTTGCTTTGTGGCCTAAGATGTGGTCTATTTGTAGAATGTTCCATGTGCATTGGAAAAGAATGTGTACTTTGCAGCTGTTGGATAGAGTGTTCTATATATGTCTGTAAGGTTAAGTTGGTTGATTGTGGCCTTTAGATCTTCTGTATCTTTGTTGAGTTTCTTTCTAGATGTTCTGTCCTTTACTGAGAGTGGTGTGTTGAAAGTCTCCTATTATTATAGTGGAACTGTCAGTTTCTCTTTTCAGTGCTGTTAAAGTTTGTTTTATGTATTTTGGAGCCCTGTCATTGGTTGCATAGATATTTATTATGGTTAGGTCTTCATGCTGGATTGTCCCTTTAATTATGATATAGTGCCCTTCTTTATCTTTTATGGTGGATTTTGTTTTAAAGTCTGTTTCATCTGAGATTAGTATCGCCACTCCTGATCTTTTTTGGTGGCTGTTTGCTTGATATTTTTTTTCCATGCTTTGATTTTTAATAAATTTATGTCTTTGTTTCTGATGTGTGTCTCTTGTAGACAGCATATTGATGGGTCCTGTTTTTTATCCATTCTGTCAGTCTCTGTCTCTTTATGGATGCATTTAGGCGATTTACATTCAATGTAATTATTGATAGGTGTGAGTTTATTGCTGTCATTTCATAGTACTTTTTTTCTGTGGTGCTGACGATTTCTTTGTTCCTCTTACTCTCCTGTGCTGAATTCCTTTTGTTTGTGGATTTTGTTTTCATTTCTTTTATTTTTGTAGGTTTTGTTTGTACTGAGACTTTATGTTCTTCTTCTTTATTTTGATGAGTAGGTTTGTTAACTTTCTTTGTGGTTACCTTGAAATTCACCCTTATCTTCATAAGTTTGAACCAGTCTATAATTACTTGGTATCACCTTGACTTCTTCTCCATTAGAAA
Source organism: Dugong dugon (assembly GCA_030035585.1). NCBI lineage: Eukaryota > Metazoa > Chordata > Mammalia > Sirenia > Dugongidae > Dugong > Dugong dugon. The sequence goes on along the minus strand of CM057480.1, from coordinate 13,668,191 downwards.
GTTCTATACCTACACCATTTATTCCCTCTTTTAGTGTTCTGACGTTGTTGTCATTTGCACATTAACCTCTCTGGTTCCCTGTTGTAAATCTTTTGGTTCTGAATAGTCCTTGAGAGTTCATTTCCTATGTTGGTATTTGGCTGGTGTGATCTGGTGCCCTAGAATCAGGCTGTCATCTGATGTTGTTTGTTCTCAGATGTTGTTTGTTCTCAGACCAAAGGACTACCTTTAATAATTCTTGTAAGTTTGGTTTGGTTTTTACATTTTCCCTGAATTTCTGTTCATTTGGAAGTTTCCTAATTTCACCATCATATTTGGATGAGAGTTTTGTAGGATATAGTGTTCTTGGTTGATAGTTTTCTTCTCTCAAGGTTTTATATATGTCATCTCATTGCCTTCTTGCCTACGTGGTTTCTGCCAAGTAATCAGAGCTTAGTCTTATTGTTTTGCTTCTGTATGTGACTTTTTGTTTTTCTTGAGCTGCTCTCAGGATTCTTTCATTGTTTTTGGTTTTAGCGCTTGTGATTATGATATGCCTTGATGATTTTCTTTTGGAGGTCTATCGTATGTGGGGTTCATTGAGCTTCTTGGATGGTCAGCTTTTCATCTTTCATGATATTAGGGAAGTTTTCTGCCAGCAATTCTTCAGTGATCCTGTCTATATTTTCCATTTTCGCCCCCTGTTCTGGCACTCCAGTCACTTGAAATTTTTTGCTTTTAATTGTATCCCACATTATTCTCAGAGTTGCTTCATTTTTCTTCATTCTTTTTCTGATTTTTCCTCAAACAGAGTTGTAGCCAAGTGTTTTTCTTCAATTTCGCTGATCCTGTCTTCCATCATTTCAAAAGTGTTCCTCAGCACTTCTATGACACTGTCCATTTCTGAAATCTGGTTGTTTATCTTATGGATTTCTAATTGTTGTTTTTGTATAATTTCTAGTTGTGAATTTATTTTAGCATTTTGTTCCTGTTTTATTTTCCTGAATTTTTTTGTCTGTATTTTCCATGAATTTGTCTGCCTTTTCCATCAATTTGTCTATTTTTTCCTCATTTTGGTCTGCTTTTTGCTTCAACTCTTGGCTAGCTCTGAACAGTAGAGATTTGAATTCCCTATCAGTTAGTTCTAGTGCCTTTTCTTCTACTGGAAAGTCATCTGGTGTTTTATTTTGAATGCCTACTAGAAACATCCTGTCCTATTTAATAGGTTTCAATATTGTCTGCTGTCTTCAGGACATTCAGTAGTTATTTTTTTTTGTTTATTGATTGTATATTTGTTTTGTCCTGTGTTTTTGTTTTATTTGACATCTGAGCAGGCGGGTTGTGCGTTTGTTCTTTGCCATCTGCTCATCTGTGGACATATTTTTCACTTCCTTGTCCAATGGGCAGGGCCAGTTGCTCAGTTATGGTGCAGCAGGGCAGGGGACCGTCTGGGATGCATTGTTTGTGGCAGGTACTGGGGCTGACAAGGTGAGCCGGGGGTTAGTGCAAGGCAGGTTCTGGTAGGCCGTGCCTGTGCTGCTTGGGAGTGTGATGTTCAGCACACAGTACAATGTTCAGCAAACGGTGCAGATAGCCAGGAAGGAGGAGGAGAAGGAGGTTGTCATGTGTGGAGCTAGGTTGTGTATGGGAAAGGAGAGAGAGAGGAAAGAGAAAGAGGAGCCAAAAAAAAAAGGCGCTGAAAGAACCTGCCATTGGAGTGGAGAGACAAGAAACTGAGAAATGAAGAAAAATAAAAAGGAAAAAAAAAATGTTCCCAGGGATCCCACTGGCGGGCTGTGCAGACCAGGGAAGTGGGTCCCGAGCCACACAGTACAGCCTGACTAGAAGGGGTGGCACCAAGTATTCAGTGAAAAGGAAAAGAAGGTAAGTAGAAAGAGATGAGAAACTGAGAAATGAAGTAAAATAAAAGCGGGGGGGGGGGGGGAGAGAAAAAAAGAAAAAGAAAAAAAGAAGCGCCCCGGAGATCCTGCCAGCTTGGCAGCACAGACTGGGGAAGTAGTTTCCCAGCCAAGCGGCACTTCACAGCCAGTCTAGAAGAAGCAAAGATGGCACACGGGGTCAAGTGTTTGAGAGAAAAGAGGGGGAGGAGGTGAAAGGCTGGGAAGAAACAAAAAGAGGCCAAAAAAGGAACACCAGCAACAAAGAAATGTCAATGAAGAAGTCAGCCATTTTGGGCAGGGCAAATCCTTGTGGCACAGAATCAGTGCCTCCCGTGTCAGGGTTGTGGCCCACTGGCAAGTGGCTGATCAGCCCTCTGGGAAGCATCAGATCAGCCTGCCGGGAAGCCAAGAATTTGCCCACCGAGAAGCTGCAGATTGGCTCCCTGGGAAGCCACGGATCGGTCAGCCAGGAAGCGGTGAAGCCTGAGGAGGGGAGGTAGGATGAGGGGTGGGAAAGCATGTCTCACTGGTTATTGGATGCTCTGTCTCCTGCTGGGAGCTCCGTGAATCTGCCTTCCCATACTCCCTGTCCACCAGTCTCCGACAGGAGTCCAGGATCTGTGCTGTGTTAGCTGATAGAGGATCTCTGCTCGTAACTCTCCTTGCTCTCTCAGTCAGTTTCTTATTCCATTTGGTGCTTGGTTGAGTTCTTTATCTCTTCACTTGACGCTTAGGGTTCCAAGACTGATGTTTGTCTCTGTTTTACTTAGTTTTTCAGGTCTTTGCTGTGGAGGGGTGGCATGGTGCTTCTGTCTATAGGGCCATGTTGGTTCTGCTATAGGACTCTTTAAGATAAGAGAAATCTGAACATGCTCATATGCTGGAGAGAAAGAGGAAGCGAAAAGAAAAGGTTGAATATGCAAGAGATGGGATAATTGATGCAGCAATTCTTAAAAAGGTGGGAGGTGACTGGAATGAGGCTCAAACAAGAGGCAAGGAGGATAAGTAAAGTGGCTTCTAAGTCTGAAAGCTGAGGGAGGGAACAGAAGTTTAGGGAAATGGAGTTTCTGCTTGATGGCTGCCATTTCTCTATGATGGAAGTGTAGAGATGACCACTGAAATTGACAGGAGAAGGTAGTATGCAAAGTTAGGGAGCTTGAAGAAAATGGTGAAGATTTGAAATAGCTATTGAGAATAATAGAAAAGAAAATTGACTAGGGATCAGATTTCTGGGTAGCACTGAGTTTCCAGTTGAAATTTGAAGCCTTGAATTTATAATGGCACCAATGCTCATGGTTATGTGATTTTTTTTTTTTATTTTTATTTTTTAACCAAGAGAGAACTCAATAACCTGGCTGCAAGTGCAGAATAGATGATTCCTGGTTGTGGTTCTCTTGGGAGGTGTATAGTCCACATAAGGTGTCTCAGATTATTGGCACACATACTCGGGTACACCAACATTTACCTGTAAACCTGGAATATGTCATTTAAGATCTTTAGGATTGAATTTTTATTTCACCTATTCCACTGGTTAATGAGGATTTGGATCTAGGGGAATCACTCTGGTTTCCACCTCAAAGAGCTATTAGGGAGCCTTCAACAAAAATTAAAAGCCAGGATATCTTATTCTCTAGACCTTCACAGTCCAATATATTAGCCTCTAGCTACATGTGGGAGCCCTGATAGCGCAGTTGTTAAGAGCTCACCTGCTGATCAAAAGGTTGGCAGTTCTAATTCACCAGCCATTCCTTGGAAACCCTATGGGGCAGTTCTACTCTGTCCTGTAGGGTCGCTGTAAGTCAAAATCGACTCAACGGTAATGGATTTGGTTTGGGCCACATGTGGTTATTAGACACTTAAAATGTGGCTAGTCTGAACTGAGTAAGCATAAAACACACACAAGATTTCAAGACATAGTATGAAAAAAAGAAAGGAAATATCTCACTAATAATTTTAAAATTGATTACATGTTGAAATGGTAAGATTTTGGATATATTAGGTTAAATAAAATATATTATTAAAATTATTTCCACCTTTTTTTACTTTTTGAAATGTGTCTACTAGAGAATATAAAATTACGTATATCTTACATTATAATTCTGTTGGATACAGTTACCCTAGAGTTTTCTCTTCTTTGGATCAATAAATGTTTACTCTTTACTTTTAATCCATTTTTGCTCATTATATTAATCAGTGTTCCAATGGCGTAACTAATCCAAGACTTTCCCTTCTGCCTGAATTGAGAGGATAGTTGACTACACCACCCACATTTTGCTTGCTACTATTTGGTGAAGCAATTGAGTCACTTCCTTGGGTTAACTAATAAATACTTGGCAGAAGTCATTTTGTCTGACAACTTGCCAGTTACACAGAAGTTAAAAGTCTAACCCACACAATTCAACTAGTTCTTTTGATGTGCTGACCTGGTTCTCTATTACGAGGGATAAACTTCTCCCAATATTCATATAGGTAGGATTCTGGGAAAGGTTATAACTGGTTCTACTTGAGTCATATGTACATTCTTTCTTTTTTTTTTTAAATTTTATTGTGCTTTAGTTGAAAGTTTACAGCCCAAGTTAGTTTCTCATTCAAAAATGTGTACATATATTATTTTGTGACATTGGTTGCAATACCCACAATGTGACAGCACACCCCCCTTTTCACCCCAGCTTCTCTGTGTCCATTCGTCCAGTTCCTGTCCCTTCCTGTATTCTCATCTTGCTTTTTGGCAGGTGTTTCCCATTTGGTCTTGTGTACTTGATGGAACTAAGAAGCACATTCCTCACATGTGTTGTTTGTTTTATAGGTCTATCTAATCTTTGTTTGAAAAGTGGGTTTTGGGAGTAGTTTCCGTTTTGAGTTAGCAGTGTCCGGGGGCCATGGTCTCAAGGGTTCCTCCAGTCTCTGTCAGACCAGTAAGTCTAGTCTTTTTTCATGAATTTGAATTTTATTCTACATTTTTCTCCCACTTTGTCCGAGACTCTCTGTAGTGATCCCTGTCAGAGTGGTCAGGGTGGTAGCTGGGCACCATCTAGTTCTTCCGGCAAATGTACATTCTTGAACCAATCACTGGAGTCAGGAGGATATGGTACTTGCCTGACTCAGTTTGGGTCTCATGCCCACTTCTGTGGCTAGTGGGGAAGGTTTATTATTAGAAGAAAGGAGAGATGAAAGCATGTTTGCTGAGCAAAAAGAAATACTAGTTACTACAGTCTACTATAACCAGCAAGACTAAGCCTCTTACTTGAAAGGCAGGTTAAGTTGTGCCTCTCCTTGCTTAGTTTGCATGTCTCTGAGTTTAAGCAAACTGAAGTTTATCTGAACAAATTTGTGTAACTAAGAGAATCATATCACCCCGAATCATAGATTGACAACTTGAAAGTAAAACACCTATGCTTTTCCACAGTATTTGCATAGTTTCATATGGCAAAGGCATAAAAAGCACTTAGCTGTAAATGCCAAGTAATTATATCCTACTGAAAATGATAAGGTCATTACCGACAATAAGTTAGTGTGCAACCTGCTGGAGAAAAAGAGCCTTTGAATTTATCCTGCAATTAGTCCATATTTGTTGAGTGTGTTCCAGAAAAATGTCTTCTGGCCCATGTTCAATATATTTTAAGAATAATATCCCTATTATTTAAAATCTGGCTTAGTACTATATGGAAAACTAATGCTTAGATTTGGTTAAATTAAGTTCTGGGAGTTCTCTTTGAAAGGAAAATAATTCTGGAGATGTGAAATTTAGCTATTTCTTTTCTTCAACAGATTATGATTTTATTTTTATTGTGTGTTTTTCTTTACCTGCTTTTTAGGGGAGGATTTAGAACTTAATCTGTCAAAAATCATTGAAGAAATACAAGGATATACTGGGTTTCAACATGTAATTAAATTAACTTGCGTAGCAATTTACTGTCCTTGATGTTTTCTCGTTCATTATCTAATTAAATCCTCACAGCATCCCTGTGAGGAAAGTCATGATAAATAGAAACATGGAGAATCAGAAATGTTAAGAATTTTTCTAAGGCACAGAGATAGTAAGTAACAGAGCTGGGACTAAAACCCCTGGCTTCTATATCAGATAGGATACTTTTGGCTACACATGACAGGATACCTGACTAACAGTGGCTTAAACAATAAAGATATTTAATTATCTTACATAAAAAGAAGACTGGAGGCAAGTGGTTCCAGGTTGGTTCAAGGAGCTAAACTGGTGTCTCTTTGATTCTCTTGACCTTCTCCTCAAGGCCACAAGATGGTTGTAGTAGCTCCAAATATCACATCTTCACACTGAAGAATCTAAAGCAAGAAGGAAGGTAAGAGACTCTTCTCTTTCTCCCTCCCTCCTCCTCCCCTTGTTCCCTACCTCCATTCTTTCCTTTTCTATTATTTTAAATCAGGAGGAAAATCTTTCTAAGAAATCCAGTCTCAAAAGATTTCTCCACATATCTAACTGACCAGAACTTGTTTACGTGCTTGTCTCTAGTTGTCAGGAAGGCTGGGAAAGTGAATAGCTGACGTTTTTAATCTCTATCATTGGAGGCAGGTTTTGCCATAAAAGATGAAGGGATTGAGAAGGGAATATAGGGCTGATAACCTACAATGTCTACTACATCTCTGGACTCAAACTCCAGTACTCTTTTAATTTTCTCTCATTAAATTTATTTGTATTGTTCACAAATAGAACTAGAATTTATTCATTCAGAAACTGCTGGGAGCCTTATTTTTATCAGATAGTGTGGCAGATGCTGTAGGGCTACAAATATTAATAGTTGCAGTTCTTGCCTTTAAGGAGCATATGATTAACGAAAAGAGGCAGGACCTGAGTGGAAATAAATGTAAATCAAAATATAAGTGTGGTCAGAACCTGAATGGAAATAACTGAAAATAAGTATGTAAGTGCAATCGTACTATAAAAATGAACTACGGGAGTTCAGAGTAAAGAAACAATTGTCACTAGTATTATGAAAGAAAGTTTAAAGACTTCCTGGAGGAGGTGGCATTTGAGTTAAACTTTGTAAGATGGATTGGCTTTTAATGGAGATGTAGGATAGGAGACAAACCAATGGCTTAGAGGTAGGGAATTATAAAACATGTTAGGGAAAGGAAATTTGGAGGTCATATTTAGAAATATCTTCTATGACATTTCTGATCGATGGTTATTCAGCCTCTGCTTCATTACATCTGGTATCATAGTTCATTTTCTCACAAGGCAACTCTACCAATTGCTGGACCCCTCTAGTAGGCATAGGGTGAGCAGTGATTCTCAAGGTATGGTCTGAAGTCTCATTGGCTGCAAATTCATTCAGATAGAAAAGTTATAGAGTTAAATGATGTGCATTTCTATAAATTTTCATATCTATGTACAGGTAAGTGCTATTAGCTCTTAGGATTTGTGGTACCAAATAACTAAATCTCTCTTTTCCTTCCAAACACCCATCCTTTCCCCATGTTTGGAAGTGATTGTGCTACTGAGAACTCCGGGTCCTGCTCAGCGTGACTCAGTCTGGGGCCAAAAAGACAGAGACCGAGTTTGGGAGAACGAAAGGCAACTTTATTGATTGGCCAAGCAAGGAGACAGTCGGGGCTAAGTGACTTCCAAGACTGCTCTCAGGCAGCCTATTGAGGCTGGTTTACATAGGCAAGATCAGTTACAAAATACAAGATGGCACACACACAGGTACAGAGTTCCAGAATAAGTAAGCATTTTCTAGAGCCTGGGTTCGATTCCCTGTGCAGGAGGAAGTTAGCCATTTTTGTTCATTAGCATGTCAACTCTCCACCCAGGGGCGGCGAATTTACCATGCATGAGACAGTGAGCTAAAGGTTATCTGGAGTGCCAAGATGGAGGGCAGGACCTGTTTCAGCCAGTTCCAGCTAGCCAGTGGCTGTTTCTTTTCAAGGGAGTTCTGAGGAGACAAAAAACAACTTCAGGAAATGTGCTGGGTGAGGGGCTGTCCTAAGGAGACAATGATTTTAAGAAAATGGCTCTAGCCCTGTCTTAATTGAATTGGAAGCCTAACAGGTGGAAAAACCATTTTCAACTTTATTGCTGATAAGGCTGGTTTTGAGAATTGGCTTGAGTCTATGTTGAGAATTAGGCTGCCCCCTAAGTCCAGACCTTGGGACAGCCATCTTTTCTTTGTTTCCCCAGAAAAAGGCCCTAAGACAAGGCTTTGAGAGCAAGTACATTTGGGAGTTGCAAGGAACCTCAGTAGTAGAGTAGAGAAGAGACACAAAGAAGAGAAATTAGTGTGTCTTTAAACTAGCTACCACAGTGGATGATTAGATTTTAATCTCCGCAGGGAAAACACTGGAAAATGTTATGAAACACAGCCCCAGGTGTGTCTCACCTGAGGGGCAAGGGAGCTGGGACATTTACATTCCAACTCCTGAGAGTCAGTTGTTGACACTCTTGAAGATTTTAGTTGCTAGTCTCTGAACTTCTGTTTCTGGGCAGAATTCCTCAGGCACAGAGGTGCAGATACTAGTGATTGGAAGTCAGAAACATTGAAAAATCTGAGGAATATGGGTGGGGCACTGATAGCATCTGCTACAAGTCTTTATGGAAGATTGGATCTTTGGAATAGATACATTTACACACAATAGCAGCCTCACCTTTGCTGAGCCCCAGTAGTGGTGAATCCAGGGAAACGGGTCTGTAGTTCTGCTTTTACAGGACAGGCCTGACTCATGTGTGTTTACCACAAGGAAGGGATAGACCTATTTTTGGTTAGGCAAGTCCCAAAGGAAGAGGGACCCCAAAGGTCGTGGACCACATCTGCTCAGTTCCTTCTCCCAATTTTACCAATCAGATAAACAAGAGGGTATGGAGAAAAGAGGCTGAGAGTGTGCCTCCAAAACTTTTTCCTTTTGGAGTGGAGGATAAAGGTTTTTCCCTTAATGCTTCCTAGACATCTATTGAGTTATAGTGGGTTACAGAATTTGGTATTAAAAAGCTAAAATGAATGTAACGCCAGTTCAGCATTCCGTTAGGAAATCTGGCTGCAGTATGTTGCTTGGAAATGCTGCAAAGCTCCTAGTGTATGTTCACATTCAGATACCTGGAATCCCTAACATTTTGATATATGAAGTGGCAGACTGAATTGAAATTATGGCAGCCGAATTTGTGTGCACACTCATACTAATCCAAGACCAAGGTATATACATTAGTCTTCTCTGACAATAAGCCATTCTCAAGAACTTTAAGTGGTCTTGAGGAATATTGTGGAACAATGGCCAATTTCGGATCACTGTGCTAGGCTTGCTAGTTAATATCTAATTATTGTTACTGTTTTTTTTCCTTAATACATTTTTTTATTAGTACCCTGTGGCCAAGATACTTGTAAATGGGGTACCATCAGAGTTGGCTATTGATCAGCCCATAGTTTTGGAGCAAGGTTTAGAGCCATGGAAGTGTGGACCCAGAACTCACATCTGGTTATTTTAAACCACTGAGGTCTGTCTAACATGAGAGTCTCATAGATGAGATGAATCTTCTCCATGAAACTCAGCTTTTATACTTAGATATTTTTAGGGGCAGAAAGTTTTCATATCTTTTCCTACTTAGAGAATATTTCCCAAAAGATGAAGCTTTGGGCTCTTTGAGGGTAGAGTCTTTGTCATGTACACTTTTTAAAAAGTTCCTATAGCCCTTGATCTAGTGCATTGTATATAGCAAGAGTTCAATACATGATATAATTATTTCTTAGAGGTTTCAAGCAGATTATTAAATATAGTCTCAAACTGAAACATTCTCCTTATTGGACATCAAGAGCCTCAGAACTAATACTAGAACTATACTTGTAATATAAGTGTATTGGATAGAGAAATAGGTTTAGTTTAAAAATAATTCAGAAGTATTTGTTTTGAAATAATACATACAAAAAAGTATAAAGTATAATATAACAAACACCTTTGTACTTTCCACCCAGCTTAATAAATAAATGAAATCTGTTTTTCAAATGAATAGTTACTGTCTTTTTTTATGGATAAAAGCTAGGACTTCAACTCTAAATCAGGAATTAAATTAAGTAAAATGGTTTATTTGCCCCCTGTGGTGCAATGTGCAATGAATTACTTAATATGGCCCCTCTAGCCATAGTCTTTGTAACTCCTACCAAATGATCTTGTGGGACCATGCAAGTAAGGCCTATGGAATACTAACAAAGGGATTGGTCAGTTTTGCCATCCTGGTAGGCTTAAAATGAGCCATCCTAGAGGCGGGATGAGAGGATCTCTGCACCACCAAGAAGAAAAGCCTGGAGTGGAGTGTGTCCTTTGGACCTGGGATCCCTGTGCTGAGACCCTCCTAGACCCAGGAGACAGAGAGAGAGAAAGAGATGTGTAATACCGAAGATGGCAAAACAGAAAGAAGCAGCCACGGAGAAAAGGCAGCAGCAGAGGCAGCAGAACCAGGAGACTGGCAGGATATGTAGTAGTGGGCTTCCCTGCTTGCGGAGCAAGAAAGCGGAGCACCTTTGGGTCGGAGGCTTGCTAGTGGAGCAGGGTGCCTCTGGGCACTTGGTGGAGCTAGGTTTGCTCACCCTCTGAGCTAGAACTGAGCCAGAGAGAAGCATGCCTGCAGGCACAGCTGAAAAGAGGCTGTCCTGATAGAAGAACTGCATCCTGAGCATTCTTGAACCTGAGTTGTGACCTGTTACTTCCCTAATAAACTCTATAACTGTGAGTATGGTCTGTGAGTTCTGTGTAGCCATTGCAATGAATTATTGAACTCAGCAGAGAAGTAGAGAGTGTTACGGGAGGGACAGCTGGTGTCAGAATTGATAAAGATGGTAGAGAGAGGAGGCACGTCTGACCTCTGCCTCATAGGAATCAGCCTTGGACTGTTGATCTGGATTCTCCTTACTCCTTGTGAAGTTAGAGGAGGTCAGCACTGCCCTCATGCCATTTTTACACTCTGCCATATTTGATTTTAAAGATTAGTTATTTACTTATTCTTTTTTTTTCTTTTGAGCACTTTGTTGCTTCTGTAAAAACGAAACATGTACATTATACAAATTTCAAATAATACAGAGATTGTAACAAGTACCTGAAACTCTACAATTTAAAGAAAACCGTGGATTACAATCTTCCAAATACTTCTTATGCATACAACATATGTAGAAATATGTATGCATTTTACATGAATGAACTCATACCATCCATTCTATTCCATAGGTTGCTCCTCCCCCCACTCATACAACATGTGGTGGATATCTTTCCATATAAAGAAGAAAAGGACCTGCATCAATTTAGTAGCTGCATAAATTTTTCTTTCTTTTTCTTTTTTATATCATGATATGCTTAAACACACCCCTACTGATGGTTATTTAGGTTGTTTCTAGTTTTTCCATATTGTAATCAGTACTTTGATGAACAGTCCTATGTATAGTTTTTTCTTTTTTTTTATCTTCTTAAAATATTCCCTTGGGTAAATTGTTAATAGTAGATAATGGTAGGTTGTGCCCAGGGCCCCGTTTTCCCCTCCTTATTGTATCCAGGTCTTTTGCCATGTAAATTTTCAGTGCTCTCCCACTATGAACAGGATGTAATGTTCCATGCCTGGGATCAGGATGATTTGCTTTGGCAAATGTGATATTAGAAATGTGATCCAAGCAGAGTCTTCAAAAGTGTTTTTCCGATTGGGTTTCTGCTATTGCCATGTGAAGGACATGCCCGGCAAGCCTTCTGGTTCCAGAAGGACAATACGAGCAGAACTTTCCTAGCTAAGCTAATTCAATAAAGGTCTAACTAGAAAAGAACTGCCCACACAACCCACAGATGACTGAGTGAGCCTAGCAAGATCAGCAGAACATGCAGCCAGTCCACAGATTAAAAAAACCCAAAAAAACCAACTCATTGCACTCAACTTGATTCCGACTCATAGTGATCCTATAGGACAGAGTAGAGCTGCTCCATAGAGTTTCCAAGGAGTGGCTGGTAGATTCAAACTGCTGACCTTTGCATTAGCAGCCCAGCTCTTCAACCACTGCACCACCAGGGCCACCACAGATAGGTGAACAATAAATGCTTGTTTTTGTATGCCACTGAGGATTTGTGGTTGTTTATTATACAGCATTAATGTGAAAATAGCTGATACAATGATATTTGACCATTTTTTTTTATTGGTACATTTATTGATTGATAAGTTTTAAACCATGACGTATTTTTCTAATTTTTTTCAAGGCAATTAGTACAGTTTTGCTAAAGTGAAGAAGTACATCCATTATCGTTAGATCAATATAAAACAAAAAAGCAAAAAAAAAAAAAAAAAAAAAAACTACCTTGGTAGATTCTACTCTTGATCCTAACGTGACTTTTTTGATCTACCTTGTCTTCAATTGTATATATGAAAAGCTTTTCCATGGTGAAAAAGTAGATAAGTAATTATTTGTTCAATTACAGAAAGAAAACAAAAGAGTTAACTTACTAAGAACAAAAAAAAGTTAAATTACTAAGAATAAATCAAAGGAACAAATTTATTTATTATTTACTTTTTTGCATTAAAAAAAATTATTGGACTTAAGATGAAGTTTTACAGAACAAGCTAGCTTCTCTTTAAGCCATTAGTACACGTATTGTTTTTTTTGTTTGTTTATTGTTGTAGTTTAAATGAAGTTTACATTTCAAGTTAGTCTCCCATACAAAAATGTATACATACATTGTTATATGACTCTAACTGCTCTCTCAATACTGTGACAGCACACTCCTCCTTTCCGCCCCTGATTCTGCATGTCCATTCAACCGGCTCCTGACCCTCTCTGCCCTCCCATTTCACCTCCGGAGAGAAGCTGCCCGTTTACTCTCTTGTATCTACTTCAGCTAAGAGGTACACTCCTCACGAATATCACTTTATGTCCCACAGTCCAGTCCAATCCCTGTCTGAAGAGTTGGCCTCGGAAATTGTTTTAGTTCTGAGCTGACAGAGAATCCAGAGGCCATACTTTCCAGGGTTCCTCCAGTCTCATTAAGACCATTAAGTCTGGTCTTCTTACTAGAATGTGAGTTCTGCACCCCATCTTTCTCCTGCTCCATCAGGGACTCTATTGTATTCCCTGTCAGGGTGGTTATTGGTGGTAGCTGGGCACCATGTAGTTCTTCTGATCTCAGGCTGATGAAGTCTCTGGTTTATGGGGCCCTTTCTGTCTCTTGGGCTAATACTTTCCTTGTGTCTTTGGTGTTCTTCATTCTTCTTTACTCCAGGTGGTTTGGACCAGTTGATGCATCTTAGATAGCCGCTTGCAAGCTTTTAAGACCCCAGACACCACTCACCAAAGTAGGATGCAGAACATTTTCTTAATGAGCTTTGTTATCGCAGTTGACCTAGATGTCCCCGGAAAGCATGGTCCCCAGACCCCTACCCCTGCTACTCTGCCCCTCAAAGTGTTTGATTGTATTCAGGAAAATTAGCTTTCATTTATTCCAGTTGTACTGACTTCCACTGTAGTGTGTGCTGTCCTTCCCTTTACCTAAGATAATTCTTATCTACTATCTAGTTAGTAAATAACCCTCACCCTCCCTCCCTACCCTTGTAATCATCACAGAATGTTTTCTTCTGTGTTTAAACCTTTTCTTGAGTTCTTATAATAGTGGTCTTATACAATATTTGTGCTTCTGTGACTGACTAAATTCACTCAGCATAATGCCCTCCAGATTCCTCCACGTTATGTTTCATGGCTTCATTGTTCTTTATCGTGGCATGGTATTCCATTGTGTGGATATACCATAATTTGTTTATCCATTCATCCATTGATGGGCACCTAGGTTGTTTCCACCTTTTTGCTATTGTTAACAGTGCTACAATGAACATGGGTGTGCATATGTCTATTCAGGTGACAGCTCTTTTTTCTCTAGGATATATTCCAAGGAGCAGGATAGCTGGATTATATAGTACTTCTATTTCTAGCTTTTTAAGGAAGTGCCAGTAGATTTCCAAAGTGGCTGTACCATTTACATTCCCACCAACAGTGTATAAGTGTTCCAGTCTCTCCACAACCTCTCCAGCATATATTTTGTGTTTTTTGGGTTAATGCTAGCCTTGTTGGGGTGAGATGATATCTCATTGTAGTTTTGATTTGCATTTCTCTAATGGCTAATAATCATGAGCATTTCTTCATGTGTCTGTTAGCCACCTGAGTATCTTCTTTGGTGAAGTGCCCATTCATATCCTTTGCCCATTTTTTAACTGGGTTATTTGTCTTTTTGTTGCTGAGGTTTTGCAGTATCTTTTAGATTTTAGAGATTAGACGCTGATTGGATTTGTCATAGCCAAAATTTTTTTCCCAGTCTATAGGTTATCTTTTTACTCCTTTGGTGAAGTCTTTTGATGAGCATAAGTATTTGATTTTTAGGAGCTCCTATTTATCTAGTCTCTCTTCTGGTGCTTGTGTGTTGTTACTTAGGTTCGTATTGTCTTTATGCCATGTATTAGGGCTCTTAGCATTGTCCCTATTTTTTCTTCAATGATCTTTATCGTTTTCAATTTTATATTTAAGTATTTGATCTGTTTTGAGTTAGTTTTTGTGCATTGTGTGAGGTATGGCTTTTGTTTCATTTTTTTGCTCATGGATATCCAGTTACGCCAGCACCATTTGTTAAAGAGACTGTCTTTTCCCCCAATTAATGGACTTTGGGCCTTTGTCAAGTATCAGCTGCTCAAAGGTGGGTGAATTTATGCCTGGATTCTCAATTCTGTTCCATTGGTCTATGTATCTGTTGTTGTACCAGTACCAGGCTGTTTTGACTACTGTGGTGGTATAATAGGTTCTAAAATCAGGTAGTGTGAGGCCTCCCACTTTGTTCTTCTTCTTGAGTAATGCTTTACTTGTCCAGGGCCTCTTCCCTTTCCATATGAAGTTGGTGATTTGTTTCTCTATCTCATTAAAAAATGTCATTGGAGTTTGGATTAGGATTGCATTGTATCTGTAGATTGCTTTGGGTAGAACTGACATTTTCACAATGTTGAGTCTTCCTATCCATGAGCAAGGTGTATTTTCCCACTTATGCAGGTCTCTTTTGGTTTCTTGCAGTAGTGTCTTGTAGTTTTCACTGTATAGATCTTTTACGTCTCTGGTTAGATTTATTCCTAAGATTTTTATCTTCTTGGGAGCTATTGTAAACAGTATTGATTTGGTGATTTCCTCTTCGAGGTTCTCTTTGTTGGTGTAAAGGAATCCAACTGATTTTTGTATGTTTATCTTGTATCCTGAGACTTTGCTGAAATCTTCTATTAGTTCCAGTCGTTTTCTTGTGGATTCTTTGGGTTTTCTGTGTATAAGATCATATCATCTGCAAATAGAGGTACTTTGACTTCTTCCCTACCAGTTTGGATGCCTCTGTTTCTTTTTCTAGCCTAATTGCTCTGGCTAGGACCTCCAGCATGATGTTGAATAAGAGTGGTGATAAAGGGCATCCTTGTCTGGTTCCCGTTCCCAAGGGGAATGCTTTCAAAGTCTCTCCATTTAGGATGATATTGGCTGTTGGCTTTGTATAAATGCCCTTAATTATATTGAGGAATTTCCCTTCTATTCCTATTTTGTTGAGAGTTTTTATCATGAATGGGTGTTGGACTTTGTCAAATGCCTTTTCTGCATCACTTGATAAGATCATGTGGTTCTTGTCTTTTGTTTTATTTATATGATGGATTACATTGATTGTTTTTCTAATGTTGAACCATCCCTGCATACCTGGCATAAATCCCACTTGATCATGGTGAATTATTTTTTTTGATATGTTGCTGGATTCTGTTGGCTAGAATTCTGTTAAGGATTTTTGTATCAATGTTCATGAGGGATATTGGTCTGTAATTTTCTTTTTTTGTGGTGTCTTTACCTGGTTTCGGTATCAGGGTTATGCTGGCTTTATAGAATGAGTTTGGCAGTATTCTATCCTTTTCTATGCTCTGAAATACCTCTAGTAGAAGTGGTGTTATCTCTTCTCTGAAAGTTGGGTAGTATTCTCCGGTGAAGCCATCTGGGTCAAGGCTTTTTGTTGTTGTTATTGGGAGTTTTTTACTTACCTTTTCAATCTCTTCTTTTGTTATGGGTTTATTTAATTGTTCTACCTGTGTTTGTGTTAGTTTAGGTAGGTAGTGAGTTTCTAAAAATTTGTCCATTTCCCCTAGGTTTTCAAATTTGTTACAGTACAATTTTTCATAGTATTCTGTTATGATTCTTTTAATTTCAGTTGGGTCTCTTGTGATATCACCCATCTCATTTCTTATACGGGTTATCTGCTTCTTCCCCTGGTTTTCTTTTGTTAGTTTGGCCAGTGGTTTATCAATTTTGTTGATCTTTTCAAGGGACCAGCTTTTGGTCTTGTTAACTCTTTTCAGTTGTTTTTCTATTCTCTATTTCATTTAATTCTACTCTAATTCTTATTATTTCCTTTCTTCTGGTGCCCGAGGGCTTGTTTTGCTGCTTTCTTTCTACTTGTTCCTGTTGTAGGGTTAATGTTTTTATTATGGCCCTTTCTTCTTTTTGGATGTGTGCATTTACTGCTATAAACTGACCTCTGAGCACTGCTTTTGCTGTGTTGCAAAGGTTTGGGTAGGATGTGTTTTCATTCTCATTAGATTCTATGAATTTCTTTCTTCCATCCTTAATTTCTTCCGTAACCCAGTAGTTTTTGAGAAAGATGTTGTTCAGTTTCCCTGTGCTTGATATTTTTTTCCTGGCTTTTTCTGTTATTGATTTCTACTTTTATGGCTTTATGGTCAGAAAAGATGCTTTGTAATATTTCGATGCTTTGTATTTTGTTAAGGCTTGCTTTATGTCCTAATACGTGCTCTATTCTGGAGAATGTACCATATGCACTGGAAAAGAAAGTATACTTGGCTGCTGTTGGGTGGAGTGTTCAGTATATGTCTATGGGATCAAGTTGGTTGATGGTAGCATTTAGATTTTCCATGTGTTTGTTGAGCTTCTTTCTGGATGTTGTGTCCTTCACTGAAATTGGTGTGTTGAAGTCTCCTACTACTATTGTGGAGCTGTCTATCTCTCTTTCCAATGTTGTTAGAGTTTGTTTTATGTATTTTGGAGCCCTGTCATTGGGTGCATAAATATTTATTATAGTTGTGTCCTCCTGGTGTATTGACCCTTTAATCATTATATAGTGTCCTTCCTTATCCTTTCTGGTGGATTTTACTTTAAAGTCTATTTTGTCAGAGATTAATATTGCCACTCCTGCTTTTTTTTGAGTGTTGTTTGCTTGATATATTTTTTTCCATCCTTTGAGTTTTAGTTTGTGTCTTTAAGTCTAAGGTGTGTCTCTTGTAGGCAGCATATAGACGGATCGTGTTTTTTTAATCCAATCTGCCACTCTCTGTCTCTTTATTGGTGCATTTAGTCCATTTACATTGAGAATAATTACTGATAGGTATGAGTTTAGTGCTGTCATTTTGATGTCTTTTTATGTGTGTTGTTCACAGTTTCTTTGTTCCACTTTATTTTCTGTGCTGAGTTGTTTCTCTTTATGTATTTTCTTTTCATCTTTTCATTGTTGTCGATTTTGTGTTTGCTGAGTCTTTATATTTTTCTAGTTTTTTATTTTGGCTTGTAGGATTGTTAGTTTCCTTTGTGGTTACCTTATTATTTACCCCTATTTTCCTAAGTTTATACCAGTCTTTTATTTCTTTATATCACCTTTACTTCCTTTCCATATGCAAAGTCTAGGTCTACATTTTTTAAGTCTCTCTTTTTTGTTTTAATGTTATCATCTTTTACATATTGACATCTGTTTCCCTATTTTCAGTGTTTTATCTTTGGTTTATTTTTGTGACCTCCCTATCTGGGTTGATATCTGGTTGCTCTGTCCTGTGTTCTAGTCTTCTGTTGTTATCTGATGTTACTGATTTTCTAACTGGAGGACTCCCTTTAGTATTTCTTGTAATTTTGGTTTGGTTTTTGCAAATTTCCTAAACTTCTGTTTATCTGGAAATGCCCTAATTTCACCATCATATTTGAGAGACAGTTTTGCTTGATATAAAATTCTTGGCTGGCAATTTTTTTCCTCAAGGCTTTACATATGTCATCCCATTGCCTTCTTGCCTGCTTGGTTTCTGCTGAGTAGTCTGAGCTTATTCTTATTGACTCTCCTTTGTAGAAGACTTTTCGTTGATCCCTAGCTTCTCTTAAAATTCTGTCTTTATCTTTGGTTTTGGCAAGTTTGATTATAATATGTCTTGGTGACTTTCTTTTGGGATCTACCTTATGTGGGGTTCGATGAGCATCTTGGATAGATATCTTCTCATCTTTCACAATATCAGGGAAGTTTTCTGTGAACAAATCTTCAACAGTTCTTTCTGTATTTTCTTTTGTCTGCCCTTGTTCTGGTAATCCAATCACTCGTAGGTTATTTCTCTTGATAGAATCCCACATAATTCTTAGGGTTTCTTCATTTTTTTAAATCCTTTTATCTGATTTTTCCTCAAATAAGTTGCTGTCAAGTGCTTTATCTTCAGTCTTACTGATTCTGACTTCCATTGCCTCAATTCTGCTCCTATGACTTTCTATTAAGTTGTCTAATTCTGACATTTTGTTGTTAATCTTCTGGATTTCTGATTGCTGTCTCTCTATGTATTCTTGCAGCCTGTTAAATTTGTCATTATGCTCTTCTCTAATCTTTTTAGTTTCCTCTATTGTGTGTTCTGTGTTTTGCTTAATTTCCTTCCTAATCTCTTAAAGAGTTCTGTATATTAATCTTTTGTATTCTGCCTCCTGTAATTCCAAGAATTTTTCCTCCTCTTGAAAATTTCTAGATTCTTTATTTTGAGAGCTTCCTGAAGCCATCATGGACTACCTCTTTATGTGATTTGATATTGACTGTTGTCTCCAAGCCATCAATAAGTTATTATATTTATTTATTTTATGTTTGCTTACTGTGTCCTAGCTTCTTATTTTATTTCGATATTTGCAAATAGGCTGCATGCATGAGCTAGTTTGATTATTCGCACCTTTGAAGCTCTAATGTCCTGTCACTAGGTGGTTAGATCTGTTACTAAGTATGTGAGCTCAGGAGTCTGCCCACTCCTTCTGTATGGATTCAGCTCAGGTGCCCAGGTAGATAGCCTCCAAGTATGTGGTGCAGGCTTTCACTTACAGTCCTAGATAGGCATGGGTGATTGGTGTAGGCACAGGCATCTGGCTGCAGCAGGAGAACACACTCTGAGCAAGGCAGGGCTCTGACGACTGCCCCTGAGTGTCCAGAAGGAAGGTGTGTCCCTGTTCCCTAGAGCACATAGGTGGGTGGGTTTTGCAGCCAGAGTATGAGCACCCAGTGCTGTTGGATGTAAGGACTGGGGGGCATGTCTTATTCTTGGGCCCCTATGGCAGGTGGCTAGGTGGCGTGGGTGGAGCCACCAGTCCTCAGGCCCCTGATGTGGGTGGGTGAAGTCCCTGCTTAATGAGTAGAGCAGTGTCAAATGTCATGAACCTGCCACTTCACAGCTGAAAGATTTGAAGTTAGACTTCAGGTATATATCCTGTTGTACTATAGTAATGAGGGCCTATGCTGTTGAAATGGGCCCACACAAGTCTATGTAGGGTGAAAGGCCCTCAAAGTCCATGGATCCCTTATGCCTTTGTCTTGGCAAAGGAGCTGTGCCTACCCTGAGTTCCTGTCTTAGGGGAGCCGACAGTTTATTTTTTCCCATTTGTTAATTTGTTCAGTCTCCAAGGCTAGGAGAATGGCTTAGGGCATGTGACTGATCCTACTTCCGGCCCAGGAGACTCAGCAATTGCTGAAGCCTGTCAGGGACCCAGAGCAGAGCAGGGAGTGGGGAGGTAAATGGGAGAGAGGTATTTCCCCAAGGGGGGTGTTTTTGATCCTCGGTAGGCTGGATGCAAGTATTTATCTTTCGCCAGTTGAGGGCTGTTTCTCACAGGTTCTGGGTGGCCGAGTAGACTCTGTTGTTGGGTCTCTTCTGGTGTGGAATATGCCTACTGAGCACTGCCGCTTGCTTTCCTCACCACTCACCCCCAAGCTGATCAGGCCTAAAGAGATCAGGCTCTCGTTGGGTCAGGTCTGGCAACTCCTCGTTGCTTTGGAACTTTCTCTCCCTGCCCCTGCCACTCAGTCCGGTTCCTCAACTTTTCCTTTGATGTTCAGGGTTCCTAGATTGTGATATATTATTGATTCACTTATTTTTTACAGGTCTTTGTTATAAGAGGGTACACCAGAAGCATCTGACTACTCTGCCATCTTGGCCCCGCGTCCAGTACACATATTATTTTCTCACATTCGTTACCAACCCCAAGACATGTCAACACTCTCCCATTCTCAAACTTGGGTTCCCTATTACCAGCTTTCCTGTCCTCTCCTGCCGTCTAGTCCCCTGCCCCTGGGCTGGTGTGCCCCTTTAGTGTCATTTGGTTTTATGGGCCTGTCTAATCTTTGGCTAAAGGGTGAACCTTAAGAGTGACTTCATTACTGAACTACAAGGGTGTCCGGGGGCCATACTCTCAGGGTTTCTCCAGTCTCTGTCAGGCCAGTAAGTCTGGTCTTTTTTTGTGTTAGAATTTTATTCTACATTTTTATCAAGCTCTATTCAGGACCCTGTATTGTGATCCCTGTCAGAGTAGTCAGTGGTGGTAGCTGGTCACCATCTAGTTGTGCTGGACTCAGTCTGGTGGAGGCTGTGGTAGTTGTGGTCCACTAGTGGAACAAATTTATTTTTAAAATTGGCTTAAGATAATATTAATTTTAGTTATATTTTTATGTTATGTGATATAGTTTCTGACCATAGTGAGCATTATTCTGAATAAATTTAGAGCCATGTCTCTGGATTTTATTTTCAATATTTATTAAAACTCTCAGTTGCTAATGTCAAGTTTCTTTATTGTCTCTGGCCTCATTTTTCTAATGCTTTGTCCATGAGCCTATATTAAGCTTTATGCTGAAAGTTTTTGTCTGTTCTTACTTTGGACTTTGAAATGAGATAATTAGTTCCCATAAGTTAAGCAGGATTGGATTTCATTGCATATTCAGTCCAATTATCCTTGAAATCCATGGATAATTCCCAAACCTCATTTGAGTGATTAGTATCCATCTATTTTATACCAAGCCTTCCACTCAGAATTGTAATAAAGGAGTAAGATGGACATTTAAAAGTTTCACCTCCTTTCCCCTTCTCAAAGCTGTCACTTCTTGACTGTCTTGATTCTTGATTCCTTTAGACCATCTGCCTCCTGGCTTCTTTACCTTCCCTATCCAATCTGGATTCCATGATCCATCCCTTCAACTACATTCCTCACACCACCAAGTTCCCTCGATTCTTTAACCCTCCACTGCACCTACAGTGCCAGCCCTGCACCCAGGACAACCCAGCGCTCTGCAGGAGCATCTCATGGAGATGTACACTGCCATTCCTCTCAGATCCTGACTCCACTCCCATGCCCAATGTTGTAGGCAGAAGACCCTTGGCAAAGAGTAAGTGGTGGTCACCAGAGTGAATATTTCTCACATTCCTTTGTATCTAATGTTCATGGGTCCAACTTTCCTCTTCCCACCCACCTACTTACTGCCACCAGTTGTTTTTTCTAAAATATGACCATATTGCTCCACTGATTAAGAATATCTAGTGGATGCCCACTGCCTGTAAATGCTGGGCATGGCACCCAAGGCCTTTCACAGTCTATCTTCCAGCTTTTTTTTTTCTTTTTCTGATTCTGGTTGTGTGGAATAGAGGAGGCCAAGAAGGAAAAGAAGGTCACTGGGAACTAGAAGGAACTGAGGGGGTAGCCAAGATGGACTGGCTGTCAATCAAGGCCAGGTGAGTGTGGCAACTGGTAAGATTCCAGGAAGGCAGCACATTCTAGGGGGCTTCACTCTGGAGGAATAAGGGCACTGTTTGAAAGTAAAAGGAAGTATCTTAGTCTTGGTTCCTCCTAAAGCAGAATTTGAGAATACGCTGATATGCATTTTATTTGGAATTATGATCCCTGAGTGCAGGCTGGAGAAATGGAAACAGTGCGGGAGGGTGTCTTAGTCATCTAGTGCTGCCATAACAGAAATACCAGAAGTGGATGGCTTCTCTCACAGTCTAGTAGGTTACAAGTCAATATTTAGGGCATCAGCTCCAGGGGAAGGCTTTCTCTGTCTGCTCTGGAGGAAGGTCCTTGTCATCAGCCTTCCCTTGTTCTGGGAGAATCTCAGCGAAGGAACCTCAGGTGAAAAAGATGAGCTCTGCTTCCGGCACTGTTGTCTTGGTGGTATGAGGTCCCCATGTCTCTCTGCCTGCTTCTCTCTTTTATATCTCAAAAAGATTTGCTTAAGACACTATCTAATCTTGTAGATTTCATAACTGCTGCTAATCCATCTTATTACATCATGGTGATAGGATTTACAACATACAGGGAAATTGCATCAGATTAAAAAATGGTAGACAATCCTACAATACTGTAATCATGACCTAGCCAAACTGATACACCCATTTTTGGGGGGACACAATTCAATCCATGACAGAGGGAAAGCCAACACTAGGCTGCATTCTCGAGTTGGCCCAGTGCTAGAGGCATCTAGTGTTGGGTCCCACAGGGCCTTCTGAGGAGTCTTATGAAATGCGTGTAAGAACTATTTACTTGGGACATGTAAGAAGGGAGCATTTACTGATCGGCTTCTGTCCCCACAGTCAAGGGTGGTCTCATTGATGTTAATGTTGCTCTATTTCTAGATTAATACTGCATGAATTCCAAGTGATTTGGAAGGCAAGTCGAGCTAGCCTCAAAGGAATCCCAGGGCAGAAAGCAACCGGCATGCATGCAGTTTTAGACAAGGTGCTATCCAGTTGCGCCTGCACAACACTGGCAGGGCCTGGATAGAACTGGTAAGAGCCCACTGCAGCAGTGGGGACAAGAGTGTGGACAAGAAGATTCTGAAGTGTGCACTAGAAACGTCTAATTCAGGAAGTGACACGCAGAACCAGAGTCATTCAGGGAATGGCTCACCATTTCACTCACTGTAAAAACCAAAGTCATTGCAACCACCCACAAGGTTCCTATATGATCTACTCCCCCTTTATCTCCCTAATCTTATTTCCTGCTTCTATCCCCATCACCCACTCCCTTCCCACTATACTGGCCTCCTTGCTGTTCTAACATGCTCCTGCCTTAGGACATCTGCATAGGCTATTCCCTCTGTCTGGAATGCTCTTCCCCAGATATCTAGACATCTAACCCTTACTTTCTTAACATCTTTGTTCACATGTTACTCTCTCAGAGAGGCTTACCCTGGTTACTCTACTAAAAGTTACATGCCTGATCTTTTTAACCTGTCTGTTTTTTTTCATAGCGCTTCATCACCTTCTAACATACTATGTAATTTACTTCTTCATTTAGTCAGTTATTTATTTTCTGTCTTCCTTTGCAAGAAGGCAAACTTCACAGAGCATCTTTGACTCGTTTGCTGGTGAATGCATCTCAGGCACCCGAAACGGTGACTGGCACATAGTAGGTGCTCAAAAGCGTTCAATTTTTGACTAAGAAAATGAAACAGCAGCTGTCTGGTGGAACACTAAAGTGAGCTCTGCCCTCAGGGAAGGGGCTAAGGGTCATCCTCTTTTCTCCATTGTTGGCTCCACGAGGTTTGTAATCCAATCAGCAGAAACGTTACAGAACTCAATGGATTCGCTGCTTGTACTCTCCTTAATAACTGAGAGTCAAGTGGATTTAAAGCAAAGCATAGTTTATTACTTGCGACAAGGAAGGATGAGGGAGGATCCTTCCCAAAGCACTCTCTTGATGAACAAAAGGTCTGGGGGAAGTTTTGTACCACGTGGGAAACGGGAAGTCATACATATTCATTAACTTCATACATATTCAAAACGGGGTCCGGTAGGGTTTGGCACAGAAGAGGCTGACGGACTTCTTGCTTCTGAAATGGGCTCCATCACTGCTTGAAGACGTACCGCCGGTGATTTTGGTTCCTTGGCATGGGTCTTTTGGTTCTTTTTATGAGATGGGGCCATCTGGCGGTTAACCTGGTCTCTTACCGCGCATGCCCAGGATTCTGGTTCTAATTGGCTGGTCTGAAAGACAGCTGCAAAAGGGAAGATTAGGAGGAAGCAGCTTAAGCTTTAACCGTGACTGAGGTAAACACTGTTTTATAGTTAACACCATTCTTCTTCTAGAAAAATTTCAAACTGACATAACTTGTTGTTTAAGGCCTTTTCTGTCCCTAACTGGTCTCAGAAACACCAACTGCCTGCTCCTAATTGGAGCAGAGACAAAGCTAGGCTAGAATTATACCATGACCTTATATTGAAATTCTAGGCAGAGTGGTGATGAAAACCAGGTCATTTGTTGTCCTAACAGATTTGTTGTCGTTGTTATGTGCGGTTGAGTCCATTAAGACTCATACCGACCCTACGTACAACAGAACGAAACACTGCCCGGTCCTGTGCCATCCTCATAATGGTTGTTACGCTTGAGCTCATCGTTGCAGTCACTGTGTCAATCCATCTTGTTGAGGGTCTTCCTCTTTTTCGCTGACCCTCCACTTTACCCAGCATGATGTCCTTCTCCAGGGACTGGTCCCTACTGATAACATGTCTAAAGTACGTGAGATGAAGTGTCACTATCCTCGCTTCTAAGGAGCATTCTGGCTGTATTTCTTCCAAAACAGATTTATTCATTCTTCTGGCAGTCCATGGTATATTCAGTATTTTTTGCCAACACCACAACTCAAATGTGTCAGTTCTTCTTCAGTCTTCCTTATTCATTGTCCAGCTTTCACATGCATATGAGGTGATTGAAAACACCATGGATGGCTTGGGTCAGGTGCACCTTAGTCCTTCAAGTGACCTCTTTGCTTTTTAACACTTTAAAGAGGTCTTTTGCAGCATATTTGCCCAATGCAATGTGTCCTTTGATTTCTTAACTGCTGCTTCTATGGGTATTGATTGTGTATCCAAGTAAAATGAAATCCTTGATGACTTCAATCTTTTCTCCGTTTATCATGATGTTGCTTATTGGTCCAGTTACGAGGATTTTTGTTTTCATTATGTTACAGTGTAATCCATAACAAAGGCTGTAGTCTTTGATCTTTATCAGTTAAGTGCTTCAAGTCCTCTTCACTTTCTGCAGGCAAGGTTGTGTCATCTGCATAACGCAGGTTGTTAATGAGTCTTCCTCCAATCCTGATGCCCCATTCTTCTTCATATAGTCCAGCTTCTTGGATTATTTACTTAGCGTAGAGATTGAATAAGTATGGTGAAAGGATACAACCCTGATGCACACCTTTCTTGACTTTAAACCCCGTGGTATCCCTTTGTTCTGTTTGAACAACTGCCTATTGATCTATGTCCAGGTTCCTCACAAGCACAATGTTTTCTATAATTTGTTATGATTATGATCCACGCAGTCAAATGCCTTTGGTTGAGAGGCTTTGAAAGGAAGGCAAAATCTGTCCAAGAAAGGACAATAATCATGATTATGGTGATACTTTGTATGGTGCTTTTACTTGGCACAAACAGTTGGCATTTGACTACTAACCTAAAATTTGGTGGTTCGAATCCACCAGAAGTACCTTGGAAGAAAGGCCTGGTGATCTGCTTCCGTAAAAGATTACAGCCGAGAAAATCCTATGGAGCAGTTCTACTCTGTAACACTTGGGGGTCACCATGAGTCTGAATCAACTTGATGCCAACAGGTTTGGTGTTTGGTTTATATCATCTAAGCATAATAATAATAATCATTTATGATACATAGGATTAAAATCTTTACATTAGGGAGAAATGGTTATTGATGTATTTGTACATTTATTTATTTTTTAAATAATATTGTGGTTTCAGTGAAAACTTACACAGCAAATTAGGTTCCCATTTTCTGTACAAAATTTTCAGTGACATTAGTTACATTTTTCACAATGTGTCAGCATTCTCTTTAATTCCATTCTGGTTGTTCTGTTTCCAGTTCTCTAGTTTCCCTGCTCTCTTATCTTCTCATCTTTGCTTTACAGTAATCGTTGACTTTTTACTCTCCTATAGATGGTTTTTTAATGGAGCACCATTCTCATGGGCAATAGACTTTATTTTGTGTTCCAATCTGTTATTTTGCTAAAAGGAGACCTCAGGGGATACTTTAAGTTCAAGGTTTAAAGAGCATCTCAGGGTGATAGTCTCAGGGATGTACATTTATTTTTACCCAACTTCATTCTAAGAATATTCTTCCTGTAAAACACAAACATTTATTGAGGTGGTATTAGATGAATTAATGAAATAAGATAACATTAAGAACAGTAGAAATATAAATTAGAAAAGAATGTTGAGATGAGAAAGCAAAAATTTCAAGTGAAAATATGTAAGTCACAGGTTTCATGTGGTTGCTACAATTAGACTGACAATTTAACTGGTAGGCACTTGGCAGGTGCTTTTTGAATGAAGAAATGAAACCCAGAAGTAAAAAGCTTAAGCAAGTTATGAAGCCTAAAAGACATATTTGATTGCAGAAAAATGAAGAACTTACATATAACTTATGTAAAAAGAAAAAAAGTTAAAAGATGATAACTGAGAAATGGAAAGGAACTACTTGTAACATAGGTGACAAAAGGCCAGTTCCCACAATATGTAAACACTACCTAAAAACCATTAAAAAATCCAATTTATTAAAGGATAAGCAGACATTTTGAAAACAAAATTGGGGCTATCTAGTAGGTTGGGAAAAATTTAAAAGACAGGAAACATTCAGTGTTAATGGAGATGTGGAGAAAAGGTCACTGAAAAACAGTGTGGGTGGCAGTGTCTGTTGGTAAACCTTTCTTGGGGGCAACTTGACAGCATGGTATTGGCCAGGGAATAGACACATAGATGAATGGAACAGAATAGAGAGCCCAGAAAAAGACCCACACAAACATAGTCAACTGGTCTTTGACGAAAGGGCAAGGGCAATTCAATGGTGAAAGGTAGTCTTTCAACAATTGCTGGAGCAATTGCACTTCCATATGCAAAAAAAAAAAAAAAAAAAAAAAAAAAAAGAACCTAGACACAGGTCTCATGTAAATTTTTCATAAAAATTAACACATAGTAGCGAAGCTTCAAAATAGTAAGCATAAAAATAAAATCCTAAAAATTGTTGTTGTTGTTGTTAGGTGCCATTGAGTCAATTTTTGACTCATAGTGATCCATGTGACAGAGTAGAACTGCCCGTATGCTTTCCTAGGCTGTGATCTTTATGGAAGGAGCCCTGGTGGCTCTGTGGTTAAGTGCTTGGCTGCTAACTGAAAGGTCAGCAGTTTGAACCCACCAGCTGCTCTGCTGGAGAAAGATGTGGCAGTCTGTTTTCATAAATATTTACAGCCTTGGAAACCCTATGGGGCAGTTCTGCTCTGTCCTATAGGGTTGCTATGAGTTGGAATCAACTCAGTGGCAGTGGATGGAAATCTTTGAAGGATCAGATTGCAAGAAAGTATTTCTCCTGCAAAGCCACTGGGGAGTTCTAAACTGCATCTTTCAGGTAGCAGTGAGTGCTTAACTGTTGTGCCACCAGGGCTCATTTCCTAAATATTACCAGCCATAAAAACCAGACTACCTACAAAGGAAAGACAATCAGAATGACATCAAACTTCTCATCAGCAACACTTGATGCATAAGACAAATGTGCAGTAAATTCAGAATCAATGGGAAAGTTCTTTTGGACAGAAATAAAAGGACACCAGTAGAACTTATACATGCATCATCTGGCTATGACAAAAGGTGTTACATCTAAAACTTCTAAGTCTAGACTTAAAGCCACATATAAAACTTCCTCACTTTTTCAAGAGTGTGTGTTCAGCCTAAGCCTGGGAGTGAGTGTAAGAAAGTGAAATGCAAGTAGGTGATGCTAAGAGGAAAATGGCTAGTGCTTTCGTGCTTGACTAAGCTAACCAAGTAACACGAGTCTGTACACTTGTAATTTTCTTCAACCGTATATTTATTCTTTTTTACGCCAATTGTGGCAGAGAAGTTATCCAAGGTATTGATTTAATACCTATGCCATACTATACCTTCAGAAGAACCTATGGCAGCTAATAGGATTTACTTTACAGAAAGCCTTCTGGTCAGTGCGATGGCCCAGAACACAACAACCCCTTCTGTAGTAAGACGTAATTTCAATAGAAAGGCTTTTCCTCAAAAACAATGTAGTTTAGCCTAGTCAGTTAATCAAAAAATACGATGCTAGGAGATTCAGCTCCATTATGTAGAATGTTTTCGATGCATTATCTCATCTACTCGCCAAAGGAAGCCTTGCAGTTAAAATCACCGCCTGTGCCACCAGATGGAAGTTTTTGCAAGCACACATAGATGCTTGCCAGGATAGTAACAGCAGAAGTGTCACTGCACAGCTGCCAGCTCTGCCTAACATAGGACTGGAAGAACCACATTTTTAAGTGGGTGCTTGCCAGACAGCAGACCTCTCAGTTTAGCCAGTTACGTAAATGCAATTTGAAGAATGATTTGTACCAGCCACAGTTTCAAGTGAAAGACCTGCAGTTTTAAATCCTTATGCCCTGGTCTAGAATGTGGTGAATATTTTTGCTTCCTCTCTAGTTTTGATTTGATTTGATTTTCCTGACCTATGGAGCAGCTCTCTCAGGCCACTGTGGACATGCAGCTTAAGACCTTTGTTAAACTGATAACCTTTATAAAGACATAAAGTGAGCAGAAACAATGGAACTTTAATCACTCACTGTGGTATCTTTTTAACGGCCACAGATAGGTATTCTCAAGAACTGGGTGAATAACTTTTAAAGCAAAGAGTTATCACGCACAGCATTTTGTTTTCTGGTTCTTTGAAGCCAAATCAAGTCCCAGAACATGATGATCATGGAATATTCCATCAGCATTGTGAACAGATACCTGATTTCTGTGTCAAAAAGAAATATTGGGCTCATACATTTAAAAAGAGTAGTCTTTATGGCAGAGAGGAATGAAAATTCTAGAGAATGATAGCAGACTAAGGAGGAAAGGAATTTTGAGCTCAGTCCTCAGGAATGAATGAGGAGGGAGAGCAGGAAGCCATAGGTGCTTTCAGACTGAGCTTAATGCAGTGTTCTGGGAAGGTCCTCAGGAGTTCAAAGGAGGCTTTCCTTTTACCCGGAATTTCTATAACCCCAACCCCAGCATCAACCAGACAAGCTCAGTTTGATATATGCCTAAGGTTTCATTTGGAGAAAGAGCTGCTTGCCTAAAAAATATGTGAACACCATTGCCTAGGACGAGAAGTGACGTTAGGAAACTTAGTTCAGAGACCACATAGTTACTTATTTGATTTCACAAAACTGTTTCATGTCCAAATAGATGTAATTTTATGGTTCCTAAGTCTCTTTTAAGGCACTCTGGTGGGAAAAATCTCTTTTCCCTGGTGTTCAGCAGTAAAATCCCCTTGAATTGCAATCATATTTAACAGCTCCTCTTGGGGTGTACAGAAGGAAACATAAGAAATAGAAAGAGTAGGTACAGCTATGAAACTACTAGAAACGATAAGAGAATTCAATAAGGTATCCAGTTATAAATTAACATACAAATTCCGCAGTTTTCTTATATAAAAACATTAACAGGTTTTTACATAAGCTGTGTAGAAATTTACACAGGAAATAAAATGAAAAAAATATTCTATTCATATTGTTGTTGTTAGGTGCTGTTGAGTCGGTTCCAACTCATAGCGACCCTATGTACAATGGAATGAAACACTGCCCAGTGGTGTGTCATCCTCACAATTGTTGTTATGTTTGAGCCCATTGTTGAAGCCACTGTGTCAGTCCATCTTGTTGAGGGTCTTCTTCTTTTTTGCTGACCCTCTACTTTACCAAGCACGATGTCCTTCTCCAGGGATTGATCCCTTCTGATGACATTTCCAAAGTATGTGAGACATAGTCTCGCCATCCTTGCTTCTAAGGAGCATTCTGGCTGTACTTCTTCCAAGTATATTTGTTTGTTCTTTTGGCAGTCCACGATATATTCAATATTCTTCGCCAACACCATAATTCAAAGGCATCAATTCTTCTTTGGTCTTCCTTATTCATTGTCCAGCTTTCTCATGCAGATGAGGCGATTGAAAACACCATGGCTTGGGTCAGGGGCACCTTAGTCTTCAAGGTGACATCTTTGCTTTTCAACGCTTTAAAGAGGTCTTTTGCAGCAGATTTGCCCAATGCAATGCATCCTTTGATTTCTTAACTGCTGGTTCCATGGGTGTTGATTGTGGATCCAGGCAAAATGAAATCCTTGATGACTTCAATCTTTTCTCTGTTTATCATGATGTTGCTTATTGGTCCGCTTGTGAAGATTTTTGTTTTCTTTATTTTGAGGTAAGTGCTTCAGGTCCTCCTCACTTTCTGCAAGCAAGGTTGCGTCATCTGCATAACACAGGTTGTTAATGAGTCTTCCTCCAATCCTGATGCCCCGTTCTTCTTCACGTAGTCTAGCTTCATGGATTATTTGCTCAGCATACAGACTGACTAAGTATGGTGAAAGGATACAACCCTGACACACACCTTCCCTGACTTTAAACCATGCAGTATCCCCTTGTTCTGTTCGAACAACTGCCTCTTGATCTGTGTACAGGTTCCTCATGGGTACAATTAAGTGTTCTGGAATTCCCATTCTTTGCAATGTTATCCAAAATTTGTCATGATCCACACAGTCGAATGCCTTTGCACAGTCAATAAAACACAGGTAAACATCTTTCTGGTAATCTCTGCTTTCAGCCAGGATGCATCCGATATCAGCAGTGATATCCCTTTTTCCACATCCTCTTCTGAATCCTGATTGAATTTCTGGCAGTTCCTTGTTGTTGCACTGCTATAGCTGCTTTTGAATGATCTTCAGCAAAATTTTACTTGTGTGTGATATTAATGATATTGTTTGATAATTTTTGTTTTTGGTTGGATCATCTTTCTTGGGAATAGGTATAAATATGGATCTCTTCCAGTCAGTTGGCCAGGTAGCTGTCTTCCAAATTTCTTGGCATAGATGAATGAGCACTTCCAGCTCTGCATCCATTTGTTGAAACATCTCAATTTGTATTCCTTCAGTTCCTGGAGCCTTGTTTTTCGCCAATGCCTTCAGTGCAGCTTGGACTTCTTCCTTCAGTACCGTCGATGCCTGATCATATGCTGCTTGCTGAAATGATTGAACATCAATCAATTCTTTTTGCTATAGTGACTCCGTGTATTTCTTCCATCTTCTATGAATGCTTCCTGCGTCATTTAATATTTTCCCCATAGAACCCTTCAGTATTGCAACTGAGGCTTGAATTTTTTCTTCAGTTCTTCCAGCTTGAGAAATGCTGAGTGTGTTCTTCCCTTTTCATTTTCTAACTCCAGGTCTTTGCACATGTCATTGTAATACTTTACTTTGTCTTCATGTTGGCATCACAAAACAAAACAAAACAAAAAATCCAGAAATAAACTTAAAAAATGTAAAGGACTTTTGGGAAGAAAACTATAAAACTCTATTTGGGGGTTATAAGAGAGGTCTTGAATAAATAAATTAAACACCTGCTTTGAGATAATAAAACTCTCAACATCGGTCACGCTTGTTTTGTTTCGATAAGCATCATGGGCATTTTTCCAAGGCAGTAGATGAGTTACAACATTTCTTCCAGCAGTTGCATAGAACTTTAATAAATGAGTTTCCCCTGCCCTTCCAAGTTCCTAGTGGTGCATATTAGGCTGTTTTTCATTTCCCTTTATTGAAAACAACGTTATAACAATTCTGTCATATATTATGATAAATACTGCAAACTGCCCTCTAAGAAAGGTTTATCAATATACACTTCTACCAGCACTGTTTTACAGTGACCTTTTCTCCACGTAACCATCAACAATGAATGTTATCCATCTTTTAAAAATGTTTTCCAATCTCAGACTCGTAAGAAAGGCCTGGTGAGCTACTTCTGAAAATTGGCCAATGAAAATTCAATGGATTATAACAGAATAGTGTCTGATATAGTTCTGGAAGATGAGTTCCCTAGATTGGAAGGCACTCAAAATACATAGTGGTTGCAACAATGGACTGGAGTATAAAAATGATGTGAAGATGGTGCAGGACCAGGCAATATTTCATTTTATTGTCTATGGGGTCGCCATGAGTTGGAGCGAACTTGATGGTAACTAACAACAACAGAAGGCTTCTCCCAAAATATCTTTTTTATTTCCAAAATGCCTGCTTATCCTTTAGTATATTGGGTTGTGTTTTTTTTTTTTTTAATTGATTTAATAATTCCTTCCAGTTTCCTAGTTCCGTTTTAACTTTTTTTTCCTTTTGCTATACAAAAGTTCTTGACTTTTAGGTAACCAAAACTGCCCTTTCAGTTTCATAGCTTGCTTAAACTTCTTACATCTGAGTTTCATTTCTTACTTAGAAAAGCCTTCTGCACCTGCCAAGTGCCTTGGAGTCAAATTCTCATTCTAATTGTGGCAACCGTGTAGAACCTGTGGCTACCAGCTTATGGCTCCTGTGGCTTCTGCTTGAGATACGCAGTTCTGGGCTGTGACTCTCTGGATGCCTCTCTGTCTCTCCAGATTTCAGCGTAGCATTTTGCCCTGATATCTCAGTTCTTTGATGAGTCTAAGAAAACTTACTGATTTTCAGTTTGTTCAGCTTTTTCTTCTTATAAAACAGGAGTGCAATTTCCAATCTCTTTACATATTGAGGTTGAGAATGGAAGTCTGGCTAAATTTATTTAAGTGCCAAATGGATGAATCTGTATATTCACCCAATATAGATATTTACCAATTTAGTAAGGCAAGAAATCCTGGACAAGGAACAGGTCTTGAGATTGGTGTATCAGGACTCAGTTTTGGACATGTAAAGTCTGAAAGGGCTTTTGACAATTAAGGGAAGATATCAGTTGGATATACAGGTTTGAGTAAGAGCTGGAGATCCACACTTCAGAGTCAGCATAAATGTGGTATTTAAAGCCTCTGGTGATTTCCTGTCTCACTCAGAATAAAAGCTAAAGTTCTGTAAGAGTCTGAATGATCTGGCTGTTATTGTCTCCTGATCTCAACTCCTCCTACCCTTCTCCATTGTTCACTGAGCTTAAACCACATTGCTGTCTTTGCTATTTCTTAAGCAAGTCTGCTCCTGCCTTATAGCCTTTGTCGTTCCTGTTTCCTCTGTCCGGAATGATTTTTTTCCAGGTATCTTCCCTCACAGCTTTTAGGACTCAAAAATCACCTGCTCAATGATGCCTTTCCTTGCCTAAAATTGTCTACCTAAAATTCAACCACCTAGTGGTTAAGAGGAAACCCTGGTGGCATAGTGATTAAGAACTATGACTGCTAACAAAAGGCTGGCAGTTCAAATCCACCAGGCGCTCCTTGGAAACCCTATGGGGCAGTTCTACTGTGTCCTATTGAGTCTATGAGTCGGAATTGACTCGACGACAATGGTTTTTTTGGTATCCTGATAGCTCTTATTCCCTTATCCTTAGCATGCATCACTGTCTGACACACTCTGCTGTCCATTGTTTTCTACAGCGAAGGGACTTTTCCTGGTTTGCTTCTCTGTAGCTCCAGCATCTAAATCCATATTAGTAAAGTAGTAAGAAACAGGTGAAAATAATGTTAATAACACATTTTCTTTAATCCTTATATCTAAAATATTATAATTTCAACATGTAATCACTATAAAAATCATTAATGAGGTAATTTATTTTCTTTTCCACGTTGTAAGTCTTCAAAATCTGGGGTATGTTTTACACTAACAGCACATCTTAATTTGGAAGAACTACATTTCAAGTGCATAATTACAATGGGTACAAGTAATAACTGCATGTAGGTAGAGGCTACTGTGTTAGAGAATGCTGTAAGATTTGCAGGCTATTTTAGGATTGGGGCATTTTGGCCAGAGAAATGGGAAGTTATTGGGGGGTTGTAGGCAGAGGCACGGCGTGATCAGTTGTATTAACACAAATCACTGTCAGCAGAGTGGAGAATGAATTGAAGGGACTCTAGAGTGTATGTAGGGAAACTGGTTTAGCAGGCTGTGAGACCCATCAGCTGAGAAATAGACGTAGGTGCCTGGACTAGGGTGGTGGCAGTGGGGAAAGATAGAAGAGAGATAATCCAGGAGACATTTAGCCAGTAAATTCCACAGGGCTTAATAATAATTGGATTCAATATAGACAAGTTAACTGTATGAGCCAGAAAATTCAATTATAATAATCCTTTATCCCCTGTCAGACGAAAACAGGTTTGATCAAAACATTGTTTTGAGGTGTTTTCTCTTTATTTCCAGATATTGGTCTTGATTTATGTGGAACTGTGGGAATATGCTGGTTATCCAGAAGTTCTTTTCGTTTTTAATGGATAAATCTAAATGGCCACATGATGGAGCCAAAATCTTGGTAGTTAATATGGCCTTTCAGCCTAGCTTACAGATTCCTTCTTTTACAGAAACGTTGCCACCTTGACTCAGTTATTTTATTTTTAAGAACAAACTAATCCATTGAGCATAAATGACAGGTTTTTTTCTTTTTTTTGTAGTTTTGAAGTAATGTTTTATGTCTAACTTTGTTCTTAAATCAACAGGTAGACCTACGTAGTGTTCGTTATTTTATACTTGCAAAACTGGAGTTTTCTAAACCCAGTGGGGCACGTTCTCAGAGAAGGGTGGAAGAGGGGTACAACCCAATATTCATTTATTTAAGAAAGAGACACACTAGTATGTAGGAGACCTGGTGGTGCAGTGCTTCGCTCTTGGCTGCTAATCAAAAGGTTGGCAGTTGAACCCGCCAGCCTCTCTGCAGGAGAAAGATGTGGCAGTCCGCTTCTGTGAAGATTTCAGCCTTGGAAACTCTATGGGGTAGTTCTGCTCTGTCCGATAGGGTAGCCATGAGTTGACATCGACTCAGTGAAAGCTGGGTTACACTAGTATGTAATAACGATCCCACCCTTTGGGAATGTAGATTTCTTTTGAGTACTTTTCAAAGAAGTATTTATAAAACTGATGAATCCAGTCATTTGAATGATTAGAGTTAGTTCTGTACTAAGGAACTCTGGTGGCACAGTGGTTAAAGCCCTTGGCTGCTAACTGAATGGTCAGTTGTTTGAATCTACCAGCCACTCCATGGGAGAAAGATGTGGCAGTCGGCTTCTGTAAAGATTTACAGCCCTGGAAACTTGATGGAGCAGTTCTACTCTGTCCTGTATGGTCTCTACAAGTCAGAATTGACTCCATGGCAGCGGGATAGTTCTGTACTCTATAGATAGTTAGGGGCTTAATTAACATTTGCCGACCCAGTGACCGCAAGTATGAAAAAATGAAAACCCAAACCATCTGTTGGCTTAGGTCTGCCGCTTTTTCTAAATTTGTCGGTTCTTGTAGAATACAGTAGAATACAAAGCATGGAGTATAGGAATTGGTAAATATTAGATATACAATTTTTAGCATGCCTTGTAAACCCAACAGAGGATCATTTATTTACTCAACAAACATTGTCTGGGCTCAGTGTTATGGTTTTAGGATTGGCAAATTACCTTTAATGACATCAACAACCAACCTGTAGAACTACAAGTACCACCAGCACTCACTACCACAAGGATCAGCAAGCATAAAACCTCAGGTGCTACCAAGGTCTAGAATCACAAGTGCAACCAAATCCCAAGAAGCTGCGATCATGTGCTGGTACAACAAAGTGCCAGAAAACACAAAAACCTAGAATTGTATGTGTCGTTAAACTGTTATTGAGTGCCACAAAATGCCACTGACATCTAGAGTTCCAGGTTCTTCCAGCTTCTAGACGAGGGCTCAGCAAATGATGGCCTACAGGCCTTCCATCAGCTTTTCTGAATTAAGTTTTATTGGACTACAACCACGCCTATTCATTTACATATCATCTATGGCTGCTTTCAGGCCACAATGGCAGAGCTGAGTAGTTGACAGACTTTTTACCTACAAAACCTAAAATAGTTACTACCTGGCTCTTTAAGAAAAAAGCCTGCCGACACCCGCTGTAAACCCACAAATGCCACCAATCTATGAACACAAGTGTCATTAGCTCTTAGAGCCAGACTTGCCTTGAATACTGTAAACCAAAACAGTGTCCAAGGGCAATCAACATCTGTAAACACAATTACTTCAATGAGTAGGCATATAGAAAACCATTTTGGGAAGAATGATTAAGCACTAGCAAAAGCTGCCAAGTAAGCTTGTAGACTCTATTTTTGTGTTTCATTCAGAATAAGATTACAGAATATAGAAAAAGATGGTAGAGTTCATCAAAATTCTCATTTGAATGTTACTATGATTTTAACTTTTCTTAAGGGGGATTGTGTTTGTAAAAGAAGAAATAAAGAGGAAGTAATACATTTTTTTCATGTATGAATTCTTGGATATTCGTTCTCAGTTTCAGGAATACTGCTTTCATTAACCTTAAAATATCAGAGCGTGGATAAAAGGATATGAATATAAATGAACTCAGAGTCAGAACTTGTTGACATCTACTTTAAATAGCAATATAAACAATGTTAGAAGGAAAAAGGTTTTTGTGGCAAGTTTTTGTGGTAGGCCAATGGGAAGTCTTGAAGAAACAGATGTTATGTCATACACCGCTCATCTGTTACTTGTGTAATTAAAAACAGAGAGAGGAAAAAGTGTCACCTCTGGATTTAGGTTGCAGGTTAGAGCTGGACCAATGGGGTCCTCAGCTCCAGAGGGAACAGATGAGAAGGTATCTAAGACATAGAAGTCAGTCTACAAACAAAAGACCTCTGAGAGTGAGCTGAAGCAGGAAATCAAAACTATTTGTATATTAAAAATCCCAAGAGATGCTTGGGTACCACCAAAGAGAAACAGCAAAAGGCACGAATTAGAGTATGAAAAGATATTTACCAATTAGGTGACATTGGGCAAGACCCTTAAGTAATCTGATCCTTGGTTCTTCGTGAGTAAATTGAAGCTCATCAACATCACTTTGGCCCCTTCATTACCACCACTCTCCTCTTCTTCGCATCTGCTTCACTAGTATTGGGAAGTACCTTCTTCTAGATCACCTTTACGTAGATTATCTCTTTTAAGCCTCATATAAAGTATATATTATTTTCCTCATTCGACAGGTGAGGAGACCAAAGCTTAAATTAGAGTGACTTCCCCAAGTTCACACAGGAGTCAGTCAGAGCTGGGCTGCTCCATGGCCCACTCTCTTTCCCCTGTGCTAATGGAAACTGTGCTGTGATATAGTCAGACATTACTGATGGCTTTGCTCTAACTTTTCTGAAAGCAATTTTCCAGAGCGTGTTAAGAATTAAGGAGTTATGGTATTATCACTTCTGGGAATTATCATAAAGAAATACTCCTATGAAAGTAAAGTGTATAAAGATATTCATTATAGCATTATTTATCAGTGGTAAATAACTGCAACCTACCTACATGTCCAACAAATGAGAAAAGATTAAGTAAATGATTACACAGCATCTTAAATAGTCACCATGAAGCCTATTTAGTAAAATAGTACAATGTATAGATATACTATGTGAAAACTGGTATATACAATTATACCTACATTATGATGCCAGTTCTGTAAAATTTTGCATACACTTGAAAAAGGCATAGAAAGATATAGAAATGTCAAGTATTATTTCTTCAGGTGGTGATATTTTAGGTGAATTTTTTTGTTATTGTCATTATAATTTGTACAAATAATGAACAAATTTGAAATATAAGTTATATACCTGCTCTATGTAACTCACAGAGTCCCTGGGTGGTGCAAATGGTTAATCAGTCAACTACTACTAACCAAAATGTTGGCAGTTCAAAACCACCCAGGGGCACCTTGGAAGAAAGGCCTGGCAATCTGCTTCCAAAAAGTCACAGCCTTGAAAATCCTATAGAGCAATTTTTTTTTTTAAAGTAACTCACAGGATCATTATGAAGATCAAACAAGAGAATGTGATAAGTTCCATAAACTTGATAATGACAAACTATAAGAAATTCAAATACTACAATTAAAAAGTTCTGGCTAAGAGAGGAACACTTGTATTTGGAACAAACCAAACCCTGGGACACCAGAACCAAGTCCCTTATGCGCTAGGGCAGGGCTTGGTAAACTATGGCCCATGGGTCAAATCTGGCCTGTCACCTGTTTTTGTGTGGCCTACAAGCTAAGAATGCTTTTTACATTTTCAAGTGGTTCAAAAAAAAAAAAATCAAGAATATTTCCTAACACAAGAAAATTATATGAAATTGAAATTTCAGTGCCCATAAATAAAGTTTTATTGGAATATGTTCATGCCCATTCATTTACACATTGGCTATGGCTGCTTTCATGCACTAATAGCAGAGCTGAGTAATTTCAACAGACACTTTATGGCTCACAAAGCCTACAATATTAGCTATTTGGCCCTTTACCAAAAGAATTTGCTGACCCCTCATCTAGGTCAACTTCAGTTCTCCAAATCTTGCCCTGGCCTCATGAAATTTTTATTCTATAGATCTTTCTCAGTTGACCTTACATGGTTAGAAATGCTGCCTTTTCCTAATGCTTAGGCTTTTAAAAATATTTTCGAAGAAATTAGGGATAGAAGTCATTGAGTGACCATGGTTACATGGTGACATTTGCTAAACTTCAAATAAGTATTCTACTGGCCACTCAGTAGAGGTTTAAAACCCTTACTGTGCATCAGGAGATGGAATTTTGTTTGATCTGCTTGAAGTTTGATCTATCTGGGCCTCAGTTCCATCACCTGTAATAATGAAGAAGATGGGGCAATTTCTGAGGCACCTTGCAGCTCTACATTTCTACAACAACCTGTGTTGTAATAGTTGGGGGTTCTTCATGGTCATTATGAATGCTTTCATTTCTTTTGTGATCTTCCTGACTTTGGGACAAGTAACCAATCAAGTTTAACACCAGTAATCAAATCTTAAATGCATACAGGGCCCAGACAGGTAAATAAATGAGAGAACTCACCTGAGGTAATAAAGAGGTCATGGTAGCAAAGTGGCCAACTGCAGAGTGCTCGCCCCATCAACACAGAGTAGCTGTAACTCAGCTCCAGCTGATTATTATGTATTGCTAGATCATTCAGATTTTCAAGAGCTAATACATGGATTTTCACGTGACATCTTCTAATGTTTAAATGCTGGGACTAATTCAAAATTTTAAAACGCAACATAGCCCCCGACTCCCCAGCAATCCATGAATGCAGAATGAACCTCTAGGTTGCCATTTTAAGAACTCTTACCTTTGTGTGAAGGAAAATCTTAACATAGCTCTCCACTGAGAATGGACAGCAAGCTTTCCCCAGGAACCTTGGACAACAGAAAGTCCTTCCATCAGCGTGTGACACCACGCTGAGGGGCCGAGCATGTGTCCCCAGATGAACTCGGGCCTTGCAAGCACTTAGAACTTACAGGAATTAAAAAGCCTTTTTAATAACTTGGCTCCGATTCTCAGCAATAGGATTTTCAAAGATTTTCAGAAACGTCATCTCCCTCCCTTTGTACTCACTTTGAAACTGATCTTTTCTTTGTTTGGCATCATATTAATAGCTAGAACAGACTATTTGGCTCAGTTAGAATGGAGTGGGAGAGCATGAGCCTACCATGTAAACAACTTCTGAACATGGTATCCTTTTCTTCTTTTTTTTCCAAGTTGTGGGGACATGCAATGGTAAATGGTTAGGTTCGTTCAATAGGTATTTATTGAGTGCCTTTATGTGGCAGGAGTTTCTTCAGATACTGAGGATGCAGCAATGGACTAAATAAAATCTTGCTGTCACGGTAGAGAAGGAGATAGACAATGGATAAAAACATATAATGTTGGAAAGCTATTGGAGGAGTGACATAATCTATTTTACTTTTTAAAAGGCTCACTCTGGCTGCTGTAGGGGTAAGAGTTTGCAGCAGGGAGACTTGTTAGGAGGCTTTTGAAATGGCCCAGGGAGAAGGATGATGGACTAGGGTGGCTGAGGTGTGTGGTGCAATGGATAGATTTTCTGTGGCCTTTCTCGCCATGGTCTTACAACTCCTACCCAAGTGATCAGCTAGGACTGTGCAAATAAGGTAACTGTGGCCCACCAAGGGGATTGGTCAGTTTTGCCATCCTGCTAGGCTTAAAATGGGCCATCCCAGAGGTGGGAAGAGAGGATCCCACCACAACTGAGGAGGAAGAGCCAAGAGTAGACTGGGTCCTTTGGACCTGGGATTCCTGCGCTGAGAAGCTCCTGGAACCAGAAGACCGAGAGACAGCTGTAACACCGAAGACAGTGAGAAGCAGTAGCAGAGAAACAATGGCAGGAGAGACTGATAGGAGGTGGCGTGGTGGGCTTCCCGGCCCACAGAACAAGACAGCTGAGTGCTTTCGGGCAGGAGGCTTACTGGCAAAGTAGGATGCCTCTGGGCACTAGGGGGAGCTAGGTTTGCCCACCCCCAGAGCTGGAGCTGAGTGCCTGCAGGCTGAATGATTTCTCCATGTTAGGTTGAGTTTCCCTCTCCTGTGACTCCCAAGCAGCCCATGTTTAGCTCTATTAGAAATATCATATTTTATTGAAATGACTTATGTGTCTGTGTTTGTCTGAATGTGAAATCTTTTTCTGAGGTCTAGGACCATGCCTTATTTATTTCTAGCACCTGGCACTGTGCTTGCACATAATTGGTGTCAAAGAATGCCTTCTGAATGATTTATAAAAAACAAACCAACGAACAAATATAACAGTTGCCATGGATTCAACTCAGACTCATGGCAACCCTGTGTGTGTCAGAGTAGAACTATATGCCCCATCAGATTTTTACTGGTTGATTTTTTCAGAAGTAAATTTCTAGGTCTGTCTTCTGAGGTGCCTCTGGGTGGACTTGAACCTCGAACCTCCAGCCTTTTGGTAGCAGCCAAGTGTGTTAATTGTTTGCACCACCCAAGAACTCCTAATAGATATATAAGTCAATAAGTTAATAGGAGATCTAGTTGGGAAGAAGGAAATTGATAGGGAGATAAGTTGAATAAAGAGTGTTATACAATTGCTGTTGTTAGGTGCTGTTGAGTCAGTTCCGACTCATAGGGATGCTATGTACAACCGAACAAAACACTGCCTGGTCCTGCACCATCCTCAAAATTGTTGCTGTGTTTAAGTCTATTGTTGTAGCCACTTGAAGGTCTTCCTCTTTTTCACTGAACCTCTACTTTACCAAGCACGACGTCCTTCTCCAGGAACTGGTCCCTCCTGATAACATGTCCAAAGTATGTGAGATGAAGTCTCACCATCCTTGCTTCTAATGAGCATTCTGGCTGTACTTCTTCCAAGACAGATTTGTTCGTTCTTCTGGCGATTCGTGGTTTGTAATTTTGGTGGCAAGCTTGTGTGAAGCTGAAAGAGCCTGGGCTTGCTTGGTGAACAGGCTTTTCTTGGCGGTCTTCTTACATCCCAATCAATCTGCTTGACTGAAAACTTCCCTCCAAGTAAATAGAATCTCAAGGCACCTTCTGCCTCTAGGACTCTAAGATACGGCAAATTAATGAATATGGAACTTCTGAAATTTCATAAAAAAACACATTTGAATTTTTTCAGTCTTTGAGAGCAGATAGTAATGTCAAGCTTATTGATGCTAGAAGGATAATTATAGACATGCCATTTATCTCCCGGCTCCTCTGTAATGGAAGCATTTAAGTAATATGCTATATGTTTATACAGTTCCACATACCTTGTGTCAAATTTTCCTTTCATTTGGCTATGAGGTATAGGAGAAAAAAGTGTCAAAAATAATCTTACTGGAAAAATCCTCTGATCATTGCTAATTTTCATGTCATAATGCCCTGAAAACAATAACATGGATATGCTTTTAAAATGAAAACTGAGCAATGGGGTGAGCAGATTTGAGTTGAGGGGTAGGCAGCCAGGGACTAGACTACTTCAGGACTTTATTCCTGACTACTGGAAGACTTTCTGGATTTTACCAGGGAGCATAGAGCAAAATAATAGTAAGAACTGTCATTCATTTATTAATTTACTCAACCAATTTAACAAGCAATTACTGACACATAGTATTAAGCATCAGGCGTAAGTGCAAAGTAGAGGGGGATTCCATCAGCTAGGGTATGTGTTCAGTTACATGTAACAGAAAACTCAAGTAGAAGTTACTTTTCTCATATAGTGAGAAGCCCAGAGATAGACAATCCAGGGCAGTAATTGTTGCTCCGTGAAGCGGTCAGGCACCCACACTCTTTCGGGCTTTCTGTTCTGCTTTCCCTCAGAGTTTTGCTTTCATTTTCATGGTTGCAACACGGCTACTTCACCTCCAGTACTGTGTCTGCATTCCATACAGCAAGAAAGGGTAGGGTGATGAGCAAAAGGCAAAAAAGCAAGGCAGGTGTATCAGTCTGGGTCCAGTCAGGAGATAGAAACCACACAGAGGAAGTTTAATATGAAATATAATTAAATGATGATAAAAGATTAACTATAGGATATAAGGGAAACTCTTTTTGGTACCCTTGGACTGAAGGATTGTACTCAAGGAAAGACAAGCTTGGAAGGTTAAGACTTCACTGGGTAAGGTGTGGTTCAGCCCACCAGACAGCAGAGAAGTTTGCTGGATTGGCCAGGCTGGAGCTCATCTAGAGTTCTTGGGCAAGCAGAAAGTAGCCCTCTGCAGTGCAGATGGGGAGCAGGGGCTCAGCAACCTGTGGTGTGGTTGGGGGATGGGAGCCCTCTGCACCCCAGGCAGGTCATCCAAGGTCCTCGATAGTTTGGCTCTAGATGGACCATGTGGGATGTGTAGAGGAAATCAGAGCACCTGCATGGGCATTGTCACAGGCAGGAAGACTTAAAGGCTCTGATATATGTGTAGAGAGGGTGGTGGAAAGGTTATTGGGAAGGTTGCTGAGAGACTGAGTGTTCTAGGTGTGTGGTTGGGGCAGAGTTCCACTGGATATCTTCACACCCATACCAC
Organism: Dugong dugon; assembly: GCA_030035585.1. Lineage (NCBI taxonomy): Eukaryota > Metazoa > Chordata > Mammalia > Sirenia > Dugongidae > Dugong > Dugong dugon. The sequence continues at coordinate 13,625,450 of CM057480.1, read as the reverse complement.
TGAACCCCTCGGAGCAAACAGAACTGCAGGAGAGCCCCTTCCTCCTTCAATGGCCCTCTAGCACCCTCTGCTGAGAAAGTTTATCATTGTGCTCACCAAACCAAACCAAACCAAACCAAACCAAACCCATTGCCTTTGAGTTGATTCCGACTCATAGCAACCCTATAGGACAGGGTAGAACTGCCCCATAGGGTTTTCAAGGAGCAGCTGGTAGGTTCAGACTGTCCTTTTGGTTAGCAGCTCAGCTCTTAACCACTGTGCCACCAGGGCTCCATATTGTGTTCACAGTGAAGGGGGAAAGTCTATAAATGAATTCCTTCATTTATCACAAAGCATACACTGAAAGGTGCATTGGGTACTGTGATGGTTAAGATTGTGTGTCAGCTTGACTGGGCTGTGATTCTCAATGTTTATATGTGATCACTCTCATGATGGGATCTGCTGTGAGTAGCCAGTCAGTTGAAATGGAGTTTCTTTGTGCGTGTTGCCTGCATCCGAATATAAGCGGATGTTCTGGCTTTTGCCTGCTCTGGATTCTGCGTCTGCCTCCTGTTCATCTGACCTCTGGTTCTTGGGACTGGAGCTAGCAGCTTATCTGCCAGTCTTGGGATCTGTAGATCTTCAAAGCCTGTGAGCAAGAGCCCTGCTCTCTTGCCTGCCAATCTTGGGTTTGCCAGCCCCTGTGGCTACGTGAAGCAGGATAAACCTCTATCCCGATCCATGGATTTGGGACGTTCCAGTCTCTACAATCATGTGAGCCATTTCCTTGATATAAATCTCTCTCTCTATATATATTTATATGCTTTACTGGTTTTTTATTTCTAGAGAGCCCAGCCTAAGACAGGTACTGAGAGTCAGTAATTTGATAACTGGCACAGTAGTATAATATGTCTGCTGTTAAAGGATTTGGCAGAAGCATTGCCAGAAACTTCTGCTAATGGTCAGGGATGTGTCACGTGGCCACCTCTATCTGCAAGAGAGACTGGGAAATGTAGTTTTTGTCTGTTTTCAGCTAAGTGCGTTGACTTCCTAAATTAGGGTTCTGTTAGTACTAAAGAAAGCAATAACAGGCAAGGAGCAGGCTACAGAGATAAACAATCGACTAAACCTCTTGGCCTTGACTTTATTTAGTTGGTAGGGGAAGTGAGATATTCACACATATAAAACTATAAAACCAGGTACAAGGTTTTAACTACTACATGAGGGTTTCAGATATGTATGACGGAGTTCAGAGTGAGGAGGACTTACTGCTTATTTTGTGGTGGTGACGGTCAAGGGTGGGAGAGATAGTGTTTCATGTATACACCACCAAGCACAGTGCCTAGATTACAGAGGGCATGCAAATACTTATTGACTAAGTGAACAAAGGAGCCCTGGTGGTATAGTGGTTAAGATCTTGGCTGCTAACCAGAGGGTCAGCAGTTCAAATCCTCCAGCTGCTTCTTTGAAACCCTATGGTGGCAGTTCTACTCTGTCCTATAGGGTTGCTATGAGTTGGAACCAACTCAACGGCACCTAACAACAACAAGAAGTGAACAAATGGCAATTAAGTTAAAAAAAAAAAATCTGGAGTTGTATAAAAGTGAAAACTAATTATTTCAAATTCTTTGGTGTCCAATAATTGTCAGATGATCTGAACAATTTATTTTGCGTTGTTGCAGGTTGGGTTCTCTGGAGGTAGGTGCTGAAATTAAGTTTGGGGTGCAACATACTTGTTAGGGATCATTCCCTGTGAAAGGAAAAGAGTTGGAAGCAGCATTGTTCAGGGGAAGAAGTCAACACGTGATGCAGGCCCAACAAAACCTGAGCCCATCTCGCAGGTTGCCCTGCAGTTATCTTACCTTGCATTGCAATGGCCAGGTCTTTACCCCCTACTACCACTGGGCTCAGTCACCTGAAGCAGCCTGCTCTGGGAAGGGCATGAACTCCAGGGAGGTGGCTGTCTGCAGCTAGAGCTGATTCTCCAGGAGCTGACAACTGGAGGCTGTGTGCTGACTACACTCCTTATAGCTGGGCAGCAAGTCTTTTCTGGAAGGGGGATCTGGGCAGTGTATCTTCATGTCTGCTACAGCATGATACTTCACTTTACTCATAGTTACACAAAAATAAAATGAAAAGATCCAAGAAATAAAGGGAGAAGAGAGAGAGACATGGCATAATGATAGCAACTCAAGGAAAGAAAGTGGTGGCTGTTGATGCTGGAAATTAGTGGTGATTTTGCCCGTACATAGGAGCCCTGGTGGTGAAATGGTTAAGTGCTCAGCAGCTAACCAAAAGGTTGGCTGTTGGAACCCACCAGTTGCCCTGGAGAAAGATGTGGCAGTCTGCTCCTGTGAAGATTACAGCCTTGGAAACCCTATGGGGCAGTTCTACTCTGTCCTATAGGGTCATTATGAATCTGACTTGACTCGACGGCAATGATTTTTTTGGTTTTGCCCATATAGATGCAGCATCAGTGAAGAGCGGCTCTCAAAAGACAGAAGTCTATTCTTAAGCACAGTGCTTCATTTGTAGCCAGTTCTATTTAAAGCTATATTGATTGGAGGAACGTAGTTTATAAATGGGATTTCTAATGCGAGCTGCCCGCTGTTTTAGCTTTGAGTATGGAACTTGAATATGGAGATGCTAAAGAGAGTTCCCGGCTTGTGGTTAGGAGAGGAAGCAGATCAATCTCAGGGAGTAAGTGATTTGCTTTCCATTTCTTAACGGAATGGGATGAAGGGGATGCTTCCTTAATTTTAAAAATATATCAGTTTTTTGGAATTTGATTACTGTATTCTTCAACTGTACATGGAGCTGGCTCTAAGCATAGCTGATGAGCAATGCTTACTGTTACGACTCTTTCACTTTGCCTTTTGCTTTCCATCTACCCTCATAGGATGTCCCAGGCACACCGTGCCTCTCACCTGGCACGTTCTTTCTGGTCGCTTTCTTGCCTTAAAGGTACTGCGACTAATCAGGGACTGAGCTGAATTTGGCTCAAGAAGAACTTGCTTTTAAATAGTGAAAGACTCTTGATAATGTAAATGCCTTCAGAACCGGAGGGAATAACTGGTATGTATTTTTTTAAATTGCTGTAAAAAATATGTATAATACCCAACCAAACCAAACCCACTGCTGAGTAGAACTGCCCCACAGGGTTTTCACGGCTGTAGATCTTTACGGAAGCAGACTGCCACATCTTTCTCCTGCAGATTGGCTAGTAGGTTCAAACTGCTGACCTTTTGGCTAGCAGCCAAGCGCTTTAACCACTGTGCCACCAGGGCTTCTTTATACATAGCATAACACTTGCTAATTCAATGTTTTTCACGTGTAAAACCTAGTGACGTCAGTCACGTGAATCATGTTGTGTAATCATCAGACTTGTGTGTATTTTGACCACTTTGGCAGGATGTGGGAGAAATATTTGGGGAAGACAAAGAAGAGACGGGCTAGATTTGCTTAAACCTAACTAAATTTGTACTGTTTTTATAGGAAGTAAAAAATATATAATACATTTTATAATTATTAGCATAATAGTCTGTTTTGTTTGTTTAGACTATTTTGAATAATACATTTCTTCTCTTGCCAGGCACACTATCCTTAGCTAGGCAACCACGTGAATACTCTCAGAGATATCCAAGCCTGATCATAAAAGCACCATTAAGAGGAGAAAATAGTCTTTTTGGCATTGCATTCCAAAATCAAAATTATTAGAGACAAGTTCTTCATGATAAGAGCCTAGACATTTTTTTTCAGAGATGACTTTGTTTTGAGTCTGTATTTTACTCTTTTATTATATATTTCATGCTGTTGAAGTTGCTTGTGTTAGTGCTTTTTAGGATTCTGAATAAGATCTTAATTATTTGGCAGGAACTCATCATTAAAGTAAATGCCCTGTTTTGGTTTGCTTTGGTGGGGAAATCTTAACTAGGTTCTGCAAATTAGAGAAGACAGATTTTGCTTCCAGACACCCAAAATGTGCTGCCACCTTCGCAACCTCCTCTGACTTGATTAGAATCTGTTTGACTCTGTCCTTCACACCGACACGATGGATAGAATAATGCCTCCCTCTTCATTCTTCTAATTAAAATTTTTTTTTTCTGATTATAAAAATAATGCAACTTTACTATGGAAACTGAAATGCAGAGAACAGCATACATATACAAAATAAAAATCTCCTATATATAACCTTGCTGCCCAGAAACAGTCATTGTTAATATTCTGGTGACTATCTGGTTAGTATTAAATATATACATGTATATATATTGTTGTTGTGTGCTGTCAGGTCAACTCTGACTTACAGCGACCCTATAGGGCGGTGTAGAACTGCCCCATAGGGTTTTCTAGACTGCTTTCTTTACGAGAAGGAGCCCTGGTGGCACACTGGTTAAGCGCTCAGCTGCTAACCAAAAAGTTAGTGGTTCAAACCCGTCAGCTGCTTCATGGGAGAAAGATGTAGCAGTCAGTTTCTGTAAAGATTACAGCCTATGAAGCAGTTCCATTCTGTCCTGTAGGGTCACTATGAGTCAGAATTGATGTGACGGCAATGGATTTCAACGAGTTTAATCTTTATGGGAGCATATTGCTAGGTCTTTTTGCCCTGGAGTGTATGGTGGGTTCAAACTGCTGACCTTTCAGTTAGCAGCCAAGTGCTTACCCATTGTGCCACCAGGGCCAGCTCTCTCTCTCTATATGCTGGTGTATATATACACACACTGTATGTGTTTATGTGAAATTCTTTAGGTAAGTATAAACCACCTCATAATTCGCCTTTTTCACTTAATTATACAGATCGTTAATATTCTGTTATAGCATACTTTTTAGGGTTGCAAACAATTTTATCACATGGATGGATGAAATATATTTAAGCAATTGCCTATTATTAGACATTAAGTTGCTTTCAGTTTTTATAGATTCTTTTGCATAAAAACGTTTTTGTTTATAAATTCTTAGGTCTAATTTTTGTCTTAGAATACATTCTTAGAGTGTAAGTATTGGATCAAAGAGTAGAGAGATTTTTGGTTTTTTTGATATATATTGTCTAAGTTCCAGAAAACACGTAACAGTTTATAAACTCACTTGAAATATATAAGAAAATGTATTGAGAAGAAAGAGTTGCAAGCATCTATTAATAATAGGAACGTAGAGTGTATGAAGTATGAATCTAGGAAAATTAGAAATTGTCAAAAATGAAATGGAACACATAAACATTGATGTCCTAGGCGTTAGCGAGCTGAAATGGACTGGTATTGGCCATTTTGAATTGGACAATCATGTGGTCTGCTATGCTGGGAATGACAATTTGAAGAGGAATGGCATTGCATTCATTGTCAAAAAAAGAACATTTCATGATCTATCCTGAAGAACAGCACTGTCAGTGATAGGAAATATCCATACACCTACAAGGAAGACCAGTTAACACAACTATTACTCAAAGTTACCCACCAATCACTAAGGCCAAAGATGAAGAAATTGAAGATTTTTACCAACTTCTGCAGCCTAAAACTGATCAAACATACAATCAAGATGCATTGATAATTACTGGTGATTGGAATGCAAAAGTTGGAAACAAGAAGGATTGGTAGTCGGAAGATACAGCCTTGCTGATAGACATGATGCTGGAGATCCCGTGATAGAATTTTGCAAGACCAACGACTTCTTCATTGCAGATACCTTTTTTCAACAACATAAATGGTGACTATATGTGTGGACCTCGCCAGATGGAATACGCAGGAATCAAATCGACTACATCTGTGCAAAGAGACGATGGAGAAATTCAATGTCATCAGTCAGAACAAGCCAGGGGCCTTTTTTTAATGACTATACCAGCGTGACTGTGAGTTGGAATTGACTGGATGGCAACAAGTTTGTTTTTTTTTTTGTTCCTCTGGGCCATTTTTGATTGTACCTCAGCATAGCACTAGATCCAAGCCAGGCCAATCAGGCGGTGTCTCCAGAAATTACTAAAACACGAAACCAGGTGCCATTAAGTCGATTCCAACTCATGGTGACCCGCGTGTATCAGATTAGAACTGTGCTCCATTGTCTTTTCAATGGCTGATTTTTCGGAAGTAGATTGCCAGGCCTTTCCTCCAAGGTGCCTTTGGGTGGACTCAAACCTCCAACTTTTCAGTTAGCAGCCGACCGTGTTAACCATTTGCACCACCCAGTTACTCCCTCCTGGAACTATGAACCTGGAACTAAGGGATTCTAGCTTCCCCTAGCCTGGACTTTAAAACAGAAGAAAAGTAAACTGGGTTGTGAGGTGGCTGTCACGCACTGTTATGTGGCCTGAGAAAGATCAAGATGGGAATGTGGAGACAGAGAGAGAAGGAAAGACAGCAGCAAGAAGTTGCCTGGGCTCCTGAGGGCTTTCTAGGCTTTGGTATAGTCCCTCTGGAGGCCAGATTGCATTTCTACATTTAGAGTCCGTGAGTTATCCCTTCATCATTATGACACATTCTCATTTTTCTTAATCTAGCTTTAATTAGCATCCCTCACATGCAGCTAAAGAGACCTTTATCTTTTCTTTTTTCGGCTCAAATATATAATATTTTTTTCTTTCAGCTCAAATATAGAATACTTAGTGAGCTTTTATCCAGATCTTCTATTAGTTCTTCATATTTTGATTCCAGAAAATACTCCCAAATGACATTTCTCTTTCTCACATTTCCCACAAACCACTCTCTCCATTGACAGTGACTCTCTAGGACCAAGTAGAATCATTTGTACACACACAAAGTAGTGTCCAATTTGGGTTTGCCTCCTGTGAATATTAATCATAATGGCATCCAACTTGTATAAAGTTGAGAGGAGCTATTTCTATACCTATTTTACAAAGAGAGTTTAGGAAAAAAGGCAATCATCTTGGAGCTAGATTACATTTGGTTCTCCTTGAGCAGATCTTTGGTCATGTTTCCTAGGCCCTTGACTTTGCACACCTGCAGTTTTAATAATCGTTGAAGCTGTATTTAGGTACGTTGTCTGATGCCTGCCAAGTCCATGTTCTGTTCTCGGAGAATTATCAAGCTCATCCTGAAGCATTCTATGGCTTTGCCCCTCTGCCCACAGCTTTTTAGACAAGCGGACTCTGGATTCAAGCTGGAATATTTGAATTGTCTCTCTCAGAAATGTAAAATGGTAACACGGGGATGTTAGTTATTTGGTGTTGAGTGTTCAAGCTGAGTGGCCATATAGATATGGAGCTCTGGGGTTGGGACAGCTCTGATCTGCCACCAGCAACTTGAAGCCAAGAATGCCCGTGTGCACAGAGAGAAGAGAAAAGAAGACTGTATGGAGAGAAGCTGAGATGAGCTATAGCAGCTCCAGAGAGTCAGGAAGAGCAATCTTGAGTCCTGCTCTTCTGGTTCCAGCAACTTCTGAGGCATGGCTTTATGTACTGCCCTTGGCCTCTGTTAAAGATTCACTTGTGCCCTCCAAAAAGATCTATTGAAGTCTTGACCCCGTACCTGCGAATGGTACCTTATTTAGAGAAATAGGGTCCTTCGTTGCGGATATTATCTGTTAAGTCATATTGGAGGTAGGGTGGGTCCTAGTCCTAATCCCTTCTGAGTGATATAAAGAGAGACAACAGACATGGAGAGAGAGAGAGACAGGTGGATGATGCCGTGTGAAGGTACAAGCAGCAAAGTAACACAGGATTGCTGGCCACCTCTAGAAGCTAGGAGAGAGGCATAGACCAGTTCCTCTCTCAACCTGATCTGAACTTCTAGCACCCAGATCTGTGAGAAAACAAATTTCTGTTTTTTAAAGCCACTCACTTTTTGGTATTTTCTTATGGCAGCACTAGGACAGGTTCCATGTGATGTGCTGGTATTTTACTAATCAATTTCAATTTATGCTTCAGCTGATTTGAGTAAACTACTGTTTCAACAATCTCTTAACAAGAGTTAAAATATAGCTTTGGAGGAATGTGACATGATGTACGAAGCTGTTATTAGCTAATTCTTCTTAAACGTCACATAAATATTGGAATTAACATTTCCTTCTGTTTGCATCTGTGGGAAGTTAGTTTCTACAATAAAAACTTCAAAGTGGAGACTTTTGAGGACATCATGATTTCCCTACTCTTGGAAATTGTACAACTTCAATCTACCATAGCAGTTAGATTTTATAGATCTCTAATTTTTCTCCAATTTAGCATTTTGACTTTGAAGTTTAGCGGCTCTTTGTCCAAGTCCAAATTGTCATAAACTCTTAGAAGATGAGTGTAGGGATGGCCCTGAGGGATCATCTGGCTCATTCCTTTCATTATCATAAATGACAAATGTAAGGAGCAGAGAAATGAAATGTCTGACTTAAAATCACATTACTTATCCTTGCAAAGCCTGGATTTGAATTATTTTTCCTATTTTCTGATCCAACAAATTTAATCTCACTTACCTGTATACTGAGAATTTAGTTATTGTTTTTCCAGTGCTATAAATGAATATGAATGTTTCTGTTATAAATTTTTAAAAAATGGATGTGAGTGTTTGTTGACAATGAATCTTACCAGGGAAGCTGCTTCCCAGTGAGGCTGCCTCACCTGTGTATCTGTACTTGCTCTTGGTATTGAGGTAAGACGTAAACATAAATAAATGCATCCTTAACAGTATTTCATCCAGTTCTTTTCTGTGCTTTGAGTTTTTGGGTGAGTTTAATTCTTAGTGAATCTTGGCAAACAATTTTTTTTCCTCTGAGTGAAAATGTGTACTTTGTTATGGTTTTTCTGTTTGTGGATAAAGGAAAGGAGGCGAGACAGAGTTTTTTTTCTTAAATGTCAGGCATGGACGTACAATTTACATACAGTCAAAGTCACCCTTTTAGGTGTATAGTTCCATGAGCTTGTCAAACATGCAATCTTGTAACCATCTCCACAATCAAGTTGTAGAATATTCCCATCACCCCAAAAAGTTCCCTCATGCCCTTAGTAGTCAGTATTCTTTTCCTACCCCCATTTTTACGTAAACAACAGAGAGTTTACCACCAACATACTTACCAAAGGAAGGTTTGAGGACATAATTCAGAAATAAAGAAATATCTAAGATAGTCATTCATGTTTCTATTTTTGATTTCTTTAATACTTTCAAACACACCTAGTTTATAAACTCAGATACTTATGTTAAGTCTAGTACTTACAGTTTTCCTTTTTTTTTGATATGCCTTCTCTTTCTCATGGTAGTTTATTTCCTTATGTGTTTTGCAATTTTTGATTGTGAGCTTATCCTTAACTGCTGGTTTTATGAGTGTTGCCAGGGTCTGAGTTGCTGGTGAATTGGAAGCATCCTTCCAAAGTGGTTTTGTTTGCTTCTGTCAGTACAGTGATTGTTTCATTAGTTCCGAACCAGTTTTCTTAGACTGCTTTTTTTTTGGCTTGAAATCCTGGCCCATGAATGGAGAGTAAAATTTGACTCTATCCTTGCATAAAGAGGGAGCCTGGGTTTTTAAATTTCTTGCAGAAGACTACATTTTCCTACCCAAGGGGAAATTTTCTTAACACTTTTTCTTCTAAGGGGTCAGGGTCTTTCTAGTTTGTATTTCATGGACTGGATGCCTGGGATTAGTTTCTGGCTCTCTTCTAGGGGTCCCAATTCTGGCATCATCCCCTACCCTGAGTCCCAATGGGCCAAAATGTTAAAATCCAAGCCCTGATTCCCTGGAGCCTATGTTTGGGTCCACTACCATTCCTGGCTACCAGAGTATCATGTAGCACTAACTACTTTCACTCATATCTGGAACTTTTATAGTTGCAATGGAAAGGTGACTCATATCAGCTCCATCTACCAGTTATCTAGACATATCCCTTATCATTTTCTAAATTGGTCTCCCAATTTTTAACATCTTGTTTTTTTTCCATTTCTGTTTGAATGTCAGTATCAAATAACATGCTGTTTTCATTTGTTGTTTAATTTGTCTCTGTGGGATGGCATCCAATTCTGGCTGACTGGTTATCAGATGATTTTAATTTCTTCATACTTTTATTTAGGTTAAAAGAGGTTAGACCTAATATTGTGTTCCTTCACTGTACCTTACGTTTTAGAAATTATATATATTTGCTAGAGATTCTCTTTTGATCTTTGCTTTTACTTTTCCCTCCCCTCCCGCTTGCCTATGCTAGGATTGATGTTGTTGTTGTTGTCAGTTCCGACTCAGAGACCCTGTGTACAACAGATGAAACACTGCCCAGTCCTGTGCCATCTCACAGTTGTTGTTATGCTTAAGCCCATTGTCTCAGCCACTGTGTCAATCCATCTTGTTGAGGGTCTTCCTCTTTTTTGCCGACCCTCTACCAAGCATGATGTTCTTCTCTAGGGGCTGGTCCCTCCTGATAACATATCCAAAGTATATGAGACAAAGTCTCACCATCTTCGCTTCTAAGGAGCATTCTGGCTGTATTTCTTCTAAAACAGATTTGTTCATTCTTCTGGCAGTTCATGGTACGTTTAACATGCTTTGCCAACACCGTAACTCAAAGGTGTCAATACTTCTTCGGTGTTCCTTATTCATTTTCCAGCTTTTGCATGCATATGAGGCGATAGATATTACTCCAGTAAAATGTATTTTTCAGGGATTATGCTAATATTACTTTGAGCAAGTCATTACTTAATCTCCAGCGTGGTCTGTATGCTCTCTGATTTACAGTACTCTGTATTTTATTTTGTCTTATGTGTTGCATGCAAATTCTTTTATTTCACTTTATGAGAGATTGTAGACTAATACTTTATTTACCTTTTAGTGTTCCCATAAGATCATCCTACTGTAGAATGATACTCAATTCTTTGTTTAATTCCAGCTGTCATTTGGGAATGAGGCAATCAGCACATTATTGAGATAGAATTGAACCATCTGCTCCGAGTTAAGGTCCCTTAGTTAACGGACATATAAGTCACCATCACAAAGTTTTTTAATAGGCAGAAACTCCAAGTCGCACTGCAGACTGTTCATATCTCCATCTTGTGCTGTATGTAAAATATAAAGCAAAATTGGCTGGGGTCTGTGTATCCACATAGAAAGCCCATATTTGGCAAAAGGCTATACTGACTGCATGCTTGCTCTAATCAATGCTACCACATAGCCCCTCATAGTCAGCATTGTTATTCTAGGGCTACATTTCCTTCTCTATACAGATGGTGACCATGCTTTCGAAAGGAAACCTGGGATAAACTGACTGGTAGAAATGTAATTTTGAGAACAGAGGGACAAACATTGTCAAAGAAAAATTCCAGAACATGCAGTCACTGCACCTTGTAAAATGGTCTGTTGTGTTCTTTTCACTCTCCATTCTGTTGTAGTGCATGCATACTGCTACTATTTGCAGTTAAATGGTTGCTGGTTTCACCTCTAAGTTTAGGTGTTTGCCAGATAGGTGAAGTTGAAAGTTAAAGAAAGTAGAAGCTTGGTCATTCGAGAAAAATACAACTCTTATGAAAATTAAATCTTTTAAAGAAACTGCCATATATAAAAACAGAAATAAACTCTATATTAGAATACCTATTATAATGGAATCAAATGATGTATTGCACTGGGCAAATCTGCTGCAAAAGACCTCTTTCAAGTGTTGAAAAGCAAAGATGCCACTTTGAGGACTAAGGTGCGCCTGATCCAAGCTGTGGTATTTTCAGTTGCCTCATATGCATGCGAAAGCTGGACAGTGAATAAGGAAGACCGAAGAATTGATGCCTTTGAGTTATGATGTTGGCAAAGAATATTGAATTTGAACATACCATGGACTGCCAGAAGAATGAACAAATCTGTCTTGGAAGAAGTACAGCCAGAGTGCTCCTTGGAAGCAAGGATGGTGAGACTTCGTCTTACATACTTTGGACATGTTATTAGGAGGGACCAGTCCCTGGAGAAGGACATCATGCTTGGTAAGGAAGAGGATCAGTAAAAATGAGGAAGATCCTCAATGAGATGGATTGACACAGTGGCTGCAACAATGGTCGCAAACATAGCAATGATTGTGAGGATGGCGCAGGACTGGGCAGTGTTTCGTTCTGTTGCACATAGGGTAGCTGTGAGTCAGCACCAAACAACAACATTATAATGGAAATATATCATCATGAAACAGAGGATTAATTCCAGCCTCTTTTATTCTAGAGTCTGTACTCCCTAACTAAATTGCTCAACAGCAACATGGCGGAAGGAAGCAAACCTAAGTTGATCTCTCTGAGCTTCAGTTTCTTTTTCTGTAAAATAAGAATAATAACTCACAGAGTTTTTGTAGGGATTAAATATGATAATGTATGTGAATCAACATACATACAAAAATAATCTATAAATATTGCTCTTTTCCTCCTCCAAACAAGCCCAAACCTTCATGAGAAGTGATTCAATATTTAGATTTCAAAGAACTTAGTTTGTTAGGGAAATGGGGGTAGTTACGCTGCCAGCAAAATTATAATTAAACAGACTGAATTTTCAGATGTGCCCAAATGTCAAGGAAGCCAGTATTTAAGCAGAGCTGTGTCTAATGGACTGCACCTTAGTCCTCTAAGCCTTGGATAATTGAGAATTGACTGTAAACTGAGAATCACTTTATGGTCCACTTCTATTTTATGCTTGGGTTGCATTAACAGGGATTAAACGTTTGCAGGTTTGGAGGTAAGTGAAATAGCCTGGCATCTGTAATGTTTCAGGAGGAAATGCACCAACATACCAAGCAGCACAGTCATTGTCTGAGAAAGCTCTAATTTATCTCTCTGGAAAAATTCCCCCTGTGAATGCCAAGAGCACTAGAGTGAGGATTCTCTAAGGTGTTTAGTAATCTCTCCGTTATCTCCACTGCTGGCTCTCCATCCCGGCCTTTTAGTACAGGCCATTCCACATGTGCGATTGTTTCAGTCTGTAGCCAAATCTCGGTTATCTGCAGCAATGGAGACACTGCAAATCAGACTCCTCAGATTACTCCAAATCTCATTTTAACTCTTAGATTCTTTCTCCACAAAGCTTTTCATTAGAGCATCTTAAGGTGGGATGGGGGTTGGGGGTGGGCAGAGGATGGGACTGAGTGAATTTTTCAGTCTTCTAGAGGTGATAATTGTACATGACATGACCCCAATATTACTAGCCATAGATAGAGGTGATTTTCAGAATCATCCCTGCAGTACAGATTTTGGTTATCTACTGCCACACAGCAAGCCACCTCAAAACATATGACTTTCAACAACTATTTACTATTACCTATCACAGTTCTGTGACTGGGCTCAGCTTGGAGTCTCTCATGCGATTGCCATCAAATAGCTGGGGCTGTGTTCATCTGAAGGTTCAGTTGGGTAGGAATGTCAAGTGGCTGGCAGTTAACACCGGCTGTTTTCTAGGAGCTCGGTTGGGGCTGTCCACCTGAGCACCTACACCTGTCCCCTCCATGTGGCTTAGGCCTCTCATACCATGGAGGCAGTTCTCAGAGGGAGTGTCCCAGTAGTGACCCTTGTAAGGGGCCCAGATGGAAGCAGCCAAGGATTTTTATGACCTTCTCTCAGAAGTCCCAGAATGCCACTTCTGCCACATTCTATAGGTCAAGCAAATCACTAAGGCTTGCCACATCCAGTTCACATTCTATAGGTGTTAGTGTTGGCAAAGAATATTGAATATACTATGCACTGCCAGAAGAACAAATAAATCTGTCTCAGAAGACGTACAGCCAGAATGCTCCTTAGAAGTGACGATGGCAAGACTTTGTCTCACATACTTCGGACATGTTATCAGGAGGAACCAGTCCCTGGAGAAGGACATCATGCTTGGTAAAGTAGAGGGTCAGCAAAAAACAGGAAGACCCTCAACGAGATGGATTGACATGGGTTCAAGCCTAAGAATGATTGTGAGGATGGTGCAGGACTGGGCAGTGCTTTGTTCAGTTGGTATATAGGGTTGCTATGAGTCAGAATCGACTCGACAGCACCTAACAACAACAATGTATATATATATTACATATATATACTGTTTTATCTGCTTTTAAACATGTAAAATAAAACTGTATTTGTAATTTTGCCACTAGATTTTTTTCTCTTAACTTTGCTTTCCAGAATTATACATTATGATACTCTTGTTGTTAGTTGCCCTTGAGTCAATTACAACTCATGGTGATCCCATGATATTCTTAGCTCTTGCTTATTCATTTAAGCCACTCTATAGTATTCCATTGGGGACTTGGTGGCACAGTGGTTAAGAACTCAGGCTGCTAACCAAAAGGTCAGCAGTTTGAATCCACCAGCCGCTCTTTGGAAACCCTACGTGGCAGTTCTACTCTGTCCTGCAGGGTCGCTGTGAGTCAGAATTGACTCGAAGGTAACAGGGTTTTTTTTTGTTTGTTTGTTTTTAAATAGTGTTCAGGAGCCTTGGTGGTGGTGAAGTAGTTAAAGTGGTGGACTGTTAACTGAACGCTCAGTGGTTCAAACCCACCCGTTGCTCCATGGGAAAAAGATGCGGCAGTCTGCTTCGCATAACGATTTGTAGCCTATAGGGTCGCTATGAGGTGGAATTGACTCAACGGCAACAGGCATGGTATTCCATATCGTTACTAAACAATAACTTATTTTTAAATTATGGATATTTAGAGGGTTTCTGTCCTTTAAATGTTTTGTTATTACAAACAATATTGCAGTGAACATCCATATTTATACACACACACACTTATGTAACATTTATCTGTCTTTCCTTGTGCATGTGTACAAGAGTTTTGATGCATATATCTACAGGTAGAATGCTTGGTGAGAGAAATCACATCTTCAGTTTTACTAGATGTTGCCAAATTACTTCAAGTCATTGCACCAATTTCCCTTCTAGCACCTTTGCCCATGAGAGTTCCTGTTTTTTCCCCTTGCTCTCTGACACCTGGTATTTCCAGACTTGTTACTTTTCATCAGTTTGATGAGTGTGAAATGGTCTCTTGTTGATGTTTTGATTTGTGTTGGCATCAATACTAGTGAGATGGAGTGTCCATTCATATATGCGAATTGCCTGTTCATATCCTTTGCACTGGGTCCTTTGTTTTGTTTTTTTTCCCTTGATTTAAAGGGGTTCCTTTGACATTCTGAGTATTAATTTTCTATTGGTTACATGTTATCTTCTCCCAGTCTATGACTCATGTTATAACTTTTTTGAAATATAGATATTTAAAAGTTTAACTTGGTTGATTTTTATCAATCTTGTCCTTTACGATTTGTACTCTACCTAACACCGTAAAAACGTTCTCCTGTATGTACTTCTGAAAGTTTTAACTTTAAGATTAATTTTCCATTTTGGTGTTTACTGTACCTGAAATGTATTATTGTGCATGGTATGAGATAGAAAGTAGCATTTCTCTTTTTTGTTACCCCAGAACATTTATTGATTAGTTCACCCTTTCCCTACTGATTCGTAAGGGCATCTCTGTTATATACCAAGTTTCAGTAGCAGATGTGTCTCTTTCTGCCCTTTCTTTTCTGTTTTGTTTGTCCATTCCCCTCCCATGAGTATCACACCACTTTAATTATAAAGCTTATTAATATGTCTTTATATTGATTTATCATTTAGTGTAAGTTATCTGTTCATTCAAGATAGGGTGAAATGTGCCAGTGAAATTATGGGGGATTAGGACCCCTTTCAGGAGCCCTGGTGGTACAATGTTTAAGTGCTCTGCTAACTGAAAGATTGGTGATTCAAACCCACCCAGCGGCTCTGTGGGAGAAAGACTTGGTGATCTACTCCAGTTAAGATTACAGCCTAGAAAGCCCTGTAGGGTAGTTGTATTCTGTCACTTGGGGTTGCTATGAGTCGAAGTCAACTCAACAGTACCAAACAACAACAGGGTCCTCTTCTGGTAAACATCTTAAAAAATTAATTCAATTTCTTGAATGCTTGTTTGTTTATTCATGAATTCCATTTCTTCTTGAGCTAATTTGGGCAATTTTATGCTTTTCTAGAAAATTACCCATTTTATCCAAGTTTCAAAATTTAATGGCGTAGTCTTGTTCATATTCTTACCAATTCTGGAAAATTCTGAGCAATTATCTTTGAGAATATAACTTCCCCACCATATCCTTTATTCTGTTTGTATGGCACTACTGTTAGGTATTTGTTTGAGTCTCATATGTATCTCTGTCTATCAACTTAAAATCTCTTTGTTTCTCTGTTCTTTATTCTGACTGAACTTCTCAGCACTTTCATTTTCTTAATTCTCTCTTTTCTCAGGGTCCAATTAAAGCTTTAACTTGTCTATTTAGTTTTGTTTCAATGCTTATAGTTTAAATTTTTGAGATTTCTAATTTTTATTTACCATTTATCTGTTCTTTTACTACTGACTTCTGGGTTTAGGTTTTCCTGTTCATTTTTATGAATATTATTTCTTTATCTCTTTGAGAAAACCAACAATTTGGTACAAAAATCCAAATTCCAACCTATGGATTGTCTTTCTTAGCTGCAGGTTTATTTATATGTCTTGGTCTGTAGGGTTTGCAGGCTCCTCGTGCATTGGAGGTCCTCTCTTTCTCTGGGCTCATTTCCCCCCATTTAGTAGTTTTGCAGTTGCACCTACCTGACCCTCTCTTGCCCACTCAGTCACTGTTCCAGAACCAGGTCTCATATTGGTGGTTCCAGACGCTAATCCTTTAGTGATGATGGGACTATTATAGAACCAGTCATTGAGTCAGGGGGTGGCTTCACTCAGCTCCTTGTTGCGAGGTGCTGTGTGTGTCCATCTGCCATTTAGGCTTGAAGACCATGTAAGTAGTAACCACAGGCAATGACTGTCAGCATCTACATCTCCCTCCTTTCCAGAGTAAAAAGATCCAATCCAACCTGTTCCCAGCCAGATTCCCAGAGTAGCGTCCTTACTTATTTATGCAGAGCTACAGGAATGTCTTACTTTCTGCTCATTATTAAATTATTATTATTTTTGTGCCATTTGCTCCTCGGAATTGCTTAGCTCAGTTTTGAATGCAGTTATATTTGTAAATGTTGTTTTAAAAATTTTTCTTTATCATTGTTATATATTTAAAACACGTAAAGTCCTCAAAACATAAACACAAGGAGAGCAGACTAATAATAAACCCTGAAATCCTTCTAAAAATGGCTTAAGGTTAATTCATAGTTACCTTGAATAGCAGATTTTCAGCCTTGCTTTTTTGTTTGTCTTTTATGGTGATTAAGGGGTTGACTAGTATTATAGGTACTTATTCATTTTTATCTTTGTGTTTGAATTTTACTTGCCCACATAATGTCATGCTGTCAAATGTTTCAAATATGTAATTTAGGCCCAAGAATCATTTAAACATTATAGTTCTTGTCCCAAGGAAATTGTTGATGGTTTTTCAAGAAAATAAATTGTGAATGTGTCTTTTGTAAATCTAATGTAGCACTAAGCTCACTCTTTAGAGCCAACTACTTTTTGCAGTATGTTTTTGTTTTAGATTGTAGAATAGGAAAATTGAATGTTCAGCCTACAGCCCAGATCACGATATACTAATGAGGAGTAAATGAGGAAATGTTTGTTTAAATACTTTATAAATTTTGAAGCTCCATTCAAGTGCCTGTTAATTATTATCAGCTTCATTCAAATTATTCTCTCTTTCAATTTATGCATAAAACCTGTTTTAATAGATTTTTGTTCTGTGGTCGATTTATGCATAAAGGCCATTTAAATATTTTTTGTTCTGTAGTCAGTTTATGCATAATGGCTGTTTTAATACATCTTGTTCCATAGAGCAAAAGTTCTATTTCCAAGTCACAGAAAAATATATGAATTATCCTGGTTTGCATTTTAATACTATCATTAAAGCTTAATTACAATTGCTAACATCTTGTTAAACAGTGAGGTAGGCAAACTCATAAACTCAAGAGTTGGTTCTCATAGTCCCGAAATTAATGATCTGTAGATTGGAAGAGCTAAATATTTCATCAGCCTTTGCAATAAGAGGATTTGAGTGTGTTAGAACTCTGAGGGACCTTGGAGGCTAAGCATTGATCAGCTAGATCATTTTTGCTTCCATTAGGCCATTGCAGTTTAAGTAGCAGAAATAACCAAAAGAAATTGTGACCTTGGTCTTAGCACTATGGTTGTTCAGAGCCAGCATAAATTAATTAGAACTTTCTAGAACCTGACTAGAACGTTGCTGTTTTCCGAGTCAATACAGGGGCACCATGTTGGCTATTGAACCTACCATGTAATGAGCTTCTTCTAACACTTCCTTAGCTAAAACTTTTTGGAAGAGTCCTCTGATAGACCAACTTAATAAACATATCTGCTCCTTGGAGCTCTCATTACAGCAAAATTATGGTGCATGATTAAGATTTATCTTTTCCTATTGGTCTTGAAGAGGGACATGGCTTTTTAGAAAATGCTGATGTGTTTACACACTGTTGCATGATCTCAGCCATGTATGAGGGATTTATTCTGTACTGAGGTTTAGAATAGCCTTCAGATTCCTATGAATTGTTTTTGAGGTCGAATTTGTAGATCCTCTTTGAGTAATTAAAAAAATGTCCTTTCCTACTCCTTAGACTTGTGGAATTTTGAATGTATTTCACTAGCTAAAGGAATAATGCAGTTTTCCTCAACTTGTCTTGCTATGCAAATTCTCTGCTTTCGCACACTGTAATGACTATGTTGACGTGATGTAATGATTGTGATGACAATTGTGTATACTACTTTACAAGTCATAAAGTCTGTTCAGTTGTATTTGTCCAATACCTCTAGGTTATTAGCACTAATTGGAAGGGGTGTGGGAAGCAGTGGTCTAGAGAATCTAAACAGCACTGATTTTTTAATAAATTGTTAATTTGGCTTTGGACTGTATGTTGTACTTCTTTTGTCTGTAGAACTATCCTCTTGACTAAATGATGCCACACCATATGGAAATACTGGTGTTGTAATAGATAACTTTGATTTCTTAACTAAAAATTGAATAAAAAGATTTTATTTGTGTTTTGGTTCTGACAGAGGGCTGGATTGTCAGATATGTTGTTTCCATCTTATTAATAATAATTTTGAGACAGTCAACTTAGCTCGGGAGAGTACAGCATTATCACTGCTTGGTACAATTGATGGTTCCAAAATTATTGCATATAATATTATTTTTTAGTAAATAGAATCATATCTTAAACACAGTAGATGAAGTTGCCGTTAAAATAATTCTCTAAACCAAAAAAAAACAAACAAAAAAAAACCAAACCAGTTGCTCTCTCTCGAGTCGGTTGCAACTCATAGCGACCATATAGGACAGAGTAGAACTACTCCATAGGATTTCCAAGGAGCAGCTGGTGAATTTGAACTGCTTACCTTTTGGTTAGCAGCTGAACTCTTAACCACTGATTCTCTAGTTGGACATAAAGTCAGTAACTTCTCTGTTGTAAATCTGGGATTTTGTTTACGTTATTTTTGCTCTAAATGGAACATGCTTATGACAAAGTTTTCTTCTGTGATGTAATAATAATAACAAATATCAAGAGTGTTTGAAAATGGAATCACTATTCTAGGCACTAATGAGAGCTACAAAACAGAATAAACTGTGGTCTCTGGTCTCATGGAGAATAAAATATTGGTTTATGATAGATAATGTGATCAGAGATGATGACAGAGCTTCAGAAGATGATGACAGTGACAGAGATGGGAGTCTGGGTCCTGAGCCCACGGGACATCAGGATCCCCTTTGGGGTTTTCCTTGATGTCTGGGAAAAGTGCCTCTCAGAGGTAACTGGTGAATATGAGAGCCTGTTCTGAGCCTAATAAAAATTGTTGAAATCTAGAGCAGAGAGAACACTGTATGATCTGCTGACAGGTTACAGCTTCTCAATATTTTTTGGCTTATATATTGCTTAAAAGAAAATTTGAACTAACATGTATAAATTAGGTTACATAGAAACATAAATTTATATACAAATTAATGAATGTTAAATGTAATTTAAAATCCAGTTTCTCAACTGCAACAGCACATTTCAAGTACTGAATAGCCACGTGTGGCTGTCATATTCTATATCAGTGCAGATATGGAGCATTTTCATCACTGCAGGAAGTTCTATTGGACAGCACTGCTTTAGATGGTGAATGCATTCTCCAGTTTGCCTCGGTCTTCAGTAATCCCTGATTTCTTATATTCGTTCCATTTTCTCATTTATATTGCCTGGCTGTCCCTGTCATTTGAATGTTTGACCCCGATCTAAAGAGACTAGTCATGTAGCAGGGAATGAGCAGAAAGATCTGAATTATTCTAGCTGAAAAGGCAGCAGAAGTTTGCAGGCCATTGTTAAAGCAACTGCTATAGAGAACTTCTCAGTTTTATGACTTTGAACACCAG
Organism: Dugong dugon; assembly: GCA_030035585.1. NCBI lineage: Eukaryota > Metazoa > Chordata > Mammalia > Sirenia > Dugongidae > Dugong > Dugong dugon. Next base: position 13,605,195 of record CM057480.1, on the reverse strand, counting down.
AGAGCTTTTATTAGTTTCCTATTGCGGTTGTCACAAATTATCACAAAATTGGTGACTTAAAACAACACAAATTTATTGTCTTACAGTTCTTGAGAACAGAACTCTGAAATGAGTCTCACTGGGCTAAAATCAGAATTTCAGCAGGGCTTCGTTCCTTCTGGAGACTCTAGGAGAGAATCTGTGTTCTTGCCTTTCCAGCTTCTAGAGGCCACCCACATTCATTGGCTTGTGGCTCCCTTCTACAATCTTCAGTGCCAGTAATGGGAGGTGGAGTCTTTCTCACATTGCACCACTCTGACACTGACTCTCCTGCTTTTCCTCTCACTTATAATGCTCCGTTAATCTTCAGTGTAAAGCATCAACAGACATTTAGCGTCCCAAGATTCTTTGAATCTCTGGCTTCAAAACCTTTGCCTTGATGTTGCTACCAATTCTGGACTGTTGTATCAAGATCCTTATCCAACTCCAGTCAAGTCCCCATGTTGAAAAACACACCTTACACCAAACTCTCAATTCTCTAAGCTCTAGCCTGACCCCATTAATGCTATCCCTCAACCCTCAGAGACATTACCAAAGTTTTCTGAAGTTGTTCTTCTCCCTAACCATGTTGAGCAATAAACTCAGCTTTGTCTTATAAATAGGTTGTGCTGGCTATGTTCGATATTCTGGGAGATGGCATTACACAGAGGGCACAAGATGATGAGCTAGGTACTCCTAGACATAAATTACATACTTATGTCTTTTAAAAAAAATTATCGTGTTTTAGGTAAAAGTTTACAGCACAAATTCTTACTGAAAAATTTATACAAGGTTTTTTTTTGTGACATTGGTTGCAATCCCCGCGTTGTGTCAGCACTCTCCCTATTTCCCTTTCCACTCTAGGTTCTCCATGTTCATTTGTCCAGTTCTTCTGCCCCTTCTTGTCTCTTGATCTATGTACAGGCTCCTCATGACCACAATTAAGTGTTCTGGAATTCCAGTTCTTCGTAACATTATCCATAATTTGTTATGATCCACACAGTTGAATGCTTTTGCATAGTCAATAAAGCACAGGTAGACATCGTTCTGGTATTCTCTGCTTTCAGCGAGGATCCATCGAACATCAGTGATGATATCCCTTGTTCCGCTTCCTCTACTGAATCCGGCGTGAATTTCTGGCAGTTCCTTGTCGATATACTGCTGCAGCCTCTTTTGAAACATCTTTAGCAAAATTTTACTTGCATGTGATACTAGTGATGTTGTTTGATAATTTCCTATTCAGTTAGATTACCTTTCTTGGGAATAGGCATAAATATGGATCTCTTCCAGTCGGTTGGCCAGGTATCTGTCTTCCAGATTTCTTGGCATAGATGAATGAGTACTTCCAGCACTGCATCTGTTTGTTGAAATGTCTCAGTTGGTATTCCTTCAATTCCTGGAGCCTTGTTTTTCACCAGTTCTTCAGTGCAGCTTGTACTTCTTCCTTCAGTACCATCAGTTCCTGATCATATGCTACCTCCGGAAATGGTTGAACACAGATCAATTCTTTTTGATATAGTGACTGTGTATTTATTCCACCTTATTTTGATACTTCCTGCGTCATTTAATATTTTACCCAGAGAATCCTTCATTATTGCAACTCGAGGCTTGAATTTTTTCTTCAGTTCTTTCAGCTTGAGAAATGCCAAGCGTATTCTTCACTTTTTGTTTTCTAGTTCCAGACGTTTGCATATTTCATTGTAACACTTTACTTCGTCTTCTCGAGCCACTCTTTGAAATCTTTTGTTCAACTCTTTTACTTCATCATTTCTTCCTTTTGCTTTAGCTACTTGACATTCAAGAGCAAGTTTCAGAGTCTCTTCTGACATCCATTTTGGTCTTTTCTTTGTTTCCTGTCTTTTTAATGACTTATTGCTTTCTTCATGTATGATGTCCTTGATGTCATTCCACAACTCGTCTGTCTTTGGTCATTACTGTTGAATGAGTCAAATCTATTCTTGAGATGGTCTCTGAATTCAGGTAGGATATACTCAAGGTCGTACTTTGCCTCTTATGGACTTGTTCTAGTTTTCTTTATAACAGTGGTCTCATACAATATTTGTCCTTTTGTGATTGACATATTTCACTCAGCATAATGCCCCCCAGATTCATCCATGTTGTGAGATGTTTTGTGGATTCATCATTGTTCTTTATCATTGCGCAGTATTCATTGTGGGTATGTACCATAATTTGTTTATCCATTCATCTCTTGATGGACACTTAGGTTGTTTCCACATTTTTGCTATTGTGAATAATGCTGTGATGAACATGGGTGTGCGTATGCCTATTTGTGCGAAGGCTCTTATTTGTCTAGGATATATTCCTAGGAGTGGGGTTGCTGGATTGTATGGTATTTCTATTTCTAGCTCTTTATGGATGTGCCCTATAGTTTTCTATGGTAGTTGGATCATTTTACATTCCCACTGACAGCACATAAGAGTTCCAATCTCCCCACAGCCTCTGCAATATTTGTTATTTTGTGTTTTTTGGATTAGTGCCAGTAATGTCAGGGTGAGATGGTAGCTCATTGTAGTTTTGATTTGCATTTCTCTAATGGCATATTTCTTCATGTGCCTGTTAGCTGCCTGAATGTCTTCTTTGGTAAAGTGTCTGTTTACATCTGTCGTAGTTATCTAGTGCTGCTATTACAGAAATACCACAAGTGGATGGCTTTAACAAACAAAAGTTTATTGTCTCATGGTTTAGTAGGTTAGAAGTCCAAATTCAGGGGGCCGATCCAGGAGAAGGCTTTCTCTCCCTGTTGGCTCTGGAGGAAGGTCCTTGTAATCAATCTTGCCTGTGACTAGGAGCTTCTCTGCACAGGAACCCCAGTTCCAAAGGACGCACTCTGTTCCTGGCACTGCTTTCTTGGTGGTATGAGGTCCCCCTGTCTCTGCTTGCTTCTCTCTTTTATATCTGAAAAGAGATTGGCTCAAGACACAATCCAGTCTTGTAGATTGAGTCTTGCCTCGTTAACATAACTGCCGCCTATCCCACCTCATTGACATCATAGAGGTAGGATTTACAACACATAGGAAAATCATATCAGATGACAAAATGGTGGACAATCACACAATACTGGGAATCATGGCCTAGCCAAATTGATGCACATAATTGGGACACAATTTAATCCACGATAATATCCTTTGACCATTTTTGATTGGATTATATGTCTTTTTGTTATTGAGGTGTTGAAGTACTCTAAGATTTTAGAGATATATTTGACAGATATATAGTAGCCAATTTTTTCCCCTACTCTTTAGTGAAGTCTTTTGATGAGCATATGTGTTTAATTTTTAGGAGCTCCCAGTTATCTAGTTTATCTGCTGGGGTTTGTGCATTGTTAGTTATCCTTTTTATTGTATATATGCCATGTATTAGGGCCCCTAGCATTGTCTCTATTTTTTCTTCCATGATCTTTATTGTTTTAGGCTTTACATTTAAGTCTTTGATCCATTTTGAGTTAGTTTTTGTATATGGTGTGAGGTATGAGTCCTCCTTCATTTTTTTATAGATGAACATCCAGTTTTGCCAGCACTGTTTGTTAAAAAGACTGTCTTTTCCCCATTTAATGGACTTCGGTCTTTTGTCAAAGATCAGTTGACTGTCGGTGGATGGATTTATGTCTGGGTTCTCATTTCTGTTCCATTGGTCTATGTGTCTGTTGTTGTACCAGTACCAGGCTCTTTTTTTTTTTTTTTTATATTTTATTGTGCTTCAGGTGAAGGCTTACAGAACAAATAGTTTCTCATGAAACAGTAGTACACATGTTGTTTTATGACATTGATTAACAACCCCACAACATATTAAGCCTCTAAATTCTCCACCTGTTTTTCTTTTTTGGTGAAAATACAGATAGCCAAAGATACACCGTTTCAAAAATTTCTACATACACAGTTCAGTGACATTGACTATGCTCTTCCAACTGTGCTGTTATTCTCACTTAAGATGAAGGCTTACAGAACAAAATAGTTTCTCATTTAACAGTTACTACACATGTTGCCCTATGACAATGGTTAACAATCTCACAGCACATCAAGAATATCCTTACTCCACCTTGTGTTCCCTATCACCAGGGGACTTCCTTGTCCCCTTCTGTCTTCTGGCCCTTGTCACTGGACTACTGTACCTCATTAGTCTCATTTGGTTTTTTTTTTTTAACACCATTTCAAAACTTTTTACTTACACATTTAAGTGGTATTGACTATGCTCTTCCAATTGTGCTGCCATTCTTGCCCAAGATGAAGGCTTACAGGACAAAACAGCCTCCCATTCAATAGTTACTACAAATGTTCCCCTATAACAGTGGTCAACAATCTCACAACACATCGACAGTGTCCTTCCTCAATTTGTGTTCCTTATCATCAGTTTCCTACTCCCCCTCTGCCTTCTGGCCTTTGTCACCGGACTCCTGTACCTCGTTAGTCCCATTTAGTTTTACTGGGCTGTCCACTCCCAGGCTTAACATCGAACCTCGAAGGTAACTTCACCTCTGAGCTGAAAGGGTGTCTGGGGGCCACACTCTTGAGGTTTCTCCAGTATTCTTTAGGCCAGTAAATCTGGTCTTTTTTTTTTTTTTTTTGGGAGTTAAAATTATGCTCTACATCCTTCTCCAGCTCTGTCCAGAACCCTCTGTTGTGATCCTGGTCAGAGCAGTCAGTGGTGGTAGCCGGGCACCATCTAGCTGTACTGGACTCAGTCCAGTGGAGGCCTTGGTAGCTGCGGACAATTAGTCCTTTGGACTAATCTTTTCGTTGTATCCTATTCTCTTCATTCTCCCTTGCTCCCGAAGGGATGAGACCAGTGGAGTATCTTAGCTGGCCGCTCATAGGCTTTTAAGACCCCAGACACTACTCACCAAGGTAGAATGTAGAGCATTATCTTTATAAGTAGTGTCATGCCAATTGAGCTAGATGTTCCCTGAGACCATGGTCCCCAGAGCCCTCCGTCCAACAACTCAGTCCCTCGGGGGGTTTGGATGTGTCTATAGGGCCTCCATGACCTTTCCTTGTGCAGGTTGTGTTAGTTTCCCCTGTACTGTGTACTATCTCACCTCTCACCCAAGGTACCACTTATCTATTGCCTATTTAGTATTTCCCCCCCCCCCTCCCATCCCTGGTAACCAACAAGGATTGTTACATTTTGCACGTGAATTTTTTCATGGGTTTTTACAATAGAGGTCTCATACAATATTTGTCCTTTTGTGATTGACTTATTTCACTCAGCATGATGTCCTCCAGTTTCATCCATGTTATGAGATGGTTCACAGATTCATTGTTGTTCTTTCTTGTTGCATAGTACTCCATTGTGTGTATGTACCATAGTTTGTGTATCCATTCATCTGTGGATGGACATCGAGGTTGTTTCCATCGTTTTGCTATTGTGAACAATGCTGCCATGAACATAGGTGTGCATATGTCTATTCGAGTGATGACTCTTATTTCTCTAGGATATATTGCTAGGAGTGGGATTGCTGGATCGAATGGTATGTCTATTTCTAGCTTTCTGAGGAAACGCCATATCATTTTCCAAAATGGTTGTATCATTTTGCATTCCCACCAGCAGTGCATAAGAGTTTCCATCTCCCCGCAGCCCCTCTAACATTTGTTATTTCCAGTATTTTTGATTCGTGCCAGTAATGCCGGGGTGAGATGGTATCTCATTGTGGTTTTAATTTGCATTTCTCTAATGGCTAGTGATCGCGAGCATTTCCTCATGTGTCTGTTGGCCATTTGAATGTCTTCCTTGGTGAAGTGTCTGTTCATTTCCTTTTGATAGGATTGTTTGTCTTTTTGTTGTAGAGGTGTTGGATTTTCTTGTAGATTATGGAGATTAGACCTTTGTCTGACTTGTACTGTCCAAAAATTTTTTCCCAGTCTGTAGGTTCTCTTTTTACTCTTTTGGTGAAGTCTTTTGAAGAGCATAGATGTTTGATTTTTAGAAGATCCCAGTTATCTAGTTTATCTGTTGGGTTTTTTGTGTTGATGTTTATGGTTTGTATCCTGTTAATGCCATGTATTAAGGCCTGAAGTGTTGGTCCTATTTTTTCTTCTATGAATTTTATAGTTTGAGGCTTTATATTCAGGTCTTTGATCCATTTTGAAGTAGTTTTTGTATATGGTATGAGGTATGGGTCCTGTTTCATTTTTCTACAAATGGATATCCAGTTTTGCCAGCACCATTTGTTAAAAAGACTGTCTTTTCCCCATTTGATGTATTTTGGGCCCTTGTCGAAGATCAGGTGACCTTAGGTGGATGGATTTACATCTGGGTTCTCAATTCTGTTCCAAGTACCAGCCTCTTTTGACTACCGTGGCTGTGTAGTAGGCTCTGAGATAAGGTAGTGTGAGGCCTCCCACTTTGTTCTTTTTCTTCAATAATGCTTTGCTTATTAGGGGCCTTTTTCCTTTCCATATACAGTTGGTGATTAGTTTTTACATCACATTAAAGAATGCTGTTGGTATTTGAATTGAGATTGCATTATATCTGTAGATTGCTTTGGGTAGAATTGACATGTTCACAATGTTGAGTCTTCCTATCCATGAGCATGGTATATTTTTCCATTTATGTAGGTCTCTTGGTTTCTTACAACAGAGTTCTGTCATTTTCTTTGTACAGGTCTTTTATGTCTCTAGTTAGATTTATTCCTAAGTATTTTATCTTTTTTTTTGAGGCTATTATAAATGATATTGTTTTCCTGATATCCTTTTCAAAGTTCTCTTTGTTGGTGTATAGGAATTCAACTGATTTTTGCATGTTAATCTTGTATTCTGCTACTCTGCTGAATCTTTCTATTAGTTCCAGTAGTTTTCTTGTGGAATCTTTGGAGTTCTCTATTTATAGGATCATATCATCTGTGAATAGGGATAGTTTTACTTCTTCCTTTCTAATTTGTATGCCCTTTATTTCTTTTTCTTGTCTTAATTTTCTAGCTAGGGCTTCCAGCACAATGTTAAATAAGAGTATATTTTCTAGGGCATCCTTGTCTTGTTTCTGTTCTTAGGGGGAATGCTTTCAGCTTCTCTCTGTTGAGAATGATGTTGGCTGTTGGTTTTGTATAGATTCCTTTTATTATGTTGAGGAATTTCTCTTCTATTTCTATTTTACTGAGAGTTTTTTAAATCAGGAATAGATGTTGGACTTCATCAAATGCTGTCTTAGGCTGGATTCTCTAGAGAAGCAAAACCAGTGAAGTGTATAAATATATATATAGAGAGAGATTTATATCAAGGAAATAGCTCACGCAATTGTAGAGGCTAAAATGTCCCAAGTCCACAGATCAGGTAGAGGCCTCTCCCAGTTCACGTAGCCGCAGAAGCTGGTGAACCCAAGGTTGGCAGGTCGGAGAGGGGCTCCCGCTCACAGGCTCTGAAGGTCAGTGAATTCCAAGATCAGCAGACAAGACAATCAGGTTTCTCCTGATTCACAGGAGGGGCTGGCGAACCTAAGGTAGGCAGGTCAGGGAACCGGACTCTTGCTTGCAGGCTGAGAAGTCCGACGAATTCCGAGATCAACAGGTAAGCTGCTAGCTCAAGTCCCACGAACCGGAGGTGAGACAAGAGGCAGCTGCTCAGTCTGGAACAAGCCAAAAACCTTGGCAAGGAGAGCAGGCAGAAGGTAACCAGTGAAAGTCAGAGAGGTGAAACTGAGAGGGCGGTAAGCTGCCACAGGCTCCACCTCCGCCAGTACCACTCGGCAGATTCCATCATGGGGGTGATCACAACATTATACAACTACTAAAACACGGAGAATAATGGTCTAGCCAAGTTGACATACAATCTTAACCATCACAAATGCCTTTTATGCATCAATTGATATGATCATGTGATTCTTTCTTTTTGTTCTATTTATGTCGTGGATTACATTGATTGATTTTCTAATGTCGAACCATTCTTGCCTACCTGGTATGAATCCCACTTGGTCTTTGTGTATTTTTTTTGTTATGATGCTGAATTCTATTGGCTAGAATTTTGTTGAGAATTTTTACATCTATATTCAGGAGGGATATTGGCCTGTAATTTTCTATTTTTGTGGTGTCTTTGCCTGGTTTTGTTATCAGGGTTATGCTGGCTTCATAGAATGAATTGAAGAGTACTCTTTCCTTTTCTATGCTCTGAAATAGTTTAAGTAGAACTGCTGTAAGCTCTTCTCTGAATGGTAGAATTCTCCAGTGAAGCCATCTGGGCCAGGACTTTTTTTGTTGTTGAGAGTTTTTTTTTTTTTTAATTATCACTTCGATCTTTTCTTTTGTAATGAGACCGTTCAGATTTTCTATCTAAGTTTGTGTTAGTTTAAGTAGGTAGTATGTTTCTACAAGTTTGTCCATTTCCTCTAGGTTCTCAAATTTGTAGGAGTACAGTTTTTCATAGTATCCTGTTATGATCCTTTTTATTTCACTTGGGTCTGTTGTAATGTCCCCTGTCTCATTTTTTATATGGGTTATTTGCTTCCTCTTTTTTTTTCCTTTTGTCAGTTTGGTCAATGGTTTGTTGATCTTTTCAAAGAACCAATTTTTGGTCTTGTTGATTCTTTCTGTTATTTTTCTGTTCTCTACTTCATTTATTTTTGCTCTAATCTTAATTATTTCCTTTCTTCTGGTGGCTGTGGGCTTCTTTTGCTGTTCTCTTTCTATTTGTTCAAGTTGTAGGTTAACTACATCTTTTTATTTCCCTGCAGACACAACCACTGTCTTATTCATCTTGTGTTCCTTAAAAAACAAAACAAAACAAAAACTTGTTGCCTTCAAGTTGATTCTGACTCATGATGATTCCACGTGTTACTGAGTAAAATTGTTCCACAGAGTTTTCTTGGCTGTTATCTTAACAGAAGCATATCACAGGGCCTTTTTTTGCATGGTAATGCTGGGTAGGTTTGAACTTCCAGCCTTTAGGTTAGTAGTCAAGTTACGTCATTTACACCATCTAGGACCCTTACAGGCTCATGAAATAAGGATTTCCATTCCTTAGGAATTTTGGTGTAAGTAGCTTTTGCCCCACACTCTGTCTTGTTTGCTTGCTCCCCACATGAAAGTATGGGCAAAAGGGTCACTGGGCATATATAACTAAGCCTGTTAAAGCGTTGTATATGTTCTCTCCAGTTCTGATTCTATTAGATAGGTATGCAAACCCTGGTAGGGGCTTCTTGGACCCAATACTGGGTGAGTAAATTAGTCTAACTCTGAGGTAGTTAATAGGAAGTTTGATTTCAGCTTCAGGTTAAAGCAGTGCCCTCTAGTTCATCTTTGCAAGCAGTAAAACTGACATTTTGATCCCTGCCTAACTCTTGTATCAGTTTTTTAATTGTTTGAAAATCCAGAGAGATGTGATTAGTAGTCTTATTATTTGTTCTCAAAGCAAAAGATTCAGCTGTCTATAGTATATAAAAAAAATGTTGCTGTTGAGTTGGATTCATAGCAACCCCAAGTGTTACAGAGTAGAACTGGACCATAGGGTTTTCTAGGCTGTAATCTTTAGGGAAGCAGATCACCAAGCCTTTCTTCCTGGTGCCACGGGGTGAGTTCAGACAAACAACTGTTAGGTTAGTAGTTGAGTGCAAACCATTTGTGCCACCAAGGACCTCTATAGTACTTACCTCCTTTGATTTAGCCCATCTTGCACTACCCAAGGGATGACACACACATATAAGTGTGACTATAAAAGCAAGCTGTGTCAAAATAGGTACAGGTTTAAGTCCGTTTCAGCTGGTGTGATTTGGAAATACTTCACAGATAGTTAGATACTTGAGTTAATGGTGTAGGAACAGTTCATTTACATTGACAGAAAAGTGTAAGGCAGGGTCAGAGGTAAGTTGATTGGCAGTTCAGGAGAGGCCTGGTGGGAGCAATGGTGAGTCTCTGGTCAAGTCAAAGAACATTCAGTCTGAAGGAGTAGTCAAGTTTGAGTGCTGTGCAAAGCTTTTTTTTGTGTGTGTGCATGTAGTGGAATTTAAGGCAGGAAAACTGAATGAGATCCATATTTAGCTGATGTTACATTTTCATAACGAAAGGCACAATTTTGAAAGGACACCATATTGATCAATGAAATTGGAAATAACTCTCCAAATCTGCAGTTGAGAGGTAATTTTAAAATAATTATTTTTATAAGGCAAGAAAAAGAAATAAAGGACATCCAAATTGGTAAGGAAGAAGTAAAACCATCCCTATTTGCGGATGATATGATACTATACATAGAAAACCCTGAAGACTCCATGAGAGAACTATTAGAACTAATAGAAAGATTTAGCAGAGTAGCAGGATACAAGATAAATGTACAAAAATCAGTTGGATTCCTATGCACCAATAAAGAGAACTATGAAAAGGAAATCAGGAAAACAATATAATTTATAATAGCTCCTAAAGAAATAAAATACTTATATGAATAAATCTAGCCAGGGATGTATAAGACCTATGCAAAGAAAACTACAAAACACTACTGTAGGAAACCAAAAGAGCCCTACATAAATGGAAAAACATATCATGTTCATGGATAGGTAGACTCAACATTGTAAAAATGTTCAAATTCTACCCAAAGCATTCTACAAATACAAAGCAATCCTGATCCAAATACCAGCAGCATTCTTTAAAGAGATGGAAAAACCAATCACTAACTTTGTATGGAAAGGAAAGAGGTTCTGGCACTACTGAAGAAGAAGAATAAAATAGGAGGCCTCACACTATCTGACATCAGAACCTCCTCTATAGCTACAGTAGTCAAAACACCTTGGTACTGGTACAATGACAGACACATTGACCAATGGAATAGAATTGAGAACCCAGATGTAAATCCATCCACCTATGGGTCACCTGATCTTGGACAAAGACCCAAAGTCCATCAAATGGGGAAAAGACAATTTTTTGAACAAATGGTGCTGGCAAAATTGTATGTCCATCTGCAAAACAATGAAACAGGACCTATACCTCACACCATACACAAAAACTAATTCAAAATGGATCAAAGACCTAAATATAAAACCAAAAATTATAAAGATTATAGAAGAAAATATAGGGTCAATGCTAGAGGCCTTAATACATGGCATAAACAGGAATACAAACCGTAAGTAACAAAAAACACACACCAGAATATGAGGGATTTTCTAAAAATTAAACACTTATGCTCATCAAAATACTTCACCAAAAGAATAAAAAGAGAACCTACCAAATGGGAAAATATTTTGGGCTTTAACAAATCTGACAAAGGTCTAATCTCTAAAATCTATAGGAAAATCCAACACCTCTGCAACAAGAAGACAAATAATCCGATTAAAAAAATGGCAAAGGATATGAACAGACACTTCACCAAAGAAGACATTCAGGTAGCTAACAGACACATGTGGAAATGCTCATGATCATTAGCCATTAGAGAAATGCAAATCAAGACCACAATGAGATACCATCTCACCCAGACATAACTGGCACGAATAAAAAAAAACAGAAAATAACAAATGTTGAAAATGCTACGGGGAGACTGGAACTCTTATGCACTGCTAGAGGGAATGCAAAAGGGTACAGCCATTTTGGAAAATGACATGGTGCTTCTTTAAAAAGCTAGAAATAGAAATACCATATGATCCAGCAATCCCACTCCTAGGGACGTATCCTAGGGAAATAAGAGCCATCACATGAATAGACATATGGACACCCATATTCGTTGCAGCATTATTCACAATAGCAAAAAGTAAAAACATCCTAAGTGCCCATGAACAGACGAATGGATAAACAAATTATGGTACATACACACAATGGAATACTATACAATGATAAAGAACAACGATGAATCTACGAAACATCTCACAACATGGATGAATCTGGAGGGCATTATGCTGAGTGAAATAAGTCAATCACAAAAGGACAAATATTGTACGAGACAACTACTATAAAAACTCATGAAAAAGTTTACACACAAAAAGAAACAATCTTTGATGGTTATGAGGGAGGGTAGGGGTGGGAGGGAAAAACACTAAATAGACAATAGATAAATAGTAACTTTGGCGAAGGGTAAGATAGTACACAATACTGGGGAAGCCAGCAGAATTTGACCAAGGCAAGGTCATAGAAGCTGCATAGACACATCCAAACTCCCTGATGGACCGAATTACTGGGCTGAGGGGTGGGGACCATGGTCTCAGGGAACTTCTAGCTCAATTGACATAACATAGTTTATAAAGAAAACGTTCTACATTGTACTTCGGTGAGTAGTGTCTGTAGTTTTAAAAGCTTGTGAGCGGCCATCTAAGATACTCCATTGGTCTCACCCCATCTGGAGCAAGGGAGAATGAAGAAAACCAAAGACACAAGGGAAAGATAAGTCAGAAGGACTAATGGACCACAACTACCACAGCCTCCACCCGACTGTGTTCAGCACAACTAGATGGTGCCTGGCTACCACCACCAACTGCTCTGACAGTGATCACAATAGAGGGTCCCAGACAGAGCTGGAGAAAAATATAGAACAAAATTCTAACTCACACACACACACACACAAAAAAAGACTGGACTTACTGGTCTGACAGAGACTGGAAAAACAAGAATATGACCCTGGACACCCTTTTAACTCAGTACTGATGTCACACCTGAGGTTCATCCTTCAGCCAAACATTACAATGGCCCATAAAACAAAACAAGACTAAGTGGGCACACCAGCACAGGGGCAAGGATGAGAGGCCAGGAGGGGACAGGCCAAGGTCAAGAAGGGGAGAATGTTGACTTGTCATGGGGTTGGCAACCAATGTCTCAAAAACAATACGTGTATTAATTGTTTAATGAGAAACTAATTTTCTCTGTAAACTTTCATCTAAAGTACAATAAAAAAAATTATTTTAGAATCTTGGATTATTTTATTTTTTCTGGTTACAGAAGGTAGAGTGTGCACCTAAACGTGTGGGGGTGTGTGTGCGTGTGCACACACACACGCACACACACACACACACCCACAATACTGGTGGACTCATAATTTTTTTAGAAGCTTTTCATTTAACAGTCACCCTGTGGCTTTCACACCCAGTAAAGCTGACTTGCTTCTGTCTCCAACAGATATTTGAGAGGAGGTGAAAAATAATACAGTAATTACTCTGTGGAGCCAAGCACCACTGCTGTCAAATTCAGCATCTCACTGTGGCTCTAAGTCATAAGCACACCAACAAAAAGAATCAAAAGGATAGGATTATAAAATACTATTAAGGGATTAACATTTCAACATTTCCCAAATTCACTGCAGAGTATTTATTTCCTTAGCATATCATCAACTTCCTTATTTTCTACAAAGCTAACAAGGTATCTATTTATCTTTTGAAAGAAATCATTGAAATGCTAAATTTACAGTTTTCCAGGGCAGGGCCTGGCAAATTTGCTTAAGGATTCCAAGTAGCTTCTGGTATAGAAGGGACTGAGAATGCCATTAAAAGGAAATTTTCAGAAAATGGGTAAAATCTTGACTCCCCTATAGATATAAAAATAAACACTTGCTAAAGATTTTATTTCACTCATATATGAGGGAATCAGGTGATGTCATATCTAGTTCAAAGGAAAAATCAAAAAGTATAAATTTATATAGAGTAAAAAAAAGAAAAACGAAACTAAACCTGTTGCCGTCGAGTCGATTCCAACTTACAGCGACCCTCTAGGACAGAGTCGAACTGCCCCATAGGGTTTCCGAGGAGCAGCTGGTGAATTCGAATTGCCGACCTTTTGGCTAGGAGCTGAGCTCTTAACTACTGTGCCACCAGGACTACATATAGAACAAAGGAATTGAATTACAGATGGAGGTCATATTGGTTTTTCCATAGAAGGGAGGGAAGTCAATAGAAACTTTACCGGAGGAGACAGAATTTGCATGTAAAATAGCTCATAGCAATGAAAGGGTAGAATTTGATCACCCAAAAGGCGTACTGTAGGCATACAATGTATAGTCACACAATTTTTTCTATACTCCTTGAGAGTCAGGATTTTGGAACCTCCTGGGAAGAATATGGGTGGAATTGACTGAGGCCCTGAGGTAAGGAAAATCAAGGATAAAATAAAATCATTATGAAGGTAGAAAGAGACAGGGCCAGTTGGAAGGGTTGTCTGGATCTATGGAGGTAGCAGGTTCTAGCCCAGCCTCCTGGGACAGGCTTGTATCCTGTGAAGGTACTGTATGACTGTCGGATACCTTCCATTTGATACTTCAAATGCGCTTGCTCCCATCTCTATTCTGGGATGCTGACCAGTCTGGATTGCATCAGTGGGCTCCCTTGCTGTCTGGTTTCTAAACTGGATTTGCAAATGGGGTGCACCAACAAGGTACTGAAAGGTAAAGTTAGGGTATCCCTCCTCTTCCACTCCCTTCCTGTGAGGTTCCTGCAGGCTGGCTGTATCCTTCAACCAAAGATCACAGCTCTTGTCAAGCCCCCTCTCACAGAGTCTCTCTCTGGTTCCTTGTATCTTCTCCCTTCCCTTATCCTTCAGACCTACGGATGGTAATTGTTCTCCACTTGTTACTAGCTGTAGGGTATTTCCCTAACTCTTAGATTTCCCTACATCATGCCCACACCTTTGAAAATACTGTAGTCCCTTTTAAAAAATAACTATCTGTCTTCTGTTGGGACTTTGATGAATAGAGTGAGTAAATTTAGAACCACGCGCAGTAGGAAGCACGGGCCAGTTTGGAAAGGAATGCCCAGGACTGATTGTAGCACTGACCAGTCTCAGTTCAAACAGTCAACTTTTTGGTTAGTAACTGAGCGCTTTTAACTGTTGTGCCACCAGGGCTCTTTACACTGTTATAGTATTATTGCATTTATTTCAGAGCAAAACTTTCATTTAAAATACTGGTTGGAATGAAATAAGGACAAAAAGTGGAAACTTCACTGCACTTATGATGGTAATTGTGTATCAGTCAAGATAGCTAGGTTATGCTGCAGTAACAAATAACCCTAGAATCTCAGTGGCTTAAAACAACAAAGGTTTATTTCTCACTTACCCTATATGTGTACTGAGGCTCCATTCTGCATTGCCATTGCTCTGAGACCCCACATGACAGAGAAGCCACTATCTGGAACTTTGTTTATTGTCTTGACAGAGGAAAAAGAAAGCTCCTTCTGGAGGGTCTCGTATTGGCAAATATAATACTGCTCTGTGACCAGAAGGCAGAGAGTTGGAATTATATGGGTAACAACGCTATGACTACAGCAAGTTGTTGCATGATGACTTTTGTTGTTGTTATTCTTCCTACTTGTTCATAAATGTTTGTATGCATGGCAGAATTTAGCCTGACACTTTTTGTTTTTTTTTAAATATTTTATTGTACATCAGGTGAAGGCTTACAGAACAAACAGTTTCTCATGTAACAGTAGTACACATGCTGTTTTATGACTTTGGTTAACAACCCCACAACATTTTAACTCTCTGAATTCTCAGCATTTTTTTTTTTTTTTTTTTTGGTGAAAATACACATAGCCGAAGATACACCATTTCAAAACTTTTTACTTACACATTTAAGTGACATTGACTATGCTCTTCCAATTGTGCTGCCATTCTCGCCCAAGATGAAGGCTTACAGGACAAAATAGCCTCCCATTTAACAGTTACTACAAATGTTGCCCTATCACAGTGGTTAACAATCTCACAACACATCAACAGTATCCTTACTCAACTTGTGTTCGTTATCATCAGCTTCCTACTCCCCCTCTGCCTTCTGGCCCTTGTCACTGGACTCCTGTTCCTTGTTAGTCTCATTTAGTTTTACTGGGCTGTCACTCCCATAGCCTGACACTTTTGATTGTATGTAACCTACCACCTGGCAGAGAGGTTGTGGGAGAGGAAATAAAAACTCCCCACCTATTTCTAACAAGTGGAAGCTATTGATGTTTACTGACAAATTGCCTAACAATTGTTGAATGGACAAATTGGCTTAGGTCAGCTTGTATCAAGTGGAATAATAAAAGAAGACACAACTTCTAAGTGAGAAAGTGGGACATACTGGTTACAGTATTTCAGTTCATGTCATCTGTAGCTTAAAAACTTATCAATGATGAGGTACTGGAACACAAAGGCATAACTATGAATACAGTCCAGAAAATTC
This sequence comes from Dugong dugon, assembly GCA_030035585.1. Classification (NCBI taxonomy): domain Eukaryota; kingdom Metazoa; phylum Chordata; class Mammalia; order Sirenia; family Dugongidae; genus Dugong; species Dugong dugon. The sequence goes on along the minus strand of CM057480.1, from coordinate 13,589,122 downwards.
CTCACAATATTCTAGATTGTCCTTTTCTTTTTTTTAGCATACTGTTTGCACTTAGTAAATATTCCATCATTTTGATGGTTCTTCTATGGAGTCTTACCGCACCCTTAAAGATAAACAGTGAAATTCCAGCGTTCTCTCACTTGGCTGTACCAGCAGGTGGGCTATAAATAATTCCCTTGGCTGTTGAGGATTCTGAAGGCTTACTTGAAAATTCCTCACTTTCGTCTCCAAAGTCATGGAGTATTCAGAGAAACATCTAAATGGGAACTAATTTCCAGCAAACAAAATTTCTGCATTTGCTGCCAGTTAAGTAATTTTAGCCTGGAGCTAAGCATCTGATTTGGGGATTAAACTTTTTTTTTTTTTTTTTTTTGAAAAATGACATAAAAAGCAATTATAGTGTTTCCTCTTATAACTAGTCAAGTGGTGGAGGAAATAAGACTGTTACTTAGTAAGTCACCGTACTCTGCCCAACTTCCTTCATAATTTAATAAGCGTAAGATTCTTATAAGTGTCAGATTATCAAACAATGTAGCTAATTTACATTCTAGATAAATCACCTTAAGGAATAATGAAGTAAAAACATACCACATCTAAAGAGAATTTTTCTCAGAAATATTTTCTGCTTTGAGCTTTCTGAATGTAAAATAATCATATTCAGAATTAACAACAGCAGGCCAGACTTGTATCATGAGGTTTTGTTGGATTACGGCTATCCATTGGCAAAAATGAACAGAGGACTATGTGTTCCTTGGAAAACTGTGCTTGAGAAGTGAGAATGATATAGTCGCTATAGTTTTTATGTTAATAGCAACCTAAATGAAAACAGCAATTTAATCCCATTTTTTGGTTTTTCTTCCTGGAAATCAAAAGTAAATTTTGACTTTTTCAAAACTGAGTGACTTATACAAAATATTGCTAATACATATGTAGTATTTTCACAAACTAAAGAAATAATTTCCTAACTATACCATAAAATCAGATTATGAACGTATTTATGATTAAGTTGATTCAGTTCTAACTCTGTTCAATTTTCTTTCTTTTTCTGACCTTGAAATAAGGTGAGATATGAGAATGGAAATGATATTGTCATAAGTGTGTAGGAAAGAGTAGTTATGGGTTGAAAGGGGGCCAGACAACCTTGCGATCCTTTTAACGTTATCAATTAGCAAACTATCCATTCAAGCTTCCCATAGGTAGGGAATCTTGTAAGTTTGGTCAAGTTTATTTTTACCTTCCCTTTAACATTTCCTTTGCTTTTCTAAGGAGCTTCATGCTTCTGAACTTTTTATATCTTCTTTCAGTCATTCCTTTAATAAAGCGTACCTATTCCTTGTTTCATTCTATTACTCTGTAAGGTGGCAATGATTCGAAGAGATATTATATAAAATATTAGGTAGATTACCCTTTACAATAACATATGCCTCAAACCAGTGAAAATTCTTCAGGATCTACAATACTTGAAGCCAGAAGCACTAGGTCTACTTAAATAGTCTGTTTTCAATTTGTACACATCTTTTCTATTCTGAAATAATTCTGAAGAGAACATAGTTTCCAAAGGGAACCTGGTTGAGTTGCTGTGAGCCAGAGTGCCTGGTCCTGAAAGTTCTTCCTCTATCCCTACTCTGACACTTGGCAGTGCTGAAGGCAGAAAATCTACCCAAAGGTATGGGCAGGATTTTGACAGCAGCCCTGAAGGAGCTAATCTGTGGTCAAGCACAAGCAACTGGTCTGTAGTATATGTCACAAAAGATTCAAATGGTATCCAACATAGCTTTATATACACACATCAACCTCAGGTATTGGGACATGTTTAGTTTTTATTCTTTGGCTATGATTATTTGAACAGTCTTCCCATTACCTGGGAATCCTCCATGGTGCGGGTTTTGTTGAATGCACAGTGCCATCTCGCATTGTGGAAACCAAAGGTTCGGTATTCTCTCTATCTGGTGTGGAGGCTGCAGAGTGTGGAGGTGTAGAGAGGCGTGTGACTCAGGCTTGGCCAATCTAATATCCCTATGACTTTAAATCTCTGTTGAATGGCACAAAGATGATGGGACCAATACAATGCAATCATGGCAGCAGTGTTGACAGTGCTCAGTGGTGGGAGACAGCGACATCTAGTGGTGGAAGCTGTATGCTTTCAGTTGCCAGGATTTCCTCCCGGTTGTCTAATCTCCTGCCTTGTTTTCTTTCCATTTTGCAAGCCTGGTCCTTCAAGCTCTTGCTGATTCTGTGATTTGCTGACATTTTGCTAATAAATTATCCTTTGATTCAGACAACCAGAGTCAGTTTCTGTTGCTTGCATTTAAGAATCCTAACTGATACAAAAGACTAAAAGGAAGAAGAAGAAAAAAAAAAAAAAAACTTCCAAAGTTAACAACATAGGAGCCCTGGCTGTGCAGTGGTTAAGAGCTCGGCTGCAAATCAAAAGGTTGGCAGTTTGAATCCACCAGCCGCTTCTTGGAAACCCTGTGGGGCAGTTCTGCTCTGACCTGTAGGGTCTCTATGAGTTAGAACTGACTCAACGGCAACGGATTTGGTTTGGTATGGTAACAGCATAATGCCTTTATACTAACTTTCTATTGTATGAGAATTTGTGTACAAATATGAATGGAACTATTTTGGTATGATATGTTTCAGGTATTTTTTTTGCTGTCTTTTATATCTTAACAGTCAAATATATAACACCGTGCTAGGCTTAGATCTCTGTTCTGCATGCTACATAGTTATAGTAATACTTGCTCTTTGGTACAATTATGTGTGCTCCATGCCTCCTCCCCGACTCTTTGTTAGATTTAGGTAAAGATTCTTTTGGGAGAAGGGGCTCCTAACATAACAGCAACCAGGCCCGTTTGCTGCCTAACACCACTTTCTAGAGGATCTAAAGAAGGCCTAATTAGTGTCTGGTCAGGGAATTATGATGTTTCCTAGGATACCAGTGATGCTTCCTAGACTAGCCATTTTCAAGGCTGCATGGTAGAAGCTGCACTCAGGGACAACGATCTCACAAGCCAAGAATGTTCCTCTGGGGATTCCACTGCTTGGTGGTTTGAGATTCAAGGTGGTTCCATATTAGAAGACGTCCAACCAGTCCAAGCAATTCCCATAGGTCAATAAATAACAGTGGCTAGTGTTAGAAGTAGATTAGAAGGAGACAAAGAAGAAATAGGATACGGGGCAAGAAAAAAGAGACCAGACTGCTTTTCTGCTTCAAACCTGTCTGACTCAATAGAAATTGAATGTTTAAAGGAGGAGAGAGAAAACAAAGGCAAGTGGGGAGTGATGGTCCACAGTAAGAGATGGTCCTGGTAGAGGAGGTAAGAGGGAGCTTCTTTCTGAAGACCCATGAGAACATGTTTACGGACTGTGTATGCATGAGGACTGGACAGCTCTCTGGGGTCCTGCCTGATGCAAGTAGGAGCAGCAAGCTGATGCAATTTGACTTGTTTCTGTTTTAATCTAGTTTTGTAGGTTTGCTGGGAGGATCAGAGAAATGACATGATGTATATGTCACAGTGCTGCCGAACCATAGAAAATGATGCAAATGCAATTTAATAAGGGGTATGTCTTAGTCATCTAGTGCTGCTATAACAGAAATACCACAAGTGGATGGCTTTAACAAACAGATATTTATTCTCTCACAGTTTAGGAGGCTAGAAGTCTGAATTCAGGGTGCTAGCTCTAGGGGAAGGATTTCTCTCTCTGTCAGCTCTGGGGGAAGGTCCTTGTCATCAATCTTCCCTGGTCGAGGAGCTTCTCAGTGCAGGGACACTGGGTCCAAAGGATGCACTGTTCTCCTGGCTGTTGTTTCTTGGTGGTAGGAGGTCCCCGTATCTCTCTGCTCGCTTCTCTCTTTTATATCTCAAAAGAGATTGGCTCAAAACACAATCCAATCTTGTAGATTGAGTCCTGCCTCATTAACATAACTGCCACTAATCCCATCTTATCAACATCATAGAGAGGATTTACAACACGTAGGAAAATCCCCTCAGATGACAAAATGGTGGACAATCACACAATACTGGGAATCATGGCCAACCAAATTGAGACACATAATTTTGGGGAACACAATTCAATCCATGACAGGGTGTGTAGGTATGCAGGAGAAAAAACTATTGAAGGCAAAGTTGGCGCATCATTTCTCCATTCTGACAGTATGCTCCTCTGCCCGGTTTCATTTCCTTCATGGACCAGAAAGTAAAATCAGTCAGCTCTCACCTAGACTGTTCAAACAGTCCCTCTCCTCCAGTAATTCCTGGAGTAATCCTTTTAAGGAAAATCCCATCATGTCACTTTTCCACCCATAGTAGACATGGAGATGTGCCACCTAGATCTTCCTTCAAGGAAGAACCTGATTTTCTACTGCAGAGAGTGTGGTTGGCAGACAGCCTCAGCTCTCAGCTCCTTTAGGATACACCTCAACTGTAGAGAGTTGCCCCTGTTTTCTGCCCAGCCCATGTTACACCCTTCCCTGAGGGGCCCACAATAGTGCAGAATGAGGTGAAGGGATAAAGGCCTAACTCTGAAGGGCCTCTTGCTTGAGATTCTATGAGTACTTTGTCAGGCCTGCATCTCAGCTTGGCTTCTTCCTCTAGCACTGCTACTCCTTCCCTTGAAGGAAAGAGGTGGGATATTCACTTGGAGAAGAGGTATTCACAGGTATTCATCCTCATAAACTTCTTGTATCCCCAACTCTGTATCAGTATGCCTGGCTATTCCAGCTATTTAAGACAATAAATTTCTGTGGGTTTTCAAAGCCATTTGAGCATTGTCTGTGAGTTTGTATATTTGCCTTAAACGCCACCCTACACCAGCCTGTAAACAGCTTGTGAATACCTTTACTTTTTAAGACTGAGAGCAAGAATCACTTCCCATGTGAACCTGCATCCCTTGGGCAGAGGTCAAATTGATGCCTCCTTTGGTCTCTTGAAGTACTTATTATATAGCTTTGTTGGTACGTATTTTACTGGCTATGGTCTTTGTCTGTTTATATCTTTTTCCTCAGTGGACAGTGATCTCCCCTCCTCCTACCGGCCCCCCAACTTCAAAGACTGGGTTCTTCATTTCTTTATCCCCAATACATCATAGAATACCTGGAATAGGGTAGGTGCTAATTATGTTTGAAAAAAAGGAAAGTAAATAGAAGTAAGTGGTCATCTATTATTGAAGGGTAAAACCCCATTGCCCACTGAGTCGATTCTGACTCATAGTGACCCTATAGGACAGAGTAGAACTGCTCCATAGGGTTTCCAAGGAGCAGCTGGTGAATTTGAACTGCCAACCTTTTAGTTAGCAGCCGAGCTCTTAACCACTGCACCACCAGGGTCCCTAGTGAAGTGTAGTTACCAAAATACCAGATTACAACCTTCTCATAGGGATGTTTTTTGACTCTATTAATGGAGCTATATACTTTTTTCCTTCCCAAGAAAAAAAACTTTATTTCTTTTATTTATGTATTTAATTGTTGTACTTTCAGTGAAAGTTTACAATTCAAGTCAGTCTCTCATACAAAAATTTACACATACACTGTTATGTAACCCCAATTGCTCTCCCTTTACTGTGACAGCACACTCCCCTTTCCACCCCTGATATCCTGTGTCCATTCAACCAGCTCCTGACCCTCTCTGCCTTCTCATGTCACCTCCGGACAGAAACTGCCCATTTAGTCTCATGTATCTACTGAAGCTAAGAAGCATACTCTTCACAAGTATCATTTTATGTCCACAGTCTAGTCCAGAAAAAAAAAAAAAACTTTAATTCTTGGAAAGTATTTGAAATACGATTGTACAAAGTATAACTTGAAGCCGAAATAGATGGTTTCAAGAACAATGTCTTGAGATCGCATATAGAGTTCAGTATGGTGTCCTCTATGCTGTGTATTCTGGAGAGCAATTTCATCCCTTGTTTTTGCAATGATTAGGAAATAACTTTTGTTTTGCACTCTTGTTGTGAAAAATAATTAATTTTTAGCAACAGCATTGGAAGCTTTTTTTCCAGAAGGATTTGAGCCAGGCCAGAAGATCTAAATCTGCCTTCTTCAAGCGACGCTTAGAGTTTTCAGGCTTATTGTGGGGAAACAACTGTTTCTCATTCGCTTAGTCTAAAATAAAAACCAGTTAGTCTTTTGAACATTTTAATGAGTTATTTTCTTGGTTGTTTGGTTGGAACATTTCTCTGCAGTTAAGCAAATATACTAAAGGCATATTTGCCTTTAGTACATATCTGTCAAACTTGGTGTATAGACTTCGCTCAGAACTTTGTTAATAATTTCTTAATATAACGACCCTTTAATCCCCCTGGTTTTGTAGTAGACTGAACCTTTCTGATATCAAACGATAAAGAGAGAAGCACAGTAAACCCTTCTGGAAACACTGAGAGGAAGTTGGTAGGAGGCTCTCTGGCCCTGACGTGGTTTGCAAAATACATCAAAGGGGAGCAATAGGAAGTAATAATTATAAGCAAGAAATTGAAAATTGTGGCATGATGTCTTTCTCTTTTGGTGGGAATCTTACACCCTCACACCATTTGACAGGGGTGGTTGGGAACTGTGGTCTGGCACTCTAGATTTTGTTATTAAAAAGCACTGGGAATAGGTTTTTTTTTTTTTTTATATATATTTTATTGTACTTCAGGTGAAAGCTTACAGAGCAAATAGTTTCTCATGAAATAGTAGTACACATGTTGTTCTATGACATTGGTTAACAACCCCACAACGTATTAAGCCTCTAAATTCTCAACCTTTTTTTTTTTTGATGAAAATTACAGATGGCCAAAGATACACCGTTTCAAAAATTTCTACATTCACAGTTCAGTGACACTGACTACGCTCTTCCAACTGTGCTGTTATTCTCACTTAAGATGAAGGCTTACAGAACAAAATAGTTTTTCATTTAACAGTTACTACACATGTTGCCCTATGACAATGGTTAACAATCTCACAGCACATCAAGAATATCCTTACTCCACCTTGTGTTCCCTATCACCAGGGGGCTTCCTTGTCCCCTTCTGTCTTCTGGACCTTGTCAGTGGACTATTGTACCTCTTTAGTCTCATTTGTTTATTTATTTATTTATTTAATTTTATTTTATTTAAACACCATTTCAAAACTTTTTACTTACACATTTAAGTGATATTGACTATGCTCTTCCAATTGTGCTGCCATTCTCGCCCAAGATGAAGGCTTACAGGACAAAACAGCCTCCCATTTAATAGTTACTACAAATGTTGCCCTATAGCAGTGGTCAACAATCTCACAATACATCGACAGTGTCCTTATTCAATTTGTGTTCCTTATCATCAGTTTCCTACTCTCCCTCTGCCTTCTGGCCCTTGTCACCGGACTCCTGTACCTCGTTAGTCCCATTTAGTTTTACTGGGCTGTCCATTCGCACTGGGAATAGTTTTGTCTTTTAGTTTTACGGCATGCGGGCTAACCTATGGACCACTTTGTGTCTTTCAGCAATTTTATTGTAACATGAATGTTCTTTGTAAAAAGCTCACGTTCTATACAGGTTAATTCATTTGCTCTGTTTACAATGGCTGCGAGTGTTATGTGCATATTTGCCAGTAGGCAAAGCAAATGAAATTATGGTTGTTTGTATTAGCAAAACACAAAATTTGCTGAGGAACACTTGGCTAGAGATAGGATAAAGGAGGAAAATAAATATCATTTGAAATCTTTTTAATGCACAGTGACATTTTACAAAAAGTATACTTCCGAGCTGCCTACTTTTTGAAAAATCTAAGATCAGAGGAGTGAAATGTGGAAGTGATTCTATTAATTTCTTTAGCAGACTGGCCTCTAAAACTCTCAAGAGTTTTTCAGATATATACACTAATAATTGTATAAAGAAGGCAGAGAAAACAGCAGTTTATTATGATGGCTGGTTTAAGTACCCTGGCATAGAGCGGAGAAAAACAAGCATATCTGTAGATGTGAATGTGGCCACGTAATGTTTTCAGTAACAGATTTTTGTGAGGGATTTTTGGCATGAGGAATACAGATTCATATTGTTGGAATTGCCTTATGAGTTACACTGGTGCTATTTTAAGATACACTGGAACCTGTTAATTATCTCTTGGACTCTATAGTTTTGACTTATGTATTGGGGCATAAGAAAAACAGAAATTGTTGGTGACTCCTCTGGAACATTATTAGGCCAGGTGTTTGTGTTTCTGAAATAATTAGAAAATTAAAAATTCTGCTTAGCATTTCCAACTCAGAAGCTTTAGGAGGCGTTGACGACTCAAATGAAGATGGTCTGAGTAAGTCAATTCTAACTGGCGAAGCAGACTGGAACTCTGAGTAAGATGGGATATTCCTACCGTTTTGAAGTTCTTCAATCCTGAGAACTTCATGAGGAAAATGTGATAAAAACAATACCAACACTTGCAGTATAACTGCTATAAGAACTAAATGAAATTATGTATTCAAAGAGCACTTTGTAAATTACAAGGCACTAATTCCAAGGTAGTAGCTTGGAGTCCCTGGGTGGCGCAAACGGTTAACGTGCTCTGTTGCTAACCGGCAGAGGCACCTTGGAAGAAGATCAGAATTAACTCAACAGCAACTGGTAATAGAGTAAGTAGTATCTGGAAGCATTGGTAGAATTCTCACCTTCCACGCAGGAGACCCTGGTTCAATTAGCCACCACCTGCCTGTCATTGGAGGCTTGCATGTTGCCATATGTGGAACAGGTTTCAGTGGAGCTTCCAGACTAAAATGGGCTAGGAAGAAAGGCCTGGGGATTTACTTCTGAAAATCAGCCAGTGAAAACCCTGTGGATCACAAGCTGTGTTTAGTTCTGTTGTGCATGTGGTTGCCATGAGTTGGGGGCTGACTTGATGGCAGTTAACAACAACCAGTAGTATCTGGAGTCCTTGGGTGGTGCAAACAGCTAATGTGCTCGGCTGCTAACTGAAAGATTTGAAAAACCCTATGGAGCACAGTCCTGTTCTGACACATGTGGGGTTGACTTGAGGGCAAGTTTTTTTTTTTTTTTTTTTAAAGTAGTATCTATTGTTATTATTATTACTACTTCAAAATCAGTAATGTTCCCTATAGAGGATGCTTATGATGCTCTGCGTTGCATCCCTCCACCCACCTGATTTCAGTGCAGCTGTGGTGGACAGTTCCATGCCAGGTACCAGCATCCCTCGTCAGGTGTAGGATGTGGCAACTCTCTACCATACTGCCTTAGAGGACTTTTTTTTCCTGAGGCCACAAAACGCTGATCAGCCATGTTCTGACACAACGTGGAAGTATGGGGAACTTAGCATCATGGCGGAGTCCTCTAAAGGCTTATGGGAACCTATGTGTAAATGTCTCAGGCTCCCCATTCTCCGAGGAGACAATTCTGAGGTGGGGTCCACACAGGTCCACACAAGGTCCCCAGCAGCAGTGAGCTATATTTGCCCACAGGGGTAACGGGCACATTAGCACACACTTCTGTGTTTTCTCACTCTCCTGACTTGCTTTCCCTACTCCCTCACTTCTGCTTTCTGGGACCATCTCTCATAAGACCACCTGTACCCCAGTCCTTGTCTCAGGCTCTGCTTTCTGCAGGTATTACCCTAACCTAAGTTCCTCTAGATATCTTAGCATAGTGCTGAACGAAAAAAAAAAAAGTCATCAAACTGAAAGGAAACGCTATTTCAGTAAGCACCCTATGGAGCGAATTCCTGGCAGTGGGTATTGCTACCATACTGGAGGGATTAAGAGGATTGCTTCAGTGGTCATCAACGTACTTAAGCCTTTGAAAGCTTTGGAGCTGTTGTTTGCGGTGTTTTTCAGTCCTTTAATTATAGAAGAAAGTCCCCAGTGTGGGGAGGGGAGGCTCACATCTGTTCTTTTTGAGTCATTGAATAATACTGGCTAAGGTTCTGTTATAAAACACTGTGAATGGGGTGATTAAGGGAATGGAAGATAAAGCATCAAAGAAATGATAGAGGAGGAAAAGCTAGGAGTAGGGTAGATAATTGAATCCCTAAACTTCGCTGTACCTCAAGTTTTAGCTTTCCTCCCAATCCAGTATTCATGTTACAGCTGCTGGGTTGTAAATTCCCGGAAGGCAGGGAACGCTGGTATTGTTTACGTTGTGGTTGCCCCGCACAGTACCTGGAACATAGCATCTGCTCAATGAGCAATGTTGGGATACATGAATATGTTAGCTGATTGAAAATGGCCTCTGAAGGAGGATGATGTGAGGGAGAAGTCTGGACCAGAATCAGGCAGAACTGGTTCAAGCCTGGATTTGACATGAACCCAGGACATAGTATTGGCAACTCAAACCGTCATGCTGGTTGTCAGGTGCCCTGAAACCCAAACAAAGGCCTTTCATTGGTCTCAGTTCTAAGGAACTGAGGTAAGAGACTGAGCTTTGAGAGCAGGCAGAAATGGGTGGGATTCCAGCACATGGGAGACATGAGACCTTATGAAAGCTTGTCTACTGCTTGAATCCTAAAGTTTTGAGTTTGTCAAAGGAATATAATGATACCCTCCACTCTGGGTTGTTATGATGCTAACATTTTACATTTATAAAGCCTCTGGTTTACGGTACCCAAGAATCTTGATGATTTCTTGCTATGCTCTTCCATTAGTGTTTTTTAGTGAATCTCTATTTACCTGACAAAGTACCCTAGGCTGAAGACAACAGAAAGAGGAAAAACGAGAGGGCTGGATTACCAGCAGCCAGGGAATAAGCCCTTTATTTATTTATTTTTAAGAAATGAAAACTGCTTTATTTGTAGTTTAAATTTCGCTGATAGAGGACCAGAAAGTAAAGTTCTGACTGAGTTGGGAGTGAGGGCGGGTTGTCCTGGATCAGGGGTCCGGGCAGGCCTGGAAAGAGCCCTGACTCTTTGAAGGGACATGGGGAATAAACTCTTTAAATATCAAGAAGCTATTTGTATTTGTTGCTGTAAGTCCAAGTATTATAGACATGCCGCCAGGAATTGGCATGCATGGGCGCAACCATTTTTCAGGAAGACTAGTCTTTTTCAACTTTGTTAAAACTCAAGGCATTTTATTTTTGGTCTTCCAGGTTTCTATGGCCTCTGTGTGTGTGTGTGTGTGTTTCCCTCCATTTTCTTTGGGTTTCATGAGTATTCTGCTTCCTTTTGTCAGGTGGCTTCCCTCTCCTCCTCACTTGGCACTGGTGTATCTTGGTAAGGACTCTGTGGTATGTGTTCTTGTGCTGACCTTTCCTGCCAGTTCTTCTGTTCTCCAGGCCCCACCATTAGGAGGAGCCAAGCATTCATTTGTCCATCAAACATTTTATTTTTATAGCTCCTGAATCTTCCAGTTCAGTGGAAGCATTCCAAGCCAGAGGCTGCCTAAATTACTTTTCAGCAAATACTGTCCTCCAAACTCTCCTTCCTGGGTGTGAACTGAAGGGTTCCTTGATGGGAATAAGTGTTTGGCAACAGAACTCAGAGGGGAAAGCTGGTGCTTTTGGTGTGTTAGAGGCCTGGCTTTACCTGGTTGATGTGCTTAACGTTTGTGAACACCCTTTGGAGTTAGAAAGAATTCTTCTCTTTGTTCCAAATTAAATTCCCTATGAAGACAAAACGTTAGTCTTTCTTTTTAATTGTGCTTTAGGTGAAACTTTACAGAGCAAATTAGTTTCTCATTCAACAATTTATACACAAATTGTTTTGTGACACTGGTTGCAATCCACACGATGTGTCAACACTCTCCCCTTCCACACCCGAACACCCTATTTCCATCCACCCATTTTTCCCGCCCCTTCCTGCCTTCTCGTCATTGCTTTTGGGCAGGTGTTGCCCATTTGGTCTCATATACATGATTAGACTAAGAAGCATGTTCCTCACGCTTGTTATTGTTTGTTTTCTAGACCTGTCTAATCTCTGGCTGAAGAGTGAACTTTGGGAGTGGCTTAGTTCTGAGTTAAAAGGGTGTCTGGAGACCATAGTCTTGAGGGTTCTTCTAGAAAGACAAAAAATTTTTGCTTACAGGGGTTATGTTTTGTTTCTGTTACAAAACAAAAATAGCCACCATTCTTTACTTCTCCTTATATCCATGGCCTTTGCAATGAGAGACTTTGTAGATTCTCTCATAAAGAGGTAAAGTCAGTGTCTCCAAACCTTTAAGCTGGTCTGGGCTTATGACTTGGGTTGGCAAATAGACTGTGGCAAAGTGACTGGGCTTGAGTTAAGAGCCTGGCCTCAAGAGGCGTTGTGTGTTTCTACTTTTTCCCTGGAACACAGCCAGCCTTCACATGAACACGCTTAGGCAGCGTGATGGAGGATGAGAAACTATGTTGATCAGGCTGAGTCATCGCAGTGCCCAGCCAAGGCCTCAGTCATGTGAAAGGGCTCAGCCAAGATCAGCCAAGCCCAGGCCAGATCAGCAGAAAAATCTAGATGACCTGTAGACTCATGAGTCATAATAAAGCATTACTGTTTTAAGCACTGTATTTTGGAATGGTTTGTTATGCAGCATAATTTAACTGATGCAGTTTTATAAACCCACCAATACAGATTAAGTTAAACTGATTTTTTAGATTCTAGGGAGAAATAGTCGTATTTTTTAATTTTGTTAAAACTCAAGGCATCTTATTTTTGGTCTTCCAGATTTCTATGACCTCTATGTTTTTTTCCTTTTCTCTGTCTTTGGTTTTTATGAGTATTCTTCTTCCTTCTGTCAGGGGGCTTCAGAGTTCCCAGCCCTCCTGGAATAATCTCCTCAATAATGGATAATCATTATTAGCAGAGGAGGGATGAGACTGGAGGGCAAGGTGCTAGTATGCAAGGATGGTTTTCTCCAATATTGTCTTTACCTGCTCCAAATTGACAGGCAAATCTTGGAGGAATCATGTCTTTCAGTAGCCTTTGTAGTATAAAGCTCTTGTAATGTCATCAGCCACTGTTCCAGTTCAGGAGATCTCAAGCTTTAAGGTCCCACGCTCCTTTTTCAGGTCTTCTGAGTGTTCTAGGGTATTGGAAAAGATAGGCACTCGAGGCAGATCAAATGGGGACTGACATAATCATGGGGCACTGCTGTTGGATCCCACAGTCTATTGGACGTTTATTGGAAACATTCTACGTTATATCATCTATTACATTAAATTGTAGGACTCCCAGAAATTGTTTTTCCAAAAGTCATCTTTTGCTTCTGAACAACTGAAAGGTATTAGTAAAAGATGAAAGTACAGAATTTAGCTCTTGTTAGTTCAACATTTAATCTTGTGCTCATTGCCCATAATGATACTAGAAAGCCTTTGACACTGAGGCTAAAAACAATTTAAACACATTTGGTGCAATAATTTCTTTCTCAACTTTTCATTTTTCACTTAGCAAATTGTTTTCTCTCTGTAGAAAGTGAATGTTATATCCAAGGCTACTTCCCATTTTATAATTTTAAAGAAGGCTTTTTCATTCTTTGAGTGCCAACATATAGATTTTATTGGTGTTACCCAAAAGAGGTAATTTCTCATCATTAAGCAAACTTGAAACACTCAGAGCAGAATTTGGTAAATTCAGGCAGAAGTTGCTCTCTAGATATTTGAAGATGTTTCTCTATTTATATGTTTTTCCTTCAGGAAATTTTAGAACCAAATTAAATTAATATATATTTTTTTGGTCTAAGGTGACCAGCTTTCCCTTTTTTTTTTAAAACAAGACTGTGACATATTCTCTATTTAAAAAAGGGATTTGAGAGTCAAAAGAGATAAAAACTAGATAAAGAAAAACACTCTTGTGAATCATATGTTTTCAAAAAGGGAAATGTTCAAATTATCACAGAGTTGCATGCTGGTTGGCTGATCAGCTGTGCCAAGATGAATTTGGAACTTTGCCCATCAGATTCCTTGGCTTCACTGAGCAGAGTCTTTCTTGCACCAATGCTGCAGTAAAATCCTTGCTCTTTATTTAAGGCATGAATCAACACAGAAGTGCACACTTTAGTCCCAGAGAATCAGCAAAAACAAGCCTTGACATAAATTGGTAGCACTAAAACTTACTTACTTAGAAGTCTGCGTTAAAGAATTCTTCCAGATAGAGTCATATAGAGACATTACCCAACAATTACTATTAAGAGTCTGTTGCCAGATTAAGAAAAACCAAGACTCCTACCCCCATCTCCTTATTAAATGTCATCTCATTATTATTGTTAGTTGTCATTGAGTTGGCTCCGACTCATGGAGGCCTTATGTATAACAGAATGAAATGTTGCCTGATCCTGTGCTCCTTCATAATCATTGGTATGCTTGAGTCCATTATTGAGGCTACTGTCTATTTTGAGTGCCTTCCAACCTAGGGGGCTCATCTCCTGGCGCTATATCAGACACTATTTTGTTGTGATCCATAGGGTTTTCTTGGATAATTTTTGGTAGTAGATCACCACGCCTTTCTTCCTAGTCTGTCTTAGTCTGTGTTACAGATTGAATTGTGTCCCCCCCCCCCCCCCCGCAAAAAAAAAAAAAAACACATGTGTTGTAAATCCTAACCTCTGTGCATGTGGTTATAATCCCATTTGGGAATGGGTTGTCTCTGTTATGTTAATGAGACAGGATTGGTATAGGGTGTGTTTTGAGTCAATCTCTTAGAAGATATAAAAGGAGTATATTAAGGAAGCACAGATAGGGAAAGAGAGATGCTAAGCCACATGAAGATTGCCTAAGGGCAGAAGCTCAGAATAGACAAGGACCTTCCTCCAGAGCTAACAGAGAGAGAAAGCCTTCCCTTAGAGCCAGCATCCTGAATTCAGACTTCTTATCTCGTCAACTGTGAGAAAATAAATTGCTGTTTGTTAAAGCCGTCCACTTGTGGCATTTCTGTTACAGCGGCACTAGATAGCTAAGACATTCTGGAAGCTCTGCTGAAAACCTGTCCATGATGGTTCCCCCTGCTGGTATTGGAAATATCGACGGCATAGCTTGTGGTGTCATAGCAACACACAAGCCACCCCAGTACAACAAACTGAGAGATGGATGGTGGAATGCCACTTTATCTTGATTTATTTCTGTCCAGCTGTGCAGATTATATTTACAATCTAGATGGGGAGGATCATGTAACATATGATGTGACTTTGGAGGCTGTATTTGCATCATAAAACATGCCATCACTTAAACTGCACATTGGGATTAAAGATCTCCACTCCCTAAGACTCGTGGCTCTTTCTTACAGGAACTGGCATAAAGGACTTCCTGTCTAACAGCTTTTAATTACCACCCATAACACAATTAACAAAAATGTTCTAAACAGTATAGGACTGACACAAATTGTAAACCAACCCCCCCCACCAAAAAAAAAACCAAACCTGTTGCAGTTGAGTTGATTCCGACTCATAGTGACCTGAAAGAACAGAGTAGAACTGCCCCAGTGGGTTTTCAAGGAGGGCCCGGTGGATTCGAACTGGTCAGCAGCTGTACCTCTCAACCACTACACCACCAGGGTTTCCACACAAAGTACAGAAGAGTGGAAAGGCAGAGAGTTTCGTGTGGCTGGAGGTGGAGTTTTATGAAGAATGTCAGACTTTGAATCCTCAACAATCCCAGTTGATAACTAGGAAATGCTCAGTTGTTGAGACGGTAGATTATAAACAGAAATTCTACACAGTATTTAAAAAAAAGTTTTGTATCAGTTAGGAATATTTTTGGCTGTATTGAGACTGCTTAACTAATAGTGGCTTTAACAATAAATGCATTTTATTATCTCAACAAAAAAGTGGAGGTAGGTGTTTCTGGAGGTGGATCAGTGGCTCAGCAATGTCAGGGCTCTGGGTTGGCATCTCTGTGATTCTCTTACCCTTCTCTTCATGGTGGTAAAATGGCTGCCACATCTCCAGGCATCACATCATGTGTCTTTAACTAAGGGCAAAAAGCAGGACAGTGAATATGATTTTTCATCACTCCCCTCTCTTCTTTTATAAAGGAAGAAAAAAAATCTCAGAAAACTTTTCTTTACAGTCTCCCCAGAAATTTTTTACTTACATCTCAAAGGCTAGAATTGGATCACATGGCCATTCCTAGGAGCAGGAATTCTCGGAGAGTATGTAACTTACTTTTTTACGCTTTTGCAATGGGAAGTGGAAAATTGTTAAGGGGGTCAGGAATGGCTATTGGACAGTCAGCAATAGTGTCTCTGCTCTGGTTGCCAAAATTAAAAAAATTTGAGAGATTTCACACACACATACATACATACACAGATCTCAATTATATTATCTCTTGAAAAACGAAAAAGTCTGGAAATGCTGGACATGTTTTTGCATGATAATTATCAGCAGCCTCTCAGGAGCAGCTGCCCCTTTGGGATGGGGCCACAGGCCTCATTATTCCCCATTTTCTTCCCAACACTGGGACTCTGTATTTGCCATTCCTCATTGTGTTTGTCTTGCTGTTTTTACTAGACGAGGACTCTTTCATTTGCCTGGTTTACCACTGTCGGCATTTCAGTTCAATTACTTTAAATCGTAGCACCAAGAAAACACAGCATCCCAGAGAAATATCTTGTGTCCCAGCCTGTATGTAAAGTTTTGCTTTGAAGAAGAAAAATATAATTTTTAAACAGATCATGTAGAGTTGTAAGGGTTATAGATTAAGGAAAAGTAATGCATTTGACCAGAGATGTCAACTTGTCATGCCCAGCAGGAACTTTAATGGACAGAGAAATCAATTTGTATCTACCTAAAAGATAATCAGGTTTGGAGTAAAATCAGCACAGCATTTTGAAACAAAATAAAGCCCAATTAAATTTCCTTTAAAACAGAGTGAACAAGCTTGTTCATATGAGAACAGTAACGGGAAAATTCAACATGCAGTGATTTAAGGTGGACTTTAATGGATTCCCACACGAAATTCTCATTAAAGAGTTTGGAAAACAGCATCATGAGGTTGAGGAATTTTACTTGCACTATTTCACTTACATTTTGACCTCAGAACCCAGAGCATCAAAATTGTCCCCCTCAGTAGAGAATGACATGGCAGCTCCAAAGCTTCCTAACTCTTGAATGTAAAAAATATACATGTTAAGAATGCACAAGTATTTATTGAATGTATACCTCAGACATAAGGCTTGATTTAAACACTACTTGTATCGTAAGGCTCCAATAGTCCCCTAACTTATACACAGTAAATCTTATCTCATCTGCTTAACTCCTCAGTCTGATTCCACCCAGCCTCTCCCACACTCTATGCCATTGTTGTCCGTGGACAAATTCAGCTCCAGAAAGATGAAATTCTTTACTGTTTCAGGCATACCCTGGTTTTATTCTTCCCTGTTCAATTTCACTCTATTTCTTTCCTTTGTCTGGAAAGCCAGTTGCTCCACATCTGACCCCTGTCCAAATCAAAACAAAATTTCAAGGTCCAGCTAGAGACTTAACGTTCCCCAGGCAGCTTACTTCATCTTCAGCATCATTAAAGTCTCTTTTTCATTGAGTTGCAACAGTCTATACAGCCTTGTAGAGAACTTTATTGCTCAATGGATGGAGATGATATGCTCACCGAGGACAAGGATATAACATTTTATTTCTTTGTAGCCTTCACACTGCCCATGATAGCACTGAGCACAGATTAGGGACTCAGTAAGTACTGGTGAATAATACTTCCCTGACGTCTTAAATCAGAGTTCTGTTCTTCTTTTCTCTTGTCCTATGAAGCCTTGTTCAGAGCTCCATCAGAGCAGTGGCTTATACATACCTGCTTATAACCTATCTCCCATACTAGACGGTAGGTCTTTGGTGAACTGCAACTATATCTTCTTCATCCTCAAATACCTAGTATTTTATAGGATGCTAAATAATAGCAGACTCTTAATAAATATTTGCTCACTAAATGAATGCATAAGGAGTCCTGGTGGCACAATGGTTAAGCACTTGGCTGTTAACCAAAAGGTTGGTGGTTCCAACCCACTTAGCTGCTCTGTGGGAGAAAAGACCCAGTGATCTGCTCCTGTAAAGATTACAGCCTAGAAAACCCTATGGGGCAGTTCTACTCTGTCACATGGGGTCTCTTGAGTCGAAATATACTCGATGGCACATAATAACAACAAATAGTATTTTTTCAGGTTTGAATATCTAGAAACACTGAAGACAATTTTCAGTGAAAAAAATGACATCCCCAATGCTAGATGCTGGGGAAGTTTGCTGATTAAAATAGGGAAAAATTGTTAGGGTAAGTAAGATAATCAAAAAAGTTGTTGTGTAAGAGTTTCTACGTGTGGTCATGCAAGGTTGAGGATATTTTGCATGTTATGTTTTGTTTGTAGAGATAACAAATAAATTAGATATGGTCTGCAAAATGATTTGGTCTGCAGAATGTATAGAAATACAGACATGAGCAAGATGAAGGGATTATTGAATTCTGAACTTCCTGCAACCACAAGACAGAAGGTAGAACTGGGGGTTGGGGGTTGGGAGGAGATTGTGTGGAGGAAAACACTTTAGATTATAATGGAAAGGCTGAATAATGGATAAAAGGGGATAAAAGGCAATGCACTGAATCTTTGTTGTTGTTTTTTCTTCTGGGGTAGTTGTAACTAAAGCTGATAAACCAAGTATGGCAGAGTCCACTAACAGGCCACCACGTGCATTCTCTCCTTACATAGTAATTGGGATTTTGGCAGGGCAATGGATGGACTGTACAAGTGTTTCACAGCTGCTCTTATACTAAGTGTGGCCACAGGACTAAATGTAGGTGATATGTGCCCCCCTTGTGTCAGGGCCCTTAAGAAAGTGTGTCTGCCTTCTCTACACACTCTTTTTCTTAATACTAGCTGGATGCAGATTATAGTGAGGCCCTAGGTGATTCTAGAACCACAGGATGGAAGGAGCCTGGGTCCCTGAATCACTGCATGGATGAGAGTCACCACCAATCTGGAACACCTACGTTGGACTGTTATGTCAACAAAAAATAAACTTCAATTTTGTTTGTACCACTTTACATTTTTGGATCTATTTGTCAGAGCAGTTTAGCCAACCCTAATTAATGCACCAAATGTTTGTGAATCCATACAATCTTTTCTGTCTTTTCCGTTGGCACTGCTGCAAGAAGAAAATCTGGTGATTCCTTTCTTAGAATGGCTTGGGTAACTAGTGATTGGGCCAGGCTTCTGCCTCCATCATTCTCCCTGTAATTTGTCACAAATAAAGATGGGTGAGGCCCCTCAAATAAGGTAGTATAGTAGAATGGTCAGGGTGAGGCTTTGTCAACAAAGACATTGACACTCTTATTGGAGAGCCTGAGGTCTAGTGATATAATCTCTGTTTGCAAAAATTCATTGTGTAGTTGAAGAATGTGATATTCACAAATGCAAAGTAAATGAGTAGACTACAAACACATGTCAACTGAAGGAACAATAAGTGCTCTGGTGGTTCCTAAATGTGTTCCACATCTAAATTGCTTAAATAAGGAATGGAAGCAGCATATGTGGAAGCAAGAGCCTGGAGAGAAAGATGACTGGAGAGTGTTAGCACCCAGGACACCACAGAAATTTTGGAGAGGGCTTTGGACTTCCATAGATCAGGGTTTAGGGATTAAATATGATATCATCTAAATTGTAAGGGACCAGGGAACCTCGGCTGACAAATGCATTGAATTTGTGTCTCCTTATTAATACTATCTATCACTTTCACTTATTATTTATACCCCTAGCACCTAGCCCAGAGCCTAGCACGTAATAGGAACACAGTAGGTATTTGTTGAGTAGTTGTCAAATGCTTTTACTTTCTGATTGTGTTCTTAGTATTCTTATTCTATGACACATAGAACTGCAGGATCCCAGAAGTTGTTTCAAAGTGTTCTTTGAAGAAAAGGGTTGTTAGAGAAGAAATGCTTTATTTTAAACTCCTCTGCACTGGAATTGTAGGTATCTGAGACACTGGCATGGGCTCTTTACTATCTCAAATAATGTATAAACTACTGCACATGGATGAATGAAAGATGACCTCAGAAATCCCATTGTTTTAATCATCACCTACACACCAGGGGCTCCCAAATCGATAGCTACATCCTCAACCTCTTCTTGGACTGTCAGGCTTGTAAATCCAATTACCTACTGAATATTGCCATCTAGATACCCTATACCAGTACTAGTTAGTGTTGATTCTAATTCATGGTGACCCATATGTGTCAGAGTAGAATTGTGCTCCGTAGGGTTTTCAATGGCTGGTTTTTTGGAAGTAGATCTCCAGGAATTTCTTCTGAGGTACCTCTGTGTGAACTCAAACCTCTAACCTTTTGGTTTGCAGTTGAGCTTGTTAGCCATCTGCACCACTCAGGGATGCCAGATATGTCATGGGTCCATCAAATTCATCACACACAGAAACTCTTAAGTAGCAAAGGAGAGAATTTCTCTTGTTTCCAGCATTCATAAAAGTCCTGACAAAGGAAAAGGTTCCAAACTGTCCCTGGATTAATCCTGTGTCTAGAGAGATGAGATAATCTAATTGGCTCACTTGGGTCGTGTGAGCTGCTCTGGGGGAAGGGAAGGCAAGCCCCTTTGATTGACAGCCCCATTAGAGTTACATGAATTTGGGGAGGTGCTGTTCCCCAAGGAAGTAAAGTAGGGCAGGTAGAATAATAGATGCTTCCTTTGGTAGGAACTCAATAAATGCTTGTTAAATTGGATTGTGTGAGAATCTTCAAAACCAAACATTGTTCTGAATTTTACAAAGGTAACTTTTTGGTCTAGCTTTCATATGAACTTACTTTTTGTTGAGCCAGCTTGCTCATCCGTGGGAAAGTCTTGGTCTAGAAGCTGTCATGCCAAGTTTTAGCTCAGGCTATCTGAGGCAGATTTATAACCTTCTGAGATGCTGGCATCATAAAGAAAATGCCGACGGTCCCTGAGTTTTGCTGACAGGAATGGCACAACTGTGATAAAACTAGAAGATGAATGGAAATACTGGTGTCTTATCCTTGTGGAGCTGTTATGACTTAGGTCAAAGAGAAATACGTCCTTAATTAGTCCAGGGACTGGAGAAAGGCCCTCCAACATCTGAGCCCCAAGGTGGTTTGAATTCAATTGTCTAGATATTACTTTCAGGCCGTTTTAAAATAAGTCTGAAGAAGTTGAGAGATAGGTTATTATTAAAAAACCCAAAAAAGTCACTTCTGTTTTGGCTTCATCATCTAAATCAGGGGCCAGCAAATTAGGTCTCGTGGGCCAAATGCAGCCTATCACAGTTTTTTTAAAATAAAGTTTTATTAGAACACAGCCACGCCCATTCATTTACATATCATTGATGAGTGCTTGGAGCCCTGGTGTCACAGTGGTTAAGAGCCCTGCTGCTAACCAAAAGGTCGGCAGTTCAAATCCACCAGCCACTCCTTGGAAACCTTATGGGGCAGTTCTACTCTGCTCTGTAGGGTCGCTATGAGTTGGAATTGTCTTGACTCTATGGATTTGGTTTAGTTTAGAATTGAGTGGTAATGATAAAGATGATATGACCTGCAAAGCCTAGGGTTTACTATCTGGTCTTTTGCAGAAAAAGATTGACAACCCCTAATTTAAATAAATGATTCCTAAGGACTTTTCAATGTTTATTTGGTTTTATGATATCATACATTACCTCCTTGCCCAATACACACATCTTTGTATTTATGCGCAGAATATATACTTACACATTAAAAAATAAAGGGAAGAAGGCTTGTCTAGAAAATTCCATTATATTCCTTGAGATAATTGGAGACACCAACATTAAGATGGCTGCTTAGCTTTTCTGGTAAGACTGTTTGATGAATTTTGGTAAAAATGAATGAACCAAAAGGGTAATTCTTCAGAGCCATTATTTTTCAGGGACTGCAGGGCAAGGCACAAAATTTGAAAGAATTGCAATCAGATGGATTTGAATCACCTGACATTGTTGAGCTGTTAAGGAAAGTAGATTGAGACACTTCTTAATGGTTTGATTTTTCTTTGTTCATTCCACTTGGGGGTGAAATGACATTAGACTCCTGGACACCCTTTTAACTCAGAATTGAAGCCACTCCCGCAATTTGCCCTTCAGCCAAAGATTGGACAGGTCTACAAAACAAACAATAACATATGTGAGGAACGTGTTTCTTTTTCAGTCATGTATACAACACCAAATGGGCAACACCTGCCCAAAAGCAAAGACGAGAAGGCAGGAAGGGACAGGAAAAATAGATGGATGGAAATGGGGAACCAGGGGTGGGGAAGGGGAGAGTGTTGACACATTGCAGGGATTGTAACCAATGTCACAAACAATTGTATATGAATTGTTGAATGAGAAACTAATTTTCTCTGTAAACTTTCACCTAAAGCACACACACAAAAAAAAGACACTAGAAATTCTACACATATTTATGGTTCTCCAGCTGTATGTTGGACACTGTGTTAGGCATTTTCACTTAATTTGCATGCCATTAATTATAACAATAGCTAGAGGAGCTAGATGTTTCTGCTTTCATTGTTCAGTTGAAGAGATACGAAATAATTTTCCCAAGGTCATCCTGCTAGCAAGTGGTGCCTTTAGAATTCAAATCCAGATTTTCTGATTCCGTCCTGCATTCCTAAAAATCTGGGCTTAATTTTACACTGGCGTATGCAGATCGTGCATATAAAAAATAGCACATAGAATCTTTCTGTTCATTAGATGTTGACTTCCTTCTCACTAACAAGAGCAGCAGCATAGTGTCCTGCAGTGGTTCTCAAAGTGTGAACCTTTTCCTGGTGTATGTGAGATCAAAATTGTTTTCATAATAACACCAAGACATTATTTGGCTTTTCCCCTCTTATTCTCTTATGCATGCACAGTGGAGTTTTCTAGAAACTACTGGATGTGGTGACAGCGTCACATAAGATGTGTGGGTGTGTGCTCTTACATTTTAGATTTTTCTGTTTTAATTTTTAATATGGTAAATCTTGATAAATGTAACTCACATAAACAAAAGCTCTTTATGGCCGTCAATAATTTTTGAGTGTATAAAGGTGTTCTCGCCAAAATGTTTGACAGTCATTGGTGAAGTGATTAAGATAATCTCCTTTACCTGCCTCCTCAAGTTAGACCTCCTGGATTTAAAACTCAACTCCACCACTCACTGCCTTGGGCAAATTATTTTACCTCTTTGGTCTCTGGTTTCTCGCTTACCAGTTGCCATTGAATCGACTCTGACTCATGGTGATCCTATGTGTGTCAGAGTAGAAATGTGTTCCACAGAGTTTATGGAAGTAGATCACCAGGCCTTTCTTGTGAGGTGCCTTGGGTGGGCTCACTTCCAACCTATCAGTTAACAGCCAAGCACGTTAACCATTTGCATCATCCAGGGACTCCAGGACAACACTAGTATCTACTTTATAAGAAAACAAAACAAAAACAGAAATGAAACCCATTGCTGTCAAGTTGATTCCAACTCATAGTGACCCTATGTGTGCACAGTTGAACTGCACTCCATAGAGTTTTCAAGTCTGTGAACTTTTGGAAGCCAGGCCTTTCTTCTGAGGTGCCTCTGGGTGGGTTCATACTGCCAACCTGTCAGTTGGTAGTTGAACACTTAACTATTTGTACCACTTGGGGACTCCTACCTACTTTATATTGTTGTTGTGTGTCCTGGAGTCGATTCTGACTCACAGCGACACTATAGGAAAGAGTAGAACTGATCCATATGGTTTCCAAGGCTGTAATCTCTACAAGAGCAGATCGCCAGGTTTTTTCTTCCGCAGAGCCACTGGTGGGTTTCAATCACTGGCCTTTCTCGGTTAGCAGCCGAGTGCTTAACCATTATGCCACCAGGGCCTTTACCTACTTTACAGGGTTTTTAAAATATATTAATGTTTTGTATTAGTAAGGATTTATTATAATAAGAACTTCAGTTTCAGGAGGTTTGAGACAGTGTTTACCTGATTAAGAGAAATCATACCTTTCCTCCTCCAACTGTAAACAAATTTGCTTTTTATATTTGATCACATCTGCGGAATAGAAATGTCCTAAACTTCAGTACATTTTCAAAAATAAACTCTTTATTGTAAAATAATATATATAGAAAAAAGTATACTAATCAGTATACTGCTTGATTATTTATCACAAAATGGGCCCAACTGACACCCCGATGTCAAGAAATAGAACTTTGCCACACCTCAGAAACCTCCCTTCTGCCCTCCTAGTCACCACCCCCACATTATTCTTCAAGGATAAGCACTTTCCTGATTTCTAATATTGTGGATTAGTTCTGCCTGTTTTTGAACTTCATATAACTGAAGTCATACAGTATGTATAATTTTTGTATCTGACTTCTTTCACTTATTGTTCTGTTTGTAAGATTTATCTGTGTTGTGATGTGTAGTTCGTAGGTAGTTCGTTATTGTTGATAGAGTTCTGTCGTCTGAAAATACCATAATACGTTAAACTATCCTATGCTTGATGGATATTTCAGTCATTTCCAGATTTGTGGTATTATAAATAGTGCTGCTATGAACGTTCTTATTCATTCTTATTCATGTCTGGACAAAAATTTCCTATGGGGGTATGCTTAGGAGTGGAATTGATGGGAGATTGGAGTGTGTATTTTGGGTCATAGAGGGTATGTCCCTAGAGAAGGACGTCATGCTTGGTAAAGTAGAGTGTCAGAGAAAAAGAGGAAGACCCTCAACAAGATGGATTGACACAGTGGCTGCAACAGTGGGCTCAAGCATAACAACAGTTGTGAGGATGGTGCAGGACTGGGCAGTGTTTCATTCTGTGGTATATAGGGTCGTTATGAGTCGGGACTGACTTGATGGCACCTAACAACAACAACAACAGAGAGTATATATGTTCAGCTTTCCAACAGTTTTCCAAAATGGTTGTACCAATTTATACCCCTACCAGCAGTGTTTGAGAATCCAGTTGCTAACACTTGGTGTTGTCTGTGTATTTCATTTTAGTCATTCTCATTAATGTGTACAGGAGTCTTGTTGTTTTTAATTTTTCATTTCTCTGCTGACTAATGAAGTTGAGCATCTATTAATATTTTATTTGGCTAACTTCTGTGAAATGCATGCTCAAGCTTTTTGCCCGTTTTTCCCCCATTGTGTTGTCTCCTTTTTCTCATTGATTTGCAGTTCTTTATATATCCTGTACATGTGCCCTTTGATAGTTTTAGAATATTTTAAGGGTCCTTTAGAGGGTTTTTCTAACATTCTGCAACCTCAATTATTTAAACTTTAAAACAGGAAAAGAGCTTAGGAAAGCATGTAATCTCAACTCCATCATTATAAGCGTTGCTGTTATTGTAGATACGTAAATACAAATGTTGGGAGGAGGAAAATGAAAAGAGATTTTACTTATGTGAGTTAGCATTTACATTTCAGCTGTTCTCTTTACACACAATTAAATGCATGTTCTATCATATCGTAGCGTAAGAGAGACAATAATACTGTACTTAGAACTCATCCATAAGCCGTGCTCCATAGCACTTTACAAATGACCAGCAATCGGTTCTGAGCTGGTGGACTCAGAAAGTAAGCAGAGGCTACTTTGACTTATTAAAAAGATCCCACCAACCAACTGACTGAGGGGTGACTTATGGAGAAATGTTTGAACCTACCTAATCCTAACACTTACACTCTTTATTGTGGAAGACAGTGGTTCAGTTCATTCCCAAATGGTCCCAAATGACCATTAACTGGTCAGGAATCTTACTCAGAGAGAAGAATAATCAAACAGGTTTTGACTTTGGATTTGAATGGTCTTTCTCAAAGTTCTCATGATTAGTTCTAAACTGTGGCTTCACATTAAAATCACTTGCACAATTTTTAAACAATATTGGTACCCAGTTGTGGGCCTGGGTATCAGTGTTTTTGAAAAGCTCCCTAGATGATCCTAATTGCAGTGAGAAATGAAAACTACTGCTCTACAATATCCCTCCATGGTGCTGGTGTGTTCTGGGAAAAAGAATTCAGGAATAGAGTCTCAATCCTATTCACTCCACTCCCTGGCTCCTCTGAAGGGTAGGTGTGAGATCTGAGTTTCCTACTCATAGGGCACCCCACTTATCCACCTTTTCAAAGTCAACTGAGGATGTAACCACTTCTAGAGAAACAGTTTTTTCCCCTTACTTCAAGCCTTTGGTCTTTTAAAACCCCTTCGCACCTGTCATGGATTGAATTGTGTTCACCCAAAAATGTGTGTAGCAAGTTGGGTAGGTCATGATTCCCAGTATTGTATGATTGTGTTATCTGGTATGATTTCCTTATGTGTTGTAAACTCTATCACTATGATGAGATTATACATGATCTCCTTATGTGTTGTAAATTCTGTCACTGTTATGAGGTTATACTGATGAGGTTGACAAGATTAGTGTCTTAATGCAATCTCTTTTGAGATATACAAGAGAGAAGTGAGCAGAGAGACACATGGGAACTTCATACCACCAAGAAAGCAGTGTTGGGAGCAGATCATGTCCTTTGGACCTGAGGTGCCTGCGCTGAGATGCTCCCAGACCAAAGGAAGACTGATACATCACAAGGACCTTCCTCCAGAGATGACAGAGAGAGAAAGCTTTTTCCTGGAGATGACACCCTGAGTTTGGACTTGTAGCCTACTGGACTATGAGAGAATAAATTTATCTTCGTTAAAACCATCCACTTGTATTTCTGTTATAGCAGCACAAGATGACTAAGACAGCACCCTTTCTTTCTTCCCTTCTTCTACATCTCCTGTCCTAGGGACCTACCTTATCTGGTGCCACCACCCATCTGTCAATCTGTTGTACTGTAGTGGCTTGCATGTTGCTATGATGCTGGAAGCTATGTCACCAGTATTTCAAATACCATCAGGATCATCCATGGTAGACAGGTTTCAGTGGAACTTCCAGGCTCAGACAGACTAAGAAGAAAGGCCTGGTGATCTACTTCTGAAGAGCACCAATAAAAACCCTATGGATCACAGAATATTGTGTGAGACTTCGACTTGTTTACTTGGCCTGTGCCATCAGGAGGGACCGATCTCTGGAGAAGGTAAAGTGGAGGACCAGTGAAGGCAAGGGAAACCCTCAATGAGAAGGATTGACACAATGACTCCAACAATGGACTCAAACATACCCATAATCATGAAGATGGCCCAGGACCGGGAAGCATTTAGTTCTGTTATACATGAGGTCGCCATGAGTTGGAGCCAATTCCATGGCAACTAACAACAACAAAGCCTCTGGTGAAAGTTTCTGAATCCGGTTGTGTTGCTAGGACTTTGTGTTGCACCAGACTTTGGCTACTGGGGGTGAATTGGAGGAGGGTAGGTAGTCCCCAGGTGGCACAGATGGTTAAGCACTGGGCTGCTAACTGAAAGGTTAGTGGTTTGAGTCCACCCAGAGGCAACTTGGGAAGTAAGGCCTAGCGATGTACTTCTTAAAAATCAGCCATTGAAAACCCCATGGAGCAGAGTTTTACTCTGACAGATGGGTCACCATGAGTCAGGGCTGACTCAATGACAGCTAACAACAGGGAAGATTAGGCCTTGAGCATGACCCATTCTCAAGATGGAGTATTAAAAAAAAGGCCTTTCGCACTACCAAGAATAGCTTGCTGTCAACATATCTTCTGTATATTATTAGGATGAAAGAAGTTCTGTCCTCTTTTCCTACTAGAATTTCAGCACCAAAGACCCCCTCTTTTTTCCTAGGAAAGGTGGGAGTATGCAGGGGTGGGCAGACTCATTCCTTAGCAAAAACCATTTAAGAAAAGCAGATTAAAACAATCATGAGATACTGCCCCTTTTCCTACATTAAATTAACAAAGCAGTGTTTTTTTCCCCTGTGAGAATACTCAATGTTGATTGCTGTGTTATACTTTTGAGGAAAAATTTGACAATTTGTACTCTGTAGCTATGAAACGTGTCATGTAATTATTCTTTTTGTAATCTACCTAAGGAAACAATCTAAAAATGCAGAAATGACTTCATTTATAAAGATGTTCAGTGCGGCTTTACCTATTATTACTGCAAAATTGATAATAGCCTAAGAGTACCACATTAGGAGAATGATGATGTAATTATGGAACATTCATCTGAAGGAATATTTTGTTGTTTTAAAAATGATGTTTACAAACTTCTGGTTTAAAATGATATCTAGCCAGCATGCCTTAAAGCATCCTTTCTCACTAAAATATGTTTAATGGTTACTACTAAAATTTAAGACGAATAGGTAAGTTGATAACTAGACATTTTTAACCTCTTCTCACCAGAGAAGGAGACTTGGTGACGTAGTGGGTAAGAGTTCAGCTGCTAATCAAAAGGTTGGCAGTTTGGATCCACCAGCCGCTCCTCGGAAACCCTAGGGGGCAGTTCTACTCTGTCTTTTAGGGTCACTATGAGTTGGAATTGACTTGACAGCAATGGGTTTGGTTTTTTTTTCGGTAAGCAGACAAAATCTGTTCAAGTTTGGCTTCATTTCTCTACCTGGAAACAAAAGTACACTCTTTACTTCCACCTGTTTGCTGTGATTCATAGGGCTCTCAACAATCAGAGAAAAGAACATACATGCCTTTACTGCAGTGGGTTGCCTAGTATGGTCCCCAGACCAGCAGCGTCGGTATCACTTTGGAACTTGTTAGAAATCCAAATTCTCAGGCCTCATCTCAGAGCTATTGAATTACACGCTCCGGGAGTGGGGCCCAGAATCAGCTCCAGGGGACTCTGATGCAGCTAAAGTTTTAGAACCATGACTGTACTGTCTAGGTGCTGATTTTTGAGACAGCCAGATCACTCTTTTCCCCCCCGCTTTCCTTGCCAACTTTACTCGGAAGATTAGAGACAACCACTCTAAGAAATTAATGTCAGGAAGTTCAAGGTACCTGGTGGTGCCCAGTGAAATCCTGGGAGATACAGTCTCCAGGAAGAAAGAGCTAAAGATGGCAGAGAAGTGAAAGGATTTGGAGGTCTATTTTGTAACGGGTAACTTGTCTTCATTGGTTCAGAGAACCAGAGAACCAGAAGGATGGTGTGAAAGGGACATAACCTCAGTGGAGCAGAGAATGCTGGTCCAGGTGAGTGGTAGCAGAAAACCTGCAATTGGATTAGGATTTGAACACTACTTTAGTGGACAGGGGCCTGGGCCAAGGACAAGCAACGCTTTCTCACCAAGTCTGAAGAAAGAGGAGAATAAAACTTGCAGCCAACATGGAGGTAATCGGAAAATGCCATAGAATATGGAAAGAGAACAAACTCATAAAGTCTTTGAGGAAGACCATGCCTCTAAAAATTATCTACCATGAGACTGAGAGTAAACTATCAAGAAACTGATATTCTCAATAAGAGGCAATGAAGCATGCCTCTTATGGAATAGCAGTCAAAATTATACTGAGGAAAAGGCTCTGGAAAAGACAAGAGGTTGAAATGAGAAGGGAGATAGAGAATATTAAAAAGGATTTGAAGTATATTAAAAATTAAATAGAAGAATTAAAGTCTACATTAGAGGCAAAATGTGCTGAGTTAGCACTAGAAAGTAAAAAAAAAAAAATCAATAAAGACAGACTCTCCCAGAATGTTGAAATAAAGGAGAAGTTGATAAAAATGATGAGAACAAATATACTATAAATGGAAGACAGAGAATGGTGACCTGTATTGAAACATTTCCAGGCAAAAATATTGAACGAAATGACAGAGGAAAACAATCTTGAAAGCATCCAGCCAGAGAGGAAAGGAATCTGTAAGGGCGTAGATATTAGCTAGCCCCATAACTTGAGTTATAATATGACTGTTCAGAGGATGAAGCTTAAGAGCTCAAGAATGGGGAAGTTATGACAAAAGATGACTGCTGTATAACTGGAACTAGCTTAAAAGGACACATCTAAATAACCATTGTAAACCTTCTTAAATAGCTGCATAATTGTGCTAAAATTAGTTTTTTTTGAAAAGATGTGTAGAGTAAAAACAATTTAGTTTGATAAACATAATATTTTGCACATTTATTATTAAGTAATACATTTAATAATAATACATAATAATGGAACAATAATAATCTAGGTTAAAATCTCCCAGAATATAGTAATAAAGATTGAGAAGTAGATGATGAAGAAGCAGATGGTTGGGGATGTGTGTGTAAAAGAGTACTTTCCATGCCTTATAAAAGAGGAAATTAAAAAGGTACTATTTTAGTCTTGATTCCAAAAAGTTGAAGAGTATAGGTCCAAGGATGATCTTGGAAAGAAAATAAAAGATATCACAAGTGAGTGACTTTAAAGAAGAGAAATTTATTGTCTCACAGTTTTGGAGGCTGGAAGTCCAAATCAGGTCATTGGCTCTAAGAGAGGGCCCTTCCTTGTCAGTAAACTGAAACCAAACCCACTTATGTCAAATTGATTCCGACTCATAGCGACCCTATTTAATCCCTTGTCAGTAGCCCTGAAAATTCCTTGGCATTCCTTGGTGTCTGTCTTCCCCCAGTGTGTGCCTCTGTGTCTAAACTCAGGAGTGGTTAGGGTTACCCATCCCACTTGGTATGACCTTGTAAACATAACAAAAGAAAACCCTTATTTCCATAGGTTCACATCCACTGGTAGAGGGGCCAGGACTTTAATACATATTTTGGGGGACACAATTCAATCCAGAATGGTAACCATTGAAAAATTAAAATGAGAACATACAACTTTTATTTATAAAAGCAACGAAAACATAACAAAAGAGAAAAAAAGAAAGAAGAAAGCTTAAAAAGTAAAGCATAAAACCTATTGACAAAATAAACCAACAGTATCAGTTAAACCAATAAAGTGTGTTAAACTCTATGTAATAGGTAAAATACATGGGTGTTGAGTCATTGGCATGGAATTCCATCCTGTTTCTGTCATTTGTTCGCTTCGGTTTCTTAGCATCCTTATTTAATTTCATTAAAGCTTCAGTTTTCTCATCTGCTAAATGGGGATAATAAGGTCCACTTCTCAGGGGTATTCAGAGGACAAAGTGAGATTTTATATAAACAAACATAAATTTTACCCACTGACTGGCATACTGAGGAAACAAGATATTCTCCTTGTTTAGAGCCTGGGTTCAGGCTCTGTCACTTACTGATTATCTTAGGCTGGGTTCTCTAGGGAAGCAAAACCAGTGCAGCATATATATACATATACATATATATTATATATATATATATATATACACACATATATATTATATATATATATATATAATATATATTATATATATATATATATAGAGAGAGAGAGAGAGAGAGAGAGAGTTATATCAAGGAAATGACTTATGCAGTTATACAGGCTGGAAAGTCTCTAAGTCCATTGGTCAGGCTGGAGGCTTCTCTTCTCCTGACTCAGGTAGCCACAGGGGCTGGTGAATCCAAGACTGGAAGGTCAAACAGCAGGCCTCTGACTCACAGGCTGTGTAGGCTGATGGATCCCAAGATCAGCAGGTAAGATGGCAGGTAAGCTACTAGCTCAAGTCCGAAGAACTGGAGGTCAGATGAACAGGAGCCAGCTGCAGGATCCAGAGTGAGCAAAAGCCAGCAAGCCTTGCCAGAAAGTCCACCTATATTGGATGCAGGCCACACCCCCAAGGAAACACGCTTTCAACTGGTTGGCTGCTCATAGCAGATCTCATCATGGAGGTGATCACATTATATCAGATCTCATTATGGATGTGATTACATCATTAAAAAGCTGCCAAATGACATCATAACTCCCAAACCACTGAGGATCATGGCCCAGCCAAGTTGACACAGTCTTAACCATCACACTGATTATTTGACTTGAGGCAAGTTACTGTGCTCTCCAAGCCTCAGTTTCTTCATCTGTAACATGGGGATACAAATAGTACCTACCTTGTAGGGCGGTCATAAGGATTAAATGAGATATTATACATAAAATACTCGGGACAATGCCTGGCACAGAGCACTCTCTGTTATATTAGCTGTAATTGTTATAACAACAAACAAGCATCTTTCAAGTCTTAAATGTTAAAATGTATTTTAATAAAACTAGCATTGTTAATAAAATAAAAAATAGTAACATTTAGAAATATCAGACTGGATTAAAAGCCTAAGCATGCAACAATAATAAAGGATTGCATAAATGCATTGGGTAGTTTCTTACAATGACATGCTATACAACAGTTACATGATGTAGAAGAATTAATATGGAAAATTTTATAATATATACGTGGAATATCAAGAAGCCCTGGTGATGCAGTGGTTAAAGCTCTCAGCTGTTAACCAAAAGTTCGGCAGTTCAAAGCCACCAGCTGCTCCGAGGGAGAAAGACCTGGTGATCTGCTTCTGTAAAGATTACAGTCTAGGAAACCTATGAGGCAGTTCTACCCTGTCCTATAGGGTCGTTCTGAGTCTACCCTGTCCTTTAGGGTCGTTAAGAGTCAGAATCGACTTGATGGCAACGGGTTTGGTTTTTTTTTTTGGCTATCTGGAATATCTACATCCAGGTGTTTACAAGTTTTACCCCTTGGGATATAAAAAAATTGTTCTTTATGTTGTTCTGTAAGTTTACAAATATTCTATTATGAACATATATTACTTTTATAATCAAAATCATTATATAGTATTTTAAAATGTATGTTTCTAAAAATTCTTGAGAACACTCAGAAATTCTTGATATGATACAAAGGCGATGCAGAATTTTATAAACCAAGTAAAGATGTACTTGGAAAAACTAAAAGTAATAAGAATAAAATAGGTCCTCTGTGAATACACCATTAACTCAGATACTGGCAAGTAGAGTTTAATGGAGCTGAGGGAAAGCTAGGAGAGTGATGTTCTCAGTCGCCTGATTTTACTAGTGTGGAAGTGAGGCCGAGGAACGTTAAGTGATTTGCTGGTAGAGTGAGTGAGTGAAAGAACCAGGAAGAGAACCGGGTCTCCGGCGCACACAGTTTTTCTACTAAGTTGTGTGCCCCTTTAATTCTTGCAAATTTTGTGTAGAGCTTAATGTAAATGTATATAATTTAATGTAAACATCTATCTAATTCCAAGTAAATAATATGAGCTTTCTAATCATGGCCTATTCTTTGCAATGTTATCCATAATTCATTATGATCCACACAGTCGAATGCCTTTGTATAGTCAATAAAACATAGCAAACCTGCTGTGAAAGACCACTTTGAACTGTTAAAAAGTAAAATTTGTCACCCTGAAGACTAAGGTGCGCCTGACCAAGCCATGGTGTTTTCAATTGCCTCATATGCATGCGGAAGCTGGACAATGAATGAGGAAGACTGAAGATGAATTGATGCCTTTGAATTGTGGTGTTGGCGAAGAATATTGAATATACCACGGACTGCCAAAAGAACTACCAAATCTGTCTTGGAAGAGGTACAGCGATAATGCTCCTTAGAAGCAAGGATGGCAAGCCTACGTCTCACATACTTTGGACATGTTATCAAGAGGGATCAGTCCCTGGAGAAGGACATCGTGCTTGGTAAAGTAGAGGGTTATCAAAAGAGGAAGACCCTCAAAGAGATGGATTGACACAGTGGCTGCAACAGTGGGCTCAAGCGTAACAATGACTGTGAGAATGGCGCAGGACCGGACAGTGTTTCATTCTGTTGAACATAAGGTCGCTATAAGTCAGAAGCGACTTGACGGCACCTAACAACAATAATTCCTGGCCAGTTACAGGAACTATTTAACTGTAATACAGAAATATCTTCCCTCATAGTAACAGTTTATCGAGAACAATGACAAACAAACAACATCATCTCTTCAAAGTGACTAGAAATACCCCGTACATGGTGGTTTGAAGTTATCTATGTGTTCCCCTCCTTCTTCATAGAAATTTAAATTTTTTTCCATGTTCTCCTGGACATCTTGATCCCTCTTGACAGCTGGAAGTCAACAAAGCAGTCTGTGATAGCTGTTTTAGGTTTTCAACTCTGGATCCAACCCAATTTCGGTCAGGGGGACTTTGTTGCCATCATACAAAGAGGAGGCTCCATAACCTTCTGCAGCGATTCCCAAGTGCTAGTTTTAAGAACAGTGCTGGTCTGAAGTTTTCAGCATTTGATTCAAATCTTTACCATTTCAGGCAATGTGCTAAAAGTAAAGGCATGTAGCAAATTATTCATAAAGCTAAGTTTATTCACTCTTTTGGTGTTAAAATGTCGTCTTTTCTGAAATGATGGTAACAGGAGTGTGTGTGTGTGTGTGTTTAATGTTCTCACTTGGAAAAATAATAAGTTGGCAATTTTATATTAACCCTAAAAATGTTTTCGAAATTTTAGCAGTCTGTGGACTTTCAAAATCTGGAACCGACTGATTTAGTATCAAGGGAAGAACTGGAATTCAGATTGTGGTGTTGTCACAGATGTACTGTACATAGTTAGAGAAATTTGTTTATTTCTCTGGGTCTTCTTTCTCCAGTTATAAACCAGGGGGTGGGGGGAGTGGTAACATTTCTCTCAGAGGATTGTTAGGAAGATTAAATATTCTCATTCACACAAAACATTCAGCAAAATGGCTGGCACATAGTTTTCTCCAAATATGCCTGCTACAAAGTCAGGGATAATAGAAGATGTGGTTTGGACATTGATTTTGTGTGATGGACTTACAATTCAGTAGATGCTGGGTCCATGTCCCTTTGTTATCAGTTAACACCATGTAGTCATTAAAAAAATTTCATTAGATAGAGTTTCTTGAGGAAAATGATGCCTTTTGTCATTTCTATAATTTGTCTCACTGTAATTATATATATTTTTAGAAATTAGGTCTTAAAACTTTCACTGTCAGTTTCTAGTAGTGACTTTTTGGTAACTTCTCATACTAAGAACTTTAGGTTTACTCCAAAAGAATAGTTGCCTAAGTCATGATTACATTCTATTGTATTGTACTTTGATTCTGTGGCAAACATTTATGGAGCAAACAAAAGGAGATGAGTGTTCTAGGAGAAGAACATGGAGCAGAAGCCAGCAACTGTGTCCACATGTTTGTGAAATGATGGATTATTAGAGACCACTTCACCTAACTCACCCATATTATAAACATTATTTATAATGCTCTAGCTGCTTTGGTTTTGGTGTTACATTTGTTCTCTCTCCCTTCTCACTCCTCCATCTTGTTTATATTGTCTTCTTAAATGTTGCAGCCACTAAATTCCCTTGTTGTCTTTTTCCATGCGCTTCTCTCATCCGCTAGGCTGTTAAAATCCCTTCTTAAGTCTTCTCCAGGCTTTTACTTCTGTCAACAAAGAAACTCTAAAACCTCATTTACTCAAGAAGCCATCCTTGACAGACTGCATGTCAAGTGTTATGGATTGAATTGTGTCCCCCAGAAATACGTGTCAACTTGGGTAGGCATGATTTCCACTATTATGTGGTTGTCCTCCATTTTGTAATCTGATGTAATTTTCCTGTGTGTTGTAAGTCCTAATCTCTGCCTGTGGTTAATGAGGAAAGATTAGGTTATGTTAAAGAGAATTAGGGTAGGATGCAACACTGTAACTCAGGTCACAGCCCTGATCTGACTTAAGGGGTATTTCCCTGGGGTGTGGCCTGCATCACCTTTTATCTTACAAGAGATAAAAGGAGACAGAAACAAGCTGAGAGACCGGAACCTCATTACCACCAAGCAAGAAGATCCAGGAGTGGAGTGCATCCTTTAGAATCTGGGTCCCTGCATTAAGAAGCTCCTAGACTAGGGGAAGATTGATGTCAAGGACTTTCCCTCAGAGCTGACAAGAGAGAAAGTCTTCCCCTGGAGATGGCATCCTGAATTTGGACTTTTAGCCTCCTAAACTGTGAAACAATAAATTTCTGTTTGTTAAAGCCATCCACTTGTGGCATTTCTGTTATAGTGGCACTAGATAACTAAGATATCAAGTTAGGATATTATTTTTTTTCATGCTTTTATCCTACTGTAAAATATTCACACCCGGAACTTTTAGTTAAGAGCTAATATTTACTCATTTTTCTTTAACCCAGAAACATTCATTTTTTTGGACGTGGTTGTTGCTGTTGGTGATAGAATTTTCAATTTGATTTATCGCTTATTTTTCCTTATTTATTTATCTCCTTGGGAAGAATTTCTATGGGAACCACCATGTGTTTGTTCAATGTGTAAGTGTAACACAAAGATACACTTAATTAATGACATGTCTCCCTTCTATGATTTTGGGAGAGGATTGTCTCTTTAATGAAGCCAGTATTTGTTCACTACATGTTTATAAGCGTATACTCTATGTATGGCACTATGGTTTAAAGAGTTTTGAGGTTTTGAACTTAGTAGCTTGAGATGTCAATCACTGAGTATAAAAATAGAGATACTGTCTTCAAAAAGACACAGTTAAAAGTGAAGGTGGGAATTATTCACTAGGAAACAAACCCCACATTATTTTTTAATACTAGCCAACTGATTGGATCATAGCCAGTGGATGTAGAGCAGGCTATTCCCAGGTGAGGAGGAGTAGACTAGTAACCCGCACTGGGTTTGCGTGGGGTGCAACTAAGGTCCTGGGTCCAGTGCTGACAATGGGAGATAGGTGCCTTGGTGCCTTTGGAAGAATGTTTGAGGGTGGTTTTGGAGAAAAGAATGCAAGAAAAGATTGAGGAATCGATCAATTTATCAAGTATCTTCCCTGGGTGGTGCGAACAGTGAAATGCTTGGCTAATAACAGAAAGGTTGGCTGTTCAAATCCACTCAGAGTCACCTCAAAAGAAAGGGCCGGTGATTACTTCTGAAAGAGCACATACATCAAAAACCTTATAGAGTGCAGTTCTACTCTGAAACACACATGGGTCCCCATGAGTTGGAATAGACTTGGCAACTTTTTTTTTTTTTAAATCTGTGAGGCATTCTGCTACATCTTGGGTGTGCAAGATGAATAAAATAAACTCCACCCATTGGGCATCTTGATGCTTAGAGATGGAAAGAGGTATGTAAACAATAGTTGAAGAATTATGAGAACTTCTATAATATCTATAATAGATGTCTTTATTCACACCAAATTCTTTTCCAAAGGCTGGGCGCTTTGTTTAGGGCAGGCCTGCTTGAAAAGAATTTTTCTTGACACATGTTCTTTTCTAGGACTTTTAGATTTCTCAGACCTGATACTTTGCGTTTATTTTCAGTTTTATTGTTTGACTTTATACAAGCCTGATAAGTCATGTCTTTTCCTCTGGCATAAGCCTGCAAGTCTGTCCCTAAGTACTGCGTGAAACTTAACAGTTCCTGGGATCCAATGGCATGCTCTGATGAGCCAGTGGACAAAGCCCAGAGTGCCAGCAGGTGTCACATAAAATTTCATTCTCTGCCAGGTGGTCTAGTGCTCGCACACTGTGGGTGTCACCAATTCCAGATGCCCAGATTGAAGGAGCAGGACTGTATTCTTTGATTCAAGGTCAGTGGGTAATTCGTTCAATCCCAGGGGCCTCTGGACTTTGAGTTGTCTGGTGAGAAAGCCAGTTACATAAAATGAAGGTGGCTGGCATAGACAGGCTGAGGGCCCAGCAGGGAGGGGAGAGAAGGAGCAGAAAGCCTTCCAAGAAGAAGCTGAAAATTGACCTAGTTATTTTGATGGCACGCTCTGTTGCATTTCCCCTCTGGGCCAAGCTCAGGCTCCTCGACATGAAATTGAAACACTCACTGCCAAGGATTTAATGTTTGGGGATTTTTCAAGTGTTTTATTTATTTATTTATTTATTTATGTTTCTTTGCAGTAATGATGCCCTGCTCAATCAAGGAATGCCTGTCTGCAAGTTGAAGATAGATTATTTATGCTGAGTCAAGGAGTCCCAAGAGGAGTGGACAAGCAGAGGGTGAGAAGCAAAGCCATCTGGCTTCTATGCAGCGCTCCTTTCAGGATCTGGGAGAGCCTTTGGGGACATATGGGAGGAAGTGTGGGTAGAATGTGGGGGCAGCAGAAACGGAGGCAGGCGCAGCCCTGCTCTTTTATTCTCTTGGGCTGTCTGCCAACCACATATTACCCTACCCCCTTACGATGAGAACTGTTTTTCTAACTATCTCCATATTCCTTTTGCACCATTTCTTGGACTTGTAGGTCTAACTATGGAGCAGGATTTATTGGCATTTTGGGCCAGATAATTCTTTGTTTTGGTGGCTGTCCTGTGCATTTAGCAGTATCTCTGGCCTCTGTCCACTAGATGGGTGGCATCTGCCCATCCCCAGTTATGACAACCAAAAATATCTCCAGACATTGACAAGTATCTCCTAGGGGACAAAATCACAATCTGTTGAGAATCTCTGCTATAGAACTATACAGCAAGCCACTCTTCTTAAGGAGGCTGAACATGGAATTTTACCCTGTAGAATCTGGGGTAGTGAACCCCCAGATTCTTTCTTCAGGCCCTTAATGTCACCTATATGCAGAAATGCTCATAATACAACAATGCTCTGAAGACTCTTTACTAAGAGTCTCAATACTAAGGTCTCATAAGAAATATACACACATCTGGATGTGACGTTCTTATTAGCATATTAACTCTGAATAATTTTCCAGAATACTTATTCTGATTTATCTATACAGTGTATGAAAACGAGTCAAGGAGAATATGACTGGGAAGTCAGGTTGGTGCTGAACTCTGAAGGGTCTTTGTTATCAGGCTAAAAGTTCAAATTTTATTCTGTAGACAGTAGGAGACATATTGAAGGATCTCCTAACTTGGCTGCTATTGCTCTATACAAACTCTGGCTGAGTTGATCTTCTTAAAAATGCTTGACTAAGCTGTGTTTGTGTCTATTTTGTAGAGGATATTGTGATATACTGCCTAGGGCCCCCTGCAGATTCTCCCCAGCTTCTGAAAATGTTGCCTGCTGATGGCTCAAGGCTGAGTCCCTCTGCAGAAATACCATCAGCTGAAAGGAGTGGCCTCATCCAAGGTTAAAAAAGTAAATCCATTGCCGTTGAGTTGATTCCAACTTACAGCGACCCTATAGGACAGAGTAGAACTGCCCCATAGGGTTTCCAAGGAGTGGCTGGTGGATTTGAACTGCCAGCCTTTTGGTTAGTGGCCAAGCTCTTAACCGCTGTGCCACCAGGGCTCCCACCCAAGGTTACACCTCCTTATTTTCAGTGACTGATCCTTTTGGGGGAACAAAGGCACAATCCCTTTGCCTCAATTTGATTTTTTGAAAGCAGGTTATATTCCCTTCCCTCTTTATCCTTTCTATTATTACCAAAATGCATTTTTTAGTGTAATTGGGACCAGAAGGGAAGGGAGAAGGACAGATTTTCTGCTACAACATAAATTATTGACAATATTAGCTACCTGTTGTTGAGGAGTTATTGTATGCCAGGTGCCTTTAAGATTCTCTTGACATTACCCTAGCCTTGTTATTTGTGTTACTTCTGGGAAGATAAAAAAATACATCTATTTTATGATTCGGTCATCACAACTATGTGGTATTATTCTTTCCATTTTATAGGTGAGAAACAGAGCCTCAGAGACACTAAATATTTATCCACAGTTACCCAAGTACTGAGTGGCAGGTTTCAACCCTGAACCCACATTATTTGATTCCAGAGTCTGGTCTCTTAATCTCATGCACTAACCCTACTGCACAGATTTTAGCTCCAAAGCCAAGTCAAGAGAAGCCACCTTTCTTTCCATTTTAGACTCCAAAATGTATTTTAACAATTTATCTGGGTTGTAGCAATTTCAGTAAAATGTTTTTTAAAAAAATTCATGTGATTCTTAATGGCTAGTCAATAGGTAAAGTAGGTATTATTAATACTCTATGTCTGAGAAAGCAAATGAAGCTCTGAGGAGAATGAATAACCTTCTCAAGGCCACTCTAGTAAGTGGCAGACTGAGACTGGACTCTAAGTGCCCCTGCCTTCCACTGCTGTGCTTTGCTGTCTTTCCTTATTGAGTGTCCTTTGTTGACAACATCAAGTTTAATTTCTGTCTACTCTGAGAAAGTATGGCTGAAATTACTGATGATAAAATTGTCCTTTCCGATTGATTATGGAAGGTTGTTTTATTTAGACTTGTTAACCTGCTAATTGCAGAGCAGTAGTTCATAGCTCTTTTATGAGTTTGACTTAGGAATCATAGAAGTCTTTTATTTCTTTAATGTTTCTGGTTATTCTTAAAATCTTTGACTTTAAATTTATTTTACCTTAGAGTCTTTGGGTCTTCCTTCCCTCCTTGTCCTGCTCCCTCCCTTCCCCTTCCTTTTTATGACATTCTTTACCTGTAATTCCTCTGCCTAGACCCTCTTAGTGAATATCTTAGGGTTCTCTAGAAAAACAGAACCAGTGAGAGTGTCTGCATGCATGAAAGAGGGAGAGAAGAGAGAGAGAGAGAAGTTGATTGATTTACTTCAGGGAATTGGCTCACACAATTGACAAATCCAAGATCTGTAAGTTAGGGGATAGGATGGAGACTCTTGTTGGCTCATGTGATTATGGGGGCTAGCAAGTCCCAAAGCCATAGGTCAGGCGACAGGCTGGAGACTTCTTCAGGCTTGTGTTTCAAAATCCATAGGCCAGGTGAGGAGAAGAATGAAGAGTAAGAGTTCTGTCAAAATGCCTATTTATAGTCTAGAGGCAGAACACACCCTAGGGAAATTTCCTTTTTGCTCTTAAGGCCTTCAACTGATTGGTTGAGGCCCACCCACATTATGGAAGGTAATCTGCTTCACTTAAGGACAATTGATTTAATCACATGTAACTACTTTGTAACAGCAAATAGTTGTTTTACCAAACAACTTGGCATCTCAGCCTAGCCCAGCTGACCCATAAAATTTACCATCACAGTGGGCCTAAGGTAATTGTTGGGCAAGGAATCATCTTTGTCTTTATTAAATTCCCAGTCTTTCCTGTGGTACCTTAGCTGGGAGTCACACCCCTCAGATACACACCTCATTTTTACTTACCCATGATACAGTTCTGCTCAACTCCATGTCCTTTCTTCTCTCTTATCCTGTCCTCAGCTGTCAGTGTCTTAATACGTGGCTGTCTCTCTGCCTGAACCACCTTCGAGATTCTTTTGATATTACCCTGTCCCTTTTATTCTTTTTACTCTTGGGAAAATAAAAAAAGGAACACTCCTTCCCTCTTCCTTGGTGGGTCACATTCTACCAGTGCCTTTAGAGAACTCCCCTCAAGCTGGGGTCTCAGCTGATGCCACATGGTAGAGATATGAGCTGTCCCTGCTGGACCTTGCCCAAATTAGACATTAAGGAGTAAAATAAAGGGCTATTGTTGTTTTAAGCCTTTATGTGTAGTAGTACATTATACAGCAATGGAAAACTAAAAACAAGGGCTATGGCCCCCATGTCTAAGCTGAAATATCCCGTCCAGTTTTTGTTTTTGAGTGTTTCATGAAGGGCTGTGGGATGCTTGGCTCTGCTGCTCAGAAGGAGGTATTTTATTTGCCATTTGGTTATTGTCCCTTGTGTGTGCAGTTTCTTCAGTTAGGAACTCCAAAGGCAGAAAGGGTGAGAAATAGAATATTTATAATTCCACTTAGAATCCTTCCCAAAATTTCATCAACAATAAACATTTATTGAGAAAATGTGCTGCAAGAGATTGGTGATAGGAAAAGGGTATAAAATGCCAGTTCTTGACCTTGGTTTCACACTGGAATTTCCCAGGAAGCTTTATTAAATACTGAGGCCTGGGTCCCATCCCTTGAGGTAGCTGGAGTGTGGCCTGGGTGCCGAGAATTTTAAAATCTCCTCAGGTGAGTCTCATTAGCAGCAGAGTTTGCCAACACTTGTAAACAACACCAAAACGGCCTTTGGAGGTTTATACTCTACTCAAGGAGCCAGGTTTTCCACATAAAATGATAAGTTCCAGGGAACACCCAGAATGTGAGATGGATAATCCTAAGCGTGAGTGAGGTATTGAAGGGCAAACAGCAAGTTCCCTCCTTTTGACTTCTCTTTTCCCTGAGCTTGTGGCCTTATCATGCAGTGTAATTAATTCTAACTACAACATTTCTTGGATTATGAAACGTGTGTTCTTCACGACTGAATGTTTTTAGAATTAGGATGCATTTTGCAATTGTTGTGGACATTTAATACGCTTCTTGGTTTTCCAAGAATTCATTTTTCTAAGAAATTAATGTGAGTTATAAGAGTTATAATTAGTGATATCTTAGAATAGCAGGAACACAATAGATATTGTCTTTCATTTGTTGCTATTCTTTCAAATGTGTTGCTCTCATCTTGTCTTGATTAGAATATAAAATAATTGAGGACAGAGGTCAAGTGGTTTGCTACTTTTAGACTCCCCCTCCCACTCCCCCCCATAATACCTAGCACAATGCTAACACTTGGGGAAGGCTCAATAAATAGTTGCAGATGATTGGACATCTTTTTTTACTTTTTATTACTCAAAATTTAGAGATTCATGGAGAGATCCATAAACCACTTGCAAAATTCCAGAGAGAGGAGAATTATAGAGGCTTCCACAATATCCCATTTAATCCAGCTTGGTGTTTAATACTTTGAAACTTGTGCACAATTAAATTAAAATCATTTAGGCTTTCCTTACAGGCTATTTCTGGTGATTCTGATGATTTTCAGGAAGAGCGAAAAGCATCTGGGTTGCCCTTTTCCACATAACGATAATATTTATTCCTGGAGCATGCAAATGTTGCCGCTGCACAGCCTGTTGGCTTGAAGGATTAAGGTTTTCATAAACCTTCTTTTTTTTCGCATGCTTTATAGCTGGAAACCGCTAAATCAAGTGCTGCTCTTTTCTGAAACACATTTCTTATGAGTGCTATTGGCACAGAATTGTATTAATAAATTTAATAAACAAAGCTCTCAGTATTCAACATTCAATCAGTGGATGGTACATGAAGCTGAAAACCCCCTTTCTCCATCCTGTGTGCCTCTGCTGCTTTCTGATTCTGTTTGTTTTACTTAGGCTGGCTGAAGAAGTGGGAAGTGCCTCCCCTAAGTCTTTCTTAACTCTGTGACCTGCTTTGTTGACATCCACGCTGCAGCCTGCCCCACGTCCTTGGATTCTATGTGGCATTTATAACTTGCCTGCTGATTTCGGTTTATACAGAATGCACAGGCCCCATGCCAACCTCCATCTGGCATTACGGGAGTGGAGTGAGAGCCCTCTTTTCTCCCAGTGTTGCCACATTATTTTCTTTCTCCCTCTATCACTTTTTATTTACTGTCCAGGAGGTTACTCTTATTGCCCCACCAACCTCTCCTTCTCCCCTCAGCCAGCCTCCACCATCAGATTACACAAGCCCTTGTGACTCAGAGTTCATTCAGCTCTCTACTAGTGGTTCTGACCCAAGATGCGTGTTAGGATTGCCTGTGGATCTTAAAAATACAAGTACTTGGGACCTACCCCCTGCCCCTGGATATTAGAAATCAAAACATCAGCATATTAGGTTCAGGCATCTGTGTTTTTAAAGAAAACATGATATATGATTCTGATAAAAAGTTGCTGTTGAGATGATTCAAATTCATGGTGACCCTATGTGTGTCAGAGTAGAACTGTGCTATACAGGGTTTTCAGTGACTGATTTTTTGGAAATAGATCACCAGACCTTTTCTTTGAGATACCTCTGGGTGGACTTGAACCTCTAACTTTTTGGTTAGCTGAGCATGTGTTATCTGTTTGTACCACCCATGGACTCTGATTCTGATAAACAACCCCTATTGAATGCTAATCTCTAAGACACACTACAAATGTATCTGATTAAGTTTTATGTGCCTTGTACTTTGTAGGCATTTGACTTGATTTAAGGGCCAGTGCTGTTCATTCCTTTGCTATAACATGAGGTATTTGAATGTTAGTCTTGCTCATTTTTCTTACTTTCTAACATATTAATTTTATTTAGGATTTTCCTCTAACTTTCCAAGTTGTCTGCCTTCTTCCTGAGCTAAGGGCTGTTCATTTCCCAGTGAGAGTTTAATCACACGTGTGTACAATGGGATCATTACTTCCTGCGAAGACAAAAGATTCTGGCACAAGAGGGATGCCTCTTCCCTTTAAAGAGCAGACTACATGGAAAAAAAAAACACCTCCTGGGGTCCTTGCAGCTACCCTCTCCCATTTCCCTGTCTTCAGCACACCCATGCACCTGCCCTTCTTCTCTGTGCCAATTCAGGGTGTATTCTTTAAGGGCATTTGAAATGCCATCCCTCACAAAATCGTTGCTGACTGTAGCAGTGTTGATGTCCTGCATGTATCCCCTGCCGTTTTCCTTTCTAGTACCTGCTGATGGCATCCTACTGCAAGCGTCTGCAACTCTGTGTAGAGGGTAGATTGGAAGGGCCAGAGAATTAATGCCCTCCCCTCCTGCAGCCAAAGATGAATGGACTTTGAGTGAGTTGACTTTGTGCATGTTCTGTGATGTCTCCCAGTGTTTCTAAGTCAGTTACCCACAGTGGTAAGCTTTGATAGTGCCTTCCCATCCCTGTCTTACTTCCTCATTTACCTAGAGTGCTCCCTGGAATTACTTCCTAAATAAACTACTTGCACTCAAGACTTTGTCTCCAGTTATACTTTTGGGGAAACCGTCTAAAGCACTGACCATCTTCTCTTCTCTGGCACTCAATAGAATAACTTGATTCTCTGTGGTTTCCTATATATGCATCTTGTTTTCCCAACTGGATCATAGAGTCTTAGAGCAGGAGCTGAGCCTTATGATTCTTTAGAGTCAATCTACAGAGCCGTGCGCATTGCTGACCCCACAGACTTTCCTCTAAGCCTGTAGCATATGTGACACAGGGGCAAATATACAGAATGGGTTATGCATTATGATTAAGCTCTTGATTAATGGATACTGTAAAGAAAAACAGAATAGGAAGTAAAATTGTTTTCTTCAGTGGGGTTGCTTTAAAAAGTGGATTGAAGACGTTGAGAAAGGAATAGTCCTGGCATGGCCTTTCTCACTCTATAGGAGCAGGGCATGGTGAGGAGCTAGGAGGGGGGCTTAGGGATGGAAGGGAAAGTCATCTTTCATCGTGCAATTCAAAGTGACTTGTAATCTATTTTGTATAAAAAGCTCATCTGAGTGCATCAAAAAGGAGATGTCCTTATAATTCTGAAGCAGAATGTCATGGTTTAAATTATGTCCCCCCAAAAATGTGTATATCAGTTTGTCTAGGCCATGATTCCTGGTACTGTGTGATTTTCCTGTAT
The DNA here is from genome assembly GCA_030035585.1 of Dugong dugon. Taxonomy (NCBI): domain Eukaryota; kingdom Metazoa; phylum Chordata; class Mammalia; order Sirenia; family Dugongidae; genus Dugong; species Dugong dugon. The sequence goes on along the minus strand of CM057480.1, from coordinate 13,544,131 downwards.
GTTGTAAACCTGCCTCTATGATGTTAATGAGGGAGGATGGGTGGCAGTTGTGTTAGTAAGGCAGGATTGGATCTACAAGACTGGATTGTGTCCTGAGGCAATCTCTTGAGATATAAAAGACAGAAGTGAGCAGTGAGACAGGGGGACCTCATACCATCAAGAAAGCAGCGCCGGGAGCACAGCTCGTCCTTTGGACCGGGGTCCCTGCGCAGAGAAGCTCCTAGCCCAGGGGAACACTAATGAGAAGGCCAACAGAGAGAAAAAGCCTTCCCCTGGAGCTGACGCCTTGAATTTGGACTTTTAGCCTACTTTGACTGTGAGGAGATAAACTTCTCTTCGTTAAAACCATCCACTTGTGGTATTTCTGTTATGGCAGCACTAGATGACTAAGACACAGAGTATGTGAGAAATTGCTCTGAAGTTTCAAAGGAAGGGGAATGTACATTAAGCCTAGTCTCCAGTGTGGGCTCAAATACGACTTAGGCTACTGGGTAATTTTCAGCAAGCTTACCGTACAAGCTCTATTTAGGCGATACCAACTAATGTGACCTTTTCAGTAGAGCAAATTTAAGTAGGAAAGCTTAAAGTTATTTCAGTTTGCCTGGTAATTACTGGTAAGAATTTCCGGTAAGAAATTCTTCTTGCCAATTACTGGTAAGAAGAATACTAGGCAATAGTTAGGCTAGGCAAACAATTATTAGACCTGGTTCCTCCAAGGATATTATGGTAAGGCTTACATGCCAATGCCAGCATATTGGACAAACTCTTATCAGCATGCTGCCTAATTGCAGTTGCTGATTATTTCTCCATATGTTGGATATGCCCCTGACCGTTTATAATGCATTCAATTAAACTGACCAATCTTAAAATTGAGACATAAGCAGATTCCCGATCCCCCACAACACAAACATAAGAAAGAGATTGAAATCTTGTCACATGATTTCTCTCCCATATTATACAGCTTTAGTGAGGTGTAATTTGTTGTTGTTGTTAGTTGCTGTTGAGTCAGTTCCAACTCATGTTGACCCCTTGCATACAGAGTAGAACTGCTCCCTAGGGTTCTGTGACCTTTCAGAAGCAGACCGCCAGTCCTATCTTCCAAGGCGTCTCTGGGTAGGTTTGAACCATCAACCTTTTGGTTAGCAGTCCAGTGCTTAACCACTGTGCCACCCAGGGTCTCATACAATGAATGGATTCATCCATTCTAATTGTACAATGCAATGATTTTTAGTAAACTTATAGAATTGCACGACCATCATCGTAATACAGCTGTAGAACATTTCCATTACATCTAAAAATTCTGATAAGTTCATTTTCAGTCAATCCCTGTGGCCACTCCCAGCCCCAGGAAACCACTAATCTGCTTCCTGTCTCCATAACTTTTCATTTTCTGGACCGATCATATAAATGGAGTTGTACAATATATAGTGTTTTGTATCTGGCTTCTTTCACTTAGCATGTTGTTGTTAAGGTTTATTTATGCATGGATCAGTATTTTGTTCCTTTTTATTGCTGAATAGTATTTCATTGTACAGATATATTTTATTTGTGCATTCATCAGTGGTTGGACATTTATATGGCTTCCAGTTTGGGGCTATTATGAATAATACTACTATGAACATTTACTTACAAATCTTTATGTGGAAGTGGGGCCAAGACGGCAGAGTAGTCAGACGCCTCCTGTGGTCCCTCTTACAACAAAGACGTGGAAAAAAAAAATGTGAATTGATTATATATGACAATCTAGGAGCCCTGAACATCAAAGACAAAGTTGAGGAATTGGACTGAGTGGTAGGGGGAGGGAGAGATGGTTCAGAAGCAGCGAGGTGTTGCCAGATCTGACCTGGCGGGAACCGGCACCCTGCAGGCTGGATGGGCTGGTGCACTTTGTGAGGCAAGCAGAGGTGCTCAGGAGGCATTTTCCACATCGGGAGAGATCGAGCAGTGGAGGGTTGGCTCAAACCTCTAGAACCAGTGAGAAACGTTGCTTGATTGGTGAAAGATAAGTACAAGCTTCTAACCTACCGTGCAGATAAAAAAAAAAAAACCCTATAGGGAAATACCTCTCTCCCAATTACCTGCTCCCTCCCTGCTCTGCTCCAGTTGGGTCGGTCTGGCTTCAGAGACTGCTGCGCTCCCTGGGCTGGAAGTAGGATCCAAAGCGCTTTGGAAAGGGAACAAATTAACAAACAGGAAAAAATAATCTGCCAGCTCCCCTAAGCCGGGAACTCAGGGCAGGCACAGTCCCTTTGCCTTGTTGTTGTTGTTAGGTGCCCTAACGTTGGTTCTGACTCCTAGCGACCCTATGCACCACAGAACAAAACACTGCCTGGTCCTTCCCCGTTCTCACAGGCACAGGCATAAGGGGTCCACAGACTTTGAATGCCTTTCACCCTTGCATAGACCTGTGTGGGCCCATTTCAACAGCGTAGGCCCTCCTTAGCACAGTATACCAGGGTATATACCTGAAGCCTGTTTTCATCTGTATCTGCTATCAGGGGGAGTGGCAGATTCGTGACATTTGACACCACCCTGCCAGTTAAGGGGCCTGAGGACGGGTGGCTCCACCCACTCCACAAATCTTTATGTGGACATGGTTTTTATTTCTCTTGAATGGGTTACTAGAAGTGGGACTGCTGGATTGTACGGAAAGTCTGTGTTTAACTTCATAAGAAACTGCCAAACAGTTTTGCAAAGTGGCTGTACCATTTTACTTTCCCACCAGTAATGGATGAGGACTCCAGTTTCTCCACATCCTTTCCAACACTTTGACTTTCTTTTTGATTATAGCCATCCTAGTGTGTCTGTGTGTGTATGCGTGCACGTGCGTGTGTATGTGAGGTCCCTGGGTGGTGCAAATAGTCTGCACCTGGACTACTAACCTAAAGGTTGGCGGTTAGAACCCATCTACAGTGCTGCGAAAGAAAGGGCTGGCGATCGGCTTCCGTAAAGATTACAGCTAAAAATCCTCATGGAGCTGTTCTGCACTGTGACACATGGGGTTACCATGAGTTGTTTGGCTTAGTGTATATGTCTAGTAGTATCTCATTGTAGTTTTAATTTGCACTTCCCTAATGACTAATGATATTGAGCACTTTTTCATTTGCCATTCACGTGTCTTTTTTTGGTGAAATATCTATTCAAGTCTTTCATCCATTTTCCAATTTCGTTATCTGTCTTATAACTCTTAAGTTTTAAGAGTTCTTTATATATCCTGGATACAAATCCTTTTTCATATATATAATTTGCAAATATTTTCTCCCATTTTGTAGGTTGTCTTTTCACTTTCTTGGTGGTATCCTTTGAAGTACAGAAGTTTTTAATTTTGGAGAAGTCCAGTATACCTGTTTTGGCTTGAACACTTTTGTGCAGATATCCTTGCCTTATTTCTAGTCTTAAAGGAAAAACACTCAGTCTTTCACCAGTCAGTATGAGGTTCGTTGTGGGCTTTTTGTAGATGCCTTTTACAAAGTTGAGGAAGTTATTTCCTAGTTTGTTGAATTGTTTTTGTTTTTTTTGGTCAGGAATGGGTGCTGGGTTTTATCATAAAATAATCATGTGGTTTTTATCCTTCATTCTATTAACACGGTGTGTTATATTAACAGATTTTCAGATATCAAACCAACCTTGCACTTCTGGGATAAATGCCACTTGGTCATGGTATATAATCCTTTTTACATGTTGCTGAATTTAGCTTGCTAATATTTTTTAAAGGAGTTTTAAATCCATGTTCCTGACAGATAATGGGTTTGTGGTTTTCTTATGACTTTTTTGTCTTGTGTTGATATCAGGTAATATTAGCCTCATAGAATGAGTTGGGAAGTATTTCCTCTTCTTCTGTTTTCTGTGAGAGTTTATGAAATATTGGTTTTATTTCTTCCTTAAATATTCGATAGAATTTACCAGTGAAGCCATCTGGTCCTGGGCTTTTCTTTGTGGAATATTTTAAATTAATAATTCAATGTTTTTACTTATAGATCTATCCAGATTTTATATTTCTTCTTGAATCAATTTTGGTATGTTGTGGCTTTCTAGGAATTTGTCTACTTCATATAAATTGTCTAATTCATGGGCATAACATTCTTCATGAAATTCCCTTATCCTATTAATTTCTCTAATGTCAGAAATCATTCCTGACTTTGTTAAGCTGCATTTTCTATCTCATTTTCTTAGTCAGTCTAAATAATAGTTTGTCAATTTTTTTGATCTTCTCAAAGAACCAACTTTTGTTTTCATTGATTTTTCTCTATTGTTTTTCTGTGTTCTGTGTCATTGAATTCCACTCTAATTATTATTATTTCCTTTCTTCTGCTTCTGTTAGTTTAGTTTGCTCTTCTGTTACTAGTTTCTTAAGGTGGAAGCTTGTGTTATTAAACTGAGACTTTTGTTTTTTCTTGTAAGCATTTTAAGATATAAATTTCCCTGAAAGCACTCCTTTAGCTACATCTCATAAGTTTTGGTATATTCTGTTTTTGTTTTCATTAGTTTAAAAATGAAAAAAAATTCCTTTGACCCAGAGATTATTTAGAATTATTTCTCTTTAATTTCCAAGTATTTTGGGTTTTCCCAGATTACTTTCTCTTCTGTGTCTCTAATTTAATTCTATTGTGGTGAAAAAACACACTTTGTATGATTTCAGTCTTTTGAAATTTGAGATTTGTTTTATGGTACAGCATATAATATTGCCTGGTGAATAGTCCATGTGTGTTTGTTTAATTATTTTCTCATTTTTGTCATTGGGTTGTCTATCAGTTGGGATCCTGCTAGGAAAAAACACATTCCTCAAATGGGATACTTGAGGAGAATTTACTAAAGGGGACATCTACAAAGATGTGGACAAGGTAAAGGAAAAGCAATGAAAGATAGTGCTGTATTCCAGGATAAGCAGTAGTTAAGATATTAAGAGCCCTACACTTGAAGGCGTAATGAGTAAAAGCAATTATTGGAAGCTGGAGTGAGAGCTATAATGTAGGAGAAGACTGCTTACAGGAGCTGTAGCTTTTGACAGAGAAATGCAACCAGGTTGTAGCAACTCAGCATGGAAAGTGCTGGAGGGTAAACACTTCGACCTCGTTCTTCTTCTTCTTCTTTTTTTTTTCTGATCTTTTTCAGTGTCTCCCATTGGCCAAACTTAATGGGAAGCCAGATAGTGAGGGGAGCTGCTATAACAGGAATACCACAAGTGGATGGCTTTAGCAGACAGAAATTTATTTTCTCACAGTTTAGGAGGCTAGAAGTCCAAATTTAGAGCACCAGCTCTTGAGGAAGACTCTCTCTCTCTCTCTCTCTGTCGGCTCCGGTGGAAGGTCCTTCCTTGTCTCTTCAGTTTCTGCCTCCCAGTGGAAGATCTTAGAGATCTCCATGTGTCTTGGCGTCTATCTTATCCCATCTTTGCTTCTCTCACTTGCTTGTTTAATCTCTTTTGTGTCTTAACACATCCTACACTAATCCTGTCTCATTAACATAATAAAGACAACCCATTCCAAAATGGGATTATAACGTCAGGCATGGAGGTTAGGATCTACAACACATATTTTTGGGGGACACAGTTCAGTCTATACCATTCTACCCTTTGGCCCCCGGAAATTCATGTCTTTGCCACATGCAAAATGCATTCACCCCATCACATCATCCCAAATGTCTTAAATCCACTCCAAGTCCAAAATCTCATTTTCTGAATCATCTAAATCAAATATGATTGAGACTTTAAGAGTACTCAATACTGGAGCAAAATTCCTCTTCATCTGTGAACCTGTAAAATCTAGACTACAAGTTATCTGTTTCCAAAGTACAATGGTGGAACAGGCACAAAGTAGACGTTTCCATTACAAATGGGGAAAAATAGAGGGGAATAAGGGATAATAGGCATCAAGCAAGTCCAAAACCCAGCAAAACAATTTACATTAGCTCTCAAGACTTGAAAATAATCCTGTCTTTTCCAGGACCATCTGGCTAATGGCCCCACCTTCTAGACTCTGGGTGTTGGCCACGTTCTCTGGATTCTGGGAAGAGGCTCCTCAGCCCTGGGCTCCAGCTCCACCTTCCAGGCCAACTGGGATGGCAACTCTGTTCCCTTGGCTTTGGGCGGCCCGATTTTCCTAGCTCATCTAAGTGACAACCTCACTCCTTTAGCCCCAGCAGGCAACATTCTTTTGCCCCTTGGGCACGGCAGCCCTGCCCTCTCAGCTTTGGAAGCCAGCCCCATGCCCCCAGCACACCTTAATGTCAGCCCCACACTCTGGAACTGAGTTGGTGAAAATCTGACTCTTTGAAACCTAGGAGGCTGTGGCCCCAACCTTTGAGATCCAGGAGACCGTGGCCCTACCCTTTGAAACTGAAAAGGCCCTGCTTCCCATCCTCCTTCCAACAGTTCTACTGATCTCCAGGCTGCTCCAGGGATGGTCTTTTTCTTTTCCTGGAGGACGGCAGATGTAGATTCTTTGGCCTGTTTCCTGCCTGTAGAATTCCAAGAGGCAGACAGCGTTCTTTCCTTTCATTCTTTCTTTGTCCTCTTCAGTCTAAGCTGATGGGTTTTCTGCTGTGGTAGTTGGTTAGATCCATCCGTCACAGGCTTAATCTCTAACAAAAGATTACGTAACCACATCTGTGGTGAACATTCTAGGACAAGTGCCCTTAGTATGTACAACAGAATTTTACAAATCTTTAAGTTCTCTTTTCATTTTGCACAGTTCATTTTTAAATCCATCTCTTTCCTCTCACATTTTCCTATAAGCGGCAAGGAGAAACAACACATCCCCTTTAAGATCTTGCTTAGAAATCGCGTTAGCCAGATATTCAAGTTCATCACTCATAAGTTCTAACTTCCACCAAACATTTGAACATAATTCAGACAAGTTCTTTGCCACTGCATTAAAAGCGTAGCCCTTCCTCCATTGTCCAATCACATGTTCATCATTTGTTTTTAAAGCCTCACCAGAAGCACATTTAACATCCACATTTCTAACATTCTGTTGCTGGTGCTATATACATTGTCTAAGATGATAGAGACTTTCTCCACTGCTCTCCTAACTTCCTCCTCAGCCCTCACCAAAATTGCCTTTGATGTCCGTAATTCTATCAACAGTCTCTTCAAGACAATCTAGACTTTTACTATTAGCCACCTTAAAACTCTTCCAGCCTCTACTTATTACCCAATTCCAAACCACTTCCATATTTTAGGTATTTGTTAGAGCAGAACCCCCACTTCTTGGTACCAAATTCTTAGTTATCTAGTGCTACTACAACAGAAATACCACAAGTGGATGACTTTAACAAACAAATTTACTTTTGGCAAGAAGTTTGAATTTAGAGTGCTGGCTCTAGGGGACTTTCTGTCTCTGTTGGCTCTGAAGGAAGATCCTTGTTGCTTTAGTTTCTGTTTTCTTGTTCCTTGGAGATCTCCATGTGTCTTGGCATCTATATTACCCCATTTCTGCTTCTCTCACTTGCTTGTTTAATCTCTTTTATATCTCAAAAGAAATTGATTTAAGACACATCCTACACTAATCTGGTCTCATTAACGTAACAAAGACAACCCATTTCCAAATGGGATTATAACCACAGGCATAGAGGTTAGGATCTACAACACATATTTTGGGGGGACACAATTCAATCCATAATATTCTGTAATTACAATTGTCTCTCCTTGGGTTCAGGATAGGGTAGAGAAGGGTAAAGAGTAGATGTGAGAGGGCAATTGGAAAATATCTAGGTTTTGCCCCTCAGCATCTACCACTACTCTTTGACAGCAAAATATGTGTTTCCAAAATAGGAACACAAAGTTCTCTCAGGAATGTATTATCACAGGTAATGTCATTCAGCTATACCTCCCCCTAATGTCTGAAATATTAGCCATGACCAGTGCTGTTCATATAAGGTAGCAAGCAAACAACACAAATATAGCTGCCATATCCCCTGGATCTGGTCATGTGGCCCAATTAGATAATTATAACTTTCATCTTCCTCAACTCATTCCGTGTTCTCCTTACTCTCTGCTAGCACTTTGGCTAGACTGTGTTCTTTCCTAGAGTGTGGCCCAAACTTTTGTTCCTTTAAGATTTGAGTCCTTGGTGATTCTGTTTTTATTTGGTTGTTGTAGTTTTCCATTGAGGAATAGTATTGGTCATGGAATTACTAAGAGGCACCCTATGGAATCCCCTGGGTTCCAAACATAGTCCTCTTTGCAACCTTGGTAATTGGAATCAATAATCTCTGCCTATAGAGTAACCCTCTTCTCTGCCAGTTGGCTCAGAGCCATACAGCTTTTCAGTCCTAGGAATATTAATAGAATGACCTCCCAGAGCATGGGCAGAAATGGTAAATCACCACTGTTAGGTGGCTTTATTGGCAGTTGCCATTAATAAAGGTGTCCAGAGAAAAGGGACATAATGGACAGGTGGTCAGCTTTTGTGAGATAGCTCCTGGGAACCACAAGAAAGACTTGGAGAGAATTCTGTAAGGACAGCAACGCTGTGTTATATAAGTGGGGGAAAGACCTAGTGGAATTAATCTTATTATTATTATTGTGATCACATTTGCACCAACAATACAGCAGTCCTAGGGTAAAGTAACTTCAAGATGCAGGAAATAGTTCTCTCACATCTTCTGACTTATAAATCAAGGGGGAGTTGGATGGGGAATGACAATGAGTTCACAAATATGCTGTCAGAAAGAAATTAATCACAGAATCAACGTTGCACAAAGGCAGGGCATTCGACTTGGAGTGTGTTGCCAACTTGTGATCCTGAAGACCCACCTGGAACTGGTATTGAAGAGAAAGCTCTGATTGATTCCTTTGCCCTCTGATTTGACTGTCCTTGTTACAACCCAATATCCGTGGTGACGCAGTGGTTAAGCACTCGGCTGCTAATGGGAAGGTCAGAGGTTAGAACCCACCAGCCACTCCGTGGGAGAAAGATATGGCAATCTGCTTGCCTAAAGATTTCAGCCTTGGGAACCCTGTGGGGCAGTTCTACTCTGTCCTATAGGGTCTCTATGAGTCAGAATTGACTCAATGGCAGTGGGTTTGGTTTTGGGTTTAATCAACTCAGTATGCTATGCAACTGCAGATGTAAAATCAAGATATACCATCACAATGCTATTTAAGGGTTGACTTTTTAAAATTAATGCCACCGCATAGCAGATATTTGAATGAATCAGCATTAGTCATACTCAGATCTTCTTACATTATCATTGGTGGAATGAATTGTTGACTGTTTATTATTAGAGTAGCTGCCTGTAGTTAGCTTCAGGCCTATCTTTTTATTTTTAAGGAGAGGTTAACACTCTGGTCTCCGTTGCTACAAATGCTCAATTTAAAACCAATTGCCGTGGAGTCAATTCTGACTATAGCGACCCCGTAAGACAGAGTACAACTGCCCCATAGGGTTTCCAAGACTGTAATCTTTATAGAAGCAGACTGCTACATCTTTCTCCCGTAGAGTGGCTGGTGGGTTTGAACCACTGACCTTTTGGTTAGCAGCCGAGTGCTTTAACCACTGCACCACCATGACTCCTTATGCTAAGTTTAATGGGGTAAAATTTGAGCAGTACTGCAACATCTCAGTTAACAATTGTCCAGTTCTCTTCATGCAGCTTGAGTGATGCTAAGGACAGCTAAGTTCTATGAATTTCTCAGGCTTTGTTTTTAACCTGACGACAGATTTTTTTATGGCTGAATACTCATATGTCTGCTATTTAGTAAGTGGATTGAATTGTGGTCATAGTGATCATTATCCACTTAAATGATAGTTACTTGAATGTAACTGAGTCAGCCTTAAATAATTTTAACAAAGCCATATGTCTTCTTAAAATAGTTTGGAGTTTCTTAGAACAAAACACAGATTCCCTATTTTCTCTTTGATACCTTTGTTAGTGGCCATGCTGTTGCCGCCATATTGTCCTCCTGCATTCATTTTGAAGAGTTTTAGTACCTGAATGAAGTGGAAAGTAATCACAGATGAACGTAATTGAAGTGATATATAACCTCCTTCCTATGAATTATTCATATCAATACCTATTTCTGTAGCATTGGCAGTGTATAAAATATTACATGGTATGCACATAAATTTCTTTATCATATTTTATTTCTCCCCACGATTTGGAAGTGATTTGGCAAAAGAAAAAAAAAAAAAAGCCCTCATCCTATAACAAAACAACCCCCCCTTATTCTCATATAAAGATTTTTCCACTCTCAAAATGTTTAGTCATTTGAACAACAGCACATCTGTTTTTCATGCTTCTTTCATAATTTTACCATTTTGAGTCGTTATTAAGTGTGCTAAAACCAAATTTATTTTCTTTCCACATACTTTTTCTTCTGTGAATTATTGAAAGGTAATTACTGTAGTTTCCAACTGAGGCACTGCATTTATTTTTAAATTCCCTGTGAATAGTGTTAGATACACAGAGTAGAACTTGTTCATGGGACAGCACTACCTTCATATAAGTGTAAGAAGACCATCTGTATTCTATATTATTTTCTCTATATTACTCTTGAGAATAAGTGTAGTATGGAGGAATAACAAGATTCTGACATTAAGAAGGTGTTAGTTTGCATCCAGGGTTTGCCACTTACCAGGGAGAGGTGTGCTTGTGAGCACGGCTGGAAAGAGGCTGTCCTAATGGAAGAACTATATCCTTGAGTGTTCCTGAGCCTGAATAGTAACCTGTTACTTCCCTAATAGACTCCATAATTGTGAGTATGGTCCCTGAGTTCTGTGTGGCCATTGCAAAGCATTATCGAACCCAGGAGAGAAGTAGAGAGCGCTATGGGAGGGAGCGATGGTTGGAATCAGAGTTGGTAAAGATGGTGGAGAGAAAAGGCAAGTCTGACTTCCACCTCACAGGAATCAGCCTTGGGCTGTTGATCTTGATTCCCCTTCCCCCTTGTGAAGTTAGAGGAGGTCAGACACGGCCTCCACGCCGTTTTGACAGGCTGTCTCCATGTGTCTGGCAAGATGGTCACTGGCCTGTTCATACTTTCATCTTAGCAAACCAGTGGACAAGGAAAGGAGCACCAGTGGCACATGGCTAAAGCACTCAACTGCTAACCAAAAGATTGACAGTTCAAGCCCACCAGCTGCTCTGAGAGGGAAAGATGTAAAGATTACAGCCTTGGAGACCCTATGGGGCAGTTCTACTCTGTCCTGTAGGATTGCTATGAATTGGAATCGGCTCAGCAGCTACTTTTTCTTTTTTAGTAGATAAGGCATTTCCTTCTCCCCTTATTTTAATCCCAGGAAAATCTCTGCTAGGCCCTGCCTGGGTCACCTGCCTACCTAGTTGGGGGCTGACCAGACATCACGGTAGATAGCTTCCCTATGGGCATATGAAATGAAGGAGAGATAATTCTTCAAAGAAACAAGTGCTTCAAGGACAAAGAATACATATCTATTGCCAGCTCTATTAGACAAATATTCATTTCTATTTTCCACATAATGGAACAGGCTGAAAGATTAAATCACTTGTTCTAGATCACATAGCTCAGTAGAACTCTTACGTTACTCTTACATTTTTTATGTGTAAAACTGTGTACTGAAAAATTTTATGGAAATTCACCTTATTGCTATCTTTGCCATAACCTTGGTAAAAGTTTACTAATGCAATACAGTGTTTGAAATACCCTGCAGTAGTTGATTATGTACATATTTTTTTTTCAAAAAAAGCTTTTATAGCTAAGATTGTATGATTTAAACAAATGGGAAAATGGAATTAACTATATAGGATTATAGTTTTATGTAATTACAGCCATCTTCATGGGAAACCATTTAGTCTTTGAAGTGAGAGATGCATCAAGATGTGTAAGAGGTGCTGGTGGTGCCATGTCCACATCCCCTGAGCATCCAGCAGTGGTGACTGCTGACCCCATGGTTGCATCTGTAAACACCTGCTACTTTTTGCCTGAGGGCTTTCTCTGGCTGTCATGTATCAACAACCTCTGGAAACAACCAGTGACAGAGGGTAGTTGGTGGATAAATACCCCAGCTCCCTCACGCCCTGGAGGTGCATGCTTTACACTGCCTCCCAGAATTCCCCAGTGGGATTGATCCACAGTTGCCCACAACAGTTACCTGCTCAATAATGCACTGAATTGTTTTTTCCCCTTTCCCCTCTCACCTATTCCCCTTCCAGTGCTTCCTGCATTCACCTCTCAAATAAACTGCTTCCTCTCACCCCCTTGTCCTAGGGTCTGCTTCTGGGGAAATGCAATCTAAGACGAGAGACACTCGTACATCAGAGGTGTGATAACTTGGTTACTTGAGTCAGCATATCCTCCAGATACGTTTAATATGTTCATTAGACAAACAAATGAAATGCCACAAACTAACTTCTGTTATCTATTTCCAGATGAAAATTAGATTTATTCAAAATGAATAAAAACATTTGCATTATTATGGCAACTACTTTGCCTTAACGTGGACTCTGCAGAGGAATGCCCTGCGTTTGAATCCTGGCTCTGTCACTTTCTAGTTGTGATCCTTGGACAATCTGCTTATTCTCGCTAGGCCTCAGTTTCCTGTCTGTGAAATAGACATAATGACAGTAACTACCGGAAATGTTAAGAGCATTAGATGAGTTAGGACCTGTAATGTGCTCAGAAGAGTGCCTGGCATAATAATAAGTGCAATGTAAGGGTTGGTTAAACACTTGAATTAAAAACTGGGTCTATCAATAGTAAAAGTGAGGACTCTACTTTTTCCAAGTAGGCCACAGACTAGCCTTTGCATTAACAAATTATTTCCTTTTAATAATACATACTTTTTCATATTAATTATACATTTTAAACCAGAGCGCAATTATGTTTTGGCTTCATGAGCTGTTTGTCTTTAATGAGTACTGACTTAATTAGTAAGACCTGTCTTTTTGGGCACTGCATCTGTTCTGCACCATTCAGTTCAGTGTTCATTATTTTAAGACAGCAATTCTCTTTTACAAAAATACTTGGAGAAGAAAATGAATAATTACTACGCTACATCGCTGAGTTTCAAAATGCAAAAAATTGGAAAATATGCATGTGGGGCATGGATAAACTTGAGAAATGACTCCTTATTTTATTATGCCCAGGAAATACTTTCTTGCTTATTGAATCGATACAGTTCATTATTTTTTCTTCTCGGAAAGAAGAACCAGTTTTAGTCTGTTTTCAGAATGCCTATTTGTGTTTTCCTTTTGTCCCCTGAATATCGATCTGATTCTACACTTGTGAAGCTGTAAATTTTCCATATTTTCTTCTATTCTCAGAGGTGCCAATCCTCAGGGTCTGAATTAGGCCGTCATTGGCTTAAAGAATTATAACTTCTCCAACAATGACCTTTTGTCTTCTTATCAGTCCTGTATTATAAGCTGTCAGTAGCGGTGGCTCCCAAATTATGGTGCATGGACTGGTTACATCAGAACCACCTAATAAACCCACATATGCAGACACTCACACAGAATGTGAGTGTACCATATGGATATTAATATACGTATATACATCTACACACATACCAGTGTGCACAACTCCTAGAGATTCTGATACAGTAGTTCATACTAGGGCTTAGGGGTCAGTATATTTTGGAAGTTCCTGAGACAATGCTGTCCCAAACTCAACTGGTTTGAGACAGCCTCCAATGATCTACTATAATTTCCAACCGATCCTGTAACTTTGCCAAGGTCATTGTCTTCATTTCTATTCATGTAATCATAATTCTTCTGGAACTTCAGGCTTAAAGTTTTATAATCATGTTGGGTTCCACCTGCTGCTTCATTCCTGCTAGCAGGCGTACGGCCTTCCTGTAGTCTCTTTCTTCTCACCTTCTCTTCCTTTACTACACCTCATGTCATGCCTTATATTAGAGCTATTTAAGCGTATGTTTTATTTGCTATATTAGATTATGAACACCTGGGAATAGGAAGCTTTCTTATTCATGTTTAAATGTGCCCCGGCCTTGGCACCTAGCACAGTATCTTGCATGGAGTAAGCATTTAGTACCTTTTTGATGAATACCACTTCACAGTTAGTTTCCCTGTATCTAGTGATCTCCTCTCTTACACACTGTTCACCCAGAACCAGAGCGTATTTTCTTTTTCTTTATTTAAGAAACATCCTATACTTTCTTCCCAGAACTAGTCTTCCAAGATTTTATAGAATCACGCATTAAATATAAGGCTATGAAGAAGCAAGAGAAGGGTCTCTACTCTCTGATATTTTACAAGGGTTTACAACTGATCATGGAATATGTGGGGATTTAACAATGACTCCGTATCCTTTGAAGTCCTAGTCATATAGTTCACCCATTCTTGTCATATAATGGATTTAGATCATGAAATCATTGTGAAATCATTTTGGCTTATTTCCATACTTATTCAACCACTCATTCAACAAACATGTATTGAACAGCCGCTGTGCAATACGTACTGTTACAGACACTGGAAATATAGTGATAAACCCTCATGGAGTTTACCTCCTAGTAAGGGGTGATAGAAAATAAACAAATACGTAAAGATAGATTATTTATAGCATTATGATGGTTACCAGCATTATGAGGAAAAACAAAGCTGATTATGGGGAGTAGGGAGTTTTCTATGTTGTATTAGGTGCCAGGAATTGTCCCCAATGAGCAGGGAGTCAGGAGGCTATTACAGTAATCATGTAAGAGATAATGTTGGCTTAGATCAGGGGGTAATGTGGAGTTAGTGAGAAGTGGTAAGATTTTGTATACAAGGTATAGCTAAGAGAATTTGTTGATGGATAGGATTAAAAACAAAAACCATTGCTGTCGAGTCAATACCAACTCATAATGACACTATAGGACAGAGTAAAACTTTCCCATAGGGTTTCCAAGGCTGTAAATCTTTACAGAAGCAGACTGCCACATCTTTCTCCCGTGGAGTAGCAGGTGGGTTCAAACACTGACCTTTTAGCAGCTGAGCACTTAACCACTGTGCCACCAGGGTATAGGATATAGGATATGAAAAAAGAGAGGGATCAAAGATGGCTCTGGTGACGAAGCAGCTGAAGGATGGAGTTGCCATTTACTGTGATGGTGAAGTTTAGGAGGAACAGGTTGAGAAGTGAGTGAGCGTGACTCAGGAATTTGATTTTGGACATGCTGAATTTGAGAAGCCTAGGATACATTCAAGGAGTTCCCTGGATGCAGTGGTTAAGCTCTTGTCTGCTAACCGAAAGGTCAGCAGTTAGAACCCACCAGCCACTCCACCAGAGAAAGATGTGGCAATCTGCTTGGAATTAATGATTATAGCCTTGGAAACCCTAAGGCACACTTCTACTCTGTCCTATAGGGTCGCTATGTGTTGGAATTTGACTTGAGGGCAATGGGTTTTGGTTTGGTAGTATACATCTAAGTTTATTGAGTAGACAGTTGGGTATATTAGGCATCCTGTAGTTTGGAGGAGAGGCTTGACTAGAGGGAAATAAAACAGTTTAAAGACTTGAGATGGGATGGAGTCACTTAGAGAAGTGAAGAGGTCTGAGAACTGAATCTTGGGGTATTCCAACATTAGATAAAGGGCAACTAGCAAAGCGTATTGAAAAGGAGTAGCCAGTAAGGTAGCACGGAACGAAGGGAAAGTGGTGTCCTGATGTCAAGGGAAGAAAGTGTTTCCAGGAGGAAGCAGTGATCACCTGTGTCAAATGCTGCTGATAGATTAAGGTGACAACTGAGAGTTGACCATTGGACTTCTCCAGTGGGGAGGTCATTGGTTACCTGGACAATAGCTGTTTTGGTTGAGTGGTAGATAATGCACTCTGACTAAAGTGAGATCTGGAATGTTAGAAAAGTTATCCCAGATAGATTAGACCACACTTTGGAGGGGTTTTTCCTTAAAGTGTAGCAGAGAAATGGGACAGCTGCCTGAGGGAGATGTGAATATTTCTGATTGGAGATATTTGAACATATTTGCGTACTGATAGGTATGATCCTGTAGGGTGGAAGGGAAGAAATGATGAAGCCGGACTGAAAGGCATTAATTGCTATAGAGATATCCGTTAGTATGCAAAAGGGTTTGGGGACTAGTGCCCAAGTTAGAAAAGAATCAGAATGTTCATACTTGTCACAAGAGGTAGGGCAGAGTACCCTAAAGGACAGAGTAGAACTGCCCCATGGGTTTTCCAAGGAGCAGCTGGTGGATTTGAACTGCTGACCTTTTGGTTAGCAGTCGTAGCTCTTAACCACTATGCCACCAGGGTTTTCCAAATGGATGTAGAGTGAAATAAATCGGGAGGAACCTGGCAGGAAACTGAGTTAAAAAAACAAAAACAAACAAAAAAAACCAATTGCTGTCGAGTTGCTTCCGAGTCATAGTGACCCTATAGGGCAGAGTGGAACTGCCCTATAGAGTTTCCAAGGAGCACCTGGTGGATTCGAACTGCTGAACTTTTTGTTAGAAGACATAGCTTTTAACTACTACGCGACCAGGGGCATAATCAAATGGGTAATTAAGGAGGGGTTAATAAAGTATTTACTAACAAAGGGGTGGGCAATTTGGGGAAATTAACAAGACCAGGTTAAAAAGCAAAGATGTCACTTTGCTGACTAAGGTGCACCAGACCCAAGCCATAGTATTTTCAGTCACCTCATATGCATGCGAAATCTGAACAATGAAAAGGAAGACCAGAGAAGAATTGACACATTCGAATTACAGTTTTGGCAAAGAATATTGAGAATATACCATGGACTGCCATAAAAATGAACAAATCTGTCTTGGAAGAAATGCAGCCAGAATGCTTCTTACAAGCAAGGATGGTGAGACTTCATCTCACGTCCTTTGGACGTATTATCAGGAGGGACCAATCCCTGGAGAAGGACATCATGCTTGGTAAACTAGAAGATGAGCAAAAATGAAGAAGTCCCTTAATGGGATGGATTGGCACAATGACTGCAACAATGAGCTCAAACATAACAATGATTGTGGGGATGGCACAGGCTAGGCAACATTTCGTTCTGTTATACATAGAGTCATTATGAGTCGGAACCTACTCAATGGCACCTAACAACAACAAGAAGACCTGGTGAAGTATCTCATGTGAATAATAGCGAGGAGCTGCCACTGTTTGAGGCCTGAAGAGTGGAAGGGCTGTTATTGAAATCCAGTGCAACCTTTAGCTGTAGCTACAACTGAAAGGGCCACATGATATCACCTGCCAAATTCAGTAGAGGAAAAGCAGTAACCGCCAAACCACAGTTCAGAAGGGAGGGAGCTAGGGACATAAAGCCCTGGATCTTACTCTCCTACATTCAATTCTTGGTCCTCCCATTGACTGATCCTAACCAGTATCCAGAGGTCAACAAAAGTGGTTCAGTCAGCCTCCTAGGGCATTAAGCAGAGCGAAAAAGGGTGGAGGTGAATCTGAAGGAGCAAACAGAAAATGTTCAGAACAATGGTGGTGGAAATGTGGGGAAGCTATCTTCTGATAATTTCTATTTTCTCAGTGAAATAGGAAGCACCATCCCCAGCTGAGAATAAGTTTAATGGAGGATGTTTTGGAAGTGTGAGCAGAGAGAAGGGGTAAAATAATCACTGAATAGAGTAGGAGAGTAAAAGGACTAGGAGAGTATAATTATGGGGTCTAGTTAAGGGCTTTCTGAAGTTAATGATCAAGAATGTAAAGTGAGAGAAGTTGGCGAAGTCTGCCGGATTTAAAAATCTTCTCCAGCCATATGTAACTGTAGAGAACAGCACAGAGTTGTCAAAGAGTTTAATTTAACCAGGGTTGGGTTTTGCCGGGTCAGATAATGAAGGGTGATGGCACCAGGGAGTTGATGTTATTATGCAAGGAATAGATGGTAATAATAGACCATGCCCTTAAGCTAATGTGCAGGGAAGTCTGGACATTAGGGAAATGGATGAATAGGTTGTAGGATCAAAGCACTATGGGGCCTGGGAGGATAAATAATCATTGGAGTCAAGAGTAATAGAGAGAAAAAACTGGAAAGATAGGGAATGATGGTAAGAGAATAGGATGATGAAGGGGTAAATTTATTGGTAATGGTAAGGTCTGTCTAGAGTATAACCAAGGGAACGTGTTATTGAGGTTGGGTTAAGGAGAAGATCACCAGAGGTAAGTGGTCAGGAAAGTGAAAAGTCAGGATTTGAAAAGATCATCCATGTGCAAGGTGAAATCACCAAAAAATCATAACAGTAGAGATCCAGTCAGAATGACCCAGGTGTTAAAACAATCCTCAAAGAAAGAAGGGGTGATGGGTGATCTTAGATGACTACTAAGAGAAGGGGTAATGGATCGTGTAGTTTGGCGCATAAACTTCAAAGTCAGGCGGGTGGTTGGGAGGAAGGAGGGTAATGGCCTGGAAAGGGAAATAAGGAGCAAGAAAGACTTGCATCCAACCTTCAGTCTCAGTAGTTTGAAGGGTGTGGGGGAGAAAACTGACACTGCCTGGTAGGGCTGCAGGGGAGACAGTGTCTCAGGAGAGAGTGAGGACTCGTTGAGGACAGGAAGGTGGAAGGAGAAAAAAAGAAAATATATTTACAAAGTACTATGTGCCAGGAATTATTCTTTGACCTTTTTTCTTTTTTTGTACTTTAGGTGAAGGTTTACACAACAAATAGTTTCTCATTAAACAGTCAGTACACATACTGTTTTATGACATTGGTTAACAACCCCACGACATGTCTTTTGACTTTTTAAAAAAATATATTAATTCATTTAATCTTCAAAACAAGCTCTCTGAGGAAGATACAATTTTTATTGTGATTTTATAGATGAAGAAATTGAAGCATAGAAAGGTGAAATACTTTGCTCAAGATGATACAAGTAGTATGTGGTAGACTTGGGGCTTGAACTCAGGTGTTCCGTCTTAGAATCTCAGTCAACATAACCTCTGCGCTATACCACCCAGGATTTGGAGAAGAGAATTTTATTAATATTACACCGTGATCTCCAAAAAATACAGTGGGAGGATTTGGAGCTTGGGGAGGGGTGGGTGGGTCAGATTAGGGATTGTGCAGGGCCATATGGGAATGAGGGATAAACTGGGATTGGGGCTTCCGGATTTGGAGGCATATTGGGTTAGTTCTGTGACCTCCAAGGCAGATACAGTTGATGAGGCTGTGAGTGTTGGGGTGATGGTGCTGAGGGTAGGGTAGAGGTCTTGCCAAGAACACTAGCTCAGCGTCTCCCTCTTCACTTATGCTGATGAAGGGTGGAGGCTGGGAAGGGGTAGTATTACTTGGAAGCATGTCTCCTCTTCACTCAGCCTACCACCATTATTTCATAATTTTTAAAAATAATTACTGCTGACATCCTGGAAGATTCTAGAAACTCACAATATTAAAATCATTCACATTTCTGTTTTGTCAAGTGCTCTGAAATACGAATTTACTCATTAACTAATTAAAATGGTCCTGTTGCCCTTATAAAAGGTCCCTGGGTAGTACAAATGGTTAGTGCTACTAACTACTAACCTAGAGGTTAGCAGTTTGAATCTACTCAGAGGTGCCACAGAAGAAAGGCCTGGCTATCTGCTTCCATAAAGATTACAGCCATGAAAACCCTATGGAGCAGTTCTATTCTGTGATACATGGGGTTGTCATGAGTTGGAATCGACCCGACGGCAGTGAGTTTGACTTTGGTTTATCACCTTACAAGATGGCAACCCTCATAAGTCTTCCTACTGCTTTGTAGTTTATAAAATACTTTCACATACATTATTTAACTTATCCACTCTACCGAATACCAGCATTCAGCCCAGTCTCAGTCATATTTTTGGCACTAAAAATTTATTTATCTAGGAATGGAAAAAATAAAATGTTGACTTTGGTGTAAGGGCAGGAAGTATAAATTTGAGACATCTAGAAATAAATAAAATTTTCATGAGACACTTTTTTTCTTGGGTTTAAACAATTAAATTACTCATTAAATTCTTCAGAAGGTAGAACAGAGAAAAATTAGCATGTAACTTCCCTTGGCAGCTTTTCAATTAGCATTTATTCCACTAATCTACTGTATTTTAAGCAGAATGGCTTAACACTCAGCTTTGCACTTTGGAAAGCGTATGGTAAAAAGAGGAGAAGGCATTTTAAGTGTCCAATTTGGTCAAACTACATTTTCACTCTTACTGATAAATAAACAAGAAGATCACTTTGTACATCAAAGTTTTACTAAATTCTGAACTGTTTGGGCAATGGGTATTTGCTGTTAATAGAAACCATTAGGGCGTTGGAGATGCTTTTCAGAGTCATTTTTTGTTGCAAAAGAGAATAGCAGGACAAGAAGAAACTAGTTAGAGCAATCTCTTGTGTAGATAAGCCCATGATGGCTGAGAAGACCATATTCTTAGGAGGGAGACTGCTTCTTCTCCTCCTTTCAGGTGGAGGACACTCTACCACTGTGACACTTCTGACCCCTCTCTACTTTTTCATTCTCTCATGATTTACTCAATTGGTAAGATTAGAAATTATAACTGGGTGATACCTAGCTCAGCTCTTCTTTTCTTGCTTAACCTCGTCCAGCACCACCTGGGTCTGGATGGGTATTTGTTGTTGTTGTTAGTTGCCGTCAAGTCATCCAACTCATGGTGACCCCATTTGTGCAGAATAGAACTGCTCCACAGGGTTTTCAAATCTACCTAATTCTGAGATCCAGGTAACAAGTCTTTTTGGTTCTCATATGAGGTCATGTCCTCTAATTATGCCTCTATCAGTGAAAAGATTATATTTTGGTCCCCTCTTCTATTTCATTGCTTTATTCCTCAAATTGTTCAAAAGCTAGGACATAATGGTGATATTTATTGAGATTAAGTCATATGATACACTGGGAGGCTTTTCAGACTGTCTACACTGGGTAAGATGCCTCTTCTATGTGCTTGCTTAGCTCCTTGTACATCCCCTTTATAGTTCTTAACATATATTACTATAATTATTGGCTTAATGCCTGATTCTTTACTAAAATAGAAACTCCCTGGGTAGTAATCAAGTCTTTCTGGTTCGTCTTGGTACCAATAGGACCTCACACGATACCTGAAAAATAGTAGACATCCAGTTTGTTGAATGAATGAACGAATGAATCAGTGAGCTACTACTTGAAAAAGATAGTTATTAATTTATGTAGTGAATGAGAAAAAATGGAGAAAACTCACTTGAAAGTCTCCACTAAAAAATAACCAAGATAATGAAGATAGGTTGTATGCACTGTCCTTCCATGCTTGAATTTTGAGCAAGTTTAAAGTAATTAGGAATGTGTATCTTCTTCACTGAGCAATAGCTGAACTGAGCTAGGATGCTGATTAACCTGGAAAACTTCATGTTGTTATTATTATTTTTTTTAGAAGATCTGCATTCTGCTGATGTCCAACCCTCATCCTGGTATTTTTGTCAGCTCAGCCTTCTAGACAATTATCATTTCTGTCCCTTTAAGTTTTGCATATGAAAATACAGAGATAAAAGTCCATTATTTAGAAAATGCTTGCTGTGATCCAGATGCTCTTTAGTAAGAACATTAAAGTGCATTTTAACATGATTTTAAAAGAGATAATTCATTGCCTTCAAGTTGATTTCGACTCATGGCTGCCCTGTTGGACAGAGTAGAACTGCCCCATAGGTTTTCCAAGGAGCAGTTGGTGGATTTGAACTGCCGACCTTTTGATTAGCAGACATAACTCTTAACCACTGCACCACCAGGGCTCCACTAAAGGATAATAGGTAGGAAGATTGACCTATTTCTATACTGAAGAGAAATGAGGATAGTGAAAAGTAAATCATTGTGATCATTACGGTACAAAAAAAAAAAAAAGTAATAGAATCTATTTCTACTTAGAAAAACATAGGATTGACACTCTGAAGTAGAGCTTGTAGAATAAGGATTGCCATACTAGGTCCACTTCTACATATAAATTATGTAACAAGACTAGAAAGAGAGTCTGTCTTGGTTTACAGTTAACTACTTCTATCAATAAATGAAAGGCTATTCAGTTCTGGTTATCTCTTGTATAATAATAAACCCTCAGTGATCTGCTGGTTGACAGGTTCAGCTGGGTGGTTCTTGCATAGGGTCTATATTAGTCAGAGTTCTCCACAGAGACTGAGGGCAGACTGTTATGGTTGAATGGTGTCTCCCTGTCACTCAAAAGATATGCCAAAGTCTTAACCTCTGTTACCTATGTATGTGACCTTCTTTGGAAATAGGGTCTTTGAAGATGTTATCACTTAACACGAAGTTATACCAGAGGAGGATGGGTTCCAATCTAACCTGAGTGGTATCCTATGAAACAGGAGAAGAGATGAAAACAGGAAGTACACCATGTGATGCTGTAGCTATAAGCCAAGGAATACCTGGAGCTACCGGAAGCTAGGAGAGAGGTATGGAACAGAGCCATCAGAGGAAGATCCCTAGCCTCCAGAACTGTGAGACAATACATTTCTATTTTTTAAAGCCATCTACTTTGTAGTATTTTGTTACAGCAGTCCTAGGAAACTAATACGGGGTCCCTTATATGGTTTCAGTCAGATGATGATTGAGGTTGGAATCATTTGAAGGCTTCTTCATCGCAAGTCTGGCGCCTGGGCTGGGATGGCTGGCATAGCTGCAGGATGGCTGAGCATCCTTTTGTGGCCCCCTGGCCTATCCATCCATGTGACTAGCTTGAGCTTCCTTACTGCGCAGTGGTCTCAGGGGAGCTGGAATTCTTAAATGGGAGCTAGCCTCTGCCAGAGAGAGTGTGCCAAGAGAAAGGAGGTGGAAGATGCCAGTCTCTTCCAACCTGGGCTGAGGCATTGCAACGGGGTCGCTCTTGCCATATTCCGTGGATGAAAACAGTCATAGAGCCTACTCTTTCTCAAGGGGAAGGCATATAGACCTTACCTCTTTATGAGAAGAATGTCAGAGAACGTGTGACCTTCTTTTACCTGCAACAGACATCAATGACTCCCCAGCTGAAAGCTGTTCTCAGTACCGTCGTTCGGTCATAAAAAATAAATGGAAGGTGTTAGCATAAAATTAATTCTTACAGATTATGTGCTCACAAAATTAAGAAATTCTAAATTAGAAATATTTATCTATATTATATGTACACTGTTCGTTGATTCTTGTAGCCCATTTAAAATTGCAACTTCAAAAGGTAAAAAAAGAAAAAAACAGAGTAGATGAGATCTCATTTTGTCTGTTTATGAAACTAATATGTATCTTAAGGCCATCAGGGCTGATGAAGTGATTGTATGTGATGTCTTTGAAGATTTATTTTTCCCATTAGGTCTTTATACTATGTACAAGCAAACGATTTTGGTGCCCTCAGTGGTTTTTTTTTACATCTCTGGAGCAAATAGACTTACATATACTGTTCACTCCTCTCTCAATTACAGACACTTAGACAATTAAAGGAGGGATTTGCAAAGTCCAAAGCGAAATTAATTCTGACCTTGTGAAAAAAAAGTTGAAATGAATTTGTTCTTTTTTTATCCTTCTGTTTTAAACCCAAGAAACCAATATATTTGGTGTATATTTTACCCTTCAGGCATAACCTGGATTCTGTAGTTGTAAAAAATCCCAACTCTTTTGGGTAACATGTTTTCTTTTCAGTATTATAGTTCTATTTTGTTAAAAGTAATAATGCTCTAATAAATGGCTAGTGTTTGTTGAGCACAAACTGTATGCCAGGTGCTGTGCCAAGTGCTTGTCATGCTTTATCTCAATTAATCCTCTCAACAGCTCTGTGAGGTAGGTACTAATATTATCCCCATGTTCCAGATGAGAAAATTGAGGTGCTGAGAGGTTCTCTCACTTGCCTAAGTTCACATAACTAGCAGTTGGTGATTGGGAATTGTGCATCACTCACCTATGAGAGTAAGGAACGTGCCATTTTAGAGTGATAGTGACCTCCCAGGAGAACCCTGATGGCTTTGAGACCAGACTGTGAATTTCCTTGGTTCAAGTGAATAAATTGGGGGTTCTTTTCAGAGTTCATTCTTGTTTGCAGCATGAAATGATAAGGAGGTGAAATATTTACCTTAAAAACTGACCATTTTTTCTTGCTATCCCTTTCCTTGTTTCCCACTCCTAAACTCTGGAATTTTGGGAAAGAATGTGAAAAGTAGAGACTAGATAAAGGTCAAAGTCAATGAGGAAGAAGGAAAAAGTAGTCAGGAAATGTAGGAGAAGCTTGTCGGAGACGCTGGCTTCTATTTATTTGTGAGAGAGGAGAGTAAAAAAACGAATAAACAAGAACGAACTTAGATTTTTGGTTTGACACCTTGATTGCCAAAGAATAAAATGGAACAGAGTGGCAGTGGCAATGAATTGAGGAGACATATTTTTCTCTTCATAAATTTAGATGTAAGCATGCCTAGAATTTAAGGTCAGACAAATTTGCCTTTGAGTGGAAATAACATGGAACTAATGTGAAATTCTCTGACTTTCGACTTTTGGATAAATATTTGGTTTTCCTCCCAGTCACTATCCAGAGACAGTGTGCCTGAGTGAGACTTGAAGTGGCGCTACCATTATTCACAAAACCAACCTCTTGTCTTTGAAGGCAAGTAATGAGGAAGCTATTAGCAGAAAATTCATCTTTTCCATCTTTTGTGTTCCCAACTGACATAACGGCTTATATACTCACTAAATGTCCAATGGATGAATTAATGTGGAAAAGTAAATTATAGGCACATAAGATATGAGGTGATTGGGCAGCAACTCATTGATTGCCAAGATTTGATTAAGCTACTCTAGCTTGTTAAGATTTTTATATGTATGAGGTGGGTATGAATATCCCAGACCACAAAAACCAGGTGTGTGGAAAGTGTAGCTTTCTAAATGTTTCTATAACTCAATCTAATCTCTTTTTTAAAACCCTCTTTGTTCTGATGGCAGAAAGATAATAATCTATAAATTCTGAAAAAAACTAAGGTATAAGATGTTCTTATGTTCCAACGCACATCATTGTTTCCTCACTTCTGATTTAAGCCTTGGCTGCATACACAAGTCCAGATGGGCTTGGGCTTAATTCTTATCGTCAGCCTCTAGTTCTAGGTCTATGTGCTGAGTGATGGATTTTTTTCCCCAGGGCTTCTTCCAAACCCACAAACTTTGGGAGGTGCTCACTTGACCTGTAGTGCACACGTAGCTTGGAAGTGCAGCAGAATGAACACCTTTAAGGGAATCCCTTACCAATGGGAAATAGGAGCCAGTTCATAAATGCCTAAGCCTCCCATGCTTCAGGTGGATGATTCTGTATGATTTTCCATGAGCTTCCAACAGAATTGAGCTCCCATAGCCTATAGTGGCTACCTCAATAACACTCCCTTATATTGGCCTTTCCTCCTTTGCTGACTCATTCTCCTCAGTCTCTCACCCCTGATTCTGGGTTCACCTCCTAAACAAATTACCTACACACAAATCCTTGTTTCAGGCTCTCCTTTTGGGGAAACCCAAACTGAGACATGTAGTCATTTTAGATTTAACCTATGACATTTGGGCATTTCCCCGCCTCCCTGCTCCCTGGAGAAGCATCTACATTTTCATGGAGCTTACGGGGTAACATGGCTTTAGAGGGAGTAATGAGGAACTTTTTTGCATCTTTTTTTTTTTGTCTGTCATCTACTGCCACGGTCAATGGTCAACATTGTTCTTAGCCATCACTGCCCTATTGTGCTGAATTTTGCTGAAATGTCTACATTCCCACTGACCTCTGGCTATCAGCTCATGTGCTCTGTTTCCTTCTTATCATGACTGGAACCTCATCTCATTCACTTCTCTAGCTCTCTTGGGGAATTTTTAGATGTTTCCTGACATCATCGTCACTGACATAATTTTAATTCTACTGTGTTATTGCCCCAAGATAGCAAGGTCTAGGGGAACTGAAGGACCCTGCTTGCTTTCATGGGTCCTTCTAGGGACTTGAACACAGGTCCTTTTGCCCTTAGATGCAAAGACTTATCTAGGGAGTTCAGTCATTCTTTCCTACACTGAACTTGACTAGAGCGGAGCAAGGGCGCAGAGCCCCTTCTCAAAGGGCCACGCAGCTATCTCATGCCCTGACTTCTCTGCCTCTGTCTCTCACTGCCTTCCCTTCCAACCTCAAACATACGGTAGCAGGCACTCTTAATGTCCTACCCCAAATTGCCTCACTCCCTTCGCCCACCTGAGGTGCAGTTGCAGACAGTTCCCGGCATGCTGCCCGCTTCCCACCTGAAGTGTCATACCTGTCTCTCTCTTTTCTCTGCCTGCGGGCCTTTTCTGTTATCACGGGAGCTTGCTCAGCTATGCAGATATAACCTGGAATTGCAGAGGTATTGGCATCCCTGTGGGCAACTGTTGAAGAGGGAATGATGGGATTTGGTGGGTAAATGCCCCAGCCTCTTTTTTTCTCCAGTGGGAGGATGCTAAAGAATATTTCATACAGTTTTCTCAGAGGGTCTCTAGCAAGATTTAGCGCCAGCTGCCTTATTATTATTATTGTTTCTACTAATGAACAGCGAATGTACATAGCCGCTCATATGGCTGCTAGGAAGCTCCAAGCTATATGTTTCAAATGCTGTTTTCTTCAGTCAGTAAGTCTTGTTACTATATGTATCTGTCTGTATTTCTATCTACCTGTCTGTCTGCCTCTCGACCTCTACCTACCTACCTACCTACCTACCTACCTATCTATCCCCCTGGTGGCTTAGTGGTTAAGAGCTTGGCTGCTAACCAAAAAGGTCAGCAGTTTGAATTTACCATCCACTCATTGGAAATCCTATGGGGCAGTTCAACTCTGTCCTGTAGGGTTGCTGTGAGTTGGAATTGACTCGACGGCATTTTTTTTTTTTTTTTTTTTTTGGCCACAGAGGCAACCAGCTCCTTTTATTGACTTACCTCCATTCCCTGTCTCACTTCCTGACTGTACTTTCTGGGATCATCTCCTAAATAAACTTCCAAGTCCTTTTATTGGGGACGTTAATATCTTCCATGAGTGGGAAAAATTCTCTTCGCATGTATTCTTTGAAGCCTTCCTGTGATAGCTGGACTATGGCTTTTTAACTTAAAACCCCAAGGTTTTCCATTTTAATATTAATTCTTTCTTGCAAACTCAAATAAACCCAAATGGGCAAGGGCCACAGGTTAAAAGGAACTGAGGAAGACTTAAAAAAAAAAACAAAAAACAAAAAACATTCCCCTCACCACATACGTCTTCAGTCTGGACTGCCTTCCTGGATAACGATAAGCTGTCGTTGGTTAAGAGTGTCAGTATGATCACTCTCCGCTTAGAACTGCCACTCCTGGCATAGCAACCGAAGACCCGAGGTTTTTTTTTAAGCCCATCTGTCATCCCTTGCCATAAGTTTCTGTTCTTCAGTTATAGCCACCTATGCAAATAGGCCAACAGCAGGTAACCCTGAGGTATATACTGTCTCCCTGGACAGCTGCTTCTGAATACAGATGTGGGTACTTGAGCAGCCAAGAGGCTGCTGTAAGCAGGTGCCAGACTTAACCATTCAGGGAAGATTGATTTTATTGTTGGCTGGGTTTATAACTGGGGAATATGCTTCATAGACCTGCTTTTGATTAAGTCAAAGACAAGTACTAAGGACATTTTCTTTCTGAATGGATGGGGCTTTCTGATAAAACATAAGCATCTTGCTGGAAGAATCGGCCCTTTCTGTGAACAGTCTACACCTTAGAGGCATTAGCATGGGCCAAGGTCATTCACAACTGTTTCAAATAATCAACTCAGGGTTGGGGTGGGGATAGGGGCAGGGGAACCAGTGTAAACTGCAATGAAAGTGAGGCAATTTAGCCTAGAGATATAGGTCACTCCTTTAAGAAATGTTTATTTTTATCAGGTAGAACAGATGAGTAAAGAAGCTCTTTGGGTGGGTATTTTTGACTGTGTTCTCCCAGAAGCAGATCCAGAGGTTTAAATGCACATAGTTTATTTGAGAAACACAGGTAGGGAGTGGGGAAGTTTAAGACAGGAAAGGAAAAGACTCCAATAAACTATGCAGAAGATTACCTCTTTGGGCAACTGTGGCTCAGTTGACCTGGGGAATTCTGTGAGATGGTGTAGAACATACATTAGAATTATCTCTCCACCCACCCTAACTCCAAGAGGCCAGGAAGTTGGGGTATTTATTCTCCAACTCTTATCGGTCATTGGCTGAGGGCTGCTCCCTGGGGCATTGTGGTGGACATCATGATGTGCCACCCAGATTCCTGTTTAAGGAAGAACCTGTTGCCCAGCTACTGGAGTACTTCCGGTGCATAGCCTTCAGCTGCAGCCCCTTCAGTAATTGCCTCAGTTGTAGACAGCTGCCTTGCCAAGATCATGCTCTTTCCTGGCTGCCCACATCCAATGACTGATTGAAGTGAGGATATAAAGACCTGGCCATTTGGTCCAGCTCGGGACAACTCTAATTTAGTTCCAAAGCTCCTCATAGGGCTGGCCAAGGTTGTTGTTGGCCTGCATCACAACTTGATGTCTCCCTCTTCCCAGTCCTGGTTTCTTCCCCTCTCTTCCATGGGTGTTGATCTCAAGGGCACTCCTTAATAAACACCCTGCACACTGAACACCATCTTAGAGTCTGCTTCCTGGAGAGCCCGACCGAGGACAGTCATTAATTTCCTGGCATTTCTGTACTGCGCCTCAGGTGGGGTCACAGTTGTTTTCAGCAGGAGGCTATGGAGATGGTGAGTGCTGAGGGATATGGCAGGCACATGACATGTGCTACAGGAGTGTTAGGATCCTAGTTATTTCTTTGATTGGATTGATCAGGGGAGGTGAGATCAAGTGTGGGCAGTGGGAACTAAGGAGTGTAATGAATGACTAGAGAGCTAGGAATGTGAACCACTGAGGTGTGAATTGGTGACCAGTATGAGGATGGTGACTTCATAGCCCCAGGATATGAGTGGGAGGGCAGATGGGCTAGCAGATAGGGTGGGGAGTACAGAGTGGAAGAAAAAACAAAGATAGTTAAGAACAGTGAAAAGTGAGAAAATAGAACCAGCAATACCTAACCTATCACTTTAGACAAGAGAAAATGGCAGCAGGAAGCAATAAAGCCATGGAGACTGAAAATGGAGTCAACTTCTCTCCCACACCTGCTGCCTCCTCGAGGGGTTTTCTGTGTCTCTGAACAGCACCACCACCCCTGACTGCTTGAGTCACGCACCTAGGCTTTTTCTCAACAGGAAAGTGTAGAGGCCAAAAGCACTTGCTCTGGAGCCCAAATGGCTGCATTCCAATCCCAGCTCCCCTGTTGGTTAGCACCGAGACCTTAGATAAATTACTTAATTCTAAACTTCGATTTTCTCATCAAAGAATGGCCTACCTCATAGGGCTGTTATGATGATTAAATGAGTTCATGTAAGTGAAATCCTTAGAACAGTGTCTGCCACACAGTGGGCACTCTATGTGTTAGCTATTATTATTATTATTTCTCTCTATATTAGTTTACTAAGGCTTCCATAACAAATTACCACAAATAGGATGGCTTATAAGAACAGAAATTTATTGTATCACAATTCTGGAGACTAGTAGTCTAAATTGAGGGTTCTAGCAGGGCCATGCTCTCTCTGAAGTCTTTTGGAAAAGATCCTTTCTTGTCTCTCTCAGCTTCTGATAGCCCCAGGTGTTCCTGGCTTCCAGCTGCAGTGTAACTCTGTAGTCACATGGCCTTTTTCCGTCATCTGTCTGTGTCTCTTCTCTTTTATAAGGAATGACTCAGATGAGATGAGGACCTACCCTATTCCATTAAGACCTCATGTTGACTTAAGTGATAACGTTTTCAAAGACCCTATTTGTAAACAAGTTCATGTTCACAGGTACCTGGAGTTAGGACTTCAACGTATCTTTTAGGGGGGCACAGCTCAATTCATAACATTCTCCCTTACCGTTAATAACGTAGCTAACCTTGCTAGTTCTGTCTTTCAAGTGTCCTGAGACCTGTCTAGTTCTCTCCATCCGTATGGCTGATATTCTTGTTTAACTTCTGTCATTTTTCTTTTAACTGGATCCCATACTGGTGTTCTGGTGGCCTCATTCTGGGCTTGCCCCTCTGCCATCTTTTCTCAGCAATGTAGCCAAAGTGACCATCATACTTAAATGTATATTTTGTTATGACAGTATCAGTTGCTTCTGAAGTCTTCAGTGGTTCTCCATTGTTC
The DNA here is from genome assembly GCA_030035585.1 of Dugong dugon. Taxonomy (NCBI): domain Eukaryota; kingdom Metazoa; phylum Chordata; class Mammalia; order Sirenia; family Dugongidae; genus Dugong; species Dugong dugon. The sequence goes on along the minus strand of CM057480.1, from coordinate 13,514,043 downwards.
CTGGAATGAAGTTCAGAGTTTTTAACATGGTTCCCAAGGCTCTGCTCACCCTGGTCCCTTTCTGTTCTTCCTCATGTATTGTCCTACTCTCTAGCTGCACTGCATTGGTTTAGCTGCATCCTTTCTCCAACATCACATCTTTGCACATGCTGTTCCTCCTTCAAAATACTTCTTGTGCTCATCTTTCATGTTCCATATATCAGTCTGCAGCCCACACCAGCAACCTGCTGCCTCACACCTGGAATATCAAATAACCACAGAATTTTTTTGATAGACTTCAGAGGGGCCTGTAAACTCCTATGTTCTGGCACTCTCGTTTATAACAAAGAAACCAGAATCCAGAATGGTGAAACGACGTGTTTCAGGCCACAGTGTTAGTGACACAGCTGTGAGTTGGACTCTCATCTTTGACTTCCAGGGCATGATTTTTTCTACCACTTCACCTGTAGGCTGCCCTTACTGATGTCATTCACTTCTACCTCCAGTCTTTTCTACATGCTGAGCCCAGTCATTTCTTTCTTAGTCGTTTCAGTCAGATTACCCCTCTGCTCAGAAGTCACTATGGCTCCCTCCAGTTGCTATTGAGTTGACTCCAATTCATGGTGACCCCATGTGTGAGTAGAACTGTGCTCCATAGAGTTTTCAACGGTTGATTTTTTGGAAGTAGATCATCAGGGCTTTGTTCTGATGTGCAGCCGGGTGGACTTGAACTGCCAACCTTTTGGTTAGTAGTGGAGTGTTTTAACCATTTGCACCACCCAGGGTCTCAAGCAAGTAATTAAACAACAACAACAACAGCAAAACAAACCAGTCGCTGTTGAGTTGATTCCGACTCATGGTGACCCTATGTGTTTCAGAGTTGAACTGTTCTCCATAGGGCTTTCAGTGCTGTCACTTTTCAGAAGTAGATCACCAGGCTTTCTTCCAAGGTACTTTGAGTGGGTTTAAATTGCCAGTCTTTTGGTTGATAGCCCAGTGCTTAACTGTCTGTGCCACTCAGAGGCTCCAAGTAAGTAATTGCCAATCACAGGATGCTACGAAGGAAACAATGCCAAGAATAAAGAATAAAGGCAGGGTGGTGGAGAGAAATCTATGCAGGTAGAATTTCTTCTACCTGATCCTCTCCACCCCCGCCCCCCAACATGTCCACATTCTACTTCTTCAAATCCCAGTTGAAATGCATTTTCTTCCCCTAAATAATTGACTTATCTCCCACATACTTTTTTACTTTACAACATCAATAAATTACTCCCTTCTCTGGGCTTGTATCTGTGCTTTTCTTTGAGAGAGGTGACATGGCATGGCGTTAACAGTATGGACTTCTGGAGCCAGCCTCCCTGGGTTCAAATCCTAGCTCTGTCACTTACTGGCTGTGTGACCTTAGGTAAATTACTTAATCTTTCTGTGCCTCAGTTCTCCCATCTTTAAAATGGAGATAATACTAATAACTTCTTATGGCATTGCTGGGGGGATGAAATAAATTGAAACATGTGGTGTTTAGAATAGTATGGGACACAAAGAAAGCATTATAGTACAAGGATTATTGGTCTACCCTGATGATACTTGCTTTCATCTGTGTTTTATGTCCCGTTTTAGACTGTAAGCTAGGCATGGTTAAGAGCCACAGTTTGGGGGCCACAGTAGAGGAGATCAAATCCTGAATAAACAACTTTTCCAGATGCATGAGCTTGGTTACTTTACCCTTTCTGAATCTTAGTTTCTCATCTTTTAAATAACCAAAATAATGCCTATGCTTTGGGGCTGTTGAAAGGAATAAAGAAGATAAATATGCAAAATATCTGCTACATAGCTAGCTCTCATTGGAGACTGCTATCATCCTTAGTTTAACTCAGGAAGGGCAGAGCCCCTCTCTTATTAATCTTTGTGTCCCCATGTTGCTCAGCAGAACTCACTGTCTATAATGTCATTGATCTCAGTTAAGTGATAGCAATTTGTTGCATGACAGAGTGAGTGAATGAACAAATGGCAGTGTCCATTGGAGACTTTTTTATAGGGATTGGCATCATATTTATACTCCCATTTCTGCTTCTTTCTTTCCTGGGAATAAATGATGACGTGTGCGGGTCTCTCTGGAGAGGGTATTTGGTCCTTGCCCCTCTCCCACAGCCCCTCTCAGATACCCTAGAACAGCACATCCTCCAATGTGCTGATTACGCCTCAGCATATACAGACATACCAGATCATGCTGTCATCTCTTACCATCCTGTTCTTGAAATCAAAGGGACATCACTTAGGGGGAAATTGGCATTCTTTTCTTATAGAATGCAATTTGAAATTTTCACTGGCAAACACAATATTAAGACCTAGCAAATATCTGCTTCCAGTTTTGTTTTTCAAGCTGGAACTTCTGCGTTTACAGCCTGTATGAACGTCATGAAGTATCATATTCCATAAGGATAATCCTTACAAATTCTCGCTCTCGATAAAGCAGTGGTCTGCAGCCCTGACAGTGCACAAAACCCTTATCAGCAAGTGCACATTTTATTCACTGTCTCTGTCAGCTCTTTTGTGTCACCTTTGTCATGCTATTTTGTGACTCCCCATTAATCTGGCATCTGGCTTTCTTGCTTTTATTAAGTACTAATTTATTTTGGACCATTTTCAGGGCCAATCAACCAAAAGCCATATCCGTATGGCTCTGGGAAAACATTTCTCTTCTCACCTCGCCCACGCTTTATCATTTGGAATAAAATGCTTCATTAAACTAGATCTCAGTGACAGACACGTGTCACAAGTTATTCCATCTTGCAGTGTTCCCAAGAGATCAGTGTAAACTCAAGCTGAAGCTAAAATAAAAAATGGGCTAGTTTTGACATTAAGTAAAATTCAATGTATGTCATACTGTTCCTTCTATGACAATGTTATTTTTCTCCCTCTAGTCATTCTCTTTGATAACAAACATATCTACCAATTTAGAGCTCCACTTAAAATAAGGAGAATATTACGCTAAATACTTGACTGTTCTTTTCCCATCATCTATTCTCCTCGCCCACTTCATGTTTCAATCAATGCCCTAGTCCTCGTCACCGTCTCCTGTCTCCAAAGTTGGCCTGTTCTCACAGGCACCACCTCAGTCCAGGCTGCCATCTTCTCTTCTGGGTTACTGTAATAGGATTTCACTAGTATTTTTATCTTTGGCCTGGCTCATTCCCTCATCCTGCCTCCCCCATCTGATGGAGTGATTTTTTTTTTTTTTTTTATGTTAGATTGACTGTTTTTATGTCCCCAATGCTTCACTTCTCCCTGTATCCATATCTTTACCATGTGACTTGGCAATTTTTCTCACTAAAAGGTAAATTAATCTAGTTCTCCTTATACCTTCTTAAAGGACTTTCATTGGATAATAGAATGTGGCAGAAGTAAGGAAATGTCACTTTCTGTGGCACGGTGGTTAAGAGCTCAGCTGCTAACCAAAAGGTCAGCAGTTCGAATTCACCAGCTGCTCCTTGGAAACCCTATGGGGCAGTTCTACTCTGTCCAGTAGGGTCGCTAGGAGTTGGAATCAACTTGACGGCAACAGGTTTTTTTTTTTTTTTGTAGGCTAAGTCTCAGGAGGCCTCGTGGGTTTACCTTGTTCTCTTGCACCTCTGACCTTCCCATGAGAGCAAGGCCAGGCTAACTTGCTGGAGGGTGAGAGACACATGGAGCAGCACTGAGTCACCATAATCCGTCCACTAAAAATAGCTTAGATCAACCTACAGCCAGGCCACTCGTAGATGTGTGAAGGAGCCCAACCAAGATTAGCAGAGCCATCCAGCTAAATCACAGCTGACTCTGGACACATGGGCAATAAAACATTGATTGTTACATGCCAAGAAGGCATTGTGGTTGTTATAAAGCATCATTGTGGCAATACATTAACTGATACATTATCTAAAGGGAGAATCTAATCATCTTGTTTAAAAAGCTATGACAAACAATACTAGTTGTCTACTCAAGAGTCATCCTTCCATTTTTTTCTCTTTATAACAGAACCTAGTTTTTTTTTGCGGGGGAGAGCAAATATTGTTAGTAGCAGACTCTTGCCACTAAAGTTGGTTGTGTGACATGTTTCTGACCAATTATATGTAGACAGAAATCACTGGAGAGGAACTTCCTTCTTAAATGAAAAGACAAAACTTCACTAGAAAGATCCATAAGAGAAAAAGTAATAAATTGGACTTAATCAAAATTTAAAAGTTTTGTGCTTCAAAGAACATCATTAAGAAAACAAAAAGTCAAGCCATAGACTGGAAGGCAAAATTTTCAAAGTATATATCTGATAAAGGACTTATATCCAGAATAAATAAAAAACTTTTACAACCCCAAAAAGACGATAAATAGCCTAACTAAAAATTGGCAGAAGATCTGGATAGCCATATCACCAAAGAATGTATATAAATACGAAATAAGCGTATGTAAATATGCTCCACATCATCCATCACTGGGAAACTGTAAATTAAAACCACAATGAGATACCCCTTTATACCCACTAGGATGGCTATCATTAAAAAGACAGATAATAACAAGTTTTGGCAAGGATGTGAAGATTTTGGAACTCTCATGGGAAGGTAAAATGGTATAGCTACTTTGCAAAACTGTCTGGCAATTTCTTATGAAGTTAAACACAAAGTTACCATATGACTCAGCAATTCTGTTTCTAGGAACCCCCTAAGAGAAATGAAAACATATCTCCTCACATAGACTTGTACATGAATGTTTATAGCAGCGTTATCCATAATAGTGCAATACTGAAAACCCAGTACTGAAAAACCCAAATGTTCACCAAATGGTGATGGATAAAGAAAATGTGATATTTCCATAGAATGAAATACTATTAATCAATAAAAGAGAGTGGAGTATTGACATATGCTACAACATGAATGAACCTCAAAGACACTGTGTGAAGTGAAAGAAGCTAGAGATAAAAGGCCACGTATTCTATGATTTCATTTATATGAAAAGTCCCGAAAAGGCAAATCTATAGAGACAGAAAGTAGACTTTAGTGTTTGCCTGAAGCTGGAGGTGGGAATGGAGAGCGACTGCAGATAGGTACAAGAAATCTTTCTGGGGTTATAGAAATTTCTAAAATTGGATTTTGTTTATAGTTGTACAACTTTGTAAATTTACTAAAAACGCTTGAATTTTATACCTAAAATGATGGAATCAGTGGTATGCAAGTCATGCCTCAGCACAATCATCAAAATAAATAATTTCTTCTTATTTTTCTTAAATAAAAATCAGTTAAAACATTTTTCCAGCTTTTTAGTGGAAGAATACAAGAAAATACACCATGATTATAATGATAATATCTAAAAAGTAAACAAACCAACAAAAAAACCAAAACACCTCACCTGGAGAGAACTCTTTTGTCCTTTCATCTTTTGGCCTCCTGCCTTCTTCCTACCTGGAATGCAAGCTTGACCTCTGGAGGTGCTGCAATCACCTTGCATTCATGAGGATGAAAGCCACATATTAAGGATGGATGAGCAGGATGATAGAAAAAAGCATTTTGGGGGTCTTTAATGACATTTTTGAGTTATTTTACCAACCCAGAATTGCCTCCCATCCAGACTTCTTGATATGTGAGAATGAGAAACCTGTGCTGTTCAATATTTGTTAGATTTTTGTCATAAGAAAAGTTAAAATTCATTAACCTGATCTATAAAACCCTTATTGATCTGGCCTATGCCTATTATTTCTGTGGGATTTAAAAAGCAGGCCACTGAGCTATGGTGGAAACAGGTCTTTCTCTTCGTTAGTATCCATTTTCCATCTCTCTTATTCTTCTGCTGGCTTCTGCTCCATTAAGAAACTACCCACCCAATCTGGTCTTCAGGCTTGACCCTCTTCCATGAAGATGATCACCTAGGTGTAAAAATCATCCTGTAAATTATTTAGTTGTCTAGTCTTCCATGGCTTCTAGTCAACAGGTCCACATAGGTCACTTGGCTTTCTTCTTATTCCAAGTACCAGGCTATTGTTTTTTGGGGGAATGAAGGGGATTTTGCTAACTCATGCTCAGCTCCTCTCTGATATTCTCAAGGTTATAGGGAAATTTCAGCTGTTCTCCTGTGGGGGGGCCCATGAGAAAGCCAGGGCTGCCACCCAATATTTACCTTGCCCTGGACACCCCTCCTAGCCATCCCTGCTCTGTTGATCTCATGCTATGGTTGTGTGAAGGATGGCAGCAAGACAGCTGACTTACTGTGTTTCAAACAGGACAGATGAGTAACGGACCTCTTGGCTCTGGTATCCCTCAAAGTTATCTATAAGACTCTATCACCTCTCCCTTTCACTGACTCTAGGACTTGGGGAGAAGAGCTGAGGCACAGAGATGAACTGACATTTGAGCTTCCGCCTTCTCTTCTAACTCTCATCATAGTCCCCAGCTCAAATAGTTTGGTGCAAGGATCCATTTTGTCTAATTGCATATGTATGACATTCATTTTGGGCTTACACTTGCATTGGTTTTTAAATATTTCAAGGCAAATCATGGGGTATATTTGTTATCTGGCCTCATTTGAGAACTCCTGAAGTGGGTAGAAAGGTCACTTCCAAAGGGGACGAAGAGTATAAGATGTATGAGCTAATTCTTCATAATAGTATCATATCACACCTGGAGTCTGGTTTCCACTCCTGCTCTTCCTGTATCCTGTTTTAATGGGACTCTTGGAAAGGTACAACCTGGCAACTGACACTGACAAGAATTTCATTCTGCACTCCCAAATGCATATTCCATTTCTACTTATCCTCAGTGATAAATATGGATTGATTTTTCTATGTTTCTGTTCAAACTTGGTCTTTTGGGGATCATCTCCTTCCTTGGAACTGCATTTTTGTTTATTCCAGAAGCCCCATGGTCCCTCAGTTTGTCCCTCTTCTTAGTCTCAACATGCCATGCAGCTGATGCAGCTGGGAAATCTATACCCACCCCCTGCTGAGGGGTAATTACAGCAATTACAGCCTAGACTAACATTTCTAGGGAGCAGTATTTCTATATCATCATTAAAATTGGTGTAATTTGCCATGAGGTTTGAGTGGTAAACATTTCCCCCAACATTGTGAATTTCAAACCATTCCATTATCAGTACTACAGAAATCTGAAAAATGTATAGCTTATGAAAATGCATTTGGCCAAGGTACAAACACCCAAAGAAAGCTTGATTTGCTGTATGAAATATTTTAGGATGGCTCAGCTGTCTTAAGAAGGGGATTTGGCAATTTGAGCACAGCAATAAGAAATGCTACAATGTTCATCAGAAGGTAGGTTAAAAAAAAAAAAAAGGAAAGAAAAGACACATAATGGGATTAAACACTTTGAAAGAAGAATAGTAACACAAAAAATCATAGCAATTTCTCACAAATAACTTAAAGGCAATCAAGTTTGAATAGGCGTGTTAGGCTCCAACATAATTCAGTCCACCAAAGGTTGAATTTTCTTAGACTACATGTAAAACATTCATGGATTAAATTTCCCTCCACTGACCTCTTTCTCCTTCTCATGGTCTCAAACTTAATGGAAAACAAAAAGCAGAATAAAACAAACAAACAAACAACAATTAGCTATGAGAATTAGAGTCAATCTATAATTTCACAGCCTCCAGATAATTATGATCCCAAGGAGCTAACGAATTCCTCAAAAGCATCAAGTTTACGGACCATGGTAATGGAAAAGGAAGAACTAAGTAAAGTTTTTCCTCATTGATTTTATACCGACCAAACCAACAGAGACCCTAATAAAAGTAATTTTGATCTAAGGGAAGAAGGAAATTTTCTTTTAAATAGCTTCATATATTTCTACAACTCATAAGGTCAGTGATGAGCTGGAATATATTTCTTTCCCAAAACTTTCCGAGGGTGTTAGCAAGCCATTAATAATAGGATCTAGGAATTCCAAAGTTGAGAAAATTGTTCAGATTATTTGATATTGCCTGAAAACATAGCTATATATTTTTTTCCTTTATTTGGTCTAAGTTTTGGACTCAGGTTTTTTCTTTCTTTTTTTAAAGTAAGACCAGTATTTCGGCAGGAATAGTTTCCTAACTTTTTTCCTGAAATGGTCTGTATCAATCAACTATGGGCCCAGTAACACTGTGTAACCATCACAAAATCTCAGCAGTAGACATCTATAAGCATCATTTACTCATTCGCTGCATTTTCTCCATCTCTACTCCCTAGATTATCAATTCCATAAACTGTTAATAGGAATTCATGTTGAGTTTGGTAAATGCTAGTCAAAAAAGATCAAGTTGGTTTAGATATTATAGGGTTTCTTAGAACCTTCAGTATGCTACAATGTGAGTGTAATCTTCTGTGTTTCCTAAACATATTTAACCATTGAATTCTTTGTCATGGAGCATTTCAGGGGACTCATAATTCCAGGGAGGGCCCTTTGGAAAGACTGCTGTCAACTTGTGTGACTTCCCCTCTTGTATCCTCCAATCCAGCTTGTCATTCTCTGACGTCATCATGCTGTTACTAATTTTCAAGTGTCCCCACATTCTGTTCTCTTTGCCTTCAATGTTCTTTTCCCCTCCATCATCTGGTTAATTTGAACCAGATCCTTAAATACTCAGCTCAGAAATCCCCTCCTTCAAAAAGCTTACCCTGGTTTCCCCTTCTCTGTGCTTTAACAGTAACCTCTGTGCTGTGCTTATTATATAATGTTTCTGTTTGATTTGTTTGTCCCTGTCTTAGTTATCTAGTGCTGCTATAACAGAAATACCACTAGTGGGTGGCTTTACCAAACAAATTTATTTTCTCACAGTAAAGAGGCTAGAAGTCCAAATTCAGAGCACTGACTCGAGGGAAAGGCTTTGTCTCTCTGTTGGCTCTGGAGGAAGGTCCTTATCTCTTCTGAGCTTCTACTTGTGAGCCATCTTCATGTGTTTGGCATCACTCTTCCCCCATCTTCCCTGTGCTCATTTGTTTAGTTTCTTTTTATATCTCAAAAGAAATTGATTCAAGATACACGCTACACTAATCCTGCCTCTTTAATGTAACAAAGACTACCCATTCCCAAAGGAGATTATAATCACAGGCATAGAGGTTAGAATTTACAACACATATTTTTGAGGGACATAGTTCAATCCATAACAGTGCCCTCCCTGCATTCCCCTGAATTATAATCTCTTTGAGGAAAAGTCCATTTATAGCTCAAGTCATAGCCCTAGTGTATACATAGTATTAGGCAAAATGTAGCTGTTAAAGAAAAATAGTACTTTTTGAATACTAGAACAAAGAAATAATATCTGGTTCTTTTTTCACCTGTAGCAGAAACAGTTAGTGCTCTCCCTACATTTCCCAGACTCCCTTGCAGCTAGGTTGAGGATATGTGATTAGTTCTGGCCAAAGGATGATGGAGGTCATACACTGAGATTGTGGACCCACAAATCTGAGCATCCTGGATTCCCATGTCACTGCATGGAGAAGAACTGGCCTGCATCATACAACAGATGAGTGAAGAATAAATGAGACTCACCTTTGTTGTGTGAAGTTACTAAAACTTCAGAATTTAGTCTGTCTTGACTAATGCATAACATCAAGGCTGATAGAAGTTTCACACAGGCAGGAGCGTGTAGCATACAGAATTTTTTTCAATCATCTGGAAGACTCAGGTGCCAAGAGGTTGCTTTGGAGTTACCTGAATTCTTTCTAATTTTGGTCTCTAAAAAGTTGTTAACTGCACATCTTCTTAGTAAAGATGCTTGGGAGAAACATTACAGACGTATTAGCAATAACTGCTGTATTTTAAATGTTGTTGCCATTCAATCAGTTCTTACTCATGGCAACCCCTTGTGTGCAGAATAGAACTGCTCCATAGGGTTTTCAAGGCTATGACATTTTAAAAGCATATCACCAGGCCTGTCTTCTGAGGTGCCTCTGGTGGGTTCAAGCCACCAACCTTTGGACTAGTAGTTGAGCACTTAACTATTTGCACCACCCAGGGGATCCTATAAATAGAGCTGTCTAATTTGACTAGGAGCCCTGGTGGCACAGTGGTTAACTGCTTGGCTGCTAACCAAAAAGTTGCAGTTTGAATCTACCAGCCGCTCCTTGGAAACCCTATGGGGCAGTTCTACTCTGTCCTATAGGGTGGCTATGAGTCAGAATCGACTCAACGGCAATAGGTTTGGTTTTTCTGGTTTTAATTTGACTTACATTATGCAGAAAAAAGTGAAGTATGTGGAAATGATGACAGCATATTTAGGGACATATACAATGGTTTTAAGAAAAAGAAGCATCTGATAAAGTGAATGGCACAGATATGCTGTCTACATCGAACAAACTCATTGGATAAATTGCTCAACTTAACCCTTATTTTGCTTAGGCAGCCTAAACTTGAATCTCTAAGAAATTCCTCTTGGATTGATCTGATTATAGCATGGGTGCCAGACCCATAATTCTAAGAGACAGAAAGCTTTTTTCTTCTTTATTTATGGAGAATTTGGAAACTTAGGGCTTTATTTCATAAGGAAAGTGACTGAGTAGAAGTCCCAAGGACTTTGTTTTTCAGTCCCAATTCTTGGTTGCAAGTAGCAGAAATTGATTCTGAGCTGAAATTATTAGAAGGATATTGTGTAGCTCTCAGAATCAGTGGGAAGGCTGGAGATCCAGACTCCAAAATGACTGGGAAATTGCAGAAACAATTTGTAAGGATGCGTCATCACTATATTCAGCTGCAAATCCAAATCCAGAAGCAGTGATTATTCCATTGTGGACAAATCAACATCCTCATCCTGATAGAAAGGTTCAATATAATCAACCTGTTACAAGATAGCTACCTGATCGCCTTGGCCTCACATCAAGGAAATGGTTTCATAGCAGGGCTTAGGATTGGAGGGTTGGTTGGAGTCCCTGGGTGGTTCAAATGGTTAAGCACTCGACTACTATCTAGGGGTGTGGTTCTAACCTACCCAGAGGTGCCTAGGATGACAGGCCTTGAAATCTGCTTCCAAAAAGTCACAGCCTTGACAACGCTATGGAGCAGTTCTACTCTGTGCACACAGCATTGCCAAGAGTTGGGATTGACTCAACGACAACTAGCAACAACAGGGTTGGTTGGTTGCTGCTGCTGGAAATTTGAGTACTCATTGGTCATAGTGATTGGTTGAGTTTGGTGGGGAGATCCATCTGTCCCTGTTGCCATAGCCACTTTGGTCATGGGTTCATTGGCTGTAGACAGTGGCAGATTGACATCCACTAGATGGATTGTCTGATTATTAAGAGTCTCCTCCATGGTGGGATCTTCTGGGGGGAATTCACATGGGATATAAATATCCTCACACCCTGGTCCATTCTGAGAGATCTGCACACATACTTCTTCCTCAAACCTTCTCGTACTGGTCCTCCAGTCTTGATGCAGCTAAACGGCTGCTCCTTATGATTTAGTTTTCAAGCATATCTTGAACAGTTTCTTTTTCCAGTAAGAGTGAACAATGATATTTACTGCTTGTGATAGATTGTATTACTTTTTCTAACTCTTTATACCCATCTTTCTAAAAAAGGATTATAGAGCCCACTCATTGTCATGTGACTAAACAGTTCCTACTGTAGAGACCATTGATTAGACTTGGCCATAGGGCATGCTTTGATCAGTGGAATATGACCAGACATAACATATGGCTGACCAAATAAAGCACAGAGTCATTATGAGTTTGACTTTTTATCTTTTTTCCTCTGCTACAAGAGTGGCATGCCCTAGATAGGGGCTGCTCTTTTATCCTGGATTTGAGACTGAGAAACATGTAGAGTAAAGCTATAGCTGACCCAGAGCCAACATAAATAATCAGTGAGAAACAAACTTTTGTTGTAATCCACTCGTGTTTTGAGGATGTTTGTTACCGCAACTTGCTGAGTAAAAGCTGACTAATACATTGTTCAAGCTTCTATTTATGGGGAAAACTTCCTTTCTCTATGTCTTTCATGTCCACTTATAAGTAGAGTTATAAAATTGTCGTCTTTTGGTTGGTATCAGAACTGTTGTGTAGAACTGACTGTAAACCAAGCTCACAACTTTTACCCTAAGATTATTGGTCACAAGAAAACTCTCCAGGAGGCTATAAGTTAAGGTTGAGGGAAAGGTGGCAGGAGACAAGAGGAAGAAAGATATATATCATTTAATATATGTCAATATGTTAATATATCAATATATGTCAATCATTTGATTATGGCTTTGTTGGAAATGCCTGAGTTTATGGTGGTACCATTAATCAGATAGCACTTAATATTTGTTACATGGTCATTTGGTGTTCCACGGATTGGGCCAAATAGCAAGTCAAGAAATTTTTTCCAAAAGGACAATAGTTTTTAAAGGGGCTTGATTATCCCCTAACCTAGGGGCTGCTCTTCAACCTTTACCAAAGTCTCCTAGAGCATCTTAGTCTTCCATAGGCCCATCAAGCCTTAGATCTGTTGGATCATAAGGGTTAAGTGTCAAGGCAGTTTGCACTGCAGCCTGGACCAGCTAGAGAATCTTCTCTTGCTCTTGACCTCCTTAAGTTGATAGCCATTGAAATCAACAGGAAGTGGGGTGGAGTAGCACACCAAAATATAGTGTATGAAACCAAAATCCAAACCCACTGCCCTTCAGTCGATTCTGACTCATAGCGACCCCATAGGGTTTCCAAGCTTGTAAATCTCTACAGAAACAGACTTGTGCATCTTTCTCCCGCTGAGTTACTGGTGGTTTCCAACCACCAGCCTTTTGGTTAGCAGTCGATCACTTTAATCACGGTGCCACTAGGGCTTGTTTAAACGTAGTGTATATTAAAAAAAAAAAAAAAAAAAAGAACCCACAAAACCAAACCTGTTGCTGTCAAGTAGATTCCAACTCATAGGGAACCTATAGGACAGAATATAATTGCCCCATAGGGTTTCCAAGGACTGGCTGGTGGATTTGAACCGCTGACCTTTTGGTTAGCAGCCAAGCTCTTAATCACTGTGCCACCTGGGCTCCAGGGTAGTGTATACCAAAAAAAACCTGTTGCCGTCGTGTTGATTCTGACTTACAGTGACCCTAAAGGACAGAGTAGAACTGCCCCATAGGGTTTCCAAGGAGTACCTGGTGGATTTGAACTGCCAACCTCTTGGTCAACAGCTGAGCTCTTAACCATTGCACCACCACCAGGGCTCCAATCTATGTAGTGTATATTACCTCTAAAATTCAAAGAGGCCCGCCAAACACTGTGACTCATTCTTAATGGTAGGGGGATCAAAGTACCTCAAGTTTCTGTCATTTGGGGGGATGGGGATAATCCAATATGTCCCAGACCACTAGATCTCAGAAACTTCTGGCAGGCCTCTGTCTTTCCATGAAATTTATTGTTCATTATCTGACACGTATGTATCTGTCTAAGGAGTGCTAGGCACCAGCTACTTCCTGTTCTCTAGGCTCCAATAGAGTGGACAAGAGAGTTGGCATTTAAAAAAAATTTTTTTTTGAGGAAATTTTGGGTAGATGTTTAGCTCTTACCAAATGGTCCTGAGTGGTATAAAGATATTATTTAGGTCGTATAGGGCTCATTGTTAACTTTCTTTAGGCCATGTGTGATTTCTAGTAACCATAAAACCATAAAAAAATAAAAAAAGAAGATTCTGGTGTGATAACTGGACTAATTAAAAAGTCATTAAGAAGACAGAGGTGAATTATGGGTAGCTGTGACAGAATAGTAGCCCTTTGAAGTGAGGAATCTCGGATGTATTTGCTATGAGTTGGCCCGTCAACTTCTAATGCCCAAGTAACCTATTTAATCTGTGGTAGTGATCTTGACTTTTTTGAGGTCTTGGTACCTTTTACAAATCTAATTAAATCTATAAACTCTTGGCCTTGAAACATTACAAACATAAATCGTTTTATATAGATTCAAGGTTTTTTAACAACCTGCTGAAGATCATTCATAGGGGCCCAAGGACCCAAGTTAAAACCCATGCTACAAGAGGCCTGACAAGGTACATATTTGAATGGGAAAGGCAGTGAGTAGCTTTACAAAGTTTGGCTTAGGAGGCTGGAAATTATTCACAGGAGTGAATATTAAGGCTGCTTATTTCTCTCAATGACATTTCTTTTTATCACTGTCAATATTTTGCTCCTGGGTCCTTCTTGCCTTCTCTGGATTTGATTACCGTAATTCTTCATTATGTACACACTCCTAGGGACCAAATACCATAGGTAAACTCTCTCTTTAAATGGAGCCAGACACATTTTATTTAGACCCTAATAGAACAATTTTAGTATAATTATGAAAAATAAAATATTTATTTCCCTTTTGGCTAGTTAGCAAAATGGAAAATGGATGTTATACTAGGTTGGATGAGACCAACACTGCCCACAAACATTTTGAGCAGACTTGGTACTGCTAAAGACTGGGTTAGAATGTACCCTAAAGGGATATATTGAATAACTTTTCTCTTCTTTGGCCAGTAATCACATAAAAAATCCCTGGGAAATGGCAATATTTTAACACTTCATTTATTAATGGGGATAGGCTTGCAATTCAAAGTAATTTAATTTCAATAAATATTTACTAAGAGCTTAATGTGGGGCTAATGGTTCAAGTAAGGTCATCAGAATCTCGAGAAAGGAAAAACTGATTTTCATAAAGTATAAGAAAGTAACGGTCAACATTAAGTAGCAAACTGGAATGTGGCTTGGTTTGAACAATTAGTTGTGAGGGTGGAGAGTAAGAACAAGAAACCCATTTGGCCTTGTCTTTAGGAATACTGCTCTTTGAGTGGCATGGACATAACTATATTGCAACCTTGGGAGGAAATTTCATCATAGTTCAGTACTTAGCTATCCCATGAAGAACACAGTAATAATAATGAAAATATTGAAGGTTGGTTTTCAACATTTAGAGTCAACCTATAGAATAAGTACGAAAAGTACAAATCTTTCAGGACAAAATGTAAATCTTATCAACCTCAGTAATGGAAAAGTAAAAAATATTGCCGTTTGAAGTTGAGAAAGAGAAAGAGGAAAAGAAAGGGAAAGAAATATGGAGGAAAATATGGTTGCTAAGATCCTCACCAAAGTGAGGAGTCAATAGATTTTGTCTCTAGTTGGTGAAAAAGAACTATGCAAGATTAATAATCTAAATTCGTAAAAGTAACTTAGTTTCATGGGACTGCCATAAGAAAATACCACAAAGTGGGTGACTTTAAAGGGCGGAAATTTATGTTCTCACAGTTCTGGAGGGTAGGAGTCCAAATCAGGGTTTCGCCATATTGATTCCTTCTGAGGGCTCTGAGAGAGAAACTGTTCCGTACTTCTCTTTTAGCTTCTGGTAGCCCCTGGAAATCTTTGGCATTCCTTGCCATGTAGATGTATATTCACATAGTGTTTTCTTCCTGCATGTCTCTATATCTGTTCTCCTCCTGAGTGTGTCTGACATCACTCAGATTCGATTAGAACCCACCCAATATCAGCACCACCACATATTAATCTAACTGGTGACATCTCAAAGACCCTATTTCCAAACAAGGTCATGTTCACATGTACTGGGGACTAGGACTTTGCTATTGATTGAATTGTGTTTCCACAAAATGTATGTAGAAGTCTTAACCCTTGTACCTGTGAATGTGACCTTGTTTGGAAATAGGCTTTAAAAAAAATCTTTAATCAGTTAAGTTAAATGAGGTCATACATGAGTAGTGAGAGGTCCAAGCCCTAATCCCTTCTGAGTGGTGTTGTATAAAAAGGGAGAACAGGCATGGAAATGGAGTGACACCATGTGAAGATACATTTCCAAGTCAGGGAATGCCAAGAGATGCCTGGGGCTGCTAGAGATGGACTAGACAAAGAAGAATCTTCTCCTGGAATGAACAGAGAGAGAGCATGGTCTTGCCGAGGCTCTGAATTGAGACTTCTAGCCTCCAGGACTGTGAGAAAATAAATATTTGTTCTTTAGTGCCACCCAATTTGTGCTATTTTGTTTTGACAGCTCTAGAAAATAATGAAAGACTTCTACTTTTTTTTTTTTTGGCAGGGGGTGAGATGGCACAATTCAATCCATTACAGTCACCACTAGAAAAATGAAAAATAATGACATAGGCATCAATATTTTTGAGGTTTGGGGTCAAATAAGTAAAATAAATCCTCATTTGCCACTGCAGTAAGGGCATAAATGATGTCTAGTGTCAAGGACTGAATTGTGTCCCTCAAAAAATGTGTGTAGCAACTTGGCTAGGTCATGATTCTCAGTATTGTATGATTGTGTAATCTGATGTGATTTCCTTATGTGTTGTAAACTCTATCACTATGATGAGGTTACATGTGATCTCCTTATGTGTTGTAAATTCTATCACTGTGACGAGGTTATGCTGATGAGGTTTACAAGATTAGCTAGTGTCTTAATCCAATCTCTTTTGAGATATAAAAGAGAGAAGCAAGCAGAGACACATGGGAACCTCATACCACCAAGAAGGCAGTGCCGGGAGCAGAGTGCATCCATTGGGCCTGAGGTTCCTGCACAGAGAAGCTCCCAGACCAAGAAAAGACTGATGCATCACAAGGACCTTTCTTCGGAGCCGACAGAGAGAGAAAGCCTTCTCCTGGAGCTGATGGCCTGAATTTAAACTTGTAGCCTATGGGACTGTGAGAGAATAAACTTCTCTTTGTTAAAGCCAGCCACTCATGGTATTCCTATAAGAGCAGCACTAGATGACTAAGACATCTAGATTTGATAAATGAAGAATTAGTGGTGTAAATATATTATTAAAAATATGAAGATAACTTTTGATGAACCCAAAGAGAAATCATTAAAAGTGAGACATTGAAATGTTGCTTAGATTTTGGGATGCATTTAATATCTTAACCCTGTGCATGCTTTAGCTTGATTAAAAAAGTAAAAGCTTTTGAAAAATGAACCAGGCAGTGAGGATGGAGACATGGATAAGCAGATTTCCTGGACTTGAAGAAGTCACATGTGTGGCTCTGATAGTGAACATGATAAACTATCATGGTCTATACAGAGTGGAGAGTGGTGATAACATGGGCTCTTTTATTATCTATATAGAGCCTTTTATCCTTTCCAATTTGATCCTGATGTATTTAATTGTTACAGGATAAAAAGGGATATATAACCAGGTGCATATTAAGGCAGATAGTAAATTGGCCAAAAAGGTGACTTAAAATGATGGGAGGAAATGACATCAGTAGGAATGGCAAAGGAAGGACCTTTGAAAATCTTCTCTTCCATAAAAACAATGAAAACACTGGCAAAAATAGTCAAAATCAACTTTTTTTTTTTAAATTCTGGAAATTAATGAAAGGATTGCAACAATCTGGAGAGTATTTACTCTATTGTCTGACACAGGTCATTGGAGGGATCAATTGCTGGAGACAGACATCGTGTTTGTTGAAGTAGAGGGCCAACAAAGATGTGGGAGAGCCCTGGTGAGATGTACTTGCACCATAGCTACAGTGATGGACTCGAACATCCTGATGGCAATCGTGAGGATGACACAGGACCGGGCAATGTTTTATTCTGTTGTACGTAAGGTCACCATGAGTTGGAGTCCGCTCTATGGCAGCTATCTATCTAGCTATCTAACTTTATACTTAAAAGTGAAAGACTGAAAGTTTTCCTATATCAGAAACAAGTAAAGGATGTTTTCTCTTATCCCTTCTATTCAATTTTTTACTGGAGGTGCTAGCCAGGACAGTTAGGCATGAAAAAGAAATAAAATGCATCCAGATTGGAAAGGAAGAAGTAAAATTATCTCTACACAGATGATGTAATATTGTGTATAGAAAATACTAAGGAATCCACACACACATAGAAAAACTATTATAGCTAATAAAAAGTTCAACAAATATGCAGGATAGAAGATCAATATATAAAAATCTAGTGTGTCATGGATTGAATTGTGTCCCCCCAAAATGTCTGTCAACTTGGCTGGGCCATGATTCCCAGTATTGTATGATTGTGTACCGTTTTGTAATCTGATTTGATTTCCTTATGTGTTGTTAACTCTATCACTATGATGTAATAAGATGGATTAGTGGCAGTTATACTGATTAGGTCTACAAGATTAGATAGTCTTAAGCCAATCTCTTTTGAGATATAAATGAGAGACGTAAGCAGAGAGACATGGGAACCTCACACAACCAAGAAAGCAGTACTGGGAGCAGAGCATGTCCTGTGGACCTGAGGTTCCTGCGCAGAGAAGCTCCCAAACCAAGTGAAGACTGATGCATCACAAGGACCTTCCCCAGCAGAAAGCCTTCCTCTGGAGCTGATGCCTTCAGTTTGGACTTGTGGCCTACTAGACTGTGAGAGAATAAACTTCTCTTTGTTAAAAAAATCCGCTTGTGGTACTTCTTTTAGAGCAGCCCTAGATGACTAAGACATACTGTATTTCTGTACACTAGTGCAGTGTGGATTATATGGATTTTCTAGCCATGGTCTTGTAACTCCCACCCAAAGATTGGGTGGGACTATGCAGATAAGGTGCTTGTGGCCCACCAAGGGGATTGAACAACTTGCTAATAACACAAATAAATTGCATGGCACGCTTGTGAGGGTGAGACTAAACAAATAAGGTGTATAGAACTCTAATGAGAGGATTGGTCAGTTTTGCCATTCCACTAGGCTTAAAATGAGAAAATGAGCCATCCCAGAGGTGGAAAGGGGGGACCTTACTACCACCAAGAAGAAGACATGGGAGCAGTGTGTCCTTTGGATCCGGGATCCCTGTTCTGAGACCCTCCTACACCCAGGAGACAGAGAGAAAGAGCTGTAACACTGGCAATGGTAAATGGTGAAAAAAGTGGCAGCGAAATGGTGGCACTGGAGGCAGCAGAACCAGGAGACCAGCAGGAGAGGGCGAGGTGAGCTTCCTGGCCCATGGAGTAAGAATTTGGGTAGGAGGCTTGTTGGCAGAGTGGGGTGTCTCTGGGCACGTGGTAGAACTAGGCTCACTGACCCATGGAGCGAGACTGCTGAGCGCCTTTGGGCAGGAGTCTTGCTGGTGGAGTGGGATGCCTCTGGGCAGTTACTGGCAGAGCTAAAGAGCTTTGTAACACTTGTCCAAGTGGGCAGAGGCTGGGCTAAGGGACCGAGGGCCAGAGAGAGGCCTGCCTAAGGGCATGGCTGAGAAGAAGCTGCCTTGATTGAAGAACTGTATCCTGAATTGTAACCTAGTTACATCCCTAATGGAACCCCGATGGCACAATGGTTAAGCATTTGGCTGCTAACAAAAAGGTCGGCAGTTCGATTCCATCAGCTGCTCCTTGGAAACTCGATGGAGCAGTTCTACTCTGTCCTATGGTGTCTCCATGAGTTATTGGAATCTACTTGACAGCAATGGGTTTTTTTTTTTTAACTTCCCTAATAAACCCCATAACTATGAGTATGGTCTGTGAATTCTGTATGGTCATTGCAATGAATTATCGAACCTAGCAGAGAAGTAGGAAGTGCCTTTGGAGGGATGGCTGGTGTCAGAATTGGTAAAAAGTTTGGAGGGTGGAGAGGCATGTCTGACCTCCTCCTCGCAGCAATCAGTCCTAGACTATTGATGCTGGTAATGATTCGTCCCCCCGGTGAAGTTATAGGAGATCAGACGCTGCCGCCATGGCATTTTTGCAACTAGCAATCTGAAAATATAATTAAGAAAATACTTCCAGGTACAATAGCATCAAAAAGAATAAAATACTTAGGAATAAATTTAACAAAGTAAGTGTACTGCTCATACACCAAAAACTATAAACATCATTGAAAGAAATTAAAGAATGCCTAAATAAATGGAAAGACATCCTTGTTCATGGATTGGAGGACTTAATATTATTAAGATGGTACTACTCCACAAACTGATCCACAGATTCAATACCTTGAATGCAATACCTTTCAAAATCTCAGCTGGCTTTTTTGTAGAATTTGACAAACTGATCTTTAAATTCATATGCAATTGCAAGCAACTCGGAATAGCCAAAAAACACTCTTGAAAAAAACAAAGAGGAGGACTTACATTTCCTGATTTTAAGCTTACTGCAAAGCTATAGTAATCAAGACCATGTGGTACTGGCATAATGATAGACATATACATCAATAGAATAGAATTGAGAGTCCAGAAATAAACCCTTATGTTTATGGTCAATTGATTTTTGGCAATAGTATCAAGACAATTCAATGGGTAAAGAATAGTCTCTTCACTATATGGCATTGTGACAATTGTATATTCACATGCAAAATAATGAAGTTGGATCCCTACCTAACACTGTATACAAAAATTAACTCAAAATGAATCAACGACCTAAATATAAGGTGTAAAACTGTAAAACTTGTAGAAGAAAACATTAGCCTAAATCTTTGCACCTTTGGATTAAGCAATGGTTTCTTAGATGGGATATCAAGAGTATGTGCAACAATAACAAAAAATGTAAATTAGACTTCATCAGAATTATATATTTTTTTGTACTTCAAAAGACACTATCAAGATAGTGAAAAGACAACCCATATAATGGGAGAAAATATTTGTAAATCATATATCTGTAAGGGACTATTATCTGGAATACATAAAGAACTTTTTACAACTCAACAGTAAAAAGACAAATAGTTTAATATTAGGGAAAGGATTTCAATAAATATTTTTCCAAAAGTATATACAAATAGCCAATAAGCACATGAAAAGATGTTCAACATTATTAACCGTCAGGGAAATTCAAATCAAAACCACAATGAGATGACACTTCATGCTCACTAGGAATAGTAAGATAATAATAAAAAAGGACAACAGCAAGTGTTGGTGAGGATGTGGAGACACCATATAAGTCAGAGGTAATGGATTGATTGGCATTTCTTTTTATTTTCTTCTGTTTGTGGCATTATTACCCTATGACCCACTGCTGTCGAGTCGATTCCAACTCATAGCAAGCCCATAGGATAGAGTAGAACTGCCCCATAGGGTTTCCAAGGTTATAATCTTTATGGAAGGAGACTGCCACATCTTTCTCCCGTGGAATGGCTGGTGGGTTCAAACTGCCAACCTTCTGGTTAGTAGCTGAGTGCTTAACCACTGTGCCATTGTTAGGGGGACTAATTCCCTTTGTTGATGGAAACCCCAAGAAGAGAATCTGTACTTCCTGAAAAGACAGGTGATAGAGTGAGCAATTATCTAAAGAGTAAGTTAAAGATGTACACATTGTACCCCAGGTTGGTGAATTAGATCATAATGATTGCAAGGAGTAGGGTTGGCAGATGGAGAGGTGGAGAATATTAATAAATCCTCTGCTCAAAAAATTTCAGTCTACAAATGGTAATAAATGACACAATCAAATGTGTTTCCTATAATTTAGGTGTCTTGCCATGATGTACAATTCAAACCAGTTAAGGCAGTGATGTAGGTGAGGGGGTCATTTTTGTTCTAACTTTGTGGTCCCTGGCTGTCACCTTCTTATTGATTGTTCCTGTATTTCTCATGTTGTCAGAGAGCCAGATATACTATTTGAGTTCAAGTGCAGCATACACAGAAACCATTTTGGCTGGCCAAGGCATGACGAATCCGATGGTGTTAATATATCAGGGAAGTATTCTTTTCTTTGTCTACGTATGTTCTTCTGTTGACAAACTGTAGACGTTTTAAAGTGGGAGGCCCGTAGCACAACCCAGCAGGCTCAGCCTCTTCTCCTCTTCTGCCTGGCAAACCCTGAAGCTCTGGGGCACCTGCCTCTGTACTGCCAACTGCAATTACAGCAAATGCAACAAGTGCAGGAGGAAACCCCTGACCTTGAGCAAAGACCTCCAATTGTGTGGTGAAAAACAATGCTGCAGTTTGATCTTTTCTAAAGTGAGAAGGTCTTTTGTTCTTTTGTTGTTACTAGAGTTTTGCTGGGAGGAGAATTTATGGCAAGCGCTACGCTACTCTGGGATTATAGGACGTTTTGAGGACAGAGCAATTTTACATAGGCCTGTGAGTGGGCGGTGAAGTTTTTGCACAAACCTCTTTAAGTGCTTATAACTAATTTTTTTTTTTTTAAAGTCCATTTTCGATACTGATTTATCCTGGCTCTTTTCCAACTCCAGAATAGTATCAGAAAGGGTATGCATCTTCACGCAAAGGTAAATATTGGGGGAGCTTGAAACAGATTGATTACATTGGATTGATCAGCATGCTAGCTTTTCTAACCATTATTCAACCGAGTTTAATATCCGTTCACCTTTTTAAAAATGCTGTGCTGTGTGTTTCCCTTTGTGAAAGCTGCAAGTTGCTGAATTCTTCGAGGTCATGTACTGTGGTATGAAGCTGCACCAGGGAAATGCCTCTATTAGAGGTGGTGCTCTCAGCCTGTCATGAAATATGTCATTTTAAAATAGCTCTACCTAAGGGCTGCCCAAATGACATGGATAAAAAGGAGAAGTCAAACACCCTGGGGAACTGAAGTGCTCAACTCAAAGGAGTAGCAAGGGCTGCTTCTCCCACCCCTTTCTTCTGTTACTCTGTCAGTCTTCACAACTGTACTTATTTTTAGAATCCTATTCTCTAAACTGATTCCTTGCTGCTGCCTTTATCCCCCTCCATGTCACCAGTTAAGAAGTCAAGCAGTAGATTTTTTGCGCATAGGAGTGGCCAACGTGTTTATTATGGATGTTTTGTAGTTTGTCCTTCAGATGGCCCAAAATCAGTAATTTACACTGTCAAAATCCAGCTTCCAACCATATACCTGCAAGCTGAAGCGTCTCTCAAAGGGCTCCTTGGCTTCTATCAACAAGGATGCTTACGTGTATAGCTGTTAGATATCAACTGGAGCCTTCCTTCCCTGTCAGATCTAGGAAAGATTGGTTCAGATCTTAAATATCTTATCCTGTGGCAGTCTTCAAGATTTCTGAAAATTTCCAGAGTCTTTTGTCCCAGTAGCAATCCTGGCTTTGGAAGCCTCCAGTTCTCTGTATGAACCAGTGTGAGGTCCCACGCATGATAGTGCTCTCTCTGTTCTCTACCACGTTGACACAGATAGATATCTCTTTCCTTAATTTCCACAAAAGCTCCTTCCCACAGGGCAATTTGTGTACCCAGTTGACTTAACTGAAGATTTAGGAATGGAATTGGCCTTGGGGATTCAGAATTGGGGTGTACTTTTCGGCAACACACCTTCAAATTGAACATTACACATCAACTTACCTTTCTTCCTCCTTCTCTTCTCTTCTCCTTCTTCCCTTCATTTCTTTTCTTCTCTGTCTCATCCATGCGGGAGAAAAATCAGTTTCTTTTTTTTTTCTCATGCACAGAAATTCAGCCACCCTGGCCCCTGCAAGCATTCATGCCCTTAGGATCCACCTACTTCTCCAAGTGGCACATTGCAAATAAAGAGGCTTTCTTTCTTAGAAGAAGTTCTTAAAAGTTCTCAAAAAGAATATATTTTTTCCTATTTCTCTTTTCCAGACATTACCCAAACAACCAGGTTTCTTTGGAGCCATTATAAAGCACTCTGAGCAGCAACTGTAACTTTGGTGAACACCATACTCTCTTAGGGAGCTTGTCAAATATACAGATGCTCGGGATCTGCTTGGGCGATTCAGAAGTTTCAGGTATAATGTTCGGTGCAGCATCATTTCTAAATACCATATGTGACATAATTTTATTTAAGGCCAAGTGTGAATAAATCCATTATGGTGTCCTCTGGCTCATTTTCGTTTCTTCTTGAAAATAGGAAGGTATCTGAAAACCAATCCTTTTGTTGATCAGTTTACTGGATTTTTTTCTGGAAAACCTATTCAGTCTAAAAAGTGACTTTATACAGCTCTTGCATTTAGAGTCTTTTAAGTCAATGGTTTAAAGTCCCCTGTTTCCCTACAACCAGGGATTTCTAACATTAGGAAGAAGAGAAAGTGGGGAAATAGAAATCAATTGATTTATTAATCAGCAGTTTGAAACCACACCAGACCTATCTCTGGGCCCTGAAGGTAAACTGATATATACATACGTACATATATATCAATAACTCAATACTGTATATAGATATATAATTGGGTAGTTCATATAGTCTTCGTAAATGCCCTTTGTCAGATATATTTTTCAAACATTTCCTTCCGCTCTGTGGCTTGTCTATTCTTTCTCATAATGGTATGTTTTTAGTAGCACAGTTTTTATTTTTAATGAAGTCTAATTTATCATTTTTTTTCTTTTATCATTATTGCTTTCTGTGTCCTAGCTAAGAAAACGTCATCTACCCACAGGCAAATATTCTCCTATGTAATCTTCTAGAAGGTTTATAGTTTTAGCTTTTGCATTTAGGTTTATGACCCGTTTTGAGTTAGTTTTGAGTATAGTATGAGGTAGGGGTAAACGTTCGTTTTTTGCATATGGATATCTAGTTAGTTGTTCTACTAGCACCACTTGTTGAAAAGATTCTCCTATTCCAACTGGATTGATTAGGTACTTTTGTAGAAAATCAAATGATTGTATATACATGAAGCTCTGTCTGGGCGCTCTATCAATCCGTTGATTTATTTCTCTATCCTTGTGCCAGTTCCACACTCATTACTTACTGTAACTTTACAATAAATCTCAAAGTTAGTTAGTGTTAATCTTTTGATGTTGTTTTTCCTTTTCAATATTGTTTTGGATATTCTAGGTCATTTGCAATTCCAAATAAATTTGGAATCGACTTTTCAATTTCTGCAAAAATGTCTATGGTCATTATGATTTGGACTGTATTGAATTATAGATTAATTTTGGGGGAACTGACATCTTAGCAGTATTGACTTTTCTAATCCATGCAGGTGGTAAGTGCATGGTAAAAGACTCGGTCATTCTTCTGGAAGTTCACAGCATATTCAGTGTTCTTTGCTTCACCATAATTCAAATGTATCAATTCTTCAGTCTTCTTATTCATTATCCAGCTTTCGCATGCATATGAGGTGATTGAAAATACCATGGCTTGGGTCAGGTACACCTTAGTCCTCAAAGTGACATCTTTGCTTTTTAACACTTAAAAGGGGTCTTTTGCAGCAGGTTTGCCTAATGCATTATTTGATATAGTGTGGGAAGATGACCCCTTCGGGTTGGAAGACACTCAAAATATGATTGCGGAAAACCTACCTCCTCAAAGTGGAGTCGACCTTAATGACGTGGATGGAGTCAAGCTTTCGGGACCTTTATTTGCTGATGTGGCATGACTCAAAATGAGAAGAAACAGCTGCAAACATCCATTAATAATCAGAATGTGGAATGTACAAAATATGAATCTAGGGAAATTAGAAGTCATCAGAAATGAAACAGAATGAAGGTCGGTATCTTAGGCATTAAAAACCTATTTCTGTCGAGTTGATCGTGACCCATAGTGACACTATGGGACAGAGTAGAACTGCCCCATAGGGTGTCCAAGGAGCGTCTGGTGGATTTAAACTGCTGACCTTTTGATTAGCAGCCTGAACTCTCAACCACTGTGCCAGTGGCACTTTATCTTAGGCATTAGAGAGCTGAAATGGACTGGAATTGGCAATTTTGAATCGGACAATCATCTGGTATACTATGCCGGGAATGACAAATTGAAGAGGAATGGCAGTACATTCATCATCAAAAAGAACATTTCAAGATCTATCCTGAAGTATAACACTGTTAGTAATAGGATAATATCCATATGCCTCAAGGAAGACTAGTTAATACGACTATTATTTAAATTATGAACCAACCACTAATGCCAAAGATGACAAAATTGAAGATTTTTACTAACTTCTGCAGTCTGAAATTGATCAAGCATGCAATCAGGATGCATTGATAATTACTGATGATTGGAATGCAAAAGTTGGAAACAAAGAAGAAGGATCAGTAGCTGGAAAATATGACCTTGATGATAGAAAGGACGCCAGAGATTGCATGATAGAATTTTGTAAGACAAAGGACTTTATCATTGCAAATACCTTTTTTCAGCAACATAAACGGCGACTATACACGTGGACCTTGCCAGCTGGAATACACAGGAATCAAATTGACTACATTTGTGGAAAGAGATGATGGAGAAGCTCAATATCATCAGTCAGAACAAGGCCAGGG
This sequence comes from Dugong dugon, assembly GCA_030035585.1. NCBI lineage: Eukaryota > Metazoa > Chordata > Mammalia > Sirenia > Dugongidae > Dugong > Dugong dugon. The sequence continues at coordinate 13,488,047 of CM057480.1, read as the reverse complement.
ACCAACTGCTCACATCTATCACTGTTGAAACTCTGCTCATTCTTCAAGGACCGATTTAAATGCCATATTCTTCCTGAAGCCACTATTTACCCTGGCAGGTTGAAATTAATCTCCTCTCCCCCAATATTCCCATATAGAATAAAATGTTTGGCTTGTTATAATACTTATCAGTTTTGCTTTGTAAATGTGTTGCATATCTTATTCATCTCTGGTGCCAGGCACAATACTTACACATAGTAGGTGATTGTTACCTAAATTCCCTTATCAATAATTGTCTTATGTTGGAATGTCTGATGGGTAAAATAGTCTTAACATTAATATGAATGTATCAACTATTGTGTTAATTAACTGGGTGTGTGAGTCCATTTAATCAAATGATAATTTGAATTATTGATAATTATCTCTAGGTCCAGAAGATCCAGTTGTCTACGACAGGAAGTTGGGGCTCATCCTTGACTCCTCCTTTTCCCTCAACCCCTTATCTAATCAGTTTTTAATTCTAATTCCTAAATGTCTCTCAAGCCTATCCTTGTTTTCTCCATTTAACACCACCTCGTTCAGACCACCACACTATTGCCTTGGATTATTGTAACAGGTACTTCCTCCTTTTAGGGTAGTTGTTCTTCAGTCCCCTTTTCCATGTTTCTAGAGTGATCTAAGATGCAAATATGTGCATGTCACTCTCATGCTTAAAGTTATTTAGTGAACCTGGATCCCAAGGGTGATTATGTAATTGTGTTACCGCTGTGAAGACCTATTATTTCTAGATTTCTTCTACATTCTGGGGTCAGGGCAGAGTGTTTCTCTTTTTTGGTGACAAATTGAGTGATGGAGATAGAGAGCAAAGAGAAGGCAAAGCGAGGAGGAGAGAGGGAGAAGGAGAAAGAACGTTGCTAACACTGTGTCTGCCCTGCAGAATCAGGTTTCTGGCAAGGCAATTAGTATGCATATCAGCTGCACGGGGTCCTGCACACATTAGCAACTGAGCACCAGCTTTCCAAGCCCTTCTCTGCGTCTTCACAAATCCACACACCTCCTGGCTGCTCTGACACAGCCCCGGTTCAGAATCCATTAACTGACGATTTAGTCCATGAACAAAAAGGATTGTGCATACTCATGATTAATGAGAAAGCTATTTCAAAATCACAAGGCGCCATACTGGCTAACTGCTATTAATTATTTTTGTCATCATTATACTGTGAAACTGTTTCATCCTACCAGAAAAAAAATCTGTTCCAATCGGCCAGTTTGGGTAGAAGGTCTACTGTGCGTTATTTTGTATTTTCTCATGTTTTGATTTATGAAGACAATCTTAATAATCATAGCCAACAGTGTGTGCTTGTATTAAAGACCCCATGGTAGTGAGTTTGTCTACATTTTAATTTACTTACTCCTCACAACAATCTTATGAGGGTTATCTCTATTTTATAGATGAAGAAATTGAGGCACAAAGGGCTTAGATCATGAATAGGTAGGAGGTGGTAGTGCCTGCATTAGAACGCAGGCAATCTCATGGCAGAGTCCACACTTGATCTCTTACCCTACACTGTATTAAGAGAGGAGGCTGCTTGTTAAGACAGCTCTTTGTTGTCATAGTCAGGAGCACACTGTGTTAAGAACGTGGGGCCGATGGGGTGATTGTGCTACGCCACGCAGGGTTGCAAAAAAAAAAGAACCAGAAGGACAGTATGTCTGATCCAGACAGGAAGAAGCCAGCAGTTAAAATTACTATGATCAAGGAGGCTTAGTAAAATCTGTTTAAAACTGGAGCTTGCCACGGAGCCTAATTCAAGGAGGGAAAATGGGAGCATGGTGGTGGGTGATTAGATTACCAGCAAACAGAGACAAGAGTGAAGGAAAGGGTATCAGAAATAGGATCTGAGAGGAACTTGGCTTTGACAGCATAGCGGTTCAGTGAATTGGATTTGGGAGCTACAAGACCAGGGGTTCAAGTCCTGGTTTAGCTACAGAGGCCTAGCAAGGGTAATGAGTACCTGGGGCAGTGTCAAAATTGCGCACCCCTCCCCCCCAATTCAAGCACCCAAGGGCAATCTCTAAGTTGCGCCTCCCCGCAATTTCAAGGTGAATAGATGTTGATGCTGGGGACACCTCAGCAGAAACACTTTTCCCCACCTGTCTGGCTGCCTTGGTCAGGCACCTTTCCTATTTCATATCTGATGTCATTCCAAGTCTCATCTGGCACCCCCTTGGACTTGCACCCTGGGGCAAGTGCCCCTCTCTGCCCTCCCCTCCCCCACCACAACGCTTCTGCTCAGCCATTTACTGTGTGAAGTTGAGCAAGTTTCTTAACCTCTTCAAACTTTAGTTTCCTCAGCTGCAAAAAGAAATTAAACCTCCCTTCCTGAATGGGTTGTTGAGTGGATTAAATGAGATGAAATTTATAAAGCATGCAACACAACCGAAAGCAGGAAGTAAGCACTCTTTAAATGGAAGTTAAAGGCAATGAGGACAATGATGATGACCACGATAATGATAAAATACTGGGTCCCCAGCTGACAGGTTTAGGGTTCAGCCTGGATCCTAATCCAATGGGTAAACAGTGCAAGTAGTGTAAATAATGGGTCTGTCTGGTAAAAGGCCAGAGAAGTAAACCTGTCACTTCTGGTAGGATGGGCTGGGGAGGCTGCGTCCTGACCTCCCACAGGCACCATAGAGTCCGAGCCACATCCCCATACTCAGGAGTAGATTAACCAGTAAGCAAGGTGCACACGAGCTTACATTAAGCAAGGTACGCACGGGCTTACTAGTGTTTTCTTACTAATTTATAGTGAACAATTTCATATGGGTTTCATCACATCAAAGTTGTGGTGAAAAACAGGTGAAATTGTGCACTCCAGATTAGTGAGTAAGCACCAGTAAGCCCATGTGTACCTTGCTTATTGGGTAATCCATCCCTGCCCATACCATAGGCAAGATGGCAGGCTCTTTTCAGGTACCAGTTACAGCTGGAGAAGTGTTACCTATGGTATTGCCAGTCACTGACTGGGCCATATACTGGATTGCATTGTCAACTCAAAGCTGGCCTTAGACCCCAGTTTTTCCCTCTATGGTTCAGAGTTAGAGTTTACTACTGGGAAGAACTTGCAGAAATTTTGAAAGTGGAAGGGAAGGGGAAGTCATCATTCTTGGAAGATCTCGACTATCAGACATGGTGAGTTTGCAGACCTCTCCAAGAGTTCCCTCTCTGAGGTCATGCAGGAAGATGCAGTGGCTTTTTGGAGTTCCTCACGAGCTCTGCTTTCTTCACCCATTTAAGTGCTTCAAGCTGACGTCATTAGTGACTACTGTATTTTTTTTTTATTCTCTGCCTGCAACTTCTGGATTTTCACTCTTCCAGTTCCTTCCACAGTTCTGTAAGCCCTAATCCCTATATTAAACTCTCTATTAGCATAATATTGCTATTGCAGTAGCTCTGTTTTTCTGATGCAACTCAGAATGATACAGCTCATCACTTATTTACTGCCTGGGTGGGTGTGGCTTAGCAAATTTTTCCTTAAATAGCCAGATAGTAAATATTCTAGCCTTTGCGGGCCATTTGGTCTCTGTTGCTACTCAACTCTGCTTTGTAGCGTGAAAGCAGCTATAGACAATACATAGAGTGGCTGTGTTCCCATGAAACTTTATTTATGGACACTGAAATTTGAATTTCATATAATTTTTATGTGTCATGAAACACTATTTTTTCCCCTACCATTTAAAAATGTAAAAGCCATTCTTAGCTCATGGGCTGCACATAAACAGGTGGTGAGCTGGCTTGGGCTGTAGTTTGCCAAACTGTGATCTAGAACATGGCTAGTGGAGTCAGCCTGATCTGGATGTGAACCACTGCTTGCCATTTACAATGTGAAGTGGGGCAATTTATTTAATTTTTCTGAGCCTCACTTCTAAAATGGGGACATTTACATCGATATAGTGGAGTAGGGTTGTGGTGAAGATTAAATAAGATAACATATATAAAATCTTTAGCTGGATCCTGGGCACATAGTTTGTGGTTGATCATTCATCACTGATACTGTGGTTTAGGGAGCAGCTGTTTGGTGCTTGCAGCTTGCTGATGCAGTTGAAAAGGGAACTAATGGTGCTTGCAGCTCATTGATGCAGTTGAAAAGGGACATCAGGACTTCTACTATTGTTTCCACAGGGAAGGTAACATGATATCTAGGCAAAAGAACAATAAGAGAACTCATTAGGCTTTGCAAATCATCCACCATACCTGAATTAAGTATAAAAATTTTGATATAGTGTACTTGTCAGTAATTCAATAAGCAACCCAATTCTTTTTTTTTAAATTGTGCTTTAGGTGAACATTTACAAAGTGAATTAGTTTCTCATTAAACAATTAATACACATATTGTTTTGTGACATTGGCTACCAACCCCATGATGTGTCAACACTCTCCCCTTCTCAACCTTGGGTTTCCCATTTCCAGTCGTATAGCTTTCCTGTCCCCTCCTGCCATCTCATCCTTGTCCCTTGGCTGGTGTGCCTATTTAGTCTCATATACATGGTTGAGCTAAGTGTGTTATCATTTGTTTTATGGGCCTGTCTAATCTTTGGCTGAAGGGTGAACCTCAGGAGTGACTTTAGTACTGAGTTAAAAGGGTGTCTGGGGGCAGTACTCTTGGGGTTTCTCCAGTCTCTGTCAGACCAATGAGTCTAGTCTTTTTTTATGAGTTTGAATTTGTTCTACATTTTTCTCCAGCTCTGTCTGGGACGCTCTATTGTGATCCCTGTCAGAGCAGTTGGTGGTGGTAGCCGGGCACCATCTAGTTGTGCTGGACTCAATCTGGTGGAGGCTGTGGTAGTTGTGTTCCATTAGTTCTTTAGACTAATTTTTCCCTTGTGTCTTTGGTTTTTTTCATTCTCCCTTGTTCCAGATGGGATGGGACTAGTAGACGTATCTTAGCTCACAAGCTTTTAAGACCCCAGAAGCTACTCACCAAAGTAGGATGTAGAACATTTTCTTTATAAACTATGTTATGTCAATTGAGCTAGATGTTCCCTGAGACCGTGGTCCCCAGCCCTCAGCCCAGTAACTCAGCCTCTCAGGGAAGCAATCCAATTATTGCTAGTGATTCCTTCTGGTGTAGCAGTGGGGTTAGGAGTAGAGACATAGGGATTAGAAGGATGGAAGAGAGAAAAAAAAAAATGGAGAACGTTAACTTCATTATATAATTGTTTGTAAGTGGTGGAATTATGGGTGATTTTTAATTTCCTGGTGTGTTTATTTGTTTTTAAATAAAATGCGTATGCCGTGAAAGAGTATTTAAAAATTAAAAATATTTTCATAATAAGTTGAGTAAACCCGTGTTATAAAATATACAAGCCGATTTTAAAAAGTATATAAAACATTCTAAAGTGTTCAGAGTAATTTGGCTATTACTTATCTTTCAGCTTTTATCTCAAATGTCACCTCTTCTAAGAAGATTTTTTTTGATCACTCTGTCTAAAATAGCCACCCAGCTCCATCTCTCAGTTATCCTGCCTCATTCTCTACATTGTTTTTTCTTCATAGTGCCTATTACTATTTAATGTGATCTATTTGTTTACCTGCTTACTGTTCATCTTTCTCCCACTAGAATGTAAGTTCCATGAGGACAGGGGCCCTCCCTGTCTCTGTGTGACTCAGAATGACTTTCTTTTGACTTATTGACAGGATGCCCCCTCCTTTACTGGGCAGGAAAGAAAGTAAAGTGTCTGTGTTCTGGAAGGTCAACCCACTGCTGTAGCTGCTGCTGAGCCAGCAGTCTTCTTTGTGCCTGGTTGCATTACATTTCCCTCCTGCTAACTTTTAAGGTGGAAGAAACAGCTGGAAAATTGGCCTGGCCACAGAAAATTAAAATGTGCTTACACTCGAGGCAGATGATACTGTCAAGTAACAACATCTGGAGCTGGAAATCCAGCTGAAAACAGGGACAATTGTCAAAATATTTAAAGATGGCCCAAGGTGTTCATTTCAAATTACATCTCCCTCTCTGCTGAGCTGATGAGTCAGTCATCAAATATTGATCAACTTCCACCTATGAGTATAGAGAGTCTCTGGAAATGAGAGTTGGCCTCAGTGCTAGGACTGTTCTGTAGGTTCACAACAAGAATATTTGCCAGAAAAACCTTTTTAAGATAGCCACATCTTGGGAAGAAAAATGCTTTCAAGATATTAGATTTCAGTGAGTGTCTTTAGTCAATAGACTTGCTAGAAACCCTAATCTGTTTTTCTTCCAAAGGGATGCATCTTATTATATTTAAAATCATTTTAAGAAGTCCTGTTAATACCTGGAAATGAATCAGAATGGTGGGAAACATAAAACATTTCATTCTAGAAGGCTTAGCTTTGCTGACTAATGCTTTGGTTGCTGAATTAGGAGCAGTAAAGGAAGGCAGAATGGGAGGCTGTCCCAATTAAGCCCTCAATATAGATTAGCTCACGGGTGTTTTATGAATCCCAGTTTCTTTTCAGCAGAAGACATGTCATTTATTAAATTTTGGTTTTCACATATTCCTAGACTGCTGATGTGTCTCTGGTGTCTATAAAGTGATTAGTGTTTTTGCTCCAATAAAATGTGTCTGCATTTTATCTGCTGTTTCTACCGAATAAGAAATAGCTTCTGAAATCTCAAAGTTATTCCTGTCCTGTGAAGGAACAAGTCTTAAATCAAGAGGGGGAAATATGTGGGAAGTTGATCTCTTAAGGCTGACTAAGGAGGATGGTTTAGATCATATTTTACTTTATGCCCAGAGCAAGCAAGACCACAGCTTAAAACTGGCATTATTGTAATATTTCTTTGAAAGTTCCTAATTTACAGAATACTCTAGCCCCAAAAGTCTAGAAAATGATGTCTTCCTTTCAGACCGCTTTCAGTTAAGTAAGTAACATTTTAAGAACGAATGTCTCAGGCTAGGCTGACTGGGTCTAAAACAGACTCACATCTATGGCTTTATTTTATGGTCATATTGTTCAAAACATGTACCTTCTTGTTTAAGAAGTATGACTAAAGAAAGCTTGTGGAGTTAAATTTATGCATTTCCCTACAAGAATTTATTTTTCTTCACAGAAATCTCTGAAGCAAGATGCCTCCCCACCCCTTGCCCCCGGTGATGTGACACATAGAAAGTTGAAACCCCAAGAAGCTGACAAGCTTATAAAATCTCACATCCAAAGAGTCTCAAACCCAAATTTTGGAGCTTCTGGCTCCACAACCCACCAGCTCTCCCTACCTCTCCCATAACAACAGCTTTTTATTCTACCTCCCTGCTTTATTTGAACACTCCTTGGAATAGTTTCCCTTGAAAAATATGAAGTCAAAGGTTGTGGTTTCCACATTAATATTCCCTCTTTTTTTTTTTTTTAAACTTAATTCAATTTTCCTAACTCTAATACTGCCAGTCATTAAAAAATGGTATTTTCTTTTGTTTTGATATAAATAATGATGGCGGACTGCTTTAAAAATACCAAGGCATCAGTTTTTGGTAAGGCTCATGACAAAGTGGGACACTAGAATTTGGGCACTTGAGCAAAGCTGGGAGTCACTCAAGACTGCCCAGTAGATTGAGGACAGACTACTCATCATTAAAAAGACATCCCGTAAGTCCATTAAATAGCCTCTGAGTTATGAGGGAGAATAATATCTGTCTAGAACTCAATGCCAAGCTATACTATCATTCAAAAGTGAGGTTGAAATGACAATTTCAAGCTATAAACATTGAGAAGATTACTACTTACAAATTTTTCCTGAATCAAAACAAAACAAAAAGTATTAATAGATGGATTTTACTGAGAAGGAAATTGAACCTAGAGGAAGATGTATGATGCAAGAAGCAAGGTTGAATAAGGCATTGGTAAATGTAGTAGTAATACTAAATAAGTATTAACTATAAAAATACAATCAGTTGCTATCAAGTCAATTCCAACTCATGGGGACCCCATGTGCATTAGAGTACAACTGTGCGCCATAGAGCTTCAGTGGCTAATGTTTGGGAATAAATTGCCAGACCCTTCTTCTGAGGTGCCTCTGGGTAGACTCAAATTGCCAACCTTATGGTTAGCAGCCAAGCACGTTAATAGTTTGCACCACCCTGGAACTCTAACTATAAAAATAATAAACGTTAATTTGTGAGAGATGTTTGTAAACAAAGGAGAAGCAAATTCTTAGGCAGCAGTAATATGGAATATAGACAGTAGGGGCAAGAGTCCAGAGACAAAGCACTCTAATTTTCTTGTTTTGCTTGGGAAGAGAGTGTAGATATTGATTATCTTAAGGCTTAAGCAGATTGAAAAATTAGGGATAGTCATTGAAATGACTGAAATAGAATATATAAACTCTTAATTAGTGGAAGAATTAAAAGGGAATAAGGTGATAGGACAGAAAAAACATCATCCAGAGTGGGACAAACAGACACAAGCCTCCAGAGATGAAGTGATGGGAAGTACACAGAATCATATATGAAGTAATGTTGCCAAAAGACATTGAAGCCATATATGGTTATGCCTTAGAAATAATTTCCAGTTTACAGGAAATACAGGGATAGTGAAACAAGTTAAATGAAATAAAGGAAAGCAAACAGAATGTAGGGCTTTCTATGGGACAACTGGCACATAGGTCTTGGGGAAAGCTGTTGTTGGTTGTCTTTGAGTTGATTTCAATTCATGATGACCCCATGTGTTACAGAGTAGAACTGCTCTATAGGGTTTTCTTGGCTGTAACCTTAATGGAAGCAGATCGCCGGGGCTTTTCTTCAGTGATACCACTGGGTGAGTTTGAACTGCCAACCTTTATGTTAGCAGTCAAGCACAAACTGTTCACGCCTTAAAGAAGCACAACAACTAAACATAATATGTGAACCTTGTTTGGATTCTCATTTGAACAAGTCAACTATAAAAAGGCATTTTAAAGATAAATGTGAAATTTGAATATGAGCTGGAATTTGATAACAGTAAGACATTTGTGTTAATTTTAGTAGAAGTGCAAACGGCATGGTAATTATGTGCGATGAGTTTAGCCAACTACAAAGTTGAAGGAACAGTCTTTTGAAAACTGGTTTCACTTTATACATCAGCTGCAAGTTCAGGAGTCCTCAGGACCACCTTCACTTCAAGTCAGCTCGTTACAAATTCAGGGTCTCCATGACCATCCTAGGTTCAATAATTTACTAGAAGGACTTACAGAACTTGCTGAAAGCTATTATATTCACAATTACGTTTATAATAGGGAGGTGATACAAATTAGAATCAACCAAAAGACTTTATGGGATAAAGTTTAGAAGGAGTCCAAACGTGGAGCTTCTGGTCGTCCTTTCCCAGTGGAGTCGTGGGTATCATTACTTCCTCCTGGCCACAGTATTTGACAATACACACAGAGTATTGTTAACCAGGGAAGCTCACCTAAACCTTTGGTGTCCAGAGTTTTGGGGCTCTATCATATACTGCCCATGAGGCTGACTTTTAATCTCCAGCCCCTCCTAGAGGTCTGGGCTAATACTTTTATCCTGGTTTCTCTGGAGGTTATAACTCCTGGTGTGTCCCATAGCTCCCATCATAAATCACATTGTTAGATTGTCTGGTGGCCAAAGCCCCCAGTCAAAAAAAAGATTCTTGTATCAGGCAGAACATTCCAGGAGTCTAGAGATCATCTCCCAGTAGCTGAGAGAAAAGGCCAGACTCCTTTAGGAAAGGTTAGTTCTTCACTACACATAAGGAAGGAAATGTTTTTATTGTTGGAAATGCCTTTGAAGTATGCTGGGGTAAAATGACACAAGATATGGGATTTGCTGTAAAATACTTTAGAAAACAAGGTAAAGAAATAGACAAAGCAAGTGCAGACAAAATCTTGCTAATTGTGGAATACGGATGATGGGTATAACAGGATTAATTATCCCAGGTTCTATACTTTTGTGTACATGTGAACAGTGTTATCATAAAATAACATTGCAATTTAGAAAGTTTGAAAAATAAAGGGATGGGAAATTATATACCAGACAGATACTTATAATAAAGCTAGTTTAACTATATATTTGACTATTTGTATGTGTATATATGTATTTATATATATATATATATATTTGCTTTTTAAGCACACAGTGTACATTTACAAAAATTGGCTACAAAGAAAGTTTCAATGACATGTTAAGAATCTGTATCATAAAACATGCTATATGAACATGAAGTAATACAATTAGAAATGAACAATAGAAAGCAATAGAAATCCATATCTTTGGACACTGAACTGCGCTTACAAATAATTCATGTGTTTAGAAAATTATAATGAAAAATTTGAAATATTTAGAATAAAAAAACCAAAAAATTACACTTCAAAACTTGCGGGATATAGCTAAAGAAATGATTGAGATGATTAACAAATGCTCAAAGTTGAGTATTTGAAAAGACTCATACAACTGATGAATCTATACTATCAAGGAAAAGCGAGATAAAGCACAAATAAACAATTTTAGAAATCAAAGGGAGACATAACTACAGATATAGTAGTTATACAAAAACTATGAAAAAATTAACCATTTTATGCCCAAATTTTTATAACTTTGAGGTAATATGTACATTTTTAAGAAAAATAGGTTGCCAAGATTGATTGAAAGGGAAATAAATCCTGATTAGTCAAATAACCTTTAAAGAGACTGACTTGGGGTCTAAATCTCTTCCTTCTTCCATCCTTGTCTAAAGGTTTCAAGCACAGAGGGTTTTATTTCTTCAAATCTTCAAGAATAGTCTCCTTTTTTATATAAAGTGTTCCAGAGGAAAAATTTTCCAAGTAACTTTAAACTCATATATAAATTTATTATCAAAATCGGACAGACTGTGTACAAAAGAGAGAAACTGATTTACAAACAGAGGTGAAAAAATTCTAAATATCAACAAATCAAATCTAGCAGCATATAAGACATATCCTTACTTAATACAGTTTATCCCAAGAATTAAAGATAACTGTAGAAAATTCATTAATGTAACACATCCAATAACACACTGAAAGAGAAAAAAACATAATCATCACACCTGAAGCTTAAAAAATCTGATAAAATCATGAATATTCATGTTTGAAATTCTTAGCATCTAGAAGACAACTCCCTTTCTTTGAAAAAAGATTATTAAAACTTCAAACATATGAAAACATTATAATTAATGCTGACAATGTAGAAGAATTTCCATTAAAATCAGGAATAAAATAAAGATACCTGAATCATTACTGCTATTCATCAGTGTCCTTGTGGCCCTAGCCAATGTAATAGTGTAAGAAAAAGAAATTGAAAACAAAAATCCTCACAACTGTATCAATAAGCAACATCATGATAAATGGAGAAAATATTGAAGTTGTTAAGAATTTCATTTTATTTGGATCCACAATCAACACCCATGCAGTCAAGAAATAAAACAATGTATTGCATTGGAAAATCTACTGCAAAAGATCTCTTTAAAGTGTTAAAAAGCAAAGATGTCACTTTGAGGACTAAGGTGTGCCTGACCCAAGTCATGGTATTTTCAATCGCCTCATGTGCATGCAAAAGCTGGACAATAAATAAAGAAGACTGAAGAATTGATGCCTTTGAATTATGGTGTTGATGAAGAAGTACAGCCAGAATGCTCCTTAGAAGAGAGGATGGCGAGACTTTGTCTCACATACTTTGGACATGTTATCAGGAGCGACCAGTCCCTGGAGAAGGACATAATGCTTGGTAAGGTAGAGGGTCAGCGAAATAGAGGAGGACCCTCAATGAGATGGATTGACATAGTGGCTGCAATTCTGGGCTCAAACACAGCAATGATTGTGAGGATGATGCAGGACTGGGCGGCATTTTTTGTTGTACATAGGGTTGCTATGAGTCAGAACCACCTCAATGGCGCCTAACAACAACAACAACAACAAACGTTTGGAAAGAAAGATAAAATTGCCATTAGGTGCAGCTGATAAAATTGTTTAGTTGGAAAATCTGGCAGAATCTATTGATAATCTGTTAGAAGTATTAAGGAGGTTCAGCAAGTTTTCTGGATTCAGACCAACATTTTAAAATCAGTAGTTTCCCAATACATCAGGAATAACCAATTCAAAAATATAATGAATTAAAGATGACCTCATTCATAATAGTAACAAAATTAGGACTCAATTTAGCAACATTGTGCAAGATCTTTACGGGGAAAATTATAAACTTTACTGAAGGGCATAAACAAGTCCTGAATATATGGAAAAATATATTTATTGATGGGAAGAGCCCATGCTTATCTATAAATTCAAAGCAATACGAATAAAAATTAAAACAGTCTTTCTTTTGCATGTAAATATGTGTGTGTGTGTATGGAACTTGACAAGTAGTTCTTACAATACGTACGGAAGAGACGAAGGCCAAGAATAGCCTACATAATTTTAAAGAAAGAAAAACAAGGAGGAGCATCTTGATGTTCCAAGTATCAATGTTTATTTAAAAAGATTTTATAATAGGACCATGTGGCATTGGTGAAGTTTTAGTGACATCGATTAATGGAACAGAATAAAGAAGCCCAAAACACTTACATGCGTTTATGGGAGCTTGGTAACGATAGAGAGACCATTGCACACCCCCAGCAACAAATGGACTGTACTACAAACTATATGAAGGAAAAGTTGCTTCCTAATCATGAAAATGAGGACTAAAGGTGCGCCTGACCCAAGCCGTGGTATTTTCCATTGTCTTATATTCATGGGAAAGCTGGGCAATGAATAAGGAAGATCCAAGAAGAATTGATGCCTTTCAGTTGTGATGTTGGCAAGAAATATTGAATATACCATGGACTGCCGGAAGAAGGAGCCTTGGTGGCACAGTGATTAAGCCTTTGGCTGTTAACCAAAAGGTTGGCAGTTTGAGTCCACCAGCTGCTCCTTGGAAACCCTATGCGGCAGTCCTACTCTGTCCCATAAGTTCTCTATGAGTCGGAGTTGACTGGATGGCAATGGGTTTGGGTTTTGGCCAGAAGAAAGAACAAATGTGTCTTGGAAGAAGTACAGCCAGTGTGCTCCTGGGAAGTGAGGATGGCAAGACTTCATTTCACTTACTTTGGACATGTTATTAGGAGGGAACAGTTCCTGGTGAAGGACGTTGTACTTGGTAAAGTAGAGGGTCAGTGAAAAAGAGAAAGACCCTCAAGGAGATGGATTGACACAGTGGCTGCAATGATGGGCTCAAACATAGCATTGATTGTGAGGATGATGCAGGACTGGGCAGTGTTTTGTTCTGTTGTACATAGGGTCACTATGAGTCAGAACTGACTCGACGGCATCTAACAACACAACAACAGTTATGAAAAATAAAACTTTTGGCAAAAACAAAGGAAAATATTTTTATGAATGCAGTGTAAGGAATGATATTTTGACTAGAACTCAAAAAGGCAGAAATCAGAATGGAAAATATTGATGAATTTGACTACAGTAAAATAAAAATACCTGTATGATCAAAGATACCATAACAAATTTAGAAACTAGAACTACACTAGAATACATATATATATATTTTGTTGTTGTTATTAGCTGCCACTGAGTTGGCCCCTGACTCAAGGTGACCCCATGAACAATGGAACAAAATGCCACCTGGTCCAGCACCATCTCCATGATGGATTGCAGATCAGACCATTGTGATCTATAGGTTTTTCGTTGGCTATTTTTCAACAGTAAAGCCAGGCCTTTGTTCTATATATACATATATATATGTATTTTCTTTTCTGAAAAAGGAAGCATTTCCAGAATGTATAAAGAACTCCAGCAATTAATAAGAAAAAGACAACCAAATAAAAATTGGTGAAGGATATGAATTTGATAGATAAATTTCAAAAATTTGATTTTGAGTGAAAAGAGCAGGGTGCAGAATGATACCTTATAATGCCAATTATATAAAATTAAAATAATCCCCCCAAAACTTAAGTAGTGTTTATATGATTCGCATAGGAATTGAAAGCATAAACCCATGGACTGAGAGGATACATACCTACTTCAGGACAGTGGTGTTTTTAGGGAAGGGAGGGAAACAAATCTAGGTGGAGTTACGAGGTGTCTTAGTTATCCAGAGCTGCTATAACAGAAATACCACAAGTGGGTGGCTTTAACAAACAGAAATTTATTTTCTCACAGTTTAGAAGCCCAGAAGTATGAGTAATTCAGGGCACTGGCTCTAGGGGAAGCCTTTCTCTCTCTGTTGGCTCTGGGGTAAGGTCTTTGTCTCTTTTCAGCTTCTTTCCTTGGTTCCTTGGCGATCTTCATGTGGTATGGCATCTATCTTTCCCCATCTCTGCTTGCTTCTCTGTGCCTAATCTGCTCATTTTATATCTAAAGGTGATTGGTTTAAGACACACCCTACATTGATGTGGCCTCATTAATTTAACAAAGAAGACCATATTCCCAAATGGCATTACATCCCCAAATAGAGGGGTTATGGTTTACAACACATACTTTTGAGGGATAAAATTCAATCCATAACACAGAGCAAAATTCAACTGAATTTGTGAAGTTTAATCTTGAAAAGATAAAAGATATGAACCAATAAATAAACTCACTATCAAAATGTAAAACTAGCACTGCTTCTGCATTAAGAAAACGTTCATATCTGGGTATGTTTGAGAAGTAATAACTCAAAGGCAGCTTTCAAATCTTTGATTCTAAGATTAAATCTCCAGTCACATCTCAGAACTGACCTGGCTGCATGTAACCTGTGGTTCCTGTGTGCTCATTTCTCCTTGGCTTAGTTCTCTACCTCTGTGAGCAATGTCTGAGCCTCTTCTCTTTGTTGGGGCTATCCCAGCCTGCACAGTTATCAGAGAATCAGGGGAAAAGGTGGCAGCCCGTCTTATTTGTAGCCAGGAGTATATGAAGCCAGAGAATCTGTATCAATAGTATCAAAAGACCACTACGTGAATGGCATTATGGTGTTGGGTAGTGTACAACCTGTACAACTGTACAATGTGGCATGTCTGAGAGAGGCCGTAGGGTAAAAGTTACAGGAACATGTCCATATATATTGCGTGTCAAACAAGGAAAGCCTGAGAAGGGGCATACAGATCCAAAGAAGTTCATTGTCATGAGCAAGAAGTAGCAGGTAAAGATCAGCATTTGGGATGGAGACCTAAAATAGGGCTAAATTTGTCCCTAGTGGCAAGGTGCAAGGGACTGCGTAGCATATGGATACCTCTGTCCCCTGGCTCTCTATCCTGTGCAGGGAGGCAGGACCAGAATTTTCCCAGGTTTGCTTAAAGGACATAACACAAACTAGCATGCTCTGGAGACAGGAGGCAGGTTTTCTCTCTGGTCCTTTTAGCTGATGCCCTTTCTGGAACTGGTCATGGTATTTGTAAGACTCTAGTACTTCCATAACTTTCTCAGAGGTATCATCTAACATGGCTGGGGCCACATGCCAGTGTAGGGGTGGAGCCTTTTGTTGAGTAGAGCCAGGTGCAGCAGGAAATGGTGAAAGGTAAAGTGGAAACAACAGAGGGGCAATTTGAGTTGTAAAGTTACCGGTGTGCCAGCTTAGGCTACCTGAAGGAGCTCTAGTCCTGGCAGTGGATAATCTCTCTAGCCCTGGTCTCTGTATTCCTTATCCCTTGGAGCGCCTGCAGGGCAGAATTCCAACCATCTCCCCTATTTGGCTGCAGGCACCAACTTGGTGAGCACCTGCCTTTTCTAGACCTCCCTTTTGATTTTGTGATATTCATCTAAGCATTGAGGCTGGACTAAAACTGAAGATAAAATGTGATTACATCACTATATGATTTATTGCTTGACTCTGACACCAGCTAGAATCAGTAAAAGCAAGATGTATGCAGAACCTGGAAGCTCTTCCCAGCCCAAGGTGCATGGGAACTTTTGATACACAGGTCATCTCTTCCCCATTTGACTTCATTATTTGTCTTGTAACAAAAAACCCTCTCAAACTTTCTTCAAAGGGGAAGCTGTGTAATACTGTCTTTAAAAAAATTAAAAAATTCTATTTGTAGTTTTTTCATTATAATGCCATCTCTGTAAGGTGAAGATCCTATTGTCATGACAGCTAGAAATGGAATATATACCCCAAAACCAAAAAACCCATTGTCAATCGAGTCAGTTCTGACTCACAGCCACCCTATAGGATAGAGTAGAACTGACCCATAGGTTTCCAAGGCTGTAATCTTTATGGAAGCAGACTGCCACATCTTTTTCCCACAGAGTGGCTGATGGTTTTGAACTGCCAACCTTTTGGTTAGCAGCCAAGCACTTAACCACTGCACTACCAAGGCTCTGGGAATATACACAGAGCCCTTTAATTCTTTTTTTTTTTTTAATTTTATTTTATTGTGGTTTAGGTGAAAGTTTACAAGTTAATGACTCATTCAAAAATTTATACACACATTGTTTTGTGACATTGGTTTCAATCCCCACAATGTGACAGTACTCTCCCCCATTCCACTCTGGGTTCCCTGTGTCCATTCATCCTGTTTCCGTCCCTTCCTGCCTTCTTGTCTTGCTTTTGGGCAGGAGTTGCCCACTTGGTCTTGTATATTTAATAGAACTAAGAAGCACATTCCTCACATGTATTATTGCTTGTTTTATAGGCCTGTCTAATCTTTGTCTGAAAAGTGGGTTTCAGGAGTGGTTTCAGTTCTGAATTAGCAGGGTATCCGGGGGCCATAGTCTTGGAGGTTCCTCCAGTCTCTGTCAGACCAGTGAATCTGTCTTTTTTTCATGAATTTGAATTTTGTTGTACATTTTTCTCCCACTCTGTCCAGGGATTTCTGTTGAGATCCCTGTCAGAGTGGTTGGTGGTGGTAGCTGGTCACCATCTAGTTCTTCTGGGCTCAGGCTGGTAGAGGAGAGCCCTTTAATTCTATCTGGTTATTCTTTCTCTTGAGGCTAAAGTGATGCCTGTTTTCTTCCTGTTTTGTCTCTCTTCCACCACATGATCTGACTCACTTAAATAATTTCTCCTAAATTTAGTAATTTAACTCCTCTTCCTTTTAGCTCGACTTAGACCCTTCCCTAGGTTCTCCTTCTGATCAATATTCCACCATCTCAGCATCTACCCACCTTTTACAAGTGTCCTCTGAAATTTTTATCTTACAAAAAGAGTCTTATTTATGCTTTTCCACCCATCTGTTTTCCTTGCTTCATTTTTTTTTTTTTTTATTGTACTTCAGGTGAAGGCTTACAGAACAAATAGTTTCTCATGAAACAGTAGTACACATATTATTTTATGACATTGGTTAACAACCCCACAACATGTCAACCCTCTCCCTTCTCGACCTTTTTTTTTAGTGAAAATATACATAGCCAAAGATACACCATTTCAAAAATTTCTACATGCACAGTTCAGTGACATCGACTACGCTCTTCCAATTGTGCTGCTATTCTCTCTTTAGATGAAGGCTTATAGAACAAAATAGTTTCTCATTTAACAGTTAGTACACATGTTGCCCTATGACAATGGTTAACAACCTCACAACACATCAACACTATCCTTACTCAACCTTGGGTTCCCTATCACCAGCTTTCCTGTCCCCTTCTGCCTTCTAGCCTTTGTCCTTGGACTGCTGTGCCTCATTAGTCCCGTTTGGTTCTATGGGGCTCACCACTCCCCAGCTGAACGGTGAACCTCAGAAATGACTTCACCACTGAGCTAACAGGGTGTCTGGGGGCCATACTCTCGGGGTTTCTCCAGTCTCCTTTAGGCCAGTAAATCTAGTCTTTTTTTTGTGAGTTAGAATTTTGTTCTACATCCTTTTCCAGCTCTGTCCAGAACCCTGTGTTGTGATCCTGGTCAGAGCAGTCAGTGGTGGTAGCCGGGCACCATCTAGCTGTACTGGACTCAGTCCGGTGGAGGCCTTGGTAGCTGTGGTCCATTAGTCCTTCGGACTAATCTTTTCCTTGTATCCTGTTCTCTTCATTCTCCCTTGCTCCCAAAGGGATGAGACCAGTACAGTATCTTAGATGGCTGCTCACAGGCTTTTAAGACCCCAGACGCTACTCACCAAGGTAGAATGTAGAACATTGTCTTTATGAACTGTGTTATGCCAATTGAGCTAGATGTTCCCCGAGACCATAGTCCCCACAGCCCTCCACCCAGCAATTCAGTCCCTCAGGGAGTTTCGATGAGTCTATGGAGCTTCCATGACCTTTCCTTGTACAAGTAGTGCTGGTTTCCCCTGTATTGTGTACTGTCCTTTGCTTCATTTTTCCTTTGTATTACTTTGCTTCTTTAATACCTTACTATCAGAAGAAGAGCCATATTCCTATTATTAAAACTCCCCACACTAAATCATATAAAGTCTCAGCCTCCACACTTTTCTTTCCAAGGTAATCTCCTCTTAACCATGTCCAGGTATGGACCTCAGCAGTAATATTGTCCCACTACCAGGGAGGGCTGTGGCCTTTTTCTTCATTCCATTGTTCCAAGGATTGCCATGTTACCGTAGTCCTTTGTGATTCATTGACTCCTCTGATTATAACTCTACACTATTCTTGTAATAGGCACTAGTGCTCAGAGTAGTTCTCCATATGCTCCATCCTGGATATTTCTTCCATACGGACCACTCTTAACTTCTCTTCAGTGGGAACGTAGATGTGAGGACATAGCTATTTCAAGGAGGCCTGTTCTATATATCTCTGTCTAGACTAAGAGAATTCCATGTGCTTTTAAAAGTATCCTTCCTGGGGTATTCTAAATCTGCTATTAAAATCACTACTCCAATTTCCAATAGAGATGTAAGAATGACTTCTTTTTTTACCCCACTCCAATATAAGCCAAATTACAACACATTCCTGATCATTGGTCTCATAACCAGATTGTATTTTGTCCCATCCAATACCATCCAATGCCTACCATCTTTTATATATTTGTGGGTTTGATCCCAGACAACCCAAGATATAATTCACATGTCCTGTTAACCTAAGAGTTAATGACTCTTCCAAAACTTTGCTATGATGTAGCCAAAGTACAAGTTACTCCAATAATAAACAGCAGGCTGGGCTACAGTGGTTCAGTTACTGAAAACACAGTAAGAACTAAACATGTTACCCACCTCCAAGATCCTCATCTCACTTGGTATCACCACCGTGGGTGGAAGCATCAGATTTCGAGTTTAAGAGCTCAGCTGGGTCAAGAATCTGCCAAAACCGGAGAAAAAGTGAATAGATTTTTGTAAACATATTCATTTCATGTCTAATCTTGAATGTATTTTCCCTGTAAGAGGAAATTCCCCTTTGACTTCCATCCCTAATCCTAGTCCCTTTATCGGCTCCCCAGTTTTAACTATGGTCATCATTTGTATGTATATTTACATTCCCTTTCTATACATTTCCATACATAAATATATTGCTCATAAATAACAAATAATATCATTCTGTATTTTGTTGCTTTTCTTTAACTCAGTAGCATGCCTTTGCTGATTTTACCATGTAGCATTTTCTTTAAATGCTGTCTTAACCTAGTTTTGAGTCCCTGGTTGATGGCCAATCCCTTCTACTTCTCGAGCAGCTGATTAAGTCCACTCTCCAGTCCCTCTCCTTATCAGGTTCTCACGCTCTTGAGCCACCATGCACCTATCCTAATCACCCCAGGGTCAAGTATCCAACAACTAAGGACAGCCCCTATGCCCCCTGGGCCTGCAGAATTATTCAAAATGCCCAGTCCCTAGGAGGCCCAAGAAACCTAGCTAACCCCACCCTGCTTGCCATACATAAGCCCTCTCCTACATTCCAACTTGTCATTACCTTGTCCCCAGGTGCAACGCCCTGTGTGGCCCTGCAACATGGTGTGCTGGGCCTCCCTGCCTCTGTGACCAGTGTGCAATAAATTCTATTAATATTCTAGCCTTCTTGCATGAGTCTCCTTTTGCCGTACCACACCTGACAGATCATCCAAGACACCCACAGACCCCTTCGGGTCAAACGGATCATACCATGTTAGTACCTATAGATTATATTAGTTATAACTAGGTCCAGCTGGTAGCAACACCCATTGCCGTCAAGTTGATTCCGACTCAGAGCGACCCTAAAGGACAGAGTAGAACAGCCCCATAGAGTTTCCAAGGAGCACCTGGTGGATTTGAACTGCCGACCTTTTGGTTAGCAGAAATAGCTCTTAACCACTACGCCAATTGTAATAGAAACCCTCAAATAACTGTTTTGAGGCAGGGGTTTATGGGCTTATAAGGAGAAGGCGATAAATGAGTAAGCACAATAAATTGGTATTCCTTCCACAAGGCTGACCAGCACATAGGACGTTTATCAACATAAACCATATACATTTAACATATATGCTTATAAATACATTCATAAGTGCATGTGTAATGGATACACAGTGTGCAGCGTCTCTTCTCAAGGTCATCTCATGATCCATCATGGCTTCTGGAACTCCAGCCATTTTGTCTGAATTCACAGCCAGGTAGAAGGGTCATTAAGAACATTTCCCTTTTGTTGTACTTAAGTACCATTTGTACTTACGTACTGTTGTACACTGTTTGCACTTATGTACCATGGGCCAGAACTTTGTCACATTGCATAACTAACTACAAATGAGACTGGGTAATGTTAACTCTTAGCTGGGTGGCCACCAAAACAACAACAACAAAAAAAACCCATTGCCATTGAGTTGATTTTGACTCATAGTGACCCTACAGGACAGAGTAGAACTGCCCCATAGGGTTTCCAAGGAGTGGCTGGTGGATTTGAACTGCCAGCCTTTTGGTTAGCATTCTAACGCTTAACCACTGTGCCACCAGGGTCGCATCCCTTGCTAAAATCTGAAAAAGAAGGAAAGAATAGTCAATGGGAGAAAACTAGTAATTATATGTACCTAAGTTTTTGACTGCTGGATGGTTAATGTGTTATGATTCCGTTCTTAAGGAGAACATAGTTGGAGGACAGAAGAGAGGGATGAATTCTTGGTATTCTTTGTGAATCCCAGGAATTACTGACCACTCCTGATTGTGTCTTGTGTAAGGTATCTTCTGTTTACTCTTCCGAATCCACTCTCCATCCTCCTCCTCACTCCATACTCATTACCTGTGGAGGCTGCCTGTATGCATTGTACCATGGGCTCCTTTGCCTTCTGGCTTTTAGTTGGGTTTTCCCAAAGAGGAACCCTGACAGAAAATCAGAGGGAGAGTGAGAGTGAGGCCAGGGACTTTTGACTCTTGGATTTCCTTGTGTGAGGTGGCCGCAGGCTGGCTGTGTCCCTGAACAAAGATCATAGCACTTTTCAGAGCTCCTTTCTGTGCATGGCTTCCTCACCTTGTCCCTTTGCCCTTCAGGCCTACATGTGGGATAGGCTTCTCTGCTGTTACTAACTCTGGGTAACTGCGCTAGCCCTTGAGGTTTTCTTACACTTCACCCATACCTGTGTAAAGAGATAAAACTTTTCCTAATTTAAATGTGCCAGTGATTCCTGTGAATACCCTGACTAATAAAAGAACTGATGTCTGAAATGGTGGTTTTCTAGCATTCTAATAGCATCCTTACTTTGTGCTGTGTCAGATTTCCACCTGGTTCCTGTCACTCTCATGGGCGACTTGTGTAACCTCTATGGGGTTCATTTTGTTCATCTCCAAAGTAAGAATCTGTCTACACCAGGGGTCTCAAAGTTGAATATGCATCAGAATCACCTGGAGGGCTTGGTGAAATAGACTGGGTCTCCTTCTTCAAAGTTTCCAATTTAGTAGATCTGGGGTGGGGCGAAGAAGGTATATTTCCAACAAGTTCTCAGGTGATGCTGATGCTACTGGCTCCAGGACCTCACTTTAAGAACCACTGATCAGGGAGATGATCTCTAGGATCCAAATCCACTTCAGGATTTAATGGCTTAATCTCAACATGCCAACGTGGCATAGCCCCATTTTATTTTTCTCCTGGATGAAATGATTGTGCTGGTCATCTTTGGAAGAATCTCTCCAGTCATAGCTACCATGGATACTGTGCCATGATCTCCTGAATAAGATGGCTATCTTGTTAAATCATCCAGCAAAATGTGGAAACTTGATCAAAGGATACAAACTTGAAGAAAAAAAGTTATTCAATGCCAGGTCTAATTTTAGAGTATACATTCAAGGGTTTTCCATGTGTGTAGTTTCTCAGCAGATCTCAATACCTAGGTGTTTTAATTTTCCTTTCATTTTTACACTTAGCTTGCCTCTGAATTCTATCATTTGTCAAAAGAATAATAGAGTATAAGAATCTGCTTCTAAAACATTTATTTGTGAGAGAAGAGTCAAGAGAGTGTTTTAGGGGAAGCATCCAGGAAGGGAAGGAAACAATAAAGTTTAGTTGTACTGTTTCTTTCACTCTATTTGTAATTCAGTGGAAGTAAACTGATAGGTGTTAGTGTTGGCAAAGAATATTGAATATACTATGCACTGCCAGAAGAACAAATAAATCTGTCTCAGAAGAGGTACAGCCAGAATGCTCCTTAGAAGTGACGATGGCAAGACTTTGTCTCACATACTTTGAACATGTTATCAGGAGGGACCAGTCCCTGGAGAAGGACATCATACTTGGTAAAATGGAGGGTCAGCAGAAGAGAGGAAGACCCTCAACGAGATGGATTGACACAGTGGCTGCAACAATGGGCTCAAGCATAACAACGATTGTGAGGATGGTGCAGGGCCAGGCAGTGTTGCGTTTTGTTGTACAGAGGGTTGCTATGAGTTGGAACTGACTCGATGGCCCCTAACAACAACAAAACTGATAGAAATCTTTTTTTTTTTTTTTTTTTTAATATATATTTTATTGTACTTCAGGTGAAAGCTTACAGAGCAAATAGTTTCTCATGAAATAGTAGTACACATGTTGTTTTTTGACATTGGTTAACAACCCCACAACGTATTAAGCCTCTAAATTCTCAACCTTTTTTTTTTTTTTTTTGATGAAAATTACAGATGGCCAAAGATACACCGTTTCAAAAATTTCTACATTCACAGTTCAGTGACATTGACTACGCTCTTCCAACTGTGCTGTTATTCTCACTTAAGATGAAGGCTTACAGAAAAAATAGTTTTTCATTTAACAGTTACTACACATGTTGCCCTATGACAATGGTTAACAATCTCACAGCACATCAAGAATATCCTTACTCCACCTTGTGTTCCCTATCACCAGGGGGCTTCCTTGTCCCCTTCTGTCTTCTGGACCTTGTTAGTGGACTATTGTACCTCTTTAGTCTCATTTGTTTATTTATTTATTTATTTATTTATTTATTTATTTTTATTTTATTTAAACACCATTTCAAAACTTTTTACTTACACATTTAAGTGATATTGACTATGCTCTTCCAATTGTGCTGCCATTCTCGCCCAAGATGAAGGCTTACAGGACAAAACAGCCTCCCATTTAATAGTTACTACAAATGTTGCCCTATAGCAGTGGTCAACAATCTCACAATACATCGACAGTGTCCTTATTCAATTTGTGTTCCTTATCATCAGTTTCCTACTCTCCCTCTGCCTTCTGGCCCTTGTCACCGGACTCCTGTACATCGTTAGTCCCATTTAGTTTTACTGGGGTGTCCATTCCCAGGCTTAACATCAAACCTTGAAGGTAACTTCCCCTCTGAGCTGAAAGGGTGTCTGGGGGCCACACTCTCGAGGTTTCTCTAGTATTCTTTAGGCCAGTATATCTGGTCTTTTTTTTTTTTTTTTTTGGGAGTTAAAATTATACTCTACATCCTACTCCAGCTCTGCCCAGAACCCTATGTTGTGATCCTGGTCAGAGGAGTCATTGGTGGTAGCCGGGCACCATCCAGCTGTACTGGGCTCAGTCCCGTGGAGGCCTTGGTAGCTGTGGACCATTAGTCCTTCGGACTAATCTTTTCCTTGTATCCTGTTCTCTTCGTTCTCCCTTGTTCCCGAAGGGATGAGATCAGTGGAGTATCTTAGATGGCCGCTCATAGGCTTTTAAGACCCCAGACACTACTCACCAAGGTAGAATGTAGAGCATTATCTTTATAAGTAGTGTCATGCCAATTGAGCTAGATGTTCCCCGAGATCATGGTCCCCAGAGCCCTCCGTCCAACAACTCAGTCCCTCGGGGGGTTTGGATGTGTCTATAGGGCCTCCATGACCTTTCCTTGTGCAGGTTGTGTTAGTTTCCCCTGTACTATGTACTATCTCATCTCTCACCCAAGTTACCACTTACCTATTACCTATTTAGTATTCCCCCCCCCCCCATCCCTGGTAACCAACAAGGATTGTTACATTTTGCATGTGAATTTTTTCATGGGTTTTTACAATAGAGGTCTCATACAATATTTGTCCTTTTGTGATTGACTTATTTCACTCAGCATGATGTCCTCCAGTTTCATCCATGTTATGAGATGGTTCACCGATTCATTGTTCTTTCTTGTTGCATAGTACTCCATTGTGTGTATGTACCATAGTTTGTGTATCCATTCGTCTGTTGATGGACATCGAGGTTGTTTCCATCGTTTTGCTATTGTGAATAATGCTGCCATGAACATAGGTGTGCATATGTCTATTCGAGTGATGACTCTTATTTCTCTAGGATATATTCCTAGGAGTGGGATTGCTGGATCGAATGGTACGTCTATTTCTAGCTTTCTGAGGAAACGCCATATCATTTTCCAAAATGGCTGTATCATTTTGCATTCCCACCAGCAGTGTATAAGAGTTCCCGTCTCCCCGCAGCCCCTCCAACATTTGTTATTTCCAGTGTTTTTGATTCGTGCCAGTAATGCCGGGGTGAGATGGTATCTCATTGTGGTTTTAATTTGCATTTCTCTAATGGCTAGTGATCGCGAGCATTTCCTCATGTGTCTGTTGGCCATTTGAATGTCTTCCTTGGTGAAGTGTCTGTTCATTTCCTTTGCCCATTTTTTGATAGGATTGGTTGTCTTTTTGTTGTAGAGGTGTTGGATTTTCTTGTAGATTATGGAGATTAGACCTTTGTCTGACTTGTACTGTCCAAAAATTTTTTCCCAGTCTGTAGGTTCTCTTTTAACTCTTTTGGTGAAATCTTTTGAAGAGCATAGATGTTTGATTTTTAGAAGATCCCAATTATCTAGTTTATCTGTTGGGTTTTTTGTGTTGATGTTTATGGTTTGTATCCTGTTAATGCCATGTATTAAGGTCTGAAGTGTTGGTCCTATTTTTTCTTCTATGAATTTTATAGTTTGAGGCTTTATATTCAGGTCTTTGATCCATTTTGAAGTAGTTTTTGTATATGGTGTGAGGTATGGGTCCTGTTTCATTTTTCTACAAATGGATATCCAGTTTTGCCAGCACCATTTGTTAAAAAGACTGTCTTTTCCCCATTTGATGTATTTTGGGCCCTTGTCAAAAATCAGGTGACCATAGGTGGATGGATTTACATCTGAGTTCTCAATTCTGTTCCATTGGTCAATGTCTCTGTTGTTGTACCAGTACCAGGCTGTTTTGAGTACTGTAGCTGTATAGTAGGTTCTCAAGTCAGGTAGTGTGAGTCCTCCAACTTTATTCTTCTTCTTCAGTAGTGCTTTACTTATTCGGGGTTTCTTCCCTTTCCATATAAAGTTAATAATTAGTTTTTCCATCTCTTTGAAGAATGTTGTTGGTATTTGTATCGGAATTGCATTGTATTTGTAAATTGCTTTAGGTAGAATTGCCATTTTCACAATGTTGAGTCTGCCTATCCATGAGCATGGTATGTTTTTCCATTTATGTAGATCCCTTTGGGTTTCATGCAGTAGTGTTTTGTAGTTTTCTTTGTATAGGCCTTTTATATTCCTGGTCAGATTTATTCCCAAGTATTTTATCTTTTTAGGGGCTATTGAAAATGGTATTGATTTCCTGATCTCCTTTTCATCGTTCTCTTTACTGGTGTATAGGAATCCAACTGATTTTTGAATGTTTATCTTGTATCCTGCTACTCTGCTGAATCTTTCTATTAGTTCCAGTAAATTTCTCGTGGAGTCTTTAGGGTTTTCTATGTATAGTATCATATCATCTGCAAACAGGGAGAGTTTAACTTCTTCATTACCAATTTGGATGCCCTTTATTTCTTTCTCTTGCCTTACTGCTCTAGCGAGAACTTCCAGCACAATGTTAAATAGGAGTGGTGATAAAGGGCATCCTTGTCTTGTTCCTGTTTTCAGCCTTTCTCCATTAAGAATGATGTTGGCTGTTGGTTTTGCATAGATGCCCTTTATGATGTTGAGAAATTTCCCTTCTATACCTATTTTATTGAGAGCTTTTATCAGGAATGGGTGTTGGACTTTGTCAAATGCCTTTTCTGCATCAATTGAGATAATCATGTGATTTTTTTCTTTCCTTTTATTTATGTGGTGGATTACGTTGATGGATTTTCTAATGTTAAACCATCCTTGCATACCTGGTATGAATCCTACTTGGTCGTGGTGTATTATTTTTTTCATATGATACTGAATTCTATTGGCTACAATTTTGTTCAGAATTTTTGCATCTATATTCATGAGAGATATTGGTCTGTAATTTTCTTTTTTTGTGATGTCTTTGCCTGGTTTGGTATCAGCGTTATGCTGGCTTCATAGAATGAATTTGGAAGTGTTGCTTCCTCTTCTATGCTCTGAAATAACTTGAGTAGAACTGGTACGAGCTCTTCTGTAAATGTTTTGTAGAATTCTCCAGTGAAGCCATCTGGGCCAGGGCTTTTTTTGGTTGGGAGTTTTTTTATTACCTTTTCAATCTCTTCTCTTGTTATGGGTCTGTTCAGATTTTCAATATCACTTTGTTGTAGTTTGGGTAGGCCGTATGTTTCTAGAAATTTATCCATTTCCTCTAGGTTTTCAAATTTGTTGGAATATAGTTTTTCATAATATTCTGTTATAATCCTTTTTATTTCAGTTGGGTCTGTTGTAATGTCCCCCATTTCATTTCTTATTTGGGTTATTTGTGCCCTCTGCTGTTTTTCTTTTGTCAGTCTAGCCAGTGGTTTGTCGATTTTGTTGATTCTTTCAAAGAACCAACTTTTGGTTTTGTTGATTCTTTCTATTGTTTTTCTGTTCTCTATTTCATTGATTTCTGCTCTGATCTTTACTATTTCCTTTCTTCCGGTGGTTGTAGGCTTTTTTTGTTGTTCTCTTTCTATTTGTTTGAGTTCTGTAGTTAATGTTTTGATTTTGTCCCTTTCTTCTTTTTTGATATGTGCATCTATTGCTATAAATTGTCCTCTGAGGACTGCCTTTGCTGTGTCCCAAAGGTTTTGGTATGATGTGTTTTCATTTTCATTTGATTCTAGGAATTTTTTAATTCCATCTCTGATTTCTTCTATTACCCATTGATGTGTAAGCAGATTATTATTCAGTTTCCATGTGTTTGATTTTTTTTCCTTGCTCTTTCTAGTGTTAATTTCTACCTTGATGGCATTGTATAGACTAAATTCTGGTTGATATAGAGGTTTTTATAACGCAAACTCAAAATGTCTCTAGGTTTGTGGTGAAAGGATGGGCAGCTTATGAGCTGGGATAGTGGCTCCAGCCACTATCCTCCTGCTCAGGGAAATATTCTGATGTTATATTTGCTGACTCCTTACCTTCCTTTCTCAGTTTCCTGCTGAGTTAGAATTGTAAAAAGTTTCACTTTACTAAAAGTAATTCTGGATTTGGTTGCAAGGAAAGAATACAAAATTGAACTTGCATAGATAAAAGAGGAAGCTATGACAAGATCCCATTCATTTATTCTCATTAATTTATTCATTCATTCAGGAAATATGTGCCAGTTGTCTACTATGTACCACTATGAACTGTTCTAGATGCTGGGGTTACAGCAGTAAACACAGCATATAGGAATCCCTGCTCTCACAGAACTAGTGATATCCCACATTATCACCAAAGGGCAGGGTTAAGGCTGGAACCAGGAACTCAAATCCCACCATTTTTGTCTTTGTTTTTGCCTCTATTTTTATCACGGTGCCTCTTTATTCTTTCAGACCAGATGCTCCCACATGTTGGGGAACTTGGCTGCCAATAGTACCCAAGCTTCCCATCTCATGTTCTTGCTATCAGAGGGGAACTGCTCACTTCCCTCCATTCCTAGTGTGAAAAATCCTCACATTGGCCTGGCCTGGATCATAAGATTAAGCCATATGAGTATTTCTTGACCTGTCAACAGTGGCCAGCCTGGGTGGTGGCTTCTATAAGTGGCTGAACCACTTCAGTGTTGGGATTGGAGGAGGGACAGTTCTTCCAAAGAAGGGTGATGCTATTTCCTAAAGAAGGAAGTAGTGCTGGGCAGATTAAAAAAAAAAAGCAGTCTATTACCATATTATTTTATGGCACTTAAACTATATTCCTTTCTGTATTTAGGTTATTCTCGTCATGACTTATATTCCCAGACATATTCCCAACGCCCTTGAGCACAAAGATTGTTTAATTCATCTTTATTTTCCTCATCTCACCCACAGTAGATGACTAAAACATGATTGAAAAATAAGTATATGGCCTTGGGTTGGCAAAATTTCTTGACTATCTTGGAAGGCATCAAAAATTGTAATAGAAGCTAGTATTTATTGAGCGCTTACTCTGTGTCACATGTTGTACTAAGTGCTTTACAAGTATTCTATCATTTAATCTGTACAACAGCCTAATGCTGTAGGTACATCTAAAAATTATTATTTCCATAGTTTGAAGAAGAAACTAAGGGCTTGGCAATGTTAAATAAATCTGTTTGACGCTACACAAAATTACACTCTTCCATGTTAGTGTATATAGAACCTCCTTATTTTGTTTCATTAGGTCCAAAGTAGTCCTTAGGTATTTTATTATATACCTCGCCATCCCCCACTGAGGGACATTTAGATTGTTTTCAGTTTGGAACTTAGAATGGTGTTTGAACCCAGGAATCTCTGACTTTCAAGAATCTGCTCCAAACCAATGTGCTGTTACCTTATGGTTTTTTTGGAGAAAGCTCCGATTTCATTCCTTTTATTCTGACACACATGGCTTATGCCATTCTTTATTTCTTACTATTTTAGCACAGGGCTTAAAAAGCTTATGCTATTTCTCTTGTACGTTTGTACCCTAGAAAATCATTTTGAGAAGGGCCCAAGGAGGCAAATAAAAAGAGGATCATTGAAAAGTGTTTGTAAAGCAAAAAATTAAAAACATTCTAAGTGCCATCAATGGGGAATAAAAAAATACATAATAAAATTCCTAAGAAATATTATGCAGCTGATCAAATAAAATGAGGTCTATATGTACTAAAATGGAAGAGTTCTATGTCCTATTCATCAGTGAGAAAAATAATTTCAGAAAAGTGTTTTACAAGATGATTCCATTTATTAAACACAAACACAACAAAGTTATGTGCTTTAATGTGTGTATTCTAGAGACAAGGAATTGGGAGACCCTATAGCAAACGAGTAACAGGTAGGAAGATCCAGGGTTGGAGCTACAGGTCAAAGAGAACTTCAGCTATTTATATAACATTTTAATTTTTTAAGAAAAAGAATTTATTCAAATATTGCTGTTGTTAATTTTTTAAATGATGTTGGAGAACTTGTGAACTTTGTCAAAGTTTTCTTAATAAGTGCATTTGCCAGATGAAATTAAGGTCTCTATTAGCAAGAATGATTTAAGACAGATATTGGCTGAGTCAGAGTTCCCCTCTGAATCAGGTAACATTTTAAAGGTCTATCAATCTTACATTCTTACACTGAAATAACCAATTAGAAGAAGAACAAAGTAGGAGTCCTTGTACTACCTGACCTCAGAACCTACTATACAGCTACGGCAATCAAAACAGCCTGGTATTGGTGCAATGACAGACAAACTGACCAATGGAACAGAATTGAGAACCCAGATGTATATCCATCCACCTATGGTCACCTGATCTTTGACAAAGGTCCGAAGTCCATTAAATGGGGGGAAAAAAGTCTTTTTAACAAATGGGCCAGCAACATTGGATGTCCTGCCTGTAAAAAAATGAAACAGGACTCATACCTCACACCATATACAAAAACTAATTCAAAATGGATCAAAGACCTAAATATAAAATGAAAAACTATAAAGATCGTGGAAGAAAAAATAGGGTAAACACTAGAGGCCCTAATACACAGAGTAAACAGGATACAAACCATAACTAACAATACACAAACACCGGAAGATAAGCTAGATAACTGGGATCTTCTAAAAATTAAACACTTAAGCTCATCAAAAGACTTCACCAAAAGAGCAAAAAGAACCTACAGACTGGGAAAAAAATTCTGGCTATGACAAATCCTACAAATGTCTAATCTTAAATCTGTAGGAAAATCCAATACCTCTACAACAAAAAGACAAGTAATCCAATTAATAAATGGACAAAGGATATGAACAGACACTTCACCTAAGAAGAAATTCAGGCGGCTAACAAACACATGAGGAGATGCTCGCAATTACTAGCCATTAGAGAAATGCAAATCAAAACTAAAATGAGATACCATCTCACCCCAACATTACTGGTACAAATAAAAAAACAAACAAACAGAAAATCACAAATGTTGGAGAGGCTGCGGGGAGATGGGAACTCTTATGCACTGCTGGTGGGAACGCAAAATGGTACAATCATTTTCGAAAATGATATGGAGCCTCCTTAAAAAGCTAGAAATAGAAATACCATACGATCCAGCAGTCCCACTCTCAGGAATACATCCTAGAGAAATAAGAGCTGTCATACGAATAGACATATGCACACCCATGTTCACTGCAGCATTATTCACAATAGCGAAAAGATGGAGACAACCTAAGAGCCCATCAACAGATGAATGGGTAAACTATGGTACATACACACAATGAATACTAAGCAGCGATGAAGAACAATGATAAATCTGCGAAACATCTCACAGCATGGATGAATCTGGAGGGCATTATGCTGAATGAAATAAGTCAACATAAAAGGACAAACACTATGTGAGACCACTACTATGAAAACTCACGAAAAGGCTTACACATAGAAACAATTTTTGATGGTTACGAGGGAGGGGAGGGGTAGGAGGGAAAAACACTAACTAGACAATAGATAAGTGGTAACTTTGGTAAAGGGTATGACAGTACACAATACTAGGGAAGTCAGCACAACTTTACCAAGGCAAAATCATAGAAGTGTCAAAGAAGATCCAAACTTCCACAGGGATCGAGTTACTGAGCTGAGGGCTGGGGACCGCGGTCTTGGGGAATATCTAGCTCAATTGGCATAACATAGTTTATACAGAAGAAGTTCTACATCCTACTTTGGTGAGCAGTGTCTGGGATCTTAAAAGCTTGTGAGCGGCCGTCTAAGATACATCTACTGGTCCCACCGCATCTGGAGCAAGGGAGAATGAAGAAAACCAAAGGCACAAGGGAAAGATTAGCCCAAAGGACTAACGGAACACAACTACCACAGCCTTTACCAGACTGAGTCCAGCACGACAAGATGGTGCCCAGCTACCACCACTGACTGCTCTGACAGAGATTACAACAGAGGGTCCTGGACAGAGCTGGAGAACAATGTAGAACAAAATTCAAACTCACCAAAAAAAAAAAAAAAAAAAAAAAAGACCAGACTTACTGGTCTGACAGATACTGGAGAAACCCCGAGAGTAAGGCCCCCAGACCCTCTTTTAACTCAGTATTAAAGTCACTCCTGAGGTTCACCCTTCAGCCAAAGATTAGACAGGCACATAAAACAAGCAATAATACACGTAGGTCTACCATGTATTCGAGACTAAATGGGCACACAAGCCCAGCGGCAAGGACGAAAAGGCAGGAGGGGACAGGAAAGTTGGACGAATGGAAATGGGGAATCCAAGGTTGAGAAGGGGGGAGTGTTGACACTTCGTGGGGTTGGCACCCAATGTCACAAAACAATACGTATATTAATTGTTCAATGAGAAACTAATCTGCTCTGTAAACTTTCACCTAAAGCACAATAAAAAAAAAAAAAGAAGAAAGAAAGAAAAAAGAAATAACGAATCAAAGGAAGTGGAAGAAAAGGCAATTTTCTTCTGCCAGACAATATGGATTTGTCATTCCTAAGCATACGTTCCTTTCCTTGGAGACTTTGTAATCCAGTGGAACAGATGAGCTTCATTAGGATGTTCATCAGTGACATTCTCCCCAGTCAGCGTCCTCGCTTGAGCCATTTGGACAGACTCATAGTAGAGAATTTTTCTTTTTAAATGAAAAAGAAAATATGCTATTTTTAATTTTCTTTAATTATCAGTGGATTTATTGGTTATCCACTGGCTTTTCTTTTTGGGTTGGATCTGTACTTTTTTCTAGTGCTTCTGGGAGTTTTTCTCTAATTTTTTTCATCTGTTCCAATTTACATTTCCCAAAGCTTATTTCTCTAACTGATTTTTTTAAAGATGTGATTTAGGCACCTGTGTGATTTTTGCGCTAGGTTTTGCTAATTTTCCTGTTAAAAATACTGGCAAAGGCACCTCACAAAGAATTCAACAAAAAACAGACACGTTTGTTGACTTAGTTCTGCCTTTTCTCACTTCAACCCAATTGCCCAGGGGTCCTACTTGGCATTTAAAAAGCACCTGATGATTCAAAGCACTTTTGAAGTAAACTAGAATCATTGAAATGAGTATAAAAGTTTCTTGGCAGTTCCCATAGCCATTTTTTTATCTGTATTGTATAATTCCAGTGCACGATTAAGATCTCAACTCTAGATGCAATTTTTCAGACAAAGCCAAACCTGAAATTACTTTTGAGAAGAAGCAGGATGCTAAGGTGGGAAGACACTTTCCTCAAAGCCTAGGCAGTGCCATCTCCAGCTGTGAATTTTTGCAAGTGTTTCACATTTCCTGTCTGCAGCCTTAGCCTTCATTCCATGTTGGCTCGACTGTGTGAAAATCGAAGCAGGCAAACACCACAGGATTCTAATAAGTTCCTCAGTTTTGCAAGTGGTGTGATTTTTCTTACTGTGGAATGAGATAGCAGAATGAAACTCTAAACAACAAACACATATCCACTAACTAAATCTGTAAAACTATGCAATGTAAACTTCAGCTCTAGAGGCCTTAATTTAGCCCACTTGAGAAACTCATTTCCTGTTTCTTTATTTTGGAAGAAGACAAATTTATTTCTCTTGGTTGCTAAGTCTCTCTAAGTCTCTAAAGAGGCCATTGGGTTTCAGGTAAAACCCATTGTCCTCAAGTCAATTCCAACTCATAGTGATCCTATAGGACAGAGTAGAAATACCCCATAGGGTTTCCAAGGAGCAACTGGTGGATTCAAACTGCCAACCTTTTGGTTAGCAGCCAAGTTCTTAACCACTGCACCACCAGGGCTCTGGGTTTCAGGTAGAGAAGGTATTTTGATAACATCTGATGAAGAGATGTATGTAAGACTGACTTCATCTGTGTACATGTTGTGAAAAAATGGGGTTCCTACCACAGGGAAAACATGGTGCTCCTGCCACAGCTGACAGGAAGTGAATGTACATATCATTCACATAAGGACTTTGACTCTTTTTCTTAGGATTGACATGATTTATGGCTTCTAGGCAGAAGAATGAACATAATAAACACAGAACAAAACATATTCATAAGGACATATGTTCTTGGTGAATTTTCCTCCCAAAGAAGAGACTCATATAACTGTTATCTAAGAGGTAAATTCAATGATCACTGAATTAAAGTTCCAAAAAATGCTATTACATTTAGTGAATGAAGAGAGATGCAAAGATATTTTAATGGAGTCAGACGTGACATGGATTCTGGAAGTTAATGCAAGAAGTGTATGAAATATCTGAAAATACGTAAATAAGAACATTACATACCATTCTGAGGAACAATGAAGTCTCACACCAAGCAATCTCAGCCTGTACTTACATGTAAATGACATTATTTTTTTTATAAATAGAAAGTGACTGAAAGGACTTGCTAAACGTCATTGTCTCTGGGAGGTTTTCTCTACTTCCCTATGGTCACACCATCTTCCAGGTACCTTTGGTATTTTGCACTTACTTCCATACTACCATTTATCATATTAAATTATAATTTTTATGGATAATTTTTGTTTACTGACCTGCTCCAGTTCAAACCCATCAACAACTCTGTGGGACAAAGGACCTGGCGATCTGCTCCCATAAAGATTACAGACTTGGAAACCCTATGGGTCATGTCTGCTGTGTCCTATAGGGCCTTTAAGAGTCTAAATAAACTCAACGGCACTCAGTAATACAACACACGAATTTAGAATCATCGATAGGTTCTAAAGGGCCTTTAGAAATCTAAAGTTTTCAAATTGTCTAGCCTGAAGTCCTTGGGGCTCTACCAAGCTAAGCTAGTTGGTCCCAACTTGACCCCCACTTTAACTAAAGTAATTCTGCTCCAGGTCAGTATCTCCAGGACTAAGATTCTATCATCTCTTTTGCCAGGCATGGTGCCTGGCCAGGGGTGGATTATCCAATAGACAAGGTAAGCATGGTGCTTACCTTGCTTACCAGATGATCTATAGTGAACAATTTCACATTTTTCCACCACATCAAAGATTCTACTTCTAAATATGGCTGACGTCTGTCTCTCACCTGACCCTGTAGCACCTTCCTCAGAATCAAAGCCTCTTTTCAAATTTACAATCCCTAACAGGGGCAGATGACCCAGTAAGCACAGGTAAGCAAGGACTTACTTGTGCTTACTTACTAATCTGTAGTGAAAAATTTCACATGAGTTTCACCACGTGGAAGATGTGAAATTGTTCACTACAGATGATCTGGTAAGCAAGGTAAGCACAGTGCTTATCTTGCCTATTGGATAATCTGCCACTGTGCCTGGCAGAGTTGAGTGCTCAAAATGTTGAGAGAATGGATAAATAAATGGCAGCATGGCTTGTTGCCAAGTGCTGGACTCAGGGCTCAGGACTCTGTCACTAATCATAGAGAATTCCCTTCACATGAACCTCAGTGAAATGAGAAGCATTGAATATCAATGGTTTTTGAAATTTTAAGGAGTTCAATCCTTTGTTCAAACAGTAGTCCCACATGTTACGCACATAAAGAACGAACTACCTTAGTTGAACTGGGAGTCAGAGTTGAAACTGACTAGCTTAGCTTGGTAGAGAGCCTCAAGGACTTCAGGCTAGACAATTTGAAAACTAGAGATTTCTAAAGGCTCTTTAGAACCAATCAACGATTCTAAATTTGTGTGTTGTGTTGTTGAGTGCTGTTGAGTCAGTTAAGACTCATAATGACCCTACAGGACAGAGTAGACCTGCCCCATAGGGTTTCCAAGGCTGTAATTTTTATGGGAGCAGATTGTCAGGTCTTTTGTTCTGTGGAGTTGCTGGTGGGTTCAAACTGCCTACCTTTTGGTTAGCCAAGTGCGTAACAGTTGTGCCACCGGAGCTCCTTAGACCACTGATATAAGAACATTGACTTTGTATTAATATGACTGAGAAATAAAATCTTATTCCAGGATTTGAACTCAATACTAAAGCAAATTAAATTTGATAGATTTAAACGAACAGATAGACTTCTACAACTCTTATAAATAGCTACGAATAGATACCTCCTGTTGTTGTTTTCTTCCTTTAGAAATTAAGGGTGGGTTGTCACATGCTGATATGACTATTTTTTGCATGGTAGGAAGAGAAGTAGAAAACTGAAAATACTTTTGTCAAAAGATGTCAACAACCAATAAGGATAAATTCAGGCTTCAAGATTTCCCTTTGCTCCAAAATGTCTGGCTTGGCTATCTACATAGCTCATTGGCTATTGATTCTGCTTATTGAATCATTGGGAAGAGTCTCAGAGAGAATTCAGTGTCCATGTTTTCTCTGTAAGGAGAAGATGAACACATTCACAACCAATAAAAAGACAACAGTGGACATAGAGTTGAATTCGATTGAGACCATTAGCAGAAGAGTCACTTTTGATCTCTTTTGGCATGTTAGGGAGACATTTTTTTTCTCTTTTTGTTGCACTGTTTTTATAGAAATCTGGTTCCGCCAACCTTGCCAGTCTCATCCCCCTTGCTATTCTGCTCTAGACACGCTGCCTTTTTATTATCCTTCGAACATGCTAAGGTAGATCTGCCCTAGGGCCTTTGCACTTGCTGTTCCTTCTGCCTGGTCACTGTTTACTCAGACCTTCTTACTTAAGCATTCCTTGCTCGCTCACTTTTTTCGAGTTTCCATTCAAATATCACCTCTTCAGAGAGGCTTCGCTCGAACACTCTGTCTTTCTATTTCCCCATCACTCTCTATCACCTTTTCCCAATTTATTTTTCTCCATAGCACTGATCACTACCTCAAATTTATTACTTATTCATACATGTATTGTCTACTTTCCCCATTGGAATATCAGTTTCCTGAGGGCAGAGTTTTGTCTGATTAATGCAGTGTGATTCCTAGAACACTGCCAGACATCACTGAATGAAGGAATGAGCAAATGAATGAGTAAATGATGGCAAAATGATGGTTGAAATTATGGTGATCTTCATGAAGAAAGGAAAAGGGAAACAGTTCCGTGTTAAAAAAAACTCTTTCCTGAATTCAGTAAAAGTCCCAGGAAATATGTTTTCCTCAAATGGAGTTTCTTGCTGCATGGCAATTAGCAGCATGAATTTAATCGGCAAAGTACTATGGAGGTAATTACATATTTTCTTTAAGAAATAAAATTCTTTGAGCCTGTTTTTCTTTTGCTTGTGTCTCCCTTGTTCAGTGGGAAGCTATTAGGAGGGCTTGATGGCATGGCATAGTGCTCATGCTATGAAGAATATGGAGACATCCAAGGAGGGTCATACACCCTCAAGGAGTTTGCAATCTCACAGGGGAGACGAGACTTTTACTTGCAGCATCTAAGACAGTGCATGCTGGATAAAGACTTAAGATGAATTGTTGTTATGTGCCATGGAATTGATTCCAACTCATAACGACCGTATAGGTCACAGTAGAATTGCCCCATAGAGTTTCCTAGGCTGTAATGTTTATGGGAGCAGATCGCAGCTCTTTTCTCCTGTAGAGCTGCTGGTGGGTTTGAACTGCTGACCTTTCAGTTAGCAGCCGGGATTCTTTTAAGACAAATACTGCTGTCTAGAAACACTATGGATGTTCAGAGGAGGAAAGTGATGCAAGGGGGGACGGAAAGGTGGGAAAGTCATGTAAAATAGATAAGATGCACCATTCCATGAGGAAAAGGGACCAGTTCTCATTCCAAATCCATCTGTTTTTTTCAAGAAAGCATGTCTGAACGCAAGAGACTGAGAGAAAGGAGAGATACCAGGATAACCTCACACCTACCCTAATTTATAAGAAGTAGATCCTTCATAAACTTCAGGACTTTTTCAAAATTTATGATGTATAATGTGCTTTACACCTGATGATAACACAGAAATGTCTGGCCACTTGAGGGCTGAGAGAGGTTGAGCTACAGAACAGAGAGAAACGTCAGGAAAAAACTGGCCTCGGACGGAATCACGCACATGCCCACTGTTTCCCTGGGCGGAATGGATCCAAGGTGGAACTCCGCCATTCTGCTACTCAGGGCCTCATACAGGGCTCTGGAGCCAACCGGATCAAGCCCTGTTGCCACATGCCTCTTCTGACGTGGAGATTACAGCAATTCATAGCCAGACATTGCAATTTCCCTGAGAAGCTTCTGGGTAACAGATGCTCCTTGATTTAAAAAAGAGTATGCTATGCCTATTCACTATTTCATCTTCCCAGTGAAGCAGCGAGAACAATTATTTATTTATTTTTAAAGTGAAATCACTAGCCCTGTATGCTGTCACCCGGGATACCAGCTGGCTGATTTAGGAGTAATTTTGGCTTCTGCCATAGTGAGAACCATGAAGTGAATTCGATTCCAGATTTATTGCTTTGGGAAGGAGGTTTGAGATGCAGTTTAATATATCTTGATACCCCTCTATCTTTTCATCGAGAGAAGGCTTCCTGTTTATCATGGCATCTTTGCAACTCCCTACTCATTTCCCAGCTGCTGGCTTCTTTGGGCTGTTCCACATCTAACCGAAGATGGCAGTGAAGAGGATCTCAAAAAATCCTGTAGAATGCATTGTCCCATCTGCCTTTGCTGGCCTCAGGGGTCAAGTCCGTGGTGGAAGACATCATTTTGCCTGTTAACCATTATGTAGTTATGAGAACTTGTCCTGGGGCAAAGGGGAAGGCAAGGAAGATCAAGAAGTAGACGAAATTCTATTTACATAACAATGTAGAAAGCTATTGCAAAAAATTATCACTTTTGGGAGAAAGAGAGGGATAGGAGTGTGGTAGCATTAGCTGGAACCTTTTACCTTCTATCGTTTCTCTTTTGATTTTTAAGGTATTTTAATTAAACAGATCCTTGAGAAGAGGATAGTATTTTATAGCCTGTATTTCATGTTGAGAATCACTTCCCTTGTCTTAAAAAAAAAGTTCCTCCTATGTTTTTTATAACACTGTATTATTTCGGTTTACTTCCTATTACTCTAACAACTTCTCAGCCTCCTCTTTCTTGCCCCACCTCCAAGAAGCAGGTGCTCCCTAACGACCAGTCTTTGAGATGCTTCTTTTCTCTTCCTACCCTCTATCCTTGGCTCTCTCATCTTCTTCCATCATCTCAACTAACATCTGCATGTGGATAAGTTCCTGATCCCCACACTTCTCAAACTCCAGATTCTATCATTCATTTGTTGCCTTCAAATGAAAACTTTAGCCTCTCTCCCTCTCCTGAGCTTCAGGCATGTGCTTACTCCAGTCTAGTGAACATCTCTATGTGGATGATTGTCTTAGTGTCCTAGTGCTACTGTGACAGAAATACCACCACAAGTGGAGGCTTTAAAGAACAGAAATTTATTTTCTCACAGTTCAGGAGGCTAGAAATCTGAATTGAGAGCATCGGCTCTATAGGGGAAGGCTGTCTGTCTGTCACCTCTGGGGGAAAAGCTCGTCTTTTTCAGCTTCTAGATCCCCGGTTCCTTGGATCTGTCTTCCCCACTGGTGCTTGCTTGTCTCTGTGTCTATGCTGCTCCTTATAACGAAGGAAGAAGGAGTGATTAGATTTGGGACACACCCTACAAGGGTATGGCCTTCTTAACATAACAAAGGAAAACCTATTTCAAAATAGGAAATTAGGAATTAGGATTCCAACTCGTAAATATATACATATTTTTTTTTGGTGGGGGCACAATTCAATCCATAACAATGGTCTACAAGCATGTTTATTCAATCAGTTTAAAACCAGAATCCTTCTCCTTTCCCTGAACGTGTTCCTCCTTCCTTTTCATTTCTGTTACCCAGTTTCAAAGGGTGGGGCAGGCTGCTGGCTGATTTTGTTGCACCAACACATTTTGTTTAATGGGTACATTGCTTTTTTGTTTGTTTTTATAAATTGACTTTGAATTTGCATTCTCCAGTTCATCAAAGTTTCTGCCAATCCCTAACGTTATATTCCTGCTATTTTGCAAATTTCTCTTACACGCCTGTGCCCTGAAGACACATGAGCTTGTGATCCCAGCCACTGAGGTGCTTTGGGCTTTCCTTTCTCTTTGCCCACCTCACTTCTTCCCCATCACCATATCTAGGCAGTTCCCAAACCCTATTTATGCCATCCCATTGTTTTCTGAGTCTGTCTCTTTCCCTCCATGCCTTCTGTCACTTCGTTGCATGAATTTCTGCAACAGATTCCTAGACCTGCTTTGTTCACCTGTGATTAATCTTTCTGAAAGCTACTAAAGATGGTGGCATTTTTCTGTTTTACATTCTTAACTGACTTTACATTTCAACCAAATTAAGTCAGTTCTCTTCATCTTAAAATTAGGAGGCCTCAATGGAATCTCCTCCCCTGGCCAAGCTACCATTTGTCTATTTTTAATTTTATCTCACTTTTAAGGCCATGCAGTTTTTAACAGTTTCTCTGAACTTAACATGAACTTTTCTGCCTCTATACCTTTGTTCTAGTCTCCCCTTTCCAACTTTATATATGGACATCCTATCTATCCTTTAAGGCAGACTCAAATGCCTCCAGGGGCAGGAAGGACATAAGAAAGGAATGAAGCAGGCCATGTGTCGTACTACAACAGGGAGTGGTGGGGACTGTGGCAAACTGGAGAGCCTGTGTCTGTTTTAGAGCAACAGCCACTATTTAGCTATAGGTAGTATTGCCAAACTGGAATGTGGACACCAAATTTACAAATCTTTTAATTTTATAAGAGAAACCAGTACTCCACATGTTCATGTGCAATTTTACAGAGTTTCAATATTGGCCACAAATTTACAGAAAACATGTTGTAAAAACTGTGTGAGCTGAACAAAACCCATGTATGGGCCCCACTTAACCAGCAAGCTTCCATTGCCAGCTCAGAATCCAGTCATATGTAAAGGCTTCCTCAATTCTCCCTTTCCATGTATCCTGTAGTCTTCCCTGGACACCACAAAGCCCTTTGCTTGTCTTGCTATGTGGCACTTACCTGCTTTAAATTTGGGTGATCGCTGTATTGATTTTACTCCCCCTCTTACCACACAACTTCCTTGAAAACTGAGAATGGATCTTGCTCAGATCTGTGTCTCAAAGTCTTCCAGAAATGGGAACAGTGCTTTGTATACATTAGATGCATTTTAGTAGGTACATTTTAAGATGAACTGTGTGGTAGTAACCTGCTTTGTACACTCAATGATTGTTTTTGTTATTTGCTATAGAGTCAGCCCTCCACTCATGGCAATTCCATGCATAACAGAACAACATACTGCCCAGTTCTACACCATCCCCATGATTGGTTGTGGATCAGATCATTATGATCCATATGGTATTTTCATGGGCTGATTTTCAGAAGTAGACCGCCAGGCCTTTCTTCCTAATCTGTCTTAGTCTGTAAGTATCATAGCAACACACAAGCCTCCACTGACAGACAGGTGGTGGCTGCCTATGAGGTACATTGGCCAGGAATTGAATCCGGGTCTCCTGTATGGAAGGTGAGAATTCTACCGTTAAACCACTACTGCTCCCACTCAGTAATTAAACCCATTGCCGCTGATATTGATTCCGACTCATAGAGACCCTGTAGGACAGAGCAGAATGGCTCCATGGGTTTCCAAAGAGCAGCTGGTGGATTCAAACTGCCAACCTTTTGGTTAGCAGCCAAACACTTAACCATTGCACCACCAGGGCCCCAACACTCAATAATTAGGAGTCAGTAATTTGTCAGGCTGAGCCCTGGTGGAGCAGTGGTTAATAGCTTGGCTGCTAACCAAAATGTTGGCAGTTCGAATCCACCAGCAGCTCCTTGGAAACCCTATAGGGCAGTTCTACTCTGTCTTACAGGATCGCTATGAGTCAGAATCAATGGCAACGGGTTTGGTTTGGTTTTTTGGGTTTTAATGTGCCAGACTGGACATATTATATGATGAAGATGTATAAACTTGCCCAACCCTCACCTGTTGCCCATGTTTTGTGCTTGCTTTTGATGCATCCTTAGCTCTGGGAATGTGCCTTCAACTTAAGTAGGAATTCTGCTACTTGAGTAAAAACTTCATATCCAATTTTCTAGGTTTATGAATTTTTTTCAGTTCACTTGGCTTCTGGATTCCTACATAGAAAAATGAAGGTTTGAAATTTCCCTTTTTCAGCTTTACCATTTTAAGGAGAGGCTGCTCTGCCTTCCACAGCATCGTTTCTGGCAGGAAAGGAAGAGTTTAAGGACAGTGTCTTAAATAACAGTCTTAAATGTGTTTCTTCTTATAGGCTTAGGTTTGGGACTTTTTTTCTGTTAACTTTGGATGTTTAATGCACTTTAGAACTGGAGGTATTTTGAGGAGAACCTAATAAGAACCCATTTTCTGCTTCTTTTACTCCGTTTTCCATGAAATGAAAAAGGAGAATATAAAGTCAAACCTTGAGTGCTTTGTATTAATATTAAAATTCAGTAAAATCTCATGTCTTATAAAGTGCATAAAAATAAAAGGGAAGATTTCTGTGGCAACAGAAGAAAAAAACCAACAGATGAAGGATAGTTTTCCAGCAAGATAAATGACAGAATAAAGCACTGAACCCCTTTTTCCGTAGCCTGCCAAAACCGAGAAATGGAAATACCAGACAGCCAACGCGTTTGCTTTGGCTGTGAAATTCTGCTTGGTTACCCCAGTGCCAAGGGTAACAGCTGAGAAAACTGAAAATAATGAAGTGTGATTGATTACACTTTGGAAACATAGCAAGGCTTGTTGAAACTAGTATAAAAATAACGCAACATATAACAGCCCCAGAAATAATCACAGTGTTGAGCCCAGGTCACGTTGCGTGAGATAACTCAGGTATTTCTGATTAATTTGGTCTCCGGGCTGCATTTGGTAGGAAGTCTTGCTGAGTGTGTGTGTGTGCATGCGTGCATGCATGTGCGTGCTTGTGTATGCGTGTGTTCTCTCACGTGAGCACACCTATGTGTGTACTCATGAGAGATTCAGTTACTTTGGTTGGCAAGCAGAAAGCGAAAGCCTGTAACTGA
This sequence comes from Dugong dugon, assembly GCA_030035585.1. Taxonomy (NCBI): domain Eukaryota; kingdom Metazoa; phylum Chordata; class Mammalia; order Sirenia; family Dugongidae; genus Dugong; species Dugong dugon. Next base: position 13,445,664 of record CM057480.1, on the reverse strand, counting down.
TTTAAGAGAATTTCTTTCTCTTAATCGACCAGCCCTGGTGCAAATCCCATTTTGTAAATGTAGACGCTTTTACATAAACATCAAGCACAATGGATTTTTGGTTAAGGCCACGTTTTGTTCCTTTCATTCTATAGCCACACCGCCATCTCCAAGGCTCTTTACACAAGGTTGAATTTTTAACATGCAGTTCTTTCTTTTCTTTTCTTTCTTTCCTTCCTTCCTTTCTTTCTCTTTCTCTCCCCACCCCCTGCCTCCCTCTCTTTCTTTCCTTTCTTTCCCTCCCCAGAGATGCCCCCTTCTGAATCAGGATACTGTGCTTAAAGAGAATTAGATGGAGATTTTTTCCAATGGACAAATCTGTGCCAAACATCCCTAGTCATGTTCCTTTCATTGTATGAACTATGACATTTTGGTGGCCAGCAGTAGACACCAACTCTTAACTTGAGCGAAAAAGGAATTTATTGAAAGGATACAGTATGTCCAACAGAATTAAAGGTAAGACAGAGTAACCAGGCATCAGAAAGGAACCAAAAGTCTTTTGGGAATCTAGGTGGTGAGGGTACCACTCAAAGAGTAAATCACCTCTGACGGTCTTCACTGGTTAGGTTATACCACTCAAAGTAAACTCATAGTAATGGTAGAGATTCTGGGAAAGTAGAAACTGCTTCTCAATGCCTAAGCTCAAACTAGCACCCTGTCACTTCCACTGCATTCATTTGCATTTGCCAGAGCAAGTAACGTGGCTAAGTTCATGGGGCTGGGAAATATTTCTTGCCTCTAGCAGGAAGATCAGCAAAGTCACCTGACAAAGAGCGTGGATATAGAGAGGGGTACAGAATTGTGGCCAGTTATTCAATTTACCAAAAGTTCATTCTCTAAAGAGAAAATGGAGTGGTAATATCAAAAGGGCGTGTGGATGCTAGGCAAGCAAACAAAGGTCTTCAACAGGAAAACAGTACTATTTATAATCAGCTTTGTACATTGGGAGTGCTCATGAAGGCCTCTGGATGCCTAAGATTGTGGGTGAGAAAAGAAGTTCTGGGTGACTTTTTTGGAGAGCAGAGCTTCCAGCCCATGCACATATTTGTGTAGAGCTGTTTCTCAGGTTGGATAATGGGAAGTGGTCTCAGGGTTGTCCCTTCCATCTTTCTTCCAAGGGAAGAAAGAGGTTGCTCTTCTGACCATCTTATCTCGTGTTGCAGAAGGCAGAGCCTCAGAACCAGGCATGCAACCACCTCTTAGAAATGTGCCAGACTATCTGAATGCTCATGTGATGTATCCTTCAAGGATGCTCCTGATATTCATTTTATCTTATATTTGCAAAAAATAAAAGAAGATTCTGGGGTTATAAGGAGGGTTACCCAAAGGAGTGGCCTTGATGAGTGTTCTGGTTATACATTACTGCGTAAAAAATTACCCAAAGCTTAGTAGCATAGAACAAAAAACCACTTATGCTACTGGATTCTGTGAGTCAGAGAGAATAGCCAGGATGGTTTGTCTCTGCTCCACAATGTCTGGGGCTTCAGCTGAGAAATTTAAGAATTGGAGATAGCTAGGGGTTAGAATTATCTGAAGGCTTGGTTACTCACATGCTTGGGGCTTGATACTGGATGTTGGCTGGCTCTTGTCTGGGACCTTAACCCTTCCATGTAGTCTGGGCTTTCATGCCACATGGTGGCTTAGTTCCCAGGATGAGTATCCAAAGATACAGAGCCAACTGGAAGCTGTATTGCCTTTTCAAATCTACCATCTCAAGTCAACTATGCGGTGTTACTTCCCAGCATTCTTTCAATGAGGCAGCTCCAAAGTCCTGCCTAGTTTTTAGAGGAGGGGAATAGATTTTACCTCTTGATGGAGAGTGGCAAGGTAACGGAAGAACATGTAGAATCCAAAACATTGATGCAGCCATTGGAAGATATAATGTGCCATAGTCTGCTCTTTGGCCACAATTCACATCTCTTCCATGTACTTACCTTTCCATCTTAAACCCTAACACCTCATGTGATTGTGGCATCAGGCTCAGGTTGGGCCCCAGGACCCTGTCATCTAAATCAGGGCCAGGTTTGGGGAAGGGATGATGCAGCAGCAGCAGGTCCTGTGCTGTGCTTATTTTCATATCCACATCCAGGAATCTCCACTGAGATTCATGCATTGATCTGTGAGAGGTTGGAGGGACACACAAAGCCTAGTCCAAACCAAGTGTGGCAGTCTGCCAGAATTCAACATGGGTTCCAGGTGAGTGGAGAACTGGAGTGAAAACTTGGTACCGGGCTGAAAGCCAGCTAGGGGTAAGCCACACATTTTAGAGGATAGTTGAGGGAGGTTTCAGTCATAAACTTTTACGGTTGCCTCAGGGCCTTAGGGCAACTGCTAGGCACGTTAGATACAGGAGTGTTACAGACATATTTGTTATGAAGCCAGGCCATAGCTGGATGGGGTATGCTCAAGGCCAACCACTTATGAGAGGGCAAGGGCTGAGCAAACGGGGTCTGATGCTTTGCTTAGCTTCCCATCGATGGTAATTTCATTCTGCTTCATGTTTCAAATGGGCCTGCTAGGCTAGCTTTTTAATAGAATTTACTACGTGAAAGAACTACATGGAGCTGACTTTAGAAAGGCATTTTAGTTATTCGCCTGACTCAGACTTAACAATAAAGATGTGATTGCCCTTTTAAATAAGATACTCTGCTGTCAACATTTTTCTTGGTCCTAATAACCTCTCCAACTTATTAGTAATGAAATATTCCAAAACCCACTTAAATAGAATCGAAGAATCTTAGTTTGTCAGGCATCTCATTGACCACTGAGGTCAAACAAGATGTCGATCATGAATGTTGCAGTATTCCCCAAGAGTATGAGGCTTTACATGTCTGTGTGCATGTAAGAGGTTAAACATGGTTTCAAAAAAATATATCAATCTCATTATGCTTTTTAGTCTGGAGGAAGGCCAACTGCCCCCCTCATCACTTCTGATGTGCTCCATCTGCCCTGTCAGGAGTCAAGAAAGGGAAAGCCATTTTAGCCTTGGTGAGCCAGGCCAATATTAAGAAAAATCACAAGAGTCAAAGTTTTCCTTTGGTCTTCAAGATGTCCTGCTCTGTTCCTTGTTCTATTCTGTGTTTACCTCTTTCAGGGGTCCTGAACTCTAAAACTCTTTTATTTCATGAAGGCCTGAACCTCATGTCACAGAGAAAGAAGATTATTATTACTCCTGACTGTCCTCAGTAATATTTACACATTACAAGAAGTGCACGAGAGGGGATAATGCTTAAGAACCTGGTGTATTTGTTAATAATGTGATTTTAGGCATCAATAGGGGAACAGTTTGTTGTGTCTTCTTGCTGTTTCTCAAATCACAATCTATACATAACTGCCTGCTAAGCCAGCTCTGATTGTAGTGTTTGGTCTTCCTTTTTTTAGGGGGAAGGTTAAGAAAAAAAAAATATTAAAGTTTTGTAGTATGACTTTTCTCATCAACTCTTAGGAAGCTTTGGAAATATTTGCATTCAAAAAGATTACACCTGTGATGTCATGCATCTCAGTCCACAAATTCAAGGAGGCAAGAAATACCACATTTTTTTCCTTAACTGTCAATCAACCCAATTTGGACTATGAATCTTCATCCCTCTGGCTGGCAGCAAATTCACTCTCAGTCCTTCTTGAGACTCTTCCTCCCTCTAGGATCATGCCAAGGCTCCAAGGTCTTATGTGGTGCCAAGCCATTGGGAAGTCCGCTCAGATCATATGTTCATGGGCCCATAAGAGTCCCCAGAGGGTACCTCTGCTACCATTCCATTTTGGGGCACAAAACATTTTTGATAATGCTGTGGAACACAGAGCTTAGGATGTGACCTTCCCAGGAACACCACAGAGTCATACCTCTGAGGCTTTGCCATCTATTTAGAACTTATCAGAAAGCAGAACCCTGGCCCCCGCTGCTCAGGAGACCCTCCCTGTTCCCCTATCGTCTCTGCGACTTTCCTTCTCTCTTGTTGGACTTAGAATAATTTCTTCAATGGGCTTAGGCTTTTGAAAACAAAACCAAGAAAGAAAATGCGTTGCACAACTTTTGCTTTCCAACCTGCTGAATTCCTATGCCTGCTTGACTTGGGAAAGGAAAAGGAGACAATACAAAGAAAAAAAAAATCTAAAAAAAATGTATCATTCCAAAGAAGAACCTGACAATTGCTGTGTTGCGGGTGCTCTCCCTACCTTTAACCTGTAGACAGCAACAAAGTTGTTATCCTCCTTGAAAGCAGGAGCATTTTTGGTTCTGATCCATTCATTATAGCTATGTCCTCCTGAGGACAAAGGAAATATTTGCAAGTACAGACTCACATCTACAGAGAGTTTGCCTGTATCATAGGAAGGACATGGGAGGGACTTGGTTGGCATTTTCAACTGCCTGGACTGACCTGGCTGGCGCCCTGGTGACGCAGTTGTTAAGAGCCTGGCTGCTAACCAAAAGGTCAGTAGTTTGAATCCACCAGCTGCTCCTTGGAAACTCTGTGGGGCTGTTCTGCTCTGTCCTATGGTGTCTCTATGAGTTGGAACTGACTCCACAGCAGTGTTTTTATTTGGAGGGAAGGGGTTGGACTGACCTGCAGTTGCTAAGGCTTGGAGACTGCCTGGAGGGAACAGTGTTAGCTTACTTTCATTTAAGTTTTCACAGCTAGTCAGATTCAAATTCTACTTATTTTGGCTCAGCTCCCCTTTGTCCATTCTGATTTAGGAAATAAAATTGTACTCTTATTGTGCTTCCGTGGCAATAAGATGTATAGCATTATCTTTCTAGATACCCCCATGAATGTGTGTATGTGTGTGTGTGTGTGTGTTTCTTTTAGCCTCAAAATCTTTTAATTTTTTAAAGATTTAAAGAGCACTTCCTTTGTGAAGTCTTCCTGTTTTCTCCAAGTCAGATTAGTCACTACCCTCTTTGGCTCCAGTAATGCTTAAATAAACAAGCAAATAAACAAAGTTATATTTTGGCACTTATTCCTGTCTATCTTGTTTTATAATTAGTTATGTATGTGTTTCTTTTGGCCTCAGTAACATTTCTTGGATTAGAGTTCCTCAGAATGGATTCTTACGAACTGGATTCTTTGTATATATTCCTTTTGTTCATAAAATGAGAGGCTGTATGATAAGAGTGCTTTTGAGTCATTCAGCACAGGTTCTAATCCTTATTCTGATACTTATTAGCTCTGTGAGTTTGAGCAAGTTGCTTGACCTCTCTGTGCTTCAGTTTCCTCTTCTGTAAAGAGAGAACAGTGATAGCAGCACCTACCTCATTGGGATTGGGAGACAATTGAATGAGTTGATACATACATCACACTTAGAACAGTACCTGGCACAGAGGATGCACATATAGGTGGTAACTACTATCCTTGGATCATTTCTATTATTTGATCTGTATTTCAAAACATTGGAATGTAATAAAATGCAGGGAAACATATAAATGTTTGTCTCACTATTCTGCTAAAAAACATACAAAACAGACAAACCTTCAATGGTTTCTCCTTTTATCCAGAATATAAAGCCAGAAGTCCTGAGAATGGCATTCAAGGCCCTCTAGAGCCTGACCTCGACCCCCCCTTTCTGTTCATCTCCAGCTCTCAACCCATAGTCTGCTCTGTCCACATTAGATGTTTGTTCACACTTGCCTTTTCTTGGATATTTCACATACTTGAATGTCTTTATGCCTTTCCAGATGCTGCCTCTGCCATGAGGGCATGTCTTGTCCTTCTCTGCCTATTAACATCTGTTCATTTTTGTAAGGATTTAAATAGCACTTCCTTTGTGAAGTCTTCTTGTTTTCCGCAAGTCAGATCAGTCACTATCCTCTTTGGCTCCAATAATGCTTAAATAAATACGCAAATAAACAGAGTCGTATTTTGGCACTTATTCTTTTCTATCTTGTATTATAATCAGTTGTACTTAACACTCTATTGGAGAACGAAATATCACTTTCACCTTGTATTTTTTACAACTTTTTAGCACGAGCATTTTCAAACATACAGAGAAGTTGAAGGGATTGAACAGGGATCACAACCCACCTACTCACCACTTTTATTCAACGCTTGTTATCATGTCACATTTACTTTATATGGATATATATATATTTTTCACGGATTCATTTAAATGTGAGTGGCAGATATCATGACATTTGACTTCTAATTACTTCAGCATACAGCTCTCAAAACAAAACAAAAACAAAAAGGACAAACTAGCTCATACTGTCATGCCATAAGAAAATCTATGATAATTCCTTAATATCACCTAATATGCGTTCTACTTTCATTTCCCCAGTGGAGGGGTGACCGTGTTGTCATTCCTCTTTGCATCGGAGTGGCGAATATGACTTTCTGTGGAAGCAAAGAATTGGAGTGCTGCTGATGTCCTTCAGAGCCATTTTCTCGCAGAAAGTAACCAGTTCCATCAGATGTTGAGACGTGTTTCTCTATGCCTTCTGAGTTTTGGTCCTTGTGTTTTTCCAACTCTTGATGCTACGGGGATGAGAGAAAATGGTTTCATTTAGAGATGGGAAGTAGGAAGATCGAGCTGGTTTCTTTCAATGGGCACAGGGATCCTCTTCACCTTTCTGAGGGTTCGAGTGTTTTTTGTAAAGTGATAGTTCTGGAGGCTGTGACAATACAGGCCGTCCCCGGGGTACGAATGAGACCTGCTCCTAACTGTATCTTTAAGAATTTGTAGGCAAGTCTGAATAGGTGCATATGGTTCTTATTTAGCCTTACTTTAGTGCAGGAAAGGAGCCCTGGTGGCACAGTGGTTGAGAACTTGGCTGCTAACCAAAAGGTCAGCAGGTCAAATCTATCAGTCACTCCTTGGAAATCCTATGGGGCAGTTCTACTCTGTCCTGCAGGGTCACTATGAGTCAGAATCGACTCGACAGCAACAGGTTTGGTTTTTGGTTTTAGTGCAAGAAAAGGCTGGAAATCTTTTCAAAGATTTAAAAGCTGCACGTGCAGCAAGTGAAGGTGATAGTGATGAAGAATTTGTTGGGAGTAGGGGTTGGTTCAGTCGTTTCAAAGTGAGGGCAAATTTACATAACATGAAAGAGCAAGTAGGAGTTGCCCATCATTCGTACGTTGTAACTTGGGGACTGGCTGTATAATCAGTTCTACTTCAGCCAGTGGATTATGCAGAGATTTTGCTTCCCTTGTTTTCTTCTGTCTGCCTCCAGGCCATTCCACTAACTGAAGCAATTTCGTCACAGTGCAAATCAAGGGGAAGAAAACTGAGTATGTATTCCCTTGTTTCTTCAGCAGCTCTGGTCAAAGAGTTGGTCTTAGTGACTGAAGCTCAGGCTATATTTGGGTTTGTGGATTATGTCTGAATTTTCCTTTCCCAGATTCTCCTTGTTCCTGTTGGTGAGAACAATCAAGTTATTAATAAATAAAGTGCATTAAGAAATTTAATGAGTTTGTGCCAGTACAAGAAATTATTATAAGAACTCTCAATCAGGAACTGATACGGCCACAGATGGCAAAGAAACAGAGTCTGTCATGATTCTTAGCTACCCTTCCCACTTGATGTGTCTGAACTAAATCCAATTATTTAGTTATAATTCATTTCTCTGCCACTACTTCATTTTTTTTCATTTTCATGACTTTGTACAAAGTGCTTTAAACACTACATCTAAAATATGTTAGTATTATTAAAAACATATATTTATGTCTGCCTGGGTAGCCTAGTGAAAATGGATGCTTTTAGTTGTGTTGTGCTATTTGTAAAAGCAAAGCTATAATCAACCTTCTGCACTGTTGAATCATTGACTCTTAAATTCTTGCCTTAGCTTACTCAGACATAAGCTCTGGAATAAAAAAAGTACTTAAGTACTTTGAGATTACCCTAGACTCAGATAGTTCACCCTGGGCTCAGACAGACATTGTTGATGCTTATTCAGCTCAGGAAAGCAAAATGAATGGCTAAACCAACAAGAAAGGGGGGGGGGGGTGACAGTATATAGGGAGAAATATATAGCAAAAAATCGGTTTTATAACATGAAAAATAAAACCAAGATTTATTTCATCAAATAATATATGCTGAATAAAGGCTATTACTCTTTAACACATTGATGTGTTTTATTTTCTTCAGTGCTCTTGTCAAGGCATGAACCAGACCAAACCCATTGCCACTGAGTTGATTCTGACTCATAGTGACCCTACAGGACAGAGTAGAACTGCCCCACAGAGTTTCCAAGGAGCACCTCGTGGGTTCAAATATGCCGACCTTTTGGTTAGCAGTCATAGCACTTAACCACTACGCCACCAGGGTTGCCCAGGCATGAAAGGCAGTATTAATTGGTTGATTACCTGTCCATTGTCTGTCTTCCCCTCTCCAGTGTCAGTCCATGAAGGCAGAGACTGTTTTGCCAATTATTCTACCCTCAGTGCATTGTAGAAGAGGGCCTGGCTCATAGCATGTACTCATCAAGAGTTTATTGAATAAATGGACAAATGAATCTTATGTAGTTAGATTTTTTTTCCTTAACCAACTCAATTGTTAAATGAGTTACTGTTGGATTAGTTAAGATATCCTCAGATAATAGCTCAGTATTTGTTTGTTGACTATATCTTACTTTATTTTCCTTATTTCATTGAGAATTTAACAAGATTTTATCATGTCCCAAGCTTCCAGAAGGTTAGTTACAGACTAGAAAGCAGGTATCTAAGAATTCAGCCAAAGGTACCTTTCAAATGAAAAGTACTCATTGACATTTCTGACCTTCCAAATTTCCAAAGAAATGGAGTGTTGACTAGCAAGCCCAAGAGAGCAAGCATTTCTGTCCAATGTGTGCTTTTAATCACATTGAGTTGTAACATTTTCTGTTTCTATCATGTAGTAAGAAGAAGTAAGAAGTTGAACTTTTCATGAACTATTGGACATGGAAATTCTCCAGTTTTCCTTTAACTGGGTCTTCATAAAACCAAATCAAACCCACTGCCGTTGAGCTGATTTCAATTCATAGAGACCCAATAGGACAGAGTAGATAACAGTCTGTGTGTCAGACATACCCCTGGTGCTGTGATCTTGGTTTAAAGTGCATAACTTAAAAAATAACAATGGTCTTTGGGTTACCCAAGTTAAAGATTCTGCCCACCCACAGTTCTCATTATTAAAAAAGAACTGTAGAACTGTGATTTCTCTGAGGTCGAAGGAAACTCCAACTCAAGGTCACTGAGCACTCCAGCCTCTTTACCCCTCTGCAAGGAGTTGTAATACCCTTTTTAATTCACAGAAAAGAGGAAGTCCAGGTTGTTTCTCCAAAGCCCTGTGCTAAGCACACAAAACAAGATATATTAAGTGCTGAATGATAGCCATAAAAATAAAATATTCCCTATGAGTTTTGCTTTGAGTCTCTTAGAAGAATGTAGTTGGTTCTCTTTTGTTTGTTTGTTTAATTCTATTCTCACCCAGGAAAACATTCAGCTTCTTTGACAGGAGCTAGTGGTTTGGGGGACCTCCCTCATCTCTGCCCATCTTAACATCGTTTTTATTCTTTCAACAATGAACTATTTTGAGATATCACTGTAGGAGCTTGACTTTGCAAATGATAGGAATGAGCTTCGAGGTTTTCCCAGCTTCTTAATCTCACGGCCAGGGTCTCATTTTGAACTTAAATGAACATCAAATTGCTCCAAGTCCAGTGATGTATGACCCTGTGAACACCATTAGTCACAGGATCAATGGGGTTGGCAGAAAAGGTATGGCTCCCTCAGTGTTTATTTTTTACATTAAGTCCACATGATTCTTTAAAGATGAAAAATCCCCTTCTACATACCCAGAGTCAAGGAAACCCTAACAGAGAAATCTGGTATCTTGAGGACGGCACTCTCCTTACCACCCCCACGAATATGATCCTTTTTACTTCTCTTTTTTGCCAGAACAGCATGCTCCCTGGCATCTGCTTCTGAGTTTCCAAACGAGGAAGAGGGTAGAGGATGCCAGGTTCATAACATTTTCTTCCAAGAATCATTAGATTGCATCTGAAAGCAGGCACGCCGTGAGTGCTGTGATTTACCTTCTGTCCCCCAGAAAAGAAAAATTCCTTTGTGTGTGTCTGCCTAGACCCACACTGGTCAGATAGGTGCTCCCTGTCCAGTTCCACAGGGGCCGCACTGACAAAGTCTTGGCTTCATAAAGAAAAGGAGAGCTCAGGTTTTTGATTCCACTCAGACCCTCAAATGTATGGTTCAGACAGATAAGCTTTGAGGAGGACAAACAGGTGCCTGTTCCCCCAAGGGGGGGTAGTAGGGAGAATGGGAGTCAGAATATCAGCTTTCATATGCATCTTTTTGATTTATACATGCAACAACAACTTGTCAAGCTTCTACTGCATGTCCAACACTGGGCTCTGTTCCTTGTTGCTTCTCTTAACCGTGCTGAGCCCCTAGACACTCCACAAACATCAGAAAAAGTACTCTGGCTTTGCTGTCAGAAGAGCCGCTCAAATTCTGTTTCTGCCACTTAGGAATACCAGGGATGTAGATTGTGTTTTTGTCTACCCTCCTTCCTAACATCATATGATTCCCCTTGGCTGGGGTTATTTCCTATCCCCCATTGTGGTCCATCTAGGTCCCTGGGTGGTGCAAGTGGTTTATACTCGACTACTAACCTAAAGGTTGGCGGTTCAAACCCACCCAGTGGTGCTGTGGAAGAAAGGCCTGGTGATCTGCTTCCTTCTGTAGAGATTATAGCGAAGAAAACCCTATGGCTCAGTTCTACCATGTAACACATGGAGTCGCCAAGAGCTGGAATCAACTCAACGGCAACATGGTTATTTGTTTTTTTTTTTTTTTTTTTTTTGTGGTCCATCTTGGTGGGAGTATAAACCTAGGCGAGCTGCCCTTTCCTAGCCAAGCTGGGACTCTGACTCTCTCTTCTAGAATTTTCACCTAAGCGAGGTCTGACAAAAATGGTAGAGGCCATTTATCCCAACAGATGTTTGAGTCATTCCTGGTGCTGGAAGTTGTCCTGGTTCTTGTCCTGATTTTGAAGAGGGTTATCTGAGAATGCATGCAGCTACTAATATCTGTCAGTGGATTCCCTTTTCTGCTTCAGTTTGCCAGTTAGTTTCTGTGTGGCCTGTAGTCAAAGACTCTCTGGCTGATACACCTTTGATCCTATTTAAATCCCTTTGATTCTTAGTTTTTACATTTCTACAGTCCGAGAAATGATGTCTACCTGATGAGGGGGAATGGCGGTAGTGATTGCAGTGAGATGGCCTAGTAAAGAGCTTGCCACGGTGGATGCATGCGGTCGGCACACAACCAGTGGAGATGGTGTCATTGTCAATGCCTTTCACACTTCTCTGCTTGCGAGCCCCGTCCTGGGGTGATCCACTCTGAGTCCCGCTAAGTACACATTCCTCTTAAAGTGGTGACCTGGCAGCTCAGATTCATTAAGAACGACAGGTTCAGAAATAGAAAAAGTAGAAATAAATTCTGAACCTCTAAGGCAGTGAGGAAACCAACAGAGAGGAGAGGTGTGAGGAAGCTGGAGGTGTTATCTGGAAGTGAAGGGTGAGCGGGGCAGCGGGGAGATAAGGGGGCACCTAAATGAATACTTGCTTTCCAATCTCACTGTCACAGTTGGAAGACAGCCTCCTGTTACTGCAGATACATCCTCTACAATTCTGCTAGCGGACAACTGGCGGCATCTTGTTTCGGTCTGAATTATGCCAGGGACATACATGGTTATTTTCACTTAGCCAAGAAGCACTTGTCCTTTTCCCTCCTTCCCTCCTTCCTTCTTTCCCTCCTTCCCTCCCTGCTTCCTCCCTTCCTCCCTTCCTCCCTTCCCCTCCCTTCCTCTCTCCTTCCCTCCCTCCCTCCCTCCCTCCGTCCATCCCCTCCGTCCATCCGTCAGTCAGTCCTTCCATCCGTCCATTGAAATAACAGTTTTGCCAAGTTGCTTAGTAAGATGTAGCATATTGTTCTCAGTTATTGTAATCGTACCTGTCTCTCTAGAATAATAAGAGATAAAACTCATTATTATTTTTGCCTTGAGGAAACTCTTAAAGGGGCACAGTAGGGGTTATCACATGCACATTGGAGCTAGTCTGCTTGGGTTCAAACCAAAGCCTTTCCACTAACTAGCTGTGTGACTTTGGGAGAGTAAAGTAGTCTCTCTCTGCCTTGATTGTCTCATCTGTAAAATAGGGGTGATAATAACAGTACTGTGTGGTGAGGGTGAAATGAGCTAAACGTGTATGGCACAGGTGACATACATAGTAAGTGCTCACTGAATGTGTCTGTTAAGATTACGTTGGTTGCCGGCAACAGAAACGGAGGGCAAAACATAAGCAATTTACTTACTTGACTTGGTTTACTTAAGACAAACGAAGGAATAGAAAGGAAAGATACTGGGGCATTCACAGAATTTAGGAAACTGCTGGTAACTCTGGGTAAGAAAGAGAGAGTACAGGGCAAGGATGGACCCTCAGCAATGAGAGTTCCTAGATAATTGCCCTGTGACCGTGCCATCAAGGTGACCCTACAAGTCTGCTGGGCTCCCTGTTCCTCCTTTCAAAGGCACAGTGTCCTAAATATCGAGTGGACTGAATTGCATGCAAGAGACTACTTCATGCCCAGATACTGGTTTAGTCTTTTGAAAAAGCAGGAACTTTTCATCCCTTTTCCTGCTTATCAAAAATGAAATCGGTGTTCATAAAGAGCAAAGCTCAGGTTGATCCTGGCAAGACAGAGCCCTGCAAAACCCTGGCTCCATTTAAGGCCTCGCTCAAGGCATAATCCAAATAGAGAAAAGTGATTTTATTAGCCTGGAGATTATATGAAAACTCAGAGAGCTGCAGATTGTCTTTGATCCCAAAGGGCTTGACCAAAAAATAGTCTCCATATTTTCTCTTGCAGGCTGCTAAGCAGTACTGTCAATTGTTGAGACAGCTTTGTGTTCTTCTGTGTTGTTACAAATACAATATGTACTCTGGACATAGGAAATTTGGGTGATGGGGATGGATTTGTAAAAAATGTCTAGGTTGTTTAGGAGTTTATATATGAATGACTGAGTAGATTCTTTTAGTGGGTAATCTGCAACTAAATTAGAACCTTTCTTGGAGTAACCTTGTGGAGTGAAGGTGCACTAAGGCAATAATTTATTAAATAACATACTAATGGCTTGTCAAGTGAAACACAATTTTAAAAACTGTAGAAAGTTCAGTCTAGAGGGTGATGATGATGATGATGATGATGATGATGATAGCTAACACTAAACATTTACTCTGTGCCTGGTACCGTGCTGCATACTTTATGTGTATTAATTCATTTGCTTCTCCCAATGACTCTGTGAATAGCTACCATTATTATCTCCATTTTACAGGTGAGAATTCTGAGGCACAGAGAGATGAGTTAATGCATCCAAGATTACACAGCAAGTAAGTGGCAGAGACAGATGGCGACTCAGATCATCTAAGTCCAGAGCCCAGGCTCTCAGCCAGCACACTCCACAGTAGTTAATAGTGACGAGGGACAGGGACTTAGAAATGATATAAACATAGATAGTGCACACCATGTGCCAATATACAGCATCTTGTTTGTTCCTTCCAGTGAGCTTTTGAAGAAGGTAGTATTATACCTGTTTCACAGAGAGGTAAACAGAGGTTGCTTAATGTTATAGAATTAGTCATAACAGGAAGTTGAGGGTCTGGTGTTCACACCCAGGTGTCCTAGAGTCTACAGCCTGTGCTTTTTTTTTTTTTTAAACGTATCACACGGTCTTCCTAATAAAACTGATTGAAATGTTTCTCTTCAACTCCTTTAAATGTTCTCCATGTTACATTCTGGTGTGTTTGCTGTGTATAGTTCATTGATCTGATCAAAAAAGAAGACTTTGAGAAATGAAATCTCAGAGTTGTGACCTTGAGGCCAAACCATGGGGGAGAGGTTCTGAAATATGAGCTTCTGTAATGTTTTCAACCTGAACTTCTGAGAATCTTTGTCATGGATTTGTCTGGAATTAAGCCTATCCAAGGGGAGTTTTAGCCCCAGCCTCTGAACAACAAGCGAAGGCACTTGCTATTTCAGTAATAAAATGAATGGAAATGTCTCCTGATGAGATCTGTACTCTGGGAAATGCGTAAGAAAAGTCTATAAGTAATATAAAGTTATCTATTTTACTAAAAAAAAAATTAAACAAATGAAGAAGCAAAGAATCAATGTTGTTGAGATTGGAAAGTAAACCTATACACGTATGCCCAGATGGCTCAGGAACATAGGATGTGAGGCCTACAGACAGTGTGTTTGGCCTTGGGACTCTACCTCAATTCTCACATGGAATCATAATGCCACCTCATTGTATATGACAAAGATGAATGAATGGGACCCAACATTTCTCTACTACATGAGTTAAATGCAAGTTTTTTTCAGAATAGATTATCTGCTTCCAAAACTAGTCAAAGGAAGTTTTAGAAACAGTCAAAGCAAGCCATAGAAGTAGATGTTTTGGACCCAGAACTTAGCATTTTGTGGCCATGAACGTGATCAAATGCAGGGATTGCTTCCGTGCAAGAGGCCTGCATCCACCGTGTGAGGAAAAAGCCAGTTGTGCTCTAAGGTGCTTTCTAGAAATGGACTGACATTAACAGGAGAGTTGGGTTGGTCTAGTTTTGGGATTTTTCTTAAGAGTGTTTCCATCCATCTTGAGTAAGTAAGACCTTGCTATGGATTGAATTTTGGAGTCCTAACCCCTATCCTTGTGGATGTAATCCTGCTTGGGAATAGGATTTTCTGTGTTATGTTAATGAGGCCATAGGGTGTGTCCTAAACCTAATCACTTCTGAGTTATAAAAGGAGCAGATTAGACACACAGACAGGTGTGTGTCTAACGTACTGGGGAAGACAGATGCCATGTGAGGATTGCCTAGGAATGCCCAGGCCTACCTGTAAGGAAGGAATCGACACTGCCAAGACTCTGATTTGGACTTTCACCTTCCAGAACTGTGAGAAAGTAAATTTCTGTTTTTTAAAGCCATCCATGTGTGGTATTTGTGTTACAGCAGCACTTGGAGACTAAGACAAGCCTAGAAATGTCAGCTCTCACCACCAGTGCCCACAGATATCCTCTTTTATCCCGCTTGATGATGTTTTGTATGAACTAAGATCTCAGCTCAAATAAAGGAGCATTAAATGTACAAGAGAGATATTTAGTCTCTAAGCAGGCTGTCTCAAGTTAAGTCAACAAATAGCTGTTGGGGTAATGTTGGAAAAGTGAAAGACACAGGCAAAGTAGCATAGCCAGCAAAAGGAAACAGAGAAAAGTCAAGTCAGTTTTTATTTTCTTTTTTAATTCATTCTTTATTCATTCCACTCGTTTTTCAACACACCTCTATTGAAAATCTATCTTACTACACGCGAAAAGCATCACATACAGTATCTCGTTTATTCTCCATAGCAACATTCAAGGCAAGGAAGGTGAGTGTCCCCACATTATATGTAAGGAAATAAGGCTCAGAGAGTGAAAGTAACTCAGTCAAGGTCACACAGCTAGTAAGTGATGGAGCCTAGATTTGAAGGTTGGGCTCCTCAGTTTCAAAGCCCATGCCTATTCCATAAGGCCAGTGCATCTTAAACTTTCTGGTGACAGAATCCTCTGCGGGGGAAGCTTTCTTAAATGCAGATTCCAGGGCTCCTCTTCTTGACATTCTGATTTGGTTGGTCTAGGGAGGGGACTCGGCATTGCCACGAATCTGATACCTTTTATCATCAAACTGCACTTCGATATATACTGCCCTATACTATGTTGTTACCCAATAACAGTATCTCCTTCTGAACAACTCTGAGATCCCTCATGATCAGTCTCTGTATCTTCACCAAAAAGGTAAAATAATCAAAACCTACCTGATCCCTGGTGGGAAGATTAAAAAAGATGCTGTATGGAAAACAGTGTGTCTGACAGGTAGACACTGTTTTGTAAACGATACCTTTCTTTCCCAGAAATGCAGAAAAGAACAGAATATTCAACACGAATAGCCTTAAAGAGTGACCAGTTTATGAGGATGGTCACTTGCCTGTCCTAAATGAGGGCTGAGGAAAAGAGAAGAGATACAGGAATGGAGTTGGCTGAAACAAGGAATCATGGGATGGAAGTACAATTAACCATAGAAGCAAGATTAATTTGAGAAGCAAGCAGATATCATTGGTAACATAGCCCAGAGAAACGTTGTAAATGCCAGCTCCAGTAATAGTCATTGAGTGACCTTGGCCAAGTTACTTTTCTCTGAACACACCTTTCTGCAGAGATAATAAAAGCTGAGATAATAAAATTTTTTCATAGAGTTAAAGTGAGGATTAAATGAACTAAGAGGAGCCAGGAAGAAACTAGCAAGTCACGTGGCACAGAGTAAACGTGTGAAAATAGTAGCTCTAGACTCTATGGTAAAGTTATGGATAGGAGTGTTATTAGCATATTGTTGAACCTGAAGGAAAAGTAGTTGTTGTTGTTACCTGCTGTTGAGTTGGCTCTGACTTGTGGAGTCCCCATGAACAACAGGATTGGATCATTGTGATCCGTAGGGTTTTCCTTGGCTGATTTTTGGAAGTAGATCACCAGGCCTTTCTTCCTAGTCTGTCTTAGCCTGGAAGCTCCACTGAAACCTGTTCAGTGTCATAGCAGCAGTCGGGCTTAGTTTGCAGGGACAAAGAACTGACATACCTGGGATGCTCTTTTCCTCTAGTATGGTCTTATTCCTGTTGAGTGAGCGTTCTCAAACTTGGCTTTATTTTTACCTGACCTTAGTCCATGTTGGAGCCCTGGTGGTGCAGGGGTTAAGAGCGTGGCTGCTAACCAAATGGTTGGCACTTCGAATCCATTAGCCACTCGAGCGTGGCTGCTAACCAAATGGTTGGCACTTCGAATGCATTAGCCACTCCTTGGAAACCCTATGGGGCAGTTCTACTCTGTCTTATAGGGCCACTATGAGTCTGAATCCACTCTGGGACAATGAATTTGGTTTTGGTTTGGTTTAATCCATGTCACCATCCACTCTTACCCGGATACCTAAAAAATCTTCATAACTGGTGTCCAGCAGTCATCCTGGACCCTCTCCAATCCATTTCCCAACACCAGCCAAAGGACATTTTTGAAGTGCAAATCTACTCATCCATCTACTGCTTAAAACCTTTCCATGTCTTCCTAGACTTCCTAGGATAAAGACAAAAATATTTAATGTGCATCAGTGCAGATTCTTTTGATTGTAAGTAACAAGCAACCTAATTTAAACTGACTTAAGTAAAAAAGAAAATGTTACTGAATAAATATATCCAACAATCAAGGCTCAGGTGGACACAGGATTTTAAAAGATTTGATAAAGATCTACTTCCTCTCTCCACCAGCCCTGCTTCCACTGTGTTGACTCTTTTCTCGGATGGAATATCTCCTTGTGGCCATAAAGTAACTGCTAGCAACTTCTGATTTATGTCCTATGAGGATAAATGCTTTTTCCAGCAGTTTTTAGTAAAGCCCTAAGATTCACTCTGATTGAACAGGCTTAGGTCATATATTTTCTTCTGATGTAATTACTAAGGCCAAGGAAATAGCATGTACTGATTGGTTATGTCCTGGATTACATGCTTTATGTAGATGCTGCCTCATACAAACCACATGGACAGAGGGTGGGGAAACACAGATACCCGAAGGAAAATGGGGACTCTTGCTTTAAGAAGGGTGAATATGTGTTGGGGAAGCAAACCACAAACGCTCGCTACTAGGTATATATAGGGCTCTACATTGTTTGTTCCTTTTCTTTTTCTTCTGCTTCATCTAATACAACACTCTTCTTTGTGTTCTGCAATCCAGCCATACTGGTTCTTGTATCAGACAGCAATTGCTGCGTAACAAACCATCCCCAAACTTAGTGTCTGAAAACAATAACTATTTAATATTTATCATACACATGGATCAGCTTGGTGATTCTGCTGATCTGAGCTGGGCTTGGCTGATTCTGGCCAGGCTCAATGTGCACTTGTGGTCAGGTCAGCAGGAGGCTGGCTGGTCTAGAATAACTTCAGCTGAGATGATCAGCTCTGCTCCATGGGGACTCTCATCCTCCAGCAGGTTAGGTTGAGTTTGGTTTCATGGTGTTGCAGGGGCTCAAGAGAACGAGCTACAGTGTGCAAAGCATCGTGAAGCCTAGCCTGGGAACTGGCACTTGCCCACAAGCAAGTCACACAACCGAGGCCAGGGTCAATGTTGGAGGGTACTGTCCAGGATGTGAATGCAGGGAGGTATGAAAACTAGGACGACTACTGTAATCAACTATTTTAGTTCTTCCAGTGGATACACCTTGC
Source organism: Dugong dugon (assembly GCA_030035585.1). Lineage (NCBI taxonomy): Eukaryota > Metazoa > Chordata > Mammalia > Sirenia > Dugongidae > Dugong > Dugong dugon. The sequence continues at coordinate 13,427,338 of CM057480.1, read as the reverse complement.
TTCTTCTTACAACACTGCCTTTACACCTGCAGTTTCTCTGGCCTAGAACACCTTCCCTACTCTCCCCCAACCCTTTGATTTCCCTCATTAATTCCTACTGATGCTTTGGACCTCTCTGACTAGTTAAACCTCTATGTTATATACATTCACATCACTATGTAGATAATATCTCTAAAAGAATTTATCAAATTGGGATTTTATATTTATCTCTCTGATTATTTGATTATTTACACTAGAGTGTAAATTCTTTGAGGGTGAGAACTGGGTTCTTTTTCTTCCTCTTCCTCCTTCTTTTCTTCTTTTTCCTTTACCTTTTCTCTTTTTTACACTAGCACAGTGCTTGGTAAATACTAGGATATCAAAAATATTTGTTAACTGAAGGAATCATTAGATGAGTATTACAAGAAAGGTTGTACCCTATTGGATTCTCTGAAAAGACTCCTGTCTGTTTTACCTTACTAATCTTATTAGCTGTAGCTCTGATCCATGTATGTACTATTTGCCGTGCTATGAATAGAACAGATTCATTATGTTCTTTCTTACTGAGTTGTTACTTCCTGACTGGGAATTGAATCAAAACCTTTTTCTGCTATTAGGCCAAATAGTAGATGAAATGACGTCCACTTTGACGCTGTTAAATCATACATTCTTCCTAGTTGCAGCAGGTGGGGTGGAAATACTTTTGTTTAAGAATTCCATGACCAATATCACCTTTCTTCCATAGACATTATAGGTTGAGGGTTAATGGATACTCAGGCGTATGTTAATTCATTCATAATTTATTTATTTAACAAAAAAATATTGAGTACCTACTATATGCCAGAATTTATAAAAACAAACATGAATCTACACGCAAAGGAGTGAAATCTAGAATAAAAATTCTGCTGGGAAAAACTTTGGATATGAATGTTCTTGTTGAAATACCATTAATGTCTGATATTTTCAAGAAGAAAGAGAAGCCTCTACTGAAGTTTTTAAAATATGCTTTCTTTAGATATAGGCTATTGAAGACGTGGTTGAATCAAAGTGTCAAAATGAAAAATTAAACCTTCTTCTAAAATATGAAAAAGAGTATTGGAACTAGAGGAGAGAAAAAGCAATATGGTTCAATGTAAATGACCCTGTCGGCTGCAGTAAAAAATAAAAAAAATTGTATGTTTTTCCATTCTACAAGTACTTCCATATTTCTAAAATGATGACCCTTTCATTTTGAATTGGCTCAAGCCTTATGTGAAAGCCAGCCCCAGAATTACAAGAAGTTTCAAGATTTATTGAGGTATGTACTGCAGGAGGATCGCTTACTGGGTGAAGAGGAGAGGCAATAAAACTTCAGATGTTCAAGGAGGCTCTGTGGTCTTGGTACTGCGAAGTCTTAAAGCTACTTGGAAGGAGAAAACTATTCATCAGTCGCCCCTAAGGCAACAAAGTAAATTGTAATGAGGGCTCCAATTCTTCACTCTTCCCTCTATCCATGTTCTTTGATGTGATCATTTGAAGTTCCCTCCAAATGTGGGCAGAACTGCCCTGCCCCTTGACACTGGGCTCAACCACGTATCTTTCTGTGGCCAGTGAGATTCTAGCAGTCAATGCAAACTGAAGAGGCTTGAAATGGACTTGCATGTTGGGACTTATCCTCAATCTTGAACCTCTTCCATCACCATGAAAACAAGCCCAGGCAGTCCTGCTGGTCTCAGGATGGTGATGAAGGACATGTAGAGCAATGGTGAGCTGAATCAGTTAAGGCCAGCTTAGACCAGTCAACAGTCAGCCAAACCCAGAGTGATCCTAACCAAGGAGAGCAGATCTGCTTGCATTACTCCTATCTGACCCCAGATGCATGAGCAATAAATACCTATTATGGTATGCACTGAGGTTTCAGGATTGTTTGTTACGCAGTAATAGCTAACTGATACCGGGTAAGTTGAAATTCTAGAAACCTCTCAGGTTTTGGCCGCTTGATTGACTCTGCAAATGCAAAATGGGGTTTGAGGGAATACTCAAGAACTTAAACCTCCTTAAGTACTAAGATCCTAAGATCAGCATTCTCACTGAATTCTAGGGTTAAATGATATAATTTGAAAGCAACTGAACTGGGATACAAAAAATTTGAATTCAAGTTCTGACTCTGCAATACTAGTCCTGTTACTTTGGCTGGGTCCCTTAACTTCTCTAACCTCAGCCTCCCTATCTTGCTTCAGGCTCTTAGGATAATCAATTAGCTGGGAACTGGCACTTCCCCACAAGCAAGTCACACAACCGAGGCCAGGGTCAATGTTGGATGGTACTGTCCAGGATGTGAATGCAGGGAGGCATGAAAACTAGGACCACTACTGTAATCAACTATTTTAGTTCTTCCAGTGGATATACCTTGCTGCTTCTTACAACACTGCCTTTACACCTGCAGTTTCTCTGGCCTAGAACACCTTCCCTACTCTCCCCCAACCGTTTGATTGTTGTTGTTGATGTTAGGTGCCATCAAGTCGATTTTGACTCATAGCGACTCCATGTGACAGAGTAGAACTGCCTCATAGGGTTTTCTTGGCTGTAATCTTTATGGAAGTGATTGACAGGTCTTTCTCACATGGAGCCACTTGGTGGGTTCAAACTGCCACCTTTTCAGTGATCAGCCAAATGCTTAACAAGTTTGCACTACCAGAGCTGTTTTCACACAGGTAAGATGCATGATTAAAGCAAAATATATGCATGTTAGCTATTATGCTAAATTATGAATTTTACAAAGAAGGGGGAGTTAACTTGTTTATGGGTATGTACTTCTTGGGTGACTAATACTTATCAAGTTCCAAGTTCTGTTCTTAGCTTTTTTTTTTTCTTCTTTGAATGCGTTAACTTACCTGTTGTTGTGAGGTACTGTATCAGTCAGAGTCTAACCAGATCTGACCAGGAAAACCCTACCTCAAATATTTAAAGCAGAGGGGATCTAAGGCAGGAAATTGTTTACACAAGTGATGGAATTGATGGGACACGAACAAGGGATGCTGAAGCACCTGAGATTAGCAGCATCTGGAAGCTGTTATCACCTGTAGGGAGGAAAGACAAAGGTAGGAGGCATTACTGCTGGAGGCCAGAGACAGGGCTTCCCTGGTCAAGACTGGAACCATAGCAGGTCTATCCAGGAGAGCTGCAGTGGTGGAGAAAGTATGGCCATTGAAGGGGATACTGCCTGAGGAGGTGAGTGAGGGGAGGAAATACCCTGGATGTTTTCTTCCTCATACCCTCCACTTTCCCGTTAGCGCCACCTACGGGCTGAACCCAGCTTGAAGCCGGTTGATGTGGGAGCCTAAGAAACAGAGCCTGAAGGGGACGCACCTTGTGGTACAGAGCATGTTCTGTGCCGGCAAGTCGATTCTGACTCATAGCCACCCTGTAGGACAGAGTACAACTGCCCTGTAAGGTTTCCTAGGCTGTAGTCTTTACAGGCACAGATCACCAGGTCTTTCAACCCGAGGAGCCGCTGGTGAGTTTGAATGCTGACCTTTCAGTTAGCAGCTGGACGCTTAATCACTGCGCTACCAGGGCTCCTGATACAGAGCATAGCAGGGTATAAACAGTTCCCCTGTGTACTGTTGTTACCCCCATTGCAAGATGATGAATCTGAGGGACAGCAGGCAAAAGTAGCATGCCTGAAGACCCTCAGCTGGAGATGGGATGTGAACCAGGCAGTCTGTCCCCAGGGCCTGGGCCCTTAACCACTGCCCGCAACAGGGCCGCATTGGATTCGGGAGGAGAGTGGAGGCAGGGAGCCCAGTATGGAGATTCATACAGCTGTCTACCTGTCAGGAATTAAAGGCCTGAATTAGATCGGCATCTGTGAAATAGAATAAAATAGATTTCCTCGTAAGATGTTACAAAGAAAAGAATTATTTGTATAAGAAAATAAGAAAGAAAATCGCTTTTGGTCACATATTTTTCAAAAATATTTGAGAAGAAGGAAATAACTTATTTTAATGGCAACAATATTTAATTTCAAGTCAGAAAATAGGTGAGGCAGTGTGAAAAGATAAAAAAAAGCATATTTATTATAATAAATTTCACCTCCACACTATAATTGGAGATGCCCCTGAAAGTCCACATTTTCCTTTTGTGAAACTTCCAAAGTTGCTTCTCTTTTGTGGTTTCCTTTTGTCATTTGCCTCAAGACACAAGCTGGTGATGCTATTCTGAATAAATAACAGTATTCGAAGGTTGGTTTGTTTTTTTCTTCGCAACTTGGAATCATGAACCTAAGATGATAGTAGTAAAATTAGAGGTGTTGTTTTATGCTCAATTTACTTTCTCATCTAGGAGGTATAGAATAAAACAAGGAATAGTTAATTAACTGGCCGAGGGAAAACTATTGCTTTTTTCTTTCTTTCTTTTTAATGATTTGTTAGCTAAGTTTAATTAAGAAAATCAACAAGTCTGCTAGAAACTGATAATTACTTGATTAATGGGTGATGCAAATTCTTTCTAAAAATACAAGTTGCAAAGGAGGAGAAACCAGCTAAAGGAAACATACATGTTCCTTCTAATGGACATGGCATATGGGAGAGAGACTGCAGATAAAGATTAAGTAGAAAGTGAGCAGTTATCTCAATTTAACCAAGACAAACGCCAATCTGCATGATTTAGATCACCCAGAATGCCCTTCCACTTCAATAGCTGCATTTTTCTGTTGACCTCAGTTATCCAGATGATTGTTTCAGCTGTCTACGCTGCCTGTGCAGATAAATATAGGGTGTGACGGCTTCCATCTTATGCAAGTGGGCTAAAGCAAACTGTCCAGTAAATGCCACTTGAGTAGATCCGAGCTTTCCTTCAGCCTTAGATATTATTTAACGACTACCTTCTACGCATCAGTAATGGAGTATGAAGAGGATATGAGTCTTTACTTCCAGGTAATGGCAAATATGTTAGGTACAGATGTGTACATAGTTTGAAAATGCATTTGGTATTGAAGTATAATAAGTATGAAACATTATCAACATCCCTGCCAGTTTAATTTATTCAAGCATAGTTTGGACAGTCACTAGGCAGGGTCATTGTAAATGAGGTTCTTACACTAAGGATCCAGTTGGACTAATTAGTTGAGGTTCTTTTCAGCTCTGGGTTTACATGAATATATGATGTCTTAAGACTTTGTCTTTACAAGCATGACTGAATCTGGTGGGACTGAACAAGCTACTTGATGGCCTTCATTTCTGTGGGAGTGAGCAATAAAGAGATTCTGAAGGAAACAAACACGTATGCTCAATTGGTCCCATTCTATTTTGGTTCCTGTTTTATATGTTTGGGTAAGGATTTTGGTTAAAGAGTGTTTCTGCTATAAACCTAAGGGTATACGGAGTAGAGACTACAAAGACTATAGGTGCTACTGGAGCCAGTGTTTCCAAAGAAAGGACCTCTGTAGAAGCTCATGAACGCAATAATGGGGACTACTAAGTTATGTTCGACGTTTAAAAAAAGTTGAAGTAATTAAAAAAAACTCCTTCCGATCAAAATATACAATTGAAAGTTATACATATTTATGTTTAATAAATGTTGGGAAATCCAAACTTAAATACAGTCTTTCCGGTGGATAAAAATTTAAAAACATAGAGTTTATGAGTAAAAAATAAGAAAGTGTATCTTTGGTGTTCAAATAAGTTGAACTTGCTGATTTTGTCCAACTGCATGGTTTTCTCAGATGAGAAAACTGAGGCCAGAGGGGTAAAGCAGCCTATCTAAGGTTGCAGAGCTCTATAGTGGCAGTGCTAGTATTAGACGGGAAATCTAGACATTTCTAGAGAATCAAAGCCAGCAGAAACTTTCTGAGAGAAAAATGTCAAATATAGGAAGCTTTCCCAGCCTCCGTGGAATTTGAATTTATCCAGGATGATTTATATGCATGAACATATTTTGTCATAAACGTTTTCAAAATGATTTCTTCTAGTACTATCAGGTTTTATCTCCAATAGGAAGTTATAAAATGCAGATGCATTTTATACATGCTGAACCTGTGTATACATTCCTTGGTCTATGGTTGCTTTTTTAAGATGAAGCTTTCAATGCGTGAGGGTGTCAGAAGCCACAAAGACATCTCAGACCAATATAAAGCCAATGAGTCTGTCACTGTGATCTACAGAGACTAAAAAGAGGCACAGTAAACAAACTCTATAGCTCCAGATTAAAGAAGTGGATAAGTGAGGCAAAATGTCTATGTAAAGTGGTTTCTAGAAACCTAACCTTGAAGCTTTCCCACCTTCCAGTCTCCGTAGAGAGTCTCCCATTGGCAGAGCCTAAGAGGAAGCCAGGGGACAAGGGAATCTGGGGTCTGTGGTTTCCACACCTACCTCCAGCAACAAGAGTGCATAAGGGTAAGCCTGATGCTGAGAGGAAGAGGGAAATAGTCTGCCTGGATGCCAGTAAGCTACCCCTGTTATTTTAAGTATCTCTAAAAAAGAAAAACGGACAAGTCACACCATAATACTTTATTATCTTAGATTTTTTCCCCCTGTATATTACTGTACCCTGTGCCATTAACAATGTTGGTGAAGCAGCGTTTCTTAAAAGAGTCCTTTACTCTCGCCTCTCGGACTTTTTCCCCAAGTCATAGACACCCGTTCTGCAAGTTTTGATGCTGCTGGCACTTTCATTATCTTACCAGAAGATATTCACTGAAGGTTTCAGAAAACAATCAGTAAGACATTTTAAACAGCATTTGAACTCAATAACGTAACCTGCTAGCAATATATCTGTGACTAGGTTCATACCTGTGCAGACCATCAAAACTATGTCATAACTGCAGCTTAACCAATGTAAAATGCATCCTGATTTCTGAGATCAAAAATGAGGAAAAAAAATGTACATCTTAGACTCAATGAAATGCCGTCATTATTTCAGTTCTCTACCTTTGAAGAACCACAATCATGTGTCATGTCTATTCTCTGTAGACTCTGGTCTTTGTTTCTTTATAAACATTCGATATTCAATGAGCTCTCTACATGTGTGTTTATGTGACTCTAACAGCTACATTCTTTATATGATCAGTGAGATTCTACCGTACCCAGAATATATATGAAAATATACAGTCTACATTTCTTTCGTTAAACTGCCAACTCTTTATTTCCTTGCTGCGCTTATTCATCTCCTCTAAGCCTCTTAAGAAAAACATGCCTTATGTATGTGTTTGTTTGTTTGCTTATTACAGCACATGAACAGAATATTATGGAGCCATCACAGGGAACAATAATCCCTCAGACAAGGGATTTCAGCTTTTACCAACTTGAGAACAATGTATTATTTCCTTCTATGCAATCCCATTGGGAAGAAATGTCCTCCTTTACAAATGATGTACCCAAACTGCAATTAAGCAATTGTCTTACAGGTTCCAGAACTGAATTTTTTCTTTGTCTTTTGGCCTCTGAAGGGGGTTGTTTTCAGGTGCATTTATGACTCTATCCTGGTGCCATCATCTTTTGGCTTAGCCATTCATTCGGTCCACGCGGGCATGTTGTCAGTTAGAAACTTTTGGTTGCAAGTAAGAGAACGTAAGAGCAAACTGGCTTCAACAACAAAGGGGATTCATTGGTTAATACTGTAAAAAGTTCAGGGGTAGGGTAGGCCTCAGTCATGGTTTGTTCAGGGTTCTACTGTCTTTCTTTGTGATTCTCCACACTTCGCTTTCCTAGGTTAGCTTTATGTTTCCTCATGGTCCCAATGTCTTGGAAGAAGGACAGCCAGATGCTCCTTAGATGGAAGGATGGTGAGACTACTTCTTACATAATTTGGACATGCTGTCAGGAGAGATCAGTCCCTGGAGAAGGACATCATGCTTGATAAAGTGCAGGGTCAGTGAAAAAAAGGAAGACCCTCAATGAGATGGACTGACACATGGATGCAACAGTGGACTCAAGCATCACAATGATTGTGAGCATGGCGCAGGAGGGGGCAGTGTTTCGTTCTGTGGTGCATAGGGTCGCTATGAGTCGGAACTGCCTTGACAACACCTAACAACAACAACAGTATGGTCACAATATGGCTACCAGGAGGGTTTAGTTTTCCATAATTGCTAGTAAAATTGGTGAGTTCTATGCAGATTGGAAGACCCAAAAGCAAATCTTTTGTCTAAGATAGTAAAATACCTAATTGGTTTACCTGGAAAAAGAACTGTATCAAAGCAGTTGGATTTCTGTGACTGGTGTGCCCCATCAGATCCTGCCCTGGAAGCTGGGGGCGGAGGAATAGAATGGACATTGGGGCACTAGATTCAGTGGTAGAATTTTCACCTTCCATGCAGGAGATCCTGGTTGATTCCCAGCCAACGCACTTTCTGCACAACCACCCCTCGTCTGTCAGTGGAGGATTGTGTGTTGCTGTGATACTGAGCAGGTCTCAGCAGAGCTTTCAGACTAAGACAGACTAGGAAAAAAGGACTGGAGATCTACTTCCAAAAATCAGTCATTGATCACCTCATGGATCACAATGGTCTGATCCGCAACTGACCATGGGGATGATACAGGACAGTTAGCATTCTGTTCCATTGCGCGTGGTGTTGCCGTGAGTCGGGGGCAGACTAGGTGGCAGCCAACAGCTACCACCATGTACACTCTCGGTACATGGTGATTTTACTTTCCTCTTTGTATGTATTCTTCATACTGTGCTTTTTTTACCCCTTGAAAAAAAAATTTTTTTTTTTTCCTGTAACTAATACTTGAAACTTTCCTCCAATATTCATTCATTAAGTTTCTTGCCACTTGGGTCTTGGGACAATGGAGAGCATCCATGTTGGGATGACCATCCTTCATTTAGATCAGGTTGTTTCCTGTTGATCCTGAATGCTGTTGTTTCAGTCTGCTTTTTTTTTTTTTTTTTTTTTTCCCTGAAAGCTCTTTTTCTTCTAACCAAATGAGTACACATGGAATGAGAAAAGCAAAAGCAAGTTTTCATGTTCTTTTTCATGCTCCCTAGATGCGGCAGAGGGAAGAAGGACATTAATGACATGTCCCAGCAGGCTTCAGATCCCCATGGATCTGGTTCTGCTTCACCTCATCAAGGAAACTTCAACAGTTGTGTCTACAGATAGAATACGACCTCAGGGTTGCCTCTTCCGTGGGATATTCTGGTAGAGTCAAGTTGTTGACGAGAATGGACAAGAATTCAGGGGATACTCTGGGTAAACCCTGGTGGTGTAGTGGTTAAGAGCTTGGCTGCTAACCAAAAGGTCAGCAGTTCACATCCACCAGCCACTCCTTGGAAACCCTATGGAGCAGTTCTGCTCTGTCCTATAGGGTTGCTGTGAGTCTGAACTGACTCGATGGCACCTAATAACAACAACAGCTCTGGGTAAACAAACATAATTCAGCAATACTGCCAAGTTATATTACTAAATGCAAATTATAGTCTTAAAATTTGAATATAGCGTTTGTCCTGAAATTAAAACTATAGAATTATTATCATGTTGCACCCTTCTTCTTATATATTAAGTCCTGCTGGCTTCAACTAATTGGAGGGCCTTGCTCTAATGGATATAACATAAGCCATCCAGTGGAGCTAAATGGTTATTAATAAAATATTAACGCATTTATACATTACTATATTTTATTGTAAACACTACCAGCCATTTTGTTCTTTTTAGAACCAAGACTCAATGAGCCCAAGGATTAAATCCTTTTTAATTTAATATTTTTATCAGAGTAACATATTTTCAAAATCAAGTAATATTGCAGATCTACTAATGAAAAACAGATACTCTCAAATCCTCCCGTCCTCACTTCTGAATCTAGCCACTGTCAATTTTTCTAGATTTTCTTTGGGGATTTACCACCGTATTTTTTAATAATATAATTATACTGCTACTTTTTTATTTTCTACTAAGGATGATTTTCATTTTCTTACCCACTTTTCCTAACCCAGACTAAACATACTTTAAACATACTTACATTTTCTTTCTCTCTCTCTCTCTCTTCTTCCCTCTGCCCCCTTCCTTTCTTCCTGTCTCTCTCTGCCCCACCTCTGTCTTCCTCTCATACTGTTTCCCTCCCAATTCTCCCAATGCAGTATAGTTATATCATAATGTTGTATTAAATCAGTTTTGTGTTTACATTATCATGTCTATGTCAATAACACCCCCAGTGGGGCTAAATAGTATATTATGATTACATTTCCTTTCAGTTGTTGGCAACTGATACCAAGGTGTTTTCAAAAATGACCGTAACAATTTTCACTTCTTCTATCAGCAGTGTTTGAGATTTTTAGTAGCTCCTCATCCTTGTCAACGATTGATATTGTTGGTTTTCCCCATTTAGCCAGTTTGGTGGATGTGGTGGTATCTCATATGGAATTTCAGTTTGCATTTCCCTGTTGTCTAATGTCTAATTTCATATGTTTACTGACCACTTGGATGCCCTCTTTTGTGAAATGCCTGTTCAAAATCTTTTGCCTATTTTCCTATTTGAAGTTCTGAATGATAATATTGAATAGTCTAGATTATAATTTGGGAGCACATTTTTAAGAGCATGGAACAATTCCACGATTGCAGGTCAAGGCATTTTGCCTGTATATAGTTGCTGCAGCTTATTGAGTGTAACTGAATAGTTCTGCAAAGCTTCCTAGGGGGAATATGCCTCTCCATGTGCCTCCATAAATTAAAAGCTGCCATAAACAAAACATATTTTTGGCAACTGGTATTTAACACCTGAAATGTAAGTGGGGCATTTTCTTCCATTCCAATGGCCATATGCTCCAAGCTGACAACTCTGTGAATGTTTACCCCTTGGACAAATGCTGACATGTCACCACTTGACAGATGGTGAGTGGCAGTTGGACCCTGGCTTACCTATAGGGCATCTGCTCCTCACTGCTTTCCTGGCGAGGTCAGCATGCTCTGGAGCACATGCCTATCTAAAACTTAGAGCAATGACATTTCCCTTCCCGAGTGGGTATGAAACAGCCCGTAGCAGTGGCCTCACTGTTGTTGTTAGGTGCCGTCGAGTTAGTTCTGACTCTTAGTGACCCTATGTACAATGGAATGAAACACTGCCCAGTCCTGTGCCATCCTCACAATTGTTGCTATGCTTGAGCCCACTGTTGCAACCACTGAGTCAGTCCATCTTGGTGAGGGTCTTTCTCTTTTTCCCTGACTTCTCCAGAGACTGGTCCCTCCTAGTAACATGTCCAAAGTATGTGAGATGAAATTGGATAGTCTAGATCATAATTTGGGAGCATGTTTTTAAGAGCATGGAACAATTCCACTATTGCAGGGCCAGGCCTTTGGCCTGAATATAGTTGCCATAGCTTATTGAGTGTGACTGAGTAGTTCTTCAAAGTTGTCTAGGGGGAACATGCTTCTCCATGTGCCTCCAGAAATTAAAAGCTGCCATAAACCAAACATAATTTTGCTTCTAAGGAGCTCTCTGCCTGTACTTCTTCCAAGACAGTTTTGTTCCTTCTTCTGGCAGTCCATGGTATATTTGATATTCTTTTCCAACACCATGAAGACACTAGAATGACTTTATATGACACAAATTGGGAAATGACCTTTTGAAAAGTTGAGGTTTGAGTATTGTTTCATCTTTAAAGACAGAGGTAAAAAGGACAGGGACGTAGATGGTCTCTATGAAGCTCTGTCTCCTTATCTGTAAAATGGGGATAATTATACAACCTTTTCAAGGTTGTTGTGAAGTTAGAGATAATATATGCACTGTGTCTAATCTAGAGAAGGAAAGTATTCAAACTGTAAACAGAGGGCATGGAAGTCCTTGTTTTAGTTATCTACAGTGCATTATAGACCCCAAAACATAGTGGCTTAAAGCAACAATGATTTATTATTTGTTAGATTATGTTGATAGACTGGACTCAACCAGACAATTTTTCTGCTCCTTATGGTGGAGACTGAGGTCACTCATATGGCTGCTTTCAGCTGGGGACTTGACTGGGGCTGGAGCATTCAGGGGGGCCTCTAATTCTTTCTGGCCTTGTGCCTTGTGAACTCTCAGCATTTAGTAGACTGAAGCCAGATGTTTCTTTCCTTCCCTTCCCCCACCCTGCCTACCTTCCTTCCATCCATCCTTTCTGGCATCTGGTTTTGCCTTAGGCCTATAACTACCACAGCATCTTTTGCCCCACATTCTATTGGTAAAAGCAGCTCTATTAATTTTCTAGTACTGCATAATAAATTACTACAAACATAGCAGCTTAAAACAGTTCTGTAGGTTAGAAGTCCAAGCAAACTCAGCTGGGTTCTCTGTTTAAGGTCTTACAAGGCTAAAATCAAAGTGTTAACTAGGTTGGCTTTTATCTGGAGACTTTGGGAAAGAATCAGCTTCCAAGCTTGTTCAGGTTATTGGCAGAACACAGCTCCCTGTTTTCTTGCTGGCTGTCGTGTGAGGACCACTTACTGCTCCCCGAGGCTGCTCACTATGCTTCTAATATTGCCACCTCCATCTTCAAATCAGAGACAGTGCGCATTTAGTCCCTCTCATACTTTCATTCCCTTTGACTTCTTCTTCTGCCACAGCCAGAGAAAGCTCTCTGCTTTTAAGAGCCCATGTGATTATACCAGGCCCACCCAAGTAATGTCTCTATGTGAAGGTTAGCTGAACCATATGATATGACACAATCACAGAGTGATATCTCATCATATTTACAGGCTATGGGGATTAGGGTGGGAAATCTTTGGGGGGCATTTTATTATGTCATAGAACCAAGTCCAGATTCAAGGGGAGAAGATGGGAGGGTCATAAGGGTACAGGAAAGGGGGCATCATTGGTAGCCATATTTGCAAATTAAGTATCACAAACTGGGTGTGACTGATTATACAGTAGTAGGTGTGAGTCTTTGGCAGAGTTGTGTCACCAAGCAAAGCAGGCAGCAGAAATTCTTATGATTTTCTCAGCAGGTCTCTTCCATTCCTTTGAAACAGGTGACCCCTAGATTATAAGATCCATGAGAACCAGGTCTTTGTCCTGTTCACTGTTGTATTCCCAGTGCCTAAAGAGTGTCTAACAAAGTTCAGATAAGTGTTAGTTGAACAAGCGAATTACCATCTGCAATTCAAGGTGGTCCAACCCTAGGTATAGGGTACACATAGAATGGACTTTCATAGGTGATGCTTATCCAGTAAATAAGCAACTCTCTGTTGATCTCAGAATGCTCTCATAAGAAATAGTTATTAATGAACAGCTTTCCATTGAGTGTCTGCTCTGAGCAAGGCAGGCCCTGGAGGGAAATGCGAGAAAGAGCACATTCCTACTCTCAAGACTAGCATTTGACGTTGTCGGGAGGGAAAAAAAAATCATATAAAAAGATTAGGGGCAATGCCAGTCAGTAGACTTATATAGGGGTATAGTCAATAGGGAAATGATTTAAAAATTTGAAGAGGGCATTAGTACAGACTGTTCGGCCTTTAGAGGAGCAAGTACATTTGATTTGGATCTCAAATAGTGAATGTCATGTGAGTACAAGGAAAGAATGGTGAAGATGATCTTAGAGGGGAAAAATGGATAACACCAAATAAACAAGATAAGAAATAAATAAATATGTATATAAGGAATTAAAAAGAATAAAAAGATTAGTTGGCTGGTTCAGAGGGATTCTGGGTAATACATTTGGAATGTAGGCCAGGACCCAGTCATGGAAGGTCTAAAGTTCCAGGCTAGAGAGTTGGGTTTTATCTTACGGGAAATGAGGGTCAGTACTCCTTCCATATCCCTTGGATCATTTCAGCGTGCTCAGCTGACTTCTATCTGCCAGTATCAGCAGATACTGATTATGATTTTCTGTATGAAAAGTTTGAGGACTTTTCTGGAACCATGAAGTGCTACTCTGGCTGTGCATGGTGGTTAAAAAGTAGCAGGGACTTAACTTTCTTCTCCTGGGACCAGCCCTCAACCAATGGCTGATGATAAGGTGGTGTATCCCCAGCTCCCTCACTTAGTGTGGGAGAATTTGAAGTATGAGTTTAATGCCATTTCCCAGAGTTTTTCCACAGGATTGAGTTCCAGTTGCCCATTATGGTAGGTGGTTCCGTAACACGCTCTTACTGGCTGCCTTTCTTTCCCCATATCACTTCCCCACTCCCCTGCTCATGTTCCCTGAATCTCCCAAATAAACTTTGGAAACTGAAATCCTTGCCTTAGGGTCTGTTTCTGGAGGAACCCAAATCAAAATAGTGAATCACTGAAGATTTTTCATGGCAGACTGACATGTTCAAACCTTTCCTTTTGAACTTCAGTTGACAGCGTAACAAAGTTTGAGGTTGATGGGCAGCACACTGAGTGACCTGGAGTTCAATAGAGGTGAAGTAATGTCACAATTTTTCCATTCTACACTGGATGTATAAGAGACAGACCCTGTTGGTACACAGGAGGGAGTCTTGCTTTCCATTAATCCTCTCGGTCCCTGCTTCTCAAATTCTGATTAGAACCAGAAGGATGCACGTCTCCATCGAGTTCACTGACAAATGGCTTTTACTCTTTAATTGTATTATCTGAGATTTATACTGTTTGTAAAAACAGTCCTGGTAGCTTCAACCATTTTCCGTTCAAAGATTATGCCTTTCTGGGGACTGGCCTCAGGGTTTCGTATACTCTTACCACACCTAAGAATTTCTAAACAGGTAATTTCTGAAAAACTCTCCTTGTCCCAATTCCTACATTAATTTAATTAATCTCTTATTAAATATACTATGAGGAGTTATTATTTCAAAGCAAGAAAGCAGAATCCACAACAATAGTTAAAAAAACAACTGTTACAAGATCAAAGGTGGCTGTGGCATGAAATCAAAGGGTGGAAAGGGAATGAGTGGTAAGGGACCAGGTGGGGCTGTGTTCACTCAGTCTTTGTCTCCTCGGCTTGTCAGAGAATTATCCTGCAGCGATCATGTATAGAACGCTCATAAATCCCTTTCACAAATAAGAATCATTTGTGACAACCTTGAATCTAAAATCTAGATGAGCGAAGAAATATGTAATCAACCCTTTGACAACCTTGTGTGAATTCAGAGGCATAACTAGGTTCGGCAGGTAGAGTGCATGCCCTGGGCACTGCTTACGGAAGGGTTCGAATGAGCAGTTTCCACTGCCAGCAGTGAGAGATCATTCAGCAATTTAAAACTAATTGCCATAGGTGCTATTTTCTGTAGATTGGCCCCCTGTGCCAGTCCTTTCTGATATGTGTAGCAGCTGAATCCCTGATAACACACTCTCGCATTTTCGTAGCCAGCTCTCTGGCCAGGAGAGGAATCCTTTCATATAAGGTCATGTCTGTTTGAAGCCCCGCATTTATTCAGCTGTGGGAGCATAAGCATCAGAGCAGAGGTGAGGGACCATGAGGCTCAGTTTCTGGTGTGTTATTTTTATGCTGCTGTGGCCTATAGCAGAGTCTTAACCCACAGGAAGAGCTCGATACATGTTTGTTAAATAAATAAATTGCTTAGAAATCTCCTAAGATGAGGTATAGGCCATAGGATAAAACCCTGAGGGAGTGAGCTTACAGCTGAATGTACACATGAAAGATGAGCTTGGCCACCCGTGAAAATAAGCCACAATCAGATGCTAGGAATTCCAAGTATGCATAAAGGAAATATGAAAATAGCCGCCAAGGAATCATAGCTTTGTCTAGGTCTCTTTCACTGGCAATGTGTTTACGAGCTGATTTTATTTATTTTGGGCAAGCAAATCGTGGTATTCTCTCAACAAATGAGCTGGACAGTAATAAAGAAGTAAGTAAAAGGAAATGCGGTGAAGAAGTCTGGGCAGATATGCTTTGCTTAGTAGTGAAGGATACTGTGTCTCTAATGGAGCTCAATTCCTAGGGGCATTGCCCTTACTTAGAAGAGCATCTATTCTACCCCCGGTATATATATAGAGCTGGTGTATACGCACACATACACACATACACACACACACACACAGAGACACACATGCACACACAGAAATCATGGTTAATATCGCATAAGCAATTCCACAGCTAACACCATATTGGGCATGAAATGGTTCAGCGGTCATGCCTCTGGCATGCTCTTCTTGTGGGACGCTTAGTGGTGTTACCCAGGGAGAAGCACTATGTCACCCAAAGTAGGGAGCCGACGTGGGCATGGCAGGGTGCTCTGCTGGAAGAGGTGGCAGGACCAAGCAGAGATCCTGGTCATCTCTGGTAACAGGTAGCCGGCATTTTGCTGCAAGCGTTGGAGAGGCAAATCCTTTGTAAATATTACACTGAAAGAGAATGGTATGTGTTCCCAGATGCAGAAGCCAAGGGCTATTTTCAAACAATAAGCAAAGACCCTGAAACAATACAATAGCCACCATCTATTGGAGCCCTGGTGGCACAGTGGTTAAGAGCTCAGCTGCTAACCAAAAGTTCAGCAGTTCGAATCCACCAGCCGCTCCTTGGACATCCTATAGGGCAGTTCTACTCTGTCGTATAGGGTTGCTATCAGTTGGAATCGACTTGACGGCAACGGGTTGGTTTTTGCTTTATAGAGCTCCCACTATGTGTCACATGTTGCATGTGTCTCAGCCTCAGCACAGTGTGATCAGATGTGTGTCCCCATTTCAGAGATAAGATAGATAGGAACAAAGCACAAGGTCATGAACATGTAAGACGCAGAACAAAGATTCAAAACTAGGGTGTGTGATTTTGCAAATCCAAAATCTTTGCAGTGCACTGCCATGCAATATCTCAGCACAGAACAGAGCAGGAAAAGGCTTCATTTGCTATGTCTGAGAGGGCCAACAGGCTTGTAAATGGAAGAGGAACCCAAACCAGAGAATTACCAAGATGCAGGTTCAGGGTTCTTATCTGTCTTAGCTTCCTAGGGCTGCCCTAACAAAACACCACAAACCAGTGGCTTTGAAGAAGAGAAATTTATTGTTTCACAGTTCTGAAGACTAGGAGCCCAAATTCAGGTTGTCATCAGGGTCATGCTCTGGGGGAAGATCCTTCTTTGTCTCTTCCAGCTTGTGGTCGCCCCCAGCATCTATTGGCATTCCTTGGTTTGTAGATCCATCTTCGCTAGGGTGTCCTCCTGTGTGTTCTCCCCTTCTATAAGACACCACTCAGAAGCAATTAGGACTCACCCTACTCTGGTATCATCTCCGTAACGGATCACATCTTAAAAGAAAGACCTTATTTCTAAACAAGGTCATATTCATTGGTACCTCGATTAGGACTTCAACAATCTTTTTGGGGAAAACAGTTCAATTCATAACATTATCAGGTCCCTAATAAGGAACAAGAATCCCTGGGCAATGTAAATGGTTAACACACTCAGTTGCTAAACGAAAGGTTGAACATTTGAGTCCACCCAGATGTGCCTCGGGAGAAAGGCCTGGTGATCCACTTCTGAAAAATCAGCCATTGAAAACCCTATGGCACACAGTTCTACTCTGACACACATGAGGCCACCATGAGTCAAATTGACTTGACTGCAATTGTTTGCTTTAATAGGTAACAACCTGGACTGATATTAGAATCTACTGAATAGCCTTATGCTTGTAAATGACTAACTCTATATTTAGCATTTTCCTCACACGTCTGTCAGTTTGTTTTACTGTGGTAGGTTGTGTGTTGCTGTGATGCGGGAAGCTATGCCACCTGTATTTCAAATACCAGTAGGGTCACCCATGGCAGACAGGCTTTAGTGGAGCTTCCAGACTAAGACAAACTAGGAAGAAGGACCTGACAGTCTGCTTCTGAAAAAATTGGCCAGTGAAAACCTTATGAATAGCCGCAGAATATTGTCTGACATAGTGCTAAGATGAGCCTCTCACGTTGGAAGACACTCAAAATACAACTAGGGGAAGAGCTGCCTCCTCAAAGTAGAGTAAACCTTAGTGACATGGATCAAATAAAACTTTCAGGACCTTCATTTAATGATGTGGCATGACTCAAAATGAGAAGAAACAGCTGCAAACATCAATTAATAATCAGAATGTGGAATGTACAATGTATGAATCAAGGAAAAGTGGGAGTCACCATAAATGAAATGGAATGCATAAAGATCGATATTCCAGGCATTGGTGAGCTAAAATGGACTGGTATTGGCCATTTTGAATTGGACAATCATCTGGTCTACTATGCTGGGAATGACAAATTGAAAAGGAATGGCATTGTGTTCATCATCAAAAAGAACATTTCAAGACTTATTCTGAAGTACAATGCTGTCAGTGATAGGATAATATCCATATGCCTGCAAAGAAGACCAGTTAATACAACTATTATTCAAATCTACGCATAAACCACTAATGCCAAAGGTGAGGAAATTGAAGATTTTTTATCAACTCCTGCAGTCTAAAACTGATCAAAATGTGATCAAGATGGATTGATAATTACTAATGATTGGAATGTGAAAGTTGGAAACAAAGAAGAAGGATCTGTAGTTAGAAAATACGGCCTTGGTGATAGAAATGACACCAGATATCACATGATAGAATTTTGTGAGACAAAGGACTTAATCATTGCGGGTACCTTTTTTCAACAACATAAATGGTGACTATACACGTGGACCTTGCCAGACGGAATACACAGGAATCAAATCAAATACATCTGTGGAAAGAGATGACGGAAAAGCTCAACGTTCTCAGTCAGAACAAGGCCAGGCTGACTGTGGAACAGACCATCAATTGTTCATATCCAAGTTCAAGTTGAAGCTGAAGAAAATTGGAGCAAGTCCATAAGAGCCAAAATACAACCTTGATTATATCCCACCTGAATTTAGAGACCTTCTCAAGAATAGATTTGATGCACTGAACACTAATGACTGAAGACCAGACAAGTTGGGGAATGGCATCAAGGACATCATACATGAAGTAAGTAAAAGATCATTAAAAAGACAGGAAAGGAAGAAAAGTCCAAAATGAGTGTCAGAAGAGACTCTGAAACTTGCTCTTGAATGTAGAAAATAGCTAAAGTGAAAGGAAGAAATGATGAAGTAAAAAGCTGAACAGAAGATTTCAAAGGGTGGCTGGAGAAGACAAAGTGAAGTATTATAATGACATGTGCAAAGATCTGGAGTTAGAAAACCAAAAGGGAAAAATACGCTAAGCATTTTGCAAGCTGAAAGAACTGAAGAGAAAATTCAAACGTCGAATTGCAATATTGAAGGATTCTACGGGGAAAATATTGAACAGTGCAGGAAGGAGATGAAGGAATACAAAGTCAGTGTACCAAAAAGAATTGGTTGACATTCAGCCATTTCAGGAGGTAGCATATGAGCAAGAACTGATGGTACTGAAGGAAGTCCAAGCTGCCCTGAAGGAAATGGTAAAAAACAAGTCTCCAGGAATTGATGGAATACCAAATGAGATGTTTCAACAAACAGATGCATCTCTGGAGGTGCTCACTCATCTATCAAGAAACTTGGAAGACAGCTACCTAGCCAACCAACTGGAAGAGATCATATTTGTGCCATTCCAAAGAAAGGTGACCCAACAGAATGTGGAGATTATCTAACAATATCATTAATACCATACACAAGTAATATTTTGCTGAAGATCGTTCAAAAGTGGTTGCAGCATACATCGATAAGGAAAAGCCAGAAGTTGGAGCTGGATTCAGAAGGGGACATGGAACTAGAGATATTATTGTTGATGTCAGATAGATCTTGGCTAAAAGCAGAGAATACCAGAAAGATGTTTATGTGTGTTTTATTGACTATGCAAAGGCATTTGACTGTGTGGATCATAACAAATTGTGCCCATGGAGAACCTGTACATAGACAAAGAGGCAGTCGTTTGAACAGAACAAGGGGATACCATATGGTTTAAAGTCAGAAAAGGTGTGTGTCATGATTGTATCCTTTCACCATACTTACTCAATCCATATGCTGAGCAAATAATCCAAGAAACTGGACTGTATGAAGAAGAACATGGCACCAGGATTGGAGGAAGGCTCATTAATAACCTGTGATATGCAGATGACACTACCTTGCTTGCAGAAAGTGAAGAGGACTTGAAGCACTTACTGATGAAGATCAAAGACTACAGTCTTCAGTATGGATTGCACCTCAAGATAAAGAAAACAAAAATCCTCACAACTGGACCTATAAGCAACATCATGATAAGTGGAGAAAATATTGAAGTTGTCAAGGATTTCATTTTACTTGGATTCACAATCAACCTCATGGGAGTTGTGGTCGGGAAATCAAACGACTTGTTGCATGGGGTAAATCTGCTGCAAAAGACCTCTTTAAAGTGTTTGCAAGCAATGATGTCACTTTGTGGACTAAAGTGTGCCTGGCCCAAGCCATGGTATTTTCAATTTCTCATATGCATGTGAAAGCTGGACAATAAGTAAGGAAGACTGAAGAATTGATGCCTTTGAATTACGGTGTTGGTGAAGAATACTGAATATACCATGAACTGCCAGAAGAACGAACAAATCTGTTTTGGAAGAAGTATAGCCAGAGTGCTCCTTAGGAAGCGAGGATGGCGAAACTTTGTCTCACATACTATGGACATGTTATCAGGCGGGACCAGTCCCTGAAGAAGGATATAATACTTGCTGAAGTAGAGGGTCAGCAAAAAAAGAGGAGGACGCTTAATGAGTTGGATTGACACAGTGACTGCAACAATGGGCTCAGGCATAACAAAGATTGTGAGGATAGTGCCGAACCGGGCAGCATTTCGTTCTGTTGTACATAAGGTCGCTGTTTTAAGTTATCTAGTGCTGCTATAACAGAAATACTATAAGTGGATGTCTTCAACAAACAGAAGTTTATTCTCTCAAAGTCTAGTAGGCTAGAAGTCCAAATTCAGAGCATCAGCTCCAGAGGAAGTCTTTCTTTCTGTGTCAGCTCTGGGGGAAGGTTCTTGTCATCAGTCTTTCCTGGGGTAGGAGTTTCTCGACACAGGGAACCTGGGACCAAAGGATGTGCTCTTTTCCTGGCACTACTTTCTTGATGTTATGAGGTCCCCATGTCTCTCTGCTCGTTTCTCTCTTTTATGTCTCAAAAGAGATTGGCTTAAAACGCAACCTAATCTTGTAGATTGAGTCCTGCCTTATTAACATAATTGCCTCTAATCCCGCTTCATTAACATCATAGAAGTAGGATTAACAACACATAGGAAAATCATATCAGATGAGAAAATGGTGGATCATCACCCAATACTGGGAATCATGGACTGGCCAAGTTGAATTCTGGAGGACAAAATTCAATCCGTTAACAGTTGTTGTAAGTTGGAACTGACTCAATGACAGCTATCAACAACCACATACTTATCATTTAGGAATGCATACATTTAAAGTATCTCTTTCAGGTCTTATCACAGAGATAGCTCTTGATCACCACAGAAGATCCAAGACTATGATCTCCAGAGGGGGCAAACCCTTCCATCAGCAGACTCTGATCTAGACGGCAGCCATTATCAGATTTGATTCCCTCTACAGGATGCAGCTGCCTCAAACAAACGAAAGTTGCCATCCTCGAGGAATTCTCACTGTGCAGGTAATGGCATTAAACCTGTAAGTACAGATCAAGCTCATCATCTTTTCATGTGAACTCCTGCAGTTTGTCACACAGTGAGCTTAAAAGACTGCAAGTTTGTAATAGACACACAGCTGGTCTTCTCCTATCCCAGATAATGTCGTTTGAGACTGACGAGACAAGATAGGGTGTGTAGTGGAAATCGTAGTAATATTTATGAAACGGATTAGCATTTAAGCAAGTAAAAGCACCTATAGTCACATCAGGGAGACTAAAATTTGTTAGCATTGTTAGGGGTAATTATTCTGCATGTGAAAGCTGGACAATGAATAAGGAAGACCAAAGAAGAACTGATGCCTTTAAATTGTGGTGTTGGAGAAGAATATTGACTGTACCATGGACTGCCAGAAGAATGAACAAATCTGTCTTGGAATAAGTACAGCCAGAACGATCCTTAGAAGCAAGGATGGCGAGACTTCGTCTCATGTACTTTGGACATGTTATCAGGAGGGACAAGTCCCTGGAAAAGGACATCATGCTTGGTAAAGCAGAGGGTTGGTGAAAGAGAGGAAGACACTTAAGGAGATGGATTGACAAAATGGCTGCAACAATGGCTCAAGCATAGCAACGTTTGTGAGGATGGGTCAGGACTGGGCAGTGTTTCATTCTGTTGTACACAGGGTTGCTATGAGTTGGCACTGATTCGATGGCACCTAACAACAACAACAACAACAATGACATTGTTTTTCTGGATATAAACTGTTCCCTAGCCACAGCCAGGAAGAACTCACTTCCTCTCACTACCAGGACAAAATATTACAAGTCCCCTTTCCTGTCCTTAGTCTGGCCTTGGCAGTTGGCCAATCTCACTCTGACCCATAGGTTACTGTCTGTGCTCAGGGGAAAGTAGAAAGTGCCTGTAATCAAGCTGGAAGGATTTGTTCCAAGACTGAAATTACCCGAGGGGATCTTCAGAAAGGGCAGAATGAAAGCAAAGGTATGCAAATAGAACCAGGAAGGGGGAAAGATTAAATGTTGCTATTTGAATGCATACACCTCTTCATGTTTAATAAGTACTCATAGATCTGCGGAAGAAAGTTTCAGAAAAAATCGTTAGAAATAGTATCCCAGCTGAGCCACTTGTACCCTGAGGCCGGACACTGGTTTTCTGTATTTGAACTGGTACAGGAGCGCTTGCTTTCATTCCGTGTTCAGTATCCTAGTTTTTCAGGCTCGGGGTCTGAACTTACACTGTTTTTCCTGACCAGCATCTACCACCACCCGATTCTGTTATTATCACCTTGAGTTCCTTTAGGGAACCGTTCTGCCCCCCAGCTGCTTTGAGTGGAGCCGACTTATTTCTTCCTCACAGACCCAGGAATGAGCATGTAACTGTGATTAGTTAGAGATGGACACATGACCCAAGCTGGTCCAAAAAGAGTCAATTGTAAGACTTTTTTTTCTCCATAACTACTGAAAAAGAAACTCTTCTTGGCAGGTTTGCTTTCTCTTCTGATGCGATACAGACGTGGAGTTGTTGGTGGACACTTTGCCACCAGGAAGGGGAGCCATCATGCTAGTGAGGGAGAGAAACCGAGTTCTGATGACACTGTTTGAGCTCCTGGTCCTGTCATGCCTGAAGCTAGCTTATCTCTGAACTTTTCAGGTACTGTTCTTATAGATTATCTGCCATTGTCCAAGCCACTTTGAGTTAGGTCACTTTCAACTAAAAGAATCCTGATGGATATACTTCTCAGGTCATTTCTAGGGACTAGAGATTGGCCCTAAACCTCAGCCATACTGCTTGGGATCCTGCTGTCAGAACTCTTTGATTTTGAGGGTTTTTCTGAATCTTTACTTACTGCCCTATTTCTTTACGGTGGTTCTCAACTGTGAGCAATTTTGTACCCCAGGGAATATGTGGCAATATCTGGAGCCATTTTTGGCTTAACTGGAAGAGGGGTTGCTACTGGCCCATAGTGGGTGCAGGCCAGTGGTGCTGTTAAACATCAGTAATGCACAAGACAGCCCCACAGGGCAAAGAATTATTTAGCCCCAAATATCAACTGTGCTGCTGTTGAGAAAACATGCTTTTGATGTTATAATCTGCCTGTCTCCCAGGGACTAGCACTTATTCTAAATCTTGCCACTATTTATTAATTCTTCATTCAACAATCATACATTAGGATCTTCCTCTGGCCAGTGTTGTACTTATGTCCAAAGGTGCAGAGAGTGTCAGGACCCAGTCTGCTATCAGGGAACTTATAGATGTACTTGACCCACTAGTCTTTGTGCCTGTACACCCACCTACCACTTGCTCCAATAACCTTCCGGAACCTGATCTACCCTGGGACTCTGCCTAGTCTTGAGGCATTGGACATTCTGAACATGGTCCATTCCATTGCCTCTTGAATCGACTCATAATAAGTAACATTCATCATCCCAAATAGTTATTTTTAGCATAGCAATGCATCACTTGTAATGGTAATGGAGAATTTTCCGAAGTACAGATTTTGCATGGGTTAAAGGAACTTGAACTTGTTAAGTCTTTTTTTTTTTTGGCTTGTTTTGGCTTTTATGGACTCTTCCTCTGGGGAAACAGCAGACCATAATTATGCCTTTTGGGCTTCGTGAAGTAGTGAGTAATGGGTGCTGGCTGCAAGGAGACTGTTTACAAATGTAAGGGAAGTGAATGCAAATTTGGTGCTCTGTCTAGAGCATTTGTGGTATATAATTCTGGAAAACTGCTTGCTCTGTCTGGTGGCTAACCTCTCAAGGTGTCCTTTCAGCATTGTTATGCTAGCAGTGTGTTTCAGATCTCAGAGCTTGGATCTAAAGGACTGGCTTTTGTATGTGAACAAGGGGCAGGAGGAAGAATTACAGGAGTGTATGTTTTTTGTCTAGGTGAATCAGATGGACGAAACAGGTTGCTGGGGAATGCCTTGTGACTGCTATTTTGAAAACCTGGTCGTGTATTTTTAGCCTGCAGAACCTCGGCTGTGACACGTTTCCTCATGGGGACATGGCAGGGCTGCTGAGAGGAGGGAAACCCCAACACTGCTTTCTTTCCTGTAACAGCATGCTGGGCAGGAAGGCCAGGAGAGCCCTTTTGAATTCTAGCTGTGCTAATCTGAGAGTCTACACGGACCCAGTCTCCAGCTTTGCAAAGTTATTTTTTAACAACAACAACAAAAAATATGCCCTGGGGCCAGGCTGGCTGCTAAGAAGGCGCTAGCAGTGGAGTTGCAGGTGATAAAGCAGTAAAAGCTCCGTAAATAAAGCCAAAACGCTGCTCCCCGAGAACAAACTGTTCATAATTAACACCTGGAGGTGGCCTGAGGAATGACCTCACTGGGTCTCTTCCTTTGTCCTCATTAAATAGCCCTATACCCAAGGAAAGCAGAGCCATTGTTCAGCCTTTCACGATTTCTGCACAGCTGGGGAGTGGTAGGGAAGAACTTTTAGTCAGATTATTTGTCAGGAACAAAAGAGTGGTATACCTTACTTATTACTTTGATCATTTATGAGCTCCAAATGCTGCCCCAGCACCCTTCTGTCAATTTATTATACTGTGGTGGCTTGCGTGTTGTCATGATGCTGGAAGCTATGCCACTGGTCACCCATGGTGGACAGGTTTCATTGAAGCTTCTAGACTAGACAGACTAGGAAGAAAGGCCTGGAGATCTACTTTCAAAAATTAGCCAATGGAAACTCTATGGATCACAGTAGAATATTGTCTGATACAGAGCTAGAAGATGAGCCCTCTAGGTTGGAAGGCACTCAGAATACACGGTGACCACAGCAATGGACTGACCACAACGATGGACTTGAGCATTTCAGTGAACGTGCAGATGGTACAGGACTGGGCAACATTTCATTCTGTTATTTATGGGGTTGCCATGATTCAGAGCTGACTCAATGGCCACTAACAACAAATGATGTCAGATTAAAAATATCTTCCCCTTTCTTTTTTTTTTTCTTTTTCTTTTGTACTGGTGCACAGAAGAATACTGAAACTAAGTCTAATTTTCTCTCATTGAACTGGGAACATAAGTGAAGATTTCTAAGCTTCGGAATGCACAAATAAGGACAGTTATATATTATACACTTACTATGTGTCTTATAGGGTCACTATGAATCAGAATTGACTAGATGGAAGTAGGTATTTTTTTTTTTTTCAAATGTGCCAGGCAAGGAGCCCCGGTGGTGCAGTGGTTAAAGCATTTGGCTGCTAACTGGAAGATTGCTGGCTGGAACCCACCAGCCGCTCTGCAGGAGAAAGATGTAGCAGTCTGCTTCCATAAAGATTTACAGCCTTGGAAACCCTATGGGGCAGTTCTACATTGTCTTACAGGGTGGCTATGAGTTGGAATCGACCTGCTAGCAGTGGGTTTGGATTTAGTTTGGGTTCATATGCCAGGCATTCTGTCGTGCGTGCTACATTCACTATTCAACTTAAACCTATGAAATAGATGCCATTTTATCTTTATTTTATACATGTAAGCACCATAAGAGCAGCGTCTTATTAACTCTCCTAGAATAGTGCCTCTAATGTAACTGGCATCCAATTATTATTTGTTGAATAATTTATAAATAATGAGATAACTCTAGAAAAGAGAGATGAAGCAAGTTTTCCCCCCCATTGTTCTAGAATAGCTTATCGCAGACCCACCTTTCAACTGGGAACAACTAGCTGGACAAAATATTGGAAAAGTAAGCTATCAAAAGTTAAAAAACAGTAACTAAGTCAGCTCTCCTCAAAGAAGACATAAAAAACAAAATCCTGAACTGACGGGGAGTACAGGAACACAAGCCCAAAATCAATGCCTTCTGTTCCTCTTGAGACATGTGTCAATTCTAATGCAGAAATGGACAGCCAGAGAGGCTGAGGAGAGCTTTCTGAAATTTTACAGGGCTGAGGTACAAATATTGGAGATCATTACCCACCAAAATGTGGAGACCCTAGTAAACACCCTGAGGACAATGAGGTACTGTAAACCTGGTTCAAATCCCATTTTCCACCAATATCTAGATGAGCACATTAGTATATATATATAGAATCCTTCAATATTGCGACTTGAGACCTGAATTTTTTCTTCAGTTTTTTCAGCTTGAGAAATGCTAAGCGTCTTCTTCCTTTTGGTTTTCTAACTTCAGGTCTTTGCACATTTCATTATAATGCCTTACTTTGTCTTCTTGAGCTGTCCTTTGAAATCTTCTATTCCGTTCTTTTACTTTTTCATTTCTTCCATTTGATTTAGCTACTCTATGTTCAGGAGCAAATTTCAGAGTCTCTTCTGACATCCATTTGGTCTTTTGTTTCTTTTCTGTATTTTTAATGACCTTTTTTTTTCTTCATGTATGATGTCCTTGATGTCATCACACAACTCATCTGTTCTTTGGTCATGTGTTCAGTGCATCTAATCTATTCTTGAGATGGTCTCTAAATTCAGGTAGGATATATTCAAGGTTGTACTTTGTCTCTCATAGACTTGTTCTAATTTTCTTCTGTTTCAGCTTGAACATGCATATGAGCAATTGATGGTTTATTCCACAGTTGGCCCCTAGCCTTGTTCTGACTGATGATAGTGAGCTTTTCCATCATTTCTTTCCACAGATATAGTTGATATGATTCCTGTGTATTCCATCTGATGAAGTCCACCTATATAATCACCATTTATGTTGCTGAAAATAGGTATTTCCAATGAATAGGTCATTGTCTTGCAAAATTCTGTCACCTCAGAAAGCATCAAAAGAAGATGGAAGGAACACACAGAGTCACTGTAACATAAAGAATTGGTCAACGTTCAACCATTTCAGGAGGTGGTATATGATCAAGCTGATGATAATGAAGGAAGAAGTCCAAGATACACTGAAGGCACTGGCAAAAAGCAAGGCTTTAGGAATTGACAGAATACCAATTGAGATGTTTCAACAAATGGATGCAATGCTGGAAGCACTCACTCGTCTGTGCCAAGAAATCTGGAAGACAGCTACCTGGCCAACTGACTGAAAGGGATCTGAATTTGTGACCATTCCAAAGAAAGGTGATCCAACAGAATGCAGAAATTATCAAACAATATCATTAATATCACACACAAGTAAAATTTTGCTACAGATAATTCAAAAATTGTTGCAGCAGTAATTCTACAGAAAACTACCAGAAATTCAAGCTTGATTCAGAAGAGGATGTACCAAAAAAAAAAAAAAAAAAAAAACACAACTTATGGCCATTGAGTCAATTCTGACTCATAGTGACCCTATAGGACAGAGTGGAAATGCTCCATAGCATTTCCAAGGAGCGGATGGTGAATGCAAACTGATGACGTTTTGGTTAGCAGCCAAGCTCTTAACCATCATGCCATCAGGGCTCCAGAAGAGGGTAGAGAGCAAGGGATATCATTGCTGGTGTCAGATGGATCATGGCTGAAAGCAGAGAATCCCAGAAAGATGTTTACCTGTGTTGTATTGACTATGCAAAAGCTTTCCACTGTGTGGATCATAACAAATTATGGACAACGTTGTGAAGAATGGGAATTCTAGAACACCTAATTGTGCCCATGTGGAAACTGTACATAGACCAAGAGGCAGTGGTTTGAACAGAACAAGGCGATACTGCGTGGTTTAAAATCAGGAAAGGTATGAGTCAGGGTTGTATCCTTTCACTATACTTATTCAATCTGTATGCTGAGCAAATAATCTGAGAAATAGGCCTATATGAAGAACACAGCAACAGGATGGGAGGAAGACTCATTTACAACCTGCGATATGCAGATGACACAACCTTACTTGCTGAAAGTGAGGAGGACTTGAAGCACTTACTGACGAATATCAAAGACTATAGCCTTCAGTATGGATTACATTTCAACATAAAGAAAACAAAAATAACCTCAATTGGACCAGTAAGCGACATCACGATAAACGGAGAAAAGATTGAAGTTGTCAGGGATTTCATTTTACTTGGATCCACAATCAGCACCCATGGAAACAACAGTCAAGAAATCAAAAGATGTATTTCATTGGGCAAGTCTGCTGCAAAAGACCTCTTTAAAGTGTTAAAAAGTAAAGATGTCACCTTGAGGACTAAGTTGCGCCTGACCCAAGCCATGGTATTTTCAATCGCCTCATATGCATGTGAAGGCTGGACAATGAATGAGGGTAGGTCAAAGTCTAAAAGTAATAGTGTTGGTGGCTAGGAAAATGATTTTTTAAAAAATACTTTATTTAGTTTTTGGTGCAAGTTTACACAGCAGATTAGCTTCCCATTTAAAAATCTCTACATATATTGGATCATAACAAATTATACATAACATTATGAAAAACGGGAATTCTAGAACACTTAATTGTGCTCATGTGCAACGTTTACATAGAACAAGAGGCAGTTGCTCAAACAGAACAAAGGAGTACTGTGTGGTTTAAAATCAGAAAGGTGTGTGTCAGAGTTGTATCCTTTCACCATATGTATTCAGTCTGTATGCTGAGCAAATAATCCAGGAAACTGGACTGTATAAAGAAGAACATGGCGCCAGGATTGGAGGAAGGCTCATTAACAACCTGTAATAAGCAGATGACACTACCTTTCTTACAGAAACTGACGAGGACTTGAAGTACTTATTGATAAAGATCAAAGACTATAGTCTTCAGTATGGGTTGCACCTCAACATAAAGAAACAAAAATTCTCACAACTGGAGCAATAAGCAACATCATCATAAACGAACAAAAGATGGAAGTTGTTAAGGATTTCATTTTATTGGAGCCACAATCAACACTCATGGAAGCACTAGTCAAGAAATCAGACGACGCATTGCATTGGCCAAATCTACTGCAAAAGGCTTCTTTCAAGTGTTAAAAGCGAAGATGTCACCTTGAATACTAAGGTGCTCCTGACCCAAGCTATGGTGTTTTTGATTGCCTCATATGCATGCAAAAGCTGGAAAATGAATAAGGAAGACCAAAGAAAAATTGTTGTATTTGAATTATGGTGTTGGCGAAGAATATTAAATATACCATGGACTGCCAAAAGAACAAACAAATCTGTCTTGGAAGAAATATAGCCAGAATGCTCCTTAGAAGCAAGGATGGTGACACTTTGTCTCGTGTACTTTGGACATGTTATCAGGGGGACCAGTCCCTGGAGAAGTTCATCATGCTTGGAAAAGTCAGCGAAAAAGAAGGCCCTCAACGAGATGGATTGACACAGTAGCTGCAACAATGGGCTCAAACATAGCAACGATTGTAAAGATGGCGCAAGACTGGGCAGTGTTTCGTTCTGTTGTACATAGGGTCTCTATGAGTTGGAACAGACATGACAACACTTAACAACACACATATTGTTCAGTGACATTGGTTACATTTTTTCACATTGTGTCAACATTCTCATTATTTCCATTTTAGTTGTTCTTTTTCCATTATTCTTGCTTTACTGTCACCTCAACCTTCTTGTCTTTGTTTTAGGGTAAATGTTGACCATTTGTCTTCAAATGGATGATTTTTTTTTTTTTTTAATATAAAAGAAGCACAGTGCTCACACGTGATGTGTTTATTTTATGAGCCAATCTGTTATTTAGTTGAAAGGTCACTTCTGGCAGTAGTTTTAGTTCAAACTTTAAAAGGTATCTCAGGGCGATAGTCTTAGGGGTTTCCCAGGTCTCTGGAGGTTCAGTTAAGTCTGGCCTTTTTAAGATTTTGAGTTTTGTTCTACAATTTTCTGCCATTCTATCTGGGACCATCTATTGTGGCTCCTAGGATAATGATTTTAAACAGTGATACACTCAACGTTCTTGATACATGGCAAATATCAAATATTAGAATGTTTTGCTAGCACAAAATTCAAAATGACACTAACCAAGACAGAAATAATTGTAACTCAATCCTATCTAAAGTACAGCTGTGTCTTGCAACATGTATAAAAACATCCATGCTGTTCCTTTTGTCCTCCTTTAGCACTGGGCTGGTGTTAAATGGAACTACTTGCAGTCCTGATGTCAGACTCTCAGAAGGCTGAGTCCCCATACTCCAGGAATCACATAATCTTCCAGCTGGACAGTCCCTGTACCTCCACCTATTGCCTCTTAGTAGCAGGCAGTCTACCCAACTCTACACCAAATCGCCTGACATACTCAGCTCAACATCAGGCAAACATCACGGCCACCACGTGTAAGCCCAGAAAAAGCAAAAAGAAGATTCTCTTTGTTGAATGAAAGCCCAGTGTGCTGGTGAAAAATCTCTTACTGAAGGATTATACTCAGTGCTTTTGTTGGCTATAGTTAATTCTGTGCGATAATCAGCAATTGACTATGGATTCTTAGTCTCACCTGCTCTGTCTAACATCCTCCCACTGTCCCACCTAAAACCAAAACCAAACCAAAATGATTCATTGCCATTGAGTGGATTCTGACTCATAGCGACCCTGTCCCACCTAGTATTATCTTATTCATCTCCACAGATGGAAGAAAGGGAATGAGGCAAGTTTCTCAGATGTAGTCTAGCTGTCTGTCTGTTTTAATAACTGATACCATTATGTGCGCAATATACTATAACCTAGTAATATGTGTATATCATTAAAAAAAATCCCATATAAAAGGGAATATATACATGATCGGTACCTTGATTTTTTTACTGAATATTGTACGTGGGAGCTATGTCTATTTTAGTAGCCATAGAGCTACCTTACCTTTTCTTTTTTTGTTGTTGTAGTTTAGATGAAGTTTACATTTTGAGTTAGTCTCTCATACAAAAATTTATACACACATTGCTATGTGACCCTACTGTGACAGCACACTCCCCCTTTCCACGCCTGATTCCCCATGTCCATTCAACGTACTCCTAACCCTATCTGCCTTCCCATCTCACATCCGGACAGAAGCTGCCCGTTTGTTCTCTTGTATCTGCTTGAGCTAAGAGGCACACTCCTCACGAGTATCACTTTATGTCCCACAGTCCAGTCCAATCCTTGTCTGAAGAGTTGGCCTCAGAAATTGTTTTAGTTCTCGGCTGATAGAGAATCTGGTGGCCATGCTTTCTGGGGTTCCTCCAGTCTCAGTCAGACCATTAAGTCTGGTCTTCTTACTAGAATTTAAGTTCTGCACCCCACCTTTCTCCTGGGACTCTCAGGGACTCTCTGTTGTGTTCCTTGTCAGGGCAGTCATTGGTGGTAGCTGGGCACCATCTAGTTCTTCTGGTCTCAGGCTGAAAAAATCTCTGATTTATGTGGCCCTTTCTATATCTTGGGCTAATACTTTCCTTGTGTCTTTGGTGTTCTTCATTCTCCTTTACTCCAGGTGGTTGGGACCAATTGATGCATCTTAGATGGCCGCTTGCAAGC
The DNA here is from genome assembly GCA_030035585.1 of Dugong dugon. Taxonomy (NCBI): domain Eukaryota; kingdom Metazoa; phylum Chordata; class Mammalia; order Sirenia; family Dugongidae; genus Dugong; species Dugong dugon. Next base: position 13,395,610 of record CM057480.1, on the reverse strand, counting down.
TTTTAAGACCCCAGACGCCACTCACCATAGTAGAATGTAGAACATTTTCTTAATAAGCTTTATTATGCTAATTGACCTAGATGTCTCCTGAAAGCATGGTCCCTAGATCCCTACCCCTGCTACTCTGTCCCTCAAAGTGTTTGATTATATTTAGGAAACTTTTTAGCTTTAGTTTAGTCCAGTTATGCTGACTTCCCCCGTAGTATGTGCTGTCCTTCACCTAAGATAATACTTGTCTACTATCTAGTTAGTGAATAACCCTCTCCCTCCCTCCCCACCCTCGTAACCATCAAAGAATGTTGTCTCTTGTGTTTAAACCTTTTCTTGAGTTCTTATAATAGTGGTCTTATACAATATTTGTCCTTCTGTGACTGACTAAATTTACTCAGCATAATGCCCTCCAGATTCCTCCATGTTATAAGATTTTTCACGGCTTCATTGTTGTTCTTTATCGTTGTGTAGTATTCCACTGTGTGGATATACCATAATTTGTTTATCCATTTGTCCGTTGACGGGCACCTAGGTTGTTTCTATCTTTTTGCTATTGTGAACAGTGCTGCAGTGAACATGGGTGTGCATATATCTATTCGTGTGATGGATCTTATTTCTCTAGGATATATTCCAAGGAGTAGGATAGCTGGATCACATGGTACTTCTGTTTCTAGCTTTTTAAGGAAGCACCATCTCGGTTTCCAAAGTGGTTGTACCATTTTACACTCCCACCAGCAGTGCATAAGTGTTCCAGTCTCTCCACAACTTCTCCAGCATTTATTATTTTGTGTTTTTTGGATTAATGCTAGCCTTATTGGGGTGAGATGATATCTCATTGTAGTTTTGATCTGCATTTCTCTAATGGATAATGATCGTGAGCATTTCTTCACATGTCTGTTAGCTGCCAGAATATCTTCTTTGGGTAAGTGCCTGTTCATATCCTTTGCCCATTTTTTAATTGGGTTATTTGTCTTTTTGTTGTTGAGGTTCTGTAGTAACTTGTGGATTTTGGAGATTAGACGCTGATCAGATTTGTCGTAGTTAAATTTTTTTTCCCAATCTGTGGGTTGTCTTTTTACTCTTTTGGTGAAGTCTTTTGTTGAGCATACGTGTTTGATTTTCAGAAGCTCCCAGTTATCTAGTCTCTCTTCTAGTGCTTGTGCATTGTTATTTATGGTTCGTATTGTGTTTATGCCACGTATTAGGGCTCCTCGCATTGTCCCTATTTTTTCTTCCATGGTCTTTCTCGTTTTCGATTTTATATTTAAGTCTTTGATCCATTTTGAGTTAGTTTTTGTGCATGGTGTGAGGTACAGGTCTTGTTTCCTTTTTTTTGCAGATGGATATGCCAGCACCATTTGTTAAAGAGACTGTCTTTTCCCCAATTAACAGAGTTTGGGCCTTTGTCAAATATCAGCTGATCATAGGTGGATGAATTTATGTCTTGATTCTCAATTCTGTTCCACTGGTCTATGTATCTGTTGTTGTACCAGTACCGGGCTGTTTTGATTACCATGGCAGTATAATAGGTTCTAAAATCAGGTTGTATGAGGCCTCCCACTTTGTTCTTCTTCTTGAGTAATGCTTTATTTATTTGGGGCCTCTTCCCTTTCCATATGAAGTTGATGATTTGTTTCTCCATCTCATTAAAAAATGCCATTGGAATTTGGATCAGGATTACATTGTATCTGTAGATCGCTTTGGGTAGAATTGACATTTTCACAAGTTTGAGTCTACCTATCCATGAGCAAGGTATGTTTTTCGACTTATGCAGGTCTCTTTTGGTTTCTTGCAGTAGTGTCTTGTAGTTTTCATTGTATAGGTCTTTTACATCTCTGGTTAGATTTATTCCTAAGATTTTTATCTTCTTGGGAGCTATTGTAAATGATATTGATTTGGTGATTTCCTCTTCAAGGTTCTCTTTGTTGGTGTACAGGAATCCAACTGATTTTTATATGTTTATCTTGTAACCTGAAATTTTGCTGAAATCTTCTATTAGTTCCAGTAGTTTTCTTGTGGATTCTTTGGGGTTTTCTGTGTATAAGATCATATCATCTGCAAATAGAGATACTTTGACTTCTTCCTTACCAGTTTGGATGCCCTTTATTTCTTTTTCTAGCCTAATTGGTCTAGCTAGGAACTCCAGCACAATGTTGAATAAGAGTGGTGATAAAGGGCATCCTTGTCTGGTTCCTGTTCTCAAGGGGAATGCTTTCAAACTCTCTCCATTTAGGATGATGTTGACTGTTGGCTTTGTATAAATGCCCCTAATTATATTGAGAAATTTCCTTTCTATTCCTATTTTTTAAGTGTTTTTATCATAAATGAGTGTTGGACTTTGTCAAACGCCTTTTCTGCATCGATTAATAAGATCATGTGGTTCCTGTCTTTTGTTTTATTTATGTGATGGATTATATTGATTGTTTTTCTAATGTTGAACCTTCCCTGCATACGTGGTATAAATCCCACTTGATCATGGTGAATTATATTTTTGATATGTTGCTGAATTCTATTGGCTAGAATTCTGTTGAGGATTTTTGTGTCAATGTTAATGAGGGATATTGGTCTGTAATTTTCTTTTTTTGTGGTGGCTTTACCTGGTATTGGTATCAGGGTTATGCTGGCTTCATATAATGAGTTTGGGAGTATTCTATCCTTTTCTATGCTCTGAAATACCTTTAGTAGTAGGGGTGTTAACTCTTCTCTGAAAGTTTGGTAGAATTCTCCAGTGAAGCCACTCGGGCCAGGACTTTTTTTTGTTGGGAGTTTTTTAATTACCTTCTCAATCTCTTCTTTTGTTATGAGTTCATTTAGTTGTTCTATCTCTGTTTGTGTTAGTTTAGGTAGGTAGTGAGTTTCTAGAAATTTGTCCATTTCCTCTAGGTTTTCAAATTTGTTAGAATACAGTTTTTCACAGTATTCTGTTATGATTCTTTTAATTTCGGTTGGGTCTCTTGTGATATCACCCATCTCATTTCTTATACGGGTTATCTTCTTCTTCTCCTGGTTTTCTTTTGTCAGTTTGGCCAGTGGTTTATCAATTTTGTTGATCTTTTCAAGGGACCAGCTTTTGGTCTTATTAACTCTTTCAATTGTTTTTCTATTCTCTATTTCATTTAATTCTGCTCTAATTCTTATCATTTCATTTCTTCTGGTGCCTGAGGGCTTCTTTTGCTGCTCTTTCTACTTGTTCCAGTTGTAGGGTTAATGTTTTGATTATGGCTCCTTCTTCTTTTTGGATGTGTACATTTATTGCTATAAACTGACCTCTGAGCACTGCTTTTGCTGTGTGCCAAAGGTTCTGGTAGGATGTGTTTTCATTCTCATTTGATTCTATGAATTTCTTTAATCCATCCTTAATTTCTTCTATAACTGAGTAGTTTTTGAGTAAGGTGCTGTTCAGTTTCCATGTGTTTGATTTTTTGCTTGCTTTGTCTGTTGTTGATTTCTACTTTTATGGGTTTATGTTCAAAAAATATGCTTTGTAATATTTTGATGCTTTGGATTTTGTTAAGGCTTCCTTTATAGCCTAATATGTGGTCTATTCTGGAGAATGCTCCATGTGTGTTGGAAAAGAAAGTATACTTGACTGCTGTTGGGTGGAGTGTTCGGTATATGTCTATGAGGTCAAGTTGGTTGATTGTAGCATTTAGATCTTCCGTGTCTTTGTTGAGCTTCTTTCTGGATGTTCTGTCCTTCACCGAAAGTGGTGTGTTGAAGTCTCCTACTACTATTGTGGAGCTGTCTATCTCTCTTTTCAGTGCTGTTAGAGTTTGTTTTATGTATTTTGGAGCCCTGTCATTGGGTGAGTAAAAACTTATTATAGTTATGTCCTCCTGGTGTATTGACCATTTAATCATTATATAGTGTACTTCCTTATCCTTTGTGGTGGATTTTATTTTAAAGTCTGTTTTGTCAGAGATTAATATTGCCACTCCTGCTCTTTTTTGAGTGTTGTTTGCTTGATATATTTTTTCCATCCTTTGAGTTTTAGTTTGTTTGTGTCTTTAAGTCTAAGGTGTGTCTCTTGTAGGCAGCATATAGACGGATTGTGTTTTTTTATCCAATCTGCCAGTCTCTGTCTCTTTATTGGTGCATTTAGTCTATTTAGATTGAGCGTAATTATTGATAGGTATGAGTTTAGTGCTATCATTTTGATGTCTTTTTTTGTGTGTTCACAGTTTCTTTGTTCCACTATTTTCTGTGCTGAGTCATTTTTCTTTATGTGTTTTCTTTTCATCTTTTTCATTGTTGTTGATTTTGTGTTTGCTGAATCTTTATATTTTTCTAGTTTTTATTTTGACTTGTAGGATTGTTAGTTTCCTTTGTGATTACCTTCATATTTACCCCTATTTTTCTAAGTTTATACCAGTCTTTTATTTCTTTATATCTCCTTGACTTCCTCTCCATATAAAGAATCTATGTCAACATTTTTTAAGTCCCTCTTTTTTGTTTTAATATTGGTATCTTTTAGATATTGACATCTGTTTTCCTATTTTCAGTATTTTAGCTTTGATTTATTTTTGTGTTGACTTCCCTGTCTGGGTTGGTATCTGGTTGCTTTGTCCTGTGTTCTAGTCTTGGGTTGTTATCTGATGTTACTGATTTTTTAACCGGAGTACTCCCTTTACTATTTCTTATAATTTTGGTTTGGGTTTTGCAAATTCCCTGAACTTGTGTTTATCTGGAAATGCCCTAATTTCACCATCATATTTGACAGACAGTTTTGTTGGATATAAAATTCTTGGCTGGCAATTTTTTTCCTTCCAGGCTTTATATATGTCATCTTATTTCCTTCTTGCCTGCATTGTTTCTGGTATGTAGTCTGAGCTTATCCTTATTGACTCTCCTTTGTAGGTGACTTTTATCCCTAGCCGCCCTTAAAATTCTCTCTTTATTATAAACTTGCTCTTGGCAAGTTTAATTATAATATGTTTTGTTGACTTTCTTTTGGGATCTACCTTATGTGGGGTTTGATGAGCATCTTGAATAGATATCTTGTCATCTTTCATGATATCAGGGAAGTTTTCTGCCAACAAATCTTCGACAATTCTTTCTGTATTTTCTGTTACTCCCCCCACCCCGTTCTGGTACTCCAATCACTCATAGGTTATTCCTCTTGATAGAGTCCCACATAATTTTTAGAGTTTCTTCATTTTTTTAAATCCTTTTATCTGGTTTTTCCTCAAATAAGTTGATGTCAATGCTTTATCTTCAGTCTCACTAATTCTGACTTCCATTGCCTCAATTTTGCTCCTATGACTTTCTATTGAGTTGTCTAATTCTGAAATTTTATTGTTAATCTTCTGGAGTTCTGATTGCTGTCTCTCTATGGATTCTTGCAGCCTGTTAAATTTGTCATTATGCTCTTCTCTAATCTTTTTAATTTTCTCTATGTGTGTTCTGTGTTTTGCTTAATTTCCTTCCTTATTTCTTGAAGAGTTCTGTATATTAATCTTTTGTATTTTGCCTCCAGTTAATTCCAGGAAATTTTTCTCCCTGGAAAATTTCTAGATTCTTTATTTTAGGAGGCTGCTGAAGCCATCATGGATTGCCTCTTTATGTGATTTGATATTGACTGTTGTCTCTGAGCCATCAATAAATTATTATATTTATTTATTTTATGTTTGCTTACTGTGTCCTAGCTTCTTGTTTTGTTTTGATATGCCCAAATAGGCTGCTCGTATGAGCTAGTTTGATTATTGGCACCTTTGAAGCTCTAATGTCCTGTCACCAGGTGGTTAGATCTGTTACTAGGTATGTGAGCTCAGGAGTCTGCCCACTCCTCCTGTATGCATTCAGCTCAAGTGCCCAGGTAGATAGCCACCAAGTGTGTGGGGTAGGCTCTCACCTACAATCCTATACAGGCATTGGTGACTGGTGTAGGTACAGGCATCTGGCTGCAGCAGGGGGACACACTCTGAGCAAGACAGGGGGCTCGCTGCCACCCTCGAGTGTCCAGTAGGAAGGTATGTCCCTTTTCCTTAGAGTGCATAGGTGAATGGCTTTTGCAGCTGGACTATGAGCACCCAATGCTGTTGGCTGTAAGGACTGGGGGGCATCTCTTATTCTTGGGCCCGTATCGCAGGTGGCTAGGTGGCGTAGGTGGAGCCATCAGTCCTCAGGCCCCTGATGTGGGTAGGTGAAGACACTGCTTAATGGGCAGAGCAGTGTCCAATGTCACGAACCTGCCACTTCACAACTGAAACAGTTGAAGTTAGAGTTCCGGTATATACTCCGTTGTACTCCGGTAATGAGGGCCTATGCTGTTGAAATGGGCCCACACAAGTCTCTGCAGGAGGAAGGGCAGTCAAAGTCCGTGGATCCCTTATGCCTGTGCCTAGGCAAAGGAGCTGTGCCTACCCTGTGTTCTCGGCTTAGGGGAGCCGGCAGTTTATTTTTTCCCCTGTTAGTTACTTTGTTCACTCTCCAGGGCTGGGAGAATGGCTCAGGGCAGGTAACAGATCCTACTTCCGGCCCAGGGGACTCGGCAGTTGCTGAAGTCAGTCCGGGACCCAGTGCAGAGCAGGGAGCGGGGAGGTAAATGGGAGAGAGGTTTTTCCCTAAGGGGGCTGTTTTTGATCTATGCGGTGTGCTGTATGTACACAAGTACTTATCTTTCACCGTATTGAGGGGTGCTTCTCACTGGTTCTGGGTGGCTGTGTAGAGTCTCAGCGACTTGGTCTCTCTCGGTGTGGAGAATGTGCTTCTGGAGCATGGCTGCTTGCCTGCCTCACCGCTCACCCGCAAGCTGATCAGGCCTGAAGGACTCAGGCTCTCGCTGGGTCAGGTCTGGAAACTCCTTGCTGCTTCCAAATTGCCTCTCCCTCCCCCTGCCACTCAGTCCGGTTCCTGAACTTTGCCTTAGATGTTCAGGGCTCCTCGATTGTCATATATAATTGATTCACTTGTTTTTTTGGGTTTTTTTTGTAAGAGGGTCCACCAGAGGTATCTGACTACTCCGCCATCTTGGCCTTGCCTCCTACCTTACCTTTTCAAACAATTGCAAACAGCTGCATTTTATGGAGGTATGGTGATTTATTTAATCAGTCCTCAAGTGGTGAACATCTAGGTTATTTCTACACTTTCGCCACTGCATACAATTCTATAGGGAACGTTTGTATATTAATTTACTGTCTGCAAGCTACCTATAAGTATAACATCTGAATTTCCCCAACTCCTGTAAAAGTCTCCTGGATCTATAACAAATTCATAGGTAAGACAGGAGAAACTAGGATGATGGAAGTTAACCCCCAACCCCCATCCATTCTGCCATTGTAACACCCACTCCCCACATTTATTCTCCATGAATGCTTGGTATTTCCCTTAGCATGTCCTTCTGTCTTATGCTTCTTGCTTGTTGCCAGTAATGCTTTTCTGCCCTGAACACGAACAAATTCCTATTTGTCTTTCAAAACCTTATTCACACAGCACCACTTCTCTGAAGCCCCTTTCCCTCCCCTTCCAAAATTAATCATCCTCTTCTTTGCAGTACCCTCTTCTTCTTCACACTTCTATTACTGCTCAAATAGCAGTTTATTATAATAGATTAAAATTATACATGTGCATGTTTGTCTTCCCTTTTGGACTCTGAGATCCCTTGAGTGTTGGGATTGTGACTTATTTGTCTTTACATCTTTAATGCTAAGTGAAGTGTCCTAACACAGTAGACCCTCAATATTTGTTAAATGGCAAGTGAAAAAATTCAAAGTGAATGTGTCTGTATTTAAAAAAGAAAAGCAAACATGACAATTGTCTACATGTGGGGCCCTGTGTCAATGGTTAGTTTTAGGTCTTCAGGAGATGATGGGGACCTAATGAAAGAGAAATGGCCCTTTGGATGGATCATGATCTTACTTTTTCTTCCTGCCCACTCTGTGTGAGTTTTGGGCATTTTATTTTCTTTGACATTCTTCTGCTTGGTGGCGTTATGACTTTGGAAGTTTTGTTACGCTATTCAAAAACCTTTGTGTTTTTCAAGGAGACAGAATAAAGTTAATGGAAGGGACATTGAAGTAAACCAACTTGGCCAAAAAAGAAAAAGTATCTAAAAATGGCTTAACAGACCTGGAAAATAATTTAAATGCAATGGGGTTTGAAAAGGAACTTGTGTCTATATGAGATTATTCAAGGAAAAATTTTTGATCCAAGTGTGCTTAAATACCATTAATTCTTCTAGAGCAGAAATAAGTTTGTGTCAAAGATTTAGTTTTTAGTATAATTACCATATTTTTACACAAATAACGCACACTTGCTACATTTGTTTGCCAACTGTACCCTCTACCCTCGAGGTATTCTTGTAAGTGCACTATGCTAATTTTTTTTACAGCAACATGTAAAAAAAAGTTGGCATAGCAGCTTTCTTAGTTATCTAGTGCTGCTATAACAGAAATACCGCAAGTGGATGGCCTTAACAAAGAGAAATTTATTCTCTTATAGTCTAGGAGGCTAGACATCCAGATTCAAGGTACCAGCTCCAGGGGAAGGCTTTCTGTCTCTGTCAGCTCTGGGGGAAGGTCCTTGTTATCAATCTTCCCCTGGTTTAGGAGCTTCTTAGCCAGGAATCCTGTGTCCAAAGGATGCACTCTGCTCCTGGCATTGCTTTCTTGGTGGCATGAGGTTCCCATCCTCTCTACTAGCTTCTCTCTTTTATATCTCAAAAGAGATTGACTCAAGATACAGCTGAATTCTGTAGATTGTATCCTGCCTCATTAACATAACTATCTCTAATCCTGCCTAATTATCATCATAGAGGTTAGAATTTACAACATATAGGAAAATCATATCAGATGACAAAATGGTAGACAGTCACACAATACTGGGAATCATGGCCTAGCCAAGTTGACACGTATTTTTGAGGGACACAATTCAATCCATAACAGTGGCATTTATGAAAATACCTTAAATGGGGAAGACACAGTTGGCAAATAAATGCAGAAGGTGTGCATTATTTGTATAAAAATATGGTACTCTCTAAACTTCCAGTGTTTTCAAATAATAATTTGAATTAACTGATTTTTTTAAACATTGGGTTACAGGAAAATAAACCCTCAACCTAAAAAATATATGCATCTTCTTTTAAATGCTATGCTTGCTTGTTTTTTGCAGTTTATACTATGCAAAGAATCAACTTCAAATTAAATAGCTTTTATGGTAATTAAATGGAAATGTCTCCAAAATAAAAGTATGCTAAAGCCAAATTCATAGTTATTGCTATAGTGACAAGCAAGAACTTATAAACCAACACAAAGACACATCGTATTAGTGTCTGAATTTTTAAACTGTATCATCAGATTGAAAAAGTTTTTATTCTATTTAGTATGAGTCCATTTCTCTCCCTCTCTTGATGTCTCTTTTATGGGTATTTCAAGCCCCCTTTTAAAGTTAATTTACCCTGGTGTTATTGTTTTAAAATTTTCACATGATACAAAATTCAAAAGATACAAAAGGGTAAGAAAACAAAACGTATTGCCGCGGAGTCAGTTCTGACTCATAGCTACCTTACACGACAGAGTAGAACTGCCCCATCGCGTTTTCAAGGCTGTAATCTACAGAAGTGGACTGCCACATCTTTCTCTCGAGGAGCAGCTGATGGATTTGAATCACTGACCTTTTGGTTAACAGCAGAATGCTTAACTACTGTACCATCAGGGATCCTTACAAAAGAGTAGACAGTCAATATAAAGTTGCCATCACTTCCTGTCCTTCATGAACTGAACTCTATCCCTTGAAGGCAAATATATTGCATATCATTAATGCTTTTATTATATATTACTATATTTCCTCATACCCCACAAATGGTAGCATACTATACACACAGTTTTGCTTTTTTTTTCCTAGCCATAGAGATGTAGATCTTTTCATAATAGTTATAACAGAGCTGTATATTTTTCCAACTGCATGGGATTCTACTCATTGGTTAAACTACAATTTATCTTAGTCTTCTATTGATATGCTTTTGGATTGTTTGCAATCTTCTGCTTGTAGGGAATATAATATAAACAAACCATTTAGCATCAGTGGGAGTAGGACTATAATTACTGAGTGAAGGAATATATAATTTTCATTTTTAATAGATAAGGCCAAATAGCTCTCCATAGAGGATGTATCAAGTTATATTCCTTCTAGCCATAAATAAGGGTGTCTATTGTCTATAAGGAGCCCTGGTGGTATAGTGGTTAAGAGCTTGGCTGCTAATCAAAAGGTCAGTAGTTCAAATCCACCAGCTGCTCCTTGGAAACCCTATGGGGCAGTTCCACTCTGTCCTATAGGGTCGCTATGAGTTTGAATTGACTCAATGGCAATGGGTTTGTTTGTTTGTTTTTAATTGTCCATAAATGAGCCCTAGAGGATCATTGATTAAGTGTTTGGTGGTTAGAACCCACTAGTTGCTCCTTGGAAGAAAGATGTGGCAGTTTGCTTCCTTAAAGATTACAGCCTTGGAAACCCTATGGGGCAGTTATACTCTGTCCTACAGGGTTGCTATGAGTCAAAATTGATTCCACGGCATTGGGCTTGGTTTTTTGGTTTTATCATCTATATTTTTATTGACCTAGTGTGGTACAAACTTTTTGATATTAGCAATCATGATCTATAAAATCTGTATATCATTGTATTTTTAATGTGTATTACTATTTTTATAAATCAGTCAGGCATTTGCATCCAAACTGAGCCATTTCTGTTTCTTTTTACATTATTTCTTAGCCTTTTTAAAGAAACAGTTTTATTGATATAAAATTTGCATACCATGAAATTCATCCATTGAAAGGGTACAATAATAGACTCAATTCAATGATTTTTTAGTAAATTTACAGTTTTGCAACCACCACCACAATCCAGTTTTTGAACATTTCCATCACCCCAAAAATTCTCTCCTGCACATTTGCAGATAATCCCCTTTACACATTCAGCCCTAGAAGACCATTGACCTGCTTTCTGTGTCTATAAATTTCCCTGTACTAGCTATTTCATATAAGTGGAATCATACTATATATATAGTCTTTTTCATCAGACTTCTTTCACTTAGTATAATGTTTCTGAGGTCTGTCTTGGTCATCTAGTGCTGCTATAACAGAAATACCACACGTGGATGGTTTTAACGGAGAGAAGTTTATTTCCTCACAGTCAAAGTGAGCTAAAAGTCCAAATTCAGAGCGTCAGCTCCAGGGGAAGGCTTTTTCCTCTCTGTTGGCTTTCTTCTCTTCAGTGTTCCCCTGGACTAGGAGCTTCTCTGCGCAGGGACCCTGGTCCAAAGGACACGTTCTGCTCCCGGCACTGCTTTCTTGATGGTATGAGGTCCCCCTGTCTCACTGCTCACTTCTGTCTTTTATATCTCAAGAGATTGCCTCAGGACACAATCCAATCTTGTAGATCAGGTCCTGCCTTACTAACACAACTGCCACCCATCCTCCATCATTAACATCATAGAGGCAGGTTTACAACATACAGGAAAATCACACAGTACCAGGAATCATGGCCTAGCCGAATTGATACACACATTTTTTGGGGGACATAATTCCAACCATGACAAGGTCCACCCATATTATAGCATGTATAAGTACTTTGTTCATTTTAATTGCTAAATTGTATTCCATTGTATCACATTCTATTTATCCATTCATTAGTTGATGGATATTTGGATGGTTGCCAGTTTTTGACTATTATTAATAATACTCAGTCATATAGTAAGTTTATGTTTTGCTTCATAAAAAAGTACCAAACTATTTTGCAAAGTGATCATACCATTTTACCTTCCACCAGCAATGAATGAGAAACCCTCATCCAGTTTCTCCACATCCTTGCCAACACCTTGTGGATTATCTTTCTTTTTGATTATAGCAATTCTAGTGTTTGTATAGAGGTATCTCATTATGGTTTTCATTTGTATTTCTTTAATGACTAATGATGCTGAACATATTTTTATGTTCATATTGGTCAAACATTTATCTTTTTTTTTGGTATAGTGTCTATTCAAAATGTTGCCCATTGTTCATAGGAATTTGTCCATTTCATCTGAGTTGTCTGGTTTTTTTTGTTTTGGCATAAAGTTATTTATAAATTCCCTTACAATCTTCTGAATTTCTATAGCATTGGTAGTGACATCACCACTTCCATTCCTGAATTCGGTAACCCTCTCTTTTCTTTTTCCTGGTATGTCTAGTTAAAGATTTGTCAATTTTGTTCATCTTTTGAAAAAATAATTTTAATTTCATTGTTTTTTTCTATTGATTCTGTTTTTCTATTTCATTGACGTCTGCTCTAGTCTTTATTATTTCCTTTATTTTCCTTGCTTAGGGTTTAGTTTTCTCTTCTCTGTTGGCTCTCTTAAGGTATAAGCATAAGTTACTGATTTGAGACCTTCCTTTTCTCCAAGAGCCCCAGTGGAGCAGTGGTTAAGTGCTCGGCTGCTAACTGAAAGGTTAGCGGTTCAGACCCACCAGCTGCTCCGTGGGAGAAAGATGCAGCAGTCTGCTTACGTAAAGATTACAGCCTTGGAAACCCTATGGGGCAGTTCTACTCTGTCTACAGGGTCCCTGTGAGTCAGAATCAAATCAATGGCAATGGGTTTGGTTTTGATTTTTTCTGATATAGGCATTTAAAACTATAACTATTTCTTTAAAAATTGCTTTACTTGTATCCCATAAATTTGATATGTTGTGTTTTTGTTCTCATTCAATTGAAAACATTTCTAATTTGCCTTTGATTTGTTTTTTATCCTGAATTTGGTAATTTTTGTCTTCTCTCATTTTTTTTACTAGTCTAGTTAAAGATTTTTCAGTTTTGTTGGTGTTTTCACAGAATCAACTTTAGTTTCATTGACTTTTTAAATTTAGAAGTGTAATTTTTCCAGATTTCTTTCTGTTGTTAATTTATAAATTGATTCTGTTGTGGTTGAAGTTGTATAATTTCAGTCTTTTCAAATTTATTAAGACTTGTTTCATGGCCTACTGTATGATCCATCCTGGAAAATGTTCTGTGTATGCTTGAAAATACTGTGCGTGCATTGACTGGGGTGTTCTACACAAGTCAGTTAACTTGTGTTGGTTGGTAGTGTTTTTCAAGCCTTCTATATCCTTGCTGATTTCTTATCTTATGGCTCTACCAGTTACTGAATATGAGGTATTGAGATCTCCAATTATTTCTGTTGAATTGTCTATTTCTCTGTTTCTGTGTTCTTCTAGTGTCTTATTTTGTGTTAAATATTTTTAGTGTATCATTTTAATTCTTCTGTTGATTTTTTAAACTGATTTTTCAATTATTTTTTTGCTAGTTGCTCTAGGAATTATAAAATGCATTTTAATTTATCAAAATCTCCTGCAGATTAATTCTAACTTAATTCTGGTAAATTATAGAAACTTTGTTCCAATACAGCTCTATTCTCTGCCCCTCCTTTGTGTTATCCTCACATATAGTATATCTATATATGTCGTCAACCTAACGATAAAGTGTTATAGTTATTGTTTTATAGAATCTTATGTCTTTTAAAGAAGTTAAGGGAATAAATCCTAAAAATTTGTTTATAGAGCCTTTTAAATTAACATACATATTTACCCTTTCTGGTGCTTTTTATTTATTTGTGAGGATTCAAGTTACTGCCTGGTGTCATTACCTTTCAGGAGGAAAGACTTCCTTTCTTAACCTTTTAAAGGTCCTTCTCCTCTCTTCTCTATGAGGCCAAACATATGGGCAAGCTCATCAAAAATCTCTCACCAAGTAAGAGAGAGACCTGACCAAGAAGACAAGGCCACTCTTAGCCTGGAAGCCAAGGTCTTTTCCTGCATTTAGAGACAACTTGATTGTCATTAGATGGGAGAGAGTTTAATGCAAGTACAAAGTGAGCGGCTTATCCTTTGAAGAAAGTCAACCGACAACGTATATCCTAGGTTTGAAAATGCACTTCAGTGTGAATCTTCTCACGAACGAAAGGAGGGTATTCTTGCTTGCATAACTCTTTCAAGGAAACAAGGAATTCTCTGTGACAAGTCATTAATGCCGATTCTGCCTTGTTAGGTAAATAGGAGCAGACGGGCCATGGTTTGCTGCCAGATTTGTACTGTAGGTCAAGCATCTCAAACCTGCTAGTAAATTTCTCAAGAATGTTGCCAAAGTATTTGATTCAGATATCCAAGGAACCAAAACTATATATTTGGGACAAAAGTCCTTTGAAATATGTGTCCACACAAAGGTATGAACTAAATCATGTTTTAAGCAGGAGTTGACAACAAATTCAACAAAGAAAAATGAAAACATAATTTAATAGTGTGCTTCTTCATTTTTGCATTGTTTGCAATAAATGAAGCTAAGAATAAAAAAGAAGAGAGGACAGTTGTTTCCACGAGACATCAAATTGATTTTCCTATAAGGCTTTGTTCTTAAAAAGAAGTACTTTACCCCAGATTAAGCTGTGGCTCCAATTATATATGACATTATTCATGGATGCCATGCTTGATACATTCTTTGAGTACTGACTATTATTAATCATTTTGAAAATCATCATTGCTCTTACTGAGGCATTCAAAGGGATAATTTTAGGAATCCTATTTTAAATCTTTTGCTCTACATTTTTCTTGGTGACACTTTATTTCTTTGAAATAGATATATTTTCTCTTTTATATATTTATCTGAGAAATGTCATGAGGTATTTTATTTTGCTAACTCTTAAATGATGTTGTAAAGCTGGAAAGATTTGTGAAGATGAAATGAATTCCTTGTTAATCATTTTAGATGTTTTTATAATAATGCATAAATGCAATTTCTCAGATTTTTTGATTCATTGTGCTTTAGAATTATTCCTTTAAGGTTAGTGGATGTTGATCCCATTTTGTGGTAGGAGAAAAGAGCAACAGAGGAGTTTGATAGCTATTTTAAACCTAAGGGGGGAGAACTGTGTGTGGAGTGAAGTTAATGAAGGTATTTCATACGTTCTATTGCACAAGGAGGCAAGTCTACAAAAATGATAAATCAGGGGTTGACAACTTTCATTGCTTGTCAGAGAGGCTTCAAGAGCCACAGGGTTGGATGGATAGCTGTTGAGGGCAGGGTATCTTCTCTTCTACCAGGGACCCTCTGCTAGATTTTGCACTAAGAGTTCCCTGAGTCAACATAGTGCCCAGATAAACAGTAAATAAACTGATTCTTCTTTTAAGTTGACATTCTGCCTGTGATAGACATGATTACTGAAGTTAACAACCTGCAGAACATCTAATTCTATTAGTGCGCCACTTAAAATAGGACACTTAGAATCCTCACCCTTGGCCCTCCCAAGATATATATCATTGCAGAAAGATATATTTATCAGGGGAGATAAAGTCAAGTGCACATGATATATTACATCAGGGGGTTCAATAGATATTAATTTGAAACCTGTTCATTTTTTTGTTAAAGCTGGTATATCTAGCATAGTGTTGATTGGCTTCCTACCTTGGAGAATGCCAGCTTGCTGATTATTTCCTAAAAAATCAAAGCCATTGATTCCTTCAGCAAATAGTTACTAAGCTTCTGTGTATGCCAAGTACTGTGTTAGATGCTGGGTCCCCAACAAAAAGCACAACAGACAAGATCAGTTTTCTCATAGTGCTTTCAGACTTGTGGGAGAGACACAATAAATAAAATGACACAAGTAAGTATTTGTACAATGCTGACTGTATAAAGTTTTATAAGGGCATAAAACTGGGGGTATTAACTTGGTCTGGAGGTTAAGGGGAGACTTTGCCAACACCAGTGAAGGGTTTGTGGTGGAAGCAAGTATTTCAGCTGCAGGGAGGAGTCTGTGCACAGACCTCACAGTGGAAAGACACACGACTTATTCAAGGCACCCAAGAAAGGCTAAGATGCCGAAAGTCGGGAATGTAAGGGGCAAAAATGTAAGTTATAAGAGTAGAAGATAGGCAGGCCAGATTGTGAAGGATATTAAAAGGTATAAAGGAGGTTAGCCGTTAGAAGAATTCCCAGCATTAACATTCAGGAGATTAGTCTCAACTTTGAGTCATCAGGTAGGTGGACAAATTCTTAGCTCAAGAATTTTTCAATAATTGAGACGCTTGCTCTGTTGATGGAATAACACAATTAGTGATTGGTGTATTGTTGTATATGACTAAAGAAATATCACTAATATTCACAGCAGGGAAAAAAAGAGCAATTTTTCTTTTTAGAGTGGTGTTATATTATCCATTTCTAGATGCAAACCTAATTATTTGTCAAATTAAAGCCTGTTATTATCTGCAATATTATTACCATTTGGAAATCATTGAGCACCTTGATTTTCAGGGCTGTGGCATAGCACCGGGAAATACAGTTTTTCAGATTCGAAAGGCCTAGAGTAAAGGTAACTTGGTAGGTTTAAACAGTTTGCTTTAGAAGTAGAAATGTAGACAGAGCACAGTAAAGAATTTGCCTTTTGTTCTCTCCTGCTGTGGCTATCAGCTAGCATTAATGTTTAGAAACTTCTGAGCACTTATGTCCTAGTAGGAGTAGTTTGATGATGTAGTCTGGGCTTCCATAAGAAGAAACAAATTATAAATGAATCGTGTTTACAGATATAGCAAAAGATAAGACAACTTCTATGGGGAGTCCTTGTACCCATTAGTTACCAAAATAAGGTAGCTAAATCAAGGATTATTTTTCTTTCTATTTTTTTATGATTCAGTTGAATTAACAAAGCATCTTAAGTGTGATTTCATAATACTGTACCCTATACAGCAATTTGCCCTGATAGCAAACTTTGATAAGTTTGTTTTGTTTTTAATTTTAAGGCAAAATTATCCATTTTCTCTCCTATTTTATAAGTTTAGGAGACCTTGCCTTACTTTGCCACCCTCCCCTCCAACCCCAAGGCCACAACTGGAAAAATGGCTGCATGTACCTCATATCCTTTTCAGAAGCCATTGCTGGTTGCAAGACCTTCCGTTGAATCTGGATGGGAGGAGAAACCACGTGTGGCATAATTAAAGTATGGCAGGTAGGGTGCGAGCCCCGGGTGCCATTTGAGGCAGGGCGCCAATGAGCAGCTTCTATTGGCCATCACAGTTCCATTGCCAGCTGTGAGAGATCATTCAGCAATTTAAAACTAATTGCATAGGCGCTGTTTTCCATAGACAGGCCCCTGGCATGACCATCCTTGTTGGAAGTCCATGAGTGGGCAGGACTTCCTTGTATTGGACTGTACCCCAGTGAATTTGGTTTTGACCCTCTGTAAGGCTTTTGTGCATTTCTGTGGTGATGTTTCCATGTGCTTGTCCCTTTGCAGGTCACATATCTCCTCCAGGCACACTTGAGGCACTGACTGAATGGTGATGCGTGGCAACAGGTCCATGATGCATCTGGTTGAGTCCATTTAAGGTCAGGCTTCACTTTGTACTCATCATCCCCCCGCCCCACACCCCTTGCTCCCAGTTCCAATTCAGCTTTTCCTAGTATTTAGAAACTGATGAGCCTCTTTTCTCTTTTACATTTTCGAGTACTCTGTACCACATTCAGGTATTGTTGCACCTCTGCACCTACTTCATGATAAAAAAATACCCATCATGTGCCAGGAACTATGAGAAGATTTTACAAGCATTTTTATTCAGTGCTCTTAGAAACCCCCACAAGGCAATATTATTATCCCTATTTTACACATAAGAAAAATGAAGTAGGAGAGATGAAATAACCTATCAGTTAATAGGAAGTAGGAGAACCCAGGTTTGAACTTAAAGCAGGCCTAATTTAGAGCCCAAGATCTTAACCACCTGGTGATACTGCTGCATCAGGCAAACTGTCTCCACTATACCAACAATTAATTGTTAGAGAATCTTAGCTTCTACTTAATGAAAAAATAAAACTCACTTAGCATAAACTCTCTGAGACCCAAAGAAGAGGAGGAGTTTCTGTGATAAGGTGGAACTCCTGTTCCTAATTTACTTTTTCATGGGGTAAGAAAAGTACAAAGAAGAGAGAAGCATTGCAGAAAGGCTTCTGAGATGTGAAACACCAAATGTTGGCATTGTAGTTCTTTTCTCCAGTATTGAGATATGGTTCTAAAGCAAGATGAGAAGACAATAAAAGATAGTCCTGTGTTTCTGAATGAATGGATTTGATGTGGAGTTATTATTATGGAGAGTCCACATGGTATGGGAGGAAGGAGGAGGCCTTGGATCTAGTTTCCATTTGGCTACTCACCAGTAAGGCCTTGAACAATTTGAAACCTGCCTGGATGTCACATTATATTGAAATAAGAAAACAGAAAACAGCTAAGCTGGAAGAAGCCCAGCTCCTGAGACCCTTTTAAGCCTTGGTGTCTGTGGTGCAGTGAATTACTTAACATGGCCTTTCTAGCCATAGACTTTGTAACTCCCACCAAATGATACGGTGGGACTATGCAAATGAGGTGCTTGTGGCCCATCCAGGGGATTGGATAGCTTGCTAAATAATGTAAATAAGGTGCATGGCACCCTTGTTGGGATGGTACCATGCAAATAAGGTGTATGGAGCCCTAACAAGGAGATTGGTCAGTTTTGCCATCCTGCTAGGCTTAAAATGAGCCATCCCAGAGATGGGAAAGGAGGATCTCAACACCACCAAGGAAGAAGAGCCAGGAGTGGAGTGTATCCTTTGGACCCAGGATTCCTGCACTAAGAAACTCCTGGAACCAGGAGACTGAGAGAGCTGTAACACTGAAGATGGTGAGGATCGGCGGCAGAGAAACAGCAGCAGCAGAGGCAGGAGAATGGCAGGAGACCAGCAGGAGATGGCTCAGTGGGCTTCCTGGCCCACGGAGCAAGAAAGCGAAGTGCCTTCAGGAGGAGGCTTACTGGCAGAGTGAGGTGCCTCTGGGCACTTACTGGCAGAGCTAAAAGAGCTTAATACTTACCTAAGCAGGGCAGGGGCCTAGGGGCCAGAGAGAGGCATGCCTGTGGGCACAGCTGAGAAGAGGTTGTCCTGATGGATGAACCGTATCCTGAGCATTCCTGCACCTGAATTATAACCTGTTATTTCCCTGATAAAGCCCATAATTGTGAGTATTGTCTGTGAGTTCTGAAGGCTATTGCAATGAATTATCAAACCCAGAAGACAAGTAGAGTGCCATGGAAGGGATGGTTGGTGTCAGAAATGGTAAAAAGGTTGGAAGGTGGAGGCATGTCTGACCTCTGCCTCATAGGAATCTGCCTTGGGCTGATGCTGATGGTGATTCTCTCTCCCCCTCATGAAGTTAGAGGAGGTCAGACACTACCCCCATGCCATTTTTACAGTGTCTATGAAATTTAAAAGCAGAAAGGACAGCCATTTGAACCCATTTGTAGGTCAACAAATGACTGAAGACCAAGCCTGGTGAACTAGAGGTAGAGACAATGAGACAGTCCTGATGTCCAGGGTTACGTAATTCCTCTTTCACACGTGCATACGAGTAACATGACCTTAGTTAAAAACCAGCATCAGTCATTTAGGAAGAAGTGTAGGCATAGGAACTTTGCCTAATTGGTAGAGTTACTGGAGGTTGGCTGCAGCTCAAGGAGCCCTGGTGGCACAGTGTTAAAGCACTCGATTGCTAACTGAAGGGAGAGTGGTTCAAAACCCCAGCAACTCCGCAGGAGAAAGATGTGGCAATCTGCTTCCACAGGGATTTACAGCCTTCGAAATCCTATGGGGTCGCTACAAATCATAATCGACTCAATGGCAGTGGGTTTGATTTTGGTTTGGGGTTGCAGTTCATGAGGGGAAAAAAAACATGATTGTCACTGGTGATGTGCCTGCTTGCCTGCTCTGAATATTCCTCCTGTTATCTCCCCAAAGCACACATCTGTGATTTCAAATATCATTAAGATTTCCATGGTATATTAACTTCCAATTATTCTTGGTCTGTCTGAGGCCACAGCATGTCTGCTCAGACAGGACTGCTGGCTCTCTTGGATGGGACAGGATGAAAACAAGCCATTGAAAAGAATCTGGTTATCTTTACCTTTCTTAGAAGAAAAACATCAGATGGTGGAGCCTGTGTATGTTTACATGAAAGTTCACGGCATGTGCCCCAGCGGGCACTGTTAGGTGCTGTTCTTGGTTGCATTGAGCATTCTGAGGCATGAGATCCACAGCAGTGAAGTCATCTTTTGATCAGATTGCTATTCAGACCCCATGCTGTTTAGTGAAGATAGGGCCCCTGTCCGTATCAGTTTTCTCTAGTTTCTTCAAAGTAACTGAGTGCAACTTCGTGCCTCCAGCAAAAAGAATCATCAGTGAACACAAGCTTCTGTCATGGGTTACAGCAAGAAAGAATCACAACGCTCTCCGAGGACAGCTGTATTGATCCGCCTCATTTCACTCAGTTTTCCCACCATGTTTCAGAACATTGGGAGCACCAAGCTACAGGAGACCCACTTACATCACCGCTCCTTGCTTTACTTATTGAAATAAAAGAAAAACTAGTGCAGGCTTGTTTCATGATGAGCTGGCCCAGATTTTATATTTCATCACAGCTCTATGTGTCCTAGAGTATGCATAAATAATAAATACCCCATCGACAATGAGTCATATTGTCACCAACAAGGAGAAAGAAGAAGGAAAGCCAGAAAGAAAGAAGAAAAGAAAGGAGGAAGGGAGGGAGTGCGGGAGGGAAGAAGAATAAAAGAAGCACTATGTCAATATACAATAGGAATAAATGAGCGTAGTGATATTATTATAAAAGATGATAAACCTACCCTAAGAAGTTTGCTATCAATGCTGTTTAAGGTCTGGTTTTAAAATTTTATACAAGAACTTACACTGTGATTCAGGAATTACATTTAGTATTAAAAGTAGAATTTGTTCTTTTACCACATACTAGAAAAAAAACATCTGTACAAGAAGCTGGACTGTACAAAGAAGACAGCAGCATCATGACTGGAGGAAGACTCATTAATACAATCACAGGTGTATTTGGAATATACACCTACGTAGTTAGAATTTGTGATGAGTTAGGCAGGGGCTGGTCTGAAGTTTAGCTGTCTGTCGGGGGATAAACAGATTCCCTATTCTGCATATATACTCTAACATGTATTTTTTTCATAGACCCAAGATTACTGACAACATTCTGAGGAAATAGATGTGTTTGTATGGCTGATTTATAGTAATCGATCCATCCCTTAGCATCCTGGGTGGAAGTGGAGAACACAGGTAAGATCAAAAAAGAGAAGCGAGTAGAAATGAGTCAGCTATCAGGAAACAGTAGATGTAAGAAAACAGTAGAGACTTTTGTCATTTTAGGGATCTTTTAGAATCGTGTTTTTTAATATTACAAGTTCTAGAGAGAGGAGAGAAAAAAACTTACCCATATTGAGCATTTTTAGGGAGCATATGATCAGGAACCGATGGTACTGAAGGAAGAGGTCAAGCTACACTGAAGGCATTGGCAAAAAACAAGGCTCCAGGGAAAATACCAGTTGAGATGTTTCAACAAATGGAAGCAAACACTGGAAGTGCTCACTCGCCTATGCCAAGAAATTTGGAAGACAGCTACCTGGCCAACATACTAGAAGAAATCCATATTTGTGCCCATTTCAAAGAAAGGTGATCCAACAGAATGTGGAAATTATCAAACAATATCATTAATATCACACCCAAGTAAAATTTTGCTGAAGATCATTCAAAAGCAGCTATAGCAGTATATTGACAGGGAACTGCCAGAAATTCAGGCTGGATTCAGAAGAGGACATGGAACCAGGGTATATTATTGCTAATGTCAGATGGATCCTGGCTAAAAGCAGAGAATACCAGAAAGATGTTTACCTGTGTTTTATTGACTATACAAAAGCATTCGACTGTGTGGCTCATAACAAATTATGGGATAACATTATGGGATAACTGACTACCCTGAGACCACCATGCTGGAAAGGCCATATTCAAAGCTTCTGTCAGCAGTTATAGCTGAGCTCAGCCTTCCAGTCACTAGACATGCTAATGAAGCCATCTTGGACTCTCCAGGCCAGTCCATCCACCACCTGAGTGCCAGTGAGTGTCCTTAATCAACATTAGGAGGGGCAGAAGAACAGCCTATCCAAGCCTTGTCTGCATTCCTGATCCACAAAGTCATTCTAAACACACACACACACACACACACACACAGTTGTTTTCAACCACTAAATTTGGAGATAGTTTGCTATGTAACAGTAGTAACTGTGACACCTTATAACTATATAGTTACTCTTTCCTCCAGACCAGGGAAAAAGGAGAAACAGAGAGAAGACAGGCACTCTTAGTGACTGGGTGAACTTTGACAGCCTCATCTTAGGCTAGTCAGAAACAGGTTGAAACTGATAAAAAGACAGTTTGTAGGAGGTTTGGTAGAGAAGAGGTGTCTGGGTTGCGCAATGGTTTATTTTTGACTGCTAACCTAAAGCTTGGCCGTTCGAACCCACCCAGTGACGCTTCGGAAGAAAGGCCTGGTGATCTACTTCTGTAAAGATTACAGCCAATAAAACCCTATGGAGCAGTTCTACTCTGTAACAGACAGGGTCACCATGAGTCAGGATCGACTCAACAGCAATGGGTTTGGTTATTGGTTTTTATGTAGAGAAGGGCTTGGACTCAGAATAAGAAGAATAAGCTAGGTTGAAAAATCTAGACTAAAAGGCCACTGTAAGTAAGATGTTGCATCTCTGCAATAGCAGCAAATCTTGCCTCATTTCCAATAAGTATTCATGGTTTTAAATTTACACAGATATTTCAAGTTAGCTCAGCTATTTTACCTTTTACTTTAAAATACTCTGTTCATTCACTCATGTCTACAGAAGAAAGTGCAAATTTCTTACCTTGTCAGATCTGTTTGTTCGATTCAATGTAAAGGCTAAGAGTGAAGGGTTTAGAGTGAGAATTGGGGGATGGATGGTTTAACTTCCAGTTAGAAAATCTTGTTGTGTATCATGATTTTTTTAATAGTATTTCAGGTGAAGGCTTACAGAACAAATAATTTCTCATGAAACAGTAGTACACATATTGTTTTATGACATTGGTTAACAACCCCACAACATGTCAACCCTCTAACTTCTCAACCTTTTTCTTTTGGTGAAAATACACATAGCCAAAGATACACCATTTCAAAAATTTCTACATGCACATTTCAGTGACATTGACTACACTCTTCCAATTGTGCTGCTATTCTCACTTAATATGAAGGCTTACAGAACAAAATAGTTTCTCATTTAACAGTTACTACACATGTTGCCCTATGACAATGGTTAACAATCTCACAACACATCAACAATATTCTTACTCAACCTTGGGTTCCCTATCACAAGCTTCCTTGTCCCCTTCTGCCTTCTGGCCCTTGTCACTGGACTACTGTACCTCATTAGTCCCATTTGGTTTTACGGGGCTGTCCACTCCCAGGCTGAACAGTGAACCTCAGAGATAACTTCACCACTGAGCTAAAAGGGTATCTAGGGGCCATACTCTCGGGGTTTCTCCAGCCTCCTTTAGGCCAGTAAGTCTGGTCTTTTTTTTGTGTGTGTGTGTTAGAATTATGTTCTACATCCTTCTCCAGCTCTGTCCAGAGCCCTGTGTTGTGATCCTGGTGAGAGCAGTCAGTGGTGGTAGGCGGGCACCATCTAACTGTACTGGACTCAGTCTGGTGGAGGCCTTGGTAGCTGTGGTCCATTAGTCCTTAGGACTAATCTTTTCCTTGTATCCTGTTTTCTTCATTCTCCTTGCTCCCAAAGGGATGAGACCAGTGGAGTATCTTAGATGGTGGCTCACAGGCTTTTAAGACCCCAGACACTACTCACCAAGGTGGAATGTAGAGCATTGTCTTTATAAGCTGTGTCATGCCAATTGAGCTAGATGTTCCCCGAGACCATGGTCCCCACAGCCCTCCACCCAGCAGTTCAGTCCCTCAGGGAGTTTGGATGTGTCTGTGGCGCTTCCATGACCTTTCCTTGACAAGTTGTGCTAGTTTCCCCTGTATTGTGTACTGTCTCACCCTTCACCCAAGATACCACTTATCTGTTGCCTATTTAGTATTTCCCCCCCACCCCTCCCATCCCTGGTAACCAACAAAGATTGTTACATTTTGTGTGTGAACTTTTTCATGGGTTTTTACAATAGAGGTCTCATATAATATTTGTCCTTTTGTGATTGACTTATTTCACTCAGCATAATGTCCTCCAGTTTCATCCATGTTATGAGATGCTTCAGAGATTCCTTGTTGTTCTTTCTCGTTGCATAGTACTCCACTGTGTGTATGTACCATAGTTTGTTTATCCATTCATCTGTTGATGGGCATCTAAGTTGTTTCCATCATTTTGCTGTTGTGAACAATGCTGCCAGGAACATAGGTGTGCATATGTCTTTTCGAGTGATGACTCTTATTTCTCTAGGATATATTCCTAGGAGTGGGATTGCTGGATCGAATGGTATGTCTATTTCTAGCTTTCTGAGGAAGTGCCATATCATTTTCCAAAATGGTTGTATCACTTTGCATTTCCACCAGCAGTGCATAAGAGTTCCCATCTCCCCGCAGCCCCTCCAACATTTGTTATTTCCAGTGTATTTGATTCGTGCCAGTAATGCCAGGGTGAGATGGTATCTCATTGTGGTTTTAAGTTGCATTTCTCTAATGGCTAGTGATCGCGAGCATTTCCTCATGTGTCTGTTGGCCATTTGAATGTCTTTTTTGGTGAAGTGTCTGTTCATTTCCTTTGCCCATTTTTTAATAGGATTATTTGTCTTTTTGTTGTAGAGGTGTTGGATTATTTTGTAGATTATGGAGATTAGACCTTTGTTTGACTTGTACTGTCCAAAAATTTTTTCCCAGTCTGTAGGTTCTCTTTTTACTCTTTTGGTGAACTCTTATGAAGAGCATAGGTGTTTGATTTTTAGAAGATCCCAGTTATCTAGCTTATCTACTAGGGTTTGTACGTTGATGGTTACGGTTTGTATCCTGTTAATGCCATGTATTAAGGCCTGTAGTGTTGGTCCTATTTTTTCTTCTATGAACTTTATAATTTTAGGCTTTATATTCATGTCTTTGAACCATTTTGAAGTAGTTTTTGTATACGGCGTGAGCTATGGGTCCTGTTTCATTTTTTTGCAGATGGATATCCAGTTTTGCCAGCACCATTTGTTAAAAAGACTGTCTTTTCCCATTTGATGGACTTTGGGCCCTTGTCGAAGATCAGGTGACTGTGGGTGGATGGATTTACATCTGGGTTCTCAATTCTGTTCCATTGGTCAATGTATCTGTCATTGTCCCAGTACCAGGCTGTTTTGACTACTATAGCTGTATAGTAGGTTCTGAAGTCAGGTAGTGTGAGTCCTCCAACTTTATTCTTCTTCTTCTGTAGTGCTTTACTTATTCGGGGCTTCTTCCCTTTCCATATAAAGTTAATGATTAGTTTTTCCATGTCTTTGAAGAATGTTGTTGGTATTTGGATTGGGATTGCGTTGTATTTGTAAATTGCTTTGGGTAGAATTGTCATTTTCACAATGTTAAGTCTGCCTATCCATGAGCATGGTATGTTTTTCCTTTTATGTAGATCCCTTTGGGTTTCATGCAGTAGTGTTTTGTGGTTTTCTTTTATAGGTCTTTTACATCCCTGGTCAGATTTATTCCTAAGTATTTTATCTTTTTAGGGGCTATTATAAATGGTATTGTTTTCCTGATTTTCTTTTCATCGTTCTCCCTATTGGTGTATAGGAATCCAACAGATTTTTGAATGTTTATCTTGTATCCTGCTACTCTGCTGAATCTTTCTATTAGTTCCAGTAGATTTTTTGTGGAGTCTTTAGGGTTTTCTATGTATAGTATCATATCATCTGCAAACAGGGACAGTTTAACTTCTTCATTACCAATTTGGATGCCCTTGATTTCTTTTTCTTGCCTTATTGCTCTAGCTAGAACTTCCAGCACAATGTTAAATAGGAGTGGTGATAAAGGGCATCCTTGTCTTGTTCCTGTTTTCAAAGGGAATGTTTTCAGCCTCTCTCCATTAAGAATGATGTTGGCCATTGGTTTTTCATAGATGCCCTTTATTATGTTGAGAAATTTCCCTTCTGTACCTATTTGATTGAGAGTTTTTACCAGGAATGGGTGTTGGACTTTGTCAAATGCCTTTTCTGCGTCAATTGAGATGATCATGTGATTCTTTTCTTTCCTTTTATTTATGTGGTAGATTACATTGATTGATTTCCTAATGTTGAACCATCCTTGCATACCTGGTATGAATCCTACTTGGTCGTGGTGTATTATTTTTTTGATATGATGCTGAATTCTATTGGCTAGAATTTTGTTGAGAATTTTTGCATCTATATTCATGAGAGATATTGGTCGTTAATTTTCTTTTTTTGTGACATCTTTGCCTGGTTTTGGTATCAGCGTTATGCTGGCTTCATAGAGTGAATTTGGTAGTGTTGCTTCCTCTTATGCTCTGAAATAGCTTGAGTAGTACTTCTACAAGCTCTTCTGCAAATGTTTTGTAGAATTCTCCAGTAAAGCCATCTGGGCCAGGGCTTTTTTTGGTTGGGACCTTTTCCATTACCTTTTCAATCTCTTCTCTTGTTATGGGTCTGTTCAGATTTTCAACATCACTTTGTTGTAATTTGGGTAGGCCGTGTGATTCTAGAAATTTATCCATTTCCTCTAGGTTTTCAAATCTGTTGGAGTATAGTTTTTCATAATATTCTGTTATAATCCTTTTTATTTCAGTTGGGTCTGTTGTAATGTCCCCCATTTCATTTCTTATTTGGCTTATTTGTGTCCTGTCTTGTTTTTCTTTTGTCAGTCTGGCCAGTGGTGTGACGATTTTGTTGATTCTTTCAAAGAACCAACTTTTGGTTTTGTTGATTCTTTCTATTGTTTTTCTGTTCTCTATTTCATTTATTTCTGCTCTGATCTTTACTATATCCTTTCTTCCGGTGGTTGTGGGCTTTTTTTTTTTTTTGCTGTTCTCTTTCTATTTGTTTGAGTTCTGTAGTTAATGTTTTGATTTTGTCCCTTTCTTCTTTTTGATATGTGCATCTATTGCTATAAATTGTCCTCTGAGGACTGCCTTTGCTGTGTCCCAGAGGTTTTGGTATGATGTGTTTTCATTCTCGTTTGATTCTAGGAATTTTTTGATTCCATCTCTGATTTCTTCTATTACCCAGGGATGTGTAAGCAGGGTATTACTCAGTTTCCATGTAATTAATTTTTTTTCCTTGCTCTTTCTATTGTTAATTTCTACCTTGATGGCATTGTGGTCAGAGAAGATACTTTGAATTATCTCAACGTTTTGGATCTTGTTGAGGATTGCTCTGTGGCCTAAGATGTGGTCTATTCTGGAGAAATTTCCATGTGCATTGGAAAAGAATGAGTACTTTGCAGCGGTTGGATGGAGTGTTCTATATATGTCTATGAGGTCAAGTTGGCTGATTGTGCCCTTTAGGTCTTCTGTATCTTTGCTGAGTTTCTTCTTAGTTGTTCTGTCCTTTCCTGAGAGTGGTGTGTTGAAGTCTCCTACTATTATTGTGGAACTGTCAATTTCTCTTTTCAGTGTTGTTAGAGTTTGTTTTATGTATTTTGGAGCCCTATCATTGGGTGCACAGATGTATATTATGGTTATGTCTTCATGATGGATCGTCCCCTTAATCATTATATAGTGTCCTTCTTTGTCTTTTACGGTAGATTTTGTTTTAAAGTCTATTTTATCTGAGATTAGAATTGCCACTCCTGCTCTTTTTTGGTAGTTGTTAGCTTGATATATTTTTTTCCAACCTTTGACTTTTAATAAATTCACATCTTTGTTTCTAAGGTGTGTCTCTTGTAGACAGCCTATTGATGGATCCTTTTTTCTTATCCATTCTGTCACTCTTCGTGTCTTTATGGGTGCATTGAGTCCATTTACATTCAGTGTAATTATTGATAGATGTGAGTTTGTTGCTGTCATTTTGTAGTGCTTTTTTTTTGTGGTGCGGAAGTTTTCTTTGTTCTTTTGTGCTGAGTTACTTTGGTTTGTGGATTTTTTTTTCATTTCTTTTGTTTTTGCTGAGACTTTATGTTTTTCCTCTTTTTTTTTGGTGAGTATGTTTGTTAACTTTCTTTGTGGTTACCATGAATTTTACCCTTATCTTTCTAAGTTTGAAGCAGTCTACCATTACTTGGTATCGCCTTGCCTTCCTCTCCATTGGAAGGTTCTATACCTATGCTGTTTATTCCCTCTTTTATTGTTTTGATTGTTGTTGTCATTTACTGATTAATTGCTCTGATTCCCTGTTGTATTTCTTTTGGTTTTGGATAGTCCTCGAGAGGTCATTTCCTAGATTGGTATCTGGCTGGTACGATCCTGCATCTTAGATTCTACCTGTTAGCTGAAGTTGTTTGTCCTCAGATCGAAGAACTCCCTTTAATAATTCTTGTAAGTTTGGTTTGACTTTTACATATTTCCTTAATTTCTGTTTATCTGGAAATGACCTAATGTCACCATCAAATTTGAATGAGAGTTTTGCAGGATATATTACTCTGGCTGGCAATTTTTTTCTTCCAAGATTTTGTATACGTCATCCCATTGCCTTCTTGCCTGCATGATTTCCACTGAATAATCTGAGCTTAGTCTTATTGTTTCTCTGTACGTAACTTCTTGTTTTTCATGAGCTGCTCTCAGGATTCTTTGTCTTTGGTTTTTGCGAGTGTGATTATGATATGCCTTGGTGATTTTCTTTTGGGGTCTCTCCTATATGGGGTTCATTGAGCTTCTTGGATGGCCAGCTTTTCATCTTTCATGATATTGGGGAAGTTTTCTGCCAGCAGTTCTTCAATGATCCTCTCTGTGTTTTCTGTTTTCTCCCCCAGTTCTGGAATTCCAATCACTCGAAAATTTTTGCTTTTGATTGTATCCCACATAACTCTCAGGGTCTCTTCATTTTTCTTTGTTCTTTTTTCTGAGTTTTCCTGAAACAGATTTGTATCCAAGTGTTTATCTTCAATTCCACTGATCCTGTCTTCCACCGTTTCAAATCTGCTTCTCAGCCGTTCTATGACACCATCCATTTCTGAAATCTTGTTGTTTATCTTTTGGATTTCTAATTGTTGTCTTTGTATAATTTCTAGTTGTGAATTTATTTTGGCATTTTGTTCCTGAATTATTTTCCTGAATTCTTCCAATTTTTTGTCTGTATTTTCCATGAATTTGTCTATTTTTTCTTCATGTTTGTCAGCTTTTTGCCTCAGCTCTTGGATAATTCTGAGTATTAGAGATTTGAATTCCACATCAGGTAGCTCTCGTGCCTTTTCTTCCACTGGAAAGTCAGCTGGTGTTTTAATTAGGATGCCTACTGGAACCATCATGTCCTGTTTTTGTAAATGTTTTGATATTGTCTGCTGTCTTTGGGGCATTCGGTAGTTATTTTTCTCATTTATTGACTGTAGATTTCTTTGTTTCATCACTTTTTTTTTTTTTTTTAATTTGACTATGTCTGAGCCAACGGACTGTGTGTTCTTTGTTGTTTGCTTGTCTGTGGGCACAATACTTTTCGCCTCTTTCTCCAATTGGCAGGGTCAGACACTCAGATATTGTACGGCAGGGCAAGTCTAGCTGAAGAGGAGTCACATGGACGGGTTGTTTGTGGCACTTACCACAGGCACCAGGGCGGGTCAGTAATCAGCACAGGGAAGGTTCCAGTAGGCCGTGCCTGAGCTGCTTGGTGGTGTGATGTTAAGCGCACAGTGCAGGTAGGCAGGATGTAGCGGGGAGATTGGTATGTGTGGAGCTAAGATGGATAAGGGAGAGAGGAGAGAGGAACAGGAGCCAAAAACTTACCAACAAGCAAAAAAGAATGCTAGGGGAGCTTGCCATTGGAGTGGAGAGATGAGAGACTATGAAATGGAGAAAAACAGAAAGGGGAAGAGGAAGAAAAGAAAAGAAAAGAATGAACAAATAAAAATCAGAAAGGTTAAAGAACCACAAAGTTCCCAGGGATCCCTACCGGTGCAGCTATGAGGTCTGGGGAAGTTGGTCTCAGGTGTTGCAGTACAGCCTGGCTAGAAGTCGTAGAGGTATACAACACCAGGTATTCAGGGAACACAAAGAGAAGGAAGATATAGAGAGATGAGAAACTGAGCAATGAAGAAAGAGAAAAAGGGAAAAAGAGGGAAAAGAAAACAAAACAGTTAAAAAAAAAAAAAAAAGAACATGAAAAGCCCCCAGAAAAACAGAAAGAAAAAAGAAATGTCCTCAGGGATCCCTCTGCATGTCTGTGGAAGCCAACGGGGTAGTCTCCTTGCCATGTAGCACCACCTGGCCAGAAACGGTCCCAACTCAAGAAAAGGAAAAGAAAAGAAACAAACAATTCAAAACAAACTAACGAACAAAAGCCCCAGGATCCCACCAGCATGGCAGCCCAGACCGGGAAGCAGCTGCACACTGGAATGGAGCTCCACAGCCCCTCAGGAAGAAGCAAAGATGGCACACGGAGCCATGTATTTGAGTGAAAGGAGGGGGAGGTGGTGAGAGGTAAGGAAGAAATCAAAAGAAGCAGAAAAAACAGCAACACCAGCAGCCAACATATGGCACTCTGAGAGCCAGCCAGTGTGGGCTGGTGGAATCCAAGCAGCCAGTGTTTCTCGGACAAGAGACTGTGTCCGCGGGAAGCAGAGGGGCCGAGTGTGGGTGAAGAAGGGTAGGGAGTGGGAAAGCGTATATCACAAATTACCAGAGCTCTGCAGCCCCTCAGGAAACATCAAAGATGGCGCACAGAGCCATGTATTTGAGCGAAAGGAGGGGGAGGTGGTGAGAGGTAAGGAAGAAATCAAAAGAAGCGGAAAAAAGCGACACCAGTAGCCAACAAATGGCACTCAGAGAGCCGGCCTGTTCAGGTGTGTGGAATCCAAGCAGCCGATGTTTCCCGCACAAGAGATTATGGCTGCAGAAAGCAGAGGAGGCTGAGTAGGGGTGAAGAAGGGTGGGGGGTAGAAAAGCGTATATCGCAAATTACCAGTTGTTGTGTCTCCTGCTGGAAGCTCCATGAAGCTGCTTTCTTTTACCCCATGTTTGCTGGTCTCCGATAGGAGTCCAAGATGGCGGATCCGTGCTGCGTTAGCTGGTAGGGGACCTCTGCATGAATCTCTCCTCACTCTCCGTTCTCTGTCAGTTTCTCACTCCATTTGGTGCTTGGCTGTGTTCTTTATCTCTTCATTTGATGTTTTAGGTTTCAGGATTGTTGTTTTCTCTGTTCGGCTTAGTTTTTCAGGTCTTTGCTCTGGCGGGGTGGCGTGGTGCTTTTGCCTAGAGTGCCATTTTCAGAACATGCCCGCATATCATGTTTTTGTGTGGCCTATTTCTAGATATGTCGCATCTAATATGACCAAGATCATGTAAAGACTGTTTTCTGGAATAATATGATTTTTGTATATAAGGTATCTTTATAGATAGATAACTCATGTTGGTGATTTATAAATTTTTTTCAACTTCTCAGTAAATTTCACTATTTGTCACTCTTTCCATGTATAACTTAAGGCTTATTTGAGATCCCAAACAGTTATTTATAGCATTTTTTCAACCTACAAAGGCCTCAGGTAGGTATCTGTATATTAAAACTGCTAGAGGAAGTACCTTGATGATCCAGGGTTATACATGTCTGTCAGGTTCACGGGGAAGTGCTTTGTCCAAAGCACCTGGAAAAAAAAGTTCTTAGGGCAGCAAATTTTGTGATATTGTTAAAGGTGAAGAATTTTTCTCAGAAAGTTACAATTATAGACTCGTGATTAATAGAGATTTTAAAAGCAATTGTAGAGGCTGTCAGGGAATCCCTCCTCTTTCATTACAACAGAAAAGTCGTTGTGTAGCCCACAGTATTTGGTGACACTGTGTAGGGAAAGTGGTGGCTACCTCAGTGTTATTCAGTACTTCATGACTAAGTTCAATGGTAATATAATAAGGTGAAGCATTAGTGTTAAGAAACTGGATTTATCAGATACTAGGGGGAGAAGCCCTGGTGGTGCAGTGGTTAAGAGCTACAGTGAGCTACAGCTGCTAGCCAAAAGGTTGGCAGATCAAATCCACCAGCCACTCCTTGGAAACCCTATGAGGCAGTTCTACTCTGTCTATAGGGTTGGAGGAGAATGCTCAGCCTTAAGAGATTGTTTGAAGTACACGCAAAGGGTTTACACTACATGTATTCTACAGGGACTCTTTCGGTCCGTCCTTCCTTCCTTCCTCCCTCCCTCCCTTCCTTCCCTCTGTACTGCTCCTCAGCCTCTTCCTCATTCTTCTTTCTGACATAGCTGAAAAACTGGAATTTTTGAAGTTTTTCTTTAAGGTCACACTGCTGGTCCCACACTTGGGAAGTCATCAAAACAGTAGTAGTCTATGGATTCTTTTTTTAAAAGACCGTGAAATATTGGACAATTTCAGGGTACATAGGGTTGCTGTGAGTTGAAACAACAACAAGGTTGGAAGGCACTCAAAATACACAGCGATCCCAACCATGGACTCAAGCATACCAGTGGTCAGGTAGATGATGCAAGATGAGCAACTTTTCGTTCTGTTGTACATGGAGTTGCCATGTGTTGGAGCTGGCTGGATGGTAAGTAACAACAACTACATATATACATATATATGGATATCTATCCATATAGATATCTGTACACACACATATATTTCATATAAGTATAAGCTGCTAGTGTTATTTCTATTAATATTATTACTGTAACCAGGCATAAAACTAAGGACATGAGAATAAGAATAGTTCTAGCTCCTTTGCTACTCAGATGTGGTCCATCAATCAGCAGCATCATCCGGGAGCTTGTTAGAAATACAGAATCTCAGGTCCCTCCATAGACCACCTGAATCAGCATCCTCATTTTAACAAGGCCCCCAGGTGATTCCTGTGCACACTGAAGTTTGAAATGCCATGGTCTAGATCAAACCACAGGAACAGAGGAGGGCAATGGGTTCAGGTTGGAGGTTAAAGGATTTAAATTGGTGTCCTGAACAAGACCTAACACTGGTTTGCTTTCCTGGACTGACAGGAGTGAGTTAAAGTAATGGCTTGCCCTGGTTTTCCTGCAGAGAGAGGAATATACCAGACGATGAGGGTTCTTGGAGCAAAGACTGGAGCCCTACAGCTTGGCTTCCTGTACAAGACTCTCTCGTATATTTGCTTAAGAGTAAAATCAAAGGCTCTCATAACTGGAATTCTAGAGTAGGGTGACAGACGTAGAACCCTTCAGTACTCCCACAATCATCTCTTTTAAGACACCATCTGATCAGGTGCGAGAATGAAGGTTATAGTCAATTGATTACCAGTGGTTTTGGAGAATAAACGTACTTTGTCTCGAATTTTCTACCTCTTTTTGCTCTGAGTTTCATGAGAGGGTTCATCACTAGAAAAGACATGTTGCTGTGTAGAAAGATGATTCTTTACTGCTGCAAAATATATCCCTGCCCCCACCCCCAATGCTGCAGCACTTAAAGAATTCAGAAAGTCACCAAAATGTTAACATTGAACCATAGCCTCCCCCTCTGCCATTTTGCAAAAGAATCCCTCCAGACAAGAAATGGCAGTAGGGACAGGCAACCAGAATCTTTTTTTCCACTAGTCCCCTGGTTGAGGAGAAACATGGTTCAGCAAATTAAACAGGTAAACAAGACTTTAAGGAGAACGTTTAAACTCCTTAATAGAACAAATTGTTTTTTAACACCCTTAAGCAGCTGCTGGAATCATCGATTTACATACAAATAATGAATATGCGAATTGCAAATCTTTCTCTCCTAGTCATTAAAATAGGTATCCCTTGTGGTTTCTAAAAACAGCTTGTTGCTATTCTGATTGCAGTTACTATATATACTTGGATGCATTCATTTAAAAATCTTTATAGTTTATATGTTTTTGCTAACTGAGATAAGTCTTCTGCTATCCTGCTATTCAGGGAGTCCTGGTGGCGCTGTGGTTAGGAGCTTGGCTGCTAACCAAAAGGTTGGCAGTTCAAATCTACCAGCCGCTCCTTGGATAACCCTGTTTTCTTTTAAATAATTTAACTGGTGTATGCTTTTTTTATCCACTAGTTTTCCCGCATTTCCCTATATTCTACTTATGATGTATCCTGTGAAAGTGAATACTAGGAGCTCAGAGAATTACAATATTATTGCTTTGGGTCATAATTTCAATTATTAGTGATATTCCTATCCTCTTGGGGTGTAATTTATTTCTGGTCCAACCTAATTTCTTTGGGATCCTGAGCCTGTGGGACTTATTAACCTACATATCTAATTTGCATTAATATGAATGGGAATACTGATTATTTCTGAATTATTCATCACTTACGTATGTTAATCTGAGTACAATTGCTTCCTTGAAAACACGAAACAGTGTTTATTTTATTTACTTAGTACATGAGACATTTTGTACAGTGAAGTGTAACACAATTAAAAGTAAACCCAGAAAACTCAAGGGAACAGAGGCAGTAGATATTAGCAGGCATGTGAGGGTAAGATTAGACATTGAGTTTGACTGTAGATTTACAACAACAACAAAAAGAAGAAAAAAAAGAGTCATTTTGGATTGCAAGTTCGTATCATTACCCATTGTTTAATCTCTGATTTAGAGTTTGAGTTTAAAAAAACCCAGGAGTGCTGACAATTTATATTTTAAGAAGCTTATATGGCCTGATTACTAAAATTCAGTTAAGAATGCTATGTTGGTGATGCAAAGGATTAATGTGCTCAGCTGCTAACTGAAAGGTTGGTGGTTCAAGTCCACCCAGAGGTGCTTTGGACGAAAGGCCTGGCTATCTAATTCCAAAAAATCAGCCATTGAAAACCCTATGGAGCACAGTTCTTCTCTGACACACATGGACTCTCCGTGTTGGAATCAACTAGATGGCAACTAATTTTGATAAGAATGCTACCAAATGACCATGGTGACAGGATTCTGAGTTGTGACTGAAACATGGACGCTTGGATAATGTGGAAGAAATCCGTTTTTTTTAAATAATTCAAAGCCATGATAAGACATTGCCCATTTATGCACAAAATCTAATTACTTATTTATAATTCCAAAATGAATCTTTATATAATGATTAATAAATAATAAACTAATATAAAAAGATGAGGTAATAAAAAACATTTAAAAAAAAAAACTTATTGTTTCTCACTTCATTTATATTAAATTTTTTCTCCAAAATTTCCTCAAGTCAGATGTCCCTTGAAACTCTATTAATGAGCTCCTCTGCCCCTTTTTAGTCAGGATTAGAACGTTTCCACTGAGTCTCATTTTTTTTTATTAACCTAATTAAGATTCTTTTATAGAAATTGGGCTAAGCATAATTTCTGTGGACCCTCATCAACTTGTAGTCTAGAGATCTATATTTTTCAACTAACATTTTTGTGACTTTCTTTACAGCTCTCTCTAACTTCCCATTTTTTCTGGTTTGTTCCCATACTTATTTAGAAAATAAACTGAGTTTCAGAGTTATCTTAAGGCTCAAGAAACCATGTTCTTCCAAATTATACTTAAATTCTCCTTGCCTTCTCTTTCCTCCCCTCTCCTCTTCTTCCTTTGTTCCTTCGTTCCTTCCTCCCTTCCTTCCTCCTTCCCTCCCTTCCTTCCTTCCCTCCCTCCCTCCTTCTTTCTCTCTTTTTAAAACCTGTTTATTTATGTTTCACAATCACATACACATTTATTGAAACTGAAAATGAAAAACTAACGTATCATAACCTGGGCAAAATGATGGATAACAGTAACCTGTAAATAAACCTTGAAAATAAACATGAATGAAACTAAAAGATGGATCTATCATATGGGTACGGATATAAAGCACGTTGGATGACACATTGGAAAATACCTTGACTTAAAAATTTGTAAAAGATGTGTAAATATTCTTTAAGCAAATGATTGTTTTAGTGACCTTATAAAAACATAGGTTACTATATGCATGCAGGCATATATGTGTATAGGTATGTATATATAGGTGTATGCATATGTTTATCT
This sequence comes from Dugong dugon, assembly GCA_030035585.1. NCBI lineage: Eukaryota > Metazoa > Chordata > Mammalia > Sirenia > Dugongidae > Dugong > Dugong dugon. Next base: position 13,359,715 of record CM057480.1, on the reverse strand, counting down.
ATGTGATTATATGCAAAGATATCCATATATATAACAAAGCACATAGGGGACACAGTTATGGAGACTTCTTAGACATAACCAAACACCTCACGGGGTTGTATTTCTGGGTTGAAGGATTACGGCCATAGTTTCCTAGGGCATCATGGTCAATTGACGTAATATAGTTCATAAAGTTTCACATCTTAGTTTGGTGAGTAGTATCTGGAGTCTTAAAAGCTTGTGAGCAGCCATCTAAGATACGACTATTGGTTTCTCCTCTTCTGGAGCAAAAGAGAAAGAAGAAAACCAGACTCAAAGAAGAATCTATAGGACAAATAATCTACATGAGCCACAGCCTCATCTACCCTGAGAGCAGAGGAATAATGGTGCCCAGCTATCACTACCAATCGTTCTAATCAGGGCCACAATAGATGCACCGTGAGAGAATGGGAGAAAAATGTGGAACAGAACTCAAATTCCTAAAAAAAAAACAACAACAAAAAACCCAGACCTACTAGACTGGTAGAGACTGAAGGACTCCCTGAGATCATTGCCTTGAGATACTCTTCAAACCTTGAACCGAAACTAACCTCTGAGGTCACCTTGTCGCTAAATAACAAATTGGCTCAAAAAAAGAATGAATATCACTGGTAAGTACTGTGCTCCTTAAAAAATCATCTATATGATACCAAATGGTCAACAATTACTTTAAAACAAAAATGAGAATGTAAGGGGGCAGGAAACTAGATTAATGGAAATGGAGCAACCAGAATGGAAATAATGAGAATGTTCATGCATTGTGAAGAATGTAACCAATGTCACTGAACAACTTGTACAGCAATTGTTGATTGGTAATCTAAACTGCTGTGTAAACCTTCACCGAAAACACAATAATTATACTATTAAAAACAAAACAAAATATAGGTCATAGCATTTAATGTTACCTCAGTGAATATTTTAGATATGGCTAATAGTCTAATTTAAAACAAAGATGAAACTTGAAAAATCTATAGGAACCTAGAAGAACTATATATATGTATATATATATATATATTTTAAGCAAGCATTTAGCAGTTTGAAGTTAAATTAAAATTAAGTTTTCAAGTAAGTATCTATAAAGCCAAAGTCAGAGCAGTTAGTAGATGCTAGGATCTCTTCTGTAATTATTAACAGAAAAGAACAATATATTGCTAATCACATAGTATCAGGATATTCACTCCTGTGCAAACATTTATGTGGTACACATAAACACCAATGTGATATTTAAATATGTTCTCCTGTCGAAATTAAGATGGTAAATAATGTCTTTTCCTGTAACTAAAAATGAAAACAAAATGAAAAGAAGAAAAATTAAATTCTCCCTGGCAAGCTGAAATTAATAATGGGCAGGGGCGGATTATCCAATAGGCAAGGTAAGCACAGTGCTTACCTTGCTTACCAGATCATCTGTAGTGAACAATTTCACATTTTTTCACCACATCAAAGATTCTGCTTCTAGGTATGGCTGGCATCTATCTCTCTCCCAACCCCACAGCACCTTCCTACAAAACCAAAGCCCCTTTTCAAATTTATAATCATTGACAGGGGCAAATGACCCAGTGAGCAAGGTAAGCATAGGCTTACTTGTACTTAATTACTAATCTGTAGTAAACAATTTTTCATTGTTCACTACAGATTAGTAAGTAACCACAAGCAAGCCCATGCTTACCTTGCTTACTGGGTCATTCGCCTTTGATATTGGAGCATTAAGAAGAGCAGAAAGACGTTTTCAAGAAAGCAGCATGAAGTCTTACCAACCTAGACTTTGATTACCGATGACATATACTTTGTAATCTTCTGTCCTCCACCTCCACCAGCAAAGTAGACTCCTACACACCTCCTTGAGGCTCAGTATTGTTCAAGTCAGCCAGAAAACTCTGAATCCTTTTGATGTTTTTTTGATATTGTTTTTCTTTCCTATCCCTCCTCTACAGGGGTCACCAATATGGCAAACAATTATGAATCTTAAGGTGAAAACAGAATATCTGTGCAGGGCTGAGCATTTTTTACCCCAGGGGATTATTGATTTGTGCAGTGACTCTTGTCCTTGGTAAATCTCAGTTTTCAATGGTGTGCAATTTTGTAAGGATAAACCAAACTCCCTGGGCCTTACTTCAATTAATACATACCTTATTGGGAAGCTTATCTTTCTCTGTGTGACTTCATTCTAGACAAAAGAGATTTTGAAAAAATAAATATGCTCAAATGATGGGGTAATGTCAAAGTTAAGCTAGCTTTAGCTTATCCTGGCAATTAGTTTTTATAGAATTGAAAGTTAGATTTAAAAAAAAAAAATTTTTTTTTTATTGTACTTTAGATGAAGGTTTACAGAACAAATACTTTCTCATTAAATAGTACACATATTGTTTTATGACATTGGTTAACAACCCCACGACATGTCAACCCTCTCCCTTCTTGAACTTTTTTTTTTTTTTTGGTCAAAATATACATAGCCAAAGATACACCATTTCAAAAATTTCTACATGTACAGTTCAGTGACATCGATTACATTCTTCCAGTCGTGTTGCTATTCTCACTGTCCTTTTCCAAATTATTCCATCACCATTATCTTCAACTCACTGTCCCCTAGGTGGAAGCCAGATTTTTGTTATGGTCACACAATACTCTAAAACAAGTTTTTTCAATCTTGTTACTATTGACATTTTGGGTCAGATAATTCTTTGTTTTGGGGGCTGTCCTGTACATCAGCATCCCTGGCTTCTACCTACTAGATGTTAGTAGCACACACCCTCTCCCCCAGTTGTGACAACCAAAAATGTCTCCAGATATTGTCAAATGTGCCCTGGAGTACAAAATCACCCTTCGGGTTTACAATCACTGTTCTAAAACATTGTGACATCTCTTGCAAGTCACAAAGAAAATTATGTATTCTTATAGTGAGAAGCGAGTCCCTGGGTGGCACAGATGGTTAAGTACTTGACTATTAGCTGAACGCTTGGTGGTTCAAACCCACGCAGAGGCTCCTCGGAAGATAGGACTGTAGATATGCTTCCGAAAAATCTCAACCTTGAAAAGCCTGTGGAACAATTCTACTCTGAACACATGGGGTCGCCATGGGTTGGAATCCACTCAACAGCAACTAAAAACAACAATATAGCAAGAAACCTTGATCCAGAATCCTTAACTGGATATTTTTGTTTGTTTGTTTGTTTTATTTGGTTTTGTGTTTGTATGAGCCTCAGTTTCCTTATTTGTAAGACAACCAAGTAATCCTCAGTGGTTTGTTTGGTCCAAGGCTGCACTCTTTTGCCTGTCATTGTCTCCTGGCATCCTTTAGCTCCAGCAGCTCACACCTGGCTCTTCCTCTGATCTCTACTTCTATATCTGCTGATTCTCCCAGTCAGTAAACATGGATCTCCAATAGCTCAGTAGACTTGGTAAGGTGATACTAGTTGCTGTAATAGATAAACCCCCAAATCTCAGTGGCTTATTACTGTAGAAGTTCATTCTTCACCCACATCGTAGTCCATTCACATATATATTTCTGGTTGAACACCTTCCATATGATCATTCTGGGATCCAGACTCATTCTATTGTGTGATTCCACTCTCCTCTAACCAAAAAACCACACCTGTTGCCGTCGAGTCAATTCTGACTTATAGTGACCCTATAGGACCGAATAGAACTGCCCCATAGGGTTTCCAAGGAGTGGCTGGCTGATTTGAACTGCCGACCTTTCAGTTAGCAGCCAAATACTTAACCACTGTGACACCAGGGCTCCGCCACTCTCCTCTAGTTCCTTGGAATTCTTTCTTTTTTAACTAATGAATAGGCAAAGAGACCGTGAGGAAGGCACACTTACATCTTAATCATATGAGCCCCCCAGTGACATAACAAAACCCACTCTCATTCCATTTTCCAGAACTCAATTACTGACCACACCTAACAAGTCAGATTGGGAAATGGAGGTTAGCTGTGTAGCCAGTTGAGAAAAGAAACTGGTGTTGGTATTAGTCTCTGTCAGAATCAGCTTCTTCCAAATTATCTGGTTGGCTAATTTTCTTCTGGCTCTATCTCTCTTCTGGCTATGCCTAGAATCCAAAGTGAGCTCCATCACAAGGGAGAATGAAGAAAACCAAAGACACAAGAGAAAGATTAGTCCAAAGGACTAACGGACCACAAGTACCACAGCCTCCACCAGACTGAGTCCAGCACAACTTGATGGTGCTCTGCTACCACCACTGACTGCTCTGACAGGGATCACAATAGAGGGTCCTGGACAGAGCTGGAGAAAAATGTAGAAGAAAATTCTAACTCACAAAAAAAAAAAAAACAAAGACCAGACTTACTGGTCTAACAGACTGGAGAAACCCCGAGTATAGCCCCTGGACACCCTTATAGCTCAGTAATGAAGTCACTCCTGAGGTTCACCCTTCAGCCAAAGATTGACAAGGCCATAAAACAAAATGACTAAATGGGCACACCAGCCCAGGGTCAAGGACTACAAGGCAGGAGGGGACAGGAAAGCTGGTAATGAGGAACCCAAGGTCGAGAAGGGGAGAGTGTTGACATGTCTTGGTGGTGGCAACCAATGTCATAAAATAATGTGCGTGTTAATTGTTTAATGAGAAGATGGTTTGCACATACAATATCTTCCTATATTCTAATTTTCAGGGGTTTAATAAGATGCGCTAAATGAAAGTAAGATTCACTAGACATAGATTATGCAAAACCACATAAAACTAAATGGAACCAGATCATAACTAGGAAGGATAAATGCACTGAATGTAAAAGCAATGCAGATATGATGGTCTTTATTTCTAGTCCCCAAAATATTGGATTGAATTCAATTTGGATGGATGTCTCAGCTCTAAAAAATCCTGTAATGGAGAAAACTGGAAATCTCCAGCCTTTGTTGAGTAGTATTAGGTTCTATTTTGCATTGCGATATATGCAATTTTGTGATGACCTTACATTTAAGCTTTAAAGAAACGTCTTAATGATGATGTAAGTAATGAAGTCTCTCTGAGTCAGTATTTTCCCTAGTTATCACAGTGTCCAAGAACATGAGAAGGAAGAGTTGGGACTGATTAGGGAGATTTTATACTTTCATTAGTAACAAATGATCCACAGGGAAAGAAAGGAAGAATCTCAGAAGTAAAGGGATGAGGCAAAAATCCAACAAAGGACATAAATAATCAATGTATTTCCCTTGACTAATCTAATAGTAAACACAGGTCCAAGAAATTAGAAGGAAAAACAAACAAAAAAAAGAACTATGCTGTTAATAAAAGAAGAAAGAAAAGACACGAGGATGATTTATTCACTAGTTCCCAGAAACTTAATGAAAAATGTTCTTGGGCATAAAGAGATGATTTTTATTATGTTTATTCTTCATACTTCTGTTCAAGATAATCTAGGGAAAAATATGTGAAGCAAAATGATGAATGAATGTGCTACACTTTAAACACATTATATCTGAAATTTTGAATGATAATTAAAACTGGGGAAGACAGGTTTTTTGTTGTTATTGTTGGCTTTTTTTCTTTTTTTTAAGGTAGGACTGTTGTTTCTTCTTGATTTAATTCACTTGGAAGTGAGACAGAAAATTTTAAAGTTTGAGAATAGTTTCTAAAGCACAGAGGCAACATTTACATATATTATTTCCAAGAAATAGATGGGTCTAGATTAGTTAGGTACAAGGAAAACTTTTGGCTGATATAATTTGCTGTATCTCAATGTCCATTCTCGCCTTATATATTACAGAGCCTAGAACCATCCCATGATGTTGCTGAAGCTTTCAGAAGTTTCTGTACACCTTTTATAGTTTTCACACCCCCCTTGAGCATCAGTTTCTCTTTGTCTTCACAGTTCCTTGTTTCCAAGACACAGGATAACCCTGTCTCCCCGACATTACTCACATATGTATTGGACTGAATGGTCATCAGTGGACTATGAGCACAAAGATGGGTTAGTGCATATGTTAATACAGTCAATTTCTTTTTTTAAGCTAAGAACTTGCTGGTTTTGTTTGATCTTTGTTTTCAACCTAAGAGAGTGCTCCCATGACAACAAGACTTTTAGAAATATTTCTTCAGAATTCAATACCTTTAGCAATAAATGAAAGTGCTAGGAACTGGAATATGGAAGAACCTCCTAGCCATGAGACTGTCCCAAGTCACACCTCTCACCCTGGTGGGTCAGATGAAGATAGATGTTCAAGAAGATACTACATGACCATCCATCAGCCATGTTTGGTTAAAGGACATTTTATGATGTGGATGTTGGAATTAGATTAGTAGTTTTACTTTATTTTAGCTTTTTTTCCCTTTAGATCTCAATTTCAAGAGATTTTGAGATTTTGATGGCCATACGCTCTTCAACTCACAGCATATGGTGATCATCATCTAATCAAGAGTCCTTTTCAAAATTTTATTTAATTTCTTTTTCCATTTGTTCCCCAATCTTCACCTCCATTATATTTCCTCAGATAGGAACCCACTCTAGTATATTTAATTTATGTCTATAACTAGGCTTTTATTCTCATAAAATACATAGATTTTGTAAGTACATGTTTAAAGTGTACATAAGTTGTTACGTAGCAATCTCACTTACTTTCCCGTGTTAAACATTTGACAGTATTTATTTGAAACTGATCCATTTTATATTTCATACGTAATTAATGATTTAAAAAATTTTGGTTTTGTATGTAGAACCCTTTGCTAAAATGAAATTTTACAGATTATCAGGCATGACAAACAGATGAAAGTAGGGTGCACTGGCTGGGGTGGGTAAGTGGGGCTCTGCAGTCCCCCTCAATCTGCCTAGTCTTTCTCTGATTCCTTAAAGTGATCCCTGGCATACCTCTTCTAAAACAAGAGCTTCTTGGACACAGTATAGAAATTCTTATACTAAAACTTTTCTAAATCCGCACCCCTCCCATTTCCAAGGTCTACAAGATCTATCCTTCTATGAAATGCAGTAAAAACTAGTTTATCTGAGCATTCTGTCATGCCAATTAACCTTAATGAACAGATTTTTTTTTTTATTGTACTTCAGGTGAAGGCTTACAGAACAAATAGTTTCTCATGAAACAGTAGTACACATATTGTTTTATGACATTGGTTAACAACCCCACAACATGTCAACCCTCTAACTTCCTAACCTTTTTTTTTTTTTTTGGTGAAAATACAGATAGCCAAAGATACACCATTTCAAAAATTTCTACATGCACAGTTCAGTGACACTGACTACGCTCTTCCAATTGTGCTGCTATTCTCAATTAAGATGAAGGCTTACAGAACAAAGTAGTTTCTAATTTAACAGTTACTACACATGTTGCCCTATGACAATGGTTAACAATCTCACAACACATCAACAATATCCTTACTCAACCTTGGGTTCCCTGTCACCAGCTTCCTTGTCCCCTTCTGCCTTCTGGCCCTTGTCACTGGACTACTGTACCTTATTAGTCCATTTGGTTTTACAGGGCTGTCCACTCCCAGGCTGAATGGTCAACCTCAGAGGTAACTTCACCACTGAGCTAAAAGGGTGTCTAGGGGCCATACTCTCGGGGTTTCTCCAGTCTCCTTTAGGCCATTAAATCTGCTCTTTTTTTTTTTTGTGAGTTAGAATTATGTTCTACATCCTTCTCCAGCTCTGTCCAGAACCCTGTGTTATGATCCTGGTGAGAGAAGTCAGTGGTGGTAGCCGGGCACCATCTATCTGTACTGGACTCAGTCTGTGCTCCATTAGTCCTTCAGACTAATCTTTTCCTTGTACCCTGTTCTCTTCATTCTCCCTTGCTCCCGGAGGGATGAGACCAGTCGAGTATCTTAGATGGCCCCTCACAGGCTTTTAAGACCCCAGACACTACTCACCAAGGTAAAATGTAGAACATTGTCTTTATAAACTGTGTTATGCCAATTGAGCTAGATGTTCCCCAAGACCATGGTCCCCACAGCCCTCCACCCAGCAATTCAGTCCCTCAGGGAGTTTGGATGTGTCTATGGGGTTTCCATGACCTTTCCTTGTACAAGTTGTGCTAGTTTCCCCTGTATTGTGTACTGTCTCACCCTTCACCCAAGATACCACTTATCTATTGCCTATTTAGTATTTTCCCCCCACCCCTCCCATCCCTGGTAACCAACAAAGATTGTTACATTTTGTGTGTGAACTTTTTCCTGGGTTTTTACAATAGAGGTCTCATACAATATTTGTCCTTTTGTGATTGACTTATTTCACTCAGCATAATGTCCTCCAGTTTCATCCATGTTATGAGATGCTTCACAGATTCCTTGTTGTTCTTTCTCGTTGCATAGTACTCCATTGTGTGTATGTACCATAGTTTGTTTATCCATTCATCTGTTGACGGGCATCTAGGTTGTTCCCATCGTTTTGCTGTTGTGAACAATGCTGCCAGGAACATAGGTGTGCATATGTCTTTTCGAGTGATGACTCTTATTTCTCTAGGATATATTCCTAGGAGTGGGATTGCTGGATCGAATGGTATGTCTATTTCTAGCTTTCTGAGGAAGTGCCATATCATTTTCCAAAATGGTTGTATCACTTTGCATTCCCACCAGCAGTGCATAAGGGTTCCGATCTCCCTGCAGCCCCTCCAACATTTGTTATTTCCAGTGTTTTTGATTCGTGCCAGTAATGCCAGGGTGAGATGGTATCTCATTGTGGTTTTAATTTGCATTTCTCTAATGGCTAGTGATTGCGAGCATTTCCTCATGTGTCTGTTGACCATTTGAATGTCTTCTTTGGTGAAGTGTCTGTTCATTTCCTTTGCCCATTTTTTAATTGGACTATGTGTCTTTTTGTTGTAGAGGTATTGGATTTTTTTGTAGATTACGGAGACTAGACCTTTGTCTGACTTGTACTGTCCAAAAATTTTTTCCCAGTCCGTAGGTTCTCTTTTTACTTTTTTGGTGAAGTCTTGAAGAGCATAGGTGTTTTTATTTTTAGAAGATCCCAGATATCTAGCTTATCTATTGGGGTTTGTGCGTTGATGGTTATGGTTTGTATCCTGTTAATGCTGTGTATTAAGGCCTGAAGTGTTGGTCCTATTTTTTCTTCTATGAACTTTATAGTTTTAGGCTTTATATTCAGGTCTTTGAACCATTTTGAAGTAGTTTTCGTATACAGCGTGAGATATGGGTCCTGTTTCATTTTTTTGCAGATGGATATCCAGTTTTGCCAGCACCATTTGTTAAAAAGACTGTCTTTTCCCCATTTGATGGACTTTGGGCCCTTGTTGAAGATCAGGTGACTGTGGGTGGATGGATTTACATCTGGGTTCTCCAGTTCTGTTCCATTGGTCAATGTATCTGTCATTGTCCCAGTACCAGGCTGTTTTGACTACTGTAGCTGTATAGTAGGTTCTGAAGTCAGGTAGTGTGAGTCCTCCAACTTTATTCTTCTTCTTCAGTAGTGCTTTACTTATTCGGGGCTTCTTCTCTTTCCATATAAAGTTAATGATTAGTTTTTCCATCTCTTTGAAGAATGTTTTTGGTATTTGGATCGGGATTGCGTTGTATTTGTAAATTGCTTTGGGTAGTATTGTCATTTTCACAATGTTGAGTCTGCCTATCCATGAGCATGGTATGTTTTTCCATTTATGTAGATCCCTTTGGGTTTCATGCAGTAGTGTTTTGTAGTTTTCTTTGTATAGGTCTTTTACATTCCTGGTCAGATTTATTCCTAAGTATTTTATCTTTTTAGGGGCTATTATAAATGGTATTGTTTTCCTGAATTCCTTTTCATCGTTCTCCCTATTGGTGTATAGGAATCTAACAGATTTTTGAATGTTTATCTTGTATCCTGCTGCTATATTGAATCTTTCTATTAGTTCCAGTAGATTTCTCATGGAGTCTTTAGGGTTTTCTATGTATAGTATCATATCATCTGCAAACAGGGACAGTTTAACTTCTTCATTACCAATTTGGATGCCCTTGATTTCTTTTTCTTGCCTTATTGCTCTAGCTAGAAATTCCAGCACAATGTTACATAGGAGTGGTGATAAAGGGCATCCTTGTCTTGTTCCTGTTTTCAAGGGGAATGTTTTCAGCCTCTCTCCATTAAGAATGATGTTGGCCATTGGTTTTGCATAGATGCCCTTTATTATGTTGAGAAATTTCCCTTCTATACTTATTTGATTGAGAGTTTTTATCAGGAATGGGTATTGGACTTTGTCAAATGCCTTTTCTGCATCAATTGAGATGGTCATATGATTCTTTTCTTTCCTTTTATTTATGTGGTAGATTACATTGATTGATTTTCTAATGTTGAACCATCCTTGTATACCTGGTATGGATCCTACTTGGTCGTGGTATATTATTTTTTTGATATGATGCTGAATTCTATTGGCTAGAATTTTGTTGACAATTTTTGCATCTATATTCACGAGAGATATTGATCTGTAATTTTCTTTTTTGTGACATCTTTGCATGGTTTTGGTATCAGCGTTATGCTGGATTCATAGAATGAATTTGGAAGGGTTGCTTCCTCTTCTATGCTCTGAAATAGCTTGAGTAGTACTTCTACAAGCTCTTCTGCAAATGTTTTGTAGAATTCTCCAGTGAAGCCATCGGGGCCAGGGCTTTTTTTGGTTGGGACCTTTTCCATTACCTTTTCAATCTCTTCTCTTGTTATGGGTCTGTTCAGATTTTCAACATCACTTTGTTGTAATTTGGGTAGGCCGTGTGATTCTAGAAATTTATCCATTTCCTCTAGGTTTTCAAATCTGTTGGAGTATAGTTTTTCATAATATTCTGTTACAATCCTTTTTATTTCAGTTGGGTCTGTTGTAATGTCCCCCATTTAATTTCTTATTTGGCTTATTTGTGTCCTGTCTTGTTTTTCTTTTGTCAATCTGGCCAGTGGTGTGTCGATTTTGTTGATTCTTTCAAAGAACCAACTTTTGGTTTGGTTGATTCTTTCTATTGTTTTTCTGTTCTCTATTTCATTTATTTCTGCTCTGATCTTTACTATTTCCTTTCTTCTGGTGGTTGTGGGCTTTTTGTTTGCTGTTCTCTTTCTATTTGTTTGAGTTCTGTAGTTAATGTTTTGATTTTGTCCCTTTCTTCTTTTTGATATGTGCATCTATTGCTATAAATTGTCCTCTGAGGACTGCCTTTGCTGTGTCCCAGAGGTTTTGGTATGATGTATTTTCATTCTCGTTTGATTCTAGGAATTTTTTGATTCCATCTCTGATTTCTTCTATTACCCAGGGATGTGTAAGCAGGGTATTACTCAGTTTCCATGTAATTAATTTTTTTTCCTTGCTCTTTCTATTGTTAATTTCTACCTTGATGGCATTGTGGTCAGAGAAGATACTTCGAATTATCTCAACGTTTTGGATCTTGTTGAGGATTGCTCTGTGGCCTAAGATGTGGTCTATTCTGGAGAAATTTCCATGTGCGTTGTAAAAGAGTTTGTACTTTGCAGCAGTTGGATGGAGTGTTCTATATATGTCTATGAGGTCAAGTTGGCTGATTGTGCCCTTTAGGTCTTCTGTATCTTTGCTGAGTTTCTTCTTAGTTGTTCTGTCCTTTACTGAGAGTGGTTTGTTGAAGTCTCCTACTATTATTGTGGAGCTGTCAATTTCTCTTTTCAGTGTCGTTAGTTTATTTTATGTATTTTGGAGCCCTGTCATTGGGTGCGTAGATGTTTATTATGGTTATGTCTTCATATGGATCATCCCCTTAATCATTATATAGTGTCCTTCTTTGTCTTTTACAGTAGATTTTGTTTTAAAGTCTATTTTATCTGAGATTAGAATTGCCACTCCTGCTCTTTTTTGGTAGTTGTTAGCTTGATATATTTTTTTCCAACCTTTGACTTTTAATAAATTCACATCTTTGTTTCTAAGGTGTGTCTCTTGTAGACAGCATATTGATGGATCTTGTTTTCTTATCCATTCTGTCACTCTTCGTGTCTTTATGGGTGCATTGAGTCCATTTACATTCAGTGTAATTATTGATAGATGTGAGTCTGTTGCTATCATTTTTTAATGCTTTTTTTTGTGGTGCTGATATTTTCTTTGTTATTCTTACTCTCTTGTGCTGAGTTACTTTGGTTTGTGGATTTTTTTTTCATTTCTTTTGTTTTTGCTGAGACTTTATGTTTTTTCTCTTTTTTTTGTGAGTATGTTTGTTAACTTTCTTTGTGGTTACCATGAATTTTACCCTTATGTTTCTAAGTTTGAAGCAGTCTACCATTACTTGGTATCGCCTTGCCTTCCTCTCCATTGGAAGGTTCTATACCTATGCCATTTATTCCCACTTTTATTGTTTTGATTGTTGTTGTCATTTACTGATTAATTGCTCTGATTCCCTGTTGTATTTCTTTTGGTTTTGGATAGTTCTCGAGAGGTCATTTCCTAGACTGGTATCTGGCTGGTACGATCCTGTGTCTTAGATTCTGCGTGTTAGCTGAAGTTTTTGTCCTCAGATCGAAGAACTCCCTTTAATAATTCTTGTAAGTTTGGTTTGACTTTTACTTATTCCCTTAATTTCTGTTTATCTGGAAATATCCTGATTTCACCATCAAATTTGAACGAGAGTTTTGCAGGATATGTTATTCTTGGCTGGCAATTTTTTTCTTTCAAGATTTTGTATACGTCATCCCATTGCCTTCTTGCCTGCATGGTTTCCGCTGAATAATCTGAGCTTAGTCTTATTGTTTCTCCTCTGTACGTAACTTCTTGTTTTTCACGAGCTGCTCTCAGGATTCTTTGTTTCTCCTTGGTTTTGGCGAATGTGATTATGATATGCCTTGGTGATTTTCTTTTGGGGTCTCTCCTATATGGGGTTCATTGAGCTTTGGATGGCCAGCTTTTCATCTTTCATGATATTGGGGAAGTTTTCTGTTAGCAGTTCTTCAATGATCCTCTCCGTGTTTTCTGTTTTCTCCCCCAGTTCTGGAATTCCAATCACTCGAAAATTTTTGCTTTTGATTGTATCCCACATAACTCTCAGGGTCTCTTCATTTTTCTTTGTTCTTTTTTCTGAGTTTTCCTGAAACAGATTTGTATCCAAGTGTTTGTCTTCAATTCCACTGATCCTGTCTTCCACCGTTTCAAATCTGCTTCTCAGCTGTTCTATGACACCATCCATTTCTGAAATCTTGTTGTTTATCTTTTGGATTTCTAATTGTTGTCTTTGTATAATTTCTAGTTGTGAATTTATTTTGGCATTTTGTTCCTGAATTATTTTCCTGAATTCTTCCAATTTTTTGTCTGTATTTTCCATGAATTTGTCTATTTTTTCTTCATGTTTGTCAGCTTTTTGCCTCAGCTCTTGGATAATTCTGAGTATTAGAGATTTGAATTCCACATCAGGTAGCTCTCGTGCCTTTTCTTCCACTGGAAAGTCAGCTGGTGTTTTAATTAGGATGCCTACTGGAACCATCATGTCCTGTTTTTGTAAATGTTTTGATATTGTCTGCTGTCTTTGGGGCATTCGGTAGTTATTTTTCTCATTTATTGACTGTAGATTTCTTTGTTTCATCACATTTTTTTTTTTTAATTTGACTATGTCTGAGCAGACGGACTGTGTGTTCTTTGTTGTTTGCTTGTCTGTGGGCACAATACTTTTCGCCTCCTCCAATTGGCAGGGTCAGTCACTCAGATATGGTATAGCAGGGCAGGTCTAGCTGAAGAGGAGTCACTTGGACGAGTTGTTTGTGGCACTTACTACAGCCACCAGGGCTGATCAGTAATCAGTGCAGGGCAGTTTCTAGTAGGCCGTGCCTGTGCTGCTTGGTGGTGTGATGTTAAGCGCACGGTGCAGGTAGGCAGGATGTAGCAGGAAGATTGTTATGTGTGGAGCTGAGATGGATATGGGAGACAGGAACAGGAGCCAAAAACTTACCAACAAACAAAAAAGAACGCTAGGGGAGCTTGCCATTGGAGTGGAGAGGTGAGAGACTATGAAATGGAGAAAAACAGAAAGGGAAAGTGGAAGAAAAGAATAAATAAATAAAAATCAGAAAGGTTAAAGAACTGCAAAGTTCCCAGGGACCCCACCAGTGCAGCTATGAGGTCTGGGGAAGTCGGTCTCAGGTGTTTCAGTACAGCCTGGCTAGAAGGCGTAGAGGTATACAACACCAGGTATTCAGGGAACAGAAAGAGAAGGAAGATATAGAGAGACGAGAAACTGAGTAATGAAGAAAGACAAAAAGGGAAAAATAGGGAAAAGAAAACAAAACAAATTAAAAAGAAAAAGACAAGAAAAGCCCCCCAAAAAACAGGAAAAAAAAAAAAAACAACGAAAAAAGAAATGCACTCAGGGATCCCTCTGCAGATCTGTGGAAGCCCAGGGGATAGTCTCCTTGCCACACAGTACTGGCTGGCCATGAATGGCTCCCAACTCAAGAAAAGGAAAAGAAAACAAACAAACAATTCTAAACAAACGAACGAGCAAAAGCCCCGCGATCCCACCAACACAGCAGCCCAGACCGGGAAGCAGCTCCAAACTGGAATGGAGCTCCACAGCCCCTCAGGAAGAAGCAAAGATGGCACACGGAGCCAGGTATTTGAGTGAAAGGAGGGGGAGGTGGTGAGAGGTAGGGAAGAAATCAAAAGAAGCAGAGAAAAAAGCAACACCAGCAGCCAACAAATGGCACTCAGATAGCCAGCTAGTGCGGGCTGGTGGAATCCAAGCAGCCGGTGTTTCTCGGACAAGAGACTGTGTCCACGGGAAGCAGAGGGGGCCGACTGTGGGTGAAGAAGGGTAGGGAGTGGGAAAGCGTATATCACAAATTACCGGAGTTCTGCAGCCCCTTAGGAAGAAGCAAAGACGGCACAAGGAGCCACGTATTTGAGCGAAAGGAGGGGGAGGTGGTGAGAGGTAAGGAAGAAATCAAAAGAAGCGGAAGAAAGCAACACCATTAGCCAACAAATGGCACTCAGAGAGCCGGCCCGTTCGGGTATGTGGAATCCAAGCATCCGGTATTTCCCAGACAAGAGATTGTAGCCGCGGGAAGCAGAGGAGGCCGAGTGGAGGTGAAGAAGGGTGGGGACTGCAAAAGCATATACCGCCAATTACTGGTTGTTTTGTCTCCCACTGGAAGCTCCGTGAAGCTGCTTTCTCTTTCCCCCTGTTTGCTGGTCTCTGATAGGAGTCCAAGATGGTGGATCTGCGCTGCGTTAGCTGGTAGGGGACCTCTTCATGAA
Organism: Dugong dugon; assembly: GCA_030035585.1. Taxonomy (NCBI): domain Eukaryota; kingdom Metazoa; phylum Chordata; class Mammalia; order Sirenia; family Dugongidae; genus Dugong; species Dugong dugon. Next base: position 13,344,552 of record CM057480.1, on the reverse strand, counting down.
TCTCTCCTTGCTCTCCGTTGTCTGTCAGTTTTCTCACTCCATTTGTGCTTGGCTGAGTTCTTTGTCTCTTCATTTGATGTTTTAGGGTTTCAGGATTGTTGTTTTCTCTGGTCGGCTTAGTTTTTTGGATCTTTGCTGTGTAGGGACGGCGTGGTGCTTCTGCCTAGAGCACCATTTTGCTGGAAGTCTATGAACAAGATTTTGTTTTGGTGTGTTCAATGGATCCACTCAGCCCTCCATATAAATTTAAGGGGGTGAGTGAGCAAGGCCCCTAGTTTAGATGACACAGGGAGGCACGATAGTGTGAAGATGGACATTGTATACACAAGGTTAATAAAGTGCTTTGGAAAAGAGAAGATAATACTAGGTTACCTCTGTAGGCATACATGAAGCATTCCTTCATTCCTTCTTCGAATAAGCCCAGATATTGAAAGTTAGCACCTCATGAGATCACATAGAGAGGAACATAATAAAATTTTCTGGGAACTAAAACACCAAGCATGTTTTCAAATTTTAATTAAAAAAAAAAAAGTGCTTTGAAAATGTGTTCCAACTTTTTCTGCCTTCTTACATACATTATAGTGAAGAGAAGTTTGCTCTTGCACTAAATCGCCCCACATTGCTAGGGTTTAGAATTACTATGTCTTCCTTTCTGGTTTCTTTGTTTCTTGCTGGTACCTCTTGCCGATGTCAATTTGTCTATTGTTAGCTGCCAGTCTTTTCTAAAACACTCTTAAATTGCCATTTCTAGTCTGCTATGAATTGAGAGACCAGATAAGCAAACTTTTAATAATTGGCTCAAAATACACAGTTTTGCCTGAAGGCCTTAATGTCCCCTGAGTAAATTGCACAATATTTAATGGTTTGAATTTATGATAACTCTTTTGGATGCCCAGAGTTTTTTTGTTTTCTACTTGTTTCTGGTTCTTATATCTCTTAGGATAGTTCAGGTCCCTAGATGAATGTCCAAGAGACTGAGTCAGCTTTTGCCGTGTTTGCTTTGGAGGAAATATATATTCAGGAGCATTGAAGCTCCCATTATCCTTCTGCTTCCCTTTGATTTGTATTAACTGGACTTTAAGAGCCCAATATTTTTCAGCATCACTAAATTATTTTTGCTTTACTGAAGGTGTCAAGCTGATTCCTGAATAGGTCTCAGTTCACTCCTGGGACACAGATAATTACTAGTTATGGTTGATTGTTTCTCTCATGACACGTAAAAATATTCAACCATTAGAATTCTATCTTTCCTCAACAGCCCAAAGACCCTCAGTCTGAAGTCCAAAGCAGCAGGATATTTGTTTTCAGTAAATTTATGTCTTTCAGAGGGTGAATAAAGACTTTTTTGATGGCTTCATAATGCTAAGAGGTAGTTGTTGTTGTTAGGTGCCATCCAGTTGGTTCTGACTTGTAGAAACGCTATGTAAAACAGAACAAAACACTGCCCGGTCCTGTGCCATCCTCACAATCATTGCTATGCTTGAGTCCATCGTTGCAGCCACTGTGTCAGTCCGTCTCATTGAGAGTCTTTCTGTCTTTCGCTGACCCTCTGCCAACCACTATGTCCTTCTCCAGGGACTGGTCCCTCCTGAAAACATGTCCAAAGTATGTGAAATGAAGTCTCACCATCCTCTTTTCTAAGGAGCATTTTGGCTACACTTCTTCCAAGACAGATTTGTTTGTTCTTCTGGCAGTCCATGGTATATTCGATATTCTTTGCCAACACTATAATTCAAATACATCAATTCTTCTTCAGTCTTTCTTATTCATTGTCCAGCTTTCACATGCAAATGAGGCGAGTGAAAATGCCCTGGCTTGGGTCAGGTCACCTTAGTCCCTGAAGTGATATCTTTGCTTTTTAACACTTTAAAGAGGTCTTTTGCAGCAGATTTGCCCAATGTAGTATGTCATTTGATTTCTTGACCTCTTCTTCCTTGGGTGTTGATTGTGGATCCAAATAAAATGAAATCCTTGACACCTTCAGTTTTTTTCTCCAATCTTTTCTCCGTTTATCGTGATATTGCTTATTGGTCCAGTTGTGAGGATTTTTGTTTTCTTTATGTTGAGGAGTAATCCATAGCGAAGGCTGTGGTCTTTGATCTTCATCAGTAAGTGCTTTAAATTTTCACTTTCAGCAAGGAGATTGGGTCATTTGCATATCACAGGTTGTTAAAGAGTCTTCCTTCATTCCTGATGCCGCATTCTTCTTCATATAGTCCTGTTTCTCTGATTATTTGCTCAGCATACAGATTGAATAAGTATGGTGAAAGGATACAACCCTGACACACTCCTTTCCTGACTTTAAACCATGCAGTATCCCCTTGTTCTGTTTGAACAACTGCCTCATGGTCTACGTGCATGTTCTTGTGAGCACAACTAAGTGTTCTGGAATTCCCATTCTTCACAATGTTACCCATAATTTGTTATGATCCACACAAGTCAAATAGCTTTGCATAGTCAATAAAATACAGGTAAGCATCTTCCTCGTAGTCTCTGCTTTCAGCCAAGATCCATCTGACATCAGCAATGACTTAACTATTATTAGTATCTTTAATAATGAAATGATGTTAGTGGAGCCTAACAGCTGTCTTACTGGCAAGTCATGAAATAGCAAGGATTTGGCTGGATTTAGTTCCATTTTGGAGAAGATAATTAAATGTACAGGGTGTCTTGATGCTAGAGAAGAGGAATTAATTCCTGTGCTGTAGTAGATTTCTACTACATTCATTTAAATAACAACCCTGCCATAGTCTTAAAGAAAAGGTTCTCATAACAGTGTTCTCTACCCCGCCCCAGCTAAATCATGTGATGCTTGCATAAACATTGTCAACATTCTGACAGTGCCATTCGTTCTTTTTCCTCCCTTCCCTGAGTCAACAGTCACTGGATTCACACCAAATCCATGTCCCCAGTTGTTTTTCCATTGCCTCTATTTTCCGTTCCTGAACTACTTATTTCTCTGCTCTGTTTTGCAGCCCTTAGGAATCCCATCTTGGGTGAGTCATTGTAATAAAAAGGTGAGAGCCCTCTTTTCTCTAGTAATGTTCCATAACTCCCATCAGAAAGGAATGAAACAGTGGGACGCTATGCAGTTGTTAAGAAAGGACAAACAATGTAGAAATATTTATGCCTATGGCAAGAATCCATGCTATATGGTTAAGTTTAAGAAAGAAGTTTACAAAACAGTGTTATGATCTCATGTCTTTAAAACAAGATGAATAACAACAACACAGGTAAATGCATAGAAGAAAGTCTGGAAGAAAAACCACCCTATCAAAAGTGCTATATGTGGGGGAAGGAGGGAACACAGGAGAAGGGATCATAAGGAATTACCACATTGAAAAATGCATAATTGTACATTGTTTGACTTTATAAAACAACCATGCAGAACATTTGTCATTAGTAATTTCTTTTGTTGTTTCATAGAAAAGACTGGATATACTGAGTGATGTCTAGTTCTGGGCACGTAAAGAAGGATGATGTAGAAAGGACAGATTTTCTTAGCCAGGATCTCTGACAGATACACATTCTGTCCACTCGGGGAACATCATACTCTATAGGCTTAGCACTGAGATTGTCTGGCTGAGCAGTTAAATGATAGGGTTGAAGGATAGACTAGCTGTCACCCTCCAAACACTGAGCATAATTGGACTGGCCCACTGATTGGCCCAGGAGAGATTTTTACAGAGGAGTATTGACCCAATTCTCGTAGTCATTTTCTGACAGTGGTTGGGTTTGCTTGTATTTAATTGGATTTGGAAGATGAAAGGAGTGGAGTTACATATTTAGAACCACGTCCATTTTGAGAAGAGCTTCCTCCTGGCACTTATAGCCCTAGGGTCAGCTGCAGACTGACCACTGGAAAATGATCCAGAGTCATTTTTCAAACATTGCTTTTGTATATCAGGATATGCAAACTTGAGGTCACACATAATTAGTACAATTACCATGAATGCCTGCCCTCCACAAATTTGAGTATAAAGGAAGTTCTCTAATTCATTTATTTAAGAAAAGGAGAGTTTGTCTGACCTTGTCTGTCTATGAGTTGAACACAAGAGAAACAGCAAAAGCTCCTTATTACAAATGGAAATTATAAGTTTCTTTGCATATACAATTAAAGTAAAAAGGTCATGTCGAAAAATGCCCTATGAGCTTTCTCAGTATAAATAGATGGGTTATAGGGTTGCCGGAATCTTCATATAGTACTATTATTGTTGTTGTTGTGTGTGGTTGAGTCAGTTCTCACTCATAGCGACCTCATGTGACAGAGTAGAACTGCCCCTATAGGATTTTCTTGGCTGTAATCTTAATGACAGATTGCCAGGTCTTTCTCCCCAGCGCCACTGGGTGGGTTTGAACCGCTAACCTTTAGGTTAGCAGCTGAGCATTTAACTGTTGCAACACCAATTAAAAACTGTTGCTGTCAAGTCGATTCCTACTCACAGAAACCCTAAAGGGCAGAGTAGAACTGTCCCATAGAGTTTCCAAGGCTGTAATCTTTATGGAAACAGACTGCCACATCTTTCTCCCATGGAGCAACTGGTGGGTTCGAACTGCCAAACTTTTGGTTAGCAGCTGAATGCTTAACACTGTGCAACCAGAGCTCCTTGTTACACCACCAGGGCTTCTCATATACTACTAGTAGGAGAATAAGTGGTATTTTGGAGGGTAACTGGCAAGCAATTATTAAAAATAAAAATTAGCATGCCCTACCTGGTGGTGCAGTGGTTAAGAGCATGGCTGCTAACCAAAAGGTCAGCAGTTTGAATCCACCAGTAGCTCCTTGGAAACTCTAGGGACAGTTCTACTCTGTCCTATAGGGTGGCTATGAGTCAGAAGAAACTCAAGGGCAATGGGTATTGTTTCAGTTATCTATTTCTACATAACAAACTATTTCAAAATTTAATGGTTAAACAAAACCCAATTTATTATTCTCTCTCATGTCTCTATGAATTGACTGGGTTCAGTTGGGCGGTTCTCATCGGGTCTCTCATCTGGTCACAGTCAGATGGCAGCTAGGGCTGAAGTTATCCAAAGACTTGACTGGACTGGACATTCAAGATGGCCTTTTTACTTACAGCATGTCTAGTGCTTCAGATAGGATGGGCTAGAATAGTTGTGAGCTGGTTGGCCTCTTTCTCTACCCACATGGTCTTTCCACATGGCTAGCTTGGGCTTCCTCACAACATGGGAGTCTCAGGGTAGTCAGAATTCCTACATAGTGACCAGTTTTCCCGAGATGAAATAGTCTAAGAGGCCAAAGTAGAAACTGCAAGGATTCTTATGACCTGGCCTCAGAAGTCCAAGAATATTATTTCCACTGCATTATATTAGTCAAGCAAATCACTAAGGCCAACTCATTTTCAAGGAGACTTAGACTCTACCTATGGATATGAGGAGCAGCATGAGTTTACATGGAAGGCAGGAATTGAATGGCAGCCATCTTCGGAGACTACCACATGAATGGATGAGCAATTCCACATCTTTCCAAGTGGGTGTGGTCAGTGGGTACCCGGTGCTTTCTTTACCTTTTTTTTTTTTTTTTTAATAAATAGGCAAGAAAGTCTTGGCTTACAGAATTCCTATTTTGGAAATAACACCAGGAAAAGTACTCAACAATTTCAGACAAGAGTCTACTTTCTTGTGGTAGCTCAGTAATTTCAGGCAAGAGTCCACTTCCTTGTGGTAGCAGAAATTTACTACAGAGTGTTACTATTGGCTGAAACCATTAATAATAATAAATAGCTAGCATTTCTTCAGCATTCTATTATTTAGGATTTTTTTTCCTCTTTAAATAACAGAATATGCAAATAAAGTAGCTTAAAATAAGGACATTAAATTTTTCTCACTTCTAAAAACATCTACAGGTAGGTGGTTTCAGGGTTGATTAATATAGTAACTCAAAGATATCAGGTCCCTTGAGTTGGTTTCTCTGTAAGTCTCTCAGCTTTCCCCTCATCGTAGCAAGATGAAGGACACAGCTCCTAACACAGGCTATGGAAGGCAAAAGTAGAAGGTCTTCTTTCCTCCTGAGTCTCTCTTTTATCAAAGAGAAAAGTTAAAAAGAAGAAAGGAAAAAAGAAACATCTAGCAGAAGTCCCTCAAGTTTCATTAACCAGAACTGAATCTTATGCCTGCCCCTAAACCAGTCATTGACAAAAGAATTCCTCTTCTGTGGTGTGGAGGATGGGTTTGCCCCTTGTAAACATACTGCAGGGGGCAGTGGTCGTTCAGTGGTAGAATTCTTGCCTTCCACGTGGGAGACCCTAGTTTGATTCCTGGCCAGTGCACCTCATGCACAGCCATCACCTGGAAGCTTGTGTGTTGCTATGATCACAACAACAAACACATTGCTGCCCTCTACCAGGGTAAAATCTAGCATCTATTAGCAAGAGGAATGACTTTGAGGGAGGTAATTAACAATGCCTGTCACAAGCTCCTTCTATGGGCCAGGCATGCTTATAAGCATTTTACTTACTCTTTTTAAATTAATCCTGTCACAATCCAATCAGGTTTGTATTATTAGACACAGCTAAAGAAACAGAGGCATATGGAGACTAAGTAACTCATCCCGTATCACATTGCTAATAAGTAATGGAGTGGAGAATCATTCATTCATCAGACATCTATTAAACACCTGCTGGGTGCAATGAGACTATAAAGAGGAATAAAGAACACTCCTGTCCTCAAGGGGTTCAGAGTGTAGTGCAGGAGTTTTGACAAGCAAATTAATAATAGCAGTACAGGTGGTAAGAACAGCTCGTGTAGGTGTGTACCAAGTTCATCTATGGAATAAAAGAGAGGGTAATTATTTTGCATGAGTGGGTCTAGAGAGGTTTCCCCATAAACGTTCCTCAGAGAACAGACCTTGTCAGGATAGATCGCCTGAAGCCCACACAACAAGATGGACCCAAGTAGAAAGGGTGCTTCAGGCCAAGGAACAGCACTGGAAAGGCACTGCTTGCCATGGGAAAGAGTGTTCCTTTTCTATTTGTCAAGTTTTCAATTGTTAATTGGAAGCTGCAGTCTCTCAGGGAATTAGAGCACATATGAGAAGCAATGATCCTCAACCAGTTTTGAAATGTGCTCTTGCACCTTTGATGAAACGACTACCTCCAAATTACAGTAAAGGTAACCTTTCTTGGTTTCACATCTAAAAAGAAATTCAAAGAAAGGGACATTTTCTTTCCTAGACAGACTCTTTCGACAGCTCCAATCTGTCTTCAGAGAACTAATTAGCTATAAATGCCAAATGGTACCAAATTTTTAGCATCTCTCCTCGAGAGTAGATTTTCTTGCAGAGGAGATTTCTAAAATTTTTTTCCCAGCTGATTTAAGAGGAGTTTGAGTGTGAGTGTGGTTAGGGAGTAGGAGGAAAGGTAAGGAAGAGGTGAGAATTGATTTAGGAAAAACCAAGAAGACTTTTTCAACTAAGATAATTTTAAGAGCATTAAATAAACCTTCTTCAGCAGGACTTAAGGTATCATTTTATTTCTTTCATATGAAGTAATATTGCTCAGTGATGAAAATCATTTAAGTAAAACACCAAAACTTACTACAAGGAACAGTAGCATTTCCCCTCTCACCTTTATGTTCTGCAGAATATTCCCTGTGATAACCTTTGCCTTTTCTATGTTAGAGCTAATGGCTTCTAAAGGATACCATATCACTCTGTCCCCCTTGCCAGCCCTTCCTACCATTTTCTTATCCCAACCCATCTTGTAGAAGAGCCAAAAACATCTAGTATATATTGGTTGATGGCCCAGACTTAGGGGTTTGACCTTTAGGCACAAACAACTGAAGAGTTCAACTAGCTCATTTAACAGAAAGAAGCAAGTGGTGGTTGGGTGGAGAGGGCGTCAGGGGTTGGAACTCTGGCAGGAATTTTTATAACAAACAACATGCCATCCAACTGGTAATTTATTTTGCATTGGAAACTCAGCTTTTTGTTTATTTGAATGTTATTTTTATTTGTTTTATTTTAAAAAAGAAAAGGTACAGAGACGCATTCTATACTGAGATACCCACCAGGCAAGGAGGTCTGAAGCTATCACTGAATGAGTATGTAACTGACGTCTTATGCAAATCATCCCTAACATTACATAGATCTTTGTGAAATTCAAATGCCTTTAATCTAGCTGGAAAATAGCGTCATGAAGAAGGGTATAGAGATAACGTATGAAGCGGGGAAGAATGTATGAGCTGTAGTTTCAGTACATCCCAACCTCATCAGGACATAAGTTATTTAAGAGAACATTCAAAATTTAACAGCAATGAAAAAGACCAGATTTACTGGCCTAAAGGAGACTGGAGAAACCCCGAGAGTATGGCCCCCAGACACCCTTTTAGCTCAGTGGTGAAGTTACCTCCGAGGTTCACTGTTCAGCCTGGGAGTGGACAGCCCTGTAAAACCAAATGAGACTAACGAGGTACAGGGGTCCAGTGACAAGGGCCAGAAGGCAGAAGGGGACAAGGAAGCTGGTGATAGGGAACCCAAGGTTGAGTAAGGATATTGTTGATGTGCTGTGAGATTGTTAACTGTTGTCATAGGGCAACATTTGTAGTAACTGTTAAATGAGAAACTATTTTGTTCTGTAAGCCTTCATCTTAAGTGAGAATAACCGCACAATTGGAAGAGAGTAGTCAGTGTCACTGAACTGTGCATGTAGAAATTTTTGAAATGGTGTATCTTTGGCTATGTGTATTTTCACCAAAAAAAAAAAAAAAAGGTTGAGAAGTTAGAGGGTTGATATGTTGTGGGGTTGTTAACCAATGTCATAAAACAACACGTGTACTTCAGTTTCATGAGAAACTATTTGTTCTGTAAGCCTTCACCTGAAGTACAATTAAAAAAGAAAAAAGAAAAATTTAACAGCAATGTAGTTGGGGTTCCTGAGAAAATAAATCTAATTTCCTTCAATGGAAATGACCATGGCATCTAATCAGTGTTTTAAATTCATCATAGAACCTTTACTTGGAAATATAATAACTATTGGATGTGGGCAGGTCTATACTAGTTGATCCTATCTGTTACATAGTTTGAATAAGGAAGATGACCCTACTGCACAAATTAAGTTCCTAATCATGCCCTTTGATAATGAATGTCATAGTATTTCCTTAATAAATGTGGGAATGAGCATGGTTGATGATTTTAGAATGAATGTTCCCATCTCAGGACTGCTCTGGCACAACTGGGTTTAACCTTGGCCAGATATATTCAAAGAGATAGCAGTGGAAACGACGTGGCACCCTCTTTTTGTCATACATCCCTACAGAGTTTAATTCACCCTATATTAACCAGAGTTTAGGATTAATGATGTAGAGTGATGGATAGTCACTGGAAACACTGTTCTGTACGCCCCATCCTCATCCTTCCTTCTCACTTCTACTACACCCCATGAACCATCAGTAGTTCCTGAGACCCCAACAGCAATCCCACTTGCATTTAGGTACCGTGGAAGACCAGAGGTTAAAAAAAATATTCACCGTCCTCATGGAGCTTTGACCCCTTTGTGCCAACAACACCTGCAGGAAGAAGCATTAAGACACTGAAATAAGACATAATAAAGTGCAAAACCCCTGGTGGCACAGTGGTTAAGAGTTCAGCTGCTAACCTAAAGGTCGGCAGTTCAAATCCACCACTTGCTCCTTGGAAACCCTATGGGGCTGTTCTACTCTGACCTATAGGGTTGCAATGAGTCAGAATCAACTTGATGGCAACGAGTTTCATCTGGAAACTCTGGTGGCATAGTGGTTAAGAATTCATCTGCTAACCAAAAGGTCTGCAGTTTGAATCCATCAGACCCTCCTTGAAAACCCTGTGGGGCAGTTCTACTCTGTCCTAGAGTGTTGCTATGAGTCGGAATTGACTCAACAGCAATGGGTTTGGTTTTTTCAAATGCATAATGTATAAAACTTTTAGAATTCAGATAGGAGAAATCCATGCAGGCTGAAGCAGCTAGAGATGGCTTCTTGGAGAAGGAAGTATTGAATTATACTTTTAAGTGTGATGAAAAATTGGAAAAGTAAAGAGAAAGTGGAATCTTGGAGAGGGAAATAGATGGCAGAGATCAGAAATGGGACATGAAAGGACAAGTCGTGCTGGAGAATGAGTTGAGCCTGTAAGTCCCAGTGGTGAAGTTTCTGAACCTTCACAATAACATCCCAGGCTATTGGTGTTTTTCAGGTTGAGTCACTCTAGGTTCCATGCTGGTGCCCTACATCTTTATAGAGTTTTAACCATTAATTCTCTACCTTCTGTTACAGAAGACAAAGGGTCCCTGCTCCTCTTGAAGGGAAACTCTTTCACTGTACTCTGGGTCCTGTCTCTGTTCCATTCTTGAGAATGTCACTTCCTCAGCTATACACTCCTCTCCCCTTCATAACAAGTCTTTCCTGCTTTATTTAATTGTCTCATTGTAGAAACACGCCCTCCCATCTCCACAAAGTAGCACAACAACAACACCCCTAGACTGAGGACGCTCCTCTACCTACCACCACCCCCTTTTCATGCTCCCTTTTCACAGAAAATATTACTGAGAAAGTTATTGAAACAGCTTGCTGAAGCAATATTGCCACTGTTTACTCTTACTCCCATCTATCCTCCTTGACTGACATCCACTGAAGTTCTTTTCCTACCAGTCCCCTCAGGCTGCTCTTGTGACGGTTACCAGTGACCTCTATGCTACCAAATCCAGTGGTCGTTTGTTGTTCTCATCTTTCCCAGCATTTCAGTGGACTCGGACACAGTTGACTCCAGTTGCCTTCCTGAAACACTTTGTTCTCTTCGTCTGTGTGATACCATAATTTGGTTATTTTTTTACTCCACTGTCCTCTATGTTTAGTTTCTTTTTCTGTCACATTCTCCTCTTTCTTTTTTGGATTGTCTAGTTATAGGCTCTCAACTCTTCTTTGTGTCTATTCTTAGGTAGTTTCAGCCTGTCTTATGACTTAAATATCTATATCTAATCTCCCATATTTATCTTGAGTTCCAGGTTCATATGTTGACTGCCTGTTGAATACATTTGTTTTCTAATAAACACCTAAAATTTAGCATGACTAAGTCAGAAGTCTTGGCTGAGTTTCTCTTCTCCCTCTACCCCTTTGGTCTCTGTCTTAATGTAGAGTATGTCCTGCATGTCTGTGTACCGCTCTCCAACTCCTGGTGGCTCCCTCTTGCTTACCAAGTTCGAGCCATAGAGGCCTTCTTCCTGTTCCTTGAACACTCCAACTATCTAAATCTGCTAGATTCTTCACAATTCTGGTGTGAGCCCATTTTAACACTGTGAATTCCAAAATGCTTCATATTAGGAAAATGAGAAAACTAATGGCTGCTACATCGTAAAATGTTCATCATTGCTTATTGTGATAAGTGGATTCACAGTTCTTTTTTTAAATTTTTTTTTATTGTACTTTAGGTGAGGGTTTACAGAACAAATAGTTTCTCATTAAACAGTCGGTACACATATTGTTTTATGACATTGGTTAACAACTCTATGACATGTCAACATTCTCCCTTCTTGACGTTGGAGGAGAATTTTTTTTGGTGAAAATATGCATAGTCAAAGTTACACCATTTTGAAAATTTCTACATGTACAATTCAGTGACATCGATTACATTCTTCCAGTTGTGCTGCTATTCTCACTATCCTTTTCCAAATTATTCCATCACCATTATCTTCAACTCTGCCCCTTGGGCTTCCCATCAAACCTTTTGAGTTGCTGTTGTCTATCTGATCTCACATAGATAATTCTTTTTTTTTTTTTTTTTGTACCTTAGATGAAAATTTACAGAACAAATAGTTTCTCATTAAACAATTAGTACACATATAGCCCTGTGATAATGGTTAACAACCCCACGACATGTCAACACTGTCCCTTCTCAACCTTGCGTCCCCTATCACCAGCCTTTTTTTTTTTTTTTTTTGTATTTTAGGTGAAAGTTTACAGAACAAATAGTTTCTCATGAAACAGTCAGAACAGTCAGTACACGTATTGTTTTATGACATTGGTTAACAACCCCACGGCATGTCAACCTTCTCCCTTCTTGACTTTTTTTTTTTTGGTGAAAATATACATAGCCAAAGATACACCATTTCAAAAATTTCTACATACACAGTTCAGTGACATTGATTACAGTCTACCAGTTTTGCTGGTATTCTCACTTTAGAAGGTTTACAGAACAAAATACTTTCTCATTAAACAGTTAGTACACATGTTGCCCTATGACAATGGTTAACAACCCCCCTACATGTCAACACTGTCCTTACTCAACCATGGGTTTCCTATTACCAGTTTTCCTGTCCCCTTTTGCCTTCTAGTCCTTGTCCCTGGATTGCTGTGCCTCATTAGTCCCATTTTGTTTTATGGAGCTTTCCAATCCCTGGCTGAACGGTGAACCTCGGGAGCGACTTCACCACGGAGCTAAAAGGGTGTCCGAGGGCCATACTCTCGGGGTTTCTCCAGTCTGTCAGGCCAGTAAATCTTGTCTTTTTTTTTTGAGTTAGGATTTTGTTCTACATCCTTCTCCAGCTCTGTCCAGGACCCTCTGTTGTGATCCCAGTCAGAGCAGTGAGTGGTGGTAGCTGGGCACCATCAAGCTATACTGGACTCAGACTGGTAGAGGCCATGGTAGCTGTGGTTCATTAGTCCTTTGGACTGATCTTTTCCTTGTATCCTGTTCTCTTCATTCTCCCTTGCTCCCGAAGGGGTGAGACTAGTGGAGTATCTTAGATGGCTGCTCACAGGCTTTTAAGACCCCAGATGCTACTCACCAAGGTGGAACGTAGAACATTGTCTTTATAAACTGTGTTATGCCAGTTGAGCTAGATGTTCCCCGAGACCATGGTCCCCACAGCCCTCCACCCAGCAATTCAATCCCTCAGGGAGTTTGGATGTATCTATGGAGCTTCCCTGACCTTTCCTTGTACAAGTTGAGCTGGCTTCCCCAGTACTGTGTACTGTCTTACCCTTTACCAAAGTTACCACTTAGTGATTATCTATTTAGTCCCCTCCCACCCCTCCTATCCTTTGTAACCAACAAAGATTGTTTCTTTTTGTGTGTAAACTTTTACATGAGTTTTTACAGTAGAGGTCTCATTCAATATTTGTCCTTTTGTGATTGACTTATTTCACTCAGCATAATGTCCTCCAGTTTCATCCATGTTATGAGATGCTTCACAGATTCATCATTGTTCTTTATTGTTGCGTAATATTCCACTGTGTGTATGTACCATAGTTTGTTTATCCATTCATCTGTTGATGGGCATCTAGGTTGTTTCCATCTTTTTACTATTGTGAACAGTGCTGCAATGAATATGGGTGTGCATATGTCTATTCGTGTGATGGCTCTTATTTCTCTAGGATATATTCCTGGGAGTGGGATTGCTGGATCATATGATATTCTATTTCTAGCCTTCTAAGGAAGTGCCATATCATTTTCCAAAATGGTTGTATCATTTTGCATTCCCACCAGCAGTGCATAAGAGTTCCAATCTCCCCGCAGCCTCTCCAACATTTGTTATTTCTAGTGTTTTTGATTCGTGCCAGTAATGCCGAGGTGAGATGGTATCTCATTGTGGTTTTAATTTGCATTTCTCTAATGACTAGTGATCACAAGCATTTCCTCATGTGTCTGTTGGCTGCTTGAATGTCTTCTTTGGTGAAGTGTGTGTTCATTCCTTTCCCATTTTTTAATTGGATTATGTGTCTTTTTGTTGTAGAGGTGTTGGATTTTCTTGTAGATTTTAGAGATTAGACCTTTGTTTGACTTGTAACGTCCAAAAACTTTTTCCCAGTCTGTAGGTTCTCTTTTTACTCTTTTGGTGAACAGTTTTGATGAGCATAAGTGTTTAATTTTTAGAAAATCCCAGTAGTCTAGCTTATCTTCTGGGGTTTGTGTATTGTTGGTTATGGTTTGTATCATGTTAATGCTGTGTGTTAGGGCCTTTAGCATTGATTCTATTTTTTCTTCTATGAACTTTATAGTTTTTGGCTTTATATTTAGGTCTTTGGTCCATTTTGAATTAGTTTTTGTGTATAGTGTGAGGTATGGGTCCTGTTTCATTTTTTTGCAAATGGACATCCAGTTTTGCCAGTACTGTTTGTTAAAAAGACTGTCTTTTCCCCATTTGATGGACTTAGGGCCCTTGTCGAAGATCATGTGACTGTAGGTGGATGGACTTACATCTGGGTTCTCAATTCTGTTCCATTGGTCAATGTATCTGTCATTGTACCAGTACCAGGCTGTTCTGACTACCATAGCTGTATAATAGCTTCTGGGGTCAGGTAGTGCAAGTCCTCCTACTTTATTCTTCTTCTTCAATAGAGCTCTACTTAATCTGCGGCTTCTTCCCTTTCTATATAAAGTTAATGATTAGTTTCTCCATCTCTTTAAAGAATGTTGTTGGTATTTGGATCGGGATTGCATTGTATTTGTAAATTGCTTTGGGTAGAATTGTCATTTTCACAAAGTTGAGTCTACCTATCCGTGAGCATGGTATGTTTTTCCATCTATGTAGATCCCTTTGGGTTTCTTGCAGTAGTGTTTTGTAGTTTTCTTTGTATAGGTCTTTTACATCCCTGGTTAGATTTATTCCTAAGTATTTTATTATTTTAGGGGCTATTATAAATGGTATTGTTTTCCTGATTTCCTTTTCATTGTTACCCTTATTGGTGTATAGGAATCCAACTGATTTTTGTGTGTTTATCTTGTATCCTGCTACTCTTGCTGAATCTTTCTATAAATTCCAGTAGATTTCTCATGGAGTCTTCAGGGTTTTCTAGGTATAGTATCATATCATCTGCAAACCGGGACAGTTTAACTTCTTCATTAACAATTTGGATGCCCTTTATTTCTTTTTCTTCCCTTATTGCTCTAGCTAGAAATTCCAGCCCTTTCTTCTTTTTTTATGTCTGCATCTACTGCTATAAATTGTCCTCTGAAGACTGCCTTTGCTGTGTCCCAAAGGTTTTGGTATGATGTGTTTTCATTCTTGTTTGATTCTAGGAATTTTTTGATTCCATCTCTGATTTCTTCTATTACCCAGTGATGTGTAAGCAGGGTGTTATTCAGTTTCCATGTATTTGATTTTTTTTCCTTGCTATTTCTATTGTTAATTTCTACCTTGATGGCATTGTGGTCAGAGAAGATACTTTGTATTATTTTAACATTTTGAATCTTGTTGAGGATTGCTCTGCGGCCTAAGACGTGTATATTCTGGAGAATGTTCCATGTACATTGGAATGGAATGTCTACTTTGCATCTGTTGGGTGTAGTGTTCTATATATGTCTATGACGTCAAGGTGGCTGATTGTGCCCTTTAGGTCTTCTGTATCTTTGCTGAGTTTCTTTCTAGATGTTCTCTCCTTTCCCAAGAGTGGTGTGTTGAAGTCTCCTACTAGTATTGTGGAACTGCCAATGTCTCTTTTCAGTGTTGTTAGAGTTTGTTTTATGTATTTTGGAGCCCTGTCATTGGGTGTGTAGATGCTTATTATGGTTATGTCTTCACGACGGATTGTCCTCTTAATCATTGTATAGTGTCCTTGTTGTCTTTTATGGTGGATTTTGTTTTAAAATCTATTTTATCTGAGATTAGTATTGCCACACCTGCTCTTTTTTTGGTAGCTGTTTGCTTGTTTTGTTTTTTTTTTTCCATCGCTTGATTTTTAATAAGTTTATGGCTTTGTTTCTAAGGTGTGTCTTTTGTAGACAGCATATTGATGGATCCTGTTTTTTTAATCCATTCTGTCACTCTCCGTCTCTTTACGGGTGCATTTAGGCCATTGACGTTCAGTGTAATTACTAATAAGTGTGAGTTTATTGCTGTCATTCTGTAGTGGTCTGTCATATTGGATTTCTATTGATTGAAAACTGACTTGATGGCACCTAACAACAACAACCACAAGTTTGGTTTATGAGCTTCTTGGTATACACACCTGTTATCTGACAACATTATAGAGAACGCGGTCTGGACTGGTGCAGCTAATCACACAGACACAGGAAATTCACAGATGGTCCCTCCATCTTCTGAATCAGCAGGGAAAGCTGTTTTTGTGTTTTACTTTGTGAAACTTTGGGTGAAGGCGAAAGGAAGAGAAAATGCCAAGCAAACAAACTGCTCAACTATGATACCAAAACCACTTTCTGATGCACCCAAAGCACACTGGTCATTGTTCCAAGTAGCTAAGAAAATTTCTAGCAAAAGAGAAGGAACAGCAAATTCTAAGAACAGAAGAAGAAAAACTCGGATATAATCTGTCCCTTTCTTTTACAATGTGATTTTGAGTCTTCTCGCCTTTCTCCCCCAGACCGGATATACATATTTTTTTTACATCCAAAGGTAGCTAGAAAATTGGGAATGTAAAATCAGCCCCTTCAAAGTCACCTTCCTAATTCCATTTTCCAGAATCTGTGTATCTCCTCTTGATTTTTTCAACTTTACTAAATCATGAGAAATTATAGGTGGGTCTTTGTAAAGAGTTTGGAAGACTGTCTCAAGGACCATGAGTATGAAGGGATTGAAATCCGAAGCTTTGCAGAATTCTTTTAACTGTCTTCCTTTAGTTCAATAAATACTCATATATATAAGAATCAGAGGCAGAGGAAACACATTTCTAAAACATGATCTAAGGGCCTTTTGTTAGTCTATCAAATACTTGCCACAAATGTAACATGTTTCTTGTAACCCAACGAATCCCAACACTCAGCTAACAGGTTTTTGTTATGGTGATGGTGGTAGTTTCCAAAAGTCAATCATCATGATACAATTTTAGTTTTAGTTTAGTTTTTTTTTTTTTTTTTCAATTTGAGATATAAAAGATAAACCCTGCTATTAAATCAGTTAATGTCAGAAGCAATCCCTTAAGACTGATGATTTGGTTACTGCTGGAACCAAAACTAGGAGCCAGCTGCTATCTGTCTTCTGAAAACAATAAAAAACAACTCTGGCCTTAAACATAATCACACTAGACAGCCTTAGCAGAGTTGAATGTCGCTGCTACATCCTTCAGAAAAGAGAAGAGAAAACATATGGGGCACACAAGGCTTAGCCTAACAGGTTTTGGATGAAACCTACATTTGTTTCAGTATTTGGAAGGAAGTTATGTTGAAATTTTTCACAGACATTGAGCAAAACAAGGTTCTATGTTGAAAGAAGTATATTCAATAAAACATTATTATATAATATATAATATTCAGGTGCATTTTTGATTACAAAGTTACTCATTACAGGAGTAACTTAAAATGGTGAAAGATTAGTAAGAATGTAAATTTCCACCAATAAATAAATGGTTAAGTAAATTATAGAACATCTTTTCAGAAACCAAAAACCAAACCCTTTGACATCAAGCTGATTCCGACTCATAACAACCCTATAGGACAGAGTAAAACTGCCCCTTAGGGTTTCCAAGGAACAGCTGGTAGATTTGAACTGCCAGTCTTTTTGGTTAGCAGCCGGGTTCTTAGGGCTCTTAACCACTGCACCACCCAGGGCTCCTCCTTCCAGAAGTTTCTATAATTATTAAATTCTGTTAATGAGTATAGAAGCATGGACAAAGTGTATAGGTACAAAAAGGAAAGCAATATAGAAAACTGTATGGTATGAGCATAGCTTTATAACGCCCTTGATTATAATACCCTCACAAAAATATGCCGCAAAAGACTTCTTTAAAGTGTTAAAAAGCGTAGATATCATTTTAAAGTGTGCCTGACCAAGCCATGGGGTTCTCAATCGTCTTACATGTATGTGAAAGCTGGACAATGAATAAGGAAGACCAAAGAAGAATTGATGCCTTTGAATTACGGTGTTGCGAAGAATATTGAATATACCATGGACTGCCAGAAGAATAAACAAATCTGTCTTAGAAGAAATACAGCCAGAATGCTCCTTAGAAGCAAGGATGGCAAGACTTCATCTCACACACTTTGGACATGTTATCAGGAGGGACCAGTCCCTGGAGAAGGACGTCATGCTTGGTAGAAGGTCAGCGAAAAAGAGGAAGACTCTCAATAAGATGGATTGACACAGTGGCTGCACAGGACTAAAACATAATGAAATTGTGAGGATGGTGCAGAAGTAGGCAGTGTTTCCTTCTGTTGTACATGGGGTTGCTACAAGTCAGAACTGACTCGATGGCACCTAACAACAACAACACAAAAATATAAGGACCAGCCATTGAAAAAAAAAAAACTGGGAAAAAATGCCCTCATTCATTCAGCAAATGTTTATATAGTGCTCATGTAGTGGTTAGGATACAGTTAGCAGTGGTAGAAATAACCCCAAGTGTATAGTGGCTGAAATACCCAATAGGGTTTCTGATGGGAAGGAGGCATTCTTTTGTCTGTGCCTCTGACACCATCTAGAGCCACGGATTCGTCTGTAGCCAATGCTGATGGAGAAGAGAGCATGAAGAAGCCAGCTTACTGTAAACACTCTTGACCTGGAGGTGCTGTGCACCCCTTCTCAACATTTTATTGGTAAGAACTAGTCAGATGGTCCCATCTAGATGCAAGTGGGGCTGGGAAATGTAGTTCCTGGCTGGCAGCCACTTTCCAGTGATGTGAAGCAGAGATTTTGCTGGGAAGTTAGTGATCCCTGTCACACCTAGTAAGTGGATAGAACTGAATCAGAATCTGGTCTGACTCTGAAATATATGCTTCTAACTACCATGCTGTTAATATTTTCCAGCTAAAAGGCTAAGAGTCTCCCTGCAGCTTACACACAGCTAATGGTTCTCACAAAGCAACTCTGCGCAGTTAGCTTTAATGCTTTAGGTGATTGCCCATCAGAAACCCCAGGGTTGGTGCCAGTGCCTCCTGAGCAGTCGACAGGGCCAGTGAAAGCCCAGAAAGCCTGCCTCAGAGCTTTTCAGTGGGCAGAAGGACGGAGAAGGCTAGCTGCCCTGGAAACGGAGTCCTTATAGCTATGAGGACTCCAGATCCCATGTCAGGGAACCTCTCTTGAGGGTGGAATTCACTGAGATGAGTGCTAAATCTGAGCTAGAAGTCATTGCCCAGCCTCATTAATAGCACTTCAACCTTTCCTGAGAGGCCAGCGTGCAGACGTTGCCTTCACTTAGACATCCAAAGGGGCTTCAGTATTTAACTCTAAAACATAAGATGATGTTTCCTTCTTAGACCCAATACTGAGGTTAAGATTTTCAGAGGGTTTCTGATTGTGTTTTTGGCCCAGTGCATCCTCTAGGACATCACTATTTAAAGTCATGGGTTCTCAAAAGAACAATCTTAGAATTAAGGAGGAGGTTGTTCCAGCAGCTATCTTCAGTCTTGTCTGGAAATATTGAGAGTGTATGGATGATGATGATGGTACTGATGATCCACAGCTACTTTGTGGTGGTTTCTGTGCTAAAGGTTTTTGGATACATCATTTTATTTAATCTTTGGAAGAATTCTACAAAACATATTTTCACCATCATGATCATTATCATTTTACAGATTTCAAACCTGAAATTTGGAGAAGGGAAGTAATTTGCTCAAAGCTACAAACTAGTGAAAGGAAGGATAATGCTCCAGTATGTGTCTAACTTCAAAACCTGTGATTTTTGCTAGATCATTTGTCGTTTTAACTTACCCAACATCCATCACCATTTCTCTTAGCATTCCAATTCCTCTAAGAGTTTACCTCCCTTACAGCCTCTTAGCATGTGGCTATTCATTTCCCAGTATGAAAACAAAGGGAACCAGATATTTCTGTTCTTTAAAGCTCCCCATACACCCCAATGGTAGACATGTGACCTAAACATAGCCAACCAGATATTGAGCCTTGAGTGAAGGAACCAAGAATAAGGATTGAGTCATTTACTTAAGACTAAAACCCTGGTGGCGTAGCGGTTAAGAGTTTGGCTGCTAACCAAAAGGTCAGCAGTTCAAATCTACAAGGTGCTGCTTGGAAATGCCATGGGGCAGTTCTACTCTGTCCTATAGGGCCATATGAGTTGGAGTCGACTTGACAGTAACAGATTTGTTTTGGTTTTGGTTTTGGTTTATAACACTAGCAGCACTCTTATGGATTTTAAAATCATGGTCCTCTGTAGCTTCCTAGATTTCTGCTACTTTCCAAGGCTTCTCTCTCAGAGCCTACTACTCAGTCCTATAATCCCTCAGATATATGTCTAATACATTTCCTTTTGGTTGAGCGATCCAGAGTTGATTCTTTTGCTTGTAACTCAGAAAACTGTATTACATATTGGATACTATTGGCTGCAAGAATCAGGAATCCCGTATCTTAACTGGCTTAGGTAAAAAGCCAACGTATTATCTTCTATAAAGGAAGGTAGGAAAAGCTTCAGCGGTTTATCCAGTTACGGCAGAGTGAGCCAATCCACTATCACTCCAAATATTGGTTATAAAACTCTCCTCTTCTGCTTCCTTCCTTTCTTAAGACTCATGGGAATGATGAGTCATGGTTGGAGTCAATGCTAATAATAAAAAAATTCATTTGTAATGTGGAAAACATATCACTTTAATGAGAAGTTGTTTTTCATTATTTTACCTTCACCAGTAACAACCAAAAAAAAAAAAAAAAAAAAACTAAACCCGTTGCTGTCGAGTTGATTCTGAATCATAGTGACCCTACAGGACAGAGTAGAACTGCCCCATAGAATTTCCAAGGGATGCCTGGTGGATTCGAACTGCCCACCTTTGGTAAGCAGCCATAGCTCTTAACCACTGCATCACCAGGGTTTCTACGAGTAACAACAGGCCCTGTTAAATATGAATTATACATCCATACAGTTTTTACTTCACAAGGGAAAAGACATTAGTGTTTAAGTTGGAGGTGTTTAAAAGAAGTTTTACGCTGTAATGCTTTTCTAAAGCATTGCATGATCAATATTCAGGGCAACAGCACATATTCGAAATGCATAAAAAGAAAAGAAGTAGTCCTATAGATTCAATGAAATGCAAAATCTAATGTTATAATTAACCAAATATGTGTAAATGGCCCTCATTTCCCAGATTCTCCCAGCAAGGGGTACATGATGACTGCTGTGATCTTTATCTTTCTCAAGACACTAAATGTAGCTGATTGCATTCCCCTCTGTGGAGCCTTTGCAGCAGGAGAGGAGCTAGCTTCCTTCCTTCCTTCCTTCCTCCCTCCCTCCTTCCATCCTTTCTGTGTTAAAGATCTCTAACCAAATCCATTGCCATCAAATTGATTGCAACTCATAGCTACCCTATAGGGCAGAGTAGAACTGCCCCATAGGGTTTCAGAGGAGTGGCTGTTGGATTTGAATGGCCGACCTTCTGGTTAGCAGCTACAGCTCTTAACCACTGCACCAGGAGGGTTCCATTAAAGGCCTTTGGGAAATAAATAATTAGAAATCATGTAAGCAAAAACGACTGCTTTGTGTGTGTGTGTGTGTGGTTTTCTTAAAGACTTTATTATATCCAATCCCCTTGCATTTGTTCATTCTCTCTCACCATTTATAAAAACCATGAGAAGAAGACCCAAACTGATTTGTTTACTACCCTCTACCCAGCACCTATGAGTCCCTGAGTGGCACGAACAGTTAAGCACTTGACTACTAGCTGAAAGGTTGGCAGTTTGAACCCACCCAGAGGGGCTCCAAAGTAAGAGCTGGTGCTCTGCTTCTGAAGGGTCACAGTCTTAAATACCCTATGGAGTGGTTCTACCCTGCCAGAGTTGACTCAACGGCAACTAAGAACAACAGTAACCCAGCACCGCGCCTAATACTGTGTGAGGCACAATATAAGTGTTCAAAAATATTTCTAGAGTGGAAGAAAGAGTAGGGTCATCCTCATGCAGAAACCCATCATTTTATCAGTGAGAATAGAGCTGAAACCCCAGAATTCTGTGTGCTTTTGGCAGGATTCCCTTATCTTCTCTCATGACAACCCTCATAGCTTCTCCACCATGATTTGCCTTGGGGATCTTTTTTTTTTTTTTAAAAATAATTATTTTTAGTTAATGGATGTAGAGTTTTCAGTTTACAGAAAAATTAAGCAGAAAGTAGAGTTCCCATATACCTCATCTACCCCTGTGCAACACACAAACTTACCCATTATTAACATCTCTCATTAGTATGGTTTATTTGTTACAATTGATGAACCAATATCATAATTATTAATGTCCATAGTTTACATTAGGGTTCACTGTTTGCATTGTACAGTTCTGTGGATTTTGACAAGTTCATAATATGGTGCATCCACTACTACAGTATCACACAGAATAGTTTCACTGCCCTAAAAATCCTCTGTGCTCTACTTATTCATGCCTTTCCCTACTCCCCAAATCCCTGGCAACCATTGATGTTTTTACTGTATCAAGTTTTGCCTTTTCCATCATATCATACAGTTGGAATCTCATGGTATGCAGCGTTTTCAGACTGGCTTCTTTCACTTAGTAATATGCCCTCCTCCATGTATTTTCATGGCTTTATCCTCATTTCTTTTTATTGCTGAATAATGTTTCACTGGAGCCCTGGTGGTGCAGTGGTTAAGATCTACCGCTGCTAACCAGAAGGCTGGCAGTTGGAATCCACCAGCCTCTCCTTGGAAACCCTATGGGGCAGTTCTCCTCTGTCCTATAAAGTTGCTGAGTCAGAATCGACTCGACGGCAGCAGTTTTAATATTTCATTAAACAGATGCACCACAGTTTATTTATCCATTCACCTATCGAATGTCATTTGATTGCTTCAATTTTTGCCAATTTTGAATAAAGCTGTTACAGACATTCATGTGCAGGTGGACATTTGCTTTTAACTCATTTGGGTAAATACTTAGGAGTGCGATGGCTGGATTATATGGTAAAACTATACTTAGTTTTGTAGTAAACTGCTAATCTGTATTTCAAAGTGGCTGTACCATGTTGCATTCCCACCAGAAATGAATGTGTGACATGATCCCGAAAGATATTCATTGTCCCAAGAAATGAATGCTGCTTTAAAACATTGCCGCCAGAGAACATAAAGTGAATAATTTATCCAATAATATTTGAAAACTACAAACTTTTCCCATGTTGGCTTTTCCTTTTCTTATTTATCTATCATTTTTGCCAACTGTGGAGCCCTGGTGGTGCAGTGGTTGAGAGCTTAGCTGCTAACCAAAAGGTTGGCAGTTGGAATCCACCAGTCGCTCCTAGGAAACACTATGGGGCAGTTCTACTCTGTCCTGTAGAGTCACTATGAGTCAAAAGCAACTTGATGGCAATGGGTTTGCCAACTAAAATAATTTTTGGATATGTGGCAGAGGATAAATGCTTTTTTTTTTTTTTTTTGTAAAAGAAGCAAAAAGTGCACTGTTTCTTAAGCAACCGAATCCCTATTTGATAATAAATGCACAGGTCTCTAGGCACTAGAAATTGTCCATCTGCTGCCGCTGGGTTTGCCCTGCACAAAGCAGACTTTGAAAAAGCAATGTTAACGTCGTTAATTTAGACAAGTTGTGGATGTGAATGCTTATAAGCAATTGGTTCTACTCCAATCGACACAATGGAAAAGTATCTTAATTATCGGTAATGGAAAAGGCTCAAAGGAGTAACCAGGGTCCTCTAGCTCACAGTAATCACATGAAAAATTGAAATGGGAGACATTTTAATAAAAACTTTTAGCTGGCACTGACATTTTCTTCAATTATCAGCAGTCACCTTTTCCTCTGTTTAGCTGTGTTTCTACTTTTATTCCACACTGACCTCTCCCACCCACCTAACCCAATAAAAAGAAAAGAATTCAGAAATCCTAACTTCGCTATGGCATCCCCCAAATTTACAGAATCATCTTAAGAATGCAATAGTGTACTGTCTAAAAGATCCATGTGATTATTGTGCATTATCAAGTAAATGAATAACATAGGTCATGATTTATGGTGTCACTGTTTCCCTAAAGCTTTCAAAATGCATTAGAGAGTCTTAGGAAGAAAGGCTTAAAGAATTAGACTTATTTTGAAAGGAGAGTGGTAAGGAGAGGGTTTAGTAAGCGCTCACTTTCTAGGGGATATTGTGAATGCAAGACAAGCTTTGCGAGTGGGCATTTGTCTATCTGGTGTTATTTTAGAAGAGGTTTGAAAAAGATAATCCCCCAAATATCTCCCTATAGGCTTAAGTATTTCTTCAGGTGTCCTTCCTGTTGGATTTGGGACCTTTTTCATTCTTTTAAATGTGTCTTATCTTAGCAGATATTGTTTATCAGATCTTCTTTTACTAAAAATACTTTCCATATATATTGCTGTTGTTGTTAGTTGATAACAGGTTGGCTCCAGCTCATGATGACCTTATCTGTAACAGAACAAACTGTTGCCCAGTCCTGCCCCATCTTCATGATCATTCGTATGTTGGAGTCCCTTGTTGTGGCCATGTGAGGTGCCTTCCAACCTAGGGGGCTCATCTTCCAGCACTATATCAGACAATATTCTGTTGTGATCCATAAGCTTTTCAATGGCTAATTTTCAGAAGTAGATTGGCAGGCCTTTCTTTCTAGTCTGTCTTAGTCTGGAAGATCTGCCTGTCCACCATGGGTAACCCTGCTGGTATTTCAAATACCTGTGGCATAGCTTCCAGCATCACTGCAACACATAAGCTGTCACAGTATGACAAACCGTCAGACAGTTGGTAATCCATAGATGTAACATTTGCTAATGTTGAAATAATTTTCTTATACTTCATCTCATTTTATTTCTACCACAATCCTGTAACTTGTGAGGCAGGTAATAGTATTCTGATTTTACAGTTGAGAGGACTGAGTTCCAGAGTGTTTGGGAATTGTTTATAGTTCAAAGCCTGGCGTAATGCCCCAGGTCTTCTGGTTCCTAGACCAGGCTTCTTTCCTACACAATTTCTGGTCGAAGCCTGCATGGAGGAGATGTAGGGTAGGCACATGGGATTAGTGACAGCAAGGCACAAAAAGAGGAGGGAAGGGAACTGAGAGGATAGACAGAACAGAGGTGGGAAGCAGAAGAAGATAAATTTTACTTCCTACATGTCCCTTCGCCAGCCATCCCTTTGTTTGAACTTGCTGTAGCCATTGTCCATTCAGGAAGTGTCTGGAGGTGGGAACAATTAACTTTTTCTTTAAAGTCTCAAACCAGCAGTGGAAAAACCTGTATACTAAGCTTTAACAGATTGGCACCAGATTTACAAAGTCTTAACCATTTATCCTCTGTGTTGTTGTTGTTGTTGAGTTGATTCCAACTCATAGCGACCCCATGTGACAGAGTAGAACTGTCCCATAGTGTTTTCTTGGCTGTAATATTTATGGAAGCAGATAGCCATGTCTTTCTCCACAAAGCTGCTGGGTGGGTTCAAACTGCCAACCTTTTGGTTAGCAGCCAAGCACTTAATGTCGTGTGACCAGGGCTCCTGTGTCTTTAGTTTATAGTTCCCAATAATTATGAGTTGGAATCTCTGCTGTACCATTCCCATTGTGATCATGGACAAGTCACTTAGTGTCTCTAAGACTCTGTTTCCTCGTCAATAAGTTAGGATAATGGTAAAAGGTAGGTCACAGACGCAATTCAATAAGGCATGTGAGGCAATTCAATAACAGCATTGCTTAGAACATGGTAACCACTTAATAAATATTAGCTATCATTAATATAAGGAGCCCTGGTAGTACAGTGGTTAAAGGCACGTGGCTGTTAACCAAAAGGTCGGAGGTTAGAATCCACCAGCCGCTCTGCAGGAGAAAGATGTGGCAGTTTGCTTCCATAAAGATTTACAGCCTTGGAAACCCTTCGATGGCAGTGGGTTTTCATTTGGTGTCATTAATATGTAATAGATATTTGCCAATTTTTGGCTGCCTACTACTTGAATCCCCTTCATATATTTGGGTACTTACCAATGTACCATTCATGAGTGCTATCCACCAAGTATTTATGGTTCTTTTTCTGAATACATGGTAGGATTATAATTCCCTGCACCCCTCGCCCTTTCCCATGAATTTGAGTGTGGCCCCGTAGTTTGCATTGGCTGTTAAAGTATAAGCATTAAGGTATAAGTAATATGTGTCACTTCAGCTAGAAGCTTTGAGTGCCAGAACATGACTCGCCCACTCTCCCTTTGCCAGATAACCTGCTGCGTTCCATACAGAGGCTGTTCTGTCAGCCTGCGTCCTAGAGTGAGCGTGAGAGAGCGACAGAGAGCAGAACCCCCAGCTGATTTGTTACAGATACATAGTGCGACCAAAGAAAACACAGAAACAAAACCTTTTTATGTTAGGCCACTAAGATTTTGGGGTTGTTTGTTACTGCAGCATAACGTAGCTTATCAAGACCCACTCTGAATCTTGGTGGGAAACGGGGCCTCTTTCACACTGTAGAAGTACAAAAGACTAGATAGCTGCTTTCACAGCCTCCTTGCAGTCACTTGGTTTAAAGTTGACTAATCAGTAGACCTACCGAAGTTGGCAACTAGCAATGCAAAGAAAAGGAGCCCTGGTGGCACAATGGTTAAGCTCATGGCTGCTAACCGAAAGGTTGACAGTTGGAACCTAACGGCCTTGGAAACCCTACTGGGCAGTTCTACTCTGTTCTGTAGGGTCACTATGAGTTGGAATCGACTCAACGACAATGGTTTTTTTTTTTTTTTTAATGCAAAGAAAGTAGGAATAATGGATATTTCATTTGGATTTATTCTGATGGCAGCAGCAATGGTATAAACATACATTTCCGGGAAAATCAGGGACAGTAGTAATGTCTGGGGTCTGGAACCGTTGGTAACAGCATTTGCAAACTGTTGGGCCTCGGGGACATCAACAGCAGAGTCCGCCTGGAATGGATGGGTCGTGTGGTCGAACTGGTTCTGGATACTGTCAAGAGTTCCTGGTTCCTGTTCTTTTTCCAACCTTCCCAGTAGTTCTGCAAGCAGCTGATATAATTTCAATGAATTTATTTTTACGATTAAATCAGCCGGAATGTGATGCTTAAAATTAAGGATGTTGAATAGCACAATATCTAAATTAATTTAAAAATGTTATTTGTTAGTGTACAGTGTTTTTCTAGTTTATTTCTGGCAGAGATCAATTAGTTTCTCTGAGTTCCATTGCCTGTCCACACCAATGTTGCTGTGTGCTGACAAGTTGATTCTGACTCATAGCAACCCTATAGGACAGAGTAGAACTGCCCTATAGGGTTTTCTAGACTGTAATCTTTACGGGCACAGTTCATCAGGTCACCAGGTCTTTTCTCCAGTGGAGTAGCTGGTGGGTGCAAACCACCAACCTTTCGGTTAGCAGCCGAATGCTTAACCATTGAGCCACCAGGGCTTCTTATCCATGTCAATAGTGCACTTATTTTAGAGATACTCACACTTCCTTTCAGTAATTTCTAGGTATTAATTTATGGTTTTTTAAATGATTCTTATTGGGTGAAGGTACAAATTTCACTTTAAGGTTTAAATTATGTTAAAATTCTGATAGTCAATACCATTTTTTTCACTCTTTCTCTCTGAAAATGTAAGCAAGTGGTTTTCCTGTATTAATCTACCGAAAACAAGCATTGCATCACCCAAAAAAGACTAATGAATTTTTCCTGACTGCTTTAAGTAAAGATCAGAATGTTCTCTTTGTTTCAAACTTGTTTCAGTCTCGAACTAACAGTGACCTAGAATACCTTTGAAGTTTCCTTCCAGCCCCCTGATTCCTGAGACCGTGATTTAGCTACAAGAATCAAAATTCCCACTGAGGGAGATTTATTTACTTAGGTGGGTAAAGTGATTATTCTTCTAAAGGATTATTAATCTTGACACGATTTGATGACTTAATTGATCTGGAACATTTGTACTGGGGGATTGGGAAGAGATGGATTCATTCTAAGCACCCAGCAGAGCTGTAATTTTAAGTATGCTGGGTTACTTTTTGAACCTGTCAGGAGGAAATGGGAAGGGGAACTTTATTCCTAGTGGATGCACAAACACTGTTATTTCCTTGCTAAAGTTCAAACCCCAGAGTCACTCTGGTTTGCCTCACTACCACCCCCTCCGTCTGCAATTTACCAAATCTAAAAAAGAAATGAAATTAAAAACAACGGCACAAATAGGAAATGTAAGCAGCTGGAGAAAGCTGGTCCAGATGATCCAAAGGAGAGAGATTAATGATTTCCTCTGTTCTGAGCTGTTTGTTTCTGGAAAGGTAGAGAAGAAAGCAGTGAGGGTGAGAAAGGATGGTATTCCAGGAAACAGTGGGTCCTTTCTATCATAGACTCCAGCAAGAAAAAGCAAAAGATTTGTAAAATTATGCGATTTGGAGCAATAAAGTAAGCTAAGACTAGATACCAAAGTGTGGGATAAGACGGCGTGCTACCTTAGAACAAAGACTTTTGATTTCCGGAGTAATCAGTCCAATGTGTCCAGGGCCAGATTACCCAATGGGCAAGGTATACCCAGGCCCAGTTGTGACTTCCCACCAACCCGCAGTGCACAATTTCATCCGTCCCCCATCTCGTCAAAGATGTGGTGAAACCCATGTGAAATTGCTCACCACAGATTTGCAAGGAAATACAGTGAAACTCATGAGTACCTTGCTCAATACAAGCTGGTGCATACTGTGCTTACTGGTTAATCCGCCCCGGGATGTGTTTCATAATATTCTAACTTGTGGAAGGTGAAGCGAAGCAAACAAAAACAAAAAGCCCACTACCAAATATGTGGCATAAGCGTATAGAAACTCGAGGTTGAGGAAAACCTTCACTATAGGAGAACAACAAGCACAACTCCAGGCACCAACTTCTAAGTCTGATTACTTGTCAAGCTGCTCTACCGCCAATGTACAGGACTGGCCGGTGAATCAACATACCTCCCTGGAGATCTGGGCAATGTGAGAATGGTCACGCATTTTTCTTAGGGAAGGATGCTTCCTTTAATTTACAGATAGAGAGACTAAGGCCTGGAGATGCCACAAGGACCTTCCAAGGTCACACAGCCGGTTTGGAATAGAGTCTGGACCTGTACTCAGGTGCTGGCTGTGGCCACTGGTTGGACCTGAAGGGAACTGTGCCCTGGTAATGAACACTGAGACCGTGATGTCATAGAGCCTGTCTTTGCTTCGTCTTCCTTGCCCCCCCTCCCCCTACTCCCACCGCCATCTACAAGAAATCCTCTTCAAAAAGCTGTTGGGATCCAGTGTCAGGCTCAACTTCTTTGCCAGTGGAGATAAATATGCTACAGCTGTTCACAGTCACTTTAGGACACCTAAGGACTCCCTGGGTGGTGCAAATGGTTAACATGCTGGACTGCAAACCGGAAGGTTGGTGGTTTCGGTCCACCAGAGGCACTTTGGAAGAAAGGCCTGGTGATCTATTTCTGACAAAATCAGCCATTGAAAACCCAATGGACCACAGTTCTACTCTAATACACATGGGGTCACCATGAGTCCAAGTTGACTCCATGGCAACTGTTTTTTTTTTTTTTTTAGGGAATGTATAAACCCTTTTGCAGACTTCCTAGAATAAAACTCACTTTTATTCCGAACTAACAATATAGAAAGAAAATGCAAGAGATGCAATATATTGGAGTTGTTAAGCACCTGGGCTCTGGACTCAGCTGGACTGAAGTTCCAGGTCTACCACTTACTCACTGTGTCATCTTAGGTATTAATTAATATCTCTAAACCTTAGTTTCCTTATCTGTAAGACTGCAATAACAATAGTACCTGCTTCATACGGTTGTTGTTAGGATTTATTCATGTAAATGAAGCGTAGTGCCAAGTATGAAATAAGAGTTTAATAAATAGTAAGAGAAAGGAACAAGGAAAAGAGCATAATACATATTAAGAGGCAGGAGAGAGAATATGTCCCTTGATATTTATTAATCTCAATTTTTGCCTTAGTATTTATTAAACTCTTATTTTTCCCCCTTTATCCATTGCTAGAATGTATTTCTCTCAAATATCTTTGCTCTTGTTACTTTCTTTGGAGGCACTCACTGCAAATCTAGTTCAAAAGTAGAGACTTTTCAAAGATTTTATTAATCAGTAGAAGTTTGCCCTTGGGAAAGTCAGTAGAGAAAATGCACCCAGGGGTTAGGAAATGGTGATTAGAACCACAGAGGCTCGGCACAGCTGAGAAAGGAAAGCTCCAGGTTTTGGCGAGAGACTTACAAAGTTTTAGAGTGGCAATTGGTCTTGAAGGTCATCCAGCTGACTTGTTTGTTTACAGAAAAGAGAAGTCCACTTGGGGAATGTCATCCTTGACTCTTCGCTTTTCAATATGTCTTCCTTATTTGAGGTTTATTTTGCATCCTCATGAACATTTCACATAGCAAGGTTGGTAGGAGCATATTGGTGCTTCTGCATAAATTGTCTCCCTTTTTGTATTGACTGTTTTTGCAAGTTCCTGCCAGAGTGGCTACAATCTCCAGGTATTCTGGATGAGTGAACTTCTTGCAGGTGGCTACTGCCTCACTCCTGTTTCTGAAATTGGCAAAGATTCTCCAGCAGGGAATGGAATCTGGCCCGTGACCATGTGTCTCCTCCTGTTACTCCCTCTGTTATGGATTGAATTGTCCTTCAAAAAGATATGTAGATGTCATAACCCCTGAACCTGTGAATGTGACCCTTTTTGGAAATAGAGTCTTTGAAGATATTCTCAGTT
This sequence comes from Dugong dugon, assembly GCA_030035585.1. Classification (NCBI taxonomy): domain Eukaryota; kingdom Metazoa; phylum Chordata; class Mammalia; order Sirenia; family Dugongidae; genus Dugong; species Dugong dugon. Next base: position 13,313,995 of record CM057480.1, on the reverse strand, counting down.
AACATAAGGTCGTACTAGAGTAGGGTGTGTCCTAATCTCATATGACTGGCTTCCATATAAAAGAGAAGAAGATACATAGAGACAGAGAGAGACAGAGGAAAGATGCCATGTATGCTGCAGCTGCAAGCCAAGGAATGCCTGGAGCTACCAGAACCTAAGATAGGAGCATGGAATCTCTCAAAGCCTTCAGAAGGAATCAACACAGCTGAGTCCCTGATTTGGACTTCTAGCCTCCAGAATGGTGAGACAATAAATTTCTGTTCTTATTTGTGGTATTTTGTTACAGTGGGCCTAAGAAACTAATAACACTCTCCATCACCCTGATCTCATCTCCCACTAACAACTTCTGAGGGCAGGTTAACAAACAAGGACAGCAGCTGGAATTATTTGGAGATGTTCTTTCTTCCAAACTTGAAACATTTTATCTTCAGAAGACTTCTGCAGATAGGGAAACACAGTATTTATAGGGGGAGCAAACTCCAGTCAACAAGAGCACCAATGAGGGCAAAGACTGGGACTGCCAAGTCCCTTATCCACACACTAGGGGGTGATGTGTCTGGAAATGGGAACCCTTAACTTTTTCTTTAAGGCCTCAAAATTGCAGTGAAAAAACCTGCAAGCTAAGCTTTAACAGATTAGTACTAGCTTTGCAGAATCTTAACCCTTTATCCTCCATACCACCTCATATTGAGGAAATGACCACCACTGTTCATTTTGAGGTGGTGGGGTTTCTATGAGTTTCTGTATGTCATTTTACTTTTATTTTTAAAATTTTGTTTTGTGGCTCTTGGGACTAGGTATATACTGCCAGCAAAATTGTGATATAGATAGCATTTGCCTTAGATCATTTAATGAACCTCAGAAACACCTGGAGAGCTTGTTAGAACACACATTGTAGATCCATCCAGTTTCTGAGTCAGTGGCTCCAAGTCGGGTCTGAGGATTTGCATTGGTAACCAGCTCCCAGGTGATTCTGATGCTGCTGGTCCAGAGACCAAGCTGTGAGAACTACTACTATAGAAGAAAAGATCCTTGGTGGTACTATGGTTAAGCCTTCGGTTGCTAACTGAAATGTTGGAGGTTCCAACCCACCAGTGGCTCCATGGGAGAAAAGGCCTGGTGATCTGTTCCCATAAAGATTGTTGTTGTGTGCCTTTGAGTCAATTCAACTCGTAGCTACCCTATAGGACAGAGTAGAACTGCCTCCATATGTTTTCCTAGGCTGTAATCTTTACGGGAGTAAGATCATCAGGTATTAACAGCCTGGGAAACCTTATGGGGCGGTTCTCCTATACGGTTGCTGTAAGTCAGAATTGACTCAAAGGCACACAGTAAAAACAACACTATAGAAGAAGATCCTTAGGTGGCACAAACAGTTTGTACTTGACTGCTAACCTGAAGTTTGGCTGTTTGAACCCACAGAGCAGTATATGGAAGAGGACTGGCAATCTGCTTCTGTTAAGATTATAGCCAAGAAAACTCTATGGAGCAGTTCTACTCTGTAACACTTGAGGTTGCCATGAGTCAGAATCGACTCAATGGCAACAAACAGCAACAACTATAGAAGAAACAGGCCTGTCTTCCAAACCCTGTACTCTAATTTTCTGCCTCAAACAACACTTTTCATCTCCAGTGGCTCAGGCTTTCTTTCCAGTGGAAATTGGCTTGCAAAACCTCTTTGTATACTCAAACACAAATGTTCATTGCAGCTTGAAAGTCTTACCTCTATCCACACATTCATTGTGTAACAGGACATTTTGACTATTAACCAATCTGGATCTTAGATGTCATCTCCTACACCCTCTCCAGTATCTTTCCATACATTGATGTGCACAGGGACTTTAGATTTGTGTAACTGAAGATGGTGGATGTGGGTGAATTTTAGGTAGGTAGGCTTCTCAAGAAGTCCTGGTGGTGCAGTGGTTAAGAGCTCGGCTGCTAACCAAAAGGTCAGCAGTTCAAATCTACCAGTTGCTCCTTGGAAACCCTATAGGATAGAAGGGAGTATGGCATGGAGAATGCCTTTTCCCTCTCCTCTAATTCATCTCTTGGACTGGATTTGAGCCCGCATGTTTAGAAGAAGGCTTCTTCCCATGAGGGAAGAAGGCTGAAAGAACTGTTTAATGAAAACTTTCTTAAAATTCTAGGCACAGATGGACTTGTTTGGGGGACAGTAAAAGGGGCAGGACTTGCATGCTCTGACACTTGCCAGTTATTGGTTACGAGGGGCGGAGGGATTTTCAGGTGCTTCGAGTTCTCCATCCAGTCGATTGAGCATCCAAAAAATCTGAGACACAGTAAAGAAAGGAAGGGTATGCTCAAACATGGTAAAAGGGGATCTGGATGTAGCACTGATGTCCAGTGTAACAGGGAGACCTTAAGCAAGTAGACAAAAATGTTGGGAAGGGGGTCCATGAGAATCCTCGAAATCATATATTCATTTGATTTTGAAAACAACTTCTCCTGATGGCCCATGGAGACTGTGCCCCTGAATCTGAGGTAGTGGGGGCCATCCAGTCCAGAACTGTCCTCAGAAGCAACTCTGTTTCTTTGGCTATCTGTGGCACGGGACAACTGATTGTTTGCTAAGCCCAAGAATATTGATGAGGATTGCCAACATCAGGCTCTTTCAGGCTGAGATTAGCAACTGAGCATATAAATGGTCTTGCTGCGTTGCCTGATTTTTTCAGGCAGGGCACCCAAGGGTGGTGTGTTTATTGGGACAGCCTGCCAGTTTCTTTTCATGCTTACTTTCCCTTATTCTGGGTAGCCAGGTGCCCCCCCTAAAGCAGCAGTCTGGGAATTCAGATGCATCCACAGTAATGAATTTTGCGATGTCATTTTGCATGTTTAACCTTCCTCTGCTTCTCTTATTCTCAAACAGATGCAGACAAAGCCATTTCACTAAAAATTTCCATGCTGCTAAACAAGGCTTGGATTTCAGCGAAGTAAATAATTGTTAGGAATATTTGAGTCTTACCCCCTAGGTCTCTTTTAGGAAGGGCATCTTGAGCAATTGTGTTCTAAAGACATTTCATCAGTGAGTGTATCCTGGATTTTAGTTCACTGAGGAGTTACTCCTGTGGTGATGATGACTCAAGGACCAGGCAGTGTTTCCTTCTGTTGTGCATGGTGTCACTATGAGTCGGGGGCTGACTCGATGTGCTAACAATGGTAACAGAGTATGAGCAGACAACTGTACAGGGAGATCAGGATCAAGCAAGCATAGGTAGAAAAACAGGTGATGGGGCATAAAAGTAGGTCCCTATTGACAAAAAGAGAGTCCTGGTGGCATAGTGGTTAAGTGCTTGACTGCTAACTGAAAGGTCAGTGGTTCGAACCCTAGTCACTCTGCGGGAGAAAGATGAGGCAGTCTGTTTTTGTAAAGATTTACAGCCTTGGAAACCCTATGGGACAGTTCTACTCTGTCCTATAGGTCCAGTGGGTTTGGTTTTGGTTTTTACTGACAAAAACAGAGAAAGAGATGTCAACAGTTGATAATCAGTGAGGTTTGCCTCTGAGGTATTTTTTTTCCTCAGGGCAATTCAACAACTGCTCATAGTGTCATAGTACTTGAGCCAAAGACAGAGGTTCTACAACCCTGAATCTTAAGTCTTGGTAATAGCACTCAGCTGCCAGATAAGAGTTTGTTCTCTGTAGTACCAAAGAGTTTCTTTATAGTTGGGAAAAGTAGAAAAACAAAATGATAATAAAATGTCATTGACTAGGTAGCAGGTCCAGGCATTTATATATGTTAGCTCTAATCCTCACCACGTCCTGAAAGGCAAATATATAAAAACTAAGACTCAGAGAGCTATAACAACTTTCCCAGGATTACATAGCTTATAAGGGGAATAATGGGCATCTGAGCCCAGGTCTAACTAGATACAAAAACCACCTAGAAGGCAGCAGGGGAACCTCTCTTAGATGGCTATGCTGGTATTGATCACAGTGGCCCAGTATAGTCAATAATCATATGGTCCAAGAAATAACTTATTGTGCATTCTCTTAACAGTCCTAAGATATCTCCTCACAATGACCATATTAAGTAACCAGAACAAGTATTAGCACACATTACAGGAGCTCACCTAGCTTGTAAGTGGAGGGTTAAAACTGCAGCGCAGGTCTTCTGATTTCAACACCAGTACCATGTCCACTTCCATAAATAACACAACTTTTGGAGCAAGTCCACAATGGACAGGACATAATGCCATCTCTCCTGTGAAACCTTTCGGCAACAAGTATGTCCTGGGTTCCTTCCTCCACAGCTCACTTTGCATTTATTTCCTGTAACTGAAGAAATGCCTTATTGTCCTTTTTCTTTTCTCAGATGGTCTGGATCATGTGGTGTAGTTCTATAAACACATTCATACCAGTCTTGAGCTTTATTCCTTCCTTGTGTATATTAACCTCTGCAGATACATTGTGAGTGCTTTCCACGTGTGGACCAGGCCTTTTCTACCCCACAGCACTAGCACAGAGTGGAGTGCCTAGTGAGGCTTGGCACACAGTAGGCATTTGATGAGACCTTGTTGGCTGGTGGACAAGCAACACTGTTTCTGTAGTGAAGATCTGCCAATTTCATGTTATGGGCAGCTGCTAAAATTTAGGTTTTTTCAGGTAGTAGATCAATTGTTTTGCTATACTGAACACTTTTTAAGGATTCTTTCAGATGTTTGATATAGGAGTCCCTGGGTGGTGCAAATGGTTAAGCGCTTGGCTACTAGTCGAAATGTTGGCAGTTTGAAACCACCCAGAAGCACCTCGGAAAAAAGGCCTGGTGACCTGCTCCTGAAAGGTCAGCGCCATGAAAACCCTATGGAGTGCAGTTCTACTCTGCACACATGTGATCTCCATGAGTTAGAATAGGCTTCATGGCAACAGGAAACGGATGTTTGATTGATGCTTAGCATTTGGGGAGAGCAGAGGGTACCAGATGGATATTTACGTATTAGAATTACTTTTTTTGAAGGATGCCAGACACTAAAAAGTACATACAGCATTGTTTCATTTATATAAGGTTCAATGACAGGCAAAACTTTGCCTCTCCCACTATTACAGGAAGTACAGCGACTGGAAGAGGGCAGGAGGAGATTTTTGGGATACTGGTGATACTTTGTGTCTTGATCTGGATGTTGTTAAGAAGGGTGTGTTCAACTTCGTGAAAATTCATCCTACTGTGTACTTATAATCTGTGCAATTTTGTTTATAGGAATATTTAATCTTGGAAGAAGTACAGCCAAAATGTTCTTTAGAAGCAAGGATGGCCAGACTTCATCTCACTTACTTTGGACATGTTATCAGGAGGGGACCAGTCCCTGGAGAAGGACATCATGCTTGGTAAGGTAGAGGGTCAGTGGAAAAGAGGAAGAGCCTCAACTAGATGGATTGCACAGTGGCTGCAATGGTTGTGAAGATGGTGCAGGACCAGACAGTATTTCGTTCTGTTGTACATAGGGTTACTGTGAGTTGGAACAGACTCAACGGCACTTAACAACAACAACAACAAATATTTAATCAATAACAAAAAATTCTTGCTTGTGTTCTTCAATTTATTTTGTAGAACAAAAATAAAAGCAACATCAGTTTGGACTCAGGATAGAAATGTTATTGCTACTTCCTGTAAGATCCCTTCTGCCCGACATACCTTGGAAAAGAGAAATTCTGCTCATGTGGCATTGTCTCTGCTGTTGTTAGCTGTCAAGTCAATTCTAACTTATGGTGACCCCATGTGTTGCATAGTAGAAGTGCTCCATAGGGTTTCCTTGGCTGTCATCTTTATGGAAGCAGATCACCAGTGCTTTTCTTCTGTGGTGACACTTTGTGGGTTTGAATGGCCAACCTTTCGGGTATCAGCCAAGCTCAAACCATTTGCTCCACCTGGGGACCCGGGTTGTCTCTAGCATTTAGAAACAAGGTTTATAGAGAAGCGGAAGTCGTCTAATGGACATGCTAGAACTTGTCTTGCTTAGACAGCACAGAATGCCTAACCAGAAGTGGCAGGTGTTGCTTCTTTGTTGTGTGCTGTGAACACACCATCAGCGGGATCAGACAGCTCACCTCCTGGCTTAGGCCTGCAAGGCATAGCAGTCTCACAGGGCTTGCAGACACAGAGAGTGTTTATGGAGAACGTTAGCAAGAGGTTTGCACATCCGTTCAGATATTCACATTTCATGGCATATTAAACCAACCAATTGCCCTTGAGCAAGGACAGATCACCCAATAAGCAAGGTAAGCATGGGCTTACTTGTACTTACTTACTTGTCTGGAGTGTACAGTTTCACCTGCTTTTCCCCACATTAGGTCTGATGAAAAACAGGTGAAATTGTGCACTGTGGATTAGTAAGTAAACACAAGTAAGCCTGTGTGTACCTTGGTTACTGATTACTTCACCCCTGTCTTTGAGTTGATTCTGACTTGTGGATACCCCATGTGCTCTATAGGGTTTTTAATAGCTGATTTTTAGGAAGTAGATTGCCTCTGCTTGGACTCGAACCACCAACCTTTTGGTTAGCAGCTGAGTACATTAACAGTTTGCACCACACAGTGACTCTCATGGCTTACTAGGGGAGACAAAATGTACTTGTGCCATGCCTTTTAATATACAGAAACTAAGGTTTAATGATCCAACAGCGTATTCTAGCTAAGCACAAATTGTCCGGTGAGCAACACGTTGTTATATATGTGTGCGTGTCCTTTTTTTAGAAACATTTGCACGTAAGCTCCAGTGACACTATTTAGTGTTGCTTATCTGCTGATTCTGCCCTCAGAAAGAGAAGTACTGAACACCATGATAAAATGAATGTTATGACCACATGACCAGGGTCCAGTATCAGGATTTTTCCAATTTTACCCTGGTGTACCCGGGATGATGTTTCTCAACTGTGCACCAGAATCATCTGGGGTGCTTGCTAAAATGCAAATTCCTGGGCCCCATCCCACATGTAGTGAATCTCTGGTACCAGGGCAAGTCCCAGGATTTTATTTTAAATAAGCTTTTCTGATGATTTTTACGCTAAAGGTTGAAAACCATTTGTCAGTGGACACTGGCAGGCTTAAAACATACTTTGGGGCTGACCCAGGAAGCTTCCTGAGAATCTCTGGGAAAGAATTTGTGTTGGCCACTGGCACAAAGTTGGGATCACAGTGCCACAAAGACAGAGGAAAGGCCTCTGAAGTTTGGTGGGAAGGAGGTATGAACTTGCATGCCTTGCCTTCCTGAGCGGAGTGAGACAAGACACTCTTTGTGCTGAGACAGAGAGCCTGGCAACCTCCCACCCTGGGTCTTGTCCTTCTGTCCTTCTGTGTTGGCAGGAATTCTGGTTTCTGTGTTCCCTTTGAATCACAAAATTGTCCTTTACTGTGCGCTCCTTTTTGCCACAGCCGGCAATTTCTAAAAGAACATTGTTGCCTTTATTTTTGTGGATTGTTTTCTTTCTCTCTAAAAGACATTTGAAAGAATCCTTCTCTCTGGGTTTTGCTCTGTTGACTTTATTACAAGGACACACCACTACACAAGTACTTCTATAGATGTGCTTATTGAAGAAGAAGGAAAAAAAAAAAAAAAAAAACAAACTTTGTTGGAAAAGTAGCTAGAAATAAACCAAGAAAGAAAAATGGGTTTGTGGAAGGGAGAAAGATTACCTCTGGTATAGGCCAGTATTTCTTGGAAAATGCTTGCAAGGAAGAGCCCAAGGGCAACTGGTTGGTTCCTTCCATTCCCAGAATCAGTGTGGGTATTGGAATTAGATGAAGCATTGAGAACTTCAGAGTACTGTCTTATGATTTCACTATTTTCATCTTGACCTTGCAGCCAAGAAGATCTGGGGGTGTGTGCAACTTTTTTTTTGGTGGATTAAAAAATGGAAGATTTGTGAATGAAATAAGGGAGATGCCAGATTCAAGAGACTATTTCCAAGAACTGAGATGTGAGAGTCTGAGTCCACTGAAGGAGAGCATCCATGTACCATCCAACTGCATGGTGATATTAATAGCAAAGATAACCAGCCTAGAAGCACCAAGAGGCACGTTCCCAGGGAGGTTTTGTTTTAATCAAAAAGTTTTGATACATGATTCTGAAAATTTCCAAAAACTAGAACATTAACCTGGAGAAAGTTGTGTGGAGATATTTTTGGTTGTCACAGATTTGGGTGGGGGAGGAAAAGGCATCTTCCAGTGGGCAGAGGTCAGGGATGCTGTTAAACATCCTACATTCACAGGAAGCCCCCTCTTCTTACGTCCCCTCCCCAACAGAGTTATCTAGCCCCAAATGTCAATAGTTCCAAGAATGAGGAAACCAGGATTTAGATATATAAATTCAGATTTTGTGAAGTGGCAAATGGTCAAGGGTGAATTTGAAAGCAGGGCACAGTACTGTATGGATTAAGTTGGGAAGGAAATTCCCCCAAATTACGGAGACTCAGAAAGCTGTTTCCACTATCTTTGGAACAAGAAGTAGAGCACAGAGATACCTACCACCGGAGGAGGTGTCAAGCCTACAGCCTGGAAAAGAGAATTGTGTCTAAATGTGATGAAATGAAGGGAGAACTCACAATTCCTATCTTTGTTTCCATTGCCTAGAAAGGGAAAGCATTTTCCAACTGAAAAGAAGACTAAAAACAAAATAAAGAGGTACTATAGGGTTGGCTATGAGTCGGAATCAATTCGACGGCAACGGGATTGTTTTTTTTTTTTTTTGGTTTGGTTATAGCCTAAGATGTATGAAGAGTCCACATAAGAAGATCTAGTAGATTTAAAAGAATTCAAGTAACTGGGAATAAAAGGCATCCTGTCTCTATAATGCTAATGTGACTTAGAAATGTGATTTCTGAGTCTCAGGGCCATTGTCAATAATTTCTGAGGACTTATAAAGAAGTTCCAGAAAAATGGAGACAGTCAGAGAATGCCCTTAACCTCATAAAGGCTAGCTTCTGGGTTGATATGAACTGGTAAGCCTGATATTTACAACTTGGCAAAGTTCTGAAATAGATTATTAAAGTATTTATGTTCCTTTAGAAAAGGCAAGGGCCATAGTCACTTGTGTGTATACATTAAGAGAAAGACATCTCAAGCCCACTTCAGTTCCTTTACAGATATCTTTACGAGGTTGGTAGACCCAAGGAGCTCTATAATTAGAGTTTTGTTGAGGTCAGTAAAGCATCTGATAGTATCAGATTTGTACCTGGTGTGTGGATCTATGTTTACCCAGGTCGAGGTCTTCAGTCTTAGTGGAGTTGCACAGGACTCAGCCTTTGGTCCTGTACCACATATTTTATATATATATGTGTGTATATACACACACATGTACATATATACATAAATGTATATTCATATATATATATTTAACTAGTAACTGAATGAGATTATTCAAACAAGACAATTATAATGCATATATCAGTTATAATAAAAATTCTGTATATCATCACAAAAAATTAGAACGATGAACCAAAGTGGTAAATATATGGTCCTAAATTTGTCTCAGAGACAGTTAATCATGGGAGTTTAAAATAAGGAAGATTTGGTTTGGCAATGGTTTCTGAAGAGTATCTGTGGTTGTGATGGACCACAGCCTGAACAACCATTATATAGCTGTCAAAAGATAGAAACTAATATCAGACTGCTTGGTAGAAGATGATGAAAATGATCATTTGTGCTAATTAGGCCATATACACAGAATTCTATTGTTTTCTGGCATGATTTCTTTTAGGGTGGAGTTAGTGTCAAGATGACGGTGAGGAGAATGATAAGTTGGTATATAAACCGTATCCTAGTAGAAATATTTGAAGGAATTTGAGGGGGAAAAAAAAAAAAGATGTGAGACAGGCCTGATGATTGGCCTCCTTCAAAGTTTAGAAATGTTATTACAGGGAAGGCTTGTCCCATTCTAAGAACCAAGATAGGTGTGTAGAAATTACAAGATTTTAGCATGTCACAGAAAAACACTATCTACCAGCTGAAATGACCCAACAGAAGATCCTATCTATTGGAGAGCATCCAAGTGCCACCAATAAGTTGAAGCAAGGATGTTGAAGAAAGATTTCCTTTATAGAATGGAGGGTGGACTAAATCAGAAGGTCTCACACCTGGTTGCTTACCAGAGTCACCTGGGAGCTTTTTTTTTTTTTAAACCCTATTGTCCAAGACCCGTCCCAAGAGATTCTAATTAGACAGTTGTGTGGAAAGGCCCAAGGATTTAGATTAGAAATTCCTCTGATGATTTAGATATGCAGCCAAAACTGAAAACCACTGGATTAAAAGATCTCTAAGCTCACTCCAAGGAGTCCTGTTGGCACAGTGGTTAAAGCACTAGGCTGCTAACTGGAAGATCGGTGGATCGAACCCACCAGCTGCTTCTTGGCAGAAAGATGTGGCAGTCTGCTTCTGTAAAGATTTATAGCTTTGGAAACCCTATGGGGCAGTTCTTCTCTGTCCTATAGTGTCACTTTGAGTCAGAATCCACTCGATGGCAATGGGTTTGGTTTTTGGTTGGGAAGCGTCCTCATAACATTCATGATTCTAAGTGAAGTATCACACAGGAAATACTTGATAGCACCCAGAGCTGGCCCCTCTGTGCACCTTGGTAAACTTGAGATCACTCTCCGTCTATCTCATCGCTATATGTAGAGGACCTGTGAAAGCCAGACACCTTGGTGAACCATTTATACATTTTTTCACTTAATTCTCACAACAAACAAATGAGTAAGGCTTCATTCTATAATCATTTTAAACTTGATGCAACTGAGGCTCAGAGGTGCTAGATAGCTTGGTAGCAGAATCGAGATTCAAGTTAAGATTGTTTGATGATAAAGTTGGTTCTCTCCACTGATTTTGTTCTTTTGCCTCCCACTATGCTATTCTGATATGGAACAATATCATTAACACCACAAACAAATAAAATTTTGCTGAAGATCATTCAAAAATGATTGCCGCAGTACCTCGACAGGAAACTGCCAGAAATTCAAGCTGGATTCAGAAGAAGATGTGGAACGAGGGTATCATTGCTGATGTCAGATGGATCTGGGCTGAAAGCAGAGAATACAGAAAGATGCCTACCTGTTTTATTGACTATGCAAAGGTATTTGACTGTGTGGATCACAACAAATTGTGGATAACATTGTGAAGAATGGGAATTCCAGAAGACTTAATTGTGCTCCTGAAGAACCTGGACATAGAACAAGAGACAGTCGTTTGAACAGAACAAGGGAATGGTTTAAAATAAAGAAAGGTGCACTTCAGGGTTGTATCCTTTCACCATGTTTGTTCAATCTGTATGCTGAGCAAATAATCAGAGAAACAGGACTAAATGAAGAAGATCGTGGTATCAGGGTTGGTGGAAGATTCATTAACAACCTGCATTACGCAGATGACACAACCTTGCTGAAAGTAAGAGGATTTGACACATTTATTGATGAAGATCAAAGACCATGGCCTTCAGTACGGATTACACCTTAACATAAAGAAGACAAAAATCCTCACGTCTGGACCAGTAAGCAACATCATGATAAATGGAGAAAAGATTGAAGTTGTCAAAGATTTCATTTTACTTGGATCCATAATCAACGCCCATAGAAGCAGTGGTCAATAAATCAAATGACATATTACATTGGGCAAATCTGCCACAAAAGACCTCTTTAAAGTGTTAAAAAGTAAAGATGTCACTTTGAGGATTAAGGTGCGCCTGATCCCAAGCCATAATATTTTCAGTTCCCTCATATGCATGCAAAAACTGGACAATGAGTAAGGAAGACCGAAGAAGAATTGATGCCTTTCAATTATAGTATTGGTGAACAATATTGAATATACCAGGGACTGTCAGGAGAACGAACAAATGTGTCTTGGAAGAAATACAACCAGAATGCTCCTTAGAAACAAGGATGGCAAGACTTCGTCTCACGTACTTTGGATGTGTTATCAGGAAGGACCAGTCCCTGGAGAAGGACATCATGCTTGGTAAGGTAGAGGGTCAGCAAAAAACAGGAAGACCCTCAACAAGATTGATTGACACAGTGGCTGCAACAATAGGCTCAAACATAGTAACGATTGTGAGGATGGTGCAGGACCGGGCAGTGTTTCATTCTGTTGTACCTGGGATTGCTGTGAGTTGGAACCAGTGAGATAGCACGTGACAACACTATTCAGAAAACAAAATGTGTTAAGGCTTAAGACACGTAAAGAGATGTATCCTGGGAAAGGCAGAAAAATGACAAATGTGAGAGATACTTCTCTTCATTTTTCTATCCTTACCGCCTCCCTCCTCAAGCCGCCGGCAGTTGGACAGGTTTTTCATTAGTGAAGCATATGTTTCTTTCACTCTTAAGGTAGGATGCCTTTATTTCTTGTACTGTCAAAACCCTCCTGGCTCTTTGATTTTTTTTCAAATCAACACTCACAATATTTTTGTGGGCTCTTGAGAGCTTTATTCTTTTGTGCAGGACTTGCCTAAATGGATCAGAAGGAAAGAAGCTGTTTCAAGAAATTGCCCCAGTAGGTAGACAGACCATGACTTTGTCCTCACAGGCATCCTGTTGCAGGTGGCAATTCTGCAATAGGTTAGATAACACTAGGCTGCATGTGACGTGAATGCAGTTAGGAACATAGAGGAAGAACCCCCATCCCCTACCACTGTGAAGATGTAAACACTCTTTCTGAAGATTCCCCTACAATTAAAGCACAGAGTACCTGGCTGACTAACCTCCCTCTGAGCTTTAGAGTACAGTAATACATGATCTGCATCATCAAGCAATTGCTTGGAGAATCATGTGTTTCTGCTATATTGTTATCAATATATGTACCATATCAGTACCTTCTTTCCTCCCTTCCTTTATCTACTAATTTCTGTGGACTTGTCTTGGCTCATTAAAACACCTAAGCTGAGATTCTAATCAGCCCAAAGCACAACTGCTAGAGAAGAGGATATTCTGATAGTAATTACAATCAACATACTTTTGAACAAATCTTCCTAAACATAGAGGGAAAGCTGCCCCCGAGGTCTCAGCTCCTCCCAGCCCAGTCTCTGCTGACCAGGATTCGTACAGCCGGTGACCTTTAAAACAGAAATCACACAAATCCAATGGCCCCTTCATTACAAGCACAGGTTGAATATTCTTTTTTTCAAAGGCCTCAAAAAAAAAAAAAAAAAAAAAAAAAAACCCAGCAAATTTAAATAAACTCTCCAAGCAGGCTATTCAGTCACGTCTGACCTTTAGGTGAATATGATGAATCCAGTTTCAAATGCAAACACAGCACTCCTGGTGAAAAGTTTCACCCCGTGGAATGGCGGGTCTCCAGGCAGAGGCAGTTTGGTTTCACTGAGCTGTTTCAAAAGGAAGCTGAAAGGTGCCCACCAACTGTCAATCAGCTGCAGCTTGGCCAGGGGTTTTTAATAAACCATTATTAGGCTGTGGAATTCTTTTCAGGCTTTCAACTCTGCTCACAGTCAACTGATCTCACTCCCCCTTCACAGCTGCTTCTCACATAACATCCTCAAGCACTTGCTCCAGACTGAGTGAGGTTTGAATTTCATCCAAGCATTGGATTTCCATTAAATTAACCAAGGAGCAGAAGGCAGGAGGGGAAAGGTATATTAGATGGAGATTGGGCACACTGTCTGAGCTCCATGTGCTCTGAGAACTCGTTTCTTTTCAGCCACTTAGCAAACATCTGTTGAGCTCCGACTTGGGGAAGATCATAGCCCAGTGCGGGAGCTTGGGAGACCAATCCCAACACTGCTGGAGAGTGGGAAGTGGTGCAGACCTCTTTCCTTCTATGGGCATTGGTGAAATTTTTCTGACTGCTTTGAGCTCTATGGTTCTAGTGCAGAGGACTGTAGATTTTCTCTGCAAACGATTAGCCAGTAAATACTTTAGGCTTTGCAGACCAAGAGGCAAAATTGAGGATAGTGTGTAGGCACTTACATGACAAGGTCCCTGGGTGGCACAGTTTGCACTTGACTACTAACCTGAAGGTTGGTGGTTAGAACCCACCCGGCAGCACCATGGAAGAATGCCTGGTGATTTGCTTCTGTAAAGATTACAGCCAAGAAAACTCTATGGAGTAAGTTACACTTACAGAGTAACCATGAGTTGAAATTGACTCAAAGACAATGGGTTTGGTTTTGGTTTAACTTATATAACAAGAAAGAAAAGAAATGTTTTAAAAGAAATTTTTATTGAAATAATTCAAAATATAATAATAATTGAGCACAGTATTTTGTAATACGTATCTTCTTTTTATTGTGCATTAGGCGAAAGTTTACAGCTTAAGTTCATTTCTCATTGAAAAATGTACACACGTATTGTTTTGTGACATTGGTTGCAATCCCCACAATGTGACAGCATGCTCTCCCTTTCCATCCTGGGTTCCCTGTGTCCATCCATCCAGTTCCTGTCCCTTCCTACCCTCTCTTCCTGCTTTTGGACAGGAGCTGCCCATTTGGTCTCATATATCTGATTGAACTAGGAAGCATGTTCCTTACATGTGTGTTATTTTTTGTTTTATACGCCTGTCTAATCTTTGTCTGGAAAGTGGGCTTCTGGAATGGTTTCAGTTCTGGGTCAGCAGAGTGTCCTGGGGGCCATAGTTTCTTCTAACAAGAAGAATGGAATTTTTGGGGAGGAGGGGGTAATATTTTGCTTAATTGGGATTCAATGTCAGTGTTGTTGTCGCTGGGTGCTGATGAGTTAATTCTAACTCATATCAACCTCATGTGACAAGCAGAACTGCCCCATAGAGTTTTCTTGGCTGTAATCTTTATGGAAAGAGATCTCCAGGTCTTTCTCCCACAGAGCAACTGGGTGGGTTCAAACCACCAACCTTTTGGTTAGCAGCCGAGTGCTTAACCATGGTGCCACCAGGATTCCCATCATCAAGTCAATTACAAGTATTCATCTGTAGAAACCATTCTGAGCTTGCAGGTCGTACAAAAACTAGCTGGTGGCTCGTTTTGGCCCCTGGGTCTTAGTTTGCAGTTTCTGGGAAAGAGATAACACAGGAACAGAGTTAGCAGTACGCATGAGACAGTTTGAAAAGGAAAGATGTTCCAGGCAGATGGGAAAGCATGAATAGAAACATGGCAACAGTTTATAGGAAACAGCACAGGTCAGTGTTTTGTTGTTAGGTGCCCTTAAGTCCATTCTGACTCACAGCGACCCTGTGCACCACAGAACGAAACACTGCCCCGTCCTGCGCCATCCTCACAATCTTTGTTATGCTTGAGCCCGTTGTTGCCACTGTGTCAATCCATCTTGTTGAAAGTCTTCCTCTTTTTCACTGACCTTCTACTTTACCAAGCACGATGTCCTTCTCCAGGGACTGGTCCCTCCTGATAACATGTCCAAACTATGTTAGGCATAGTCTTGCCGTCCTTGCTTCTAAGGAGCATTCTGGCTGTACTTCTTCCAGGATAGATTTGTTTGTTCTTTTGGCAGTCCATGGTATATTCAATATTGTTTACCGGCACCAAAAATCAAAGGCATCAATTTTTCTTTGGTTTTCCTTATTCATCGTCCAGCTTTCACATGCATATGAGGCAATTGAAAACACCATGGCTTGGGTCAGGCTTACATTAGTCTTCAAAGTGACATCTTCGCTTTTTAACACTTTAAAAGAGATCTTTTGCAGCAGATTTGCCCAGTGCAATGCGTCATTTGATTTCTTGGCTGCTGCTTCCATGGGTGTTGATTATAGATCCAAGTAAAATGAAATCCTTGACAACTTCAATCTTTTCTCCATTTATCATGATGTTGCTTATTGGTCCGGTTGTGAGGATTTTCATTGTCTTTATATGTTGAGGTGTATGTAATCCATACTGAAGGCTGTAGTCTTTGATCTTCATCAGTAAGTGCTTCAAGTCCTCTTCACTTTCAGCAAGAAAGGTTGTGTCATCTGCGTAACGCAGGTTGTTAATGAGTCTTCCTCCAATCCTGATACTGCATTCTTCTTCATATAGTCCAGCTTCTCAAATTATTTGCTCAGCATACAGATTGAATAAGTATGGTAAAAAAGATACAACCCTGACACACACCTTTCTTGACTTTAAACACGCAGTATCCCCTTGTTCCGTTGGAATGATTGCCTCTTGATCTATCTATGTACAGGTTCCTCATGAGCACTTAAATTAAGTGTTCTGGAATTTCCATTCTTCGCAATGTTATCTACAGTTTGTTCTGATCCACACAGTCGAATGCCTTTGCATAGTCAATAAAACACAGGTAAACAACTTTCTGGTATTCGCTGCTGTCAGCCAGGATCCATCTGATATCAGCAATGATATCCCTGGTTCCACATCCTCTTCTGAATGTGGCCTGAATTTCTGGCAGTTCCCTGTCAATATACTGCTGCAGCCACTGTAGAATGATCTTCAGCAAAATTTTACTTGCATGTGATATTAATGATATTGTTCAATAATTTCCACATTTGGTTTGATCACCTTTCTTGGGAGTAGGCATAAATATGGATCTCTTCCAGTATGTTGGCCAGGCTGCTGTCTTCCAAATTTCTTGGCATAGACAAGTAAGCCCTTCCAGTGCTGGTTATGGGGCAATGGAAATTCAGAGGAATGTGAGGGGATCGGTTCTAGGTAATAAGTTCTCAGACAAATGCCACACAGGCAGCAAAATGCATTCTTCTAGGGCCAACCAACTAAAAATTACTTTTGCCTAATCTGCTTCTAATTTTTCACCCTTGTCACATTCTAACTGTGGTCATTTTTATAATTATTTTCTTATTAGTCATTACCCATGGCCAATTTACATTTTTAGTTGATTTCTGTAGCTTATAAAATTCGACATAACCTACTATCAAAATTTAGTCACTGAGTTCTGATGGATGATAGAAACAAGTAACTCTGGGGGTTCAAGGCATTTCTGAATTTTAATTGGTTGAATTAATGTGCCCTGTGGTTTGTTCAAAGAGCCCTGGTGGCACAGTGGTTAAAGCACTCAACTGCGAAGCAGAAGGTCAGTGATTCAAACCCCCCAGCTGCTCCACTGGAGAAAGATGTGACAGTCTGCTTCTGTAAAGATTTGCAGCCTGTGGGACATTTCTACTCTGTTGTATAGGGTCGCTATGAATCAGAATGGACTCAACGGCAGTGGGGTTTTTTTTGTTTTGGTGATTTGTTTAAATGTCAGTCGATCAGTTGGCCAGTGATATACAATCCGAAGAGTGTGGACACTGCCTCTGCAGGGAAATAATGTTACCTTCTTAACAGAGTTCACATATTATAGAGTACTTTTACATTTCTGTAAGTAGATACCTATGTCGAGTTTACTGCATTGTGCTGTTGCTATAGCCCCAAACAAAAGCAAATCTTCCCCCCAAAATGGGTGAAACTATGTACCCATTTCTCATTTGTAGTTTATGCAGGCTTCACTTGTGTAACTGAAGCAACTAATGTCCCATGTTCCATTTCAGGCTGAGCAAGTGTCTGGTGGCCCAGAGGGGCATGCATCCCATGGCTCTCCGTGAAGTCTGTCGTAGCCTGCGTTTCCTAGGAAGTGGAGTCTAAGGCAAAGGTTGAAGTGCTGAGCCTTTATTTTGGAGGTCCAGTCTAGGATACGAGAGCAAGGGAAAGAGAAACGCACGAGAGATGTGAAGCAATGTGAAGTACTGCATTGCTTTACAATGAGCTATGAAGAGACACTCTAAATTGCTGAGTTAGTGTATCCACTGAGCCTAAAGGACATCTCCACACAGGCTATTTGAAGAAACTGTGGCACAGAGAAGTCAAAGAGAAGGACAAAGGAAGGGAAATTTGTCTACCCAGCTGCCGTCCATCTCCTCTTCTTATCGGTCCAGTTTCATCTCATGGGAAGTTAACTCCCCCACACTTCTGACTTGCACCATTTGGCTCCTTTGGTGGCTTCTTGAGATGCCAGACATCATCACCTAATGTGTGGTATTTCACTCAGATCCAGAGGAGGTAGGAGAGCAGGAACTCTAGGCATGTGGTTTCTTAGCCCAAAGGCATAGCAGTAAGCAAGGAGGAGGTGGACATTCCTAGGTCAGGTGACTGGTCAGCTTCCACTGGGGGCAGTGCAGTCTGGGAGATAGGTGGGCTGATAGCTTTCGTGTCTGATATAGGGTTGTTAGTTGGGTGTCAAATTAGTCTTGTAGGAGAGTTTTCTGAGAGACAGAGAGAGAGAGAGAAGCTGAGTTAGGGATGACTCTGCAGAGGGCATGAGATTGAACTAAACCTAAAATGTTGGGTGAAATTCAGATTTCCAGAGAAGGAGCAAATTGGACATTCCTCATAAAGCAATAACATTTTACAGAAATGAATATCTGAAAAAAAAACTGCTAGCAACCATGAGTGGGCTTATCTGGCTGGAGTGACCTTGACTTGTTTCCTTATATTGTGTGTTTAGCACAGTTTGTTGCCTATCTACCATTTCAATTTGCCCTCCTCTCTCTCACTCTCACTCATAACACACCTATCATTTAGCTCAAGTCTCTCACCTTCTCCAGATGGCCACATGCTTCAGGGGAAGCTGCCCCAACCACAGCTCTGGAGATGGGATTTTGGACTAGTCCAAACCAACAAAGGAGATCTCATGTTTCTTGCAAAGGACTGGTTAAGAGATGGATTGTGACCCAATTACGGTCAATGAGAAGTCAACTGGGGGCTTGTGGGAGAGTTCTCTTAGCAAGAAATGTGGAGATATGTATTGTCAAGTCTAGATGTGATGCCTGGATCAGCTGCAGCCACTGTGGGACAATGAGAGAAGTCAGTTTGAGGGCAAAAGATAAGCCAGCAGAGATGGCAACTATAAGAAAAGAACTTTGGTTCTTGATGAGATTTGGTCCATTATGTCATACACCAGAGCCTACTTTACGTCTGGACTTCATGTTATGTGATTTCATATTTTTGTCTTATTGCTTAACAATTTTAAAGTCAGGTTTTGGTTATTTGCAACAAAAAACATTCTAACTGATAAAGAATTAAATAGCCAGCAAATGGTAAATCATCTAGTCCTTTGTTTAAAAGATGCCTGTAGGCTCTGATGGAATAGTTAGGTCTTTGTTTCTTACACTTAGGAGCCATAGAGGAATTTAGGTATACTAGCTAGATGCAGTAGTAGTGGAGTAAAATAATAGGATAACATTTTGTCATTGTTGTTTAAATCCCCAGGCTCTATCCTTTCTTGTTGCCAATTTTTCTTTTCCTACTACAGGCAGAGATAATGATAAGTATTTTAGAAGTTTGCTATAAAGAGGCAATGAGGTATTTTATATAAAGCCCCTAGGGCAGTGCAGTCAACAAATGTCTCCTTTTCTTTCCCTGCAGGATGCTTGCTGATATTCATCAGATGGCCAAAAAAGGATTTTTTTTTTTTAGCAGTGGCAAGGGTTTTGACTTTTCCTAACTGACCATATGTGAGACTATTGTAGACAATATGCTAACTTCACCTGGTTTTGACCACACTCAATAACTGGTAAAGCACTTTCCAATCATGAGATTCGATGTTTCTGGGATTTTTTAAATTTAACCGTGAAAAAGGCCCATGTTCAACCAACTGAGATATTTTCATGTTTATTTTATAGACTTTATGCCATAGATGAAGATTAATGTCCAGAGTGTAGATTGTCCCTCTTGGGAATATATCATGTGATGAGGCTCATTTCTCTTTTGTGATAGTCCCTGGATTCCTCCTCAACTATTCTCTCCATTCCAAGGGGAGAGGCTTGTTCAGCTAGCCTGCTCATTCATCTTCCCACAGGGACTCAACTGGCATTCTCTACATAGGCCAGAGTGGCTTGGCCAGTCACACGGAGGGCATGGCATGTCTCAGAAAATG
This sequence comes from Dugong dugon, assembly GCA_030035585.1. Taxonomy (NCBI): domain Eukaryota; kingdom Metazoa; phylum Chordata; class Mammalia; order Sirenia; family Dugongidae; genus Dugong; species Dugong dugon. Next base: position 13,294,199 of record CM057480.1, on the reverse strand, counting down.
GTCATCAAGGGTGATAACATGCCACCAGTCTGATTCTTTTTTTTAGAGCAGAGGTACATACACAAATACACACCCAAAGAGTTTTTTTGTAAAAATGAAGAAATTGGATCATGATATTTATGCTATCTTGTATCCTTCTTTTTTCTCTTTTCATACGTGGATTTCTTCCCACATGTTTATTTCCAAAGGTTGCATATCATTCCATCATCTGGATGTATTGTGACTTATTTTACCTATATCCTGTTTTCCTGTTGTTGGAGGTTCATATTATTTTCCATTTTTGCTCCATTACAAACACTATTGAGATGAAAATTCTGCAACACATATTGCACATTGTTCTATGATCATCTCCCTGGCAAGCCTAGGAAAATCAATTGAAAAACTATTAGAAAAAATAAAAGCAGTGAGGTAGGTGGCCAGTTACAAATGAATATATCAAAATCAATAGCTTTCCTAATATACTAACAGGAATTGGTTAGAAGTTTTAATGGAAAAGAAGACTCCATTCACAGTGGCAACAAAAGCATGAAGTACCTAGGAAAAATAACTTTAAAAAGTGTCTAAGACCTACGTGAATAGAATTATAGCATTCTATAGGGAAAATATATGGAGAGAAAGAAATAATCTGTTTGTGTATGGGAAAACTAAGCATTGTAAGGATGTAAGTGCTCCTTAAATTAATATATACTGTCAACCTAATCCCCATGGAAGTTCCAATTGTATTTTTATGGAGGACGGTGCAGGAGGGGACTGAATACAGTGTTTTCACAATGCACATGCAGAACTTGGATCCCGACATGAGCTGAGCATATTCACCTGCCTCCCATTCCCACTCCAAATTCCTAGAAGTGACACAAAGTATAATATTTACAGACAAATCTGTAACAATCCTGGAAAACTAGAACAGGCCCCCTTGATGGACATAATATGACAAGAAATCCTGAAATAACAAGTTCATATTGGATTGGAATGGAGCACCACAGCTTAGAACATGAACAAGATAGTTTTCTACACAAATATTGCACAGTGGTTAAGAGCTCAGCTGCTAACCAAAAGGTCAGCAGTTCGAATCCACCACCTGCTCCTTGGAAAACCTACGGAGCCGTCCTGCTCTGTCCTATAGGGTTGCTATGAGTTGGAATAGACTCGATTACAATACGTTTGGCAGGAGAGGCTCAAATCTCACACTGTACATAAAATAGGGGCAGCTGTCAGAAGAAGCAGATACAGGAGGAGGAAGAGGCTTTGGGATAACCCTTGGAATGGCTGTGTGAGGTGCCACAGTAGAAGATGCCAAGAGACACAGCAATACTCCCTCCTCCAAGTTATGCTAAGAAGTGGACAGTAGAAATATCTGTCCATCATCCCCCACAGAGGCAAGGAGTAGGGTCACTTGGCCTGAGAAAAAGGGCAGTGCCCCAGGAAGTTTCCAAAACTAATACGATAAGCTACAGGCCTATCTTGCCAGATAACACATCCTGCTCTCCCCACAAGGAATGTGACAAATTCAGTATTCTCAGACAGGTTAATATAGAATCTTAAAATCACAGATACACACACTACCCAGAAACACTATACAATTTGGAACAACTAAGAAAACCACCAGAAACAACAAATAGAAGAACTGAACACTGTCTCAGTCATCTAGTGCTACTGTAACAGAAATACCACAAGTGGATGGCTTTAACAAAGAGAAATTGATTCTCTTACAGTCCAGGCTACAAGTCCAAATTCAGGGCATCAGCTCCAGGGGAACGCTTTCTCTCTCTGTCAGCTCCGGGGAAAGGTCCTTGTGGTGCATCAGCCTTCCTTTGGTCTGGGAGCATCTCGGCGCAGGAACGTCAGGTCCAAAGGACACGCTCTGCTCCTGGCACTGCTTTCTTAGTGGTATGAAGCCCCCCTGTGTCTCTGCTCACTTCTTTCATTATGTCTCAAAAGAGATTGGCTTAAGACACTCTCTAATCTTGTAGACCTCATCAGTATAACTGCTGCTAATCCATCTTATTACATCATAGTGATAGGGTTTTCAACACCTAAGGAAATTACATCAGATTACAAAATGGTACACAATCATACAATTCTCGGAATCATGACCCAGCTAATTTGACAGGTATTTTGGGGGACACAATTCAATCCATGACAAACACCAAGGAATAGAATTGATAGAGCAAACAAAAGAAGAATTCAAATATGTTTTTTGAATCTTCCTGTAAGTCACCTGTGACATAGAATTGATTCAAAACCATTTTCTGAGGAAAAGCTTCACTGGCCCTGCCTATGGGCTAGTGGGAAAAAGGAAACCCAGTAAGTTACATGATTCTTCCTAAGAGTAGTTGATACACTTCCTTTCTTATGAACACTGTGAATTGTCTAGCTGCCCTGGCTTCCCTTTTCCCATTGGCTGCCAGCCACAATGTGGGTCACAAGTTCACACTACGATGCTTATTTTAAACATCATTTCGGTTCTCTTTTTATGCCCCTGATGTGTTTTTCTTTCTAATTCTTGGTTCACTTCATTTTTAATTTATGCAGTTTCTTGTATTTTAATATCTCCTTATAAGCTATTTTAAATTCTTTAAGGAGCCTTGGTGATGCAACAGCCAAGCACTCACTGTTAATTGAAAGGTTGGCAGTTCGAACCCACCCAGCCACTCTAGCAGGAGAAAGACCTGGCAATCTGCTTCTGTAAAGATTACAGCCAAGAAAACCCTCTAGGGCAGTTCTGTTCGGTCACACAGAGTCACTATGAGTCGGAATCGAGTCAGTGGCACCCAACAACAACAAAATGAATAGCAGGCAATGGTGGTTCGGTGGTAGAACTCTTGCCTGCCATCCAGGAGACCTGGACTTGATTCTGGCCAATGAACTTCATGCACATTTGTCAGTGGAGGCTTGTGTGTTGCTGTGATGCTGAACAGGTTTCGGCAGAGCTTCCAGACTAAGAGAGACCAGGAAGAAAGGCTTGGTGATGTACTTCAGAAAATAGGCCAATGAAAGCCCTATGGATCACAATCGTCTGATTTTCAACCAATCATGGGGATGGCACAGGACTTGGCAGCATTTTGTTCCATTTTGCATGGGGTTGTCATGAGTTGGGGCTGACTCCGTGGCAGCTAGCAACAATAACAACAACAACCAAGATAAATAAATAATGAGTGGTGGCTCAATGAAAAATAATAAACATAAAACATACAAGTCAGAAGTTACAGTTCCTAATGAGTATACACATTGCCCACTGTTGTTGATTCCGACTCATGGTGACCCCACAGAGTTTCCAAACCTGTAAATCTCTATGGAGCTGCTGGTGGTTTCGAACTGCTGATGTCAATCGCTTTAACCACTTTGCCATTGGGGCTCCTTTAATGAGTATGGAGACCTTCAAAATACTTATTTCGAGAGACCATAAACTTGTTGCAGTTTATGCTGTCACTGATGAAAACATCTTCAAAACTCCTTTTTAAAAATTTCCTTCTAGTCCTTGGCACCGTGTGTAAACATTTTCCATGGTTGTAAGACTTTGTGGGTTGTTGTGGTTTCTGGAAAAACCAAAAGTCTTCCATGGTGAAATCTGGTAACTCAGATGGCTCACTAAGCTGGGTAATAAAGTTTTTTTCTTTTTCAAATATGTGGTACAATATTAAGTGATAACAGGTTTTTGTTTTTTTTAGTGTGGTCAGTAAGCCGAGGAAACCCTGGTGGCACAGTGATTAAGAGCTTGGCTGCTAACCAAAAGGCCAGCAGTTTGAGTCCACCAGGTGCTCCTTGGAAACTCTATGGGGCAGTTCTACTCCGTCCTATAGGATCATTATGAGTTGGAATCGACTCGACGGCAATAGGTTTGGCTTTTGGTTTCAACAAGGCGGCCTTCTAAGCATTTCCCAAAGAATAGCTTCAAAAGAGTTTTTGTGACTGGTGCCATTTGTTAGGCAAAGGTCATCCCTTTAAGGAAGTACATTAATTTGGATGGATGAGTTCTGATGTGTTTCTACAAAAACATCTCACCACCCTCAAGCCCACCCCACATGCAAGGAAAAAGAGAAGATTCAGTAAAGTGTTAGTCATGATTGATACATCACAAGGAAGGGACATTTATGCTTCTGGTCATTTTTAAGGTAAAGAGAAAACTGTTCAGGGAACCCTAGGCATTTCCCAACCACTCAGTAACTCACACCAATGCCTATGAGAGCTACTCATTCCTTTACACATTCCCTGGGCATGGGGCTTCATGCTGCTGTTGCTCTTTCTGTGGAGTTCTGGTAGTGGTGTGATGTAGTGATTTGTGGGCTGGTAATCTGAAATCATTTTTGTCTCTAATAAAGGGAAAGCCCGCTCATATCCTAGTTCTTTAACTGTGACTCACACACAGTGAGTCTTTTTTTGCTGTATGTTATATGTTCAATGTCATTACTGTAGCTTCCATGGCATCATAGAATGCAAGAACTGGAAGGGGCCTTAGAGATTATCCATCTGTTGGGTTATAAGTAGGTATAGGACTATTGGGTACACTGAGGTGTATCATTGGAGGGTTCTATGCTTTGCGTTGAATTTGTATGCTTGTGTTGAGGTTGTTTCAAGAACTGCTACCAAAATAATAATAATGAGTATCAGGAAAAATTGTTTAAGCGAAGGAGATCCCACCTTCATCATTGACAAGCTAAATGGGGCAGAAGACAGGGATTGATAGATAGGACCAGAAACTGGGACTAAAGAGACAAAATGGTGATATATGCAACTAGATAACTGATTAAACATGAGAGAAGAAAAGAGTAGAACATTGAAGCAGGGAATGACTTTTTCTATGCAGATAAATTGCTGAGTTGCATGTAGTTTCTCATGACTAGGTTGAATTGCCAGAAGTGCTTAGCATCTACTCATATTAGAGTAAGTAGGATTAAGAAATGTCCTTTGTACCCAAACCAGAGTCTCTCCAATCTGGATTATAGGATACATCAGGTATAAGTGGTTTAGTGAACAGCATAACCTAACTCACTAATTTTAAAGTCAAGGAAATGGAGATCAAAGAGATGAATAATTCAGATGAACCAAAGTTAGATGCAGAGTTGGATCCATGAACCCGGTCTCCCTCAACTTCCATTTCTTCTCAGGGATTCCTGTCCAAACCGGGAAAATCTTCTTTGGTAACTATCCTGGGGTTGAAAACTTCATCCCATGGGCTCGTTGATGTGGATGAGCTCTCCTAGCCTCTGCTTTGTTGAAATTTCCTGGTAACACTCTCAAACACCTAGGATCTGTAACTACCTCTTGCAGTTTTCTGTAAAAGAATTCTGCTTATCATAATGCTGATCCTCTGAGCAGTGTATTTCAGGGCAATTATGCAGCCCACCCTTTGCCCTCCTGCTTCATAAACATCAACTGAAATGGACCATAATTGCATAGGAATGAATGCTGATTAACACCCACCTGGCCCTTGCAATGTTTAGTTTTTTAGTTAGTTGATTGTCTCTGCTTATAAGAAATTTACTTTTGGAAGATGTCTCAGTGGCTTTGTCCTTATTCCCGAAAGAAGGAGGTGGGGGGTAAGGACTGAAGTGTTGGTTGGATGGAGATAACTGGGGCAAAGGGGAAAGAAGAACCAAATTTACTTCTATAATTTCTTTACTGGCTTTTCACTTCTAAGTCTTGCAAAGTCATTTGTAGCATTTGTTTTTGGATAAGGGCATTAGTTTTAGCATCAGACGAACATGATAGCTCTAACACACTGGATATGTATACTGAGTATAAATCTGCATCCAATTAAGTAAGGATGATATAGTCAAATTTAACTAACTTCTCTTGTAGGGGTCAATTCAGCACTGCCTCTATTAACTCTTCACCCTTGGGATATTCAACCTCTCCAAGTTCCAATTTTCTTCTTGTAAAGTGGGAACAGTAATACCATGTATGACAGATATTGAGATAGCATATCTAATCTGCCAAGCATGGTTCATGGAATATGATAGGGGTGTAGTAAAGGTAAATTCTCATCCTTTGCCTTATTTAAATGTTTAAGGAATGATTCATTTTAAAAGAAATACTGTGGAACATTTCTTCATTGTTGTTGGTTATTATTGGAATTTGGGATTTTGGATACAAGTCTTGAGATTTAGAAGGAAATTGGACTTGAACTATTTGGAAATTGAGATAAAAGGTACAGAAAATATTAAAAATGTAAAACATTTGAGATGGTAAAAATAGGAAAATCTACAAGCTTGTGTCCAATTGCAGCCAAACAAATAGGTATGTTTTGTCTGCTGAGGATGGGGGAGGGCTTTCATTTTCCATGGGATGCCTAGTTTTTAGAGTACATAAAGTAGGCAATTTGATTTTTTTTTTTTTTGAATTTATTTAGCAGAATTCCTGTGTGATTTGTATTTAACAACATTACTATCTTTTTTTTCTTTAATGGCACGGTGTCTCTTCCCAGTACTTCTTTATGAATCCTACAGTAAAGCAAGATAAGATGAAGCCAAATGGCTTCCCAGAGGAGACTCATGAAGCGTCGTAAAGAACGAAAGATGAAAGCCTGTTAAGAGAGTAAACCAAGTTTACGATGATATGTGAGGTCATAAATACATGGAATTTCCATAAAGAGTTGTTTTACAAGGAGTTTGAATGTTTGATACAACCAGATTAGCTGGGTGTATTTATCTTAAGCTATGAAAAATACGCTTCAAAATTTGAGGCTCCCAGTAGAAAAAATTGGTCCTTTCATTCTGAATGTGGAGATAAATTCTGTCCAAACAATCCATGCCTTGTAGATATTCTTTCCTGGAGATCTGTTCACTTTGGGAATCTTAAAAGTGTAGCTCAAGGATCTAAAATGTGAATTTCTAGCAAGAGGTAACTTTATTTAGTACAATAGTTTCAGGAATCTTTTTCTTTTTAATGTCACCAAAGACTGTGTTTTGAAAGATTTTTTACTAAATTACATTCATTAAATAATAACTAATTAGTTCCATACGGGTTATTACTGTTCTTCTATTTAAACGTGAATCCAGATTTAAACAAATGACCCAAGTTTATGATTGTATTATGAAAATGCATAAATTATTGCCTCAGTTATAGTGCTACTCCATGATGAAATTAAGTAAGTATACAGGCAGTAAACACCATTTATTGCTATGGGTAACTTTTTTTTTTTAGCTATCTCTCTGCATATTGGTGTGAGTGAGGAGATTGTATTTTGCTAGGAGTATCTTCTGGATTTATGGCTCTTGTATCACAGATTACGTCCCAGAAAATCCTGCGATGAGGTAGTTTGTTAAAGTGCAGCAATTTTTGAAATCCTAATAATCTTTTTAGAGCTTCGAGGCAGCATGAAAGCATCATTGTTACCATAATGAATTATATAATTCCAGGTAAAAGCAAAGAAAGTAGACTAAAAACTTGTTTTCTATAGCCTTATTATGAGCACATTTCCATTAGATCTCTAGAAATACTGAAAATAACTTATAAGCCTATGATTTTCCTGATTCGGTAGCCTTGGGACTCTAGGCTGGAAATCTCTGGTTTAAAAGAAAGAACAAAAAGAAACCAGTGGAACACTGTGGTTCTCCTCCCAGCCCAGTTATTAATAAACTGGGTGGACTATGGCGTCACTTCCTCTCTCTGATCAACTTTAGTTCCACCAAATGTAAACATAAGGACGTTGAACTGGATGATATCACTAGGTCAGTCCCAGCACTGAAAGACTTTCCGTTCCTGTGAAGTTGCTTTTAGGGCTGTAAATCCATCCTGCAAGCTCTTATTTGCTATCATTTTCCAGGAAGAATCTTTTGTAGATATTTTCTGGCTCGGATTATCCTCATTTATTTCACTGCGTTATGGAACATCACACAGAAAAACCACATGTACTAAAGTCCTTAAAGAACTTGGTATAGGAGGGGAAATTTTCTCTCTTGCAAATAGTATATCCTGAACGAATCCATTTTCATCTACAATGCCGTTCTTAATCTGTTTGGAAATGGCAATTCATGTAGCTGAGTGAGGATCTGCTGAAGCAATTGAAAATAGTTCTCTTTTTTCACTTAGGAGACCGTAGTGTATATTGTTTTTATTTTTTTATTTTTTTTCTCAAAATGTAGCCCACCTGCCTCAAAATAACAGTATAAGTGAAAAAATGCAGATTCCCCAGAGCGACTGAATCAGAGGTTTGCAAATCTGCGTCTTCACAGATCTACACTAACAGACCACCCTGGGCGCTGCAAATGATTAACGGAGTCTACTGCTGACCGAAAGGTCGGCAGTTTGAGTCCACCAAGAGGCCCCTCAGAAAGCCCTGGCAATCTGCTTCCGAAAAATCAGCCTCTGAAAAACCTTGTAGAGCACGGTTCCACTCTGACGCACCTGGAGTCCGAATTGAGTTGAGGGCAACTAGTACTGATAAACTAACAGACTGTCCATCTTCTTTGGGGGTGGGTGACCATTTTTGTTTATTGAAACTATTTTTGGGTGTATTCTAATAAAATAGTGGTTTACTATTCAGAGTAGGTGTATACAGGGTATAATTCCCTGGAAGATAATGCAGAATGGAAGAAAAAAAATAATCCTTCCATTTTTCAACACATTTTTTGCCTGCCCCTGATGTGGTAGGAACTTGAGATATAATAGCTCATAATAATGACTTTAGCTACTATTTATGAACCTTTGCCGTTTGCTAAGCATCATGCTAATTGCTCGGCATGCATTATCTCTATTTAGTTCTTATATCAACACTAGGAGATAGGTATTATTAATTTATCCATTTTACAAATGAGGAGATTGAGGCTTAGGTAGGTTAATTAAAGTGATTTCACAAAATTCTCAGCTAGTGAAGTAGTAGGGGCTAAGACTTGTGCCTATGGTAGTATCCAGACTTAACTCCAGGTTCTACTTCTCCGTATAACTTGCACTCTCTTCTGCTGCAATGACTAATAAATGCCCACTGTTTCTTTCTACATAATCCCCTGGTATGGTTTTCCTTTGATTACATGACAACAAGTACCACCATCAGCATTTCCTGCTGGGGTGGTCATCGGCCTCAGGAGAGCCACCCTGCATCTTCCATATTTGTCTGGTGCAACTTTAGTATTTCATACCACCTTAACGTATTCGGCCTGCCATCCCTGCTTTTGGGAACCCCACTCTGTTCGCCTTGCTGAAGTTGTTTGGGGTCTGGTCATTTTTTGAACAGCTTTCTCACAAACCATTTGCCTCCTGAGCACTAGTAAAAGGGAGGTATATCAGAAGTGCATGGCATTTGGAAAATGTGGGCAAAACAAGCACACTTTTATTTCTGGCCTAAAGTAAATTCAGTGGCCCTGACAAAATTTGAAAATTCATTTGCACGGTAGCTTTCAAGATCGGAGAAAAGGATGTTTCACCTGTTCATCCTTGATAAAGCCTTTGATTTATACATGACAAGTTTGTGCTCAAATCTATACCTTTGAAATTAGAGCCTGGATGGAGTTTTATTGGCATCAGTAATAGCTAGACTAATTTGCCAGGATGAGAGAGCTGTGATATAATATTCAATGAGAAATTTATAGCATTGATCCTCTCCTCAAATTAAATAAATGAACTTGATTCAGATGAGGCATTGGCTTTGGTGTAACTGAAACACCCTGGTGCTTTCTCCTCATAGCACATCGCGTTTGTGTTTTGTTGACTTTAGGAAGCATATTTTTTGCTTAATGCTCCTCAGTCTGTTTACATTTGTAGTAGGCTCAATTGTTGACACCAAATTTTTGCCCTTTGGCAATTACCTTGTAGTTCCTTTTCCTTGACTTTGGTGTTGGTCACGTGACTTGTCTTGGCCAAGGGTAAGTTAGCACATGAACACAAGGAGGGGGCTTGACATACGCTTCTGCAGATCTCTTTTTAATCCCTGCCGTCACCATGAGAAGAACATGTTCTGGTGAGCCTATGATCCAATGACAATGAGAGGCAAGAGGAGCAGCCCTATAAATCAGCATCCTGAAGCCTAGCCATCTCAGCCTACCTACAGATTTATAAGAACCAAGAATTGTTTTAAGACACTGGCTTTTGGGGGGCGGGGGGTTGTTACACAGCAATAGCTGACTGATACATTTTTTCTAACCTATTTTCATATTGTATGAAAGAGAATACTATATAAAGAATCCAGAGTTTTGGACTTTTATCATTGTTCTGCCACTACTAGGGTGGCTTTATGCAAATTACTTGCCTTTTTTTGTTTTTAAATTTCAGTGATGTCCACATCAGTAAAACAGTTGTAGGGACAGAAAATATAAACCCTATGCAGTTCAAAATACCTCTAATAGGAATATTTCCAACTTAATATTATAGTAAAATTTTTAAATGTTGAACTAGCACACATAAATCAATGGGACTTAAACTTCTGATAATAAGGAATTTGTATTTCAGCAGGAGAATATTTAATGTTTGGAAGATTTTACTCAAGTCAAAGGAGAGATTCAGTGTGTAACTTACATTTTATCTTTCATCACTTTGGCAAGTCAGAATCATTGAATGATGTTATGAAGGAAATCATCAGAGGTATAAATGACATTTTTCTTCATGCTTTATTCCATTGATCGTTTATGATTTATTCATTATGAAAAGAATCTGAATAAAAAGGAGCTCTTAACCACGTACCATGAGGGCTCCACATATTTGACAGCGTAGGTAATTGACAAATTGCATTCATTTTCACTTCTGTATAATATAAGCAATGAATTATACTCCCATAATGTATTCAGTCTCCTGTAGCTGGGTGTTTAGTTTGCTTTCTAGTTTTTGCCATAAGAAAGAATAAACCAGTAAACCAGTTTATGTCCAGTCAACCCTGACTCATGGTGACCCCATGTGTGTCAGATTAGAGCTGTGCTCCATAGGGTTTTCAGTGACTAATTTTTCAGAAGTAGAGTGTCAGACCTTTCTTCCGATGTGCCTCTGGATAGACTTGAACCTCCAACCTTTCAGGTGGCAGCCGAATACATTCACCATTTGTACCACCCAGATACTCCATGAAATGTAAACTTTCTACAAATATTTAAATGTAAAAGGGCTTGGAGTATACATAATTTATGTTGAGAGAATCAAGCACTTCATTTAGAATAAGGAAAGATGTTTTGTGACCTTCTCACACCTTCTTTTGTATCAATTCTGATTTTTATTCCCTTGCCTTATAATCACTTGTCTTTTATTCCTACCACCAATAATTTATGGGATTTGGGGGAGGGGGAGCTGATCTGAGAATCTTAACAAGACAAGAGAGGAACTCAGCCCTTCCTGAGATAATTTGTTCAGATCAGAATGTAGATTGAAGGGGTGTGTAAAGTGGGTCCCCAATCAGCATCTTCAGTGATTTTAGCAGAAAACAAAGACACCTGAAATTCAAAGTGCTTTTTAGACCCGCAAATGTGCCTGGAGGTTTCCAGCTGCCTTCAAATCACATCATGTGGCAGCATCCTTGGAGTTTCAAGTGTGTTTCCGGGCCCTCCTACCTTGAAAGCTCTGGGCAGTCTCCTCCTGGCACCACATCGGTGTAATTTGTGTATGCTGATCTCCTGAAGCCTGGGGAGTGAACGATGAAATATTCATGCTGGTGACCATTCATTTTCCCTTCACTAAAAGCCTGCTATCATCCTCTTCACAGGGAGTTACGGAATTTGCCTGCTGCTAAATGCCTGTGCTTTTGCAAAAAAATCCAAATAGAGGTTCACAAAATCAGGTTTCCAGCTGGAATCAGACACTTGGAGTGAATCCTAGGTGACACTCTGAGAGCCCTTCCTGTGACCCCATTTGTGGTTCTCAGCCCCCTCAGCTGAGGACATGTTTGGCTTCCTCTTCCTGGAGGTTCATTGTGGTTGGAGCACTGTCCTTGTCTCACGGGTTTGCTAGCTCAAGTGCAGGTTTTTTATATCTCACTTTCTAGCATCATAAAACTCACTTTGGATGCCATGAAGGGATAACAGTTTAGAACTTCCGGATTATCCCAGAGGTAGCTCTCATTCGAAATTCTAATACCAAGGACCAAAAAAAAAAAAAAAATCAAGAGTCAATTTTCAGTAAGTTTGTCACTCAGGTTGAGAACAACCTGTTTTGTCCTCAGTGCTGTAAATTTCTTTGCAGTCTCGTGGGAAACTAGTTAACCCACATTCCACTGTTTGTAAATCCACCGCAGCCAAAGGCCATTGTTATTGGAATTTAACCTGATACATCAGACTGGCACTCGAGGAAATCATAGCTAGGACATGTTCTGTGTTTGCTGTGAGGGCCACATCTTAGTTTGGGTTTCAGAAGGACTTTGATGTAGGTGGCTTATTTGGAGGTAGAAGGTAGAATGAGAGAGGGGAGGAGGACAAGGCAATGATAATAAAGAATGTGCTACCGGCATGATCACCTGTCTACCACTGTGACAGCTGGGCAATTGAGGAACTGTCCCTCCAAATGGCCGGATGCTAGGTCATATACCAATTGAACCCTCAACCTCATTTTTGATGACTGTTCCCGAAAGTGTTAACTGCCATACCCTCTGACTTCTCCTGCATACGGGATGACACAGTTTCTGAACTTTGGAGGAAGCCCTGAGACAGAGAAGTAGAGAGATGCTATAGCACATAGTTAAGGCAGACTTCTGTCATATGCATGGGACCATCTACTGGACACTAGAAATAAAAAGTTGGCTGAGGGGATGTGATGGTGAGTCCAAAAGCATCTGCCAAAAAGGGATTTTTACATAAGATAAGGGATAGTCAGATTGTCCAATGAGGAAAGAACAGCAGGGACAGGAGAAGAAATAAATAGTAAAAGAAAAAGCAGATGCTTTCCAGAAAGGTGAAGGAAGGAGGACCAGTAGCAGAGTGGCTTTTGCTTGGGAGGCAAGACTCAAGCATGGCCACATGTAATATCACCCACCTGGGTTATTTTCCACTCTCTATCATGCACAACTCCTTTCCTTCCTCAATGCCTTTGGCAGGCTGTTCGTTTGGCTTTGAACCTCCTCCTGCTAAACATCTTACTATAAAAACCCTACTTGACCTTGAGAGCACTGCGCACATATCTCCTCTGTTGATGTGTCTTCAAATGGCACACTCTGTAACCGGAATAAATGCCCATCTTCCATGTTCTCACGCACTGTATCCATTTTGTTTTCATTCATTTATCCATCCATTCAACAATTATTTATTGGATACCTGCTACATGTCCAGCATGCAAACTGTCTCATATTCTGATTAACTGTAATGTTCTGTTCAACTTTTTGAACCAAGGACTGTGTTTTAGCTATTTACGGCAGTGATTCTCAAAATATGGTCCCCAGCCACAGCAACATCATCATCGCCTGGAAACATGCTAGAAATGCCATTTTCTGGGTGCCAGCCTAGACCTATTGAATCAGAAACTCTGTGGGTGAAGGCCTAGCGATTAGTGTTTTAACAAACCTTTCAGGTAATTCTGAGGCATACAGTATTTTAAGAATCAGAGTATCCTTGGTTTCTGGTCCATCTTAGGTAATCAATAAATTGTTGTTGAATTGGATTGGATTTAATACACTGGCGGGGAGTTCTGGTTTAAACACTTTGGCTCTTAAGAGGTATGAACTCTTTTACAGTGTAAAGTCTCAGATTAAAAAGAGCCCCTCCACATACCAAAAGGATGACACATTTACCCATGAGGCAGTTGGCAGCTTGGGGTCTTCTTTGTTAACATGCTACGAAGCATATAAACAGAAGCAGCAGCACAGCTGGCCGCATCATTCTTAAAGATGCTGTCCTCCCCACCTTCCCACCTCTCCACCTCAAGGTCCCTAGGACCACACACCTGCCATGCCTGTGGATGACAAGGTCCCTATGGATCAGTGCTTCCCTTGAGCTCTCTGTGCCCCGCCAATCGTTAGGAGGGAATATCCAGTTCAGCCATGGAAAAGAGTGTGCTCTCTGGCTGGGGGAGAAGTTCTCGTGTTGCTCAAAAACTCAGATCTTAAGTCTTTCTCTGGTTGGAGGTCAAGCTCTTAGGGCAACTGTGTCAAAACTGCTAGGTGATGACGACAAAGTGTTCTAGTGAAGCATAGTTCACACAGATACTCCCATGAGTCCTTAAAAATAAAGGTTTGCCCTGCCAGGTTGCTTTAGTTTGTGTCTCCTGCTGTACCTTCAGGCTCCAGTATTGCTATGGACCAGGAACTGAGAAACCACACACCCTTTCACACCCTCACACCATCTATAAACTCTTTTACAAAATATATCATTGCTATATACCCCCTGAGTCAATTCCAACTCATAGTCACCCTACATGATGGAGTAGAACTGCCCCATAGGGTTTCCTAGACTGTAATCTTTACAGGAGCAGATCACCAGGTCTTTCTCCTGGGGAGCTGCTGGGGGGTTCGAACCACCCACCTTTTGGTTAGCAGCCAAGTGCTTAACCATCACACCACTAGGGTTCCTTAAGTATGTCATAGATATTTTAAAATAAGAGGTAAATGGAAGAATGCCAAGTAACCTTTGTAGCTTGATGGGGGCTAATAAAAATGCAGGTAGAGGAGCTTTTTCCTGAGTCACAGCCAGGGAGGAGCATCGCTGGTGCAGAATCCGTCTCAGGGAACAGCATTTGTGGCTACGCTGGAGACATAATGATGCATTTTGGAAAATATACGTGAGCGCCGGCGGGAGGAATCCCCTGTGGCTAAGAATGTGCTTTTTGGTCACGATTCTTGGCATATGGCCTCAGAATGGAATCACAGCAGCCTGTAATCATTTGCAGAGGCCATTTCTATCCTCTGCCTTCTAGGGTGGTTTTCCATCAAATGGCAGAAGCATTTTCCCAGTGTATGCAGGTGGTTAAATCTTTGCCTTCTTAAAGAAATGGCTGGAGCGGTCAGAAAGTGAATAATAGATAAAATCATTAAGAGGCAAAACTGCCATCCCACACAGAAAAACAATTAAGCATCCTCCAGTCCTAATCTCTGATCTCCTTAGCCTGTCAATTTAAAAGCCTGTGTTCTGTATCCTTAGAGTTGTTGTTTTCATAAGATAAATTAATCTTTACTAAATAGATGTATGTAAATGTAGTAGTCTTTCAAATCAGTTCAACAAAAATTGAGTCCTGCTAAGTCAATGGTTTTCAAACTTCAGTGCGCTCCAGAAAATGTAAGAAGTGAACTCTTGTTAAAATTGTAAATGTCCAGACTCCACCTGAATGTACTGAAATTAAATTTTGATAGGGGTGATGGTGGAGGAATGGGGCGAGAACTCAGAGGCCTGGTCCAGTCAACTTTAACCCAGGTGTTTTCAACACAATCATAGTACCGCCGAGAAACTGCACTAAATGATTATTGGCATTTCTCAGGCTGAAAGAACTGAAGGACAAATTCAAGCCTCGAGTTGCAGTATTGAAGGATTCCACCAGGAAAATTTTGAACGACGCAGTAAGCAACAAAGGAAGATGGAAGGGATACACAGCGTCACTGTACCAAAAAGAATTGGTAAACGTTCAGCCATTTCAGGAGGTAGCATATGATCAGGAACTGATGGTTCTGAAGGAAGAAGTCCAAGCTGCACTGAAGGCATTAGGAAGAAAAACAAGGTTCCAGGAATTGACGGAATACCAATTGAGATATTTCAACGAATGGATGCAACACTGGGAGCACTCACTTGTCTACGCCAAGAAATTTGGAAGACAGCTACCTGGCCAACTGACTGGAAAAGATCCATATTTGTGCCCATTCCAAAGAAAGATAATCCAACAGAATGTGGAAATGGTTAAACAGTATCATAAATATCACGTGCAAGTAAGATTTTGCTGAAGATAATTCAAAAATATTTGCAGCAGTACATCTACAGGGAATTGCCATGAGTTCAAGGCAGATTCAGAAGAGGATATCATTGCTGATGTCAGATGGATCCTGGCTGAAAGCAGAGAATACCAGAAATATGTTTACCTGTTTTTTATTGACTATGCAAAGGCATTTGATTGTTTGGATCATAAAAAATTGTGGATAACATTGTGAAGAATGGGAATTCCAGAACACTTAATTTGCTTGTGTGGAACCTGTATTTAGACCAAGAGGTAGTCGTTCAAACAGAACAAGGGGATACTGCATGGTTTAGAATAGGAAAGGTGTGAGTTAGGGTTGTATCTTTTCACTATACTTATTCAATCTGTATGCTGAGCACATAATCCGAGAAACTGGACTGTATGAAGAAGAATGGGGCATCAGGATTGAAGGAAGACTCATTAACAACCTGCAATATGCAGATGACACAACCTTGCTTACTGAAAGTGAAGAGGACTTGAAGTACTTGCTGATGACTATCAAAGACTACAGCCTTCAATATGGATTTCACCTCAACATAAAGAAAACAAAAATCCTCACAACTGGACCAATAAGCAACATCATGAAAAATGGAGAAAAGATTGAAGTTGTCAAGAATTTCATTTTACTTGGATCCACAGTCAATATCCATGGAAGCAGCAATCAAGAAATCAAACCACGGATTGTTTTGGGCAAATCTGCTGCAAAAGACCTCTTTAAAGTGTTAAAAAGCAAAGATGTCACTTTGAGGGACTAAGGTGCACCTGACCCAAGCCATCGTATTTTCAATTGCCTCACATGCATGTGAAAGCTGGACAATGAATAAGGAAGACCAAAGAAGCATTGGTGCATTTGAATTATGGTGTTGGTGAAGAATACCGAATACACCATGGACTGCCAGAAGAACGAACAGATCTGTGTTCCAGGAGGTACAGCCAGAATGCTACTTAGAAGCAAGGATGGTGGGACTTTGTCTCACGTACTTTGGACATGTTATCAGGAGGGACCAGTCCCTGGAGAAGGACAGCATGCTTGGTAAAGTAGTGCCACAGAGGTGTCATTAGGGTATGGCAGGTATTGCACCGGCTCTGGGTGTGTGGCACCACTGGGCAGTGTCTGTTAACCCAATATGGCCAGTGGCTATCTACGGAAAATGGCACCTATAGCAAGCATTGAAACTGTACCCCTGTCCAAACATCTTTCACCCCTCTTTTAAATAACTATATTATGAGCTCAAAAATACAAGTCAAGTTTGTTATCTTTTAACTAACACACTACTGTGCTGGAGGAAGGATGTTGGGCTGTACCAGGTTAATAGAAACTGCTCAGTAGCGCCATGAACCCACGACTGGAGCAGTACCCTAGATAGGCCACTGGTAAAGGGTCAGTGAAAAAGAGGAAGACCCTCAAGGAGATGGATTGACACAGTGGCTGCAACAATGGGCTCAAACATAGCAACGATTGTGAGGATGGCACAGGATCAAGCAGTGTTTTGTTCTGTTGTATGTAGGGTTGTTATGAGTTGGAACCAACTTGATGGTACCTAACCTACCTAACCTAAATGATTATCACTTAAGAAAAAAATTGTTATTGTTGAGAATATATACAACAAAACATACACCAATTCAGCCATTTCTACATGTACAATTCAGTGCCATTGATTACATTCTTCGCGTTGTGCAACCATTCTCACTTTTCTGAGTTGTTACTCCCCCATTAACATAAACTCACTGCCTCCTAAGGTTCCTATCTAATCTTTTGAGTTGTTGTTGTCACTTTGATCCTACACAGATAGTTCTTAAAAGTGCATAATGCTTAGGGCAGACATTTTTTACTAGTTAAACTAGACTATTGTTTGATTTTAAGAAGACTTCAGGGAATATTATTGGTTTAAAGTTTAAAGATTATCTCAGTGCAATAGTTTCAGGGGTTCATCCAGCCTCCATGGCTCCAGAAAGTCTAAAGAAATGATTATCACTTAAATAGTGGTCTTCTGTATCCAAGAGGGAGGTCTTCTACTTAGCATAGGATATTCAAACATTACTGCAGGAAAATAGGAGCATATAATGAGATTTTCCATTTGCAATTGCATTTATGTGGAAATATTTGGTTAGGGAGGCAGAATAGCAGGCTCCTTACAAGAATGGCTTGGGTACCAGTCTTATTTTGACATTTACAGTATTTTTACACAAATAACATCTGCTTTCTGGATTTGTTTACCAACCACACCCCCCCAAAGTATTTTTGTAAGAATGCTATGCTAATTTTTTTACAGCATAAAAAATTACAGTAAAAAAAATTGGCATAGTGGCACTTACGAAAATACCTCACGAGGGGAGGGCATGGCTGCAAACAAATGTAGAAGGCATGTGTTATTTGAGTAAAAATATGGTACTGGATATATATCCTTGGGAAAATTGTTCAGTCTTTCTGAGACTCAAATTCTTCGTTTGCAAAGTGGTGATGAGATGATGCATTTAAATTGACTGGCACAATCTCTACAGACGAACTATTATTATTTAATAAATGTAGACTTGTGATGAGTGAGAGAATGTTGGTGTCATCCCCGTGTATGAGAGGTCAGCAGTCACCTCTATGGCCCTTTATTCATAAAGTATCAGAGTTAACAGAAGGCAACTGAAAGATTGAGGTGAGCTGAAAAACTCCAAATAGGGAACTGAGCTTAGTTCTTAGCATGGAATCCAAACAGAGGTAAGGTAGAACTTCAGTTAGTCATTTATTCATCCCCTTGAAACCTGGCAAGGGTAGTGTTATGGATTGAACTGTGTCTGCCAAAACTATGTGTTATAAATCCTAAACCCTATGCCTGTGGTTGTAATCCCACTTGGGAATAGGACTTTCTTTGTTATGTTAATGAGACCGTATCAGTGTACCTTGTGTTTTAAGCCAATCACTTTTGAGATATAAAAAGAGCAGATTAGGCACAGAGAAAGAATCACAAATAGAGGAGAAGATATATACCACATGAACATCACCAAGGAACCCAGGAACAGAGGCTGAAAAGAGACAAGGTCCTTCTCCCAGAGTTGACAGAGAGAAAGCCTTCCTCTATAGCCAGTGCTCTGAATTCGGACTTGAAGCATCCTGAACTGTGAGAAAAGAAATTTCTGTTTGCTGAAGCCATCCACTTGTGATATTTCTGTGATAACATCACTAAGAAGTTAATACAGGTAGGCTGGCGGCCTTCTTCAAATTACTCTTCGAATTTTATAACCCAACCATGTGATGTGAGGGAAAAAACGAGCAACTATCCAGCTTGGACAGCATGGTCAATCATTTCAACAATTTCCTTGTCACCGCTTTAAAATATCTTGCCCTCTATTTGTCCCATCAGTCTGGCAAAGCCCTACCCAGGAGGAATCCTCCAATGCACTGCCTTTGAGTTTGTTCCTGAACAACCTAGAGCTGCAGGAGGAAGCTACAGAACAGGGCAGATTGCTGTCACTGACAGTTCATGATCATCACATCCGGTGGGCTCTCAATGCTACCCAGCATTTTTCTAACCACTTCGGTCCCCACCTTTCAAAACTTTCAACCTCTTTCCAAATCTCCAGCTCTCTTACCTCTACCCACCATCCTCAGCAAGGTATCTAGTCTCCTACTGCCAGAAGATTTGAAGGTATTTTATTGGCACTCCAACTTGCAGCTGTTGTACCTGCAAACTTGCCCACATCTGTGTTCCTTCTGGCTTAATCCTCACCCACCACATTAGGGAGGGGCTCCTAATCTTATCTAAATCCAGTCTCCCCACCTGTGCTTTGGAATCCTTCTTCTCCCCCTTCTTAGAACCAGGTATCATCAATGATTCCTTTTCCTTTTTGTATATTCACCTCCACCTCTCCCTCCAGGGTATTTCCTACAAGATTCAACACTTAAGCCTGCTGAATACTTTGCCATCTAAAACACAAAATCCCACATCTCTCCGCCCCAATAACTCTGTTCTCCAAAGTCACATTTCTCAAAAATCGTCTCCATTTTCTCACTTCCCACTCATTTCTCAACATGTCATCTGACATCCAGCCCTACAACTTTGCAGAACAACGCTCACGAAGATCATCAATCATTTCCATGTTACTTTAGCCAATGAATATTTTTTTTCAGTCTTTGTGTTTTTGATTTCTCAGCTGCTTTTGACTTTGTTGACCTCCTTCTTAAAACTATCTCTTACTGTATCTTCCAAGGCATCAGCTTTCCTGATGTACTACCTACCTCTCTGATCACTCCTCCCTAGTCAGTTACCTTTAACTCATCTTCCTCTTTCAAGACTATGAATATTAGATTTTCTTATGACTGAGTTTTATGCCTATCCTCTTCTCATCCTATACACTTCTTCTGGAGCATTAATGCTCATTACTTCAATTACCACCAATAACCTAACTCCTAAACAGGGGTGGATTACCCAATCAACAAGGTACACACAGGCTTAATTGTACTTATTTACTAATCTGTAGTGCACAATTTCACCTTACTTACAGTAAACCAGCGCATACCATGCTTACTGGTTAATCCGACCCTACTAAATAGCCGTGTCTCGTGTAGAATTCTCTTCTGTATGCCAGACTCATATATGATATGCCTGCTCAGTTTCTTCACCTGGGTTACCCTAAAATGATTAATTTAACACAACTACAACTGGACTCATGGTCACTCCTCAGCCCTGGTCATCTCCAGAATTCCTTGGCTAAGTAGGGAATTAGCTGCCTTTGTCAGAAAACTGGCAGCATTTCTTGAAATCTTCCTCTCCCTCTCTGATCTCCCTCATCCAATCTTCCTTCAAAAACTGTAGATTTTACCTTCTGAGCATCTCTTGTACATGTCGAGTCTCTCAGTATACATCACCACTATTTTAGAGAAAGTCACCATCATCTGTCACCTAGATTATGTTAATAGCCTATAGCCTGGTCCTCCTATATTAACTCTGGGCCTTCTCCTTCAAAATTCCACCATTGCTCTTAAGATAAAGACTAAAACCCTTAACATGACCTACAAGACCTTGCATGTTTTTCTAGCACATAATCTTTACACAGTAAGCCACCTGTACCTACCAACCAATCCCTTCCTTGATTAACCCTACTCATTTTATGGATTCAACTTGTCTTGAAAGTGCTTCTTAATCCCATTCTGGTTTCATTCCAGTTCCTTTATTAGAACTTCCAATAGAACCGTGTTGCATTTTTTTCATTCCATGTATCTCAGTTTATATCTTCATTAATGTGATTATTTGATTAATATCTGTTTTCTTCACTAAATAGTAAGCTTGTTTAATTTTCACTCTAGTCTCCTTGTTGCTGACAATTTTATAGTTATTATGTGACCAAGAATACATGGGTAGACATAATCTCCTGGCTCACTGTCATTTCTTTGTTACAAGGGGACTTAGGGGCATTTATTAAGAAAATTGCTTGACACAGTGAATAGCACTCTTTGGAGAGGGAGGAAGAAAAAAAAATAAAAATAGTCACTGTTTGAAAATTCAGAATGTCCAGTTCCTGACACTTTGGAGGAGATTTCAGAGAAAGCATTCATTAATACGAACCGTGGAAATTCAAATCAGGTGTGAAGGTTTTTATCCTACAAGAGATAAAATGGACGATTACCTGAGTTTTTAATTTCTCTCTGTTTTTGTTTTGAGGCAACTCAGTGTTCTAAATAGGGTAAAATTTCAAACCTTTTTGATCTATGGCAGAAGAACTAAAAGTTAGTTCATATTTACTGAGCACCTACAATTTTTCAGACACTATAATATGTTATTTTGATGAAAAATAGCCTTTGATTGCGCTTTGGAGAGCAATTTTGGCAGACCCAGAGATAACTTTGCATTCTATGGTTCTCAGTGGGATAGATAGACTAGAGGGAAGTATCTTCCTAAGGAAAGCAGACACTCAGAAGATGTAGCAATTTCGCCTTGCTATGGTTGAATTATATTGCCCAGTTGGTCCTCTGCTTCAATACCGATATAATCCCCCAAGGCTCAAGAGTTCGGTTTGATTTGGAAGGTTTTCACTGCCACCTCATGTTGGGTTTTGACAATTCCGTTAGGTGAAACCACTGGATAGTGGCTTCCAATGGAAAGAGTTGGATCAGAGGCCAGGTTCAGGGACTTAGTTTGAGATCCCGCCATCCCAGCTACAAGCTGGTGTTTAATGACGTCTATTAATTGCTGCTCAGATTCTTCTGTGTCAGCCACCCTCTGTCACTTGGTGCATGATGTGTGTGGTCTTGAGAACTGTGCTGAGAAGGAAGCTTCCGTTAGAGCTTCAGAGCAGCACCAAACCAAAAACCAAACCCGTTGCCATCGAGTCAATCTCGACTCATAGCCACCCTGTAGGACAGAGTAGAACTGCCCCATAGAGTTTCCAAAGCTGTGATGTTTATGGAAGCAGACTGCCACATCTTTCTCCTGTGGAGCAACTGGTAGGTTCGAACCACCGACCTTTTGGTTAATAGCCGCGGACTTAACCACTATGGTACTAGGGCTCCTTCACAGCAGCACAGGCATCTATTAATCAGTTCAATATTCAGGGGAGCTTTGAATGAAACCACTAATGTGGCATAAAAAATTTTAGGTGTCTTGGGGAATCTCACATTGGTTGGGAGACAGCAGGTGGACTGAAGAAAATACATGAGCTGCACTGTAATTCCGGGCTAATTTTTTTTCTCTTTCTTTTAATCTGACCCTTGCATTTTCTTTACATGGAGTCATAAATAATTACCAGGGCATTCTGCCCCAATGTTCATAATTTGTGCTTTTAGCCAATTTATTAGTATGAATTGTGTTTTCTTTCAAAGACTTAGAAAGCACCCTCAAGACTCTAAGAGATCCCAAATTTCATCTAATTCATTCCTATGCCTCTTGAAGGGAAATATTTACATCTTGAAATAATATGGAGTCTGGTATTTAAAATCTATATCCTGAGCACTGTGCTAGGCGCTTTACATATGTTATCTGATTTATAGGTGTTTCTGCTATAATGTGATTAGGCATATCTAAAAGCCACATGCCCTGTAAAATTTGCCCTAAATATAATAGCCTTTTGGGAAAACTAAGCTTTGGGAAGATAACTGAAAACCTATACAACTTTGTAATGCAAGCACCAGCATTCCTAATAAAAAATACTAGCTAAGTTAAGAGCACGTAGACCTCATCTTAAGGTAGCTTGATGGAATGGGGTATAAAGAGGGGTTGCAGCTGAGTTAAGGTAAAAGATCAGGGTGAATTGTGCAAGAAATACTTCCAAGCAGAGCACGTGGCAGAACTGAGCAGAGAGGCAGAATATGGAGGTGAATGGGCATCACATCACTACTGTATCTCTCGGAGTCTTGCTGTGGTTAGCTGGGATGGTGTAGTCTGTATTCAGCTACTGTTACTTGGTGGTGCAGAATATCACGTGCTGAGAAAAAAAGATGTTGATATACTGACATGACTTCAAAATTATGCTGACATTAATTTCCCTATTTACTAATCATATGTAAGCTAATTTGCATTAAAAAAACAAGCATTGTAGCAGAACAGACTAATTTTTTTTTTTTTAATGAATCTTTTTGGTAGGTGGTAGACACAGACACACATATTTTATGTAAGTTTGGCAACTGAGGCTCAGAGGTTTTAAGTAAACTTCCCCAAGGTTATCCAGTTAGTAGAGGTAGCCTGGATTTAGACTCAGATGTATGTTTTTCCTCCTCTAAGGGATATAAAGCTTTTCAAAAGTTGAAATTCCAATTGCTTTTTGGGGAGAAGGTAGAAAACCAACATATAGTAAGGGCCTGATATATGCAACACTGGGTGGTACAAACTGGTAACACATTCAGCTACTAACCAAAAGGTTGGAGGTTCGAGTCCACCTAAAGGCGCCTCAGAAGAAAGTCCTGGCATTCTACTTCCAATTTGGCCATTGAAGACTCTATGGAGCACAGTTCTACTCTGATACACATGGGGTTGCCATGAGTGAGGATTGACTCAAGGGTAACTGATTGGTAAAATATGCAAACACCGAGATAGACACCACCACTCGTCTGTCAGTTTGTTTTACGGGGGTGGCTTATGTGTTGCTGTGATGCTGGAAGCTATGCCACCAGTATTTCGAATACCAGCAGGGTTACCTGTGGTGGACAGCTTTCACTGGCACTTCCAGACTAAGACAAACTAGGGGAAGCTACTGGCAGTCCACTTCTGAAAAAACTGACCAGTGAAAACCTTATGAATTTTTACTGTTTCAGCAGAACAGTGTCTGATGTAGTGCCAGAAGATGAGCTCTTCAGGTTGGAAGGCACTCAAAATAGGATTGAGGAAGAGCTGCCTTCCCAAAGTAGAGCCCACCTTAATGACGTGGATGGAGTTAAGCTTTTGGGACTTTCATCTGCTGTTGTGGCACAACTCAAAATGAGAAGAAGTAGCAGAAGGATGTCGTGAGGAAGAGAAGAAGACCCTCAACAAGATAGATTGACATAGTGGCTGCAACAATGGGCTCAGGCATCGCAATGATTGTGAGGATGGCACAGGACCAGGTAGGGTTTCATTTTGTTGTATGTAGGGTCGCTATGAGTCGGAACTAACTCGACGACGCCTAACAACAACAACAAGATAAAAACATACACACACTTCTTCAGTCCTTTTGAAGTGGATTATTATTCTGCTTTGCAGAAAAGAAGAGAGAAAGAGGCTCAGAGAGCCCATGTTACTACCCAAATCACACTCAGGTAGATAGGTGATTTGAAATATGTCAATTTCTAGTGCCCATTCTCTGCCCACCATGCTATTTATTCCTATTAAAGTACAATTCTCAAAAAATGAAATTAAATGTCAGAATCTGTCTTCCTGTGTCATCACCATGTTGTCAAGAAGGAAAAAAAGCATTATTAAGATGTATAAAAAGAAAGTTCACCTTAGTGTCCAAGTTTGACAGTGACAACTGGTTCTACACCCTCCTTCTTCAGAATGACCACAATGTACACTATCATGAACTACACTGTTTCTTGAGTCAAATGGTTTGTTCTGGACCTCTAACTTGCAAACCACATAGTCTTAGGAAATTAAGACATCACACTGAAATGATCAGTATGAACATTCTCTGTAAACTGTGAAGCCTGATTCAAATTTAAAACATTTATTATCCTGATTGTTCATCAGACTGGCACCATTTTGTCCTGGCCTCATTAACTATGATGGTACTGATTGGTCTCATGCAATCAGCACTGAAATGGAAATTACTGGAGCTTGCAGAGATCTTTACATGTTGTCACAGAAATTCAGAGCTGGAAGAGATGTAGCAATATAGAGTTCAAAGGCTTAATTTTACAGATGCTGAAACGACACCCAGCAAGGTGAAGTGTCTTTCCAAAGATCACCCAGCTACTTAATGATTCTTGGATCAAGTTCATTCCCTGACACAAATTATTTTTGATTTCTGCCTGGGAGGGGATTCAATTCTTAGGCTTGTCAAAGTTATTCTCCATCAAACAAACGAAGGAAAATCAGACAGAATGCAATAGACACATCTCTATTCTAACACTTCACCTTTTGGAATGGCCCAGATTCAGCTAAATTTCCTCCCTTTTTAGCTTCATATTGTTTCCTGACTTGAAGCTTGTTTCGGCAGCCCCTGAAGCTGAAATCAGACAGGTTGAGTGATTTGCTTTCTACAAAATGATTTGTTTCCTGTTTACCAATAGAAATGAGTTCATTCTTTTGTATGAAAACAACCATAAGTTGCTCTGGTGGTGGAGTGTTTAAGTGCTCAGCTGCTAACCAAAAGGTTGGCAGTCCAAATCCGCCACCTGCTCCTTGGAAACCCTATCGGGGCAGTTCTGTCCTGCAGGGTCACTGTGAGTTGAAATTGACTCAGTGGCAACGGGTTTGGTTTTTTGGTTTAAGTTCAAATTGAAGCTATAGAAAATTAAAACAAGTCTACGAGAGCCAAAATATGACCTTGAGTATATCCCACCTGAATTTAGAAACCATCTCAAAAATAGATTTGCCACATTGAACACTAATGAGAGAAGACCAGACGAGTTGTGGGATGACATCAAGAAGATCATACATGAAGAAAGCAAAAGGTCATTAAAAAGACAGGAAAGAAAGAAAAGACCAAAATGGGTGTCAGAAGAGACTCTGAAACTTGCTCTTGAATATAGAGTAGCTAAAGCGAATGGAAGAAACGATGAAGTAAAAGAGCTGAACAAATTTTAAAGAGCAGCTCAAGAAGACTGTTATAATGAAATGTGCAAAAACATGGAGTAAGAAAACCAAAAGGGAAGAACACATGTGGCACTTCTCATGCTGAAATTACTGAAGAACAAATTCAAGCCTTGAGTTGCAATATTGAAGGCTTCTATGGGCAAAATATTGAACGACGCAGGTAACATCAAAAGAAGATGAAAGGAATACACAGAGCCATTGTACAAAAAGAATTGGTCAATATTCAGCCACTTCAGGAGACAGAATATGATCAAGAGCTGATGGTCCTGAAGGAAGAAATCCAAGCTGCACTGAAGGCACTGGTGAAAAACAAGGTTCCAGGAATTGATGCAATACCAACTGAGATGTTCCAACAAATGGATGCAATTCTGGAAGCACTCACTCACCTGTGCCAAGAAATTTGGAAGACAACTACCTGGCCATCTGACTAGAAGAGATCCATATTTGTGCCCATTCCAAAGAAAGGTGATCTAACAGAATACAGAAATTATCGAACAATGTCATTAATATCACAAACAAATAAAATTTTACTGAAGATCATTCAAAAACAGTTGCAGCAGTACATCAACATGGAGCTGCCAGAAATTCAAGCCAGATTCAGAAGAGGACATGGAATGAGAAATATCATTGCTGATGTCAGATGGATCTTGGATGAAGCAGAGAATACCAGAAGATGTTTACCAGTGTTTTACTGACTATGCAAAGGCATTTGACTGTGTGCATCATAACAAATGATGGATAACATTGCAAAACATGGGAATTGCAGAACACTTAATTGTGCTCTTGCAGAACCTGTACATAGAGCAAGAGGCAGTTGTTCAAACAAAACAAGGAAATATTGCATGGTTTAAAGTCAGGAAAGATGTGTGTCATGGTTGTATCCTTTCACTAATTCAATCTGTATGCTGAACAAATAATCAGAGAAGCAGGACGAGAGGAAGACTTACTAACAACCTGTGATATGCAGAGGACACAACCTTGTTTGCTGAAAGTGAAGAGGACTTGAAGTACTTACTGATGAAGATTGAAGACTAGATCCTTCAGTATGAATTACACCTAAACATAAGAAAGACAAAAATCCTCACAACTGGACCAATAAGCAACATCATGATAAACAGAGAAAAGATTGATGTTGTCACGGATTTCATTTTACTTGGATCCGCGGTCAACATCTGTGATGCTTAAGATTGTGTGTCAACTTGGCTGGGCCATGATTCTCAGTGATTATATGTGATCACTCCCATAACTGAAACTGCTGTGAGCAGCCAGTCAGTTGAAAGGGAATTTCCTTGGGGGTGTGGCCTGCATCCGAATATAAGCAGACATTCTGGCTTTTTGCTTGCTCTGGATCCTTCAGCTGCCTCCTGTTTGTCTGACCTCTAGTTCTTGGGACTTGAGCTGTCAGCTTATCTGCCGATCCTGGGATTCCTTGATCTTCACAGCCTGTGAGTGGAGTCCTGCTTTCCAACCTCCCGATCTTGGGTTCGCCAGCCCCTGCAGCTGGCTCAATCAGGAGAGGCCTCTATCCTGATCCACAGACTTGGGATGTTCCAGCCTCTACAATTGTGTGAGCTGTTTCTTTGATATAAATCCCCATATATATTTATATGCTTTACCGGTTTTTCTTCTCTAGAGAACCCAGGCTAAGACAACATCCATGGAAGCAGCAGTCAAGAAATCAAATGACAAATTGCATTGGGCAAATTTGCTGCAAAAGAACTCTTTAAAGTGTTAAAAAGCAAAGATGTTACTTCGAGGACTAAGGTTTGACTGATCCAAGCCATGGTATTTTCAATTGCCTCATATGCATACGAAACCTAGACAATGAATAAGGAAGACAGAAGAAGAATTGATGTGTTTGAATTGTGGTGATGGTGAAGAATATTCAAGAATGAGTATGTCTGTCTTGGAAGAAGTACAGCCAGAATGCTCCTTAGAAGCAAGGATGATGAGACTTTGTCTCATGTACTTTGGACATGTTATCAGGAGGGACCAGTCCCTGCAGGAGGATATCACACTTAGTAAAGCAGAGGGTCAACGAAAAATAGGAAGACCCTCAATGAGATGGGATTAAATACAGCAATGATTGTGAGGATGGCGCAGGACCAGGCGGTGTTGTACATAAGGTCACTGTGAGTTGGAACCAACTTGATGGCACTTAACAGCAACAACAAAATATTCTAGGTTTTTTTCCAAACTAACATATTCTAGTTATTTGGTTTTTTCTTTCTTTGTTCTCTCTGTCCCTCCCACATCCTTTCATTTGTTTGTTTGTAAGGGATCAGAGGGATCAGGGAATTATGTGATATTTTGGCTTTTCTCATTCTCTTAAGAATTGTTTGCTTTTCATAAGTCGCTCTATCTTTAAAGACACAAGAAGAATTTCGGTGACTTAACATATGATCACACTTCAAACACACACTTTGTCTAAGTTACCCAAACTCCCTGGATTTCTACTGCTTTGTCTTAGAGGCCTGTCCACAGGAGGCCATGACTAATGGGCATGCAGTCAAAAGGAAGTGCAAGGGTTCAGTTATAAGCATTGCCATAACAATTCCCAGCCTAATCTGTACCCAGCACTGGCCCCAAACACAAGAAAAATGCAAATTGAAGTGATTAAGAAACACTTAGAAGCTGATTTGCTGGTCACTAATGTGCACAAAAATGAATCAACTGCCACTTAGTGGAGAACACCAATTCCCAAGCACAGGAAAGTTGAGAAAAATCAGAGAAGCCCCATCTATCCTATGAGAAGAGTAATTATTTCATCATCCTTCATCATCGTTCCTTCTTGAAATCATCAAATAAGGCCTCAGTGATAGAGTGGAAAATTATGCTTGGAGCACATGTTAATGGGCTTTCTGCAAACACAAACATGTACAAAACCAGATTCTTGTTATAATCAGAAGGTTGTAGAAGTGCATGCCTTACCTGCTTGAGTTTTTAATACACACATTCATTGGAGCCCACATCCCTCTATCTATGTAGTCAATATGTGTTGGAGCTCAGAGTCTCTATGAGTCAGAGTCAACTCGACAGCAACAGGGTTTATTTACTTGTTTTTTATTTATTCTTACTAGCAGCCCTGGTCATGCAGTGGTTAAGAGCTCAGCTGCTAACCAGAAGGTCCGCAGCTGTAATCCACCAGCCACTCCTTAGAAACTCTATGGGGCAGTTCTACTCGATGGCAACAAGTTTTTTTTTTTTTTTTTTTCCTGCATTCTTAACAAGGAGTACTGGTGGCACAGTGGTTAAGAGCTCAGGCTGCAAACCAAAAGGTTGGCAGATCAAAGCCACCAGCTGCTGCTTGGAAACCATATGGGACGGTTCTGCTGTGTCCTATAGGATCGCTATGAGCTGGAATTGATTGAACAGCAATGAGTTTGTTTTTTTTTTTGTTTTTTGTTTATTCTTAACACAACATGAGTCTAAGTGCTGTAGGGGAGAAACAAACTAGAGAAGACTCCCTTCAAAGAGTTTATTGTTAAAGACAACACTAGAAAAATAACAACTTCCATTTATTTATTGCCTCTTCTGTTCTAGGCACTGTGCCTACGGCTTTGCATACATTGCTGTGGTTGTTGTTAGCTGTCATCAAATCAGCTCTGACTCATGGTGACCTTGTGTATAACAGAACAAAATGTTGTCTGGTCCTGCGCCATCTCCATGACTATTGGTATGTTGGAGTGCCCTGTTGAGGCTATTGTGTAGTGCCTTCCAACCTAGGGTTCTCATCTCCCGGCACTGTATTTATTGGACAATATTCTGTTGTGTTCCATTAGATTTTCATTGGCTAATTTTCAAAAGTAGATTGTCAGACCTTTCTTCCTGGTCTGTCTTAGTATGGAAAGCCCTGCCAGTCAGTTTGTTGTACTGTGGTGGCTTGAATGTTGCTGTGATGCTGGAAACTATGCCACCAGTATTTCAAATACTAGTAGGGTCACCTATGGTGGACAGGCTTCAGTGGAGTTTCCAGACTAAAATGTGCACATATAACCTTGTTTAATTCTTACTGTAACTCTATGATGTATCCATTGTTATCCCCATTTACATTTCAGAAACAGACTCAGCAGGGTTAAGTAACTTGCCCAAGACCAAGTTTTGTGCCGTGGATCTCTTTGACCCCAAATTTTGTGCTTTTTTCCCTATTCTATCTTCTTTCCTCAACTTAATACTCCAGCAGGGAGATAAGATGAGATATATGCCCACATGTAAGGAGGCTTTGTGAGCTAATGACTATAGGCATGTTTCATTAACATCAATAATCTCCATATTTCTGAGCCCCACGTGTTTTGGTTATAAGTCTTTTGCATTTCTGGGAATCACCAGGGATGCTGCTTTCATTTAATGACAAACTAGACCTCCTTGTTGCTGACTAACTGAGCCAGGAGTTGTCTAGTGCCCCATGCCCCTGCAATTCCACATCTCAGAGGCTAGAATTCTTTTCTAATTATTACGATCATTAATCTTTTCTAGGTGCTGGGGAGCTAGGAGTCTGTTTTGCCTAATGTTGGAAAAATTGCAGTGCTGGATCTCTGGTTAATGATATATATACATGCTCAAGTATTTAAGGAGGAGTCTACTGATGCCCGCAACTTACTCTGAAATGCACCGAACAGTAAGACATAGTGATGGATGGATAGGGTGAATAGATAAAGGATAAAGCAAATACAGTAAATTATAAATTTCAGACTCTTCTTTCATATGGATGTTCAATGTGAAATTCTTTCAACTTTTATTTATGTTTGAAACATTTCAAAATGAAAGGTGGAGGAAAACTGCAGTATTGTCACTGG
This sequence comes from Dugong dugon, assembly GCA_030035585.1. Taxonomy (NCBI): domain Eukaryota; kingdom Metazoa; phylum Chordata; class Mammalia; order Sirenia; family Dugongidae; genus Dugong; species Dugong dugon. The sequence goes on along the minus strand of CM057480.1, from coordinate 13,263,412 downwards.
GCTTCAAAGCTAGTGACACTTGATAGTCATGTTGGCATGATAAAAAGGACAACGCTACTTTTAAATTTGTGGCATACTCAGTTTAAGATGGACAGGGGTCTCACAGCAAGGTTGCTCAGCCCCTAAGTCTAATAGTAAATCCGTTTCTGTATTTCCCCGATCAGTCCTTCTCACTAGAACACACTTGCAACCAGTGTTGTGTTGAGATCAGGTATCAGGTGCCACGAGTTCCTACTCCTGAGGGACTCTCAGTCTCTCTTCCTGGGTGTGCCAGACAATTTATGGAAAATGTTACTGTAGAATCTCATTGTCCCTTTATGTAATGTGTCTTCTGTTGTGGCCACCCCAGTCTGTCAGATGTTTGAATATGTCTGAATGCCATCAGTGAGCAGGGTGTAAGTATTCTTGGTAGCAGGCTCCTCAGACACTTTGTAAATCAGTGGAGACAGATGAGTAACCGGGAAAGGGATGTTGCCAACAGGCACGTGTCAGGAGAATCTGAGTCCCGGTTCTTTCCCCAGTGAAATAACCTTTTACACCAATAGAACAATGGGAAAAAGATTTAACCAGACACTTCACAAAACATGATATCCAAATATACGAAAAGATGTTCAACTTCATCAGACATCAGGGAAATGAACATTAAAACCACAATATTACACCACTACACATCGTCCCCTCCCCCCAGAATATTAAAAATGAAAAAGATAACACCAAAAGTTGGAGAGGACTTGGAACAAGTGGAACTCTCATGAATTGCTAGTGGGCGTATAAATTGGTACAATCGATTTGGAAAACTGTTTGGCAGTGTCCATTGAAGCTGAACAAATGCAAACTCTACGAAGCAGTAATTACATTTCTAGGTATATACCAACAAACATGCATTCATATATTCACCAAAAGACCTGCATAAGAATGTACATAGCAGCATCGTTCACCAATACCGAGCTATTCGTGACAGCCCAGAACGGAAGGCTCTCAAATATCCATCAACCATTGAACGAATAAATAAATAGTGGTATAGTCATGTAATAGAATTCTACACAGCAACGAGAATAAAACTATTGCTATGCACAAGAACATGGATGAATCTCACAAAACATAATATGGAGCAAAAAAAGACAGATATAAAAGAATACCCATGACACAATTCCATTTATGTAAGCTCAAAAACAGACCAAACTGATTTATGGTGTTAAAAGAGAAGTAGCATATGAAATAGCTAGAACAGGCAAATGTATAGAGACCAAAGTTTTTTAGTGTTTATCAGGGGTGAGGGGGAGGGAAAGTGGGTGTAATGGATTGAAATGTGTGTCCCCCCAAAAATATGTGTTATAAATCCTAACCCTTCTAGGGTCGCTATGAATCAGAATAGACTCGACAGCAACTGGTTTGGTTTTTTTGGTTTATACCTATGGTTAGAATCCCATTTGGGAATAGGTTTTCTTTGTTATGTTAATGAGATAGTATTGCTCTAGGGTGTGTCTTGAGTCATACTCTTCTGAGATATAAATGGAGCATATTAAAGGAGCCGAGATGGGAGGAGATAGATTCCATGCCACATGAAGATCACCAAGGAGCTAAGGAATAGAAGCTGAAAAGACAGGGGCCTTCCCCCAGAGCTGATAGAGAGAGAAAGCCTTCCGCTAAAGCCAGCACCCTGATTTCAGACTTCTAGCCTTCTAAACTGTGAGAAAATAAATTTCTGTTCCTTAAAGCCACACACTTGTTGTATTTCTATTACAGCGGCACTAGATAACTAAGACAGTGGGAGTCATTGTTTAGAAAGCATTGAATATCTGTATATGGTGATGGAAATTTGGCAATGGATATTGGTGATGGTTACACAACATGATTAATGTAACTGATGTCACTAAATTTAAAATGTTAAATGTTTCAACACGGAAAATGTTATATTTGCAAGAATTGTGTTATATATATTTTTACAACCATTAAAAAAAAAAGACTCATACACACGCAAAGTCAGGGGAGTAGTATCACTCCACTGGAAGAGTACATGAGGGATTGTTTCTTGAGGTGGTGGTGACTATATAGGGGTGTTCACTTTGTGAAAAATTACTTGAACTATATACTTAAGTTTTTGTGTTTGACGTATATTACATTACAATAACCTGTTAAATATACAGTGAAGTTGTTGCTGTTAGGAGCCATCGAGTTGGTTCCGACTCAAAGTTAAACTTTGTACAACAGAACGAAATGCTGCCCGATCCTGTGCCATCCTCACAAGCATTGCTCTGTTTGAGCCCATTGTCGCAGCCACTGTGTCAATCCATTTCATTGAGGGTCTTCCTATTTTTTGCTGGCCTTCTACCTTACCAAGCATGATGCCCCTCTCCAGGGACTGGTCCCTCCTGATAACATGTCCCAAGTACTTAAGACGAAGTCTTAGCATCCTTGCTTCCAAGGGGCACTCTAGCTGTATTTCTTCCAAGACAGACTTGTTCGTTCTTCTGGCAGTCCATGATTTATTCAATATTCTTCGCCAACACCATAATTCAAATGCATCAATTCTTCTTTGGTCTTCCTTATTCATTGTCCAGCTTATGCATGCATATGAGGCGATTAAAAATATCATGGCTTGGGTCAGGCACACCTTAGTCCTCAAAGTGACGCCTTTGCTTTTCAACCCTTTCAAGAAGTCTCTTGCAGCAGATTTGCCCAATGCAATATGTCGTTTGATTTCTTGACTGCTGCTTCCATGAGTGTTGATTGCGGATCCCAGTAAAATGAAATCCTTGACAACTTCACTCTTTTCACCATTTATCATGATGTTGCTTACTGGTCCAGTTGTGATGATTTTTGTTTTCTTTATATTGAGTTGTAATCCATACTGAAGGCTGTAGTCTTTGATCTTCATGAGTAAGTGTATCAAGTCCTCTTCGCTTGCAGCAAGCAAGGTTGTGTTATCTGCATATCACAGGTTGTTAATGAGTCTTCCACCAATCCCCATGCCAAATACTTCTTCATGTAGTCCAGCTTCTCGGATTATTTGCTCAGCATACAGATTGAATAAGTATGGTTAAAGGATGCAACCCTGATGCTCACCTTTCCTGATTTTAAACCACGCAATATCCCCTTGTTTTGTTAGAACGACTGTCTCTTGTCAGTGAGGTATGTAATGTAAGTCATAATGAGGCAGTTTCACTGAAAATATGGTGAGAATACGGAGGGAGCATGCAATCACCAGGAGAGGCTGTAGGGTTTGGCTGTGGGGGAAGAGGACATGATCTGAGCATTTACTTCTTAACTCTTTCCAACTAGGGCAGGCAATGTTACCGATATTGTTGCTGATGTTGTTGGGTGCTGTCAAGTTGATTCCATGTGACAGAGTAGAACTGCCCCATAGGATTTCCTAGGCTGTAATCTGTTCTGTAAGGGAGCAGACTGCCAGGTCTTTTCTCCCGAGGAGCGACTGGTGGGTTTGGACGGCTGACTTTTCAGTTAGCAGCCGAGCACTTAACCATTGTACCACCAGGGGTCCTTTATGAATATTAACAAGCGGTAATTTTGAACACTGAACTTTTAATTCATTCATCAGATATTCGTTGAATACTAACCATGTACCAAGCACTGCTCTGGGTGCTGGGATTCAGCAGTAAATTAAATCCCCTCTTCCTATATAGCTTGTATTCTAGGGAGGGGATCAGCCAATAAACAAGATAAGTAAGTTAATGTATATAGGGAGTTAACAGTGATAAGTGCTGAGGAGAAAAATAAAACTTGGAGCAGGGTAAGAAGTGTCAAGCACCCATCATACTCAGATCGCCAGCACGTTTGGGTCCTTTGCTGCTGCCATTGTGCCCATCCATCACAGCGAGGGTCTCACTCGCCCTCATTGGCCCGCTACTTCACTAAATGTCCTCCTCCAGCAATTGATTCCCCTCCAATGATGTGTTCAAAGCAAGTGATTCAGAGTGTTCTGTTGTGATCCATAAGGTTTTCATTAGCTAACTTCTACAAATAGATCACTAGAAGAAACCTAGTCTGTCTTAGTCTGGATGCTCTGCTGAAACCTGTCCGCCTTGGGTGACCCTGCTGGTGTTTGAAATACTGGTAGCATAGCTTCCAGCACCACAGCAAGAGGCAAGCCATCACAGTACCTCAAAGTGACAGATGGGTGGTGGTAGGTATAATTTACATAAGCTAAAATACTCCCATTCTGCGTATACAGTTTGAAGAGTTTTGACAAATGTATGAACTTGTGTAATCAATGAAGATATAGAATATTTTCATCACTCCAGAAGATCTTCATATGTCTCTCTGAGGTCAATCTCCCCACTCCTGACTCCAAGTAACCACTGATCTGTTTCCTGTCACTGTAGTTTTCCTGTTCAGTCTTTCATTTAAATGAAATCATATAGTATATAGTGCTTTGTTCCTGAATTCTTTCTCCAAGTTTTCAATCTTCATTCATATTAATAGATCATTCTATGTTTATTGCAGAGAAATATTCCATTGTATGGTAGACCACAACTTATTTGTCCATACATCTGTTGTTCCCAGTTTGGGCTATCATAAATAAAGCTGGTCTAATACTCTTGTGCTAGTCTTTTTGTGAACATATAATTTTATTTCTCTTGAGTAAATACCTAGGAGTGAAATTGCTGTACCATATAGTAAGTACACTCTATCGACCCTGATTAGTCACTTGAAAGAACCCCCCATACCTATTTTAGTCTGAATTCTCCATTGGATTGTATATTGTTTTATATTCTTTAATTGCTTAGTTATTTTGTCTTGCCTCCCACTAGGTCATAAACTCTCTGAGGATAGGAGCTACAAGTAATAATTTATTTCTTTTTTTACTTAAAACTAAAAACTTAACACAGGGCTGTGGGTACGTGGTAAATGCTTGCTGGGTATTTATTCTGTGTTTTATCAATAATACTCCACTGAACACAACGACCCCAAATTTTAGATCTCTTTGAGATGAACGTGCAAAGTTGAGTATCACTGGGTGTGTTTTTGACATAAAGAGTATCAGACTCCCTCTTCTCCTTCTGGGCGGATGTGTGACCTAATGGGGGCCACCAGGATCCTGCTGGGATTCCTGCTGGAACAATCAGGGAATAAGTTCTCTGTTCCACTGTGGTTGCTAAGTTAAAAGCAAGCCACCCTAAGGTTTCTGTTGCCATCTTTGCCACTTGGAGAAAATCTGCCTGAAAATAAAGCCGACACCGAGGAAAGAGACAAATTTGAGAAGACATCTTGAGGAACTGGATAAAAACAGGTCATCAGTGTCCAGCAATAACTACCTCCAAGCTCTTCCTGGTTTATGCCAGTTTTGAGTTTACACCCTGTTATTGTGATAGACCCAATACACTCTACCTTAGCAACACCAGCATCAAATTAGACATCTGCCCATATAAAAAGTGAGACATAACCAAAAGATGTTTTTTTTCCTTTACATGCATTGCCTTGGCCTCAATGTCAAGAATAATATCTTGCCAATTTTCTTTAGACTCCACCAGAAGTTTAAAAATACTCTGTATTTGCCTCTTTGTTTACCTAAAAACTTTCCTAGAACTGAATTTGCTGAAAAATATCAGAAAGCCAGTTTTCGCATTAAGAGCTTAAAATAAGATCTGAAAGAAAGAGTGCTAAGCCTTGTTGTTACGGTGACACGTAATTATAGTTATCTTACATAAGAGCACCATTAGTGCCAAACAATGTTGTTACTCTAGTATGCTTTTTTGGCTTGAATTTGCCAAAGAATTGCCTCAATTATCTACTTCACATTGACTGTGGAATCTTGGCCAAGCCATTTATTCGTGTTTCCTGCCTGGATCACTGCTTTGTGATCTCACAGTCAAAACCTTATCTCAATGTTGAAGCATTGGTAAGACTCACATAATGAACTTCCATTATTATTGTGGCTGAGTCATCATTCATCTGTCAGTCTATGCCAAGCAATCCTATCGTGAACTAAGGATTTAGAAGCAGTGTGACTGTATTTTTGGGTAGAGAGAGGCTCTCATTTAGGCCAGTTATAATTACATGTTGCCATAGTAACAATAGACGGTGAGGGGAGATCTTTTTCAGGTGCTTATTGCTTTCCAGGAACTTTCCCATCAGATATGATCATTGTCAGTACCAGGCACCTTTCCCAGCCCAGTGGAAAACCTGTCACATTATCAGTTAACATGTTCTGATGGGGGAGAGCTCAGTCCATTTTATTTACGGTAGTAATCTTAGTAACATATTAGCAAATCTGAGTAAAAGCAAAATTGGACCTGATCATTCAATGGGACGTGATTTTACCTCTTAACTCTATAGTATCTAGGAGAGAGAGATGGAAATTTTAGGGACTTCCAAATACCCTCATTTGATTTATTCCAATTTGAAAAGTATTTGTTGAACATTTGTTTTTACATTTATCTAATTTAAGTAACAGTGGACTGTGAGGACTACTGACACCTGCAGCAACATGGATGAATTTCAGAATCATCATACTGAGTGAAGGGAGGCAGACATCAAAGGGTACAAACTGGATGGTTTCATTTCTATGAAGTTTAAGAACAGTCAGAAAATAATTTGTGATGATGATAGTCACATGTACATATCCATCTACATTGTTTCTCAATGTGAGAGACTTACAATCTTAGAGTCAGTTTTCAGCTCTGCCTCACACTGGCTGTGGGAGATCCTGTGTGGTGGAAACAGTTAACATGCTCACCTGCTGACTGAAAGGTTGGAGGTTTGAGTCTACTCAGAGGCACCTTGGAAAAAAAGCTTCGTGATCTACTCTGTGGAGTACAGTTCTACTCTGACACACATGGAGTCACCATGAGTCAGAATCAACTTGATGACAACTGGTTACTAGTTACTCACTGGCTGTGAGACCGCAGGTCAATCTGAGCACTTTTATCTTTATAATGAAGGCCCCTTCAAGCTCTAATGGCCTAAACGGTATCTAGAAAACTCCTCTCCATTCATCATTTTCAGGGGAGAGGGTTAACTGGAAGGGGGCTGTCTTCGTTTGGGTTCTTTAGAGGAGCAAAACCAGTGAAGCATATATAGATATATATAGAGAGAAATTTACTTCAAGGAAATGGCTCACGCAATTGTGAGGAAATGGCTAACATAATTATGAGGACTGGCAAGTACAAAATCTGTGGGTCAGACAACAGGCTGAGGACCCTTGCTGACTCCTGGGGTTGCACAGTCTTATGGACCCAAAATCTGCAGGTCAGGTGGCAGGCTAGAGGCTTCTGCTGGCTCACAGGGTTGCAGGGGTTAGCGAATCCAAAAATCTGCAGGTTGGGTGTCAGGCCAGAGACGTCTGCAGGCTTACGTCCCAAGAACCAGAGGTCAGGTGACAAGAAGAGTGCAGGGTCAAGAAAAGAGAGAGAGCTTTGTCAGAAAATCTATTTATATACTGGAGGCCAGCAACACCCCCAAGGAAACTCTCCTTTCAACTGATTGACTGCTCACATCAGATCACAAAATGGAAGGTGGTTACATAGGGTCTGCCAAACCACTGAGAATCATAGCCTAGACAAGTTGACACATAACATTAACCATAACAGGGGCCAAGAGAATTTTTTGGGGTGATGGACATATTTTGTATTTTAAATAGTGTGGTGGTTACACAGGTGTACATTAGAATTGACTCAATGGCACCCACTAACAAGTTTTAGTTAACAAAAAACCCCCAAGAAAAAAATGTTTCCTCTTGATTTTTACTGTCTCTTTGTACTATATAATGATGCTTTTTTTCTCATTCTCTGAAAAATAGAAATAGTCAAGATATTTATTTTACTTATGAAAACATTAGTAGGGAAGAGGTTTAACAATATGTGCAGTGCCACAGAGTCAGGAGTCATCTGAAATCCAAACCCAAAACCAAACCCACTGCCATCAAGTCGATTCCAAATCCTAGTGACCCTATAGAACAAAGTAGAACTGCCTGATAGGATTTCCAAGGCTATAAATCTTTACAGGAGTAGACTGCCTCATCTTTCTTCTGCAGAGCCGCTGGTGGGTTCAAACCGCCAAGCTTTTGGTTAGCATCTGAAAAAAACAAACAAACAAACAAACTCAAACCTGTTGCTGTCAAGTTGATTCCAACTCATAGCGACCCTATAGGACAGAGTAGAACTTCCCTGTAAGTTTTCCAAGGAGCAGCTGATGGATTGGAGCTGCCTTTCCCAAAAGCCAGTCTATGGTTCTTCCATGGAGCAAGCTGTGGTCACTGCATAGCATCCTTCTTTATGTTGGCTATTGGCTCAGTCCACTGATGTCTGGAATTAGTTCTCATTTTGAAATGGGGAAATCTTTGGCTAGATGTTTCTGATAGGGTTTTAGAGTATCTGTCCCTTGGTGGATATTTGGTAGGGTTTAAGTTGTATCTTTGAACAATTAGAAATCCAATGCTACAAGTTAAACAAGAACCTGTCAGATTTTGAAAAACTCTCTCAATACAGCCAAACTGAGCACTTAACCATTGCACCAAGTGAGCCTACAATTTGAAGAGACTCTAACTGTATAAAATAAATCATATAGGTTGTGGTGGAGTTTACAGAATATTTCTGCTCTGCTACAGAAAATGATTTTCCAGCAATTTAAATATTTATGCATTGATATCTATTGCTTCCCCATGGACAGAGCTATTCCAAACAGTGAGTTACACCACAAATACTTGTTAGGGACCTACTATGCCCCTAGAAGGAGCACTAGGGGTGCAGTGGTTAAGTGCTCGGCTGCTAACCAAAAGGTTGGAGGTTCAAACCCACCAGCTGCTCTGTGGGAGAAAGATGTGGCAGTCTGCTTCTGTGAAGATGTACATCCTTGGAAACCCTATAAGGCAGTTATACTCTGTCATATAGGGTTGTTATAAGTAGGAATTGACTCAGGAGCAATGGGTTTTATGCCCCTGGAAAGGCACCCTAGTGGCACAGTGGTTAAAGCACTCAGCTGCTAACCGAAAGATCAGCGGTTTGAACCCACCAGCTGCTCCGTGGGAGAGAGATGTGGCAGCCTGTACCCATAAAAATTACAGCTTTGGAAACCCTATGAGGCAGTTCTACTCCATTCTGTAGGGTCTCTGTGAATCCGATGACATGGGTATACCCCTAGATGTTGCAAATGGCTCACTCTTGGCTACTAATCTAAAAGTTGGCAGTTTCAACCCACCCAGTGGCACTGCAGAAGAAAGGCCTAGAAATCTGCTTCTGTAAACATCACAGTCAAGAAAACCATATGGAGCAGTTCTCCTCTGTAACACATAAGGTCATGAGTCAGAATTGACCCAACGGCAATGGAGTTTTTGTTTTTATGTGCTAGGCACTGCTCTAGGGGTTGAAGACATAGTAGTGAATAAAAGACAACTTTTTACCCTTGAGGAGCTTATAGTTTAGGGGATTACTAATAGCTCATTACTTTCCAGATCTCTTTTTTCAGTCATCAAATTCTGCTCTCACAGCACCTGCCTTAATAATGTCCAAATTGTAGTTTATGTTTAACTAGCTTCCTTTTTAAAGTGTCTTCCTAATGAACTTTTAGGAAGACACATCAGTCTAATAGATGACATATTTACGAATAATACTTTGAACTAGGTTATTTTGGGGAAGATGATTAGATTGACTTTTGTTCCTATATTTTATAATAATAGCTTTTTTTTTTTCCTTGTTTGTGTGTAGACTGCTGCTCAGTTTTAACATGAAAGGGACCTAAATGGAAAAAGAAATGGCTAAACAGCTGGATTACAAATCCTCTCCAGCATTAGATGTACACAGACCTATAGTAGACGCTTAACAAATCAGATAAATTTGAATTTGACAATAAACTTCAAGCAATTTATTTAGAAGATATTTGAATGCAATAGGCTAATTATATGTTGCCTGAGGGGAAAATATTTCCCACAGCTGACTTATTGATTTGTTGCCTTTTAACAGAAATTTATGCCCATCTAATTACAAAGAGGGGTTAAAAGCTAGTAATTTCAAACCTATAGGGTTGCCTGTAATGGAACAGAATGATTAATGGTGTAACAAAAACGACCACCCATGAACCTTGAGCCCGAGACTTGAAAATACTGTGTTGCTAACGGGGGAGTCTGAGATACTCTGACTGCTTTTTCTTTCTATATGAAAGTGATGTTAAAATTGGGCACTAAATGGCATTGTAATTGGACCAGCAGTGCATTGATTACTTATGACCAAGTCTCTAAACCTTGTTTGCTAATAGTCTTCTGGATTATGTGCTAAACATATTTAGTATATAATATGAAATACTGTAACACCCCCTTCTCCAAAAACCTATGTGTTTAAGTCAGTTAATCATATGAGTATAATGAAGGGGAACCTCATCAATGGAAGCATAACAGGAACCCTGAGAAGTCCAGACAGGTCACCAAGTGTCCATACATATCCTTTCCCCCACATCTTCTAACACAGAAATTATAAAAGAATGTGGAAGCTGACTGTTAGGACTATATAAATTGGCATTAAGACTCTCACGTAACCATGGCTACCATTTTGGGACATGAGACCAGAGCAATGAGCAAAAGCTGTTAATGTTATCATACTGTACAGTATTTTTTGCTCCAGTTCCAGCCTAAAATGGCTGCCACACTCAGAGTCAGATTTCTGTGCCCTGGGGCAGAAAGAGCTATGATCATACTTTAAGCTGGGGGAGATCTTGGATGGTGTTGGAGCCCAGGGTGAGGAGAGCTTGCTTCTCAGTAGCACCAGAGGTTCCATTAAAAGTATTGAGATCTGGGGTGGCATCCTCAGCTCTTGGTGACCTTGGATGTGGCTGGTAGCAGAGGACCAGGGACCTAGGAAGGCTGGAGAGAGCAGCAGCCAGTGGGAACTGGAGAGCAGGACAGAGTGAAGTTTGACAACTAAACATTATGTTTTCAGGAAGAGGTGCTATTTCTATTATCTGGTTCCTATTTAAAAAAAAAAAAAGTAGAGTCCCTGGGTGGTGCAAGCGGTTAATGCACTTGATAGCTAACCAAAGGCTGAAGGTTAGATTCCACTCAGAGGCACCTTAGAAAAAAGGCCTGGCCATCTACATCCGAAACATCTGCCACTGAAGACCCTATGGAGCACAATTTTACTCTGACACGTATGGGATAACCATGAGTCAGGTTGACTGGACAACAACTGGTGGTGGTGGATAAAAAATGTAACAGTGCTATATCTACCAAGAAGAAAATAAAAATTACCTGAAATTCCCCCACCTCTTCACCAGAGATAATGACAATTAACCCCTGGGTGAACAGACTTAAAAAAAAAAAAGTTTCATTCTTGCTCTCTTGCTTGTTTGCTTGATTTCCTTCCATTCATCCTGTTAGATTTTTAAAAATGTTTTTTAGAATTAAAACTACATCATGACACCATTCAGCTGGGGATTGGACAGCCCCATAAAACCAAATGGGACTAATGAGGCACAGCAGTTTTGGGACAAGGGCTAGAAGGCAGAAGGGGACAAGAAAGCTGGTGATAGGGAAGCCAAGGTTGAGTAAGGACAGTGTTGATGTGTTGTGAGGTTGTTAACCATTGTCATAGAGCAACATGTGTACTAACCGTTTAATGAGAAACTATTTTGATCTGTAAACCTTCATCTAAAGTGAGAATAGCAGCACAATCAGAAGAGTGTAGTCGATGTCACTGAACTGTGCATGTAGAAATTTTTGAAATGGTATATCTTTGGCTATGTATATTTTCACCAAAAAAAAAAAAAAAGATCAAGAAGTTAGAGGGTTGACATGTTGTGGGGTTGTTAACCAATGTCATAAAACAATATGTGTACTACTGTTTAATGAGAAAGTATTTGTTCCGTAAACCTTCACCTGAAGTACAATATAAAAAAGAAAAAAAAAAAAAAACTACATCATGAACTTCTTTTCCAACCATAATAGAATTTTTAGTGGCTGCTTAACATTTAGCTATAAGATTTCACTATCGTTGGTAATTAAGGTTGTTAATAAAAATACTTTTATTGTAAACCAGATCTTTGTTTTGTTCTCATGTGGGTGAAAATTATGCCCCATATACTCTCAACTCCTGGGCTCAACCGCCTTTGCTTTCTTATCGCCCACTGTCTATTTTGTAGGTCAGCAGTGACCTTGGCATTGCCTTTGCTTTTCTTTTAGCTGTCTCCCCTCGCCTCCCACCCCATCCTTCTCTTAGTTTAGAGAACTGGCCTCAATGCTTTAACCAGAGGGCTAACATTATATGTAACCTCTGTATTTATGGGGGCTAAAGGGGCTGGTATGGGGATGGGAATAGTCTGTTTCTTTTTAGTTCCTTCCTATTTTAAGTGTGGTCCAATGACCAGCAGCATTGGCATCCCCTGGGAGCTTTTCAGAAATTGAGAGGCTCAGGCCTCATCTCAGACCTACTGCATCAGAATTTGTATTTACGATACTCAAGAGATTCACACGCAGGTTAAAAGTTTGAGAAGCACGTCTTTAGGTGGTTGTCATTAATTATTCTTTAATTAATCTTCCACCAGTGATTCCCAAACTTGTCTTCACATTGGAATTACTAAGGCTGCTTCAAAAAATGCTAATGCCATGTCTTGTCCTTAAAGATAGTGACTTAATTGATCTGGGGTGTGACTTGAACTTTGCAATTTTAAAAGGTCCTGGGTGATTGCAGCGAGCAGTCAAGATTGGGAACCACTACCCTATACCTCCTATACTAGTTATGTCCTTGCTTGAAAACTTTTCCCAGGGCTCTATCCTATCCTACTTTAGGTGGTAGTTTTCTCTACTTAGATTTTTTTCATTGAACCTATTCTGTATGCCTCCTATTTTGCAGAAATTCCCACAAAATTCTGTTCCTTTAATGTCATGTTTTCCTTTTATTCCCTAATACTGCTATATATTTAAATTTTGTGCCTCAGCTGCATCCAATGGAAAATATAATTCAGGTGGGGTATTTGTGCATTGGTTATAGACTGACTTACCTCTTATTCCATTTTTCTCTTTCACTATCCTTTCTCCTTCCTGGGATGACCAGATTCCTCAAAATCCAACGTAACTGCACCATCTTTAACCTCTTGTTCTCAGCTCTTGATCTATCTTTTTGATTCCTTGTTGTATCTATTTGAGTTCTTAAGTACAATAGCTACAGCAGAGTTTCTCAACCATAACACTGTTGGCATTTTAGGCTGGACATTTCTTTGTAGTGGATGGCTTTCTTGTGAATAGTCAGATGTTTAGCAGCATCCCTGACCTTTACTCATTAGATGACAGTAGCACAACCCTAGGATGTGACAATCAAACATGGTTCCAGACACTGCCAAATATCCAAGATTGTTGTTCTTGTTGGGTGCTGTCAAGTCGATTTCGACTCAAAGCAGCCCCATGTGAAGAAGAGAACTGCCTGATGAGGTTTTCTTGGCTGTAATTGTTACAGAAGCAGATTGCCAGGTCTTTGTCCTGCAGAACCATTGGGTGAGCACTTAACCTTTTGCACAAAATTTCCCTTGGGTTGAGAACCACCGAGCTATAAGGTTGTCAGGTGTTCTCAATGACTAATAAATACTGCAGCAAGTACATTTTAAAAATATTATTTCATAAATGAGACAGTCTTTACTGTCTTCATGACAGCACTCTGTTTTTTTGATTAGTTTTATTCCATAGGCTGATGTTCTAGGATTGTCCTGAGCTTATGGATTTTTATTTTTTACTATTAAGACAGTTCAGCACATGTGATGTGCATTAATTGTTATGAGTCTGTAAGACTTTCCATATCAAGAAACTCACAAATTTAAAAAAGATGAGAGAGAGAGAGAGAGATCATAGACCATGGGTCCCAATATTAGAGTAAAGAAAAATTATCACCTCACGAGATGGTTAACGGTTGTGTGTCAACTTGACTGTGCCATGATTCTCAGTGGTTTGGCAGTTATGATATAGTTGGGAGCTATGTAATAATGTAATTACTTCCATAATGAGATCTGATACAATGTGATCACCTCTGTGATGAGATCTGTTATGATCTGCCAATCCGCTGAAAGGAAGTTTCCTTGGGAGTGTGGCCTGCCTCCAATATAGGTGGACTTTCTGCCAAAGCTCGTGGACTTTTGCTCGCTCTGGATCCTACAGCTGACTTCTGTTCATCTGACCTCCAGTTCTTGGGACTTGAGCTAGCAGCTTACCTGCCAATCTCCGTTCACCAGCCCTTACAGCTCCGTGAGTCAGGAGAAGCCTCCAGCCTAACCCATAGACTTGGAACTTTTCAGACTCTACAACCACGTGAACCATTTCCTTGATATAAATCTCTCTCTCTCTATATATATATGTATACACACACACACTTCACTGGTTTTGCTTCTCTAGAGAACTCAGCCTATGACACCCCACTAATGGTCACTGTTAGGACTGAATTCTAGCTAAAATTGCCTTATCTTGGAAAACAAGAGCAAATTTGCCCAACATGCTAGTACTTCATTTCTATTGTCAAAGTTAAGTATGTGAGGATTCTGTCTTTCTTATAGTTCTTTTGAGAAGGGAGTATACATTCAAATGTATATGCATGAGTATTCTTACATGTATACTTCCACTTCATGCCGGGTAACTTAGTTTGTTGTTGTTGGGTGCCATTGAGTCAATTCTGACTCATAGTGACCCCATGTGGCAGGGTAGAACTGCCCCATAGTGTTTTATTGGCTGTAATCTTCATGGAAGCGTACAGCCAGGTCTTTCTCCCACAAAGTCGTTGCGTGGATTCAAACTGCCAACTTTTCAGTTAGCAGCCAAACTCTTAACCATTGCACCACCAGACCACCTTAACCTAGCTTAGTCAATGCTTTCTTAAGTATTCAGAGTTCTAATGAACGACAGGCCTTACATGAACATATTATGAAAGCAGAGAATAAAAGTAAAAACAGAACCACACATCCCAAACCTCCTAAGAGGCCTTCATTATTGATAGGATTAGCTGCAAATGAAATAGATCTTGAGTCTACCAGCCACAGGGTGCATACAGTAGTATTCGTGGAGGTGAAAATCCAGTGTTTCCAAAGGGAAATTTCATTTTAGGCACAAAATCGTATTTCCTTTAAAGCTACATTTGGCATGATTTATTAGCACTCTTGAGAAAAATTTTAGTTAAAACCCTCCTGAATCCATCCATCTTGCTGATAGTCTTCATTTAGGAGAAGTCTGCAAATGGTCAGGGAGAGACAATAGTGGGGATTTGCAACCCAGACAAAGGGAGCTTTTGTCAAGTATAGTTTGAATGAGTGTTCATTTTTTGTTATGGTTTGCATTTCTGAGGAGTCCTGCTGGTGCAGTGGTTAAGTGTTCTGCTGCTAACCAAAAGGTCAGCAGTTCGAATCCACCAGCTGCTCCCTGGAAACCTTATGGGGCAGTTCTACTCTGTCCTATAGGGTTGCTATGAGTCGGAATCCACTTGACAGCATGGTAATGGATTTGTTGCTGAAAAAATATGTGAGCAAAGGTCCCCCTACCCCCAATCCTTGAACACTGAAGGGGAAGAGGAACTTTATTTCCAGAGCTGTTGCTAGTCTCACTGACCAGGATTGCCAATTGGCATGCCTTGTGTCATGATTCTGTGGGTTCTGCTGGCCTTTCCCAGGGATGCTGCTGAGTCTCAGTATTACCAGGGGCATAGCAAAGAAATTTGTCCTCAGTTCTGTGGAGAGACTAAAAACTATCTCAGGTAAATACAAACGTTGTTGTTGGTAGGAGTCCTTGAGTTGGTTGTGACTCGTAGCGAACCTATGTAAAACAGAACAAAACTCTGCCCAGTCCTGTACTATCCTCACAATCATTGCTATGTTTGAGCCTATTGTTGTAGCTACTGTGTCAATCCATCTTGTTGAGGGTCTTCCTCTCATTTACTAACCCTCTACTTTACCAAGCATGATGTCCTCCTCCAGGGACTGGTCCCTCCTGATAGCATGTCCAAAGTACATAAGACAAGGTCTTGCCATCCTTTCTTCTAAGGAGCATTATGGCTGTACTTCTTCCAAGAGAGATTTGTGTGTTCTTCTGACAGTCCATGGTATATTGATTATTTTTCGCCAACACCGTAATTCAAATGCATCAATTTTTCTTCAGTCTCCCTTATTCAGTGACCAGCTTTCCAATGTAGATGAGGTGAATGAAAATACTATAGCTTGGGTCAGGTACATCTTGGTTCTCAAAGTGACATCTTTGCTTTTTAACACTTTAAAGAGGTCTTTTGCCACAGATTTGCCCAATGTAATATGATTTCTTGACTGCTGCTTCCATGGGCATTGATTGTAGATCTAAATAAAGTGAAATCTTTGACAACTTCAGTCTTTTCTCCGTTTATCATGATGTTCCTTATTGGTACCATTGTGAAGATTTTTGTTTTCTTACTGAAGGCTGTAGTCTTTGGTCTTCTTCAGTAAGTGCTTCAAGTCCTCTTTGCTTTCAGCAAGCAAGGTTGTGTCATCTGCATATCAGAGGTTGTTAATGAGTCTTCCTCCAATCCTGAGGCCACGTTCTTCTTCATATAGTACAGCTTCTCAGATTATTTGCTCAGCATACAGATTTAATAAGTATAGTGAAAAGATACAACCCTGTTGCCCTCCTTCAACTCAACGCCAATGAGTTTTAGTATCCATTTGTTCTGTTCGAATGACTACCTCTTGGTCTAGGTGCAGGTTCCACATGAGCACAATTAAGTGTTCTGGAATTCCCGTTCTTCACAATGTTATCCATAATTAGTTATCATCCACACAGTCGAATGCCTTTGCATAGTCAATAAAACACAGGTAAATATCTTTCTGGTATCCTCTGCTTTCAGCCAAGATCCATCTGACATCCGCAATGATATCCCTGGTTCCACGTCCTCTTCTGAATCCAGTTTGAATTTCTGGCAGATCCTTGGAAATGCACTGCTACAACTGTTTTTTAATAATCTTCAGCAAAATTTTACATGCGTGTAATATTAATGACATTGTTCGATAACTTCCACATTCTGTTTTATCACCTTTCTTTGGAATGGACACAAATATAGGCCTCTTCCAATCAGTTGGCCAGGTAGCTGTCTTCCAGATTTGTTGATGTAGATGAGTAAGTGCTTCCAGCATTGCATCTGTTAGTTGAAACATCTCAATTGGTATTCCATCAATTATTGAAACCTTGTTTTTCTCCAGTGCCTTCAATGCACCTTGGAGTTCTTCAGTACCATTGGTTCTTGATCATATGCTACCTCCTGAAATGGATGAAATTAACTAGTTCTTTTTGGCACAGTGACTCTGTGTATTCCTTCCATCTTCATTTGATGCTTCCTGCGTCATTCAATATTTTGCACATAGAATCCTTCAGTATTGCAACTCAAGGGTTTAATTTGTTCTTTAGTTCTTTCAGTTTGAGAAATGCCAACCGTGCTCTTCCCATTTGGTTTCCTAACTCCAGGTTTTTGCACATTTCATTATAATACTTTTGTTCAGCTCTTTTACTTCATCATTTCTTCCATTTGCTTTAGCTATTCTAAGTTCAAGAGCAAGTTTCAGAGTCTCTTTTGACATCCATTTTGGTCTTTTCTTTCTTTCCTGTCTTTTTAATGACCTTTTGCTTTCTTCATGTATGATGATGTCCTTGATGGCATCTCACAACTTGTCTGGTCTTCAGTCATTGGTGTTCAATGCATCAGATGTCTTCTTGAGATGGTCTCTAAATTCAGGTGGGATATACTCAAGGTCATAAATTGGCCCTTGTGGACTTGTTTTAATTTTCCTTAGCTTCAACTTGAACTTGAATATGAGCAATTGATGGTCTGTTCCATAGCTGGCACCTAGCCTTGTTCTGACTGATGATATTGAACTTCTCCATTGTCTTTTTTCTATATAGATGTAGTTGATTTGATTCCTGTGTATTCCATATGGCAAGGTCCACATGTATAGTCACTGTTTATGTTTTTGAAAAAAAGTATTTGCAATGAATAGGTCATTGGTCATGCAAAATTATGTCATGTGATCTCAGGCCTTGTTTCTATCACCAAGGCCGTATTTTCCAACTACTGATCCATCTTCTTTACTTTCAACTTTTACATTCCAATCACCAGTAATTATCAGTACATCTTGATTGCATGTTTGATCAATTTCAGACTGCAGATGTTGGTAAAAATCTTCAGTTGCTTCATCTTTGGCCTCAGTGGTTGGTGGGTAAATTTGAATAACAGTCATATTGACTGGTGTTCCTTGTGGGTGTATGGATATTATCCTATCACTGATTGCATTGTACTTCAGGATAGATCCTGAATTGTTCTTTTCCACAGTGAATGCACTGACATTTCTCTTCAATTTGTCATTCCCGGCATAGTTGACCCTATGGTTGTCTGATTGAAAATGGCCGATACCAGTCCATTTCAACTCAGTAATGCTTAGAATATTGGTTTTATGTGTTCCATTTTGTTTTTGATTACTTCCAAATTTCCTAAGTTCATACTCTGTACATTCCTTGTTCCTATTAGCAATGGATATTTGCCAGGTGCTCTTGTTTTGAGTTATGCCATCAGTAAATGAAGATCCTGAAAGCTTTACTCCATCCACGTCACTAAGGGTGACTCTACTTTGATGATGCTGCAAATCGCTGGGGAACAGTCATATTTTGAGTGCCTTCCCACCTGAGGGGCTCATCTTCTGGCACTATATCAGACAATGTTCTGCTGCTATTCATAAGATTTTCACTGGCCAATTTTTTTTAGAAGTAGATTGCCAAGTCCTTCTTCCTAGTCTGCCTTAGTCTGGAAGCTCCACAGAAACGTGTACACCATGAGTGACCCTGCTGGTATTTGAAATACCAGAGACATAGCTTCCAGCATCATAGCAACACTTAAGCTACCACAGTATGACAAACTGATAGATGAGTGGTGGAAATACAAATACAGCAAATTAAAAAGGGAAATTTTGTGCCAGAACTTATTTCAGGAAACATTTTTGTTGCTTTAGATTTGAAAAGCCATGGCTCCTTTATTCAATTTTACTTCAATGCATCCCTTCAGCTTTTCTCTCCCGTTCGCTAAAATGTCATGAAGAGTTTTGGAAACTCTGGTAGCAAATGGACTTGCCCCAGTCATTTGGCTTGAGCTTCTGCATATGAAAAAAGTGTTAAGAAAACTACTTTCTCTTAACAGCCTAAACTTCAGTTAGTCCACTTTTTCTTTGGCCTGAAACAGTTGACCCAACTGAATTAAAAATATACTTGGATTCTGAAGTCTCCAGAAAATGCCTCAGTCATTTACTTTCTTTTTGTTTGCAAGTTATTTCCACCAATGCTTCATGCAGTTCCATGTGCTTTTACAGTAAGCATATTGTAACAAATGTATGCCTACTAGCTATCTCTAAAGACAGGGAAGTTAATAATGAAAATAATCGTGATAATAATAAGTCTAACAACTCTCATTTGTCCGATACTTTCTGTGTGCGATAACAAGGGCTTTGCTACACTTTACCACATTTTAATCCTTACAATAATTCTCACGTTATAAGATTAAATTAGAGGCAGCCGCTGTCTACCTTTTTGCCCATATCCAACCTGGAAACTGTTACAGGTAGATCTTCCCTTTGGACATTCTTAGAAGTGCAAGGGCAGAATTTTGTGCTGATATCACCAGCAAACTTCATATAAATGCTTGCTAGATACCTCACCATTTCTCCAGATTTCTTCCCCACTGCAGTTGCTGACACTAACCCCACTTCACCCCCATACCTCTCTGCTCTCCCATTGCCCCTCAAGACTGCACCGTTTCCCCTGTTTATTTCCTCCTTCTTTGGTTCCATTTCCATTCTCCTTTCACTGGCCTGAAACCCCTGGTAAGTAGTGTTTGCCTTAGTTTATCCCATTCTGGGATTCAGAGGAAAAAAAATCTCATCCTTCTTTTTATGTGTATGAGGAAATGGAAGCAAAGAAAATGAAGTGATTTGCCTAAGATCCCATAGCTAGTAAAGAGCAGATCTGGGTTTGAACCCTGGTCTTTCTGATGCTAATGACGGTTCTTTCCTTCTCAATCTGTTTTCTCTGCAGTTCTGTGATCTATGATCCTGGTTATGTTAAGGCTGAATGTCAGATTGCGTACGTTTCCAATGAACATTATTTAGGCAGACTGATTACTTGGAGTCAGAGCTGACAAGTACAAGTGCACCCCAAGGAGTTTAAATGGGTTGGAAAAACTTGTTAACTAGGCTCTCTATTTTAAAAGGAAACAAAAATCCCTTAGGTAATAAAGATGGAGGCAGCATAATTAAACAGGCATCCCACGTTGCAGTCTTTAAAACGACTTTCTGACTAAAAGATGACTTCTTCGCCCAGCCACATCACTGTTATTACTCTGGCTCATGGGTCTCCAGGTTGACCGTGGTTTGGCTGGTTTAAGCTGGGCTCTGCTGTGTGGTTTTGCCTCTGGTTTCAGGTAAGCTGTGTTTGCTCCAGATAGTGGGGGAGCGTATTTGGTCCAAGTCTGTCCTATCTGTCTATCATTCTCCTTGGACCGTCAGCTAGCCAGGGCATGTACTTCTCACGGCAGATCACGGGCATGCAAAAGCCAAGCCCAGTCATGCTTAAATGCCTCTGCTCATGCCATGTCCTATAGGACAGAGCAAAACTGCCCCATAGGGTTTCCAAGTGTGTAATCTTTACAGAAGCAGACTGCCACATCTTTCCCCTGCAGAGCAGCTGGTGGATTGGAACCTCCAACCTTTCAGTTAGCAGCCGAGTGCTTAACCGCTGTGGCACCAGGGCTCCTTAGTCTTTAGAACTGCATTTATGATGAATGTAGTATAACTTGTAGGCCAGAGTGACACCCTTCACAATAAAAAGAAAAAAATAAGAGCTCATCTGATAACATGAATGTAGCTCTTTTTAGGGAATAGCCAGATTCAACCAAAGAAATGTGTGTGCAAGTCTCTTTTTTCTCTTAAGCACCATTGCTTCACATCCAAGCAAATACAAGTCCTAGGACTATTGTTAAGAGGCAAATGGAGTTGAACAGACCCTGGATGCTTGGAATTGCAATGTGTGTGTGTGTGTGTGTGTGTGTGTGTGTTTTACAGGAAGGAAAAACTTGAAGTTATCAATTAGAATCCCCAAACTTGAATGTGAACAAAGGTCAGGGGAAATAAAAGACCTGATAATAAATCAGAAAAAAGTACAACCCATACTTTGGTGAAAATGAATGGAAAGTCGGCCAAAAGGGTATAGAGAAAGCCAAACAGAGAATTTATCAGAACGAGCATACGAATCAACACATGGTTAGCGGGAATTTGTTGTGAAAAGCAAGATGTCCATAAGCAGGCATGGTCCTGCCGAAGGATCGGAAATGGTAAGAAGACAGTTTTCTGCAATGATATGAATGTCCTCACTCTGACTCCTGAGGTGGTGCCAGTGTATTCTCTCAAGTCTACTTTTTTGTTTTCCTATTATTCAGTTTCACTTGCTTTTTTCCAGATTTTCCTTTAGGATTCTAACGGGAGTAAGCTATTTTAAGTTTGTATGCATTTCTGGAGATAAAATAGATGAAATGCATGTACAGAGAAATAAGGCCGATCGTTTTCTGCAAGATCATCCTTCAGGTCCTGCCGAATTAACCTTCCACTTCCTCTGCCCTTTGCCAACTTGCTGGGTTTTTGAAATCATTTCTTATTTAATCTAATCTGCCTTTCACCCTCAGAGAGGTTTTTGGGAGGTAGGACTTGGGGAAATGCCTCCAAATTGACGTTATCTGTGTGATCCCCTCTTTGTTCTCAAGAATGTGTCCAGAACCAGTCAGCTCCCTTGCTGCAGTCATTGAGATCAGCTAAGTGAGATCGGCAACTAGCCCTCATTATTGTCCCGCTAGGAGCCCTGGTGGCCCAAATGGCTAAGTGCTCGGCTGCTAACCAAAAGGTTGCCAGGTCAAACCCACCCAGAGGTGCCTTGAAAGATAAGCCTGGTGATTTGCTTCTGAAAGGTCATGGCCTTGAAAACCCAATGGAGCAAGTTCTCCTTGGACACACATGGGGTCGCCATGAGTCAGAATTGACTTGACAGCAATTAACAACAACAACATTGTCCTGCTAGAGCTGTAATCATTTAGTATAAACCAAACCCTGGAAGTAGGACTGGCTTCTCCCTTAATCACAGGAATTCTAGAAATAGCAGGAAGAGGAAGCTCCACAAGCAAATACAGACCTTGGGAGTGAGGGTGCTGCAAATTAGTAGCCTGAGACCTGAGCCTGCCACTTACAAATTGTGGATTCAGTTAGTTCCTTTAACCCCTGAAGTACCATCTACAAATGGAGAGAGAGAGAAATTCTGCTCATAGTCAAGTTGTCAATTAGAGTCGGGCAAAACACGGTAATGTAACTAAAACACTGTGCACTCGTTAGGAGGCAGGTAACACCTGTAAACCAGGTATCTCTATTATTGTATAAATATAAGGGTGTATAACTGCTTCTTTATATTATATTTATATTCTCCAAACTGTCAGGACTTTTTTTTAGCCACAAATAAATGGAGAAACAGGCAGATAGGTGGATACATAGGTACATAGATAAATAGGTAAAGCCAGATTCTTTAAGCGTAGTTTTTAAAGATAAATCAGGATAAGGAGCTGCTCTTAACGCAGAACAGGGGAAATTCAGCTTTCGAAAAATGGGTAGCTAGACGGACATAGAAGAACATATCAGAAGGGGCTAAAACAAGGGAGTTGAGATGTAAGAAGCTGCATATCAAAACTAGGGATTGGTGAATGACCGGTGAATGTCTTTGATGTTTAAGGCAAAAGAAAAAAATCTATATTTAATAAAGGAAGTAGGGAGTGAGCTGCAGGATACAGTGACAATCGTAAATCTAGGAATACACCAAAACAAGTAGAGTAAATTCTTAAGAGACAGGACTGATATCCCATAATTCTTTGTTTTGTTTTAGCCTCTTGGACTACAGTGCTGGCTTGATAGATTCGTTGTTTGGATAAAATGCAGAGAAGGCAAAGATAATGTACACTAATCAAGATGGAGACTGGCTGGTCTAATAGTAAGTGATAAAACCAAAAACCAAACCTGTTACCATCAAGTTGATTCCAACTCATAGTGACCCTATAGAACAGAGTGGAACTGCCCTATAAGGTTTCCGAGGAGTGGCTGGTGGATTCGAACGGTTAACTTTTGGTTAACAGCCATACCTCTTAACCATTGTGCCACCAGGGCTCCAAGTGGTGACTAGTGGGGAGTTTTCTCAACAGTGTCTTGAGCTCCCTAGAGAATAGTGTGTAGAAATATGACAAATTAGAAGGAAGGCATTGCCCTGATTAAACCCTGTAATAGGTGATGGCACATACATGTTCCAGCTACATTTTCTGTCCCTGGAGGTTTATTGGCAAGCATTTGAGCCACTTTAGTGGGTTCTGTCATTGTGGCAGATATGGCGCAACTACCGAAAACAAGGAAGTTGGTCTGCGCCACATCTGAGTGTTGAGAACCATTCGTGTGAGGGGATACTTCCCAGAGGAGTGATTGTGTGAAACTTTTGTGTCTTCTGGCTTCTGTATAGTGAGATAAGGCTTGCAAGTATGTTTACTATTTCCTTCATGTTATTGGGAAGGTATGGTTACCAGCATTCAGAAATATTCAAGTAAATGAGTTATTTTGGGGTGAAAAGAGTTTGTGATGCACTTCCTGTGCCATGGGACAGATATGTACCACATGTGTGATATGCTTCATGGAACATGGGACTGATGTGGCCCCCTTGCCTTAGTCACCTCCCGGATGACCTCTTTTACAAAGTGCTTGCCTCCCTGAAAACAGTTTGTGATGTACTTTCTGGGCCATGGGACCGATATATACGGCATTTGTGATGTACTTCATGGAACCTGGGACTAGTATGGCCTGCTTGCAGTTGGCACCCTATTTTTTCAAATAATAAAAAACTATCAACAAACAATGATTCAGCATCCATTCCGATAGTGAAAAAACATGCATCACCAAAAAAACCAAAAAAAAAAAACAAAAAATCATCCTTTAAAGGGTTAAGTGGAGGAAGTAAGGTACCAGAAAAGCGCATCAGGTTTAGGGAGAACTTTAGCTCTGTTGTGAGGAAGGCCAGGAGTTAAACACCTCATACAGTTAGAACCCCATGGAAAAGGGATGATTTGCTCCTACCCACTTCATTTTACCACCGAAACTCTCACCTGCATATAAACTCAAGCCTGCCTGATTCTCTTCTTTCATTAAATAGGAATATGGACTGACTGTGTAGGCTAGGAATTTGATGGTTAGGTATCTTCCCCAATTTACATACATGTATAGCTGATACATTTCTTCTATCTATAAAACATTGATTAGCATTAAGAATGTCATCAATCATTGTGGCAATGGAAAATATCTTGGTTTTCAAACTCCACTGATACCAGAGTTTTCATGGGAAGCAATTTCTAAGTTTACTGGACAGTCCAGGTCAGATTGCAGACTCAGGAATTAGCTCTTTCTTGATGTCCTCTAACTAAAGTCCACTTATTTATACAGTGATAGAACAAACAGTAAAATCTCACTTACATGGAACTCAGCTCTCTGACAATGGGGAGAATAATGAGATGAAACCAGTGTATTAGTTAGAAATAGGAGCAGCTAATTATAAAGAAAATACAACATTTTGTTGTTGTTGTTGTTGGGTGCCATTGATTCCAGCTCATAGAAACCCCGTGCAACAGAGTAGACTTGCCTCATAGGGTTTTCTTGGCTGTAATCTTTACAGAAGCAAATTGACACAATCGCAGCTTAATCACATGAGGTTCCATTTTTAGTTTACGTTAAACAAGTCTGGAGGTTAGTGGTTTCAGGTTGGTGTTGGAGGCCCATGGTCATCAACAGTCCAGGCTCCTAATTTTCTGCTCCACATGGTCATCTCAAGGTCCAAAATGGCTGTTGATATTCCAACCATCATATCCAAACACCAGGAAGAAATAAGTAGTTAGGGAAGGGCAAAAGGGCACGCTGTAGCTGCTCATCCCTTTTCTGAGGACCCATCCGGAACAACTCATCCAACACTTCTGTTTTTATCTCATTGACCACAACCTAGTCACATGGCCTCACCTAGCTACAAGGCAGGCTGGAAAATGTGGTCTTTTAGCTGGGCATAGTCTTTCTGTAAATAAGATCAGGGTGCTACTGCTTAGGAAGGAAAGGATGATGGGTAGTGTGGGTAGGGAGCAGGCAGTCTCTGCCACAGCAGAAATGACTGAGTGGCCATAATTAATGTGACTTGGCCCATGCACTTTCCTAATTAAAGAACCCCGAGGCTCTCGTGCAGAAATGATTTTTCTCCTTTATTGGGCTCTAACCACCTTGGCATGTGCATATAATTAAGGTACTAATTTTCCAGTTGCTAGGATGGAGCTAAAAGCTGGTTTGTTTCCTTCTACAGGAAAGAATCAAACTCGCAAGATGCAAGAAAAAAACAAAAGCAAACTCTGATACCACTTCCTAGCCCTCCCAAGACCCAGAGAAGAGGAAAGGGGAGGATCTCTAGGTTTACATGGCCAGATGGTCTAAGCTAGGAAGAAGGGGAGTGGGTTTTGTTCCCATACCTGCAGCTTCCCCCAGGAAACTGAGCCTGGCCTCAGTCTGTCAGAGGGTGAAGGGCAATTCCACCTGTGTCAGTAGAAACAATGGCAGGAGCAGGGACAAGGTGGATGCTGTTAACTGAGACTGCCCATAGAGCTCTTCCTTGATGGGACTAATTGGTGTAATCCTGAATTTTATGTGGCATTACTTATTAACAAGTGACCTACCAAACTTCTTAAAAACTCTTGCTAAAAAGCTGATCACCCTTACACTTCAAAAGCAACTTTTGTGCCTAAATTCACATCACACCACTATATCAAGTTTCACCAGTCAGTGCTTCATATTTAAGGCCTATGAGCTATAATGAATTTGGGCCACACTCTGATAAGCAAAGGAGAAAGTTTCATGAAAAAAAAAAAAGGAATTTCTTTGAAGAGGACAGAGGCACCCAAAGGGATTGTCCCAGACATCTGTACCATTACACACAGTTGCCTTGTTACAATTTCCAGAGCAGATTACAAGCAGGAAATTAAGAGAGGGGTTGCTGGAGCTAAGCACACTTGAAAAGAGACCACTGGTGCTTGATACCAAAGGATGAGTAAAAAAGCTATATAAACATGACAGATGTTTAGAAAAATCTCACAATAAAATATTGAAAAACAAGAAAAAGGCATTTAGTGTTGGGGCAAATTGTCAGTAGACTCTGAATCATCACAAACCAAAAACACCAAACCCATTGCCATAGAGTCGATACTGTTCTTCCCTGCCCTAGCTAGAAACCCAGACATTACCCACAACTCATTTCTCTTTTTACACCTACATGGGCCTTGTTATACCATCTAGTATAACAAGGATGCCACTTGAGTAGCTTCTGGATCCACCCCCGCCAGTCTTTCCTCAGTCCTTCATCTTTTCTTGCCTCGGCTGTGGCTCTAACCTCCTCTTTTTCTGTCTTCTTGCCCCACTGCATTCTTCATTTTACCAATAACATTGTTTTCTCTAAGACTCAAATCTAATCACTCTCTTCCTTCCCTTAAAAACCTCCAGAGTTCCTTATTACCTACAAGAATCTAGGAAGCCATTCATCATGTTGCGCCCAACCTACCTCCCTGGGCTGTCTGCTGCTGTTCTTCCACGTATGCCCTACAGTCCATACTCTTTCACTGCTTCCTGACTTTGTACATACTGTTCTGTCTGCCTGGGATGCTTCCCCATGTTTCCCTTTTTCACTTGATATATTCTCATTAATCTTTTATTCTGTTCAATTTTGACCCTGCTCAAAACTTCCCCAGGCAAAATTAGTTGTTCTGAGTACCTTACTCTCCTAGCATTTTCTATCTGTTTGTGGGTCCGTCCATCATCCATCCATCCATCCATCCATCCATCCATCCATCCATTATCTATCATCTGTTTTGTCTCATAAGAGAAACTGGTGGTGCAGTGGTTAAATGTTTGGCTGCTAACTGAAAGGTCAATGGTTCGAACCTACGAGCTCCTCCATGAGAGGAAGATGTGACAGACTGCTTCCGTAAGATTTATAGCCTTGGAAGCCCTATGGGGCAGTTCTATTCTGCTCTATAATGTCGCTATGAGTCAGAATTGACTCCACAGCAATGAATATTCTATCTGTAGCATTTGCCACCTTTTAGACTCTCTATAAAATTTCCTCCCCCAGACTTAGAACGTCATTCATTTCAATATCTTCAGCACATGAGTACAGAAACTAGTACATGGTAAACCTTTAGTGAACGTGTTTTGAATGAATTTGTAATCTTTCAGTGCTTTTGAATAGTGAAAGAAAATGTTTTCTCCTTCTGGATACTTATTCTTGTCCTATACCCATTACCTTATTGCCGTTGAGTTGATTCTGACTCATGGCGACCCCATGTGTTACAGAATAAAACTGCTCCACAGGGTTTTCTTGACTGCAATTTTTATGGAAATAGGTGGCTGCCAACCTCTAGGTTAGCAGACATGCTCAAATCCTGCCTTATAGAGAGCTTCATTTTCTTTTACAACTAGGAATAAGAAACATCTCTATTTCTTCTTTCTCAGCTTCCTATTATCATCAAGTTGATAGACGTGAGCTGATACTGCTGTTCTATTATTAGCTATGTTCCATAATCGGTCAGAAAGTCCACTTGACATTAATACGAGTTGCTGCGCCTTTCTCAGTAGCATGAATAATTAAGTGTTCAGTATTCATGGTCCATAGGGCCAGAAAAATTATGTTTGGCATGCCTTGAAAAGTCAGACTATGATTTTGAAGTAAGTTAGAATAGTTAGAATGAGTATAAGGTATTAAAATATGTAACATAGTGGAGTTCATTTCCTAAAACCATTCATGAGACTCAAGATCTCATCAAGTTGATCTAAATATAGTGCCTAAATAACGTTACCTCTAAGTTTTTAAGCAGCAGGGTAGATTTAGAAACTGCAAATGTTGGACAGTGAAAAACTTTCTTTTTAGGTACTGATCCTAGACAAGCTCATTCGATTTGATTCAGAAAATTTCTGGCATAGTTATAGGCATATGAGAGAGATCAAGAGAAATAGGGCATATTACCTAGATCTGGAATGATACAAATACAAGTTTTTTAGACTAAGAAATTTCCATGCTACTGTTATTTACTTTTTTTAATTTCATGGATTTATAGTTATGGTTCTAGGAAATATGGTTGTATGGTTTACATTCAGGAACTTAGAATGTGTCTTTTTAAAATCCTCTTTTATATTCTCTATCAGGTATATTTTTATATAGTTTCTGGTCATATCTTACTATGTTTATTCTCTAGGATGATTGAATGGTTGGTTGAATGAATGGACAGACAGATGGATATTTTAGATCTTTGATGATGCTCTAACTGGGATCTTTTGTATTTTCAAATGGCTTGTTAAAGTGCAGCGGATTCACAAATTTTACTCAGTAGGCTCATATGTATATAATGTAGAGTTTTAAAAGACGAACATACATAATATGACATTCCTCAAAAGCCCAGGCTTGTTTACTTGAAAAGGAAAAATAATAACTTTTAATCCTTTGCATTTAAATGTTTGGCCTAGTCTTCTAATTAAACAGTCTTTTTAAGTGATGTTTTTTTCGAGGTCATTTCCAGGTCTCCCTTACCTCCACTCCTCCTTGACTTCTTTCTTTTCTTTTTTTTTAAGTTTTATTGTGCTTTACGTGAAAGTTTACAGCTCAAATTAATTTCTTATTCAAACATTTATACACATATTGTTTTGTGACGTTGGTTGCAACCCCCACAATGTGAAGGCAGGCTCCCCTTTTCCACCCCAGGTTCCCTGTGTCCATTCATCCAGGTCCTGTCCCTTCTCCCTTCTTGTCTTGCTTGCAGGAGTTGCCCATTTGGTTTGATATATTTGATTGAACTAAGAAACACGTTCCTCACACGTGTTGCTGTTTGTTTTATAGGCCTGTCTAATCTTTGTCTAAAAAGTGGGCTTCGAGAGTGGCTTCTGTTCTGGGTTAGCAGAGTGTCCTGGGGCCATTGCCTCGGGAGTTCCTCCAGTCTCCATAAGATCAGTAAGTCTGGTCTTTTTTCATGAATTTGAATTTTGTTCTACATTTTTCTCTCACTCTGTCCGGAATCTTGGCTTCTTTCTAAGATGACATCTGGGCCCGTTGTAAAGGGGAAAGTGAAGATTATGTAACCTCATGAAAAGAATAGTCAGAATGATCAGAATCCTCAGATGTGTTCTCCTAGGACTTCCTGGTTCTCAAAGGTGATGACTTTGTTGTAGCTGCTTGCTGTCCATCCTGCTAACATTCCCCACTAAAGTTAGCAGCTGGAACTTATGACCTCTTTCTCTCAGCTTGGTGAGAAATTGGCAACTCTCCCTAATGACTGGGCCTGCCCTTGGCTCTCTCTAGCTCCCAAGTCTGTGCCATATTTACTTTCAGCTTCTTTCAGGTCATCGCACCCCTCCCCATGGTGAGTCCCATAGCAAGGATGGTGGCTGTCAAACTGGCTGCCTTCTGAGTCCTCCTGGATCATACCAAGGAAAGGTAAATATCAGGGCTTTTGCCTGCCAAGTTTACTTTGATGGTTATCCAGATGAAATACTACTATTAAAATGAATTTTCTGATTTTAGTGAGGATGGGGATGGGGATGGGGCAAATTGACTGCAAATGCCTAGAATGGAACGGTCCCATAATAGTAGCAAAGCTGGGCTAGTACAGTTAGTCAGAATTTATTGACCCTCAAAGACTTTTGAAAGTGAGTCATAGATGATGAAGTCTCTGTAAGGTTTAGTCTTTCAGGTATGCACTTACTTTTAGGGTGTAGCTCTCCAGGGTTTCCAGCTGAGAGCCTACAGTCCGATTTTTACATGCTTATTACCACGAGACCACCAGAAACTCCTCTCAGCATTTCTTGGGCTTTCCGCATGCATTTTTAATCTTCTAGCCTGGGCAGCTTAAGAACTCAGTAAATGTCTTTGGGAGAAACCATTAAGTGTTGCTTCTCTGTGTCACCCTTCCATGGGATCTTGGCCCCTCCATTCCTGGCTTCTTTGGCAACCCTGAGTTCTATTTTTTTCCCCAGCCATGTGATATTGCTGGAGCCCTGGTGGCACAGTGGTTAAGAGCTCGGCTGCTAACCAAAAGGTTGGCATTTTGAATCCACTAGCAACTCCTTGGAAACCCTATGGAGCAGTTCTATCCTGTCCTATAGGGTCGCTATGAGTTGGAATCGACTCAACTGCAAGGGGATTTTTTTGGTGATATTGCCAAAGCCTTGCTGACTGCTTCTTGCAACATTTATTTACCTGTGTTCCCAGCCTTTTGCTCCTGCGCCATGAATCAGCAACTGCCCCAAAGGGAAAAGCAACATTCAGAATATCATCAGCTCACTTGTTGGGATTGCTTTCTCTCTGTATTTTGGCCCTTCAAGGCCTGGCGGCCTGAGAAACTCTTCATTGCCTTCAAATAGGTGCATTTTGTATTGCTGTCTTTGATTTCTCTAATTTCTGATGGGAACATTATTTTTCTGCATGTTACTTCATCATAGGTAAATGTAGAATGCCTGATTTATTCTGGAATGGGGTCATCACTTTTTTAGAAACACTCCCAATGATTCTTAGGTGACATTCCAGTTGAAAAACAATGTTTTTTGTTTTACCATGTCATCTGGGGTCAATTTTAATAAATTATACATTCATTAAAATAATCTAATTTTCACAGGCTGTCAAGTTAATACACGCAGAGTTGAATAAATGTATCCCTTATAATTCTTTTACTTTTCTTTTTATCTGCATTTATTTGCCCGTTCTCTCATTTCTAATATTTATATCTGTACCTTCTTTTATTACTTGGTTAAGTCATACAATGGTTTATTTATTTTATTTTCCAAATATCAGCTCCTTGATTCATTAATTATCTCTATTTTTTTCCTAGGTCATTCTTTTCTGATTTTTAATTTTGTTAAATATATTCTTCTGCCTCGGTTTTATCTTCTTGTTTCCCTAATTATCTTAATTCCATACTAACTATTTTTATTATTTCTTATTAATTAATAGAAGTACTTAAAAAAAAAAAAACAAAGCCATTGCCGTCCAGTCAATTCCAACTCACAGCGACTCTATAGGGCAGAGTAGAACTTCCCCATAGGGTTCTCAAGGAGCAGCTGGTGGATTTGAACTGCTGACCTTTTGGTTAGCAGCCAAGCTCTTAACACTGCACCACCAGGGCTCCAATATAAGTACTTAGGTTATGTATTTTTCTCTGAATATGGATTTAGCCATATCCCATAATACTAATATGTAGTAATTTCATTATCATTATTTTATCTAACTTGTAAAATTTTGGTTATTTGGCTGTTAGGAACTTGTCCAAACCAACCAAACCCACTGCCATTGAGTTGACTGCAACATATAGTGACCCTATAGGACAGAGTCTATGAGTTAGAATCAACTCGACAGCAGTTGGTTTGGATTTTTGGTTTTATAGAACTACACCCTAGGGTTTCCAAAGCTTTCAATCTTTACAGAAGCAGATTGCCACATCCTTCTCCCACAGAGCAATGGCTGGTGGGTTCAAACCACCGACCTTTCAGTTAGCAGCTTTAGCCACTGCACCACCAGGGCTCCTTGGAACTTGTCTACTGGGTGTATATTAAGGAAGAAATTGAATGCTTTATAAAGAATGTCTTGTTTGCATTGGGCTTTTGAAAGGGACAGTTTCTATAATTTTGTGAAAGGTATAGTACAATTTTTGAGTACAGAAATGGATCCAAAATGACATAACACTGTCTAAGAAGGTTCTTTAAGTGCCGTGCTGGGAACTAGCCACAGCTACCTCAAAGCTTGGTTTCTATCACACTCAAGTGAAGTAAACCTCAGTGTTTTCTGGAAATCTCAGTAACCATTTGCTTTCAAAGAGCCAGTGGAAAATATGTATTTGAGTTGAAGGTCATGTCAGCCTCTCACTGTTGTTCAGTCCTGTCACAGTGAATTACAGATCCTTAGAAATAAATATTAATTGAAATACGTTTGCAAAAAGGAACCAGGTTTCTTTGAACAGAAGGAATGGAAGTCACCAAGAGAATTTTAAGTCCTTGAAGATTCTGGTTTATTTCCCATTAAGGAATTTGCTACCATATTTTCTCACTTTCCTTCTTCCTACTAAACACTTTCATGTGTTTTTAATTTTTAGTACTAACCATGATGATTATGGTTGAAAAACAAAAGCATAGAAGTTTCCTACACATATCCAAACACTCTGATGAGCCCAGTAGCTGGGGCTGGGGCCTGGGCACCATAGTCTCTGGGGGCATCTAGGTCATTTGGCATAATATAGTTAATAAAGAAAATGTTCTACATTCTACTTTGTTAAGTAGCATCTGGGGTCTTAAAAGCCTGTGAGTGGCCGTCTAAGATACATCTATTCGTCCCATCCCACCTGGAACAAAGGAGAATGAAGAAAACCAAAGACACAAGGAAAATACTAGCCCAAAGGACTAAAGGACCAAATGAACCAGAGACTCCACCAGCCTGAGACCAGAAGAACTAGATGGTGCCCAGCTACCACCAGCAACCACTCTGACAGGGATCAAAATAGAGAGTCCCAGACGGGCAGGAGAAAAACGTAGAATAGAATTCAAATTCACGTAAAAAGACCAGACTTACGGATCTGACAGAGACTGGAGGAACCCCTGAAGCTATGGTCCCAGAGGCTTGGCTAACCCAGAACTGAAACCATTCCCGAAGTCCACTTTTCAAATGAAGATTAGACAAGCCTATAAAACAAAAAATAACACACATGAGAAATGTGCTTCTTATTTCAATCAAATATACAAGACCAAATGGGCAGCTCCTGTCCAAAGCAGTACCAGAAGGCAGGAAGGGACAGGAACCAGATGAGTGGACACAGGGAACCCAGAGTGGAATGGGGGAGTGTGCTGACACATTGTGGGGATTGCAACCAATGTCATAAAACAATATGTGTATAAACTTTTGAATGAGAAATTAACTTAAGCTGTAAACTTTCACCTAAAGCATAATAATAATAATAATAAAAAGCTTCTGGTTGATAACGTGCTAAATAACATTAATTTTAGTATATTGACCACTATGAAGTGCGTGGCTTTGGGGGCAAGGGAAAGGAAAAAGCAGTTTCCAGAGAGTAAAGCAAAGGAAAAATAGCCTTTCGAATAGTGTCTCACACAGGGGGAACGTGAAAATAGCTGCTGCTTTAATTTGAGTTAAGACACATCCATAATTGACATTGGAGTAAAGGGCATTTGTGATTGGTCCCAGGCCGTTTTACTTCAGTCACTTTTCAACTGGGGCAATAACTCATCACTTTGACTTTCAGAAGCATGTTTGGTCAGTGTCTTGGACAATGTTATCACATGGAGTGAGCCAGAGAAGAGAGTCCTTGGAAAAATAAATCTGTTCTTTTTAAGCTATTTGCACATTTAGGTAGCCTATCTGTCATTACGCTAATTCCTGAGGAAATCGAAGAAGACAGCCACTCAATTTACTCTTTAACTTACTCATCAAGACACTTAGGAAGGGACTGGAGGGAATCACTGGGTCTGTAGGGAACAGGAAACCAGAGCTTAGAGGAAGAAGCATGATTCTACTCATCAGAAAAGCTTCACTTGCTGTTTCAAGATTATGTAACAAAAACGAGACCTGGTGTGAGTTTTAGAATAGACACGAGATCCTATGTCCCAGGAGTGATTTCTGGAGGCCCTAGAACACCCGGCTACCAATTGGACCACTTTGCTTCCTTTTAATCTCTTGGTAGGCCAATGCATATGAAATTACATACCATGAGTTATGAAGTTAAGCAGCATGTTTGAGTATGATAGGAAGAGAATCGGTTGAAATAATTTCTTAGTAAAGAGTTGAGATTGATTTTCCACTTCTACAAAAAATGTTTTTAAAAAAACGGCACTTTTGGAGACTCTCCAAATTTTAGCAAAGACTCTTCATTCAAACTTAGTTTTTTTGTCTGTTTGTTTACTTTCTTCTCTGCCCTTGAAACTAGAATCTGATAGACTCCAATAAAAGAGTGATAAGAACAGAGGCCAAATGATTTAAGGTTAAAGTATACAGCTGAAGAGTCCTAATCCAGACCTTTGGGAGGAAATCTCTCCCTCTCACTCATTTATTGGGTAATTACTTTTCCACATGTGAAATTCCTAAAAGTAAATGGTAAACTCTTCAAGGGCTATCCTTTCCCTAAACCTCCTCTCCCCCTTATCGTCCCCAATACCCTTTCCACATCGCATTACATAGCACCTAGTATGAGATATGAGAGAAAGCAAGTCCACTGATTTTTCAAATGATCATTTAACATGTGACCTTTACATTTGAGCCAGTGCTCAAATCATTTTGGATCCTCCACTCCGTAAACTGTCTTATTCTCCTGCAGCAGAGTTTTCGTAAAATCCTTTAAGGTAGGAAAAAATCTTCATTGACTCAATATGCATTTATTGAGCACCTCCTATGTGTTTGCAATTATATGGAATACAAATGTCTTCTCTGTTGCTTGTGACCACCTAGAGGAGCCTGGCTCATGCTTTTGCAGTGCATTCAGCACCTGTTACTGCACTGAAGTGGTAGTGTTCTCCCCCACGTGCCTGTCCTTACAAATACTTTAACACAAAGTTCTATTAACAGTATCTATTAAACTGAAGTGTTATGTAACATATCAAGCATACGGTACTTATAGAACTCCCAGGAAACCTCAGATTTTAGCCCCCTACCTTCAGAACGGAATAATGCATACCATTTCTTCCTAAACTCTGCTCGTTTTGATCTCTAAGACTTTTGTCAGTCATTTTCTCCTTGGGAGCCTTTGTCCGCCCACTTCCTAGAGTTGCTCATGGCAAATAGCACTTGCCAGTTTTTAGAGACAGGAGGGGAAAAAAAAAGAGAGAGAAAGGAAAAAAAAAAAAAAAAAAACAAAGCTCTTAGACCTATCCCAGACAAACCATTATCTTGACTTCCTCAACAGTCACCTTTGCCTCTCTCCTCTCCCTCTTTCTCTCTCCCCCTCCCTATCTCTCTCATTCTCTCTCTTTTTCTCTGTCTCCCCCCACACTCTGCCCCCATACACACACACTGAAATGCCTCGGAAGAGAAAGACATTTCTACTTGTAGGCAAACAAGTTAGACTTCCTAAAGTGGCTCTCTTCTGGAGTCAAGCCCAATGAATCCTTCTTTAGTTCTCCTGTGTTACACAAACAAATTAATGAGACATGCTAAATCCCAGCACATTACGTCTTTCAAAAATGATTTGATTTTGGAACACAGTCAAGTGTCACTCAAGGCCAAGTCTAGAGAGTAATTTGACTGATCAGACTGAGTAATTCGATCATTTTATTGGTTTGTTTTGTATCTAAAAGGCATTCAATAAAAAATATACAGTATATGTATATTAAAATATTTTATTGTGTTTTAGGTGAAAGTTTACACAGCAAATTAGGTTCCCATTTAACAATTTTTATACAAATCGTTCCGTGGCATCGGTTACAGTTTTCACAATGTGTCAGCATTCTCATGATTTGCATTGTTTGTTCTGTTTCCACTGATCTAGCTTCCCTTCCTCTCCTTGCTTTCTCATCTTTGCTTTTGGGTAAATGTTGACTGTTTGGTCTCATATAGTTGTGTTTAAGGGACACATTAGTCATGGGTGATACTGTTTATTTTATAAGCCAATTCATTGTTTTGCTGAAAGGTGACCTCCAGGAGAGGCTTCAGTGCTAAGTTCAAAGGGTATCTTAGGGCAATAGTCTTGGGGTTCCTTTGGTTTCTGTTGGTCCAGTAGGTCTGGTCTTTTTTAGGAATTCCAGTTTTCTACATTTTTCTCCCATTCTATCCAGGACCTTCTATTGTGTCCCTGGTCAGAACAGGTGTTAGTGGTAGTCGGGCACCATCTAGTTCTTCTGGTCTCAGGTTAGAAGAGGCCATGGTTTGTGTGGGCTAGTTTCTTCTTTGAGTCTTTGGTTTCTTTCATTCTTTTTTGTTCCAGATGAGTATAGACCAACAGTTGTATCTTATATGGGTTCTCGCAAGCTTTTCAGATCCCAGATGCTACTCACCAAACTAGGGTGTAAAACATTAACTTTATGAGCTATGTTATGCCAATTGAATAAGCTATCCCATGAGACTATGGCCCTAAGCCTTTTAACTCAGTAAACCAACCCCATGAGTTGTTTGGATACATCTAGGAAGTCTCCATAACTGTGCCCCCATGTGCTTTATTATATACCAAAAAAAAAAAAAAAAAAAAAAAAAAACCCTCAAACTCATTGCCATCCAGTTGATTCTGACTCATAGCGACCCTATAGGACAGAGTAGAACTGCTCTGTAGGGTTTCCATGGAGCACCTGGTGGATTCCAACTGCCGACCTTTTGGTTAGCAGCCGAATGCTTAAATCACTACGCCACCAGGGTTTCCGGTGTATCTGTATGCATATGTAAATATATGTTTAAATGTGCTGCATATATATAATAAAGGAAGCCCTGGTGGCGCAGTGGTTAAGCGTTCAGCTGCTAACCAAAATGTCGGCAGTTGGAATCCAACAGGTGCTCCTTGGAAACCCTACGGGGCACTTCTACTCTGTCCTATAGGGTCGCTATGAGTCGGAATCAACTGGATGACAATGGGTTTGGGTTTTTTTGGTGTTACAGATACACCTATACCTGCACATGCATGCACTCACATATGCCTTCCTATGTGCATATATGCATACACTTCTACCTGTGTAACCACTCACATATTTTTTGGTGGTTATTACTGTTGTTGCAAAATTGTATGTTATAGCATTTACCAAAGTTGTCCCTTTTTCTTGTGTACTTCTCAGTGTCTTCATTTACTTCTGTCAAGTTGTGTAGACTTCACCTATATTTGGTATTGCCTTTCCCATCACCAAAAATAATAAGTGTCTACTACCCAGAAAGTGATTGCTCTTCCTTCTCCCTCCATCCCTGGTAACCATCAAAGAATGTTTCTTTCTGTATGTATATCTATTCCTGACTTTTTAAAATCATGGGACCATACAATATTTGTCCTTTTCTGGTCAATAAAATATATTTTTAAGTTTCAGGTTAGGTATAGAGTAGTAAACAAGCAAACATGTTGTCTGCACTTATAGAGGATATATACATACCTATAATGTTATGTTCCTACTCTCAATGGCTTCTGCTTTCCATAGGATGAAAATCATCTTATCCATGTCTTTACCAGCCAGTTATTTACCAAATCAGCAGTTCTGACACCTTCCAATCCATTTTATTTATTCCCTGGTACTAGTTTAGAAAGGCAATTCAAATAAAACAGGGTGCTGTGAAACTAGAACTTTTGTTTTGGGGTTAGCTGTAGCTTTGCAAAGTAATTTTATGCTGTTTTTCTCTCCTTTGCTTTTTCTTTCCTTTTCTTTTTTTTTTTTTGGTTAATGAGGATGACTGATGGGAAAGCAGGGAAAGGTAGAGGAATAGTTAAATCTATGGACTGGGTTTGGAATTTCTCAAATAGGAGTGGTTTACCTGGGAACTTAATTGCTCGTTCACTCACTTATGATTTACTAGATAGAAATGAGGGAGGGATAAGGCAGAGAATATAAGGGCACTGGAAGTTGTATTGAATGCTTGGCTATTATGCAGTTGTTACAGGGTATTATTTGATTTTTTACCTGAGGTATTTTCAGATCTGTCTCAGTTTGGGCTCCCTGAGAAGCAGACACTGAGTTCTGAGTAAAGAGGTTTATTGGTGGGTAACGTCTGTGAATGATAAAGGGGAGGAAGCAGGATGGTGCAGGGAGAACCACAAACCAGGATGCAGATCTCACGAAGTCTCAGCCAAGTGCCAACCCGATAGGCAAGTCCAGTGCAAAGGTTGTCCTTAAGAGGAGTCCTGTTTGGGGCTGAATAGCCAATCCTAGACTGTTGCCATGCTCAGTCAGTGGCTCGGGGTGGGGGGGCCCTGAGACGGGACTTCCAACCATTTGTTCCGGTGTGCGTTTCTAACAAGTTCACAGGAAGTTATACATAACAATCACCTGGGGAGCTTGTTAAAATTTAGATTCTGATTCAGTATATCTGGGGTAGAAATGAAAATTCTCAGCAGGGAACTTGTTAGAAATGCAAATTCTCAGCAGGGGTTCCAACCGGAAGGAACTTGTTCGAAGCCCTGCTCTGAGAAAATAGCGAGGCTTCAACTCACAAGCAAGGGGAATCCTGTAGGCATCGTACCTGAAGGCTGTTGTATACTGTTACCCTGGCAGCTCACTGGTAAGGTCTTTATGTTTTTTTAAAAATTTTATTGTGCGTTAGTGGAAAGTTTACAGTGCAAAGTAGTTTCTCATTCAAAATTTATACACAAATTGTTTTCTGACATTGTTTGCAGTCCCTGCAATGTGTCAGCACTCCCCCTTTCCCTTTACATCCCGGGTTCCCCATGTCCATTCATCCAGTTTTTCTGTCCCCTCCTGCCTTCTCGTTTTGGGGCAGGTGTTGCCCATTTGGTCTCATTTACTTGATTGAACTAAGAAGCACGTTCCTCGTGTATGTTATTGTTTGTTTTATAGGCCTGACTAGTCTCTGGCTGAAAGGAGGATTTTGAGAGTGGCTTCAGTTCTGCGTTAGCAGAGTGTCCAGGGGCCAGAGTCTCAGGGATTCCTCCAGTCTCTGTCAGAGTCTGGTCTTATTTTGTGAGTTTGAATTTTGTTCTCCATTTTTCTCCCGCTCTATCAGGGACCCTCTATTGTGATCCCTGTCAGAGCTGTCAGTGGTGGTAGTTGGGCACCATCTAGTTCTGGGCTTCAGCTGGTGGGGGCTGTGGTTCATGTGGTCTGTTAGTCCTTTGGACTAATGTTTTCCTTGTGTCTTTGGTTTTCTTCATTCTCCTTTGCTCTGGGTGGGATGGGACCGATAGATATATCTTAGACGGCAGCTCGCAAGCTTTTAAGACCTCGATGCTACTCACCAAAGTAGGATGTAGAGTATTTTCTTTATGAACTGTGTTATGCCAATTGACCTACATGTTCCCTGGAACAATGGTCCCCAGCCCTCAGCACCAGTAACTCGGTCCCTCAAATGTTTGGATGTGTCTAGGAAACTTCTATGGCTTTGCCTTGGTCAAGTTGTGCTTACTTCCCCTGTATTGTATGTTGTCTTTCCCTTCACCAAAGTTAACACTTGTCTACTATCTAGTTAGTGATTTTCCCTCCCCAATCTTCCCTCATAAGCATCAAAGATTGTTTTTTTTTCCTATGTGTAAACCTCTTCTTGAGTTTTTATAATAGTAGTCTCATACAATATTTGTCCTTCTGTGACTGACTTATTTTACTCAGCATAATGCCCTCCAGATTCATCCAGTGTGAAATGTTTTGTAGACTCATCATTGTTCTCCATTGTTGTGTAGCATTCCATTGTGTGTGTGTTCCAGAATTTGATTATCCATTCATCTGTTGATGAGCGATCCCAGTAGCACATCTTCATGGCTGCCACAGGCCCCAAGGATGTCCTTTAGCCTGTGATCCTTCTGCTGGGGCAACTAGACCTTGCAGCCTCTCCGTCTTTAGGCAGAGATGTCATGCAGAAATATGGAGAGAAAGGGAGAGCCAGTTCTTGGCTTTGGAGTTCCAAAATAAACTTTTGATATGCATAGTAATTGAGTGGCAGAAAAATTAGGATATTTACATTAGTTTTCAGGACTCGGTTTTGTTTTCATGGCTTAGATTGTGGCATGAAAGTTTAGAATCCCCTGCACATAAGTAAACAACCAAAGTTCTGGGTTGAAGTGAGTTGCTCAAGGTCTCAGAAATAGTTCAGTGGGAGAGCAGGACTCAGAGTCAGGCTTTCTGACACCAGTTCCAGTGTTCTTCACTTACAGCATCCTGCTTCCTCTCTGCGACCTGCTAGCAAACCCAGCACCGTGTGGTGTTTGGTATGCAGCAGGTACAAGATAAATGCATGCTGGTGGATGTTAATTGACTCATTTGCCGCATCCCGGAAGGTCAAATTAGATGCACACGGAAGGCTGAGAGACTTGAGTCCCGTGCTCTAGTTAGCAAACCCTGATGCTCCTAAGTGCTTTAGAGAAAGGGAGAAGCAGCTGAAATCAGGATTTTAAGTGATCAGAATTGCTGGTCTACTTGCACACATGATGTCAGACTCTCGCTGGTAGATATTACAGGAGCGTTTTCACAGCCAAAGCGCTGCGCACAGAGCTAGCACCCTGCAATGACAGCTAGAGCTGAGTTTACATCTCTTTCTTGTGAGGATACCACCCACTATTTAGCCCAAACAGCGGGCCTCTCAGTTCTGTGGGGTTGTTGGCTAACCATCTCCTCCCCTACTGTCTACCCCACAAGCCATGAAGTCTGGGAGACAGAGTGATTTTATATTTCACACTCAGTGTTTTATATTCTTACATTGATGCACAAAGAAAATCATACTTGAACACTCACAAATCAAAATGTGCATTGGCTGACAGATTTCTTAATTTACGGATCCATTTGAGAATAACACAAATGTCCAGCAATAGGAATGGATTAGGAAACTGTGGTATATTCATACATGGCATGCCACTCAGAAATAGGAAAGGAACAGACCACTAGTACCTATAACAGCATTGATGGATCTCTAAAACATTATGCTAAGCAAGAGAGGCCAGATGCAAAACAAAGTCAGCGCATTTATGTAAAGTTCTGGAACAGGCAAAACAAAGATCTGGTGGAGAATATCAGAACGGTTGCCTCTGGGACAAGGACTTCCAGGAAAAGGACAGAAGGGAACTTTCTGGAATGATACAATTGCACATTTGGGATTTGTGGGTTTTAGAGTATGTGAATTTTACCTCAATGAAAAGACATTAATTGAATGAAAAAGGCTAAGCTCTCATAAGGGGCTGCAGGAATGGCCGCAGATGGAGCTATAAAGAGGCTGACCACAATGGTGACTATTACTTATGCCATTATTTACATCATGTCCAAGACTACATCTATTTTCTTGGACAACACTGAACTCCACTGAAAGAAGTGCTGATGGTTTACTTAGTGGACACATGTTACGTAATATAACTCGTTGGATAACTTGTCATTGACTACATGGAGAATATTTGAAGTCATTTTTAATAAAGTTTGTTATGTACTTTACATGACTTATAATATCAGATTAGAACACTTACATGTCATAAGTATACATAATCAATTCAACCGTTTTTTAAAAAAATCAACTCACCACTCCTTTTTCTAAAGAAAGTTGGAGTCAAAGGTTTTTGTAGCTGTTTTGATATTTTAGAGTGTTGAATTAAACTCTTGGTTAGTTACTTAATTTTATGAGCTTGCCAATTATAGAACCTACTCAGGGAGTTGTTACAAAGATCATATGAAGTGTCATACACTGTACAACAGTACTTTGTAAATCATAAAAGACTACAAAAATATGTTACTAAATTAAATATTACTATTTACATTATTACCGTAATAGCATAGTAAATTATTAATATTAAATCTTACTATTCAACGTATTGTTATTATTACTGTTCCATGGAAACCCCAGTCAAACTTTTTACCTTGAAGCGTGAAGACGGCTGCAGATACCATAGTTCTAACATGTTAAATGGGCACAATATCCTCCGACAGTGGCTTTGATAGGAGCCCTGGTGGCACACTGGTTAAGAGCTGTGGTGACTTGGATTGATTTCATGTAGAAATCGTGACTTGTTTTCATTTAACCATATATATTTCCCCATTTCCATTTCTTACTCCAACACATGTTCCGTTTAATCTTCAGCAGTCATCCCTAGAAAACAGTCATTAAAACTTCATTTACATCATGTTTTGACAAGCAGCAGAGACTTGGAGTGACGTGAGTGTTGGCAGCAACATGAAGAAGGGAAAGGATCAGCTGACCCTTTTAATTGACTGCCTCAGCTTATTTCAATGTGAAATTCTTAGGGTTTTCTTTTTTGCTGAGTCAGCTCATTTGTTCTTTTTTTTTTTTTTTTTTCCCCTCCTCCTCCAGTTATTTTCTGATGGCTGCATTTGCTGAACGGATTTTACTTTAGCTTCATTAAAAAAAAAAAAAAAAAAAAAAAAGAAGAAGTATCAGGTAAACAGAATTTGGCACCATCTGCTTGGAACTTTGTCATGATGTATCGCTGCCTTTTTTGTGATGATAATAACTTGGAAATGCTAAGTGCGCATTGAAAGCAATATTGCGGTATTTTAATACACAGGTGTCTGAGGCACTGCTGGCAAGATGGACAAGGGAATTTAGAGGCTGAACGTAACTGCCTTAGGCTTTAGAAAATTAAAGAAACCCGGCAAAAGAAGAATTCCTTCAGTTTTCAGCTTTTCATTTGTAATCCAGGTGAAGTATCTCAGAGTATACTTGTCAGATACTTCTAGGAATTTCAGAATTAAAGGGAACAGATTTTTGTAATGTGTATGTCAGCTTAGCAGCTAGCTCTCTTCATAAGAAAAAAAAAAAAGAGTGTCCAAATTAAAATACTGCAAAAAGATATGACTGATAACTTGGCATTAAGGCAGGACAGTTTGGTACAGTGTTTTCAAGCATGGACTCCGGAATTTGACAGAACACTCTTCAAATACTTAAGCTATCATTTCTAAATAATGTGCTCTACAATTAATTAAACTGTCTTGATCCTCAATTTCTGTATCTGTCAAATGGGTATATTACCAAAAAAAAAAAACAAACAAAACAAACCCATTGTCGTCAAGTCGATTCCTACTCATAGCAAGCCTATAGGACAGAGTAGAACTGCCACACAGGGTTTCCAAGGAGCAGCTGGTAGATTTGAACTGCCAGTGTTTTGGTTAGCAGCTGGACGCTTAGCCCTGCACCACCAGGGCTCCTATGGGTATGTTAGTAGTAACTAACTACTATATACCACGGACTGCCAGGAGAATGAACAAACCTGTCTTGGAAAAGGTACAGCCAGAA
Source organism: Dugong dugon (assembly GCA_030035585.1). NCBI lineage: Eukaryota > Metazoa > Chordata > Mammalia > Sirenia > Dugongidae > Dugong > Dugong dugon. The sequence goes on along the minus strand of CM057480.1, from coordinate 13,220,451 downwards.
TACTCCTTAGAAGTGATGATGAGACTTTGCCTCATGTACTTGGGATGTGTTATCAGGAGGGAGCAGTCCCTGGAGAAGGACATCATGCTTGGTAAAGTAGAGGGTCAGCGAAAAAGAGGAAGACCCACAATGGGAGAGATGGCCACAGGGGCTGCGACAATGCGCTCAAACATAGCAACAATTCTGAGGATGGCACAGGACAGGGCAGTGTTTTGTTCTGTTGTACTTAGGATCGCTGTAATTTGGAACTGACTTGACAGCACCTAACAATAGCAACAACTGACAAGAGCAACAACTATTACTTCAATTATCAATTGTGCAACAAACCACCCCAAAACTTAGTGGCTTAAAACAATTTATGACATGATTCTGTTGGCTAACTGGGTGGGTCTTTTGTTTCATGTGCGGTTAACTGAAGTGCTAAGAAGGTGGGAGCCAACTGGAGGTTAGACTGGAGGTTAGGGCTGTTGAAGGGTGGTTCTTGGTTCTCCTCCACATGGCTGCGTTGGCTGCCTCGTGTCACGGCATCTGAGTTCCAGAAAGGAGTATTTCAAGAGTAAGCATTCCAAGAAAGAGAAAGTAGAAGCTTTCAGACCCGTTAAGGACTAGGCTCAGAATTAGTACAGAACTGTTTTTCACCATATTCTATTGATCGATTGTGAAGATTAAATAAAATAAAATTTAACCATTTTGCACCTTAAAAAAAAAAGCCCATTGCCGTCGAGTTGATTCTAACTCATTTATTGAGTTGTTGCTGATGTTGATATTATGACAACGTACTATTATAATTTAGGTTAGAGGAGAAAAGATGCTATAGTAAATGATATTAAAATACCTAGATTAAGACTTAGGAAACTGAAACGTATTTACCATAAAAAGAGTCTTTAAAGGTCATCTGGTCAACGTCTCTCATTTTGTAATTGGGGAAACTGAGATCTAAAGAGGGGTGTGACTTACTCAAAGTCACACAGTCACAGTAGAGTTGAATTTGAAAACTAAACTCCTACCTGGATTACTATTCTTAGTAGGCAGTTTCTCCCTCTCTGAGGCCTCAGTTCTCCATCCGTAAAACAGGGAAAACAATAATACTTTTCTTAAATGTTGTTTTAGATTTCAGTGAGTTAATGTATGTAAAGTATAGTACATGCTAAATAACTGATATCACTTCTCCAATAATTCTTGTACCTAATATTATTATTACTTTCATCATTCCTCCATTTTGTCTTAGGAGCTGCTTGAACATGTTGTCGAGCTAGATGTTCTTCTGGGCTTGGGGTCTGTTAGGGTTTGATTTGTGTCACCTAAAAAGATGTTGAAGTCCTAACCCCTGTACCTGTGAATGCGACCCTGTTTGGAAATAGGGACTTTCTTTGTTATGCTAATGAGGTCATACCAGAGTAGGGTGAGTCCTTAAATTAATCCCTTCTGAGAGGTGTCTTATAAAAAGGGAAAACAGATATGAAGAGACACACAGAGGGAAGAGATATGAGGAACCCTCCACAAGCCAAGGGATGCCAAGAAATGCTCAAGGCTATCAATGAGGAGAGACCCTGCCCTAGAGCTGATGCCCTTATTGGGACTTCTAGCCTCTAAAACTGTGAGACAATACACTTTTGTTCTTTAAAACAAAGACTTGTGGTATTTGCGTTACAGCAGTACTAGATAATTAAGACCTAACAATAAAATTCCAAACTCTGCAATAATTCTAGGGAATAAAAGCTAAAGTTCTTTCAGTCGCACAAAGCTCTATATGATCTGATTTCTTTCCACTTTGCAACTTCCTATCCTGTTACTCTTCACCTTGTTGATCAACAATGGCCTCCTTGCTGTTCAGCAAATAACCCACCTCGGGGCCTTTGCTCACCTGACCCCTCCACCTAGGACATTCTTCCACCAGATATCCACTTAGATTATTCCCTCACTTTCTTTCTACAAGTCTTTCCTTAAATCTTATCTTCACCATATTATCTCTCCTGACCATCCTTTTTAATCACACAGCCTATCCCTATCCCTACACTACTCTCCCCTACACTCCCTATTCCCTTTTCCTGATCTACCTTTTCTTTTTGCCATAGTATATATCACTTGTGACCATACTGTGTAATTTACTGATTTAGTATATTTACTTTTTTTGGCTATCTTCTTCCACTAGAATATAAACTCCATGAAGGCAGGGTTATTTACTCTGCTTTATTTACTGGTATATTCCAAATGCCTAGAACAGTGCCTAGAATAGATTAAGCGCTTAATAAATATTTGTTGTCAAATAAACTATGTTTTGAGTTAAACTAAAGAAGGCAACCTCTAACGTCATAATGTCCCTGGTTGATTTCATCCACTTACATGGCTTTCATACAAGCTTTACATGATGGTTCCCAAAACTATTATTTAGAGTTCTCATCTCTTGCTCTCTCAGGCACCCAACTTTAAAATACAGCGCCCTACCAGATATTTCCACATGGATGTCCCAAAGGCACATGAAATCTAACATGTCAAACTTGAATTTTTCATCCACTCATATGTTTTTTTTCTTCTGTGTGTACTATCTCAGTGGATGGCACCATAATCCATTGAGTCATCCAATTCAAAAGCCATTGAGGTATAATATTATTAATCATATTGAGGCCTAATAGTAATTAGAATCAGTAATAAACACAGAGATAGTAGAATACCATTTTTAAGTTGCTGTTTCCATCAAAAAGCAGACGGAGATTTGGACTTAATCATGGCTGCAGAGAGACGCAAGTGAGCTAAAGTTGTATGCATATCATAATTTTCATGATGGACCATAGAATATTATTTAGGTAAAGAAGAAATTGAGGGCACTGGGGGATATTGGACAGTGCAAGGAGGTTGACTCAATAGATTGAAAGTCCAAATTAGTAGAGTTGTAAAATCATTAGAATCAAGACACTAGAGGGGAGTGAGCTGGAAATACAGGAAAGTCTGGAATTTTTATATTTGAAGTGGTACAGCTATTGGTAAAAACATGTAAGTTATAAACATGGAAGTCAATGGTAGAGGTGGCATGGATGACAAGAAACTTGAAGGGGAAGAATTAAAAACAGAGAGGCCCGGGCATTGAATCAATAGTCTGTGGGGTTATTAATGCCATTAAGGAGGATGTACATCATGGAAGTGGTGAGGAAGGAAATGCACTGGAAGCTATTGTTCGTTGGCTAGGAGAGAGTGACAGAGATTCAATGGATAACTAGACTTTCATAAACCAAGGAATCACTCTGAACTCCTTAAATCCAGCCACTTTCCAAGATCTATTGATTTTCTTCCAGTACAGCTCTAGAATCTATTCACCTCTCTCCATCTCCTCTGCTACTGCCTCAGTTCATATCCATGTAATTTCTCACCTAGATTAACTGCATCAGCCTTCTAACTGGTCTTCTATGACTCTAGGAGTTCTGACCAAAACCCAAACCAAACTCTTTACTGTCAAGTGGATTCCATCTCATGGTGTGACCCCTTTTGTGTTACAGAGTAGAACTGCTCCACAGGGTTTTCTTGGCTGTAATCTTTATGGAAGCAGGTTGCCAGGCCTTTCTTCCATGGTGCAGATGGGTGAGTTTGAACCTCCAACCTTTAGGTTAGCAGATGAGTGCAAACTGTTTGTGTCACCCAGGGACCTCTTAACAGCTTTCTAAAAAGTAGGATAATCCAATTAAATAATAAATGACATTTGTCTTAGGATCAATTGATGATAAAGTGTAGTGAACACTATTGATTACTGTCTTAGTTTCTTAGTGCTGCTATAATACAAATACCACAAGTGGGTGGCTTAACAAACAGAAATCTATTTTCTCACAGTTTAGGAGGCTAGATGTCCAAATTCCAGGCACTGGCTCTAGTGGAAGTCTCTCTCTCTGGAGGGTCTGGGGGAAAATCAGTCTCAGCTTCTATGGCTGGCCATCCATGGAGTTCAGGGGCTTGGAGACTAGTCCGCCTCCCTGTCTTCAGATAGTGTCTACCCCCCCCCTTTTATATTTCAAAATTGATTGGTTTAAGACACACCATACACTGATATGACCTCATTAACATAACAACAGAAACCCCTCTTCCCAAATGTCCATAGGTATAAAAACCAAACAAACCCATTGCTGTCAAATCAATTCCAACTCATAGTGACCCTATAGGACAGAGTGGAACTGCCCCGTAGAATTCCCAAGGAGCACCTGGTGGATTCGAACTGCCAACCATTTTGTTAGCAGCCGTAGCTCTTAAACACTACGCCACCAGGGTTTCCATCCATAGGTTAGGGGATAGGATTTACAACATATATTTTGGAGGGACACAACTCAGTCCGTAACAGTCACATACCCAGCACCCATTGCCCTCTTCTTCCTAACAGGAAAATCCTTTTTAATTTTTTTTCAGGCATCCTTCCTGCAGTCCATGGGCCTGATTACGCTCCATGACCCAGAGAAAACCCGACTGAGTTGAGGGTAGTGTTTCTCAAAAAGAGTCTCTTGGTATTTTGGGTGGGACCATTCTTCCTTGTGCAGGGCTGTCCATGTATTGCTGGACAGTTAGCAGCCAGAGTTTTGCCCAGTAAATGTCAGTAGAGCTGCCCAGTCATTGTGACAACCAAAAATTTCCCTTATTATTGTCTCGTTTGTGAATCACTAGTGTAAGGATTCAGAGTAGGCATGTAATCCAATTATGACCATTAAAAAGAACAGAAAATTCTATTAAGGACACTTAGGAAAAGTTTATTCACATTGTCAAGCAGGCTGCAAGAAGATACAACTTTTGCCTCTGGAGATACCACGTCTGTATTGGACAAGTTGAGCTACTACTGCCGTTCTACCATCCTGAAAATGAAACCATCCTCATGGATGGTGAATTGGAAGCACAATACAATCCCGGGTTCCTGAGCTGCTGCATAAACTAACCCTGAGGCCCACACTCTCTTGAGATTTCCTTTTATGCGATAGAACAAAATTTTTAGCAAGTGGGCTGGTTTAAGTTGGGGTTTCTGTTACTTGCAGCTGAAAGCACTCTACGTAATAAGACTTGTGCTTAAACCTATCTGGAAGAAAGGGAAACTTTCAACCGAATACCTCATTGTTCTTAAGAGGGAAAACCAAATATGCATTACAAGGCATTTCTCTCTCCTCCTCCTAATCCATTCCGGAATTGATTTAAAAGCAGAGAAAAATCATTTGGAAGAAAAAGAAAAAGTAGCATACAGCTTTGTTGGTTCAACCAAATATATATTGATTCCTTTGCTGGAGGGAGGGAGAAATAAAATTCTGTCTCCTAGAGCTTATTGGTAGGATCAGTCATTTGCTATTTCTTGACTGATCCATCATCTTCATTATTTCCTTTCTCTCCCTCTTCTAAAAGAAGGAAACTGTGGGAGTTTTGTTTTGTTTTGTTTACAGATCAATTTCAACTTTTCAGGGGACACATTCAATGGAATAAGTCAAAAAGACCTTTTGGTTATCACAGGAAGGAAAATTTCTATCCAGAGAAAGAACTCTCTGCAGCTACTAAGGAGAAGAAAGGAAGCACTAACCAGTCGTAATGGTAGATTTAACAGTTTCTATTTGTCTTTGTGAGCCCTCATGGTGCAGTAGTTAAGAGCTACAGCTGCTAACCAAGAGGTCAGCAGTTCGAATCCACCACCCACTCCTTGGGAACCCTGTGGGGAAGTTCTACTCTATAGGGTCGGTATGAGTCAGAATCGACTCCACCGGCGAGTTTGGTCTTTTGGTTTATGTCTTTGAATTAATGGCCATAGGTAGGGAGGTGTGCAGCAGACTTTGGAAAGAAAAGTAAGGAGAGAAAGTCGGCTGAAAATGAAGAACTTTCACAAGGTCAGGTTTTTTTTTGTTTTTTGTTTTTTCTGGGCGATTCAAGGTGTAGCTTACTTGAAAGCACTGATTATAAAGCTGACAGGTTGTTTCAGAACTTATGCAGAAAAAGGAGGTACATCTCTTTGATGTATTCTTTTTGGACAAGCCTTCATCTGGTAGATCACAGTGGACAAGGATTTCAGTTCTCCAGGTCTTGATTCAGTCCCTTGAAGTTGGGCTGTAAATTTCTTCCTGGAACATGTAGATGAGAGAAAATCTGCATTCCTTTGAAGCTTCTTTGGATATTCATCATGCAAGCCTGAAAACTAGTCATTCTGTTTTAACTGCACTTAGACAATTAAAATTGCTTGGCAGTGAGAGGAGGAGGTGGAGGGAGAGGGAGCAGCTGACTTGGATGACAGGGACGAGGGCTTCAGGGGCATACATTCAGGAGGCTCTGAATCTGTCCTCTGAGAGTCTTGACTGCCATTGCTCTCCCTCAGTTCACCCATGCTAAGAAGATTCCTAGTGAAGCTTAATCTGCTTTTAAACATCAACATCTCTACTGTCTCTAGCAAGCTCAGTGGGCAAACCACACAAGATTTCATTGGTACAAGATACAGGTAGTCTGTGACTTACAATGGGGTTCCATTCCAATGACTCCATCGAAAGTCACTTCTGATGTAAGTCCAATAACTCATTTTTGTTTTTAGTTTTCATTATTATTGCCTTTTTATCAGTATCTTTATAAATCCAAATTTTATTTGTTTTTGGAGAGGATGGGGCTGGAAACATTGCATATAAACTTTTTGTTGTTGTTAGGTGATGCCGAGTCAGTTCCCACTCATAGCGACCCTGTGTACAACAGAACAAAACACTGCCCAGTCTCAAGCCATCCTCACAATCGTTGCTATGTTTGAGCCCATTGTTGTAGCCACTGTGTCAATCCATCTCATTGAGGGTCTTCCTCTTTTTCCTTGACCCTCTGCTTTACCAAACATAATATCCTTCTCCAGGGATTGATACTTCCTGATAACACGTCCAAAATATGTGAGCTGAACTCTCACCATCCTTGCTTCTAAGGAGCATTCTGGCCTTACTTCTTCCAAGACAGATTTGTTTGTTCTTCTGGCAGTCCATATTCTTTGCCAATACAATAATTCTTCCGTCTTCCTTATTTATTGTCCAGCTTTCACGTGCATATGAGGTGCTTGATAATACCATGGCTTGTGTCAGGCATGCCTTAGTCCTCAAAGTGACATCTTTGTTTTTTAACCCTTTAAAGAGGTCTTTTGCAGCAGATTTGCCCAATGAACTACATCGTCTGATTTCTTGACTGCTGCTTCCATGAGCATTGATTGTGGATCCAGGTAAAATGAAATTCTTGACAACTTCAATCTTTTCTCCATTTATCATAATGTTGCATATTGGTCTAGTTGTGAGGATTTTTGTTTTATATTGAGGTGTAATCTGTGCTGAAGGCTGTAGTCTTTGATCTTCATCAGTAAGTGCTTCAAGTCCTCTTGGCTTGCAGCAAGCAAGCTTATGTCATCTGCATTATCACAGGTTGTTAATAAGTCTTCCTCTAATCCTGATTCCTCATTCTTCTTCATATAGTCCAGCTTCTCAGATAATTTGCTCAGCGTATAGGTTGAATAAGTATGGTGAAGATACAACGCTGATACACATTTTTCCTGATTTTAAACCATGCAGTAGCCCCTTGTTCTGTTTGAATGACTGCCTCTTGGTCTATATACAGGTTCCTCATGAGCACAATTAAGTGTTCTGGAATTCCCATTCTTCCCAACATTAGCCATACTTTGTTATGATTAGTCGAATGCCTTTCATAGTCAATAAAACACAGGTAAACATCCTTCTGGTATTTTCTGCTTTCAGCCAAGACCCATTTGACATCAGAAATGATATCCTCTTTCTATATCCTCTTCTGAATCTGGTTTGAATTTCTGGAAGTTCCCTGTCGATGTACTACTGCAACAGCTTTTGAATTATCTTCAGCAAAAATTTACTTGCATGTGATATTTATGATATTGTTCAATAATTTCCGTATTCTGTTGGATCACTTTTCTTTCAGATGGACATATATATGGATCTCTTCCAGTCAGTTGGCCAGGTAGCTGTCTTCCAAATTTTCTTGGCATAGAAGATTGAGTGCTTCCAGCATTGCATTTGTTTGTTGAAACATCTCAGTTGGTATTCCGTCAATTCCTTGAACCTCGTTTTTCACCAAGGTCTTTAGTGCAGCTCGAACTTCTTCCTTCAGTACCATTGGTTCTTGATCATATGCCACCTTCTGAAATGGTTGAACGTTGACCAGTTCTTTTTGGTACAGTGACTCCGTGTATTCTTTCCATCTTCTTTGATGCCTCCTGCGTCGTTCAGTATTTTTACCATAGAATTCTTCAGTATTGGAACTCAAGGCTTGAATTTGTTCTTCAGTTCTTTCAGCTTGAGAAATGCCGAGCGTGTTCTTCCCTTTTGGTTTTCTAACTCCAGGTCTTCGCACATTTCGTTATAATACTTGAAATCTTTACTTCAGGTCTTTTACTTCATCACTTCTTTCATTCACTTTAGCTACTCTTCACTGAAGAGCACATTTCAGGGCCTCTTCTGACATCCATTTTGGTGTTTTCTTACTTTCTTCTCTTTTTAATTACCTTTTTTCTTGTATGTTACAGGATGTTATCCCGCAACTCCTCTTCATTGCATCAAATCTGTTCCTGAGATGGTTTATAAATTCAGGTGGATACACTCAAGGTTATATTTTGGCATTTGTGGACTTGTTTTAATTTTCTTCAGCTTCAACTTTAATCTGCATATGAGCAATTGATGGTCTGTTTCGCAGTTGGCCCCTGGCATTGTTCTGACTGATGATATTGAGCTTCTCCCATCATCTCTGTCCACAGATGTAGTCAATTTGATTCCTGTTTATTCCATCTGGTGAGCTCCACATGTATAGTCTCCATTTATGTTGTTGAAAATGATGTTTCCAATGATTAGGTCATTGGTCTTGCAAAATTCTCTCATGCAATCTCTGGCACCATTTCTCTCACCAAGGCCATATTTTCCAACCACTGATCCTTATTTGTTTCTGACTTTCATATTCCAATCATCAGTAATTATCAGTGCCTCTTGATTACATCTTTGGTCAATTTTAGACTGCGGAAGTTGGTAAAAAATCTTCAATTTCTTCATCTTTGGCATTAGTGGTTGGTGTGTAAATTTGAATGATGGTCACATTAACTGGTCTTCCTTGTAGGCATATGGATGTTATCCTATCGTCGACAGTGTTGTACTTCAGGATGGATCTTGAAATGTTCTTTTTGGCGATGACTGTGACACCATTCCTCTTCAATTTGTCATTCACAGCATAGTAGACGATATGATTGTCTGATTCAAAATGGCTAATACCAGTCCCTTTCAGCTCACTAATGCCTAGAACATCTTTGTGTATTCAATTTAATTTTTGACAGCTTCCAATTTTCCTAGATTCATACTTCATACATTCCACGTTCCGATTTTTAACTGGTGTTTCTTTTCATTTTGAGTCATGCCACATCAGCAAATGAGGGTCTCGAAAGCTTGACTCCATCCACATCATAAATGTCAACTCTAAGGAGGCAGCTCTTCCCCAGTCATATTTTGAGTGACTTCCAACCTGAGGGGCTCATCTTCTTGCTCTATATCAGACAATGTTCCCTTGCTATCAAGGTTTTCATTGGCCAATTTTTTTCTAGAAGCAGGTCCTTCTTCCTAGTTGGTCTTAGCCTGGAAGCTCTGCTGAAACCTGTCCACCATGGGTGACCCTGCTGGTATTTGAAATACTAGCAGCATAGCTTAAAGCATCACAGCAACACGTAAGCTACCACTCTGTGACAAACTGACAGATGAGTGGTGACATATAAACTTACAAATATATTTTAATACATACCTGCATACGTAAAAAAATACACAAATCATGAAAATTTACTCCAACAATGAAGAAGAGTTGGATGATGTTGGCATTTTGTAGTTGTGGTAATAACTCCACTGTGGAAGGTTCTGGATTATCTGGATTATCCCAGGGAAGGATGATGACTTTCTAGACAGAAAATTGGTGAGAATTGTCTATATTATCCTTTTCTTTTTTCTTCGTCTATTTTACAGTAACATAGCTTCCCAAATCTGCCTATTTTTTTTTTTTTTTTTTTAATATATATTTTATTGTACTTCAGGTGAAAGCTTACAGAGCAAATAGTTTCTCATGAAATAGTAGTACACATGTTGTTTTTTGACATTGGTTAACAACCCCACAACGTATTAAGCCTCTAAATTCTCAACCTTTTTTTTTGATGAAAATTACAGATGGCCAAAGATACACCGTTTCAAAAATTTCTACATTCACAGTTCAGTGACATTGACTACGCTCTTCCAACTGTGCTGTTATTCTTACTTAAGATGAAGGCTTACAGAACAAAATAGTTTTTCATTTAACAGTTACTACACATGTTGCCCTATGACAATGGTTAACAATCTCACAGCACATCAAGAATATCCTTACTCTACCTTGTGTTCCCTATCACCAGGGGGCTTCCTTGTCCCCTTCTGTCTTCTGGACCTTGTCAGTGGACTATTGTACCTCTTTACTCTCATTTGTTTATTTATTTATTTATTTATTTATTTATTTTTATTTTATTTAAACACCATTTCAAAACTTTTTACTTACACATTTAAGTGATATTGACTATGCTCTTCCAATTGTGCTGCCATTCTCGCCCAAGATGAAGGCTTACAGGACAAAACAGCCTCCCATTTAATAGTTACTACAAATGTTGCCCTATAGCAGTGGTCAACAATCTCACAATACATCGACAGTGTCCTTATTCAATGTGTGTTCCTTATCATCAGTTTCCTACTCTCCCTCTGCCTTCTGGCCCTTGTCACCGGACTCCTGTACATCGTTAGTCCCATTTAGTTTTACTGGGGTGTCCATTCCCAGGCTTAACATCGAACCTTGAAGGTAACTTCCCCTCTGAGCTGAAAGGGTGTCTGGGGGCCACACTCTCGAGGTTTCTCTAGTATTCTTTAGGCCAGTATATCTGGTCTTCTTTTTTTTTTTTTTTGGGAGTTAAAATTATACTCTACATCCTACTCCAGCTCTGCCCAGAACCCTCTGTTGTGATCCTGGTCAGAGGAGTCATTGGTGGTAGCCGGGCACCATCCAGCTGTACTGGGCTCAGTCCCGTGGAGGCCTTGGTAGCTGTGGACCATTAGTCCTTCGGACTAATCTTTTCCTTGTATCCTGTTCTCTTCGTTCTCCCTTGTTCCCGAAGGGATGAGATCAGTGGAGTATCTTAGATGGCCGCTCATAGGCTTTTAAGACCCCAGACACTACTCACCAAGGTAGAATGTAGAGCATTATCTTTATAAGTAGTGTCATGCCAATTGAGCTAGATGTTCCCCGAGATCATGGTCCCCAGAGCCCTCCGTCCAACAACTCAGTCCCTCGGGGGGTTTGGATGTGTCTATAGGGCCTCCATGACCTTTCCTTGTGCAGGTTGTGTTAGTTTCCCCTGTACTATGTACTATCTCATCTCTCACCCAAGTTACCACTTACCTATTACCTATTTAGTATTCCCCCCCCCCTCCCATCCCTGGTAACCAACAAGGATTGTTACATTTTGCATGTGAATTTTTTCATGGGTTTTTACAATAGAGGTCTCATACAATATTTGTCCTTTTGTGATTGACTTATTTCACTCAGCATGATGTCCTCCAGTTTCCTCCATGTTATGAGATGGTTCACCGATTCATTGTTCTTTCTCATTGCATAGTACTCCATTGTGTGTATGTACCATAGTTTGTGTATCCATTCGTCTGTTGATGGACATCGAGGTTGTTTCCATCGTTTTGCTATTGTGAATAATGCTGCCATGAACATAGGTGTGCATATGTCTATTCGAGTGATGACTCTTATTTCTCTAGGATATATTCCTAGGAGTGGGATTGCTGGATCGAATGGTACGTCTATTTCTAGCTTTCTGAGGAAACGCCATATCATTTTCCAAAATGGCTGTATCATTTTGCATTCCCACCAGCAGTGTATAAGAGTTCCCGTCTCCCCGCAGCCCCTCCAACATTTGTTATTTCCAGTGTTTTTGATTCGTGCCAGTAATGCCGGGGTGAGATGATATCTCATTGTGGTTTTAATTTGCATTTCTCTAATGGCTAGTGATCGCGAGCATTTCCTCATGTGTCTGTTGGCCATTTGAATGTCTTCCTTGGTGAAGTGTCTGTTCATTTCCTTTGCCCATTTTTTGATAGGATTGGTTGTCTTTTTGTTGTAGAGGTGTTGGATTTTCTTGTAGATTATGGAGATTAGACCTTTGTCTGACTTGTACTGTCCAAAAATTTTTTCCCAGTCTGTAGGTTCTCTTTTAACTCTTTTGGTGAAATCTTTTGAAGAGCATAGATGTTTGATTTTTAGAAGATCCCAATTATCTAGTTTATCTGTTGGGTTTTTTGTGTTGATGTTTATGGTTTGTATCCTGTTAATGCCATGTATTAAGGTCTGAAGTGTTGGTCCTATTTTTTCTTCTATGAATTTTATAGTTTGAGGCTTTATATTCAGGTCTTTGATCCATTTTGAAGTAGTTTTTGTATATGGTGTGAGGTATGGGTCCTGTTTCATTTTTCTACAAATGGATATCCAGTTTTGCCAGCACCATTTGTTAAAAAGACTGTCTTTTCCCCATTTGATGTATTTTGGGCCCTTGTCAAAGATCAGGTGACCGTAGGTGGATGGATTTACATCTGAGTTCTCAATTCTGTTCCATTGGTCAATGTCTCTGTTGTTGTACCAGTACCAGGCTGTTTTGAGTACTGTAGCTGTATAGTAGGTTCTCAAGTCAGGTAGTGTGAGTCCTCCAACTTTATTCTTCTTCTTCAGTAGTGCTTTACTTATTCGGGGTTTCTTCCCTTTCCATATAAAGTTAATAATTAGTTTTTCCATCTCTTTGAAGAATGTTGTTGGTATTTGTATCGGAATTGCATTGTATTTGTAAATTGCTTTAGGTAGAATTGCCATTTTCACAATGTTGAGTCTGCCTATCCATGAGCATGGTATGTTTTTCCATTTATGTAGATCCCTTTGGGTTTCATGCAGCAGTGTTTTGTAGTTTTCTTTGTATAGGTCTTTTATATTCCTGGTCAGATTTATTCCTAAGTATTTTATCTTTTTAGGGGCTATTGAAAATGGTATTGATTTCCTGATCTCCTTTTCATCGTTCTCTTTACTGGTGTATAGGAATCCAACTGATTTTTGAATGTTTATCTTGTATCCTGCTACTCTGCTGAATCTTTCTATTAGTTCCAGTAAATTTCTCGTGGAGTCTTTAGGGTTTTCTATGTATAGTATCATATCATCTGCAAACAGGGAGAGTTTAACTTCTTCATTACCAATTTGGATGCCCTTTATTTCTTTCTCTTGCCTTACTGCTCTAGCGAGAACTTCCAGCACAATGTTAAATAGGAGTGGTGATAAAGGGCATCCTTGTCTTGTTCCTGTTTTCAGGGGGAATGTTTTCAGCCTTTCTCCATTAAGAATGATGTTGGCTGTTGGTTTTGCATAGATGCCCTTTATGATGTTGAGAAATTTCCCTTCTATACCTATTTTATTGAGAGCTTTTATCAGGAATGGGTGTTGGACTTTGTCAAATGCCTTTTCTGCATCAATTGAGATAATCATGTGATTTTTTTCTTTCCTTTTATTTATGTGGTGGATTACGTTGATGGATTTTCTAATGTTAAACCATCCTTGCATACCTGGTATGAATCCTACTTGGTCGTGGTGTATTATTTTTTTGATATGATACTGAATTCTATTGGCTAAAATTTTGTTCAGAATTTTTGCATCTATATTCATGAGAGATATTGGCCTGTAATTTTCTTTTTTTGTGATGTCTTTGCCTGGTTTTGGTATCAGCGTTATGCTGGCTTCATAGAATGAATTTGGAAGTGTTGCTTCCTCTTCTATGCTCTGAAATAACTTGAGTAGAACTGGTACGAGCTCTTCTGTAAATGTTTTGTAGAATTCTCCAGTGAAGCCATCTGGGCCAGGGCTTTTTTTGGTTGGGAGTTTTTTTATTACCTTTTCAATCTCTTCTCTTGTTATGGGTCTGTTCAGATTTTCAATATCACTTTGTTGTAGTTTGGGTAGGCCGTATGTTTCTAGAAATTTATCCATTTCCTCTAGGTTTTCAAATTTGTTGGAATATAGTTTTTCATAATATTCTGTTATAATCCTTTTTATTTCAGTTGGGTCTGTTGTAATGTCCCCCATTTCATTTCTTATTTGGGTTATTTGTGCCCTCTGCTGTTTTTCTTTTGTCAGTCTGGCCAGTGGTTTGTCGATTTTGTTGATTCTTTCAAAGAACCAACTTTTGGTTTTGTTGATTCTTTCTATTGTTTTTCTGTTCTCTATTTCATTGATTTCTGCTCTGATCTTTACTATTTCCTTTCTTCCAGTGGTTGTAGGCTTTTTTTGTTGTTCTCTTTCTATTTGTTTGAGTTCTGTAGTTAATGTTTTGATTTTGTCCCTTTCTTCTTTTTTGATATGTGCATCTATTGCTATAAATTGTCCTCTGAGGACTGCCTTTGCTGTGTCCCAAAGGTTATGGTATGATGTGTTTTCATTTTCATTTGATTCTAGGAATTTTTTAATTCCATCTCTGATTTCTTCTATTACCCATTGATGTGTAAGCAGATTATTATTCAGTTTCCATGTGTTTGATTTTTTTTCCTTGCTCTTTCTAGTGTTAATTTCTACCTTGATGGCATTGTGGTCAGAGAAGATACTGTGAATTATCTCAGCATTTTGGATCTTGTTGAGGATTGCTCTGTGGCCTAAGATGTGGTCTATTCTGGAGAACGTTCCATGTGCATTGGAAAAGAATGTGTACTTTGCAGCGGTTGGATGGAGTGTTCTATATATGTCTATGAGGTCCAGTTGGCTGATTGTGTCCTTTAGGTCTTCTGTATCTTTGCTAAGTTTATTTTTAGTTGTTCTGTCCTTTACTGAGAGTGGTGTGTTGAAGTCTCCTACTATTATTGTGGAACTGTCAATTTCTCTTTTCAGTGCTGTTAGAGTTTTTTTTATGTATTTTGGAGCCCTGTCATTGGGTGCATAGATATTTATTATGGTTATGTCTTCATGATGGATCATCCCCTTAATCATTATATAGTGTCCTTCTTTGTCTTTTATGGTAGATTTTGTTTTAAAGTCTATTTTATCTGAGATTAGAATTGCCACTCCTGCTCTTTTTTGATAGTTGTTAGCTTGATATATTTTTTTCCAACCTTTGATTTTTAATAAATTGACATCTTTGTTTCTAAGATGTGTCTCTTGTAGACAGCAAATAGATGGATCCTGTTTTCTTATCCATTCTGCCACTCTCCGTCGCTTTATGGGTGCATTGAGTCCATTTACATTCAGTGTAATTATTGATAGATGTGAGTTTGTTGCTGTCATTTTGTAGTGCTTTTTTTTGTGATGCTGAAGTTTTCTTTGTTCTTCTTACTCTCTTGTGCTGAGTTCCTTTTGTTTGTGGATTTTGTGTTCATTTCTTTTGTTTTTGTAGGTTTTGTTTTTGTTGAGACTTTATGTTTTTCGTCTTTATTTTTATGAGTTGGTTTGTTAACTTTTTTTGTGGTTACCATGAATTTTACCCTTATCTTTATAATTTTGAAGCAGTCTACCGTTACTTGGTATCGCCTTGCCTTCTTCTCCTTTAGAAGGTTCTATACCTATGCCGTTTGTTCCCTCTTTCATTGTTTTGATGTTGTTGTCATCCTTTGATTGATTTCTCTGATTCCCTGTTGTATATCTTTTGTTTTTGAAAAGTCGTCTGTAGTTCAGTTCCTAGAATGGTATCTGGTTCATGTGAACCTGCATCCTAGGTCCTAGGTCCTGCCTGAGGGCTTAAGCTGTTTGTCCTCAGATCGAAGAACTCCCTTTAATAATTCTTGTAAGTTTGGTTTGACTTTTGCATATTCCTTTAGTTTCTGTTTATCTGGAAATGACCTAATTTCACCATCAAATCTGAATGAGAGTTTTGCAGGATATATTATTCTTGGCTGACAATTTTTTTCTTTCAAGATTTTATATATGTCATCCCATTGCCTTCTTGCCTGCATGGTTTCTGCTGAATAATCTGAGCTTAGTCTTATTGTTTCTCCTCTGTATGTGACTTCTTGTTTTTCCCGAGCTGCTCTCAGGATTCTTTGTTTGTCTTTAGTTTTAGCGAGTGTGACTATGATATGTCTTGGTGATTTTCTTTTGGGGTCTATTCTATATGGGGTTCGTTGAGCTTCTTGGATGACCAGCTTTTCATCTTTCATGATATTGGGAAAGTTTTCTGTCAGCAGTTCCTCAATGATCCTCTCTGTGTTTTCTGTTTTCTTCCCCTGTTCTGGTATGCCAATCACTCGTAAGTTTTTGCTTTTAATTGTGTCCCACATAACTCTCAGGGTCTCTTCATTTTTCTTTGTTCTTTTTTCTGAGTTTTCCTGAAACAGAGTTGTATCCAAGTGTTTGTCTTCAGTTCCACTGATCCTGTCTTCCATGGTTTCAAATCTACTTCTCAGCCCTTCTATGACACCATCCATTTCTGAAATCTTCTTGTTTATCTTTTGGATTTCTAATTGTTGTTTTTGTATAATTTCTAGTTGTGAATTTATTTTGGCATTTTGTTCTTGCATCATCTTCCTGAATTCTTCCAATTTTTTGTCTGTATTTTCCATAAATTTGTCTATTTTTTCCTCATGTTTGTCAGCTTTTTGCCTCAGTTCTTGGAAAATTCCGAGTATTAGTGATTTGAGTTCCGTATCAGGTACTTCTAGTGCATTTTCTTCCACAGGAGAGTTATCTGGTGTTTTAATTTGGACGCCTATTGGAGCCATCTTGTCTTGTTTTTGTAAATGTTTTGATATCGTTTGCTGTTTTCGGGGCATTCGGTAGATATTTCTCTCGTTTATTGATTGTAGATTTTTTTTTTTTTTTTTCGTTCTTGTGGTACAGCTGGGCAGATCTATTTGAGGAGGAGCCACTGGGATGGGTTGCTTGTGGCACTCACCGCAGCCACCAGGACGGTCGGTAGTCAGTGCTGGGCAGGTTCCAATAGGGCGTGCCTGCACCGCTTGGTGATGTGATGTCTAGTGCACGGTGCAGGTAGGTAGGGTGCAGCGGGAAGATGGTTATGTGTGAAGCTAAGCTGGATATGGGAGAGAGGAGAGAGGAGGAGGAGCAAAAAGCGTACAAACATAAAAGAATGCTAGGGGAGTTTGTCGTTGGAATGTACAGATGAGAGACTATGGGATGGAGGAAACCAGAAGGGGGAAGAGAAAGAAAAGGAAAGAATGACCAAATGAAAATCAGAAAAGTTAAAAAACTGCAAAGTTCCCAGGGATCGCACCGATGCAGCTATGAGGTCTGGGGGAGTCGGTCTCAATTTTCACAGCTCAGCCTGGCCAGAAGGTACAGAGGCATACATCGCCTGGTATTCAGGGATCAGAAAGAGAAGGAAGAGATAGAGGGACAAGAAATTAAGCAATGAAGAAAGACAAAAGAGAAAAAGTGGTAAAATATGACAAAACTAATCAAAAAAGGAAGAAAAATAAAATTGAGAGAAAAAAAAAAAAAAGGGCAACACCAGCAGTCAGTGCCTACAAATGGGACCCAGAGAGCCCCCACTCAGGGGTGCGAATTCCAAGAAGCCGATAGTCTCGGGGTTAAGTGACCGTGGCCACGGGAAGCAGAGGGGCCAACGAACAAAGGCCCCAGGATCCCACCCGCGCGGGAGCCCAGACCTGGAAACAGCCACACGCCCGAACGCAGCCCTACAGCCCCACAGGAGAGAGCAGAGACGGCCCTCGGAACCAGGCACCCAGGCAAAAGGAGGGGGAGGCGGCAAAAAAAGGTCCACTAGGTGCCAGCAAACGGCTCCCAGAAAGCCCCCAGCCCGGGCGCGCGGAACCCAAGCACCGGCGCCCCCCCGCCCAGGGACCCCGGCCACGGAGAGCAGAGGGGTGAACGAACAAAGGCCCTGGGATCCCACCCACGCGGGAGCCCAGACCCAGAAACAGCCACACGCCCGCACGCAGCTCCACAGCCCCGCAGGAGAGAGCAGAGACAGCACCCGTACCCAGGCACCCAGGCAAAAGGTGGGGGAGGCGGCAGAAAAAGGTCCGCTAGGTGCCAGCAAACGGCTCCCAGAAAGCCCCCAGCCCGGGCGCGCGGAACCCAAGCACCGGCGCCCCCCCGCCCAGGGACCCCGGCCACGGAAAGCAGAGGGGCGAACGAACAAAGGCCCTGGGATCCCACCCACGCGGGAGCCCAGACCCAGAAACAGCCACACGCCCGCACGCAGCCCTACAGCCCCGCAGGAGAGAGCAGAGACGGCACTCGGAACCAGGCACCCAGGCAAAAGGAGGGGGAGGCGGCAGAGAAAGGTTCGCTAGCTGCCAGCAAACGGCTCCCAGAAAGCCGCCAGCCCAGGCGCGCGGAATCCAAGCACCAGCACCCCCCAGCCCAGAGACCCTGGCCACGGAAAGCAGGGGATCCCCAGCTGAGGCGGAGAGGGGTGGGTGGTGGGAGAGCGCGCACCGCAGTTTACCGGTCGTTCTGTCTCCGATCAGATGCTCTGCAAGGCTGCTCTCCCGTTTGCTGGTCTCCGATAGGAATCCAAGATGGTGGATCCGCGCTGCGTTAGCTGGTAAGGAATCTCTGCCTGAGTCTCTCCTCGCTCTCCGTTCTCTTTTAGTATTCTCACTCCGTTTGGTGTTTGGCTGAGTTCTTTATCTCTTCATTTGGTGTTCTAGGGTTTCAGGATTGTTGATTCTCTGTTAGGCTTAGTTTTTCGGATCTTTGCTGTGGAGGGACGGCGTGGTGTTTCTGCCTAGAGCGCCATCTTGCCCCTCCAAATCTGCCTATTGACTTTAGCAAAGCAATCAGCATTTGGGTCCATGTTTCCAAGTAACTGAAGCTCTTGATTTAGTTTACAAAACCAAATCTATATGGCAGTGTTTTGAACATTAAATAATAAAATTGAACATTTGTGAGTGAACACCTGAGAATGATAATATCAGCAAATTACTCACTACAACATTTTACGTAGTACATATTACTAACAATAAGATGCAAAAAAATTTAAAAAAGAACATATGGTTATAAGTGCAGTTCATTGTAACTCAAATATGTTGTAAGTCGGGGACTACCTGTGTAGCCCTGTTAGCTTTTCTCATCTTGCTTCAATATTTATCTCATTAGAAATTAGAATTTCTTTATATTGCTTTCTGTAAAAATGGTTTATTGTCTTCTCCCATTCGTGAAAGGATTAACATTGTTTGTTGTCTCTAGTAAAAACATGTGGTGAATGTTTGTTTGTTTTTTCTTTTTGATGACCCCACGTCTCAATTCCCTTCCTGTGATTGAAAGATTTCAGAGCCCACTTCTTACTGCAGAGAGGTAAAATTGGACATCTTAGCCTCCTATTCAACCTTTTAGGAATGGCTCAGACCTGAGCTTCACCAAACAGATGAATCTGCACCAGATTTTTGAGTCCAGAGCTAATTAAAAAACAAGGTGGTAGAGGAGAATCCCTTCTGTTGGTCTACCGGTATCCTTTCCTGATGTAGCACTGCCAGCAGCAGCACCCTGTGTCCTCTTCCAGGAGAGAGGGGATTGTGTCTGGGGTGTCTAGTATTTGACTACAGTCAATGTCATATTCACTGGACTGGTTCTGTGGCATGTTTTGGCCTATGAGCCTGGCTGCCTAACTTACCTTATTCCTGCCTGTTTTCTGTATAAGATTCTTCAGGTTGCTGTCCTCTGGTGTTTATTCAACATAGTTTTCTACATCTTTAATATATACCTTATAATCTATCACAGTAGATTTCCTCATCGTCCCCAGAATTCGTGTTCAGAGTAAACCTATTCCTAGATTACTATTCCATGAAGATGCTTTATATCAGTGATTCTCAACTGGGGGTGATTTTGCCCCATGGGGGGATATTTGGCAACTGGAGATCATTTTGATTTTCATAGTGGACAGGGTGCTACTGGCATCTTGTGGGGGCACACAAGACAGCCCCCCACAACAAAGAACATCCACACCAAAATGTCAATTGTGTTGAAGTTGAGAAACCTTGTTTGAATGGCAGACAACCTGCGTTTCTGTCCTTGGCCTGGTTATTTACTAGCTGTGTGATCTTGAGCAAGATTCTATGAGAGAGAGGGAGAGACAGAGAGAGACAGAGAAAGATTGATTGATTTATCTCAAGGGAATGGTTCATGCAGCTGTGGAGGCTGGCAAGTTCCAAATTTGTGGGTCAGGTGTCAGGCTGGAGGCTTCTCCTGACTCAATGTGGTTGCAGGGGTTAACGAACTCAAAATTGGCAGGTCGGGTTGAAGGCTGCTCGCTCATGTCCCAAGCACTGGAGTTTAGAGAATGACGATTCGGATGCAGGATCCAGAGAGACGTTTCCCAGAACATTCATATATACTGGATGCAGGCCACACTCCCAGGGAAACTGATTGGCTTTCGACTGATTGGCCTTTCAACTGATTGGCTGCTCACATCAGATCACAAAATGGAGGATGATTGCATAATATCTCCCAAATCACTGAGAACCATGGCCTAGACAAGTTGACACATAATTTTAACCATCACAACCCTCAAGTAGCAATCTCTTTTCATAGCTCCCAATGAACCTCATAGTGCACAGCTTAGTTGTTAATTTCACTACCAATTGTATGTGTGTAGGACTCCCAGGTAATCCAAAATTCTATAAGAGCAGGGATCACATTTAATGATACCATAGGACCTGACACTACATAGCAGCATGTGGTAGCTCATGATAAATGCTTGCTGAGAAATATATTGAATAAAAGATTTAATTGGTTGGCCCTAAGGGTAGGTACAACTATGCAATTTTGTCTGGAAAAAGGCAAAATCGGGAGAAATAAATCACCTTTGATGCCAACTCTGATTATGTCATTTTTGTGTCTATCACTGCTTCCCTCCCACTTTACCCTCCCCTCCACCAAATACCACTTTCCCAAGGTTCCATTCCATCACACCTTGGTTTGGTAGTTAACCTAAGAACAAAGACAAATTCATGAAACAATGGAATTGCTCCTTCTTGCCTCCCTCTTTGCCACAGCAAGTTCTATCCCACCAGATGTCATACGTTTATTTTAGCAATGGCCTCCTTTTGTTTTATTCAAAAGACTGATTCTAGTGGAGATGATTTTAGGCCAGAGGAAGGAGGGTGGGTGGTACTGTGGTGGTAAATTTATGTCATGGATGGCTATTGGACACTCTTCATTGGGCTCTATGTGGGCTACAACTGCAGTTGTAGTTTATCTGATTCTACCCACTACCTCCTCCACTTCTCAGTTCCGGTCTGGAACTCAAGTTTATCCGATTTGTCTCTTAAATATATAACTCCCAAATGGTCTCCTTCTTTCTATTTCCATCGTGCCTAACTTGCATCTTTATTATCCCACACAAGAATTCTTGTAAAAGAACTTTAACTAATCAAATTCACCTGCTACTTTGCTATGGTACTGATCTTCTTCACTCTCTTCCTGAAAATTCTTCAATGGAGTTTCAGTTTTTGGGAGTGGGGGGTGGGTGAGATAAAGTGAAATTTCCTGGCAGGCTTTCTAAACTGTCTCTGGTTTGTCTAGTCAACTTCATTTACAGAAATTCCCCATCGCAGATTTTCTACTCTGTAAACACTGTCCTTTTTTATATTATGCCTCCCTTATACACAACACACACACACAATCATGCTTTGCACAATCAGTGCTTTTCTCCTGCTGTTTTCTCTCCCTTGAATACCCTTTCTTTCTGTTCTTTGCTCAGCTCTTCTCTGCTCATTCTTCCCGATTCATCCAGATGTTATATGTTCTATAACCATCTCCACCATATACTTAACTAAGTACCCTACTTTGACGCATCTAGTACTGAAGTGCTGATGTGACAGGGATACATCAATGTTGATGGAAGCAGGGGCCATGTTTTATTAAGCTCTAAATTCCCAAGTGACCAGCCAGAAACTCAGTCAGAGATTGTTGAGTAGAACTCAATGTGCAATGAAAATTGGGGTCCTGTTAGCTACATGTTTAGTTCTATTGTGGGTTCTCCGACCTAACTTCAGGAAGGCAAATGAGATCTGTGGGCAGTGACTGCCTGGAGTAAGGTGTAGAAGGAATCTAATGCCAAGATTGATTAATAATGTCTGCCCAGGGCAAAAGTGCAAATGGTAGGTTTGCCAATGCATCCTCCAAATCCCAAGTTTTTGGACCCTAGTCTCTTTGAAAGATTTGCACACTTTGGTCCAAATAAAATCTCCGAGAGCTCTTTATCTTCATTTATAACTAGTTTTCATCCATCACTATTGTGATAGAAGTGTAAAAGCGGCAAAAATGGACCCCCCTTTCTTCCCTTTGGATAGTAAAAAGCATCATGTCTCCCCCACCCCATGGCCTGGATCAAGGAGCAGATGCTCAGTGTTCATCCTCAGAAACTCATGGATGAAACTTTGGAGAATGAGCTTTGTGTTTTGAGATCAGGAATTCCAAAAGACAGGATGATCCTGGACCCCAGGATCAACAACCCAAAGAAGAGAAAGTGATAACTCCACTGTGGATCTGTGCCCACCGCTATTACCCTTACCCTTCATGGTCTTAAAGGGGCCAGCCCCTACCTCTGCCTTCTGCCTACTGTTCACAGCTGCTTTACTAGGCTAATTTACTAAATAGTAGACAAATAACTTAAAGAAACTAGTTTTTCCCTATGTAGTATAACTAAGGGTGGCTATTTTCATATCTGCACAAATTTCCAGGAAAATTGGTATAAACAAGTTGCTATGTTCCAAAAGTCCTAACGCCAAGGACAGAAATAAAGGAACATAATTACTTATGCTACTACTACTCTATTCAAGTGTAATATTCAAAACCATGGAAAGAGATGGTGCTTCAACCTACTGGCCAATAAATCTTTTTTTCACACCTGGAGGAATACTGCATTCAGAAATGTTCAAGTGTTTATTCCATCCAGGAGTCCATTGATCTCATCCCTTCTCCAAATGCTACTGAAGTTTCAGTAGATACCTCTTTCTGAAGTCTTTCACAATCTCCATTCACTGAGCTCCACCAACATTATATTTGCATTGCTGGTGTAATACATACTTTAGTCAGTTCCAAGACTGCTTCTCATGTGCTAGGTCCTGGGGATAGAAAGATAAGAGTAAAACATAGTTCCTAGACATTTTGAACTAATGATAGGAAAATCCATAGCATGAAGAATGTTTAGTATGGTTTGGCTGAAGTATAGATATAAAAGGTTGATGGTAGAAATATAAGAGTATGACCAGATTTTAAAAAACAACAACAACAAAATCTTGAATGACAAACCAGGGAGTTGAACATTATTTTATAAAATTAATTGAGATTTTGGGAAGGGAAGTTATGTGATATTTTTTATTTGTTTTAATTGCATGATATTTCTAAAGTTACTTGAAATTTTTTAACGAAAGCTGTTTAATCATCTCAAAGTAATTTAATCATCTCAAAGTATACTAAAGTGTCATTGGTTTGGATCCCATTAATTTTTTGATAATTTCATCACAGACTGAATTAAAATTTACTTTTACATTATCCATAAGGAAAGGATTTGATTTTCTAAATGAACAAATAGCATAACTGAGATTCTTGGAGAAACATTTTTGTTTCAAACTGGGTTTAAACACTTAAAACTATTGTTTGCTTGTCCATAGTATATGTGCTCATGAACAGGACTTCATTAATGCCAAGTTAGTTGAAGATTACTATAATTAACGTATGTTGTCATTCAGGCTCATAACTATTTAACACACCATCATTTCAGCAAAACTAATCTGATTGGTGGTTTTTGTTTTGTTGTTTTGTTTATTATGGTATCTTTTGAGAGAGGATGATTTCAGGGATTTATGTCCAGTTTGGAACTAGGATTCTACAGACAGTTTCCCATTCTTTAATGGGAAAGCTTTTCCTAAGGGAACATGTGGATCTCACCTCAATGTTTTCCTATATCCCTACCAACCATAAGACTTCTTCAACTATATTTGACAGGCATAGTCATCAGCACTTGGGGTTTGGGGTACAATGAAATCAATAATCAAAAAAGGATAGGATTATCCTATTATTCCACATGAAATTCTAATAATAAAACAGACCAGTATCATATATGTAATTAGTATCACCCACTAAACATTTACAATGAAATTATAGTCACTCTTCTTAAAGTACACTCTTATTAAAGCGCAAACATCTTGAAGACAGGGATTATGTCTTATTCATCTTTATAACCTTATGGTCTAGCATGCCATTTGAAACAAGAAACATGCTAAAAAAACCAGCAATTTAAATTGAATTCACAAAATAATCAGAATGTCTGGTGAACTCAATGAGCAGCGTCTACCAGTCAAGGCGTAAATAATCAAAGACAATTAATTCTCTAGTGAATTGCTACCCTAGATTCTGAGAAGAACAATGGTATTGTTCCCGTTATTTTACATGTGCAAACCAAGGCTATGGATACAGAATCTTGGAGAAAATTTACAGGAGATTTTTTTGTTCCCAGTGCGAGTGTGGGTTTCCCAAAAGTATTCCCAATATAAAAAATCAAGTTTCTTATTTTACCCATTATGGCAACACTTAAGTGATTGGAAATATACTGAGAAATGCCACACTTTAGAAAGTTATGGCCCTCACTGAATTATTGGTGTAATAGGGAATGTTGCTGCTAATAATGGCTAGCAATGAGCCCAAGAGATAAAATGCATCCTCTAAGGTTTGGGGTCATGGCATTATCTGTGATCATGATCATGATTATGGGATCAAGGGATCATGGAAGCATGGCCACCAACCAAAGAAATGGACTGAGTAAATAGTAAAATATTTGTCTCTAGAAGTGAATGTTTTAGGAAACTCAACAACTAACAGAAATTGAGGATCTACTATATACTTTACTGTTAGAGACTAGAAAAGGTAATTCATAAACCGTATTGAGGTGAGCAGCCTCAATAAAAAGAATAAAGAAGGGCAATGCCTCTCTCAAGTTATCCATTTGGCCTGTGTTCCTCTCACTTTTCCCTGCCTTCGGATAGTGCTTTTCTTAACGGTTCTTACGGGGAGGGTACTATAAGTGGTTCTGATGACATTCTACATTTTCTTTGTAGTTTTGTGGTTTTAATAATTTTAAGTAGAATGGGAATTGCTTGTTCATCTTCTCCGTATTTTCTGTGAAGGACATATGGAATTTTGATGCGTAGATGTGCTCCTGGCGAGCACATGAATTACTGAGTGGTGTGCAGACTGGGGCTCTCAAGAGCTGGCTTCCTGCATATGGGTTGTTTCAAGGATATAGGGGAGAAAGATGAGGTCACCATATTTGAGTACTCCAAGTATAAACCCGAATGCTCACCACCTCCATCATCACTCCCATGATTCAGTGAGGACTCTTAGTAAACATTCAGGTTACAGAAACTTAATATAAAAACAGAAATGAGCAAACTATGTGGGCAAATGGGAAAATGTGGACTTCCCTCTCCAATTAAGTGCCAGGGACTTGATGTTATCTTAAAACAGACTACAGTACATATCCAGGCTTCTGAATAAAGACTTTGTTTCTTTCTTCCTCTCTTTTTTTTCTCTATATCTAGATGGTTTTAAAGATTATCCTTGCTAATTCCCCATATTCTTTTTGCTTATGGCCTTTTAGAGTGCAGAATCAGAACTCATAGTGGTCCTATGATGTACAAAAGTGAGGCATACCAGAATCATTAAAAAGAGTTACTGATCTTGGCTCTAACAGGTTTAAAATGATTGGGAATTCCTGAAGGTTTATCATGTTTTATGTGTCAAACAAAATATATGGTTTTGGAAAAGACGGACATCAGATGCCTCCTCCCTCACTCCCCCTCCCTCAACCTCTGCCACTATACAGCTATCCAGGTAGAAGAAGAGCTTTCTGTGACCAGTATAAACTGGGTCCAGATGTATTCCTCTGAGATAACCTTGAAGTATTGCATTGATCTTTTTCCGGATGAGTCCCTTGGCTTCACAGAGCAAACATTTTTCTCTTGATACTGTATACTGGCATTCTAACAATGATGATGGGAGATTGCTGAGCTAGGAGAAGATTGTGAATGCTACAGTTATTAGAAAGTTGTCACCCTTTATCACCCCAAAGAGAGGGGCTACCCATTCTTAACTGCTTTGATAGTAGGTGGAGCTGCTAATGGGATTGGCAAGCTTGGTGCATTCAGTGGGCCACATTTTACTAGTGGACTGGGTTGAGTCTCAGACTTGGCGTCTGCTTTGAGGACATAGATTCAGAAGAGAAGAAAGCTTCCTTTAGCTTTGCAACTCTAAGTTGAATGTTCTAGCAATACATACCATAGAACACTCACAGGACACGGGCAGGGGAATGCTTATTGTGTATTTGCCCAGTCATTAAGAAACTGGTGTTATTGTTACCATATTTACCACCTTGGAAGAAGTTGGGAGGAAAGGAGATGTGACTGGCAAGAATAATAAGCTAAAATCCTAAGAGTAATGTAAAGAGGGGTTTGTTTGAGCTACTCAATCTATTATAAATTTGAACTATTATAAACCTTTATTCCATTGAAGGGTGATAGCATTGCCAATCCTGTGATACCAGCAAGCGTTCAGAGTTCCCTAAAGTTTCCCAAGATTCAGAGAGCCAGACTAATTTCTGCCTTCAGAAGGTTACCCTGTCACTACTGGGAAGGCTCTATTTCTGGTACTGCAGACACTTCAAGATGTAAACATGAATAGAATGAGGCTCATGATCTGGATAAGTTTACAGCCCATTTGGGGAAAAAAGACAGAAAAGATAAAACAAGTAGAATGCAAGGCAGGATTCATCAGTTGTTAGATGAGTCACAGAAAAAACAAAGTGTTGTAAGAGTTCAAAGGAAGGGGTGACCTTTATGGACTGGGGTGGGGAGGAAAGGATTGAATCACTCAGGAGGGGAATGACTGACAGAATTCCCACACAGTGCTGCTGGGAGTGCAGAATTGGTGCAGACACTTTGGAGAGCAATTTGGCAAAATGTGTTAAAATTATCAGTGGGCATAATGTTCCATCCAGCAACAACCCTTCTTAAAGGGTACCCTGGCGAAACTCACACACTCACACAAGGATGAACGTTCAAGGATGTTAACTGCAGCAGTAGATGCAGTGATGGAAACTGGGAACACCTAAGGGAATGACTAAGTGGATAATCTCATGCATAGCTTATCTAATGCAGTGAAAAAAATCAGATCACTCTACATTAGAAACATGGACAGACGTCCAAGATACAATGTTAAAGAAAGAGAGGCACATGCAATATGACTGATAACTTATATTAAAAAAAAAAAACAACAAAACACATAAGGAACCTGAGAGTATATGCAAATACATAGAAAAAATAAGAGGAACCACACCAAATTGTTGGCCGTGAATACTTTTAAGAGGGCACCTAGAACTGGGCATACGTTTCAATAGAACAAAAACCTTAGCTATATATGTATTTATACATGCTCATATAATTAAATTTTCATAGAACAACTTTTTAATGCAGAATTCATATAGGCAGAAGAAGCTGGGAAGAGAGTTTTTCAGGTGCCAGGTTCTCAGGAGATACCTGGGAGAATATACAAATGTGTCCACAACCCCCAATCTGATCCTTATTTCCCATCCTCTCCAGTCTGGCTCCTCTCAAGTGTTGCTACCAAAAACGCAGATGTGACTGGGTTACTCCCCTGTTTAAAAGGATTGCATCCAAACTCCTTAGCATGACGTAAGAAACCAGAAACCAAACCCACTGCCGTCAGGTTGATTCTGACTCATAATCACCCTATAGGACAGAGCTATAGGGTTTCCAAGGGGCAGCTGGTGGATTTGAACCTTTTGGTTAGCAGCCTATCTGTTAACCACTGCACCACCAGCACTCCACGCACGCCGTACAAGGGCCTCCAAAATCTGACTTCATCGCTCCTCTCCTATTTCCTCTCTCTCCAATTCTTTTCCTGCATCCTCAGCTACAACTGAACCAAATCACTTTGCAGTTTTGTTCAACTGCCACACTATTTACACCTCCATTACTTAGCCCATGCTATTGGAAAGATCTCTCCTGCCTTGGCCACCGAGTAATCCTTCAAGGCTGTCAAGTCCTGTGAAGATTTTCCTGAGGGCATCCCCTTCTTCCCTGTGAGTTTCTATCTCTTTCCTTTTTGCCTGCATTGTAGGCTGTACGTACTTCTATCACCCGTTTCACTTTATTGGACTCATTTCTTCCATGCCTCTCTCCCTTTGATAGGTTAAATTCTTTATGGGTAAAGACTATGTTTAGGTAGAAAATCATGTATTCACTCACTCTGATTCACTGCACTATCTCATGCCCAGACATTGTGCTAGGTAATGAAGAATACAAAATTGAGTAAAACATGGTCCCCATCCTCAAATATCTTATATCTAGGATTAAAGGCAGAAATAAATGGAGCGGTAAGAGAAAAAATTAAGATGATGTTATGCCATAGAATATTAAAAAAAAAAAAAAAGGTTTAAACAAGAGGACATAGTGGACATTTGATGTTGGCTTGGCTGCCCAACTCCCTTTCCTTCTATTTCTTAAAAACCCGTTGCCCTCGAGTCCATTCTAACTCATAGCG
Organism: Dugong dugon; assembly: GCA_030035585.1. Lineage (NCBI taxonomy): Eukaryota > Metazoa > Chordata > Mammalia > Sirenia > Dugongidae > Dugong > Dugong dugon. The sequence continues at coordinate 13,191,858 of CM057480.1, read as the reverse complement.
ACCCTGTAGGACAGAGTAGAACTGCCACATAGGGTTTCCAAGGCTCTAATCTTTACAGAATCAGACTGCCACATCTTTCTCCCGTGGAGCCACTGGTGGGTTCCAACCACCAGCCTTTTGGTTAGCAGTTAAGCACTTTAACCAGTGAGCCACCAGGGCTCCTTCTCGTTTCCTAATAGTGCTCTGATTTTCTTTTGGGGAATGGCCTCGATTGTGCCCAGCCTGTCCTAGCCCAGCAGCAGGTATACGATCCAAGCAAGGCCAAACAGACTCATCCCTCCTGTCCTTACCTTCAGTAGGTGGGTATGAGGACATTTTGGCTTCTTCCAAGGCAGCAGCAGTCCTAGGCTGAGGCCCAGTAGTTCCTGCAAGTGTCCTATTTCCTGTCTTGTTTTAGCCCCAGTCCCTTGCCTTCCCTCCACTTTGTGAGGTTTCAAGCCTACTGCCATATTTCCTTTTTTGCTGTGATTTCGTAGGGAGCTCGTTTCTTTGTCTATAGCCAAGGGCCCTGACTAATACCGAGGGAGCATTCTCACAGATGCTTCATTGTAGTCAGAGGTCCAAAGCCAGAGTCTGGCATTTGGATTTTATAATTAGAAGCTCCTGGTGACTTCCTTTCTGAGGTACAATTCTGGTGTCGGGTCGGGTCACAGAAACTGATTACAGGTGTCCAGCTAGTCAATGGGGTATGTGAAGGGAAGGAATGACGTTCAAAGAGATACTTCCTCACTACGCCTTGCTACTCCTTCTCTTGCAGTCATTTACATTCTAGAAGGTTCCAGTACATATGGGGGTAAAGAATTCTGAGGAGCTAGTTTCTCTAGAGGTCCAGTGGGTGTACTGGTAATATACACGTGTCTTTTCCAACCTGGGGTCAGCAAGCTCAGTTTGTAAGCCCTTCTTAGGTGCTGACTGCCTCTGGAATTGGTCTCACCTGAGCCAGTACTTTTTATATTGGCTAGTTTATTCACTTTGGCTTGTTCCAGGAATCAGTCAATTAATATGGCTTGAAAATGCCTCGTGAACCTGTCAAGGACATAGAAGGGCTTGAATCAGCCGTCCAGTCTTATATTTCCCTTCTTGGCACTCGTACTGCTGATGGGGCAGTGGCTGGAGCTGTTTAAAAAGAAGTTCAAGTTTAATTAAGACTAACCTGAGACTAAAAAAACATAAATTCATCTCTTAGTTCCTTATTAAGTGTTGATAATCGGTGAGAATGGAAACATTTTGTTCTGCTAAGTGAGTTCCCTCCCAACTGCCTGCCTCAGAGACCATCCATCAAGACCAGTCTCAAAGCTCTTCTCTAGTAAACGTTTCCTGATCCCACCACTACTGGGGTGTGACTGACCCCATCCCGTCTACTGAATTGTCAAGCACTTCACGCTTATAGTATTTTTTCAGTGTTGAGGTTAAGAGCTCTGACTTTGGAGGCAGAGGGACCTGTGTTCAAATCTCTGGCTCTGCTGCCTCAGTGCTGTGTGACCTTGGGAAAGCTCTTCACTTCTCTGAATCTCATTTTCATCCTCTGCAAATTGAGTTATAATAATGACCTCAGAGTGGTTATTGAGGGCTAAGAAAATATGTGAAAAGCATAATGTTGTGCATGCAGTGATGAACCTAATTATTGATCATTGTTTTTGATGTTTATTATTTTTGTATTTATCATTACTGATATTTATCAGTGCTCTTTAGAATGCTTACCAAAATCTATAATATTTGTCTTTATTTGTTTTCTCCCCCAAGAGAACCTAAGTTTCCTTTTTGTTTCTTTGTTTTGTTTGTTCATCATTGTATCCCCAGTGTCTAACACAGAATAGGGCTAGTATTTATAGACTTCATCTTTGCTCCTGCTGTTTTTATTATATTATTATGTCTTATGTTATTGCTATTCTAGACTATGAGACCAGAGTTATTCATTTATGCGTCCTGAACACCCAGCACAGTATCTGACTGAGTATAGGAACTCAACATCCATTACTGAATGTATGAATAAGGAAAGGAAAGATGTGTTTGTCTCAGTGAGCCTTTTAAACAGAAATGTTCTTAATAGCAGGGACTGTGGCTTATTCATCTTTGTATCCATGGAACCTAATAGATACCCAGTAAACATTTGCCGAATTTATTAGAATTCGTGGGAGGGATTTGTGACTTAATTACAGAGTTTTGATAAGCTGAGTTCACGTCTGCTAGCCCTTCTGTTTTTTGTCTGACCTGGTTTATTTCTAATCTCTATTGTGGAACCTGGCATGAGAATCTATCAACAGGAAGAAAAGACGTATTATTTTAATAAGAACTGAGTTATTGTTCGCAATAAGACCCAACGTCAGTCTTTCCTGATCCTGCTCAGCCTCCACAACTGCATCATGGCAGGTGGGAGAACAAAATCACATTGTGTTCTTGCTTCCTTGCCAGCAGTGGGTTTGTTTATGCCGGTAAAAATGAGCATCACGGGTGGGCTGGAAGGGGAGCAGAACCCACATAAGGGTAATAGGCAGCCTTAGGGGGTATCAGGAAGGAGGGATTGGCTTTAATTGGGAGTGGTGGTTTTTCCAGGCTTTATCAACCTGCATGTGACTCTGACAAGATGCTTGTTTACATCGATATATTAACCAGGTCTTTGGGGGAAATTTAAAAGGAAAGGCAGTCAACTGTGAGAATATTACCAACAGATTCCCATTTAACTCCTAATAACTAGCATAGGCTGGGACTATCTGAAACAGTTTCATGATATCACAGAGAGTCACAAGAGACATAGAAAGACCCAAGATCAAGCCTAGCACCTTCAGGCAGGTATAGTATTGTATATACAATTGAGACCCAGGCAGGTTTAGTGATGTTTCCAAAATCATACCACTAGTAAGGGACCTTTGTAGGGATCCTAAGACCTACTAGATTTGGGATTACAATCCAAGTCCTCGTGTTGTTCAGGTTGCCCTACAGAAAAGTATACAGCCAGGGCGATTAGAGTGACGGCTAAAGTCTCATTATTGCTCCACTGGCCAAACGTGTGCCCCATCAGCATATATACTGACTGTAGACATTTTTGTCAAGGTTAGATAATAAGAGCAAAATCCAGGCATCTAATATGTGCAGTGACTTCTCCCCACTCTCGTGGATGTTGTTGGCAATTCCTCTGGTGGTGTCTGGGTAGGAGAGCAATGAACAAGCCCTATCCATTAAAGTGAGGGCAGCTGAGCCATTTCCTGGGCAGAGCAACCAGAGGAATTGTTCTAGACCCTGAGTCAACTCCCTTCAATGTCAGACTTCTCCCTCCTTTCCACATGGCACAGTGAGTCACAAAGCAGTCTTTGGGAGGGAAGAGGGGGCAGCTCAACTAGCTGGTTTTCAAAAAGGCTCGAGACCCTTGTATATATACAACCAGAACATTACAAGGCAATAAAAAGGAACAAATTAGTGATACACAAGACAGTGTGGACCAGTCTTACAGAGATCAGGATGTATGAAAGAAACAGACACAAGAGAGTATGTACTGTATGATATACCATTTATGTGAATTTCAAAACCAGTCAAAACTAATTGACAGTGACAGTAGTTAGAACAGTAGTTACCTGGATGGGAAGTGGAGAGATATGGCTGCTGACTGGGGTGAGCGTGTTATGTTGGGTTATGGAAATATTCTGTATCTTAGTCTGGCTGGTGAGCACTTTAGTATTTCCATGTGTAAACAATCATCGTGCTATATGCTAACAGTGTGCTTGATGTATCCCAATAAAAGTATGTGTAGCCTGTATGCACACTCAAGTATCTATTCAGTGATTTGGAGTTTATTTTTACAATTATGTTTTTGTTTTCTTTTTCCCATGAGGAAACCCCACAACAGTGTTACCATCAGTAAGAAATGGTGTCATTCAAGTGGCCAACAGACACATGAGGAAGTGTTCTCGATCACTAGCCATTAGAGAAATGCAAATTAAAACCACAATGAGATACCATCTCACCCTGGCATTACTGGCATGAATCAAAAACACTGGAAATAACAAATGTCGGAGAGGTTGCAGGGAGATCGGAACTCTTATGCACTGCTGGTGGGAATGCAAAATGATACAACCATTTTGGAAAATGTTATGATGCTTCCTTAGAAAGCTAGAAATAAAAATACCATATGATCTAGCAATCCCACTCCTAGGAATATGTCCTAGGGAAATAAGTGCCATCACACAGATAGACATGTGCACACCAATGTTCATTGCAGCATTGTTCGCAATAGCAAAAAGATGGAAACAACCTAGATGCCCATCAACAGATGAATGGACAAACTATGGTACATACACACAATGGAGTATTATGCAAAGATAAAGAACAATGATGAATCTATGAAGCATCTCATAACATGGATCAAACTGGAGGACGTCAAGCTGAGTGAAATAAGTCAATCACAAAGGGACAAATATTGTATGAGACCTCTACTGTAAAAACTCAAGTAAAAGTTGACACACAAAAAGAAACAATCTTTGTTAGTTACGAGGGATAGAAGGGGTTGGGGGGAACTAAATAGACAATAGATAAATGGTAACTTTGGTGAAGGGTAAGACAGTACACAATACTAGGGAAACCAGCACAACTTGTATAAGGAAAGGTCATGGAAGCTCCATAGATACATCCAAACTCCCTGAGGGACTGAATTGCTGGAAGGAGGGCTGTGGGGACCCTGGTCTTGGGGAACATCTAGCTCAATTGGCATAACACAGTTTATAAAGAGAATGTTCTACATTCTACCTTGGTGAGTAGCATCTGGGGTCTTAAAAACTTGTGAGCAGCCATCTAAGATACTTCACTGGTCTCACCCCTTCGGGAGCAAGGGAGAATGAAGAGAACAGGATACAAGGAAAAGATTAGTCCAAAGGACTAATGGACCACAGCTACCAAGGCCTCCACCAGGCTGAGTCCAGTACAGCTAGATGGTGCCCGGCTACCACCACTGACTGCTCTGACTGGGATCACAACAGAGGATTCTGGACAGAGCTGGAGAAGGATGTAGAACAAAATTCTAACACACACAAAAAAAACCCAGATTTACTGGCCTGACAGAGACTGGGGAAACCCAGGGAGTATGGCCCCCAGACACCCTTTTAGCTCAGTGTTGAAGTCACTCCCAAGGTTCACCGTTCAGCCAGGGATTGGACAGCCCCATAAAACAAAACGGGAGTAATCAGACACAGAAGTCCAGGGACAAGGCCTAGAAGGCAGGAGGGGACAGGAAAGCTGATGATAGGGAACCCAAGGTTGAGAAAGGACAGTGTTGACATGTTGTGGGGTTGTTAACCATTGTCTTAGGGTAATATGTGTAGTAACTGTTTAATGAGAAACTATTTGTTCTGTAAACCTTCATCTAAAGTACAAAAAGAAAAAAAGAAATATCTATGTGACATCAGATTGACAACAGCAACTCAAAAGGTTTGATGGGAAGTCTAGGGGGTAGTGAGTTGAAGATAATGGTGATGGAATAATTTGGAAAAGGACAGTAAGAATAACAGCATAACTGGAAGAATGTAATCAACGTCACTGAATTGTGCATGGAGAAATTTTTGAAACGGTGCATCTTTGGCTATGTATATTTTCACCAAAAAAAAAAAAAAAAAAAAAAGATCCTCCAAGGTTGAGAAGGGAGAATGTTGATATGTCGTGGGGTTGTTAACCAATGTCATAAAACAATATGAGAAACTATTTGTTCTGTAAACCTTCATCTAAAGTACAATTTAAAAAAAATGAGAAATGGTGTTTGTATTTAGATGCCTGGAGGCTAGATTATATTTATGGTTATTAGAAAATTGTTTCTGAGGAAGGCCAGCCCCTACTAAATCAGTAATCAGTCTGTGAGCGGTGAACCTGAAGGTAGACTATGAGTCAAATACATTTATTCTGACAGGATCAAATCGTACTGACATCTCAGTCATGGTCTCAGTGCCTCCCTAGTTAGCCCAGGAAAGATTATAGCACATGATCGATCACTGAAGCTCATTCAGAGCCATCCTCAAAACTGTGGAATCCGTGTACTAAAAACACAGCGACGCTCACTAATTCAGGGGGCAGTGGATGCCTATGTGGGTTTTGTTTTTTTTTTTTCCCCCAAGCATGTGGTTTGATTTATCCTTGGAGGCACAACTATGGCCAAAGATGAAGATAATTATTATCAGCAACACTATTATTATCAGCAGCATAGTAACAATTTCTAAAATTATTATCAGCAACATTATATAGATAGAAGACTCCTCCCCTTTTATTTTGTTTTTTAAATGTGGGTAATAAAATACAAAAAAATCCCCACAGGATAACAAAAATTTCTAACTTTTTAGTTTGAACACATGCTGATATTTCTTAATGGCAGGGTCAGGATTGCTGGAAAACCCATCGGTACCTTTCCATAGTTCCCAACACAAATAAGTGACTGGACGTGGAAACATTAGTATGTTTGAATTGCCAATTCTATGCCTTTGCTTCTCTACCAAATGTTAAAATTTTGGCATTTATTATACACTTTTGGTTACTCAGATGAGAAAAAAAAAGATTGGTAAGATTTGACTTAATAACGACCAGGTAACAGAAGGAATATGTTACTAATGCAGAATTTTTCTCTTTAACATAAATTCACGTGGCAGAATGTATTAGAGAGTTTACTGGGAGATGAGATAGGGATGGGAACATCAGAATTTGCTGGAATGTAGTGCTGGGTGCAAATCTAAAGACTACATCTTGCTTATTAAAATGCCCAGGAAACATGTTTTCTTTCAATATACCTAATCCTGATAAGATGTGAAAGCAAAGGTCATTATGTAGCTACTGGTTTGCAGCAGCCTCTTCCAGGACTCCAGGGTAATTTGAAGAGCAAGCTTTCCCATCCTCCTCAAAAGTATAGAAGAGAATGAAAATGCTTTTTCTCAGGAAGGACACACTGTAGAAATGCTAAGAAAGCGACAATGTATTTTTTCCAATAAAGAGGCCTTTTGTCCTTCCTCAGGTTACCGTCCAATCCATTGCATGTTCACAAACAAAGAAACCACAATTGCATCAAGGTTATGCTGCAATGAAATAATAAATCATGGTTAAGATAGTTCTTCACTGTTTTTTAATAGGAAAAAAAGGTACTGTTGTTAGGTGCATTGAGTTGGTTCCGACTCATAGTGACCCTATGTTCGACAGAATGGAACACTGCCTGGTCCTATGCCATCCTCACAATCATTATGCTTGAGCCCGCTGTGTCAATCCATCTTGTTGAAGTTCTTCCTCTTTTTCACTGACCCTCTACTTTACCAAGCATGTCAAGAAATCAAACGACGTATTGCATTGGGCAAATCTGCCGCAAAAGACCCCTTTAAAGGGTTAAAAAGCAAAGACGTCACTTGGAAGACTAAAGTGTGCCTGACCGAAACCATGTATTTTCAATCACCTGATATGCATGGAAAAGCTGGACAATCAATAAGGAAAACCGAAGAATTGATGCCTTTAATTATGGTGTTGGCAAAGAGGACTGAATATACCACGGACTACCAGAAGAACAAAAAATAAATGTCTTGGAAGAAGTCCAGCCAGAGTGCTCCTTAGGAGGGAGGATGGTGAGACTTTGCCTTATGTACTTTGGAAAAAATATAGAGAGGATAAAATCCCATCCTTGTTTTACAAATGAGCAAGCTGAAGCCAGATAGGTAAAGTTACCTGCCCACAGTCACCCTCTTACAGTGGTTCTCAAAGGATCCTTCTTGCAGCAACAGCATTGGCTTCACTTGGGAACTCAGAAACGCAAAAATCCCAGGCCCAACCCAGGCCTACTGAATCAGAGGCCCTGGAGGTGGGGCCCAGGAGTCTGTCTTAAAAGAATTCCAGCTGATTCTGATGTAGCTAAAATTTGAGAACCACTACCAGTGGTGGTTGTCAGGTGCCGTTGAGTTGATTTTGACTCATAGCCATCCACGTGACAGAGTAGAACTGTCCCCTAGACCCATGTGACAGAGTAGAACTGCCTCATAGGATTTTCTAGGCTGTAATCTTTAAGGGAGCATGTAGTCAAGTCTTTTCTCCTGCTGAGCGGCTGGTGGGTTCCAACTGCCCACCTTCCAGTTAGCGGCCAAGCGCTTAGTTTAACCATTGCACCACCAGGGCTCCTTCACACTCTAGGGTAGTAAGTATACATAGCCTTTAGTAGAAGGTCAGACACTGTCTCCCTCTGTGACGCTTACATTATCTAGCCAACAACACTTTTTCAGATTTCGTCTTTTTCAAGCCATTCATATCAGTCTTAAGCCAGTCTGATATTACTTTCTCAAATACCGTTTCTAATGTCACTGTCACAAAACCCTTAAGGGCTGGATCTGACAGGCTAGAGGTGTGCTAAACCAAGCGCCTCACTTCCAGGGAAGGACGCTGAGGTGAGGGGAGATCCAATGCCTTGACTGCAGTCAACAGCTAGCAACAGGGCAGAGGGACATATGGCAACTGGGAACCTCAAATCATAAGTCCTGGTTTTTTATAGCTGAGAAGCAACACCATTTGCATTGCAGGGATTCTGAACCTTCAGGTAGGCGGGAAGTCTCAGGCTCTGATTCTGAGCAGCTCAAGGCCATTTAGCAGCAGTTTCTGATACAGAAAGTAAAGAAAATAAAGATTCAACAGCCCTCTTGCCTCTGAGGTGAGGGAATAATTAAGAAGTTAATGCTAACTTTCCAAAGAGGAGATGCATTATTTACATTACCATCAATTACCTGCCTACTTATTGTATTCTATGCCATAACTTTTTCACAACTCACAATAAAATGCTATACATTTATAGATTCAGTTTCTCTGAGTCCATTCCGACTCACGCAGACCCCGTGTGAGTCAGAGTAGAACTGTGCTCCGTAGGGTTTTCAGTGGCTGATTTTTCAGAAGCAGATCACCAGGCCTTTCTTCTGAGGTGCTGCTGGGCAGACTTGGACTTCTTCCAACCTTTTGGTTAGCATCCAAGAGCATAAACTGTTTGCACCACCCAGGGCCTCCATATCTGTAGCTGCTGAAATCTAATACCATCAATTTTTGATCCTTACTCTATAGAGTCACTATGAGTCAATGGCAACATTTTTTTTTTTAAATGGGAGGTATGTTTTGGTCCACATTTGTTTCCCGATGCACCCATTTATGTAGCAAGAGCAGTTGGTCTTGCATATCACATCTTCCAATAGTTATTTTATTATTTTTAAAATAAATGTTCGAATCATGAAACCTTATTGCTCTAAGGGACGGTACTTAATCATCTGCTTCAACTGCCCTTATAAAAGAGAACAGTCACAGAGGGACACAGAGGGAAGACGGCCATCTGATGATAGTGTCTTGCTGCCATAAGCCGAAGAATGCCTGGGGCTACTAAAAGCTGAGAGAGACAAGAAAGGATCTTCTCCCAGAGACTTTGGAGAGAATATAATCTTACCAACGCCCTAAATTCAGACTGCTTGCCTTCAGAACTGTGAGACAATACATTTTTGTTGTTTAAAGCCACCTGCTTTGTGGTACTTTGCTATAGCAACCCAAGGATACGAATCCACTTTGCCCTGAAAGAGTTTCTTTGGGAATAAAAATTCTTTGTCATTGGTTTACCACTGAGTAGCCAAGCGCTGTGGCTTCCTTTTCTTGTATACAGTTAGGAAACTGATATTCTGTTTTTTCAGGAGGGTATCCTTCTTACTTAAGATACAAATATTAAAGAAAGAGGGTCAACCACTTCTTTATGTAGCAAAGGGCAAAAGGTCAGTCTTCTTTGGCTAGCCCTCCGGGTTGTTTCTCATATGACGTTTCCTAAGACACAAAGCAAAATTGAAATGACTGCTTTGAAGTGAAATTCCAAGATACGATGTATTTAGCAATTACTATAAGAGACAGCAAGGTTCAAAAACCCTAAATAATTTATTCTGCAGTGGAATGCTTAAAGACCATTTGGTCAGCAGGGGACTTATTTGACATGAGGCTGGTGTGCTTTCTCTATTATTATTTTTTTTCCTAAATTTTGTTTATTTTGTTGTTGTTGAGAATATACACAACAAAACATACACGAATTCACAGTACAGTTTAGTGACATTAATTACATTCTTCGAGTTGTGCAACCTTTCTAACCTTCCTTTTCTGAGTTGTTCCTCCCTTATTAACATAAACTCACTAAGAATGTCTATAAACATTAAATTTCTTTTTTTTTTAAAGCAAATGCCTAGTTCGTGGTAAGTTTTTTTTTTTTTTTTTAAATTTGCCTACAGCTTCTTTCTGCAAGAATTTTGACAAATGCAGCTGCGTTCTTAGAATATACTAACACCAACTAAGTGTAGTGACTTAAATTATGTGGTGATTGAAATATTTTGGAAAGTTTCTCTGTTGGCTGAAATAGAAATCGTGTTGGAAATTCCTATAAATATTTTTGTGCAGACTACAAATACATGTCTCAGTGTTTTGCAATCATGCATCCTGGCTGTTTTTAGCACCTACTACCCTGAATTATGTAGTTCAAATATAGTTCCTATTCCACCTGGGAATTTCCTGGTATCTTTCTCTTTTCCTTTAGCTCAATAATAAAACTTCACAAAATGTCGGGCAGAAGTCTATCCAGTGGGTTTTTAGAGTGAAGATAGATAATATTTGTAATTACACAGAAATGTTCCCCATGGATTTGTTATGTTGGCAGTGGATGGATATTGGGAAATTAGAGGATATGAGAAGGTTTTAATCAGTTTTCAGTGTTGTCACTTTCTGCCCCCACAATATTCATGTGTCCTCTGCTTCTCCATCCTTCTATGTGCTGCTTTTCATTAGACCAGCAGAACTCATTTACTACAGGAATATTCCTCTTCGTGTTCTGTGATGATGGCTAACAAAAGGACTTCCACCTCCCAAGTTAATTTTTTTCTTTTAGTAAAAATTTCATTGTAGTATAATGTACATATAGAAAACTGCACAATTCTTAAGTGTATAACAATTAATTCTCACAAAGTGAACATACACCATCAGTCATCACCAGGACTTTGAACCAGTTTGTTCTGGTTCAAACCCCTGCTGAGAATTTGCATCCCCCCCCCACCCCCCGACCCCAGATGTACTGAATCAGAACCGACATTTTAACAAGATCCCCAGGTGATTCTTATGTATAATAAATTTGGAAAACTACTGCTCTACTAGTGGTTCTCAGAACTGGTCCCTAGCCAGAAGGATTAGCATCGCCTGGGAACTTGTTAGAAAAGCAAATGTGATGATTCATTCTACAGATTAGAAAACAGAAAACCAACAGCACCCTGAAAACCATCCTTATGCTCTTCCAGTTACCAACTCCCAAAAGATAACCACTGTCCCGACTTCTAATTTCATACATCAGTTCTGCTTTTGAATGTTTTGTAAATAGAGTCTTTCAATATGTCCACTTGTTTTCTGGCTTATTTTGTTCAAAATTTCATTTGTGAGATTAATTTGTTTTGTTTCCTTTAACATTAATTTTGATTTGTATTGCCGTATAATATTGGGTTGCTTGACTAAAACACAATTTAATTATCCTTTGTATTCCCAGTAGATATTTGGGTTGACCTTTGGATTATTTATTTGTGGCTATTACAGATAGTGCTTCTAGAAATATTTTGGTACATGGTTTTGGTGAACATATGTATGGATTTCTGTGGCTGTGTATGTGGAAGGAGTCCCTGGGTGGTGCAAAAAATGGACGTGTTATACCATGAGGTACTATTGTATAGTTTTCTGAAGTCGTTATACCAATTTACATTCACCCCAGCAGTGATAGGAAATTTTAATTGTTCCACACACTTGCCAGAGCTTGGTATTGTTGGTCTTTTCATTGTAGGCAATTTGGTGAGTGTGTTTTCTAGATAAATAAAAGTAGTTGAGCACCTCTTCATATACTTATAGGCTCTTTGTATATAGGCAGTCCCAGGTTATGAACATCTGACTTATGGACAACTTATACTTGCCCGTGAATGATAATGTAAATTTGCCCTCACTCTGAAATGATTGAACCAATCCCTACTATTAATAAATTCTGTATCCTCTTTGTAAAGTAACTGTGGAAGTCTTTTTCCCGTCTTTCTATTCAACTGTTTGATAGTTTCTTACTTATTGATAGGAATTCTCAATATATTCTAAAAAATACTCTCTTAAATATTTGCATTGTGAATATCTTCTACCAATCTGAAGGTTGTTTTTTCATACTCTTAATGGTGTTTCTTAATGAAGAAAAGTTCCTTGTTTTAATATTTTATTTATAATTATTTCCTTATGGCTATTGATTTCTGTGTCCTGTTTAATAAGCCTTTGCTTCCTCTATCATTATAATGTTTTATTTTTTTTTTCCTAGAAGCTTCTGTTGTTTTACTTTTAACATTTAGGTCTCTACTCTACCTAAAATTTATTTTTGCATATAGTTTAAAGTAAGGTTCAAGTTTTATATTTTTCCATCTGGATATACAATTAACTCAATTGTTCATTGATCTATTTGTGATTCTTGTAACTTATACCACAATTTCTCAATTAATGTAATTGAAAAATAAGCCTTGATAACTAGTGATGTGAGTCCCCTAGCTTTGTTTTCTTCCTAAAGATTGTCTTGGGAATTTTGGTTCTTTGAATTTCCATATATTAATTTAGAATTTGATTTCAAGAAATACCAAATATATATATATATATATATATTCTGTTAGGATTTTAATTGGGACGGTCCTGAGTCTATAAATCAATCTGGAGAGACATGATGTCTTCTAAATATTGAGCCTTTCAATCCGTGTGCCAGGTATATTTCTCCATTTATTTAAAATTTCTTAATTTTTCTCAGTACTATTTAGTAAGTTTTGATTTAGAGTTCTTACCATCTTTTGTTAGATTTGGAGCCCTAGTGGCGCAGTGGTTAAGTACTTGGCTGCTAACTAAAAGATCAGGAGTTCGAATCTACCAGCTGCTCCTTGGAGACCCTATGGGGCAGTTCTACTCTGTCCTATAGGGTTGCTATGAGTTGGAAATGACCCAACAGCAACGGGTTTGGTTTTTGTTGTTGTTGTTGTCAGATTTGTTCCTAGGTATTTAATGGGTCTTGTGCTATTTTAAATGGCTTGGTTTTAACATTTTCAATTTTCTACTTCTTTTTCAGATATATAATTACAAGTGATTTTGGAAATTAACATTCCATCTAGGCACATTGCTAAATTTACTTCTTAATTCAAATATTTTTTAGATTCCTTTGGGTTTTCTATACAAATAGTAACAGTTTGAATGTGTCCTTTATGGGTCTTATACCGTACATTTCTTTTCCTAGCCTTATTATACTGGCTAGGACTTCTGGTAAAATAAAAGTGATAATAACATTTAATTATCAATTTAAAGGCAAACACTTTCAATATTTCACTATTAAGTATGATGTTTACTGTAGGAGTTTTTGTAGATACTCACTGTAAGATTAAGTAATTACCTCTCTATTATGAGTAATTACTCCTACATATATTTTAGTCCATATTGCATTTTTTAGTTTTTTCTTATTTTTATTTACTTATATATCTGCTTTTCCCATTTCTTCTTTATTCTTTCTTGTGTTTCCATGTTTCCACCTGAGATCATTTCGTTTTGATCTAGTGGATTTCTGCTGACAACCCATTCTCTCAGCTTTTGTTTACCTGGGAATTTCTGTATTTCATTTTACTTTAAAGGACAATTTTACTTCTTATAGAATTCAATATCGCCAGTTGTTTTCCACGAACCTCTTAAAGATGTCATTACATTGTCTTTTTAATTTCTGTTGAAAAATCATTTGACAATCTTATTTTTGCTTGATTGAAGTGAATGTATCTTTTATCCGTGGCTGCTGTGAAGGATTAGTTTGTTTCTTAGTAGTCTTAATATGATGTTCTCAAGTACGGTTTCTTTGAATCGCTTAGAGTTTTAAACATTGTTTAAATCTTTTTAAAACTAGTAAATCTCTTAAACTAGTAAAACTTGTAAATCTTTTTAAAACTAGTAATATCTTTTACTAGTTTTGGAAAAAAAACTGTACATTATATCTACAAATATTATCACCATCCCATGATCTCTCTTTGCCCCCTGTTAGACTCCAATTACATATTTGTTGGGTTTTTCCCACTGTTTATCATTTATCCCTTATGCTCTTTGTCATATTTCCAATCATTTCTGCTCCCCATAATTCACCCCTATGCCTAGAGTCAGTGACTGCTTGAGGGAGCAAAGCATCTCATAGAATGGTAGCTCATGTCTCGGTAGTTTTCTTAAGAATCTTGACCCCGCAAGAACTGATTGCCTCACTAGCTCTTGGAATGCTCTCAAACATATTTTTTTCCCGGTTATAAATTTTATTAAACTTTTCTTGTTGCTCTCAGTAAGCACAACTCCTGTATTTCTTTTAATTCAAAAATTCAATTCAGCACATATCTATTGAGCTATAAAATTCTACAATTCAGTTATTCGAAGTACAAGAAGTTTCTCTCATGGAGATTATTCTCCTTCTGGTTACATGATAATGCATCATTCTCTTAGTAACTTGTCAGAAGCAGTGACAACTCTCTTCTTTGAACTGGTCTTACTTTGGTATTGTTAAATATGAAGAGATGGAGGTGTAAAAACACCAAGAGACAAAGCCTAGTCAAATATTTATTGTCATCATTTTTTTTTTTATACCCAAGACAATGTATGTTACTAGTATTTGCCTCTAATCAGAAGCAAGTTGGAGTGGAGTGGGGGGCATGCCTAGGTGATGACTTTACAGTAAAGAGATGTTTTAAACCTTTATTACCTCTCTATGGCAGAAACAGTGGGTAATATTCAGTTATAACTCTTTTGTCTCATTGGAAGCTCCAAAGGACAGTTCCCATTAAATTCTTTCTGAGAAACATTGAACAACTAGCAAGCCTCATTTCTGGCAAAGAAAAAAAAAAATCTAATTTTTTTAGACATTATATATTCTCTTCTCCTTTAGTAGTTTGTATAATTAATTTCTGGGAGATGACACACAAGACCTAATATAATTTGCTTAGTAGTTACAGTTTATTAAAGTTGGCCTCATTCCCAGAGAAAGAGAGAAATAAGTGATGCACTGTTAGCATCATGGATTTTTCTGGCTTTTGTGAAGTTGAACTTTGACTGGGGAGGAAGGGTCTCTCAAGAAGTCTAATGACAAAACTCAAATCCTGATACAAATTTAGTGAAAAGGTTTCATATAAGATTTCATATAAAATTTTCATTTATATTCTTTTCAATTGTCTATTCTCTGGCTTAAAGTATCAGATCTAAAGATATGTTTCCATAATCACAAAGCAAAATATCCTTCCTGTTTGGTCAAAACGAAGAGAACAGTTTGTTTATTTTTTTTTCCTCACAGTTTCAATTTCAGCCAATATTATATCTATGAATTATTAGAAATTGAAAGTTTTGTGAAATTTTTTTTTACCCAATTGACAGGTAATTGATTTTAATTAAAGTGGAGAAATGTCTTCTGTCCTGTTGTAGTAAGCTCACCCACATGGTATAAAGTACCAAAGCTTTGTGTTTCCTGAAAGTTAGATTTAACTGACACATCTTGATTACCAAGATAGCACTTTTCTTTTAAAATGTATATTTATTTTTTAACCAAATCATAGCAATTTAAATTTTAGGAGAAAAATTATAAAACATTGCGTCTCATATATCTGTTTTGTTTTTTAATGTTTAATTGTGCAGTATTTCAAATTCAAACAGAATGAAAAGAATAGCAAATTTTGACAGATATTCAAGAGCTCTCACCCAACCCTTGATTTAAAAACATGAACATTTTTCCATATACCTTTCAACCATCTAACAGAGAAAATCTTACGCTGTGGAAAGGGAGACCTGTACAAGAATACGTGTTGAAGCACACTTGTTAGCAGCCGAAAAGTGGAAGGAACCCAACTGTCCATCCATAAGGGAACTGATAAATGATGGAGGAATACGATCTAGCCTATTTCTCCATCATTTATCAATTCCCTTTTCTAAATTTATAGAACAATTTTCATAAATATGGGAAAGGAGGGAAGTAAAGGGTGTGGTGGGACTTCACCACTACCTACAACATTTGCTATTTTTACCTGATTATTTTTAAAAACAAAGCTATCAAAGCAATGTATATGTATTGTAAACATTTTTAGAACTAGATGAAAGTAAAAAGAAAAACCCCCTATAATAAATATTAATATTACCACCCAGAGATAGTTATTATTATTTTGATGTATTTTCTTCTACTTTTTTCCTAAAAAAAAAAATATATATATATATATATATATATATATATAAATAATTATTCTTTGGTAAATTAGGTAGATAGATAGATATCACAAATAATATTCGGTCCATCTTACACTTCGTTTTTCATCCTGCTCTTTCCCAATTGACATTATTTAGTATGAATATGAGCCTTAAATGTATTTGATTTTCTGATATAAGATGTTAACTTAATGGTTTCATAATTATATCACATCAGTATAATATATTTTATTTAACCATCCTCCATGACTGGATATTTATGCTTCAATTCTCCATAAACAACTTTGCACATAAATCTTTGTGATCATCCTTGAAGAATTTCTTAGTATAAACATCCAAATGTGTAATGAGTGGGCCAAATGGTGTGAACAGTTTAAGGCTTTTGAGCTACCTTACCAAATTGTCCTCCAGAAAGGTGATAGTGATAAACAACCTCATTAGCACTTTATGAGAACACCCCTGTCAGTCATCTTGGATAAGAATGGGTGTTTTTAAAAATGAACTATGCCTATCTGATGGAGAGAAATTGTGTTCTTGCTCATTTGAATGAAAAATTAGGCATGTGTTGTCCCATCATACATTATGACTGATGCATTATAAAGTTAAGAAGATTTCTGTTTTATAAGGGAAAAAAAACTGTCTATGCTGTCTATGTATCTGTAGGAAAAAATTTCCCCTTTCCAACAGAGGTGAACAAATGCCCATCACAGAAGTTCGAGAAGAGGAGTATTGTTAGCTTGAATTTAGAAATCCTAGAGATAGACTGGAGCCCTGGTGGCACAGTGGTTAAGAGTTCAGCTGCTAACCAAAAGGTCGGCAGTTCAAATCCACCAGCCTCTCCTTGGAAATCCTCTGGCGCAGTTCTACTCTGTCCTAATGGACTCTGACTAGAATCAACTCCATGGCAACGGGTCTAGAGATAGATGATTCTCTGCAGTGAGTTGCATCCCAGTTTTACCCTTTCTTTTCCCCATAATCTCAAGAGCAAAGAAAAAAAACTCTAGTTTTGAGAAATAGTTCCATAATTACTGTGGCATTCTATGAAAATGTAGTGGATCTTATTGTCTATATATCCAATGACAAATGAAACCATTACTAGAGGAACTGGGGAACGGATTGACTCACGTGAAACCCTTTACAAAACACAAAACCCTAGACGTCATGGATCTTTATAGGCTGAGGGGGTGGGAGGTTAATAATGTTATGCAGAAGCTATAGTCTTGGGTGAAATGTGTGAGTATTTTTCAGCATGGAACCAATCTTGAAGTTACTATTCCTACAAAGAATGAAAGCATAATAAAAATCACTCTTGTACCACCATAGTATGCCAGAGACTCTTGGGAGAGAAACAGAGAATGTTTCAGGGGTGAGAGGGACAAGGAGAGGGCACAGATGCCTGAATTGCTCACAAGTTTTGGGAGGCTCATCTCCAAATAAAATACACATGCGTACCGAATAAGTTCCAAGCCAAGAGAAACTCTTTAAGCACATGCACGCAAAGGAGAGTTTCAAGGTCAGAGAAATACGGTAAAGAGAGAGTTAGTATTTAAAGTGTAAATTTTGGACAATTACAGATTGATATGAAGGAGAAAATCAGAACAAATAAGCACAAGTGACTGTTCACTAAAGGGCTCAACAATTCCTTATCAATGTGGCACTTCCCAGGTCCTTAATATATGTTTGGTGAATGAATAAATGAAGTTATTTCATTATATCTATTTAAAAATATTTTTGTTTATGTTGGTATTCACATACATACTTTTCCCTAAATAAATAAATGTGATTAATTATATATTTTTAAGGTAATCTCTTTTTCTTATCTTTCTTGTTCTTATTTTGTTGGTGTCCTCTCCTCTTCATTTCCTTATTCCCATCAACCTCTCCCTTTCACTAGATAACCCGTATTAATAACCTATTGTGTACCTGTTCATGTTTTTCTTTTTACTCAAGTAATAATTGTACATGTATGCATGTGTGCGCATACACCGTCAAGGAAGTTTTGGGTATTAATCCTTCAACAACGGAATCACATGAGATCATACCCAATGTCTTGCTTTTCTCATGAAACTATATGTAATGAAGATTCCTCAAGCCATCTGATATACCTGTATTTGATTTTATAATGACTGTATAATACTATACAGATATGCCACATTTATTCACCCTTTCCTCTATGGATGGCTACTCGCCCTGTTCCACATTCACCTTGTCCTATGCCCTTACCTATCCGTGCTTATATTTCTATGAGACAAATTCTCAGGCATGGGACAGTCTGGCCAAAGGTCTATATACTTTTAATTTTAATAGACATTGAAAAATTTCTTCCAAATATAGTGGAGTTAATATTTCTACTAACAATGTTTTTATTTCTATATACATGGAAACCTATATACATACATTTTCATATGTACATACGCATACTTAAAATTTAAATTATTTTTTCAGTATAGTGTAGATTTTTAACAGTTTTAGTCTTTAAAAAAAAAAATCTGTTACTAGAACACTCTAATGGGGGAGTGTTTTTACCCCAGCCCTTCTCCCTATCATTGAAGAGGAGGTGTTCTGATTCAGGTAAAGCATCCATAATTGGACTATGCTGCTGGAGTTTGTGCTTTTTGAGGGAGAAACAGGGAGGCTTCATCTTCTTTTTCTGGCAAAAAAGTCCCCCTTTCTTTTGAGATGTTTCTATTTCTTAGGAATCCCTTTCTTTTGGGTCAATAAGGACCATTCTGTTAGGGTAAGGTAGAGCACCATGTTGATCAGAAAGATAGTCCAGAACCAGAGTAGGGTCTGGGAAACAGATCATGGAGGCAGTTAGGGTGCTTTTTCTTCAAGAGAGAAGGAGTCATTGGGGACCTAGCTCATTTGGGTAAGAAGACCAGAGATGGATTTGTTTCCAAGCCCTAGCTAGGAATAAATTACACGTGTTCCCCTGAAGTGTCTTTGCTACTTACTTCCCTCAGAAGTGTGGTAGCAGTAGAAGCTGGCTAGTTGAGGATTCCAGCACTGGGTCCCGGCCTTTGCACGCTGTCCCTCAGAGGTAACACTAACAGTCCGTATAAAGCTTTTAGCTAAAGAACCCCATCTGATGACATTGTGATAAACATCTACCCTCGGTGGGCTCCATCTGACCGCCCAATAAAGATGACAGTGCCAGAGAGGGCAGAACATTTTCACATACCTGTCATTACACAATCTATTTTTATTCTACTGTTGGATCCCCTTTTTTCCTAGGGTTCTAAATTTTCAAGTTCCTCTGGAAATTATATATGATTGAAGATGAACCTAATGATGTAAGAAGTGGTGAATCATATATTTGGTTTGATGTCTGGTTTGTAGGCCAGTTGATATGGGTTCTTGTACTGTATTTGCTTCTGTCTCATTACAAAAACATGGGGCTTCAATTTCCTCAAAGGTAAAAATGATGAAACTAGAATAGAAGTGGTGGTTTTTAAAATTCCCAACTGTTCTAATATTCTATTTGACTTTTGCTCCAGATGAATATTCTGTTGCTCAATGTCGTGAACTCATCTTCATGTAGAAGTTACAAATCTTTGGTCTGTAAACTCAATCTGTCTCTCCCATGTGTTTTTGACACGTGTAATTTTAGGAAAGCTAGAAATCAATGTAGCATTTAAAAATCAAATCTCACCATAATAATCAGATTTTCTAGCTTCTCTTAGAAATCAGAATATCTGTTAACACTTGTCAGGAAGAGAACAAGGGCAAGCCCTTTGGAAAGGATGGCTTCACCACCAGTGTTCTCCAAACGCTGAGGCTGAGGATTTAGTGCTCCTCTGTCCTACAGGGTAGCTATGTGTTGGGATAGACTTGACGGCAACGGGTATCATCACATGTGTACTGCTGGTTTCCTAACAGGACGTCTGCTTTGCTCATTCTCATTTTCTGCTTTTTCTCTGTAGAGGCACGTGCTGGTGATCACTTGTCGTCCCGCTCATTGCTCATTCTGAAACCTAAAAAGTTAACGAAAGGATTTTGTGACCATGTGGATCATGTAATAAGTAAACAAAGTTAAGAGTAATCGAATTATCTAGATGTGATTGGATTAGGAAACAGCTAAGGATACAAACTGAGAACAGAAAATAGGGTATGAAAAGAAGATTTTTCTTAAGCAAATATCTCAGTTTTAGATCATTTCCTGTCTTCCCTTCAGCCCCTCATTGGTTAGGTTAGAGAGTGTATATGTGGTGTTATTTTTGTTAGTTGCCTTCAAGTCAATTTTGACTCATGGCAACCCATGTGTTACAGAGTAGAGCTCCATATGGTTTTTTTTTTTTTTTTTTTTTTTTGGCTTTAATCTTAATGGATGAAGATCGCCAGGCCTGTTCTTCTACAGTACCACTGAGTGGGTTCAAACTGCCAATCTTTAGGTTACCAGTTGAGTGCAAACCGTTTGCGCCACCTATGTTATTTATCTCATGTTATTTTGTTTCTTCCCTCTAGGTTCCTTAGAGGATCCCTGGTGGCACAGTGGTTAAGAGCTCGGCTGCTAACCAAAAGGTCAGCAGTTCAAATCCACCAGCCACTCCTTGGAAACCCTATGGGGCAGTCCTACTCTGTCCTATAGGGTTGCTGTGAGTCAAAATCAGCTTGAGGGCAATGGGTTTTTTTTTTTTTTTTTTTTTTGGTTTAGGTTCCTTAGAGTCATCAGGGTGGGTAGAAGAGGGGAGACAGAAGGCGGCAAGAGAGAAAGAAGAATAAAAGAGGTCAGCAGTGATGGGAGTGAAGCTTGTACTATGATTATATTTTGTCACAGTATCTTCAATATCAAAGACTATTTACCAAAAAGAAGATAAAATTGCCCCCTTTCTGTGCCATTGATGGTAAATGTCAGCTACCAAAGACTCCTTAGCATTGTATTTTCCTGCTAAAGAAAGACTTGCTTCAATTCTATGCTTACCTAAGACTATGCGTTGACAGAGGTCTTCATTTATGATGCATTTGTCATTCTCTATGAATGTCAGACTGGGAAATCTTAATTAAAATTAGGGAGACACCAAATCACAGCCTAAATTTAGTCCACTGTAAAACAAGTGAATTTCCCTTATTTTGGGTTTTATCTTTGCACATGTGTGTTTTGTGTTCTAAAATGCAAACATACAAATTTTCTGTTAGAAATGTCTCTTGAGTTCCAAGGAATACAAAGTAGGATTGCTGAAGGAGACTAGTCCATCAGAAAAATTTAAAGAAAGAATAAAAACCAGGATAAGAAGCCAAGACCCAAGGCAAGACAAATTAAATGGAACTCCTGTAATAACTGCTACTTGGTAGCATAATTTGTAATAACTTTACCCATTCTCCTGGAAATAACCTACCAAGCACTAAAAGCAATGTTCCCAGAATAAAGAGTTATTAGTAATTCAGCTTTCCAAAGTGTTAGCCATGTATACAAAATCTCAAATCTGAATTGATTCCAGGAGGTTTCCTGCAGGGATGTGTTTGAAAACAAATGTTTTCATGCACTCATAGACAATTCCACATATGACCATTCAGTAGTAGGCAAGACCAAACTGCATGTTTGGAGGCCTGGCTCTAACCTGTTCTTCTGCTGCGTAACCTTTGACGATTAATCTCTCTGTGCCTCAGTTTCATCATCTTAACTCTGCTCCTTTTTTTCTCACGACCTTTTCTTCTCCTCCCCATCACACTCCCAATATATCCTAACATGTCCACATTAAAAAAAATAGTCATTATGTTATAATTTTCTATGACAATTTTTATACTATATCCTGAATAAAAAGGTGTGTGTTGCTTAGTTGAGTAGTGTACTGTGATTTGGTTTTGTCCTTATTCTTTTTCATTTGTTTTTCTCAGAATTACAAATTGGCCAGTGTTCAAATTACATTAGTTTCTTTTTAAAATGTATTGTTTTATTATTTTAAAAGTAAGGACAAATGAAAAGTATGGCATATTTTAAAAGCACAGTGAATAATAATGATAAACTTAGGTACTCATATCCTACATTTAACAAATCTGTGGTATAAAACATTGAGAGTATAGTGAGATGAAGGGAAATATTGAGGGTCTATGAGTGGACTTTTACACTGATGCATTGAATGAGCTTGTGTAGCAATCACCATTCCCACATCACTCAAAAGTTTGGTGTTAGCACTAATGTCTGAAACTCCTCCAGAGGAGGCGGTTTCAATAACTTATGTCTGGCCCTTCCTAACATAATAGCCCTCACTCCATGGGTCATGGATCCAATGGGAATTCTCCCCATTTACTAAGTAAATCTCCTCCCCTAGGAATAGGGAAAGAATCTTAGGCTGTGTCCATGGTCCCCCTGGACCCACTGTTAAATAGCCTTGGGCCAAGTCTCCATCTATCACGATATTTCCAGAAACCCCTATTCTGAAGGGTGGATAACATTGATATTTAAGGTCTTCAGGGATGAGCATAAGTTCAGAGCCAAAACTTAATGACTCCCAAAATATCAGCTATTTCCTTTTTTCCAGAGTACAGCCATCCTGATAAGTGCCTATATGTCCCTCTTGGAAAAACTTAAGAGTCACAATGTACATGTCTGGCCAAACTTCAGGTCCTTCCTCAAACAGATAAGATTCAGTCTCAATCAAGGGGCTAGGAATCTGTGAACTGGTATAGGTCTCAAAACTGAAAAGAGGCTAGGAATCCTCAGCATGATAACTTGAGTTAGATTTCTGCCCAGGCAGTGTAGAATATTTCTGTCTATATGTGTCAAATAGCACCTTACGAGGATACCAGTCAATTTCACTTTTACAGAATTTAAATGTAACCTAGTGCACACATACACACACACACACACACACACACACACACACACACACACACACAAAGTTTTACTTTGATTTTTCAAATCAATTAGCCATGTCTTCTTTGTGACCAGTAGAGATAAGGGACTAATTCAGAACTATCAAGGAGGACTTCTCCACAGGTTTATAGCTTTTAATTTCTCATTTCTCTGTGTTTGATCTCCATGTCTATCATAAACCAAAGAACTCAACATCTTTATAAACACTATTGATGTCTGAGTGACTAAATATCACAGCTACTTGATATCCCAATGCTTTGCCCTCTGCTTGCACTTAATCCCGTGATTCTGGTGATAAACTGAGTAATCTTAATTCCACCACATACCATACGTTACCTATTTACCATTTCCTCCAGCAAAGAGGCATCTCTGGATGCTTTGACTATATGAGCAATTAAATTCCAGAATCCCATTTTGAAGGTCTGGTTCCTGACCCCATTTCTAGTACCAATTACAGTATCAAAGTCCCAGAAGCAAACAGATGGCACAAACAAAATGGATAATTTGAAAAGATTAATAAAAGAGCAATTTACAAAGATGTGGAGAGTGTGTAAGTGTGGGCGATCAGTAGTTGCCTGGTTTGGTAGTATCAGGGTGGTATCATTGGAATTAAAATATTTGCTAAACAGAATTTCATCCAATCTCCATGTTATTACAAGCTGACTCCCTTCTCTTTTCCACATTTCCTAGGGCCTTAAATGTCAATTTCCTCAAAATTTCTATAGGGAACACTTGCTCTCCTCTCACTTATATCCTCCACGATAGGGACGTGGGGAAGCTGTATCCCTGTTGCTACACTGGTTACCACTTCTCCACTGTCTCCATGTTTGAACTCTTGAACCTCTCATCAGCAGTGGGTTTTGTTTCTCTCCCAGTCTGTTTTGGTTGTACAGTAACATCTTTTTAAATTCCTTTAAAATTTTTCTTAGGTTTTTAGAGAGAGAAAAGATATAAATTTTGTGGTTTATTGGTCATTCCAAGTATGGGCTTTAAAAAAATAAAAGCTTTTGTTTTAGGAAATTAGCTTCCACTGTATAAAACATTTTTGTTACATATACATATAATTGGAGCCCTGGTGGCACAGTGATTAAGAGCTTGGTTGCTAACCAAAAGATGGACGGTTCGAATCCACTGCCACTCCTTGGAAACCCTATGAGGCAATTCTACTCTGTACTATAGGGTCACTATGAGTCGGAATCTACTCAACAGCAATGGATTTTGGTTTGGTATACATGTAATTGGCAATCAACATATATTTCTTTAACTTAATTCTATTTAGTTTTCAAGTCTATAAAGTCTGGTGGCAATAGAGCTTTAAATATTTAGTAACATATCTGCAAAAGTTTGATCTTGTTCTAGAGCACATGGTGTTCTCATGTAAAGTACATTTCTACTCTTGGAGTAGTTGATCAAGCTCTGCTTGATAGTCTGTATTTGACATGAGGTGAAGGTGATGTTCTAGTCTTCTCTACCTTCACAACTTGTTGGGAAATCAAAGTAAAACCATGTGTGTTAACATGTGCACTAGATTACATTTAAATTATGTTTCTATTAGATTGAATAAATCCAGAATTGTCCCATTTGTGAAATAGTACAAACTGTTGATAAAAAGATGATTATTGTTTTCTCTATCTCCTTAATCGCTAATGATATTTTGACTGTTGATTACTGTCATGGATTGAATTGTGCCTCCCAAAAATATCTGTCAGCTTGGCTGGGTCATGAGTCCCAGTATTGTATAACTGTGTGCCATTTTGTAATCTGATGTGATTTCCTTATGTGTTGTAACTTCAATCACTATGATCTAATAAGATGGATTAGCAGCAGTTATACCGATGAGGTATACAAGATCGGATAGTGTCTTAAGCCAATCTCTTTTGATATATAAAAAAGAGAAGCAAGCAGAGACACATGGGAACCTCACTCCACCAAGAAAGCAGTGCTGGGAGCAGATCATGTCCTTTGGACCTGAGGTTCCTGCACTGAGTTGTTTCCAGACCAAAGGAAGACTGATGCATCACAAGGACCTTCCTCCAGAGCCGACTGATAAGAGAAAGCCTTCTCCTGGAGCTGATGCCCTGAATTTGGACTTGTAGCCTACTGGACTGTGAGAGAATACATTTCTCTTTGTTAAAACCATCCACTTGTGGTATTTCTCTTATAGCATCCCTAGATGACTAAGACAATTATGAACTATAGCCATTAGAAAAAGGAAGTGATTCTTGGAGAAACCCCAAGAGTATGGCCCCCAGACACCCTTTTAGCTCAGTGGTGAAGTCATTTCCAAGGTTCACCATTCAGCCGGGGAGTGGACAGCCCCATAAAACCAAATGGGACCAATGAGGTACAGCACTCCAGGGACAAGAGCCTGAAGGCAGAAGGGGACAGGAAAGCTGGTGATAGGGAACCCAAGGTTGAGTAAGGATAGTGTTGATGTGTTGTGAGGTTGTTAACCATTGTCATAGGGCAACGTTATGTACTAACTGTTAAATGAGAAACTATTTTGTTCTGTAAGCCTTCATCTAAAGTGAGAATAGCAGCACAATCGGAAGAGCATAGTCAATGTCACTGAACGGTGCGTGTAGAAATTTTTGAAATGGTGTATCTTTGGCTACCCAAATTATACGTGTGAAATTGCCACAGTGTAATAGATTGTAGTTTAGAAACACTTTAAATTTTCTCAAGAATGCATTTTCAAGACGACTCCAAAGTCATCAACTTATGAATTAATAACATAAACAAAAAGCCAGCAGCTAAAATACATAAACAGTTGAGTTAGTGCTCTAATCTTTTAATGCTTATTATAGCTCAGAAGACTCTGGGATAATTATTTCTCTAGTTTCAGTAGAGAAGCTGAGAAAAATTGAATGAAGCTATGTAGGCTCTCAGACAGTAATAAAGAAATCATATAATATTGGTAAATACAGTGGAGTAGATTGAGCTATAAACTCGAAGGCACCATCGAAAATCGAAAATTGTCACCTTTTTGCTATTGGGGAAAGCCTTAGCATTAAGACATCACAGCATAGTGAAATAATAATAACCAGAACGATCTATATGCATAAGCCTATTTCACTAAAAAACAAGAAAAAATTTTCTCTTTGTTTCATTTTGTTTTTGTTTTTTTTTCCTGATAAGTAACTGTGCTGGTAAGCTGGCTCACTGTACGAGACTTTTTCTTCAAGTGTTTGGATTTGAAAAACTGCAACATTTAACTAACCCAACCTCAACACTTTACATATGAGGAAAAGGAGAGTGAGAGATGCTTCATGATATGGGTTACCCGCAACTACAAGTCATTTGCAGCAGAACCTATGTATGTTTATATGCATGTATTTACTTACTTACATGCTTATTTACTCAGTTATTCATTTTTTTCAATAAGCACGAACTGAGGGCCAGTACGTGGAAGTAATTAAACTATACTGGAGTGCTCTGTGTAGTCCCTTTATCCAAGAAGTGAGTTGCTAAGTGAAGGAAATAGACCATTAAACATGATTATACACCATGAAGTATATGACTGCTAGTTAGACTGTGTACTAAACAAGGAGATTAATAGTATTACTTTGTTCACCATTACAGCCCCATTGCTTGGCACAGAAACACAATCAATGCTGTTTGAATATTAAAAACAGCATTCAATATTATGAAATCCTAGAGATGGAACATCTAAGCTTACCTATGAAGAGTAGGAAGGCTTCCTGAAAGAGTTGTGGACTGAGTTATTTATTTGACCATATGTATGGAGGATGTTCCAGACTTAGAAGACATCAGAAGCAAAGAATAGCAGTAAGGCATATATACATCTTAGAAACTGTAGCACATAAAGGGTGAGGGAGAGTGATGGGAGCTGGAGAGGACAGAGATCAGATAATGGAGGGACTAGTTGGATTTTTAAGAAGCTTATATGAGATGGGAAGTTGTTGGAGGAAATGCTAGTCAGCTTTGCTATGTTATGGTATATAACAAACAACCTCAAAATCTCAGTGGCTTACAAGAATAAATAATTTCTTTTCTTGCTCATTTTATGTGTTGGTGGCTGTGGATCATCTCCAGTGTCTTTTCTCCTGGCTATGGGTTTCTATCTGCTCCATGTTCCAGAACCCAGACGCCAGGAGCAGCCCCTCTGTAGCACATGCCCTTCTCATGACAGAGGGTAGAGAAGCATAAACTCATAACTGCATTTAAAGTTTCTTCTTGGCAGATTTGTTGAATCTGTCAAAGCAAGTTACATGGTCAAGTCTAACAGAGGGACAGGGAAGTACACTCTTTCCATGGGGCCTGACAAGGGCATGTTGTATAATCCTTTTACAGGGGATGGCCAAAGAATTATAAATAATAATGCAATCTACTACAGAGGGTTCCCAGCAGGCAAATAATGGCAACTTTAAAAGGTAGCATAGAAATAGGTTTAGAATAAATAAGGGAGCTATAACTCAGAGACTTACTTAAAATTTACCTCAATATATATGCACCATATAAGACTTGGAGTGTGCAATAATTGAACAATAATGTTAAAGGAAAAGTGAGATATTCAACAGTGTTCTAGAAGTGGCAATTGATAGGCCAATATGGGGAAGGAGAATCCATTTCTATCTAAGACCTTGTCTTAGTCAAGCTTCTTTACAGAAACAGAACCAGTGAGATACACGCACACACATTCCTTCAGGGATAGAGAGAGACTTACTTCAAGGATTCAAGGAATTGGCTCATACAATTGTA
This sequence comes from Dugong dugon, assembly GCA_030035585.1. NCBI lineage: Eukaryota > Metazoa > Chordata > Mammalia > Sirenia > Dugongidae > Dugong > Dugong dugon. The sequence continues at coordinate 13,164,077 of CM057480.1, read as the reverse complement.
GAGGGCTGGAGAGTCCAAAATCTGAGGGTCAGGCAACCGGATGAAGACCCCTGCAGACTTGTGTCCGAGGCTCTGTAGGTCAGGCTGTGGAAAGAGTGAATGAAAGTTCTGGCAGAATATTTCTAGTCTGGAGGCAGAGCACACCCCAGGGGAACTCCCTTTTTGCTCCCCAAGGTTGTCAGCCAACTGATCACATTATATTAGATTACATTATGGAAGGTAATCTACTTTGCTTAAGGCCAATTGATTTAATTACATGTAACTACATGTAATTTAATTACATGTAACTGCATGTAATTTAATTACATGTAGACTAATGTTTGGTCAAACAGTTGGGAATCATCACCTAGGTAGTTGACACATAAAATTAACCGTCACAGACCTCAGGCCAGAAATTACTCTGTTTGCTAAAAGGTATTTGTTTGTTTGCCTTCCCCCGCTCCCCACAAGCTCTCCAGCAGAGCACACTGATAGGAAAGAGTCTGCAGCGAGCAGAGGGGGCAGCACACTCAGAGAGACCGAGTGTAGTTAGGCATGATGCAACACAAGCATGTTGGGGAAAGACCCATTCCATGGGGAGGGAGGAGGAACTCAGTCATCTGCTATGTCGTCATGACTGTATTTCCTAGTTGATTAACCCCTTTTGTCCAATGTACAGGGGCTAGATCGTTAAGTGTTCAGCATGCCTCAGGAAGTAGTTTCAGTTTTATTCTATAGGTCACAGGAGCCATTGAAGAAATGTGAATAATAAAAGATTGATGGGATCTTCTAGAACATACTTATATATACATAGATGTGTATAGGCAGGTGGACCTGTGCATTAAGAACATAGACTTTGGAGAGAGATAACTGGTTTACTCCATGTTAGCTGTGCAGTCCTGGGCCAACTATTCAAACCACTCTAATCCTCAATTTCTTCATCTGTGAAATAGAAATAATAATAGTACCTCCACTAATATGGATATTGGAAGAACTAAATGAGATAATGAATGTACAATACTTGGCAGAATGCTTGGAAAATAGTAGGTAATCGATATATATTATTGAATATGAGTGCCATTACTCCTACTAAGACAATTACTATTAGTACTACCTCTTACAACGATTATAATAATGGAGTGCTTTGACGTAGTTATTATTGTTTCATTCTAGAGATGAAACTCACAGGTGAAAAAACATGGAGTGTCAGCATGCCATAGACATTAAGGAACTAGACTCTTGATCCAGATCTCCTGACTTTGAACTTGATTCTGTCGCTTACTTGCTGTGTGACATTAAGCACATCTCTTAACCTTTCTGTGGACAGAAACTACTAATATGGTTGTTGCGAAGATTCATGTAAAGCCAATATTAAAGTGTTCTATCGTAAGTCAGTCTATGATTCCTAGCCTAGAGTTCGACATTGATGGGGTGCGTTATATATGTATCATCAACCATGGACAAATTACTTTTTTAAGTGTGTCCAGAGATAGAATCATTGAATCTTATACTTTTTCAACATCTTCTATATCTGTTGCCGTTGAATTGATTCTGACTCATGGAAACCCCACATGTGAAAAAGTAGAATTGCTTCATAGAGTTTTCTTTGCTATAATCTTTATGAAAGCAGATTATTAAGCCTTTCTTCCACAGTGCCACTGGGTGGGTTTGAACCACCAACATTTAGGTTAGCAGCCAATCGCAAACCACCTGTGCCACCCAGGGACATCTTCAACATCTTACCGTTAGTCAAACATTTTGGGAACTCTTGCTGTGCACTTGCCACTTCAGTGGTAGTTTTTCAGGAACATAAACATCATCTATTTATTCAGTCATCCGTTCATTCCCTAGAAATCGCCTAATTCAATTTCCTTGCTTTAGATGGCATAACGCCTACAGTGCTGATAAAAGAGACCTTAGTAACCTGCATTGCCATTGAAGAAGTTTCTTTAAGGACCTATTTTCCTCAAAGAAGGAACCTAAGTCTAGATTTTTCTCTTGCCTTTTGTCTTCCTTTACGGTCCACATTCAGCTACCAAAGTCTCTCTACTCTGAGTGAATTGGGTCTCCAAAGTATCTAAGTCTCTGCACTTCAGGAAATGACCCTGAATTATAGTTGACAGAATAATTTGGCAGTCACGCACTGGGAATCCCTGAGTCATCATCGACTTTGGACATCTCTGTAGGGAAACTGAAGGTCTATGGTGATGCACGTCCTACACAACAGACTGTCTGTGGTCATCATCCTCAAGACACATTTGGGAGCAACACATTACATTATCTTGCACTCTGTACTTTTTAAATACTCTAATATCCATTATGCCATCATACATTCAGTAACCCTGAGAAAGAGAGAGGCACAGCTCACAAAAAGGCAATGCTTTGTGACTCCTTTGCAGCCACTGGTATTCATCTGGTCCCCTGAGTGAGCAGTTACCAAGATGGCTCCCTAGCTGGGAAGGAAAATAATAAGGAACAGTGGTATGATTTTTTCATTGTAGGAAGCAGAGGATGCTGTGGCCCTGGGCTAGTATATTGAAGCAAGGCACCTGGAGGAGACCTTTGGCCCACTGAAGCTTTAAAAAAAAAAAAATCTTCATGCTTCTCTTCCATTTTGCATCTATCTCACATATTTTAATTCCTAAACAGTATTTGGAGCCCTGGAGGCATAGTGATTAAGAGCTCGGCTGCTAACCAAAAGTTGGCACTTCAAATCCACCAGCCACTCCTTGGAAACCCTATGGGGCAATTCTACTCTGTCCTATAGGGTCGCTATGAGTCAGAATCAGCTCAGCAGTGCCTAACAACAATAACAACAAATAGTATTTGATTTTTTAAAAATGTACATCTTTAAGAATCATCCGGACTCTTTTTAGAAAACAATAGCACTGTAGAGTGGAGTCATGTAGATTAATTCAGGGGAGGCAGTGGGCTTTGAAATCTGATGACCCTGGTGTGTGTTCTTGCTCTGCCTTCCACTAATTTTCAACAAATTCCAAGTTCTTTTCTTGAGCCCTCAGTTTCATCATCTGTAAATGGGGCATTTTACTTATTTTATCGAACCACGTATGCACTTAATTACCCAAAGACTTATTCTACACAGGAAAAAGAGTATTGCTCAGAGAGTATTGCAGACTCTGAAGTTGGACTGCCTGGAGTTGAATCCCACTTTAGACATTTACCTACTCCTTGGCCTTGGGAAATTTATTCTATCGGAGCCTCTGTTCATTTGTAAAGTGGGTCCCTCATAGGGTTTTGCAAATGAGTGAATAAGTCAAACATGTAAAGTACTTAGAATCGTGCCTGGCACAAAGTGTTCAGCATATCATAATTATTATTACAGGCAGTTAAGCATCTTGCCTCTAGATTCTCAAGTTTAGATGTGCTTACCTGAACTCAGGAAAATATGTTAAGTCTAAGGGCCTAAAATGCAGAGTTATTGGTTCCTCTGCCCCTGGAAATTGTAATGTGAGACAAAAGTTGAATTAACCATGCACTGGTATTACAATAACATCCACATTTATAACTCTATAAGTCATTCCTCATCCTGCCTAATTGTCTGTGAGAACCCATATATAATTGGGAGGGCCTTAAGTAATAAAATCTCAAGGGCTTAACCTCTATGTTCAGCAATAGTTGAAAGGTTAATTATATTAATTATAGAAGAGACGCCGCCTTTCCAGGGCTTTCTTAGAAGAGAATTTTTTTGTATTTTAGATTATGTTGTTGTTATGTGCCATCGAGAGTCAGTTCCAACCTGTAGCCACCCTGTGTACAACAGAGTGAAACACTGCCCAGTCCTGCACCATCCTCGTAATCGTTGCTCCGCTTGAGCTCATCGTTTTGGCCACTGTGTCAGTCCATCTCGTTGAGGGTCTTCCTCTCTTTCACTGACCCTCTACTTTAGCAAGCATGATGTCCTTCTCCAAGGACTGGTCCTTCCTGATAGGTTGTTCAAAGTATGTGAACAAATTCCCACTATCCTTGCTTCTAAGGAGCATTCTGAGTGTACTTCTTCCAAGACAGATTTTTTTTTTTTTCTGGAAGTTGATGGTATATTCAATATTCTTCACCAACACCATAATTCAAAGGCATCAATTCTTCTTCTGTCTTCGTTATTCATTGTCCATCTTTCGCATACATATGAGGTGATTGAAAATATTATGGCTTGGCTCGTGTGCACCTAAGTCCTCAAAATGATGTCTTGCTTTTTAACACTTTAAGGAGATCTTTTGCAGCAGATTTGCCCAAAGCAGTGCATCTTTTGACTTCTTGACTGCTGCTTCCATGGGTGTTGATTGTGGATCCAAGTAAAATGAAATTCTTGACAACTTCAATCTTTTCCCCATTTATCATGATGTTGCTTATTTGCCCAGTTGTAAGGGGTTTTGTTTTCTTTATGTTGAGGTGTAATCCATACTGAAGGCTGTAGACTTTGATCTTCATCAGTAAGTGCTTCAAGTCCTCTTCACTTTCAGCAAGCAAAGTTGTGTCATCTGCATATTGCAGGTTGTTAATGAGTCTTCCTTCAATCCTGATGCCCCATTCTTCTTAATACAGTCCAGCTTCTTGGATTATTCGCTCAGCATACAGATGGAATAAGTACGGTGAAAGGATACAACCCTGAAGCACACCTTTCTTGATTTTAAACTATGAAGTATCCCCTTGTTCTCTTTGAACAACTGCCTCTTGGTCTAGGTACAGGTTCCTCATGAGTACAATTAAGAGTTCTGAAATTCCCATTCTTTGCAATGTTACCCATAATTTGTTATGATCCATCCAGTCAAATGCCTTTGCATAGTCGATAAAACACAGGTAAACATCTTTCTGATATTCTCTGCTTTCAGCCAGGATCCCTCTGACATCAGCAATGAGATCCCTTTTCTGAATCTGGCTTGAATTTCTGACAGTTTCCTGTCAATGTACTGCTGCAACAACTTTTGAATTATCTTTAGCCAAAATTTTACTTGTGTTTGATCTTAATGATATTGTCTGATAATTTCTGCATTCTTTTGGATCATCTTTCTTTGGAATGGGCACAGATATGAATCTCTTCCCATCAGTTGGCCAGGTAACTGTCTTCCAAATTTCCTGGCATAGACAAGTGAGTACTTCCAGTGCTGCATCCATTTGTTAAAACATCCCTATTGGTAGTCCATCAATTCCTGGAGTCTTGTTTTTCTCTAATGCCTTCAGTGCAGCTTGGACTTCTTCCTTCAGTACCATCAGTATTTTAGATTATACTCAGCACAATCTCATTGGCAAGTAGCCATGCTGGGCAGAAAATGTGAAAGGAGAGTCCACCTCTGTTTGAAGTAGTCCTTGGGCAAGGAGAGAGGCAATTAAATAGAAATCCTGGCATCCAGCTTGTTTTTGACACTTTTCATATTTTATGTACAATCTGCCACATGCCGAGAGTTTATTAAATGTATTAAAAGACCACCAGCTCTTCCACAGAGAACATTTCTATATGTGGAGCACACGTTTCCCCTGCTCCATCTGACAAAAATGATCTATTTAAACTGTCTCCTTGACTAAGCTATTCATGATTACATAAAAGAGAGGGCTGGACATCCACACCATCCTGTCATATTAAAAAAATTTTTTTTCTTCTTTCCCTCCAGCCTGCTGTACAAGTTTCTTTCCTTATTAGTATGAGTGTAAAAAATACTGACTTTCCCCTTTAAAAAATCATTGCTGCTTTTATCCCAGAATCACATATGTTTTCAAATCGTGAGCATGTGAATGCACACTCTCTAGCAAGACTGAAACCTGATTTCAGTGTCTTTCTTATTCTCTCTGGATCTATGAGTGATTATATACCATCCTGTAAATGTCCTGTGAAGGATATCTTTTATTGAGAAGATTGGGATCAAAAAGGTGAAGCAGTTTTTAGCTTTAATATGACAGTCTTCTTATGCTGATGTTTTTTCTTCCCTTGAAAACAGTGAAAAACGAGTTTAGATGGTGAATCTGTCTTTTGGTTCAAAATATATGCTGAATCAAGTGATAATTTTGTGTCTATCAAGGGGACCCATTCCGAAGGATTTTCTAATTAACTAAGCTTCTCTCCCTAAGAAAAATAAATTGGTTGAGTTAGTGGTGGCAGTCAAAAGTCCCTGTATAAGTCAGGATGTTGTAGGCTATGATGCAGTAACAAGCACCATCAAAATCTCAGTGGCTTAATATAACAAATGTTTATTTCCTGCTTTTGAAAAATCTTCTGCAAGTCTTGGTGAATATTCAGGGTAGCTGCCTTCTACACAGTAGCTCAGCATCCCCAGTTACTTTGACATATGCTTCCATGTTCACTGCAGTAGGAGAAGATTATGTGAAAAATTGATTGCCAACAAACCCATTGGTCAGTTACATGGCTCTGCCTACTGCAGAGAGGAATGGGGAAGTGTAATCCTCCATCTGCCCGGGAAGGGGAGAAGAACTGGAAATATTGGTGAGGGAATATCTGTCACAAACTCTCTTATGCTAAGGTCTTAGGAGGAAATAGTCCAATGAGAGAGAAGTCCCTTTCTGCTATTCCAAGTTTGGGGTGGAGGGATCATTAGTAAGCTTCCTCAGCTCTCATGTGAAGAGTGGAGAAAGAGCACAAGTGGGTCTGAGCTCCGAGTTACAGACCAAGCTGTGTCAGTGAGTGTTACAGCCGTCGTATTGGGATGTCATTCCAAGACCCAGCACTGCTAGTTCAACACCCTTTGGCAAGAGAGGGAAGGAACCATTACCATCAGGTCTGCCCCAGGCCACATCCTGCCTACCAGGAGGCATGTGGGGACTTGAGAGTGAGCAATGAGAGCAACCATGATATAAATGAACAGATTCCTGAAGAGCTGACACTGAAATGCCCAGGAATCCTTTAGATGCATGGACTCTGCGAAGTTTGTGGGCGGCAGCAGACATATTTCTACACACACTCATTATAAATAACTCAAACCCAAAACCAAACCAAACCCGTTGCCGTGGAGTCAATTCCAACTCAAAGTGACCCTACAGGACAGGATAGAAATACCCCATAGGATTTCCAAGGAGCAGCTGGTTGGATTCGAACTGCAGACCTTTTGGTTAGCAGCTGAGCTCTTAAGCACTGTGCCACCAGGGCTCCAAATAACCCAAAGGACTGATAATAGCATGTTAATTATGCTGTATAGCTCACTTTTACAATGGAACATTATTAAAATTATGATATAGACATGTTCCATTTATGGAAACAGTACATTAATTCTTAAAAGGATATTACAAAACAGTATTTCATTAAAAAAAAAAAACAAAAAACAGTTACTAGTCACAATATATGTTGCATTCATAAGAAAAACATCAGGAAATACATGTATGTATATATATACACTAAGATATCAACATTGGTTTTTCAGAGTACTAGAATTACGTGTGTGTATGTGATTGAATTACATTTCTTTTTGTTCATCAGTATTTTACAATAAACATAATGATAAACATAATAAGAAAATAAATAGAATACCTATGGGGTACTCACCCCAGACATTGATTCTCAGAAAGGCATTTCAGGAAGAATGGTAGTTTATTTACAGTTGTTATTGTTAGTTGCCCTCAAGTCCATTCTGACTCACGATGACTTAAATCAGCCATTTTTTCTGCCCCACCTTCTCAAAACCCGATCTGCTGAAACTGCTCAGCCAGCTTTTAGGAGGTTGTTGACTCTGTAGGTTAAGTATTCCCTGCTGACTATGCTCTTAACATGCCTTTCAAAATATTCTAGAACACAATACCTGCTAACCTTTGAAGGTTACAGATAGCTTCCTGTTATCTGGTGCAAACTGGATTTACGCTCACGTGTTATTTGTTTGCTTCTGATTTGAGTCTTGAGGGAACGTCTTAAAGCCCCGCTTTAGAAGGAGAAGCTGCTGTCATTTGTGAATGCAGTTAGTTAGAATAACATTTGCTTTGAAGTATTCAATATTTGGCACAGTTATCAGACCTAAAGGTTATGTTGGTTCTATCAGATAAGCTGGGTGCCAAGGGATGTCTGTTGTCTCCCCAGGCTGATGCTGCCTAAACATAGGCACCTGAGATGGGTAGGAATAATTGCCTTAGATATTAAATCTAAATGTAATAATGATGAAGCTTATTTAAGTCTCTGAGGGCATTATTGACAGGTGGATTTCTTCTGTATGGACAACTGGCTCATTGCTCAAAAAAACTCTTGGAAAGTGCAGGAGGAAAAGGTTGATTCTCTTGAGCCTGCTGGGAGCTATAATGGGTCAAGGTAGCAGCTGCCTTACAGGGGAAGTCAGCCCAGCTGGTTTGGGCAAATGCTATTTGATTTCTGTCAGGAGCTGACGTGCATTCCTAAGTAGCTGACAAACTGAACTGACCACGTAAAATTAGAAGAAAAAACAAAAACAAAAACGATCTGCCTTAGAGCATAGGAAACCCCACCACCACCATCTCCTCGCTTCCCCCCCGTTTCAACTCTCAGGGGTGGCTGTCTAACTAAACTGCCCACAGCATGTTATACGTCTATGCTGGGAAATAATTTCTCTCCTTTCTTTAAAGAATTACTAATGAAAACACCGCAGCACCATGCATCAGGTGGAATGGGGTGAGAAGCTATCATTTCTCTCTTTAATATAATTATCTATTTTGGAGGAGAAAAAAGGAATGTGTATGTTCAGCAAAGGGTTGGAAGAGGGAAGTGAGGAAGCCAATGGAGGAACAGTGCCTTCTGCCCCAGGCAGAATTCCTAAGTCATTTCACCCCTGAGGAACTAACATGTCTTGACAATTTCACTCAGAAACTGTAGTTCATGGTAAGAGATGAAAGATGCACGAATAATATTAATGATAATGCTCAGTGGGGCCCAGACTCATGAATAGTTTTAAAAGGAAACCCTGGTTGCTTTGATGGCTTCATTCATCATGTTCTGGAGGAAGAAGTCTGGTGTTTTGGGCACACTACTGCTTCAAATCTTTGCCTTAAATAAACTTTTCTCTGATGAAACTGTTGCCCTGTTTCTCATGATTCCAGTCTCCCATCCCTTCACCTGGGTTTCTAGCCTGGTTAGGGCTGAGAGAAAGGTTAAAAGCAGACTACTTACTGCGTGAGATTTACTTGCAGTCCCTTTAACTGATGTCAGACCTTCTGAGGCCAAAGGTGCCCAACTGATGCTCTTGAACTTGGCCACTCCCACACTTGCTAAATAGGGCTTCTACTCTTTACTGTAGGCTCCTCCCTGCAGGTTGGAAGTTTGATATCTGTCTCCAGGCAGCCAAATTTTCATTGAGCCTGCTCTATCGTACGGATCATAGAAAACATACAAATCCTGGTCTCCCCACTCAAGGAAGTTACAGGCTGATTAGTGAATCAAGGTGTACATACTCACATCATACATGAACATGCAATGGTTAAAGAGAAAACACAAAACAAAACAAAAAAGATAGCCATACAAGAAAAAATTCCTGAAAATATATGGTTAGTGGTAAACAAAATGAAATAAAACAAATCTATATTATATATATATATATATATATATATATATATATATATATATATATATACATCCATATATATGTCAGTCATTTATGCTGCAGTTGCCAGGAAAGAGAAGTTATTGGTCAGAACAGTTTTCTGGAAGAATTGAGAGTGGGGCTTGCAATGTTAAGACTTATACTTACCCAGGAGTTAAATGCCACAACCTCTAGGGCATGTCTGAAGTTAGAAGGATCTCATTTGATTGCAGTGGGTGATATCAGAAAAGGATAGATGGTATATGTTTAGACAAATCATTTGCCTAGTCACTGCAGCTATTAGGAGAACAGACTCCAGAGTCAATTTTCCTCTGTTTGATTTCTTGTTTCAATCATTTAAGAAGTGTTTGTAAGCTTGAACGGGCATAGGAATCACCCGGGGGATGCTGTTAAAATGCAGGGTCATATTCAGTAGATCTAGGGTAGGGTTCAAGATTCTGATTCTGCAGTTCTAACTTATGAAGGATGCTGATGCTGCTGGTCCTGGGATTACACTTTCAGTAAAAGAATAAAAGTAAATTGCCAGGCCTTTCTTTAGAGGCACCTCTGGGTGGACTAAAACCTCCAACCTTAGCAGCCAAGCACTAAACCATTTGCACCACCCAGGGACTCCCTTAATATGTTAGTATTTGAGCTATTTCAGTGAAAAAAGAAGAAGGAGAAAGAGAAGAAATCCAGTATCTGATTTTAAAGTACCTGCTATCTTCTAGGGAAACCCTGGTGGCATAGCAGTTAAGAGCTACGGCTGCTAACCAAAAGGTCGGCAGTTCGAATCCACCAGGTGCTCCTTGGAAACCGTATGGGGCTGTTCTACTCTGCCCTGTAGGGTCGCCAGGAGTCGGAATCGACTCGATGGCAACAGGTTTGATTTTTTGGTTTTTACTGTATTCTAGCAGGAGAAGACATAATAAAGCATGAGTATAAATAAATAAGGTGACATAACATGCTAGGAGGTGTTAAGTGGTATGGAAAAAGAAAAAATAAAGCCAAAGCAAACTATCATGCCAGTTTTTCTTCCCTACCAGTCTATCCCCACACGATGCTTTGTTCTTCATTTGATAAGTAAATATTGAGGACAGCCTTGGAATAAAATACATGGCTAAAGAAAAATGCCCTTGCCCTCACAGAGCTCACATCTCTTTGATCTGTCATTTGTCTAATACTGGATTGACCATAGGTCCTTCCTTACATAATGTCTTCCATGCTGTGGCTGGCAGATTCTCAGATGTCCCCACCTTACCTGCCGCCACCATGATCCCCGCCTCCTGGTATTCACATCTTTGTGGAATCCTCTCTTTGAGTATGGGCTGGATCTACTAACTAACTTATAACAAACAGAATATATAGCAAAAAAAAAAAAAATGGGATGTCATCTCCAAGATTAGATTATAAGAGACTATGGCTTCTATCTTGCTCATCCTCTCTTTCTTTGACCCTTTCTTGGAGCCCCCACTCTGGGAGAAGCAAGCTGCTGAGTTATGAGTAGCCATATAGAGTCACACGTGGCAAGGAGCCCATGTCTCCCACCAACAGCCAGTGAGGACCCAAATCCTACCTACAGCCATATAAGTGAGCATGGAAGTGAGGAAGAGTGAGGAAGAGCAAGCAACATGTGCTAAGTTTCTGAAGCAGGAATGAGCAGGGTGTTCTGGAACCTGCAGTGAGATCTCTGTAGCCAGGGAACAGTAAGAAAAGTAATATTAGAGAGTATTGGAAAGAGAGGCAGGGGCTAGATCAAACAAGGTCTTACAAGCCACGGGGAGGGAGGTGTTAGGATCTTATCCTAAGTGCAATGGAAAAGCCTTTAAGGAGTTTTAAGCAGGGGTTGGACAGATTACAAATGCTACCAAGGGAAGAATGGATTAGATGGGGCAAGAGTGGGTATGGCAGGATGATTAGGGGATTGTTTTCGTAGTCCAGGCTAAAGATGTTGGTGACGTGTATTGAAAACAGAGATGAAATGCAGTGGGTGTATCCAACATATTCAACATCCTTCCCATCCTGTCCCACACCCACCTGCCAAGACTAATCTTTACTTAAGAATTGTCTTAGACATTGTCTTCTCCAGAAAACCATCCCAGATACACCAGACTGGGTTAAGCCATCTTCTTTTTGCAAATCTGTCTTACATTTAATAAAATACCATATAAAATATAATAGCTTCTCATATGGCTCATTTTTCCACATTAAACTGTCAGTTCTTAGAAGACCACAGCAGAATTAATTATTCATCCTCAGTACTCTAGCCATGTGCTGGGTACATAGTCAAAAACAAACCAAACCTGTTGCTGACAAGTCGATTCCAATTCATAGCGACCCTACAGGACAGAGTAGAACTGTCCCGTAGGGTTTCCAAGGAGCGCCTGGTGGATTCGAACTGCAGACCTTTTGGTTAGCAGCCATAGCTCTTAACTCCTATGCCACCAGGGTTTCCTAGGTGTGCAGAAATGTTTATTGAACTGATTTGAGGCATTCTGTGTCTCTCAGTGTTTGAGATCAGGGATGGCTTCATCCTTTTGATGGAAACTTGCCTTTCTCCATCAGAAGATTATTTAATATTTCCCTACGGTTGGATCTTGTAGGTTCTAGGTTGAGGTTCTGCTTTGCTACCATTGTTTATTCAACTTCTCTTTCTTGAGAATATATTGACTTGCATTCCTGCCAGTGGAGAATTTTAGCTATATTCTCTATTTTCATTCATAAGCAGGACAGGGGTAAACAGCTTGAAGGCAGAACCTCATTTTGCTAAGAACATATAGGTAGTGTATTTGTTCATCGGGCCCCCGATGAGGTTTGTGATAGGAGGAACACATGAAAATAACTACGTGTTTTTTCCTCTCTCTAAGGTTGTTCCTGGGTCATTTCTTGTTGCTGACAAAGCAAAGCTATACTTTTACTGTACTAAGTCAGCTTAGAGTAACATTGTCAAGGCACCAAAACTTATATGAGAGAAAGAACAGAAACCTGGCATGATACTTCTGAATGGTTAGCCTGTTAACACCTGTTGCCGTCAAGTCGATTCTGACTTACAGCGACCCTGTTGGAGACAGTAGAAATGCCCCATAGGGTTTCCAAGGAGCAGCTAGTGGATTCGAACTGCCGACCTTTTGTTTAGCAGCTGAGCTCTTAACCACTGCACCACCAGGGCTCCTCTGAATGATTGCTAACCCTTAAAATTAAGGATACTAATTTCCAGATGATGTTGTCCAGAACCGGGCTATTACTGGGAATTTGTCATTTTCCCCCAGTGTCAGCTTCAGTTGATTATTCTTACTTAGTTACACAGATTTCTCAACTTTGAGTATGATACTGGCCACAGACTTCCAGTGTAGTATGAGAGTTATTAAAGTAAGACTTTACCAAGAGTTTAGAGGAAAAAAAAAAAAAAAAAGGTATCCCATGTATTCAACTGTTTGGGCTTTTAAAAAAACGAGTAATAATTCATAAAAATTTAAATTTTTCACTTTTTTCATTTTAGATAACTGAAGGATAGCCAAATAGTTCTAACTTGTATTTTTCAAAATAAAAATTGGGACAGAGACATACTGTATAATACATTTCATTAGTCAGATAATTTTTTGGTTTTCATAAATCATGAAAAGAAAAATGTGAAATGTAATTAAAAATATATCACATTGAGTTTTCCAATTATCAGTTATTTATAGAAGATTGAGAGAGTAATGGAGGAGAGATAAGGCATATCTTAGAGACCCAAATACATTTTCAAGATATTTCTGAGGCTAATGAAACCTCCGTTTGAGGTATTTTGGTCATTTGCCTTCATGATGTCTTTAAGATTAATCAGATTTTCAACAATGATTTCTTTTTTTTTTTTTTTTATTGTGCTTTAAGTGAAAGTTTACAATTCAAGTTAGTCTCTCATACAAAAATTTATACATACATTGTTATGTGACCTTACTTGCTCTCCCTATACTGTGACAGCACATTCCTCCTTTCCACCCAGGATTTCCTGTGTCCATTCAACCAGCTCCTGACTCTCTCTGCCTTCTCATCTCGCCTCTGGACAGGAGCTGCCCATTTAGTCTCATGTATCTACTTGAGCAAAAAAGCACACTCTTCACAAGTATCATTTTATGTCCCATAGTCCAGTCTAATCTTTGTCTGAAGAGTTGGCCTCGGGAATGGTTTTAGTTTTGGGCTAACAGAGAGTCTGAGGGCGGTGTCTTCCGGGGCCCCTCTAGTCTCAATCAAACCATTAAGTCTGGTCTTTTTATTGGAAATAGAGCTCTGCACCTTACTTTTCTCCTGCTCCATCAAGGACTCTCTGTTTTGTTCCCTGTCAGCGTGGTCATTGGTGGTAGCTGGGCACCGTCTAGTTCTTCTGGTCTCAGGCTGATGAAGTCTCTGGTTTATATGGCCCCTTCTGTCTCTTCAACAATGATTTCTTGATGGTGTTCTATAAGCAAGGAACCTACAACATATCTCTGTTGTTGTTATATGCCGTCCAGTAGATTCCGACTCATAGCAACCCTGTAGGACAGAGTAGAACTGACCCATAGGGTTTCCTGTGCTGTAAGCAAGGATGGTGAGACTTTGTCTCACTTACTTTGGACATGTTATCAGGAGGGAGTGGTCCCTGGAGAGGAACATCATACTTAGTAAAGTAGAGGGTCAGCGAAAAAGAAGAAGACCATCAAAGAGATGGATTGACACAGTGGCTACAATGATAGGCTCAAACATAGCAATGATGGTGAGGATGGTGCAGGACTGGGCAGTGTTTCGCTCTGTTGCATGTGGGGTTGCTATGAGTCAGAACAGGCTCGAAAGCACCTAACAACAGCACTCTTTATGGAAGCAGATCATCAGGTCTCTTCTCCCAAGGAGCCACTGGTGAGTTTGAGTTGTCAACCTTTTGGTTAGCATTCGTGCGCTTACCCATTATGCTATAAGGGCTGCTTCAACATATTCCTACCAGCCCCTTATGCCTGAGGGCTATGAACGCAAACCTAGCTCATGTGTATGACACATAGACCAAGACACTCCTTCTGCAACTGCTTTCTCAGGACCAATTTCTAGGACATCTGGGAATCATCACTGCACTCCAGATGGTGTTCTGTTCTCAAGTTAACTATTCTTTTCACCATTAAAATTTCTTTCTCTCTGAACCGTGGAGGAAAGTAGTCTAATAAACTCATTCACAGGAAGGTGTTTATGACTGACACACCTGTACCCATACCAGTTGCCTGGCAAGGAATAGTAAATATTATTTGTTTAGTCTGAATAACGGTCCGGAAATCATCACTAATCATCATAGAAAAGGTAGTATAATTTATCCTTCGTCTGCAGCTAACGAAACTGGAGTTTAGAGAAACTTCATAGCATATTTAAAAGGACAAAGAAGGAATCTGAAACCAAGTCACATGACTCTAAAGCCCATGTTCATGTAACCACCATTCTAGGATATTTTCAGGAGTCAGTAAATATTTGGGGCATGAATAATTCAACTAATGGAAATTATCTCTGATGATGGGATTTCAGACCCTGTGGAAATATTTCTCTGGAAGTGGTAGACTGAGAGTATTTAAAATAATAATATAAAGGTAATTGTCACAACTGCTTAAATGCAACTGGAGAAACAAAAAGTGGAGGAGAGGAATTGAGTTTAACAATGTTTTCCTCCTTTTCTGATATCATTCTCCCTTTATCTCCATTGTCCAAGACAGAAGTTGAATATGGCCCGATGTTAAGTTTTCTTTAGCTCAAACAGTATTTCTTTTTTTAAAAAATTGAACCACTTGTCATGATTTCAAAATATGCTTATTGTACATAAAAATTATAATCTCTAATTTCTTTAAAAAATTGCAAAATCTAGCAGCACTGTATTTTCATTCCTTCATGGCATCAACAGGCCAGAGCTGAGTAATAGCTGGTCCTCACCTTTAGATGGGTCATGTCCATCACAGTCCTTGCCTGGTTGACTGCCCTCATTTTGGTACCTATCTTGCAGGACCTTTGCATGCAACCTGCACAGTTAATGCAGCTGTCCACCTTCCGTATGTATTTGAAACCCCTGACCTTCCCATCCCTCATATGAATGTAATACCAGTTGTCTCCACGGCATATAAAATCTTGGCGGGAAGGGACTTGTCTCAAATGACAGTTCTGTATTTCAGTGGATATAAAACGCTTAGTGTAATGGTTCTCAAATGTCATTGTGCATCAGGCTCACCTGAAGGGCTTGTTAAAACACACATTGCTGGGCCCTACCCCCAGAACTTATGATTCAGTTAAGTCTGGCTTGGGCCTAAGAATTTGCATTTTGAACAAGGTCCGAGGTGATGCTGATACTGCAGATCCAGGGACCATACTTCTGTGAACAACTGCTTTGGAGAAAGCATTTTTATGGTCGTGGCCTGGATCGTGGTGAAAACAATACTCTTGTCTCCTATCACTTTTTTTTTCCCCTTTCCTATAGACTCATTTTTTAAAAAAAAAAAAATACGCTCTGTTTTCTGCCAAAATAAAACAATTCTCTTTCTTTTACTTTCCTGGGATTTCTCCAAGGCTAGAGTCAGCAACCACCTACCTGAATGGCTAAAGGACAGGGGATGATCTAGGTGACACATGGACTTCCTTTCCTGACTTGCTTCTGTCTTCTTCCTCAGAGACGTTCTGTATCATGGTGAACGCCAAACATGTGGCTTCTGTCCAGATGCCCACTGCACTGATGCCAATCCCAGACAGGTGTGATAACTAGGGGCTTTCTCACTTCCAACAGATCACAGCCTCTACCTGCACCTTCTGCTAATCTCTTCATACTGTACAAATGACTAGAATCATCCCTACAAGTCACACACTGAAACCTGGAGGAAGCAAACGCACTATGAGAAAAAATAGTTTGGCATTTTTTTTTTTTTCTTTCTCTTGGGTACTTTCTACTGTGTGTATTTTTTTCCCTACATGTTGTTTTCATATTCTTAATGGTCACTTTTAAGCTAATTTCCCCAATTCGTGACCCATTCCTCAAACCTCCCTCTACATAAATTCGCCATATGCCCTGTGCCTTCTTATCTTTCTCAATTCAGCTCAGACAAAGGATGGCAAGATAGCAGGGCTGGGAGGCATTGAGGGAAGTAAGCCTTACGTGGAGAGGGCTTTCAACTTACCCTGTAAACAGGCAGACAAAATGCAGTGTAGCTAGACTAGTTCGTGCTGGTTTGTTGTTTTCCTGCATTGCACAAAAGCTGTATACACTCCCTTCATGGCACCGACTTTTCAAGCTCTCATTCCATTTAATACGTGATCAGAAGAAGAAGAGAAAAACCACAGAGGCGTATTTGTTAAGGGCTTCATTTAACACGAATGCTCAATAAGATGGAGTCATGCAATGAGCAATATGAGAAGATGCACCAATGATGTGATACCCTGAGTTAGCAATCATTTCAGATCAACAATATCTCTTCCATTGGAGTACCTGGTTTAGAAAAGACAGGAAACAAAGGGTTAATATACAGTAAACAAACAGAGACCTGGATTGGAAGTGATTTTATTTATTAAGCACCAACCTCGAACCAGGTTCGACATAAATCATAAAGTTATATTCCATCAAAGTAACTTCAATTCCTATTTAATTATAATGGTCTATATTCTTGTAAAATAAATCCATTATCTAACCATTAAATTTTATTACATAGTTTGTTCATTTTGAAACATGATTCTGAGTACAAAAATATGCCATAAATAGAGAGCTCAGCATTTAAATGTTTATTTATAGGTCATTAGCTATTTGACTAAGAGGTGGGACAGGACAGAGATGTGAAGCTAAGACATTAGGATTTCAAAATGAAGATATGGAATCTCTGAAATCATAGAGTTAGTTGCTGGTGATGTGTGACTTCATTTGCAAAACTTAGATTTATGCACAGATTTTCAGAAATACCTCCACTGGGTAAGATGAAGTGTAACTTGAATTTGAAAGTAAGAAACCATTTAATGTGGTATTATTTTCTGGTTGGCAATGGGGAAATAAAACTTTTCTCCAAGTTTCCCCTCTGTAGTGCTGTTCCATCACTTGTTAAGCATAGGATATATTTTAGCAGTATGCACTTACATTTAAGGACATTATCAGCCTCATTTTCTGTCAGAAAAAGGCTCAGGATGCTTGCTTCCTTTCTTACTGTCTTTGTTTGAAAAAAGAACAAGATACATCAAGGAGCTGATAGATAGGGAAACTCTTCTAAAGTGAATTGAAAAGTGTCGGTGAAGATTTCCTTAACAAGGTTCAGTTAATAAGAATTTAGGGGCAGGAGGAAGGTGAAGGAGCAAATGATTTCTACTTAAAGCCTTCTTTCTTCCCTGTCATACAGTGAAGCAATTACTGGAGAAAATGCTAGAATGGTTCTAAGGATTGTCCAGGTCCACGTCCTTTTATTCTAAATCATCACCTTAGTGATAATGGTTCTCCAAAGATAGAAAGGGAAGGCATATGACAATGGAAGGGAACAAAAGGAACTGGTCGGATATCCATCTTTGGCTTTGACTCAGCAAAGCTACTTCAAAGTCATTTCTCCCCTCACTTGAAGATTTTTTTTTTTTAAACAAAACTCTGTGAGGAAGCACACTGTTTCTTGAGAAGTAGCCCTGTCTCTCAACTTTTGGTTTTTAACATAGTTGGTGCTGTGGTGAGCCAAAAGGGAAAAAGTGCAAAGTATTCCACAAGAGAAGTGAGAGAAGCAAATCCTCTTCCAAGACCCGGGAAAGCCAAGGGAGCGTGCGCGTGAGCACGCACACATGCATACACATAAGCACGCAGATCACCTCTGGAGCCCTGGTGGCGCAATGGCTAAGAGCTACCAGGGCTGCTAGCCAAAAGCTTGGCAGTTCGAATCCACCAGCCACTCCCTGGAAACCATATAGGACAGATCTGCTCTGTCTTATAACGTCGCTGTGAGTTGGAACCAACTTGCCAGCAACGGGTTTTGGTTATTTTTTAAATTAGGTAACAAAAATTGATTTTAAAAGGCACCATAGAATTTATTTTAACATTTATGATTTTAAAAATGGATGTGGAAACATAAAATGTACTATATTACATCCCCACCTTCACCCCAAAGAAAAGGCAAAAACTGAAAAAGTCCCATTTTTCCCAGAAGTAGCTCAGATCAGTTGAACTGCCGTTTAGATGAAGACCTGCTGGAAAGCACAGTCAGACTTTTAGGTCTTGGTCTAAAATCTCTGGCCAATAACCTTGGATTTTTAACCTCAATTAACATAATAGTTAATGATGACAATAAAGCTCCCTTGTTTGATCTGTCCTGGTGGTGCAGTGGTTAAGTGCCACAGCTGCTAACCAAAAGGTCGGCAGTTCAAATCCATCAAGTGCTCCTTGGAAACTCTATGGGGCAGTTCTACTCTGTCCTATAGTGTTGCTGAGTTGGAATCGACTTGACAGCAACTGGTTTGGTTTGGTTTTTTGTTTGATCAGTAAATATTTTACCCTAGGAATGCTTAAATTTAAGTAGGGCAATGATGAAGAGACGAACATAGTATCGATACTTTATGAAAATTGTATTTATACAGTGTGTCTGCTCACAAGTTCTGGAATTATGGTGCTGCTTTGTGTATGCTCTATGCAGAAGGCTGTTTCTTTTACACTTAAGATGATATATTAGATTTAGGCAAGTTTCTTAAATGCTTAGATTTTGCTTGTTTGAATTGTAGGTTTTTCTTTCAGATATTTGAAGTGTTTGAGAGAATAGAATATATTAAGCTGTAAATATGGTTTGAGACATTTAAGGTAACCTGCTCAACGAAGGGTGGAAATGGGTTAGTTGTTTTTAAACATAGTCTCCTAATATCTTAATTATTTAAACTAATAAAGACATTAGTTGTTAAAAAAGATAAGTGGGAATGTTCTTGCTCTTGCAAAAAAAAGTCTAGATTTTTCAATGAAATAATGAACACTATTCTGACTTATAGTGACCCAACAGGACAGAGTAGAATTGCATCATAGGGTTTCCAAGACTGTACATCTTTACGAAAGCCGACTGCTACATTTTTCTCCCGCAGAGCGGCTCGTGGGTTTGAACCCAACTCTGGGTTAGCAGCTGAGAGCTTTAACCACTGCCCCACTAGGGCTCTTTAAGAAATACTAGAGACTGAAGAAAAAGTAAGTTTTGAAATATGTTATTAATTTAATTATATATTAAAGACGACTAACTTCAAATCGATATTTGTGCTTCAATCATATCACCCCCCCACCCCCGCCAGCAGTTAAAAACCTTAACTGGCAATTCACATGAGAGATACGAAGGAAGAAAGACATGCTGATGAATTTCAAACATTTGACGTTTATCCAATGCTCTTATTGAATGCTTGGATGTTAGACACTGCGCTAGGTGCTAGTTGTAAAAGGCTTCAGGCAATGCCTCATGTACAAGTTATGCTCAGTAAGTACTGGCAATTATTACTAACAGAAGCTGTTCTTGGGTCCTCGGGACCTAGGGTGTGTGTGTTGATGTGCGTGTCTGTCTGTATCTATGTTCACACCCATATCCATCTTTCTCTCTTTTTCTATCTACAAAGTTTTTTTTGGAAGAGAGAAGAGAAAGAAAAAAGAATATAAAAACTAGTAGATCTATGATGATTCACAAGACACACACACATACACATTCCTGGTGTGAACGTAGAAACACTTGGTTTGTGTCTCTTGGTGTGAAATCTGAAAACAAATCTCCCCTTAAATCCTAGAGTATAACAATTGAACAGACAGCCGCATTGTGATAGTCTGGCAAAGTTTTTGATAAGAAAATGGAGTCCCTGGAAGATAAGGCAATTTGCTCAAGACCCCTCAGCAAATTTTCCAGTAGTAGTGGGATTTCTGCCTTGTGTTTGAGCCCGATTCTGGCAATATGTACCATACAAGAGACCATCTAAAAAGCTTTTTCCGGGGGTGGGGAGGGGGTGGTGGGAGGGGGTGGAGTGGGGAGCTTTCATCTTTGTTAAGTGGTGGGACCCAGCTTTACAACTGTACCACTCCTCTCCAGTTTGAGAGTTTGCAGGTTGAAGGGTAGGTCTTTGTGTACAGGGTAGGCGGCCATGTGAATTCCAGCCAAGTACTCTGAATTTAGTTAAGTGGAATTCATTGTGTCTACGTATAACATTGTCATACTCAATAGGTACACTTCATTCCCATTATTGTTTCTACCCTCAATACTGCCTGTGCCCATTTGAAAGGTACTGATGTCTCTTTTAAAACAATCAGGAGAACATCAGCTTCTAATAAACATCACACTCTCTTTTCAGTCTTGCATTCAGTACCCAAAACAGGACCAAGGAATATACTGGGGGAGCAGGCTTGCTTGCTGTTGTATTTGTCAATTTCCAAGCCATTGAAGCCTAAAATATCCCAGTTATCTTGATAACCTATTCTAGGTCTATTCTTGTGAAGGTTTTTAACCCTTTTTGAACAGGTTTAAATAGTCACTCATCACGGTTGTTAGGTGCCATCGAGTTAACTTCGACTCATAGTGACCCCATGTGACAGAGTAGAACTGCCCCACAGGGTTTTCTAGGCTGTAATCTTTACGGGAGCAGATCTTCATGTCCTCCTACTGCAGAGCCACTGGGTGGGTTCAAACCACCCATCTTTTGGTTCACAGCCTAATGCTTAGCCACGGTGCCACCAGAGTTCCTCACTCATCACCAGCTCTTAAATATACCAATCCCAAACAAAACCCACTGCCATCGAGTTGATTCGGACTCATAGCAACCCCGTAGGATAGAGTAGAACTGCCTCACAGGGTTTCAAAGACTATAATCTTTACGGAAGCAGACGGCCACATCTTCTTCCCTCAGAGTTGCTGGTGGGTTCGAGCTGCAGACTTTCGAGCAGCTGAGCACTTAACCACTGCGTCACCAGGGCTCTTCTCTTAAATATAATGAGCCTATAAGTTAAGAATCCACTGAATCAAAGGCACAATGGTTAAAAAGCACTTAGCTGCTAACCAAAAGGTTAGTGGTTTGAACCCACCAGCCACTTCGAAGGAGAAAGATGTGGCAATCTGCTTCCACAAAGATTATAGTCTTGGAAACTGTCGTGGAATGAATTGTGCCCCCCAAAATTATGGATCAACTTGGCTAGGCTATGATTCCCAGTATTGTGTGATTGTCCACCATTTTGTCATCGGATGTGATTTTCCTGTGTTGTAAATCCTACCTCTATGATGTTAATGAGGCAGGATTAGAGGCACTTATGTTAGTGAGGCAGGACTCAATCTACAAAATTAGGCTGTGTCTTAAATCAGTCTCTTTTGAGATATAAAAGAGAGAAGTGAGCAGAGAAACAGGAGGACCTTATACCACCAAGAAAGTGTAACCAAAAGCCTCTCAGGTTCTCGTCCTGTCCTATTAGCTGACTGAAATAAAACAGACACCGGTTGCAAGGGAGACAGAAAATGGCAAGTTTATTATCTGAGCAGACAAGGAGAAACATGAGGTCTAGTGACCAGAAGACCGCGAGCTCCCCGAGCTGAGGATTTGGGGATCTTTTATGGGGAGACTGGTTCCGGGTCTTACATCTCAGTCCCCCTTAGCCTGCCCATTCTTGGAATTCCTCTCCTTTGTTCAAGTTTGGGAGTCCAGTTGCCGAATCATCTTGGGCTGGATGTACTGGTGGATGGAACTCTCCTTCCAGGATGGGCTGGTAATTGTGCTCCCCTCTGGAGGAAGGAGGTTCCGAGGTCAGGTTCTGTGCAAGTGTAGGTGGCCGGTTGGAGCTGGTTCTCAAGGTGCAGCCTTCTGGCCTGCAAAATGTTACTCAGAATATGTTGCCTAGAGCATATCAGCAGTCAGTCATGAAGAGAAGGGAATTAATGGACCTTGCATAGCGACTCTATCTTATCTTGGGGTGCCTCTCAGGAGCCTTTAGCTAGGGTTTCAAAAGTAGTTCTGGGAGCAAGGTATGTCCTTTGGACCTGGGGCCCCTGCACTGAGAAGCTGCTAGTAGGAAAAGATGAATTACAAGGACCTTCTCCAGAGCCAAGAGAGAGAGAAAGACTTCCCCTGGAGCTGGTGCCCTGAATTCCGACTTCTAGCCTCCTAGACTGTGAGAGAATAAATTTCTCTTTGTTAAAGCCATCCACTTGTGGTATTTCTGTTATAGCAGCACTAGATAATGAAGACAGAAACCCTGTAGGGCAGTTCTACTCTGTCCTATAGGGTTGCTATGCATTAGAATTGACTGGATAGCAATGGGTTTGGTATTTTGGTTTTTAAATCCAGCATAGTTCTATTTATTGCCCCAAATGTAACTTTATCAAGCTTCAAGGTGGGGGTCACCTTTTTAACGTGCAGATAGTTTCCTTTTCCTTTTTCCAAAGGGCGGTCTATCTTTAGATCCGTTGCATATTGTTTCCTTTCCAAGGCGTGAATCCACACCCATACTCTTCTCCCAGCCTAATTGGAATGGCAGAATAGAAGGCAGTATTTTTACAGAGTTCAGATCACTCTCCTAGATGTGCCTTCATTATTTCTATTTTAGCCACTTTGTTTTTACTCCTGGGAAATGTTTTCAAAAGTTTAAAACTCTCTCACCCCTGTAATTTTGGCTTGGTTTGTCAGAGTACTGTATAAGATGCGTGAAGGTGAACGCGCTATTTTTTTGGGTTCTTTTCTTTTTTAAAAAAACATGTATTCTGACTCTACTTTCATTTGTATAATTTTTGCACACTGGGTGATAAACGAGCAGTTTACGTAAATCTTTCATCTTTCCTTAAAGATTATTTTTGTCACTCTCTTCGTTTTTACTTTCATAGCCTTACCACTTTTTTTTTTTGGCCTTTATTTTCCTTCTCCTTGATTTCTGTAAAATGCAAATGTTATCACCTTTTACATGTATTTTTCTCTGTGTTGCCAAGACCCCTAAATCAGCTGGTGGGTTTTTAATCTACAAATGGTCCATTGGGTGAACAGATGGAGAGAGAAATAAAGTAAAGGGTTAGACGATTATACTTATAAATAGCCTCTTTCTGTTTAGAGTTCTGTAAAACATGGTTTAAAACCTTATCAGTTAGTTTGTATCAAAATAACTCCTGTGTTTAATTCAGAAATAGTGTCAATGTCTATTAGTCTTAATTTTCTTTTAAGACATAATATTTTTATGAATCTAATGTAAGATTAAACCAAAAAAACAAACCCACTGCTGTGGAGTCGATTCGGACTCATAGCGACCCCATAGGGTTTCCAAGGCTGTAAATCCCTATGGAAGCAGGCTGCCACATCTTTCTCCCACAGAATGGCTGGTGGTTTTGAACCACTGACATTTCAGTTAACAGTCAAGTCTTTTAACACTGTGCCACCAAGGCCCCTTAATGTAAGATTACAGCCTAGGAAACCCTATGGGGCAGTTCTACTCTGTCACATGGGGTCACTATGAGTCGGAATCGATTCAATGGCACAGAACAATGACAACAGCAGCGTATTTGTAGTAGGGCTATGTACTGTAGTAGCAGGGTGTCCATTAAAAGCATATAGGGTGTGTGGATTTGTCTTTCTAAAGCAAAGCCAACAGCCACTAGAGAGATGAAACCTAGGAGTCATTAATAACTGTGTAAAAATTACTGAAATTAATAGTGTGAGTGGGAAAATAAAAATGAGACAAAGACATTGGAAAGGGTCTCTTTAGGAAATTCCATGGAGATCTTCTAAGATGGCTGTAGAGGTCATTTATATACGTTTTAAAATGTGAGCTCTAGAGAAGTGCCTTATGACTATTTATCAACCAGAAGGGCTAAAGGAAAGGGGTGAATGAGTAAATTCACATATTTAGTGAGAAATAGAATTGCAATAGATTATCTTCAGAGACAAGGAGCCAAAATTTAGTGAACAAGTCAGACGGTGAAGGAAAATAAAAAAAAAAAAACTCTCTCCTGGTGAAAGAACCGTCAGAGGTAGATGATGCTAGCAAAATCTCGAGTATCTAAATCATTCTCTAAAGAATATATCATCCCTTCAAGCATATTATATTAGTTAAGATTTACATTTAAGGAAGAGTCCTTCAATATTTATACTACAACTTAGTAGGAAAATGTTTTATGACTTAATTTACAGAAGCTTTGAGGCTCCAAATCTGGAAAATATTGGAAATATGATTGATTTGTGGTTAAAATGAAACAAAGTAACCTCTAACAGGAGTTCTTGGGTGGTGCAAATGGTTAATGCCCTCGGTGCTGAAAAGTTAGAGGTTCAAGTCTACCTAGAGGTACCTCAGAAGAAAGACCTACCAATCTACTTCCAAAAAAATCAGCCATTGAACACACTACAGGACACAGTTCTATTCTGACACACACGAGGTCATCATGAGCTGGAGCTAACTCAGTGGCAACTGTTTTTTTGCTTTTGTTTTTTAACCTCTAACAACCAGCCCTCAACACCAAAACTAATATAATAATGGCAAACATCACATAAGTAAAAGTCATAGACTTTGCAAGCAAACAGGAAGGATGTATCATTTACTGGCTGATTATACATTATGGGATAATGTTCCCTTAATGAATTTTTGTCCTGAGTACTTTAAGGAAACAGAGCTGGCCACCTTTTGGCCTGCCACCATGTGGAACCACTGCCCAGTAGGTTGTCATTGTGGGACTCCGTCTCCCTGCTGTATGGAAATTGGATAACCTTATGGACATAAGAAACTAGAGGAGATTATTATTATTGTAATTATTGCTAATACCCTGCATTGTATCATTTTTAAAGTACTTAAGCATCAGTATATTACCATTTTTAACATGCATACATATTAACTCCTGAGGACTATGACTACTTCACAGTTTTATGTTCCTAAATGGTGTCTGCTTAGAGACGATTAATCTAGACAGTTCTTGGTGAACAGACTTAGGCAGTCACATTAACTTAGAATGTTCAAATGAAAACATTCTGTTCTTTGCTTGGTGGGTCAGTCTCCTTTGGCAGCCAATAATTTCCTACTTTAAAGTGACAGTTCTTTATTTCAGCCAAAAAACAATGTCTCAGCACTTTGATTCTTTGCTTGACTTGAACTGTGAAAATGCTAGTTTATTCAAACTGGCCTGTGCATTTTATGTTTGAAGATAGACCTCCTGCCCTAAAGACTGTAGAACTACAACACAGGATTACCATATATGAATTGGAGCCCGGGAGGCAACTTGAAGAGCAGGCCAAGTTAGTCTTGTATGTTATTTGCCTTTTCTTTCTGTATTTATTTCCTTTCTTTCAGAAGCATGTCCTCCCAAGCCTACCTCCAACTGTCAAAAGTTTGTTTGCTTCCTATATCCCTTCCTTGCCAGTGAAAAACTGATCTGGAGATCTCAATAAAAACACAGTGTTAGTTAAATAATGGGTTAATTTTCCACTGGCTTTTGGTTTTATGAGTTAATTAAATAGTGTTTAAACAAAATTATAAAAAATGTATATTTTTGGCACTGCTGATTAGCCAGTGGTGGGGCTGTTTGGTGAAAGAGAACTTTTCTGGTTCCCTGTAAGTCATATGGAGTCCCTGGGTATTGGAAATGGTCAAATGCTCAGCTACTAATCAAAAGGATGGCAGATTATATCAGCCCAGTGGTGCCTCAAGAAAGGCTTCTTCATCTGCTTCTAAAAGGTCATAGCCATGAAAATCCTAGGAAGCACAGTTCTACTCTGAAGCACATGGGGTCACCATGAATTGGAATCAACTTTATGACAACTGGTTTTTGGTTTTTAAAGTCATATAACCATGGCGACTCCCTATGTATGAATTAAATCTTGGTGAGCATAATTCAAGGTCTAGGGTGGTGGATGGGAAAATATAAGAAACAAAATGGAGCATACTGAATGGATCAGAGCCTGGAGTCTAGGTGATAAGAAAGGGTGTGGATAAAAAATCACAGTAAAGTTGGATGTACCTGTACCTTAAGCCCGTAAGACAGCATTGAGAGTCAATGCCAGGAGATCCCATGGATAGGGCAGTTTTCAAGCGTTCTGCACCACTCATAGGTGCCAGGGAGGTTTAAATCCTAAGTAAGGTGGTTGTGTCTTAGTACCTCATAGTTCTATTCAGACCAGGATAGACATACAGCAAGTTGCAAAATAAGAGGTCCACAGGTATGTCTCAGAGTCTGGTTCACTCAGATGGTTCCACCATAATGGTACAACATAGTCACAATCCCTGAAGCTAGAATGGTGCTCTGGTTTAATTCATTCAGCTTAGCACTTATGTCTACACTGCATTGAAGAAATCAAGGAGAACGTTCTTTAAAAAAGTAGGATAGGAATACATTCACATTGGTAGAAAAAAGAATTTTTAAATGAGCATGAAAGAATTAAAAACAACCCATGATTGCATTATCCAGGGGAAATGGCTGTTTATATTATGATGTATAACTTTCTATTACTTCCTGCCTGCGCATGTGATTATACAAACCTGTGTGAGCTTGTGTTTGTGTGTGTGTGGGCCTGTGTGGGCCTTTTTAAATTTATTTTTCCAGATCTCCTTCAGAAGGACATTATCTCTCAGAAATGAACAACAGTGTATTTTGTTTGACTTTCTAAGTATGCTCCTGTTGGATGTGCTAGTCTGACAAAAAAGAGTTCTTCTGACAGTTTCCACTGGTTTTGGACTTATTATTGGCAGAAGTTGTTCGTTATACAATGGAAATTTCCTAATATAGCCAAGCCTCAACACAGTCCTAAAAGGGAAAATAAATGAAGTTGATCCAGTTATTTTTGCTCCACAATAAACCATCCCAAAACTTAGCAATATATAAGAATCCCTTATCACGCTCATGGATTCAGTGGAACGGGAAGTTAGACAGGACACAGTGATGATAGCTTTTCTCAGCTCAGTGCTATCTGGGGCCTCAGCTGGGGAAAGATGACTAATTGGGGGTGACTTGACAGCTGGGGCTTAGAATCTTCCGTAGGCATCTTCCCTCCCCAGTCTGGCACCTGTGCTTTGATGACTTGGGAAGGCTGAACTCAGCCGAGGCTGTTGACCAGAGCACACGTACACGGCTTCTTCGTGTGACTTGAGCTTCCTCACAGCATGCCGGCTTCAGGGTAGTTAGACTTTGACGCCAAGACGAGACTCAAGGTTTCTGCATTACCTTGTATAACCTAGCCTTAAAAGTCACATTGCATCACTTTTATTATACTCTACTGGTGGAAATAGTCACAAGGTAGCCCAGACTCAAGAGAGGAAGGGGCATAGACCCCATCTTTTCATGGAAGGAGTATTTAAGGTTTTGCAACCCAGCCTACAAAGTCTAATTCCTCAAAACTTAGTCCAAACAATGAAAAAACAAATCAAGGTTCCTAGATTAACTACAATTTAGGGAATATCTCCCAATCTGTTTTTGTCCATTTTTGTGACTATTATTTCTAGGCAAATATTGTCTTACACAATTCAAACATTATAGTAAAGAATGTTGTTGTTGTACTTAGCTGCCATGGAGTCATCCACCGACTCATGGTGACCCCATGTGCAATGGAATGAAATGCTCCCCAGTTCTCTACCATCCCCATGATCGGCTGCAGATTGGTCCATTGTAATCCATAGGATTTTCATTGACTGATTTTCAGAAGTAAATCAGCAGGCCTTTCTTCCTAGTCCATCTTAGTCTGGAAGCTTCACTGAAACCTGTTCAGCATCATAACAACAGGCAATCCTCCACTGACTGACAAGTGGTGGCTGCACATGAAGTACATTGGCTGGGAATTGAACCCAGGTCTCCACATGGAAGATGAGAATTCTACCACCGAACCACTGATGCCCCACTGTTAGAAGGAATAAAGAAGACAAAACTTTCCCCTCTATGCTGTGGCTCAGAGAAAGCTAAAAGTTTAGAGAGTAGATTGTGACCATTAGAATGGGTACGAAAAGGAATCTTTTTGCTGACTCATGTTACGTCTAGAAAAACGCAGCTTATAAAAAGGCTGAGACGAGACAGAAGGGGAGACAGAGGGCAGTGGCCAGGGTAAAAGTTGGCAGGTTGTTAAGGTTAGGAGACTGCAAGAACGTAAAGTGGAATTATTTGCTGGGAACAATATTCATATCTGTATGTATCACTGTGGAACCTAATTCATCCCTACCTGAAATGACCCAAAACAAATCTGTAATTTGCTTCATTTTCAATTATTAAATTTAAATGAGAAATTCAGATTGCTGGGTCTTGACTCTTGCAGGTTCTGGTAGCCGAGGTAACAGTTTGTTGCTTGTTTTCCGGAATAGCGTACGAGATTCTGAAGCATGAATCTCCAATTAATTTTCCAAAATAACCCATGATGATGTGCTGTTTGGCATTATCATCTCTGGTTTTTCCTTCAGGAGACAAACACATACAGCTCTTGAAATGCCCCAGGCAATCAAAATGCCACTTTGGAATATTTCCTTCACGGTTTTTTTTTTTTTCCCTCTCATGATCTTTCTGCAACGGGAACAAGATGAAGAAAGATAAAATAATTCTGACAGTTGGGAGCTATAACAGAAACCCACTTGATTTTTTAAATGTTTTGAAGTTATGGCTCATATTAGTCATGGGTTTGGTACAGAATGGGTGCATGGCGATATTTAGAAGGGAAAGTCTCTGTTGTCATGTATCTGAGGCCAGTGACAACTACTTGCCAGTGATATCAAACTTATTCACAGGATGGCCTCCAGTTGAGTTCAATGTGCAGGTTCCTAGTTGACCACAGAGTTGTCATAACTGGCCACCTCTAGTATCTGTAAAGAAAAAAACAGTTGTCCCCGATTGCTGTGTTGGAGCAATTTCACCTGCAGGAATTACTTGGGCTTTTGGCTTAGCAGGAGTGAAAGCTCTTTTGGAATACAAACATTCTTAAAACAGTTAAGAGTCACTTTTACTGGAGATGGAAGAGCAAACAAAAACTAATCACAATCTAACAAACAGCACAATCTAATATACAGGTGAAGGAGAAGGGATATTTGGGTGAATCCTCCTGTTACATCAGGGGTAACATTCAAGACTGGGTGGCCACAAGCAAGGTTGATCTTAAAATAGTAACTGGGAAGGATGCAACAAAATATATATGAGCAGAGAAGGAGGCTTTCTGCACATGCATGCATGATGGGCACACACACACACATAAGCACCGACACATACTCATTTGGCCTAGTCCCATTTGTCAATAACTGACTTTTATGTATCTCAATCAGGTTACCAAATGGTTTGGAGGCCTCTCTGGCTTATTGCGAGAATAAGATGGGAACATAAATATCGGGCCTGACAAATATCTGCCATGTTAATTCCCAAAAGTCAAGCACAAAGAAAATGCTAGCAATTTCATGATTGTTGGGAGTTGGGATTGGGAGGAAGAGACCACACATCTAGATCCCATGTGCCAGTGCATGTCTTGGGTCATTTAACATGCATTATATCATTTATTCTACCCAGACCCTGCTATAGAGAAAACCAAGGCTCAGGGACATGAAGCAAATTCTTGAGGCTGGGTCGGTCCAAGGAGTTCTAACTCCAAGTCCAGTGCTATTTAAACCAGTATCCCCTAACCAGTATCACCTTCCTGACTTCCATCATCAGTCTGTTGGGATCTAACAGACCCAGCATAAATTTCCCCGCTTGTGAGATGTCCTCCTGGTCTCTCTCATCCAGCCCATATTGCTTTCCTCACCTCTATTCCTGTGGATTTGGATCTATACTCAATGGAGCACATTTCACATTCTGCATTATATTGCCTACAAAATGTTCTGTTTTCTCCTGTTTAATTTTGATTTTGTTTTGTTTTGTTTCTGAGAAAATTAAAGATCCAGGAAAGTAAAGAGAATAATGTGAAAAATACCAGTGTACCAAAAACTTAGAGTTGACAATTCTGTACTTTTTGTGATACAGTTTTAAGTCCCTGAAAAAAATAAAGGCCCAACCATAACAGATAAAGTTGAAGATCACTTTGTACCCAAACTCCAGTCATCTTCCCCTCTTTCCATTCCCAGAGTCATTGTTGTTGTTAGGTCCTGTGGAGTCAGTTCCAACTCATAGTGACCCTATTTATAAAAGAATGAAACACTGCCTGGTCCTGCGCCATCCTCACAATTGTTGCTGTGTTTGAGCCCATTGTTGGCAGCCACATGTCAGTCCATCTTGTTGAGGGTCTTCCTCTTTTTAACTGACCCTCTACTTTACCAAACATGATGTCTTTCTCCAGGAACTGGTCCCTGCTGATAACATGTCCCAAGTACATAAGATGAAGTCTCTCCATCCTTGCTTCTAAGGAGTATCCTGGCTGTACTTCTTCCAAGACAGATTTGTTCATTCTTCTGGCAGTCCATGATATATTCAATATTCTTCACCAACACCATAATTCAAAGGCATCAATTCTTCTTTGATCTTCCTTATTCATTGTCCAGGTTTCACATGTATATGAGGCAATTGAAAATACCATGGCTTGGGTCAGGCGGACCTTAGTCGTCAAAGTGACATCTTTACTTTTTAACACATTGAAGAGATCTTTTGCAGAAGATTTGCACAATGCAATATGTCATTCGATTTCTTGACTGCTGCTTCCATAGGTATTGATTGTGGATCCAGGTAAAATGAAATTCTTGATGACTTCGGTATTTTCTCTGTTTTTCATGATGTTGCTTATTGGTCCAGTTGTGAGGATTTTTGTTTTCTTTATGTTGAAGTGTAATCCATACTGAAGGCTGTAGTCTTTGATCTTCATCAATAAGTGCTTCAAGTCCTCTTCACTTTCAGCAAGAAAGGTTGTGTTGCAGGTTGTTAATGAGTCTTCCTCTAATCCTGATGCCAAGTTGTTAATTACCATAAATTTAATATATATTCTTCTAGCACATGATTTTATACTTTTATGTAATATGTACTTATCAGTAATAGTTAGCATTGTGTGTGCGCTTTAAAATGTGTATGTATGGGCTCTTACTGTATATTTTCTGTAAGTTGCTTTTCCTCTCAATATTATATTTTTGAAATATACCTTTACTAATATACAATTTCATTGTTCATTCCTTTTAAATGATAGTATCCTATCATATAAATGTAGAATACCTTATTTCCCTAGTGATACTCATCTGGGTGGTTTTCAATTTTTGGTTGCATAGAACGTTCTTGCACATGTTGTCTTGGGCTCATGTGTGAATATTTCTCTAGAGTTTATACCTAAAAATGGAATTGCTGGAATATAGGATATGGTGTTTTCAATCTTACTAGATCCTGCCAACTTCTAAAGCAGTTGTACCAAATTATATTCTCCCCAGCAGTATTCTGTGAGTGTTTATTTCTCCATATCCTAGCCAGCACTTGCCTAATGCTAGCTATCTTTTAATGAGTATATTTATTTCTACAGCCAGCTGTCAGTCTCGTAAGCGGGGAATGCTGTCCTTATATTTTTTTGGTATTCTTAGGGTCCTTTGTTGTTGTTCTTAGGGGCTGTCAAGTCAGTTCCAACTCAAGGTAACCCTATGTACCACAGAATGAAACACTGCCTGCTCCTGCGCCATCCTCACAGTTATTGCTATGTCTGAGCCCATTGTTGCGGCCACTGTGTCAATCCGTGTCATTGAGGGTCTTGTTCTTTTTCACTGACCCTTGACTTTACCAAGCATGATGACCTTCTCCAGGGAGTGGTCCCTCTTGGTAACATGTCCAAAGTAAGCAAGACGAAATCTCAATATCCTCACTTATGAGAACGTTCTGGCTGTCATTCTTCCAAGACAGATCTGTTCCTTCATTCTTCTGGCAGTCCATGGTATATTCAATATTCTTCACCAACACCGTAATGCAAGGGCATCAGTTCTTCTTTGTTCTTGCTTTTTCATTGTCCAGCCTTCATATGCATATGAGGCGACTGAAAATACCATGGCTTGGGTCAGGCTCACCTTAGTCCTCAAAGTGACATCTTTGCTTTTTAACACATTGAAGAGGTCCTTTGCAGAGGAATTGTCCGATACAATGTATCTGTTGATTTCTTGGCTGCTGCTTCCATGGGCACAGATTGTGGATCCAAGTAAAATGAAATCCTTGACAGCTTCAATATTTTCTTTGTTTATCATGATGTTGCTTACTGGTCCAGTTGCGAGGATTTTTGTTTTCTTTATGTTGAGGTGTAATCCCTACTGAAGGCTGTAGTCTTTGATCTTCATCAGCAAATACTTCAGGTGGTCTTCACTTTCAGCAAGCGAGTTTGTATCATCTGCATATCACAGATGGTTAATGAGTCTATCTCCATTCCTGAGTCCTAGTCTTCTTCGTATAGCCCAGCTTCTCAGATTATTTGCTCAGCATACAGATTGAATAAGTATCGTGAAAGGATAGAACCCTGACATGCACTATTCCTGATTTTCAACCATGCAGTAGCCCCTTGTTCAGTTTGAACGAATGCCTCTTGGTCTATGTACAGGTTGCATATGAGTACAATGAATGTTATGGAATGCCCATTTTTTGTAATGTTATTCATAATTTGTTATGATCCACACTACCAAATGCCTTTGCATAATCTATAAAACACAGGTAAACATCTTTCTGGTATTCTCTGCTTTCAGCCAAGATCCATCTGACATCAGTAATGATATCCCTCATTCTAAGTCTTTTTCTGAATCTGTCTTTAATTTCTAGTAGTTCCCTGTAGATGTACTGCTGCAACCATTTTTGAATTATTTTCAGCAAAATTTTACTTGCATATGATATTAATGATATTGTTTGATAATTTCTACATTATTTTGGATCACCTTTCTTTGGAATGGGCACAAATATGGATCTCTTCCAGTCTGTGGGTAGCTGTCTTCCAAATTTCCTGACATAGATGAGTGAGCGCTTCCAGTTTGCATCTGTTGGTTGAAACATCTCAGTTGGTTTTCTGTCACTTCTTGGAGCCTTGTTTTTTGGCCAATGCCTTCAGTGCAGCCTCAATTTCTGCCTTTAATACCATTGATTTTTTATCATATGCTACCTCCTGAAATGGTTGAATGTTGATCAGTTCTTTTTGGTACAGTGACTGTGTATTCCTTCCGTCTTCTTTTGATGCTTCCTGCATCATTCAATATTTTGCCCATAGAATCTTTCAATATTGCTTGAATTTTTTTCCCAGTTCTTTCAGCTTGAGAAATGCCTCTAAGAGTGTTCTTCCTTTTTGGTTTTCTAACTCCCAAGTCTTTGCACATTTCATTATAATACTTTGCTTTGTCTTTTGGAGATGCCCTTTGAAATATTTTCTTCAGATCTTTTACTTCATCACTTCTTCCATTCGCTTCAGCTATTCTATGTTGAAGAGCCAAGTTTCAGAGTCTCTTCTGATATCCATTTTGGTCTTTTCTTTCTTTCATGTCTTTTTAATGACCTCTTGCTTCCTTCACATATGATGTCCTTGATGTCATCCCACAAGTCGTCTGGTCTTCCCTCACTAGTGTTCAGTGCATCAAATCTATTCTTGTTATGGTCTCTAAATTCAGGTGGGATATACTCAAGGTCATACTTTGGTTCTTGTGGACTTGTTCTAATTTTCTTCAGCTTCCACTTGAACTTGCGTATGAGCAGTTGATGGTCTGTTCTGCAGTTGGCCCCTGGTGTTGTTCTGACTGATGATATTGAGCTTCTCCATTGTCTCTTTCTATAGAGGTAGTTGATTTGATTCCTGTGTATTCCATCTGGAGAAGTCCATATGTATAATTATCATTTATGTTGTTGAAAAAAAGTGTTACAAGTGAGTAGTTCATTAGTCTTGCAAAATTCTATCATGCAATGTCTCATGTCATTTCTACCACCAAGGCCATATTTTCCAACTATTGATTCTTCTTTTTTTCTGTCTTTTGCATTTTCCAATCACCAGTAATTATTAATGCATCTTGATTGCATATTTGATGAATTTCAGACTGCAGAAGCTAGTAAAAATCTTTAATTTCTTCATCTTTGGCATTAGTGGTTGGTGCATACAGTTGCTTCATAGTTGTATTAACTGGTCTTCCTTGTAGGCATATGGATATTCCTATCACTGACAATGTTGTACTTCAACATAGACCTTGAAATGTTCTTTTTGACTGTGAATTTGATACCATTCCTCTTCAGTTTTTCATTCCTGGCGTATTAGACAATATGATTGATTCAAAATGGGCAATATCAGTCCATTTCAGCTCATTAATACCTAGGATATCTATTTTCAAGCATCCCTTTTCATTTTTGATGACTTCCAACTTCCTAGGTTCTTACTTTGTACACTCCATGTTCTGATTACTAATGGATGTTTGCAGCTGTTTCTTCCCATTTTAAGTCGTGCCACATCAGCTAATGAAGATCCCTAAAGTTTTACCCTACCCACGTCATTGAGGTTTATTCTACTTTAAGGAGGCAGCTCTTCCCTTGTTCTATTTTGAGTGCCTTCCAACCTGAGAGGATCATCTTTCAGCACTATATCAAACAGTGTTCTGTGGCTATTCATAAGGTTTTCCCTGGCCAATTTTTTTTAGAAGTTAATCGCCAGGTCTTTCTTCCTAGTCTGTCTTAGCCTGAAAGGTCCACTGAAACCTGTCCACCATGGGTGATCCTGCTGGTATTTGAAATACTTGTGGCATTACTTCCAGCATCACAGCAACATGCAAATGGCCACAGTACGACAAACCAACAGACAAGTGATAGTGCTAGGGTTCTACATGTGGCTAATCTCTATTGCTCTTGATATTCATGAATTACTTAATTGGCTCTCTTCATCCACCACAAAGGCTCTTTAGGTTCTATTGAAGTATGAAGGCAACATAGGTATCTCTTGGAGTGGAATTGCTCATATTGTGTCAGAATATCTTGCATTGGGCAATGGAAAAGCTCCACAGAATAGGATGTGAATTATTTGCTCTGGAGCCAGAAATGAGATAACTCATGGGCCTTTACAACCAACTTAAGAACATTTAATCATCAAAACTAATCACTTAAAAATTGAGCTCATGTATGCAAGGCATTTGTATGGGTAACTCTTCATTTAGACCACCTGCAGCTGAAAAGTATTAAAGTAGAGGCAGTTTCCCTGCTTCTATTCCATCCTATCCTCCCGGGCATTATCCATTTTTAATTGTTCTTTTTCTCTTGTATACTCAACGTCCCCCTCTCCACAGGATCCTACCCATCAGTATGTAAAAACACTCATGTCTTATAATATTAAAAAAAAAAAAAATCCTCTCACTTCCATATATCCATCCAGCTCCCTACATGGATATCTCAAAGGCACATCAAATACAAAACTTCACTTCATCTCTCCTGCTCCCACCTTCGTCCAGCTTCCTCATGAACCACCACCAAAGCCTTGTAATATATGCTAAATCTTCGCCTTAGAATTGTATTAGTTTCCCATTACTACGGTAACAAATTACCACGAATTTACCACTTAAAACAACACAAATTTATTATCTTCCAAATCAGTGCAGGAGTGCATTCTTTCTGGAGGCTTTAGAAGATCGTTTGTTTCCTTGCCTTTTCCACCTTCTAGAGACTGCCCGCATCCCTTGGCTCATAACCCTTTTCTCTTCCTCCCTTCACTCTGACCTCTGCTTTCCTCAGCACGTCTCCTTCTCTGACTCCGACCCTTCTGCATCCCTCGTATAAGGGCCCTAGTAATTACATGGGCTCACTTGGATAATCCAGGATAATCTCCCATCTCAAGATCTTTAATCAAGTCACATCTGCAAAGTCCCTTTGCCATGTAAGGTAACATATTCACAGGTTCTAGGGAACCTGTGGAGAGGATGTATACATCATAGAGGGGGACACTATTCAGTCCACCTCAGGAATGCTCTTATACCCACCTTCCCCTCCCTTGCTTGGTTAACTCCCATTTAGCTTTCATCTCAGCTCAGGTGTCAATTCCTCAGATATAAAACCCACTGCATCAAGTCAATTTCGACTCATAGTGAACCTATAGGACAGAGTAGAACTGTCCCACAGGGTTTCCAAGGCTGTAATCTTTATGGAAGCAGATTGCCACATCTTTCTCACATGGAGCAAGTGGTGGGTTTGTACCACCGAACTTTGGGTTAGCAGACAAGCCCTTAACCACTGTGACGCCAGGGCTCCGTTCCTTAGATAAATCCTTCCTAATCCTCTCTTCCTCAGAGTCAGGTGTGTCTGTTCAAACTATGAAAATCTTTATTAATGAGTATTGTTGTCCACCGATTCCACCAGTCAATACCAAAAAACCAAACTTGTTGCTGTCGAGTTGATTCCAACTCATAGTTGACCCTATAGGACTGAGTAAAACTGCCCATAGGGTTTCCAAGGAGCAGCTGGTAGATTCAAACTGCCAACGTTTTGGTTAGCAGCACAGCTCTTAACCACCGCACCACCAAGGCTCCACCAGTCAATAGGATTTATTAAAGCGGGAATCATGTTGGCCTTAGCTTGCAGCAGAGTATCTGGTACTTTGGAGGAACAAATATGTCTTGACTGATTAAATGAACAGATAAGTATCACAGATGAGTCTCAGGTCAAGTTCCTTGGAAAATGGTCTCTGAGATGGAGAAGAGCACGCATGAAGTTTATTGGTGAGTGCGTTTGGATCAATATCTGAAAGAAAAAGACTGGCTGTTGTGCAATAGCAGCAAAGGCCTCTGCCCATCCAATGGGAAACACGGAGGCTGGGATAGCTTTTCAGAATAATTTTTTGCTCTTGTTTTTAATTGTGTTTTTCTTTATAGTGGTTGTTTCTGTGTGCCAAGTCAATTCCGACTCATAACAACCCTATAGGACAGAGCAGAACTGTCACGTAGGGTTTCCTAGGCTGTAATTTTTTGGTTTTTTTTTTTTTTTTTTTTATTGTACTTCATTTGAAGGCTTACAGAACAAATAGTTTCTCATGAAACAGTAGTACACATATTGTTTTATGGCACTGGTTAACAACCCCACAACATGTCAACCCTCTCCATTCTCAACCTTTTCTTTTTGGTGAAAATACACATAGCCAAAGATACACCATTTCAAAAATTTCTACATGCACAGTTCAGTGACGCTGACTACGCTCTTCCAATTGTGTGGCTATTGTCACTTTAGATGAAGGCTTTCAGAACAAAATAGTTTCTCATTTAACAGTTAGTACACATGTTGCCCTATGACAATGGTTAACAACCTCACAACACATCAACACTATCCTTACTCAACCTTGGGTTCCCTATCACCAGCTTTCCTGTCCCCTCTGACTTCTTGCCCTTGTCCCTGAACTGCTGTGCCTCATTAGTCCCATATGGTATTATGGGGCTGTCCACTCCCAGGCTGCACGGTGAACCTCGGAAGTGACTTCACCACTGAGCTAATAGGGTGTCTGGGGGCCATACTCTCGGGGTTTCTCCAGTCTCCTTTAGGCCAGTAAATCTGGTCTTTTTTTGGTGAGTTAGAATTATGTTCTACATCCTTCTCCAGCTCTGTCCAGAACCCTGTGTTGTGATCCTGGTCAGAGCAGTCAGTGGTGGTAGCCGGGCACCATCTAGCTGTACTGGACTCAGTCTGGTGGAGGCCTTGGTAGCTGTGGACTAATCTTTTCCTTGTATCCTGTTCTCTTCATTCTCCCTTGCTCCCGAAGGGATGAGACAAGTGGAGTATCTTAGATGGCTGCTCACAGGCTTTTAAGACCCCAGATGCTACTCACCAAGGTGGAACGTAGAAGATTGTCTTTATAAACTGTGTTATGCCAGTTGAGCTAGATGTTCCCCGAGACCATGGTCCCCACAGCCCTCCACCCAGCAATTCAATCCCTCAGGGAGTTTGGATGTGTCTATGGAGCTTCCATGACCTTTCCTTGTACAAGTTGTGCTGGTTTCCCCTGTATTGTGTGCTATCTCACCCTTCACCCAAGATACCACTTACCTAGTGCCTATTTAGTATTCCCCCCCCCCAACCCTCCCATCCCTGTTAAACAACAAAGATTGTTACATTTTGTGTGTGAACTTTTTCATGGGTTTTTACAATAGAGGTCTCATACAATATTTGTTCTTTTGTGATTGACTTATTTCACTCAGCATAATGTCCTCCAGTTTCATCCATGTTATGAGATGCTTCACAGATTCTTTGTTGTTCTTTCTCGTTACATAGTACTCCACTGTGTGTATGTACCATAGTTTGTTTATCCATTCATCTGTTGATGGGCATCTAGGTTGTGTCCATCGTTTTGCTGTTGTGAACAATGCTGCCAGGAACATAGGTGTGCATATGTCTTTTTGAGTGATGACTCTTATTTCTCTAGGATATATTCCTAGGAGTGGGATTGCTGGATCGAATGGTATGTCTATTTCTAGCTTTCTGAGGAAGTGCCATATCATTTTCCAAAATGGTTGTATCACTTTGCATTCCCACCAGCAGTGCATAAGGGTTCCGATCTCCCTGCAGCCCCTCCAACATTTGTTATTTCCAGTGTTTTTGATTCGTGCCAGTAATGCCAGGGTGAGATGGTATCTCATTGTGGTTTTAATTTGCATTTCTCTAATGGCTAGTGATCGCGAGCATTCCCTCACGTGTCTGTTGGCCATTTGAATGTCTTCTTTGGTGAAGTGTCTGTCCATTTCCTTTGCCCATTTTTTAATAGGATTATTTGTCTTTTTGTTGTAGAGGTGTTGGATTTTCTTGCAGATTATGGAGATTAGACCTATGTCTGACTTGTACTGTCCAACAATTTTTTCCCAGTCTGTAGGTTCTCTTTTTACTCTTTTGATGAAGTCTTCTGAAGAGCATAAGTGTTTGATTTTTAGAAGATCCCAGTTATCTAGCTTACTTTTGGGGCTTTGAGCATTGATGCTTATGGTATGTATCCTGTCAATGCCGTGTATTAAGGCCTGTAGTTTAGTCCTATTTTTTCTCCTATGAACTTTGTAGTTTTAGGCTTTATATTCAGGTCTTTGATCCATTCTGAAGTAGTTTTTGTATACGGCGTGAGGTATGGGTCCTGTTTCATTTTTTTGCAGGTGGATATCCAGTTCTGCTGGCACCATTTGTTAAAAAGACTGTCTTTTCCCTATTTGATGGACTTTGGGCCCTTGTCAAAGATCAGGTGACAGTAGGTGGATGGATTTACATCTGGGTTCTCAATTCTGTTCCATTGGTCAACGTATCTGTTGTTGTACCAGCACCAGGCTGTTTTGACTACTGTAGCTGTATAGTAGGTTCTGAAGTCAGGTAGTGTGAGTCCTCCAACTTTATTCTTCTTCTTCAGTAGTGCTTTACTTATTCAGGGCTTCTTCCCTTTTCATATAAAGTTAAAGATTAGTTTTTCCATCTCTTTGAAGAATGTTGTTGGTATTTGGATCAGGATTGCATTGTATTTGTAAATTGCTTTGGGTAGAATTGTCATATTCACAATATTGAGTCTACCTATCCATGAGCATGGTATGTTTTTCCATTTATAGAAACCCTTTGGGTTTCTTGCAGTAGTATTTTGTGGTTTTCTTTGCATAGGTCTTTTACATCCCTGGTCAGATTTATTCCTAAGTATTTTATCTTTTAGGGCTATTATAAACGGTATTGTTTTCCTGATTTCCTTTTCATCGTTCTCCTTATTGGTGTATTGGAATCCGACGGATTTTTATATGTTTATCTTTTATCCTGCTACTCTGCTGAATCTTTCTATTAGTTCCAGTAGATTTCTCGTGGAGTCTTTAGGGTTTTCTGTGTATAGTATCATATCATCTGCAAACAGGGACAGTTTAACTTCTTTGTTCCCAATTTGGATGCCCTTTATTTCTTTCTTTTGCCTTATTTCTCTAGCTAGAACTTCCAGCACAATGTTAAATAGGAGTGGTGATAAAGGGCATCCTTGTCTTGTTCCTGTTTTCAAGGGGAATGTTTTCAGCCTCTCTCCATTAGGGATAATGTTGGCCATTGCTTTTGCATAGATGCCCTTTATTATGTTGAGAAATTTCCCTTCTATACCTGTTTTATTGAGAGTTTTTACCAGAAATGGGTGTTGGACTTTGTCAAATGCCTTTTCTGCATCAATTGAGATGATCATGTGATTCTTTTCTTTCCTTTTATTTACGTGGTGGATTACGTTGATTGATTTCCGAATGTTGAAACATCCTTGCATACCTGGTATGAATCTTACTTGGTCGTGGTGTATTATTTTTTTGATTTGATGCTGAATTCTATTGGCTAGAATTTTGTTGAGAATTTTTGCATCTATATTCATGAGAGATATTGGTCTGTAATTTTCTTTTTTTGTGATGTCTTTGACTGGTTTTGGTATCAGCATTATGGTGGCTTCATAGAATGCATTTGGAAGTGTTGCTTCATCTTCTATGCACTGAAATAGCTTGTGTAGTACTGGTACAAACTGTTCTGTAAATGTTTTGTAGAATTCTCCAGTGAAACCATTTGGGCCAGGGCTTTTTTTGGTTGGGAGTTTTTTTTATTACCTTTTCAATCTCTTCTCTTGCTATGGGTCTGTTCAGATTTTCAACATCACTTTGTTGTAGTTTGGGTAGGTAGTGTGTTTCTAGAAATTTATCCATTTCCTCTAGGTTTTCAAATTTGTTGAAGTATAGTTTTTCATAATATTCTGTTATAATCCTTTTTATTTCAGTTGGGTCTGTTGTAATGTCCCCCATTTCATTTCTTACTTGGGTTATTTGTGTCCTTTCCTGTTTTTCTTGTCAGTCTGGCCAGTGGTTTGTCGCTTTTGTTGATTCTTTCAAAGAACCAACTTTTGGTTTTGTTGATTCTTTCTATTGTTTTTCTGTTCTCTATTTCATTTATTTCTGCTCTGATCTTTACTATTTCCTTTCTTCCGGTGGTTGTGGGCTTTTTCTGCTGTTCTCTTTCTATTTGTTTGAGTTCTGTAGTTAATGTTTTGATTTTGTCCCTTTCTTCTTTTTTGATATGTGCATCTATTGCTATAAATTGTCCTCTGAGGACTGCTGTTGCTGTGTCCCAAAGCTTTTGGTATGATGTGTTTTCATTCTCATTTGATTCTAGGAATTTTCGGATTCCATCTCTGATTACTTCTATTACCCAGTGATGTGTAAGCAGGGTATTATTCAGTTTCCACGTAATTGATTTTTTTTCCTTGCTCTTTCTGTTGTTAATTTCTACCTTGATGGCATTGTGGTCAGAGAAGATACTTTGAATTATCTCAACGTTTTGGGTCTTGTTGATGATTGCTCTGTGGTCTAAGATGTGGTCTATTCTGGAGAACATTCCATGTGCATTGGAAAAGAATGTGTACTTTGCAGCGGTTGGATGGAGTGTTCTATATATGTCTATGAGGTCCAGTTGGCTGATTGTGCCCTTTAGGTCTTCTGTATCTTTGCTGAGTTTCTTCTTAGTTGTTCTGTCCTTTACTGAGAGTGGTTTGTTGAAGTCTCCTACTATTATTGTGGAGCTGTCAATTTCTCTTTTCAGTGTCGTTAGAGTTTATTTTACGTATTTTGGAGCCCTGTCATTGGGTGCGTAGATGTTTATTATGGTTATGTCTTCATGATGGATCATTCCCTTAATCATTATATAGTGTCCTCCTTTGTCTTTTACGGTGGATTTTGTTTTAACGTCTATTTTATCTGAGATTAGTATTGCCACTCCTGCTTTTTTTTGGTAGTTGTTAGCTTGATATATTTTTTTCCAACCTTTGACTTTTAATAAATTCACATCTTTGTTTCTTAGGTGTGTCTCTTGTAGACAGCATATTGATGGATCCTGTTTTCTTATCCATTCTGTCAATCTCCGTCTCTTTATGGGTGCATTGAGTCCATTTACATTCAGTGTAATTATTGATAGATGTGAATTTGTTGCTGTCATTTTGTAGTGCTTTTTTTTGTGGTGCTGGCATTTTCTTTGTTCTTCTTACTCTCTTGTGCTGAGTTACTTTTGTTTGTGGATTTTGTTTTTAATTTCTTTTGTTTTTGTAGGCTTTGTTTTTGCTGAGACTTTATGTTTTTCCTCTGTATTTTTATGAGTATGGTTGTTAACTTTCTTTGTGGTTACCATGAATTTTACCCTTATCTTTCTAAGTTTGAAGCAGTCTACCATTACTTGGTATTGCCTTGGCTTCCCTCCATTAGAAGGTTCTATACCTATTGCATTTATTCCCTCTTTTATTGTTTTGATGTTGTTGTCATTTACTGATTAACTGCTCTGATTCCCTGTTGGCATTTCTTTTGGTTTTGGATAGTCCTCGAGAGGTCATTTCCTAGATTGTTATGTGACTGGTACGATCCTGCTTGTGAGCTGAAGTTGTTTGTTCTCAGATAGAAGAACTCCCTTTAATAATTCTTGTAAGTTTGGTTTGGCTTTTACATATTCCCTTAATTTCTGATTATCTGGAAATGACCTAACTTCACCATCATATTTGAATGAGAGTTTTTCAGGATATATTATTCTTGGCTGGCAATTTTTTTCTTTCAAGATTTTATATATGTCATCCCATTGCCTTCTTGCCTGCATGGTTTCTGCTGAATAATCTGAGCTTAGTCTTATTGTTTCTCCTCTGTACGTAACTTCTTATTTTTCACGAGCTGCTCTCAGGATTATTTGTTTGTCTTTGGTTTTGGCGAGTGTGATTATGATATGCCTTGGTGATTTTCTTTTGGGGTCTCTCCTATATGGGGTTCATTGAGCTTCTTTGATGGCCAGCTTTTCATCTTTCATGATATTGGGGAAGTTTTCTGTCAGCAGTTCTTCAATGATCCTCTCTGTGTTTTCTGTTTTCTCTCCCTGTTCTGGAATTCCAATCACTTGCAAATTTTTGCTTTTGATTGTATCCCACATAACTATCAGGGTCTCTTCATTTTTCTTTGTTCTTTTTTCTGAGTTTTCCTGAAACAGAGTTGTATCCAAGTGTTTGTCTTCAATTCCATTGAGCCTGTCTTCCACCGTTTCAAATCTGCTTCTCAGCCCTTCTATGACACCATCCATTTCTGAAATCTTGTTGTTTATCTTTTGGATTTCTAATTGTTGTCTTTGTATAATTTCTAGTTATGAATTTATTTTGGCATTTTGTTCCTGCATTATTTTCCTGAATTCTTCCAATTTTTTGTGTGTATTTTCCATGAATTTGTCTATTTTTTCCTCATGTTTGTCAGCTTTTTGCCTCAGCTCTTGGGGAATTCTGAGTATTAGAGATTTGAATTCCCTATCAGGTAGTTCTAGTGCATTTTCTTCCACTGGAAAGTCATCTGGTATTTAATTTTGGATGTCTACTGGAATCATCCTGTCCTGTTTTTGTAAATGTTTTGATATTTTCTGCTGTCTTTGGGGCATTCAGTAGTTATTTTTCTCATTTATTGATTATAGATTTGTTTGTTTTGTCCTTTTTTTAAAAAAATTTGACTATGTCTGAGCAGGCGGACTGTGTGTTCTTTGTTGTTTGCTCATCTGTGGGCACAATACTTTTCACCTCCTTCTCCAGTTGGCAGGGTCAGTCACTCAGATATGGCACAGCAGGGCATGTCTAGCTGAAGAGGATTTACTGGGATGGGTTGTTTGTGGCAGTTATTATAGCCACCAGGGTGGGTCGGTGATCAGTGCAGGGCAGGTTCCAGTAGGCCGTGCCTGTGCTGCTTGGTGGTGTGATGTTAAGCGCACGGTGCAGGTAAGCAGGATGTAGCTGGGAGATTGTTATGTGTGGAGCTAAGATGGATATGGGAGAGAAGAGAGAGGAACAGGAGCCAAAAACATACAAACAAACAAAAAAGAATGCAAGGGGAGCTTGCCGTTGGAGTGGAGACATAAGAGACTATGAAACGGAGAAAAACAAAAAAGGGAAGGGAAGAGGAAGGAAAAAAAAGAAAAGAAAAGAATGAATAAATAAAATTTGGAAAGGTTAAAGAACAGCAAAGTTCCCAGGGATCCCACCGGTGTGGCTATGAGGTCTGGGGAAGTTGTTCTCAGGTGTTGCAGTAGAGACTGGCTAGAAGGCGTAGAGGTATACAATGCCAGGTATTCAAGGAATAGAAAGAGAAGGAATTTATAGAGAGACAAGAAACTGAGTAATGATGAAAGACAAAAATGGAAAAAGAGGGAAAAGAAGACAAAACAAATTAAAAAAAAAAGAACAAGAAAAGCACCCCCCCCAAAAAAAAACAGAAAAAAAGAAGGAAAAAAAAACCCAACAAAAAAAGAAATGCTCTCAGGGATCCCTTTGCACGCCTTTGCAAGCCAAGGGGGTAGTTTCCAAGCCATGCAGCACTGCCTGGCCAGAACAGGCTCACAACTCAAGAAAAGGAAAAGAAAACAAACAATTCAAAACAAACAAATGAACAAAAGCCCCGGGATCCCACCAGCACGGCAGCCCAGAC
The DNA here is from genome assembly GCA_030035585.1 of Dugong dugon. Classification (NCBI taxonomy): domain Eukaryota; kingdom Metazoa; phylum Chordata; class Mammalia; order Sirenia; family Dugongidae; genus Dugong; species Dugong dugon. Next base: position 13,119,368 of record CM057480.1, on the reverse strand, counting down.
CGGGAAGCAGCTCCACACTTGGACGGAGCTCCACAGCCCCTCAGGAAGAAGGAAAGATGGCGCACGGAGCCAGGTATTTGAGTGAAAGGAGGGGGAGGTCTTGAGAGCTAAGGAAGAAATCAAAAGAAGCAGAAAAAAAGCAGCACCAGCAGTCAACAAATGGCACTCAGAGAGCCAGCTAGTGCGGGCTGGTGGAATCCAAGCAGCCGGTGTTTCCTGGACAAGACTGTGTCTGCAGGAAGCAGAGGAGGCCGAGTGTGGGAGAAGAAGGGTAGGGGGTGGGAAAGCATATATCACAAATTACTGGAGCTCTGCAGCCCCTCAGGAAGAAGCAAAGATGGTGCACAGAGCCAGGTATTTGAGCGAAAGGAGGGGTAGGTGGTAAGAGGTAAGGAAGAAATCAAAAGAAGCAGAAAAAAGCAACACCAGCAGCCAACAAATGGCACTCATCGAGCCGGCCAGTTTGGGTGGGTGAAATCCAAGCAGCTAGTGCTTTCCGGACAAGAGATTGTGGCCGCGGGAAGCAGAGGAGGCCGAGTGGGGGTGAAGAAGGGTGGGGGGTGAGAAAGCATGTATCACAAATTCCTGGTTGTTTTGTCTCCTGCTGGAAGCTCCGTGAAGCTGCTTTCTCGTACCCCCTGTTTGCTGGTCTCTGATAGGAGTCCAAGACGGTGGATCCGTGCTGCGTTAGCTGGTAGGGGACCTCTGCATGAATCTCTCCTCGCTCTCCATTCTCTGTCAGTTTTCTCACTCCATTTGGTGCTTCACTGAGTTCTTTATCTCTTCATTTGATGTTTCAGGATTTCAGGATTGTTGTATTCTCTGTTCAGCTTAGTTTTTCGGATCTTTGCTATGGAGGGACAGTGTGGTGCTTCTGCCTAGTGCACCGTTTTGCCAGAAGTAGGCTGTAATTTTTATGAGAGCAGATTGGCATGTCTTTTTTCCCGTGGAGCGTCTGGTGGGTTTGAACAACCCACCTTTGGTTAGCAGCCAAGCACTTAACCACTGTGCCACCAGGGCCCCTTTTTATTGTGGTAAGTGTATATATATCAAAATATTTGCCATTTCCACATTTTTTACATGCACAGTCAATGACATTAACTATAATCACCATGTCGTGCAACTATTACCACTATTACTTTTCAAAATTTTTTATCATCCTTAACTGAAGCTCCAAACCAAACCAAACCCATTGCTGTTGAGTTGATTCCGACTTATAGGAAACCTATAGGACAGAGTAGAACTGCCCCATAGGTTTCCAAGGAGCAACTGGTGGATTCAAACTGCCACCTTTTTGGTTAGAAGCCGAGCTTTTAGCCACTACACCACCACGGTTACAACAGAAGCTTGACGCCCCCTAAATAAGAACTCCCTCTTTCCCCCTTCCTTCTTCCCAACTCTGAAAGCTACTAGGAAACTTATCCATCAACAGATGAATACCTAAACAAAAACTTGGTACATACATACAATGGAATATTGCTCGGCCATAAAGAGAAACAAAATCCTGTTATTTGTTACAACAGGGATGTACCTTGAAAACATATTGAGTGAAATAAGTCAGTCACAAAAGGACAAATATTGTATGATCCCACTTATATAAAATACATAGAATGGACAAATGTACAGAGTAATTTTCATTTAAAGGAATGGGGTTGGACCTTTGTACTCCTTGATTAAACTAGTCACTTGCTGTGGGCTGCACCAGTGGAGGGGGTATAACTTTGAGCGAGGCAGGGGAGGGCTTGAGTGAAGCAGCTCTCTTTGGCCAAAGGCAATTTGTGGAGAGGAACTCAACTGTCCATCATCAGTAGCCAGAACTCACAGTGTCTGGGTATGAGTGCCTCAGGTCTCACCGAGGTTCTGGATGGCATACCACAGAGTCCGCTCTGCACTGTGTGACTGAAGACTCACAAAACAATGCTTTCTCTTTAGGGTAACAAAAAGTTCCATTGTATGTGCTGCAAGGAAAGGACAGGTCTCCAAGTTTCTCACCTTTCTGAAGTTGGGTGGTGACTTTAGAATCTACAATTTGTTCTGCAATATTGATGGGACCTTATAAAACACAAACTTTATTTTTCATTTGACTTGAGGTAGCTAATTGGGCTTACAGGAAAAAAAAAAACACTATTTTTGTGAAAGTTGGGATAATTAAATTCTACTTAGAAAAAAATTCAATCTCTTGTTTACTCAGAAAGCAATGTTGAAATAGCAGGACATTTCTTCACTGTTAGGATTTTCAGAAACTGCCTTCTTTTACTTAAATTGACATAAACCTATTTATTGAGATAGATGGTAAATGGCATTAGTTCAACTGTGGCAGCATTGACAATTACAAAATAAATAGTTATTCATTTCTGAAAACTTAGCTCATCATAAATTGGAATATTATTCTGTTTCTCACAGTTATTTTTGACACTTGCCCATAGGAGATGAATTCTATCTAGAAAATTATTTTGAAGTCTGACCAAAAGAACCCATGCCATTAATTCTATCTTTGATGAAAATGATAAAGTGTATGACTTATTTTTTTGTTTTTAAAAGATAGTTTCCTTTAGGAATAATTAATTCAGCTGATATGTAAGAGAACAGATATAGGAATTAAATGTTAAATGTCCTTTTGTTCCCCCCCCAAGGAAGAAAAAAAGGATTGAGAAAAATAATAAGATGTGTTGCTTGATCAAAAACTAGCAGCTACAGAAAGACATAAAGCTAGAGCAACGAAAGGTATCCTGAAATCATGGAACAGAAAGTTAGGAATATGGAAAGCTTTTGTCAACATATCCATGAAACACTTCGGGGGAGATGGTAGATTTAGAAGTTGAGGTGTCTTTATCAATCAGTGAATGTTAAATAAGAACATCTGGAAGTTGTTTAGGATCTAATTATGAATGATTGGCATAATGTGAATAAAGCTCTTACAGATGGTCACAGACCACATAGAAAAGAAATGGGTAATTATATAAAGGCAGAAAATTTTAGCATTGATTGAAAATCAATCATTTTCAAATGTAATATATACCCAGTTTCTTTTGGTAAACATCCTTTATTGCCATCCAAATTGTAGTTGGTATGTAATCTTCAAATGTCGTGGTTTGAGTTTGTGAGAGTTGCTTTGTATCATTTAATATGGAAGCTTTTCTCTATATTTTTCTTCCCTGAAATATCATACTTCTATCAGGTTTAAACAGAAGTTCCCAAACTTTTTCTTAATTAGCCTAACTAAACGGGCTATATTATCTTTATAATTTAAAAATAATGGAAATGATTTAAAAATTAAGAAAAATTTCCCTTCCTCTAATCACTAATCATGACTTGGAGGCTTATCCATCAGATAAATCATTGCTCCAGTTCATGGACTTCTAGACAAATATTAATGATTATTTCTGAAAATGTGAAAAATAAACAGAATTAAACTCCAAAGTTTTACTGAACGTTGTGAAAAAGTTTCCAAAAGGTCATTGGAAATGCTACTGAGAACCATTTTTAAATAAAAAACAGAAGGGCATTGTATAAATGTTTGTATAAAAAGGTAGGGAGGGTAATTATTTAAGATTTTTCTTTGTTAATACATAGAATAAAATGGAAAGTTGTGACAGGAAGAACAATTAAAATATTGTCAATTGATCACTGGGAAATTATTTTCTAATAAAAGCATGGTTAGAGATATAAAAAAACTGTTATAAAAATATTCCTATTCTACCAATTTGATTGTAATGGTGATAAAAACATTTCTACTTTCATGCAAAGTATGGCTTGAAAAACTTGAATGGGCCTATTTTTATTTCATGCAGTTCTTAACAGTTGCCATTTTATTTTATTATTATTATTATTACAATCTCAATCTAGACAGAGAATGACACAAGAGAGCTTCTTTGATGTCAATATATTGGGTAAATTTGGGAGTCCAAATAAAAATGTATCGGTGACTTTATTTGCAAGCGGTAGTTCACTCACAAATGACCAAAAACAGTGGCCTACCAGCTAATGCCATTCCTCTGTCTTTCTGCCTGTAAGATGAGAGCTTTACAAGGCAGAACAGTGAAGCTAATAAAGTTAGTATTAGCAAGAAGAGCGTGAAGAGACAAGTTCCTGGAGCTATCAGAAGAAGCATGCTATAACTCTCGGGAAGGCACAAACTCTGAGTGTCAGAAAATGAGTATCTCTTCATATCTTTTGCTATTCCCTGAATATTTACTGGTGTGAGAATGTAAAGACTTGGACAGGCAGCTGTATACTGTGTCCCTCTTGGGCTCTGTTTCTTTAAGAAACAAGTAAGTTAACTTTTCAGGAAGGAATATGTCAGAACATGGAAAATGAAGAAAAGCAGATTGATCTTGAGGAAAATGAGTTAGATGCATTCTTTGCATTCACCATATTCTGTGAAGTACAACGACATCTGTTTCTAACAGTCTCTCAAACCACAAAGCAGTTGAAGGTCGGAAGAATAAAAATAGCAACCAAACAGGTGATAGACACATCTGGAAATTGGACTTTCAGAGGGCTTTCAACAAAGTCAAACGAAGGCTGCATTAAGTGATAGCCTCACATAGATTATAGGAACTGCATTATGTGCTCTTCTGAAATAGAACAATTATTCTGGTCAATTAAAAATTGCTATGAGTATCATATAAGGCCACCAGTCATCTGTTAGTTTTAGTACTATGGTAGCTTGCATGCTGCTGTGATGCTGGAAGCTATGCCTCTGGTATTTCAAACACCAGCAGGGTCAACCATGGTGGACAGATTTTAGACTAACACAGACTGGGAAGAAGGGCCTGGTGGTTAACTTCTGAAAAACTGGCCAGGAAAAAACTTATGGATGGTGGCAGAACATTGTCTGATACTGTGTTGGAAGATGAGCCCCTCAGGTTGGAAGGCACTCAAAACACAACTGAGGAAGAGCTGCCTCCTCAATGAAGAGTCACCCTTAATGATGTGGATGTAGTATAGCTTTCAAGACCTTCATTTGCTAATGTGGCATGACTTAAAATGAGAAGAAACAGCTGCAGACACCCATTAGCACCCGGAACATGGAATGTACAAAGTAAAAAACTAGAACAATTGGGAGTCATCAGAAATGAAATGGACCCACCTGAAGATAGATATCTTAGGCATTAGTGAGCTGAGATGGACGGGTATTGGCCATTTTCAATTGGAAAATCGTATGGTCTTCTATGCCGGGAATGACAAATTGAAGAGGAATTGCGTTGTATTCGTCATCAAAAAGAACATTTCGAGATTTATCCTAAAGTACAACACTGTCAGTGATAGGATAATATTCATATGCCTACATGTAGACCAGTTAATAAAACTATTATTCTAATTTACGCACCAACTGCTAATGACAAAGATGAAGAAATTGAAGATTGTTACCAGCTTCTGCAGTCTAAAACTGATCAAACATGCAGTCAAGATGTGCTCATAATTACTATTGATTAGAATGCAAAAGTTGGAAACAAGAAAGATCGATAGTTGGAAAATATGGCCTTGGTGATACAAACGATGCTGGAGATCACATGATAGAAATTTGCAAGACCAATGATTTCTTCATTGCAAATACCTTTTTTCAACAACATAAATTGTGACTATACATGTGGACCTTGCCAGACAGAATACACAAGTATCAAATTGACCACATCTGTAGAATGAAACCCCTGAAAAGTTCAACATCATCAGTCAGAACAATGCCAGGGGCAGAATACGGGACAAACCATCAATAGCTCGTATGCAAGTTCACGATGAAGCTGAAAAAATTTAGAACAAGTCCAGGAGAACCAAAGTATGAACTTGAGTATATCCTATCTGAATTTAGAGACCATCTGAAGAATAAATGTGACGCACTGAATACTAATGACCAAAGGCCAGACAAGTTGTGGGATGACTTCAAGGACATCGTACACGAAGAGAGAAAAAGGTTATTAAAAAGACAGGAAAAAAGACCAAAATGGATGTCAGAAGAGACTCTGAAACTTGCTCTTAAACGTAGAATAGCTAAAATGAACTGAAGAAATGATGAGTAAAAGAGCTGAACAGAAGATTTCAAAGAGCAGCTCGAAACGACAAAGTATTATAATGAAACGTGCAAAGACCTGGAGTTAGAAGACCAAAAGGGAAGAACACGCTCAGCATTTCTCAAGCTGAAAGAACTGAAGAAAAAATTCAAGTCTCGAGCTGTAATACTGAATGATTATATGGGCAAAATATTGAATGATGCAGGAAGCATCAATAGAAGATGGAAGGAATACACAGAGTCACTGTACCAAAAAAGAACTGGTTGATGTTCAGTCATCTCAGGAGGTAGCTTATGATCAAGAATTGATGGTACTGAAGGAAGAAGTCCAAGCTGCACTGAAGGCATTGGCAAAAAAACAAGGCTCCAGGAACTGAGGGAATACCAATTAAAACGTTTCAACAAATGGATGCAAACTGGAAGTGCTCACTCATCTATGCCAAGAAATTTGGAAGACAGCTACCTAGCCAACTGACTGAAAGAGATCCATATTTGTGCCCATTCCAAAGAAAGGAGACCAACAGGATGCGGGAATTATCGAACAATATCGTTAGTATCACATGCAAGTAAAATTTTGCTGAAGATCATTCAAAAGCAGCTGCAGCAGTATATTAACAGGGAACTGCCAGAAATTCAAGCCAGATTCAGAAAAGGATATGGAACCAGGGATATCATTGCTGATGTCAGATGGATCTGGGCTGAAAGCAGAGAATACCAGACATATGTTTACCTGTGTTTTATTGACTATGCAAAAGCATTCGACTGTGTGGATCATAAGAAATTATGGATAATATTGAAAAGAATGGGAATTCCTGAACACTCAATTGTGCTCATGCAGATCCTGTACATAGACCAAGAGGCAGTTGTGTGAACAGAGCAAGGCAATACTGCGTGGTCTATAATCAGCAAAGGTGTGCATCAAGGTTGTATCCTTTCACCATCAATATGTATACTGAGTAAATAATCTGAGAAACTGGAATATATGAAGAAGAACGCAGCATTAAGATTGGAGGAAGACTTGTTAACAGCCTGTAACATGCAGATGGCACAACCTTGCTTACTGAAAGCAAAGAAGACTTAAAGCACTTACTGATGAGGATCAAAGACTATAGCTTTCAGAAGCGATTACACCTTAAAATAAAGAAAACAAAAATCCTCCAAACTGGATGAAATAAGCAACATAATGAAAAACAGAGAAAAGATTGAAGTTGTCAAGGATTTTATTTTACTTGGATCCACAGTCAATGCCCATGGAAACAGCCGTCAAGAAATCATATGATGTATTGCACTGGGCAAATGTGCTGCAAAAGACCTCTTTAAAGCGTTGAAAAGCAGAGGTGTCACTTTGAGGACTAAGGTGCACCTGACCCAAGCCATGATATTTTCAGTCACCACATATGCATGTGAAAGCTGGACAATGAATAAGGAAGACAGAAGAAGAGTTGATGTCTTTGAATTACGGTGTTGGTGAATAATATTGAATATACCATGGACTTTCAGAAGAACAAACAAATCTGTCTTGGAGGAAGTACAGCTATAATGCTGCTTAGAAGCGAGGATAGTGAGACTTCTCGGTTACTTTGGACATGTTATAGGAGGGACCAGTCCCTGGAGAAGGACATCATGCTTGGTAAAGTAGAGGGTCATCGAAAAAAAGGAAGACCCTCAACGAGATGGATTGACACTGTCACTGCAACAGTGAGCTCAAACACAGCAATTATTTAGAGGATGGCGCAGGACCAGGCAGTGTTTTGTCCTGTTGTGCATGGGTTCGCTATGAGTTGGAACTTATCCAAGGGCACCTAATAACAACAACGGCAATCATATAAGGTATGAAGTATCACAAATTTTCATGAATACAATATGATATGGGTTTGTTTTGTTGTACATAGGGTCGCTATGAGTCGCAACCGATTCGACAGCACCTAACAACAACAACAAGATAGACACTGAAAGGAACATATATTAATCCCTTTTGTTGATTATCAAGGTACTTCAAAACCTGTCATTGCCTCTAATTTGCCTCAGTTAATATTTTATTAAATAAATAAGAGTAAATCAATGTTTGTATATTTCAGTTGTTAAGTGAAACATTTAATGTTTTAGCCTATGGAATTATATGTTGCCTCACGTCTTCAAAATGAGGGAAACCATTTCATTTAATATCCTTATTTTACCAATATAAAAACTGAGATCCAGATGGGGTAAATGGCTTTCTCATTCTCCTAACAGCTAGATCCATACACTACTCATGGTGTCACATGCCTTGTACAATATTCTGATTATGTGTAAAACTGGAGATGATAACAGGTGAAGAATACTGGTTGCTATACCAAGTAAAGGATAAAGGATAACAAGACTTTATTAGTTAATGGATATGAAAACATTTTATAAACTATATACAAACAGACAAAACCTGTTGCCATCAAGTGGATTTTGAGTCATAGCGCCCTATGGGACAGAGTACAACTGCCCCGTAGGGTTTCCAAGGAGCAACTGGTGAACTAGAACTACCAAACCTTTTGGTTAGCAGCCAAGCTCTGAACTAGTGTGCCACCAGGGCCCTAGAAACTATGTGTATAACTCTACAAATTATGAATATATAATTCCAAACTTCAAGTTGTCATTAGCATTCTTTCCCCAGTGCCACCAGTTTGTGCTTTCATTAGCTAAGGCTTTCTCCTCCCCTAGCCTCATCATCTAGGAAGTCCTCTTCCTTATATTACAATGCAAGCAATGGCAACTAAGTTAGCATTCATTTTGTTGCATAAAACTGAAAAAATTTACCCATAATGGCTTACATAACAAAGACATTTAATTATCTCACATAACAAGTGCATTAGTTTCCTAGATGTGCTACAACAAGTTACCACAAACTTGGTGGCTTAAGACAACAGAAATTTATTCTCTCAGATTTCTGGAGCCCAAGTCTGAAATCAAGATGTTGGCAGGACCACACCCTCTCCAAAGGCTGTAGGAGATAATCCTTCCTTCCCTCTTCCAGCTTGGCTCTAGGCGTTTGTTGGCTGTGGCTACATAACTCTAGTCTCTTGCCTTCGTCTTCGTATGGCCTTCTCCACTTCTCTGTGTGTTTCTTAGAAGGGTACTTGTCATTGGATTTAAGGCCCACCCAAATAATCCAGGATGAGCTTATGTCAATATCTTTAACTTAATTACATCTGCCAAAACCTTTTTCTCCTAATAACGTCATGTTCTCAGGTTCTGGGACATGGACATATCTTTTTGGGAGCCACTGTTCAACCCACTGGAGCCCTGGTGGTGCAGTGATTAAGAGCTATGGCTGCTAATCAAAAGGCTGGTATTTCGAATCCATCAACCACTCCTTGTAAACCCTATGGAGAAGTTCTACTCGGTCCTATAAGGTTGCTATGAGTCGGAATTGGCTCCACAGCAATGGGTTTATTATTTTGGGTATTCAACACACTACAGTCAAATAGTGCCTATTAAAGACCCAAGTGAAAACGTCAGGTAGGCTGGATTTTTGATTCTGGAGTTCTGAGAAGAGGCCCAGGTTGGAGGTATGAAATTTTGAATCTTTGGGGGGGAAGAAAATATATTATAAACCATGGGATTAGATGAAATTGCCTAGAAGGAATGTGTAAGTAGAGAATAAAAGGAGCACCCAGTACTGAGCCCTGGCCCACTCCAATAATTAGAGATCAAGAAGAGAGAAAGAAACAAAGAGGGAGCTCCAGCCTGTGATAGGGAAACCAGGAAAATGTGATCTCCTGGAAGATATTTCAAGAAAGGAGTGATCTACTGTGTCAACAGGTACTAAGGTGTCAAGAAAATAGCTAATATAATATCTGTTCTATTCTATTGGAAAGTTCTAGCTTAGCAAGAAAACCATCTCATCTTACAACATGATTATTATTTATTTTTTAATTCTCGTGGGTGTGTGTTTATCCAACATTTTATTGACGTCCCCAGATCTCATTGAAATGGTCAACAAATACGATACGAATGTGAAGCCACCTTTTACTGTTTTGGCTGTCACCAGGCTGTGTGTTATAGTTGAGTGATAAAAGCTAGAGTGAGAGCAAATGTGAGAGTGAGAGCAAGAGAGAGAGAGCAGATAAGACAGAGAGAGGCAAGGAGTTGTGTGTGATTCCAAAAGAGGACTTGTCAGTGTTCTCACAGATCGGGTCAGTACTTCATGAAGAATAATGTGCTCCACGTGAGCAGCCACTTATCACTTTCATCAGGAGGAAGTCTGGGTGATGGAAATGATAAATGGCCTTAGACAGGGTGGACTGTTTATTATACACTGGTGCTTTCACAAAGTGCTTGGTCAACTATCCTGGGACAAAATAATTAGGCCAGCTGTCCATTCTGGTTTTCAAAACTTTTTGACACAGGAGGGCATTCTGGTAGCAAAGTTACAAGTGATGTCATTTGCACCATGGTTTCAACATTCAGAATATGACTTAGGGCCTCCTGGTGAATGATCCTTTCTTGAAGCTTCTCAGACCCTCACTTTAGTATTAGAATTCATATTCTAGAATAGAAAGTTCTAATGCTTTCTAGGGGCTCATAGATAGACTGCAAATGGAGGTCTGTACCTCTACAAATTATGTGCAAAATGTTTTCTTTATGTGCACTTGTGTGTTTTAATAGTGGCACTTAATAAATCCATAGCTTTAATTGGATTTTCTAAAGGTACCATGAACTCCTTACCCCATAAAAAAAAAAGAAAGAAAGAAAAAGCAAGGGCAAGTACTACTAGAATTCCCAGAGCATGGAACACCACTGGTTTTATTTTTCCTTTTGCTGATGGTCGTCAGAAATGAGGTACCAAGGTGATATTTTTGTGAATACGACTTAAAAGCACTGTAGACCCCAGGTGTTGTGTGTACAACTTACTATTCTAAGAGAGAAAACTAGTCCATATTAGAGAAAGAGGTTTATACTGTGGCATGTATGACAGTGAGTGTCCTTCCCGTTCTGCTGGCCTAATGTCATCTTTAGACTGAATTCATCAAGAATCCCAGATCTGTTAGGAGTTTCCATGTATAAATTGAACTTTGTTTATGCCTGTATCCAAGAATTTTTCTCTTTGACAGAAAGTAGACATGATTCTAAACTATTTTAATTAATCAGATGCCAGCAAGTCAATGTCTTATTAAAATTCATCTCCATTTTAATCTGGGAGCTGAATTAGAAATTGTTAATAAAAGTATCCATATGTTGGCTAGAGTCATCAAAATTGTAATTGTTCTTTGAGGAAATATGGAATAAAAATTTTGGAGACTTTTTCTTATCTCAGAGATTATAGTCCTTGAAATACAGGGTCACATCTTGTTTATTTTTGTTGTTGTTGTTGTTTTTAATATATTTTGAAGTTGCAAAAGAAAGATCGGACTATAAGTCTCTCAGGATGGAATTAGATCTTATCCAGGTTGGAAGACAATGGCCGAGTTAGACTTTCCTACTATCCAGTCTAATATTTCATTGAATACTTTTATTTTGACAATGTTTTTAAGTTAGCTTGGTGTTGGAGAACTTTAAAAAGTAGCATTTGAGCAATATAAATAAAATTCAACCCAGATGAAAATTGGGAAAAATACTAGGCCCATGCAGGGTATAAAGACATTGGTATCCAAATCACATAATGAACTGCTACAAATAAATATGAAAAAGAATACCATGATTAAAAAACACCCAGAAATTAAACAGTTTACAAAAGAATAAATACAATTGAATGATAAATAAATGACAAAATTTCAACTTCACTAATAATTGAAGACACTCAAAATAATCAGATGTTACTTTTATACTATGAGATTTAAAAAAGTTAAAAATGATAATGCTAAGTGTCAAGGAGAGTCTGGAGACATGACAATCTCTCATAAACGGTGCTGAGATTAAAAAAGTGGTACAATTTTTTTTTGGGTAGCAATCTGGCAAAAAATTACAAAAGCTTTAAAATGGGCACACCTTTTGACCAAGAAATTATAAAAATTTAATCTAAAGAAATTATTATGAATTCAGTGAAAACTATATTCACTACAATAATACTTACAGTAGTAAGTGTTTAGAAATGCTTTAAATCTCCAAAAAAGTAGGGATTATTTAGTTACAATACTATCAACTAATGGAATAACAAGCAGCCTTTAAAGATATAAATGTGGAATTACGTTTATAATATTGGACAGATATTTTTACTATGTTGCCAAGAAATCTGAAACAGATTATAATACTATAAATTATGATCACATTTTTGCACAAATACATCTATCTAGCCATAAAAGGAGGAAAGTATCTAGAAAGATATACACCAAATGTTAACAGTGATTATTATTTCAAGGTAGTGGGAGTATGAATTGTCTTTATATTTATTTTTGCTTCTGTGTGTTCTACTTTTTCTATAATGAGCATGCATTATTTGTGAAATGGGTAAAAATAAATTTTAAAAATATTATATATATTTTTCTGCCTTCTTTTAGCATTGGAAAATTATTTTAAGAAGTTCTGAATACTACAATTTAAGCGTACATATGTTGAGGAGAAAAAATATTGAAGCACTTGCTGTTCCTCAGCTCCATGGAAAAGGAGAGTTTTGACGATTTATGACCAAGTGGAAAAACTAAGCAAAATTTAGAGATCTTGGTAATTAATATAAACATTAAATAATATATAATCAATAGACTGGGAATAACAAAGGGTCCAATCTTAAAAAGACAGATTTTCCGAGTGCCTATGGATGGTGGTTTTGACTTGGCAGTGCATACCTGGCTGGTTTCATAAAATAGAAATGTGCTTTATGGCAAAACCTGCCTTTCAGATTAGATTTCTCCTGTACCTGTCAACTTATCCACTGTTACATGGCCAGTTGAAACCTTATGTTAAGTAACCAAGCACAGAATTACTCCCTCAGCTAAAAAGCACAGAAGCGAGAGTGTTAGTTAACCATAGCAACAAGACAGAATCCTTTCTTCCTATTTCCACAGATTTAAAATCTGCTGCAGAATTTGCTATGTTGACATGAGCTGGCCCTTAAATAGTTCTTTGCTGACTTCAGCTGCAGTCTGTTAGAAATGTTTTCTTTGTAGCAACCACAGAGACCTGAAAGGAGGAAAGCCTTTGATCAATGAGAACCTTGACAAACATGATTTTAAAGGATCTAGAAGCTCCAAGGGAGAAAGATATAGCAGTTTGCATCCACAAAGATTTACAGCCTTAGAATCCGTATGGGGTTGCTACGAGTCAGAATCGACTCAGTGGCAGTGGGTCTGGTTTGTTGGTTTTATATTCTAGTAGTGAGAGGTCCAGAGAGGAGTAAACAGGGAGCCCTGGTGGCCCCGTGATTAAGCTGCTAACTGAAAGGTCGGTGGTTCCATCCCACCAGCTGCTCCACGGGAGAACGATGTGGCAGTCTGCTTCTGTAAAGATTTACAGCCTTGGAAATCCTATGGGGCAGTTCTACTCAGTCCTTTTGAATCACTGTGAGTCAGAATCAGCTCAATGGCACACAACAACAACATTACCAGGCACAGTATGAAGAGAGAAATCAAGGCCATGTTCATGGAGTATCAAGGGCTGAAGAAGCACCTCTGATTTAGAGTGTTATAATGGTTAGCATGATGACAGAATGCTCTTTACCCTGTGGGGTTGTGGTCAGTCTCCAATGAGTGGACAACTACTAACTGCCTAGAACAGTGCCTGGCAGGGAAAGGTTACCCAATAAACAAGGTAATCACGTGCTTAGGGAATCAACCAAACAGGGACACCAGTTGTCCAAAGCAAAGACCCATAGATGCCAAGCAGACGGGACACAACGAAAAGCGAGCGCTGCAGTGGAAGGGAACAGGCAGGGCACTAAATGGAATTGATACCACTTTATAAATTTTGTATATGATAGCAAGCACGTTTTCCTTTTCATTTTGGACCAATTGGGTATAACCTCACATTCGATCTCTATCGCTGGCCACATAAGAATGCATCAATAGCACTATAATCACGTGACTTGTAACATACCTGGTCCCGGGCAAAGTGAACCAAAGCTTCAGAATGAGTGTACCTTTGTATTTGTGTCATGCTCTTTGCCATTGCTCTCGCCCCGGTCGGGTATCAGCAGTAGACCTGTGAACTGTGAAGACACAGCATCAAAGGATAGAAAGTGAGTGTGCAAGTTTGTAAGTTTTATTTCAAGACGAAAACGCTTGTGGAAATCTGCGAAGAGTCTGTCAACAAATATCGTAGGACAAACAAATGAAATTCTTTCCGACTGCCTTGTAAGGACTATTCCTTTTGACTATCTCAGACTCGAAGAACAAAACTGCATGTTCCCAATCAATTTTTTTTACTTACGAATTTTCAAATATAAATTTTTGTGTTAATGTCCAAATTCAAATGTAAATTTTATTTGCTTTATAAATGTTATTGATTTTCAATTATTCAAATGTATTTGCTATGGTGAAACCAAATTTAAAAAGTGACCATTTTATATCCAGGTAAAACGAAATGGCAACAACTAAGCGTAGGGCAAAACCAAAAGCTTGAAGAAGATCGAAAGGACAATTCCAAAATTAACTCACTTTTTAAAACATAATGAATCCTAACAGACTTCTTCCATTGAAAGCTCAAGTTTAATAGGTGCAAATTGTGGTACTAGTACCACCAGTGCTAAAGTTACTAGTAGCAATACTAATATAACAGAGTTTGTTCCAAATTCTGCATCCATTCCTTGCTAAAATAATAATAATAATGGTGTAGAAAGTGAAACTATTTTACAATCTGAAATTGTTGCACCTGCAGATGGCATAAGTAACAGAAATGCAGATCCTGCTTTGTGGAATAATTTTTCTTCTAATGTAAATTATTGGATCGAAAGAAGGCCAAGTGATTGTCAACATCACAATGGACCATTTGAAAATTCGTGTTGAAAATTTCTGGATGGTAAACAAACAAGGTTCTATAGCCAGAATATATTTCTAGGGTGCAAATCTAATACTGAAAATTATAAGGAGTGGCTACGGTATTCTTCATCAGTCAGCTTTGTATATTGTTTTGTTTGCAAACTATTCTATCCTAAATCATTTAATACTTGATTTTCTATGGATGGATTTAGCGATTGGTGCAACTTGAATATGATTGGTAAACACAAAACAGTTCAGTTCACAGAGATTATACGTTGTCATATTTAAACTGAAAACATGATTTTGGCTTAACTCATGAACTAGAAACACAAATTAATGAAGAACGTCAGTATTGGAAAGCCGTTTTGCAACAGGTTGTTGTTGTCATTATAACAATTGTTGAACATGGACTATCTTTACAAGGAAGAAATGAAGTATTTGGTCCCCACAAAATGGAAATTTTGAGGGTTTGCTTGAATTTGTTGCTCAGTTTGATCCATTTTTAGCAGGTCACATCTCAAAATATGGTAATACTGGAAAGGGTAACCTATTGTATATGTCTAAAACAATGTGTTTGATCAGCTATTTTCGGTGAAGTAAGTATAGCTTGATATTTCAGTTTGTCTGTAGATTTCACCCCTAATCTTTCTCATATAGATCAGCTAAGTATTGTTTTAATATACTTATCTCCAACAGATAGAAAACCTGTTGAGCAATTTATCACATTTACTAGCTTAAATAGTCGTACCAGTGAAGAAATTGTAAATCACATACTTCACTATTTATGCAAAGTTTGCAAAATTGGTTTTTCTAAGTGCAGAAGTCAATCCTATGACAATGCTGCCATTATGTCATGGTGTTACAAAGGCGTGCGACAGAGAATTTTAGTACATAATGAATATGCCATTTTCATACCATGTGCTGTGCATTCATTTAATCTTGTAGGACGTAGTGCAGTAGATTATTGTCTGGAACAGTCGATCTTTTTCCTACTGTTCAGTTAATCTACACATTTCTTGCCACCTCTACTTACTGATGGGCAATTCTTAAAACATATTTAGATGCTAATCGAGTATTAAAATTTCTTTCTAATTCACATTGGGAAGCACGTGCTGTAGCAATGAGGACAATCATGGAATTGTATACTCAGACTCTAGATGCCTTAGAAAATATTGCTGAAGATCAGATACAAAAAGGGGATACCAAAAGAGAAGCTGAGAACATTGCCAATAAAATACGAACATTCGAGTATGTATTTATCTTCATCATGTGGAATAATATACTGAAGCATTTCCATTGGATGAGTCAAGCTCTCCAAGATTCAGAAGTAAATTTAAAGATATGTACAGATCAATACCAGCCATTAACAGGGTATTTACATAATTTAAGGAAGATTTTGAAAATTTTGAAAACACAACAAAACAAATACTGCCAAATACTGATTATCAAGCAGTTCACGGTCTCAGAAGCATTAGAAAGAAACAAGTAAATGACGGAAGTGCTCCAGAAGTATCATTGAGTGCCTGAGATCAATTTCGCGTAACCATGTACTACATCACCATTGACACACTTGAATCTTGCATGAAAAGAAGAGTGAAAGTGTATGACGTTCTTTCAAATAGATTTTCCTTCTTAAACAATGTGGATATACCCAACGAAGAAAGCATAAAGGCATCCAAGAAATTAGTGCAGGTTTATCTCGATGACTTAAATACTAACTTTTATGGAGAAGTGTGGCAATTTTTTTCTTACATGAGAACTAAGTTTATAGACTCAGGAAAGACAAATTTTACTCATGTAGGCATGTAAGATTCCATAACAGAAGATAAAATACAATGTGTATTTCCCAATGTTGAAATTGCTTTATGCATATTCCTAAATTTAATGATCACAAACTGCACCACAGAAAGCTCATTTTCATCCCCAAAGAGACTCAAAAACCCTCAGCATACAACAATGATTCAAAAAAAGACTCAGATTCATTATCCTTACCATGTATGGAAGTAGGTATTGTTCGACATCTTAATTGTGATGAAATCATTAAAGAATTTGTAAGAGCAAAGAATAAAATGTTTTTAATGATAACATGTTAAAGATGAAAGATCTATCTAAAAATAAGACATAGTAATTTGGTATAATATTTGTTTTCTGATCATTAAATTTTCTTTTATAACATCTTTTCATCTGTTCATTTATAATTGCATTTATTACAAAACAAGCATCAAAATTGAAGTAAGAGCCATTTAAAGTAAAATTGGTGAAAATCAATTATTCATTGTGGGAGAGCAACAGAATTTTATATTGATTGTTGAAACAACTAAGTTCACCGACTCATTTTCTTTGTTATAGAATACATGGATTTTTTTTTTTTGTAGAAAATTGTATATAGTAAAAATCTTAGAACCCGTAGCCACTAAAAATTTTTATAATCCAATTCAACTCATTCCACTAAAATGGCATATGATCCTATTTGCATTCAATTGCTGATAGTATAGTTGAATTTAAAAGGAACTTACATGAAAAGTCCTACACCTACAAAGGAGAACCAATAAGACTAAGCTCTGATTACTTGGCAGAACCCATGCAGACAAGAAGGTAATGGGATGACATATATAAAACCTTGAAAGGAAAAAAAAAAAAACTACCAACCAAGAATTATATATCCAGAAAAATTGTCTCTCAAATATGATGACAGGATTACGACATTTCCAGATAAACAGTTAAGAGAAATTGTAAATACCAGACCAAACTTACAAGAAATATTAAAGGGAGTCCTTCAGATAGACAACCACTAACATCAGACAACAACCTGAGATTAGGAGACAGGTCAGCATTAACCAACTCAGAAAAAGAATTCTCAAAAATAAAAAAAAGCCAGGAGATGGAAAACAGGGAATCAGAGATGTCAATCTGAAAATGACAGCAACATCAAAACAAAAAGGGGGAATAAATGGTATATTTACAGAACTTTCATATGGAGAGGAAGTCAAGGTGACATAAAGAAGTAAAAGACTGCTTTAAACTTAGGAAGATAAAGATAAATTTCAAGGTAACCACTAAGAAAGTTAACAAACCTAATCATCAAAATAAAAAAAAAAGAAAAATATAAAGTCACAGTATTCACATAATCCATAACAGTGAAATAAATGAAAAGAACATTCACAAACAAAAAGAAATCACTGCAGAAAATTAAGCAGAACAAAGAAATCTTCAACACCACAAAAAAAAAAAAAAAAACACAACAAAAATAATAGCAGTAGGGACTTGGGCAGACATGGCTGTGGCAGCATGCTTGACCATTTTCCCATTCTTGACTGTTCTGTAATATTCTTTTGGACTTGGGCAGACATGGCTGTGGCAGCATGGTTGTCCATTTCCCACTTCTGCCTTTTTGAATATATGCCAAATAAAACTTTCTTTTTGCTTTAAGAAAAAAATAATGGCAGTAAGCACGTATTGTTGTTGTTGTTAGGTGCTGTTGAGTTGGCTCCAACTCATAGCAACCGTATGTACAACAGAACGAAACACTGCCTGGTCCTGCGCCATCCTCACAATCATTATTTTTGAGCCCATTGTTGCAGCCACTGTGTCAATACGTCTCGTAGAGGGTCTTGCTTTTTTTCACTGATGCTTTACCTTACCAAGCATGATGTCCTTCTCCAGGGACTAGTCCATCCTGATAATATGTCCAAAGTACATGAGACAAAGTCTCACCATCCTCACTTTCAAGGAGCACTCTGGCTTATTTCTTCCAAGACAGACTTGTTTGTTCTTTTGGCAGTCCATGATATATTCAGTATTCTTCACCAACACCATAATTCAAAGACATCAGTTCTTCTTCAGTGTTCCTTATTCATTGTCCAGCTTTCCTCTGAATGCAAGGTAATGAAAAAACCATGGCTTGGGTTAGTGCATCTTAGTCCTAAAAGTGATATCATTGCTTTTCAACACTTCAAAGAGGTCACACAAACCTATCGATAATCACACGGAATGCAAATGGCTTAAATGCACCAGTAAAGAGACAGAGAGTAGTGGAATGGATAATAAAACACAACCCATCAATATGCTGTCTACAAGAGATACCTGAGACAAAAAGACAAAAATATATTAAAAATCAAAGGATGGGAAAAAATATATCAAGCAAACAATAACCTAAAAAGAGTAGGAGTGGCAATATTAATTTTTGATAAAATAGACTTTAAGGCAAAATCCACCATAAAAGACAAGGAAGAACATTATATAATGATTAAAGGGTCAATCCACCAAGAGGACATAACCATAATAAGTATATATGCACCCAATGAAAGGGTATCAAAATACATAAAACAAACTCTAACAGCACTGAAAAGAGAAATAGACAGTTCCACAATAATAGTAGGAGACTTCAACACATCACTTTTGGTGAAGGACAGAACAACTAGAAAGAAACTCAACAAAGATACAGAAAACTTAATTGCCATAAGCAACCAACTTGACCTCACAGACATATACAGAACACTTCACCCAACAGCAGCAAAGTATACCTTCTTTTCCAGTGCACATGGATCATTCTCCAGAATAGACCACATTTTAGGCCACAAAGCAAGCCTCAATAAAATCCAAAACATTGAAATAATACAAAGTATTTTCTCTGATCACAACACAAAAAAATTGAAATCAATAATAGGTAGAACAAGGAAAAAAATCAAATATGTGGAAACAATAAAATCTTACTTAAAAACCAATGGGTAATAGAAGACATCAAAGATGAAATTAAAAAATTCCTAGAATCAAATGAGAATGAAAACATGTCTTACCAAAACCTTTGGGACAAAAGCAGTGCTCAGAGGACAATTTATAGCAATAGACGCACATATCAAAATGAAGAAAGAGCCAAAATATTAACCCACAACTTGAACAAATAGAAAGAAAGGAGCAAAAGAAGCTCACAGTCACCAGAAGAAAGGAAATAATAAAGATTAGAGTAGAAATAAATGAGATAGAGAACAGACAAACAATAGAAAGAATCAACAAGACCAGAAATTGGTTCTTTAAAAGGATCAACAAAATTGACAAACCACTGACCAAACTGACAAAACCAGGAGAGGAAGAAAATAACCCAAAAAAGAAATGAGATGGGTGACATTACAATGGAACCAACTGAAATAAAAAGGATCATAACAGAATACTATGAAAAATAGTACTCCAACAAATTGGAAAACCCAGAGGAAATGGAAAAACATCTAGAAACACACCACCTACCTAAGCTAACACAAACTGAGATAGAAACTCAGAACAGACCCATAACAAAAGAACAGATTACAGTGATTAAAAAAAAAAAAAAAAATCCCCCCTTCCCCCTCAAAAAAGAGCCATGGCCCAGAAGCCTTCACTGGAGAATTCTACCAAATGTTCAGAGAAGACCTCATACCAATACTACTCAAACTATTTCAGACCACTGAAAAGGAAGGCATACTCTTGAATTCCTTCTATGAAGCCAGTATAACCCTGATACCAAATCCAGGAAAGACTACACAAAAAAAGAAAATTACAGAGCAATATCTCTCATGAATATAGATGCAAAACTTCATGACAAAATTCTAGTCGATAGAATTCAACAGCATATCAAAAACAAAACAAAACAAAACATCATGACCAAGCAGGATTCATACCAGGTATGCAAGGATGGTTCAATATTAGAAAATCGATCAAAGTAATCCACTACATAAATAAAACACAAGAAAAGAATCACATGATCATCTCAATCAATGCTGAAATGTATTTGATAAAGTCCAACATCTATTTCTGAGAAAAACTCTCTCAGTTAATTAGGAATAAAAGGGAAATTCCTCAACATAATAAGGGCATTTACACAAAACCAACAGCCAGCATCATTCTCAACAGAGAGAGGCTGAAAGCATTCCCCTTGTGAACAGGAACCGAACAAGGATACTGGTTTTCACCACTTTTATTCAACATTGTACTGGAAGTCCTAGCTAGAGCAATAAGGCAAGAAAAGGAAATAAAGGGCATACAAATTGGTAAGGAAGAAGTAAAACTATGCCTATTCACAGATGATATGATCCTATACATAGACAATCCCAAGGATTCCACAAGAAAGCTACTGGAACTAATAGAAGCATTCATCAAAGTAGCAGGATACAAGATCAACATATGAAAATCAGTTGGATTCCTGTACAACAACAAAGAGAACTTTGAAGAAGAAATCAGGATAACAATATCATTTACAATAGCCCCCCATAAGATAAAATACTTATGAATAAATTTAACCAGGGAAATAAAAGACCTATACCAAAAAAAACTACAAAACACTACTACAAGAAACCAAAAGAGACCTAAACCAAACTTGTTTCCATTGAGTTGATTCCGATTCATAGAGATCCTACAGGACAGAGTAGAACTGCCTCATAGGATTTCCAAGGAGCAGCTGGTGGATTTGAACTGCTGACCTTTTGTTTAGCAGCCAAGCTTTTAGCCAGCGCACCGCCAGGGCTCCAACCCAACATTAGAAAGGCCTGAAAATAGACCTACTTAAATGGCATACCATGCTAATGGACAGGAAAACTTAACATTGTGAAAATGTCAATACCACTCAAAGCAATCTACAGACATAATGCAATCCCAATTGAAATTCCAACAACATTCTTTACTGAAATGGAAAAACTAATCACCAACTTTATATGGGAAGGAAAGAGGCCCTGGATAAGTAAAGCAATGCTGAAGAAGAAGAACAAAGTAGGAGGCCCCACATTACCTGATCTCAGAACATACTATACAGCCACGGTAGTCAAAACAGCCTCGTGTGGTACAACGACAGATACATGGACCAATGGAACAGAACTGAAAAAACTCAGATCTAAATCCATCCACCTGTGGTCAGCTGATCTTTGGCAAAGGGTCAAAGACCATTAAATTGGGGTGGCCATTAAATGGGGAAGAGACAGTCTCTTCAATAAATGGTGCTGGCAAAACTGGATGCCTATCTGTAAAAAAATGAAACAAGACCCATACGTCACACCATACACAAAAACTAACTCAAATTGGATCAAAGACCCAAATATAAAACCTAAAACTATAAAGATCATGGAGGAAAAAATAGGGACAATGCTAGGGGCCTTAATCTATGGCCAAAATACGGTACCAAACATAACTAAAAATGCATGCATAGCACAAGATGAACTAGATAAATGGGACCTCCTAAAAATTAAATAGTTACACTCAACTAAAGACTTCTCCGTAAGAGTCAAAAGAGAACCTACAGAGTGGGAAAAATTTTTTCACTACAACACATCAGACAAGGGACTAATCTATAAAATTTTATAGAATACTTCAACATCTCAACAATACAAAGACAAGCAATCCAATTAAAAAATGGGCAAAGGATATGAACAGACACTTCACCAAAGAAGACATTCAAGTGGCTAACAAACATATGAAGAAATGCTAATGACCATTAGCTATTTGAGAGAGATACAAATCAAAACTACAGTGAGATACCATTTCATCCCAACATTAGTGGCACTAATCAAAAAAACAGAAAATAACAAATGTTGATGAGGTTGTGGAGAGATTGGAACTCTTATACACTGTGGTTGGGAATGTAAAATGGTACAATCACTATGGAAAATGATATGGAGCTTCCTCAAAAAGCAAGAAATAGAAATATCATATGATCCAACAATCCCACTCCTAGTTGTATACCCTGAAGAAATAAGAGCCATGACACAGATAAACATATACTCACCCATGTTCACTGCAGTATTATTCACAATAGCAAAAAGATGAAAACAACCTAAGTGCCCATCAACAGATGAACAGATCAACAAACTGGGGTCCATACACACAATGGAATACTACTGAATGATAGAGAATAATGACGAATCTGTGAAACATCTCACAACATGGACGAATTTGGAAGACAGTATGCTAAGTGAAATACGTCAGTCACAAAAGGACAAGTGTTGTATGAGACCACTACTATAAAGTAACAAGAAAAGGTTTACACACAGAAAACAAAGAAAAAACATTCTTTGATTGTTACCAGGGATGGGAGGGGGAGGGAAGGAAAACTACCAATTAGATAGAAGACACGAGTTAATACTGGTGAAAGGAAAAGCAATATATAATATGGGGGAAGTCAGTACAACATGACCAAGGCAAGTGAGGACACTTAGAGGAACATAAAAACAAAGGGCAACTATAGTAACGACTATAGCTTAGGCAATCCTGTGGCAATGATATGAACAAACAATAATTTACAAAATGATGCATAGGTAGATAGATACACTAAAAGGTAAGGGAAGATGTAAGGGAACACGCTCACCAGCAACTAAAATAGGTTTGGTGGTGGCTATTTCTACATACATGATTGTAGGTGTGGTTCATATAGAGCACACAAGGGGTAAAGTCAGGGAAACCTCTTAGACATAACCAAACACCTCATGGAACGAAGTGCCTAGACTAGAAGACAAAAGACCATAGACTCGGGGGACATCTACGTCAATTGGCACAACATAGTACATAAAGACAATGTTCTTTCTGCATCCTACTTTAGTGAGTAGCATCTGGGGTCTTAAAAGTTTGCGAGCAGACATCTAAGATACAACTATCAGTCTCTTCCTGTCCAGATCAAGGCAGAATGAAGGAGACTAAAGACTCAAGAGAGCAATTAGTCCTTTGGACTAGTGGACCACATGAACCACAGCCTACATGACCCCAGGATCAGAACTAGGTGATGCTCGGCTACTACTACCAACTCCTCTGACTGGGATCACAACAGAGGGTCCTGGACAGAGCAGGAGAAAATTGTAGAACAAAAAAATCAAATTCCCAAAACAGACTAGATTTGCTGGTCTGACAGAGACTGGAGGAACCCCCAAGACTATGGCCCTAAGACACCCTTCAGACCAGGAAATGAAGCCATTCCCCAAAACCAATAGCAAGCATGTGAGATAAACAGTAACACCCGAGTGGAACGTACTCCTTAGAACGATCAATTATAAGATGAGAAGGCAGGAAGGGGTAGATAATTAGGACAAAAGAGCATGGGGAAACCAGGGCAGAAATGGGGAGAGTGTTGACACATTGTAGGGAATGAAACCAAGGTCATGAAACACTTTATGCACAAGATACTGAATGGGAAACTAACTTGTTCTGCAAACTTTCACCTAAAGCATGACAAAATAAATTAATTAATTAAAATTAAAAAAAAAAGAAGTTACATCATGGATAGCTAAGACACCCACACATATCTACTTGTGTATATATAACTCACATATCCCGCTCAAACGCGTGAGTAAGCAGAGGAGGAGGCACCACAGATTATCAGTGTTCAGGGCTCTCACATGCCTTAATCTAGCCCCGGTGCCTGGCATGTAGTAAATGCTCAATAAGGCTTCATTATTGCTGTTGTTGCTATCATTGTTAATGCTATAATTATACGGCAATTTAGATAAAATGTTGGCTATGGTGCCATCTATTTAAACTCTCTTCCCATTTCCACCCCCGAAAGTCAATACATACTGCTGTTTCTTAGGAAACAGGCCTCTAGACTCAGACCTTATGTCCACTGAAGTCAAGAAGTCAAGCTATCTATCATCCATTAGGTCCCAATTAAAATTTCCCCTCCACATTTTAGTTAGCTGTAATGATCCAAGGAGCCATAAACTTGATGAGAGTATTTAAGCACTTCAATAAAATAGGCCCGTGGTACTCCATGCTGGTTTAATAACTGCATTTCCATGCCTTTGGAATCCCTCACAATGTGCATTTTCAACCAATGACATTTATTTCCTTTCATTATTGTTCCTGCTCTGTTAATACGTGTTTCTCTTATTTCAGTCTCTGTGGCCTGAAACAAGAACTTACTAATCTGAAGCCATTTAAATGCCAATATGCTGTGTTCTGCATTAAGGAAACTGAAAGAACACCAAGCAGCCAAGTACACATAGGTTCTTTTCCTCTTAATTAAAACTGGTTTGTACATATAATTCCTTTCCTGGCATATTATGTGGAGGCATTAAAATTAGATTCAACTAGGATGGGGTAATTATAGCCATCACTAAAAGCTACACATGAGCCTTGTTTAAGGGCCTTTACTCAGCTGCAGCTGACAAGTTAATATATTGTGACTGGTCGTTCACTGATTCTTTGTCATTGTTAGGTGATGTTGAATCAATTCCAACTCACGACGACCTCATGAGTGCAGAGTAGAAGTGCTCTGTAGGGTTTTCAAGGCTGCGACCTTTCGGAAGCAGGGATGGGTTTGAACCACCAACCTTTCAGCTAGTAGTCAAGCACTTAACCATTTGTGCCACCTAGGAACCTTGTTCACTAATGGATGCCTGCAGATTCATAGTGCTAAATCTCCATGTGTAGAAATCGAGGTTTCTCCTCCTGACTTGTGCTGCTTAGGAACCCCAACTACATTCACTACCTTGGAAAAATCCCCAGTCTGTGTCTTCATTAGCTTCCCATGTTTCTGCAGGCCTTAATGTTCATCTGGGAGATGTACTGATTCATGACCCTGCATAAGTCTTAGGAGTAGCTTAGGCAGAATGCCCCTACCCACTGCCTTGGCCAGTTCTTTGCTGGAATGAAACAAATTGGGGTGGTGATGGGCTGCTTAGAACTAGCAGGAGCAAGCCAGGGGCTCCTACAGCCCCATAATGTGAATCACTGTATGGTTAAAGCTTAATATGAGAAGAGAGAATAGACGTCTCTGATCCAGCCTATTTTTTGCAAAAAAAAAAAAAGATCCAAAGAGGAGAAGTGACCTGATCCAGGACCCACAGTTAGTTTCTGAACTGGAAAATGAACTCAGTTTTCTACCATCTCTTGTCTAGTGTTTTTTCCATTTCATTAGGCTGATTAAGAACTAATGAACGTTACTCAATGTAGATTCGCCTGAAAATGGCTTTCTTGTCTTCTAAATAACTCTCTTACAGTAAAGAGAATTTGATGACTAAGGAGTGCCTGACCCAAGCCTGGTCTTTTCATATGCATGTGAAAGCTGGACAATGAAAAAAGAAGACAGAAGATGAATTGATGCATTTGAATGGTGGTGTTGGCAAAGAATATTAAATACTCCATGAACTTCCAAAAGAATGAACAAGTTAGTCTTAGATGAAATACAACTAGAATGCCCCTTAGAAGAGAGGATGGCTAGACTTTGGCTAGCTTCCTTTGGACACATCATCAGGAAAGATCAATTGCTAGAAAAGGACTTCATGTCTGATAAAGTATAGGGTTTCCAAGGAGCGGCTGGTGGATTCCAAATGCTGACCTTTTGGTTAGCAGCCGAGCTCTTAACCACTGCACCACCAGGGCTCCAGGGTAAAGAATAAAGTCAGCGAAAATGAGGAAAATCCTCAATGAGATAGACTGACACAATGGCCATAACAATGCACTCAAACATACCAATGATCATAAAGATGGCACAAGACCAGGCAGCATTTCATTCTGTTATACATAAAGTCACAACAAGTCAGAGCCAACTTGATGGCAACTAACAACAGCAACAGCAACCTCCTTTTGAGAAAGGAAGTACAGAAACATAATAATAATGGACTAGCTAAAATGGGAGTACCAGGATTCATTTCAGAAAAAAAAAAAAAAGTCATTCTATTGGCGAGGTCTACAAAGGTCAACATAAAGAAAACAAAAATCTTCACAAATGGACCATTAAGTGACATCATGATAAAGGGAGAAAAGACTGAAGTTGTCAAGGATTTCATTTTACTTGGATCCACAATCAACACCCATGGAAGCAGCCGTCAAGAAATCAAACAATGCATTGCATTGGGCAAATCTGCTGCAAAAGACCTCTTTCAAGTGTTAAAAAGCAAAGATGTCACCTTGAAGACTAAGGTGTGCCTGACCCAAGCCATGGTGTTTTCAGTTGCCTTGTATGCATGTGAAAGCTGGACAATGAATAAGGAAGACCGAGGAAGAATTGACGCCTTTGAATTTCATTGGTGAAAAATATTGAATATACCATGGACTGCCAAAAGAATGAACAAATCTGTCCTGGAATAAGTACAGCCAGAATGCTCTTTAGAAGCAAGAATGATGAGACTTGGTCTCCCATACTTTGGACGTGTTATTAGGAGAGATCAGTCCTTGGAGAAGAACATCATGCTTGGTAAAGAAGAGGGTCAGTGAAAAAGAAGAAAACCCTCAATGATATGGATTGACACAGTGGCTGCAGCAATGGCCTCAAGCATAACAACTATTATGAGGATGGCACAGGACCAGGCACTGTGTTGTTCCGTTGTACACAGAGTCACTATGAGTCGGAGCCGACTCGACGGCACCTAACAACAACAACAGCAGCAAAAGTGAGGAGTATCACTGAAGAGAGACGGTGTTCAAGGTCAGACCCCTTATCTGGGGTCAGTGAATAACATATAATAATATTTTTCTTTTTTTATTGTAAAAGACTCCTTTGTTTTCAGGCTAATAAAATTTAAATGTCACATGACCAAGTACATATGTAAACAAAGTCTTGGTCAAATTTTTCCTTTATCAGTAAGGGGTCAATGATTGTACTCCATCCCTGGTTAATGTCTGTAAAAATGCCTTAGCCATCACACATTTGTCATGGCTTAAAAATTGATTGTCTTCAAAGACAGTTTAAGAAATTCAACAAAAGTCAACGTCAAGATGTTAAACAAGTCAGTTCCCAGTAAGTCCCACTGGCAGGAAGTCCTTAATATAGTTTACATAAAAGTTTCTAGGCTGCTTGCTTCTATGGAGTCTGATTTGTCATCTCAACCTTATACCTGTTTAAATATTATACTTTTCCAATTTTGGAGAGTTGTAGTATGGTGGTATGCCCACTGAGATAGCATAACTACTTGAAAATTTTCACCAGATTTGGGACCATGGCATTAAAATTGCTGGAAGTAACTTTTTATAAAGTCCAGAATAATAACAACAAATTTTCTTCTCACATCTTATCAATTCTCAGTCACCTGCCCATGAAATTGGCAGCAGAAAGATTTTCTGTGCTGACAATTATAGGTTTCTTATCATCTTGCCAATTTACTTTGTCTCCACAACCTGGCAAAATATAGCAATTGGCGGGAAAGTGAATATTTGAAAATGATTACAGTATATAGGGATGTTTGTTCCATGATGGTTAACTAAGTTATTTAAATACTGTTTTAATACTAGGGATAGATTTGCTTTCTACTTTATAATATGCAATGTACTCTGTAATCTGAGCAGTCTAGTTACTGGTCCTTCAAAGAAAGAACTAGAATCGGGCCCTCAATGAACAATACCCATAACAAGGATAATTTAGCAAAATATTAATGACCTCTGTCTATTGTAATTCCATGGAAATATGCAAATAAAGTTCATACTGAGCTTCTGAAAGAATGAGTTACTATTGATTTAGGGTAAAATATGATCCTTCAGAAAGCAGTTGTCTTCAAAGCTAGACATTCTTTAGAAAGAATTTTCTAAATGTGAACATTTTCAGAACCGGGTCTTCCATAAAGTGTAAAGAAGATACCCTGCCTACTTATGGCAGCTGTGCCATTTGGTGCGTTACCTGGGATAAGAGGATATTGCATATAAGAGATGTGAAAAGCCAAATTTTCTTATTCTGGTGCCAAGGGATTGTGAAGGGATGAAAGGAGGGAAGGGAGTATGGTGGAGGGTGGGAAATATGAGAAACACAAAGACAGACTGGCATGCTAGATAATGGGAACATCAAGGACAGAGCTCTTTTTCTCCAATTCACTTTTGGAATTTCAAAAGGTAATAATCCCATAGACTGTCTCACATCAGCCTTGGAAGCAGCTATATCAAGATGAAATCAAAAGCACCAAAGATTAAGCTTTTCTGAGCTTTGCATTGCTTTTCTTGGCTAGTGTTCTCCCAGGGGGACAGCAACATTACCATCAGCATAAGCATCACTTGGGGACTTGTTAAAAATGCAAATTATTGGACCCCACCCTCCCAGTGTCATCGAGTTGATTGGATGACTCATAGGGACCCTATAGGCCAGGGTAGAACAGCACCATAGGGTTTCCCAGGCTATAATCTTTATGGAAGCAGACTGTCACATCTTTCTCCTGTGGAGCCACTGGTAGGTTTGAACTGCCAACTGTTCAATTAGCAGCTGAGTGTTTAACCACTGTGCCACCGAGGGCTCCTTGGACCCCGCCCTAGACCCACTAAATCAGAAACTCTGAGCATAGGGCCCAAAAACCTGTGTTTCAATGAGTTCTCCACGTGTTCCTGATGCACTCTAAAGTTGAGGACCAATGACCTATGGCCTCAATTTAGGGTAAGAAGTTTCCACAAGCCCCTAAAGGCAGGCACCAAGGAGGCTGAGCTGAAGTCAAGTGGTTCTGCCAGCAGTTCTGGCCTGGTGCCTACCAAGGTGAGAGGCAAGGAGGCCTGTAGGATGGAACATCTGGCCAAGGGCTGGATGGAAAACATGCAGATATTCAGAGGCACTTATGCCACCAGCTAGAAGAGAGGGGAGGCTGGGCCCTCCAGGTAACACCACTGAACTCTGATCCAGGTGGGAGACACCAAACCACCAACCTGAGGTACAAATGGCAACAGGGCATACATCAAGAAAATTAACAGGCGAAAGACATCTCAACAGAGATATTGAGGAAGCAGAAGACACACAGCAATCCAGGAACTGTTCCACCCCCATGAAGTCATGCTAGTAATACCTCCCCTTCCCATTTTCCAGATACCCAAATACCATTGTCTTAGTCATCTAGGGCAGCTCCAACAGAAATACCACAAGTGGATGGCTTTAACAAAGAGAAATTTATTCTCTCACAGTCTAGGAGGCTACAAGTCCAAATTCACAGTGTCAGCTCCAGAGGAATGCTTTCTGTCTCTGTTGGCTCTGGAGGAAGGTCCTCGTTGTCATCAGTCTTCCCCTGGACTAGGAGCTTCTCTGCGCAGGAACCTCAGGTCCAAAGGACATGCTGTGCTCCTGATGCTTCTTTCTTGGTGGTATGAGGTCCCCAATTTTCTGCTTGCTTCCCTTTCCTCTTATCTCTTGTAAGATTAAAGGTGGTGCAGGCTACACCCTAGGGAAACTCCCTTTACATTGAATCAGGGATATGACCTTAGTAAGTGTGTTATATAATTCCACCCTAATCCTCTTTAACATAACATTACAATCACAAAAGGAGGACAACCACATAATACTGGGAATCATGGCCCAGCCAAATTGATACATACATTTTTGGGACGACATAATTCAATCCATGACAACCATCTTGGAAAAGGGCAGTGGAAGAGAAAGTAAAGATGGAAGCCTATCCATATTATCTGAAGATTTGGAGTCTTTTCAAAAAGACCATTTAGGGGTTCAGTTTTGAATGACTGAATGTTGATATGGAAGGGCAACTATTGAATTAGAAGAGTGTGGAATCATTAATTGCCAGGTCTGAGTTGTTCCTAGGCCTCATGAAAAGGAAGCTCATAAGGAATCCCAGAGCATTGTTAGAGAATAAACTGCATCTGAAAGCAACCTGCATACAGTTATAACTGTGTTGTACACTTTTGCAACGTTGTAGTACAATGCTTACCTTTTTGCTACCCAGAAGGCTCTTGGAAAGCAAACTATCTCTGTAGAAAAAGGATAGAATGAAATAATTTTAAAGGTATCTTAAAATTGTGCTAACTGTTCATGACATATTTACAGTTTGCCCTTGGCAAATCCTCCTCCATCCTCCCTCTCTTACAGATAAAACATGGGGGCAGATTTGCCAACAGAGGCCTGACTCAGAGGCCTCAGATGGGAGGGAGTTTGGCAACATCAGAAATTAGAACAGTGGGGTGGGATGGGGGATACTTCCGGAAGGGTCAGGTGTAAAATCCATGTTTGATGACTCATTTAAGCAGTACCCATATGATGGGCCTAAAGAAAAAAAGAATATGTAAAACAGAAGTCAAGAAAGGAATAGATAGATTTCTTTGTTGCTAAATTTAGTCAATCTGCACTGAATTTTTCAATTCCCTCAATGTCAAGTGTACGATCTTAGAATATCACACCAAATGTACCTCGAAAAGAAGGTATTAAAAGCTCTTTAGAAATGTTCCTGGGCAGTGGGTTTAAATATTTATGAACAATTTCTATAAATGACTGCTGGCTAGTTGTAATAATTAAGCGTATTCAAATGGTATAATAATCTTTATAGCCTGAAAATGTGCTGGCTGTACTGTAAAACACTCGCCCTGAAACAGCCTCTGCTCATTGTGCTGGCCTGAATTTTTTTTTTTCTTCCTGAAAAGGTTGGCTTTTTATTTTTAGTTTTTTTTTTTCTTTTTTTTTAAATTGAGGTATAAACTTTATACAACTAAAATGCACACATCTAGGAGCACAACTCGGTAAAATTTTACATATCTCTACACCCTTGTAACCTCCACTCAGATTGAGATACAGAAGTAATTTAATACCACAGAAGGTTCCCTTATGCCCCTTCTAGGGCAATAATCCCATCTCTAAGTCAACTCTTATTCTGACTTCTATTACTGATGGTGACTTTTTCCTGTTTCTGAAATTCATCTAAATAGAATCAACAGTAATGAAGTTTTCACAACTGGTTTCTTTCACTCGGAATTGTGTCTGTGAGATGCATATACGTTGTTGTATCTGGCAGTAGTTTGTTCCTTTTCGTTGCTGTACACTATTCCATTGTATGAATATACCACAGTTTTCTTTTGATGGATATTTGAGTTGTTTCCAGTCTTTGTCTCTTAAAATTAAGCTACCATGATCATTGTGTATAGATCTTGTGATGAGCTTAAGCATTCATTTCTGTTGAGCGAAAGTTCAAGAGCAGAATTACTAGGTCATAGAAATACATTTATTTAGCTTGAGTAGGTACTTGTAGATTTCCAAAATGGTTGTACTAATTTATACTCTCACCTAAAAGGTTGGCTTTTTAAATGAGGGAACAAATATTGTATACTTTCAAGCTGGACTTCTCCTAACTCTGGTTACCTAACAATGGCTTGCTTGTAGTTATTTAGACCTACGTGTACACTCTAAAGATGAAAGCTTTTCACTGATTCATTTGCAAATTCAGCTATGTAAATGCCCACCAAAAAGAAGACTTGTACAGGAAGGAATTTTAGATTCTTCAGAACCAACAAAACACGTCCTTGGGTACCTACTACTGTGAGGAGGGTGCAGGACTGGGCAACATTTTGTTCTGTTGTACACAGGGTCACTATGAGTCGGCGCTGACTTGATGGCACCTAATAACAACCAAATAGTTTTTTTTTTTCTATAATGAGCGATATACCACACCAGGTACCATTAGCTCACCTCTCAGAGAGTCTCTAACTCAAAATGATACCATTTTTTCTTAGAACTTTTTAAAAATTTATATTTGAAAACTATATATGCTCATTACAGAAAATTCAGAAAACACAGGCAAACGTACCGTAAAGGCTAAAGACCTCATACTCTGACTCTGAGTATTCTGAGTATATTCTTCTCATACTCTGACTTTGAGTATTCTGAGTATATTCTTCTCATACTCTGAGTATTCTGAGTATATTCTTCCCAAACTTATTGGTATACAATAGTTATTGTTTCCTGACAAAAGTTGTTTGACTTGTGTTTTGGTTCATTTTGTTGGTTCGTTTTGGTTTTGTTTTACTTAACTCAATATCATGGACTTCTTTTCCATGTCAGTAACAGTAGGTCTGCATCATAATGCTTAATGGTGCCAGAGAATTTCATTGTATATATTTACCATAACTGATTTAACTATTCCCCTATCGATATATATTTATATTAATACTTGTTTCTCCTTTAAAAGCAATGATGGAGTAACATCCATATATACACATTATACACATAGGCACTTATTTTCCTTAGGATAAATTCCAAAAGTTTAGGTTCTAAGTTAAAGGAGATGCATAATTTTAATTTTAATGTATATTTAAAAAATGTGTCCCCAACTGCTGTACAGTGCACATTTCTAGCAGTATATGAGAGTACACAATTCTCAAACTCCCCAGCAGTTAGTGTCAATATTATTTCTATCATCATAATTTTATTGGCCCTTAATATTGCCCATTTTATTTAATATGTATTTAATTACAAGGAAAGTTAAACATCTTTTCATAATTTAGTTGATCATTTGCAGTTATTGTAAATTACTCATTTGCTGTTAATCTGTATTTCAATTGCTATGAAAAAATTCCTTATACGTAGAAAACCTATCAATTTTTGTCTACTGTATTTGTTTTAAACATTTTCCTGTTTTGTTTGATAGTTCACAAAGTGATGTGCCTTTTATTCAAGTCTTTGTTTATATTCTTCAGTATAATGTTATGATTATTTTTCTCATAGATATTCTTTGCAATTCTTGTTAAATTTATTCCTAGGTATTTTGAATGATTGTTTATAATTTGAGAAGAATTATTTTTGTTATATTACATTATTCATTATACTGTATGTTAATTATTTATTAAACTATTACTGATTATTAGTTTCCATGAAATCTATTGGTATTAATTTATTTCTATGGTCAGCACTTTGCCTAATACTTATTATTAGTTTGAACATATTTTTCAGGTGATTTTCTTAGTTTTTGCAGCTAGATCATTTAATCATATGCAAACAATAATTCCTTATTAATTTTCAATATTTATAGCTTTTATTTCATTATTCTGCCTGATCATGATGGAGCACTTCTAGAATATGATTTAATAATAATAGTGATAAACAACACGTCTGTGTTTTCACAATATAATTTATTTCATTGTTAATCTTAATGTTGGCATTAGACTCGGTTACAGCATTTTTAAAAATCGTATTAAGGTAGTATCTTATTTTTCCTATTTTTCTGATGAGTCTTAATCATGCATAGATCAAATTTTTTATCAAAAACCTCTTCACGTGTTTTGAGATGATCATATGAGTCTTTAAGTGTCATGTATTGAACTGAGTCCCCCCAAAATATCTGTCAACTTGGCTAGGCCCTGATTTCCAGTATTGTATGATTGTCTACCATTTTATCATCTGATGTGATTTCCCTATGTGTTGTAAATCCTATCACTATGATGTTAATGAGATGGATTAGCAGCAGTTATATTGATTAGATCTGCAAGATTAGTGTCTTAAGCCAATCTCTTTTGAGATATAAAAGAGAGAAGTGTGCAGAGACACAGGGGGACCTCATATTACCGAGAAAGCAGCACCAGGAGCAGATCGTGTCCTTTGGACCCTGCATTCCTGCATGGAGAAGCTCCTAGTCCAAGGGAAGATTGATAAGGACTTTCCTCCACAGCTGACAGAGAGAGAAAGCCTTTCCCTGGAGATGATGCCCTGAATTTGGACTTCTAGCCTACTAGACTGTGAGAAAATAAATTTCTCTTTGTTAAAGCCATCCACTTGTGGTATTTCTGTTATAGCAGCACTAGATAACTAAGACGTTAAGTAAATGATACACTGATTTGTGTAAATAGAACCACTAATCCTAAAGTACTCTTGCATTAAAAGCGTGAGCTCTACTTTGCCATGGAACATTTTGTCTTTTCATATACCCTGAGATTGGCTTGCTAATGCTTTGTTGGAAATTTTAGACTTTATAAGTAAGATCGAAGGTCCGTAGTTTTCTTATTGGTAGTGTAGTTTTACGTAAATAACGTGGGCCTTCTATGTTTGCCAACCTTGCCCTCTCCCGACCCCCTCGAGGTATTTTTGTAATGGCACTATGCTATTTTTTTTTTTACAGCAACATGTAAAAAAGAATTGGCATACTGGCACTTATGAAAATACCTCTGCGGGGGCATGTTTGGCCAACAAATATTGAAGGTGCACATTCTTTGTGTAAAAATATGGTAATCTTTTTAGATTTTTCTATCAGGGTTAAGCTACTTTGGTAAAATAAATGTAATAGTATTCATTCTTTCTCTATTCTGTGAAATATTTTCAATAAATGGCATTTCTATCTTTTAATAATACCTTTATTAAATGTTATATGCCAAGTAGTAATAAAGACATGGTGCCCCTTCCAAAAGAAGTTACAGTGGAAGCTGTTACTTGAAAGTTTCAAAGAATTAGCCTGATTCCATTTCTGGGGTGAGGGTAGTATTTGACAACCTTACTCATTTCATTCCTGTTCTCTTCTTTTGTCATTAGCATTTTCTTGAAAAATGATTCATTTCACCCTTTTAAATTTATTTTCATTAGTATTTTGCATGGTGTTGTCTTTTAATAGATTGGTCATCTCCATTTGTGGTCCTATCCTAGTCCCTAATTCGTGTGTTTGAGCTTTCTCTCTCTTTCTCCTCTTTCATATTTAGGAGCCCTGGTGGCACAGTTGTTAAGCACTTGGCTGCTAACTGAAAAGTTGGCCTTTTGAACCCACCTAGCAGCTCCGAGGAAGAAAGACCTGGAGATCTGCTCCTGTAATGACTACACCCAAGAAAGCTCTATGGGGCAGTTCTGCTCTGTCACTTAAGGTCACTATGAGTTGAACTTGACTCCACGATACCTAAAAATAACAATATAATTGTTATAGTTTTTTTTAAATGTTAAACTGGAGCAAGGAACAAATTACCCTCTTACCACCACATATGCATTTTTTGTCTCATTACTGATAATGTGACAAGATTTGTCAACACCGAGAGGAACTCATGAATATGTTGGAGACGATATGTGTTTTAAATAGTGGTCCAATCATTGTGCTGTGTAACCAAGAGCAAAGAGCTCAATTGCCCTGGGACTCAGTTCCCTAGTGTGTTACCTGAGAAGAATATGAATTTCTTAAGACCAGAACTCAGGGTCTCTGAATCTGCCCCAGGGCCTAGGACAGTGACTCTTGTGTGGCAGCCTTTCGATAACAATTTGTTGAATTGAGTTCTCTGCTGGAGGGCAGGGAGCTTGATTGGATTATTTCTTGTGATACATTCCAGCTCTAAGACATACAATATCATTTTAGAAGAACAATTACTGTAATGAAAAGAAAGTATAATCAAAAATTTAAGGACAATGAAGAAATATATTGACAAGCTATGGTTTTCTTTTTTATAAAATTTCAAGAAGCATCATCACTCACCCTTAATTTAATCATCTAATAGCCACGTTCTTTGAAAAATATTGAATTCTTTTATTTTGAACCCAATAAGGCCAATCATTTTAGCCATCACTTTGTAAGGGGAAAATGAATTAGTGTCAATGGCTGACCACAAACAATGTGTTTCATATTCATGCTTACATCACCATCTTTTCTGCTAACAGTGGTTTTTTGTTTGTTGTTGTTGTTTTCCAAAGCCCAGCCCACTCCGTGCGTTCCAGTGGGAATTCACATGGTTTTAAAAAAGATATAAGGGGGTGGGGGGAGAAAGATCTCACAGCCAACATATTCACAGTCCCCTATTAAGTATTAATTTGAGAGTAAAATTGACAAGTTAGGGAAGTAACTTTCTATGTTATTCTCGTTTCCTAGCACAGTGATCCATGGCCACGTTTGTTTTTCTGTCAAGGAGTGTTTTCTTCTACAGTGACGTTTGTATATCCAAAAGCAAGGCCTACTGGCTTTATTTTAGGGTTTCCAGTTATCGCTACGAACAGTAAGTGTTTTCTCTCACAGTCACCCACGGTGAATAACTGTGTATCGTCAACACTAGATATGGGGCAAGATGTGTCATCACAGATTCTCATGTAAGCAATCACTCACTGAAAATGCCAACAAGATGCACTTATACTGTAAGACTGTAAAGTACTAATATAATCTTGTAAAAGGTATAGGTCATGTTAAATAATCTCTCTTAAATTTCTAGATTTGTGGGCTGGCATAGCAGTGGTTAAGTGCTATGGCTGCTAACCAAAAAGTCAGCAGTCTGAATCCACCAGCCACTCCTTGGAAACCCTATGGGGCAGTTGTACTCTGTCCTACTGGGTTGCTATGAGTCAGAATTGACTCGATGGCAATGGGTTTGTCTTTGATACAGCCTTGTTACAGAAGCAAGTATAAGAAAAAAGATCATTCAGTTTAACTCATTAGATAATCATATTTGACTTTTTAAACTATTACTTTAATGAACTGTGTTAATAAAGGCTGTAATTTTGAACTGACTCCTGCTTTGGACTTGAGTCCACTTTGGCATATTAGATGGCAGAGGGATTGGTGAGCATCCTGCTCTTCTTTTCAAAACTAAGTCAGTTTCTCTTTGAAGTGAAATAAATGCAGGCGATCATCTATATGTCTCATTTGGTTAAATGCACCAAAGACATTCTGTAGAGACTTTTCTAGAGCCCCTTCTGCAAAGAGAGAGAAAGAAGAGCATATATTGTTTTAGCGATGAGGTGCCCAACTTCACCTCCAGGCAAAAGTGATCCTAATGTCCTGGAAGAGAGCAGGGGCAGTGACATAAGATGAGGGTCTCACCCATGATACCCAGTGACAACCATACTTCTAACGGGATGGATTCACAAAAACATTAGAGCTAAACCTGACTTTAGCACTCATATCCCATCTGTAAAGAAAGGGAGAGGGATGCGATCCACAAGGTTTCTACTAATCCTGATATTTGGTGATCCACGAATTTGTTCTGTGGGCTCTCATAACTTATGTTCTTACTTGGAGTAATTGTTAGGAACAAGAAAAGTAGACTAAGATGAGAATGACAAGGAGATTTTGAACAGAAGAGCAATAAGTTGATGGTGCAGTGGATCTGTGTTGTCATTCCATCAGGTTTTGGCCTCTTGGCTTTCCTTCAAAATTCATGGTGAGAAGTACTTATGCAGAGCAGTGAATTGAAGAGCCATAAATCAGGAGAAGCCGGTGGGCCCTAAGTTTCATGATTTTTATTATGTGATAAAGCATACAGGGTGCTTTAAAACTCACTTCTTCCACTCACCTTCTTTGAAGGACAATACTCATTGACAGACTTCAGTGATTTTACTGTATACCAGGGCAAGGAGAAATTTCATGTGGAATGTTATCTGCAGAAACTGCCTCCTGAAGCCCTGACATTTCCCCTTCCCTCTGAGTAATCCATGTGTTGATGGCACTTCAGCACGAAAGTGAGTTTTCCATTTCATTGCTTGCTAAATTGAAGCTCTTTGATAAATGGCATACACGCCACACAATGGTGTATACAAACGCTGTGATGTTTGACAGAAAGCAATTTCAAGCTTTTGCATTTCATATACTTATAGTCCAAGTTACCTTGGGAAATGGCTGGGGCATCGTACCCTATGCATTACAACATAGTCTTTAATGTACATATCATAAAGGGAGGAAGTGTAAGCTTGTGTTCTAGTTGCAAAAAAAAAAAATTGTGTATTTGTCTACCACACACCATCAAACTTCACTATGTACTTTGCATTTAGAAATTATTTTATCAGAAATTCATCTTGCATTCTATTTTTTTAAGGATGGATTTTAAGCATCCCATTCATATCTTTCATAAAATAATGATGGCATGCATGATGAGAACATTTATAGTTTGATGTTGGTTGGCTGCTGTCTTTCAAAAACATAATTCTAAGAACTACCAACTGGAAAAATGATAAAAAGGTACATGAGTTTCCACCTTGTGCTAGCACTTTCTTTTCTCACATTTTTGGTGTTTTGCTTGTTAAATTTAATCTTCTCAAGCATCTTAGTAAGAGAAAATGCCTAGTTACTCTTGAGAAAAGATATATTAGGTAAAAGACGGGTGATGGAAGCCCATAATTGACAGTTAATTTTATGCTATTGGTTGCAAGTCATTAAATTTAGGTTGCTGTAATTTTGCTTGCAAATTTAATATGATTGTCATATTCTCTTAGAGTCCTTGGGTAATACAAATGGTTAAGTAATGGACTACTAAATTAAAGGTTGGTGGTTCGAACCCATCCAGAGGCATCTTGGAAGAAAGCCTGGCGATCTGCTTCTGAAAGTTCACTGCCTTGAAAACGCAATGGAGGGCAGTTCTACTCTGTAATACATGGGGTCATCATGAGCCAGGATCAAATGGATGGCAATTGGTTTGTTTTTTCAAATTTTTGGTCATGTTCTCTTTCCTATTATTGTCTTTCTCAATTAAAAAAGAAAAAGAATAGCAGAAAAAATTGGTGAAATGGAAATACATACCCAGATGAACAATACAAAAAGTTTCCGATTTATGACATATTCAAGTTATGACAAACCACACTTATAATCATCTGGGTTTTTTTGGTACGTCTTATCAATGTTGCAGTATGTCATTTGCTGATGTTATTCTCAGACGTTCACTCGCAGATGTTCAATGTTACGATTTTACTGTTCAAAACTCTGCTGTAGAGTTTGGTCTGGTCTACAATGAAGTGGGTTTCAGCATCGGGAGCCATAGAGGACAGAAAGCTGGACAATGTTCAACTCTAACGATATACAACAATTGAACTGTGCATGTGCCCAACAACCATTATGACTCCGACTTCATTGTGAGACACTGAAGCCAACTTCATTGTAGACCAGGCCTACAGCATGATCTTATTCAGCATTTCGTACCATCAGTTGTTAATTTGAAGCCAGGATGTTCAAGTTTCTCACACTGTAACACCTGCACTGCTTATACCCCGATTACTATGTCTAGCAAAAGAAGTCATGCCACTGCAAGTTCTAATCCCTAGAAAAAAGGAGAGGGAGGCTCTAGACATGGATAAAAGATGAAAATCAGTAAGGCCTATGATAATGGAAATAAAGTTGACAAAATAGCACGTGAGGAAGCTTCAACCGTCTCTTTGGACCATTTCAACTATCATTAAGAAGAGGATTTTGAGGAGTTAAAGGAGCTATTGGCATAAAATCCACAATTTTAACAAAGAAGAGTCAAGGGCCAGTCCATGAAATGGAGAAGCTGTTGATGATTTGGATAGAAGACCAAATCCAGAAGAGGAATCCTATGAGTTTACGGAGGATTCAAACAAAAACACGCAGCCTTTTTGAAAACCCGAAGGAACAGCAAGGAGAAGACTACCACAAGTATTTATGTCACCAAGGGCTGGTTTCATCACTTCAAACGTAAATTTGGCTTAAATAACATGCGTCTAACTGGACAAGCAGGAAACGCCCACGTTGAAGCTGCTGAAAAATTCAGTGATGAGCTGGACAAGATAATACAAGATGAGGACCATCTACCAGAGCAGATTTTCAACCTGCAAGAAACAGGCTTGTTTTGGAAAAGGATGCCAGTATGGACCTATACTCACAAAGTGGCGAGGTCGATGCCTGGTTTGAAGGCATTTAAGACAGAATCATGCTGCTGCTTGGAGAGAATGCTGCTGGATTTAAATTAAAACCTTTTCTTGTTTACAGTTCTGAAAATCCCCGCTCATTCAAAAACATTGACAAAAATAAGCTGTTGGTCTACTCCAGGAGTAACTGCAAGGCCTGGATGACAACTGTATTATTTGAAGACTGGTTTTTAAATTGTTTCATCCCAGAAGTGTGTGCCTACTGCCTTGAAAACAGCCTTCAAGATTCTGCTGCTACTTTCAAGATTCTGCTGCTATTTGATAATGCCCCAGGACATCTTCCTCATGTAGATGATATAAATCAAGATGTGAAAGTGTCGTGTCTACCTCCCAATACGACGACAGCTGTGATTCAGCAATTGTCACTTTCAACTACCTACAGACTACATTTGCTCAGGCAATAGCTGCAACAGATGGAGATAAGGTAACATTAATGCTTTTTCTGGAAGAATTATGATATTCTTCAGTGTATCCGGAACATTGCATCTTCCTGGGAGGAAGTTACAGGAAAATGCATTAAGGGGATTTGGAAGAAATTGCTGAGTTATGTGACCTAACCATGCTCCAAGAATTTGATGAGGATAATATGATGAAAGAGATTGGTGGAAAAATTGTCCATATGGCAAAAACACTGAATTTAGAACTTGGTATCGCCAATGTGGAACAGCTCATAGATCATGAAGAAGAAGAATTGACAGATCAGTACTTAATGGATTTTGAAGGGGAAAGAAATGCTGAAGAAGAAATAATGAGGAAGAGGAAGGAGAGAAGTTGTCAAAAATTTTTATAGTGAAAGGATTAGCTGAAGTATTTTCTAAACGAAATCAGGGACTTCAGTTGCTGGAAAACATGGACTCAAACACTAATCACTTTGCTTAAATTGATAGGCAGATTCAGGAAGCAGTGAGATATTACTAGGAAATAAATGAAGAAAAAAAGATAAGGATCATACAGACAACTCTTACTAATTTTCTGACTAGAAACACTATTCTCAGGGATAATCCAGATGATCCAGAACCTTCCACAAGTGGAATTAGTACCACAACTGATAAAATGCCAACTTCGCCCACTCTTCTTCATTGCTGGAATAAGTTTTTATGATTTGTGTGCGTATTTTTTTAATGTCTGTGTGTATGTATGTATGTATTAAAATATATCTGTAAGTTTATATAATGTTTCCAACCCCCAAAGACAAATAAAGATCAGATTTATAAAGATACTGGTAATAAAAGGCAATAATAGTGAAAACTAAAAAAAAAAAAAAAAAAAAAAAGAGGTATTTGACTTGCATCAGAATTGAATTACAGCAGAGTCTTTGGAACAGAATCCCGTCATAAATTGGGGACTACCTGCAATCTATAAATTTATAGGAACTCCATGTCAAACTAGGAGCCCTGGTGTCACAATGGTGAAGAGCACAGCTGCTAAACAAAAGGTCGATGGTTTGAATCCACCAGCCGCTCCTTGGAAACCCTATGGGGCAGTTCTACTCTGTCCTACAGGGTTGCTGTGAGTTGGAATCGACTTGATGGC
Organism: Dugong dugon; assembly: GCA_030035585.1. Lineage (NCBI taxonomy): Eukaryota > Metazoa > Chordata > Mammalia > Sirenia > Dugongidae > Dugong > Dugong dugon. The sequence continues at coordinate 13,077,715 of CM057480.1, read as the reverse complement.
AATGGATTTGGGGTTTTTTTGTTTGTTTGTTTTTATGTCAAACTAAATAATCTTTCTTCGTTGATATTCCAAGTTCAAAATAAGGCAAGTACTGAATACTACTAGATTGATTGTTAGTTTTTATTTGCCGTAGAGTCAGCTCTGACTCATGGGGACAGTATATACAACAGAATGAAATATTGCCCAGTCCTGTGTCATCTTCATGATGCTTAGTATGTTTGAGTTCTTTCTTGTGGCTATTGTGTAGTGCCCTCCAAGCTAGGGGGTCATCTTTCAGCACTATATTGTACAATATTCTATAGTAATAGTAAGGTTTTCATTGGCTAATTTTCAGAAGTAGATCACCAGGCCATTCTTCCTAGTCTGTCTTAGTCTGGAAGATCCACTGAAACCTGTCCACCATGGGTGACCCTGCTGCTATTTAAAATGCCAGTAGCATAGCTTCTAGCATCGTTGCAACATGTAATCCACCAAAGTACAACAAACTGACAGATGAGTGGTAGAATATGGTGAAGTCACTGGGTGTGATGGAGAGCATTAAGAAGGTGTCTACACACCTCACAAATTTCTCTTATAATGTAGAAGGGATCTTCTGTAGTGAACTGGAAAGTGCATGGTCTCTGAGGTGAAACACATCTGTGACCAATCCTAACTCTGCCATTTAGTGGCTGTATCATCTTGACCAAACAGTTTGGCCATCCTGAGCTTTGGTTTCCTCATGTATAAAATTGACATGGATACCTAATAGGTGGAATTGTTAAGATTAAAATAGATTAACTTTATGTTGTGCCTTACTTAAAAGAGTGTTTAATAAATAAAGCTCCTTTCTCATATTTTCCAGTTACTAATGCTAGAAATTTTTCCATCAGAATTTTTTAAGTATTGCCAAGTATCTGGAGTCTTCTAACAGGAAAACCTACTGGGGTAGGGGGAGGATTTAACCATTATTAGCTTAGTAAAATTAGTATCCCTGTATTTTAGCATGATAACTGTGTACCCAAATGGGTGGTTTCATAGCAAGAGTGAAAAAGAGATTGTTCTAGCAGCTTGTGTTTGACCGTTTGTTGACCATTTTTCATCATTTTAAAGGTATACGTTAATTTGAGAAAAAGATAAAAACGTAGAAAGAATTTTGTTTTTAAATTAACTACCAGTTCCCTGCTCCAAAGACCCATGTTGGCAGTCTTCGTTTGTGGTGCCATTGTTTTGATTTCTCTTCATTTACATTTTCGTGGCAATTACATCTCTTCTTTGGAAGTGAGCTCCAATTCGAAATAAGATCCCCCCTCCCCACCGACCTTGGCATACAGGACTGGCTAGAATGTAAATTCTGTGCTGAATAATAGGGTGTTAAATCCTTGTTCTCGTATTGGAGGTGGTGAGTTATCCAAATACTTTGGTTTTCGTGCTAATAAAAGATGCAAAACTACTGAAGAGTTAGACTTCATTGTTAACTTAAATGCTGGTCCTGCCAGCCATTGTGTCTTATCAATAATTAGAATCTGGTTGGGAAGAAAGCCAGCATTGCTACCACTGAAGGACCTGTAAAGGTTTACCAAATGACCCTCAGGGAAGAGTTTTTAGACAGTCAGCAAGATGATTGCGGTGCTTTTTTAAACACCAAGCCAAATTCTGGAAGGAAGGTTTGAAACTGTTAATACCATCAAGCACGAGCAATTTTTAATTTGAATCACAAGGGTTTCTTTAGCCTCAGTAGCATTAAATACTGTAATATGTATCAGTCTTTCCATGGTGCTTTTGGAGAAGTCATGGATTCTGAATAAAAATTATTTTCTGGTCTCTTCCTATGGAGCAAAAACAAAAGAGGGAAAAATACTGTTTGTTGATTCCTTATAAAGAATAGGTGATAATATACCTGGGTGACTCTGAAAAACTATCTAGTCTCATAATGGGCCATAACACTTCTTAACTTCTTTCTTTACCATTTTATTAATAGTATTTGAGTTTTACACGAAAATGTGTTTTTATAGCTTGTTTACTTTTTCTAATAAAAAAGCAATGCACGATTATTGTAGAATATGGAGAAAATACAGAAACTTATAAAGAGGAAAATAAAAATCTCTTCATCTAGGTGTAATAAATATCATTATGTTAGTCTCCTTCCTTACATTTTCTGTTTTTGATTATTTTGGTTTGTTTTTACATATTTAAGTTCCAGGAATTGACAGAATATCAATTCAGATATTTCAACACACAGATGCAGCATTGGAGGTACTCACTCGTCTATGTCAAGAAATCTGGAAGACAGCTACTGGCCAATTAACAGGAAGAGATTGAAATTTGAGCCTATTCCAAAGAAAGGTGATCCAACAGAATGCAGAAATTATCGAATTATGTCGTTGATATCACATACAAGTAAAATTCTCAGAAGATCGTTCAAAGTTCAAAAGCAGTTGCAGCAGTACACCGACAGGGAACTGCCAGAGGTTCAAGCCGGATTCAGAAGAGGATGAAACCAGGGATATCATTGCTGATACCAGGTGGATCTTGGCTGAAAGCAGAGAATACCAGAAGCATAGTTACCTGTGTTTTATTGACTGTGCAAAGGCATTTGACTGTGTGGATCATAACAAATTATGGATAACATTACAAGGAATGGGAATCTAGAACACTTACTTAATTGTGCTCATGAGGAACCTGTAGGCAAGACCAAGGCATAGATCAAGAGGCAGTTGTTGGAACAGAACGAGGGGCTACTGTGTGGCTTAAAGTCAGGAAAGGTGTATGTCAGGTTGTATCCTTTCACCATACTTATTCAGTCTGTATCCTGAGCAAACAATCTGAGAAGCTGGACTATATGAGGAAGAATGGGGCATCAGGATTGAAGGAAGACTCATTAACAACCCGTGTTATGCAGATGACACAACCTTACTTACTGAAAGTGAAGAGGACTTGAAGCACTTACTGATGAAGATCAAAGCCTACAGCCTACAGAATGGATAGTACCCCAACATAAAGAAAACAAAAATCCTCACAACTGGGCCAATAAGCAACATCATGATAAACAGAGAAAAGACTGAAGTTGTCCAGGATTTCATTTTACTTGGATCTATAATCAACACCCATGGGAGGAGTGGTCAGAAGATCAAAAGACATGTTGCTTTGGGCAAATCTGCCGCAAAAGACCTCTTTAAAGCATTGAAAAGCAAAGATGTCACTTTGAAGACTAAGATGTGCCTGACCCGAGCCAAGATATTTTCAATTGCCTCATATGCATGGGAAAGCTGGACAATGAATAAGGAAGACTGAAGAAGAATTGACGCCTTTGAATTATGGTGTTGGTGAAGAATGCTGAATACACCATGAACTGCCAGAAGAACAAACAAGTCTGTCTTGGAAGAAGTACAGCCAGAATACTCCTTAGAAGCAAGGATGGCGAAACTTTGTCTCATGTACTTTGGACATGTTAAAGGAGGGACCAGTCCCTGGAGAAGGACATCATGCATGATAAAGTGGAGAGTCAGTGAAAAAGAGGAAGACCCTCAACAAGATGGATTGAAACAGTAGCTGCAACAACGGGCTCAAGCATAACAACGATTGTGAAGATGGCGCAGGACCGGACAGCATTTCATTCTATTGTATGTGGTGTTGCTATGAGTTGGAAACAACCTGAGGGCATCTAGCAACGATAACACAAGTTCATATTAGATATAAAAACTTTGTGATAGGATATTTTCACTTAGCTTTTTAACACATTTATCTTTCTGTGCCACAAAAATGCCTTGAAAACGTTATTTTAATTGGTGCACAGAATGGCATACATTTACTTAACCATTCCTCTATTTTTTAAAAATATTTAGACTGCTCTTATCCTTCTCTTTAACCTTCTTTAACATTATATAGTAATAAGCATCTATAGGCATAAACCTTTTTCCTGAATTTCAAATTTCTTTTTAATAGATTTTTGGAAATTACTGAGTCAACGAGCATAGACATTTTAAGGCAAATTGAATTCCGAAAATATTATACTTGTGTACTGTCTTGCAGGCACTTTGCAATTTCCTTTTTACCACGACCTGACTGGCTTTGAGATGTGTGGTGATTATTTACCTCTTTCCGGTTCCCTCAATTAAAAAGTCTTTGAGTAGGTTAAATGATCTCACCATCAGCTCTTCTAGGTTTTAGAGCAAAAAGGGAGAGAGACGCAGTTGGACACCATCCCAGAAGCAGTAGTTAGGAGCTGGTGTCAAGGATAAGTGAAGGTAAGGGGTCACTCAGATTCAAAAGGCACAGATTGCTGAGGAAGGTGAGAATAAAAGGGGCTGAAATACCTGAAGAAGAGAGAGAAATTGAGGAGTTAAAAAAAAGTGATGGAAGTTATTCATTTCTCACATTAAAAACCAGTTTACCTAACTTGAATCATTTGGGAACAAAATGGAATTGCCTAAAATTTCAGGAAATTTGGTAATAATAATCCATTGCCATCGAGTCGATTCCGACTCATAGCAACCCTGTAGGACAGAGTGGAACTGCTGGATTTACAAGGAGTGCCTGGTGGATTCAAACTGCCCGCCTGCCAACTGTTTGATTAGCAGCCGAAAGCTTAACCACTGTGCCACCAGGGCTTATATTAAGTCTAAAGGGTTCTGCCACAGCTCTCTTTTTTGCCCTCCCCCAGAGGAGGAAGTGTCACTAGCTTTTGAAGCTTAGTGCAGCCTCTTCTTTACCCAGGCTCCAGGCTTTCCAAGTACATTAGAGGTTGATGTTCCACCCTGTGGGCTCAGCCTCTCCCGCGGTGGTTTGGCCCACTTCACCTATTACCTTCCTGTGTAACCAGCACCCCAAGCAAAACATAGAACTTTACCAGCACCCCAGAAGCCCCCCTCTTCTTTCCCCCAGTAACTACTTCCCTACAAATGTAACTGCTATTTTATTTTTAGACTTTATATAACTGAAATCATACAGTATATACGTTTGTCATCTGACTTCTTTGGCTCAAGTTATATTTGCTTCCATGTTTTTGTTTGTAACAAGTTTGCTTATTCTCATTGCCTTATAGGATTCCATTATATGACTGTATTACAGCTTATTTATCTAGTCTATTACTGATAGACACTGGGGTTATTACTACTTTGGGATTAACAGGAATAGAGCTGCTATAAATATTTTGTGTATTTTTTTTGGCAAACACACATATATATGTTGGGGAATATAGACATAGAAGCATAATTACTGTATCATAGGGAATACAAAGGTTTAGCTTCAGTAGATATTTTCAAACACTGGTCACAGGGATTATACCAATATACACTCCCACCAGCAATATGTGAGTTCCAGTTGCTCCATGTAGTCACCGGTACCTGATATTTATCTTTTTCATTTTAGTCATGCTGTTATAACAATCTATGTTATAATAATGCGTTGTGGTTTAATTTGAATTTTCCTCAGGATTAATGAAATTGTTTACTTTTATGTATGTTTATTGGCTGTTTGGAAATCTTCTTTTGTGATATCGCTGCTAAGGTCTTTAATTCATTTTTATTAGGTTTCTGTCTTTTTCTTATTGATTTGTAGGAGCTTCTTGCATATTCTCGAACAAGTCCTCTTTGGGATATATGTACTACAAATATCTCATTCTGTGGCTTGCTCTCTTACATTCTTGATCGTGTTTGTTGATGAATAGATGTTTATAATTTTAATGTAGTCCAATTGATCAATTTTCCTTCATAGCTAATACTTTTTGTGTCTTACAAAATCTTTGCTTATACCACGATCATGAAAATATTTTCTTCTAAACGTTTTTTTGTTTGTTTGTTTGTTTTGTTTGTTTTTTACTTTTCGTGTTTAGATCCTCAATCCATCTGGACTTTTTTTTTTTTTTTTTGATAATGTGAAGTAGGGTCTAAATTCATTTTTCCCTATGATATCTAATTGACCCAACTCCACTTACTGCACTACACTATCCCCATTGTAATTTATTAACTGACCATGTATGGGACAGACTCGAGTTTTAGATGATCACTCTGGCTAACAAGGTAAAAGCTAGATGGTAAGAACAAGGATGGAAATGGGGAGACCAGGCAGGAGGTTTCTATAATAGTACAGGTGAAAGATGGTGGTGGCTTGAATTAGGAAGGCAGTAATAGAGGTGGAAAGGGACACAGTAATTTGATATTTGCTTACGTGGTAGATACAATACTATTAAATGTAGAGTAAAACAGGAGGAGTGAAGAGCAATAAAAAATTACCTTTGTGTATCTTCTTGAAATGTCTAGATGATGGCAATATCATTTATTGAAATGGAAAAGAGTTGGATCATCTAAGCTGGTTTATCAATAATTTACGTTTTCCAAGCTAGAAGGGTCTTATGTCTGCACCAATAACTTTTAGATTTATGACCCTTTTGTGCCCTAAATAAAATCAAAATAGGGATAAAGTGGTCATGTCAAAAATGATTAATTTTATTCTCTTTAGTTTTTAAAGATGGCGAAAAGAAAAAAGACAAAAATTATTATTTATAAATAGAAGTTGCTTTATGGACTAGATAAAATACAACTAACCCAATCCTTAACAAATGCTGATTTGCATATGAAGTACAAACATCAACTTCAGCACTGACCTGGCTCACAAATTTTTTATTTGTGGGTTCAGGAAGCACAGCTTGAAGTCTCTTGGGGGGATGTAATTATGAATCAAAGCATATAATTCCCTTCCTATTTTGGTTGAGTGTGGAGAACTACTCTTTCCAAAGTATGCTGCTACATACAAGAAGATGTATAGAGGCTTTCAAACTCATGTTTGAATCAGGGAGTAAAACATCAATTCATTTCCCATTGGGGTGCCATGAGGTGAAAAGTACACTTAAAAATGGTGGGATGAAAGTAATATTAATAATTGATGTATCTGCAGTTCATTCAGTCTTTGAATCCCACAGCTAGGTTGTCATATTAATGTATCTAAATCTCAAACAGAAAACCTTCAGACTGATTTGCACATCAAGGTAAAGATGGAGCTTGGAAAACCCTGAGGTGTTATTTATTATTCAGTTACCTGGTCTACAGCAGAGATTCCCAGGAGTACTGAGACTGGGTTTCAAGTGAGTCAAGGATTGTTTCCATCAGCTCTCGGGACAGCCAGAAGGCAAGTGTGGCTTCAGGCTGATCAGCTCAGATTCTGAGCAGCCTCCTCTGAGGCTTTCAGTAGTGTCTGGTGACAGATCCCAGTGAGCCAGTGAGCACACCAACTGCATGAAGGAGATGATCTGCCAACAGCAAAGCACTCAGCTGTCCATCATGTACAGGGATCCAAGGAGCTCCTGGAGGACTTCTTGGTCCAGGTGTCCAAGGATCTCAGTAGGCATTCCAAAATTGGGTGGGGCATGAGGAGAAGAGCCTGCAGAAGGGCTTCCGATGGCCCCAGCTTGATCAATTGCAGCAGCCCTGAATCTCTGTCTTTGATTCTCACACTCTATTCTCATGTTTACACAGCATGCTGGGTTATGGCATCATCCATATAGAACTCTGGCTTTTCATGCGATTTATGCAGTCAGAGTCAATAAATGCTTCTTTAAGAACCAGAACTTCAGCTAACAGGTAGCTCCTCTATCACAAGGAAATAATCTAAATATTTTCAGGTGATGTATAATAAATGGCAAGGAGGGATGCTGCAGAAAATAGTTGAGAAATTCCCCAACTGAAAAGCCTACAGCAGAGGAATAGACCTGAGGAACTGAGCCACTTGCTGTGGTCACCAACAAGCTCAATTCATAATGACATTCCTTGCCCTTAGGGAGTAAGCCACTACTCCCAGAGTGGTACCTGGGTGCATCTCCAGCCTAAGAGCATCAAGTGAGTTATTTGCAGTGTCGGCCCTTGTCATGATTGAAGTGTGTGTAAACATAATATTTGGCTGTCTACTCCAAGGATCTTCTGCAAATTGACAGATATTCATTTGTCTAGTCTTCGGTCAATCATGATACATGTCAACCTAAAAATACCCCTAGGTAAAAACAGCCACGGTTGAGCACTGAATCTATGCAATAGGAAAGGTAGTTCAACATGGGATGAAGCTCACTTTTATAGGCTGCTTTTGATTTGACATGATCAGTAAGTGATCAGTTGTGGTGGGAACCAGAGGTAGGTGGGGAATTCTTGTTTACTTTGTCCCTCTACATTTTTTTTTTTTTTGGTTGTTCATTCTTATCATCCCTTTATATATCCTCATCTATAAAATGCAAAGACTTATTCATTCATTAAGTTGGTAATTAATCACTGAGCATCATTTTATGTTATTATCTGCTTCCAAAGTTTTCCTCTACTCTCTGATCTCAAAGGCAAGTCTCCCTTTTGGTTACTTACACTTCCTTTTGGTGATCCAGGCCAGCTATTCCTGACCACGACTACCTTCACTATCAATTTTCTCATTCCTCTTCCCAAACCACAGAAGAATCATGGAATAAACCCAAACTAGAGTTACTTAGAATGCCACAACCAAGCAGATCAGGCCTACTGCACAGCAACATTATCCAAATGGCCCTGGCAACTGATCAGTAGCCTCTTTGTATCCTACTCTGTGTTTGGCTCTCTCCCACAAAAGCTGCCCTGGACTGTGCCAATGCCTAAGCCTCTAGATCCTTTTTCCCCCCAGCTCTTAAATGCCAGGTGGATGTTCATAATGGAAGGCTTTTAATATTGTTTCCAACACTGAGAATTTGAGTTTCTGGGACACTTTACATAGAGCTAGTGACCCTATTTCCCACAGAAGATAAAAAACAGCCAGCATAAATTGTTCCATCTTACTCTTTCATCACCTCACCCTAAAAACAAACAACAGCTGCCATGGAGTTGATTCCAACTCATAGCAACCCCATGTGTGTCAGAGTAGAACTGTGCTCTGAAGGGTTTTCAGTGGCTGAGTTTTTTGGAAGTAGCTCACCAAGCCTTTCTTCTAAGGTACCTTTGGGTGGACTTGAACCACCAACCTTTTAGTTAACAACTGAGTTTGCACCTCTCAGGGACTCCTACTCCACCTGAGATCCAACTGTCTCTGCAGCTCTCCTCTGACCCCATCCAGAGCTTAGAAGAGGAGATTTAGCTCTTCACTTTCCTAAACCTAATCCCTGTAGTGATCTCAGTTGTATCCCTCCCACCTACTCAAGGATCATGCTTCTACTCTTAACCCGTCCTTCTCCAGTACCTTCTCTCTGAGTGGTTCCTTCCCATTTGCCTTCAATCCTATACAATTCCTCCCTACTATAAGAAGCACACATCGCTTTACTTGGTCCTCTAGCCCTTTCAATTGTTTTCTTTCTTATAATGCACACTTTTTGAACATATATACACTCCTTGCTTATTGCTCTCCTGCCTTGACCCTGCCCCTTATACTATAACCATTGAAGAAACTACTCTCCTTAAGGATACCAGAATCACCTTTTTATCAGATCCAATAATTTCTTGTTGTTTCTTCTTTTTTATCATCTTTTATGACCTGCTGGATCTGACAGACTTTTGCTGATGTCACAGTAGGTAGAGCAGACATAATAATCCTTGGTTGATTTGAGCCCGGAAATACAGATAAAGAAAGGGGAGTAGCTTTCCACGGAGTTTAGTGTGTTAGTATCTAGGACATGCTAGGTAAAGCATCCATTTATTTTACTTTTTTTTTGCAGCAACGTGGAACTATACTCTTGCCCTTGGAGTGGGGAGTTAAGACATGTTTTGTTTTATCAAATTAGGTACCGTATAGCAGCACCCTAATGCCATGCCAGGGGAACTCAATATTTACCATCTCCTTCTAAAATCACTTTTCTCTAGCTGCTAGGTCTCCATCTATCTCCCTGGCAGTTTGTCTTCTCTGTTTGACATCCTTGAACTCTCTTTTAGTTTGCTCTTGAGTTTAGTTTCATGGTGGAGGGCCTCCAGTTCTCATTTACAAGTTAGTTTTGACCAGCAAATTGAGTCACAAGAACAAAATCTGGACTTCTGATAAAGACAGGTGAATGTGAGCATTTTACATTATTGTTCTCTGACCTGGGTTTATAAAGAGAATGAATTTAAAAAAAAAATAAAAGATGAAATTACACACAGGAGAAATGGGGTCATAGGAATCTGGGGCCACCTTTGTTGATGATGAAGAAGGTCTACCGGAAGAGATGAATAAGAATAAATGCTCCAATCACCAGAGCTGTGAAAGACAGGGAGTTTGTTGTGACCTACAGGGTTTCATATTAATGGAATTCACCATCAGAGTAACTTGCTCAGCCTGAAGAAGCAGAGAAAGAGCTGAAATGCAAGGGAAGACCCATATACACTCCTCTGACAATCTCCCCTCCCCTGCATCAATAGGAGAAATCACTCCCCTCCACTCTTCTCCCCAGTACCAGATTTAACGGATTTGGTGTGGAAGGGTCTAGTGACAACATACATTAATTGCTACCCACTTCTCTAGGACATCCTGCCCTCATTACCTCCAGGCAGGAAAATTTCTGAATGAAGATGTCAAAACCCAACAATGAACCCAGCCTTCTTGTTCACGACCCAAGTGGATGATATTTAAAGTGCCCAGGTAATAGCGAATCAAGGTGGATTCTGTCATACTACTCTGGTGATAGTTGAAAGCCTAGCTAGAATTTCTAAGATATCTAAGATACCCAATAAAAAGAATTTAGCCTGTTACGTGAGTCTTCTGTTTTACTATGGCAGAGTATATGTGTATATATGTATATATACATACATATATGTGTGTATATATGTATATATACATATGTATATATACGTGTGTGTGTGTGTATATATGTATATATACATATGTATATATACGTGTGTGTGTGTGTGTGTGTATATATATATATATATATATATAAGACCCATTGCTGTCGAGTCAATTCTGACACATAGCGACCCTATAGGACAGAGCAGAACTGCCCCAAGGAGTGGCTGGTGGAGTCAAACTGCTGACCTTTTGGATGGTAGCTGAGCTGTTAACCACTGTGCCACCAGGGCTCCATATATATATATATACATGAGAAGTATATATATATATGTATATATATATAGATGTATGTATAAAAGAAAGAAAGAAAGTGCTAAGTACATTCTAAAAGGAGTCATTGCTAATTCCTCACCCAGGGCTTATGAAGAGGCAACAAAAAGGCCTTTGTACAGTCCATCACTTTCCTACCACTTCTTCCCTAAGCTACATTAGGAGAGGACTGGGGAGGAAAACAGTGGAGAGGCTTTGGTGACTTTGACGTTACGGATAAGTGGAGTATTCTCGTTGAGCCGTGTTTCACCCTAAACAAAGTGAAGAGTGAAATATGGGTGAGAACTCCAAGAAAACAAGTCATTGAGGTTACAGGTGCCCACAAGAAAGGGGGCAAGGGCATCGTATTCTCCCCAGCTACATGCCCCTGAACTACAGAGCTAGTAGGTTCACGTTGGCATCGCCATCAGACTGAGAAGTGGGGAACATAAAGAAGCTTATAGATCAGAATTACAGAAGCACATATTTTTACCACTCATCCTTCCCACCAAAATGATAAAAATATATATAAATGAATCATTAGTAGCACTAGAAAATCAGAAAGAGACTATCAAAATCTCAGAACATCAAGGAATTTCTAAAAAATATGAAGAAGTGTGGCTTGACAGTGAACAAATTATGGGTAAAGACACTACTATCAAAAGAAAAAAAATTCTGGAAAGGACTCAGAAGTTCAGTATCAGAAAAACCAGGGCTGAAGGTGGAGAATGAGCATGGATTTTTATAATAAGGTGATTAATTAAAGGACTAAAGAACACCTGTGAAATCCCCATCCCTCAGGGTATTTTTACTTCAATTCAAAGGAGTGACATTGGTCCTTTATGTAAAGAAGGAGATTAACCTTCAGAAAGACCCAAAGAGATTCTGGGATCTAGAAACCAGAGCTTTGCCCCAGGTAGCTTCCAGCACCACCACCAAAGGAAGATCAGCCCCTTCTCACTTTCTCCACCCTTGTCCAAGTCAATTGTCTTCCTCTCTGGTCTGAAGAATTGCAAACACCTCCTAATTAGCATCTCTTCTTTAATGCTTGCTTTTCTAAATTCAATTCTCCACAGAGCAGCCAATTATCCTATTAAAGCATAAAGTTGTGCTACTCATTTGCTCAAAATCTCACAGAGAGAAAATTCCATAGTTGTAATAATGACCTGCAAGATCCTACCCAGCCTCATCCAAAAACAAGCTAATGGAGTGGGTGATTTTTCATTCTATCAGATTCATGTCAAACAGCAAGACAGAAGAAAGTAATGTCCACCAATCATTGGGGAATCTCTGCAACTGAAAGATGGAGATAATATTGTCCACTTCATAGGTTTGCTGTAAGAATTAAATGAGGAAAAGACTATAAAGTTCCCAGTACAATGCCTAACACAGAGTAAGCCCTCAATAAATAGAGGCTTTTATTAGCTGTTCCTGCTTGAATTGACTCTGAGAATATCTGAAATACTGTAGAAACGAAAAACTAAACCCATTGCCGTTGAATCGATTCCAACTCATAGCCATCCTTTAGGACAGAGTAGAAGCGCCCCATAGGAATTCCAAGGACACGCTGGTGGATTTGAACTGCCAACCTTCTGGTTAGTGGGAAATACTATAGATTCTTAAAAAATTGTATTGCATTTGCAAAAATTGAAAATGTAAGCAGAAAAAAGCTGTAACATGGAGAAAGCTATGCTGTCTGTCAAAATCATTTGTCAGCCTCACTGTGCATTGTTAATTATGATAAAAGAGATCTGGAGCTTTATGAAAACATTGTAAAGTATGGCAAATGTTTTCTCAAATACCCATGTTAGTAGTTTCTAGATTAAAATCTATCCTTGGTATCACCTTTTCTTATTACATACTTGGTATTATTGTATTTCCTTCTAAAGAATTTCAAAGGTGTTTTCAAATGTCTCATTTCTGTTCTGAAGGTATTTTTTAAAACATAGAAGCCGTAATTCATTGTTTATCGTGTAAGAGAAGTTAGAAATATTTCAGACTTTTGGGGATTGACCAGAGAAATTATGCCCCTAAATCTCCAAGTATTTCAAAGATGAAAACATACTCTTCAGAGTAGAGGAAAAACACTGAAGAAAATTTATCATGGCAATTTAGACAGTCCATTATTTCTACTTCATTATATGAACTGTAGAAATTATTTATTACTGGGCCTTGGATCCTATGTCACTAAATTTGAATTTATGCTTCATAAGACTGTTCATAGCAAAAATTGAATAAACTTTGGAATGACTGTTATAATGGAAGAAGGAACTATTTTATAGGCAATGCAAACATAACCCCAGAACTGCAATGTTACATGAATGTCACAGAGCTCAACATTTTTGTGATCATATCCAGTATTTATTGGGTCTTATTCAGTCTAACTTTGAGAAAATACCTGTATCTGTCGTATGATCACTATGCATTGCTTTGATTTGGCCAATCACTATAGCAACCATAGAATTATAATTTCTTAGACTATACTGCCTAAATATTTCTTATGCAACTCTGTATGTCAGGACAGACATAGATTTGGCGCTCTTATCTGTTGAAAGAAATTGGTAAAAAAAAAATTATGGTTCAGCAAGAAAAAGTTCAATGATTGATTAGTAATGTCTGCCACGAATACAGATGACAAAGTGGAAACATATGTACTGAGAAAGATGAGAGCGGGGGTTCTCCAAGTGTTGCCCTGGTTCAGCAGCATCATTGTCAACCTGGGAACTTGTTAGAAATGCACATTCTTAGGCTCCACCCCAGACCTACTGAACCAGAAACTCTGAGGACAGGGCCCAACAATCTGTTTTAATAAATTCTTCAGGTGATTCTGATGCATGCTGAAGTTGAGAATCACTGGGTTAGAGTAATACTAATTATCAAACTCCCTAAATTTATACATCATCTGAAACAGGATTTTCTTATGTTTGTAGCAGAGATTTATCATTTTATTTGCCATTTTAAAGTATTCATTTTATTACTTTTCAATTTTTCCTACCCTGTTGTACTAATCCTTAAATTCAGGTTTTAAAGGCAATTTTATAATTGGATATGTTAGAAGGTTGACAATGCTACTTTCTGGAAAACTGTGATATTTTAGGTTGATAGGCATTTTACATATTCAAAACAAAGGATACTCTTGCAAAAAAAAAGAAATTTACTGGAAACTACAACATGGAGGCTGGAAATTCTAAAAAATGAAGGCCCTGAAATTAGGAGAAGTGAATCGGTAGGAAAGGGCTCCAAAGCTTATGCAGAAAGTGGTTCTAGATGCCGTTATAAAATATTTGGTTATCTATCACTTCATAGATACCCCAAAACTTAGTGCTAAGTGTTGTTTAAGAACAGCAACCATTTCATGTGCTCATGTTTCTGTGGGTCAGAAATCAGGACAGGGCAGGGCAGGAATGGCTTCATCCTGCGCCACGTGATGCCTGCTGAGGTGGGAATAACCAAGATGGCGTCTTCGCTCCAATGGACCCTCAACTAGGACAGTTTGAAGAGCTGCTGGTTGCCCAGACATCAATCTCTCCAGCAGGGTAGAAAGGACTACTAAGAGAGGAGGCAAAACTGTCAATCCTCTTGAAGGCTAGACCCCAAACTGGCACGGCATCACTCCCCATTATTCTATTCCAGCTGAGGGGGTTAGAGAAATATACTCTGTCTTCTGATAGGAGAAGTAAAAGAGAATCTGTTTTATTTTTAATGTAGTACCTAAAGGTTAAATTCTGTCTGTTGAAGGATTTTACTAAGTAGTTTGAAAAGAGAAAGTAGTATTTATTCTGCAGAAATTGTTTCGTCACAACATTTAATGCAATCTACAGGATGAATATTTAAAGGACAAGAATTGAGCCTTTCTCATCTTTGAATTCCCATTATCTAACACTGTCTGGCATGCAATAAGCATTTAATAAATGCATGCTGAATGGATTAATAAATTTTGTAATCAAGGGAGTATCAGTGCCACCTACGTTGTGCTGTTGTAAAAAAAAACAATCCCAACATCTTATAACATGTCTGTGTTGGATGGGCAGAAGCACCAATTCTTCTTCAGTCTTCTTTATTCATTGTTCAGCTCTCGTATGCGTAATGAGGCGATTGAAAACCCCATGGCTTGGGTCAGGCGCACCTTAGTCCTCAAAGTGACATCTTTGCTTTTTAACACTTTAAAGAGGTCTTTTGCAGCAGATTTGCCCAATGCAATACGTTGTTTAATTTTTTGACTGCTGCTTCAATGGATGTTGATTTTGGATCCAAGTAAAATGAAAGCCTTGACAACTTCGATCTTTTCTCCATTTGTCAGGATGTTGCTTATTGGTCCAGCTGTGAGGATTTTATTTTCTTTATGTTGAGGTGTAATCCATACTGAAGGCCGTAGTCTTTGATTTTCGTCAGTAAGTGCTTCATGTCCTCTTCACTTGCAGCAAGCAAGGTGTGTCATCTGAATATTACAGGTTGTTAATGAGTCTTCCTCCAATCCTGATGCCACGTTCTTCTTCATACAATCCATATTCTTGGATTATTTGCTCAGGATACAGACTGAATAAGTACGGTGAAAGGATACAATCCTGATGCATGCCTTTCCTGATTTTAAACCACGCTGTATCCCCTTGTTCTGTCCAAATGACTGCCTCTTGGTCTACGTACAAGTTCCTCATGAGCACAATTAAACGTTATGGAATTCCCATTCTTTGCAATGTTATCCATAATTTGTTTTATATGTATATATGTATACATATGTACATATATATATACTTATATATATACACACACACTTATTCCACTTCAAATTATGTGGTCTGCATTGATAGCTACTGCCTGAAACTGGATTGGCTTGAAAGGGACAGGTCGGGAACCAGGATGGGCCCGTTACTGTAAACAAGTTGGTTTGATTTTTAAGTTGCCTTTGTGAAATTCTGGTTCCTCTGGATTTCAGCTTAGTTGTTAGTGAAGCACACAGAAGCTCTGAGGAAATATACTCCATGTCAGTAGGTGGTTTCAGACAGGGTGGGAGACTTCGGAAGCATGTCACATGTAATTGATCCGAGTTTTGCTGAGGCATACGGTGCTCTGTTTTTAAACATACGTAGTGGGTCATTATTTTCAGATTTATCTACATACACTTGAAAAATGATCTGATTGGCTTCAGGAAATAGTTCCAAAATGAGATGGAAAAACGAGTAGATGGTTTAGTAAATGTCGTTCCTTGCAAGAGCAACTTGCATTCCTTTTCTTCCTGTAGTCTAAAAGGCCACAGTGCCAGGAAGGGAAATGGGCTGTCTGATTGCAGAAGTGTGTCTGCCCCATCACTGCCCTGTCTTGTTGCTTTCAAAATAGGGAAATGCAGTTCTGCCAGCCAGAGAACTGATTACTGCTGTGAAGGTGTTTGGCAGGTTAGTTTACAGATTAACATTTGCGGTTGCATATTTATGACCTAGAATCCCAAGTACTCGCGTTATAATAGAATACGTGAGAGAGATGATAAAGTGGCACAACCCGGTGTACCATCCCCATAGCAACTGAATCACAATGAAAAGTTACTGTTGGTTTAAAGGCAAGATGCTTTTCTCCAAGGTGCAAAATATTGCCTTTGAAATGCACAAACTGGGAAGGGGATTGGGAAAGCAATTTCTCTCTCCGTCCCTCTGCCTCTCACTGGCTTTCTCCTCTCTTCTGTCTTCTTACCTTTTCAACAACTCTTTCTTCTCTATATGACCATAAAGAGCCAAGGCAATGGGTATTTTTTTTTTTTTTTTGTAAGCTTTCTCCTCATCTCTATGCTTTATAGTCATGGACACATCTTACATGATAGAATTATCAGAAAGCAAGGAGGCCGCCTCAGAACCATGGGGACATCCTAAATGTTTTGGCATTTTATTTCCTCTAGACTACTCTGCTGCCCCAAATACTGTGATCTGATTAAACACACAGGCATGTTTGCCTAACAATTCCTCTGCACCTTCCTCATTTGTCCAGGTGAACGGCTCTGAGCCCTATACAGGGGAAAACTCCCATTCACGATGATGAAAAATATGATGTGATCAGCCACATGGATTCAGAGCGTAGAAGAAAGAACCTGACGTTATAATCAAGTGTTATTTCCCCCTATAGTACAAAAGACAAATTTCTTATGCCCTGGACGACATTACAAACTATTTCTGCAGGTAGAGATTGTGTTTCCCTGAAACAAAAGCCAGAAGCCTCCCGTAAACTTGACCTAATTCTTCCATTAAATACTAGGTAACAATTCATCTTCTATGCGTTTCGTCATTTTTCCTCTTTTAATATGTTGGGCCTTCAGAGTGCCCCTAATTTCAGAAGATGTTTTAAATCAGTTACCTTATTCCATATCATGGGAGGGGAGAGGGAAAATTCCCTTTGCTATTGGTTGAATAAATCTCTAAGCAGGCGCTTATGTCAATATCTGTTGATCCAAACCACCAAAGATCTGTTCTTTTCTTTTTGCTAAATGCATACTGACAATCAGATAATAACCTATCAGTTAACAGCTTTGTCAAGTACTGCCAAGCATTAGGCTAGAGATTACTGGACTCACTAGAGGGTTACTGGACTAACAACGGTGGCAAATCAGTGGTGTCTTTTCTTCCATGTCTCCGTATTCATCCTGGACATTGCTAATCAGTTCGTGGCTTTCTCCCATTGAGTAAAGACACATCCTCAGAATCTTTCTTAACTCAGCTCTTTGAGCAGCCACTGCCAATTGACTTGAACTGGCCCACAACATAAAACCTATTTATTATTCCTAAGTAAGATGATTCATTCACTTAAAAGGACAATGCAGCACTAGATCAATCCCTGTCAAAACCAGAACTCAGTTAACACAAGTTCAGTTAGATGAAGATGGTCTAAGGCTTTATTACTAGATACACAGATTCAGGGGAGCCACAGAACTCAGCAGTGAATGGAAGTGGCTCTCATGGCTGATAGTAAGCTCTTCAAAGGTCAGGCATACGAATTCCTTGTCTTCACACTCCCCGGCTCCTACTCTGATAATCTGATACTTGACCTGAATCAATGCTTGTTCAACTGAATGGTAAGTTCAGAGAGGCAGACAAAAAGAACATGGTGTATGGAATATGTTGTTGTCCTAAGGCGCCATTGAGTCGGTTCTGACTCAGTAACCCTATAGGGCAGAGTAGAACTGCCCCATAGTGTTTCCAAGGAGCAACCAGTGGATTTGAACTGCCAACCTTTTGGCTAGCAGCAGAGCTCCTAACCAGTATGCCACCAGGGCTCCAGTCATTTAGAAAGGCAAGTAAGCACTAAGCCTGATATGAATCAAGTGGCTACTCTGCCTTAAACCATTTCCCCAGCGGCAACATCTGTGCTATTCCTTCTTTTTGTTCCAATAATTCCCATTGTTTCTTTGCCATTCAAGCTAATCTTAGAATCTTACCTATGGCCATAGGCAAAATGCTGAAAGGATAGGCATGTAACCTAAGCAAGACTTATCAAAACCCTTCTTTTTCAAACTAGAGTATATAAAGAGAAGTACCCTTTCCCCTCTGGCCAATGAGATATAAGGATAGTAAGTCTGGACTTTTCAGTGAGCACATCTCCTGCTAAAAAGGGAAAACTGGCATGAGATGATGAAGATGATAGGCAGAAAGGAAGAGTTGAGAGTCAAGGAGAACCATGAGGGCATTTGAGAATCTGGTTCTCATCTTTCCTGAGTCCAGGTACACTCCACATTTTCCCATGATTTGACCCTGCAGGATGACACCTCCTTTTTTCCTTAAATTAGTCAGAGTTGGGTTTCTATCACTTGCATCCAGAACAGTCCTAACAAAACAGTCACCACCACGGTGGCTTATCAAGGGGTGGGTGCCCTGAAGGAGTGGGAAGCACTTGATCAAGGAAGACGGGAATTTGGCAGCATCTTGAAAGCTCTTTATTTTGTTCTCACTGGAATAAAAATTCGGTAGGTGGATTTGCTTTCTCTGGTCATATTGCTTCGGCCATAACTATTATCAGTGGATTTTACTCCACCGTGGTATTCCACACAATGTTGTTTCTGATCAAGGAACTTATTTCACAGCAAATGAAGTGTTTAAGTGTAGCAGTGGGCCCATGCTCATGGAATTCATTGTTTTTACCATGTTCCCCATCATTCTGAATCAACTGGCTTGATGGAGCAATAGAATGACCCTTTGAAGACTCAGTTATGGCACCAGCTAGGTGGCAATACCTGGCAAAACTGGGACAATGTCCTCCAGGAGGCTATATAAGCTCTAAATCAGTGCTGTATATATAGTCCAGGAATCAAAGGGTAAAAATAGGATCACTATTGCCCCTAATAATCCACTAGCAAAGTTTTCTTCTCATGTCTATGACTTAGATTCTGCTTGTTGAGAAGTCTTTGTTCCAATGAGGAGGAATGCTTCTGACTGGGAAAGCAACAATGATTTCCTTGAACTAGAATTAGAGACAGCCACCCAGCTACTTTGGGCTTCTCATGCCTCTTGAACAACAGGCAAGGAAAGGGGTTACTGAACTAACTAGGGAGATTGTTCTTGACTACCAAAGGGAAATTGGGTTGATAGCATGTAATAGGGGTAACAGGGAGCATGTCTGGAATACAGAAGATCCCCTAGGGCATTTCTTGCTACTCACATGTTCTGTGAGTAAAGTTAACGGGAAACTAAAAAACAAAGAAAAAAACCCATTGCCTTCAAGTCGATTCTGACTCATAGACACCCTATAGGACAGAGCAGAACTGCCCACAGAGTTTCCAAGGCTGTAAATCTTTATGGAAGCAGACTGCCACATCTTTCTACCATGCAGGGACTGATGGGTCTTTCGGTTAGCAGCTGAGCTCTTAACTACTGTACAACCAGGGTTCCTAATAGAAAACTACAACATAATTCAGTCAGTATTGCTAATGGCCTATACTTCAGGAAAGAAGGTTTGAGTCATTTCACTGTGCAAAAAACCACAACCAGCTGACATGCTTGCTGAGGGCAAAGAGACTATGGAATAAATATCAGCCACAACCATGGGACCAATTGCAGAAATGAGTAGTATAAATAGTTATGAATAGCTCTTCCTTATACTGATATGAATATGCTTATGTGTATACAGGTAGTCCCTGACTTACAACGTGTTCGAGTTTCAGCAAACCACACTTAGGACCATCTGTTGTTTTTTTTTTTTTTGTACATTTTATCATTAGTAATATATACTACCTACAGTGATGCAGTGTGTAATTTGCTGATGTTATCATTATCTGTAAGTTTATGTGTAATGTTTCCAACCCCAAAGACAAATAAAGATTAGAGTTATAAAGATACTGATAATAAAAGTCAATAATAATAAAAAGTAAAAAAAAAAAAAAAAAGGTATTTGACTTAATGTCAGAACCAAGTTATGACAGACTCATTGGAACGAACCCCATCATAAAGAATTACCTGTATATATATATATATGAAAATGTATATATGAATATGTTTTTGTGTGTACATAAATGACATAGTTTTATTTCCTCTCTCATTACCTTATCATTTAACATAAGACTTTTAAATAATAATTAAATTTTCATTTCAGTATTTAAATTATAGGACATCGAAAGAGAAGACTAGACATCACCCAGAAACTTTGCATCCTCTTCTGGGGAAAGAGTTAGCATGTCTTTCTTTGTACACAGGATAGATGTCTCATGTTAGGCAGACATTTGACTCCGTTATTCTCTATATTTGGGGATTAAGTTTGGTTTAAGGATAGTTAAGTGGTTGAAGGACATGAACCAAGTTGAAAAGTATAGACTGTGATGGCTTTTTTGATATGTCAACTTGGCTAAGGCTATACTCCCCAGCTATTCAACCAAACATTAAATTAGGTGTTGCTCTGAAGAGATTTTGCAGATGTTGACTTTAAATAAGGATAATGATCCTGGATAATCTGGGTGAATCTGAATTAATCAGTTGGAAGGCCTTTAAAACTGAGCTGAGGCCTCCTAGAGAAAGAAAGCAACAGAAAGAGATCCCACACACAGGCGTGCAACAATTTTGACTTATGCTTGTGGGTTCCAACCTGCCTTGATGTTCTTCCTTTCCTAAGTGCTGCTCTACAGATTTTGGTCTTTCTTAGCCAGCTCCCACAAGGCATAAACCATTTCCTTATTACTGATCGATCGATATATCCATCCATCCATCCATCTACCTATCTACCTATCTATTTATCTGTTTTCATATCTACCCCACTTGTTCTGCTTCTCTGGTTAAATTCTAACTAATACATGTGGTCTGCAGAGTTCTAGCCTCAGCATCATAGATCAAAGTACAGAAGAATGGGCTTGAAGCAGGGCTTCGAACCAGTTGATTCTGGTTTGAACCCCTGCTGAGAATTTGCATTTCTAACAAGTTCCCAGGAAGTTATACATAAGAATCACCTGGGCATCTTTTTAAAATGTAGATTCTAATTCAGGATATCTGGGGTGAAAATGCAAATTCTCAGCAGGGGCTGGAAATGGAATGAACCTCTTTTAAGCCCTGGTTTGAAGGTGAGCGATAATAAGGTAATGACCAGCACATGGAGCCTTTCTCGCGCAGGGTAGATTAGTTGCTCCATGACTGGAAACAGGAGCAAGCTTGTCAAGAAAAGGGCAGGAGCTTCCACTCCTCAGGGGTCTGGGAGAGAACAGTTCAGATAGGCAAATTCAGTGGAAGACCCTTCAGACTAGTCACTTAGGATCTGCAGGAGCAACTGGGGAGGATGATTGTGTGGCTTGCGTGGCCTGGAAGAGCAAGCTTAGTGACCAAAGGGCTATAGGCTGGGAGGCACTTCCACAACAGAAACTAGCATAGCACAGGTGAAGAGAGAGACTTCTTGCTCTATCTTGCTTAGAGAGAGCCGTGAGGAGACAGCCCTGTAGTAGAAGAGATTGGCTTCTAGGCCTTCCAGACTCCTTCGAGGTAAGCAGTGCACCATGGCCTGTAACTTCTTTCTCCCCCCATCATGCCGCTGACAGCAGTGGTGATGGCAGGGCCAGCAGCTATGACAGGAATGATGCAAAGCTCTTTATAAAAGTAGCACATCTGAACCTCAGCCTTTACCAGCAACAGCAAGGCTATGAGGACTGCCCTGGAGTAACGTGGTGTCGTGGATTGAATTATGTCCCCCCAAAATGTGTGTATCAGTTTGGCTGGGCCACGATTCCCGGTATTGTGTGATTTTCCTATATGTTGTAAATTCTGCCTCTATGATGTTAATGAAGGACGATGGGCCACAGTTGTGTTAGTAAGGCAGGACTCAGTCTACAAGACTGGACTGTGTCCTGAGGGAATCTCTTGAGATATTTAAAAGAGAGAAGTGAGCAAAGAGACAGGGGGAACTTGTACCACCAAGAAAGCAGTGCTAGGAGCAGAGTGTGTCCTTTGGACCTGGGGTCCCTGCGCTGAGAGGCTCCTAGTCTGTGGGAACATTGATGAGAATGCCAACACAGAGAGAAAGCCTGCCCCTGGAGCTGACACCCTGAATTTGGACTTCAGCCTACTTTACTGTGAGGAAATGAATTTCTCTTTGTTAAAGCTATCCACCTGTGGTGTTTCTGTTATAGCAGCGCTAGATGACTAAGACACGTGGGATAACTAGGTAAGAAAGAAAGAATTGGGGGAACATTCTGGGAATGAGACGATATCTCCAATGGAGTCAGGATTCCCGAATTATCATAATCCTATCCTAGTGATCTAAGTATTCTATTTTAAAAAATACCAAGAGTCAAAACTCCAGTGCCTGCAGGGCCCATACAGGTAACATAAATGCATGACATGGACCAGGCATGGACTGTGCCAAACCAGAGAATTCATACCCCATCTAAATAAGCAACCTCCATACAGCCCCAGCCTACTGATGCCAGGAGGCAGCATAGCCTACTGTTGCCAGATCTTCTGATTTTTATCTTTCAAGAGAAGTTCGAAGAATCCAGATTTTTATGAAAAATCTTATTTTAAAATATGCATCTTTCCCCCCGCCCCAAACACTGTATGGTTCAAACAAAATACATCTGTTGGCACCTGTTTGTAATCTCAGTTCCAATCATTAGTGAAATTGGAGATAAAGTAGGATCAGCCTAATTTCATTTCCTTTCCATTTTCTTTTTCTTGTCTCTTGCATCCTCCAAGTCTGCCTGCTATATAATTCTGGATTCAAGAGCAGTGACTGACCATCTCAAAACATATTACAAAGGAATTGAAAGAGGAAAATATTCCTTCTAATTTTCAAGGCTCCAAAAACTCAGGCAAGAAACCACATAAGACAAACACTCAGACTTGTCTGACAGGTTGGGTTTCAAAGGATCTGTGGGGGTATTTCCAAATGGCAATTGCTGTTTCACAGGGTTTTTTCGGGGGCTGGGCTGGGGTGGGAGGGGGGAGGGCTATGTCCCCTAACTTCACTGAGCATCATGCAGATTGAAATCAGCTTTTAAGGGAAGCACTTAGAATAGTTCTGAAAGCGATTATCTGAAAGCGCTTATTTTGACGCAACTTCATTGAACACTAGTTAGCAGCTGACTTACTGAGAGTAGCTGTGGTTTCTCTCTTTTGTCTGTGAAATGTGCTACCAGTTATACAAAACCAGTGCTGGTATGCAGTCAGCACCTTCACGAATTCCTTCTGAAACAACTTCAAAACTGGATCCCAAACCTATCTGTGGGCTACATTGACTCTGAGTAAGAGCACCCCAAGTAGCTTAGGACTCCGGACGTGAGATGGCAGCTATACTAAGGACTGAGGTTAAAACTCCATTTTGAATCAAAAGTAACTCCTGCATTGAGAATGCAGCCTGACTTCTGTAATTCTCCAGTGTACCCGGAGAAAATTACTTGGTAGACAGTTTTAGAGAAGAATGTGATTTTTGTTTGATTAAAGGTTTTGCTTGTTTAAGAACACTCCCTGTTCGGGAAACCGAATCCAAAACAATTCTCAGAACAGATGCTTACTCAAGATAAACCTAAGAATTACACATGTCCCCCTGCAGTCACGCAAGGAGGGTCTTATGATTGTTTCAAGGTCAGATGTTCCTCATTTAATGATTACTTTGTAACTTAAAACAAAAACAATTTTAGAAACATATGTAATCTCCCACCGGTCAGATGTACCCTCACCCAATTTTATAACTATTACCTAAATGTCAACCAATCACTGAATTTTCACTGAAGTTCCTTGTATTTTCTTATTAAAACTCTCTGAACTGTCCCCTCCTTGGTTCGCGTAGTTCAGAATCCTCCGGACCTTGTGATTCCCAGTTTGCTAATTGCCTTGCCTCTCAACAAAAGCTCTTTACTTTTAATTTCAACCAGACTCTGCAGTTTTTTGCTCTACGCCAGTTCGAAAGAGAGGAATGAAGGAATTTTAAGTAAGGCCTTCACAGAGAAGACGATTATCAGTGAAGTTACCTGCTTTTAAAGTATTCTCTCACAACACAAATATGAATATTGGCAGATGTTTGAAGAGGATGAGCTATTTCAGACCAAGGAGCAGAGAAGATAAATTTACCTCAGGAACTGCTGGCAATGGAGAACAGGAGTTTGAAATGAATTTTCTGAAATGAGGATGAATGAAAATGTCTTGTTTTGGTTTTGTGTGTGAGTGTTTTCCACATAACTAAAATTGGATGCAGAGGATTTTGAAAAGAAACCTGAACATGCCCCTGTGGGAGATTTTTTAAATGGATCACTGCTTTTACTAAGGAAGAAGAAGAAATAAAGTGCAGGGCTAAAGGTATGAATTTTTCAAGGTAATGAAATTCAAATGCTAGCAAGCTGACTAAGTTATGAAAATTACATACTTTGTCACAGTAATGCATGATACCTGGATTATAAATATTGATAAGGATTTTTCATGAACTGTTTTCAGATTATGTTTCCAAAGATAGTTATGCTACTAATATTTATTAACTATGACAAACATTAGGCTTGTTGCAAAGGCAAAATAAAACAGAAAAAGGAGGTAAGTATCCATCTAATTCAGGCAGAAATCATGCTATTCAGGGTAAGAACGATTTGGGATCCCAAAAGCCCTCCCAGCAATTCTTAGTGCTTGTATACGCTCGATAATAGTTAACTTTTTCATTTTAATTTGGTGTTGGCTTTCAAATTAGGTTCAGAGGTCATCAAGTGGCTGTGTTTGACAAACACAGAACCCAGCAAATCTACTGCTCTTTGTGCGGCCCTTGCCCAGCAGAATTGAATGTGCTGCATCTGCTTGTGAAGATCAGTATCACACATCTGGATGCATCACAGTTCCTTGTTATATGTTCAATACTGTGTTCCTTGTGGTTGCCCTCACAAATCTCAGTTAACCCCAGGACACTTAAGACATAGGTAAATGAGGAGCAATATTCTGTTCTTATCCAAAAGGTTTTCACTGGCTAATTTTCAAAGGTAGATCACCAGTCTTTTCTTCTTAGTCTAAGTCTAGAAGCTTCACTGAAACATGTCCACCATAGGTGACACTGCTGGTATTTGAAATACCAGTGGCATAGCTTCCAGCATCACAGCAACACACAAGCCACCACAGTATGACAAACAGACAAAATGCATGAGAAAGCTGGACAATGAAAAGAAGACAGAAAAAAAATCAAATGGTGTTGGCGAACAATATTGAATATACCATGGACTGCCAGAAGAACGAACAAATAAGTCTTAGATGAAATACAGCTGGAATGTTCCTTAGACGCAAGGATGGCAAGACTTTATCTAACTTTGGACATGTCATCAGGACAGACCAATCTCTAGAAAAGGACATCATGTTTGGTAAAGTAGAGGGTCAGTAAAAACAAAAAAAAACCCTCAATGGGATGAATTGACACAATAGCCTCAGCAATGGGCTCAAACGTATCAAAGATCACGGAGGTGGCACAGGAATGGGCAGTGTTTCTTTCTGTTACACAGAAGGTCACCATTGCCAGAGCCCACTGGAGGGCAACTAACAACAGATGAGGAACAGCATGAGGCTATGTAGTAGGGATAGGAAACTCTGAAAACTTGAAGCTTGTTCTTCTCCTGTCCACTTACTCACTGTGCAACTTTTATTTTTGAATATCTGTTTCCCTACCTGTGAAAGAGCTACAGAAGAACAGTTGATATGCTACATTGGAAAGAGTTTTGGTTTCAGATAAGTGGACAGTTCGGACTCATCCATTTGTTGGTTGCATGAAGCTGGGCAATGCACTCAGCCACTTTAAAATAAGTTCTATCATTTGTAAAATCGGATCACATCAGCTACCTCCTTGGAGCACAGTAAATTGACCAGCACAGTGCCTGGCACTTAAAACCAAAAAAAAAAAAAAACCCATTGCCACTGAGTCGATTTTGACTCATAGCGGCCCTATTGGACAAGGTAGAGTTGCCCCATAGTTTCCAAGGAGCACCTTGTGGATTCGAACTGCCAACCTTTTGGTTAGCAGCTGTATCTCTTAACCACTATGCCACCTGGCACTTAGCAGGCAATAGAAAAAATAACAGCCATTATCATGATTATTAAAATAGACACTTCATCTCTTCGCATTCTTTCTTCTTCCCTGCTCTCAATACTATGGAGAGTATGGATATTTTATATAAAAAGTTCTAGGCATTTTAAAGTAGTATAAGACAAATTTTAGTTAGAGTACTACTAACTGTTTACAGTTTAAACTACTTATAAGTTTAGTGCTTTCATACTTGCTATTTCATTTGATTTTCACAAGTACCTAAATGATTTGGGAAATAGCATCATCCTCATGTGTCAGTTAGCTGTTGTTACATAAAAAAACCACTCCAAAACTTAGTAGCCTAAGACAACAACCTTTTTATCGCTTGCAATTCTGTAGGTCAGGTATTTGGGTAGAGCTCAGAAGGCAAGGTTCATCTCAGTTAACCTCAGGATGCTTAAGACACAGGTAAATGGTGGTGGCTGGACACAGCCAAGGCTGGTGGATCCAAGATGGCCTTTCTCACATGCATGGAGCTTTGCATTGGCTGTCAGCTGGGTACCTTGGTTCCCCTCCACATAACCACTCTCTCCATGTGGCCTCTCTTTCCAACAAGATAGCCTTGATTCCAGAAGAGCAAAAGCAGAAGCTATCAGGCCTCTTAAAGCCTGGGCTGGAATTGGCACAGCATTACTTTTGCTGAATCTTCTTGCACAAGGCAAATTATAAGTCAAATTCAGGGAAGGGGAGATGGACAGCACCTCTTAATGGGAGCAGTAGCATGTGTGTACAGGAATGGGAGGAATTGTGGACAACCATCTTTGCAGGCAACCTGCCATACTACATTTCACACAGGAGGAAATTGAGGCCGAGAGAGGTTAGGCCACTTGCTTAATGCTACACAGTAAATATATGAAAACTCGGCTCTGAAAGCCCAAGTTCAGTGGTGACAAAGGAGTGATGGTGAGAAGCCTTTGGGGAAGAAAGAGTCAAACGGAACAGGCAATTCTGAATATCCCAGTTTGGGGAAGTGTTTAGATAATTTACAAAGCAAGGTGACTGTAGCTGCCTGCCATATTTCACTGGTTGAAGGTGTTGGAATGGGAAGTGATAATACTGCCGTCAACAGATAATTAGAGTGTTCACAAGATGAGCGCCTATAGGATTTGGAATATCAAGTGATGACCCCTGACTCCTGCCTTCTACTCAGCACAGCAATTTTGGCAAACTCCATCACTGCCCAAGTCATTCTAGGGAGGGAGTCCATCAGCTAACACACACAGGCTTGCAGGGTGGGCAGTGGTGCCTTATTCATCTATATTCAGAACATCAAGTGTTTCCTGAGCTTCAGCACTGTGTTTGAACTATTCTATCTGATGGAAAAGGGGAGAAAAAAAAAAAAGGCTTAAAAAATGTGCTGAAATTTAAACTGTTCACAGAAAATTGGATTTAAATTTTCTAAGCAGCCTTCATTCTATCTTTTACTACTACTATGTTTCAAACAAACCAATTATTTCCAGTAGAAAAAGCAAATGACTAGAAGAATGAGAGGGGTTTCTGGCTTGGCAATCAGGAAATTTTATCAGGGGCCAAATGATACAGGTCATATCCTAAAATATTTTGGGTGAGTGCCATAGATAATGGAGAAATGATTCTGAGTGCTGGCTTTACCTGGCTACTCAGTCATATGCATCATTATCAGCTTAATAGGGTATCCCAGGATTCCACTGTGTTTGCTTCTTTTTGGGCCCCAGCTCAGAACAATGTGCCCTAGGCTTCCTCAGAGTGATAGCCAAAGCCCAAACTAGGGTGGAGGTAATAAAGTGCCCAGCTCCTTCAACTTTAAAAAATTTACATTTCTTCTACTCCCAAGTCGCTCTGATAAATCAGTCATGACAGACAGGCTCTTAAAACAGAGGCTTGATTAATTCAGGTATGCATGGGCAAAGAATGAGGTGGTATTCCTTCCTTGGGGTCCCAGTCCCTTAGCTCCAAACTAGGTTACCCCTCTGGATGGACATGACTAGAGATGGGTGAGAAGATCAGGGAACCTCTCACACCAAGACTGGGCTGGTGTGATATCTTGGCCTAAGTTGCTTGTATAAGAGGTCAAGATGTAGGGTTGGATCTCGAGATCTCATCTAAACAAGCAAGAAAGCTCAGCTGACCACTACAGCCTAGCATGTGACAAGGGTGAAGTTCATTATGCTTTCCCATCTCCTATAATCAAAACTAGGGGCTGATCTCCCAGTGATCCATCAACTCCAAGGTTGCTACATCCAAAGTGAGGATTGGCTTTTGAGATTATTGCTCCATTAAATGAAGGGCGCGCATATTGGTTCAACTGCTTTGCTTTTTTGGGGGATATATTTTAATTTCATTTAATTATTGATTTAATTTTACTGTTAACTAAAACTTTCCTCCACTTTTGTTTACAAAAAAGTGGGTTTGTTGTTAGGTGCCATCGAATCGGCTCCAACTCGTAATGACCTTGTGTATAAAAGAACTGTTGCTCAGTCCTGTGCCATCCTCACAGTAGTAGGTATATTTGAGCCCACTGTTGCAGCCACTGTGTCAGTCCATCTAGTTGAGTGTCTTCCACTTTTTTGCTGACCTTTTACTTTACCAAGCATGATATCCTTCTTCAGGGACTGGTCCCTCCTGATAATATGTACAAAGTAAGCGAGACAAAGTCTCTCCATACTCAATTCTAAGGAGTATTCTAGCTGTACTTCCTCTGAGACAGATTTGTTGGTTCTTCTGGAAGTCCATGGTATATTCAAGAGTTGTTGCCCATACCGTAATTCAAATGTGTCAATTCTTCAATCTTCCTTTTTCATTGTCCATTTTTTGCATGCAAATAAGGTGACTGAAAATACCATGGCCTGGGTCAGGTTCACTTTAGTCCTCAAAGTGACATCTTTGCTTTTTAACACTTTAAAGAGATCTTTTGCAGCACATTTGCCCCATGCAATACGTCATTTGGTCATTTGATTTCTTAACTGCTGCTTCCAGGGCGTTGCCCATGGATCCAAGTAAAATGAAATCTTTGTGACAACTTAAATATTTTTTCGGTTTATCATGATGTTGCTTATTCGTCCAGTTGTGAGGATTTTTGTTTTCTATATTTTGAGGTATAATCCATACTGAAGGCTGTGCCCTTTGATCCTCATCAGTAAGTGCTTCAAGTCCTTTTCTCTTTCAGCAAGCAAAGTTGTGTCATCTGCATATTGCCCGTTGTTAATGAGTCTTCCTCCAATCCTGATGCCTGGTTCTTCTTCATATAGTCCAATTTGTTGGATTATTTGCTCAGCATACAGATTGAATAAGTATGGTGAAAGGATACAACCCTGCTGCACACCTTTTCCATGGGTGACCCTGCTGGTATTTACAATACCAGTGCTTCTAGCATCCCAGCAACAGTACAAGCCACCACAGTACAACAAACTGACAGGTGGTGGACAAATGTAGATTTAAAAAAACAAAAAACAAAAAACCCAAACCCATTGCCATCGAGTCAATTCCTACTCCTAGCTACCCTATAGGACAGAATACAACTGCCCCATAGGGTTTCAAGGAGTGGCTGGTAGATTGAACTGCCGACCTTGGTTAGCAGCCTGAGATCTCAGCCATTGCGCCACCAATTTTTTAGTGCTAAAAGTAATACTTTTTTTAATCTCAAACATTTCAATCTATTCATCATTCTCACTTCCCATTTTTGCCCCCAAAGTCAATGACTTTATAAATATTCTTTAAGGAACCCCCTATGCACATTCCAACCGTCCCCAGGTAAGTAGGGCCCAGAGGCCATAAAGAATGGGCCCGGTGCAGTGTCCTGCGAGGAGACTGAGGCTTGGGGATAGGGCATCAGTGGCTACAGGTAGTCATGTAGGGGGCTCAGGAAGGAAACAAATCCATCATAACATAACTCCCCTTAATTAAGCGTTTCCTACTTGCCAGGCATTCTGCCAAGCACTTTACTTACATAATCTCAGTAAATTCTTACAACAGTCTGTAGGCTGGTGTCATCCCCATTTAACGGATGAAGAAACTGAGGCTTAATGAGACTGGTAACTTGTTCTCCATAAGAGAGCTAGCCAGTAGAGCAACTGGGATTTAAATCTAATTATGTCTGACATCACTACATTAAACTGCTTACTAAAAAGAAAAACGGCTGGTAGATCAGTAGGTCCTCCAAACTAGTGTTATAAAGGCCAAGCATAGGTGGAGGATGTGGTCGTAGATTAGAATGAAGACGTAAAGGGGAGGATGGGAAGAAGGTCCTGGAAGCATTCCCCAGCACAGTTCTTATAGTTGTTTTTAAAGTGTTTTTGCAGCTACGATTGTGGCTGGGATAGGAGGGCTTAAGAGCAGAATCTGGGAGTTAACAGAACCCTAAAAGGACCCCACTAGTGCAAAGCAGCACACCAGAGAAAGCCCTGGAGAGTGCAGGAGAGCTGTGCAGATGTCTTCCTTTGCCCTAATGAGTTCTGAACGTTCTCTGTCCGCTTTTGGGCTTTGACGTGACTAATCTTTGCTTTTAAACCTCTAATTTATGTAGACTGTGAAAGTTATTACATGCAACACATTCTTGAATCCAAAATTCCGCTTGAACAATAACCACAAGAAATAAAAGGGGGAGAAAGAGTGGTTACACTATAATACATCTTTATAGAAAGAAAATTTCATACAAAATAAATGACATTATGAAACCAGAAATAGATTGTTTTATTCTTGGAGAAGAGCTCTTTCATGCAAATAACAAACATTGTGATAAAAATTATATTTATTTAGTACTTGTGAGACAGACACTGTGCTAAGGGCTTTACATCATGTCCTTTATTTCTTTGCACAAAAGGTAGCTACTAGCTGTTTTACAAGTGAAGATACTAAAATTCAGAGGTGGGACCAAAACTTCTGATCCTAATAGCTATGCCTTTAACCATTATACTCTCTTTAAGGATACTTATACCCCTTTCGACTTGGAAGTGGTTCTCCATATGTCTGTATATATGTTGACAGAAATGGCTCTCAACAGATACAGGACTCATAGGGTAGAACTGTAAGTTATCTGCCACCAAAACAGCCTGGATGCTTGTTCCCTTATTGCATTTCCTTCCAAAGCAGTGATTCTCAAGCTTTATGTGCATACAGATCACCTGGGTGTTTTGTTGAAATGCAGATTCTGGTTTAGTAGACCTGGCTTGAGGCCTGAGAGTCTG
This sequence comes from Dugong dugon, assembly GCA_030035585.1. Lineage (NCBI taxonomy): Eukaryota > Metazoa > Chordata > Mammalia > Sirenia > Dugongidae > Dugong > Dugong dugon. The sequence continues at coordinate 13,046,087 of CM057480.1, read as the reverse complement.
TATTTCTAACTAGCTGATATGGATATGGAGTGGTATGGATGCTGGCTTATGGGTCACACTTCGAGTAGCAAGAAGCTATTTCTTTGCTTCTAAGATTCTTACTTGCTGTGTTGAATGAATTCTGGATGTTGCCAAAGGCATCTCTACTTTAGGGTATGGGGTGGGATTCTTGGGGGTTGCACCACTAACCTCATCAAGACACGAGAGTTGGGGCTGAGAGGACAGTGTTCTCCGAGGGTATCTGTTCACAGCTAAGGAAGAGGAGATTTTACTCTTCCCATTTGCCAGTGGCAGCCACTGGTTTGAACTACTCTGCGGCTGCAAGCTCATACTGGAATGTTTACATCGGTACCTGGCCCCAGAGTTATTTATGTTCTGTTTGGGCTGGTGATTAATTGCTATTGTGGGATTGAGAGTTCACAGCTGCTTGACTGGTATTGGTAAACAAGAGATCCCTGCTTATTATTTTTAGTTTTTCCAGGAGGCTAAATGGAGACCAGGTGGTTTACATTAATGGGAGTTACAGAGCAACATGAGGTTAAGCAGCTCTGATCTGTTGTTACAGTTGTATAAAGTGACGGCAGGGTTGCCTCACTTTATACGACTGATGGGTTTTGTAAGTTATCTTTCAACTGAGTGTCAGTATCATTTTCCCAGTGACTTAGACCATGATTTCCGACTGATCTTATACTATTTTATATTGCTACATAATGGAGAGTGAGTCTTAGTTTATTTTTCTCTTTTACACAACTAGTTGTGTAAGCTTGGGCAAACTGACATCTTCTTTGAAAAAGAATGTACCGAGAGGATTAATAGCATAGCACTGAAATATATAATAACCAAAGCACACAAAGCTCTGGGAGACAGCGTTTACTTACCTGCCAGCTGGCAGGGTCCCTTCCACCTCTATGATGTTGTAATATTGGTGCAAATGCTTGTGCACTGGAACAGTAACTGAAAGGTTGGCGGTTTGAGCCCACCCAGAGGCACCTCAGAAGTAAGGTCTGGCTATCAGCTTCCCAAAGGTCACAGCCTTGAAAACCCTATGAAGTAGTTCTACTCTGCATACGTGGGGTCTCCATGAGTCATAATCGACTTGTCTGCAACGAACAACAACAACAGATCAATACTGTTTAAACTTCAACGTGCACAATTCCTTTGGGAATCTTGTTACAATGCAGATTCTGATTCAACAGAATTTATTTCTGATTCAACAGGTCTGCAATTCTAACAAGCTACCAGGTGGTGCCAATAAAGTTGGTGCATGAACCAAGGATCTACTAAAGTATTTCAATGCTCCTTCCCTCATCAAGTAGCCCTGGTGGCACAGTGGTTAAGGGCTATGACTGCTAACCAGAAGGTCAACAGTTCATAATCCACCAGCCGCTCCTTGGAAACCCTATGGGGCAGTTCTACTCTGCCCTATAGGGTCACTGTGAGTCAGAATTGATTGAACAGGAATGGGTTTGGTTTGGGCCCTCATCAAGAAATTAATGACTTTCTCATATAAATTGAGAAATATACATTTAGGAGAGTTCTTATTTAAAGAAGTTCAGATGAATATTTATGTACCGTAAAAAAATCTTACCTTAAGGAATAATACCTACCCTTTAAAATATATCCATTTTACTACACACCTATTCAAATGACTTAAAAAAAGGCAACACCAATTGCTGTCAAGGATGTGGAACTACAGGAACTCTCATTATTGGTAGGAAAGGAAAATACTACAGCTACTTTCGAAGACAGTTTGGCAGTTTCTTATAATGCTAATCATAGTCTTACTATATGATACAGCAATTGCACTCCTAGTGATTTGAAAACTTACGTCCATATGAAAACTTGCACATAAATGTTTATAACAGCTTTACCCATAATCACCAAAAACTAGAAGCAACTAAGGTGTCCTTCAATAGGTGATAGGATAAACAAAACTGCGGTACATCCATAGAGTGGAAAACTATTCAGGGATAAATGAATATGCCCTATCAAGCCACACAAAGACATACATTGATGTTAAATGCATATTGCTAAGTGAAACAAATGAGCCTGAAAAAGCTACATATGTTGTTCCATTTATATGACATTCTGGAAAAGGTAAAACGATAGCCAAGTGAACACGTTAGTGATTACCAAGGGTTGGAGGAGGATATCGGGGGATGCAGTTGAATAAGTGAAGCAAAGGGATTTTTTTAGAGAGGTAAAACTACTCTTTATCATACTGTGGTACTAGATACATGATACTATGTGTTTATGAAGATCCATAGAATTTTCCAACACAGACTGAATGTTAATGTATATAAATTAAAAATAATCATTTAGGAAGTTGGGAGATCCCAGGAATGCAAAATATGACAGAAGAAATAACTATATTGTAAACAAATGAAACAACCTCACTGAAGAAGGTGAGGGGAAAAGGTGATAAGCTAAGTAACTTTGGAAATGAATGTAGTCTGTAAGAGTAAAAGTAAAAGAAGTTGTACATAAACACTGTACTGTAGTAGATATAGTTGTTTCCTGTGGGTATATGGGTTAAAAATTCTGAAACTGCTATATATGTACATATTGGAATTGGCCAACTAAATTAATTAATGGCAGCTGGTGGGCACCAGATGTCTCACTGTTGGAGTGAGACATTACAGATAAGCAAGGGAAGGAGACTAGAATGATACAAGAATCATGGATTAGAGTTGAACATACCAGGCTGGACTCATGTTTAGCCTGATAGAGATGCAGATGGTTACATATAAAAATATTTATCAGTATATGTACATACATGGGTTAACATACACACCTATATTTCCTTGTTCTTTCAGCTCGGAGGGTCGAGAAGCAACAACACCCAAGTAGCAATGAGCACACCTAACACCCAGATATTGGTTTCTAATACCATTCTCCTATAAAAGGAGCCAGAGCTCCTTAAAGAAATTGCTGGTTCTAGGACTGGAGCATCTTGTACTGCCAGCAAGTAAGAAAGTACTCAAAACACAAAGCCAAAAGAAAAACACAATGATAAGTGTATATCAAAGGGACACAGGACAGAGCTTCCTGTTTAGCTTCAAACTGAAAAAGCTTCTCAATGGCCAAAACTAGAACAGTTTGAGCAAAAAATAAATAAATAAATAATTATTAGAGTATAATCCATAGTATAAAATAAATATCTATGAGCCCATACTGATATAAATAAATTATCGAATAAATAAGTAAGTAGACGGGAGTGTCTTGGTTATCTAGTGCTGCTATCACAGAAATACCACAAGTGGATGGCTTTAACAAACAGAAAGTTATTCTCTCACAGTTGAGAGGGCTAGAAATCCTAATTCAGGGTGCCAGCTCCAGGAAGGCTTTCTCTCTGTCGGCTCTGGGGGAAGGTCCTGGTCATCAGTCTTCCCCAGGTCTAGGAGCTTCTCAGCGCAGGGACCCCAGATGCAAAGGATGAGCTCCACTCCTGGTCTTCTTTCTCGGTAGTAGGAGGTCCCTTTCTCTCTGCTCAATTCTCTTTTTTATATCTCAAAAGAGACTGACTCAAGATACAACCTAATCCTATAGACTGTGTCCTGCCTCATTAACATAACTGCCTCTAATCCTGCCTCATTAACATCACGGAAGTTAGGATTTACAACACTTAGGATAATCACATCAGATCACAAAATGGTGGACAATCACACAATACTTGGAATCAGGGCCTAGCCAAGTTGACATGCATTTTTGCGGGACACAATTCAATCCATAACAGGGGATAGGCAAATCTCCTGTGCAAAATTCTAAATAATTTATGTGGATACTCTGCTCTCCAAGAGGTAGAGTATAACTCTTCGCTCCTTAAATGTGCACTGCACTTACTGAGTTCCTTCCAGAGATCAGTATGGAAAGGCAAAAACAAAGAGTAACTTTACAGTGGAGAAACCTGACAAACACTACCTCAGACAGGTGATCAAGGTTAACAATCACAGTGTCAAGTTATGTTGATAATCCCCTGAGACGATGGGATGAAAATTGCACTTTACCTCTGTGGTCTCTCCCTCCAAAACTCATAACTCTAGCCTAATCATGAGAAAAACATCAGACAAACCCCAACTGAGGGATAGTCTATAAAACACCTCACCAATACTCCTCAAAACTGCTAAAGACCTGTTGTCATCAAGTAGATTCCGACTCATAGTGACCCTATAGCACGGAGTAGAACTGCCCCATAGGGTTTCCAAGGAGCAGCTGTGGATTGGAACTGCCGACCTTTGGATTAGCAGCCTGAGCTCTTAACCACTGCACCACCAGGGCTCCCAAAACTGTCAAGGTCATCAGAAACAAGGAAAATCTGAAAAAACATCAGAGCGAAGAGGAGTCTAAGGAGACATCATCTATATGTAGTGTGATATCATAGCTGGAGTCCTGGATACGTTATTAAGAGGGACCAGTCCCTGGAGAAGGACATCATGCTTGGTAAAGTAGAAGGTCAGCAAAAAAGAGGAAGACCCTGAATGAGATGGATCGACACAGTGGCTGCAACAGTGGGCTCAACATAGCAGTGATTGTGGGGATGGTGCGGGTCCCGGCAGTGTTTTGTTCTATTGTACATAGGGTCACTATGGGTCGGAACTGACTTGATGGCACCTACCAACAACAACAAGGATATTAGAATAAAGTATGGATTTTAGTTAACAATAATGTACCAATATTGGTTCATTGATTATAACAAGTATATCGTACTACTGTGGGTTGTTAATAACGGCAAACAGGGCGTAGGGTACATGAGAACTCTCTGTACTATCTTCACAAATTTTTTGTAGATCCAAACTGTGATAAAAATAAAAAGGTTATTAAAAAATTTAAAGTGTAAAGAAGAAAAAATACATTCAAGTTAACTGTTCACAGTTTTACATTTTGTTTTCTTAAAGAAGGACATAACGTTCATTTCATGTGATTTATTTTGATTGCTATGGTTGTATCACTGCTCACCAAATAACCTAGTTCACTCCTAGTGTTGTGCCTACCTAAGAAGGGAGTATACTTTGCTGCCATATTGACGTCAAACTTAGTCATGTCACGTACTGGCCAATATTGTGTGATCACATCTGGGAAGAAGCTTTCAGATCCAGTGTGCAGTTTGCCCTACCTCTTTTTCCTTTGCTATTATGACAAGCAAGGATCCCTGGTGGCACATTGGTTAAGCACTCAGCTGCTAACCTAAATGTTGGGGGTTTGAACCCACCCAGCAGCTCTGCAGGAGAAAGACCTGGAGATCTGCTTCCATAAAGACTACAGCCAAGAAAAACCTATGGGGGCAGTTCTACTCTGTCACATCATGTCTCTGTGAGTCAGAATCGACTCGATGGCACCCAACAACAGCAATTATGACAGGCAGTGTTCCAGATGGGAGCACATGAGAAAAAACAACACAATAGAGCAAATTAATAAAAATGTTAAGTTCCTTGATAAACAGGAAGTATGAATGCTAATGAAAACTTCGTTACTGTAAGCACCTGAGGTTTCAGGATGGTTTGTTACGGCAGCATAATTCAGCCCACCCTCACTGATGCAACTGCTCTATTCAATTAGCCATAAATCCCAATATTAATTAGAAAGAGAAAAAAGTCCATAGTAATTCTAACTTCTGTAGTTTTTAGTTAATTGAGTTTCTTTGTGTCAATACGAGCATTTTGCTTATCCATGGTGAATTCTCGCAGTGGTATAAGTTGCAGAACAGGGGTGTAATCATTAGTAGAAAATCCCCAACTTTGACTCAGATATCTTATTTTGCACTAGGTGACTTCTACGTTCTTCTGTATCAATACCACCACACCTGATTCACTGTAAGTTTTCTGAAACTCGTCGAAGAGTGGCCTAGGGAAGTATAAATCTGTTGTAGTATTTAGCATTTCCAGTTCAGGTCTGTGTTGCTCTGAAAACACCCACTTCTAAGGGAAACTCCACTGCCCTCAACATCCATGGCTTTGGTAGGTAGGATGTGGTTTATTTGCTTCTTTAGTTAATCATAGTTTCTACTATTAATTACTAGTTGGTATAAGGCTTCTGTCTTATGTTGTTTCTCATTTAATTCACTTCCATTATGCTTTCGTTTCCCCATAGGTACCCCTTCTAATGTGTTTTCTGTATATATTTTATCTGCATATATCTTGCAAAATGTATTGTTTTTGTGCAAGTATTTTTAATCGATATAAATTATTTTCTTCCATAGAATTCATTCTGTTTCTCACTTTTTTGTTGTTGTTGCTTTCTTTTTTGACTCAGTACTATTTTTAGAGATTCATCCATTTTGCATTAGTTCTAAATATTGCATAATATTCCTTAGATATATTATATTTATCCGTTCCCCCAATGATGAAAACTCCAATTGCCTTCAAATCCCTACTACCACAAGCAGGCTATAATGTACTTATCTCTTTACATATCTGTGAAGATTTCTTTTCTGGAATTATAACCAGGAATAGATTGCCTGACATAGTGTATACCCATGGTGTGCACAAATTAATAGTATACACTTATAGTGTCAGGTTAACATACTTAATTCATTGTGATAATTGTTTCATACTAATGTAAGATGTTAATAATAGGGAGAATGGGTGTGGGTGTATGGGAGCTGTCTGTACAAGCTTCACAATTTTAATATACTTAATTGTAATGTACTTTATCTGACCAAGTACTGTCAGAGTCTCCTCAAAATGGCAGCCATTGTTTATATTATCTCCCTAGTTATAGCTGAACATATGTTGACCTACACTTTGGTAGGAAAACATGTATTGAACAACTTAGATTCTCTCAGTCATTTGAATGTAAAAACAGAATAAATTTGGCAGTGGGTCAAAACCATGTAAGAGTGGAAGTTAGTAAGGAGTTGTCTTAGTCATCTAGGGCTGCTATAACAGAAATACCACAAGTGGATAACTTCAACAAAGAGAAGTTTATTCTCTCAGTCTAGTAGGCTAGAAGTCCTAATTCAGGGTGTCAACTCCAGGGGGAGGCTTTCTCTCTGTTGACTCCGGAGGAAGGTCTTTCTCATCAATCTTCCCTTGTTCTAGGAGCTTCTCTGTGCAGGAACCCCAGTCCAAAGGACACTCTCTACTCCCAGCACTGCTTTCTTGGTGGTATGAGGTCCCCCTTCTCTGCCGATTCCCTTTCCTTTTATCTCTAGTAAGATAAAAGGTGGTGCAGGCCACACCCCATGAAAACTCCCGTCACATTGAATCAGGGATGTGACCTTAGTAAAGGTGTTATAATCCCACCCTAATCCTCTTTAGCATAATCTAATCTTGCCTCATTGACCACAGGCAGAGACTAGGATTTACAACACATAGGGAAATTACAATCACAAAATGGAGAACAACCAGACAATATTGGGAATCATGGCCTAACCAAGTCGGCATATATTTTTGGGGGACACAATTCAATCCATGACAGGAGTTAAGAAGGAATGCAAGAAGAAATCAGTAGAAAGGGAGAGAAGCAAGTCTACAAACAAAAGAAGCCAATATGCTATGAAAAAGACCACATGGTCCATCAAAGAAGAAGAGAGGATGTTGTCAATCTGTGGATCTCTTCAATTCCCAATAATTTTCTTGTCTAAACTCTACCTGTATAATTACCGTAAAAACCCACTTCGTCTTGAGATCTGGGGACTGGCATTTCCATCAAACTCATGGAAATGAAATAAGATACTTGTAGGGCTAACTTTGATAGTTTGCCTCCATATTGAACTTATACCTCTAATCTCTCTGTTGAGTAGATATTAGTCTTTCAGAGACTGATGCCTTTGAACATAGTTTCTGCACATCTATTGGCCAATAACTCTAGAAGTTGGCTAAGACAATGGTACTAAACTCCCTGGGACAGAGTAGCTTGAGCAGAGAGGAGACTAGTAGAATACTTGAGGGTGGTAGGTAATTGTAACAGTATCCAGTTGTAATGGATCCTTGCTGGTGAGTGTGAAGTATCAGTCTTGGGCAGGTGTTCTCATAGAAGCACAGGGTTACAGTATATTACAGCTAATCCTTTGTAAGAAAGAGTAAATGATTATGTAAAACTAATATGCATGATTGTCCCCCAGCTCTCTATAACTGTTCCCTGTTTCTGTCTGGAACTGCTAATGCCTAAATGAGAAATTTCAACCAAACTCTTTCAATGAAACTCTTTGAGGGAGCCATCCTTCTTTATCTCAGCATTCTGAGATCTCCTTTATGGAACAGCTCAAGGAAGCAGAAGTAGGGAATCAGGTACTTTTACCACCCCTGAGACATTCATTTTTTACTCTTCATGTATCTGAGACTAATTTACAGGCTTTGATTGGTCCCAACTTGAAATGAAGCTCAGGTAGATCAGGTGAACAGTCTCGCTGGTCCAATTTCCTTCCATTATACACAAGCGACATCCTTCCTATTTGAAGAGTGGGTTCATGATGCTTTGTCACTAATGACTCTGGTCTGCTGGGAGTCCCTGAGAACAGCAAAGGTTCTTGAATGGGGTCATAATTATTAGACTGTGCTAATGTTGCTTGAGATACTTGCTGTGCACAGTAACTACCTAACACCCCAATATTCCCCAGAGAATTAAACCAAAGCTTTCCTATGCCATCTGATGTAGCATATTTTTAAAAGGAAAAATGAACAAAATCTAGATTTTGAAACTTCAATGCAATTACAATTTAACCTAAAGAAGGAAGAAATAAGAGTATTAATTTAATCAAAAACAAACCTACAATGTCTTTGTATTCAAAGCTCTACTAGACACAAAGGACATGTAGCTCTAGAAAAATATAATCTCTGGCCTCGGTGACCTCACAATCTAATGTGAAAAACAAATGTTTAAAGGAGAAAAAACTGTAGCATAAGAGAAAAGCTACCAAATGTGTTTAGGTGAAAAGAGCTAGGGATAGAGCTAATGAGAAAGGACTCATTCTTTAGCAGTAGGAGATGGAACAAGGAATGCATTACAAAGGAGATACCACTAAATTTGGACCCAAAAAATGAGTAGAAATTTCCCAAAAGACAAGGCCAGGGAAGAATAGTCTAGGCAGAGGGAATAAATAAAATGAAAGATGTGGCAGTCTAAAATTCTTATGTGTTGGAGGGAAGTTGGATAACACCATAGGGCTAGAAGAGTGGTACTCAAAGTTAGGTCCATGGACCAGCAGCACTAGCATCATAACCTGAGAGCTTATTAGAAATGCTAATTATCAGACTCAGTCCAGACTGCTTGAATGAGAATCATTGGAGGTGGGTCCCAGCAATCTGGTTTTTTTCCCAGCTCTAAAGGTGATTCTGATGCAGATTTGAGAAGCACTGAACTAGACTAATAATGGCATCTAGCTACAGAGAAGGGAAGAAAGCATGGATCATAAGTGAGACCAGGTCTTAATGAATCATTTTCCTTGATTAATGTTAGTTTCTTTGAAGGATGGGAGACTGTAGCATTTTTCCACTATTTCTCAGATACTCTGCTGGTTGTTTTGGGTAGTCATCTCTAATCTAAGCCCCATCTGGGACAAGAGACGTAGCAGATGTTTTTGGTGCCCCACAGCCCATTCTATTGGCCCATCTCTTATTTCAGTTGCTGCTGAGATGGGAATTCTGGGACAGCTCAGAGCCACCTCCTTTGCCACCTCTTACCTTGTCACACCATGCAGTCTGCCTCAGGGTCTTCTCCAATGTCAAGGCTGTTGTCCAGCATGGCAAGTGCAGTCTGCCAGAAGTTAGTGCCCCTCGGGCAACCCTCAGCCAGAACAGGACCCAACAAGCCAGTGGATAAAGCTCCAGTCTACCAGGAAGTTAGTGCCCCTCAGGCGACCCTCAGCCAAAACAGAACCCAACAAGCCAGTGGATAAAGTTCCAGTCTGCCAGGAAGTTAGTGCCCCTCAGGCAACCCTCAGCCAAAATGGGACCCAACAAGCCACTGGATAAAGCTCCCGTCTCATGTCTTCCAGATGAGCAGTTCTAAGAGGAATTCCATGCTCTCTTCAGGAGGCTGCGGAAGCTCCTGTTGCCCACAGCACAACCTTAACAACAACCCTTATGCTGCCTTTTCCTCTTTCCTTGTTTTACTCTTCCCACTCCCTCACTCCTACTTCCTGGGCTTAGCTTCCAAATAAAACACCTGCACCCAACTCTTGTCTCAGGCATGCTTTCAGAGGAACTCAAACTAAGACAGTAGTTATTTTTATCCTTGTACTCAAGGAGGACCCGTGGTGGCACAGTGGTTAAGCACTTGGCTGCTAACCCCAAGGTCGGTGGTTTGAACCCCCCAGTGACTCCATGGAAGAAAGATGTGTCAGTCTGCTTCCATAAAGATTACAGCCTTGAAAATCCTATGGGGCAGTTGTACTCTGTATTATTGGGTCTCCCCATATTAGTGAGAATTAAATGTCACAGAAATCAAATTTTCCTAAGTAATCAAGCTCATTAGTGGTGGTGCTGGTATTTGAACCCAGATCTATCTGCTTCCAGAACCTATGTCTATTCCCTGATAGACTCATCCTGCCCATTCATCACCACCTTTGCAAAGACAGTAATATGTAGTAGTTAGGAGTAATGTGTAGTAGTTAGGAGCTGGGGTTCAGGGATTCAGGAGACACACTGCTGGTTCTAACATCTACTGGCTCTGAGACCTTCAGCAAGTCATTAACATTTCTGTGCCTCGGTTTTATCATATGTAAAATGGGCATAAATGGTTGCTTTTACCTTGCAGAATTAAATGAATCAATATTTATTTATAAAGTCTTTATAATGTCTTGTACATGTTGTTGTTAGGTGCCATTGAGTAGGTTCCAACTCACAGCAACCATACAGGACAGAGTAGAACCACCACATAGGGTTTCCAAGGAGCTGCTGGTGGATTTGAACTGCCAACCTTTTGGTTAGCAGCCAAGGTCTTAACCACTATGCCACCAGGGCTCCGTCTTGTACATAATAAGCATTATATGTGCTACTGTTACTAGTTATCATTATTATGTTATTATTATTGTTGTTATCGTCAAGCCCCACAATATTCAAAATGTCTTCCACGACATCAAACTTACATGTAGTAATCTAGTTATATTCCCAGTGAGAGCAAAGAGGAAGAAAAGTTGAAGGGGATCTCCACTGGCATGATATGCATCAGAGGATGAAGGATTTAAAAATGCAGATATGCTAATGAAATCATGCAACTTGAGTAGATAGTGCAAACAGTTTTGCGAAGTGTTTGCCCCAGTTTACACTCCCATGAGGAACATATAAGAATTCTAGTTGTCTGGCAAAACAAATCTATGGTGTCAGAAACCACAGCCAGTCCTGACCATCCAGTGTGAAGATCACTCCCCCTACTAAGTCGCTCTCCAGTCTCTATTACATTTTCCTTTTTTATTTTCTTTATATGTGTTACTAATTTCTACCTGAAATTCCCTTGTTCATTTGTTTGTTTTTACCTATTTACTTTCCCATTTTCTCACTCCTTTTATATTGGAAAAGTCTCCAGGTGGCACAAAAAGTTTGTACTCAGTTACTAACCTAAAAGTTGGTGGTTCGAACCCAGTGGCACCACAGAAGAAAGTCCTGGTGATCTGCTTCTGTAAAGATTACAGCCAAGAAAACACTATGGAACTGAGTTCTCCTCTGCCACACGTGGAGCTGCTATGAGTCAGAATCAACTTGACAGAAATGGGTTTGGTTTGCTTTTTTTCCTTCTGTCGGAAATTCTGTAGGAGTGGGGACTTTAACTGTCAGTTGTTAACTAAAGTCTCTCCTAAGTCTAGAATAGTAGATAGCATAGAGTAGGTGCTTATAAGTATCTGTAGAATGAATAAATGAACCTAATGGTTTGATTATTCAGCTATTGTTGCTGGTCTATTTAGGGTCCTTTATTAGTAAGAAGGCCTCAAGGTGCAGTGGTTAAAGTGCTTGGCTGCTAACTGAAAGGTTGATGGTTCAAACCCATTAGCCGATCCGCAGGTGAAAGATGTTGCAATCTGTTCTTGTAAAGACTACCGCCTAGGAAACCTATGGGACAGTTCTACTCTGTCCCATAGGGCCAGTGTGAGTCAGAATCAATTCAAGGACCATGGATTATGTTTAATATATCAGTGGCTTTGGTTGAGCTTTACAAAATTTTCAATTCATCTTAGGTTTACTCTTTTTTTACAAAAGCAGATTGTGAGTTCCAAATTCAATGCCCATGGAGACTGTAAAAAATAAAACAAGATCTTAAGAATATTGAGATCAGTATATGTCTTGGTTGTCTAGTGCTGCTGTAACAGAAATACCACAAGTGAATGGCTTTAACAAACAGAAGTTTATTCTCTCACAGCCTAGTAGGCTAGAAGTCCAAATTCAGGGCGTCAGCTCCAGGGGAAGGCTTTCTCTTGTTGGCTCTGGAGGATGGTCCTTGTTATCAATCTTCCCCTGGACTAGGAGCTTGTCTGCGCAGGAACCCTGAGTCCAAAGGGCGTGCGCTGCTCCGGGCACTGCTTTCTTGGTAGTATGAGGTCCCCCGTCTCTCTGCTGGCTTCTCTCTTTTATATCTCAAAAGAGATTGTCTTAAGACCGTATCTAATCTTGTAGATCTCATCAATGTAACTTCCACTAATCCATCTCATTATATCATAGTGATAGGATTTAAAACACATAGGGAAATCACATCAGATAACGAAATGATAGACAGTCATACAATACTGGGACTCATGACCTAGCCAAGTTGACAGATATTTTGGGGGGACACAACTCAATCCATGACAGTATATTATCCTGATCATGTACAGATATTAGCTGATACGTTCAACTGTATTAAAATCTAGAGAAGACAGAAACAAATGTGAACTAATACCACTCCGGTTTCCATCGAGTCCACACCGACTCATGGTGACCTCATGTGTGTCAGAGTAGAACTGTGCTCCATAGGGTTTTCAATAGCTGATTTTTTTTTTTGGAAATAGATAACCAGGCCTCTCTTCTGAGGTACCTCTACGTGAACTTGAACCTTCAACCTTTCAGTTAACAGCTGAGCACATTAACCATTTGCGTTATCCAGGGAGTCCATGTGAACTAATGGTAGAAAGTAATTATGACACAAGGAGCCCTGGTGACACAGTGGTTAAGCGCTCAGCTCTTAACCAGAAGGTCAGTGGTTCAGATCCACCAGTCGCTCCACGGGAGAAAAAGGTGGCAGTCTGCTTCTGTAAAGATTACAGCCTTGGACATCCTATGCGGCAGTTCTACTCTGTCCTATAGGGTCACTGTGAGTCGGAATGGACTTGACAATAATGGGTTTTTAATTGTAGCATATATCCACACATAAAGGTTTTTTTTTTTTTTTTTACACATAAAAGTTTATAGTAGCATTATTCACAATAGCCAAAAGGTAGAAAAAAATTCCATCAACAGACAAATGGAAAACCTAATATGGTATAGCAATACAATAGAATATTATTCAACTATATTAAGAAATGAAGCACTGCTACATACTACAATGTGGATGAACTTCAAAAACGTTATGCTAAGTGTCTTAGTCATCTACTTCTGCTACGATAGAAATACCGCAAGTGGATGACTTTACCAAACAGAAATTTATTCTCTCACAGTCTAGGAGGCTAGAAGTCCAAATTCAGGATGCCAGCTCCAGGGAAAGGCCTTCTCTCTCTGTCAGTTCTGGGGGAAGGTCCTTCTCATTCCCTGGTCTAGGAGCTTCTCAGTACAGGGGCCCCAGGTCCAAACGACACGCTCCGCTCCTAGTGCCTCTTTCTTGGTGGTCTGAGGCCCCGCTCTTCCCTATTTGCTTCTCTCTTTTATACCTCAAAAGATGTTGACTCGAGATACAATCTAATCCTGTAGATTGAGTCCTGCCTAGTTAACATAACTGCCTCTAATCCTACTTCATTAACATCAGAAGTTAGGATTTAAAACACATAGGATAATCACAACAAATCACCGCATGGTGGACAACCACACGATACTGGGAATCATGGCCTACCCAAATTGACACACATTTTTGGGGGGCACAATTCAATCCATAACACTAAGTGAAAGCTGCCGGTCACAAAAGACCACATACTATATGATTCCATTCACATAAAAGTCCAGAATAGGGATATCTACAGAGAGAGAGAGTAGATTAATGGCTGCTTAGGGCCGGGGGAGGCAAGGGTTTAGGGTAATTAAAGCAAAATAATACGTGGTTTCTTCCTGAGGTCATGAAAATGTTCTAAAATTTATGTAGTGGTGGTTGCACAAATCTTTAAATATGCTAAAAGCCGTTGAATTGTACATTTTAAATGGGTGAATTTTATAGTATGTGAATTATATTTCCATAAAGCTGTTATTTAAAAAAGCAACTTTATTTGGGTTTGAAATGCACACACATACGAGCTTGCTCATTCATTCAAGCTCTGACCTCTCAGCCATATCACAACGCCGTCCTTATTCCATGTTTGATGTATATCAGCATCCTGGATCCTGTGCAATGGTGGGAGGTAGTAAAGTTGGAAATAGACAAGCAAGGGAAATCCTCAGGCTGGCAAAGATAACCAACAAAATGCTCTGTCAGGTGGTTAAAAGTTGGCTATTGAGAAAAGATATCTGCTGACTCTAACCAATCCTTGCTCATTGGTTTCATTGGAGGCTTATGGGTAATGTGCTAGTCACGACAACTGCTGAAGTCAAACTTAAAATGACTCAAGGGAAAAAAGGAAATGTACTGGCTCACGTAACACGAGTCTAGGAATAGTCTGTCTTCGGGCACAGTTGGATCCAAAGCTTCAAGTGATTTCATCAGGACTCGTTCTTGATTTCTCCATCTCTGAACTCTGCTGTTCTCCAGCTAATCTCCATTCTAAGGCAGGTTGTTTCTTCATGGTGGCAATGACTGCCAGTTGTCTTTACTCCCATGCATCTCAGTGGAAAGAGAATTTTGCTTGACTAAAAGTTCCATCAAAATCCTAGAATTGAGTTTCATTTGTCTGATTTAGGTCATAAGCCAATGCCTGAACCAATTACTACGGCCAAAGAGAGGAAATTCTCTGATTGGTCAGATATGAGCCCAGCTTTGGAACTGAGTATAGAAAGAACTCCATTCAAATAACAGGGTTTAAGAATGGGAGAGTGGAAGGAGAGTTGGTTCTCCAGGCAAAAATTGAGGTATGATTATCAGGCAAAGAGGAAACAGGTACCCAGCACATAAAAACAGTAAATGTCTACACACTGGTAACCTGCATACTATCCACCGGATCTGCATGAAACTCTTTCTTCAATGATTTGTAGGCTAAAATTCTCCCAGAATATCCTAATTTCTGATTGCCCTAAACTGATTTAATTTTCTTGTTACTATCTCTACTATTTACAGTTAACACCTTTATCTTCTTCATTTTCATCCTTATTATTGCCATCTTCCTCTGAAAATCTTTTTCCTACGGTGGTAGTTGTTGTTAGGTGCCCTTGAGTCGGTTCTGACTCATGTACAACAGAACAAAACAGTGCCCGGTCCTGTGTCATCCTCACAATCATTGTTATGCTTGAGCCCATTGTGGCAGCCACTATGTCAATCCATTTCATTGAGGGTCTTCCACTTTTTCCTTGATTCTCTGCTTTACCAAGCATATCCTTCTCCAGGCACTGGTCCTTCCTGATAAAATGTCCAAAGTATGTGAGACGTGGTCTCGCCATCTTTGCTTCTGAGGACCATTCTGGCTGTACTTCTTCCAAGACAGATTTCCTATGGTTAGGCAGTTGAGTAAACAAGCCAGCAGGCATGCTACCTACCCTGTAGCACCAGGGCTGTAGACTAGACTCCATGACCACCCCTACCAGACTGTATGCAAAACAAGTTTGTGTATATGACAATTTGACTGTGTAGAGTATCCATAGTTTTAATTCAGTCATTATAAGGATCCATGGCCCTTCTAAAACACTAAAGTTCACAAAGCTAGAAAACCTGTTACGGTGCATTTAATTACTTTCGTGTGTGACCTTTCTAGCCATGGTCTTATAACTCCACCCAGGTGACTGTGTGTAGACTGTGTGTAGGGTAATCGTGGCCTACCAAGGGGATTTGTCAGTTTTGCCTTAAAAGAGAGGCAATTCCAGAGCAGAGGGGAGGATCCTGCCACCACCAAGGAAGAGTAGTCGGGAGCAGAGACCACCTCCTTTGGACCCGGGATCCCTGCGCTGAGAAGCTCCTGGAAACAGGAGACCGAGAGAGAGAGCAAGCTGTAACCCTGAGGACAGTAAGAAGCAGTGTCAGGAGAGACCCAGCAGCAGGAGATGGCCCGGTGGGCTTCCAGGCCCATGGAGAGAGAAAGCTGAGTGCCTTTAGGGAGAGGCCTAGGGCCAGGGAGAGGCGTGCCTGCGAGCCCGGTCGGGAAGAGGCTGTTCTGATGAAAGAACCGTATCCTGAGTGTTCCTGAGCCTGAGTATAACTGTTATTTCCCTTATAATAACCCCCATAATTGTGAGTATGGTCTTTGAGTTCTGTGTGACCATTGCAATGAATTATCAAACCCAGAAGAGAGTGCTATGGGAAGGACAGTTGGTGTCAGAACTGGTAAAGACAGCAGAGAGAGGAGGCATGTCTGACTCCCACCTCACAGGAATCAGCTGTGGGCTATTGATCCTGGTTCTCCTTGCCCTCCCCCCTTGTGGGGTTGGAGAAGGTCAGACACTGCCTCCATGCTGTTTTTACACCTGTGAATTAAACCCTGAGCCCACACTCTTAGGACCAAGGGTTCTTAACCTGGAATTTAGGGAGTCCATAAACTTGGATGAAGAAAATTGTTATAGCTTTATTTTCACTTCTAACTGAAATTTAGCATTTCCTTTCATTATGAATATGGGGATGACAAACCCACAGTTGTATTAGCACTACCTGTGATTTTGTCACAATTGAAAACACACATTTTCATATCACATTAGATTTTTTACAAACATCATGAGATATTATTTATGCTCATCATCACTTTGAAATTATGGTAATTATCAGACCTGCTGCTAAAATCTTACTATTTAATTTATTAATAAAGAAGCATAAATATCATTGGATCAAGATTTTTAAAATATATATATTTTTTTTTATATATATATATTTTATTGTACTTCAGGTGAAAGCTTACAGAGCAAATAGTTTCTCATGAAATAGTAGTACACATGTTATTTTTTGACATTGGTTAACAACCCCACAACGTATTAAGCCTCTAAATTCTCAACCTTTTTTTTTGATGAAAATTACAGATGGCCAAAGATACACCGTTTCAAAAATTTCTACATTCACAGTTCAGTGACATTGACTACGCTCTTCCAACTGTGCTGTTATTCTCACTTAAGATGAAGGCTTACAGAACAAAATAGTTTTTCATTTAACAGTTACTACACATGTTGCCCTATGACAATGGTTAACAATCTCACAGCACATCAAGAATATCCTTACTCCACCTTGTGTTCCCTATCACCAGGGGGCTTCCTTGTCCCCTTCTGTCTTCTGGACCTTGTCAGTGGACTATTGTACCTCTTTAGTCTCATTTGTTTATTTATTTATTTATTTATTTATTTATTTTTATTTTATTTAAACACCATTTCAAAACTTTTTACTTACACATTTAAGTGATATTGACTATGCTCTTCCAATTGTGCTGCCATTCTCGCCCAAGATGAAGGCTTACAGGACAAAACAGCCTCCCATTTAATAGTTACTACAAATGTTGCCCTATAGCAGTGGTCAACAATCTCACAATACATCGACAGTGTCCTTATTCAATTTGTGTTCCTTATCATCTGTTTCCTACTCTCCCTCTGCCTTCTGGCCCTTGTCACCGGACTCCTGTACATCGTTAGTCCCATTTAGTTTTACTGGGGTGTCCATTCCCAGGCTTAACATCGAACCTTGAAGGTAACTTCACCTCTGAGCTGAAAGGGTGTCTGGGGGCCACACTCTCGAGGTTTCTCTAGTATTCTTTAGGCCAGTATATCTGGTCTTCTTTTTTTTTTTTTTTTTTTGGGAGTTAAAATTATGCTCTACATCCTACTCCAGCTCTGCCCAGAACCCTCTGTTGTGGTCCTGATCAGAGGAGTCATTGGTGGTAGCCGGGCACCATCCAGCTGTACTGGGCTCAGTCCCGTGGAGGCCTTGGTAGCTGTGGACCATTAGTCCTTCGGACTAATCTTTTCCTTGTATCCTGTTCTCTTCGTTCTCCCTTGTTCCCGAAGGGATGAGATCAGTGGAGTATCTTAGATGGCCGCTCATAGGCTTTTAAGACCCCAGACACTACTCACCAAGGTAGAATGTAGAGCATTATCTTTATAAGTAGTGTCATGCCAATTGAGCTAGATGTTCCCCGAGATCATGGTCCCCAGAGCCCTCCGTCTAACAACTCAGTCCCTTGGGGGGTTTGGATGTGTCTATAGGGCCTCCATGACCTTTCCTTGTGCAGGTTGTGTTAGTTTCCCCTGTACTGTGTACTATCTCACCTCTCACCCAAGTTACCACTTATCTATTACCTATTTAATATTTCCCCCCCCCCCTCCCATCCCTGGTAACCAACAAGGATTGTTACATTTTGCATGTGAATTTTTTCATGGGTTTTTACAATAGAGGTCTCATACAATATTTGTCCTTTTGTGATTGACTTATTTCACTCAGCATGATGTCCTCCAGTTTCATCCATGTTATGAGATGGTTCACCGATTCATTGTTCTTTCTCGTTGCATAGTACTCCATTGTGTGTATGTACCATAGTTTGTGTATCCATTCGTCTGTTGATGGACATCGAGGTTGTTTCCATCGTTTTGCTATTGTGAATAATGCTGCCATGAACATAGGTGTGCATATGTCTATTCGAGTGATGACTCTTATTTCTCTAGGATATATTCCTAGGAGTGGGATTGCTGGATCGAATGGTACGTGTATTTCTAGCTTTCTGAGGAAACGCCATATCATTTTCCAAAATGGCTGTATCATTTTGCATTCCCACCAGCAGTGTATAAGAGTTCCCGTCTCCCCGCAGCCCCTCCAACATTTGTTATTTCCAGTGTTTTTGATTCGTGCCGGTAATGCCGGGGTGAGATGGTATCTCATTGTGGTTTTAATTTGCATTTCTCTAATGGCTAGTGATCGCGAGCATTTCCTCATGTGTCTGTTGGCCATTTGAATGTCTTCCTTGGTGAAGTGTCTGTTCATTTCCTTTGCCCATTTTTTGATAGGATTGGTTGTCTTTTTGTTGTAGAGGTGTTGGATTTTCTTGTAGATTATGGAGATTAGACCTTTATCTGACTTGTACTGTCCAAAAATTTTTTCCCAGTCTGTAGGTTCTCTTTTAACTCTTTTGGTGAAATCTTTTGAAGAGCATAGATGTTTGATTTTTAGAAGATCCCAATTATCTAGTTTATCTGTTGGGTTTTTTGTGTTGATGTTTATGGTTTGTATCCTGTTAATGCCATGTATTAAGGTCTGAAGTGTTGGTCCTATTTTTTCTTCTACGAATTTTATAGTTTGAGGCTTTATATTCAGGTCTTTGATCCATTTTGAAGTAGTTTTTGTATATGGTGTGAGGTATGGGTCCTGTTTCATTTTTCTACAAATGGATATCCAGTTTTGCCAGCACCATTTGTTAAAAAGACTGTCTTTTCCCCATTTGATGTATTTTGGGCCCTTGTCAAAAATCAGGTGACCGTAGGTGGATGGATTTACATCTGAGTTCTCAATTCTGTTCCATTGGTCAATGTCTCTGTTGTTGTACCAGTACCAGGCTGTTTTGAGTACTGTAGCTGTATAGTAGGTTCTCAAGTCAGGTAGTGTGAGTCCTCCAACTTTATTCTTCTTCTTCAGTAGTGCTTTACTTATTCGGGGTTTCTTCCCTTTCCATATAGAGTTAATAATTAGTTTTTCCATCTCTTTGAAGAATGTTGTTGGGATTTGTATCGGGATTGCATTGTATTTGTAGATTGCTTTAGGTAGAATTGCCATTTTCACAATGTTGAGTCTGCCTATGCATGAGCATGGTATGTTTTTCCATTTATGTAGATCCCTCTGGGTTTCATGCAGCAGTGTTTTGTAGTTTTCTTTGTATAGGTCTTTTACATTCCTGGTCAGATTTATTCCTAAGTATTTTATCTTTTTAGGGGCTATTGAAAATGGTATTGATTTCCTGATCTCCTTTTCATCGTTCTCTTTACTGGTGTATAGGAATCCAACTGATTTTTGAATGTTTATCTTGTATCCTGCTACTCTGCTGAATCTTTCTATTAGTTCCAGTAAATTTCTCCTGGAGTCTTTAGGGTTTTCTATGTATAGTATCATATCATCTGCAAACAGGGAGAGTTTAACTTCTTCATTACCAATTTGGATGCCCTTTATTTCTTTCTCTTGCCTTACTGCTCTAGCGAGAACTTCCAGCACAATGTTAAATAGGAGTGGTGATAAAGGGCATCCTTGTCTTGTTCCTGTTTTCAAGGGGAATGTTTTCAGCCTTTCTCCATTAAGAATGATGTTGGCTGTTGGTTTTGCATAGATGCCCTTTATTATGTTGAGAAATTTCCCTTCTATACCTATTTGATTGAGAGCTTTTATCAGGAATGGGTGTTGGACTTTGTCAAATGCCTTTTCTGCATCAATTGAGATAATCATGTGATTTTTTTCTTTCCTTTTATTTATGTGGTGGATTACGTTGATGGATTTTCTAATGTTAAACCATCCTTGCATACCTGGTATGAATCCTACTTGGTCGTGGTGTATTATTTTTTTGATATGATACTGAATTCTATTGGCTAGAATTTTGTTCAGAATTTTTGCATCTATATTCATGAGAGATATTGGTCTGTAATTTTCTTTTTTTGTGATGTCTTTGCCTGGTTTTGGTATCAGCATTATGCTGGCTTCATAGAATGAATTTGGAAGTGTTGCTTCCTCTTCTATGCTCTGAAATAACTTGAGTAGAACTGGTACGAGCTCTTCTGTAAATGTTTTGTAGAATTCTCCAGTGAAGCCATCTGGGCCAGGGCTTTTTTTGCTTGGGAGTTTTTTTATTACCTTTTCAATCTCTTCTCTTGTTATGGGTCTGTTCAGATTTTCAATATCACTTTGTTGTAGTTTGGGTAGGCCGTATGTTTCTAGAAATTTATCCATTTCCTCTAGGTTTTCAAATTTGTTGGAATATAGTTTTTCATAATATTCTGTTATAATCCTTTTTATTTCAGTTGGGTCTGTTGTAATGTCCCCCATTTCATTTCTTATTTGGGTTATTTGTGCCCTCTGCTGTTTTTCTTTTGTCAGTCTGGCCAGTGGTTTGTCGATTTTGTTGATTCTTTCAAAGAACCAACTTTTGGTTTTGTTGATTCTTTCTATTGTTTTTCTGTTCTCTATTTCATTGATTTCTGCTCTGATCTTTACTATTTCCTTTCTTCCGGTGGTTGTAGGCTTTTTTTGTTGTTCTCTTTCTATTTGTTTGAGTTCTGTAGTTAATGTTTTGATTTTGTCCCTTTCTTCTTTTTTGATATGTGCATCTATTGCTATAAATTGTCCTCTGAGGACTGCCTTTGCTGTGTCCCAAAGGTTTTGGTATGATGTGTTTTCATTTTCATTTGATTCTAGGAATTTTTTAATTCCATCTCTGATTTCTTCTATTACCCATTGATGTGTAAGCAGATTATTATTCAGTTTCCATGTGTTTGATTTTTTTTCCTTGCTCTTTCTAGTGTTAATTTCTACCTTGATGGCATTGTGGTCAGAGAAGATACTGTGAATTATCTCAGCATTTTGGATTTTGTTGAGGATTGCTCTGTGGCCTAAGATGTGGTCTATTCTGGAGAACGTTCCATGTGCATTGGAAAAGAATGTGTACTTTGCAGCGGTTGGATGGATTGTTCTATATATGTCTATGAGGTCCAGTTGGCTGATTGTGTCCTTTAGGTCTTCTGTATCTTTGCTGAGTTTCTTTTTAGTTGTTCTGTCCTTTACTGAGAGTGGTGTGTTGAAGTCTCCTACTATTATTGTGGAACTGTCAATTTCTCTTTTCAGTGCTGTTAGAGTTTTTTTTATGTATTTTGGAGCCCTGTCATTGGGTGCATAGATATTTATTATGGTTATGTCTTCATGATGGATCATCCCCTTAATCATTATATAGTGTCCTTCTTTGTCTTTTATGGTAGATTTTGTTTTAAAGTCTATTTTATCTGAGATTAGAATTGCCACTCCTGCTCTTTTTTGATAGTTGTTAGCTTGATATATTTTTTTCCAACCTTTGATTTTTAATAAATTCACATCTTTGTTTCTAAGATGTGTCTCTTGTAGACAGCAAATAGATGGATCCTGTTTTCTTATCCATTCTGCCACTCTCCGTCGCTTTATGGGTGCATTGAGTCCATTTACGTTCAGTGTAATTATTGATAGATGTGAGTTTGTTGCTGTCATTTTGTAGTGCTTTTTTTTGTGATGCTGAAGTTTTCTTTGTTCTTCTTACTCTCTTGTGCTGAGTTCCTTTTGTTTGTGGATTTTGTGTTCATTTCTTTTGTTTTTGTAGGTTTTGTTTTTGTTGAGACTTTATGTTTTTCGTCTTTATTTTTATGAGTTGGTTTGTTAACTTTTTTTGTGGTTACCATGAATTTTACCCTTATCTTTATAATTTTGAAGCAGTCTACCATTACTTGGTATCGCCTTGCCTTCCTCTCCTTTAGAAGGTTCTATACCTATGCCGTTTGTTCCCTCTTTCATTGTTTTGATGTTGTTGTCATCCTTTGATTGATTTCTCTGATTCCCTGTTGTATATCTTTTGTTTTTGGAAAGTCATCTGTAGTTCAGTTCCTAGAATGGTATCTGGTTCATGTTAACCTGCATCCTAGGTCCTAGGTCCTGCCTGAGGGCTTAAGCTGTTTGTCCTCAGATCGAAGAACTCCCTTTAATAATTCTTGTAAGTTTGGTTTGACTTTTGCATATTCCTTTAGTTTCTGTTTATCTGGAAATGACCTAATTTCACCATCAAATCTGAATGAGAGTTTTGCAGGATATATTATTCTTGGCTGACAATTTTTTTCTTTCAAGATTTTATATATGTCATCCCATTGCCTTCTTGCCTGCATGGTTTCTGCTGAATAATCTGAGCTTAGTCTTATTGTTTCTCCTCTGTATGTGACTTCTTGTTTTTCACGAGCTGCTCTCAGGATTCTTTGTTTGTCTTTAGTTTTAGCGAGTGTGAATATGATATGTCTTGGTGATTTTCTTTTGGGGTCTCTTCTATATGGGGTTCGTTGAGCTTCTTGGATGACCAGCTTTTCATCTTTCATGATATTGGGAAAGTTTTCTGTCAGCAGTTCCTCAATGATCCTCTCTGTGTTTTCTGTTTTCTCCCCCTGTTCTGGTATGCCAATCACTCGTAAGTTTTTGCTTTTAATTGTGTCCCACATAACTCTCAGGGTCTCTTCATTTTTCTTTGTTCTTTTTTCTGAGTTTTCCTGAAACAGAGTTGTATCCAAGTGTTTGTCTTCAGTTCCACTGATCCTGTCTTCCATGGTTTCAAATCTACTTCTCAGCCCTTCTATGACACCGTCCATTTCTGAAATCTTGTTGTTTATCTTTTGGATTTCTAATTGTTGTTTTTGTATAATTTCGAGTTGTGAATTTATTTTGGAATTTTGTTCTTGCATCATCTTCCTGAATTCTTCCAATTTTTTGTCTGTATTTTCCATAAATTTGTCTATTTTTTCCTCATGTTTGTCAGCTTTTTGCCTCAGTTCTTGGAATATTCCGAGTATTAGTGATTTGAGCTCCGTATCAGGTACTTCTAGTGCATTTTCTTCCACAGGAGAGTTATCTGGTGTTTTAATTTGGACGCCTATTGGAGCCATCTTGTCTTGTTTTTGTAAATGTTTTGATATTGTTTGCTGTTTTCGGGGCATTCAGTAGATATTTCTCTCGTCTATTGATTGTAGATTTTTTTTTTTTTTTTTTCGTTCTTGTGGTACAGCTGGGCAGATCTAGTTGAGGAGGAGCCACTGGGATGGGTTGCTTGTGGCACTCACCGCAGCCACCAGGACGGTCGGTAGTCAGTGCTGGGCAGGTTCCAATAGGGCGTGCCTGCACCGCTTGGTGATGTGATGTCTAGTGCACGGTGCAGGTAGGTAGGGTGCAGCGGGAAGATGGTTATGTGTGAAGCTAAGCTGGATATGGGAGAGAGGAGAGAGGAGGAGGAGCAAAAAGCGTACAAACATAAAAGAATGCTAGGGGAGCTTGTCGTTGGAATGTACAGATGAGAGACTATGGGATGGAGGAAACCAGAAGGGGGAAGAGAAAGAAAAGGAAAGAATGACCAAATAAAAATCAGAAAAGTTAAAAAACTGCAAAGTTCCCAGGGATCCCACCGATGCAGCTATGAGGTCTGGGGGAGTCGGTCTCAATTTTCACAGCTCAGCCTGGCCAGAAGGTACAGAGGCATACATCGCCTGGTATTCAGGGATCAGAAAGAGAAGGAAGAGATAGAGAGACAAGAAATTAAGCAATGAAGAAAGACAAAAGAGAAAAAGAGGTAAAATATGACAAAACTAATCAAAAAAGGAAGAAAAATAAAATTGAGAAAAAAAAAAAAAAGGGCAACACCAGCAGTCAGTGCCTACAAATGGGACCCAGAGAGCCCCCACTCAGGGGCGCGAATTCCAAGAAGCCGGTAGTCTCGGGGTTAAGTGACCGTGGCCACGGGAAGCAGAGGGGCCAACGAACAAAGGCCCCAGGATCCCACCCGCGCGGGAGCCCAGACCTGGAAACAGCCACACGCCCGAACGCAGCCCTACAGCCCTGCAGGAGAGAGCAGAGACGGCACTCGGAACCAGGCACCCAGGCAAAAGGAGGGGGAGGCGGCAGAAAAAGGCTCGCTAGCGGCTAGCAAACGGCTCCCAGAAAGCCCCCAGCCCGGGCGCACGGAATCCAAGCACCGGCGCCCCCCAGCTCAGGGACTCCGGCCACGGAAAGCAGAGGGGCGAACGAACAAAGGCCCCGGGATCCCAGCCACGCGGGAGCCCAGACCTAGAAACAGCCACACGCCCGCACGCAGCCCTACAGCCCCGCAGGAGAGAGCAGAGACGGCACTCGGAACCAGGCACCCAGGCAAAAGGAGGGGGAGGCGGCAGAAAAAGGTTCGCTAGGTGCTAGCAAACGGCTCCCAGAAAGCCTCCAGCCCGGGCGCGCGGAATCCAAGCACCGGCGCCCCCCAGCTCAGGGACTCCGGCCACGGAAAGCAGAGGGGCGATCGAACAAAGGCCCCGGGATCCCACCCACGCGGGAGCCCAGACCTAGAAACAGCCACACGCCCGCACGCAGCCCTACAGCCCTGCAGGAGAGAGCAGAGACGGCACTCGGAACCAGGCACCCAGGCAAAAGGAGGGGGAGGCGGCAGAGAAAGGTTCGCTAGCTGCCAGCAAAGGGCTCCCAGAAAGCCGCCAGCCCAGGCGCGCGGAATCCAAGCACCAGCACCCCCCAGCCCAGGGACCCTGGCCACGGAAAGCAGGGGATCCCCAGCTGAGGCGGAGAGGGGTGGGTGGTGGGAGAGCGCGCACCGCAGTTTACCGGTCGTTGTGTCTCCGACCAGATGCTCTGCAAGGCTGCTCTCCCGTTTGCTGGTCTCCGATAGGAATCCAAGATGGTGGATCCGCGCTGCGTTAGCTGGTAAGGAATCTCTGCCTGAGTCTCTCCTCGCTCTCCGTTCTCTTTTAGTATTCTCACTCCGTTTGGTGTTTGGCTGAGTTCTTTATCTCTTCATTTGGTGTTCTAGGGTTTCAGGATTGTTGATTCTCTGTTAGGCTTAGTTTTTCGGATCTTTGCTGTGGAGGGACGGCGTGGTGTTTCTGCCTAGAGCGCCATCTTGCCCCTCCCGCCACAAGATTTTTAAAATATTTTGAGGACTGTGTTTTAATATCGATAGTTTCCTTTGTAATTCTGTGTTTTATTGTATGCATTTAAAAATATTACTCCAAGAAGGGGCCTACTGGCTTCACAAGAGTTCCCAAGGGGTTTATGGCTCAAAAAAGGTTAAAGACCCGCATCTCAGCCACTAGACTGTACTGCTTCTAGGAGGTTTCTTAATGCAAAATTTTGCTACCTAGATGCAAAAATATATTCTTATTTCCCAAGAAGTTCTACATAGATAATGCTGAATAGTAATTATTTATCTAGTATGTCTTTCAGGCACCAAAATCAACAATAAATTCCCCTGATGTGTCATTTATTTGGCTGGTGTTTCTCAGTGTGGAGTTTAGCATTCTAAAAAACCAAAGCCATTGCCATTGAATTGATTCTGACTCATAGAGACCCTGTAAGGACAGAGTAGAACTGCCCGCATAGGGTTTCCAAGGAGTGGCTGGTGGATTCGAGCTACTGACCTTTTGGTTAGCACTCAAGCTCTTAACCACTATGCCACCAGGGCTCCTTAGCATTCAAGGGTAGGGTTTAAGTTGATATTACATGTGTTTCAATGTTGGTCCAGACATAATGACTATTCCAGAAGAGTATCTCACGGATTTGGAATTTCATTACATGAGAAATATTGGCAAATTAACCTGTCACCAGTATTGTGTTATTGAATAAATCCTTCCATTACAAGTATTTCTGTGTCTATTTGTCAATTATTTACCCAACATAGGGTTAAAATTGGTTTCTTCATCTATTTGTTTGCTTGGAAGGGCAGAGGTAGGTAGGGGAGAGCAATCTTTAGTAATAACTACATCTCTTTAAAATTGAAGTTTAGATGAATTCAAGGTTTGGCCAAAGCCCTGTCCCACAGCTGCATTTGCTTGTCAAGCTTGAGCTTGTTAGCTATTAGTAAACAGATCAGCAAAGCCTTTTGGGTAAACTAATTACATTGTTGTATGAATTGACCTGGAAGAAATGTATCCAAACTGCATTACTCTAGGCAAAGAACTCTGAGGTGAAAGTCAAAATGAAAAATGTTACATGCAGTTAAGATTTTGATTTTTTTATTAAATGTGAAGAGAAAATTGTCAGCTTTTCAACCATAAGGCAGATGTAAACTCAGTTGTCGTAATCCTGACTGTGTAGGATGATGTCGTTATGGTATTTGTAAACTCCTTGTAATTTTATATTTCCACGCTGCCTGTAAACGTGTCTTTTTTGTCAAACTATATGTGTTCATGGAAGGAGTGGTGGGTAAAGAACAGTATCCGTTACATTATCCAAGCACAGAACTGAGGCAAAGGAAGATCTTAGGTTATATTAGTTGGGATACTTACGGTTGTAAGTAATAGAAAACAGTATCCAAACTGTTATAAGATGGGTTGTTGGCTTGTTTTGCTTTAATTTTATGTCCCATAATTGAAAAGTCTTTGGTAGAAATGGCTTTAAGCCTGACCTTATTTATCCAGCACTCAAGCAATGGGACAAGGACCCAGCTTCTCTGTTTTCCGTATAATGCTTGTTACTAGTGAAATTTTCCTTTCATGGTCTTATAATGGTTGTGGGTATCCAGGGGTATCATGATTCTTTGATCTGATGCTGTAGGAAAGAGAACTGTCCCTGAATGGCCTGACCTGGATCCTGGCTCATTCCTGAACCAATAACTGCAGGAGGGGGATGGGATAGGAGGATTAGTTTAAGCCATTTAGAGTCCATACCCGGAAGAGGGGTGGAGTAATTTCCTTTCAAACCATATGGCTTAGAAAAGTCAAGGCTAGTAGTAAGGGGAAAAATAGATGTGGGGAAGCCTCTGATAAGCATCCCTTATGCAAGGGAAGTGAATTCTCTGGGAAAGGCCGAGCCATGGTCCTCCTAAGTTTTCTTTTCCGGTTTGGCAGGGTCTCCTTGGGCTTCCTGGATTGAGATGACTTGGGGCTGAGGGCTAGAGGCTGGGCTTGGAGAATGGGCAGCTAGTATTGCCAGAATTGGTGTTCGTGTTAGTTAGGGACAAATGGGATGAGAAAGGTTTTGGCTAGACCTGTTATCTCACTCTTCTGGGTTCTGAAAGGATTGTTTCAGTCATCCCAGTTATAATGGAATCCATCCTCAAGCCTAAGCCAGGTACATGAAAAAAGAGCCAGACACTAGTCAGGGGTAGGTACGTGCTATGTCATGCACACAACCCTGTGTTAGGCTTGCTAGGGGGAATCTAGTCCATGGGATGTCCTACCTCAACCATGCTCTCTGGACTGGTCTTCAGTTTCTCCTGCTCGCTTTGCTATCCTGGGATTATGGTGGGTGTTTTTCCACCTCTGTGGGGATGTAGCACCTGCCCCCACTATTGCCTGCTACCACAGCCCAGACAACATGATTTAAATTCACTAACTATGGAAAGAAAACCCTGGTGGCATAGTGGTTAAGAGCTACGGCTGCTAACCAAAAGGTGGGCAGTTTGAGTCCACCAGGTGCTCCTTGGAAACTCTGTGGGGCAGTTCTACTCTGTCCTCTAGGGTTGCTATGAGTTGGAATCGACTCAACGGCAATGGGTTTTTTATCTATGGAATAGACAGCTGTACTCA
Source organism: Dugong dugon (assembly GCA_030035585.1). Taxonomy (NCBI): domain Eukaryota; kingdom Metazoa; phylum Chordata; class Mammalia; order Sirenia; family Dugongidae; genus Dugong; species Dugong dugon. Next base: position 13,017,657 of record CM057480.1, on the reverse strand, counting down.
TTGATATAGGCATTCTAGCTGATCCATTCAATCCTGCTCATCCACCTCACACAATTCATATCGCCACCATTACTTACATTTCCCTGTTCAAAATCATAGTAACATTAGTCAACTTTTATTCTCAACTTACTATGTATCAGGCACTGCTCTAACCACTTCATATGTATTCTCACAGTTAAAAAGAAAATTCTTGAATGTCTCGTCATTGCCTAAACTATAAAGACCATCGCACTTAGCTAAGCATTCAAAGATTTCTGTGGTCTGGAACACATCCATTTTTCCTGGCCTGCTCGCACCTACCTGTATTTCAGACACACGGAAGTTTTCTATTTCCCAGACACCTTTTGCATTTTCTAGCCTTTGTATTTGCTCACTTTGCCAATTCCACCCAAAAGTCTTTCCCCCACTTCTCACCACCAAAATCACCATCAATAGTCAAGTTCTCCATACAGCCTTCCTCAAGAACCCCACAACGAAATAAAATTTTCTCTCCACTGTGATTCCAACACTAGTTATTTGACCTTCTGATCATAGTGCAATTGTAAGAGCACAGCTCTTCCCTACTATACATAGGTTAATTTACTGAGCACTTATTCACCACCTACTCTATGTCAGGTGCTTGCTCATTCCGAGGGGTGCAATATGAAAAAGGCATGGTTCTTGGCCTCAAGGAGCTTTGGTCTAATGTGACAGAAAACACAAGTCTATGTAATTCTATGTTGCTTGCTGAAAATGAAGACGACTTGAAGCACTTACTGATGAAGGTCAAAGACTGCAGCCTTCAGTATGTATTACATCTGAACATGAAGAAAACAAAAATCCTTACCACTGGACCAATAAATAACATCTTAAATGAAGAAGAAATTAAAGTTGTCATTGATTTCATTCTACTCAGATCAATAATCAATGCCCATGGAAGCAGCAGTCAAGAAATCAAATGAATTATTGCATTGGGCAAATCTGCTGCAAAAGATCTCTTTAAAGTTTTAAAAAGCAAAGATGTCACTTTAATGACAAAGGTGTGCCTGACCCAAGCCATGGTCCTTCCAACAGCTTCATATGCATGTGGAAGTTGAACAATGAAAAAGGAAGACAGAAGAATTGATGCATTCAAATAGCGGTGATGGTGAAGAATATTGAACATAATATGGGCTGCCAAAAGAATGAACAAATCAGTTTTAGAAGAAATACAACCAGAATGTTCCTTAGAGGCAAGGATGGTGAGACTTCATATTGCTTACTTTGGGCACATTATCAGGAGAAGCCAATTGCTAGGAAAGGACATCATGCTTGGTAAAATAACGGGTCAGTGAAAAGGAGGGACACATTCAATGAGGTGAACTGACACAATAGGCACAACAACAGACTCAAACACTGCAATGATCACAAAGATGGCACAGGACCAGGTAACATTTCATTCTGTTATACATGGGATCACCATGAATTGGAGCCAACTCAATGGCAACTAACAACAACAAAAGCACGTAATTCTAGCACAGTGTCAAGGGTTATGCTTATTGAGATGACTGACATACAGGTGCCAAAGTACAAAACCAAGGAGTGACTTATTGTCTGATGTAGAGTCAGAGGAGGTTTGACAATGGAATGAGGTGCCCTGTGATGAAGGAGAGGGGTATCAGCACATAGACACAAGAGGAAGGACACTTGAGAGAAGGCCCACCTAACCAAGGCATGCATATGTCAAAATTCATCTGATGTTTGGAGAATCCTGAGTGATGTTTGGAGAGTGTTTGGGGAAGAAGGTTGACTTTGTGCTAAAGAGCATGAATGGTGGATTAGAGAAAATACAGATTTTAAATTCTAGCTTTGCAATCTAGGAGCTGTGTGATATCGGGCAAGTTACTCAATTTCTTTGAACTTAATTTTCCATATCTACAACATGGGGAGAATAATAGCATTCATTTTTAGGTAGGGATTCAATGAGATGATGTATATCAGAATTTAGAACAGTGTCCAGCACATAGCATAGAGCTTAACAAATTGAAGCTTTTGTGTTTGCATTTTTGACTTTTGCTAAATGCCTTAAGGAAGCATATATATCAGTATTCTGCCCAGATCCTCTCAGATACATTGCCCACTTCTGTGTGCTGTCTCTGGACTCCATGTGTCTCCCATGGCCATAACATACGGCTGTTCCTCAAAGTCAGGCCACTGAAATCACTTTTCCAGCAGGCACAGAGAGCAGGAAATGCCTCCCCAGGGTGGCTGTTAATCAATGATTGACTGGTGTAAAAGTATGAAAGCTCAGCTCCCTTGCCCCCATTTCGGGCAACGATGACAGTTGGGACAACTTACTTTCCTGAGCTCACCTGTAGATCAGGCTGAATCTCTCCGCCATGGCATGTTTACCTGAGATCACACCTGTGCTTGGTTACCTCCCTTCCCTGTCCTGGCGCCCTCACTCATTTATTGATTTCTTCTCGGAATATTTCCTCCATAAACTACTTGCACATGAACCTTCATCTCAATGTCTGCTACTGGGAGTCTGACCTGAATCAGGGCAGTGGCGGTGGCAGCAAAAAACAGCTCCAAGAGAGGTAGAGTGGACAATACACGGTGTAACAGGCATCATGAGGAGGAATTGAGCAAGCAAGAATGGGGAACCAATGGTTATGTGAGAGCTTATAGGAGATTCCACTGTTAAGAATTTCCTCTTTCAATCTAATGGATAACAATTGATGCTTCAAGGCAAGCTCATTCCCTGACTCTACTGCCATAAAACATACTTTGCTAAGAGCACTGAGCTGCGGGTACCTGATGTTCTCCCCAAAGAACCAGTTTTCTTGCTTCAGAGCAAGAAGTGAGCTTGCTGTTCTGAGCGCTGACCACACGCCCACACAGCTACAGTTTGCATTTCTCCTAGTTAAGGAGTACTTGGCACACTAGGCTGCCAGGCTTCTGTCACCATCTTTTGTTGTTGTTGTTGTTAATTATGCTTTAAGTGAAAGTTTACAATTCAAGTTATTTTCTCATACATTGTTATGTGACCCTAGTTGCTCTCCCTGTAGTGTGACAGCACACTCCTCCTTTCAACCCTGGATTTCCTGTGTCTGTTCAATCAGCTCCTGATCCTCTCTGCCTCCTCATCTTGCCTCCGGAAAGGAGATGCCAATTTACTCTCACGTATCTACTTGTGCTAAGAAGCACTCTCTTCACAAGTATCAATTTAATGTCCCATAGTCCAGTCTAAAATTTGTCTGAAGAGTTGGCTTGGGAATGGTTTCCATTCTGGACTAATGGAGAGTCCAGGGGCTGTGTATGGGTTGGGACCGATTGATGCGTCTTAGATGGCCACTTGCTAGCCTTTAAGACTCCAGATGCCAGTCACCAAAATGGGATGCAGAACATTTTCTTAATCAACTTTGTTATGCCTCTCTGCCCACCCTTGTAACCATCAAAGAATGTTTTCTTCTGTGTTTAAACCTTTTCTTGAGTTCTTATAATAGTGGTCTTCTACAATATTTGTCCTTTTGCTACGAATTTCACTCAGCATAATACCTTCCAGATTCATCTATGTTACAAGATGTTACGTGGATTCATCGTTTTTCTTTATCATTGCATAGTATTCCACTGTGTGATTTTACCATAATTCGTGTATCCATTTGTCCACTGATGGGCACCTAGGTTGTTTCCATCTTTTTGCTATTGTGAACAGTGCTGCAGTGAACATGGGTGTGCATATATCTATTCGTGTGACGGCTCTTATTTCTCTAGGATATATTCCAAGGAGTGGGATAGCTGGATCGTATGGTACTTCTATTTCTAGCTTTTTAAGGAAGCACCAAATCGATTTCCAAAGTGATTGTACCATTTTACATTCCCACCAACAGTGTATAAGTGTTCCAGTCTCTCCACAACCTCTCCAACATTTATTATTTGGTGTTTTTTGGATGAATGCTAGCCTTGTTGGGGTGAGATGATATCTCATTGTAGTTTTGATTTGCATTTCTCTAATGGATAATGATCGTGAGCATTTCCTCATGTATCTGTTAACCACCTGAATGTCTTCTTTGGTGAAGTGCCTATTCATATCCTTTGCCCATTTTTTAATTGGGTTATTTGTCTTTTTGTTATTGAGGTTTTACAGTATCTTGTAGATTTTAGAGATTAGACACTGATCGGATTTTTCATAGCCAAAATTTTTTTCCCAGTCTGTAGGTTGTCTTTTGACTCTTTCAGTGAAGTCTTTTGATGAGCATAAGTGTTTGATTTTTAGGAGCTCCCAGTTATCTAGTTTCTCTTCTGGCATTTGTACATTGTTACTTATGGTTTGTATTCTGTTTTTGCGATGTATTAGGGCTCCTAGAATTGTCCCTACTTTTTCTTCCATGATCTTTATCGTTTTCAATTTTGTATTTAGGTCTTTGATCCATTTTGAGTTAGTTTTTTGTGCATGATATGAGGTATGGGTCTTGTTTCAGTTTTTTGCAGATGGATATCCAGTTATGCCAGCATCATTTGTTAAAGAGACTATCTTTTCCCCCAATTAATGGGCTTTGGGCCTTTGTCAAATATCAGCTGCTCATAGGTGGATGAATTTACCTCTGGATTCTCAATTATGTTCCATTGGTCTATGTATCTGTTGTTGTACCAGTACCAGGCTATTTTGGCTACCGTGGCGATATAATGGGTTCTAAAACCAGGTAGTGGGAGGCCTCCCACTTTGTTCTTCTTCTTTACTAATGCTTTACTTATCCGGGGCCTCTTCCCTTTCCGTATGAAGTTGGTGATTTGTTTCTTCATCTCATTAAAAAATGCCGGTGGAATTTGGATCGGGATTGCATTGTATCTGTAGATCGCTTTGGGTAGAATTGACATTTTCACAATGTTGAGTCTTCCTATCTATGAGCAAGGTATGTTTTTCCACTTATGTAGGTCTCTTTTGGTTTCTTGCAGTAGTGTCTTGTAGTTTTCTTTGTATAGGTCTTTTATGTCTCTGGTTAGATGTATTCCTAAGTATTTTATCTTCTTAGGGGCTATTGTAAATGGTATTGAGTTGGTGATTTCCTCATCGAAGTTCTCTTTGTTGATGTAAAGGAATCCAGCTGATTTTTGTGTGTTTATCTTTATCCTGAGTCTTTGCTGAAATCTTGTACTAGTTCCAGTAGTTTTCTTGTGGATTCTTTGGGGTTTTCTGTGTATAAGATCATATCATCTGCAAATAGAGATATTTTCCTTCTTCCTTACCTATTTGGATGTCCTTTATTTCTTTTTCTAGCCTAACTTCTCTAGCTAGGACTTCCAACACAATGTCAAATAAGAGTGGTGATAAAGGAAATCCTTGTCTGGTTCCGGTTCTCAAGGGGAATGCGTTCAGACTGCCTCCATTTAGGATGACATTGGCTGTTGGCTTTGTATAAATGCCCTTTATTATGTTGAGGAGTTTTCCTTCTATTCCTCTTTCGCTGAGAGTTTGTATCATGAATGGTTGTTGGACTTTGTCAAATGCCTTTTCTGCATCAATTGATAAGATCATGTGGTTCTTGTCTTTTGTTTTATTTATGTGATGGCTTGCATTGATTGTTTTTCTAATGTTGAACCATCCCTGCATAATCCCACTTGATTATGGTGAATTATTTTTTTTGATATTTTATTGAATTCTATTAGCTAGAATTTTGTTGAAGATTTTTGTGTCAATGTTTAAGAGGGATATTGGTCTATAATTTTCTTTTTTTGTGATATCTTTACCTGGTTTTGGTATCAGGGTTATGCTGGCTTCATAGAATGAGTTTGGGAGTATTCCATCCTTTTCTATGCTCTGAAATACATTTAGTAGTAGTGGTGTTAACTCTTCTCTGAACGTCTGGTAGAATTTTCTAGTGAATCTGTCAGGGCCAGGGCTTCATTTTCAATCTCTTCCTTTGTTATAGGTTTATTTAGTTGTTCTACCTCTGTTTGTGTTAGTTTAGGTAGGCAATGAGTTGCTAGAAATTTTTCCATTTCCTTTAGGTTTTCAAATTTGTTAGAGTACAATTTTTCATGATATTCTGTTATGATTTTTAATTTCACTTGGGTCTGTTGTGCTATCGCCCATCTCATTTCTTATTCAGGTTATTTGCTTCCTCTCCTGTTTTTCTTTTGTCAGTTTGGCCAATGGTTTATCAATTTTGTTGATCTTCTCAAAGAACCAGCTTTTGGTCTTCTTAGCTCTTTCAATTGTTTTTCTATTTTCTATTTCATTTCATTCTCCTGTAATTTTTATTACTTGCTTTCTTCTGGTGCCCAAGGGCTTCTTTTGCTGCTCTTTTTCCGTTTGCTCCAGTTGAGTTAATGTTTTGATTTTGGCCCTTTCTTCTTTTCAGATGTTTGCATTTATTGGTATAAATTGACCTCTGAGCACTGCTTTTGCTGTGTCCCAAAGCTCTGGTAGGATATGTTTTCATTCTCATTTGATTCTATGAATTTCTTTATTCCATCCTTAATTTCTTGTATAACCGAGTAGTTTTTGAGCAAGGTGTTGTTCATTTTCCATGTGTTTGATTTTTTTTCCTTGCTTTTTCTGTGATTAATTTTTACTTTTATGGCTTTATTGTCAGAAAAGATACTTTGTAATATTTCAATGCTTTGGATTCTGTTAAGGCTTGCTTTATGGCCTAATATGTGGTCTATTCTGGAGAATGTTCCATGTGTGTTGGAAAAGAAAGTATACTTGGCTGCTGTTGGGTGGAGTGTTCAGTATATATCCATGAGATCATGTTGGTTGATTTTAGCATTTAGATCTTCCATGTCCTTATTGAGCTTCTTTCTGGATGTTCTGTCCTTTACCAAAAGTGGTGTGCTGAAGTCTCCTACTATTATTGTGGAGCTGTCTATCTCCCTTTTAGTGCTGTTACAATTTGTTTTATGTATTTTGTAGACCTGTCTTTGGGTGTGTAAATATTTATTATGGTTGTGTCCTCCTGGTGTATGGACCCTTTAATCATTGCATAGCGTCCTTCCTTATCCTTTGTGGTGGATTTTGCTTTAAAGTCTATTTTTTCAGAGATGAATATTGCCACTCCTGCTCTTTTTTGATTGTTGTTTGTTTGATATATTTTTTTCCATCCTCTGAGTTTTAGTTTGTTTGTGTCTTTAAGTCTAAGGTCTGTCTCTTGTTGGCAGCATATAGATGGATCGTGTTTTTTTAATCCATTCTGCCATTCTCTGTCTCTTTATTGGTGTGTTTAGTCCATTTACGTTCAGCATAATTATTGACAGGTATGAGTTTACTGCTGTCATTTTGATGGGTTTTTTTTTTTTTTTTTGGTGTTGGTGACAGTTTCTTTGTTCCACTGAATTTTCTGTGCTGAATCATTTTTCTTTATGTTTTTTCTTTTAATCTGTTTCATTGTTGTTGCTTTTGTATTTGATGAGTCTTTATATCTTTCTTGTTTTTTATTTTAGTGTTTAGGATTGTTAGTTTCCTTTGTAGTTACCTTAATATTTACCCCTATTTTTCTAAGTTTAAACCAGTCTTTTATTTCTTTATATCACCTTGACTTCTTCTCCATATGAATGATTTGTGATTACATTTTTTAGTCCCTCTTTTTTGTTTTAATGTTGTCGTCTTTTACATATTGACAGCTCTATTTCCCTATTTACAATATTTTAGTTTTGATGTATTTTTGTGACTTCCCCATCTGGGTTTACATCTGGTTGCTCTGACCTGTGTTCTAGTCTTGGGTTGTTATCTGATGTTATTGATTTTCTAACCAGAGGACTCCCTTTAGCATTTCTTGTAATTTTGATTTGGTTTTGCAAATTCCCTAAACTTCTGTTTATCTGGAAATGCCCTAATTTCATGATCATATTTGAGAGACAGTTTTGCTGGATATATAACTCTTGGCTGGCAGTTCTTTTTCCTTCAAGACTTTATATATGTCATCCGATTGCTTTCTTGCCTGCAAGGTTTCTGCTGAGTAGTCTGAGCTTATTCTTATAGACTCTCCTTTGTAGATGACTTTTTGTTGCTCCCTAGCTTCTCTTAAAATTCTCTCTTTATCTTTGGTTTTGGCAAGTTTGATTATAACATGCCTTGGTGACTTTCTTTTGGGCTGTACCTTGTGTGGGGTTCAATGAGCATCTTAGATAGATACCTTCTCATCTTTCACATTATCAGGGAAGTTTTCTGCCAACAAATCTTCAAAAATTCTCTCTGTATTTTTTGTTATCCCCCCTGTTCTGGTACTCCAACACTCATAACTTATTCATCTTGATAGAGTCCCACATAATTCTTAGGGTTTCTTCATTTTTTAAAACTCTTTTATCTGATTTTCCCTCAAATATGTTGGTGTCCAGTGCTTTATCTTCAGTCTCACTAATTCTGACTTCTATTAACTCCATTCTGCTCCTATGACTTTCTATTGAGTTGTCTAATACTGAAATTTTATTGTTAATCTTCTGGATTTCTGTTTGTTGTCTGTCTATGGATTCTTGCAGCCTGTTAAATTTGTCATTGTACTCTTCTCTAATCTTCTTAAGTCCCTCTATTGCTTAGTCTGTGTGTTCCTTGGCTTTTTCTGCATTTTGCATGATCTCCTTCCTGATATCTTGAAGAATTCTGTATATTAATCTTTCGTATTCTACCTCTAATAATTTCAAGAATTCCTCTTCCTCTGGAAGATTTCTAGATTCTTTATTTTGGGAGCTTGCTGAAGCCATCATGGTCTGTCTCTTTCTGTGATTCAATATTGACTGTAGTCTCCTAGTCATCAGTAAGTTATTATATTTATTTATTTTAATTTTACTTACTGTGTCATATTTTCTTGTTTTGTTTTGATATGCCCAAATAGGCTGTTCGTGTGAGCTAGTTTGATTACTGATGCTTTTGACGCTCTACCACCCTGTCACTAGGTGGCTAGATCTGTTACTAGGTATGTGAACCCAGAAGTCCATTTACTTTTCTTGTATGGATTCAGCTCAGCTGTCCAGGTAGTCGGTCACCAAGTGTGTGGTGCAGGCTCTCACCTACAGTCCTTGATGGGCAGAGGTGATTGGAGTAGGCACAGGTATCTGGCTGCAGTAGTGGGTCATGCACTGAGCAAGGCAGGGGGCTGATGGCTGCCCCTGAGTGTCTGGAAGGAAAGGGTGTCCCTGTTCCCTAGAGCACATTAGTGGGTAGGTTTTGCAGCTGGACTATGGACACCCAATGCTGTTGACTGTATGGACTGGAAGGCACCACTTATTCTTTGACCCCTATCGTGGGTGGCTGGGTGGTGTGGGTGGAGCTACCAGTCCTCAGGCCTCTGATTTGGGTAGGTGAGGACCCTGCTTAATGGGCAGAACAGTGTCAAATGTCATGAACCTGCCACTCCATCATACAGCTGATACAGTTGAAGTTAGGCTTCAGGTATATACCCTGTTGTATTGTGCTAATGAGGGCCTATGCTGTTGAAACGGGCCCACACAGGTCTATGCAGGTGTGAAAGGCATTCAAAGTCTGTGGACCCCTTATGCCTGTGCCTAGGCAAAGGAGCTGTGCCTGCCCTGAGTTCCCAGCTTTGGCAGATTATTTTTTCCTGTTTGTTAATTTGTTCCCTCTCCAAGGCTGGGAGAATGGCTCAGGGTATGTGATGGGTCCTGCTTTTGGCCCAGGGGATGCAGCAATCACTGAGGCCGGCCCAGAGCCCACTGCATAGTGGGGAGGAGGCAGATAAATGGGAGAGAGGTTCTTCCCAAACTGGGTATTTTTTGGTCTGTGCAGTGTGTTAGATGCATGTACTTATCTTTTGCAGAATGAACACCACTTTTTATTGGTTCTGGAGGCTTGAGTAGACTCTCTGCCACTTGGTCTCTCCTGATGTGAAAAATGCATCCCAAATGCTGCTGCTTGCCTCACCACGCACACCAGCCAATTCGGCCTGCAGGGTGCCGGTTCCCACCAGATCAGGTCTGGCAACACCTCGCTGCTTCCAAACCATCTCTCCCTCCCGCTGCCACTCAGTCCTATTCCTCAACTTTGTCTTTGATGTTCAGGGCTCCCAGATTGTCATATATAATCAACTCACTTGTTTTTTCAGGTCTTTGTTGTAAGAGGGACCATAGGAAGTGTCTGACTACTATGCCATTTTGTGTTCCCTCCAGATTTCTTATAAAAGGAATGCCATTAAGGATTCTTTAGCCTGAATGTGTGCACGTATTTATATTGGTGCTTTTGCTGTTGTACTGGGATTAATGCTTGAAAGGCCCTGTCTTTATGGTCATTAATCCCAGCTCCAGAGGGCATGGTGTTTAGAGAGAGATTCAGTTTCATCCTCTTCTGTCTTTAGAAGACGGGACAAATGCCTCTACTCTGAGGTGCTCTGTGAGTCACCAGAAAGAAACATGCTTATCAGGAAGAAGTTCACCCTAAAGGGGCATTCGATATTTTTAAAATAAAAAAAGAAGCCCACAATTTGTGGCACATGTTTTTGGTGCCCCATTTTACACCCTGCCATTGATGTCACTAGTCACTGATGCTATCCCACCTTATGCTCACATCTGTTTTTCTGCCTCAGGGCTTTCTCTAGAAGCTAGGAAGCCCTTCAGCCAGTGGCCACACACAGGCTGGGGTTGGGAGGAATTTAATACCCCTGGGAGCAACCCTTCATCAATGGGGAATGAGAGTTAATAGAAAATGTTTTCAGAGGAGAAATGCTGAGGCACATTCTACATACTACCTCACAGGTTTCCAGAAGGACTGAGAACCAGGTGTCTGTAGTGGTAAACAAATAAATAATACACTCTTAATTAGCGTTGATAACTTCTCTGTTCCCCCATACCCAGTTCTTATTCTCGCTTCTGGGGATTACTGCCCAAATAAACTAGCTGCATCTTAGTCCTTATCTCAAGCACAATTTTCAGGACAACCCAAAGAAAGACACAATTAAACATTTGCTTTAGAAAGAACTGGGCATGAGCCAAGGCAAAGAGGCAGAAATGGATAGTGATAAGGTGTGGCAAAAAATGCTTTTAGCACCAAACTATCCAATCTTCCTTTTTTACTCAGTAAGTTAAGCCCAAATTGTAGCTCTCTGCCTAGCTCAAAGTCCACATTTTTGAGCCTGCTCTATATCTAGGCAGATAACAGAATTCTGTTCAATGAGATGTAAGAGACGGTATTGGGTTAAACTTCTGGGAACAGTCTCCTTAAAATGGAACAGACTCTTTCTCCACTCCCTTTTCTTCCTCCTGCTGCCTGGACTCCAGATGCAACGGATGGAACTGTAACTGCCATTTTGGGCCATGAGATAAGGGTCACTGCCTGAAGAGAGCAAAGCTATGAGATGGAAGGAGCCCGAGTCCCTGACGGCTTCGTGGATCTGCAGTACTGGCCTTGCATTGTCTACCTACAGATGTCTTTCATATGAGGGAGATATAAACTTCTGTTTTGTTTAACCCTTCCAGACCCACTTATTTTCTGCTTTGAATTTTTTGTTGATACTATGTGTTTTCAGTAGTGGAATGCGTGCTGAGTCATTGAGTGTGTTTAAAGTTTTGGTTGGTGATATAGATTTTTAAAAATATTATGTGAAAATACATTGTTTATGAGAGCCCATCTGACCCACTCACTGGTCTTGGGTAGCAAGCTTTATTGTGGGACGCCTTCCATTTGAGTACCTGGGACATCTCTGGTTTTACCTAATAACCCAGCTATTTTGCTTCAATGAACATTTCTTTCACCTTTCACTCTTAAATCCCCACTGGAGGGAAGCGAATACTTTCAGTGGGAAAATTATACTCCCAAAGAACTCCAGAAGTGTAAAAATTAGGTGGGTTACCATATGTTCCATGAGCTGTGGTGGTGGTAGAGGTTGTTATATGTAACCAAAACTCAACTGAGATTGGAGAAAGTCTTGCAGCAGCTTCTTTCCCAGTTACACCTTCCCTTGGCTTCAAACAATTCTGCATGGCAACAAGAGAATCCCTTTCACTGACAAATCAAACAGGTAAGGTAATCTTAAAAGGATGCTGGTAGACTCCTTTAATCAAACAAACAGACAAAATAATTGGTGCAGTTAAGACGATAGTTTAGCCTTAGGTTTTGTGCTATAATTAAGAGCAGTGAATGGAGATTTTTTTTTAAAGGTAGGATTCTTTCTTCACAGTGCCTTGGCAGCTTTGGTTGTGAATAGCAGGTGTGCTGCCGACATTTTGTCAGATAACATGACTTTCAGTAGCTCTATTATTGGAGAAAATCCACTTTTTTTCCCATTGGATATTTTACCAAATTCTAGGACTCTCCCATTTATTTTAACTTTCAATTTTGAAACAATCTCCAATTTACTGAGTAGTACAAAGAACTATATATGTGTGTATATATATGTATATATATGTGTATATATATCTATATACATGTATGTATATACACCCAAAACCAAATCCATTGCCATCCAGTCGATTGCGATTCATAATGACCCTATAGATCAGATTAGAACTGCCCAACAGGGTTTCCAAGGAGCGGCTGGCTCCACATATGCCCTGGTAGCATAGTGGTTAAGGAGCATTTGGCTGCTAACAGAAAGGTCAGCGGTTCGAACCCACCAGCTACTCCACAGGAGAAAGATTTGGCAGTATGCTCCCATAAAGATTATGAGAATCAACTTGAAGGCAACGGAATACCAGTGTGTGCATGTATGTGTATATACACACACACACTGGGATATGTATATATATATTTATATATATGTGTATATAATATGTGTGTCTATAATGTGTGTATATATGTCAAATGCATATGATACACACACACATACATTTGATTATTATTTGTTTTCTGAACCTGTGGAGAGTAACTTGAAGACATGATGCCACATTACTTCACAATACTTTAGTATGTATTTTCAAAAAAAAAAAAAAGACACTTTTCTACAAAACTATAATACAGCTATCAAGATCAGGAAATTAAGACTAATCCAATACTCAATTCAAACTTTCTCAATTGTCCCAATAATGTCCTTTATAGGACTAGAGTCCAATCCGGTATCAAATAGTTTAGTTGTCAAGTCTCTTTAATTCATTGCTGTTGAGTCGATTCCGGCTCATAGTGACCCTATAGGACAGGTCAGAACTACCCCATAGGGTTTTCAAGGTTGTGATCTATGGAAGCAGACTGCCACATCTTTCTCTCAAGGAGCAGCTGGTGGGTTCAAACCACAGACCTTTTGGTTAGCAGTGGAGCACCTACCCACTGTGCCACCAGAGCTCATTTCCAGGTCTCTTTAGTGTCTTTCAAGCTGGAACAGTTCCTGAGTCTTTTGTCTTTCATGACGTTGATATTTTGAAGATTACAGATGACTTTGTGAAATGTCCTGTGATTTGCATTTGTATAATGCTTTCTTATGATTAAATTCAAGTTATCAGTACTGACAGGAATATCGCAGAAAGGATGCTATGTTCTTCTCAGTGTGTCATGTCATGAGGCACACACAATGTCGATTTTGTTCCATTAGTGGTGATGATATTTTTTATCACTTGATTAATTAATAATTGTCACTTGGTCAATCAGTAAGTTAATTATTAATTTATTAATTAGCATTTTGTGTGGAAATACTTTGAGACAATGTAAATACCCTGTTCCTCATCAAACTTTTACCTACTGGTTTTAGCATCTGATATTTCTTGCATCAATAAAATTTTATGATAATGTTTGTCGAATAGCTATTTATCTACTTTAATGACTTCTATATATAGTAGTTGGCATTCTCCTGAAAAGTAAAGCTTACTTTGCTCCTCCATTACATTTATTCATTTCCTTATGAATATATTTAAATGAACATGGGCTCATTGATGCCTGTGTTATTGAATAAACTATAAAATGTTAACCCACTAAAGCTACTGCCGTCAACTTGATTCTGATGCATAGCAACCATATAGGACAGAGTAGAACTGCCCCATAGAGTTTCCAAGGCTGTAAACCTTTACGGAAGCAGACTGCCACATCTTTCTCCCGCAGAGGGGCTAGTGGGTTCAAACCACTGACCTTTCGGTTTACAGCCAAGTAACCACTGCACTTCCAGGGCTCTTGGATAGTAATAAAATAGTTAATAGTAATAAAATGTTAGTAATAAAAGGGATAGTAATAAAATGTTAGTATCCTTATTTGTTTGCTTTAAATTGTCCAAAATTTGACTAGGGCAAACCTCTTCAACTTGGCTCCTGTGTTATTTTGCTGTTGTCCCCATACCACTTGTTTTGAGTACTTGCTTACTTTCTGGCACAATAAGATGCTCCAGGATCTTTGTGCTTTGTACCTTGTACTTTCCCAGCCCCTAGCCATTTTTACAAAGCAACTGGTTCTTTTTAGTGGAGGATGATATTTATAAGCCAAGATCTGGGTGCAAGATGTACTCATTGTTACTAGCATGCCATTGCTTTGAGTCTTCTCAGAGGACAGGCTCAAGAAATGCTTGTATGAATACACATACACAACCATATGCTCACATATTCATCTAAACCTATTTCTTTGTGTGTGTGTGGATATACATAAAACACACATGATTGGTGTATATATGTGTATTACATATATATATACTATATATGTATATATCAATATACATATGAATATACATAAATATGTAAATATATATAGTATAGTGATATCTTCAATTCTAATCAAACACCACAGGATTTATGAGTTTATTCTAGCTTTTCACTTTCTGTAACTCCATAATTGTTACTCCTTTATTCCAGGTGACAAAACAACAAACCTGGCTCCCATTATCCTCAATATATTTACCTATTTGCTGAATCCTCCTGAATGTAATGTCTCCTGTCTCTGCTGCCTGGTCACACTAAACTAGCAGTGCTGGTCTAATCCTCAGCCACAGCCTGTCAGAGATGATGGCTGCACTATTTGAATCTTTGTCCTCAGCCAGGAAGAAGGGGAAAGGATAGAACGCCCATCTGCAAGGAAACAGTGAAGTGCTTATGGACAGTATTAAATACCTTCTGCTCAACCAAGCATCAGAGGGACAAATACACGAGACATCATTCTACAGACTTCTGTTTTCATCATTACCACATCAGAATCTGCACTTTAAAAATATGAGCAAGCAAGTTGAACATCTACATTATGAGTTACTCATAATGGGTAATAAAGTGAGCAAAGAGCTTTGGTAAAGTTGTAGGGTGTTTTTCAATACTCTGATGCCTGATAGAAATTTTGATACTTTTTAAATTTGACTTCTTAACCTCTTTTCATGAATAATATTTTGACCATTCAGTCACAGATTAAAAAATACACTATTATGTGAGCAAGGAAAATGAATAAACATTTGTTTTTAAAATCAGGACCAATTTTATAAGAGAAACACCAACCAAATGGGGCGCTTTGGGCTCATAATCAATTGACAATCATGGACCAGATGCACGTGAAGACATTATCTGCACAGATTTCACATTTCCATACTCCAAACTGACTTATCAATATTTGAATACTCATTACATACTACTATGTCAGTTTCTGCATGATATATTGACTATGTTGTGCAGAAAACATGCTATGGCATCACATGCAACTTAACAACTAAAATTTAGATGCCAGCAGTTAGTCTAATGTATTATTTAAATTCATGCATCAACCACTAACGCCAAAGATGAAGAAACTGAATATTTTTACCAACTTCTACAGTCTGAAATTGATCAAAAATACAATAAAGATGCATTGATAATTACTGGTTGTTGGGATAAGAAACTTGGAAAAAAAGAAGAAGGAAAATTAGTTGGAAAATATGGCCTTAGTGATAGAAATGACATGATAGAATTTCGGAAGACCAACAGCTTCTTTATTAAAAATACCGTTTTTCAACAACATGAACAGTGACTATACATGTATACCATGCCAGATAGAATACATAGGAATCAAATCAACTACATCTGTGGAAAGAGATAATGGAAAAGTTCAATATCATCAGTCAGAACAAAGCCAGGAGTTGACTGCAGAACAGGTCATAAATTGCTCACATACAAGTTCAAGTTGAAGCTGAGGAAAATTAAAATAAGTCCACAAGAGTCAAAGTTTGACCTTGAGTATTTCCCACCTGAATTTAAAGACCACCTCAAGAATAGATTTGATGCATGAAACACTAATGATTGAAGACCAGACAAGTTGTGGGATGACATCAAGGAATCATACATGAAGAAAGCAAAAGATCATTAAAAAGACAGGAAAGAAAGAAAGGGCCATAATGGTTGTCAGAAGAGACTCTGAAACTTGCTCTCGAACATTGAGTAGCTAAAGCAAATGGAAGAATTAAGGAAGTAAAGGAGCTGAACAGAAGATTTCAAAGGGAAGCTTGAGAAGACAAAGTAAAGTATTATAATGAAATGTGTGAAGACCTGGAGTTAGAAAACAAAAAGGAAAGAACACCCTCTACATTTCTCAAGCTGAAATAACTGAATTAAAAATTCAAGCTTCAAGTTGCAATGTTGAAGGATTCTGTGGGCAAAATATTGAATGATGCAGGAAGCATCAAAAGAAGATGGAAGGAATACACAGAGTCACTGTACCAAAAAGAACTGGTCAACATTCAACCATTTCAGGAGGTAGCATATGATCAAGAACCAATGGTACCAAAGATTTCATTTTAGAAGGCATTGGTGAAAAACAAGGCTCCAGGAATTGTCAGAATACCAACTGAGATGTTTCAACAAATGGATGCAACCCTGGAAACACACTCGTATATGCCAACAAATTTGGAAGACAGCTACCTGGCCAACTGACTGGAAGAGATGCCCACTCCAAAGAAAGGTGACTGAACGCAAATTATCGAATAATATCATTAAGAACACACACAAGTAAAATTTTGCTGAGGATAATTGAAAAATGGTCATAGCAGTTCATCGACAGGGAACTGCCAGAAATTCAAGCTGGATTCAGAAGAGGATGTGAAGTGAAGGATATCATTGCTGATGTCAGATGAATCTTGACTGAAAGCACAGAATACCAGAAAGATGTTTACCTGTGTTTTTATTGACTATGCAAAGGCATTTGACTGTATGGATCGTAACAAATTATGAATAATATTGAGAAGAATGAGAATTCCAGAACACTTAATTGTGCTCATGCATAACTTGTACATAGACTAAGAGGCAGTTGTTTAAACAGAACAAGGGGGTGCTGCATAGTTGAAAATCAGGAAAGATGTGTGTCAGGGTTGTGCCCTTTCACCATACTTATTCAATCTCTATGCTGAGCAAATAATCCAAGAAGTTGGACTATATGAAGAAGAACGTGGCATCAGGATTGAAGGAAGACCAATTAACAACCTGCAATAGGCAGATGACACATTCTTCCTTGCTGAAAGCAAAGAGGACTTAAAGCACTTACTTATAAAGATCAGACTAGAGCCTTCAATATGGATTACACCTTGACATAAAGAAAAAAAACCCTCACGTGTGGACTGGTAAGCAATATCATGATAAGAGGAGAAAAGATTGAAGTTGTCAAGGATTTCATTTTACTTGAAGACACAATCAATGCCCATGGAAGAAGCAGTCAATAAATCAAACAACATATTGCACTGGGCGAATCACTGTAAAAGATCTCTTTAAAATGTTAAAGAGCAAAGATGTCACCTTTAAGAGTAAGGTGTACCTGACCCAAGCCATGGTGTCTTCAATTGCCTCATATGCATCCGAAAGTTGGACAATGAATAAGGAAGACCAAAGAAGAATTAAATCATGGTGTTGACAAAGAATATTGAATATACCATGGACTGCCAGATGAATGAACAAATCTGTCTTGGAGGAAGTACAGTCAGAATGTTCCTTAGAAGCAAGGATGGCAAGACTTTGTCTCATATACTTTGGACATGTTTTCAGGAGGGACCAGTCTTTGGAGAAGGACATCATGCTTGGTAAAGTAGAGGGTCAGCAAGAAAGAGGAAGACCCTCAATGAGATGGATCGACATAGTGGCTCCAGCAGCAGGCTCCAACATAGCAATAATTGTACAGACGGTGCAGGACCAGGCAGCATTTCATTCTGTTGTATGTAGCTTTGCTATGAGTCAGTTGCTGTTCGATGGCACCTAACCACAGCAACATTATTCTGGATAGAAAACATTGCTGCCATAGTACATTTATGATGATAATTGATTGTCTTTGAGAGAAACGGGCCTATGGAAGAACACTAAACAATGTCTAACTACTTCTCTCGATGCCTAAATGAAAGCTTTTATTTGACTTATGAACAAATTATTATCCTCCAAATTGATGAGTTACCTTTGTCTAGCTATCCATATATAATTGATCATTTACAAATAAAACTAACTTTATCAGAGTAGTCTGGATCATTATGCTATTTGACATTTCATGTATATGAAATTGCTGAACTTTGCTTATTTTAACAAGATCGTAAAGGAAGTTACATAAACATGGATGAAGTAAGAAGTTGGTGAGAGAGAGAAACAAAATGAAAGATGTTCATGTCATGGGTGATGATATGTACTATAATATTTCTCTCTTTTCTGACATGGGAAATTTTAAATTACCAAGAGGAGATGAAGTTCTGTGACCAGCCAAGCTTCAGGTCTAGGTATTTCAGGACTATCTGTTCACAATCCCACAGCATAGCCCTGAGACATTAATGCTGCCTCTCATGAGTGTTCTAAAGGAAATTAAAGCATGATGATTAAGAACTGGGGCTTTGGAGTGATACTTGAATCCAAATCTAGGTTCTTCCATTTAGCTACAGAATTTTATATGAATTACTTAATTCTCTGAGCTTCAGTGTCCTTAGCTCTAAAATAGGGTTTTATAATATCTATCTAACAGGGATAGTGGATGAGTTAAAGTCTGAAGGATGCTGATAAAATGACTGGGAAATAACTATTCAAAATTTATTGCTCTGGACTTCTTCTGTGAGTATGACAGAGTAGACATTATCTGACTGTCCAACCACTATAAGCAGGTAGAAATCTGGACAAATAAATTACTCTTGTCAGGTGTTGGGCACCAAAAAATCAAAAGAAAGTGATCCTTGAGAGAAAGAAAGTAAAGGCGGTGAGCCTATTTATCACCCTGGCTTTCAGGCTGGAGGCACTTTTGAGACTGCAATGCAGGAAGGAAAAAGGAAATAGAGCATGGTTGTCTTGCTGAGCTGAGGAGACAGAAATCAAAGTGCAGAGAGTTTGAGATGGATAGAATTTGTGTGATCAGGCTTCCAGAGAAGGGAGCTGGTAGAGAAGGAGGAAGGCAGAGAAAGAGATTCAGACATTGGCACTGGAGTCCTCTCAAGTCTTTTGCTGAATATTAAACTGTGCACGTAGGTTAAACTTCACAAGGCCAAGCGAAGAACACCTACTAGGAAAATAACAACTTTCAGGGAAAGAACAGTTACTAGGCTACAGTAAGCTGGACAATTCCCAGAGTGTACATGGGACTGACCAGATAGAGGGGAGAGATCTCAATGACTGCCCAGGACATTTAGTAGAGACACCAATAGGTCACATCTTACTAAGAGGGATAAATTAGCTTTAGAGAAGAGGTTTTCCTAACAAAGTTTAAAGCAAACATCAAAGAATCAAACTGTTCTGCAAGTAATTTAACTTCCTGAAAAGCAAAAACAAAAAGACTCACCACTCTCTGAAGGAAGACAACAAAACCCAGACATGAAACAGTACAATATTCACAAGGTCCAGTGTCAAATAAAAATTTACTAGATATGCAAAGAAGCAGAAGAATGTGACCCATAACCAGGACAAAAATCAGTCAATATAAACAGGCTTAGAAATGACAGAGATAATGGGATTAGCAGATAGGGAAATTAAAACAGCTATTATAAATATGCCAAAAATTTTAAAGAAAATCATGATTATAATGAAGAGAGAAATCAGAAATCAAAGATACAGAAAAGTGCCAAATGGAATTTCTGGAGTTGAATGTTAAATATCTGAAATGAAAATTTCACTGGATAGGCTTAACAGCAGACTAGATACTGCCAAAAACCTCCAATGAACTTGAAGATGTATCAGTAGAAATTATACAAACCAAAGGTTAGAGAGAAAAAAATATTCAGCAGGTAAATCGGTAAATACATTGTGTTATACACAGTGGAACACTACTCAGCAAGAAAAAGGAACGAACTATTGCCTACACACAAAATAGATGAGTCTCCATGAAGTTATGCTAAGTTAAAGAAGCCAAACAAGAGTGCATAGTGTATGATTTTATTTATGTAAAATTCTAGAAAATGAAAACCCATAGTGACAGAAAGCAGATCAGTGGTTGCCTGTGAATGGGGAGAGGGGGTGGCAGGGAGAGGCTGGAAGGAAGACTTGCAAAGACAATTTTGCGTGTGAAGGATATGTTCATTTTATTGATTAAGGTGTTGATTTCCCAGGTTTACTTCTGGGTCAAAATTCACCAAATTGCATACTTAAATCTTTGCAGTTAGTATATGTCAAGCATACCTTTAAGAAGCTGTAAAAATGAGGCATTAAAATATTAGTATCCAGACCAAAACCAAACCTGTTGCTGTTGAGTCAATTCCAACTCATAGCGACCCTATAGGACAGAGTAGAACTGCACCCACAGAGTTTCCAAGGAGCGGCTGGTGGATTGGAACTGCCAACTTTTTGGTTAGCAGCCAAGTTCTCAACCACTGTGCCACCAAGGCACCTAAAATATTAGCATAGGGGCATAGAAAACTGTTAAAACATCTAATTAAGTGCTACTTTTTGACCTCTATCATGCATCTATATAACAGAGCATATACCATTTGTATTACCTAAAACAAATATTTGGGCAGAAAAAAATACAGGCTATTTGAGCTCAATTCCAGTATTACATTCTCTGAAGTGGAAAATGAAAGAAGTATGTAAATTGCAAGAAAGAAACTATACTATATTCTTTGTGGCTTCACCATTAACTCCATATTTAGAGAGGACAAATCAGTCTGGGAAAATTACCACCAGAGCCCCCAAATTCTCAGATATGTTCAGATGTGTTCTTGGGTGTTCAGAATATTGCACTTGGGTCTGATGACTATAATCATTATGTTCATCCAAATAAAAGACATTAAGTGTCAATTTGTGCAGAGTAGACACTGTAGAGAGAGTATGATGGAGCACTGCATGTCATTATCCCTGTCCTCTAGGAATTCACTGCCTCTGAAAATATGTACAAAGTCAAAATTGAGTATTCTTGTCAAAAACACACACACACACACACACACACAGTATTGGATATGTGACAGCAGCTTGTCTTTTTCCTGGCAGGATTAGGTCAATGCAGGGTGTACGTTTTAATGTAGATCAATTGGCTTTTGACAGAATGATGTGTTGATGTGTTTACGTGCATTTAGTTAGCGATCCCACGTCACTTAACATTTTTTCCTTTTTGCTTAGGCTTTAGCTAAATTTTCAAAGAGCTTTTCCAATTAGCTTGGTATTTTTCTGTGGATATTAGTAGCATTAGTTGGGAGCAGTGGCAAAGAAACCTGAGGCAAACCCAAGGATTTTTAGGAAGTCCGTAGGGTGTGGATGGAGTGTATAGACGGCTGGGACAATGTCTTTATCTCTAGTACCTAGCACATTGCCTGGCACATGGTGAGTACTCGCTGAATGAATGAAATAAGGAAATGTATTAAGTCTTCAGAAAAGTATGTTTCTACTTGGGATATTT
Source organism: Dugong dugon (assembly GCA_030035585.1). Taxonomy (NCBI): domain Eukaryota; kingdom Metazoa; phylum Chordata; class Mammalia; order Sirenia; family Dugongidae; genus Dugong; species Dugong dugon. Next base: position 12,996,053 of record CM057480.1, on the reverse strand, counting down.
ATGGATGTATCTGGAACATGTAGGCAGTTTACCATGTGTATTAGTTACCTACTGATGCATAAAAAATTACCCCAAAATTTAACAGCTTAAAACAATAAACATTTATTTTATCTCACAGTTTCTGTGGGTTGAAAATTCAAGAGTGGCTGAGCTGAGTGGTCTGGCTTGGGGTCTTGAATGAAGTATTGCAGTTAAGATGTCAGCCAGATCCACCATCATCTGAAGTCTTGACTGTGGCTGGAGGATCTGCTTCCAAAATAGATCACTCGCATGGCTGGCTATTGGCAGGAGGCCTCAGTTCTTTACCACGTGGGCCCTTTCGGAGAGCTGCATGAGTGCCCTTACAACAAAGCATCTGACTTCTCCAAGAGTGAGTGGTCCCAGGGAACAAGGCAGACACTATAATGATTTTATGACCTAGCCTTGGAAGTCATACTCCATCATTTCTGCAGTGTCTTTTTTGTTGCAAAGACCAGACCTATCTGGTGTTGGAAGGGACTACACAAGGGCATACAATACCATAAGGTGAGAGTCATTGGCGTGGCTACCACACCAAGCTTTGGAATCTTTCAAATGCTTTCCTAACTATTGTAACATTGACACATAAGCCCTTCTTGAATACTGTCAAAAGCATCATGCTCATTACCACTATTATTATGTGCCCTCAGTTTACCTGTATATTAGCTAAAGTTTCTTTTGGTAGGTAGCCAACAAAAGAAACCAATACAACTTTATCTGAAGAACAATGAATCTACTTAGCTGATACTATTGGTGTTCCACCCAGATCTCCTTTGATCCCTTTTACTATTTTTATGCACTCCTCCCCTGGTTTCTCTTTGCTTTTGCTTTTGACTGTCTGCACCTGCAACTCTCCTTGGAATACCGCCCTTTGGCTACTAGTCTTTATAGAAGCAGACTACCACATCTTTCTCCCATGGAGTAGCTGGTGGGTTCCAACTGCCAACTTTTAGGTTAGCAGCCAAACACTTAACCACTGAGCGGCCAGGGCTTCTTTTTCACTCTCATACACAGAGACCTAAAAATGTCTGGAATTTTATGTTCCCTTGGAGAAATCAGTATCCTGTGATGGACTGGTGTGGAGATATAAAAGCACGGGTCACTTGTTTTGGGCCAGAGACAAACTATGAGCAACTTAACACTACAGATTCCCCACCAGGATAAGATTGAAGCTACTCTCCTCAGAATTTTGCCTGATATCACACCTTCACTTGACTTCTTTTCCCATCCTTGCTTTCCTCCACTCCTTTACTGGTTTCTCCTGGGATCCTAGTATTAATAAAGTATTTTGAAATGGACTCTTTTCTCAAGGCTTAATTCTGGGAAACCTGACCTAAAACAGACTATTAGGTGTTTACAGTTACAAGAAATGGAAAATTCAACTCAAACGAGCTTAAATAGTAAAGCAGGGGGTTCACATAACTAAAAATTCTTGTGGTAGGGTAGGTTTCAGTGATCAGTGATCACATGACAGACATGATCTCTTTATGTCCCTCTGTCCTTCCTTGTTTCATCTTTAGGCTGCCTTCTCTCATGATAGAAAAATCATTGTAGCAGTCCCAGGCTTCAACATCTTCTATAAGAAGAGAGGCCATCTCTTCTTATCACTTCTTTACAAAAGCAAGAAATGATTTTCCTAGTTTTCCCATGAAACACATCTACTTATATCTCTTTGGCCTTAATTGGGTCATGTGTTCAACGCTTAACAAATCCCTGTGGCTGAGGGAATGACCAACCAATGGCTGGTCTAGTTTAGCTGACCAGTCACTATGGCAAAGGAGATGGAGTTAGCTGATTGGCTAACCAGTGCCCACTTCTGGCTGAGGATGGATTCAACTTACCTATAGAGGTGGATAGTTGAATGTCAACCAGGTATCTATTACAAAGTGGGAATTGGGGGTTAAATGTTAACCAGACAACAAATGAATGTCCACCATGCTCTAACTTGCATTCTTAGGAAGTTTGAATGATCCTGACTTTAGAATGGAAAGAGTTAGCTGTCAATCCCAGAAAGGCACATGGACTCTCCTTCTAGGGTTCTATCACCTTAAGTTTACTCAAGTCCAATCACTTTTGCTCTGTGCTTCTTCATTCCAAAATTTAAAATTCTTAGCAGCTATGATTGGTATAACTTGGGTCAGATGTCCAATTACAATGGCGAAAGGGGCAGGACAATTCAGTAAAGGCATTAGTACTGCAGGCTCATTCCTACACACTGAGGCCATTCCTAGAAAAGGGAGCACAGCTGTTAGAGAGGCAGCTAGCCCCGGAGATGTCTATAACTATTCAGTGACCTCAGGGCTAGCAAGCTACTGATTAGATTCATCTTCATCCTCATGGCTGGATTAACACCCTTAGAAGCCCTGAGCTCTGGTTACCGTGCCTCCCCAACCACTATTTAATTCAAAATAAAGACAATTCTAACCATAACATCAATAAAAGGAGAGTCAATAAAATTGTGTTATTTCCCATGATCACAGTTTCAATTTTTTTTTAAGCATTGTTAGTGCCGTAAGCTCTCATTTAGTCTGCTTTTTGGGTGCTCCAACATGGATTACTCTCATGAAGTTTATTATAAAATTCAGAATCAAAATCAATGAACACAATAAATAAACAGAGCAGCAAGAATGGGCAGACACAGGAAATACAAGAATACCGTCTCACATATTGATATTATCAAAGGACACTCTATCAGACACTGCCAACACCCCCCCCCCCCATGTCTTACCAGCACTCACTGTCTCCATACACCCCAAGATGCCTACTTATAGCACCTGCAACTCTATGGCTGAGGGCTTTCTCTGGTCAAAGGAACATGCTCAGCCTGAGTCTATGGGACAGATCTGAAGTCCTGGAGGTAAAGGCCCTGGGAGTAATCCACAGCCATTGAGGGATAAGATTGAAGGATAACTACCCCGGGTGCCTTATTCCTCATGTGTGACTACTCTGAGTTGATCGATAGCATCTCCCAGAATCCCCCAGCGGGACTGAGCCTCAGGTGACAACAGTAGTGACCTGCTCAAATTGGTTTCTTTCATTCCCCCACTCACCCCTTAGGGTGATCCAGGGATCACCTCCCAAGTAAACTACTTGCACTCAAATCCATATCTCATGATTCTGTGGGAACTCTACCAAAGACAGACCCCAAGAAAAGGCTAGAACCAAGGGAAGGTTGTGGCCAGGATACTTTGAAGCTTCCCGGGATGCTGCTTCCTAGATTAATTTATCACAGTCTGGTACTCAACCATACAGAGAAAGAAACTAGACTTTCTCAGTTCACTTGGCATGATCAGTACACACAAGTGATGAATGTGCCAGAAATTCAAGGAGTAATTTTATAGAAAGAGTTGTCTCTGGAATAAATATGCACTTCTTTTCTATTGATACTACCCACATTGAGGTGCCTGAACCCAGTAAATAATCAGAAGGTTGCTAGGTTGGTACTGACATAGAACAAAAGGAAATGGAGATTTATGGAGAGGCCTGACAACTTTCCCTCTCTCACAGTAGTTGTTGTTTTTAGTTGCCATCCAGTCGGCTCTGACTCTTGGTGACCATATGTATAACAGAACAAAACATTGCTCAGTTCTGTGCCAGCTTCATGTTCATTGGTATGTTTGCATCTTCCAGCACTATACTGGACAGTGTTCTCTGGTGATCCATAAAGTTTTCATTGACTGCTTTTTAGACGTAGATAACCAGGCCTTTCTTCCTAGTTTGTCTTAGTCTGGAAGCTCCACTGAAATTTGCCCACCATGGTTGACATTGCTGGTATTTGAAATACCAGTGGCATAGCTTCCAGCATCACAGCAGCATGTAAATCACCACAGGACAACAAACTGACAGAAGGGTAGTGGACCCCCTTTGTCTTAGGCTGGGTTCTCTAGAGAAGCAAAACCAGTAAAGTGTATAAATATATATATAGAGAGAGAGATTATATCAATGAAACAACTCACGCAATTGTAGAGGCTAGAACGTCCCAAGTCCGTGGATCAGGGTAGAGGCCTCTCCCAAGTCACACAGCCACAGAAGGTGACAGGCCCAAGATCGGCAGGGTTGGAGAGCAAGGCTCCCACTCACAGGCTGTGCAGATTGATGAATCCCAGGTTTGGCAGATAAGCTGACAGCTCATGTCCCAAGAACGGGAGATGAGATGACAGGAAACAGCCACAGGATCCAGAGAGAGCAAAAAGCCAGAAAGTCTGCTTATATTCAGATGCGGGCCACACCCGCAAGGAGACTCCCTTGCATCTGATTGGCTACTCACAGTATATTCAATCATGGGAGTGATTACATTAAAACACTGAGAATCATAGCCCAGTCAAGTTAACACACAATCTTAACCATCACACCCTTTCATTGATGGTCAGAATTCTTGTGATCTCCTGCCTCCTCGAGGTTTAAGAACTCTTTCTTCAACAATGGTGGATTGTCCAGGTTGACATCTCTGAGCCCAGTTTTCTGCCCAAGTTACTCCTTTCAACTGAAACATTCTTTCTCCGGATGGAACGATCGTATTACAACCATGCTCCCTGGGACACAGTCTCTTCCTCCTCACCATGGGGTGTGTTCCCTTAAGTTTTATTCCCATAGGACAGCCTTCTTTTCAAGTATTGAGCAGACCACTCACTATTGGCTACAAATGAAAAAAAAATTTTTTTTTATACCTCACTCTTCCAAAACCAATTTAACAAAAAAAAAAAATTTTTATACTTCATTCTTACAAAAACAATTAAAGGTTGCTCATTACAATACATAAAATACCACCAAAAAAAAAAAAAAAAAAAACCATGCTAGTTACCATCAAGTTAATTTCAATTTATGGCAACCCCATGCATTGCAGAGTAGAACTGTGGTCCATAAAATTTTCAAGGTTGTGACTTTTAGAAGCAGATCACCAGACTTGTCTTCCAAGGCTCCTCTGGGTGGATTCGAGCTGCCAACCTTTCAGTTAGTAGTCAAGAGCTTTCCCATTTGAACCACCCAGAGGCTCCTATAATATACCACAAGAGAATATAAACTAGAACAAGATGAGCAGGATATAGGTAAAATCAGAGAAAGTGTCATGAAATAGAACTAGGAATAATCTTAAAACCAATACAGCATGCTATTTTAAATCTAAATTTTTTTTATCACTCTAAGAGATTAAACCTAAAATCCACTAATGGGAGTCCCGGCATTCATAACTCCTAGAAACCAATGTTTGTTCTCTCTCTGGGACACAAGGTCTTTTGCTCATCCACCCAGGAGCCTCTGTCAAATTAAAGAGAACACATCTTCCAAGGACATAGAAGCTTCCTTGCCGCCTCAAATCAAAACCGCAATAACCATCGGTGTTCTCCCTTCTCTTCTCTGACCCCCTCCTGCCAACAAGAAATGGAATCAAGAGAGGTTGCTATGAAAATAAATGGACTTACGCTACCTATTTATTTTCAAAACCTCCACCTCTGACAAAAAGTCACCGAAGCCCTTTATCATTTGAAATAAATTAAGCTGAAAATATGAATGGCTTTGCTGTTATTCAAACAAGTGCAGGCACTTCCACCTCCCTCCCTACCCACCACCCTTCCCTATTATTCTCACAGTGACAATCTCTAGAGCTTTTCTCTTTGATTTTTTTAATAATGAAATTCACTAAGAGGAGAACCGATTTTCAACGGCAATTGCAAGCTTGACAGCCTTTGGCCATTTAAACTATTTTAATTAAGTTCTAAATGCTTTAATAGAACGTAGCAAGCCACCCAATGATAATAAAGAAGCGAGAGAGAAGGACCTCTGCTTTTCTGTCAGCAAAATAAACACAATGAAATAACACCGTTCTAGCCAATGCAAATTTACCTCCCTTTATTTCTCATGCTGTGCTCGTAATAGGCATGTCCTGGATTTTTTTTGTTATGTGGCCTTCAACATAGCTGCTCAACAAGCTGCGTCCTCTTCCATTCTCATTTCTCAGATATGAGATCTTTACAGGCTGAAATGCTATCTCCAACTTGGCTTTGTTGTTAGAAAAGATAACTGCATTTCAGAGATGCAGAGAAATTCTCGCCTTGCAGGCCCAGCTGAAAGCTTCCCGCGTCCATTTCATCTTCCCACCGCGTAACCTGCTCACAGGGAACCAAGGGCTAACGTTGGACATTTGCTTTTTCCTGTTGTTCTGCTAAAGTAGCCGTTCTCAGATTCGTGTTCAATCTCTGAAGTTTTAAAAAATATATATAAGGGAAGAGATTTTATTCTGAAAGATTTGTTTAGAAGTAGCCTACCTGCTGTGAGGAATTTTGAGACACAAAAAGGTGTTTCTTTAACAAGCCACTGTTTTCCTAATAATTCTTGGTTTCCCACATCTCTGAAATGACAACAAGGCCAGTAACTACTACAAAAGACTGGGATGAGAATGAAGTAAGAAAATAAATGTGAAGTGCTGTGCACGGGGCCTGATGCATGGTAACACCTCGATTAGGTTCGTTATTCCTATTAGCAGCATTTTGCTTTCTTTAATGATCCTATACTGGGAGCCCTGTCGGCGTAGTGGTTAGGAGCTCCACTGCTAACCAAAAGGTCGGCAGTTCCAATCCACCAGCCGCTCCTTGGAAACCCTATGGGGCAGTTCTACTCTGTCCTGTAGGGTCACTGTGAGTTGGAATCGACTTGACGGCAATGGGTTTGGATGTTGAACACATATTCTGTGCCATGCACTGTAATAGATACTTTTTTGTACATTATCTGTTAGCCTCATAAGGGGTCTGCAAAACAGGTGTTATAAAATTTGTTTTTTGCTGATGATAGAGTAATATATTCTTCTAGAAGAAAGTTTGAAAAACGCAGAGAAGTATACTTAAGAGAATAAAAATTATTAACCCACCACCAGAACTCATCACCTGTAACTTTTTAGTATGTTTTGTCCCGATTATTGTATTGTCCTTGTGTAGAAAATACATATTCTTCACAAAAAGTGGACTCATTCGGCAAATAAAGTCATGCGACCTCCTTTATTCACTTAACTTTATAGCATCAGCCTTTCCCTAGGACAATGACTATCTTTGAATAACATTGGCTATTGTAAATGCCATCAAATGTATGAATAATAATTTCTTTAACATTCTTCAAGGTAGCAATACACTTTGAAAGCTCAGTGATGAACTGACACAGTACAGTTTATGGGGAGCAGACCCAGGATTTAAATACAAGTCAGTCTGGCTTCAAAGCAGATGCTTAGTGCCCCTCGTATACGGCCTCGGCTTACTCCGGAGGTCACTTGCAGATATTCCTGTACATGCCCGTGTCCTGTACACACTGCAACTCTCTGCCTGAAGGTGTTCTCTGGCCGAAGGGAGTGTGTTTGGCTCCTACATGTCACAACCTGGAAGTGCTGGGGAGTTAAGGTCCCAGAAGTAACCTTCTCATCGTGGTATGAGATTTGATGAGTAAGTGCCCGCTTCCTCATCCCCCAGTGGACAGCTGGAGGAGTGTTTGACACAATCCTTCAGAGGATCCCAGTGGGTTTGAAACCTTGTGGGCCATGGTGGTACCTGCTCACTATAAAAAACAAAAACAAAAAACAAAAAACTTCTGCCTTCGAGTCAATTCCAACTCATGGCAACCCCATGATTACACAGTAGAATTGTGCTCCATGGAGTTTTCATGGCTGTAATCTTTACAGAAGCAGACCACTAGACGTTTTTTTCACGGTACCTCTGGGTGGGTTTGAACTGCCAACCTTTAGGTTAGTAGTTGAGTGCAAACCATTTGTTTGACCCAGGGGCCTTCCTAGTGCGTTGTTTACTGGCTATCCTCCCTCCATGTCTCACTCCAGTGCTTACCAAATGCACTACGTGAAAACAAAATCCTTGCCTTGGTGCTTCCTTTAGGGGGTGCTCGGACTAAGACAATCCCACACACACTCCCAGTCGGCATTCTTCAGAGGTGCCTGAGGATCCACCCCACCCCTTTGTCTACCTTGTCCTCATGCTGATAAAGGAATCTCTTCATGATGTTCATAACACTTACAACAGTGATAACTTTTATAGCTTAATGGTGTAGAAAGTTCTTTCGTATGTTGTTCCATTCTAAAAATTTTAAACTTCATAGAAATCTTATTAGGTGTACAAGTTAGTTCTTATTAGGCCCATTTTATAGATGAGGTAAAATTGGTCCAAATAGGTTAGTTATATCGCTCAGACTCTCAAAGAGAGGTAATGACTATTTTTGGCATTTTCCCATTGAATCCCCTCATACACACATTCTCTGCTTAGCATCCCTGGATTGCTCCATATTTCACAATCTAGAATAAATTGGACCTATGACTGACTGGCAATTGGAGAAAAATAATAATAATTACTTAATTAAAAAGAAATAGGACAATTATAGTTCCTAACACACACTGTTAAGTTTCAATGTTTTTCCCATGAATTCAATGAATTAGTAATGTAGTTTAAATAGCAAGGGGTTTAACCTTATCTGCTAAAAGAGGATGAATAAAATATGAAAAATGAAAGGTCACAGTTTTGAATGATAATGGTCTCTTCTCTTTTTTGGACACAAATTTGTCCTTGGTGCAACTTCCTGTTTGAGCTAATTGGTCAACCTAGGGAAATGTGCAAAACAAAACAAAACGAGAAACCACTGCCATTCAGTCGATTCCGATTCATGGTGACCCCTCGTGTTACGGAGTAGAACTGTGCTCCATAGGGTTTAATTGGCTGTAATCTTTAAGGAAATCAAGAGCCACTGGGTGGGTTTGAACCGCCAACCTCTAGGTTAATAGTCAAATGCAAACCATGTGCACTGCCCAGGGACCTTAGGAAAATGTGCAAAAGGAGTTTTATTCTGTATGGAAGATTTTGAACTGATAGATTTCAATCTCCATAAAACTGTATGAGTTATTGACATAAATAACTATACAAAAACATCTCTCACACACTCAGAACTCACTGATGAGTTCTTCTCTAAGGCAGTTGCCTAAGACTCAATGCAACTCTATACTTCTTTTTTCTGAGGTTCTCAACCTTAGAGAATCCATCATTCCCACTTTTTGATGGCCCACGTTTTTCTAATTTAGAACACAAGATCCCTTCCTTTATAGAGACTGCAACCTCTTATTTTCCACTACCAACTGGGAATTTTTATTTGGATGTCCTAATATGACTTCAAACTCAACATGTTTAAAACCCAACATTTGGCTTTCTTCCCAGCATCGCTGTGTACACCCATAGACTCATTCACCCTAGAAATCTTGCCATTTTCTTTGACTCATCCCTTTTTTTTTTTTTTTTTTTTTTGTCTTCCATTCCCAGAGACTAATTTGTATTGTTACCCTCATTTGGAATGAAGTCTCATTGCCACAATTCTATGTAATCACATTTATCTTAATTACATCAAAAACCCCCTCAGTCTACCCACCCCTACCCCTTCCCCATTGCTTCTCAAAGCATCATTGGGGCATCATTCCTCTATCCCAAATCCTCCAGTGACTCCCTTTATCAAGTATAATGTCCCCTGTTGGATTCTCAAGACCCTTCATAGTATGTCCCCATTTTGGTCCAACTCTATTCTTTTTTATTCTGCTGTGTATACTTTCTATTTTGATCAGTGTCCAAAGTTCCAGAGATCTCTAGTCTTTAAACTCAAGCCTTTTTCGTTATCTTACCCAAGTGCGTAAAATACGTGTTCTCTAAAGGCAGGGATTTAATTCCTATTCTCTGTTCTCTAAAGTGTCTGGTACAGTACTAAGCACAAAGTAAAAACCCATTGCCATCGAGTCGATTCTGACTCATGGTGGCCCCATATGTTACACAGTAGAACTGCCCTATAAGGTTTTCTTGGCTGTAATCTTCACAGAAGCAGATCACCAGACCTTTCTTTTGTGGTGCCACTGGGTAAGTTTGAACTGCCAACCTTTAGGTTAGTAGGCAAGTACAAACTGTTTGCACCACCCAGGGACCTATAAGCACAAAGTAGAAGCTCAATAATTACTCACTGACTCGATGATGAAGTTTAAGCACTGAAACCTGATATCTGAGAGTGGAGAGTATACATTGCACATGCCAGTAAACAAACCCACTATACCACTATCCTAGATCCCACAGTAAGTTTTGATTTATGTGAATCATATTCCTTCCTTGGGCTTGGGCTTTTCTAACTATTGTAGCTGATGCATTGCCTCAAGTCTTATAGGTTAGAAGAGACCCTTGTAACTCATTCCCCAGGCAGAATTAAGGTGTCTAAGACAAGAGTTTGGCAGCCAAAGGGCACAGCGTCCAGGCAGCACTGGGTTGGCACAAGGTCTAGGGGGTTAGCTCCCTAGCCTCTGCTCATACTCCCATCAGCTTCATCAGACGTTGCTGGTTGACCTTGGAGCAGACAAGGAAACTTGCTGTTTTCAGCAAGGAATGGTGGTTGGGGGAGTCTTGCCTCCAAACCCCTTTGCCTGCTCAACCAAAGCCTCATCTTTTCTCAGTCAAGCTCTCCTCTCCTGACTATAGAAGAAAGGAGAAATTCATGGTGTACCTGGAAAGGAGAAAGCAAATTAAATACTGCATCAGGACTCATTTTACAAGTTAAGCCCCTTACATATGAGTCATATTGCATTGGGCAAATCTGCTGCAAAAGACATCTTTAAATTGTTAAAAAGCAAAGATGTCATCTTGAAGACTAAGGTGCACCTGACCCAAGCCATGGTGTTTTCAATTGCCTCGTATGGATGTGAAAGCTGGACAACAAACATGGAAGACTGAAGAATTGATGCATTTGAATTACAGGTTTAGTGAAGAATATTGAATATACTACGGACTGGCAGGTGAATGAATAAATCTGTCTTGGAAGAAGTACAGCCAGAATGCTCCTTAAAAGCGAGGATAGTGAGACTTTCTCTCTCTTACTTTGGACATGTTATCAGGAGGAACCAACCCCTGGAAAAGAACATCATGCTTGATAAAGTAGAGGGTCAGCGAAAAAGAGGAAGACCCCAAGATGGATTGACACAGTGGCTGCAGCAGTGGGCTCAAACATAGCGACAATCGTGAGGATGGCGCAGGACCAAGCAACATTTTGTTTCGTTACACATAGGGTCACTATGAGTCAGAACCGACTCGAAGGCACCTGACGACAACAACAACAAGGTACGAGTCAGATGTTGCTTGAATCTGACGACTTGGAAGCATGGTCTCAACATAGAGGTGAGTTTAAATTCCAAGTGAATGGTTCTCAACCCTGGCTGTGCATCATGGTCATGGATGTGTGTATGGGGGAGGAGCTTTCAAAACTACAGATATCTGGGCCCAAACTCCCACAAATAATGATTCGGTGGCTCTGGTGTGGAGGCCAGGCAAGTGCATGTTTAAAAAGCTCCCCATGGAATTCTGATGAACATCCAGGGTTGGGAACCATTATCCTAGATGTGGCAGCAGGGGGTAGATGCATGTTTAAGCTCCTTTTCCGTCTTTAGAATCTATTATTTGACTGAATAATAGAAGCATTATGTCTAAGAAGGTATTTTTGCTCTAAAAAATATGGCTTGGTGGAGGAAGATTATGTTCTATAGTCCGTATCATTAATTTTGATTCTTCCACATTGCAGACTGTAATACAGCTATATGCTTATGCCACTCTCCTTCGAAAGGTCAAAATAAACAGACCCGTTAGTTGACATTGACTTTATGGATACTGAATAGCCACAATTTGCAGCACCTATTGACCTCCCCTCTCAGAGTTAAGAGGTGTTTTAAACTTGATTGGAAATATCCTCTTCAATCTTTTCAAAGAGGAAAGGTTCAACTTTGTGAACCAATTCAAAGGATGTTCACTTTAAAGAAAATTGACATATTTATAATGATGGAAAGAGAAATGTTTACTATTTCTCAAAATGGTGAACTCCATAGGTTCCCTATAATTCCTGGAATGTTTATCATTTTCTCCTGTGTTCCCTTCCATTTTCCCATTCAAATAATATGTTTGAATTTCCACGTGAAATGTCAGATTGCATCACTACTAGGTTCTCCCACTAACAAAGTTACATGGAAACATTTTGATCTTCCACGGAGAGTTTTTGTGCAGTCCTTCAACTACCTTCAGTGTGTTTTCAATCTAAAACATCACCGAATGGGAAGTTTTCAATTTGAAATGGATGTGATCATTCTTAGGAGTAGGATAAGGTTTTTGTTTAAAGAACTGAACTGATTTTATGGCTGGACTTGAAAGTGCACTGCCAACAACACTTTCGGGAGTCCAGTCGGTGCCTTTTATAGATGACTCCTTACCAAGAAGTCAACGGAACTTTAGTGCCTTGGTACCTGTGGTCTTAGGGTAGCCTCACAGGAAGGACATGATGTGCTTTCCATTTCAAAATAAAGGCCAGAGCTTCCGAAACTCCACGTGAGATATTAATTCTTTTGGGTTAAATCGTTGCTGGATTTTACACAGTTAGCATTTTCGTAGTCACTTACACTAGTACATTAGCAGTTTCTACAATGACCACGAGCTGTTATTTTCATTTGGATCAAGGCGAATATGAGAGATACAGTCATTTCCAGAAAGTAGCAAATTCATATGATGACCATGGGCCTCCCAGAGGAAGGGCAAGAATTCCACTATAGCAATGAAAGGTGTCTGTCTTAGCAGTGAAGGCACTGGGGTCAAGAAAATTGTTCCTCCAGCACCACTAAGAAATGATCTGAGATACAAATATATACACTTAGTCTCTACTTGGAAACCCTGGTGGCATAGTGGTTAAGATCTATGGCTGCTAACCAAAAGGTTGGCAGTTCGAATCCACCAGGCGCTCCCTGGAAACCCTGTGGGGTAGTTCTACTCTGTCCTACAGGGTCGCTGTGAGTCGGAATCAACTCAGTGGAGGTGGGTTTGGTTTAGTCTCTACTTTCTCTGCCCCACTTTGCCACCGACTGGAAAAAGAAAACTGGTGATTTCCTGCATGCCGCAGACCTCCACGGGGACTGTTAGGCTTCTCTGGGTGAATTTGGAAGGCCCTCTTTCCGTTATGAGGTTGTATATAATTTCTCCTTTGACCAGTTTGCAGCCATGCAGTGAGTAGGGAGAGTGAGACATAGAGTGATTTTGTCTGCAGCCTGCGCCCACCTTGAGACAGTCCTAGGTGGGGTGATAGGTTTGTGTTCAAGCTCTTCCTAGTGAAAGCAAGTCTGAGTGGAGGTATCCTAGAGGTCTGAGCAAGCTGGAAGTCAGTGGGAAGAGCTTGGGAGCCTGGGAGAAGGTCATTGAAAAAGTCTAGAAAAGAGACTTGGGAACAGCATCTGCTGAATTCTGTCTCACTGTGGCTTTATCATCTACCCACTCACTCAAATGGATCCCTAGGAAGTCGCTCTGGATTCTTTCTGTAGAGTCAATCATCAAGCCTAGTCCACGCTCCCTAATATTTCACCAATGGCTTCTCCCTCTGCAGCCCTATAGTACCTCTCCTAGGTCAGACCCTTACCACCCATCACCTGGGCTCCCGTAGTGTCCTTTTACCCGATCGCCCTGCCATCAGTCTCAGCCCCCGTGATGCCACATCCCACAATATAGACAGACAGATGTTGTAACAGGGCAATTTCCCTCCCTAAAGTCCCTCAAGGACTTTCCCATCACCCCCAGAGGTTTTCCCTAATTGGGGGATACTTGCCACTGGCGGCTCTGAGGATACGCTAGAGCCTCGTAGTGATGGCATCACCTGACGTCAGATCCCCTAGCAGCAGGGCCGTTACCTTCTCAGCTCCAGCTAGATCCTTCTAAGTTAAAACATTACCGTAGAATATGTTTTATGGCTTTCCCGCACTTAAGAAACCTTCTGATTTCCCTTTTGAGCAAAGAGATGGTGGTCTCAGGCTCATGGCTTTTAGCAGGCAAAATGTGAGAATTTAATAATATAGTTCATTTTGACTTGTTTTACCATTACCTTCTATTTATGGCAGGCAGTGTGGATTATAAGTTTCCTTATAAAGTAAGTTTAAAAAAAAAAAAAAAACAAACCCATTGCCGTCCAGTCGATTCTGACTCATAGCGACCCTATGGGACAGAGTAGAACTGCTCCACAGGGTTTCCAAGGAGCACCTGGAGGATTCAAACTGCCAACCTTTTGGTTAGCAGATGACGTCTTAATGAGTATGCCACCAGGGTTTCCAAAGTAAGTTTACCTGAGTAAAGAAGATGAATCAAATTAAAAAATATATTAAGTAAATAACAGTACTATGTTACTCTGATTTGGAAAAAATAATTATCAAAGTCAAATTGACTGACGGAAGTTTGGAAAACTCTGTTGCTAGAGGTCTAGTCCATGCTACTTAACAAGCTGTTCAAGGCCCTGGAGCATCTGGGCCCACCTCCTCCTCCTGCCACGTCAATCACTACCTCTTCCTCCTCTCACTGTGTTTCCTCACTATCCCGGATGCCTGGAGTCCTGCCTCCTGTGCCAGCTGCTGGAACGCTCTTGGCTCTGCTCCTCACCTGGCTCTGGCTTCCTCATTCTTCAGGTCTCAGCTCAGTTTTGTGCTCCTCCAAGAAGACTTTCCTGACACTCCCCTCCCAACTCTCATTTGGTGGAAGAGATGTCCCTTCTAGATGATCTCCAAACCCATTCATTCATTCTTCACCTCTTCTCCCATGGACCATGCAGTCTAGGGGGTCTGACACCAGCACATAAAGGAATGATTGCAACGTGGTGTAGTAACAGCAGTACTAACAATAGCTAATGTTATCTAGTGAATCTTCATATTAATATTATCATGAATGAAGTTCTATTAATATACGAGAAAACTGAGGCAGGGAGAGATGAAATAACTTTCTCAAGGCCACTGAACTACAAATGGGTCGTCACTATGACAAGGGAGGGGCAGTGGAAAGGGATACTTTGAGGATTTGTGTTATTAGTTGAAAGCACACTTAAATGTAAATGTAGCTGGATGTCATCATCTGAAACATTTGCCAGGATGCAGAGGGTCGTGAAGGCTATCAGAGACCTTGCCTGAAACAGGAGACAGCAGTGCCCCAAAGACGCTCTTCATCTTTCTTCCTGCCAGATACAGAGCTTGCAGTCTCTGAGTGCACAGCATTCCTGCCCCAGGGCAAAAGCAGCTATTGTACTCACGGGGGACTTCCTGGCACAAGACACGGACAAGCACCTATGAGCATTGCACTTTTAAAGCACTCACTAGATGCTTTTGAGACCATAAAGGCAGAAGCAGATCATATATTCCTCAGATTCTAAAATGCCTTCATTATCTTTCATGCAGCTTAAATGCTCATTGTTTTAGAATGTCAGTTTGTTTTCATGCATATTATTTCATTTCTGCTGACGTCCACCCTGTGATGTATGCTTTCTTAGCCCCATTTTACAGATAAGAAAACTGAGGCTCAAGGAAGCTAAGCATTTTAGCCAGGATCACACATATATTTAATTCTAAAAACTGGAGTTTAAATTTGAACTATTGGTCCGAAAACCAGTGTTTGTTCTATGATGCCACATCTGCCCCATATTAATCTGAACACAGCATATTTGAAAGGAACAGGCCAGAGTTGAATTGTTTCTGATTCTTAGTACTGGCTATCTGGAGATTGCTTATAGTCTAGGATAGTGTGAGAAAAAAAAAAACACTGGATCATTAAAAACAAATCCTAGGCTTAGCATCTCCATAAACCACAATTCAAGAAAACACCGGCTCTTTGTGGGATGTCATCAGTGTTGCCCACCAGGAGCCAGAACGATTCCTTCCTGACATAGCCAGGTAGCCTCTCTGCCTCATCATCCATCAGGCTGGGTCCAAGGTTCAGCTCCTTGCTGGATTCTGTTCTGTCGCCCATTTCTCATCATCAGGTCTAATCCAAAAGCCTGGATCAGTTGCAGTCTGTAGAGATCTAGTGGCTGGGCTTTGCACCACTCTCTTTAGACAACGATGCAGAAACTAAGCATCAGCGTGGACTAAAGACTGGTGGGGATGTGATGTTGCCACTTGTGGCGCATTGTAGGACATGCAGCCACTCTCTGCTCTCCCTGCCACCTTTCCTTTAAAGATGGGCTTGCATTTCCAGCCGGTCGCACAAACAGATGTTCCTTCTTCAGCTTGTCGCTTTCCAACTTCATCTCCCACCACTTCTCTACGCTTTAACCACACCAGATGGCTCCCCACTTCCCTGGGAGGTTTATGACTACTCATGCCCTTGGAACAGTTAGTATTTTTTGACCTAGAATGCCCTGTTCTGCCCTTTCAATGTCTGAAAACCCCACCCATCTTTAATACCCAGCTCAAATACCATCTCTCTGAGGCAGTCCACCCCATTGCCACCTCTATCCCTCCTCTGAGGAGCCCTAGTGGCACAGTGATTAAGCACTTGGCTGCTAACCAAAAAGTTGGCAGTTTGAACCCACCATCTTCTCTGTGGGAGAAAGATGTGGCAGTCTGCTCCCATAAAGATTTACAGCCTTGGATACCCTATGGTGCAGTTCTACAGTGTCCTATAGGGTCGCTATGAGTCAGAATCAACTCGATGACGGTGGATTTGGTTTTGGTTTCGATATTCCTCCTCTGAAGCTTCATAAACCCTTAGTTGTGATGCCACATATCATCAAAGTTACAAGTGCTTGCTTTAGAGTCACAGAGATCAAAGCTTCAAACCCGGTTCCTCCAGTTACTAACAATATAACGTTGAAAAAGTTACTAATTGCTCTGAATAGCTCTTCACTCCATCTTAAATGAGAAGAAGAATAATAAGCTCCTCAGAAGGCTGGGGTAGGATGACACATGTATAGTATGGTACCACAGTCTAGACAAAATACTCAAGTTACTATAGCAATTAGTTTAATTTCTTTTGCTATGAATAAGATTCCCCACTCCACATTTTGTACTACAGTTATCTGTATATATGCCATGCAATTATTGCTGCCTCAGGGTATCCAGTGGGTTCAGTCTCTGGGCCACCCAAAGGGAGAAAGTGGGGAAAGAGAGAAATGGAAAGGACATAGATATTGAAGCCAGCACAGGTTTTATTTACCATCTTTATGCCCAACAGAAGGCTGTTGTAGACTCACCCAAGCTGCTCCTGCTCCTGCAGGTTACAGCCATTTAAACTAGAACCTCCATGACCTCATCAGACAAGAGCTTCATCCTCAAAGACTCTGATCCTATGAAGATTCTGAGACATCTGGTTCTGGTACCTGTTTCCTGCCAAGACATTTGCAACTCTGGTTTTTCTCAATGGGAAGTGACAAAGCTTCCTAGCCTCATCTCTTGGAACCCTCTCAAAATCAGCATCTTGGGTTTTCTTTTCATGGACCCTAATTTTAACTCCCAAGACATAGGAACATGTTTATGGGACCTTGTCTAGGAGACAATCCAGTGGAAAATTTTACTAACTCTCTGTAGATAGAAATAACCAATACTTGTTGTTGTTAGCTGTCGTTGAGTTGGCCTTGACTCTTGACGACCCTGTGATTGTTAAAATGCTGCCTGGTCCTGCACCGTCCCCACGATTGGGGAAGGTTCTTACCGTTGTGATCCATAGAGTTTTTATTGGCTAATTTTTGGAAGTAGATTGCCAGGCCTTTCTTCCCAGTTTGTCTTTGGAAGCTCCACTGAAACCTGTTCTGCATCATAGCAACACACAAGCCTCCACTGATGGACAAGTCACGGCTGCAGGTGAGGGGCTCTGACCGAGACTCAAACCCAGGCCTCCTGCATGGAAGGCGAGAATCCTACCCCAAACACCTGCTCTCAAAAGAACAGTTGTCGTGGAGTCAATTCCAACTCATGGTGACCCCGCTTATGTCAGAGTAGAACTGTGCTCCATAGGATTTTCAGTGGCTAATTTTTCAGAAGTAGAACACCAGGCCTTTCTTCTGAGGTGCCTCTGAATGGACTCTAACCACCAACTGTTTGCTGAACAGCCAGGCACGTTCACCATTTGCACCAGGGACTTCTAACCAATACTTACGTAGAGCGTATCATGTGCCAGGTACTCTTTTGAGCACTTTGCAGACATTAACTCATTTATTTCTCGTGAGTAGGTAAGCTGTATTATTATCCCTATTTTACAGCTGAAGAAACTGAGGTGCCAAGAGGCTGACTTACCCAAGGTTACACAGCTAATAAGCGGCAGAGCTGGTATTCAAACCAGAGCCCATGACTGTAACAACTAAGCCACACTCCCTTAATAGACAGACAAATGGAAAGTCAATTATACAGATATGGATCTAAAGATTGATTTAAACTGTCTCCTTGGGACTCAGCTCTAGTACACTTCCTTTTAGAAACTGCCCCTAGGACCTGGCCTGAATTAGGTATCGCCTTCTTTCTTTCTTCTTTCAGTCCTGACCTCCCTGTAGACTGTGAGCTCAGGGAGAACAGATAACTTAGCCATCTTATCACCCCAGTATCCAGCACAATGACTGATACAGGAATATCTGATGAAGGAATGAATAAGTGATTGAGGCTGTGTCTGTCTATATGGAGTCCCTGGGTGGTGCAAACAGTTAAGCATTTGACTACTAGCCAGAAGATTGGCTGTACAAACCCACCCAGAAGCACCTTGGAAGAAAGGCCTGGCAGTCTGCTTCCAAAGGGTCACAGCCTTGAAAACCCTATGGAACAGTTCTACTCTGCACACATGAAGTTGCCGTGAGTCAGAATTGACTTGACTGCAATTAACAGCAACATATCTGTCTTCTAAATCTATGTGAATCAATCTATGCTCTTCCACTTTTGGAAGGCAAGGCCTTTGTTTTGTATATCTTTATTAACTTTTCCTACCTGAATGCTTAGTAGAGTACGTAAAGCAACACTCCATTGCTGTCGGGTCAATTCCAACTCATAGCGACCCTACAGGACAGAGTAGGACTTCCCCATAGGGTTTCCAAGGAGCAGCTGGTGGATTCAAGCTGCCCGCCTTTTGGTTAGCAGCTGAGCTCTTAACCACAGTGCCACCAGGGAATATAGTAAAGGCTCCTTAAATTCTAGTTGACAAAAAGACTGAATACGCAACCGTTTTGGGGAACCACGGGAAAACTTTGCTCCTGCCCCTTCCCCTGCCCGGAGTCCCTCTTCTCTAATGCTTTAGCCCCCGTGGGCTTCAGCTGTGTAGCTGATTCATGTTTAAAAATGAATATGGCACTCTACTGTCTTAGAAACACTCTAGACTCCAGCTGCTATTTTTAAAAGGGACGAGAACCATTGTGGGTACAGATCTTTGCAAGGAACAGCGGGAGTTTATCATTTGTTGGTGCTGTGGAATAATTCCAACATTTATGCTTCAGTTCTCCCTTTCTCTCCCTGTCCGGGTTTCTCAGTTCCCGAGCTAGCTAATGGTCTGCCATGTTATGAGAAAAGCAGTATGAAATCTGATGGTGGGTCTGCGTCCAGGGAGACTGGAAATGTAAGTCAGTCTCTCTCTCTTTCCGCTCCCCTCTCTCCCTCATCAAAAACGGGGCGGTGTCCTGAAGAGCCTTAACTACCCTCAATATTTCAAGTCTAATCAGTGTTATTCAAGATACTGTAAAGGATGCAAAACTAATTAATTTTATGTAGCTTTCCCCCTTTCTATTTTTCCTGGCTTCCAAATTAAGAAGAGGATCACTAGAAAACCTATCTCCCACATTTTACATGCTGATATGCAGCTGTTAGGGAGACTTTGAGCCAAGGGCTGCAGGAAGGGGTGGTGTGTTTATGGATAGAAGAGGAAAATGGTTTCGCATACCCTGAGGAGGCAAAGTCTGAACAAGCTAGGGGATGAAGGTGATGGTCTGTTGAGTCCCTTTCAAATAACAGCATCAAACTCTTATGGGCAATTGGAGCCAGCCTCCAAGTTGGTCCCCAATGATCCCTATCTCCTGCTATTCACACCCTTGTACAGTCTTCTTCCACATTGTACTGGGCTTATTTTGTGTGACCAATAGCCCATGACAGAGGGATGATATGTCACCTCCAAGATTATGTTATATACCTCCTATGGCTTCTATCTTTCTCAGGTCATTTGTTCTGGGGGAAGGCAGCTGTCACATCATGATCAGACCTATGGACAGGCCTGCATAGTGAGGAACTGAGGCCTCCTGCCAACAGCCACGTGAGTGAGCTTGGATCCTCTCAGCCTCTCTCTAGAAGGGCAACCCTTTCTCCAACCTTTCCTCTCTCCTTCCTTGTTTTGTTTTCCCCCTTAGGCTTCGTCTCCCTCTAACAAACTAAATCACTTCCCATTTATTTTGTCTGCACTAGGACATGTGGCAAGAGGTGTTGTTTGTTTTACTTAGGCTGTACTCCGTCCTCAGAGCCTAGACCAGTGTCTGATACCTCATGTTGTTATTATTGTTGTCAGTTTGCATCGAGTTGATTCTGACTCATGGCGACCCCATGAGTTACAGAGTAGAACTGAGCTCCTTAGGGCTTTCTTGGCCGCAATCTTTATGGAGCAGATCACCAGATCTTTCTTCTGTGGCACTGCTGGGGGGGTTCGAACTGCCAACCTTTCAGTCAGTAGCTAAGTGCGAACCATTTACACCACCCGAGGACCTCTCACACCTCATATATACTCAATAAATACTTAGCACATTAATTAATATTGGCAGAATTACGAGAAGGGACATGCACCCTGATTCACAATGTTTCACCATTGCTGGCATATTTTAGTGTCTGAATATTTGCAAATGCTTTCCTGGACCTTGCCTCGTTTTGATCCTTACTCCAGGTAGACACAGCCGTTCAATCATTATCCTCACTTTGTGAAAAGTCATGCTTGGGGTATTGAAGTGGTTTCCCTAAGTTTACGCAGCTAAGATATAATGGAGCTCTGCCTTGAACTAGACATCCAGTTGCAATGCACTATAAGCCTTGAATTTTCCATTCTCACAGAGGTGGCTATTGATTTTAAGAATCAGCCAGAGAGGAGTTCTGGAAACCAAAGGCTTTGATGTTTCCACAAAGCCAAAATCTTATTATTTTCCCCCTTTCTTTTGAAGAACAATAAATTCTTCAGGTGCCATTCTTCCATTCTGCCGGGAGCAAGGATTAGAAATATGTACAAAGCAAGATCTTTCTTTTTGCTGTTGTAAAGCACATTCATGTATTGGAAAACCTCTAGGTGAAAGCATGCGGTAGCTTCTGGCTACATGGTGACTTGGGGGTCCCTCCTGTTGTGCCCCCCTGGGGTTTATTTCCTTCTTAGCACAGGGTTGTGGGTAGAGTGAGCCAAGCCACCCCTGGATCAGGCTCTGGGAGACACGTTCAGGCCTGTTCCCTCCAAGTGTGCAGAAAGCTGGATCCGTTCAGGGACCTCCAGGAGAATTCTTGTGAATTGCAGCAGGGAAAGTGCATTGGCCGCAGAAAGACATGAGTTCTGATCTCGGCCTTGTCACTTGCCATCCGGGTAAGTTTCTGTAAGTTCATTAACCTCCCTGAGCCTGGGCTCCTTCAATGAAAAATAGTGTTGATTCTGGTGCCACACTACTGCCTGATCTGGAATCCTGTCTCCCCTACTAACTATTGGAGCGACCTTGGGCAAGACAGCTAATGTTTAACGTCTTGCTTTCCTCACCTGTAAATGGAGATTATATTAGTACCCAGGTCATTATGGTGATGGGAAAATTAAACGAGTTAAGAGGTATAAAGCACTTAGAACCATGAATGATTATTACTATTTTATCTGACTCTGTTGTTTATTATTTGTATCAAACACAATATGTATGTTATCTTGTGTTGACCTCCCCCAGATGCAGGCCCCACAACAAGGATTTGGATGCAAGTTGCCTATTTGGGAGATGAGCTTAGGATCACTGGTAAGGGACTGGAGGAGTTAGAGAGGTTACCCATCAGCCCTGGGTTACAGGATTAGGGATTAGAGGTAAATGAATTTTTCCAGCTCTTAGCCATGCCCATAAAGTGTGCATTATTGATGAGGTGACCACTATAACATTGGGGTTCAGTCCTGCTGGGGAACTCATGGGTGGTACATGCTCAGAACTCCCTCTCCCAGGGGCTGAGGGAGTGTGGTTATTTGTCCACTTGCTGTCATCCATCATTGGCTGACATCCATCATTGGCTGTTTCAGAAACACTCATTCCACTTCACTTCTGCGTTGTCCAGTTTTCAGTCAGAGTGTGCTCTTGAGGTTAGAAAAATCAGCCCTCAGGCAGGGGGTGGGGGTGTTGTCTGTGAGCAGCCTCAGTGTGCAGAGGTGTGTGCTGAGGGGATGAGGCCAGGCAACCGCAGTGCCAGCCACAGGTCACGAGCCTGGGAGAGACTCTGGGTCCTAATAGGTTTTCAATAAATTTGTGAACCTTCCCTTCCCTATTTCTTAAAAGTTGCTGTGGCTAGCTTCTACTCTTCAAATCTATTCTGGCTGTATCCTGTGGTTCTGCAGAAACAGTGAAACAGATCTGAAGCGAGTCGTTTTATTTGGGAGGTGTCTTAGTCATCTAGTGCTGCTCTAACAGAAACACCACAAGTGGATGGCTTTAACAAAGAGAAATTTATTCTCTCACAGTCTAGTAAGCTACAATTCCAAATTCAGGGCATCAGCTCCAGGGAAGGGCCTTCTTTCTCTGTCGGCTCCAGAGGAAGGTCCACGTCATCAGTCTTCCCTTGGTCTGGGATATTCCCTGCGCAGGAACCTCAGGTCCAAAGGACGCACTCTGCCCCTGGCACTGCTTTCTTGGTGGTATGAGGTTCCCATGTGTCTCTGCTCGCTTCTCTCTTTTATATCACAAAAGAGATTGGCTTAAGACACTATCCAATCTTGTATACCTCATCGGTATAACTGCTGCTAATCCATCTTATTAAATCATAGTGATTGAATTTACAACACATAAGGAAATCACATCAGATTACAAAATAGTATACAATTATACAATACTGGGAATCATGACCCAGCCAAGTTGACAGATATTTTGGGGGGACACAATTCAATCCATGACAAGAGGTGACAAACGAAAGCAATGGGAGAGGAGTGAGGAAGTGAGGCAGGGAAGGGAAAGCAGCCAGGAGAAGGTATGTTATCCATCCAGGAACTACCACGGGCAACTGGGGCTCAATCCTTCAGGTGGAGACTGGAACCAGTACAGGACACACTCCAGAAACGTCCTTGCCAAGGAGTGAGGATGCTGGTGTGGTATTTATCTACCAAGTTACAGTCAGCCTCTGGATGAGGGCTGCTTCAGGAGCACACTCTCTCTAGTGTGAGGCAAAAACATTGCTAATCTTTCTTTGCTGTCATATTTCAGTGCCTGATTACTAACTGTTAAAGCCCTACGTTACCCAGATTAGGGATTAGAGATAAATGAATTTTGCCAGCTCTTAGCCATAGAGCCTTTGTTGTATTAAAAGTCAGTTTGGCCAAGTTCTGGAAAAGGACAGAGCACTTGACCCATTTCTACCCCATCTTTTGCCTCCCTATCCCCATTAAAGCCACACTGCACTGGGCCTGCCCCTCCCTAGACTACCAAGTGGAGGCGTGTAACCCGTCAGGCGACCCTGACAGAAATCCCCCCCAGGCTCTCAGGATGAACTTACTGTGTTGAGTTGGTCTCTCCTATGTGCTCTTTGCAAGCCACATCCATGTAGCAAGCACATCCCAGAGACATGAAATTCCAGTTGCCAATGCCAAATGCGTTTTCTGAAATGCTTTGGAGTTGAGTCATGCTGGGAGTAATTTCAATGACTGAAATGTCAGAAACCCAGGGCCGACATTTCTGGTGGGCTCAGCCCATGCAAGTGGGGTTACATTCCTTGTAATAGTGTAAAACTTGGGGAAGTAAGACATAGCAGACACAGCTCTGCTGGCTCAGGACTGCTCTGAGCCTGGGGTGCACACACTGGGCTGGGGGTGAATAGCTGGCACAGTCAGTCCAGCACCGTTACTTTCTAGAAACATGTTAGCACAGCATGGTCCTGGTTGCAGCTGGTTTGGAAAGAACTAGGTATGACATCATATTCTTTGCATGTACTTTTCCTCCTAAAAAAGCATAAGAAATAAATTTTATATATATATACACACACATACATATATACATATATACACACATATATACTATCTAGCCTGTCTTAGGCTGGGTTCTCTCGAGAAGCAAAACTAGCAAGGTATATAAATATTTATATAAAGATATTTATATCAAGGAAATGGCTCATGCAGTTGTACAGCCTGGAACGTACCAAACCTGTAGGTCAGGCTGGAAGCTTCTCCTAATTCATTTAGCCACAGGGGCTGGCGAACCCAAAATTGGCAGGTCAGACAGCAGGGCTCTGTCTCACAGACTGTGAAGACCGATGAATCCTAAGATCGGCAGGCAAGACTGCAGGTAAGATGCTAGCTCAGTCCCAAGAACCAGAGGTCAGACAAACAGGAGCCAGGATCCAGAGCAAGCAAAAGACTGTGAGTCTTACCAGAGAGTCCACTCACATTTGATCAACTGATTGGCTCCTCTCAGCAGATCCCATCATGGAGGTGATCACAACATATCGAATCTCATCATGGAAGTGACCACATCATCATACAACTGCCAAACTACATCATAACTGCCAAACCACTGAGAATCACAGCCTAGCTAAGTTGACACACAACCTTAACAATCACATAGCCCTTTACAGAAAAAGTCTGTTAATGCCTGCCCTAGATCTAAAGGAATATGGAGGATCCAAATGAGAGTACGGCAACCAAAGTTAGAAGTATGAACCTTGGTTTTACAATCCATAGTCAAGGTCAAGATCACTTACTCAATACCAAGAAACTTGCAGGGAGATGAAGGAACTCAAGGTTATTGGTACTGGATACTCACGGGGAAAATATATATATTTTTAAAAACGGTATTAGAGATTTTAAAAATCATCAGTATATTCATCAAAAAAATTAGAAATTTCTTGGCATTATTTTTATAGCTTTAATTTGAACTACATATCGCATGTAGGGGCAGAGAGAGGCACATACAACCCTTCAATGTCTAGGGCCTCTACGTTCTCAATTCAGTGTGCAACGAAGAGTTGCGTTTCCAGGACGGGACCTTAGAGGCAGACCAAACAGAGGATCATCAACATACTGTGACTCCTTCCCTTTGTGTTCCTGTTCCTAAACACCAACTGTCATTGCAGATACTGACATGTGGCTCTTCTATTTTCCGGTAGACTATTTCAGTAACATTTCTAGCTCTACCATTTACTGTGATTTATGGGTAAATTACTTCACTCTCTTTACCTCCTGTTTCTCGTCTATTAAATGAGAATAATAGTATCTACTCACCGGATTAAATGAGATAATCCATATAGAATATTTAGAATAGAACCTGGCATACATTTAAGTATCCAGAAAATGTTCATTATTTTACATGCCTATTTAAATTGCCAATAATGCCAGCTTCATCCTAACTGGATAAACTTTAAAAGCATTCCCCTTGAGAATGGCAACCAGGCAAGGATGCCCTTTATCACCACTCTTATTCAATATTGTGCTGGAGGTCCTAGTCAGAGCAATCAGGTTAGATAAAGAAATAAAGCACATCCAAATTAGTAGGGAAGAAGTCAAAGTATCTCTATTTGCAGATGATATGATCTTATACACAGAAAACCCCAAAGAATCCACAAGAAAAATACTGGAACTAATAGAAGATTTCAGCAAAGTATCAGGATACGAGATAAACATACAAAAATCAGTTGGATTCCTTTAAATCAACAAAGAGAAACTCAAAGAGGAAATCACCGAATCAATACCATTTACAACAGCCCCCAAGAAGATAAAGTACTTAGGAATAAATCTAACCAGAGATGTAAAAGACCTATACAATGAAAACTACAAGACACTACTGTAAGGAACCAAAAGAGACCTGAGTAAGTGGAAAAACATACCTTGCTCATGGATAGGTAGACTCAACATTGTGAAAATGTCAATTCTACTCAAAGAGATCTACATATACAATGCAATCCCGATCCAAATTCCACCAGCATTTTTTAATGAGATGGAGAAACAAATCACCAATTTCGTATGGAGAGGGAAGAGGCCCTAAATAAGTAAAGCATTACTCAAGAAGAAGAACAAGGTGGGAGGCTCCACACTACCTGATTTTAGAACCTATTATACTGCCACGGTAGTCAAAACAGCCTGGTGCTGGTACAATGACAGATACATATGCCAATGGAACAGAATTGAGAATCCAGACATAAATTCATCCACCTTTGAGCAGCTGATATTTGACAAAGGCCCGAAGTCCGTTAATTGGGGAAAAGACAGTCTCTTTAACAAATGGTGCTGGCATAACTGGATATCTACCTGCAGAAAAAACTGAAACAAGACCCATACCTCACACCATGCACAAAAAGTAACTCAAAATGGATCAAAGACTTAAATACAAAATTGAAAATGATAAAGATCATGGAATAAAAAATACAGACAATGCTAGGAGCCCTAATACATGGCATAAGCACAGTACGAATCATAAGTAACAATGCACAAGCACCAGAAGAGAAACTAGATAACTGGGAGCTCCTAAAAATCGAACACTTAATGCTCATCAAAAGATTTCAACAAAAGAGTAAAAAGACAACCTACAGACTGGGAAAAAATTCTTGGCTATGACCAATCTGATCAGCGTCTAATCTCTAAAATCT
Organism: Dugong dugon; assembly: GCA_030035585.1. Classification (NCBI taxonomy): domain Eukaryota; kingdom Metazoa; phylum Chordata; class Mammalia; order Sirenia; family Dugongidae; genus Dugong; species Dugong dugon. The sequence continues at coordinate 12,969,466 of CM057480.1, read as the reverse complement.
GTAAGATACTGCAAAACCTCAACAACAAAAAGACAAATAACCCAATTAAAAAACGGGCAAAGGATATGAACAGGCACTTCACCAAAGAAGATATTCAGGCAGCTAACAGACACTTGAAGAAATGCTCACAATCATTAGCCACTAGAGAAACGCAAATCAAAACTACAATGAGATAACATCTCACCCCAACAAGGCTAGCATTAATCCAAAAAACACAAAATAATAAATTCTAGAGAAGCTATGGAGAGACTGGAACACTTACACACTGTTTGTGGAAATGTAAAATGGTACAACCAGTTTGGAAATTAATTTGGCGCTTCCTTAAAAAGCTAGAAGTAGAAGTACCATACGATCCAGCCATCCCGCTCCTTGGAATATATCCTAGAGAAATTAGAGCTGTCCTAAGAATAGATATATGCATATCCATGTTCATTGCAGCACTGTTCACAATAGCAAAAAGATGGAAACCTAGGTGCCCATCCATGGACAAACGGATAAACAAACTATGGTATATCTATACAATGGAATACTATGCAATGATAAAGAGCAATGATGAAGCTGTGAAACATCTTATAACATGGAGGAAGCTGGAGGTCATTATGCTGAGTAAATTTAGTCAGAAGGACAAATTTTGTATAAGACCACTATTACAAGAACTCAAGAAAAGTTTTAAACACAGAAGAAAACGTTCTTTGATGATTATGAGGGTGGGGAGGAAGGGTGAGGGTTAATTACTAACTAGCTAGTAGATTAGAATTATCTTAGGTGAAGGCAAGGACAGTACACACTACTGGGGAAATCAGTACAACTGGGCTAAACCAAAGCTAAGAAATTTCCTGAATACAGTCAAACACTTTGAGGGACAGAGGAGCAGGAGCAGGGATCTGGGGACCATGCTTTCAGGGGACATCTATGCCAATTGTCATAACAAAGCTTATTAAGGAAGTGTTCTGCATCCTACTTTGGTGAGTAGCATCTGGGGTCTTAAAAGCTTGCAAGCGGCCATCTAAGATGCATCAATTGGTCCCAGCTCACCTGGAGTAAAGGAGAATGAAGAACACCAAAGACACAAGGAAAGTATTAGCCCAAGAGACAGAAAGGGCCACATAAACCAGAGACTTCATCAGCCTGACACCAGAAGAACTAGATGGTGACTGGCTACCACCAGTGACCACCCTGACAGGGAACACAACAGAGAGTCCCAGATGGAGCAGGAGAAATGTGGGGTGTAGAACTCAAATTCTAGTAAGAAGACCAGACTTAATGGTCTGACTGAGACTGGAGAAATCCTGGAAAGCATGGCCCCTGGATTCTCTGTCAGCCCAGAACTAAAAAATTTCGGAGGCCAACTCTTCAGACAGGGATTGGACTGGACTGTGGGACATACAGTGATACTTGTGAGGAGTGTACCTCTTAGCTCAAGTAGATACAAGAGACTAAACGGGCAACTGCTGTCTGGAGGTGAGATGGGAAGGCAGAGAGGGTTAGGAGCTGATTGAATGGACATGGGGAATCAGGAGTGGAAAGGAGGAGTGTGCTGTCACAGTATGGGGAGAGCAATTAGAGTCACATAACAATGTATGTATAAATTTTTGTATGGGAGAAAATAAAAAAATAAACTGCCAATACTTCCCCCTGAAGAATATTTAGTAAATGTGGGAAAGGGCCAAGGAGGAGTGACATCTTTGGAATGAGAAGGAATTAGTTTTTCCTGCATCAACCCTAGATCTTTGAAGTTAAACCATGCACTATGTCTAATTTGTATAAAAATGGTTCGTTAATCACTATTCTACCCATAAGAATACAAACCACTTTGAAAAGTATTTTAGTACTTCAAGGAAAGAAAAGAGAAGGAACTATCACTGACCAATGTGCCAGCTTCTATGCTATAGCAACGTTATCTACGTAAATCATTAGAACAGTCTTATAAGGTAGATGTCATTCCCATTGACATAAGAGAAAACCAAGGCTTAGAATAACTCCTCACCTTGCTCAAGACACGTAGCTAGTGGATAGCTCTGTCATGACTCTGAAGGTTGCGCTGGGATCCTTTGGCTTTATCAGTGGTTCTCCAATCAGCCACCTAGGGGACTTTTGGCAATGTAAGAGAGGAGAGGTAGGGACTGTGCCACTGGCATCTAGTGGTTAGAAGCTTGGGATGCCACAAAACATCCTATAAGGCACAAGACAGCCCCAACTTATATGGCTCAAAATGTAAATAGTGTTGAAGTTGAGAAACCCTGGGCTATATCATGCTGCTTCCAAGATTTTTTATTTTTTTAAGAAAAGAATTGAAAATACATGTGAACAAGATTTCTAAAGGATTTCCTAAAATGGTTTTAGCTGATCATTCAGAGTTGTTGATAAAATAGACTCTTTAACTTTTATGTTTTAACATCTATCCTTTGCCTCTACCACTCTTCTCTAAGACTTGTTAATATGGCTTTTATTCCACTTCCCACACTTCCCTTCTCTTGAGAGCTGTTGCTGTTAGCAGCCGTGGAGTTGGCCCCTGACTCATGACAAAGGGTAAAATGCTTGGAGATTTTCAAGGAGAGGAGATGCTATTTGGTGTTGCAAATACCACGTCAACATTGCCCTGCATTAGCAAAATCCCCTCAGAAGAAACCAAGATACCAAACATGATTCTCAAGGCCACAGTGAATAATGTGCCAAACAGTGTAACTTAGAGTGCTCTTGAGTAATTTTTAAAACTCTAGTTGTGTCTATGATTCATGTCTCTTTAGGACTTGGGCAGACACAAGGTAGACGTTGTTGGCGCCTCACCCAACTCCCCTTCACAGGACAGGTGCACTCCTCCCTCAGCTGCTGTGAATGTTGGTTGCTAAAGGCTTACAGATGCCCCCTTCTGGGGAGTCTATACCCTAGCACTCTCGAGGAGCCAAAGGTCAATGACTGGCTGACAAAGGGTATGAAAGGCTGATCACCTTGCCTTCAGTAGGAGCAACTCTGTGATTCAGGTCATGTTCCAGAGCTTCCCGTGGGATCAGGCTGAAGCTAGACTCCAGTTGATACTACATCCTTGCCTAGGTTTCTGCTCCTGCCCTGTTCTGCTTCTCACACTCCCCTTCTCCCGAGACCTGTTGCTGTTAGCTGCCATGGAGTTGGCCCCCGACTCATGGTGACTGTCATGGATTGAATTGTGTCCCTCAAAAAATGTGTATATCAATTTGGCTGGGCCATGATTCCCAGTATCGTGTGGTTGTCCTCCATTTTGTGGTTGTAATTTTATGTTAAAGAGGTTAAGGTGGGACTATTACACCCTTACTAAGGTCACATCCCTGATCAATGTAAAAGGAGTTTCCCTGGGCTGTGGACTGCACCACCTTTTATCTTACAAGAGATAAAAGGAAAGGGAAGCAAGCAAAGAATTGGGGACCTCATACTACCAAGAAAGCAGTGCCGGGAGCAGAGTGCATCCTTTGGACTCAAGATTCCTGCACAGAGAAGCTCCTAGTCCAGGGGAAGATTGATGATGATGAGGACCTTCCTCTAGAGTCGACAGAGAGAGGAAGCCTTCCCCTGGAGCTGACACCCTGAATTTGGACTTGTAGCCTACTAGCCTGTGAGAAAATAAATTTCTCTTTGTTAAAGCCATCCACTTGTGGTATTTCTGTTACAGCAGCACTAGATAGCTAAGACAGTGACCCCATGCACAACAGAATAAAACGCTGCCTGATTTCATTACTCTATCACAATGATCGGTTGCAGACTGGACCATTGTGATCCATAAGGTTGTGATCTGTAGAGTTTTCATAGGCTGATTTTCAGAAGTAGGTAGTCAGGCCTTTCTTCCTAGTCTATCATAGTCTGGAAGCTCCACTGACACCTGCTTAGCATCATAGCAACTTGCAAGCCTCCCCTGATAGATGGGTGGGGGCTGCACATGAGGTGCATTGGCTGGGAATCGAACTGGGGTCTCCTACATGGAAGGTGAGAATTCTAAAAATGAACCACTAATGCCTCATCTCCTGAGAGCAGCACCCAATAAATCACTTTCACAAAAATAGGCACTGCAGGCTCTGTGTCTATGGGACTTGACCCAAACATACAAGGTCAACAAATCCAAATGATGATGAGTATTACAGGTCTTTCCTTCTCCATCACAATATTCTCCTTGCTCTGTGTACGTCTCTATTATTCTTCAGTCAGGGGCTAACAGAGGTGCATGTGGACAATCGGAGCCCAGAGAAGTGCAGTCAGTGATGACCCACACTCTGCCTGCTCATCAAAGGACTGTGGGCACCTGTCTCTCCAAACTCAAACTTTTCCCTGAGAGAAGCAGTTTGTCTGCTTGGCCCGAAACCAGGCCCAAAGGCAACTGCAGTTTTGCCAGACACCCAGTTCCCATCAAAGTTAATGGGGAGAAATTTTTCTATTGAATTTACACAATTAAGATTGTCAGCAGAAAATAGTCCACAAATTGTCTAATAAGACTATTATATCTTATCTGATTAGATCTAATTGAATGCTCCCCATTTCTGCTCATGATTCCTGAAGGAAGTGAGAAATATCTTCACCTACTTGTGCTACTCAGTTTAAAAAAAAAAAAAAAAAAAAAAAGCCAGATCTGGTCAATGAATAACTCAAATCACAATGATTTCCTAAGTATAATTTTGCAAGCAGTAGCTGATGAATGCTGGATTATTATTATTATTTTAGTAATGCTAGGTTCTGTAAAATGTACACCCATCAAGCTAGAGGAAAATTTGTGATTTTTTTTCTATACTCTGACCACGCTTACATTTTCAGGGTTTTTTTTTTTTTGTCTAAGTGAAGACGTACATTCATTTATTCATTCCTCAGTGTCTTAGGCTGAGTTCTGTAGAGAAGCCAAACCAGTGAAGTGAGTTGGAATCTACTCCATGGCATTGGGTTTGGGTTTTTTTTTTTTTTTTTTTTTTGGTTTATGTTTATATATACATATAGAGAGAGATTTGTAGAAGCTAGGAAGTCCCAAGTCCGTGGATCAGGCTGGAGGCTTCTCTGACTCACATAGCCACAGGGGCCAACAAATCCAATACTGGCAGGAAAGACGGTAGGTGTTTGGCTCACAGGCTGCCGAATCCCAAGATCAGGAAGTAAGATGGCAGGCCACTGGCTTACAGGCTGCAGAGGCTGACAAATCCCAAGATTGACAGGTAAGCTTCAAGTCCCAAGAATGCAGTATCCAGAGTGAGCAAGAAAGTCTACATATATTGGATGCAGGCTACACCCCCAAGAAAACTCCTTTTCAACTGATTGGCTACTCATAGCAGATCTCATCATGGAGGTGAGTACATTAAATCAGATCTCATTATGGAGGTGATTACATCATTACATGGAGCCCTGGTGGCACAGTGGTTAAGAGCTTGGCTGCTAACCAAACGGTTGACAGTTGGAATCCACCAACTGCTCCTTGGAAACGCTATGGGGGCAGTTCTACTCAGTCCCATAGGGTCACTATGAGTCAGAATCAACCTGATGGCAACAAGTTTTTGGTACATCATTATGTAGCTGCCAAACTACATCATAACTGCCAAACCACTGAGAATCATGACCCAGCCAAGTTGACACACAACCTTAACCACTACATTACATATTACTCTAATAACTTCTCTGTGCCAGGCACTGTTCTAGGCAGTGCAATTACAAAGATGAGCAAACCAGATAAGCCCCTGCCCTCTAGGAGCTCACTTTCTAATGAGGAGACAAATAAAAAACAGAATACACTAATAATATATATTATGAGATCAGATATTCATAAATGAAATGAAGCAACATTTAGCAGGATAACCCCTCATCTAAGTGGGGGAAGTAGTAGTAATTTAGTTAAGATTGTGGCATAATGTTTCTCTGATGAGATGGCAATTGAGTAGAGACTTGGATGAAGTGAGAGAGCAACGTGGATATTTGGGGAAGAGCTTTTCAGGCAAGGAGCAACTAGTACCAGTCCATGAGACTGAAACACAATTGCCAGGTTGAAGGCACACCAAGAAGGGCAATGACTGGAAAGTCCGTTACACAATGAAGCAAAATGCAAATCAGTTCTTCATAATCCCTCCTACTACTGGACAATTAGCTTCCTTTGCTCCCAGGTACTAACTGCCAGTAGCACCCAGTTATTGTGACAATTAAAAATATGCCTTGTCAAGGGATATGAACAGGCACTTCACCAAAGAAGACATTCAGGTGGCTAACAGACACGTGAAGAAATGCTCACAATCACATTAGAGAAATGCAAATCAAAACTACAATGAGATACCATCTCACCCCAACAAGGCTAGCTTTAATCCAAAAAACACAAAATAATAAATATTGGAGAGGTTGTGGAGAGACTGGAACATTTATACACTGTTGGTGGGAATGTAAAATGGTACAACCACTTTGGAAATCGATTTGGCGCTTCCTTAAAAAGCTAGAAATAGAAGTACCATATGATCCAGCTATCCCACTCCTTGGAATATATCATAGAGAAATAAGAGCCATCATACAAATAGATATATGCACACCCATGTTCATTGCAGCACTGTTCACAATAGCAAAAAGATGAAAACAACCTAGGTGCCCATCAATGGACAAAAGGATAAACAAATTATAGTATAGTCACACAATGGAATACTACACAACGATAAAGAACAACAATGAATCCGTGAAACGTCTTATAACATGGAGGAATCTGGAAGGTATTACGCTGAGTGAATTTAGTCAGTCACAAAAGGACAAATATTGTGTAAGACCATTATTATAAGAACTCAAGAAAAGGTTTAAACACAGAAGAAAACATTCTTTGATGGTTATGAGGGTGGGGAGGGAGGGAGAGGGTTATTCACTAACTAGATAGTAGACAAGAATTATCTTAGGTGAAGAGAAGGACAGCACACACTACAGGGGAAGTCAGCACAACTGGACTAAACCAAAGCTAAGAAGTTTCCTGAATACAACCAAACACTTTGAGAGACAGAGTAGCAGGGGCAGGGGTCTGGAGACCATGGTTTCAGGGGACATCTAGGTCAATTGGCATAACAAACTTTTTTTTTTTTTTTAATATTTTATTGTACTTCAGGTGAAGGCTTACAGAACAAACAGTTTCTCATGTAACAGTAGTACACATGCTGTTTTATGACTTTGGGTAACAACCCCACAACATTTTAACCCTCTGAATTCTCAGCTTTTTTTTTTTTTTTGGTGAAAATACACATAGCCAAAGATACACTGTTTCAAAACTTTTTACGTACACATTTAAGTGACATTGACTATGCTCTTCCAATTGTGCTGCCATTCTCACCCAAGATGAAGGCTTACAGGACAAAATAGCCTCCCATTTAACAGTTACTACAAATGTTGCCCTATAACAATGGTTAACAATCTCACAACACATCAACAGTACCCTTACTCAACTTGTGTTCCTGATCATCAGCTTCCTACTCCCCCTCTGCCTTCTGGCCCTTGTCACTGGACTCCTGTACCTCGTTAGTCTCATTTAGTTTTACTGGGCTGTCCACTCCCAGGCTGAACAGTGAACCTCGAAGGTAACTTCACCTCTGAGCTGAAAGGGTGTCTGGGGGCCATACTCTTGAGGTTTCTTCAGTCTCCTTTAGGCCAGTAAATCTGGTCTTTTTTGTGTGTGTGTGGGTTAGAATTATGCTCTACATCCTTCTCCAGCTCTGTCCAGAACCCTCTGTTGTGATCCTGGTCAGAGCAGTCAGCGGTGGTAGCTGGGCACCATCTAGCTGTACTGGACTCAGTCCAGTGGAGGTCTTGGTAGCTGTGGACAATTAGTCCTTTAGACTAATCTTTTCATTGTAGCCTGTTCTCTTCATTCTCCCTTGCTCCCGAAGGGATGAGACCAGTGGAGTATCTTAGATGGCCGCTCACAGGCTTTTAAGACCCCAGACACTACTCACCAAGGTAGAATGTAGAGCATTATCTTTATAAGCAGTGTCATGCCAATTGAGCTAGATGTTCCCCGAGACCATGGTCCCCAGAGCCCTCCATCCAGCAACTCAGTCCCTCGGGGAGTTTGGATGTGTCCATGGGGCCTCCATGACCTTTCCTTGTGCAGATTGTGTTAGTTTCCCATGTACTGTGTACTGTCTCACCTCTCACCCAGGATACCACTTATCTATTGCCTATTTAGTATCCCCACCCCCACCCCCCATCCCTGGTAACCAACAAGGATTGTTACATTTTGCATGTGAATTTTTTCATGGGTTTTTACAATAGACGGCTCATACAATATTTGTCCTTTTGTGATTGACTTATTTCACTCAGCATAATGTCCTCCAGTTTCATCCATGTTATGAGATGCTTCACAGATTCATTGTTGTTCTTTCTTGTTGCATAGTACTCCATTGTGTGTATGTACCATAGTTTGTTTATCCATTCATCTGTTGATGGGCACCTACGTTGTTTCCATCGTTTTGCTGTTATGAACAATGCTGCCATGAACATGGGTGTTCATATGTCTATTCGAGTGACGACTCTTATTTCCCTAGGATATATTCCTAGGAGTGGGATTGCTGGATCGAATGGTATGTCCATTTCTAGCTTTCTGAGGAAGTGCCATATCATTTTCCAAAATGGTTGTATCATTTTGCATTCCCACCAGCAGTGTATAAGATTTCCCATCTCCCCACAGCCCCTCCAACATTTGTTATTTCCAGTATTTTTGATTCGTGCCAGTAATGCCGGGGTGAGATGGTATCTCATTGTGGTTTTAATTTGCATTTCTCTAATGGCTAGTGAACGCGAACATTTCCTCATGTGTCTGTTGGCCATTTGAATGTCTTCCTTGGTGAAGTGTCTGTTCATTTCCTTTGCCCATTTTTTGATAGGATTGTTTGTCTTTTTGTTGTAGAGGTGTTGGATTTTCTTGTAGATTATGGAGATAAGACCTTTGTCTGACTTGTACTGTCCAAAAATTTTTTCCCACTCTGTAGGTTCTCTTTTGACTCTTTCGGTGAAGTCTTTTGAAGAGCATAGGTGTTTGATTTTTAGAAGATCCCAGTTATCTAGTTTATCTGTTGGGTTTTGTGTGTTGATGTTTATGGTTTGTATCCTGTTAATGCCATGTAGTAAGGTCTGAAGTGTTGGTCCTATTTTTTCTTCTATGAACTTTATAGTTTTAGGCTTTATATTCAGGTCTTTGATCCATTTTGAAGTAGTTTTTGTATACGGTGTGAGGTATGGGTCCTGTTTCATTTTTCTGCAAATGGATATCCAGTTTTGCCAGCACCGTTTGTTAAAAAGACTGTCTTTTCCCCATTTGATGGACTTTGGGCCCTTGTGGAAAATCAGGTGACCGTAGGTGGATGGATTTACATCTGGGTTCTCAATTCTGTTCCATTGGTCAATGTCTCTGTTGTTGTACCAGTACCAGGCTGTTTTGAGTACTGTAGCTGTATAGTAGGTTCTCAAGTCAGGTAGTGTGAGTCCTCCAACTTTATTCTTCTTCTTCAGTAGTGCTTTACTTATTCGGGGTTTCTTCCCTTTCCATATAGAGTTAATAATTAGTTTTTCCATCTCTTTGAAGAATGTTGTTGGGATTTGTATCGGGATTGCATTGTATTTGTAGATTGCTTTAGGTAGAATTGCCATTTTCACAATGTTGAGTCTGCCTATGCATGAGCATGGTATGTTTTTCCATTTATGTAGATCCCTCTGGGTTTCATGCAGCAGTGTTTTGTAGTTTTCTTTGTATAGGTCTTTTACATTCCTGGTCAGATTTATTCCTAAGTATTTTATCTTTTTAGGGGCTATTGAAAATGGTATTGATTTCCTGATCTCCTTTTCATCGTTCAGCATAACAAACTTTTTTAAGAAAATGTTCTGCATCCTACTTTGGTGAGTGGCGTCTGGGGCAAGTGGCCATCTAAGATGCATCAATTGGTCCCAACTCACCTGGAGTAAAGAAGAATGAAGAACACCAAAGTCACAAGGAAAGTATTAGCCCAAGAGACAGAAAGGGCCATATAAACCAGAGATTGCATCAGCCTGAGACCAGAAGAACTAGATGGTGTCTGGCTACCACCAATGACCGCCCTGACAGGGAACACAACAGGGAGTCCCTGATGGAGGAGGAGAAAAGCGGGGTGCAGAGCTCAAATTTTAGTAAGAAGACCAGACTTAATGGTCTGACTGAGACTGGAGGATCCCCAGAAGGCATGGCCCCCGGACTCTCTGTCAACCCAGAACTAAAACCATTCCTGAGGCCAATGCTTCAGACAAAGATTAGTCTGGACTATGAGACATAAAATGATACTAGTGAAGAGTGTGCTTCTTAGCTCAAGTAGATACATTAGACTAAATGGGCAGCTCCTGTCTGGAGGTGAGATGAGAAGGCAGAGAGGGTCAGGAGCTGGTTGAACAGACATGGGAAATCAGGGGAGGAAAGGAGGAGTGTGCTGTCACAGCATAGGGAGAGCAATTAGGGCCACATAACAATGTATGTATAAATTTTTGTATGAGAGATTAACTTGGAATGTAAACTTTCACTTAAAGTACAATTAAAAGAAAAAAATGCCCTGCACATCTCCAAAAACACACTGGGATGTGATATTACCCCCAGTGGAGGACTAAGCTTTATGTAACAAGAAAGTGATATTTCCCATGATCCGATTTACATTGATAAGGGTCACTGTGGCTGCTGGGTGGAAAGCAGACTGAATGGGTAGAGAGTAGAAGAAGATAGGCCATTTAGGATGCTATCACAGGGGTCCAAGCTAACTATATAAGTGGCCAGGGCTAGGAATGTTAGTGAAGTGGGAAGAAGCAGCTGGTTTGCTACTACAGTTTGAAGGTGGAACTGAAAGGATGTGCTGACATTGGAAATAATAGTGAGTAAAAAAAGAGTCACAGAAAACTCTAAGGTTTCCCATTATTATTATTTTTGTTTGCTTATGAGCGAGTATTAGAAATAATACAATGTGTTGTTACTTGCCATTGAGTTGGCTCAGACTCATGCTGACCTTATGATCATTCTTATGCTTGAGTCCATTGTTGTGGTCACTGTATTCTGAGTGTCTTGCAGCCTGGGGGCCTCATCTTCCAGAATTCTACTGCACAATATTCTGTTGTGATCCATGAGGTTTTCGTTGGCTAATTTTTGGGAGTAGCTTGCTAGGCCCTTCTTCCTAGTCTACTTAGTCTGGAAGCTCCACTGGAACCTGTCCAGCATGGGTGACCCTGCTGGTATTTGAAATACCCATGGCGTAGTGTTCGTCATCATAGCAACATGCAAACCCCCACAGCACGACAAAGGGGCAGATGGGTGGTGGAGAAATAGTAAAGAAAGCTATTTTATCCTTGTCTACTCATTTTTGTGTGCATTTGTATGTGTAAGTGCCTGTGAGCAAGCCTTTGCATTTGAAAGTTACCTCTATCCCTAAGCCAGGTTTTCTCAACCTTGGCACTACTTTGTTGAGGGACTGTTCTGTGCCTTGTAGGAAGCTGAGCAGCATCCCTGGCCTCTACCCACTGGATCCCAGTAGCATACCCCACAGTTGTGCCAATGAAAAATGTCTTTAGACATTGCCACATGTCCCCTGGAGGGCAAAATTCTCCCCAGTTGAGAACCATTGCCCTAAGAAAAAAAGTGCTAATGAGGCTGTGGTCCTGGTTGTGCTTCTAATTGTGTGATCCTGGGCAAGCCACCGAATCTTTCAGGGCATCGAATCTTTTCAGGGCTGTGTTTACCATTAAGTATGAACAAAATGTCTGCTAACCCAAGTTGGAAACTTTATAAATTGATTAATAAAGTCTTTCTTTCTGGGGAATTAACTTCTACTGAATTTCAAGGGAATAGTGCCTCAAGAAATATCTTATTGATATAAACATAAAATTAGTTTTTCTTCTGGGAATGAAAAAAATGCCCCCACAAATTATCGGACCAATTTTCTCAATCTAGGCCATAATGTGAACAGGCCAAATTTGCTAGTAGGCATTCCCAGATTCTGAAATAGCTTCTGCAATTTCCCTATTTGCAAAGGACAATTGAAGATTTACCCCCACAGCTGTCCATGTGTGATTTTTTGTGGGCCTGATTGGGCAATTTGGTCCAATAAAGTGTAGCTTTTGGTTGACGATATTGAATTATGGTAGGCACTGCTGGGGAGTATTTTTCTACTCTTCTGCCCAATTACAACTGTCAATAAACAGATGAAACTGTCAGAACGGACAGAGATTTAGTGCAATCTCTTCTGTCTCCCATAACTCCCAAGAGTTTTTTAAACTATTTCCTCCAAATAATTGCATGGTATTTCTTACCCACACCAAAATTTGAGGTTGGGGGTGCTAATAAGCAGAAGGATGGTGCTTATTTGAATAAAATGACACTCAGATCGGCTCACCTTTCACCTCTAATTAGAGGAGCATCAGGACCATCACTTACATCTCTTGACCTTTGGTCTTGGACTTTGCTCACCACCCCTGCGATGCCTGTTGTTTCACCAGATATTAAGGAAGCACATAGATCTATGGATGGACTGTGGAGGTGTGTTCACAAATTCATGGATACAACAGAAAAGTCAAACTGCATTGTTATAAGTTTGTCCATGTGTTGTAAGATGGCTAAATGCTATTGTGAGTGTTTGTGTGTCCTCTATTTGGATGACCTATTATGCAAGCTTTCCACTTTATGAAATCTATGGATGCTTTTTATTAAATGAAAAGGGTAAATCAATTGTCTATATTTATCCCAACGTTCTAGCTTCTCTAAGCTTGGCCACTGCTAGAGTCTTTTAAGGAATGCAGAGTCAGCTGGAATGTGCCTGATGCTTTTTTGGCTTTTCCTGAACTCTAGGATGCCAAGAATTTCTCTCCTGGCTTTATTCAGTGGTCAATGAGTGGTGCTAAGTGGAGGATTTATTCTGATTCTTGGCATTGATCAATTAAGCACCTATGTGCATAGAAGGAGCCCTGCTAGTGCAACGGTTCAGTGGTTGGCTGCTCACCGACTGAAAGACTGGTGGTTCAAACCCACCCAGGGGCTTTGCAGAAGAAAGGCCTGGAGATCTGCTCCTGTAAAGATTACAGCCTAGAAAAACCTATGGGGCAGTTCTTCTATGTCGCATGGGGTCTGTATGAGTTGAAATCAATTTAAGGGCATCTAACAATGGTTAAGGTTTGGCTGCTAACCAAAAGATTGGCAGTTTGAATCCACCAGCTGCTCCTTGGAAAGCCTACAGGGCAGTTCTACTGTGTCCTACTGGGTCACTATGAGTCAGAATCGACTCAGCGCAACGGGTTTGGTTTTCGGTTTTTTAACGACTACAACACACGCATACTGTGGTACCAAGAGGTTTGCGTGTGGTCACTTTGAAACGTGTGATGGCTTTCATTACTCCGGTGACGATAGGCAATTGGGCTTTAGGAAGATGGCAGTGATGTGGCCCACCATGCAGAAGACCCAAGATTGATTGAGTACCATAGCGCTGCAGAGTTCTGTCCAGCAGGGCTTTACCTGGAAAAGTGGTTGGATAAGAAAACAAACCACACTGATAGCCCCAGGCAGATCATCAGCACACGGTAGAATTCATCACACCTAATTGTTGTAGGTTCTAAGATTTTCACTGGCCCAAGGAATTGCAAAAAAAAAAAAAAAATTTCTTTCAACAAATATTTGAAGCCTAGTTGTCACAAGACTTAATGCTAGGAAATAAGGGGAATACAAGGGTCAGTAGAACATAGGAGCTACCCTCAAGGAATTGATAGTTGCATGGGTCAAACTGTCATGGGAAGTTCTAATGTTACTGCATATATATGACAAAATGAAATGTGTACTATGATAGAGGAGGTGGTCTAATATTGTAGAATAACAGAAGAAAGTACAAGTAATTGTAGCTATAAAAGGAGCTGTCGTAGTGGAGGTAACAATAAAGCAGAACCTTGAAGAATAAGAAGGCTTTCAGTTGTATTTTTAGGCTGAGAGACTACAGGTAGTCCCTGACTTATGACGTATTGGAGCTATGACGAACCATACTTAACGACCATCAGTGTACCAGGAACACTGCATCTTTCTAGGAGGAAGTTATGGGAAAATGCATGCAGAGGCTATAAAAAAAAAAAACCAAAACTGAGTTATGTGAACATGCTCCAAGCATTTGATCAGAACAACATGATGGGAGAGATCAGTAGAAAAATTGTCCATATGGTAACAACGCTGAATTTAGAACTTGATATGGCTAATGTGGAACAGCTCATAAATCACGAACAAAGGGAATTGACAGATCAGAACTTAATGCACTTTGAAAAGGAAAGAAATACTGAAGAAGAAAGAAATAATGAGGAGGAAGGAGAGAAGTTGTCAAAAAAAACTTTACAGTGAAAGGATGAGCTGGAGTTTCTTCTAAACTAAGTCAGGGGCTTCAGTTGCTTGAAAACATAAACCCAAATACTGATGGCTTTGCTAAAGTCGATTCGAGAAGCAGTGACACATTACTGGGAAATAGATGAAGAAAAAAAGAAAAAGAACATACAGACAACTCTGACCAATTTTCTGACTAGAAACGCTGTCCCCATTCCCAGGGATAATCCAGATGATCCAGAGCGTTCCACAAGTGGAATTATTACCACCACTGACAAAATGCCAATGTTGTCAAACTCTTCTTCATCATCAGAGTAAGTTTACATGATTTGTGTGTATATGTATGTGTGTATAGTCGGCCCTCCGTATCTGCGAGTTCCCGATCTGAGAATTCTACCAAACTCTGATGAAAATAATTCAAAAACAAAAAAAGTCTTTTTTCTTGTCTTTACTCCCTAAACAATACAGTATTACAACTATTTACGTAACATTTACATTGTATTAGGTATTATAAGTAATCTAGAGATGATTTAAAGTATATGGGAGGGTGTGCGTAGGTTACATGCAAATACTATGCCATTTTATATAAGGGACTTGAGCATCTGTGGATTTTGGTATCACGAGGAGGGGTGTCCTGGAACCAATCTCCCACACATACCAAGGGACAACTGTATGTATGTATGTATTAAAATATATCTGTAAGTTTATATGTAATGTTTCCAACCCCCAAAGACAAACAAACAGTGTACAGTGAGTGTATCAGTTAGGATGTTTCCTACTATAAGCAATAGAATACTTAAAATGGCTTAAGCTAGTGCTTCTGAAAATTTGCTGTATGTACAAGTCACCTGGGGACCTTGTTAAATTATAGATTATGATCCACTATTTCTGGGGTAATGCCTAAGCTTCTGCATTTTTAACAAGTTCCAGGTGATGTCATTGTAGTTCGTTCTCTGACGACACTTTGAGTAGCAAAGACTTTTAAAACAAGGCTTTGTATTTTCTCACATAGCAAAGGTTTGGAGTTAGGTGGTTACAGGGATCGTTTAGTAGCCCGAATGACACCAATAAGGACCCAGATTCTTTTCATCCTTCCACTCCCCATTCTCCACATACTAGTTTTTGTCTTCGGGCTTGTCCCTCATGGTCTCAAGATGGCTGCCCACAGTTCTAGACATCATACATAAAACCCAGTGCTGTTGAGTTGATTTTGACTCATCAGGACTCCATAGGGTTTCCAAGGCTGTAAAATCTCTATGGAAGCAGACTGCCACATCTTTCTCCTGCAGAGTCGCTGGTGGTTTCACACACAGACATGGTAAAGTGTACAATCAGTGGAAGAAGAGGGATCTTTTTCCTCTTGTGATTCTTTTTATTAGCGAGAAAGGCTCTTATCTTACACCCGCCAGCAAGCTTCCCCTTAGGTTCCATCAACTGGAATCGTGTCTGATGCCCATCCTCCACTGCAAGGACAGCTGGGAAAGCAGGTGCCTGAAATTTTCAGCCTCTGTAGTGAGATATGGGCTCTGTTGGAAGCACGGTGTGAGGAGAATGTTTATTGGATGGCCAGCCAACTCTGTCTGCTACAGTGGGGCTGAGGTTCTTGGAAAGCTTAAATGTCCATGGAAATCTTGAAGAGCTTGGGATGCCCCATGAAGTTAGCACACGGAGGGGGTGATTGGAATCCATCACAGCATGGTTTACTCAGATTAAGTCAGGCGCCTTACTTTACCTCAGAGCCATCTCCACTTATTGATCTAAGCTTCACCATCCACGCCTTCTGTTGTCTTGATTTCTATCATAGCTTGCTAAATGATCTAACTATCCACATGCCTCCCCTTACACCTCCTATCCATCCTCCAGAAAAAAAGCCAGTGAGCATTCTAGCCTGCAAATGGGTCTGTGATGTAACTTGTTCAAAATTCTTGAATTAATGGTCCCCATATCTTTCAGGATAAAATATTAACTTCATAGTATAGCCTTTGAGTCGCATTATAATTTCCTCTCTGCTGCTTGTCCAACCTCACCTGCCAACACTCCCCAAAGTTAAAATCTTTGATCCTGAGGAGAATAAGAGAAAATAATTTTTGCTAGAACCTATGATTAAGTTCTGTGGAGACAGAGTCATCTACTTAAGAATTCCTTGCAATATCTCTATGAAGATCGTGAGAGCAATTTCTGGGCTTCCCCTGACTTGGAGCATATGCACTTTCCGATCCACTCCATAAACCAAATGCTTGATCATGAAGGTCATCTGCAAATATGCCAG
The DNA here is from genome assembly GCA_030035585.1 of Dugong dugon. Taxonomy (NCBI): domain Eukaryota; kingdom Metazoa; phylum Chordata; class Mammalia; order Sirenia; family Dugongidae; genus Dugong; species Dugong dugon. The sequence continues at coordinate 12,952,892 of CM057480.1, read as the reverse complement.
GAGACTTTAATAGTGTGGACTCCAGCCTTAACCACATAGCATATTCACTAGGAGTGAGAGTCATCTGGAGTTAAAGTTCATATTTCCTTAACATTACCCTTAGTTTGCTGTTCCTTTTATGATTCATTAATTTTTACCCAAGATTAGAAAATTTCTGGCTTATTAACTTTTCAATATGTACGAACTTTTATTATCAGTATCTCTGTCCACCCTCTAATTACTTTTTTCATTCTGCCAGATGTAGGACATAAACTACTTACTTTTCCTACCTACCTTCCCCCTGCCCTGAAAATATCTCTTTAGTGAAATCACCGGCATGGAGCCTGACATATCCTAGGTGCTTAGTAAATGCTTTTTCCATTGTCTTCCTTAGGCAAACATTTATCGGGCACCTTTTATCTGGTCTGGGTGCTACGAAGATGAAGACCCAGCCTTCCCCCTCTGACAATGCTAGTCTGCTGATTGTCACATTGGAGGTACGTGCACAGAACAATGGAAATGGGGAGGAAATAGTCGGTAGTCTGCCTGGAGAGTCAGGAAGGGCAACTCAGGGAGGGTGTTGGAGGCAGACACGTGAACACTAAGGAGAAGCTGGCTAGGTGAGTTGGGGTTGCCAGGCAGGATTCCAGTGAGAAGCATGAGAGGGTGGTGACTTTGGGGGGAGGGAGTACTGTGAGCAGCTAAGCTTGGCTGGACCATAGAAGGGGGAATGGCAAGAGATGAGGCTGGTGAAATAGGCAGACAGGAGATTTTAATGAGACTTGTAGGCTGCGTAATGGAGTAAATATTTTATCATGAACCACTGAAAATTTTGAGCAAGGCAGGTCACGGTCACACTTGCAGCCTGGCTGAAAGGATCACTCTGGCTGCTGTGTGGAGAATGACAGAGGAGAAGGCAGAACTGGGACTAACGAGACGTTTTTGGGAGAGTCTTACAGTACGGAAATGAGAGATAAGGTTCTGAATCAAGATAGCCATGGGCGTGGGGTGGGGTGGGGGGAAATGGTGAGGTGGCACAGTGGTTAAGAGCTCAGCCGCTAACCAAAATGTCAGCAGTTCAAATAAATCCACCAGCCACTTCTTGGAAACCCTATGGGCAGTTCCACTCTGTCCTATAGGGTCGCTATGAGTCGGAATCAACTCAGCGGCAATGGGTTTGGTTTTTTTGGTTTTTAGACCTTAATATAGAAGAGATTTTTAGGAGGTAAACGATACTGTTTGGTGGTGTACATGGAAGGCAAGGGAGAATATGACTTAAGGGTAAATAATATGGAGAGTATAGAGGAGAATGTGACTTCCAGGTCCCCTCATTTGGAAAAGATGCCACTTTGCTTAAATTATTGCACGTACGGAGGTGTGCACCAGGCGTACCCAACAACCTGCGCACGTAACTCGATCCTGATTCCTGGTAAAACTCACTAGCAAGTACCTCTCCCCACTTAACTCTTCTGGAAGTGAGCACTGTGGCTCACAGAAACAGAACATTGGCCACATGTGACTACGGCAGTTGTCCTCTTGGGTACGATCTCTATTTTTATTGAACAACTGTCAGTAGGCCACACAGCATTGCCAACAACACACTGAAAATAGAATGAAGGCAATTACCTCAGCAAAGATTAACGCAGAAAGTAAAAATTACACTTATGTAATGCTCAGCTTCCAGGCTTTGGAACCAGCCTGTGGTTGGTTTCTCTGTGTCTGCTGCAGCATAATAACAGGAGGAGCCCACCGGCGCCCATTTGAGAGGGACCCACCCTCTCCATCCCTCCTTCTTCCTGTGTGCTCTAATCCTTTTCTCAGAGCAGAATGCCAGAACACAGAGCTGTCCCCCCACACCCCGTGATTTCCCAGCCCGACGCTGTGAACAGATGAGAGATAATACTAGTTAACAATATATCATATCAGCGCTCCTCTGGTGTTTGGCAACTACTTGTCCGTAAACTTAGGTAAAATGCTTGCGTTTAGGAGTATGTCAAGCCAGTGAGGGACTTGCGATGATTTTGGTCAATCCTCAAGTCTTGAGGGATTCAGTGGCTTGTCCATGGGTTCCTTTGTCTCTTAAGTTTAGAGAAAGAGCTGGAACCCCAGTCTCCATCCCCAACAAGGGCATTTTCCTCATTCCCTTGGTTTCTAACAGTGAAATGCGGATAGTCAGTGGAAAGCTTTCTTGTCAAATCCCTGAAACACCCCCCAGTGGGTGGAGAAAACTTTAATACAAAAGAAGAAAATCAACCCCATAATTAGATACAGAACTGACTCCAGACCAAGTAGCAGAAATATTGTGCTGCCTTCCCTAAGTGCTACAGAAGGAGGAAAGAAAAGCCTACATCAGCAACTTGATGCTTACATGTGGGTCTAATGGAACGGTACCATTTTCATAAGATGCAAATAATAACGAAAATAGCTATGATGGAATGCAGAAGGAACAAGAACAAATAATTGCTGAGCTACTTCAGCATCAATTGTTAATGTCATCCTGCTATTTTTTGCAAATCTCTAGCATTGCAAATTGTACGGTTCACTGTATAAATTCAGTTGTAGTAATAACAACAGAGCTTCGAACTAGTTTGTCTGGTTCAAACCCCTGCTGAGGATTTGTATTTCTAACAAGTTCCCTGCTGAGAATTTGGATTTCTAGTAAGTTCCTAGGAAGTTACACATCAGAATCACCTGGGGATCTTGTTAAAAGGTAGATTTTGATTCAGTATATCTGGGGTGGAAATGCAAAAGAAAAACAGGTGAAATTTGCGCTACAGATTAGTAAGTGAGCAGAAGTAAGCTGGTGCCTATCTTAACCTGTTGAAACCCGTTGCTGTCGAGTCAATTCCGACTCATAGCGACCCTATAGGACAGAACTGCCCCACAGGGTTTCCCAGGAGCAGCTGGTAGATTCGAACTGCCCACCAGGGCTCCATGCATACCTTAGTTATTGGGTAATCTGTCCCTGGAGATGAATTTTTAAGTTTTGTTTTTGTTGTCCTTTGTAGAGAAGGAAACTGACGTTCATAGAGGTTTTGAACTTTCACAAGTGTGGATCCAGTCTTTTAAAACTTTCTATTTGGAAATAGTTCTGTATTTACAGAAGAACTGCAAAGATAGTACAGATCGTTCTCATGTATCTTTCACTCAGCTTCCCCTAATGTTAATATTTTTCATAACCATGTAGACCTTTTTTTTTTATTTTTTTATTTTATTGTACTTCAGGTGAAGGCTTACAGAACAAATAGTTTCTCATGAAACAGTAGTACACATGTTGTTTCATGACATTGATTAACAACCCCACAACATATTAACCCTCTAAATTCTCAACCTTTTTTTTTTTTTGGTGAAAATACACATAGCCAAAGATACACCGTTTCAAAAATTTCTACATACACAGTTCAGTGACATTGACTACGCTCTTCCAATTGTGCTGTTATTCTCACTTAAGATGAAGGCTTACAGAACAAAAGAGTTTCTCATTTCACAGTTACTACAAATGTTGCCCTGTGACAATGGTTAACAATCTCACAACACATCAACAATATCCTTATTCAACCTTGGGTTCCCTATCACCAGCTTCCTTGTCCCCTTCTGCCTTCTGGCCCTTGTCACTGGACTCCTGTACCTCGTTAGTCTCATTTGGTTTTACAGGGTAGACCTTTTTTTTTTTTTTTTTTAATACAGCTTTCTGGAGACATAATTTTGATACCATACAATTCACCCATTTAAAATGTACAAGTCAATGGTTTTTAGTATTTTCACAGATATCTGCAACCATCATCGTAGTCAATTTTAGAACATTTTCATCACCTCAAAAAGAGCCCTTGTATCCTTTAGCTATCACTGCCTATTTCCTCCCCATCCCTTGTTGTTGTTAGCTGCTGTGGAGGTTCCCCAGACTCATGGTGACCCATGTACATCAGAACGAAATGCTGCTGGGTCCTTTGCCATCCCTATGATCAACTACTGACTATAGATTGGACCATTGTGGTCCATAGCGTGTTCAGAAGTAAACCACCAGACTTCCTAGTCCATCTTAGTCTGGAAGCTTGGTTGAAATCTGTTCAGCATTGTAGCAACATGAAATTCTCCACTGACAGATGGGTGGTGGCTGTGCATAAGGTGTTTTAGTCGGGAATCGAACCCAGGTCTCCTGCATGGAAGGCAAGAATTCTACCGCTAAACGGCCACTTCCGTCTCTCTAACCCTAAGCAACCACTATCCTACTTTCTGTATCTGTAGTCTTCCTTGTTATAGACATTTTATATGAAATCCGTATAAATTATATGAAATCCATATAATATGTGGTCTTTCGTTGCTTGCTTCTCTCACTTAACATAAGGTTTTCAAGGTTCATCCATATTTTAACATGTATTGGAGCTTCATTTTTATGGCCAAATTATATTCCATTGTATGGATATACCACAATTTGTTTATCTATTCTTCTGTTGATGGACAGTTAGGTTGTTTCCATTTTTGGCTAAAGATCAAAATGTCCACTACATTATGCTGCTAATAAAGGTGATTGGAGAGCATGGTTTTATATCTGTAAGGACCTGGACGGTGGCCTAACATATCACTCCTGAATTAAATTGACTCATCTCTCCAATCACTAACTGAAGACTTTCCCATGAAGGCAGGCCTTTAACCACATAGTGTATCCCAATGTGCATGTCCTATGGGCTTGCTACCTCCAAAAGAGAGGAACATAATGGATAATGATCAGTTTCTTCTTTTAAAATCATTGATCAGGTAATTTGATCCTGTCCCTTAGGGATCAGGAGTGAATGGGCCAGAGAGAAGACTTAGCTTGTGTTCCCCTAGAAGCAGACCCTGAGATAAGGGTGTGAGTTCAAGTAGCTACCACAAAGTTCTGGTAGTGGCCTAGGTGAAGTGAAACATTGAAGGGAAGAAAGTCAACAAAGCGTTCACTTTTGAACAAGTTAGTGTAATGGGCAACTGGGGACCGACCATACTGAGGATCTCTAGTAGATGGTGTAGAACATGCCTCAGAGTTATACCAACTGAGGAGGAGGGAGTGGGATATTTATCCATCAATTCCCACCAGCCACTGGGGTGGGAGCATTATGTCCCTTAGCACTTTCAACCTACCTCTTAAAAGACCAGGCATAGAGTAGCAGGTGTTTGCAGCTGGAAGTTGTGGGGTTGGGAAAGGTGATACCAAGGAAATGTGGGTGGAGCACCAACATCTAAGAGACTAGGAGTGTTATGAAGTCCCCTCATGGAAAGGCCAGAGGAAGAGGAATAGAGCTTCCACCTTGGCAATGAGACTTTGCAAAGAAACATGACTGGTGCATCCTGGAGGCGGCACCACAGACCTTCACTTACTTGTCCATAAAATGGAGATTAATTCTGTCTTCACTAAACCCTTGATATTTAGAGACAGAATGATATATGAAGCAAAATGCCAGTCAGACCCTGCCCCCTTTCAGCTTCTTGCCCCCGAGGAGATTTCTGCTCTATAGAGAAATATGTTAACTTGTGAGTATGGTATGATAGAGCATACATTTTGGAGACAGTCAGTCCTGGGTTCAAATCTTAACCTCAACCATAGAGCCTGGTGTCCTTGAGCAAACTGCTTAATCTCTAAGAGCAAGCTCGCTCAATCCACGGTTGCCCTTCCTCCCAAAGGTCTGGTCAGAAATTAAATAAGATATTCGAAGACACTTAGCACAGTGGTTGGTTTATAGTGTAAGTTCAATAGATAGTCTTATTTCTACTGGAAGTAAGGGAGAGCTACAACAAAGCAATACATTGACTCATTCAACAAATATTTATGAAGCCCCTACCATATGGAGAATTCTATTCTCATGGTCAGGGAATAGGGACAAAGGATCCAAATCCCTGCCCTCATAAAGCCTACATTCTTGTAAATCACAAACACTGGGACACTGTTTTTTACATTTAAGTTCCTATTTGTATTGTCTGGGATAATAAGGTTCAATTTACATTGTTCATCATGTTTTCAGTTTCTCAAAATGTAAGCTTCGTGACAAAGCATCCCCAAATGCTCTTTCTCCAACCTTTAATCAAATATTTTCTGAGAGGCAGTTCTCAATTCCTTCTTCACTATTGCATTAGTTGGAATTCTTTGGGTCCCAAGTAGCAGAAAACAAATCTGAACCAGTTTAAGCAAAAAGGTGAATTTATTGAAGTGAGAGGATGAATTAAAAACTGCAGGAGAGCAGAGACAAGGCTATCCCCTCAAATAGCTGGAGTGAGGGACTCAGACCCTGCGGAGTCACTCTGTGTCTCACATCTGTGCCTGTGTGTCTCTCCGTGCAGCACAGCTTTCTCCACGTGGCAGAAAACATGGCTGCTCATGGCTCCTAAGATTTACATTTTGTAGCTTTAACCACTAGAAAGACTATCTCAATCCTCCTTGTCTTCCAGTCCACAACTCCCAGGGAAGAAACTGATAGTTCTAGCTTGAGACAGGGGTTCTGTATTATATCTTTTAGCTTCATAGCTGCATGACATAATTATATGGCTGGGGAACTAAGAGTACACACCTAGAATCCCATAGCTGCGAGTACTACCTGTCAAGACGTAGAACCCCCAGAAGGCTGATTCTCATGTTGTGGTTTCCTTTCTGCCATGAAGACCGTACATATAACAGCTCTGAAAGCTGGAGACGTGAAATGGGGAAAAAGAATAGTGCTAGAAGAGGCTATGTCTTATTCAGTCCTCACAAAGTGTCCATTAGTAGAAGTAAGCCAACAATACATTACTTCCTGCAAATTTGTCAAGCATATTCAAAACAAACACATTAAAAAATGATTATTCACCATTTTTGCATCAGGGAAGTAATAATAATGTCTTTACTGCACATATTAATATTCTTGGTGCTTCCAAAGTACTGTGGAACTTCAAAACATGTTCCAGTTTCAGAGAATTAATTAGCTCCCCTGTGGAGTGGCTCATGAGCAATATTGCCATTTTGGAGATGGAACGATTGAGTTGAAAAGGGAAGGGGTGTTGAATTATCGTATTCATCTTTTCAGTAAGTATTTATCAAACACCTGGTCCATGCATGGCTCTGGGCTGAGGGTTATGGAGGTGTAAACTGATTGAAATAAAGTCTCTGCTCTCAGGGAACTTACAGTCTAGCAGGGCAGGCAGACTTGTCAACAGTTAGCGCTGATAAAAGTTAAAACATAAGGCCCAGATAAGATGTATAAACACAAGAAGCTAGAGGAAACTATGAGATAGGGCTGGAAAACAGGTTAAATTGCAGAGGCCCGTGAAAATCATGACAAAAAATTTGGTCTTATTTATGTGGAATAATCACTATGATTTTCAAGAAAAAGCACAGACATTATTATGAATTCATTTAACTGGCTAGTCCTCAATTCTTGCTGAACTGATTTCAACAAGTGGGGAAAAAGTGGATTCTTCTGCTTCAATCATTCAAATGATTTAACTAGTTGACGAGTTCACTTTTCCTGGTGAGTTCTACATTAGAATTGAGAATATCATAACGACTGGATTCTTTATCATCTGGCAGAAGTCTGATTCCTATTAGGGTTCTCTCTGTGAACCTAATCACCGCGTGGGGAAGAAGTCTACAAGAACTTATGAAGAGACCCACGCGAAGAAATCCATGCCGAGAGAAACTGAGGTCCCTGGCCCTGAGCTCCTGCTGAACACTCAGCCAATGACCAGCACAGCCTGCTGGGCACGTGAGTGAGCCTGTGTGGAAGTGGGTCCTCCTGAATACAGCAGCCTCACGCTGAACTGAGGAGAGGAGAAAACCATCCCCACTAAGCCTTGCCCACATTTCAGATTCTGGCTAAAGACATGATTGTAGTTATTTTAAGCTATGAAATTTTATGATGGTTCATTATATAGAATAGTTAGCTGGAACACCTTTCCACAAAGAATTCATAATATTAACATCTTCTTGCCTGGATTCAAGGAGCCCTGGTGGTGCAGTGGTTAAAGGGCCTGGCTGCTAACCAAAAGGTCAACAGTTCAAACCCACCAGCCGCTCCATGAGAGAACGATGTGGCAGTCTATTTCCCTAAAGATTTACAGCTTTGGAAACCCTATGGGCAGTTCTACTCTGTCCTGTAGGGTCGCTGTAAGCTGGAATTGACTAGATGGCAGAAGGTTTGGGTTTTGGTTTGGTGCCTGGATTCCATTTATTCATTAGACAGCAGGGTTTCAGGCACCCCACTCTACTCCTGGTCTCAGAGGAATTCATTTCCATTTCTGTAACAGAATCTCAAAGAGGGAATAAAATTCAAGTTCAAGGAATTTCCTTTATATGCAAAACTTTCTGCAACATAATGATTTTAAAAGCTTGCATCCCTCTTGACAAAGAAAGTTTAATTGACAACTCGACTAAATGATATCCGGCTTCACATTGCTGGAACATTTTCAATATACACGGCCAAGTTTTACAAAGCTACACCTCTGTCCCTGAGGGGCCACTAATGTGGGTGTGAAGGTCACTAAATCTCATGGCCCTCCCATGTGAAGCCTCCTTCTCTCATTCACGAATCAAACTTACAAACAGCTTCTGATGCTGTCTCTTCCCTGTTCTTTTTTTTTTTTTAATTGACTCTCAAGACAAAACAGGAGCAGCCACCAATCAGCTCTTCATGTTTCATTGAGTAGGACTTGACTTCTGGTTGCTACGAAACAAATCTAAGTTTATACTGGAGGTGACAAACTCTATGCCCTGTCATTTGTCCTTTGTATAGCCTGGGTGACAACAATAGTCGGCAAGTCATGTTGATGATTATAGGCATCAACTAGAGCAGAAAGCATCCAAGTCTAGAGGTTGTCTATGTCAATAGTGAGATGCTTTTTGTTATTTTAATTAAAAGAAGGCTAAATTAAAAACACATTTCATTCCTTTTTTGATTATTATACAAGAAATAAGAAAAAAAAGATAACCATAATTCCAGTATTAGAAGGGATAAACCAAACCTATTGCTGTTGAGTCAATTCCAACTCATAGCAACCCTAAAGGACAGAGTAGAACTGCCCTATAGGGTTTCCATGGAGCGGCTGGTGGATTCAAACTACTGACCTTTTGGTTAGCAGCCAAGCTCTTAACCACTGTGCCACCTATTAATAACAGAGTATTCCTCTAGACAGGAGTATCTCTCTCTCTTCCCCACCCCCCACCCCTTCCTCCTTCCTTTCCTCCCTCCCTCTCTCTCTTACAAAAACAGGTATTATACCTTAAATTCACCTTCATTCATTTGTCACCAAAAGGAGTCATACTGAGATTTTACTATGTACTAGGCACTGTACTAAGTGGTTCACAAATAAAATTTCACTTAGAATTCACAACAACTTTATGAGGTAGATAACATCAACGCAATTATACAGTAGGGGAATTGGAGGTTTAGGTCTAAGACCAGGTAGCTAGTAAATAGAAAAGCATGGCTTCGAACATAGATCTGTCAACTCCAGATTTTAATTTTTACTATTCTACCCCTAATCTGGTGCAACTGAATTTTTCCAGCTAAAATATATCATAAACATCATTCCTGACAACATTCTCCTATTCACCTACAGAACCATTTAATACCTGACTACTACTCCATTGTATATATTTACAAAATATTTCACCATTCTGCTCTTGTTAGACATTTGAGTTCACTTTTGTGTGTTTTCAATTTTCCATGAAAATTTGCAATGAATACCCTTGTAGATCAATCTTGTACATCCTTAATTATTTTCTGAGGATGAATTTCTAGAAGTAGAGTTGTTGGGTCAATGGCATGCAAGAATTTTATGCAATACTAATGCCAAATTTTCATTTAAAAAGATTATACCAAATTATATACCTACTGTCTTAAGGTTTGAGCCCTGCTGGCACAGTAGTTAAGATCTCAGGCTGCTAACCAAAATGTCGGCAGTTCGAATCCACCAGGTGCCCCTTGGAAACCCTATGGGGCAGTTCTACTCTGTCCTATAGGATCACAATGAATCAAAATTGACTTGACGGCAACAGGTCTGGTTTGGTCTTAAGGTTAGCTAGAGAAATAAAAACAATAAAAACAAATTTGTATATCTATATATAGATAGTCATATATCTATATCTATCTACAGAGAAATTTATTTTAAGGACTTGGTTCACACAATTGTGGGTACTGACAAGTCTAAAATCTGTAAGCCAAGCAACAGTCTAGAAATTCTAGCAGTCTTGTGTCCCGAAATCTGTAGGTCAGGTGACAGGAAGAGTTGGGGAGTTTAGCAAGATGTTTATGTATAGTCTGGAGGCAGGATAGTCTCTCAAGAAACCTCCCTTTTTGCTCTGATTGGATGAGGACCATCCACTTCATGGAGGGCAATCTGCTTTACTTAAGGCCAACTGATTTCATCACACGTAACTACTTCACAACAGCATCTGGACTAGTGTTTGGCCAAACAACTGGGCACCATAGCCTGGCCAAGCTGACACAGAAAATTAACCGTCACACATGCCATCCGTGTGTACCTGTGTTTCGTTCCTAAAACCTCATTTAAAAAACAAAAACGAATAAATAAAACTTCAAACTACAACCTTTCAAGTCATAAAAATCTTAGAAAACAAAATACATCTTAGGAGGTATTTTGTCTAATCTCCTACACATTGTGGAGCTTTGTCATAGAGCACTCCTGATTTGGGGTATTCATTCGGTAATTTATGGGAGGTGGGGGCAGAAAACAAAAAATGATTTTCAACATTCCTAAACTACAGAGCCCGTCTCTTCACCTTTCAGCAACGAAAACACTGCTCCAACTGTTCTAAAATGCATCCAGAATAAGAAAGCCTCATTGGAAATGAAACCTTGGCAGGCCTTCCACATACTTGACACAGGTCACAAAATGATAAAGATTTTTTGGTCACTGTCCACCTGGAATAGGTTTGCTCTAGGTGTTGGTAGCTGAATACATAACTCTTGCTCTATGCAGTTGCTCAACAGCCTGCTTCTTTTTTCGCTTTGGGAATTCAGCAAACAGAGGCGGCAGAAACAAAAATGTAATAAATACTTTTGCATTGCCAGGTCGTGGCAAAGGGGCTGAGTGTAATTATATTTGGTTCCCTACCCCCAGAAACTCATGAGTTTCCTGATCCCTAAGTCACTTTAATGGTAGGGACACTGGGATTTAGCTATTCTTGCGAAAGGAAATGACCTTCAACTGGATAAACATTCCTAACATTCCTCGTTTACCCATTAGAGGCAAACACTACAGGATATTGTAGCAGAAACAAAAAAAAAAAAAAATGAGTACAGGTAACTAAAGCAATAGAAACCTGTAAGTATGGACGTTCTGCAAGTGATTGGCAAATACGACTCTGTGACAGCAAAGAGAAGAAGGGATGAAGGGGGCTGGTTAATTCGGCTTGAGGTGGTGGTAGGGAGAATAGAAAGGGCTTTTCGAAGAGGGTGGTCTTTGAGCTGGGCTTTGAAGGGTATGGGTTTACCCAGCAGCGGCTGTAGAGGCGAGGGAGGCGGGCTCTTTTGCCCCAGATTGGCTTCTGGTGCAGATTTGATCATTAAAATATGAAATAAGTACATCACTAAAATTAATAACTTACCTTCTTCTTAAAAAACAAAACCACTTTGTAAGAGGCCTGTAGATTCCATTTCGGCTGCACATTTCAAAGTCATCCCTGGACGGAGAAGGGAAAATGGAATTCTCCTTTCTCCTTTTGCCTAGGGACACTGACTTGGTTGAGGGTAGGGATCAAGGCACAGGACTAAGGGAAAAACTGCTGGGGAAACTAACTGAAGAGGCGACTGATTTTGAAATCCAGTCGTGGAGCCTTCAGAGCGGGCGTCCCACCTTCCTCAATCTCCCCCACAAGAGCCGAGCACGGAGCCCAGCTCCCAATAGGCATCATTTGTCGAATTCATTTTAAGCATCCGCCTTTTTCCCCATTAGAGGGCAATCGACCTATCGCTTTTTGTCCCAGCTTAATTCACCTCGAATCTCAGTAGTTAAAAAAACAGGAGAAAGAATGGGGCCGCAGCATCCTGCAAGTGAGCTGTGCCGGGGGTGTGAGGAAGGAAGGCGGGGGCGGCGGAGGGAGCCAGCCCTCCCACCTCGGCTCACCTCCTGGCTCAGCAAGGCTCAGCCCCCGCGCCCTCTCCCCATTCCGGACCCCCCACCCGGGAGGCGAGAGGGTAGCGCCGGCCAAGCAGTGGCAGAGCGCTGACCGTCACGTTCGTTCCCTGCTGCTTTTCCAGTCCCCAGCCTCCTGGCCCCTCCTCCCTCATCCCCTGCCGGGGTTTGGAGGCGATTCCCCTCCAGTGACTGAGCTGGCTACATCTAGGCGAGCAGCGCTTCGCCTCGCTCGCGTCTTTGTCTCCTCCTCCTGCGGGGCTCCGGAGCCCGGCGCAGGGTCTGCAGCGGCCGCCGCAGCAGCGGGAGCCAAGCTGTGCCCCGCACTGCCGCCCCGGGCCGCACCCTCGCTCGGTGGAGGCGCCCGAGGACGCCAGCCACGCCACGCACCGCCGCGTCCCGCGCTGCATCCCAGCCCGCGCTCCTGGCCCGGTTCGGGGTGGGCATCCCGGCTTGCAGCCGGCCACGGGTAGCGGCAGCTGCAGCCCTGGCAGCGCGCACACACCCCCGGCATACGCACCCAACGCCTCCTCCCTGCGCCACTAGCATGGAGCAGCCGGCCGGGTACTGGCGTAAGGTAAGGTGCAGCCGCCTGTTGCTTTTCGCAGAGCGCGGGACCGTCCCCCAATCCGGGTGCCTAGGCCGCCCCTCCGTGCACAAGTAGAGGGGGACTGTCATCCCAGTTCTGAGCCCTATCTGTCCACACCTGCTGGTCCCCTTGGCGCAGACCGATGAAGAGACCCCTCCTGGCGTGCGGGCGTAGACCCCCTTTGCTCGCCGTGCAGCCGGTTGCGGTGCAATAGTCTGCAAACTTTTGTACCCCCCTTCCTCCGCGGTGCTCACCCGTGGCGGTGCAAGTTGCATGTCTAGTTCTGTGCTGCCTTCCCCCAGCCCCCCTTGCCTTATGCATCTGCCCATTTCTGTGTGTTGTTGCCCGTCGACTTTACACTCCCCGCAGCTCCTGCTCCAGAGGCGAGGGTTTGGGACCCAGCAATGCTCATTCTGCCTGTAGGGGGTGGGTAGGAACCAAGGACGTGAAATAGGAGAGGTGGGACGTGGGGGACGGCTGCGGACACCCCTGGAGCTCTGTCCAGCGCAGCTGGGGGTCGGTCCAGCCTTGCACACGCCACCCCCGACTCTGGTAATGAAACCCTTGGAGTGGCTTGCGGCTGTGCGCCGTGGGAACTGCAAGTGCAGAGCTTGGTGGGTGTAGTCAGTGGTTTGGGGAGGGAAAGGTTGCCGGTGGGAGTGGAAGGGGGAGCTGGGGATTGGGGGTAGACCTGCCCACGGATGAGGGACGAAAAGGCTTGGTTAACGAGGGCGAAGGGCAGAGTCCCAGAGCTGTGATCCAGAGAGGAGGAAAACGAATTTGAGCCCGGAGGGCGCTGTCTCGGGTGTGTAAATACAGATGGGGGAGGCGCGGGGACGCGGAAAGAAGCCCTAGAATGCGGGAGCCAGGTGGGACTCGGGAAGGCAGGCTGCTGGGTGCCTGGGATGGGGTGAGGTCCTTCCCCAGAAGCAAACCAACCTCCCCGCGAGAATCTGAGCGCGTTGGCGACCTGGGCGGTGACTGAGTGGTCAGATCAGGGGTGCTTTTCTTGATGCTGAGAGGACCATATTCCCTTCCCTTCTCCAGCACCCTCTTGTACACCACTTCCATCTCCGCAGCCGGGTCCGTAGACCCACGCCCACCATCCCTGCTAGGTGCTCCAGAGTTAAGGCTGTCTTCACAGCCGCAGGGTGGGAAGGGGACTCCTGCCCCCCGGAGGAGGTAGCTTGTGTACGGAGCAGGGGGGAGTCCCCAGCGCAGGGCGGGTAGACTGAGGTCCCAAACGGTTGAAGGAGAGCGCAGGGGCTGCAGCGCGAGCCACCTTAACCCCCATCCCCTGGCCCTCCTCAAATCGCACCTGGGCGGAGCGAGAGAGTGGGGGAGCTCCGCGCTGCACCGGAGAGGCTCCGGAGCGCAGAGCTGGAAGGCGTGCGGCGAAACGCAGAGCTAGGGGTTACGCGCACCGGTGAGCCGAGACCCCGGCCCCGAGCGGAGGCGGGCCTGCCCGCCTTGCAGTCCCCAGGTAGATTTTTCTGGTTGTTCCAGACCCTTTGGGGGATCCAGGAAGCATGGGTACCTTCCTCCTTTGCACCCCAGAATCTGGAATAAAAGCCCTTTTGCGGAAGGAAGCCTAGACTGCTTTGGGGAAGAAAGAGTGGGCCCTTCCGGGTGTGCCCCCCGCTTTCAGCCCCTAGGCCTCTTCTATCCAAGGTTGGGAACCCGCTGAGCTGCCCAAGGCGGGGGAAGCACCGCGCTTAACCCTTCTCTCCCCGGAGGAGGTGCACGCCCCTCTCCAAGTGGCAGCTTTAGCTAGGTGTCCGATTCCTGTTTCTGCTGGTCCCTTAGGGAAAGAATTTGTAGGTTTCGTGTGTCTGGAGCTTGTACAGCCTCGAGGTCCTCCCTTTTCAGACCGCCCACGTGCAGGCTTCTAGGGACACAACCGCCACTGCAGGTGCCCAGTAGACCCCCTCTGCTTTCCTGCACCAGCTTGGAGAGAGCAGAGCTCAGCGCAGTCCCCCTTTTTGGGCCCCACGCCTTGGCCAGACCCTTCAGGAGGAGGCGTCGGCTCGCCAGGGCTCCAGAGCGGAATCCCTAGGTGGGTCACTCCCACCACCGGGCACCCCTGGAGCTAGGAGCTGCCTGCCTCTCCGCGGCAAGTTCCCGAGACCCAAGGAGCGGGAACGGGGATTCCCTCTCTGCTCCAGGTGCAGCTTCTGAGCAGAAAGGCCCCACCCTCACAGCCAGGCCTCCCTGGTGATAGAGCACTGGCTTCTTGGAATTACCTGGATACCTGAGGTAGGATCCCAGACTTTAAGTCCCTCCCTCCGTGAGATTTAGCTTTTGATACCCCAGAGATCCTTCCTCTCTGATGTTTATCACCTGGATTTGTGCTCAGGCCACCTCCGTTTGCGTGTGAGGCGGGTTAGGACATATCCATTGGGAACCTTGAAGGAAGACTCCAAATCCTCACCTTGGAAAGACATGCAGTAAAAATATGAATCACATCTAGCATTAAGTGAGTTCTTGCTATGTGCTAGGCACTATCTGAATATTTTACATGGGTTATTTTAGTTTGAATTCTTGCAACAACTCTGAGAGGTAGGTAAAGTTATTTTTCCTGTTTTACAGAGGGGGATACTAAGCCATGAAGAAATTCAGTTACTTGCTTATAGTCATCTAACCAGTTAATGGGGCAGGGGGGGGGGAGGGGTCAGTCTGGTGGGCAGAAAACCCTGGGAGTGTCCCATGCTCCCAACCTTATTTGGTACTAAAGACCTTTTGTCCACAGGGAAGCATGAGTGGGGCCCCTTACCCTTTACCCAGGCCCCAGGGACACACTGTTAGTGCCAGCCCGCACCTATGCACCTCGTGGTTGGAGTACTGGGGAGACTGGCAATGCGTATTGCCTACCTGGGAGTCTGCTGGGGTGTGCCTTGGTATGACGGAATGCTAGTGCTGGAAGCAATCTTAGGAACTGGCTGCTGGCATTGGACTTTCCCAATCTTTTGGTGGATATTTCATTTTCAAATGTGAAGAGAAACTGAAGAAAGGATCCATATATGAGCAGAGTTTTACTCTGTGGTAAAAAAAATCAGAGGCAGTTTTAGTGAGGAACTGTATTCTACAGTTGAATCCTTCTCTGGGGATGGAACCCCTGAAGGTTAGCGCGAAAGGGATGTCAGGCATCATAGCTCCCAGCTGAGGCAAGAGAGGAGATTCAGTGACGTGCCCAAGGCCACTTAGAGAGTTTATAACAAAATTAGTTCCAGAACCACTGCCTTCTGACCCTCCATAAAAAATATCGAGGTTCCCTGCTGCTGGTTTTCAGCAACTTAAAACTAGTTAGGGGAAGAAAAGTCTTTTTTTAAAAAATTAAAAATACAGACCATTTAGCTAATACTTGATAAATACCTCAATCAGGATAACCAGAAAAAGAGTCATTATGGTACAATGGACAAACCACCACAAATGTGCCTCTCTTGCAAAAAAAAAAAAAAAAAATTGCTGTAGAATATTTATAAGCCTTCCAATTAACAAAAATTAACTAGCCATGCAAATCTTTGTATGATGCCAAACAAGATTAAGTGGGTTTCTGAAATGCCAGTCAAATTGAGTATTGTGAAAATAAGCCAAAATGTAGTATAGTATATGGAAAAATGCTTTTGAATATGATTAAATGAATTGGTATGATTTCTCCTGGATGTCTGATCTTTGGGTTAAACTGTATTGTTGTTGGTTGTTGGGTGTTGTCGAGTCATTTTTGACACATAGCGAACTCATGTGACAAACTAGAACTGCCCCCATAGGGTTTTCTTGGCAGCGGATCACCAAATCTTTCACCTGCGGAGCCGCTGGCTGGGTTCAAACAGCCAACCTTTTGGTTAGCAGCAGAGTGCTTAACCATTTGCACCACCAGGGCTCCTTAGGCTTATATACATCTGAGGAAAAACAATATCTCTCTAGTGTTTATACTTGGGGCTTAGGGGCGGAAAAATTGTTCCTTGCTACTTCCTCCTCCACTGAGCCCCTTCATCAAAGAGAACTTTCTTAGGTTCCTAGGGATTCCGCATACTCCTAGGCATTCTTGTAAAAAAGAATTCTGGTTTTGAAGCACACCTGGTGCCTTTCTAGGTAGCAGTAGCTACAGTATAGGGACGTCCTCCCCCTGGAGACAAACCAGCAAGAAGTCAGCTGGGGGAAACAGGAGGAGGATTTGGAAAAGCCTGTTTTTTAGAATCGCAGCAGGGGACAAGAGTTGCAGGCCGAAGGTGGAAACTTGGTGCCTTTTATTTAATCAGGAACAGGATACCCATCCCTGAAGCTTTGACAAGCCAAGAGAGAGGTCCTCAGGTGGTGACTTGGGATAGAAGAAAAGGTGAGGGAAGAGGGAGTGGCACTGTCGGGAAAGGAACGGGATGGAGGAGAATGGAGAGGAGGTTTGGCTAACTAGGGGCCCTTGCGATAAGGGGCAGACGGCTTCCGTGTGGGCCTTTTCCCGCCAGAAATAGATGCTCTTCTCCCTCCTTCCCTTCCCTACCCACCACCTCAGTCTGCCATCTGTGTCAGGGTCATCCCCAGTTCTCTCAAGGGGAAGCCTTCACTTTCTAGAGAATCCAAGAGCAAATGAATATTGTTTTTATGTAAGAAGAAGAAAAAAATACACAGCTGCCCCATGCTTCATGGAGAGCCATTGAAAATCAGACCATTCCAAAAAGGTAACCTTCTGAAGGTGGGACACCAGTTTAGCTGGATCATGGCAGGAAAAAAAAAAAAAAAAAAAAGATGTGACATTCAAATCACGTTTGGCAAAATCCAAAAGACTGGGTCTCTACGTAGGAACCATAGGAAGGAGAACCTGCTGGGACCTGGGCAGACCTCCGAGTTTTCGATTCCTAGCCTTCTCGGGGATCATAGGGGATTTAGCTGTATCCTGATCCTATTTATGTTGTCTGCATCCCTTTTTCTTACTTTACCATGGCTTGCGTGTGGTGTGGTGTTAAAGGACCGAAGCAACACTTCTGCTGGGACAATTCTTTGTGTGTGCATTTATCTTTAGCCGTGCAAATAGGAGTGTGTTGAGATTTAGACCAACGATTGCTGTTGAGCAATGTGTTCTGGGACAAAGCATAAGAAAAAATGAAAGCTTTCTTATTCAGAACACGATGATTAAATATACCCATACAATATAGAATAAGAGTTACAGTTCTCATTTTGGGTTAGATATTTTAAAAAATAAACGGTCGAAAACCCACGCATCTGACCTTGACCTATTTTTAATAACAAGAAGCCAAGTAGTAAGGTTCTTTGGAAAGAATTTGCAGAATATGTTGAGAGAGAGAAAAGCAAGCAAAGACCAGCGTAGAACCTGAGAACTTTACCCTCATGGATTTTTATTTTAAAGAAAAAGACAACGCCTTCATCTATTTTGGATTTGAATAATCCATGAGATTAATATGTTTAGTGTTGGCTTTATCTGCAGATGCAACTTTGATGAGCTTTGATCGGCAAGTGGTTGGGAACCATAGTGGAAGCTTTTGTATCTGAGATACTAGTTTGTATACATGCTTTAGTACATCTCAACACGGCATGTGAAACAGCCATTTCAGATAATAATGAAGCCTGGAATTTTCTTAACAGCTGGCAGGCTTGGGACACACTATTTTCCCAAAGGTGGTAAGTTAATAGAATTGCCCTGTAGGGTTTCCAAGGAGCACCTGGTGGATTCGAACTGCCGACCTTTTGGTTAGCAGCTGAACTCTTAACCACACTACGTCACCAGGGCTTCCGGTTAGTAGTAAGGATCCTGTATTTATTTTTAAAGAAATTTAAAAGAAACATTGGAAAAAGAAACACCGATTAAATGCAGACTTCTCTTCTTTAAGAGGATGAACAAACAGATGAATGCAATTTATTATTTCCTTTTATCCTAAGGCCTCTAAGCTACTTTTTGTGTTAATACTTGTCCAGCGCAACTGTCACTACGCTTTCAGACAGCTTTTAAAAGGGGATTTCCAATGCCCTTCTATTAAAAGTAGAATAAAATTGAATATTATAAAAAGTAAATTATTGTGACTCATTCTCAACCATGGAGTAATACTTGACAAAGCGGTAAGTGTTTTTTCAAGCGCAGCTTTCTTTTCTTCTTTTCTCTTTCTTTCTTTCCTTCTTCCTTTTTTGGATCATTGATAGAAATTTTGGTTTGCGTATAAATATTCAGTACCTTACTGGAAGAGACTGCTGTCTCAGGACAAATATTTCCCTTGGTGACGGGCCAGGATAAAGGTGCAATGTCTCCATTTGTCCAAAGCGAAAGCACAAAGGTCATGAAGTTGCAGTGGCTTTTCCCGGGGACTAACCTCAGCTGTGATTTAGAGCAGCAGTCACTGGCTAGGAGTGCTTACTGAGAGCTTACCCGTTTAGGGGTGAGCGAGCAGTCTGCTTTCCTGCTGCTTCACTGGGAGTTTACGCACTGAGAGGACTTCTGGTCCAGCCTGCTGACCTTCCCTGCAAGTCTGGTCATCAGGGATCGTCCCTCAGGGATGCTTGCCCCTCTTTCTACCATTATATTTAAACTTGGGTTTGCAAAGCTATGTGGCCTCATGTCATGGGGTGTTTTGTAGGCGTTTATTGGGGTGGACAGTCTATTTTTTAATTGCTTCTTGTAAACATTTGTTACAAACAAAAAATGCATATCATTTCCAAATGGAAGGTATAGTGTCATTTCCAAATGGAAGGTATAGTGTAGATTCTCAGTGCCCAAAACATGCGCTGCAAAATCCAAGAAGCGGGGATGGCTTCCTAGCCGGCCAGATCAGAAGGACCAAGCCCAAGGCAACAGAAAAGAGCAGAGAAGGGTGGAGATGGGAGAGAAAGGAAGCTAAGAAGCTACAAGGCCACAAGGAAAAAGAAACCACCCAAAAGGAACCCAGCAATCGGCACAGGAAGACTAAGACTAAAGTTTACTATATTTGATAGTAAACCTCAACTGAAGGATAAGAAAAAAGTCGCAAAGAGATGGAAGACAAAGGATGCTAATGGAAGCGATAAAAGACCTGAAAAAGAAGAGATGTCCACAGAAAAAGGCTGTACCTAAATAATTTCTCCACCAGAGGACATGGTGACTTTCTCAGATCCCCACACTCTCTCATTAACGTAGCTTCTGAATCACTACGCCAAGGGCTCTTAACTTTATTTATGTCGCCAGCCTCTTTGGCAGTCCGGTAAAATACGTAAGATTATAACAGAAACTAATTTTATTGAAATAATTACCAATATTCATCTGGTGTGTATATGTGTGTGTGTATGAGAAACCATTGCGACTTATTAATGTGTGTGCTTTTAGGTGATGCATATATAACAACATCTAGTGGTCAGTAGGATGGCTGCCATAATTGTGAAGTAGAGGAGTACGTATATTGTGATACCCACAGTAACTGTTTTGTGATATATAACTATCCAATTTATATTGGACAAAATCACTGATACGGCTGCTACATTAGAGGTTTGTGGCCTCCATTCATGATGAAATGAAATGCTAAATTGCAGTTCAAGGCCGAGGTATACAAAAGATGGAGGAGGGGGGTTCCTAAAATTCTGACTGTTTGCCCATCTTGTGTCCATCTCTTCGGAACATACGATCGTGTCACTCCTTGCTAAAAACCTTTAAGTTACTCCTGGTTACATATAGGAGGATGACATCTTTACCACATTTTAAAAGGTCCTTCGTCACCCACTGCTGCCTGCCTCTTCGTCATCATTTCCCTCAGCATAGCCTAGGCCTTGGAGTGCTAGCGCTGGCCAGTACTGGTGATTGCCCACATTTCTTTCCAACTCTGCATTCAGTGACATCATGTTGGTAGCCTGAAATCAGCTGTGGCAGGAGTATTTACACCACAGAAATTGGCATACACAACAAAGCAGCAGTTTCTTTTTATCCCAGAGAACAGGTTGTTAAAATTTACCAGAACACACCACTCCCTGTACCCAACCAAAAGATTTGTATTCCTACAAACAGAAAATGCTCTTTCACACTTCTCTTCATTTGTCATTCCTTATTCTTGACAGTTTATCTGTCCCTCCCTACCTTTGTCTCTCTTTCCTTTCTTCTCCCCCCGCTGCCCCATTCCTTCTATTTAACTCTCCATCCACCTTCCCATTCACTCATCCATTCCAAGATAGCCAGACAGGGTTCTAATTCCTGTTCTGCCACTTGCCACTACCCGAGTGAGTAACTCTGGGAAAATTTCCTAACTGTCACTGCGCCTCAGTTTTCTCTATGTAAAAAGGGTATAATAATAGGTTGTTGTGAGGATTGAATGACTTAACATGTAAAAGGTGCTTTGAACAGTGCCTGGCACATGTAAGTACTATTTAAGTCTTTGTTATTAACATAGATCGCAACTATATTGGTTGTCTACTGTGTGCCTGGCACTGAAAATGTGCACGTAAAAAGAGGTTCAAGAAAACAAGGGCAAGAAAATATTCAAGAGCCCTGAATGAAATGAAGTCTGGTTAATTCTTTCAAAGATAACAGAATTGGCTTCATGGAGCCAGAGACATTTGAACCGACTCCTGAAAGACGGTTACTTATAGCCACCAAACTGACAAGACAGTTAGGGCGTTCCAGGATGAGGGAGCCACCTGAGCACAGGCAAAGAAGAAGGACTGGCATGGCTTGTTAGAGATTTGTTCAGCTAAGCAGATACTATGTGTTATGGACTGAATTGTGTCCCCCAAAAATGTGTCAACTTGGCTAGGTCATTGTCTTAGTTATCTAGTGCTGCCATTTCCTCACAGTCAAAGTAGGCTAAAAGTCCAAATTCAGGGCATCCGCTCCAGGGGAAGGCTTTTTCTCTCTGTCGGCCTTCTTCTCTTCAGTGTTCCCCTAGACTAGGAGCTTCTTGGTGCAGGGACCCCAGTCCAAAGGATGCGCTCTGTTCCCGGTGCTGCTTTTTTGATGGTATGAGGTCCCCCTGTCTCACTGCTCACTTATATCTTTTATATCCCAAGAGATTGCCTCAGGACACAATCCAGTCTAGTAGATCCAGTCCTGCCTTACTAACACAACTACCACCCATCCTGCCTCATTTAACATCATAGAGGCAGGTTTACAACATACAGGAATATCACACAGTACCAGGAATCATGGCCTAGCCAAACTGATACACACATTTTTTGGGGGACATAATTCAAACTATGACAGCCATGTGTGGTTGTCCACCATTTTGTGATCTGATGTGATTATCCTATGTGTTGTAAATCCTAACCTTTATGATGTTAATGAGGCAGGACTCAGTGTACAGGATTAGGTTGTACCTGGAGTCAGTCTCTTATGAGCTATAAAAGAGAGAAGCAAGCAGGGGGGAGAGGAACCTCATACCACCAAGAAAGAAGGGCTGGGAGTGGAGCACATCCTTTGGCCTCAGGGTCCCTGCACTGAGAAGCTCTTAGACCCAGGGGAAGACTGAAGACAAGGACCTTCCTCCAGAGCCGACAGAGAGAGAGAGCCTTCCCCTGGAGCTGGCGCCCTGAATTGGGACTTCTAGCCTCCTAGACCGTGAGAGAAGAAATTTCTGTTTGTTAAAGCCATCCGCTTGTGGTATTTCTGTTATAGCAGCACTAGATAACTAAGCCATGGTGGCAGGAGAGGGGCTCTTTGATCAAATTTGGGTTATTGCAAGATCTATCAGGTAGTGAGTTTAAGTCTCTTCTTAGCTCTGCTTTTCTGTTGCCTGCAACAATACAGGTCTGAGCTTAGGAAGTCAGAAATCCAGATTTTTATCTGAAAGTTCCTGATGTTTAAATGATAGCAACTGTTCAATTAGCCACTACTCATCTGTCAGTTTGTCATACTGCTGTGGCTTGTGTGTTGCTATGATGCTGGGAGTTATGCCACTAGTATTTTAAATACCAGCAAGTTCACACATGGTAGAGAGGTTTCAGTGGAGTTTCCAGACTAAGACAGACTAGGGAGAAAGACCTGGCAATCTACTTCTGAAAAGTAGCCCATGAAAACCCTATGAATCCCAACAGAATGTTGTCTGATATTTGGAAGGCACTCAAAATACGCAGTGGCTGCATCAACGGACTTGAGCATACCAATGACCATGAAGATGGCACAGGATCAGACAACATTTTGTTCTGTTGTACATGGGGTCACCAGGACTCAGAGCCAACTCGAAACGAGGGCCACTAACAACAACAAATTCAATTATGAACAAAGCAAAACAAAACAAACAAAACCACTGTTCAATCGAAACAAAACCCATCTACCGGCTGTCTTCAGCCTCCTGCAGAAGAGTGGAGCTGTCAGTTCTGAGCTTGTTTAAAGACAATCAGATCTGAAATTGGAATTCCTGACTTTACATATGACTCTGAATCTGCCGTTAGCTATGTGGCTACAGGTGAGAGTCCCTTAAACGCTCTGATCTTCAGCTGTCTGCCAAATGGCAATTGTATTTCTTGTTCTGGATGCCTTGCCATGATGAACCTTTTGGATGATAGGGATAAAAGCCTTGCAAGTTATCAGACAAGAGTTAGAATTATTCCCAGGCCTAGCATGCTGTGCACAGGCATGCACAGTGTGTGTAGTGCACTCCAAGCATAGTTTAAATCACCCGAAGATACCTGAATATCCTCACCTGACATTTTACTTTTAACAATAGATGGGGGAAGAGGAATGTAGGTGTCTATCTTTCCCCTTCATTCTGCTAAAAACATTACAAGCATCTTGACATTCCATTTTGGAAGTCTGCATGTCAGAGATCCAGCTAAGAGTTACTGATTTTGCATGGACTCAGGATCACAGTAAAAGGTGTGCTCAGCCTCTTTGTGGTATGTGCTGACTGTTTCTTTGGGGCCGGGGGGAAGGTTCTATGAAAAGAAGTCAGTTGTACTAGGTGTTAGTGGGGGTCATGTGAAACTCTGTGCTTACATTTGTGTAATTTCCCCTCTTTTGATCCTTTTCCATTCCAGGCTGGCTTTGATTGTGAAGGCTTTTAAGGAAATGATCAAACACTGTTGTTGTTGTGCTGTTGAGTCAATTTTCGACTTAAAGTAACCCAATGTGACAGAGTAGAACCGCCTCATAGAGTTTTCTAGGTTCTAATCTTTATGGGAGCAGATTGCCAGGTCTTTTCTCCTATGGGGGCTGCTGGATGGGTTCAAACCTCTGACCTTTCTGTTAGCAGCCCAGAGTTTAATCATTGCACCACAAGGGCTTCTTGATCAAACTCTAGAAGAGTTGAATTATTTCTAGTTGAGGGGCTGAGTTCGCAGGAAATTGGCTATCACTAGCAGAAAAGTGGATACCCATCCAGCCTGGTTCACTGCACCTGGTTGAAAGTTCTCTGTAATTGCAGCTTTGTGGAAACTTCAGGCTTATTACAACCCATTGAATCTTAATGTTATTGTGATTTGGTGTTCTTTTTTTGTTGTATTGCCTGATTTAACTTAAGCATAAGAAGCTTAAAAAATGCAGGCAGGCCTCGAAGGAAGGATTATTTGACTGACAAGGCACAGCGGTTACAGATTTCAGTCCCACTGCAGAGACCTTGGGAGCCCTGATGGCACAGAGGTTACAGCACCTAGCTGCTAACCAAAAGGTCGGTGGTTCAAACCTACCAGTTGCTCCACAGGAGAAATATGTGGCAATCTGCTTCCGTAAAGATTTACAGTCTTGGAAACCCTATGGGGCATCTCTACTCTGTCCTACATGATCCCTATGAGTTAGAATCGACTCGATGGCAACGGGTTTGGGTTGTTTTGTTTTGTTTTGTTTTTGATTTGCAGAGATCATGGAGTCCCTGGGTGGTACAAATGGTTAAGCTCTGAGCTACTAACCGAAAGGTTAGGGGTTTGAATCTACCCAAGGTGCCTTGGAAGAAAGGCCTGGTAGTCTAATTCTGAAAGATCACAGCCATTGAAAACCCTACAGAGCACTTCTACTCCAAAACACATGGGGTCACCATGAGTCAGAATGGACTAGACAGCCACTGGCTTGGCAGAGATCTTACCACCTTTGCTTGAGTTGTTGACCTGAGCCTCAAAGTCTGTGGCACTCTCCTCCAAGCCCCTGAGTCATGTGAGCCCTCAGGGCTGAGGTGTCTGATGCTGATATATCTCCCATTCCCTGCTGGTGTCTGGGGGCCCGAGGTCCCCCCAGTCACTGCAGGAGCCAAGGTCCCACTTTTTGAGATAGATTTGAAATATTTTGGCCTGTTGAATTAATATTTTAGGTGGAAGTGCACATTTAGTAGTAAGGAGGTTATTATGGGTTAGCCTGGGCACCTACCTACCCGCCTTATAAAGCATCTCTTTGGGTGCCTTAGTGAATTTTTATACTACTATATTTAGTGTGGAGCCCTGGTGGCGCAGTGGTTAAGAGCTACGGCTGCTAACCAAAAGGTCAGCAGTTCAAATCTGCCAGCTGTTCCTTGGAAACTCTATGGGGCAGTTCTGCCGTGTCCTACAGGGTCGCTATGAGTCGGAATTTGGGTATTTGGTGTTCACCACTAGCCTGGCACATAGTAGACAGTCAACAGATACTTGTGAATGAATGAATTAACACTAATGAATGGAATGGAAAACATCCAATTTATAAGCAAACGTTTGGAAAACAGTTCATTCCAGCAAGCATTGGGGACCTTCTGCAATCATGGATGGACAGGAAGGAACAGTATGTTATTTTAAGATATATTGTATATAGTTGATATATACATATAATATATATACCTAGATGTGAACAGCCTGCACTTTTTTCTTTCCTTAGCTTACCCCACAGAGACATAATGATAGTAAAATAAATACAGTCAGCATGCTTTCCTATTAACCAGCATGAAGTCAAGGGGCTGTTTCTAAGCATTTGCAATTACATCAAGGTCTCTTAGAACTATTCTCAATAAAGAGATGCTGAGTTGGGCTGCTAACCTACCAAAACGTAATTAACTTGAGTTTAGTAAAAATTTTTCCAAAAAAAAAAAAAGCATTGCTTTCTAAGAGAATCTTGACATTGGAAGGCACTTCTGTGGTCCCTTTCGACTTGAAATCCCCAGTGCATAGGTTGCCATAGAAACATGTGATTTTTATGGCAACATGGTGGCTTTGGAGTTCTAACGTATTGCCCTGAGACACTCAGACTCTGCAAGGAGTTTGCAGCATGGCTTTTTGGCATTTGAGAATGGAGAAGTTATTTCCTCAAGATGTTATTCATCTTCATTTGTATCTGGATGCAGATGAGTTCAGAATATGTGGGTGTGGGATTTGAAGAATTTCAAGTGCTTAGGTAACAGTTGGCACGCCAGTTGTGTAATGAAGAATATGTATTGACAATATTAAATTGTGGGCTGAATCTCGTTTTCAGTGTTTTAGAAAAGAAGAACAAAATTTCTAAAAGCAACAGTGTTGTTTTTATGCCAAGGGTGTTTCTAAATGTTGAGACAACACTGCTAAGAAATATGGGCCTCCAATATGCATTGCTTTCTTCTGCCCAGCCTGGGTTTACCGTGTAAGCCCCACATAACGTTCTTTCTATCTTGAGGGTGCTGTAGTATTTCCTAACATACGTTCGTATTATACTTAACTGACTGAGAGAAATAACTTCAGGAATAACAGGTAAGGCTTATTTACTTTCTATATTGAGAGGGGGGAGAGTCAACTGGTTTCTGGAAAAATTAGTGGTAATTTATTGAGTTACTGTAGAGGGTCAGAGAAAAAGAGGAAGACCCTCAACAAGATGGACTGATGGAGTGGCTGCAACAGTGGGCTCAAGCATGACAACGACTGTGAGGATGGCGCAGGACTGGGCAGTTTCATTCTATTGTATGTAGGGTCACTGTGGGTCGGAACTGACTCAACAGCACCTAACAATAACCCACTGAATTATTAGGAAGCTACTGTTTGCTTCCCAAGCTCCAATATCTCAGTATCTCATAAACTTCTAGGGCTTTCTCAGATGAAATTGTGTGCCATTTTCTTTCTTTTTAAAAGCCATGTTCCTTGCTCTATTTTACCTTTTCTTTGTGCTGACAACAATGCAGAAATAATATAGAGAAATCTTTCCACTCAGTAGTAAGTGCAGTGGGAAGTGTTAGCCTGACTGTGACCCGTGCAGGTGGCATTTGTGGAAGCTACTTATAGCAGGTGTGTATCGATGTTCAGGGTCCTGGATTACCAATGTAATACTGAGAATGGCGGTGGGGGGCGGGAGGCTGATTCTGCTATGGATTCCTTTGTAAGTCTAGTGAACCATATGAACCCCTGCTCAGAATAATATTTTAAAATGTATAAAAAAACCCGACAACGTACCATTACAAAGAGCAAAACAAATAAAACAGAAACACACTAATTCCCACAGAATTTACAACGTTATGCATGACCTACATTACTGCTCCATCGGTTATCTATAACCAAAAAAACAAACAAAACTTGAAATAACACACTTCAACAGTTGTCTTAACCATCAGATGTGTTTGAACTTGCTTGGTCTACACTTGCAACCCACCTGCCTATTCATGACTTAAAAGACAATGCTACGAGATAGTGTTAAAGGTCCTCATTTGAATTGTCTAGTTGTGAAACACTGTTAAATATAACAACTAATTTCAGTGACTGGCTTATTTCCAGGTATTGATGAACAACAAGCAGGTGTAGATAGGGAAGACCGGAAAGCATCACAGAGGTCTGGATCAGAGTGAGAATATGCACCTTTTCCCTTTTGTGGCCGAATGACTCCCAAGTGAAGAGTTGACCAATAGCTGCCTCTGTGTAGTATGAAGAGCCTTGGTGGTGCAGTGGTTAAAAACTCGGCTGCTAACCAAAAGGTCGGTAGATCAAATCCACCAGCTTCCCCTTGGAAAACCAATAGGGCAGTTCTACTCTGTACTACAGGGTCACTGTGAGTCGGAATTGACTCAGCAACAATGGGGGATATGTAGTATGAGCGGCTGTGATCAGGAGGACATAACTATCAAGATTTTAAAGTAGTGATGTCAATACATGGTATTTTGGGATATTTGGAATGACTGTATTATCACATGAACAAAAAACCTTTAATTTTTTCAGTGATGTCACAGGTACTGCTAATACTAGTATAGCCTGTTGTCTGTCTCTATAATTGAAGGAAATGCCAAATTCCAGTTGGAAGTTCCCACTGCTGTCAAGTCAGTTCTGACTCATAGAGACCCTACAGGACAGAGTAGAACTGCCCCATAGCGTTCTAAGGCTGTAAATCTTTACGGAAGTAGACTGCCACATCTTTCTCCCTCGGACTGGCTGATGGGTTCAAACCACCAACCTTTTGGTTAGCAGCTGAGCATTTTAACCACCATGCCTCCAGAGTTCCTTAGTTGGAAGTTGTTGTTGTTGTTAGGTGACGACTCATAGCAACCCTGTGTACAACAGAACGAAACACTGCCCGGTCCTGCGCCATCCTCACAATTGTCATGCTTGAGCCCACTGTTGCAGTCACTGTGTCAATCCATCTCGTTTAGGGTCTTCGTCTTTTTCACTGACCCTCTACTTCACCAAGCGTGATGTCCTTAGTAGGAAATTAGTGGAACAAAAAATCATAAAAGACCTAAGTTCTAGCCATGACCTCCTTGGGGGGCCATGGACCACAGGTTGAAAACCTCTACCTCAAAGTGTAAGTCAACAGCCCCTGAAGACAGAAATTAGCAACCAATGCCGTTTTCAGACACATGAGACCTGCAGATGGTATTATAAAGTAACTTCCTTTTCTATTTTTTAAATTTATTTAACAAATACGCCAGAATTCAACCTAAGGAGTGTAGTTGGCTTCGTAACTGGTCACTTTGGAGAGATGCTGTTGTCTTTATTCAAAATAGTCTTGGATTTTCTTGATACCTAGTGGTAAAATGTTTTTAGCTTTCTCATCAATGACAGTAATCAACTGTTTTAGGGTAAGTCTGCTTTTTTAAATAGAACACAGTCAGTTGAAGTAAGGCTGCTAAAGGTAAAGGAAGGGAAACAGCAGATTGGACTTGAAAATCCTAAGGCTTCTTTTTGGAAGGGGCTCTAGAGGACGTGGAGGTAGAATGGGATGAGACCTGGTAAGGGTTGCATTTCCGAAATTATAGCATCTTGGAATGCTGTAGTCTCCCGGGGTGACTGCTTTATAGAAGCACACTCATTTCAATGTGAAGATTCCGAGATGCTTTTAAAATATTTAGCAGCAACATCCAACGGTCACATTCTATACAGTCTTGAGTAGAACTTCACTGTCCAATAGAAATATAATGCTAGCCCCTTATGTAATTAAACTTTTTCCAGTAGCCATGTAAACAATGTAAAAATAAAGATGACATTAATTTTAATAATCTCTCTTATTTAATCCAATATGTCCAAAATTATTATTTTGACATATAATCAAATTAAGAAGATTGAGTTGTTTTATATTTTTTTGTACTAATTCTTTGAAATGTGTTTTTGTATTTTTATACTTGCAGCACGTTGCGCTTTGGACACTGCTTTTTCATCAGAAGCACTTGCTCTAGACTGAGATTTCGTAAAATTTGCAGTTGAAAAAGTAGGTTCATATACCAGGTTGCTCAAAACATAGTGAAACGTTTTCTAACAACGTTTAGAATCAAGTATTAGTATTTAAATTTAAATTAACCAAAACTAGAAATGCAATGCCTCGGTTGCACTGGCCATATTTCAAGCGCTCAGTAACCACATGTGGCTCGTGGTGAGCATATTGGACAGCACAAGTGTAGACTACACGGGGGAACAATCGGAGGATCCCTAGGCACAGTGCGGACATCTAAATTCCCTGTAAAATATTGGGAGATCTGCTTGTCCTTTCAGTTTTTACCATTCTTTCTCTGAATTCGTTATTTTAGTCTTTTTGTTAATCTAGTATTTTTCCAGAAGTTCTCCATCTTCTCTTTAGGATTCTTTTATGTGGCACCCCAAAGGGCCTTTCCTTATAAGTATTCATCATTTACATCAGGGGGCACCATATGGTCTCTGCTTCATAGAGAAGGCTCAGAGATGAGTTTAGATGAGGAGAGGAAGTTAATACCCCCTCCCTGGTTGTTATGACTAAGCCCTTAATCTATAGTATATTTTCCTGGCTGTGAGCGCCACTGGACATCTACCTCTTCAAGCACCTCTGATTCTGATTCTGAAGATTTGGGGTAGGGCCAAGGAAACTGCATTTTTATCAATTCCCATTTGCTGCCCTCCCCCTGTGCCCCTGCAAACAAATGATTCTGAAGAAGAGCTAAATTTAAGAACTGCTGTTCTAAGCACTTCTCTTCCCACTGTCTTCTTTTCGCCAGTGGTTCTCAGGGTGTGTTCTGAAGACCCCCTTCATCAAAATCCCCTGCGTCTTGTTAAACTGAAGAGTCCTCGGCATTGCCCTAAATTTACCAAATCAAAATATCTGGAAGTATGGCTCTAGGAATCTGCATTTTTAACAAACTACCCAAGTAATTCTTATTCCTAGTAAACCTTAAACATTACTGCTTGATGCAGACGTATGGAATTCTGTAATTTCACCCTGGCTAGAAATATGGAACTCTTCAATTCCCCTTCTTTCCCTACTCCTGCCATTTAGAAATCCACCATGCCATGTTTATTCTGCCCCCCATTTGTTCAGGTCACTTAACAAATATGTGTTTGTTCCAGGGACTGAGAATACGAAGATACAGACAGTGAGATCCTTTCTCTGACCTCAGAGAGCTTGCAGACAGAGCAAGTCCTATGGAAAATAGAGTTTGTAAAGCCTCATGGGTAGAGTGCTACATGTACATGCTGGGTACAGGGAGGACCCAAAGAAGACAAGGTCATACCTACCTGGGTTGTTAGTTGGTGAGAATAAAGGCTAGAAAAAGGCTACAGAGTCCCTGGGTTGATTCTGGAAAGATACAATTGGTATCCTGCCAGACCGGTAGGATGGAAGGGAAGGGCGAAGACCCAGGCCTCAGCATGGGGTGGTGGAACAAGGCTGCCTGGGAATCTGGAGTTGTGGCTGCAGCTCCCAGTTTGCCACCACTAGCTGTGTGACCTTGGACAGCTCACCAAGGGTCTCTGGGCCTTGCTGGGTCTTCTGTCTGGGAAATCTGTAGGGTGTGAAATGCCAGGAATCCTGTGATCCGATATGCATATTTTACAGGCCACAAAGAGTGATTTTCTGGAAGACACAGTGACTCAGTGTCAGAGTTTGCCCGAGTAGCATTTTCCTGAGCTTCGTTTTCAGTCTTGCCCGTTGAATGCTTTGGAAATGAATGGAGAAGCAATCAATCTTATGTCAGGGGACTATATAGAGCGGTTGTCTCTCAGGAGTTGCATGTCTTGTCACTTTGTCATTTGTTTGGATGTTGTCCCCAGCCTTGGCCTGGGAACCTTGGCACCTTCCTATTCCTTTACTTCTTGAGCAGGCTTTTCACACCAGCTCTGTCTACACACACACAACACACAGAAATTTGACTACCCTCTACTCATCAATATTTCCCTAAGTACACCACTGTGGTGTTGAAGGTAGTTTTAGAAGTGCACAAACTTTTTTTTTTTTTTTTCATTTATGGGGTATTTATGTATTACTTTGATAGGGATTAAAAAAATACGGCAAGCACAGCAAAACCATTTGTATGCATACTTTTTTTTAGAATACTAAATAGTTTAAGCAAATTAAATAAAAAGATTGAATAAATGCTAATACAGGTAGAACTCAGCTATAGCAAAACTCTTGAAGGCCTATGTGAGTGACATGTGGGAAGGACTAATGTAAACCATATAAACCCCAAGAGTGAGGTGAGTAGGCTCAGGCTTGCTTCCAGTGGGGCATTGATGAGGCTTTTGTATTAGCAAATTCAAAAGAAGAGATTGTCTGATCAGGTAATATCTGATGCCTGTGTCAGAAGTGTTATTTTTCATTGACTTGATAATTCAGCCTAAAAATTCCTTTTGGGAACCTGAGTTATTTCACTTATTTTTTATATTGGTCATGTTAGGTATTTAGAATGTTAGATTTTAACCTGAATGTAATTCAGAGAAACAGTCAGCAAATCAAAATGAAGAGGAATTCTGAAAAACAACTGGCCTGGACTCTTTGAAAATATCAGTGCCATAAGGGATAGGACCCCCCTGTAAAACAAACCAAATAAACAACCCATATACAAACCAAAAAAATAACCAAAAAACCACACAACCAGAGAACTGTTCTACATTAAAAGAAACAAAAGAGGTCTAACATCTCAATGTAATGTGTGATCCCCAATTGGACCCTAGATAAAAGAAAAATAGCTATAATGGCCATTTAAGGGACACTTCCGGAAATTTGAAACCCTGGTGGTGTAATAGTTAAGAGCTACGGCTGCTAACCAAAAGGTCGGCAGTTCGAATACACCAGGTGCTCCTTGGAAACCGCATGGGGCAGCTCTACTCTGTCCTATAGGGTGGGTACGAGTCAGAATGGACTTGATGACAATGGGCTTGGTTTTTTTTAAGGAAATTTGAAAACGAACTGAATATTGGAATATAGTATTACTATTATCGTTACATTTCCTGAGTATGATTTCCTGATTGTATTGTAGAGGGCTGTTCTTGTTCTCAGGAGATTCATGCTGAAGTACTTTGGTATAAAGTACCACAGTGTCTACAAGTAACTCAAATCGGTCAGCCCAAATATATACACATACACGCATATGCACATGCATGCATGTATATACACATACACACAGATATAACACACATATACACATACATAACACGTATACACATACATAGGCACCTACACACGTGCAAGTTTTCACACATGCATAGACACATACACACACGTATGCGTACATACGCACATACATACATAGAGAAGGAAAGCAAACATGACAGAATCTTAACAGTTGGTAAATCTTGAATGTTCCTTGTGAAATTCTTTCAATCTTTCTGTAGACTTGAACTTGAAATTTTTCAAAATGAAAAGTTGCAGGAAAAAATATCAGACTTTTTGAGCTAGAGAAGCCTCAGAGATGATGTAAAATTTTCGTTGTGTGCATCAAGAAGCAGGCCTTGAGTAGCTGAATGGAATTTTTCTTGAGCCTTCTCAGGAGCCTTTTTACGTTGTTCAGAGATCCGCAATTGCTCAGTAGCTACTCCACAAAGTCCTCATTAGAAGTAAAGCCAGTCTCTGGTCCGCAGAGCTGAGGATGGTTCGTGGTGGCTGCCTGGATTCCAGCTTGCAATAGGCTTTGCTATTACAGCTGATAGAACAATACTATCACACACAGAATGTCTTCTGCTACGTTATAAGAAAATTTTTGTGAATTCAAAATTTCTCCTGTAAATATGCGTTGCGTGCCTACTGTATACCAGGCATTCTTCAGAGGGATTGGTGATGAGACAGATAAACTCTCTCTTCTCATAGAGATTACATTCTGATATGGAAGGGATAGAAAATAGCCAAGCAAGTTAACGAAATAGAGTGGTTTCAAAAATTACTAAATCTTGTAATGAAAAAATTATGAGGATCACATGACAGAGAGTGATGAGGCAGCACAGAATAGGATGAGTGATGACGCAGGAGAGGATGGTCATGGAAGGGTTCTCTGAGTCGATGACCAACCATTGACATGAAAAGGAACAGTATTTTATTTTACATGTCCCTACTGTTTGTTCCTAATTCCCCCAGCCTTTGAGTTTGCTCCTGGTTTCAAGGCCAAATGTCTTTAAGAATCTGTCTGCTCTGCTGGCTACCAGAAGGATCTGTGTTTCTGGTTATGGTCCATGCCAATTGACTGCAGAGTGGGGTCAACCCATGGATGTGTCCTTGCTTCCTTGTTCTCCCCAGGTCTTGAGGCACACGGATATTTTCCTCATTCACAGAGCAGGTCGTCTTGTCTTTATGATGGCCTTTTAAGAAAGTTTAATCCCAAAATCACAGAAAGTCCATCATTTGCTCATCCTGACATACAGTGATGAAAGGGAGTCATTGTCCCTGAATAATGCTGCAGGAAGCCTTCCAACCAGCAATTTTCAATAATGCCACATGGGCACCCCTCTGAATTACTATCTGCTTTTGCTAATTCAGTAAGACTGGTTTCCAAAGCAATCTGAGTTCAAGTAAAAGCAGTGAGAGATAGAGTATTCAAACTTGCTTAAAGGAGGGTGGGGGAAAGAACTTATATTGCATTCTCCTTGCAACACTGATCAAGATCCATTTGTATTCATTTCCTGGAGGCATAAAATATGTATTATCTTTTCTTTTTCAGTCACTTCTTCAGTTTCCCCTGGAATTATATTCTATCTGCAGTGCTTGAATTTACCTGAGTCTAGAAGCAGTCACACGCTTCTCCACACCAGAGGTCTACAAGGACAGAAAGTGACGGCAGTATTCCTTAACATTTAGGGAAATCCCAACTTTTAAACTTCAGGCCAAAAATATACCCCCCCCCCCCCCATGTAAAATCACTTGGGAGATAATAGGTCAGGTAAAGAAGATCCTGTATGGGATTCAGAAAATCAATTTCCTTCCATTTCCCCTCCTTTCCACCTGGGTGAACCAAACCTGGCCTTCCAGATGGTAGGGTGTGGGCGAGGCAGCATGGTGTAGTATAAGGACGGGATTTGGAGTCTGAGAACCTGGTTTAAGTCCCAGCCCCACCACTTACGGCTGTGAACTTGGCCCAATGCCTGGCGCGTAGTAAGCACTCTGCAAATATAACCCCCACTCCTTCTTTTTTCTCTTCCCCCTTCTCCTCCTCTTTGTTTCTTTATATATGGTCACAGACCTGTCCAACTCATCTCTTACTGTTGTCTCCCTGAGCTCCAGTCATACTGACCTTCTTTCCCTTTCTACAACAGGCCAAGTGTATTCCTGACTCAGTTGTTGAACTTGCACTTCGCTCTGCCTTACATGTCCCTCCCTCAGATCTCAGTATGGCTCCGCTGCTCACTTCTTTCAGTTCTCAGCTCAAATGTCATCTCTAAGAGCAGCCTTCCCACTACTGGTCACTTTCTAACACATTACCTGAGGGATTTCTTCATGGCATCTCTCACTGTGTTAAGTTATCTTGATGACTCATTTGTGTTTTGTGTTAATTATCTGTCTCCTCATCTCAACTCTAAGCTCCACAGGAGTGGAGACCTTGATCATGATTTGTTCACCCCTGTATCCCAGAACCTGGCACATATAAGTTGCACAAGGAATGTTTGTTGGATGAAATTTCCTTGGGACTCCCTGAGAGATGAAACAGCCTTACGGGGTTTGTTCTGAGGATCAGAAGATACAGGTTTGCAAGACTTTGGAAGTTGTAAAACACCATGCAAATGCCCCATGGAATCCTTCAGTATTGCAACTCGAGGCTTGAATTTTTTTCTTCAGTTCTTTCAGCTTGAGAAATGCCGAGCTGAAAATGAAGAGGACTTGAAGCACTTACTGATAAGATCGAAGACTACAGCCTTTTGTATGGATTACATTTTAACATAAAGAAAATAAAATTCCTCACAACTGGACCAATAAGCAACAACATGATGCATGGAGGAGAGATTGAAGTTGTCAAGGATTTCGTTTTACTTGAATCCACAATCAACGCCCATGGAAGCAGCGGTCAAGAAATTAAATGACGTGTTGCATTGGGCAAATCTGCTGCAAAAGATCTCTTTAAAGTGTTAAAAAGCAAAGATGTCACCTTGAGCACTAAAGTGCGCCTGACCCAAGACATGGTGTCTTCAGTCACCTCATACGCGTGGGAAAGCTGGACAATGAATAAGAAAGGCCAAAGAAAAATTGATGCTTTTGAATTATGGTGTTGGCAAAGAATATTGAATATACCATGGACTGCCAGAAGAACAAACAAATTTGTCTCGGAATAAGTACAGTCAAAGTGTTCCTTGGAAGCGAGGATAGCGAGATTTCATCTCACGTACTTTGGACATGTTATCAGGAGGTACCAGTCCCTGGATAAGGACATCATGCTTGGTATAGCAGAGGGTAAGCAAAAAAGAGGAAGGCCCTCAATGAGGTGGATTGACACAGTGGCTGCAACAATGGGCTGAAACAGAGCAACAATTGTGAGGATGGCACAGGACCGGGCTCTGTTCCATTCTGTTGTACATAGGGTTGCTATGAGTCGGAACCGACTCGATGGCACCTAACAACAACAAAGTGCAAATGCCCACCTGCCAGTTATTGTTAAGCTCTCCCCACCTTATCCATGGAGCACCCTCCCTTTGCCCTAGCCCGAAGTATCCTCTTTATATTCTTAGAGCAGTTTGCCTCTCTGTAAAGACCCGGTGTTCCTGACACATAATTTAACCCCTGATATAGCTCATTAGCAGGGTTTCAAATGAA
This sequence comes from Dugong dugon, assembly GCA_030035585.1. Classification (NCBI taxonomy): domain Eukaryota; kingdom Metazoa; phylum Chordata; class Mammalia; order Sirenia; family Dugongidae; genus Dugong; species Dugong dugon. The sequence goes on along the minus strand of CM057480.1, from coordinate 12,916,959 downwards.
ACTTGGAGGAATTTGAAGCAAGAGTAGAAATCTCCCAGCTTGGAAGTGGCTACTCAGCCAATGGTTTACAGGTGTAAGCTTCATTTTCATGGCGTACACACAGCATACAGTACGTTAAAAATGCTCAGCATCTGAGGGAGACTGTATTAAGGATTTAAGCCACATCTAGCTTCCCTGTGCCCAGTTTGACTTTAAAAAAATGACATTATATTCCTGTTTTGGGGGAAACAGGAAATATATACAGAGCTCAGCTTGGAGGCAAGCTCACCAGTTCTGCGGGCTGTTTTTGTTCTTTGTGTTCCTTCAAGACAACAGAGCCTTGGAGGATGGAGGACCATGCTAACGATAAGCTGCTGAAGACATCCCGCTTGTGTGTGGTACAAGGAGTGTTTTTCTTTCTCTACCTACCATGGTGAAAAATTTTCAACCTTTACTATTTATAACCTTTTCAGGCTTCAATCAGGATGTAGTATGTTGGCTTGATTTAAATAGTAGAGGGAAAGAAAGGGGATTTGAGAAGTCTCAATGCATTATTCACGATGTTTAGAAAGATGTGTGTGTGTGTGTGTTTTCAAGTGTGAAAATCACCCTGATAGAAACTGAATCAGGCAGCAAACAATGCTGATTTCAGAAGGTGAGAACCCTGCCACCTTCTAGACGCAGTACGCAATGGTGCTGTGCCTTTATTTTTCCTCTCTCTCTCTCTCTCTGTCAATTTTAACAGGAAATGAAAATGGGTTCTTTTTGTTTCACTGGGAATTGAAAGCTGCAGTTTAAAAAAGGAAACCAAATCTCGAATTTGGGAAGAGATCACTTCACCTGTAGCTCTCAAAATGGATACCTCCCCCTTCCTTAAAGTAGAATCTTGAGGATTTAGGTAAGCTGATTGAGAAAAGGAGATCTCCCATTGAGCTCCAGTCTGTGTTGTTTCCCTTGCTTCAGAGAACCAGAATCTTACCCAGACCTCCTAGAACATGGGCTCTCTTCGCTAAGCTCCTGAGAGAAACCCTCACAGGAATGCTATCTACTGAAGAAAAAAAAAGTATATAGCACGAGAATTTTGATGGTTGATTCGGAAATAGTTTAGGTACGATATTTTTAATTTGAGTCACCAGATGAGGGCATGGTTCAACATCAAATGTGCAAAATGGAACATACCTTAAAATCGCACTATCTGTAGTAAAAACAATACATATTCTAGTCACCTAAAACCTCCCAAGGTTGCATTAAGCCTTTAACGCAACTCGCCAGTCAGAAAAACCCGTTCCTGACGCGTAGCAAACTTACAGGGCAGAGCAGAACTGCCCCATAGGGTTTCTAAGGAGCAGCTGGTGGATTTGAACTGCCAGCCTTTTGGTTAGTAGTTAAATGTTTAACCACTGTACCACCAGGGCTCCTCACCAGAGCAGGGCATTTTTCTCTTTTGGAAACTAAAGGTTTCTTGCAGGGAGTTTTATTTAAAGAGGAGAGGAGAATTCAGCAGCATAGAAGAAATCACAAATTAAGTGTAGCCCTGAAATACAGCTTATTCAGATGACTAAGACACAGCTCTGTGTATGTGTGTGCTGGAATAGAAGCTATTTATGTTTTCAAGAAAAAGAATTTAAAATAGAAGGTAGATAGATCTTAAATTCCTGAAGTGATGAATACAGGTTTCATCACTGCGTGATCTGACTCAAGGCCAGGTTGTCTAAGATAGAGCAAACCACTGGACTGAATTTCCTTGGAACTTCATGCAAATGAATCTTTTGCTTCTTGGCTTGTTTTCGAGGATGGACAGCTTCTACTGGCTTCAGTGGAGAAGCCAACATTTGAGCTCTACTGTTCAGAGAGAATTCTTTGCTCCTCTGACTTCTCTATACTGTTTCTTCAAGAGTCTTTGGTTCAGACTATTTCACATGGAATACAACGTCAAGGAGTTGAAGACAGCATTCCCGGATGCCAACTGTGAGACTGTTTTTCTTTGACTTTTCTCTTTATATCCCCAAATCAAAAATACATTCAAATTCTGTGTTTTCATTTCATGGTGTTTGACACCTTGTCCAACGTTGTAGTTTTCCATTAAGTTTGTAAAAGAATTTCCTCAATTCAGGTCTTTATCACTTTATGCCCCTGTCCAAATTTGTCCCTTGTTTATACCACCTCACTTTGCTTCGGTCCTTACTTTGTACTACCTACAAATTCATCTTCCTAAAATGCCGCTCCAGTTGGGTTCCCTTCTTGCTTAAAACATTTGGTGACTCTCAACCATCTATCAAGTCAAACTCCTTAACCTGATGTCTTAGTTATGTAATGCTGCTGTAGCAGGAATACCACAAGTGGATGGCTTTAACAAAGAGGAATTTATTCTCTCACAGTCTAGGAGGCTAGAAGTCTGAATTCAGGGTGCCAGCTCCAGGGCAGGGCTTTCTCTCTCTGTTGGCTCTGGGGAAAGGTCCTCGTCATCAATCTTCCCTGGTCGAGTAGCTTCTCAGTGCAGGAACCCCGGGTCCAAAGGACACGGGCTACTCCCGGTGCGTTCTTCGCGTTATGAGGTCCCTATGTCTCTCTGCTCACCTCTCTTTTATATCCAAAAGAGATTGGTTTAAAACACAATCTAATCTTGCAGATTGAGTCCTGCCTCATTAACGTAACTGCCACTAATCCCACCTCATTAACAACACAGAGATAGGATTTGCAACACAGGAAAATCACGTCAGATGACAAACTGGTAGACAATCATACAATACTGGAAATCATGACCTAGCCAAGTTGACACATATTTTTTGGAGACACAATTCAATCCATGACATCTGGCATTTGAGGCTAACCCGTGGCTCCATTCTACTTCTCCTGATGTCATGGTGTATCTTTATGCGCACATTAGATATATTCCAGACTGTGGCCTGAGTCCTCAGCATATTCTGCATTTTCTTACACCACTGATGTGGTCTCTCGGTACGTTTCTCTCTTCTCCTCCTCTGTGGTTACCCAGTCTTATTGCATCCTTTCGGAACCTGGGGCCAAATACTAATGCAGGCCTTTTCCTTGACTACCCATGATGTAAATAATCTCTTCTTTTTAATAAAATACTGTCTCCTGAATTGATTCACCTTAGGTTTTCTGCCTTTTTTAATCTGTATGCATTTGTGCAATAATGCTCTTTCTAACAAACACGAAGGCTGTGTGGCTCCCATTTCTATGGGTGTCAAACTTTTCTGTGGAGGCTCAGTGTTTGTGTCTGGTTGTTTTACTTCCGGGATCCAGGCTGCTGTAGAAATGTCCGTGAGGGAGAGTCTGAAACATATTCGGAAGAAAGAATCACGGTAGATCCGGACATGAGAAGAGAGGAGTCACAGCTCAACTCATTAGTGGTATGGCAAGGACGGGACCCTGGGAGCAGCACCTCCCAGGTGCAAGCAATAAAAAGGTGCACGGAGAATTTAAAGTCTATCATAAAGCTGACTACAGTGCCACTTTTTATTATCTCCTCCCATTCACCATTCTATAAGAGGTCAGTGATAAAATACTCTTTCCTTAAAAATATTTTTTTGCCGCAGTTGCTGTTAAATTTTAATAATATAAGTAATCTCCAAATTAGAACATTTTTATTATCATTATTTAATGAAAACGGAGCCCCGGTGGTGCAACAGTTGAGGGCTCAGCTGCTGATTGAAAGGCTCTAGGTTCAAACCCACCCCCTGGCTTTGTGGAAGAAAGACCTGGCAATCAGCTTCTGTAAAGATTACAGCTTAGAAAACCTTCTGAGGCAGTTCGACCGTGTCACATGGGGTTGCTAGGAGTCAGAATTGACTCAGTGACACCCAACAACAAAAAAATGTTCATAAATGCTGTATTCTACATGGAAGTAGATTTGGAGAAGTCCCAGTTATACTGACTGACACACAAGGCCTCAGCTATACACTTGAGAATAAGTGCATGATAGTTCTGAATCCTTTTCTACCTTCAGACACAGCTGCTGTCTCCAGCCCTGGGGACCTGCATGTTTCTGCATATCAGTGGTAGATTCCGTGTACACAATGGGAGTACAGCGATCATATAAACCCAGAAACAGATCCTGGGTTACATCAATTCTGTCATCCTACGTGATCACTTAACGCCTTTTTCTTTTTCTGTACTTAACGTGGATATGGTGAGGTACGTGATTTTGTTTGCTGACTGCACATTTTAGGTTATACATGAAAAATACTTGTTCCAGTTCATGATTACCATTGAAAATAATTTTGTCGTATGAAGGAAAACACCAAAACCAAACCCATTGCCGTCGAGTCGATTCTGACTCATGGCGACCATATGGGACAGAGTAGAACTGCCTCATAGGGTTTCCAAGGAGCACCTTGTGGATTTAAATTGCCGACCTTTTAGTTAGCAGCTGTAGCTCTTAACCACTAGCCACCAGAGTTTCCATATGAAGGAAGGGGTTGTTGCAAACGATCGTCCTGAGTGTCATATACACTAGGCATTCCTGAGCATCTCGTGTACTTTCGTTTTACTGAAGGACAATTTCCGAGGAGTCCCTGGAGAAGACACTGCTTAAATGTCCCTGTATTAGAGAGGCTTCCTGACCAACCGTCTGAAACATGTAATTACCCCCCCACCCCACTCTCTATCTTTATCCTGCTTTATTTTTCTTCACAGCCCTTAGCACCACCTGACATAGCATAAATAAGCACACGTGCGTGTATGTGTATGTTTATTTACTTATGTAGCATCTTTCTCTCTGCTAGGGGAGTCCTGGTGGTGCAGTGGTTAAGCACTCGGCTGCTAACTGAAAGGTCGGTGGTTTGAACCCACCAGCTGCTCCACGGGAGAAAGATGTGGCTGCCTGCCTCTGTAAATATTTACAGCTTTGGAAACCCTATGAAGCAATTCTACTCTGTCCTATAGTGTCGCTATGAGTCAGAATTGACTCAGTGGCAGTGGGTTTGGTTTTTTGGGGTTCTCCCTGCTAGTATCTAAGTTCCCTGGGATCAGGAAATTTGCTTTGTCAATGCTGTATCCTGGTTACCTAGAACATAGTCTGGCATATAGTCAATGCTCAGTAAATATTTGTTGAGAGAATGAATGGAAGAGAGAAATGTGATAATATACCCCACAAAGACATTTTGTTGAGTCTCTGCTCTCTGGAGCCCCTCTGAAATGTGGAGAGTGAAGCAGACCTTCAAATGGGTTACGGAAGTCCCTTCTTCATAGCCTAAAGCACATGGCCTTCTTGAAGTAGAAAATTGACCCAACTTTCCAGCCGATCAGGGCAACCTGAAAATCTATCTCAGAAGGTGGCCATGGAATAAATATTACCATATATTGAGTGTTTGCTGTGGTTAGGCCCTTTACTGTGTATTATCTCAATGAATTCTCAAAACAGTTATTTGGTAAATGAGAACATGACAACTTATCTGTCATGGATTGAATTGTGTCCGCCAAAAATGTCTGTCAACTTGGCTAGGCCGTGATTCCCAGTATGGTGTGATCATTCACCATTACGTCATGTGATGTGATTTTCCTATGTGTTGTAGATCCTATCTTTATGATGTTAATGGGATGGGGTTAGCAGAAGTTATGGTGGTGAGGCAGGACTCAATCTACAGGATTTGGTCACATCTTAAGCCAATGTCTTTTGAGATAGAGGAGACAGAGGCGAGCAGAAAGACATGGGGACCTCTTAACACCAAGAAAGAAGCTCTGGAAGCAGAGCAAATCCTTTGGACCTGGGGTCCCTGTGCCTGGGAAGCTCCTAGACTGGGGGAAGATTGATGACAAAGACCTTCCTCCAGAGCCGACAGAGAGAGAAAGCCTTCCCCTGGAGCTGGCACCCTGAATTCTGACTTCTAGCTTCCTAGACGGTGAAAGAATAAATTTCTCTTTGTTAAAGCCATCCACTTGTGGTATTTCCGTTATAGCAGCACTAGATAACTAAGACAGAATTTGGTACTGAGAGTGGGGTACTGCTCTAACAGATACCGAAAATGTGGAAGTGGTTTTGAAACTGAATGGTAGAGGACTCAGAAGGAAATGAGAAGAGCTGTTAACTGGAGACGGTGCAGACGGCAAGGGACAGCAGCAGCAAAGAATCAGCAGTGGCAGAGGACCAGTAGCGGCAGAACCAGTGAGACCAGTGCGACACAGTACTGGAGCCGACCCACGGAGTGAGAGAGCTGGTGCCTTCTGGCCGAAGTTTACTGGCAGAGTGGGGTGCCTCTGGGCTCTTATCGGTGGAGCTACAGAGTTTCGGAATGCTTGCCCCAGCAGGGCAGACACGGGCGGTGAGGGGGCCAAGAGGCCAAGGAACCAGGATGCAGAAGCTGAAGAGTCAAGGAACACAGGAAGCTGAGCTGCCTCAGTCTCAAAGGGTATGGCCACGACCTCTGGGGTCTCGAATGGTGGAGCCATGGCCTCTGGTATTTCTAAGGGTGGAGTCGCCACTCAGATGGACTAGGAGAATGGCGCCCCTAAAGCTGAGGGAGCAGAGTTGCTGGAAGGCAGAGCTGAAGTCCAGGGCCAAGGTGTCTCCACTCAGAATCTGGAGAGTGTGGCCAATACCTAGAGTCTGGAGGGCAGGGCCATTGTGTAAATTGTCTCAGAGAGCAGAGGATTATTTTCAAAGCCTTGAGGGTTAAAGTAATACGTTCTGCTGACTTGCTTGGTGCCTGTTATCCCTTCTTTCCCTCCAGTTTCTTCTATTTGTAATGGAAATGTCTAGCTTGTGCCTGTTCCACCATTATAATTTGGAAGCAGATAACTTGTATTCTAGAGTTTACAGAGGAAGAGAAATTTTTGGATTTTGAACTTGGAATTGAATTAAGACTTTTGCTATGATATGATGGGCTGAATGTGTTTTACATGTGGCAAGGACATGAATTTTTGAGGGACCTCATAACCACCAAGAGAACAGCACCAGGAACAGAGTGGGCCCTTTGGACCTGTGGTCCCTGCACCTGATAAGTTCCCTGACCAGGGCAAGATATATGACAAGGACCTTCCCCCAGAACTGACACAGAAAGAAAGCCTGCCCTGAATTCAGACTTCTAGATGACAAGGACCTTCCTCCAGAGCAGACAGAGAAGAGAAAGACTTCCCCTGGAACTGATGGCCTGAATTTGCACTTGTAGCCTGCTAGACTGGGAGAGAACAAATTTCTCTTTGTTGAAGCCATCCACTTAGGGTATTTCTGTTAAAGCAGCACTAGATAACTAAGACAGTATCACACCAAAAGTTGCCCAGGGTCCTGCAGTTCGTAAGTGCCAGAAGTTGGATTTGAATCCAGGTCTAACAGCAGAGCCCAGCTCTTAACTGTGACACACCCCTGATGCTCTGATGCCTCCCATAGTTTTGCTGAGTAGTGGGTGGGGGAGGGAATACAAAATGCATACACCACTTCCTGTGAGATGGAAGAAAAGCCAGAAGAGTCTCTGCAAACCTGGAAGAATGTTGTATGTGTATAAACAACATCAGTGATCAGTGTCCCTGGGCCTGAGGTAGGGGGAGGGGTTGGGAGGACAGCTGGAGCCTGCAAGGCAGAACCTAACCCTTCATGGGATCCTCTTCACTTCTCACCATCTCCGCTGCTTTGGCACCTGCCCTTGCCAGCATATGCTGCTGGGAGGTGTTAGATGTCACTGCACAGCTGTGAAGCTGGGCGGAAGAGAGAAGCAGGCGGAAGAGCACAGAGGAACCAAGGAGCTAAATACACTGCTTCAGAGGGGCAGGAGAACAGAGCATCAGCCTAAATCCTTCAAGAATCAAGGAGGTAGTCTTTTGGGGGAAGGAAGCATAAGAATCCTTTCGTCCATAGAGTCAACTGTACAGATAGAGGACGGGCCAGTTTCCTGTGTCCACGTAGATGCCTTCGCAAAGGCATTCATTGTTTTCTGTCTCACTCCGTGGAGTACTCACCCTGGCCCCCGCCCAACCCCACTTTTTAAAAAAATTTTATTGTGGAGCCCTGCTGGCGCAGTAGTTAAGAGTTACGGCTGCTAACCTTAAAGGTCGGCAGTTAGAATCCACCAGCCACTCCTTGGAAATCCTGTGGGGCAGTTCTACTCTGTCCTACGGGTTCGCAATGAGTCAGAATCATCTCGATGGCAACAGGTTTGGTTTTTGGTAAATATATACGTAACAAAAAAATTGCCGTTTTAACATTATTTACATGTACAATTCAGCGATACTAATTATGCTTATCAAGTTGTTCCGCCGTCACCATTACCTGTTTCCAGATTTTTGCATCACCCTTAACAGAAGCTCGATACCCTGTAAGCAACGATTCCCCCTTCCTCCCCTCCCACCTGGCCCAGATAACCACTAATAACCTTGGCCTCGCTACACTTGCCTATTCTAGATATCTCATATAAATGGGATCACACTTTTTTTAATTAAAAAAAAAAAATCCACAGATGTTTTAGAGACTTTAAGTCAAAACTGATGAAAACTGCGTAATTTTTTATATAAAAGTTTAAAATTCCACCAACGAAGCTATAACATCATTGAGGAAAGTAAATCATGCCTCTCCCTAAAATTCACCGTGTTTTTTAAAAAACATTTACACTTTTTTCTGGGTTCTTCCTTTTGCAGTTCTTGTCCATCTGCATGAATAATTTCCTTATGGAGTAAGCCTGTATCTTTATTGTGTTGGCATCCATTTCTGGAGGGAGCTGTGGCTTCCACTGCCACCAGGGCAGGCGTTGGGGGGGTCAGGGTGGAGGTGAAGGAGATGCCTGCACCTTCTGGTAGACCATGCACTTAAGGAGACATTGGAGTCTCTAGGTAGTGCCAATGGCTTAGCTCTTGACTACGGTCTTAGTCATCTAGAGCTTCTCTAGCAGAAACCCCACAAGTGGATGGCTTTTAACAAAGAGAAATTTATTCTCTCACAGCCTAGTAGGTTACAAGTCCAAATTCAGGGCATAGCTCCGGGAGAAGGCTTTCTCTCTCTGTCAGCTCTGGAGGAAGGTCCTTGTGATACATCAGTCTTCCCTTGGTCTTCCCTTGGTCTGGGAGCATCTCAGTGCAGGAACCTCAGGTCCAAAGGACACACTCTGCTCCCTGTGCTGCTTTCTTGGTGATGTGAGTTCCCCTGTGTCTCTTCTCGCTTCTCTCTTTTATATCTCAAAAGAGATTGGATTAAGACGGTATCTAATCTTGCAAACCTCATTGGTATAACCTCATCATAGTGATAGAGTTTACAACACATAAAAAACCACATCAGATTTACAAAATGGTACACAATCACACAGTACTGGCAATCATGACCCAGCCAAGTTGACAGACATTTTTGGGGGACACAATTCAATCCATGACAACTACTAAGCAAAATGTTGGAGGCTTGAGTCCACCCAGAGGAACCTCAGAAGAAAGGCCTGGCGATCTACTTTTAAAAGTCAGCCATTGAAAACCCTATGGAGCACAGTCCTACTCTGACATCCATGGGGTTGTCACGAGTCAGAATTTATTCTATGGTAACTGGTAAGGAGCCCTGGTGGCATGGTAGTTAAGAACTCAGCTGCTAACCAAAAGGTCAGTAGTTCAAATCCACCAGCTGCTCCTTGGAAACCCTATGCGGCAGTTCTACTCTGTCCTGTATGGTTGCTATGAGTCGGAACTGACTTGACGGCATCTAACAGCAACAACTGGTAAGGAGAGATGACCCCAAAACCTGAAACCAAACTTGCGGGGAAACACACACACACACACAAATGAGATGTCAGGTGAGGTTTTAAGGAAAAGGGAAGAAAAAATTCCTAGAAGATTTACTAAAAAAATGTTCAACAGACATAGGTGGGGAGAGAGAAAAATGAGGAAGACGTAGACATTAGCAGGAATTAACGAAAGGAAAATGACTTGCATCTCCCTGATACTCAGTTCTGCTGACTTGTGGTAGCCAGAGCCCACACCTGAACAGTGCCTCCATGGCCTCTAGAATTTCTGTCATTTTCTAGAAGCAGAGTGAACAGAAGACAGCACAAAGGCTGATTTGAAGTATTCTCAAATGGGCTTGGGTATACACGTGAGAGTAGATGTTGCCATAATTGGGCTGTCATCATTAATGTTTCCGGAGAGGCTGACATGGCATTTCTCACGGACATAAGTCTCTGGGAGGCTGAGAGAGATGGAATATAAAACAAAACGTGTAAACTGTCAAAAGGAAGAACTCACAGAAAAGAAAGCTGACACTGTCCTTTAATGACAGTAAGATAACCTGAAGTCTAGCAGAGATTTCGGGAACTCAACATCATGCTGGGTGTTTTAGGTCCTTAAATCATTTCTCTGATTGCAGCTCAGGGCCAGGCATTGGTATACTATGAGTTATAATGTCACCCATTTAAATCCACACTGAACTGTTTGTTTGTGAGAGCAGACTGTACCCAGGCATGTATCATGAAGTACTTAGGCATGCCCGTAATAAAAGACACCATATTGGAAACAATGCCAGTACCATTGGGTTTATAAGGAAGTGAATTATACCATATGGATGTTGGAGAAGAAGTTTATAGTGTCCATACCTGGTGACACTAAATGGCTATTTTTTCCATGTCTATTTAACAACCTAAAATACCCTGCATGATACATTTCCTAGACATGGAAACCATCCAATCCTGGTGGAATTGCAGTGATGCCTTCCTGTTCCTGGTGGTCTGTTTCTAATAACTGCACTATAATATAATAGGATTGGGATTTAAAGTCCACTGGAGATTTGGGTGTCCTAGTACCAGACCAGGATGGGCTTAGAAAGCCCAGGCCCAGATCTGTTCAGAATGCTGGAGTTCTGGAGTCTTTCCCCACCGCCGTTGTAGCTATCCAAAGACAACCAAACGCAAAAAGCTGACTGTCTAGTGAAAACCCACCCATTGCTATCGAGTCGATTCCGACTCATAGAGACCCTCTAGGACAGAGTAGGACTGCCTCATAGGGTTTCCAAGGAGCGGCTGGTGAATTCGAACTGCTGACGTTTGGGTTAGCAGTGGAGGTCTTAACCGGTACACCACCAGGGCTCCGACCGTCTAATAGCAGGGGCTTAAATGATCATGCGTGTGTAGAGCAGTGGTTTTAAAACTTTGATGCACACTAGATAATCTCCTGGGAGGAGCCCTCGTAGTGCCAAGTTTAAGCACTTGGCTGCTAACCAAAAGCTTGGTGCTTCAAGCCCACCCAGAGGTTCTGAGGGAAACCCTATGGGGTCGTTATGAGTTGGAATTGACTTGAAGGTACCCAACAATGACAACAACCACAGATACTCCTGGATAGCTTTTAAAAATCTCAGTGCCCAGGCTGCACTCTATACAAATTAAATCCGAATTTCTAAGGGTGGGGTTAAGGCATCAGTAGTTTTAAAAATTCCCCGGGGGGTTCGGATACGTAGCTATAAAATAAGAAAGTAAATGCTAAGAAGTGTGGATATGCTGTCAATGCTGAGAAATACAGATAGCTCTAGGAGTACTTCAGAGGGAAGAAAAGTCGCAAAGACTTCTTTAGGAGGGGATGAGGAGGGTCTTCCAGACAGAGGGAACAGCATAAGCAAAAACAGAGAGATGAGAAAGCATGCAGTGGGACAGGATGAGGTTCTTTTTGGCTGTAGCTTGGACGCATAAAGACGTAGTGAGATAGAATGTCAGAAGGCTATCAGAATGTACTGTAAAAGGGCTTGGATACCAGCCTGATGAAATTTTATATGTAATTTTATAGGCAGAGAAAGAAAGGTTTGTTTGCTATTTAATGAACATGACACCAGTGTGTAAACGCTGCCTAGAAGAAAGCAGAAAGTATGCACCTGTCTCGTGTTAGGAGGCTAATGTTGCTTTAAAAATGGTATTTCTCTAATGGTAGTCATTGCTTTACCATCTTTGTGGCTTTGTGCATTATTTCTTAGTATTTTTCTTTAAATGGATGTATTTATTTTTTACTTAAATATATCTATTTGTAAAGAATACCATATTTTTACACAAATAATGAGTGCCTTTTATGTTTGTTTGCCAACCACACCCTCCCCCGAGAGGTACCTCATGGGAGGGAGGCATGGATGGCAACCAAACGTAGAAGGCGTGCGTTGTATGTGTAAAAATATGGAATATCTCTCCATATCTATCTACCTATCTACCTGCCCACCTACATACCTACCTACCTGTCTAAAGAATACTTTATATAATTCCCTGAACAGAGAACAAGTGCCACTTTTTATAAATTAAAGGTTTTAACCTTAAAAATAAATACCATAAGAATAAAATTAAGTCATTTTTTGTTAGATACTCTCACCTGCCAAAGATTTTGAGTTGAAGACCTGGTCTCCCTGTTAGGAAAGGAAATTTGTAAGCAGTGGTAAAGTCCAAGCAGCACTAAGCAAGGTGGTAGCCGTGAGGATGGAGAAGGAGTGGATAGGAGACAGCTCAGGGCAGACGCACCAGACTTTGACCAGTGGCACTTTCTTGCCTCTGCAGGGGTAGATGGGCATTTTGTCAGTGTTGCCCCAGAGAATGCAGCCACAGTCTAGCATACCTCAGGATGAGCACTACGACTATAAGGGATGTGGCTGAGAAAAGGTAAAAATCACAAAAGACCACCTGTGAAGGTGTTTTCAAATGCTGATCATCTCTTCTTCAGGTGCTAACCATCTCTTATTCTGTAGAAAATGCACCTCCTGGGAGATTGATAATTCCAGGAGGAATGCACTTAACTGTTAATATAAATGAACTCAACTTTTAACATATAATGTCACTAAATACACTTGGATTTAGAGATACCGTTTAAAAATGCAGTGTGGAATGACATGAGAATTTGGAATCCCATGGAGTTTGGAATTAGTGTACTGCATGGTAGAGTCCTTGGGTGGTGCAAATAGTTAATGTGCTCAGCTGTTCAGCTAAAGGTTAGAGGTTTGAGTCTGCCCAGAGGTACCTTGGAAGAAAGGCGTAGTGATATATTTCTGAAAAATTGGGCATTGAAAACAGTTCTGCTCTCACACACGTGAGTCACCATGAGTTGGAGGTGACTGGAAGGCAAAGGGTTTTGGGGTACTACATGGCACAGGACCAGGCAGTGTTTTGCTCTGTTGTACATAGGGTGGCTGTGAGTCAGAACTGACTCGATGGCACCTAACAACATCAACACATGGCTATGGTTTTCTCTGGGTATGTCTTATCTTGGTGATGGTTTGATTACGTTTGAAGCAGTGGGAAGACTGTGGGTATCTCTATTTGTCTGTGTGTCTGTCTGTGTTACCTTCATTAAGCACTATGGTTAGTAGGAAATTTCCAAAGTCAAGGTTAAAAATTATTAGGTACAGAAACTAATGAAAGAAGTAAGGCTGTAGTCATAGACCCAACATTATGACCCTCTCTTTAAGGCCAATGACCAGTTGACAAGGAAATGTAATTCTAGCACTCTGGAGTTCTCTTAAAGTCAGTGAGAGGCAGAATAATATCTGCATCTTCAGTTACATGCTGTTTTGTTTATGCAGACTATTAGTAACAACCAATCTTGGGCCTTCCAATAAATGGCATGTCTAAGGCATTTTACTGGTAAGTAGATCTTGGCTTACGTTGACAGAATGGTCTAGGATTGTTAGTGAAACCCATTAGTCTTGCTGGACAAATATGCTTTAGTTCATGCTCACTATACTATCTATCCCATTTGCCTCAATAGCACTTACCTTTAGCATTTCATTGTCTTTCATAGCTGTGTCCTCTTCAGGGTACCGGTGTAGAGGTGTTCATGTCCCTACTTCTCCAGTACTGCCAAGAAAAATTGCCATCAAGCTGGTTTGGACTCATAGCAACCCTATAGGATAGAGTAGAACTGTCCCATAGGGTTTCCAAGGCTGTAATCTTTATGGAGGAGCCCTGGTGGCACGGTGGTTAAGAACTTGGCTGTTAACCAAAAGGGTGGCAGTTCAAATCCACCAACTGCTCCTTGGAAACTCTATGGGGCAGTTCTCCTCTGTCCTGTAGGGTCGCTATGAGTCAGAATTGACTTGATGGCAAAGAATTTGGTTTGGTTTTTTTTTAAATCTTTTTGGAAGCGGACTGCCACAACTTTCTCCTGCGTAGCGGCTGTTGGGTCCAAACCACTGACATTTCAGTTAGTAGCTGAGTGTTTAACCACTGTGCCACTAGGGCTCCTTCTCTACTGCTAACTACCCCATATTCTGGCTGTGTGGTGGTGACGGCGATGTTCAGCTGTGCATATGAGGAATGTCTACTGGTTTCCAAGTACCCGAGAAGTGCCAGCAACTGTGCCAGGGTCTGTACAAAGATTATACATACACTGTGACGTGCCTTAAAATTCACCATAACCTGCTTGCTATTTGTTATCACCATTTTACGACTGAGGAAACTGAGGCTTAGAGAGGCTAAGGGACTAGCCAGAGTTTGCATAGCTAAGAAATGAGAGAGCTGGTCTGAGGTTTGTTTGACTGCAAAGCCGGCCCTCACTCTGCTTCTCTACCCTGCCTCCAAAAGGCTGTGCCTGGTCTCTCGTCCTCCCAGGTTATGTTAGTTCAGTGATGTCTGAATGCCCTGCAGAATCACTACAGAGATGGATTGGATAGTTTCTGTAAAGCAGAACAAGAAGCATTCTGCTGCTGCTGCTGCCCAGAATGAACCAGCACGCAGAGCTGGTTGGGTGTCGTAGTTCAGAAGCTCTAACCAATGTAACAAGTAGACCCAAACATGTAATGACTCAACACAACAGAAGTTTGTTTTTTTTTTCTTCATCACATAATTGTCCAGGGCAGTTTGAGGTTGGTGGTGGGTTTTAGGGAAGCTGACTTTGCTCCATGTAGTATTCAAGGAGCTGGGCTGACTGATCCTCTGTTATCTTCCATACGTGGCTTCCAAGTTTGCTGTTGTCATCTCCATTCTGGTCAGCCAGAAGGGGAAAAGCCTTAGAGGAGCATACCTGGGAGGCCTTTAGGGACCAAGCCTGGAAGACGCACACATTGCTTACACTCCCATTTGACTGGCCAGAACTCAGTCACATGACTCCACGTAATTACAAGGGAGGCTGGAAAACAGTCAAGCCAGGTGCCCAAGAACAAGAGGAAATAGATTTTGGAAAGCACCTGCCTCAGGTCAGCAGAGTGCAAAGGAAGTGCCCCAGGCTGGGAATCCAAAGGTTGGGGTTTCCACTCCTGACCACTCGTTGCTAGAGGCACTTGACAAGTCAGTAAGCCAGTCTGAGGGTCATCTTCTCTTCTGGAAGTCGAACTCAGTGGCCCCCGCTGCTTTCTATTTCATGGGGCAATTTAAGGTCAAAATTAGAGTGTCCCTTTGTAAAGCAAGAGCAGACAAATAGACTAGGCATGGAAGAGTAGATGAAGAAAAAGACCTACACTGGGAGATGGGATCTCTATTCAGATTCTTTGTTCTGCCACTTCATAGCTGTGCAAGTGTGACGTGCTCACTCGAACTTTCTGAGCTGCGAAGCCTCTGTGGAGTCAGGAGTAAAGCACTTGTCTCACCTTCTTTATAGGGATCCAGTGAGTGTACAAATGAGTAGCCTGTGCAAAAGTATTTTGGGAACTCTGAAATGCCATAGAGATGTTAGTTTGTTGTTTTTAATGTCACCAGGGCCTTCTGCTTTAGGGCCCATTCCCTAGACAGTGCGTTCTGAACCCCAAACTCCCAGCCTTGACTCCATCTTCTGGATGAAGCAGAGCATTTAAATATAAATGAAAGTAATAAAAATAGTCAAAGAAGTAAAATAGATGCTCACTGTCAAAACGCACCGTGGGTAACGGTAAGGTCATTGAGAGGACAGCCCGAGTCATCTGCGTATTTGAAATTCCCACCAGGCCAGGTGTAGACTTGGTGCCCAATTGATACTTAATGCATTACATTCAATCTTAAAATAAACTTTCTGGCCAAAGACCAAGAGTGACAATGGTGTGAC
Source organism: Dugong dugon (assembly GCA_030035585.1). Classification (NCBI taxonomy): domain Eukaryota; kingdom Metazoa; phylum Chordata; class Mammalia; order Sirenia; family Dugongidae; genus Dugong; species Dugong dugon. The sequence goes on along the minus strand of CM057480.1, from coordinate 12,901,083 downwards.
ACAGTAATAGGGACTGCCTCCCCTGGGATATAACGTGGACCTCTCACAGCTCCCACGTCTCTCTTTGAGGGTACAGTTTCCCTGCAAGCTTCTCCAGAGTGATCACATTCCAGCTTTCTTACTTGCTAAGTCACTTCTCTGAACTGATGGTATTAGTCATTTAAACAGACTCACGTGTTCATGCCTTCAGTAGTTCCAGAATTCGAGCGATTCATTAAGTTATTTTCCTTTCCCTCTTTATTTATTTTTCCTTGTTGAAGCCTCTTGAAACTTCTTAATTCCAGCCCAGGCGTTCATTACCTTTGAGGTTGCCTTCTGAGCCGCATTTTGCAGAGGGGTGATTGTCTGGCCTGGCCGTTCGTTCATTTCTGGGCTTACCCAGCACTGAATGGGCAGCCAGGGCCTGTTCTCACCGTGGAGTGGAATGACTTACTCTTTTGTCCCCCTGGGGTGTTGCAGGTGAGGCAGCATCTGCCTTTTTTAAGCTTTAGTGAGTAAATAACAAGAAAGCGTTGAAAATCAAGGAGAGATTAGCTGCCTTGGGTTCCAGAGTGGGTGCTGAGCTGCACCCTAGTGTTGACTACCTAGTTTCGGCTAATCTTGACTTTATCCCCCCCCACTCAACAACTAGCAGAGTATCCTTCTTAAAATGGCCCATCCAATGAAAGAGCAATGACAAATAAAATACCTGCAGAGACGCGGCCCTGCGCTTCTCAAACCTGGATGTGCGAAGGAATCACTTGGAATCTTCTTACAATGCAGACTCTGAGACAGTAGGTCTGGAGTGGGGCCTGAGCTTTGGCATTTCTAAAGCTCCCCAAGGATGCTGATACTGCTAGCCCAGGTTTCACTTGGGGGTGGGTGGGGAGTAGGAGGAGTTGATGTGGCGTTTCCATTCTTACCAAGTCCTCATTCTTTATGCAAAAACATTTTCAGATGATGTGGTCTTTGTGATACAGAAAAATAACCAGCTTGCACTTGTGGAAATGGATAAAAAACTGCAATCGGGGGAAAGTGGGATCTTTATTTTTCCGGTGGACAGTATGTTATGAAGCGCCTCCTCTGGGCCGTTGTGAGTTTGCATGATTCAGGCAGCTTCAGTCTTTTGTTTTGTTTTGTTTTGTGCTTTAAGTGAAAGTTTACAGTTCAAGTTAGTCTCATACAAAAATTTGTACATACACTGTTATGTGACCCTAGTTGCTCTCCCTATACTGTGACAGCACACTCTTCCTTTCCACCCCGGACTTCCTGTGTCCATTCAACCAGCTCCTGACCCTCTCTGCCTTCTCATCTCACCTCCAGACAGGAGCTGCCCATTTAGTCTCATGTATCTACTGGAGCTAAGAAGTACTGTCTTCACATTTTATGTCATATAGTCCTGTCTAATCTTTGTCTGAAGAGTTGACTTCGGGAATGGTTTCAGTTCTGGGCTAACAGAGAGTCCGGGGGGCATGTCTTCCGGGGTCCCTCCAGTCTCAGTCAGACCATTAAGTCTGGTCTTTTTACTAGAATTTGAGTTGTGCACTCCACCTTTCTCCTGCTCCATCTGGGACTCTCTGTTGTGTTCCCTGTCAGGGCGGCCATTTGTGGTAGCCAGGTATCATCTAGTTCTTCCGGTCTTGGACTAATGGAGTCTCTGGTTTACGTGGCCTTTTCTGTCTCTTGGACTAATACTTTCCTTGTGACTTTAGTGTTCTTCATTCTCCTTTGCTCCAGGTGTGTCAGGACCAATTGATGCATCTTAGATGGCCACTGTCTAGCTTTTAAGACCCCAGAAACCATTCACCAAAATGGGATGCAGAACATTGTCTTAAAAAACTTTGTTATGCCAGTTGACCTAGATGTCCCCTGAAACCTAGATGTCCCAGACCCCCGCCCCTGGTACTCTGTCCCTCGAAGTGTTTGGTTGTATTCAGGAAACTTCTTAACTTTTGGTTTAGTCCAATTCTGCTGACTTTCCCGCCATTGGGTGTTGTCCTTCCCTTCACCTATGATAATTCTTATCTACTATCCAGTTAGTGAAAACCCCTCTCCTTCCCTCCCCACCCTCGTAACCATCAAAGAATGTTTTCTTCTGTGTTTAAACCTTTTCTTGAGTTCTTATAATAATGGTCTCATACAATATTTGTCCTTTTGTGACTGACTGATTTCACTCAGAGTAATGCCTTCCAGATTCATCCATGTTATGAGATGTTTCGCAGATTCATCGTTGTTCTTTATCCTTGCGTAGTATTCCATTGTGTGAATATACCATAGTTTATCCATTCGTCCGTTGATGGGCACGTAGGTTGTTTCCATCTTTTTGCTGTTGGGAACATGCTTAGGCAGCTCCAGTTCTAAGATTGCATCTACACTGACAATGAGCAGGAAGGTAACAGATCCCATCCTGTCTGAGAGGTGCTGTGGGCATGACTGCAACAAATTACCTTACAGGTGGGATGTTTAACTCTAAGAGCAGGAGTGTATCTGGATCCCCAGAGGACCAAGGGTCTGCTTGGGGATCAGATTCTAACTTGTTAATAGTTTTGTTCAATAAATTGGAAGTTTGGGGTTATCCAATTATAAATATTGGGAACATATCTTCACAAATATGTTTTTGTGTTAAAAGGGAGAGACGGAGCAAAATTTCTGTATGTATCCCTGGGTGGCACAACCCATTAAGCGCTCAACTATTAGCCAAAAGGTTGACAGTTCAAACCCACCCGGAGGCATCTCAGAAGAAAGGCCTGGTAAACTGCTTCCAAAAGGTCTCAGCCTTGAAATCCTATCGAGCAGTTCTACTCTACACACATGGGTCACTATGAGTCAGAATGGACTCCCAAGGCAAGCAACAACAACAATATAAGTGATAGCAGCTACAAGTATGGTGCTTACTGGCTACCAAGCACCTTGCATATATTAATTCATTTTATCCTCACAACGACCCTGGGAATAGGTGCTGTCATTGTCCTCCACTTTACAGATGAGGAAGCTGAGTCACAGAAAGGTTAAGTACATTCTCCAAATTAGTAGTGCTCAGGTTTTGAACCTGGGTAGCCCGGCTGCAGAACCCACGCTTTTTGCATGCTGTCCTTGGACTGACATAGGTCAAGAACATGTGAGTTCAAGTTCAGATACTGACATTTGCATTTGTCCTTCAATACGTCCTTCTGTCGCTCAGTCTCTGCTCCATTACCTGTGAAACGGGCCTAATGATGCCCAGAGAAATTCTCAGAATTACTAGGAAGTTGAAATAAGATAATATATGTGAAAGGTTTATAAATTGTATACAACTCTACGACAAATTCAGCGATTAGATGGAAGCACATAAATAGTGCATTTGATTACCATCAGGATAATTTGAATACTATTATGTTAAACATAAATTTATCTTTCTTTAGGGTCTGTTTCTATATTGTTGCTATGTCTTCTCAAAGAACTAGTTTTGGCCTGGTCACTGAAATGAAAAAAAAAGACAAAAATATTCTTTTTGGATTTGCCTTCTTTAGGGTTTCTGAAAATAAAATGTTCTATAGAGGCTAAAAACCGACAGAAGACCCATCAGCTGATTTCATTCATTCCCATTTTGTGAAAGATTATTCCCTGTAGAGTCTTCCTGAAGTGTTAGCCCATCTGGTTGGAAATGATTCTCCAAAGACTCCTTAGTTCTTCATTTGGAAAGGTGTTTCATGATGAAATCTATTTCACCATAGCATTTTGCTCTCAGATTTAGCTCACAATTTTTTTTAAAAATTTTTTTGGTGTCTTGCCTTGTCCCAGCATATTTCTCATTCTGTAAAAGCTCTCACTTTTCTTAGAGTTTTCATCTTCCAGCTGCACACATTTTTTTTCTACCGAATTTTAGCAGGGGGTGACATAGGGCTCCCTTCATTATTCTATTACTCCATCCCTACTCAGCCCAAGAATTCAGAACGCTTAAGACTATGGAAACGTACTAAGAAAGGACTCCCTGTGTTTTACTTGTTTTGCCAGGATTTCTATGTGTCTCATTCCTGGATGTGTATGGTGGAGGCGCCTACTGATTATAGATTAATTTTCTCTTCCTTTTGTCAGAAAGCCACGGTAGTAAAGCAAGTGCATTTTAAGCCAAAAATTTATTCTATTCCATTTCATTTAGCGAGGTCAGAATTTGTTTTCTTTCTGGCCAAGGACCACAGTAAGTCTTTCAGAGTAAACCCTATAGTTAGAAATGATTACCTCTTTTAAATTCATTATGAAATTCAAAACAGAACAAAGATGGAGTGAACTTTGTGTGTACACATAGGTAACATTTTAAAGCTGATTTAATAAAAGGAGAACCACCAGCCAATTACGTTACCATTTTGCTTTAACTGCAGCTTCTAAGACAGGGATATTTGGATTTTTTGAAGTGGGCAGTGTAAGAAAGTCTAGTAGTTAGTATGTGCCTGTATCTCCCAGAGCATTACTTTCCTTCTCTGGTATTGTTCTAGAGCAAATGTGGATAAAGTAGGATGGTCTGTGGGGATTACTAACTTCTGAGATGTCTAGGTGTGTATTTCTGGTGTCCAAAGAAGTAAGACAATATAGCATAGTGGTCAGAGATACAGACCTTGAGGTCAGAGAGCACTCGGTTCACATCCTGCTTGTTTTGTTTCCTAGCTGTGTAACTTTCAGTGAGTTTTGCCCAAGCTTCCTATTTTGCCCAAGCCTTCCTTTTCTAGAGGTGCTAGGTAATAGCAGTATCTACCTCCGAGGATTGTGATGAGGGCAATACAATCATTAAAAAAAAAAAAAAAAAAAAGTTGCCATTGAGTCGGTTCCGACTCACAGTGACCCTATAGAACAGAGTAGAACTGTCCCACAGGGCTTCCAAGGCTGTAAATCTTTACAGAAGCAGACTGCTGCATCTTTCTCCCACAGAGAGGCTGGTGGGTTTGAACCACCGACATTTTGGTTAGCAGCCAAGAGCTTCATCACTGCGCCACCAGGGCTCCTTTATCCAGGCATAGTGTGTGGCGTCTGGTAAATATTGTTAAAAAAATTTTAGATAATTAAAATAAGAGTTAATTATGAGATAGTGTCATCCCTGACCCACTTCTAATCCACGTGGGATCTTAGTAGCGCCAATAATGGTCCTTAAATATTTGAAAAATTTCAAAGACATCTTCAGTAAATTGTGAGTGCAGTTCAAATGAGTCAGTGGAAATGCTGATCAGACACGTGTACGCCATTGATTGAAGTCCCATCGCAACACACCCACACATACACACCTGATACGGACTTTGTTTAGGGAAAGCTCTTACGAAAAGGGATTGCAAAGTATTATAGCAGCCTTGTCCCCATTTGTAGCCAAAAGGGTGATTCTTCTTTAAAGTTCACTTTTACTATCTACAAAGAGCTTGCCTACATTTCATTCAAAGCCCACTATTGTTTTCTATTCATTTTGTTATTACATGTGTATTTAAAGAAGATTTGGAAAGTACTAATGAGGAGAAGGATGAAAATATACCACTCAGAATCCTACTCCCCACACTCAAGTCCTATTAGTATTTTGGTGATTTTTATTTCTTTAGGCATTGTGATGTTGTTAGCTGAGATCATACTGTACAGATGATTTTATATCCTCGCTTTTCACTATATATATATATTTTTTAATAATTAAGCATTTATTATAGAAAATTTTAACACTTTGAGAAACTGGGTCTCTCACAATTAGGCTTTTAAAAGCCTCCCCGACATCAACAAAAGAAAGAAAAACAAAAAAAACTATGACTCCAAATCCTATAAAGAAACAAGTTGTCTTAGCCTAAGCTGTCTGGAATAGTATTCAGATTTACTTTCTATTCTACTCCATAGCTTAATGCAAAATGGAGAATGTGCTGTCCAAACTGCAATAATATGGCATTTGAGCAATTCAGGCTTTAAATAGACCTAGAACACTCATAGCCTGATAAAAAAGATACAAGAATGGAGACATAGTAGCTATGATAGCAAACACAAAATTCTGGCCATTAATTGATCAGAAGTAAAGATTGATGCCCCTACTTTAAGCTCACCAATGTCATGAAAAAAAGAAGAATGACAACAGGTATTTGGCAAATATCTTCTAAATTATTTACACCAAATTAACAAATGGAAAAGTTATTTTTAATGCATCACTCAAATTTTACACTTCAATCATTCATATTTTCCTTTATAAGATTATTCAGAAGAAACAATTCTATTTAAACTTAATTTAGTAAGTTTCTCCTTCTGTACGTTTTTACGTGAAAATTTACCAAAATCACAACTCTGAAGAATTTCTTTTTAATCATACTATCATTATATGCTTAAACGACAGTAAAGAAATTAGAACTTTTCTTATTATGTCTATAATGACCTGTTACCAAATGTGTAAGAACTCTTTTCCACAGCTTTTTTTTTTTTTTTTAAATATTTTAACAATCATGATTATGAAAAATTCATCTCAACTCCACAGTGGACTAGCAGCCATGCTTATTCCACGTAGGTACTGCCAGTGGTCCCTGAGGTGTCCTTTCAACAATGACAAATTCATCAGGGTTGCTAAGTGCCTCACCGAAGACCAATAAATCTTGTATAGCACGCTCGTCAATCTGAATCAGAACCAAGGGTTTTTCTTGACTTCTGATAGGAGCTGCTTCTTGTTGTAGCTCTTCTTCTGCAATAGATGCGAAAGTGACTGGGGCTACCGAAGGAGCAGTCAATGAAGAAGACAGCCAAGGATTGGCACTGTCTAGAAGTGGTAAATCTGAAATATGGTTGCCTTCTGGTCCTGGAGTACCTTGGGTAGGGTATCTTATGACTTTTGGATCCTGGGAACTTTCAATTCCTTTAAAACAAACTTTTTTGACATGATCTCCTGACCTATGGCTAGTCACAGATTTTTCTTCTTCTAGTAAAAAATCCCAGAATGACTTGGATGAAACTGAATGTAGAGAAGATGCCCGTGCATTCACTGGTTTGGGGGATTTTGAAGGAGTGGTTAAAACTGTTTCCACGCTCTTCATTCCTGAATTGTTTTCTTTGGTAGTCATTGCGATCATTTTCCTTTGCTTCTGAGAAAGTTTGATTCCATAAAAGAAATCATTTTGCCCAAATTTGTCTTTGGTGTAGCTCCACATTTTTGTCTACTGTCTTCAATTTCCATGATGGTTCTGAGATCCATGACAGGAGGGCTGCCAGGACTGAAAGAGCCAACAACCCAACTGGAAGAGCTTGTATTATCAACTGTGTTACTGGGAATGGGCTGTGGAGCAGATGTTTTAAGTACTGATGATTTTTCCCATGATTTTAAATCTTCCCTAGAATATGTAGGAGGTGTTCCATTAACATACGGTTTAACTTTCCCCTCAATCTTATCTGAATGAAATCCTTTTGTGAAATCAGGGGACTGTAAATCTCTAGGACTACCCACTCCTGCATAGCTTCCTTCAGAGTCTGATGTCAATAGTTCTGGGAGAGATTCTACAGAATAGGTCTTACCAGATGTTACTAATCCTGTGGATGGTGGACTCTGAATAACATCTGAAAGGTTATAACCTCCAGAACTATCTGAATGCTTACGTGGCGTCTTTGTTGCTTTTGTTTTCACCTTCTTGAACACCGTTTCCAAATAATTTTTATTCCATATTTATTTCTTCTTTCAGAAAGATATCTCTATCTTCTACTTCCAAATAACTAATATCTGGTCCATCTTGATATGGTGTAATAACCCTCCTATCCATTGCTGGGATCATTTTTTGGTAAAACACAGAAAGAGCCTTCAAAACATCATCACTTAAAACATCAAGAAACCTTGCTTCAAGCAAAGCTGCCATATTCAGTCCTATAAACTATAAACAAGACAGTTTTAATTTTTCAGCATTATACATTGCTGCAAATTCCAGTAGCACAGCAGCATTTTTAAGGGTAAGTTTTTCAGTTAATGCTACTTCACAAATCTCTTTCAGTCAAGTTATGAGAAACTGATCAGCCACCACAAGAATACTACAAATAAAATCCACATTTTGAGATTCTTTTATCACCACATCTTTGTCAGTATAGAGGTAGTCCAAAATAACTTGCAGTACGTCAGAATGTACTGGCATTTCTAGAGCCGCACAAATGGAGGCCTCAATCCATGAGCTACTCAGCATACTATGAAAATATTCTAGTCTGGCACAAAGAACACATTTATGACAAGGAAATTCCTTTCCATCCACTGATTTCATAGCCACATCACACAGAAGTAAACATTTTTTCTGATTTAGCTTTGGTTTATTACCAGTTTTCTTGACAATAACATTAATTTGTTTGTTTTCAAATCTGACTCCATCTAACCTACTACTCAAATTATTGAAGCCAAATTTTTTTGCAATATTCTTACAGGATCATTTTCCCCAAAACTTTTTCCTTTTTTGGAAGACTTAGGTTTTCTTTTCTGCCTTTCACTGATTGTTTGAGCTTGATTACTTTTATAAACTTCAAATGTTGACTTCTGATTATTATCTTCATGGCAATTCATTTTATTCAAATGAGAATTCGGAGCATTCTGATATTCTTCTGGTTTTTTGTTTAAGTGTATTCTTGGTTTGTAGCCATGAGTTAAAACGTCACAAGTGTCTGTGTATATAAATTGTAAAAGGTATTCAAACAAGTCAGGATGAACTTTCTCTACCACAAAGAGGTGGCATCCTACAGAATCTTCATTTTTCCGGTAAACATCTGCAAAGTCTAAAGTAGTACCATCTGAAATAAACAATTTCTGAAAAAAGTCAGAACGCACGGCCAGAATATGTTTACGTGCAGGGAAGATTCTATTGCCAACTTGAAATGTCACATCATGGATGCTGTCCATTTCATCCGTTTCCCTTAATAGTTTGCCAAACTCTTCAAAAAGCGATGATGAGGACACAGCTGGAATTTCATAAGGGCTTGTTTTAGGATCTGGCAGCAGGATTGCAAAGTTGCACCCACTTGGATCTGTGCTGAGACTAACAGCTCTATGGGCAAAAGTAAGTCTCTCCAGTCGAATTCTTTCATATACGCTATTTACTTCAGAAACACAAGACACATCTGATGAGGGATTATGAAAGTTTGATAAAATCTCTGCTTTCTTTTCAGAACTCTTTCTTTTTTCTTCAAACCATTTCCCTGTACATCCTTCCCTACCTTGTGTGACAAACAGAATTTCATTTCTATTTAAAGCAATATCAGAAATGAAGACCTGGCGTGGACAGGCGCATCGACACTGCTTCAGAGAACTGCTAACTGATCCCCAGCAAAACACCCTTCCCACTCCATCCACTGCAAGAATGCAAATTTTTTGACCCCCATTTTCTTTCAAATGTTCAGGATCAACCTTGTATTCCATACGCCCTCCAGAAACAAGAACGTTTTTCAAGTTTAGCTGTTTAGAAGCCATCTTCTTGCACTGATGGTCTGCAAGTAAGTAAATATCTCCCCTTGTGGTTGCACAGACTGTGGCCCCATCACTTGGAGCAACCAAGGACAGACTGATATCCTTATGATGAAGAGCAGAAACTTGACGAGGAGCAGTTACACATTCTTCTCCATTGGGATCTAGTAAATAAGCCAGTTGTCCACCATTCTGTCCCATAGTGTAAACAGCTTCTCTTGCCCATAGCACTGTATGAAACCTGCTTGCTGTTACTCCACTGACTGTTTTCCCTTTCAGATATTTTGCCTGCATCTGTCTGGGTACATTACAACTTGGAGGTGGGGGAACAAGCCCTAACTGATGAAAAACATTTAGACCAAATGTATAAACACATCCATCTTCGGTTAATACAACAGTATGATCCTTGGCAGCCGCCACTTGGGAACAATTGTGACCACTCAGTCCTTCCACAAGCCTGGGGACCAAGCATGTCTGTTCATCTCCATGTCCTGACTGTCCTCCAGGACAGTGACCACAGGTATAAACCTGCCCTTTCTGAGACAGAAACATGGAGTGAAATTTACAAAGCACCGCCTGCTTGATATACACTCCACTCCCGGAGAACAGATCCACCAACTCTGGATGATGTTTGCTATTTTGGCTTCCATGACCCAGGGTGAAATTTGTATTATCTCCCCAAGTATAGACATCTGTAGGATCAGTGTTCTTGAATACTACATGAGTTGGTCTATCCTTCATTACAAGATCCAAAGCTGACAAACCTTCTTTGTCTTGGATATATAGACTAACACCATGCTTTTGAGACTCAGGCAGCTCGGCTTCTTGTGTCCCTTGTCTCTTCAGCTTCTGCTTCTGTTTCCTGTGGCCTCTTGGCCCTCGGGACTCAAACCTGCATCTGCCCTGCTGGGGCAAGCATTCCAAAGCTCTGTAGCTCCACCGGTATAAGTGCCTGGAGGCACCCCACTCTGCCAGAAAGCCTTGTGCACACAGACACTCAGCTCTTTCGCTCTGAGGGTCGGCAAGCCTAGCTCCACCGATAAGTGGCCAGAAGCACCCCACTCTGCCAGGAAGCATCCTGTGCACAGGCACTCAGCTCTCTTGCTCCGTGGGTCAGCTCCAGTGCTGCCTCGCACTGGTCTCCTGGTTCTGCTGCTGTTGGTTCTCTGCTGCTGCCGCTTCTCTGCTGCCGTAGGTTCTCTGCTATTGTTGGTCCTCTGTCACTGCCGCACATCTATCCATTCCGTTTTAAAACTGCTTCCGCATTTTAGGTATCTGTTAGAGCAGCACCCCACTCTCGGTATCAAATTCTTAGTCATCTAGTGCTGCCATAACAGAAATACCACAAGTGGATGGTTTTAACGAAGAGAAGTTTATTTCCTCACAAAGTAGGCTAAAAGTCCAAATTCAGGGCGTCAGCTCCAGGGAAAGTCTTTCTCTCTCTGTTGGCCTTCTCATTCATCAGTGTTCCCCTGGACTAGGAGCTTCTCAGCGCAGGGACCCTGGTCCAAAGGACGCGCTCTGCTCCCGGCACTGCTTTCTTGATGGTATGAGGTCCCCCACTTTTCACTATATTTTTAAAGCCATTTTTTCAAGCATTATTACAAAGCCTTTGTAAACATCATTTTAATGACTGCATAGCATCATATGAAGTGGATGTGTTGTAGTTTGTCTAGCCAGTTCTATAGAGTAAAAAATTTATGTCTGCCCAGTTCTTTGGTGTCATAAATTCTGCTGCTGTGAACATCTTTGTGCATACTAAAAGCTGCAACATTTATGGCAATGATCACTCCAGTCCTGCAAGTGCTGAATCTGTACAAGTAATTAGAGTTGGAAATTGACTGATGCAGCTGCTATCAATTTCTTACATTGCATCTTCTGATTCTGTTAGATTCCTTCAGCCCTAGATCAAAGCTCGAGGTTGGTCTCTGACATTGCTTTGCTATTTAAAGGCTGGGAAGTCAGGAAAGTGAAGAAAAGCCTAGAATGGAGAGGTTACTTATCCTGCTCAGGTAACTTGCCTAGATAACTGTGCTCTTGGAGTTCCAGGTTCTGATCTCTGTGAACCCTCAGAAAATTCCAGCAATCATCTGTAGATCCTGAGAGTCCTCTGAGAAGTGCGTTGTTCTTCACATATCACCTCAGTGTTCGCATATTTGTTCTGGAAAACCAGTCATATTAACCTCGCCATTGTGTATTTCAGATCTTTTAATGAAATTCTTCCTTTATCCTTCTCTTGAATTAGATAACTGAATCATTTCCTCTAGTTATTAATGCCATCCTGCCCTTTTATTTTTTTCTAGACTGTTATAGTCAGTTTAATTCGTTTACTGACCTTAGACTCTCTCGCCTGCCCTACTTGTGCTCCACATTCTGAGATTCACAGAGTTTATTAAACTTTCAGGAAAAAGATTCTTGTTTGCTAGGACTTATAGTCATAAGGGTATGAGGATACCAGTGGTTGAAATTTAGAAATAATTTGTCCTGATTAATGAATAGCTTCTGCTGTTATGTCCCCTTAAAGGATTCCCGTTCCCTTCTCAGCTTCCTCCCACCCCTTCCATATCCTGGCGGTCCCAGTCCTTCCTCTGAAATCTCTCTGGTCCCTGCTGTAGCTATGATATTGGGCATTCTATTGGTTGCTGCCCATGTCTTATAGATAGTTGGATGGATGGATGGATGGATGGACGGACGGACGGACTGATAGATAGACGTGTGTGTGTGTTTGGGGGGGGGGTGTTTTAACACCTCTCCTGCCTTATTCAAACCAAGATTTGAGTCTGTAACTATAAATTTCTTGGAGACAGCATGGCTGCTTTGATGGTGGAGATATCTCTTAATTTCTACCACTGCCTCTCACTCTTAACAACTTGACCCATTTCTCTTATTGGATAATTCTTTCTCAGGTAAATAGTGAGTTGATGAGGCCAATTGACATCTCCATTATTTTCAGGAAAGTCTGAAACTGGTTTGTGTTTTTCCGTGTTGCTAGCTCTCTCATTTTGGGTACCAGGCACTATATAAAGTCAATAAAGTCAATGGAGAAAAATGGGTATGGGTATAGAGTCAAATGGAGAAAAAGAGAAGGAGGGATGTGAAGGAGTAGGTGTGTGTTACTGGGGGCAGGAGAAAGAGGGGGGAAGGGGAAGTGAACTTTCTAAGAAATGAGAAGCTAAATACTCCAGCAGGGGCTGAGTTCTTGTGCGAGCCTGCCACTCTGTCACTGTTGTTCCCAATGCATCAGGTGCTAGAATAGGGGGCTAGATTGGGTTGTGCATCAGAGCCCTCCCAGGCACAATGACACTAGTACAAAACCTCTTCCAAACTTTTTCTAAGAGTCTTCTCCCTCTCTGCAGGCATCTTTGGGCTTGACTGAGTTCTGTCTTTGAGAAAGGTACACATTTCGTGGTAATATCTGTATACCAGGGTTAGGTGTTTTGTTTGCTTCTGTCCATAGAGTAATTTGGGGAATTCATTTTACTGTTTACCTTGTTGAAAGCCCACATTGATTACGTGTTCACTTTCCTCATGCTGACACACACACATACATGTTCCTTTCACTGTTTGCTTTTCTAGTAAAAGATTTGTATGTCTCTATGTCCAATTCTCTTGAGACTTAGAATTTAATTAATTGCTTAAAAAATACCAGGACTTTTCATAAACTTTCCATTGAAAGCAATCATGCCTAAACTGTGTTTAACTGAAAGGGCTTGTGTATTAATTGTGCCTTGTTTTGTTTGTTTGTTGTTGATTAGACAATTCTGTGTCAGTGCTAATCAGAGATGTCTTGTGTCTTCCAGCACTGACAAAGTTTTCCGTCGACTGTGTTGATTTAGAACGTTAGTCATATCTAGCCTTCCCAAGGTAGAGGAGAAATTCTTAGAGTAACTGTTTTAGTCCTGACTCTAAACTGGCAAAATGCAAGTGATTATGACTCTAAGTTAATTGCATCACTCAAGCCAGAAGCCTGGATTTGTCCTTACTTCCTTCCTCCCCATCATTCAGGACCACTTTTATTCAGTCAAAGGTTTGCAAATTTTACCTCCTAAATGTTTCTTGAGTTCCATATCCTCCTCTAGTTCAGGTCCGGGTCATGTCTTGCTTGGACTATCACCATACCCTTTGACCAGATCTCCCTGCCAACAGAGCTGCCCTTCTTAAATCCAGTCAGAAGGATCTCTCTATGTGTACGTCCGAACATGTAATGCTCATGCTTAAAACCCATCAGCAACTACCCATCATTACACACAGAATAAAGCCCATGCGGCTCAGCAGGAGATAGAAGGCTTCCTGTGCTTCAGGATGTCTCATTTTTCCAATTTGAACTTGATACCACAAGAATACCAAATTTCGCATGATTCTTCACTGTTCCTCAACTTCCGTGTTTTTTGGTCCATGGTTTTGGCTGGAATACCTTGTTCTCTTTGAATGTTCTGACTCACTGATCCTCATTCACCCTTCAACAGTCAGCTTGGCCTATTGCCATTTCCAGGAATTTTGAGCAAAGTGTTTCCCTAGCACTGTTGAGAATGTCAATATTTTTATATTAACAATATCCATTCATATGTCCATCTCCTCTCCTACACCCCTACTAGCTCTAAGTACTCTGAGGGCAGCGACAGTACGCTATTTATCTTGTTATCCCCAACATCGAGCATGGTTCTTGGTGTTTAGTAACCACGGATAATGTCATGCCAGGCCACCAGCATCTATCTGTTCCAGGGATTGTGGCCCAAGAGGATTTGAGATGCCCAGAGCAGAATACCCTGGCCCTATTTCTAATCCAAGGCCAGATCTCAATTAGACAGACTGACCCATCCAAGGATTTAACTTCTAAATCAAATCTGACTTTGCTGTGATTGAAAATCACATTTACTAAACGATTTCTTTTTATCACCTTTGGTTCTCCTCTTGCCCCCATCACTCAATTCTGCCAAAAATTTTTCCTAAAGACATCATTGCTTTGTGTTGTTAACTTGCTCTCCTTCCCAGCTGACTTTTTTTTTTTGTATTTTCTTTTACTATAATCTACCAAAACAAACTATAAAATTATGTTTCTTATAAGAAGAAAGGGATGAAGTTCAGTATTGACAAGTTTAGAAAAGAGCCCAGGCAACGAGCCATAAAAATGGAGGGAAATAAATAACCAGACACTAAAATTAGCTAAATGGGCAAGAAGGAACATGGACTAAAAGAATTAGATTTGTTGATTTGCCAGGTACTCTGGAAATAAGTGAGGAACCTTTTGGCAATTATAGGAACAGGGTCAAACCTTAGGTAGGCTTTTATTTTTCCAGAGGAGGGTTTCCTGTATTGTATTCATTCTGATTATTTCAAAGAGTTCATGGAGCTCCCAGAGGTATCTGATGTTCACAAGAGTAGTTCATGTCCTGGAAAATCTATCTCACTTGGCGCTTTGAAAAAAATATGAGACCGTGAAAAATTTAGTGTTGTAATTAAATCTGACATCATGCTGGAATGTTTGCGAAGGAAATAAATCATTCAAGAATTAGGAAATAGTCATTTCACTCTATTTGTTGTTCATTGATTCAAATCAATTTAACAGAAATATACTGAGTACCTACTCTGTGTAAAACCCTAGGAGGGTAAAGGGGAGGGAGAACCATGGAGGGGAAAAAAAAAAAAAGGCCTTTGTCCGTAAGAAGCTTACTGTGGGATACCTTTGAGAGAACACTGAGTATGATTTGGATTCTAAATTTAGTCACATGTATGGAATTTGGAGAGCCTACAGAGATAGAAAGACTTCAAGGGAGAAAGAAGGATGTATTTCAAAGCCAGCCTGGATCCTGGATTCTCAAAGTGAGGTCTAATGTACAAGGGTGGTTCCAATAGATGGGCCACTGCATGCTCCAAAAATTCAACCTTTTTCTTTAGTTTATAGCAATATACCCAATCCCATGGTGTTTCAGCCCCTGGGAGCTTCAGTGAGGATGCTGGCCTTCCACATGAATTCTTAAGGATCACTAACACTTGATATTCACTAACTGGATATACATTACTAAGATTAAGGGTTCAAATTCTGTATGCTGCTAAAATGTTTGGTTATCATGCAGACCTCCATATATTCATTAAGACTAGGTTTGGCTGCAAATACAGAGACCCAAAAAATAGGGAACTGAAGCAGGTAGAAGTTTATTCTTTTCTCACCTAGAAAAGATTCCCAGTAGACAGTGCTGAGCTAAAATAGGAGCTACAGAAATTCACCAGAGACCTCGGCTCCTTCCAGTTCACAGTTCTACTATCCCTAGAGTGTGGCCCACATCCTGTGGTTCAGGAGGAGTGCTAAAGCTCCGTTCATCTTATCCATATTCCATGCAATGGGATGGAACAAGAGAAGAAGAGTGTGCCTTCTCTTCTAAGAAGATTTTTGTGAAGTACTACACAACACTTTCCCTTTATATCTCATTGGCCAACACTTAGTCACAAGGACACTCCCAGCCACAGAGGAGACTGGGAAATAAGATTTTTATTGCAGGCGATGATGTGCCCGGCAAAAAACCGACATCTATTACCAAAGAAGAGGGAGAGACTAGACATTGGAAGATAACTGGCAGTCACACTTGGCAACGTTGTACAACTCCTTCTGCACATATAGACACAGATAATTGGAACACCCACAATTTTCAGTGCACCATCAATGTTGTGTTAAGTTAGTCACCATTTGCAATTGTTGTTAAACTTGCTTCTTAACTATATATCAGTATTTAATGTCATTATAATCAGTGTTGTGTGCTGCAATTGTTAGTCAACCCAACTGTATGCAGAAAAAAACGTTTGGACCTATTATTAGTTTTCGCATTAACAGTGTTTTGGAGCTGTCATTGTCAAATAACTTGATGATGGGGACATATCAACCCTAAAAAATGGCTTGCTCTCTTTCTGGTCTGTGCTGAGGATGTAGAGAGTAGCTAAGCTGTGTATTTCCCTGGATAAATGAGCCTGTTAAAAGAGTTGGAGAGCCTTTGTTCCAGAGGATTTGCTCTTGGAAAATGAGTAGACTCTTTCAAAGAAGTAGGAAGCAAGATGGCTATGGAGGACCATGACGGAGATGGAGTTGGTCACCCAGGGAGTGAGGAAACCTGAGGATGGAGAGGCCAGCCAGGGAATGATCAGAAAGCTTTGGCGGCCATGAAGGACTTAAGCAGGAGCATGAGAGGATTACTTTTGCAAACGGAAATGTAGTTGTTCTGGCTGGGAACTTCATTTTTATGGAATGTGTCACAGTAGTAGAATGCACTTTTAGGCTTCTTTAGTGTCCTACATTACTATGCAGGAACGGGTCCCCAGGAAAGAGTTGGGAGCAGCTATTAGGGGCGTTTTCTAAGAATCGTTTTTAAGGTTATAGAGGGCTGCTAGGGTCATCCTGATGTGGTGCCATGGGGTCTTTTTTGTTAAGCCTTTTTATTTTGCTTATTTGTTGTTTGTTTTTACTGCAAACGGGATAAATAATTATCATCGAAAATTTGTAAAATATAGAAAAGCAAATAAGTCTCCCTAAACTATTCTAGCCAGTGATGAGCACTGTTACTATTTCAGTATATGATCCTCTGGCTCTTTTTCAATGCATATCGACTGAAAATCTTTGCAGGAGAACATGCTGGAATGTCTTGTAAACGTCTATTTTTATACTATGGGATATTTAGAGTAGAAGAGAAAAGGTTCACTAGTTCCCATCTGGCAGCTGAAGAACCCTGGGGAGCCATTGATTTCTTACAAGGGCCGTCAAATCTGTATACTTATCAAACATTGTCTGTAGGCTGACCAGATTAATATGTCACACACACATGCTCAGCCATGGGGTGAGCATACAAAGATGCTATTCATTGGGATTAATGAATGCAAACTCATACAAAAGTCTTACTGAATTTAGAGTAGCTTACTGCAATTAGTTATTTTTCAATTAAATAAGGTCAACTATTTTATGTTATGTCCACAAATGTACTGATATTCTATGAGAGGCTTTGTGTTTATAAAGTTGGAAACAAACAAAATTTGATGTAAGGATGAGTGACTTAGTATTATTACTGTTACATTACTATTTCTGCCATATCATACTTCAGCCCATGCCTGTCAGATGCTTCTAGAACACCTTCTTTCCCTTTGATTTTCCCTTTTAGTTCATTTCACCAAGGAGAAGCAAATCTCTCACATTGCTGAATGGCCCTTCTTCCATAGTTGGATTAATAAACCGAAACTGACTGAGCTAGATCCAGAAAATGAAAGATTTGATTCCTGAAGCAAAAATACTGACCAAGTGCAGTAAAATCTGTTGCCGTCGAATCGATCCCCACTCATAGTGACCCTATAGGACAGAGAAAAACTGCCCCATAGGGTTTCCAAGAAGCAGCTGGTGGATTCAAACTGCCGACCTTTTGGTTAGCAGCCAAGCTCTTAACCAGTACGTTACCAGAACTCCTCCAGAAGCACTTAGTATGTGCAAAATAAGGAGATGGGGATTATTATTAGATTACACCATGATGACCCCAAGGGTTATGTAGCTGAACCCCAATTTTCATTAACTGTTTGATTCTTATTAAGATTTATTCTCTTAGTAAAACCTGTTCTATTTGAAGAGCGAAAACTGATCATTTAGAGAATAAAAGAGGTTTCTTATTTCCCATTCTAAAGAAAAAACTATTTCACACTTACCTATGTTTCTTTCTCCAGAGTTGAGTCTTACTTAAAGTCGTACAATTGCTGGTTAAGGATGGATTCTTGGACTTTCCATAAAGCAGGATGTGCCAGCGGGTACTGCTTCTGGGCCTGTTGCTTAGTTTGGTTTGCTTTTGTTTGGTTTGGTTCAGTTCAGTTCGGTTCGGTTCGGTTCGGTTCGGTTTGGTTTGCTCTGTTTGGGTTTCCTTGGGAGTAGTGTCTGGCCCCCAGGTGAAATATTCAGGCATCCTCATCCACTCCCGTATATTCCAATTTTAACTGCAGTTCCTAGAACTTAATAAAATGCTGTTTTACCCTTCTCCACCTTGATTTTTCTAAGTCATTTGAATGAATATCCCTGACCCTTTCTGTACCCTGATTGAGTTTGCCAT
The DNA here is from genome assembly GCA_030035585.1 of Dugong dugon. Classification (NCBI taxonomy): domain Eukaryota; kingdom Metazoa; phylum Chordata; class Mammalia; order Sirenia; family Dugongidae; genus Dugong; species Dugong dugon. Next base: position 12,882,639 of record CM057480.1, on the reverse strand, counting down.
TGGCTTAGTGCCTCATTCTAATCAATTCTTTCCCTTGTCCCCATTCATTTTTGTCCTGTGTGTGCTGTTAATTAGTTCATTTCTCTCATCGTAGGAGAAGTGAGGGTGAGGTAGATTTCCTCGTAGATGCTCAGTTGAGAAAAGAAGCCATTTCATTGCTTTGCCTTTCAGAAATGAGACATGAAGTAGTCTTCTAGAATACAGAGGGACACATTAGTAGTCCATATTGCCCAAAATAACTAAAGGGATTTGGATTTGTGCCCTGCTGCCACCCTCCTCCCTGTTGCTTGCTAGAAGGTCCTAGTGGGCTATGCAGTTGAATGTTCCTTATATTATGGTTCTGAAGAATTGAATTCTTGCTCATTCTGCCACTTATATCCTTGGGCTAATTATTTCTTCTTTGTGAGCCTTGGGTGCTTTTAATCTGTAAAATGGAGCTAGTCATATATACCTGGAGTCCTGGTGATGTAGTGGTTAAGAGCTATGGCTGCTAACCAAAAGGTCAGCAGTTCGAATCCACCAGCCACTCCTTGGAAACTCTGTGGGACAGTTATACTCTGTCCACAGGGTTGGTATGAGTGGGAATTGACATGACAGCAATCGGTTTGGTTTTTTGGTATACATCTATATATATATATATATTTGTTTTTAAATATACTTTCCAGGTTGTTTGGGAATCCCATGAAATCCCACATGTGCTATAAGAACATCAAGGATTATCACTTCATCAAATATTTTCGAACAAGTTGAGGAAAATATAATTTGTTTCTTATTTGTTTATTTATTGTAGAGGGAGTTAGTGAGCCTGAGTACGAATCCCCCATTTCTGCTAGCTAACCGTGTGACCTGGGCAAGTTACTTGACCTCTTTGTGCCTCAGTGTCTCCACAGATACAATGGGGATAACCACAGTTACTACTTCATTAGGTTGTCAAATGTAAAGCAGTAATCCACACAGGAGCTTGTTGTTGTACTGGGAGCAAGATACCCGCTCAATACACATTAGTGGCCTGCTTAGCACATACAGAGAACACAGCAAGGAGAACTCTGATGTATGTTGTTCCACTGAATGAGTACCTGCTGCATAGTCCCATGCCGGTTGTATAATGACGTGCTTAGCATTGGGAGCAGTGGACACAGTCCCTCTTAATAACTGAGGCAAAGTATTAATTTTTACATATGGAGAGATCAAGACTAGCCCACATTTCACAGATCACAAAATTGAGGCAAATTATTCACGTCACAACCAGAATCTCACTCTGGGCCTAAGATTTCTGTCCTAGAGTTCTTTCCTCTACACTTGCAGGCTTGAGATTGACATCCCTCCCTGACAGAACATTTTCCTTAAAAGGCCAAGAATTAGAATGTTGTGCTTTTTAAACAGAAGATCTATTTAGTTGCTAGAAAATTGAAAAGCCAAAAAAGTAACACTGACTCATTTTAAAGATCTTCTGAAAACAGTGTTCTGCTCCCTCCCCTACCGGCGCTATGCTTCAACCAGTTGAAATAAATTGTTAAATTGTTCAGTAGCTGAGGTGTTTGTCCCCAAAAATACTTGCTCTCTGGTTAAACAGCTCTGCCATTTCTGCATTTATATTTTTATTCACAGAAAACAAAATTGACTATATAAATATTGAATATGTACACAAACCTAAGTTTGTATCCAAAACAAAAAACGAAAAAACCAACAAACCCAGTGTCATCGAGTCGATTCTGACTCATAGCAGCCCTATAAGACAGAGTAGAACTGCCCCTAGGATTTCCATGGAGAAGCTGGTCGATTCCAACTGCCTACCTTTTGGTTAGCAGCCAAGCTCTTAACCACTGTGCCACCAGGGCTCCTAAGTGTGTATATTTGTGTATGTGTGTGTGTGTGTATACATATACGTATATTTCTTAAGGCAATGTCAGCTTTTTAAAATATGATCCTTTCAAATTAAAATTGAGTAAGTTTTTCCAGAGGACAAAATGCATTTTGAATATAATTTTGATTTGTCAAAGGACAAGGCAAGAAGACTTTGTGGAAGAGGTATCATAGCTTTTAAATTACATGTTGTTGTTTGTAGGTGCCACTGAGTTGATTTCAACTCACAGTGACCCCATTCTCAGCCAGTAAAATGGTCAGGAAAGAACATTCTAGTGGCCCCAGTGCCCTAACATGGGATAGAGTAGAAGCAGGGCCCTCAGTGCTGCTTCCTGGAGTGGGTCCGTCTGACTGCTCGGGCTTTTACTGTGTCGTATGCCCTGGGAGGTACCAGCTGCCATCTCCCTGAGATTGTCCCCATCCTTGCCTCAGCCCACAAGGCAGTGACCTCTGTCACTCAGACAGGAGGACTGGATGCAATTGGCCAGTCTAGGAGAGTTTTCTCAATGCAGCTACATGAATTGGTGAGTGACACTGGTTCCTTCCACTATAAACTTTCGAGTTTCTTGTTCCTGAAACTGACCACAGGTTATGCACCACTTCAGTAACCTAGGCAGGCTTTAGGAGAACCAACCTCATCTTCTGGACTAGTGTAGATGGTCCTCACTTGAAATGGACCCAAATCCCTTTTTGGAAAGCAGTGTAGTATATAAATGGAGTTGCTGGATGATACGAACTGTTAATGCTCTCAGCTACTAACCAAAAGGTTAGCAGTTCAAGTCCACTCAGAGGAGCCTCAGAAGAAAGGCCTGGTGAAAAATCAGCCATTGAAAACCCCTCTGATACATGGGGGTTGCCATGAGTCACAGTCAACTCAATGGCAGCTGGTACTGATGGTGTAAATAATAAAAACAAAAACAAATAGATTTGCTGGTTGATGAGGTTGGGGATAAAGTCACCTCAGTGATTTAAAAGTAATTTAACCGCTTGAATGTTTAGAACAAGCATACCATGGATTCTGTTGGAGAGATTTGTGTTGATTTCGTTCATGCATTGATGATGCAGCCCTATTGGAAATGGGATGTTCGCTTTCAGCTTCCCCAAAGTTAAATCGTGGAAGAGATCCTGCTAAAGTCTGTGGGAGGCTGCACTGCCTCTAATTCAAAGGTTAATTATGGATATTTGGTGAATATTTTTTGGTGTGTTGTCACAAGACAAAAGCAAACATGTTCACTTATGAATGGGAAAAGAAGTTAATAAGAAATTAAATAGACTTTAGTAAAATTGGAAGATTTCAACTAATTCAGCCAAGTCAAAATAAGAAAAGCAAAATATTGGGATTAGGCAGATAACTTAGTACTTGACTTTGATGTCCATTTTCTTATTTACAAAAAAAAAGAAAGATGCTTTTGAAATTTTTCAAATGAATTACATGCTTAAAAACAAGGTTTTCCAAAAAAACAAACGTGTTCTTTCAGTTACCACAGAAATTGCTGCTGTTGAAATCCAAATCCTCCAAGGAAGCAGAGCCCATGTTCTCGCTTACCCCTGATACCTAGCACAGGGTTTAATAGTCAGTAAATGTATATAATAAATATTTTTAGCTGACTAATTAGACTTATAAATACCTACTAGACATCACCCAACACCCGTCTGTCGGTTTGTTGTACTGTGGTAGCTTACATGTTGTTATGATGCTGGAAGTTATGCCACTGGTATTTCAGATACTAGGAGGGTCACCCATGGTGAACAGGTTTTAGTGGAGCTTCCAGACTAAGACAGACTAGGAAGAAAGGCCCGGTGATACACTTCCAAAAATTAGCTAATGAAAACCTTGTGGATCACAACAGAATATTTTCCAACACAGAGCTGAAAGATGAACCCTCTAGGCTGGAAGGAACTTAGAATACACAGTGGCTGCAGCAGTGGACTTGAGCATAGCAATGATGGTGAGGAAGGTGCCGGACCAGGCAACATTTCATTATATTGTACATGAGGCCGATATGAGTTGGAGCTGACGTGATGACAACTAACAACCAGATACCACAACCTGGGAAACCCACAAGCACCTCCAAGTGAGCATTTCTAAAGTGAACTCGTCCTCACCCCGACCCTTATCTGCTCCAACCTACAACCTGTGCCTTCTCCCACGTTTTCTTCCTCAGTGAAGAGTCACCAGACCTGACATCTGCCTGGGAGTCAGCATGGACCAAGTCCTGTCCATTGTCCCTCCTGAATATTTCTCAAATTGCATGTGCTTAACTATAATTTCAAATGAATCCGAAGTATTGGTCTCTTGTATTCATGTCCCATGACTTGACTTTAAAGAATTGGAAGCACTCTGGAGTATCACAAGCAGAAAGGACAGAAAGTCCTTCTGTTGGCATTTTGCAGTCTTTGATGTTTTCTTGGTACTTTAGTAGGATGTCTTCCCCCTGGAGTTGGTCTCACCTGATTTTTATTGCATAGTCCCACCCCAGTTGCCATCAAGTCAATTCTGACTCATGGCGACCCCATGTGTGTCAGAGTAGAGTTGTGCTCCATAGGTTTTTCAGTGGCTGATTTTTCAGAAATAGATCTCCAGGCCTTTCTTCTGAGGTACCTCTGGGAAGACTGGAACTGTCAACCTTTCAGTTAGCAGCTGTGCACGTTAACCGTTTGCACCATCTATTGCATCTAGGTAGAGACAATATAAGTAAGTAGATACCATATAGGTAGGAATTTTTATCATTTCTTAAAATAAAAAGGAGACAGGCATAGCATGTAAACCTAGCTGGTGAGTCTTGAAAGCAGGCTGCAATGTAAGTGTCCTCTGAGACCCCATTCCCATGAATTCCCAACTGACAGGTGATGGGCTTGTGAATTAGGCCCATGCCATGAGCCCTGGGTCTTAGCAGTGGCTCTAGGTGCCACATCCCCCCTCCTGCAGCATTTGCTACCTTCAGCCAGACACACACTCTGCCAACTACCCACTGTCTTCCTGGCGCTCCAGAAAGAGACAGGGTGGGAAAAGCGGCTGGTGGCATGGAAACAATTAATTCTCAACTTCTTTCACTTTGCACAGAATATTCCGAGCTGTGTGGAGAAGCCTCAGTGAGCGGTGTTGACATTTTTGCCAGTGTGTGAAAGTGGAGGTTTGACAATGATATTGATTAAAAATATGAAGATAGTTGGAATAACTATTTTTTGCCTTGAATGGTTGAACACATACTCAGATTGACAAATTGTATGAATTAATAACTACAAAGGATGTTCAAAGTAAAATTTTATGTTTGAAAATATAATTATATATTTTTTAAATAGGACAATATAAAAATTGTAATGGCTCTTTTTTTGGGAAAGACTAACCACTTTTCTGGAAACACTGGTGGAGTAGTGGTTAAGAGCTACGGCTGCTAACCAAAAGTTGGGCAGTTGGAATCCATCAGGGCGTCTTGGAAACTCTGTGGTGCAGGTCTACTCCGTCCTACCAGGATCGCTATGAGTTGGACTCCACTCGACCGCAACGGGTTGTTTTTTTTTTTGGTTTTTTTTTTTTTTGGTTTATCCCTTCTTCTAAAGGGTTTTCCTTACTATTCTTTTTGTTGAAAAAAAAAGGTCATTTCTTTTACGAAATAATGGTGGCAACTGGCAAAATAAAATGTGGCAACCGTATGTGAGTTCTTGGTTTTATTTTTAAATGTTGCAGGTCCATGAATTCCAAAAGTCAGAAAAACACTGGTCTAGCAACGTGGTTTTGAAAGGTGGGAGTCTAGGCTTCACTGTGGGCACTCCCGGGGGGATGTAGGGTGGAGATGCTTGTGCTTCAGAATCGCGGTACAAAGTAGGGCTCGGGTGAGGAGCGTGCTGGAGCCAGAATCAGCTCTCATCTTGCGGTCGGAGCGTCTGGATTTTTATTGTAGCGCCGTCAATCATGTGGCTGGGGTCTTAGTTTCCCCATCTGCAAAATGGAGATTAAAAACCATACTCACCCTTCTCATAGGGATGTTGACCAATCAAATAAAATATTGTTCATGAAACACTTTGAAAACTATAGAGCATTACACAAAAATAAGGTGTTAATCATGTACAGAAATCTTTTTGGGGGGATGGTGAGGTGTAGCAGCTGCACTTCCCATAAGCTTCCACATGAGGGCGTATATCTGAGGCGGTCAGACTAGTGACTAGCAGTTATCACAACGGGTGCGGGGCTGGCGAGGGCCATCCGGCATTTGCCTGTCGTGGAGCCAGCAGTGGTACCAGCCTGCAGCTTCCTCTACCAGGATTCTGGCTTACCGTGGAGGGGCAGGAGGGCTTGTATGTGAAAAAAGCATGATCTGTGAGAGTCAAAACAGATTGACCAGTGGGCCAGTTAGTTGGGGGACACTGAGACACCCCCTGTGCTGATGCCATAGACATTTGAAGGATACCGTATTTGGACTGTGCAAGGAAAACAATGCTATATTTCCAAAGAAACACACTGTGCCTATATAACGCATTCTTATCGTGTTAGTCAAGACAGAGCTACCAATTTGATGAGTAGCCAGATCATGATTTCTAGAAGTTGTTTTAGATACGTATGAAAGTTCCAGAGGCCTTTTGGTGACACTTGTGAACATCTGGCAGAGGACGTGGGATTCTTGAACAGTGGTGGTGTCCTAGGAACCAGAGTTTGCATCATGGGAGCATGTACCCTCGAGGTTTGCACCCAAGACCCTGGAGACTCTCAAAACCATGTGATAAGCACCTTGCTGTTCTTGAAGTTTCCTTGGAAGCCAGGTTGGAAAAGCACCACCATAGGAGGGCATGAAATCATAGATTCATAGACCCAGGGATAAGGATGACTTTGGAGGTCATCCAACGCCTAATTCATGTGCCACTGAAGGTTAGCGTGAAAGCCTCTGAGACCTAAGAGGAAGAATAAGAGCTTTCTGGGGGGAGGGGTTATGAATTTATTTCTTAAGTTCTGCCCATGAGGGAAAAAAACAAATGTGTACCTTTCGTGTTGTCTCCCATTAGGAATGAAATGAGACTGAAATTCCTCTAAGAACTTCCAGTCTTTCAAGAATATTTGGGCAGACTCTCCATTGGCATTTCTGCTGTCCTGTAACAAATCCAAATAGATTTGATGAGAAAAGATCTTAATGAATTTGGTATGGAATGCTTTGCCTCAGGTAGCCAAAATCTGGGCAACTGGAACTATTCATTCACTCATTTATTCAGTTATTCAGCCATTCATCAAATGTTGAAACGGGGAAGTGCAAAATTCTCATGGGAGTGACCATCTGTGGCATTTTAGGTGCTTCTGTAGGAGAGGTGATGGAGGATGGCCTTTGTGTGATCACAACAGACAGAGTGAGCTTTTAAAAGTATAAATCAGATCATCTTGCTTCTCTGCTCACAGTACTCCAGGCTTCTCGTCATACTTTGAATAAAATCCAAAGTCCCCATCATGATCTTTGAGGACTTCCATGGCCTGGCCCATGTGAACGTCTCCAAATCTTTCTCTACCAATTGCCGCTGCCTACTTTTCTTCAGTAACATCAGACTTTTCACTCTTCCTCAGAGAAGCCGAATGTGTCTCAGGGTCTTTGCACATGCTGTTCCTTCTGCCTGGAACACTGTCCCCTCACTATCTTCATGGACTGTTTCCTCCCTTCAGTCAGTTCTCTCCTCAAACGCTACCTCCTTGGAGAGCCCTCTATCAACCATCATGATGGATCTGAAATAGCAGCATCACATACAACATGTTCCATTCTCTCACTCTGGTTTATTATTCGTCATAGCACTTGTCACTCCCAACATTAAATCATATATTTATGTATTTGTCTCTTGTCTGCCCTGCCCCTTCTCCACCAGAATGGTAGACCTCATGAGGGCAGGGAGGAAGTACTTGGTTTGTCTTGTTCACTGCTGTATCCCAACATTGAGAACTACCCTGGGCTCACAAGAAAATATTTGTTAGATGAGTGAATAAATGAATGAGGATGGTGTGATCCAAGGACACAGGTGGGGAAAGGAAAGGAATGTCACCTGAAGGAGACTATGCAATCCCTGAGCTCCATTTTCTCCATCAGCCACTACCTCACCCTCTGCAGGGTCACTTCCTATCCTCCTACAGCTCACAGAGGACACCAAAGCAGAGCTTCTGATGTGCAGCAAATCACTGAGATCTCGTGCAAGTGCAGATCTTGCTATAGCAGGTCTGGGGTGGGACCTGAGAATTAGTCATTTTAAGGATCTCCTAGGTGATGTTGATGCTGCTGGCCTGTTCATGATTGGTGAAGCAAAAGGCGGAACCTGAGGGAGGGTCCATGGTTAGAATGATAGCCCAGAAATACCATACATAAGGCACTTCTATGGTTTTCCAGGAGCTGATGGTGTTACTGGGGCAGGGAGTGCATGGAGTGCGGACGGCAGTGGATGCCACAGTCAGAGAGGCTGACACCAAAAGACTGCCTGTAAAATTTTTATGCAGTGTTTCAGTAGAAATTTGTTATTTTTTGTAAAAATATCCCTGTAGTTAATTCTACTTTAGCGAGTAGCGTCTGGCGTCTTAAAAGCCTGTGAGTGGCCATCTAAGAAACTCCACTGGTCATACCCCTTCGGGGGCAAGGGAGATTGAAGAAAACTAAAGACACAAGGGAAAGATTAATCCAAGGGACTAATGGACCACAGCTACCACGGCCTCCACCAGACTGAGTCCAGGACAACTAGATGGTGCCCGGCTACTACCACTGACTGCTCTGACAGGGATCACAAGAGAGGGTCCTGGACAGAGCGGGAGAAAAATGTAGAACAAAATTCTAACTCACAAAAAAAGACCAGACTTACTGGCCTGACAGAGACTGGAGAAACCCCAAGAGTTTGACTCCCAGACACCCTTTTAGCTCAGTAATGAAGTCACTCCTGAGGTTCACCCTTTAGCCAAAGATTAGACAGGCCTATAAAACAAAGTGAGACTAAAGGGGTACACTAGGCCAGGGGCAAGGACAAGAAGGCGGGAGGGGACAGGAAAGCTGGTAATAGGGAACCCAAGGTCAAGAAGGGAGAGTATTGACATGTTGTAGAGTTGTTAACCGATGCCATAAAACAATTTGTGTACTAACTGTTTAATGAGAAGCTAGTTTGTTCTGTAAACCTTCATCTAAAGTACAATAAAGTATATACATATATATATATATATATATATATATATATATAAAATCTCTGTAGTTAGTTTTAACAACAAAAACATTTTTCGTAAACCCACCTTACATGTATCAATACACCTACAAGGCTAAAACTCTATGCTAATTTACTTTTTGAGCCTTTAAACGCACTCTGGTCAGAGCTGTCATTATCACCCAATTACAGCAATGCTTGGAATCACATGGTCTCATCTGCACATGCTACAAGCACGTGCATTTGTTTTTATCCGCTGCTGGTGTTTGTATAGTCACTGAGTTTGTCAAATTTTCTGGTCTTTTAGCTACAATATTGTGGTAATTAGTATTTGTGAACCTATATTAATAACTTTTTTGAGAATGAAGTAGTAATTAAATGAAAAGAAGGAGTGATATATACAATATACAGGAATTACGATTTACATGTAACATTGGCACAAAAAAATGACTAAAATTCTGTATAGTCTGATATGGGAGGAAGTCTACGGGGAGGAAGGGGACAACACCATGAGTTACCACACCAGGTGACACCAACCCTAGTGGTACCACTGCCAGGAGTCCCTGGGTGGCACGAACTGTTAAGTGTTTGACTACTAACCAAAAGATGCACGGTTCAAACCTACCCAGAGGCAGCTCAGAAGAAAGGCCTGGCAATCTGCATCTGAAAGGTCACAGACTTGAAAACCCTACTCTGGACACATGGGGTCACCAGAAGTTGGGATTAACTCTATGGCAGCTTTTTTTTTTTTTTTTTCCGGTAGTTTCCCAAATCCTCTCTGTCATTCCATGTCACAAACATGCAATTCTTGTTCTGCAGCCCAGAATTGTTCAAACAATAGACCTTTTGCCCCCTCAGGCAGAAGCCAAGAGCCTGTGGGTAATATGCGAAAATTTTTGGGCATTGCTTTTGGGAGAGAAAACTATGTAACTGGTTTCTCCCTCTTGGTCTCCAAAAACTTTTGTTTCATTATGATCAAAAAAATTAACGTGTAGTCCAGCCCAGAGAGGAGCCCTATTTTAGCAGATCCTAAAATACAGATTTTCAAATATCAGAGAAGTCTACTCATCTAGAAAAAAATGGCTTTATCTTTCCTATTTCATTAGTGATCGTAGGATTTTGTTTTTTGAGCCAAAGCCCAATCTTAACATTAGACAGAGAAAACCTGTGGGGTTTTTTTTTCTCTCCCAAATATGTATTTTTGTCACTTATGTATTGCAGATAACAATTTAATTACTGTGGTCTGAATCAGGCTTTTAAAAAATAGCTTCTGAGGGAGTGAGGAAGGAGGGAAAGATTAGAAGGTGATAAAATTAATCTGTAGTTTCTGTAATCATTGACATTTGCTTGCAGTTTTAATTGTTCTTTCCTATTTTTGGAAGTTCTTTTGGAAATAGTTAGCATAAAGTTATCCTTTATGTTAACAAACATAATTATAGGTGTAGATTTTATGAAAAAGAAAGCACTTTGTAGTATTGAATAAGTAGTTTTAATACGGCAATCAATTTGAAATCAAGGCTGCAATAAATGTATTCATATGAATGTATTTGTAGCACATGAAACCCCCTTCCTCAGGTTCTAATAGGAAGAAATAGACATAAACCCCATCAGGGATGGTCACTCAGCAAGAGACAGTACAGGCAGCCCCCGACTTACGATAGGGTTCCGTTCCAATGACTCCATCATAAGTCGGTCCCGACGTAAGTCAAATACCAGTTTTTTGTTTTTTTTTAGTTTTCATTATTGCCTTTTATTATCAGTATCTTTAATCTGTATAAATTTGATCTTTTTGTCTTTGGGGGTTGAAAACATTACATAAAAACTTACAGGTACGATGACATCAGCAAATTACGAGCTGCAACACTGTATGAAGTACATATTACTAACGATAAGATGTACAAAAAAAAAATGGACAGTCATAATCTGCAGATCTGGGTCAAAATCCAGCCTCTGCAACTGACTCAAGCAAGCTTCTCTGAGTCTTAATTTTTTCGTCTGTAAAAGGGATTGATAGCAGTTCACACTTTTCAGGGTTGCTGTGAGGGCTGAATAGGGTAATAAGGTGTGTGTAAAGTCTATCATCCAAAGTAAGGGCTAAATAAATATTGGCCGCTACAAATATAATAATTATGCTTATCACTGTATTACCATTAATGTCAATCACTGTCCCATGCTAGAGTAGCAACCAGATAGTTGATGGGCTTGCTATCAATAAAAGTATTCCTGAAACAAGCAAAAACTCCTGAATGTTTAAAGAAAATGATTTATTTAATAAATCAGTATGTGCAATGTATTTACCAGATTTAGCAGTTAACCAGATCCATTTTACACTTTAGCCAAGTTATATGGTTAATCTCCAATTATTTCTCACACAGGATTTGGCAATAGCTTTGCAAGCAGCCCCTCCTTTTTGCCCAACCCTTTTATTTCATGCCCCCCCCTTTTTTTTCTTAAGCATTACCCAAGATCTAGACCCCCTCTACACATAGGCCATATCCCATTCTTGTCATCCTTTCCCTTGAAGCAAACTCTTAAATTCACTTCTTTTTTCTCCTCTGCTTGCCACCTCTTCCTCCAACATACAGACATGGTCACCTGCAGAAGAGAACTTTTTTGGTCATTTCTCTGTCAGCTGGTTAACTACGTGTCTACATTTCCTCTTGCTTTTGTTCCTGGTGGGAAAAGCTATTTATTTTTCCTCAGGAAGTCCCGTCATTGAGGTGGGAAAATATGTTTCCTGGCTGAGTGCCACCAGAAAGACAATCCCCAGCCTGGAGAAAATGCAAACTCTCCCTTTGGTGGTGGCCGGTGTTCACTTTAAAGCACCACCGGACCTTGGTGCACCCCTACCCTAGGGTTCTCACGTGGGGGGTCATTGCCAGCGTGTTAGCTCTCCCCCTCCCTGTTGCATATGCCATGTGGTGTTCACCGGCAGAACATTTCTGCTTTTTCTTCTTCTACACCAATTAGCTCTGAGTTTCCTGTTTTGCTTTTCCATTGTGTTTACCCAAAACAATGCACGATCTGAGATTTCCTAATTTACACCCTGTGTTTCTCATTCTGCCGCATGAATTAAGACTGACATGCAAAAACAATCTTCTCTTCATTCCTTATACCAGTTAAGCCTGGGCAACTCAACTGTGAGCTATTTTATTTTCTAGTCATGCTTAGTTTCAAGGCATGCTGGGACTTCGGCAGCACCATCTGGGGATGAGGAGAGGCTAGGAAAGATCAGGGCCAGTAAAAGGGATACTATCCAGCTGATGGGGCTGATCTTGCCCCTGACAGAGGAGGGGGTAGTGGTTTAAATCTACAACACCCGTAGGGGCATGCTAAACCCTTGACTTGATATAGGATGGTGTTCACACCGCAGATATCTGATCTGTTGGGTAAGTTCCGTCAGCTGGAATCTCCAAGGGGTGGAAAAGCCAGACATGAGCACTTGCAGTATCGCAGTTCCTTGGGAGCCCGTTGGTTTAGACCAAGCATAAGCCCCAGCAAAGTCTAGAGAAATAAGAAGGTTGGCAAATATTATGCATGGAGATGGGGGCAGTGGTGGTTCAGCAGTAGAATTCTCACTTCTCACGTACTTTGAACATATTATCAGCAGGGACCAGTCCCTGGAGAAGGACATCATGTTTGGTAGAGGATCAGAGAAAAAAAGATGAAACTCGCATTGAGATGGATTGATGCACTGCCGCAATGGGCTCCAACACAGCAACAACTGTGAGGACGGCGCAGGGACAGGCAGTGTTTCGTTCTGTTGTACACAGGGTCGCTATGAGTCAGAAATGACTCAGCGGCACTTCTCTTGGTTGTCTAGTGCTGCTATAACAGAAATCCCACAAGTGGATGGCTTTCACAAACAGAAGTTTATTCTCTCACAGTCTAATAGGCTAAAAGTCCAAATTCGGGGCGCTAGCTCCAGGGGAAGGCTTTCTCTCTCTGTCAGCCCTAGGGGAAGGTCCTTGTTATTAATCTTCCTCAGTCCAGGAGCTTCTCAGTGCAGAGACCCTGGGTCCAAAGAACACACTATTCTCCTGGCTCTTTTTTCTTCGTAGTATTAGTCCCCATGTCTCTCTGCTCAATTCTCTCTTTTATATCTCAAAAGAGATTGGCTTAAAACACAATCTAATCTTGTAGATTGAGTCCTGCCTCATTAACATAACTACCACTAATCCCATCTCATTAACATCATAGAGATACAGTTTACAACCCATATAGGAAAATCACATCAGATGACAAAATGGTGGACAATCACACAATACTGGGAATTATGGCCTAGCCAAACTGATACACATATTTTCTGGGGGACACAATTCAATCCATGACAGCACCTAAAACAACAACAAAAATAGCAATGCTGGAGACCCAGATTCACTTCTCGGCCAATGCACCTCGTGTGCAGCCACTCCCCCCCACCCCCCCATCTGTCAGTGAAGGCCTGTGTGTTGCTGTGATGCTAAACAAGTTTCTGTGGAGCTTCAAGACTTAGATGAACTGGGAAGAAAGGCCTGGTGGGTTTAGTTCTATTGTACATGGGGTCACCATGTGTCTGGGCAGCTAACAACAGCATGCAACAGCAGCATGGCCCTCCAAGGGGTGGAGTTTATGGCAGGACCCCACCAGGGTATGCAGAATGCAGATCAGGAATGAAAGCACAGCCATATGCAAAGGCTTGGCCCAAAGTGGTGATGGGAAGGCTGTGGCTGGGTGGGCCCATTGGTGCCTGAGGCTTATACCCTATGGAGGCCATGAAACTGATTCCAGACTCCATTCTTAAAATACTGCTTACTCAAAACAGAACAGCTTCTACCAGGCCTTCCACTCTGTTCTCATCAATTCTCCTCACTAGAGAGAGTATTCTGGCCAGGTTTCCATTTTGAAGCTCATCACTACCTCCCCACCTCACGGGATGCCCACTTTATCCCCAGATACCTGCAGTAGAATGTGTCATGAATAAACCTTTGTTCTTCCTTAACAGTACTTTGCCAGAGAAACCTTGGTGCCAGGTTTTTGGGCTCTTTTCTAAGTGTGAGGTCTATTTATGTGTGACAGAAGCTGATCCTTAGTCCACAGTATTTATTCCTCTCAATATTTTCTCAGGATCCTTAGGACTGAATTGTCTACTGTGAACTTAATCCATTTCTGCTGGTGAATCAGCTGATTTAGATGGTTGGTCAAGTTATTTAGTCAAGATCATGGCTGGGTAAACAATTCCCTGGGAAGCTTTTTTTTTTCCTTTTCTTTTTAAAAAGCAAAATTGGGAAAGCTCCAGACCTCTTTGTAGAAGCTTGCCATTTTCTGATAGTGGCCAAGGAACCAGGAGTCAGAGCAAATTGTATGGAACTGGTAAGTCCAGCTGGTCCCTATGAAATGAAAGCAAGTCAGAGTCGTGGTCTGTGTGGAATCTAAAGGACCATGTTATGGACTGAATTGTGCCCCGCAAAATATGTGTTGAAATCCTAACCCCAGTACCTGTAAAAGGTCCTTGGGTGGTACAGTGATTTACACTCAACTACTAAGCTAAAGGTTGGTAGTTCAAACCTACCCAGTGGTGCCATGGAAGAAAGCCCTGATGATCTGCTTCTGTAAAGACTACAGCCAAGAAAACCCTATGGAACGCAGTTCTACTTTGTAACACATGGGGCCACCATGAGTCAGAATCAGCTTTGGTTTAGTTTTGGTTTGAGGTACCTGTAATGGAGTCCCTGGGTGGTGTAAACCGTTAATGCACTCAGCTGCTAATCGAAAGGTCGGTGGTCTGAGTTCACCCAGAGGCCCCTTGGAAGAAAAGTCTGGTGATCTACTTCTGAAAAATCAGCCACAAAAAACTCTACAGAGCACAGTTCTACTCTGACACACATGGGGTCACCATGCGTCAGAATCAACTTCACAGTAACTGATTGGTGCCTGTAACTATGATTCTGTTTGGAAAGAGAGTTTTCTTTTGTTTTGTTAATTGAGGTCATACCAGAGTGGGGCAAGTCCTAAACCTAATCTCTTCTGAGTTACAAAAAGAGTAGGACAGACACAGAAACACATGGGAAAGTCACCTTATGATGACACACACATGGGAGAAGCATCCCCAAGCCCAGGAATGCCAAGGAGTCCCCAGAATTACTAGAAGCTGAAACAGTCAAAGAAGGGCCTCTCCCTAGAGCCAAACCCTGTGTTCAGACTTCTAGCCTCCTGAACTTTGAGGAAATAAATGTCTGTTCTTTAAAGCTACCCCCTTGTGGTATTTTTTGTTACAGGAACACCAGCTACTAAGCCAGATCATGTAGTGTTCAGAGTTGGGCAGGTATTCGGAAAATCTTGGAGGTGATCTTTCCTGACCATGATATGTGTTACATCTATGCTTATAATTTTCTGTCTCCTCCCTGACAATGTCCTGTCCTTTGCTTCAGTTCTCTAACTTTCTACAAACATATTTCATAAGTTCAGAATGAGCCCCAATTATTCATGTGGGGAATCAGAACCCTGATCTCAGCCCGGTCGCCAGTTCTCTGATACTCTTCTTCCTGTACACTCTGGAATACTTTCAGATGCTCAAATATATATATATATACTTTGCCTTCTTGACTTTGCTGGAATTTGTCTTGCTTCCTAAAATGATGCCTCCCCTCAATATCTGCTTGTCGAAGTTCTGCCCATCTTACTTGCATGTGACCATGGACAAGTCATTTAACTTCTCTGAACCTTAGTTTCTTCACCTGTGGAATGAGGATCATTGACTATTAGACAGGGTGGGCTTGATAGTGTGGCAGAAATAAATGAATGCCAGTGGCTTAAAGGGCAGTGTGGATCCATGAGGGTCTGCTCTTCCTAGTTCCTCAATGACCCAGGAAGATAAGAGTTTCACACTGGTCAGCCCTTCCATGATGCCAAGGGCAGGGAAAGGGGACTTCAGCAAGTGGCATACAGGCTCTTAGAACTCCCACCAGGGAAGACTCAGGTAAGTTCTCCTCAGAGTTTATTAGCCAGGGTGTTCCCATGGTCAAAGAGTGTGGAGAAGTACAATGCTATCACTTCCCGGAAGAAGGAGAACTGAAAATTTTGTGAAGCACTATAATGATGACCACACATATCCAGCTCACAGGAGCATCGTGAGAACGAGTTGAGATATCCGTAAAGGTGCAAGGAGCCCTGGTGGTGCAGTAGAGCCCAGGTGGCACAGTGGTTAAGAGCTATGACTACTAACCAAAAGGTCAGCAGTTCAAATCCACCGGCTGATCCTTGGAAACCCTATGGGGCAGTTCTACTCTGTCCTATAGGGTTGCTATGAGTCGGAACCAACGCAATGGCAACAGGTTTAGTAAGCCCTAAATCATCATACAGATGCAAGGTAGCACCACTATACTTCCTCTTTGCAAAGACCAGCTTCAATTCAGTGATGGAGGAGACAGAGAGATCAAGAGATTGTTTAATTTACTCAGTATGCTCTTTATTTGCACAGGCATGATAATAAAGTGAGAGAATGCCCAGTGTTGTGGTTAGCATGGATTCTGCCTGGGTGCGAATCCTAGCTCAACCCTTACTAGCTCTGTGAGCTTGGGAAATTATTTAGTTCTCTGTGCCTCAACTTCCTCATCTGGAAAATAGAGACAGTAATTGTAAATTCCTCACAGGGTGGACCTGAGTGGTAATTGAGTTACTAATTGTGAAATGATCAGAGTAGTACCTGACTATCAGTGCTATGTAAGTATTTACTGAATAAAGTGGAATTATACCAACATCCACTACTGTACAACTGAATTGTCTTAATATGTAGTAGACATTTAAAAATATTCCCATATATATGTCTACCTCATTTTAAAAACAGCTACGTGCTATCCTATTTTGTGTCTATACCTTAATTTACTTAGGCAATTCAGTTGGTGGGAATTTCTTATAATTCAGGAAGATGTTGGTTCCACGGATCTTCATCACCGAGTGGTTTCCTGCTTTGCTCCTCTCGGAGGCTATGTGTAAAGGCTGTGTCTCATGCCACTCAGTGGGGGACTATGTTCAGATCTGGTCTGGGGCTAACTTAGCCCAGTCTCTCAGTTATGGTATCTGTATCTGGTAGCTAACATTTTCTAATTTGTATTTCCAACTGTTCCCTCGAATAGAAAATACCTTGTTCTTAGGCTTCTCCATTAGCAGATCCAGCCATGGTATGGGATTCACACAGAACATGCCTCATTCATTGGCCACGTAAACTCCAGGCCTGTCCCCTTCACTTTTCTCTCCCCAGTGGTTTGCCCAATGCTTGGACCTAGTATGGGCACCATAACTATTTCATGAATGATGGAATTGTTACTTTCTAGTGCTCTATATAAGCAGCCCTGGTGGTGCAGCAGTTAAGCAACTGGTTGCTAACTCAGAGATCAGTGGTTTGAATCCACCAGCAGGTTCACAGAAGAAAAGTCTTGTCAATCTGCTCCCATAAAGATTGCAGCCTAGGAAACCTCATGGCGTTCTATTCTGTCCTTAGGGTTGCTATGATTCGGCATCGGCACACAACAACAACAGTTCTCTGTATTCCTTATGGTTACTTAAACACTGTCTCTTTAAATATTTAACTTGAAGCCCAGTCTTTTTATTCTACTCCCATCTGACTCATCCGCATCCTGCATCCTCCACAATTTACATCTCTTCTTTGATGTATTCTCTAGCTTCTCTTCTAGTGGTATATACCAATCTCATACACAAGTGTAAATCTTCAGCTCTGAAAAATGGATACATCCCAGGCAGATGAGAAAAAAGTGTTGCTGTAGTTATTGTTAGTTGTCATTGCTTGGCTCCGACTCATGGCAAAGCCAGGTACAACAGAACAAAATGTTGCCCAGTCCTGCTCCATCTTCACGCTCGTTGGTATGCTCAATGCCATAGTTGCAACCACTGTGTATTTTGAGTGCCTTCCAACCAGGGGCCTCATTTTCCAGCACTACACTGGACGGTATTCTGCTGTGACCCATAAGGTTTTCATTGGCTAGTTTTTGGAAGTAGATCACCAGGGCTTTCTCCCTAGTCTGTCTTAGTCTGAAAGCTTTGCTGAAACCTTCCCACTGTGGGTGACCCTGCTGGTATTTGAAACACCAGTGGCATAGCTGCCAGCATCACAGCAACATGCAAGCCAGCACACATGGTGGGAAAAAAGTAGTGACCGTAAACTATTGCATGTTGAGATTCCAGGAGAGAAGACTCTGAGATGGAATCAGGCATGCAAAAGGTTTGTTAAGGAGCACTCTTGGGATCAACATTTGTGGATAGGGTGGGAAGATTGGGGACAGGGAGAAGTTGAGCTGTGATGCAGCCCCGGCAGCAGCCTCAGATGACCCCAGGGCAGCTCTGAATCTAGAATGGCCCTTCAGAGGTGCTGCAAACCGGGCTGAGGTGGGCAGGCTGGTTATTGGATGTGGGCTGTCGCTGGAAGGCCAAGTGGCTCTCTGCAGCTGAGACCATTCCTGAAGGGGCCAGCAGCTGAAATCTCTCCAACAGCAACACTCCCAGCAGCTGGGAGGGGCCCTTCATTGAAGGGGCGTCTGGGTGGTGCATCTGTGTCACCACAGACAGAGCTGGACAGGATGGGTAACCATAGTCTAACCACTTCCTATCTGACAATAGGCTCAGGGAGAAGAAGACATTTCTTTCTGATCCAGGGTTCTGTCCTCTTCCTGCCATCCTAACTTGGTTGGTGGTGGTGGTTTTAAAGGCCTTGTCTCTGTTCTTTATGATTTTTTTGAGTCCTTTGCTTGTCTCTGCTTTTGCTGTCCTTGGCATAGTCCTTAAGGATGCTTCCTCATTTTCTTTTTGCTGCTATGATAATCAGTGCATACTCTGCATTATAATTGTTCTAAATATGGTCTCAGTATCCCTTTTCCATTATTTCTGAGGAATGCAATCCTTCCAAACACGAGTTAATAGAACTTGGGCTACTCTGTGTGGCATGCTGCAGCTGAGCATATAGAATTCCTTTCCCTCTCTTTGAAGAAGTGGCTGTTGGAGGGAGCTCCCCTCCCCTTCTCTCTTCTTTCATCCCCCAGATAATTTCCATCCAGCCCACTCGATATTGCCTGGCAGCATAGGGGACAAGAATAGCATGGAGAATTGAAACCCAGAGAAGAGCTTCAGCCTTCTCCTCCCTGTGTACTTGGGAGTTGAGCTGCTAACAAGTGGCAGAATTGATTCACCTGAATTTCATCGCTTTTCAGTCCTCTGCCTTCCCTCTGGTGTTAGTGATAATGAGCAGTAGAAATGGCCCAGGACCAGGGAGGCAGGTGGAAGGTGAAGATGGTCTAGGGGCTAAGACAATCCATAGTTTGAATCATCAAGAATTAGCCTTGGCTCCTCCACCTTCACCTCCACCTCTCTGAGTGGCGCAAATGGTTAAGTGCTCAGCTACTGACTGAAAAGTTGAGAGGTTGGTGGTTTGAATCCACCCTGAGGTACCTCAGAAGAAAGGCCTGGAGATCTGCTTCCAAAAGATCACAGCCATTTCAATTCTCCCTATGAAGCACAGTTCTACTCTGACACACATGGGGTTGCCATTGGTCAGAATTGACTCGACTGCAGCTGTTTTTTTCCTCCACCTCGCACAGCTTTACCTCGTGCGGCCACTGGACAGAGCCACCAAACGGGACATTTCACGAGGTTCTTCCTTGCTTAGGTGCTAAAGACACCTCATTGAAGCTTCCATCTTGGTCATCTCAGAAAAAGACTCAGGTACCCTCAGTGCAACTGGGAGGACATAGCACAGAAGTTTTATGATGACAGATTAATCAGAAAGGGATGAACCTTTAAAACTATGTCTGTAGTCTTTTCCAGACACCCAAACATCTGTCTCTCTCTGGGCAGAAGAGACATATAATGTTCCCTTGCAGAGGAACAGACACACATTTTAAATAAAAGACCACAGAAAGAATAGTCTTTGCTGCTCTTTTGTGCCAGGGAGAAAATTTCAGCCTGATCAGTGGGTGTTTGCGAGCACCAATGACCCTCCCCATCCCACCCCAATAATGTCTGCCTGGAGTACACTTTTCAACCACTGCCTCCTAATCTGGCTACGGAGGGCAAGGTCTCTACTGTAAATTATTGTTGGTTAGTTATGAACAGACCTGCCTGGATCTTCCCACAGACAAGGTCTAGTATCTGGATAGTAGAAGAATCAGCTGTTCGTGTGGCCAAGGCCTCGATTTCCCTATCATGGGATGGGCACCATGGGAGAGAACTCGGCATCTGCAGCCCAGCAGTGTTTGCCTCAACTCCAGGGAGTTGCCAGCAGCTGGGTGGGATGAGACCTTGTAAAAGCCCAGCTCCCTAAGGGTTGATAATGGTTAGTGTCTAACGCTGCGATAATGTCGAGGCAAAGAGGAAAGTTCTGGAAATTTTAAAGGAAAAAATATCTGCTTAGCACAGATTTAGTGTCTTTGCCTTGCCCTCCCCGTAAATACTTCGCCTTCATGTTTTGACCGTGTGCTTCTGAAACTTTTAGGCCATTGTTAAAGGCTCAGCGTCAGTGTGTCTGGGACACCGGGACCAGTGCAGACATGTTAAACAATGCGGACCCCTCACAAAGCCCGACCGCACTCACACTGCAGCCGTCCCCGGGGGGTTTTCGGGGAGCAGAGGCGTCCTCCTCCTGATCTTAGCAGATGTCAGTTTTCATCAATTGGATGCTGCCTTCTCCAGTTCCCCAGTGTGAGAAACTCTGTTTTTATTTTGTGCCTGATTGTGCAAGGAACAGCCCACAATTAATGTCTCTCTCTCATCCTCCATTTCCAGAATGACTACCAGATAGATGAGAGATGGGGAAGTATGCACTGTTAGGGGTAAGGGCACCCACCTTTGGACTCATCCCACATTCCCCTAGGTCAGGCTTTTAGGTTCTTGAGAAGCTTCCAGCTGTGTTTTTAGCAACTCCGATATTCATGAAGCAAACATGTCCTGAGCATTGGTCCCAAAACAGCTCTGGGGATGCCCACAGCTGTAGCATTCAAATGGTCCACAGGCTCACTCCTGGACATTTTGCTCCGTTCTGTTCAACCCTCCCATCTGTGACTTGAGGAATTGCTTAGTTGGAGAAAGAGAAGGGGAAAGAGGTGCACAGTGGGGTTGTGTTCACGCTTAGACTGAATGTTAGTAAACCACAGAATCAGAGAGACCAGACCAACCTCACGATGCCTTCCACCTCTCACGTCCCGTGACTCTGCGCAAAGCAAAAACCACAGGTGGGGTAAACATAGCAAGCCCTCACCTGACCTAGCATGCGTATGAGCTGAATGCGTATAAAATTTGGTTAATACCGTAGAAATTTAGTCACAATTCTTTTTTGTTTTTTGCCATTGGAGAACTTAATTATTGTGTTTCTGGTCAAAATGTACAGCTTCTTCTTTTTGTTCTTCCACTCCTCCACAAATTTAATTTAAACATTATCTTCTTGTGGAATGAATATAAAGAAAATGAGAGAAAGTCAGAAACCAGAGACAGAAGCAGTTTCCAAACTATGATCTATTCTTCAAAGGCAATAACTTTTTACCAAATAGTAACTTTGTTTATATATTCTCTCTTCCTCTAATCCCCCGACATTATTTATTTGTTTATTTGTCACAGTTCTTGAAACCATCCCACAGGTGATGAAAGTAGTGATTGGTTGTGCATGTTAATACGGTGATGGTCTACTTTTTTTTTAAAAAAAACTGTACAAGTACTTAGAGGAGACAGTATGGGAACTTACCTTATCTTGCTCTGGGAATGGCTATCTCACCTCTGCTTGACATTCACAGCTTCACTTGCACTGATTCCTACCATTTTTACTTTATCTTTCCTGGCCAGTTGGTTCACTGAGATAGGGTAAATGCTAGGATAGAGAATACCAATTCAGTTTTATTCAGACTTTCGTGTTATGTCTGAGCAAGGAGATAGGGAAAGTTTTACTGCTTCATGCAGACAATTAAATGGATTTGGAAAGTTTTCTTTGGTTTGTTGCTGACAAAAGCTAAGTCCCTGGGTAGCTGTTAATTTTTCTGGGTGGTTCCCAGAGGAAAAGCAAGACGACTCAGGGCCACATATTTCCCTATGGAATGTCAGTGAACTGCACAGTATGGAAAAGATGGGCCATACATCTCAGTTCTGATTTCCTTCTTTTTTTGTTTTAGGGAGTTTCCTTGCTATATAAGGAAGGTTTCTCCACTTAATGGTGATGGTTGAACAACGTGACAAATATATTCAGTGTCACTGAACTGCACATGTGGAGATTATTGAAATGTCATTTTTTTTTTTTTTAAGACATATATATTTACCACAATAAAAAGAAAAAAAAAAAAAGGATGGTTTCACTTGGTTGGAAGAAGCCTATGTCTTAGGTGGAGAACAGGAAGAGGCAAGAACATATCTAGACTAGATCCAATCCATTGATCTTAAATTACCATTTATGGTTTCAGGCAAGTTCTTTGTATGACTTTATTCTATGGAGAATAGTTGGTTGGTTTTTCCATTCTGTTCTCCTTTAAGAGGGACTTAATGTTTTTTGAAAAAATATGTATCATAGGATAAAATAAATGAGGAAAACTTTGATCTCACATAATCTCTCACATGATCATGGAGAAAATGAAATTTGATAACGTACATCAGGGTGCTTAACAGAATGAAGAATCTAAATCTGAACTCAAGGGCAAATTACCTAAAAGCTGGGGAAGATTTATACACCACTTGTCTTCTGCTAACAGATCGAAAGCATAGCAATTCCAGCTGGTTTGATAGGCAGTGGTTCTGGGAAGGATACCATGGTATTCAAAAGAGTTGCTTTGGTTATGAGGTGACTCTTAACTACCTGGCTTTCTGTTTATGCATTATCTGTGTACTCTGTCTGGACTCTAAGGTGCTTATCCACTGCACTGATATATAACCAGATTTTGAATTCCTGATTAGGAAAAGACCGGGAAGACAGAATAAGCTGAGAACAAAAGATTTCTCTATTTATCTGAAATTGAAATCAGAGTCCAGGGGTCAATCTCAGGTCATCAGCCTGAGTTATTCAGTGAGAATTTATATGAGGTCACAGTTCTGGGAAAGGCTTGTTGGGGAGTGAATGGCCAAAATGAAATCAGAAAGAGTAGT
This sequence comes from Dugong dugon, assembly GCA_030035585.1. Classification (NCBI taxonomy): domain Eukaryota; kingdom Metazoa; phylum Chordata; class Mammalia; order Sirenia; family Dugongidae; genus Dugong; species Dugong dugon. Next base: position 12,859,530 of record CM057480.1, on the reverse strand, counting down.
CCCTTGGTGTTCCACCCTTCAGACTTGGGCAATAAAGGGTGGGCTCCATTTGATGGGAGCTCTTTGCAGACAAAACATAACGTTGGTCTAGAACCTCATAGTACTTACATGCTGCTGATGGCTCCTGGGTTAATAAAATGGTTTTTTTGGTCTTTTTCATCAGGAATGTTGAGACATGACATTTAAATTCTTCACTGAATCTCTAGAACCTTTGCATCCTTTGGAGGCATCACTTTGATGTTTGCCATTGTGCTTGTGGGACAGTTTCTGAGAGGCAGACGGAACCAGCAAGCACTAGGATGGCTACCCGCATATATCCAGAACTACTAGGCAAGCTCTATTTCCAGGGGTATGCTTAAAATAAAAATTGTTCGACAAAAAGAAATAGCTCACATTTATTGTGCACGTAACTATGTGCCAGGTACTGTTTTAAGCACTTATCTGAATAATCTCACTTAGTCCTTATTACAATTAAAAGAAATGAATGTTGTTGTTCTCCTCCTTTTACAGATAGATAAACTGAGGCAAGGCAAGTTTTTTTTTTTTTCTTTATTAGAAGAGACTGTAATTTAGACTCAGAGACTCCTGAGGTCCTGCTGCTAACCGCTGGCCTATAGTGATAGAGCACCAACTCCATGCCAGGCACTGAACAAAGCATTAAGGATAGGTGAGCAAACAATATTTAAATGTATTATTCAGGTTTGACCTTAGAATTGCACAGATATCTTTTCATCTGTGTATCGGCTTTTCTAGGCTGCTTGGTTACGATAACACCTTAGAATGTTATTGACTATCCTGGTCAGCAACTAGAATTAAGTTATTTGGTTCCTAATAATATTGCAACTGCTGATGTCTTCAGCATTGAGCAATTACAATATTCTTGAATAAGGTCTCTATTATACTTTTATTAAGAAGAATACACGTCTATTAGTTGTTAGTTTATGTGTGTTAAATATCAATCAGGCCTTGTGATAAGAAATATATTATTTAATCATTTGGAGCCTTGGTTGCGCAGTGGTTAAGAGCTCAACTACTAACCAAAAGGCCGGCCATTCAAATCCACCAGCCGCTCCTCAGAAACCCTATGGGGCAGTTCTACTCTGTGCTATAGAGTCGCTATGAGTCTAAATTGACTCAACCACAGTGGGTACGGGTATTTAATCATGGAATAATCACGTGTATTAGTTAGCTGTTGTTACATAACAAGCTCCCCCCAAACTCAGTGGTCTTTGTTATTGCTTACAAATTCATGAATAGTTTGATTGCTCTCTGGTCTCAGCTGGGCTCCCTCACGAGTCCGTGGTCAGCTATAGGTCGGGTATTGGACTCTGATGATCTAGGCTGGGCTTTTGCACACGTGGGAAGTCTGGTGGCTCTAGGCTGGGGTTCTCATTTCACCGTGGGGGTTCAGTTGGCATCTCTTTGAGGAGATAAGTCATCCTGGTCTCTGGCAAGGAATCCTAGACTCTCCTGCTTCACCAGAGAGTTAGTTCTTTTCTTCAAGTTCTTCTTCTTCTTTGTTTTTTTAATAGGCATAGAATCCCTAACTTTTCATTTGAAAAAATTTTATGTTTGAAAAACTGGTACAATGAACACTGCACATCCATCACCTTACTTTACCGATTGTTAATCTTTTTGCCACTTTTGTCTCTCTCTTTCCACGTATAGACAGATACAATTGTGTTCTTGCTGAACAGTTTGAAAGTTGCAGTTATCATGACACTTCACCCCAAAATACTCTGGTATGTATCTCCGAAGAACAGGGACTGTCTCCTTCCTAATTATATCAAGATAGAACCCAAGAAATTTAAATCTGATGCACAGTTAGCTAACATATAGTTCTATATTGCAATTTCCCCAATTGTTCCAAAATGTCCTTTCTAGCAAGTTCGTAAATTCAGAGTTCAGTCTTTTTCACTGCATTTGGTTGTTCCATCTCTCTTTCTTTTAATCTAGAACAGTTCTGCAGACCATTTTTTGTTTTTTTTCCCCTTCAATGACCTTTAAATTAACCGCAACCAGTCATTCTGTAAATTGCCTCACATTCTGGATTGGACAGATTCTGTCCTCTTGATTAGATTTAAGTTAAATATATTTTACCATGAATACTGTGGAGCTGATGTGATGATCATTTCCTAGTTGATTATGCTCAAGAAAAAGAAATGCGAGGCCTTGGAAACAGAATGATCTGCTATTGGGAAAACAACTGAATGCTGAAACCATGTATGGATGGTCGTTGACCGTTTCTGAATCATACTTCACGTCTATTTATTTCATTTTATCCTCATAACTATGAGACCAAAGAGGCGAGTATTACCGCTGATAGTCCCCAAGTTCTGGAGCATCTAAGACGTGGACATGTGAGTGATTTGCTAACATCCTGGTCTCCATTCCCCCAGAAGCTGAGGTTTGAGTCCAGTTTTCTGGAATTTAGTTTTGGGTTTCGATTCTGTGCTTCCTCCCCCCGCTCCCCCCAGCCAAGCCAGTGAATACTGTCACAATGTAATATTGTCTAGTCTAAGAAGGGTAATTCAGGGTAAAGCAGGGTTAAGTTTTAAGTCCCTCATCCTACTCAGAAATGTAACTGAATTCATCATGAGTTAGGGCTTTCTAAAGGCAGCTTTCAAGTTAGGACCCTGGTGAGTCTTTAGGAGACTAGATTTATGCAGATTATGTGTTAAGTGTTTGTAAAGCGCTCACTGCTGTAAAAAGCCCTAGACATTTGCTGGGAAATGATAATAGAGAAGTAAAAAGAAACCGAGATGGATGGATTCCCTCGCAGCCTCCCTATACAATTGCAGCATGCTGAATAATAAATAGAGACGTTAGCAAAGACAGTGTGTTATCTTTATTCCATATTCAGTGTCCACAGAGGAATGGAAGCTGGGTCCAAAAAAAAAAAAAAGAGTTTGCTTTTGTGTTGGTTTCTCCTTCCAGTGGGTTCTCCAGGTATCAGATCTTGTTGGAAGGAGGCAATGTGTTCCTAAGACTCAGTTTTTCTCCCAGTGAATTGAGGGTTTGCTTAAAGATTTGTTTTGTGAACTAGGTTTCAAAAGAGGAAAAGCAGTGCGTGAACTGACTGAGGTCTGGAACAATGGATTTCATGTCATTTTTATAATAGATTTGTGAAGAGTGGCCTTTAAGAGATTCTAACAGAAGGGGGTCCCCCCTCCCCTTATTGACTTTTTCAAACTTTGTAGGAAGCAGTCAGCAGAAGCCTAGTTTGAGATACAGCAATTCTGTTAACCAAAAAAACTCATTGCTATCGAGTCGAATTCCGACTCATAGCAAACCTATAGGACAGAGTGGAACTGCCCCCATAGTGTTCCCAAGGCTGTAAATCTTTACAGGAGCAGACTGCCACATCTTTCTCCAGTGGAGCAGCTGGGGGGTCGAACCACCGATCTTTTGGTTAGCAGCTGAGTGCTTAACCACTGAGCCACCAGGACAGACTCTCCATATCACAAAGTGGACGTATCACCCAACTCCACCACCAGATAACAGGTCAGCCTAGCTCTTGTTCTAGGTCCTTCTCCCCACCCCCACTCCCCCACCCCCATTCCAGGGGTTGTGTAATAAACTCTTTCATCTCCTTGGGGAAGTGACAGGACAGGTACCCATTAGAATCACTAACCTGGGATCCAGATCTGTCTTTCTACTGACCAGTTGTATGACTTTGAGTAATCTTCAAGTTTCTCTACTGTCCTAAAACAGGACTAATGATTTCCAGCAGCCTGTATGACAGAGCAAAATCCAAAAGAGAGCAAATCCACAGTCTTGCCCCTCAGTGGTCTAAAGTAGACAACCCTATAATTTTAGAGCTTTGGGTTTAGAAGCGCACTTCAGCCTTTCTCTCTCCCTCAACCTCTTCCACTGGTCTTCCTTTTCAGCATGTAATGCCCTCTCTGAAATCCATACTGATCCTTGTTCCCCATCTTAGTGGGATCAGTGGAGGAGGAGAAAAAACTACTGTCGTTTAGCTGTCGAAGGAAGTATTTTTGGTGTCTTGTTTGAACGCTCAAGCTCTGGAAGCCAAAGAAGTTGAGTTCAGATTCTCCTCTGTCACTTAGCAGCTGTGAGCTCTTTAAACCTCAGTTTGCTTATCTGTGAAAGGGAGTGGATTGCTGCCTTTCAGGGTTGTTGTGAGAATGTATTAAGTGTTATATATGTAACCAGAATAAAATTGCAACTTTATTTTCTACCTCCACCCTTGCTTTAATCCCTATTCCCTGAATGAGAACTTCAGTCATCCCCATAATTTTTTCTTCAGTCTTGGGTAACAGAGTGTCTTTACCAGCACTACCCTTTAATGGTTCCTGGTGGATAAACTTAGCACTCACATTTCCCACACTTCCCGGGCCTTGGTACCAATATGTACTGTGTGTGTAACGTGCTTCATGGAACACAGCACCGATATGGCCCACTCTGAATTAAACTGATGACAATTTTATGCACAGCAGGTACAATGTTTATGTAGTATATCATGTGTATTTTTCCATATTTTTGGAAAGTTGAGGGAGATAGTTTATGGCTCAAGTGTAACCAGTGTGATGCATTTCCTGGGCCACGGGACCAACGTGTACTGTATTTGTGACGTGCTTCATGGAACATAGTACTGATATGACCCACTTGCAACTGGCACCGCATTTTTTCAAATAATAAAAAACTACCAACAAACATGGATTCAGCATCCATTCCATGAGTGAAAAAGCATGGCAACACCAGAAAATTCCACACTAATAATAATAATAATAATTCACCTATGAAAGGATTAAGTCACAAACTCAATTAATTTAAACCACAAATAAAAATGAAATGTCATCATTTAAATGTCTAGTCTAAGAGATTAACCAAAATTCTGAATTTCGTTGAATATTCAATACTCTGCTATTCTCCAACACCCCCCACCCTTTTCAGACTCAAAGCTGACCTCGAGAAAGAAGGGTGCAATTGGTAGCATCTTGATTTCTCCTCCTGCCCAACCCCACCCCACCTCCAGATCCTCAGTTTCTTGGAGGTGCACTGGAGGAAGAAGGGGAAAGGGGCCTGGTCTCTTCTCTCCTGAAGCTCTTTCAGGCCCTCCCCATATGGCTCCCCTGACCCCGGTGGCAGATGCATCTCTATTCAAGATGGTCACCTCCCCAATAATCTACCCTTCAGTTTCTTGTTGCTTGGGTTCCTCTGCCCTTCTGAGGAATCCTATGGGACAATGAGACAGGACCCAAGACATTTTCCCCCGTGTGGCCAAATCTGACCCATAGGAAATAGTGTCACATCCCTTGCCTGACTCTTGTTCTAGGCCACTCTGTCCCCCAAGGGTTGTATAATAGACTCTCCTCTCCTTGGGGGAAATGACGGGACCGGTACCTGCTAGGATCACAGAACAGGTGTCAGCCCTCTTCCTATGGCAGCTTAGCTTTTTCTTAGGAGTGTTATAGTCATTTAACCAAGCACCTAGTCAGAACTTCAATTTTACCAACCTACTGGATGGGTAAATCACTTTTAAAAAAACCTGGCATGTAATAAATGCCTAGCAAATTATAGCTGTTTTATGATTGAATAAGAATGGACCCTAATCCATTGCAATAAATATTTATTAAGCTCTTACCATGTGTAATATGAGAATATAAAAATGCATGAGACACAGACCCCACCTTCTGGAACCTCATGATCTGGTGTACAGAAGATAATCAGATGTCTTTAATTTGAGGTACAAAATGGTTAATGCAGTAGAGGCTAAGATATTCAGTTTCTTATTTCTTTGTACGAACTCTTTGTATATTGAAGAAACTACCCCTTGTTTTTTTCATTTGTCCTTTGGCTTTGTGTGGAGCCTTACTTTTTGCCCTCTAGAAGTTTCAAATATTAAATTAATGAAGCTTTTGAAAAAATTATTATTATTGATTTGAGTTTTGTATTATGAATTGAAAGGGCTTCCTGTTCTGCTAGTTTTTTCTTATTAATCAAATTCTCCTGTTTGGTAGCAGAGTTTCATGGAATTTAATTGGGGGAAATTGGTATGTCTGGTATTTCTTTCTAAATCAGTGCACTCGGTTATCCCAGAAGCATTAACAAAAGCTTTTGGGTTAGAAACCCTGCATGTCCCTGGGTATCCCCTAATGAGGAGAAGAAAGAAATATGAACCAAGATAGAGCTGTTCATCAGCCACTGAATGAAGCATCTTCTCAGGCAGCCTGCTAAGTGCACTTTTTTATGGAAACAGTATTTGGTGATTGCTGCCCAATCACAGCGCTAACTGTTCTAGCTCAGAAACCTGTGTGGCAGGAAAAGTTGAGTAAGGCATGGGTTTGGGAATAAAATGACCCTCTTTGGGGGCATAGCTCACGCCTGAACACAGCATCCAGAAATTTATGGTTTCCTAATTACCCAGACATATTTGAAGGGAATGAAGGGATGGGGACAGGGCAGGCTAAGGAGTGGAGACTTGCAGAGAAGTTAGGAGGTAGAAGATAGAAAAGATACTGTTGAAGTACGTCTGTCTCTTTGTTGGGGCTTGAGTGTACCATCTGCCTACTTCATTCCCAGGAGAGTTATGAAGGACCGTGAAAAATGCTGAGGGGAGCTCCTTATTGGAAGGACAGATGGTGTCAGCTGTTGAGATCACCAGCGTGGCACCAGGCACTTCTTTATGTTCTGCCTTCTCATTCTGAAGTCATTAAGGAGTCCCTCTTTTTCCCAGCTGCATAGCTTGTCTGCTGCCTTAGGTTTGTTGGGTAGCCCTGCATGAAAATGAAACAGGGGGGATTGTTAGGTTTCCAAGCTCCTCTTTTGCTCTAGTACCCTACTGAATGATAACTGACGTCAAAAAAATAACAACTTTTTTTTTTCCTGAGGCACATCTCCCCATGTCTTCCTTTTCCAGCTGCCACTATTGGCCTGTCAAGTAATCTAAGGCAATGTCAAGCTGATACTCCCATCAGAAAATAGTAATTCAGTATCATGGGGTGGAAAGGCAGCTCTTTGATCCTCCCACGTGAAGGTGACCTTGGCTCGATATCTTTGACCTTGCTTCCTGCCTTCTGGACATTCAAGGGCTCAGCTCTCTAAATCCTGCATCTCTTGTCACTTTGTCATGGCTGAGAGTGGAAGCTCTAGAGGCTGAGTGACACCAGTCCAGTGACCTAGCTAATCCCAGAAACTTTGATCCCCCTTTTCTCAAACATCACAAAGAGAAAATCAAATACTAAGCTTGGATACAACCTGTTTGAATGCATGGTATGCTCTGTATTTTTACTCTTAACGGGTATTCCATCCAACCTATGAGTGAGCCATTTGAGGCACGAGGGATCCCATCTCAGGAGGCATTGCAGGTCTTGAGATGTGTCCTAATCATTTTTTTGGTCTGTAACCATGACCATTGGCCTGACCATTTTGAATTAACTATGACTAAGTCTAGAAGAGTCTGCTGAGAAAGGTCCCATTCTTCCTTCTGTTTCCTGGAGCCTGCACTCAAGACTTCAAAGACCATCACGTCGACATATAAAACCAACAGAATTTTGATGAGCCCATCCCTATTTTTAAAAAATAATGATAAAAATAATCACCATAGGGAAGGAAAAGCATGCTACTCTCTTCAATTCTTCAAAACTTTGCTTATTCATTCATACAACAGATATTTGTTTAGCCTTGACTTTATGCCAAACACTAGGCCAAGTGTTGGGAATGTATCCAGGAATAATAATAGTAATTGTTGTTGTTGTTAGTTGCCATCAAGTCAGCCCCTGCCTCATGGTGACCCTAAGCACAATGGAATGGGACTACAGTGATCCATAGGGTTTTCATCAGCTGATTTCCAGAAGTAGATTGCTAGGCCTTTCTTCCTAGTCTAGAAGCTCTGCTGAAACCTTTTCAGCATCATAGCAACATACAAGCCTCCACTGAGAGACAGGTGGTGTCTGCACTGCGATGCATCAGGCAGGAGTCAAACCTGGGTCTCCCACATGGAAGGCAAGAATTCTACCACCGAACCACCACTGCCCTCATAATAGTAACTACAGCTAACATGTATTGAGCTCTTACTAGCTATTAGGCACTGTGTTAAGTGCTTTAAGTGACTTATCTCACATAATCCTCAAAAAATCAACCTTGTGATCAGGTGTGTTTATAATCTCTATACAAAGATGAGGAAAATGAGGCTTACCCATTGCCGTCGAGTTGATTCTGACTCAAAGCGACCCTATAGGACAGAGTAGAACTGCCCCATAGGGTTTCCAAGGATTGGTTGGGGGATTCGAACTGCCGACCTTTGGGTTAGCAGCTGACTACTGCGCTACCAGGGCTCCAACTGCACACTGCTAATGAGGCTTAAAGCAAGGATTGAAATCCAGTGTACTTTCTACTTTTTACTCTTTACTGTTGTTTCTACATGAGGCAGAAAAAGTCCCTGCCCTCATGGAGCTTGTAGTCTAAATTAGAGACCATTTCTTCAGATAGACTCTTTTAATCAACCTCAGGTGACGTGTACAGAGTCCTCCAGCGGAGGCTTGCTGCCTCCCACAGGCATCGGGCTGGTTGCACATTTTGACTGAAGGAAGTCAGTTGGTGGCACAGACTCCCTTCTTTTTTTTTTTTTACGTTTCTCTCCTCCCTTTCCCATCATCCTTCTCATTGCCTCCTTCTGTATCCCTTGCCTTGCACTTCTGCCCATTTCTTCTCCGAGTGCCCCCTCTAAACCCTTCTGTGTATTTTTTTCTCTCTCCCATCTAGACAATTACTAGAGTCCCCAAGTGCCTTGCAATGCAGTTTCAAAGGAAAACATGGAAGATAGGGAAATGCTTACTAGAAAGGTAATGAGCCGCTGGCGGATGGCTCAGGAAGCCTGGGGGTCCTCCTTGAGCATTCTCTGGCATTGCAGGACTCAAATTCCAAGCACACATCCACTCCATTTCTGCTGTTGCTAATCTAATTTTTTTTCGTGATTAACAACCCAGTTCATTATGTTTTCGGCTCACATTAATTTTCTCTTCTGTGAGTTTGGTAACATTTGGAGTCATTCCCCTCTGTATTTATCCATCTGGGCTCTTTAGAAAAGATAAGTTTGCAAAAAGTCATTTGCTGCTCACTGCCGTAAGAGAAGGGAATTCTTGCCTGATCTGGGAGGAATCCTCTGAAGTCACCCCGCCCCACAATGCAGAGGGTAACTCAACTGAGTTCCCTGGGATCCTCAACTTGGAACCAGATCCACAGCACAAAGGATTGGGCTGCAACATAACAGTATCAGAAATGACAAGCAAAGCTGCCCAGCTCCTGCCTGGCCTCATAGAGCAGATGGGATTGGGGGAGAGCTGTGGGGATAGTAGAAAGAATTGTGAGATTAATGAGTCAGAATAAAAGGCTTTGGCTTGAGTCCTATCTCTACCACCTACAAGTTGCTTGACCTTGGACAAGTCACATAATCTCTCCGAGATCCATTTGCCTCCTCTATAAACTTGTCCCAAAGATGCCTGCCCTCTCTACATCATTGGCTAGTTTTGAGGTTAACTCTATATTCTCTCCTCTGCTATTGACTAGCTGTATAACTTTGCACATGTCAGTTAATTTCTGCAATTGTTGACGTCCCTTCCAGCATTAAGAGTATGTGTGTGTGTATATGTGTATATATTTTTAAAAAATATTTTTCCTTCCTAATTAGAAAGAAAAAAACTGAGGGAAATCTTAGAGGCTAGTATTTCTTAATTCTTCTCTTTTGTAAAAAAGGCTTGTAGGTGTGTGTCAGATATGAAAATCTTTTGGGGAGGGGTAATGTTGCTTAGAGAACAGAGAATCCTTGGGCAGTTTAGTCAAAGGGATCCTCCCAGGTATAATTTAATCTCAGGACGTCAAAAAGAAAGCAACGCTTTTGGAGATTCTTGGCTGACAACCTCCAGCCACAGTTTGCTGTGAAGGTTGGAGTGCGTTCGTTCATTTCCTAATTTGAGTAAGATGTTTCTTTAGAGGAAATATTCCAAGCTGAACATCCATCCGAAAGCCATGACAGATATTCCTGTCTATGGTCATTAACCAAGAAATATCGGTGTTATTTCTCAGTGTTGCCAAATACAAGGCTAAATTGCATTAATGCGTCTTATAGGAAGGGGGAAAAGATGTAATTAAATTTTAATGCTATAGAATTTAGAAGGGGTTCAGGATGTGGAAAGGAGCAGTGGGGTCAATAAATCTTGATTGCTTGCTCCAGTGCTGCACAACTAGAAACGAGGCAACATAATTCGGAAATGTTGTCATTTATTGACAGCCCTCTCCGCCAGTACCTGGGATTTGAGCAGGAGACTCCCATTTTGCAGCTAAATCCCAGTGGCGTTGAAGGAAATTACCTGCGTAACTAACCCTCTCGCCCACATAGAATGCTAGACACCTGAGAGCGCTTTTAATTGCAGTGTATCCCCCTTTGCAAAAGAGCTAATTGGATCTGCTTCCCTTTTCTTTAGGTACCCAAGCAAGGACAGAAATAATGAAGAGGCACGTGTTTTAGCTACAACCTTTTGAACCACACGGGAGAGAAATCAGCGGCGTGAACAGGGCTGGGACCATTGCTACGCTTGTTGGAGTAAATGAGGAATGGGCTTGTGATTATGCTGACATTCCAGCATGAATCTGGTAGACCTGTGGTTAACGCGTTCCCTCTCCATGTGTCTCCTTCTACAAAGTTTTGTCCTTATGATACTGTGCTTTCATTCTGCCAGTATGTGTCCCAAAGGCTGTCTTTGTTCTTCCTCTGGGGGTTTAAATGTCACCTGTAGCAATGCGAATCTCAAGGAAATACCTAGAGATCTTCCTCCTGAAACAGTCTTATTGTATCTGGACTCCAATCAGATCACGTCTATCCCCAATGAGATTTTTAAGGACCTCCATCAACTGAGAGTTCTCAACCTGTCCAAGAACGGCATTGAGTTTATCGATGAGCATGCCTTCAAAGGAGTAGCCGAAACCTTGCAGACTCTGGACTTGTCCGACAACCGGATTCAAAGCGTGCACAAAAATGCCTTCAATAACCTGAAGGCCAGGGCCAGAATTGCCAACAACCCCTGGCACTGTGACTGCACTCTACAGCAAGTTCTGAGGAGCATGGCATCCAATCACGAGACCGCCCACAATGTCATCTGTAAGACTTCCGTACTGGACGAACACGCCGGGAGGCCGTTCCTCAATGCTGCCAATGATGCAGACCTTTGTAACCTCCCTAAAAAAACTACTGATTATGCCATGTTGGTCACCATGTTTGGCTGGTTCACCATGGTGATCTCCTACGTGGTATATTACGTCAGGCAAAATCAGGAGGATGCGCGCAGACACCTTGAATATTTGAAATCCCTGCCAAGCAGGCAAAAGAAAGCAGAAGAACCTGATGACGTCAGCACTGTGGTATAGTGTCCAAACGGACAGGCGCTGAGAAGGACAGTAGTTTGCAACTGCAGTAGAATAAGTGGTTTACTCTTCCCATCCACTGTAAACATTTAGAACTTTGTATTTCGGTTCCTTTTGAATTTTGCCACTGTTGAACTTCAACAAACACTACAACATAACAAATAATTTTAGTTTAGGCGATCCACCCCCTTAATTGTACCCCTGGTGGTATATTCCTCAGTAATCTACTATCTGAACCTTAGTTAATTCCATCCACTATTTAATAATGAAATTTATTTTTTTATTTTAAAACCAAATAAAAGCTTAACTTTGAACCATGGAAAACAGAGTGGCTTATTGGTTAAGAAAACAGTACAGTCGTTCCCCTCACATTAAAAAAAAATTAAGCAGAGACAAGCTTTGTGCATCATAATGAAAGACGGGTTATTAAGCCCTACTGTATGCTGGAGAGCCGTAGTTGAATTATTGACCAAGTAAGTATCCGTCAGACTTAAAAATCCTGAGCCTTAGCAAACCCAGGAGATAATACCACAAGTGTGGCATCCTGCAGAGGCTTAAATTGGATGCCTTTTGGGGTTTGCTATCTAAAAGTAGGTATGTTTAGTTATAAAGAGCAAATACTTATTGTGCTCTGTGCTAGGCACAATGGAAAATAAAAACGCAAGGTACATATTCTGTCTTCGAGATTGCAGTCTGGTAGAGAGTGGTGTGTGACAAATATAGAAATAGCTATGCTAGAAAGGAAGGCCCTAATCGTCACGTACCAAGCACTGTGGGAGGCATTTTATACTACTGTTATGTCACTAAGCCCTCACTCAGAGGTGGTTCAGTGGTAGAATTCTCGCCTTCTGTGTGGGAGACCTAAGTTCAATTCCCAGCCAGTACACCTCATGCACAGCCACCAGTGGAGGCTTGCGTGTTGCTATGATGCTGAGCAGTTTTCATTGGAGCTTCCAGACTAGGGAGAAAGACCTGGTGGTCTACTTCTGAAAATCAGCCAGTGAAAACCCTATGGACTGCAACTGTCCAATCCACAGTTGCTCCTGGGGGTAGCACAGGACTGGGTAGCAATTCGTTCCACTGTGCATGGGGTTGCCATGAGTCTGGCCGACTAGATGGCAGCTAACAACAACACGCCCTCACAACAGGAGAGAGTGACAACCGCTCCGTCCGCGTAGGAGGAAACTGACAATGAAAGAGGTTCAATGACTTGCCAGGTAGAAAGTAGTAGAGCAGGGATTTGAACCAGGTCTTCCTGTCTCCAAAGACAGGTTTTGTCATCATGCTCCTGACAGGTTGGTTTATGGATCCCTGGTGGAGCAGTGGTTAAGAGCTCAGCTGCTGACTAAAAGGTCAACAGTTCAAATCCACCAGCCTTGGAAACCCTATGGAGCAGTTCTCCCCTGTCCTGGAAGGTCATTATGAGTCGGAATTGACTCAATGGCAAAGGGATTTTGGTTAGGTTGGTTTACTGAGGTATAATTTGCATGTTTTTTAAAAGGCAGTCATTTTAAGTGTGCAGTTCTATGAGTTTTGACAATGAATACACCTATGTGAGTGCCATGACAATCAAAATATGGTGTCAGTTTTTGGAGCGGGGAATTGTGTTTTCTTTTTTCATTTTAAGGCACCATTAGAGAAGATCACTGAAACTTGGATGGGATCTCATGAGGTGGAGATGTGGGTGAGGAACGTGAAGGGGGCAAAGGGATAAAAGTATGGGGTGGTATTTGAGGTGGAGTCTATGTGAGGGAGGCGTGAGAGATAAGGCTGGAGCCATATGGTGGAGATCTTAATAATTCCAGTCTGAGGAATAATAGAAACTGATAGCACTTATTGAACACTTGCTATGCACCAAGTATTTTCTTTGGGTTTAACCAATCCTTACAACTACCCTATGAGATAGTCTTTTATGGACAAGTTATCAGGCACACAGGAGCATAAGTAGTTAATTCAAGATCCTAGAGTGCATGATAAGTACAGCAGATATTTCAACCCAGTGAGTCAACTCCAGAACTTATAGACCCCCCTTAACGACTATACTGTACAGCCTTACAGAGTCGTAGACTTTACTACATAAAGTTGCTTGTTCCTCAGACCTGTAGGTTTGCAGACTCCTACGTGACAGTTTCATTTAAAAAAAAAAAAAAAAAAAAAACTAGCAGCAAAAATAACCCTTGTGAGGCTTACATAGGAAGGAGGGACCCTCTGTCATTTTGAGCACATAGGTTTTTCCAGCCCATCTAAGGCTACCTTAGGGCCTCCAGGACCTAACATTCTTGCCCTTGGAAAGTCCTAAGGACCTAGCCATAGCAAAAGTCTCTTTAAAGGGTTACTGGAGGGTCCAGTGAAAGCCAGCTGATCCAAGACCTGTAGCAGTGTATTCAGAGCAACGTGCCTAGGCTGGGCCCATGGTGCACACCCAGGACCAGGACCTTCTCACATCCACCCTAGCTTTACCAAAAACTATATGACCTAGTCCAGAAGCCTGAAGGCTGATGTGAAATTCAGCCTATGGGCCCTAGAATTCCTGCATCCCAGCGAGAAGGAATCCAGACTGCTTTTGCTAAAGGGCCCTGAACACCTTCCAGCGAAACAGGAGCTTTGCTGAAGACTTAACGCCCCCTGGAGGACAGCATTATAATATCTCTCTGTAAGTACTCCCATAGAAAGATGCCTAACTGAACTGAATTCATATATTTTTTTCTAAAAAATATAAAAATAAGCCTTTGCTAAGATAACCCTTTAAAAAATTAAATAAATTGTGTTTGAGTGTATGAGTCACATTCGTTTTAGAAAAGCTTTCACAAATCAGGTCATCCATTCCGGCTTGTTCCTTACAAAATAATCTTTATTTCTCTACTGATAAGAGCTTGTTTTCCTAATGGTCAAAAAAGTGTACAGTAATTAGTCAAGTAAAAGCACTTGTTAAGGAGTGTTATAAATATACACATGTCCTGGTTCAGATAGGGGGAAGTTCCCACATATTACATTCGTAATTCTCTTCATATGTAGAGTTGAGATTGCATCTTAGTTTAATAATTGTACCACTCCCTAAACTCTAGATGAAGACTATCAATTAACAATGCCCCAAATGCTTTTTTGAGTTGGTGGAGGATGTTAAATTAGGTTGCCATGAGTCAGACTACAGAAGCCTTTGAAGGAGAAAAATTAATTATTTTGTAACAAATAACAGACAGTAGGGCTTATTCCTGAATAGAACCAGAAGGAAATGCTTTTCCTGTTCAGCCTGTAGGGATGTTCTACCTCAGTGGAGCTACAGTGTATGATACTAATGAGCAGAAAGAACTTACTGAGGGCTCACAGCTGTACAGAAAACGGCACACGTGCAAACTCCAGTTTTGTTTCCAACTTACTCCTTACATTTCCAAACACTTGCAGGTATTTTTATTCACGGAGAGCTACCCATTTTAGGATTGTAAAGCTTTCTGAAATTACCTGTCATTGTTGGTTGCTGTCGAGTCACTTCCAACTCACAGCGACTCCATGTGTGTAGAATAGAACTGCTCCATGTGGTTTTCAAGGCTGTGACCTTTTGAAAGCAGATTGCCAGGCCTGTCTTCTGAAGCACTTCTGGGTGGGTTTAAACCACCAACTTTTCTAGTAGTCAACTGCTTAACCATTTACACCACCCAGGGATGCCATGAAATTAACTATCACCTAGTTATCGGAGGCACATACCATCTTACCTTCTAAATACTTTAAGTAACAGCACCTTTTCTCAACCTTCTCCCTTGATATTTCTCTCTTAAACTCAACCTTTTACACTGAAAAATACCTGGGAATTTCAGTCTAATCTTTGACAATGTGCTTATCTCTGAAGCCAGGCAAATCATAAACATGCCAAGCCAACTGGAACATTTTTAAGAAAGTGCTAAAAAGTTATGTAATGGAAGATTTAACTTTCAAGAACACTTTGGCAAATTATAGTGCACTGATATACAAATTCTGCCAGGTACTCGTTCTTTTTTATGTCCTTCTCTGATTACCCACAATAATTCTTGTTCTGACATCAACAAGCATAAGCAGTCTGGGATGTGGGTAGGTTTTCCTTATTGGCTCGAGATTCTCAATTCATACAGTAAGTTCTCTCATCTATCTGGCACAGTTGGGTAATGGAAAATTCTGCTTAATTAAATGTTCTGGTTACCAGAGACAGGCTAACAGCTAGAATGCCTGGAATGGAAGAAGATAGAGATGATCTCAGCCATTGATTTTATAGGTGCTGAAATTGAAACCTTTGAAGGCTTGGGGATTAAGACCTATACCTCCATCTTCTGCATTCAGTGTCCCTTACATAACACCAACTGCCTCTCCTAGTAAACTGATTCCCAGTTTTCAAAGAAATAGAACCACATAACAATATAACCCAAAACCAAGCCCGCTGCCTTCCAGTCGATTCCGACTCAAGGCGACCCTACAGGACAGGGTAGAACTGCCCCATCAGGTTTCCAGGGAGTGGCTGGTGGATTAGAACTGCCAACCTTTTGGTTAGTAGCCAAGCTCTAAGGATTCAGAAGGCACTTTAGGCTCCTACCTTGCCACAGAATATCTTTCAGATAGCCATCCCACATATAGCCACCACCCATTTGTCAGTGTTGCTATGATGCTGAACAGGTTTCAGCAGAGCTTCCAGATTAAGATGAACTAGGAGGAAAGGCTTGGTTTCCAAAACTAGCCAATAAAAACCCTATGGAGCACAATGGTCCTTGCAGTTTTCCACTGTGCATGGGGTCGCCCTGAGTCAGGGGCCGACATGATGGTAGCTGACAACAACAACTGTACTCATTTCTGTGCAGGACTCAGCTTCTCAGTGAGGGATGGAGAAGATTGTCTGGATGTCACTCCCTGGGGAGGGAGAGTGGATTGCATTTGTTTCCTTGAGAGTGACATTTACAGCCAGCGGCTCAGTGCAGCCTTGTTGACAGGAGGAGAGTGTCTGCTCTCACACGATGCCCATTTCCATTTCCACAGCTCTTGTCACCCTGGCTTCCCAAACTGGTGTCACTGCTTCATCAAGCCGGCTGGGTCTGACACAGACAAAGCAAGCCAGAGACAGACTCGACTGTCACGCATTTGTAAATGTGTTCCCCAACACTTTCCCAAATGCAAATAGGTGAATCTGAATTCAAGGGTAGGGGGGAGGAATGAAGCTTCATTCCCTTGCCCACACTCATTGCATGATGGTCCCAAATGAACCAGATGACTTAGTGGCTCACATAGACCCAGCTAGGGCACTCCTCAAGAGTCCACACCTTTCTCCTCCCACCTGAGGGAAATTGTGCCCTTGAGGCCACAGGACGGGCATAGAGCCCCATGGTTTCATGGGTGGGTGACAGTAAAAGGAAATCCAACTATTCTGCAGCTGTAACGTCTTCACCATTAAAAGAATAAAAAACCAAAACCAAACCTGTTGCCATCAAGTCGATTCAGACTCATAGTGACCCTATAGGACAGAGCAGAACTGCTCCATAGACTTTCCAAGGAGCAGCTGGTGGATTCAAACTGCCGACCTTTTCTTTAGCTGTCAGGCTCTTAACCACTACGCCACCAGGGCTCTATAAATTGTTTAAGAAGCACATGAGCACAATTCTCTCCTCTCTCTCTTTCTCTGTGTAAGTCCCGGTGTGCACATGGGGAATGACATGGGAACTTAGACCCTGAAAGCATTAGAAAACGAGAAAGTGGGAACTCTGAAAACAAAATCTTCCTGTCAGTAATTTGGCCCAGGGATGACCCAGTTTTCAGGTTTCAGGGGAAATTATTAGATGTATTTTCTAGGTTGTCCCCAAGTTCAGTGAAAACATCTGAGCTTGTCACTAGTCGTAACTGAAGTGATCAAGATCATGATCTGTGTTCCTACCTTGGCTGACAAATGTTCTGTATTTTGCTCACTGCTTTCAAGAACTAATCAGTGTATTTACTTCTTTTCCCTGTGGATATCCAGGCATCCAACTGACAGTTTTCTGGAACTGACCTTAAAGGCTAGGCCTGAAATAAATACATTGTGGGTCTCTTTGGAGATGGAACCAAAAAAATCTCATTTTTTTTTTTTTTTTATTCGCAGAAGAGTTTGTAAAATGGAAAACAATCTAAAATCTGGCTGTTGGTCTAAAGATTGGCAAGCCATCTGTTGCTCTAATGGCATTGACTGTTGAATAGATTTTTAAAATAAAATGGCCCTTTAGGAGTAGGATGAGTTTAATTTACACAAACCTGGCTTGCTTGGGTTTGCCCACATTTCTTCTTGAGGAAAAATATCTGAAAGATGCCTGTCTGCTCTCCAAGTCTTTCACCTTCACAGACAATCTTGCCAATTCCTGCGCTCTCTGAGGACCGAGCTTTAGTGACAGGAGAAGAAAGCAAAATAAGAAGACAAAATTGGGAATGTGGTACCTGGAAGGAAGCAAGGCTTTCAGGACAAACAGGGTTGATTTAAACCCTCATTTTCAGCACTTCACCATTGACACGGCCTTCAATCTTCTCATTAAAGCATAAAGGAGTCCCATGTATAAAAATCACAAATAAAAGAAACCTTCATCAAGTAATTCCACCTTTCCCTACCAATGGCTATCATTTATTTAGCATAGTGTAAGCTTCTGTTCTTACCTTCCCTAGTTCTCACATCCGCCCTGCAAGATAAGTACTATTCTTGTTCCCATTTTACACATGAGGAAACGAAGACTCAGAAAGCAACCTGGCTAAGTCCACACAGCTAGACTGCAATAGTGGAGCCCAGTCTAGCTGTCTGCAAAGTCCTTTGCTCCACCTATGCCACACTGCCTAGCTGTGCGTCATCCTTTACAGTTTTTGTTAAGTCTAGTCTTAAAGCCCACAATGATAAATGGCGGAAGACAGGGCAGAGCATTATTCTTAATTTACACAAGAGAGAACAAAAAGCTAACCTGTTGCAGTCCAGTTATTTCTGACTCATAGCGACCCTGAAGTACAGACTAGAAACTGCCCCATATGGTTTCCAAGGAGCAGCTGGTGGACTTGAATTGCTGACCTTTTGGTTAGGAGCCAAGTTCTTAACCACTGAACCACCAGGCCTCCACAAGAGAGAAGTAAGGGTCAAAAGAGCAAAGCAAGCCTTTAAGATTACTCAGCTCATTAGCAGGGCCTGGTGTTTGAGGACCTGAATGGTTAGTCCCTTTTTTATGCCCAACCACCTATGCCCCATCCTGAAATCCCATATATACATAAGTTAAACCAGGCTTTCAGGCTGGACAGATGTGGATATACCTCTCAACCATGGGAATAAGGACCTTTGCTCCAGGGATGGTGGCGAGGGTGGTGTCCAATGCACTGTTTTGTGGCAGCCACATTTGCTCTCACTCTTCCCTTTTCTGGGTAAACCAGCCAACTCCCAATTGGTACTTCCTGCATTCATTTGCCCAAGCGTTTCCTCTGGCTACCACAGCACACTTTGCCACTTACACAGCAGGTTGGAGGTATGGAGAGCTGACACCCCCTAGGAACACCCATCAACCAGCGACTAGTGGGGAGTTGATGTATAAACCCCGAGCACCCCTCAATCAATGACTAGTGGTGAGTTGGTGTGCAAGCCCCCAGCTCCCATACTCTTGGAAGCCTCCGTCCCAGCCTGTCTCCCAGCAGGACGAAGCTCTACTCCCCCGTCCCATGGTGGGCTTGGTGAAGCCCCTTTTTTGGCTGTTCCCTCCTTTGTCTCATGTCTCCAGTCCCCTATCAGTATTTCCTTCACCTCCCAAGGAAACTCTTCACACTCAAGTTTTTGTCTCAGTGTCTGCGTCTTGGAGGAACTCAGTCTAAGATTCCTGCGTGTACCCTACATCAGTGCTTTCAAAACCTGTTTGGTGATCAGAAAGGTTGACAGAGCTTTTGAAAAATATAAATACCTATGCCTTAGCCAGACCTACTGAACCGGAATCTCTGGAGGTTGGGCTCAGACCCCTGTATTTTCCATTGGTTTCCCCCTTGTAGATCTGGGGTCATCAGTGACGCTGGTAACCACTGACCTACAGGAACTCCTGAACTAGAAATTTCTTCTGTAACATTGTGCTTGGCAAAACTTTGCTGCCATAAAAAAGTCCCGTCATGGAGAGTGTTAACTCGTAATAAATTACCTCTGAAGGTTCTGCAGGAAATTGAGAAAAAAAAAAAAAATCTATGCTTCAACTTTAACAACTATCTACAATCCTATAACAACACCTGTTGTTGTTGTTAATTGCTTGAGTCAATTTGCCTTCACTTTTGACTTTCTATTCACATGTAAGTCATCTGTTATTCTGATTTTTTTTAATTTCTTATTTGCATGTTTCCATTTTATTGTATTTCTTTAAGACATCTTAAGCCCTTTATAAAATGAAACAGGGAAAACATTTATTTGCTGCCTTTTACATTTCCCTACATTTATAGATTTTTCCCAGACTCATTTCATATTCTATATTGCTTAAGTAAGGAGCCTTCATGGCGCAGTGGTTAAAGTGCTCAGTTTCTAACCAAAAGGTTGGCAGTTCGAACCCACCAGCGGCTCCATGGGGGAAATATATGGCAATCAGCTTTCATAAAGATTGCAGCCTTGGGAACTCTATGGGGTGGTTCTACTCTGTCCTGTTGGGTCACTATGAATTGGAATCAACTCGAAGGCAATGGGTTTGGTTTTTAGTTTTTTATTGCTGAAGTCCTGATTTCTTATCATTTGTTTCCCTAAACTTTACATTCCAGGTAATGTCAGGTATTCATTCATCCTTTGCTTTGAAACTAAGCCTGAATCACCAAGATTCAAGATCAAGCTTCCCAATCCTACATTCCCAAGATTCCCAATGGCTTTTGCTCATTTGATCCCACACCTACCTTGGAAGGAAGAAGGTAGAGTGGGTGAGAGCATCATTATCCAAACGAAGAAACTGTGACCCGGAGATGCCAAGTGACCTGCCCAAGATGTCCCCGGGAAATTAGTGAAAGAGCTGGGGCTTGCATGAAGTTTTGTTGACACCAGAGCTTGTGCTCTTCCCACTTCTCATTTATGAGGCATGAGCACCTTTAAAGAGCCCTCAGATAATTGCGAGGAGAAGGCTAATGACCTGGTTCAAGAGAACACTTGGTTTTTGAGATGAAACAAGATCATATATACCTCTTTACTGAAAGATGGCAGATTACTTTGTCATTATCACAGATATTGTGAAACAATGAGTCATATTTTAGTTGCTTTATTGTTTCTTTTCTCCATTTACTCCTTCCAGCTGATCCCATACTTAACCTCTGATCTCGAGGAAGCATTTTGGAGGGTCTTCTTGGGAGGCAATATAGGAAACTTTTAGGAAATACAGTCAATTATTACCATCACATTTTGGGGAGCCATATCTGAGTCTTTCATGTTGCCCTTCGTTTTCAGAGTCAACCTTTCTTTTGAAATGGATCTACCTCTGCCCTATGGAAATGCCCAGTGCTGATAAGTAAGCGTAATTGCTCTGGGAAATAAGGACTTTTATATAGACATATGAGAGCAAAAGAGACAAAATGAATAAATGATCAGATTGTGCTGGATTCATTTCCAGATAACTAAGAACTTTTTAAGGGGAAAATGGCCTTGGGTAATAAAACCATCTTAATTGGAAGAATGATATAATTTTCTGCGTGCCCCATGTTTAATTATAGCCATATTCTTCCTCCACCCCCTCTCTCAGCTTCATTAGGAATTTTCCTCAGAACTAAAATCCCAACTACGCCACTAAAATAGTTGCCCTTAGGAGCAGGGGATTTCAAATGGGAAGGTTTTATCAATTCCCTTCCAGCAATCTTCACAGTAGATTGGCTCAGCTTGCAACTCCAATGATCACCTCTCTGATTAGGGGCTCCAAAAACTCTGACCAGGATTGTAAATGATGGCTCTCGTCTCTTACCTCTCAAAGAGCAATAAAAACACCGTAATTAGACTTGGCTTACTATTTGGTTGATGATACACACAGCCGGCTCTGCTCAGCTAGCAGCGCTTGTGGTTCAGCTAGTAAAAGACTCAAAACACTTCTGCAGGCAAGGAACTCAGAGGCCAGAGACAGTGGGAAGCCTATTAGAAACCAGCTCATTGTGCCACAAATTTAGCTACAGCGAAAGTCTGAAGTGTAGAGAGGCCCAATTAACCCAGTGTTTTAATTTGCCTTGCAGTGTGGAAAAAAGGAGCAGAGGGATTGTCTTATTTTGTCTGCAACATGAAAATAACTGCAATGTCTTAAACTCTTAGACTACTGAATAATGTAGAAAATGAGAGCAATATTAAAGAACATGAAGAGGAAAATAGTAATGATCCCAAATTCCATCCCTACTCAGAAGTTATTATTTTGAACTCTCTTCTTTCTCTCTCTCTCTCTCTCTCCCTGCTTCCCTTCCTCCCTCCTTCTGTGTGTGTATGTGTGTGTGTGTGCGTCTCCCTCTCTCTCTCTCTTTCTCTCCTACACTTGTAAGATTTTATAGAAAAGTAACACACTATACATGTTGTGCTGTATTTTTCTGGGTGGCACAAGCAGTTTGCAATCAACAGCTAACCTAAAGATTTGTGCTTCAAACCCACGTAGATGCTCCATGGAAGAAAGGCCTGGTGATCTGCTTCCATAAAGATCACATCCAAAAAAACCCTATGGGGGCAGTTCTACTGTGTAACACATGGGGTCTCTATGAGTTGAGAGCTAACTTGATGACAGTTAACATTTCTCTCTCGATAAATCCAGCCAGATGTCTTAATGCTAACACAGCCCTTCCTGATCAATCCTGCCCAGTCTTCAAGAACATTATCTTGTCTCTATCCCCATAACCCACTAGGCTCCTGCCTCTCCTACTTCAAATTCCTGGAAACGCTTTCCCATTCCTGGGCAATGGGATCCTTTGAAGAATTACAAGCTAGGATGAGGGTGTGATCTGCTTTGCATTTTTTGAAAGCCACCTCTGGCAACAGTGCGCAGAATGAATTATAAGGGTTGGGTGGAAGATTGGCAGTGAAGAACCCAGGTGTGTGTTGCACTAAATCAGGTGAGGAAAGCTGGTGTCCTAGGATGTGGCAGCGTAGACAGAGAGTAGGAGGAATTGAGAGATATTTGGAAGATGCAATCAGGAACGAGTAGACGCTGCTGTCATCATCATCATTGTTGTGGTTGTGTTCTGGCTCCTAAGTTTAATGATTATGAGGTTGTTGATGAAAATACATGGAATCAATGAGGCTTTGTAAAACCAGCCTACTTATTCTAGCCAGGCAGCGTGGCTTACTGTCAAGTTCAACCTTACCTAGCCAAAAAATAGGTTTGATTTAAGCAAGATCACAAATTAAATGGTTCGTCTTTTCTTATGGTTGTCAGAAAAGGATGGCGTTGTTACGATTTCACAATCTCTTTTAATGAAGCCTTTAAATCAGAAACTGTAACCACTTGTCACCCTGCAGGAAAATGACTTAAGCTCATTTTAGTACAGATTATTACATTTTTTGTCTAATCCTCAATGTGAGAGTTGTAATCAGCTGTAATCTATGCCCTTCTAACTCTTCTCACGTTTCTTGAATAAACCTGTTTCTTGGAAGGTCCAGGTAACCTCTGCACTTTCCATTTGGGAGATTAGAGTGTGGGATGCTGTACCTTGAGCTCATAGAAGGGGAAGGCCTTAAGAGTGAGTGAACACAACTGGCATATTCTTTCCCAAGCCACTCAAAGGCCATCTCATGGAGTCGGAAAGGCCATTAGAAAAAAAAAAAAGGAGGTCATATTATTAAGGCTTAATTTCTGGTTGTCAAAAAATAAGATGAAGTGTATTGTTTATAATATTCAGTGTAATGAAATTCTCTCTGAGACCCTTTTGTCTTTCAGAACTTGAACACACACACCAAAATCATGAAAATAATAATTCTCAACTGATAACATTTATTAAGCCATTTCTGTGTGCCAGGTAGCGTGCTAAGCACCTTTCATGCCAGCCTTGGTGACTTTTCACAGCAGCTCTCTGAGGTGGGAACTGTTACGCTTCACATTTTAGAGACGAGGAACTGAATCACGAGAGGAGAGTGAGCACACCTAAGGTCACATCCTCTTCAAACAGTAGAGCAGGGATTTCAGTTCAGGCAATCTGACTTCAGATTGCCACCAAGCCACAACTTCACAAGAGCATGCCAGGAGAACACACGTCTGTGATATGTTTATCATTCTCATGATTATTAATACCTATCATGATCATTATGGGAGCCCTGGGTGGTGCAAACAAACAGTTAAGTGCTCTCCTACTAGCCCAAAAGTTGGCTGTTCGAACCTATCCAGAGGCACCTCAGGAGATAGGTGGGGGGATTTACATCTGAAAGGTTGCAGCCTTGAAGACCTTGAGAACCCTATGGAAGAGTTCTAATCTGCCCACATGGGGTCACCATGAGTCAGGATTGACTCCATGGTAACTACCAACAACGTGAGCACTATGAGGGCAGTGGAGATTCAATGGTAGAATTCTCACCTTCCAAGCGGGAGACCCAGATTCAATTGCAGGCCAATGGACCTCAAGCCCAGTAACCACTTGTCTGTCAGCAGAGGCTTGTATGTTGTTATGATGCCGAACAGGTTTCAGTGGAGCTTCCAGACTAAGACGATCTAGGAAGAAAGACCTGGAGATCTACTTCTGAAAATTAGCCAGTGAAAGCCCTATGGATGACAACAGCCTGATCCCGTCGTACACGGGATCGCCATGAATCAAAGGCAGCTGACAGCAACAATAATAACAAATGAGCATCGTGGAGTCCCTGGGTGGCGCAGGTAGGTAATGCACTCAACTACCAAGAGAAAGGTTGGTGGTTCAGTCCTCCCAGGGGCACCTCTGAAGAAAGGCAATCAACTCCTGAAAAATCAGTCATTGAAAACTCTGTGGGGCACAATTATACTCTGACCCACAGGGGGTCACCATGAGTCAGAACTGACTCAGCGTCAACTGGTAACTGACTTTATGATCATTATAATTAGCACTTATGGATTAATTTGGTTAAGCCTGAGAACAATATGTAGTATTATTATACTCACTTTGTAAGTAAAGCTATATGTACTCAAAAACATTTAGTGACCTCTCAGGTTCTCCCAGTTAGGAAGGCAAAACAGGACCATTCTCAGTCTTCTGACGTAGGTTGCATTGTGCTGCATCTCCTGTGTCAACATCACCCAATCCCATTCAGTATCTGTGCCATCTCTCCTAAATTTAGCTATTGACTTCGTGGGAAAGAATAGCACAGCATTTTACAAATTAAGGGACATTGTACTTCATCAAATTTAATTATATGTATGTTTTAACCAAGCTGCCATGATCTCCTAAGAACTTGGTGGTCCTAAGTAAGAGAATATACAATTTCATAACTACAAGAATATTTGATGTTCATCTATACTGCATGAACAGCCAGAACTGACAATCTACCAATAATTTTATGAGTTGACAGCTGGAGTCAAGGTATAAGGTCTTACTTAAAACAATCAATTAAAATGCATCACATTATGGCACGTGTTGAATCCCAATTCATGAAAGCATGCACTGGTCTTCCCTGAGACAAATCAGGCACTTTAGCTATAACATACACTCTTTTCTTTGCAGAAGTGTGCAGTAAACTTAGTTTAATTTTTTCCTAAACAAGAGTGATATCCCCAAAACCCAAGACAGTCTGAGTCATATTGGGGAAAAAAAAAAAAAAAGAATTTTTGGGGGTGAAGTAATTCCTGTACGATTTTGATCCTCTTCTTTCTAAAATTTTAGCCCTGCTTAATATTAAATGCTACTTTGAAGTTACTGTTTATGTAACTGTTTACTGTGATATATATATATGTGTATATCTTATATCTATCTATATTTGTGTGTGTATAGAAAAGGGACTCAAGAGTCAAAAATTAAATAGCCAGTAGGAGGATAACAAATACCTCTGCAGTAGATCAGATCAAGTTTCCAATCACTGCTTATCCATTGCCATGTGAATTGCAGTACTTCCCCCTGGAGTGGTGGAATATATTTCCCTGTCCTATTGATGTTGGGCTGGCCATGTGCTTTCTTTGGTCAATGGAATATGGGCAGAAGTAACAGTGTGCTGATTCCAAGCCTAGTCCTCAGGAGGCATCAAATGCTTCCGCTCGCTCTCGTGTATTCTTGCTATCCATCATGAGTAGAAAGACTAGAATGTATCTCAGGAAGAGACACCAGGAAACAGACTTCTTGAACTTCTTGAAACAGATCATCTGGCTGCTTGAAGTAGAGTCACCCCTGTTGACCTGCACAACTGTGAGTGAGAAAAATAAATGGTTCCTTCTTTAAACCACTAGATGTTTAGGTTATTTGTTATGCAGCATTGTGGCAGCAACAGCTCACCACTACAGCCTATCAGAAATAACCTTAGAAGTATACCTAAAGTGAAAGAGATGCACAAATGTGTGTCCTCAAGGATTCTGCCTGCTGCTATAGGCAAAGGGCCCCCAGCATCAGTGTGTAGGCATCCTGAGATTGGAGGGCATAATCATTTTAAGAGGAAATATACTATGTGTGTGTATGTGCATAGAGACAATCCATGCTCTTCATTTGTAAAATTCTTTGGCAAACTCTTGGCAAAATCAATACCAAAATTGCCCCTCTTGGGTATTCAGTCTGATTCTGACATGAAAGGCAAATGATTGTAGGCATGCTTATCACATTTCAAAAAATTTCCTTAGATGAGTTTGATTAGAATTGTCCCAAGTCATGTATCTTCATTTTGATTTAAAGTGTCTTCCTGAGGTGGAAATTGGCCTGGAAACTTCACAAAACTCCAGGGACACATAATCCATGAAAAATGGAGTTGCTGAGGCTTCTGCAAGACAGTTAGCACTTTGCTAAGGGACCAAGGTACTCACTGTCCCCAGTGTCTTTCCATCACTGGAGCTGCACCTCACTGAGAAGATATTATGTAGGTGGCAGGAGCATCAAGAACTTCCACCCTTCTCATTCACATCTTGGTGTCATAATGCATTGTTAATTGGAAGCATGGCTTGGCATGGTTCACAGCTATAGAGTGAGCTACAACCAGGATTGAATCTTGGATTTTCCATTACAGGGAGTCACCTGGGGCAAGTGACTTAAAGTCTATGACCCTCAGTTCCCTTGACTGTAAAATGAAAACAATAACTATCCAGTAGTGTTATTGGAGCCCTGGTGGCACAGCGGTTAAGAGTTTGGCTGCTAACCAAAAGGTCAGCAGTTCGAATCCACCAGCTGTTCCTTGGAAAATCTATAGGGCAGTTTAACTCCATCCTATAGGGTTGCTATGAGTTGGAATCAACTTGATGGCAATAGGTTTGGTTTGGTTTGTAGTGGTGTTATTATGAAGGTGAAGCGAGTTAATGTGTGTAAAGTGAATAGCATAATACAAGCTGTTATGGATTGAATTGTGCCCCCCACTCCCAACAGATATATTGAAGACCTAGCTCCTGGGCCTGTACATGTGAGCCCGTTTGGAAATAGGATCTTTGAAGATGTTATCAATTAAGTTCGCAGAGGGTCATACTGAAGTAGGGTGGGTCCTAATCTTATATGACTGATGGACGTCCTTATAAAACAGAAGATACACAGAGACAGGAAGATGAAGAAAGAACTCCATGTTGTGCTGCAGCTGCAAGTCAAGGAATGCCTGGTGCTGCCACTAGTGGGACAGGGCAATGAAACAGATTCTCCCTCAAAGCCTCAGAAGGAATCAGCACAGCTCACACCGTGATCTCAGACTCACAGCCTCCAGAACTGTGAGGCAATGAATTCCTGTTCTTGTAAGCCATCTAGTTTGTGGTATTTTGTTACAATAGTCCTTGGAAATTAAGGCATCTGCCACATTGCAAAAAATAAATGTTAGATGATATTCTACTTTTCAAGAAATATAGACCTTAAATTGCTTTCCAGTCTCCTAGATATCCCTTTAGATTTGCTTTTCCCCAAAGCAGAGAGACAGTCAGCCTCTGTCCTTTGTCACCTAGAAGCTGATGCTTGGGTGCCTGGACTGGAGGAGAGAAGTGAGGGCCATGGCTGGGGTGGACCAAGCAGTCTTTGATCTGTTTGATTCTGGCTCGGTTTGGCCCATAGCCTGAAGGAAACAGGAATAAAAAGTTAGGTTCTATATCCACCATAGTTCTCTCAACGTCTTTAGGGTACCTTGACCCATCATGATCTTATGGGACCACCCCAGGGATATGTCAGAGCTGATGACAGGGTCTCAGAATCCTGGAAACTTCCTGGCCTGAGAGCCTAGATGTAAATTCCAGGTGGATGAGGAGAACTGGAGTGCAGCAAGAATCTCTGAGAGTTCTTAGAGGGCTAGAGATGGAGAAAGTACATCCTCAGTCACTGGTTCCTACTGTTTTCTGAGGAACTCTTCCTCCTGAAGTTTCAATCATTACACTAAATCAGATGCAACATCTGTGTTGTTCATTGTTGCCTTCTTAGCACTTAACATGGTGCCCCACATGCAGAGGGCTCTGAACAAATATGTTAAATCAATTATGGATTGAATGAATGGAAAAATGAAGTGGGTTTGCTAGGTAGGTAGCACCAAAAAATTATAAGAATTCTAAACATTGTCTGAAATTTGAGGAAACTACACTACATCTGCCAGTTTGTCATACTGTGGTGGCCTGCATGTTTTTATGATACTGGAAGCTCTGCCACAGGTATTTCAACTATCAACAGGGTCTCCCATGGTGGACAGGTTTCAGCAGAACTTCCAGATTAAGACAGACTGGGAAAAAGAATCTGATGATCTACTTCCAAAAATTAGCCAACGAAAAACCTGTGAATCACAACAGAATATTGTCTGATATATTGTTGGAAGATGAGCCCTCTAGATTAGAAGGCACTCAAAATACACGGTAGCCACAGCAACAGACTGGAGCGTACCAATGTTCAAGAAGATGGTGCAGGACTGGGCAGTATTCTGCTGTGCTTGGGGTCACATGAGTCAGAGCTGAGTTGATGGCAACTAACAACAGCAACAGGATATTTGAGGAGACGAACCCCAAAATAAGGGAGGCAATTTTTGAGCCATTGAGAGTGAAGCCAAGAGTTGGAAAAGGAAGAGAACTCAGTGTAGAAAGGAAGAGCTGGTGGTTGCTTCTTGAAGAAGCTGGAGAATCAAGCTGAGTCTGAAAAGACCTGAGGAGAGAGAAAAAAGCAGGGAGTCAGCTGGATATAGAGACAGCCAGAACAAACGCCTGTGCTTTCACTCTGGAAAATGCCCTGTATGTTCTTGCCCCTTATTTCAAGAAGAAGGAAACCAAAATGGAGATAAGTAGGCACTTGATGGCTTGCAGGAAATGCTTGTGAGCCTTTAAAATAAATCATCTTCTCTGCATCAAATTCAAAGTATGCAAATTAAATCAAAGGATTTATTATGAAAAGAGACAGTCATTTTGTTCCATTTAGCCTTCTTTTGAACAGCAATATTATCAATTTTGAATGTTCTCATCTGTGAAATTTAGTGTGCCCAGTGTGATACTCAAATATCGTTGGTACAATGTAAATGATTTCCTACCTCAGGAATAAACTCACGAAAAGTGTTCTTTTTCCCTTGATGCTCTTGGTCATTACATGCAGAATAAAAAGACAGACATGCTGTAATGAAGACTTGACAAAGCAGTGTTGAGGTGACAAATATCTGAGCCATAGAAGTTGAAATGTGACATAAAATATGATTGCTAAAGGAAAATAATGGTACCTTTCAAACTTAAAAAAAAAATCCCTATTATAGAAATAGGAAACCCAGAGTTACGCTTTTAGAAAAAGACATGAAGCCATATTCCTTCTCTCCTACTCTGGGAGTGTGGTTCTATGTCAAAATGTTAGAAGCTGAAATATAATCGTCAGAGCCTGTATTAGTGGACAAAATAGCATTAGCAACCTACAAAGAATGGCTAACCTTCAGAATAAAATGAATTTTTGCATTTTGAGAAATTATCCAAACTCTGTTATGGTTAGAAAAGATAACAGACCATTTACAGATACTTTTAAAACGCTTTCTAGATGATGTGAATAGCTTCTGAGTAGCATTTTTTTTAACTTACACACACACACACACACACACACACACACACACACACATGCGGTGTTCCCCAGTTACTACTTTAGAACAGAGACCTCATTTCTAGACCAAACTGACGATGTTATCTGGTTATGGCTGATGAATTTGTCTCAATCACTCACAGTTTTCCAAATAATTTGACCCATACAATGCTTTCCTTTAGTTAGAAATTCGAGATGACTAATGTTGTGTGCCAATGACTGAGGCTTTTCTGAGGATTAGGCGTTTGTGAATTGGGTTTAGAGCGTCTCATTGTCACGGTAATGCAAGATGCTTTTTGATATAATCCAGGGGAAGTGGTGAGTGCTTTCTTGGAAGGCTCTCAGTTCGCAAGAACGGAAGTCAAAGTTAAATTAATACGAGGGAAAGTAGTTTCTCAAGTTGTACAGGTTTGAGAATCCAGAAAGGAAATTAAACTTTGCTATAGTGCTATGTGGAGCCCTGGTGGTGCAGTGATTAAGCATTATGGCCGCTAACCAAAAGGCAGGCAGTTTGAACCCACCAGGCGCTCCTTGGAAACCCTATGGGGCAGTTCTACTCTGTCCTGTAGGGTTGCTATGAGTTTGAATTGACTCGATGACAACAGGTTTGGTTTGGTTTTATAGTGTTACATAGGGAGCCCTGGTGGTGCAATGATTAAGTGCTCAGCTGCTAATGGAAAGGTTGGAGTTCAAACCCACCAGCAGCTCTGTGGGAGAAAAGGCGACAGTCTGCTTCCATAAAGACTTACAGCCTTGGAAACGCTATGGGGCAGTTCTACTCTGTCCTATAGGGTCGCTATGAATTGGAATTGACTCGATGACAATGGTCTTGGGGTTTGGGTATCGTGTTATGTGTTTAAATTTAGATATTCCTGGAGAGAACCATCGCATTGGATCAGAACACCCTTCTCATTCCCCCCTAGTCCCCACTTCTCAATTCCTCAACCTGAGTTCATGGAAATCAAGCTTAACTCCCTCACTGTGAGAGCCTTGGACACCCAGATCAGAGCAATACCAACTAGGCAGAGGGCAAAAAACACTGCCAACCAATGTCCAAGGTTGTAAAACAGGACTTCAGAAGGGACAAACGGGACTAAGACTTGATTTTTGTTGTTGCTGTTAAATCTGATGGTTCTCACAAGAGAAATGGATCATAGGGACACTTGAGGAAAAAGGAACTAAGTGGGAAAAGGTTTAGGAAGTGAAGACAACAGGGAACAGGGAGGTCCATGATTGACACTCCATTGACAGGCTTACAGAGTTGTTTCACGTGCATTACCTAGAACTGGGCATAGGACCTGCTGCCATATGTCCCATCCAGTCCCTTACCTGAGCTTTCTACTCCTTTGGAGTAGCCCCCCAAGTCCCTCCAGATAAGGACTATTTAAGCCTTATTTGGGATCCAGTGAGTGGAGATAGTATCTCCTTCCTTCGTGATTGTCTTTGGCAAAAGTAGCATCCTCAACACAAACCACTAGGCATGAAGGAACTTCTCTCTGAGACCAACTGCCTAGTGCAAAACACAAAAAAGACAGTTCTCTCCAATACCCAAATTTTCCTCCTTCAGATTATAGCTAGAGAGTAAATCTGTGAGCAGAAAATAAGAAAGGAGTTTTTCTTCTTCAGTTGCTGTACCGTTTTAGTTAGGTTTTTCAATTATGAAACAGTCTGTGTCAGTATGAAAACAATAGGACAAATCAATTTGAGCCTGAAGTATGGGATAACCAACAAGTCAAATAGAGGGCAGAAAACCTTGCCCAAGGGACCAATGCCTTGCCTCAGGCCCCATGAGCTTGCTGGCCCTTGTAGGTGCACCAGCCATGAGGCCAAGGCCAAGAAGAGTGGATGCTCAACTCAATCCAGATGGAGCCAAAGTCTCTGTCACAGTTTGCTCTTCTAGGTCTACCATGCCAACCCCTGAGATTTACCAGGGAATGAAGACAGGTAAGAAGGAAGAAAACAGACACAAGAAAGGCAAAATGATGTGCACTCTGGGGTGTTTAGAATCTAGTCTAGCGAGTCTTTATCTTAGCTGCATATTAGAATCACCTAGAGAAATTTTAAAAAGTCCCCATAACTTGGCCACACTTTGGACCAGTTAAATCAGAATCTCGATGGGTGGGTCCCAGGTATCAGTCAGTTTTTAAGCTCCCCGGGGGATTCCAGTGTGCAGCTGAGACTGGGAATCACTGCTCTGGTCAATGATCGTCCTAGGAAGATGCCAGGAAACACACATTCAATTTCACTGCTCCCTAGGGAGTTTGGGGAAGCCCCATGGTAATGTGGAGGTCTACAGAAACTACGTTACTGATGACAGTGTTTCTCAAACTTTGCTGC
Source organism: Dugong dugon (assembly GCA_030035585.1). Classification (NCBI taxonomy): domain Eukaryota; kingdom Metazoa; phylum Chordata; class Mammalia; order Sirenia; family Dugongidae; genus Dugong; species Dugong dugon. Next base: position 12,827,745 of record CM057480.1, on the reverse strand, counting down.
ATGTAAGGATCACATGGGGAGCTTTGTAAAAACACGAAAGCAAAGTCACACTCCAGTCCAACTAAACCTGCAGAAGTTTCAAGGTGGAACCAAGGCATCAGTATTTTTCATGGTTTTACAGATGAATCTAAGTCCCATTTCTATAGCTCAGTGCTTCCCAAAGTTTAATATGTAGAGGAATCACCTGTGAGGTGCTGATAAAATGCAGATCCAGACTCAGTAAGTCTGCGGTAGAGCCCAAGATTCTGCATTCCTAACCAGCTCCCAAGTGATGTTGGTCCGTGGACCACATTTAGGGGAACGGTCAGTTGCTGTCGAGCCAGTTCTGCCTCATGGCAACCTCATGTGTGTTAGAGAAGAACTGTGTTCCATAATGTTTTCAGTGGTTGATTTTTCAGAAGTAGATCACCAGGCCTTTCTTCCAAGGCACCTCTGAGTGGACTCAAACCTCCTACCTTTCAGTTAGCAGTCAAGAACACATTAACCCTGTGCACCATCCAGCTATTTCATGAGGTAGCAAGGGTTTAGTCTGATGAGACAGAGAAACAAACAAATAAAAAAAACTCATGGCCCCCTCTCCACACCATACTCCAAGAGGTTCATTCTGGCTTAACCAGTCTCAAATCCTCTGCTTAGAGGAGATAAAGTACACTCATGATTTTGTGGCTTGTTGGTTCCTTGTAATATTTTTTTATTAGGTCCCACTTTTACTAGCTATACTGTGGCCAACAGAGCAACTTCCTCTCTTTAAAAGGCCATAGAGTCTTAGAAGGGAGTTTGGAAGTCATCTTTAAGTAAGCATTATTTTTATGTGCACAAGGGAAGCACAAGGATAATTCAAGATGTTCAAGAGTAGAAATGTGGCTAATAAAACAGGCTAAAGACAATGCATGGTTCTCTAGCTGTCAAACCTCCACAGAAACACATTCCAAGATACCAAATGCCCTTCCCTGCTTCCTTGGATGAAATTGTGTGAGAGGGACACTCTCCTGTGGCTAGTGCTCCAGTGGGTAACCAATGAAAAGGGTCAGAGAATTTGGATTCAAAAGACATATTGTAGGTCAAATCAAATCTAAAATGATAAACTCGAATATGAACAGATATAATATTTCACACCTAAGGCCCAGGAAGTCAATTGCACAAGTTTAGGACGGGGAAATCTGATATAATGAAAGTAATGAATATAAAAGATGTTGTCTTAGCTACCTAGCGCTGCTATAACAGAAATACCACAAGTAGATGGTTTTAATAAAGAGAAATTTATTCTCCCACAGTCTAGGAGGCTAGAAGTCTGAATTCAGGGTGCCAGCTCCAGGGGAAGGCTTTCTCTCTCTGTCGACTCTGGGGGAAGGTCCTCGTCATCAATCTTCCCCAGTCAAGGAGCTCTGCGGGAGAAAAGACCTGGTGATATGCTCCTGTAAAGATTATAGCCTAGGAAACCCTATGGAGAAGTTCTATTCTGTCCTGTGTAATCACAATGAGTCAGAATCAACTAGAGGACACATAAGAACGACAACAACCAAGAGCCTTGAAGGCAAATATTCCAGGGGTCAGTTAGAGCAGCTAACAGCAGAAAGCAATCAAAACCACAGAAAAAAAAAACAAAAAACTAAGATTGAAGCAAAAAAGCAAAAAGGAAAATTGAATACAAGGGGCAAAGCAAAGCCTTGCAAACATCATCAGTTTCCACATGGTTAATACACTGGAAGATAAGGGTGAAGGGGGAATGGATTGGGGATCGGACTGTGAAAAAGCTACACGTTTCAGAGACATCTTTACATGTATGGTATTTAGCTGTATGATTAAAGACACTCAACAGTTCTAGAAAATCAGACACATAGCCTTAACCCTCCTTGCCCCCCAGGCCATGGGATTTCCAGGTGGGCCTTATGGCCATCAAAAAGTGATTAAGGTGAAATGACTTTTCCTGCTCTCCCTCCAGCTGAATGGTGAGGACATTGATTGTGCCCATTTGTGGCAATTCCTCCCTTTAGTTAATCAGATTGTTGCTGTTAGTTGCCCTGAAGTCAATTCCATTCATGGTGACCCCATGTGTGCAGAGTTGAACTGCTCCATAAGGTTTTCAAGACCATCACCTTTCGGAAGCAGATTGTCGGGCCTGTCTTCCAAGGCACCTCTGGGTAGGTTGGAACCTCCAACCTTTCAGCAATAGTCCAGCACTTAACTGTTGGCACCACCCAACCCTGAGTAATCTCAACAAGATAACTAGGGATGAGCTCACCCCTCCACCTCTACCACCATGCTCCAGAGTGGAACAATCATTGATGCTGGCCTGGGTGGCCAGGAAGAGGCAAGTTTTCTTGTATTTTTCAAATAGCTTGTCTTATAAACAGCATCGTTGCTAACCCAAAAGGGAAAAGGCTTTAAACTTTTACATCCTTGACATCATTTTCATACTTCACTCATTCTGTGCCAGTGAAGCTCGTGTTCAGTTTTCTACCGATATTCCATTCCTTTCCATTTTATTTCTCATTATCATTACATGTGGCTCTCTAATGATACTAGAACCATTTGGAAAATGTTACTTTCCTTGAAAACTTTGTAAAACAGTTCCAAAACACAGAGCGTGGGTTTAAACATCAGGTTTAATTTTTTAAAAATCAGAAAAGAAAGAAAGAAACCATTCCTTGGCTTAGCAAGTTGATCTGAACAAGCCAACTGCAAATCCTCCCATTAGGGACAGATTTGCAAAACCTCAAGCAACACAAGAGAACCTTTCATAAAAGCCTTTTCCTTCCACGTAACGTTTTGCTGCCTTATTCTCAAAAAGCAGGCCTTCCCAACGAGAGGCTACATGATTTAAAGTGTTCTTATCTCATTTAAAATATTTTCATGTCAAAAAAAGATGAAGGAATAGCGTATGTTACAATAATGGTGTGTATATACAATTTGCAAAATTGTCTTATCCCTGCAATTGCCTGTTTTACTTTATTGCTTCCTTTCTTTGTGCTTAGAGTTACCATTTTCTCTTCCCATTTCCAGTCCTTATTCTTTGCTCTTCCAGGAGCCCTTCTTTCCTTTTCCCGTCTTGCTTCCCAGCTCAGAACCACCCTGGCATGTATTCCACATGAAATTTCTAGAAAAATCTGTTTTTCCTGGCTTTTCAAATACACAGCTTCTGTTCGTGCAGTTCTTTATCCTTTGCAAAGGAAGCTGGCTTGTGGGTTATAGGATGCTTCCAGACTTCTCAGTTTCTTTGGATCTGGGGATGACCTAGAAGAATGGAAGCTGGTGACAAGCAGGAAGTTTTCTATTTTTATCTCTGAAGTTTCCCATGGACAGCTCTGCTTGAAGGTGATTTGTATCACTTTAAAAGTTTACAGAGAACAGGAGAACAAAGATTGATCCGTAGCCTTTATACAGAAAAAAAAATCCACAGCCCTTGTGGTAATCCTCTAAAAATAATGTCCTCTCAAGGACAAACTACTTTCATCTGAAAAGTTTCTGAATTCTACAGCACTTCTGGGAGAATATCCAGGTTTCCAAAGTATGGGGATTGTTATAACTAACTGAACGTTAGCCTGTAGGGAAAATAAGTGGTCAGCTTCAGGAAGACCCACCGCAATGGAATTTGGCACTTGTGGTCAATAGCTCAAAAGAAGCCTTGGTGACACAGTAGTTAAGCACTCGGCTGCTAAACGAAAAGTTGGCAGTTCAAACTCACCAGCCACTCTGTGGGAGAAAGATGTGGCAGTCCGCTTCTGTAAAGATTACAGTCCTGGAAACCCTATGGGGCAGTTCTACTTTGTCCTATGGGGTCGCTATGAGTCAGAATCGACTCGACAGCAATGGGTTTGGGTTTTTTCGTTCGTTTTTTTTGGTCTATAGCTCAGCTCAGGCTCAAGATACAATGTCCTTTTTATGCAGAATAGCCTAGAAAGGAATTACTCTGGTCAATTAACTATACTAACTGGGTTACCCGAAATGCTATACACATTGTACTGTAATGATCACTCTGTGCTTTTCTCTCCCCCATTCAGCTGTTCACAATTTGCAGCCAAGGACTGTCATGTTTATCTTGGTGGCCACACACCCAGTATGTAAGAGTGAGCTTCATTAATTAGTATCTTTTTTTTTTTTTAAATATGGCAAGTAGTAAAAAATGCAACTTGGAATGGCTTAAACAACAAAGTGAATACGAGCAATTCAGACGTAGGTCTAGCTATAGGGGAAACTTGATTCAGAAACACCAAAGATGTCTTCAAGTGCCTAGGATCTGTCTCTTCATCCTGCCTTCCACAGCGTCACCTTCAGTTCTAGCTGGGGTATAACAATGAGTAGCATTCTAGACCTCTCACCCACACATATAACGTTCTGAAAACAAGGGACCGTCTCTTAGGGTAACTCACTCAAGAGATAGAAAAAAAGCATCTGTTCCCAGCAGGGACCTAACTATGAGTCTATGGCAGTTAGTGTTAAATCGCTGAATAATCTCTCACAGCTGGCAACGGAAGTGCTGATGGCCAATGTTGTTGTTGTTAGGCGCCGTCCAGTCGGTTCCGACTCACAGCGACCCTATGTACAACAGAATGAAACACTGCCCGGTCCTGGGACATCCTCACAATCATAATGCTTGAGCCCATCGTTGCAGCCACTGTGTCAGTCCATCTCGTTGGCCAACAGAAACTGCTAATTGGCGCCCCAACTCAAGTAGGCCCCAGGGCACACACTTGGACGCCCAGGGCATGATACCCTACCTACCCCCTACCCCCGGTGAGGCCTCTGGTTCCCTGAAGTCCCAGTACTAGTCTCCTCCACCGTTACACTCATTTGCCCATCTCTGAACTAGTAACTATGCCATTGGACTTAAGACAATCAGTAACCTCTCCCTGGAACTTGGTAGGATCAAATGCATCCAAACCACATTCTCCAGAATGTGGAAACTAGGGTACCTTTGGTAAATAAAAGGGGCAATGACTGCTTTGGCAACAACCCCAAAATATCCTCTGCAGCACCTAATAGGTGCTTGTCAAATTATGATTTTTCAAGGTAATAAAATACCTATTAAATAATTAGGAACAACATATATCGTTTATTAAAAATGAACCTGGGAATTATTGAAGGGATGCTTATACAAAAACAGTTGAAGTCCTTGTGGTTATCAATGTGACTGATTGGCACTGTATAGGTGGAAAAACACCGGGTGTACTATTTGAGCCAAGTGTGTGCTTGAATTCTAGATAAACGTACTGGTTTCAAAGAGCTTATAAACCAAAGAGGAAGTAGGAAAATACCTGAAAACTGCCCAAGAATTACGTAACAGACAACCAAACCTAACTCTTCATTAGTAGCCTTGGATCCCAAAATATGTAAAGATTATTCAACAGCCTCAAAGCATTTCTTCCCTAGACACGTGCCACGTGGTACCAGAGGCAAAACGATGACTGTTCATTTAAGTGATGTGATTGGAAGGGGACTCCAAAGGTCAGTGCCCTGCCACAAGTACCTCCAAACCTTTGCCTAATAGTTGAAAATACTTTAAGAGTGGACAAAGGCTTTCCAAAGCGCAAGGCTTATGAGGCAAGCATATTTGGGGGAAAGACTAGAACATACCATCCCCCTAGTAGGCATCTCCACAGCAAAATAGATTCCTGAGGGATTGAGAGAATCAACAGCTTTATTCTGGACCAAGGAGAAGTGATGTTTGTAAAGGACTGAGCAAGGTGGTTCTGCCTCTTTGAGATGTCTGTCTCCTGCTTTTCACCTTATCAATCCCTATTCTTACTCATTCTTACATTCCCAGTGCTAAGCTTAGAGCCTGGCTCAGGCTAAGCTCTAGATAAATTCTTGTTTAAAAAAAAGGAGAATGAATGTTTGTTGAGGAAAGGTTCATTGGAACCATGCCATTGTGAAGGAATGAAGAGGACACTATTCGTCTGTATCTAAACTCCAGTAACTCCATGGTACTGCAATCAGCCATGGTGGTCTTAGACCCATCTCAAGAGCAATGCTTTGGGGACATTCGAAGTCTATTTTAGCAGGAAAGCCAGCATCTTACAAGATCTCAATCTCTGACATAAACTCCATATAGGGACATCATATCCATTTATATGAAGACAGAGCAGGCATCTTCTGATGGCTGGCTCTGTTAAACAGAGATATATTTTAAAGTTGAATTGTATAAAGCACCTCAAGGCTTTAAAACAGCAAGGAAAAATGTTTTTGGTACCCACAATCGTCGGCAAAATGGCAGTTCTGAAACATGTAAAGCACGCAAACAGTGTCGACTAAATAAAGAAATAAATAAAACGACCACAAACAACAACAGGTAGGATTCTTATGGGGGCTAACTTGCCTACATGAAACTCATCAACAAAGATCATGCATGTCAGGGTGCTTCTGGAAGGGGGTGGAGAAACAAAGAAAATAGAAATAACAGTATATATCTCACTAGTCTCACTTCCAAAAATGGATTAAATGGTGCTAGATTAGTCAGGATTCTCTAGAGAAACAGAACTAAGAGGAGATTTATATATACGATGTGTATATATATGTGTAGATAGGTATAGAAATAGAAAAACTGATTGATTTTAAGGAATTGGCTTGCCCTATTCTGGGGGCTGGCAAGTCTAAAATCTGTAGGTCAGGCGGTAGGCTGGAAATTCCAGCAGCATATTTATGTTACAATCTTGAAGCAGAATTTCTTCCTTCTTCAGGAAACTTAAGTTTTTGCTCTTAAGGCCTTCAACTGATTAGATAAGGCCCATCTTCATAATGAAGTGTAGTCCACTTAAAGTCAACTGATTATAAATGTTAATCGTATCTAAATACCTTCATAATAACATCTAAACTAAGGTTTGACCCAATAATTGGACACCATAGCCTAGCCAAGTCGATACATAAGATTAACTATTCCAAGTACTGTGAATATTTAATTGCAAACCCACATGGTTGGTAAGGGAGAAAGGATAATGTACTCTTTTTTTTTTTTTTTTGGCTCTCTTTTATTTGTTCTTTCTTTTACTCATCTTTTATTTATTCATACCATCTTTCATTTCAAAAATGATTTTAAGACAGCTTGAACACGTATCAGCAATACAGCAGGGTAATGTTTTGTCTGTTTAGTAATTGATTTTAGGGGTAAATAACTGCAGAGAAATGATTCAGAGTGAGATCAGGGACTGTCGAGCAAGAGGGAACTTGCCTGAGGACGGGAGGGGAAACAGCAGTGCCTAAATACTGCACATCAAAAGAAATGAAGCTAAAATTTTACTCCTTTAAAGCCAAGCAGTGTCTTGTCAGCACAGCTATGGACTCCTTTGCCTCTGGGGAAGGGAAGATCACTCATGAGAAGATGGTAGGTGGTGGGTGGGGTTAGATGCATAAAGCATTCAGCGAGAGGGTCATGAGTTGAGGAGTGTGAGATGGGTCCTTCTTCCCCGTGATCCCATTAAACTCTAATAAAGCATAAGCTGCCATGAGGATGGGCAGAGGGTAGAGTTGAGCAACAAGCTAAAATTAGGCAGTCCCTAATTTCAGCATGTCACAAAGACAGGACCAAAGCAGAAGGTGACATGAAGAACTGTGACTGGAAATTTGAAAAGATCTCAAAGATACCCTAGGTTATATATTAAAGTATGTCTCCCAAAAAGATATATTGAAGTCCTGACCGCTGGTCCTGGTGCCTGTGAACATGACTTTGTTGTCTGGAAATACGGTCTTTAAAGATTGTCATTGATTGAATTGTGTCCTCCAGAAATATCTGTCAACTTGACTAGGTCCTGATTCCCAGTATTGTATGATTGTCTACCAATTTATCATCTGATGTGATTTCCCTATGTGTAGTAAATCCTATCACTATGATATAATACAATGAATTAGCGGAAGTTATATTGATGAGGTCTACAAGATTAGATAATGTCTTAAGCCAATCTCTTTTTTGAGATATAAAAGAGAAAAGCGAGCAGAGAGGCACGAGGACCTTGTACCACCAAGAAAACAGCATCAGGAGCAGAGCACGTCCTTTGGACCTGAGGTTCCTGGGCTGAGATGCTCCCAGACCAAGGGAAGACTGATGGCAAGGACCTTCCTCTGGAGCTGATAGAGAGAGAAGGCCTTCCCCTGGAGCCAGTGCCCTGAATTTGGACTGGTAGCCTACTAGACTATGAGAGAATAAATTTCTCTTTGTTAAAACCATCCACTTGTGGTATTTCTGCTATATCAGCACTAGATGACTAAGACAAAGATGTTTAGTTAACATGAGGTCATACTGGAGTAGAGTGGGTTGTAATCCAGTCTAAGTGGTGTTCTTATAAAAGCAGAGGAGAGACAGGGAGAAAAAGACAGAGGAAAGAGGGCTATGTGAAGCTACATCCACAAACCAAGAAATGCCTGGGGTTACCAGAAGCTGAGATAGACAATAAAGGAACTTCCACTAGAGTCTTTGGAGAGAGTATGTCCCACCAACATGTTAATTTGGACTTCCAGCCTCCAGAACTCTGAGACAATAAATTTCTATGCTTGTAAGCCACCTAGTTGGTGATATTTTGTTACAGAAGACCTAGGAAACTATAGCAACTCCATTTTTTCAAAATCTCCAACAGAAAACAGGGCTTGACATCTGGGTGTCATATGGCTGCAGAGACACCAGCAAGCCACCCTCTGCCTTCCTTCCCTTTTCCCCATATTTACCCAGCTCTTATGAAGTTTTCCATCCCCAATCCCATGACTTCTGGCCACAAATCGGCAGAATTCTTGAAGTCCTTGGGTGGTGAAAATGGTTAATGAGCTCAGATGCTAACCAAAAGATGACAGGTTCAGGTCCATCCAGAGGCACTTTAGAAGAAAAGCCTGGCAATCTACTTCCAAAAAATCAACGATTGAATACTCTATGGAGCCCAGTCCTACTCTGACACACATGGGGTCTCCATTAGTTGTAGCTGACACAGTGGTAACTGTTTTTTGTTTTGTTTTGTTTTGTTTTCTGAAAGATTACTATTTGAGGCTTTCTGTTTTGACTTCATTCATGGTCTTCTACACTTGACATAACTGAAGCTAATACTTGCTTAGATCTTATTTCATACATCAAGATCCTTATCCCATACATCAAAATTCTTATCCCTGATTTAAAAGGTAATTGATCCCAGGGAAGAAATTTTTAATTGTATTAACTAGGTACCTATTTCTTGATTCTGTCCAGAGTTCTCAGGTTGGGATTTCTGGAAGCTCCATTTTTAATTCATCCTCATTGATTGATGTACACCACTGGATGAGTGATCAATGGGACCAAAGCCTCAGGCAGAATGGAAGAGCCCAACATTCTACAGGTTCCAAAGTCTTCACCCTTCAAAGGAGGAGGAATGATTGCAGCCCTGTCTGAGGACTGCCCTTTCACCAAAAGTGTAGCACCTACCCGCTAAGGAGCCTCCTTTTTCCTCTAAGGAAGTAGCTTCTTGATAGTAATTATAAACAAGATCATCAAATACATTGTATCCAGCTGGGTGTCTTAAAGTTCAGGGCCACCACACTGCCAACCCAATAGTTCTCTGAGGTACATGGGAGGCACTAGTTAGAGACGGCATCATGAGGTGATGACGGCTCCTTGGGAAGCTCACTCACTTGTTAGTCTATATGCTCTTCATATTCGACATTTGCTTTGATGGAACAAAGAAAACAAATGAAGTAAACAGGCCTAGTGGTAAGGAACGAAGGTCTAGCTATGTGTAGGACACACTGCCCCTCACTGTAAATATAGCTTCAATCCAAGGCAGCCATCTGGGGCCTAAAGTGTGTGGGAGTAATGGAGGGGGGAGGGTACAAGTAAGCTCAGGAATGAGACCATCTGAGGCAATTATCGCTACTACTTAGCAGTATGGCCCCAGACAAGCTATTGATCTGACAATTAGTTCCCTCAGTGAAAATAACAGACTAGGGTAGAACATTCTGGAAGCCCCTCCCTTCACAGAGGTCATGGAGACTACCTGTGTGTAAGTCCCATCTTCCCCCTGTGGTTTAAGAGATATAGTTCAAATTTATCACCTTGGCTTTTCATGCCTTCAGCAATCTGACCCCAACTTATACTCCCCTTCCCCATCCCCTCCCACAAAATCCATTCTCAAGAAGGCATGAGATAAGTACATTTATCCTAAGGTTCGCAAAACCAATGACATCCGTTGTCCTTCCCCCATAAGAAATCTCTAGCAGGGACTATGTATGTTTTTCTTCTTTCAATTCCTAGGCTAGCCCAGAGTTGGCACATTGTAACCAAAAAACCAGACCAAACTCCTTGCCATCAAGTCGATTCCAACTCATAGCAATCCTATAGGACAGAGTAGAACTGCCCCATAGGGTTTCCAAGGAGCAGCACATTGTAAGTGCTCAGTGCTTGCAAAACGAAGGAACACAATGTGCTACTTCTCCCAGGGCCATTTGCCTATTACTTGGAGATGCGCAAATAGGTTTACATTGCTCATTTTCAGGTACCAGTAGCTAAAAAGGGCATTTACGAAGGACAGGGGTGTCTTCCGGTACACATGACAGTGTATCTCCTAAGTGGCCATATGCTCCCTACGGTATCTCACAAATGCTGTGGTCTTTCTCACCCTGAGCCCTTTTGCATGTACTTTGTGAAGTCAAGCACGACCTTCTCTCTGCTTCCCATTTTTCCAAGCCCTGTGTCACCCACAAAGTCTTCTCCACCTACCAGCCCATATTTGTCTTTCCTCTTGTAAACTCTGTCACTTAGCAGGTATGCTTCATTCAGCTATTTCTTATTTATGGATAATAATATTTCACAGGAAAAAGCACAGGATGTGCGGTCAGAAGACCCAAGTTCTCATCCTAACTCAGCACTGACCAGCTCCGAGATTGTAAAGAAAAATTTTTTTTTTTTTTTTTTTGGCCAACTCTGTCCTTCAATTACTTCTCTCTCTCTCTCTTTCTTTTTTTAATAGTTTATTTTATTTTTGTTGTTGCTGTTGAGTATATACACAACAGAACATACACCAATTCAGCAATTTCTACACTTACAATTCAGTGACATTGATTCCATTCTTTGAGTTATACACAACCATTCTCACCCTCTTTTTCTGAGTTATTCCTTCCCCATTAACTTCATTGAACCTGATAAGGGGATTTGATGAATCTGTCTTGCAAATAAGTTTCAACTTTCGTGTTCAGTAATTGATAGAGCCTGTCTGGAGCAGGATTTTCACAAAAAACTCTACGGCAGTCTTTGAGATCAGTGGGAAAAAGTTAAACATCAATAGCTGTTAAGACCAGGTCTGGCACATTGGTAACCCATGAGCCAAGAATTAGCATCCCAGTGCTAGACTCAGCCCTAACATCTTAGGAGCACATAGGCATATGTTATGTTCCTTGTGTGGTCCTAAAAGCCACTTTGCCTTGTACTTCTCTGAATGAATGTCACTCTTAGTTCAATGACCTACACATTGCTGTCACTCTTACCTCAACAACTTAATTAAATAAATAAATATTTAAAATTCGACACGTTTTAAAGCACCGATTTAATTAGATCAGAGCACCTTTCAAGAAATACATAGATTTCTTTTTCCAAAGTGTATTTTTTGAAGAGTTTATTTTTACTTCATTACTGAGCTTTAAGCTGTGGGCTGCTCTGGAAAGAATTCCATATAGCCAATGTGATTATGAAAAGCTTTAAATGCCACTAGAAAGTAATAGCCATATGCTTGATAAGTTCCATATAATTAGGTGAGTGAGATTTCTTTTTTTTTTTTTTTGCATGCAGTATTTGTTTTTAAGTTTTTAATAACAGCTTTTATAAAGATATAATTCACATATAGTAAAGTTCACTCTTTCAAGGTATAGAATTCAGCAGCTTTTAGCATATGTAGAGTTGTGTAACCAACACCACAATCTAATTCCAGAATGTTTTTATTACCCCAGACTAAACCTTGTACCCATTAGCAGATATTCTCAATCCTCCTCCCACCCCCTGGCCTCTGGCAACCACTTCTCTACCTTCTGTCTCTATGAGTTTGCCTGTTCTGGACATTTCATAAAAATGGAATAATCCAGTATGTGATCTTATATGTCTAGCTTCTCTCCCTTAGCATAGTATTTTCAAGTTCATCTGCAATGTAGTGTATATTGGAATTTCATTCCTTTTATGGCCAAATAATATTCCATTGTGCAGCTATACCACATCTTGTTTATCCATTCATCAGTTGAAGAACATTTGGGTTGTTTCCACTTTCTGGCTATTATAAATAATGCTGCTGTGGACATGTACAAGTTTTTCTGTGGACGTAGGTTTTTGTTTCTCTTGGATGTAGACCTAGGAGTGGAATTTCTGAATCATCTAGTAAATCTGTGCTTAACTTTTAGAGGAACTCCAAAAAACATTCTATTTTCTTCAAACAATAAATTCTAGCTTGCCCCTCCATTTTTATAATCAGGTCATTTAGACTTGATCAGTAGCAGGGATACTAAGGAATTTGGGCTTGAGTTTTGAATAAAATCAACTGACATAGATGGAGAAATTGTCACCATAACCAAGGCTGCTTTTCATACATCTTGAGATGATAATGCCAGTTTCCAGAAATCAGTGGAACAGCAAAGAAAGAAGGAGTTATCTGTGAAAACCCTTCAAGTGAATGGGCCTTCCTGAATCCAATACTAATCTTTGGACAATTTATTAACCATTCTTCCTCCTTATTTATTTTTTTTTTTTTTTGGAGGGAGGGGACTTCTGTTTTTACTTCTTCATATGATAGCCAAATTATTTTTACTAAGAGTCTGGGGGCAAATTTCTCAGTCAAGATCAAAACATTTAGAGAAGACTGGATCTGATGCTGACACTGGATGTACCACCCACAGGATAACTCTGAGCCTGTGTCCTCATCTGTAATATCTACTCCAGGGAATTGTTTTGAGTAAATGTGGGATAAAAATGAAGTGTCTAGGGTGGTGCCTGGCACACAGAAGATTTTAAATGAACATTTCAGGTGGTTTCCCTGCTCTTCCATATGATGCAAATTTGGGTGATCCAAAGAGTGTTAGGCTTGTAGTCAGAAGATAAGGATTTGGGTTTTAGTTTTGCATTTTACTACTTCTATGAACTTGAACAACTCAATCTAATCCTCACTTTCTCTCTTTAAAATGGAGAAAATCATGTTTCTTTTCCTTTGCCGTTGCCTACCTCCCAAGACTCTTAAGAATATATTAAGATGTACTTTGTAAATGTACAAGTGTTCTATAAATGCTTATTAGGATTTCTTTCTTCCCCCACTCTACTGACAGGTCCCATGCTTGATTCGTGTCCACACTGGCAACAAGACATCAGAAAACAATACTCCTAGACTCCAAATATTTGGGCTGTCATAGACTACTATCCTCCCTTACCCTATAACGTGTACCCCTTGCTGTCAAGTCAATTCCGACTCATAATGACCCTATAGGACACAGTAAAGTAGAGATTCCACAATATTTGAGGCTAACATTGCTTCTCTTTTCCTGATATCAGAAATTGAGGTAAATGCTCTGAAATACAGATATAATCTTCCAGTGTGGGGCAGTGGTAAGCCCTCAGATTTCATGGAGATAGCACAGAATCATTATGGATCAGGAAGAGGACAAGGGTGCCCAGGGTTCGTGAGTTTTTCTTACTGACTTTCCCTCCTGGCAAAAGCACACAGTGCCAGATACATGCCACTACATGTTCAGTAAATGCTTTGTTGTTTAGACAAAATATACTCTAAAGAGAGAAGCTTAACACAGTGGTGTATACTATAGATGACCTGACTCAACACATACTCTAGCTTGCCTTCCTCAACTATAAAGTCTGGGAAACTAAAAACTACATTAAAAAAAAAAAAAAAAACTTTCATGCAGGTGGAAATCCACAGGTGAACTAAGACACAACCCTATATGTCTTGGATGGGGAGGAAGCAAAATGGAGCAGTGTTCTACATGGGAAGATCCAATTTTGGGCAAGAAGGTGTCCGGTTATTCTAGACCATGGGGAGAGTTCTAAGGTCCAGGTCCTGCATCACATTGCTGAGTAGTAGGTGGTATCAGCAGTAAGGTCTCCAGTAGAGAGCTCCATGGTAATTGTTTGCTTCGTCTGGCTGCATTGTTCTTTACTGAGTAACATCTAAGCCTGAATCTCTGTTAAACCTCTCATATCTCATTCTGATTAATAGCTATAGTAGATTCTGTTGTCAGTGACTAAGATCTTCACCAAGACTACGCCTAAGGTGTCCTTGTGAGAGTGAAGAAGAACCACTGAATTCTTGAACCAAACATGTAGAAAAGGTAAAAAGAGGTATTACTTTTTTAAATTATAATTCTATTTAACATCTCTAAGGTAAGAGAGAATTAGAGTTATTTTTCCTATAATTGTAGCTAATTTGGTGCTACATAACATATGTAAGGCTTATGTAGTGATAAAGTTGTTTCTTTCGTAGAGTCAATTTTCTTTTTTAGTATTTTCAAACCCTTTCTCTAGTCTGTTTTCCTCAAATGAAGAACAGCAGTTGCCTGCCAAAAGTTAATAAGGATATTTTAATTAGTGTTAGGAAAGCCTCCTAATTTGCAAACACAGATACTTTTAATTTATGACTTGTAAAATTAGCACAGTGTTAACCACATTTTGGAGCCCTGGTGGCACAGTGGTTAAGAGCTCGGCTACTAACCAAAAGGTTGGTAGTTTGAATCCACCAGTTGCTCTTTGAAAACCCTATGGGGCAGTTCTACTCTGTCCTATAGGGTCGCTATGAGCCAGAATCGACTCGATGGCAATGGGTTTTAACCACGTTCTGCCCTTCTAGGGACTTTCTGCTGCAGGATTCTTGGTTTTTCAGGTCCAGGGTCTTGAGACACTACATTTAAATCATGGTTTGAGTCTTGGAACAAATTTGAAAGACAGAGAGACCTATATTTATTTTTGACAAGAGAGCAAGCCAAAGATCACTATAGCAACTGAATACTGCCCCATTGCCTCCTTCTTGTAAAAAGCCCTTACATTATCCCCTAGTTCCAGGATCTGAATGCCTGTCCCATTTTTTTCTAAATTGGAGCCATGTTTTATTTTTGTTCGACTCGCCCAGAGATTATAGTTCTTCTTTAAACCCTAACCACTTTGAGAGAGTACTGTAACCTGCTGAAGAAAGTCATAGATGATCTCCCTGTCCACCTAGAGCCATGCTTGTTATCATTTCATAATTAATTAATTTATCTGTGGCAGAGACAGCTATATATTTACCATCAACTCTTTCATCAGTGTGGTAGATAGAATAAACCAAAACCAAACCTGTTGCTGTCAAGTCAATTCCGACTCAAAGCGACCCTGTAAGACAGAACAGAACTATCCCACAGGGTTAGTTCCCAAGGAGCAGCTGGTGGATTCAAACTGCTGACCTTATGGTTATCAGCCAAGCTCTTAACCATAAAGACCCCCTAAAATGCCCAGAACCTAGTCTCTAGAATTTGTGAATATGCAATCTTAAATGGAAGAAGAGACTTTGCAGATATTAATACATCAAGAATCTTGAGATGGGAGGATTCTGGATTATCCTGGTAGGCCCAATGTAATTCTAGAAAGTGAGAAGGTCAGAGTAAGAGAAGGAGATGTGACAACGGAAGCAGAGGCCAGAGAGAGACAAACATTGGAGAGGCTATGTTGCTGGATTTGAAGATGGAGGAAGGGGCCATGAGCCAAGGAATGGAGGCAGCCTCTAGAAGCTGGAAAACGCAAGGGAAAAATTCACCCCTAGAGCCTCTAGAGGAATGCAGCCCTGCCAACACCTAGATATTAGGGCTTCTGACCTCCCAAACTGTAAGGTTATACATTGGTGTTGTGTTAATTCACCAAGTTTGTTCTAATTTCTTGATGACGATATTAGATAAAGAGATTTGGGACTTTTGAGCTGATGGTATTTAGATGAGATTTTGAACTTCAGTTGATACCGTAATGAACTGAAATTTTGGAGGACCTTGGAATGGAGTGAGTTTATTTTGCATGCAGGACAGACGTGAATCTTTGAGGGCCAGAGAAAGACTGATAGAATAGTAGCCTCCTCAAAGATATCCACGCTGTAATTGCCAGAACCTACTGTAAATATATTACCTCAAATGGAAAAAGGCCCTTTGCAGATATGATTAATTAAAGTATCCTGAGCTGGACAGAGTAGTATGGATTATCCAGGTGAGCCCCATGTAATCACAAGTGTCCTTATAAGAGAAAAGCAAAAGAGTCAGAGTAAGGAAAGAGAAGGAGATATGAAGACAAAAACAGAGGTCAGAGAGAGAGAGGGGAAAGACAGATATTGGAAATGACATCTTACTGCTGGTTTTGAAAATGAAGAAAAGGGCCATGAGCCAAGGAATACAGGTAGCCTCTAGATGCTGGAAGAAGTATGAAAACTGATATTTCTCTAGAGCTTCCAGAAGGAATGTAGCCTTGCCAAAACTTTGATTTTAGGACTTCTGACCTCCAGAACAAGGAGCCCTGGTGGCGCAGTGGTTAAAGCAATCAAATGCTAATGGAGAGGTAGTGGCTTAAAACCACCAGCAGCTCCATGGGAGAAAGGTGTGGCAGTCTGCTTCCATAGAGATTTGTTGCTGTTGCTGATAGGTGCCGTCAGTCTTGGAAACCCTATGGGCTTGCTATGACTTGGAATTGACTCAACAGCAGTTGGTTTTGAACCTCCAGAACTGCAAAATATTAAATTTGCACTGTTTTAATCTTCTAGGTTTGTGGTAATTTGTGACAGCAGCAATAGGACACTCATATACTCCTCCTGGAGCCCTGGTGGCGCAGTGGTTAAGAGCCCAGCTGCTAACCAAAATGTCAACGGTTGGAATCCACCAGCCACTCCTTGGAAACCCTATGGGGCAGTCCTACTCTGTCCTATAGGGTTGCTATGAGTCAGAATTGACTCAACGGCAATGGGTACAGGTTATGCTCCTCCTGGGCATTCAGTTGGACTACATTTCCCAACTTCTGTTTCAGCTAGGTGTGGCCTTGTGATGGAGTTCTGGCCCATGGAACGTGGCAGAATGATATGCACACTTCCAGGACAGGCTACTAAAATCCTTTCCCATGATCCTCCATGCTCATGCTTTCTCCTTTTGCTGAATGAATGAAAATGATGCAGCAGAGGACTCCAAGACCCTGTGGGAGGCCAGAGCCAGGATATAGAAAGCTCCTGCTCCTCTGAATCTCCACAAAGAAAGCAACTCACCAAAGAACCATGCTGAATGGATAAATAAGAAAAAAATAAAATTCTAATGTGCTAAGCCACTGAGATTTTAGGTATATTTGTTATGCAGCAGTTAACCTACTCTGACTAATGCATCATTCAATCAACAAATATTTATTACGCACTTACACTAGGCTCAAATCAAAACCAAATCTGTTGCAGTTAAGTTGATTCCAACTCATAGTGACCCTATAGGACACAGTAGAACTGCCCCATGGGGTTTCCAAGGAGTGGCTTGTGGATCTGAACTGCTGACCTTTTGGTTAGCAGCCATAGCTCTTAACTACTGTGCTACCAGGGCTCCTACACTATGTTAGGCACTAACAAACGGTAAAAAAAAGATGTGATTTCCACCCTCATAAAATGTATAACGCTCTTAGATACCTTTCTTCCTGCTTTGTGAAAATCTGCCTGCTAGCTCTTACTAGCACTAAGAATATGCTAAAGCCTGTCACCTGTGCAGTGGCGGTGGCGTGTAAATAAAAGTGTGAAATGATGTTAGTGACTGGGTTAATAATAGGTTAGTGACTCACCTACAGAAATAATATTAACCACTTAATCTATTAATCAGACTATGCTAATTTTATAACAAATAACCTGAAAATCTCAGCCTTTTAACACAGTGCAAACTTTTTTTTTCCTAACTCTTGAAAAGTTCATTCTGAGGACATAGCTTTTCAGGGTAATTCTTCTGTGAGAAATGACCCAGGGACACAGTTGCTTCCTCCTTGTGGTTCCAAGGTTACCTGAGCATCCTGAGCCAAAATACGTAGTGAAGAACGTGTAGGGAAGGTGCACGCAAGCATGCTTAACCACCTAGGACCACGTGTGGCCCACATCACTTCCACTCATGTACCTTTAGATGGAACTAATAACATGAGTGCTCTAGCTGCAAGGGACCTGGGAAATGTAGTTCCTGGCTTAGTAATCACTTCCCATTAATTTCCATGTCTATGGAAAGAAGTCCTGGGTGGTAACAAACAGATAATGCACTCGGCTTTTTACTGAAAGGTTGGTGATTTGCGTTCACTCAGAGGCACCTTGGAAGAAAGTCCTGGTGATCTACTTCTGAAAAATCAGCCATTGAAAACCCTGTGGAGCATAGTTGTACTTTGACACAGATAGGGTTGCTATGAGTTGGAGTCAACTGGACGACTGGACGATAGCTGGTAACTAGTCTACGGATGGGGAGCACAAACCATTGATGGCCACTGAGCCATCACTGCCACATAATTAGCAAGCTAACAACTTAAAATGAACTTCCTCAGTTAGTTTCAAAGAAATCCCTTGAGATAGTGATTACTATTTCCCCTACTTTACAGATGAGGAAAATAAGGCTTAGCATGACTAATTGACAAGGTCACAAGACACTATAGGGGTCAAAGCCAGGATTCAAGGACGTTTTCTGACTTAAATCCTAAGAACTCATCCAGTACAACATAGCAAAACCTAAAAAATTTGAAACAGAAAGGAGCCTAACACCTAAATGTCCTGTTGCAAAGATAAATGCCACCTCACTTTCAGGAAAAAAAATATATATTTGCAGTGTCTGAGGAAGTAAAGATGACTGTGAAACAAGATTGCCAGAGTGTTTTGTTTGCAAAGGAAGGCGAATACTTCCGTATTCGCTTTAGAACCTCGGGGAGCTTGTCCCCTCCTCCCAACAGGATTAGTGAGTGTTGGGGATGCTCTTCCTGCAATTTAACCTCTGACCACAGCCTTGACATTGTCTATATTCTCCCTTGGGATTTAAAGCAATTGAGAATAAGTAAATGCTGAAAAATAAAAATCAATTCAGGTACCAGCAGTTCTCAGTATTTTGCTTTGCATTTCCACTAACTCCCAGCAGGGTTGGAGGGTCACATGACTTCCTATGGGTTTTTTTTTTTTTCCCCCCCTCCTTTTGCCCCAAAGGAGAAGCCAAAAGAATCCCACGTTTTGCTTTTGGTGCCCCACGGTGAGCGAAGTAGGCATCTTAATGGCGAAACAGTTAAGCGCTCAGGTGCTAACTGAAAGGTCTGCGGTTCAAATCCACCCAGTAGCTCTGTGGGAGAAAAGAGCTGGCGATCTGTTCCTATAAAGATTACAGCCTACAATACCCCATGGGGCAGTTCTACTCTGTCACATGGGGTCGCTATGAGTCAGAAGCGACACCAAGGCACCTAATAACAATGATTAGCCCTACACTTAGATTTTGGTCAAAGGAAGTTAGATGCAAATGTTGGCATAAAGCAGATTGTTTGGAAACCCACCACTACTACTATTACTAATACTAATAATAATAAAGGAAGCCACAGGCGAATGACTCTCCTTAGAGTTAAAAGAAAGTCTTAACAGTTGCACTGATTTCACAGATCCCAGCTGCAAAACCAGCAGCTCAAGTGTCAAAGCAAAATTAGCCGTGATTTTAGCTCTGTGGTTCCGTGAGGTTAGGAACTGAGCAGGTGGTGAGCTTTGCCAAACTCAGAGCCCAGCTGCAGAGCAGGGAAAGGCTTTTCCTTTCCTAGAATCGCCTCTTTGGGAAGCCTTATTCACGGACAGAGACCACTGTTGGGTGCTCTTTGTGCCTGAGCCTGTGCCCCTGGATCCACTGTGAGGGCAGGCTCAGGGTGGCGAGGGGCAGTTCTGCCTGCAGCCCAATGTCTACGGTGGCTCCTGTACACAGTGGTATCATTATTGCCCACTTTTCCTTCTTCGACAGCTGTTGGTGTTGACTATGCTATATGGCAGGCCCAGTGGGAAGAGGAGGAGAAGTGGCTAGTGTCAAAGCCAATGAAAAGAAGTGACAGGGATAGGGGAGTGAAAGGGGACAGACTGAGCTGCTTAGCAAAGCACGTTAGTGTGTCCACCACAGAGGAAGCAAGAGTCCTCTGCGTGCTCCACAAAACGGGTTTCCTCTCTGGGGAAGAAATGTTCTAAGAAAAAGCAGGTTTTTCTTTCTCGTTCAAAAGACTAACAGAAGAACTTTTTCTTTTTTTTTTAAACTGGGGTGGGGTGGTGACTGGGACTTGGGGAAGATCAGAAATTGGAGAGAAGTCTGTTGTGAATGCTGGTGGTCACTGGGATCCCAGATGAGAGAAGAGTACTTCTGGAGATTCACCCAGAAGGTTACTGGTGTTCAGGGGTCTCTGCCTTTCTCCCCATGGTATAGGAGTCTGGAATCAGATTCTGTCACCTTCACAGGGGGAAATCCAGGCTTTGTAGGGTTTAATGCCTATATGGAGCCCTGGTGGCACAGTGGTTAAGAGCTCGGCTGTTAACCAAAGTTTGGCAGTTCGAATCTACCGGCTGCTCCTTGGAAATCCTGTGGGGCAGTTCTACTCTATCCTATAGGGTCCCTATGAGTCGGAATAGACTCATTGGCAACAGATTTGGTTTTTTAATGTTTATATAATTTGAGTGGCTCCTTTTAAGAAAATGAATAAAATATATAAAATGATGTCACTTTTCACCTCAGACATTGCTGGTAGGAGTGGAGAAAGGTATAAACACTTTGGAAGTCACCTTGGCAGTTTCTTATAAAGGTAATTATATGTCTACCCTATGACAATACAATTCCAAAGGAAATGAAAACATATCTCCACAGAAAGACAGCAATAGAATTTCAGAGTAGCTTTATTCGTAATATGTCTGAACCGGAAACAATCCAAATGTCCACTATAGGTGAAAGGAATTAAAAACAATGGTATATTACACCATGGAATTCTACTCAGCAATGACAAGGAATGAGTTACTGATATGATACACACAGACACATGGCTAAATCTCAAAAACATTATACTGAGCTAAAGAAGCCAGATACAAAAAAGTACACAGCGCATTATTGCATTTGTGTGAAGTTTTAGAACAGGCAAAGCTAATCTGTAGGGAAAGCAGATCAGTAGTTCCCTGGGGCTGGGGATGAGAGATGGTTGACTTCGAAGGATGCCAAAGGAACTTTCACAGGTGAAATCTTGATTGAGGAGGTGATGGTTGTTGCTGTTGTGTGCACTGGAGTTGATTCCAACCCTGTATGACAGAGTAGAACTGCCCCCACAGGGTTTCCTAAGCTGTAATCTTTACTGGAGCAGATCTCCTGGTCTTTTATCTCTTGGAGCCTCTAGTGGGTTCTTGGAACTGATTGGTTCCAGTTCAAACCCCTGCTGAGAATTTGCATTTCCAACAAGTTCCCAGGCAATGCTAATACTGCTAATTGGGGACCAGTTCTGAGAACCACTAGTAGAGCAGTGATTCCCAAAATTTATTATACAGAAGAATCACCTAGGGATCTTGTTAAAATATAGATTCTGATTCAGTATATCTGGGTTGAAAATACAAATTCTCAGCAGGGGTTCAAACCATAACGAACCGGTTCGAACCCCTGGTTCTAACTGCCAACGTTTTGGTTAACAGCCAAGCACTTAACCACTGAGCCACCAAACTTGTCAACCTCACTGAATTGTGTATGCAAAATGTGTGCATTTTATTTCATGTAAATTATGCCTCAATAAAATTGGTTTAAACAAAATTAAAAAATAGACTAAAGAGTATGTTTAGAGATGATTATAAAATCTCAGCAAATTACATATTCTAAAAAGCTGACAAATACCATAAACATCCCAAAATCCAGAAAATAACATATTAATATTATGTATCAAATTTCATACTATTATCATCATCATTATATCTGATACACTGTTATGAATTGAATTGTGTCTGCCGAAAAGATATGTTGAAATCCTGACCCCTGTATCAGTGAATGTCTCTTTATTTGGGGAAACAGGGCTTTTCTTTGCAGGTGTTAACAGCTAAGGACATCATACTGGAGCAGGGTGAGTCCTAATCCTAATCCCTTCTGAGTGGCGTTGGTTGTTGTTAGGTGCGGTCAAGTCAGGTTCGACTCATAGCAACCCTCTGTACAACAGAACGAAACACTTCCCAGTCCTGCACCATCCTCACAATCGTTATGCTTCAGCCCATTGTTGCAGCCACTGTATCAATCCATCTCACTGAGGGTCTGCCTCTTTTTTGCTGACCCTCCACTTTACCAAGCATGACGTCCTTCTCCGGGGACTGATCCCTCCTGATAACATGTCCAAAGTATGTGAGACATAGTCTCGCCATCCTTGCTTCTAAGGAGCATTCTGGCTATACTTCTTCCAAGATGGATTTGTTCATTCTTTTGGCAGTCTATGGTATATTTGATATTCTTCTCCAACACCATAATTCAAAGGCATCAATTCTTCTTCAGTCTTCCTTCTGAGTGTATCTTATAAAAAGAGAATCACACACGAGGAGAAGACAGGCCTTGTGATGACAGAAAGATGCATTAATAAGCAGCAAAGGAACACCAAGGCCTGCTGATAGCCCAGAAGCTAGGAGAGAGGCATGGAACAGCTCCTCTCTCAAAGCCTCCAAAGGAATCAACACACGTGAGACCCTGATTTGGACATCCAGCCTCCACAACTCTGAGAAAATAAATTTATGTTCTTTAAAGACATAAATACACTTTGGGGTATTTTGTTATGGAAACCCTAGGAAACTAAGACACACTAAGACACACACCTCTATAATACAGTTTTCCTTATCTTCTTTGACTATATACTCTTTGATTACCTGCTTATATGACCAACGTCTTGGTGATTTTTCTACAGAGACACTAGAAAACGAATTCAGTATTTCCTCTGGCATGGTGCATAGAATTTGTTTGGTTTTTTATTGGTAATTTAGAAGTTTCTTTCAGCTTCTCAACGCATGATTGGTGATACTACATCTACAAATTCTTACGCAGTTTTTGCTAAGCAAGTGCTTCTTGCACAAGAGAAGCCTCAAGGATCTCTAGACTTTTGAAGTCCCTTGTCATGTGGGAATATGTTAATCTTACGTGGTAAAGGGTCTTTGCAGATGTGATAAAGTTTAAGAATCTTGAGGAACAGTAAAGCCTCCAGAAAGAATGTGGTCCTGCTGACACTTTGATTTTAGAATTCTGACTGACAGAACGGTAAGAGAATAAATTTGTGTTGTTTTAAGGCACTAAATTTGTAGTAATTTGTTACAGCAACAATAGGAAACTAATACCAGATGGTTCCTGAGGATCACTGCAGCAGTTGGTCTAAGTAAGTCACGTCTTCTCTGGACCCTCCAGCTCCACAATCCTACAGGGATGATGCTGGGGAATGAGTTGGCCATGAAGCCTTGGTCACAGTGGTTCCTGGCTGGGGAGTGGAGCAGCATGTCTTTCAGAGCCTTCTCTTTGGAGACAAAGGCCTAGATGCTTGACGCTTCTCACTGGAGATAAGAGGTCAATGTGGTTGAGGGGATACGCAGGTAATGCTGGCAACCTCACGACCACCTCCAGGACACAGATGTAAACCTCTAACTAGGAAATTTCTCCATGCCATAGCTGACATAGCTGGAGTAACTGCTTCCTCTTCTCAGCCTGACAGAGAATAGGCTAAGCCTTGGAATGGTCCCATGCAAGAGTGGGGCCCTAAAGCTCAAGCATCATTAGCTCTGCATCTAATAGCGTTGTACAGTGCTTAAGTTAGCCTCAGTTTCCTCATTTGGAAAACAGGGGTGATGACAATGATGATGATGGTGATGATATTACATGCCTCATAGGATTGTTGAGAGAATGAAATGTTTATAAAATAGATAGCATGACACCTGGATCATGATAAATACTCACTAAATGCTGGAGCCTGGATGACCACACCCATTTCAAATCTGTTGTCTCCAGCTGACCTGTTGTCTGAGCCCTTCGCCCACATATTTAACATATTTGCAAAGTAGATAGCAATCCATGGATGTCCAACGAATACCTCAAACTTAACAGTGCCGAAAATAAAAAACTTATCCCTTCACATCTTTCCTCCTTCTGTCATCTCTACTTCTTTGAATGACAATACAATTTCCAAGTTGCCCAAGACAGACACCTGTGTAATCACTTTAGATCAATGTTGTCCAGTAGAAATATTACACAAGCCACACATATAAGCCACATATATAATCTTTAAATTTGTAGTTACCACATTAAAAATAGTAAAAAGAAACAGGTGACATTAATTTTGATAATATATTTTATTTAACCCATGTCCATAATATTAGCATTTCAACATGAAATGATGTGCAAAATTAATAATGAGATATTTTGCATTTTTATTTTGATGCCCAAGTTTTCAAAATTAGGTATATATTTTACACTTCACGGTGCACCTCAAGGTGGATTTGCTACATTTAAAGTGTTCGTTAGCCACATGTGGCTGACGGCTACTGTATTGGACAGCACAACTTTAGCCTCCCCCAACTTGGCCCTTGACCAACACACCTAATTGGTCACCCGTTTTATTGATGCTGTCTCTTCCTGCCTTCCTCTCTCTTATCCTTTTCTTTCACCTGTCATGTTGATGTTGTTCTTAGGGGCCCTCAAATCGATTTTTGGCTCATAGTGACCCCGTGTGACAGAGTAGAACGCTCCTATAGGGTTTTTTCTAGGCTGTAATGTTTACGGGAAGGAGCTCCAGTGGCACAATGGTTAAGTGCTTGGCTGCTAACCAAAAGGCTGGCGGTGGGAACCCACCAGCCACTCTAGAGAGGATTTGGTGATCTGCTCTTATAAATACTGTAGCCTAGGAAACCCTATGAGGCAGTTCTACTCTGTCACATGAGGTCACTATGAGTAGAAATCGACTCAACAGCACACAACAACAGCAATCTTTACAGAACAAGTCGCCAGGTCTTTCTCCCATGGAGCTGCTGGTGAGTTCAAACTGCCAACCTTTTGGTTAGCAGCTGAGTGCTTAATCCTTGAGCCACCAGGGCTCCTTTTCACCTGTCATAGTGAGGCTTTTCTCCCCTAAACTGATGCCTGAGTGTCCTAACTAGTTTCCCTTTCTCTCAGCTAACTCTTTCTAGTCTCCCTCATGCCTCTACCAGAGGATCCCCTGATTAGAACACATTCTGGATAAAGTGCAAAGGCCATAGCTCAACACTCAAGGTCCATCATATAATGGCCCCAGGATATCCCCACAGTTATATCTCCTTCTATTCTTCTACTCACTCTTCCCTCTAACCTTAGGGAACATTTGAAATTTGTTCTAGAAGGCTTTAATGATGAAAATAGAATTCCTGATCTCAGTTGGCTCTATCCCATCTACATATACATATGCACATGCAATTTCTTCTCTCTAACGTGACTGTCCCCTCTAACTCCTTGTTTGCTTTCAAAGCTGAACTTCTGCTACAGTTCTTTCTAGCAGAGTTCATTTCCCCACCACATTTATCAGGATGCCCAACCCCATTTCCCATGTTGCTGTTGTTAGCTGTCGTCAAGTCAACCCTGACTCATGGCAACCCCAACTCACGCGGCCCCACACACAAGGGAAGAAAACACTGGCAGGTTCTGCACCATCTCCATGACTGGGTGCAGATGAGATAGTTGTGACCCACAGGATTTTTGTTGGCTGATTTTTGGAAGTAGATCTCCAGGCCTTTCTTCCTAGACAAGCTTAGTCTGGAAGCTCCACTGAAACCTGCTCAGCATCATAGCAACACACAAGCCTCCACTAACAGAAAGGTTGGTGGCTGCTGCTGAGGCACTTACTAGATCCATTAAAATGCTCATTACATTGTTCTACGCTAAATGCTCATTTCATTGTTTTATTTTGCTGATTTACCCCTTTGTCTTCTGCACTCAACTGTATGTATGTATTGAGAGTAAGATAATATCTTATTTAAATTTTTGCCCAGCACTTGGCATAGGACCTGGCACATAGGCGGTCCTCGATAAATATTTCTTGAGCACTTGAGCAAAACCAAAACCAGAAACAGCAACCCTGAGTCCTATTCAGTTTTGTTTTCATCAGTAAAACCTTCATGTTCATTTTTTAATGGCGAATAAATGATTTCCTCCCACAGTTTAGCAAAAAGGACAGTTCCCAGCCCATTTGAGGTTACTAAAAAACTGTAGGAGAGCTTTTAAAATGTTTTCAAAAGCCATTCTCCACACAAAAAAAGAAAAATCTGACAATGGTATATTTATGTGGGAGAATTCAGGGTTCCCAAGGATTCCAGCCAGGAAAAATACTAGCTCATGATCTTACCTCAATTGTGTTATTTTAATATTTTCAATCCACTTCTTAGCATGTTGCATGATTTCGGGGACAGATTACCCAATAAGCAAGGTACACACAGGCTTACTCGCGCTTACTTACTAATCTGTAGTGCACAATCTCACCTGTTTTTCACTACAGGCTCACTACAGACTAGTAAGTAAGCACAAGGAAGCCCGTGCATACCTTGCTTACTCGTTAACCTGCCCTTGTGCATGAACAGCAAAGAGAACAGGTGCACTCTTCTTTTAGCCAACTGATTTATCCAAAGTCTGATTCACCGGGAAAAAAATCACGCAGGGAATGGTGTGCCCTTCACTTTATGAAAAGATTTACTTACCGCCTCTCCACTGAATGTTGATGTGGTTTGCTTTATTAAATAATATATGCAGGATAATTTTTCAGAAGTACTAACGTTTTCAACAGTTTGATTCTTAAAAAAGCACAACATGGATGAATCTGGAGGGCATTATGCTGAGTGAAATAAGTCAATCACAAAAGGACAAATACTGTACTAGTCCACTATTATAAAAACACAAGAAAGTGTTTCCACACACAAAGAAACAATCTTTGATGGTTATGAGGGATGGGAGGGGTGGGGAGGGAAAAACACAAACTAGATAGTAGATAAGTGGTAGCTTTGGTGAAAGCTAAGACAGTAGACGATACTGGGGAAGTTACCACAACTTGACCAAGGCAAAGTCATAGAAGCTTCACAGACACATCCAAACTCCCTGAGGGACCGAGCTACTAGGCTGAGGGCTGGGGACCATGATCTCAGGGGACATCTAGCTCAACTGGCATAACACAGTCTATAAAGAAATTGTTCTACATCCAACTGTAGAGAGTAGCATCTGGGTTCTTAAAAGCCTGCGAATGGCCATCTAAGATACACCTACTCATCCCATCCCGGTTGGAACAAGGGAGAATGAAGAAGACCAAAGACACAAGGGAAAGATTAGTCTAAAAGACTAATGGACCACAACTACCAGACTGAGCCTAGAACAACAAGGTGATGCCCAGTTACCACCACCAGCTGCTCTGGCAGGGATCACAGTAGAGGGTCCCAGACAGAGCAGGAGAAAAACGTAGAACAAAATTCAAATTCACACACACACACATACACCCCAAACCAAAAACGTTGCTGTCGAGTCGATTCTGACTCATAGCGACCCTATACGACAGAGTAGAACTGCCCCACGGTTTCCAAGGAGCAACTGGTGGATTTGAACCGCCAACCTTTTGGTTAGCAGCTGTAGCACTTAACCACTACGCCACCAGTGTTTCCCTCCCCACTCCACGCCCCCCTCCACACACAAAAAACGAGGTTTGCTGGTCTGACAGAGACTGAAGAAACCCTGAGAGTATGGCCCCCAGACACTCTTTTAGCTCAGTACTGAAGTCACTCCTGAAGTTTCCCTTCAGCTGAAGACTAGACGGATTATAGCACCAACAATAAGATACACGAGGAACAGATTTCGTAGTCTGATTCTTGCGTAGAAGACTAATGGGCACATCGGCTCAAAAGCAAGACGAGAAAGCAGGAAGGGACAGGAAAATTGGACAAACAGACACAGAGAACCCGGGATGGAGACGGGGAGAGTGTTAATACATCGAGAAGTTGGCCACAAATGTGACAAAACAATAAAGATAGAAAGGGGAAAAAAAGCACTTTCCAGTGATGCTTTGACAACTGGTATCTCATTTTATTCTCATATAATCCTCTGAAGTTGATAAGGCAGTGGTCATTATCTAAATTATAATAATAAGTAACAAAAATAAGTAACGATAACTAAGGGGAAGCCCTGGTGACGCAGTTCTGAAGCATTCCCTACTAACTGAAAGGTCGGTGATTTGAACCCACCAGCTGCTCAGCGGGAGAAAGACGTGGCAGTCTGCTTCCATAAAGATACAGCCTCGGAAACCCTATGGGGCAGTACTACTCTGTCCTATAGGGTTGCTGTGAGTCGGAATCGACTAGACAGCAATGGATAATGGTAACTAATAATGACAGTGTTGCTAGCTAACCATAGTCCGGTCACTGTTTTAATGTTTTTACATAATAAATTCTTTAAGACTACCAACAACTCTACAGGTAGGCTACTCTTGTTATCCCCACTTTATAGAGGAGGTAGTGAGTCCAGCTCTATTTCTTTCAGTTTCTCATACTGGCCATGCTCCTTTTTGCTGTAGATTTGTAAACGTGCTCTTCTCTCATATCCTCTGCTTAGAATACAAGAAGAACAAATTACCTGTGTCAGTCAATCCTTATTATAACAACACTGCATAACAACCAACCACAAAATGTTAGCTGCATCCAAAGATAAGCTTTTTTTTCTCCCATCTCTGCAGGTTGGTGAGGGCAGCTTTGCTGGTCTCACCTGAGTTTATCCATGCATCTACAGACTAGCTATAGGTCAGCTGATACAAATTTGATTGGTTAGGCAGCTGTGCTTCAAGCTATGGGTCCAATGGGCTTCGCTCTTCATGGCAGGTGAGGCTGAGGCATCTCCATATGTCTTTCATCTTCCTTAGACCATCATACTAGCTGAAGTGGTTCTTCTTACGGTAATGGCGGGGAAGTAAGAAAGGGCAAGTGGAACCATATGATGCCTCCTTGCTGGAGACCCTGAACTGGCAAACATTCCATTGAGCAGAGCAAGTCACATAGAATCAAGGGGAAGAAATGTTCACTCTACCTGTAGAGGTGGGAGTGGGGAAGGAGTGGATATTATTGAACCATAATTTAATCTACCATAGGCCCTTCTCTTCTCTGTCTCATTCCCTGCCCCCTTGGGGCTATCTCCAGCTTTCACTTTAAGCTGCAATGTAGACATTGTCACCACCAAGAGGCCTTCCTTGCAATCCAAATCAGGTTTAGCTGTTTCTCCCACCCTATACCACCTCCCTACATATTACTATCACACACTGATTTGCCTCCCAGATAGACAATAAGCTTTCAGAAGGCAGACACAAATATCTCTGTTTCATAGCCATTTTCCCAACGTCTTATCTAACTGAAGTTTAACGTATTGTTGTTGAATGACAAACACACTTTTAAGCTCTTCGCCTATGGGTTCGTTCTTCGTCTCACAAGGTCTCAGCTGGGATTAATATTTTTGGCAATGTGGTCATCAGCCTTTCCACAGGTGGCTCAGAGAAAGGCATTGTCTCTGGTAGAACAAGCGATGGGAGAGATACCCTAATTGAGCACCTCACTTCAGAAATGGGAAACTGGAAGCCCAGAGAGATGACGAGATATTTCCCCCAGGGTATCTACATATAGAAAGAGCCAGTTTTGCTATATCAAAGTAACACCGTCACTCAGCAGACTTGCCATGTTTTCTTTTCATTTCACTTCCTAGTTAGGTCTTTGTTCCTGGGTGTGCCGTTATTCTCTCTTTGTCTTGTTTCAAATCTATTATTTGACCTTCTTGGCACTGTTCTTTTCCTCCAGAGTGCTGACCCCTGCAGATGGCATCGCCCAGTTTCCCTTGCTGACTAGCTTCCAGTTGGTTGTGGCCAATGGGAAGCATAGTCAGAAGATCATAGGGAGGGAGAAAAGAGAGGTTTGGTGTATTCTTCCTTACTTTGGCGCTTTGTTTCAGGAATGTACTTCCCTCTAGTGGACCCATTCCACCATTCCTGATCTCAATGGACTCCAGTAATGCTACTTCCTTCCCTTGTCACTTCAGTCCTAGAGGCAGTGTACCGGTTGACTACTGTAGCAATAATGCTGCATGACAAACCACCCCAACACGTAGCCTCTTAGACCATGTTGTCAGTTGCTTTCATGTTGGCTTCTACTCGTGGCTACCTTATGTAAAACAGAATGAAGTATTGCTCAGTCTTGCACCACCTTCATGATTATTAGTATGCTTAAGCTCCTTGTTGTGGCTATTGTGTCAATCCATCACATCGAGGGTTTCCCTTGGTCTTAAATCACTGTTGTTTTTAAGTGCCATTGACTCAGTTCTGACTCAAAGGGACTCTGTGTATAACAGTATAAAACACTGGTCAGTCCTGCACCATCCTCTCAATTGTGTGTGTCAATTCATCTCATGGAGGGTCTTCCTCTACTTTGCTGATCCTCTACTTTACCAAGCATAATGTCCTTCTCCAGGGACTGGTCCCTCCTGATAACATGTCCAAAGTACATGAGACGAAGTCTTGCCATCCTTGCTTCTAAGGAGCGTTCTAGATGGTACTTCTTCCAAGGCAGAATTGTTCATTCTTCCGGTAGTTCATGGTATATTAATATTCTTTTCAACACCGTAATTCAAAGGCTTCAGTTCTTCTTCAGTCTTCTTTATTCATTGTCCAACTTTCCCATGCATATGAGGCCACTGAAAATACCATGGCTTGGATCAGGCACATCTTAGTTTTCAAAGTGACATCTATGCTTTTTAACACTTTAAAGAGGTCTTTTGCAGCAGATTTGCCCAATGCAATACGTCATTTGATTTCTTGACTGCTGCTTCCATGGGTGTTGATTATGGATCCAAGTAAAATGAAAGCCTTGACAACTTCAATATTTTCTCCATTTATCATGATGGTGCTTATTGGTCCAGTTGTGAGGATTTTTGTTTTCTTCATGTTGAGATGTAATCCATATTGAAGGCTGTAGTCTTTGATCTTCATCAGTAAGTGCTTCAAGTCCTCTTCACTTTCAGCAAGCAAGGCTGTGTCATCCATATATCGCAGGTTGTTAATGAGTTTTCCTTCAATCCTGCTGTGGTGTTCTTCTTCATATAGTCCATCTTTTTCAATTATTTGCACAGCATACAGATTGAATAAGTATGGTGAAAGGGTACAACCCTGATGCACACCTTTCCTGACTTTAAACCACACAGTATCCCCTTATTCTGTTCGTACAACTGCCGCTTGGTTTATGTGCAGGTTCTGCATGAGCACAACTATGTGTTCTGGAATTCCCATTCTTCACAATATTATCCATAATTCATTATTATTCACACAGTCAAATACATTTGCATAGTCAATAAAACACTGGTAAACATCTTTCTGGTATTCTCTGCTTTCAGTCATGATCCATCTGATGTCAGCAATGAGATCTCTCATTTCACATCCTCTTCTGAATCTGGCTTGAATTTCTGGCAGTTCCCTGTCGATGTACTGCTGTCACCACTTTTGAATGACCATCAGCAAAATTTTACTTGAGCGTGACATTAATGATATTGTTCAATAATTTCAGCATTCAGTTGGATTGATTGGGAATAGGCATAAATATGGATTTCTTCCAATCAGTTGGCCAGGTAGCTGTCTTCCAAATTTCTTGGCATAGATGAGTGAGCACCTCCAGCGCTGCATCTGTTTGTTGAAACATCTCAACTGGTATTCCATCAGTTCCTGGAGCTTTGTTTTTTTGCCAGTGCCTTCAGGGCAGCTTGGCTTTCTTCTTTCAATACCATCGGTTCTTGATCATATGCTACCTCCTGAAATGATTCAACATTGACCAGTTCTGGTACAGAGACTCTGTGATTCCTTCTCTCTTCTTTTGATGCTTCCTACGTTGTTTAATATTTTCCCTATAGAATCCTTCAATATTGCAACTTGAGGCTTAAATTTTTTCTTCAGTTCTTTCAGCTTGAGAAACGCCAAGAATGTTCTTTCCTTTTAATTTTCTAAGTCCATGTCTTTGCATATTTCATTATAATACTTTATTTTCTCTTATCAAGCTGCCCTTGGAAATCTTTTTTTCAGCTCTTTTACTTTATCATTTCTTCAGTTCACTTTAGCTGCTCTACATTCAAGATCAAGTTTCAGAGTCTCTTCTGACTTCCATTTTGATCTTTTCTTTCTTCCCTGTGTTTTTTAATGTCCTTTTGCTTTCTTCATGTATTATGTCCTTGATGTCATCCCACTACTCTCCTGGTCTTTGGTCATTAATGTTCAATGTGTCAAATCTATTCTTGATATGGTCTCTAAACTCAAGCAGGATATACTCAAGGTCGTATTTTGGCTCTCATGGACTTGTTTTAATTTTCTTCACCTTCAACTTGAACTTGCTTATGAGAAATTGGTGGTCTGTTTCACAGTCAGCCCCTGGCCTTGTTCTGACCCGTAAACCATAAGCAATTATTATTGCTTATAACCCAACAGGTCGGCTGGGCAGCACTGAATAATAACTGGATTTGATTAGATAGTTTTCATCTGAACTGAGGCTCACTCAAATGTCTGGTTATTAAGTAGGCTGGTTGTGGCTTGGGTGGCTCAGCTTTGCTCCACATGGTGTCTCATCCTCCAGCAGGTTAGCTCAGGCTTGTTCTCACAGTGATGGGAGCTTTGCAACAGAGAAAAGTGGAAATGTGTCAGTTTATTTTCAAAGCTTTGCTGGCATCAGGTTGTTACTG
This sequence comes from Dugong dugon, assembly GCA_030035585.1. Taxonomy (NCBI): domain Eukaryota; kingdom Metazoa; phylum Chordata; class Mammalia; order Sirenia; family Dugongidae; genus Dugong; species Dugong dugon. Next base: position 12,795,081 of record CM057480.1, on the reverse strand, counting down.
CCCCATTGGTCAAAGAAAATCACATGGCTGAGACAGAGTCAGAGTGGGATGGGACTACAAAGTTAAAGGACAAATTAATTGAGGCTATTCATGCTATAAATCTACCACGAGAGATAATGGCTTCCCACTCTCATTGGTCTCTAAAAAAAAAAAAAACCAAAAACCAAACCCATTGCCATCGAGTCAATTCCGACTCATAGTGACCCGTAGGACAGAGTAGAACTGCCCCATAGAGTTTCTAAGGTGGATTCGAACCGCCAACATTTTGGTTAGCAGCCTGAGCTCTTAACCACTTCACCACCAGGGCTTCCTATTCATAACTGGAGTTCTCAGAATTTTAAAAATAATGGAACAGAGCAAGTATTTAAAGCTACGATTCAAGATGTTTCTGTTTTTTCAGAATTAAAATAAAACTGGACTCAGAATCGTATCTTAAGGCACAGTGAAAGTTTGCTCTGCAAAGGGGCCCTTTAGAGTCTTGTCTAAGGTGAATTACTACCTAAAAAATCCATCTTTATTTGTTCATACACCCTTTTAACTGTCTTTATTTGATTATACAGACTTTTACTTAGTGGGTTGATTTGGACCTTGAGTAACTTACTAAATGTCTCAAAACCTTAGTTTTTTCATCTGTAATATGGAGATAGTAACAGTGCCTTCGTAAGGTGGTTGAGAGAATTTAAAGAGTTTATCCTCACAAAATATTTGCAGACTAAGTAGCAAACTAATAAATATTCACTAACTGGAAAAAAAAGAAGACTGGGAGACAATGTCACCAAAGAACGACTACAAATGGTCAACAAAGACACGGAAAGATTCTCAAACTCAAGAGTGCTAAGAAAAACGCAAAGTAAACAAACAATACAATATTATTTATTCCCATCAGGCTGACTAAAAATTAAAGAGAAAAATTGATGCATATGCAGCCATTAAAAATAAATGAATTTAGTATATATCCATTGATTTGGAAAGCAAGACAAAGAAAAGTACACATTTCTTAAATTCTACTTTATAAAAACAAGGATAATCCAAATATGAATATATGTTTATATATATTATATGAAGATGGAGAAACTGTGGAAGGATACTTACTCGGTTGTGAGCATGGATTACCTGGACACGGTCAGGGAGGGAGAAAGAAGAGTGATGTTGGGGAGGATGGAGAGCTTTGTGAAAGATGAGAACTGAGAGATGAAGCACATGGATTCTGAAGTTAGACTCACTAGGCTAGAATTCCCACTCCACCAAGTCATTTAACCTCTCTGCACTGTAGTTCCCTTATCTGTGTAACAAGGGCAGTAATAGTGTACCTCATAAGGCTGTTGTGAAATTCAATTCACTACTACATATAAAGTGCTTACAATAAGTTCCAGCCCACTGAAAATATCAGATAAATGTTTGTATTATTATTACATGTATGCATATATGTGAAAATCATGGACCTCATGTGTTTCAGAGCAGAACTGCTCCACAGAGTTTTCTTGGCTATAGTCTTTATGGAAGAAGATAACCAGGTCTTTCTTCCTCAGTGCCACTGGGTGGGTCCAAATCGCCAATCTTTAGCTTAGTAGTCGGGTGCAAGCCTCTTGCACCGCATGTGGGGTCACCATGAGTTGGACTCAACTTGATGGCAACAAGCATGTAAAAAGAAATTTTGAAGTAAACTAATATCCTCCAGTGCCTCCCTGGTGCCCCAAAAAAATCAGCTGGGTTTGAATCCTAGTTCTGTGACTTATTCAACTGTGTGCTCATGGCCAATGTATTTGCCAGAGGAACTTTACTACAGATGGCTGATCATTGCTCATCTCTACTAGTGGCAAATAGGAGAATGTACGTTTCAGACATTATACATAGGCCAAGTGGGGGTGTACATGGAAGAGCTAAGGTAGCACAATAGACAGGGCTCTGGGGAGAGATGAAACATGAACTTGGAGTTTAATTCTGCTCCACATTATCTGTGCAATTGTAGGCCAGGTACTCAACTCCCTGGGCCTCTATTTCCTGGCACTTAAAATGAGATGATACCTACCTTGCAGTACGTTTAAAAAAAACAAAACAAACAAACCCATTGCTGTCGAGTCGATTCCGACTCATAGCAACCCTATAGGACAGAGTAGAACTGCCCCATAGGGTTTCCAAGGAGCAGCTGGTGGATTCAAACTGCTGACCTTTTGGTTAGCAGCTGAGCTCTTAACCACTGTGCCACCTGGACTCCTGTACTACATTAATGAAGATTAAAATGCATATGGAGCACTGAACTCAGTGCCCGACACATAGCAAGCCCTCATCAAGGGTTAGTTTTTACTTTTATTACTCTATTCCAAGTAATGGAGTGGCTGGTGGTTTCAAACTGCTGACCTTTAAGTTAGCAGCCTAGCTCTTAGGCACTGTGCCACCAGGGCGCCAAAGGAAAAGGGAGAAGGGCAGAAAGCAAATCTGGACCAAGAAAGGAGGTGCTGATTAGCAGAAAACTTAGCAAGAAACTTCAGTTAGATTTTCTGCTGCACTGGATTGATTCGTTGTTTAGCACTGGATCTGGCATTAACAGTGGCTTATTGAGAAAAGAGATCGTTTGTTAGTGAGTGGGTGGGTGGCAGTAAGTGGCAAAGCCCCTGGCAAGAAGATGGACATTTGGCAAAAGAATGAAAGAAGTGGAAGCAGCTGAGAGAGCAAGGCAGAGTGCGTGCTAGGCCACTCTGTGGATCCAAAGCCCGGAACCAGCCCCTCTGAGACCATGCTGGAAGCATCCCTGAAGCATCGCTGGGGTGTGTTTTCCTGCCCTCTTTCTGTGTGTTGACAGAAACGTGAAGTTTGGGTTTCTTTTAAAGGCTACCTTCTGCCCTCTGCTCCAAAGCCTCAGGAATCACAAAAACACTAATAATGAAAACCACAACAATAACATAAGCAGAAAGTCATAAAAAAATACCCCACAACCTAGCGAAGCAAGCTGGCAGGATACTGGCAGCTTCTTCCCAAGGTCTGCTCTGACAGTGGCCCAGGACACACGTCAGGACATTGTTGGCCTCCATAGTTAGCGAGGAGCCACCAGCAAGGGGCCCTGGGGCTCTGAGACTCCCACAAGAGCTCAGGCATGACTCTGCACCAGACGGCCCTAGCTTTAACTCCACTTCTCCTACCATTTACTGAGAGCCCTCAGGAGCCCATTGTACCCAGGCTTTCATAGACATTAAACAACCTGTGAGGTTAGTTTTATCCTTATACTTTGTAGAGAATCCTCCAGGAAGCTAAGAACTTGACCCCTATCTTAGTCATCTAATGCTGCTATAACAGAAATACCACAAGTAGATGGCTTCATTCAACAAGTAGAAATTTATTCTCTCAGAGTCTAGGAAGCTAGAAGTCCAAATTCAGGGTGCCAGATCCAGGGGAAGGCTTTCTGTCTCTGTCGGCCCTGAAGGAAGGTCCTTGTCATCAATCTTCCCCTGGTCAAGGAGCTTCTCAGCACAGGGATCCTGGGTCCAAAGGATTTGCTGTGTTCCCAGTGCTTCTTTCTTGGTGGTATGAGGTCCCTAACTCTCTGCTCACTTCCCTTTCCTTTTATCTCTTGTAAGATAACAGGTGATGCAGGCCACACCTCAGGGAAACTTTCTTTACATTGGATCAGGGACATGACCTGAGTAAGGGTGTTACATCTCACCTTAGTCCTCTTTAACATAATCTAATCTTGCCTCATTAACCACAGGCAGAGATTAGGATTTACAACACATAGGAAAATTACATCAATCACAAAATGGAGAACAACCACACAATACTGGGAATCATGGCCTGACCAAGTTGACATAATTTTGGGGGACACAATACAATCCATGATGTCCCCCAAACACTCAGTGTCTAGGTATTGGATCTGAGAGATAGTCCAAAACTTGTGATTCCAAATTGAGTTGTGCTGTCTGCTTGCAAATGAGTGGAGGATGTTGTGGGGTGGGCCCTAAGGTGGAGTCTGGGGATAGAAAGGCAGGCAAGATCATGGCCAACCTGCAGCTCAGGTCTTTCGTGGTAGAAGGACCTACAGAGACCTCTTTCTCTCTCCCCATTTTAGAGGATCCCTCCAGTTTCTTCTGGAAAGACTTGCCTGTTTACAGTCCTTTAAGGTTCCTGGGAGTTCGTTTCCTCCACTAGTTTGTCTCTGTTTCCTCTTCCAGAAAGTAGCAACCACTCCCCTGGACGTGCAGAGAGGAAATGAGAAAATGCCAGGAGAGCCGTCTGAGAACTTTGTGATATGAAAACGGGGCACTATATGTGAAACGTATGTGAAAATCAGGAGCAGATTATCCAACAGGCAAGGTAAGCACAGTGCTTACCTGGCTTACCAGATCATCTGCAGTGAACAATTTTACATGGGTTTCACCACATGGGAAACCATGTGAAATTGTTCGCTACGGATTAGTAAGTAAGCACAAGTAAGCCTGTGCTTACCTTACTTACTGGGTAATCCACCTCGGTCAGGGATTGTTCATCTGAAAAGAGGCTTTGATTCTGTAGGAAGGTGCTGTGGGGTTGGGAGAGAGACAGATGCCAGCCGTACCTAGAAGCCAAACCTCTGATGTGGTGAAAAAATGTGAAGTTGTTCACTACAGATGATTTGGTAAACAAGGTAAACACCGAGCTTACCTTGCCTACTGGATAATTCACCCCTGGTGAAAATGCTTAAGTAAACTGAAGTTCATTTAATTACTGTCATTGGCTTAGCACATAGGTTCTCAAACTATAGCATGTGTTAGAATCACCTAGAAGGCTTATTAAACCATGGATTGCTGGGACTCAGTCCCCGAGTGTCTGGTTCAGGTAGGGGTGGGACCTGAGGATTTGCATGTTTTAGAATTAGGATTGGATGCTGGCATGGACCACACTGTCAGAACCATTGTCTTACCAGAATGGTGCCACTCAAAGGTGTCACTCATGCTTGAGTGACAATCTCTCCGTCCTCATGGACCCTGATGGCGAGACTATATCTCACATACTTTGGACATGTTATCAGGAGGGACCAGTCCCTGGAGAAGGACATCATACTTGGTAAAGTAGAGGATCAGCGAAAAAGAGGATGACCCTCAATGAGATGAACTGACACAGCGGCTGCAACAATGGGCTCAAGCATAACAACGATTGTGAGGATGTCGCAGGACCGGGCAGTGTTTCGTTCTGTTGTACATCGGGTCATTATGAGTTGGAACTGACTCAAGGGCACCTAACAACAACAGCATGGACCCTCACTTTGAAATCTACTTAATCCAAGATTGTTGTCAATTTGATTCCCTGCTGCCTTACCTAATGCTAATTTTAAGCCTCCCCTCACCTGGCCAGTTCACTGGACTGTGTGATTACTTACTCTCAGCATTTAATTGCCTAAAACAATAAAATAACTATCCAAATGCCACGTCTGGCAGATGTAGGCTATTGCCTGTAACTGACATTTTCACCACTGTCACTTTAAATATCTCGGGAGCTATCACCTCTTGGGCACTAACCAGCCTGTTGTTTGGGAAAATATCAACCCCTCTCAAAATAGAAACACATTCTACAGACCGTTAATGCCTCTCTCTAGAAAAATAAGGACACTATATTACTGCTGGGTAGTTGTTTATGCCTTCTAAAGCATATTGATGTATGCTATTTCATCCTGTCATAATATTTTTTAAACTAGTTCACATTATTACCATTTTATATAAAAGGAAACTATGCTTGTTTCAACTATTTAGCAAATACACATACTCTCCTTATGATGCCACATCTCCCCTAAGGGTCACTTCAGTGTCACGTCAACCCATGATGCTTCAGAGCTCTCCACAGACCAAGAGAGTTGATGAAATAGATTCAGCTTTTAACATCTGGATAGAACATTATGGAAACACCACGCATGAAGACAGTGAAGCAGAAGATTGAATAGGTTCTGGATAATTTTAGTGCGGATGAGTGGCAATGATAATAATGGAAAACGGGCTCTCTCTTTTCTGTAAACCAGTTTGTGGCATGAAAATTAAGGTCAATACGGTCTACACAGCAAGTACAAAGATCACTGAGGCAGAGTAGGTAATGGCAGGCATTGCAGTCAGCCAGGGTTGAGTTTGAGTACCTCTCTATAGAACCCTGGGCAAGTTGCTTGATATTTCTCAGCCTCTGTTCAGTATTCAAACAACGGTTAGTTAGAAGGGTTCTTAAGAGAGGGAAGTATATATGTATTCCATTGAAGTATGTTGGAGTTGGCCATGTAACTTGCTTTGCCCAATGAAATGCTTAGTGTACGTGATGCAAGCAAAGACATGAATCAAGTTTTTGATGTTGGACATGCCTTCATGCGCTTCTTCCGTTGTTGTGTAAAAAGCATCCCACACACAGCTACTGCACCTTCATCCTGGGCCCCAGAATTAACCCCTATGGAGAAAACCTCAGTCTAACCCACAGCAAGGAGGTAAGGTCAGCTGGCTCCAAAACACGAAGCAGAGCCACTCAACTGAGCCCAGCCAATATCAACCAATCGAAAACCTATCATGAAACATCAGAATAAACACTTGTTACGACTGACTTTTGTTACAAAGAATTATTGTAGCAATCGATGACTGATACAGAACTTTTAAGCTCAAAGAAGTTATAAAACTTTCCCAACATTACACAGATGATCAGTAGTAAGATGAGATTCATGCTTAGAGCTGTTACATTCTGAGTAGGTTGCTTTTCCCACAGTACAGCTCAGTTTTTTCGCAGATCCTTTCAGGCACCCTCTTCATAGCCCCATGTTCAGTGGGATGGTTTTACGGAGGCAGAGCAAAGTAATATACTTTCTTCTTCTGGCTCTATACGTGACAACAGATGCTACATGTCTTGTTAATGGAAGACTTAAGACCATATAACTCAACAGGTCTAGAGAGTAAGGAGAGGGAATATAGCACTGTGAGTAAGAGCACAGACTTGGAATCAGACAAGCTTAGGCTTCAATCCTGGTTTTTGGAAACCATGCCACCAATATCTGAAATACCATCAAGGTCACTCATGGTGGACAGGTTTCAGCAGAACTTGCAGACTCAGACAGACTAGGAAGAAAGTCCTGGAGATCTACTTCTGAAAACTAGCCAATGAAAACCTATGGATCACAGCAGAACATTGTCTAACTCACCTGCTTTGGACACTTCATCTGGGGGATATCACTGAAGGAAGACAATCATGTTTGGTGAAGTAGAGGGCCAGTAAGGGTGAGGGAGAGCCTTAGTGAGATGGATTGGCACATTAACTGCTACGATGGCCTTACACATGCTGGAAATTGTGAGGATGATGCAAAACCAGACAATGTTTCATTCCGTTGTACATGAGGTCGCCATGAGTCAGAGTTGACTCAATGGCAGCTATCTATTTATCTCTCTATCTCTGTCTATCTACCTACCTACCTATCTACATGTCTACCTACCTAGCTATCTATCTACCTAACATTTGGAGAAATTATTTAATTTTCTCCAAAACTTCAGCGTTGTCAAGTGTAAAATTAGGGTAGTAATATGGACCTTACAAGATTGTCCTAAAGATAAATGATCTAATATGAAAATAGGGCGTGACACTGTAGGTTTAAGAACATGGGTTCTGGAGTCAAGCTGTCTAAGCTTATATACTTGATCTTCCATTTAATGTGTGAGCTTAGGTAAGTTCATAAACTCTCTGCGCATTAGTTTAATTTTGTGTAAAATGGGAACACAAACTGTACTTATCTCAGGGTTATTGCATGTGTTAGTTTGTAAAGCTACGTTCCAAAATGATTTGACTATTTGATTGTTAGTCAGCCATTCAGGTAGCTTTGATAGGAAGTGAGATATCCATTTTTGTCCATGTATGAAAGAAACTCAAGCCTCACTACTGCCCAGCCATGTTATTCCACATATTCTGCCGAGTGCTCTGGGTTGTGGACACGACAGATTCCTGGGAATGCCTGGGGCACAAACTTGCTCAGGAGCACTTGGAAGCCTTTCCCAGAGGACTCCAAGAAATCCATACTTTTCAGGGCCTGAGGGCTGGCTTGAGCAAAAGTGGTAAGAACTAGGGGAATTTGCTATTCGCCCCTTCTGCACCCACAGGCTCTGAAGTTCTAAGGAAGCAGACTGATGTGGCTCAGATTCTAAAGAAATGTCAGTGAATGATACAGAGTTTTAATATAATTATTAATTTTTAAAAAATATATAGGCATTTTCACCCTTGTAACTCTGGTCCATGTAGTGACGGTGACAAGTTAAACTACTCTAAATGGTATACATACACGCACACACACACACACATATATGCACACACCGTTCCTCTTAAGAACCCTTCAAACTGAATATTGTTATCTACATTTTAAAGATGGGAAGAAAGAGGCTGAGAAAGGTTAAGGCACTTGCCTGGGGCTATAGGAGAGTTAGCTAAATCCCAACCCTGTCTGACTGCAATGCCTGCTATTACTGCCTCAGTGACCCTTGGACCTGCTATATAGACCACACTCACCATAACGTTCATGGCATTAAGTGGCTAACAGAGAAGAGAGAGCTCATTCTTCCATTACTATCGTTACTGCTCATCCATGCTGAAATCATTCAGAAGCTACTCAGTCTTCTGGTTCACTGGTGACATGCATGGCATTTCCACAATGTTCCATTGAGAAGTTAAACACTGAATCTATTTCATCAAGTCTCTCTTGGTCTATGGAGAATGCTGAATCATCAGAGACTGACGGCTGATGCGACCCTCAGGGCTGTGGCATCACCCACCCACCCCGTCATCAGATAACCAAGTTTTTGCATCTGAATCAGAATCTGAGATTATTATGAATAGGAAGGAAACTATTGCTCTGTCGTTCCAAATAAGAAACAGATCCCATGTATGTAAGCACGCAGGGAGCATTAAAAAGAGGGACAGAAACGTGTTGCATCTTTTTAACTGAGAACAGCGATTCTATTTCCTCTTAACTTCAGGTCCCTGACATGCCTCATTCAGGTTGTTGGTTATGTTGGCCTTTGCAGAGTGGCCCATTTGGCTCAAGATGATTTAGGGGATACCCTCAGAGTCTGCTGTGACGCTAAAGGACTCTTGATCGAGAAAGAAATTCTACGGGGCATATTTACTATTCCCCCTGCATCCCTAATCGCAGAAAAGAGATGAAAAATATATGCAAAATAATCATTGCTGTTCTTAGCTGCCCATCGAGTTGGCACCTGGCTCATGATGACCCCATACACAACAAAATGAAATGCTGCCCAGTCCTGTGCCATCCCCATAATTAGATGTGGATCAGATCACCGTGATCCACAGAGCTTTGATTGGCTGATTTTTAGAAGTAGGTCACCAGGTCTTTCTTCCTAGTCCGTCTTAGTCTGGAAGCTTCACTGAAGCCTGTTCAGCATCATAGCTGACAGATGGGTTGTGGTTGTGCATAAGTTGCATTGGCTGGAAATTGAACCCAAATCGCCTGCATGGAAGATGAGAATTTATCACGGAACTACCACTGCCCCCAGAATAATTGTAGAAGTTTAATTCTTAAAATACATTAGCAAGTATTTACTGTAAACCAAGGGGAAAAAAATGTTTGGCTATAAAATGTTCCCAGGAAACAAAACTATGTGAGAGAAACAGCAAGTATGGAGATAGAGTTGAAAATCTTGTTGCAGTGACCCTTCTGGACGCGTGTCGCCGAAGAAAGCAGAAGAAGCAGGATGGAAGAGGTATAAATTGTGAATGATTATTCTGGCATCTCTCAGTTCTGATCAACTTGTCAACACAGTGCATGCGACCATGTTTCAGAACCAAGGACGCTGAATAACATTTAGTATTTTTGTCTTGGTGTCCCAAAGAACTAGATGATTGAGAACAACTCCATTTTATGGTGGATGTGTATCCAGCTGCAGGAAGGAGTATTAGGGAGGAGGTTTTTTGTTTGTTTGTTTTTTTGCACTTCTCCATTGGCAGCTGAAAATCTCCTTGGACTGAAGCCCTCAGCTATACTCCTCTTGAGTGTCAATTTCCAGTCTTTTTAAATGCATCTCTTAATGAATACTAATGTTCTCATAAGAACCAACCCAGTGGCCAGCAAAACCCTGACAAGAAAAATTTGCTTTGATATGTGCCCATCGTTCAGGATCTTGTTGGTCATGGGAGTTGCTGAATCTGTTGACAAACCCCAGAAGATACTGTGTGGAAAGTTTTCAGGAAAACAGTTGCATCTCACCATCTAGACTTCTCCAGAGGGACCCAGATGTGGGGCATGAAGTGAGTGAGCTCCCATTCTTTCTGAAGAAGGAGAAAAAAAAACTGTTAGGCTGCAGATGAGATTACACAATGGTTTGTCAAACCCAGCCTTTGCTGAAATCTTGTCCAAAGATTTAGCAGAGACATTATCCTTGTAAACCCTGATGGACATAGAAGGAAAGCATGACCGGAGTTTGGAAATATTTATGGGGAACTGCCTCCTCAGAAGGATATCACAAAAATAAGGGACTCAAGCATCTCTGACACCAGTGGGACTCTGGAATTGTGTTCGTGGAGGTAAAATAACTTCATGGAGGTAAAAAGCGGTAAAGTGGGGAAAAGCACTAGATTGGGAGTGTGTGGACCTAACATTTATTCCCTGCTCTGCTACTTACTAGCTCTGTGACTTTGAGCAAGTCACTTTTGCTCTCTTGGGACCTTAGCTTTCTACTCTGTAAAATAAGTAGAGTCCTTCATTGTTCAGTAGTAAAGTCCCTAGGTATAATTGAATTAAACTAAAAATTCACTTTCCAATTCATACTAGTCACATTTCAAGTGCTCAATAGCTACATGTGGCTAGTGGCTACCATATTGGATAGCACAGATTATAAACCGTTTCCATCATTTCATCTATTGAATAGTACTGGTAGAAATGATGTATCTGGTCTTTTCTAACTTAAAAATTATAAATCCATGTCCACGTACCATCTTTGCAAGCCAGGATTATAAAGCATGGACTCCTGGCCCTAGAACAGCAGCCTTTGTCCACTGAACATGATCATGAGGGTGGCATTTGTAACAGAGTAGGGAGGTGTTGGCTGGAATTGGCATTCACCCACCAAGCAGATGCAACAGGAACACTATGGAAAATCCCACTAATGGGGAATGGAAGGAGCTGGCTGGCCAGATGGCACTCCTGGATTCCTAGTCCCAACCTCCCACTTGGTCAAACCTCTGAAAGGAGCAGAAATATGAGCCTCCAAAGAACAAGACCTTTTATTGTATACTTACTCATAACCAGCTAACTCAGGATAACACACAATTTAGAACCTGATTAATGCTATAGGACCTAAACCCCCAAAGAACCTACCTCCAAAGAAGCTAGCCTCATGGATTTACCTTCCCAGCAAGCCGTGAAGACATGCAACCCATAGTTACTATTCCTTTGTGCCTGAGAACATGGTGCTCATAGAACCAAATGAAGATACATTGGTTGCTTAGCTCCTGTTATTTCCTTGGACACAGCTGACGTTTTCTTGCTATTGTAGGGGTTGGGTTTTTCATTTTTGATCCACGAGAGTTCTGAGCACAGTAGAGGGGTATCGTTGGAAGGATATGGGGATCCAGAACAAATGGAAATAACTCTTGCACATTATTCATTCTAATGGGGTGCAACTGAATCCACACTTGACTCTCATTTAATCATGGCTTCTTGGCCTGGAAAGCTGAGCCAATGGAAAATCTATTTATATCAACCTTTTAATCCAAAGTTTACATTGTCTACCCAACCTATGTCAGCCCTTCCTCTAATAAGACTGGTTACTAACATTTACATAGCACTAGGAGCCCTGAAGAGCCCTGGTGGTACACTGGTTATGTGCTCAGCTGCTAACCAAAAGGTTGGCGGTTCCAACTCACCAGTCTTTCCACAGGAGAAAGCTGTGGAAATCCACTCCTGTAAAGATTACAGCCTTGGAAACCCTATGGTGCAGCTCTACTCTGTCCTATAGGGTCACTATGAGTCGGAATCAACTTGACAGCACACAGCAACAATGATAGGAGTTCTAGCGGTGCAATGTTAAGCCCTCAGCGGCTATCACTAGCCACTTGGAAGAAGTCAAAGCTGCTCTGAAGACATTGGCAAAATTAAGTCTTCAGGAATTGACAGAATACCAATTAAGATGTTTCAGCAAATAGATGCAACACTGAAAGTGCTCACTCATCTCTTCCAAGAAATTTTGGAAGACAGTTATCTGGCCAGCTTACTGGAATAGACCCATATATGTGCCCATTCCAAAGAAAGGTGATCAATCAGAGTGCAGGAATTACTGAACAATGTCATTCATATTTTCAATCGCCTCATATGCATGGGAAAGCTGGACAATGACTAAGCAAGACCAAAAAAGAACTGGAGCCTTTGAATTACGGTATTGTGGAAGAATATCAAATACATTAGACTGCCAGAAAAACTAACAAATCTATCTTGGAAGAAGTAAGCCAGAATGCTCCTTGGAAGTGAGGATGGTGAGACTTTGTTTCATGTCCTTTGGACATGTTATCAGGAGGGACCAGTCCTTAGAGAAGGCCATCATGCTTGGTAAAGTAGAGCATCAGCGAAAAAGAGGAAGAGCCTCAGTGAGCTGGACTGACACGGTGGCTGCAACAATGAGCTCAGGTATAACAAGATCATGAGGACGGCGTGGGACGGGGTAGTGTTTTGTTCTGTTGTACATAGGGTCACTATGAGTCAGAAATGACTTGACGGCACCTAAGAACAACCACACACCATCCTTTAAAGCAGTGATATGCGATAGTTCAATGCTTTCCCTAAAACACTGACGTACATGAGAAGTACATGAGAATTTAAAAAACGGGGTTGTCTGAGAGCAGCATCTCTCATACTTACTTTGTATTAAGTGTTACTTAATCACGGATGGCAAATGTTCCCAAGGTTGTTTCCTGGAGACAGAGACCTGCTCTGAGAAGTTTTAATGCCATGCCTAGTTCTCCTATCTCCAACATTTCCATTTCCAACACGTGCACACACACCCCTCAATCTGAGATCCAGTTAAGTTCCAGTAGCAAGGTCTGTAAACCTCTAGCATTCCATTTTCCAGGCTCTATTATTTCTGCTCATTTCCTTTCATGCCCTCACTGCCGATTCCCATTCCCGAAATGATGAACGCCTCTCTGGAGGCAGAATATGCACATTTTAGTTCCAGCCATTGCTAGGTTTGAATCTGCCAATATGGAAAACTTTCTTAGCCCCTGGGAATCCCATTCTCCTGATCAGTAAAATAAAGTTAGTGTTATTACCATCTTCATAGGATCAGTGGGTGCACATAAAAAGCCTGGCAAATAATTGATGTTTAAACTATCAGTTTCTTTCACCTATTTCTTCCTTTCTTATTCCCAGGGTCTGGAAAATGTTAGCTATTAAAAAGTACTTGTTAACTGTGTATCTGAATGAAAGACTGTTTGGATGGGGATGAGTTCTCAGCGAGTGACAATGGTTCTGAACTTGACCCAGCAAAAACATCCTCTAGGTACACTTCTTTTCCTTTTTTTTTTTTAATTGTACTTCAAGAACAAATAGTTTCTCATGAAACAGTAGTACACATATTGTTTTATGACATTGGTTGACAACCCCACAACATGTCAACCCTCTAACTTCTCAGCCTTGTTTTTTTTGGTGAAAATACACATAGCCAAAGATAAACCATTTCAAAAATTTCTACATGCACAGTTCAGTGACACTGACTACGCTCTTCCAATTGTGCTGTTATTCTCACTTAAGATGAAGGCTTACAGAACAAAATGGTTTCTCATTTCACAGTTACTGCAAATATTGCCCTATGACAATGGTTAACAATCTCACAACACATCGACAATATCCTTACTCAACCTTGGGTTCCCTATCACCAGCTTCGTTGTCCCCTTCTGCCTTCTGGCCCTTGTCACTGGACTCCTGTACCTCATTAGTCTCATTTGGGTTTACTGGGCTGTCCACTCCCAGGCTGAATGGTGAACCTCGAAGATAACTTCACCACTGAGCTAAAAGGGTGTCTGGGAGCCATACTCTTGGGGTTTTTCCAGTCTCCTTTAGGCCAGTAAATCTGGTCCTTTTTTTTGTGAGTTAGAATTATGTTCTACATCCTTCTCCAGCTCTGTCCAGAACCCTCTGTTGGGATCCTGGTCAGAGCAGTCAGTGGTGGTAGTCGGGCACCATCTAGCTGTACTGGACTCAGTCCGGTGGAGGCCTTGGTAGCTGTGGACAATTAGTCCTTTGGACTAATCTTTTCCTTGTATCCTGTTCTGTTCATTCTCCCTTGCTTCCGAAGGGATGAGACCAGTGGAGTATCTTAGATGGCCACTCACAGGCTTTTAAGACCCCAGACACTACTCACCAAGGTAGAAGGTAGAGCATTGTCTTTATAAGCTGTGTCATGCCAACTGAGCTAGATGTTCCCCGAGACCATGGTCCCCACAGCCCTCCGCCCAGCAATTCAGTCCCTCAGGGAGTTTGGATGTGTCTATGGGGCTTCCATGACCTTTCCTCGTACAAGTTATGCTACTTTCCCTTGTATTGTGTACTGTCTCACCCTTCACCCAAGATACCACTTATCTATTGACTATTTAGTATTCCCCCCCCCCCCACCCATCCCTGGTAACCAACAAAGATTTACATTTTGTGTGTGAACTTTTTCATGGGTTTTTACAATCCAGGTCTCATACAATATTTGTCTTTTTGTGACTGACTTATTTCACTCAGCATAATGTCCTTCAGTTTCATCCATGTTACGAGAAGCTTCACAGATTCATCATTGTTCTTTCTCGTTGCATAGTACTCGATTGTGTGTATGTACCATAGTCTGTTTATCCATTCATCTGCTGATGGGCATCTAGGTTGTTTCCAACGTTTTGCTATTGTGAACAATGCTGCCATGAACATAGGTGTGCATATGTCTATTCCAGTGATGACTCTTATTTCTCTAAGATATATTCCTAGGAGTGGAATTGCTGGATCGAATGGTATGTCTATTTCTAGCTTTCTGAGGAAGCGCCATATCATTTTCCAAAATGGTCGTATCATTTTGCATTCCCACCAGCAGTGCATAAGAGTTCCAATCTCCCCGCAGCCCCTCCAACATTTGTTATTTCCAGTGTTTTTGATTCCTGCCAGTAATGCCAGGGTGAGATGGTATCTCATTGTGGTTTTAATTTGCATTTCTCTAATGGATAGTGATCATGAGCATTTCCTCATGTGTCTGTTGGCCATTTGAATGTCTTCTTTGGTGAAGTGTCTGTTCATTTCCTTTGCCCATTTTTTGATAGGATTATTTGTCTTTTGTTGTAGAGGTGTTGGATTTTCTTGTAGATTATGGAGATTAGACCTTTGTCTGACTTGTACTGTCCAAAAATCTTTTCCCAGTCTGTAGGTTCTCTTTTTACTCTTTTGGTGAAGTCTTTTGAAGAGCATAGGTGTTTGATTTTTAGAAGATCCCAGTTATCTAGCTTATCTATTGGGGTTTGTGCGTTGATGGTTATGGGTTGTATGCTGTTAATGCCGTGTATTAGGGCCTGAGTGTTCATCCTATTTTTTCTTCTATGAACTTTATAGTTTTAGGCTTTGTATTCAGGTCTTTGATCCATTTTGAAGTAGTTTTTGTATATGGCGTGAGGTATGGGTCCTGTTTCATTTTTTTGCAGATGGATATCCAGTTTTGCCAGCACCATTTGTTAAAAAGACTGTCTTTTCCCCATTTGATGGACTTTGGGCCCTTGTCGAAGATCAGGTGACTGTAGGTGGATGGATTTACATCTGGGTTATCAATTATTTTCCATTGGTCAATGTATCTGTCGTTGTACAAGTACCAGGTTGTTTTGACTACTGTAGCTGTATAGTAGGTTTTGAAGTCACGTAGTGTGAGTCCTCCAACTTTATTCTTCTTCTTCTGTAGTGCTTTACTTATTCCGGGCTTCTTCCCTTTCCATATAAAGTTAATGATTAGTTTTTCCATCTCTTTGAAGAATGTTGTTGGTATTTGGATTGGGATTGCGTTGTATCTGTAAATTGCTTTGGGTAGAATTGTCATTTTCACAATGTTGAGTCTGCCTATCCATGAGCATGGTATGTTTTTCCATTGATGTAGATCCCATTGGGTTTCATGGAGTAATGTTTTGTACTTTTCTTTGTATAGGGCTTTTACATCTCTGGTCAGATTTATTCCTAAGTATTTTATCTTTTTAGGGGCTATTGAAAATGGTACTGTTTTCCTGATTTCCTTTTCATCGTTCTCCTTATTGGTGTATAGGAATCCAACTGATTTTTGTATGTTTATCTTGTATCCTGCTACTCTGCTGAATCTTTCTATTAGTTCCAGTAGATTTCTCGTGGAATCTTTAGGGTTTTCTATGTATAGTATCATATCATCTGCAAACAGGGACAGTTTAACTTCTTCATTACCAGTTTGGATGCCCTTGATTTCTTTTTCTTGCCTTATTGCTCTAGCTAGAACTTCCAGCACAATGTTAAATAGGAGTGGTGATAAAGGGCATCCTTGTCTTGTTCCTGTTTTCAAGGGGAATGTTTTCAGCCTCTCTCCATTAAGAATTATGTTGGCCGTTGGTTTTGCATAGATGCCCTTTATTATGTTGAGAAATTTTCCTTCTATACCTATTTTTTTGAGAGTTTTTACCAGGAATGGGTGTTGAACTTTGTCAAATGCCTTTTCTGCGTCAGTTGAGATGATCATGTGATTCTTTTCTTTCCTTTCATTGATGTGGTGGATTACATTGATTGATTTTCTAATGTTGAAGCATCCTTGCATACCTGGTATGAATCCTACTTGGTCGTGGTGTATTACTTATTTATATGATGCTGAGTTCTATTGGGTAGAATTTTGTTAAGAATTTTTGCATCTATATTCATGAGAGATATGGGTCTGTAATTTTCTTTTTTTGTGATGTCTTTGCCTGGTTTTGGTATCAGCATTATGCTGGCTTCATAGAATGAATTTGGAAGTGTTGCTTCCTCTTCTATGCTCTGAAATAGCTTGAGTAGTACTGGTACAAGCTCTCCTGTAAATGTTTTGTAGAATTCTCCAGTGAAGCCATCTGGGCCGGGGCTGTTTTTGGTTGCAAGTCTTTTTATTACCTTTTCAATCTCTTCTCTTGTTATGGGTCTGTTCATATTTTCAACATGACTTCGTTGTAGTTTGGGTAGGCTGTGTGTTTCTAGAAATTTATCTATTTCCTCTAGGTTTTCAAATTTGTTGGAATATAGTTTTTCATAATATTCTGTTATAATCCTTTTTATTTCAGTTGGGTCTGTTGTAATGTCCCCCATTTCATTTCTTATTTGGGTTATTTGTGTCCTCTCCTGTTTTTCTTTTGTCAGTCTGGCCAGTGGTTTGTCGACTTTGTTGATTCTTTCAAAGAACCAGCTTTTGGTTTTGTTGATTCTTTCTATTGTTTTTCTGTTCTCTATTTCATTTATTTCTGCTCTGATCTTTACTACTTCCTTTCTTCCAGTGGTTGTAGGCTTTTTTTGCTGTTGTCTTTCTATTTGAGTTCTGTAGTTAATGTTTTGATTTTGTCCCTTTCTTCTTTTTTGATATGTGCATCTATTGCTATAAATTGTCCTCTGAGGACTGCCTTTGCTGGGTCCCAAAAGTTTTGGTATGATGTGTTTTCATTCTCGTTTGATTCTAGGAATTTTCTGATTCCGTCTCTGATTTCTTCTATTACCCAGTGATGTGTAAGCAGAGTATTATTCAGTTTCCATGTAATTGATTTTTTTCCCTTGCTCTTTCTATTGTTAATTTCTACCTTGATGGCATTGTGGTCAGAGAAGACACTTTGAATTATCTCAACGTTTTGGATCTTGTTGAGGATTGCTCTGTGGCCTAAGATGTGTTCTATTCTGGAGAACGTTCCATGTGCATTGGAAAAGAATGTGTACTTTGCAGCGGTTGGATGGAGTGTTCTATATATGTCTATGAGGTCAAGTTGGCTGATTGTGCTCTTTAGGTCTTCTGTATCTTTGCTGAGTTTCTTCTCAGTTGTTCTGTCCTTTACTGAGAGTGGTGTGTTGAAGTCTCCTACTATTATTGTGGAACTGTCAATTTCTCTTTTCAGTGTTGTTAGAGTTTGTTTGATGTATTTTGGAGCCCTGTCATTGGGTGCGTAGATGTTTATTATGGTTATGTCTTTGTGATGGATTGTCCCCTTAATCATTATATAGTGTCCTTCTTTATCTTTTATGGTAGATTTCGTTTTAAAGTCTATTTTATCTGAGATTAGAATTGCCGTTCCTGTTCATTTTTGGTATTTGTTAGCTTGGTATATTTTTTTCCAACCTTTGACTTTTAATAAATTCACATCTTTGTTTATAAGGTGTGTCTCTTGTAGACAGCATATTGATGGATCCTGTTTTCTTATCCATTCTGTGACTCTCCGTCTCTTTATGGGCGCATTGTGTCCATTTACATTCAGCGTAATTATTGATAGATGTGAGTTTGTTACTGTCATTTTGTAGTGCTTTTTTTTTTGTGGTGCTGATGTTTTCTTTGTTCTTATTACTCTCTTGTGCTGAGTTACTTTTGTTTGTGGATTTCTTTTTTCATTTCTTTTGTGTTTGTAGGTTTTGTTTTTGCTGAGACTTTATGTATTTCCTCTCTTTTTTTCTATGAGTATGTTTAGTAACTTTCTTTTTGGTTACCATGAATTTTACCCTTATCTTTCTAAGTTGTAGGTACTCTTCTTAACTAGATTCCAGTCCTTTGCTCTCCTAAGTCCTTTTCATTGTCTTCTTACAGAGAGTGAACACCCCGATCGATTTTGTTCATGCCATTATAATGACATGTCTCACTTTACAGATAAGTGGAATCAGACAAAGCTGTGAGCTAAGTTGGTGCTACTAGTCAGGAGTAGAACCAAGCTGTTAAAGCCAATCAATTCTTAAGGCTGTGTGGTTGGCAAATTTCCTTGAACAGACAGAAGGATAAGATACTGATGGGGCTCACGTTCAGATGGCGGGCAGTTTGATACCACCCTATTTAAGTTTTAGAGTCTCTCTGCCACTGTGACCACAAAAAGGCTGCAAATAAAATTTCATCAAAGTCCCAGACAATATCTTTTGTTCTATGTAATGGTCATCAGTGGAGAAGGCAACTTCAAAATTTTTTAGATAATATAACTGCAGGACTGTGCAGTGTTTGGTTCTGTTCTACACAGGGTCGCTATGAGCCAGAACCTACCCGACGGCACCTAACAATAACAACATTAGTAGCCCTGGTGCCGCAATGGTTAAGCGCTTAGCTGCTAACTGAAAGGTTGGCGATTAGAACCTACTCAGCAGCAGGAGAAAGACCTGGTGATGTGCTTCTGTAAAGATTACAGCCTAGAAAACCCTATGGAGCAGTTCTACACTGTCACATGTGGCCATTATAAGCTGAAATAGACTCTAGAGCACCTAACAACAACAACAGCATCGGTGGATAAGGATCTTTTAACCTTGAGAAAATTTGGAAATAAATGTAGACATGTTTCTAAGAACTGTTTGTATTAAATATATGCTTGGTATTTTAAGAGTTTGTTGTGTTTAAAAGAATTTTGCTTTCCAGAGTAACATGGAAGTTTTACGATTTCGGTGTGTAAATGAGCAATTGATTTAGACTCATTGCTTGAGGCTAATGCAATTTAAAATCTCTATTTTTTTCTGAGTTTAATTTATAGATTTCTAAGTGTTATTTAGATGTTCAAAAGATTTTCTTTACATATCAGTTATTTGAAGTTCTGAAAAGTAAATTTAAGGTACTAAATTTATAAATTGAGTTTAAAATGTTAAAAGAGTTTAAACTATAATAAGTTTTTAAACAGGGAAGAATATTAGTTGAAGTCCTTTTAAAATGAGTGCTATATTTACTAAGTTTGTAAGTACAACAAAATAGAATATTTTTAAGTGGAACTTTAAAACTTAAGAAAAAGTTAGATTGTTAAATTAATTTTAATAAATTAAATGGTAGTATTAAAAATTAAGTAACTTTAGAGTAATCTTTTCTGTTAATTAATGCCATCTTAGGGAACAAAAACCTCAGTTTAACTGTTCACTATACCTAGTTTTTCATGTTCGCTTTGCTAAATCCTCCAGAAATGAATTAAGGAGTTGAATGGCAGCCTCCAGAGGGGCCAAGCTAAGGTGCTCTAAAGCAGCCTGGAAATAAATCAGAAAAAAATGACACCACGTAACTAGAATTTCCATGAGGGACTTTGTCCATGATGAGCATCTTAGTTACCAAGGGCTGCCATAACAAAAAAAGAGAAAAGTCAATGGCTTTATGCAATAGAAATTTATTGTCTTAGCGTCTTGTAAGCTAGACGTCCCAATTCAGAGCATGGCTGTAGAGGGAGGTCCTTCTTTGTCTATTTTAGCTTTCAGTTATTGCTGTGGCAATCCTTGGCATTCTTGGGCTTGTAGACAGATCTGCCGTGTGTGTCTGTCTTCATACAGCATCTCCCCTCTATATTTGTGTCTGTGTCTAATCAGGTCTTTTTTTTCCTCAGAAGTGATTAGGTTTAGGACCCATCTTACTCTGGTATGATCTCATTAACATAACAAAAGAAAACTCAATTTCCAAACAGGATCACAACCACAAGCACAGGGGCCAGGACTTCAATACATATTTGGGGGGGACTCAATTCAATCCACAACACGTACAAAATATAACTGTAGCCTGCTCCTTCAAAAGTACTCGATGCCCACGAGTTAAAAAAAAAGCAATTGAAAAGTTAAGAAAGAAAAACACAGAACAACAGCACCAGTAAAACAAAACAAAGCAGAAAACCCAGCAACCCTGAACTGAAGTTAACCAGATGAATACGTGGAACCTGAAGGTGGTTCAGTCAAGCAGAAACCAAGGCATGCTTAGGTTTCTACTTGGCTGGGAGGGTTTGTTCCAGAAGATAGTGGTTGATCCTAATATTTAAATGTCAAGCAATTTCACGTGCGTTGCAAGAAAGAAAATGAAAACAAGAACAGGACCTACCGAGTGATGACAACCCACGTGGAAGTGTTTTGAAAGGTATTTTGTGACTTTTTTCATACAAGTTACTTCTGTCCACAGTTAGTGAAAATGACCATCTGTAACCAGTTATGAGTTCCAAAACTCATAACTGAGTTACATAAAAGGCAATTCCAAATAAATTGCAGTACTGTATTTATTAGAGCATACAACGAAATTCTGATTTTGAATACATAGAATGGTGTATGCAATTTTATTAACAGACAGCTCCTCACTAGTAAATGTTAAACAACAACAACAAAAATTAAAGAATATCATTTTCAGAGGTGTCAAGTATGGCCTGCTGGGGTGCCCATATGTCTCAGTGTAGCCCTCCTATCTATCTAGCAGTTGAAGTTCTGCTAAAGGAAAATATGACACCCACATATGTGTAATACAGCAGAGACTGTATACCCACCCCCGCAAAAAAATCAAAGTTTTGTTCAGTTTGCTAACTATTCTGATGCCAGTGGCACCCTACTTTAGTTCCCCTCTTTTCTAGTTAATCCTTTGGTGTTTGAATCAGCGTTTAGTAATCTAATTTCATATAAAGATCACAGTTTTAAGGTTTTTTTTTTTTTTTTCTTTTCCCCCAATAGTTTTTTCTGTTAAATAAAGAAAAGGAACGCTCAGGATTTTTTTTTAAGGTGCTTTAATATTTCCACTTTCTGAACTTTTAAAATATTTTTTGATCCTGAAAGAACATGTTCATTTGTAGATATAATTTAACAGTGGTTTTGCCCAGGAAGGTTAAGATAGTATACCTGAGGAACAGATAAGTTACATTCACTGAGTTTCTCCCTGGTGCCCAGCAAGTGCAAGCCACAGCTCTTGAGTGATGGTGTTTAGTCATCTTTCAATGTGTCTTCAGTACCTGGCACCAAATCATGGCTGGCAGAAGTTTGTTGAAATACACCAACTTATTGACTTACATGAGTCACCTCTTTAGTAGGTCAGACTACTTTCTATACTACAGAGTAGTGAGTGTTATAATAGAAGGCTTCACAAAGTAGGAAGAAACAGAGGCAATGATGAGTTCTCCCTGGAACGGGAGACTTTGTGTAGCTGTAGTTCTAAGGACTTCAGGTACCCTTGGGTCATATTTCCATAAGCCTCATGGAGCACTAGCAAATTTCAATGAACATTCTGACTTAAATGGTATGCTTTGATTTATAAATCCAGTGGAAGGAAACTGAAATGTGTGTAGGAGGAAAAAATGTGAGAATGTGGAAAATAGGAAGCCAAGAATCAGGGAATACAAAAAGTATTTTGATATTAACAAACAGGTCATGTCAGGGTATACCCACCAAAAACAAAAAAAAAAGACTATTCTAGAGAGAAACAACTTTAAAGATCAGGCAAAAGTAAATCAGATCACACACTGATGCCGAAAGATTACACAAAAACTGGCATTAGGTTTGGTGCAGATTCCCAGATTCCTAGGGGATAGAGCAGGTTTAGACTAGGCAGAATTGGCCTTCTGAATTTAAAAAATGGCATACAATAGAACTGTTGTGGTTGATGTTGTTGTCGTTGTTAGTTGCCCTTGAGTCATCTCAGACTCACATGGGCCTTAGGTATAACAGAGTGAAATGCTGCCCAGTCCGGCACTGTCCTCACGATCATTGCTATGTTGGAGCCCATTGTTGCAGCTATTGTGCCTGTCTAATTGAGGGTGTCCCTCTTTTTCAATACAATACAGTACAATACAGTGCGATACTATACGATATGATACGATACTGCCCATCAATGAGAAAGAACAAATCGCTAATACACCAACACGGATGACTCTCTAAAGGCTGAGCTAGACCCAAAAAGAGTATACTGTTTCCGTTTGTAAGAAGCTCAAGAACAGTCCAAATTAACCCACAGTATCACAAACGGTAGGAATGCCTTGGGAGAACGTGATGGCTGACCAGAAAGTGGCATGAAGGAACTTTTTGTGTAATGGAAACGTTCAAGCTCATTATCAGAGTAATGGTTATGTGGGTGTAGACATTTGTCAAAACTCATTGAGCTGTACACTTAAGAGTTATACATTTTACTATAGTTAAATCACATTTAAATAAAGTATCACAACATCAACAAACAGCACACACATAGACACACACACTGGAACACTGCATACCCACCAGGATGACTAAATTGGAAATGATGCAACCCTCCTAGTGTGGCAAGAATGTGGAACAATTGGAACCATTCTACACTACTGTTGAAATACAAATGTGTAGAATCATGTCGGGAAGAATGTTTGGCACTTTCTACTAAAACTAAATATTACACCTACCCTGTGGCCCAGTAAATCCATGGCTAGGTATATACCCAACAGAAATGCTTAAATAAATGCACCAAAGACATGTACATGAATGTTTACAGTAGAATTTTTATTTGCAATAATCCCAAAGTATAAACTTCCCAAATTGTCCATCAAAAGCAGGTAGAATGGCTAAAGAAATTGTGGGACAGTCACACGATGGTAAACTACACATTAATGAGAATGAATGATAATTTTACACAACGTGAATGAATATCACAAGCATAAAATTGAGAAGAAGCCCGAAAGAAAAGCGTACACACTAAATGGTTTCATTAATATAAAGTCTCAAAATGGGTAAAATTAATCTATGCTGTTGAAAGGTAAGGAGCCCTGGTGGTACGGTGGTTAAGAGCTTGGCTGTTAACCAAAAGGTCAGCAGTTCGAATCCACCATCCGCTTCTTGGAAACCCATGGGGCAGTCCTTCTCTGTCTTATAGGGTCTCCGTGAGTCAGAACTGACTCTATGGCAACGTGTTTTTGAGAGGCAAGATAGTGGTTCCTGCGGAAGATTGTGACTGGAAGCAAGCAGGAGAAGACTTTTGCGTGCTAGTCATATTGTCTTTCTTCATCTAGATTCTTGCTACATAGATGTATTCAGTTGTGGGAATTCATGGAGCTGTCCAGTTATTATAGGTATACCTTCCTATATGTGGCATATACATATATGTTTTCACTTTTTTTTTTTAAGTCGAAACAAAAATATAGTGTCTGATTGAACTCCTCGCCATTCTTTGCTCTTTCTGTTACTCTGCCTTTGACTTCAGACCCACAATCATCCTCTCTGTTTCTTTAGCAGCCTTGTGTTTGGTACTTTTCCATTTTTGGTTTATTCTTCCCAAATGTCTTAGCTATCCTGGAATTACACTGTCTGTCACACTTCCCAGTGGTGTTTCAACACAGAATGTAACTAATAAATTTCCTCAATAAGCTACCTGGATACCTCAATATCTAGCATTGCCTAGCCCATAGTACGCACTCAACATTCGTTCAATAAATAAATACATAAAGAAAGAACATCATCAGATGCTCCCAACCAGCTGTTCTCAACTGCCCTCACCTGGCTATGTCTACATTGAGTCTAACAAGTGTCAGTCTTGGATAGTAGGAAGGAGAAGGCATTGCCTTAACTGATCTACGGCTATCCAAGGGAAAGAATTTGCACAAGTATTCCCCACCCCAGTGTCTGCTGCCTAAATTGCAGCAGGAGAACCGATAGGCATAATGGGAACTCCATGGCAACTTCTACCATGTCATTATCTGGGTTATGGTTAGTGGCATTGCTGTGTTGCAACTGAGGAATCTTCAATGAAGTGACTTCTGCAGATACATATAAAAAAATCTTCTGGTTTATCAATTCTTTCATTAAGGAATAAGTACAGCTAAAAATAACAGAAAATGTAACAATGATGCTTTAAAAATAGAAGAGATTATTTATCCCTCATAATATAAAATCTGGAGGTAGGTGGTCCAGGGCCAGTGCAATGGCTCAACAATCCACTATTTTTCTTTTCATGCTGCTTTGCCATCCTTACGAAGGTGTGTCTTCATTACCTTCATGCCTTTAGCCACGTGGTTGCAAGATGGCAGCTCCAGCTTCTGTCTCACTTTTGTATTCCAGGGAGGAGAAAAAAAAATAGTGGGAACAGAAAAGGGAGGATGAGATACAAAAAGACTTCTATTTACATTTCATTAAGTCACAAGGTTACCATGGAATTGAAGCTTCAAGGAAAGAAAAAAAGAATCTCTGTAGGCATAGGGATGCCTTGGTGGCGCAGTGGGTAAGATCTTGGCTATTAACTAAAAGGTCAGCAGTTCGAATCCACCAGCCACTCCTTGGAAACCCTATGGGGCAGTTCTACTCTGTCCTGTAGGGCTGCTATGAGTCAGAATCAACTTGATGGCAACAGGTTTGGTTTTTGGTTTTATAGGCATAGGTAAAAAGACAGTAGGTGGAAATGAGTCCACACTCCCCAAAGTTACTTCAACATTAGAGCAACATGGGGCATTATTATTACAAATGACTATCTAGACAGCCAGTGGAGTCTTAAGCTGCCATTAAAAATGCTACCAGTGGAGCTGCATAATGGGGAAGTCCTGTGACAGAAAGTAAGAAAGTTTGCACATATGCAAACAATGCAATTTTGAAAATAAGTACAGGCATAGAGACCAAGATTGGAAAGAGATACTTAACAAAGAAAATGTTACCATATTCAGATAGTGGGATTATAGTATTTATTTCTTCGAAAAACTTAAATTGTTCTAATATTGTAATATTGTTTTTATAAACATAAAGGGCTTTAAAATGTATTTTATACTTAAAAAATAAAAGCCATTTTCATAAATAATAAGAGACACTCATGCTTGAAATAAATTATTTTGATGAGGAAAGAACCTTCAAAACAATTTGATGGTCAAAGCTTAAAGAAAATGTGTGCCCTCAAACAACAACAACAAGAGCAAGAGTCCCAGAGAACCTCTGTCATATTATGTCAAGTGGATTCACCCATCATTCCAGTTTCCCAGAACAATTTATTGGATACTTTGTCATTCCAGCTTCTCTGAGATCAACTGCCTAGCATAATTGTATAGAAATGGCAGAGCAAGGGTACTGGCAAAAGATGAGAGGGTGAACGTAAAAAGAAAAGATGCCAGACTCTACATCTATCTAGAAGAGGTCAGCTTGGGACAGATCATGGAGAGTGGTGTGTCATGACACCTGAAGACTAATGACCCAGCAGATAGCATTTTGAATGAAAAGGAAGAGGAGATGTTTCCTGAGCCATCCCTAATAATGAACGGGCCTCGGTGGAGTGAGGGTTTGCTTGTTAGCCACTGGGTTTAGAACAAGGTGTGTAACTTCCTTGCAATCAGTTCCAGGCTGGGATGTTGTTTCCTGTGTGGACAAAGGGGCCAAGATGGGCAGCAAATGGAAAATTTCTGCGCTGGCAGGAAAAAGCTTGGGAAATTGTGGCTGCTACTGGTTAGCTCAAAAGCTAATGTGAATTGAGTGGTTTCTTCTCTTGTGGAAAGTAGAACATGGTGGGAGATGGGCAAGGCAGTGGTTCTTACTAGCATCAGCAGAAATGCACAAGGATTTGGGGGCAGAACCAGATTCGTTGGTGTAGAAAATGGGTTATTATACCCTCAAGGGTGGGACTCTCAATTTATTTTGTCTTCTGTGATAGTTAAATATGTTTCTTAATACATAATTAAAATAGTGGTGAATTAACATTGATTTGTAGAAAAGCCAACTGAACCGTAACAGAAACTAGATGCCATTTTGGTAATAGCTGCAACTAATCAAAGGTGTTGAACCACTTTTATCCTCTGATTCCTAACTATTAAAACTAACCAAGCTTTAGAAGGAGTTAGCCCTGACTCCCTGCCTTCATTCCACTCATCTAAGCCAAGCTTAGAACTCTTCAGGGAAGGAGTGTCATACCTACCTGAGTGAGTTCTCCCCACGTTCTTCCTTTTAACTCTGGTAAATCTTTCTGATATGTGCCCGTTCGCTTTGGTTCTGCCTTTAGAGAGGAATAAGACTGCTAGCCAAGAGTCTCCAATTTAAAATCATCCTTACTGTGAAATATTTATTAACAGGATGGAAAATTATTTGCAGAGTGAAAGCTACAAAATAAGGATTCTAGCATGTACCATGATCATCTACACTAAAAGGGAGCTGAGGGTACTTTGGAGCAGCACTAGTAAATCAGCACTATATGGGATTCAGTACTGATATAGTACTGAATCAGTACTATATGCGATTCAGGAGCCCTGGAGGTGAAGTGGTTAAGAGCTCAGGTTGCTAACCAAAAGGTCTCCAGTTCAAATCCACCTGCCACTCCTTGGAAACCCTATGAGGCAGTTCTACTCTGTCCTGTAGGGTTGCTGTGAGTCAGAATCGACTCGATGGCACACAATAACAACAACCTATGGGATTCAGATGCTGATTCAGGGCGTGCTTTAACTATATTGGCATTAGAATTCACCCACTGCAAAGTTTAAGCTGAGCAGTGAAAGGAACTTGGACAATGTGATTGAAGAGGATTAAGAGAGCAGGCCAAACAGCTTATGTGAAAGTTCAGCAAAAGCATTTCACCGAATTTTAGAGTATGAGGCGTTTGAGGATTATGAAGTCCATACGCTTTAATTACATGGATGAGGAAAGCGTATAAGTCTTGTCCAGGGCCGGTACAGATTCCAGGACTAGAACCCACACTGTTTTCCAGGCCAATTTCCTTTCCATTGCAGGGTCATTTGAATGGTGATGCTTATTGGTGAGTCAAGTATGAGCCCAAAGACTGACTGGTCAGATTGCTCATGGAGCTCCCTACTATACCCTCCCTCAAACCATTGCCACCCATCTCCCTCAGAATGGGAGCGGTCTCTCCCAATTGAATTTTATTTACAAAAACAGGTGGTTGGCCACAGTTTGCTTATTTGATTTTTTTTAAAATAGTATTAAAATTTATTAAAACAGCATTTATCTTGACTACTGAGTTTTTTAGCACCCCCTTAAATTTTGCATCAGAGGTGAGTGAAGCACTCACCCTGGTCCCAACCCTGGTCTTACTATTTCTTAGTTAGGAGGAAGAGGTAGCTGCCCCTTTGGAGTAATCTTCAATCTTTCACGTGGACAGGTATAGGAACTTGAGAGGCCAGAAAAAATTTAAACCATCGTCCTCAAGTCCTCATGACGGGTCAGGATGTTGAAAGCATAAACGGACCCAAAGACACTGGAAGGTTATTAGTGTGAAGCTAGCTGCTCCTGCAATTTGGGGTTGAACTGAGCAGGCTAAGAGCACCCCAAACTTATTTGGAGGTTGGAAAGCTTTTATACAAAATGATTAAATGATATGAATGTAATCATGTAAGCAAAATGCTCTTTAGAGTGTCTGTTCTATGGTAACCAAAAACCCAAACCCGCTGCTATGCAGTCTACAGTAGGTGGTCAATAAATGGTAGGTCGATTATGCTGCTAATGGAGGAAATAAATAAGTGCACAGTGACGACATTGCTGCCTGGGCAGCGGGAAAGGGAGATGAAATATATAAGCTCTGGATTGTAGAGAATTTATGGAATGCTTTAACTGATAGATAAGAGACATTGGTAGCTGTCACGCCAAGGCATCTGCTAAGGAGTTTGAAATTAATTTGTTGGCTTTCACCATTAAGGCAGATAAATAGTGCCCATGTTTACTCTCTCCATTTGCTCAGCAAACCCTTCGGTGTATGGACAGTGAACGGATCAATTTCAGGCCAGCCGTCTGGAAACACAGCAGATTGTAGATGAGAGGATTCCACGCCAGCACAGTCTGGCTGTTAAGCAGGATGAAGCTTTGGTATCAATGATGGTGTCACTTTCTGAGCCAGGAGCAGAGCTTTGTGTCCAAGGCTGCACTATTAAGAACAGCATTAAAATTCATGGAGACTAGACAAGCCTGGCTCTCCTACAACCTTTATCTTACGTCAAGGCCAGTGTTTCCTCCAGGGCTGGCATTGTGACTGGACTGCAGACTTCAAGTCCAGGTCTGACAGTAGTAAATTGTTAGCAAGTATAAAATTGATGACCAGCATCTCTGACATCAATACCAAACAGAGCGGTTGGCTTATTAAGACTTTTAGAGAGAATACAGCTGTCATGGTTCTATAGATCTACAAGAGGTAAATAAAATGCTCTCCTGTTCACTTCTGCAAATCCTAACCGGTGCTATCTTCTCATCTTAACTAATTTTTCCATTTCACACTGATGGGAGCATCCTTTCTCTGATGTTGAGCTGATAATGAAGGCTAAAGTGGGGGTAAAAAAATCCCACTTATACTTGCAGGATATTATTTTCAAATACTCTTTATTTGTCACTCACATCCAAATCTAATTCAATTCAACAAGTATTTAGTAAACATTTTCAATGCATCTAGAAATGTGCCGACTATTGTTGGCAGCCAGGAGAGTCTAAGGTATAGGACTTGCTAGGACAAGAGCATAAAAGGCTTCCTGCTAAAGAAAAATTCAGGTTGAAAGCCTCCTTTATAGCCCACAATTGTGATGAAATGAGTAAGCGGTGTCAGGCAGACTGTCTTCACCTGGGACTCTCAAGGGGTGACTCTAAGTTGGTCAATATTTTGAAGCATTGCTGACAAATTTAATTGTGTCATTCACTTATCAGTGAACAGGCACTGGGATACTGATTCTCACTGATCTGACATTATGTTTGTACCTCCAATACTGCATTTACAATTAAAAAAAAAAGACCAAACCCACTGCCTTTGAGTCAATCCCAACTCATACCAACCCTATAGGACACAGAAGAACTGTCCCATTGGGTTTCCAAGGAGCAGCCGGTGGATTTGACCCTGCTAACCTTTTGGTTAGCAGCCATAGCTCTTAACCACTGCACCACCAGGGCTCCACACTTGCAATATTGTATTGCAATTCTCTCCCCTGCTAGGCTCTAAGGATTGGAAAGCCAGCAATCATCTCTGTTAAGGCTAATGCGTGGTACAGTGCCTGTCTAAAGAGATGGTTATTAAATGCTAATGGAATAAATAAAAACACAAGTGAATAACTAAGCGTCAAAAATAGAAGGCTGCCAGCATTATTTGGACAGTTTGGACTAAAATCTGCTTTCTTTGAGTGGACCCCCAAAGATGTCCCCTAAGCATGTCCATGTCCTAATTCCCGAAACCTACGGAATATGTTACCTTACGAGGTAAAAGTGACTTTACAGATGTGATTAAGGATGTTGAGATGGGGAAATTATTCTGGATTATATAGGCGGGCCCAGTGGTACCATAAGGGTCCTTGTAAGAGGGAGGCAAGAGATGAGAGTGAGTTTAATAGGAGCTTTGATAACAAAAGCAAGATGTTGGAGTGATGTGAGGACGGCACCATGAACCAAGGAATGCAGGAGGCCTCTAGAAACCGGAAAAGGCAAGGAAAGTTATTGTCTCTTTTACTAAATGGGCAGTTCCTGTCCGGAGGCGAAATGAGAAGGCAGTGAGGGTCAGGAGCTGGCTGAATGGACACGGGAAATCTGGAGTGGAAAGGAGGAGTGTGCCGTCACAGTATAGGGAGAGCAACTAGAGTCACATAGCAGTGTGTGTATAGATTTTTGTATGAGAGACTAACTTGAACTGTATACTTTCACTTAAAGCACAATAAAAAAAAAAATTAAAAAAAAAAAAATTCCCTCTTCAGCGTCTCTTAAAGGAACAAAACTGGCTAACATCTTTTTTTTTTTTTTTAATTTTATTTTATTTTTTTAATTTTATTAATCTCCCTTACTGTAACAGCACCTCCAGTCCTCCTTTCCACCCCTGATTTCCCCCATCCATTCAACCAGCTCCTGACCCTCTCTGCCTTCTCATCTTGCCTCCCCACAGGAGCTGCCCGTTTCGTCTCATGTAGCTACTTGAGACTTGAGACTTGAGCTTCACGAGTATCATTTTATGTCCCGTAGTCCAGTCTAGTCTTTGTCTGAAGAGGTGGCTTAAGGAATGGTTTTAGTTCTGGGTTGACAGACAGTCTGGGGGCCATGCTTCCTGGGGTTCCTCCAGTCTCAGTCAGACCATTAAGTCTGGTCTATTTACTAGAATTTGAGTTCTGCACCCCACTTTTCTCCTGATCCATCAGGGAGTCTCTGTTGTGTTCCCTGTCAGGGCGGTCATTGGTGGTAGCTGGGCACCATCTAGTTCTTCTGGTCTCAGGCTGATGGAGTCTCTGGTTTATGTGGACCTTTCTGTCTCTTGGGCTAATACTTTCCTTGTGACTTTGGTGTTCTTTATTCTCCTTTACTCCAGGTGGGTTGGAACCAACTGATGCATCTTAGATGGCCACTTGCAAGCTTTTAAGACCCCAGATGCCACTCACCAAAGTAAGATGCATAACATTTTCTTAATAAACTTTGTTATGCCAATTGACCTAGATGTCCCCTGAAAGCATAGTCCCCAGACCCTTGCCCCTGCTACTCTGTCCCTCATAGTGTTTGGTTGTATTCAGGAAACTTCTCAACTTTGGTTTAGTAAAACTGGTTAACATCTTAATTTTAATCCCATCAGACTTATTTCAGACTCTGACCAGCAGAACTGTAAGGAAATAAATTTGTGGTAATATGTTACTGCAGCAACTGGAAACAAAGACAGATTTTGGTACTTGGAAGTGAGGTGCTGCTATTTGAAATACCTAAAAAATATGGGCACGGGTTTGGGATTGGGTAATGGGTAGAGACTCAAAGAATTTTGAGGAGCATGATAGGAACAGACTAGATTCCCTTGAATAGACTAGACTCTCGGGAGAAATATAGATGTTAACAGTGCAGCTGGTGTGGGCTTAGAAGGAAGGGAGGACCATGTTAGAGAAAACATACACTATTGTCTTAGAGAATATTTACATTGTCATAAACAGACTTCTAGTAGAAACCTGGATGCTAAAAGACCTGCTGCCAGAATCTTAAAAGGAAACGTTGCTGGAAAATGGAAAAAATGGCATCCCTATTATGCATTTACAGAAAGATTAGCTGAACTGTGTCCTGCCATTCTGTGGAAAACAGAACTTGTAAATGATGAACTTGGATATTTAGCTGAGGAGACTTTCAAGCAAAGTGTTGAAGGTGTAGCCCCATTTCTTCTTGCTTCTTATAGTAAAACGTGAGACGAAAGAGATGAATTGAGAATGAACTGTTAATCAAAAAAGAGACCGCGACTTGACGATTCAGAAACCTTTCAGCTGTATTTTCTTGTTGGTTTGATTTTTTTTTTTTTTTTTTCCCTGCTTCCAGTGACAGCCATTTGAAAGCGAAGGTGGATAATTTAGGAAGAAATTCCCTTTTCCTAAGCTGACCTCTCATATCAAAGTTGGCTCTGGTAGACTGAAGTTTCCAGAGAATTCTTTCCTTTTCTGTGTAGATTTGTGCGTGCAAGTGAGTGTGTGCACACACGTGCGTGTGCGTGGGTTATGTGAAGACACCTCAGGGAAGTCAGTTCTTTATTATGACATTCTGGTTGGATGCAGCAATGTCAGGAAATCCATACCCTAGAGTCCTTCCTATTTTCTCCTAGCCTACTCTTCTTAACCAAATGCACTAACCGATAGCTTCATTTTTTTTTTTTTTAAAACTTGCCTAACGGTCAGAAATCCTAGCACCTAGAGCATGTCTCAACACACAGGAAACTTTCAGGAAGTGTCCGTGTTGTTGACGTTTGCTCAGAAAATTAAACCCAAGTAAGAAGCTTCTACTCTTGGTAAATAAGAAACCAAAAAACCCAAACATCGCCATCGAGTCGATTCTGACTCATACTGACCCTACAGGACAGAGTAGAACTACCCTATAGGGTTTCCCAGGAGCAGCTTTTGGATTTGAACTGCCGACTGTTTGGTTAGCAGCCAGACTCTTAGCCACTGTGCCTCCAGGGCTCCAGTTAAGTAAGAGAAAGGCCTTTATTATGTCTTCAGTTCTCAGATATTACTAATTTAAGCAGACGGCTTCTTAAACTTTTGTTGTTTTGATATATTTTAAAAAACACAATTCAGTCCATAAATGAACATTACAAATTCCATACTCTATATTCCAAAACACCTTCACTGATCTATTGTAAAACGCTGTAAACCATGTATAAATTTATACAAAAAGTATTTAGTATCTTCTGAGAGCTATGACACATAAAAATGACAATGGCTGCCTAATATTCATATCCAAGATACTAGGCCTAGTTCAGTCTCCCAAACTCGTAGGCCATTTAATGAATACTTGTTAAATAACATATTTTTGCTGCAATCAATTCGATGAGAATATAAAACAAGAAATCAACCAATTTGTGTCAAGTAAACAAACCAACAAGCTAATGGAATTTTATGTTTTACTTCTCATCCAGGAGCCTTTAGATGCCTACAGACTACAGAACCTCACCCTGAATGGTTTGATTGGTGAATCGGGAGCCTAAACGAGGCAGTTATAAACAAAAAGTGGGAGAGATGCATGTTTCCCATCCCCTGAGGGTCCTATTAGTTTGTGGGAGCTCAGAAGCATCCAAAATTTGTCTGATTGTTTTTCACAGTTCATCTCTGTGAGAAGGCAAACCACCGTTTAAGAAGGAGTTTAACATTCTACTGCATGTATAGAATGAGGGCACTGTAAGGAAGAGAAGTAAAGGAGCCTATGATGCCTTCTGATACAGCAAATAAGTACTGTTTGTCTTGAACCCCGAACTCCTTGTTACAAAAAGATGTGAGAGGAAGAGAGTAGAGATCTATGACCAGAGCCTTCTCATCTATCTCTTCTCATCCTTGCTAGGGCATCCTGTGCCGTTTAAATATCAGCTAAACACAAACCACTCCAAAATATAATCTCCAAGCCAAAACACTCCACTGAACTCCACACACAGGTACCCAGTTACTTACTGGCGAGCTCTGCCTGAATGCTGCACAGACTTCTCAGATTCATTGGGCCCAAAGGAGAAATTGTCATTTGAGAAAATTCTAGCTGTATTTAGCTGTACCCTCCTCCGGGGTTCACCCGTCTTGACGAATGGCACCACCATCAGTACAGTCACCAAAACCAGAAACCTGGACATCATAGTCAACTTCTCCTCCCTCCACACCCCTCACACTCCACCCAATACTGAGATCTGTTGATTCCACACGTTTAGTATCTCTTAAAAGGAGCCTTCTTGGCACAACGGTTAAGCACTTAGCTGCTAACTGAAAGATTGGCACAGTTCAAAACTACCCAGCAGCTCCTTGGGAGAAAAGACCTGGAGATCGGCTCCTGTAAAAATTACAGCCTTGCTAACCCTACGGAGCAGTTCTATTCTGTCACATAGGGTCATCGTGAATCAAAGGCACCTAACAACAACAAGCACAGTATGTCTTAAACCCATACCTTCTTCTCCTTTCCATGTGTCACTGCTTATTGCAAGCCCTGGCGATCTCTCCTTTGAACTATTGCACTAGCACTAAAAGATTCTATTGGCCTGTACCCTAACTTTTCTACAGTCATGAAACAATTTGTGCACAAATTCTTGATTGAGAAACTAATCTGTGCTATAAACTTTTACCTAAAACACAATAAAAAATTAATAAATAAATAAAATACCAAAAAAAACTGTGAGCTTTTATTTTAAAATGAGAATTTTGGGAAGGCACTTTAGTCAACACTTCTTACAGAAGACAGTTGTGGTAATGGCACCTATGGGTTAGTGTACTGAAAATAAGGCGCCAGGAGAGAAGACAGAGAAACATCAGATGAGAAAAGACCAGTGATGTTGAAAGAGATGCTGTGAAGGAAAATGCAACACAATATGGCGCCATGATAGCCATTAAACAGGACTCCAGTTTTCTTTCTTTGGAGCTCAATAATTTAGGGAGTGGGGAGTGGCCACTGGGGAGGAGGGTGTGTTCCATATTGCTTTCCTAGTGTCTGGTGGCTGCCAATTATCCTTAGCATTCCATGGCCTTTAGCAGCAACACTCTAATCTCGACCTCCATGGTCACATGGCCTTCTTCTCCTTGTATCTCTGTGTTTTCACATGGCTTTCGTATATGACAGCAGTCATTGGACTTAGGGCCTGTCCTAATGTAGTGTGACTTCATAAACTAATTACATCTGAAAAGATCCTATTTGCAAATAAGGTAACATTATGACGTTCTGGTGGACATGAATTTTGGGGGGACACTGTTCAATCCAGTACATTATCTAAACGTAGTCTCCCTAAGGGAGAATAAGAGGAACTTCTCAGCTTTGATAATATTGTATTACTTTTTCTAGGCACTTTTTATATGGATGTATTTGTGAACATTCATCTAGTTGGTAAGTGCTTTGTGCATGTTTTATATGTATGTGATACTCCAATAAATTTTAAATATAGTAAGACAAAGGTATTGACAATTATATGGTAATAATTTTGGAAACTTATATGAAATGGATAAATTTCAAGAAACAGTTTTTCAGAATTGACTCAAGAAGAAATAAAAAGTGTCAATGCCCCCATACAATTAAAGAAGATGAAGCATTTTTCATTTTTGAGGTCAGGGTTATGTTAGCATTGTAGGATAATTTGGGAAGATTTCCATATTTAACATTTACTTTTGTGCTCTGGAGAAATTTCTATAAAATAGAAACCACAGGTTCATGAAAATCTGGTGAAAAATAAGATACTATTTGGAACTGATGCCCTCTTAGGGATAGATATCTGACTACTTTTAATTTTCTTCTATTCAAGTATCCTATCTCTAACCTACGCAGATTTTCTCCTTCTCTTTGAATTAGTTTTGGAGATTTAAATTTTCCTGGAATCTTGTCTACTTCTATCTTTATCTAGCTGTATTATCAACTGTTGTGTAATATGTCTGCCCTTGAAAGTAGAGGTAGAATTCCTTCTAAAGAAGTAATCTTAATTGTCAGAGCTGCTCCATGCAGGACATTCATCTTTTACACTTTTAGGAGCATGTGGTGGAGAAGGTCAAGTACTGGAAGAATACTCTTTTGATAGGATGAAGAACGAGAGGCACAGAACAAAAAAAAAAAGGAAGACAGGAAAGTGTATAACATGACCCCTCCACATCCTTTCAAATTTTAATTGACCAAAAATGCTGAGTATGATTCAATTTCTTGTGAGAAATGGCAACGAGACTTTAGCCTGTATGCTGGTTGGATGGGTCTGAAACAAGTAAGCATGCATGAAACAAGTAAGGTGCATGAATCCAAAATGAGGTAAAAATGAGAAAGTTTTGGAAATTATTGGAAGGATTCTGAGCTGAAATTGGTTGATATTAGGTTTAACTGAGTTTCTTGAGTGCAGGAGGCCTCAGTTTAAACTACATTTATATGCTGAGTTCTTTTTACATTTTTGGCACAATGAAGGCAATCAATAAATACGTGTTAAATTGAATCATTGCCTGGAAACTGATAATAAGAAGGTACTCCAGCCTCTTCTTACATGGATCAGTGGATCCTGGAAGATATTGAAGATGGTGGAATGAATAAACATATCCTCATCTTACAACCTCAAAAAGATCCTAGGTCCCTCCTCTAAGCACTACACTGTCTTCTGACAGGCTGATCAAGTGACCTAAGACCTAGGAAGAGAAGTGAATCTTGGAGAGGGGCTGACAAAGTAGACAGGTTTATGATCAAGAATTAAGGATTCTGTCAGGAAGTGGATCAATGTAGAAAAGAAATGAGGCTTTCACTCCTTCTCCTTCCCTAGAAATATTTTCAGTGTTCCTTCTGTCCTTTCTTTTCTTCAGCTTCAACATTCATGTGCTTATTCATTTTTTTTCTAGCTAATTCCAAGCATTGTAGAATGTAATTGACCATTAAATAAGGCTTATAAACATGATAAAATGCAGATTTTTAACTCATTCTTTGGATTACTCTAGAGATGATGCCATGGAAAATGGTTCCCTAACTTCGTTTTGCTTGTCTTTTTTTTTTTTTTTTGCAATGACACAGGCTTGCTGCCAAATGAG
Source organism: Dugong dugon (assembly GCA_030035585.1). Lineage (NCBI taxonomy): Eukaryota > Metazoa > Chordata > Mammalia > Sirenia > Dugongidae > Dugong > Dugong dugon. Next base: position 12,758,301 of record CM057480.1, on the reverse strand, counting down.
TTTTGGGATGTAAATGTGTCCTACTTTGCTTAAGCCTCCATTTTGGATGTTATAAGTAAATTATTCTCTCCATTTCCTCAAAAGAATTATGGACTAATCTAGCCGATTTTGAAGTAGCAACCAATAACAGTATTTGCTGTTTCCTCTCCCTCAAGAATAGCCTATACTTTTATGTGTAGTCTAAGTATTTATTTCTACAAGAAAAATCTTCTTCACCTTGCTCTTACTACTACCTAGAAATGGACTAGAAAGGGCTGAGCTTATAGGCGTGGGCCAGGAAGGACACCAAGGCAGCACTGTCAGTGATATGTGGTGGTGTCAGCGGCTCTGTTGGACATCACAAGTCATGGCAGATGGCTTCTGCCCACCACTCTCAGGCATTTCTCCCAGAGTCATGCATTTAGAGCCAGCGTTAGAATATATTTGGCATTACATTTGTTGTTGTTGTTAAGTGTTGTTGAGTTGGTTCTGACCCATAGCGACACTACGTACAACAGAACGAAACACTGCCAGTTCCTGTGCCATCCTCACAATTGTTGTCATGCTTGAGCTCATTGTTGCAGCCACTGTGTCAATCCATCTCATTGTGGGTCTTCCTCTTTTTCACTAACCCTCCACCTTACCAAGCATGATGTCCTTTACATTACATATAGTGCAACGAGTATCCACATTCACAATTATAAAACATAGGCAATGGAACTTCCATACCCTTATCACTGAGTGGTGTGGTCATTGAATGGGGACATAGATGAGAGAAATACATGTTGAAAATATTAGCTCTAGAATAAAGTTAAGCATATCTTTAAAAAAAGAAAAGCAAAACAAACCTGATTCCAACTCATAGCAACCCTATAGGGCAGAGTAGAACTGCCAGATAAGGTTATCAAGGAGCGGCTGGTGGATGTGAACTGCCAACCTTTTGGTTAGCAGCCGAGCTCTTAACCAAGAGATACTAATGCATGCCTATTTTTTTCTTAAATTAAATATAAAAGGAAATAGGTGCCAAATTAGAAAATTATATACCAAAACCTTATACTTAAGCTTGAGAAAAATATCTCAAATAAAATTATAAGGAAAATAGTTAAAACAGTAAGATGTTGATATTTATCCAAGGATAATGGAAGAGCATCAGTGAAAAAGTTATAGAAGTTCAAAGACCAAAGGCTTAGTACGTGCAGTGGCAGTAATTTTAAGTAAGTGCTCATTGGCCTAACCCAGTTTCTATGTTCCATTAAATAAACCATTACGGGAAGTGGAATCACTATCTACTAATTTGTCAGTCATTGGAATACATTAGCCAGCGGATAGATTTTCAAGAAACATAAAGCAAAGTACTATGCAGCTAGCAAATGATTGTTAGCTAATTCCACTGTGAATCTCTAAAATGAGGCCAACATGAAGTAAAAATGTGTCTTCAAATTGGATTTTAAAAACTAGGGGCATCCACTTCAGTAAGGATGTGGAAAGTCACAATAGACGATTGCTTCCAGCCTAACAAAAGCAAGCTGGGTTAGCTACAAAATCATAGGGTTTTTCCCAAACATGTGAGAGATCTGAGGATGTAAAGAAACCTAAATGAACTAACTTCCAGAATATGACAATCCATTCTTGGAAACAAAGCAATCCATGACCATTTTCATCTCTTACAGAGCAGTCAAAGGAGGAGGAATTCTCCACTAAGGATAAAGAGAAACAAGAAAAAGTTTTAATAAATTTTTAACAGTTGCCTGTTGGATGTTATGATGCATTAGAATCCTAAGAAGTACCAATCACAGAGCAAGTCAGCACTCACACGTCAAATATTCCCCCCTGAACTTTACTAAATGCATGGGATAGTTTGCTGAAGGCTGGATACAGGCAAGAGAGCTTAGATAAATCTTTCCTAGGCAAGTCGGGCCTCCATCAACTGCTCTGTACTTGGTCTTCAAAGGCTAGGAATAGGGTAGCGGGATAGATATTTCTAGGTTCAGGAAGGCAATGGTGGGAATGGAAAGCAACGAAAGCTCACCAGCAACAGAGAGAAAATGACGAAGAAGTAGACTGTAAGTATGAGTGAAATCATAAGTGGTTTCGAAAGCTGGCAGTGGGGCTATAAAACATAAAGAGATGTCTAGAATCTCAAAGATGTTCAGATACCAAATCCTGCTAAAACGAAAGTCCGTATGATTTTATTAAAACATTCTATGCCAATTGTGAATTAAATCTAACTCAAGCTTCAACAAAGCCCAGACCTATCTCAATTACAGGTTAAATTAACCTAGCCCTCAATACAGCAGCCTTACAGAAGAAGGTACAAACTCTTTTGGGGGAATAAATATTATTTACTTCAATTTTTGCACATACTCAAAGTTCATCATAAAATCAGAGGTTATGAGACACAAAAAGAAGCAGGAAGATGGGACCACGGTCAAGAGAAGATACTCTCAATATAAATAGCCCCAGAGGTGTCTCAGATGTTGGAATTATCAGAAAGTGCTTTTTAAATAACTATGAGGAATATATAAAACTACCTATTGTAAAAGGTTAAAAAAAATTCATTAATTTAAAAAAAAAAAAAAAAAAAACCATGTTGCCGTCGAGTGAATTCCAACTCATAGTGACCCTATAGGACAGAGTAGAACTGCCCCAAAGAGTTTCCAAGGAGCGCCTGGTGGATCTGAACTGCCGACCTTTTGGTTAGCAGCTGTAACTCTTAACCACTATGCCATATTGTAAAAGGTAAAAAAGCACGAATAGGTAGGGAATTTCAGCAGGTAGATAGAAACTATAACATGAACTAAATAAAAATGTTAGTATTAAAAATAAAATGCTAGTAATGAAGAAGTCATTTAATGGAATCAACAGAAGATTGGATCCAGCAAAGAGAAGAATTAGCCAACTTGAATAGTTCATTCAAACTGAAACACCAAGAGGAAAAATAAATCTGGAAAGAAAAAGAAACAGAGTGAGATCTGTGAGACAAAATTAAACATTCTACACACGAATAACGGGAGAAGCAGAAGGAGAGGCGAGGGAGAATGAACAAAAAGAATTTAGAGAGAAAAGGGCTGAGGATTTACCAAATCTGATTAAAAAAAGAAAAAAAAGTAAACCTAGATATCCAAGAAAACCTTAAGTGAGAGACTTAAAAAGAAAATCACGTTAAGTCGTACCAACCCGACCAGTTGCTGTTCAGTCACTTTCAACGCATGGCAATCCCGTGTGTGTCAGAGTAGAACTGTGCTCCACAGGGTTTTCAGTGGCTGGTTTTTCAGAAGTAGATCTCCAGACCTTTTTTCCATGGCACCTCTAGGCTAACATGAACCTTCAACCTTTCAGTTCACAGCCAAGTGTATTGACAGTTTTCACCACCCAGGACTCCACACTAAGTCATACCATAGTCAAACTGCAGAAGATCAAAGATAAAGCAAATCAGAGAATAGCATAAAAATAGCCATAGAGAAATGTTAATTACATACAGGGAACATAAATAAGAATGATGGCTTACTTCTAATCAGAAACAATGCAGTCCAGAAGTATCCTATTCTTTTAAAAATGCTGACAGAAAAAAAAAAGGCTGCCCAAACTTAAATACTTAATTAAAAAAAAAAAAAAACTAAAGAAGGAAGATGAAATTAAAACACTAAAAAATAAATGAAATCTGAGGGAATTTGTCAACAAACAACATACATGACAGAAACATTAAAAGAGGTTCTTCAGGCTAAAGGGAAATGATAGCAGGTGGATGTTTGCATCTTCAAGAAGTGATAAAGAGCACCATAAAATGAACTTTTTATCATATATATGATTTCTGTAAAACATCATCGACTCTTTAAAGAAGGTAGTAACAATATATTGTGTGGTTTATAGTATATGTAGCAGTAAATATAAGGCAACAAGAACACAAAGAAGAGGAAGTTAATGGAATCATACTGCTGTAAAATTCCTAAATTATTTTGGAAATAGTGCCATATTACTCAAGGGGAGATAGTAGTGAGTTAAAGATACATACTGCAATCTCTACAGCAATCATAAAATAAACAACACAAAGATGCATACCTTAACAAATTGATAGAAAATAAAATGAAGAATACTAACAAAAATTCTTGTAAATCCAAAAAATTTCTTGTGCAATCCAAAAGACAACAAGAAAAGAGGGGCTATGAGGTTACAAGCAAACAGACATTCAGAGGGTAGACTTAACCCCAACTATACAAATAATTGTACTGAATATAAACGGACTGAACACTCCAATTAAATCTATGTCATACTAACCAAACCCGGTGCTGTCGAGTCGATTCCAACTCATAGAGACCCTATAGAACAGAGTAGAACTGCCCCATAGGGTTTCCAAGGAGCTGCTGATGGATTCCAACTGCAAACCTTTCGGTTAGCAGCTGAGCTCCTAACTACTGTACCACCAGGGCTCCATGTGGACTGGGATTAGCCAGTGTAAATTGACTAAAATGTACAGAAGGAAATTTTATAGGGTGATGAAAATGTTCTATGCCTTGTTTAGCGTAGTCTTTACATGCATGATGAACTATATGTTGTTTGGGGTGCTGTCAGAAAGCATGGATACTTAGGATATGCATGTGCTAGTATATACAAAGTTTAACTCAATAAAAATGTAAATTAAAACAGTACTGGAGAAGTCAAGTTTATTGGAGAAGTTTTTAGTTTTTGCTTTCCCTTGGCTGGGTTTTTTTTTTGTTTTGTTTTTTGTATTTTAAAGGCACTCTTCATGGAACATGAAATTAGATAAAAGAAATTAAAAAAGGAAAAAAAAAACTAAAATTCTTCACCTGGAATGTTCTGGGAGAAGTATTTAATTTTTGAAGTAACTTGTTCAAGGCAGAACAGATAGCAAATACAAAAGTTCATGCAACAATCCTTCGGTTATAAAGATGTAAATAATTCCAAACATCTGTAACACTTTGAAGTATTTCATGAAACAATGTGTTAACATTCTGCTTCTAATTAGAGGAGCAAAACAAGCCAACTACCAACTAAACGAGATAGATGATAAATTTCGTTTTGGAAAATATGGAAAAACTGCAGGACCATAGCGGAAAATAATGACCTAATCAGCCAGAGTATTGAAAAGAATCAGAGAAAGAATTCTTTGGGAACAATGTTTTGGAGGAGAAGTTAATCTGAAGACACAGACAGGCTGCCCCTCAATCCTAAAATAGATCTCAATTTGAAGAAGAAAATAGTCTTCTTTTGCCAGTATTGTTATCTAAGATATTCAGGGCACAAACCACAAAGTCAAAAATATGAAAAAGGAACTTGGCTCCTGGCCTTTGATATTTTCACTAGGAAATTTTTTTTCTGCTGGTAGCCTGCAAAAATAAAGGCCGTTTGTATATCTGGGATGTAACCGATGACATGAAATAAATGCAGATATACATGGTGAAAACATTATTCCTGTCATCTAAAACTTTGATGTGTTTTATGTAGATGTGGGTCATAAAAAATCTGTGTCTTTTCCAGGTAAATTGTTTGTCTCTCAACCTCAAAAGCAGTACAGATTTTGAACTAAGTCTCTATTGTGTAGGTTATGGTCCAATATCAGAGTGGTATTTTACTTCTCTCCTCTGGTTTTGACTCTAAAATGTGCCTCTATTTATAAGAGGAGTTTCTGGGGATTTCACTTAAAAATAAAGTCAGTGTTGGGATCAGCAGCATCCCTGATTTTAAATATTATTTTTTCTGCAAATGTAGATGGGGTTCAGTTAATAAAAGAGAATATAGTATCAGGCTGTTTAAAATTCATTTTCACATACTCTTGGGCAAAAGCTAATGGAGAATAATTGAAATGAGTCTTTTTCATGAAATATAAGTAGACTCATTAGGATTCCTGTGGAAAGATTATCGGTTTATTTTTTAAAAATACACAAGATAAAGAGGTCTATCTTCTGTTCTTATGGTTTTTAACATCTGTGGTGCTCAAATACAGTACTTTTATGCAAAAAAGTCACGCCTTCTATGTTTTCTTGCCAGCCAAGGCCCCCTCCCTAGAGGTATTTTTGTAAGCGCACTGTGCTAGTTTTTTTTTTTTTTTTTTTACAGCAACATGTAAAATAAATTGGCATAGCAGTGCTTCTGAAAATACCTCGGGGCGGGGAGAGCACAGTTGGCAAACAAACGTAGAAGGCGCGCCTTATTTGCGGAAGAATATGGTGTGTCATAAACCTTGCAGCATATTTGAGAAAATTGGTAATACATTATGTGTAGCAGATGTTTTAGTGCCCTTCCCAAACCCCTGGCATTTCCCATCCAGTGCACACCTTCTAGACTTCCAACTACATCCCTACTTTGCTTGAAGTCTTTTTCTGGCTCTTGGAGTTCATTTTGCTGCCTACATGGCAGGCTGGAAGTTCCAGGGAATTAACACTCCTCTCTTGTCCCTCCCCACCGATGAAAGATTGGAGTTGATGTTGATGTATGAATACCCCACCTCCCTCACTCCTAAAGAGGGATAACTCTGAGGTGTGTTCTACTCCGGCTCCCATATTCCCCAGAGGGTTAAGTTCCAGTTGGCCACAGGGGCAATCTGATTTATATTAAACTATTTATCAGCTGCTTTCCTCCTTAATCTCATTTCCTCCCTCCCCTCCTCTTATTCTCTGGGATCACCTTGCCAATAGGCTTCTTGTTCTTTAATTCCTATCTCAGGATCAGTTTCTGGAGTACCCAAACAAAGACCTTATGGAGCTATAGGTCATCTACCGTCTGATTGTTCAGAGATTTAATTTTCACAAATGGAGCCATCAGCTGTTCTTGACTTCAATTTCCCAGTTGAAGTGGCTGAGCCAAAATACCTTAACCAATGAAACTATATTGCAAAAGGTCTGTAACAGAGTATATTTAATAAAAAAGCAGCCTACCATTCACAGATAGCCTTTTCATTGGGGCACCTCAAACGCTGTTTTCTTTAGATCTTTATTCGGGGGCTTGTTAGTGCTTTCAAAGAATTCTCTCATCTCCTGCCTGGGAAGTATAAGCTTTGATACCAACATTCTGAGGACCGAAGGGAAAGGTTGTTGAGGATCTCATAATTTAATGTAATCTCACCATTTTAATTTTGTGCTTCACCTTTGATTTTACCTATGTACGTGCCCCAGAGCCTTGAAACTCTATGTTTCCATTTTTCCAGACAATAAATCTCCCTTTCTTTCATGGATGACGGAGATATAGTTGCCTGTAGGAGATGAAATGAGAAACACTGTATCTATTAATTCAATTAATACCCCATGCCTCAGTCCATATTCCACTGGTTCTCTGCCTCCTGAGGCTTTCAGGGTGGAGCAAGGGACATTGACTTCTTAGTATCTATCTTTTGATTTCTAACTTCTTTTGGTCATTTGAAGTAAATATAGAGTCGTTGTTGTTGTTAGGTGCCATTGAGTCAGTGCTGACGCACGGAGACCCTATAGGACAGAGTAGAACTGCCCATAGGATTTCCAAGGAGCAGCTGGTGGATTTGAACTGCTGACCTCTTGGTTTGTAGTCAAGCTCTTAACCACTACGCCACCAGGGTTCCATAGAGTCTTGTAGAGGAAATAATATAAGGTCAGATATGCTATAGGGTTACTTTGAGTTGGAATTGATTCAATGGCAATGGGTTTGGTTTTTTCGGTATTGTACATTCCTTGTGTTTTATCAGCAACAGAGCTAAAATATGCAAGAAAATATTAGGTTGACATACTCTAGTTTCTCCCATCAACTGCCCATGCTCAACCTGCAAAATCAAAGAAACACAAAGGAAGAACATGCTGTGTTTTACATATCACATTAAAAGAATCTTAGAAGAAGAGCAAATATCAATTATTATACTGCCTTGTCTGCATCACCAAGGCTCCTCTGCCTTGTCTAGTTAGAGTAAAATGAAGCATTTAACATATCAATGAGAAGGAGGGACAGAGGAGAGAGAGAATGAAAGCCTCTCATGAAGGAATGTTACAGTTTATGAACAAATGCCCTTAATAAATCTCAGAATGAAAACAGAGTACTTGTTTAGGGAAATTGCAAAGAATAAAGGCTCCTGCTGAATTCAATTTGTTTGATCAATGAAAAATTAACTCTAGTTATACGAGTCTTCTTCCTAGTATAGAGTAACTATAAATGATATAGATTTCTTAAGTAAGAAGTCTAAGATAAGTGATTTGTATCCTTGAATTCTTTCATGAGCCTTAAAAAAAATAATTGTGGTTGCCAACTACAGATAAGGGCCATCTGGGGATTAAAGAAGCCAATGGAAAGAGCACAGCCAAGGAAAGATGATCATAGGAGATATGTCTGCTCTAATAAGACCACGTGGAAGTACAAAGAATCACATAAATGGGTACATGCACATTACATGGAAGTTCAAGAGAAGTTCTTCCCTATGAAATACCTCAAGGTTTATCCAGTAGGTATAATGCATCTTGCCATAGTCAAAGACTAAACACCAGTTACAGCACCTGGTGGGAAACACATTTATCAAATGTAAAATTTAGCAAATTTGGCAAATACCAAATATCAAATTCTCGAGATTTATGTTGTTAAAGCTAATCATTTTCATAAGTAAAATGGGCTTCTTAAAAAAAATCACCATTCTCTATGGGTAAATTAAAACTCCTTTAAATTAAATGTTTGCTTGAATTTCAATTTGAATTTCAGACTTCCAAAGCTGGCTAGAACATCCCTGTGTTTATAATCTGTGATCAAGTTAATTAACAGTTGATGGATAAAGTAAAACTTAGTTCATGGGTTTGTGCACTGTATTTGCCTAAATAAAAATCTATTTTCTGTTGCTCTATAGTTAAACTTTCAATTGGCTTTCCACTGTAATTGCAAGAAAATGAAGATTTCTTACCAAGTCTGAGAAGATCTTGCTTTCCTTGTCCTCTGTTTATCTCTCTGACTTCACTTTGCACCTAGTTCTCTACAGTCCTGCCTCACTGCCTGTGGAAGACAGAATTCTAAGATGACACTCAAGATTTTTGCCCCCTGGGTCTTAAAAGCCTGTGAGAGGCCATCTAAGATACTCCACTGGTCTCACCCCTTTGGGAGCAAGGGAGAATGAAGAAAACTAAAGATACAAGGGAAAGATTAATCCAAAGGACTAACAGACCACATCTACCATGGCCTCCACCAGACTAAGTCCAGCAAAACTAGATAGTGCCCGTCTACCACCGCACAGACTGCTCTGACCAAGATCACAACAGAGAGTCCCAGACAGAGCTGGAGAAAAATGTCTAACAAAATTCTAACTCACAAAAAAATGACCAGACTTACTGGTCTGACAGAGACTGGAGAAACTCCAAGAGTATGGCCTCCGGACACCATTTTAGCTCAGTAACGAAGTCACTCCTGAGGTTCACACTTTAGCCAAGGATTAGACAGGCCCATAAAACAAAACAAGACTAAAGAGGAACAACAGCCCAGGGACAAGGACTAGAAGGCAGGAGGGGACAGGAAAGCTGGTAATAGGGAACCCAAGGTTAGAAGGGAGAGTGTTGACATGTCCTGAGGTTATTAACAAATGTCATAAAACAATATATGTACTAACTGTTCAATAAAAAACTAGTTTGTTCTGTAAAACTTCATCTAAAGTACAATACAAAAAGTAAAAAAAAAAAGAAAGATTTTTGCCCCCTGTATGCACCCTCAGTTTCCTCTCCTTTAGAGTGAGCAAGACCTGTGAAGATGATGGTATACTCACTTCCTTGATTAGGTTACATTGCATGGCAAACATGATGAGATAGTCACCCAGTGATTAAGTTATACTACATAAGACTGTGTAAGATTAGAGAGAAAAGGTGTTGAAGAAGGAAGCTACCAAGTTGTGAGAGGGTCATGTGACTAGGACCTGAAGGTGGCCTCCAGAAGCTAAGAACATCCCCTTCCAACAGCCAGCAAAACAGAGATCTCAATCCTATAACCACAAGGGACTGAACTCAGCCAACAACCTGAATGAGATTGGAAGAGGACCCAAACTCCAAAGGAGAAGAGCATCCCAGCCACTTGATTTCAGGCTCGCGAGACTCCAAGTAGGGGACCCAGGTAATACTGTGAGATAATAAATGGGTGTTGTTTAAGCCACTAAATTTGTGGTAATTTGTTATTCAGCAACAGAAGCCTTATTTGTTTCACTTCCTTTGTTCCTCAAATATGCTATGCTCCTTCCTACTTCGAGGTCATTATATTTTCCATTTCTTTGGCCTAGAATGCTCTTCCCCTAAATATTTGCATAGCTAGCTTCTTATCATGATTCACATCCTAGCTCAAATATCACATCTTCTGACAACCCTCCATTGCCAACCTCATCTCAAATTCCAACATTATATACACCAGCTGGAAACTCTGGTGGTGCAGTGGTTAAGAGCTCAGCTGTTAACCAAAAGGTTGGCAGTTCAAATCCACCAGGCACTCCTTGGAAACCCTATGAAGCAGTTCTACTCTGTCCTGTAGGGTTGCTATGAGTTAGAATCGACTCGACAACAACAGGTTTGGTTTTGTTTTTTTTATATATACCAGTTAATCTACTGCAGACTATCTTGCTGTATTGTCATCACGTCTACAGTATCTGTTCACTTTTTTAAATTTTTTAAAATTTTAAACAAAGTAGTTCATGAACACAGTTTTAACAACTAAATGATACTAAAAGGCTCATACTAAAAAAAAAAAATAACATTGCCATCGAGTCAATTCTGACTCATAGTGACCCTATAGGCCAGGGTAGAACTGCCCGGCAGGGTTTCCAAGGAGTAGCTGGTGGATTCAAACTGCCAGCCTTTTGGTTAGCAGCAGTAGCACTTAACTACTTCACCACCAGGGCTCCGGAAGGCTCATACCAACAGCATAAATACACTCCTGCCCTACCCCTCCCCACCCCATAGTAGTGTTTCCTATTCTCCTGTGTCAGATCTTCTGTAACCATTATCATTTGTCTTCCACTTGATCTCCAGCTAGTCAAGCTGCCCCAGCTGATGCCACATGGAGCAGATATGAACCTTCTCTGTCGAGTCCTGCTCAAATTGCAGATTCATGAGCCAAAAAAAAAAAAAAAAAAGATTAATCTTTTAAGGCTCTAGGTTTTGGAGTGACTTGTCGTATAGCAGTGCATATCCGGAACAGCAACTAATTATCTCTTCATGACAACCAACTGGCTTAACACGCAATGGTGAGAAATGAAAATTCAGGACCATAAACTTGTCTTTCAGAATTATTAACACCGTATAAAGAGATAATTGTGGGCTAAATCTCCTTCAGAAATCATCCTGAATCATGACCTTGAGAAAGCCATTGAAATTCCACCTTCAAGTCTAACTACTGAGTGTACTTGACTGTTAAAATCTTAACACACACACACGCACGTATTTCTCTAGTGTCTTGATATTCTACATTTATGATTCTAAATTCATTTTTCATGAGTCTAGAAATACGTTATCCATCAATCATCTATGAAATCAGCCGTACGCTCGGCATCAAAACACTTTACTATTGCAGAGAATGGTGTCTTGGCACCATAGACATTCATCCTCAAGATTCCTGTGAAGAAAAAGTGAAAGAGTAAATCTTTAAATTTTTGGTTTTAAAAAGATGCCAAGCTAAATTATGACATGAGCAAATCATCTAGAATGAAATGATTTCATTAAATTGCAACAGAAGGTTGCAGATGTCAGCTGATCTGTGCATGCCTGGGTCTCCTCTATCCAAGAACCGTAAAATTTGAATTAGAAATTTCTAACACTACAGACTAATTGAGACATCATCACTCAACTTCACACAAAAGACATTTTTCTATTCAAGGAACTTGGGTATGCAGATTAATTTGCATAATTGTTTTGAGTCTTAAAATACTATGTATTCAACTTGTCTATTTTAGTTAAGGAAAGGCAAAGCTGCTATAACAAAAAGACCTGACCATAAAATGGGTTTAAGGTTCCTTCCCCACTACAAAATGTATTTTTCTCATTTGTAACTTTCCAATGTAAGAGTGCCAATAGGGCTGCTACTCTGCTCCATCTGGACCAGTTCTTTTCAAGGAACTTCTCTTTCATCCCATAGGGCATGAACATCATACGCCTATTCAAACCTGTGCCATTACTGTAAACAAGTTTCAGTTGGTGGCAAGAAGAAAAAGACTGAGGGCGGCACACTGCTGATTTGAAGGCCTAGTGGCAGAAGTGTCACACATTGTTTCTGCTTACAATCCATGGGAGACAACCTACCCATGTGGCCAATCTTCCTTGCAAGGAGAGCTGGGACAAATAATCTCATTCTGTGCCCATGAAGAAAGGGACCAGAGATTTGGTAGACAAATAGCAGTATCCTTCACAGTCCATTGTCTACCAAGCATCAGTGCACAGCCTTCTTCTCGCACATAGAACATACTGACTGCTCTCCAAGGTAGACAATTCACAGTCCATCAAGTTACTGCATCTTCCTAGAGCACAGTATGTCTGGATGATGCCGGTCCTCCCCATCATGTCCAGGTGTGATTCCTCAGGGTCTTACAAATATAAACTAAGAGATGTGTTATCTGGCTCCCCACACAGGACCAGGATAACAGGCACAGAAATAACTCTCATTCAGAGATGGAAAGAATGAGAGATACCAAGAAGTGATTGGCCCTTAACAATGCTGGAATCTTGCTGAACAGGAATTGTGTTGTTGGCTGCCATCCAGTTGGCCCCTGACTCATGGCGGCCCCATGAGTGAAACACTGCCTGGTCCTGCACCATCCCTAGGATTGGTTGTAGATTGGATGGTTGTGATCCATACAGTTTTCACTGGCTGATATTCTAAAGTAGATCACCAAACCACTGTTCTTAGTCTGTTTTAGTCTAGAAGCTCCGCTGAAACCTGTTCAGCACAGCCTCCACTGACAGATGGGTGGACCTCCACTGACAGATGGGTGGTTACTGTGTATAAGGTGCATTGGTCAAAATCAAACCCAGGTCTCCTGCACGGGAGGCGAGAATTCTACCACTGAACCACCACCAATGCCTTTCCCGTGCAGGAAATAAGCATGGAGAAACCCGTTTACCCATTGTACCCCAGGGCCTTTGGTTTTGCTCTCAGAGAGCTTCTTCATTGTCCATTATCCTCCATGGCCTCATCTGAAGTGAAGGACTATGCCCTTCTGGGGAATTGTATCCCCCAAGTGCCATTCACTTTTTGCTTACACAAGTTTGGGAATTTGAGAGTTGCTTTAAGGTTTAAATTGTTGTAGGTTTTTAGAGTATAGGCTCATGGCTTCTTCTTTTTTTTTTTTTGCGATGTAATTCCCTCAAAAGCTCAATAACCTTCTGATCTATTTTCTTGCAGTCAGTTTTATATGCCACATTCAGAATTATTTTCTAGGCATAGTGCATAAGTTTGCTTTACTTCTTTTCTTTGTTTCTCTCTCTTTCTCTGTGGAACAATTGACTTGGGTAAGATGGCAAACACCTTAATTTGATTTTGACTCAAACTGCCTCTTCTCATTTGACTGAGATGTCTTAACGGGATCCTTTATAAAGAGCTCCGTGGACAATATATCCTACTGTTTCAGATAGAGAAGCTGTTAGTTTTTCCAGTACTACAAGGCATCAAATATGTGAATGCTCTTTTCCCTTCTACCTCTGCTTGCAAACCAGCTACTAGTTTCCTGAGTTGGTATCTTTGCTGTCATACTTTACTATAGCACTCCAGGCACAGCTAACACGTAAGCTCATTCTTGCTTTTGCCATCCCCTTCCCCAGAATCTACAGGCTTGTTGGCACATGACCTGCTGCCCCAACTATATCCGGTGACAGTATTACCAATTGTTTGTCACAGTCTCATCAGCCTGCAGCATGTGTGTCCCTGCCACCGCCCTACTTCTACACCAATGCTACCATTTTTAGATTTTTATTTCAGAAGCACCTCACTGCCAAGTACAAATTTGTGTTGTATTAGTTAGAGTAAAGCCCGAATATTATAACAAGGACACCCAAGAATTTAGTGTCTTCAAGTAAAAAGAGATTTGTTTCTTTATCATTTAAGAGTCTCAGATGGGCTTTCCAGTTTAGCAGATAGCTCTACTCCATGTGGTAATTCAAGGACCCAACTACATTTGAAGCCATTATTTCCCCATCTCCTATGTTACTACTACGTCTCAGTTGGTAGGACAGGGGGGAGCTGGGTAGAAAAGTGAAAGGAAATATGGAGGATGTACAAAAATGGAGAACAATCTTAGACCTAGATGAGGAGGAATTCACTTCTGCAAACATGCCATGGAAAGAACTTGGTCATATAGTCCCACTTAATTACAAGGTGTATGTAAATGAGTTCTTGTGTACAGTACATACTGTCTCAGAAAGTTAGAAGTCAGAATCACAAATTCAGGGAGTCTGTGGGGTCCCTGGAATTATTTCAAAGATGAGATCTCAGCAACTCAAAGTTCCTGAGGGTATACAACCACTTACCAGCAAAAGTGAAACTAGAACCCTTATATAATGTATCAGAATTATTTATATTTTTATAAGTCTATCTATATAATAAGGAGCCCCAGTGGCGCAGCGGTTAAGCATTCGAATGCTAACCAAAAGGTCAGCGGTTCAAAGCCACCACGCTTTGCAGGAGAAAGATGTGGGCAGTCTGCTTCTGCAAAGATTATAGCCTTGGAAATCCTATGGGGCAGTTCTACTCTGTCCTGTAGGGTCGCTATGAGTCAGAATCAACTTGACGGCAACGGGTTTGGTTTTTGGTTTTACCTATATAATTATAGAGCAGTTAGCTAAAAAGTAGAAAGAGTGCTTTGATCAACTAGTACTTTTGTATATACCCTATGTAAGCAATATGGCTCTAAGTTACAGTGTTGCAAGTTACAGACGTTATCCATGACGTCTGGATATCTCCTCTTCCTCTAGGCAGAAGGTGGTACTTAAGTACCACTCTGTTACTTATGAATTTATAAGAAACTCCTATCATGTAAATCTACAGTTAAGTTTAGAAATTTTAGTGATAGCTAATCTGTCCATTAACTTTAACTTCATGAAAAATTTTGTAAGCGTCTACCTTAACACCAGACTACCTAGCTCCAGTTTTCTATCAGATTCGTAAGATATTAAAAGAAGACATCTGCTTCCTCAGTAACACATGAAGAAACTGAGACCTAGAGAGATGAAGTGGCGTGCCTGAGGTATCACCAATGGTTCATACCAGAGCATGGACTAGAATCCTGATCTTTTTTTAGTGGGGAGGGGGAAGAGGGTTTCCACCTTTTCTTTCTTTTCTTTTTTTTTTTTTTTTTTTACCGTGCTTTAGATGAAGTTTCACAGAGCAAATTAGTTTCTCATTAAACAATTAACACACATATTGTTTTGTAACATTGGTCGCCAACCCAGCGACATGTCAATATTCTCCTCTTCTCAAACTTGGGTTCCCCATTTCCATTCATCCAACTTTCCTGTCCCTCTTGCCTTCTTGTCCTTGCCCCTAGGCTGGTGGCCCCATTTAGTCTTGTATACATAGTTGAGTTACGTGTGCTGTTGTTTGTTTTATAGGCCTGTCTAATCTTTGGCTGAAGGGTGAACCTCAGGAGTGACTTCAGTACTGAGTTAAAAGAGTGTCCGGGGATCATACTCTTGGAGTTTCTCCAGCCTCCGTTAGACCAGTAAGTCTGGTCTTTTTTTGTGACTTAGAATTTTGTTCTACATTTTTCTCCAGCTCTGTCCAGGACCCTCTATTGTGATCCCTGTCAGAGCAGTCAGTGGTGGTTACCGGACACCATCTAGTTGTGCTGGTAGAATCCTGATTTTTGATTCCCACTTCAGGACCCTTTTACCACTATTGAGGCAAGGGAGTAAGCTGTGGGAGGAGGTTCTCAGTTTTTTTGTTCTTCCACTAAAGTATTACTGATTCAAATGTGAATGAACCATGTGTTCCGAAGGCCAAGTTTCAGCTGTGAAGTAATCTCAGGTACAGTTCTGCCTGGCCTTTCAGGAAACCTTATGGTACCGGGAGTCTGTACCACGTTTCAATCATTATTAAGCACCATCTCATCACTAATGGAAATTTTATCAAACACTTTTTAAAAACCTGAGCTGTAATTAATTGGACACTATGATGATCCAGAAATTAGGATTAGTGAAACATTATAATACCCTTAAAGTTGTCTTTTATAACATAACTTTTAAAAAGAGTGGATTTCATGTAAGATCTTCCCCCACTTCTACTACAACGCAACAAGGTAACTTGTTTTCCTTTCTGTAGCAATTTAATGCTCCTCTGAACTGACTCCCCTGACTTCAGAAGCTGGCCTTGAAACAGTCACGCTCACTGACACAGACTCACACAACGAGAAATTCACTTTCTGCTTGGCTTTGTAGTGAAATTACACTCGGACGCTACTCATTTCCACTGCCATGGAAAGGTATTAATGAAACATGAACCATGGCACCAGAAATTTGCTCGCAAATTTGTCTTCTATTATACTGTTTGGTCTGAAAACGCCTTTTTAGGTCCCCGTGACAAAAGGGGAGAGAAAAGAAAAGAAGGAAGGAGGGAATTAAAGAAAAGAAAACCCTCAGTGTGGCCAGAAAGTGACACCAAATGTTTGGTCTTCTGATTGAGAAGTCAACATTTTCCTAGAGGTCTAAACTTAACAGTTATAAAATGCAGTTGTCCGCAGATAAAAACCATACAGGAGGTAATATTCTGCCATTGGATCCCAAGCCTCAAATTGTCTTTAAATAGGATGTTCCTATTATCAGTAAGTCAGTAATTACTAGAGAGCCGCCAACCTTTAGAAAGGGAAGGTATCTAGATAACGGAACTCATTGTTCAGGGTGTGGTTTCAGAAGCA
This sequence comes from Dugong dugon, assembly GCA_030035585.1. Taxonomy (NCBI): domain Eukaryota; kingdom Metazoa; phylum Chordata; class Mammalia; order Sirenia; family Dugongidae; genus Dugong; species Dugong dugon. The sequence goes on along the minus strand of CM057480.1, from coordinate 12,741,497 downwards.
AGATGTTTAGCATCAAGGTGAAGCTCCTTGGCATGTTTCTTTGTTGACTCCTTGTTCTACTCTCCTTTCTGAGAGAAGCAAACCATCCTGAGGGATAGAAAGCGCAGAGAAAATATTGAAGCAGCAGTCTGTTGAGATGGCTGTGATAGGAAGCTGACTCATCCAAGAGTCTTGCAGCATCGTGTCTATATCCTTGCCAATTCTCCATAATTCACGATTACACTGCCCTAATGAGGTCAGCCAGCTTTCTATCCAATATGCACCCACGGGCTATCTATACATGCCCACGAATTATCCCAAAGTGAGCAACTACACCCACCTCCTTGTATCATACAATATGCTGAGTGGTTTGGGGTTTTGGGCAACCTAGGTTGGCAGCTGAGCATATCCTTCTGGATTACTGCCCAGCAAAAGTATCTGGCACATAGTAGAGACATAAAAAATATTTGTAGAGTAAGTAAATGAACAAATTATCCCAGGGTAGCTGCTTTGTTTCCAAAGTTGCAAAATCAAAATTATGGAAAGAACCAGATCTTAATTTTCATGATATCTTCTAGGTATCATTGACTTTGAATTAATCTACTTTTTCACTGCCTTTGGACTTTTGGTTTTGTAATTTGGTGGGAATTATTTTCCCCATAAATTATTGACTATTTATTTTCAAAACACTATTTGAACTTCAACATGGTGACAGTGTTGAATTTTACATGAACCCTGTGATCATGGAAACACATCTTTTGTGTTCCAGAAGACGGTTTGCTGAAAAGAACCACCCTTCCCCATGTAACTCAAGGATGCCCCTTGTTTACCTATGACAAGGCCAGACACCAAAAAGCCTATTGCTGTTGAGTCGATTCCAACTCATAATGACACTATAGGACAAAGTAGAACTGCCCCGTAAGATTTCCTAGGCTGTAATCTTTATGGAAGCAGACTGTAATGTCTTTCTCTCTCAAACCCACTGACCATTCAGTTAGCAGCCGAACATTTAACCATTGCGCCATCAAGGCTGTCTAGGCCAGACACCAAAAACAAACCCATTACCTTTGAGTTGATTCCAACTTACAGCAGCCCTCCAGGGCAGGCTAAAACTGCCCTACAGTGTTTCCAAGACTGTAATCTTTATGGAAGCAGACTGCTATATCTTTCCCTTGGAGCAGCTGGTGGGTTGGCACCACTGACCTTTCCATTAACAGCCAAACGCTTAACAACTGCCCTCTAAATCCCCATGTTTTGCCTTATAACTAATTATCTAAACGGCTTGCTCTGCCTATCAATAGGAACAAAATGCTTGTTAAACAAACTTGCATTAAGCTTCTTTCCTTCCCCTAATAGGTTATAAAAGATTTCATTTTGCTTGGATCCACAATCAATGCCTGTGGAAGCAGCAGTTAAGAAATCAAACTACGCATCACACTGGGAAAATCTGCTGCAAAAGATCTCTTTAAAGTGTTGATTAAGCAAAGATGTCACGCTGAGGACTAAGGTGTGCCTGACTCAAGCCATGGTGTTTTCAATCGCCTCATATGCATATGAAAGCTGGACAATGAATAAGGAAGACGGAAGAAGAATTGACACCTTTGAATTATGGTGTTGGCAAAAAATATTGACTCTACCATGGACTGCCGGAAGAACAAACATATCTGTCTTGGAAGAAGTACAGCCAGAATACTCATTAGAAGTGAGGATGGCGAGACTTTGTCTCACATACTTTGGACATGTTATCAGGAGGGACCAGTCCCTAGAGAAGGACATCATGCATGGTAAAGTAAAAGGTCATCGAAAAATAGGAAGACCCTCAAGGAGATGAATTGACACAGTGGCTACAACACTGGACTCAAGCATAGCAACGATTCAAGGATCGCGCAAGACTGGGTAGTGTTTCATTCTGTTGTACATAGGGTTGCTATGAGTTGGAACCAGCTCAACAGAACCTGACAACAACAACAACGTAAAAGGGGAATGTCATAGTATTTTGTTTCCATCCCAGGTGCCCACTTTCAGTTCTCACTTCTTAGCCAAGAAAACCAAACCCACTGCCTCGAATTGATTCTGACTTACAGCTACCCCATAGGGTTTCCAAGGCTGTAAAATCTTTAATGGAAGCAGACTGCCATATCTTTCTCTCTTGGAGACACTGGTGGTTTTGAACCACAGATCTTTCGGTTAGTGGTCGAGCGCTTTAACCACTGCACAACCGGGCTCCTTCACCGCCTAGAGAGAGTTGTTATTATTAATAATCACAGGCCGAGGGCTAAGTGAGACTGGCATACATTGTCATATTTCATACTCATGACAGCCCTGTGAAATACAGTGCTAGTCACATTTTATGCAAATTGGAAACGTAAATTTTCATCATGAAAATATGAAATAGTGAGATATAAAAACATCAACAAGTCCTCACTTTATTTATAAAATTTCAAACATAGCAACGGTCTCTCAATTTTAAAAAAGGTTATGAAGAATCGCCTAACTTAAGTGGCAAGCTTGCCAAACAGCAACCAAAATCAATAAATATTTGACCCTAGCCAAACATCAGGGGAGGTGGGAAGGGCTAATAACCCCACCACACGCTTCTTATTCGAACTCAGATGGATTTCTTCAGTGCATGTCTTACCCATGGGAAAATACAAGTTGCGTTTTTCCAGGTTGGCATCAGAATTGAAAGAAACTGTGCTGTAAGTTGTGGAAGCTGAAAACTGGGTGCATGTCCTTTTCATATTCTCCAAATGGAGCTCCAGAGCAGATAAAGCAAAGCTTTTGTATGAGGATAGTTCACAATGGTATCTTACACCAGGTAACAATGGGCAATTTTTGCATAGAAGGTGCTGAAGCTTTCTGTCTTTTGGGTTGGTGATAGATCTAGCATTAATTAACGAATTGTAAATCCTCTTTGTCATAAAATAAATTCCTTTGTGTAATCCAGGACTAGTAGTAGAAGGCCCAGAAGTTGTCTAGATTCCTTAGGGATAAGAACAAGGATGGGCATAATAAAGCTGATTCCTATGAGGCAGAGGTCAGACATACATCCACTCTCCAACCTTTTTACCAGTTCTGACACCAGCCATCCCTCCCTCTGAACTGTCTACTTCTGGGTTCAATAATCCATTACCCTGGCCACTTAGAACTCACAGACCATACTTAGAGTTAAGTGGTTTATTAAGGAAGTAACAGGGTGCCACCTGGTATCAGAATAAATAGGCTACTACACAGGATCAGAATCAACTGGCTCCAACTCAGGACTGAGATCAGGAAGCATGCAGGCAAAGTCTAGAAGACTTTCCTGAAGTGGAGAGCACATCTCTCCCTTCTTCATTTTGGGACAGCTCTCTCAGAGCCTCTTGGCCATGCAAGAATCAGGCCCTTCTCTCTGCCATGCACGCCTCCCCTGGGCTGTGCCGGCTCCTGTTGGGCCCCTCAGGACAGACCTCCTCTCGGCCCCCTCAGGACAGGCCTGAGTTGGCTGTGCACACCCCCTCTCAGGCATGCAGGCAACTAACAACACAGTGATGACTCCAAGGTGGGACCAGGAGGCCCCTGGTTGATCTATCTATCACATTGGCAGCCTTTCTTCCTTGATTGAATATTTAGTACACCAAAAAATTCCTGCTATTTCCTGACCTCTGCTTCCAAGAGACAGTTCTCTCTCTTCCTGGGCAATTTTCAAACGAGGACAGAGCACTTTGAAAATAGGCATGATGGAAAAATCTGGAAACGAACAGTAGTTATGCTTGCACAGGATGCACATAACAGTCGCTGAATTGTACACGTACAGAATGGTTGAAATGGCACGTTTTGTTACACATACACTTGCCTGAATAAAATAAAATAAAATAAACGGGATAGGGGGCTGGTTCGGGACCACATGCTCAGAGGAGCCCATGAAGAATAAGGAAATGAGGAGGAGTCAAGCAGACTGCAGATGTGGTGGGCGGAGACGCACCGGCCCCCACCCCTCTTAGACGGCCAGCGTCTGCTCTGTAGGGAACCTGGGGCTTAGAGGAAATAAGCTATTTGTTAAAGGTCAAGACTGAATCATTTTAGTTGAGTGTGAAGGAGAGTAGTTGAAGTTATGTAATGACAAAAAGGAGCTAGAGTGGGAAGCTAGGAGATTCAGAGGCATTGGCCGTCACTCCAACCTCTTGCCTCCATAGTCACATTGCCTACTACTCACTCTGATCTCCTGCCTCCATCTTACAAGGACCCTGTGATTACAGTAAGGCGCCAAGGTGGAGCAGTGGTTAAGTCCTCAGCTGCTAACCAAAAGGTCAGCTGTTTGAACCCACCAGTCACTCCGAGGGAGAAAGATGGCAGGCTGCTTCTGTAAAGATGTCAGCCTTGGAAACCCTATGGGGGGAGTTCTACTATGTCTTAAAGGGTCGCTGTGAGTCAAAATTGACTCAAGGGCAACGTTTTTCTTTTTTTTTTTTTTTTAATAATTACGTTGATGTCATTCTGAAATTCCCTGGGCTTCTAGGGAGGGAACCTCTGATTGGTCTGGTTTGGGTCACAAGTGATAGACGACATCAGGCCTCATGATTATAGTCCAGAGGCGAGATAGATGCTGGGCAGTCAAACACCCAAAACACCAAAAAACACCAGGGCACATTTTAAAGCATCTTTTCCAAGCATTTTAAAAGCTATTGTTTTATTTCATTCCAACAATCAAAGTCAAAGAGCATGTAGATAGAGTATCCCCACTTCTAGGGTGAGAAAACTAAGGCTCAGAGGCGCTAACAGATACGCCAAAAGCCATTTGGGTAAAAAGCGGTAGTCTGCAACTTAACAGAAGTGCTCTGAGTTACGTCTCAGAACTGCTTTTCTATTATGTCATACTGATGATGGTTGAGCACATCAGAGGAGGAACAAAAAAGGGAATCAAGTCACATCCCAGATCTACTAGGAATCTCTGGGGAGGGGTCTAGGCATTCCTTTTTTTTTTTTTTTTTTTTTTAAGCGTCCTTAAGGTGCATGCACAAAACCTGTGGCGTAGTGGTTAAGAGCTATGGCTGCTAACCAAAAGGTCAGCAATTGGAATCCACCAGGCACTCCTTGGAAATTCTATGGGCCAGTTCTACTCTGTCCTATAGAGTCACTATGAGTCAGAATCAACTCGAAGGCAATGGGTTTTTTGGTCTAAGGGGCAAGCAGAGTTGAAAACTACTGCCCTAAAAAATTACCGTTTGAAGGTCAGAGGCAAGGAAAAAAAAACAACTCTTGAAACTTGTGACGCAATGCTGAACTTATGCTCATACGCTAGTTGGGTTTTCTGTTTAAATGCTGTTCTATTCCAATGTGAGCTTGGATTTCTAACTGCCAGCTCTGCAAAAGGCAACAGTTTGAGAAGAAGCTGAGGTTGCTAGCAATCCAATTTACCAGGGAGCCCAGCTGAGCCGTGGAACAACATGGAGGAGAGCAGCCCACAGCTAGAGCGCTGTCTGTAGAAGGGCATGATCTCTTTGTTTCTTTAAGCAGCAACTGGAACGTTATTCCCTTACTGTTGGAAAAAGAGCAGTTTCACTCTTTGCTGGAAAATGTCCTTATGTAAACAAGACTTCTCTGTTTTCTGCTTCTATCACAGAGAACACTGTGGTCCCTATAGAGGTGTAAGAGCCAGAAATCAGAGGGCAGCATTTTTTATTTCTCCCCGGTGTCCCTTACCCATAGAACAGTCCAGTTCTTTTTACTTGAGGAGTGTGCGTCACAGGGAAGTTCCGTGGGGAAGTGAGCTGGACTGAGACACAGATAATAGGCCTGCTCTCTGCTCTGATGGAAGACATCTTTCCTACTTAGATGCTAAAAGAAGTAAGTGAGCATGGAATCCATGTTTCCTCTCTCAAGCACAAAATAGGCAAAGGGAAAGACTCAGTGAGAATAGATTATTTTTTTTGCTACCTAGTATTTTGTTTTCATTACAATCTTACTCCAAATATGCATCACCTTTAGAATACCTATGTTCTTTCAGTGTTGTAATTCAGTTGTTTTAATAAGAGGTTATTGATAAATAGTTTAAAGCAGAAAGGTTTAGGAAATATATGGTTTTGATCTGCATCTCAACTTCTAACACATTCTTCAGACAATTCACCTAATATTCCAGATCACACAAATTATAATGTGCAGGAGAGAAATAAAACCTTCTCGAGGGATACACTTGTGAATCTAAATTGAATAAAGCTTATTGGCAATTTTATAAACTAATACCCTAGAAGTGAGTTTATGTCAGTATCTCATCTGCATAACTATAACAATTCAAGGAATTTAAGTGTTGTAATGTTTCATGATCATATGAATGGTACTTTTTAGTTATTTTTACTGTTTGGATGTGTAGTTATCAAACCATTGCTCTAGCTTATGTGTATAAATGGGTGGTATTACCTTGCTTTATGCCGACATACTTGAGAAGACCAAAGTTAAGTCAAATTTTTGCAATTTAATCAGTGTCTCTCTTTGCCTGGCTAACTCTCGTCAATATTTGGATACCAGTTTAGAAACATCTATTCCCAGCGTCTTCCCTGACTTCTCTATCCCCACTGCAAGTTACAAACTCTTCCATGATGACTTTTACCATAGTACAGACCACGTCGCACGGAAATTGTCAGTTTGGACTGCAAGTTCTTTAACACAAGGATTAATTTCATTCATTCATTCATGCATACGTTCACTCACTCAGCAAATATTTATTGCCTACTATGTGCCAAGCACCGTCCTAGGCCCTGGAGATGCAACCAAGACAAATATTCCTACCCCCATGAGGCTTTCATTTGGGAGAGACAGAGAGGCTATAAAATGTTGGCGTGTTGCAGTAATGATGGGTGGGAATGGAATTTCAGATGGATGACCAGGAAGAGCCTCACTGGGAAAGTGGCATTTGAGGAAGACCTGAAGGAAGAGAGTGAATGAGTCAAATGAGATTCTGGAGGAAAAGAGTTCAGGCAGGGGGAACAGTATATGCTAAGGCTAAGGCTCTGAGGCAAATGAATTCCTGGCATGTTCAAGGAACAGCAAGATGGCCAGAAAGTTTGGCGTGGAAGGAGGGTAACAGTAGAATCTTGTTTATCCTGGTGCTGTGCCTGGCATATAGAAGGCGTTCAGTAAATAATCTGTTGAATGACTAAAAAATAATGATTAATTTGACAGGACACTCTACAATTTATAAATTTATTTAATCCAGAAAATTAAGACATACTTTCATCCTTCTGCAAAATGAAGAAAACATCATAAACTTATTCATCTTTCTGAGAAATATGGGTTTTTATGCACCAGATCTGATGAGCATGGGCAGTCTGTTAATCAAGTTTAGCTCATCAAATTTAACTTCTTTCCAGGTAACCTTGAATGTTAAAAAAAAAAAAAAAAAAAAAATTTCACTTTAACTGTTCTGATTTTCTCCCCATAATTCTCATCTCTTGAGCACATTAAGGTATGTGTAAGCACTGATTAGTCTTGATTCTCAGTGTTGAATATTTTCATTACTGTAAAGATTTTTCTGACAGTTCCCTCTTCTGTTCCTTCTTTCTGTTCCTTGGTTCTACCAACCTCTGCCCCCACCATGGTGGAATCAGGAAGTGAGGAGAAAGCTCCATCTGTCTGTTAGCAGCACTGCCGAATAGAACCAGAAGAGAGAACCATTCCAATGGACGTGGGGATATGAACCGGGATGATGTGCTTCTAAAGCACTGCAAAAATGGGGCAAAATGAAGACTGTTCATCTAATCCATCTCTCTTTCATGCTCAACTGGACCATACAGTAGGAAAAACAACCCGACAAGTTAGGGTTTGGGTACCAATTTATAACCTTACTCTCTAGGCAGGGTCGGGCATGTTACTTCATCCTGTCGGAAGCTCCGTTTCTTTCTCTATAAAGCTGAAATAAGAGAGTCGGCATTGCTTGTCGCCAGGGTTGTGGTAAGAGTCAAATTAAACAGTAAGTATGGAAGTACTAAGAAAATAATAAAGTTTTATATAACAGGAATGTCATACATAAAAGAAAACAAATTGTTGAGGAAAACAGGCAGGTATTTTCCTTACAAGTTTCTTTTAATATTGTTCAAAGAATAAAACATGATTATTCTTCTCAGCTAACAGCAGTTCTCTGGATACCAGATGCTGTCAGCTCTCCCCCAAAATATATCTCCCATCTGTCCACTGTTCCCATTTCACATGCTACACAGACCAGTATCACCGAGCTTTGGAACGGCCTGCAAACCACAACCTCCAAATTCCACTTTTCCCCGTTTAATCCTTTTCCCACATAGCAGCGAGCATGATCTTTTAAAATAGAGAAAAAGATCATGGCAACCCTGTCTTTAAGGTCCTCAAATGGCTTCTGATCACATTTAAAATAAAATCCAAATCCTTATCACAGGAAAAAGGCCCTCCGTAGTCTGATCCCTGTTGACCCTTCTGATTTTATCCACTGCATATGTCTCTCTCTCCCGTGATACTTCAGCTGTATGGGCTTCTTTCTGTTCCTTGAACAAACCAGGCTGTACCTACCTGCCTTATGACTTTCGTATTGCTGTTTTCTCTACCTGGAAGTAGCAGCTCCCATCTGTATTTGAATGGCTCCTTCCCACAATTCCGGTGCCATCTCCTAGAGAGACCTCCATGACTGCCTCATCTAATGGTGCCTCTTGTCTCCCAGGCATTCTATTGCTTGACACCCCATCTAACGGTGCTTTCTGTCACCTAGTCATGCTATCACGATACCCCATTGAATGGTACCTCCTCTCCTCTACTTACTCTATCACATGACAGCCCATGTGATGGTGACTTCCCTCCCCAAGTCACTGCATCACTCTGTCTTTCCTCTTAGCATTTACATTTTGTGAAATTATTTTATTTACATTTTATCATCTGTGTTCCTGAATAGGATGTGCTCCTTGAAAGCAGTAGATTTGTCAGTCTTTTTCATCACTGTACTCCCTGCTGTGAGATTTGCTGCAGAAGCATACATATTGCCATCGAGTCAGGGTGGTTCACAATAACCATATAGAACAGAGTAGAACTGCCCCAGAGTTTCTAAGGCTGTAATCCCCTACCAAAGCAGACTGCCACATCTTTCTCCCTCAGAGTGGCCAGTGATTTCTAATCACTGACATTTTGGTCAGCAGCCACACGTTTAACCACTGTGCCACCAGTGGCTTTGTCAGCCTTTTTCGTCACTGAATCCCCTGCTATGAGATTTGCTCCTGAACATAGTGGGTAAGAAGTGAATATCTGGTGAATGAATGAGTTAGAAAAACTGGAAATCTTATGAAAGGTTATTATGTTTCATTCAAAACTATGAGGTTTCAAATCTTTTGGATGAAATGATAATTCAGCATGAACTATTTCCTGGTCTCCTTGGAAGGGAAAATTAGGAGAGTGTGCTGAGGATGATGATGGCTTTATTTTTAGTGTCTGTGTGACACGCCAGTTGGAAGCAAGCCAGAAACTTGTAATCAGCTCTTTGAGAGTCTGGAATGTCTACCTTGACTTGTCACAAATCATAATAATGAAACTTGACAATGAAATTGGAAGCCTATGTCTTTATTATAACTTCCATTCCAGAGAAAATACATATCCCCCTCTGACAGCTCTGGGTTGTCACAGTGAGGATTCCAACCAATATAAGAACATAAAAAATAGATCTTTTTTAAACAACTTCGTCAGGGAGCCTTGACAGTATCATCTCTGTGGTGGCACTTGAAATAGAATTAGGAGCTGTTTTCAATCATTCTGTGAACGACATGCAGGAGAGGATTATAAAATAAGTAAGGTAAGCACCATGCTTGCGTTGCTTACCAGATCACCCCTGAGAACTTGTTCACTACAAATTAGGAAGTAAGCACAAGTAAGCCCACGCTTACCTTGCTTACTGGGTCATCTGCCCCTGTCAGTGATTGTAAATTTGAAAACAGGCTTTGATTCTGGAGGATGGTGCTGTGGAGTTGGGAGAGAGACAGATGTCAGTCATACCTAGAAGTAAAGTCTTTGTTGTGGTGAAAAAAATGTGAAATAGTTCACTACAGATGATCTGGTAGGCAAGGTAAGTGTTTACCTTGCCTATTGGATAATCTGCCACTGACAACATGACGTTAAAAAAGTAGGCAAATAAAGAAAAAAAGAATACATTAAGAAATAATTTCAGACCTTGGGGAACTTGATAGCAGAGCCTAATTCTGTTCTGTGCCTGACTATTGAAATATCCATGGGGGAAAAAAAGGATCTGAAAATAAGAATATTGGTCCATAATTGGCAAGACCTAAGGATTAATTTTTACTAATAAAACAGAGATGGCGGCTGCAGCAATCCCATAGTGTCAAACATTACAGGCAACTTCAAAATGTCCAGGACTAATTTGGGATCAAGAATTTCACAGTCTGGTAACCAAAGATGATACTCACTTCTCGGTCCAGTAAAGCCACTATGGGCTTTAAAGCATAAGAAATTTGTCTAAGAATACTGCGTACAGCCAGCTTTCCAGCTCAAAATCTCAGAAAAGGAATCTAATAAAAACAGTTAGATAAGGTGGGAGGCCAGTTAAAGTCCACTCATTCTGTTTATTGGCAAATGATAGGCTGGAAGAGACTTCGTTCATTCAAGATTGAATTAATGTAAGAATACGAATTAATGCATATCAAGTCCTTAGGACATCACTTGTTGCCTTTTTTGACTCCAAATAATTGATAACTATTACTGATACTAAGTTTAAAAAATGTCAACAAAAAGACGATGATTGGTAAAAGATACTGAATTATGAATGAAATCCCTATTCGCTAGATTTAAAAATTATACTTCAAAAAATACTAGAGGAAACTAAAGAAAAAAATTTAAGCATCAGCTTTGTAATGACAATACAATCTGAGAAATTAGAAACTGTATAAATCAATAGGTGGAAGGAGTTGATTGAGATGCAGGAAGAGAAGAAAAGTGGAAGTGAGTGAGATAAGGAAGTACGTCCTACTTTTGATACAGATTCTAATTTTTCTTTGTTGCGAGGTGCCCTCAAGTCCGTTTCGACTCATAGCAACCCTGTGTGACAGAGTAGAACTGCCCTCATTACATTTTCTAGGCTGTAATCTTTATGGAAGCAGATTGCCAGATCTTTCCTCCCATGGAGCCACTGGGTGGGTTTGATCAGCCAAGCTTTCGATTAGCAGCTGAGTGCTTAATCATTGCACCACCAAGGATCCTTAATTTTGCTTCAGAAGTAGTAAAACGTACTGATATTGCAGGAAATCAAATCAAAATGTCAAGGAAAAAAGTGAAGGGAATGAATAAAGGAAAATATTAGTTGAGAAGGTGACCAAGTAGAGAACAGGAAATAGACATTCAATCCATAAATAGTTGTAGTTCATTCCTAAAGAAATGATAAGGGAAAATGGAAAGGAAGTAAACAATGTAAGAGAGAAAATAGAAGAAAAAATATAATAGAAGAAAATCACTCCTACTACGAAAAGCCCTGAAATCATAACAGTCCCCTTAATACCAAAGTTAAGTGAATGAAGATCCATATCTAGACATTTTATGGTGAATTAATATTTTTAATGAAGGAAAATTATTTCATGAATCTATATGAGAAAAAATGTTTCCTACAAAAAGTTAATATTCAAATTGTCAACTTCTTTTTTTCAATGTTCTATGTCAAATGACATTGGAGATATTTTATGGATTTTGTAGGTAAAAGTGGTGCGCCTCAATTTTTTACTCACACAAGTCTTATCTGAGAAAGCACACGTATAGTTATGGAATGGCTCAAAAAAACACATCGCTTTGAATCTTTCCTGAAAGCTCAAAGTAGTAATCCAATAAAGCGACAGGTAAATAATAATAATGATGCTCAAGAATTAAGAAATCATGGGGGAAAGTTTTAATCACCAACATTAAAAGCAGTTAAAATATTAAGTCTAAATACTTGAATCTTGGTTTAAAAATTGAATGCAAGCTAATGATTCAATAATAAACCGGATCTAAAATTCTACTTTATGTCAACAGAACTCTGAAAGTGATTGGATTAAAATAAAACTACTAATTTAATTTTACATCAGAGGATGTCAAATAAACTACTTTATTCTTTAACAGTTGTATTGAGGTATAATTGAGATACTATAAACTTTACATGTTTTAAGGGTAGAAATAGATAAGTTTTGACACCTGAATACACCTTTGAAATTATCACCACAATCAAGATAATGAGCCATCGCTCCTACAGGTTTCCTTGTGCACCTTTGTTATCCCTCCCTCCCAAATGATCTCTGCCTCTCCCATCGCCAGGCAATCACTCTTTTGTTTTCTGTAGCTATAGATTAGTTTGCAATTCTTAGAATTTTATATAAATGGACTCATACCCTATGTACTCTTTTTGTGTGACTTCTTTCACTCATCGTAATTGTTTTGAAGTTCTTCCACACTGTTGGTTGCTGTGTGCCGTCGAGTTGATTCTGACTCAAAGTAACCTTATACGACCTCATATAACTTTCCCGTAGGGTATCCTAAAAACCAAAACCAAACCCCGTGCCGTCAAGTCGATTCCAACCCATAGCGACCCTGTAGGACAAAGACCCTATAGGACAAAGTAGAACTGCCCTATAGAGTTTCCAAGGAGAGCCTGGTGGATTAGAACTGCAAACCTTTTTGTTAGCAGCTTTAGCGCTTAACCACTACACCACCAGGGTTTCCAGGGTATCCTAGACTGTAATATTTATTGGAAGGAGCCCTGGTGGCTCAGTGGTCAAGCACTAGGCTGCTAACCAAAAGGTCAGCAGTTTGAACCTGCCAGCCACTCCACAGGAGTAGATGTGGCAGTCGGCTTCTGTAAAGATACATAGCCTTGGAAACCCTATGGGGCAGTTCTACTCTGTCGACTGACTGTCGGAGCAGATCTGTTAATCATTGTGACACCAGGGCTCCTTTCCACATTGTAGTATATATTGATAATTTATTGCTTTTTGTTGTTGAGTAATAATCTGTTGTATAGCTACACCACAATTTGTGTATTCATTAACCTGTTAATAAAAATGTGGGTTATTTACCTGTTTGGAGCTTCTACAGGCAAAGCTGCTATAAATATTGATGTACAAGACTTTGTATGAACGTTTGCTTTCATTTCTCTTGGATAAATACTAAGACACAGAAAGGCCAGGTCATATATTAGGTATGTCTAATTTTGTAAAAAAAAAATTGCCAAGCTGTTTTCCAAAGTAGTTGTATGATTTAACATTCCCACCAACAGTATATGAGCGTTCCAGTTCTTCCACAACATTGCAACACTTGATGAGGTCTTTCATTTTACTTATTTTTTTGAGGTCTTTCATTTTAATTTAGCTAGTCTAATGGGTACATAATAGAGTATCATTGTGGTTTGAATTTTATTTCTCTAATGATTAATGATATTGAGTATCTTTCAATACGATATTTACCATGTGTGCATTATTTTAATGAAGTGCTTGTTCAAATATTTTCCAATTTTATTGTTAATATGATTTTATTTATTTTGTTGTTATTGTTGAGAATATATGCAGCAAAACATACACCAATTCAACAGTTTCTACACGTACCTTTTAGTGATATTGATCACATCATTCAAGTTGTGTAACCATTCTCACTCTCCTTTTCTGAGTTATTCCTCCCCTTCAGTATGGATTACACCTCAACATAAAGAAAACAAAAATTCTCACAATTGGACCAATAAGCAAAATCTTGATAAATGGAGAAAAGATTGCAGTTGTCAAATATTTCGTTTTACTTGGCTTCCCAATCAATCCCATGTAAGCAGCAGTGAAGAAACCAAACAACACATTGCATTGGTCAAACCTGCTGCAAAAGATCTCTTTAACGTGTTAAAAAGCAAAGATGTCACCTTGAGGACTAAGGTGTGCCTGACCCAAGCCATGGTGTTTTCAATTGCCTCATATGCATGTGGGAGCTGGGCAATGAATAAAGAAGACTGAAGAAGAATTGATGTCTTTGAATCATGGTGTTGATGAAGGATATTGAATATACCATGGACTGCCAGAAGAACCAACTATCTGTCTTGGAAGAAGTACAGCCAGAATGCTCCTTAGAAGCAAGGATGGCGAGACTACATCTCACATACTTTGGACATGTTTTCAGGAGGGATCAGTCCCTGGAGAAGGACATCATGCTTGGTAGAGTAGAGGGTCAGCAAAAGAGAAGAAGACCCTTAACAAGATGGATTGACACAGTGGCTGCAACAGTGGGCTCACACATAGCAATGATTGTGAGGATGGCGCAGGACTGGGCAGTGTTTTGTTCTGTTGTACATAGGGTTGCTATAAGTCGGAACCAACTTGACGGCACCTAACAACAACAACAGTGTAGACTTTCCTTTCTGGAATGTTATACAGTTGTCATACAGCGGGTAGCATTTTCAGATTGCTTTCTTTCCCTTAGCAATATGCATTTAAGTTTTCTCCATTTCTATTCTTGATAATGATAGTTCATTTGTTTTCATCACTGAATAATATTCCATTGTATGGATATACCACAGTTTGTTTATCTCAGATATAATAATTATCCTTAGAAGAGTAATTCAGGTCTTTTCAATATCTTCTGTGTTTCTAATTAATTTGTTGAGTGTATGGAATATAGTTATACTATTTTAATATTCTTGTCTACAAATTCAAACACGTGTTAGTTTGCGTTAAGTTTGATTGATTTTTTTTTTCCACATTATACTTCATGTTTTTCTGCTTCTTTGCATATCTGGTCATTTTTGACTGGATGACAATAATTTTGATTGAATACGACCTTGTAGGATTCTGGATACTTTAATATTCCCAAAGATAGCATTGAGTTTTCTTCCAGGACAATGTTGAGTTACTTGGAAGCAGTTTGGACCTTTCAAGTCATACTTTTAAGGTTTGTTGGTTGGGACCAGAACAGCATTTAGTCCAGAGCTAACTTTATCCCCCTATTGAGACAAGATCATCCTGATTACCCAATATACCATGAATTGTGAGATTTCCAGTCTGGCTTATAGGAACAGGCACTGTTCCTGGCCCTGTGAATGCTGAGTACTGTTCCTTCTATACTTCTAGTTCTTTCCTCAGCCCCTAGTAGTTTTCTCATATGTGTGCACTGATCAGGAATCTACAGAAAACTTGCGCAGACTCTGCAGATCTCCAGGGTTCTCTCTATGAAATTCCCTCCTGTCTTGTAGTCTGTCCTATGAAGTCTAGCTGCCTTTGTCTCACAAATTCCCTTCTTAACAAATGAAGTCCACTGGGCTCCTCCTGGCTTCTCCTCTGCCCTACAGAGTGGAAACTCTCAAGGCATGAATGTAGGTCAGAGAGCCCATCTTTTTGTTTCCCATCTTTCCTCTCAACGATAGCAGTACTTGGTTATCTTCTACCCATTGCCTTTTCTATATTTTGTCCAGCTTTTTGGTGGTTTCAGGCAGGGGAGGAGCTGCTATTCCACACTGACTGGAAGAAGAACTTGTGAAACTTGTTTATTCTTGATGAAAATAATCAAATACATATGGAAACAGCAATACTTTTAAATAATTTAAGCAAAACCATTTGTAGAATTAAGAACAGTAGAAAACAGCAGAAGAAAAGTGAAATCCACATAGCAACAGGCAAAATATAAAAAAAAAGTAAAAGATGACAGAAATAAGAACAAGCACATAGTTTAAGATAAATGTAAACAGGCTAAGTATTCATGTTAAAAAAGAAAATTCTTAACTACGTGCTATTTATGAGAGGCAGAAATAAAAACAGTGATTCTGAAAAGTAAAACTAAAACACGGGCAAATATCAAGCACAAACAAACCAAAGGCAAGCACGAGTGAAATGATTAACAGTAGACAGTTGTTGTTGTTGTTGGGTGCCATTGAGTTAATTTTAACTCATGGCAAGCTTGTGTGAGAGAGTAAAACAGTCCCACAGGATTTTCTTGGACGTAATCTTTACAGGAGCAGATCAGGTCTTTCTCCCTCAGAGCTGCTGGGTAGGTTGGAACCACCAGTGTTTCCATTAGCAGCTGAGCACTTAACCATTGCACCACCAGGGTTCTTGGACATGAGATTAATTTAATGCAACACGTACTTTGTTGAATAGGGCAAAGTGGGTCATCTCCATAGGGGAGAGGAAGAATAATCCATAACTAAAAATTATACATGCATGTTTTTGTACTGCACAGATCAAGTTAGCTATATATATATGGATCTCTGCATTCTTCACAAAAAACAAGACTCCAAAAGTACTATATTGAGTAGGATAGGCAACTGCAACACTCACCCTTTACCCTGAAATTAAATCCTAGTGAATTAAATTGTTAAATGTCAAAAATAGAAGTAATTAATTTAAAAAAGCGTAAGTGAATAACACATCTTGGGTTCGGAAAGGACTTCCTAAAAATTAACAATAATAGAAAAAGGCGCAATGCTGCCAATAATTCTACAAGCAGATTTTCTAGAAAATAATTTGGTAACTTGAGTCATTAACCTTAAAAAGGCCCATAGCATTTGATTCTATGACTTAACTTCTAGGACTGTCTCCTTTGACAATGATTAAAGATATATATTCAGCAATATTTATCATAATATTATTTTGATAGTCAAAAAATAGAGTTAAAGGTATAGCAACAGGAAAATCATTAAGTAAAATTTAGTATAGCAATGTTGTTGGTTGCTGTTGAGTCAATTTCAACTCAAGGAGACAGCATGCGTATAGAGTAGGCCTACTTCATGGGGTTTTCAAGGCTGTGACCTTTGGAAGCAGATCACCACCCTGCCTTCCAAGGTGTCTCTGAGTGGGTTCAAACCTCCTACTTTTGGCTAGAGTCAAACACTCAACCTTTTGCACCACGCAGGGATTCACAGTATCGGAACAGAATACTGTAGTATATAGATATTCATTAGAATCCTGAGTTTGAAATATTCAAACATATGTACATATTTCAAAATTATTATGTGTTCAATAAATGAATAAATAAGTGTATGGAGAGAGAGAGAGAGAGAGAGAGGGAAATGAGAGTAAAAATGGAAAGATATTCACTTCGTATCTATTAACAATGAGGATGCTTTGAAAGGTAATATTCTTTCTTTATCATTTTCTGAAATTTAAAATTTTTAAATTTAATAATAGGATTTTGGCTCTTACTATTTTTGCAATTAGAAACAATCTCTACATATTTCCCCCCAATGTTTCCTTCATATTATCTTTTGCCCATTTCACTCCTTTTTTCTTTGAATTGTGATTGTTATCCTTCAAAGCTTGTCTGCTATTTTCCTGTGAGCTTATCTATGCTTGGATAAATCTTAAGTGAAAACACTTATGGAAGAACTAGATATTCAAGGAAAAAGCAAAAGCAAACTCCAAACCTTGGGGTTAAAAATGAAAAGAAAAAAGAAGAGAAAAAAAGCTGTTGCCGTCGAGTCGATTCCGGCTCATAGCGACCCTAAAGGACACAGTAGAACCGCCCTTAGGGGTTTCCAAGGAGCATCTGGTGGATTCAAACTGCTGACCTTTTGGTTAGCAGCCAAACACTTAACTACTGTGCCACCAGAGCCCCAGAAAAAGAGATGGATTCTAAAAATCTTAGTTGTGTTCCACCCAACTTGCCTCAGGTGCAGTATTTAAGGGGCACCCCCCAAAATTAAAAATCTCATTAATCAGTATAAATACCCTTCGATGCAAATGGTACTTATCTTGATTGCTGAGTTTTCATGAGCACCCTAAAATCTTTCACCCAAGGCAAGTGTTTTAGTTACCTCACACTAGTCTCAGCCCTTCCATCCAATGCCAGATAAAAACACGGCCTGAGCATTAGTTTACAAAGGGATTATCTGGCATAAAAAAGGTTCTTCTGCCTACAGTCAACAGAATAGGTGGAAATGAATCACTCAGAGACGTCCATGCCATTCGTACACTGTTAAAGTATTAACAATCTGGCATGACCAGAAAACAGGGAACTGCCATCCTGTGCTTTCCCTTCTCTGCCACCTTCCCAAACGTCATCACCGCCAACAGCCCACTTGAAACATCAACAATCAGAAAGAACCTGGCTAACAAAATGGAGCCTCTGTCAGACTGGGAGAGTCAGACGAGCAATCATAGCCCAGAGATTTCCTTCCATTACAACCTGATCTTCTGCAAAAATCAGCCAACTGTGGTGAGTCAACAGAGGGCTGCACTCTCGCGTTGTCTTCTTTCCTTAGTCAGCGAGAAACGTAAAAGGATCCAGGCCGTAATAAGGTTGATTTCTCTAAGCAAGACTGAGCTGAAGTCAGGATGCAGAAAACCATGGAATTCAGGACATGTGCTCGAAGTCAAGTTTTCTAACTCCCAGTCAAAGATGTTTCCAAGGTACGATTTTCCAACCATATCTTGGTTGAGGAAATGATTACCAAGCACGGGACATCTCTGGTCATATGGATTTTATTCATTTTTTGTAGCTAATGCAGAGAAAAAGAGCAAAGACAGACCCGAAGATCTATGAACACAGAAAAGTAGTGTTAGGTGTTTTATAACTAAACAGATTTCGTGAAATTAATCACCACTATACTTGAGAAGGAGCCCTGGCGGCGCAGTGGTTAAGAGCGCAGGCTGCTAACCAAAAGGTCAGCAGTTTGAATCCACCAGCCGCTCCTTGGAAACCCTATGAGGCAGTTCTGCTCTGTCCTATAGGGTCACTATGAGTCGTAATTGACTCGACAGCAACAGCTTTGGTTTTGGGTTTTTCTGTATACTTAGAGAAAAGGAGCCCTGACAGCACAGTGATTAAGTGCTCGGCTACTAGCCAAAAGGTCAGTGGTTTGAACCCACCAGCTGCTCCACAGGCGAAAGATGTGGCATTCTGAGGCAGTTCTATTCTGTCTTATAGGGTCACTATGAGTCAGAATCAACTCTACAGCAACGGGTATACTTAGACAGAGACTATCGGCAATATCATTCCTCTAAAAATTCACGACTTCATAGAGCCCTTCTATATTTTAGGACTGCACTGAGTCCTTACATATTTTGAGACTGTGATAAGTAATGAGATGGTAAATACTTGGGGGACTCGTTGGCTCCTTGTGTTTGTTTATTGAGAAATACCACTAACTGATTACAACAGTCTTACCCACCAAGTCTGGAGGTAACTGCAGAATCCTTCTCTATCCAACAAGCTGGGCGACCGCCGGGCAAATCCATACAAGAAGAAATACCCTGTTATCCCTGCTTTAGGTTGTGGATAAAACAGAAATAAACAAATTTTTAAAGCTTTTTATTGAAGTATGATGTATTTGTAGAAAAGCTGCTAACAAAAGTTGGAGGTACGAGTGCACCCAGAGGTGTTTTGGAAGAAAGGCCTGATGATCTGTTTCCTTAATCTCAGCCATTAAAAATCCTGTGGAGCACAGTTCTACTCTGATACACATGGGGTCGCCATGAGTCAGTCAGAGTTGCCTCAATGGCAACTGGTTTGGGATTTTGGATTAACATAAGTGTATTGTTGAAAGAATTTTCAGAAACTGAACAGCTTTGTAACCAGCACCTAAATCAAAAAAGAGAACATTATTCCAGAAGCCCTCTTCATGTTTTCTTCCAGTCACTGCTCCCCTGAAGGTAACCTCTTTCCTGACTTCTAACATAGATTCATTTTAATACATATATAAAAAACATTTAAAAGCAAATTTGTTAAATTTTAGAGGTGGTGATTATAACTATCACTTATTTATCATGCCACAGTGGCGGAGACCACCCTTCACGTTCCTTGTTTAAAACTCAAGATTCATGCTTGCCTGGTTTATTGTTTCATTTTGTTTTCTAATTTTGTAAATCCTAAGATGGAGGTGAAGGGATCTCTCCAAGGTGCTCCTAGCAAGTCACTGGCTTCACTGCCTCTTTCACTACATCAAACAGTTGTATCTAGAACCTGTAACAAATGAAAAATGACTCTTATAACTAAGAAAGTACTGATCCAAACATTGCATTGAGCTCCACTTTACTGACAAGGGAGCCCTGGTGGCACAGTGGTTAAGAGCTCGCCTGCTAACCAAAAAGTCGGCAGTTTGAATCCACCAGCTGCTCCTTGGAAACCCTATGGGGCAGTTCTCCTCTGTCCTATAGGGTTGCTATGAATCAGAATCAACTCGAAGGCGATGGGTTTGGTTTTTGACTGACAAGGATGAAATTTACCTTTACATACAATTAACAGGTTGCTTCTACTATCCCCACAGCCTATGTCAAAGTTTAATGCTTAAAAATGGAGCAAGAATTTTCTGATGGATGTTATACTTCACAATAAGAAATGTAAAGTACACTGACCACTCTGACAGGGATCACAATAGAGGGCCCCAGACAGAGAGGGAGAAAAATGTACAAAAAAAAATTCAAACTCACAAAAAAAGATCAGACTTACTGGTCTGACAGAGACTGGAGGAACCCCCGAGACTATGGCCTCCAGACACTCTGCTGAACTGAAGCCACTCTGAAGTCCATCTTTCAGCCAAAGATTAGTCAGGCCTATAAAACAAACAATAACACCGTAAGGAATGTGCTTCTTAGTCCAATCAAGTGTACAAGACCAAATGGGCAACACTTGCCCAAAAGCAAAGACAAGAAGGCAGGAAGGGACAGGAAAACTGGATGAATGGACACGGGGAACCCAGGGTGGAAAGGGAAAGGGGGAAGGTGCTGACACATTGTGGGGATTGCAACCAGTGTCACGAAACAATTCGGGTATAAATTTTTGAACGAGAAACTAATTTGCATGATAAACTTTCACCTAAAGCACAATAAAATTAAAAAAAAAAAAAAGTAAAGTGATAATAAGAAGGGAAGGAAGAAAAAAACTATATCAGTAATTGACATTTTTTCCTAAAGTCTTTGGAATTTTCTAAGGAAATAAAATGCAGATGGGGTGGCACAAATTATCAGAGATGTCCAAAATATAAGAGCTGGAAAGTAATTTTCAAATTGTTTCATCCAAGCCTCTATCTGTGCTTTATCATTCAATATATTATTGTGCTTTTAGTGGAAGAGAAAGGAACTAGCATGCCAAATGCACGCCAGGTACTAGGCTATGAGTTTTTCATGTGTAAATCTTTTCCAATGCTCATAGCAGTCCTAGTATTTTCCAGAATGTGGAGATGAGATACCCGAGGCTCAGAGACTTAAATGTAACCTATCCACCAAGGTTGCAATGCCTGCCATCCTCACTGACTCTCTCTAGGTGTTCCCACTGACATCAGTAGTGACCATAGTCACTACCGAGTGTTTCATGGCGTAAGTGGCTCCTGTCGCGGAATCCAAGAGAAGTTTCTAAAACTTACCCTCATTTAGCCAGCATAGAATTCATTTTCTCTTCTGAAACAATGATGGCACCCAGAGCAATGGAATGTGCTTACTGCTTAAGCCAATCGCCTGGACTGGGAGGGATAAGGAAGCATAGTGTAGGAACCGTAGCCAGTCATCCAGTGCCTTTGGATGAGTCTGACACCATGGAAGGTGGGGGGTGGAGGGTGGGGATGGGGAGTGGGAATGGAAACTGAGCCCTGATGTTATTGCTGAGATGCTGAATCAAACCAACCCTGAAGCCTAATCGGTTCCCGGACTTCTATTTAAAATTTCCAGTTAATTCCCTCTACTGTATCAACAACCTAAAGTTGAATTTTCTGTCAATACTAACTGGCAGAGCAACCCCGTTTGGATCTTGTAGGGGAGGGCCACAGCTGTCTGGTTCTAATGCTCGTGTAGCTTTCACAATAATATCTTGCCTCTATGAGTATTTCGAGTGGAGAGAAATGTCCACCTTATAATATTATCCTTCCGCTGGAATCCATGAAATATATCTGGGTACGTGCTGCCCCTAGGGGACTTTGAGTTGTAACATTCAGACTCTGTATCCCTTTAAATAATTCCCCTCATTCCGTTTCCTTTTATCTCATCACTTTATTTAATCTGCCAACTCTACTAATCTTGGACTCTCAGCTCTAACACCTTTGAGCCAGCTTTTGAATGAAGGCACAGAGGACCAGACCTGGGATGCGTGGACCAGCCATTCTGAAGGAACAAAACTGGAACTCTCAGTGGATTCTTTGCAGGTTGGGAAATAGATGACAAGGTGCAGCATTGCTATAGCTGCTGACCCCAGGATACCACCACGGAAGCGACTGAGGTCCTCCGAGGTGTAATCTGCATTTGGTGAGGAGTAGTCAGTTCACTGAATCTTGCTGCATTGTTTGTGGTCTGTCATAACTTCAATGGCCTAAACTGTTATCGTGCAAGCTATAAAATTAATTAACCACAATGAGATTCTAGTGCTAAGATTTTAGGTGAGAGATGGAGGAACCAAGAATGCTGTTTTGAGGGCAGTAATTGACTTCAGGAGCCCTGATGGCACAGTGGTTAAGAGCTTGGCTGCTAACCAAAAGGTTGGCAGTTCAAATCCACCAGCCACTCCTTGGAAACCCTATAGGACAGTTCTACTCTGTCCTATAGGGTCCCTATGAGTCAGAATTGACTCAATAGCAATGGGTTTTTTGTTTGTTTGTTTTGTTTTAATTGACTTCAGAGAGTGCCTAGGCAGAGAGGATTTTATTCCTGCCTGAAGCTGAAGCCCTGCCTTTATCATAGATGTCCTGAATTAGATTCTGTGGGCTCTGCCACAACCCAGCTTTCTCCTCATGTTCTAGCCTACACTGTCACATCCTTTCTCCAAAGCTTGCATTGCCTCTCACGTCACAGATTATGCCCAATGAGAATTTCATCTACGTTCTTATCCAACTCACAAAGATACTTTCTCTTTTCTAGGCATCTTTTCTTTTCTCAGTACCCTTTCTTTCCCATCTCTAAGGAACAGGTGACCTCCCCGTATCCAAGGCCTTTACACACACCTCTTCAATGGATTCCAAAGTTACTTCGTCTCCTTAAGCCTCAGCTTTGTTATCTTTAGAGAGAGTATAATTAGCTTATCTGCCTTAGCTTAGCCTAGTAAAGCATTAAAAAAAATAAAAGGTCAGGGCTCTGGATGGAAAAACATTTTGGGCCACCTTAGTCAAATATACACAAATGTAAGAGGTTATTCTTATTATATTAAATCAGGATATGTTTACCATAAGCCAGGGGAAAAAAACCCAGGTAGAAAATCAAGACAAAAATTCCCAAAGAAATATTCCATTTCAACAATACTGAATTATTTTTTTCCTTTTCAATGATATCTATTATAAGTTTGTTGGCCTAAGAAGAGTTGAAAAATAGCATTGTTATTGCAGTAACCATCACACAGCCATTTTATTTTTCCCTCTTGAATTCTGCTTATGAGGGCTCGCAACGGGTGAGAGACACATTTATAAATTTCTGTCAGTAGAACGCTCAGATCTCCAGGATGAATTCTCTGAGCCCTGATGTATTTGCCTAATAATTGTCTGAGACTATTAGGCTGTCAGAGTACAAAGAATGACATCATTTCCAAAAGTGAAGCTTTTGTGCCCTATTGAAGGAGTGAAATAACTTCGTTCCTCTAAAAACTCCCCCAAATGATTAGCCTTGAAAGTGAATATGTGTCTAAGTGGGTACTATTTGCATTCACGACGATCATAGAACTTTTCAATTATATTTTTTCCCTTCAGCAACTTTTAAGCAAAACGTATTTCATAATTGGTTTTAAATATATTATTTGGAACATCTCCCCTAGGGTATCCTATTAATTAGTAAGATCAGGTGAAAAGTAATGCCGTTTTAAATTCATGATGTTCAACAAATGATAAGAAGTGATAGAAGGAGCGGAGTGTGTAGTGAGTATGGGGCGAGGCCAGCTGGCTTAGAGTTTTTATCTATCCCAGTTTTGCTATGTAACTAAAGATGGCA
Organism: Dugong dugon; assembly: GCA_030035585.1. Classification (NCBI taxonomy): domain Eukaryota; kingdom Metazoa; phylum Chordata; class Mammalia; order Sirenia; family Dugongidae; genus Dugong; species Dugong dugon. The sequence continues at coordinate 12,717,693 of CM057480.1, read as the reverse complement.
ACCATGCTTTCTTTCAGCATCTCTGAGAGGAAAATGCTGGACTACCGCAGTGACAAGCAGCCCCCTGGCCAGAGGCTGCCTACCCTGGCAGATACTTTCTGAAATGGCTCATAACCTAATAGACTGTTCATTGAATAAATATTTACTGAGCACTCTTTTAGGATTCAGCATACAGTTATGTGATTTAACACCCCCAATTCTGCAGGACAGTTAATATTATCCCCCTTTTACAGATGTGAAAACTGAGTCTCAGAGACATTAAGTCACCATTACCAGAAAGAGGAAAAAGTCAAAGATGGTTTAGTATTGCCCCTGGACACTCTTTTACCTCAGAAATGAAGTCACTCCTGAGATTCACCCCCAGCCAAAGATTTTACAAGCCCATGATACAAAACGAGACTAAATGGGCACACCAGCCCAGGGGCAAGGAAGAGAAGGCAGGAGGAGACAGGAAAGCTGGTAATAGAGAACCCAAGGTCGAGAAGGGAGAGTGTTGACATGTTGTGGGGTTGTTAACCAATGTCATAAAACAATACGTGTACTAACTGTTTAATGAGAAGCTAGTTTGTTCTGTAAACCTTCATCTAAAGTACAATAAAAAACAAAAAAAGAAGTTGAGTAAAAGAAATCCCAGTTTTTAAAAAAATTCAAGTGTCCCATGATTATACACATCTCAGAGGGTAGCAGCCGAGAGCCAGGTGCCCAGTCACATGATACCAGCCCCCATGTGACTCCCTTTCGATATCATCCCTTCCCTTAACAACGTTACAGACAGCAGCTTGAAACATCTGATACAAATCTAGTTAGGAGAAATTTAGACACTTTAACCCGTCAAGGCATTAATAAATACTAAAAAACGTCTAGAGGGCCACAGACATGCTTTTTTGGAGACTTTGTCAACAAAGAGCTTCCTGAACACTTACGCAGTTGCTAAAGAGCCCTTTTAGGGGCAAATTCAGTGCTGGCAGAGAGGTGAATGATTTCTGGGGTCTCCAGCTCTGCTCCTGTTATAGTGGCCACTGAGCTGATTTCTCTTTGGGGGAAACTAGATAATGAAATAAAGTCAGGTTCTTTAATCTCTAGGAACAGATCTGAAGCCTCCCCCACTTTGTTGGAGGCAGTATCTGTATTGGGAAAGAAGGACCATTGATTTACTCTGTCGTGTGCCACCAAGATAAAGAAACACAAGGCATTTCGACTGGATACAGAGTGTAGGAATTACTGAGTCTGAGAAATTCTTGCTTTGCTGTGTACTTTAGGGAGTTTAAGCACACTAAATAAAATCCAACCTGCTCGTGACCAACACGAAAGAGGTTTATCATGGCCAATGCAAAGCTGGAAGCTGGTCAATCGTTTTTTTTTGTTTGTTTTGTTTTTTGGTTTTTTTTATTTTATTGTTGTACTTTAAGTGAAAGTTTACGATTCAAGTTAGTCTCTCATACAAAAATTTATACCTACATTGTTATGTGACCCTAATTGTTCTCCCTACGCTGTGACAGCCCATTCCTCCTTTCCACCCTTGATTTCCCATGTCCATTCAACCAGCTTCTGACCCTCCCTGCCTTCTCATCTCACCTCCGGACAGGAGCTGCCCATTTAGTCTCATGTATCTACTTAAGCTAAGAGGCACACAGCTCACGAGTATCACTTTATATCCCACCAGTCCAGTCCAATCCCTGTCTGAGGAGTTGGCCTCGGGAATTGTTTTAGTTCTGGGCTGAGAATCCAGGGGCCATGCTTTCCGGGGTTCCTCCAGTCTCAGTAAGACTATTAAGTCTGGTCTTCTTACTAGAATTTGAGTCCTGCACCCCACCTTTCTCCTGCTCCATCTGAGACTCTCTGTTGTGTTCCCTGTCAGGGCGGTCATTGGTGGTAGCCAGGCACCATCTAGTTCTTCTGGGCTCAGGCTGATGCAGTCTCCAGTTTGTGTGGCCCTTTCTGTCTCTTGGGCTAATACTTTCCTTATGACTTTGGTACTCTTCATTCTCATTTACTTCAGGTGGGTTGGGACCAACTGATGCATCTTAGATGGCTGCTCACTAGCTTTTAAGACCACTCAACAAAGTGGGATGCAGAACATTTTCTTAATAAACTTTGTTACGCCAACTGACCTAGATGTCCCCTGAAAGCATGATCCCCAGACCTCTGCCCCTGCTACTCTGTCCTTCAAAATGTTCAGTTGTATTCAGGAAACTTCTTAGCTTTGGTTTAGTCCAGTTGTGCTGACTTCCCCTGTAGTGTGTGCTGTCCATCCCTTCACCTAAGATAATTTTTGTCTATTATCTAGTTAGTGAATAACCCTCTACCTCCCTCCCCACCCTCATAACCATCAAAGAATGTTTCCTTCTCTGTTTAAACCTTTTCATGAGTTTTTATAATAGTGGTCTTATACAAAATTTGTCCTTTTGTGACTGACTAAATTCACTCAGCATAATGCCTTCCAGATTCCTCCATGTTATGTTTCATGGATTCATCGTTGTTCATTATCATTACGTAGTATTCCATTGTGTGAATATACCACAATTCGTTTATCCATTCATCCGTTGATGGGCACCTAGGTTGTTTCCATCTTTTTGCTATCATGAACAGTGCTGCATTGAACATGGGTGTGCATGTATCTATTCCTGTGACAGCTTTTATTTCTCTAGGATATATTCCAAGGACCTGGATTGCTGGATCATATGGTACCTCTATTTCTAGAAGCTGGTCAATCTTAAGGCAGCCCTTAGAAAATGTAACTCAGCTCTAGATAAGGAAGACAATGAGTGGATGGCACTTGCAAAAGTGAGTTGTGAAACAGAGTCTTGAGTGAGAACCAGCTAGATAACAGCCACAAAGAGTATAGAAAAGCTCAGAGAGTGGATTTAGGAATATAATTAATTTAGACAGAAATTTACTCTGTCTCACCTCCCACATCCCAATAAGGAAGGGGAAGTGCAATCTCCTAAGCTTATGCCTTGTTGGGGGGGTAGGGGGAACTCCATTGCAGTCAAGTCGATTTCAACTCATAGTGACCCTGTAGGACAGAGAAGAACTGCCCCATAGTGTTTCCAAGGAGCCGCTGGTGGAGTCATACTGCCAACCCTTTGGTTAACAGCTATAGTTCTTAACCACTGCACCATATGCCTTGTGGGGGGGTGGTCTTTAATGCCACCTGGTAGAGCTCGGTATGTGTTCCTGCAGTTGGGGAACAAAGGGGTTAGGTTTTAGAAGGCTAAAGCAATAAAGGTAGTTGAGTTGAGGACTGCTTCTGATAACTAACTCAAGTTCCATCTGCCCATAGATCAAATGTGCCTGATACCCAGGGATCAGAAATGAAATTCCATGAAGGAATATAGGGCCATAGTTGTTTTTTGAAAGCATCTTGATCTTGGGAATCCTCTGGTGCCTACCTTTCCCATTGGCCCAATTAGTATTTCCCTCTCCATTCTCAAGATAATTTTTCAGAAACCTGGGTCTTGTCCAAAGCCTCTTACCAGGTACTATAAATCCCAGTTGCCATTATCCGAAGCCCAGGCAGTAACCAAGAGAGAACAGGAATCAAGATAACTGACTCTTAGTAAGAAGAAGTCACTATGGGGAAGGGACGTATTATTCCATTCTCTGTAAGTTTTGGAGATGGCAGTTATGGTGACGTGAGTTCATCTATATGGCCTTTTACTTTGGTTCTTTGGAAAAACAGCTTGAGAGATTTTTCCATTAAGATATGAGGAGTTACCTTTGCCCTAGTTTTCTATCCCAGAGAGTCTGTTACTTTTGCCAGGTTGATTGACATTTCCTGGGTAATGTTTAAGAAACTTGGTTTGATTTATTTTGCCTGGACCTGGGCTGCAGCCTGCCCTGTGATTGGTATGCACCTTGCAAGTATTGGTTAATAAACTAGGTAAATGAGGTAAATTGTAGCCTACTATGCAAATGAAGTGTCTGTGGCCTACCTAGAGGTGATTGGTCAGTTCATGGCCCTGGTGGCAGTGCCATGACTTAAAATTGACAAGGAGTTTGTGTATTTAAGCAGACAGTCCCACAGAAGTTCTTCAGACAGAAAGAAGCAGGAAGAGAAGAAGCAGAAGGAAAACAGAGAAGAGAGAAGAAGCAAAGAGAAAAAAGAGGCAAGGAACCTCACAAAAAAGCTGTAGTACAAGTCAGGGGCTGTAACACTGAAGATGGCAACAGGCCCCGAAGGGGCCCAGTGGCAGAGCCAGCAGTGACAGACAGCAGGCCAAGAAGAGTCTGTCCTGAAGGCGCTGAGGGGAGCCTGTCCTGAGAAGGCTTAGAGAACTTGTCCTGAGGGGTTGCAGGACCAAGAGAGCCTATCCTTAGGGGGCTGAGAGAAACCTGTCCTCAGTGGGCTGAGAGGAGCCTGTTCTGAGGAGGCCTAGAGGAGTCTATCTTTAGGGGGACAAGAGGAGCTGAGAGAGCTGTCCTGTCTACATACTTCCTGATCCTGATCCTGGGTTGCAGCCTGTTGATCCTGACCCCAAGTTGTACACTGTTGTTTCTTTAATAAATCACTTAACTGTAAGTATGGTCCGTGAGTTCTGTGTGGTCATTGCAATGGATTTTTGAACCTAGCAGAAAGTAGTGAGTGTTGTGGGAGGGACAGCAGATGTCAGAATTGGTGAAATGTTTGGAGAGTGGAGGTCTATCTGACCTCCACTTCGTGGGACTCAGCTTTGGGCTGATCCTGGTCGTTATCCCCCCTGAATTTAGACAGATTCTGACACTGCTATCACTACTCCCACCGTTTCACAGGAATCTAGGCCATTTCACTAACCATCTCTATTTCCCTGGCTTCCACCTCTCTCTCCTCTTCTCCGCTTCAGGAAGAGGTGTTGACAATATTATTTCCATTTTCCGTTTTCCTACCTCTGTCTTGAACTCTCAACTTCCTTTTGAGGGTTCTTTCCCATTCTGTCAAAAGGGAACCTTCCCTTCCTCCTCCACCACTCATCCCTGCTGGAGTCCTTTCTTCCCCTCGTCTGGGAAGTGAGAAGACAGAGACCTGCCTTGATCCCTTGGCCTTCAGAAAGGCTCTCCCCACACCCTATCTTTCTTTACCCCTCGCCGAATGTCAAGAATGACAGCACTAATATAAGGAAAGGAGCTCACTGCCACTGATGAAGAGAATGTTCTCCAGAGGGAGAAGGCAGAGCACTCTCCACCATCCTTTGGTGATAGTTCACCTCTTCATTTTGTTATTGCCTTTTCCCCCTACTCTTGATTTTACTTATTCTACCTTTGAATTTCTATTTTATGGTGAATTTGCTATTTTATTTTTTATATTGAAAAGGTGGCATTGCCTTAGGGCCAAAAGTAAATAGGAATTACCCAAGGAAGTGACCTGCCAGGGCAAAGTATCTCCACTACCACAAAATATGAAGTACTGACCTTACGACCCCACCACAGGTCAGAATTACAGAGTTAAGGAGTGGCTAACGGAAGGAGAGGCCCCACCCAAATCATGAGGGTGGCTGTTTGTGAGACCCAGCTCAGGAGTCTCCTGGGAATCTAGAAAAGTGCAAGTAAGAGGAGTCAACTTTAAAAATCAGCCAGGGCCAGGGAGTTCAAGGCCAACTGTGGACTGTGGCAACATTCTGGGTCTCTTATCGCTTTCCCTCACCTCTCCTTGACCCTGAACACTGGGTCAGCAGCTAGTAAATGCAAGAGAAAGCGAAGCTAGAAAGAGCCCTGCTCTTCCACCTGAGGTAGGAGATGATTTAAGACTAAATCAAGGTCTAACCTTGGGTCACTGTTTGTAACAGATTACTTTTAATTGCTAACATGAGGCAATAGCCTTGACTTGAATGTACTGTGATACTTTATCTATTACCTATGAAACCTGTTGCCATCCAGTCGATTCTGACTCATAGCGACTCTATAGGCCAGAGTAGAACTGCCCCATGGGGTTTCCAAGGAGGGGATGGTGGATTCGAACTGCCAACCTTTTTGGTTAGCAGCCGTAGCTCACCGTAGCGCACTATAGCTCTTAACCACTGCACCACCAGGGCTCCATTGCTTAAGAGGTGGAAAAAATCTTGGAGCCTGCCTAGGTTTCCATCCAGGAGCAGGGGAGGAACCCCTCCCACTGAATACATTTTAAAGGGAGAATGCGAAACAAAAATAAACACATTTTCTGGTTACTTCTCAGGAATCCTGTTTGTCTAATTCATCAGTCACAATCATTTCTAGGCCTGATTTATCTTGGTAATTACCTCCTGAGACATTTTTCTTCCTTGTTTGTACTTAGATTGTTTTCATTCATGGATTGTTGACGTTGGAGGGGGCTTCCTTTGAAAACCACCTCTGGTTGATTCACTTAAGTTTATTTTAATGGAGTGTAAATTTGGCCCTTCAGGAACACAGAGAGTGTTCTGCAGCTGGTGAATGTGATGGGAGTTTCCTCAAAATGGTGACGCCCACGCGGCTTGGCCTGCAAATGGACTCCCTCCCACCAGCCACCTTCCCTCCTGCCATACACAATGTGTGCTCGTGCTCCCAGAACCCGAGAGCTTCACTAACCCACATGCCTACAGCTAAGACCCCAGAGAGCTCCCAGTTTTGCAGATGTAATTATTTATGCTTTCCCACTCATCCTCTAGGATGTTGGTAACCACACACTCCGTATAGCCTATGTTGCAACTACAATGAAATTTCAGTTCATTTTTGCTTATTTCAATCATCTTTTGCATATTCTCAGCCCCATTTTCCAGATAAAAGGTCCCTGTCCTCTAAAAGGAGCCCTGGTGGTGCAGTGGTTAAGAGCTCGGCTGCTAACCAAAAGGTCTGCAGTTCGAATCCACCCACCACTCCTTAGAAATCCAGTTCTACTCTGTCCTGTAGGTCACTATGAGGCGGAATCAACTAGATGGCAATAGGTTTGGGTGTTTTTGGTTTTGGTCCTCTAAAAGGCTTTGAAATCCTCTACTCTTGCCCTCTCTCCTAGCATGCATGTATTTTACCCTCAAGGTGAGGGACTTTATTACGTGATAAACCAAAAAACCAAACCCGCTGCTGCCCAGTCGATTCCAACTCATAGCGACCCCATAGAGTTTCCAAGGCTGTAAATCTCTGTGGAATCAGACTGCCACATCTTTCTCCCGCATAGCCACTTGTGTTTTCGAACTGCCAACCTTTCAGTTATCAGTCAATCACTTTAACCACTGTGTCACCAGGGCTCCTTCTATTACATGATAAGGACCAAATACAGTCCTGAGGGTCACAAAGTGGGGCCATCATAACAAAGAGTGGAGCATGGTTTTTCTGTAAGCTGGAGAAACAAAGAGGTTCTACACAGAACAAGATGTAACCACGATTCCTCTTTTATTGAGAATATTTGATTTCTACACTCTGTCCCCTGTCCCATGAAGCTCATGAGGTAAGGTAGTCTCAGGGTGGTTCCCAATGGAGTATGTACTTACCTGCCTCCTGCTTCCAATAAGCCAAACAAAGACCAAGGAGTACTCCAGCATATAAGAGGTACAGGGCTTCCAGTTTTCAGCCTTGTACCAAATAGAAGCCTTTGAGTTTTGCCTATAGCCAAGCTCAGATCAACAAGGTAAGACTTAGATGACTTGGGGATGAAGTACTAGAGAGTGGAAGTGCTCCTAGAATATTCTTTTTCTGTGTTGCCCCTAGCTGGGGTAGCAGTGACTTTGGCAGCTGCTAGTCTAGCATTCAAAGTCAAGATGCTAGCTGTGTCTTTATACGTAACATAATCTGTCTACACTGTCAGACGCCTGCCACATTTATCACCAAAACAAAATGATCATATAATTGATGCCCAATGACTGTTGTAGGTTATTTTTGAGGGAAGGAGCAGTTATCTGGGTGACTTTTACGGCAGAAAAATAGAATTAACATATGTCATACAGGTGCTATGTGGCACCACAGTGCTGACTGATTTAAAATAGAATCTCTTGTAGTCTTTACAACTCTAATCATGATCAGACCTCACTGATCACTCAGTACATGATGAGCTTAATGTATCAATACCCAAATTAGTTATTATTACTCTCATTTATCAGATAAAATTAAAATTCACAGAGTAACTTGCATGAGCTTATACTTGAATATCTTTGTGTAATTGGCCAGTTGTGCTTGTGCTATGTAAAAACTTCAGTCAATATTTAGTCTGTCCAAGTATTGTTTTCTAACAATTTGTCCAGTGAATTGGCCAAAGCATGGAGGAAAGAGTCAATTGACAGATTAAATTGTTTCCTTATGTAATCTGCTCTGGTGGTGTTATACATACACAGAATGCCTGGTACATAACAGACCCTCAATTAATTAATGTAATATTAATAACTAGATAATTTATCTATGAAGTAGTTGTCTGGATTTGTCTGGTAAGTCATAAAAAGTTCTCCCAAAAACACAATAGCCTTACGAGTCCAATGTGGTGGCGCAACAGTTAAGCTCTCAGCTGCTAACTGAGAAGTTGCCAGTTTGAACCCACCCAGCGGCTCCAGGGAAGAAAGACCTGGTGATCTGCTCCCATAAAGATTACAGCCTAGAAAACCCTATGGGGCAGTTCTACTCTGTCACACGGTGGTGTTTTGGGTTGAAAATCAAATCGATAGCACTAACAACAACAACATAAACCCCGAGGTAGTTCAAAGTGTGTCAATTACACTTCTGAAAGAAAAAACTAGTAAATATGTTTGACTTAAAGCTGTTATGTAAGCAGAAAATTGGGATTTTTTTTCTTTACAATGTATTGTTTTAATTTTCAATTTATTTTATTTCTTTTCTTAATGATTTAATTTTTTTTTCCTTCATATTATTCCTCCTCTTAGTTTAAGGTGTATTTACCTTAGGGACTCAAGGGAGGGATGGGAAGTAGATGGATTTTGAGTCGATGAGCATGGGAAGAGGTGAAACTTTATACCTACCTTCTTCTTTCGTTGAACTCCTTGATGTTTATACGTAAGTTGTAGTTATTGGCCACAGATCAAGGTGGAAGTAGATCCACACTGAGGAGCTTAACAGCAGTAAATTCAATCTGGGTAAGGACAAGATAGTGTAGACTAACTTGAGACACAAGGCAGTAAGTCTGAAAAATTTGCAAATATTTAGGTAGATATTGGCCAAGATGTCCTCTCTCTAATATTTTATTCCACAATTATCTTTCTGCAAATTAATAATACCAGATTATACATGTTCTGTACTCTACAGTTTACACAACTCTTTCATATATAATTATTAAATTTGATCCTTAAAATATCTAGCAAATATTATTATTCTCATTCTTTCAGATAAAGACACCAAGACTCAAACAGGTTAAATTATCTGCCCAAGGTTACGCTCTGGAGCTGGGACTCAACTCTAGGTCCTGCTGGTCTGATGACCTTCCCAGGAGAAGAATCCCCAAGCCTGGGTCTAACACTAGACAGGCTGTCATTACAGTTAGCAGACTCTAGTGCTATCACCAATCAGCTCACGAAGACAAGTATTCATAAAACTCCAACTGAACACACAATGTAACATCCATTTCTAAGGGATTTGACACAAAGTAAATGGAAGACATGGCAGCTTCTCCAAGAAACTCATCAGTAAAGAAGAACAATTCTACCAGCAAGTCTCTTCACGTGTCCTGTAACCTCAGGAAGTCCCAGAGAGATGGAAGTTAGACATTCACATTTAAATCCTGACTCTAGAGTGAGTGGTTGGGCATTCAGTGACGCAGGTAGCCAGGTATAGAAAACCAATCAATCCAAAAATGCATTAATAAAATACATCACACGCTTATGTTTCATGTATAGAATTTATTTCTAAATTCAAGCTATTGTATTATAATCAATTTTGCATTAACTGGTTTTATATTTAAAGGCTGTAGAGGGATTTTCTGATGATCAAAGGGAGAAACCCTGGTGGTGTAGTGGTTAAGAGCTACGGCTGCTAACCAAAAGGTTGGCAGTTCGAATCCACCAGGTGCTCCTTGGAAACTCTATGGGGCAGTTCTACTCTGTTCTGTAGGATTGCTATGAGTCAGAATCGACTTGATGGCAATGGGTTTTAAAGGGAGGAAGGGTTATTGCAAAGTGATACACACAACGGAGATGGCCCTGAAAAGCAGATCAGAACATGCCAGGAAACAGGAAAATGAGAGTCATAGAAATAACCATTGGTTCCATCCATGCAAGTCCTTTACTGGAGTGATGGGTGTGAGAAGGGCCTTGACAAGGGTGACTGACCACCAGTTGCCATCAAGTCGATTCTGACTCAGGGCAATCCCATGAGTGTCAGAGTAGACCTGTGCTTCATGGGGTTTCCAATGGTTCATTTTTCAGAAGTACACAGCAGGCCTTTCTTCCAAGGCACCTCTGGATGGAATCGAGCCTCCAACCTTTTGGCATTAACCATTTGCACCACCCAGGGACTCCTAAAGGATATTTAAACCAAAACAAACAAACAAACCCATTGCCGTTGAGTTGATTCTGACTCATAGCAACCCTATAGGACAGAGTAGAACTGCCCCATAGGGTTCCCAAGGAGCAACTGGTGGATTCGAACTGCTGGCCTTTTGGTTAGCAGCCATAGGTCGCCATAACTCTTAACCACTGTGCCACCAGCGTGCTTAGAACACACAAAAACAATTTTAACATTGGTGTAAGCAAAGCAAAAACAAGGAAAATACATTTTTAGTTGATGTGAGAGGGAAATTATGTTTACCATGAGCCTACTATGCTAAACACTTTATATAAGCTTTTTAGAATACCATTTTTCATTAGTTCTCCACAAATAATGAGAAACCTTTTGCATTAATAATTACTTGCAGGTTCCAGTAATTAAATGCTAATTTATTGGTTTATTGAACAGCATTTAATGTATTCATTCTATTATGGAGAAAAGGTGAGCACAGGATTGCCTTGAACAATTGCTGAAAGAAGGGACTAAAAATAATACACACACAAACACCAAAGTCAAACTATTTAGTCATTTAAGAGTATCCCAGTTGTCTTAGGTATTTGTGAACTACCAAACAATCCATGCTTTTATATCATTAAGTAATGCAGAATTGTTTCTTCATATTTTCCTTTAAGCATTTCCTTTAAGCAGTTCAAAGCTGCTTAAAGGTCTCACTGCGGGCCTCCCCCACCCCTCCAAATTTCTGTCTCCCCTTGTCTACGGACAAAGAGAAGAAAGCCTCTGAGGACTTAGAAATGGCCTCACACTCTTCCTTCTTTAAGCCTCGGCTGCAAAACTAGCTGGGAAAAGCTGGTGGAGAATACAGACTACAGACTCAGCTAACATAATGTTATCTCCTGTATTCTTAGCAGCTGAGGGATTCTGAAACTGTAGAGAATTTTTCCTCCCTATGATGAGTCCCCGGAGCCCTGGTGGCACTGTGGTTAAGTGTTCGGCTGCTAACCAAAAGGTCAGCAGTTCAAATCTACCAACACCTCCTTGGAAACCCTATGGGGCAGTTCTACTCTGACCTATGGGGTTGCTATAAGTCAGAATCAACTCAAGAGCAACGGGTTTGTTTTCGTTTTGTTTTGTTTCTTGTATGATGAGTCTCCGGGAAATTAAGAGCTGGCATGAAGGATTAAAATAATATTAGGTTACATTTGGGTTATCTAGAGAGGGTTTATATCAGTCAAGGTCCAACCAGGAAAAGAGAAATTACTTTAAATAATGTAAATAGAACTAAATCGATGGAATTGGTGGCACATGTGATAGAAGATCTGAGTGACAACACAAGACAATGATACAAAGCCAGAGATTAGGGAGATCGGGAAACCACGTCCACCCCTAGGCTGGGGGGGTAAAGGGGGCAATAGTAACACTAGAGCCTAAGGAGGGGGCCACCCAAGGGACACTAGAGCTATGAGGGTGTTATGGATTGAATTATGTCCCCCAAAAATATGCACTGTAAATCCTAACCTCTACGCCCGCCCGTGGTTATAATCCCATTTAGGAATGGGGGATCTTTGTTATGTTAATGAGGCAGGATTAGTGTAGGGTATATCTGGAGTCAATTTCTTATGAGACACAAAAGAGACTAAACAAAAGAGCAGAGCAGAGATGGGGAAGAGAGATGCCAAGCCACATGAAGATGGCTCAGGAGCAGAAGCTCAGAAGAGACAAGGACCTTCCTCCAGAGGTGACAGAGAGAGAAAGCTTTCCCTTAGAACCAGCACGCTGAATTCGGACTTCCAGCCTCCTAAACTGAGAAAATGAATTTCTGTTTGTTAAAGCCATCCACTTGTGGTATTTCTGTTATAGCAGCAATAGATAGCTGAAACAGGGGGGGCTTGTCTAGGCTGAGATGGAGCCATGGAGATAGATAGAGAATGTTCCTGGCCTCTCCTTTCTTCCCATCCTCCAGTCTGCCAGAGCTTCCTGCTGGCTGAGTCCAGGTGACAGACAGCCAATTTAGGAGACACATTCTGGGGACTCAGCCTGGGACAAGCAAGGACTGGATCTGACGGCAAACAGACCGGGATCAGCAAAGGTTCTTAGGAACAGAACTATTTCATTATAACGTACAGCTTAACCTACTAGAAACGAACTGTGTGAGATGCAGATTTTCCATGGGGCCCAGTGAGGTGAAATGGCATCTCTCAAGCCCAGGCCCACCCTCTCCAGGACAGGAAGCAGCTATAGACCTGAAGTGGAAATACAGGTGAGAATTGTTTGTGAACTCATTTTTGACATCTGTAACTCCCCTCCCAACAGAGATTCTGGAAATCACTGAATGAGACTTGTAAGGGGAGGGAAGAAGGGATGTTAAAGGTCCCCCAATACTTGGGAAGCACAGGCAGTGGAATTATAACCATAAATAGGACCTGATATTACCTCTAGACTGATGCTACCTTGGAACATTTATATTGTTTATGCATAGAAAACAACTAAAAATGCATACGGCAAGCTGTCAACAGTGATTATTGTGTGAGGACTTCCTGAAATTTTTGCATTGAGTATGGATAACCTTATTGCTTTCTAAGGCTTTTAAAAAGAAAATACCTAATCCATTCTGTTCAGAATATTTGGTGCTTTCTGATTTCCTGGTTGGACCTTGACTCACACAAACCCTTTCTGAGTAGCTAGCATTTGATTATCCATTTCGGCACAGTCCAGCAAGGACCTGTCTTCCAGAATTGCAGCTTGCTGTGAGCGGATTTAATTGGTCTGCCTTGTCAAAACCAGGCAGCCTTGCTTTAACTCTTGAGTGCATCTGGAAACATTTGACCAAAGGAAAACCTCCCTGCTTTCTCCGGGGCTCACCCAATATTTATGGATCAGTGACAGTTTTTAACAAGGAGAAATGACATTCTTAGTCGACTCCCTCATTTCCCTGGGAAGCTGAGGGTGACCACATAGGTGAAAGCTCTAAAGGATCTTGCTTAAAGAAATCGTACTTTGTAAAACAAATTTCTTTTACTCCTGAAAGTCTTTCAATTAAGAAAATGGGGTTGGATTCCATTTTCTGTCTGTATCTCATTTGAAAGAACCATATATCCTTCTCATTTGTTTAAGAAAGACACTTCAAGCCTGAGACACTTGTCAACAACCAGAACTCCCTTCAAAGAAGGAAAGAAAGACTTGTGCCCAGCTGTTTGTTGGCAGCCTTCAGCTATCAGACACTTCTGGGTTTGCCTCAGCTATAGAGAGTGCCCTCACTCAAGGCTCTTTGTCCATCAGGAGCAGAGAGCACCCTTGCTCAATGACTGATGGATGTATAAAGACCTGGGCCTCCTGGCCCCAACTCAGGAAAACTCTCCAGAGGAACATTATAGCTTCAGAGCTCCCCGTGGAGTTGGCCAAGGCTGGCATTGGACCTGCATCCCAGTTCATCTTCTCCCTCTGCCCCATCCTGCTTTCTTCCCTCTCTTCCCTAGGTGTTGATTCCAAGAATAGTTTGTAATCAACATCTTGCAACCTAACTATGTCCCTAGGTGGTGCAAACAGTTAAGCGCTAGACTACTGGTTAAAAGGTTGGAGGTTCAAACTCACCCAGAGGCATCTCTGAAGACAGGCCTGCTATCTGCTTCCGGAAGGTCACAGCCTTGAAAACCCTATGGAGCACAGTTCTACTCTGACATGGGTCATGGGGTTGCCATGAGTCGGAATGGGTTAGATGGCAACTAACAACTACGATAACACTAAACTATCTCAGAGTCTGCTTCCTGGGAGATGCAACTTGCAGCAGAGCTATGAGAATCAAATCCAATGCCTGTAAAAGTCTTGTAGAATCTCTAAAGTGGTGACTATTTATTGGACGCTGTGTTAGGAGCTTTAATAAACGTTATTTAACTCCTACAACAAATTGCAAGATAGATATTTTTCTTCTCTATTAGCTTGAAATGAGGAGACTGAGGCTTAGATAGGTTAAATTTTATTTTCACCAAGTTTACCCAGCTAGCTACTTAGTGTCAGTGACTGGGAATGGACTCAATGGCTGTATGATTCCCTTCCATCAGGCTGCCTTACAGCCTATCACAATTTTATATTAGATGAGACAGCTTCTCGGTTGAGTACAGAAAGCTATGACTGTAAGAACTAAGAGTATTAAGAAGGAATAAAAAAGAGCCTTAAGGTGGAGAGAATGCATTTCAGAACAACCATGTAAAAGTTCAATTGCCTCCTCCCCAGGGTCTCCAGAATGAGTTCCCTGCTGAGAAGACAGAAAGGTTGTCAGGTCTATTAACCTCAGCAAATGTAAATGGGGACCCAAGAAGCTCTCATCTAAAATAAAGTCGTCCCCAACAGATGGTCAGGTCTGACAAGCTTCAGCTCATCTGTACAAGCACACGATCAGCCAATCCACTTCCTGGAGCTTAGATATTGCACACCAGAATGGCCAGCAGCTAAACATAGCACCTGTCACCACTGCCAGTCTGATCAAAGGAGGCCTGACTCAGTGACACGGAAACTCTAATGTGTGACAATCCTGTAGGAAGAAATAATTCACCCCTTGGACAAATGTTACTGAGCAACTATTGTGGGCCAAGCACTACCTCAGTGGCTGGAGATGCCAGGTGAGTTAAGAGGCAGCACTTGCCATTAAGGAGGCCACAGGCCAGTGAGGATTAACAGTCAAGTTAAGTGGGCAATTAATTCATGTGATTAAGAAAGGCAATAGGGACAAGCAATGGTTGAGAGAGAACATGGAGAGCATCTCCTAAACACCCTCTAGGTCAAGGCAGTCTTCCCAGAGGAAGAGGCTGAGAGGTAGAGGATTGAACAATTAGTAGGAGTTAGCCAGAAAATGTTTGGAAGGGGAGAAGGAGAGTCCATTATAGGCAGAAGGAATTGTTTTGCAAAATCTCAAAAGAAGAATGGTTCAGGAAAGGGTAGGTTCATTTGGGACAAAGTTTTTAAGTATTCTTTGAAGACTGTAAAATGTTATAATACTATAAGGGATTATTGTTTATCTACTTTCTGAAGCATGGCTATACTAAGTAACACGCACTCATTCAATAGCTCCTACTCAGTACCAGGCACTGTTGTAGGCGCTGTGGTTACAGTCACAGCTAGGTTTATGTTGAGTGCCTGCGACCTGCCCACCTGCTGCCATCGAGTTGATTGCAATTCATAGTGACCCTATAGGACAGAGTAGAATGCCCCATAGGGTTCTCAAGGTTGTAATCTTTACAGAAGCGGACTGCCAAAATATCAGAACACAGCAGTGGTCCTCAAACAGGGCAGAGCATTTGAATCATCTGGGGAGCTTTCAAAAAATTTCAGTGCCACGACCACTCCCTACCAATTAAATCTGAATTGCTGTGGGTGGGATCCACGCATCACTATGTCTTAAAACCCAGGTGATCCCAGTGTGCGGCCGAAGTCGAGACCCAGTGGACTAGAGTAGTGGTTCTCAATTTTTATTGTGCATCTGAATCTCCCGGAGGGCTTGTTAAAACACAGATTGCTGGGCACTGCCTCCAGAGTTTCTGATTCAGTAAGTATGGGGTTCGGCCCAAGAACCTGCATTTCTAACAAGTTCCCAAGTGAGGCTGATGCTCCTGGTCCAGAAACCAGACTAAGAATCAGAATATGGGAACCTATTTGTCTTTATTTCCCTCACCAGGGAAAGATATCTTCCTGCTAGACCTACACATTAATGACACTTCTCTGCTTTAATGAAAAATTCCTCTTTTTAAGTGGGTTTTCTTCCAAGAAGGGGATGAGGAGAACTTGGAAAGGACTGTTGATTATTATGTTAAGCATTCTTTGCTTGGGAAATTTCCTAAAAAGAAAGCACCTTGATGAGGCATAGGAGAGAGGACTCTTTGCGTCTTGACAACACAGTGCAGACATTAAAAGCAAAGACTTGGGAGCCACCTGGCCTCAGAGTGCATCTCCAAGACTTACCGGCTTTGTGATCTCCTACAAGGTATGTTTCCTTTCTATGTCTCGGTATCTTCTTAAACCATGAGGGTTGAAAAATACAGGCGAAGTGTTTAGAACAGAACCTGGCACACGCCAAGTGTTATATAAATGTTGGCTATCACTACTCTCCTGTAATCAACCCAACATCTTGATTAGTTTCTAACAGTATTGCAAACTATAAACATTTTCCTTTCTTTATTCTACTCCACAGTTCAGATATCAATCACAACTTCCAAAGATTGTACCAGTGTGATTATATGTCCTATGAAGAAACAAAGAAATCCATGATATTGATCTCAGAGAACATCTAGCTCAGTTAGCATAACATAGTTTATAAAGAAAATGTTCTACATCTTACTTTGGTGAGTAGCGTCTGGGGTCTTAAAAGCTTGTGAGCAGCCTTCTAAGATATTCCTCTGGTCTCACCCTGTCTGGAGCAAGGGAGAATGAAGAAAACCAAAGACACCAGGGAAAGAAAGGACTAATGGACCACAACTACCACAGCCTCCACCAGACTGAGTCCAGCACAACTAGATGGTGTCCAGTTACCATCACTGACTGCTCTGACAGGGATCACAATAGAGGGTCTCAGACAGAGCTGGATAAACATGTAGAACAAAATTCACTTACTGATCTGACAGAAACTGGAGAAACCCCAAGAGCACAGCCCCTGGACACCCTTATAGCTCAGTAATGAAGTCACTCCTGAGGTTCACACTTTAGCCAAAGATTAGACAGGCCCATAAAACAAAACGAGACTAAATGGGCACACCGGCCCAGGGACAAGGATGAGAAGGCAGGAGGGGACAGGAAAGCTGGTAATGGGCAACCCAAGGTCGAGAAGGAGAGAGTGTTGACATGTCGTGGGGTTGGCAACCAATGTCACAAAACAATATGTGTGTTAATTGTTTAATAAGAAAATAGTTTGCTCTGTAAACCTTCATGTAAAGTACAAAACAAAAAAAAACTTAAAAAATAAAGTGAAATAACAGTAGGATTGCTGCAAAAAAAGAAAAAAAATAAATCCACAATGAATATGAGGCTACAGATGCTAATAAACTTTCTGTGGGTTCTAGACTCAACAGAATTTGTGTGGGTACATAAGAAAGTCTCAAGGAACTTAAGAACTAGTAGAGGAGAGAAGGCATGCTTGTAAATAACTATACCCCAAAGCAGATTTGGATAAGGACGTGATGAAAAATGAGAGTAAAGATCTGTGGATCAGAGAGGAGAGCAGACATATGCTTGCAATGGTCATGAGTCATGCCTTAAGGCTTCATGGGGAAAATGACAATTGATTTGGGTTGTGCAGAATGAATAGGAGCCCAATAGACAGAGATGGTGATGGCAAGGGCATTCTAGGTAGACGGAATAACATGTGCAAAAGAATTGAGGCAATAACTCTCAGGTTAGTTCAGGAAAACAGAACACAGGCCTGCAGAGCTAGAATCAGTCTCAATGTTTACTTTACCCCTTGCAGCCTGGACAGCCAGCCTTGCCTTCGTTCCTACTCTGGCGGGTGAATAAGAGCCTTTACTAATAAGAAGATATTGTTATATATCAACAGATAAAATTTCTATTCCTGTAATTAAAAAAATCAAAAGAACAAGCCAAAAAATATATAAAAAACAAAATGCAGATATGAGGTTTCCTGGAAGTCAGCCTCAAGGAGCTTTTAGTTTTTGTAAATGCATTCTGGTGCCTTTCCAAAGCATATCTTAATTGGCTCTCTCATCTCCTAATTGTGGGTTTAGCATATTGACAGCAAGCATTTGAGGAGACTCAAATCAAATCATGAGGCTTTATAATTATCAGTCATTCAGAAATTCTCACACAGTGGGGACTGAAGTCGTGACTATCTCATATACTATTTTTTCTGGTGCCACAGGATCCAACTGGTAGAGCTGTGTGAAGACAAAAAGGGGGTAGGGTATCATGAAGCTTTCATAACTCTGCCTGGAATTTGGATCAGAGTTTTAACAGTCCCTCAGAACAGGTCTATCTGTGGAGGAAGCCAGAGGTGGAGGGGGTTGATAGAGTGGAAGGACTGGGGAACGTTGGGAAGGGCTGAGAACCACATCTCCAGTCCTAAACAAAAGTAGGGGCCTCCCGTCTTATGTGATTTCTGAGACATAGAAAAGAGCTTCCTGCCTAGGAAAACCCTTTCCTGCCAGGTCACTGATGTCTGGAATTTCACCATTTGGAACTTCGACACTTTGGTCCTTTGGGAAAGTAGTCACATTCTATTGTCCTGTCATTCATTAATATCTCAATATGAGTTCATTCACCAGGTTGTTTCACTCAATAAGCATTGATTGATTTGCTCATCCAGTAAATGAAGGCAAAGGCACTGAAGAGAACCCATGTGGGTCCTACGCTCACGGTGCTTGGAGTGCAGCAGAACACGCCAATGTAATTACAGGTTTTCATGGTAGGGAGTGAGAAAGGAGGAAGTGTCCACATGCATACTAGACAACGTCCTCTTCCTCTTCTGGTTCTCTCATAGAGAATTTGCACATGTTTCTCCTGTGACATTTAATATATTTTAACCTCTTGAAGTTATTGTATGTTGGACTTTATGACTACAGTATAAACTTCTTGAAGTTAGACTAATAGTCATAAAATTATTAGACCTGGAAGGGAACATCTAGATTATCTAATATAATCCTCCTTTACTCCTTATTTGCAAATAAGGAAACTGAAGCTTATGTCTATAAGTGCCTTGTTCAAGATCACTCAGCTTGGTCTCCAGCTCACCTCTTCCAGATTCACTTCTGTTATAGATTTAGCTGTGTCCCCCCAAAATGTGTGTCAGCTTGGCTAGGTCATGATTGCCAGTATTGTGTGGTTGTCCTCCATTTGGTAATCTGATGTAATTATGTGTTATAAATCCTAATCTCTGTGATGTAACGGGGCAGGATTAGAGGCAGTTATGTTAATGAGGCAGGACACAATCTACAAGGTTAGGTTGTATCTTGAGTCAATTTCTTTTGAGATATAAAGGAAAGAAGTGAACAGAGAGCAGAGGGACCTCACTACCACCAAGAAAGAAGATCTGGGAGTGGAGCGCATCCTTTGGACCTGGGGTCCCTGCGCTGAGAACCTCCTAGACTCAGGGGAAGATTGATGCCAAGACACATGGAGATCACCAAAAAACACTGGGCCCACAGATGCTGAAAGGAGATAAGAACCTTCTCCCAGAGCCAACAGACAGAGAAAGCCTTCCCCTATAGGTGGCACCCAGATTTCAGACTTCTAGCCTCCTAAACTGTGGGAGAATAAATTTCTGTTTGCTAAAACCATCCACTCTGTGGTACTTCTGTTATAGCCACACTAAATAACTAAGACACAATTTACAGAAAACAAAAAACAGAATGTTTTAAAAATCATCCATAACTTTGTAGCCCCTCTTTGTAGCTCTATGTGGTTAACATACGTCCACAAATTCTTCAATTCTCCTCCCTTGAAAAGATGGAGATGAATTCCCCTCCCTTGAGTTTGAGCTGGGCACACTGACTTACTTCTAAAGAAGAAAATATGGTGGGAGTGACCATGTATGGCTTCCAAGACTAGATCATAGAAGGTATTGTGGCTTTCTCTCTCTCTCCTTTTTCTCTTCCTTCTTTCTTTCTCTCTCTCTCTCTGATCATCTGCTCTCGGGGAAACTGGCTGCAATGTTGTAAGGATGCTCAAGCAGCCCTACGGAGAGGTTTGTGTGGAGAGGAACTAAGACCTCCTGCCAGCAACCATGCAGGAAACTCGTCATGAAAGACTGAAGCCTCAGCCAAGCCTATAGATGACTGTAGACCTGGCTGACATCTTAACCACAACCTTCAGCCCTAGTCACCCAGCTAAGATCCTCCCAGATTCTTAGCCCAGAGAAACTGTATGAAAAAATGTTTACTGATATTGAAGATCTAGGAGTAATTGTTACTCAGCAATAGATAATTAATACCCTCTTCCACACCAAGCCATACTATTTTGCAACTGTAATTAAAAAAAAAAAAAATCAAACCCATTGCTGTCGAGTCGATTCCAACACATAGCGACCCTATAGGACAGAACAGAACTGCCTCTGTGATGTTTGCTGCAGACATCAGTATCAGTTGACATGCAACCGTCTTATCCTCTGAAGCCAGCTGCAGTATTCTTCTTAGCACTTATTGGGACTATCTGAAATCGTCTTCTCTCTCTCTCTCTCTCTTTTTTTAATCACTCAAGTTTCCAGGATACACAAAAGTCAAACATTCAGGAAGTATATTCAGTACTTTGTATCTTTAAGGACAATTGGTAGTGAATGTGATTGTTCTAGTTAAGATAAACTGGGAAAGTATTTGGAATTAAGTTTCCTACTAGAGATTGTTGGAAGCATAAAAATCCAGAGTTATGGCCAAAAATTGGGGTAATGCAAGATTTAAATACTAAAAGATGTGATCTAATTGCTAGACCAAAGAACCAGGGGCAAGAGTCAAGAAAAGGGTCATAGAGACAGAGAGCAAGAGGTTTGAAGGGATGGGGTTTAAATGAGAGTGAAGTGGTATCAAAGAAAGATATCTGGGATTCCAAAGTCATTCCTTTGAGCATGGTGCGGTTCATAGTACACTTTGTGTACCTGGGAGAGTATAATAGTCTTCAAAAAGACAAGGTAGGAGGGATAAAAGCTCAAAGTGAGCCCTTTAAGAAAAAAACAAACCAGCTGCCCTTGAGTCAATTACAACTCATGGCAACTCCATGTGTGTCAGAATAGAACTGTGCTTCACAGGGTTTTCAGTGAATGATTTTTTGGAAGTAGATCACAAGACCTTTCTTCCAAGGTGTCTCTGGGTAGACTTGAACCTTCAACCTTTAGGCTACCCTTTATGTTCTTGCTTTTCGTTGCACACCTGATATGAATTTGACTTTAGAGCCATTTGCTATAGCTATATAACTGTCCACCCCTTAGTCTCCAAGACGCCTACAAAATGACAGCACACTTATAGGTGAGAGGTAAGGAAATATCCTTGGATGAGCCAGATTTGTTTAAGCAAGAGATGACTTAGAATCTTCTCCTGTTTTGAGAAGCAGGAAGGAAGGGAGCTGGGAGAGGTACGCACAAGGAAAGGATATTGAAAATGTCGCTGTTACATTACAACCTATCAATTCTTGGAAGAGTGACAGAGTACTTTATAGTATGAGATGAAATGAATGATTCACACTAAACCCTCAATTTGTCAATATTGGGCTGGGGGGAGTAACACCGGAGTCACAGAGAGAACGTGTGTATCCCATTTATTATGCTCACATCTGTCACTGTGTATCCTGTGACTGCACTCTCCATACAGACAGAGAAAAGAAATAATTGTATGGACATATGTTTATATGCATGTGCCAAAAGGGATATACTGATTTCAGTCCACTGAAATTAACACTCATCTTCAAGGCATCATTCAATCATATTACAGAGCACCCGAGTAAAAAGGAGATGTGAAGAAGCAAGTGCCTGTAATCACCTAAACGCAAAACACACGCACACACGCACACAGACACACATACATATATACGTATAAAGAGAAAGAGAGAGGGAGGCAGAGAGACAGAAACAGAGAGAGTAAATTTGCCTCTGCAAACTTTTTATGCTCTGAATACTACTCACCAAAGCTCCAATAATGCACAGGAAGTTTTTCTGTCTCCTTTTCCAAAAGATCAATACCCCGAACATTCCAAGACCAAGACCTTATCTACGTCCCTTAAATCAGGTAGGTACACATTGTCAAGTTTATCAATACCTTACTGTTGTATAGTCTCTTAGAGTTTAACAAGCACTTTCGCACACATTTTTTCTCTTTTTAATTCTCACAATAGGTGAGTAGAGGTTTACATTTTATCTTAATTTGGACTATACATAAACTGAATCTCAGAGAGGTTAAGTGGCCGCCCTAGACTCACCAGTAAGTCATTGGTAGACTCAAATCCAGGCTTTTAATATCAAAATAAGTGTTCTTTTCATTATTCTATCTTATAATATAAAATTTTAGCATATGATATATTTCTATAATATCATATATGATAGTACCAATTGCAGAAAAATTGCCCTTACTGTGTCTATGGTAATGATGATATTCTTTATCTAGTTTGAGTTGCTAGATAATACAGAATAATTTGGTTTTTTCATACAGCACCACAATATGCACGCACTACACATACATAGGCTCTTTAAAAGAAGACGTGTGACAAAAACAGGGAAGGCCACAGTCATCCAAATAGTGAGCATGGAGTTACTTAATGGCTTGTATTATAATTTCTGCTATTGTCTATCTTTTCTTCACTTATTTTTATTTCATTAATTCTCTAGTTTTAAATTGACATGTTAATTTATTGTATTATATTCATAAGTAAGAAATACGATTATAGCTATAAATTTTCCTCTGGCTACAGATTTGGCTGAATGTTATAGTTCAGATATATAGATTTTCTCAAAACTGTTTTCTTCATACGATGATTTTCTATTTGCCTCAAAAATTGTTTCGGAAGGAGTTTTTAATTCCCAGATGGTTCAGCTTCTGTTTTTGCTTGCTTTACTCATTTCGGGGCTTTGTGTGTCAATGTATAAGATAAATGTTCTTATTACGGATTGTACTTTTAATCATTAGTTTCACTTAAAGCAGCCTCAACTTACACCCATATTACAATCTCTTTGACTGGCATTTTCTGGTATGTTCTGACTCATGTTTTAATTTTTAACTTCTTTGTGTCACTGTTTTCTTTCATGTATCTCTTATAAATACCACGTAAATATATGTCTGGTTTTTATTCTGTCCAAATGTATTATTTTAGTAGTTAAATCTACATCATTTAGATTTGTTGTCATAAGCATGGTTGATCTTATTTCTGATTATATCTTTGTATAGCCTTGTTTACTATCTTCCTTAAAACACATGTCTTTTATTTCTTTTTCCCTCTGACAATTCAGTTCTACTAGAGGTTAATTTAACAAATTTAAGGAGTATGTTTAACTCAATTTTCCCTCTTATGGCAATTAATTATTTTGACTTCAACAGTGAAAGTGACCTCAGAAATCCTTAAGCTTAATATCCTCTTCAAATCAATTTTGTAAAAGAAGAACAAAGTTTAAGGATTTGCATTAGCTTTTGTAAGACTGAATATAAAGCTACAGTAATGAACAGTATGTGGTATTGGCATAATAGCAGACTTATAGGTCAATGAAAAAGAATACAATCCAGAAAGATAGATGAGAGAGAGGTAGACAGATAGATAGACAGATAGATAGAGAGATATTTAAATGATTTTCAACAAAGGTATCAAGATAATTCCATGGAGAAAAGACAATCTTTTCAATAAATATCTCAAACTAGGACTTTGAACTGGTTTGGTCCGGTTTGAACCCCTGATGAGAATTTGCATTTCCACCCCAGAATCAGAATCTACGGTTTAACAAGATCCCCAGATGATTCTTATTTATAATAAATTTTGAGACCACTGCTCTACTAGCGGTTCTTAGAGTTGGTGCCTAACCAGTAGCATCAGCAGTGCCTAGGAACTTGTTAGAAAAGCAAATTCTCTGCAGAGGTTTGAAACAAAACGAACCGGTTGGAAGCCCTGGCTTGAACAACTGGAAGAAATGAACCTCAAGCTTTATTTCACAAAGATTCAGTAAAAATGGGTCACAAACTTGAATATACAAGTTAAAAATATAAAATGCCTAGAAAAAAAATAGGAGATGTATTTGTAACCTGGGAAACGCAAAGATTTTTTAGTGGTGGTGGTGTTAGTTGCTGTCAAGTCAGCTCTGACTCATATGGGCTGTATGTATAACAGAACAAAAAATTGCCCTGTCCTGTGCCAAAGGATTTTCACTGGCTAATTTTCAAACGTAGGTTTCCAGGGTTTTCTTTGTAGTCTTAGTCTGGAAAATCCACCGAAACCTTTCCATCATGGGTGACCCTGCTGGCATTTGAAATACCAGTGGCACAGCTTCCAGCATCATAGCAACACACGAGCCCCCACAGTATGACAAACTGACAGATGGGTGGTGGGGATTTCTTAGATCTTAGAGAGAACACAAATAGTATAAACCATGAAATAAAAAAAACTGATAAGTTGGATTTTATCAAAATTTAAAACTCGGCTCTATGAAAATGAAAAGTAAATCACAGACCTAGAAAAAACATTCGCAATACATGCATTGGACCAGTAACTTATATCCAGACTACATAAAGAACTCTTACAACTCAATAATAAGTAGACACAAAACACATGAAAAAGAAATGTGCAAAATATTTCATAGACATTTCATAAAAGAAGATATAGAAAGGACAAATAAACCCATGAGATACTCAATAGCATTAGCCATCAAGGAAATGCAAATTAAAATTACAATGAGATGCATTTTCAAACCCACTAGAATGGCTACAATTAAAAAAAGAAACTAACACCAAATATCTCTGATGTTAAGCAGCTGGAACTCTCTTACACTGCTGGCAAAAATATAAAATAGTATAGCTACTTTGGCAAACATTTTGGCAGTTTCTTATAAAACTAAATGTACATTTTCCAAAACTCAGAGCAGCGTTGTTCATATGAGCCCAACACTAGAAATAATCCCAATATTATTCAACTGCTGAATAACAAATTGTGGTCTATCCATAGGATAGGGCAGTATTGAGCAATTAAAAAAGAAGAGGAAGAAAAGAAATGAACCATGGAAGTATGCCATAATATGGATGAATTTCAAAAACATCATGCTGAGCAAATGAGACCAGACTCAAATAAGAACCTACTGGATGATTCCATTTACATGAAATTCTAAAATTCTAGACCAGCAAAATTAATCTACACTGACCAAGAGCACATTAGTAGTTACCTAGACCCAGCATTGGGGTTGGGAAATGACATCAAAGAGGCACAAGGGAACTTTTTGAGGTGGTGGAAATGTCCAAGTATTGATTATGGTGGTAGTTACATAAACAGTTATGTACATTTGTAAAAACCATCAAACTGTGAACTTAAGATTGGAGATGATATTGTACAAATTATACCTCACTATATTTAATTGATAAATAAAAACAAACATGGATGTAATTTTTAATAACGATAATAATTAATAATTATTATGAGGGTTTTTATAAGGTGCTGTTATACGAAGATTTCATTTGAGGTTTGTTATGGATTGAATTGTGTCCCCCAAAATAGAAGTTGGAATCCTAACACCTACACCTATGGATGTAATGCCATTTGGGAATAGGGTTTTCTTTGTTATGTTAATGGAGCCATACCAATGTAGGGAGGTTTCAAACCTAATCACTTTTGAGATATAAAAAGAGCAGACTAGTACTAACTGTTTAACAAGAAACTATTTGTTCTGTAAATCTTCATCTAAGGTACAAAAAGAAAAAAAAAAGAATTATCTATGTGAGATCAAATTGACAACAGCAACTCAAAAGGTTTGATGGGAAGCCTAGGGGACAGTGAGCTGAAGATAATGGTGATGGAATAATTTGGAAAAGGATAGTGAGAATAGCAGCACAGCTGGAAGAATGTAATCGATGTCACTGAATTGTACATGTGGAAACTTTCGCAATGGTGTAACTTGGCTATGTGTATTTTCACCAGAAAAAAAGTCCTCAAGGTCGAGAAGGGAGAGTGTTGACACATCGTGGGGTTCTTAACCAATGTCATAAAACAATATGTGTACTGACTGTTTAATGAGAAACTGTTCTGTAAACCTTCATCTAAAGTACAATAAAAAAATTAAAAAAAAAAAAAAGAGCAGACTAGGCACAGAAGCAAGCAAGCACAAATGAAAAAATGCATATGCCACATGGAGATTACCAAAAGCCTGAGGAACTCTGGGGTTACAGAAGCTGAGACAAATATTTTACCCCATAGCCAACAGAGGCTTCCCCTAGAGCCAGTGCCCTGAATTCCCACTTCTAGTCTCCTGAACTGTGAAAAACTAAATTTCTGTTCTTTAAAACCACTGTCTTAGGCTAAGTTCTCTAGAAAAGCAAATCAGTAAAGCTTATAAATGTATATATAGAGAGAGATTTATATCAAGGAAACGGCTCATGCAATTGTAGAGGCTGGAACACCCCAAGTCCGTGGATCAGGATAGAGACTTCTCTTGATTCATGTAGCCACAGGGGCTGGCGAACCCAGGATGGGCAGGTTTCGGAGAGCAGGGCTCTTGCTCACAGGCTGTGAAGATTGACAAATCCCAAGATGGGCAAGCAAGACCACAAGGCTTCTCCTGATTCACGTAGCTGCAGGGGCTGGCAAACCCAAGACTGGCAGGTCAGAGAGCAGGGCCCAGGCTCACAGGCTGTGAAGATCAATGAATCTCAAGATCGGCAGATAAACTGATAGCTCAAGTTCAAGAACTGGAGGTCAGATGAACAGGAGGCAGCTGCAGGATCCAGAGCAAGCAAAAATTCCAGAACTTCTGTTTATATTGAAATGCAGGCTACACCCCCAAGGAAACTCCCTTTCAACTGATCGGCTACTCACAGCAGATTCCATCATGGGAGTGACCACATATAAACACTGAGAATCATGGCCCAGCCAAGTTGACACAAAATCTGAACCATCACAACCACCCACCTGGGTGGTATTTCTGTTACAGCACCACTAGGAAGCTAAGATAAACCTCATAATAATCCTATACAGATGGCATCTTCATTATTACCATCTCTGTTTCATAAATAACTGAACTTTGAAGAGTTCAAATAATTTACTAACCATTACACAGCTAGTAAAACGTAAATTAAGATTCAATCCAAGTCTTTTTCTTCTTTTCCCCCTTAAATCCAAATTCTAGAATGGGCTCTCAGTGCCAGACTGAACCCTTTCCTAATCTTCTCCAAATGGAATTATAATCAGCCAACTCTGTGTAACCCCAGTAAGCAGGGACAACAAAGTCAGAGGCAAATTCTTCAATGCAGTTATATGTAAGTAGAAACCCTGTAAAAGCACTTAGGTCAGCATTTTAAATCAGTATTGAAAATACTTCGGAAATCAACTTTTAGGTGCCTTTGAGTTGCTTCCGACTCATAGCGACCCCATGCACAACAGAATGAAACATTGCCCAATCCTGTGCCATCCTCATAATTGTTGCTATGTTTGAGCCCAATGTTGCAGCCACTGTGGCGATCCATCTCATTGAGAGGCTTCCTCTTTTCACCTGACTCTCTCCCATACCAGGCATGATGTCCTTCTCCAGGCACTGGTCCCTCCTGGTAACATGTCCAAAGTATGTGAGACCAAGTCTTGCCATCCTCACTTCCAAGTAGCACTCTGGCTGTACTTCTTCCAAGACAGATTTGTTCATTCTTCTGGCAGTCCATGGTATATTCGATATTCTTTCCCAACACCATAATTCAAAGGCATCAATTCTTCTCTGGTCTTCCTTATTCATTGTCCAGCTTTCGCATGCATATGAGGAGATTGAAAACACCATGGCTTGGGTCAGGAGCAGGAGCCCTGGGGGCGCAGTGGTTAAATCAGTTGACTGCTAACCCAAAGTTTGGTGATTTGAAACCACCGGCGGCTCCTCGGAAGAAAGACGTGGCAGTTCCATAGATATTTACAGCCTTGAAAACCTTATGGAGTCCCATGAGTTGTAATGGACTCGATAGCAGTGGGTTTGGTTTTGGGTTGGGTCAGGTACACCTGAAACCAAACCAAACCCAAACTCGTTGCCATCTAGTTGATGCTGACTCATAACGACTCTATAGGAACAGAGTAGAACTGTCCCCATAGGGTTTCCAAGGAGTGGCTAATGGATTCAATCTGCTGACCTTTTGGTTAGCAGCCGAGCTCTTAACCACTGCGCCACCAGGGCTCCAGGCACACCTTAGTTCCCCTTAAATTACCAGTCCTGTGCATTTAGAGTTTCGCATATCAGGTTTCAGGGCTGGCCAGAGGCACAGCATGTCTTAACAGCATCTCATTTTTGTTTGTGTACCACGTTCCCTCATGCTATAACTTCACAGGGCCCTCATGCAGTTCCAGACTTCTACTGCTCTGCCCTTTGCCACCTACATTCCCATAACATACTGCTTTCCTGAATTAACTCTCTTTCTGTATCCTCCAATCAAAATATGCATTGCCCACAGAGGCTTATGTAAACTAGGTATCAGAGGAAGAGCAATATAATAAAACCAAGCCATACTAAGGCCTTAATTGCTAATAGTCTGCTTTGCCCTCTAGGGAATCTACATTTTAAGAAAGACCACATTAAGCCTAATGAATGTTTAATTGGTAAAATCTCAAGGAAGCTGACAAAGTGAAAGGTAGGTTCACCAAAAATATTGCTTTCACTATGAATTTTCTACTCATAAAATTCCAATTTTTATACTTACTAATATGGTGGAGTCCTGGTGACATAGTGGTTAAGAGCTATGGTTGTTAACCAAAAGCTTGGCAGTCTGAATCCACCAGCTGCTCCTTGGAAACCCTATGGGCAGTTCTACTCTGTCCTATAGGGTTGCTATGAGTCAGAATAGACTCAGAGTCAACAGGTTTATTTTGGTAGCCATGACTTCTATTCATCAATATCAGATTAGTCTTCTACCTCTGGGCCAGTAGGAGGGTTGCACTTCCTTGCCTTAAACTTAGGCTGTATGGTCAGTATGATTTACTTTGGCCAATGAATTGTGAGTGGAAGAATTGCCTACGCTGCTATGATGAAGAAGTTCTGGATGATGAAGCTTCCATCAGCCTAGATCTCTGAATGAGGTGATTTAAAGCAAGTCTCTACTAACACTCAAAGAAAATGTTGTCTGAGAATAAATTAAACTCTTTGTTCGTTTGTTTGTCTGATTAAAGTCCAGGGGATCTTGTTTTGGGGTTGTGTGTTACAGCAGCATAACCTAACCTATCCTAACTAATACAATTAAATTTCAAGATGCATGCTTCTTTTTTCTTCAGTTTAATGTCTCCAGACTTGGGGCAGGTGTTAAAACTTATACGAACATTCCTTTTAGTGTTTCTTCCCTACTAACCCATACCCCAAAATAAGTTATTAAATTGATGGTGTATTTTATAATCCATGGCATCTTAGAAATGGGAGTAAAAATCTACACAACACAACTTCCTTAGTTTGCAAGGCTCTTCCCTTTCTTTCCAAACACAGTGCTATACAATATCGCAAGGAAATTTTTCCGCTTACACTTTCCTTATCATAGAAGCCCTCAAGAAACTGAGATCTTCACCATATACTTTCTACCTCATAACATCCCTAATATGACCCTCTAATTGTTTCATTTAAAGATGCATGTAACAGAGGGAGTTTTATTTTCCTCATTCTCTTCTGCACTTCACCTACTTTCATTCATTAAATACAACACTAAGTTAACAGATGATAATCATCCCAAAAAGATGACAAATATTTAATCAAGAATATCCCTGTAATTAAGCCCACTTTTTTCAACCCTTATTGTAATGGATTGAATTGTGTCCCCCAAAAAATGTGTGTCAACTTGGTTAGGCTATGGTTCCCAGTATTGTGTGATTGTCCACCATTTTGTCATCTGATGTTATTTTCTTAAGTGTTGTGAATCCTACCACTTTGATGTTAATGAGGTGGGATTAGCGGCAGTTATGCTAAAGAGGCAGGACTCAATCTACAAGATTAGGTTGTGTCTTAAATCAATCTCTTTTGAGACATAAAAGAGAGAAGCAAGCAGCGAGACAAGAGGACCTCCTACCACCAATAAATAAAAGCCAGGAGAACAGCAAGTCCTTTGAGCCAGGGTCCCTGTGCTGAGAAGCTCCCACACCAAGGGAAGATTGATGACAAGGATCTATCTCCAGAGCCAACAGAGAGAGAAAGACTTCCCCTGGAGCTGGTACCCTGAATTTGGACTTCTAACCTACTAAACTGTGAGAGAACAAAAACTTCTGTTTGGTAAGCCATCCACTGGAGATACTTCTGTTATAGCAGCACTAGATAAATAAGACACTTACTGAAATTCAGTGTCCTATGTTTATCTCGTCTGCCCTCTTACACTGTCTGTTCCTCAAGAACAGAATTATTTTATGCCTATTGATCTTCCAGTTTGTTTGTCTAATTAAAGTCCGGGAGATCTTTTTTGATCTCTGGTGGTGCAGTGGTTAAGCCTTTGGCCACTAACCAAAAGGCTGGCAGTTTGAATCTACCAGCCACTCCTTGGAAACCCTATGGGGCAGTTCTGCTCTGTCCTATAGGGTCACTGTGAGTCGGAATCGACTCATTGACAATGGGTTTGGTTTGGTTTGGTCTTCCGGTGGTCATCTACAATGTTCTTACGTTGATTAAATAAAAGACTTCCCTTCAGTATTTCAGAAGTTTTGTTTTTTTGTTGTTTTTGTGTGTGTGTGTGTGTGTGTGCACAGTGCCTTCTTATAAAAGCACAACTGGTCTTGTCAGGTTTTCTCACCTCCTTGTCCCTTTTCTTATCTTTTCATTTCTTGGCACACTATACTAACTTATGCCTATCCCTTTAGCTCCCAGACAACAACAGAACGAAAAACTTAATTTCATTATGTTTCTTATTTTAAATGGTGTTATCTGCTTCTCTCACTCAACAAGACATCTCTTTCTTTGTTCATAAAAAGGCCCTCTATCTACAGAGTTGCTATGAGTCAGAGTCAACTCGATGGCAATGGGTTTGGTTTTGGAGTCAACTTGTTGGCAATGGGTTTGGTTTTGGTTTTATCCTTAGGTAATAATCTCTGTAAAATAGGGGATCCTCATCTAGAAATTAAACGCAGCTTTTAAGGTAACTTGTGTATTCTTACGGCTCTTTGTATACAAGAGGCATTTATTGTAGATTTGTTGTTGTTATGAGTATTCTGATAATGAACTTTGTCCCTTGTCAACTGTCAAGATGAGCAAAGTCTGCCTCATATCTGACATTGCTATTTCCTGCCTCCTAATGAGAGGCCTGTCACATTCCTTAGTTCTCCTTTTAATTGCACTGCCAGATCATACCAACTCATTTGTAAATTTTAAGGTTATTCATAAGCGAGTTGAGTATGACATCGACTCTAAATAACTCTATTGAAGACATAAAGAAGGTTATTTCAAGGGAAACCAATTTTAGTTGTTTACATGACAAGCAGCAGTGACTAGGGAGAAAGCATCACTCTGAGGATATGAAGCGTGGTTTTTCTTTGACGATATTGCAGAAATTCTCTCCGTAACAGAAGAGAATGAACAATTTTCAGTCTGAAATAGAAAAGAGCATGGAGATGAGAGCCATACAAACTTGGGTTTAAATCCCAGTTTCTTGTACAGCAGCTGGTGGCTTTGGGCAAGTCACTTAACCTTTCTGGCCTCAAGTTTTATCAGTAAAATGGAAATCATTCCTTTTTAGTTTACAGAGGAATAATGCAAGGAATGTATCCAGTGTAGGGTAGTTCTTCAGTTAGTGGTAGCTATGAATACTATAGTGCCGGAGATATAGTACAAGAAAATGGTAATGCTATCCTCCAATCTAA
The DNA here is from genome assembly GCA_030035585.1 of Dugong dugon. NCBI lineage: Eukaryota > Metazoa > Chordata > Mammalia > Sirenia > Dugongidae > Dugong > Dugong dugon. The sequence goes on along the minus strand of CM057480.1, from coordinate 12,685,878 downwards.
GCACTTAACTTGCATTAATATTATTTAATTCTTTCAACAGCCCTGTAAAGAAATACATTTTACAGATGAGAAAACTGAAGCTTAAAGGCGTATGGTAACTTACGAAGAGAAATTGAAGCACTTACTGATGAAGATCAAAGACCACCGCCTTCAATATGAATTACGCCTCAACATAAAGAAAACAAAACTCCTCACAACCGGGCCAATAAGCAACATCATGATAAACGGAGAAAAGACTGAAGTTGTAAAGGATTTCATTTTACTTGGATCCATAATCAACATCCATGGAAGCAGCAGTCAAGAAATCAAAAGATGCCTTGCATTGGGCAAATCTGCTGCAAGGGACCTCTTTAAAGTTTAAAAAAAGCGAAAATGTCACCTTCCAGGCTAAGGTGCCCCTGACCTAAGTCATGGTGTTTTCAATTGCCTCATACGCATGTGAAAGCTGGCCGATGAATAAGGAAGACTGAAGAAGAATTGACACCTTTAAATTGTGATGTTGGCAAAGAATATTGAATATACCATGGACTGCCAAAAGAATGAACCAATCTGTCTTGGAAAAAGTACGACCAGAATGCTCCTTAGAAGCAAAGATGGAGAGACTACGTCTCACATTTTTGGACATGTTATCAGGAGGGATCAGTCCCTGGAGAAGGACATCATGCTTGGTAAAGTAGGTCAGTGAAGAAGCGGAAGACCCTCAACGAAATGGAGAGACATAGTGGCTGCAACAAGTGGGCTCAAGCATAACAACAGTTGTGAGGACAACACAGGACCAGGCAGTATTTCCTTCTGTTGCACACAGGATCACTATGAGTCAGAACTGACTCGAGGGCACCTAACAATAACAAGATCACTTGTTCAGATTAACTAGTCTCCCCACCCCCCAACTACCACCACCATGAGTACAATAAAAAAAATAAATTAAGAAAATAAATAAATAAACTGTTGCCATCGAGTCAATTCCAACTCACAGCGACCCTGTAGGACAGAGTAACTACCCCATAGGGTTTCCAAGGAGCAGCTAGTGGATTCAAACTGCTGACCTTTTGGTTAGCAGTTGAGCTCTTAATCACTGCCCCATAATGCCAACAAAATGCCAACGTTTAGAACCTCCGTGAGGTTACCATCATTCACAGACCCAGCTTAGAAAAACAGGTGAAGGCTACATGTTTTTGTGAATTTAGATCCTTATAAACTCTTAATCCAAAAAAAAAACAGAGTTGACTGATGATTTTACCTCTAAGTAGGTGAGCATACCTCCCTCAGATGCCACAACTGTTGGAAGCCATTCTCACAAGTTTTGTTTTGTGTTAATGAAATCCACGACGGTCCTAATTTCACCCAGCAGAGACCTTGTGATCCTAGAGGAGGACATACACCTGAAAATACAGCTAATTTCCCCTGAGTCCCACAACACTTTAGAAAACCCCGACTGATTAGAAATTCTGCTTGCTATTTGGGCATTAATGAAACAATATGATGAAAATCAAAGAGAAGTTCTTTAAATTGCCAGCTTTAATCATGTGTCATGGTTATTGCATCTGTTTGAGAGAGTAAGGAAATCTTTTCTTCTGTGCAGGGAAGCAGGTAGGATCTTAGCCGGTTAGAAGAAATGGAAATTGGTGAAATCTTTCTGTGACAATCTAGCAATTGATTTAACTAAACATGATAATGTGCATATGTTCTACTTCTAAAAATTCACCGTAACTATTGAAAGAGGCCCACAAATATTTATTCATTATGCATTTTCACCATTTCTTAATTATGCATTCATTTATTAGTTTACACATAATATGCCCACTATTTGTCCCAATTTTTTTTTTCTCCAACAGATGTATTGTTTTTTTTGAAAAGAATGGATTGTGAGGAAAGAAAAAACATTCGGCAGGGGAAAGTATGGAATAGAAAATAAGTACAAATGTAAGCCGTTTTGCTAATTGTTTTATAACCACAACAAACTAGTACAGAGAAGGCCTTGTACAAAACATCGCAATAGAGGTTCAAAGATGGAGGTGTTCCCTTAGCAAGGCTGAAGATTTCAGTCTTGGGTATTTGGAATTTAGGCTGTAGTCCTTGTTTTTGGATGGATCACTGGGTGTGTCAGCAATATTCATCCTTCAGAGTGATAGTCACCAAATTTATATTCATAATAACCAAAATAGAGATATAATCAAAATATCTATTCTATTGGTTACGTAAATTAAGGTATATAACTCAAATGAACATTAAATCATTACAAAGGCTAATATGGATAAATATTTATTGGCATGGAATAAGAACAATAATTAACATTTAACATATATACATATCTATTGTATTGTATTTGTATTGTATCACATCATCTCGTACCATATCATATTATATTCCAGGTACTGACTGGACTATGTGCTTTCTATAGGATCTCTCATTTAATCCTCACAATTCCTTGCTTTCTATATTTCTATTCTTCCTACTTTACAGAGAAGAAAACTGAAGCTCGGAAAGTCTAAGTTCAAGATTATATACTGAATAAGTGATATGTCTAGGATACAAGCACAGCCTAGGCTCCTAGTCTGTCTATACGTTGTACTACTGATATAATATGACATTGGATGTATATTATTTAGTGAGAAGGAAAAAAAAATCAAGTTATGAACCAATCTTTAAGTTATAGAAAGAAGAATAAAATAAATATTATGAAGTGCTTTTTCCCTGGGGATGGAAATATGAGTGCTTTAATTTTCTCCTTTTTAGCTGATTATTTTTCCCACCATAAATAAAATCCATGATCCCTAGATCATTCGTCTGGCTACTGAACTAATTGTAATTAAGAAAAAGGATTTTTCTACTGAAAGAAAGAATCATTTACAAATAGACTCTTACCAACCCTCTGGCGACTCCAACATCACGTTTATAAAAAGACTGAGCAGTGTTGTGAGCTATGACTGCTTGCAGCAGACCTGCTCTCTTTTGGTAAGAAGAGAGGATTAGCAGATATGAATGAGTTCTAGAAGAGGGGAGAGGTGGGTACAGGGGATTGACCTGTTCAACATTGGTACCATCCTCTTCATAGGGTTCACTACTCTATTGCAAAGCATGAAAGGCTATAAAACTACATTTTCCAAACTACGTTGCAGCTAAATTCCAGATTTGACTTTGGTACCTTCAATCAGATTCGCTTGCTCAAGAACTAGATTCAGAATATAAGTTAAATGAGGACGGAGACAGTAGATGGAAGGAATCCATTACCACAGGCACGCCTGTTCTGGCCTTACCTTCCTGATCCCCAAGTAATGACTGCGATGATGATATCTTGTACCTAGAAGTTATCACAATGGCTTCTTGATTCACCAGCTTCCTAACTATAACAGAGTTGGGTCGATTCTGAAGTGTTTTTCTAGGAGTTGTTCATGGAGGCCCAGCCTAAATCTTGCTCTGCTAGGCCTTGGAAAGAGATGAGAATCACTTGATTTCCTGATTTAAATTCCTTTCTGTTTTAAATAGAGTTGCTTCTGTTATCTGAAACTGAACCCTTACCACTACAGTTCTTGGGATCAGCAGTAGTTATAAGCAACAAGCACCCAAGCCTGAGAATCCTGGATTGCTCCTTGAAGCTGTTTGAGAAAGTGGTTACCGTTAGATGATGGGACGCCAGCAGTCTAGAGGGATGAGATATATCCCTACATTAATTATCAAGTGTGGTCATCTGGAATAAAGTAAATATTAAAGTCGTGCTTTTGGTGGATCTTGTGGCAGCTACCACAAAACGGTAAGATGGACATGAGAAATACAGAAACTGTGGCTGGACTGAGTCTAGCTGCCCATAAAAATTTGAAAAAAAAAAAACGTTGCCAGTGAGTAAATTCTGACTCATAGTGACCCTATAGGACAGAGTAGACCTTCCCCATAGGGTTTCCAAGGAGCAGCTGGTAGATTCAAATTACTGACCTTTTGGTTAGCAGCCAAGCTCTTAATCCCTGCACCATCAGGATCCCAATTCTAACTACAGAAGAGCTTAAAAATAGAATGCAAGAGAACTTTAAATTCTCAGCCCCAGGTGCTGGCAGATAGAGATAATCAAGGTGTTTCTCTGACTGCTTTAATAGAAGCATACTCTGATTATAGTTGTCGCTCATGTACAGCATAAATTTAATTTGTGGCTTCACAGAAAAATTCTGTGAATTGTGGGTACTTATTGGGAAAAATAGGACTCCAAGAATTGAATTGGTATCTGAGAAAATTTGGAATAGTCCAAGTACTTCAAACTCCAAAATTGCCTAAGCCTCCCAGACTAAAAAGTAGCTGCTTCTTGCCAGCCCAGTAAGTCTGATGCTGCCCTGCTGTAACGGCCGGACCTGAAGTGGTAATGTTGCAAGGAGGTGCCAAACCTCATGCCCTATGTCACCAAACTTTACCAAAGTCAAGTGTCATCATTCCATGAGGACTAATTAAAAAGCCAATCCCAGGAGAAGGATTACATGCAAAAGAAAAGAAAAAACAAACATAAAATTTGCCTAATTACATTGGCACATACCAGGTAAACGTGGGTGGCAATGGATTATGAACATGCCCGGCCAGGAAGAAAAGCATGTAATTTTATATGTGGCTGAATTTTTCAGTAGAAATCCAGTAGAGATTCTGGATTTAATGTGCTGGCTTAAGTGACCAAGAGTGTTCTAGTTGTTTGTTCTGGTGACTAAATAAAACTTGAGCTCATCAGCAATCTACTAAATTGAGACACACTAGATACCCCTTTGTACAGTATACAGTAATAAAGTCAAAGATTTAGGGTGGTAAGAAGTTTGGTATAGATTTATCAAGAGCTACCGACTAACCTGTCCCCCAACTCTGAGAAATATGTCGATAGGGAGAATGCAAACCTCCTTACAAAGTGATTTAGTGGCTGGCCTCTCCAGGTTGCACATAAAGGTAAAAGACGCTGCCATTGAAGTGAACTCCCTGATTTTACTGCGGATGATGAGAGTGGCAAAGACCAGGGAGCAGAACATAATAGCCAGAGGTAATGTAAGCATAGACGGTCTACTATACAATAGGGATGGAGTGGTGATTGGGATGTATCGACTGACAAGGATGTTTGACAGTAGTTGTCTGATCAAGAGATCCTTAGGACCAAAATAAACAGGCATCCCACTAAGGTCCTTCCTGATCCATGTAACCAGAACTCCAGGTTCTGCTGTACAGAGGCAGACTTAAGTAAACACTAGAGAATAATAGCACCTCACTCAATTCTCAGACTGGAGTCAGTTCACAGATCTAGAGCCCTGTGGGAAAAAAAAGAGCTTGGGTATCCTAACTGAAGAGCACTGCAATAACATCACAAACACATGTCTAATCTTCCTTGTGGAAGTCCTCAGAGGGACGTAGAACCATTCACTTGGGTTCCCTTGATATCAGAGTCTGCAAGGGAAGAGGTAGTTTATTTGAGAAGTGATCCCTAGAAGCACTTCCTATAAGGGATGCAGAGAGTGAGAATAGCAAAGAAGAAAAGTATCTAATGGGTGAGTTATCAAGGTCTCCAATGTAGCAACTGGGGCTCAGCTTTACCAGGAACTCTGAGATGTGTACAGATGCCTCCCATAATTGCCTATCCATAGAATGGGAGACTGGGGCATTTATCCACTGTCTCCCATATGCCATTAGTTGGTTGAAGGTTGCTTCTAAGGCAATAACTTCTCTCTATTTCCAGACTGCCCCTGCACCAAGCCTGAATAGGCTCTTGGACTTCAGAGAAATTCAGAGACAGAATAGCAAAGAAACACATAGCAGGTACTTCAGGTGGGACACTGAGTATGCGTAAACTATCTACCCAGGCTGAGATCAGCAGACAGCTGGGATTAGGTGACATGGAACACTAAAAACATCTGTTTCAGTGATTGTACACTGGAAAAAGGGAAATGCCCAGCAACACCCAGATTTGGGGGATTGTTAAACATTGGATCTGAGCTAATGTTAATTTCTGGGATCTTGGAACAGAACAGCACTGTGGGCCACTGGTCATAGTGGGGGTTCCTGGGGACTATGTGATAAGAGGAGTTTTGACCTGAGTTTTTCTCAGCGGAATCAGTTGGTCCATAAACCCATCTGGTGATTATGTCTCAGTTCTTGAGTACATAGTTAGAACAGAGGTACTCAGAAACTGTCGGGCCCCACATTGGTTTCCTGACTTGTGGACTATGGGCTTTCACACAGAAAGTACCAAGCTCCCCTCCGCTAAAACAGGAAGCCAGAGCAATACCGCATCCAGGGGAGTCTCAGAGAGGAGTTTCACCATGAAAAATCTGAGATATTTTTATGAGAATATTTATGATTATAAAATATATTTAATATTTATATTAATCCTCATAAGCCAAAAAACCAAACCCATTGCCACTGAGGCGATTCCAACTCATAGCGACCCTATAGGACAGAGTAGAACTGCCCCTGCAGGGTTTCCAAGGAACGGCTGGTAGATTCGAACTGTGACCTTTTGGTTAGCAGCCAAGCTCTTAACCACTGTGTTCCCATTTAATGAATCTGTTTGACCTGTGCAATAGACAGATGAACTACCTCAGCCAGGGATCGAGGTTAACATCAACAGTGATAAGTTATGTTGTTAGTATATGCCACCTGATACGATGGGATGAGAATGCCACTTCATTTCTGTAGTTTTCCTCCCCAAATCCTGTAATACCAATCTGGTCGTGAGAAAAAAACATCAGCTAAATCTCCATTCAGGAACATTCTAAAAGTAGCTGACCAGTATGCCTCAAAACTGTCATGGCCACTAAAAACAAGGGAAGTCTGAAAACTGATACAGAAAAGAGGAGCCCAAGGAGAAATGGGAAACCCTGGTGGTGTAGTGGTTAAGTGTCAAGGTTGCTAACCACAAGGTTGGCAGTTCAAATCCACCAGGCACTCCTTAGAAACTCTATGGGGCAGTTCTACTCTGTTGGAATCAACTTGACATCAACAGGCTTCTTTTTTTTTTAAGGAGAAATGACGATTAACTATGATGCGTTATCCTGGATCAGTTGCTGGAGCAGAAGAAGAGCCCAAGGTAAATAACTAGAGAAATCTGAATAAAGAATGGCCTTTAGTTAATAATAATATATCATTATTGGTTCATTAACTATAACATATGTACCATACTAACGTCAGATATTAATAATATGGACAACTGGGTGTGAGGTAAAGGAGAATTCTCTATACTATCTTCATAATTTTTCTGTAAATCAAAAACGATTCTAAGATAAAAATATTTATTAAAAAAAAGTCGAGTCTATGAAAATGGCTTAACGTAGCTTAATTGGGTGGTGACACCAATTATTACTGCTATCCAAGTATGATCACATTAGTGGAGCAAATCAGTGCTATTCTGATGTATGGGAATGTGATTTTCTCCTGTCCCAATAAGCAGTTGTTGTTCTTGTTGGTGTTTTGAGGTTTACACGTGGAAAGAAGGATTTTTATGGATGCTGAATTGCTGCAAAAATTAGGTTCACCCAAGATCTGCTTCTGCAATACAGGAGCCGTGTATTCTTTGGTCAGTAAAAATGTATATATATATTTATTATATTAAATTATATTTTACAACAAAGATAGACATTGAAATAATAAAAATAATTTTCCAGAAACTTAAGAATGAAATTGTATTCTGAAAACCTATGTTTCCCAGAATATCTTGCAGCTGAGGTTTCCAGGTATTACTCAAGTTTCATCAGTAAGATGCCCCATGTGAATCTGAATTCAGAAATTAGTTAAGCAGAGAAGGAGGTAATGGCATGCAAGGTATCTATTTTGCTGATGTGGTTTTAACAGGTAGGCATGGCTGGCCTCTGAACTGGTAGCAGCCACCTTACGCATGAACTTCAGCTAACACAGTGTATAACTGTAGAAGTCTGGCAAGGGCTTCCTGGTCCCCAAATCACCGCGAAGACTACACGGTGCCAGAAGAAGCGTGGGCTACCTGAGTGTAATGGAGGTACAGCTGGCCCCCTGTGGCAGATGGGTTCTGTGCTACTTTCTGGGAGTCGATCCTGTGATTTTGTAAACATCGAATTCCCTGTGTTCAATTACTTCCTTCTTACGATGCTGGAGCAGTTTCTGTTATCTTCGACTGAGCACTGATTAATATAAGGACCAGGGAAAGAGCCATAAAGAACTTACAAATCTGTCTTGGAAGAAGTACAGCCAGAATGCTCCTTAGAAGCAAGGACGGCAAGACTTCGTCTCAGGTACTTTAGACATGGTATCAGGAGGGACCAGTCCCTGGAGAAGGACACCATGCTTGGGACAGCTCTATGGAGCATAGATTTACTCCGACACACATCAGGTCGCCATGAACTGGAGTGGACTGCATTACAAATGGTTTGCCATTGCATTGGGTGAGGCAGTAAAGTAGAATTGGTAAACTGATATCCTGCATGCTGGACCCACCCCTCAGAATAGTTTTGTTTGATGAAACTCATGCTGAAGGAACTTATGCCCACAGTGCAAATTGAGCGTACATGAAAAAATCTGCATTTCTAGTTTTGCTTGAAAACTCAGACAATCTGATACTGGGTTCACCTTCCCATGTAGCAACAATCAACTGGAGCTGAATTGCAGGCACTTCTGCCTATCACCCTCATGTTCATCTTTATCAAGCACAACACACTAAGCTCGCATCGTCTCTGCTCACTTTTCTACCCCAACAGACTCCGTGGGAAGAGGCTGTTTCTTTTACATCTGTACCCTCCCACCCACCTTTAACTAACAGCAATTCTGACTCAGGGAGGCCCTATGTGTATCAAAGTAGAACTTTGCTCCATAGTGTTTTCAATGGTTGAATTTTTGCAAGTAGAACACCAAGCCTTTCTTCTGACGTGCCTCTGGGTGGACTCAAGTCTCCAACCTTCAGGCTAGCAGCTGAGCCCATTAACCATTTTCATCACCCAGGGTCTCCTTACAAAATACATACCCTTTTAAAAGTGCTAATAAGTGTTTATTGAATGAGTGCATGAAAAAATAGGAAGTCAAGTGATTCACCATTATCATTTTTAAAATGACATTTATTGAACGCCTACTCAATACCAGGCACTATGCTGGGAGCTTTTCACGCAGCATCTCATTATGCAGTACACACAACGGGAAGGGTACAAAGTAGTCAAGATAATCAGAGGACGGAAAGGTCATGTGGATAAGACTCCTTCATAGACAACGTGAGATTACAGCTGATCTTTGAAGGAAGGGTAGGACTTTCTTAGGTGAGGTGGGCACAAGGGCAGAGCACAATTCTAGAGAAGAAAATAAGACACCAGTACAAGGCACAAATGAAGAATGACAACACACCAGTTACTATAACAAAGAGCCCAGAAGACACAAAGCCAAAGAGGAACGTATAGGTCAAACGTTGCTGCAAAGGAAAGGCTTGTCTCCAAAGTTCTGGTCGGATCCTATGCACACGAGGTGTCATTTAAGTGGATGTGATGAGAGGTGGGCAGAGAGATTTAGCTAAGAGCAGTTTGAGGAAAGGATTATAGATGAAAAAACGTGTGACCTGTAAAAGCAAGTGGCTTTCTCAAATGCACACGTATGTCAAAACTCATGAAGTTGTGCACTCAAAATATGTCACTTTGTCATACCTCAGTAAAGCTGAAAAAAAGTAGGTAGACCTTCATGTATATCTACTTTACATTCTAAAGGCAGCAATATTGCAAGAGCAGAAAGACATTTATTACAAACCTAAAGCAAAGCACCTTGCTAGGAGCTTCATGCAAGCTGTTTCAGTTAGTCAGCACAGCAACCCTACAAGTGATACACTGTCATCCCCATTTATAGGAAATGAGACTCAAATAGTAGCTCCAAAGATCACAGAGTTAGTGAGAGAGAGGTTAGATTTGAACTTGGGACCACCTTTCTTCAAAGCCCTGATACTCCAAGTGACCTCACACATGGTAGATACTGTCATAAAACCTAGAACTAGATGTATTCTTGACTCCAATGACAGTACGGGGGCATATTGGTGGGCAAATCCTAAGTTCAAATTCCAGACTAAAACAAACCAAACCCACTGCTATCGAGCTGATTCCGACTCACAGCAATCCCCTAGGGTTTCCAAGGCTGTAATCTTTATGGAAGCTGACTGCTACATCTTTCTCCCAAGGAGCTCCTGGTGGTTTTGAACCACCAACCTTTTGGTTAGCAGTTGAGCATTTTAACCACTGTGTCACCAAGGCTTCTTTCAGCTCAAATTAAAGACCTGGAAAAATTCACCCCAAAAACCTGTTTTACTTTTTTTTTTTTTTTTTTTGTAGACTTGTCTCATCTGAAGACATTTTTAAACTGACTTCAATTTAGAAGGCAGGCAGGCAGGGAGAAAGAGAGTCAGACAGGGAGGTGGCGAAGACGAAGTCCATGGCTCTCTAGATTTTTATACCCTATTCATACTAGTATGGCGGTTCTCTGTTAAATGTTTTAGCCCGTCCGTATATAGTGAACACCACCAACTTCACCGATGAAATCTCATTTCCAGCACCCATTCTGCTAATTAGTAAGGCGGTAATTTCACCAGGGGAAACTCATTTCTAACAGTCAGGACGTTAGTTAACAATGCCGCTGGTGCTAATCAGAAAGAAAGACAGCTGAAGGGAGCGTGGACTTTCTAGTAAGAATGCTAATACCCCTCCTAGATAGAGTATGAATTTCTTTTTAGGGAACTGATAATACCGAAGGTGTAGCTAAAATGCATACATACCATCTCATTGCCCATCCGAAAGTATTTTTTAAATAATAAAAAATGTTCAGTGTAAATTTTGATTTCTCTAAATTAAAAGGTGTCATTAAAAAAGTGTGAAACCATTGAATAACCCTGAGTTATCAACTTACCATCACTGAGTTATAGAAGTTAATTTAGGTAGAAGTCATTTTAATTATCTAGCTATGATGAGTGAAAACGTGGTTTTGGCTTGCTGTCATGTCTAAATTTTAGAAAGGTCGCCCCTTAATACTCTGTCACTTGCCCTCAAGCAGTTCAGATTGTCATTGCTAGTTGCGGTTAATTTGCCTACAAATCATTGGCTTCTTGAGCCTTTCCTTTGGGAAGTTTTGTTGATTTTTAATTTGGCACCATCCTCCTAGAATTCTTCTCTACTAAACTGGAACTTCATTGGAGCAGATGAGAAGTGTGTCATGGTGTTGAAAATGTTTCTTAACTGGGCTGTTCTTATGCTATCGTTAGTCAAGGATTATGCCTTTCAAAATCATCATTAATTTCTCAATTATCTTTTAAAATCAGTATGCATTCCTTCTTTCTATAGAGAAGATAATGATTTCTGGTTTAGCCTTAAGAAAAATGAGGCATAGATACGTTAAGCGACTCTGCTTTTTCCACTGAAAAATGGGGAAATAAGCGTTGTGGTCTAATCTGTGATGTCATATCAGGTATGCGGTTATTTCAAACATTAGGACAAGAACTGAGAATATTCTTTTAGTAATTTGTGTGCATACTAGAAACTTCTTCCTCTTCCCCGTGTTTAAGGTTCTATATCCTGTACTTAATAATAAGTGTCTCAGAAAAGATAAAGGTTATTAATCTAAAATAATTTTACATCTAGTGCACTAGTACATACAACTGGAGCATTTCTTTCTTCACATGTGGGGTAAAAAAAACAAAAACAAAAGTCACTAGCTACCAAATCATACAGATAGAAAATTAATAGTAATCTTCATTTACAATAGGATTCTTGTTATAACTCTCATTAAAAAAAAATTCTCACCTCTTACATAATTCATAAAACGGGAAATTAAAATGTGACAAATTTTCAAATTTCTATTTTATTCTCTCTTGAGGCACTGCAGATGCCCAAGGCCACCAGAAGATTTCAGAGGATGGCATGAGTGCTTTCTAAATTAGCATCTCTTCCAGAAAGAAGATATGTCAGTTTCCATTGTCATCACTGGAAATGAAATATGGAGAGTCCGGATGAGTTGTGCAGGAGCTGATAAAAGAGTTGAAGGATGGTCTGATTCTGAAACTGCTAAATAATTTATGGTGGTATGTACTTATTAGAGGCCAGTGTCAAAAATAACTTCCAGAGATGCGATGAGAATATTGGCCAGAATTGAATTAATTTCTCAAAGAAGAACCCTATTTTGTCAATGTACAGTAATTTTATCTTCTCTAAAAACTTTTACTGCAGTAAAAATTGTGTGTGTCATTGCTAATGTTCAACTTTTGCCCAAGAATTGAATGCATATTTCACATTTTATACAATTGTTTAGATGCAGGATGCCCTGGCAACTTGTCAATGTACTATAAATTGATCTCACCCTACATTTTTTACCACAATAAAAATTATGTATATTTTGGATAATTTTCATTATTTGACTGAGAACTGAATAAATATTTCCTAAACTATACAATTGTTTCATTTCAAAAGGTTATTTGTAACTCAAATTTTGCAAGGTCATATTAACATATACTTCCTGTACTCAAGACACATCACGACTGTGGAGTGCAGAGTGGAAGCTGAGATAAAATGAATGAGAATAAATTTCCAGAGATTTTGGAGGCTCAGAGAGTTTCAGAAAAGAGCTCAGGCTTGGTGGCTGCCCTGTCTTTTAACAAGTAGAGGGAAAATTGTTCAGCAACATGAGAGAGGGCATGGGATTTGGATACGATCCTCTGTTAAATTGCACTTGGCTTTTCTCTTAACGTGCAGGTAAATGCCATCTTCACCGTCCTGGCTTTCAAAAGTCACCAATGATTGCAAATAAAATGTCTTCTTATGTTATATACTCTTTATTTGCAATCTGACCTTCAAGCATATTAATTCATACCCCTGACAACTTTGATTTTCTGTACTTGATGAGGTATTGTCTGCCTCTAAGAAAACAATAACCTTATGGAACAAATTGTGCAAGATTTAATTTCTGGAGGTCAAGAATTTCATGACACAAGGAGCATCTATTTAACCTTCAGAGTAACTAGTTCAGCACACACACTATAGCACATGAGCACACATTTAATTTTATATTTTTATCTGGTAGATATTTGCAAGTATATTAATGGCTATTTAAAATCAATCTGTGAAAAACATCAAGAGAAGAGCCTTTTTAAAAACTATGTTAATCATTTTAATTGTTAAACTTTGCCCACAACATTCTATTACTCCTAATATTTAACAATAGGCCAGTATTTATCTAGAAAATGTCTACTGACCAATAAACCAACCGAAATCCAACGTGTTAAAAATTATTTTCATTTTCTGGATTAATCAAAAAGACATAATAGGTGAAACACATGTTTATGTCTCTACTACGCATTTTAATTTTTTCCGTTTTATGTTTTATTGCCATAGTTTAAATTAAGTTTACATTTCAAGTTAGTCTCCCATGCAAAAATTTATACATACATTGCTATGTGACCCTAATTGCTCTCCCCTTACTGTGACAGCACACTCATCCTTTCCACCCCTGATTCCCCATGTCCATTCAACCAGCTCCTAACCCTCTCTACCTTCTCATCTCACATCTGGACAGAAGCTGCCCATTTAGTCTCTTGTATCTACTTGAGCTAAGAGGCACTCTCTTCATGAGTATCACTTTATGTCTCACTGTCCAGTCCAATCCCTGTCTGAAGAGTTGGCCTTGGAAATTGTTTTAGTTCTGGGCTGATAGAGAATCCAGGAGCCAGTCTTTCCGGGGTTCTTCCAGCCTCAGTCAGACCATTAAGTCTGGTCTTCTTAATAGAATTCGAGTTCTGCACCCCACCTTTCTCCTGCTCCATCAGGGACTCTCTGTTGTGTTCCCTGTCAGGGAGGTCATTGGTCGTAGCCAGGCACCATCTAGTTCTTCTGGTCTCAGGCTGATGAAGTCTCTGGTTTATGTGGCCCTTTCTGTCTCTTGGGCTACTTCTTTCCTTGTGTTTTTGGTGTTCTTCATTCTCCTTTACTCCAGGTGGGTTGGAACCAACTGATGCATCTTAGATGGCCACTTGCAAGCTTTTACGATCCCAGATGCCACTCACTGAAGTAGGATAAAGAACATTTTCTTAATAAGCTTTGTTATGCCAATTGATCTAGATGTCCCCTGAAAGCATGGTCCCCAGATCCCTACCCCTGCTACTCTGCCCCTCAAAGTGCTTGATCGTATTCAGGAAACTCCTTATCTTTGGTTTAGTCCAGATGTGCTAACTTCCCCTGTACAGTGTGCTGTCCTTCCCTTCACCTAATACTTGTCTACTATCTAGTTAGTGAATAACCCTCACCCTCTCTCCCCACAGTCATAACCATCAAAGCATGTTGTCTTCTGTGTTTAAACCTTTTCTTGAGTTCTTATTATACTGGTCTTATGCAATATTTGTCCTTCTGTGACTGACTAAATTAACTCAGCACTATGCCCTCCAGATTCCTCCATGTTGTTTCACAGCTTCATTGTTGTTCTTTATCATTGCGTAGTATTCCATTGTGTGGATATACCATAGTTTGTTCATTCATTCATCATTTAATGGGCACCTAGGTTGTTTCTATCTGTTTGCTATCATGAACAGTGCTGCAATGAACACAGGTGTGCATTTATCTATTCGTGAGACGGCTCTTATTTCTCTAGGATACATTCCAAGGAGCGGGATTGCTGGATCATATGGTACTTCTATTTCTAGCTTTTTAAGGAAGTGCCAAATCGATTTCCAAAGTGGTTGTACCATTTTACATTCTCACCAACCCTGTATAAGTGTTCCACTCTCTGAACAACCTCTCCAGCATTTATTATTTTGTGTTTTTTGGATTAATGCTAGACTTGTTAGGGTAAGATGATATCTCATTGTAGTTCTGATCTGCATTTCTCTAATGGCTAATGATCGTGAGCATTTCTTCATGTGTCTGTTAGCCATCTGAATATCTTCTTTGGCAAAGTGCCTGTTCATAGCCTTTGCAGATTTTTTAATTGGGTTATTTGTCTTTTTGTTGTTGGAGTTTTGCAGTATCTTGTAGATTTTAGAGATTAGACGCTGATTGGATTTGTTGTAGCCAAAATTATTTTCCCACTCTGTAGGTTGTCTTTTGACTCTTTTGGTGAAGTCTTTTGATGAGCATAAGTGTTTGATTTTAGGAGCTGCCAGTTATCTAGTCTCTCTTCTGGTGCTTGTGCATTGTTACTTATGGTTCGTAATCTGTTTATGCCATGTATTAGGGCTCCGAGGGTTGTCCCTATTTTTTCTTCTACGATCTTTACCATTTTTGATTTTATATTTAACTCTTTGGTCCATTTTGAGTTAGTTTTTGTGCATGGTGTGAGGTATGGGTCTTGTTTCAGTTTTTTGCTGATGGATATCCAGTTATGCCAGCAATATTTGTTAAAGAGACTGTCTTTTCCCCAATTCATGGACTTTGGGCCTTTGTCAAATATCAGCTGCTCATAGGTGGATGAATTTATGTCTGGATTCTGAATTCTGTTCCATTGGTCTATGTATCTGTCGTTGTACCAGTGCCAGGCTGTTTTGACTACCATGGCAGTATAATAGGTTCTAAAATCAGGTAGTGTGAGGCCTCCCATTTCGTTCTTCTTCTTAAGTAATGCTTTACTTTTTGAGGACCTCTTCCCTTTCCATATGAAGTTTGTGATCGGATCAGGATTGCATTGTATCTGTAGATCACTTTGGGTAGAACTGATATTTTCACAGTGTTGAGTCTTCCTATCCATGAGCAAGGTATGTTTTTACACTTATGCCAGGCTCTTTTGGTTTCTTGCAGTAGTGGCTTGTAGTTTTCATTGTATACGTCTTTTACATCTCTGGTTAGATTTATTCCTAAGCATTTTATCTTTGTGGGGGCTATTGTAAATGGTATTGATTTGGTGATTTTCTCTTCGAGGTTCTCTTTGTTGGTGTAAAGGAATCCAACTGATTTTTATATGTTTATCTTGTATCCTGAAACTTTGCTGAAATCTTCTGTTAGTTCCAGTAGTTTTCTTGTGGATTCTTTGGGGTTTTCTGTGTATAAGATCATATCATCTGCAAATAGAGATACTTTGACTTCTTCCCTACCAATTTGGATGCCCTTTATTTCTTTTTCTAGCCTAATTGCTCTGGCTAGGACCTCCAGCACGGTTTTGAATAAGAGTAGTGATAAGGAGCGTCCTTGTCGGTTCCCATTCTCAAGGGGAGTGCTTTCAAAGTCTCTCCATTTAGGATGATGTTGGCTGTTGCCTTTATATATATGCCTTTAATTATATTGAGGAATTTCCCTTCTATTCCTATTTTTATCATGAATGGGTGTCGGACTTTGTCAAATGCCTTTTCTGCGTTGACTGATAAGATCACGTGGTTCTTGTCTTTTGTTTTATGTGATGGATTATATTGATTGTTTTTCTAATGTTGAACCATCCCTGCATACCTGGTATAAATCCCACTTGATCATGGTGAATTAGTTTTTTGATATGTTGCTGAATTCTATCAGCTACAATTTTGTTCAGGATTTTTGCATCGATGTTCATGAGGGATATTGGTCTGTAATTTTCTTTTTTTATGGTGTCTTTACCTGCTTTTGGCATCAGGATTATGCTGGCTTCATAGAATGATTTTGGGAGTATTCCATCCTTTTCTATGCTCTGAAATACCTTTAGTAGTAGTGGTGTTAACTCTTCTCTGAAAGTTTGGTAGAATTCTCCAATGAAGCCACCAGGGCCAGGGCTTTTTTTTTTTGTTGGGAGTTTTTTAATTACCTTTTCAATCTCTTGTTATGGGTTTATTTAGTTGTTCTACCTCTGTTTGTGTTAGTTTATGTAGGTAGTGGGTTTCTAGAAATTTGTCCATTTTCTCTAGGTTTTCCAATTTGTCAGAGTACAATTTTTCATGGTATTCTGTTATGATTCTTTTAATTTTAGTTGGGTCTGTTGTGATATCACCCTTCTCATTTCTTATATGGGTTATCTGCTTCCTCTCCTGTTTTTCTGTTGTCAGTTTGGACAGTGGTTCATCAATTTTGTTGATCTTTTCAAAGAGCCAGATTTTGTCTTGTTAACTCTTTCAATTGTTTTTCTATTCTCTATTTCATTTAATTCTACTCTAATTCTTATTATTTCCTATCTTTTGTCGCCTGAGGTCTTCTTTTACTGCTATCTTTCTACTTGTTCCAGCTGTAAGATTAATATTTTGATTATGGCCCTCTCTTCTTTTTGGATGTGTGCATTTATTGCTATAAACTGACCTCTGAGCACTGCTTTTGCTGTGTCCCAAAGGTTCTGGTTGGATGTGTTTTCATTCTTTCTTGAGTCTATGAATTTCTTTATTCCATCCTTAGTTTCTTCTATAACCCAGTAGTTTTTGAACTAGGTGTTGTTCAGTTTCCATGTGTTTGACTTTTTCCTTGGTTTTTCTTTTGTCGATTGCTACTTTTATGGCCTAATGTTCAGAAAAGATGCTTTGTAACATTTCAATACTTTGGATTTTGTTAAGGCTTGCTTTATGGCCTAACATGTGGTCTATTCTGGAGAATGTTCCACGTGCATTAGAAAAGAAAGTATACTTGGCTGCTGTTGGGTGGAGTGTTCGGTATATGTCTATGAGACAAGTTGGTTGATTGTAGCATTTAGATCTTCTGTGTCTTTGTTGAGCTTCTTTCTGGATGTTCTGTCCTTCACTGAAAGTGGTGTGTTGGTCTCCTACTACTACTGTGGAGCTGTCTGTCTCTCTTTTCAGTGCTGTTAGAGTTTGTTTTATGTATTTTTGAGCCCTGTCGTTGGGTGCGTAAATATTTATTATACTTATGTCCTCCTGGTGTATTGACCCTTTAATCATTACATAGTGTCTTTCCATATTCTTTGTGGTGGATCTTACTTTAAAGTCTATTTTGTCAGAGATTAATATTGCCACTCCTGCTCTTTTTTAAGTGTTGTTTGCTTGATATATATTTTTCCATCGTTTGAGTTTTAGTTTGTTTGTGTCTTAAGTCTAAGGTGTGTCTCTTGTAGACAGCTTATAGATGGATAGTGTTTTTTTAACCAATCTGCCACTCTCTGTCTCTTTATCAGTGCATTCAGTCCATTTACATTCAGCGTAATTATCGATAGGTGTGAGTTTACTGCTGTCATTTTGATGCCTTTTTTTGTGTGTTGTTCACAGTTACTTTGTTCCACTTAATTTTCTGGGCGGAGTCGTTTTTCTTTATGTATATTCTTTT
Source organism: Dugong dugon (assembly GCA_030035585.1). NCBI lineage: Eukaryota > Metazoa > Chordata > Mammalia > Sirenia > Dugongidae > Dugong > Dugong dugon. The sequence goes on along the minus strand of CM057480.1, from coordinate 12,667,738 downwards.
CATCTTTTCCATGGTTGTTGATTTTGTGTTTGTTGAGTTTTTATATTTTTCTAGTTTTTTTTTTATTTTGACTTGTAGGATTGTTAGTTTCCTTTGTGGTTCCCTTAATACTTACCCCTATTTTTCTAAGTTTATGCCAGTCTTTTATTTCTTTATATCTCCTTGACTTCCTCTCCATATGCAGTTTATGTCTACATTTTTTTAAGTCCCTCTTTTTTGTTTTAATGTTTGTCATCTTTTACATATTGACATCTGTTTCCCTATTTTCAGTGTTTTAACTTTGATTTACTTTTGTGACTTCCCTATCTGGGTTAATATCTGGTTGCTCTGTCCTGTGTTCTAGTCTTGGGTTGCTATCTGATGTTACTGATTTTCTAACCTGAGGACTCCCTTTAGTATTTCTTGTAATTTTGGTTTGGTTTTGCAAATTCTCTAAACTTATGTTTATCTGAAAATGCCCTAATTTCACCATCTTATTTGAGAGAGAGTTTTGCTGGATATATAATTCTTGGCTGGCAGTTTTTTTCCTTCAAGGCTTTGTATATGTCATCCCATTGCCTTCTTGCCTGAATGGTTTTTGCTGAGTAGTCCGAGCTTAGTCTTACTGACTCTCCTTTCTAGATGACTTTTCATTTATCCCTAGTAGCTCTTAAAATTCTCTCTTTAGTTTTGGCAAGTTTGATTAAAATATGTCTTGGTGACTTTCTTTTGAGATCTACCTTATGTGGGGTTCGATGAGCATCTTGGATAGATATCGTGTCATCTTTCACGATATCAGGAAGTTTCCTACCAAAAAATCTTCAACCATTCTCTGTGTATTTTCTGCTATCCCCCTCGTTCTGGTTCTCCAATAACTTATAGGTTATTCCTCTTGATAAACTCCCACATAATTCTTAGGGTTTCTTCATTTTTTTATATCCTTTTATCTGATTTTTCCACAAATAAGTTGGTGTCAATTTATCTTCAGTCTCACTAATTCTGACTTCCATTGCCTCAATTCTGCTCCTATGACTTTCTATTGAGTTGTCTAATTCTGAAATTTTATTGTTAATCTTCTGGATTTCTGATTGCTGTCTCTCTATGGATTCTTGCAGCCTGTTAAATTTGTCATTATGCTTTTCTCTAAAATTTTCAATTTCCTCTATTGCATGTTCTGTGTTTTGCTTAATTTCCTTTGTAATTTCTTGGAGAGTTCTGTATATTAATCTATTGTATTCTGCCTCCGGTAATTCCAAGAACTTTTCCTCCTCTGGAAAATTTCTAGATTCTTTATTTTGGGAGCTTGCTGAAGCCATCATGGATTGCCTTTTTATGTGATTTGATATTGACTGTTGTCTCAGAGCCATCAGTAAGTTATTAAATTTATTTATTTTATGTTTGCTTACTGTGTCCTAGCTTCTTGTTTTGTTTTCGATATGCCCAAATAGGCTGCTCGTATGAGCTAGTTTGATTATTGGCACCTTTGAAGTTCTAATGTCCTGTCACCAGGTGGTTAGATCTGTTATTAGGTATGTGAGCTGAGGAGTCCACCCACTCCTCCTGTATGGATTCAGCTCAGGTGCCCAGGTAGATAGCCACCAAGTGTGTGGTGTAGGCTCTCACTTTCAGTCCTAGACAGGCATGGGTGATTGGTGTAGCCACAGGCATCTAGCTGCAGCAGGGGGACACACTCTGAGCAAGACAGGGTGCTGACAGCTGCCCGAGTGTCCAGAAGGAAGGTTTGTCACTGTTCCCTAGAGCTCGTAGGTGGGTGGGTTTTGCAGCCAGACTATGAGCACCCAGTGCTGTTGGCTATAAGGTCTGGGGGGCATCTCTTATTCTTATTCTTGGGCCTATACTGCAGGTGGCTCAGTGGTGTGGGTGGAGCCACCAGTCCTCAGGCCCCTGATGTGGGTAGGTGAAGACCCTGCTTAATGGGCAGAGCAGCGTCAAATGTCATGAACCTGCCACTTCACAGCTGAAACAGTTCAAGTTATACTTCAGGTATATCCCTTGTTGTACCGCAGTAATGAGGGCCTATGCTGTTGAGATGGGCCCACACAAGCCTGTGCAGGGGGAAAGGCACTCCAAGTCTGTGCATCCCTTATGCCTGTGCGTAGGCAAAGGACCTATGCTTACCCTGGGTTCCTGGCTGAGGGGAGCTGGCAGTTTATTTTTTCCCATTTATTTTTTCATTCTCCAAGGCCGGGAGAATGGCTCAGGGCGTGTGATGGATCCTACTTCTGGCCCAATGGACTTGGTGATTGCTGAAGCCTTTCCGGGACCCAGTGCAGAGCAGAGAGCAGAGAGGTAAATGGAAGAGAGGTCTTTCCCTAAGGGGGGTGTTTTCGATCCTTGCGGTAGGCCATACACAAGTACTTATCTTTCGCCAATCTAGGGCTGCTTCTCACTGGTTCTGGGTGGCTGAGTAGATCTTCTGCAGCTAGGTCTCTCCTGTTGCGGAATATACCTCCTGGGCACTGCTGCTTGCCTGCCTCACTGCTCACCCATGAGCTGCTCAGGCCTGAAGTGCTCAGGCTTTTGCCTGGTCAGCTCTGGCATCTCCTCGCTGCTTCCAAACCATCAATCCCTCCCCTGTCACTCAGTCCAGTTCCTCAACTCTGCCTTTGTTGTTAGGGCTCCAAGATTGCCATATGTAATTGATTCACTTGTTTATTTGGGTCTTTGTTGTAAGAGGGTCCCCTGGAAGCATCTGACTACCCTGCCATCTTGGCCCCGCCTTTATTTTTTTCTTACTAGTGACATTATCTAGCCTTTTTTGCTAACAGAACTAATTTTCATTCAAATACAACAATTACTGAACAACTTCTTTCCTTGTATTTTCAGATATCTGTCTTGGGGATGGAAACCCTGATGGTGCACATAGTGTTTAAGAGCTATGGCTGCTAACAAAAGGTCGGCAGTGCGAATCCACTGGGCACTCCTTGGAAACTATATGGGGCTGTTCTACTCTAACCTATTGGGTCGCTATGAGTCGGAATCAACTTGACAGCAACGGGTTTGGTTTTTTTTATTTATCTTGGGTATATCTGTATATCTAATTTTTACACCAGCATTCCCGAAGTCCACCTTTAAGCCAAAGATTAGACAGGCCTATAACACAAACAATAACACACACTTGAGGAACAGGCTTCTTAGTTCAGTCAAGTATGTGAGACCAAAAGGCAAAACCTTCCCAAAAGGAAAGACAAGAAGGCAGGAAGGTACAGGAAAACTGGAGGAACAGACACAGGGAACCCGGGGTGGAAAGGGAGATGGGGAGAGTGCTGACACATTGCGAGGATTGCAACTAACATCACAAAACTATTGGGGTATAAATTTTTGAATGGAAATTAGTTTGCACTGTAAACTTTCACCTAAAGCACAATAAGAAAAGAATTTTTCTTTTTACACTACTTTGTCCTCACCCATGTAGAATAATAATGTAAACCAGGATTGTCTACTCTTCACCTGGTATAAATTAGTACATCAAAATTCACTCTAGGCCAGTAATTATTTGAAACAATACCTATAAACATATGTCCCTACTCTTTTGAATATGTTTAGAACAGGGATTGAGAGAAAGTGAATGCCTATAATGTAAACACTAACCCTATCTCTAGTATCAATATGAATACCAGTACTGACTGTAACCCTAACACCAACATTTACTCTGTGCAAGGCAACTAGGCATATTGATTTCCACAAAGTATCTCCTTCCTGTGGGAAATAGCCCTTATTATTTTCAGTTTTCAGGTAAAGAAATTAAATGAAGAGAGGTCAAGTTCCCATAATCAGTAGGAATGGAAGCTGATTTTAGGTCCACATCTGTCTGAATATAAAAGACTAACACTTCCCACTATACCACAGACGAAACTAAGAAATCTACCGGTTTTCTACTATGTAATATCAGAAATATCACTGTTCCTTTTTTTTTATTTTAACATCTTTCCTTGGACTTTTAGCTTTTTCTCACAGTATATCTTTATCTAAAGAATCAAGAGCACATAAATATTTCTAGTTTAAAAGAAAAAAAAACTTTCACAAAGTTTCAATAGTTTCAGTATATTCTGGAAAAAAACAAAGTACTGTTTTGTATCTTGTTTTCATTTCCTCTTCTTTTACTTGAGATTTCTTTACTCTTTGCTATCTTCTAATATTTCTGTCTCTAACTTTCACAGTCCAAGTTATCTTCCTCACCATTTTGGCTCCCGTTCACTTTTCAATTATCATGACAGTCACTATGTTTTTGGATTATCCAAGATACCAATGCTGTTTGTTTGTTCTGTTTTTTCACTCTAACCAGAACTATACTTGGTTTGATGTAAGAAATGTCTAACATTGTTTTTAAAAGACACCTGCCAAATGTATATGTCACCCAGAGGTTGTTGAAATGCCCTCTTCTCTTTCCAAGGAGGAATCTCACTAATTTACCCTTGACTTTGATTAGAAGTAATTAGAAGTTTGTCCTTTATCTGTCTTGCAAATACTTATTCTGAGACACTTCGCTAAGGTTGTGTGTCCATCTGCCTTCTCCAGTTTCCCTGTGGTCCTCTTTCCTGCTTACAATCACTCGTTGGCAGTCAGAGATGTTCTGTACAATTAGGTTCCATAGCGCCTTCAGGCATTTGAAATTTCTTTATACCAAACGGGTCAAATAATTTCAAAAATAAACAATAACATAAAAGTTTCAAATACACGGTTGAAACCAGTTTGGACGTTCTCTTGAATCTCAGAAAGTGAAGTCTCCCAAGGAGGGGCCCCCAGGTAAGTGGGGGCCAACAAGAGCTATAAGCTCAGGTTTGCTGCCCTCTGTCAAATCTCTCATACTGAAAACTCCACTTCCCTCCATCCATAAAAGTCCAACTTTTTATTCCTGGAGCCATTTTCTTTTCAAGATTCCTACCAATGGGAACTCAGCCTAAAAGTATCTTTAGCCAAAACAAAAAACAAAAAACTATAAGGAACATGATTTAAGAACAAACTTTTTGTTTTTCCTCATATACACTTCAATATAAGCCCATATGGAGGGAGGATTATTAGCAGCTATGAGTTGAAATTGACTTGACAGCAACAGATTTGTTTTTGTTTTTGTTTTTTTGTTTTGTTTTGTTTTGGCGGGGGTGGGGGTTAACTGCCCTTTGGAGCTCTGGTGGTGCAGTGGTTAAGAGCCATGGCTCCTAACCAAAAGGTCAGCAGTCTGAATCCACCAGCTGCTTCTTGGAAACCCTATGGGGCAGTTCTACTCTGTCCTACAGGGTCGCTATGAGTCAGAATCGACTCAGTGGCAACCGGGTTTTTTTGCTGGTTTAACCGCTTCTGGAGTCAAAGAGTATTTATCATTATGCTTTTTAAGTCTCCGGATTCTTTTCTACTTTGCTCCAGGGGCCAACCAAAGTCACAAAAAGCCCAGTTAGCCTTGGATGTCTGACTTTTGGTACCTGGGGAAACGTGGTAGTCTGGGTTAAATGCCTTTCATTCTGATGTCCCCTTTTGATGGGTGTCAAGGGCTGACAATTCTTTCTGCCCCACCTTACATTTTAAAATTAGATTTATATACCATCTTTTCTGCTAAGAGTTGCTCAATTTTATTTTCTCTAACTCAATAGCAGCAACATTAAAAGAAGGGATGCAAGCAGTTCATCCACCTTCCAATCACTTTCTTTACACTACAAATTGTGTTTCATCAAAAAATCAGTGTTGGCTTAGAATACGTGAAAATGTCAGTCCATAAATTTACAACAGAACTGTATTAAGAATTACAAGGTAGAAGTAGTAAAAGTTGAATATAAGAGGTTTAAAGGCCAAGCAAAGACCATTTCTTGGTTGATAGCAATACCTACCGGTATGTCGGTTTCAAAAGAAATCAGATTTTATTTACTAGAGTTTGCTTTTTCAATAAAAACATGATTATTAGCAGTGGCTGGGAGTGGTGAAATGAAGGAAGGTCAAGAACCTAATTTAGACAACGGAGAAGAAAGGAAGCTGAAGAAAAGATAAATTTTTAATATAGTTCACAGTTGGTATCTAAATGAAAAATGCCTCCTGGGGATTGAACGTGAGGTCATTTCTTCATCTACACCAAATAATGGGGACTATTATGAACGTGTACGTATGAGTCTTTTGTTTATCAGTAAATCAGTCACTCCACAAATATTTGTTGCAAGACAATGTGCTGAATTGGGTGGAGTATAAAAAATGTTTGAGATCCAGTGTAGTCTGGGGCATCTTAGATGCTTTATTCCAGTAGGAAACATAAGACAAGTATAGATATGGTTCCACATATGAGTCAATGATGTATGAATGGTAGCGTGCTCTAATTTAAATCTGTGCTACGGACAGAGTGGTTTGCAGATCCAACCCTGCTGGGAAAGAGTTTGTTACCAGACCATAAGGAGGAAAGTGTAGAATTTGCAAGTAACTGAGTAGAAATTTCTGTAGCATTTGACATGACGGCAACATCCCATCTATGTGATCAGTGCTCTCAAATGTTGACTCTAATTGTAAAAATCGGTGGCTTATGTTATGTGTGCCTTTTAATTTTTTTTTAGTACTTTATTTTTACTGTAATTTACAAAAGTATCAGTGGGCAATGAATTGGGGGAAAAATGCTGGTCCTTCATAGTTTTAAAAACGTTATGAAAAAACAACCTTAAAAGTTCAGAGGATTGGGAGAGCAGCTCCACCCGTGGGTAAAAGTGATGGGTTGGCATTTTGAAAGGGTCTTGGAAGATAGCTTGGGTTTTAAGTGATGGAGATAGGGTTATAGTACATATTTTAGAAAACAAAAACAACTGGAATGTAAGGTATGCTTAAAATGCAGCAAGTAAATGAGTTTGGTTGCAATGGGATAGTCACAAAGATAACTGGGAAGATAGGTAAGGGGTTGAGGCTAGAATATATAATTCTATTTATTCAGAAAGATTTATGGGTTTATCCTTTAGCTTTTTTTAACAGATGAGTTATCAGGACAGTAGAGTTTTATGAGTGTGTATCTTTTAGCAGTATGCAAAATGGATGGAAAACTTTACTCCTAGAACCCAGAAGACCAATTAGGGAACAATTTTAATAGCATGGAGGTAGGAGAACAAGGCTTGATTTTGGGGCAGTGAGATTATGACAATCGTTGATGAATGCAAGGCTTCCAGAAAGCTGTAATATGTCATCTCTTTTTTAGCACCACGCACAGTGCTTGAGTCGTAGGAAGCATCCAATACTATTGCTTTGTTGAGCTAAAGAGAAGAGTTAGAATGTAAATAAAGATGGAGCATACAAAAAGGAGAAGAGCCAAAAGTGATTCTGAAGTTCCTGTGTGGTTTATCGGAAGAGCTAGCAGCAATTAGAAAATTTCTGGTCTGAACTGAGGACAAGCTGGGCTTAGTTTTAGACATGCTCAATCGAAGTCATAACTTACTTGAAATACGGCATTAGGAGAAGTGGAAATACAAGCGTCAACTGTAGAGGCTTCAGTTTTGAGGATATAGTATATGTAAAGCAGACTTTAGGGAAAAGGATGGAATGCCCACGAGAGAGGAAAGAGAACGAGGACTCATCAGCAGAGAGTCTGAAATGTAGAATGACAACAAGGCTGATTCACAGGAACTGCCATCAACCACACTTTGTGGAAATCATGAAGCCTTTAGAGGGGCGGTTAAAAGATGATTGGTGAGCTTTGAGAGAAAAGTTTTCTCAGTGTAGCAAGGGTTGGAACTGAGTTGGAGCAGTTTACAGCAAGATCGAATAGTGAGAAATGATAACCAGAGATTAAAGGTCAATATTCTTTAAAGGTTGTGAAAAATATGGTAGGAATATGCCTGGGAAAGGAAAAGGTGGTAGGATTGAGTGAAGACTGGGAAGATGGAAGTAATGAAGCAGATAATAGGGGGTTTACACATAGCTCCTGACTTGTATTCGAGTTAAGACCAACTGTACTTATAACCGACTGTTTTGTTTTTTTCATTTTTTTGTACATTTCATCGTTAGTCATATGTAGTACATAAAATGTTGCAGTGCGTAATTTGCTGATGTTATCATTCTCAGAAGTAATGTTTCCAACTCCCAGACACAAATAAAGACTGGATTTATAAAGATTCTGAAAATAAAAGGCAATTATAATAAAAACTGAAAAAATGAGGCATTTGACTTACATCAGAACCAACTTATGATGGAGTCGTCAAAACAGAACCCTGTCATAAGTCAGGGACTACCTGTATTTGAAAAGGGAAGCTAACTGAGGGAACCCATGTTTGGAAGAGCAAGAAGGAAAAGACTCAGGACCTGAAAGTAGGACCTGAAAATGAGGATTAAGAATGTGTTTCTGAGGAAGGAAGATGGGCAGAAAAGACAAGGGATCTTCTAGAACCTGGAAAATACAGAGGAAAGCAGAGGTATTGATAATTTCTGTCAAAGTTATTTAAGCGACTCAATTAGAGATTAAAGGCTTGATTCAGCTGAAGTACATCAGGTTGTACCTGCTGACCAGAACATTCCCCAACAGCAGCCAGTCAGGATTTTATAGGGTAGGGAGGGGAGAGTTGAGTAGCTATCCTTGCAGTGAGGGCATAACCAAAAAAACCAAACCCATTGCCATCAAGTCGATTCTGACTCATAGTGACCCTATAGGACAGAGTAGAGCTGCCCCACAGGGTTTCCAAGAAGAGCCTGGTGGATTCAAACTGCCAACCTTTTGGTTAGCAGCCAAATTTTAACCACTACGCCACCAGGGTTTCCTCACGGGGGCATAGGCAGCGGTTTTTTACTTGAACCAAGTATTAGGGTTAGGGGTCATTCCTGGTTTTGTGCTCCTTGCTTAAGCTCCCAGTAAACACGAGAACGCTATTTTTCAAAAACTGTTTTTGCAAGCCTTGTGATTTACCAGCTAGTTCAAGTTGGTGGAGCAGGGGAGGTAGATAGAAAAAAATAAATCAAAGGGGCCAAAGGTAGAAAGTTAGGGTTTAGCTGGGGAATCCTTTATCCTGTGTGTTGGGTCCGTTTGCATTGTTTTTCCTTGTTCTTCTTTCTTGTTCTCTCGACCCCTTCCCTTGAACAACTTCTCTGCTCAGCTATCCCTATTGGTCAGGCACTCCTGGTAGGGAGGTTGAGACCCTAAATCATGGGAGCCCATGGTGTGGAGGCTTAGGCTCCTTTATTCCACCCCTTTCTCTCTTTATCATTCTCCCCTTAATCGCATTACTGAATCCAGAGCTCGGACATTCAGCCAGCAGCCTAGATGCTAAATCTAGCCAGCAGATGGCCAGAATGGTGTTGTGAATTAGTTGCCAAAAAGAGGGATATTTTACCGGAAAAAATGAAATTCCAGGTGCCCTCCTCAGTCATTTCAACCTGCCTGGTCCCTGGAAGCATTGGAGCTTGAAGCCCCTATACCACATCGGGTGCTGGGAACCCTACAACGAAGTCTTTCTTAGCAAAACACTCTCCTTTGCACCCCATTAACGGCAGAGCCTTCCCCTGGCTGAGGACTCACTGCAAAACATTCACCACACACAGTTCCCCACTTTCCCCAAGACCCCTAGATGCACCTGGCCCTTTCTGCCAGAGCGTGACTAAGGAAGGACAGGAAGTAGCCACCTGGGCTTTTACAGGAAGCAAGAAGCCAGAGGGAACCAAGCCTCCTCGCACCGAACTATTTCATTAAATAATTCATTTAATAAATTCTGCCAAGACCCTGTTGCTTCTTAATTACTTGCTTGCTTTCTTCTTCTCTCTCTTTTCAACTTTTTTTTTTTTTTTAATTGAAAATCTAAGCCAGGCTTGTCACAGCCTGGGAAGTCAGATGGCTTGGAGGCAATCTCTGAGTCTGTCTCATTAGGTGTCCTGCCACTGAAAAATGCATGACGGTTGGAGAAAAGGATGTCGGAGCAAACCAAAGCAAAAGAGCAGATTTACCCACGATGCCTAATGAGGGACACAACATTTTGAAACACGACTTGGCTTTCTGTGTAACAGCCAAAGCAATAAACTGCAGCCCCACAAATGCACTGGGAACCTAAGAATGATTTCTGGTAAATGAGGGTTGGACTGCATGGTGGAGTTAGTAATAGGGAAAACAAACAGCATAGGGTAGATGTGGGACTGAATGGGGTTTCAAATTTGTGCCTGAAGACAAGGAAAGGGGGCCCATCCGAGCAATTGAAATCAGAAATAGGAACTCAGTGTTGTGTTTGTGAAAAGAATGTTCTGAATTATATCCAGACTGGTGGGTTTCAGGCTGCGTTCTCAAAACACCCAGAGTAGGTGGGGGTGCCCAGAAGCAGCCAAAGCAGACTGCACTGTGGAACCCACAGCCCTGTATCACGCTTCCTGGACTGAGCAAGACAAAACATTTTCTTCCAAATAAGCTGTTCATTCTAGAAACAGAAATATAAAATTTTTTTTTAAAAGTTTGGAAACATATGAAAACTGAATAGAAAATCAATCTGGAATCAGGTGATTTGGTTCTAGTTCCCCATTGCCTTAGGCTGGGTTCTCTAGAGAAGTAAAACCAGTGAAGCATATATATATATGTGGGCGTGTGTGTGTGTGTGTGTGTAAAGAGAGAGAAGGGGGGTTATCTCAAGGAAACGGCTCATGCATTGTAGAGGCCAGTAAGTCCCAAGTTCGTGGGTCAGGTGTCAGGCTGGAGGCTTCTCCTGATTCATGTAGCTACAGGGACTGATGAACCCAAGATCAGCAGGTAAGATGTCAGGCAGCTGGCTCAAGTCCCAAGAACTGGAGGTCAGTTGATGAGTCGGATGCAGGATCCAGAGCAAGCAAGTGAGTTTTGCCGAAAAGTCTCTCTATATATATCCTGGATGCAGGCCACACCTCCAAGGAAACTCCCCTCACAACTGATTGGCTGATCACATCATGGGCGATGACTACATCATTGCATAACTGCCAAACCACTGAGAATCATGGCCCAGTGAAGCTGACACACAACGTTAACTATCACACCCACCATTCACCCTTTTTTCTCTTTTTCAGTTTGAAATTCTAAATAATATTAGCCAAATGACTTCTCTTCTCTGGGGCTCAGTTTCCTCAATTGTGAAATAGAGAGTCCAGAGGAGCTGAAGCTACCAGACATCTCTCCTGGAGATCATGCAGCGAGTCTGATCAGTTAAACAGAAATGCCATGCTTTTCTGGTATTCCAAGGTAATGAGGTTTTAGTTTCCAAATCTTTTTTTTTTTTTTTTTACAGTGAACAGAGAGACACACAAAGAGAAAACAGCCATGTGAAGACAGAGGCAGAGGTCAGAAAGCCAAGGCTCACTGACCATCATCAGAAGCTAGGAAAAAGTCATGGACCAAATTCTCCCTCAGAGCCCTCAGAAGGAATCAACGTGTCTGATGCCCTGATTTCAGACTCCTGTCCTTCAAAACCACAGGACAATAAATTTCTGTTCTTATAAGAAAAAAAAAAGAAATGCAGATTGATGTGATTAACTGAAAGGCCATCCATCATCTTTGGGGTGAGAACTGCCCAAGGAAGGATGGAAAGAAGCCACAGGAGCAGCCAGCTGGGATTGCTGCTGTAGGAATGAGTGACCAGGAGATGCTCTGCAGAGACCACTCCTCCAGCTCCGCAGCCAGGTTCACTCGTAGATGTGGTGGCATTCTACAGTCCGACATTAGTGCTATGACTTGATCAAAGCCCAGGCAACTACCCGCAGAATATTTTAATAAGAATTTCAGAAGCAACACATGGTACAATACATGCATGCGAGGAAAGCAATGAAAACGTGAAGAATGGTTTATAATGAAAAGTAACCGTCTCTCATTCCTAAGCCTCCTCTTGAAGTTTACCTGGCTCTTTTCCTAGTTTTTCTGGTGGTTACTACTACAGTGAAAAATAGTATATTTTATACTGCTATGTCTTGCTAGATGGCACAGTGGTTAAGCGCTCAGCTGCTACAACTGCTAATCGAAAGGTGAGCCGTTCAAACCAGCCAGCCACTCCACAGGAGAAAGACGCGGTAGTCTGCTTCTGTAAAGACCATAGCCTTGGAAAAAACCCTATGGGGCAGTTCTACTCTGTCCTATAGGGTCGCTATGAGTTGGAATGGACTCAGAGACAATGGGTTTGGTTTTTTGGGATGTCTTGCTATTTATTGCTCTGGACATTGTTTGTTGGTATACTTACATATCCTCCAATTCACCTCTTTCTATTGTTGATAGTTTTATTATTACTATTCCATGGAGTGCTTTTTGGTAAATTTGTTTTCCTCTCTTTTTAATGTTAAATAAAATGCTTGAATCTATATCCTATTTCATCAGCTTTAAGGCACTGTATCTTGATGCCTTCCTATGTAAGCTGTTGATAATTGGTACCTTCACTTTCCCCTCCACTTTCCAACTTTTTCCTCCCAGCTTCTATTAATTTATATATCGGTTTTTACGCTGTCAAGTATGATAACAAAAACAATCCATTCTGTAACCATAATTAAGATTTTGCCTAGAAGTTTAGTCTTAGAATTAAAGCCACCAGTGTTTATAGTACCATGTCTTGGTAGAGCTAAGTAATGAGCTAAAGTTACATTTCCTTCTCAACAAGTCTGATGTTAGAACTCTTATCCAACTGGAAGATTTTTAGTGTGAAGAGTTAATACATTCTCCTTGCTCCCACTGATGAATTTGCAGAAAACCATGCCATGTCTTTGTTTTCTTCATAGTTGGACTGTGACCTTCATTTCTGGAGTGACTATGACTCTTGAATTTCCTTCTTTGAAAAAGAAACATGCCTTCCATATCATACTTACCATATCGCATCGTAATATCTTCCAAATTTTTGCTCATTGTATTGGTTATTTGTGATCAATTCCAATGCTCTTCTTTGAAGACAAGCTATTTAAAAACTTCTGTTTCCTGTACTAATTTAGAAGGTGTTGCAGAGCTACATCTTGGTATTTCTTTTCACTGGACTTCTGACTTAATTCTATGTTTCTTGTTTCTTGTTTTTTTAACCCTAGTTTTGTTGAAGTACGTCTTCAAACAACTTCCTTAGGAATGTCTCTGAGATGTGAAATTTCTGTTGTTGTTGTTAGTTGCCATGGAGTCGGCTCTGACTCAGGCCGACCTTACGTATAACAGAACAAAACGTGTCCTGGTCCTGTGCCACCATCTTTGTGATCTTTGGTATGTTTGAGCCCATTGTTGTAGCTATTGTGTCTGTTCATCTTACTGATGGTTTGTTTTCCTCGTTTTCAATCACCTTGGACAAACCATGATATCCTTTTCTAGCAATTGGTCTTTCTGATGACGTGTCCAAAGTAAACGAGCTGATGTCTCGCCATCCTCACTTCTAAGGAGAATTCTGCTTGTGTTTCTTCTAAGACTGACGTTGGTTCTTCTGGCAGTGCATGGTACATTTGATGTTCTTTGCCAACACTACAGTTCGAATGCATTTCTGAGAGTCTGCCATATCTAAAATTGTCTTATTTGTTCTCATAGTTAATTGATCGAACAGCTGGGTAGAGAATTGGAGGTTCAAAATTATTTTTTGTGTAACTTTTAATGCAGAGTTCCATTATCTTCAAACATCTGGAGTTACAAAGAAAAATGTCTAAAGACAGTGTGATCTTTTTTCTACTGTAGCCCTCTGTTGGTACCAGTGTCCTCTTTTTTTTTTTTTTTTAAGATCTCTATGCTTTTAGGAATCTTCCTTTTCTTAGTGAGACCTTTCCACTTTAACGAGTCATGATTTTCTTTAGCTCCAAGATCTTTTTATCCATTATTGCTTGGATAATTTCCTCTCTTCCAGTTCCTCTTTCCAGAAATTCTATCAGTCAAAGATTGAATCTTTTGAACTGACACTCTATAGCAGCAGTATCCAATAGAAATAAAATATGAGCCACAAGTGGAAGCTACATATGTAATTTTCCATTTTCTAATGGCCACATAAAAAATGTAAACTGAGACAGTTAAAAGTACCATTAAATTTTTTTAATTTAATATCACATTTTATGCATATATTTATATATCCAATACATTATTATGTCAACGTTTAATCAAAATAAAATATTACTGAGATATTTTACATTATTTTGCATTAAGTCTTCGAAATCTAGTGTGTATTTATTTATTTATTTTTATTGTGCTTTAGGTGAAAGCTTACAGAGCAAATTAGTTTTTCATTAAACAGTTAATACACAAATTGTTTTGTGACATTGTTTGCCAATGCTGTAATGTGTCAACACTCTCCCCCTTTTCCACCCTGGGTTCCCTGTTTCCATTTATCCAGTTTTCCTGTCCTTTCCTGCCTTCTCATCTTTGCTTTTGGGCTAGTGTGTCCATTAGCCTCCTGTACATGATTGACCTATGAAGCACGTTAATCACATGTGTTATTGTTGGCCCAATAGACCTGTCTAATCTTTGGCTGAAGGGTGAACCTCAGGAGTGACTTCACTGAGTTAAAAAGGTGTCCAGTGGCCATATTCTCGGGGTTTCTCCAGGGTCTGTCAGACCAGCAAACCTGGTTTTTGTTTGTTTTGTGTTTTTTTTGGAAATTTGAATTACAGTACATCTCAATTCGGACTTGGTTTAGGTCTCTTCTACTCTAGTTCTCTTTCCTCTGAAGTCAGTTTTTGTGTTTTTTTATCTTCGTCTTCATAAGCCTGATGATCTTTGTATGTTCATCTTTAAGAGCGAAAGACTCAGTTGATTAATCTAGGTGGCAGATATTTTGCATATGCAAGTGGTCATGGAGCTGGCTATTAAGTTAGGGAACAAGAGGGAACTTTACAGGGGCTCAACCATGCCCATTTGAGCCCCTGGATGGCACACACAGTTAGTAGTGCCTGATTACTAACCAAAAGGTTGGCAGTTTGAACTCACCCAGAGGCACCTTGGAAGAAAGGTCACAGCCATAACAATGCTATGGAGCCATTCTACTCTGACACAGATGGGGCTGCCATGAGTCATACTTGACTCAACTGGTTTGGTTTACCATGTCCACTGGTAACACTAATCTTCCACAGGGTTCTTTGCTTGTTTGTTTGGCTTGGATTCTAATGGTTTTTGCCTGGGACAAAATCCTTAACTGCGTAACTCTCTGTTTGGTGGAGGGTATGCACTGGGGCCAGGGAAGGCGCTAAATCACAGCTGTTTCAAATTTAGACTTTCTATTAACACCTCCTTCTCACTCCTCTCAAGCCAATTTTGAGCCCCAGGCTTTCCTCAGAGTAGGCTACGGAACCCCTTTCTACATGTATGGCATCTGCTCTGTTTTATCAATAAGCTTTCTGTCTCTGAGAAGCTTATGAGAAACTCTCATCCACAGATGACCTAGATGACCACACTCCTCACAGTTTTATTCACTATTGTGGACTATGTAAGTCTGGGACCCCTAGAAGGAGAGTCTGAGATGGGATTGTTGTGCACGTGACTTATTGGGAGAGCAGTCCCAGGAGAATGGGAGTGAAAGTAGCCTGGTCAGGGCAGGAAAAGGAGGGAGGTAGGGTGTGGTCTCAACTGGGGCCTCACCTCTGCCTGGTTCCCTAGGGAGCTCTGGAGCAGGAATTTTCTGAAGGAGCTGTGAGCCTTTAACACACTCTCTGAGCCTGGGGATGGGCACCCCTCTAGTTAAGGTGATCTGGAAGGGTCATCAGTAGCTACGACTGCATGGGATTACTCCATTATTTAAAATTCTTTTTCTGTTATTTTAATGTATTCTTGGGAGCAAGGGGAGACATATCGTATTTTTACGCAAAGAACATGTGCCTTCTATGTTTGTTTGCCAACCATGCCCCCACCCCTACCCGACCCCACCCCACCCCACCCCCGCCCCAGGTATTTTCCTAAGTTCCATATACTTTTTTTTTTTTTTTTTTTTTAACAACAACACGTAAAAAAAATTTGGCACACCAGTGCCTAGGAAAATATCTGGTCGGGGGGTGTGTAGAGGGGGACATAGAAGGCATGTGTTATTTGTGTAGAAATACTATATAAGTGTTCAGTGTTTTATCTTGAATCAAAGGTCTCTTGATATTGTTACCAAGAAAAAAATATGTACTTGTCAAATAAAAAAACAAATCCAGACCTTTACTGATAAAGAGAAGCTGTATTTATAAAGAAAGGGGGAAAGGACTATGCAATAGTTGGGGGGCAGGAGAAGGAGCTACTACAAGAGGGAGAGCTTGGACCATAAGATCAGCAAGGGTCTCAAAGAGTTTAGAAAAAGCATCTTTCTTTTACAGAGACTGAGAGTAAATGAGGCTAGGAAAAAACCCAATTTCAAATTCTTTTACCGCATCAAAGATTCTGCTTCTAAGTATGTCTGACTCCCAATCCCACATCACCTTTCTACAGAATCAAAGCTTCTTTTCGAATTGACAATGCCTAACAGGAGCAGATGACCCGTAAGCAAAGCATGGGCTTACTTGTGCTTGCTTACTAATCTGTAGGGAGCAATTTCGCATGATTTCACCACATCAAAGAAATTCTTATGAAAGTGTTCGTTACAAATGATCTGGTAAGCAAAGTAAGCACGTACTTACACTGCCTATTATATAATCTGCCCCTGTATGGGGAAGTCAAATGAAAGGGTGGCATGATCAAATAGTGAATCAGAGAATGTTTTATGGTGTGAGCCTATTCTCAGAGAGGGGCCTTAAAGATGCTTAGGCTGAGGGTGGGCCAATGTTCACAGACTTAGGGGAAGGAGAGATGCTTAACCAAGGTTTTATTAACAAGCACTTTGTTTCTGATTGGAGTCCTGATGGCGCAATGTTTAAAAGCTCCACTGCTAACCAAAAGGGCAGCAGTTCAAACACCAGCCACTCCTTGGAAACCCTGTGGGGCAGTTCTACTCTGTCATATAGAGTCGCTATGAGTCTGAATCGAATCGACAGCAGCAGGTTTGGTTTTTTGTTTTTTTTTTTTAAATATATGATAGGAGCCCTGGTGGTACAGTGATTAATAGCTCCGTTGCTAACCAAAAGGTCGGCAGTTCGAATTCACCAGCAGCTCCTTGGAAACCCTATGGGGCAGTTCTACTCTGTCCTATAGGGTTGCTATGAGCCTGAATCAACTTGACAGCAACAGGTTTGGTAATATATGTATCATTTTATCCCACTAAACACTATCTTCATTTAGTCTTAAGAGATGAGCAAATTGAGACCCTGAAGAGAAGTACCTTGCTCAATAGAACTGAGACTTAAATCTCTGTTCTGTATTTAACACCATACCTTCATTCTCTCTAAAATGAGTGGTTGCATCTTGACTTAGTAGCAGTTGTGTGAATTCAAATTCTGATGGAGGAGAAGAAGTTTCTTAGAGTAAAGAACTGCAAACCTCCATAATCCCATTCTACTTTAAAAGGAAAACAGGAAGTATCTTCACCCTAGGTCAGTGCTTGCATGTACATAAACAATCTTGTGATTTACCCATTTTTCTGTTACCAAACCATTGCTGTTGAGTCCATTCCAACTCATGGAGACCTCATGCGTTACAGAGTAGAACTGCTCCATAAGGTTTTCTTGGCTATAATCTTTATGAAAGCAGATGGACAAGCCACTCTTTCACATTGCTGCTGGATGGGTTCGAACCACCACCCTTTAGGTTAATAGCCAAGAGCAAACCCTTTGCATCACCCAGGGACCCCATTTTTTTTTTTTTTTTTAATATATATTTTATTGTACTTCAGGTGAAAGCTTACAGAGCAAATAGTTTCTCATGAAATAGTAGTACACATGTTGTTTTTTGACATTGGTTAACAACCCCACAACGTATTAAGCCTCTAAATTCCCAACCTTTTTTTTTTTGATGAAAATTACAGATGGCCAAAGATACACCGTTTCAAAAATTTCTACATTCACAGTTCAGTGACAGTGACTACGCTCTTCCAACTGTGCTGTTATTCTCACTTAAGATGAAGGCTTACAGAACAAAATAGTTTTTCATTTAACAGTTACTACACATGTTGCCCTATGACCATGGTTAACAATCTCACAGCACATCAAGAATATCCTTACTCCACCTTGTGTTCCCTATCACCAGGGGGCTTCCTTGTCCCCTTCTGTCTTCTGGACCTTGTCAGTGGACTATTGTACCTCTTTACTCTCATTTGTTTATTTATTTATTTATTTATTTTTATTTTATTTAAACACCATTTCAAAACTTTTTACTTACACATTTAAGTGATATTGACTATGCTCTTCCAATTGTGCTGCCCTTCTCGCCCAAGATGAAGGCTTACAGGACAAAACAGCCTCCCATTTAATAGTTACTACAAATGTTGCCCTATAGCAGTGGTCAACAATCTCACAATACATTGACAGTGTCCTTATTCAATTTGTGTTCCTTATCATCAGTTTCCTACTCTCCCTCTGCCTTCTGGCCCTTGTCACTGGACTCCTGTACATCGTTAGTCCCATTTAGTTTTACTGGGGTGTCCATTCCCAGGCTTAACATCGAACCTTGAAGGTAACTTCACCTCTGAGCTGAAAGGGTGTCTGGGGGCCACACTCTCGAGGTTTCTCTAGTATTCTTTAGGCCAGTATATCTGGTCTTCTTTTTTTTTTGGGAGTTAAAATTATGCTCTACATCCTACTCCAGCTCTGCCCAGAACCCTCTGTTGTGATCCTGGTCAGAGGAGTCATTGGTGGTAGCCGGGCACCATCCAGCTGTACTGGGCTCAGTCCCGTGGAGGCCTTGGTAGCTGTGGACCATTAGTCCTTCGGACTAATCTTTTCCTTGTATCTTGTTCTCTTCGTTCTCCCTTGTTCCCGAAGGGATGAGATCAGTGGAGTATCTTAGATGGCCGCTCATAGGCTTTTAAGACCCCAGACACTACTCACCAAGGTAGAATGTAGAGCATTATCTTTATAAGTAGTGTCATGCCAATTGAGCTAGATGTTCCCCGAGATCATGGGGACCCCATTTTTTTAGGTTAAGAATTTTTAATTCTCAAAGATTTTAAAGTAACTTCTCTGGAGTCCCTGGGTGGAACAGTTAAGCCGGAAGCAGCTGGGAAAAAAGTCCAGGTGATCTGCTTCCAAAAGTTCACAGCCATGAAAACTGTATGGAGTGCCATTCTACTCTGCAACACATGGGGTCTCCATGAGTCAGAATGGACTGTACAACCACTGGTGGCAACTGGTTTAGTAAGTTGTCTAGAGTAAAACAGGTAGGAACTATTTGAGCTAGGATTTAAATCCCAGTTTTTCTAATCCCAAACTTATGCTGTTTAATAATGAACAAAAAAAAAAAAACCAAACCCGTTGCCATCCAGTCGATTCCAACTCATAGTGACCCTCCAGGACAGAGTAGAACTGCCCTATAGAGTTTCCAAGGAGCAGCTAATGGATTCAAACTGCCAACCTTTTGGTTAGCAGCCATAGCTGTTAACCACTGCACCACCAGGGCTCTACTAATGATCAGGTGGACACTAATTCAAGAGCTTGAAAACCCCACTGGTGTTCTTTGGATCTAATTAAGCCCAGAAAGAACATCAAATTTGATCAGTTCATTAAATTTGTTTATTTCCATTTTCATAATTGACAGAATAATGCCCAATCACAACAATTTTTGAAATCTAAGCAGTTTAGTGATTCATACTTGTCATGAGGGCACTGTTCTTGGCAGTTAGCTATACTCTATTAGCAAAACAGAAACAAATCCAACCACTGTCTTCCATCTTTCAGGGGACAGACTATGGGGAGAGTAGCAAGATTTTCCATTTAATTTCTGCTTCTATTTTCTTACTAGCAAACACAAAATATGACTCCCACAATCCTTCTCTCAGTGCCAGGTAGGTCAACCCATCACCCACTCCCATTAATGCCTCATGAAACTTGGGAAATGTCACCAGATGTTGAGACTTTTTCTAATATAGTCTTCTTTTGGACATATCCCTAATAACATATTCTTCTCCAGGAGTTGCAAGGGTACATGGTTATCCAAATACTCTCATTTAAGCCTTGCTTCCAAATAAATTTAATGCAAAAATGAACAAGCAAGCAAGTAAACAAACAAAAAAACCTTTGGACCTTTTCCAGAGTTCAGACTTGAAATAACTCAGAATTCATCAATAACTTTTCTCACAAACCCATGAGGGTCTAACCCTCCTCGCATTCTTCATGGTTAATGTGTTTGCTGCAGAATCAGGTCTCAAAATGGTTTTTCAATCCCAGAACGAGATACGAAACTCCTACAATAAAATAATAGCTCCTGGGTTTTGTAGACCAGAACGTTTGTTCCAGAGGATGCCATCAAAATGATAAAATGATCTCTCAGCAAAGTTCAGTGATGGCATCCAGAGAGAGCAAAAACTAACACTAATCTGTTGATGTGCTAAGTGCAATTTCGTCTAATTGAGAGATTACTACTTTCTGTTCTCAGGGCGTTCAGGAATCGGTGTGGGCTCCACATTTCAGTAGTAGAGCATAGAGCACAGAGTGATTGAACTTAGAGTTGTTTGGGGGTTTCCAGAGGCTTGTCATTTTCTGTCATAAGAATGTTCCAGGAATAAATATGAGCAATGTTAGTGAGTTGCCATCAAAGGCAAAGGGTCATTAGAACAGAGAACACAGTCAAAAAGTACAGTTCTCAGTAAGCACCCTATCACTTTCTGCAGGAACGTTTGCTACAGCTCTGTACGCTTCATATATTAAAAGTAAGGCCTAGATAATAATAATAAAAAAAAAAGTGGTAACTAAAACCATCATAATCTCTAACCCTACACTCAAAAACGCTGGCACCAAGCAGAAAGAAATTACCTGCTTGCTCCAGTAAACACCTGCACCTGGAAGTTAAGGCTGTGAGCCAACAGAACAACTTACTCAGTAAGACGAACAGCTTGCTCATCTAGACTCACTTCAAGACTCTCATCTCGTTGTTGCCGCCAATCCAAAGCTACTATATTATAAACTACTCAGTTCCAACCAGTTCTCTGCTTCAAAAGGCCCACCTAAAAGTCACCCCTTCAAACGCTGCTACTGATGTTAGATGCCATCAAGTCGATTTTAGACTCCGAATGACCCCGTATGACAGAGTAGAATTTCCCCATAGGGTTTTCTTGGCTGTAATCTTTATGGAAACAGATTGCCAGATCTTTCTCCTGAAGAGCAGCTGATGGGTTTGAACTGCCAGCCTTTAAGTTAGCAGCCGAGGGCTTAGCCATTGCACCACGAGGGCTCCTTACCGTTGTTTTTGTTAGGTGCTATTGAGTCGGTTCTGACTCACAGCGAGCCTACGTACAACAGAACCAAACACTGTCCGGCCTGCTCCTTACTAACAAACAAAAAAACCAAACCCATTGCTGTCGAGTTGATTCCAACTCATAACAATGCTATAGGACAGAGTAGAACGGCCCTTAGGGTTTCCAAGGAGCAGCTGGTGAATCCCAACTGCCGACCTTTCGGTTAGCAATCAGGCTCTTAACCACTGTGCCACCAGGTCTCTGCTCCTTACTAAGACTCTATAAATACCCTACCCTCATTTTCCATGACTTTACCAGGTACTCTCTCTTGACGTAGTAAATTTGGTAAGTTTAACTTTGCTCTATCTTGGTGGTCAACAAGTCAGAATAGACTTAACGGCAATGAGTTTTGGTTTTTGGTTTATATTTCAATATTTAAAGTCTATGGAGTTACCTTGTGGAATTACTATGATTTCCTTAACCAGTCTTCTATTGATGGATATTCTTTCTAATTTCTTATAATTATAAATAATGCTGTAATGAACATTTTCCACACTCTTGTCCATTACCTCCTTAGAATTACTTTCTAGAAATGGGATTTAGTGATGGATCAACAGGTATTCACATTTAAAATTTATATACATAGGTTATACTGACCTTCGTAAAGATCTGTATAAATTTACATGCAATCTAAATTGTTTGAGTTACAAAGGAATGCATCCCACTTTCCACCCCCACCCACTTCCACCGATAACTCTTTCTAGTTTGGTATAGTATTGTTGGCTTCTCTCTTTCCTGTTATTATTCTATCCCAGAGGATATTGAGTGGCTTATCTGATTGATAAATTTGAGAAGAATCAACCTGGCATGTTTGAATGCACTCTGCAGTTTTTCATCTTGTAGCCAGACTGTACACAGAAAGTTCACAATTTCCCTGGTGTCTTCATGCTGTAATTCAGATGGAGAGGCAAACCTTTGTCAAGTGATGCATGAGTCTAGGTGGCTAAGTCTGCTTAGTTCTGGGATTTAGTATTAGGAAGACGTATATTTCACATACTAAGCTATGCCTTCCAGCTTAAACTTCATCAAAAACAAAGGTGACATTTTAATCTTCATTTATCTTACTTTTATTTTTCAATTTTTTCAGACCTTGGTGGAGACGAAAGATGCTAATTATTGGATCTCCTTAAAAACCCCAGCATTAGAGAGCTCAATTTCCCACATCCACACCAAACCAGATTGTTACCAAAGTTTTCAATTCTTGTTATTTTATAATGAATAATAATTCTCATTATTTTCATGTGTAACTCTTTGATTAGTAGTATGATTTTACATCTGTTCAAATATTTATTGACTATATTTAGGCTATTCATATCATTTTCCCATGTTTCTACATCTTTTGTGTTACACTTACAAGCATTCCTTATAATTAAAACTATAAACACTGTCATTTATATGTGTTGTAGTCTAGACTCCTAGATTAACTTGAGTAATGAATAATTGACTTATTTGAACTCTACCTAGGTCATCTATACATTTCAACTGCAATTGAGGGATACCATAAGTGACATAGTATTCACTATTTTTGAATGATGTCCTAAGACTATAGCCTACTCTTCCTCTTATTGGGATGAACAGATAGCTGGCTAAAGGTGACCCCTGAGACATTGAAACTTCAGACAATAGAGGCGGTCTAACATAATTGAAGTGATGCCCAAAGAAGAGGTGGGGAGTTTCAAAATTACATTTCACAGACTGAGTTCCTAGCAAATAGCTGGGAGGTGGTCGCAACAGTAGCACAGGCAGCTAATACTTTAATAGAAATCCCATGTGACTCACCAGGGAAACCAGGAAAAGGACACCTTAGTAGCTAGAGAATTAGGAGAGACTTCCAGAGTGGAGAAAGCTGAATAGATGATCTAATTCTGTGTGTGAACCTGCTCAATTCTCTGGCTCATCCTTGAACTATACAGGTGCAGGTCAGACACATAGCAGTATGGCAAAGCTTAGAGAACTGAACCGGGATTTGAACCACTGCCCTGAGAAGATAAGATAGGACTTTTAGTTTGAGTCTCACTAAATGTATTCCCTGCCTCCCCGACAGCACTCTCAGGTCCTCTGTAGAAGGACTCAGAGAACTCAAGAAAGTTGTTATACTCATAGTTATGGTTTATTGCAGCAAAAGAATACAGATTAAAATGAGCAACGGGAAAAGGTGCATTGGACGGGGTTCAGGAGACTTCCAGGTATGAAGTTTCCAGTTTTCCTATCCCAGTGGAGTTGTGAGGACCATGCTTACATCTCTCAGAAATGATGTATGGCAACATGCACAGAATATTCCCAACCATGGAAGCTTACCTAAGTCTTGGCATCCAGGGTTTTTATGGGGGGTTCAGTCACGTAGACATGGCTGACCACCCACATGGTTGACCTTAGTCTCCAGCCCTTCCAGAGGCAAGCTGACATCACATGTCCTAAGACCTCCAACATAAATCATATTGTTAGCATAGACTTTCTGGTATGGTCCAAGGCCCCCAGGTAAACAAAGACATTCTTACCAGGCAGGAAATTACAAGGGCTTAGAGATTTTCCCCTAGAAGCCAGGGTGGTAAGAGCCAAAACTTTCTTGGTGAAAAACAAACTCTGTATTGCACACCTGCTAAATCAAAAGCATCAACATACCCCCCAGTGGCTTATAACATGACACAGAGTCTAAACAGCATAGCAATCAAACTGTCCAAGATACAATACAAAATTGCTTAATATGCAACGAAACACAAAAATGTGTTTAAATCTACAAGGAAAAGACAACAATCAGCAGCCAACCCCTAGATATGTTCCAGACATTTGAATTATTGTTAAAGCAACTGTTATAACTATGTTCCATAAAGTAAAAGAAAACACACCTGAAATAAGCAGAAGACAGATGTTCTCAGCAGAGAAATAGAGCTTATTTTAAAAAAAGAAAATGGAGATTTTAGAACTGAAAAATACAATATCTGAAATAACAAACCAAAAAAATCACAGAAAGGGCTCAAGAGAAGAATTGAGAAGAGAAAAGGGAGTCAGTGAACTTGGATAAGTATTATCAAATTTTAAAAACAGAAGAAAAATTGAAGGAAAAAAAAGAACCTCAGAGACAAGTGGGTCAATATCAAAATATCTAATATATGGGTCATTGTAGTTTCAGAAGGAATGGAGAGATAGATGGTGGAAAACATACTTGAAGAAACTTTCCAAATCTGGTGAAAGATATAAGTTTACATATTTAAGAAACTATGTGACAAGAAATAGGATAGTCTCAAAGCAGAACCAGATAGACAAATCATATTCAAACTGCTGAAAAGCAAAGCAAAGAAAAAGCATTTTGAAAGCAACTACAGAATAATACATCTTATATAAAGGGAAACAATGATTTAAGTGACTTCGGATTTCTCGTCAGATATCATGGAGGTGAGAAGTTAGTGGAATAACATCTTGTAAGTGCTAAAAGAAGAGAACTTTTAACTCAGAAATCTATACCCAGTGAAAAGATCTTTCAGGAATAATGGTAAAATAAAGATGATCTCAGATTAAGGAAAACTAAGAGAATTTGTCACCAGCGGAGGGGTCCTAACAGAAATATTAAAGGAAATTCTGCAGTCTCAAGGGAATTGGTATCTAGAGAAATTTGGATCTTTAAGAATAAAAGAAAAGTAACAGAAATGCTAAATATCTGGGTAAATATAAAAGACTATCTCCTCTTAAGTTATTTGAAACATATGTGACTGTTGAAAGTAAAAAATATAATATTGCCTAATGGGGTTTTCAATGTATATAGATGTAATACATGTGTCAACTATAATATAAGAAGCCCTGGTGGTGTAGTGGTTAAGAGCTTGGCTGCTAACCAAAGGATCAGCCCTTCGAGTCCACTAGCCACTCCTTGGAAACCCTACGGGCAGGTCTACTCTGACCTATAGGGTCACTGTGGGTTGGAATTGACTCAATGGCAACAGGTAAGCAAATAAAACATATCTTTTAAATTATTCATGTTCTCTTTAACAAGGAATTACCAAGTCCTCCTAAAACAAACTCAATTAAGCAAGTAGATATTTTTGTTTCCTGAAAAAGAAAAATAAAGTGATGTTTCAATTGAGTAACAT
This sequence comes from Dugong dugon, assembly GCA_030035585.1. Classification (NCBI taxonomy): domain Eukaryota; kingdom Metazoa; phylum Chordata; class Mammalia; order Sirenia; family Dugongidae; genus Dugong; species Dugong dugon. The sequence goes on along the minus strand of CM057480.1, from coordinate 12,642,477 downwards.
AATCTGCACTGTCTGTCACTTTCAAGGACTGAGATAGCGGACCCATTTTGAGAGCAACAGGGTCTTGAAGTTTCCTCCAAATAGAAATGAGTGATGCACTTGCACTGAGTCCTCTGTGGTCTCTCACAGATCGCTCTCCAGACCAACAAGTACATTTTCCAGGTGGCTGCCTGGGTTAAAAATAAATGTTTGTTCCAAGAGGACAGCACAGTCCTGAACAGCTGCTTCAGATAATGAAAATGATGACATTTTATTGGTGCATTTCCATCAGTAATGCACTTCCACGTATGTTATCTCGTATGATCACCGTCCAAAGTGTCAATATGTAAGAAAGCAAATTTGTATGGGAAGTATGAGTTCATAATTACCTCATCCCCCCTACCTTGCTTGTTTCCAAACTGTGCAATAAGAAATCATGCCAAGGAAATTAAACAAATGGGCCTGGCTTGATGAGGAGGCAAGTTGCAGAAGGAACAGAGAATAATATCTATTGGATGCTGTCATGGATTGAATTGTGCCCCCAAAAAATATCTGTCAACTTGGCTGGGTCATGATTCCCAGTATTGTAAAATTGTGGACCATTTTGTAATCTGATGTGATTTCCTTATGTGTTGTAAATTCAATCACTACAATCTAATAAGATGGATTAGCAGCAGTTATACTGATGAGGTATACAAGATTGAATAGTGTCTTAAGCCAATCTCTTTTGAGATATAAAAGAGAGAAGTGAGCAGACACACATGGGAACCTCATACCACCGAGAAAGCAGTGCTGGGAGCAGAGTGTGTCCTTTGGACCTGAGGTTCCTGTGCAGAGAAGCTCCCAGACCAAGGGAAGACTGATGCATCACAAGGACCTTCCTCCAGAGCCAACAGAGAGAGAAAGCCTTCTCCTGGAGCTAATGCCCTGAATTTGGACTTGTAGCCTACTGGACTGTGAGAGAATAAACTTCTCTTTGTTAAAGCCATCCACTTGTGGTATTTCTGTTAGAGCAGCACTAGATGACTAAGACAGATGCCTACTAAGAATGTAGGCATGGTGTGGAACGCTTTTACCCATAATGATATATATATATATTTTTTAATGACTAAGGGAATTTTGGAACCCTTGGTGGCATAGTGGTTAAGAGCTACTGCTGCTGACCAAAAGATCTGCAGTTTGAATACATCAGGCACTCATTGGAAAACCTGAGGGGTAGTTCTGCTCTGTCCTGTAGGAAATTTTATCCTGAGAACAATAAGAGTGGTGAAAATAAAATGAACACATATCCAAATCAAGGTATAAAAGGAAGGATAAACTTCTATTTTCCAGAATTCTTCCTCAGGTCATTTGAGAGATGCCCAGAAATCCTTCATCCTTACCCAAAATACTTTTCCACTAATTCCTTAATACGTAAAAAGCAACCTTTAGATCTTCACGTTTGGTCATGTGGCTTATTTTTCTGTTATTGTGCAAATGTTTCAGGCAGGTATGGGAGATACTTTGGGTCTCAGTCATCATTTACAGCAGTGGTTCTTAAAGTGTGGTCCCTGGATCAACAGCATCAGCATCACCTGGGAACTCACTATAAATGCAAATTCTTGGGCCTCACTCCAGACCTACTGAATCAGAAACTTGGGGGTGGGAGGTGGAGAGGGCGGGGGCACTTAGAACCTATGCTGTTTTTAAAGTCTTAAACAGTTCAGCACTCAGCTGCTAACTGAAAGGTTGAAAGCTTGAATCCACCCTAGGTGCCTCCAAAGAAAGGCCTGACAATCTACCTCCAAACAAAAATCTACCATTGAAAGCCCTATGGAGCACAGTTCTACTCTGAAACATATGGGGCTGACACAAGTCAGAATCAACTCCATGGCAACTGGTACTAGCACAGGTGAACCTGATGTGCCCCAAAGTTTAAGAAGTCCTAGTATACAAGTTAGCAGCTCTGGTTGCACAGTGGTTAACACCCTCAGCTGCTAATCAAAAAGGTCAACAGCTCAAACCCACCAGCTGCTCCAAGGTAGAAAGATGTAGCAGTCTGCTTCCTTAACGATTTACAGCCTCAGCAAGGCCAAGATGGTGGAGTAGTCAGACGCTTCCTGTGGTCCCCCTTACAACAAAGACCCAAAACAACAAGTGAACAGATTATATTTGACAATCAAAGAGCCCTGACCATCAAAGACAAAGCTGAAGAATCAGACTGAGTGGCAGGGGGAGGGAAAGACAGTTCAGAAACAGTTAGGAGTTGCTAGATCTGACCTGGCTGGCACCGGCACCCTGCAGGATGGATCAGCTGGAGTGCACCGGGAGGCAAACAGTGGCATTTGGGACATGTTTTCCAAATCAGGAGAGACTCAGCAGTGAAGAGTCTGCTTGAGCCTCCAGAGCCAGTAAGAAACAGCACCCAGTAGGCAAAAAATAAGTGCAAGCGTCTAACCTACAGCGTAGATCAAAATTAAAAAAAAAAAAAAAAAAACTCTTTTGTGAAGTAACTCTCTCCCATTTACTTCCCCCTCACTGCTCTGCTCTGGGTCCCAGTCTGGCTTCAGTGATTGCTGTGCTCCCTGGGCTGGGAGTAGGACCTATTGTGCACCCTGAACAATTGTCTTGGCTTTGGATAGGAACAAATTAACAAACAGGAAAAAATAATCTGCCAGTTCCCTGAAGCCAGGAATTCGGGGCAGGCACAGCCCCTTTGCCTAGGAACAGGCATAAGGAGTCCATGGACTTTGAACACCTTTCACGCCTGCATAGACGTATGTGGGCCCATTTCAACAGTGTAGTCCCTTATGAGCACAGTATAACAGGGTATATACCTGAAGCCTATTTTCATCTGTATCTGCTATAAGGGGGTGTGGCAGATTTGTGGCTTTTGACCCCGCTGCGCCCATTAAGCAGGGTCCGCACCTACCCACATCAGGGGCCTGAAGACTACTGGCTCCACCCACTCCATTAAGCCACCCACAAAAGGGGACCAAGAATAAGTAGTAACTCCCAGTCCTTACAGCCAACAGCATTGTGTGCCCATAGTGTGGGTGCAAAACCCACCTACCTACATGCTCTAGGGAACAGGGAACATGCCTTCCACCCAGTCACTCAGGGGTAGCAGTCAGACCCCTGCCTTGATCAGCGCATAACCCCCTACTGCAGCCAGATACGTGTGCCTACTCCAATCACACCTGCCCATCTAGGACTGTAGGTGAGACCCTGCACTACACACTTGGTGACCAACGACCTGGACACTGAGCTGAATCCACACAAGAAAAGTAAACGGACTCCTGGGCTCACATACCTAGTAACAGCTCTAGCCACCTGAAAACAGGACGTGAGCACTTCAAAGCTGCCAATAATCAAAATGGCTCACACGACCAGCCTATTTGGGCATATCAAATCAAAACAAAACAAGAAGCTATAACACAGTAAGCAAACATAAAATAAATAAATATAATAACTTAGTGATGGCTCGGACACAACAGTCCATATCAAATCACATAAAAAGGCAGACTATGATGGCTTCAGCAAGCCATCAAAACAATCAAGAAACCTTCAGGAAGAAAATAATTTCTTGGAATTACCAGAGGAAGAATTCAAAAGATTAATATACAGAACTCTTCAAGAGACCAGGAAGGAGATCAGGAAAAAAGCAGAACAAGCCAAGGAACACACAGATAAAGCAACAGAGGAACTTAAGAAGGTTATACAAGAGCATAATGATGAATTTAACAGGCTGCAAGAATCCATAGAGAGACAACAAACAGAAATCCAAAAGATTAACAATAAAATTTCAGAATTAGACAACTCAACAGAAAGTCATAGGAACAGAACTGAGGCAATGGAAATCAGAATTAGTAAAATTGAAGATAAAGCACTTGACACCAACTTATTTAATGAAAAATCAGATAAAAGTTTTTAAAAAATGAAGAAACCCTAAGAATTATGTGGGACTCTATCAAGGGGAATAACCTATGAGTGATTGGAGTACCAGAACAGGGGGGATAACAGAAAATACAGAGAGAATTGTTGAATATATGTTGGCAGAAAACTTCCCTGATATCATGAAAGATGAAAAGATATGTATCCAAGAAGCTCATCAAACCCCACACAAGGTAGATCCCAAAAGAAAGTCACCAAGACATATTATAAACAAACTTGCCAAAACCAAAGATAAACAGAGAATTTTAAGAATGGTTAGAGATAAAAGAAAAGTCACCTACAAAGGAGAGTCAATAAGACTAAGCTCGGACTACTCAGCTGAAACCATGCAGGGAACAAGGCAATGGGATGACATATTTAAAGACTTGAAGGAAAAAAAAATTGCCAGCCAAGAATTATATAACCAGAAAAACTCTCTCTTAAATATGATGGCAAAATTAGGACATTTTCAGATAAACACAAGTTTAAGGAAGTTCTAAAAACCAAACCAAAATTACAAGAAACACTAAAGGGAGCACTGCGGTTAGAAAATCAGCAACATCAGAAAAAAACCGAAGACTAGAACACAGGACAGAGCAACCAGATATCAACCCAGATGGGGAAGTTACAAAAATAAATCAAAGCTAAAACACTGAAAATAAGGTAACAGAGACATCAATTTGTAAAAGATGACAACATTAAAAGAAAAAAGAGGGACTAAAAAATGTAGTCATAGATCTTTCATACGGAGAGGAAGTCAAGGCAATATAAAGAAATAAAAGATTGGTTTAAACTTAGAAAAATAGGGGTAAGTATTAAGGTAACCACAAAGGAAACAAATTATCCTACACATAAAAATATAAAACAAGAAAAACATAAAGACTCAGCAAATACAAAATCAACAACAATGAAAAAGATGTAAAGAAAATACATAAAAAAGAAACAACTCAGCACAGAAAATTAAGTAGAACAAAGAAACTGTGAACAACACACAAAAAAAGACATTAAAATGATAGCACTAAACTCCTACCTATCAATGGATATGCTGAAGGTAAATGGAGTAAATGCACCAATAAAGAGACAGAGAGTGGCAGAATGGATTTAAAAAACATAATCAATCTATATGCTGCCTACAAGAGACACACCTTAGACTTAAAGACACAAACAAACTAAAACTCAAATAATGGAAAAAATATATATCAAGCAAACAACACTCAAAAAAGAGCAGGAGGGGTAATATTAATCTCTGACAAAATAGACTTTAAAGTAAAACCACCAAAAAGGATAAGGAAAGACACTATATAATGATTAAAGGACAATACACTAGGAGGACATAACCATAATAAATATTTATGCACCCAATGGCAGGGCTCCAAAATACATAAAACAAACTCTAACCATTCTAACTGCATTGAAAAGAGAAATAGGTAGCTCCACAATAATAGTAGGAGACTTCAACACACGACTTTCAGTGAAGGACAGAACATCCAGAGAGAAGCTCAATAAAGACACGGAAGATCTAAATGCCACAGTCAACCAACTTGATCTTGTAGATATATGCCAAACACTCCACCTGTGATAGTTAAAATTGTGTGTCAATTTGGCTGTGCCATGATTCTCCGTGTTTTAACGTAATCACTCCCATGATTGAATATACTGTGAGTGACCAATCAGATGAAAGGGAGTCTCCTTGGGGGTGTGGCCCGCATCTGTATATAAGCAGACTTTCTGGCTTTTTGCTCTCTCTGGACCCTGCGGCTGCTTCCTGTCGTCTCATCTCCCGTTCTTGGGACTTGAGCTGTCAGCTCATCTGCTGAACCTGGGATTCATCGATCTGCATAGCCTGTGAGTGGGAGCCCTGCTCTCTGACCTTCCGATCTTGGGCTTGCCAGCTTCTGCAGCTGTGTGAATTGGGAGAGGCCTCTACCCTGATCCACGGACTTGGGACGTTCTAGCCTCTACAATCACGTGAGCTGTTTCCTTGATATAATCTCTCTCTAAATATATATTTATACACTTTACTGGTTTTGCTTCTCTAGAGAACCCAGCCTAAGACACCACCAACATCAGCCAAGTATACTTTCTTTTCTAATGTGCATGGGATGTTCTCCAGAATAGACCACATATTAGGCCACAAAGCAAATCTTAACAGAATCCAAAACATCAAAATATTACAAAGTATCTTTTCTGTACATAAAGACATAAAAGTAGAAATCAATAACAGAAAAAGCAAGGAAAAAAAATCAAATACAGGGGAACTGAACAATACTTTGCTCAAAAACTACTGGGTTATAGAAGCAATTAAGGAAGGAATAAAGAAATTCACAGAGTCCAATGAGAATGAAAACACATTCTACCAGAACCCTTGGGACACAGCAAAAGCAGTGCTCAGAGATCAACCTATTGCAAAAAATGCACACATCCAAAAAGAAGAAAGGGCCAAAATCAAAACATTAACCCTATAACTGGAACAAGTAGAAAGAGCAGCAAAACAAGCCCTCGGGTGCCAGAAGAAAGGAAATGACAAGAATTAGAGAAGAATTAAATGAGCTAGAGAATAGAAAAACAATTGAAAGAGTTAACAAGACCAAAGCTGGTTCTTTGAAAAGATCAACAAAATTGATAAACCATTGGCCAAACTGACAAAAGAAAAACAGGAGAGGAAGCCAATAACCCGTATAAGAAATGAGATGGGTGATATCAAAACAGACCCAACTGAAATTAAAAGAATCATAACAGAATACTATGAAAAATTGTACTCCAACAAATTTGAAAACCTAGAGGAAATGGACAAATTTCTAGAAACATACTACCTACCTAAACTAACACAAACAGAGGTAGAACAACTAAGAAGAGATTGAAAAGGTAATTTAAAAACTCCCAACAAAAAAAGCCCTGGCCCTGTTTGCTTCACTAGAGAATTCTACCAAAGTTTCAGAGAAGAGTTAACACCACTACTATTAATGGTATTTCAGAGTATAGAAAAGGATGGAATACTCTGAAACTCATTCTATGAAGCCAGCATAACCCTGATACCAAAACCAGGTAAAGACATCACAAAGAAAGAAACTTACACACCAATATCCCTCATGAACATAGATGCAAAAATCCTCAACAAAATTCTAGCTGATAGAATTCAACAACATATCGAAAAAATAATTCACCATGACCCAGTGGGATTCCTAGCAGTTATGCAGGGATGGTTCGACATTAGAAAAACAATCAATGCAATCCATCACATAAATAAAACAAAAGACAAGAACCACATGATCTTATCAATTGATGCAGAAAAGGCATTCGACAAAGTCCAACACCCATTCATGAAACAAACTCTCAGCAAAAGAGGAATAGAAGGAAAATTCCTCAACATAATAAAGGGCATTTATGCAAAGCCAACAGCCAATGTTATCCTAAATGGAGGGAGTCTGAACGCATTCCCCTGGAACCGGAACCAGACAAGGATTTCCTTTATCACCACTCTTATTTGACATTGTGTTGGAAGTCCTAGCTAGAGAAGTTAGGCTAGAAAAAGAAATAAAGGACATCCAAATAGGTAAGGAAGAAGGAAAATATCTCTATTTGCAGATGATATGACCTTATACACAGAAAACCCCAAAGAGTCCACAAGAAAAGTACTAGAACTAATAGAAGGTTTCAGCAAAGTATCAGGATACAAGATAAACATACAAAAATCAGTTGGATTCCTCTACACAAACAAAGAGAACTTCAGAGAGGAAATCACCAAATCAATACCATTTATAATAGCCCCCAAGAAAATAAAACACTTACAAATAAATCTAATCAGATATATAAAAGACCTATACAAAGGAAACTACAAGACGCTACTGCAAGAAACCAAAAGAGAGCTACATAAGTGGAAAAACATACCTTGCTCATGGATAGGAAGACTCAACATTGTGAAAATACCAATTCTACCCAAAGTGATCTACAGATACAATGCAATCCTTATCCAAATTCCACCAGCATTTTTTAATGAGATGGAGCAACAAATCACCAACTTCATATGGAAAGGGAAGAGGCCCCTGGTTAAGTAAAGCATTACTGAAGAAGAAGAACAAAGTGGGAGGCCTCACACCTGATTTTAGAACCTATTATACTACCACGATAGTCAAAACAGCCTGGTAATTGTACAACAACAGATACATAGACCAATGGAACAAAATTGAGAATCCAGACAAAAATTCATCCACCTATGAGCTGCTGATATTTGGCAAAGGCCCAAACTACATTAATTGGGGAAAAGACAGTCTCTTTAACAAATGTTGCTGGAATAAGTGCATATTCATCTGCAAAAAAATGAAACAAGACCCATACCTCACATCATGCACAAAAACTAAGTCAAAATGGATCAAAGACCTAAATATAAAATCTAAAATGATAAAGATCATGGAAGAAAAAATAGGGACCATACTAAGAGCCATAATACATGGCATAAACAGAATACAAAACATAACTAACAATGCACAAATTCCAGAAGAGAAACTAGATAACTGGGAGCTCCTAAAAATCAAACACTTATGCTCATCAAAAGACTTCACCAAAAGAGTCAAAAGACAACCTATAGACTGGGAAAAAATTTTTGACTACGACATATTCGATCAGGGTCTATTCTCTAAAATCTACAAGATACTGCAAAACTTCAACCACAAAAGGACAAATAACCCAATTAAAAAACGGGCAAAGGATATGAACAGGCACTTCACCAAAGAAGACATTCCGGAGGCTAACAGATACATGAGGAAATGCTCACAATCATTAGCCATTAGAGAAATGCAAATTAAAGCTACAGTGAGATACCATCTCACCCCAACAAGGCTAGCATTAACCCAAAAACCATAAAATGCCACATGTCGGAGAGGTTGTGGAGAGATTAGAACACTTACACACTGCTGGTGGGAAGGTAAAATGGTACAACCACTTTGGAAATCGATTTGGTGTTTCCTTAAAAATCTAGAAATAGAAGTACCATACAATCTAGCAATCTCACTCCTTGGGATATATCCTAGAGAAATAAGAACTGTCACACAAATAGATATATGCACAACCATGTTCACTGCAGTACTGTTCACAATAGCAAAAAGATGGAAACAACCTAGGTGCCCATCAACAGACAAATGGATGAACAAATTATGGTATATTCACACAATGGACTACTACGCAACGATAAAGAACAACGATGAATCCTTGAAACATCTCATAACATGGCGGAATCTGGAAGGCATTATGCTGAGTGAAATTAGTCGCAAAATGACAAATATTGTTATGAAACAACTATTATAAGAACTCAAGAAAAGTTTAAACACAGAAGAAAACATTCTTTGGTGTTACAAGGGTTGGGAGGGAGGGAGAGGGGAATTCACTAGATAGTAGACAAGAATTGTCTTAGGTAAAGAGAAGGACAACACACAATACAAGGAAAGTCAGCACCGCTGAACTAAACCAAAAGCCAAGAAGTTTCCTGAACACAACAAAACACTTTGAGGGACAGTGTAGAAGGGGCGGGGATCTGGGGACCGTGCTTTCAGGGGATATCTAGGTCAATTGGCATAACAAAGTTTTGTTAAGAAAGTATTCTGCATCCCACTTTGCTGAGTGGTGTCTGGGGTCTTAAAAAGCTAGCAAGCAGCCATCTAAGATGCATTAATTGGCTCCAACGCACCTGGAGCAAAGGAGAATGAAGAACACCAAAGACACAAGGAAAATACACTCCCAAGAGACAAAAAGGGCCACATAAACCAGAGACTCCATCAGCCTGACACCAGAAGAACTAGACGGTGCCCAGCTACCACCAATGACCGCCCCAACAGGGAACACAACAGAGAGTCCCTGATAAAGCAGGAGAAAAGTGGGGTGCAGAACCCAAATTCTAGTAAAAAGACCAGATTTCATGGTGTGACTGAGAGTGGAGGAACCCTAGGGGACATGGCCCCAGACTCTCTATTAACCTAGAACTAAAACCATTCCCAAAGACAACTCTTTAGACAAAGAATAGACTGGACTACAAGACATAGAATGATACTCGTGAAGAGTGTGATTCTTAGTTCAAGTAGATACAGGAGACTAAATGGGAAGCTCCTGTCTGGAGGCAAGATGAGAAGGCAGAAAAGGATAGGAGCTGGCTGAATGGACACGGGAAATCCAGAGTAGAAATGAGGAGTGTGTGGTCACACTATAGGGATAGCAACTAGGGTCACACAACAATGTGTATATAAATGCTTGTATGAGAAAGTAACTTGAGCTGTAAACTTTCACCTAAAGAACAATTGAAAATAATAATAATAATAAATAAAATATTTACAGCCTCAGAAACCCTATGAGGCAATTCTACTCTGTCCTGTAGGGTTGTTCAGACTCAGAATCAATTCGATGGCAACGTGTTTGGTTTGGCCCAGTCTAGTAACTTGGTGAAGGTCACAAGGCAAGTAAGTCGCAAAGCCGAGGTTGAAGCTTAAGCAGTCTGGATCCAGAATGCATGCTTGTGGCCACCTCATTATACTGTCGGACTCAGGTCACAGGAAACTGAATGGTAGATCATTTAAATACCTGCAGAAGTTGTGTCACGAGCACATACAAGGAATCTGAATACAATTTAGACGAGAAATAAACAGTATATAGATCAGCTGAATCTAATCCAGTGGTGTGGTGACTTCATTGAAGAGATAGAAGGGGAAGTAATGTGGGAAGTGAATCTGAGAGATGTGGACCGTGAAAGTGAAATGACGTGGGGGTTGATCATGGAACAAGTGCAAAACTCAGCTCAGCCTGGCAATTGTGAGCTGTGGGCAAGAATCCCATCAGCATCCTAGACAGAAGCTTCTTTTTTTATATATATATATTTTATTGTACTTCAGGTGAAGGCTTACAGAACAAATAGTTTCCCATGAAACAGTAGTACACATGTTGTTTTATGACATTGGTTAACAACCCCACAACATATTAAGCCTCTAAATTCTCAACCTTTTTTTTTTTTTTGATGAAAATACAGATAGCCAAAGATACACCGTTTCAAAAATTTCTACATACACAGTTCAGTGACATTGACTACGCTCTTCCAACTGTGCTGTTATTCTCATTTAAGATGAAGGCTTACAGAACAAAATAGTTTCTCATTTAACAGTTACTACACATGTTGCCCTATGACAATGGTTAACAATCTCACAACACATCAAGAATATCCTTACTCCACCTTGTGTTCCCTATCATCAGGGGACTTCCTTGTCCCCTTCTTAGACAGAAGCTTCTTGAGTTATTAAAAAGCCTCAGCCTGCTTAGAACATAATCCCAAAAATTACTTGAAGAGGTGAACCTAAATATTTTGGTTTTGCATAATTGTTTCATTAGCTAATAACATCCTTCAACACAGGGAACATACAGAATTAAGTATAGAAATATTTAAGAATGTCCAAATCTATAATATTGATATTTTGTATTAAATTTGTAAATATTTAGTGTGTTTAAGTATTCATAATGTTCAGGGGAATTTGACCTTATGAAGGTAATAGGTTAGCCTTGTACTTCCAATTCAAAAATTAATGAGCAATTGAGTTTATACTATTGATTCTTTTTTTACTTGTTAATTCATCCCATTAAAAAAATTGTGAAAATGCATTAATACATCATGATATAATAAAATAAACATTCCAACAATTCTTACCCTCCTCTTTAATCTCTACAGTAACCCTTTAATTCTCCAGAAGAAAATAGTGTTAAGATTTTGTTTATATGCTTCCAGGCTTGTGGTTTTAAATTGAAATATCTTAAATGATTGTAAACATTATTCAAACACTAAATAGAACTTAAAATTCACCAAATTTATAAATTTTATTTATTGGATTAATAAGAATCATTTAAACACTTAATTAAATTACTTAAAAGGAAATAGAGTATATTAAATTTATAGATGTAATTTTAAATATTTAAATGAGTTTAACAAAGTTTGTAAATGATGCCAAACAGGATTTGTGGTGAAATATTGTTGTGTTTATTATACTGTTTCTTCTTCCTGCAAATCTAGGGCAATTACATTTCCCAGGCCCATTAACAGTTAGGTTGGGATCTTGTAATTGAGTTCTTGCCTATGGGAAAGTGTCCCTTTGGTCCAAGACACTTAAGAGTAAGATTGTTTTGTTGTTGTTGTTAGGTGTCATCCAGTTGATTTTCGACTCCTAGCAACCCCATGTGACAGAGTAGAACTGCCCCACACAGTTTTCTACATTGTAATCTTCCTGGGTACACAGGTCCAGATTTTTCTCCCATGGAGCCACTGGGTGGGTTCATACAGCCAACCTTTCAGTTAGCAGCTGAGTGCTTAACCGTTGTGCCACCAGGGCTCCTTAGAGCAAGATTAAGGAGAAGCAAAGTACTCTAAGATAGCCAGGTTAAAAGAAGGAAGTACCTGAGATCTCTGAGTCACTTTTGGAGGAGATATGGCCAGGAAAATCACTGACCTATGTCAGTCTGTGACTGGAGTAAGAACTAAACCTTTGTTGCAGTTAAGTACTTGAAATATGGGGGGCTTATTTGTTACTCCAGCATTATTTAACTTATCCTGACTAAAACAATAATCAAGGGCCCTTAAAATGGACTGTTGAAATCAGCTTGATCCATTCATTTAAAAAAAAAATTAAACAACTTAAAATGATAAGGAATAAGCTATCAAAATTCCAAATATTTCCATCACAGAAAGTTCCCTCAGGCCCATTCCCAGGCAATCCCTGCTCCCCACCCCCATAGACAATCATTGTTCTAAATTTTCCACCATAGTTTTCTTTTGTGTGTTGTTGAACTTCATATAAATGGAATCATACAGCTACAGCATGTACTCATTTGGGTAAGCCTTCTTTAATGTAGTAAAATGTTTTTGGGATTCATCCATGTTGCATTTATCAGGTTTGTTTCTATGTATTGCTGAGTAGTATTCTACTGAATGAACATATCACAATTTGTTTATTCATTTTCTAATTGATAGATTTGGGGGATATTTCCAGGTTTGGGTTATTATAAATAAAGCTGATATGAATATTTCTGTAGAAGTGTCTTGTGACATATGTTTTCATTATTATTGGATAAATATGTAGAGAAATTGCTTGGTCATTGAGTAGGTGCGTGCTTAGTTCTATAAGAAACTTCCAGACCTTTCCCCAAGTGGTCTTATGGTTTTATATCCTCACCAAAAATGTTTGAGTATTGTTGGTCCTGTATCTTCATCAAAATTTTTGTGTTATCAGTTCTTTTTAATTTTAGTTGCTCTCGTGGGTGTATAGTGGAATTTCATTGTGATTTTGATTTGCATTTCGTTGAGGACTAATGGCATTGAATATTTTTCTCAGTGAAGCATCTTCAAATACTTTGCCCATTTTTCTATTGGGTTGTTGGTCTTTTTATTATTGAGTTAGAGGAATTTTTTTTTTTTTTTTAAATATACCCTACATATCATTCCTTTGTCAGGTATGTTTTGCAAATATTTCCTCCCAAAATGTAGCTTGCCTACTCATTTTCTTAGCACTGTTATTTGATGAGCAAATTTTAACTTTGAGGAAGTCTAGTTTATCCATTTTTATTTTATGTTATTGCTTTCTGTGTGCCGTCCAAGAAACATTTGCCTCCCCCAAATCACAAAGACACTCTAATGTTTTCTTCTGAAAGATTCATAATTTTAGCTTTTACACTTAGGCACGTGGCCATCTCTAATTAATTTTGTGTTTGCTGTGAGACAGGAGTTGAGGTCCGTTATTTTTCCATCTGGCAATTTATTTATTCCAGATCTTTTCCTTTCTCCATTGGATTACTTTGGCACCTTCATCAACTATTGAATGACTGTGAACACCAACTTTTAAAACCAAAGTAACCAAGAAATGTAATCTGCACATGAAATATGCCCTCAAAGACACCATAAAACTTACAATGATAAAGAAGTGATAAAAATACAACTTATTTTGTGAGACTCAGCACTGAGGAACCTTGGACTCATTTCTTAGGAAGAGCATAGAGGAAGGCAGGAATGCTGGAGGGAAGAAATAAGCACAGGCTATGACTAAGCAGCATAATCCTAGAATATACCCCAGAGTTTCCTGTGTCTCAGAATGGCACAGGAGCCCCAGAATGAGTCCCACACAGCCCATCATGGCATAGGAGTAGTAAGCAGTCCACTGACGGAGCCATGCAGATGGAAATGAGGCACAACTAACACCAGCCTGCCCAAGATGGTGACCAAGAACAAGGCCAGATGATGGACATCCCAGTGAATACCAGGAAGAAAAGATGGTATCAGGGACCCAGCCCCATATGAACATATATACCTTTAGTTCTTGTCACTAAGTAAGTCTGAAAAGTTAAATCCCAGAAGAAAGGGGAAGGAAATCCAAATTGACCAAAACATAAACTTTCACCAACTCAATAGACTAGAGGCTTTTGAGTTGGGCTCCCCACACACCTGAGTTTCCAGGTTGAGATTCATGCCCATCGTGCATTAATTCATTCTTGAGTGCTGGTTTTTGAAAACCAGTGTTTGTAGGGGAAGGTAGGAAAAAAGAAGATCATCAGGAGTCTGAAGGGGGTTGAGGGGATAGCACAGACTAGAGCAAAATACAAAAGACTATTCCCTCTTGATAGCTCTGTCAGCAGGAATGGGATGTTGGTATCAACCTGGGCACGCAATAAAGAGAGGTAAGACCACAGATTCCACCCAAATTGTCTAATTTTTACCGAGATTCCAGGACTAAGAACAATCTAGCCATTTATTCTGCCCTTCCTATATGACCGCTACCACAAGATAATCACGTATTTGATACGGAAAAATTTCTCTTCATAGAAATCCAGCCAATAAATGCAGAAGTGGTGATGAATTAGAATATCCCTATTTTGTAACTGCTAAGGAAATAATGGTTCCAGACAATGATTACAAATGACTATGAAAATAACACTGTAAAGCTTATGGGAAATTTAATAATGAATGGGTCAAGTTGACAACACCTAAACCTACTAATCAATCTTGACATCAAAAAAGAAACAACCAGAAATTATGTGTTTCCTGAAACGAAACACAAAAACAACTCATGAGACAATCAGAAAATTTTGAATACTGACTAGTAATTTGCTGATATTAAGGAGTTATTGATAAGTTTTTAAGTATGCAATGGCATTGTGATAATCCTAAAAAACGAGTCTTGTATTTTAGCAGTATATGCTGAAGTTTTCTAGATAACATTTCATGATGCCTAGGAATTGCTTCAAAATAATCTTGTAGTGAGAGGTGGAAAAAAAGAAGACAAGTTATAGAAAAATAAGAGCGGCCACACTTGATAATTGTTGAAGGTGGTGAGTAGGTAAATAGAAATCCATCATCCTATTCTCTCTACATTTGTTTATATTTTATAATAAAAAGTTAAAAATGGTTTAAAAAGCAGCCAAAAGAAGTAATGATACAACAAAGATGGCTTCTCTTCTGAGCAGTTGTTTGGGAGAAAAAAAATGTCTTTCTGATCAAAATGGAGAGAGAAATTACAGGGATTTGCTGTTAAATGTCATTAGAACACTGACAATAAAAAAAAATTCACCAAAGCCTCTTATTAAATTTCTTCCTGTAGACAGTGTTTTGCATTTTGATTTGGCCCACCTACCAATAACAGTGGGCGTTCTTCGTCCAAGGGCTAGTTAAATTAGATGCCTAGCAAAAGAAAATACCCAGGACAGCGTCAAGGCTGTATCTTCCCCAGGTGATTAGTGATGAATGTGGAGTACATGCATCTGATCCTCTAAGTGCTCACCCCCAAATTCACATAAGAACCTGTACAGGAGGTTTTCAATGGGCAACTGGAAAACCCTTTCAATTTTGAACTCTACTCCACATCTCATTTTCATGCCTAAAATCTCAACTGTTTTTCAAATAAATTGTGACTGATACACTGTCCTCTTGGTGAAAGAGGTGGGTTTCAAAAACTTGGGGGATTACAAGTGGCCATCCAAGACACAGTAATTGGTTTCTATTTGCCTGGAGCAACAGAGGAAGAAGGAGAATCAGGAATAGGAGGAAATGGAATGTGCGGCTAATTGCCTCCATGAACAACTGCCTCCTCTGTCACAAGAGCAGAACTGGCTACCATTACTGACTATTTTGATCAAAGATTCTTCTAGAAGAATCCTGATCAAAAGGGGGAAAATTCAGAATAGAATTTCAAATTCTTGTAGACCAGTCTTTCTGGAGCCATGGAGGCTGGATGAACCGCTGAAACTATTGCCCTGAGATAATCTTTAAACCTTAAACCAAAAATATCCCCTGAAGTCTTCTTAAAACCAAACAATAGTTTAACTTAACTTATAAAAAATATCTGCCTTGAGCATCATGCTCTTTTAGGAACTGTCTATAGGGGATTAAATTGACAACAGCAACTCGAAAGATTAGATAAAGAAACTTAGGAGGTAGCAAGTTTATATTAATGGGGGAGGAACAGCTCAGAAAAGGAGGGTGAGAAAGGTTGCACTACTTGAAGAATGTAGTCAATGTCACTAAATGGTACATGTAGAAACTATTGAATTGGTTTTGCTGTGTATATTCTCAACAACAACAGCAAAATTTTTAAAACAAACAACAACAAAAAAAAAAACTTTGGGAATTACACCTGCCTAGCCAACAGAAGAAAGAACACATAGATGCATCAGGAACAGATGCTCCCCCATTGCTGGATAATGGTTACAACAGCATCCTTTTTTTTTTTTTTTTCTTTTTTTTTATTTTATTGTGTTTAGGTGAAAGTTTACAGCTCAAATTAGTTTCTCATTCAAACATGTATACACAAATTGTTTTGTGTCATTGGTTGCAATTCCTGCAATGTGTCAGCACTATCCCCCTTTCCCTTTCCACCCTGGGCTCTCCATGTCCATTCTTCAAGTTTTCCTGTCCCTTCCCGCCTTCTTGTCTTTGCTTTTGTGCAGGTGTTGCCCATTTGGCCTCGATTTAAAGTCAGGAAAGGTGTGCACCAGTGTTGTATCCTTTCACCATACTTACTCAATCTGTATGCTGAGCAAATCATCCCAGAAGCTGGACTGTACAAAGGAGAACGCAGCATCAGGACTGGAGGAAGACTTACTAACCACCTGCAATATGCAGATGATACAACCTTGCTTGCTGAAAGTGAAGAGGGCTCAAAGCACTTACTGACGAAGATAAAGACCACAGCTTTCAGTATGAATTACACCTCAACATAAAGAAAACAAAACTCCTCACAACTGGACCAATAGGCAACGTCATGATAAATGGAGAAAATAATGAAGTTGTCAAGGATTTCATTTTACTTGGATGCATAATCAACACTAATGGAAGCAGCAGTCAGGAAATCAAACGACATATTGCATTGGGCAAATCTGCTGCAAAAGACCTCTTCAAAGTGTTAAAAAGCAAAGATATCACCTTGAAGACAAAGGTGTGCCTGACCCAAACTAAGTTTTCAATCGCCTCATATGCATTCGAAAGCTTGGCAATGAACAAGGAAGACTGAAGAAGAATCAATGCCTTTCAATTATGGTTTTGGCAGAGAATATTGAATATACCATGGACTGCCAAAAGAACGAACAAATCTGTCTTGGAAGAAGTACAGCCAGAATCCTCCTTAAAAGTAAGGATTGCAAGACTTCATCTCACATACTTTGGACATGTTATCAAGAGGGACCAGTCCCTGGAGAAGGACATCATGCTTGATAAAATAGAAGGTTAGCGAAAAAGAGGAAGACCCTCAAGGATATGGACTGACACAGTGACTACAACAATGACCTCAAGCACAACAACGATTGTGAGGATGGTGCAGGACCAGGCAGTGTTTCCTTCTGTTGTATGTAGGGTCACTATGAGGTGGAACCAACTCGATGGCACCTAACAACAACAACTTGATTGAACTAAGAAGCATGTTGCTCACGTGTGTTATATTTTTGTTTTATAGAACCAAAACCCACTGCCATGGAGTCGATTCCAACTCATAGTGACCCCATAGGATTTTCAAGGCTATAAATCTTTATGGAAACAGACTGTTTCATCTTTCTCCCATGGAGCCACTGGTGGTTTCAAATCACTGACCTTTAGATTAGCAGTCGAATACTTCAACCACTGCACCACCAGGGCTACTTCTTCTATTCTAAACCCATGTGTTATTGTTTGTTCTATAAACCTGTCTAATCTTTGGCTCCCCACACGTCTGTCAGTTTATTATACTGTGGTGGCTTGTGTGTTGCTATGATGCTGGAAGCTATGCCACCAGTATTCAAATACTTGCAGGGTCAACCATGATGACCATGGTGGATAGGTTTCAGCTGAGCTTCCAGACTAAGACAGACTAGGAAGGACCTGGAGGTCTACTTCTTAAAAATATTAGCCTGTGAAAACCTTTGAATAGCAGCAGAGCATTGTCTGTATAGTTCCAGAAGATAAGCCTCTCAGGTTGGAAGTCTCTCAAAATATGACTGAGGAAGAGCTGCCTCCTCAAAGTAGAGTTGACCTTAATGACGTAGATGGAGTCAAGCTTTTGGTACCTTCATCTGCTGATATGACACTACTCAAAATGAGAAGAATCAGCTGCAAACATTCATTAATATTAGGAACTTGGAATGTATGAAGTATGAATCTAGGAAAATTGGAAATTGTCAAAAATGAATGGATTGCAAAACACTGACATCCTAGGCATTAGTGAGCTAATTTTGAATCAGACGATCATATGGTCTACTATGCCAGGAATGACAAATTGAAGAGGAATGGTGTCACATTCATCAAAAAGAACATTTCAAGATCTATCCTATGGTACAACGCTGTCAGTGATAGGATAATATGTATATGCCTACAAGGAAGACCAGTTAATTCGACTATTATTCAAGTTTACGTACCAGCTACTAATGCCAAATACGACAAAATTGAAGATTTCTACAGACTTCTGCAGTCTGAAATTCATCGAACATGCAATCAAGATGCATTCATAATTACTGATGTTTGGATTGCAAAAGTTGGAAACAAAGAAGGATCAGTAGTTGGGAAATATGGGCCTGGTGGTAGAAACGACGCCAAAGATCGCACTACAGAATTTTTCAAGACCAACGACTTATTCATTGGAAATACCTTTTCCACCAACATAAAGGGCAACTATGCATGTGGAAGAAATCCTGGTGGAGTATTGGTTAAGAGCTACGGCTGCTAACTAAAAGATCGGCAGTCCAAATCCACCAGACACTCCTTGGAAACTCTATGGGGCAGGTCTACTCTGTTCTTTAGGGTTGCTATAGTTGGAATCCACTCGACAGCAATGGGTTTTTGTTTTGGTATGCATGTGGACCTCGCCAGATGTAATATACAGGAACCAAATCAACTACATCTGTGGAAAGATGATGGAAAAGCTCAATACCATCACTCAGAACAAGGCCAGGGGCTGACTGTGGAACAGACCATCAATTGCTCATATGCAAGTTCAAGTTGAAGCTGAAGAAAATTAAAAGAAGTCCACAGGAGCCTAAGTACCACCTTGACTATATCTCGCCTAAATTTAGAGACCATCTCAAGAATAGATTTGAAGCATTGAAGACTAGTGACCGAAAACCAGAAGAGTTGTGGAGGTCATTAAAAAGACAGAAAAGAAAGAAAAAACCAAAATTGATGCCAGAAGAGACTCTGCAACTTGCTCTTGAACGTCAAGTATCTAAAGTGAATGGAAGAAATGATAAAGCATAAGAGCTGAACAGAAGATTTCAAAGGGAAGCTGGAGAAGACAAAGTAAAGTATTATAATGAAATGTGCAAAGACCTGGAGTTAGAAAACCAAAAGGGACGAACACACTCAGCATTTCTCAAGCTGAAATAACTGAAAAAAAAATTCAAGCTTCAAGTTGCAATACTGAAGGATTTATAGGCAAAAACTGAATGATGCAAGAAGCATCAAAAGCTTTACTCTTTTCACATCATTAAAGTCGCCTCTACTTTGAAGAGACAGTTCTTCCTCAGTCATAATTTGAGTGCCTTCCAACCTGAAGGGCTCATCATCTGGCACTGTATCAGACAATGTTCCACTGCTATCCATAAAGTCTTCACTGGTTAATTATTTTCAGAAATAGATCACCACGTCCTTCTTTCTAGTCCGTCTTAGTTTGGAAGCTCCACTGAAACCTATCCACCATGGGTGACCCTGCAGGTATTTGAAATACCGGTGCCATAGCTTCCAGCATCACAGCAACACACAAGCCACCACAGTACAACAAACCGACAGACAAGTGGTGGTGCATATGTGTACCACATTTTATTAACCTATTCATCTGTTGGTGGACATTTAGGCTGTGCCCACCTTTTGGCTATTGTGAATAGGGCTGCAATGAATATCGGTGTACAAGTATCTGTTTGCCTTCCTACTTTTAATTCTTTTGGGTATATACCTAAGAGTGGAATTGCTGGATCATATAGTAGTTCTATATATATAAGTTTCTGAGAACCTACTAAATTGTTCTCCACAGCAGCTGTACCATTTTACAGTCCCACTAGCAATGGATGAGGGTTCCCGTTTCTCCACATCCTTGCCAGTACCTACAATAACATTCTTAAGAGGTCTGCCCCACAGTTAGAGGTCAGCTAATTGCTGTTGTCTGATGAGTTCTAGCTCTTTTCCAAAACTGGGCTTGGGATGTTAACTCTCTTCTGGAAATTAGGTAGGCATTCAGATGATGAAAAATATTTGTCAGTAGGCATTCAGTTCAAGTCAACACAGATTTCAACTCAACACATCTCAGAAGAGGGAAATCTATAAATGAGGCAACATTTTTTTTTCCAGCCAGACCAGGTATGAGATTCTGATCCAAAAGCAGCCAACTTAAGCCTCCAGGCATAAAAGATCGCTTGGAGTATAAAGCTCCTCCCAAATAGAGATCAGTTTGATCAGAGTCTCATTTCCAGGAATTAAATTGAGAACCAACAAGAAAATCAAGCAGTTGGCAGGGAAAGCTGAAATTGAAAAGGTTCACACAGAAAATCCTGCAGGGGCCTCAGAGAGAACATGTGAGCTAAGGTTATAAATAAACAAGAGTTGTAAGGTAGCAGAAACTGTAAAGAAGCAAGAAGCTATAAGGACAGAAGCAATAGTGTAGGCAATGGACCAGCAGGCAGGGTTCTGTATAAGACTGAGCAGATTGCGCCTTGCACAGGGTGCCTGGCTGAGGCCGAAGTGGGGACCAAAATCCAGCAACCACTCCTCTCACCAAACTGTGCCTCTAAAGTGTGGCTGTGTCCACCCAGAGGAAGGGAAATGCAACGGTCCTATGAGAAAAAACGTAGACTGATTCAGAATGAAAATGAAGCAAAGATTAAAAATAAAAAAAGTTAAGCCCCATAATGGTGTGCAAACTCCTGTTGGCGAGGTCCCTATGTCTGTCTGGGTTGCTGATTGACCGTCCTGTTCCAAACTCCTTGAGATCTGATTTTTCTGTCATTCAGACACATATCATGAGAACTGTTTGTCAGGTTCCCCTGAGGCTTGGCTGAGACTCCTGTTTCCAGTATCCTTATGTGTATCCTTAGCAGGCATTGGTGGTGCAGGCGAAATCTCACCTTCCATGCAGGAGACCTGGGTTCAATTCCTGGCCAATGTACCTCATGTACAACCACCACCTGTCTGTCCGTGGAGGCTTGGGTGTTGTTATGTCTGATGCTGAACAGGTTTCAGTGGAGCTTCCAGACTCAGATGGACTAGGAAGAAAGGCTAGTGATGTACCTCAGAAAATCAGCCAATGAAAACCCTATGGATCACAATGATCTCATCTGCAACCAACCATGGGAATGACACATTACCGGAAAGCAATTTGTCCCGTGGTGTTTTGGGTCACCCTGAGTCAGGTGCCCACTTGACTGCAGCTAACAACAACAAATGTATATGCTTTAAAAAGAAAATCACTAAAAGTTAAATTGTGACTGAGTCTGTTTTTTCAACCCAGAGAGTCTGCCTAAAAGGAACATCAATGTGAGATAGTTTGCCTACCATTCAGCCTCAATTTTCCTTCATAACATTTTGGAATATGCTAACATGAACAACTTTTCTTCTGTGATTGTATTAGTTTCCTATTGCTGCTGTAACAAATTGCCACACACTTATTAGCTTAAAACAACACAAATTTCTTATTTTACAGTCCTAAAGGTCAGAAGTTCAAAACGGAGTCAGTAGACATGTGTCCCTTCTGGAAGCTCTGGGAAGGGGGGCTGTCCACTTCGTTTTCTTTTCCACCCATTAGAGGCTGCTCATGTTCCTTGGCTCATGGCCTCCTCTTCCATCTTCAAAGCCAGCGATCATCACCACCCCCAATCTCTCTGTCATCACATCTCCTCTGACTTTCCTGCCATGCTCTTTTACTTAGTAGGATCTTCATGATTACATAGGGTCCACCCTAATAATCAAGGATAATCTCCCCATTTCAAGATCCTTAACTTAATCATGTCTGCGAAGTCCCCTTTGCCATGTGAGGTAAGATATTCACAGGTTCTGAGGTTTAGGACATAGACATCTTGAGGGACAATTATTCTGCTTCCCACAGCAATCAAATAAATGCCCCTGCCTCATGACTTACTTTCTCAAATCCCTTCATGTGGATGAGTAATTTATTTCTTTTGCATAATTTGCTCCCTTTTGGGTTTCCTCAGTGGAACTACAAAGTTTCCTGGTTTGAGTTTTTTTTCTCCAATATTTTATCAGGGAAATTTTCAAACATACGGAAAAGTTAAACAATTACACACCCAAAATCTTTATACCCAATGTGTAGATTCCACTGAAATTTTTGCTATATTTGCTTTGTCACAGAGCTACCCACACGTCCATCTCTTTATCTATCAATCTATCTGACTGTTTGATGCACTTCAATGTAAATTGCAGACATCAGTACACCTTACTCCCAGGAAGTTCCTTCATAATCCCTCCCAGCCATCCCCTGTCCACACACTCCCAGAAGCCATGACTGCTGTGATATTTTTCAATATAGACTTGAGTCTGATTTTTTAAATTACCATATTAATATGAAAACTAAAGAGAATGGGATTGTAGTAATCAATTACCAGTTTGAATGTGGTTTGCTTTGCCACATCTTTCTCCCGCAGAGTGGCTGATGGATTCGAACCATTAGTTAGCAGCCCAGTGCTTTAACAACATTGCCTGTAACCACTTGTTAATCAGATGTTACCCTGGACGTATTCACTGAAATATTCTATGAATAAGGATTAGGTTTGTTGCATAAAATAAAAACACAAAACAATAGTAACTTAAAGGTCTAATCATTATTTAATATTGATCAAAAGACAGAGCCTGTCCAGAGTTTTTTGTTTTTTGGTGTTTGGGGACAGGAGTGGGTGGAAGGGATAGAAAAACTACCTCCACTAAAAAGATTTAAAGGAACAGTGGAAGAACAAAATATAAAGATTTTTTATGATTACACCCCATGAGTCCTTATGCAATATACCAGTTAATTCATGTGTAAGCACTCAGCTGCTAACCGAGAGTTCGGAGGTTTGAACCCATCAGCCACTCCGCAGGAGAAAGATGTAGCAGTCTGCTTCCGTAAAGATTACAGCCTTGGAAACCTATGGAGCAGTTCTACTCTGTCCTGCAGGGTCACTGTGGGTCAGAATCAACTCAACAGCCATGGGTTATAGTGTGAACACATGGTTTGAGAAGGCAACAAACCACAGTGGAAAGAATATGAGCTTTTGAGTCAGACAAATCTGGATTTTACATGTAGCAGCTGCCTATTTTTGATACTTCATGTAACACTTCAGAATCAAACAAACTATCTGCATCCAAATCTTTGTTTCCATCTCTGTTTTTGGGATAACCCAAATGAAGACAATATCTGTCACTATCTCTCCTGCCACCTCCTTAGTCCAAGTCACCATTATCTCTTGCTTTGAAAGCTGCAATAACCTCCTAACTGATAATGCTTCTTCACATTTATTCTCCACACAGGAGTCAGAATGATTGGTTATAAATTAGATAATCTCACAGCCCTGCTTAAAAACCTTTCCATTGTTTTCATCTACGCCTGAAACAAAACCCAAATTCCTTCCAGCCTACCCCCAAACGTCATCTCCTACCTCCCTCTACCCCTCACTATGCTGTGGCATCCTTAGATTTCTTTCTTGAAAAACATGCAAAGACTGTTCAACCCTCAGTAGCTTTATACTTATTCATCCCTTTGCCTGGAGTTCTCATCTTCCAGATATTGAATGACTAGCTCTTTCCATAATTGGCTCTTTTGTTTTTGTCAGGTTCCAACTAAAACTTCACCTTGTCAACTAAAACTTGACCTTTTCAGAGAAGATGTCAGTCCCCTGAAATCAGAGGAGGCCTGAGGGCCCCTGGTACATTGCTGTTAGGTGCCTTCAAGTCGGTTCCTACTTACAGCAACCCATGCACAACAGAACGAAATACTGCCTGGTCCTGTGCCATCCTCCCAGTCTTTGCTGTGTTTGAGCCCATTGTAGCAGCCATTGTGTCAATCCTTCTCATTGAGGGTTTTCGTTTTTTTACCTAACTCTCTACTTTACCAAGCATGATGTCCTTCCCAAGACTGGTCCCTCTTGATAACATGTCCAAAGTAAGCAAGACAAAGTCTCACTATCCTTGCTTCTAAGGAGCACTCTAGCTGTACTTCTACCAAGACATATTTGTTCTTTCTTCTGGCAGTCCATGGTATATTCAATATTCTTCACCAACACCATAATTCAAATGCATCAATTCTTCTTCAGTCTTCCTTATTCATTGTCCAGCTTTCACATGCATATGAGCCAATTGAAAATACCATGGCTTGGGTCAAGTGCACCTTAGTCTTCAAAGTGACATCTTTACTTTTTAACACTATATAGGTCTTTTGCAGCAGATTTGCCCAATGCAATACATTGTTTGATTTCTCGACTGCTGCTTTCATGGGAGTTGATTGTGGATCCAAGTAAAACGAAATCCTTGACAACTTCAGAAGCTCTGGTGGTACAGTGTTTAAAGTGCTTGACTACTAACCAAAAGGTCTTTGGTTCAAACCCACCAACTGCTCTGGGGGAGAAAGATGTGTCAGTCTGCTTCTGTAAAGATTTACAGCCTAAGAAACCCTATGGGGCACTCCTACTCTGTCCTATAGGGTTGCTATGAGTTGGACTCAATGGCAAGGGTTTTTTTTTTGACAACTTTAATATTTTCTCCACTTATGTAATGTTGCTTATTGGTCCACTTGTGAGGATTTCTGTTTATGTTAAGATGCAATCCATATTGAAGGTGGTAGCTGTTGATCTTCATCAGTGAGTGCTTCAAGCCTTCTTCATTTCAGCAAGCAAGGTAGTATCATCTGCATATTGCAGGTTGTTAATGAGTCTTCCTCCAATCCTGATACTGAGTTCTTCTTCATGTAGTCCAGCTTCTCAGATTATTTGCTCAACAAAAATTGTGAACGTAGGGTGAAAAGATACAACCCTGATGCACAACTTTCCTGATTTTAAACCACTTATTCTGTTCAAACAACTGCATCCTGGTCTATGTACAGGTTCCGCATGAGCACAATAAAGTGTTGTGGAATTCCCATTCTTCAAAATATTATCCATAATTTCTTATGATCCACACAGCTGAATGCTGTTGCATACTCAATAAAGCACAGGTTAACATCTTTCTGGTGTTGTCTGCTTTCAGCCAAGATCCATCTGACATCAGCAATGATAGCTCTCATTCCCTGTCCTCTTCTGAATCTGCCTTGAATTTCTAACAGTTCCCTGTCGATGTACTGCTGCAACTGTTTTTGAATTACCGTCATCATAATTTTACTTCCATGTTATAGTAATGACGTTTTTCGATAAAATTTCCGCATTCCATTATATCACCTTTCTTTGGTTTGGGCACAAATATGGGTCTCTTCCAGTCAGTTGGCCAGGTAGCTGTCTTCCAAATTTCTTGACACAGATAAGTGAGCACTTCCAGGGTTGCATCTGTTTGCTGAAACATTTCACTTGGTATTCTGTCAATTCCTGGAGCCTATTTTTTGGTCAATGCCTTCAGTGTAGCTTAGACTTCTTCCTTCAGTATCATTGGTTCTTGATCATATGCTGCCTCCTGAAATGGCTGAATGTTGACCTTTTTTTTTTGGTACAGTGACTCTGTGTATTACTTCCATCTTCTTTTGATGCTTCCTGAGTCATTCAATATTTTGTCCATAGAATCCTTAAATATTGCAACTTGAGGCTTGAGTTTTTTCTTCAGTTCTTTCAGCTTGAGAAATGCTGAGCATGTTCTTCCCTTTTGGTTTGCTATCTCCAGGTCTTTGGACATTTCATTATAATGTTTTTACTTAGTCTTCTCGAGCTTCCCTTTGAAATCTTCTGTTCGGCTCTTTTACTTCATCATTTCTTCCTTTTGCTTTAGCTACTCGACATTCAAGAACAAGTTTCAGAGTCTCTTCTGATACCATTTTGGTCTCTTCTATCTTTTTAATGAACTTTTGCTTTCTTCATGCATGATGTCCTTGATGTCTTCCCACAACTCATCTGTGTTCCATGCGTCAAAACTATTCTTGAGATGGTCTCTAAATACAGGTGGGATATACTCAAGGTAGTACTTTGGCTTTAGTGAACTTGTTTTAATTTTCTTCAGCTTCAACTTGAACTTGC
Source organism: Dugong dugon (assembly GCA_030035585.1). Taxonomy (NCBI): domain Eukaryota; kingdom Metazoa; phylum Chordata; class Mammalia; order Sirenia; family Dugongidae; genus Dugong; species Dugong dugon. The sequence goes on along the minus strand of CM057480.1, from coordinate 12,615,930 downwards.
ATATGAGCAACTGATGGTCTGTTGTGCAGTTAGCCTCTGGATTTGTTCTGACTAATGATATTGAGCTTCTCTGTCATCTCTTTCCAGAGATGTAGTCAATTTGATTCCTGTGTATTCCGTTTGGCAAGGTCCACGTGTATAGTTGTCGTTTATGTTGTTGAAAAAAAAGTATTTCCAATAAATAAGTTGTTGGTCTTGCAAAATTCTATCATGTGACCTCCAGAGTCATTTCTCTCACCAAGGCCATATTTTCCAACTACCAATCCTTCCCCTTTGTTTCCAACTTCTGCATTCCATTCATCAGTAATTATCATTGCCATCTTGATTGCATGTTTGATCAATTTCAGACTGCAGAAGTTGGTAAAAATCTTCAATTTCTTCATCTTTGACATTAGAGGTTGGTGTGTAAATTTGAATAATAGTTGTATTAACTGGTCTTCCTTATAGGCATATGAATATTATCCTATCACTGACAGCACTGTACTTCAGGATACATCTTGAAATGTTCTTTTTGACAATGAATGTGATGTCATTCCTCTTCAATTTGTCATTCCTGGCATAGTAAACCATATGACTGCCTGATTTAAAATGGCCAATACCAGTCTATTTCAGGTCACTAATGCCTAGAAGGAGCCCTGGTGGTGCAGTGGCTAAGAGCTACCATGAACTACGGCTGCTAAGCAAAAGGTCGGCAGTTCGAATCCACTAGCCACTCCCTAGAAACCCTATGGGGCAGTTCTATTCTGTCCTATAGGGTCTCTATGAGTCAGAATCAACTTCAAAGCAACGGGTTTAGTTTGTTTTTTTGTAATGCCTACGATATCGATCTTTATGCATTCCATTTCATTTTTGATGACTTCCAATTTTCCTTGATTCATATTTCATACTTTCTGTGTTCTGATTCCTAATGGGTGTTTACAGCTGTTTCTTCTCATTTCAAGTGATACTACAAGAGCAAATGAAGGTCCGTAAAGCTTCATTCCATCCACGTCATTAAGGTTGACTCTACTTTGAAGAGGCAGCTCTTTCTCCAGTCATATTTTGAATACCTTCTAATCTGAGGGGCTCATCTTCTGGCACTATATCAGACAATGTTCCACTGTTATCCACAAGGTTTTGGCTCCCCAGTTTTTTCAGAAGTAGATTACCAGGTCCTTCCTTCCAGTCTGTCTTAGTCTGGGAGCTCCAATGATATCTGTCCATCATGAGTGACTTTGCTGGTATTTGAAATACTCATGGCATAGCTTCCGCCATCACAGTATGACAGACTGACAGAGGTGGCCTAAGGGCCAGTGGTATAGGACACCAAAAAGATTTGTCACATAAATAGAAGGATGCAAGAGATATTTTTTCAGGACAAACATTCTCCCCCTTCGACAGGAATGGAAACTGGTCAGAGTCTCAGAGACTTCTTAGATCCTATAGTTATTTGGGTAGAGCACTGAAACTGGGATGCACATCTTTTGTTAAAAATGGTAGCAAATGATGACTGCTTTTTCCTTCTCTCCCACTCTCACTGTACTAGACCCTTTACTGGGCACTTGATGTTTGTATCTCAAACTCACACAAATTCTCTTAAATAAAGCACCCACCAGGCCTCTGGATTTTCTCCATAAATCTTACGATGATAAAAATTTTCTGATTTGTTTACTTGTTGATTTTCCATCTCTTCCTACCAGATGAACATTTGTTAAGGGCAAAGATATCTCATTTACCACTGAACACCCCCCCCCAACATATTGCTTGGCATAATAAATGTTTGTTGAACAAGCAAATTATTAAAATAGATAGAAGCAATTCACAAATGAAGAAATGCAACTAAAAAAAATTCCAAAAACATACCCTCGTCCCAGTAATCAAAGAAACATGATGTAAAATAATGAAGTGCTTTACATAATAACTCCAAATTAAAATGTTTCCTTTTTAATCATGCTAGCAAGGGTACAGTCATTTTTATAAACCAGTACAAATCTTCTAGAATATAATTTGGTAATATGTACTAGCAATAATAAAAATGTCCATACCCTTTGACATAGCCATACTGCCTTTGAAAATTTATTCTAAGGAAATGATATAAATAAATACGTGGAAAATCTCTATGCATAAGGATTTTTACTGAGGCTCTATTTGCAATGTACATACTGAAGCAGATAAATTATACTATATTTACTTGTATGAACAGGAATTAAAAACAATGGTTATGAAGGCAAACTAACACCATGCAAATATAGCCATGTTATAAAATTCTAAAAGATACTAAAATGTATGCATACTATGATCGCAAATACGAAAAAAAAATGAGAAGGTGAAGTACACAAACATAATAGGAGAGAAGCTGGTGAGATTAAAAGCGATTTTTAAACTTCATTTTTCAAACTGTGTTTCCACTTTTACCCACAACAGGGTCTAGAGAAAGCTAATAGAATGCTCTGGGACTCAGTTTCGTCGCCTCTAAAATGAGGTTTGTAATACACACATACACACACAAACCCATTGCCATCCAGTCGATTCCCACTCACGGTGGTTAGTAGTTAAGCGCAAACCGTGTGCGCCACCGAGAGACCTCTTAACATCCACAGGAGATATATACGAAAGTGCTTTCTAAAATTCAAAACGGTTAATTGCTCTACAAATTAATGTTAGTTATTTCTTAAATAATGCATAGTTTTCTACTTTGTTTCCTCAAATAAACTGGTTTGAAGATAAAAAGACAGTTCATTTATTCACTTATACAATAATCAGCCCTTGATATATGCCAGAAACTACTAAATCCTGTGGGGGAATATGCCGGTGCTTGTCTTAAAAGACCTGTACAACAAGTGAAGAGATAAGATACGCAGTACCTAATCACAAAGCAAAGTCGGATGGGATAACTGCCCTAAGGGAGATACAAAATCCAAAGGCGTCTATCTGAGAAGTCAATGATTTCCAGTCGCTCATCATAGGATATTTTGTTGCTTTCAATGTGTTGTTAATACTGAGAGATGTATCAGTCGGAGTAGACTGTTACATGCCCCCAAATCTCAAAAGTACAAAGCAGAACAAGACCAGATGGGCAACACCTGCCCAAAAGCAAAGACAAGAAGGCAGAAAGGGACAGAAAAACTGGACAAACGGGCACAGAAAACCAGGCTGGAAAGGGAAAGGGGGAGCGTGTTGACACGTTGTGGGGATTGCAACCAATGTCACAAAACGATTTGTATATAAATCTTTGAAAGAAAAACTAATTTACGTAAACTTTCACCTAAAAAGCAGCCCTGGTGGCGCAGTGGTTACGACGCTCCTTGGAAACAAATGCTGTAGAGCAGTTCTGCTCTGTCCTATAGGGTTACTATGAGTCAGAATTGACTCAAGGGCAACAGGTTTACCTAAAACACAGTCTTTTTTAAAAAAAAGAATATTTGGGAAAGGATCAATTTGATACAATCGGTTCTTTAAAAAAAAGTCGTGACTCTCAGGGGAAAAAAAAGGTGCAAAGCAGATATTCCTGGCTGGGTGGCTTGTTTGGGTATTTCCTCTAAGCCCTGGTGGTGCAATGGTTAAAGTGCTCAGCTCCACTCCTAGGGACAGTTCTGTTTTGTTCTGTCCTGTAGGGTCGCTATGAGTTGGAATTGACTTGAGGGAAGAGGGTTTTTCTCTAAGCAATGACTCAGGGATCCAAGTGCTTCCATTTTTTTCCTCTCTCCCCTTTCAGACAGTGTATTTTATGTTTACAAATCCTGACAAACATGGAACAAGTGTTTCTCAATAGAGGGTTTTTTTTTTCTTTTCTCCTTTTTTTTATTGTGCTTTAGATGAAGGTTTACAGAGCAGACTAGTTTCTCATTAAACAATTAATACACATATTGTTTTGTGACGTTGGTTACCAACCCCACGACAGGTCAACACTGTCTCCTTCTCGACCTTCAATTCCCCATTACCAGGTTTCCTGTCCCCGCCTGCCTTCTTGTCCTTGCCCCTGGGCTGGGGTGCCCATTCAGTCTCGTTTTGTTTCATAGGCCTGTCTAATCTTTGGCTGAAGGGTGAACCTCAGGAGTGACTTCAGTACTGAGTTAAAAGGGTGTCCTGGGACCATAATCTTGGGGTTCAATAGGTTTTCAGTGGTAGGTGCAACAGATTTCTTTGAGTCTCCATTTCCCTTTCCTCCTATTCCCTGGTGACTACTAATCTTCTTTTGAGTCAATGGATTCATCTATTCTAGATATTTCATATAAGTGGATCATACAATATTTGTACTTTGTGCCTGGCTTATTTCACTTAGCATAATATTTTCAAGGTTCATTAATGTGGTGGTATGTATCAGAACTCCACTTCTCTTTATAGCTCAGTCATGCTCCATTTTGTTCATCCATTCATCTGTTGACGGGCACTTGGGTTGTTTCCACTCTTTGGCTATTGTGAATAATGCTGCAGTGAGCATCGGTGTACTGTCTGAGTCACTACTTTCAATTCTTTTGGCTATATACCTAGGACTGGAATTGTTGGATCATACATACAGTAATCCTATGTTGAATTTTTTAAGGAACCAGCCCCATCCTAAAAATAAGGGACAGGAAAATATAGACCCTGTCTGGAAAATAATTTCCCAGCACCAACTCTATACTATGGTCATGGTGGGCAGCCAACCATCTCTGCCATAGGAGGCAATAAGAGAGTGGATTCAATGTAGAACCCCTGGATTCAAATCTCTGCTGTCAAATTTAAAAAAAAAACAAAATTTGGACATAGGTAAGGAGAGTCTTTATTCTAAGGTATTATTGCAAGAAGGAAGGAAGAAACTATTGCAACAGCAGGAGAGGGATTATCGCAATGGGAGAATGCTCCAACCATGTGATCTACAAGCATCTCAGAGTTAGGCAGAAAGGGGCTTTTCTGTTACAGGGGGAGAAAACAAACTAGAAATAACTGGGTACGAGGAAGTGGGATGAACAGGATGAACAGGTAGAGGTAACAGTGACCTGACAGTCTATCACAGGGTGTTTTATGCTGGACGTCAGCCCATTCTTGAGAGACGCCAATTAAGAAGGGATTGTATCCTCGCTAAGGCTGAGGGTGGGTCAAAGTTCAGGGGTCTAGGGAAGGAGAAAATTCACCAAAGTTTGGTTAACAAGTATTTTGTTCCAACTGATCAGTGAGGACAAAACCATCCAGTTAATCCATTACGAGACAAAGAATAGGAATTTCAAAGGTCTGTGTCAGGTCTTGTCATAGGTAAACAGGAGCCGTCTGTGAATCTTATCTAAGTCATATGGGACAGGCTATTTCTTTACAATGAGATGTTTCCTGGAACACAAAGAAGAGTGGGGCCATTTCTTAATGATTGCTGTTTACCAGGATCACAGGACTCAAGTAAACGTCAACATTGTCAAGTCACCACTGCAGCCTCCTCATCTTCCATGACCCATAAAATCTTCCCACGTGAGATCATTTATCCTTCATCTCCCGACCAGCAAGTTTAGAAAACGTTTGCTAAAGATGGCAGAGCCACAAGACGGAAAAAAACCAAGTCGCTGAATCCCTCGCTGTTTCTGTTCATCAGAAACATTTATTTAGACTTTACATACATGAGAAATAAACTTCTATTGTGTTAAGCCACTAAAATTACTTTTTGTTTGTTTCGTTACGGAAGCTGGAAGTACTTAATCTTTCTCAACTTTGGAAGGTTTGGTTTAAATATTTACCAAAAACCTCTTAACATCATGCCTGATACGTAGCAAGCCCTCAATAAATGTTAGCTATCATTATAAATATCATTCAATAACGGAGTCCATGGATGGTGCAAACGTTTAACTGCTCAACTGCTAACCAAAAGGTTGGAAGTTCAAGTCCACCCAGAGACACCTTGGAAGAAGGCTTGGCAATCTGCTTCCAACAAAAGCAGCCTTGAAAACAAGATGGAGCACCGTTCTACTCTGACATACATAGGGTCACCATGAGTTGGAGTCAACAGTAACTGGTGTGGTTTTGTTTGTTTGTTTTGTTTTTTTCTGGTATTAGGACAAAAAAAGCCTGACTGAGGAAAGGACATTTGAATCATGCCTTGAGATACTAGGAAGATTTCAACTTGCCAAAGGTCTAAAAGACAGCATTTCAAATGGGATTTATGACGTAGTCACTCCAGAGAGGAGAGATGGGTCCATTTCACTGGACAGCTGGGTAGGTGGGGGGAAGTAATGGAGGATAAGATGGGAAAGTTGATTGCTGCCCAACTGAATTAAATATTGCATTGAAACTGAAGCTTGGGTGATAGCCAAAGGTATCGAAAAGAGTATTAATATGCAGATTCAGGGGACCCTGTGATTTGTGCCATTTTTTTTCCTAAAGAAATCCGCTGACAGTTGTTGAATTCATTGAGGAAGCCTAGACTGGCACCAAGTCCAATAAATGCTGGTGAAGAAGGTAGGGAAAGGGGAAACGTGAAAGCATCTTGGAATCGGAAGTGTAAGAAAAGAATAAGGCACTATCAGCAGCAGCAGCTCGGACAACGGCTCTGTTTCGTGACAATGAGGTTGTTAATATTCACTCAAGGTATATGTATATGAAAGTGCCTTCTGAAATTATAAATAATTAAAAACTAAAACCAAACCTGTGTCGAGTCGATTCCAACTCATAGTGACCTTATGGGACAGAGTAGAAATGCTCCATAGGGTTTCCAAGGAGCGGCTGGTGGATTTGAACTGCCGACCTTTTAGTGAGCAGTCTAGCTCTTAACCACTGTACCACCAGGGTTCCAAATAGTTAATTGCTATACAAATTAATGTTAGCTATTCCTTAAATAATCCATAGTTTACTACTTTGCTTCCTCGGGGGCCTCTGTCTCTCCTCCCCTTAGGCACTTATCTATTGAGTGACTTCCCTGAGCCAGGCAGTGTCCTAGGCACTGGGGATACAACAGCGAATGAGATATCATCGGCCCTCAAGAAGTACCACCCACTAGTTATCTGTCTTCCCTAAGCTTAACCCTGTTGTCTCAGTTTGGGTCCCCCATGAAATAGACCCCAAGGCAAGGATTCCAGTATAACTTGTTTATTTGGGAGGTACAGAAGAAGTGAATGAAGCCCTCGTGGCACAATGGTTAAGTGCTCGGCTGCTAACCAAAAGGTTGGTGGTTCATACCTGCCCAGTGGCTCCATGGGAGAAAGATGTGGTGATCTGTTGCCGTAAAGTTTACAGCCTGGAAAACCCTACGGAGCATTTGTACTCTGTCACATCGGGTCATGGTAAGTCGAAATCCACTCAGTGGCACCTAACAACAGGAGAAGTGAGACAGATGAGAAAAGGCATTCAAGACAGGATGCGTTACCGATCCACTGTGGGTAAATCAGAGTTTAACCCCACGGGGAAACAGTGTAAAACTCACTTAATGGTTATCCCTCCTAAAGGGCAAGACAGCTGAGGTTTTTATATGTCAAGTTCCCTTAGGGTTGTTAATTACCAGCATTCCCAGCCTGCCTTGCAAAGGGACCTTCTCCAGCTCCCAATAAAGTCCTCCGGAGAAGAGGTGGGTGGAATTCAGCTGAAGAGAACCGAAGTGGGGACCTCCAAGGGACATGAGCAGAGCACATGCAGCATTCACCCAATGTCCTAAAATAGGTGATCCCTTACTCCTTTGCTTTTTTATTGGGGTGGGGGCGTGCGTAAGGCATGTGGACTTTCCTAAGCCCCAACTGAGTTGGTAAAGACTATCTCTGGCTGATGGATGAGTGAAGGAAAACTATAGACTGATTTCAATATTCATCTATTTACCCAGCTCCGTCACCGTTTCCTCTTAAACCCACCGGGTTCTTTAATCCCAAAGGTTGTGTGCACAGGAGAAAGCATGAAGGTAAGCGGCAAACCTCAAATCTAATACCTGTCATGTATTTGGTCCTTACTAGGGGTCAAGTATGCCTATCATTATCCATCAACAGCTATTAGTTAGGTATTACTCTATCCAGACTGAGGTAAGTTCACGAAGGCTTAATAAGCTTAAGTGAATGGCAGACCTGGGATTTGAACCCACGTCTATCAGAATCCAGAGCAAATATTCTTAACCACCGCTTTAGGTTTGCACTGTGTTGGAAGGAGTGAGTTTGAACCTCTTAATTCAGCCATGTTCTCGTCCCATGGCACTGGTCCCAGGCTGCTTTCCAGGGGCTATTGGTACTGGGAGAAGAGAGGTCCAAAGGCCTGGTACTGCAAGATCCCTTGAGCAGGAAGAACTGAGCAAACAACCAGGGCTCCTTCCAACAGGGAGAGACCCCTCAGGAAGAGGGCCTTTCTGCTCTACCTGGTGTCCACTCTTAATCTTGCCCAATACATCTCTGACATTCTGAAAATCACAGAAGCCAGGAATATCCTGCCCCAAGCCAGGGAAAAGCTAATTAACTAACAATGTTAGAGAAGGGCAAGTCCAGGGCGATGTTCTTTCTTGGAGACAGCCATCTGTCTCAGCAAGCCAGTCTCATCTAAAAAAGTCTCCTTCTTCTTCTACATCCTTCCCCGCTTTCCACTCTCCCGCTGAATATCTAATAAGCCTTCCTGTCTCCCAGGCTGAGTCCAGACATTTGTAACAGGTGATGTGACAGAAGCACTTCACTATTACTGGCAGTCTTAGTCATCTAGTGCTGCTACAACAGAAATCCCACAAGTGGATGGCTTTAACAAAGAGAAGTTTATTCTCTCATGGTCCAGTAGGCTGCAAGTCCAAATTCAGGGCGTCAGCTCCAGGGGAACGCTTTCTCTGTCGGCTCTGGAGGAAGGTCCATGTCATCAATCTGAGAGCTTCTCTGCACAGGAACCTCAGGTCCAAAGGACCAGCTTTGCTCCCGGCACTGCTTTCTTGGCGGTATGAGGTTCCCATGTGTCTCTGCTTGCTTCTCTCTTTATATCTCAAAAGAGATTGGCTTAAGACACTATCTAATCTTGTCAACCTCATCAGTATAACTGCTGCTAATCCATCTTATTACACCATAGTGATAGAGTTTACAACACATGAGGAAATCACATCAGATTACGAAACGGTACACAATCATACAATACGGGGAATCATGATCCAGCCAAGCCAACATATTTCTGGGGGACACAATTCAATCCATGACACTGGCCTTTCCTGGAATCCAAAGGGAACAGACATTTTCCTCAAACAGAGGAGAGGAACTAATAGGTATTGCACTTTGCCACGGTATCAAGCCCTTCAGTATCATCTGCACATTAGCTCATCTCCTCCTTACAACAGCCCAATGAAGTACTATTACTCCTATTCTTCAGACGAGGCTTGTGGGCATTTGCTGACTGTGAAGTTTGAGTCTGCTTATTTTTGAAGTTTTTCTAAGATACCACACAAAATATCCATTCAGGAAGACCATCAGCATCGCTGTCAAGACCACCAGGCCAGGTCCTATCTGATCTTTTGGGGAAAAGGAATAAGAATCGGCAATATCCTGGATAAAAATATAAACTTCACAAATCTCTTCCATGGGTGAAAATAGGCCAAAGATTGAAGTCCTGGGTGTGTAACTTTCTAGGTTAATCTTTTGATTTTAGGCAGCCACATGTAGGGAGTTTCATCTGAATACCTTCCTTGAAGAAAGCGTGTGCTTGGATTATTAATCAACATTGCATTCTATTAGAGTAGCATCTAATTCCTTTAAAAATATTCAGCGATAGCAAAGCAGCCGAGGGGCGCCTGGGGAGATGTACGCCCTACACTGAGTCCTAAGTGCTGCTTTCTGTGAACCTAGAGGATAAGTAGAAAGTGAGGAGCCCCCTCATTCCCTGGGGGTTCCTGCTTCTCCCCAGGGGCAGCGTTAAGACACTTTCATGACCCTGGTGGCAGGAAGTACAGCCTAGTCTCAGGTTATTGCTCTCAGCAGACACTTCCCCTCAAAATACCAGCTACAAATGCACACATCCTGGATGGCCCAGCACTACCTGACTTTAAAATGAAAATTGTGCCCCTCTCCTGGTCTCCGACACTTATTTCCAAATAGAAGTATCTAAGGCTCTTTCGTTGTCTGTCACAGTGCCTAATGCATAATTAATGTTCTTTAATGAATGGATGGATGCATAGGTTAATTAATGAATGGAAACAAGAAGGAAGGAAGGGAGATTGGGAAGAAGGAAGGAAGGAAGAAAAAACAAAGCTCTCTTCTTCATTAAGTCATGCATAAAGCACTGAGTCAGATTCCCTAGTTCTGTATTCTAGCCCCTTAGTACCTTCAAGAAATTTGGCTGAAGATCATTCAAAAGTGCCTGCAGCAGTATATCAACGGGGAACTGCCAGATAGTCAAGCCAGATTCAGAAGAGGACGTGGAACCAGGGACATACTGCTGATGCCAGGTGGATCTTGGCTGAAAGCAGAGAATACCAGAAAGATGTTTACCTGTGTTTTATTGACTACACAAAGGCACTCGACTGTGTGGATCATAAAAAATTATGGCTAACATTGTGAAGAATGGAAATTTCAGAATACTTAATTGGGCTCGTGAGGAACCTGTATATAGATCAAGAGGCAGTAGTTTAAGCAGAACAAGGGGATACTGTGTGGTTTAAAGTCAGGAAATGTGTGCGTCAGGGTTGTATCCTTTCACCGTAATTATTCAATCTGTATGCTGAACAAATAATTTGAGAAGCTGGACTATATGATTGGAGGAAGACTCATTAACAACCTGCGTTATGAAGATGACACAACCTTGCTTGCTGTAAGTGAAGAGGACTTGAAGCACTTACTGATGAAGATCAAAGACCACAGCCTCCAGTATGGATTACACTTCAACATAAAGGAAACAAAAATCCTCACAACCGGACCAATAAGCAACATCATGATAAACAGAGAAAAGATTGAAGTTGTCAAGGGTTTCATTTTACTTGGCTCCACAATTAACACCCTCAATGGAAGCAGCAGTCAAGAAATCAAATGATGCATGTTGTGGGGTTGGTTACCAATGTTGCGAAACAATATGTGTATTAATTGTTTAATGAGAAGCTAGTTTGCTCTGTAAACCTTCATCTAAAGTACAATAATAAAAAAAAGAAAGAAAACACAGTGAAATATATTGATAAAAGCAGCAGAAATAGCAAAAAAGGTGTTGAACTTTTCTAAATTAAAGGTGAACATTCAAATATTCACATACCTAGGAGTGATGAAGTCTACAGCCTTTGGGACTTTGCTTGTTTATATAATTGTTATGAATTGAATTGTGTCCCCCCAACATACGTTTCAACTTGGCTAGGCCATGATTCCCAGTATAGTGTGATTGTCCACCATTTTGTCATCTGATGTGATTTTCCTGTGTGTTGTATCCTACCTCTATGATGTTAATGAGGCAGGATTATGCAGTAGTTATGCTAATGAGGCAGGATTCAATCTACAAGATTAGGGTGTGTCTTAAATCAATCTCTTCTGAGATACAGAAGAGAGAAACAAGCAGAGAGACAGGAAGACCTCATACCACCAGGAAACCAGAGCCAGGAGAATAGCGCAGCCTTTGGACCTGAGGTTCCTGCACTGAGAAACTCTTTGACTGGGGAAGAAAGGCTTCCCCTGGAGCTGGCACCCTGAATTCAGACTTCTAGCCTCCTAGACTGTGAGAAAATAAACTTCTCTTTGTTAAAAAAAAAAAAAATTAAGAAGCCTGACAACACTAGTGTGCAGTTGAATCGTATCACTTACACATTGCTGGTGGCCGTGTGAATTATTACAACCACTTTGGAAAGTAATTAGGCATTATCCTGCACATTCAGACTTTCACATACTCTCCGGGTAGCCTTTTGTCTCTTTGGTACATATTAATTTTTGTGCAGCAGGAGGCATGTACAAGAATGTACAGGCATAAGTGGGTATAAAGCAACAAAATGGAAACAACCCAAACACCCTTGACAGGAGAAGGGAAAAATAAATGGCCTATGGTTTGTCCAGTGGAATATTATGCAGTGATAACGATGAATGAACTACTGCTCTACGTATCAGCATAGAAAAATCTCAGAAGTATAATTTTGAGTGGAAAAAGCAAGTCCCATAAGATTGCATGCTGTAATGATGCCCTTTACGTAATGTTCAAAAACGAGCAAAACCGAGGAATATTTTCTTTAGGCATATACGCATCACACAAGAAGAAAAGAAATCAATCATATTGGGCAAATCTGCTGCAAAAGACCTCGTTAAAGTGTTGAAAAGTAAAGATGTCACCTTGAAGACTAAGGTGCACCTCACCCAAGCTTGGGTGGCATCATAAATCCAGTAAGCCATGATCATGAAGACTTAGGTTATGTGCCACCGTTCATTTTCTTCTGCACCTTATAAGTTTTAATAGATACAGGTTTCAAAGAGACTAAGGTTTGCTGGATATAATTAGTAGTGCCAGAAGGAAAAGCAACACTTGCTTTTGGCTTCCAATGTGTAGTATGTTAGATCTGGAAAGTACTTTAGAGATTATCCTATATAGAGTGCTACTAGCTCAGGCTATTTTAATATGAAAACTTAACTGTTTCATTTTCTTTCTTTTCTTTTCAGAATGAAAGGTTCATGTTTTCCTATACCTCCAAGGAAAGTTTGAAAACTGAGCAACAAGTCCTTCAGTTATAGTGTCTGGGCCTGGGTTCAGTAAACTATCAAACTTTTCTGGGAAAGGCGTGCCAAAATCCTAAGAAAGTTTCCATAGCAGGAGAAGCCAGCTACATAGGAAGAGCCAGGTGAGTGGAACTAGTCAACTTCACTGCATTGTTGAAGTATCTAAGAACCACATGGAAGCTGATCTATTGCCTCCAACTATCAACTCTTCACATGCAGAAGGATGGATATTTCATCCCCCAGGTTGGAGGACTTTACCAACTGTGTCTCCATTGAGTGAACAGTGAAGACTTAACTCTGTCAGTATGTGAAGATGGTGGAGTAGTCAGGTGCTTCCCATGGACCCTCTTACAACAAAGACCCAAAAAAATAAGTGAATCTATTATATATGACGATCTAGGAGCCCTGAACATCTAAGGCAAAGTTGAGGAACTGACTGAGTGGCAGGGGGAGGGAGAGACAGTTTGGAAGCAGCGAGGAGTTGCCAGACCTGACCTGGCGAGAGCCTGAGCCCTTCAGGCCTGACCAGCTCATGGGTGAGCGGTGAGGCAGGCAAGCAGTGGTACTCGGGAGAGACCCAGCACCAGAGAGTCTACACAGCCACCCAGAACCAGTGGGAAGCAGCCCTGGATCAGCGAAAGATAAGTACTTGCTTACGGCCTACTGCGCAGATCAAAAACATCCCCCTTAGGGGAAAACCTCTCTCCCATTTACCTCCCTGCTCCCTGCTCTGCACTGGGTCCTGGACCAGCTTCAGCTATTGCCAAGTCCCCCAGGCCAGAAGTAGGATCCGTCACACAACCTGAGCCATTCTCCCAGCCTTGGAGAATGAACAAATTAACAAATGGGAAAAAATAAACTGCCTGCTCCCCTAAGCCAGGAACCCAGGGTAGGCACAGCTCCTTTGCCTAGGCACAGGCATAAGGAATCCATGGACTCTCAGTGCCTTTCCCCCTGCAGAGACTTGTGCGGGCCCATTTAAACAGCATAGGCCCTCCTTACTGCAGTACAACAGGGTATATACCTGAAGTCTAACTTGAACTGTTTCAGCTGTGAAGTGGCAGGTTCATGACATTTGACACTGCTCTGCCCCTTAAGCAGGGTCTTCACCTACCCACATCAGGGGCCTGAAGACTGGTGGCTCCACCCATGCCACCTAGCCACCTGCAATAGGGGCCCAAGAATAAGAGGTGCCCACCAGTCCTTACACCCAACAGCACTGGGTGCTCATAGTCTGGCTGCAAAACCCACCCACCTATGAGCTCTAGGGAACAGGGACATGCCTTTCTCCTGGACACTTGGGGGCAGCCGTCAGCCCCCTGTCTTGCTTAGAGCGTGTCCCCCTGCTGCAGCCAGATGCCTGTGCCTACACCAATCACCCATGCCTGTCTAGGACTGTAGGTGAGAGCCCACACCACACACTTGGTGACTATCTACCTGGGCACCTGAGCCGAATCCATATAGGAGGAGTGGGCAGACTCCTGAGCTCACATACCTAGTAACAGATCTAACCACCTGGTGATAGGACATTAGAACTTCAAAATTGCCAATAATCAAACTAGCTCATACGAGCAGCCTATCTGGGCATATCAAAAACAAAACAAGAAGGTAGGACACAGTAAGCAAACATAAAATAAATAAATATAATAACTTATTGATGGCTCTGAGACAACAGTCAACATCAAATCACATAAAGAGGCAATCCATGATGGCTTCAGCAAGCTCCTAAAATAAAGAATCTAGAAATTTTCCAGAGGGGGAAAATTTCTTGGAATTACTGGAGGTAGAATACAAGAGATTAACATACAGAACTCCTCAATAAATTAGGAAGGAAATTAATCAAAATGCAAAACACGCAATAGAGGAAATTAAAAAGACTAGCGAAGAGCATAATGATAAATTTAATAGGCTGCAAGAATCCATAGAGAGACAGCAATCAGAAATCCAGAAGATTAACAACAAAACTTCAGAATTAGACAACTCAATAGAAAGTCAGGAACAGAATTGAGGCAATGGAAGTCAGAATTAGAGAGACTGAAGATAAAGCACTTGACACCAACTTATTTGAGGAAAAATCAGATAAAAGGATTTAAAAAATGAAGAAACCCTAAGAATTATGTATGACTCTATCAAGAGGAATAACCTACAACTGACTGTAGTACCAGAATGGGGCGGGGGGTGGGGGATAACAGAACTCTATCAGTATGCATCACTTCACCAAGAACTGACCATCAGGGTTGGCATTTGATCATGAACCACAATCTCCTTCTGATTATCCTGTGTGGATGGGCACCCCTCACTCAAAATACAGCAGGAACCTGGGAGCCTAAGAGAAGGGGGTGAAACCCTATAACTGGAAGGGGACAAAACAAAAATCTCAAGGCCCCCTGATCCATGTGACGAATGATTTCTCAGTAACATTTTATTTTACATACGAGAAAATGAGGGTTCAGAGAGGGTCTTTTGATTTGCCCGAGGTCACAGAAAAGGAGTCCCTGGATGGTGCAAATGGTTAAGCACTCAACTACTAACATAAAGGTTGACAATTCAGACCCACCCAGAGGTGCCTCGGAAGAAATGCTTGGAGATCAGCTTCCAAAAACAGCTTTGAAAACCCTATGGAGTATAAAATATCTAGGAGTAAATCTAACCAGGGACGTTAGGGACTTATACAATGAAAACTATAAAACGCCCCCAAAAGATAATAAAGAAGACTTAAATAAATGAGAATATGTTCCATGTTCATGGATTGGACTACTTAATAATGTTTAGATGTCAATACCACCCAAAGCAATCTATAGATTCAACACAGTCCTGATCAAAATTCCAACAACCTTCTTTACAGAAATAGAAAAACAAATGCTGAACTTCATATGGAATGGCAAGAGGCCCTAAATAGCTAAAGCAATGTTGAAAGAGAAGAACAAAGTAGGAGGACTCACACTTCCTGATTTTAAAACATACTGTACAGCTACAGTAATCAAAACAGCGTGGTGTTGGTATAACAACAGACACATAGTCCAATGGAATAGAATTGAGAGTCCAGAAATAAACCCACACTCCTATGATCAGCCCTGGTGGTGCAGTGGTTAAAAGCTCAGCTGCTAACCAAAAGTTCGGCAATTAGAATCCATCAGCCGCTCCTTGGAAACCCTAGAGGGTAGTTCTACTCTGTCCTACAGGGTCACTATGAGTTGGTATCAACTTGATGGCAACAGGTTAAGTTTTTTTTTTTTTTGTTTTGGAGAGGGGGTTTCTATGGTCATCTGATTATTTTTGACAAGGCTGCTAAGTCCATTTGATGAGGAACGAGTCATCATGTCAATAAATGGTGCTGGAAAAATTGGATTTCCACATGCAGAAAAATGAAACAGGATTCATGCCTCACACCATACACAAAAACAAATCCAAAATGGATTAAGGACATAAATGTGCAAACTAAAACCGTAAAATACTTAGAAGAAAAAGCAGGGGCAATGTCGTCAGGCTTAGATTTTAACAGTGGATTATCTAATATAACAACAAAAGCACAAAGACAAAAGAAATCAACGGGGCCCCCTAAAAATTAAAAACATTAGTTCATCAAAAGAGGTACCAGAAAAGAGAAAAGACAAGCTACTGACTGCGAGAATATCTCTGGAAACCATACATCCAACTAGAATCTAATAACCAAAATACATATAAAATTTTGACAACGGAACAACAAAAAGACAAATAACCCAATCATAAAATGGGCAAAGGACTTGATTAGACATTTTGTCAAATAGGACATTCAAATGGACACCACACACATGAAAAGCTGCTCAGCATCATCAGCCATCAGAGAGATGCAAATGAAAACCACAGTGAAATACCATTTCACTCCCACTAAAATAGCTAAGATTAAAAAAAAGAAGAAGAAAAGAAAATAACCAATGTTGGCGAGGATGTGGGGAAATTGGAATCCTTACCCATTGCTGGTGGGAATGCAAAATGGTACAGCCATTGTGGAAAACAGTGTGGTCGTTCCTCAAAAAACTATAAATAGAACTACCATGTGACCCAGCAATTCCACTCCTAGGTATATACGAAAAGACTTGAAAGCAGAGACGCAAACAGAGATTTGTACACCAATGTTCATTGCAGCACTATTCACAATAGCCAAAATGTGGAAACAACCCAAATGCCCATCAGAAGATGAATGGATTAAAAAAAGTGTGGTATATACATACAATGGAATACTACTCAGCCAGGAGAAGAAATGAAATCTTGATATATGTCACAATACGCATGGACCTGGAAGACATTGTGCTGAGTGAAATAAGTCAATTACAAAAGGACAAATACTGTATGATCTCACTTATATAAAAAGACAAGAAAAGGCAAATGTATAGAGAATAAAGTTTATTAGTGGTTACCAGGGACAGAACGGAGAGGGAAAGTGGGGGTTAACAGTGATGGCAATATCACATTGATTTAGGGTAGGATTGCACAGCCAATTATTGTAATTACTGTTAATAAGTTGTACACCTGTAAAAAGTTGAATTGGCAAAAGTTGCGTGATAGATATATTTACAACAATGACAAAAAAGAATAGCTGCTGAGGCTGCTTACATACAACCAAAAACCTCATGGGATTTAGTTTCTTGATTTGGAGGTTTAGGGTCAAGTTTTCATGGCACATCCCAGTTCACTGGCCTAATAACATGTTTAGTTTTTTCTGTTCTACCTCCTAATTTGATGCATAGTGCCTAGGGTCTTAAAAGTTTGCAAGTGGCCATCCAAAGCACAACAATTGGTCTCTATTCACCTGGAACAACAGAGGAAGAAGGAGAGTCAGGAATAGGAGAAGGATATGGAATGTGTGGCTAATTACCTCCATGAACAACTGCCTCCTTTGCCATGAGACCAGAAGAACTGGATGGTGCCAGGCTACCGTTACTGAACACTTTGATCAAAGATTCTGCAGAAGAATCCTGACAAAAAGGGGAAAATGCAGAACAGAATTTTAAATTCTCATGAACTCCAGACTTCCTGGAGCCATGAAAGTTGGATGAACCAATGAAACCACTGTGCTAAGATAATCTTTAAACCTTAAACCAAAAATATCCCCTGAAGTCTTCTTAAAATCAAACAACAA
This sequence comes from Dugong dugon, assembly GCA_030035585.1. Taxonomy (NCBI): domain Eukaryota; kingdom Metazoa; phylum Chordata; class Mammalia; order Sirenia; family Dugongidae; genus Dugong; species Dugong dugon. The sequence goes on along the minus strand of CM057480.1, from coordinate 12,598,260 downwards.
TTTAGCTTAACTAGTAAAAAACATCTGCCTTCAGCATTATGCTCTTTTAAGAACTATCTACAGGGGATCAAATTGACAACGGCAACTCGAAAGATTAGATAGGAACCTTAGAGAACAGTGAATTTATGTTAATGGAGGAGAACAGCTCAGAAAAGGAGGGTGAGAATGGTTACACAACTCAGTATAATCAATGTCACTAAATGGTACATGTAGAAACTGTTGGTCTATGTTTTGCTGTGTATATTCTCAACAACAACAATAAAATAAATAAAATTTGAAAAGAAAGAAAGAAAGAAAATCCCTGTGGAGTGCAGGTCTACTCTGCATACATGAGGTCACCATGAGTTGGAATTGACTCAATAGCAACTGGTTTTGGTTTTTAAGGTCACAGGATATGATAAAGACAGAGCCAAATCTAGGATTCAAGATACCTGGGTCCATGCTCACCTTCTTTCACCAAACATAAATAATACATCCACAATTTCTGGAACAGGTAGTGCCATCCTAAAGTATTTCTTTTTAATAAAGAACAAATAACCTAAACAGATCAGGGTAGGTAACCCTAAAGTCTGTTTAAGTGACTTGTTGGTACACAGGCTCAAATGCTGGGGACTATGTTCAAACAGGAAGATCTTTCTTCTCTGGTAATTCTTATATGGTATGATGGCCGTTCCTTTTTCTTATCATCTGAACTGCTCTCTCTAATTTGTTCTCCAGGCAGCTTCACTCTTGATCTTTCCAAGAACATGTTCCTTTCTTCTATCCTTTGTCTTCAACTTTCTGCCTTGAGTTCTGCACCTACTGTCTCCTTCAGTAACTATCAGTTAACAGAATAATACTATTCCTATTCACAGAGAGACTTTCTTGTGGACAAAAATTATACAGAAGAACTCTAGAATCACAGGCCAGAACCCTTGCTATGGGTTTGTTAGGTGGACAGGGTTGCAGGCCAGAAATGAACTTGGGTAGTTGTCATTGATGCCATGGAGCTATCCTACTTGAAGAGCATATGACTGATGCTTTTTCTAGCACTACTGGCAGATCTATACCGAGCCCGCATGTTCTTTTCCTCCATCATCTTCATATAACCAAGCACATACCATGGTCGAGTAGCAAAGTATCTACAGCATGGCCATGGAGAAGATGACCTCAACTAGTCTAGAAAGAGAACAAACCAATGGCCTTGGAAGGCAAGGAAGTTTGACATTTACTATGAACCCACAATGTGCCAGCCTCTGTACTAGATCTCATCACCTGGGTTGTCCCATTCTCACAACCTGTAGTGCAGATAGTGTAATTGTCATCCACATTCTTTTCAGGTTTAGAAACAGAGAGTCTAAAAGGCTTTATGCATTCATTCAAGATACACATATTGAGGATCCATTATGTGCCAGGCATTAGGGATGCAATAATGACAAAACAGACACAGTCCCTCTTTCTTGGGCCTTGTAGTCTGTTCCTACTGATGAAACAGACAATAACCAACAAACCAGATAAAAAATAATTACAAATTATGATACGTGCTATCAAAAAAAGAGTTAAAATAACCTAATTAAGAATGTGTAGTTCACAAATAGCCAAGGCAGTTGTCCAGCCCTTACATATCTGACCCAGACCTTATGTTCTGTCCTCTATAGTGGCTTGAACTTTAAGAAACTGAAGTAAGCATCCCCAAACTATATATTACCATGAAAATAAGGAGAAAGTGTAGGAAGGGAGAGTATCTTCTTTGACCTACAACCTAGTAGGCTGTTTAACTACAAGGGTTTTCTGTATATACCAGTGAAAACTCCCTGAAGGTTTGGGTTCAGTCTGCTTTTTCACTGTGTCATTCAGGTGTCTGCTGAGGCCACCTTTCAAGATTTAAAGAAAATTGACTCAGGACCAGTGTCTCACGTCTAGTGGGAAATCAAGAAATAAATTTCTGTTCCTGCTTTATCTTCGTTCTCATTTTCACTTTCCCTCCTGTGCCTAGACTGTCCACTTCTTCTTGTTTCAGGTTTATCCAGAGAGTGGACTCCGTCTTCTTCCCAAAATTTCACTCCAAATCTGCCATATGATGGTTTGTATGTTGCACACATCTTGAAGGACAATTATGGGCATGTATATGGCAGCAGAGGAGAGAGAAGGAAGGAAAAGAAAGGAAGAAAGGAAGGAAGCAAGAGAAAGAGAATTAAAATTGGATATTAGACCTCTCAGTCACTAGGAACACTTCAAGCTCCCACTGGCCACCATTTTCCTCCCAAACTCCCTCCTACCTGGTTGCCTGGTTTCCTCTCTTCCTCACTCCTGCCCGTTTTCAATTTCCTGTTTACTTCTCATGAAAAATATTTACATAAGAGTTTGTTTCTTTCTTTTTTTTTTTTTTTTCATAGTACTATTGCCTTCCTGAAACCCTGTAGCACAGTGGCTAAGAGCTACAGCTGCTAACCAAAAGGTCAGCAGTTTGAATCTACCAGCCGCTCCTTGGAAACCCTACGGGGCAGCTCTACTCTGCTCTAATGGGTCTATAGAGTCGCCATGAGTTGGAATCAACTGGACAGCACACAACAACAACAACATTGCCTTCCCAGTCATTTCCCATGGATTTCACTTTCTACATCCTAAGAATTTTATCAAGACACTTTTCTACATTACTAATGTTCTCTCCTTAAGAGAAACTTTGGTGCCAGCTATTCAAACAATGCTTTTGTTCATACTGCTACGCTTGTTTGAACACTCAAAATATAGTACAAAATGTAAGAAAAGGGAACAGAATTTGACGTCTTGTATCTAAAGTGTTTAAGAAAAGGAAGAAAGACACAACCGACTGATCTCAACATTCTAATCCTCAAGTGCTACACGTCAGTGAAAGAAATTAACTAAAAGATTCCTTCTCACTGCCGCACCCCCACAGGTGTCAAAGCTAACAACCACATTGGGGAAGAAGCAAAAGGCAGGGCAAATGGCATTCACACCGTCACACCTTTTAACTGGTGTCATTCCACTCTTCTGCCAGGGGAGCAGTGACACCTGAGACCCCCTCCACCAGCCTGGCCTTGTCCTCTCAGCACCATATCAGAAGGGAAAGCAGCAGGCACTGAGTGGCTTCTTAGAAAGCATCATCCTTCCTTGGAAATTGACTTCTCACTGCTCCTCCAATTCTTTAGATCAGTCATGACAACTGAGCTGCTCAGCCGTGGATTTGGGTACCTTATTCCACACTCTACGTCACCCATCGAGCAGACACAATAACCATTTATCCTGCTTCAATTCACCTGATAAATTAATAGACATCTAATCTGTAAATGAGCCAAAGCGTAACTTCAGAAACAAGAGGGGCCTCCCATAGCTTGGGTGGTTGGAAATACCATCTGGCTGCAGCTGTCTGCCCAAGTTCAGCATTAAAAGCACATGTCACGTTGGCTATCTCACTGCCCTGGGGACAAAGAGAAATCGGCTGGGATCCTTAAATGCACCACACACATTTACCCAGGCAGCTTGATAAGGTGGTGAGGAACACAGAATCAGCCTGCCCGAGTTAGGGTCTTGGCTTTGCCTAGAAAGCCTAAGTGAACGTGGACCAGTTACCTAAACTTGCCATGTTTCGTTTTCTCATCGGCAAAATGGGGATAATTGTACCTACCTCATAGAGTTGTTGTGCATGCATGCATCACCATAGTGCCAATAAGCTTGCGTGATTGTTATCATTATGGGCAGGGGCAGATTAACCAGTAAGCATCATATGCACTGGCTTGCATTGAGCAAGGAGAAAGATGTGGCAGTCTGCTTCCAGAAAGATTTACAGCCTTAGAAACACTATGGGGTCACTATGAGTCAGAATCGACTCAATGGCAGTGGGCTTGGTTTGGTTTTTTGGTTGACGTGGTGGGGAACAGATGAAATTGTGCACTGCCGATAGGTGGGAAGGCACACTTGGGCCAGTGCGTACCTTGCTTATTGGGTAATGGGCCTGATTATGGGCAAGAAGATTCCCATTGGCTCAGCAGGAGAAGATCCAATCTCCATACACCTGTGTTTCTAATAGGACTAATGTGATCCTGGAGGTATGCTGCAACATGCCAGGAACAGTTGGAGCCACCAGATAAATGTGGTTCATCTTTCTGGAGTGCCAATTTGACTCCCAGGGAGTAGCATAAAGGAATGAACTTATCTATCTGTATCAACACGTATAGATCTCAAAAACATCACTTTTCAGTAAAAAAGAAAGCAAGCTGCAGAATTATGAACAGTATAATAGTATTTCTTACAAAACCACAAAAATCTAGTATTTTTCCACCAGCATATATAAATAAATGCAAATCTGGAAGGATAAACCACATACGAAAAGTAGTGATTACTTCTGGGTTTTGAGGGGAGAATGAGATTACAGGTGATGGTCAAGGAGGACTTGAGGCATAGCCGTACTGTTCTAAGGAGTACCTGGGTAGTGCAAATGCTTAATGTGCTTGACTGCTAACCAAAAGTTTGGCTTTCAGGTCCAACCAGAGACACCTCAGAAGAAAGGCCTGGCAATCTACTTCCAAAAAATCAGTCTTCGAAACCCTGTGGATTACAGTTCTACTCTGACACACATGTGGTTTTCATATGAGTTAGAAGCGACTGACAGCAACTGGTTTTTATAGCGTTCTAAATGTTTGTTAAATGAGAGAACAGATTCATAAATAACTTGTTTTTCTTTAAAAAGCAATTTAAAAAACATTATTTTATTTCATAACAAGCCCGTATATATAATGGAATACAAGAAAGAAAAAAAAAAAACCCATTGCCAATGAGGCAATTTCAACTCATAGCAACCCAATAGGACACGGCAGAACTGCCTCATAGGGTTTCCAAGGAGCAGCTGGTGGATTTGAACTGCCAACCTTTTGGTTAGCAGCCAGTGTCTTAACCCACTGTGCCACCTCCATATATACGGAGATATAATGGATTAGAAAGTAAAATTTCCATAAATTTTCAAAATAAAGCAGAATGAGCCACCCACCAAGAGCCTCCCAAGATATATATTTCCCTTGTTTTGTTTTTAAAGGAGTTTTGAAGGAAAAGTTTGAGGACCATACTGATTGGATGGGATCCTACTCCAGTCTCCTCAAATTTGGTTGGTAGCACAACATTCACCAACTTTCCCGAGCTGGAATATCAGCTACCTGTGGGGATATATGCCGTTTAAACATGGTTGCACCATTGACAACTGCAGCCCCCACAGGCCTCTATGCTGCACAGCGTGTTGAGATGTGTCTCCAACACGTTGAGACTTGTCAGGATTTGTTTTCCCAAACCTATTGTCCCTTTACTGATCGGCTTGTTTACCTGAATTCCTTCTCCCCTGCCCACACCCAAAGCCCATTGTTTTGTTAATTGCTTTATTGCTTGCTGTGTTGACTATAAAATAAACTCCTGGGGCTGAAGCCCAGGCGACTCCTCAGAGGGACCCTCCTGGCCCCACTTCTCTGTAAGAGTTGTGGCATGGTTACTGTCTCCGCTGCTCACTGCGACAGCTACCCATTCCTCCCATTATCTTCGTATTCAATCAATATTCAAAGCCTACCTCCTAGATCCTTCTAAAACTTGTCCACTTCTCTTAATTCTCATTTACTCCAGGGCACCCTCATGTCTTGCCTGAATTACTACAAAAGCTTCAATACTGGTTCCCTTGTCTCCATTCTCATGTATCCCTCCTATTCACTGACCACACTGATGCCCTCATGATCTTTAAAAATGCAAATATCATCAGGTCATTCTACTGCTTAGCGCTCTTTGGTGGCTGTCCACCACCTGTAATTTACCCAATCCCCTTAGTAATGAAGGGCATTCAGGATGTGGAAGGAATGGCTAACTGGTTGTCAGAATCTATACTTGTCTTCATTAGCATACAGTTTTAACTTAGAAGCAGATGTCCAGTAGGAAATCAACCTCGCAGATCCTTTGCATCCAGGGTGAGGCAAATGATAAGTTCTAGCTGATGGAAAGTGAACAGAAATGATAGCAGTCACTATGAGCCATGGCCTCCTCTTTGCTCTCTTTTCTACCAGCTCGATGTAGACCATGGGTCCCTAGGGATGGGGGGCCATCAGATGGATCCCTCAATTATCACATGGAGGAAAGTTGCCAACTGATCAGGAACATCTACCTTCCACTATTATGTTCATGAGCTTCAACTCTATTGTAGTTGAGCTATGATAGATGAAAAGGTCTATTTGTTGTAGCAGTTTGGCCTGCACTAATGCAAAGGATGTGGCATCTGTTATCTCTCAATTATCCACTACTTCCAAATTCTCACTTTTTATTAACACAATACCAAACTATTTTCTGTGCTCTTAAAATTCCATATTTTTTTTTTCTTTTTTAATGCCAGTTCATATTTGCTCATATATTTTCTACTTCCTGAAATATAAATGATATAGTATCTTATAGACCAGCTGTGGTGGCCATGAAAATGCCCCTCACAGACCTCCAAATGCAGGGAGCTCCGTCTACAGGGCCCCAGCTGCTGTTCTCTGAAATCCACAGCCCATTGGCATTGAGGACACGCTTCCCACAGACTGCTCCCAGTGTGGCAGCAATAGTAAGGGAAGCCCCTTCATTGGAGACAGAACTCTGACTTTGGCTCAAGAACTCCTTGATGGCCCTGGATCCTTCCTTAGACTGCACTGCAGTCTACGACTCTTCTATCCAACCTTCTTTCTTGTCTTCTTCACTAGGAGTCAGACTTGCATGGTGATCTGAAGGCTTTCCCATACTCATCCAGCTCCCTCTCCATTTTTTCTCACAGGCTTTTCCCCTCATACAATCTTTGCATGTTTAATTTTGTCTTGGCATCTCCTTCTCAGAGAACCTGAACTTACACACAAAATACAGGTGGGGATCATGTGGACACATCTTGTGACAGAACTATGCGGGGGCAGGAAGCCATGAAAGAAATGACACCAGCCTCCTGTGACAAGTGTTTTATGTGCCAATAGCTATCAGGTGGCAAGAAGCCTAGCACAAATGCATTCAATCACATAGACCACCTGAAAACAAGACCAAGTACTCTTCACGTACAATCGTTTCTAAAAACTTAATTCTCAGCTAGAAGCTTCAGAGTCTGGGTGAATCTCGGAAACAATTTCCCATCTATGAGCTGCACAATTGCATTATTTATTAAATGAGCCAGAAGCTGCAGCTTGTTACATGAATGAGTAGCTGAATAAATACCTGAATGAGTAGCTGATTGTTTCTCTCCATGCGCGTATGCACACACGCACACACACACACACATATCAAACACAAGCAAGAGCAAAGCTTCAGCTACAGATACACCCGATGGCGATATGAAAGAAAGCAAGATTCTCAGGCTCTTAAAATAACAGGTCTGCCCAATACCATGCTTTCATTCAACCTGCATTTGTTGAGCACCTAACTACCTGCACCAGCATTATTATAACAAAAAAGCTAATATTCAATACCATTTTTTATATGTCGGGCATATAATGCTTATAGACGTTTTCCTATTTAATTCTAATGATAATTCTTTGTGGGGGGACCATTATTATTCTGTTTTTTCAGAGAGGAAACTAACATTAATTAACACACAAAGTCACCTAGCTGGGAAGTGGTGGAGCCAAGTGTGAACCTGGGCAGTGTATTCCACAGCCTGTGCTCTTACCTATTGTCTTAGGCTGGGTTCTCTAGAGAAGCAAAACCAGTGAAACATATGTATATATAGACAGAGAGAGAGATTTATCTCAAGGACATGGCTCACACAGTTGTAGAGGCTGGCAAGCCCCAAGTCCATGGGTCAGGGGTCAGGCTGGAGGCGTCTCCTGACTCACACAGCTGCCAGGGGCTGACAAATCCAAGATCAGCAGGTCAGATGGCAGGCTGCTGGCTCATAGGCTTTGGAGGCTGACAAACCCCAAGATCGGCAGGTAAGTCGCTAGATCAAGTCCCAAGAAAAGGAGGTCAGAAGATGATGAGCTGGGTGCAGGATCCAAAGCAAAAGCCTTGCTGGAACATCTATTTAAATACTGCAGGCAGGCCACACCCTCAAGGAAACTCCCTTTCAACTGGTTGGCTGCTCATAGCAGATCTCATCATGGAGTTGATTACATCATTATGTAACTGCCAAACCACAGAGAATCATGGCCAGGCCAAGTTGACACGCACAACCTTAACCATCACACCTACTATGCTATACTACTTCCTTTGATAACAGAAAGTACTATATGTGAGTGTGTATATATATATATATGTATATTTGTCTGTAATAACATACAGCCTGCTAGATGCACAGAGATTATCCATTCTCCGTCGAAAATTTATCAAATGCTGGCACTACTATTTACTATTCGTGGGAACTCGAACAAGGTGCCTAATCTCTCTGAGCTACAGTTTTCTCCTCTACTTCATAGGGCTTTTACGAAGATTATATAAAGTATGTGTAGCTCCTGGCACACAGAAGGTTCATAAACTTCTTAGAAATACTTTGAAGTACAAGGAATTCCCCACTAGTGAGTTCTGACTAGAATCAAGGCAGACATGAAAAGTCTAAGAAAGGGGTCATCCTACATATTTCCAACTTGGAAACAGGTTGACTTTTAGTGTCTCCTGTAAAAATGTGGCTTCATATAATCATTTGAAAAAGACTCTAAGAATATCAACATGATCCTAACTTATGAAGGTAAATGTCAAAGTCAGAGAGTTACAAGCTACTTGAAACCAGGACAGGCACTCACCCAGTCCCTGCAATGGGGACATTACATTACCTGATTAATCCTCTTGGCAGTGAGTTTCGTATCATTCTCATTACGTTCTAGATGAGAAAATTAGAGGCTGGAGAGGTTAATTGACTTGCCATGTCACACATTGATCGAGCTGGATTTCAAATCCATGTCAGTCTGAGTTTAAAAGTCCATGCTGTCCTGAGTACATTATGCTAACTCCTTAGTATAAGGATGATATAGATTATGCACCACCTCAGAAAGACAACCTTCTATTCTTGGCCATTAGTATACGTGATTGATAACTGTAATATTGCCTGAAGTTTCCACCATAAGATGTACTGTTCTGAAAACTGGACCAATGTGTTCCCTTACGGGGCAGCAGTCCTTTCCTAGGGATGGCACTAGCTCAGCATTTCCCAATTTTCAGTCATCTGTGTACTCCCTTCATGGCTTTTGCTGTTCTCAGATGACACGTGCAAGGGAAGCCATTGCGACACGTGTCACAAATAGAAGATATATGAAAGAACAAATACAAAGAAAACTAAATGAGGGCATTGGATCCTCACTAAATAATATTTCCTCTCTTCTTGTCGAAATGGAGATTAACAAGCATCAGAGAAATGGTAAACGCATATAACCTTCTGCTTGACATAATCACTTGGGTTTTGCAGTATGGAAAAGGGAACACCATTCAGTATGTGAGTCCATGTTATTTAGTGCCTTGTCTAGGTACCAACTCAAATCACCTCATATGCCACTGAAGCGCATTTGCTGTAGCCTCAATAGCAGTTCTACCACACTTTAGGAAATAATGAACCAAAATATCTTCTGAGTTGTTTCTGGTCCTTCAGTTTTATGGGAAGTTTTATGGCTTCGGTAATACACATATTTCCTAAATTAATGTTCATTCAGACGGTGCTTAGCCATGTGTGGGTGTGTCATAAATATTGGTAGTGTATAAATAATACATACCTCATCCCCATCAGAAAGTACGTTAAAATCAGAACACAAGAAAGCAAGCTGTCTGATTCACTTGTAACTTTAACAGTTCCCTGAAGCTGAATACGTCTCCAGTGACTAGGAAAAAACATTGTGTAAAAAAACCTACCTATCAAAACAACACAGCTCACATCAGCTCAAAATAGTATGAGGAAATTGTGTTGATGATCTTTTTTTGAGTAAAATGCACTATTGATTCACATCTGGAGTTTATCTGTAATAATGAATGGCCTTCCAAAAGCTCCTTTCCTTCTCCCAAAAATATTTTATTTATATAAAAGAGATGTAGCAACATGGCGCTCTAGGCAGAAGCACCACACCTTCCCTCCACAGCAAAGATCTGAAAAACTAAGCCAAACAGAGAAAACAGCAGTCCTGAAACCCTAAACATCAAAAGAAGAGATAAAGAACTCAGCCAAGCACCAAATGGAATAAGAAACTGACAGAGAACAGAGAGCGAGTAGACATACATGCATTCAGCCAATGCAGCATGGATCCGCCATCTTGGACTTCTATCAGAGACCAGCAAATAGGGGGTACAAGAAAGCAGCTTCACAGAGCTTCCAGTAGGAGACAGAACAACTGTTAACTGGCTGGTGATATACGCTTTCCCACCCCCGACCCTTCTTCACCTCCACTTGGCCTCCTCTGCTTCCTGTGGCCACAGTCTCTTCTTGGCCGGGAAGCACCGGCTGCTTGGATTACAGCCACCTGCACTGGCCGACTCCCTGAGTGCCATTTGTTCCCTGCTGGTGTTGCTTTTTTCCACTTCTTTTGATTTCTTCCTTACCTCTCACCACCTCCCCCTCCTTTTGCTCAAATACCTGGCTCTGTGCGCCATCTTTGCTTCTTCCTGAGGGGCTGTGGAACTCCGCTGGAGTGTGGAACTGCTTACTGGTCCATGCTGCCACGCTGGTGGGATCCCAGGGCTTTTGCTTGTCTGTTTTGAATTGTTTGTTTGTTTTCTTTTTCTTTTCTCGAGGTGGGAGCCCTTTTTGGCCGGGCTATGCTGCACCATTTGGGACCTACCCCCTCAGCTTGCGCAGGCGCACAGAGGGATTCCTGAGAGCATTTCTTTTATCATGTTTTTTTTTTTTTTTCCTGTTTTTGGGGGTTTTGTCTTGTTCTTTTTTTAAAATTTGTTTTGTTTTCTTTTCCCTCTTTTTCCCATTTCATCTTTCTTCCTTACTCAGTTTCTCATCTCTCTATACCTTCCATCTTTTCCTGTCCCCTGAATACCTGGTGCTGAAAACCTCTATGCCTTCTAGCCAGGCTGTACTTCAACACTTGGGAACAACTTCCCCAGACCTCGTAGCTGCACAGGTGGGATCCCTGGGAGCTTTGATTTCTTTTTTCTTTCTAATTTTTATTTATTCATTCTTTTCTTTTTTTTCCTTCTTCTTCTTCCCTTTTTTGTTTTTCTCCATTTCATAGTCTCTCATCTCTTCACTCCAAAGGCAAGCTCCCCAAGCACTCTTTTTTGTTTGTATGTTTTTGGCTCCTGTTCCTCTCTCCTCTGTCCTATACCCATCTTAGCTCCACACATCAAAATCTCCCCCCTCCATCCTGTCCACCTGCACCGTGCGCTTAACATCACACCACCAAGCAGCACAGGCATGGCCTACCAGAACCTGCCCTGAGCTGATTACCAACCCACCCTGGTGGCTGTAGTTAGTGCCACAAACAACCCAGCATCTCCTCTTCAGCTCGACCTGCCCTGCTGTATCTGAGTGACTAACCCTGCCAGCTGGAGAAGGAGGCAAAAAGTATCATGCCCACAGACGAGCAAACAATAAAGAGCACACAGCCCTCCTGCTCAGACATAGCCAAATATATAAAGAGATAAGACAAGCCATTTCTAGCAAAAAGGGAAGAAACTGTGCAGAAAGAAAATGAATACATCTGCTTGCACCTGCTGGCTTTCCCCATACTGTAAACATTAAACCAATGAGTAATGTATTGGGGAAATACCAATTGATTACAAATCAGACAACTTGAGAAGAGTACATAAGAAGTGTTCTCTATTCCCCAGCTATGCAAATAAATTTTTCAGATAAAAATGTCCCTTCTATTTCCAGTTACCCTCATGGGAAATTTTATTGGAAAAATTCATTAGATATAATTATCACCTCCATTAATTTTGCTGTCCCTTTCATAGACTTGGGAGGTAGTGGAGAGCAAGTATAAATGATTTAGTAAGGCAAATGACCAAAATGTCATGCTTACTTTTGAGTAATATGTGAAGATATCATGCCAAGGAATCAGAAGATCCTAACAGAAAAATCAAGGGGAAAATCCTTGTAAGAGAGTCCTTATGTCTAGTGTGACTATATGTCATCCAGACTGGATGTATTTGTAAAATTAAGAGGGATTGTATCTGTTAGGTAATGCTATGCATCAAACCACCCCAAAATTTAATGGCTTAAAACAACAATCGTTTAGCAATCATTTAGTATTTCTCTTGAGTGTTTGTATTGGCTGGGAATTGACTTACCTGAGCTGGGCTTGGCTGGAGTGGCTCTGCTCCATTTGTCACTCCTCCTAGGACCAAGTTCAGCTGGACATACCCTTCTCACAGCCATGGCAGACATTCAAAAGTGCAAACCCAATTGTACAGTACAACTAGATGGTGCCCAGCTACCACCACTGACTGCTCTGACAGGGATCACAATAGAGGGTCTGGCCTGACAGAGACTGGAGAAAACCTGAGAGTATGACCCCCAACACCCTTTTAGCTCAGTAATGAAATCACTCCTGAGGTTCACCCTTCGGCCAAAGATTAGACAGGCCTATATAAAAAAACAAGACTAAAGGTGCACACCAGCCCAGGCACAAAGACGAGAAGGCAGGAGGGGGTAGGAAAGCTGGTAGTAGGGAACTCAAGGTCGAGAAGGGGAGAGTGTTGACATGTCATGGTGTTGGCAACTAATGTCACAAAACAATATATGTACTAATTGTTTAATGAGAAGCTAGTTTGTTCTGCAAACCTTCATCTAAAGTACAACAAAAAATTTTTTCAAAAATAAAAAATTTTTAAAAGGCCTTCCCCCCAACAAAAAAGAAGTCACCCCCTTGACCCAGACTTTCAAATGATCTTGTACTCATTTAGTACTGGCAGGGACCAATGAATGCCTGGAGAAGCTATTTAGGGCTTTCAGTCATGCAGATGAGTAAGGTGCAAGAAGTAGATCTGATGCAATGCCTCACTTGAAATTCACCCACATCATCATCAACAGTAACCCAGATATCAACTGGGCAGACCCTGCCCTTTGGCTGAACCCCCAATTCCAGTACCTGTAAAAATACAGCACTCTCCAGACAATTTCTGCCCCAGGTTTATTCTTGGCCCCCTGTTTCCTGTTCCTGTATGTGAGTGTGCTGGTTCTGTTTTATCCTAATGACAGTGATTAACTTCAAGGCAATATGCCCAGTCCTTTCTCTGTCTTGTACATTTATCCACTTACAGTAAGCATTTCCTGAGTGTGAGACTTCACTGAAAATCTGAGAATCACAGAAATGCCTCTGGTTATCCATTGCTATACAGCAGAAGGCCTGCCTGAAACCAATCACCCTATGGAGCAGTTCTACTCCGATATACGGGGTCGCCATGAGTCTGAGTCAACTTGATGACAACTAGCATCAACGTTATCCAGAACAGATAAGTTGTCTCCCAGATTCTCTCCGAAAAGTTGCTCATCAGAACAAAGAGACTCCATTCCTCAGGAACCTGAACTTTTATGTTCTTTAGAAAGCAACTTTATTCCCTAACACAGATTTAGAAGTTAATAATACCTGGCCAACAATGGACTCAAGCTAACAATTGTGAGGATGGCGCAGGACTGCGCAGCGTTTCGTTCTGCTGAACGTAGGGTCGCTATGAGTAAGAACCGACTCAATAGTACCTGACAACAACAACACCTGGCCTACTCCCTGCAGGACTGAAGAGAAAAGTCTGAGACAAAATGAAGGGAACATCAAAAGGCGAGGACAAGGGTCATAGTTTCTGACAAAGAATTTTCCTCCTTAAAATAGAGCCTGGAGAGAGAAAAGGAAAGGAGTCTCACCTAAACCAAGAGGACGGATGCATCCTCAATAACTCAAAGGAAAAGAATATGTGGACAGACCCCTGATGACTCACAGCATCATTTAAGGTCTATTTGAAGATAGAGGAATGCCATTTCTTTGGTGTGGAGTGGTTAGTCAACACAATAAGAATGTCAGACATAGAAAATGCCTCAGAAAAAAAAGCAACATTCTGTAACTGCTACCACATCAAAACCCTACTGGAACAGTGCCTTGCTTCACACTTCCAGTGTCTATATCAGTTTTCCAAATGGAAAGAAGTGAAGTGACTGTAATCATTTTTCTGAAGATGCCTGTCTTAGATTCCTAGCATTGCTGTAACAGAAATACCTCAAGTGAATGTCTGTGAAGAACCAAATTTTTTTTTTCTCTCCCAGTTCTGGAGGCGAAAAGTTGAAATCAGGGTCTGGGCTGTGTCGATTCCTTCCTTGTAGGTAGCCCCGGCTGTTCCTTGGTGGTCCTCACATGGCATCTGTCTTCTCCCATGTATGCTTGCCTCTGTGTTGAATCTGCTCTCTTATAACTCAGAAGTGTTTAGGTTTAAGGCACATCCTACACTGACATGGCATCATTAAAATAACAAAGAAAATCCTATTCCCAAACAGGATTAAAACCACTGGTTATAGGGGTTAGGATTCCAATATATATTTTGTGGGGACACAATTCAATCTATAGCAATGCCTATCACATAAAAGTTGTTTTGATATAATAACCCACTCCACATAGCATTTTGGGAAAAATCAGTTTCTCCTTCAAGAACCCACTAGGACTGTATCAGTTTAGATTACATTCTGTAACATATGATTGTGAATCTAATTAATAATAGCGTAAATAATTAAGGGTTTAATTTTTTTTTCTACTATAGTTGAGACCAAAGATTGCCAGAACAACGTCATTATAACGGTTCTACGCTTTTATCAAGGACTCTGCTTCCTTCTGTCTTTTCAGCTCCATCAACTTTAGTGCATGGGTTTTATCCACAGGGTTGCAGGATGGCTGTTACTGCTTCAGTCAACGCATTCCCACTCCAGGTAGGAAAAAGGGGGAAGCACCAAAAGCCTTCTCCTTATGAGACTTTGTGCAATGAAAGGGAAGCCCTTCTCAGTGACTTCTTCCTACATCTTATTAAGGCAGAGCTCTGTCACATGACCATAACAAATCAAAGTGATACTTTAGCTTTCTAGTTACTTTTAGGGGAAGGCAAAGGAATGGGGGTTGTAAATGGCATTTGGTAACAAACGTACCAGGTCTGCTATTGCAGTAGACAAGAAGTCAGGAGTGCTGGCTTCTATCTAATCCTAATTCTGATCTTACTATCTAATCACAGAGAATCCTTTAACCCCCAAGGACTTAGTTTCCCCATCCAAAAACTGGAATAATGAAATACATGATCCCTAGAGTTATCTGAGCTCTAATACTCTATGATTATTCAAGTCCAGCATTACTTTAAGGCAACATAGTTGAAACAAACATTGTTGGTCACATGTCAAACAGTCATTTCCTACCTGTCTTCCTTACTGATAGAGATCAACTGTGACTATAAAACCTGAAGTGACTTTCTACGCCTCTCTTCCAGTTATGGCATTGATCAGAACTTGGACAAGAAGACCCAAGGAAAAGTCTGCTGTAGTTGTCTTGGAAAGATTTTCAACCAGGCTACAAGATAAATGTATGAAGAGAATTCTGGTTCTCTCTCCAACTTCCTCTCCCCATCCACCTACTCCTGGTCTTGGATTCACCTACATGAGTTGTAGCAGCCATTTTGTAACAATGAGGCAACAAAACCAATAATGGAATGGAAGGATGATAAAGAATTTTAGTCTTTGATTAAATCAGTCCTGGGATTATCTTATCCTGATTTCACGTTATGGGAAACAATCAGAACCTTACGTGTTTATATTATTTTTGTTCGACACTGTTACTTGCAACGTAAAACATCCTATACTATACAATATAATAATCTCGTAGGAATAACCTAAACTAGTGCATGTCTCACACTTTATTGCACATGAATCACCATGAGTTCTTGTTAAAATATAGATTTCTTATGCAGTAAGTCTAGGGTTTGATCTAAAATTCTTCATTTCTAAACCAACAGGTGATGTTGATGCTACTGGTGTTCAGATGATCTGCATCTATACTTTGAATAGCGAGGTTCTAGTCCGTATTTGGCCATTGTATGATATTGATCAAATCACTTCACTTCTCTAGGCCTCAGGTTTCTCAGAGAATCCTATATCTTAGGATGCTAAGTAGGATCAGAAAAAAATACATTCAGTTCCTCCACACATAAAGATGCATGTGAAAGTCGACCGAGAAACCAGAAATACTGATTTACTTTAAAACTGCTTCTGAATAGCCATTCATCTCATTACTTAACGTAAATTGTGTTTAGGATCAGGATACATGGGTTAGTGCTTTCTGCCATGACTGTCCAACAGCCCCATCCACACAGAAGTATCATGGGAGCAGAATGTTAAACTTAGCTGCATGTGCAGCTGCTTCTTAGCGCCTCATTATGTATACTGTGTATGGTAATCAGAAATTCAATTAATAAAGATTTGAAAAGATTTACAGCGATTCATCCTCTTCCCCACCCCATCCTTTTTCAATGGGAATGAAGAATGAATGTGGTTATTTTCATGACAAAAAAAAGCCATCTGCCTGCTTGAGTGCCTCTAGCTTGGTGCCCTCTGCCCCAGGTGCTCCAGGCAGCCTACAGACATCTTGGTCCAACTCTGAAGTCTGTCTGCTTTCACATCTGAAGGCTCTTTCTCCCCCTCCTACCCTCAGTGCTCCTGAGTTATACGGCTGGTGGAAAATCACTTGCCCCCCGCCCCCTTGGCGTTCTTCAGATCAGAGCCTTGAACTTCCCATTTGCTATAACCTGAAACATGTCAGGTTCCAAGAAGGGATGGAGGATGATGCTCGGTTCCATTCTACCATGAGTAGGGAAATGAACCCAAAGAGGGGAGATTTATTTTTATGTTTTTACCTTTTATTTTCTTTTTTTAATAGATTTTATTTTTTGAAACACTTTCAGATTTTCAGAGAAATTGAAAAGATAGTACACAGTTCCCATACACCCCACACCTTAAATTAGTATGATATATTTGTTACAATAAATGAGCTAATGTTAATATATTATTATTAAATGAAGTTCACAGTGTATTGAAATTCCCGTTGTTTTTACCTGATGTCTTTTTTTTTCTGTTCCAGGATACCACACTACACTTAGTTTTCAGGTCTCTTCAGCCTTCTCTTGGCTGTGGCAGTTTCTCAGACTTCCCTTGTTTTTGATGACTTTGCCAGTTTTGAGGAGTACTAGTTAGCTGTGTTGTAAGATGCCACACTACTAGAATTTGTCTGATATTTTTCTAGAGATTAAATTGGAGTAAACTATAGGGTCAAGGAAAGAAAAGGGATTGAGGCTACCTAGGGAGGAATCTCTACACTTTGCAAAACAGTAAAGATATGGCACAACCATGAATGTACAGTCAGGGGTGGATTATGCAATAGGCAAGGTAAGCACAGTGTAATGAATAATTTCACTACAGATTAGTAAGTAAGCTTGTGCTTACCTTGTTTACTGGATGGTATACCCCATCCGGGATGGTAAATTTGAAGAGGCTTTGATTCTGTAGGAAGGTGCTGTGGGGTTAGGAGAGAGACAGATGCCAACCATACCTAGAAGCAGATCTTTAATGTGGTGGAAAAAAAATGTGAAATTATTCTCTAGATGATCTGGTAAGCAAGGTAAGCATTGTGCTTACCTTGCCTATTGGATAATCTGCCCCTGCATGCAGTCCTTCCAGAATGCTAGTCATCCATGATGTTGGTAAAGGATCCTTCTGGCTCCCCAAGAGAGATGGAAAGCACAGATTCTTTAGACCTCAGAGTTGGAAGAAATCGTAAGAACTATCTTATCCATATTTCTCTCTTCTAGTTCTCTGCTTCAAACTGCCACAGCACTGTAAATGGAAGTCAGTGAATCACAGGGCCCCAGTGTTGCATAGGATAGGGGTTCTTGAGAGAACCAAAGTCCATGAGAGGTAAAGCCACATACTCCCATTTAAGGCAGATCTTGGCCAAAGACAGAAGACCAATCTTGGGATTCAGAGTCGTAGAAATCCAAAGATTCTTTTCAAAACAGTGCCTGATGCTGTCACAGGGATGTGAGGAAGGTGAGAGATGACTGAATGCTGGACTATGTTCAGATGAAAAACTAGAGAAAACTATCCCTAGAGTTACTGATATTAGGCCCTCTGGCCAGAAAGGACTGAACTGAATCATGAAAGATTTACCATTTTAAAGAGCTTCAGTAAAAGTCAAATAGAAATCCTACAGAATGGCCAAAATGTCTACAGAATCATATAGACGTGGATGCAAATCGTGCCACTTTCACCCACTAGCTGGGTGACTTTGGGCAAGTTACTTGTGCTTCCTTAGTCCCATGAGGCAGGGTTGTCATGAGGGTGAAATGAGAAAACACGTACAAATCACTTAACACAGGAACTGAAACACAGCAAAATAAGTCATTGTCATTGTCATCATCATCATCACCACCATCATCACAACACTGACCATCACTCAAATGTATCAGGCTTTTATTATTTGCCAAACATTGTGCTAGGTGTTTTCTACATGGTTATGATTGTTGTTACTACTATTGATTAATCAGTAATATCAGCAGGTCATGGATTTTCCTTCTCATGAGTTCACTAAACCCGAGTAGACTTTTTTCCATCTTAGAGAATTTGTATGAATCAACCTAAAAGAAAAAAAAATGGTAGATTTCTCCCCCCAAGTCTTTTGCATTCCTACAATTCATGGTAAGGGGCTGGTTACAAGATAGATGGGGGAAAAAAAGACTATAGAGTTTGCACAACTGCCCAATCTTCTGAGAGACATTTCCCTGTCTTGAATGTCTAGTGCTTTACATCAGGTCAAAGGGCTGGTTTTATAAACTGGTTTCTTCTCAGACTCGAGCAGCTGTTGCTCTATGTCTCTTTAGGGTTAGGGCTGCATTTCTCAGTTTCAGTGATGGCAAGCAACTGTTGCAGGAGCCTTAATTACTACTGCCCTTGGGCTCCTGGGAACTCATGCAGTTTTTCCATGGTGATTAGCATGATTACGTGGTATTTAATTGTATATTTAGGTCTCTGCAGAAACTGTAGACATGTTTTAGCTTAGTTAGAGGAGTTTCCAGTCAAAATGAGTAAATATACCCTTCCTGATTCTAGATTAAATTCAGGATGATCATATCCATCTAAAATGCATGATCACATCCTTGGGCTTTCATAGAAATTTTAGATAGATAACAAGTTCTCATTGTCACCATCTGGAAAGCCTTGTGGGATCATCTGGTCTAGGTCATGACCTTCAATAGGCCCGGTGAGGAAATTCGTAGAGCTCAGGCTAGATCCTTCCCCATCACTAGGCTGAAAGAAATTGAAGCTAGTACCAGACTCCCATTGGTTCCCATTATCTTTATCTGATAGAGCATATAGCAAGTAAGACATTCCTGATTGAATAAAGGGCACTATTCAGGGCTGCGTTAGTCAGAATCAACTTGATGGTAACAAGTTTTTTTTTATTATTATTGTTATTATTCAGGGTCCATTCCTAAAAATGAAGCCAGGAAGATACTGTGTACACAGCTTGATAAAAGTTGCCAAAGCCAAGTGGGGAGTAGGGGAACTTGGCAAGTTCTTGCTTCTGTAAAAATCTCTTTCTCTACTAATTAAGCACTTAACTCCCAAAGTTCAGAGAACATTGGGGCTGAACGAGAAGATTCTATAGCAGCTGAGACTGAGTGAATGGCAGAGGAGAGTGAAGAACTTGTTAAAAAAAAAAAAAAAAAAAGACATGGCCAACCCCATACCCAGTGGGTTTATCCACTAACCATAGATCAGGACCTATCAGCTCCTCACGTAGTGTAGATCGCCCTTGCAGATTTATGATGTTTACCAGAAGAGCTCACTCACCCTTCTAAATGGCACAGCTCATGTTCCCATTTCATTCATGTCAGAAAATGAATAATACCCTACATAAGCAGCAAATGAATATGGCATAAGCTATAAAGGAAAATATTTTTCCCAAATGCCAGGAATTGTTATTATACTGACTTTCCAAAAATAAGTGAATTTTTTTTTTTTTTTTAATGTTTTCACTCTTGAAGCTGGTGGCAGCCATCTCACCTCAATCTGGGAAAGCCATGCTGGTACTGGGAGGTTGACAACAGGACAACAGAATTTGATCTGACTTTGGTCAGATCTACCAACAATTGAGGAACTTCTTGCCCTTCAAGACTCGCATGACAGACTGGATAACCTCCACAAGGTCACATATAATTGTCCAGTACAAGGCAGGCTTGACCTTAGCCAGGAAATCAAAGTTTAATCCTACTGCCACTAGCTGGATGCATGTATTTAAGAAGATACAACTTATCTGTACTTCAATTTCTTCATCTATGAAATAAAGTAGTTAGACTGGATCAGTGTTTCTCAATCCTGTACGTATTCAAATCACCTTGGAGCTTTCAAAAAATATGATGCCCAGGTCTTGCCCTAGACTAATTAAGTTAGACTCTCTAGGGGTGGGACCTAGGTGGTAGTATTTGTTTAAAGTTCCTCAGGTGATTCCAATGTGCAGCCAAAGTGGAGAACCATGAGGCTAGGTGACTCTTGAGTCCACCCGCGTGGACATTCTGTCACTGTCAGTTTGACATCACCTGCTACAACATCCTGTCTGAATCTTCTCTCCTGTGGAAGGCAGAACTCTGAGATGACCCCCAATGAGTCACACGTTATATAACGTCCCCTCCCTTGAACACAGTGAACCTGTGGCTTACTTCTAACCAAGAAAACCACTGCCGTCCAGTCAATTCTGACTGAATATGGTAAAGATAATGGGATAATCACACCCATGGCTATATCACACTACTTATGGCAGGCTGGAGTTTATCATGCTGGCTTTGAAGAAGCAAACTGCCAGGTTGTGAGAGAGCCTGTGAGAAAGCCATGTGCCAAGGAACAGAGGGACCTCTAAGAGGCGAAAGCAGCCCCTGGCTGAAAGTTTGCCAGAAAGCCAGGACTTCATTCTTACAAAGCTGCAAGGAACTGAATTCTGCCAAAAACCACGTGAGCTTGGAAGAGGACCTGGAACTCCAGAAATAAATGGCTGACACTAGATTGAAACTTGTGGGACCCACAGTCCATGCCTAGACTCCTGACCCACAGGCACTATGAGATAATAAATGTCTATTACGTTAAGTGATGAAGTTTGTGGTAATTTGTTACACAGAGGTAGAAAACTAATACATCTGCTAAAGGGTATGTTTGTGTCCAGCATAACATAATGTCTGTTGGGATCTTACAGAAGGTGTAAGATATGTGTTAGAGAAAACTGAGACTTATGATCCTGAAAAAAAAAAAAAAATGTAAGACTAAGTTTTTTACAAAAATGTATGCTATCTGAAAAAATAAAATAAATGAATGCTATCTGGAATTTAAGTTATACTTCCTCAAATAGGAGCATTTAAAAATTTTACCTATTTAATTTTAGTTCATGAAAGGTCCAATATTGAGATCTTTGCCTTTATAAAACCAAGTGTCTTAAGGTTTAAGATCCTATCGTGTCTTGGTTTCAGGTCCATGGGTAAAATGAGGTGTGTAGAGAAGGTCCCTTTCAATTGTAAAGTTCTGCAATCCTAATCTCTTAGCGTGGTAATAACACCAGCATGATGATTCAGGGTGTGCGGTCTGAAGTTAATCTGACCCGAGTTTAAATTCTGACTCTACCACTTTTTGATTATAGATATTTGGCCAAATGATTAGTTCATTTTGCTAACTTAGTTCCTCATCTATAAAATAAGAATAATAAACTTTACGCATTTTCTAGGGTTTGGGGATGGGTTTATGATGTGAGTCAATGAATATAATGGGCTTAAACATGGTAATGACTCAAAAACGGTATTAGCAGTAGTTATTGCTTTTGTTATAAGGTCTTTGCCTGATTGTTTTACGGACAACTTACTGTTAACTCTCTTAAGGGCAAACTTTTGGTCCTAGGAGCAGCTATTAGAATGCTAGGAGATCGTTCAGAAAACCTGAAAGGTCTACGAGGCACATTTGAAATGCTGAAGTTGGTAGGAGAATTCAATAGTGGTGTGATGTCTGCAGAGGAGGGCAGTGTCCTACTTCATAGCCAGCAAGGAGAGGCAGGCTCCCCTAGGCCTCGTCCTCATTTTCTTGAATCAAGCTTCAATGGCAAGACGGCCAATGCCAAGGGGATGGACATGACAGAGACTGACAAGCATTCCCACTAGTTATCTGGGTTATAAAGAACAAAAGGATGGATTTCTTCCCATTCCTTCCACTCATCCCTAACATATTCTTTCCCTTTTGACAGTTCCAGCTAGTCTCTTTCAGGCACTGTTCTGAACCACTTTCAGAGATCAGATGTAGTTATGCTTTTGAAGTCACAGAATGAGAGGTTGCCTGACAGCCTTGAAAACTCTTCAAAAACTATGGTGTTTGAGCTGCATCATCCAGTATGACTGTGGCCAAAAACATGCTCTCTTTATTTCAACAGGAAACCAGAGCTGCAAAAATAAAAAACAGAGCCAAGGAGTCTCGTACTGAATGTAGAGAAGATGATCTATAAAGCTGGGCCAAAGAGAGACTTTCTATTTGGCTGGGAAGAGCTTTCAGGAAAGTTGCCTAACAATCCCCAGAACTCGCATTTATTTGGCAAACAGCGGTCTACTTTACAAGAGAGAGAAAAGTAACTAAAAAGAAAGAAAACAGTTTCCCCATTAAAAAAAAAAAAATAGTTCTTAAAAAAAAAAAAAGAGAGAAAGTAAAGTAGTCCACAGAGGAGAAAGGAAATACTAAATTACATTTAAGAATAACAGTAGGAATGTAAGTAATTCATTACCAGAAATTTTGGATGTGCTAAAAACAAAGGTTTCAATAAATTCATGGATATGAGCACCATAAGGAATCATCAGTGTCAAAGCAGAGGTCTTTGGAGGTGTTTAAGAGTCTGAAACACACATCACAAACATCAAGCACACATTCCTGCAAAAAAGCCCTTGGTGATACCATCAGAAGATTATTATAATATAGTGTGGTCCCTGTGTGGCATTCTTACTTTTATTGAACGCACAAGTGAATAAGAGAGAAGAAAGATAGGCTTTTTTTTTTTCAAAACGCCTTTAAAACATAACAATTTTCAATACTGTGGTATCTGTTTGAGGGGTAATTTGAATACAGTTTGCTTTTGTCAAGCAGCTATAACCACTGCAAGCTTTATGACTAACATTAGAAGCAAATGCCCCATGAGAACAATGCTCAGATGTACGCTTGGCCCTTGCACGCACAAACCAGAACATGACTGCTGGCCTCCAGAGGTCTTCTCTTGTTCATTCTGCAGGTGCAAGGCTGAAAACAGAGCAGTCCAGAAAGCTAAGAGGGGGGCACTGAAAGGACGAAAGAAAGAGGAAAACAATTTGGAAATTGTGCTCAAGATGGCTTCCTGTCAGCCCCTGCTATGGGGAGATCTTGGAAGGAAAAATGAGTTTCCAGACCTACCACACACACTGCAAATCCCATTGGAGAGGACTCCCAGCAGAAGCAATGGCTTGACATTGAAAGGCTGAGTCAAGTGGCTCCAGGTGCAATGGGTTATGAAAGAGGTGCTTCAGGTGCTCTGAATGCTTTCATGGCCAGTTCCAAGACCACATCAAGACATTCTTCAGTCACAGAAGTTCTGATACATGCTACAACATGTGCAAAGCTTGAAAACATTATTTGAATAGGCCAGTCACAAAAGATCACATGTTATATGAGTCCATTCATACGAAATGTCCAAAACAGGAAAATCAATAAAGACAGAAAATAGATTAGTGGTTGTGGAGGTGGGAGGTGAGTAGGGAATGAGTAGTTATCTTGCTTAAAGTATACAGAGTTTCTATTTGGGGTGATAAAAAAAATTGGAAATAAATAGTAGTGACAGTTGCATAACACGGTAAATGTAATTTTTTTTTAAATAGTGTAAAAAGAAAGAAGAGCACATACTTTGTGATTTTACATATACAAAGGGCCAAAGTTCAAAAACAGGAAAAAGGAATCTATGCTGTTAGAAGTCCAGGTGGTGGTTACCCTAGGTGAAGGGCAAGTGATTGGAGGAGGCATGGGGAGGCTTCTGGGGTGCTAGTAATGTTCCCCTTCTTAACCTGAATGTTAATTACCGGGCTGTGTTCAGTTTTTGAAAATCAACTGAGCTACGCACTCAAGATTTTATGCCCTTCTTAGTTTAGTTAATAGCATCATACGCATGTCAGTTTCCAGGTTTTGAAAGGGTGCAAGGGAACTCTCTGTACTATGATTGCAACTTATGAGTCTTATTTCAAAATTAGAAAAAAATTAAATACACTTTTAAAAAGCAATAAAAGCAAGACATGTTTGGTTTAAGGTTTTAACGTAATATTTAAGGTAACTTTTCCATTCTCAAAAGTTTTGAAATAAATTTTAATTTAAAAAAAAAAATGCCATTTGAGATAGTATTTTTCTTACAAAACTGATAAAAATAAAAACACCGGTGATAGCGAGGATGATAGAAAATTGCCATATGCTCACACACTGCTGATTAGAGTACAAAGTAGGACAATCTTTCCAGGGGTAAATTTGCAGTATTTATAAAAGTCCTTAAAAAATTGCAGACCTTCTTGATGTAAAATTCATCAAAGATATACTTGTATGAATATATCCTAATCAAATAATTAAGGATGAGTACAAGCATTCAGCTTCAAGGATGTTCAAACCCGTTGCTGTTGAGTCAATTCTGACTCATTGTGGCCCTGTAGGACAGAGTAGAACTGCCCCATAGGGTTTCCAAGGAGTGGCTGATGGATTCAAACTGCCAACCTTTTGGTTAGCAGCCAGGTCCTTAACCACTGCACCACCAGGGCTCCTAGGATGTTCAGCACAGTACTATTCATATTAGTGAAAACATAGAACCTAATTCTTTTTAAATTACATCAGTGAAGTGAATTACTCTATATATCCATATAATGGAATACCATTTTGCTTTTTAAAATTACATTGCAGATTTTTTATTGATGTAAAGAAGTGTTTTCAATATATTTTTGTTGGGAAACAAAGAGGTTATGAAAATTATGACTTTATTTTGGTAAAAGCAAAGTGTAAAAAATGCAAACGTGGGTAGGGTTTTGATGGTCTTAACTGAGACTGGGTCCAGGAAACTCAGGGAAGCCTGGCTTTTGCCCTGCCAATTTCCCTATTTCATTCACTTTCCCAAAGGAGAAGAATGCAAGGAACAAATCCACATAGTAAACAGTATCACTTTATTATTCACCTCAGTGCCTGAGATATCTATGCAGATTTCTCTGTTATAGATGAACTGGGAGCCTATGTGGGTCTTTGCCTCCCACCACAGCCAAAAGCAGGGGTTCTGCTTAGGCAGGCATGTAGAGAGAGAGAGAGAGAACCTAACTTGGTTTATTGATCTCCCTGAATGGAACAAGAATAGCTAATTGAAGTAAACTACCTGGGTATCATCTTTTAATTACTGTCACCTGGCCCACTAGTAAACCTGACCCCACGGATGCCATAGAATTTCATCAAAAAAATTAGTGGTTTTTGGGGGGAGGGTGAGTAGGTATGCATACATAGAGGTAGAGAGGTAGGAAGAAAGGCAGAACTAGAACCATAAGCTCGCTCCCATACTACATTATTTCTATTATCTATGTATGTATAACAACCCCAAAACTTGATGGCTTAAAACAATATTGATATTATTTCTTATGAGTCTATGGGTTGACTGAACTCTGATGGGCATTCTGCCCCATGTGATGTAGCTGAGGTCTCTCATGCAGCAAGGACCTTGGGTGGTGCTAGAACCTTCAGGATGCCCTCTCATCCTCCAGGGTATCTATCATCGTTCAGTACTATTACCTGAACTTCTTTATGCATCGGGACTGGTTTTCAAGAGAAAGGGTTCTAAGAGAATAAGCCTCTGCATCATGCCTGCTAGGATCCCATTGACAAAAGCAAATCACATGACCAAAAGAGGCAACTTGGGTGGATACTACAAAGGGCGTGAATGTCAGAGATACAGTCCATTGAGGACCACTAATGTAATCATCTACCTCAAATATTTCTGAGGGAAAGAATATTTTCCAAGGTCAACAAAGGTCCTCTTTACAGGTATTTATTTTGTCCTTTTTTTCTATTTGGATTTTCTTATTTTTCATCAACGAATATGCATTGTTTTGTAATAAGAAAAAAGCCAAAAAATAATTAAAATAAACACTTCTATAAAGTTTTTACCAACTTCTGCAGTCTGAAATTGCACTCAAGATACATTGATAATTGCTTGTGATCGGAATGCAAAAGTTGGAAACAAAGAAGAAGGATTGGTGTTAGAAAACATGACCTCAGTGATAGAAACGACACCGGAGACAACATGACAGAATTTTGCAAGACCAACAACTTTTTCATTGCAACATAATGCAACTATACACTGGACCTCGCCAGATGGAATACATAGGAATTGAATTGACTACATCTGTGGAAAGAGACAATGGAAAAGCTCAATATTATCAATCAGAACAAAGCCAGGGGCTACTGTGGAACAGATCATCAATTGCTCATATGCAAGTTCAAGTTGAAGTTGAAGAAAATTAGAGCAAGTCCATGAGAGCCAAAGTGTGACCTTGACTCTATTCCACCCGAATTTAGAGACCATTTCAAGAATAGATTTGACATACTGAACACTAACGGCCGAGTTGTGAGTGTGCAAGGACATCATACATGAAGAAAGCAAGAGGTCATTAAAAAGATAGGAAAGAAAGAAAAGACCAAAATGGATGTCAGAAGAAACACTGAAACTTGCTCTTGAACGTAGAGTAGCTAAAGTGAAAGGAAGAAATGATGAAGTAAAAGAGCTGAACAGAACATTTCAAAAGGCAACTCAAAAAGACAAAGTAAAGTATTATAATGAAATGTGCAAAGACCTGGAGTTAGAAAACCAAAAAGGAAGAACACGGTCGGCATTTCTCAAGCTGAAAGAACTGAAGAAGAAATTCAAGCCTCACTTTGCAATACTGAAGGATTCTACGGGGAAAATATTAAATGACGCAAGAAGCATCAAAAGAAGATGGAAGAAATACACAGAGTCACTATACCAGGAAGAATTGGTTGACATTCAGCCATTTCAGGAGGTAGCATATGATCAAGAACTGATGATATTGAAGGAAGAGGTCCAAACCGCACTGAAGGCATTGGCGAAAAACAAGACTTAAGGAATTGACCGAATACCAAATGAGATGTTTCAACAAACGGATGCAGCGCTGGAAGCCCTCACTTGTCTATGCCAAGAAATTTGGAAGACAGCTACCTAGCCAACTGACTGGAAAAGATCCATATTTGTACCCATTCCAAAGAGAGGATATCCAACAAAATGTGGAAATTATCAAACAATCCCATTAATATCACACACAAGTAAAATTTGCTGAAGATCATTCAAAAGCAGTTACAACAGTATATTGACAGGTAACTGCCAGAAATTCAAGCCAGATTCAGAAGCAGACATGGAATGAGGGATATCATTACTGATGTCAGATGGATCCTGGCTGAAAGCAGAGAATACCAGAAAGATGTTTACTTGTGTTTTATTGACTATGCAATGGCATTTGTGTGGATCATAAAAATTATGGATAACATTGCCAATAATGGGGATGCCAGAACACTTAATGGTGCTCACGAGGAACCTGTGATTAGACCAAGAGGTAGTCAATTGAACAGAACAAGGGGATACTTTGTGGTTTAAAGTCAGGAAAGGTGCACTTCAGGGTTGTATCCTTTCACCATACCTATTCAATCTGTATGCTGAGCAAATAATCGGAGAAACTGGACTATATGAAGAAGAACCAGGCATCAGGATTGCAGGACCACAGGAAGCTCTGGAGTAGGAATGGCATCACACCGTTGTCTCACCTCAAGGCAATGGGGCCAGGCTTTTGTATTCCCATGTTGTTGTTGTTGGGTGCCATCGAGTTGATTCCGACTCATAGTGATCCCATGTGACAGAGAGAATTGTCCCCATAGGGTTTTATTGGCTGTAATCTTTACAGAAGCAGATCACCAGGTCTTTCTCAGCTGGGTGGGTTCAAACTGTCAATCTTTAGATTTGCCGCAAAGAGCTCGGCCATTGCACCGCAAGGGCTCCTGTATCCACACATCAGTCAGTTTTTGCTGTGGTTACCCCTGGGAAGGAAGGCATTACATCTCAGGCATCTCCTAGAAATATCGTTCCCATGGTGGAGTGCAATTCTGTAGAAAACAGTGCAGCTGTCAGCTCTTAACAGCCAACACACAGAGCAGCTAGGATGAGCGTACCCACTCTAAAAAATAGGCCAACAGCCTCTACTACAGCTCTAGCTTGATCCAATAGGCGAGGTCTGTAATGTCTCATGTAAGTGCCTCTGACCTCCACCATATACCCCAAATATGCCCTCTAAACCAAGAATAGACATCAAGTAGTATATGTTGGACCAGTGGCATCATTAAGGGTGTACGGGGGCATGGACTACACCAGCTGTCACCTTCAGAGGGGGTGACACCAAAATGAGTGTAAAATTTTTGTGCAGGGTTTCAGCAGAAATTTGTTATTTTTTATAGAAGTATCCCTCTAGTTAGTTATAACAACAAAAAATTCTTCTCATAAGCCCAGCTTACATGCATCAATATACCTACAAGGGTTAAACTCTGTGCTAATTTACTTTTTGAACCTTCTAATGTGCTAAGGTCAGAGCTGTCATTACCCAATTACAATGACGCTTTGAATCACGTGGTGTCGTCTACACACACTACAAGCATACACTGCTGTTTTTGTTGCTGCAAGTGTTTTTATAGTCACTGATTTTGTCAAACTTTCTGGTGGTTTAGTGATAATATTGTGGTAATTAGCATGGGGAGGTGACACCATGAGTTACCGTCACTAGGGTGAAACCAACCCAAAAGACTCTACTGCGTTGGACAAATGAACGTTAAGTATGTGGAACTCAGAATTTCTCCAGCTCTTTATGTACATATCAGGAATCCTTAGAAATTATTTTGGGGAGTGGGAATTTGGAGAGTGTGCAGGATAATATAGCTAAAGCATTACTCTTCTCTCTTTGCATGCCTCGCTAACTCTGATGACAAGGCAGAGTTTACCAATCTTCAACACACACGCTAAAAAAAAAAAAAATTCTCCTCTGGGCTAAAATCATGCATGAGAAATTTCAAGATGGAAGGATCATTTTTTTCTAAAGGTTACAGCAGGCCTAAATTATAAGCTCAAGTCAATAAGTTAGATGTCTAAAAACTCTAAAAATAGAGGATAATAAGAGTGCTTTCTCAACCAAAACCACAACCTTCCCCCTGCTGCGCTCAGAGAAAGCAGCAGAAACTAATCTTTCTCCCCAAGTGGAAAAATGGGTAATAGAAATCCACCAGATGCCTTGGATTTTGTGCACTGGCAACATATTTCCATCCATCTTATTTTTGTCTGAAGTCTTATTTTCAGGCCATTACGTTCAAATACTGAATCAGTCCATATCCACCAAGATGCTCTCAGGAAAATTAGAAGAAAACAAAAAAAGGAAATGCCTCTGATTAGCAGACACGCTTGGTTTCTGATTTTTACCATCAATGATGATATGCCTCCACCGAAGGAGGAAGAAAAGGCAGCTCATGAAATCTTAAGTAAGCAATCTGATAGAGGATCTCAGAAACATGGAGATGCCTGGAAGTCTCCTTTAGGTGAACTGTGGACAGGATAGAGGTCTTTCATCAAAACTGATCCAGCTTCACCAAATGGATAGATGGACAAAAAGAAATGAGACAAGAGTTCAAGCTGCTGTGGACCAAATAGGATGAGGTGGGAGGCCAAAGTTCCACCTACTTAGTTTCTCTCCAGACTCCACACCCTTCAACAACTAACCTACATGACTGGATCATTTTGCTGATTAACATAATTGAGGCCAGAAAGAAGAAAATGTGCACAGTTACATAGCTAGCTAGAGAGACAGCCAAAACTGCCATCTGTAAGTGCAGTGATCATTTTGAATCATGGTGGGACCGTTGACTTAATATTATTATATTCTTTTCAACTCAGGCAATAAGTTTTACACATTTTTAGGATTTTTCATATAAATAAATCCAGAGACCGAACAAGTAAACCCTTTAACAGATTATGTTTTTTGTTCGGAATTTGGACAATTCAGCAGTCCTCACTTTCCTGGTGCAAGATCTGCATGGAGTTAGACATCTTCTAGGCAACCAAACTTCTATTTCCAAGCTTCAATTCCAGTTCTCTCAGTCTCTCCCTTCCTGTGCTCTCTCCCGGTCTCGTTCTTTCTCTTTGTCCCTATCCTTCTCTCTCTCTGCCTCCATCTCTCCTTTTCTTACACTTCCATCAAATGTTTGACATATCAATCCCTTCCCCATCTCACCGGGGCTCGCCATGGACCATCTGGCTGTGCGATTGCTTGAGGAGCCCGGTGACATCCCTGAGGGACTCTGCAGGGAAGTAACAGTTCTTTGCAGATGCCAGCTGCCTTCCTGTTCCTGGGAAGTTGAAGGAGACAGCATCACTTGCTAATGCTTCCTCCCCCTGAGCAGCTGGCTTTGGAAGAAGAGTTGACTCAGCAGGGGTCCTCTGATGTTGGGCTGGAAACTGACTCCACCAGGCAGGGGGCAAGGAAAGGAGAGTATTCATAGTCCTGGGGGCGCTCCTCCCTTGGGTGTTGCGCATCTCCCAGCTGACAGGACTCAGCAGCTGTGCTGTCTGCAGAACAATATATTCTAGATTCCATTCCAAAGCCGGAAGTTTTGAGCCAGGTTCCAGTTACTTAGAATAGAGTCTTAGATGGAATCATATGAAATTACCAATATTCTAATGCTTTGACCTACAAAAATGGTCAAACTTAATCTCATATGGTTACCAAAGTAATCATGAAAGAAAAGGGAAACTTTTGGAGGGCTTCCACTCACCATTTTGACTGCATCACTCCCATGCTTAAAAACATTCAGTGGATCCCTGTTAACTCCAAGCAAAATTTTACGTTCATCAGAGTGGCAAGCAAAATCTTCTATAAGGACTTCAGCCTACCTATCAGTAGGTAGTAGTAGCCTACCTATTCACCCCAACTTCCCAGCACCCATCCACCCTTTCCTTTCAGACTTTCTAAACCTGCTTCCCTCTACCTGTTAGAGTTCAGTGAAAGTCAAAGGAGTTTGCAAAAAATTCTCCGATTTTCCTCCACTTCATTTTACACATTCAATTAAACTCATTAGTTATCTCTGGAGACCTGTTTCCAAAGGGTCACAGCCTCAAAAACCCTGTAGGGCAGCCCTACTCTGTGCACTTGAGGTCATCATAAGTCAGAATCAACTCAACAGCAATTAACAACAGCAACAATTC
This sequence comes from Dugong dugon, assembly GCA_030035585.1. NCBI lineage: Eukaryota > Metazoa > Chordata > Mammalia > Sirenia > Dugongidae > Dugong > Dugong dugon. The sequence goes on along the minus strand of CM057480.1, from coordinate 12,566,977 downwards.
TGAAAAGCAAACGACAATGAAAAATAAAAACTACAATCAAATAAATTATGACAAGGAAGTTAACCTTTTTTTAGAGCCATCTTTTTTAAAACTGAGCCCACAAATTCAAAATATATTTGGGTTTCTATTCAAACAAAGTGAAACATTACTTAATAATAGACTGCTTGATCTTCAACCGATAAAAGGAGAGATATGTTAGGAATACATCTCAGTCCAGAAGGAAGGTCATATTCCCTCTGTCTGTGTCACTTCTCCTCTTCTTATAAGGAGAGCAGACATATTGCATTGAGAGCCACCCTACTCCAGTATGATCTCATCTTAACTAATTGTATCTGCAATGACCCTATTTTCAAGTAAAGTCACATTCTGAGGTTCCAGGAAGGACCTCAACTGGAGAGGGAGGGTGAGGAGCAATATTTAACCCAGTACAAAGGCCCAAACTTAATTCAGAAACAAATAAGCAATCAACAAAAAGAGGCTAAATGAATCAGGAAAGAGAGAGTCGGAAAGATGCTAATCAGAAAAAGAATCTGTTATAGATTCTTAGACGGTTAGCTACCCCATTCCTGGTTTCCAGGAGAGATCACCCATAAATTATACTAGAATAATATTTGTGGAAAAGGAGGCTCTACCCTCCAAGTTTCCCAGCTGAAGATTTGAGACTCCGATCCCAACTTTTCCACAGTGTTAGTTCCCATTATTTTATAACTCATCCTTCTCTGCTTCAGTTAGAGCCATCTCCTTCCTGACTGACGTGTTCACGCCAGGCTCAATGTAACTGCTGTGCCTTTGCTCACACTGCTCACCTGGAATCTTCTCCCACATGAAAAGCCTACCCCCCCTTTAAGACCTAACTCAGACCTGCCTCTACCCAAAGAGGGCCTACCAACACTCCACACCTCCTGATTTCTCCCTCCTCTGCTCAACCTCAATGGTGGGTGTGGTAGGCAAAATTATGGCCCCCAAATACGTCCATGACCTAATCCCTGAAACTGTAATTATGTTACCTTACATGACAAAAGGGATGTGGGGAGAGTATCCTGGATTATCCATGAGGGCCCAATGTAATCACAAAGGCTGTTAAAGACAGAAAAAGGAGGCAGAGAGTAAAGAAAGAGATGTGATAATGGAAGCAGAGGTTGGGGTGATACATTGCAAGCTTTGAAGAAGGGGCTCCAAACCAGAGAATGTGGGCTTCCTTGAGAAGCTGGAAAAGGCAAGGAAACAGATTCTCCCTTAGAACCTCCAGAAGGAACACGATCCTGCTGACATCTTGATTTTAACCCATTGAAACCCACTTCATACTTCTGACCTCAAGAACTGTAAGAGAAAAAATGGATATTGTTGTGAGGCACTACATTTGTGGTAATTTGTTACAGCAGCAATAGGAAGCTGATACAGTAGTTTTTAAGCCATGCTCCTCAGCATTCTGATGTTCTCCATGCCTCCCCACATCACTGTAACAAATTCAACTAGAGCAGTTCTACATAGATCAGATTTAGAATACGGACTTGTGTGTTAGATTTCATTAGAAGAAAGGATCCCACCTCTAAAAATAGATTGAAATACACTGTCTTATATCATTACTTAAGGAGCCCTAGTGGCACAGTGGTTAAAGTGCTTGGCCACTAACCTAAAGGCAGCAATTCAAACCCACCAGCCCCACCACAGGAGAAAGATGTAGCAGTCTGCTTCCGTAAAGATTTCTGACCTTGGAAACCCTATGGGGCAGTTGTATTCTGTCCTTTAGGGTCTCTATGAGCTGGAATAAACCTGACAGCAGTGGGTTCAGTGGGTTATATCATTAGTAATCAATTGTTTATGTATAAGGCAATATGGTACATAGATTCTAGAGCCTATTTACTTGGGTTTGGATCCGAGCTCTGCCACTTACTAGCTGTGTAAACTTGGGCAGATTACTTAACATCGCTGTGTTTGCTTTCTTTATCTACCTTATAAAGTTATTGTGAAGATTAACTTTGTTAATTATACATGTAGAGTCCTTAGATAGACATAGCATATTGGAAGTGTTAGATAAAGGTTATTTGTAAGTATTGTTTCATAAGTATTAGCCTTATTACCATTTATTTTAAAAATACTAATAGCTACAATTTATTGAGCACCTCCTGATATTATTTTGAAGCACCACCTGTGTAGAGACAACTTCTTACACTTCCTCAGTACCCCCGGCCAGGTATAGCCTACTGCGTGTAGCCTGCTCTGTGGAAGTGGTCAGTGACTTCACTGTTTTGCAGAGGTGGGTCTTCTCTCATTCAAAGGCAGAGCCTTCTATGTGTCTGGGTGTTAGAGCAGAAATTTTCAAAGTAGAGCCTGAGGATCACTAAGGGTTAGCAAGGTGCTTTTAGGAATTCCACAATGTCCCTGTTTTTCGAGTTTATCTATCTGTCTATGTGAGGGCAGACTTTCTTCATATACTTCAACTAGAACAGCCTACCCAACAGACTGAATTCTGAAGCAGATACTGGAATCCAGCTGCCTTCTATTAATCCAGATATTAAAGAGATTTACCAAAAAATAAAATAAAATAAAATAATGCCACTATTCTCAATACATTTTCTTTGTTTTAAAAAACAAGGGTTGTTTTTCATAAAAATGTTTGATTTAAAATGAACTGGTTGTAAATCTTTAATTATTTTAAAATTTCTAATATGACAGGTATAGTCAACTATATCTCACATAGGCAAAACTCGTTAGGGTCCTCAATAATTTTTAAAAGTATAAAGAAGTCCAGAGACCAAAAAGCTTGAGAACTGATAGAATAGAGACTTTAAAATTAGAGATTTTATTTTGTTTTAATTGTTCGAGCAGCTTGTCTTCACTTAATATATATGGTTTTAATACAAAATTGATGGTGTCAACCCTCTATGGGCTTGGACTTAGACAGTGAGATCCCAGAAAATTATTTTATGATTCTTCAATACAGGCTAGGGTGAGGGTATATACATTTAAGTGTGTGTGTACAATAATTCAACTACTTAATAAACATATCCCATTTTGAACTTGAAGAGTGAAGCTAGGGTAAAAATAAAAGAAGAATCCAACAGCGATATAACTAGGAGACAAGTTTAGTTGCAAGGGGAGGAAGACAAGTGATTTAGATAAATGATGTTGACAACAGAGGCCATCCTCCTCAAACGTGAGCAAATAAGAGAAAGATTCACTCTGAGATCCTCTGACTTTTTTCCTTCTTTGTTATTTTGAGAGGCCGACAGAATTACTTTTAACTTACAGTACAGTTCCAGAATCCATTCAGAACTCTTTCGGCACACTCATCAAGGCTTGGGCCAGGGCAGATAATTTCTTTCCTGCTTGAGATGCTCAGGTAAGAATCCAGAAAAAACAGATGTGACATCTGAACCCAATATTCCTCAGGAGGTAGGCTCCACAATTGTAAAAGAAGCTCCTTGGTACCCCATGATAAAGTGCTCATCTCTTGCACCCATCTCTGAGTCTTTGCCATCCCTGAGTACCCAAAGAGGGAGCTCACTCAGATCCTGCCAGGTCCCAGGAAGAGGCAGCACCTGAATGCTGACCCAATTCGGGCCATTGTGTGTCAGCAGCTTCCTTTCCCAAAGCCCCAGAATCTCTGGGGAAATCAGGACAGGATCCAAGCACACTTTGTTATAAGAAGAAAGCCATTTTGCAGATTCCTAATCCTTTCTGGTGGAGAATATAATTTAATATCTGTTTACTCTTCTGTGTTCTTGCCAGAGCAGAAAAGCCACACCAGCTTCGTGTAAGGCAGTAATCCCCTGGCTAAACTCTTGTACATGAGTTTCTCTCAAAAGGGCCTGAAATGTTGACCCTGATTGCCCTTGAAGATTGCTGCCATGGCTGGGGAGCTCTACTTAGGAAAGTAGATACTGGAAGGAAGCCCTGGGCAGAGGGAGTTATCTTCAAGAATAACTACAAAGCTAATATGTCCCAAGCAATGGTTTTGCTTTGGCCTTCCAAAATGTCAGATTATCATCCCTCTGTCAAGAGACACCCCACCCCTGAATTTAATGTTCTTGATAAGGAAAATAATAACGGTGGTGATTTCATAGCTCGCTTACTGACCATAGGGCATTGTATTTTGTATTGTGTGTTTCTTCCCCAACCACTTACCTATCCTCTAACAACATTCCAGAAATATTCCATAGCTTTATGATCACTTTCAGTTATTGTAAGTTTAATCCTAGGACATCTCAATGTCTTCAGCCTAATCAGACATTTAATCTACTTCTTATGATCACCCTGATCTTTATGAATTATTCTCTCTCTGCTTGGGTGGGAGAGAAGCACCCCTCTGTTTTTCACAAGGAGGGAAGAGAGAAACCACAGCACACTCCATTAGGCTAAAGATCTCAAAATCTAAAGGCCTCTCTGCTCCTATCCTTATTTTCTGATTATAGTTGTGTCCGATTTACTTACTGCTGCATCCCAAGCACCCAAACTGTGCTTGCCACATAGGAGGTGCACAACAGGTATTTGCTAAATCAGTGATTGCTTGAATGTCCTTGACCAGGGAAGGAATGGGATGAGAAATGCAGAAGTTAGCAATATCAGTCCAGCTTTTCCCCTTAACAGGTCCTAGAGGGGCATGGCAGCCCTTCAATTCTTTTCAGCTTGATTTGGATTCTGGGGGAATTTCACACCTCTTTGTCTTCAGTCCTACCCTTACTTTGACCTCTGACTCAGCTGAGAAAAAGAATGAAGGAAGGACCAAGGTAGGATGGATAAGGAGGAGGGAGGGAGGAAGGAAAGAAAGGAAGAGAGAGAGAAAAAGCAAGAAGCAAGACAGCATTCACATCCCCCCACTCAGGACTTCGTCACCTAACATCTCAACCATTCCGAACTGGTGTCCCTCCATCCCTCTACCTCTCCTCCCTACAATGCATTCCCCAGTTGATCTTCTCAAATACATCACTTGTCCTGTCACCTCCAGCTCCCCCTCAAGCCACACAGAGCCTTCATTGGCCCCCCATTGCCTCCAGGAGGCACTCAAAGCCCTCCACTATCTAGCCCCAAGATACCCAACCTGGCTTCTTATTCTAGACAAGTCTAATGTCTCTTTTAACTGCATGTAATCCTTTATTTCTCAACTCACTGCATATGTTTCGCTCCCGGAAGGCTCTCCCCACCTAACTGTTACCTATTAAATTCTGTCTGGTTTGAAGGTTTCAGTCCAGTTCAGCAAATATTTTTGAATATCTACTCTAGACAGGGGCTTAGCTCTTTCTAGACTAGTCAAGCTTTTTTCAATCGTCTTTCTTAGTTAAAATAATAATAATAAACACTTTTAAGCACTTACTGTGTGCCAAGCTGAGGGCTGTCCATTTTATATAAATTATTTAATGTGATGAAACCCTCTGATGTAGAGTCTGTTATTATCTCCGTTTATAACATGAGGAAACTGAAAAATTAACTCACTTGGTCAGAGTCACTTAAATTTGAGTTTAATTTTGGCCATTATGATTTACTGTGCTGTTCTAAATGCTGATGAGTCTGCAAAGTACTCACTGGACCTCAGCTTCAAAGCCTTTATCCTGGCTGAAATGGTAGCTCCCTTGCAGAATATTATTAGTGAAATGACTGGATTAGGTTTCATAGGCGAATGTTAGACATTAAATTCTGCTTCCCAGGAGTGATTATAGAAATCCTTTCACTGAGATACTTAAGAACAGAGCCAATTACCCTGTTGTTGAGAATGCGAGTTGGCATAACTTTCCAGAAAGTAATTTGGCAACACATAGAATACCACTGTTTTATAAAGTGCATGGCTTTCGATTCAGCATTTCTACTTCTGGAAATTTACCTAAAGGAAGCAGTAAGGATGTGTGCAAAGATTTAACCATAAAGTTTGCACATTGGCATTTGCACAATTAGGATTGTTCTGTCTGAGTAGCCCCAGGCCATTTTGTCAATCTGCCACTTTGTCCTCAGATTCCTGAATACTTGGCCCAAAAGCACGACAGCAAAACTTGCAATGGTGGCAGTAACCCAAGCTGGAAGACCCGTGCTGCAGGCAATCATTTTTCCTTTCTCAAGTCACTATTTTAATACGTTCTCTCCTTCAAACCCTGTGCATTTACATTTACAAATCAATTTTTTTTTTCACCTATTAATAGGGAGAATAATAACATTAGATTTTGAAACATTGAATTATTCTTGCATTCTTGGAATAAAACTCATATGATTATGATGTATCACTGGATTCCACCTGCAGTTATTTTATTTATGATTTTAAAATCAGTATTCATCTTGAACCAAAACTAAGCCCTGAGGTCACCTTGTAGCTAAATAACAGATTGGCTCACAAAATAATAAATATCACCCATAAGTTCTGTGCTTCTTTAAAAAATCACCTATGTGAGGCCAAACAGTCAACAATTACTTTAAAACAAAGATGAGAATGTAATGGAACAACCTGAACGGAATTAATGAGAATACTCAGGCATTGTGAAGAATGTAAATAATGTCACTGAATAACCTGTATAGAAAGTGTTGAATGGGAACCTAAATTGCTGTGTAAGCCTTCACTGAAAACACAATAGAACATTATTCTGTTTTAAAAATCAGTATTCGTGAGATCGCTCTTTTCTTTCTTGATATCCTACTCGAGATACTTTTTTTTTTCTTTTTAATCAGCAATTCTAATATTTTAGAAAAAAAAAAATTGGAAAGCTTTTTGTTTTAGATCTTCTTACATTGGGTAATAGAAGCAAGGCCTGAAACAAGATTCTTGTGCAACTGATTTATCAAGGGATTGTTCCCTGGAGAAACTTATAAGGAAAGAGGGACAGGTGGAGAAGTTATGCCAAGACGTGGTTTGAGTTGAACTCTGTTGTTGCTAGCTGCCCTGGAGTTGACCCTCAACTCATGGCGACTCTATGCGCAATGAGATCAGACCATTGTGTTCCATAGGGTTTTCATTGGCTAATTTTCTGAAGTAGATCCCTAGGCCTTTCTTCTTAGTCCATCTTATTTTGAAAGTTCCACTGAAACCTGTTCAGCTTCATAGAAACACACAAGTTTTCACTGTCAAACAGGTGGTGGCTGTGCATGAGATGCATTAGCCAGGAATCAAACCCCAGTTTCCCCAATAATTTTACCACTGAACCACCACTGCCCTCTAGTTAAACTCTAGCCTCCAGCTAATGCCACAGGGAACTCTGGAGCATGAATGGAACCACAGAGTTATCCATCTTGAGCAATGGGACTGGGTTTTTGTATCCTTACTATACCCATTGTTTTTGAGTCAATTCCAACTAATAGTGACCCTATAGACGGAGAAAGAAAAGACCAAAACTGATGTGAGAAGAGACTCTGAAACTTGATCTTGAACGTAGGGTAGCTAAAGCAAATAGAACAAATGATGAAGTAAAAGAGTTGAACAGAAGATTTCAAAAGGCAGTGTGATGGTTAAGGTTGTGTGTCAACTTGCTTGGGCCATGATTCTCAGTGGTTTGGCAGTTATGATGTAGTTTGGCAGCTATTTAATGATGCAATCACCTTCGTAATGAGATGTGATATAATGTGATCTCCTCCATGATGAGATCTGTTGTGAGCAGCCAATCAGTTGAAAGGGATTTTCCTTGGGAGTGTGGCCTGCATCCAATATAGGTGGACTTTCTGGCAAGGCTCACTAGCTTTTGCTCACTCTGGATGCTGCAGCTGGCTCCTCTTCATCTGACCTCTGGTTCTTGAGACTTGAACTAGCAGCTTACCTGGCGATCATGGGATTTGTCAGCTTTCACAGCCTATGAGCCAGAGGCCTGCTGTCTGACCTTCCGATCTTGGATTTGCCAGCCCCTGTAGCTACATGAGTCAGGAGAAGCCTCCAGCCTGAGCCACAGACTTGGGACCTTCCAGCCTCTACAACCACATGAGCCATTTCCTTAATATACACCTCTCTATATATCTATATGTTTATGTAAATATATAGAGAGATTTATATTAAGGAAGCCCTGGTTTTGTTTCTCTAAAGAACCCAGCCTAACACAGGCAGCGCGAGAAGACAAAGTAAAGTATTATAACGAAATGTACAAAGACTTGGGGTTAGAAAACCAAAAGGGAAGAACACGCTCACCATTTTTCAGGTTGAAAGAACTGAAGAAAAAATCCAAGCCTCGAGTTGCAAATTTTGAAGGATTCTATGGTCAAAATATTGAACTACCCGGGAAGCATTAAAAGAAGATAGAAGGAATACACAGAATCACTGTACCAAAAAGAATTGGTCGATGTTCAGCCATTTCAGGAGGTAGCATGTGATCAAGAACCGATGGTACTGAAGGAAGAGGTCCAACTTGCACTGAAGGCGTTGGTGAAAAACAAGCCTCCAGGAATTGACAGGACACCAGATGAGATGTTTCAACAATCAGAAGCAGTGCTGGAGGTGCTCATTCATCTATGCCAAGAAATTTGGAAGACAGTTACTTGGCCAACCAACTGGAAGAGATCCATATTTGTGCCCGTTCCAAAGAAAGGTGATTCAACAGAACACAGAAATTATTGAACAATATCATTAATATTAACTGCAAGTAAAATTATGCTAAAGATAATTCAAAAATGGCTGCAGCAGTACATCGACAGGGAATAGCCAGAAATTCAAGCCAGGTTCAGAAGAGGATATGAAACGAGAGATATCATTGCTGATGTCAGATGGATCAAGGCTGAAAGCAGAGAATACCAGAAAGATGTTTACCTGTGTTTTATGGACAATGCAAAGATATTTGACTGTGTGGATCATAACATATTATGGATAACATTGTGAAGAATGGAAACTCCAGACCACTTAATTGTGTTCATGAGGAACCTGTACATAGATCAAGAGGCAGTCGTTCAAACAGAACAAGGGATACTGAGTGGTTTAAAATCAGGAAAGTGTGCGTCAGTGTTGTATCCTTTCATCATCCTTATTCAGTCTGTATGCTGAACAAATAATCCGAGAAGCTGGACTATATGAAGGAAACCTGGCATCAGAACTGAAGGAAGATTCATTAACTACCTGCAATATGCAGATGACACAACCTTGCCTGCTAAAAGTGAAGAGGGCTTGAAGCACTTACTGATGAAGATCAAAGACTACAGCCTTTGGTATTGATTACGCCTCAACATAAAGACTGCAAAAATCTTCACAGTTGAACCAATAAGCAACATCATAATGAACAGAGAAGAGATTGAAGTTGTTAAGGATTTCATTTTACTTGGATCCACAATCAACGCCCATAGAAGCAGCAGTCAAGAAATCAAACGACATATTGCATTGGGCAAATCTGCAAAAAAGCTGTTGAAAGTGTTGAAAAGCAAAGATGTCACTTTGAGGAATAAGGTGCGCCTGACTCAAGCCACAGTATTTTCAATTGCCTCATACGCACGTGAAACCTGGACAACAAATAAGGAAGATCGAAGAAGAATTGATGCCTTCGAATTATGGCATTGGCAAAGAATATTGAATATACCATGGACTGCCAGAAGAATGAACAAGTTTTGGAAGTACAGCCAGAGTGCTCCTTGGAAGCGAGCATGGTGAGACTTCATCTCACGTAGTTTGGACATGTTATCAGGAGGGACCAGTCCCTGGAGAAAGACATTATGTTTGTTAAAGTAGAGGTCAGTGAAAAAGAGGAAGACCCTCAATGAGATGGATTGACACAGTGGCTGCAACCATGGGCTCAAACACAGCAATGATTGTGAGGATGGCGCAGGACCAGGCAGTGTTTCGTTCTGTTGAACATAGGGTTGCTATGAGTCAGAATTGACTCAATGGCACCTAACAACAACAACAACATAGAACAGAGTAGAATGGCCCATAGTGTTTCCAAGGCAATAACCTTTACAGAAGCAGACTGTCACATTTTTCTCCCTTGGAACATCTAGTGGGTTCAAACTGCCGACCTTTTGGTTAGCAGCCAAGTGCTTTAACCACTGCACCACCAGGCAGAGGTGTAACTAAGGTATAGTAGGAAGGGCATGTGTCCTGGGTGCCACGTGTGTGCCCTGCGTGCATGCCCTGGGTGCCACTTGAGGGAGGGCGCCAATGAGTAGTTTCTACCGGCCATCACAGTTTCCAGTGCCAGCTGTGAGAGATCAGTCAGCAATTTAACACTAATTGCCTCAGACACTATTTTCGGTAGATAGGCCCCTGCCACCAGAACTCCCGTATCTTCGCTATACTCAGTCATTTGCTGTGGACTGCTCCAGGGGAATGGGCTAATCTCTCAGGCATTTCTCTGTAAGGTGGCTCCTAAGAGCAAGGGTATTTCTCCAGAAAGGGTGCAAGTGTGAGTCCTTAGCAGCCAAAGCTCACAGCAGCTCAGGGATGGGTATTCTGGAGGAATCTGGATGGGGTACCAATAACATCCACTACATCTTCTTATTTTTCTGTGCTCTGGAACAGTTTAAATACAGTCAGAATAATCTATTACTTAAAGGACTTCAAAAATTTATCTTTAGAAAAGTATGAGATGCATATTTATTGAGTGGGCAGCTCTTTGACAACATTCCTAGCTGTGATAATGGGTCTACTTAGACTTTGTTTCTTCCCAAGCCAGCTTTGATTATTTGTAATTTCTTTCAAAAACCATCTGCTTCATCCAGGATTTCAACTGCTATCACAACATCGTGCAGTGTCATTTCCATAATTCTTTTGAGTTGTCCCTTTAGCTGGGCCAACCCTTAAGTTGTGGCTGCTGCTGGTGGGGCCCCTCTCCTTTTTATAATTTCTGTTCACTGAATTGGGGGAGTGACTGCTGCCTTTGGGGATGACTTTTTGACTTTGAAAAAGGTGCCTACTTGATTCCACTTCTGGAATTCACTTCCAAGTCTTTTTTCTTTTTTTCTTCATTAATGATACCTATCCTTTTAGGTCTATATGCTTACATATTTCAAGTACCTACCACATTCAATCTGGGTAAAGTGAGCAGAAAAGAAATGCTTTCTCCCTTAAGCTGGGGCAGCAGGGATGCTTGCATGTCAATGTGTAAAGAAACAGAGTGAATGGACTGGTTCAGCGTTCACTTGTAATCCTCTCTTCCACAGACTTGGTTAGGCTGGGGCTGGAGTCAAACAGCCTCCTTGCTGTGCTCGGAATCCCCTAAGGCTTTATTAATGGAGATGATGGCTTTATACTTTGTCAGCTTATCTAAGCTGGACCTACATTTCACCAAATTCCCTTTCCTATGTGTTTCTAAGTTAGGGCTGGCCACAAGAGAGATTTGCCTGATATTTGGAAGATAGAAGTGAAGCTGCAGCAATTCTGCCAAGCTCTGAAGGTGAGTGAGGGGCCAGGTGCAAGTGCAGCTCATGCACATTGTCACTCATCTGCTGGCTCATCTTGATGGCAATGGGCAGCAGTTGGGCTTCCAGCTCTTTCAGCTCCTGCCAAGTCCTGGGCCAGGTATCTGTGCAGCAACGCGGTGAAGGGTGTTGGCTTCTTCCGCAGGTCACCCTCACTGGGGTTATATGTAATGCGGAACAGAGATGATTCCAACTCATCTTTGTGGGTTCCAGTTTGCCCTTGATCTCTGCCACTTCATTCCATCTTCCCTTCCCAACTGCCAACACTGCTGGCTCAGGCCCAGCACCAGACACAAAGCCACCAACCTTACATAGACTACTTATCTAGCTTCCAAAACTGTTTGAAGTCTAATCCCTTAGAACTCATTGTGGTTCTGTTTCTCTGATCGACCCTTGAGTGGTACAAAGGCTTGGTTCCTTCTTACCATAGATGAATTTTCATCTGGAAGGCTCCTTAAAGCCCATGCAAATACATTTCTGCTGAGCCAACCCATAATTTGCAAGATACTGAACCCCACAGTGAACCCAGTCTAGGCTTAAACGGAGATCATAGTGTTATGTATATTGTTTCAACTAAAACTCACAACCCTGAGATATCACTTATTTTTCCGACTTTATGGGTATAAAAACTGACACTCAGAGGTTAAGTAATTGGCTGAAAGTAACACAATTATTAGGTGAAGAGCGTGGATTGTCACCCAGGTTGATCTGACTCCAGGCAGGTGCTTTATCTGCTATGTCATGTCCAAAACTAGTCAAGACAGAACTAAAGAAAGGTGATCAACGGAACGGTCCAGAAGTCCACATGTCATAGATAATTCCCCCTTTAAGTTCACTTCTTTAAAGTTCCAGACTCTTCTACTTTACCTGTCTTCTCAGCCCCTGAACACACCCCTTTCAGTGGTGTGAGCCTCCAATGTACTGTAAAAGCCAGGTGTCTTGGTCATCTAGTGCCGCCATAACAGAAATACCACAAATGGACGGTTTTAACCAAGAGAAATTTATTTCCTTACAGTCACAGTAGGCTAAAAGTCCAAATTCAGGGTGTCAGCTCCAGGGAAAGCCTTTTTCTCTCTCTGTCAGCCTTCTTATCAATGTTCCCCTGGACTAGGAGCGTCTCTGCGCAGGGACCCTGGTCCAAAGGATGTGCTCTGCTCCCGACACTGCTTTCTTGATGGTATGAGGTCCCCCTGTCTCACTTCTGTCTTTTATATCTCAAGAGATTGTCTCCAGACACAATCTAGTCTTGTAGGTCAGGTCCTGCCTTACTAACATAACTGCCACCCATCCTCCCTCATTAACATCATAGAGGCAGGTTTACAACATACAGGAAAATCATACAGTACCAGGAATCATGGCCTAGCCAAATTGATACACATTTTGGGGGGGACATAATGCAAACCATGACACCAGGCAACCTAGAGATTGGAGAATGTGGCCTGATGCCTTCAGACACTTCCTTGCCCAGAACAGTGCTGACTGAAGATTCCCATCACCGCCTTTCAACTCTACACCACATCAGTCTCTTGGTCCCTGTTTTCTAAGTTTCACTTCCCTAATCTGACCTTTTAGCATCATAGAGTTTTAGTACAAAAGGTGGCCTTAGAGATAACTTCATACATAGCCTTCTTTTAGAGGTGAGAACACTGAACTCAGAGAAGGAATGTGACTCTTCTTCCAAGAGCACGCAGTGATTTGTGGTCACTGTGGAGGGGAAACCCACTGTCTGATTATTCCTAGAAGCCGAGGGAAGAGCCAGAGAGTACAGCCGTTGAAGTAACATGGGTATAGCATGCACATTAAAAACTAGATTACTCGACTATGTTCTGAGAGGGAGAACATCAAATATCTCCAGGTCTGTTATGCTGAACAGAACATTTTGCCATTGTCATACTTGCTTTAATTCCTTTGCCTCTAATACCCATAAGCAGTTAATTTTTTTTTTCCAGTGTCACAGCCAGCTGTGCTCTAACATTTCAGCAAATTAAAAAGTAATTACCTCAGTAATAGATTAGTTGCTGAGTTTAATCACTCTGAAAAAGTACTTGGCTTTTCCATTTATGGAAAATAAAACTGCATTTCTATGCGACTCATCCTTTAGAGGTTCCTAGGAACTTCATGCCTTTGCTGATGCAGACTGACATTAACAACAGAAAACTAGGAGAAGGATGAAGCCAGAGCATCTACCAGAAGGAAAGAAGGTTGGTAACCAACAACATTCAAGCAGCTGCTTCTAGGACTATCTAAGGGGTAAAAGCAAATAAACAAACAAAGCAAATCTGACATCCTGAAGCTCTTCAATAGATAGAACCAAATAACCAGAATGTAATCAGTGTTTTTATAAATCACAGCCTCACCCCCTTCCCATCCACAAGGTTTCATCCAACTGCTCTATTTCTGACTAACCACAATGAAATGGTGGAGCCATGGTGGTGAAGTGGTTGAGAGCTCGGCTGCTAACCAAAGCTTGGCAGTTCAGATCTACCAGGCACTCCTTGGAAACCCTATGGGGCAGTTCTACTCTGTCCTATAGGGTCGCTATGAGCTGGAATCGACTCAGCAGCAACGGGAATAGTGAAATTCACTGCTGGTTCTATTAGTTCTACCTTAAACCGGGAGTCAAAATTTTCCCTTCATGTCTCCATTCTACACGATTCCCAAGTCCTCTATCCTACCTCTAGAAGGCTTACAAGTATTGAGCGTGATTAAACTTCAAGGTATCTATAGGTGATATGTTGAGGTGTATCCATTAACCATGGTCATAATAATGCTGTGAAATAAATCATTCCCGAAATCAGTGGCTTAAAACAATAGTCATGTAATTGCATGGATCTGTGAGCTGGTTGGTCTACACTGGGCTTGAGTAGGCTCACTCACTCATTCTGCAGCTGGCTGGAGTTGGCTGATCTAGGCTGGGCTCAGCTGGGAGTGGCACTGCTCCACATCTCTCTCATTCTTCTCCTGGGACTAGTAGCCCAGACATGTTCTCCTTGTGCTAATGGCAGAGGCATAAGAGTAAAAGCAAAACAAAGCCTCTTAAGGCCTAGTCTTCGTCCTAGATATCATAACTTTTACCTCACTCTAGTGGCAGAGCAAATCACATGGCCAAACCCAAAGTCAAGAGGCAGAAAAGTACTCCTTAACAACACTGGGAGGGCACTACAAAGTCATATGGTAAAGGACATGGATAAAGGGATGGGTGAAAAGTTGTTACCAATAACACAGTCGTTCACAGTAGCGTTATAAGGGTTCTATCCTAGAATCCCTTCCATTCTATTCCTAGCACTCTGAGATGAAAATTCCCCATTCTCACTTGCACTCCAATGACTCTTTCTCTCCAGACCACTCTTTGTCTTTGATTTCAGTTGCCATTTTGCCTTCTCTCTCTCCCTCTTTCAAAGTAGTCTTATCTAAGTACCTCAGCGGGAAAAACCAACTTCATGAGTCTGCTTCTGAGAATTTAAGTTGAAAGTATTTTTAAGCCTTCATTTTTGATTCATTAACTGGGAAAAACAGGGATGCATCTAGCTTTACACCCAGCTGGATCTGAGCTTTGTATCTCTCTCCATCTTACCAGCTCTGCTTCTCTCTGTGTGGCTTCAGTCTTTAGACAGCCTTCTTCCTTATAATAAGCAAGATGGCCACCAGCAGCTCCACATTAACATCTTCCAATCCTAGCACTCCTTCTCCCAAAGTGCACACATCAACCCTGACATTTCTGATTAGTTCTGTTTGGGTCACTTGCTCATGCTTGTACCAATCACTGTAACCAACATAAAAGAATAATCTTTTTCTTAATTTTTTTTATTGTTGTGCTTTAAGTGAAAGTTTATAATTCAAGTTAGCCTCTCATACAAAAATTTATACATGCATGTTATGTGACTTTAGTTCCTCTCCCTATACTGTGACAGCACACTCCTCCTTTCCACCCAGGATTTCCCATGTCCATTCAACCAGCTCCTGACTCTCTCTGCCTTCTCATCTCGCCTCTGGACAGGAGCTGCTCATTTAGTCTCACGTATCTACTTGAGCTAAGAAGCACACTCTTCACAAGTATCATTTTATTTCCCATAGTCCAGTCTAATCTTTGTCCGAAGAGTTGGCCTCGGGAATGGTTTTAGTTTTGGGCTAACAGAGAGTCTGGGGGCCATGTCTTCCAGGATACTTCCAGTCTCAGTCAAACCATTAAGTCTGGTAAAAGAATAACCTTAATGGCCAGTCGAGACCACCTGACCACCACTGTAAAGGGTGGTAGGGGAACTGTGACTAGGATACCAAAATGACCTGTTGGAATGGAGGAAGAATTACTCAAATGATCTAACAGAAGGATATTGGGAAAGTAAACTGGCAGTTTACATTAAAATTAATGGCTTATGGTGCCTTGTTTGGATCTACATTGTACTCTTTCTAAATACAATGGGTCTTGTAGGATGACTGCTATTAATACAAGGAACCTCCCCTCCCCTTCCCAGTACCGGTACCTTCTTATCTCTATTAGCATGTATGAAAGCTTTATATTATAAAGCCAATTTGCAGCTCAATAAAGATATGAATTGCAAACTCATCAAATATTTGAAATCCATGAATTTTTGATATAAAGAAGATGGTCACTTTTAAGGAATGTGAGAAAAATAATTTATTATTTTGAAAACTGGTAAATAAAGGAGACAAATCAAGCATTTATTCTACATTTCTTATAGGAACTCTACTGAGTAACCAAATAGCAGATGAGTATCTCTTTATGAAATTATAATTACAATTATATATAAAATAATCTCTTATAAAATTATTCCAGGATAATAAAAATTATGAAAATAATTAAAATAAATGATGATAAAATGATAGAATCAGAACATCACCATTTTGCAAGCCCCAAGTAATTAATGGATCTGAGGTTCTGAGCATCAACTCCTGCTAACATTAAAAAAAAGGTGTATAAACCAGATACCATGCACCTCCTGATAAAGGAATATATGACCTAGACTCTGGCAAAACAGATTGAAGCTGAGTCTGATAAAACTTCTTCATTCTCTTGCCAATTTGCAGGAAATACAGGGGGACACAACGCTGAACTGCACCATGATTTTGCAATCCACAAAATCCAAACTGTGTAAAACTCTACAGGTCAAATGGCCCAGGTTTTTCAGTAGATAAATTATACGGAAAAGAAAGGGATAGAGAGGAATTTGTAAATTAAAAAAGAGACTTAAAAAAGTCAAGATTTTTAAATGGGCAAGTCTAAACTATTATATTAAGGAACAAATATTTGGGAGGTGAAACCGTAAGGAAATTATTATTCAAAAGTTAGGATCATGCTTACTTTTAGAAGGCAAGAAAGTCTACAACTGGGATGAGGAACATGGAAGCTTCCTATGGATGCTGGCACTCTCTTTGTTGATCTGGGTGGTGGTTCTATGAGTGTTCACCTTCTATTAATTCACTGAGCTGTACATATGTTTTTTGTGGCTTATCTACAGTTTCTTTTACAGTAAAAAGGTGAATCAATAGTAAAACAATAAAGGGCAAAAAATTGAAGTGGAAAACAATTTATTGAGACCAACTTAAATTCAAGGCCATCTGTTAATTGAAACACAAAAGTCAGCCATCTTGGGGCAGAAAAAAGGAGGCAGGAGGTTGGCCACTGGCAAAGATTAGACCCTAGAGACAGCATGTCAAAGAAGCAGCTGCCATCAGGCATCTATGACTTTCAGCAGGCAAAACACACTGGCATTAGAAAGCCCAGACAAACAGAAATAGTAATCACATAGACCCTTTTTAAATAAAACCAAAACAAACCCATCGCTGTCGAGTCAATTCCAACTCATATAGAGACCCTACAAGACAAAGTAGAACTGTCCCATAGGGTTTCCAAGCAGCAGCTGGTAGGTTCGAACTGCCGATCTTTTGGATAGCAAAATGAAGTATCAATGAATTTAATCAAGGATTTGAGGCTACTCCACTCCCTCTACATAACCATATACATAAAATGGGAACTACAATGCACTCAATGGAGATGTGCTTTGTCACCAGTGTCTCTGCAGCAGCTTTGTTGTGGGATACCTGGGTCATGTCTTCTCAGCACTCTCGGAGATGCCTATAAAACTCTGTAATAAGCCACTTCCCCAGGGTGAACAACAGTGACGCCTTAGAAGACAAATTGAAGCTAAACAACAAAGAGGGCAATTCAGTTTTTCCACCCTGGGACACTTCAGTGTATATGGGGCCTTTGGAGTCCCTGGATGGTGCAAAAGGTTAAGTACTCAACTACCAACTAAAAAAGTTCGTGGAATAAACCCACCCAGAGGCACTTTGGAAGACAGGCCTGGCAATCTGTCTTCCACAGGTCACAGCCTTGAAAACCTTGTGGAGCTCAGTCCTAGTATGCACACGGGGGGTCGCCACGAGTCCGAATCAACTCAATGGCGACTGTTTTTTTTTTTTTTTGTTTTTGTGTTTTTACATTGGCTGTACTTGGAGTAGGATGCTCTTCACGCCACATCAGACAAAAGGAACAAAGCACGTCTTCTCTAGACATATTGGTCTGACAGAGACTGGAGAAACCCTGAGAGTATGGCCCCGGACACCCTTTTAACTCAGTACTGAAGTCGCTCCTGAGGTTCACCCTTCAGCCAAAGATTAGATGGGCCCAGAAAACAAAATGAGACTAAATGGACACACCAGCCCAGAGGCAAGGACAAGAAGGCAGGTGAGGACAGGAAAGCTGGTAATGGGGAACCCAAGGACAAGAAGGGGAGAGTGTTGACACATCATGGGGTTGGCAACCAATGTTATAAAACAACACGTGTATTAATTGTTTAATGAGAAACGAATTTGCTCCGTAAACTTTCACCTAAAGCACAACTGGAAAAAAAAAAGTATGTTGTTTTCTTAAACAAGTTCAGAGCACAGTAGATCTGCCAGGTTTCCTTGCTAGACCCCTCTAAAAGCATGAGTTGAGAAGTACAGGGCATGCTAATTGCTACAGATTGAATTAATCCCTGTACCCATGCAATGTAACTGGGCAGTTCTTCCCACTAGAGGCACAATGTACTTTCCCACCCCCTTCAGGTTGGACTTGGCCATGACAAGGGCCAAGAACAGAGAGTGGGCAGAAGTGACAGCGCACCAATTCCAAGCCTAGGCCGTAAAAGGCATCACGTTTCCTTTTGTCTTCTTGCACATCTGCCATGGACTTGAGAATTGCTTCCCCAGGTAGCTGCTACCCCTTTACCCAGGGCCTCCGAATTAATAAGCAAGAAAGACACCTGAACCCAGTTTGCAGATAGAAGTTAAGCCCAGTGGTACTCACGGCTTGAAGCAGAATCGCCAGTCAAGCCCAATCTGGGTTAGTTGACCAACAGACACATGAACAACAATAAACAATTGTTGCTTTAAGCCCCCACGTTTGGAGTGGTTTGTTACAAAGCAATAATTTACTGATACACCAACCCTGGGGGTGCAATACGTGGCCAGTCCTTCCCTTTACAGGACAGTTTCAGCCTTGGCCTGACTTGGAGTATAACTAAAGGCCCAGAGTGGACCATTTTCCACATCTCGTTCTCCTCCCTACTTTACTGTCTCCCTCACCTCCCCAGGGTAGATACAAAGAGGATAACCAGTCGGGCTTCGGCAATGAATTCACACGTATTCATTTCGGTCCTCATCCACGGCTTCACTGTTCTTCCTCTTCTCTCCTCCCAATTCTGGGATTTTACGATTTGATGCCTCACCGGCCGGTCTGAATGGAGTACAAGTTAGTCCCCCCCGCACTGCCTTTGTTTTCCTTCCCGGATGAGGGTTGGGTGGGGTAGATCGGAGAAGGGAAAAGGAAGAGAATTCCTTGTCACCGTTCAAGCTCCATTGTAAACTGCATCCCACCTACGGCCCGTTTTGTCATTTCTCAGCTGTGACTTTTACCTGTGATTCATTTTTGCATGTTTTGTCATTCCCAATTTCGTGATTTCAAGACACTGCCGAGAAATATGCCAGGCAATAAAGAAAATATACACAAGGAGAAAACCGATCCTGTCTTCCCCAACCAGACATATTACAAAGCAACAAAATTTTCAGCAATCCTTCTGGATGCAAAAAAACAAAAACCTCTCACAAAGACATGTACCTAGGCCTCACTGGCTGTGAGAGACCTACATCTCTGCCTTCTTCCTGGTCGTGTGGGGCTCTTCTCCATGTGGGGGCCTCTGGCCACAGACGGCTGGATCACCCAGCATCACCACCCAGAACAGAGCAGATACTGCAATAGTGGAAATTTCTCCTGGAAGTTTCTCTCCCCACCCTCCTGAGTTAGGCCTGGGAGCTACCCCAGTTTCCATGTTCCTGGTGCTCCAGGGCAGTGAAATTTTGTGTACGGAGCATCTATCTTTAATTCAGGGAATTCTTTAGATGATCATCTTTTCACAAGGGCTAAACAAAAGATTGTGTGACTACACCATCATACCCAGGCATGCCAGAGTACTCTTATAAATCAATGTCTTTAAATCTATCATTTCATTACCCCAGAAATATTCACTTAGGGAAGGAAACTGAACATCAATTGAATGCCCACTACATTGCAAGCACTTTATACACCTTATTTAATTCTCTTAACATCCCCGTAAAATCTGTATTCTCATTCCTATCTTAGTCCCTGGTTGGTACAAGTGGTTAATATGCATGGCTGCTGACCAAAAGGTTGGAGGTTCACGTCCACTCAGAAGTGCCTCGGAAGAAAGGCCTGGCAATCTGCTTCTGAATAATCAGCCATTGAAAACCCTATGGAGCACAGTTTGACTTTGACACACATGGGGTCTCCTCAGTGACGGGTTATCCAACAAGCAAGGTAAGCACAGTCTTAATTGTACTTACTTACTAATCTGTCGTGAACAATTTCACATTTTTTTCACATCAAAGATTCTGCTTCTAGGTATGGCTGGCATCTGTCTCTCTCCTAACCCCACAGCACCTTCCTACATAATCAAAGTCTCTTTAAATTTACAATCCTTGACCCAGTAAGCGAGGTTAGCACCGGCTTACTTGTGCTTACTTACTAATCTGTCATGTCACTACCCTTTGATGTGGTGAAACCCATGTGAAATTATTCACTACAGATTAGTAAGTAAGCACAAGTAACCCCATGCTTACCTTCCTTATTGGCTAATCGGTCTCTGGTCTGTGAGTCAGAATGAACTCAATGGCAACTGTTTTGTATGTTTGTTTGTTTTATTCCTATCTTAACGATGAGGAGGATTAAGACTCAAGGAGATTCAGTTAATTTGTTGAAGATCGTACACCTGGTAAGAGGTGGCACTGCCTGTGGGAAAAAATGGGATGTTTCACCAAACGCGCAGAGATGTTGCAGAGAGAAAATGTACTGTTTTATATGAAGTCACCTGGCACTTAGGTAGGCAAGGAAAGCCTACATCCTTCTCCTCGTCCTCCCCCCTCAATATATAGGACTGTATTCATTCACTCATTCATTCAAGCCTTCAGCAAACTCATACTGAGGACCTTTTCTATCAGAGACCGCCAGGCACAAGAGGCCCTGCCCTCAAAGACAGATCCACAGATGAAAAGCATTTGCTCTCTGATTACACACAGTTTTCAGTCCACTGTGCAGGACGGCCTCTTGATTAATCTGAGTTTACTTCTAAGTATTGACAGTATAATCTGTCATGCTGTTTTCCTACCCAGGATTCCTGGCCACCCCAATCTGGATGCCAAGCCCAGCCTTCTTCCCTCCGGAGTCCATGAACTGAGATTCCCCTGGGAAAGAAGGCCGATGTGTGTTTGACAGAGGGGTGAATGGGTTCCAGTCAAGTCTCCACAGTTTTCAGTCCATTATGTCATATCGACATGGAAACTGCTTAATTTTAATCCACCTCTTGAATGTAATAATGATGATGGGATGCAATCAAACAAGAGATTAGCTCAAATCAGGGGCTTGTTAACTTCGTAATTGGCATATAAAAGGCAGGCCCTAATGACAACCATTTAAACTTCTCTTTGTCTTACTCTTAATTATTTCTGTCTTTCTTTTTCCACTCCGTAGCAAACTCTGCTGAAGCTGCTAATGGACACTGGACCAGAAGGCAGATGGCAGTCTTGGGTTACACAGCGGATGTCCTGCCACTGCAGGACACCCACCCACCTCCAGCAACAGGTTATAACCATGTTCCTGTCCCTCTACAAACTTGATACCTGGCCTTCCCCAAATCCTATCACTGACCTCAATTCTTGGGACGTCACCATTCCCTAGCAACTCCAAACAAACCCACTTGCCACCCCTCTCCCAGACCTAGAGAAGGTTGGCTTTTCCCTCTCCACCCACTTGATATCTGCTAATTCCTCCACCAAAAAATTTTCCTGCCCCTCTCATTTTTTTATTCTATAAAAAACATGATATTCATTGTTTATATATCTACTATGAATTGATCCCAAACTCATTGTCCTGTACTGTACCAACATGGCTAGCTGTAGTATTGCATTTTATCTTCATTCCAATCTTATGAGATAGGTACCAATATCTCCATTTTACAGATGAGGAAATTTAGGCTCCAAAAAGTTAAATAATTAGCTCATTAAAAACAAATCTAGTGTGTTTTAGAGCCAGGATTCAACACTAGATGGGTCTCACTGATCTTCCCGTAACTCAGCACTGCTCTGTTAAGACAACGGCCATACTACATTTCATAAAGGCGATCTTCTTTTTCTGAAACCTTATTCAAAGGCTTCCAATGTAGTTCACGTAATGTCAGAAATCCCAGCAGGGAGTTAAGTGATAGAAGGCTGCTAAAGCAGAGAAACAGCAAGAAAAAAGGAAAGAAAAAGAGTTTGACAGTATCTTAGACAGGGATTGTAAAGATACTAGGAACAGAAATCCATTGATAGAAATGCATTACAAAATGAAATTTGTTATAAGAATTTCATGGAATCAAATCACAGAAAGTAGAGCTGGGCTCTCGGGAACTGGACTGCCCCCCACGTATTTGTTGTCATTATTACTTGCTATCGAGTCAATTTTAATTCATGGTGACCCCAAGTGTGCAGAGTAGAGCTTCTCTGTAGGGTTTTCAAGGCCGTGACTTTTTGGAAGCAGATTACCAGGCCTGTCTTCCAAGGCACCTCTGGATGGGTTTGAACTGCCAACCTTTCAGCTAATAGTCAAGGGCTTCACCATTTGTGCCACCTAGGTAGTCTCTCCATGTCTCTTCCTGAGCCTTCATGGTCTCTGGCCTCAGTTTTGCTTTGCCTGCGTGCTTCTGTCTTCCTTCCTGTTTCTGCAGAACAGCTTCTGTGCCTACTCGTGTACGTCCCAAGATGGCAGCCTTAGCACTTGTGTCAATCTGACTTTCCCAACAGTTCTTTGGAAACAACTCTCTCTCATCCTTTTTCCAAAGTCCAGGCAGAGAGACTGTTCACAGCCCAGCTTGGTCAAGTATTGTCCCGCAGTCTGTTTCCCTGTGGCCCCATGAACATAGGTCTGCCCTCTGGGACTTCAGGCAAGGCAAGATCTCTCAGAAGGAGGCATGAGGGTGGATGTGTTGGGGGAGTAGAGACAAGTCATAGCTGTGAAGGAAACTGTGGTAATGTCTTATACTCACCAGAACGCTACGGCAGGTGTAGGCAGGGGAGAGGGATCAAAAATTAACACAAAAAAAATAAGCGAACCACTTCCAGTTATGACTACACCAGGGTGGTCTATATCAATATTTTTTGGTCTTAGCCACTATTTTTTTTAAGTGAAAAAATATATTTTATGTTTCATTAGATATGTTTAGAATGTGTTTTAAAGGATTGGATAATATAGAGTAGGGGGATTAGCAAACAAAGGTCCGTGGCAGTGGCATGCTCTTTAAATAAAGTTTTATTGGTAGATAGCCTCACCCATTGGTTTAAGTATGGTCTGTGGCTGCTTTCACCCTATAAAGGCAGAGCTGAATGGCTGCAAGTGCAACAGAGACTATATAAAACACATGCTCTAAAATATTTACTATCTTTGACTTTTAAGAAAAAGTTTGCCAACATCTGATGCAGATAGTAATTACACTGTTTTATATGGGATCACTATTTCCAGCTGGTGATTTATGAAGTTCCGTTTTAGCTTTCTGAAGTAGCACATAAAAGAGGCTTGCTCTTTGGATCAAGAAAATGAGTCTGTTAGAGTCGCATAGGCCTTGTACAGAAAATGGCCTTCTCAAGGCTGGTATTGAGGATGTAAGATTGGTCTGGCCTCAGAAAAGACAGAATTAACTAATATGCCAACACCTCACCCATTCTTCACGATTCCTGAGGAGATTTTTGGTTTAGAGATAGAGGACAAAAGCCCTCCATTAAAAAATAATATATTCCTATGCGTGCGTTTATGAGTATGTTTCGTTGTTACATCCATGAAAGGTGCCCCTTAACACATTATCATTTTAACCCCTCAGGTTCCATAAACACTACGCCCTGGACATGGAACCAGAATATCTGATGTAAGAGCCCCGGCTCCTTCTCTTACAACCATGGGCACATTACAGTGTCCCATCTCTCACCTGCAAAATGCAAGACTCTTATGGGAATTGAGCGTGACATAAAATGTGAGTCTTTTTAAGCAGCTAGGGACAGCAAAAGGTGTAAGGTTTTCTTTCCAGTTCTGTTGCCATCAAGTCGATTCTGACTCACTGGACTCTGTGAGTTAGA
Organism: Dugong dugon; assembly: GCA_030035585.1. NCBI lineage: Eukaryota > Metazoa > Chordata > Mammalia > Sirenia > Dugongidae > Dugong > Dugong dugon. The sequence continues at coordinate 12,542,998 of CM057480.1, read as the reverse complement.
GTAGAACTGTGTTCCATAGGGTTTTCAGTGGCCGGTTTCTTGGAAGTAGATCACCAGGCCTTTCTTTCAAGATGCCTCTGGGAAGATTTTTCAGTTAGCAGCCAAGCATATTAACCTTTTACACCATCCAGAGACACACTTGGGATCACCGTGAGGCAGCATCAACTCAGATGGCTGGCTATTGCTTATAAGGTATGTTAGAGATGATTATTTAGCATGCCAGTCAATCTTTAACATTTAATCCCAAAACCTCACCAGGACCCCAGACTGTGGCAAATTCCATTCCGGCCACACCATATATGGGGCCAGTTTCCAAGAATAAGAAGAGAACAAATATTTATTGGGTACCCACTCTGTGCCGGTTCCTTTGACTACATTATCTCATTAAATCCTTGAAACCACACTATGAAGTAGGTATCATTATCTCCATTTGACAGATGAGGAAACAAAAGTCAAATATGTTTCCTAAGGTCAGATTGGGTGACTTACTGGTCCCATTATGTCTTGGAATTTCCTGGTTTTAGCACTGAAAATCCCACATTGTTGGAAACCCCTCAGTACTGGGAAAACCACAACAGTTGGTCAAGCTAAGGGTAAACCGCAGATCTGGGATTAACACTCAGTGCTGTGTCTGGACCTGATGATCTTAATGGCTCATGGGCCCACTCTCTCAACTGTCCTTGCTGAGTTCATCTTATCATGAGGTCTATATTGGACATCTGTGGGCAACAACCAAGAACCTGCTCACCCACACAATGGATTTCTAAGCACTTGAAAAAGGCATTTTGCTCACAAATGCTTCAACATAACCAAGAATAACCAATGTCACTGAACAGTCTCTGTAGAAATTGTTGCATGGAAACCTGTTTTGCTGTGTATTCTCTCACCAAAAATACAATACAACATTAAATAAACCAATAATTAATATCTCACAAAAAATACAATATTAAATAAATAAGTAATAAATAAAATAAAAGAGGAAGGGCCTTGCCAGAGCAATCCCTCCTGAGTATTTGACTTTCGTTATCATTGTTCCAAGTGGTAATAGCTACTACTACTTTCTGTTACCTTCAAGAAAAGGCCTAGGATGATGGCAGAAGGAGCCAAAACTCCAGGAGTGGGTTGGGCAGCAGTCAACCTTGAAATAAACCCAGTTTTGCTCTAAGCATTTCCATTCACTTCCTCACTTCTCAGCAACTCAGTAATTCCATGCTTTTCACTTTACCCTGATGAAAACATGCTCCTAAGAAAGAAGTTAAAGCCAATCACACTGAGGTAGAAAGATAACCCAAAATTCAACATATTACCTCTGGAAGAAACCCTCGTTTCTAGGTTCTAGCCCAAACATATCATATGAAAGATGAAAAAACTTTGGACTATAGAGAACAAGAGATTTGGTACGATATCCATCTCTCACACTTACATCTCCAGCCCAAATCTTTCCCCTGAACTCCAGACTCATATATCCAACTACTTACCAACATCTCCATTTGGACATCTAATAAGAATCTCAAACTTAACATGTCCAAGATCAAATTCTCATTTTTCCTTTATATACTGGTGGTGTAGTGGTTAAGTGCTACAGCTGCTAACCAAAAGGTCCGTGGTTCAAATCCAGCAGGTGCTCCTTGGAAACTCTATGGGGAAGTTCTACTCTGTCCTATAGGGTCGTCATTTGTTGGAATCGACTCGACAGCAGAGGGTTTGGTGTTTTCAGTGGGTATACTGTGTGTAAGGGGCCCCCAAGACCATTCTCAGGCATGATGATTTTCTAGCACTCACAGGACTTAGAAAAGCCATTATACTCATACCCGCTGCTGTTGAGCCGATTCTGACTCATAGTGACCCTATAGGACAGGGTAGAACTGCCCCATAGGGTTTCCAAGGCTATAATCTTTACAGAAGCAGACTGTCACATCTTTCTCCCACAGAGCAGCTGGTGGGTTCAAACTACAAACATTTCTATTAGCAGCCAAGTGCACCACCAGGGCTTCATTACACTCATAGTTACAGTTTATTACAGGGAAAATATACAAATTAAAATCACCCAAGGGAAAAGGCTCATGGGCACAGTGCAGGAGAAACCAGGCACACGTTTCTGGGTGTCCACCCCCCCCCCCCCCGCAAATGGAGCTGTACATGGACATGCTTAATTCTCCCAGCAAGGATGTGTGACAACATGTGCAAAGTTTTGCTAGCCAGGGAAGCTTACTACTTGGTGTCCAGGGATTTTATTTGGATCAGTCACATAGACATGTAGCACCCATGTGACTGATCTCAACTAGTCAAACTCTAGTCCCCAGAGCAAAAAAAAAAAAAGAGTTCAACATAAATCACACTGCTCAGATAAACTATCTGGTCACTCTGGTACAGTGTGGCCCAAGCCCTGAGGCATACAAAAACGTTCTTATCAGGCAGAATATTCCAAGATCTCAGAGGTTCCTCCCAAGAGCTCTCCAAGGGCAAGACTTGAAGACAGAACTTTCTTTGGTGCATTGGCCAGGAATGGAGTCTACGTTTCCCTGATGGAAGGTGAGAATTCTACCCACTGAATTGCCACTGGTCATGTCTCCCCTAGGTTACTGCAATTAAAAAAAAACAAAAACAAAAACATTGCCTTCCAATCAATTCCGACCCATAGTGACTGTATAGGACAGAGTAGAACTCCTCCACATGGATCCCAAAGGGCAGCTGGTGGATTTGAACTGCTGACCTTTTGGTTAGCAGCCATCGCTCTTAACCACTGCAACACCAGGGTGCCTAGGTTACTGCAATAGCCTCCTACTAATCTCCACACTTCATTATGGCTCTACTGTCCCTTCACAACACATAAGTCAGAGTAAGCCTTCTATAGTGGAAGTCAGATCAGGTCATGCTTTTGATCAAAACTCTCCACTGGCTCCCCATTTCAATGGCCTGGAGACCTTACCTGTTCTGCCCCCCTTTACTACACTTCTGACCTCACCTCCTTCTACTCTCTCCCATGATCACTCCTCACGAAGCCACGGTGGCTAATTCACTGTTCTTCAAACACATACAGCACACTCCTGCCTCAGGGCCTTCGAATTTGCTATTTTGCTCTCTTAAAATGCTCTTCCCCAGTTATCTGCGTGTCTGATTCCCTCACCTGTTTCAGGTTTGTACTCAAGTGTCACCATGTCAGTAAGGCATAGCCTGGCTATTGCATGAAAAATAATAGCCCCACCCTAACTTGGCACAGTCCTATACTGCTGTTCGTTTGGTTCATTACTACATACCTATCGTACTACATGTTTGTTTGTATATTTGTTTATTGTTTTCTCTTACCACTAGACTATGAGCTCCATGAGAACAAGAACTTTGTTTCGTTCACTACTGTGACCTCGCCATCACCAGTTGCTGTCAAGTTGATTCTGACCCACCGAGTCAGAGTAGAACTGTGCTCCGTAAAGTCTTCAGTGGCTGTTTTCTCAGAAGCAGATCGCCAGGCCTTTCCTCCAAGACATCTCTGCATGGACTGACTCATACCTCGTATAGCCAAGTGTGTTATCCCTTTGCATCACCCGGAGACTCCTTCTGTGACCCCAAGCGTCTAGATGAGTGCCAGGCCCATAGTAGAAAACGTATTTATGGAATGAATGAGTGCAGACCAGCAGTATCCACCTCTCCTGGGACCTGGTTAGAAAATCGTCAGGTCCCACCCCACCCACTATCACTGCCATCGAGTTGATGCCAACTCGTAGCGACCCTATCGGACAGAACAGAACTGCTCCATAGGGTTTCCAAGGCATAAATCTTTACAGAAGCAGACTGCCATATCTTTCTCCCGTGGAGCAGCTGGTGGGATCAAACCATGACCTTTTGATTAGCATCCAGCACTTTAACCCCTGGTCCACCAGGGCTCCTAGGTCCCACCCCAGACCTACTTATTCAGAACCTCTGGAGGTAAAGCCCAGCAATTTGTATTTCACAAGGCCTCCTGATGATTCTGATGCTGTTCAAGTGGAGAACCACTGCATTAGCGAATACCTTCTCACCCATTATAAACAGCTGATGAAGGTAAAGTTCCGAGAGGCTACGTTACTCCCTGTGGTGACACAGCCAGTCAGGGGCAAAACCTGGATTATAAACATAAGCACAACTGGTTCCTGGGGCTGTAACTTAACCACCATTCTGTGATGGTTACATCTGAGATTGTTTTCCTCTCAGACAAACTTCCCTATTTCCCTTGTTGGAGGCAGGCTACCCTAGAGGCACAATATCTTTTCCAAACAGTTGTCAGAAAGAGTCTGCAAAGACTAAGACCATGTCAGAGGCCACCTCCCCAGAGGTATGGTCCCCACAAGATGAGCTCTGCATTTTAAATCAAGCCAGCAGAAAATCTCCTCCCACCAGCTCTGCAGGGCACCCACTTGGGCTGCCCTTATCACCAACCAAGTGCACCCACCAGCGCAGCCTGGGAAATTGACGATTGCGAGAAACAAACTGAACTCTCTGGAATTGAAAGGCCTTGGTGGTAAAGCAGACCCCATGGCCTCCACTGTCTCATCCTGTCCTACCTACCTGTCGGCCTGAAATGCTAACTGCTGGTCCAGGGGCAAGAAGCCACTGCTGAAATTCCCCCGGAAAAACTGCTGTTTGAAAGCACTGTGGCCCCCAGCTGCCTGTGGTTAGCACTGCACTTACTTTTAAGGTGCTTTCAAATTGCTTAGCCCTTCCCGGCTCACCAGGCTCTCTCTTCCCTCGCACCTTCTCCGCCCTTACCTTCAGCAGTAGGCAATGCTCTTAGTTAATCTTAGCAGGAAGAGGCAGGTTCATCGGCATAGCATCTCCCTGGAGAGTCAATAACCAGAAGAAGAAATCCAGTTCATATTCTACCCTGTTGCTCTCACACAAGCCAACTGCTTCATTTCCTCCTTAAAATTCAGCATCGCTTGTAATGTTTTCTGTCACATCAGGCAATCTCCTGAGGCTTAAAAGAGGCAAGAGGAAATTGGCTGCCCAGACCCAGGAACCTAATTCATTTATTTATCTAAATGCTAATGACCACAGTCCAGCAGACTGGGAAAGAAGGCAGTGGGGGAGGACTGATGTCATGACTACCTCCAGGCCTCAGCAAGAGGGGACAACAAGCATCATGGCTTCCAATGCAGCACCTGTTTCCAGGAGTGTGTCCACAAGGAAACCTGCAAAGAGGGGCCGGGGAGCCCCAGCATAGCTAAGTATTCACCTGGAGCCCTGGAGGCATGTGGGAAACATCCACGGATCCAGAACATGCATCCTACAACCACTGGGTCTCAACCAAAGCAGTGGGCATGACGGCCTTTCTTGCCAGGCTACAGTTTCTAGAAAATCAGTTACAGAAGAAATGAAATGAAGAAAAATAAGGTAACATCAACACTGTTCCAAGCACTTTAAATATATTAGTTCTCATGCACCACACTCCAATTTCCAAGGGCTATTTATCCAGCCATGAGAGGTTAAGAAGTGTAGGTTTGCATTGAATGGCGCCTCCCAAACCTACTCCAGGGCATTACCTTGAATAAATCACTTAAAGTCACCTGACCTCAATTTCCACCATGCAAAATGGGCCATTGTGAGCAATGGTTCTCACCCCGGCTGTCCACTGGAATCCCACCTCTCTGCCCCCCACACCGGGAGCTCAGAAAGCACTGCGGCCTTGATCTGGGATGCAGCCTGGACACCTGGACAAGGCAGTTTGTTTAAAACTTTCCCAGGTGATTCTCACGGGCAGTAGAGTTTGAGAACCACTAACGGTAAAAGCAAAGGGGATTATGGATGCAAAACACTTCACGGCTGCTTCCTGAGTGTCTCCATGACTCTTTTTACTACTTGCCATCCCTTCCATCCGAAAAAGAACACAGAAAGAGGGAGCAGAAACACTCTAATTGTCTAATGGGCCGTTCAAAACCCATGAAGAAGTTAGAACTGCTGGCCAAGTGGACTTTAGGGATTATCTGCAGATTGACATTTTTTCTAGGTCAACTGGCAGTGACTATCTTTAGCAATAAAGCATGTTATTGAACTTCAAGGTGATGTCGGTGAGATAACCAAAAAGGATGATACACATGTAAGAAATTATTCTTAGACCATTTGGGGATGTGTTTTCCCCTGGCGAAAAAGCAGTAGATTTGTGCCTCTAAAATTAGATGCCAAATTATCTTAAGAAATAAGAAGTCTAAATCCAGTCATGATACGTACTTACGCCATCTCCCAGCTGATGTCATCCAATTACAATGTTCTTAAGGTCAGGGAAAACGGCTCCCTATTTATAGAATCCTAATAGAGTTTAAAATATTATCCCTGCTCTGACCGCTGACACATGAAGTTCCTCATTTTCTGTACCAGCCTACACCAATTCTGGATTCCTGGCTTCTCAATTCTCCATAGAATTTTATATTCATTTTGAAGGAAAAAAAATATATGTATATATAGCCTAAACATCATGGCATCACAATAACCAGAGGTATTCCTAACCTCGCAGCTCTCAAGCAGAGAGAGAAATAAAAAGACAATGATCTCCTGGAATGCTAAATGGATTTAGGTCTTTAACACCCAGCTGCGAATAGGTTAACCATAAGAAAGCATTGATCATACCTTAATTTGAAAATGCAGTGCATTGTTTATACTGCACTTTTGTAATGCTCAACACGTTTGTTACTTTTAATTGAATGAACTAATTTACGTGGGTAATTATAAGCAAATACGAATTTTATTGCTCTACAACAAAACATCAGTGCAGTTGATGCCTGAGGTTGGTACACCTCACACACCATACCCCAGAGTTGTATGTGGCTATATGCGCATGGGCAGGGAGGGGAGAACACAAAACAAAAATGAGTTGAAGATGAGTTCTGAAAGAAGCTAAGGGCTTAAGCAGTGGCTTCCTAAACTAGGATAGTGTAGAACGTGTCCACCTGAGAGCTGGCCAAAAGAGAAAGTAGGAGGCAACTAAGCACTAAAAGAAAATCCAGCTGGGTTCAAGGAGCCATAAATGGTTTAACACTGAGGAGCATGTGGAGAAATACTAGAAGGAATAAGAGTAGTAAGGGTGTACACAAACGAGAGCCCAAAATAAATTCTACCCATGCCTGCAGGATCAACGAGTGAATCACCTCTTTTATTCCCACCTGTTCCATATGCAAATGATGTCTCTGAGGGCAACCTCTAAGGGTTCCTACTAAGATTTTATATATATATTGTCGCTATGAGTTGGAATCGTTTTGACAGCAAGGGGTTCATATTTATATATACAAAGATTTTATTTATATATATATATTCTCTGGCCATAATAGCTCAGGAAGGATTGGGAATGGAACATGCTGGAATTTTAGCAGAAAGAGGTTTATGGAAAACATACAAACCAGGACTAAGTGGGGCAGTGTCCAAGAAGATAGACTCATCCCAAAAGGCAGGCCCTCAAGGGTCAGGTCAGATGGGTTATAATAAAAATAATATTCACGATAATAGGTAATTTATTGTGTGCTAAAGGAGCCCTGGTGTTGCAGTGGTTAAAGCAATCAACTGCTAACCCAAAGGTCGGTGGTTCGAAACTACCAGTGGCTCCGCAGGAGAACGACGTGGCAATCTGCTTCCACAGAGATTTACAGCCTTGGAAACCGTATGCGGTCACTATGAGTCGGAATTGATTCGATGGCAGTGGGTTTTTTTTTGACTACGTGCTTAGTAGTTTCAATGTTTTATTCTCATTTGGTATTCCCAATAACCCTACCAGTAACAAACAGAACTTTCTACCCAAACTGACTTAACCAGGAAGTAAATCTATTATCTCAATTAGACGAAGTTCAGAGGTAGGGCAGACTTCAGGATTGGGTTGATTCATTCAGGGCTTTGAACCGATTCATTCCGGTTCGAACCCCTGTTGCGAAGCTGCATTTCCACCCCAGATGTACTGAATCAGAATCTACAGTTTAACAAGATCCCCAGGTGATTCTTCTGTATAACAAATTTTGAGACCCACTAATAGTTCTCAGAATTGGTCCCTAACCAGCAGCATCAGCATCACCTTGGAGCTTGTTGGAAATGCAAATTTTCAGCAGGGGTTCCAACCAGAAGGAACTGGTTCAGAGCCCCAGATTCAGCATCATAACCATGTCGTCAAAGACCAGGGTTTCTATCAATCTTCACGCTCTTCCATCCTCCTGTTGGCTACATCCTCAGCACGTAGCAAGATGGCTACCATAGCTTCAGGCTGTCACATCCACTATCCACATGAAAGAGGGACTCCTCTCATGACTCTATCTTTAAGGGTTAGGGAACTTCCTGTCAGCTGACTTCCTTCACTTCTCACTAGACATAACTGAGCTATGTGCCCATTGTTGAAGCAAATGGTACAAGGATCACTTCCCCTGAGGAACATGGCTGGGTGTGGGGCGGGGGGGGTGGAGGATGGAAATCTGAACAAAACTGAAGTTCAGTTAGAAGGAAGAAAAGGAGAAATGGATGGTGGGTGGGCAGCAGGTCATGCTCACTACGTTAAAAAAAAAAAAAGTTGGCATCAAGTAGACTTCAACTATGGCAACCCCATATGCATCAGAGTAGACCTGTGATCCACAGAGTTTTCAATGGCTTTTTTTCTAGATTGCCAGGCCTTTCTTCTGAAGTGCCTCTGTGTAGACTCGAACCACCAGCTTTTGGTTAAGCAGCTGGAAACATTGACTGTTGGTACCACCCAGGGACTCCCATCCACTACATAGAAACTTATAATCATCTAGAGCAAAAAATGAGATCCAAAGAAAAGTTGAGTCACTTTCCCAAGGTTACACAGCTATCAAGGGGCAGAACCAGGATGTGCACCAAGGCAGTCTGACTTCTAAGCCCACCCACCCTTAGGCCTCTAGCCCTACTGCCATATTGGTGAGGGAGGAGAGGGGAGTTTAAATCAAATGAAACTACCACAGATATCTGGCGGTAGTCTTGGGGAAACAAATATTCAATGTCCTAGAGTTTTCAGCATTTGGTCCCTTTTCATCAGGACTTTAGTCAGTAGCTGTGATAAAGGGAGCAAAATCCAAACACCTCAAATAATCTGTCAAAAAATGAGGCAGAGTATTAGGACTCCAGACACACGCACAGGCTAAGACACTGCAGCAGGGCCAGGGTGAGCTGGGAGGGTGAGAAGACCCAGGTACATAAGGCCTCTCCACTTATTGCAGGCCCTACCAGAGCAAAGGTGGCCTAAGGCTGAGGCGAGACACCTCAGGCAGTGGGTGGCGCTGAGCCTTCTGCTCAATGAGCCTGGGAGTCCAGAAGCAAGTTGAGGAAGTCATGGGCCGCCTATGGTTGTGCAGCCCTAGTCAACGTTAAAAATAGTAAAAAGGGAGGATACTCAGTTCTAAAAGGACCTTAGGAGCCCTGGTGGCACAATAATTAATTACTCAGCTGCTAGCCAAGAAGTTGGCTGTTTGAACCTGCTCAGGTTCTCCGTGACAGAGAGACCTGGCCATCTGCTCCCATAAAGATTACAGCCTAGAAAACGCTATGGGGCAGTTCTACTCTGTCACATGGGTTTGCTATGAGTCAGAATCTACTGGACAGCACCTAACAACAACAGTAAAAGGACCTTGCAATTTATTTAGGACTTCCCCAAATTCATTATATAAAACAGCCAACTACCTCTCAATACCACAAACCTCTAATTGGAAATGGATTATTAAGTAGATAAAAACAACTACAATTAGAGTAATGGAAACACAAGATTAAAAATTAATAATAATAATAAGGTCACTGCAGGATTTTTTTCTCCTTAGGAAAGTTGACACTCATATCCTACCTCATATCTAAATTAAAGACACAAAGAAAGTTTCCTTCTAGGACATATCTGAGACTAGAACCATCCCGGAAAAACTCACAGACAATATATTCTGCCTCAGACCCCTATTGCTTTCTGAATACGCTTTTTCTCCCTGATTCTCGCCGATACGAGGGCCCTCATCAAATTCTCTGTTCTTGGGTCTGAAATGACCCACCTTAACCTCTGAAAACACAAGGCAAAGAACCAATGCTGCTTTCTCCAAGGTTATTATTCCTATGCCAAATGTCTACGTATTTCCTCTCTTGAGTGAAATCATTTTATATTCAAATCACAATAAAGCAACATATGAAGTAGAAAGTTGAGCAGAGAGTCTAGCTAATTTAGGTAATGAGGCCCCAACTTCTCTTTAATCTTCTGGGCAGTTGGTAAACATCAGGGGTGGGTGGGAGGTGATCTAAATTGTGTAGCAGGGTAAAAACTTTAGATTAGCCTATATACTATTCTCCTACAATTCCTTTCACTTCTATCCTGTCCCTACCATTCACACAGCAACAAGGACTTTCTGTTCTATTTCTGCCCTCAGGGTAGGGTTGTTACAGCAAAAATGCAGAGAGAAAGAAAAGGTGGCTGCACAGCCTTGAATTTCAAAGTACATAACTGAGGCCCTTGGTGAAGACAGTTGCTTTAAAAGAAAAGAATCTGGGTATTTTGACTAACAAAAGAAGAAAGGTTTTAAGATCAATAATAGATTTGGGGATGAAGAGCTGACTACTCTGCCCCATTCATAGAGCACTGGAAAAGAACAGACCAGAAAACATGTGTGTATATCTGTGAAGAGGGTGAGGGGAGCAGAGAAGGGGAGGACAAGAGACTAGAAGGAACCATGTGACCAGCAACAGAATTATAGTGTCAGAATCTGCCTGAGCTGCCAGCAGCAAAGAGTTATCCAGAGCTGAGTCAGTGTCTACTGACTCTCTGGTTGCCAGTGGAGGATACACAAGCTGTTCTTCTCAGGTCATCAGTGAACAACATTCGCCCACAGCAGCCAGGGATGAGCCTGGATTATCTAGCAAAAGTAACATCATTGGGCATCCTCTCCCCCACCAACATTTGCTTAGTCATATCTGAATTACTCCATGAGTCAACTGACCCTTGTCAATGGCCCAGGGCAATCAAGTACCCCGTAAGACTGGAGGGTAGGCGTCTAGATGCCTAAAAATTTGCTAATATTGACAATGGGAAAGATGGTGCTCAGATGAGATAGACAGACTTGTCTGAGATCTCTTCTTAAACCATGCCAGGGGTAAAACGTCCTGCCTTCTTCCTTCTTCATTGTTGGCTTATAGTTTTGACCTATCTAGGCCAAGGCCAAAATATTCATTATAAACCTGAAAATGTTTCAACTCTCCCTCAATAATATAATAATTCCCTTCAGCTGCAACAGGTGTTCACAGGAGTTGACCTGAAAGACTGAGAGTCCTTCAGCTCCCACACAAGTAGCAATATGGAGATCAAACTTTCCAACTGGATTCCTTATGGAACTCAGCACACCACAGCCTAGGAAAATCCTTAAGAACTCCCAAGGCATTGCCTTCCAGTGAGACAACTAAGACTTGCAGCCTCAATTTCTTCTCCTATTAAAAAAAAAAGGTAGCTGGGCCAGATGGTCCCTACAATCAATGATTCTATGATTTCCAGGGTCCTTGGATGAACTCCGACAGGAATCTTTCATTTCATTTATTCCTGAGGACAATTCCTGTAAAGTTAATTAGCAATCACTGAAAAGATCAAGAAATGCAAAGGAAAAGAAAACCAAATCTGTTCAAACCACCCCATTGCTCCATCTGTCACTATTGTTGGCACAGCCAACATCTGGAATTCCATTGACATTGGATCCTCCCCTGGGCCTTGGACACTTGGACGCTCCTCTGTCTGACTGATGGCTCCCAAGACAAACAGAGAAAACAGGAATATAAACCAGTGGGGAACATTCCTCACTAAGTTGTCGTTGTAGAATTGAAAGAACAGTTTTCTTCTTGAATGTAGGCCATGCCTCAGATGTGGGATGAGTCCTTACCTCTGACTCTCCTTGGTGGGGGGATCATCTATGTTTCTCTAGTGACTCTTGCAAGTGATATGACATCCCTGTAGTTTCATTAACAGGGTACCACAGGCCAGATTAAGCCTGTGGATGTGTTTTATTTTGCTCATCCAGGGTCTTAATACTGTTTTAAATTAATTGTCAATATTTGCAAAGGAGAGTAGGATGTGGCAATTCCATTGATGTTCAATAGAAACTTCCCCCGTTTTAGGACATGCTGTCTCTCTTCTCCTCGGTCCCCACCCTGCTCACTCCCCATCCACATTCCCCGTCTGTCCTCAGTAGACATTTGAGTTTATAAACTCTGTTGTGAAATCACATATATGGAACAAAGACGCACTTTCCCCAGAGTCCTTGAGTGTTCTAGACACTCATAAAATAAAATTATCAGATTTCCTAGAAAAGTCTGCGGCTTCTACCTGGTTGAGAAAAACTCCCTCATTTAAACAGGACCTGCAGCTCTCTGCACAAGAACAGTCACCAGCTTAGGCTAAGATTCCACAGAATATTTGTTTGGTAAAAAGTAGCTCAGTGGAGACCAAAGCAAAGCTTCAAAAGGAAGACTTTCCCGGGAAGATGTTTACAGCGTCTCCACCCCTCTAGATTCTATCACCCCCACCCTCTCCATAAATGACTTTATGCTCTATACATCCACAGATTATGGCTCTGATCACATCGTACTGTAATTTGTTTAAAAATCAATCAGCTCTTCTAATCCAGAGGCTTCTCCAGAGGAAGAAAAGACATCATTCCACATATACATTTTCTCTGGAGAGAAATGCAATGGCTTTCATCAGATTCTTTAGTGGCTTCAAAAAAAAATTAAGAATTCTTATTTCGTATACTTGCAGTGTATTTCAGGGACTAATGCATCAGTGAACATTAAAATCCAGGAAACAAGAAAAACACAGTAGTCTTGGTCTACAAACCCAGCAATATTCTCAATAGTTTTAAGAAATTCAATTCAGCAGTCACCTGCCATCCGCCTTTGGTACTCTATGGCGGGCACTCTAGTTTTTCTCTCACCTGGTATATTTCAGCCTTTTACTGTTTTCCGATACCAGGTTTCACTTCTTTTCTACTATACCGTGTTCGTGTTGTTTATCTCTCACACTAGAAAGGTATAATAACTACATAACCAAGAGAGAGAGAGAAGTAGGCAAAGGGAAAAAAGAAGGAACGTTATCCATGGCCCTTGGAGTTAGAAAACCTGGGTTCATATTTTAGATCTACCCCTTGGGATCTGTGTAAACTTGGGTAAAGCATTTGCCCTCTCTGAGCCTCAGCTTTCTCGTCTGCAGAATGTTGATAGCCATGCTATATCAGAGAATATTTTTGAGACTTAAGAGAAATAATTAATAACAAGAGCTTTAAGAATGCCACTTTCCTTACTCTGAGCCCATCAATCAAACACAAATACTCACAATATTTGTGTATATCTCTTTCCAAATATTTTTCCAATGAATAAAATTGGTTACTAGTAAACAGAATGTAGATATGATTTTAGCGTGCTTTTAAAACATTTTATTTTGAAGTAATTTTAGACTTACAAAATGTAAAAATGGTAGAATTCCTGTATACCCTGAACGCAGCTTCCCCTATTGTTAATATCTTACATGGTTGTTGTCATTGGTTGCCTTCCAGTCAATTTTTGACTCGTAGACCCATGTGCCAGAGTAGAACTGCCCCATAGGATTTTCTAGGCTGGAATCTTTATAAGGGAGCCCTGGTGACACAGTGGTCAAGAGTTTGGCTGCTAACTGAAAGGTTGGCACTTCAAATCCACCAGCCACTCCTTCGAAACACTACAGGGCAGTTCTTCTCTGTCCTAAAGGGTTGCTATGAGTTGGAATCGACTCGAAGGCAACAGGTAATCTTTATGGGAGCAGATCACCAGGTCTTTCTCCTACAGAGCCGCTGGGTGGATTTGAACTGTCAACCTTTTGGTTAGCAGCTGAGAACTTTACTGTTGTGCAACCAGGGTTCCTAACATCTTACTTTACCACAGTACAATTATCAAAGCTAAGAAATTAGTATTTGCATAATATTTTTAACTAAACTACAGACTTTATTTAGATTTCACTAGTGTTTCTACTAATGTCCTTTTTCTGTTCCAGGATCCAGTCCAGGATCCCACATGGCAATTTGTTGTCATAGCTCGTTAGTCTCCTACATCTGTAATAGCTCTTCAGTCCTTCTTTGTCTTTCACAGACTTGGCATGAAGAATTGCTGTTGTTAGTTGCCATCGAATCAATTCCAACTCATGCTGGGCAACTATTTTTTAGGCTGTTGCTCAACTTGAGTTTCTCTGATGCTTTGTCATGATTAGATTTGAAGTTACTCATTGTTTGCAAGAATACTACAAAAGTAATCTTCCCTCCTCATTGTATGATGTCTGGGGGTACAGGACATCAGTGTGTCTTATAACTGGTGACATAAACTTTGATCATTTGGGTAAGGTGGTGCCTGCCAGGTTTATCCACTGGAAAGTTAGTACTTCCCACTTTGCAATTGACGAAAGTCTTGGGGAAGATACTTTGAGACTATGCAAATATCTTGTTTCTGTTCAACTTCTCCCATTAATTTTAGCTTCCATCAGTGGGTCTTGCCTTGCCTGAAACAAATATTACTAAGGTGTTCCAATGATTTTCTATTTCCTTCAATCCCTCTACATTTATTAACTGGAATTGTTCTGTAAGGAAGAGATGCCCCTTCTCCCACATTTATTTATTCAACTATTATTATAGCACTATAGACTCACGGATCTGTATTTTATTCTTTGCACACATGGGGTCGCCATGAGTCAGAATTGGTTAGACAACTGACGGCATAACAACAATTTGTGTTAATTATTGGGTTGCTCAGTTGTTCAAGCTTTGGTCATTGGGAACTTTCTGAGTTTGGCTCCTGTGTGCTTTTAACATAGCCTCATTCTTTTTTGAATATTTTCCTAACTTTTGGCACTACAGAATTCTCCAGTTGTATATGCTGTTCCCCCAAAGGTAAAGGATTCCCTCTCCCCACCCCCCGCCACCCGTTCCCTTCCCCCAGCTGCAATGGGTTTTCACCAGTAGCCCAAAGAACGATGGATTTTGGTACTCCCTACCCCCACCCAAGGAGCTCTGGTGGTGCAATTGTTAGCACTTGGCTGCCAAACAAATGTGGGCAATTCGAACTCACCCAGCAGCTCCACAGGAGAAAAGATTTGGTGATCTGCTCCCATAAAGATTTCAGCTTAGGAAACCTTATGGGGCAGTTCTACTCTGTTACATGGGGTCACTATGCATTGGAACCAACTTGCCAGCACCTAACCACAACAAAAACAACCCCCACCCAGAGTAGAGCTTTTGTCCCACAGGGGAGAAGGGTCTACTAGGAGTGTTGTGTCTCTCCTGCAGTAGCTGCTGCTCCCCTCTCCCAGGCCTGCACTAGGATGGACGTTTTCTCAGGAATCTTTCCAGCCTTCCCCCATGAGCTCCTGGCGGGTTTAGTTGAGAAAAGCCTGCAAGAGGGTGAGAAAGCCCCCTATATCTGCAGCTCACAGGAGCGTCACACTATCTTGCCAGCCAACGCTTACGTTGCCAACGAGTCCATTCTGACTCATAACCACCCTACAGGACAGAGTAGAACTGCCCCATAGGGACTCGAAGGAGCAGCTGGTAGATTCAAACTGCCAACCTTTTCTTTAACAGCTGAGCTCTTAACCACTGCACCACGGGGACTCCAGCCAATACCTGGCCTCCACCAATTCGTTAACTCTTCTAGCTGAACTTTCCTACTCGTGTCTGACAGCATCTGCCTCAAAAAGCACCCTGCAGGTGCCTGTCTCTCCCCAGATTTTAGGTTGCCCTGTGATTTGAGGGTCACTAGGAGTCGGAATCAACTCAAGAGCAATTTTTTTTTTTTTTTTTTTACTGGTGACTTGAGCTATCTGATGAGTTCAAGAAGAGTTGTGACCTTGTACTCTCTGTGTGCCTTTATTACTGTTGTTAAGAGAGGGAGTGAAGCTCTTTCCACCTCACTCTACCTTCTGAGTGGAATCTGTAAGTCCTAACATGCCTTTTTAAGTTCCTGTTAGATGTATTATTCCATATTGCTATAGAATCTTTTCAATCATTTTAATGATTGCATGAAGCTTTAAAATTTACTTAGCCAAGCCCCTATGATTAGACACAAAAATTATTTCCAGTTTTCGCAAATGGTTAAGCTCTGTACCACTAACCAAAAGGTTGGCAACTCGAACCCACCCAAAAGTGCCTCAGAAGACAGACCTGGCAATTTGCTTTCAAAAGATCACAGCCTTGAAAACCTTATGGATCAGTTCTACTTTGCACACACTGGGTCGCCACGAGTCGGAATTGACTCAACTGCAGCTAACGACAACAGCAATTCTTATGTATAACACTGTAACAACATCTACACCCTAAAAGTATACCCTGTATTTTGGATCCACCACCTGCCTGTTAGTTTGTTGTACTGTGTTGGCTTACATGTTACTATGATGCCGGAAGCTCTGTCGCCAGTATTTCAAGTATCAACAGGGTCACCCACGGAGGACAGGTTTCAGCAGAGCTTCCAGACTAAGATAAACTAGGAAGAAAGTCTTGGCAATCTACTTCCAAAAATTGGCCAATGAAAACCCTCTGGATCATAATAGTTTGATCCAAAACCCATCATGGGGATGGTGCGGGACAAGGCAGCATTTCATTCCGTTGTGCGTGGAGTCACCAGTGGGTCAGGGGCTGACTCAACAGCAGCTAAATGCTGTAGCCATGTCTCTCTTCCTGCTCCTCAAGGTCAGGAGCCATGTATTCTACACATTGTCTGCTCACAATGCCAGCATGGACCTCAGTTCACTGTAGGGTTCAACTGGTGCTACTAAAGGGCCAGTGCAAAGCAGAAGGGAGGGTAATGGTTTCCCCACCTGAGAGGTGAATGTATTAGGTTTTTGGGAGTGGGAAGCCGGCAGAGAGATGGTATCGAGGAAGCAAGGTGTATGGAAAGTAGTAGAGAATTATTGAACAAGATGAATACTGAACACTTATGGGTAGCTCCCAGAAAGACTTATGGATAAGTCCCCAAAACACTTATGGATAATCTCAAAAAGGGATTATCCTTTTTCACATTAATCACTCCTGATCTTTCTACTCCTTTTCATACAGGGTGTCTATCTTGTCTACCTTTTCGTAATGCTTACAAAATCCTTGTGCATCCTTATCTCATTTGACTGTCACAGCAACCTTTCTCACAGTAAGTAGGAACTCTGGAATCAGCATGAGTGGGATATTGGTTCCCACCCTAGAATCCACTGCTCCTTCCCTAGTAACCCATTTTGTGTTTGGGGATTCATGTGGTTCTGGATAACATGACTCCACTCCAGTTCCTGACTGACTAAGATAATCGATAAAATCCATGCCCCTCATCACGGTAATTTTCCCAGTGGGATGGCATGTGGATTTAACTGATCTAATAAGTATAAATCTCAAGACTTTTTTCTAGGATTTGAAATGAAAGCATTCTCTCTTCTTATGCTGAATGTAAATAAGAAAACAGGTAGCCCTGGGATTTGTTGATAATAAAGGGAAACAACTCTTGGATGAAGCCAATTCTAAGGTAAGCAGAAGAGAGAGGTGAGACAAAAAAAAAAGGACACTGGTGAAATTTTGGGATTCTAGATCAAACCTTTCCTGAAGTTAGATCGCTATGGAGTTTTTCAGATACGTGAGTCAATTATCAATATAGTTCAATACAGTTTAAGAAGCCTGGGGTTGAATCTTGGTTCTGATACTTACTAGCCATGTGACAGTAATCAAATAGTTTAGCTTCTCTGTACCTTAGGTTCATCCATCATGGGAATAATAATAGTGTCTACACAATTGGGTTATTGTTTGGAGGTCCTATACTAATAAGTGGTGGAATCTTTTCAATCATTTTAATGATTGCATTAAGCTTTAAAATTTACTGAGCCAAGCCCTATGATTAGACACAAAATTATTCCCAGTATAACAGTATTGAATCTCTTTTTAAATGTGAAAATACTGAGGCAATATAAAGTAATTTGACCAACCAATAATCATAGACCTAATAAGAGACAGGGAAAATCAAAACCCAAACATCCTGATATCCAGCTCAATACTGGAATCAACCTTGTTCATATCTGTTGGCCTCACACATCACAAGTCCCCAGTGAATACTTGCTGGGTGGATACACTGATAAAGAAATGAATGATGAATGTGTGAATTAATGATACTCAATCCAAGAGACTGATCGATTTCTCTCTTCGGTTGCACTTCTAATGGCACTCAATTACGGCAATAATCAGCTTTGGTCCTTGAATGGTTCTAGAAAGGGTGATCCCAATAATAAGTTAGACTCTCATAGGGGTTGAGTTGCGTGGCAGGTGAGACTCCAGCCTTGTTTGGAGCTTACAACCGCTCTTCTCAGCAAGTTTTCCTTCACCCTGGGTCACAGACCCACCCTTATTATCTTAACCTTTCTGCCTGGTAATCATCACAAGAGCACCGCACAACTCTCCAAGTGCTAGTAGGCTAAACTTTTTATAATGGCAAATTTGCTTAACCTTTGGCTTTCTCTGTAATTCTTCAATAGCTGCTTCTTGCTATACTGGTTGATGGTCAGGGAATCTTGGCATAAAATTGATAGCTCTCAGAGAAGATGCCAATGCAAATAGGGGTTAGGAGAAAGCTGCTGATACATACCCAGACCATGGCAGGAGAGGACAAGGGCTAGTCAGAGGCGGGGAAGCCGTTCCAAAATACCTGAGTTCAATAAACGGTGGATGCGCGCTACATGGCAGGGGCACATTATGCAAGGAGGCTACGTGGATTGGAGGTACACGGGTGTTGCCTCCGCTAGCTCACAGTCTAACGTATAAACAAATAATTGCAATAAATTGTGATCAACGCTGTGCCTGAGGTATGCACAAATGTTACAGGAAAATAAGTAGGGAAGCCATCCGCCCTGCCACCCCCGGGGAGTTCTCAGAAAGCCAGAGAGGAGAGAAAGCAGACCCTGAGACAAGAATTTGAGAGCAAGCAGTTTATTTGGAGAAACACAAGCAGAGAAGAGCAGAAGAGAGGCAGGGAAAGGAAGGAAACCAATAAAGGGTGTGCTATCAAACAAGTTATCTCCATGGGCAGCTGGAGAACATAGGAACCAGTGTGGAATGCATACCTTGGAGCTATTCTGCCCGATAGTGATTTTGCTGATTATTGGTGACGACTGCTCAGGCAGGAGAGATGGACCTTAAGCTGATGCCCCTGCATTTCCAGCCAGCCTTGCGCATGAGCAGAGTGGGCTCAGTGGCCAGAGACAGCCCTCAGGTGGAGTGACAGAGACCGGCAGATGGAAGACCAGCTTGCATGTGCAAGAGGTGGCAAGGGGACGTGGGTGGGCCTTTGACGGCATCTGCTTGCTACAGGATGAAGCATTTGAATTGACCTTCCTTGAAGCATGAGTAGACACCAAGAAGAGGGGAAGGGTTCAGAGCAGAGGAAGAGAGGCGACCAAGTTACAATGTGTTCAAGAAAAGGTGCATAGTTGAGAGAGATTCGAATAGATGGAAATGAGGTAGGAAAAGCCAGTTTGTGGAGGACTTTGTATTTATGCTCTAGGCAACAGGACCCAGAAAGCGTAAGAGAGGGAGAAGTGGAGAGCTGAGGGAGGGGAGCATGGTCAAGGACGTGTTGTGATGATGTGCATTTTCTCTCATTCTTCACCTCCGTCTCCACCTCCATCTCCACTTCCTACCCCCGTGGCTAGTGCTACGTACATTCTCAGAATGTCTCTATGTTGTGTCTCCCTATACGAGGGCCTGAGTTTTAGAAAGAAGTAAGGCAAGATCTTGCCCTTGAGGAGCTGATGTCGCTGAGGTTTTCTCTCCTACCATC
Organism: Dugong dugon; assembly: GCA_030035585.1. Lineage (NCBI taxonomy): Eukaryota > Metazoa > Chordata > Mammalia > Sirenia > Dugongidae > Dugong > Dugong dugon. Next base: position 12,523,210 of record CM057480.1, on the reverse strand, counting down.
CTGCATGAAGAGATTGTCTTATTCTTCTTTTCACTCCCAGAGGGCCTATAGTACATGGGGCTTGGATAGACTCTCCCTATACATTTGTTGAGGAAATGAGTTCAAGAAAGTCATCAGCCCTCAGCAATCAACACAGAAAGGAAATCGCATCAAGACCCAAATTCCAGTCCAAGCACTGGCGTACACTAGTTACAGAAGAGTTGGCTTCCTCCTTTACAAAACGGGAATAACACAGCCTACCAGACAGGGTGGATGTGGGGACTAGTAATAATAATGAGAATAATAAAAAGCACCAGTTGCCATCAAGTCAACTCCAAATGAAAATAATAGCTCACATTAATGTACAAAGAATTGTTCTAATTAATGTACAAGGAACTGTTCTTGCCTTTTACATGTGTTAAAAGAATTAAAAACTCAAAATCACCTTATGAATAAGGTTATTGTTATTATTATCTTACAGACTTGGAAACCGAGGCACAGAGAGGTTAAGTGGCCTTCTCAGGTGACAGAAATGAGGTTTGAACCCAAGTAGATTGTATCCAACACCCATACTCTTAATTACTAATTGTACTTCTCTAACAAATGAAATAATGCCTATGATTATGGCTTTCCTCGGAAACAAATTGTAAAGCAAACACCATGTATAATCAGGCCCTCAAGGTTCCCATGATCCCCCGTCCCTCACAGATATCCTCTCATCTGAGAAGCCCAGGTCCTAGTCCTAGACCTTGACTCTTCTGTCAAAACCAACCCGTCCCATTTGCCATTCCCTTAAGACTCTCTTTTCCTGAATAAAGACAGCTAATCTAAGAAACCGTTTGTGCTTTCTCTCCCCAAGCTAATCTCCCCATTCAGACCCTCATCACTGATCTTTATACTGGAAAAGAACTTAGAGGCCAAATAGAATAAAAACTTCATTTAACAAATGAGAAAGCTGAGACTCAGAAAAACTGAGTGATTTGCCAAAGGTCACACAGCAAGCACACAGTTAATAGAACTCTCTGGCTTCCTTCCTGCCTTTCTTTTTTTAATTCCATTTCCTTGGCCCAGAATGCTTTCATCCACCTTCTCTACCTCTCTACATCCTCCTTATCTTTGTGTTCCAGCTCAAATTCTGCCTCCATGTTACCTTCTCCAGTGCCCCATCAGAATTAGTTAGCCTTTGGGGGCCTCCTACATAACGGCAAGGAGCCCTGGTGGCGCAGTGGGAAGACACTTGGCTGCTAACCGAAAGATTGGCAGTTCAAACCCACCAGCCACTCCGAGGGAGAAAGATGCGGCAGTCTGCTTCCATAAAGATTTACAGCCTTGGAAACCCTATGGTGCTGTTCTACTCTGTCCCATAGGGTCACTATGGGTTGGAATCAACTCAGTGGCAATGGGTTTGGTTTTGGTTTTACATAATGGCACTCCCACAGCAGGGAACTATTAAGCATGCACTTTGTTAATGACTGGCTGTTGGCGTGCCACTCTACCGCAGGTGCCTGGAACCCTTGGAGTGGATGTTGTTAAAAGAGCTGTCAGAGAAGGCTTGAAAGAGGTGGGGGAGTAAGCCATGACCCTGGGGAGAAGCATTCTAGGAGAGGAGACAGCCAAGTTCAAAGGACAGAAAGTGGGACCCAGTTTGGCATGTTCCAGAAAATGGCATGTTGGTCAAGAGGGCTATTGCAAAGCCGCAGCAGACGTCCACAGTTTCTGCACTGCACATCCCCGTGAGGTGCCACTCATATCAATTACAGTATGAATGGAGCCCCCAACAGTGAGGATGCATTTGTGGTGGGCCTGGATGTGACTGGGGATGAATGAAGGTGCTGGAAGAAGTGAACATAATTGCAGCCTATTCCTGTTTCCTATGAGGCCATCTTATATATCACCTACCTAGGGCTTCACAATGACAGCAATAACAATACCTGACATTGGTAGGTCACTTAGAGTTTACATAAAGCTTTTCAAGCCATCTGCTCCTTATAACAACCCATTTCAGTGATGAGAAAACAGACTTGGTGGGGAAGGAGCAAAGCAAATAAGTGGCAGAGTTGGGATATAATCCAGGTCTGTCTGTTTACAAAGCCCAAGCATCTACCGATCTGCCATGTTTTTTTTTCAACTTCCTCTCCATATTTTGATGGAAATTCACCAATGAACTCTGACAGCTCAACCAGCAAGCAAATAGACCAATTGCCCTTGGCAAGCTCCCCCATCAGTGCCAGCAGCAGTAAGGCTTAGATATGAAGCAGCTTTCCTATCTGCTTAGGAGCCCAGCCACCTCTCCTGGAAAATGGATGCGGACAAGCAACTAAATTTGTAGAAGCAACAGCAGGGTCAACACAGCAGTGGCTGCTGTAATGCATCCACAACTCCTCTGAGCTCCGGGTTCCTAGTAGACTGTTTGTCTGCAAAAACTCAATGAGAAACATTTATGTCCTTCGGGTAAACAAAGGTCATTTTTTATAAAAGCAAGAAAAGAAATGATTCTTCAAGCAGTTCCTAATGCTCTGTGTTTTGTAAAAAATGTTCTCTCCAGTCTAAATAAACCTTGACAGCTTCCCAGAAACAACTGCAGCCTGTTGAATAAACAGAGCACATTTGAATTAATATTTCTTTGCTATCTTAGCATGCAGTCTTTTTTTAACTAAAATAAAAAATGATTTTGATACCCTGATGTAATCCTTGACTTCAGCAGCCCACGTCTCCTTTATTTTCTCAAAGATTGGGGGAAGTAAAGGGCAGGACTGAGGTCAATTTAAAGCAGCACTTCTCAAACTTTACTATGCGTAGGAATCCCTTGGGGATCTTGTTGAAATGAAGAGTCCATAGGTCTGGAATGTGGCCTGATGTTCAGCATTTCTAACAAGCTCTCAGTTGAAACCATTTCTACTGGTCCATGAACCGCCCTTTGAGTAGCAATAGTCTAAATTTAGACTCTGAAGGATTCTTAGCATGGCGCTTCTCCAGATGTGCCCTTATCTCTTGCCTATACATTGTCATTGGACAAGTCCATGCAAGTCAGCAGTTTCTATCCCCACCAACGTACTGACAATTCCAAAATCTCAGTGCCCATTCCCAAACTAAGACTCTTCAGTGGGGTGTCTCTCAATCGGACATGCTCAAAATTGCTGCTGCCTTGCCTTCCCCACCACCTCCCATATTTGCTTTTCCTCTTGGTATCCGCCCATGTCCAACGGCACCATCACCCACACAAATGGCCAAGCCAGACACTCATGAGTCAACACACACTCTTCCCTTTCACCTTCATTTCTCATCACTTACATACCTGGTATTTTTATTAATCAACTATATTAAGGTATAAAAAAACTAGTTGCTGTCAAGTCAACTCCAATTTATGGCGACCCCGGGTGTGTCAGAGTAGAACTGTGCTCCATAGGGTTTTCAGTGGCTGATTTTTTTGGAAGTAGATTTCCAGGCCTTTCTTCCAAGGTGCATCTGAGGAGACTCAAATCCCCAACCTTTAGGTTAGTAGCCAGTAATTTATATATAATAAACTACACCTATTTTAAGTACAATCCAATGAGTTTTTACAAATGTATACATTTGTATTACCAGTACCACAATCAAAATATAGAACATTTTCATCGCTCCAAAAAGTTATGCCAGACCCCTTTGCAGTCAACGCCACCTCACCCCAGGTCCCTGCTAACCACCCGTTTTCTATCACTACAGACAGTCCTCAGGTTACGAAGGACCTATGTACAACCCATAGTTAAAACCAGCCCCAATAAAGCCTAATATTAAAAATCAAGGTACATACAATTGTTCATAATAACAAACGGCACTATTTTGCAACTTGCAGCAAAATACTATTATTCTTACTGTATTATTATGTTAAAGATGTTGTCGTGTATCTGGAATTGTTTCCTTGATGTTTTTTATGCATAGAAAGGTACACTATATACTATCCACTCAGACAAACATTTGACTAACATTAGGTACGAATATACCTAATTGTTCCGACTGACGTACAAATTTGACTTAAAGACGGATCTAGGAACGGAAATCATTCGTAATCCAGGGACTGCCTGTGTATAGCATGGCCTTTTCTAGAATCTCATATAAAAGGAATCATACAATACGTACACTTTTGTGTCTGGCTTCTTTCACATCGCATAATACTTTTGAGATTCATCCACATTGTGCGTGTTACCAGTAGTTGTGTTCTTTTTGTTGCTGTATATTATTCCATTGTATAAATTCTGAAACTGTAGTGGTAGTCCCTGAACGCCTAAGAGTTGGCTATTTTTTTCTATTTTCCAAGAAAAGAAAAGGCAGTGGAGCTGATTCCTCCTGGATTGACTTCAGGAAAAGGTTATCCCACACCCAGAGAAGGCCAAGAGCGCATACAGAATTAAACAGATTTTTTCAAGTGGGATCTTCAATATTCTTAATATTGTGTGCGTGCCTGTGCATAAATGCATGTGAATACACATGCTTTCAAAGCCATGGGAAGAGGCTGACAAATGAAAAGACAGGAAAATGTCCCCACTCATTATCTGTTCTATATGTTGGCCTTCCTCCCTGCACCGTGGGGAGAGAAGGAGGCTACTTTAGAGATGTTCAGCACGTATCAGGTTACAGATGGAGTTCTGAGGAACTTAGGGCTTGGATCCAGTGCTTGGCAGGAGCACAGCAGATCCGTCCGAGCTCCTGGCTAAAGAGGGATTGAAAGCAGAAGGCCAGCACCCACCTATGGCACCCCCAACCCCCTTGAGCCCTAAAAGGCCAGACCTGATATTTCACTGTTGGTACAATGACAAACTCATAGAAAACGTGGCACCTATCACCCAATCAAACCACACCCCAGTTATCTCTGAGCTGTCTCCACAAGTTGGTTTTTTAAATGAAGGTGTTTTTATGAAGACGTGACGTGAGCCAAGTTGGAAGACAAAACCATAAGTGGGTGATCACGTCTCGGTCCCTGTGTCCAGCAATTCCTAGGGCTGCAAATTTGGAGCTGGGTGATGGAGTGCTCCTCCCCTTCCAAGCTCCATGAAGTGGTGCTGTGTGAGTACAGCTTTGTAGACAGCAAGCAAAAGAAACTATGCAAAGTCCAACCTCTCTACATTGGAAGGACTCAGCTATTGTTACAATAAGAAAAGCTTCTCTATCTAGAAATGAAAAGAAATATGGCAATGGCTACCCAAAGAAAGAAAGGTTGAAAGATCCTCTGGCCCAACAAATTCTAATCCTCAGAATGTTTCCTACTGGAGTGTAAAGATGTAAGCAAAGATAAGGTCGTTCATCCCAGTGCTGCAGGTAATGGGAAACAACCTAAATGTCATTTAAAGGAGGAAACACTCAGTAGCCCTCAGTAGTAGACTGGTTAAATAACTAATACAGGGTGATGTAATGAAACATTGCTCAAACATGAAAAAAGGATGGTGCAGATCAGGAAACTTTTTCTGCAAAAGGCCAGTAGAAAATATTTTAAGCTTTGCAGGACAGGCTATCTCTGTTGCAACCACTCAACTCCGCCATTGTGGCTCAAAAGCAGCTAGCGACAACACATAAATGAATGGACATGGCTGTATTCCAATTAAAATTTATTTATAAAAACAGGCAGCAGGCCGGATTTGGCCCTTGGGCCATAGTGTGCTGAGCCTTTGTATAGATGAAGTCGTTCTTGGCATATAAAGATCCCCACATTATACTGATCAGTGAAAAAAATCAGGTTAGAAAGAGTATAATATCTTTTAAAAACAATAACCGCAACATATAAGACTAGGAAAAGCTCTGAATGGCAGGATTATGGGTGTTTTACTTTTTTTTAACCTCCTCTCTATATTTTTTCATATTCTTTTTCTTTTTTTTTTTTTTCTGAGAGAGAGGTATATAAAACAGAGAAAATGTGTTTTAACTTAAAAAAAAATCACTTCCCAGAGTGAAATTATCCCAATATATAGGTGATGATGACACTCTCAAAACCTTCCAGGTTTTGACAATGTCATCCAACTCCAGAACTAAAGATGTCACATTGTCATCAGGCTCAGCAAAAGTTAATGCACATTCATGGAACAAGCCCAAATCAAGCCATTTCTAATTTCAAGCAGGTGGCTTTTTCAATATATTCTTCCAGCTTCAGCCTGAGGGCTCCCCCTGGTCTGTGTTCTTCCACATGTTTGCAGTGGTGTGACACTGGACAAGTTTTTGAACCTGCAGAGTAGGTGCTTCTCTCAGGGCCCTTCCTGCAATAAAAGTCCATGATTCACTGACTCTAAGCTGAGGGACTGTTCGTCACCTGATCACAGAGAGTGGTTGCTATTAAAGTTGTAATAGTTATAGCTAGGATGCTAAAACTTGAGGCCAGCCGCTACCTACTCAGAAAGTTGTTGAGTAGAGTTGGCTGTCTCCTAAAGACTGCTAAGTTGTGGCGATGCGACATGGGCTTCTCCCATTCATGATCTCAGGTGAGCTCAAGTTGATGGCAGTTTAAAATGAAATGGTATGCCAGCTGAACAGCAACTATACTTTACTTGCTATTTGAGTTGGAAAGAGAGAACAGATTAAATTTAATTTGTTGAGAAGTTGAGTTTAGGAGCAAATTTCAGACACTGTTCAAGGGAAGCCTTACCACTAAAGTTCACATTCAAAGATATATCTCCAGGTCAAATTATCTGAGAAACCAGAGGTCTGCACAATTCCAGTCTGGGGCTATAGTGTCTATGGCTCTGAAGAGGGAATGCAGGGAAGGGAGGCATCTGGTTGGCAAGCAGGGACATAACTAATGCATGAGCATTCCATCATTTCCAGCAAGTTCCACTGAACAATAAACTGTTCATTATGTGTACAGCCAGAGCTCCAGGGTAAGAATGACAGCTCTAACATTTCGCCAAGCGTCGTTATCCCCCTCTCTCAATGACAGCCTCTTCGTTGGGCCTCTTGGGGACCTCTAAGGAGCTCTTCGCAGAGGCAAGATTCCTATTAGCAACAGAGAATGGGTTTCCAACTGACGTCTGTGAAATAACTTACCCTTTACCCGCTGTGTTCCCTCTTCAGTGAGCAAACCTTACCACAAACTATGCTGTGAGCTGAAAAAGGAACTTTCTGAGGATACAAAAGAGTGTTTGCTTTGTCCAGCTAAGACACGTACGTAGGCAAAGAAATCAAACCATAAACTGTAAAAGAGGGAGAAGATAAATGGGGGGTGGGGGTGGGGATGAGGTGGGGAGAGTCCTGGTATCTAGTGTGATCTTCTGGATGTCTTCCATTTTATCTGTTTTGAGCTTCGGCAGGTTGTTGGGAACCTAGGTAAACGTGAAATGCCATAAAAAGCCTCGGTGTCCAGTTGGGTTGGGGGATGTAGGCTAGAGGTTAGACCAAATTTGCCAGGAACCAGGCACTGTGTGTGTTAGTAAAAAGCCATGCTGATACAGGGTACATTGAAAAACTGGATACTATTTAAAAAGAACAGGCTTAAAAAATCAGGTAATTGAAATGCAAATCTGAAGTTGGCTTTGGTTTCCTTAACATGGGGTAGGGACAGAGGAATTGAATCAAAGGTCATAAGCATGGATCATGAGAGGGGCACGCGAGGGAAAGGTCAGTTGCCTGTCATTTACCAATAACTCCGCCAATATTATACCTCTCTTTTCTAACTACCTACACTGAAACTTTGACTTGAAACTTTGATTCAGGTTTTCATTCATTTAACATTCAACAAATATTGAGTTCCTTTGTTTCTCACTACTCAGACTCTGGTTCCTGAACCAACAGCACACACATCATCTGTGGGCTCGTTAAAAATGCAAAATCTCAGGCCTCAGTCTGACAGAATCAGAACCTGTATTTTAATAAGCTCTCCAGGCAATTAGTATGCACATTAAAGTTTCAGAAGCACTAGGCTATGAGATGGACATTTGTTATATGAATAAATGAAGGACCAAATAAGCAAATGAGTGCAGCTGGGTTACCAGAGCCTCCCAGACAGGCTAACCCAGTTCTGCTCTATGTACAGAAGAGAGAATTCACCCTCTTCAACTTCTCCTAGTTCCTTAAGTCATGCCCACAGGCTTAGCACTGAAGCACACTGGGATTTTTGAATAATACCTATATAGAATCAGGGTGGGTGAACAGGAAAAAGTTGGACCTCTGTCAGCTGTTGTCCAAATTTCATGATCCAAGGCAGCATCACAAACTTGAGCTTGATGTGAGTGAGCCATTATCCAAGGGTTTATGCTGGTGTTTGGTATGTAGCAGGCTGTTTTAGGTTCCAGGTGGTGAGTTTGTTTCGACTTCAACCAAATGGACTGGAGTTGAAGGCCAGGCCAGGGACTGGGTTACAATCAGGCAGAGAGCCCTTGAGAATGGGTTAGATAAGAAGGCTGATGGAGAGAGCTTTGTGGGTGCTAAGGGCTCTATCTGACATACCTGCCTTAGGTCAACAAGAGTAATGTCAGAGCTTATCAGTTGCAGGAGGGGTTGTGTGGTTCTAAGCTTGCCAGTAATATGCTGGCTGTTCTAATTAAGATGGGCTCCAGGCTTGGAAGGCCTGAACCTACAAGTTAGCACGTAATGGTGCAGGCTGAGGAGTAGAGTTTGGGGAAAGGCTGGGGCATGCTTTGGCCCAGATGGAAGAAAACGGTGCAGAGAAACAAGGATAGCCATACCTGCACAGAAACCTATACATTCCATTTGAGAAAGAGTGAGCTGGGTATCACAGAACTGAAATGCAAGAAGTTATTGTAATAAGAGGTTACAGGTGGCGCAAACAGTTAAGCACTGGACAACTAGCTGAAAGACTGGTGGTTAGAACCCACCCAGAGGTGCCTTGTAAAGAGGCCTAGCGATCTGCTTCCGAAAGTTCACAGCCTTGAAAACTCTACGGAACATTTCTACTCTGCACACATGAGGTGGCCATGAGTCCGAATCAATTCAACGGCAACAGCAATGCTGGAAATGGACCCAAGGAAGGATGCATTTATTCTTCCAGCTTGTTTGGTATTGCTAATTAGCCCTCCATTACCCAGTGGGCTCTGACAGATGAAACACAAGTGCTATGAGAACAGTTTTCTCCTGGCCTCCTGGAGTGCTGTGATTGTCTCTCTTCACTGTTAAATCCTTTGCTTAAGAGTTTATTTACATGCTTTCAAGCAACTGATGTGATGGAGTGGTAGGGTAGGAACAATTTGGCCAGGAGACTCTTCCAATGGTATAATACAAATGCTTCCTGCTAATGTCCCAGTAGTAAGACTAAGCCAAATTCTTAGACATCTGCTTTTTATCTTCCCAACATCCAGCTCCTTGTCATCCTTGGAGAGCTGCTCCTTTGCATTCCCAATCCATGGGGCCCCATGGGCTCCTCCACTCCAGTCCCAGCGATGGGCTTCCCATTTTCCTGGCCACAGTGATTAGTTCAGGTGGTAGCCCAGATCCAAGCAATCAGCATATCCGATTATCCCCCCTGCCCTTCAACTCTGATGACTGCTTAAGGGCTGGGCATGATACCAAGGTTGGTATATTGAGACTTAATTCTAGAATTTCTGTCAAATTCATGAGAAGAGGGGATCTTTATTATGGACTTGAAACCGGAAGGATGTAACCCTGGCACTTCTGGGAGCTACTGTGGGAAGTGGGCCTACTTGAGAGGAAGACCATGATGGAGGAGAGCGAAGCTCAGAGAAGAGTAAAAGAGAGGCAGAGAGACAGTTGGACAGACAGACAGAGAGACAGAGAAGTACCTTGCTGATACTTTTAAGCTCTTGACTTTAGCAATACCTCAAGCTTGTCCTAACCTGGATATTTCAACTATATGAGCCAATAAAATCCCTTTTAATTCTTGAACCAGCTGGTGTCCCATCTTCTGTAACGAAGACTGAACAGCATGCTGAGGTATCAGCAGTCCCTTCAGGCACTGTTTCATTGGAACAGGCATCCTCAGGGTTGGACATCTTCAACAAAGAAGTCAGCAAGATAGTTCCTTTATTTTTTGGGAAACTCCAGGTTAATAAGATTGTTTTTTATTTAACGTCGTCTTTGATTCACACACTGAACTAATTTTTTTTCTCATATATTAGATAGCACCCTTAATCCTTACAATAATGCAATGAGAATTACCCCAGAAAACAGAGGTTCAGAGTGGCTAAGTCATTTACCTTAGGACACACAGGCAATACAGCTCTTTCATTTTCCCTCTGAAAAGAAAGCTTTTAGTCCAATGACTTTTAGAGCTGAAAAACTTGATTGATTCTGGAACCATTTAATCGGCAAATATTGTCTGAGCACTTACTACATGCCAAGAGGTTACATAAGGAAGGTTATCAAACTGCTTTGTGGAAAGCTGGACCCTAGACAAAACATTTAAAAATGGGTTAGATTGTGAGTATACTGGGGAGATTAAGGCCCCAGCAGTTATTGAACAATTACTGAAATGTGAGTGTGGGCTACAGAGTGTTTTTGAGAAAGATGAATATAGCATCTTTTCTCTACAACTATTTAAGGTATTCATCAGAAATATATACAAAGTGGCCAATAGGACCTAAAAGCAAGATGATATCATTAAACAAAGCATAGAGAGAATGAAAAAAAACCCATAATCTTATAACCTTATCTCTATGATATAAACTAAGGGTTTTAGTTTGGTGGTAGTGGAAAAAAAGCATGGTATTGGGCCCACACAGAAGAAGGTTTTCTTCTGGGATGACAGATTTATTTTCTTGTTTTCATCACCAGCTACTAGACGTTTACTTCACTGAACTTGATTTTTTCATCTCTACAACTGTAGAATAGTTACAACTTCTTTTCACCTTATTATGATTTTCATCAAGTAACAACCTGTACTCTGTTAAAAATAAAATCAAGAGATTTACTGAAAGTAAAGAGATGACTTGTCTTAGGCTGGGTTCTCTAGAGAAGCAAAACCAGTAAAGCATGTAAGTATATATAGAGGGCACTTACATCAAGGAAATGGCTCACACAGTTGTAGAGGCTGGACCATCCCAACTCCATGGGTCAGGATAGAGGCATCTCCTGATTCACGTAGCTGCACAGGCTAGTGAACCCAAGATTGGCAGGTCAGAGAGCAGGGCTCTTGCTGAAAGCCTGCAAAGATTGACGAATCCCAAGATTGGCAGGCCAGACCACAGGTAAGCTGCTAGTTCAAGTCTCAAGAACGAAAGGTCAGACGAACAGGAGCCACCTGCAGGAGCCGGCATGAGCACAAAGTCTACGACGAGCCTTGCCAGCATGTCTACTTATATTCAGTGCAGGCCACGTAACCAAAGAAACTTTCTTTCAACCGATTGGCTACTCACAGCAGATCCCATCATGCAGGGGATCACATAATATCAAATCTCATCATGGAAGTGATCACAACATCTTATGACTGCCAAACCCCTGAGAATCACGGCCCAGCCAAGTTGATGCAGAACCTTAACCATCTCAGCTTGAGCCAAAAGAGAGACTGAGTTCCGCAAAGTGAAACCCAGAACTTCAAAATGGTGAAGCTGCAGGAATATTTTTATAGGGGGAGAACAACAAACTGGAAGTACACTACTTGATCGGTAGTTACAAACTTAGATCATCATTTGGTAGTTACAAACTTGTATCATCACAAGGCGGGACTTCCTGAAGTGGGGTCTTAAGGTGGGACTTCCTGAAATGGGGGCTAGTAAGGCAGGACTTCCTTGAAGTACATCGGTGTTTTTCTTTAGATCGGTTACAGCATGGTAATTGCAAGAGTACGTGACAAGAGGGGAAGTTACTGGTAGCCACGTCATAATTACCGCACATTCCTCCCTTAGAAACAGCCTGGTCAAGTGGAACTTTTCCTGTGGGTATTTGTGTGGGAGATTTAGATGAGGGTCCGCACCAAGGTCTCCTCTCAGAGACACTGTTTTTATATCCTTAACTTCATCACAGAGGAAAAATATTTCCTTAGCTACATCAAGCCTGCACAGAATATAGCTATTGTTAGGGTGAAGGCAGAATTATCAAAAGGGAGTCGAACTCAGATCTCAAGCCAGCCGTTTCAGATTTTACCAGGCACTTCAATTTTAAATTCCCTTACACGTGGTGATATATGGAAAGTGTCTTACACAGCGCCTGGCGTATAGTAAGTAGCCACTCAACAAATACCTCCTCCCAGTGGAAAAGAAAAGGATTGATTTTGAGATGAGAATTATGAAAATTATCCTCACAAACTTATTGCACCCTATAAATCTAGCACTTCTTTAAACAGATCTGATTTCCTTTTAAGTGAATGAGAGAGCTTTTGATTCAAGTATTCAGCTATTTGTCAATCACTTATTTGTGTGTTCGTTTTTTAACCCAAAGAATCTGACAACTCATAGCTCAGTAAGCCTTTTTAAAATAGAAATGCTAGTTAAAGATGAGATCAGAATTTTGTTTCAAAGTTAGAAATTCACCTCTATTGTTTCTAAGGAATAAATCAAAGCAAAGCTATTATAGTATGAATACTGCTAAGGCTGTGTTACAGAGTCTACAGGAGGAAGTGGGAAAACAAAGTTTCCATGGCATTTCATATCCCTTAAAGTATAAACGTATGTTAAAAATATTGAAAATGTAGAAGAAGTGGAAAAGAAAAGATGACAAGCTTCAATATTAAATAATACCAACTGTATTAACTCTGAAAGTCATCGCGTTACGTGGACCAACATTTTTCCTGTTAGAAACAGAACTGAGAAGAGTTAGCGTGCAAACATACACACTCCAAATTCCAGAATAAGAAAAAGGAAAAAATGAATGAAAGAGTTAAGTAGACATTTGAAAATGCGGCCAACATTACGCATCATACTATGTAAATTGACCAGTGCAAACCAACGTGAAATGCTATGCTGTTGTTAGGTGCCGTCCTGTCGGTTTTGACCCATAGAAACCCAATGTGACAGAGTAGAACTGGCCCATAGGGTTTTCTAGGCTGTAATCTTTATGGGAGATCACCAGGTTTTTCTCCCGCGGAGCAGCTGAGTGGGTTTGAATTGCCAACCTTTCAATTAGCAGTCTAGCACTTAGCTGTTACTTACTTAACCTTAAAAATTGTGTGTGTGTGTGGGTGTGTGGGTGTGGGTGTGTTGTGCAGGCAAGAGGGAGAGGGTGAGTGTAGAGAGTAGAAGAAAGGGCAAAGAAAGTGTTTCCAGTGGCAATCCTCCCACAGATTCCTATCAGGAACAAAGAATGGGGCTGTGCCAATGTCTTTTCCTCTTCCCCGACGGTTCCCTAGAGGCAAGCAGATTTTTAACATTCAATTCTCCACTACCACTCCCTACTTTTCTGCCCCACTGACTTTGAAATACTCTTTCCAAACTAGAGCACCTGTGGTCAAAACATTAATGGTGCTATTGGTAAGGCCCAACCAGGCAGATGATGAGAGGAACAAAATGGGGTATGACAACATCTGAGTGTTGCCATAAACATTCCCAATGAAACCAGTGCCTGACGTATAACTGACCAGAGATGCTGACAAACATTTGAATAGAATTAATAATCATTTGTTAAGTACTTCATGCTGAAAGTTCCATAGTTGCCTCGAGAATTCATTTCCTTGAAAGGTAGATGCTAAGATCATCTAAAAAGTCCAGCGTAGGGTTAATAAGCATAATTCAAAAGCATTTTAAAAATAAGTTAGCAGGTGCCAAGATGCTCATTACTTTGGATGAGGTTATTTGAATGCAACAAACACCCTCAGGGAAAAAGCTGGTGAACATGTGTGTAAAAACAGTTAAGAGGGTGGTGTCTGACCTTCTCTAACTTCATAAGGGGGAAGCAGAATCAAGATCAACAGCCCAAGGCTGATTCCTATGAGGCGGAGGTCAGACATGCCTCCTCTCTCTGCCATCTTTACCAACTCAGACACCAACTGTCCCTCCCATGGCACTCTCTGCTCCTCTGCTGGGTTCGATAATTCATTGCAATAGCCACACAGAACTCACAGACAATACAATTATGGGGTTTAGTAGGGAAGTAACAAACTACGATTCAGGCTCAGGAACACTCAAGGATACAGTTCTTCCATTAGAATAGCCTTTTCCAAGCCATGCTCGAAGGCACACCTCTCCCTGGCCCTAGGCCTCTGCCCAAAGGCACTCAGCTTTCTCTCTCCGTGGGCTTCCCCACCGTGCAGTCTCCTGCTGCCGGCCGGGTGTCTGCTGCTGTTTGAGTCTGATACTGGATGTCTGCTGCCCGGTGTCTGCTGCCAGGTCTCTGCTGCCGCTTCTCACCATCTTCAGGGCTACAGCCCACTTTCTGTCTCCTGGATCCAGGAGCTTCTCAGCACAGGGATACCGGGTCCAAAAGATGTGCTGGTCTTCTCTTTCCAGCCTCTGAGGTGTCTCATTTCAAACCCAGAGGGATGGCAAAACTGACCAATCCCTTTGGTGGGCCACAATTACCCTATCACACAGCCCCGCCCAATCATTTGGATGGGAGTTACAAGACCGCAGGCTAGAAAGGCCACACAAAATCGATCCACAGCACCACAGTGTGGGTCAAGCATTTCACCTCTTTTAGAACCCAAATGAGAGTCAGCCAGGCTTCCCTCCCTCCTGAACAGCAGAAAGTTTCCACATGGCTGAGATTATTCGGTGTGTGGCAAATGGAGGCAGGGGAAGACTATCTCCTTCCTGCTCAGGGCATCTCCCCACTTCCTGTGACAGCCTCACCTTGTCTGGAGTTCTGACCCTACTTGAACAAAAAGGAAACAACAGAATCACAGAGCCTGACCCCTGCGGACAGGAAGGAATGCCCCCAGGCCATTTTAGCAAGATGAGGAGGTGCTGTGGACTGTTGTTATGTGCCATCGAGGTGATACTGACCCATAGTGGCCCTATATGACAGAGTACAACTACCCCATAGGGTTTCCTAGTCTGTAATCTTTACGGGAGCAGATCACCAAGTCTTTTCTCTCTTGAAGCTGCTGGTGGGTTCGTGGTGGGTTCGAACTGCCAACCTTTTGGTTAGCAGCAGAGCACTTAATCTCTTGTGGACTGTTAATCTCTAAGGAGCCCTTGTGGTGCAATGGTTAAGAGCTTGGCTGCTAACCCAAAGGGTGGCAGTTTGAACCCACCAGCAACTCTGCTGGGGAAAAAATCTGGCGATCTGCTCCCGTAAAGATTTACAGCCTAGGCAACCCTGTGGGGCAGTTCTACTCCATCTGATAGGGTCACTATGCCAATGATCTCTGTTACTATGCCTATTTTCATTCCTTCTTAAAGGACTATACCAGGACACAAGGAGCCCTGGTGTAAACAGTTAAGGGCTCAGCTGCTAACTGAAAAGTTGGTGGCTTGAACCCACCAGTTGCTCTGCAGGAGAATCGACCCGGCAATATGACCCCATAAAGATTTACAGCCTAGGAAACTATGTGGCAGTTCTCCTCTGTCCTATACAATACCAGGATACACCACAGAGACATCTTTCAATGAATCATTTTCTTGGGCTTCGTTTATCATTAAGAGACTGCCAGTCCACACACCTGGTCACAAAAATGTAAAGGTAGTCTTGATTTGGCCATGTATTTTCTGCCAATGCCTTAGGTGAGGTTCTCAGTGGCATCTCTTGAGATGAGAATTCATGCAGGAGGCCTCTATTAGAAAACATTCCTAGGAAAATTGGTAGGATGCATGGGGAAGTGGGGCAGGGACTGAAAGGAAGCCAGGCTAGCGCACTGTATCAAGCACAGTTTCTCCGAGGGCAACTGACTCAATCTTGCACTGGAGCTCTGAAGAGTGTCAAGCACACTTCGGAGCTGTCTCAGTCAGAAAATCATAGAGCTTGAGTTCAAATGCAAGTCTGTGTGAGTGAAAGGCACAAGTTTTTGATCGTTTTTACTCCTTGTATCATGTACAAATAAATTTAGGAAATTTTAGGCTTTATATGATTTGTTTTTTGACTCTTGAACAATTAACAATATGAGTACTGTTGTAGATTGAATTATCAAACAATATCATTAATATTATATGAAGCAAAATTATGCTAAAGATAATTCAAAAATGGTTACAGTAATACATCTACAGGCAATAGCCAGAAATTCAAGCCGGATTCAGAAGAGGATATGAAATGAGAGATAGCATTGCTGATGTCAGATGGATCATGGCTGAAAGCAGAGAATACCAGAAAGATGTTTACCTATGTTTTATTACTATGCAAAGGCATTCAACTGTGTGGATCATAACAAATTATGGGATAACATTGCAAAGAATGGGAATTCCAAAACACTCAATTGTGCTCATGAGGAAAGTGTACATAGACCAAGGAGCAGTCATTTGAACAGAACGAGGGGATACTGCGTGGTTTAAAATCAGGAAAAGTGGCATCAGGGTTGTATCCTTTCACCGTACTTATTCAATCTGTACATAATCTGAGTACATAATCTGAGAAGCTAGACTATATGAAGAACCATGTAGTGTCACGAATGGTGGTAGACTCTTTAGCAACCTGCGATATGCAGATGACACAACCTTACCTGCTGAAAGTGAAGAGGACTTGAAGCACTTACTGATGAAGATCAAAGACTACAGCCTTCAGTATGGATTACAACTCAACATAAAGAGAACAAAAATCCTCACAACTGGACCAATAAGCAACATCATGATAAATGGAGAAAAGATGGAAGTTGTCAAGGATTTCATTTTACTTGGATTCACAATTGACACCCATGGAAGCAGCAGTCAAGAAATCGAACAACATATTGCATGGGCAGATCTGCTGCAGAAGACCTCTTGAAAGTGTTGAAAAGTAAAGACGTCACTTTGAGGACAAAGGTGCACCTGACCCAAGCCATGATATTTTCAAACGTCTCATGTGCATTCAAAAGTTGTACAATGAATAAGGAAGACTGAAGAAGAACTGATGCCTTTGAAGTGTTGGTGAAGACTATTGAACATACCATGGACTGCCAGAAGAACGAACAAGTCTGTCTTGGAAGAAGTACAGCCAGAGTGCTCCTTGGAAGCGAGGATGGCAAGACTTACCTCACGTACTCTGGACATGTTATCAGGGGGAACCAGTTCCTGGAGAAGGGCATTATGCTTTGTAAAGTAGAGGGTCAGCAAAAAAAGAACACCTTCAAAAGATGGATTGACACTGTGGCTGCAACAACGGGTTCAAACATAGCAATGATTGTGAGGAGGGTGCGAGACCAGGCAGTGTTTCGTTCTATCGTACACAGGGTCACTGTGAGCCAGAACTGACTCGACGGCACCTAACAACAACATAGATTGAATTATACGCCCCCCATATATGTGTTGGAACCCTAACCCCGGTACCGCTGAATATAATCCTATTTGGAAATAGGATTTCTGTGATGTTAATGAGACTATATCAGTACAGGGTGTGTCCTATACCTGCTCACTTCTGAGTTACAAAGAGCAACTTAGACACAGAGACAAGGAAGCGAAAACGAGGGAAGACAGATGCCACCTGAAAATCATCAAGGAATCTGGGGCTCCAGAAGCTGAAAAAGAGAAGGACCTTCCCCCAGAGATGACAGAGAGAAAGCTTTCCCCTACAGTGAAGTCCTGAATTCAGACTTCCAGCTTCCTGAAGTGTGAGAAAATAAATTTCCGTTCTTCAGAGCCTCCCACTTGTGGTATTTCTGTTACAGCAACGCTAGGAAGCTAAGACAAGTACCTACACACTTAAGACAGAAATGGCAGCCATATCCCTGAGTTACAGAGACAATCTTTTTTGGTTAAAACGTCTTGTGGCAACCCTGCATGGGTCAAAAGGTAAAACCAGTGTACGCACAAAATTAATTCATGACATCTTAGTCTTTACAGTATGCTAGCAAATTAATTCTGCCTCAGAGGGGCTGCTTCATATAACGAGTAAAACAAATAGAAAATTATGTCATCCATCTGGAGAAGAAAGACAGGATCTTTAAATTTAGGAGATATTTTCCCGTGTTCTTTGCTTATGAGGTATTTTTTAAGATTGCAGTTTGTGGCTGATCCAAATTATACTCTCTAATTCACTTATTTAATTCCCATTCTCTGCCATATAAACATAATTACAGAGAACAATCAACTTGTTCCCGTTTGAGAAAGGACTAAAATAAGAATAGCAGATTACACCGCACCGAGTTTTAAGAACATGGGGGCTTTTACTGTGATGCCGCTGAAAGCTCCTTTGCTGCTGGAGGAAGGGTAATTTCTGTTCCTGCTTCTTGTGCCAGGGACTGACGTTTGTTTGCCTTTGTGTTGGGTTAGATTTGGTTCCTAAACAGCCTGCCAGAGACATCTAACTGAATTTTGGAATGGGAGCTGGAAATGTTCTGGCAGTCTGAGGGCATTTTCATGAGACTACTTTACAAAATTCTGGTTTTTGCAGAGAGCACTTCAAACAGAATCCTCTGTCAGGGCTGTGCTATTTTGACTGCATTAATGGGCCCAATTTTTCAGGCCTACCTGTATCCACGCCTTTTGGTATGGCCCTCTGTAGCACACACACCTATGGCAACCTTCAAGGATCCATGCCTTTTATAATCACCCTACCTATCCCACGCACACTCCACTTGAGTGTAGGTGGGACCTGTGAATTGCTTCTGACCCCTGTTGTTGTGTGCCATCTAGTCTATTTCAGCTCATAGTGATGCTATAGCACAGAATAGAACCGCCCCATAGAACTTCCTAGGCTGTACTCTTTACGGGAGCTGATTGCCAGGTCTTTTCTCCCAGGGAGCTGCTGATGGGCTTGAACCACTGACCTCTAGATCAGCAGCCAAGTGCATAACCATTTGCCAAACGTGATAGGATGTCCTTCCCTTGATTGGGTTATAAGATTCTGTCTTAGTAGACTGGAGAGTGAGACAGACCCTTGAAAAAGTGAGCTACCTTAACGTGAACCACCTATGGAAGAGGCCACATGGCAGCGGACTGCAGGGCGCATCTAGGTGCTGAGAATCTGATTCCTACAAACACAAGGTACCAAATTCTGCCGACAACCACGTGAACGTGGAAGAAGACTCCTAAGCCTCAGATGGGACATCACTCCAGAGGAACACCTTGGTTGCATCCCATTACACCTTGGGCAGAGGACCTAGCCAAGCTGTGGTCAATCTTCTGATCTGCAGAAACTGGAGAAAATGTGGCTGTTTCAAATTGCTAAGTTTATGGCAATTTGTTATGCAACAATACAAGTCTGATACACCCTCCCACACTAATTCTGGGCTTGGCTATGCTACCTGCTTTGGCCAGTGGGATGGGGCAAATTTGACACAAGCAGAGGCTTGAAAAAGTAGGGTGCATTTCTGCATTCTCTTTTAAACTATTGCCATTGCCACAAGAGTGCATCTGGGCTAAACTGCTGGAGGGATGTGAGACACATATGGAGGAGAGCCGATTTGTCCCACCTGGGCCATCCTAGACCAGCCAGACCCCAGCCACTCCACCAGCCAAGCCAGACTCACGAGAAATAATAGACGTGTGTTGCTTTAAGCCATTAAGTTTGAGGGTGCTTTTTTGTGCAACATTTGTGGCAATAGATCATAGCTTCAGGGACCCATTAATTAAAGCCAGGGGATACATTTCGGCCTAAACACACATATGTGATTGGTTATTTGGAATTGTCTATGTGACTTTTTTTTTTTTTTTTTTAATCAAAAGTCTTAAAAGAACGAAAGGAGAAATTAGCGGAGCTGGTGGGGGAAGAGAGACGACCATTTGCTATGAACACTTGGCAAAAGAGAAATTCTTTTCCAGTGGGACTGAAAACACACTTTTTAAAATTTTCTTCAGGATTTTACAGAGCATATTTAAGCACTAGCAAAAATAAAGATGGCTTGTGTCTTTTATATAAATCTTTTATAGAGGTATTTCTGTTTTCTTCTCTTCCAGGGCTTCTGACTTCACTGCCATTTTAGAGTCTCGGCACGCTCATGCAGGGAGTGTTTTGGAGGTTTTAGGACAGAATCGTATACAGAGCAGTACATGGCCCCTCCACCTTCCATTTCACACGCCATCACAGAGCTACGAAGACTCCCTGCAGGAAACACTGGAGCAGTCTGCTTGCTCCTCAGGCAGAGGGGCGGAGGAGAGGGTGCCAGACAGAGGTGAGATCTTGGGGTGGGAGGTTGAACAGGAAAAGATACTATCTTAAACACTTAGGGGAAACAAGCATATTGAGAGTACTTTTCCATTCCAGGGGCAGGGTCCTTTATCTCAGACCCGTGGCTGTCCAGAAAATAAAAGCCCTGGGCAATGTGAGGTTAGGGGCTACAGTTCTTTTCAAAGGACAGCTCTGTTCTTTTCCTTTTGATCCTCACAACTCACCACTGGGAACAACAGAATTCAGGAAGCATTATAGTTCAGTTTGACTGGCTAAATGTCAGTAAACAAGATGCACTGAAAAAGATTTTTCTTTTAAATGATTTTTATTCCCCAGTTTGGAAAAGCAAAATGATGGAATCTTTCGACAGCCTCGTTATCAACTGCAAACAACTTGCAAACAAACAAGTAAAATACCTTGAAGTGCTTCTTACAGAGTCTAGCTAAGTGTATGCCTATTCAAATCTGCCTGCATTTAGCCACAGAAGTTCCACATAGTTCTTGGAAAATTTGCATCGTCAAACGTAATGGTCATGGATGAGATGGAGAAGAAAACAGGGTCAGAACCACATTCATTTTGAGGAGTCCAAGTATTTCTCTGGAATGCTTCACTGGGCATTCAATAACGTCCTAAGGATTCAACAAATGGGTTACCAAGAAGCATATGGAGGCCTTGGGCTACTGTTCTGGGTGGTAGACTTGCTGGAGACAATGCCAGGCTAGGACAAAGGCAATTTGGACCCTGAGGAAGGATCTGGTCAGCTGCTTCCAGGAGACTGAGCAGCACAGATCACTCAAGTTCCTGGAGCCTTCTGGGAGCTGCCTCTTGCTGAAGGCTCACCACCCAGCATGTGACCTGCGGGCAATGCCAGAGACTTCAGAATCACTTGACTTCTACTTGCCCTCTGACTTCCCAGGGCATAGTTTTTACTTGGGAATGGTTTCATCTCCTTGAAAGATCAACTTGCCTTTAACAAGTAGGGATTTCACTTCCGAGATCTTCTATTTATTCACCTTCTTCAATGTGAAGTCAGTTTTGTACGAAGACTTCATACGTTCCTTCTTGCCGTGCGGTATACCTTAATGGCTCCATTTCCCCCAAAATGGACTAAAGTATGAGGTAAAGGCAAAGGACATTGAGGGCAAGGGCTTTAGCTAAAAGTCAATTGCCATTCATATGCCCTATGTTCTTTTTCACGATCCTGACTCAGATGGCACTTGAAATGTAGACCTACACCATGGGCTAATGACGCCATTTTACAAGTGACCTCCACAGTCTGACTTAAAGGTGCTCAGGTCTTCAATCCTGGTTTGTTAATCGGCCATACACCTCTCTGTACTTGTTTTATGGAACCAGTTCTTAACATGTTTGCAAAAACTTTGGCTAAATTTTCATTTGTGAGTCCATCAGACCAATTCCAAGTACCCATCGGACTGGCTGATGATCTGCCAAAATGACAGTCAGTCATAATTTTCCATGAAGACAAACCGTCTGTCTCTGTTCAGGGAAGACAAAGGTAAACTGCTTCCAAACAACAGCATTTATCTGTCACATGATTCCTATAACTCACTTCTGCTACCTTTAAATATGGTACCTGGGTACAATGCAAAACTTCGTAATAAAAAAAATTTAAAAAAATTACATTAAATTCAAAAAAGAGAAAGAGGGTACAGTTTCTCACGTTTAGAGGAATAATATTCAGTTTTCTGTTTTAAGGATAGAGTTCATTTACATTTCTGATGAAAACAATAAACTATGCTTTTCAAATGTTTTAGTTAATTGCTGTGTATGCGTAGCACAGACTCTGGCACATCTAGCTAGCACACCAGGAATGCTGCTGTGATTTTGGGGTGCGTGATCTTCCTTTTGAAAAACAACAATTGCCCACGGGCCCAGAGGGCATGTCAATCTGCAATATCCATCAGTCACCCTGTCAAATTCGTAACATTGTTCCTGTCCCTCTTGTAAATCTGGAAACAACATCACAGCAGGAATGTGATCAACTGTAACAGTCATATTTACAATATGCAATTCAGCTGTAATGACACACGTAAGAATTCCTTTATCACAAAGTCATTTCCCTGAGACATTTGTATCTTCCTATCAATTTGAACAATAGCATTCAAGGGTAAGCATACTGTTAGCAGCACATTTCAAATGAAAAAATAATCTATCCAAAAGAGTGTTAATTCCCACCAACGGATCAGAAATATAATCTGAAAGCATACATGTGTATATAAGATAGACTTACTATCACAGTTAGTTGTTAAACGTGAAGAGTCTCATGTGTGGACGGAATTGTACACAAGCAGCTAGGGTCAGTATACAGAAGCATTAGGCCTCCTTGTTTGGGGGCCCATCATAGCTGAATCTCCAGGGCGCTGCTGAGAACCTCTTTCAGCCCCGATTCCTTTGCATTGTCTTTCCAGTTGATGTCTGTGCTCATGAATAAAAAGCATAAAAAAAAGCAAAGGTAGACAATGAAAGTAGCTTAAACAGGAGTTTTTCCTGCCTTCAGACAGAAGTCAAAGCCATTTCTAAAAGAACCCAGCAAATTTACTGAGCACTGTCCCTTACCATTCCAACAAAAAAAAGAAACAAGATAGTTTTCAATTCAGCAAATCACCAAAAAAGAACGTGTGTTCTATGTATATTAATACTGACAGAATTGACTAAACAATATTTAGACATAAATGGTGATTACTTGATGATATTGCTGGAATTGCAATTAACCAACCAGTCCTATATTTGTTTTTGAGCATCAAAATTCGCAACATTTAGGGAGTTTTAGATGGTACCTGTAAGAAGACCGTAACTCTTAATCAGTTTAGTCATTTGGGTACACTTCATAACAGCGTTTCTTAATTATGTTCTGCTTTAGAATGTCTAGACAGACTCTGTACACTGCCCAATGCCACACCCACGTCCACATTGAACCCACGCATCACTTCTCCTTGGATTTTCTGAAATTCATCCCGAGCACTGAGCATACCAGTGCCCATGTTACTACTCACTGAAGGTCCACAAGGAAAGATCACGCATCTGGAAGAAGACAATTTTAACAACCAGCAAGCAAGTACCCCTGCTGCCATTGCTTCCCTGAGAATGCAACATTTTGCTTTTAAAAAGCAAAGTAAGGTCTCAAGTACACATATTCAGATACATGGATCAAAATAGAATTAACTAAAGCATTTGTAAATCCAAAGTGATCCGGCAAGGCGGATTGATATTCCACACCATATAAATGTTCAGTCATTGGGAATTAGGCGAATTCACAGGGATTTCATTGCACAGCAAATAATTAAAAATTATACAAGAGAAAGAGGAAAAAAGTAAGTGCAATAAAGAAAAGATTCTGAGGACTTTTAAGCTCAAGTAACAACTTCTGTGCACTAGAAGACAGTTGGAGGACTCAAAACAAAAGTATGATTCTTGCCTTATGATGACGGGAGGTGCTCCTTGTTTGAAAGTAAGGGCTTTTGAAAAGCTGACTTCACATTGGGGTACAACTCGATGCACAAAATGATGAACACAGGGGTGCCTAACTTTCTCTTAGAGATTTGGTCAGGCGCTGGGAGAACGCTGATAAAGTGACTGTGGTAGTTGAACGAGGAATCCAAACAGAAGACATTCCCTACTTCATCAGAACAATGCATCTATCATCACAGCGCTGATGGGCATTAAGCTGTGGCTGAAATGGAAATTCATTTGCCTAATTTTGTTCATTCTTACTGGCTTCTAGCATATTAAATGCCAATTGCATGACCTGTAAGAATTAAGACAGGAACGTTTTGCTCCTTTTCTGGTTAATAACCAGAACTGTATGCATTTTAAAATACCTTCTCTTTTCTTAGCGAGGTGTGACCTTTGAACCCTATCCTTTTCTAATCTTTTTTCAATATACGTTATGACTTGAGAAAGAACTTTATTGTCCAAACTTTTACCCCACAGCTTGTTTTTTTCTTCCCCCCAAAGTAATGGCTATGATCACGGTTAGACAGTGTGCCCCTCTAGGCCTGCGCATTCTGCACGATGAGGAAATGGGCATTAAAAGATATAAAGAATGATATCGCAGGATCAGGTTAAGTTGGAATAGCAGTAAAATTTTGCCTGAGCAAATCAACAAAATCATAGCATTTTGCTTTTGCATGTGAATTTCACATATGCATGGAACTGACATTGGTTTGAAAGAGGAAACTGAAATTTTTCATTACTGTATTTGCATCTATTATTGGTGTATTACAGTGTCTTTGTAATAGTTACTTTGGTTTAAAGACAAAGAAAAGATTCGTTGGCAATCTTCAAAGGCATTAGTGCAAGGTTAAAGGGGATTTGATAAACCTACCAATTTTTAAAATAGCTAAAGCTTTCCCTTGAGAGATTTTTCCTATTTTCCCTACTATATGAAAAGTTGTGTTTCAACCACTGTAAATATATTGAGCTAGACTGGAATTCAGTGAAAAGTAAATTAAAAGCATAAGCTCGGCTTCCAGATTACTAATTATTTAGAAGAAAAAATTGTTCTTTAAGTAGCTAGAAACACAGTCTGATTTGGCAGTGAGGGCATTTCTTGACATTACACTGGGAGCCAGTTGAAGAAAGGAATTTTAGCCTAATAAGCATCCAGTAAATTATCATCATCAATTCTCCCTACATTGTAATGGGACACTACTTGGCATTCTGACTTCTCTTTCTTGGGGCTATTTCAATGAATAAAAAAGGAACTTGTATCTTATTACAGAACTTATTTTCATTTCAAATTCCTAAACGATAAAAATTTTAAAATATAGGTAGTCTTAGCAAGGAGGGACTTAGGATAAGGAATATTGCATCTCTTTTATAGATTCCATGAACTCTTCAAAGTGCTCTATAAACACTATAAGTTTGATCAGCAGCAACACAGTAGTCTAATCAAAACCTCCCTCCCCCATAGATATATATGTGTACATATACACACACTGTACGTCAATATATTCTATTAGTCTAACTTAAATCTGACAAATTGACAGTTATTCCCAGAGGCTGTGCAAGGTTACAAATACTGTCTACACTGTATCACACAGTTCAAGACCACTAGCACCCAAGTGGTTAAGAGAGAGCCAATCCTTTCATTTAAAAGAAAAAGAAAAAAAAAATCATTTGCATATGTTGAATTTCTTTTAAGATTTAAAAAAATAATAAAAATTGGCGATACAGTGAATCACCCAATATATTATTCTGGGTCCTTTTAATTTTCTTTACCTAAAACTATTTTTTTATGCCTTTAAACATAGTTTCAGTAATCCTGAGTATAAAATATTCTTTTGAAAATAAGATAAGTTTTGGTTTTTTTTTAACTTGGAAGAAAGTTCTGTGAGGAGCGGGTTTTCCTCCCAGAGAAGAATTCTGCAGCATTTTCTGCCAGGAGCACATGAGAGTCCTGTCATCGTGCATATGACACATCCTGGGAGTGGACACCAGGCACTGCAGCTGTCACAGAGCCTAGCACATCAGAAATCCAGAAAGGTCCTTCAAGCACCACAGCATCCTGGTCTTTCCTCTTCCACACCCTTCTAGCAGCGCCTGACCCTTTGGGCATCCTGCCGTAGTGGCTGAAGTCCACAGCTTGAACTTCACTGGGAAAAAACAAGTCCATTCAAATGCAGATTCTTCATCTTTTGGCTGGGCGGTTCTTGGTTCCCCATGGATAGGAGTGATACCTAGAGGATTCAGAAGCAGAAAAAGTTCCCTACTGTCGAAATATTTTAGTTCACACATTCAATTTCAAACGCTGTAGCTCAGGCATATGAGTAAGTAAATAAATCACAATGAAT
The DNA here is from genome assembly GCA_030035585.1 of Dugong dugon. Lineage (NCBI taxonomy): Eukaryota > Metazoa > Chordata > Mammalia > Sirenia > Dugongidae > Dugong > Dugong dugon. The sequence continues at coordinate 12,497,384 of CM057480.1, read as the reverse complement.
TAAAAAAATGCTTCTAAACGTAATGGGACATTTTTAGAAAGCTGCCTTTTACTCAAGTTCAGTGACAACACGGTCTTTCTCAAATTATGAACTCAATAGAAACTGATACCCCTTTATGATAGAAAAATAAATACTCATTCAAAGTAGCTTACATATTTAAATGCCTGTGTACATTAAAAGATCTATTTTATACAGTCATTAGTCAGTTAAGGAGCCCTGGTGGTATAATGGTTAAGTGCTTAGCTGCTAACTGAAAGCCCGGCAATTGGAACCCACCAGCAGCTCTGCGGGAGAAAAGACCTGGCAATTTGCTCCCATAAAGATTACAGCCTGGTGTGGGTACCATGGTCTTGGGGAACATCTAGTTCAATTGGCATAACATAGTTTATAAAGAAAATGTTCTACATTCTACTTTGGTGAGTAGTGTCTGGGGTCTTAAAAGCCTGTGAGCAGCCATCTAAGATACTCCACCGGTCTCACCCCTTCGGGAGCAAGGGAGAATAAAGAAAACTAAAGACACAAGGGAAAGATCAATCCAAAGGACTAACGGATCACAACTACCACGGTCTCCACCAGAATGAGTCCAGTACAACTAGATGGTGCCCGGCTACCACCATTGATTGCTCTGACAGGGATCACAATAGAGGGTCCTGGACAGAGCTGGAGAAAAATGTAGAACAAAACTCTAACTCACAAAAAAAGACCAGACTTACTGGCTTGACAGAGACTGGAGAAACCCCGAGAGTATGGCCCCAGACACACTTTTAGCTCAGTAATGAAGTCACTCCTGAGGTTCACCCTTCAGCCAAAGAGTAGACAGGCCCATAAAACAAAACGAGACTAAAGGGGCACATCAGCCCAGGGGCAAGGACGAGAAGGCAGGAGGGGACAGGAAAGCTGGTAATAGTGAACCCAAGGTCAAGAAGGGATAGTGTTGACATGTTGTGAGGTTGTTAACCAATGTCATAAAACAATATGTGTACTAATTGTTTAATAAGAAGCTAGTTTGTTTTGTAAAACTTCATCTAAAGTACAATTTAAAAAAAAAAAAAGGTGACAGCCTGGGAAACACTACAGGATAATTCTACTCTATCACATGGGGTCATTACGCGTAGAAATTGACTCAACGGCATACAACAACAACAATAACGTTAGTTGGGTAAATAAAACTATGCAAGTTGATTCAATTGAGATTTCTTTTTATCTTGTACATTGTTGCTTATCAACATATATTTCAACATTATGAAATAAGACATTAATGTGCATGCCAAGTATATTCAAAAAGATGATACACTCATCATCTGTTCACCCAGAGCTCAAACATTTTGCTCTCACAAACAGCAATAATAAAATTAAGGCATGCTAGGCTGTATCCTTCTGGTAAGGCAGCTAAATGTTTATATACATAAATACAATTACTAATCATAAACCAAACCAAACCAGTTGCTGTCAAGTCAATTACGTTTCATGGCAGTCCCAATCAACCTTGCAAATGATCAAGAACAGAGCCCGCTTCAGGAACCATTATGAAGCTGGCCAGGTCTGTTTGGTCTTCTTTCATTTTCTTTACAATACTTTCCTCCTCTCAACCCAGCCCTACCTCCTCTTCCCAGAAACCCGGAAATAAGCAATCCTCCATTTTGGTCAGGGGTCTTTGCTGCTATTTCTGTTTCTGTCACCATTTTCTTTTCCTAATGCAGCAGTTTATGTGTGGGACTTTTTCCTAACCAACTGTCAAAGTAGTCTCCCCCATTATTTGAACACTTCCAGAAATCCTCCCCAAAGAGAGATAATTGCTAGATAATGGCATTATTCTAAGACTTTCAATGTGAAAATAGCATCTCTCTATGTTCTTCCCTTACACGTTCTAAGCTGAAAATGTGCCATATCCTGGATTACTGCTTTAGCTGCTGTCTGGAAGCTGTGTAGATGTGTGTAAAGGTTTGGACTGACAGTCTTAGGTTGCCACCTTGCAAAATACAGAAATTATGTGTGCAATTCTCAGTGCACGGAACTTAATCAAGATCATTATACAAGGTCTTGCAATGATGATGTCAATGGCAATGATGATGATGATGGTGACAATGAAAACAACAGCAGATCTGACCCTGGTGGGAGTTAAAACAATGTTTCCTACTTCCAACCATATAGCTAGGGCAGCTTTTCCCAACTGGCGTTCCACGGAAAAGATGGCAAAGCCTTGCAGTAAACAAAGATCAACAGATTTCTTTCCTATAGAACATTTGAGTCCTTAATAGGCTAACGTGTGCTGGAAGCCTCCAAAAATGAAAAAATTGTACATTCGGCATTTCCCAAATCTATTCGGTCATGAAATTTTTTTTTTCAGGGAACATCTATTAACGTCTCTGATAATATTGGTCCTTCCAGGGAACGTATTTGAGGAAATACACGCTTGATTCTAAATACTACCCCTACATGTCCTGTGACATCCAGCAATCTCAATCTTCTAACTACAGAAAAATCATGACAGTAACAGCGGATCTGATTTGTGTTTGTAGTTAGGTATTTCCAGTTTTTGGACTGTTAAGTGCTTCTAAGTGTGACCTGACTCATCTCTTGAGCATTAACTTGGAACAATAGTAAACAAGTAATGGTTTTAGGCAAAGTCAGGGGTTATTTTTAGTGGTAAACTGTGAAGAGTCTTTCTCCCAAGATACATAACTACCACTGCTATTAGAAGCTAAAATCATGGGTATGTCGATTTTTAAATGGGTGATTCATTTTAATTTGGAGCATTTTAAGAAAATTAGATGTCATATCCACCTTACGTTGCTTAAACTTGACTATTTAAATCATGCCTTCGTAATCTAGTCACAATTCCAAATACAACTGTGAACAATTTTGCACCTTCTTTATTATGCATTGGGTTAGCTGTATATCATAATAAGAACATTTACAATGTCTTTTAATAAAGGAATTAAGTCCTTGGTAATAGAAGCAATATTTGATTTACAAAGAATTTAATGATGGTAGAACTGAAAAAGGACAACCATAAATTACAAAGAATGACTGAAATAATTATTTTTTTAAAAGGCAGGGGGAAGAGCTCTTGTACAGCTCTCCTAAGTTTTTTGCACATCTGGTTCTCCGTTGGTATTTACTTGATTTTTGGCAAAAATATGAACACATTCATCACCCATGAACCTGAGTCTCTGAGGCAATGCCGGCAAAATGACAAGAATGATCTCTGCTCCCACTACAAGCCAAGGGAACTTAAAATAATAAGATGCTGAGAGTCAAGAACATAGACATTCACACCATCCATGCAAGGCTGGATGTACGCAGCCCTTGAGTAGAAAATTAAAATTCAAAATCCCTGATGGGATGCTGGGAGGAGAGTGACTGTGGAGATGGCAATTTCTATTAAGATATACCTTTGGAAAATGAGAATTACTCATCATTTCTCTGCAGTTACAAATTATATCAGAACTAAATTTACAAAGACAGTATTTTGGAAATATATTATCACACAAAAGGGCAAGCAGTTGAATAATCTTATGTGTGATTCATAAGAACAACCCATTGAAACAGGAGAAGAAAAATTGTTAAGCAACTGAGCCAATCTCAGAAAAGAATCTAATTTCCGTATAATAACTGTAGCAGGCTGTTCTTAAGACCTCTTTCTTTTACCATGGCTACTAGTTATCTGTGGGGAAGGCTTCCAGAATCATTCACGTGCTGGTCACGGGATAGCTTTGCTAGTTGGAAAGAGAGGCAGTTCCTTCGGGTAAACAAGGCTAACATACGCCAAAGGAGTATGCTTCCTAAGACAACTCTGAGCCATATAGGAGGAGACCTGTGTACGTGGATGCTTGAGATCAGTTTGATGATTCAGTCATGAGTGGGATCCTTGGAAGAGTCAATTTGTGTGTAATAAACACTGTTGGTGCGCATATCCCCTCACCCTTACCACTCCAAAGCATGCTGGCCTGACATGGAACTGCCAGCACCTGCATTTCTTTCTCTGAGGACTTTCTCTGGCCCCTAGCGCCTGCTTTGTCCACCCTCGCCAGGCCAGAAATCGCGAGAAATTAACGCCTCCTGAGGGTAGGCCTCAAACAGTGACTGATGGAAACTGGAGGATAAACACTGAAGCTCCCTCCCTCCTTGAGTGGGAGAACTCTGAGGTTCCTGTGCTACACTGGCTCTCTCTCAGATTTCCTGGGTGGGACCAAGCCCTAGTTGCCTTTAGTGATAACTTGCTTGATGCCGTTGTGTGCCATCGAGTCTATTCTGACTCATAGTGACCCTACAGGACACAGCAGAACTGCCCCATAGGGTTTCCTAGACTGTAATGTTCACAGGAGCAGACAGCCAGGTCTTTTCTCGTGCAGAGCAGTTGGTGGGTTCGACCTTTCCTTAGCAACCACACGCTTAACCATTGTAACATCAGGGCTTCTTTTAACTTGCTCAATAATGAACCCTTTACTGAATTACTTCCTCAGTAATAATTACAAGAATCCAAAGTTGGGTGAAACTGATAAAATAGTATATTTTTAGAACGCCAATAATGGTTGTGTTATAGGGTAACATACAGCCCCCAGAAACTGAGGTTTCTAACTTAGCGTAAGCAAGTGGCAACACATAATAGCAAAGTTCCATTCCCACAGACAGATTTTGAAATTCACCAGACATGTTCCTTTGTCTGGTCACGTCTTTCTTTTTTTTCCTCCCTAACATTCCATAAAAATAATGGATAGATCTCAGTGATGGAAACCTGAGTTTCCAGCTCTTCTAGAATAGTATAAAACAAATGTTTAATTAAAAAAAAAAAAATCTGGAGATTATTTTTCATTTAATTCTGTTCATTATTTTTTGTGAGAGTAAATTACTACTGAGTGATCATCCTTTCAACAAAGAGCAGCTGTGTCCACACAAAAGCTGGGACATATATCCCACCCACGGTTGCATCTAGTCTAAGCGCATATATTTTAAAAAATTGTTTAAAATAAAAGATGGGGAAAAAAAAAAAAAAACCAACCAACCCTGGAATCAAGGATAGAGAAATCAAATCTAATACCCAATTATCTCAAATCATCTTTCACATTTGAAAGCAAACTCTGGTCTCACCTGTGAGAAGTAAAATTGTAATAGCCACTTTCCTCTAGGACTTCTTCAATCACAGTCTAAATTTGAAGAGAAAAAAAAATTAGGCCACTATTGAACTAAAAGCAACAAAATAAAATTGTTCAGAGGCACTGCAAAAACCCCACCTGCATCTGTTCGTATGTTATTCCTTCCTCCAAATCAAAGCTGGCGGACAGACCTGGAATAGATAAATTCTGGAAAGTCTGACATGTGCTTCACATTTTCTTAAGACTTTATTGGCAATTATGGCTCAACTGCAGTGGAAACAGGTCAGTTTCTTAATGATGAAGATGAGTACTTACAAGCAGGTTCCAAATGATTTTGGCTTTGAATATTCAAACTCTCTCTTTCTCTGGCTTCAATCATTGCCTACTTTTTCAGCGGCCACCACAAAATAATATACACAGATTCAGCGGTATTGCTCATGGTATAAATTGGCCGATTAAGTAAGTTAGGGTCATCTCTCTCTCTCTCTCTCTCTCCCTCTCTCTCTGTATGTGTATGTGTGTGTTGGGGGCAGGTGGGCTGGGATTCCAAACACAACTGCCTGATGGGTGACTTTTCTCATTAAGAAACTCTCCCTAGTCCACAAGGCAAAAACAGTAAATATGTGCTAGAAGGAAAATAAATTCTGAGAGGCCAGCAGAAATAGATGGTGAAAGACAAGATCTGACCCTTTCGCATGCCTGCCTAGAGGGAAATAAACTGCTTTTTATGCCAAAAGACAAGACTTCTTTTGACGGTTGGCGTGCGTATGGCATACCAGCACCTCAACCTACGCTAGCGTGGCCCAAAGCCATGTTGACCAGCTTCCACTCAATTCAGTCAACATTGACTCTTATGGAGGCCTAGGGGTTCCCCTGCCACTCTGGATAGAGAAAAGAGAGTGAGGTGAAGGTTGAGGGGGAATGAAAATGTGATCACTAGCAGTTCAGCATTAAAGCCAAGCTTCCAGGTATTTCCACAGGGCTGGCAGTCTCTGTTTGCTTTTGCCCCTCCTGCTGTGACAAGGGCCAGCTTGGTCAGTTCGGAGGTGGGGCGTCCAGCTGCCCTGGGAGGAGCGTGTCACCTCACCATCAGACCTCTGAGAGCCTTCCCTCAGAGGTCTTCATTTCACGGGAGCTGCTATTATAAGGGGAAGTTTGGCCACAGGACTAATTCACTTGCCCTGGGAGATGCTTTTAAAAGCAAATGACTTTTGACCACATTTCATCTTAAACTTAACGGATTTCTCAGGGACAATTTTAAAAGAAATTCTGCCTATGCAGGTTGGCTTTATCCCAGGAGTCCAAGACTTAGGAAAAGTTTGATAATTAATAAATAAAATGATTGGCCTAAATTAGACCCCAACAAACATGAGGGTTTTTCTAGGCTGAGGAGACAAGTCTGCCCTTCACCGTAAAAAGTTCACTTCCATCCACTCCACTGAGGGATGTAACCGTAGTTTATAGAGATTTAAACATTGTTTAGGAACTCTGAAGCCTCACAGTAGCTTGAAAACCTCTTCTTAGAGCTCAGATACGGTAAAATAAGAATCAAACTATACTGAACCCTTACTAGTGGCCAAGTACTCTGTACCTTTACGCTAACCCTCAGGGCAACCCTGTGAGGCAGGTACTGTATTTAGCCCCATTTTACAGGCAAGGAAACTGGGGTTCAGAGAGGGTAAATAACTATCCCAAGGTCAGTTTCTAAATGTTTTAGCCAAGATTTTAATTTAGGCATCCAGGTTTCCAAAACTTGCCCCATTAATCCCTATGCTATACTGTCTCCCTAAGTGAAATGTATGCAAAAACAGATGGATGGGTGGGTGGGTGGGTGGGTAGATGGATGGGTGGATGGGTAGGCGGGTGCGTGGATGGATGAATGGATAGATAGATGTCTGTCTGATATGAATTCTTCAAGTAAGTTTCAAATCTTCTCCAGTATGAGTATTCAAGCTCTTTGTTTCTACTTTTTCTCTCACTGGATGCTTTTGAGCATTTGCTTTTCCATCATCACATAAGCAGGAAGGAATAAAAGGAAATACAGTTCACCCACACAGTTTCTATTGTTTATTTATGGTGTTGATAAATGATCAAGGAAGCTGCCACAACTGGGTGAGATCAATCTCGGAGAACTTCTAGATTCTTATCAGATACCCCTTCCAACTATTGCCAGAGATAACAAAAATAAGCTCTATTTTCTTTTAAATTGAAGATCAGCTATTAGGGATAACTGTTGATCCAAACAATTTATTTCTATCTGCAAGTCCGATTTCCCACGGCGATGGCCATTACCTGTTGGGTCATTAGGGGACAGGCCGTTTCCGCCTGATGAATGACATAATAAGTGGTAATCTGCTGTAAAGAAGTTGGGCTCAATCAGTTCTGGAGATCCTTGAGATAACTGAAACGGGAAAAGCAAAAGCACATCTTACTTTAAACTCACAGACAAATGACATGCGGCCTCTGTGTGAGGTTTTCTATTTTCCTAGGTCACTATACAGAAAAGTTAGTGCTCTGTGCTTTTCAATTCGTTGTAAATTAACAAAGAAACACCTTCCAAAATAACTTATAAATTGGAAGCAGGCAAATTATAGTGAAAGTAAGTACAAAATTCCCTGGCCACATGAAAAAAAACAAAAACAAAAACTGTATAGTTTTATGAGAGAAAAATAAAAATGGATAGAAAAATAGTGGCACGGGGTCTGGGACATCAAAATGTTATTTTTATCAGGCATAGGAGGAATAAACTCCAATTATTCAACAGAACTATGTTTAGCTCAAATCACGATTTTTTCATGTACCTGCTTTGAACAACGCTTTCTTGCCTGACCAAGGCAAACTAGTTTCTTAATAACACTTTTCTAAATTACCACGAATTAATTTTAATCTCTAAACATTTCTTCCCAACACTCTGAAGTAAAGAGCAATTCACCAAATGACAGAATTTATTCAAGTTCCAATTGTTTAATGTCCATCTTTATAGCTGAATTTTTAAAATAAAATTTTAGGCTCTAAACATTTTTCACCCTCCTTTCACCTTTAATTCTAACCAGCACTTGGGTTGGCCAAGTTCTTGTGCCTGAGTTAATATATTTTTAAAATGTCAATCCACATTAATAAACCAGAAACAAATGGCACAACCTGGATTACACAATACTAGTTACCTTGGATGCACATACCCTGTGCATGAATTAATAAATGATCATTGTTATCACTCATGAATTAATAAATGATCAATGAAAATACATCATTGTTCAATCACTTGGGAAAACAGTTTGGCCGTATAGCAAGGTCAACAATATATGCTCACTCTATGACCCAGCAATCCCACTCACAGGTATTCATCCAAGAAAAATGAGTGCATATGTCAATCAAAAGACATGTACAAGAATATCCATACACTTTTATTCACAATAACTAACAATCAGAACAGACTCAAATGTCCATGGACAGAAAAATGGATAGGTACATTGTGGTGTGCTCATACAATGGAATTCTGCAAAGCAATAAAAAAGACAAACTACCTATATGCACAGCAACATGGGTAGATATTAAGCAAAAGAAGCCAGAGACAAAAGAATAGAGTATGAATTCATTTATATACATTTTCACTGTCAGGGAAAACTAATGAATGGTAACAGAAATTGTTGTTATTGTTGTTGGTTGCCCTCCAGTCAATTCTGGATAATGATTATCTTGTGGCAGAGGGTGGGGTTTGACCAGAGGAGGGTACTAGAGAGCCTTCTATAAGGCTGGAAATTTTCTATATATTGATGTGGATGGCAATCACCCAGGTGAATATATACTTACGTAAAAGTTCATGGAGCTGTATATGTACCTCACTATATGTATTACCGGGCTCAGGCGGTGCAGTGATTAACAGCATAGCTGCTAACCAAAAGGTTGGCAGTTCAAATCCACCAGCCGCTTACTGGAAACCCTGTGGGGCAATACTACTCTGTCCTATAGGGTCACTATGAGTCGGAATCGACTCGACGGCAAAAGGCTTTTTGGTTTATATGTACTACAGTCAGGTACATATAAATATTTTATATTAACAATGGATAATTATTTCACTAATGTACTTTGGATACTGTAAATACAAATCATTTGTGAGTTTTCCAGTCTCCATGTTTTCGAGGACCTACTACCTACTGCACTCTGGGAAAAACTCATGGTTCCATCCTTTTTACTTCTTGAAAATTTATTTTCCTTGCTTCTGATAAAACTAATAATCCATCTGTAAAATGATAAGATTGTGACATACTGTAACGCAGCTGGATCTGATAATCACCAGCTGAATAACTTTCTCGTCAGGGCTGTAGGATACCATGGAGGTGGCCCTCAGCATTCTGTATTTCTCATTATCTCAGCTAGTATGTCACTCCCACTAAGCTTCTTAACATGTCTCTAACGATGCTCAAAGTGAGTTCCTAGTATTACCTTTCAAAAGACTTCAGGTGGTATATTTTCATAGCGTTTAGCACAGGAGTAATTCGGCTGGCTGAAATACTCATCCTAATTATAGAAAGCTTATTTGACTTGTTTAATTATTACGTGTACACCTTGGAATCCTAAAGATTTCACAGACAGGAAGATGTTTAAAGCCTCACAGTGAAGTACTGAATTGCAACCTGGAGAGGCCAACCTTGACCTTTTCATATGGAAAGGACAAGTCTTTCTCATTGATTTCAAGCCTTCAAGAGAGGAGTTTTTGAGGTTCTACTGCATGTGTCACATTAGCAGTCTCCTTTAGCTTAAGAATTGCAAATCCTTAGAGGGATGGGCCTGTGGATGAAGGCAAGGACTAAAATTCATTAGGTTTAAAGACTAAGCAGAAGGAAAACTGGTGCTTCTAATGCCACAGACGCTGATACTGGAACAGAGAAGAAGGCAGTAAGTCCAACTCTAGACATGCCAGAACGGTAAAGGAAACGCCCATCTGATAGGTGGAGGTATGAACGATATAACAGATGTTCATTAAGCAGTGGCCCCTATGGCTTCACAAGGCTCTGAGTTGGTTCAGCAGGCCTATACCAACATCGTGTAAGCCCTCTCTTGCCAACCGTGTGACTTCTGTTTTTAGCACATATGCTCTGTTTGGAAGAAAAAATAAGACCTTCTTTCTTAGCTGACGTAATGGGGTTCTACTGCTCTAAATAAACACCCACAGTTCTAAGGAGTGGGCACTTAACCGGTCAACTGAGAATATAGCGCTTTTTAGCAAAACTTAAATAGTACGAAACAATAAGAAAATACAGATGTAATCTCTATTAAACTCCCAACACTGCATCTTCTTTTCCACAGCACAAAACAGGGTTATCAATGTAGTAGAACAACAACACAAATTATTTGGAATCTAACTGACTGAGGTAGGACTCTGAAGGAAACCGTGCCAAAAGTAAATGAATTAGGTTCCAGGGCCGAGAAATTTTTCAACGTGTTCCACTACACTTCACTCACGAGGCCTCTGGCCTAATTTTCTTCAGGTTTTCCTTGTCCTCTTTAACTGAATTATACCACATTAGACACATACCATATACCCTTATTTATCATTTTCTATTTTTTAACTTCCCGCCCCTTTCTATTAGTTTTCTCATTAGATGTTTATAGACCATCTTAACAGAAACGTCCAATATTTATACAGTTTTCTCATACTTAAACGCACGCGTGCGCGCGCGCACACACCTGCTGCTCATCATCAGCTCCACCATTCTCCCTATGCAGCATTTCCCAAGCTCCAGGGATTCACACCCCCAACCTCACTTCTACTTCTGCCAGAAGCATTCTTGCGGTTGTGGAATCTGCATTTCCACCAGGGATTCCAAAGCTAAAAGAAAGTGGGCAAACCACAGTTCTACGCTAATTACACAAGCGCTCCACACCCCAGACACTGGAGGTGGTGTGGGAGGTGGTGTGGGAGGTAGAGGGTGAACGGTGAGCTGGCCCAACAGGTCAGGAGAGCTGTGCTGTAAGAGTGTCTACCTGGTCCATATAGGTCAGTGCTGGGCACTGCTGGCTCATGATGTACCCATGAGGCCCTAAAGAGGGCTAGCCAAATATAAGGCATGGCTCTTTTATGCCCAAGAGTCATTAACTCAAGTCCGAGATATTCTTTTCTCCCTGGAAAAGAGCTGAACACCAGAGTTAGGAATTAAAGAGATTGACAGCTGACACAAGGTAAACTTGACCTTGCTGATCTGAGGTGAAGAGGAACCAAAAAGAAGTGCTAGGAAGGCCCATAGCGACAGGAAGCAGTTCTGGGGAATCTAGTTCATAGCAAGGGGAGAATGTCACTGGGCTATGCCTGGGCCTTCTTACTCAAAGTGTGGCCCATAGACTGGCAGCACTGGCATCACCTGGGAGCTGGCTAGAAATGCAGAATCGTAGGCCCCAGGGTGCAACTGTTATCTGGATAATATTTTCTGGCCTATCAGACAGTCTATCTTTCTAATCAAAATTCCCAAGTCTGTTGGATAGACCATAAGTTCATAGTTGGCAAGTACATATCCTATGGCCTTACTACTCTAGCGTGTCCCTAGATCAGAGCTTGTTAGAAGAGCACAATCTCAGCCCCTCCCCACACCTACTGAATCAGATCCCATTTGTTAACAAGGTCCCCGGGTGATGGATAAACCAAAACCAAACCAAACCAGTTGCTGTTGAGTAGCTTCTGACTCATGGCGACCCTATGCGTGTCAGAGTAGAATTGCCTCAATAGGGTTTTTCAGTGGCTATAATCTTTTGGAAGTAGACTGCTAGGACTTTTCTTCCAAGGTGCCTCTGGGTTGATTCAAACTGTCAACCTCTGGTTAGTAGCCTAAACCATTTGGCCACTTTGCAAAACACTGAACTTACCAGGATACTGGTTCACAACCTTGGCTGCATCTTGGAATCAACTGGGAGCTTTGAAAAACAACAATAAAAAAAAATCTGATGTCTGGATCCTACCGCAAGGGAGTCTGATTTAATTAGTGTGGGGTGATTGGACTGTGCAGCAAAATGTGAGAACTGCTGGGCATGGCAGCAACCGCTTCCCATCTAGGTCCAGATTCTTTCGTCTGTTTTACTCCTTGATCCAAATGACGTTTGTAAGGTACTCGCAATGACTCTCAGTCCTTGCTGTTTTTAAATGCTAATACCCAGGCTTTGGTAGGGGAGGAGCTTGGCAGTAATGTTAAAAACAGAACAAAAAAACCCCCAGGTAATTCTTTCTTAACAACAGAAAAACAAACACTTTTTATTATAAAAAACTTGAAACATTTACAAAGAGAGAACAATATAATAAACTCTATGTACCCATCACCCAGCTTAAACATGGCCAATCTTGTTTCATTTACACCTCCTCTACCTTCCTTCCTACCTCTTCTTTACCCTGGGATTTGGAAGCAAATATGTGCGTCATATCACATCATCCGCACGTATCTCAGCATGGCTCCTTAAAAAAATGAGTTTCTTTTTAAAACAAAATTACAAATTATTCCACCTCAGGGAAATTAATAATTCTTTAATGTAATTAAACATATAATCATGTTCAAATTTTCCTGATTGTCTCATAAACATATATTTAAATTTTTTAAGAGTTTCTTTGTTCAGATCAGGTAAATGGTTTATTCTTTTTTCTAAGATTCTTAATTTTTTCTCTGCCTCTTCTCTCCTCTCCTTGCAATTTATTTGTTTAAGAAAACAAATCATTTGTCCTGTAGAAATTCCTAGTCTGGATTTTTCTGATTATCCCTATGGTGTCATTTAACATGTTCCTTTATTTGCTGTGGATCCCTGGTGGCACAGTGGTTAGGCATTAGGCTGCTAATCAAAACGCCAGCAGTTCGAATCCATTAGCTGCTCCTTGGAAACCCTATGGGGCAGTTCTACTCTGTCCTATAGGGGGTTGCTATGAGTCGGAACTGACTTGACAGCAATGTGTTTATTTGTTGCACATGGATAGTTATGTCTAGAGCAGAGGTCTAACTTTTTCTTTAAAAGATCAGATTAAAAAAAAAACAAAACAAGCCCATTGCCCTCGATCAAGTCGACTCCAATTCACAGTGACCCTATAGGACAGAGTAGAACTGTCCCATAAGTTTTCCAAGGAGAGGCTGATGGATTCGAACAGCTGACCTTTTGGTTAGCAGCCAAGCTCTTAACCATTACGTAAGAACGGCTCCGTATTTTCGGCTTTGCAGGCCGTACAGTCTCTGCCACAACTATTCAGTGCTGTCACTGTAGTGGGGAAAAGGCCACAGATGATATGTAAGCAATGGGTGTGGCTGTGTTCCAGTAAAAACGTATGTACAAAATCAGGCAGCAGACTGGATTTGGCCCGAAGGCCATAGCTTACTGACCTCTAATCTAGAGGTTTGATTCATTTAGATTCAAAGTTTTGGCAAGAATACTTCATAGATGGTGCTGTGTGCCTCCACTAGGAGTCATACAATGTCCGTTTGCCTCTTTTTGTGATGTTGGCAGCCATTGGTGATTACGTCTTGTTATGTTGCTGCTGCTGTGTGCCACTGAGTCAATTCCAACTCACAGCGACTAGATCATTATTTCATTAGGGGCTGCAAAATGGTGATATTCTATTATACCTTCGGCACTTATTTCTTGAAGTACTTCTATAATGAGAAACTTCCCCTTATCAACCATTCAGTAACCCTGAGACAGAATTCATAAGGAAAAGGAAGGATAAATGCTTGATTCTTTCCATTTGTAAATAACTTGCAAAATAATGAGTTGGTTACCTAGCATCCTACAAAGGCAACCAAGAAGGGATTAATTTTGAGGATCATTATGAACTCTTGGATTTAAACTTGTTTAATCTTTCAATCCACTGCAGTTATTATTCTTATTGATGCTCCAATAGCCCAACGGTCAGCCAGTGAGAGCTTCTTCAAGTTGGCTCCTGAGTCCTTTGCCACACCTCAGTAGTCTGTGACAGCAGCCTTGCTATGCTGTCACGTCAAGATATTCCACTCTCATCTTGTACAGTTACTGTCCTAGAGCTGCGATCAGCTGTATCTCCCAGAAGCCCCAGGTGCTCATTGCTACTAGATTAGTTTCCAGACCTTTTTAGTGAAAGTATTAGGAAATCTGTATATTTTTAATGGATAAGACTCAACTCATTCATACTGACACTTCCAACTCTAATTTGAATTAATCTCTTTGGTCCTACTGCTGTTTCTCCTTTCTTCCATGCTGAAAATCCCAGCTCCCAAAGACACAAACAAGATTACACATTTGCTTTATTCTCCCAAGCAACTTCAGTCAAGGCTGAGCACCACCAGACTGGAGACCAGTTTGCTGAGATAAAGAGCTCCACTTCTTAGAAAAGGGCCTTTCTGTTTTTTGATGCCTCTATGTATCCTTCGCTATGGGTCAGAATCGACGTGACAGCAACAGGGTATGTATCCTTCAGAATCCCTGGGTGGTGCAAACGGTTAACATACTCAGCTGCTAACCAAAAGGCCGAAGGTTCAAGTCTACCCAGAGGTGCCTCAGAAGAAAGGCCTGGCCATCTACTTCGAAAAATAAGCCACTGAAAATTCCTATGGAGCATAGTTCTACTCTGTCACACATGGGGTCTCCATGAGTTGGAACTGCCTTGATGGCAACTTTTTAATTTTTTTTTTTTTTAAATCATTTGGAGTCTTATATTAAGTAGGCACAGTCTTCCCAAAACAACTCCAGCTCCTTCAAACTGGAGACACGGAGTCCCCGGAGTTCAGGAGATGTTTCAAAGTGGAAGGTGAAAATCAAGGGCATTTTATATGTTGTCACCACTTACTGCTTCCACAGCCCTGGTGTGGGGCGACTGTGTCAGCCAAAGGCTAACCAGCCACTCCACTATGACTGTAAAAAGACAACCAGCTGCCATCGAGTCAATTCTGACTCATGGCGACCCCATGTGTGTCAGTGTAGAACTGTGCTCCATAGGGTTTTCAATGGCTGATTTTTCAAAAGTGGATTGCCAGGCCTTTCTTTTGAGGTACCTCTGGGTGAATTCAAACCACCAACCTTTCAGTTAGCAGTCAAGCACATTAACCATCTGTGCCACCCAAGGACTCCCCTCTATGACTAAACAGGGGACAAAAACAATCCATTTCCTAATAAAAATTATCTCTATCAAAAGATTATTCCATATTACACAAAAATAAAGAACAATGATGAAGCTGTGAAACATCATATAACATGGCGGAAGCTGGAACTTATTATGCTGAGTGAATTTAGTCAGTCACAGAAGGACAAATACTGTATAAGACCACTATTATAAGAACTCAAGAAAAGGTTTAAACACAGAAGAAAACATTCTTTGATGGTTATGGGGGTGGGGAGGGAGGGTGAGTGTTATTCACTAACTAGACAGTAGAGAAGATTCATCTTAGGTGAAGGGAAGGACAGCACACACTACCGGGGAAGCCAGCACAACTCGACTAAACCAAAGCTAAGAAGTTTCCTCAATACAATCAAGTACTTTGAGAGACAGAGTAGTAGGGATGCGTGGTCTGGGGACCATGCTTTCAGGAGACATCTATGTCAACTGGCATAACAAAGCTTATTATGACAATGTTCTGCATCCTATTTTGGTGAGTGGCGTCTGGGGTCTTAAAAGCTTGCAAGTGGCCATCTAAGATGCATCAATTGGTTCCAACCACCTGGAGTAAAGGAGAACGAACAACACCAAAGACACAAGGAAAGTATCGTCCCAAGAGACAGAAAGGGCCACATAAACCAGAAACTTCATCAGCCTGAGACCAGAAGAACTAGATGGTGCCCGGCTACCACCAATGAAGATCCTGACAGGAAACACAACAGAGGAGCAGTACAACAATGGGATGCAGAACTCAAATTATACTAAGAAGACCAGACTTAATGGTCTGACTGAGACTGGAGGCGCCCTGGAAAGCATAGCCCCTGGACTCTCTATCACCCCAGAACTAAAACAATTTCCGAGGCCAACTCTTCAGATAGGGATTGGACTGGACTGTGGGACATAAAGTGATACTCATGAAGAATGTGCCTCTTAGTCAAGTATATACAAGAGACCAAAGGGGCAGCTTCTGTCCAGAGGTGAGATGGGAAGCCAGAGAGAGTTAGGAGCTGGTTGAATTTCATGGGGAATCAGAGGCGGAGGGGAGGAGTGTGCTGTCGCAGAATGGGGTGAGCGGTTGGGGTCTCATAACAATGTATGCGAAAAAAAAAATTTTGTATGGGAGACTAACTTGAAATGTAAACTTCATTTAATTACAACAATTAAAAAAAAAAAAGATTATTCCAGCAGTGGGGGCAAACAAAAGTCACACACTCTTCTCGTTTAGGTTTAGATGGGGGTGGGGCTTCTTTCATTTATTCACCAGTTGCACATTGAGTACCTACTATGTGCCAGGCACTGGGCAATGCTCTGGGGAATCAAGGATAAAAATGACACACTTAATGACTTTGGGGGAAACAGAAAAGTAAGGCAGCTGAATAGCTATTTAAAACAATCATATGGATGAAAAAGTGATTCAAGCATAGAGAAAGGGGAGATTAATTCTGGACAGGGAAAATGAAAGGTTTTTATGGAGGAAGTAGCTTCTCGGTTCAGTGGTAAAGAATAAGAAGTATTTCAGTCTCTCAGGCTGGAGCTGGCTTTAGCATACAGGAGATGAGACCTACCTCCCTGGCTCAGGAGGGTCTACACCAGGATGGTATGAACCACCTTCATGGAGGATGGCTTAAGCCAGGGGCATCCTATGGAACACTGGGACTGCCCTTCTGTTGACCACAATCTGAGCCCTGGAGCTGAGTGTTCCCCTTTTACAACCCCTAAATCCTAAACCATATATAGGCCCTTGCCTGACCTGAGGATCCACACCAGATGGTCCATAGATCACCATGTGCTTGTAATATGAGAGCAGGAACCAATGGCATTCTTCCAAGGAGAGTTTTATCTGCCTCTTAACCAAGCTGAAAACGAGGATGAGTCTATCCCTCACCTGTGCTCCCCTAAGCCCTCTGCCTGCCACCCCACACAGCTCTGAATTTTACTTCCCCAGCAAGAGGAGGCTTTTTTGCTTGTGAGAATTGAGTTGCTCTCAAATGACCAGGGGTTTCCCTGGGTGGTGCAAATGATTAAGCATTTGGCTGCTAATTGAAAGACTGAAGGTTCAAGTCCGCCCACAGGTTCCTCAGAAGAAAAGCCTGGAGATCTACCATATTTTTACGCAAATAATGTGTGCCTTCTATGTCTGTTTGCCAACCACGCCCACCCCATGCCAATTTGTCTTTATGCATTGCAGTTGGCAAACAAACATAGAACGTGCGTTATTTGTGTAAAAATGTGCTACTTCTGAAAAATGAGCCACTGAAAACCCTATGGAGCACAGCTCTATTCTGACATGCATGGGGTTGCCATGAATCAGAATCAACTCGACGGCAGCTGGGAAAAAAAGCCAAGGAGAACAGCAGGGAAGTGCTCTTATGAGAGATGTGGGCACAATACAGAGGAAGTCAGACCAGGAGGGAGGGAGGCAATTTAACAAAAGAAAGTCTCTTCTCTATCAGGGTAGGAAAGGAAGACAGCAAGGATGGGAAACAAGACCAAAAACCTAAGTAATAAGAGAGAAAATGATTTGCTTTAAGGACATGTGCTGATGGAAAATCACTGAGTCGCGGAAGAGTTGCAGCTGGCTTTGTGCATCAGGCAGTTGTCAGCAGACCCCTTCATCCCGTGAAACTAGGATGTTGGTTAAAATGAGTTTGTGTACAAACTGGATTATTCTGAATATCATTTTAATAATAACCATAAAAAAACCCTAGCAACATGTAATCTTTTCAAGGGAGATTTGAGCTTCTGTCTTTTTAAAATAAATTTATCGGTATTCGTGATACAGTATGGAAATATCATGAAATAAATATCAGAGATCTCTTCCACTTTGGCTTTTATCTCTTCTAGCTTTGCTTCTTGGTCTTTTTTCAACACAACCCATGAAAAAAATCGCCACTCTCTAATCTCTGATGAGGTGGGTTTATGTTTTGTTGACCTGCAGCTGTCTTTTTCCCCCATCTCCTATGTGTGCGTGTGTGTATGTGTGTATGTGTGTGTAGGCACCACTGATGTAAGGCAACAAAGCAAAAAACATAACTACCACGGCCTCCACCAGACTGAGTTCAGTACAACTAGATGCTGCCCGGCTACCACTACTGACTGCTCTGACCGGGATCACAGCAGAGGGTCCCGGACAGAGCTGGAGAAAAATGTAGAACAAAATTCTAACACACAAAAAAAGACCATACTTACTGGCCTGACAGAGAGACTGGAGAAACCCTGAAGAGTATGGCCCCCGGCCACCCTTTTAGCTCAGTAATGAAGTCACTCCCAAGGTTCACTATTCAGCCAAAGTCAGACAGCCCCAACAAAACAAAACGAGATTAATGGGACACAACAGCCCAGGGACAAGGACTAGAAGGCAGGAGGGGACAGGAAAGCTGGTAATAGGGAACCCAAGGTTGAGAAGAACAGTGTTGGCATGTTGTGGGGTTGTTAACCAATGTCATAAGGTAGCATGTGTACTGTTTAAGCTATTTGTTCTATAAGCCTTCATCTAAAGTACAATTAATAAATAAATAAATAAATAAAACATACGGCTTGCATTTTTGTATCAAAGACTCCATCATGTTTCCTGAATAATGAATAAGTTCATGCTTAAGAATGGGTTCGTGAGGGAAAAAAAGAAACTTTAAAGGATAAGTTCATTGGCAGCGTGACTAAGCCAAATTTATGTATACGATAAAATTAAAAAATAGGAAATTGGAGTGAGACCAAGTTTCTTTACCCAGGAGAGCCTAAGTTGCTTGTGTCTAAAGTCTTTCAGGAATAAGAGAATCAGAGTTCACGACCACCTCTGGGGTGGTACCCAATATGGCTACCAAGCAGGACAGAGGGATTACCTGCCACCAGCTTGTGTTCACCAGAGGTAAACAATTTTCTTCCTGTCTCGTTGATTTACCTTGTTTGTGATCTAGTTTCTATGTGTATGAACAGAAATATTTACTGGTACCCAAAGTATAGCAGATCGTAGAAGTCAAAGATGGAAAGAACTTTCAACCCCCACAGACAATAAAAAATCAAGGCCTCAGATGGTTAAATGACTTGTTCAGAGTGGCAAAGCTTGTTAGAGGCTAAAATTTAGCCCCTAACTTTCAATTTAGGTGCTTGCTGAGCACTATTCTAATAAAATATTGGAAATAATCCTCTAAAAGAGGCTAAAATATAAAATATGTACATTTAAAAATTAAAGATATTTTAATAATTATTATTAGGCAAACATGCAATAATGCTCAAAGAACTTATCGCGCTTCTGAAAATGATGGGTTCAGAAATAAAAATGAGAAAATCAGAGGCAAAGCCACATCCCCAACTGGGTATCTTTAAAGCAGTGATAATATCCCTTAATAGAGATAGGGCTTAAATCCCAAAACAAAAGAGGTATAAAATATAACTCTTACGATGTGGTTTTATTAACCAAAGAATTCCTATATATAGAATACTGTACCTTTTTAATTTCAGATTTCAAATTGCAAGGGTTACTCTGCTGGCTGAAGAGGGATTTCTTGAATCTCTCTATAACCCTTCTTTTCAAATTGTGGTGCAGAGCCGGAGGAAGCTATATGAAATGAGAAAAGACTCATTATAACCTAATTGTTAATGTTGCACAGCTGACTCCCTGGAAGTACTTACTGATGGTCAGTGTAACAATATTCATTCAACAGGACTAAATAAGTATTTAGGTTTGACTCTAAACATCATGTAGCTATATGCTACAACTCTTCATCCTACAATCCAGAAGGAGTAAGATACATTACTTTGCTCTCTTTACAAAGTCTGCTTCCGTTTATCTAATTCTTTCATTTTATTGATATTATTTTCACCTAAAAACTAAATGATTTATTAATTGCACACAGAAAATTGAATTCTGTAGCTCTGGCAAGGTAATATACATTTTATCAGATCTTTAGGTGTTTACTGCATTCCCAAAACTGTGCTAAATAGCCCAGCCTTGGCTCCTGTCCTGAATGATTTGATACCTTAGATCAGAAGAAGTCAAATGCCTGCCTGTGAGTGCTCCTGAAAATTCAGCTGGAGAAAGATCTGATTTTAGGGACAAATCTTATCCAGGAGAAAGACGGAATGAATTAGGATATACAGTCATGACTTGCTTACTGTCAACGATACCTTCTATGAAATAGGACGTTATGTGATTTGGACATTTTTTGAACACCATATTATAGTCAGTCCCTAGGTTATGAACATTCAACTTACAGACAACTCTTTCTTAAGAACAGACTGCCATAAAGCCTATTATATAGATGTACACGTGGTCAGACGTGGCCCAAACGGACGTTATGAGGCACATGGCTGTATTAGGGCTGAGCCAGGATGATTTAGATTTAATAAGTAAGTCATAGGAGGTCACTCCAGAGTGTTAGTAAATAGGGTAATTGGATGAAAATGGGGATTTTCAAAAAGTAATTTTATAATGCTTTGCAAGTTAGATTTATACGAAGAAATCAAAGGTCTTGGGAAGCAAAGAGGGATGGAGCTTAGGAGAAGGATAACAGAGAAAGAAATAAGAATTATAAGGGGCCTCAGGGTTGAAATGTTTGGTTTTGTTTAAAACAGAGAGAGGACTTGAAAGAGAAAGGAACCAATTTAAAAAAAAAAAAGATGGAAGAGGATAGGGTAGGAAGGGAAATGTGGCAGCAGGAGCTTCCAAGATAAAAAAACGAATGGAACTCAAAGCTCAGAACCAAAGAAAGAGAAATATGGCAGACACAGTTATTACTACCACCACCATGCTGCCACCAGCTACCCCCATCCCCACCCCCACCCCACAGGCCCCTCTTTCCCTCCATTTTCTAGACTCCCTTACAAGGTGGTTGGTGCCATGTGACTAGTTTTGGCCAATGAAAATGATGTGTGTCACTGGAGGATGAGGAGTTAAAACCCAGTGTGCTTCCTCTATCTCTCCCTCCCTCCTGAGGGAGTGTGGCGTCCACCTTTCCAGATGGCGCAGCCACAACGTGGAGGAGGGGCCTTGGGTCAGTCAAACTTTAACTAAGTGAGAAATAATCTTTATTGTGCTAAGCCAGGAAATTTCAGGGTGTATCTGTTAGTGCAGTGTAACTTACCTTATCCTGACTAACACAAGGAATATGGCAATACATAAAAGGTAATAGGAGAGTGGATAACAGGGTCTCTGGGGCTCACAACAGCTGATTTTATAGCCAGAGCAAAACTGCCCATCATCCCAAACACAACAGACTGAAGGGCCCATCATGAAGCACTATCATTATACAAAGCAGAGAAACAATGCACTTGGAAAATGTTTTTAAAACGCACCTTTAACGCCAGTGCTTGAGTCAAAGCAAGTTTAATTAGAGAAGAATTGAGACTGTTTTGGAGATTCTGGAGCCCTTCAGTATACCCTGAAAGGGTTTGTAGTTTGACGGCATTGAACTTCTCGTGATCTCTTTCTATGTCAATACTTACAGCTTTCTTTTACCCTGGTCAAAACGAGATTACTCCCCCCATGACCCCGCTCCAGAAAACAGTCATAATTATTGCTGTCCTTTGGCTCACACTTTAAATGGAAAAGAGAAGGTACAGAAAGAAAGAGACAGAGAGAGATTTCCCAGCTTTAATGAACAAACTGGTGGAACACAGATGAGAAGGAAAAGAAGGATGATATATGTCCGCAGGAGAGATTAGCAAAAGTAGAGTGAATTTCATTTAGGATGGAAACATGCAAGGTTTCTTTCTCTGTATCTTTCTTTCCGTATCTTGACTTCCCCTTTCCATTCAATGTGTGAGCCAAAGGACAGCAATAATTATGACTATGCACTTTCCTTGCAAGCGGATGGACTGGAGTGGTGGCAGGGGGGGGGGGGGGAGTGCCTGGAGAGACATACGGGTTCGATAAGCTCCTGTTCTAACCACCAGAGGTAGCCATTTCCCTAAATTAAAGGCCAGAGGGCAGTGTCGCCCAAGACCACCAAGTTGCTGCCCTGGGTAGTGTTGATGTGGCTCTCAAAGGGTCAGGCAACAAGCCTTGTGTGAAATATCTGATTGTCTGGTACAGTAAACTCTGGAGGTTTGGAGCACCAGTGGGTTCACTGTTTCCTTCAAAGAGGGCTTTCCCCAGTGCTGGCATCTTTCAGCGTTAGATTATTCCACTAGATGGCAATGGGTTTTGGTTTTGGTTCTAGTTAACTTAGAACTGCTTTCATTGCTTCTAACGGCCTGAATTAATCCTCATAAAAATCCACTTGAATAAGTTAACATTCAGTCAACTTATGCTTCACACATACGGCAGTCTAGAAAGGTACTGCATCTTATTGGAATAATTACCACTATGGACAGCAGCTCATCTTCAAAGTTTTCAGGCAAGATTTTAAAATTCTACACAGAATGATGACTCATGCATAATTTAACTGCATATAATACCAAAAACCATACCAAATTCATTGAGTTTAGTTGATTCTGACTCCTAATGACCTTACAGGACAGAGTAGAACTGCCCCATAGGGTTTCCAAGGCTATAATCTTTACAGAAGCAAACTGCCACATCTTCCTCCAGTAGAGCGACTGGTGGGTTCAAACTGCTGACCTTTTTGGTTAGTGGCTGAGCTCTTAACCACTGCGCCACCAGGACTCCTTATAAGTGTAATAATATATATAAGGAATATAATACTAAGAATAGAATATTAATTTTACTACTTATGATTTCTATGTTCCAGGCACTATGATTATTCCTTTATGTGCATTATTCACTTAATCTTTCAAAACAAGTTTATAAAGCAGGTACTATTTCATAGGCGGAGCCCTTGTGGCTCAGTGGTTAATAGCTCGGCTGCTAACCAAAAAGCTAGGCAGTTCGGATCCACTTAGCCGCTCCCCGGAAGCTCTATGGGGCAGTTCTACCCTGTTCTACAGGGTTGCTGTGAGTCGGAATTGATGGCAACAAGTTTATTTCATAAGTGAGAAAATCAAAGTTTAAAGATTATGTAACATGAAAGGATACTTTCTCAGATAGTGAAGCTTCTAGCACAATCATTATGCTAGAGCAAACACCGTCATCACTAACATTACCATAGAATGGTACCTTATAGTTTATACACATTTGCAAATGTTTTACTTCATTTGAAGCTCACAATAGTTCCATAAGATACCCCCAGTTTACTGATGAAGAAACTAATTGTAGAGAAGATAACAACTTCTTTGAAGTCATACATCCAAAGGCTTGATTTGTGTGTTTGTTGCTTGTTTTTATCATACCTCACAAAGTAACCAAAGAAAAAGTGAAATCTCATCTGCATGTCTTATGCTAGTTTTTTTCTCAAACTTGTATAATATATGCATTCTTTCTAAAGAACTGCACTCTCTTGTATCTCCAAAAATACATCAGCAGACCATCCGTAGTCCGTAGGTCCCCATTGGATGGAGAGACTTGAATTAACATTCTATAAAAGATGTTGATATTTAGCCATATTGCTTTAGAGATTTCCCTAAATGCTAAGAAAAAGTTTAAAGATTATCATTAAAATAAATACACAAAATGGAAAACTCAGAATTTAAAACCCAAAACGTGAGTCAATTTGAGAAACAAACCTTTACCCTAATATTGCATTCTGTTTAATCTCTGTCACTCTTGCCATTAGCAAGCAAGACGTCAGATGAGGAGGAATGGACGGCTCCCTTCTCATCCGTCCCTACTGCTGAAGAAACAGTGTGTTTCACCGACGACAGTCAAGAGTGTAATTTTCATCTGAGGGCAACATGCTTCTACTCCCAATCCCTTTTTTTTTTTTCCTGTTGGCAACAACTGTGGTTGTTAAAATGGCAGTCTGAAGGAGCTCCAACCACACTGCCTGTCTGTTCTCTAGGAGGCAGATGTCTGATTTTTAAAGCTGCTGCATGCTGATTTTCAAAACTATTTATTTAACAAAACAATCAAGATATAACTATAGAGTTAAATCTCCTGCTTGCCTAAGCAATAACAGGTAAAAGTTAACATATGTACTTGGGTCACCTTATATACCCAGAGATAGATTTTGGTTTCCAGCAAATGGAAATGAACCATCGATGTCCTGCTTAGTTTGTTGGTCTTAAGCTTACCATTTCCATTTTGATAAAAACAGATGCCAAGTCAGTAAAGGCAGGGTAAGGATTTTAACACCCTGCCTTTCAAAACAGATGAGTTTCACAGATCTATCTCCATGGAAACTGGACAGGAAAGGCCACCGCCAGTCAAAAGTTAAGACATTTCCCCTGTTTAGTTCATCTGCTGGTTGTCGGGAGGTATCTGGCCCTGCAGT
Source organism: Dugong dugon (assembly GCA_030035585.1). Taxonomy (NCBI): domain Eukaryota; kingdom Metazoa; phylum Chordata; class Mammalia; order Sirenia; family Dugongidae; genus Dugong; species Dugong dugon. The sequence goes on along the minus strand of CM057480.1, from coordinate 12,472,932 downwards.
TAATGGCGGCCACCATGGCATGGGTCTGTGAGAGTTTGAACTGGTAAATACATATGTGAACAAGAAGGGTTTCTTTCCTTGTTTGGTCAATTCCGTTTTACTTGCAGCAGTTCTCCTATTCAATTAGCAGAGAGAGAAAACAATCTTGGTTTTTAAACCATAGCAAATATGCTAGCATAATTTTTAGACTTGTATTTTTCTCCTTTATTTGAAAGAAACTGACTTTGTTTTGCACTGCAAGTTCAAGTTCCCCAGAGGGGAATTGTTCCTTACTGTGTGCAATGTCATAAACTTTAAAGTAGTCTGAAAATGCTTTTGAAAATTCACAATGGTTATATCTGAACTTGCTGGAATACCATCTTGCCAAAAAATATGAAATCATTTGTTACACTGGCAGTTTAAAGGTATAAGAATACAATGTTTACAGCTTCACTCTTGCTTAAAAAAATACTTTGAAATCCAATAAAGAAATGGAATACATCCATTAAAATTTTTTTGTTACATAAAAATTAGCAAAACAGGCATATGGAAACTATATGGAAATTTCAAAGGATATTTTCTCTCAATTTAATAGTTAATAGTTGAGGTAACTAAACAGCTATCTAAAGCTATTTCCATAACACTAGAGTTAAGAATGCATTTCCAGTATTTCTATATTAGTATTTAAATGTAAATGCATTTTTAATATAATATCATTACTTGATGTAGATATAGCCAAATAATATCTTGATTTATTAACTAAGTTTCTCTCTCATATTTCCTTGTACCCCTTCACTCTCTTTCATTTGGTCAGACAATTCTGTGTGACTTCTTAAGAGAAAGGCTGACAGCAGAAAATAGAGAAAAAAGTAATCAATTTTAGACTTTTGAGTCTCAAAAGGTTAGCCTTTAGGGTGACTAAGAAGAACACCAGATGTGGGGAAAAACTTGATGGATAAGAGCCAGGCTACCCAACCCCAGGATAAATAAAGACTTCCCGGGCTACAGGGAGGAGCTGGAAGGATAGCAAATAGAACTCAGATGTGCGTAGATCCCAGACAAGAGAGTTCCTTGTCCTGTCCACCAGGCTAAATATGCCAAGTATCAATTTATTGCCTCTCAGATCCAAGCCCATCTTCACTGCCCTGCTTGTGATACTAAAACAGTTCTCCCTAATCAGCTAGCAGGATGTGAAGCTTTCTTAGCAGAAAGCATTAGAGGGGCACTGAAGGAGGATGGGGTTTTCTTTCTCGTTCCGTGGTGCTCCTGTCTTACCTGGCTCTACAGGGCATAGTGGTCAGTAGCACATGTGGGACACCTAGTGGTGCTCACCACCACCCTCCCCTGTGAGTTTTGATGGCAGCAGTCCTGTGGACTGTTTCCATGGTGCAGCACCTACCCATGGGCACCTTCTGCTGGCCCCATCAAGGGTGACCTCCCAGTGACCACCCTCACGTACTGATTTCCAGCAAGTTCCACAGCATGATACCACACTGTGGATGGCTTGCTCTGGTACCCTAGAGGGAGGTTTCTCTGCAAATTTCCCTAGCAAAGCACTTCAGAAAATTTCTCTATCTTTTCCAGTGAGGTCTAGAACTCCGCCCAGGAAGAGAGTGTTTTCTTCCATATTTGTTCCTTTCTTTGGTGTTCTTCCTCAGCCCTAGAGGTAGGGGGCTCTCCCTTTATCTGCTCTCCCTATATTCTTTAGATTTCTCTCTCACCATCAAACACATCCACTTCATTCAATAATCTGTCCTGTGCAGAAACTTTGTTCTCATTGTCACCCCCACAATGAAGGGCCATTTGTGTCGAAGTGTTTTGGTTTTGTTTTAGGTTGGGCACAAACAGTGAGAGAGCAGGCTAGGAGTCACAGGGAAAACCTGACATACGTGGTTTGGTTTTTTTATGCTGCTACCTTCTCAGTTCTGCTGCTAAGCCAAAGTGTCCCCACATGTATGTAGTTGGAGAGGATAAAACAAGCATTCCTTCTAATTAAAAGTTCTCAGCATAGTTCTTCAGCAATATTAGCACCAAACTTGCATTCAGATGGAAAGAAAATAAGAAACAGAACACTAACCTGTGTGATGTAGATGATTTTATGTAGCTGAATTAAGATCTGCTGAATAGGATCACTGATCTGACGTACTTTCCTCTGAGACACAGCAATCCCCGCAGAGGCTATGGATGATAAATTCTGCCGTTAGTTAAGAAACTCAGTTTTCTCTTTCAAAAGTGATATTAATGGAGAATGGGGCAAAATTCTGAAATTAAAAAAAAAAAAATTTAAGCAAATACCCTTATCCTACCAATGAGAGAATATGCAGAGACCCTGTAACACTTAAATATTTTATGATATGTGATACACAATTCCTTCCCTTTACTATTCAATCCTTGAAGTAACATAATGACATTACCTGTCATAACACTTGAAAGACTATACATCTCTTTGATACTTTGCCAGCAATTACAGAAGCCTGTCACCAGGAGTCAGTGGTGTCTAGGATATTGTGACCACTGAATCATCAGGCTTCAGACAGATATAGTGAATAGGCTAACATGCTTTTAAATTCATTATTCCTTTAATAAGACATTGTAAAACTGATTTTATTAAAACTACTTAATGCAAATACTGGATAGTCAATCTTACAGAGTATATCTTGCTGAGGAAAAAAAAAATCTTAATTAAGCAACTTTCAAACCCTTGATTAGTTCTAATAATAATTTTCACCTGTATTTCTCTCACGGCCTAAGTAGGACACATTTATAATTTATCCTGAATTTTCATCATTGAGCCAGACCACTTTCACAGTTTCAAGCTAGCTTGGTGTAGAACTGCATATGAGCTCCTTCCCTAGCTTCATATGTCATAGCCACAAGTAGTTTATTCTTAACCTTGAGGAATGAAAAGCTCTTTAAAGGAATGGCCTTGACCTCAAGATTAGCCACAAGGGCCATCTCTGCCTCCTCTTCCCCTCATATCCACACTGGAGAAAATGAAAGGGAGACTTCAGATATGTGGATGTATAGTATCTATTCTTCTCCCCGTCTGCCTCCTCTGGGCTCTTTCCTTCCTCCTGTAAGCTACAGCACACTTTCTGGAACAATACTTTTCTTGTCAATTTCTCCTCTCTAAGGAAAAGTCCCAAAGCCCCTCTTTTCTTCCCTCCATATAACCTTGAGCTTATATGGAATTAAATTTGGATACAATTATTGCTTTAACAACAGCTGAGATTTTAAAAAATGCTTCTTATGTAAGTGCTTTCTGAGAAAGCTTGCATATTTTACCATAAAATTTTTATTTTCAAAACAATTGAAAGAGAAAATTTAATGTAGTTCTTTATTATAAGCATATGAAAATCTATAGTTAAGACATAAAATATAAAAAAGAGAGTAAATATATACATGTCAGGAAATATTTTCTTTGCAGGTACCTTCACTGAGTTAGTTCAGAAATTTGCATAAGAAATAATCTAGTTGTAGTTCATCTGCAGTAAATACTTGTTTAAAAGTTTGACGTTTAAAGGATCTATCTCCCCTAGGCACTGTGTTTAACTCCTTTTGCACGTCAATTATTTTACCATTAATGTAAGCTTTAATAAATTCCCCTTCTGGTAAAAATGTGAAGAAAATTCAAGAAAGAATTAATGTAGCTGTAAACTAGGAGGCAGAGAACTGGAGGTGTCTGCTCTAGCCTGTAGAGGCGGCCACTTGTATGTACACCATCTTTTCTACAGTAGTGCTTCTTGGAGAAATAATTCTTACAATGTAATTCTTTGTCTAGCTCCATACCAAAAACTAGAGACCATGTATTGTAGCCAAGTTGATGCAGGTACATTAACTCTGCACTTTCTGAAACAGGAGGGTTTGGATCTTCATAGTTTCTACGGCGACTACTTTATGTATTTGATTTGTAGACTTAACGTAAGTGACGAGTTAAAATCTCACAGCATGGCAGGGAGATCTTAGGTTTGTGATGACATTTTGGGTGGAAAATCACACAGGTTTGACTCTACCTTGCCACAAGAATGTGCTCAGCTGTGGCCCTAGATACAAAAACAGAGATGGTTAGCTAGAACGCCTACCTTCTGAGCTACTTAACTATGCAGTTTAACTTAACAATTATTTTTTCATAAAACCCTTTGACCACTACCTCCTCGATCCCAGTAAATGCTTGCCCCTTGAAAACAGTTTGATTCCTCACTGTGTAAAAAAAATTTCAAAAATGTTTAATTATGCGTGCTTCTTGTAAAAACAAAACAGAAACGAAGTACTACAGGTGAGGCTCAAGGCCTCCTATCCATTGCAGCCAGCTCTGCCAAAGTAACCCCTGGTATCAGCTTGATACGCAGACCTCCAGCCGTGGATGTAATACATACCTTTAGAACAGCATTTTTCAAACTGTGGCTGAGTCCTGAAACCAATTTAATGTGTCATGACCAACGTTAATGAAAAAAAGGAATGAAATGGAATGCAATGAAACAGAACAGACAAATTTCAGAGTGCATCCCATGTACTGAGGATCTACTCAGTTGAAATATAAAATATGTCCCTTACGGAGGGTCATTTCCAAAACAGTTTGAAAGCCACTATTTTTGAAAATCTACAGTATTACTTCATACTTTCTTTCTTTTTTAAAAAATAAATGGTGACACATCATAAGGCTGTTTTACAATTTTTTTTCCATTCAGTCTGTCCTAGACATTCTTTTTTGCCAGCACACATGGTTCTAGCTCATTCTTTACAACCATTGAATAGCACTGCATGTTCTAGATGCACCATAGCTTACTGAGCTACTTGTGACTTGATGGGCATTCAGTTGTTTTCAGTTTGTCATGATTATAAGTGATGCTGCATCGAGTATACACATACATGCCTCACTGTGCGTAAGTCTAAGAGTTCTTTTAGGATAGATAAGGAGAAATGAAATTGCTGGGCTCTAGAGCATGCACATTTCTTATTTTAACGAATACATATTAAAATGGCTGACTTAATTTACACTCTGACCAGAGAGAGATCTATTTTTTTACACCTTGGTCAACTCTGAATGAGCCCTGGTTGTGCAGTGGTTAAATGCTCAGCTGCTAACCGAAAAGTCGGTGGTTCAAACCCACCAGCTGCTCCTCAGGTGAAAGATGTGGCAGTCTGCTCCCATAAAGGTTAGAGTCTTGGAAACCCTATGGGGCAGTTCTACTCTGTCTTACAGAGTCACTATGAGTTGGAATTGACTCGATGGCAGTGGGTTTGGTGTTTTGGTTTGGTCAAATGCTATATATTATCAAAGTTTTTAATTTTGCCAATCTGATTTTGCTTTAATTTGCATTTTGCTGATTGCTAGTGAGATTATTGTACTTCTTTTGTGAATTTCCTGTTTGAGACTTTTTTTTCCTATTTTTTCTTATTGATTTGTAAATGCTCTTTACATAGCTTGAATACAAATTATTTTATTGCATTTTTATATGATAAAAGTACTTTCTTTGAATCTGTTACTTTTCTTCACTTTAAAAGGCCTTTTTCTCCTCCACTATCCAGGCTAGAGGTAATTTTTACTCTCAGGTACCAACAGAACACTGCCTCAGTTTCTTGCTGCTGCTGTGCCATGGTAAGCCAGGATTTCATTACCAGTTTAGCACTACTAGGTGCTGGGGCAGCTGTGGCATGCGTGAAGAGTTGGGAGAGAAAGGAAACTTAAGACTGAGAAGGATGTGAGGGAAGTTTAGCTCCAACATTTGCGAACTTCCTTGGTTTCTTGCACAACTTCACATAATCCTGGATATGAGAATTCTTATTCTTCCTTTTCTGGCTGACCAAACCCTCACAATTTTTTACAGTCCCAGAAAAACAAAAAGAATATTTATTTAGCTCTTAATAATTTTAGAAAAATAAAAAGATAAAAATTCAAATAGATATCTTCTTTTATTTTTATTTATTTTTATTCATCATTAGCAAAGCAATAAAAATTAATAACTAAAGTTCATGGTAAACATTGGCCATATCATTTTATCTAGTTTTAAAGCATTCTCTCTCAATAAATCTTTAAGGCTAGCATGCTAAAAAATACTAATTTCTAAAATAAAAATAATAATAAATAAATAATAAATAAAAATTTCTAATGTGCACAGAAAAATGCACGAAAATGCATGACAAATTTATTCCAAGAATATTTTTATTAAAACAATTTGCCTTTAAAAAGAGTTGAATAAGACTGATCATATTTCATGCACAGTGCATACATAGTATGTCTTTGATCCATATCTACGTGTTTCCTTCTGTAAAAAAAAAAAAAAATCTACAGTATTTGATCTCATTAAAATATAAATAAATTTTAAGTAAAATTAATGCTTAAAGTATTGAAATACTTTGTACTCTTTCTGTAGTTTTTGTTTAAATGGTGAATTTAATTAGTGTTTTAAAATGCAGAAGGAAACGACAAACTTTTTTATAAGAGGCAAATTTCTTAAAAGTGACAGCCATCAAACAGGATGAATTCTCTTTGCTAGCTTTCTCTGTGATGAGCATCACACTGCACAGCTATCTCCCCCTCCTCCGCCCCGTGGTAAATAGGAGGAGCTGGGAGGACAACCAGTGCTTTATTAGCAGTAACTTGGAGGAGACACTGGAAAGAGTTCTACACACTTGTTAGCTGCCATCAAGTCAATTCCTACTCCTAGAAACTCCATGTGACACAGTAGGATTGTCCCATAGTGTTTTCTTGGCTATAATCTTTATGTGAGCAGATCGCAGGGTCTCTCTTCCACAGAGCCACTGGATGGATTCAAACCACCAACCTTCCAGTTAGCAGCCAAGTGCTTAACCCATCGAGTGCTTAACTGTTGCACCACCAGGGCTCCTTTTTAGTATCATCTAATCCTTACAACTTTTTTTACAGAAGGAATAAGGGTAGCTGTTTACATCCCCATTTTACAGGTAAGGAGACAGAGTCTTAGAAAGATGAAGGAGATTGCCCAACCAAGACCACAGAGCAAGTAAGAGCCGGGAGTTGAAACCAGGTGGGCCTGAAACTGCGCTGAATACATTTAGATGGGAGAGAAGGGGCTCCCAGTTCTCACCCTAACCCATCACGAGAACACTGTGTGATCTGGACAATCCCTCTGGTTACTTCAAGCAGACAATAATACCTACATTCCTTCCCAGACCTGAGATACTATTACTCTTTTTAAAAGAGTTGCTACTTCTAACATGATGTTCTACCTATGGAAACCCTGGCAGTGCAGTGGTTAAGAGCTATAGCTGCTAACCAAAAGGTCAGCAGTTTGAATCTACCAGGTGCTCCCTGAAACCCTATGGGGCAGTTCTACTCTGTCCTATAGGGTCACTACGAGTCGGAGCTGACTTGACAGCAACGGGTTTGGTTTTTTTTGTTGTTGTTGTTGTTGTTGGTTCTACCTGTATCTTTGAACATAACTGATTAAATGAAGAACACCAAGGACACAAGGAAAAGCATTAGCCCAAGAGACAGAAAACCCCACATAAACCAGAGACTTCATCAGCCTGAGACCAGAAGAACTAGATGGTGCCCACCTACCACCAATGACCCCCTTGACAGGGAACACAACAGAGTCCTGGATGGAGCAGGAGAAAGCTGGGGTGCAGAACTCAAATTATAGTAAAAAGACCAGACTTAATGGTCTGAGACTGGAGGAACCCCAGAAACCATGGCCCCCGGATACTCTATCAGCCCAGAACTAAAACAACTCCTGAGGCTAATTCTTCAGACAAAGATCGGACTGGACTGTAGGACATAAAATGATACTCGTGAAGAGTGTGCTTCTTAGCTCAAGCAGGTACAGGAGACTTAACAGACAGCTTCTGTCCGGAGGTGAAATGAGAAGGCATAGAGGGTTAGGAGCTTGTTGAATGGACATGGGAAATCAGGGGTGGAAAGGAGGAGTGTGCTGTCACAGTATAGGGAGAGCAGTTAGGGTCTCATAACAAGGTATGTATAAATTTTTGTATAAGAGTCTAACTTGAAATGTAGACTTTCACTTAAACTACAACAATAAACAAAAAAAAAAGAAGGGGGTTGAGGTGATAGACACTGTAGGGGGAATCTAGAGTGTGAAGTAACTGCCTGGCTGTGGGGAGCAGGGAACCATGGAGGCTGCTGAAGCTTGGACCTGAGTAATTTAGAGAATGAAGTCTCATTTTTGAGAGAGAAGAAGACTGGGGAGCTTGGGCATGGCACATGATCTCCACAGATTTGCAGATAGCTCCACAATCAGGCAGACATTGCTAGGAAGGGGCTTGACAGTCTGGGCCCCACGCCCTCGGCAGAACCTGGCCTAGGAAGTCGGGAAGCTGCAACAAAGCTTCAGTCCTCTCTCCCCCGCGGGGTGAGCAGGCAGCAAGCTTCCCTTCGGTTGAACCTTCAGAAACAAGCTGCTTTAAGGCCGGAGAAGCAAGTCTGTTTGGAAGCCCTTTACTTTTGAATTCCGGCAGAATCACTTTTATGTAATGCTCCTCACATCGTGCTCAGGCTTAATACTGACTGTGCGAGGGCTGGGGTTTCCCCCAATTCCAGAACTGCCATCTCTTTAGTTTTTTTCCAGAATACAAAATATAACCTTAGGATTTTGGGATTCAAAGTTCCTGGAAATGACTACATAGTACACGTGGCAGGATGCTTTGTGGGGAATTTACTGCTCTATTATTCCCCACACTTACTTTTGACCCCATGAGCTGCCTCAGTCAAGCCGCAGGTGTAAGGTCTGGATTGCCCCCAAGATGGGGCGGCAGAGAGGAACCAGACAGTAGAGGGAGGAAGTTCCTGGACTTTAGAAAGCAATGGTCTAAGCAGGAAGATTTGGAAAAGCTGTTGCTGAACAAACTCTTCTTCCTGTTCCTCCTAGATACAGCTTCTCTGAGGAGGGAGAGAGAGGAGATGTAGAAAAGAAGAGAACGTCTGAGAAGAGGCCCCAACTTCAGCTTACTTCAGGCAAAGTCTGATTTAAGAGTGCTAGGGACCTGTGCTCATTCCCATGGGGAACTCTGGGAGGCAGTAGCCACACGATGTTCCCTGCCCCCCGATGGCATGGGGTGGGATGGGGCAGGAGAGGTAGCTTCATGGGGTGTCAAAGGCAGAGAGCCTCTGCAGAGTTCCTCAAGTCTCGAGGCCCAGAGATGCTGGAAGAGCAGGCCAATCTTCCGCATACCCCTGAGAAGGTTAGCTGACAGACAGAGACAGCTTGCCCTACAGAGGTCTTGCTTTCATGTCAAGAGAATGGGTGGCAGCACGGACTGGCAAATGGAGGTCAGGGAGGGCTGTCATACTTCTCTGGACGTCAACATGAAGGGGTGCCACACTCGTTAATTAGACCAAATGCCAGAACTGGCAGTCTCAAAGCTCCAGCACAATGATGCTGACTTGGAACCAAAATACCACCCAGAGAAGGAGAGAGAAGAGCAAAGCTCACTTTGACTAGCTTTAAACCTGACATGATACAGAAACAACCAACAGGTTGAAATTTACCTCTGGACTGATTAGATTTTCTGATATCAGTGGGATGGGGCTCAAGATAGAAATGAAGTTCCATTTTAGGAAAATACAGAAAGTTACATTTTTGTTTCCGAATTTATGGTCTAAAAATAGTATATAATTTGGTCTCGGGGAGAGAACCTGACTCTTCTCCATTGACTCAATTATTTCTTATGCTTTACCACAATCTCTAACCAAGTTACAATGGCCGCCCTTTATCCTTACCAGAGGAGGTAGTTTTTGTTTTTTTTTCCCCCCTCTCTAGAAGTCGACTCTATTCATTAAATCCAGAATTTTCAAAAAATATATATCTTGTGGTGTAAATAACACCCCATATTCACCACTATGGACAGAAAGGCTAGCCAATCAAACTAAAAGAAACAGGAAGAAATGCTGGGTCCTCTCCTCAGTCAATGGTCTGGACAAGATGATGATTGCATCTATTAAAGAAAAATTTACCCCAAGGGCGGGAGGAACAAAAAACCAAAATGATAATTGCTTGATTCTCTGACATCGTGCTAGAGCATTTTCTAGTAACACTATTTGATCCTAATTTAATACTCTTAGGGCATGTCACAGTATATCTAACCAACAGTCCACATCAATAAAGGTACAGTCAGTTCACAACCCTGCAGTGTTAGAGGTTAATCTGCAGAAATTCATGTATCGGTATGATTTTATTGGCTGATCAAGAAGGAAATCACAAAATGATATGGTTTTATTGCCCTGCAAACATTTCACCAATCTTACGCCTAATTTAGGAGCCCTGTCAGCACAATGGTTAAGTGCTTGGCTGCTCACCGAAAGGTTGGCAGTTTGAGACCATCAGCAGGTCTGGGAGAAAAGACCTCATGATTTGCTCCTGTAAAGATTACAGCCTGGAAAATCCAATAGGGCCGTTCTAGTTTGTCACCTGGGGTCGCTATGAGTCAGAATCCACTTGACGGCATCTACAAACAACAAACCTAATTTAGTAATCTTATTTCAGCTTTTCTTTCTTGCCTAACTATATAAATCTCTGTTCTTCAAATGCTTCCGGAAGCTATTCTTTTTTCCTCCAGCTGGTATCATCATTAATGGGTTAAATACAACTCAGACGCTTGCTAAAGAATAACTTTAAGAATTATGCTTTTGCACAAAAATGCAATAAAAAAAAACAATCAATAGTCAGACAAGTAAAAAATTTAGTTGATGCACAATCTAAAATATCCTAAATAATCTGTAGAATCCATAATGGGGAGGCATCAGGTAGGAATAGGCAAGGTCTCAGCTGTCCTGGAGGACAGGCAGGTGGCCCAGCTAGGAGAAGAAAGGAGCTTTCAGGAGAGTGGAACCCTACCGCAGTTACAGTGGTAGACACGGTATGCTTTGGCCACAACCTGTCTTAGATATCTCATCACTGTTCTTGAAGAAAGAGAATTAACAGAAATTTCATAATCATCTCAATGGTCAAGGAGACACACTACAAGTGATTTAATAAATTACCCTCTCGTGGGCTAAATGTTCTCCAAGTTCTGAAAGAGTTAAATGATCCCAAATAGCAGCCAGCTCATGGACATATTCTTGGCTGTGTTTCTCTTAGGCAAAGGCATGAGGTATATGCTGGCTGGATGTCCGTATGTACACAAAGGCCTTGTTCCTGTGCAAAAGACTCCGCATGAATCCAGCTCCTTGACGTCTAGGTTTCTCATTACTATTGGCTTACCTGTCACCACCTTCACTTCTCAAACAGGGTTATTATGCTAACGAGCGAATACAAAGGGTGGCTGTAAATGTTCTGAACCTATTTTTAAAAAGTCCATTAAAATCATTAACAATGGCAATACAGAATTTGAGAGGCTTGCTTTCCCGAATTGACTCAATCATTTTTTAGGCTACGCTGCAATCATCACTCATGTCACACTGACCTTCCTTTATTCCTGCCGGGAAGTGTACCTGCCCTTCTTCCCATTCAGCATGACCCCCAGTGCAGAAACTCCCACGCTAGGGCTACGAGCAGTCTGTTTAACAGCCAATTTCAAGTTTGCACTTAAGTCTTGAACTGGGACCATCAACAGCATTTTCTGAGAGACTGACAAGATATCAGCCTACAAAGAATATGGAAGAAAAAAAATCTACATCTCCAGGCAGCATCCTCCTGAGCCGTGGCTCCCATTTCTTCAGGGCCCCCCTGGCATAAAGAAGTTAGGAGGCAAATCCTAACTGGTACAAGAAATGTGTTATCTCCACCCCTTCCCCAATCTCAATTCTAATGTTACAAAAAAAATCACTGTTTCCCCACTATTTCAGATTACTTATGCAGTTTCTCTCAATACATATAGTTTATCTCAAGGATAAACAAGGGCTTATACAGGGTGGGTTTGCATCAATTACTCGGTAATTTTTTGGGTCTCGAGATCCTGATCTCAAACAAAAACTCTCTGTCTCTCTTCTTATACACACACACACACACACACACACACACACACACCCCAACAACTCACTGCCGTCGAGTCAATTCCAACTCAGAGTGACTCTATAAGATAGAGTAGAACTGCCCCATAGGGTTTCCAAGGTGTGGCTGGTAGATTGAAACTAATTACTTTTTGGTTACCAGCCGAGCTCTTAACCACAGTGCCACCAGGGCTCCACATATATATATATATATGTAGCTTTACTGAAGAAGCTTACAATCTGGTTGGGAAATACAAATAATACACTCCAAATGCCAATACAGGAAAGTATCATATACCAAATTGAATAGTACAGACTAGTATGATAGCAGTTTTGATTAAAATCTGCTGAGTAAACAAAATAAGAGAAGACAAGTACTCAAAATCACTTTGACTACTGTGAAATTTAAGTACTTTATGTCAATCACTACTTGAAAGTAAATTATTGAAGGTTGCTCCTAATAAGCACAACTAGAATATTAGCTGTGCTCTGGGGAATATCTGGATGAAACACTGACTACTTTACTTAGATCTAACCTTTATGAATAAAAGACAAGTGTAAAAATAGATTCTCAGTCATCTAGTAAGAAAGCATGATTAAGAGCCCAGTTATCACGAAGTGACTATTTCTATAAGTGCAGAGCTTAAGAACTCCCATACATCAGTTCAGTGCCTTGGCGTCAGATGTGGTCTCAGTGGAAAACTGAACAAGGCTATGTCTAGGTTTTTGTTCATTCAAGAAAAATGTCAATGTCAATCCAGTCAAATTAGGCCATACTCTCAGCTGACATTACATGTGCATTATAAAACATTTAAAATACTTGACCAATAACATTAAAGTGTACTCCACCTGCTTGATAAAGAACACATTTCCTGTATTATGTTTTGGTATGATTTAATTTTCATAAATGTACACCATCTCCCCTACCTCTAAAGGAAAGGACTATTTGTTTTTTTATCTACAAATGACCCTAGACTTATTTTTCCAATTCAAAATAGTAACACCCAGTTGTCTGACTAATTTGATTTGACTCTGTAGACAACACAACCAATCAATTATTTTTAAAGACTTGAGCTTCCCTGGGTATAGGACACTTACACAGAATAATTTTACATAGTAAGCAGCCTCACCCATTGCTGTCAAGTAGATTCCGGCTCATAGTGACCCTACGGTGACCCTTTAGGACAGAGTAGAACTGCCCTATTGGGTTTCTTTCCAAGGAGCAGCTGGTGGATTCAAACTGCTGACCTTTTGCTTAGCAGCCATAGATCTTAACCACTGCACCATGAGGGCTCCATAGTAAGTAGAGCAGGTATGAAATAGCACAGCGGGGAAGTTATATCTTTTCCAATTTTCTTTTTTTTTCTGCTAATTCTATCAAGGGTAGTTTCAACATGGTACAAATATGTCTTTACCGTCTTTCAAATATTAGCTAGTATTTTTTTTACAGCAAACACAGACGATCTCATGACAAGCAAACAATATCTTCTTAGAATTTAATAATATTGCCTTGCTTACTTTTATATTTATTTTTATAATTACCGTCTGTTTATGGCAAGCAATACTATACTGGTTTCCCATTTATAGCAATGATATAAACTTCCCCTTTAAATAAATCTACATTGAAGAAGTGAGTTGATTTAAAGAAAAATATTAGGACAAGAGTAATACAGAGGGCACTCAGATACGGCCACATTTGTGTGAGGGTAATCACAATGACTAAAGTTGGGGAAATAGAGGTAAAGTAATTAATCTGTTAAAAATATTTATTCATTCATTGATTCCATGTTACTTAATGCTAATATTTTTCATCCATGCAATATAGGAATGCTTAAATTTTCATTTCTGTTGGTAGAGAACTGCGGTCTATTATTTAACCCAACGAGTATGAATAAAATAAATCATTTACAAAATTTAGTATTAAAAGATAAAACAAGGGAACATTAAATAAAGTTCAAATATTTTCATGGTTATTTGTTTGCAGATGCCACTAAATACTGCTGTATCACCACAATATGAATGTGACAGTCCATATTTTAGAAGTACCACAGATAAGACCATATTATAAAATAGCCACTTGACACTCTAAAACAATAGTCCTCACCATTTGTTCCGCCACAAAAACTGGCAAATGATGCTCACATACTGGATATACTCCTGGAGGCATACCCAGATTATGACAAAATTCTCCCCTCTCTGCCAATTTTTTTCAGAACACGTAGGCAATGCAGGGTTGTAGCTATTGGTTACACTACTGGTTTCCAGCATGTCCCTTTCCATCCAAGAAAACAAAATCAAGTGCTAAGTAAATGAAAACACACTAATATAATGTCTTTTTTTTTAAATAAATCATTCCCAAATTTCAGTGCTTTACCTATTGTTAATAACAAATACTTAAGGTATAACTCACAACTGACCGAACCAATAGTATCTCATGACACTTTGGTCCTCACTCACTTCCCTATTGCTGGCAAGCCGTGCTGATGTCACCTTTTTACATTTAGTGAGGCTAGAGACACAGAGGTTAACAAGTGGAACAAAGCATGATTTGCAGATAAGGTGACCTAAGTGAGTGTTTGTGCCTTGATAAAGTAAGCAATAGTCCAAACTTACATGCAGCACTTTAAAAAGTAAGACTTTTATAATATGCAGAAAAACAACTTTGTAATAAGATGGAGAAAAATAAAGATCTTTTTTTTTTTTTTTTTTACTCAAAAGTAGAATAACCCATAGATGATAACACAAAATTTCTCATATGCATTTAATACAATATTACTAGTAATTTCTACTATAACAATAGTAGAAATTAATTACTCCTTTTATGGGTAAACTTTACCATTCACTGACAACACTTAAAATGCTATAGCCTATTCTATTTCAAATTTTAAAAATATATACGAGTCAGTAAATTCTTTAAGTTAGATGGTGTAACAAATTGTTGGTCTAAGGAATATATTACATGTAAACTGTGCTGTAATGGAGCTAGTTTGCTTAAAGGTCCAGAGATCTGATCAATTTCACTGACAAAAAGACAAGTGTTAAACTGGACTAAGTCAACATGCCGTTTAGGAAAAATAATCCCTATTCTGAATTACAACAGAACTGTGATTGGTTTAATATACATGTGTTTTGCTTTTGCTGTTATAAAAAAAATCAATCAACAGTCATTTTAACTTCATAATTATATTCTGAACTTACCTTATGCCAAAATAACAACAGTAGAACATGGTCAGTATGATAGTTTTAGACATCATAATAACAAAACCTTTTTTTCCATCTCTGCTGATGGTATAAATGGTCCAAAACTGTCAATACCTCTTCCAAAGCAAATTTAATAAACGTGGAGACATGGACTAATATTACAGTAAATCAATGCCTATGTTCACTAGGTGTGCTAACTCTACAAAAGAATGTGAATTAAGGAAGGCAAAGTAAAAACAAAATTAATATCACACACTAGATACATTCCTGGGGGCACACCCAGATTTTGACAAAATTCTCTCCT
This sequence comes from Dugong dugon, assembly GCA_030035585.1. Lineage (NCBI taxonomy): Eukaryota > Metazoa > Chordata > Mammalia > Sirenia > Dugongidae > Dugong > Dugong dugon. Next base: position 12,457,522 of record CM057480.1, on the reverse strand, counting down.
CCCCGCCAATTATGAAGCAATAATTCCAAATTAAACAAAGTAGAAATATAGAACTTTATGCTCAAAAGGCATTCACATCTATGTTAAAAGACACATATATATTAAAAGCACAATCATTAATTAAATGTTTTTCTGAAATGTTCAGGGTTATCTAATGATTTTACTATTGCTTTTGGACTTCGGTCTTCTTTAATAACAATTAGAAACAGATTCTCTTCTTTCCAAACCATTATGATATATTTTAAGAATCCATAGTTTTTAAATCTGTTAGAGAAACAATGTGATAGGATATCATTTTAATCAAATACATACGGAAATAACTAAAAAGATCCATCTGTATTAGAGTAAAGGAGATAGAAAAAAATATGCTTCACTCTTGTATTATATAGGACTGTAGAGGTTACAGAAATATCTATGTAAAACACAGTTACTATTTTTTGTTAGTAGAAACACACTTTAAATTAAGCATCAATTGCTCAACTGGTTAACATTCCCACTGAGGTGGAAATGCAAATTTTAGAAGAGCAGCTTATAATATTTCAATCAAATAAGTGAACACAGAGCATTTTGAAACCGTCAAGTTGCCAACTTACAGGGGTAGACAAATGAAACAGAATTCGCCTGCTGTTTGTATTACAATTACCTCCCAAGCACCATTCAGACATTTGAGGCCCAGCTACAATTCTGTGTTTGCCCATTGTGTACTTGACATCAATGTGATCTAGTAAGTACTACCATGATCTTTGAGATTGCCAAGAATCACAGCGGGAAGGCTACGGGACTGCCACCCTGTCACTAAATCGGCCTCTAGCTCCTTAACGTGGGCCCTGGGCATGGGGATGGGGGTGGGGCGCCTTCAGAAGCAGGTCAAAAGGCAGCAAAGCTGAAGAAATAAAAGGGGGAAAAATATGAAACTGTAACGTAAATTACACTGAACATCAGGGAGGTATGAGTGATTTTACTGCTGCCAACACTAAGTTACCTGGTCTTGGTCTTGATCCTATCCCACCAGTGAAGTCCCTGGAAGCAGAATTAGAGGCCATTAGAGTGACTGATAAAACTTTGATTTGACAAACATTTAGCAAGAGACTACATTCTGTTATGGTCTATATTAGAAAAATAAAGGTTATTTGCTCTCAAAATGTTCTCAAGAAGTAGTGTCTGGGGTCTTAGAAGCTTGTGAGCAGCCATCTAAGATACTCCACTGGTCCCATCCCATCCGGAGCAAAGGAGAAAGAAGAAAACCAAAGACACAAGGGAAATAACAATCCAAAGGACTAAGCGACCACAAGTACCAGAGCCTCCACCAGCCTGAGCCCAAAAGAACTAGATGGTACCCAGCTACCACCACCAACCGCTCTGACAGGATCACAGTAGAGGGTCCTGGACAGAGCGGGAGAAAAATGTAGAACAAAATTCAAATTCACAAAAAAAAGACCAGGCTTATTGGTATGACAGAGACTGGAAGAACCTCCGAAACTGTGGCCCCGGGACACCCTTTTAACTCAGAACTGAAGACACTCCCGAAGTTCACCCTTCAGCCAAAGATTAGACAGTGTATAAAACAAACAATAACCCATGTGAGGAACGTGTATACAAGACCAAAAGGGCAACACCTGCTCAAAAGCAATGACGAGAAGTCAGGAAGGGACAGGAAAAATGGAGGGATGGAACAGGGGGATTGGGGCGTGGAAGGGATGAGTGTTGACACATTGCGGGGATTGCAACAAATGTCACAAAAAAACCTGTGTATAAATTGTTGAATAAGAAACTAATTTCTTCTATAAAGTTTCACCTAAAGCACAATTAAAAAAAAACAAACAAACTTAACAGCATAAACAAAAAACAAAGATGCTCTCAAGAGTTTAACGGAGAAGGAAATAAACACATTGCATCCCAAAACAGAACATTCTACTGGAAAATGGGAGAAACTTGTTCCATTACAAGCATTTATAAGCTCTAAGTATGAACGAGAAGCCTAACTCTTGGTGCCTTGAATGATTTTCTTGTTATCCTTAAAATAAAAATACTATTTTTATATTCAAACAGAGATATTTTTATCATAATAATATATTTATTGAACTCAATATATCCAAAATATTATCATTTCAATGTGGACTCAATCTAAAAATTGTGAATGAGATATTTTACTTTCTTTTATTCATACCGTTGTCGTTGGGTGCCATCGAGTTGATTCTGACCCATAGCGACACACTCACTAAGTTTTAAAAACCCAGTGGATTTTATACTTACAGCATGTCTCAATTCGTACTAGCATCACTGAAGTGCTCAACAGCCACATGTGGTTAATGGCGACTATACTGGACGGCACATGCCTATGGGGGATCTATTTCTATACTAATCCATATACTCCTGTGGGATGCTGGCCAAAATGAAAGCCTGAACCCTGGGGGCACAGCAGAGGAAGCAATTCACCCTGTCTGGGAATTGCTTCCAAAGGCTTCGCAGAGGAGGGGAATTTGAGTTGGGACTTGACTGCACCCAGAAGGGAAGGACAGCACTGGCAAAGGTAGGAGCACTCATTTAAGGGCTGGTGAAAAGTGGAGGCCCTCTTCCCTGCGCTGGTTTAGTCCTGACATTTTTCATGTTGGTTTAAGTTTTGCAATGGGACTTGAGTTCTAAGATGGACAATCAATTTTTAGTACTGGAGTTTGCTCAGGGCTCAGTGCTTAGAATTGAATAAACCAACCCCTGCTTTCTAGGCACTCATTTATAGAACAATATTTTTTAACTCTAGTTGGCATCAGAATCATCTGGTGGGCTTCCTTGTTTTGTTTTCTTCTATGTTTAACTGTTTAAAAGAAAAAATATTTAAAATCTTATAGTGTTTTCCTATGCTTTGTTCCTGCTGTCTTTAATAAAAACTATAACTCTCCTAATGAAAATGAGATGATTTTTATTTTTCAGAAAGTTTCAACTGTTCTAAAGTTTCCAGTGGTGCCAACATTCCTTGTTCACCTTGCCAGAAAATTCTAAATCACCTGATCATTTTGCAAATGATCCACCCTTCAACCATACCAGCAAGAAATAACCTTCAACCTTGTTTCTTCCACTAAAAACTAGAACCCGTTTCTTAATCATTTTCTGGAATGAAATAACAAACATCTATGCCCTGACGAATTACAAGAATTGTACTTCAATTTAAGGCAATCCAACAAAAAGATAGTGTACAGTCTACGTAAGGCACATGCCGCCATTTTATTGGACAGGAGTGAATACGTGGATTCAAATACAAAGGAAAACAGCTGATAATTCTCTTGCCTCAAACCTTTCATTTTTCAATCATAGACTTTTCATTGCATACATGTAACACATACCTAAGTTATTAAGCATAGTACAACTGGCCAACGTAAGGACTAGAACAATACCAAAATCTTGGCATCCACCTGTGAGTTTCTTCCCTTTTTCCCTTCTCCCATGTGTCTCACGAGCCAGACCTCTCAGATTCCTTTTTATTTTCTTCTCCATTCCCAGCCCAAGCTTACAGAGCCTTCAAAAGTAAATGAAATTCGCATTGTGCACAGTTTACATACTCTCGCTAGCCCTAGAATAAAGGATGTGTTTACAGAAAGAAAAAGGAGGGCCCCTTCCCTCGGCAAGTTCTGAGAGTGGCGTGGTAACAGCAGTGCCTACACCTGGTCAGCAAAGCCTCCGGCTGAGCTGAGCAGCAAAACCTCTGCCCCGGTGCCTCAGAGCCTTTCACTCATACCGGCTCCCAGGAGATACTTTCTAAACAACCTTGTCCCTGAACTTTCTAGACGAGGCCAGAACTGTACAACAGAGGAATAATGCAAGTCACAAAACAATTCTAAATTCTCTAGTAGCCAGATTTTTTTTTAAGTGAAATTAATCTTAATCTATTTTATTAACCTAATATATCCAAGGAAACACTGGTGGCTTAGTGGTTAAGAGCTAAGGCTGCTAAGCAAAAGATCGGCAGTTCGAATCTACCAGGCGCTCCTTGGAAACTCTATGGGGCAGTTCTGCTCTGTCCTGCAGGGTCACTATGAGTTGGAATCGACTTGACGGCAACAGGTTTGGTTTTTCTAATATATCCAAAATGTTATCATTTTAATACATAACCAATATAAATATTAATGAGTTACTTTACACTGACAAAATTTTTACATTTAGAATCACATTAAATGAAAATTTAAAATTCAGTTCTTCAGTCACATTAGCCACATTTCAACGGCTCCATAGCCCTAGGTCACCAGTGGCTACCATATTTGACATGCATTCCAGATTCTTCTTTCAAAGGCATTGATCATCGCCTTCATACACACAACATGACCACTGAGGCTAACAGTCGGGCCACGTAGCTGCTAAAGCTGTGATTTCTGACGGACCCTACTATCTAAAACGGAGAATAAAAATGTAACTCATGGAAAACTTTTTATTAATACGATTGTGGGTGCTCTTGACAAGCTGATGACCACTAGATGACTATTCCAGTTGTCCTGAAAAAACCAACATTTCAAACATTTTCATGTATTAAAAAGGGTTACGTACAGTCTATGTACTAACTGTGTTGGTGTATGTGAAATAGATAACCCAGAGAATGCTGAGATGCTACCACCTTGGTTACTCCTTTATATAACTCTAAAATTTCTCTTTACTAAACTTCAGGGAGTACTTAAACATAACCACCGCATTCATTCGTTCATGCATTCAACAAATATCTATTAAGTGCCTACTATATGTTCAGCGCTAGGCACTGAAGATAAAGGGGTGAAAAGGGACTGTCCCTACAGACTTGGAACTTTCACGATCACATAGGTAAAGGAGAAATATTATCTTCTCTGGAAATTATATCTCTAATCACACAAAAATACAGTCATCTGAAGTTTCAAAATAAAACATTCATTGTGGCTATAAGTGACAACTTTTAACTACACAATTGTTGGTCCATAGATGGACAGAAGATTTAAATTATGCAGAGCCTGGAGGAATTCTGCCTTTAGATTGACTCACACTGAGTGTTTATGTCCAACAGAACATTATGGCTGCAGAGGATGGTGTTTCAATAATTGAACAAGCAGGAGAAAATACAAAGAAACTGTTTAACACAAAAGAAACATTCCAGAAATATTTTCTGGTAAAAAGAGTTAACATATCGAAGCTTGTGTGCCCTGAAAGTTTTAAAACGGGCATTGATGAAAACAGAATTTCAAAGAAATAGAAGGTTGAAAGGATTCTAAAACGTTATCACTTCCAACTCTCTTCAGATCTGCCGTGACCTCACCCAGAATTCATAAGCCAAAAGAGAAAACTGAAGTGCTGATAGTGAGTGTTCGCCTACAACTTCCCACCAAAAGCACTGACAGGTAAGATGAGAATGGAAGTAATTGGCTTTGTAATTGTTTGAACTGAACTTTCACTGAATTAATTCAAGCACTGGGTGAATTATCTGGATTAATGATTTTGTCGGAGGAGTCCTAGTCACGAAGGAGATAAAACTCTCGATTTTTTTCCTCTAGAAGAATTCTTTAAACATATCTTGGAACAAAGGAAATGTGTTCACAAGCATTGGAAGTGAATCACAAAATTCAATTCAATTGTGAAAAGTTAGCCAATAGTATTTGATGTTGATAAAAAGAAATATTTAACCTTCTAAACTAAGAGGCTTGGCTGACAATATTGAGATTATGCCTCCTGGTGCTACGGCAACCACACCATCTAAGTAAATGAGCATTTTAACAGCTGAAAGCCTCTTTAAGGCAGTGACATTATTATCAACACACCCTGTGTGAACAAGTGACATTATGTGTGGTTGTGTTTCCATAATTATTCAGGGCTTTTCTTTTATCTATAATGTTAATGGAGTTGGTGTTACTGTAGGGAAGTGGTATAATGTTCCTGCGGCTCTCCACTCATACCCCGGTAATGACTAGAAACAAACGAGCAATGAGCCGGGGAAGTTTTGAACACTCACAGAGAAGGAATAAAGTAGGCACTGACATTACATGTCTTTAAATGATCGCTGTATTGTGGCGTTAGTAAATAGGCCAGACTGATTCTTGCAAGTCGTGACCGAGCAGTACTTATTCAATTTAAGTAAAATGAGACACAGATTATGGAAAAGGGGTGTGGGAGAACAGCCACAGATAAAAATAACTGAGAACTGCTAAGAGTCTTTCTGCTCATATCTCTGATGCTGGATGGCCATAAACATCCACAATCATCTTTATATGCAAAGACTAGAGTCAGGCACACACTCTCATATACAATTCTGCATACACCAATTTATCAAAGAAGTTGTGAGCCACAGGCATCTCTGATACCACTAACATCAGCCTTCCAACTACGCCCTGTTGCCTTGGCAACAGGATGCAAGCAAGCATGGAGAAATCCTGTTGCCTGAGCAACAGGATCTTAAAAAAAAGGAAACAAGGCCTTAAGCTGTGGGTTTCGCTAAGGCTGTAGGTTCAAGCCCTTAGGTGAGATTTCAATCCTATTACAGTGAGATGTATAGAATTTATGCTAAGATTAATTTATCTATTAATGAACAAGTATCTGTGGATGGCTCCTATGTGCAAGGCTCTTCATACAATGATCAAAGCTCACCAGACCTAACTGTACGTGATAGTTAAGGAAGCTGAGCTCCTTAATAGGGAAGTGCACTATCACTTTCCAATCTAAAGGATAATTTATTTGTAAGTTGAAATAAAATGCTGTGACTCAACAGATTAAAACACTCAATATATACATATATACTAAGTGAGCCTATAAAACCCAGTGAGATACTAGTGAAAGTCAAGCCCATTCTTAATTCTCCTCTAGAAGCTATAGTGACGGAGGCAGAAGACTTCAGATCCAGTTTCAAAATGACATAATTTAGAAATTTCAAAGAAATCCCTAATTATTATATTTTTAATTGCTTTTTCTTGACACAGACATTAACCCAGCTTTTGACTAACTCTGTCAATACATACAAAGCATAAGACAAACATTAACAACACATTCATTTGAAAATACAGAGTCTACAACAGGATACTTATTTCACATGGTCATTTCCAAGTAGATAATATTGTGTTTTATAAGAGTTGACTGTGAAAAGTGAATTCCATTGCCCTCTTACTTATTATGGATTCAGAGATGCACACGCCCAAATATAATAAGACATGATTTCCACAAACACTACCATTCACTTCAATCTCTCTCAGTATATACTTGGAGTTCAAATTTTGACATTCGGAACGTACAGTGGAACAACCATCTGGTAAATGGTTTGGCAGTTTCTTATAAAGTTAAGCATAAACCTACCATACGATCCAGCCACTTCATTCCTAGGTATTTACCCAAGAGGAGAAAACAACCACCACAAAATGCATATGTCTAAACAAAGATTTGTACACAAATAAATGTTCCTATCAGCCTTATTTGTAATAGCCAAATACTGGAACAACCCAAATGCCCACAAATCGGTGGATGGAGAAACAAACTGTGGTACAGCTATACAATGAAATACTACTCCACAATAAAAAGGAATGAACTATTGATACACAGGAGCCCTAGCGGCGCAGTGGTTAAGAGCCACAGCTGCTAACTAAAAGGTCGGCAGTTGGAATTCACCAGCCTCTCCTTGGAAACCCTCTGGGGCAGTTCTACTCTGTCCTATAGGGTCACTATGAGTCACAGTCGACAACAGCAACGGGTTTGGGTTTTTTTGGTATTGATATACAAAACAACATGGATGGACCACAAAATAATTATGCTGACTGAAAGAAGCCAAGTAAGAGTACATGTTATATAACCTCATTTATATATAATCCTATAAAATGCAAACTAACCTATACTAGAGAAAGGAGATCAATGATTGCCTGGTGGGGGGTGAGGAGCAGCCGCAACGGCACAAAGAGGCACAAGGAAGGTTTGGGGTGGATATGTTCTCTATGTTGATTGTGATTTAACAGGGACATGCATATTCAAAATGTATCAAATTGCACACTAAATACGTGCAGGTCATTTGGGGTCAGTTATACTCCATTAACACTGTTAAAATAAAAAAATTAAACTTCCACATTCTCATTCAAGAAAAACTGTTCAAAGAGACCACCACATGATCTGTGTGCATTCATTAAAAGGAATATATATATATATATATATATATATATATATATATATATATAAAATACACCATTAAGCTAGTTTTTGGAGCCCTGGTGGTGCAGTGATTAAGTGCTTGGCTGCTAACTGAAACGTCAGCAGTTCAAGCCCATCAGCTGCTCTGTGGGAGAAATATATGGTGGTCTGCTCCCGTAAAGATTACAGCCTAGAAAACCCTACGGGGAGGTCCCATTCTGTTCTATAGCGCCACTGTGAGTCCAAACTGACTCGACAGCAGTGGGATATTTTTTTTTAAAAGAGGGAGAAGTGCCGAGGCTCTCGTGTAGTTGTTTTACTCTTTCATACATGGCACGGAAGAGCCAAAAACAAAACAAATCAAAACTCGACAGGCTTCAGTTTACTTCTACTCTATTACATAGCTTTGCTATCTTCTTTCATACTCTTAACTTGTCATTTAGTTTCTACACATTCTGCAGAATAGATTCACATTTCACACTAATGAACCAAGAAGTCTAGGAAAATCCTAAACAAGTCAGATTGCAAATAACTAGTTTTACTTAATGCCTTTTAAACAATTATAAATGCATTTCGAGTTGTTATCTTTTAATTCAGAGGCCCTGGGGATTACCTGGAAGGAAGTCAGAAAGTTATTAATTTTCTGTCTTTTTTTTGGCATGAAATCACAGGCTGTACTGTATCATTTATTTTCTTCTCAAGTCTATGCCCTCATCTTCCAGTTACACTGTGAGTTCCTTGCAGGAAGGGAGCTTGTCTTAAACCAACCTGCATTCCCTGATGGAAGGTCACGCTGTACTTGCGGTGAGATGGATTGCTTCTGTGTGCCCTTTCTAGCCATGGTCTAGTAACCCCCATGCAAGTGATTGGGTAGGACTGGGAAAATAGGGTAATTGTGGCCCACCAAGGGGATTGGTCAGTTTTGCCAACCCACGGGGCTTGAAATGAGCCACCCCAGAGGAAGGAAAGGAGAGGACCCACCACCACCAAGGAAGAATAGTCTAGTGCGGGACGCATCCTTTTGACCCGAGGTCCCTGCGCTGGGAAGCTTCTGGAGCCAGGAGACTGACAGAGAGAGAGAGAGAGTTGTAACGCTGAAGATGGCGAGAAGCAGTGGCAGAGAAATGGCAGCAGGAGAGACCGGCAGGAGATGGTGTGGTGGGCTTCCCAGCCCACGGAGCGAGCAAGCTGAGTGCCTTTGGGCAGGAGACTTGCTGGCGGAGTGGGGTGCTTCCAGGCACTTACTGGCAGAGCTAAAAGAGCTTTGTGATACTGTCTGAGGAGGGCAGAGGCCGAGGGCCAGGGAGAAGTGTGGCTGCCAGTATGGCTGGGAAGAGGCTGTCCTGATGGAAGAATTGTATCCTGAGCATTTCTGAACTTGAACTGTAACTTGTTACTTCCCTAACAAACCCCATAATCATGAGTATTGTCTATGAGTTCTGTGTGGCCATTGAAATGAATTATCGAATCCAGCAGAGAAGTTGAGAGTGCCATGGGAGGGCTGGTTGGTGTCAGAAGCTGTAAAGATGGCAGAGAGAGGAGGCATGTCTGACCTCTGCCTTATAGGAACCAAACTTGGGCCACTGATCTTGATTCTCCTTCCTCCTCGTGATGTTAGAGGGGGTCAGACTCTGCCCCCATGCTATTTTACAGTACCATATACACAGCACAGCTGCACAAATGTTATTTTAGGTCACCCTGAACCACCCACGGAAGCATCAGTCTCAACCTATGGGCCATTTTTCATTTTCCATCTGTTGACTTGGTTAACCCCATTTTTTTCACTAAAATATTCACTCTGCCGTATCCCCATTTCAATGAGCTTCAGACTGAACTTTTCCTTTCTACTGATTACAATGATTCTACTTTACATTTCTGTAAAACGTCAGCTAGTAACCAAATTTTTAAAGGAGTCCCTGGTGCTAAGAGTGGTTAATACAATATCCTTAGCCAGTAGCCAAAAGGTTGGAGGTTTGAGTTCACACAAAGGCACCTGGGAAGAAAGGCTTGGTGATCTACTTAGGAAAAACCAGCCACTGAAAACCCTAAGGAGCACAGTTCTACTCTGACACACCTGGGGTCTCCATGAGTCAGAATCGACTTAATAACAACTGGTTTTAGCTTTTTTAAAACTATTTCAAGCTCTAAAATACCTAGTACATGTACTTCTTTTGTTTTTGAAAGGTTGAGCATCAATTGAATTCTTGCAAATGAGACAGTTTCTCATAAGTACTTTTAGAAAAAAATTAAGTAGAATTACTTGGCAGAGCAAAGATTCCTAAGTTCATTTGATTGGAAATTTTGCTTTTAATATAAAATTCTCTAGAATTGGGAAATGCACCACGTCATAATTTATTTTTGTACTAAAATACTTGTTTTGAATCTTTCCTATACATTTAATCAATTATATCAATGAGTAAAGCATCTAATAATAAGGGGAAAAAGTGTCTTTTGATGATGTTCTTAAAAATACAGGCAATCATAAACTTAAAAAAATGGGGTACTTATATTCCAAAAGGGCACATTAATTATTTTGAAGGGCAAGCATGTGGAACATTTGCCTATGGAAATACTGTTACAGGCAGTGAATAGAGTTCCAGCCAGCTCACAAAAGCTGATTGTACTCACTATGTGCTTACGTAGAAGTTATGATGAAGAGGACATGCCCCCTTTCACAGTGCCAGGAGTTCAGACTCCCAGATCTACAGCCAGGCACACACCTCCCACCTCTGCCCCTCGCTTGCTGGACTGAGGGAGGAAGAGCTTCCATTTCCAGGCTCCTGTGTGTGGCCTCCTTGTCTGCAGAAATTAAATGGGTAAGGGATGAATGCAGTCATGGGAAGTCAGGAGGTGGGTAATGGTGAATCCTTGGGGGATCTCCTAACTCAGATCCCAAGTCCCTGCAATAATCTGTTTTGGTTCTCCTTGAAGTTTTGGACAGTTTCTTTTCCCATTGCCCTTACTGTTACTTCTTACCATGGCTTCTCTGCATTTGGAACCACTAAATAAAATTATGAGGTCTTATAGGTTTTCTTTGATGATCTCTCTGGTAGATCATGTACTTTGTTGGGTCTTCCTCGGGCTTTGTTACCAAAAACACTGAGAAAGAGTTAGGAAGTTGAAAGGCTCCACCCTATGCCTTCTGGAACCTCATTCAGAGAAGAAAGTTATCAGTGATGTTGCATCTTTGACTAAACGAAAAGATGATTTGTCTACATGAACCTTCCTTTTCCACCCCAACTGAATCCCTCAAGATTTTGCCGGGTAGGTTCTTTATTCCTAAATCCATTTTATTCATGTTCTTCCCATTCCAGCACCCTCAGACAGGTGTGGACAATGGTTCCTCTTAGGCTGCCCAGCATGCATCCTGCTCCTTCAGCAAGGGCACCCTGACAGACGTGAAGGGGCTGTTGATCAAGGAGCTCAGCTCTCCTGATAGCAGTAAACATGGCTCTGATTCAAGCCAGGCCCATGTGACTCTCTCCAAACTTTGAATCCTAAGAAAGGCAACACAAAATGGGAAAAAACAAGCTGGCAGCTGATTCATCCCAACATGAGTGTTCCTATGAGTCTGCCATGAAAGCCTCCTCCCCAGACTTCAGGGGCTGCTCCTATCCTGGGTTCTCTGGGTTCTTAATTATGTGAGCCACCCACAGCCTTCTAACGAGTTCCACCTTTTGCTAAAGTCAGCCAGAGTCAGGCTCTTTTGCTTCCATCCAAAAAGCACTGGCCGGCAAAGCACACCTGCAGCCTTAGTCTTTTGTCACACTGTCGGGATGCGGCCAGTTGTCTAGCCTGAGTCATCAGCAGCTCCCAAGCATGCCGATGGCACCTCTGCTGAGGGGTGGTCCCAGCCTCGCCTGGCGTCTGAGCCTCACAGCTGTTTGGTAGTCCTTCTGCCTCCCTCTGCCCAGTTCCTTTCCCATCTCTATAACGGTTGTCTGTAATTTATCACTCTCCTCAAGTCTGTATCGTCCTCTCAGCAGATGACCTCAAACATCACCTGATACTAAGCAGAAACCACCAAGTATAATCTTCTTTGGTATCCCTCTACTCTACTTCTCTACATTAATGTCATCTTCTGCTCCCTTTCCCCAGACTCAGAGAAAGGCTTGTTCCTTCATCTTTCCCAGGCCCACTCCTCTGGCTCCAAGCTACTCTGGGACTGTACACCATCAATTAACTCTTTTCCTTTTCAATCCGTCCTCTGCATTGGCTTCTTCCTCTCAGTCCCAAACACCCTGATGTTGCCCTGACTCTGGGAGGCCCTTTTCCATCAAACATCCCCTTGAACTACTGCCTCGGCTCCCTCCTCACTTTCGTGCCCTGTCTTCGCTTGCCCCCCATTCTGGTCTCCATCACTTCTCAGAAACCACCATCAGCCTTCATCTCCCACCCAACCCCCACCTTGCACCACTGACGCGGCTCTCACAAAGGCCACTAGGGACTTCCAGAAGGCCAAATCTAATCATTTCTTTTTAGTCCTCACTCAGAGGGACAACTATCTCAGAAACTGCTAAACCCCTTTGTGTTGAGTCGATCCCGACTCATAGCGACCCTACAGGACAGAGTAGAACTGCCCCATAGGGTTTCCAAGGAGCAGCTGGTGGATTCAAACTGCTGATCTTCCAGTTAGCAGCTGCAGCACATAACCACTGCACCACCAGGGATCCTAGAAACTGCTAGTTGTCCCAAAATAACCACTTCTCCTTCCTTTTAAAATAACAACAACAATAAAAAAAACCTGTTGCTGTCAAGTCAATTCCAACTCATGGCAACCCTACAGGACAGAGTTAGCAAGGCTGTAATCTTTATGGAAGCAGACTGCCACATCTTCCTCCCGCAGAGCGGCTGGTGAGTTCGCACCACCAACCTATTGGTTAGCAGCCAAGTGCTTTAACCACTGTGCCACCAGGGCTCCTTTTAAAATAGAATCCTCCAAACATATTCCATATTGGTCATATGACCACATTCTGGCCAATGGTATGTGAGCAGAAATGAGGAGCGCAACATCTGGGTCATGTCTTTAAAAGGGAAGGCTATCCTTCCACCTTGCCTTCCCATCTCCTGCTGGCCAGGATGTGGATGTGGTGTGTGAGTCACATTTGCCATGAGGATCAGAACAATACCCTGGGGATATGGAGGAACAAGACAGAAGGAGGTAGGGGTCCCAGATGACCTTGTGGAGCATAGCTTCCCTACCTTCCTGGTCTACCCTTGAACTCAGAGAGTCTAAGTGACTTGCCAAAGGTCACCAAGCAAGAAAAAGGCAGAGCTAGACTGAAGCCCAGGTCCAAACTTAGCATGTTTCCAGTCTGCTGCTCGGTAAACTATAATCGGTGCTGGGAGGGTTGGCTCGAACCGCGTCTGCCACCACATGCCCAGGGTAACTTCTGGCTAGCAGTTTTCAATGGAGACACCAATAGCTCAGCTCTGTAAAGGAGGCCAAGCTGTACATACCTTGTTTGGGATTGCCTGTCTCCTCCTGAAGCACTAAAACTTCTCTTTAAAATGCCTGAAACAACAAAATAAGCAGAAATATCTTTACATTTTTCCTCTGCAAATATCTTCCTTCCTTCCTTCTTTCCTTCCTCCCTCCCTCCCTTCCTTGTTTAACAACAACATTGTACTTCTGCTGTTATCTGAGCTCTTGGAGCTATTTCACACATTGGAAAGACCGCCTTGGTTTGTGAAAGCATCAGCTGAAAATATAATGCTACAAATTACTATTTACTTGGCACGTTTGTTTGTCTTTTTCAAAGAAAATGCACTAAACAAAGAAACTCCATTCTTAATAGCTAACAAAGTACAATAAAATACCTACGTCATAGTCATCCTAAAGCCCTGGCCGAGGCAGCTACAGGTCACCACATGCAAACTGAAGGGTCCAGTTTCTCTTTTCCCATTTCCCCACTGGCCACCCACACTGTTGCCAGGGACATACAACTCTGAATTCATCTCAACGCAGTCAGCGATGAACTGCTTCCAGAATTTGCTACATATGTTAATATGCATGAATACTCTTCCGATAAAATATTTATGTTTTCCCAATCACAAATCAAGACACTTTATCTACTAGGCAGAGATTTACAGGGGAAATAGGACAGAATGTTGGAAATTAGGATTGTCCCAGAAAATCTGGAACATCTAGTCACCATTTTGACGGACCAATTAATTTTGGAAAGGGACAAAGAATTTATCTAAATCCTTAGGGTCCTACTTTGATCCTTAGAGAGACTATTTTAAGCCTTTCTTTTTTTTTTTAATGAGATTTTCATAGTATAGTCATCGAGGGAAAGGAATTATTTACACTTAATTTATTTCAGAGTATTTCTATCTATCCTTTTTAATATTTCATCGACTTACTCTTTTGGAAATATTTTTCTCTCCATTTTCTATCGTAACTTCTCTTTTCTTTCAGTTTCAGACTTGTTGAGTGTATTTGATCCTATCCTTCCTTACAGTCTTTAAATTTCTATATATACATTTTTTTTCTTCTTTTTCTTTCTCATACACCAGTGTGACTATTTTCTTTACTGTTTCAAGTTAAGAGTAGGATTAGCACATGAACTGAAGTTATATATCATATTATTTTCATGGTTCTGAAAAATTAAAGTATTTCTCTTATTTGTAGGGTTCTAAATATATCCCTTTATATTATGTAAATTAAACTATACAAAAACTAGTCTACGCCAAGGCTAATTTCTTCTCCAGACTTCTAATCCCTCTAATCAACAGACTCTTGAAAGGTCACTTCTATTATTCCTATGATTATTCAGGCTGCTTCCAAATTGGTTATCTCAACTCCCCCATTTAGATCCTGCATTTGCTGAGAGAAATAATGAAACTATAGATTTGACAGCTGAGGGAATGGAGACCACAGGGCTGGTTCTGGTTAGACCTTGGGGTCTGTCAGAGTGGCATACATACCTGTCCTAATTAGCACTGCACCTGAAAATAAACCACTGAGTTATATACATAATGACATTTTCTAGACACTGGTATGATTTCCAAAGCACTATCTGCTGAAATCCCACAAATGGCAAACTGGTAAAGAAAGCTTACTGAATGTAGACTCTTTCAAAGGGCTTGAACTGGAGCTGCTGGAGTTATCCGAAATGTCCAACTCATCATCAAGCTCTGAATATATATCTGCACATTAATTTAAAAAAGGAAATGAATGAACCTTGAAGCAGAACAGAGTCGAGAGTGTATTCAATGCGGGCACCTTTTCACTAGGAGTACCTTTCTCAATACTTTCCAGGTTGAAGTTATCATCTGACAGGATTCCGTCACAGGCCCTGTCTTCGTCCTTACCACAGGGCGCTTGGAAGCCTTCAGGTGGCAGGTCTGCGCTTTCTGAAAGCTCACTCTTCAGGCTGGCCGCTCCACTGCTGCTGCTACTCAAGCTTGCCTTCTCGAAGGTTTCCTGGAAAGAGGAATTCCATTGTTAATAGCTTCTTCCTCTCTCCTTCCTTCTGGGGGACTCACAACTTGCTAGAACATATTTTAAAAGGCTTAAAATATCGTTACAAATATTTGATGCAGAAGTAGCATCAGCCATTCTACCGACACACTTGCCATGGAATCCATTCAGTCCACAAATCACAAAAAGTAATTAGTCTGCAAGCTACCACTGGACCAAGAATGACGTGTCAAGAGTGCTTAGTACAAAGGCCTGTATGATCTGGTGAACGAAACTGTACCACAAGAAGTAGACTATATATCTAAAAGTTTATCTCTTTTATGTTATTTTTAAAATATTTGCTACTGAATCTTTTCAGCACCATAGTAGATGATATATGTAAGGTTTACTTTCTTCAAACTTCAAGGGAAATTTGTAGCAGAGGGAAGCCTGGACATAGAGAGTGAAGTGAAGTCCCTGAAAGATGAAGAGCTGCAGTGAAGGGGACTTTCAAATCCCTTGGCACTCCACACTACTGCCAGGCCTGAACCCCCTCTGCACAGGCTACTCCAGAATCCTCCAAAGCTGCCTTGAGCACTTTTCTTGTGATGACACCAGGAAGTCACGGACCTCGCTGTGTGATTCCACGTTCCTAATCGGTATTATTAGAAGCTGAAAACTTACGTCTGAAGATTCAATAAGAAAAAAAGAAGAAGAGGAAAAAAAAAAAAAAAAAAGGATTAATCCCACTGAATGCTGGAAGCTTTGATTTTTCTAAGAAAAACTACATATGACTCAGCAGGAAAATACTCTTTCTTTATTTACTGAGGTAATTAAATGGGATAGGTGGTGGCAAGTGTGGAGAACCTTCTTAGGCTGTGGGGCTAAACGGCGCTGATAAACCTAACAAGCCTGACAAACGACAAAGAAAGCGAGGCTGTGAATGAAGAAAGAATAACAGGTGGGGGAGTATAAGAGGAACGTAAAAGGCTGCATTTATTGAAGGAGAAAGAATCCCACTCATGAATGGTCTTCACCAAAACCAAACCCATTGCCAGGGAGTCAGTTCTGACTCCTAGCGATACTAAAGGACAGAGCAGAATGGCCTCATAGGGTTTCCAAGGAGTGGCTGGTGGATTCGAACTGCCAGTCTTTCGGTTAGCAGCCAAGCTCTTCACTGCTGTGCCACCAGGGCTCCTGAATTGCCGTAGGGGTTGTTTAGTCACAAGTCACAATACCCATTGGTGAGACAGGGTTGTGTTTATTTTTCAAATACTTTTCTCTTTAATTAAAGTGACACCCCACAGCTTCAAGGGGAAGGTTTCTAGAAACTCGGTGTTCGTGCAGAATTTAAGATTTTATGGGAGACTGAAGTAAACCTCTGGAAGCTGTCATGTTTTCATGTTCTGTGTTTACTACGTGAGATGAAAGAGAACATCAAAGATATTTTGTGCATCTTAAGTTAGTGTTAGTGCAAACCAGCCAATCATTATCTCTTTTTCTTGAGAGTCTTTTCAGTGTTCCTTTCCTCAAAGTTTCATCCAAATGCTTAGAGAGATTTCTTCTTCGCTGAAGCTACCCGTTGAAAAACCCGTTGCGATCAAGTTGAACCCAACTCATAGTGACCCTATAGGACAGGATAGAACTGCCCCATAGAGTTTCCGAGGAGTGCCGGTGGATTTGAACTGCCATCCTTTTGGTTAGCAGCCGTAGCTATTAACCACTACACCAGCTATATGCAGGTAAAGGAGCGTTTTAATTTTCTGTGTCTAGCTCTCCATCCAATGTTCAAAGTCTTCCTCCTTTTATGACACAAAAATGTTAATTCCTGCCCTGCTTTATGGGTCCAGCCTGGTGTGCTAACTTAGAACCTGAAGTGGGAAATGCCTTGAGTATCCTTTATTTAATCCACTTAGCAGAAGTGAATGAATGCTCCTCAGAAAAATTTCAATGCCTAATGCTAGCTAACAAGGGGCTTCCAATGCCAGGCTTAATTCTGCCCAAAACTGTACTGCAAAACCCACTGAGCCACTCAGCCTCCTCCATAGCCTACTTTTTCTGCCCTCAACATTCTTGTTCTAATTATCCTCAACTGAAGTCATTATAAATTTACATAAAAATGAAGATTCAATTTAGGACCTTCCTCTCTTCAAGACCTTTCTTATTCTACATGTAATCTCCTGCCCTATTCTAAAGACCGCAACCTGCATTAACAACCCTCAAAGGACTATATGGAATCAGCTCCATAGCAACTGGTTTGAAGGACTGCATACCCAAGATGTGTCAATGCTATGAATGCTGGAATAAAGATGAGAGGTAATTTGTGAGTTGAGAAAACTTTTTCTTGCATTGATGCAACCAGGTGCTGAAATCCATGTGTCTAAAACTGGCGGTACTTCAGCAAAGGCTTTCCCTCCCTTAACAATAGCCATGAATAAGGTATCAGTGGAAGACATTTTTCTTTGAGCAAATCAAGAGCAAGGAAAAGCTATGACTCCCAATACAAGTGATGCCAGGCTTGAGAAGGTCTGACTTGTAACCAATGCCCAAGAACAAGTTGGGTTGTAAGTCAATGGTCACTTGTAACTACCAAAACCACATCCATACATTATGGGGTGTTTGCCTCATTTCTGATAAAGGGGAATTTACAGTCTGGGAGAGTTGCTCTTTCAGACTCTGTAAGTATGGAAGGTATGGCAAAATAAAAGAATGCAGTTTGTTTTGGTTTAAAATCTTGATTTCTGTAACAGTCTTTTGCAGCAGATTTTACTTCAAAAAATCTACATAGTCTTTGAACTTGCTATAAACCATATGCCACTGTAGGAACACTTTCCCTACTATGATTTCCAGTTTTTCATTTTGAATATTTGGTACCCAGCTCATTATTCAACTTGCTCCTTGGAGAACTGAGGGCTATTTTAGTCCCTTTTAAATCCCTCGGGTGCTTTGTGAATTCTGGGCCTTGCATAACACCTGGCACACAGCAAACACTTAATAAAGAGCTGTTGAGACCAAAGGGAGAGTTGTTGTTGTTAGGTGTCGTTGAGTTGGTTCTGACTCATAATGACCCCATGTACAACAGAATGCAACACTACCCAGTCCTGTACCATCCTCACAATCTTTGCCACGTGTCTGTCAGTTTGTCGTGCTACGGTGGCTTGCGTGTTGCTGTGATGCTGGAAGCCATAACTCTGGTATTTCAAATGCCAGCAGGGTCACCCATGGTGAACAGATTTCAGCAGAGCTTCCATACTAAGACAGACTAGGAAGAAGAATCTGGCGGCATACTTCTGAAAAATTGGCCAGTGAAAACCTTATAAATAGCAGCAGAAATTGTCTGGTATAGTGCCGGAAGATGAGCCCCTCTGGTTGGAAGGCACTCAAAACATGTCTAGGGAAGAACTGCCCCCTCAAAGTAGAGTCAACCTTAATGACATGGATGGAGTCAAGCTTTCAGGACCTTCATCTGCTGATGTGGCATGACTCAAAAGGAGAAGAAATACCTGCAACATCCATTAATAATCAGAACCTGGAATGTACAAAGTATGAATCTGGGAAAATCAGGAGTCATCAAAAATGAAATGGAACCCATAAACATTGATATCTTGGGCATTTATAAGCTGAAATGGACTGGTATTGGCCATTTTGAATCGGATAAGTCTAAGGTCTACTATGCCGGGAATCACAAATTGAAGAGGAATGGCGTTGCATTCATCGTCAAAGGGAGAGAAGGACCAGAAAAGAAGGTAAGGTAACTTAGAGGATGAGTGGGTTTTGTGATTTCTGTGTGGTTTTTTTTTTGTTTGTTTGTTTGTTTTTCTTGCCCCTTTATCCAGGAGTCTACACTGTGAAGTTTCTCTAAGAACTGAAAGAGCCATTTAGTGATACAACCCCTGTGCACATCATAGAGGTAGGATTTACAACACATAGGAAAATCACATCAGATGACAAAATGGTGGACAACCATATAACACTGGGAATCATGGACCAGGCAAGTTGACATATATTTTGGGGGGCCACAAATCAATCCACAACAGCTACTAAAGGGAGTTAGGCAAAAGAGGGCAGCCTTGGGGAATGGAATTTGGCTTCGTTATGTTTTTTTAATTTTCTTATTATTTAGGATTTTTTAAGGAGTAGGAGAGGGAGTTCACCATATTCATTCAGCATCTGTACCTCCTAGGAACGGATGGACACATTCTGTGTATCAATATGGCAGCAAGGAAAATACAATGCAAATCAGACAATAAAATTATCACTGATATGGAAATCACCACCATTATAGAAGATGCTGCCTGTCAGAGTGCTAGTATAGGCACAATTATGTTTAGCTCGGTTTTTCTCATTATAATGTAATTTTTTTAAGTGTGCAGCAGATCATAATACATTTTCAGTTGAATAGCAATCCTAACAGTAACAGACTGACATTGCCCAAATTAACTGCAGCAGTAAAGAAAGAAATAAGGGAGCTTATTTTATTAAAATGAGTGCAATTTCTAAAATTGCCCAGAATGTTAATTTTATAGGGAGAAAGAGAACAAAGAAAGCAAGAGACAAATATAAAGCATAATGCCAGCTATATCCTAAAAATTCTTTACTTTAGAACCATAAAAAATGTACTATTTCTTTTGTGTTATGAAACATTTATATTCTATTTGTGCTATATCTTTACCCGGTTTCTTCCAGTTCTTTAGTTAATAACTGTGTCCTCAAATATATAAATTCAGGGCACCAGGTGCTTACCAGAAATTCATCTGGCCTAGGTGATCTTTTATCAGTGGCAACTACATTCTGCACCTTTCATGGATGATGACACAGAGAAAATTCAAAATAGGAGGCAGATAACTGACCTATTATTGCACATAAACTTGGTTCCTATATTTCAAAGTATACAGAAAATCAGCCAGTGTGGTCAGCTGGCTGAAGGGCCATGAAGACCCAGGCAACCACTGAGTGAACTGCCCACTAGAGCTGATGAAATGGCGAGGGTCTTCTCCAGGATCTCCTTCTGGGAGACTTGGCCTTGCCACCTCCGTAGGTAGGAAATGAAACATGCCTGGAGGCTGGTCACTTGCTATGACAGATCGAAATCTTTCAACCCCAACGTTGTTTGGATGATAAATCTTGTCTAATTTTGTTTGTGAAATCCTGAAGCATCTCCCTTCTCCACATGCTCCACATATCAAGTAGGAGAGCAATAATGTTAAAATTAAACTAGAAAAGCTGGTTTTTTAGGGCCCTGAAAATAGCTAAATTTATAAGGTTTCTATAATAAAAGGAAAACATTATTTCTCAAGTTTGGATCTTAATTATTAAGTTTTATTTTGAACTTCTTAACAAAAACATTCATACAAAGCTAAAAATATTCAATATAAATAATCTTAATTTTCCCCCCATGACATAATTATGATTCCACTATTATCATGATATTATCTTAATTAGAAGTTCTTGAAAGCACTACGGCATATCAATGAGCTGTCACTAAATGAAATAAATTAGGGCATGGATTGAGCATTACAATTCAATCTAAAAATCCAGTATCGAATTTAACCATGCTCGATAATGTTTGACCTATCCCCTACCATCTACTACTAACCTAGTATCAGCAGTGGGTCCTCTATTATTCCTAACTAAAAGACAGATTTTCTAGAATTAATAATGCTAATAAAGAGGAGGAGAACAGTGTTATAATCTGAAAGTATCACTTATTAAAAATACAGAAGATACGGTAAACAACATTTACTGACCGCCATTTTGTTCCATGACTGCAGGCTAACCTACAAATGGAACTGAATGTGTAGGTTAATATCACTAAAAGAATATCAAATGAGGCTAGAATCAGGTTATTCCATTTAACATCTCAAAGAAACAATGCACAGAGAATCATCAAGTGGTCAAGTTGTATGACATTCTAATTTGGATTGCTCAAAAGCAAGAAACATAACTGAACACCAGCAATGCTTAATGCATTACACAGTATGGAATTAGACATAGGTATTATCAACCTATGTTTCATAAACGAACCCCACAAATCAGAACGCCACTGTTTCATTTTAACACAGAATTATATAAGGAAAGGTCTAGTTCTTTTTAAACTACACACATAGCATATGACACCAAAATATCAAACAGATTAAGTACCAGTAGAGAACAAACTAAAAATCGAGGAAAAAATCACCATTATCTTTTGCCTGGTCCATTGTAATCTCCTCTTGACCCACTTCCCTGCTTCCACTCTTGGCCGTTAGAAGACCATTCATACACAGCAGCTGACTATATCATTTTAAAACACTTTCTTACCCCTTGCTCAAAACCCATATCACTCAAATTGTCATAGATTGAACTATGTCCCCCCAAAATATCTGTCGACTTGGCTAGGTCATGACTCCCATATTATATGATTGTCTACCTTTTATCATCTGATCTGATTTCCCTATGTGTTGTGTATTCTATCACTATGATGTAATAAGATGGATTAGTGGCAGTTATATTGATAAGATCTACAAGATTAGATAGTGTCTTTAGCCAATCTCTTTTGAGATATAAAAGAGAGAAATGAGCAGAGAGACATGGGGACCTCATACCACCAAGAAAGCAATGCTGGGAGCAGCGCGTGTCCTTTGGACTTGAGGTTCCTCTGCTGAGATGCTCCCAGACCAAAGGAAGACTGATGACAAGGACCTTCCTCCAGAGCTAACAGAGACAGAAAGCCTTCTCCTGGAGCTGATGCCCTGAATTTGGAGTTATAGCCTACTAAACTGTGCAAGAATAAATTTCTCTTTGTTAAAGTCATCTACCTGTGGTATTTCTGTTATAGCAGCACTAGATGATTAAGACAGAATTTGGTACTGAGAATGGGTTGCTGCTCTAACAGATACCTAAAATGTGGAAGTGGTTTTGAAGCTGTGAATGGATAGAGGACTGGAAGCAGCAGACAACCAGAAGCAGCAGAGGACCAGCAGTGGCAGAGAAGCAGAAGAACCAGGAGACTAGCGAGAGATGACACTGGAGCTGACCCACAGAGCAAGAGAGCTGACTGCCTGTACGCAGGAGGCTTCCTGGTGGAGTAGGGTGCCTTCAGGCACTTACTGGTTGAGCTAGGCTTGCTGACCCAAAGAGTGAGAGAGCTGAATACCTTCCAGCTGAAGTTTACTGGAGGAGTGGGGTGCCTCCAGGCACTTATCAGTGGAGCTACAGAGCTTTGGAACACTTGCCCCAGCAGGGCAGATGCAGGCAGATGCAGGCATGAGGCCTGAGGGCTGACAAGCCAAGAAACCAGGAAGCAGAAGCTGAAGAGACAAGGAACACAGGAAGCCAAGCGTCCTCTGTCTCAAAAGGTATGGCCAGGACCTCTGGAGTTTCAAAGGGTGGAGCCATGGCCTCTGGTGTTTCCAAGGGTGGGGTTGCCACTCAGACAGACTAGCAGAATGGTGTGCCTAAAGCTGAGGGAGCAGAGTTGCTGTCCCAGTGGGCTGGAAGGTGGAGCTGAAGCCCAGGGCCAAGAGGCCTCCACTCAAAATTTGGAGAGTGTGGTCAATACCCAGAGTCTGGAGGGCAGGACTACCAAGTAAATGGTCTCAGAGAACAGGGGATTATTTGCAAAGCTTTGAGGGATAATGTAATGTGTTCTGCTGACTTGCTTGGTGACTGTTATGCCTTCTTTGCCTCCCATTTCTCCTATTGGTAATGGAAATGTCTAGCTTTACCTGTTCTGCCACTGTACTTTGGAAGCAGATAACTTCTGTTCTAGATTTCACAGATGAAGAAGAATTTTTTTTTTTTTTTTTTTTTTTATTGTACCTCAGGTTAAGGCTCACAGAACAGTTTCCCACAAAACAGCAGCATACTGTTCCATGATATTGGTCAACAACCCCACAACATGTCAACCCTCTAACCTCTCAACCCCCCTTTTTGGTGAAAATACACATAGCCAAAGATACACCACCTCAAAAATCTCCACATGCACAGTTCAGCAACACCGACCACGCCCTTCCAATTGTGCTGTCACTCTCACTCAAGATGAAGGCCTACAGAACAAAACAGCTTCTCATTCAACAGTTACTACAAATGTTGCCCTATGACAATGGACAACAATCTCACAACACATCAACAATATCCTTACTCAACCTTGGCTTTCCCCTCACCAGCTTCCCCATCCCCTTCTGCCCTCTGGCCCCTGTCACTGGACAACTGTACCTCGTTAGTCTTATTTGGTTTTACGGGGCTGTCCACTCCCAGGCTGAACAGTGAACCTCGGAGATAACTTCACCACTGAGCTAAAAGGGTGTCTGGGGGCCATACCCTCGGGGTTTCTCCAGTCTCCTTTAGGCCAGTAAATCTGGTCTTTTTTTTTTTTTTTTTTGTGAGTTAGAATTATGTTCTACATCCTTCTCCAGCTCTGTTGAGAACCCTCTGTTGTGATCCTGGTCAGAGCAGTCAGTGGTGGTAGCCGGGCACCATCTAGCTGTACTGGACTCAGGCTGGTGGCGGCCTTCGTAGCTGTGGACAATTAGTCCTTCGGACTAATCATTTCCTTTGTCCTGTTCTCTTCATTCTCCCTTGCTCCCGAAGGGATAAGACCAGTAGAGTATCTTAGATGGCTGCTCACAGGCTTTTAAGACCCCAGACACTACTCACCAAGGTAGAATGTAAAACATTGTCTTTATAAGCTGTGCCAAGCCAATTGAGCTAGATGTTCCCCGAGACCATGGTCCCCACAGCCCTCCGCCCAGCAATTCAGTCCCTCAGGGAGTTTGGATGTGTCTACGGGGCTTCCATGACCTTTCCTTGTACAACTTGTGCTCGTTTCCCCTGTATTGTGTACTGTCTCACCCTTTACCCAAGATACCACTTATCTATTGACTACTTAGTATTTCCCCCCCGAACCCTCCCATCTCTGGTAACCAACAAAGATTGTTACATTTTGTGTGTGAACTTTTTCATGGGTTTTTACAATAGAGGTCTCATACAGTATTTGTCCTTTTGTGATTGACTTATTTCACTCAGCATAATGTCCTCCAGTTTCATCCATGTTATGAGATGCTTCAAGATTCATTGTTGTTCCTTCTCATTGCATAGTACTCCATTGTCTGTATGTACCATAGTTTGTTTATCCATTCATCTATTGATGGGCATCTAGGTTGTTTCCATCGTTTTGCTATTGTGAACAATGCTGCCATGAACATAGGTGTGCATATGTCTATTCCAGTGACGACTCTTATTTCTCTAGGATATATTCCTAGGAGTGGGATTGTTGGATCGAATGGTATGTCTATTTCTAGCTTTCTGAGGAAGCGCCATATCATTTTCCAAAATGGTTGTATCATTTTGCATTCCCACCAGCAGTGTATAAGAGTTCCCATCTCCCCGCAGCCCCTCCAACATTTGTTATTTCCAGTGTTTTTGATTCCTGCCAGTAATGCCGGGGTGAGATGGTGTCTCATTGTGGTTTCAATTTGCATTTCTCTAATGGCTAGTGATCGCGAGCATTTCCCCATGTGTCTGTTGGCCATTTGAATGTCTTCTTTGGTGAAGTGTCTGTTCATTTCCTTTACCCATTTTTTAATAGGATTATTTGTCTTTTTGTTGTAGAGGTGTTGGATTTTCTTGTAGATTATGGAGATTAGACCTTTGTCTGACTTGTACTGTCCAAAAATTTTTTCCCAGTCTGTAGGTTCTCTTTTTACTCTTTTGGTGAAGTCTTTTGAAGAGCATAGATGTTTCATTTTTAGAAGACTGCAGTTATCTAGCTTATGTATTGGGGTTTGTGCGTTGATGGTTATGGTTTGTATCCTGTTAATGCCATGTATTAAGGCCTGAAGTGTTGGTCCTATTTTTTCTTCTATGAACTTTATAGTTTTAGGCTTTATATTCAGCTCTTTGATCCATTTTGAAGTAGTTTTTGCATACAGCATGGGGTATGGGTCCTGTTTCATTATTTTGCAGATGGATATCCAGTTTTGCCAGCACCGTTTGTTAAAAAGACTGTCTTTTCCCCATTTGATGGACTTTGGGCCCTTGTCGAAGATCAGGTGACTGTAGGTGGATGGATTTACATCTGGCTTTTCAATTATGTTCCATTGATCAATGTATCTGTCGTTGTACCAGTACCAGGCTGTTTTCACTACTGTAGCTGTATCATAGGTTCTGAAGTCAGGTAGTGTGAGTCCTCCAACTTTATTCTTCTTCTTCAGTAGTGCTTTACTTATTCGGGGCTTCTTCCCTTTCCATATAAAGTTAATGATTACTTTTTCCATCTTTTTGAAGAAGGTTGTTGGTATTTGGATCGGGATTGTGTTGTATTTGTAAATTGCTTTTGGTAGAATTGTCATTTTCACAATGTTGAGTCTGCCTATCCATGAGCATGGTATGTTTTTCCATTTATGTAGATCCCTTTGGGTTTCATGCAGCAGTGTTTCGTAGTTTTCTTTGTATAGGTCTTTTATATCCCTGGTCAGATTTATTCCTAAGTATTTTATCTTTTTAGGGGCTATTGAAAATGGTATTGTTTTCTTGATTTCCTTTTCATCATTCTCCTTATTGGTGTATAGGAATCCAACTGATTTTTGAATGTTTATCTTCTATCCTGCTACTCTGCTGAATCTTTCTATTAGTTCCAGTAGATTTCTCATGGAGTCTTTAGGGTTTTCTACGTATAGCATCATATCATCTGCAAACAGGGACAGTTTAACTTCTTCATTACCAATTTGGATGCCCTTTATTTCTTTTTCTTGCCTTACTGCTCTAGCTAGAACTTCCAGCACAATGTTAAATAGGAGTGGTGATAAAGGGCATCCTTGTCTTGTTCCTGTTTTCAAGGGGAATGTTTTCAGCCTCTCTCCATTAAGAATGATGTTAGCCATTGGTTTTGCACAGATGCCCTTTATTATGTTGGGAATTTCCCTTCTATACCTATTTTATTGAGAGTTTTTATCAGGAATGGGTGTTGGACTTTGTCAAATGCCTGTTCTGCGTCAATTGAGATGATCATGTGATTCTTTTCTTTCCTTTTATTTATGTGGTGGATTACGTTGATTGATTGTCTAACGTTGAACCATCCTTGCATACCTGTTATGAATCCTACTTGGTCACGGTGTATTATTTTTTTGATATGATGCTGAATTCTATTGGCTAGAATTTTGTTCAGAATTTTTGCATCTATATTCATGAGGGATATTGGTCTGTAATTTTCTCTTTTTGTGACGTCTTTGCCTAGTTTTGGTATCAGCGTTATGCTGGCTTCATAGAATGAATTTGGAAGTGTTGCTTCCTCTTCTATGCTCTGAAATAGCTTGAGTAGTACTGGTACAAGTTCTTCTGCAAATGTTTTGTAGAATTCTCCAGTGAAGCCATCTGGGCCAGGGCTTTTTTTTGGTTGGGAGTTTTTTTATTACCTTTTCAATCTCTTCTCTTGTTATGGGTCTGTTCAGATTTTCAACATGACTTTGTTGTAGTTTGGGTAGGCCGTGTGTTTCTAGAAATTTATCCATTTCCTCTAGGTTTTTAAATTTGTTGGAGCATAGCTTTTCATAATATTCTGTTATAATCCTGTTTATTTTAGTTGGGTCTGTTGTAATGTCCCCCATTTCATTTCTTATTTGGGTTATTTGTGTCCTCTCCTGTTTTTCTTTTGTCAGTCTGGCCAGTTGTTTGTTGATTTTGTTGATTCTTTTAAAGAACCAACTTTTGGTTTTGTTGATTCTTTCTATTGTTTTTCTGGTGTCTATTTCAATTATTTGTGCTCTGATCTGTACTATTTCCTTTCTTCCAGTGGTTGTGGGCTTTTTTTGGTGTTCTCTTTCTATTTGTTTGAGTTCTGTAGTTAATGTTCTTTTTTGATATGTGCATCTATTGCTATAAATTTTCCTCTGAGAACTGCCTTTGCTGTGTCCCAAAGGTTTTGGTATGATGTGTTTTCATTCTCATTTGATTCTAGGAATTTTTTTATTCCATCTCTCATTTCTTCTATTACCCAGTGATGTGTAAGCAGGGCATTATTCAGTTTCCATATAATTGATTTTTTTTCCTGGCTCTTCTATTGTTAATTTCTACCTTGATGGCATTGTGGTCAGAGAAGATATTTGAATTATCTCAACGTTTTGGATCTTGTTGAGGATTGCTCTGTGGCCTAAGATGTGGTCTATTCTGGAGAACATTCCATGTGCATTGGAAAAGAATGTGTACTTTGCAGTGGTTGGATGGAGTGTTCTATATATGTCTATGAGGTCCAGTTGGCTGATTGTGTCCTTTAGGTCTTCTGTATCTTTGCTGAGTTTCTTCTTAGTTGTTCTGTCCTTTACTGAGAGTGGTGTGTTGAAGTCTCCTACTATTAATGTGGAACTGTCAATTTCTCTTTTCAGTGTTGTTAGAGTTTCTTTTATGTATTTTGGAGCCCTGTCATTGGGTGCATAGATGTTTATTATGGTTATGTCTTCATGATGGATCGTCCCCTTAATCATTATATAGTGTCCTTCTTTGTCTTTTATGGTAGATTTTGTTTTAAAGTCTATTTTATCTGAAATTAGAATTGCCACTCCTGCTCTTTTTTGGTAGTTGTTAGCTTGATATATTTTTTTCCAACCTTTGACTTTTAATAAATTCAATCTTTGTTTCTAAGGTGTGTCTCTTGTAGACAGCATATTGATGGATCCTGTTTTCTTATCCATTCTGTCACTCTCCATTTCTTTATGGGTGCATTGAGTCCATTTACATTCAGTGTAATTATTGATAGGTGTGAATTTGTTGCTGTCATTTTGTAGTACTTTTTTTTGTGGTGCTGAAGTTTTCTTTGTTCTTCTTACTGTCTTGTGCTGAGCTACTTTTGTTTGTGGATTTTTTTTTTTTTCATTTCTTTTGTTTTTGTTTTTGCTGAGACTTTATGTTTTTCCTCTTTTTTTTATGAGTATGTTTGTTAACTTTCTATGTGGTTACCATGAATTTTACCCTTATCTTTCTAAGTTTGAAGCAGTCTACCATTACTTGGTATCGCCTTGCCTTCCTCTCCATTAGAAGGTTCTATACCTATGCCGTTTATTCCCTCTTTGATTGTTTTGATGTTGTTGTCATTTACTGATTAACTGCTCTGATTGCCTGTTGTATTTCTTTTGGTTTTAGATAGTCCTCAGGAGTTCATTTCCTAGATTGGTATCTGGCTGGTACTATCCTGCGTCCTAGGTTCTGCCTGTGAGCTGAAGCTGTTTGTCCTCAGATCGAAGAACTCCCTTTAATAATTCTTGTAAGTTTGGTTTGACTTTTACATATTCCCTTAATTTCTGTTTATCTGGAAATGATCTAATTTCACCATCAAATTTGAACAAGAGTTTTGCAGGATATATTATTCTTGACCAGCAATTTTTTCCTTTCAAGATTTTATATATGTCATCCATTGCCTTCTTGCCTGCATGGTTTCTGCTGAACAATCTGAACTTAGTCTTATTGTTTCTTTTCTGTATGTGACTTCTTGTTTTTCACAAGCTGCTCTCAGGAGTCTTTGTTTGTCTTTGGTTTTGGCAAGTGTGATTATGATATGTCTTGGTGATTTTCTTTTGGGGTCTCTCCTATATGGGGTTCATTGAGCTTCTTGGATGGCCAGCTTTTCATCTTTCTTGATATTGGGGAAGTTTTCTGTCAGCAGTTCTTCAATGATCCTCTCTGAGGTTTCTGTTTTCTCCCCCTGTTCTGGAATTCCAACCACTCGAAAATTTTTGCTTTTGATTGTATCCCACACAACTCTCAGGGTCTCTTCATTTTTCTTTGTTCTTTTTTCTGAGTTTTCCTGAAACAGAGTTGTATCCAAGTATTTGTCTTCATTTCCACTGATCCTGTCTTCCACCGTTTCAAATCTGCTTCTCAGCCCTTTTATGACACAGTCCATTTCTGAAATCTTGTTGTTTATCTTTTGGATTTCTAATTGTTGTCTTTGTATAATTTCTAGTTGTGAATTTATTTTGGCATTTTGTTCCTGCATTATTTTCCTGAATTATTCCAATTTTTTGTGTGTATTTTCCATGAATTTGTCTATTTTTTCCTCATGTTTGTCAGCTTTTTGCCTCAGCTCTTGGAGAATTCTGAGTATGAGAGATTTGAATTCCCTATCAGGTAGTTCTAGTGCATTTTCTTCCACTGGAAAGTCATCTGGTGTTTAATTTTGGATGTCTACTGGAACCATCCTGTCCTGTTTTTGTAAATGTTTTGATATTTTCTGCTGTCTTCGGGGTATTCAGTAGTTATTTTTCTCATTTATTGATTATAGATTTGTTTGTTTTGTCCTTTTTTTAAAAAAATTTGACTATGTCTGAGCAGGTGGACTGTGTGTTCTTTGTTGTTTGCTCATCTGTGGGCACAATACTTTTCACCTCCTTCTCCAGTTGGCAGGGTCAGTCACTCAGATATGGTATGGCAGGGCAGGTCTAGCTGAAGAGGAGTTACTGGAACGGGTTGTTTGTGGCACTTAGTACAGCCACCAGGGCGGGCCGGTAATCAGTGCAGGGCAGGTTCCAGTAAGCCATGCCCGTGCTGCTTGGTGGTGTGATGTCAAGCACACAGTGCAGGTAGACAGGATGCAGTCGGGAGATTGTTATGTGTGGAGCTAAGATGGATATGGGAGAGAGGAGAGAGGAACAGGAGCCAAAAACATACAAACAAACAAAAAAGAATGCTAGGGGAGCTTGCTGTTGGAGTGGAGAGATGAGAGACTATGAAATGGAGAAAAACAGAAAGGGGAAGAGGAAGAAAAGAAAAGAATGAATAAATAAAAATCAGAAAGGTTAAAGAACCGCGAAGTTCCCAGGGTGCAGCTATAAGGTCTGGGGATGTCGCTCTCAGGTGTTGCAGTACAGCCTGGCTAGAAGGCGTAGAGGTATACAACGCCAGCTATTCAGGGAACAGAAAGAGAAGGAAGATATAGAGAGACAAGAAACTGAGCAATGAAGAAAGACAAATAGGGAAAAAGAGGGAAAACAAAACAAAACTAATTAAAAAAAAAAAAGAACAAGAAAGGCCCCCAAAAAAACAGAAAGAAAAAAAAAACAAAGGAAAAAGAAATGCCCTCATGGATCCCTCTGCACATCTGTTCAAGCCGAGGGGGAGGTCTCCTTGCCATGCAGCACCGCCTGGCCAGAAAGGGCTCCCAACTCAAGGAAAGGAAAAGAAAACAAACAAATAATTCAAAACAAAAAGAAAGAACAAAAGCCCCTGGATCCCACCAGCATGGCAGCCCAGACCGGGAAGCAACTCCACACTCGAACAGAGCTCCCCAGACCCTCAGGAAGAAGCAAAGATGGCGCACGGAGCCAGGTATTTGAGCAAAAGGAGGGAGAGGAGGTGAGAGGTAAGGAAGAAATCAAAAGAAGCAGAAAAAAAGCAAAACTAGCAGCCAACAAATGGCACTCAGAGAGCCAGCTAGTACGGGCTGATGGAATCCAAGCAGCCGGAGTTTCTCGGACAAGAGACTGCGTCTGCAGGAAGCAGAGGGGGCCGAGTGTTGGTGAAGAAGTGTAGGGAGTGAGGAAGCGTATATCACAAATTACAGGAGCTCTGCAGCCCCTTAGGAAGAAGTAAAGGTGGCGCACAGAGCCAGGTTTTTGAGCGAAAGGAGGGGGAGGTGCTGAGAGGTAAGGAAGAAATCAAAAGAAGTGGAAAAAAGCAACACCAGCAGCCAACAAATGGCACTCACAGAGCCAGCCCGTAAGGGCCTGTGGAATCCAAGCAGCCAGTGTTTCCCAGTCAAGAGACTGTGGCCACAGGAAGCAGAGGAGGTCGAGTGGAGGTGAAGAAGTGTGGGGGGTGGGAAAGCGTATATCGCAAATTAGTGGTTGTTTTGTCTCCTGCCGGACACTCCATGGGGCTGCTTTCTCGTACCCCCTGTTTGCCGGTCTCCGATAGGAGTCCAAGATGGTGGATCCGCGCTGCGTTAGCTGGTAGGGGACCTCTGCAAGAATCTCTCCTCGCTCTCTGTTCTCTGTCAGTTTTCTCACTCCATTTGGTGCTTGGCTGAGTTCTTTATCTCTTCATTTGATGTTTTAGGGTTTCAGGATTGTTGTATTCTCTGTTCGGCTTAGTTTTTCGGATCTTTGCTGTGGAAGGACGGCATGGTGCTTCTGCCTAGAGCACCATTTTGCCGGAACTCAAAGAAGAATTTTTTTTATTTTGGACTTGGAGATGATTTAAGACTTTTGCTATGATATGATGGTATGAATATGTTTCACATGTGGCAAAGACATGAATTTTGGGGGGCCAAAGGGAGGAATGTCATGGATTGAATTGTGCCCCCTCAAAATATCTGTCAACTAGGCTAGGTCATGGTTCCCAGTATTGTATGATTGTCTACCTTTATCATCTGATGTGATTTCCCTATGTGTTGTATATTCTATCACTATGATGTAATAAGATGGATTAGTGGCAGCTATATTGATGAGATCTACAAGATCAGATCACGTCTTAAGCCAATCTCTTTTGAGATATAAAAGAGAGAAGTGAGCAGAGAGACATGGGGGCCTCACACCACCAAGAAAGCAGTGCTGGGAGCAGAGCACGTCCTTTGGACCTGAGGTTCCTGTGCTGAGATGCTCCCAGACAAAGGGAAGACTGATGTATCACAAGGACCTTCCTCCAGAGCTGACAGAGAGAGAAAGCCTTCCCCTGAAGCCAGTGCCCTAAATTTGGACTTCTAGCCTACTGGACCATGAGAGAACAAACTTCTATTTATTAAAACCATCCACTTGTATTTCTGTTACAGATATTTCAAGACATATTATAAAGCTACAATAATCAGAAAGTGTGTATTGGTCTAAGAATAGAAATATAGACCAATGAAACAGAATAGAGTTCAGAAATAGACCCACACACACATTGTCTAATGATTTTCAACAAAGATGTCTAGTAAAATCAATGGCAAAAGAATAGTTGTTTTAAAAAAACCGTGCCATAAAAACTGGATATTTATATGGAAAAAATAGAAAATTCAATCTTTTTATTATTCTATACACAAAATTAAATAAAAATAGATCAGAGACCAAACATAACAGCTATAACCACAAAGCACTTACAAAAAATACAAATAAATAAGACCATTATTTGCAATCTTGAGGTAGGCAACAATTTCTTTAACAATATACAAAAAGGCAATAACTATAAATATCAAAATTAAAAATTCCTGCTCATTAAGAAAAATACCATTAATAAAATAAATAGGCAAGGAATAGACTGGGAAAATATTTGTAATACATATATTTGGCAAAAGATTCATATCTGGGATATATAAAAAAACTACAAATCAACAAAAACAGACAAATAATCCAACAAAATAATGGGCAAAAGATTTGAACAGACATTTCACAAAAAAAAATAATAATAAAATAACCAATAAGCACATGTAAAGATGCTCAACATCATTGGTCAACAGAAAAATGCAAATTAAAACCACAGTATGATACAATTTTACTGTCACTACAAAGGTTAAAAATCAAAAGACTGACAATAGCAAATGTTGACGAGGATGTAGAGCAACTGGAACTCTCACACATCGTTCTAGGGGTGTGAAATGGTACAGATTTGGAGAACTGTTTGGCAATTTCTTTTAAAGTTAAACATACAGCTACCTTATGACCCTGTAATTCTATTCCTAAGTATTTATCTGAAAGAAATGAAAATATATATCCACAAAAAGACTTATACAGAAGGTTTACAACCATTTTATTTATAAAAGCCAGAAACTGAAAACAACCTAAATGTCTATCAACTATCTAGCAATAAAAACAAATGAATTACTGCTAGACAACCATATGGATGAATCTCACAGACATCATGTTTTGTGTAAGAAGGCAGATGCTAAAAGAGTACATACTTTTGCACATTCTGTTGCCAAGAATAGGGAAAAAAAAAAATCTATGGTGACAGAAATCATTACAGTGGTTGCCTTTGAGCAAGGAAGTCTCTAAAAAGGGGTGTGAGGGAACTTTTCGAGGCAATGTAAATGTTCTGAATCTCGCTTTGAGTGAGGGTTACACATGTGTCAACAGCCATTGAATCGAACAGTTAAGAGATGTAAATTTTATTTTACATAAGTTATATCTCAATAAAAATGGGAGGCTGTAGGGTGGATATCAGAATTTTGTGGAGCCTACAAAGCACTGATTTGTTTTCTTAAAACATAACAAACAAGGAACACTTTCAAAGCAAGTCATAATTTTTCCTGATACTCTTTCACTGCATCATTACTTGTTGCCTTTTCACAGCCTGGGGGGAAATTCAGTCAACAATTAACCAGACAATAAAAGCAAAGGTGTTCACAAAAAATACTGTCCTTTTAAAATACACCATTTTCTACATGGCTTGATTTAATCTCTTAGCAGAGAATTGCAGACACAGGCCTTTAGTGGTGTGCTCAGCAATCGTAAATGACATATGGTATAATTAAAAAAAAAAAAACTCAGATAAATAAGTAGCACAACATTTTAAAAAACTGGCACTAAGGAAATGGATACAGGCTGCTCAAGTCTGTTCAATTCTTAAGTGTTCAACTTTAAAGATAACTGAGACCTTGACGAAGATATCAAATGTCTGTCAATAAAGCTTGTGAAGAATGCATAAAACTACAATAAGAAATACATAGTAAAAAAAGGGAAACTATGATGGATTTGTAAATTTACAAAATATTCTTTGGTGATATGTGCTCTACTAACTGCCTTTTCATGCAAAGTCTAGATGAAATTTAAGGTAACACTGCAGTGTGATGGATTGCTTTTATGTGATTGGTAGGACTATACAAATAAGGGAGCCCTGGTGGCACAGTGGTTAAGAGCTCAAATCCACCAGTTGCTCCTCAGAAACCCTATGGGGCAGTTCTACTCTGTCCTATAAGGTCGCTGTGAGTCAGAATTGACTCGATGGCAACAGCTTTGGTTTTGTTTTTATACAAATAAGGTAACTGTGGCCCACCAAGGGGATTGGCCAGTTTTGCCATATGCAAGGTTTAAAACGAGCCATCCCAGAGGCAGGAAAAGAAGACCTCACCACCATCAAGGAAGAAGAGCCAGGAATGGAGTGTGTCCTTTGGACACTGGATTCCTGTACTGAGAAGCTCCTGGAACCAGCAGACCGAGAGAGAGTAAGCTATAACACTGAAGACAGCAAGAAGCGGTAGCAGAGAAACAGCAGTAGGAGAGACTGGCAGGAGAGACCAGCAGGAGACAGTGTGGTGGGCTTCCTGGCCCACAGAGTGAGAAAGCAGAGTGCCTCTGAGCAGGAGGCCTGCTGGAGGAATAGGCTGTCTCCTGGCACTTGGTGGAGCTAGGTTTGTGGACCCACAGTGCTAGAGCTGAGTGTGTTCAGGCCAAGGCTTACTGGCGGAGTAGGGTGCCTCAGGGCACTTATCGGCAGAGCTAAAAGAGCTTTGTAAGACTTGCCCGAGCAGGGCAGAGGCTGAGGGGCTAGAGAAAGGCATGCCTGTGGGCACACTGAAAACAGGCTGTTCTGATGGAAAAACTATCCTGAGTGTTACCGAACCTGAATTGTAACCTACTACTTTCCTAATAAATCCCATAATAGTGAGTATTGTCTGTGAGTTCTATGCGGCCACTGCAATGAATTATCAAACTCAGCAGAGAAAAAGGGAGTGCTATGGGAGGGACAGTTGGTGTTAGAATTGGTAAAGATGGTAGAGAGGAGGTATCTCTGACCTCTGCCTCACAGGAATCAGCCTTGGGCTGTTGATCTTGATTCTCCTCCTCCTTGTGATGTTAGAGGAGGTCAGATGCCTGCCTCCACGTGATTTTTACAAACACCTATGTGACACCATATTTTGACCGTTTGACATCTGATCATTACAGAAATCTTTTTTTTTTTTTTTTAGCCAAAAGCTTAGAGCAAATTTCTAGGACTCACCATATGAACATTTTTTGAAAGATAATTTTGGTAGTCATATGGAGGGAGATTATCCTAGATAAACTAGGTGGGGCTTAGTCAGTTGAAAAGTCTTAAAGGCAGAGCTAAAGATTCTCTGAGATGAAGAAGAAATTCCTTCTGTGGACTGCAGCTTCAACCTTTGCCTGAGACTTACAGGCTGCCCTTCCTGATTGCCTGCCCGATAGATTTTGGATTTGCTTGGCCAGTCCTCAGCATCATGTAAGCCAATTCCTTGCAACAATAAATCTCTTAATATGTATTTCCTACTGGTTCTGCTCTACACATTTTGCGCAGGATTGCTCTGCACATGCATAATACTTAGTATCCTTGCTTGTTGACCCTTAAATACTAGCAGCATTCAAAATCACTTTGATAAACAAAAATGACACCTTCACCTCCACATTTCCTAATGATCACTGCTAGTACATGGGGAAATGATACACTGAATCTCTGCTAAGAGTGGAGAAGAAACTAGAAGCAGAAAAGTTAGATATTGCAACGACCGAATGCAAGCCAATGCAAATGAGAACTGAAAGGCTAGGATGCACCTGTTGGGCATTTCAAAGACAGAATTGGTAGAATTTGCTAAGCAAATGGAAGTTGGCTTTGAGGGAGAGTGAATTGAAGATGTTAAGGTTCCAAATAAGGTGATGAGGGGAAAGAATATGACTGGGTTAAGGGAAGAGACTCCATTTACTGTGAAAATTGTTTGATTATGAGCTATCTGTTAGAATGTCCAATTCAAAATTTAGGTCTGGTGCACAGAAGAGGTTCAGAGCAGACAGGTAGCTTTGGAGGTCTTCAGTAAAGGAGTTTGGAAATCATGTTGTGAAACACATCCCAATGTGTTTTGCCTACTTAGAAATGCTTGTGTACTCCCTCCACTCTCCCAGAGTCCTTCTACTATTGAGACCAAGCCATGAGGCTAAAGCTTAAAGATCCAAGAGAAGGTGCGGGTGAAGAACACCTGGGAAAAGAGAAGGAAGTGATAGAAAGGAAGTTTTCAGGCACCTGGAAAACCCTTCTGTAGCTCAAGAGGAGCCTGAGTGAAGGATAAAGAGAAGATGAGAGGACAAGCATAAGTGCCTTACTTTTCTTCCTCACACCTAATCCAAGCAGAGTTGAACCTTGGGAGAGGAGTTAAGGGGTTGGTACAAGAAACATACAGAGGGTTTGAGGGGAAAATCTAATGCTATATACTATGTGAGTGATACGAGTTGATGTGGGCATTTAATGCAAGGAACGTGAGGGCAGAGGCCTTATCTGTTTTGTTCACTGAGGTAACCCTATCACCTAGAACCATGCCTGACACCAAACAGGTGCTCAGTTAACACTGCTGACTAAATAATTGAATGGAGCCCTGGTAGCACAGTGGTTAAGACCTCGGCTGCTAACCAAAGGTCAGCAGTTCAAATCTACCAGCCCCTCCTTGCAAACCCTCTGAGGCAGTTCTATTCTGTCCAATAGGGTTGCTATGAGTTGGAATCAACTTGACAGCAATGAGTCTGGGTTTTTTAGTTTAAATAACTGAATAACTAAGGAGAAGAACAGAAAAGGATAAAGAAGGTTCCTGAGATGGTGGAGCTAAGATAGTGTTCCCCACTCCCAGTTAGTTCCCCATGGACTGTGTGGCATGGATGGGAATCCAAATATCCCAGTGCCCCATTGGGAATGCAGAAGACTGCTGTGGTCTGGCTGACAAGGTCACCAGGCAGTCATTGTACTGGGGACCCCGGAGCAGATTGCTCAAACCAAGGATGCCAAGGAAGTTATAATCAGGCCTCAGAAAACAAGCTGGCACAGTGACCCCAAGGTGGGAGTTGAGGCATCACAGGCCATTCACTGTGCTTAAACTGTGATAAGGAAAGAGGCCATGAGTTTCAGGTGCCACAAACACTTGACAAGGACAGAGTCTGATGCTCCAAAACCAAAACAGCTGGGTTCACCTCATCAAAAGTCAGCAGAGGCCAACAGAAGAAGGCAGCATGTAGAGCTCCTGCTCCTCTCCCAGCTGCCTTCTTGGGAGGAGGAGAAAGAGATGATAATCCTTGATACTGGAGGGAAATTTGTAGACCAAAAGAAAATGATATCACTTATATTGGCTAGATCCACAATTTTCTGCCTTCAGCAGGGACAGGGGTTCAAAAAAATGATACATGACTATAGTAAATAAAATTAACATTTTTGCACATCTAATTTTGATCCTAATTCATAAGAAATGACAAACCATACGGCTGGATATAGCTCACTCGAAGGGAGAGCAAGAAAAGAAGAACATACAAATCTAAGAGGCCAGGGATGGAAGAGAAAATGAGCAAGAGTATTCATAGAGGAAAGATGGAAACCAGGAGAAAGGAGTGCAGTGGAAACCGTAGGAGAAAAAGAAATTCAAGGAGATATGAACAATGAGGAAGAATTAGCCTTTAGATTTAGCATTTCAGTTATTAGGTATGTTGGAGAAATTTAAGGTTTTAGCCCACACTACCCATACGATTGAATCCAAACACCCTAAATATCCCAGACTTCTGAAATTATACATATAAAAACATGCATTCGGTCAGGAAACCCAAGTTTCAGCCCTGGGTCTGTCACTGTCTTAGTCATCTAGCACTGCTATAACAGAAATACCGCAAGTGGATGGCTTCAACAAACTAAAGTTTATTCTCTCACAGTCTAGTAGGCGAGAAGTCCAAATTCAGGGCGTCACCTCTCAAGGAAGGCTTTCTCCCTCTGTCAGCTCTGGAGGAAGGTCCTTATTGTCAATCTTCCCCTGGACTAGCAGCTTCTCAGTGCAGGGACCCCCAGTCCAAAGGACACGCTCTGCTCCTGGCACTGCTTTCTTGGTGTTATGAAGTCCCCACACCTCTCTGCTCACTTCTCTCTTTTATGTCTCAAAAGAGATTGACTTAAAACACAATCTAGTCTTGTAAATTGAGTCCTCCTTTATTAACATAACTGCCTCTAATCCTGCCTCATTGACATCACAGAGGTAGAATTTACAACACTTAGGAAAATCACATCAGATGACAAAATGGTGGACAATCACACAACACTGGGAATCACGGCCTAGCTAAGCTGACACATATTTTGGGGGGACAGAATTCAATCCGTAACAGTAACTAACTAGCTTAGTTACTAACCTTAGGCAACTCTCTTAACTTCTCTTGGTTTCTCTTTCCTTGCCAATTAAAGCATAAAACAATATCATTTCTAAATTTGGTTCTTAGTCCTGAGATTATACCTTTCTAGGACACAATTGCTTCAGGTAAGCTGGTACATCTGGAGTTTCTGCTCCTTGTTCTTCTCTTCCATTCAGGAGTGACTTCCTTATCTAATTTCCAAGGCCCGATGGTACCCTGTTTGCTCTGAAGCCTCGTTGATCCATCACTCACATATCTTATTTGGTATTTATCCAAACTGTCTGGATTCAGTGGAAATTTCCTCCTGCATATCTATCTTAGCTTCCCAGGTAGACTACAAGTTACTTCACAGCTGGGACCATTGTTTATCATTTTTTATAACCTTCACAATATCGAGCACAATGCCTTACATGTGCAGAAGATATTTAAAAAATCTCTGTTCTTTCATTATTACAGACCACAAGCATTTTCAATTTTTCTCTCTTTGTGTTGTTTGTGTTCTCTTTGTGTTCCTGATAAGGCTTATGGATTGAAAGCAGTTCTCCAGACTGAACCAACTTACTAAACTAGGAAAGAGACATCATCCTTCAGCTTTAAAACAGCAGGGGTGAATGTAATGTTCCTATCAAATATCATCGGAAAATCTCCCACTGAAAGAACATGCTTCTCTCATGGTTTCTCTTCAGTCTCACTGGAACGTTCAACTCCACTCCATTTGTACGTATAGAAATGTGCTTTGCTAACCAATGTAAACAGTAGCCTAAAGCTAGATCCAGAAAATTCCAATAAACTGAGTGAAACTGAAGTAGTCCATTGATTTTCCCGGTTTTTACAGACGGGGGTCTTTTCAATGCTCATCCTTGTATTTGGCGGTGAAAACCCAAGCAATGCACACTTTAGAAATGTCTGTGAACAGTTTTCCTCTGCAGGTTATAATAC
Source organism: Dugong dugon (assembly GCA_030035585.1). Lineage (NCBI taxonomy): Eukaryota > Metazoa > Chordata > Mammalia > Sirenia > Dugongidae > Dugong > Dugong dugon. The sequence continues at coordinate 12,418,030 of CM057480.1, read as the reverse complement.
CATAACTATTATGTAATCATATAATATCATTCTTATAACAGTGGTTTTGTATGCTAAACTTGTGTACAGTGCCAAAACGCTGATCATGATTTTGACCACGATGCCGTATGCTTTCTATATCACAATACCCTTTTTATTATCACACATTTATGTAGAAACTGTACTTCATTTTCTCTCTGCTTGATTCTCATCATTGTCAACTCTAGGCTTTTCTAAGATAGCTTATTTTGAATTGTAATCATTAGAAAGCTTAACGTTCTCCAACTGGAACATTTCAAGGGAAAAATGAAGTCAAAGTCTCACTGACTTTCACAGCAGGTAACCACAATACATAGGAATAAACTTTATCACTAAAGACTTCTCTGTCCTTTTGAAATCTGTATTAGTACTTGTCTCTTACCAGTCTGTTATGAAAATTGCCATCATTAAGAATAAGCTAAAATGTGAAGGTAAATGGCATGTGACCTCATGAGACAGGAGCTTTTAATGTTTCTTATCAGTTGTTTGCTTACCTGGTAATTTGCAATGTTTCAGTAATTCATAATGGATCTCCTTATTGGTGTTCAGAATTCATAAAGTTCTACCAAACTGACTAATTTCTCTTTCCTTTGACTGCTATTTATCACGGGATTGTGTAATTGCATTATTGATATTAACCACTGTAGGAACACATGCTACTATATGTGAAATGAAACAATCATAATACTGCTTCAGGAAAAAAGACATACAATTTTACACCTATAATTTTTCTGCCAGCAATGGTATGGGTGTAAGTTTAAAAATAAATAAATAAATAATTGGTTCCGGGTAAGGATGATGCCAATTAACCTCATGCTATTTTTTATGAAATGTAACATATCCTTCTCAGTTCTTTATTAAAGCTGCATTGTTTTCCTTTTACTTAACACTTGATTAATCTTGAAATGTAAAATTATCAGTATCTATAAAATATGCGAGAAGGAATTTTATGACTCTTTGAAATAGCAATTAAGCGTTGCTTTGAAATAAAGCACTTCTCCATGGTTCCTAGGAGACCGTATGCTCCATGAGGGTCCTGCGGCTGGCTAGTAGAGGTACTCAATAAATATTAATTAGGATCCCTATGAGTCACTGCATAGACGACATACAAGGATTTAATGCCACTATAACCACTTGGACCAGTTAGTACTAAAAAAACACCATTGCCATCGTGTCGATTCTGACTCATGGTGACCCTATACTACAGAGTAGAACTAACTGCCCATAAGGTTTCCAAGGACCGGCTGGTAGATTGGAACTGCCAACCTTTTGGTTAGCAGCCGAGCTCTTGATTAACAAACTCCATGAACAAGCTACTCTTCTAGCATATGCATTGCTCTTTTTATATAACTGATGCTAGCTTACAATTCTCTGCCACTTTCTAATTGGCACAGTATTTCTAAACACATAAGTTTATTTAATCCCAGTACCTGCTGGGACAGGTATTTCTCTCTAATTTACAGATGAGAACATGTAATGTGGAGAAATTAAGTAGCCTCATAAAACTCACACAAATAATGTATAGTGGTACCTAGATTCATATTCCAGTTTTTCTAACAAAAGTATGAAAAACAACACGTATAATTTCTCCAACACTGTGATGATCAGGTATGCAGATCAAGGTTTTCCACATTGAATTAAATGCAATTGCATTAGAAGAGTTTACTGTTCAAAAACTTCCACTGAAAATCATTTTATAAAGTGGAAACTATTCCTAACTCACTAATTCTATAGTTTCAAAGATTGGGTTTACCATTCGTATGAGGCACAGTGAAGGAAACAGAGTCTCCTGGGAAGAAAACAGGCCTCTTAGGTCACCAAGACATGGCTTAGCAAATGTCTGCACTGTTGGGCTGAATGACTGAATGAATTCTCACAATGCCAGTTTATTCATGGTTCAATGTGTTTTTTCTTTACATGAGGAAAATAGGTATTTTTGATCCAGGTAACATCATTCAAGTAGGCTGTAACTAAGTCTCACAAATTTGTTTTGGTACTACCAATTTGAAAAAGTGAAGGATCTTCCTTAAAAATCATTATACTTTCCGGAGACAACAAGATCAAGCAAGCAACTTCATGGAACCAAATTCCGAAGAAGTAAATAGAAATGTTATTTAGATAGGAGTTGCCTCTGAGGCCCCAGTTTATGAGTCACCTTTTACTTTAATATTTACATATAAACATTTCAACTCCCAGGGGCACGTGTGCTAAAAACTACAGTGCCTTACCAGTATCTCCAAGGGTAATTCTAGGAACTCTGCAGCAGTCCTAGTCACCTTTTGCTGAACTTCACTTGCACCTTACTTCCTGGGGCCAGCCGCTTCTCTTTTCCCTTCTAAACTGACACAGGGTTCATAGACCCATTTCCCTTGATGTTCAAAAGCATAATTCACACAAGGCAGTTGTGGGTAATGGACTCTCACTGTTGATGCAGGAGTAACAGTAGAGGATGGGTTACCTCACAGAATATAACACGTTATGACATTGACTATTAAACATTCAGCTTCTCAAAACTCCCTAGACCATTTCCATCCCAGAGAATTTCTGTTTCTCCTCCTCAGGTGCCCCAGTCTCTCACCCTGTTTCTCTCCCTCCTCCTCCTCTCACTTAAATCTGTTTGCAACCGAACTTTTTCTAACACACCTTCTAAACCAAAAAACCAAACCAGTTGCCACAGAGTCCAACTCAGGGTGATCCCAAGTATGTCAGAGTAGAACTGTGTCCACAGGGTTTCTAATGGCTGATATTTTAGGCCGAGGTACCTCCGGTTGGACTCAAACCACTAACCTTTTGGTTAGCAGCCAAATGCTTAATTGTTTGTACCATCCAGAGACACAACCCCTAAAACCTCAAAATCCTCTCTCTTGACTTCAGAGCTCTTTGTCTTCCCTGGTCATAGCTGGTGAGCTAGTTTTCTACATTTAAATAGTCCTGCAAATATACAGTGAACTATTTATGGGTGTGGTGAAATCAGTTCCTTTATGTTTCCTTTTGCCTTGGTTCTTTGGAAAAACAGCTTACAAGATTTTTCCCCTAAGCCCTGAGGAGTTACCTTTGCCCCAGTTTTCTATCCCAGAGGGTTTGTTGCTTTTGTCTGGGTTGACTGACATTTCCTGGTTAAGCTGTAAACAATTTGGTGGTTTGATACTTGTCCTCTGGCCCTGGGCTGCAGCCTGCCCTGTGATTGGTCTATTTTACACACCTTGCAGGGATTGGTTAATATACTACAGACAATGCAAATGAAGTGACTATGGTCCACCAAGGGGATTGGTCAGTTCCTGGACCTGCTGGGAGGGCCATGCCTTGAAATTGACCAGGAGTTTGCTTACATAAGCAGTCAACCCCACAGAGGTTTCAAAAAGAAGAAAGGAGGAAAGGCAAAAGAAGTGAAAAGAGAGAAGCAGCGAGAGAGGAGACAAGGAAGCTCCTAAGAAATCTATAACACAGGTCAAGGGCTGTAACCCTGAAGACAGTGAGAGGCCTGGAAGAGGCCCTGTGGCAGAGCCAGTGGTGACAGGCTCGGAAGGGGCTCTGTGGCAGAGTTTGCAGCAAAAGGCCTGGAAAGGGCCTTGCAGCAGAATCGGCAGCAACGAGCCCAGAAGGGGCCCTGTGGCAGCGTCAGTGGTGATGGCAGAAACCGGCCGATAGAAATGCAGCTACGAGGGCTAAACAAAGTCGCCGCTGGCTATGAGCGGGTCCCTTAGCAGTGGAGGGGCTGACGGCCGGAAGGGGAGGGCACAGAGGTCTGCACAGCGGAGGGGGGCGTGCATGGCCAAAAGGAGGCCTGCCCTGAGGGGACTGAGAGAAGGCCTGAACAGCTGAGAGGGCGTATGCACGGCCAAGTGGAGTCACGTCCTGAAGGGGCTGAAAGGAAGTCTGCGCGGCTGAGGGGGGTGTGTACAGCCAAGAGAAGGCCTGTCCGGAGGGAGCCGGGAGGAGGCCCGCGTGGCAGACAGAAGGGCCTGCTTGCTTGCATGGCTGAGAGGAGCTGAGACAGCTGTCCTGCACTGAAGAAGGGAGGGGTGTGTTCTCCACTTAGGGGGAGCCTTCCAGACTTTGCCTGCATGCTTCCTGATCCTATCCCAAATTGTACCCCATTACTTCCTTAACAAACCACTTAACTGTAAGTATGGTCTGTGAGTTCAGTATGGCCATTGCAATGGATTATCAAACCCAGCAGAGAAATAGACAGTGCCGTGAGGGCGGGACAGCTGGTGTCAGAAATGGTAAAGAAGTTGGAGGGTGGAGGTGTGTCTGACTTTCACCTCATAGGAGTCAGCTTGGGGCTGATCCTGGTTCTTATCCCTAAGGAGATCTAGACAGGTTCTGAGACTGCTACTACAACTCAGTGGGTGACGTTATATGATATCTGGGATTTGCTTCAAAATAATCTGGGGGTGGCAGGGAAGGTGAAGTGGGTGGAGGTTGAGATGTTAGAAGATTGGCCTCCAGGTGCTAATTGTTGAGGCTGGGGGATGGGTATATACGTGAAAGATCATTATAACACTCTCTTTACTTCTATAAATCTTTGAAATTTTCCATAATAAAGAGTTTTAAAAAAAAAAGCTGAGAAGTAAAAATAAACAAATAAAATGATCTCTGCTTAAGGCGTTTTGCTAAACATAAGAGGATTTCTGTTGTTAGATTTTAAACTAACCCTGCATCGGCTACATGAATCTAATATAAAATGACTCTTTTATATTAAATGGGAAATTGACTAAATAGCTTTGCAGGGTACGACTTAATAGAAGACCCAGAATACTTAAGATATATAGACGTAGCTAAATCTCTTGAATTTTAGTCTACTGGGAATACTACATTCTCAACGCAACATCGCATATATAGAATGATGTTTCTCATTGTTGCGTAGTTTTTACAAAGTCAGGTAGTAAATAACAAGCAAAGTGAGCTCTAACTCCCTGTGTATAAGATTTAACTGAGTTCAACCAGAGCTATAATTCCAAGTTATATGCTCCTGAACGTAAGCCAAGGCCTTAGATGGTCACAATGTGGTGTTCTGTGAAATTACAGCTGGGCTCAGCATTTAAGGCAAAGAAGATAAAAAGCGTTTTGCCCCAAATGAAAACTATGTCGAATATTCAACTGCTGAAGTCCAAGTATGCCAAGACTAGCCTACTAAACAGTAGTGCATTCTTTCTAAGAAGAAAGGAGTTCACTGAAAATGCTGCTATTCAAGAAGTCACAACTGCCTCTTCTTTGAGACCAACTTCTTATACAATTTTCTCAGCTGAGGTAGAGCAGATTCTTAGGGAAGGAATTTATAGAACATGTACCCTGACCAAGAACTGGCTTTATGGCCCTACAGCATTGGGCCCCATACCCAGGAAGGAAGAAAAGAACGTTTGGTGTGTTGAAGGGCCTCTTACGGAATCCCTGCTGGGTGGAGGCCCAGAGTATGAGCAAATGATGGATCACGATTCTGACAAAGGCAAAAAAAGAAGAAAAATAAGAAACAACAAGATCAGCGCCGGCGCCATCCCTTGCACATGTGGAGATGTGTGGCTTTGGCATCACTTTTTCAAGCTATGTTTGGTAATGCACTTAAATATCACAGTAATCTAAAGGGTTCTAGCAGGAAAAATAAACAGATTCCAATCTGAAGCATGACAATATTATTACCATCACAAACAGTAATGAAATCAAGTACACAGACTAATGAGAAAAAAATGTAAAGGCACATGTTATTTCCCCCTTTGAATTAACTCACAACTGTCATCAATATTCCCCAAAGGTACAATCAGACCACTGAAGACATTAAATGTAAGCATTCACTGCGAGTTATACAAAGACCATAATACAAACGTACAGAATTGCTAAGAGAACTTTTTGATATCTCTGGTTTTGCAATAGACAGTAAATTATGGGTAAGTCCTTTGTAAAACCGGTTGTATTGAGTTATTTTATTTGTAACATATAGAAATACATGCAAATATATAACTATAGAATATTGAAACGTTGCATGTAATGGTTAATATTTCCTAACTTTAGGTAAATTTTCCTTAAAACAAACATGAATTTCAAACAGGCTATTAGAGTGCATCATGAAGAAAGTAAAAGATTCGCACTTACGTGAGACAGCAGAGCCAGCTCATGGTGACCTGTGACAGCATTCCGGTTGGCTTCCATAAAATACCTCTGTGTGCGCCTCCGTTCCCGGTCCAGCTTCTTCTCCAAGGCAAGCTGGGATGTAGATAAGTTGTCTAAATATTTCATCATGATATCTGATATCATGGAACTGACTTCGACAATATCTGGGCGGGCTTCTGCATCCGGAGTGAGACACCTAAGGAAGATGAGCTCATTATAACATGCTCTCTGCTCAATGTTGGATGTTGGGACCAGGCCACGGGGTGTGGAGAGTCAAGGTTAAACTTCACTGTGCTTCCAACACGGTGTTTGTGCCCAAGAGAAGCTGGGGGAGGATGGACGTCAAGCCTGGCTTTAAAGCTGAGTCTTCTCAAAAGTCATTTGGAGTGTTAGGGAAGAGGACGGAGCCAGCACTGTCCCTTCCCACTTGTGCTCGCAGGCAAGGGTTACAGGCTGAGTAAGAGACTGCTCCCCAGGTGTCAGGACAGGATGATGGGGACGTCTTCTCCAACGTGATCAGCTGCTTTCTGAAATCACTGCCAGCTCACAGAGCGATACCCAAAATATAAGCCCTGAGTGATCACTCTTGATGCACCAAAAGGGAAGAAGGTTCTTTTTTATGGGGGGGGGGGGGGGCGGGTTGCAATTTATTGGCCTTTTCCAGCTATACCTGAGCAATATTAGCACAGTTTTATAAGTGAGAATATCATACAAAATATGAGGTCATAAAAATAAAATACAAACCAGTTACTGAGAAGTTTGTTTACAGTAATTTAAAAAAAAAAAAAAGCTAATGTGACACCAAAGAAGAAAACCAAACCCTGTTGCCTTCAAGTGGATTCTGACTCACCAGTGACTCTATAGGGGAGAGAAGAACTGCTCCACAGGGTTTCCAAGGAGCGGCTGGTGAATTTGAACTGCCAACCTTTTGGTTTGCAACCGTAGCTCTCAACCACTGAGCCACCAGGGCTCCTAATGGGACATACTGCATGGCAATGTTCCTGTGATTTTGGAGGTGGGAAGTATCAACAGCATACTAAAAGGAGTATTGTTTGTGACACAGCTAAACAACCACAGAAAGCTCTTATATGATGTTCATGGGACCAGTTAGCAAGATCACTGGTATGTTTTTAAAACTTCTGGCATCCACTGTTGCATTTTATCTCTTTTTTAATTCAGATTTCCTAACTTCACCAAGGTCATATGCGCTTCTTAATAAAATGTCACTGTTCGGATTTTGAGGAAAAAAAAAATCTAATATTCACACCTTGCATTCGATTTAGCAACCAATACATACAACTGTCACAAGTACTGATGTCTCCAGGCAAGGTTTAAGAATCATTAATTCACAACTATTCTTCACAACAGAATTCAAAATAAGACTCATTTGATAATTTAACTATTCTTTCTTACTAAGGTATTAGCCATTAGTAAAATACACATAAGTCTTCATCGGATTTTAAGACATTACTTTGTCATTTTATGTTTTTCCTTTGAGCTTTCTCTTTCTAAGTTCTGAGGCAGTGGGGTTGCACATGGTTATGACAGGCACTTACACATCCGCTGAATTCATATTTCACAGCGTTTACTATGTACACTTATTACACACAGAGTAATGCCAGAGAGTGTGGCAACAACTACATAATGTGCAGGGCCCAGTATGAAAAGCTGGGAAGTAAACCCCCTCTTCCCGTGACTTGCCACTCCAACCCATGGTAGAGGGCTTCCCGCAAGGGATTGCAAGCTCCGTGCCTGCCAGGATGCACTTGGTACCTGAACTGGAGGTGGACGAGAAGCCCTCACTGAATCTGTCACAGAACACACCAAGGTGCTGCCAACCCACTGCAGGGATGGCCACTGCCTTGCCTGCCCTCAAATGCAGCAGGGAACACACCCAACCCCAAGCCTCTCCACGCCTGCACCCAGACCCTACCCGAGGAGGAGGATTGACAGAGAACAGAGGCCTTCTCTGTTGACGTGACCCAGTCACCATGCCAAGTAAAGGGCAGCAGTGTGGGGGTGGGCTGGCACAGGGTGCTGGAGGCCACTCAGGGCCCAGGGCATCAGGGGACAGGAAGCAGATGGCTGAGAACCCCAGACAGGAAGGTGGGTAGCTGGGGAACCATGTGTGAGCTGAGGCTCATCAGATTTCACTGCTAAAACACAAATTCAAAGATAAAATTAAGAATCACCACCTCAACCACAGAGCACTAAACGCTAAGCACAGGGCCCCTTTTGAGCATGGGGCTCTGTATAACTGTGCTGGTCACAGGCACGTGAAGCCGGCTTTGTGTGGCCATGACATATCTGGATTTAAGTTTCTTACTTTCGCTCATAATCACAAAAGAAACTAAGTTGTTGAATTTCACCTTCTAATTAAATCAGGAGGGACCAGTCCCTGGAGAAGGACACCATGCTTGGTAAAACAGAGGGGCAGCAAAAAGAGGAAGACCCTCAATGAGATGGATTGACCAGAGGCTGAAGCAACGGGCTCAAACATGGCAATGACTGTGAGGATGGCCAAGACCAGGCAGGGTTTCGTTCTGTTGTACCTCGTGTCACTACTGTCAGAACAAACTCGAAGCCACCTAACAACAACAACAGTTAAATCAGGTCTTCATTTGCTCTCACTTAATTGGCAAAAGGGGTTAAAGGTGCTACAAATGTATGGCTGACCTAACGCTGGTTATAAGACTGCCACGTGAGCAAAACCCCCAGCGTCTAAGCCTTTCATCAGTGCAGATCCTCTAAACTCTTAGACTGCAGATATTTAAATTGACTCAAGGCACAGTTAGCAGTTGGATTATCAGCTGAGTGTTTTTTGTTTTTTGTTTCTTTTCAAATGGAAAAGGCAACATAAGGTAGTTCAGTAAATGATACAGGTGTACTGTACTGTGAAAACTGTGAGGGCCAGAACTCAACGGGACTGCCTTGTTTTTCCGGGTCTTGCAAGTTTTCTGTCTTTGACAGGGTGCAGTCTTTTCTATCACTCTCTATTAGTGGAAAATATTTTGAGTTCTCCTTCTCTGACAGGTTTCCACCTTACACAGGATCCGGCTTTCACAGGTTTTACTGTATATACATGAGAAGACACAGAGTCTCTTAAGACCCTACTCCTGTAGCCCATAAAAGAATATCTTACAAAAGACTTGAACTTTTAGTATCGGTGGTCATTGGCAGGTCCTTCAAATGCAACATATTAAAAGACATTCATTTGTTCAACAAATGTATTTTCAGGATCTGGAGACTTTATGGCAAATGGGAACAGGGCTGGTCTTTGTTCTCCTGGCATACGGTCATCTTCTTCTCTCTCAAGCTTACTCCCCATCCTGTATTTGCCATCACTGGAAAAGGCACCACCAGGAAGGTGCAATTTAGCATCATGACTATGGCTGGGGGCTCTGGAGTCAGATTTCTGGATTTAAGTCCCAGCTCAGAATTCATTCGGTCTCATCTTGGGCAAGTTACATAGTTTCTAAATCTCAGGTAGCCCATCTGTAAAATGAGGATAATCAGAGTATCTGCCTCATCAAGCTGATACGGTGATTAAGTGATATAATCTCTGTGAAGTGGTGGCATGCTGTAAAAGCTCAATAAATGCAGGAAAAAGAAAATTCTATGCTTTGGTTTCTCCTCGTTCCCTGTCACATTTAACAAACACCAAGTCCTGTGGTTTCTATTTTCTAATTATCTCTTAAGTCTGTATTCTTCTCCTCTCTTCACAAGGTTATTGGTCTGAAAGCATTGTTTGCTTGAACTGCTGAAACAATCTTCTAAATAATATGCTCAACTCTTGCCCACATCTGATCAGTACTGTACACTGCTACCAGAACAATATTCCTAAATCTGACGAGCATTCCTCTGCTCAGAACTCCTCTCGTAGCGCAATAGGACAAAATCACAATTCCCAGCATGCCATGTTGTTTTTGTTGTTAGTTGCTGTTGATTCCAACTCATGGCAACCTAATATGTTACAAAGTATGACTGCTCCATAGGGTTTTCCTGGCTATAATCTTAACGGAAGCAGATCACCAAGCATCTTCTTCTGTGGTACCACTGGGTGGATTTGAATCACCATATAAGTCCTCTTTTAAACTGGCTTTTACCTCTCTCCGTGGCCTCACCTGTTCTTTCCCCTCTCCCAGCCACACACTAGATGCTCCTACCTGTAACTTCCCCAAAGCGCCCACGGCTCTCCTGTGCCTCCATTACTTTGTTCATTTTATTCCCTCTGCTTGAAATGCCTTTTCCCCAACTCTACCTCTTATCTGCTTGCCAAAATCTCATTCTTTTTCAAGTCTCTATTTAGGAAGACTTCTGGGACTATCCCACTTTTATGTGCTCTTATTGTACCATCTACATGTGAGCACTTAAAACCACCATAATTGTTGTATTGTAATGGCCTGTTTTACCACTAGACTGGAAACCTCCTGAGGGGAGGGCATACGTCCTCCTCACTGTAGTCTCCTCAACATGTAAAATCAGATCTGGATCCTGATCGGTATGCGGCAAATGAACGAATGAGCAAACTCAGCCTAACACCTACAGAGTTTATCTGCTCATAATCCAAAAGGCATGGCCGTAGATTTTTGGACTCTCAGGAACGTCTCCTACCAGAAGTTCCAGTTTCACCTCACCGCTCTGAAATGACTCTCTGCTTTGGTATTTCAGAGACATTCTTAAGAGTACCCGAATTAGAACACACAATACGTGCTGAAGATTGTCCATCTATCACTCTCCAATCAAAAAAGCAAAATATCTGGGCTGTTCCGTTCACTCCTACCTATTTTGTCCTCACTATGCTCTGAGAGGCCAGATGGGAAGCATTAAAGAGACACAGTGTGCAACTGTATTCACTGCATGTTTTAAAAAACAAAGAGTTGGACATAGGGTACAAATGTAAAGATGCGCTTGTCCTTAGAACTAGCTGAAAGCATTAACTTTGTTAGTACTCATGATTGCCTCTGAAATAAAGTGCCAGACAGCTTATGCAACCAGGCACAGAGAGAGAAAATAAAACAATTGGACTATTTTGTGCATAAAAGGAAATGTTCTTCTTCCTTTTCAAAAAGTAAACAGACAAAACTCTCAAACAGTGTACTGGAAGGTAAAGATAATAATGCTGGTATGGGGCAGAGCAACAGATACATTTCTTTTCTGCCCCAAACTCTTCAGGGTTGCTAAGTTATCCTCCCAATTTAAAAGCTGGCAAGGAAAGAAAAGTTTCACTGTGAAAATGTGTATACACACCACATGAGCGAACAAGAGAAAGGCAAGATGCTGCACACTAGAAACGCAAACAGCAGGAGCTCCACCCGGCAAGGGTGTAGAAAGTAAAAACGAGAAGATAGTAAGGCAGAAGAAAGCAAATATATGTGATTGGAAACCATGCATAGTTTTAAATTAAGAGAACATGATTATAGTAAAACTTCCCCATCAATGATTGCCTCATATTTCAAAGGCTCAATCGAATTACTAGTGATTGACTGAGCTTGATGTTTTCTTGAGTCATAAATGATCATTAAGAACACTTTTGCCTTTACGTGTCTCTTGCATCAGCCTCTTGAAGAAAATAGGACTCTGAGAACATAGAATATTTAAATTTGTTCCCTAATGCTTTTGGGACTTAAAAAAAAAATTTAAAGACTGAAAATCCAAAGCAAACTAAATATGCAATTGCGTATGATTCATGACTGATTTTGGTTTTATGGCGAATTTCCTAAAGATCAAACTTTATCTGTGATGTGAACCCAGACAATGAGGAGTCTTCAATAACTTTAAATGAAAATAATATCTATTATAGAACGCATGCTACAATCTTAATTTATAGTCATTTATAAAATAAATTGTCAGTCTTTATTAAGGAATTGATGTGTTTTTGAATTAGAAGTGTCCTCAAAGAACATTGAATCTGGTTGCCCTTAATAGGTGATCATTCATCCTCTGAATCATTCTGGTGACGGTGAACTCACTAGCCTCAAGCAGCCTCCTCCACTGTGGTATATCTAACTATGACATACACACTTCCTAACGGTGAGCCAAACTCTGCCTCCTCATAACTCCCATCCTCTAGTCTTGGCACCATTTTCTGAAGCTCCACAGAATCAATCCAACTCCTTTCATATTCTCAGTGTCATCCCATTCTTCCAGTTTACTGAAAACTTTTTAATCCTCTTACCACTGGACCTGTTGACTCAACTTCTAACCCACAGTGCAAGTAACTGCCCTGCTCTCCATCTCCACCACCACCACTCCAGTCAAAGCCACCAACATCTCTCAGGGGACAACTGGATCTGTGTCCTCCTCCCACTCTCATAGAGCAGCCAGCATGATCTTTGTCAGAGAAGAAATGTTCACCATGTCCCAGCCTGCTGAAAACCTTTCAGTACTCCCCTCAGTAGTCACAAAAATTCAAAACCCGCAACATGGCCTACAGGGCCTGGTTGATCAGGTCCCTGTCTGCCTCCCCAGCCCCCAATCATTCATGGCCTCTTCCTTGCCTTACTTAATACGCTAATCTCCACTTTCTTTGAGTTCCTCAAATTATCCACCTCTTTCCCTTGGGAGGGCCTTCACAGAAGCTATTCTCCAGCATACTGTCTCCACTCTGTTTACTATCTGAGAGCATTCACTGTTCAGGTCCCAGCTTACAAGTCCCTTCTTCAGAGAAACTTTCCCCAAATCCCCACACTAAGCAATCTCGCACTGCCTCCTTTATCAGCCTTCATCACATTACCATAATTTATATACTTAATTTTGTAAGTAAAAATAATAACAATAAAATTTAATATTTAATGAAGGATTTCTGTGTGTTGAGTACTATGCTAATGTGTCAGAAGCAGTATTTTATTTAAGCTTCAGAGCAAGTCCATGAAGTAGTTACTATTATTACTCACACATCACAGATGAGGGAACTAGGGTTTGGAAAGTTTAAATAAAATACTCAAGGTCGTACGGACGGTGAGTGGGAGTGTAGGAATTAGGGCCCAGTCAATTCCAGAACCTATTGCTGTTCTTAATGTCTACACTACACTGTTGATATCTGCCTCCCCCATTAGACTGTATACCCCAACCAGCATGAATACTGATAACCAGGGAGCTTGTCAGAAGCAAATTATCGTCCCATTTGCCCAGGTTCACGAAATCAGAACCATGTCTCTGCACCTTTTCCTCTGCTTTACCCCTTCCCTCCTCTTTGTGGCACTCAGTACCTCTATCCCATTGCCATCAAGTCAATTCTGACTCATAGTGACCCTACAGGACAGAGTAGAACTGCCCCATAGGGTTTCCAAGGAGTGCCTGGTGCATTCGAACTGCCAACCTTCTGGTTAGCAGACGTAGCTCTTAACCACTACACCAGGGTTTCCCAACACCTCTATAAAGGCGAAAATTAAGTGAGCAAATATAGCACTTTTGTCTTGACATCTTGAATTTTTAAGGCGCCTTCCAGAAAACAAATAACACAGAACAAGGAACAAATCCTGGAGAGATGAGTAGCTAAAGTGCATTTGCCTGGATTCATTAGAAACAGGGCATTATCCAGTATATGAGGAATTCGGACGTTCTCAAGAGTTTCAGCTCATTTCCCATAAAATTAACAATGATAATTGCTAACATTTCTCAGATATTTACCATTTGCCAAGCCCTGTGCTAAGTGATTTACATACATTACTTTGTATAATCACCACACTGGCCTGATGAGGCAGGTCTTATGAAGATACTCATTTAACCGGATGAGGAAATAGAAAAAGAGATTCAAACTGCTTGTCCAGCTTGACCGCTCTCCAGAGCCTGAGGCTCTTAACTATTTTGCTAAAATTGCCTTTGTGTGTGAAGATTTAATACGGCAGTATTGTGCTGAACAAAGAAAGATTCAAGATATAATCCTACAACACGTGAGAAGTTCCTATTTGTGCAAAAGGGCTGGGAGGAGAAACTAAATGGAAAGGAGCATAGTGTTTATGTTTCATCAGAGATGGTGCTAAATGCTAGGAGAGATACTGCTATGGATGGAATTTCATTCCCCCAAAATATGTGTTGGAATCCTAACCCCTGTACTCCTTGATGTAATCCTGTTTGGGTATAGGGTTTTCTATGACATGATATGTTAATGTGGGCTGTATCAGTGTAGGGCGTGTCCTAAACCAGACCACTTTTGACTTATAAAAAGAGCAGATTAGACATAAGTGGAAGTACAAAGGGGGAAAGACAGATACCCAGGGAAGATTCCCAAAGAACTGAGGAATGCCGGGGCTCCAGAAGCTAAGACAAAGACCTTCCCCCAGACTCAACAGAGAGAGCCTACCCCTGTATCAGGTGCCCTGGATTCAGACTTCTAGTCTCTAAACTGTGAGAAAATAAATTTCTATTCTTTAAAGCCACCTACTTGTGGTGTTTTGGTTAAGCCCTAGACAACTAAGACAGATACAAACCAAGTTTTAACAGAATTAAGAAGGTAGGTGGATAGTCTATCTGGGGTGAATCTTGGATCTCTACAATCCAAAACAATGAGGGTTTGGATCCGCTTGCTGGGCCAGAGAAGTAATCTTGGGTCAATTTATATTCATAAGAGGATCCAGAGGTAACAACAGCCAGATAAACAAGAGACATTAATTCATACAACCAATAGGTATTAAGGATCTAGTCTCTGCCGGGCACTGTTCTGGACATTAAACAGCTCTGAACTCAAGTGATAAAGTCCCTGCTCTTGTGGAGTTTATATCCTGGTGGGGAGGAGACAGACAATGAACAAGCAAGTAATAAGCATATTTATAATATGCCAGGGGGTGATGGGTGCTATGAGCTTTATAGAGCGCAGCAAGGGGGCCACATAGTACTGAGAGGCGGTGGCGTCATTAGGGTCGGGCTCCCTTCCAGGGGGACACTGTAAGGACCCAAAGGAAGTAAGAGCTTGTACCTTGAGTCTATCGGAGGGAAGAGTGTTCCAGGAAAAGGGAACAGCAAGGGCAAAGGTTCAGAAGAAGGGTGTATGCCAGGAGTAGCAAGAAGCTGGCTGGAGCTCAGGAAGAGGGGAAGCGGGAGTGGGTAGGTTAAGCAGTCAACAGGGACAAGCCCCGTGGGGCCAGGAGGAACTGGTCAAAATGGTAGGACTTCACTGGAACAACAATTTTCATTAAACTCCGACTATATTGATAACTAGGAGCCCCGGTGGTGCAGTGGTTAAGAGATCAGCTGCTAACCAAAAGGTCGGCAGTTCGAATTCACCAGCAGCTCCTTGGAAACTCTATGGGGCAGTTCTACTGTGTCCTGTAGGGTCACTATGAGTCAGAGTCGACTCAGCGGCAACAAGTTTGGTTTTTTTGGTTTATACTAATAACTTGAGCATTTCTCTCTGTCTTTGAAAAATTACGACGAAATACAAACACTGCCAATTTAAAAATAGAAATGAAAAACTGCTTGCAATTTTATCATCTAACATGTGTTAGTTTTTTTTCAGTTCCGTGTGTTCTTGTCTAGCCTTTTCCTGTATTTGTGCATATTTTTAATGTTTCAGCCATAGTAACAAACGGCTTTATATCCTGCTTGTTTTATTTAGCTTTATATCCTACGCGTTTTACAGGTTGCTACAAAGCCTTCCAAATAATTATTTTAGTGGTTGCATAATATTTTAAGTGAATGTGCTGTTTTTGAATTCTCTTGGACAATGCAGCTGCTTCCAAATTGTCACAATTACCAATGATGTGCAAACATTTTTCTAGGTTTGGATTATGTGGGAGGGCCCTTCCTCTTCATGCGGTTTTTACCCATAAACAGTGAATTTTTGTAGAATGAGTTATTTCTTGGTGGTCCCATATGAGTGCAGTTATAAGACTAATTACCTGCTGATGGTATCTGTCACTTTTTCAGAGTAGACGCCTTCTGGCACTGGTTCGTAAATCGCCTCCACTATCTGCAAAACAAACAGACGAGAATGATGGAGGTAAAGGGCCATTTATAGCTCTGCTCAGTCATATTTGGCCACGACACAAGAGATATTAATTAAGCAATACAACTTCATCCACAAATTTTATTCCAAAACAAGAACATCTTGACCAAATGAAAAATTAATCTCAATTGAACGTTCTTGAACATGGAATTGTATCCTCCAAGCTGAGTAAAGTTAACCCTAGATTCATAATAAATGATGTGTGGGATAATATAAGATGCAGGATTGTGGGTAGCCAAATCACAATTAAAAACGAAAGACCAAAAGTAATTTGATACATTTCTTTTTATAACTTTCTATGATAAAGGAAGACAATTATAGGGGAAAATAGGCCACAGCACATGATATATATATTTAGAAGGAGAAAAGTAAATGGAATCATGCACAATGCCTGCTTTCAATTGACATTTTTTATGAAACCCACCAATGTTCTGTTTAAGAAGAAAAGGAATGGCATTCTTAGCAACCCGAGAACCTTGGGCTCCCCAGCGTCGCTTACTTTAGTAGCCAGGGAAAGCACATTGGTGCTGTAGAAGGGAGGATTCAGAGTCGCCATCTGATAAAGGATACAGCCTGCCGCCCAGACATCAGCCTTCTCCCCATACGGCTCACTCTTCAGGACCTCAGGGCTGAGTTAAAATAAGGATGTTAATAGATTCTGAGAAAAGAAGAATAACTCAACACGGGAAGTATACGCAACCTTCAAGTTTTAGTTGGATATAGAGAAAAAACATACTGAAACTCTTGATCACTATTCCAGGTAAATGTATTAAAAATATCCTTGAAGTCTGCTAACCTCAGATGAAAGAATAAGCACAGTCAGGCGATTCCAGTTTGTTGCTGCTAGGTGCTGTCCAGTCCATTTCAACTCATAGCAACCCCATGTACAGAGTCGAATTGCCCCATAGAGATTCCTAGGCTGTAATCTTTACAGAAGCAGGTCACCAGGTCTTTCTCCCATGAAGCCACTGGGTGGGTTCGAACTACTAACTTTTTGGTTAGCAGCTAATCATTTAAATTCCAATTTAAATGTCTAAATATCAGTGAAATATATAGACATTGCCTATTATGTGTCTGGAAGTTATTTTTATTTCCAGAAACAACAGCCCCTCTGTAGCGGATGGAATTGTGGGCCCCAGTTCTATATTGCCCTAGAGATTGTGTTCATCCCCACACTTGCCATAGCCTCATGGTGGGGAGTGTTCATTCCTAATTCCTGCCTGTGGTTTTGACTGTTTACTTGCTTTGGCCGAGGGAATGGGGAAGTGGCAAGGCACTGGATCAGAGTCTCAGTCATAAGAGGTATTGAGGGCTTCCATTTGTCCCTCTGAAAGCTTCTGTCACTACCACGGAAAGAACATGCCCCAGGTAGCTGCTGCCCCTCCAGCCTGGTTCTAGAACAAGACACATGGAACAGATATGCCCCAGATAAGATACAGACCTACAGCCTGAAGGGGAACCAGCCCAGCTGACCCACAGACCTGTGAGTGTCAGAATAAACGGTTATTGTTGAATGTCATTGAGGTTTTTGTGGTTATTTGTTATACAGCATTATCATGGCCAAAACTGAATGATACAGCCTCCCTTCTTTACTACTAAACTCTAGCTTATAAATCGGGGAGGGAAGGGGCTATTTAAATATATTGCAAGAGATGACACCACCTACCATGTCCGTCCCTTCTGAAATTGCACTCCCAAACTGGACAAGGATGCTGTCAGTCTTTAAGTGAAGTTAAGCTGTGATGGTTTATGGGTCTGTTATTTTATTTTATTTGTGTGGAGGGAAGTGTAGTTCCTTCAGATATTTTGAACTAATAGAAGTTTTCGCTACCATATTTGCAGAATGGAACTCAGCGAAATGCTTAAAGCACTCGACAAAAACCCACACACATACAACACAATAGTAACAGTAAAAAGAAAATTAGAAAATTCACAAATATCTGGAAATTAAACAACACACTATTAAATAACAAGTTGGTCAAAGACCAATCACAAGGAAAATTATAAAATACTAGAGACAAAGAGACAAATGAAAATGAAAGGCACAGCATACCAAAATCTATAGGATATAGCAAAGACACAGATCACAGGGAAATTTATAGCTGTAAATGCCTGCATAAATAAAGGAGATCTCAAATCAACAGCCTAGTCTGACATCTTGAGGAACTAGAAAAAGAAGATCAAACTAAATCCAGAAGCTCCCAGATGGAACAAAATAATGAAGATTAGAGCACAGAAAAATGAAATCAAGAAGAGAAAAATAAAAACAATCAACAAAACTAAAAGTTGGTTCTTCGAAAAGATCAATAAAATTGAATAACCTTTAGCTAGACTGACAAAGAAAAAAAGAGAGAAGACACAAATAACTAAAATCAGAAATAAATGTAGGGATATTACTACCTATCATACAGAAAGAAAAAAAAAACCTTTAAGAGAATACTATGAACAACTATATGCCAAAAAATTAGATGATCTACATGAAATGGCAAGCTCCTAGAAACACACAAACTATCTAAATTGCCATTAGAAGAAATAGAAAATCTCAACACCTATTACAAGTGAAGAGTTTAAATCAGTAACCAAAAACATCCCAATGAAAAAAAAGTCCATGTCTAGATGGCTTCACTGGTGAATTCTACCAAACACTGAAAGAAGAATTAACACCAATCCTTCTCTAACTTTTCCAATAATAGAAGAGGAGTGAACACTTCCTAACTTATTCTATGTAGCCAGCATTACCCTTATACCGAAGCCAGATAAAGACATCACAAGAAAAGGAAATCACACATCAGTATCTCTTATGAATAAAGATGCAAAATACTCAACAAAATACTAGCAAACAGAATACAACAACAATTAAAAGGATTATAGACTATGACCAAGTGGAATTTATTCCATGAATGCAAGGTGGTTCAACATAAAAAATATCAATATAATATACCGCATAAAGAGAATGGAGGAAAAGAACAACATGATCAGCTCAACTGATGCAGAAAAAGCATTTGACAAAATCCGACTTTCATGATAAGAACACTCAACAAACTGGGAATAGAAGGGAAATTCAATGTGATAAAAGGCATTTATGAAAAACCTAAAGGTAACATCATACTCAATGGTAAAAGACTGAAGGCTTCCCCCTTAGATCATTAACAAGACAAGGATGCCCACTGTCACCACTACTATTCAACACTGTACTGGAAGTTCTAGCCAGAGGAATTAGGCAAGAAAAATATATTTAACCATGGAAGTGAAAGATTTATACAGTGAAAACATTGCTGAAGAGGATACAAGAAGACCCAAACAAATGGAAAGAAAACCTGTGTTCACTGACTGAAAGAATATTGTTAAGATGACAATACTACCCAAAGCAATCTACAGATTCCAATAGCCTTTCCTGAGAAATCAAAAAGTTGATCCTTAAATTCATATGGAAATGCAAGGGGTCCCAAACAGCCAAAACAATACTGAAAAAAAAAAAAAAGAGTCCCAATTTCTAAACATATTACAATGCTGTAGTAATCAAAACAGTGTGTTATTGGTATAAGGACAGATACACAGCCCAATGGAATAGAACTGACACTCTAGAAATAAACCAGTACTTCTATGGTCAATTCATTTTCAACAAGTCCATTCAATGGGAAGCAAATAGTCTTTTCAACAAATGGTGCTGAGATAACCAGATTTCCACATGTAAAAGAACGAAGTTGGACCCCTACCTCACATCATATACAAAAATAAACTGAAAATGGATCAATGAGCTAAGTATAAGAGTTAAAACCATAAAACTCTTAGAGCAAAACACAAAGGTAAATCTTCAGGACCTTGTATTTATTTGACATTGGATTTTTAGATATGACACCAAAAGCATGAGCAACAAAGGACAAAATAGATAAATTGGACTTTATGAAAAAACAAAAAACTTCCGTGCATCAAAAGACATTATCAAGAAAGTGAAAAGACAACCTACAGAATGGGAGAAATTATTTGGAAATCAGACATCTGATAAGGTTTACTATAAAGAATATATAAAGAACTTCTACAACTGAACAACGAAAAGATGAACAAACCAGTCAAAACATGGGTTGAGTAGACATTTCACCAAAGAGAATATATAAACAGCTAACAAGCACATGAAAAGATGCTCAGCATCATTAGTCATTAGGAAAATTCAAATCAAAACCACAATGAGTTACCACTTCACACTCACTAGGATGGCTGTTATCAGAAAATAACAAGTGTTGACAAGGATGTGGAGAAATTGGAACCCTCATGCATTGTGATGGGAATGCAAAATGGTGAAGCTACTGTGGAAAACAGTTTGGCAGTTCCTCAAAAAATTAAATATAAAATCACTTTATGACTCAGCAATTCCACTCCTAGGTATATATCCAAGAGACGTGAAAGCAGCAACTCAAAGAGATACCTGTATACCAATGTTCACTGTAGACCTCAACTCAATAGCCAAAACGTGGCAACAATCCAAATGCCCATCAACAGACGAATGGACAGACTCAATGTTGTATTTATATACAATGGAATATCACTGAGCCATAAAAAGGAACAGAGTTCTAATACACGCTAGGAAATGGAGGAATCCTGAAAACATGACGCTAAGTAAAATAGGTCAGCACCAAAGGACAAATATTGTATTAACCCACTTACATAAAATATCCATAACAGGCAAATGCACAGAGACAGAAAGAGATGAATGGTTACTATGGTCTGGGGAGAAGGAGGAATGGGGAGTTAATGCTTAATGGGTACAGAGTTTCTGTTTGGAGTGATAACAGTTTTTGAAACAAGTAGTGGTGATGGTTGCAAAACACTGTGAATATAATTAATGTCAGTGAACCATACACTTAAAAAAACAAGGAAAAAAAAGTACTCTTCTTGTTCTTGGAAATTCTAGGAACACTACCAGGTGATGGAACACAGGCTCTGCTGGATGATGAGCTATGTATGGCCCAATTATCTCCACCACCTGTCCACAGCCAGCCAGCGGCCACACACTGGACCACCAGTGACCACAATGCATAAGTGATTCCAGTCAACACTATGATGAGCAATCCCTGCTGGACCCAGCCCAGTTTGCCAACCCACAGTATATTGAGGGGAAAAAAAAAGTTACTGTTTCAAGTCACTAAGTTTTGAGGTAGCTTGTCACATAACAAAAGTGAACTGATATAACGGCATTCATTAGAGTCTCAAAGTTGTCCAAAGGCCCCTGAAAAAGATTCAGAATCATTTCTCTGAAAGATAAGAATGGAAAGCAAAAGACAAAAAACACAGTTGCCAACTGTCAGGATGCTTCTGGGATCAAATTTCAAATATCCTGAGGTTAAAAAAGATTCATAATTGCAACTAAAAGTAATAACTAACCAAAAAAAAACAAAAAACCCACGGCCTGATTTCTAGAAGTCACACCTAGAGTTCTCTGAGAAAACCTACGAAAATGTTTTTCACCTTCAAACACCACCTAATCTTTGGGAAATATGGCTAAAGTTATTGTTTCAATCACTATTTGAAAATATATCATCGGGGCTTTTTTGTGATTATTTGTTTATAAAAGTATTGTAAAATAATTTACTGTATTGTAATACTTTCCAATTCCTCCAGTTTAGGTAGTCCAACCACATTCAGGAAAATAGAGCTAGTTACAGCTAGTAATGATTCATTTGAGAGAAATAAGTTAAATAATACATATACATACACACACAAAAATTTAAAATGGATTTACTTTGCAAAAAAAAAAAATTCTCTATAAAGTGGGGGGGGAAAAGGCTATCCCTGTGTCATCTGGTTATCTAAAGTCTCATTAGTGATAAAACAGAGCATAACTTATGTCAGATTCCACAAAAATAGGGGCTCTTCTGGCACATTAAAACACCTATAATTAAATGTGCAAAGACTTACAGTCATTGTAAAGTATACTTCAATAAAAGCTTTTTAAAAAGTACAACAAGGTGTAGCATAGAGTTAGGTAGATGGCAAAGAACAATGTACATATATTATAAATATTTTCAGAAACAGGTAAACATAAGTCTTAATCAGCGGTCTTTGAAAAAGGGCTAAACTAAGCTTTACCTGAGAGCTACCTCTGTTTGTAAAAGGGAGAAATTATTGAACAAATTATTAGTGAAAACAAGGTGGGAGAAAGATGAGGAAGCAAGGATATTTAATCTAATTTTTTAAAAAAAGAAAGACAAATAGTTTAGATTTTAAAATTCCATCAATAGTTCCTCAAGGATGTATAAACAATTAAGTTGCTAACTGCAAACGATTCTTAATTACTCACTCAATAAGGGAAACAATAAAGTGGTGGACTTAAGTATCTTTCAAAACATTATAAAATATAGTGAATGATTTGGTACTTCTCAAATGATTCGATAATACAGTGGTTTATATAAATTGGGGAGCTTGTTTCCTTTAAATGGAACAAAGTAAATGAAATAAGATGACATATACAATGAAACCTGTGAGAGCCAGAACTCAAGGGGACTGCCTTGTTTTTCCGGGTCTCGCGAGTTTTCCACCTTTGACAGCATGCAGTTTTACCACTTTTCTAATGCTCATTTTAGTGGAAAATATTTGAGTTTTCTTTCTCTGACAGATTTCTGCCTTTATACAGTTTCCGGCTTTTGCAGCTTTTACTGTATAAAAGTGCTGGACGTGTAGACACATACATTCTTCTTCTTTCCTACAGTAGTAACAGAGTCATCGCTGTTAAAACTTTCATAGCAGTTCCTGTTGGCTGTCTACTTCCTCACCGTCGATCCATTCTTCAGCCCCACTGCAGTCCATCTCTTCCCCACCGTGCCATCGAAATGGCTCCTGACAACACCCATGTGTTACTAATTGCCTCACTTGCTTTTGGGACTTCCCTGAAGATTTTGACGTTGTTGACTAAGTAAGACTTACTTCTTGAAATAATGATTTTTTTTTTCATTTATTCAGCAAATATTTACTGATCACCTCCCAAGTACCAGGCACCGTTTTACCTGCTTGGGAAACATCAACAGACAAAGACAGCTGGTCTCATGGACCTTATCTTCTAGCAAGGGACAGGGTGGGGAGATATAAAACAAAACACAATAAAATAATTAAAAAGTCAATTATGCAGTATTTTAGTAGGTGAGAAAGGCGATAGGAAACAGAGGAGGTGGGCAGGCAGGGTGCAGTATTAGAAAGGGTGGTTGCTTCCTCTCTCTGAGATCCCATGTAATGACATTTCAGTGGCTTCTTTCCTTCATCCACACACTAAGTGGTGCTCTTCTTTCTTTCCCTTCCTCACTCTCTCTTTGGATAATCTCACTGGCACCCAAGGTGTCTATTAAAGCCACATGCTGACAGCTCCCAGGTCTAATCTCCATTCCACGTGCCCCTCAGGTGCACCCAGCTGGGTCTCAGCTGTGGTGGGCTGTCCCAAGTCACTGATCCATGCACTGGCCTCTGTAATGACTTAACTATTATAAATTAGAACTGAGAATTCATCCAATGCCAACAACCTTGGGATGGATTAAATTTCAAGGGCCGTCTCCGAGGCGCAGAAAAAGGGTCAGGGCACCCCGGTAGGACAAAAGTCATGCTGCTCCACCAGGGAACTGGTCAGCACCAGGGAGATACCTTAAACCCCAGGGGCTGTGTGGAGTCATGGTCCAAGTCCTGAATGTCTCCTCCCACCCTCCCCCTGAGGCAAGCATTTCTTCTCACTTTTGCTGCCATCTGCACTTCAAACCCAGTCACTTCAAACAATACTCTGGCTTTTAGCTATGCGCACGCACACGCGCATATAAGCTTTTTCTAGGCTGAACAACACAGGGCCAACTAGTCTGCATCCCATCGAACCTTTCCGCTGTCAAGATCCAATGTTCCCATATCATCTGCTGCTCAGATTTGTCCCTCAGACCTTTCACCATCATCACACATGGGCAACCCACAGTTAAACTGAATCCTCCAAATGCCAGTACTTTCCACAGAAGATAAAATTATAATATGTGACAGCTGGAATTTCACAAAAACTAGTTTATGTATACAACTAATAAGCACAAAGAAATACTAGGGACTCAGGCAGATTCATCTGTATAAGCCCATTAAAAACCCATTGCCACTGAGTGGATTCTGACTCATAGCGACCCTACAGGACAGAGTAGAACTGCGCCATAGGTTTCCAAGGAGCAGCTGGTGGATTCGAACTCCTGATCTTTTGCTTAGCAGCCGAGCCCTTAACCACTGTGCCACCAGGGCTCCTCATCTGTATAAGGATATGTGAAATTGGAGAAGAAATTAAAACTAAGAGAGAAATTGAAAAACTATCACTGAAAAAGTATCTCATTGACAATATAATGATGCAGCATCTTGGAAGTCGTGTTTGGAGACATCATAAAAGAAAATGTTCCCCTCATAAGTGTTAGGAAATAGTAATAAAAGAATCTTGAGGAGTTTGGGAGATAGTGAGGCTAAATGTTTGGAGACAAGTTTCTTTTATTGAAGTAATTCACCCAATAATATTTACTT
The DNA here is from genome assembly GCA_030035585.1 of Dugong dugon. Lineage (NCBI taxonomy): Eukaryota > Metazoa > Chordata > Mammalia > Sirenia > Dugongidae > Dugong > Dugong dugon. The sequence continues at coordinate 12,393,444 of CM057480.1, read as the reverse complement.
TACCAGGTACAGATAGGAAAGGGATTTTTGCATCCCACTGCAATATATTAACTCTGAGTCTATTAAAAAGTACATTTAGCTTTCAGGTATTGGCTATCAAACTTTCATCTCCCTAGACAGCCTTCAAAAAAGGAGAAAGAGAACTAACTTACTGTTGTTAACTGAAAAAGAAACACAACGTAAATTTTAAGAGAATAAAAACCATCTGTTTGTGAACACTTGATCAACTATGTAATCAAGGAGGCAAATCCCAGCTGAATTCATGAGGATAAAATCTGACCTGAGGGGGCATAATTCAATCTATATGCCAATAACTACCATTTCTTTAGACTGAAAAGCATATTATGCTCTATATCGGGATGATTCTGCATACAGCATTCAACAGCCTTTAGCAATACAAAATGGGTAAAATCTGTGCATGCCTGTGTGTGTGTGTGTGTGTGTGTGTGTGTGTGTGTCTTTCTGCATGTTTGTGTGCATGCGTGTATGTACGGTTACTGGAGGTGGATAAAATGCTGCTAGAAACGAATCAAAAAAATAATCACTGTTGTGTTGATGAGAATTAATGGGGATGAGGAAAGCTGGGAGAACCCAGGGGTAATAACAGTTTCGGTGCATTTTCTGGCAAGAGTGAACGACACGGTATTCAGATATTCAGTGAGAGTGGCAAAGCTGAGCGTAAAGGAACCTAGGAACAATGGTGAATGCAGTTGTGAGAAATGCCCACATCTTGATCTTTTTCTATGAGGCCTTACTGACTTGAAGCATCCAAAGGCATTGTTAGAATATGGTCTTGTCCCACTACAGCCACAGAAGTTAAAGAGTGTCCGATCAGCCCACAATGTTCTCTACCACAGAAGAGTGAAGAGACTAAGCTGAAGGAGACACAGGTAGGCAAGGTGAGCCTCAACTAACGCAATGGCCAAGGAATGCGGAGAGGAGGAAACTCCCAGGACTTCAATCTGACTGGATGTGGGAGGAGAAAGGAGAAGACTTCCTTATGCTCCAGGCTCCACTGTCTGGCTTAGGTGACTGGGTGGTGTATCAGTGGCGTTAACATAGATGCAGAAGGAACAGCTGCGGGGAAGGAAGAAACTAGATCAATTTGGGATATGTTAAGACATGTCTAGGAGATCCATAATTGGGGGTATCCAATGGTAACATCATTCTGAATTACAACACTGTGTTAAAGACTTAGCCTCAAAGACTCCATCTGTAAGCCCGGCATCACGAAAATGTTCTCCGCTCACAGATGCCTGCTGCCTTTATGCAGGTAGTTAAAAAGAGTTGACATATAAACAGCTTTAAGTTTTTTCTTAGCACATACTTCCTACAGAGGAAAAAGAAGATCAGAGGACATATTCAAGAACCATAAAGCAATAGTCTATCCTGCTAAAAGAAACGAGTCACACCTTTCACACAGATTATAGAGCCTGCCTGCTCCTAGGCTGCAGCTAGGCCTGTCAGCGTTAGTCAATAAAAATACAGGACACCTGGTTAAATGCGAATTACTCAAAAAAAAAAAAAAAAAAAAGAGCAATATTTGAAACATGTTGTTGCTGTTGGTAGGTGCCGTTGAATCGGTTCCAACTCACAGTGACCCTATGGGACAGAGTAGAACTGCCCCATAGGGTTTCCAAGGAGCGCCTGGTGGATTTGAACTGCCAACCTTTTGGTTAGCAGCTGAGCTCTTAAACACTGTGCCATCAGAGCTCCATTTGAAACACACTTATACAAAAAAATATGTAAATATTTGGGACATACGTTAAAATTTTTTTTATTGTTTATCTGAAGTTCAAATTTAGATGGGCATCCTGTATCTCACTTGACAACCCAGGCTGCAGAATTATTGATGGACTCGCCTTTGTTAGTGCTCAAGTCATGCTTCTTCTAGAAAGGCACACGATCTAAACGTTCAACATGGTTTCCTGCACTTACTTTTCTAGGAAAGTAATGATAGTCGTGTATTCACATGGGGCATTTGAGACATATCTCTAAAAGCGTAACATTTCTCTCATGTTGCATAAACACGTGTATCACCATGTCTTAACACTAATGGCATCGACAATTAAAAAGTTCTTGTAACAATGATGAAGCTGTGAAACATCGTATAACTTGGTGGAAGCTAGAACTTACTATGCTGAGTGAATTTAGTCAGTCAAAGAAGGACAAATACTGTATAAGACCACTATTATAAGAACTCAAGAAAAGGTTTAAACATAGAAGAAAACATTCTTTGATGGTTACAGGGGTGGGGAGGGAGGGTGAGGGTTATTTACTAACTAGTTAGTAGATAAGAATCATCTTAGGTGAAGGGAAAGACAGCACACACTACAGGCGAAGCCAGCACAATTGGACTAAACCAAAGCTAAGATGTTTCCTCAATATAATCAAATACTTTGAGAGACAGAGTAGCAGGAATGCAGGGTCTGGGGACCATGCTTTCAGGGGACATCTATGTCAATTGGCATAACAAACCTTATTAAGAAAATGTTCATCATCCTCCTTTGGTGAGTGGTGTCTGGGGTCTTAAAAGCTTGCAAGCGGCCATCTAAGATGCATCAATTGGTCCCAACCACTAGCAGTAAAGGAGAATGAAGAACACCAAAGACACAAGGAAAGTATTGGCCCAAGCGACAGAATGTGCCACATAAACCAGAGACTTCATCAGCCTGAAACCAGAAGAACTAGATGGTGCCTGGCCACCACCAATGAACGTCTTGACAGGGAACACAACAGAGGGTCCCTGATGGAGCCGTAGAACAATGGGATGCAGAACTCAAATTATACTAAGAAGACCAGACTTAATGGTCTGACTAAGACTGGAGATGCCCCAGAAAGCATGGCCCCTGGTCTCTCCATCATCCCAGAACTACAACAATTTCCGAGGCCAACTCTTCTGACAGGGATTGGACTGGACTGTGGGACATAAAGTGATAATTGTGAAGAATGTGCCTCTTAGACAAGTAGATACAAGAGACCAAAGGGGCGACTTCTGTCCAGAGGTGAGTGGGGAAGGCAGAGAGAGTTAGGAGCTGGTTGAACGTTCATGGGGAATCAGGGGCGGAGGAGAGGTGTGTGCTGTCGCAGAATGGGGTGAGCAGTTGGGGTCTCGTAGCAATGTATGTTAAAAAAAAATTCTGTATGGGAGACTAACTTGAAATGTAAACTTCATTTAATTACAACAATAAAAAAATAAATAAAAATTCTATTCATTGGGAAAAAAAGTTCTTGTAAATATAAGCAACATCTATTTTTAAAATTGTACTTTAGATGAAGGTTTACAGAGCAAACTAGCTTCTCATTAAAAAATTACTACACATATCGTTTTGTGACATTGATTACCAACCCCATGACATGTCAACACTCTCCCTTCTCGACCTTGGGTTCCCTATTACCAGCTTTCCTGTCCCCTCCTGCCTTCTAGTCCTTGACCCTGGGCTGATGTGCCCTTTTAGTCACGTTTTGTTTTATAGGCCTGTCTAATCTTTGGCTGAAGGGTGAACCTTAGGAGTGACTTCATTACTGAGCTAAAACGATGTCCGGGGGGCCATACTCTTGGGGTTTCTCCAGTCTCTATCAGACCACTAAGTCTGGCCTTTTTTTGTGAGTTAGAATTTTGTTCTACATTTTTCTCCAGCTCTGTTTGGGACCCTTTATTGTTAACCCTGTCAGAGCAGACAGTGGTGGTAGCTGGGCACCATCTAGTTGTACTGGACTCAGTCTGGTGGAAGTCATGGTATTTGTGGTCCACTAGTCCTTTGGACTAATCTTTCTCTTGAGTCTTTGGTTTTCTTCATTCTCCCTTGCTCCCAACAGGGTAAGACCAGTGGAGTACCTTAGATGGCCACTCACAAGCTTTTAAGACCCCAGATGCTACTCACCAAAGTAGAACGTAGAACATTTTCTTTATAAAGCATGTTATGCCAATTGAGCTAGATGTTCCCCAAGACCATGGTCCCCACAGCCCTCAACCCAGTAATGTGATCCCTCAGGAAGACTAGATGTGTCTATGGAGCTTCCATGACATGAAGAATATATCCTATCTGTAAACAGTTTAGTTAAATAACAAACAAACTGGCCTGTGATGCATTCAAATAGCCTAACTAGTTGCACAGGTAAAGGTGGGCCATGACTGGTTTCTAGACACCAACCCTTCTCATGGTGCCACCTGTCTCCTGTGGGTTGGGTTTAGGGAGATGGCATGATTCAAAGCCTTAAGTAACATTTTATGAACTAGAGTGCTAAGTCACTTTAGTTGGAAGACTTATTAATACATTTTCCCTAAATAGTGGTAGATAACTGTTACAACTAAAACTGGCCCATTATTTCACAGATTAATGTAATATTTCTTTAAAGTAGGGAAGCATTTGGTATATAATATACATAAAGCTCAAGACAGTAAAAAGCAGAATAAATTGGCACTGCCATCTACAAACCAGGACCTGTAATTACCAGTGTGGCTGTCACCCTGCCTTTAATTGATTTGTTTTAACTGGAAAATGTAGAATCAAGTTAGACTCCATTTTCATCACCCCACTTGGATCAGTGCACTTTTCCCAAATGGCACAATTGATTTCATGTGACACTGCAATTTATTTAGAATCTGTTTATAAGATAATACATGTATAAGTGCCATGAAAAATACTAAATGTTATACAAATGCAAAGTGGCATTATTGTAATATAAAGAGATGCTATATCTCAGAGAGATTTGTCAGCTTTCATGGAGACTGGGAATGGGTTAGGAAAAAACAGGCAGGGCCACAGACATGGTAGTGAAGATGGAACTGTCCTATTCCTGAATTCTAGGGTAGCCTGACACCCAGACAGATATGTGACCTTTGGCCTATTCCAGTCAAAGTCAGATAGGCCAAGGATTTTTATACCACCCTAGGTGAAAAAAAAGTTGGTAGTGGTGACAATGGTGTCAGGCTGTCCTTACTTTCCAGCAGGCCCAATTTTGGAAAATATGTGTGATCTCAAAACACTAGCAGCAGCTTACTCTTACCTGTTATCCTGTCCCACCCATGTCAGCCTCCCACCTGATCTTTCACCCTATTTCATGCCCATCACTCTACCTGACATAAACATAACCTTCATCCTCAAGGAATACCATCCTTTAATGCCTAGATCGAGTTCTAGAGGGTGAAATCTTTTATCAATGCATACAGATGGCCTGACACCAAATTCTAAAAGCACCTACACTCTGTATTGTTCCCTAGTTATTCTTTCATTTACCCAACAAATACACATTGAGCACCTACTATGTGCCAGACAGTGTTGCAGGTGCTGAGGATACAGTGGCAAACAAAACACACAAATATCCATGGTCTCAGGGAATTTACATTCTAGTAAAAGGCACAACACGTGAGCAAATAAATAAAGTTTATTAAGTAAAGAAAATAAGACTGGTTAAAAACAAACAAAAAAAGATTTACCTCACAAACTGGCAATCAACTGTACTGTGGCTTCAGGCAGGCCATTTGACCTTTGGGGTCTCAATTTTCTCATCTCAATAAGAAAGAGGCACGATCTGTAAGCTCTATTCCTGTTCTGAAATGCTGTGTCCATCAAATAAGGCTTAAACATGTCTTAATGACAGGTATGTATACTCAGTTTTAAAAGAGATTAAATTTGTTTTTCAGTATGACTTAAATACTGGGGATTGAGGCAACATTATGTTCAAATTTACACTGCATTCTTTTTCAAAAACAAATTTTTGGACATGTAAACAATTTTTGCAGTGGTTAATCAGCTGTTAACTGAAAGGTCAGCAGTTCAAACTCACCAGCCACTCTGTGGGGGAAGAAAGGCCCGGTGATCTGTTCCCGTAAAGATTACAGCCTAGAAAACCCTATGGGACAGTCCTACTCTGTCACATGGGGTTGCTGTGAGTTGGAATCAACTCTATGGCACACAACAAAGACAATTACTTTGGTACATTATTAAAAGCTGTTTTCTTGTTTAAGATTTTTAAGCAAAATAAAGCATTTTTACTCTAAAGGACAACTAGCATGTATTTCAAAGTCACTTTTAAGAACCGATTATTTTTAATTGTAGATGTCTTAGTCTGAATCACCAGTGAATATTCCATAAAACGCTGAGGCAATAGATCCTAAATCTGTAATCTTATGTACAGCTGAAGAAGAAATGCGTTGCTCTTTCCCCTTGGAAACAGAAGTCCCATCACTCTGAATATGTGCGTTTCTTCCCCGTCCTCAAATGTTGGCAGTTCAAACAAAACAAAGAGTGAAAGACTGTGAATAAGGATTTTGCATTTTGTTCTCTTTACCACATTTTTTTTTTAATTGTAGAGACTGTCATCTTAATTTACTGTATGCACACTGAAAAGTCAAACTGTTGTAAATTGAAATCTAGATTTCCTTAAAATGTCCCTCTCCTTTCTTAAATTTGTGAAAAGCATAAACAAACGAGCTTTGAATGGGCTTGTGATCTGAGAAAGAAAAGAAACAGGTGCCGCCCAACAAGAAGGCCCTTACCAGTCAATAAAAAGACAAAGTATTCCAGATGGGGGCACTGCAAGTTCAGCACAAGAAGAAGAAATAATAAAAGTGACCGAGGACCAGGGCCAAAATCAGAATTCGGTGTACTAATGCAGGACAAAGGAAACAGTCAGGACAAGCATACAAAAAAGAATTGAGCACAGTGACAGCCACTTGTTATTGATGACAGGTACAATTCAAAATAAAGATTCATAAATCTTAACATGCACTAAATTGCATAAAAGTAAGCAAAGCAGAAGCTATTATAAAGAGTGCTACGTTAAATAAACACACACGCAATAACAATGGGAAATATTTTACACACTAATTTATCTTTGACATAAATAAGAATATAGATCTGAATAATCTGTCAATAAATATAGTTTGATAAACATATATTGAGCTTTGTGGCCTGAAAACAAAGAAAACATTCTCTTTAAGGACCTATAAAACTTGACTACAAATCAGGTGTGACGGAGTACTACTTTGGTGACCTGCCAAGAAAGCACATTTCCTGGTATACTAGCTTTTGAGTAGTCCCTCATACATTGTCTCTGGGCTTGGCCATGTGATTGGCTCTGGTCACTGGGACATTAGCAAGTGTGATGCTAGCAGACAGTTGCTAAGTACTTGTCCATGCAGGCTTTATTTCTGGAACCCACATTCTTGGGACACTCTCAGATCCCAACCACCATATTGTAGGAAGCCCAACCTACCTATGTGAAGAGAACATATGGAAGAAAACCAAGGATCCAGTGAATAGCCCCAGAAGAGCTGCTAGCCAACAGCTAGAACCAACTATGCTTCTTGGATGGGATTCCTCCAGCCCTAGTTGAGCTGTCCCAGCAGATGCTACATGGAGCAGAGATAAGATAAGCTGTGCTTACCAAGCCCTGTCCAAACCGCAGAATTTGAGCTAATAAATGATTACTGTATTCATCCACTAATTTTGGGGTGGTTTGTTTTACAATGATTATTTGAGTCACTGGGTACAGAGAAAATATCAGTTTATTCTTTAAAAAACTTTATTTGTACGAGTTGTAATTTATGACACGATAAACATCAAATAAAAAACAAGATTTCAACAGAGGAAAAAAACCCAAAAAGTTTGAAATATGAAAAACCACTGTATAAATAATTCATCAGTGAAAAAGATTTTGGATTTTAGTAACAATTTAGAAAATCAAAAAAAAAAAAAAAAGAGAGAGAGATTTATTTCAAGGATATGGCTCATGTGGTTGTGGAGGCTGGCACACACGATCAGTCATCAGGCTGGAGGCTTCTGCTGACACACATGGTTGAAAGGGCCGATGAACCCAAAATCGGCAGGTCAGACGCCAGGCTGCTGGTTTCCAGAGCTTCAGGAGCTGGAGAATTCCAAAATCTGCAGGTCAAATGGTAGGCTGCTGGCTCATGTCCCAAGAACCAGAGATAAGAGGATGATGAGTTGGATGCCGGATCCAGAGAGGGTGAGCTTTGCCAGAACATCTATACATATTGGATGCAGGCCACACCCCCAAGGAAATGTCCCTTTCAACAGACTGGCTGTTCACATCAGATCACAAAATGGAAGATGATTATATAAAATCTTCCAAACCGCTGAGAAACCAGGTTAACACATAATTTTAACCATCACATACACTAACAAATTAGAGAACCTACCTGAAATGCATAAGTTCCTAGAAATACACAAATTACCAAAGCTGATTGAAGAAAAAATACAAAATCTAAATAAAACTATAACAAAGGAGTGAATCAGTATTCAAACAACTTCTTATAAAGAAAAGTCCAGGACCAGATGGCTTCAATGGTGAATTCCGCCAAAACATATAAAAAATATCAATCCTTCACAAAATGTTTCAAAAAATCATTCTGAGGCCACTCAAAACCAGACAAGGACATCACAAGAAATGAAAACTACAGACCAATATCCCTCATGAATATAGATGGATAAAATCTTCAATAGAATACCAGCAAATCAAACTCAGCAACATGTAAGAAGGATTATACAACAATAACCAAGTAGGATTTATCTCAGGAATGCAAAGTTGGTTCAAAGTATGAACATCAATTGGTGGAATACAGCACTATATTTATAGAATAAAAAATAAAAACCACATAATCATCTTAATAGATGCGGAAAAAGCATTTGACAAAATCCAACACTTTCTCATGATAAAAACACTCAACAAACTAGGAATAGAAGGAAATTTTCTCAACCTGCTAAAGGACATCTGTAAACAATCCTCAGCAAACATTGTACTTAATGGTGAAATACTGAAAGTTTCCTCAGTAAGATCAGGACCAAGATAAGGACATACGCTCTCATCACTTCTATTCAACATGTCCTTGAGTTTCTAGCCAGGGAAATTAGGCAGGAAAAAGAAATGAAAGGCAGCCATACTGGAAAGGAAAAAGTAAAATTACCTGTATTTGCAGATGGCATGACCTTATATACAGAAAATTCTAAGAAATCCCCGCGCACGCGCGCACAGACACACTCCAATTAGAACTAATACGAAAGTTCAGCAAGGTTGCGGAACAAAAGAGGAATATACAAAAATCAATTATATTTCTAAACATCAGCAATGAACAAGAAGACAATTCTATTCAAAATAGTACCAAAATATTTAGGAATAAATTTAACAAAAGAAGTGCATGGCATACACTGAAACCTACATCATTGAAAGAAATATAAAAAGACCTAAATAACTAATGAAAAGACACCTCATGCTCATGGACTGGAAGACTTCACATTGTTAAGATGGCTGGATTAGTTTCTTATTGTTGTTGTAGCAAATTACCACAAATTTAGTGGCTTAAAATAACACAAGTTTATCTTATAGTGCCTGGGTTAGTCTGAAATGATTCTCACTGGGCGAAAATCAAGGTATCAGCAGAGTTGCATTTATTACTAGAGGCTCTAGGGAAGATTCCATTTCCTTGTCTGTTTTCAGCTTCTAGACACAGCCCATGTTCCTTGGCTGTGGCTCTCTTCCAACTTCAAAGCCAGCAATGGTGAGTTGAGTCTTTCTCATAGTACATTATTCTGACACTAACTCTTCTGTCCACCCTCTTCCACATTTAAGGATGTTCGTCGGAGCCTGGATGGCACAGGTGGTTTGCGATCTGCTGCCAACCTAAAGGTTGGCAGTTCAAACCTACCCAACAGCTCCATGTAAGAAAAGCCTGGTGAACTGCTCTCATAAAGATTACAGCCAAGAAAAGCCTATGGAGAAGTTCTACTCTATAACACATGGGGTTGCCATGAGTCAGAATAGACTCGATGGCAATAGGTTTTTTGTTTTTGTTTTGTTTTTGGGGGGAGTCATTACATTGAACCTACCAAGATAATTCTAGATAATTCCCCTATCTTAAGGTCAGCTAATTAGCAACCTCAATTCTATCTGCTACCTTAATTCTCTTTTGCCATGTATTATAGCATCTTCACAGGTTCCAGGGACTGGAATGTAGACATCTTTAGGGGATCATTTTTCTGCCTATCACAATGGCCATACCCCCCCAATTAATCCACAGATTCAATACAGCTGGCTTTTTTGAAGAAATTGACAAGCTGATCCTAAAATCCATATGCAAATGCATGGGATGCAGAACAGCGAAAACAATCTTAAAAAAAAGAACAAAGTTGACCCTGTCTGGAGCAAGGGAGAATGAAGAAAACCAGATATAAGGAAAAAATTAGTCCAAAGGACCAACGGACCACAACTACCCCAGTCTCCACCAGACTGAGTTCAGTGCAACTAGACGGTGCCCAGCTACCACTACCAATTGCTCTGACAGGGAACACAGTAAAGGGTCCCAGAAAAAGTGGGATAAAAATGTAGAACAAAATTCTAATGCACACAAAAAAGACCAGATTTACTGGTCTGACAGAGATGGGAGAAACCCTGAGAGTATGGCCCCCGGATACCCTTTTAACTCAGTAATAAAGTCACTCCTGAGGCTCACCCTTCAGCCAAAGATTAGACAGGCTCATAAAACAAAATGAGACTAAACGGGCACACCAGGCCACAGGCAAGGACAAGAAGGCAAGAGGGGACAGGAAAGCTGGTAACAGGGAACCAAAGGTCGAGAAGGGGAAAGTGTTGACATGTCGTGGGGTTGGCAACCAACGCCACAAAACAATATGTGTATTAATTGTTTAATGAGAAACTAATTTGCTCTGTAAACCTTCATCTAAAGTAGAATTAAAAAAAACAAAATTGTAGGACTCGCATTTCCTGATTTCAAACTTACTACAAAGCTACAGTAATCAAGAATGTGTGATACTAGAATAATGATAAATATATAGATCTCTATGCAGTCCACATAGATTGAAGGAATAGAATTAGTAGTCTAGAAATACACCCTTCAATTTATGCTCAATTGGTTTTTGCCAATGGCACTAAGACAATTCAATGGGGGAAAGAATGGTCTTTTCAACAAATGGTGCTTGTATAGCTGGATATCAAAATGCAAAAGAATAAAGTTTGACCCCTACCTTACTCCATGTACAAAAATTAACTCAAAATGAGCCTAAGACTTAAATGTAAGAGTTAAAGCTATAAAACTCTTAGAAGAAAACATAGCTGTAACTCTTTGCAATTTTGGATTAGGCAATGGTTTCTTAGATATGACACCTAAAACAGACTAACCAAAGAAAATAGATAAACCGAACTTCATCAAAATTTTAAAAATTGTACTTTAAAGGACACTATCAAGAAAGTGAAAAGAGAACCCACATAATGTGAAAATATTTAAAAAGCACATATCTGTTAAGAGTCTGGTATCCAGAATAAGTAAGAACTTTTACAACTCAACAATAAAAACAAGTAAGCCTGTTAAAAAATGGGCAAAAAGAAGCACCATGCCATCCCTCCACAGCAAAGAGTCGAAAAACTAAGTCACACAGAGTCACACATCAATCCTGAAACCCTAAGCATCAAATGAAGAGATAAAGAACTCAGCCAAGCACCAAATGGAATAAGAAACTGACTGAGAACAGACAGCAAGGACAGATACATGCAGAGGTCCCCCTATCACCTATTGCAGCATGGATCCGCCATCTTGGACTCCTATCAGAGATCAGCAAATAGGAGGTACGAGAAAGCAGCTTCACGGAGCTTCCAGCAGGAGACAGAACAACCAGTAACCAGCGATATATGCTTTCCCACCCCCGACCCTACTTCACCCCAACTCGGCCTCCTCTGCCTCCTGTGACCACAGTCTCTTGGCCAGGAAGCACTGGCTTCACCCCAGTGTCGACTGGATTCCACCCACCCGCACTGGCCAGCTCCCTGAGTGCCATTTGTTGGCTGCTGGTGTTGCTTTTTTCAGCTTCATTAGATTTCTTCCTTACCTCTCACCACCTTTCTCCCAAATACCTGGCTCCATGTGCCACCTTTGCTTCTTCCCGAAAGGCTGCGAAACACAGCTCGACTGTGAAACTGCTTCCCGGCCTGTGCTGCCACACTGGTGGGACCCCCAGGGCTTTTCTTTTTTTGTTTGTTCTGATTTGTTCTGTTTTGATTTCTTGTTTGTTTGTTTTCTTTTTCTTTTCTCTGCTTGGGAGCCCCTTCTAGCTGGGCAGGACCACGCGGCTTGGGAGCTACTCCCTTACTCTGCACGTACTCAGAGTGACATCCCGGGGGGCATTTCTTTTTTCTTGGGTTTTTTTGTTTTGTTTTGTTTTGTTTTTCTGTTTTTTTGTTTGTTTGTTTGTTTGTTTCCTTCTCTTTTTCCCTTTCTGTCTTTCTTCATTTCCAGTTTCTCATCTCTCTATACTTACCTTCTCTTCCTGTCTCCTGAATACCTGGTGCTGTGTGACACCTCAACCCCTTCTAGCCAGGCTGAATCTCATGGCCTGGGAGTAACTTCCCCAGTCCTAGAAGCCACACCGGGGGGATCCCTGGAGGATTTTCCTTCTTTTTTTTCCCCTCTAATTTTTATTTATTCATTTTTTTTCACTTTTGTTTATCTCCATTTCTCAGTCTCTCATCTCTCCACTCCAATAGCAAGATTCCTTAGCACTCTTTGTTGTCTGTGTGTATGTTTTTGGCTCCTGTTCCACTCTCTACTCTCTCCTCTTTCCCATACCCATCTTAGCTCCACACATCACAATCTCCCTCATCCTTCCTGCCTACCTGCACCATGTGCTGAACATCACACTCCCAAGCAGCACAGGCATGGCCTACTGGAACCTGCCCTACACCGATTCCCGGTCTGCCCTGTTGGCCCTAGTATGTGCCACAAACAACCCATCCCAGCAATTCCCCTTCAGCTGGACCTGCCCTGCTCTACCATACCTGAGCAACTGAACCTGCCCATTGGAGAAGGAGGTGAAAAGTATCGTGCCCACAGATGAGCAAACAACAAGGAATGCACAGCCCACCTGCTGAGACATAACCAAATAAAACAGAAAAGCAAGATGAAACAAACAAATCTACAATCAATCAATAAACAAGGAAAATAACTACTGAATACCCCAAAGACAGCAGACAATATCAAAACATATACAAAAACAGGACAGGATGGCTCCAGTAGGTGTCCAAAATAAAACACCAGATGACTTTCCAGTAGAAGAAAAGGCACTAGAACTACCTGATAGGGAATTCAAGTCTCTAATATTCAGAATTATCCAAGAGTTGAAGCAAAAAGCAGACAAAAATGAGGAAAAAATAGACAAATTCATGGAAAATACAGACCAAAAAAATGGAAGAATTCAAGAAAATAATACAAGAACAAAATACTAAAATAAATTCACATCTAGAAACCATACAAAAACAACAATTAGAAATCCAAAAGATAAACAACAAGATTTCAGAAATGGACAGTGTCATAGAAGGGCTGAGGAGCAGTTTTGAAATAATGGAAGACAGGATCAGTGAAATGAAAGACAAACACTTGGCTACAACTCTGTTTGAGGAAAAATCAGAAAAAAGAATGAAGAAACCCTGAGAATTATGTGGGATACAATCAAAAGCAAAAATCTGTGGGTGATCAGAGTTCCAGAACAGGGGGAGAAAATAGAAAACACAGAGAGGATCATTGAAGAATTGTGGAGAGAAAATTTCCCCAATATCATGAAAGATGAAAAGCTGACCACCCAAGAAGCTCAACGAACACCATATAGAATAGACCCCAAAAGAAAATCACCAAGGCCTATCACTAAAACCAAAGACATACAAAGAATCTTGAGAGCAGCTCAAGAAAAACAAAGTCACATACAGAGGAGAAACAACACAACAAAGCTCAGATTATTCGGCAGAAACCATGCAGGCAAGAAGGCAATAGGATGACATATATAAAACCTTGAAAGAAAAAAAATTGCCAGCCAAGAATAATATATCCTGCCAAACTCTCGTTCAAATATGATGGTGAAATTAGGTCATTTCCAGATAAACAGAAATTAAGGGACTATGTAAAAACCAAACCAAACTTACAAGACTTATTAAAGGGAGTCCTTCGATCTGAGAACAAACAACATCAGACCAGAGGCTGAATTTAGGACTCAGGATTGTACTAGCCAGATACCAACATAGGAAATGAACTCTTAAGGACTATCCAAAACCAAATAATTACAACAGGGATCCAGAGAGGTTAATCTGTAAATGACAACAGCATCAGAACAATAGAAGAGGGAATAAACAGTGTAGGTATAGAACCTTCTAATGGCGAGGACAATAAATTTTTTTTTTAATTTTTAAAATTTCCTTATTCTGATTAGAAAATCTAAATGACTGAAACAGACTGTAATTTCTGGCCTGTTGTTAGCTGCCACTGACCTAGGATCTTAGTATTCATGATTTGATTCTGCTACAGAGAAATCTCCGGGACTCTTCAGGGCCCAGTTGAGAAGCAGACACTTTCCTGAAGCTTCCCTTGTCACCTCTCCAAATGTGAACCCTCTATATTGGTTCTCCGTGGCATTTGGCTTCTCTCCCTCTTAGTTGTGGCTGGGGTAAGATATGCTTACCAAACCTCATTTCCTTTTCCTTCCAGGCATGTAGTTGGATCTCACTTCCCAGCTCAGTTTCAGTTAGGTGAGTTCAAAATGTGGGTGAAGTGATGTATTCAGTTTGAAGCCTGGCCCCTAAAAGACCTCCCACACAATCCTTTATGGCCTCTCTCATCCCTCCTCCACTGGTTGAAAGCAGAGGATCCCAGTAAACCAAAACCAAACCCGTTGCCATTGAGTCGATACCAACTCATAGTGACCCTAGTACGGGTATCCAAATGCACCTCATGCACAGCCACCACGTGTCTGTCAGTGGAGGCTCGCATGTTGCTATGATGCTGAACAGGTTTTAACAGAGCTTCCAGACTAAGACTAGGAAGAAAGGCATGGCAGTCTACTTCCAAAAATCAGCCAACTAAAACCCTATGGATTACAAGAGTTTGATCCTCAACTGATCATGGGGACTGGGCAGCGAGGGACTGACTTGACGACAGCTAACCAACAACAAGGGTATGGAAAGTCACAAGTGGAAGGATCCTGGGTACCAAATGTCTGAGTGGAAACTGACAAAAACACTAGAAAGTGACCTGAGTGAGAAATCTGTATTGTATCAAGCCACTGATATTTTCTTAGCCTCTGTGGGTATAGTATTAAAACACTGAGATTTTGTTACAGTATTCTACCCTGATCAAAATGTCGAAATGCTTGTTACATTTTAGTTATTTGTAGTATTTGTCATATTTCTTCTATTTGCCTAGGGTGATGCTTTTGCATAATAGAGATTCAATATGTGATTTGTGATTTAAAATCTCATCCTATGTTCAGAGCTCATGGGGGAAAGTTTCTAGAGTCAGTGTTAGATGAGAGGTAGTAAGAGCTGCAAAGAGGGTAGTCAAACTTTCCAAGGAAGGTGATGGAAGGTGAGTGCCCAGGGGCTGCTGTCAGCAAGGCAGCCCCCCAGGACCTAATTCATAACACCACCACTAGTAGCTACAGCTGGATGTTACATCATCAGTGGTCAGGGGCTTTCTTAAAAGAGAAAGGCTGTCCCCTGCAGGAAACCAAGATGGTCCGGAATCTGAAGACTTCCTCTTCTACCAGGCTGCCACAGAGAGGAAATCCATGTCAAAATGTATTCCTGAAATTATAGCATTTTGGAGCCTCAGGTGACCTTGGAGCTTATCTAGTGATGCTGAAGCCTCTATTTTATGAGAAAGCTGAGACTCAAAGATGCAAATCATCTTCCCAAGATTCCTGACCCAACACTGGAATTTTATGTGCCACAGATCTCTGTATGTGACCCAACACTGGAATTTTATGTGCCACAGATCTCTGTATGTGACCCAACACTGGAATTTTATGTGCCACAGATCTCTGTATGTGATCCAACACTGGAATTTTATGTGCCACAGATCTCTGTATGTGACCCAACACTGGAATTTTATGTGCCACAGATCTCTGTATGTGACCCAACACTGGAATTTTATGTGCCACAGATCTCTGTATGTGACCCAACACTGGAATTTTATGTGCCACAGATCTCTGTATGTGACCCAACACTGGAATTTTATGTGCCACAGATCTCTGTATGTGACCCAACACTGAAATTTTATGTGCCACAGATCTCTGTATGTGATCCAACACTGGAATTTTATGTGATATATCTGTTTATTCCTTTAGCTTACAAAATAAATTTTTAAGAAAAAAAAAATAAAATAAAAATGGGCAAAAAAAAGTTGTTTAACATCATTAGTCTTTGGGGAAAAACCACAGAGACACCATGTCATGCTCACTACAAAAACCAAACCAACTGCTGTCGAGTCAATTCTGACTCATGGTGACCCTATCAGGCAGAGTGGATCTGCCCCACAGGGTTTCCAAGGAGCAGCTGTGGATTCAAACTGCTGACCTTTTGGTTAGCAGCCAAATTCTTAACCACTGCACCACCAGGGCTCTGTCATACTCAGACATTGCTGGGAGGAATGTAAAATGATACAGCCACTTTGGAAAACGGTTCAGCAGTCCCAGAAAAGTAAAACAAACAGTTATGTATTGAGGAGTTCAGCTCTAGGTTCAAATCCTATGTGTGAGTTTTTAGGCCCAACCATAAGCAATTGCAAAGCTTTGTCTGGCAGGCCTCAAGGGGTGAAGTTTCCCTCCCCACAAAGGCTTCCTATGGTTTTCTGAAGGGAGGTCCAGTCAAAGACTCAGGACCATCCCAAATTCAGTCCCACCAGTCATGCTTGTATGCATATCTGCATTTCTAGCCCAGGTCCCTGCATTCAGAGTCCTTCTTATCAAGGGCTTGGCTGAGCTACTTCCCAGGTGCCTCCACTAAGACCTCCTTATCAGGGGAGCCTTGGCTGAGCAGGTCTTGCATCTGCAGGTGACACCTCTGGACACTGATAATGAGTAGTTGCACACATTGTAAAAATATTAAAAACATGGACAGGAAGGATGTACGCCAACTTCAAGGTAGTAGTTACCTCTGGGAGGAAAAGGAAATAGAATGGGGAGGAGCCTTCATATTATTTCTTTTATATTTTTTTCTTAAGTAAACATAATAAAGCTAGAATGTATCAAAACTTAATGTGCATAAATGAATGCCTGTTATACTTCCAAACTATTTCATATGTAAAATAGTAAATAATGGTTAGCTCTAGGTTGTGGGGTATTACGTGATTTTAATTTTTTTCTTGACACATCTATGTATTTTTCAAATTGTCCTAACCAACATGAATTTTTTTTATAGTTGCAAATAATGTGTTTTTCAAAAATGTATTGCTGTCAGTAACTTCACTTAAGCAGAAAGCTATAAGCATGTTTTTATTGAACTAATATATGTTTACAAAAAAAAAATGAAGCAGTATTAAAATCTCATTTTTGTGTAAAAATCTCCACAGGTAGTTCAGTGCTGAGAAATGCTTTTTTTTTTTTTCCTATGCAAGACAAAATTTAAAGGCTGAAATTTACACAAACCTAATTTATATGTGCTAGTCAGGCACTGAAATACAAGTAATTACAGCTATAATAGTTATTCCTGCTGCTTAAGGTCCTTTTGAAAACATGACCTTAAATAAACTAAGATTATCTGAATGTGTTCACTTAAGCTATTATTGTAAATTACTCTGTGTAGAGGTATATCTCACAATTAATAGACTTTTAGAGCTGGAACATCTAATTCTGTGGTTTTCAAAGATTTTCTAGAATTCTCTCTTCATCTTAAATAATGTACAGAAGCCCAAAATAGAGTAGAGATCAAAACAAAAGTGCTTTGCTTGAAGTAGGCGGCTGAGTCTTGTCCCTGCATGCTCCACAAAATATGCCCTCTCTCACACCTTTAACCTCTCTATCCATCAATGCCTCCTTCAGCTCTGAAGAAAATTATCCTCAGTTCTCCTGGTTTTAACCATAACCCTCATTCTTGCATTCCTTGACAGGTCAGTTTTCTCTACTGGCTATTGCCATATGGCTCTGCCTACCTTTGCTTGCCATCGCTTCCCCACCCTCTGCAGTCTTGCCTCAGTCCTTAACAATCCCTTGAAATCACTCTTGGTAATCACTGACTATCTGCAAATCTAAGGGATATTCTTCAGTCCTTTACATTGAACCATTTGAAATCACCGTATGAAAACAACAATTCTTAATACTTGGCCTCTCTGCAGTACTGGATGGATGCTGTTGGCCTTAGAAACTTTCTCATGTGTTGTCTAGTTTTTCCTTCTTTATATCTCTTCTCTGCCCATTCCTTCTAAGCTCTTCCTCTCCCTCTGTCTACCCCTTAAATGTTGGGGTTCTCCAAGGTCTAGCTCAGCACTTATCTGTTTCACACTCAGTTCCACCAAGATGCTGATGACTCTATGTCTTCTCACCAGCCACGAACTCCCTCCTGGGCTCTGGAAACATATGTCGGTTGCTTATTAGATGTGACAACTTTGCTATCTCAAAGTCACCCACAAAATTGTGACGTATTTTACAATACTACACATATATTTAAGGACATACTTCTGTTCTTAAAAGAGTTCTGAAAAAACAGGAGAAGAATTAACAAGAGGTGGATCTTGCATGGTAATATGCCATGATCTGAGGAGTATGATTAATTCAACTCTATGTCCTGGAATCTAATATATGGGAGGAAATAATTTTTAATTTAAAAAGGATAAATGGTGGCTAGTTTTTGGAAGGACTGAAAGGCAAGACAGTAACTTAGTCCCGTAAAAAAACCCATTGCCACTGAGTCAATTCCAACTCATACTGACCCTATAGAACAGAGTAAAACTGCCACATAGGGTTTCCAAGGAGCAGCTGGTAGATTCGAACTGCCGACCTTCTGGTGAGCGGCTGAGTTCTTAACCACTGTGCCACCAGTACTCCAGTCCCATAAATATCTTCTTTTCTAGTACTTGGGTAGCTTTTCTCTGTCTACTGGTTCCTTCTCCAAGGCTGTATTAATCAGACCCTTTGAGACTACAAGGAAGAAATTATCCTGGTTGATTATCAGGGAAGCACATGAGGGAACAGAAAGAAGCACTACTGGTTCTCTCTTATCTGTCTAGTTACTTGAGATCCCAGAGATTCCCAGGCTTGAATATGGGGGTGGCCTCAAGAACTACTAGAAAAATTGCTCAGAAGAGTTTGGGATGCATCCAGAGTTCTGAGATCACTTGGCATTAATGTTTCCAATCCAAGTACTATATTAATAATCACATGTAGTCAAGACAGTAATTCCTAAAGAGGTCTGAGAACTCAGGAAACTTCTCCCTCTTCACTGCCTGATGATGCCTTTATTTTGCTCCTTGCATTCTAAGGAAAAGATTGTAAGCTAATGATCCAATGATTAAGTTGGTTGTTTTCTGTTCCATAACCAACAATCTAATTTCTAACAGAACTGGCCAACAGTGGCAGACATATGAAAAGTAAGTAGTAATTCATTTTAGGAGATCAGAACTACCTGACTCCCCTCCCTCACAAAAAAAAAAAAAGAGTGCAAGAAATTAAAAACTACAGGCCAGTAACCCTCATGAACGTAGATACAAAAATTCTCAGTAAAATATTTTCAAACCAAGTCTAGCAATATATAAAAAATATTAAGCCATGATTAAGTAGAGCTTATTCTGGGAATGCAAAGTTGGTTCAATATTCTAAAATCTATCACCGTAATCCACTGTATTAAAAACACAAACCCACAGCTTTCAAGTCAATTCTGACTCATAGTGACCCTACAGAACAGAGTAGAACTGTCCCATAGGGGTTCCTAGGCAGTAACCTTTATGGAAGCAGACTGCCACGTCTTTCTCCAGCTGAGCAGCTGGTGAGTTTGAACCACCAACCTTTTGATTAGCAGCTGAGCACTTAACCATTGCACCACAAGGGCTCGTTATCCACGGTATTAACCGTCTAAAAAAAATTTTTTTAAAAGGCATGATACTATCAATTGATGTAGGAAAAGCATTTGACAATATTCAAATTCAATTCATGACTATAACTCTCAGTAAATGAATGGAAAAGAACTTCTCAACTTGATAAAGTACATCTAGAAAAAATCTACAGCTAACATCATACTTGATGAATATTTAATGTTTTCCCCTTAAGACTAGAGGGAAGGCAAGGATATCCACTTTTACCACTCCTATTCAACATTATACAGGGATTCCTAGCCCGTATAATAAGGCACTTCCTAGCCCGTATGAACAGCCACAGAAGCAGCAGCCAAGAAATCAAATGATATGTTGCATTAGGCAAATCTGCTGCAAAAGACCTCTTTCAAGTGTTAAAAAGCAAAAATGTCACCTTGAAGACTAACGTGCATCTGACCTAAGCCATGGTGTTTTCAAATGCCTCATATGCATGCGAAAGCTGGACGATGAACAAGGAAGACAGAAGAAGAATTGACACCTTTGAATTATGATGTTGGCAATGAATACTGGATATACCATGGACTGCCAAAAGAACAAACAAATCTGTCTCCGAAGAAGGACAGCCAGAATGCTCCTTAGAAGTGAGGATGGCGACACTACGTCTCACATACTTTGGACATGTTATCAGGAGGGACTAGTCCCTGGAGAAGGAAATTATGCTTGGTAAAGTAGACGGTCAGCAAAAAAGAAGACCCTCAACAAGATGGATTGACACAGTGGTTGCAACAACGGGCTCAAGCGTAACAACAACTGTGAGGATGGCGTGGGACCGGACAGTGTTTTGTTCTGCTGCACATAGGGTAGCTATGAGTTGGAACGGACTCAGCGACACCTAACAACAACAACAACATAATAAGGCACTAAATCAAAAAACCCATTGCCGTGGAGTTGATTCCAACTAATATTGACCCAACAGGACAGAGTGGAACTACCCCATAGGGTTTCCAAGGAGCAGCTGGTGGATTCAAACTGCCGACCTTTTGGTTAGCAGCCAAGTAAAATGCATACAGGCTGGAAGGAAGAACTGAAATTGCCCTTATTTGTACATGACATGATTGTCAATATATAAAATCCCAAAGAAACTGCAAAAAAAAAAAAAATCTAGAACTAATAATTTTTATCAAAGTTTCAGGATAAAAGGTGAACATAGAATAATCAATTGTATTTCTATATACTAGTAGTGGACAATTGGAAACCAAAATTTAAAACAATACCATTTACAAAACCTCCAACAAAAATTTAACACTTAGATATAAATCTCACAAAGCTTGTACAGATCTGTAAGTTGAAAACTACAAAATGCTGATGAAAAAAATTAAAGAACTAAACAAATGGAGAGGCATACCATGTTCATGGATTGGAAGATTCAATACAGTTAAGATGTCAATTTCTCCCAAATTAGTCTATAGATTTAATGCAATTCCAATCAAAATCCCAGGAGGTATTTTTTTTTTGGTACACATAGGCAAGGTGATTCTAGAATTTATGTGGAAAACCAAAGGAACTAGAATAGACTAAGCAATTTTTCAAAAGAAGAATAAAGTTGGAAGAATCACACTCTCCAATTTTTAAGACTTACTCTAAAGCTACAGGAAGTAAGACAGTGTGGAATTGGTGACAGCATGAACAAAGAGATCTCTGGAACAGAATAAAGAATCAAGATATAGACATACACATATGTGATCAAATAATTTTTGGCAAAAGTGCAAAGCAATTTAATGGAGAAAGACTAGTCATTTCAACAAATGATATTTGAACAACTGAACATTCATATGAAAAAAACCTCCACCTTAACCTCACAGCTTATACAAAAAATAACTCAAAATGTATCATAAGTTTAAATGTAAAATATAAAACTCTAAAACTTCAAGAAGCCATATGAGAACAGCTTCATGATCTGGAGTTAGGCAAAGACTTATTAGACTTGACACCAAATGGGTACTCCATAAAAAAAAAAAAAATCAAAACAAAAATGTTACTGTCTTAAGCCATTGAGATTTAATGGCTTATCTAGAATAACAGCTACCATTACTTACTCAAACACTTGATGTATTATCATCAAATTTTTAAATAAAAGGTGTTAATTTACATAGAGTATTGGAGATAACAAGAACCAATGTATAGGCATTAACATTCCAGAAAAAGCGTTCTTTCTACTAGTTGTTAGTCAGAAGTAGCATAATCTTCAATTAAGAAAAATAAAATATAATCACATAGCCAAATTTTGTTTTTATAGATGATGTAGGGAGAAGGAAATTAATTCTCTAAAAAAGCACTTTCCATTTTAAAAATAAAGTTGCAATATACTATAAGAACATAACACTGAGAATTGAATGTTATTACCAAAAATCAATTAACAAAAAAGACCTGTTGTTCTGGAACTAAGAAAAGACATTAACTAGCACTGTATTGAACATATGACAATGCTTTTAATAACAGATATCTAAGAGTTCCACCAAGATCCAAGATTGAATTATGACCCCATATTTGTATCCACCTCCAACCAGCCTCAAAGTCGTGATACCTCTGGGAGTAGCTTCCAACCCTCAAAGCTAGATGTTCACAGGTAATTAAGTTTTTTTAATCCTCCATCCTATACTCAAAGTCCACCTTGACCCTGATGAGTCTGTCTAGATTGTTTCCTAATCTGAGCCATGAGCCTATCTCTGATGACCCACCCACTGCCATTTAGCAGATTTCAACTCATAGCGACCCTATAGGACACAGCAGTACTGTCCCATTGGGTTTCCAACACTGTAACCTTTACAGAAGCAAACTGCCACATCTTTAACATCTACCAATAATACTCACTGGCCTGACACTACACTACCTAGAGATTCCAGTTTGGTGGCCCAAAGTTGTTGATCCAAATTTATCCATGTTATTTATTTTATTGGAACACGTATACTACTTACTATGAACGAAGAAATATTCAAAACACTTTATAAATATTCACTTACTTAGTCTTCATAATAATCATAAAAACATGATTCCGACTCATATTGACCTTATATGACAAAGCAGAACTGCCCCACAGGGCTTCCTAGGCTGTAATCTGTATGGGAGCAGATCATCAGGTCTTTTCTCCTGCAGAGGGGCTGGGGGGTTCAAACCTCAATCTTTCAGTTAGCAGCCAAGTGCGTAATCATTGCACCACCAGAGATCCTTGCTTAGAAGTCTGAATTAAATGAATAAAACTCTGAAGAAAGAGAAAAGAGATTTAGAAGAAAAGACTTAAAAAGAATCTTCCAGTATTTAAGAAGAATTACTAAATGGTGGGTTGCAACCAGCTGCTTTGTACTGCCAGTAAAAACCCAAGAGAATTTCAAGGCATAAGAGAAGGACTTTAATTAGACATTAAAAAAAAAAAACCCTTCTGGTTTTTTGGCTAAGAAATGTTCATAGGCCCAAAACAGTGAAAAGAATTTATAAATCACCATCTTTAGAGACCTTTTCCCCTTTAACTTGTCATGAAGATGGTGAAGAATAAAATGGATGAGTACTTATTAAGTCTTAGCTCCAGAAAAAGGATGTGTACTTGATGTTCTTTTCCAGATTTCTCTAATCCTACTGTTTCACGGTCTCTATTAAGAGGACCATTACTGTTATTAGGTGCCATCGAGTCAATTTCGACTCATAGTGACCCTGTGTACAACAGAACAAAACACTGCCTGGTCCTGCACCATCCTCACAATCATTGCTATGTTAGATCCCACTGTTGCAGCCATTGTGTCAATTCATCTCATTGAGGTTCTTCCTCTTTTTTGCTGACCCTCTACATTACCAAGCATGATGTCCCCTTCCAGGGACTAGTCCCTTCTAATAACATGCCCAAAATAAGAGAGATGAAGTCTCGCCATCCTTGCTTCTAAGGAGCATTCTGGCTGTACTTCTTCCAAAATAGATTTGTTCGTTTTTCTGGCAGTCGGTGGTATATTCCATATTCTTCACCAACATCATAATTCAAATACATCAATTCTTCTTTGGTCTTTCTTATTCATTATCTAGCTACACATGCATGTGAGCTGATTGAGAACACCACAGCTTGAGTCAGGTGCACTTTACTCCTCAAGGTGACATCTTTGCTTTTGAACACTTTAAAGAGGTCTTTTGCAGCAGATTTGCCCGATGCAATGTGTCTTTTGATTTCTTGACTGCTGCTTCCGTGGACACTGCTTGTGGATCCAAGTAAAACAAAATCCTGGACAACTTCAATCTTTTCTCCATTTATCATGATATTGCTTATTGGTCCAGTTGTGAGGATTTTTGTTTTCCTTATGCTGAGGTGAAAGCCATACTGAAGACTGTGGTCTTTGATCTTCATCAGTAACTGCTTCAAGTCCTCTTCACTTTCAGCAAGCAAGGTTGTGTCATCTGCATATAGCAGGTTGTTAATTAATCTTCCTCCAATGCTGATGCTGCGTTCTTCTTCATACAGTCCAGCTTCTCAGACTGTTTGCTCAGCATACAGATTGAATAAGAACGGTGAAAGGATACAACCCTGATACACACCCTTCCTGATTTTAAACCACACAGTATCCCCTTGTTCTGTTCAAACAACTGCCTCTTAGTCTATGTACAGGTTCTGCAGGAGCACAATTAAGTGTTCCAGAATTCTAATTCTTCACAACGTTATCCATAATTAGTTATGATCAACACAGGTGAATACTTTTGCATAGTTAATAAAATACAGATAAACATCTTTCTGATAGTCTCTGCTTTCAGCCAAGATCCATCTGACATCAGTAATGATACACCTCATTCCATGCCCTCTTCTAAATCTGGCTTGAATTTCTGACAGTTCCCTTGATGTACTGCTGCAAATGCTTTTGAATTATCTTTAGGAAAATTTTACTTGTGTGTGAATCAATACCATTTACAATAGCTTCCAAGAAGAAAAAATACTTAGGAATAAATATAACCAGAGTCTTAAAAGACCTATACAAAGAAAACTACAATACACTACTGCAAGAAACCAAAAGAGACCTACATAAGTGGAAAAACATACCTTGCTCATGGATAGGAAGACTCAACATTGTGAAAATGTCAATTCTACCCAAAGCGATCTACAGATACAATGCAATCCTGATCCAAATTCCACTGGTATTTTTTAATGAGACGGAGAAACAAATCACCAAATTCATTTGGAAATAGAAGAGGCTCTGGATAAGTAAAGCATTACTGAAGAAGAAGAAAAAAGTGGGAGGCCTGACACTACCCGATTTTAGAAACAATTATACTGCCACGGTAGTCAAAACAGCCTGGTACTGGTACAACAACAGATACATAGACCAATGGAAGAGAATTGAGAATTCAGACGTAAATTCACCCACTTGGGAGCAGCTGATATTTGACAAAGACCCAAAGTCCGTAAAATGGGGAAAAGACAGTCTGTTTAACAAATGGTGCTGGCATAACTGAATATCCATCTGCAAAAAAATGAAGCAAGGCCCGTACCTTACACCATACACAAAAACTAACTCAAAATGGATCAAAGACTTAAATATAAAATCAAAAACGATAAAGATCATGGAAGAAAAAATAGGGACAATGCTAGGAGCCCTAGTACATGGCATAAACAGAATACAAACCATAAGTAACAGTGCACTAACACCAGAAGAGAAACTAGGTAACTGGGAGCTCCTAAAAATCAAACACTTATGCTCATCAAAACACTTCGCCAAAAGAGTCAAAAGACAACCTACAGACTGGGAAAAAAATTTTGGCTACAACTTATCCAATCAGCATCTAATCTCTAAAATCTATAAGGTAGTGCAAAACCTCGACAACAAAAAGACAAATAACCCAATTAAAAAATGGGCAAAGGATATGAACAGACACTTCACCAAAGAAGACACTCAGGCAGCTAACAGACATATGAGGAAATGCTCATAATCATTAGTCATTAGAGAAATGCACATCAAAATTACAAGGAGATACCATCTCACCCCAACAAGGCTAGTATTAACCCAAAAAACACAAAATAATAAATGTTGGAGAGGTTGTGGAGAGTCTGGAATACTTAGAATGTAAAATGGTACAACCACTTTGGAAATCGATTTGGCACTTCCTTAAAAAGCTAGAAACAGAAGTACCATACAATCCAGCAATCCCACTCCTTGGAATATATCCTAGAGAAATAAGAGCCATTAGATGAATACATATATGCACACCCATGTTCACTGCAGCACTGTTCCCAATAGCAAAAAGATGGAAACAATCTAGGTGCCCATCAGTGGACGAATGGGTAAACAAACTATGGTATATTCACACAATGGAATACTACACAACGATACAGAACAACGATGAATCCCTGAAACACCTCGTAACATGGATGAATCTGGAAGGTATTATGCTGAGTGAATTCATTCAGTCACAAAAGGACAAATATTGTATAAGACCACTATTATAAGAACCCAAGAAAAGGTTTAAACACAGAAGAAAACATTCTTTGATGGTTATGAGGGTGGGGAGGGAGGGAGAAAGGTATTCACTAACTAAACAGTAGACAAGAATTATCTTAGGTGAAGGGAAGGACAACACACACTACAGGGGAATTCAGCTCAAATGGACTAAACCAAAAGCTAAATAGTTTCCTGAATACAACCAAACACTTCAAGGGACAGAGTAGCAGGGGTGGGGTTCTGGGGACCATGGTTTCAGGGGACATCTATGTCAACTGGCTTAACAAAGTTTATTAAGAAAATGTTCTGCACCCCACTTTGGTGAGAGGCATCTGGGGTCTTAAAAGCTAGAGAGCAGCTATCTAATATGCATCAATTGGTCCTGGAGCAAAGGAGAATGAAGAACACCAAAAACACAAGGAAAATATTAGCCCAAGAGACAAAAAGGGCCGCATAAACCAGAGACTCCAACAGCCTGAGACCAGAAGACCTAGATGGTGCCCAGCGACCACCAATGACCATCCTGACAGGGAACACAACAGAGAGTCCCTGATGGAGCAGGAGAAAAGTGGGGTGCAGAACTCAAAATCTAGTGAAAAGACCAGACTTAATGGTTTGACTGAGACTGGAGGGACCCCAGAAGACATGGCCCCCGGACTCTCTGTTAGCCCAAAACTAAAACCATTCCCGACGCCAACTCTTCAGACAAAGATTAGACTGGACTATTAATACATAAAATGATACTCCTGAAGAGTGTGCTTCTTAGCTCAAGCAGATACATGAGACTAAATGGGCAGCTCCTGTCCAGAGGTGAGATGAGAAGGCAGAAAGGGACAGGAGCTGGTTGAACAGACACAGGAAATCTGGGGTAGAAAGGAGGAGTGTGCTGTCACAGTATAGGGAGAGCAATTAGGGTCACATAACAATGTTTGTATAAATTTTTATAGGAGAAACCAACTTAAACTGCAAACTTTCACTTAAGCACAGAAAAAAAAAATTCTAACTCACAAAAAAAGACCAGACTTACTGGTCTGACAGAGACTGGAGAAACCCCGAGAGTATGGCCCCCGGACACCCTTTTAACTCAGTACTGAAGTCACTCCTGAGGTTCACCATTCAGTCAAAGACTAGACAGGTCCATAAAACAAACAGTAATATACGTAGCTCAACCATGTATATAAGACTGAATGGGCACACCAGCCCAGGGGTAAGGACAAGAAAACAGGAGGGGACAAGAAAGCTGGATGAATGGAAATGGGGAATCCAAGGTTGAGAAGGGGAGAGTGTTGACACATCGCAGGGTTGGCAACCAATATCACAAAACAATATGTGTATTAACTGTTTAATGAGAAACTAATTTGCTCTGTAAACAGTCATCTAAAGCACATTTTTTAAAAAGTGAAAAAAAAATTTCACAATATTGTTCAATAATTTCCGCATTTGGTTGGAACACCTTTCTTTGGAATAGGCACGTATATGGATCTCTTCCAGTTGGCTGGCCAGGTAGCTGTCTTCCAAATTTCTTGGCATAGATGAGTTAGCACCTCCAGCACTGTATCCATACGTTGAAACATTTCAGTTGGTATTCCGTCAATTCCTGGAGCTCTGTTTTTCACCAATGTCTTCAGTGCAGCTTGGACTTCTTCTTCCTTTAGTACCATCGGTTCTTGATTATATCCTACCTCCTGGAATGGTTGCATGTTGGCCAATTATTTTTGGTGCAGTGATTCTGTGTATTACTTCCATCTTTTTTTGATGTTTCCTGCATTGTTCAATATTTTGCCGACAGAATCCTTTGATATTGCAGCTCGAGAATTGAGTTTTTTCTTCAGTTCTTTCAGCTTCAGAAATGCCAAGTATGTTTTTTCCTTTTTGGTTTCTAACTCTAGGTCTCTGCACATTTCATTATAATACTTTACTTTGTCTTCTGGAGCCGCCCCTTGAAATCTTCTGTTCAATTCTTTCACTTCATCATTTCTTCCATTTGCTTTAGCTGGTCTACATTCAAGAGCAAGTTCAGAGTCTCTTCTGACATCCATTTTGGTCTTTTCTTCCTTTCCTGTCTTTTTAATGACCTTTTGTTTTCTTCATGTATGATGTCCTTCATATCATCCCACAACTCAATTGCTCGTCGGTCATAAGTGTTCAATATGTCAAATCTATTCTTGAGATAGTCTCTAAATTCAGGTGGCATATACTCAAGGCTGTGCTTTGGCTCTCGTGGACTTGTTTTAATTTTCTTCATCTTTAACTTGAACTTGTATATGAGCAATTGATGGTCTGTTCTACAGTTGGCTCCTGGCCTGATGATTGATGGTACTGAGCTTCTCCACCGTCTCTTTCCAGAGATGTAGTCGATGTAGCTGAGGAAGAACTGATGCCTTTGAATTATGTTGGCAAAGAATATAGAATATTGAATATGCCACGGACTGCCAGAAGAACGAACAAATCTGTCTTGGAAGAAATACAGCCAGAGGGCTCTTTAGAAGCAAGGATGGCAATACTTCATCTCACATACTTCGGACGTTTTATGAGGAGGGATCAGTCCCTGGAGAAGGACATCATGCTTGGTAGAGGGTCAGCGAAAAAGAGAAAGATCCTCAATGAGATAGACTGACACAATGGCTGCAAAAATGGGTTCAAGCATAGAAACAACTGTGAAGATGGCACAGGACTAGGCAGTGTTTCATTCTGTTATATATATATTCGTTATAAGCGGGAACCAACTCAATGGCACCTAACAAGAACAACAAAAATAACTCCTAGGATACTGATCTTCAAGCATTCCATTTCATTTTTGACAGCTTCCAATCTTCCTTGATTCATACTTTGTACATTCCATGTTCCAATTACTAATGGATGTTTTCAGCTGTTCGCATTTTGAGTTGTGCCATATCAGCAAATGAAGGTTCTGAAAGCTTTACTCCATCCAAGTCATTAAGGTCAACTCTATTTTGAGGAGGCAGCTCTTCCCCAGTTGTATTTTGAGTGCCTTCCAACCTGAGGGGCTCATCTTCTGGCACTATATTAGACAATGTTCTGCTGCTATCCATAAGGTTTTCACTGGCCAATTTTTTTTCAGAAGTAGATTGCCAGGTCCTTCTCCCAAGTCTGTCTTAGTCCAGAAGATCCGTTGAAATCTGTCCATCATGGGTGACCCTGATGGTATTTGAAATACCGGTGGCATAGCTTTCAGCATCACAGCAACGCATAAGCCACCAGAGTACAAGAAACATACAAACTTCCAGACTAAGACAGATTGGAAAGAAGGACCTGGTGGTCTAAGAGGACCATAATGGCAACCGATTAACTGTAACTATAGTGAGGAGTCTGGGCAACTAAACAAATGGATTGCACTCACCCCATGATTACACTCCAGCAATCAAATGATTATCAGGCACTGCCTACTCTCAGTCACAAACATAAATTAAATTCAGATCCAACAGCCGTGAAATTTCTTATTATACATGTACATCAACTGCCATTTGTTTGTCTGTAGTGATGGTAAAAAAAAATACATATATATGTATATACACATATATAGGTTGACATCACCCATTTTTTAACTTGTATTCAAGCCAAATATCACCAGTTTTAAAATTCAAGTATATGACTAAATAAATTATGGTGATTTATCAAAGAAGGACAATACAATCTCTCAATTATAGTATATAATTATACAAATAGCTTTCTCTAAATATAAAGTCACATAAAAATGCATACTTTTCCTCCTTAACAACAGACTGGTAAAAAAGCAATTAAGCAACTTTCCAGCATTGGATAGTCTTTACACTAGTTAATAGACCCTCTCAGACAGAATATTCTTTATCTGCATCTGACTTACAGTTATTACTGTCCCATCTATTTGTAAATGATCATTATACGTCTGCCTCGTATTGCTATCTTATTTGCAAAGTCAGTGCAGGCAGTGGAGCCAGAGCTATGGGGGGCAGAAAAACTCTCCATGTGAACTTGTGAAAGAAAAAAATTCTCAGTTCCATCTAACTATGAGGAAAACCTAAAAACAGCTGTCAGGAACTGCTTTAATAACTTCCAACTATTGGCATAGAAGAGTGTGTACAGTAGGACATGGGAAAAAATTCAGTTTGCAAAGATAATTGCCACTGATTGAATTGTGTCCCCCCAAAAATAGGTTTATCAGTTTGGTTTGGCCGTGATTCCCAGTATTGTGTGATTGTCCACCATTTTGTCATCTGATGTGATTTTCCTATGTGTTGTAAGTCTTACCTCTATGAAGTTAATGAGGTGGGATAGGTGGCAGTTATGTTAATGAGGTAGGACTCACTCTACAAGATTGGATTGATTGTATCTGGAGCCAATCTCTTTTGAGATATAAAAGAGAAAAGTGATCAGAGAGACAGGAGGACCTCATACCACCAAGAAAGCAGCACAGGGAGCAGAGCATGTCCTTTGGACCTGGGTTTCCTGCACAGAGAAGCTCCTAGTCCAAGGGAAGATTGATGAGAAGGACCTTCCTCCAGAGCCAACAGAGAGAGAAAGCCTCCCCTGGAGCTGAATTTGGACTTCTAGCCTACTGGATTGTGAGAAAATAAATTTCACTTTCTTAAAGTCATCCACTTGTGGTATTTCTGTTACAGCAGCACTAGATAACCAAGACAAAATTTGGTGCTGGGAGTGGGGTGCCACTTTAACAGATACCTAAAATGTAGAAGCCATTTTAAAACTGTGAATGGATAGAGGAGAATTGTTAACACCAGAGATGGAGCAGATGGTGAGAAGCAGCAGCAGAGAACCGGCAGCAGGAGAACCAGGAGACCAGCGCTAAACAGTGCTGGAGCCGACCCATGGAGCAAGAGAGCTGAGTGCCACTGCGCGGGAGGCTTCCTGGTGGAGTGGGATGCCTCCAGGTACTTATTGGTGGAGCTACAGAGCTTTAGAACACTTGCCCCAGCAGGGCAGATGCAGGCATGAGGACCAATGAGCCAAGAGGCCAAGGAACCAGGAAGCAGAAGCTGAAGAGACAAGGAACACAGGAAGCAGAGCTGCCTCAGTCTGAAAGAGTATGGCCAGGACCTCCGGGATTTCAAAGGGTAGAGCCATGGCCTCTGGTATTTCTAACGGTAGAGTCACCACTCAGATGGACTAGGAGAACATTGTGCCTAAAGCCAAGGGAGCAGAGCTGCTGTCCCAGTGGGCCTGGAAGGTGGAGCTGAAGCCCAGGGACAAGAGACCTCCACTCAGAATCTGGGGAGGGTGGCCAATACCTAGAGTCTAGAGGGCAGGGCCATTGTGTAAATGGTCTCAGAGAACAAAGGATTATTTGCAAAGCCTTGAGAGCTAATGTAATGTGTTCTGCTGACTTGCTTGGCACCTGTTATCCCTTCTTTCCCTCCAATTTCTCCCATTTGTAATGGAAATGTCTAGCTTGTGCCTGTTTCACCATTGTACTTGTATTCTAGATTTCACAGATGAAGAGGAATTTTTGGATTTTGGACTTGGAGTTGGTTTAAGGCTGTTGCTGTGATATGAGGGGGTGAATATGTCTTACATGTGGCAAGGACATGAATTTTGGGGGTTCAAAGGGTGGAATGTCATGGATTGAATTCTGTCCCCAAAAAATATCTGTATCAATTTGGCTAGGCCGTGATTTCCAGTATTGTGTGATTGTCTACCATTTTGTCATCTGATGTGATTTTCCTATGTGTTGTAAATCCTACCTCGATGATGTTAACGAGGTGGGATTAGAGACAGTTATTTTAATGAGACAGGACTCAGTCTACAAGATTGGATTGTGTCTTGAGCCAATCTCTTTTAAGATATAAAAGAGACAAGTGAGCAGAGAGACAGGGGGACCTCATACCACCAAGAAAGCAGCGCCAGGAGCAGACTGCATCCTTTGGACCCAGGGTTCCTGTGCTGAGAAGCTCCTAGTCCAGGGGAAGATTGATGACAAAGACCTTCCTCCAGAGCCAACAGAAAGAGAAAGCCTTCCTCTGGAGCTGATATCCTGAATTTGGACTTCCAGCCTACTAGACTGTGGGAAAATAAAGTTCTCTTTATTAAAGCCATCCACTTGTGGTATTTCTCTTACAGCAGCACTAAGTGACTAAGACAAGAATGAAGAGCATCATGCCTTCAGCTTCTACCTGGAATGTACAAAGACTTTGAGGCCATCCTACAATCATGTCTACAGTGTAGCAATCAGGACTTTTCAGTGTAGGTTGTAGTGGAGGCTGTAGGTGCCCTGCCCACATCCCCTGATTCTTCTTCCAAGCACACTAGCCTGATTTCCAACTGCTTGAAGGTTTGTCTGAGGATATTCATTAACCTCTTGACCCTCTCTGCCTACAGCATGACAGGCCTCAAGGGCCAATGAATTAATGTACCCTGGGAACAGCCCTCACCCAATAACTGATAAGAGCTGGTGTATAAATAAACCCAGCTCTCTCCCTTTGGGAGAGAAAACTCCAAGTTACATGTTTTACACTAGCTCCCATGCTCCTGAGCAGGGTGAGCTCTAGCTGCCCACAGTGATAACTTACTAGCTGCCTATCCTTCCCTGCCTCAACTCCCTACTCTCCTACACGTTTCCTAGCATCACCTCCAGTACAAATCATTTGTACTTGAATCTTATGTCAGGGTCTTTTTCTAAAGGGACCTAAACAAAGAGATAAGTGAAAGTAACCCAGCAAGCTTAGAGGAATTCACAGGTGGGCACCTGTAAGAATAGAAAGAGCAAAGCTACAGCTGAGTCTTGGGGAAAAATGGTAACTAAGGACTGGATATTGCTAGAACTCTCTGATTTTCTGTGTGCTGACCTTATTCTCTCAGACTAGCCTCCTCCAGGGCTAGGAACATGGCCACCCAACACTCTGTGGTCTCTTGCCTCCCACCTTCTGCTCGTTACCGAGCCCCTGCTCAACACATTCTCGGGAAAGAATTCCAATTGTCCCAGCTTCAATCAGAATTAAGGAGACACTCCTAATCATGTCATTTTTTGGTGTGCTAGGACAGGCTGTGATGTGCTAGGACAGGCCACCTTGGGACAAGTGCCAAGTCTGGGCAAACCAAATATGGTTCGGGGAGGTAGATCTCCAAAAAAGATAAAACTTAGTAAATTAGCTAAACCATGTACTTGGAGTGGAGTGGGGGGAAGAAATATTTCCCTGAAGAATGGGGTTGTTGCTCCCAATATAAAAAAAGCTAGTATGTACTGAATACCTGATATACTCCAGATAGTACTGCTATCTAGCTAGCTAGGTATCCATCTTTTTTTAAATCTGCATAACACATAACACCCTTATGGGGTAGGTACTATCATTAAAAAAATAAGTCTTGTTGCCGTTGAGTCAATTCCAACTCACAGCGACCCTATAGGATAGAGTAAAACTTCCCCCATGGGGTTTCCAAGGAGCAGCTGGTGGATTCAAACTGCTGACCTTAACATTTCAGATGAGAAAATTGAGGCCCAGAAAAATTAAGTAACTACCCAAAATCAAATAGGAAGGCACAGAGCCAGGATTAAATCCAGGCAGTCCACTTCTAGAGTCTACACTACGTCATCCTAGCCCATAAGGCAAAACCACAGACACCACACTATGTTCTCTCACAGCTGCTGTTTCTGGGGCTCTGTTTACTATGTTTATGGATGAAGTAGGCTTTGTTATAAAAATTACAAATGAGTTCAGAGGAAATAAGTTGAGGATGGGCTGGGCAGACTGTGAGGCAAATGCGTAATTGGGGAAAAGATAAAACCCTCTTGGAAAACTAGAGTGGTATGACCATATTAGCTAACATATGTAAAATCTTTAAAATTTAACCCCTAAAACGTGGATTCTGGAACAATCTCTTTTGTGAAAATAAATGTTTTTAAATGGTTGTGTGTTGCCAACGTGTATTGAAGCTACAACGGTCACATTTTCTTAAATATTTATTTTGACATTTTATTATAGGCCATAATATTGTCACAGTTTGAAACTTTATTGTTTTGTTTTCAATGTGCATTAAAAGAAAACCCTTCCCCAAAGGGCAGCTTGAATTTCAAAGCAGCGGACTCCCAACTATTACCCTACCATTTTAGAGAAAACAATTTCTGGCCTTCCAAAAGAAGGTTTTCTTTTATTGGCATTATGTTATTGCTTCTCCTAGGATTGTTACGGACACTCAGAAATGTCAAGATTAAAAAATTAATATTAGTATAGAGTATTAGTAGAATTAGATAAATAATTATGAAATGAATGTTAAAATCACAGGTTGATGAGAAGGAATATATGATTGTCAAGGTCACTTGGGATAACTCAGACATAAGAGTAATACAAGTAGACTATGCTACTACAAAATAACTAAATTATTTCTTAATTCCTTTATCGCTCATGGTATTTTGGCACTCATATTTCCCTATTGTTTATATCCTCCAACTTCCCTCACTCTTTCCTTTCTCTGTTTACCCACATCACTGTTATCGTTTCTCTTCTTTCTGAATTCTGACCTCCTGTTACCATTTTGAAGGAATCCTGGTGGTGCAGTGGTTAAGCACTTGGCTTAACCCATCAGCTGCTCCGCAGGAGAGATGTGGCATTCTGCTTCCATAAAGGTTACAGCCTTGCAAACCCTATGGAGCAGTTCTACTCTGTCCTACAGGGTCAGTATGAGTCAGAATTGACTTGATGGCAATGGGTCTGATTTTGGGTTACCGTTTTATCACTCAGTCAGACTTACTACCAAGCACACACTGTCATAATGTCTGAATCTGAGGAAAATATACATCATTTTCTGTAATCCTTAAGAAGTCACAGAATGTGGCACAATCATCACACAGGAAAGCATAGCACCCTATGTCCCCACTACCTTCAGGCTTCAACTCCAGTTCTACAGCACCAACAGGTCCCCATGCTACCTGTGGCTTTCTGTACTACTCCTGAGAACCACCTAAGAACACCTGAATGGGGCTCATTACAAGCCACGGAGGAGTTTCTAATCCCTGATCCTCCTACTCTTGACTGATTGCTACTTAGGGGTATGTGGGTGTGTGTGTAGCATGTGTGTGTGTGTGTGTGTGTCCCCAAATTAAATTGCATTCTCCTTGTGGGGAAAGACTAAGCTATCTGCTCCTGACAAGTAAGTGCTGGATACCTAAGTAAGTCACAGGTAAAATGCAGGACACATACATCTGTCTTTCCTTCCCTTCTTCAGTTTCTTTTTTCGAACTTCCAAAAAAATAAAAAAAGAAACATCACTTCTACTAAATGACTGTCAGATTGAGAGATACTCAGCAATTCTACAATGCCAAGAGGAAAATTCCAGGTCTCTCACTATCCCAGCATAAATTCCAGCCTAGACAAACTACAGCTTCTGCTCTCCCCTAAATATGCTGAGAATATTCAGAATAGGAGTATTTTATTTGAAGAAAGGAAGATTTAAGTTACACAATTCTAAAAGACACTCAGGGGATGTACCAGTGCTGGAGACATACAGAAATTGACCACCTATTGTAAAGAGGAAATAAAGGCGTTCACACACCACGGACGTGGTGGGGCCCTAGTCTACCTGCACCCAGGCCTCGGGTGTGCTGGGCCCAATCCCGGAGTTCCTCAGAGTGTCAGTTTCCCATTCATTGTCTCAGCTCTGACTGCACCCTCCTTTAAAGTGAGCAGAATGCTAAGTTTCCTCTGTAGAGAGTTCTGGAAGGACACTACAGAAGGAAGAGGCCCCCTGAAACTTCTGGCATGAGCCCAGGGTAGGCAGTAAAGGCGTGAGATTTACTTTCAAAAATCAGCCAAGGAAAACCCTGTGGA
Source organism: Dugong dugon (assembly GCA_030035585.1). Classification (NCBI taxonomy): domain Eukaryota; kingdom Metazoa; phylum Chordata; class Mammalia; order Sirenia; family Dugongidae; genus Dugong; species Dugong dugon. The sequence goes on along the minus strand of CM057480.1, from coordinate 12,357,385 downwards.
TGGATCACAGTGGTAAGATCCTCAGTTGATCATGGGGATGGCACAGGACCAGGCAGGAATTCCTTGCGTTGTGCATGGGGTCTCCACACATCGGGGTGACTCAACAGCAGCTAACGACAACAACAACAACATCCAGTGGAACCTGCCCCAGTCACTGGCCCAGAATGCGGTCCCTCTGAAACCCTGCAGCCTCAGCCTGGTGATAACCTTTCTGCACCTTTCCCAACACAAAAACCAGATCGCCCACACAGCTCACACCTCTGAAGGCCTCCAGCCTGTGCAGGCCTTGGCCTTACCCTCCACTCCTTCCTCTGTGTGGCCTACATGCTCTGAAGCCCTCTGCCCCCAGGCAGCCGGACTCCCCCCTACACACCCACTCCAGACTGCTGACCCCAGCTCTCCCACATGCACTGCAGAGGGCTACTTCCTGCTTGCCCAGCAGCTCCAAGCCAGCTCCAGCCTGGCTGGTCCAGTCCACATCTCACTGGTAGTGGGCTGAACCACACTTTTTCCAACGAGGTCTTAAACCATTCCAGGTGCGCCCTCCCTGGAGTACTCTCCCTCAGCCCTAGGGTGCCATGTAGAGTTTCCTAACATCGTACAGTTATTCTTTTATCATAGTTAATAATCACTTATATTAAATTTCCCATGTTTGACTTACAGTGTCATTTCTTTTTCCTGATTGGACCTAGACTGCTACACTTCATGCTAAGGAAATTTGGGGCTAAAATGTCCAATGTCAGTGTGTAAAATAGACTATTTCTCTGTATCACAGCTATTGACCCCTGAAGCCACTTAGGGAGCTATGCTTATTTTTGGCTGAACTATAGTGCTACACTACAGTTTACTGGATATGGCCACAAATTCTGGATGGCTCCTTCCATCCAGAGATCATCCATTTCCCAGTCCCTTGAATTTGTGTTGGCTTTAACTTGCTCTGCCTAATAGAATGTGACAGAAGTGTTAGGTGGCTTCCAAGGCTAGGCCTTAGGTACTCTGCAGTTTCCACTTTTGCCCTGTGGGAACGTTGCTCGGACAAGGTCATGTAAATGAAAGGTTACATGGAAGAGGGGCCTAAGGGGCCCCAGCGAAGAGTCAATACCAACTTCCAGATACACGAGGCCATCTTGGACCTTCCGGCCCAGCCAATAATTCAGCTGAACGAGTGCACCCAGGAGAAAACAGAGGAGCTGCTTGCTCAGCAGAACCACATAAACTGTTGTTTTAAGCAGCTCAATTTTGGAGTTATTTATTATAAAGCAACACCAGCAAAAAAAAAAAAAAAAAAAAAACACCAAACCCGTTGCTGTCAAGTCGATTCCAACTAACAGTGACCCCATGGGACAGTGCAGAACTGCCTCATAGGGTTTCCAAGGCTGTAATCTTTACAGAAGCAGACTGTCACATCTTTCTCCGGCAGAGCAGCTGGTGGGTTCGAACTGCTGATGTTTCAGTTAGTAGTCGAGTGCTTAACGATTACACCACCAATAGAGGGCCCAAATATACATCTTCCCAGCACCAAATAATTCTTCTGAATTTCTTATTTAATAAATTAATTTGTAATAAGTACATGAGGATACTTCTTTTGACCAGCACCCTTTCCTCCAAGAAGAACATGTTAAAGTAAGACATCTGACTATTCTGTATTCCCACTCACATCTCCTTCCAACAGGAAATACAGAATACATTAACAATTTTGGTAGGAGATGTTTAAAATGACAAAACAGACAAATAACAAATATATATGGAGAAAGAAATCCAGTGTTTACGGATTGTCTTGTCTGTTTGCTAGTTTCAACAGATTTAGACAAAAAATACATAATCGGCAAAAAAAGATTCTAACTCTGTAACAATTAATGGATTGCAAAGGAACCCTCAAAAAATGCCAGAGAAGAGTTACAAATGTCTCATTTCGTCAAAATATAAACACTCATTTACTCTGTAAGCAACCCATTTTATAAACATATATCTCAGTATATACATCATTATTCATTCAGTCAGTCAACGAACATTTATTCACCATCTATTATTTGCCAGGTGCTGGGATAAAGCCCTTTCCCTGACCTTGAACGTTTACAGGTGGAAAGAGAAGAAAGGAGTCATATATACAAGTAGGTGCAATAAAATGTTCCAAGTGTCATGTTGGGTAGTGTGTCTACTAGTTCATTCACAGATTCATTCAACAACTATAACACACCTAACATGTACAAGGATCATTTCAAATTATAAATTATACAAAAATTCCCCATGAGAACTTTTTCTAAACACACATACTGTTCCACGATTCTATACACATATATTACCTGGGTAATTGTGGAAAACTTATTAAAAATAAGTTTCCTTCTCTAATATCTTCTTTCCATTGTAAACCAAGAAAAGGCATGAAAGTCCAAACCAGTTAAGCATGATGTTGCCATAAAATAATTGTCCTTACCAGGAATACAGGATCGTTCCAACAACAGATGTGAGTTTACTGTTTTCTTGTTTTTGCTTTGCCAGGCCAAAGTCAGCTACAATTCACAAGACAAAGCAATATGTTATTATTGTATTTTCCCAGAATTAGCATTGTTCCTTAACTCTTGACATTCTGCACGATAATTATTGCAATTCACAACAGAAAGCTCTCCTTTTTACATCTGTCAATATGTCCCATGTGCCAACCTTCCACATCCTTCCCAGCCTTAATTAATGGCACATGTACATTATGCCATTATGGCATGCATTCTGACATAAAAAGGTTTATCATAAAAAGAACTATTAAATCTTGCTGACATTACTTATTGAAGTTGTGATTCTGCTTTTCAGATTATCCTTTATAATTTTCAAATAAATGGAATGAATCTAACAGTTTTGGCATACGGCGGTCACCACCTCATAAGGACAAAAGAAAAACAAGGTAAGCCTGAATGACCAATAAGAAGGTCTGCAAACCTGAAATTAAATGGCCTCTCTTCGTAGTAAGTCACACAAAAATTAAATATGATGTTCAGAATCATCTCAAAACACTTATATATGAACAAAAGATCATGATTTTTACTTAGTACATCAAATATTTATATTTAGTATTAGCACTGGTTGTACTTCTCAAAGCACCTTCAGATAGTTCTCTTTTTAAAATAACTCAACAACTTAGGTCCAAGTGGGGAGAAGATATTCTTCATACCCTCATGGTGCAGATTTACCATCATTTTGCGAGTTTAATGACCAGGATCACAGAAAAAGACAGTGCTGATCCAGGGCCAGAATTCAAGCTGCTAAATTATAATAGGTTTGATGGTCACAATATCACTTTGTAAAGTGTGTCAGACACTTATGGGATTTCACTGCAATGACTTTTCATAAAGTATTTGATTATTTGTATATACACCATGTCATTCAGGTTGAAAATATTCCAAAGTAGTTTGCCTTCAAAATAATAATCATTCACATTATTAATAACAATACCTATTTATCAAACCACAACCTTGCACTAGCACAAAATTAGCTGCCTACATGCATTGCCCTATTTAATGCTCACAGTGACCCTAAAAGATAGGCATTATTATAGTTGGTACAGCTTAGTGCTTAAAAGTGAGGACTCTGGAACGGACAGCCTCGATTCAAATCCTAACTCCATCACGTTACCTGAAAAACCCTGGGTAAATTACTCAATCTCCCTCTGCAGTAGTTTGCAAGCTACTTATCTGTAAACTAAGGATTAGAATTCTATTTACCTCAAATCATCATCGTAAAATTTGTATGTATTAATAAACACATGCAAAAGTATTAACTAATGGTATAGTACTGAATTGACTGATGTATATGGTTATTTCATCTTCACAATCACTCATTTTATAGATGAGGAAACTATATGCTAACTTGCCCAAGGTCTCCCTGGGGGAAATTAACAGAGTCAGATGTGAACCTGGGGTTGCTTGGCTCTAAAGCCCCAAATCCTTCTAAAATGCAACACAGTCAACAACAACAAAATCATGCCCAGATGGTTTCACTGGGGAATTCAACCAAACACTTAAAGAATAAATAATACCAATTCAGTACAGACTCTAACGGAAAACAGAAAAGGAGGGAATCCTTCCTAACTCATTTTATAAGGTCAGCATTACTCAGATGACCCTATGGGGCAGTCCTACTCTGTTCTATAGGTCGCCATGGTCGGAATGGACTCAGCGGCAACGGGTTTGGTGTTGGTTTATTACTGGGATACCAAAACCAAACAAAGACATTACAAGAACAACAAAGAACTACAGAATAATGTCCCTCAGAATCGGAGAAACCAAAATTTTCAATAAAATATTAGCAAATCAAATCCAACAATATATAAAAAGGATAATATATAGTGGCGAGGTGGGGTTTATGCCAGAAATGCAAGGCTAATGAAATATTAAAAAGTCAATCAATATAGTTCATTAGATCAACAGATTAAAGGGAAAAAAACTCTACACAATCTCAAAAAATGTACAAAAGACATCTGTCAAAATTCAAAATCCATCCTTTCAGCAAATGAAAAACAGATGAGAACTTTCTTGACCTGATAAAAGGCATCTACAAAAAAACTTTCAGCTGCTATCCTACTGTATGGTGGAAGACTGAATGTTTTCTCCCAAAGATCAAAAACAAGTCTGCTTTCACCATTTCTAGTCAACATTATAATGGAAGTTCAAATAAGTACGATAAGGCAAGAAAAAGCAAGAAAAGGCATCCAGATTGGAAAGAGAGAATAGAAATAATCCATCAACAGATGACATGATTGTCAATGTAGAAAATTCCAAGGAATCTACAAAAAAGCTCCTAAAACTAATAAGTGAATCTGGCAAAGTTGCAGATACAAGATCAATATACAAATTAGTTATATTTCTAAATACTAACAAGGAACAATCGGAACTCGCAAATTTAAAAAAAGGACCACTTACAATAGCACACGAGAAAAGAAATACGTATAAATTCAACAAAATACATGCATGTTATATATGCTGAGAACTACAAAACACTAAGGGAAGAATTCGAAGAGGACTTAAATAAATGGAAAGATAGATCATGTTCACAGATTAGAAAACTCAATATTGTGAAGATGTAAAGTCTCCCCAAATTGATCTCCAGATCCAATGTAATCCAAATAAAAATCCTAGCAAGATTTTCTTCAGATTTCAACAAGATGACTCTAAAGTTTACACAGAAATACAAAGAAATTACAATACCCAAAACAATTTTGAAAATTAAGAACAAAGTTGGAAGAATCACACTATCCAGTTTCAAGATTTACTATAAAGTAAAAAACGTAGTGTGGTATTGGAGAAAGGACATGTTGATTAACGGAACAAAATAGGAAATCCAGAAATAGACCTACCTATATGGACAATATATAGACAACTGACTCTTAACAAAGATGGAAAGGAGAAACGATAATCTTTTCAACAAACAGAGTGGAAACACTTGGAAATCCATAGGAACCTCAACCCATATTTTGTACCTTCTGTAAAAATTAAGGCAAAGTGGATCACAGACATACATGTAGAAGTTAAAATTAAAAACTTCTAGAACAGAGAATATAATTTTTGCTACCTTGGTTAGACAGAGATTTCTCAGACATGAAATCAAAACCACATGTCACTGGTGTACAGAAAAAAATAGTAAATTAGACTTCAGGAAAATTTAAATTTCTCTTTTAAGATATTATTAAGAGAATGAAAGGACAAACTGCAGACTGGGAGAAATGTCTGCAAATCACATACTTGACAAAGAACTTGCATCCAAAACTCAATAAAAAGAAAACAAATAACCCAACGGAAAAAAAAGTGCAAAAAGATTTAAACAGGTGCTTCACTAAAGAGAACGTTGTTGTTAGGTGCTGTGGAGTCGATTTTGACTCAGCGATTCTATGTGACAGAGTAGAACTTTCCCGTAGAATTTTCTTGGCTGTAATCTTTATAGGAGCAGATCTCCAGGTCTTTCTCCCGAAGAGCCGCTGGGTGGGTTCAAACTGTCAACTTTCCAGTTAGCAGTCAGGCACTTGAAAAGATGTTCAACATCATCAGTCACTAGGGAAATAAAAATTAAAGCCATACAAAGATTTCGCTACATACCCATTAGAATGGCTAATTTTAAAAAAACAGGAAGAAACAAACAAAAACTGATAATGCTGGTGAGGATGAAGAGCAACTGGAACTCTGACACATTGCTGGTAAGAAAACACTGGAAAACACTTTGGCTTCTCTGTTTTTTTCATAAAACATTAAACCCATTGCCATCGAGTCGCTTCTGACTTGTAGAGACTCTATAAGACAGATGGAGCCCTGGTAGCGCAGTGGTTAAAAGCTTGGCTGCTAACCAAAAGGTCGGCAGTTCAAATCCATCAGCTGCTCCTTGGAAACCCTATGGGGTAGTTCCACTCTGTCCTATACGGTCGCTTTGAGTCAGAATCGACTGGACAGCAACGGGTAATAAAATATTAACATAATATTATTATCTTAAATATTAATATAATACAATTATATTAAATACAATTAGGAGAGAGGCAGCATGATCTACTGGAAAGAAAACTATATGGGGTCTACTTTAGATCTCTAGTACAACATACCAGAAATTCCAACTTAAAAATATCTGGTATTTAAACTCAATCAAAATGACAGGAACTTTGCATTGTTAGCACCTAAGATTTTAAAGTATGAACTATGGTTGGAAAGACTGCAGCTGAGGTGTTTCTTTATCATTCACTGGAAATAAATGCCACGGAAGAGTCAATATTCATGGTGACACCAAAGAAAAATTGTTTTGTTTCATATTTGTCATTTAAAATGCTCTATATGATACTTTTGTGAGCTCAAGGCCATTTCTAACCTTGAAAAAAAAAAAGATATAATCCTTGAAGAAATCAAGTTTTGCTTACTTGCTTCTGGCTTCTTATTTCTTTACCAATCTATTTCCCATAGCTGCAAATTCATAGATTATGTTTGCTTCTCTAATGACATTCTTTCCCTAGGTAACATCATGTGACCAATGGCTTTAAATACCATCTATACACCAGTGACTTCAAAATGTATGTTCTGTAGCCTCTTACGCTCCCTGAACACCAGATTCATATATTCTTCTGGACAGCCAATAGCTTCATGTGAATGTCTTCTTGTTGTGTGCCACAGAGTCGATTCTGACTCATATTGACCCTATAGTATGAACGTCCACTAGACATCTCAAAATTAACACAGCACAAAGGAAACTCCTAATACCATCCCTAAGACTCCTCCCTGGTTCCTTGTCTCTGTAAGCGGCACCACTATTTACACAAATACTCAGGACAAAAGCTTAGGTACTTTCCTTAGTTCCTGTACTAGTTATTAATTTATGGGTCTAAGCTTCAAATCCATTGCCTTGCTTTGGGACAAATGTCCCTGATGACACTTCTCCTTTGCCAGCTGGGATGGTGTTGAGCCTTGTCAGTAAAGGGCACTCTACTTCCTGGTTCTGACGTGCTTCCTTTGCTCTGACAGTATTCTTGAGGTGTGCAGGACACCCAGTGATGCTCATCTCACCTGTGGGCAGCTTCCCAGATGGTTCTGTTGGCACTCCATCCTGCTTCCTAGCAAGTCTTGGAGGCCTATAACACCATACCTGATCTGAGTTCTTGGACTGGTCTTTCTTGACCATAAACCCAAAAACCCAACCCACTGCCATCGAGTCAATCTTAAATTTGCCCCCACCTTCGACTTTCTCCCTTTCCATTTATTTAATTCTTAACATCTTCCATTATCTGAAATTACTTTACTTATTTATTTACTATTTGTTTATGTGTTTAGAGTCTGTCATTCCTAACCAGTGCGCAAGAACCATGAGAGCAAGCACTTTGTTTTATTTATAATTATAATTATATATATATATATGTCTGTGTAGGAGCCCTGGTGGCTCAGTGGTTAAGAGCTTGGCTGTCAACCAAAAGGTCAGCAGTTCAAATCCACCAGCTGCTCCTTGGAAATCCTATGGGGCAGTTCTACTCTGTCCTATAGGGTCGCCATGAGTCAGAATTGACTCAATGACAACAGGTTTTTTTTTTTTTTTTGGTGTATATATAGATATAGATATATATCTATAGACACACACACACACAGACACACATACAACTCTCAATACAGTAGTACTACTGACGATATTAGGGGGCTAAGTTATATGACAATGTTCCACTGATATTTATAAGGTTTTCACTGGCTAATTCTTTTCAGAAGTAGACCTCCAGGTCCTTGTTACATACTTTGGACATCTTGTCAGGAAGGGCTAGTCCCTGGAGAAGGACATCATGCTTGGTAAAGTAGAGTGTCAGTGAAAAAGAGAAAGACCCTCAATGAGATGGACTGACACAGCGGCTGCAACAATGGGCTCAAGCATAATGATGACTGAGAGGATGGCGCAGGACCAGGCAGTGTTTCGTTCTATGGCGCACAGGGTTGCCATGAGTGGGAACTGATTCGATGGCACCTAACAACAACAAGTTATATGAAGTGTCGTTAAGAACTATTCACAAGTTAGATGGCTTGGTATAATCTTTCCTTATCTCTACTATGTACTGGAGAAAATTCATTGTAATTTCAGCAACTATTACATAGAAGAAATAGTATAGTACTTCAGTAATTTTAAGGGTTCACTATATTTTAGCGCCCATAAGCCTTGTCCAACTTATAACCTAAAATAATACTCTGACTGTTGGTTCTAATTCTACATAAAAAATTATTTTATGCTTATAAAAGTGCCAATGAATTTGCAAAAACTAAGGAGTGGTACTCACAATCGTTCTATTCACTCCAGTTAATTTAGATAATGACAGAAACTCGGACAGATGTCTGTAAAAACACAGATGGCTGGGAAGTATTTTTAAAGAGAGCAAAAACTAATATTGCCTGGCCATTTGGAAGATTCTGATAGTGGCAGGAATGTTTCTGTTACTCCTTCCTCATTTGTGATCCTACACGAAGCAGAGTAAAATGTTTTATTTCAGAAACTGTGATCATAAAAGCATCTATGTGCTATAAAAAGAATTCAAAGATAATGACACAAAACATTTTATGTATAGCGTAATATGCAAAAACAAAACAAAACGGGGTAAAAATCTCTCTCCTTCGAGAGAACAAATGATACAGAAAGTGTTAAAGGCTGTAGCATGTTTATGCTACAGCCTGCAGCTGTCAACATTCAGATGGAAAAGCTGTGGGTCTCTAGTTGAGTCCCTAGATTCTGGCTCTGTCATTTAATATCTCTGTAGGATTGGACACATAACTCAGTGACTCTGTTTTTCTTCTCTCAAAAATGGCTTATAGACAGCTAACAGACACATGGGGAAATGCTCAAGATCACTAGCCATTAGAGAAACGCAAATCAGAACTACAGTGAGATACCATCTCACCCCAACATTACTGGCACAAATCAAAAAAACAGAAAATAACAAATGTTGGATATGCCGTAGGGAGCTTGGAACTCTTAAGCACTGCTAGTAGGAATGTAAAATGGTATGACCATGTGAAAAACAATATGGCGCATCCTTAAAAAGTTAGCGATAGAAATACCACACGATCCAGAAATCCCACTCCTAGGAATATATGCTAGAGAAATAAGAGCTGTCACACAAATAGATATATGCACACCTATGTTCATTGTAGCATTATTCACAATAGCAAAAAGATGGAAACAACCTAAGTGCCCATGAACAGATGAATGGATAAACAAACTATGGTACATACACACAGTGGAATACTACGCCATGATAAAGAACAATGATGAATCTGGGAAACATCACACAACATGGATGAATCTGGAGGGCATTATGCTGAGTGAAATGAGTCAATCACAAAAGGACAAACACTGTATGAGACCAATATTATAAAAACTCATGAAAAAGCTTACACACAGAAAGAAACAATCTTTGATGGTTACTAAGGAGGGGAGCTATGAGTCGGAATCAACTCGATGGCAATGGGTTTGTTTGTTTGCTTGTTTTGGTAGGAAGGGTAGGAGTAGGGAGGGAAAAATACTAACTACAGAACAGGTAAGTAGTAACTTTAGTGAAGGGTAAGACAGTACACAATACTGGGGAAGTCAGCACAACTTGATCAAGACAAGGTCATCAAAGCTTCATAGATACATCTAAACTCCCTGAGGGACCAAATTACTGGCCTGAGGCCTGGGGATCATGGTCCTGGGGAACATCTAGCTCAACTGGCATAGCATAGTTTATAAAGAAAATGTTCTACATCCTACTTTGGTGTGTAGCGTCTGGGGTCTTAAAAGCTTGTGAGCGGCCATCTGGGATACTCCACTGGTCCCACCCCGTCTAGAGCAAGGGAGAATGAAGAAAACCAAAGATACAAGGGAAAGATGAGTCCAAAGGACTAATGGGACACAACTACACAGCCTCCACCAGACTGAGTCCAGCACAACTAGATGGTGCTCCACCAGACTGAGTCCAGCACAACTAGATGGTGCCCAGCTACCACCACTGACTGTTCTGACAGGGATCACAATAAAGAGTCCCAGACAGAGCTGGAATAAAATGTAGAACAAAATTCTAACTCACAAAAAAAGACCAGACTTACTGGCCTGACAGAGGCTGGAGAAACCCCAAGAATATAGTTCCCGGACACCCATTTAGCTCAGTAATGAAGTCACTTGTGAGGTTCACCCTTCAGCCAAAGATTAGGCAGGTCCATAAAACAAATCAAGACTAAATGGGCACACCAATCCAGGGACAAGGACAAGAAGACAGGAGGGGACAGGAAAGCTGGTAACAGGGAACCAAAGGTGGAGAAGGGGAGAGTGTTGACATGTCGTGGGGTTGACAACCAATGTCACAAAACAATATGTCTATTAATTGTTAAACGAGAAACTGATTTGTTCTGTAACCTTTCGTCTAAATACAATAAAAACAATTTTAAAAGGGGGAAAAAAAGGCCTATAAAACTTAGTGTTTTCAAGGGGTTGCTCTGAAGACAACATGACAGGAGATGAGGAAGTGCTTTGGAATACCACAGAAACGTAGGTATTCTCTCCTCTGCACAGGGCACTCGGCTACTCACAAGTTCTCACTCTTCATCTGTGTGTCAGTGACTCCTAACTTTACAGCCTGGCCAGAATGCCCAAGTCTTTGTCTGGGGCTTCACCCCAAGCCCCGTGAAACACTTGCCACTTCACACCCTAGACTGGGCTCAGCCATCTTGGATAGCCAGTACAGCAGATGGCATCTCATTTTCCCCGTTTTCGAGGCTTGAAATCTTTGCCTCTTTTCTCTTGCTCCTATACTCACTCCCTCACCAGCCCATCTAGCATTTCTCCACACTGTCCTGTATCGGACCCTTTCTGTAGATTTCTGTAACCATATTTTAAATGTGTCAGGAGCACAGGCCTTCCCTCTTCCTGCAACAACCTGGGTGCACTTCATTACAAAGCTTTCTCTTCTAATCCCTTCTACAGTGATTTAACAGTGGAACAATCCACCACCCACTATCTTCATCACAGCAAGCCCCCACAGAAGTACTCAACAGTCTCCTGATTGCTATTCTGTTTCAGTTCCCAGATGCCCTGTCTGGTCTTCCAGATTTTCCACTTACTCATTGATTCACTCATTTGTCCAGCAAATACAGAGTAAGCATCTACTGTGTTCCAGGTACTAGGCTGGGTACTAAAGATAAGATAGTAACCAGGTCAGAAACCATCTATATTGACATAGACCTTAGGGAACAGTGGTGGAGATACACATTTAACAATCACACAAATAAATATAAACTTATAGTTGTGATAAGATCAATAAAGAACAGGCAGATACATGGTGTTATGAGATGGTAACGCAGAGAGATGGTCAGGAAAGGTTTCTGTGACAAAGTGGTGATGGAGTGAAGATCTGAAGAGGCTAGGAATTAACTAGGTATGAGGAGAAAGTGAAGAAGAGACCTTCAAGAAGAGGGAACTGCATGTGCAGAGGTCCTGTGGTTAAGGAAATATAGCCCATTTGAGGAACTAACAAAAGCCCAGGATGGCTGGAGGACAGAGGGTAGAGTATGGACAAACTATGCAGGATTCTGTACGCCATGTTCAGATGACTAACCTCTCATTATTGCTCAACTTAAAATTTCCACTCCAACAAAGCTACTGTACTCATTCTCACACATCACTTGACTATGAGCACACTGATGGCCTCAAACATGCCTTTTTCTTTACCACGAATGGCCTCTCTTTAGCAATACTGTAAAGGGACCTGGTTAAAGATTAAGCTGTAGGGGCAGACATAGTTCATTCTTGGCACTGCCAATCTATTAGCTGAGTGATCTGAACAACTTTCCTAACCTCTGTAAGTACGTTTCATGATGGATAAATATGGTAATAAGATCATGTGCCTCAGAGTATTTGGTGAAATAACCAATATATAACTTACATTGTCAGTTGCTGCAGAGTCAATTCTGACTCATGGTGACCGGTGTGCAGAGCAGAACTGCTTCATAGGGTTTTCAAGGTTGTAACCTTTCCGAAGTAGATTTCCAGGCCGATCTCCTGAGGTACCTCTGGGTGGGTTTGAACCATCAACCCTTCGGCTAGTAGTTGAGTGCTTAATTAACCATTTGCGTCACCTGGGGACTCCTTATAGCCCACAGAAAATCCTAACATATGTTAGCTTATGGGCTGTTGCTCCTTTCCTTTAGAGTACAACTAAAAAAACTTTTTATCATCTTAAGGGTATCTTCCCTGAACAAAATTAAAACAATGAATCACTTTGACAATTTTAGGAAATAATCAGTTGAAACTCCCGTAATGCTAGGCAATGATAGAAGGGTCTACTTGAGCACAACCACGTAACAGGCCAGAAGGAAGATCTCCACTTTGGAATCCCACCTCTTCTCCACCTCTGCTCTTTCCTGCTGCCTCAGTAAATGCAGTGGCCAACCTCCAACTTCACAGCAACGGGAGCATTAGTAACATCCTCCTCAGTGCAGGACTCCACGGGAGTGGGAAGGAGTTTCCCAGAAAGATGCTCAGAGAATATTCCTTCAACAAACCCTTGTCCCAGTGGCACTTTCTTCTCTGAAAGTCACTCAGATTTCTAATCCCTGCCCCCAAGACTTCTTCCCGACTTTACTCCAAATGAAGTTTAGCCGTTATCAATGAGCAAATGAAATGCTACCATTACCAGTACCTGCTGCCTTTGAGTCAGTTGCAACTCGTGGTGTCCCCATGTGTGTCAGAGTAGAATTTTGCTTCATAGGGTTTTTGATGGCTGAGTTTTTGGAAGTAGATCACCAGGTCTTTCTTCCAAGGCACCTCTGGATAGACTTGAACCTCCAACATTTAGGTTAGCAGCCTAGCGCATTAACCATGGGCACTACCCAGGTTCTCCAGGGAAATGCTAATCAAGTTTAATTCATCATTTAGAATAGAATTTCCTAAACTAGGGGAAGACAGGCAGGACTTTAATGCTGCTGCACCAGGGAGCCCTTCCACCATGCTATTATCCACTGTTCCAAAGCTCCCTTCCCCCGTGCAAATCCTACCCTGGGTAAAATAGGAAGTCAGCCTCCCTCTCTGGATTATAAGTTCTCTTTCTCTCATGAATGCACACACACACACATACACAAGCTCCCGAGGAGCGGTTGGTGGGTTCAAACCATCTACCTTTTGGTAGCAGCTAGGCACTTAACCACTGTGCCACCATGAATCCTCAACAACAACAATAAAAAGACACTCTCATCTACTCACCATGCTGCTTCAGACAATACACTTTGGAAAACCCACAGGACGAGTAACAGGTCCAGAACGCATCAGAGTCTACCCCCTACGTTTAAAAGTTTTCTGAGAATAAATCATCTCAATATGCTCATATGAAACACATACTAAAATGAACTCTATTTTATTGCCCTTAGTCTTTGGCGCTTTAATTTGACCTTACTAACTCAATATTGTTACTGTTGTTGTTAGGTGCCATCAAGTCGGTTCCAACTCGTGGGTCAGGCGTAGACTTCTCCCCGGCCCTCAGCCTCTGCCCAAAGGCACTCAACTTTCTCACTCTGTGGGCCGGGAAGCCCACTGCGCTGTCTCCCATGGGTCTCCTCTTCTTTGGTGGTGGTGGGCTCTCCTCTCTGCTTTGGAATTGGCTCTCTTTTAAGGCAAAACTGACCAATCTTCTTGGTAGGCTACAATTATCCTATCACACAATTACCTGGGTAGGAGTTACAAGACCATGGCTAAAAAGGCCACACACAAAAATAATTAATCCACCACAGCTGTGTTCTCTTTTTCCTGCCTCTGAGATGTGGAAGCAGGTATGGAGAAGCTTCAGTCAGCCTGGGTCTCTGAGGACAGCCCCCTTACTGAACTACAATGGGCATGAAACATGAGTGAGATATAAACCTTATTTTAAGCCAGGGGCTGGCAAACTTCTCTGTAAAGGGCCAGATAGTAAACATATAGGACTTTGTGGACCAGATGTGTCTTTGTCACATATTCTTCCCCTTCTTTCTTTTTTTATACAGCCCTTTTAAAACATCAAAAGCCATATTTAGCTCACAAGGCATGCAAAAACAGGCCATGGGTTGGATTTGGCCTATGGGTCATAGTTTGCCAATTGCTGTCTCAAGCTGCTAAGACTTTCAGGTAGATGTTACCACAGCATAACAAGGCCCATCCTGATTAAGAGCATTTTGTGCAGACACACCCTCTAGCTTTTATCACACTGTAATACAATTACAAGCTCCAGGAGGAAAGAGACTACCTCTGTCGTACCAGTTTACTGCAGGGCGTGGGAGCTCGGTAAAAACTTGTTGAATGAATAACTAAAGTCTTCCCCTCACTGAGATGTGAGCTCAGAGGACAGAGACCATGGCTTTTCATCTTACATCCATTCCACCCCCAGGCCAGCACAATGCCTGGCATATGATGAGCGCACAAGCCTTCCATAAACATTCCATTGAGTCAATTATGTCCTGGTTGTTATTATTATCAGCTGTGGCCAAATATTACTTGAGAAACATCTAGAAACACTGCACTACCTTTTTGTTTCCGGGATGAACATGTGACATCAGAGTTCTGTATGCATCACTGAATTGTCACCATGTGCAAGACAAAGGCAGTGAGACAGGAAGTGATTACATACCCTGGAATGAAAGCCCAGGCAGGCGGGAAGGGGTACCCAATCTTATATGAAAACTCTGGGAGCCTTTGTCTCTGAAAGATAACGTATACCTCCTAAATCATGCAATAAAGTCCATATCTGGAATCTATTATCTATCATCAAATGAGTTTTGTTTCTTTTTCTTTCTTTTCTATTCAGGAGCAGGGGAGGTGAGGGAGCATGAAGGGTTGACGCTAAAATGGTAGTGTCTGAAAAATCCTTGTTGTTGTTAGTTGGCGCTGAGTCGATTCCAACTCATGGTGACCCCATGTGTGCAAAGGAGAACTGCTCCATAGGGTTTTCAAGGCTGTGGCCTTTTGGAAGCAGATCGCCAGGCCTGTCTTCTGAGGAGCCTCTGGGTGGGTTTGAACTACCAACCTTTTGGCTAGCAGTTGAGCGCTTAACAATTTGTGCCACTTTTGAGAAGGCCGAGAGTTGTGAAATGGTAGGATCAAGGGGTGACTTCATTTTCTCCAGAGTCCCTCCTGCAGAGTCGCTGTGTGAGGTGACTGCACAGTGGCCCTGCCTTGGTAGGTAGCAGCATTTAGGGAACACTTGCTTCGCCCAACATACCACTGAGTCAGGGTCTGTACCCTTGTGTAATCTCAACAGCTGAAAATAAATGCAGGGGTAAGCCCTGGGCATGTGTCATGGCACAAGTCATTAAAGGATATAGTCTTTCAAAGTGAAATGTATTCAGACTTAAAAACAGATAGCATTTGTAAAACCATACATACCTAAATATGTTCATATTTTCAATTCTGCTGCCTCATGAAGCAAACTCTAACCAGCATGCTCACTATAAGTTGTTGCAAACCAACCTCAATCGAAAACATTTAATTCACCTCCATTGAGGAAAATAAGGAGAAGCGGGAAATTTTAGTTTTTCTTTTTTTTGCTTACATTTTCAATCTATTTTGTCCCATGTAACTTAAACACCGATGGCTAACTCAGTACTTCTTATCTTGGAGTGCATAAACCCTCTAGCACCAGAAAGAAGGAAAGTAACCTATGATGAGGCTGCCCCCTTGTGGTGACGTGATTTCACACACACCACAGCCTACTTTGGCAGGCTCTATGAACTGCAGGTATTTTTCAAACTCCCAAAACATGAGAATCTCAGCCTCTTAGTTAGCAGCCTAGCACATTAACCATTTGCACCATCTAGAAACCCCAAAATCATTTTATACTCACTGAAAATAATGGTAGCAGATCAATGTCCTATCCATGCGATTGCTTTAGTTGAGAAAAACTGGAATTAGATTATGCTCCGAGCCTTATGACTGCTTCTTATTTGAAACTAGGAAAATACTGCCTCACTTAAAGCTAAAAAGTATTGAAAACTGGAATTTTTTTTCAACTTAATGACACTTAGATATTGAGGTCTCTTGGCCAATGTAAGTTTAAAAAATATTAATAAGAATGAAGTTTGGCAAGATTACGATGAGGGGCAAGGCAGAGAAAAACAAAGTTTGCTGATTTTTGTAAAACAAGGTAACATTTTCTACAGAGTCCTTTATAATTTGAGTGCAAGCAGAAATAGGTATTTTTACTAAATGTAGATAGCCCACGTAAAAGTGAACATTTTGTTACGTTTAATGTGTAGACTTAATAAGGTACTAGCCTACTCATTCTAGGTTGAAAGTTGGATTGACCGTTATGTGTTCTTCTCTCTTACCTCTTAAAAACTTGTTAGAATGAAGGAGAAGGAATTTTGTTTGAATAGTTACTAACCCACAAGGACACTGAGAAGGGGAGAGGACACAACACAGGATGAACAATTCTAATGAATTTTTGGAAGATGGAAAATAAATGGAAGATGGTAACAGACTCAGCAGAGCATAAGTCCCAACCTATTCAACTGAGAACTGGAAGGCCAAAAAGGAATCCCGTCACTTTGCAGAGCCCTGGATACTGCAAGGAGGGTTGAAGCAAAAAGCTCTAAACATGGAGTTGAGATTAGGTGCCCAGGTTGCCTCCTACATCCACACACAGCACAGTCAATAAATTGAGGGCCCTCTGCCACCAACAGAAAAAGAGAGATTTATTTTCCAAAGAAACTCAGCTAGCAAGGCACCAAGCAGAGTAGCACTGGGACAAGACATGAGGCTTAACTCTGAGGAATTCAGCCAAAAACCTAAAAACTGAACATGGTTCCCTGAACCCCCATCTGTCACACTGCCTCCAGAATGAGAACAGACAGATGTATACTCCCTCAGGCAAGAAAAACCTTAGATACAGATTTTGGGAGTCTCCGAAGGAAAAGATAATAAAGTCCACTGAATAACAGCCTTACTTGAACACACAGAGCTTCCAATAGTCTGCTTAGTGTTTTCCTCTTAGGTATTGAAGGCCAGTCCAGGATTAACAGACATTTGAGAAAGCTTCCAACAGGAAAGACAGATCAAACTAAACAGAAAAAAAAAGAAGAAGAAGAACCACCCAGAAGATACAGAAACAACGCAGGATGTAGACGAAAAAAAATCTATTTTAAACTGAGAGAGATAAGATAAATATTCATCGACTAAAAACAAGATTCCACGAACAGGGAACAAAGTACAAGAAAAGGTTTTTCAAAATTAAAACTATGATAACTAAAATTAAACAGTCAACAGGACTGGGAAATAAAGTTGAAATAACTCAGAAAGTACAACAAAATTGGAAAGGAGAAAAATGATGTTAAAAATTAGATTAATTTAGTAAGTACAGCATCTGACTAATAGGAATTCTACAAAGAGTAAGCACATGAAGCAGAGGGGAGAAAAGGGGAAAGAAATAACGCAGTGAAGTTTCTGAGAACTGACACTGTAAGTCTCCAGATAAAAGAGCACACATAGTCTCCAGATGTTGAAAGACGAAAGACCCACTTGATGCAGAGGATAAAGGGAACATCCTAAAAAATTTCCAGAGAGAGAAAACAGCTTATGTATAAAGCAATGGGAATCAGAATAGCATTGGATTTCCTGACAGCAAAGCTGGACACATAAAGACTGAAGGCATGCCTTCAAACTCTGGCAGAATAATAAATTTCATCTGAGAATAATATACCCAGCCAAACTACCCATCAAATATGAGGATACCATAAAAATATTTTGTGACGTGCAAGCATCCAAAAAATATAACTCCCAAAGCACTCTTTCTTAGGAAAGTAGTGGAAGGTACACTTCAGTAAAATAGGGGAGTTTAAAAAGAAACAGGACGACATTCAACATAAGAAACAAAGCCTTCAATTAGAAGAGGAGCTAACAAAATTCCAGGACAACAGTCAGGCAGCAAGTCAAATCCAGTTTAGAAGGCAGCAAGCAGCCACAGGAGTGGCATGTCCAGGAAAGCAAAATTGGGAGTAGTTGTTACGTTTGACCATATGGGAAGAGTGTTCAGAGGAATTTTATAGTTCTGGAAGATTTGGAAATAAATAGTAATAGGTACACAAAAAAACTAAGAAAAACAAAACAAAGGGCAATTATTAACTCCAAGAAAAACAAAAAGGTCTATGAGAAAGAAAATGTAATAAACATTGAACAATATTTACATAGTGGTAATAAGGTAAACATTAAATGTCAAGTTAACCCAAACTTGTGCTATAACTGTATTAGAAGGACTGTAGGTGAAGAAGAGAAGGAAATAAAACAAAATCTTCTGCTGTCACAATGGGAAATCAGTAAGGTCTAAACTTGATAAACCAATGGTAATAGAAGCACATTATTTAGAAGTATGGAGGCAAATACCACAGGAAAAAGCTGAAAAAAATAAAAGTGTTTTGGGGGAACAGAACTGGGGGCTGTAAAAGGGTGGGGCGGGAAACTTGCTTTTCTTTATAAACCTTTTGGCACTATTTTATTTTGTAAACTACTCTGATGTGTGACACTGATAAAAGAAAATAAATATAAAAGTTAATTAAAATATAGTTTAAAAGAAGATAATTCTGGCTACTGCAATAAAAGATTAAGTTCAAAACATGAGCTGGAATCGACTTGACAGCAATGGGGGGGGGGGTATTTAAATGTAACCAAAAGAGATGATTATTGCTAATCTTAATAAGAAAATAAAATGCTGGGCTGGCTATTACTCAGAAAATACGGCCTGAGCAGCTAAGAAAGATTATTCATGCCTTAAACAGATTTGTCTGCATTTGTATGTATATACCATTTGTTATGAAATTCAAACACTTTTAAAAATCCTGTGCTGATTTTTTTTAAAGCAACATGTGGAAGAGGATTGGCATGGCAGCGCTTACGCGGTGCCTCATGGGGGAGAGGGTGCAGCTGGCAAACAAGTGCAGAAGAAGCGCGTTATTTGTGTAAAAATACAGAAAATAAATAGTAAACATTCTTAAGGAATCATAAGTCCAGTTCAAAAGAGAGAGAGTAAAAAGGCTATGGTAAACAAAATAATAATTTCAAATGATAAAGCAAATGTGTGTTCAAAATGAAGATTCACAATTATTTGGTCTCATTTTTTATTTTACAACGCACTGCTTAGAAATACTTCCAAGTAACTTCAGCTGAAGGTTATCTATAGACTTGGTTTTGTTTCTTTGTTTTAACTAAGATAGAATGTTCTATTTATATAAACCTGAACAGTAAAACTGATGAGTGTTACTGAAGGGTATAGGGTGAGTGTGTACACTGGGAATTGCCTTCACGGGGAATTAGATTCTTCTGAAAGTAAAAGACTCGACATTAGATGTCATTGTTTGTCTTTCGTATCAATAACATTTAGCACAGTGCTCTCCAAAGCTGGGAGTCGAAGGTAATCTACTGGGGAACAGGAAAAATGTTAAAACCTCTATTTTGACTTTTTGACACATCTTTTGTATTTTATTTCTATATATTTTGTTATGTAATATAAAATATTTACACAGCAGTATATGTATAGAATTTATAAATAAACATACAGGTATTGGCAGTGTATTTTCAAAAACCTTTTTACTGATAGAAAGCCGTGATCAAAATCATTTGAAGATCACTAATTCAGGAATGTGTTTCCCCACTTGCAGTAACCCACGTGTTCATGAGTGAAGGGCCGGAGAAATATTTTATATATATATATATATGTATATATATATGTATATACATATATATATATATACGGTTATGTGTGTGTGTGTGTGTGTGTGTGTATAAAATTCCTCAACTAAAAAACGGTTTTAAGTTATGATTGGGAATTAGACAATTGTGGAGGAAAAAATCAACCTTCTCAATTGTCAAACTGTACCCATGATTAAACCTACCTGCTACAGATGAAAACATTGTGGTGTACGTTGATGTATACAAACAGCTGGGACTTCATGACCCCTTGATGTGTACCTTTGTCACCCATAAGACCCAGGCTATGGTAAAACATTTCAAAACAACGAGCTCATGCCGTGGGCATAAAAGCTTTTGTTGAGGAGGTTGTGTCGTTGTACAGAAAGGAAAAGCTTGGAAACCTCTTACTTGAGACTTTAAATGCTCGAGCATCCTTAGGGTGCTTTGTTCCCTCATATGGGCAAAATACAACACAATCATTTAGAACTATACTCTCCAATATGGTGGCCACTGGCCACATATGGATATTTAAGTTCATTAAAATTTAATAAAGTCAAAAATTCAATTCCACAGCCACACTAGCCACATTTCCAGTGCACAGTAGCCACAGGCAGATAGTGGCTAGCACATGGGACACAGCATATAAAGAACATTTCCACCAGTACAAAAAGTTCTACTGGACAGCAAAAAACAAAACAAAAAAAACCCAAACCCGTTGCCGTTGAGTCCATTCCGACCCTATAGGACGAGTAGAACTGCCCTATAGGGTTGCCAAGGAGTGGCTCGTAGATTTGAGCTGCTGACCTTTTGGTTTGCAGCCAAGCTCTTAACCACTGTGCCCACTGATCTAGAATAATATCCAGAAATTCTTTAGTTGAAAATGTTAAGATCTGTATACTTACTAAGGGTTACTTTGTCCTTATCCCCCAGCATAATGTTGTTTGGTGTCAGATCTCTATGGACTATCCTCTTTTCCTTGTGTAGGTACCGAAGAGCTAAGCACAGCTTGAAACAGCAAATAAAAACAGAATTTTTATTTCCCCCATATGTGTATAACCAAGGATGACTACTACACGTCTCTAAGAAATTGGCTCAGAACTTTACTATATTCTATAGAAAAATTTAACGAAGAAAAAAATCATACCTGTATAAAAATTTTCCACAGTCTTTCTTCAGTAAAATGGTGTTGCTTTTCCTTCAAAGAACTGAAATGCTCTCCAAGAGGGGCCCCTTCTATAAGCTCCATGACTATATATAATCTGTCGTCTATATAAACACACAAAAAGGTAACAGAAATTTAAATGTAACATACCAGAACCAGTACCGGTTGCTGTGGAGTCAATTCTGTCTCACGGAGATCCCATGTGTGTCACAGTAGAACTGTGCTCCATACAGCTTTCAATGGCTGACTCTTTGGAAGTAGATCATCAGCCCTTGCTTCTGGGACATCTCTGGGTGGACTTGAACCTCAACCTTTCAGTTGGCAGCCCAGCGCATTAACCGTTTGCACCCCCCAGGGATTTCTAAATTCAATCTTGAAAAAAACTTACCGGTGAGAATCTGAGCCTCCCAGTGGGTTTATGCAGCACAACACTAAAGGATTAGATGTATGCTAATATGTGGATCTGCTAAGCCCTGGAAGAGGTGGGGGCAACTGGTCCCTGGGACATGTGGAGCCCAGGACCAGTATCTTCAGGCCACGAGCTCCTTAAACTAGCCTAAGCTGACTCTGGCAAATATTATCATTTTCTATGTACACCAGGATGTGGAATGGCTGTGAGGAGCCAGAGCGAATGAGGAAAGTCATGGAGCATTTCCTGAAGAACATGTAAACACACCTCTCCTCTCCACAGGCTACAATGTACCTTTATGTCAAGTCCAAGGTTCAGACAATTGCATTTCAAGCTGCATTGTTTTGGAGTCTCACAAAATTACTTACAGAACTGTACGTTGGAATCATGCTTTGGTTGTGCAATGATATCATGCATGACAAAAATTTCTGTTATGTCCCTAAAGAGCAGAGAAAGCTGGATTTCTGGTTTTTATTTTACGGGTACTGGGAATCTCATAACTGATTGTGTTTGCCACTTTGCTTTGGATGCCAGAAGACAAAAAACTACATTTTACTTCCCCCTCCAGAACTAATATGAAACTATTAACAATGGTACGTGATGTGCCTCCTTTGTGATTTCTTTGATGTATATAAAACATGTATGCATATTTACATAAACAATATTTACAAAAATAGAATATTATACATGTTCTGCAACTTACAGTTCTTATGTTCAACAGCTTTGTACATCAGTACACACAGATCCACACCATTTCTTTCTGCTGAGTGTATAATATTGAGTAATATGGATGTACCAATGTATTTAACCATTCTCCTATTCAAAGACTTTTAGATTGCTTCCAGCTGTTCATAATTCCAAAATATTCGCTGCAGGTACTAATCTTACCTCTAGATTTATTTTCAATTTTCTCACCTTTTGTTCCCTTTAATCACAATTTCCTAATCT
Organism: Dugong dugon; assembly: GCA_030035585.1. Taxonomy (NCBI): domain Eukaryota; kingdom Metazoa; phylum Chordata; class Mammalia; order Sirenia; family Dugongidae; genus Dugong; species Dugong dugon. Next base: position 12,334,709 of record CM057480.1, on the reverse strand, counting down.
ATTTTATCATGTATTATACATTTTTAAGCCACTTCAAATTCTTTTCAGGAGATGTCAGGTGGTAAATAAATTTTATTTTGGTTTTTAAATGAAAACAAGTTGTATCACTTCAGCACAAGATGGAAGCCAATCTTGGTCTCTTTCTGCTGGGATATGCACTAAATTCGGGGTAATTATTCTAGTATCAGGAACAAATGGCCATGCAGGCGGGATTTACCGGAGAAAAGAGTTTCGACACTGAGTTCCGCTAACTCATTTAGGGGAAGGAAGGTGGGTAAAATCATAACAAAGACCAAAGAACACAAAAAGTTTTCTTGAAGAACAACAGCAGGTAAAGAGGCAGCGCTGCTCTTGCCGCTTGCCGTCCAGTTCGGAGACCCCATCTGCGAGGAAGCCTTGACTGCTGCCTTGTAATATGGCTGCTAACCAGAAGGTTGGCAGTTCAAATCCACCAGCCGTTCCTTGGAAACTCACTGGAGCAGTTCTACTCTGTTCTTTTTTTGGTTTACTTCTTTAAACCCTTCTTCAAATGGAGTTTTGTTTTGAAATTTTCATATATGATACAAATCATTAAGGCTCATCAATATTTATGTTATTTCAGTGAAAGGGTCTACTATATCTTTCAAGCAAGTGACTAAGTTTAGCTTTACCTCAGGGTTTGAACTCAATTTTCCATCATCCTTGCAGGGTCGGCCTGCATGCAGAATCAGTTAAGGCACCATCGCCACCTTGTGGCATTAACCTGAATTTCAGTTAAAAGAAATCTCAAAGGCCTCTTGTTAGTTGCCTTAGCGTCAACCCCATGTGTGCGCAGAACTGCTTTATAGAGTTCTCAAGGCTGTGGCCTTTTGGAAGCAGATCACCTGGCCTGCCTTCCGCGGTGCCTCTGGGTGGGTTCAAATTGCCAACCTTTAGGCTAGTAGTTGAGTGCTTAACTGTTTGCACCACCCTAGCACGTTCTCGAAGATCAAAACCACTACAATGTATTTTAGGTGTGGAAAATGTCATCTGATTCAACAAAATAACTTCACTTTTTTTTTTTTAAAGAACCCACCATCCTTTGGTCTTCTCTTGCCCTAATCCTATTATGTGCTTTTTTTGCATATTAAAACAGTAATAATAACTGTTTTGGTTTGTTTACGTAGTGTCTTTCAACGTGGATCTAAGTATTTATGACTATCTTCAGATTACTGATCATATCACTTTTTCATTGATCAACAAAATGATGCACAAAATGGTTCGCTTGCTATCATGTAAACAAAAAAGTGAAAAAAAAATAGTTTATTAAAGCTTATTTTGTGACATTCTAATATAAATATATGTAAAACTAAGATTATTTTCCATAATTGGAAATATCATGAAAACTCATACTTACTTTCGAGAAATGTTTTGTAATAGCGTACGATATTGGGATGATAAAGCTATAGGAAAACGAAATAACAAGCATTACTTCAAAACATTAAAACACTTTTTCACAGGCTATTTAGCTGAACTTCACGTTTGAAAATAAACCCAAGAAAATTATTTCTAAAACTAAATGTTTCAAGATATCATCTAATTGAGATCTTTCAGGATTCTTGTTACTCACAAAACTAATCTGAAAATGATGAGCTCCTAAATAGCCTGATCAAACAGAAGTAAAACCTACTGTGCTTTATCACTTGATTTGACCGAAACAGAGAATTATAGAACTGGAGAACCAGAAGGAATCTCAGAGCTCATTTAACACCAGAAATCCTGGTGGCACAGTGGTTAAGAGTTACGGCTGCTAACCAACAGGCCGGCAGTTTGAATCTACCGGGTGTCCCTTGGAAACGCTATGGGGCAGTTCTACCCTGTCCTATAGGGTCACTATGAGTCAGAATCAACTTGACAGCAACGGGTTTGGTCCTAACACTACTCTCATTATTGTTTGCCTCTCCTCACCACCTAAGTATTTACATACACCCATTTGTATCTATTTACCCAAACTTCCTATGCTGTCTAAAATTATTGGTAGGAAACAGAAATAATGTAAGAGTTGACATAGTTTAAATTATAATAATAATTTACTTCAGGATATGGCATGAAAAAGAAGTTTTTTTTTCAATCAAGATCATCTTCTACAAGGATACTGAAACGTTTGCAGTTGTTTATTTACAATGTGAATTTCTAGGTAAGTTGTGGTTTTCGCTCAGAGGAGTTTCCATTACATCATAAATGGCTTGTATCTGTTTTTCAGTCCTTCTTGGTGCCTCTTTGCAGAGGAGATGGCTAGCTGTCCACAAAGACTCGCTCTCCCATTCCTCCTTTGCAACAGAGTTATAGGTGGACAGGCTTCCCAGTCAGAGATCCTGTCCCTCAGCCTCACGCAGACAGGAGTGGGCCTTTCTACAAGTTTTCGCCAATGGAGTGTGGGCAAAAACCATGTGTGTCCTGTGTCTGAGCCCTAAACGTCAGGTGTGCCCCCTCCATGCTCTTCCTTTTGCACCTTAAACATGGAATGACCGTGCAGGTGGGGACGGTGCTGCAGGAGGTGGCAGAGCAATAAGAGAAAAAGACCCCGCGTCCTCAAAAGCCTGTGTAGCGCAGAGTACACTACCAATGGGATCTTTTCATTCTGGGAAATTTACATGGGAGAAAAACAAACTTCTATTTTCCTTAACCCACTGTATTGTGAGGCTTCTTTTTAAACCACTGTATTTGGGGGCTTCTTTGTTATAGCAGTGTAGTCTTAACCTTAACAATTACATTCTCTCATTCTGGTCCCATTCCCATTGCTTCTGTCTGCCATTAATTGCCTCCTCCTTTTAGGCTCCAATATTATTATCCTTTCTATTGGCACAATCCTCTCTGGAGACAGCAGACGGACAATTCTGAATTACCTCAAAGTCCAAGCAGATGCCTCTTCTATGATCCCACCCTGACACTTTCTTTTCTCAGAAAATGTGCTAAAACTAAGAGTTCTCCTCATCAACGAGCAAGTGGCCAGAGGATTTTAAACAATGTGGAACCAGGTGAGTGATGGGGGCTATATTCTGGACCTAGCTCACTGGCCAGGCCCATATCCAGATTCAAATCCAAGTGAAGATATTGAATCAGCTTGGGTCAAAAGTCCTGTTCTAGCCTGTGCTAAAAGGAAACAGCACCCTGGTCGAAGGCTAGATTATCCTCAGTGTGAGTGAGTGAACGCTATTTTATTTTTTTAATCTAATCTATTAGCCTATAAAGTCAACCATAAAACAAGCTATTAATGTTAATATTTACTGTAATTTATAAATTGGAGCAGAACTGTTGATTTGATGAATAAAGATCACCATATTTATGGTGTTCTTTAGGTACCGGCACAGATGCTGAGCAGATCTGACCAGTGGGGAGCAAAGGGCCATGAAGCTGATAGCTCTCCACAGGAGTTATAAATGAACAGGATTCCAAATGAACAGGATTCCTAATGAACACATAAATAAGGAGGGCTTAAAAAGAAAGCAGTGTGTTCTTGGATCACAAAAAGAAACCCCCTTTCTCTTCTGACATGTTTATTCTCTCTCCCCAAACAAACCTTCATAATGATAGTTAATGGAACCGCGCCATTATGTCAGAATACTCTGCTCACTCAGCCAATAATAATAACCCATCTGGAAAATCCGCATTTTAGATTTAACAAGCTACATATGAGGAATGGTAACAGCTTTGTTCCATTCAACAAAAGTCAGGGAATTTTTAGTCATATTTTTATGCATGTAACTAAGTAACCAAATATTCTCCAATACAAGGGGACGGAAATAGCTGTGTTGACAATGAAGAAAGAGAAGGTTCTCATACGTGATGTGCTCAGTGGATTTGTACCCATGGCTCTGATACAAACTCCAGAAAGCATTTCTATGGTTCAACGTCAAACCTTAGGAGGAAAGTTGGCTACATAAATCACCACCAACGTCAACTGTTTTAAAAGGAACCAGTAATTATAAATAGTGTGGACAAGAATAGCATCAGAACTCTACTTTCTTTTGAAGACATTTATTTAAGGAAAACATCCTCACAAACAAGAAAAATATTTACCTGCTCTTTAATTATCGTTAATTCTGAAACAATATTCTTGACGCTGCTGTCTCGATCTTTTTTATCCTTTCCAAATGCTGGGTTATGTAGGTTGACCTCTTTCATTGCTAAAAGATTTTGACCACTACGCTTTCTAACCTAGAATAAGCAAGACAAAAATAAATAAATAGATAAAAGAATGGAGAGAGGAAAGAAAGGGGAGAAAAGAGATGGATTAATAAGGTCACCTGATTAATTAAGCCATCTAAATGAATCACAGAACTTTTAAGATTCTATCTGTATTTACACCAAAAAACCAAAAAACAAACAAACAAACCCATTGCCATCGAGTCAGTTCCGACTCACAGTGGCCCTACAGGACAGAGCAGAACTGCCCCCACAGGGTTTCCAAGGAGCAGCTGGTAGATTTGAACTGCCAGCCTTTTAGTTAGCAGCCAAGCTCTTAACCAGTGTGCCACTAGGGCTCCCAGCTCAAAAAAAGTGGTGTCCCCTGATCAGTCTGCAATACTCAGCAGGATTTTACTGGGTAAATAAAAAACACTGGTGTGAATTTAGAGAATGTGTCACATATCAGGACAAGGCAGTCTGCCCATCTTCTGTGAGACTAACGAAGCCTTTCATCTTCAGATGGTCCATGCGTAATTTCTAGAACTGAGAGCTAAGACAACATCAGTGCAACTATCTGGTGGACAAAAAAAGCCTCATTCTAATTTTTATATCTATTTGTTCGCTCTTTCTCAACGACTAGGGCTCTAATCTATTAGTATACGCATAAGTCAACTCAAAAGTCCAATCAAGTCTGGGTGTGGAAATGCAATGTCCAGTATGTTGTTTCCAAAGGGCACAGTCACCTTGTAGACACAGCCAAAAGCTCCACTTCCAAGATGATCCAGAATCGCATAGTTGCCTATATATTTTGAGGGAGCTTTATTCTGATTAATGCTTTCGATATTTTCAGCAATTTGCTTCAGCTCATCCTCCTAATCAAAAACAAAAAGGAAATGGGTTGCTATAATAAAGTCCCTCCTAATCATGTAACAGCCTGCCAAAATATCTAAAACTGACCACTCACCACTAATAAATTCAGCTTCGACACCAGCTCTTCATATGCACTGATATCACGAACATAATGTCCTATGTCAATGAAGATCTCAAACAAGTCGGTGGGGAAAAGTCTACAAGAAAAAAACACATAACCCCATATTCTTAAGGTAGGAATTGGAAACGGGTGGCATCACTCAACTTATAGATCTAGCTCACGCTCAGATTATTTACAGGAAACAAACTTAACTTCCTTAGGTTATCAATAAAGTGGAGAAATAATAATAATTTATCTAACAAAAGTACACTAGAGTGACAGGTCTTGAGGGGTAAGAAAAAACAAATGGAGAGGCTTATGCAGCATTTCCAAGACACTGGATTCAACGGCTTCTTTAAATATCTAAGTCCACTAAAATGAACGGTTTAGAGTCTTAAAATGAAAGGTTATAATGAATAATATTACTTCCCTTTCTTCCCCTTCATTCAATCATTGAATGGAAATAAAGTAATAACATAAAACTCTCTATACTTTCTGAACAAAAGATGCTATATTAACTTAAGGCTTTATTTCTATTCTGCCTTATCAATAAAATTCTAGTAAGAACTTGGGTCAATGATTCCAGCTAACCCAACCCATTAAACGGTGTGAAGACTACACGTTTACCCATGAAGGTAACTAGCATTTGCTCCCCGAGATGGTGATTTTTCCATCACATCCACCAGCACAGCCTCCTGACCTGTGGACTTCAAGCCTCCTCCCCTTCAGATGAGCTCCTACCCTATCAGGGATATCCAGGACAAATCCTTTTGTTTTCTATTGATTAAGGGGAAATGAGTAGATCAACAACTTTGGAGTTTCTGAATGTACAAAAACCAGCATGTATTTTGATGTCATCCATTTAAAATACTAACATTAAAAAAAAAACACTGGGTTGAGAAGTTAGAGGGTTGACATGTTGTGGGGTTGTTAACCAATGTCATAAAATAACATGTGTACTTCTGTTTCATGAGAAACTGTTCTGTAAGCCTTCATCTGAAGTACAATAATTAAAAAAAAAAACAAAAAAAAACACTGACATCCATAGCATTCACATGTAAGCAAGGCAAGTTGTACTGATACAGAGGTTGATGCTCTTTTGCCGTCATATTGTTAATTTTAAGTATTAAAACATCCCTGAGACGGCTCAGTCATATCTGTGGACTCTTTGAGATGCCTGAAGACACACCCTGACTGTCTTCTCTTACTGTTTGCATCTGAATCAGGCAAGTGAACACAGTTGAACTTAATGATCTCTGATCATTTGGATTTCTCCAAGTCTGTACCTTTTAAAGAGCGGTCTGTTTCTTTCCATACTGAAGAGAAACCTCAAGGCTCTGAAAGCATAACACTAGAAAATAAAAGGATACACAACTCTTAAATGGTAGCTCAACAAATTAAAACATTTTCAGGACAGAATTATCATGAAGTAAACATTAAATGGCTTTATTGTGAGTGGCTGCACGATGGTGGAGCTGAAGCTTATAAAAGAACCCCCCCACCCAAAAAAAAAAAAAAAAATCACCACCTGGTGCAGTTCTTGTATTTAAAAAGTGTTTGTGTTGTACAACGCTAGGGATCTTGGCCTTGCTTCGCTCAGTACTTGTCCTTAATTCCTTTCTAGAAAGTACAAAATGAGCACAGAGACAAGAAGTAAGTTTCCTCTACTGAGAAAAACAAATGTCCAAGGATCACCAGGAGCTCAAGGTTTATTTTCTCTGCAGCCTGCTATGTATGCCTCAATATTTATATGGTTTCTGTGAGAAAATAAACACCAGAAATGATGACATATAAAAATAGCCACAGGCTCACTGGACTCAAACTTGACAAATTGGTCTCTTGAGTATAAGAGTCTTAAGCATTCTCCAAATAGAACAATCTACAGCAACTCCCTAGAATGCTCAGAAAGAGGCCTGTGATACTTTAACTAAGAAAAATAAACATCTGACATTTTGCAGTGCCAAGAAAAAAAGAGAGCCACTGGCCTGCAGTTGTACCTATGCAAGAGGTTACTGCTGGGGTCTGCTGAACTAGAATCTGGGATCATTTCATAAAATTAGAGATCAGAATACACAAAGTGTACAAACAAAATTGTCCAGAGAGGCCAGGCAGATAAGAAAATGATGCAAAGGAGCCTCATGAGAGAATCACAGGGACTGTGAGTAGGGAAGAGCATGCATGCTCCTCAAAAGCCATTCCAGGTTGAATTTTAAAACCACTCTACTGGCCTATAGAAGAATCCTGATCAAAAGGGGGAAAATGTAGAACAGAATTTAAAATTATCATGGACTCCAGACTTTCTGGAGCCATGGAGGCTGGAAGAACTGCTGAAACTATTGCCCTGAGATAATCTTTAAACCTTCAACCAGAAATGTCCCCTGAAGTCTTCTTAAAACCAAACTATAGTCTAGCTTAACAAAGAATGGCTGAGCATTATGTTCTTTTAAGATCAGTCTACATGGGATCAAACTGACAGGAGAAACTTGAAAGATTAGACAGGTACCTTAGGGGCCAGTGAGTTTATGTTAATGGGGGAGGAACAACTCAGAAAATGAGGGTGAGAATGGTTGCATACCTAGAAGAATGTAATCAGTGTCACTGAATTGTACATACAGAAATTGCTGAATTGGTGTATGTTTTACTGTGTATATTCTCAACAACAACAAAATTAATAAAATTAAAAGAAAAATCACTCTACTACCCTAACTAAATGCATCTGCAGGCCAAATTTGACTTCATCTGTTTCCAGCACAGTGTCTGTCATCTGTGATGCACCAAAGAAACCACGTACCACACCTGTATGTTCTCATTGGTAGCTCTCCAAAAACTGCCACCTGCCAGCATAAAGATAGCACCAAAAAGTCTCTGCTACCTTTGACCACCTCTGACCATAAATCTAGACAAAAGCTCTTAAGTCAGATTAGAGGCAAAGGCTGTTTCCTATTCTCTTTTCTAAATAACCCCCCAAAAAAGATGAGATGTACCTACTGCAAAGACTTACTTTAAATCTGTTTATCATTCCAGTGTCATTGGGGGCACTGGTTCCCCAAAGTCTATCCCCCAGAAAAGCACATAGGACCCTACACAACGTGCCTCCCTTTTACCCTTGAGTCCTCATCTCCAGGGGCTGTCTGTCCCACAACCATGCAGCCCAGCCCCAGGGAGCAGCCCACACTTCTCTAAACAAAACACACTCCAAGCTCTCCGACGGCCTTCCACACCTTGCACGTCACTCCCTCTGCAGGGAATGCCCCTCACCCTGCAGCAGATGCCGTTGGTGTTTCACCCACACCCTCTTATCCACTCAGCAAGTCCCTTCTCATCCGTTTTGCAGGCTTTGCTTTTTAAAGGTGAAACGTGAGTGGCCATGGTTCATGCTTGAAGATGGCCTACCATTTTCCTCCTTGACTGTCTTCTGATACACAAGCAATATGGGTCATACAACTTACTGATAAGCAAAGAAATTTATGAATAAAATCACCTCACTCCCTCACACAGAGAAACCACTGCTGAGCCTTTTACATTGTTTTGGTATGGTTTGTTTCTATATCAGCCTCCTGCAGGAGATATACTTCCTCACAGTCAGCATGGGGACCACCACAAAACTGAAATTCTAAAAATCATAGACGACGTTATCGAAGTTCCCCCCGCTTTCAATAAGCTGATAGTGAAGACCAGTGAACATATTTATTACCTGTAATAGATTTGTTTTTGCTGCATTCTTTTGTTTGTTTGGTAAAATTAATTTTGCTATTATATATACACCATTTTCCTAGAAGAAAAAAGGTGTCATGTCATCAGTGACCGGTGATAAAGTGAGCATAAAGAAACAACTACACAATCTCACAAGTTAATATTAAAGAAGAGATATTAGTATAAATTTTGGAAATTTAAGTAAATATTCCAGGACATTATGAAAATGCCAGTGTAATACTCTTAACACCACACACTATAGCCACAAACTTCAAATTTCAACTTTCTTTAAAGAATCAAGATTATAGATAATAAAATATAAAATTTTTAAGCCAGCTAAATACTTTAAAAGGAGGGTGGATAAAAAGGTACAGAATGAAGGAATCCAAATATTTTTACACTTGGTATTTAAATGCCTAACTATGGGATATAATTTCTTCCTTTATAGTTTCTGTAATTAAACAATATATAAAGGTTAATCATTGTTTAAGAAAATAACAGAAAAATAAAAAATGGAAAAAAAAACACAAATAAAACAAAAAAAAGAAAAGAAAAGCTATCCATGAACACAGTTAACATCTTTCTAGCTTAATGCTGATACAAATATATACATGCAGAAATGAGCAAAAAAAAATTTACAATCAACTTATTGCTACTTTTCTATTATCTATTAAGTAAATAATTTGCTTATCTCTATTACGTGTGGCCATTTATATTGTAACTGCAAAGAGCTTTAATCTTATGGTGTACATTATAACTACAAAGAGGTTTAATTAAATGTCTTACTGCATTTAATCCTTATAGTGATTCTGTGAATTACTGTATAATTTTCCTGTTTCACATATGAGAAATCTATACTTTTGAGAGATTGAGTTATTTTTCCAGGGGCCAACCTAACAAATGGTGACACCAGGAATCAAACCCCAAACTGGCTGATTGCAAATACCCTGCTCCATCAACTACCTCCTGATTTGCTGAGCTTCCACTAGGGGCTCTGATCATCTCCTACTTTTATAAATTTATTTATTTTGAAGTTGATGCTGGATATATTCTACTGACCAAAAAAAAAAAAAAAAAAGGGTTGTTTTTTAAGTACACACACACACAAACACATACATAACTATATAAATAGTGGATTGACTGATGAATTATGCTTTGTGAAATCAATTTCTTGGCAATAAATATGTTGTTGGGTGTGTTTCAGTCACCTCTAACTGAATAATTTTATGTACTCATAGTTAAAATGACTGTAGTCCTTAATTCATGGTACCCTGTACATCTACAATTAAAGCAATTCAGAATCACTTTTTTAAAAAAAAAAAGACAAAGAAAATGAAAAAGATTGAACATAATGCTAATCAAAACTTCAGTAGAGAAACGGTAGCAATATCACTTAACCGCATGTCAGTTCTTTTCAAGCCCAGTGAGTAAAAGGAGGGCTGAGAAGGGAAGATAGAACTCTGTAAATTAAATAAGATATGTGAAAACATTTACAAATCACGTGATGGGATCCCAAAACACGTGTTCTGGGATACAGACCCCATTACAAGGTGGGGCTGATTGTGACATGGTTCTGGAACCCAGCCTTGGAGAGGATGCTGTATTTCCTCCAGCAGGAGCATTCTCACCTGAACCACCTGGTGGGCGTTGGTGTCATTGAGCACCAGTTCAGTGAGGGCAGCACAGCAGGCTGGAATGAAAAGCATCAAGGGGAGAGTGTACGTCATCACTGCAACTGTGCTTTCACGTGTTTACATCAATACTCGAACTCCAACCGCCTGTATCCAAGCAACTCCTCAAAAATACTAATTCTCCTTCTTGCACAGGTCTGGAAAAAGAGAAACTAACCTTCCATGACTTTTCAACCTCAACTTCCATGCCACTCGTGTGCAGGTACACCGCAATAGCCTTTGACTGAGCATCTACCACGTGCTGAGCCCTGGTGGCACAGGGGTTAAGAGCTCGGCTGCTAACCAAAAAGTTGGCAGTTCGAATCCACCAGCCACTCCTTGGAAACCTTACCGGGCTGTTCTACTCTGTCCTATAGGGTCGCTATGAGTCAGAATTGACTCAACGGCACGCAACAACAACATTTATGTACTAGGAGGCAGGGACTGCCTTTGTCTGGCTCATTGAAATCCCCAGTGCCCAATATATGCCTGGCACTTAGTAGGTGCTCAATGAATATCTCTACCATGGTTGAATAAATGAATGAATACTTTAAATATATTATCCAGATTAATTCTAATAATCACAGTATATACTGTGTTTATCAATTTTACTGATGAGAAAACTAAGGTTCAGAGAGGTTATTAGACTGGGCCACACAACCAGTAAGTGAGCAGGGCCAGGAGTCTGACCCCAGTGTGCCAGATGTTCAATCCCTTGACTTAACACTACCCACTCCTCTCTCCCTACAACCAACATGGCAGCCTCTGATGGCATCTGCACTGAGAGGCATGTCATCCTCCCAGATATAGCACAGAGCATCTGTAAAGTACAGTGCCATTTCATTGTGTCCCGGCCTTGGGCCAAGCACTGTGCTATGGACTCTACATACACCCTCACATACTTCTCACAATAACCCTCCAGTACTGTCACCACAACTGTCATCACCACTCACATGAATGAGCAAAACTGAGGCTCAGTGAGGTTATGAACTTGCCCAAGGCCACATGGCCATCACAGTGGGTGGAGCCAAGACTCAGACCCTACTCTTAACTCATTATGTTTTAGAAGTTTTTCTTTATTTTTCCTTTTTCATTGAAACATACCCAGTAAGTATGAAATATACCCAGTAAGCTGCCTAAAGTGAAAACATCTCGTGTCCAGCTTGATGAGATATGACACGTCTATATACACTGCTACCACCACCACCCAGATCAAGACAGAGGAGATTTCCAGCCTCCAAAGCTCCCGCGTGCCCCTACCCAGGCAACAACCCCCCAGTAACCCCACATCGAGGCAACCACTCTTCTGACTGCGACCACCATTGGTCTCACCCACTTTCTGAGAGAGGCCTAGAAATAATGAGAGCACTGATACTCAGCAGAGACTGGACTTCCTGTGGCGCCTTCAGACCAGAAACACCTAGCGCAGGCCCTTGTACTAGGACAGACACTTTCCACAGCAAGCAAAATGCATGCTCAAAGGGATCCTATTTCCCCTTCCCTCATACTTCTGAGAAGAAACATCATCTCCAGTCTCCAAGAGGAAATAAACCCAACTCATAGCAACCCTGTAGGACAAGTAGAACTGCCCCATATGGTTTCCAAGGAGCGGCTGGTAGACTCGAACTGCTGGCCTTTTGGTTAGCAGCTGAGCTCTTAACCACTGTGCCACCAGGGCTCCGGGAGAAAATGGAGGGGGGCAAAAAAAGTCTGCCCTTCTCCTGTCATCTCATTCCCTTCCCCGTCAACCTCCAAGTCTGCTCTTTCCAGCTTAGGCTCTTTGCCCTCCTGACGGCCCAGACGGTGCCTCTCTGTACCCAGCTTGGCCAGCAATGCTTGGGCTACAGAGACCACACAACTGTCCGAGGTGGCCTTACTAAAAGATGTGTGCGTGCAGTGCTGCTTCTGCTGCCATGTGCAGATTGCAGCCGCTTTCTCAGCCTTTTCTTCCGGTGCCTACTGAGTATGAGGAAGGCTCCCTTGCACCAGGAGGGGTGGGTATGTGTGTTGTGGATGATCCTTTTAGGAGGGTGCCCTGAGATGCCGAAAACAAGAGGCAGTCTGATTCTGGCCACAGACAAACTGCATGTTTCCTTCTCAGTGCATTCAGAACATGGTGGGGAGGGGAAAGTTTGTTGTATCATATCCAGCATTTCCTCTGCACATAATGCAGAGGAAAAGGACAAAGGAATAAAAGCAATTAGGAAATGAAAGATACGACCAGCAGAAGATGCCACCAAGAAGTTCCCGGCATCCATGTGGATTTAACCTTACATATTTTAAGCTTATAAATTGGGTCTAAGCAACATTACTAATTTTATAACAAAGAGTAACAATAAAACATAATAAAGGACATAGTATCGAAAATAATAAGAAGAAGAAGATAACATAAATACCTGCTTGAAGAGAGAAGATATTTTCTTGTATTTCCCGAGGGCTTAAGTCTTCTGACAAATGAAGCTGCTGGATGCGGCCTGCTGCATTTGCACTAGACAGGCTCCCAATGGAAGAACGATCAGAAACAAAATTTCTATCTCTGAAAAAGAAAAGTTAGTGCACACACCAAATTATCAATTTTCCTTTAAGGCTAGAGTTTTCTGCGTCCCATCAAAGAAGTCTTTGCCTTCACCAGGTCATGAAGTTTTTCTTTTTTGTTTCACTTTTCAGTCTACCTAGAATTGATTTTGTGTATGGAATGATGTAGGAATCAAGTTTTGTTTTGTCTTCCTCATACGCTTACTGAACTGACTCAGCAGTATTTATTGGGTAAGACTGTCCTTTCCCCAATGCTCCACCCAGCCATCTTTCTCATCAGTCAAGTGCAGGTCTGTTGGGGGACTCGCTTCTCTGCCCCAGCCAGTTCACTTGAGTCCATCTCAACGTTGATCATCCTGAGTTTTATTTTTCCCTGAATTTCTAATCTTCCTTCATTTTAGGATGGTTCTTTTCTATGATATCTTTGAACGTATTTTTATTCCTTTTGTTTTATTCTCTACCTCAAGAATGTCAATTATCCACATATTGAAAACCCACCATCTGCTGGCCACATCGTTCATTTTCTAATTGCTTTTATTCCTTTGTCTTTTACCTCTGCATTGTGTGTATTTTTTTCAAGTTTTCCCTCTATTTCACTAATTCTATTTTCTTTCTCGTGCTTTGGTTAATTCATTGGTTCTCTGAGTGTTTTCCGGTCCTCGTTTTCCTTCCTCAGCCCTGCAACCTCCTTTTTTCCCTTTTTGTTGTCCGATCATCTCATCTTTAACCTCATTTCATACGTTTCATGTTCTTTCTAATGTCTTTGATAAAATAAAGCATTTGTTTTCTGTTAACTCAGTGCAGTGTCTTCCATAATAGATGCTTCTTCTGTCTTTTGTCTCTGCTTTGTTCCCTTTTGTTTTAAGTAGTTACCAAAGTTTTTTCATTTATTTATTTTTTATGGCAGCAGCTCTATCTGAATTCTATTTGCCCAGATACAATAAGCGTGGAGTCTCCTTGGCCTTCCTCCCATGTTATCAGGGCCAAGCTGTTGTCCTTTCTTCAATGGTCATGGGGAAGGTAAAGGAGCTAGGCCTAGGGATAGGCACAATTGGTGGTTTTATCTGTCAACCTAATTATATTACAGTTTGAATTCTAGGGATCACTCCACCCAGTCAAGAGTGTATAGTCCTTTAGGAACTGCTTTGCCTTTGGGATTACAGGTGAAGGGTAGGAACAGGTTTCCTGAGATCTAGCCTGTAACTATACCTGTTCATCCTCAAGACACCAGACAACCTGGCAACTTCCATTCCTAGTACCAGGCAGCCTAGGGGCAGACACAAGCTCCGAAAGGATATTGTTTATCCAGCTGGGGTACTAAATTCTTCCCGAGTGCTGAGACATATTTAACATAGAATAAGAGTTGACATATATCCTCCTCCCAAGGATGAATTTTCTAATATTGCACCATAGAAACAGACAGGGAAAAATGACTCAGGAGACTTAAAAGAACTCTTTTCTATCAAGGATTGTCATGGCTTGAGCAAAAAGGAAAACTGGCAGGCTGTATTAAACTCAATTCTATGTGGGGGAAAATGCAGGTTTTGTCTTTGAAGTATTGCTTGATGATTCCAGAATTTCATTTTATTACTAAGAAAAAGGAAGTGCTTCATGAGAGCAACCCACAGCTATTATAATAAATATGACTGACTAATAATAATAACAGCCACTATCATCATTGTATAAATCCAGGCAAAAAAACCTTTGGAAATTGAGCTTTTTAATTATTGTGGCCAAGCGGCAGGCTTATGATGACACGGTACTAATGAAAGATTTATACTTTAAAGTATTTAATATTTTAATGTCACATTCATAAAAGCAAGTAGATTGGCAACACTCAGTAATTTTTTTTTCCTTTGTTTAGGTAATGAGAAACCATTAACAAAGCGACTCTTCATATCTCTACAGTCTGTCTTATGCTTTGGTGCATTTCCTCAGAGAAAAGGAACTTGGCAACACATAATTCTACAACAGCCCTAGGGGCATAACAAGTACAAAGTCTGAATAATATTGATTTGATAATATCTAGTCATATTAAAATTGATAAATCACTCTTCTTTTATTGGAGCGAGCTTTATTTCAGTGCTATAGATCATACATGGGATGCCTTCCAAGTAGATGTATTGCTTTTTAACTTTGATTCAGTACCCATGGGGCTGAATTATGCTTTATAATAATATTAGGTAGCTGACTTTCCCAAGGGTGGTGCCAAAAGATGTTATAATTCAATACTTCAGCATACCGAATACACAAAATACAATACTTAAATTCTAACACACTTCAGAGAATTCCAGTTTGCAACTATTTTAACAAACCATCCCTTCCCCATCTTCCTGGCTTTAAATGTCATTGAAATTCCACTTTTAAAGGAGACATAATAATCCCAACTTCAGAGGACTGCACTGAAGATTAAAGAGAAAAGTAAAAGCAACTGGCCTGGGGTCACTAACATGGTTATCACTTGACTAATGATATTTTCTCTTATTTTAAATAAGGACTATACATCTGTTCTTTTAATCTGAGCTTTGCTTTATCGTTATAGATAGATTTTATACACACACATATACACATTTTAGAAAAATATTAGTAATCATTGCACTTGCAGGCATTCCAAGGTACATATACTGATTCAAGGAAAAGATAACAAGGCAACAGTCATCTTTGGGTTACTGGATTTCCATTCGGTCTATGTTTGCAGTCTGATGACCTATTACATGCCTGCCCTGTACTGGAGGCTGTGAGGCAAAGACAAAAATATCACGGTTCCCAAGAAACTTAAAAGACAAACGCCCCTAACATTGATTTACAGCATGTTTGTGACAATCTAAACGACTCTGGGAAACATGAACAACTAGAGAAACCTCAGAGCAGGAGGAAGCAGGCTTAGCATGCATCCATCAGCCATCTTCTCAAAGAAGTTCCCAAACCAAATCAAAACCAAACCCACTGCCGTGGAGTCGATTCTGACTCATAGTGACCCTACAGGACAGAGTAGAACTGCCCCATAGGGTTTCTAAGGCTGAAATCTTTACGGAAGCAGATTGCCGCACTTTTCTCCCATAGAGTTGGCGAGTTCCAGCTGCTGACCTTTCAATTAGCAGCCAAGCGCTTAACCACTGCGCCACCAGGGCTCCACTATAGAAGTCCCCAGCCTTCAATAATTACGGCACAGTGGGCAGATGCCCACTATGACTCACCCTTGTAAAATATGAAGGATCTGCTTGATGCCTCCCCAAATGCGAATTTCCACACTGGTCTCAGGGTCCTCGCACACCTGAACCAGAATCCAGACAACACTCCAGAGGAGTTTCAGGTGGTCAGAGTGGAGCAGACTGAGAAGGACAGGTATCCCCTCGTAGAGCTTCACCTGTTCCTTCACCTGAGGTTCAGCACAAAGTAGGCGCAGTAACTCAGCAGTTAGTCTGAAAGTGGATAGGGAGGGTGAAGATCAGAATCACAACACTAACAGGCTACTGACTTTACATTTAGATGAGGGCTATCAGAACGGCATGAACTACAATTCCCACATTTTTCTAAGTCACAGCTCAGTACACTTTTTCTAAAAAGGACCAGATAGTTAACACCGTTGGCTTTTTGGGTTATACGATCTCTGTCACAACTACTCATCTGACGATCTCTGTCACAACTACACATCTGACCTCATAGCATGAAAGCACCATAGGCAATACGTAATCGAATGAGCATGGCTGTGTTGCAATAAAACTTTATTTACAAAAACAGCCTGCAGGTTGTAATTTGCTGACTGCTGTTCTAAGTTATATATTCATTGGTCTGGCCTAAAAATCGATTAACCAGCCATTAGGTATTGAGTACGTACAATGTGGTCTGCATTGTGCTAAAGATAAAAAAAAAAAAGACAAAGAAAAAGTTTTATTCTAGTCTTCAGCAATTTACTATGTGGTTGCAAAAACAAAACATTCATACAAAATGAAAAAATATATATTACATGCATTATAGGATTAAAATGAAAGTATTAGTGGTGTAAGGTAAGTTCAGCTGAACTCTGAAAAATGATGACAATAAATGTCTCATGAAGTCCTCCTAGTCCTCCAGTCTCCATGCTCTAAGCACTGTCCCGGGATGGGGTCAGTCAACCCTATGCCTTCAAACACCACCTCTACCCTGATACTGTGATCTCTGCCCTGACCTTCAGAACTTCTAGCTACATAAATGTCCAACAGGTATTCATCCCATCGTGTCTAAAATCAAAGTCATTACCCTTCTCCCCAAATCCGCTTTTCCTCTTCTATTCCTGGTCTTGACTCATGGCATCACAAGTTTTTTCAATTCTCCAAGCCAGAAGATTGGGAGACATCCTAGACGCTTCCGTCTCGTTCCCCAACCTACCGTTGCCCATCAAGAGGCCATAGTGCCCCCTATTTCCTGGGGAATCCCGGGATTGATTCTCTGGTAAACATACAGCTAGCTAAACCCACTGCTCGTCCCATCCTTGTGATCCTTGGTCATTCTCAGGATACAAGGCCGTCTGCTCATCTCCCTCTCTAATCCTCTCATTCACGTACCCATTGTTGTTGAGTCGATTCTGACTCATAGCAGCCCTACAGGACAGGGTAGAACTGCCCCTTGGGGTGTCAAGGCTGTGAACTTTATGAGAGCAGACTGCCGGGTCTTTTCCCCCATGGAGCTACTGGATGCATCTGAACCACTGACCTTTGCGGTCGGCAGCCGAGCTTCTAACCTGTGCCACCGCCGCTCCTCTCATTCACGTGTACCATAATTCCCCTCCCCAACCTTCCACGACTCCTGTCCCTCCCAACCTTTTCTGCTCTGCCATTCAGAACTCATGTTTTGGGTTCTTCAGTTTCTCAAACTTTCTACACCAAACAACCCTCCTTTCTCTAAGCGGATCTTATTGTGTGGATTTACTCCCCAACCCACACAAACACTGCTATCAGAGTCATCTTTCAAAAAAAATAATCTGATTATGCTTAAAATCTTTCTGTGAGTCCCCATAACATTCATGATAAAGTTAGCAACCCTTATTTAAACCACAGTGCCCATCATGACCTGGCTAAAGGTGTTGCCTCATGTAGAAAATGTAGAAAATAATAGGGTTATTATGCGGATCGAATGAGTTAACACATGTAAGTAGTTAGAGCAGGGCTCAGCATGTAGGAAGTGCCAACCAAAAATTACTTTTTTTTTTTTTTTTAACTCATCATTAAAACTGTCTATTCTAGTTTTCTGGCAATGTCCCTCCTGCACCCTTTTCTGCAGCTATACCCAACCACACATGTTTCTCAAGCAGGTACCATTTCAGGTTTCCAGTCAGAGAATATTCTATTTCCACTTGCTCTCTCCCTCTGCCTGATAACTCCTTCCTCCAGGAACCCTGACATGACCCCTCACTCTGACTGGGAGGACTCTGCTCCACGCTCCCAGACCACCCTGTGTACCCATCTGCCATACCACTTACAGCACCAAAATGGAATCGTTGATTTGCCTGGCCCCTCCAATGCACATCTTTGGATTTCCAAAAACTGGCTCATGGTCTGGCACCTTGTTTTTTTGGGTGACTGAGTTCAGATTACCAAGTCTATAAGTATAGTGTGTAAAGAAGGGATAAATCAGCTTGATTGAAAATCCCAGGGGATTTACTATGAGTCAAGTGTCAGGGTTTCATTGCTAGAGATTTGTTACCTATTTTGCCTCTTCAGAAAATTCTGACTTACTCAACTAAATATCAAATGATGCGGGATGCAACTCTACTCAGAAACAACCTAATAACTATCTGGATACAGTAATTCTTCAGAGTGATATGCAGTTCCAGTAAAAATGACTCCATTTTACTCTAGATTCTGTTTTGAGTTATAAAAACAGGTGGTCATGAAAAAGTCAGTAACTATCTTCATTTATCTTACTTGTCTTAAGTGAAAAGGATGTTAGAAATGTAATCTTTTGTTCAGCAACAAACCGAAATTTCTAAAAATGGAGCCACCTCAGTTTGTTTCCAAAAAAAAAAGACAGTATGTAAATAAATGCAATTAATGAAAATACTTGGGATGTGATCATGAGATATATATAATTGGACTATATATAAATCTATACAATTAGATTTTTGTAATTAGACTCTATAGCAGTAATGTAGAACTAAAGATAAATCAACTGATACACCTCTTTGCTACAGCTTCTTTATATAAACTTAAACTGAAGATGAATGCCAAGCTGACCCATGGTATTCAATTAACAGTGTAAACAGCATGACAATAAAAATAATAATTAAGCATTTTATATCAAATATAAGACATTATCTCTGTAGTGAAATGAGTTCCTTTATGTGGCCTTTTGTCTTGGCTCTTTGGAAAAATAGCTTGAGAGATTTTTTTCCCCTAAGCCCTGAGGAGTTAACTTTGCCCTAGTTTCCTATCCTAGAGGGTTTGTGACATTTCCTGGGTAAGCTGTAAACAACTTGGTTTGATACTTTCTATCTAGCCCTGAGCTGCAGCCTGCTCTGTGATTGGTACGCACCTTGCAGGGATTGGTCAATAGACTATGCAAATGAAGTGTCTGTAGCCTTCTATGCAAATGAAGTGTCTGTGGCTTACTGAGTGAGGATTGGTTAGGAGACGGGATTGGTCAATTCATGGTCCTCGTGACAGGGCCATGCCTTGAAACTGATGAGGAGTTTGTAGATATAAGCAGCCAACTCCAAGCCCCACAGGGGCTTCAGAAACAGAAAGAAGCAGGAAGAGAAGCAGCAGGAAGAAGGAAAAGGAAGAAAGAAAAGAAAAGAGAGAAAGAAGGCAAGGAACCTCCTAAAAGAGCTGTAACACAGGTCAAGGGCCATAGCACTAAAGATGGTGACAGGCCCAGAAGGGGCCCAGCAGCAGAGCCAGTGGTGACAGGCACAGAAGTGGCTCTACAGCAGAGTGGGTGGTGACAGATGGCAGGGCCAAAAGGAGCCCATCCTCAGGGGGGCTGAGAGGAGCCTGTCCTCAGGGGACCAAGAAGAGCCTGAAGAAGGGAGACTTTGCCTACATGTTTTTGACCCCGATCCCGAGTTGTACCTTGTTACTTCCTTAATAAACCACTTAACTGGTTTATGGTCTGTGAGTTCTATATGGCCATTACAATGAATTATCAAACCCAGAAGAGAAGTGGAAAGTACTGGAGGAGGGACAACTGGTGTCAGAACTGGTTTTAAAAAAAAAAAAAGTTGGAGGGTGGAGGTATATCTGACCTCTACCTCATGGGAATCAGCTTTGGGCTAATCCTGATCATTATCCTTCCCCCCTCCCCCGAAGTTAGCCAGGTTCTGATGATACTACTCCCACCATTGTACAGTCTTCTTCCCCTGTTAACAATCCTACCTTTTGGAAAGCAAGTCATATTCATGTAAAATCATCAGCAGGTTTTCTACAATGTTGAGTTCACTTATCTTCTCCCTACATTCTGGACTACAAATTGAAAAATATGAACAACTACTAAAAATGTATTTTACTTAATCCACTTATTTAATATTCTAGCTCGTAGAGTATCTCAGGATGAGAGACAAATGCAATTCATCCCCATGGGCAGGGCCACATCAAATTCTAACATTCAAAAAATACTCTATGTTATAAATTTAAATTTACTTAATAATAGTATGCTGACAACACAGTTTCATTTCTCCCAGGGGAATATACACTATTCACCAAAAAAAGATCCATTTATTTAAATCTCTTATTTAAAATGGAGTCCTGGTGGCGCAGTGGTTAAAGCGTTTGGCTGCTAACCAAAAGGTCCACAGTTCAAATCTACCAGTTGCTTCTTGGAAACGCTATGCAGCAGTTCTACTCTGTCCTATAGGGTTGTTATATGTCGGAATCGACTCGACAGCAACGGGTTTTGTTTTAATTAAATTAATCATGCCATCTACAGGGAGACATGCTTATCTAAGAATTTTTCCAAAGGCCAAAAATATTTGAAAAGGTTTTGCGAGCTGTAAATAAATACACAGGTAAGAATAAAAAAAGGAGGCTTCCGTTCCAAAGAAATAGTATGATATTTTTAAAAGTAGAAGTAATTGAGGGTTGGATAAAAATGCTAGGTAAGTATTTCCGGGCATGAAGAAAAAAAGAGAATTTTAAACTGTGAACTGCCTTTCCAACCTACATTTTAAAATGATGCTTTTTCCACCCTGGATTCTCTTCCACATACTAACGGTATTCCATGTTTACTTTTCACAAATTTTAACTAGTACGTGGCAAAGTGACTAGCGAAACTGACCGGTTTGCACCCACCCCTTCCACCTAAACTGCTGTGATGTAATTGGGAAGTGCGTTATAAAATACACTTACCTTTCAGCTAAACTAGCCAGAGCCAGGAGGGCACCCAGCAGAACATTAGTGTCTCGGGCACCAAGTAAGTTTACTAATATCTGAAAAATGAAGTAAAATAAAATGTAATTAGATAAGTATTAGAAGCTTCTTGAACGGTATAATGTTTCCTTCTAAAGATCAGAGAGGCTTAAACTTAAAAGTTTTGTTAACCATTCACAATATCCAGTTCTTTACAGGGGGTAGGTGTGGATCACCTTCTTGAGAACTCCCGCAGCCATTCCCTGCCCAGGACAAGAAGCAAGAGACCAAATGACATAACCAGATGGAAACACAAAAAAAATACTAAACTCGTTGCCAACGAGTCAATTCCAACTATAGGACAGAGTAGAACCTCCCTCATAGAGTTTCCAAGGAGCACCTGGTGGATTCAAACTGCTGATCTTTTGGTTGACAGCCGTAGCACTTAACCACTGCACCACCAGGGTTTCCCAGATGGAAATACTACCCTGTATTTCCATGTACTCACAGGCTTTGCTCTGCCACTTCTGACTCCTCAACTCTGAGAATAATACTGATAGCAAGGGGTCTTTGAGAAGTTACTAGGAGTTCTCAAGTGCTAGGCACTTTCCAAATTATGGAATTACTTTCTGCATTAAATGTTGAAGCTCTTTTCTTTTTTCCAAGCTAGGAAACATGTTAACAGTACGGAGTGCTTCCTTCTCAGATTTTCAGATTGCTAATTGATACTGAAAGGGCATCAACCAGTGTTCCCAGGGATCATCTCTACAGGACTTAACTGGGAGCTTTCTGCATCTTATCAGTTGCTTTCCGTGAACTCCCATTAGTGTGAATTCACTTATCTTCTCTTTACAGTTTCAGAACTCAGAGACCACAAACAGTGCATGCCCAAACATATTCCAGAGCCCTGGTGGTACAGTGGTTAAGAGCTCCACTGCTAACCAAAAAACCAAAAAGGTCGGCTGTTTGAAACCACCAGCCGCTCCTTGGAAACCCTATAGGGCAGTTCTACCCTGTCCTATAGGGTCACTATGAGTTGGAAACGACGAAACGGGTTAAACATATCCCAGGCCAGAGATGCAACTTGTGGAACAACTGCCGGGCTGACTTTTTGGTTCCCATTACGTGGACTTTTTCCCCTTTATCATTTTTTTTTCTTTTTTCTTTTTTTAACAAGCATTCATTATCTTCATTTCCCTGATCTCTTCCTCTTTTTTCTCCTCACTTTTTATTTCCCCTCCCCATCTTCTAACACAATGTTTCCCAAACTTGAGTCACTCGAGTATTATTTTCACAACTTTTGCCATTGCCTCTTAATACCATAATGCTAACTCAAAAATTCTCTTCAAATCCTAAGCAATAATATCAGTGAAATATACAGCTACTGAAATGAAAAACGCTGCTCTACATACCACCTAGAATCATCCATATGCCATGAGCAGCATGTGCTAACATACGTTAGGCAACCTTCATCTAATACATGCCAGAAAGGCTTCCTTTCCACTGGGATTTGATAGCTCAGCAGGTGACTGAATTTGGCTCTAGGTAGCCACCATCTTAACTATGCTACGAATATGAATTTAGCCTGTTTTGATTAAATCTGCATTCATCTGTCTTTAATGTGTGTTTGACCCATGCCTGTAATACTGTGCCATCTTATAATTTATTATGAAGCTGAACCACATAAAATTGCCTATATTCAACCGTTTTCTGACCTACAAACCATGGCGATTTCATATGGTTCAAACTAATATAATTTCATATGCCATTGTGTGCCTGTATGTCTATGTGTGTGTGTGTGTGGGTGTGGGTGTGTGGGTGTGTGTGTGTGTGTATGTGTGTGTGTGTACATACATAAGGAGCCCTGGTGGCACAACGGTTAAGCCCTCAACTCTAACCAAAAGGTCGGCAATTCAAACCCACCAGCCACACCATGGGAGAAAGACGTGGCAGTCTACTTCCATAAAGATTACAGCGTTGGAAACCCTGTGGGGCATTTCTACTCTGTCCTATAGGATTTTTATGAATCATAATCAACTCAACAGCAACAAGTTTATATACATACATATCACACACACGCTCATGGTTAACATAGACATGCAGTCAAAGTTTTTCAAGCAACATTTCAGTTAAGCAATATACTTCAAAAAAAAAACAAACCTGTTGCTGTCGAGTCGATTCTGACTCATAGCGACCCTATAGGACAGAGTAGAACTGCCCCATAGCGTTTCTAAGACCGTAAATCTTTATGGAAACAGAGTGCTACATCTTTCTCCTACAGAGCAGCTTGTGGGTTTGAACCACAGACCTTTCGGTTAGCAGCCGAGTACTTAACCATTGTGCCATATTTAGTTGGTGTTCAATGCCATAGGGAAAAGAAAAAGTTTCAGAAAACCATCACTTACTGTTTCTATATTTATTACTTAGGCTGAATTAACTCGACGGGCAACAGTTTTCGACTGGTAAAGCATATAAAAGGATTGGCAGAGACTCCCCGTTTTAGGCCAGGTTAGCGTGTTTGTGAGTTATAATTAGCATGTGGCTTGACCACAAAGTCTCTGAACCTGGGTGTGTGAATCACTGCCAGGTGGAGCTGAAGAGTTAACTCTTCCGTGGACCACTCACCTTGTGGGCTCCGCTTGTAGTGACCCATTCTCTTTGGTCTTTGACAGCAGCCAGTTTTTGAAAAATATCTATAAAGGAAGAAAATCACTCAGTGAGGGGCCCAGAGCTTAAAAGGGGCAGTATTCACAGAATCTCACGTTGGGAACACTGCTGGGCAAGCAGAGGAAGGGCAAGTGGGACATGGATAACACAAAAGGCACAAGGGGGGACAGGGTTATTTTTTAACCCCAAGAATGATCCCCTCAAGCACAACTCGTATTTATTGTATAATATTATTGTAATTATGAAATATGGGAAGACCAAAAAGAGCCAAACATTTCCTTCCCCTTAAAGCTGAACGAGTTCCTTAACATCATCACAAGTTCAAAGCGAGATTCTAGTCTCCAAAAGTCCTCCCTATAAAGATTTCAACCTATTAACAGGGCAGAGAAGTCCAATGGAAGTTTTAAAGAGACTTCCTGGTGCCTAGGGATTACCATATACTTGTTTCTCACTGTAACTAAGTGGGAAGCAGTGCATGGCCCCACTAACAAACATGGGAAACCAGTCTCTCCACACAGAGACACGAGGCTAGCACCCTACAGAAGCAGAAGCCTGCGGCTCATCAGACCTGGATGGAACCCAGTGCTGGTAGAGCCTCCAAAGAGCCAAGTCACCTACACAGACCAATGCTTTGATGTCATCATCTCCATTTGAGGACTTTTTGTTCTTTTTTATGTTCTGAACATTCAGATTCTATGAGGTAGGTATTACTATTAACCCTATTTTATAGATGAAAGCTGAATAGAAATTTTTGATTTAATAGAAATCAAAGGAAGCAGAAATATTTTTTACTCAATTTGCTTTTATGGAAGTCTCTCTTGTATTAATAAAGCTTATGCTCAGTAACAATCTTCTTAAACATGAAAATTGCGCTTTTTAAGGTCAGAGCTGTGCTCTACAAGTCTTTCTTCTGAGGGTATTTTGCCACTGAAGACAACAACAATCGGCTCAGCACCCTAATTGTGTATGGATGTGTTCATAAATATTCAAAGGCTCCTTCTTCCTGCTGCAAAACACGATAATGGCTTATTCTAGCCAGTCCAGAAGGTTGACTGTGCCCCCAACAGCGCTTACACGTCATGTTGACCAGCTTGTCCACGCTGTGCTGCTCATCTCTGTAGCCCAGGTACTCATTGGCCACAATCTCCATGTACTGCAGGGGGAACAAAAGGAACAAGCGCGTCAAAGGAAGGACGCCAAAAACACACAAGCCCGTAACGGACAAAACTGTGCACTTCTTAAAATGAGCGGCAGGTGGCGCGAGACAGTCACCAAAAAACAACGAGTGCACCTTGAGGGCCTGTTTCGCTCAAGTGTGTGTTGTTGGGTTTCTGGATTCTTTGCCTTCTCTCTCTCTCTCATGCACTCTCTCATGCACTTCTCTCTCATGCTTCTCTCTCATGCAAGGGAAGCTGAGAAAGGGACCATCTAAAGACTGAATAAGCTCTCAAAAGTCCCAAAAGGACTTGTAACTGAATGCATTTGTGGTGTAATTTTGCATCCAAATATAAGATACATATAAGATACGCAATATGCAGTACATAGAATTTTAATTCTTCACTGTACCTTTTTAGTAGTTTTATGACATTGAATATATTTTATTGACCTTCTATATTATAATATTCAAAATGTATCTAACCAGCTACGTGCAGACAGCAATAATCAGAATAGAATGGGGATAGGGTACTCTGATAATTCATCACTGTGAATAACTGATTGTAGTAAGAAATAGGCTCAGAGAAATACAAAATTTCAGATATTATCATGGGAGTTAAAGTGGATAAGAAAATCCAGTTTACCTATATTCCCTTTACAATGAAATTTTATCAAAAACTATTCCCTTAAATGAGGTAAACCTCTAGAGCCAATTAAAATTTTTTCTTATAAATCAGAACTAGACATGTTGTATCAGTTTCTCAAGAATGAGAATACAATAAAATAGAATAGATTTAAGATTAAATTCCCATTAGACTTCATCTTCCTTTAATAATCTAGAATGAGTTTGTAGGGCCACAAGGTTATTATGAAAATCATTTTCTCTGCACAAGTAGTAAGTCTTAGGAGACTGGGCTGTTCCAGACCAATGACATGCCTGGAAATTGTGTTTTCTTGTATTAATAAGTCCAAACTTTTGGCAGGCTCAGGATATATACTCACCTGCTTACCTTCCTTCAGTAGTTGCCCAAGCAGAAAAATAAATGAAGTCGAGGTCATTCTTCCGGTAATCATTGATTTATTAAAATGTTAATGAGTGCAGTACTTGGTGTTTTTTTTGTAAAAAAGTTAGGAGCATCTTCATAACCAGTATTTTACCCCATTATATGGTTTGTGCCGTTTTGAGGACGTGGGCCTGCCAGCCAGCACCTATGTCTTTTCATTACTAACTAAAGACATATGACCTTTTATAGCACATTCTCGTTTCAACAGGCTGGATATAGTGAGCCCAGTCAGCCAGAGCTAAATGTCATGGGTTACCTCCCTGCTCTACAAGTATCATGCCTCATGCTCACACTTAAGAACCCCACCTGCCCCTCCCCAGGGCAGGCAGCATCACGAAAGAAAGCCATCTTCGGTCACGTAGCTATTAATCTTTGCCCAGTGCCACAGTACACAAAGCAAAGGCAAGACCAACCACACAACAGGAATCTTACCTGAGCTAGGTTTTCAATCCCACCCAAGCTATGGAGTATTTCCTGATAAGATAAAAACAAGAGAACATGTATAAGAGATGAGGGTGGAGGGAGGAGTCTATTTTACATGCAATTTCTCTATCAAAAGTCACTAGATTCATAAGTATTTCTTGAAGGTCTACATTCTAACATAAATATGGAACACCTTAATGTTTGTCTCTCATACTACATTTAAGATAAACTTTATAAATATGGAAGTTAGGTTGAGATTAAGAAAATGTATATGTGCTCAGAACTGCAGCCGGCTTCCTTGTTCTTTTACTTCTTCAACATGTCATCAGAAAATGTGAGGGCTGGGAAGAGCTGTTAGATATTATTATATTCAAACCATCATGTTACAGATGAGGAAAACTAAGGCCCAGAAGGGAAACCATTTTGCCGAAGTGATAGTGCCTGGATGAGAATCCAGCACCAACCAACCCTCAGAACCTTCCACTAGGCCTTTGCTACCCAAAGTGTGGTCCATGGACCAGCAACATCAGCATCACCTGGGAGCTGATTATAAATGCAGAACCTCTGGTCCTACCCTGACCTGCTGAATCACACTCTACACTTCAACATGATCTCCAGGTGATTTGTATGCACAATAAAGTTTGAGAAGCACTGCTTTTGTAGATTACAGGGCTTCTCAAAATCCTTTGGCTGCTGGTCTTATTAAACCCATACTCGAAACAAACAGAAGGATAATCACTGCAATTCTTAATGAGAAGGCTGAAGCCGCCCTGAAAGTGCTAATTAGAGAAGAGAGGAGGTGGGAGGTTGGGGCTGTGAAAAGGCCAAGCTTGGAACACTATTAATGGTAAGTGCTCTCGGGTTATTCACATTGACACCCATCTGCAGGCAAAGGTGTTTTCAGGTGGCCCCTAACCTGCTCGATTAAAGCTGTATTGATATTTTCCTCCTTATTTAACGTGCACACAGGGAAGTTATTTGAAATACAAACATTAGCCATCATTCCAATTCCGAGAACAGCATAAGGGATGAGTACAAGAGTGTGAGAGAAAACCATCTAGGTATCATGAACTAGAGCCGGCAGCTAGGAGAACGGTGCTCAGGGCCTATTTCCTTATTCTGTGTGAACTTGTACACCATGAATGTACCCATGTTTAAACTAAGCATGAAAGGACACAACTCAATTAAAAATAGTTTGTGACCAACCTACTAATCTGAAGTCTGATCATTGCTATTTACTGCAGGAGTGCCATAATTAAAGAATACAGGGATACTGTATATATTATCCCTAGTTATGGGAAGTATTTTATACATATAAAAATAAAAATAACATTTTAAAACCACTTACATTTATTCAACAAATAGTCCTTCATTTTGTTATATAAAGGTCCTGGGTTAGGCAATGAAGAGAATACAAAAATACACATGAAAGGGTCTTACTTCACTGAGTTTTAGGCAAGAATAAAGTAGGAAAACAAATAACTAGAATTTAAGACAATACGATATGTTGTAAGAGAGTTATACAAGAAGTGCTATAATGGCCCAGAGGAGGGACAGGTAACTTCCTGCTGAGAGGACTGAAGAAAATACCGAAACGGTGGTGGCCAGTGAACAGGGAACCAGAAGATGGATAGATCTGTTGAGTAGAGATGGAGTAATACGGGAAAAGAAAGAAGATTCCAAGCAAAGAGAACAGTAGGCACAAAGGTGCATCGATGTTGTGTAGGAAGACCATTGACAAGTCTCATAACTCTGGAATGAAGTCAGTTCCATAACTTCTTGAAGGGTGTTATTGGAAATAGGGTTGAAAAGTAGGGTGGGATCAAACTGTAGGAAGACATAGACTTAAGTCTGAATTGGGGCTGGGTTGTGCAGACAATTAAAATGTGTGTCAGAGCCAGCTGTGAGAACTTCCTTCTAGTCTCAGCATGAACTGGAAAGGAAAGTGAAGGTCAACTGGGATGCCAACTGGGAGTCGGTGGCTGTGGGAATAAAAATGGAGAGGTCGGGATGGTCTCTGAAATGGTCTGATCAACCGGACATGAAGATAGATTGGAGAAAAGGGAGCAAAATACAAGACATCATCATAGTTGAGCCTGGTGACTGTGGGATGGTGAGGTCATTAACAGACACCAGGAAGAAGGAGAGGAATAGATTGGGTTAAAGGAAAAGACTCAGTTTGGGACGTGCTGAGGTGCTGGTGAATGTCCAGGAGAAAAAATTACAATAGGTCACAGGAAATGATCAAAATCTGGGAATCATTCACATGAAGGTGATTCAAATTGGAAGCTTTGGAGTGGGAAAACACCAAGGAAGAGAGTAATTTTAAAATCATATATATTCTTCTCATTGTCACATTTTTAAATGGTTTCCATGACAAGAAACATATCTATCCAATATTCAGTAATAACAATATAGGATTAAGGCAATGTCTCCCACACTATGTCCTGGGAACACTCATTTTATTTTGAACAATGGACAGTACTAGGCATCTACTAAATAAAAATAAATTATAGTCAAATCCACTTGGGAAATGCTAGGTTAAACAGAATTCAACACATTTCTTTATTGCAGGACTCCTCAGAGCTGTTCATATGCTGCCATGTATGATGAATCTCCAAGAGGAGACTGCAGCTTTTACTGAACTTCATTAACCAAAAGCCAGTTGTTTTTACAGAACACTTATTATGCCTTTGGAACTATTTGATAATTGCTGCTATAAAGCATAGGAAGGGGAAAGAGAACTTACCATTCTTAGAGAAATGTGTTGCTATGCTCTAGGTAATTTAATCATTTATGAAATAAGCACTTTCCCCCACACTCCTGTGGAGACTGAACCAAGGCTAGGAGATTGCTTACAGACCCATGGTCTTCCTTATATTTCCTTTAGTTACACTACTGGGGTTGTACTAACCTAAGAGTGTAAACTGGACAAAACCATGACTACCAGGTACGCACACACCTGGGCTTAACTGTTCTGGTCACTGATCTCGAGGGCAGATACGACCGTAAACTTAGCTTACAGGAAAGCCTCCCGCACCCCTTTCGGATCTCAGCACCTTCTTCTCCATCACAGGTGGGCCAGAGGGTCAGGAGACAGTCGGCCTGTACTTCTGAGCCTAATGACCTGGAGAAAGTCCTCCAGTCAATCTAACTTCAGTTCAAATGTGGAGCATGAACAACGTCCTTGCTCCGCCTACTCCTTGCGTTTTTCTTTTTTTAATAGATCCAATAATATAGTACTGGTAAAACATATGTTTAAAGAAACGGAGCACACAGTGCTAACACGGGGGTTGTTAGCACACCATGAATGCCATTTCCGTTAGGCTCATCATGCCAAAGGCTGCCTAGCCGCAAATCAGTCCATGCCGGACACGCTACAGTCAGCTCTTCACACGATCAATTTATTGCTCTGTTCAAAAATCATCAGTGGTTCCATGCTGCTTATTCCTTGGTCACGATTTGAAGGGCTTTCTATGGACTGGCCTTTGCTTACCTTTCCAGGTAAGGCTAAAAGGCTTAGCATATAAACTTAGATTTGCAGGGGGTGAGTAAAGGGGAATATAAGAGGGGTTCCCAGGTGTCCCACCTCACAGTCTAGAAGGAAGGTGGTGCCATTAAAAGAACTAGGAGTTGGTTCTGAAGGCTTGAGGGTGGGGTGAAGAACGGAAGAGCTCCATTTGAAAGACGGTGTGTGATGTGCTAATACAGCGGTTCTCAAACACGCCTGTTTCAGAACCTTGCTACACTCTTAAAAGTTACTGAGAACCCCAAAGAGCTGTTTATGCAGATTATATCTATTTATATTTACCACATTAGTAATTAAAAGTGAGGAATTTTTAAAACACAAGAATACACAAGCGTGTACTCCATCAGAGCCACGACATTGTCACACATCATCCAGCCTCTGGAAAGCTCCATTGCACACTTATGAGAGACTGAGAGGTAAAAGGCCAAGAACATCTTGGTATTATTATGAAGCCTGAAGCCAGTTTTGACCTTGTGGAGCTCCTGAAAGGCTCCCAAAGAACCATAAATGGTCCCCAGACCATACTTGAGAACCACTATACTGCTGTGTCATCCCGGTGGCTGTCCAGCAGATGCCTGAGAGTGTGGAACTTAAATAAATGGAAAAGTTGAAGGCTGGAGGTATGGACTTGTGAGCAAAGAACAACAACAAAAAAAAAATGATAGCTGAAGCTGGGAGCTTGGAAGATAAGGGAAAAGATGGAAAAGAAAGAAGAACTTTGAGGAAAGGTTAACATTTACAAAGACAAGATTAAGAATAGGAACAAGTGAATGATACCGAAAATGGTCAATCAAAAACGTTGACTAGGAGCTAGAGGTACTCAGATCAGTGAAGGCAAACAGAAAATGTGGTAGCGAGTGTCTCCTGCTAAAGAGAGGTTAGGGAACCTAAGGGCTGAGAGATGGCTAATGGACCTATCTTTTTATTGCTGTGTCTAATATAGTTAGAGTTTGGAGCATGTAAGTTTTCTCTTTATCCTGATGAGCAATGTGCTACGGTTTCACTATAATGTGTCCGGATGGAGATTTACCTTTATCCTGCCTGGGACTCTAACTGTACTTGAAATCTCAATATATGTGTCTTCTTCTAATTCTGGGATACTCTTAAGTAATTACGTATTCAAAAATGACTTCTCTGTTATTCTCGCCACATTTTTCTTGCTGGAACTTCCATTAAACTCATACCAGAGCCTTGGTATACTGGTAGGCAAGATCCAATCCATGAGCCACCAGCCTGCAACCTCTGTGTCAAGGAATGAGGGCTGCAACACTGCACTCTGTGGTTTACTTAGTGGCTTCCGGAGAGAACCTCGTACATAGAATTCAATGTACAAGTTATTCAACACAGCAGTCAAGATGTAAAGGAAGTGGATTCAGGGGACATAGATTGACCTTTCAAGAAATGCAGTAGTGAAGGTAAGACAAAGGCTTAAAGGAGAAGCTAGGCCAGCGAAAGGGCATTTCTATGATAAGGGCAAATAGAAAGGGGGCCACCGACAACGTAAGAAAAAGCACAGGTGGGACGGTAAGTCATGGCAAGGAGGGGTTTTTTTTTTTTGGACTTCCGGTGAAGGCTTACAGGACAAATAGTTTCTCATGAAACAGTAGTACACATGTTGTTTTATGACATTGGTTAACAGCCCCACAACATTGTCAACCCTCTAACTTCTCAACCTTTTTTTTTGTTGTTGTTGAAAATACACATAGCCAAAGATAACACCGTTTCAAAAATTTCTACATGCACAGTTCAGTGACACTGACTACGCTCTTCCAATTGTGCTGTTATTCTCACTTAAGATGAAGGCTTACAGAACAAAATAGTTTCTCATTTAACAGTACTACACATGTTGCCCTATGACAATGGTTAACAATCTCACAACACATCAACAATATCCTTACTCAACCTTGGGTTCCCTATCACCAGCTTCCTTATCCCCTTCTGCCTTCTGGCCCTTGTCACTGAACTCCTGTACCTCGTTAGTCTCATCTGGTTTTATGGGGCTGTCCACTCCCAGGCTGAACCGTGAACCTCAGAGATAACTTCACCACTGAGCTAAAAGGGTGTCTGGGGGCCATACTCTCGGGGTTTCTCCAGTCTCCTTTAGGCCAGTAAATCTGGTCTTTTTCTTGGGGGGGGGAGTTAAAATTATGTTCTACATTGGCAAGGAGGAATATTTATTCTGGAACAGCAACAGTAAAGTTGCATGAGAATCCAAATATTTCAAACAACAAATAAGAGAAGATAAGAGAGCTTCCACTAGGAAGGCTTCAGTCTTCCCTGTAAAACAAATAGGAAATGATGTAATTTGGTGAGAACTTGGGGCGGGGGGGTGAGAGTGAGAAGTGTAAATGGTTTGGAATAGCAGCTGTGGAGCCTGCAATATGGAGTCGACAAGAGAGGAAAGGAATGCATAGCAATGGTGAAGTCTTGCTCAGATTCAACAGCATAAATCTGTAGTAGACCCCAGCATAGCTTTGCAACTTTGGCCAACAATTCTTAGCAATTCAAGACACTAAACAACTGTATGAATACATGCTCTTATGTGTAGAAAAAGTGCTAGGGAGGAGAGATTCGGATCTAAAAAAGAATTCCCTTCTATGGAAAGACTAGCAATCATGGGGAGATTTTAGCTTAATATGTGTTCTGGTCACAAAGTTCCATGAACAGGGTGCCAAGTGGTCACTGGATACTTCCCTTTGGAGAGCAGTATAATCAACTCTGTTCTAATCCATCAGGAACTAGATTAAGAAAGGCAGTACTTTAGATGAGAGATCAGCAAACAGAGCACGACACCATTGTCATCAATTTTCAGAACCAACAGAACACCTCTAAGGCATACATTTTGCTGAGTTTAGTAAGTCAAAGGAAATGGGATCACCAGCTAAAAATCCACCTACCTCCTTGAATACTTTTATAAATATTGCACATTAATATTACATATAGAATGTTTTCATCCAAATTGTGACATGTTGGAGAGTAAAAGTGGGTGCCATTAATAGTTAAGCAGAAAAAACAAATCTATACTGGGACAGATCTAGGCAAAATGGAACACAGGGCTCACCTTTATTATATATGACCCACACAGAATTGTAAATGGAAGCTCAGAAACACACAAAACACGCTGTTGTTCTGTATGTTTCCATGGTCATGGGAAAAAAGGATGGACCAGAAAACTGTGAGCACCCGGGACAGAAAGCCATTTGGAAGATGCTCTGAATCACATATTGAAAGGATGTGGTAGCTAAACTACAATAGCACAAGGCCAGCTCAGGATACAGAATGAGGAAGGGGTAACTCTCCTAAAGGGAAGATGAGGAGTAACCATGAAGCCAACCAAACCAGAGCAGGATCTGTAGATAACTGGCCCCAAAACTTTTTTTCTGATGTGCGAGGTTGGCAAAAGACTGCTATTGGGATAATGAAACAAAACATCTTCTGACTCAAATAAGGATTTATCAATACAATTGAATCCAAAATAGAAGATCTTTTGAGGGGCCTGGGCTTCCTCGTAGCTTATTTGGACAGCACATAAAAGGAGATGCTTCTTCTGGTGATAGGGAACCCAAGGTTGAGTAAGGATAGTATTGATGTGTTGGGAGGTTGTTAACCATTGTCACAGGGCAACATGTGTACTAACTGTTAAATGAGAAACTATTTTGTTCTGTAAGCCTTCATCTAAAGTGAGAATAGCAGCCCAATTGGAAGAGCGGAGCCGATGTCACTGAACTGTGCATGTAGAAATTTTTGAAATGGTGTATCTTTGGCTACATATATTTTCACCAAAAAAAAAAGAGGTCGAGAAGGGAGAGGGTTGACATGTTGTGGGGTTGTTAATCAATGTCATAAAACAATATGTGTACTACTGTTTCATGAGAAACTATTTGTTCTGCAAGCCTTCACCTGAAGTACAATAAAAAAAAAAAATGAAAGAAAAGGAGATGCTTCTTAAGGAAAAAAACAATAATGTATGAAAATTACTGGAAAAGGAAGGTATTCATGAATAATGAGAACATGCCTTAAATATTTAACATCGGCAAGGAGAAATAATAATGATCAATAAGCAATCTTGACTTTTGTACCAGTGTTCATTGCAGCATTATTCACATTAGCCAAAAGGTGGAAACAACCCAAGGGTCCGTCAACAGAAGAATGGATAAACAAGATATAGCATATGCATACAATGGGATATTACTCAGCCATAAAGAGAAATGAAGTCCTGAGACGTGCCACAAGATAGATGAACCTTGAAAACACTGGGCTAAATGAAATAAGTCAGCCACGAAAAGACAAATATTGCATGACTCCACTTATTTGAAATATCAAGCGTAGGCAAATTCATCAAGACAAATGATGAGTGGTTGCCAGAGGCTGGGGAAGAAAGGAATGTGAGTTACTGCAGAGAGGGTACTGACTTTCTGTCTGAATGTAATTAATGCCATTGAATTGCACACTTAAAAATGGTTAAAATGGCAAATTTTATGTTAGGTATATTTTATCACAATAAAAGTTTAAAAGAGGGAAGGGCCTTAAAAGCAAAAAATAAAATAAAATAAAGCAATCATGAGACGTTGGACAATGGTTCTCAACATGTGGCCCCTGAACAGCAGCATCAGCATCATCTAGTAGCATGTTAGAAATGCAAATTTTCAGGCCCTACCCCAAACCTATGAATCAGAAATTCAGGGTGCAGGCCCCAGAAATCTAGTCCTCCACCTATTTTTGATGCACACTAACGTTTAAGAATTTTACCGAATCTGCTAATCTACCAGCCAGGACTGGAAGGAACGACCTTTTCGGTCCAGGTAAAGGGATAAGCGGGCTTTTCTTTGGTGCCTCCCTGCTGAAACTCTAAATCCTTGCTACTCAAAGTGTGGACCACGGACCAGTGGCATCGGTGTCCCCTGGAAGCTTGTTAGAAATGCAGGATCTTGGGCCTCAGTTTATACCTACTGAATCAGACGCTGCATTTACAAGATCCAGGTGCCTCCCATCTACATTAAAGCTTGACAGGCACTAAACTAGACGGAGCACACTCAAGTAACTAGTGAGAGAAGGGAAAGAGCCCTGATCTCAGTACCCTCGTCGGACACAAGTGGGTGGACACAAGTGGGTGGCCCCTTGCTCATCTCTAACTCATCTTGAGCAGGAGGTTGGGAAGGAATGGACTCTGGAGTAGCTGCTAAAGCTGCAGGCCCTGCCTTTCCCACTAGCTGCCTCTGAGCCACGTGACAAGGCCCCTACTCGTCACGGCTGACTTTGATCTGGAGAGCTGCTTAACCTTGAACAAGCTCGAAGACTTGGCCAAGTCGACACCTCTTTTAACTGTTAATTATTTAAAGATGCCATGTTATGATGAAAACACAGACCCAAAGTTCAACCCAGTCAATTCCATAGGTAATATATTACATATATACAGATGTTTTGGCCCCATTAAATCTGTCCTCTCACATCTTTTTAAGTAGCAGACGAAATATTTTCCAAATATGGTAACTATGAGGTTATGAGACAGGAAATAAGGGTCTACCTCAAAGCCCATGAGTTTTTTACTTTATCTTCATAACAAGTAAAAAGATATTTTTATTTTTCCAACCAACCTGATAACATGGATCCCTCATTAATAGTCTCAGGCAGATTAACACTCTCAGAAAATGAATAGATGGGGCTCGATTAACCCACTCTCTGGAAAAAGAAAAAAAGAGAACATGCTCAAGTTTAAATGCCAAGACTGATGATTCATGAACAAGGCAAGACTATGAAGAAAAACAAGGAACGAACAAAGGAATAACCACATAGTTTATTTCAAGCTTAATCTACGATAGGAATTGTTATTTGATACTTGAACACTTGACCCGTTTTTATGCAAAACACATATAAACCATCTTTTTCACTATGAAACAGAGGCCCCCAAACTTATTTGGTTCACAGGGCCCTTAGTGTCACAATTATTTTTTCATGGCACCCCCAGGCCAAAAGAAATAGCTAAAAGCTCCATTTATTCAGCAGTAAGGTCCAACTTAATATGAATTTATGTGCTAACAACTTAGTATCCACTTTAAGAAATAATGCACAATCTTGGGTGAAGGGTGAGACAGTGCACAGTACAGGGGAAACTAGCACAACCTGTACAAGGAAAGGTCATGGAAGCCCCATAGACACATCCAAACTCCCTGAGGGACTGAGGTGCTGGGCGGAGGGCTCTGGGGACCATGGTCTCGGGGAACATCTAGCTCAGTTGGCGTGACACAGCTTATAAAGACAATGCTCTACATTCTACCTTGGTGAGTAATGTCTGGGGTCTTAAAAGCCTGTGAGCAGCCATCTAAGATACTCCACTGGTCTCATCCCTTTGGGAGCAAGGGAGAATGAAGAGAACAGGATACAAGGAAAAGATTAGTCCAAAGGACTAATTGTCCACAGCTACCAAGGCCTCCACCAGACTGAGTCCAGTACAGCTAGATGGTGTCCGGCTACCACCACTGACTGCTCTGACCAGGATCAAAACAGAGTGTTCTGGACAGAGCTGGAGAAGGATGTAGAGAATAATTCAAACTCACAAAAAAAAAGCCCAGATTTACTGGCCTAAAGGAGACTGGAGAAACCCCGAGAGTATGGCCCCCAGAAACCCTTTTAGCTCAGTGGTGAAGTCACCTCTGAGGT
Organism: Dugong dugon; assembly: GCA_030035585.1. Lineage (NCBI taxonomy): Eukaryota > Metazoa > Chordata > Mammalia > Sirenia > Dugongidae > Dugong > Dugong dugon. Next base: position 12,297,879 of record CM057480.1, on the reverse strand, counting down.
TCACTGTTCAGCCTCTGAGTGGACAGCCCCGTAAAACCAAATAAGACTAATGAGGTACAGGAGTCCAGTGACAAGGGCCAGAAGGCAGAAGGGGACAAGGAAGCTGGTGATAGGGAACCCAAGATTGAATAAGGATATTGTTGATGTGTTGTGAGATTGTTAACCATTGTCATAGGGCAACATTTGTAGTAACTGTTAAATGAGAAACTATTTTGTTCTGTAAGCCTTCATCTTAAGTGAGAATAACAGCACAATTGGAAGAGCGTAGTCAATGTCACTGAACTGTGTATGTAGAAATTTTTGAAACGGTGTATCTTTGACTGTGTGTATTTTCACCAAAAAAAAAAAAAAGGTTGAGAATTTAGAGGGTTAATATGTTGTGGGGTTGTTAACCAAGGGCATAAAACAACATGTGTACTACTGTTTCATGAGAAACTATTTGTTCTGTAAGCCTTCACCTGAAGCACAATAAAATATAAAAAAAAAAGTAATAAAAAAATATATATATAGAAGCAACTTAATATATATAGTCAAAGGTTTTAAAAAGTTAAGCAAACACTAAATCATTTTGATTAAATTAAAAAAAAAAGAAGTAATGCACATATATTAAAAGAAAAATATTTTATTCTTAAATAACTATAATAACTTAATAGGGTGGGAGCATCTGTGGACACTAAATAACTTCTCTCATCTTGGGTTCAAATTGGACACCATCATTCTCATTTCCTGTTCCACACTGATTTTCACACTGTACTTCCTTTTTATCATAGCAACCACCAAAAACCTGACTTCAGAAAGACGTGTCATCATCTGAAGGCAGGTAATGAAATCTAATGTTGAAATCCTAAACTATCTCGAGTAGTTTGCACTGTATCTGAGCAATGTTGAGCATCAGTGTATTTTCCTTGAAAATTTGAAATATCTCACCGTGCCCCTGGGATTTCACTGTGGCGCCCTGGGGAAACTCAGCGATACAGTATTTTTGTCCATCAGTTTGCCCAGAAGCAGACCGTGCGATGCAGACTGGTGTGCAAGTGAATTACAAGAAACATGCTCCCAGGAGGGACCAGTAAGGGAGTGGGGGAAACAGGATGGGAAAAGGGGGGGAGTCAAGCAAAGGTGTGATCCTCAGGCAAAGTACCAGACTCACCTGACCCTGCAGGGGAGCTCAGGAGTGTCAGTTACACCTGAAGCAAGGGGACTGGGCTTTCATACTCCCCAAACTGTTGTCATTGGCTAAAGGCTACAGGACGGGGCTAAAGGAATAAATTCCCAGGCACTTTTGCTCTCTCCAGAGCCCTGGTGGCACAGTGGTTAAGAGCCCGGCTGCTAACCCAAAGGTCCTAATAGGGTCGCTATGAGTTGAAATAGACTCCACAGCAATGGGGGTTTGCTCTCTGCATGAGCAGGCAAAGGCAACTCAAAGAGGATGGTGTGAGCAGAAAGGGAGGTCTGGGCATCCTGGGCAAAGTGCCAACATGATCCTAAACGGTTACCCTAACATGATCCTACAGCTCTGTATTTAACGATAAAACAGAATGCAGAGGCTCATCAGGACCCTTTGAAATTGAAGTAATGGTCACTCATCACTTGAGAAGAAACGGAAGGTGTATTTACTAAAAATCAAGCACGGAGGTAACTAAAGAAACTGAGCCTGCTGTGGAGGAGGACATACATGGAGTCTGGCTTCAAACTTTGAATGCATCCAATGTACAAAAAAACATCAGATTTTCAAAGAAGCATTTCACTTAAAGTACCACTTCACTGCCATCCAATGATGTAAATATTCACTCAAGTGTATTTTGAGAGACTTATAAACTGTGTTTCTTCAGCAAAGAATCATTTAGTCAGAACCCTTTAAGGCTCTTTAAAATAAGGACAACTGCGAATAAAGAAAACCAAAGACACAAGGGAAACATTAGTCCAAAGGACTAATGGACCACAACTACCACAGCCTCCACCAGACTGAGTCCAGCATAACTGGATGGCGCCCAGCTACCACCACCTGCTGCTCTGACAAGGATCACAATAGAGGGTCCTGGATGGAGCTGGAGAAAAATGCAGAACAAAATTCTAACTCACAAAAAAAGATCAGATATTGGTCTGACAGAGACTGGAGAAACCCCGAGAGTATGGCCCCAGACACCCTTTTAACTTAGTACTGAAGTCACTCCTGAGGTTCGTCCTTAGGATTAGACAGACCCATAAAACAAAATGAGACTTAATGGGCACACTAGCCTAGGGGCAAGGGTGAGAAGGCAGGGAGGGACAGGAGAGCTGGAAACGGGGAACTCAAGGTCAAGAAGGGGAGAGTGTTGACACATCATGGGGTTGGCAACCAATGTCACAAAACAATATGTGTAGTAATTGTTTAATGAGAAACTAATTTGCTCTGTAAACATTAATCTACAGTGCAATAAATAAATAAATAAGGACAACTGTAATTCTGCCATGTTGAAGGAAACAGACAATGCCTGAGTTCAGAAGATGTCACAGCACCTTGCACCACATAGCTACTCAAATATGTATCAAATGACAGGACTCTCTGACCTAAGGCAGCGTTACAAAGTGAGCACGTGCCAATCACAGTGCAGGGCCCTCTCGCTTAATGGATTCCAACTAAGGGCAGAAGACTGGTCAATACAGAACCCATCCACTGACAAGCCTGTGTTAGCTCAGAAGGTGGGAAGACAGGGTAGGCATACTCTCCACTCTTTGGTGACACCCACTGTCCCTTCCTGGACCTGCTGGACCACTGGGACCACTGTCAATACCATCGCTCAGCTGTGCTGTGTCCAGTTAGAGCTGTTAGTAAATGGAGTCAAAACGTTAAAGCTTCTCAGTCTCCTCCCAATATTGCTACAAAAACGTAGCGAATGAGAGATGTAGAGGGCGTGAGGTGTAGACCGTGTGAGGTGCAAGGTGTCTTTCACCTCCATTGGTGAGGACACTTGTATCCGAGGAAGTCAGGGAACAGAGCCCAGACTGAGGCTAGAACCCACAGCTTCCTGAATCTCAGTTTGATAGTTAACATGTTTGAAAGGGAATTCTCAGAATCTTCCCACTATAAAACTAAAATAAAATAAAATAAAAGACACACATGGGGGGGGGGGCGGCAGGGGGACTACCATTTCATACCCAAGAAAAATGGAGGGAGATAGCGCAAGCTCTTCTAGACCAGAAGCTACATCATTTCCTCCACTCTCTCCCACCTCCTACAGCTGAGCTTGTTATGACACAGGGTTATGACACTCTAAATATCCGCCCAGCCAAGCGGAGCATTTGGTTGAGCTGTGGTCCCCTGCCCACCCTCACTTGGCTTGCACCATATTGATCCGTGGCCTTCAGTGGTAGGATTCAGCTTTGTCTCCATGATCCTGAGAAATTCAAATCTGCCCCAAACTTGCATATCTCAGACTAAGTAAATGAGACCCACCCTCCCAAGAGGCAGGATGAACATCTGTGGTCACTGCAACTGGAGGTCTCATCTGCGCCCCACTTATACTTCACCCTAAGCCACTTACCATTCCTTGCATCTACTAAGTAAGAGTTATCTCATAGGAAGGAGGCTGGCAAATACGATTTTCCCATAGCCTTATATTCCCAGTGACGTTGGAATGTTCCTTACAGATTGGAGCCCCTAGCAGGGGCCTGACTCTGCTGAAAGAGGTCGGACAAGATGTCCCAACAGCACCACTGGCTGGGAATGACTCTTTCCTGCCATCACCAAGTCTCTTGGCAGGAGCTGTGTGCCATAGCTGCCGTCAACACCACAGCTTTCTCATTCTTGTCAGTGACCCTTTTGCCATGGGGCAAAGCTCAGTATTTTTCTGAAAATAAAGGCAGGAATCAACCAGCCCCTGGGCTGCCAGCCTGGCAGAATTACCCTAGGCCACACTGGTACACTGCACTAACGTTCATCCTGACTTCAGATTGCACATGCCTTGCATTTGAAGAAAAATACTGCAAACGTGAAATCCATTTCGAATTTAAAACAATCACCTACGGAAACACTTCTTAGGGTTCAGTTATTCTAAAGTTACAGCGAGAATACCTTTAGTGTTTATAAATAGGAAGATGGCACGTGACTAGCTTCCCGTTCAGGTGCTCAGGTTAGCTAAAGACAGCATGCATGTAGCATAAGCACTAATGCAGAGATACTAAACCTCAAAGACCTAACAGAAATAATGACTGTCGCAAGAGCTGCTGGAAACCTAATGAGGTTCAACACTGATTACTTTTCACTATTTAGGAGGAAACGCCACGGGACATTTGAAGAGATGATTCAGGCTGCAAATATGTGTGCACTTGTTAGTTTTCCTGTTCGCTGTATACAATCTTCGGGAGCAAAGTCCACAACCTTTCCAATGTTTTTCCATGTTAAAATAAGCATGAAAAGGGTTTCCTGTTTCTTTAAGAGAGAGAGAGAAGCAAAGAAGAAAAAAGTTTTCCAGCATGGATTTTTTTTACTATTAAAGGAGGATAAATAAATGAAGAGTTCCAGAAAAGTCTCAGCATTGGAAGTTCTGGCCCAAGCAAAGAGCATTTTTGTTTCGTTCTGTTTTGCTTTGCAGTTTCGGGACTGAAGCCTGAAGCTATTAATATTGCTCTGTGATTCTGGCCCCTGCCGTCGTAAATGTTCATAGAATTCCTGGTGTCTGAATGCGCTGGCTTCTTCTTGCTAAGCACTGACCTCTGAAGGAGCAGTTGTTCTCTCCTTGGCTCCCAGCCCTTAAAACCCCACAAGGACATGGCACGTCGGATGGAGTGTGGTATCCAAGGGGAATCTCATGCTCTGTAAGACGATATACACACCCACTTGCCAAGAGCTGGGGGACTAGGAAACACACAACTCAGTGCGAGCAGAGCGCTATAGAGAACAGTGGGCCGATGGTAAAGACCAGCGCCTTCAATTTACTGACCGAGCAACCACAGCCTGGAGGGGCGTGATGACTCCCCCAAGCTGCACATCAGTAACAGAGCTGGGGGCCTGACTCCCAGCCAGCGCTCCTGCCACCCCTGTGCCCCACCCCGGTGCCCTCCACAAGGGAATGCCTGAAGAAAAAGTGCCTCTTCAAATACATTTAACATGCCAACAGGAGTGTTCAGTAAACAGGCACGGGGGTCCTTTGAGGCAGCTCTGGAAAACTGGTCTGCAAAGATAGCATTCCCCTGGAGGATATGCTCAATATAACTGCCCCAGAGCAGTGAATTCATAAGAGGGCAAATATTTATCCCCTCTTGTGACTGAACGTTTGCCACTGCATCCACGGGACTATTAATACAGGCAGTGTGACCAGCTCCCAGAGCCTCTGTCCGTGATCACCAGCCATATCACCTTCAGCATCAGATACCACTTCCTGCTATCAATATAAAAAGAGAAGAAAAATGGCACTGGTGAAAAACGAAAGACTTTGGAAAGAGAAAGCACAGTTGAGGTTTTAACTTCCTACATAGTAGGGAAAACCGGTATGAGAGTTCCAGAGGAAAATCAGTCACAACGCTGCGGCATTGCACCATAAAGCTGCAACTACCAAGATAACCAAGGGCCCCACATGGTTCTGGGTTAACTCAAGCCTTGGGCTGAGGCAGATGCCAGAGGTTATAAATGAGGCTCCCACTGATAGCATGTGTCATGGATTGAATTGTGTCCCCCAAAAAATGTGTGTAGCAACTTGGCTAGGTCATATTCCCAGAATTGTATGATTGTGTCATCTGATGTGATTTCCTCATGTGTTGTAAACTCTATCACTGTGATGAGATTATATGTGATCTCCTTATGTGTTGTAAATTCTATCCCTGTGATGAGGTTATGCTGATGAGTTTTACAAGATTAGACAGTGTCTTAATCCAATCTCTTTTGAGATATGAAAGAGAGAAGCGAGCAGAGACACATGGGAGCCTCATACCACCAAGAAAACTGTGCCAGGAGCAGAGCACGTCCTTTGGACCTGAGGTTCCTGTGCAGAGAAGCTGCCAGACCAAGAGAAGACTGATGACATAGACCTTCCTCCAGAGCCGACAGAGAAAGCGTTCCCCTGGAGCTGACACCCTGAATTTGGACTTGTAGCCTACTGGACCGTGAGAAACTAAATTTCTCTTTGTTAAAGCCATCCACCTGTGGTAGTTCTGTTAGAGCAGCACCAGATGACTAAGACAGCAGGCTTCTCTTTCTTCTCTCATTTGGAAGAAACAGCACCTCCTTAGTAGGGTGTTATTTAAATTGCCCTTTTCATGTTGTCCTGTTGTTTTCAAAAAAACAAAGAACAAACTGTCACCTTTGACTCAAATTTAAAAGAAGAGGAATTCAAGCCCATTTCTAAATAAATACATTAACTCAAATTTTTAAGACATTCTTATCTTTTTTACAGTTGAAAAGGTAAAATTCACATCAAAATAGAAATGCAAAATTTAAAAAACAACCATATGTGTGAAAACAATTCATTTTAAATGAATACTTAAGGAATTATGTACTGACTTGTTCTACAAGACTTGATGGGTCTTTGTTCTTCCTCTGTGTCCCCACTTACCCTAGTACAGAATAGGATCATGGATTCATACATGGATCATGCATGTCCTTAAAATCAGAAGGATATTGAGTAGAAAGAACTATTTTCTATGTCTTCCTTTTACATAGCTGATGAAAGTCACAGAGACAGAATGTGTTCAAATATTTATCACCTACTACATGCCAGGCACCATTAAAAGTCCAGGGATACAGCACTGTATGGAGGATAAATCATGTCCTTGCTCTCACGAAGCTTACATTCTAAACGGAGAAGACCAATAATAAACAGAAACAAATTAAAATGTGTAGCAGGTGTTGACCTGTAAAGAACCACAAAGGTTAAGGTTTTAGGAAATGCTGGGTGTGGGGAGGGGTGCTATATTAGGATAGTTAGATAAGGGGTCCCTGATAAAATAGCATGTGAGTGAATTAAGGGAAAGAGTCATATGGATGTCCAAGCCAGAAAAGAACTAATACTCCCTAAGGCAGGAGCCATGTGGTATGTTCAAGGAATAGCGAGAAAGCCAAATAGCAAACAAGCAAAAATCAGGTGATAGGAGTTGAGGTCAGAGAGATGGTAGGATCCAGATTTTTACAGGCCTTGTAGATTAGGAACAGGACCTTGGACTTTGCATCCTGGAATCTAGGCCTTTTATCCAATTAAATCTGACGTTCACAAAGAAAGGGGGTAGGAAGCTACATGAGAAAATGTCGTGAAATGTAATTCTTCCATAAGTCTTAAGTTATGGGGTTGGGGGTGGTCCTGGCCATCTTTGCAGGGTTATACAGGGTCAGGCACAATGGAAGAAGGACCTTTACAGTTAAGCCATCTTTTACTCAGCTCTGCTTTTAGAATAGAATTGAACACAACAATTCATCTGCAGCCAAATGACAACTTGAAAGGATGCTCTTGATGTTCAACATTCCTAAATTCCTTCTCATACTATGTAAGCAAAGAGATCTACAACCATTTCTTCCTCGTTTGAGGATTTCCAGGGACGTCTCGTGTTGCAAGCTAGTAACTCTATCCAATCTCACGCGCCTCATTAATTACTAAGAATTGGGAAAGGCCCTGAAAGGAGATCTCCTGACTTGAAAATTATAAGGATCTTTTTCAACAGGTGAATGCCAACCCTTGCTCAGTTATTTGCCCTAATAATTTCTGCATCTAACGCATTCAGGGAGACACAGTGAGGCCTCTCACATTTTTTTCATGCAGAAAATCTTCTGCTTTCCCCAAAGTACAGACCACCAAATTCTGGGCATCCCTTGAAAAGTCCAGGTTAGCAGTCCTCAAAACAAATTACAGGACTTCATTTCCTACTATTTCCAGCATAATTATCCTGCTACTAATCATTGTTCTACTCTCATCAAGGTCAACAAAGAAACAGGACAACTTAAGGTCTTTTGCAGTGTTCATTAATCTCTCAACAAGCATTCAGTGTACTGTCCGGCACTCAGCAGGGACCCAATTGCATAACCTTGGTAAAATTCTAGGCTTCATTATCATCTAAGCCATCTAATAAACCTCTGCTTATACCAAGTACGAAGGCATGACAGATGCCTTCCAAATCCTGGGCTGCTTTAAACTAAACCAATGTATTTGGCAGTCACTGTCCTATATTTAAATACGCAAGACCAAATAACGTCATCCAAAAATCAAGTCATTAGGTCACCACTAAGGCATGTGTTTAGTCGCTGACTCATCATGGAGAACCCATCAGGATGCTGTTCTACTTTAAATCAGCTAATGTACTAGACCAAGGCGGGGTTTTATTTTGGACAAGGCATTCAATTATTAATACCTTTCCAGTTTTTCAGAATAAAGTCATTGTTTTCCCCTTCTAATTGGGACAGAATTCAGATATCTCAATCAAGTCCCAAAGTGATGGGGAAGATTCAAGTTTCTTTATAGGCATCCTTCCAACCAACACCTGTGAGGAGAGAGACTGAGCCTCTTTGGAGGGAAAATGAAAGGCAGGGTCCTAATTGGCCAAATGACAGGAGCCTCCTTCACACCTGGCACGCAGCATAGTTGCTGCTGAGTCGATTTTTTTCCAGTTGCCGTCAACTCATGGAGGTCCCGTGTTTCAGAGTAGAACTTTGCTTCATAGGGTTTTCAACAACTGATTTTGCAGAAGTAGATTGCCAGGCGTTTTTTCAAGGTGCCTCTCGGTAGATTGAAACCACTAACCTTTCAGTTAGTAGCTGAGTGTGTAACTGTTTGCACTACCCAGGAACTGCTTAATCAGCACATTTAAAAAAAAAAAAAAAACCCTGTTGCTGTCAATTCCGACTCATAACAACCTTACAGGACAGAATAAAACTGCCCCATAGGGTTTCCAAGGAGCGGCTAGTGGATTTGAACTGTCAACCTTTTGGTTATCAGCCTGAGCTCTTAACCACTGTGCCACCAGGGCTCCAACCAGCACATAAGGGATAGAAGATTCAATCCTGGCTGCAGTCCACCACCAGTCAGTAGCTCACAAAAAACCCTTGCTATGTGAGAAGGAAGCTGGAGGACTTATTAACTAACCCTTCTTCTCCAGACTCAACACTGTGCCTGTGTTAAGGAAGATTGAAGAGCAAAGGCAGAACACTCGGTTTGGTCTTGTGAAGAAAGGTCTTGATCAGACTGTGGCTGGATGGTGCACACGCATCCTTTCTGTCCCCAAGGTCAAGGATGGAGCAGCCCCATTTACTCAGTAATTTCATCTACTGCAAAAGTACTATGGAAACATTGTCCATGGTGTTACCCAATGTCTCTTTCATAAAGACCCACATAATAACCCCCTACTTGTGCTTAGCCACCAGGAAAACAGCATAGCTTGACTGTTTCCCCGTTTCACCTCACCTTTCAGGAAATTCAGCATCTAACCAGAGTGATTTGAATTAGCTCATCTTCAACACTTACTTATTCACCTCATCCTAACTGGCCTTTGTTCTTTTTTATCCTTTAATTATGTTGTGTTCAATCTCATGAACTGCTTCAAATCATATTCTCCAGATAAAATATATAAAATAGGCCATTACTGGCTAAATGTCTGTTTGTCTTTCCTGGGACATTCTTACCTGCATATGAGTCTATTTTTCACCAGGGCTACAAAGATCTCCTGAAATATTTTATGCTGGGGGTGTTGGCTGAAATTTCTCTCATTCTTGTAGTTTATACTGAGATGAAACAAACAGAAAAGCATTTTGTAATTCACATTATTGAGGGTGCCTCAAAGTGAACAACGCGGACAAAGATTATCTATATTCATACAAATATAGAAGAATTCTTGGGGTTTAACACATTGCTAAAGGCAAGCATCAGTTGTTAAAATAGGAACTAAAAATTCAGTTTTGAAGTTACTAATATAGGTTATAATCAAGCACGTGTATTTCATCTTACCACAGTAACTAAATTATTTCCTATAAACGTTGAACATCTAAAACTGGGTGGAGGGAGAAAGAGGGGCATACGGAGAGAAAGGACGACTGGGGCATATTATCTAGACAGCTGTGCAATAAGCAGAGAATTCCCTCCTTTCGTTTTCCACGCACCCACCCTCCACTCCACTCAGCTGCTATAGCTGCCAGCTCCAGTGGTTGGCACATATATTTCCTTATACATCACCCAGCACCACTAGCTGCCCTGGAGTCAACTCCGACCCACGGAGACCCCATGTGCATCAAAGCAGAACTGTGCTCCACAGGGTTCTCCATGGCTGATTTGGGGACGTAGATCGTCAGCCCTTCTTCTTAGGCGTCTCTGGGTGGACTCAAACCTCCAATTATTTAGTTAGCAGCCAAATGTCTTAACCGTTTGCACCATCCAAAGACTCTTCGTAGATAACAGGGATTTATCAAAAACAGTCTACACCCCTTCAAACGGGAGAGTTTTTCTTGTTTGTTTGTTTTGTGTGTGTGTATTTTAACAAAGCCTTGAGATATTCCAGCTTCAGCGTCCTGTTGCTGACATTACAGTCCACTGAAGAGGTTAAAAAATAACCCCAAAACACCCCACTTACAAACTGAGAGAGGATAAGAACTAATGCACAAAAGGGATACAATGCTACAGAATATGTGATACACTATTTTTGTGCACATAAAAGCCATTCGTTTGAAAGCCGAGGGCGGATAAGCTGGAGTTACCTCAACGTAACACCTCAAAGGCAAGCGCTGTCACCTTACGTTGCCATTTGTAAAGTTCTGCCTTCACAGCCTTTCAGATGCCACTGGATGGCATGTCTGCATCCTAGCCATGTGAGGGCTGGGACAGCTTCCTAGTACCCAGATGCTGGATGACTGACTGTGTAACAATACTTAAAGTATTTAGTGTTCCTTTCTGGACTGTTAAATCCACTGTCATACAATGAGGGAGAAACAAAATCTAGGTCAAACGGTCATTCTATAACATTCATATTGGTATTTCGTGCCATGCATTATTTACAGGGCACTTAGTCCCAAATGACCTAAGCACATTGTAGAACTGAGAGAACCAGCTCCTGGCCCTCAGGAACATACAGCTTCTAGAAGATCTACACAGTGACAAGGGGAGAGATAAACATGGGCTGACACTTTCAGTGTTAAAGGTGAGGCCAGATCCCTCCAACTGAAAACCTCAGTTGCTTTGACAACCACATTCTTTAGCCACCACATCTGTTTACCACAACCGTTTCTTTTATGCCTTCTCATTATTGGCAAGACGTGGACGGACCAAAAGCTAAAGACAAAGCTGAGAATCCACCTAGGCGGGTCAACAATCTGGAACCACTTCCTCATTGAGCCAATGCCAAATGTGTGTCAGCACCGTGTCCCCAAACCCCCAGGTGGGTGTCACCTGCAGCCATTAAGCCTGTTATTTACACAGGACTTCGGGGAATGGTTTAAGCACTCACTAAATTTATTAAGTGAAGAATCCCTACGGTAAATTTTGAAACGGGTTTAAAATTTTAGCTACTGTGGTAAGCTTAAATAAAGCTTAAGGCTAATTAGAACGGATTGCTGAAGGCAAGGGAGATACTGAATTTCTTACCTAAAATTTTCAAGTTCAACAGCTTCTGTGGACTCATGCCACTGACCTCGAGTTCTGGGTCCACCCAGCTTCATGGCGGGCTCGGACTTCGTCATGCTATTGTGAGCACTATCGAAGTTAATGGCTGGAAGCTACAGAAACAGAAGCACAGAGTAGTGAGGATCACAGATCAGCACAGAGTAGAGAAAGCAACGAAATGTGGGTGGGGCCAGGGAGAAGGGAACTGTTTTTTCCCCTCAAGCCAATAATTAACATGGTAGCTATGTCCACTGCAGGGCTTTTCCAAGATTTAAACACTGCTGACTTAAACGTTTACTCATTCTGGGCTACAGGGCTTTATCTGACTTCATAGCTATAACACCACCTGTCACATCTTAGAGTTATTTATTTATTTCCAGCCTCCCTTGATTATAATGTCACCTGGTAACAAGCAGGAACTTGCCTGTTTTTGTTCAATGCTGTACCCCCACCAGCTAAATGAGTGCTGGGGATAAAGGTCTGGGGTAAGGTCTGGGGTTTTTAAAGCTTGTTGGGTGACCCAAATGTGCAAGCTGACTAGAGAGTTTCAGGACCCAGCCAGAACACTCTGGTGAGGGGTCCAGACTGAGAGCGAATCATCATTCATTCATTCCATTCCATTCGTTCATTCTTCAGCGTTTACCAAGTCTGCACACTGCATGCAGGTGAGTGTTAAGAAAAGAAAGACTCAAAAGTCTTAACATTCTGATTACTTGATTGTATTTATACATGCCATTAAAATATACTACAAGATCCACCATAAGAAAACTAAAAACTCATTTAAATTAACTACAACAACTCGAATAAGCCCCACTTATAATATGAAGACCCTCAAGGAGACAGATTGACACAGTGGCTGCAACAATGGGCTCAAGCAAAACAACGATTGTGAGGATGGCACAGGACCCAGGAGTGTTTTGTTCTGTTGTGCACAGGGTCACTATGAGTTGGAACCGACTCAACGGCACCTAACAATAACAACATAATATGAACTGGTTAATTATTTATATAATAAAAGAGCAAGCTACTAGTATTCAAATAGTTCGACCTATTAATATTTACTTATAATTTTGATAACCACAAGATTTGTTTCTAGTACCACTGTAAAGCTGAGCATACAAACAAAAAAAAAAAAAAAACCCGCTGCCGTCGAGCTGATTCTGACTTATAGCAACCCTACAGGACAGAGTAGAAGTGCCCCACAGAGTTCCCAAGGAGCAGCTGGTGGATTCGAACTGCTGACCTTTTGGTTTGCAGCAAGTTGGGCATAGTGAAGGCAAATACCGTATTTTTCCAAAGTGCAAATCGGGGATGTTCTAAATTAGCTAAATTAATACAGATGAGGTAAGTAGAGTACAAAATAACAAGATAAAGGATTCATTTTTTTTCACTAAATCATTCCATACGTAATTAACAAATAAAGCCATGTCACACTTGTTGTCTTATTCCACTAAAATATTTGATAGAAATCAGAATACAGATATCATTTCCTTATCGAAAGAGAATATGCCTGCATTCTCATAAGGTATTTGGTTTATAAAAAAAAAATGCATTATAAGAAGGGCATAGTTTAATAGCCAGCAAAAAAAAAAGAATCCTTCTTCATTGTATGCCAGCCTTGGTTAAATTCTCCACAAGAAAAATACGTTTACAAACATATTATTAATAAGTCTTTCATCCCATAAGACTACCTCTCTTCCAGTGTTCAGTGGGTCAACCTACAACTGCCACAAGACAACAGATGGGATGGACCTTAAGAGCACAAACTCTAGGCCAGGGGCCCTGGGTTTCAATCCACCCTTAGCCAGCTGCATGAGCTTGGGCAATTTACTTAATCTCTCTGTGCATCAGTTTCCATACCTGTACAATGGAAATAATAATAGTATTTGACTCATAAAGTTATTCTGAAGATTCAAAAAATCAGCATTTATAAAGCGCTTGCCGTGTGCCAGCTACAGTCTTTTTCTTTTTTTTTAAATTGTGCTTTAGATGAAAGTTTACAGAGCAGATTAGTTTCCCATTTGATAGTTTGTACATAAAGTGTTCCACGACTTTGGTTTCATTCCCTACAATGTGTCAGCACTCTCCCCATTTCTACCCCGGTTTCCCAATTGTCTTTCACCCTGATTATCCACCCCTTCGTGCCTTCTCATCTTATAACTGATTGTTCTAAGGAGTGTCTTCCCCTCGGGTGTTATTGTTTATCTTGTGTGCTTGTCTGTTGTTTGGCTGGGAGGTGATCTCCAACAATGGCTCCATTTCCAGGTCAGAAAGGTGTCTTAGGGCCATAATCTCAAGTATTCCTCCAGTCTCTGTCAGACCAGCAAGCCCAGTGTTTTTTGAGAGTTTGATTTTTTGTTCTACGATTTTCTCCTGCTCTGTCCAGGATCCTCTGTTGTGATCCCAGTCAGAGCAGTTGGTAGTGGTAGCTGGGCACCATCTAGTTCTTCTGGTCTCAGGGTCATGTAGGCTGTGTTCATGCAGTCCATTAGTCCTTTGGACTAACTGCTCCCTTGAGTCTTTCATCTTCTACACTCTCCCTTGCTCAGGATGAGAAGAGACCCATGGGTGTATCTTAAGTGTATTCAGCTATATTCTAAGGGCTTTATAAATACTCTTTAATCATCATAATTATTCCTATTGTACAAATTTGTTAAATACAATTTTGATTACAAAATAGAAGACTTCCAGATGTGAACTGATAACCCAAATAATACTGGGCATGAAGTCATAGTAATGAGCAAATTTTCCTGTGTTACACAGGAAACGTCATGACACATAGCAAACAGGAAGTGATTATTCAGGCCCAAGGAGTTTCAAGCCCCCTTGCCATTACTATAACTAGTAGAACACTGATTATAAGAGAAGGTAGCCAAGCAGCCGGTACTGGAAATCAATTGACGGAGACTCAGTAGAAAAAATGGAGTTGGTATTTATAGCTGCAAAGACTTGGAACTTAATAGCAGAAATCTTGAAGCAATCAGCTCTCTTCAGACAAAAGCAATGTGGGTTCAGAAACCAGTTCAGCCTTTTCTCTTAGATCTCCAATTCTTCAGACCCTCTGTGTATCCTTCATCATCTACTGTATATGAGTACAGCTAGTAAAACATACATGGTTCTCGGTCCAGAGCGGCCACCACTCACCACCTGGTAGAGTCAAGATCACGATACTCAGAGTAAAAGGGCCAGGTGAGCAGCCTCCTCATAGACTTCTGTTGTACTAAGCCATTTGTTCTGTTAAGGTACACTATACCTGACATCATTTTTGGGCAACCTAAAATCTGAAAGTCACACAGATAACTTGAAAGTGTGTCCTTTCCCACAAGTGATGGACTTAACAGACTCAGAGATCTCACCACCAAAGGGACAGGAACCAACCATCAACATCATCATAGATAAGACTTACATCATGCTTACCACATCTAGGCACTGTTCCAAGTGCTTTCCAGATATTATAAACAATGAGTCCTCTTAACAACTCTATGAGGCACACACCATTTTACAGATGAGAAAACTGAGGCACGCAAGGGCTAAGAGACTTGCCTAAGAGACAGGGCTAGCAAGTGGTAGAGTTAGCAACCAAACCCAGATGACCTCCATCTCCAACATTCTCAGTTCTCCAACATGTACTTATGTATCTCCAATGATAAGAAAATCATTGAGCCAGCCCATTTGCTCTTCACAGAGTCTCCCAAGTTTTTCCTCATACTGTGATGAAAATCTATCCCCTGTGCTTTGTCTCTGTCTTCTAGTCCACGATCAACTCCTTTCACAATATTTAAAGACTAAATGGCTTTTTAAGGTTAGGCTGAATGAAAAACTGCACCCCAAGTTCTGGCTGCATTAAACTGGTCACTGGTCCCAGAACACATCACACAGTCTGACCTCTCCATGCCTGGGCATGTGCAGCCAGTAACTCCTGATCATATTTCAAGGGCCCACTTCAAACAGCCTCCTGGGTAAATAGCTGCCCAAGGCCTTTCTGGGCAGAGCTATTCATGCCCTCCCTGGTGGCATTACAGTAAGATCTTACAGCACATACACACTCTATTATAATGTCTAGTTTATACATCAACCTCTCCCCACTCAATGTGGCCACCCTCAGGGCAGTATCACATCTATCTACCTTTGCATTCATAGCATCTTACCTAGAGCCTGGCACCTAGTAGGTGTTCAAATGTGAAGCTGTTCAATGAACACTCACATTGTCCCCCGAGTCTTGGCAAAACTAAATCATCTTGCAAACCACCTCCAGGTTAGCGCATCCATTCACCATGTTTATTACAGACACATCGGGTGCCAGGTGTTGTGTGGGACACTGGATATATAGAAAGCAGAACGGCCACAGCCTCCGCCTTCAAGGAGTATACAGTCCCGTGTGAACAGGGGTTTGTTGTGGTGGAAAGTAAAAGGGCACTAGGGGGAACTATGAACCAGCCATGCCAGGAGTCTTCCAAGGTATTCCAGGCAGATTTCCACACAGGCTAGAAGGCAGAGAACTATGTAGGCTCTAGGAACTGGAAGGTACTTCTGCAGCTCGAACAGCGTGAGTGGAAAGAAAGACTGGAGATTGACGCGAAGCCAGCATCCTGCGGGGCCTTTCTAAAGGTTTGGTCATGTCATTTCTGCTCAGAAATTTTGACATTTCTTGTTGCTTAGGGGATCAAGTATAAAATTCTGAGATGGGCCTGCAGACACTGCACCATCTCTTCTAGCTTTATTTATCACTACTTCCAGTGGAATCTCCACTCACCATTTTGCCTACATGCTTGTCACTTTCTTTCCTCCAAATATCTGATTGTTTTACTCCCTTTACCTAGAACGCCTTTCCCATCAATTCCACTGATGGAAAACTGACCCAGTTTTCAGGAACTAGCTCCTTCCCTGATCCTTGAAAGAAAAATGGCCTTATCTTCTTCCTCAAATCTATATACTCCGCTGCTCATACCACTCATCCAGGATCCATGTCATGCCACGTTCCATAATTATCTGTTCCTTGTCTCTCTTAACACACAATGAGGGCTTCAAACTGGATTGTTCCAGTTTGAACCCCTGCTGAGAATTTGCATTTCCACGCCCAGATATACTGAATTAGAATCCACAGTTTAACAAGATCCCCAGGTGATTCTTAGGTATGATAAATTTTTGAGAACCACTGCTCTACTAGTGGTTCTCAGAATTGGTCCCTAACCAGCAGCACTAGCATCGCCTGGGAACTTGTTAGAAATGGCAAATTCTCAGCAGGGGTTCGAAGCTTAATGTACTGGTTCAAAGCCCTGCACAGAACCATGCCTTCTATCTTTCCTTTACATGACATCTATCAAAACCTCTTTATTTCAAGGCAATTAACAGGCCTGCAATGAATGATTTTTTTTCTTCCATCTTTTAAAATAGCAAACATGTTTGTCAGCTTCCCACGGCCCTGAATGTAGGGGGGAAGAAAAGTCTTCATTCCAGCTCTAGGCACATTCCTTCATGATCTGTGAAGAGCCTCTGGTGAAATCTCCAACCAAGTCTTCCACGTCAACAACCCTGAAGCAATTCTTTATCTTAAGTTATTTGGTTTTACCAGGTTATGATTGTTCTAACCCTGCTATGCTGAAGGGAGCCATCATCTGCCTCAGGGCATCTCTGTCCTCAGTTCTGTCCCCCTGTGGGGCTGTCCCACAGAACAGCAGACACTAATGGGCCAAAGCAAGCTATGCAGAGATCCACAGAGCAAACAGTCAGCACAAAGTGTAAGGAGAACCCAAGAACACAGTGAAACAAGGAGGGATGTGGCCTGGCTCATTAAGAGATTCAGAAGCAGGGCATTCTGTTCTTTCCAATTCTCTGCCTAACCTCCTCTGCACCCAGGCCATCACGGTCCATTTGCAAAAAACAAGCCAGGTCTTGTTAGAACAGAAATTCAGGTGACTGGGCCTTAATCCTGGATTTCCCTTTTCAAACTGACAGTTAAAAAAAAAAAAAAAAAAAATCTCAGAGCCACACAGGTGCATATTTGAAAGGCACTTCTGCCTGCCCCTGACTCTACTCTGCTCCACAACTCTTGGTTTTGTTTCTCCTTTGGTCCTGGTTTTAATTTATGATAACCTGTCGTGTGTTATGTATCCTTATCACTTAAACCAGGTGCCATCGAGTCGATTCCGACTCCTGGCAACCCCACGTGTTTCAGAGCAGAATTGCATTCCATAGGGTTTTCAATGGCTGTGGTTTTTCAGAAGCAGATTGCCAGACCTTTCTTCCAAGGTGTCTCTGGGTGGATGTCCGACGCTAACCTTTCAGTTGGTAGCAGAGCGCTTAATCGTTTGTGCCACCCAGGGACTCCTCTGTATCCTATCATCCTTAGCTGCTACTGAGTCGATTCCATCTCATGGAGACCCCATATGTGCAGAGTAGAACTGCTCCACAGGGTCTTCAAGGCTGTGACGCTTCAGAAGCAGATCACCAGGCCTGTCTTCCCAAGTGCCTCTGGGTGGGTTCAAACCGCCAACCCTTCAGCTAGTAGTCAAGCACTTAACCGTTCTCGCCACCCAGATGCTTCTATGCCTTATTAAAGTCTTTCTGGAACAAGCAAGGTAGAACTAAGCAAACTCCTGATTTATTTTCCCCAATATTTTCATTCTCCTACAAACGTCTCCACATTATTTTACAGAAAGGAGAATAGGTGTTCAGAATAGCATTTATTATTTCAAAATTACAAACACACAAACACCTTATAAATAGAGTTAGGCGTGAGTTCTGTACATCTCAGGGCCTTCATGTAGTTGAGGGTAGTTTTTTCTTTTTTCTTTTTTTAGAACCGTCTGCTTTCTGAATAATTCAAATATTGCAAATACTCAATTTTCGTACGTGTGAAGTATTTTACTAAAAGATATGGCGGTGTCACATGTGAACGTGACAGAAAACTGACTAAATTTTAAAATTAGTTACAAGGGGAACAATTATCAAATTAACTTTAACTGAGCCTTCCAGGTGTTAATAAGGAAGTGATGTCACAAGAGAACACAATAGATCTCACCACCAGCTTCAACACTGGAAAGTTAGAACCAAAAAAATCATTGGTGTTTCTTTTGGCCTCGACGGGGGGGTTATATATACTCATGTGGTGACCCAATTCTCAAGTCATGATTCAATTTGGCAAAAACTGATCACAAACTTACCAAGCAGAAGACACTATGAACTGGCCCAATTTGCTGGCATTGGGATATTTATAACCTTGTCAGGAAATAAGGCATGTAGACAATGTTTCCAAGGCAAGGGAGAAAACAATGCAACAAAAGTGAAAGCAGGTGCTTTGTGAACTACAGAAGGGACAGTTGTTTTCTATTTTTTTTTTTTTTTTTTTTTTTTTGTGGAGGTGGCGCCATTAGCTTTGGGTCTTGGAAACAGGCAAGATTTTATAAGGATAAAAATTTTGGGGATAGACACTGTAGACCTGGAGAATGGTAAAAGCAAAAAGTGAAAAGTCCTGACATTGTGGTCACATGACGCACACTGGGAAAGAATGGAAATTACCGTCGAAAAGGTGTGCTATGTCATCTTGCTGGCTTTACGAGGAAAGAATGGAGTTGAGCCGGGGCAGTAGTCTGTAAAAGTTTGTGAGCAAGGAGCTGGCAGGCTGGGAGTTTTGCATTAGACATGATTTCAGCAGTGTGTAGACAGAGCAAGGGGTGTGAGTGGCTGCTGCAATCCTGGGAGTGATAACATTAATAACAGAGAAGAAGGGACTGACAGCAGAAAAGACATACTAAGGCCCAGGTTTACTCTGAGTCAATACACAACCAACTACTTTTTGAAGCGTAATTTAATTTCCAAAGTCCTTTAAGAGACATCTCAGAGGTTAGTCACACATTCCCAAGGCACGGTGCCTGGGTTCAGAAAAGTACTCCACCATTAGCTAGCTGTATACTCTTGGGAAAGTCACTTAACCTCTGTGTGCCTCAGTTTCCTCATCTGTAAAAGTGAGGGTTGTGGTTATTCACCCAGGGAAATGCATGTAAAGTGTCAGTTACATAGTAAAAACCAAACCAAAGCCATTGCCGTCGAATCAATCCTGACCCATAGCAACCCTATAGGACAGAGTAGAACCGCCCAATAGGGTTTCCAAAGCTGTAAGTCTTTACGGAAGCAGACTGCCACATCGTTCCCCCACCAAGCACCGAGCAGCTGGTTGGCTCAAAACCTGATTCCAATTCACAGCAACTCTGTAGGACAGAGTAGAATTGCCCCATAAGGTTATCAGGGAGCGGCTGGTGGATTCGAACTGCAAACTTTTTGGTTAGCAGCCAAGCTCTTAACCACTGTGCCACTAGGGCTCCCCAGTATAAAGAAATAGATAAAAATTATGTAGTTCTCTGGTAAGTTTGCTTGATATAACCAAAGCCGTCAGGGCTGGATTACCAACCACATGAGCATTCAAAGTGATCTAAACAAGCACAGCATGGTAGACTTTGGAGACAGACCACCTGGGTTCAATTCCATCCTTGCCATTGACTTGCTGGCAGTGCTATGTAAGTGTCTGATATTATCATTATTATTAACATTGCTGTGTGTTCCCCCAAACCTCCATGGACGGCCTCCAATCTCATGGATCCCCAAAGATTTATAGAAGCAGAACCAGAAAGAAAAAATTAGAGATAAACTGAAGCAGAAGCACTATTCCTTCCCTGTCTAATAAAATAAAAAATGCTATTGTAAAAATAGCCCAAACTCACTCCTTTCCCTTCTTTTGTGAGATACAATTTGCAGAAAACCTCAGAAGAAAATACCTTTTCTCCAGTCAGTCCCTTCTTCTCTGTTATTAATGTTATCAGAAACGCCCACTCACTCACAAATAAGCATTATTTATGCTTATGATGGGGAGCCCTGGTGATGCAGTGGTTAAGAGGTGGATTGCTAACCAAAAAGGTCAGCAGTTCGAATCCACCAACTGCTCCTTGGAAACCGTATGGGGCAGTCCTACTCTGTCCTATAGGGTCGTTATGAGTCGGAATCGACTTGACGGCAGAGGGTTTGGGGTTTTTTTATGCTTCTTATGGGTGAGAGTAACCCACAAAATGTCACTGGATTTCCAGAATCCTAATTCCTTGCACTGTAGCAATGGGTGGGATGGGTTGGGTGGGTGGGTGAGGCTGAGGGGAGAAGGACAGAAATGTGGTAAACAATATTTTGGAAAAATCAATTTCCCTAAAGCTCTGAAGAGCCAAACAGGCATTCAGTGGAAGACTACACTGTTTCCAGACTGGAGAGAAAGAGCTTTCGTAATTAGGACACATAACAATGAAGACAGGATAAAGCAAAGCCTGGGCATGAGAGGAAAAGAACGAAAAGGCCATGGATGTCAAGTCTTGGCAGAGCCTGAACCAGGTATGTGAGAAACGGCCGGGTGAAGAAAGAGAGAAGATAGGAAAGAACAAAGAAAAGTAGACGCATGGTTCAAAAAGATGTTAAATGGATCCTTTTGGAAACACATGATTTCTTTTTTATTAAAGCATGCACATTCTTTGAAAACACTACCTGTTGTTTGCTTGATTGAACGTTCAAAAGACACCGAAGTCTTTTAAGATCTGAATAATCCCTAGGAGAAAGAATAACACAATTACCAACCAACAGGTGGCTCCAATGAACTCAGTCACGTTACCCACCAATGGCACTGCCATCTGAAGGTCTGCTTTTATACACTGAAACATGTACACACTAAACATTTCCTTTAGAACTCTAGAAATGATCAAATCCTTCAGTAAATATTGTAACACAGAGTAGCAGTTGTCAAGGATTGACTGTTTCTCAAAAAGCCATTAAATCTGGTTGCTGGCCACTGTCTGAGTTAATAATTAGTAAAGGCTCAGTATGTGGTTACCTGGTGGTGATTCCTTGCTGTTTTTTATCGGCTGATTTTTCTGTGGCCTTCACCTTTACGTCTTGATCAGGCATTGTAAAACATCAATGCCCCAGAATTAACATTGCATGCCTTTCAAAGTAAACCAGAGGGAAAAGCTTTAGTTGGCTTGTGCGCTCTAAAATATTCTCAATTAATACAAGTAAAACTCACTTATTTAAACATGCAAAAACTAACATTTATTTCCAACAGAATAACAAAAAATATTACTATGAATACCATTTACTATTTATCATTCAAAAGCCTTTGGAAACATTTAGGGCGTAGTTTATAATTACAGTAAACCATGAGCCTATAGTTGCTGGGTCAGCCTTGACTTCAAATATTCTGACCCATTGTCCCAATAAGTATTGTTCTGCATGTCAGAACAACTGCCCCCATTTATATCTGTACACAAATACCTGAAGCCCAGCTGATGCTTTTATGCCATCTCATCTTTTTCAACACGCATCCTTAACCATACACTGTGGTCCAGGAAGTTCCTCCCTTATCGTGGGTCACATCCCTGAACGCCCCAGAGAAAGCCCACACCCACTCACAAATAAACATTTATTTATGCTTATCATGGGTGAGGGTAACATACAAAATGTCACTGGATTTCCAGAATTCCCAAAGCTTGAAAGCTGCCATTTGAATCCCCCTGTGGGTCAACTCTAGTCATAAGATCTTCTGGAAGGCTTGGGTCGATCTTACACAGCCCCTGAGCTCACCAATCCATCTGGACAGTGAGGCAGGTCTGGCTAGGAATACAACCCAACAAGCATTTCAACCTTCTGAATTAAGCTTTGCCGTGGCATCATAGGACCCTTCCCAGGATAAATGTGGAAACTATTTCCCACCCCACCCCCAAAACATAACTACATGTTCACCAGTGGACAGAGAACAGTTTGTTTGCTTTTTTTCCCAGTTGATCTCTGATTCAATTAGTTTAGCTTCCAGAATAGAAACAAAAAGAAAAGTATTGAAGACACTCATACTTTCAATTACACAGCAAATATAAAATAAATATACTACTGGTTTAATCTGATCGGATGTAAACTTTTCCAACCAGTCTTCAATGCCACAGTTTGACGTCAGTGTGTTGTTCAGGCATGAAACAGCATGTATTATTGTCTTACAATTGTATGCCTCTGTGTATTATGAAATCTGTGGTTAAAAATCAAAGTGTTTCAGAGGTATCAGAGGCAAAAGGAAGGGGCCAATGGGTGTTTCACTGCAACAGAATCTAGAAAGGTGAAATCCACAAAGACAGTTTATTTAAGGATTTAAAAATCATGGCCTTGTGAGGACCATGGTCTCAGGGAACATCTAGCTCAATTGGCATAACACAGTTTATAAAGACAATGTTCTACATTCTACCTCGGTGAGTAGCGTCCAGGGTCTTAAAAGCCTGTGAGCAGCCAGCTAAGATATTCCACTGGTCTCACCCCTTCGGGAGTAAGGGAGAATGAAGAGAACAAGATACAAGGAAAAGATCTGTCCAAAGGACTAATAGACCACAGCTACCATGACCTCCACCAGACCAAGTCCAGTACAGCTAGATGGTGCCCAGTACCACCACTGACTGCCCTGACTGGGATCACAATAGAAGGCCCTGGTCAGAGCTGGAGAAGGACATAGAACAAAATTCTTACACAGAAAAAAAGACCAGATTTACTGGCCTGACAGAGACTGGAGAAACCCCGAGAGTATGGCCCCCAGACACCCTTTTAGCTCAGTGGTGAAGTCACTCCCGAGGTTCGCCATTCAGCCAGGGATTGGACAGCCCCATAAAACAAATTGGGACTAATGAGGCACAGCAGTCCAGGGACAAGGACTAGAAGGCAGGAGAAGACGGGAAAGCTGGTGATACGGAACCCAAGGTTGAGAAGGGACAGTGTTGACATGTCATGGGGTTGTTAACCATTGTCATAAGGCAGTATGTGTACTAACCGTTTAATGAGAAACTATTTGTTGTGCAAACTTTCATCTAAGGTACAAAAAAAAAAAAAAAAGAATTATCTATGTGAGATCAAATTGACAACAGCAACTCAAAAGGTTTGATGGGAAGCCTAGGGGGCAGAGAGTTGAAGATAATGGTGATGGAATAATTTGGAAAAGGATAGTGAGAATAGCAGCACAACTGGAAGAATGTAATCGATGTCACTAAATTGTACATGCAGAAATGGTGTAACTTTGGCTATGTATATTTTCACCAAAAAAAAAGTCCTCCAAGGTCGAGACGGGAAAGTGTTGACATGTCTTGGGGTTGTTAACCAATGTCATAAAACGATATGTGTACTGACCGCTTAATGAGAAACTATTTGTTCTGTAAACCTTCATCTAAAGTACAATAAAAAAAATTAAAAAAAAAAAAAAAAAAAAAAGGATGGCCTAATATATTTGTGACAAATAGCTGAGCTGGAAACCAAGGCTCAAATCACAAGTAATGTTTTAGGATTGTACTGGGGGGATAACACCATGTATCTATTCATTCAACAAATATTTACTGAACGTTTACTATGTCCAAAAGCTCAGACTGAAAGTGCTAAGGGGAAAAGGGACAATCAATCACAGGTATGTGATTCTACCACAAGCAAAGAAAAAACCCCTTAATGAACTTTAAAACATGTTTTGTGAGGAGTTTAGACAGAGATTTGATTTTGCAATGGGTTTACTCTGTAAGAGGCCCTGATGGAGCAAGTGGTTAAGAGCGTGGCTGTTAACCAAAAGGTTGGCAGTTCTAACCCATGGAAATTCTACGGGGGCATTTCTGCTCTGTCCTATGTGGTCACTATGTGTTGGAATCGCCTCGACGGCCACAGGTTTGGTTTGGTTTGGTTTTTTACTCTATAAAGGAGGGAGGGTGGGAGGTAGGAAGGAAGGAAGACATGAAGGGAAAGAAGGAGAAGGAAAAATGGAAGACCTGTAAATTACTGTTTAAAAGCAAAAGACCCACGTGCTTTTTTTATACACAGATATTAAAATGTCCTGAAAGTTCTAAAATAAATGAAAACCCAGTCAAAAATAAACAGAATATAATTTTACTTTTCCCTCAAGGTTAAAAGGGAAATTCCACACAGACACACTGGCCTGCTGGCTTCGAATTCCTGCTCAAGCCATAGCTACAAACTGTTTTGGAAGCAGGAAATAAAAACTACAGTGATTCACATATGAGAATGCGTAGAAGAGTTCTTTGTCTAGAACAATCAAACCCTGATAAACACCCTGTCTTATCCTCTTGCTTTATCTCTGTAATTTTCTTGACAGGGTGTGTGAACAGGAAATAATCATCTAATGGTTTTATCAGTTCGAGATTAGCCTGTATTCTGTGAACTACAAGAGTGAAAATAGGTAAGTTCTTGGAAATGTTTCATTTAATTAAACAGTAAACACTTTTACCAGAATCAGTAAAAACAGACATTTGTCTTTAGGATAAAAAACAAAATCCTCTTCTCCCTGTTAAATTGAGACTATTCTGGAAAGAAAAAAAAAAAAACTTTGAGGAGTTGGGAATGCTTTAAAAATATCTAGCCCCATTTTAGGAAACCCTGGTGGCGTAGTGGTTAAGAACTACAGCTCCTAACCAAAAGGTCAGCAGTTCAAATCCACTAGGTGCTCTTTGGGAACCGTGGGGCAGTTCTACCCTGCCCTATAGGGTCACCGATGGCAATGGGTTTTAGCACCATTTTAAACGAACAAAAACTATCACACTGTATCAATGTTTATAAAATGAAGTGGGTGTGTGTGGAAGGGGCAGTTCATATCTTCAGTTAATTTGCCCAGAGGCAGACAGCTTATTAAGGAAGTGCTTCAAGAGAGGTTAAGGGTGCTATCTATGTCAAAAGTTCCCCAGATAGCTCTCCAGCCGGATCCCAGAGGGGAGCTCTGGAGTCTAAGTTATGCCTCAGAGTTGTCCAAGCCTGAGGGAAGGGAGCCAGCTTTCATGCTCTGGTACCCTTCAGTCACTGGTTAAGGGCCCCTGGGGGAGGTCATAACCACCCAGGCACTCCCTGTCTGCGGGTAAAGAGACTCTTACAGCTTGGGGGCAGTCCTCCAAAAAAGAGCTCTGGGAGCTGGCTGTTAGAAGCAAAAGAACCTTCAGTACCAAACCCAGGACAAACTAAAATCAAACCACAAGGGATGGGAGAGACTCTGGACAGAACCCTGGCATTATCTGCTGTGATCATTAACACATGGGAATGCTGTAGATGAGGAGGTTACAAGAATCTCTGCCGTGGACACAAACTGAGCTGAGTCTACTGCAGGGTTCTCAACTACAGTTCAATTTCCAGTGACTTGGCAGTTCTCCACCAGCTACTCCTTGGAAATCCTGTGGGCAGTTCTACCATCCTATAGGGTTGCTACGAGTTGGAATCAACTCAACAGCAATGGGTTTTTTTCAATGGGCTTCTCCTTGACCTTTCCAGATGTTGTGGCCTAGCAGCTAGTCTCCTTGGTTAACTCCTCTATCTAGCCTCTCTCCCTAGAAGATCTCTTGTAGTCTCATCCATAACTTCCAGCCCTAACTCCACCCTAGAAGTCCCTGGCTGGTGCCAACACTTAAGCACTTGACTACTAGCCGAAAGGCTGGAGGTTCAAACCCACCCAGAGGCACCTTGGAAGACAGGCCTGGATCTGCTTCCAAGAGGTCACAGCCTTGAAAAACCCTATAGAGCAGTTCTACTCTGCACACATGGAGTCACCATGAGTTGGAGTTGACTTCACGGCAACTAGCAACCAACACCTCACCCTCACCTCCTGACCTCACAAAATCACCACCTGGAGGTTAACGGGCATCCCAAACTTAACATGTCCCAAACAGAACCCTTGACTCCCACCCTATTACCAAATTCCCCCAAAATGTCCTCCTCCCTTAGTGCTCCCCATCTTAGTAACTGGCATCACCCAGGTACTCCAGACAAAATTTCAGGGGTCATTCTTGATCTTGCTCTTTCCTTTCCCTCCCACAATCAAGCCACCAGCAAAACCAGTCAGTTTTCCCTTCTCTCCAATCCCACTGCTATCAACCTCCCCCAAGCTACCATCTTCTCTTGTCTATACCACTACCACGGCCTTCCACCTTTGCTCGTCTATTCACACAGGAGCCCAGTGGATCATTTTCAAATGTAGATCAGACCATGCCAATCCGTGGTGTGTAACCTTCCTGTGAGCTCCTGTTTGTTGCACTTGGCTTCTAATCATGACTTTCGCCTCTCTGAGCTCTTCTCCTACCCTCTCTCTCTGGCTCACTTCCCTTTGGCCATGACAGCTTTATCTCTGGCCCATGAACATCAACCTTTCTCTTGCCCTAGAGCTTGGCATTTGCCGCTTGCTGTTTCCCCTGCCTTTGGGTTACTTAGGTCTCAGCTCATATGTCCCCTCCTAAGCGAGAGATTTTCTGATGAAACTCTGCAACATATCCACCCACACACATATATTTATTACACGACCCTGTTTTGTTTCCTTTCTGGTGCTCATCAACATCTGACATCCTTCTGTCCATTTATTAGTCTCCTTGCACTAGATTATAAGTCCCACGTGGACAGCAACTGTGTCTGTCTTATCCACAGACACCTCCCCAGAACATAGAATAGTGGATGGCACGTTATAGGACTCAAAAAATATTTGTGGATGACTGGTGTCACAATCTTTAAGGAGTGGCGCAAATATTTACCAAAGTTTGTGAACGATTTGCTTTTTAGAAATTATTTATTTTTATGATTAGAGTCTCCTCTTACCCCCCAAGCCTGGAGCAGAAGGAGCCCCCAGAGCAGCCTGTATCCCCACAGTGCAAATCTATACACATAATATTGAAATTGCCTGATTACCCCACCTCCTAAGAGCAGGGATTGGGCCTCACTTATTCACCAAACACATGGTAGGCAAACAGTAAGTATTTACTGAATCAAAGAATTAATGAATAGATGGATAGATAAAATAATTATTTGTAAAGAAATCTGTGTCATTGCTCTTTCGGCTCAACAAGTTCCTCATAAAGCTCCTTTATAAATTATATCAATTGATGAACATTTGGAATGTTATAATCCTGAACATGGTCGGGAATGGTATCATTCAGTCTTTAGAAAGGAAATTATAGTTCCATATAAGATAATATTCTTTTTTTAAATAATACTTTATTGACTTTTTGGTGAAAGTTTATACAGCAAGTTATGTTCCCATTTGACAATTTCCACACAATTTGTTCAGTGACATTAGTTACGTTTATCACAATGTGTCAACATTCTCTTTATGTTCTTTTTGTTCCCTTTCTAGTACTCTAGTTTCCCTGCACCCTTATCTTCTCCTCTTTGCTTTTGAGTAATTGTTGACCTTTCAGTCACATACTGATGGTTTTTAAGTAGGGCACTGATCTTGTGAGTAATATCCTTTATTTTGTGTGCCACTCTGCTATTTCACTAAAAGATGACCTCGGGGATAGGCTCGGTTCTAGGTTAAAAGAGTGTCTCAGGGTGATAGCTTCAGGGAGTCCTCTATTCTCTACTGTTCCAGTTTGTTTGGTTTCTTCTTCTTCTTCTTTTTTTTTTTGATAAGAATTTGAGTTTGGCTCCATAGTTTTCTCCTATTCTATCCAGGACCAATTATTGTGACCCCGTTCAGTGGTAGTAGCCAGGCACCATCTAGTTCTCCTGGTCTCCGGGTAGATGAGGTTGTGGCTCGTGTAGACTTGTTTCTTCTCTGAACTTTTGGTTACCTTCTTACTATTTTCCTCCTAGTAAGTAGAGACCTGTAGTTGTGTCTTAGCCGGCCACTTACAAGCTTTTAAAACCCCAGACACTACTCACTTCGCTAGGATGCATATCATGATTTTTGTGAACTGTTGTCATTTGTTGTTAGATGCCATTGAGTCGGTTCTGACTCATAGCTACCCTGTGTACAACAGAACGAAACACTGCCTGGTCCTGTGCCATCCTCACAATTGTTGTTATGCTTGAGCCCATTGTTGTAGCCACTGTGTCAATCTATCTCATTGAGGGTCTTCCTCTTTTTCATTGACCTTCTACTCTACCAAGCATGATGTCCTGCTTTGTGAACTATGCTATGCCAATTTACTGAGTTATCCCAAGAGTCTATGGTCCTAAGCCCTCAAACCCAGAAAACCAAAGTTGGAAGGTGTTTGGTTATGTCTGAAGAGTATCCATATTTGTGTCTTCTGTTAATATATGTACCTGCACCCACATGTATGTATTTACATGTACCTATAGATACTTCTATCTGTTATGACCTACATACACACCTATACCTACTCTGTACACCAATTTTGTCTATACCCATCCATATATGCTCAGACACTCAGTTTTATTTCAGTTATGCTGTACTCACTACATCCACATATGGTGCCACTTTTCCCATCACCAAAAATAGCTAGTCTCTACTGTACAAAGCATACCATCCCCACCCCACCTCCTCTCCCTGGTAATTACCAATGAACATTGGTCTCTCTCTGTTTATCTATTCTTGTCTTCTTATAAAAAAGGGATCATACAATATTTGTCCTTATATGCTTGAATTATTTCACTCAGCATTATACCCTCCAGGTCCATCCATGTTAAGTTTCACAGACTCATCGTTGTTCTTTATGGTTGTGTAGTATTCCACTGTATGAATGTACCACAATTTGCTTATTCATTCATCCATTAATGGGCACTTTGGTTTTTTCCATTTCTTCGCTACTGTGAATAAAGCAGCAACAAACATAGGTGTGCATGTGTCTGCTCATGTCACTATTTTTAGGTCTCTAGGGTATATACTCTTGAACAATGCAGGAAACATCAAAAGAAGATAGAAGGAATACACAGAGTAAAGAGATAGAAGGAATACACAGAGTTACTGTACCAAAAAAAAAAAAAAAAAACTGGTTGCCATTCAGCCATTTCCAGAGGTAGCATATGATCAAGAGTCAATGGTATTGAAGGAAGAAGTCCAAGCTGCACTGAAGGCATTGGTGAAATACAAGACTCCAGGAATTGGCAGAATGCCAATTGAGATGTTTCAACAAACAGATGCAATAGTGGAAGCATTCCTTCATTTATGCTATGAAATGTGAAATGCAGCTACCTCGCCAACCAACTAGAAGAGATCCATATTTGTGCTCATTCCAAAGAAAGGTGATCCAATAGAATGAGGAAATTATCGAACAATATCATTAATATCACATGCAAATAAAATCTTGATGAAGATAATTTTAAAATGGTTGTAGCAATAAATTGACAGGGAACTGCCAGAAAATCAAGTTGGATTCAGAAGAGGATGTGGAACAAGGGATATCATTGCTCATGTCAAATGGATCCTGGCTGAAAGCAGAGAATAGCAGAAAGATATTTACCTGCGTTTTATTGACTATGAAAAGGCATTTGACAGTGTGGATCATCACAAATTATGGATAACATTGCGAAGAATGGAAATTCCAGAACACTTAATTCTGCTCATGTGGAACCTGCACCTACATCAAGAGGCAGTTGTTCAAACAGAATAAGGGGATACTGTGTGGCTTAAAATCAGGAAAGGTGTGCATCAGGGTTGTATATTTTCACCATACTTATTCAATCTGTATGTTGAGCAAATAATCCGAGAAGCTGGACTATATGAAGAAGAATGAAGGATCGTGATTGGAGGAAGACTCATTAACAACCTGCGATATGCAGATGACACAACCTTGCTTGCTGAAAGTGAAGAGGACTTGAAGTACTTAGTGATGACGATCAAAGACCACAGACTTCACTGTGGAATACACCTCAACATAAAGAAAACAAAAATCCTCACAACTGGACCGATAAGCAGAAAAGACTGAACTGGACCAATAACAGAGAAAAGATTGAAGTTGTCACAGATTTCATTTTACTTGGATTCACAATCAACGCCCATAGAAGCAGCAATCAAAAAATCAAATGACATATTATTGCATTGGGCAAATCTGCTGCAAAAGACCTCTTTAAAGTGTTAAAAAGCAAAGATGTCACTTTGAGGATTAAGATGTGCTTGACCCAAGCCATGATATTTTCTTTTTTTTTATTCCATCTCTGATTTCTTCTATTACCCAGTAGTTTGTAAGCAGAGTGTTATTCAGTTTCCATGTAATTGATTTTTTTTCCTTTTAATTGCCTCATATGCATGTGAAAGCTGGACAATGAATAAGGAAGACTGAAGAAGAACTGATGCCTTTGAAGTGTGGTGTTGGCGAAGAATACTGAATATACCACAGACTACCAGAAGAATGAACAAATCTGTCTTGGAAGAAGTACAGCGAGAATTCTCCTTAGAAGCAAGGATGGCGAGACTTCGTCTCACATACTTTGGACATGTTATCAGGAGGGACCAGTCCCTGGAGAAGGACATCATGTTTGGTAAAGTAGAGGGTCAGCAAAACAGAAGAAGACCCTTAACAAGATGGACTGACACAGTGGCTGCAACAATGGGCTCAAACATAGCAATCGTTGTGAGGATGGCAAGGACTGGGCAATGTCTTGTTCTGTTGTACACAGGGTCACTATGAGTGGGAACCTAACAACAACAACAGGGTATATACTAAGGAGTGGATATCCAGCTTCACCAGCACCATTTATGAAAGAGACTGTTTCTGCTCTGCCAAATGGACTTTGACCCCTTGTCGAAAATCAGTTGTCCATAGATGGCTGGGTTTAATTCTGAGTTCTCAATTCTATTCTACTGGTCTGTGTGTCTATCGTTGAACCAAAACTAGGCTGTTTTAATTACAATGGCTGTATATTGTCTTTTGATATCGGGGAGTGTGAGGCCTCCTGCTTTGTTCTTTTTCTTTCCATATGAAATTGGACATTAGTTTTTCCTTTTCAGTAAAGAATGTTGTTGAGATTGTATCAAGATTGCATTGTATCTGTAGATCGCTTTAGGTAGAATTGGTATTTTCACCATATTAAGTCTTCCAATCCGTGAGCACAGGATGTCTTTCCATTTTTGTAGGCCTCTTTTAGTAGTGTTTTATGATATTCATTGTATGGCTTTTACGTGCCTGGTTAGGTTAATTCCTAGGTATTTTATAGATTTGGGGGCTATTGTAAATGGTATTGTTTTCTCAATTTCTTTTTCAGAGTAGTCCGTCAGTGTAGAGGAACCCAACTGATTTGTGTGTGTTGATCTTGAACTCTACAATGTTGCTAAATTCTTCTATTAGTTCCAGCAGTTTTCTTGTGGAATCTTTGGGGTCTTGTATGCATAGGATCATGTCATCTGCAAATAGAGATAGTTCTACTTTTTCCTTTCCAATTTGGATACCCTTTATTTCTCTTTCTTGTCTTATTGCTCTGGCTAGGACTTCCAGGACAATTCTCTGAATATTCAGTAGAATTCTCCAGTGTAGCCATCTGGTCCCGAGGCTTCTATTTTGTTGGTAGTTTTTTGATGCCGTCTTCAATCTCTTCTTTTGTAACGTGTCTGTTTCATTTTTCTACCTCTGTTTCTGTTACTTTGGGTAGGTAGTTTCACAAACTTCATTTCTTCAGGTTTTCTAATTTGTCGGAGTACAATTTTTCACAGTAATCTGTTCTGATTTCCTTATGTTGGATCAGTTGTAATGTCACCAATTTCATTTCTTAATTTGGCAATTTGTCTCATCTGGTTTTTTTATCTTTTGTCAGTCTAGCCAGTGGTTTTGCTGACTTCATTGTTTTTCTACTTTCTGTTCCATTTATTTCTGCCCTGATCTTTATTATTTCCTTTTTTCTGGTAGCTTTTGGCTTCTTTAGCTCTTCCTTTTCTATTTGTTCAAGTTGTTGGTTTAAGTACATGATTTTTTATCTTTCTTCTTTTTTAATGTAGGCATCTATTGCTATAAATTTCCCCCTGAATACTGCTTTTGCTGCATCCCAAAGGTTTTGATTATGTTGTGTTTTCATTTTGGTTTGATTCCAGGAGTTTTTTAAGTTCACTTTTGATTTCTTCTATAACCCAATAGTTTTTTAGTAGTGTATTATTTAGTTTCCATATATTTATTTATTTATTTTCCTTAATTTTCCTGTTGTTGATTTATAGCTTCATACCATTATGGTCAGAAAAGATGCTTTGCATGATTTCAATCTTTTCAGATTTGTTGAGGTTTGTTTTGTGTCCTAGCATACGGTCTATTCTGGAAAATGATCCAGGTGCACTGGAGAAGAATGTGTACTGTTTTGATGTTGGGTAGAGTGTTCTATATACGTCTGTTACGTCCAATTGGCTTAAAGTTCTCAATGTCCTCAGTGATCTTCTTTTTAGCTGCTCTGTCTCTAATTGAAAGTGGTGTGCGGAAGTCCCCTACCATTATTGTGGAGTTGTCTATTTCTCCTTTCATATTAGCACTTGTTTCATGTATTTTGGTGCACTGCTGTTAGGTGCATATATAACTGTTATGTCTTCTTGCTCGATTGACTCTTTTATTATTATGTCATGCCTTCTTCATCTCTTGTAATAGATTTTAATTTAAAGTATATTTTATCTGATATCAGTATAGCCAGCCCTGATCTTTTTTTTTTACTGGTTACATAGAGTATTTTTGTCCATCCTTTTATTTTCAGTCTGTTGGTGCTCTTATATCTAAGGTATGTTTCTTATAGACAGCAAAAGGATCAATCTTTTTTTTTTTTTTATCCATTCGGCCACTCTGTGCCTTTTGCATGGAGCGTTTAAACCATTTACATTTAAGGTTATTACTGAAAACAAAGTGTCTACTTCACCCATTTTGCTATTTGTTTTTCAAGTGTTTTGTATCGTCTTTGTTTTTTATTCTGATTTGTCTGTTTTTGTTTGTATTTAGCTGTTTCTTGTGATGATCCTCTGTCTTCTGGCTTCTAGAGTTTCTGGGGAGAAATCTGCACTGATTCTTATGAAAGCCACTTGGTATGTTATATTGCATTTTTCTCTTGCTGCTTTCAAAATTTTCTCCTTGTCTTTGGTTTTCAGGAATTTTATTAGAATATGGTGTGGAGTTGCTCTTTTTCTGACTCTTTTAATTAGGGTTTGTGTAGCTTTCTGTATTTGAAGCCTTGGTTCTCTGTTCAGATCTGGGATATTCTCTTGGAAAATCATTTCTATGCCTTTATTGTTGTCATGGTGCTTTGATATTCCAATAATTCTAATGTTAGATTTCTTAATCGAATTCCATATATCCTTTTGAGTTTGTTCATTTTTCTTTTTCTCTTGAGACTTGATAAGGTCAACTATTTTTGTCTTCTAGTTCATTTATTCTGTCTTCTCTCTGTTCGACTCTATTGTTTCTTTTGCTTTTTCTAATTCAGTTGTTTTATTCTTCAGTTCCAGTAGTTTTGTTTTGTTTTGTTTTTGATGTTTTCAGTTTCCATGTTGAGGCTCTCATTTTTTCTTCCATTTGTTGCCTGATCTCCACTAGTTTGTTTTCTGTGTATTTTTGTTTTCTTTAAATATATTTAGCATCATAGTCTGAAAATTATCAATTATTTGCATTATTCCGGCCTCCACATGAGACATTTCCTCTTCTTCATGTTTTGCTTTTGACTGGTCCTTCTTCTCTTGTGATTTTTGTGTATTTTACTATTTTTTTTTTTTTTTGTTGTTGTTGTTGTTGTTGAACTTGGTCCATTTTGTTACCTTGTTTTTTTACTTAAATTTTGTAATCTGGTTTTTGTAGGAAAATTTTCTGATTGGACGCTCTGGTAGTGCAGGGTTCAAGCACACAGCTGCCAATCAAAAGGTCAGGGCCAACACTCACCAGCTGCTCTCCATGATAAAGATGTGGTAGCCTGCCTTTGGAAAGACTCACTGCCCTGGGAACCCCACGGGTCAGCTCCACTCAGCCCTACATGGTTGCTATGAGTCAGAATCAACTCAGTGGCAGCGGGTGTGGTATCTTCCCCTGAGCACCACTAGAGGGCACTCTTATCCTTTTTTTTCAGTGCTTGATCTCTCCAACTCTCGAACACCTCAGCTGTGGTCCGGAGTTCTGTGATCTTACTCTGTGCTTGTTTTTATTTGTTGTTCAGTGGGTTAGTTGCTCCACCCACTTCACCATCTTGCTCCGCCCCCTAAGATAAT
This sequence comes from Dugong dugon, assembly GCA_030035585.1. NCBI lineage: Eukaryota > Metazoa > Chordata > Mammalia > Sirenia > Dugongidae > Dugong > Dugong dugon. Next base: position 12,263,412 of record CM057480.1, on the reverse strand, counting down.
ATTCTTGAACAGTGCTTCTCAAACACTGTAGAAATGTTTTTCTTTGTATTTCCAATCTATTATGGGCTGATGCTTTAGTCTATACCCAGTTCAGTGGGTCAAGTCTACTGGCGGTGTGCTTGGACGTCACTGCAAAGCTTACTCTCTATTTCTGACTTATCTCCTTAGGAACCAGTAACTTAGCAGTCTGTAGACCACACCAGATAGAACTGATATAGATAACTGAAGAACTGCCCCAAAGGGTTTCCAAGGAGTGGCTGGTGGATTTGAACTGCCAACCTTTTGGTTAGAGCCAAGCTCTTTACCATTGTGCAACCAGGGCTCCTTTTTATGTTTTTTATTTTTTAATTTAATTTTATTTTTTTTACCCTTTCAAATAGCAAAATTGTTTTCACTACAACCCCAGATGATTCTGACACGCACCAAAATAGAGCCCGGAGGCGACTAGCCCAATAATTGTCAATTACAGAACAACCAAAAGAGGGTGAGGGAGAGCTTGGAAGGAAACAATTTTGGCCAAGTAGTTAGGGCTGCCTGAAGACTCCCTACTTAATTCCAAGGCGTTCTACTTGTCTGGGGTTTCTCATACAGTTTCATTAGAGAAAAGGATTCCACTGCTAAAAAATAAAACTGGGAAACCACTAACTTTCTAACTTACTTATTTTACAGAGGAGATGAAGTCAGAAAGATTACAACACTTGCTACACAAACCCTTGTCCCCAACATGGATTTTTCTTCGATTCTAAATGGGAAAGCTGAAACTCAGTGTTTAAAATAAAGAGGATGGGAGGAGAAGTGAAAGACTATATATAAAAACCAAATACATGTTACTTGAAGAACAGAAACATCCAGTGTCCTTGTTTTATAAACCTCAGTCATGTTGCCCAAATATTATCTCTGAGAGAGAGAAAAGATCTTTCCAAACCTTACAGGTAGCCAGTGGGGTTTGGTGTTTACTGCCCTAGTCAAGTACAGACATAATCGCAGTTCTGACTCATCACAATTTTTTAATCCATTTAAAAAAAAAAAAAACTTTCTAAGGTAACTTTCCTATTGTCATTTGAAATTTGGGTTAATGCTAAAGAAGTACACAGAGACACACACCTCATTTGCTCATGATCTCTTGGTAATTGTGGGTAAACATGAACACATGACAGATAAAGAAATCCATGCTTCAGTAAGAATTACTTAACTGTCTGTAGTTAATCTAAATTGTGTAATATAAACCCACTAAGCTATAAGTCAGGAGCTGCCTGGTTGCGCAGTGGTTAAAGCGCTCATCTGCCAACCAAAAGGTCAGTGGTTCGAATTCACCAGCTGCTCTGTGGGAGAAAGATGTGACAGTCTGTGTCTGTAAAGATCACAGCCTTGAAAACCCTATGGGGCAGATCTACTTAGTCCTATAGGGTTGCTATGAGTCGGAATCGACTCGGCTGCCCACAACAACTAAATAACACAATGAATATTTGTAGTATGGTTTTCATGCCCTCTGTGTAGATATCCTTTTTAATTCCACAGTTGCCTTAGCTACTCAAAAAGCTGCTTAAATGTCCTCACCTTTACTAAATAAAAATAAAACATGAATTCATTTGAATCATTGCAGCATTTAACTGTTCAAATCTTACAAATATCTTTTTTACCCTACTAATCACTTAGGTTCCGCATTCCCATTGCCATTGTGTTGATTCTGACTCATAGTGACCCTACATCTCCATAAATACTCCATTTCACTTACTATATTTATTAATGTTATTTAAAAAAAAAAAACCAGCACTTATATAGTAATAATAGTAAGAGAGCTTAGCAGGACAAAAGTTAATCACCACTTTAACTATGCAGAAGCCCTGGTGGCACAGTGGTTAAGAGCTTAGTTGTTAACCAAAAGGTCGGCAGTCTGAATCCACCAGCCCCTCCTTGGAAACTCTATGGGGCAATTCTACTCTGTCCTATAGGGTCACTATGGGTCAGAATCGACTGGATGGCAATCGGTTTGGTTTTTGATTTTATTCAGGTACATCAGGTTTACTATTTTGAAAAGGCACTAAAATAAACTGCTATGAACTCTACCACAAAAAGAAGTTAGAATTTCCTTGTACCAATAACGAGGAGTCTTTATTCCATTTGTAGAATTACAGTTAACTCTCCATCTTAGATGACAAGTTACAGTTCTGTCTGTACTCAACTAGACAGATTAAATAATTTAGGCAATTTTCAGTCCCATAACTAACTGGCAATGCAAAATGAAAAACCCTTTTCCAATTACAGGTAGTCCCCGACTTACAACGTATTTGAGTTATGATGAACCGCACATATAACCGTCTGTTTTTTTAGTACATCCTACTGTTAGAAATATGTACTACACACAGTGTTGCAGCGTGCAATCTGCTGATGTTATCATTTTCAGATGTTCACTCACACATGCTCAAAGATCAGATTTATAAAGATACTGATAATAAAAGGCAATAATAAAAAAAAAAAAAAAGAGGTATTCGACTTAACATCAAAACCGACTTCCAGTGAAGTTGTCTGAACAGAACTCCGTTGTAAATCGAGGACTACCTGTACTTTCCTCTAGATTTTTTTTTTTCTTGAAGTTTCTCTAATAGTGGTTCTTTGAGGGGAAAAAAAAAAAAAAAAAAAGTGGTTAAAATGAGATAGAATTCACACAGAGCAGCCAGAAACAAGAAACCATGTTAAAATGTGTTGGTTAAATGTTAATTCCTTAATTGTTGACACTAGGGACAGCTGGAAGAAGGGCATATGGGAACTCTCTACTATTTTTGCAGCTTTTATGTACGTCTAAAATTATGTCAAAATAAACATTTAAAAATGCACTGATCATTTGAGCAGTTTATTTGCTTAATCAACGTGTTTTCAGAATAAAGAAAGGTTTTATTTTTACAAAGAATAAATGCCCTTAATCTCACAGATACACCATGTGCTTTGGTCTTTTCCAGCCAGATGTGTCTTAGAAAACCATACACCATAAACAGAAAGTGTCAGTTAAATTGGTCAAATCACTGGAAAATAACACACATACATTTTTTTAAATAAAGTGAACAAAAAAGTTGAGGAAATCCTATAAGAAATATGACTTGCTTAAACCTATTACAGTACATACACACACACACACACACACACACACACACACACACAAAGGAGTCCAGTTTTCTAGTCTAAACTAAATGATTGATTTTATTCTTATATTACATTGTTATTGGTCTTCAATGGGAAATACATTTGGACTCAACAGAACAGAGATGGTTATCAAAGAAGGGACCTTAGAGAACATGTCGTACCCAAGGTCTAACATTTTCCAGGCCCAGAGGCAGGTAGATGAATGACAGGTGCAGAACAGCGAGTGGTGGGTTTTGGTCAAACCTGAAAAGGCAGGCCCTCCCTAAAGGGATTCACAACCACATTAAAACAAAGCAGAACAAAACAAAAAAAAACCTGCAAAGGACAAACCGAATGAATCTGCAGGCCACCCTGATGCCGCTCCTTTCATTTAACATATGAAGACCCTGGGGCCCAGAGAGGTAAAATGTGTCCAAGGCTACGCAGCACTTTTAGGAGAGAAAGGAGAACAGAGCTCAGCTCACTTCAGGGTCTAAATCTTAGAAGAAAAATCTGGGGTAGGGAAAGAGAACTTGTTGACATTGGCCCTTAGCCGAGGGCATACAGCGGTATAATAACCATTGATGGTTAAATAACTTTACCTCCTGGGCCCTGGGGGTGCTTACAGACATCCATTCATTCATCCTGGTTCCCTCGTGTGAAATAGGTAGGTGGTGTATTTTAACATCATCGTACTAGTGGGAAACAAAGACACAGTTGGTACAGAACCTACATCAGCAAGACTGTGTCCCCTCCTCAGGGCAAGTATTATCATGGCCTTGCTCCTGAGTCAACAGACTCCACATCTTCCTTGAGTAACTACTTTATACTTTAAGCACTTTGCTATTTTATATTTAAACAAGTGTTATGGATTGAACTGTGTCCCCAAAAAATATGTGTTGTAAATCCTAACCCTTATGCCTGTTTTCTTCTTACGTTAATGAGGCTGTATCAGCGTAGGGTAATCTCCAAGGAGGGCAAGAGAAGAAAGTCACAGAGGCTGAGACAAGGATTTTCCCCGGAGCAAACAAAAAAAGCCTTCCCCTAGAGCCCAAAAAACCCACTGCCGTGGAGTTGATTCCGAATCACAGTGATCCCATAAGGCAGGGTAGAAATGCCCCATAGGGTTTCCAAGGCTGTAAATCTTTATGGAAGCACACTGCCACATCTTTCTTCCGTGGAGCAGCTGGTGGGCTCGAACTGCCAACCTTTTGGTTAGCAGCTGAGCGCTTTATCCACTGCACCACCAGGGCTCCTCTCCCCTAGAGGCAGCGCCCTGAATGCAGACTTGTAGCCTCCTAAACTGTGACAAAATAAATTTCTGTTAGTTAAATCTCCCCCACTGTGGTATTTCTGTTATAGCGGCACGAGATAAATAACAAGCACGTGGGGGTAAAAAGAACCAGAACTTTTCATAGTATTCAGACCCTCTCTCACTCATCCCTCCACTATTTACTGACTACCTGTTACGTTAGACGCTCCCTTAAGAATTCATTTTCCTCTGGCTAATACTAACACAGGTTAGTCTGAGAATGCTGCTCTAAAATTAACCAGAATACATGGATATAGAGGCCGCTGTAACGTCCTTGGAGTCCCTGGATGATGCAAATGGTTCATGTTCTCAGCCGCTAACCAAAAGGTTGGAGGTTCAAGTCCACCCAGAGGCGCCTCAGAAGAAAGGCCTGGCAATCTACTTCTGAAAACTCAGCCCTTGAAAACCCGATGGAGCAGAGTTCTCCTGTGACACACGTGGGGTCACCGGGTCAGAATCCACTAGATGGTAACTGGTACTAACGTCCTTACTTTCACATTTTATTCCTGTTCAAACTCGTAGGCTTCATTATACAGGGAAACATCTGCAGACGTGAATGCAAAGTCTGCTGATTGCCTAAACTGCCACCGCGTGACAACGGTTATGATCTATTTGCGTGGATATGATACGTGCCTGTGTTAAACCAAACGCACGTGAGACCCGTATATTAAGGAGTGATATTGAAAGTGAAAGAAAAGTCCCCATCTGATGTGAAGAGAGAATTGATATTAAAAAGTCAGTGAAAATGACTGAAGTAACACACCTAATTTCTCTTTACTCATCGAACCCAAACATAATCAGTCAAGTTATACTCCCTATTTTTTGAGGGGGAAACCCTGGTGGTGTAGTGGTTAAGAGCTACGGCTGCTAACCAAACGGGTGGCTGTTCGAATCCACCGGGCGCTCCTCGGAAACCCTCCGGGGCAGTTCTGCTCTGTCCTCTAAGGTTGTTAGCCATCAGAATCGACTCGACGGCAATGGGTTTGTTTTGGTTTGGTTTATTTTCTGAGAGACAGAAAAGTACAATCGATCCTCATTATTCGCAGATCCATATTTGCTAATTTGCCTACTTGCTAAAATTTATTTGTAAACCCAAAATCAGTACTCACCATGCTTCTGTCATCGTTTGCGGACATGTGCAGAGTGGCAAAAAAAATTGAGTTGCCAGACATACGTGCTTCAAGCTGAGTTCAAACAAGGCAATGCTCTGCCTTATTTCAGCTCTCAGACTGTAAACAAGTGTCCTTCTCACGGTCTATGTTGTGCCACATTTTTTGCTTTTTTGTGTGTGCACGTGTGTGTGTGTCTGATTTCACTGTTTAAAACGATCCACAAGCATAGCGTGCAGTACTGTCCAGGGTTTCTAAGCACAAGAAGGCTGTGACGTGCCTTGTGGGGTGAATACGTCTGTTAAATAAACTTCATTCGAGCATGCATTACAGTGTTGTCGGCCATGAGTTCAGTGTTAATGAATCAATACATTAAAGTCTTTAAACAGACACACATAATACAAGGTTATGTATTGATCGGTTGACAAAAATGTTGTGACCAGAGGCTTGTAGGAACCTAACCTTGTATTTCACCAAGGAATAATGGTTCAGTATTCGCTAATTCAGTGTTCATGGCAACTTTATAGAACATATTATTGTTGTTGTGTTGCTGCTTGGTGCTGTCGAGTCGATTTCGACTCATAGCAACCCCACATGACGGCAGAAATGCCCAAGTAGGGTTTCTGAGGCTGTAATCTCTACGGAAGCAGATCACCAGGTCTTTCTCCCTCAAAGCCAGTGGGTGGGTTTGAGTCGCCAACTTTGCAGTTAGCAGCTGAGCACTTAACCATTGTGCCACCTGGGTTCCTTTATAAAACACAACTATGGTGAATATCAACTATAACAAACAGCAGGATGAACACAGGGATGAAGCCAACATCCTGCAAGTGGTTTTGGGAGATGGTGAGTAGATGAGCTGAGCTGGAGCTGAGGACCCTGGAGAGAAGCGAATGTTGGGTAAATGAATGAGTGGTGGCCTTCAATGCTATGGCCAGCTTGCGGAACACTTTAAGGAATTTGCACTTTATCTCAGATGCAATGACCTTCTTTAAAAGTTAAGAAATCTACATGTGAAGCATTCACTTATCACATTACATTAACCACTGGCCAACTCCTTCTGATAGAGATGAATCTACCCAAACTACATTAGAACATTCATGGGATTCAAGTGAACTGCATCAAGTGGCAGGAAGGACAGAAGAACTCATGTAAGGAAGGGGAATAAGAAAACCACCTCAAATAAAACAGAAGCCTTTGGCATGGACCTCAAAAAACGGCAACTTCCTTTCTCTCACCCCTATATCCATTTGGTCACTAAAACAAAACAATACAATACAAAATACACTGCTGTCGAGTCAATTCCGACTCATAGTGACCCTACAGGACAGAACTGAACTGCCCCATAGGTTTTCCAAAGAGCGGCTGGTGGATTCGAACTGCTGACCTTTTGGTTAGCAGCCCAGCTCCTAACCACTGTGCTACCAGGGCTCCACTTGGTCACTAAGTCCTGACTATTTTTTCTGCTAAATATGGCTCCTGTCTGTTCATCTATCTCACCCTCACTGCCAACACCTAGTCCAAGATTCTATCATCTCTAACCTGAACCACAACAATCACCTCCTAAATGGTCTCCCAATTTCCAAAACACACCCCCACAAAAGACAACAAAATAAATCTGTCTCCACATAGCAACAAGAGCTCTCTTTTTAAGTAGGAATCTGATCATGTCACTTCCTGGTTAAAAGTCTTTATCAGCCTCCCATTTCTCTCAGGATAAAAGCAAAACTTGCCAAGCCCTGCAAGGCGCTCCGTGTGATGGATGTCCCTACCTCCCTAGTCAGCTGTCTGTCAAACCAGGTGACTGAGCTCCCCTCATCTTCTGCCCCAGGGCTTCTGCTCCTGGATGCCCCGGGGCCTTTGCTCCTGGACTCAAGGCCAGATTGGTAAGGAAAGGCCTGGAAGGCTCATTCTTCAGGTTTCAACTCAAGTGTGTATTCTCTAAGGAAAGCTTTGCTGACCTCCTTAACAGGGTCACAGCCACACCAGGCACTGCCTTATAGTTCTTGATATAAGGCAACATTTCAGTAAATACATACATCTATCTCCTTTAGTTTACCGTATAATAGTTAGGGACAGGGATGACAGCCTGTTTGGCTCACTGTTGAAACCCCAGCCCTAGTATAGTATTCCTCGTTACAACACAAGAGGTAATCAATAAAAGATTGCTGAATGAATGAACAAATCCCAAGTAAAACATGATTGGGAAGCTCCATTACAGCTGAAGTATCATTATTTTGATATAGACTGTAATGATAATGAATAAAATACCATCAAATGATAAGTTTGCCCCAGCTGACCAGTATCCAGTGATTACAGAAAGTTGATTTGACAAAAATCTCTTTATAAACATGTGGAAGCCACAAAGTAAATAATACATTTTAAAAAAAAAGTTGCCATTGACTCGATTCCAACTCCTGGAGACTCGTGTGTGTCAGAGTAGAACTGAACTCCATAGGGTCTTCTGCTTTCTGAAGCAGATTGCCAGGCCTTTCTTCTGAGGCACCTCTGGGTGGGTTCAAACAGCCAACGTTTTACTAGCCAAGTGCATAACCATTTTTGTCAATTACATTGATTTTAAATAGGAACTACCTCAAGCGTACACGCCCAGGACAATATTGCCTCATATGCATGCAAAAGCTGGATGATAAACAAGGAAGACCAAAGAAGAATTGATGCCTTTGAATTGTGGTGCCAGCAAAGAGTACTGAATATACCATGGACTGCTAAAAGAACAAGCAAATCTGTCTTGGAAGAAGTACGACAAGAATGCTCCTTAGAAGCAAGGAAGGCATGTTATCAGGAGGGATCAGTCCTTGGAGAAGGACATCATGCTTGAGAAAGTAGGGATCAGCGACAAAGAGGAAGACCCACAGCGAGATGGACTGACACAGTGGCTGCAACAATGGGCTCAAACATAACAAGGATTGTGAGCATGGTGCAGGACCAGGCAGTGTTTCGTTCTGTTTCACATAGGGTCGCTATGAGTTGGAACCGACTTGACGGTACCTAACAATAACGAGAAAAAGTGCATATGGACACTTCCATCAAGGGTAGCTTTACGAAAGCCACAGTCTTCACTGATGAGTGTTTACAGGTTTGGGAATGGGCATTCTTTTGGTTATACTGCTGGGACGTAGTTGAAAGGAGTAATGGTGGAAGAGGAGATCCGGTTTCCACTTACAGCTGAGGAACCTCAGGAAACTCCCTGAATCTCTCTGAGGATTAGTTTCCTTGTACCAAAAAAACAGTAATAATAATATTCCTATGACAAGAACAATAAAAAAAATAAAGTGAGATAAAAGTGAAGCCCCTTTAAAACTGTCAATAGCCATAGAAATGTAAGTTATTATGTTATTATGATAACTGTTGTGTCTATTATCATTGGTACTATCATTATTATTACTTCAGTTTGAAGAGTTAGCCATGCTTATTTTAGATCATTTGTCTGTATTCACTGATTTTTAACTCATTGGGGAGAAACACGAGGCATAAAATGAAAAAAAGAAAGGTTTTATCAATGTTGCAAATAGTATCCATCTTAATTGGTTTTAAACCTACTATTGTTTAGGGCTTGCTATTATAAACACTTTAGTATATTAATTTAATCCTCAAGACGATCTTGTGAGGTGCAGAGTACTGTATCTCCAACTTACAGATGAATAAAATGAGGTACTAAAAAATTAACTTGGCGGAGATCTCATGTCTAGTAATAATAAAACCAAAACCAAACCAAACCTACTGCCATCGAGTCGATTCCGACTCACCGCGACACTATAGGACAGGGTAGAACTGCTCCATGGGGTTTCTAAGGAGCAGCTGGTGGATTCGAACTGCCGACCTTTTGGTCAGCAGCTTGAGCTCTTAACCACTGTGCCACTAGGGTTCCTTAGTAATAATAGCAATACTAACAAGAGCAAATGTTTCCATGGAGACTACCCTGTGCCAGCACTGTTCCAAAGTGCTTTCTACACACTAACTTACATAATCCTAACAAATCTATACGGCAGCTACCATTACTGTCTCCATTATTACACACGGGGGCCATGAGGCCCAGAGAGGTTAAATAATTTGCCCAGGTCACACAGCCAGTAAGTGGCAGAGGAGGGATCTGAGGCCAGGCAATCTGGCTCCAGAGCCCTCCCTATTAATCTAATGCTATCCCAAACCCACTGCCGTCGAGTCAATTCCAACTCATAGTGACCCTATATAGGACAGCGTAGAACTGCCCCATAGGGTTACCAAAGCTATAAATCTCTATGGAAGCAGACTACCACATCTTTCTCCCGCAGAGCAGCTGGTGGTTTTGAACCACTGACCTTTCGGTTAGCAGCTAAGTGCTTAACCACTGCACCACGAGGGCTCCTTAGATCTAATGCAGTACTAACGTTCGCTTATTGGTGACATTTATGCAGCTCTCTATTGGCCTAAGTGAATTTTCTAGATACATGTTTACCTCTTTAATAACCAATTACTACTTTAAATTCATTTTTTTTCCCCTAAAATTAACAATTCTCTGCCTTTTAGGCAAAATACGCTAAACACTGAGTAACCTTTTCCTGATGACCCAGGGGGGATGTATGGCAGCTGTGCTTTATCCGTCCTTCCTCTGTGTTTTGTTTTTCCAGAACAGGGGTTTGGGGGTTTCTTTTTAGATGCCAGCCTGTCAATTGTCATTTTGTCACTTTCAATTTGCAACTTTGACTGCTGAGGGCTGTGAAGCTAGCATCCGCGTCAACTATAACTATTTCTAATGTGAGATTTCATAAGCTCTGAGTCAACGCCAACTCCATGGACTGGCTTGCATGACCTTTATTATGACTACAGCAGATTTCAGCTGAGAGGAGGGCAAGACTGACTGCAGATAAGTATGAGTGATTATTCCAACAAATAAGAAACCATGTATTTTACTCAGTGCTCATTTTCCTGGGCTTTTTAAAATCATGATACTTACTAGACATAAACTGGAGCATGTTGAAATCTCACTTTCCTCAGGAAGAACAAGTACTTCAAACATGTAAGACTCATTCCCAAATCCAAACCACACGCCGTATTCCTAAGCAGACACTTTCTATCCCCTCCCCGGATTTATGTTTACCTGTCTACTTGTTTCTTCGCCCCAACTAGAACGTCACACAAATAGCTAACACATGTCATTTCTTATGTCCCAGCTGCTACTCTAAGAAATTTTCCTATATTAATTTCTTTAATCCTCACAAAACCCCATTTCACAGGTGTATTAAAGTACAAAAAAGATGAAGTAATTTACCAGACACATCTAGCAGTGAGAGCTGGGATTTAAACCCAGGCAATCTAGCTCAAGAGTCTGTGTTCTAAGGACTCAGCTACACTACCCCTGAGAACAGAAGTTTTAAGAGAACAGTGACTTTATTCTGTTCATTGCTGAATGCCCAGCTACTCAATAAATATTTGTTGACTGCCTGAATGACTTTCCAACTCCTCTCTGCCTAGCCAAATACTAAACTCCGCTCCCTCTGACTTCAGCCTCAAAGCTTGACTGGTTCTGACAGGCAGAGTAACATTCCAAACCCTTCTTTCCCCTCCTCAAGTCTTTCCTGGTTGCACTTCCTTTGACTCACCCTCATCTGGCATGAGGCACGGGCCCATTGGACAGTCAATAAATACTCATTGAATGAAGGAGTCTCTGACCTGTATCAGAGCTTCTGCCACAAACAAAAGTTTGTGATCAAGTAGTATAATGATAGGATGGCGTCCTAAAACTTGCATTGACTAAATCAAAAGTTTGATTTTTACAATACATTAAGTTGGCATAATATAGTTCTTAATGTTTATGTTCTACCTCCCAGTATGGTGAGAAGTGTCTGAGGGCTTAAAAGCTTACTAGTGCTATCTAATATACAACTATTGGACTTTATTCATCTGGAACAAAAGAGAAAGAAGGAAACCCAAGAATCACAGAAGGAACTGGACTACAGGACAGATTGTCTACATGAATCAGTGCCTCCACCACCCTGAGGCCAGAAGAACCAGATGGTGCCTGCCTACCGCCACTGAATGTTCTATTCAGGAGTGTAAGACAGAAATCCTGATAAAAAGGGATAAAACTGTGGAACAGAACTTCCAATTCTTAAAGAATCCAGACTTACTGGACCTGTTGAGGCTGGAGGAGTACCCAAGACTATGGCCCTGAGTTGCTCTTCAAACCTTGAATTGAAACTACCCCTGAAGTCACCTGTAAACTAAGTAACAGTGTAGCCCAAAGAATCAAGATTGTCACCCTCGAGTACTGCGTCACTTAAAAAAAAAAAAAAAAAAAAATCTATATAGGACCAAAGGTTCAACAGCTCTTTTAAAGCATAGATGAGAAGGTCGGGGGCAAGGAGATTAAGTAAATAGAAGTAAAACAACTAAACCAGGAATAATGAGAATGTTAACATGATGTGGAGAAGTTAACCAATGTCGCTGATCATGATGTCTGGAAACTACGGAATGGGAGTGGGTTTTGCTAGGTGTATTTTCAACAAAAATAAAATTTTTAAAAAAGTCTGATTATTACCTTTTGTGAGCTAACCACAACCTTCAGTGGTTTTGCTTTTTTAAACATGTGAAAACTTGCTAAGTATAAAGCACCGTGCACTTGGTAGGAATTATGTGCATTTAATCCTTACAACAATCCGATGAGGTAGATGCTATTATGAGCCACTGCACAGAAAACGAAGCTGATGAAAGGTTAAGCAACTTACAGTGGATCAGAAAGCTAAAATGCTGGAGCAGTGATTCAAGTCCACATATGTCTAACTCCAGAGCTTAGCTCTTGCAAACCACTTGGTACTCAATTCTGTTTCTCCAGTTTAAACGTACACCATGTCATAACAGCTCTCCTCACAATGATTATGGCATGAAATATAAACAGTAGATTGAAATATAGTTTTCAACTACTAAGGGTCTTGAAATCAAAGTAAATCCTCTAAATTCAACATTCAGCTTTTATAAGCAAAAGCTTCAGTGGCCAGAAGTTATTTCTGACTTTTCTGGAACTAATAAGGATGCCGTGAAAGTAAGTTCTCATTTTAGAAATCCATTCGTTTAAAAAGTATTTGTTGTTGTGGCAGGTCTGGCCACCTGGTGGCAGGTCGTTGGAGTTTTAGGGGTGCCAGTGATTGGACTAGCTCACACAAGCAGCCTCTTTGGGCATATCAAAACAAAACAAAACGAGAAGCTAGGACACAGTAAACAACAAGCATAAAATAAATAAATATAATAACTTACTGATGGCTTGGAGACAACAGTCAATATCAAATCACGTAAAAATTACTTGTTCAGCATCTGCTATGGATAGGTGCTGGGAATATAACAGTGGGGAGCAAGACAAATAGGCTGGGGCCCTCACTGAGACAGTCTAGAGGAGGAACCAGAAGAGCGGTCAGGCAACACAACACACAATGACTGGGGACCGAGACTGGGGTGGGGAGGGTGCAGACAAGGGCATCCATCCCAGGCTGTGTGAACAGCAGGCAAGATTACTACACAGGACTCAGTGTGGTCTGGAACAACCAAGGTGGACCTGCTGATGGAAGGCCTAAGGAGTGTGGGTTGGGGTGATGGGGAATCTCTGCAGGACTTTAAGCAGGGGAGTGGAGCATCCTTATGTGCATTTTAGAAAGATTAGTCTAATAATGGCGGGGAAAACGGATTAGACAGGCCCAGACCTTAATCAGGAAAGGCAGACAGCTGTTGAATTTAACCAGGAGACTGGTGGAAATTGTAGGATTGTAGGAATGAAGACACTGATGTGGGGATTGATTTGAGAGCTATTAAGAAGCCATAGCCTTGACAATTGATGGAGATGTGGAGGAAGAGGCATTGTCAAGGATCTTGACCAGAAGGTGGTTTTGGTAACTGAATAGACTGTTGTGTCCAGGATAAGGAATCCAGGGACAGGAGCAGTCTGGTGGAAGGTGGGGGATGATGAAGTTCAGGCTTGCACATGTATGTGGTTAACTGGCAATTGGATTTTGGGGTCTGGCGCTCACTGGAGCCATCTGTGCTGGAGATGGAGGCTTTCCAGTCACCCGAAGGCAGATGGTACCTGAAGGCAGGGAAGTGGAAGGGCTCGCCCAGGTGGAGAAGAAAAACAGAGGGGCCAAGTTGGAGCAGCGTCACTTGGAGGTAAGGTAGAAAAGCGACGCCCATAAAGGAGATTAAGGAGTCTCCAGAAGTGTCGGAGCAGATTAGAAGGGGCACGCTCCGGCCCTTTTTAGCAACTGGAAGGGCCAGCAACCACTGCTGACGGGCACTTTCCCACCATTCAACCGCCAATGCCAACCCATTCCGCCGCGAGGAAACGGAGGTTCACATCATGACTCATCTATCCAAGGCAGCCTGCATCCTCTGCCCCTGCCTCCCGTCGGGGGAAGCCGTCTCCGAGGCCTCGGCGCCGCCGCACAGGGGCCTGTGGCCATTCCCCGGAGACCGTGCCTCCAACCACGCGCCGGCCCAGCGGAGCACCGGCCCCTTCCCCACTCACCGCGCAGGAGGGAGGGCCCCTCCTTCAGGTCAGCCTCCAAATTGTCCTTCTCATCCTCTCTGCCTCTTTCACCCGGTACTCCGGATCGGGGGTCGTGCTGTCTCAGCCCGCCCGCGCTCCCTCAGCCCACTTTCAGTCCCCTCAATCACTGGGGCACCACCGTCAGCTGCACCGTTGGTTTTTCAGTCAAATCCTCCTTTAGGCCAACCGGCGCTGGCTGAACCAATGCCCGCACCTCTTTCTCCGCCTCGTCGGGGCGCCCCGGCCAATCCGGAACGGCCGTGTTGCGGAGTGCCGATCGCCACAGCGACGGGGGACGCCGGCCTCTGAGTTGCCGCAGCAACCAGAGAACGCGCTGGGTCTAGCCCCTGCTAGGAGGAAAGAAGGGAGGTGGTGCTTAGGTCTGCGTTGCAGCCACCTCACCTGGACCTGAACAGAGCTGCGTGGTTGCGGACAGGTCGCCTACATGCTGGATTTTTCTGGATTTAGAGTGCTTAACCTTTGGCGTTTGAAATAAAATAGGTGGGAAAGAGCAACTTCATCTTAGGATGGTTCAAGAATTTCTATGAAGGACTAAAAACCAAATAAATCCTCTTCCAAAGCAAAAATTAATTTGAAAAGGGATCCGTACATGTCGCATACTTTTCACCTATCATGAAACACATGTTCAGTTACCGAAACACACTGCATATGAGAATATGGTGTAGTAAAAACAAGGGCGACCTCGGGTTCAAGAGGTCTCTGTGGTACATGTATCAGCTAGTTCATTTTGTGGCCTTGGGCAACTCAGCTCACCTTTTGTGAAAGTCTGAAGCTTCTTTTAGAAAAAAAGGATTGCATTAAGTGAAACTAAAAAAGATACTTAACTTTGTATTATTTAAAGATATTTAACTTCCAATTTTTAAAAATGAAGGATATCTAGTATTTATCGAGTGCTCATTTTGTGCTAGGCACTATTCCAAGCTTTCTTTGTATTATTTCCTTTACTCTTCACAAAAATTTCATTTAGTAGTTATTATTTCTATCCTCGTTTAGATTTGTAGGAGCCCTGGTGGCGCAGAAGTTAAAGGTCAGCAGTTTGAATCCAGTAGCTGCTCCTTGGAAACCCTACGGGGCAATTCTACTCTGTCCTATAGGGTTGCTAGGAATGGGTTTGTTTTTTTTTGGGGGGTGGGGTAGATTTGTAAAATGGGGACACAAGAAGTCTCCTAAGTCGCCCAAGGTGGCAGAGCTAGTAAATGATTGAAGCAGGGTAGAATTTGACTCTAGAGCTCAGTCGTAACCATGCTGATGCTCCCTTGACAGGACCCTACTCAATCCCATTTTAATATCACTCCAAATACCTATTAGTGCATCAACTCCCAAAACTTGATTCCAAACGACTACAGTGAGCCCTTACCTAATGTTTCTCTGCTGTGAATAATAAAAACAATAGGTCCAATGGGATGCCAATACTTAGGTTTGGGTAATAGAAAACATTTTTTAAATTAAAATACCAAGGTCCTCCCTCGAAAATAACGGAGAAAGATGAGACAAAACCTGAAGTGAAGGGCGCCCAGCGGAGCGCATTGAATTTCGGAGAGCATAAATTCAGCAGAATTGACATCACCAATCAAAAAACAAACAGGTGACAGGGGCAGGAAGATGACCCCGAGAAGAGAAACTACTCTGTACACACGTTTAAAATACTGGACAGTGGGGCAACTGAGTCCATCGAACTTCACACTGAGTACAGAATGCGCTTCCCATCTTGCTACTTCTCAATAAAACCTTGGTTTTGGCCTTCCTTGAATTTAAGTAAAAGTTGTGTGGAAGTTGTAAGAGGCATGAAAGACACCAACCTCTAAGGGGCAGATGCACTATTGTCCCCAACTGTTAAGGGTCCGTACTGTGCTTGGCAGTGCGGATATACAGATACATAAGACCCCGAAGGGGTCATGCTTGCACCAAGCTCGTAGCCTCTGTGATAGGACCTAACTGCTCCTTTTTCTGTTTCCTAATACCCCTCTTCCTATCCTGATATGAAATTCAGATATTGTAAACTACACAGTTCAAAGCAAAGGAGTATAATGTCCTAATTATAACATAAAAGACCAATAACAGTAACTTAAATATGGATCGAAATATGCAAGATCAGGTGCCTGGGAAGGTGTAGCTGCCTCTTCTCCGAACCACCCCTTTGCCTCCGGACTTCTCTGGGGCCAGCAGCCTCCCGACCAGGGGCCCGGCCCGCGGGCTCAGCCGACGAACATGGGCTCCGTGTCCAACCAGCAGTTTGCAGGTGGCTGCACCAAGGCGGCGAAGGCGGCGGAGGAGGCCCCGGAGGAGGAGGCCCCGGAGGACGCGGCCCGGGAGGTAGAGGAGCGGCAGCTGCTGCATGGTGCCGTCATCTCTGAGTGGTTCAACTTGCTCATGCGGTTCGGCTTCCAGTCCATGACCGCCCGAGCCGGGGTCGCGCTCCACACCCCGGTGGACGTCTTTGTGCACCAGGGTAAGCTGCACATGGAGGGCTTTCGCAGCCTGAAGGAGGGAGCGGCAGTGGAGTTCACCTTTAAGAAGTCTGCTAAGGGCCTGGAATCGACCCGTGTCACAGGGCCCAGCAGGATGTTCTGCATTGGTAGTGAGAGACGGCCAAACGGGAAGAACGTGCAGAAGCGCAGGTCAAGAGGAGGCCGGTGCTACAACTGAGGAGGTCTAGACCATCATGCCAAGGAATGCAAGCTGCCACCCCAGCCTAAGAAGTGCCACTTCTGCCAGAGCATCAGCCATATGGTAGCCTCATGTCCACTGAAGGCCCAGCAGGCCCCTGGCTCACAGGCAAAGCCAGCCTGCTACTTTCAGGAGGAAGAAGAGATCCATAGCCCTGCCCTGCTCCCAGAGGCCCAGTATTGAGCCACAGTGGGTGGGATCAATCCTTTTGCTATCAGGAAGTTTTAAGGAGCAGGTGTCAATTGGCAGAGAGTGGAGAAAGTGGGATAGGGTGGGTAGGGGGCAGCTGGCACTGCCATGTATCTCAGGCCAGGGTCCACAGCATCACCCCCTCTTCCTTCTTGGTGGGGGGAAGGAGTGAAGCAAAGGAACTCCAACCATCTTTATCCAAATGCAAGTGAGGGCTTTCAGGAGAAATCCCCCTAGAGCCTGCCAGCTTTATCTGAAGCTCCGTTCCAGAATCTCGGACTTTTGAAAGTGGCGTGGATAGCGAAGTTTTCCTTTTAAAGAAGGGTATCTAATTTCCCATGCCTTAGCACGAAAAGATTAATTTAAGCATGATACCAGTCTGATGGACCCAACCCAAAAGCCACAACAGTCTGTGGGAGGGAATCTCTTAGGGGTGGGGCAGGGTTTTTCCATGTCTTGTCTTCTCATAACCCACTCTTGGGACAGGGTGCTGGAACTGTCCCAAGCAATGGGTTGTGGTGAGAGGCAAAACGGGTGGTTGTGAAACAGCTGCAGACCTGCTGCTCTTAAGCTTACACCCACCCCATTCTGGGCCAATACAATTTTATTTGCTCCCTTGGGTAACTGCACCTGGGGTCCCACTTTCTGCAGAATGCCAACTGCACTAGCTGTATGCGAACGACGTACCTTCTGCATTTTAACTTTTTTTTTTTTCCTTAATATAAATATCCTGGTTTTGTATTTTTCTAAGGCCCTCATTCCTGCACTGTGTTCTCAGGTACCCGAGCAATCTCAGGGATAAGCTGGCAGCAGCTCCAGGTCTGCACAGCAGGAATACTTTTTGTTGTTGCTTTATCACCTCAGAGAACAACTATGTGGAGTATATAGTCTATTGAACTACCTCATTTTTGCCAATTAGAGCCGGCTTTTCTGCCACAGTGTTCTCTTGAAACCCCTCCACCTTGAAAATGTGCCATGGGAGACTAGGTTTTTATTGGGTTGCCCCATAACTTGATCTCCTTCTACTGGAAGATTGGGAGATCGTGTGAATGGGAAGGTGGTGCAGAGAGGTTAGGCAAGGCTAGGCCAGGTGAAAGGCTCAGAGAGGAAGCCAAGGTTAGGTGACAGTTGTCTATCAATGTAATAAGGGGCTCCCGTTCCAAATCTTTAATCCTAGTGCGCAGGACTCACTTCACATACCAGATCCATCCTCCACTGAATTAGGCTAGACCTACCATGCACAGCAGGGGGTGTGTGTGAGAGAGAATCTGAGTCGGTAGCATAGGTTTTAAGATACTTCTCTACCCATCCTGTGCTGCCCAGGGATGGATACATGAAGCAAAGACTAAAATCCTTAACCTTTTTATAAAATTCTGAACTTTTCCTGCTTGGCTTCCAGAGAGACCCATAAACAAGGGCTTTCTACTGGTGCCCGGAGCTAGTGTCCTGACCTGCTGACAGTGTCATGGTAGCTAAAGGAGAAAGCAGGCTTTGTTTACACGCTCTGAGACCACTGCAAACCTACCTCACCGTGTTAAAATGGGGCAAATGCAATAGAACGCATTGGGTGATGTGTGTCTGATCCTGGGTTCTTGTCTCCCCCGAATTATTGTATTTGTCTGGGTTTTGCAAAACTTCACAAAAAAATTCGGTGATCGCTAGGTGGCCTAGTTTCTGTACATATAACGTGTTGGTCTTTCTCTAGTTCTTTTGGGATTTTTATTGTTTACAAACTTCTTTTGTATTGAAAGAAAAATAGCCAAAGCATCTTTGACAGAAGGTTATGCACCAGGCAAAAGGATTTGCAACATAAGCTTGGGAACCCTTCTTCTTGAAGTGGGGGCCTTGAACCATCCTCTTTTGTGTTCCCCTTCCCATTTCCTCTCTTGAACTAGATCTTCTGTCCTAAAAATTTGACTCCTACCCGACGTCCTCCCCAGCACTCCCCTGAAAGCCACACATATACACATTTAATTTGGGGGATGTCTCCACAACTTTTAAACCTTTTGTTCAGAAAACCTGAAGCTAGGAATAGTCCATCCCTCATTTCCAGCCTTCCGAGTCAAGACCAGTCCTTGGTACGATTCATGCCAAAACTTATTTGTATTTGGATGGACCAAAGCTACTTAATCTCCCGTCATAGGGTAGACAGAAGCAGTGCGGGGCTTCCACATAGGAAGTGGGGGTGGGAGACCAAGAAAGGGAAGATGAATTTACTTCCAAGTCACTCACGAACTTTTACGCAGGTGCAAGAAACTTATGTCAAAGTGGCCACAAGACTGTATAACAGGAGACGGACAAATGTAACTCCATGTTTATTGCTAGAAACCAAAGCTTTGTGAGAAATCTTGAATTTATGGGGAGGGAGGGAAGGTAGGAAAGTGTATACCTGTCTGTTCTTTCCCTGGTGCCTTCACCTCATTCCTGAACTAGGGGACTGTGAGCCCCAGTGGGCTTTGGTGACCCTCATCACTGGGGTATGTTTATTTGATGGTTGATTTTGCTGTACTGGGTACTTCGTTTCTCTTCTATCATTTTGTAACACATGCCTATCCTTTTGCCTTCCTGTCTCTTTTCCCTGGGAAAATACAATGAATAAAGACTTACTGGTACTGGAAAAAAAAAAAAAGAAAAGAAAGAAATATGCAGGATCAACTTAACAGGATCAAAATTTCTAAAAGCTCCCAGTTAACAACTGGTCTAGGACTAAAAAAAGGGTACTTAAATACACACACACACACACACACACACACAAAGTGGAGGAATGGCACTGATCCGGTAGACAGGAAGCAGAAGGCAGAATACAATTTGAAGTAAAAGTAGAACTTAAATTGAGCTCTGAAAGAACAGCAGAGAAGCAGAAAGGAAGATCTGCCAAACAAGAGGAATGTATTCATTAAAAGCATAGACAGAGGAATCCTGTAAAGGTCATCCACAGAAAGGACTAGACACTCAAAAGATCAGCTATAAAAAACTCAAACTGTACTGTGAAATTACACCTCAAGTTACCGAAATTATGTAAAGGAACAATAAAATTCAATCTACTTATTTAAACATAGTGAACACTGGAAACAATTCATATCTTCCCTCCTCAACCTCATCTGGAAAAAAAAAAAACAACTTTGAATAACAAAGCAACAAAAGAAAAGTAACAACACAAAAGCCAACCAAGTCTCAATAAATCTGATTTTTAAAAAAATCAAACAAATCAGGGTTTAAACAATTACTTGGTGGGCAAGAACAGAAATGAATTAGAAGCTGAATTTTTCTTTTTGCCCTCTCCTAAAAAAAAAAAAAGGCCTCAAAGTTCTGTAGATGGGGCTTATAAATCGACTTAAGGTTTTTTCCTCTAAAGTAAATATAAATAAAACTTTCTAATGAATTTTCCAAAAACCTAAGTTTTTCTCTTCATCACACTCCCAAAGGTTAATGAATTCATGGTGAGATACCAAAGTCTTTTCAGAGCAGAAGACACAGGAGGAAGGTGTTACGTACACGCCAAATGGAAAACAAACCAAGATCTGTCCCTTGCTATAAAACATTCATAATAAAATTAGCCATTAAAAACAAGAGCAAAACAAGGCTTGAGTCTGTCAGAGGTCACTATTAGCACACAATCCATTAAACATGACATAGCAAAATTCCTGAACAGATGCATCCTAAGATAGGGGAAGAAAGGACCAGACGATTTTTATAAAATTTTGTATTTCTCAACTATCAAAGTCATTGTGAAACACACACTATTTTGTTTCATCTTCTTTCCATACTGTTTCTTCTTTTCTGTCTTCTTTCAACTAACACGTGAGTATTACCTGCTGCCACTGAGTTGATTCCAGCCCTACAGGCCAGAGTAGAACTGCCCCATAGGGTTTCCAAGAAGCAGTTGGTGGATTTGAACTGCCGACCTTTTGATTAGTGGCTGAGCTCTTAACCACTACGCCACCAGGGCTCCACATGAACATTAACCCACTGCCATCGAGTTGATTCCGACTCATAGGAGGCAGGAAATAGGAATGACTCTTTTTCCTTTATCCCTTGCAACTCCTCAAGCTAAGAAAGATATACAAGCCTCCCAACGGTCCAAATACAAAGTAAACAAAATGACAAACAACTAATTCAGTAGACTTTTATTGCTCTTTAAAACTTCAGTAATATTTCCAAAAAATAGTTTTCTTCTAACAATCATGAAACAAATTTGAAAGGCAGGATCATTCACATTATAGACTTGTTAGAGACTTGTACTTCATATAAATGAAAAATATCAGTTCTCCATTTAAAATGTTTAATTTACTTTGGATTTTATTACAAAAAAAATTACCACTGTAAATATAAAAGTCATAAAAATTGGAACTGTACTGTGAAATTACACCTCAAGTTATCAAATATTATATAAAGGAACAGTAAAATTCAATCTGTTTATTTAAATTCAGTAAACACTGGAAACAAATCACATCTTCCCCATCCCCGCAAAAAAAAAAAAAAAAGCCAACAACAAATAACCTTGAGTAAGGAAGCAACAAAAGAAAAGCTGCAACACAAAAACCAATCAAATCTCAATAAATCTGATTGAAAACAACAACAACAACAAATTGGGGTTTAGACAATTACTTTAAGCCAGTTGTAGAAGTCAATAAACGCTAATTTAATTTAAAAATAATCATTAGATGATTCCATTTCCAACTATGTTTTCCTATAATTGACATTTATTTCACTTTTTGGAAGATAAGAAGACGAGTTTACATTAAAATCGCCACATTTTGCATTTTGAACACTATTTCAAACTTTGAATGTCCTGTTAAATCTTTAAATTTACTTTCTAAGAAATAAATAATGGCTGGACTAGACTAGAAGACATTTCACACACTGGTACTGCATAAGATAACAATGATGAGATCTACATAAATAAATTTAAAACACTGTTACTTAATATAAACATCTGTGAATTACATTGTTCTGTCAATGGCTTACACATCCAAAACCTGTGCACTTTAACACAGGATTAACCTGTCACACTGCTGAGCACGTTTCCAGAACAATGCACATGACGTAATCCTTTAAACAGCAAGCTCGGCTGTTACAGCTCAGTTTCAGAAACCATTCTTTGTTTTTACATGATTTTGAGCCTGCCTTGTGTGAGGAAAAACATCAGAAAGCTATTATCTACACACATAAATTCTGAGTATATGGAAGAAAAAGAAATGTTTTTTTTTTTGGATGGAGAGAAAAAAAGTTAATGATTTTGAGTGGTAAAGACATCTGCTTTATAAATACACGCATTAGTACATACAAAATTCTGTCCTACACGTCTCACTGAAGACTTGGCAAATAGGAGAACACTGGTACGCCACAACCTTTTAAAAAAACTGATCGAGAACATCATTCACACACACACGCATTAGAAAGACTATGTGCTTCACTTCTGTATATCTATTTATTAAAGAATATAGAGAATCACCCTTTTATCACAAGGAAGTTAGCTCATTGTTTTTTCCAAAGCTGCTATTTTAGAGTGAAACAGCACTGAGAAGAAAGTAAAATTCAGAAGGTCAACATCAGGGTTCATTATAGTCTATGTAAACAGACGTCTATAAATAAATAAAATAGGGTGGAGAGAAGGCGATCCTGAGGTGGCTCTGTGGCCAGGGTATTCAGTAGCACTAAGCTCCATCCCTGGAAACCAAGGCATCTAAGAAAGTGCAGGGCTGTTTGTCTGGATTTTATTTTGTAAATGGAATATGTACAGGTTTAATTATTTTGCACCTTGAGGTAAATCAGTACATAGCAATTAACTACTGCACACTTACACCTATTTAAGGCAATATTTAAAAATCAAATTATATCCTTCACTGTCTTGTAATGAATGCTATCCATGATTGTTATTTTTCAAAAATAGTGGAAAAAATACCATAACTATGTAAAACAAGCAGTTAATTACTTAACCATGAATTACCTTTGCTTTTCAATGAAGTAGTCATATCAGATCATATAGCAAGTCAAGTAGTCACAAGAAAGTAGAAGCCATTAACAATCAGAAACCTTGTAAAAACATTTTGAGTGCGAAGTATTTTGCAAGTCATGGTTTTTCTGACACTGGGTAATTACTATACATAATTAAATAAAATCACAGAAACACTATGATCCCAGGTAGTTTTCAGTTTAAATTTTAAAATCACTTCCTGTAAAATAAGTACGTTTGTTAACCCTTTGATGTCCAGACACAAGGAAATGATGTGAGGAATTCTCTTGCTCAGGTACAACCAGGGGAATTTAAAAAACAGCAGCAAATACTGGGGTGTCTGGAAATGACTATGCTGCTACAAATAAATAGGAATCACTTCACTGGAGGCTCATAAACAGTAACAAGCAGCGAGGGTAACGCTCTACGTCAATTGCCAATAGAGTCTCTTTTTCAGGCAGTACCACGTGATGCCAGCTATGTTTTCCAAAGAAAAGCAGCTAAACTTCCAGCCTCTCATGTGAGGCAGAAGCTGAATCCATTATTTTAACTAGAATCTGAAAATCAGGTCTCAGATGGGGAAATTAAGTTAGTTAATAAGCAGTTCAGAATGAATTAAACACTTTAGAATTGCGAAAATATCAGCTTTTGGCATTCCTCATGATCCTCTGTGAGATCAATCTGTCATACTTTTGTACTTTAATTATAGATGCTAAAGGGAATTTCATTAAAATTTTCTCCAATATTCCTGTCACCATTTTTTATATTTCTGTGGCTTCTCAATACTCACTTGGTGTTTGTAAATTAGTCTCTTGCCAAATCAGTTTCACAACTCCATTCATCCAGTCCTACAGGCTTAAGAACAACATCTATTCATTTCATGTGGAGCTAAGAGTATATAAAAGATGACTAAAAAGATGAGCTGAAAGTTAAAAAGACAGCTCAGAAAAGCAAAATCGAAGTAAGACAGCAAATACTGGAACAAAGCAGGAAGAACACCATCAATCTGAGCTGTACATAAAACGTCAAATTTCCTTTGAAAACACAAATATGGCAGTACTTTATATCAAAGATGTAAAATCTATCACCTCCTTTCAGATAATAAATCATAAATGCAGTGAGCACCATCTATTTACACATTAACAATTTACTCTGTATTTGTTACCTTATCAAATGTTTATATAGTATTTAAGCATCATATTAAAATAAATAAAGTATTTTAAAATGAAATCACAGGTAAGGAACTATTAAACATATTCTATACAACAGAAAGAATAACAACGTAAACAGAAAATTCAGAGTAATTCTTAGTAGCAAAGAGTTAATACTGATCATAAACTCATTTGAGAGAATTCTGACTCCTGATTATTTCATCATACTACTTATAATAGAAAAATAATCAAGAACTTGAGCCTGATACAAACTGAACCATTTTAAGTAAAAGACAGGAAAGGCAGAGAGGAGAACAGTGTGGGCATTCTAGGATCTAATAAAGAATTCAGGAAAAATTCTACACAGGCAGCTACATTTAAAATTTAACTACAACAAATTGGCATCTTATAGCTTCAAAAATTCATAAAGTTACGACTGGTATGGGGGTTTAAATTGTAAAGTCACTTGCAATGTTACTTATCTCTTAAAATGAAACCCTAGATACGCAGGTTTTCAGGGGTTTTTAAAAAAATATTTTTAAAACCTAACGGTCAAATCTATAGTTCTCATCTCGAAATTCTGCCATTGTTCTACGTTCCCGTCTATGGCCAAAAAAGTCCCACTGCTTGTGAAACATGACAGACACCTACATAAACGAACCACACACACACGAAAGCCACAGCACGTTACCATTTGTCCCACAGCATCGGCATAACAGACTTCTTCCCATAAAGCATTAACCGAAGTGATGGAATACATGAAAATTTTCAGAAACAAGTTAAAACTCGAGTAAAAAAATTATAAATATGTGGATAAAGTACGTGTCACTGAAGGTTGATATGAACTGCCACTGGTGAACAGAAAGATGGAAAGAAAAGTAGGTCGAATGCATTTCCCCCCATCTTTCTACTGCAGAACAGAAAAAGAAAAATTCTAACAGAATAAATATTTGAATAGTAAGAATCATGTACCTCATTTTTAAGAGACCATTTCATGACACACAGAGTCTCCATGGTGCTCATGAACTTTAGACACTACTTCAAAAAACCCAGTAGTCACGCATAAACAGCGTGCCATACAGTATAGTTATGTACAGTGACGTGACACACACACAGCATACATATACATATATATATATAATTTCTCTTGGTTTGATTCTATAATGAAGTTTCGGCATCCATGTATCTCTTTGTTGGTTCATCTTCAAAGTTTATTTTCACACTCTCAGGTTTTTCAGGGCTATTTAAAACAAAAAAATAAGAATAAATGGTTTCAAAATGAACAAATATTAAATTTCAAATGCGGCCGCTATCTATAAGAAGCCTTTTGAGATGGTTATTAGCAATATAAACTTATGACTTGCTATTATTACTTTACAGCTTTCTTTTAATACCAGTAAACTTAACTGGAAAGGCAAATATAAAAATGTTCTGAAGTTTATTTGAATAATATGCCTGTCACTGAAATTCCTGTTTTTATTACAACTGAAGAGGGGCTCCTTAAAACTGGTCAATATATGACTATCCTTGATTTATTAATTTTACGGAATGTATGAACAGAACTGTAGCGTCTGACTTTTAATTCACTGGCAGATCCATTAACAAATGAATCTTTGCTAATCCAGGTAAGTATCAATTAATAGCCTGCTATAGATAACAAATTTACAAAACTCCTCTCACCAAATCTGGAACACAAATACATGATCAACACACATATTTTATATTTTCAAGTTAATATTAAGTGCAAATGACTCCATGTATATGGACTGATTTAATGTCACACATGAATATCTGGATTTTGAGAAAAAAATTTTCAAAAAAGTATATATAGTTTGCTGCCTTCTCCAGGCAAAACTGAAGGGAAGTCCTCTTAACGTTTTTCTGTTAAATGACATGGACCAGACAATCCCTCACTTCAGATACGATGAGGTGATTGTAAGGTATCTTTATCACAACTATACTAACAACCTGGACCATGGGTGCTGAAAAGGTATGAAAGACTGCTAATAGCAAGAAGAATGTCGAGTGAAATTCAGGCTGCATGGAATGAAGAACTGATCCAAAATGACAAAGCTGAAGAAAAAATTTTTTTTTTTTTTTTTTTTTTTTAATATATATTTTATTGTACTTCAGGTGAAAGCTTACAGAGCAAATAGTTTCTCATGAAATAGTAGTACACATGTTGTTTTTTGACATTGGTTAACAACCCCACAACGTATTAAGCCTCTAAATTCTCAACCTTTTTTTTTGATGAAAATTACAGATGGCCAAAGATACACCGTTTCAAAAATTTCTACATTCACAGTTCAGTGACAGTGACTACGCTCTTCCAACTGTGCTGTTATTCTCACTTAAGATGAAGGCTTACAGAAAAAATAGTTATTCATTTAACAGTTACTACACATGTTGCCCTATGACAATGGTTAACAATCTCACAGCACATCAAGAATATCCTTACTCCACCTTGTGTTCCCTATCACCAGGGGGCTTCCTTGTCCCCTTCTGTCTTCTGGACCTTGTCAGTGGACTATTGTACCTCTTTAGTCTCATTTGTTTATTTATTTATTTATTTATTCTTATTTTATTTAAACACCATTTCAAAACTTTTTACTTACACATTTAAGTGATATTGACTATGCTCTTCCAATTGTGCTGCCATTCTCGCCCAAGATGAAGGCTTACAGGACAAAACAGCCTCCCATTTAATAGTTACTACAAATGTTGCCCTATAGCAGTGGTCAACAATCTCACAATACATCGACAGTGTCCTTATTCAATTTGTGTTCCTTATCATCAGTTTCCTACTCTCCCTCTGCCTTCTGGCCCTTGTCACCGGACTCCTGTACATCGTTAGTCCCATTTAGTTTTACTGGGGTGTCCATTCCCAGGCTTAACATCGAACCTTGAAGGTAACTTCCCCTCTGAGCTGAAAGGGTGTCTGGGGGCCACACTCTCGAGGTTTCTCTAGTATTCTTTAGGCCAGTATATCTGGTCTTCTTTTTTTTTTTTTTTTTTTTTTTGGGGAGTTAAAATTATACTCTACATCCTACTCCAGCTCTGCCCAGAACCCTCTGTTGTGATCCTGGTCAGAGGAGTCGTTGGTGGTAGCCGGGCACCATCCAGCTGTACTGGGCTCAGTCCCGTGGAGGCCTTGGTAGCTGTGGACCATTAGTCCTTCGGACTAATCTTTTCCTTGTATCCTGTTCTCTTCGTTCTCCCTTGTTCCCGAAGGGATGAGATCAGTGGAGTATCTTAGATGGCCGCTCATAGGCTTTTAAGACCCCAGACACTACTCACCAAGGTAGAATGTAGAGCATTATCTTTATAAGTAGTGTCATGCCAATTGAGCTAGATGTTCCCCGAGATCATGGTCCCCAGAGCCCTCCGTCCAACAACTCAGTCCCTCGGGGGGTTTGGATGTGTCTATAGGGCCTCCATGACCTTTCCTTGTGCAGGTTGTGTTAGTTTCCCCTGTACTATGTACTATCTCATCTCTCACCCAAGTTACCACTTACCTATTACCTATTTAGTATCCCCCCCCCTCCCATCCCTGGTAACCAACAAGGATTGTTACATTTTGCATGTGAATTTTTTCATGGGTTTTTACAATAGAGGTCTCATACAATATTTGTCCTTTTGTGATTGACTTATTTCACTCAGCATGATGTCCTCCAGTTTCATCCATGTTATGAGATGGTTCACCGATTCATTGTTCTTTCTCGTTGCATAGTACTCCATTGTGTGTATGTACCATAGTTTGTGTATCCATTCGTCTGTTGATGGACATCGAGGTTGTTTCCATCGTTTTGCTATTGTGAATAATGCTGCCATGAACATAGGTGTGCATATGTCTATTCGAGTGATGACTCTTATTTCTCTAGGATATATTCCTAGGAGTGGGATTGCTGGATCAAATGGTACGTCTATTTCTAGCTTTCTGAGGAAACGCCATATCATTTTCCAAAATGGCTGTATCATTTTGCATTCCCACCAGCAGTGTATAAGAGTTCCCGTCTCCCCGCAGCCCCTCCAACATTTGTTATTTCCAGTGTTTTTGATTCGTGCCAGTAATGCCGGGGTGAGATGGTATCTCATTGTGGTTTTAATTTGCATTTCTCTAATGGCTAGTGATCGCGAGCATTTCCTCATGTGTCTGTTGGCCATTTGAATGTCTTCCTTGGTGAAGTGTCTGTTCATTTCCTTTGCCCATTTTTTGATAGGATTGGTTGTCTTTTTGTTGTAGAGGTGTTGGATTTTCTTGTAGATTATGGAGATTAGACCTTTGTCTGACTTGTACTGTCCAAAAATTTTTTCCCAGTCTGTAGGTTCTCTTTTAACTCTTTTGGTGAAATCTTTTGAAGAGCATAGATGTTTGATTTTTAGAAGATCCCAATTATCTAGTTTATCTGTTGGGTTTTTTGTGTTGATGTTTATGGTTTGTATCCTGTTAATGCCATGTATTAAGGTCTGAAGTGTTGGTCCTATTTTTTCTTCTATGAATTTTATAGTTTGAGGCTTTATATTCAGGTCTTTGATCCATTTTGAAGTAGTTTTTGTATATGGTGTGAGGTATGGGTCCTGTTTCATTTTTCTACAAATGGATATCCAGTTTTGCCAGCACCATTTGTTAAAAAGACTGTCTTTTCCCCATTTGATGTATTTTGGGCCCTTGTCAAAAATCAGGTGACCATAGGTGGATGGATTTACATCTGAGTTCTCAATTCTGTTCCATTGGTCAATGTCTCTGTTGTTGTACCAGTACCAGGCTGTTTTGAGTACTGTAGCTGTATAGTAGGTTCTCAAGTCAGGTAGTGTGAGTCCTCCAACTTTATTCTTCTTCTTCAGTAGTGCTTTACTTATTCGGGGTTTCTTCCCTTTCCATATAAAGTTAATAATTAGTTTTTCCATCTCTTTGAAGAATGTTGTTGGTATTTGTATCGGAATTGCATTGTATTTGTAAATTGCTTTAGGTAGAATTGCCATTTTCACAATGTTGAGTCTGCCTATCCATGAGCATGGTATGTTTTTCCATTTATGTAGATCCCTTTGGGTTTCATGCAGCAGTGTTTTGTAGTTTTCTTTGTATAGGTCTTTTATATTCCTGGTCAGATTTATTCCCAAGTATTTTATCTTTTTAGGGTCTATTGAAAATGGTATTGATTTCCTGATCTCCTTTTCATCGTTCTCTTTACTGGTGTATAGGAATCCAACTGATTTTTGAATGTTTATCTTGTATCCTGCTACTCTGCTGAATCTTTCTATTAGTTCCAGTAAATTTCTCGTGGAGTCTTTAGGGTTTTCTATGTATAGTATCATATCATCTGCAAACAGGGAGAGTTTAACTTCTTCATTACCAATTTGGATGCCCTTTATTTCTTTCTCTTGCCTTACTGCTCTAGCGAGAACTTCCAGCACAATGTTAAATAGGAGTGGTGATAAAGGGCATCCTTGTCTTGTTCCTGTTTTCAGGGGGAATGTTTTCAGCCTTTCTCCATTAAGAATGATGTTGGCTGTTGGTTTTGCATAGATGCCCTTTATGATGTTGAGAAATTTCCCTTCTATACCTATTTTATTGAGAGCTTTTATCAGGAATGGGTGTTGGACTTTGTCAAATGCCTTTTCTGCATCAATTGAGATAATCATGTGATTTTTTTCTTTCCTTTTATTTATGTGGTGGATTACGTTGATGGATTTTCTAATGTTAAACCATCCTTGCATACCTGGTATGAATCCTACTTGGTCGTGGTGTATTATTTTTTTGATATGATACTGAATTCTATTGGCTAAAATTTTGTTCAGAATTTTTGCATCTATATTCATGAGAGATATTGGTCTGTAATTTTCTTTTTTTGTGATGTCTTTGCCTGGTTTTGGTATCAGCGTTATGCTGGCTTCATAGAATGAATTTGGAAGTGTTGCTTCCTCTTCTATGCTCTGAAATAACTTGAGTAGAACTGGTACGAGCTCTTCTGTAAATGTTTTGTAGAATTCTCCAGTGAAGCCATCTGGGCCAGGGCTTTTTTTGGTTGGGAGTTTTTTTATTACCTTTTCAATCTCTTCTCTTGTTATGGGTCTGTTCAGATTTTCAATATCACTTTGTTGTAGTTTGGGTAGGCCGTATGTTTCTAGAAATTTATCCATTTCCTCTAGGTTTTCAAATTTGTTGGAATATAGTTTTTCATAATATTCTGTTATAATCCTTTTTATTTCAGTTGGGTCTGTTGTAATGTCCCCCATTTCATTTCTTATTTGGGTTATTTGTGCCCTCTGCTGTTTTTCTTTTGTCAGTCTGGCCAGTGGTTTGTCGATTTTGTTGATTCTTTCAAAGAACCAACTTTTGGTTTTGTTGATTCTTTCTATTGTTTTTCTGTTCTCTATTTCATTGATTTCTGCTCTGATCTTTACTATTTCCTTTCTTCCGGTGGTTGTAGGCTTTTTTTGTTGTTCTCTTTCTATTTGTTTGAGTTCTGTAGTTAATGTTTTGATTTTGTCCCTTTCTTCTTTTTTGATATGTGCATCTATTGCTATAAATTGTCCTCTGAGGACTGCCTTTGCTGTGTCCCAAAGGTTTTGGTATGATGTGTTTTCATTTTCATTTGATTCTAGGAATTTTTTAATTCCATCTCTGATTTCTTCTATTACCCATTGATGTGTAAGCAGATTATTATTCAGTTTCCATGTGTTTGATTTTTTTTCCTTGCTCTTTCTAGTGTTAATTTCTACCTTGATGGCATTGTGGTCAGAGAAGATACTGTGAATTATCTCAGCATTTTGGATCTTGTTGAGGATTGCTCTGTGGCCTAAGATGTGGTCTATTCTGGAGAACGTTCCATGTGCATTGGAAAAGAATGTGTACTTTGCAGCGGTTGGATGGAGTGTTCTATATATGTCTATGAGGTCCAGTTGGCTGATTGTGTCCTTTAGGTCTTCTGTATCTTTGCTGAGTTTCTTTTTAGTTGTTCTGTCCTTTACTGAGAGTGGTGTGTTGAAGTCTCCTACTATTATTGTGGAACTGTCAATTTCTCTTTTCAGTGCTGTTAGAGTTTTTTTTATGTATTTTGGAGCCCTGTCATTGGGTGCATAGATATTTATTATGGTTATGTCTTCATGATGGATCATCCCCTTAATCATTATATAGTGTCCTTCTTTGTCTTTTATGGTAGATTTTGTTTTAAAGTCTATTTTATCTGAGATTAGAATTGCCACTCCTGCTCTTTTTTGATAGTTGTTAGCTTGATATATTTTTTTCCAACCTTTGATTTTTAATAAATTCACATCTTTGTTTCTAAGATGTGTCTCTTGTAGACAGCAAATAGATGGATCCTGTTTTCTTATCCATTCTGCCACTCTCCGTCGCTTTATGGGTGCATTGAGTCCATTTACGTTCAGTGTAATTATTGATAGATGTGAGTTTGTTGCTGTCATTTTGTAGTGCTTTTTTTTGTGATGCTGAAGTTTTTGAAGAAAAAATTTTTAAGATCAAAGATAGAGCGAAGAACACAACAGCAGGGAATTAGAACTCAAGTAGTAATGACAGAAAGTGAAAAGATGTGACGATACAGAGTAAGTAGGAAAAAGGTTCTAAAAGGGGATAAGGAAAGAATGAGAAAAAGCTAATCCATGTTTATCGAAAGACAGCGCTCAGTAGGACAGCAACCAGCCATCAATAACTACGCGACAGCCTGCCTAGAGAAGAGTTTTGATCTGACACCCAGGCAGAATACATCAGCAGCCAGCACAGTATCTGGCAAGAAGTGTGCACAGAGTAAGTATTTGTTAAATAGGAACTACTGAATACCCTGGAGGACAATACTTCAGTTCTCCAGAGACCTAAGGGATTAACGTACTGATGATTATCAAGGTAGAATCGAGGGCTCTGGCCTTAAAGCGAGGACTAAAGAAAGAAAGAAAAAAAAAAAGTTTACATAACGAGAAGTATAAGGAAGAGGTTACATAATAGTTTCAATGCATGCACATGGTCCATTATAAAACTGAATGGCCTTTACATTCATGAATTAAATTTCTTCCAGAAATATCTTCAACAAAAATGTATGTTAGTGAAGAAAAAACGGTATGCTAAAAAACAAACAGAAATTTGAGAAGGAAAACAATCAAGTTTTTCTTTTTTCTTGGACCATCAGAGAGCGCATGACTGAGGCTGGTGTTCAACAAAACTAGGTATTTAAGCCCTAGGAATTATCTTTCTTTATACAGTTTCTAATCTTTTATATATTTATTTCATGCTATTATATGTATATATATTCACTTGTATTATAAAATGTCTCAAATTCTTTCTTTGAACTAGGCAGAGTATAAACAAAAAAAACAAAACATAACCTATGGCTGATTCCAGTACACAATAAAATGATGGCTGGACGGATGGACAGACTGAAGGCAGGGAGGGAAACAGGGTGGCGGGGAGGGAGGAAAGCAGGCTGGGGAAGGAAGGCTGGTTTTGTTAAGCAAAGGAAATATAAATGAGGTAATGAAGTTTTTCTTGCGTAGCTATCTCCAAGTAATTTGAAAACTGGCTACAGTTATAAAGGGCATAAAGAGTTACAGCTACCTCGTGTTAGCTCTGGTTACGCTGGCATTCTCCGTGCTCATGGAAAGGGCCTTCCACTGTGCGGTTTTGGCCATTTCATCTGATATGTTAACAACTGAGGGGTCAACACTGAAGAACAAACACACTTTCTGGTTAGTGTTCAGTACTTGCAAAAGCATTAATATTGTCATTTGTATTATTTATATAATATTGACATACTATATAACATTGTCTTCATCAACCTCAGATGGAAAAATCTCTTGCTGGGCACTTAAACTAAGGTTTAGAAAGATATCAGAATTGTGGCATTCTGTTACAAAGGCTACACAGGGAACCTTCTTTATAATCAAAACTAGGAGTAAGATTATTTAAACGGGCAAGATTTATTTGTGGACCTTTGCTTCAGAATTCAATGACTCTAGCATTACATTATTCTGGCAATGATGACCACAGATGATCATCTTGGCTATTAAAGCGTATTGCTGAAATAGCATAAAAGAATGTACTAATGTGCTTATAAATATAAATATAAAATAAATACAGCCTCAAATCAACTAGAAAACTTTCAAAATAGGCACAAATTCTAATCACATCAAATAAACATCTGAAGAATGTAAGGAAAAATAAAGATTATGGTCGGGAAAGAAGAAAAAAAAAACCTTGATTTGCATACCTTTTACAAATTTTCAATTAGAACAGTAGGCAATGTGACACTTTAAAATTGGAAACAAAGCTCTGAAAATATTTCAACAGATAACACAAAAACACAAAATACTATTTTTAGCTGGCATTCACGTTTTTAGTGTCAAGGTGTTAATGTAAATTTATCAAAATCAAAAGAACAGAATACTGTCCTTTTATCACTGCAAGGGACAAATGTCATCATTTCTCTATGTCTATGAAATTTTGCAAAGATAACTTTAAGACTCCAAGCCCAATAATGATGCTATGCATAAACTGTTAATTTTGCACTCGAGGTTGTCCATCCGTCACAGGTAATATGAAAGTAACATGAAGTTAATGTAAAGATATTTGCAAGCCAAAAGAAAAATACTTCATGCAAACAAGCTACACACAAATAACAAATGTTCAACCAGATAATGGTAAATTCACAATGTGATGGCAGCTAGGTCATAAATGACTAAACAGCAGTCATCTAGAAACTGCTAGCTTTAAATCAGAATGTTGTTTAAAATTTAAGATCGCAGAGAAGTGTGACATAGTCCCTGAAGGGTCTACAGAAACGGCTGCTATAGCTTTGCCAAGTCAATTTTTAGAAAGTACACAAAACTGGAATGTCCAAGTTCACAAACGGCAGAGCCATCCAACCTGAAACTATGCCCACCCTGAATAAATGTTTATTTGCCTGGCTGTAAACTTCAAAGAACTGAAGAGAGGAATTATTCCTGAAGTGTTTTAGCTTCAAGATGTCCTCTTCTCAATAAGAACTTTTCTATTACTAGAAATCAAGACTTTTCTTTAAGAAAGTATACATTCCATCTTTTTCCCCAAAATAAAACTAGAAGGGAAAAACTTTGCCTACATTAAATAAGCTATTTTCATATTTTATAGGGCTTTGCAATTTCCAAAGGCCTCCATGTATTATTTCATTTGATCTTCACAGCAAGTAATCCAAAGCTAGTTAAGATTTAAAATTTTGGCAGATAAACAGGTCAGTAACTTCCTGGCATTTTTGATGTTGAAATTTTAAGTAAAGCAGCATTAATAGCAGCTCATGTCACCACTTAAAAGACCAGAGTAAAAATACAGATAACCTATTCACTCTTTGTTAAATACCAGACAGTACAGACTCCACTCAAATTGTCAAGGACCATGTAAAATCACATGGAGAGTGTGACAAAGCAGGGCATAGAAATTAAGTGGCAAATCATCTCAGCAAACTGGTGACAGTCACTAAGGCATCATGGCGGCTCCTATCTGCAGCCAATGAAGTTAACACATTCACTCACTCAACAGATACAGAGCCTCGCAAAGCAGAGCACTGTAGTGCTGGACATATTAAAATCTCTATACTTCGTTATGGAGCCCTGGTGGCACAGTGGTTAAGCGTTTGGCTGCTAACCTAAAGGTCAGCAGTTCAAATCCACCAGCCGCTCCTTGGAAACCCAACGAGGGCAGTTCTACTCTGTCCTATAGGGTCACTATGAGTTGGAACTGACTTAACAGCAACGGTGTTTTACTGAGAGAATGGGAGTATTCTGAGACTTGTGTACTGATTTTAAGCTTCACTAAGATAGATGGCATGATGGAATAAAAGTAAATCTCATAGGCTTGACATGGAAGTTAGTTTAACGGTCTGGTCCAAGTCCAGATTCTTCTTCATTCCTGCCTGTAATATAATCCAGGTGGGGAAGAGAAGGAGTATGCGACCCCTTTTCAGATTGCACGAAGCCCTACTCTAGCTGATATGCCAGGTGCAGATTTTATCATCTTTTTAAGAACAAAAGTCCCTAAAGAAACATTATATATGGCTTTTTCATGCAGTTAACATGTACACAAAACACATTAAAAAAAATAAAATTTGTATCTCACCTATATTTTAGGGCCTTAACTGGAATTTTCAAGAGACTTCCCCCTTCAAATGGAAGGTGCACAGTATCACTGTCATCAGCCTGAAGCATTCGTTCAGCTTCCTTTAGAGCACATATGCAAAACGATTACTCTTCTCAGAATATTTTCAGGAAAATAAATTAATATATAACATCTTAAAGAATGAAAACCCCAAACAGTATTATTTAAATATAACATACTTGTCCATGACTGAATAATTCATTTTATTATGAACACCTGCTTGTAGCATATAATGAAAACAACCACTTGTAAAGAATAATTTTTAAATGGTATACCTTCCATTTCTATAAGTAAATCACAGATAACTAGTTAAAAAACAGTTTAGATATATAAACAAATCTGGTTATCAATTATAATGTAGGTGAAATCTCCTGTCTTTCATCACAATCTGAGGAAACTCTCATACGGACAAGCAGAGTTTCTCAGCCTCAGCAATACTGACATTTAAGACTAGATAATTTTCTGTTGTAGGGGTTAAGTTCACGTCGAGTGTTTAGCAACAGCCCTGGCCTCTATGCACTAGGAGACAGTAGCACCGCCTCCAGTTATGACAGTCAACAATGTCTCAGACATGCAAAACGTTCCCTGGGGGAGAAAATCTAGTCGTGAACAACAAGGGTACGGGGACCAGACCAAAATCGTAACGCAACAATGGGGACGGAGGGCAGGACAGGATAGGTGAGACTGTTTCCAAACAAGCATTCACATGCTTCTTCCCTACTAACCCAACTCTCATCACTTGCCGGGGCTATGTGCCCAGCTTGGGAAAAACGGGGGACAAGTCCCTACATTTCCCAGCATTCCTTGCAACTTAGCGTGGCTGGGTGGTGTAAACAGAACTTATTGGATGATATTTCTGGAAGACTCCTTAAAAAGGGACAACTAGGTCAAGCCCTTTTTTCCTTCTCCCCCTTCCTCCTATCTCTAATGATAACAAACAGCTGGAGTTCAGCAGCCGTCCTGGCCCATCAGGTAAACCTGAGAATGGAAACTACGGTGAGGATGGTTCAAAAGAAACACAGCAGACTCAGTTCCTGATGACCCTCTGGAGCCATCACTTCACCTACTTTCAGGACTTTTTTGTACATAAGAGAATAAACCCTTGTGTTTAAGCCATTTTTATTTTTTCTGTTTTATGACACTGAACCTCATTCTAACTGACACAGGAAGTAATCAACAGGCAATTATACCTAAATTTTTTATAAGTACATTATATCCAATCCAATTTGAAAAATCACAAAAGCTCATAAACAATTACATATATAATATAGCTCTGAAGAAAAATTAATTCTCATTTTTAAAATAGTGGCATCTCAATTCAAGTTCATATTCTAACTGGTATTCTAACTAGAAGAGTCATAATTTTTCTTGAAAAGTAAACAAAACCAGTAGTTTTAATATTTATACTTAAAACCATGACATTTAAAAGTGTGTATCTTTCTTCTTATCATTCATTTTCAAACAATATTCTGAACAGGAAAGTTGAATTAGGCATTAAAATCAACACAATCATCTATGCTACAAACCTAGCACCTGCTTTTCCTTCTTATTAAGTGATGGCACTAAGTTAGTTATCAAAAAAACAAAACAAAATCTCAAATTCAGAATAAAGTAATAATGTTTAACCTCAGCAGACAAATCAACTGACACATAATAATGCATATAAAGATTAAAGCTGTATAATACTTTTTGTAAAAAGGTATTTACTTAAAGGCCTTTTCATCATTACCTAGGCCTGGTGGGGTTTAAGAGCATGGCTGCTAACCAAAGGGTCGGGAGTTCGAACCCATCACTCGCTCCTTGGAACCCCATGGGGCAGTTATACTTTGTCCTATAGGGTCACTATGAGTTGGAATCAACTCGACATCAATGGGGGTTTGGTTTGGTTTTTTCGGGCCTGATTATTAAATTTCTATTAAAATTAATAGATACACTAAAAATGTATTTATGTATTTTTAGGTAAAATGAGATGATAGCCTAAAATGTAGAATTTTTAAAAAAGCTCAACTACTTCTGCTTGTTGAAAAGTACAGTGTGATATATAATTTTTAAAAAGTATTCTTGTGCCAGAACAATAGAAAACCAAGATGGTGAAATGACTAAGTAAGAGCCTGGGTTTGGGACAGATGACTTAACCTCTCTCTCCCTCAGTTTCTTTATCTGTAAAATGGGGATAATAATCACTCCTACACTAGTGAGGATTAAAAGACCAAATCCATATAAAGTGATGAGAATAGGACCTGCTGGGCGCTGCAGCATACAAATCAAGCGAATGGTATAGATTTAAAATTCTTGGGCTTTTTACCTCTTTCTCTTTTTTCTTTTTGTCATCTTCTTTCTTTTTCTTACTTTCTGGCATGAGATCATCAAGCCAGCTCAGCTCTCTCTTTGTGAAACACAGGTCCATGAGCTTGCGTACAAACACCAGTGCAAGAACCTTAAAGAAGTGAGAAAGGGATTATTAACAACACCTAAAGAGAACTCACTTAAAGAAAACAAAAAATATTAAACCTTACAGACAGTATAAAAGGAGTTCATATAATCTGCTGACAAATGATTTCATATACCATCTTAATTCAAAAGAACTGAGTCACCTACTTATGTTCTTCAACTTTCTTCTCAAATAATAGCTATAAAGGGAGAAAAAAGGAAATGGCAACCTTAACCTTTTCCCGAATAAATAAATCCCTTGCCTTCTGCATACAATTATAAAGCAAGGTAAGAATACTGAGTATCATCACAGTAAAAAAGATTATGAGTTTTCATGACAACCCCACATTATATAAGCATATATAATTTTAAAAAATTTTCCCTTGCTATTCTTTGTACTTTTTTCAAGGTAAGAAGGAATAGAGAGAAAAATCAGCAATTATAAGCTTCAAGCTTCATGTTTTAGTGGAAGAAGATGAGCACAGTCTTTTTCCTCCTGCATCGTATGTGAAAGTCTACACATTGATACTATGGGAAGGATGTTACTCAAAAACCTGTGAAAGCCAGAACCTGTATAAGGCACAAACCTGTCAGAGAAGGAAAACTCACATATTTTCCATTAAAATAAGCAACAGAAAAGTGGTAAGACTGCACCCCGTCAAAGGTGGAAAACTTGCAAGACCCGGATGAACAAGACAGTCCCGTGGAGTTCCAGCTCTTAGGGGTCTCACTATGTACATAGGACCTCCTCTTACTTAGATTTTGGGGCATTTCTGGCTGAAGTTTGGGGTCTTTAAACCTATGTCTCAAGGCTAACGCTATGGAACTAACGAACAATCAAGAACTATCAGCATACTCCAACATTCACAACGCACCAGTGACTCCTCAGTGGGAAAAAGAAGCTAGAATCTCTACGACTGTCAAGAACAGAGACCATATTTGTTTCTATTCATATTGCATTGCATTCAGCAAGTACTAAATAAACGACTGCAAGGCTACTCAGCACGAGGCTCAGCACCTTCCTCAACTCTGACTGACCAGGAGTCTGAGATGCCCCTACTTAGTGTCATCAAAACAGAAGCTGACTCAATCAAAGTACAATTCAACAGCTGAACAACTAAAACAATAAAAATCTGATATTTTTGGAAATATACAAATTGAAAAGCATTATAAATTTATTTTAAAATAGTTCCCTGCAAACACTACATTTAAAGTAACAACCAATATCCAAGAATAAAGTTGCCCACAATGCTCTCAACCTGATTAATTCAATGTTTTTATTTGTCTGTATTACCTCTGGGGCCCTAGTGGTACAATGGTTAAAAGCTTGGCTGCTAACCAAAAGATAAGCAGTTCAAATCCACCAGCCGCTCCTTGGAAACCCTACGTGGCAGTTCTACTCTGTGCTATAGGGTAGCTGAGTCGGAATCGACTACATGGCAACGGGTTTGGGTTGGTTTGGTATTACCTCTGGTCGCTATGGACTATGTCCATATTCACACATGCTTCCAGTGACACTTTAAGATGCCACTGTATGTTCACTGTATATTCATACACTAAACATGATTTTAATGTTTGTTTTTGTATTCTGTTAACTTTCCCTATTTCCTCTCTACCTAGTTTTTTCACCCCATTCTCTGACTAGAATGTAAACCTCTTGAATAATTCAGTAAGTAACTAGAATTATCTGGTCTTTAAAATTCAGCTGTTAATCCATCTGAGCCTGGTACTCTTTATAAGGGTAGATTTTATCTTTTTTCCAGTTCCGAATTATATCTAAGTTTTATACTTCTCCTAGGGATAATTTTAGAAATTACAGATCATATGGAAATAATCCATTTCCTCTAGATTATGGTTGGCAAACCACAGCCACTGGTCGAAATCCAGTTCACCACTTGTTCTGGATAGCCCATGAGATAAGAATGGTCTTAACATATGAACATTTGAAAACTGATTTGATGATGGGGAACATTAATTTTAAACTCCAATTAATTAAAATGCTATCCCAAATAAAAAAGAATTCCATTCTTCGCATTAACAGACCTGCATTTTAAGAAATTGTACAATTACTTTTTTTAAATCTCATCAATAAAAAGTAACGTAAATTTGTTTTGTTTCTTATTATGTAAGTATATACATAATTACTTCATAAATCCATGGAGCCGAAAATATTTACTATCTGGCCCCTTACAGAAAAAAATTTGTTGATGCCTGCTCTGGATGTTAAATTTATTGCTACAGTGCACATAATGTTTTCTTAAAACCTCTTGATATTTTCCATATTTGTGGCCATATCTCTTTTCTCCCTCTTAATCTTGTGTATTTCTCTCTCTTATTTTCTTCTTTACTCAGGCTTGGGAGGGGTTAACCCTTATCAGTCTTTATAAAAAAATTTGGTTGCATTTAAGTCTTGAATAATTAAGACATAAAGGTTACTAAACCTCTTCCTATAACTTTAGCTGTATCCCTTAGACTTTGTTGCAAAGTTTTCTTTCAATACGTTTGAAATATTTTTTTTTTTAAACTCAGTTTTCCATCCGAGGATTATCATATCTGTATTTAATTTCCAAATACTTAGTTATCTGAGTGACCCGTTCATCATTTATTTGTAATTTAATAACTGTGAGTAGGGAGTATGCCCTGTATAATTTTTACAGCTTTTTACTTTAAAACTTTCATTGTGGCATGTACACAACAAATTTTTACATGGAATTTCCAAAAGAATGAATATTCTCTATTTGTGCAATGCAACATTCTGTGAAAATTTAATGAATTACATTGATGGTCTTATTAAAATCATGTATAGTCTTAATAACTTTCTAACATTTAGATCTGTCAAATTCTGAAGCAGATGTATTAAAATACCCAGGAAAAGAACCATGTTCTTCTGGCTGTTTTACTGTTGACATGCGGCTATCAACGTCTGTTCCGTAAGCTTCCTAAACTCTGAAGTCATTTAAAAATAAAAAACTGAGTTCTATATCCTAAGGACTTAAAAAAAAGAAAATGGCAAGAAAGTTCCGTTGGCAAAACCACTAGTTTATAGCTGGAAACAACTAATTTCAAGTCCCAAACACCCAAGGTGCTTAAAACGGGCTATTCCTTTTGTCAAAGTCAACTGTAAATATTAATTAAAAACTACTATCAAAACACAAAAATATTATTAATTAATGACCAAATATGTCTGGGAAAAAAAAAAATCTTACCATCATGGGAAAAACGACCGCAGCAGATGAAGCTTTTATCACCCACAGAAGAACCAGACAAGTGAGCTGAATGACTGTGAAAATATGGACCTTCCAGAGCGGCACGTAGCGAAGATAGATCAGATCAGGCTGATGCTTAGCGGGCATTCCAAATAATTTTATGCGGTCAAAAAACTATATATAGAATAGAAAAACAAGAAAAAGTTTTCAATGAAAATATTATTTCTGCTATTTAGGAAAGGAAATTATATGCTACTTTAGGATTTTTGTGTTATTAAATTCAAACTGTAATTTCCTTGATATGTTCTGACTGTACAGGAGAATATTTCAGCATAGAAATATTTTATGGATCCAAGGAAGAAAATCCTAATTAATCAGAAATTAATGCAATTAATTTAAAAGAAGACCCAAGCTAAAATGTATTAATTTCGGGGATTACAATGTTTAGATAAATTTATCTGTTATAATCAAATGCAAGCATCATATAATGTTTGAACTTATTTTCTAATACATAGAATAAAAGAATCACAACTCGAATGATTTATAAAGTTTTTTCCAAGTCAAACCTTCCCAATTCTATGAAAATAACATGAGGTATCAATTACCAATTCTTTGCTCACTGAAAATAAAACTATGAGCAAATTTCTTGGTCTTTTTGAGCTTTACTTTCCTCATTTATAAATTGAGGATAATAAGATCAGCTCTACCCACCTCACAAAATTGTAAAAATCAAGTGAGATAATGAGATTGTGCTTGACCAGTGAACAGCAGATCCTGGACTGTGTTCAAAAAATAAAGACACTGCCTTTGAGAAACCTTGGAAGCCACCAGCCATTAGCTGACAACCTTAGACAACATGCTTTTTGTAACAGGAGGTGGTCGCTAACAAAAATGTGGTGTCAACTGAGCTATATGATCTAAATGTTTTACACTAAAATTGGAGTCATACAAATCTTAACAGGCTGTATCTGGTTGTTTTCCAGGAAGTATTATAAATAAGACAACACCCAGTAGTGAAAGCATTGGGTTCTAGCTCTGGCTCTGTTGCTTACTTAGCTAACAACCTTCAGTAGGTCTATTTCTTCATTTCTTGATTTATAAAATTAGGATATCTTCCCTTGCTGTTTTCCTATGCTGTCTGGAAGATATCAAAAAATAATTTTTGTACTAGGTTTTATGAACTGTATTGTGCCATAAAAACGGCAGGTATTACTATTTTTTGTTAGAAACTAATATCTACTTTTTCTTTTTAAAGCACTGAAATTGCTGTCCTACATGTTAAAAACAGTAATTCTTTTCCCATCCCGATTATTTTTGATCCTTCCTCCCTCTTGCTATACAGTCTTCAATGAAAGTTGGTAAGGACCATATCCAGTTCATGACCTCATTCTCTAGGGGAAAAAAAAGTGCAGTAAGCAACAATCACTTGGCAAATGTGGATTTGAAGTCAACAGTTAGAAAACGAACCTGCTCCCAAAGTATCAAAGGGTCAAGAATAAATTGCTACTATCATAAGAACAATCTCTGCAAGTTTAAAATATTTATAAGTTTTTCTATAAAATCATTAAACTAAGGACTTGCCTGGATTCCTTTTAATGAGGAAACTCCCATATAAAGGAAAACACCATACAGAACAGGCATTGGAATAAACTGAAAGTAAAAAGACACAATCAGAACTCATGTTACTAAAATAATTTCACGGTAATAAATACATAAAAACATAGTAAGTATCTACGGTTATCGAATTAGATTTTTTAGTGACGACGACTAGACCGACTACATCTTTTTAGAGAAAGATTTTATAGATCCTTCTATAAAAAGGAAAATGCTAATTTAAAAAAATAACCTCATTGAAAACTGTTCATCTCCTAAGTGTTCCTTCCCAAGAAGGTAAATGTTCAGAGGTTAAGGGCATCGACCCTGTAAACTACTTGCTTTCAAAACTCAGACCTTAGGCATCCTTCTCCTCTCCGTGTTTCAGTTTCCACATTGGGTTCTCATAAAGATTAAATGACTTCAAACATACAAAACACTCAGAAAAGCACCTAGTATACGTCAACCACTCAAAATCTGTTAGCTGCTATTATTACTATCACTACCCTCAACAATGAATATTATATACAGTACCACTTACTGAATATAATGATTGAACTCCACTCCCAGAATGAAGTCCTTATCACTTTGGCAGTTTTGAGGATCCCAGATAGTCCATGCCCAGACACGCTACCAAAAAGCCTGGCTATCAACAGGCCCCATCCATTTACTCAAAAACCACAATAAGCATTGTGACTCAAGATCGAGACCCATAAGGAAAACAGACCTAACAACTGTAGAGGACACCCACATCCACTACCTCTGTGCTAACCAGCCTAGTACATCCTTCCTAAAGACTCTGTCAGAAAAAGAAATAATTCACAAGAGAAGAAGATAGGTTAAAAAATATCTAATCAATAATCTCAGGGAACTCCAAGAGAATTTTATCCATAAAGCAGTTTCAGAATACTAGGAAAAAAGAATAATCAGAACCAAAAAAATGTCCTGTATACTAAACATATAACTATCAAAATAATAAAACAATTTTAGAATGGTGGCTTCGATTAGACTAAAGACCAATATAATGGTATGGAAAATGGAAGGAAATTTCCTGTAGTAGTGAAGAGAGGGCGGGGGAGAGGAATGTGAGAACAGATCCAGAAGGAACAGAGGACAGGCAACAAAGAATGGGAAACTCGCCAAGCCGAAGGCCCA
This sequence comes from Dugong dugon, assembly GCA_030035585.1. Taxonomy (NCBI): domain Eukaryota; kingdom Metazoa; phylum Chordata; class Mammalia; order Sirenia; family Dugongidae; genus Dugong; species Dugong dugon. The sequence goes on along the minus strand of CM057480.1, from coordinate 12,219,842 downwards.
AGTTTCCAGACTAAAACGACTCACAGGGAGACAAGCTGGGTAAGTGAAAAGTCCCCATCTATCCATCTACCTACTTACCTAAGCTACCTACCTAAACAGTGAAATTTCAGAACACCAGGAGTAGAAAGAAAATTTGAGTAGCTTTCAGAAAGGAAAAAAAAAAAAAAAAAAAATACTCCAAAGACACAAAAACCAAACAGGCATCAGAATTCTCATTAGGAACACTGGTGTCTAGAAAACAATGAAACAATGCCTTTAAGGCCCAAAGGAAAATTATTTCAAACTCTGAAATCTAGGTCCAACTATTAATCAAATGAAAGAGTAAATAAAGACATTTTGAAATGAGCAAAAATTCTGAAAGTTTATGACCCATGGTACTGTATGTTTAAAAAGAAATTCATGGAGCTCTTTTAGCAATACAAAAAAGGAACCCAAGAAAAAGTGGAACCCTCATAAACAATCTTTAAGAAGGGAAGTTCACAGATATTAAGAAAATTTATTGGGTCTTGAGGCTTGGACTGTAATCCTTTAAGCAGTAGGAACACAGTGAAATAAGGCGTATTTCTGCCTCCACACAGGCCAATCACACTTCAGAGAATATTTCTATCATCACAATATTGCTTATGTGTTCCTATAGGGTTTACATTTGTATAATTTAACTTAGAGAAAAAGCATGGGAAGTCTAATAACAGCACAGAACATAAATATTAGTAACCTTCACAATAATAAAAAAACTTAAAAAATAGCCAACAAAAAGCAGGGGTTGTAAGGGAGAGGGGGGAGATGGAAGATACTTAAGTGTAATAAACTCCTCACAAAAGACAACATGAAAGTCAGGGACCAATGTTTGATAGTCTCAGGATCCATTTATACTCTTAAAAAGTTATGAGAAGCCCCTCACAAAACTTTTTTATGTGGATTTTATATATACATATATAAAATATATTATATATGTACATGTGTGTACATATATATATACACACATACACATACATATATAGCAAGCTGCTACAGTACGACAAACTGACAGATGAGTGGTGGATCCATCCACCCATCCATCTATCCTATTGCTGTCGACTCAATTCTGACTCACAGCAACCCTACAGAGTAGAACTACCCCATAGGACCTCCAAGGCTGTAATCTTTACGGAAGCAGACTGTCACATCTTTCTCGCGCAGAGCAGCTGGTGGTTTCAAGCTGCCAATCTTTCGGTTAGCAGCCGAGCGCTTAACCACTGAGCCACCAGGGCTCACTATATATATATGTATATGATAGAAAAAACAATCGACATGATGGCAAGGAGGTTTTTTTTTCCCTCCACCAGAACAACTGAAAACAAGCAAAGAAGAAAAAGAGTTTACCCCTGGAGAGCTGGTTTTGGAAGTGAGGGAAACCGGGGGGCTAACTTTTCATTTCAGAACTTTCTTCATATTCTATTTTCTACTACATGCAGTTAATACTAAAAAAAAATCAAACTACTTTAAAAACATAAACAACAACCTTCATCAGTAGGGAAATACATCCGCTTAAGAAGGCACTAAAAATTTCTCCTCTTGTCGCCAAGTGTTCCTAGCCCTGCACTTACCACCCTCTACTGAAATTTCCCATCTACCTATCTGTTTCACCAACCAGACTGCCAAGTCCTAAAGGGGAGACAACAATGTATTCTATTTGCTATTGCTGCCCCAGAGCTTAACAACACACAAAGTACTCAAGCATTTTAGAATCAGGTGGTTGATTAAAAAAAGTCCATGAAAGGAGGTCAAAGTGTTTACAAAATGAAAAGTGTTTATAAATTTCAGATTAATTAGATACTTAACTACATTTGCTATGGTTCTAGTTATTTTTTTTTTAAAAATCACTAGATTCAGTAGAAAATGTTTAGTGAAAAATCAGATGTGACTAAAAGATGATTAACAAAGTATAATTTCTTATAAGCTTCACTGTTTTTGTTTGGTTTTCTAATTAGTGTTTATTACTTTTCTTTCACTTAGTATATCAGGAAGAAGGCATTAATTTAATTAAGAGCAATACTATTTTTACATTTTCATCAAATAAGTGAGTTTCACCCATCCTTCAGTATGGCTTCCTCTAATATGCCCACAAAGTCCTCTGGGTATATTATCCTTTCAGATGGTAACTAACCACGGATTCACTTCTTTTGAAACTAGATATAGTCTTTAATACCACTCTTTCACATTATGTTTAAAATAGACAGACCCACTATACTAAAACTCGTATCAAAATAGTATTTCCCAAGTAAATCCTACAAAATGAAACTAATTTTAGATATTCAGTTTATTTTAATGTTTCGGCTTTATATAATGAAGTATAAACTTTATGATAAAGAAGATTCTAAAACAGCATAATAAAGAGATTTTACCTTTAGTATTGAAGTCATGAACACAGAGAGGCCCATTAGAATAAAAATAATTAGCCCTGTAACCCGTTGTTCACGAATCCCCAAAAACTTGGGTTGTTCCCCTGGAGCAGAACATTCAGATTCAACTTTTAAGCTGTTGACATGACTTATTGACAGCACTGTTGCAGCCACAAACCATGGAAGTCCCATGACAGAGCAAACTCCCAACATAACACCAACCATGAGCAAATCAAGATGATAGCCGGCTCCTTTCTGAAAAGTAAAATGAGTATGAGTGCTTCTAAGTCTAAATTGTTCTTTCAGGTTAAAACTCTATACAGTTAACAAATAGGGAAGAAAACGAATTTTCCTCTTGCATCTTCGTTCCAGTCATTATGAAAATACTCCAAACCCCTGAAGAAGTTATAACGACAGCGCAAAATAAAAAAAAATTACCCTCAATTTGTGCTCCTTTCTGTTTATGATTACAGCTGTGATTTGCTGATCCATGAAGATGAGAATGGTACAAAGCAGAGCTGGAATAGCAGCTATTAGTAAGGTCCACCAAGGATTTTCTCCCAATGGGCTTATGATCCAGCCTCTATTTGGGTAAGTGGGCTGTTAAAAAAATTAAAGATATTAAGAAAAAGTTTTCTTCCTCCCTTGCACAAAATTTTCAGAGCACAGACTGCATCTAGTCCAAGAAATGCCAAGGTATTGGAAAGAACTGGATTACGTTTTGGGTTGCGGATGAATTATTTGCAAAGATGGCCACAGCAAATTACACATCCTTAGAAGCATGACCCTCTGCCATGTGACTTAGCCACTCTTTCCATGCAGAAAACCAAACAAACTAAACCCATTGCCATCAAGTCAATTTCAACTCATAGCGACCCTATAGGACAGAGCAGAACTGCCCCATAGAGTTTCCCAGGAGCGCCTGGTGGATTCAAACTGCCAACCTTGTGGTTAACAGGTGTAGCTCGTAATCACTGTGCCACCAGGGTTTCCTTCCATGCAGAGGTGGAGTCTATCTCCCCTCTCCTGGTATCTGGGATGACCCTATGACTAACCTAGAGAATGAGGCCAAAGTGACACTGTGATTTCTGAGCCTCAATCTCAAGAAACCCTGGAGCTTCTGCTCTAACTTCTGCTTCTGTTCCAGCCGTGTGAATGAGGCCGTGCTGCCCCCACAGAGCCCCCAGGTTACTGCAGCTGCATGAGACCTCAGACCAGACCACTACCCAGCTGAGGCCGGGCATCACTGCCCAGAATTATGAATACAGGGCTATTGTTTTAAAGGCATTACGTTCTGGGGAGGTGTGTTATGCGGGAATAGGTAAGTGAGGTAGGGTGTCATTTCAGCGTGCGGTGAAATCAGTCTACCTACTAGATCGATTCCTAAACTGCTTTAGGGACCCTGCTGACCAGTGATACACCCAATGACTCTAGGGTCATTCACATTTTATATGACTACTGGTTATCGACACAGTAAAGTTCACATAGTAAGTATTTTTGCTGAATCGTTTTCCACCCATGTACCCTACTCTGGAGGCCACGGCTTTTAACAATAATATATTTTTTGATATTCTGTTGTTCTGTGAAAGGCAAAACAGACTAAAATTATCTCCATTATATTTCTTATTTCTGATTCCCTTTAAACCCTCTGATTCTAAAGAAAGTCAGACAATTTGCTTGTAAGCAGTGACACCACTCAAAATTAGCTTTCCCTTTCACTATACGATGATAAACAGAGGGGAAGGGATGAAAACAAAGGGAGAGAAGTTACAAAGGAGGGGGGAGAAATACAGAAAGAAATTATATATATGTATATATATCTGTATCTATACATATATATAACTGTAATTACTTCACTATAAAAAAAATTCCAAGATAGCAACTATTCAAAAGCTACTGTCTTCCATTTAGAAAACAGTCACTGGATGCTATACTACGCATATGATGACTGTGGAGGAAAGCAAAGGACTCAAGTAGATGTTTGGATTAAATATTATTTTTCTTGTAAAATAACACATTTGAGTCTCTCCTGATTCTGCTAGAAAATGTTACATGGAGTTTTCCAATTACTGTCAGATACATTACCCTTCTAGAAACTCTAACAGGGTCTCCTTGCCACTTTGACAAAGTCCAGTTTGAGTTACTTCTTTACAAAGCAATAAAAGGTGTTTGCCTTTCCCTGGAAGGTACATCAAGAATTCCAGAGCTGTGAGAAGGGTCACGTTTTGGAAGTGGCACCCATCTCTTCACTGTGCTTATTTTCATTCACCTTCCCTGATGAACTAGCTTTCAGACCCTCTGGCTTATTTCCTAAATAGATTTACTTGTCCCTTTTCAACATGTCATTTTTTTTATACATGTGAGAAATATATATAGATCTATATATGTACATGTATATATAGTATTTCCTTTCAAAGCATCAGTTCTTCAAAGAGATTATACATATTTTTAAAATAACTACTTAGGGGGCAGTGTCTCCCATTAGTTTGGTATTCCCTGGAACAAACAGCCATGTGTTTTAATCCTTACCTCAAATTTTTCAGGAACGTGAAGTTTAGGAGACGGAACTCCTACAAGGTAGTCAATTACAACCATGATCACTATTGTAAGAAATACAGCAAAGTCACTGATTGTGGATCGTACCTATGGGAAAGGGATCGTGTTAATACAAACAGAGAAATACTGTGTGTCCTTTCTAAAGAACCTACACCTTTCACAACTAAAATATGCCACTAGAAGCATGAATGGGGATTTCAATTAGTGAAAATCTATCAGGGAAATACATTTCTATCTAATTCTTTCTTAAAAGGTAATACATTTCACAACCTACCGTCTCTCACAGTACCGTCATTTTTCTACCGTGAGCTCAGACATACATTACACATCTCCCACTAGGAATAACTTTTTATAACTATTTGGCATATTGTTCTGGATTGAACTGTGTCCCCCCAAAATATGTGCTGTAAATTCTAGCCTCTATGCCTGTGGTTATAATCCCATCTGGAAATGGGTTGTCTTTGTTATGTCAATGAAACAGGATTAGTGTAGGGTATATCTTTAGTCAGTATCTTTGATATAAAAGAAATTAAACAGGGAAGAGAAGTAGAGATGGGGCAAGAGAGATGCCAAGCCACATGAAAATCACCCAGGAGCAAAAGCTCAGAAAACACAAGTACGTTCCTCCAGAGCCAACAGAGAGAGCAAGCCTTCCCCTAGAGCCGGCACCCTGAATTTGGACTTCTAGCCTCATAAACTGTGAGAATATAAGTTTCTGTTTGTTAAAGCCACCCACCTGTGGTACTTCTGTCACAGCAGCACTAGATAACTAAGACAGAATTCTAAATTTCACAGGTTCTCAGATAAACAGGAATTTTGCCCCAGGATGGAATGTGCCTAACGCCTCACATGTCTTTGATTTAAATAATTCAGAAGATGAGCTTTTGGACTTGGAGTTGATTTCAGACTTTGGGACGATGTGACGGGGTGAATGCAATGTGGGAAGTACTGAAGTTTGGGGGCCAAAGATAGAATGTAATGGATTGAACTGTATCCCCCCAAAAATACGTGTTACAAATCCTAACCTTTATGCTTGCGGTGATACCATTATTTTCACACAAACAATGTGCACCTTCCTCATTTGTTGCCAGCCACACCCTCCCCCACCCCCTGTAAGGAACCCATGGCAATCCTCTTCCACAAGTTGCTATAAAAAAAATTAGCACGGGGCTCTTATGGAAATACTTCATGAAGGGAGGGCTCAGCAGGCAAACAAATGCAGACGACTTGTGTTATTTGCATAAAAATACAGTAATCCCATTTGGGAATGGGCTGCATCTGTTAATGTTACTGAAATACCACCCACTTGTATTTCTGTTATAGCCGCACTAGATAACTATTAACTTTAAAAAATATATTAATGTTTTAAAATAAACTAAGAAAATAAAAACTAAAAACATGAATATTAACTGGAACTCCCAATTACCTTGGTAGGAAAATAACGCTTGGTCTTAAATTGCTTGAGGAATGAAGATAGAAAAAATGTTGTAAAAAATAAGATGACACACCAAAAGAGCACATCTGGAATATAAGGTCCATGATGACCGCAAGCGGATCCTACAAACACACCATGAAAGGTTTTACATTCCTGGAAAAAAGAAAGAAAAGAAAAAACAAAGAGAGGATGGAGAGAGTTCTCAAATATCTAATAAATTACTCACGAACTTCATTGACTCTAAGATGTTAAGATGCTGATTTTAAGACACACCATTATGTTTCACTCAGAAAGAAAAAACACTGCCTCATCAACTATTTAACACATCATCAGTTGTAGGACATATGAGTTCAGAGACATTACCACTTCACAAAAATGCGCATCTTAAATCACTCAAATACAGTATTTTGCCAAGTTCTTTCATACACTCCTTTCTTTCAACCCCGTATTTCCTCTAGTGAAAAAATCATGGTTAAGTATATTAATTCACAAATGTTTCCTCTTGCTGGTCCACAATTTTACTCTCTTTACTTCTTAACAAGTGGTTTAATACAAAAAGTAGACAAGAAATTCTACTCTGCCTTTTTACAATGCTGAATAAGAACTCAAATCAGTAATAAAAACTGACTCAAGCACTAAGGAAAAGGACAAAAACACGTAATGAGCATCCACTGTGTATGTACTGAATACTACAGACACCTATATTCTGACTCAATCCAAGGCGTTGGGATTACAGCATGGGATCATAAGCAGTGATTGATTAATAAAACACTCCCATTAACAAAATCAGTAACATAAGATAATCATATAACATAGTATAATTCCTTTACAGAAATATATTTCCTTGATTTTACTTTTGGGGGAAAAATAACTGCAAGGCAACTAGAAATTAACAAAAGTACATGCCACTAAAACCCATTTCTTTCTTTCTTATATTCCAATGAGGCTCATTTTAACAAAATGACAACTCAAGTTTATAAAATGAGAAAAGGGAATCTTCAGCTTCCATGTACCGAGATTGGTAAACCTACAAATTTACAACACAGGTCATAGAAAGAAAAGCCACAAATACAAAACAAACAATCATGGCCCTTTTGGCTATCAAGGAAACACACTGAAAAGCCTTACATCTTTAATATCAAGACAGCTTACCCATCCACCATAAGATGACTTCTTTTTTTTTAAATATCACTTTCATCTGAACAACTCTATTAGCTATACTTCTTTGATAACAAAAATGACTTTACAAAAGACAAAACAGTAGAGCATGAATCTAAATGGATTAGTGATACATAATGCTTTACATCAGCACTGTCCAATGGAACCTTCTGTGGTGAGGGAACTGTTATACATCCACACTGCAGCCTGTGGTTGCGTGAAGTGACTGAGCACTTCCCACGTGGCTAGTGTGGCTGAGAAACTTTTAATAAATTTTTATTAATAATTAATTATATTAATGTTAGTTAATATAAGTTTAAACAGACATGTTGTTAATGGCTACTATACTGGACAGTGCAGCCTTAAATTATCAGTAGGATAAAATTTCAGATGATATCCCTCAAATTATACAGTTAGGGACTAACTATCATCTATAGTGAGAAAGGAATGACCTACAGTTGTCTGTATGATATAAAAAGCACCAGAGAAGCTCAGGGGATCTGAGTGCTAATTCTGATACTGCTGCCATCACTTTACATCTTTATTCCTAACTCCCACCCTGGGAAATGTCTAAAACAGGGGTATTCCAGGACTAAGATAACGTTTCCCAACAAAATACAAAGCATCTATAATAGTACCATATTTTCATGCAAATAACACGTGCCATCTATGTTTGTTTGCCAACTATGCCCCCCCCGCCCCCCCCACAAGGTGTTTTCGTCCCCCCCACAAGGTATTTTCGTAAGTGCGCTATGCTAATTTTTTTTTTATAGCAACATGTAAAAAAACACGGAGGGGGGGAACGGTTGGCAAACAAACACAGAAGGTGCGCATTATGTATGTAAAAATACATTATTCAGTAGAGGAGATGCTCATTGCATATTTATGTCTTTTCCCTTTTTCTTTCTTTAGTGTCTGAGTCAGACCAGTTTCTCTGAGTTCAGCAGAAAAGGTTCACTCAGTCATTCAGGGCATGAGCACTGCACTCATGATCTTCTAATATTTAGGATGTCCTTGGAGCAGATGACCTGGTAAACAGACAACTGGATACAGGCTGATATAACTGTAAAATCCAGTCTGTGCAACCATAATCCTAGTAAACAATTCCTTTGAATTTATCCATCTAATCTAAGTGCATCAGAAACCTGAGGTATAGTCACATCTTTTTAATAAATACATCTTGGAAGTCAAATATAGTCCATTTTTATCTCCCTTACCAGCTTCCTTCTTTTCAGCCTATCTTTTTAGTGCATGTTAGACAAAAAGTGATTAACTCCTATTTGGGAACAACAATACTGTATTCTGAAAACATATTAATATCCATGGACGAAGAAGAAAATGTAGGTCTAATCAGAAAAAGCTAAAGAAAAGAACCAGGTTAACATATATTTGCAAAATCCTTTATTTTGTAATATACTCACAGAAACGGTGAGATTTCCCCAGGAAATATTATGAGCTGTTACGTGCTTTTCCTTCCACAGCTCTAGCGTTTCATTGCTAGGGTTAGGAGGTTCAATACATACACATCTGAGAAATCAGAATAGGATTCATTTGTAAGGTTCCTGCATCGCATGTTTACATTTTAGTAAAGCAATTATACAATATGGTAGTTTTTAACTGCTTAACTTTTTTCTCCTGTTGCAACACATGGAAATAATAAGCAGAGACAACGAACAGAACAATGTTTGAGTGAACACCAAACCTGCTGTCACAGAGTCGATTCTGACTCATCGGGACCCTAGAGGACAGAGAAGAACTGCCCCATAGGGCTTACAAGGAGCAGCTGGTAGATTTGAACTGCTGACCTTTTGGTTAGCAACTGAGCTCTTAACCACTGCTCTGCCAGGGCTCAAAACGTTCAGTTCATATACAGCACTACCTCAACTGCCTAGAAAAACGGGAAGCACATATTTAAGCAAAGAAACTCTAGACGTGGATTCAAAAAATGAAAAGAAGAAATAAACATATGAATATTCCCAATTAGATTATAAGCTGTTTGAGAAAAGGCCAGAGGATCACTTTTGGAGTCAATCCAGGCTTTATTTGTTTGTTTTGACCCAAGGCCTCCAGGGGCCTCGATTTCTTCACACACAAAAGGGGATAATGTGAATTAAGGAACACTAGGATATGAATTATGTAATGCTTCTAGCACAGCGATTATGTATACCCAACGAAGTTTAGCTAAATGGTGTTCACATGTAGTTAGTCAGTTAATAATCCAGAAGGAAACAGCGCTCTGTCTGGCACTAGCTATAGAAGCCATGCTTTATAAAGGTCAAAGGAGAAAAGGGCAGGGAAAGAGAGAAGCCAAAAAGTAAGATTTAAAAAAATTAACTAGTTTAAGAGCAAAGAAGACAGCACATTTTGGCATCAAAGCGTTACTAATATTTTGAAATAGGTCCATGTTTTATAGGAATTCCCACATCCGTTCCCACACTGTCCATCAAAGTTTAGGGTATACAAGGAAGGCCAGGAAGAGACAGCAGAGGAGAAGGAGGAAAAGATTCAGGGAAAACGGGCAGATTACATAGATTTAGGGTTTATGTAGGTAGAAGGAGGGAAGCTGTATCCTTGTTCTTTTTTGGTAATCACCACATTTCTACATGTGAGCAAATCAAAGGAGCCCTGGTGGCATAGTGGTTAAGCACTTGGTTGTTAACCAAAAGGCTGGTGCTTAGAACCCACCAGTCACTCTGTGGGAGAAAAGACCTGGTGGCCTGCTCCCCTAAAGACGACAGCCTAGGAAACCCTATGGGGCAGTTCTACTCTCCTCCCGGGTCTCTATGAATCAGAATCAACTTGACGGTGCACAACATGCTAAATACAAATTTACACCATACATGACTGCTTACAGACGGCAAATACAGGCACCTGCCTAGATATGTCCAATTTTAATCGCCGATTTTACTTTCTAATTGAATATTATTTGCCAACATTTTGTAACTATGTACAGATGACTTTTCAAATTCTATTTTATTCTAGAGTTAAAAAGATTTTCCTTTCATACTTTTCTCTTATCACAAAGAAAACAGTCCATAAAACAGCACACACAAGAGTGTACTGAAATTCTACCTTAAAACAACTTTAAATAAAAATTATCAGACTTCGAAAACATTAACGAATATGTAAAATGTGACGAAAATACAGTCAGCTCTCTATATCTGCAGGTTCCACATCCACGGATTCAACCAACCACGGATCGAGAATATTCAGGGGAAAGAAAAAACAGACTTTTTTTCTTGTCATTATTCCCTAAACAATACAGTATAATAACTATTTACATACCATTTACATCGTATTAAGTGTTATAAGTAATCTAGAGATAATTTAAACTATACAGGAGGATGTGCATAGGTTATATACAAATACTCTGCCATTTTACATAGGGAATTTGAGCATCCAAGGATTTTGGTATCCGCCGGGGGTCCTGGAACCAATCCTTCACAGATACCTAGGGGCAGCCGTATCTAACAGTATATACATATATACTACATAGAACTGGTTGAAGAATACAAGATCCAATTTAATTGCCTGATTTAAATACATGGTGAGTTAGTTGCCAAACAATCCAATTTAAATTGGCCAATTCAAACAGAAGACCAAAATACATACTCGGATAAATCACTTCAGTGAATAACGACGACTGAATTTTATCAACTGTGTTTATGTCCATTCAGTGCTTTGGCAAAATCTCACGTGAGACAGACAAGTCATCCCCCAAATGAGCATCACATTGCAAAAATCCATTTTCTCAGGTTCAAACATCTCTGTAAACACACACGTTAATACTAAGCATTAGGGGGAAACAGAACACTTACGAGTAAGTGGTCAGTTCATCTAGGTTGTTGTGCATATTAAATGCATATATTTCTCCTAAGTGAAAGATCTTCTCCAAAGCCTCATAGATGAATATGATGCAAATGAGAGCTGCAAAAGCCTCCTCTGTAAATCGCGTAATGTAACACACAAGGCTGCTTGCATCTGTTGCAACCAAAACAATGCACAAGAAAGAAGTCCAAAGACCAATACTGGTTCGCAAAGACAGATAAGAAAGCTGGTAATCTCTGTTTAGAAAGAAAAACGTGGAAGTGATCAACATATACATGCAGCATAGCATTTGTACTTTAAAAGTTCATAATAAACAATCAGAACAGCATAAGAACATAAGATTTCTGAAGAACACCATGAATTAAAGAACAACAAAATAATCACTAGAGAAAGCTCTGTGTGTTTTTCTGGCTTCAACTAAGGACTAGCTTCTTATTAATATTCTGGTTGGTTATATTATAGTACATTAAACTGACATAAAAGATTTATAGCAAAAATCTACTAGGCAGTAAATATTTCAAAAAGCATAGGGCTCACTTCAGAAATCAGTCATGAGGAGTGAAGGACAGGTGTCAGTCTACAGGAAGAACTCAATCTGCCTCCGTCTCCATATCCAGAAGCTGTGTTGTCACTAGGCCATCACACCTCTGTCCACACTGTCATTACCATCACCACCACAACCTCCACCATCACCATTAAACCACAGAAAGTGGTTTTTTTTTTAAATTTCGTAGAAGAAATTACTGTCATGGAGTTTTAAATACCTTAGGTCACTGCACGCTCTCTCTATAAGCCTATGTAACATGCCAGATTAGAATCAGAATCAGCTGGTTTAGTGAGCAAATAATCAGAATTAGAGGAGTTGGATAAATCAAATGTTTAATAGCATCAAGCTGTTCCGAGCTAAAATATTCAACTGCATTTATCTCACAAAAGTAATTGTATCGGCCATGCCAAATTCAACGCCTACTAACTACAGTAAGCTGTATTTGTCTCCACAAAACTGTTGATTTTACACTCAAGGGTAATCTTGTTTTCCTCATTTCTAAGTGACTGGGATAGGGATGTTGGTGGAGGGTCCAGGGTAGGGCTGACCACACAGTGGTGCAAAACATGCTCAAAATACACACATTGATCAGATTCTTTTCCAGCTATTAAATATGCAATGTATAAAGTTAATGAACAATGCAATATGTAATTGTACACATATGCAAACATATGTAACTAGTATGTAACTATTACTTACCTGCAGAATTTAAATAAAATTTTTTCAAATACTAGAACTGGACCTGTGCTCCCCAATATTGTAAGAGGTTGCCCAGCAAACAACGAATAGGCAATCCCAGTTAATGATGCTCCAAAAAGAGACTCTATTGCACTCTGTTTAAGGAAAAAAGACATGAATGAAAGCAACACATCATAAACATTAACTCTAACCTACATGTCAGACATCTGGAAACCAAACGAAAATAAAAACACTAATCAAAAGCAGTTCTAAAGCAAACACAACTTTAAGTCTTAAGTTTTAAAAATGCAAGATCACAAATACCACATTTTAAATACACAGGGAAAATTACTTTCATTTTGCATACTGAAAGTAAAAATTTTGCAATTAACCTTAATTTCAAAACTCAACACTCTGGGAAGGAAGGAAGTGAGAGTAAATGGAAGAGAAATACAGGGGCTTCAACTTTATCTACAGACGTTTTATTTCTCAAGACTGGTACAAAGGTGCATATATTACTTTAAATAATTTCGTATGTTTTAAATAATTAATCTTACAAAAAACATTAAGCATGCTAAACGCTCAATATGGTGTGCTATAAAAAAGAATCCATCAAAAAGATGAATAAAAAATTAACATGCAATCCTATCTTTCTCAAACTGATTTCTAAAGAGCCATTTTCCATACATCTTAAAGAACTTATCTAATATGATAGACTTAATCAATCAAAAATTGAAATGCTTAACAAATCAAACAGACAAAAAATCTCTTTAAATAATTCACAGCAACTGTAAATGAGGAAGTATCTTATTGGCATTAAAGTACGGTAAAGAAGATAAAGTGACAAAAAGAAAGCCTCAGAGAAAATCTGTCCCACCACCACCATTACATGCTAACTGGTTAGTGTATGAGACGGTAAGGGGTGATGTATCCTACGCCATTAGACACAGGGGAGGAATCATAAAGGAAAGGATAGTTAACCACTCACAAACACCAAAGTCAAGTGGAAGGTACTATCAAGAAAGCAAGAAGCCCATAGTCGGTAAAGGCAGCGAAAGGAAGGTTGTGAGTTGACAACCACCCTGTGACTGAGGGGCGGCACAGCACAGCAGAACACAGAGAGCAGGAGTGCAGGGCTTCAGAGCCAGATTTTGAAGTGAAAGGCTGCCTCGGGGAATACCAGCTGTTCAGCCATGGCCATACTTTAAGCTTTTGGAGCCCAAGCTTTTTCACTTTTAAATAGGGGTGATGGTAACCAGGAGAACTTAATGAAGTGGTGTTTGTGAAAACAGCTATCATGGGGTCTAGCACACAGAATGCACACAATAAAAGGCAGCAATTCTCATCAGTGAGAGCAGCATCTTTCAAAATCAAAATCACAAAATAATAGTATGCAATAAAAGTATAATTCAACTATTAGAATAAACACTGGATCATACACACACGTAAACTTGTCTCTTGGCAAGATGAAGAAGCGTCCACAGTAATGATACATTTGTTAACTGTATGGAAAAACTTTGTTTCCTTGCCCATGAATAAACATCATAAAATCCTTAGTTCAATGAGGAATGAATTTACCCAGAAACAGAAAGAAAAAATTAAGAAGAGAAGCAAGCAGATGGAAAAATAAAGAAATGTTAAGAAGGGGCAGACGGGCACAAAAGTAGGGTTCCCCTACTGCCACATTCACTAGAAGCAAATATTTCTTTTGCCCAGACCTGTTTTGTTTCTTTTTTTTATAATTTTTGAACTGTTTGTTTTTTCCACAATTCTCTTTTTCTAAAGAAATCACAGGCCCACTACACTGTCTCCCCGCCTGCCCGCAGTCTGACATTTCAGTTTCACCCCTCACAAGCCTCCCTCCCTCCCTCCCCACACATGCGCCCTCTCCCCTGCACAGCACTGAGCACTGGCTGCTGCTGACCCTTCCTCCTTCTCAAAACCTCCATTGGGTTGTCTGCAAAATTACATCATCCTGATTCCTCACCTGGAGCTCTAATTGTTCCTTTTTCTCATTTGCTAGGTCATGTTACCTTTCATTCTCACCCCTCTCTCATTCCACGAATTCCGGTAACTTCCTATTTTTAGCCTCTGCTTCTCTCCCTACAGATTATTTCCCTAGTTAGCCTCATCTATCCTCAGTTTCAATCCTCATGTGCCTGTGAATGACTCCCAATCTTTATACCTCCTCTTTACCATTCTACAAACTCTGGGACGGCACCTCCGGATGTCTCCATTTCTACCTGAAGTTCCAAAAAAGCATCTAAAAACAAACATCATCTCCAGAGCACTTTCCTCCATAATACTCCTGACGTCTCTGTTATTTCGACGGCTACAACTCTCAGTCTACCTCACTCACATGTGGCACCGCACACCATGACACAGTGACCACATATACAACTACCTCATCTTCACCCCTTACGTTAGGATCCTCGAGAACAAGAGGCAGCTGCTCACCGACACGTGCCACAGCCCTCCTGTGTCTAACACACTATTGCACACGTGCAGTACTAAATAGCATCATGAGGTCAGCAGGCGATAAGTGACAGTCCAAGAGCAAAGAAGCAGTGTTTCCATGACGGGAGCAGATAAGACACGTCTCTACAGGGACCAGCAGAGTTACATGTACCATTTGTGACAGCACACAAAGTAACTTACTAAAAATATGTACTTTTCACACAATGATTAAAGAGTAAGGTAAAGACGTACTAAACATCTGAAAATGCTATCAGAATAAAGTAAGAGTTGAAAGCAAATTTCAGTTGTTAGATTTATCTCATGTTAAGGCCATGAAATACTTTAACTGAATAATTAAAATTCCTTAGCTTTTAACCTTTTATCTCTTAAAAGAAAAATGTTCTTCCGAGAGTAAATGTAAATTAAATAAAAAACACTTAGGAACGTTAAGAATTACAGATCGTCTCATTTAAATGCCATTCAAATATATATACACAAAGCAATGCCTTTTAAGATTTACAAAACACCAGATATTCTGTTCGGTTATCACGCCTCCCGCAGTTCCTAATACATTATCACCAAGAAAAGAAAAACATAAATCTTTTAGTCATATTAAAGGATGAAGCTTTCAA
Source organism: Dugong dugon (assembly GCA_030035585.1). NCBI lineage: Eukaryota > Metazoa > Chordata > Mammalia > Sirenia > Dugongidae > Dugong > Dugong dugon. Next base: position 12,204,170 of record CM057480.1, on the reverse strand, counting down.
TTACATTTTCCAAACAAAAGCTGTGGCTACTTTCACACAGATTTAATAACAGTAAAATTAAACACTACTTGAAAAAATCCATCATTTCTTCCATTACGTTCTCTTCTTCCAAATAATCTAGTCCAGGCCTATCAGCCAGGGCTGACGAGTTAATATTAATCATATGGCTCTAACTATAATCCTATGATGCCTTACAGAGTGAAGTTGGTAAATTGGGTAAATTTCCCCACCCGTGACCCACCCAGAATCAGTTCAATTGTTCCCCCCCCAACCTTCCCCCCAACAAAGAAAATGCAAGCCTTTTACTCAATTTATAAAACCATTCATCCAGCAAGCCAGGATAAACATTGTTTTTCTTTTTACCTCAACTGTGCATCTTCTCCTGTTCAAATGGCTTCCCCATGTTTTCCATAGCAATTACCTTTGGGGGAAGTCTGCTTTGGGACAGGTTAATCGTGCTGTTGGGAGACTCCTCAGATAGAAGTATGAATTGCGAGACAAATGCATACAGACACTTGCCTCTGAAGAGCTAAGAGCCTGGCTACTACCAATCTTTGTACTCACTATTCTGCCTTCTGTAGCTTCTCCAAGCAGCCCTCCAAAAGTGATTACAGGAGACATACAGGCACAGTATAGGAAAAGAATCGAGGCCAGGCACTGCAGGCTTAATGCATCCTTGAAGTCACTCAAGAAAAAAGGTGCTTTCCTTTTGATGTCAAGTATCAAACCACCAAAAAGCCTAAATAGGTGAGATGAAACTCGTCAAACTGTACACTAGAGGATTCTAGCTAGTTCAAACTAAAACTATGGGCTACAAAAGACTGCTGATACCTAGTGCTTTGTCAACAAAAATTAAAATCCAATTTAAGTCATAGTATAAATTGTAGAAGATATACTAAATTTAATCTAATCCACTGATGATAGAGGGAAGGTAGATCTCATTAAGCAAAAAGAGACATAAACAACTGTATTTATGGACTATTTACTGAAAAGACTATAGGCAAATGATTTTATATGAGTAAATGTAATTTTGGACAAAAAGGTGCAAGGAAATGTACAATAAAAATAAATAAAATGTAACATCCCATTCATCAAAATGAGCATAAGCAATTCTATTAACTATTATCCACATCATTAAATTTTAATAGCAAGCATGAGAAGTATCAAGTGGCAACTGTAACATATCTTAGGTCCCCAAATCCTCTTTAATGTGAACACAGTATGCTGGTCTTAGATGCACTGAGTAGTAAATTAAATGATAACTCTAAAAATTAGTACTTCAATCACACAAACACCTCCATCTAGGTAAAAAAAAAAAAAAAAAAAAAAAAAAAACCCGGAAACTGTTTTAATTTAATTTACTGTACATGTAGTCAAACTACTGTGCATATGAGTAAAACCAAGTTTTAATTAGTAGATTAAAATGTATATTTGCACAGCATTTCAATTTATTTTTAATCGGACTTTTGAAAACATTTAACTTGGAAACATTTAACTAAAATAAAAGCTCTGCGAGGAGTACAGACTTCTAGTTTACTGCCATGTTTCTGTGTCTAAAACACTGTCTGGGACATAGCAGGCAACTCAACAAATACCAGTGACTGAAGCAAAAATTCCAAAAGGTTTTGTAACTTATAAAATATATAATCATTCAAATCTCTACTGCAAGAAACTTGATGGAAAAAAATTCATCTTAAGCTCTCAAATGCTGGGATTTTTCAAGCTTTTCCAAACTAATTTATTCTTCTTAAGCTAATACTGAAATAAATCCTAAACACACACTGACAGGTTGCACAAGTTATCCTACAAATTAATCTAACAGCAAGGAGAATCAGCTTGCAATAAAAGGTGTCACTGGTCATCTAGAAAGTGAATCTACATCATCAGATGAAGAACTCATTATTTAACAGATGTCTCTGTGAGACTCTGGGGTGACTCTGAAATCAATGTGAGCCTGCCCTGGTGTTTCTCAGTGACTAACACTGCTCAGTCTACAGGGTCCTCTCTACAGCATTTGGCAAAGTGTGAACAAGCACTGCTAGCAGAGTCTTACTCTCTAATGTATTCAGAGACTAACACATTAGTGAATGAATTAATTGTGAGTTTAAGTTTCTCTAAAGTCTACATTCAGTATGCCAGTTGTTATTTATTTTCTTATATCTAGTACCCTTAGGCACTTTATCAAAAGTCTCTTTATCCCAAATAATGTGTCTGTATAAGATAGCCTGGTTTTGTAAACAAAGATTGGAGATTCAAGATCTTCTAGTTCCACAGTAACCACCAGTGGACAATAGAACATCAATATCCACGTGATTTTCTACATTCTGGAAATAGCACAGTATTTGTCTACTTCTACAAAACATTTTATGACAGTGTTTGCATCTGGCAATATTTCTATTCTTTATTCAAAAAATTAACTTCTTAAACAATTTTTCTAACCAAGTTTCCACAGGTCATTACCATCACTTAATCATGTTTTTCTATCTAATCTGACCTGACGTCATGACAGAATGCTCAATTAAGGGGTTTCACATACAGAAAAATCTTTAGTTATAATTCCTCTTTGTTCCGATAATTCTCTATCTTGATACTGGAAATTGTAATAGGATTCTACACCTTTTTCAAGACCTTTTTGTACAGGCAATGGGAATTAAGCTACATACTATATAACTGTGCAGTATTCTCATCATCTGGCCCAGTATTTTCATTTTAAATTAAAGCTTGAACCCAATATATGCTATTAAAATGGTTTTAAAAAGCATGTAATTTTCCTTTACATAATATACCTATATAATAGAGCACATTTAAAAACATATACTTAAAAAAATTGTACAAGACTATGTTCCAAATACTTGGAAAGAAAAAGAATGTTTATGTCTAGTATATCACATCATCCCCTGGCCCCACAAAAGCTCTCCTCACAGCTTCAGGATTTGTACCTACCGTCCAGTCCTCTGCAGCTCGGGCCCGGCGTGATGAGCTGCCTCTTTAGGAGGGTCACCCGAGGTGGGGGCAGATCCATTGGGAAATACAGGAATCTTTCTCTTTTCCTGCATTTCACAAAAAGACATTTTCAGAATTCTTTCTTAAGAAAGCTGAGATGACACTCCAAATAGCGCGAACACAAGCTTTCCTATTGATGATACACATCTAATCGGTGCTCCTAGGAAAAAAGTCTCCCAAATATAAACCTCTATTTTAAATAAACTGCACTTTAGAAGAGAACCTAAAATTTGTCTCTAATGATATTTAAAATTTATAATTTTTTTGCATCTTTTTAACATCACACAGCAGATGCATACACACCATTTCAAATTGCAACCTGGCAATAGAAATATAAACATCCTCCAATAAAGCATCACTCCCCCTGAAAATTTTTAAAATATTGCTCACAAAGTGCCATTCTGGGAGGTCCCCTGGGTCAAAGGCTCTGGCTGAACTACAGACTTGCACTATCTGTATACAGAATATTTACAGAGGGCTAAGACTCATCTATAATTATTAGAAAGATCAGCATTTGAAAATGTCAAAGTTAAAACTAACATATCTTACAGAAAAGAGGAAAGAGAAAACAAAATTATAAAATTCCTACAAAACAGCAATAATGAAAAAAATGCTACATATCACAAGTGGGATAGAGCTAAAGCACTTAAATCAAGAAAAATGAAAGAATGAAAATAAATGAATTAAGCATCTAACTCAGGACAACGTGAAAACCAAAAAAATAACTCCTGAAGGAATGTGAAAGGAATGAGAGAGAGCGGCTAAAAGCAGAAATTGAGTTAGAAAACAGAAAATGTTAAAAAAGAGCGAAAATAAATTTAAAGCTGCTATCTGAAAACTTATTAGCTGATACACAAAATAAGATATGAAAAGAAGGCAATGATTTCAAAAATGAACAAGTTTTAGAAATGTGTGTGTGTGTGTGTGTGTGTGTGTGTGTGTGTGTGTGTGTGTGTGTGTGTGTGTGTGTGTGTGTGTGTGCGCGCGCGCGTGCAAGGAACCCTGGTGGCATAGTGGTTAAGCGCTTAGCTGCTAACCAAAGGTCTGGCAGTTCAAATCCACCAGTCTCTCCACAGGAGAAAGACGTGGCATTCTGCTTCCGTAAAGATTTACAGCCTTGGAAACCCTATGGGGTAGTTCTACTGTCCTATAGGGTCACTATGAGTCAGAATTGGACTCACCTACAATGGGTTTGGGGTGTGTGTGTGGGTATGAGACTACACTTTGTATGACTCTAGGCAAATACATTTGAAAATCTGAATGAAATGAGTAATATTCTAGAAAAACATAATTTACCAAAACTGATCCTAGAAAAGATAGAAAGCTTCCACAAGCCAATCTCCACAGAATAAATGAGTAAGTTATTGAAGTCTAGAAGATTCAAGCTCAGACAATTTTATAAAGGAATTCTTCCAAACTTTTAAAACCAAAGTATTTAAGAGCACCAGAAAAAGGAAAACATACAATTTTTTTTTATAAAATAAGTATAATGATAATATTAAAGCATGAAGAAGACTGCACAGAAAATCATACTCCAATCTCACAAACAGTGATGCAAAAAATTTAAATAAAATACCAGACACAGAACACCAGCACTTTAAAGTTCAAGTTGGGTTCACTCCAAGAATGCTAGTGTTTCCATATGAAAAATCAATTAATATGATTTACCATAATAATTGATAAAAAATTCATATGATCATCTTCAGAGATGCTGAAAAGGCATCTGATAAAATTCAAATCCATTTTTATTAAAAATTTCAATAACACAGAAATTTATGATACTTTCTTAACATGATAAAATGTGTATTTTGGCTCAATGCAAGAATTTTACTTAATGGGAGAAATATTAGAGACACTGACTACTGTCAGGAAATGATAAGAAATGCCCATTTAAAACCCACTATTAACATTTTGGAGCCTTGGTGGCATAGTGGTTAAGAGCTCGGCTGCTAAACAAAAGGTCATCAGTTCGAATCCACCAGCCACTCCTTGGAAACCCTACAGGGCAGTTCTACTCTGTCCTATAGGGTCACTATGAGTTGGAATGGACTCGATGACAACACGTTTGGGGTTTGGGGTTTTTTTTTTTTTTTTTTGGTATTAACATTTTATTCGAGATTTTAGCCAATACAATTAGACAACAGAAAAAATATTAGAGATCTAAAAACTGGAAAGGAGGGCTAAAACTATTACCTATTATTGCAGATGATATGATTGAGAAACTACTGCATACACTGAAGAATTAAGAAGGCAGCAAGATAAAAAAATCAATACACAATACCAAATAGCTTTAAATACACAAAAGCAACAATTAGATGACATAATGGAACAAAGACCTCATTTACAACAGAAAGAATAAAGTGCTCATGAATCCACTCACGAAGACGTGCTGTAAAGCGTAGATAAGGAAAACTTTATAACATTCCTTAAGGACACAAAAATGGACTTGAAATAGAAAGACATAACATGTTCTTGAACAGAAAGATTCAAGGTCATAAAGATGTCAATTCTCTCTCAGTTCATTTAAAAACTGTCATCCCAACAGGAACAAAAATCAGCAGGTTTTATTTCAGGAAATAGAAAGCTGATTTTAAAGTTTACATAGAACAATAAATCTGCAATACAGCCAAAGAAACTCAGGAAATAAAAAGTAAGAGAGAGGCAAGAGTATGGAATTGGTCCATGAATAGACAGCCCAATGGAAAAGAAAAGAAATCCCAGAAACAGACCTGAACGCATATGAAAATTCAGTCAATGAGAGAGGCAACACTGCCAGTCAAGAGAGTAAAGCTTCACTTTTTAACTGGGACAACCAGGCAAAACCTACCCCACCAACACCCCAGGAGAAACTTCAAGGCATCAGTGAACAGTCAGTGACAGTTTAAATGTTTAAAAAAAGGAGGGGGGGACAACTAAAGAAAAATTCAGGAATACTTAGCCTCACTAATTACAGAAATGCGAATTAAAACTACATGGAAATACTTGCTACAGTAAGATTTAAGATTCCTACTGGACTGACAAAAATCAAAAAGCTGGACAACACACTGTGTTAGTGAGGCTGTAGGGAAACTGGCACTCTCATACATCACTGTGGAAGTCTAAAACAGTTCAACTCCACAGAGACAAATTTGGTAATGTCTACTAAAATTATAAATTCACCCTCTGAGCCAGCAATCCTAGGAATTTCGGAAATCTATCCTACAGATACATCTGTACAAGACTAAAATGGCATATAAATACTGGGCATGGTTTGTAATAGCAAAAGACAACAACCTGAAACCAGGAACAGCATGAACTATGGTATATTCATCAATGGAATACAACAGAGCTATAAGAAAAAGGTTGAGGAATATTTCTATGATTTCTTATAATCAGATTTCTGGGATGCATGATATACGGAAAACGCAACTTTGGGTAAGAAAGATAAGATTATATTTCATACTTCCTTGTACTGCATAAAAACTAGAAGGACCAACAAAAAAAATGATTAATAAAAAGTGGTCACCTACAGGAGGTGGGTACAGGGGTGAGAAGGGAAAGGGGACAAGGAGGAGGTATAGCGTCTTTGAATATATCTCTTTATGTAATTTTGGTATTTGAATCACAAAAACGTACAACCTATTTTAAAAAAGGTTTAATTAAAAAAGAAAAAAGGTAACACAGAACAATCAGGGAGATTCTTACCTGAGAAGGAACACTTTTAGGTGGCTCTATGCGTATGGAAGGATCCCACTCTCCTGGAGGTAGGACAGTTACTTGATCCAAAAATTCATCAATTCCAGATAAGAGGTCATTTCTGTCTTTTGCTTTATAAGCTACATCATGAAAAATCTAAAGAAAAAACAAGAAGATTTTAACGCTGAAAGAATAGTTTCCACATGGTAAATCTACTTTAAAAATCACAAGTAAGTCCATGTGATGGTTAAGATTGTGTGTCAACTTGGCTGGGCCACGATTCTCTGTGTTTTAATGTAATCACTCCCATGATTGAATATACTGTGAGTAGCCAATCAGATGAAAGGAAGTCTCCTTGGGGGTGTGGCCCGCATCTGTATATAAGCTGACATTCTGGCTTTTTGCTCTCTCTGGATCCTGCAGCTGCTTCCTGTCGTCTCATCTCCCATTCTTGGGACTTGAGCTGTCAGCTTATCTGCCGAACCTAGGATTCGTCGATCTGCACAGCCTGTGAGTGGGAGCCCTGCTCTCTGACCTACCAATCTTGGGCTTGCCAGCTTCTGCAGCTGTGTGACTTGGGAGAGGCCTCTACCCTGATCCATGAACTTGGGACGTTCTAGCCTCTACAATCGCGCGAGCTGTCTCCTTGATATAATCTCTCTCTATATATATATTTATACACTTTACTGGTTTTGCTTCTCTAGAGAACCCAGCCTAAAACAGTCCACAATAAAGATAACTGTCTAAACTCTTATTGCAGGCAAGTCTCCAACCCACCCCAGGTAACAACTATAAAAGGGAACCCTTTTTTTATCATTAGTATTATCAAATAAACTAAACATAACAATCAGACAACAGCAACAACAAAACAGTGATGTGTCAGAACAATTTAAAAAAGAGAGAGATAATTTTGCATGGGAAATACTCAGTAATTCTTTATGGAATGAGGTAATACTGTGGCATGTCATTCTTCTTCTATGCCATTTGAATGTCATTTACCCTAGGGACTAATCAAGGACATGCAAATAGCTTTACTTAAATAGTTAATGTATTTGATCACGAACATCTACTGGGTACCTATTATTTGCTAGAAACAAAATTGTAAGTACTGTGGATACTGCAATGAAGAAGACAAGTAAGGCAAGGTCCCTGTACTCAAGAATCTTTTTTTTTTTTTTTTTAGGGGGCAAAACAGTGAAAGTAATTGAATAAATAGCTAACTGCAGATCATAATAAACACTCTGATGAAAACAAAGCAGGTTACAGGAATGGAAGCTGCAGATGTCAGGGATGGTATCTCAGAGGAGGTAACACTACAGGAGAGATGTGAATGAAATGAAAGGACAAACCTGTGCCAAGAATGGGGATGAGGAGTTGAGGGAGAGTAGTACTCAGGCAGGAGGGTTAGTAACCGCAAATGTCCAAAGGCAGAAATGAGCTTAACGCAACCGAGGAACCAAAAAGAACCTGATATGGCTGGAGCAACATGGGGAAGAAGGGTGGGTAGAGTTAGGATGGAAGCTTCCAGGTGTATGAGGAGGTTAGATCACACGGAACCTATTGAGACAAGTTGTAAGCAGTTTAAATTTAAACCTAAATATATCAATAGAAAGTCACGGATACACTTGGGTCAAATATATTCAGATTTGTTACTGGCAGTGCAAAGGACAAAACTGTTTAAGAGAAAGGCCCATAAAGGTCACTTTAACTCCTTAAAGAGTTTAAGCTAGGGAAGTGGCAGTGGGGACAGGAAGGAGATGACAGATCAGATGCAAAACACATTGAAAAGGAAAAGTCAACAGAATCTGGAGACTGACTGGATGAGACAGGATAGAGAAATGAGGTCAGGTTCAGGTATGTGGGTGTGAGATACCCACCCTAGGGAAGCATGACAGACACATCTAGCAAACACCTGATTAAAAAAATCAAAGAAAAAAACCCAAAGCAAGACAAAAGTCTAGGGATGATCAATACATAGGTCATGGTCAAAAATGAGGTTCTCAAACAAGTAGAGAGCAATTTACAGAGAAAATGGGGAAAACAGATAATGCTCTGAGGAAAACAAAAAGAAATGACCTTCCTGCAACTTATGATGGAGAAAATTTTGATAAGGTGGTCAATAATTTTGATCGCTTAAAATGTGAAAAATTACCCACCAGTCCTGACAGAATGGTCTTGAAGACCTTATCAAAGGCATATAGTTAAAGAATTTAAAATGAAATAGTAGAGACAACAAGGACAATTTTTAAAGCTTTACTGTGAAAGGAAGGAGAACTATCATTTAATATATGTTATATGCTTCATAAGGATCCCTGGTGGTGCAGCTGTTAAAGTGCTTGGCTGCTAACCAAAAAGTTGGCAGTTTGAACCCACCAGCCGCTCCACAGGAGAAAGACGTGGCAGTCTGCTTCCGTAAAGACTGTAGCCTTGGAAACCCTACGAGGCAGTTAGTTCTACTCTGTCGTATAGGGTTGCTATGAGTCGGAATCAACTCGACGGCAGTAGGTTTGGTTTGGGTTTATATGCTTCACGATCAGTTTCTATTTCTAAGATTTTTAGCGCATCTGAATTACCTCATCAGTCATGAGAGTGGCTATTGATCTTCCAATTTCATGGTACTGTGGTGCCTTGCCTGCTGGACCCAATAACAGAAACAGAAACCTATGGAAACATTAAAACACATAGAAATACAATTCAATCTTAAATATGAGCAACATACACTCACACATGTGGCCAGTCATAAAAACCATTCAAATGAAAACAAAGAAACAGTACTTAGTAGACCTCGTTGCCATTTGTCCACGCCAATCACTGAAAAAAGACAGCATCTCTACTTAGACTGAAGCAGATCACAAAACTAAGGAAAGTATTCATAATTAACTTTCTACCAAGTTATCACTTCCCATCTTCCTCAGGGTAAAGCGGTAATTCAGAAATTGAGTGTTTTACATTAAAAGTTCCCATTTTCTATATCCTTTGGGATTAGTGTAAACAAATAAATCCAGTCTGTACTGACAAGTGAATTAGAAAGTACAGTGAGTAACAGTCTAATTAATTACTTGAAGCAAGGTTTATCAAATCAAATAGCAAAGATATGCACAAAAAAACCATGATTCCTCAAAGTACAGTTCTGGATAACACCTCTAATGTGGTGAATACAGGATTTTAGGCGACTAATTCATTTGGAAGGAAAAAGAATCTTATTTACAACATCAAATATAATATCAAACTTCACAGTATTCTAATGACTAAATAAAATATATTTAACTTCCTACTTAGTTATACCCTTGTTAACAATATAGTAAAATATTAACCTTCACGCTTATCCAAACTAGAAGTATTCACCTTTCTACTTTTTACGGTATGAATCTATGGAATTATTTTCCTCATTTAATACTGCACCATTAATTCAACTAAATGAGTAAAGCATCTTAAAAACAAGCACATATATTTCCAACAAGCTCCTGTTACTTCTTCATATTTTCTTACATTATAAGCAAAAGAAAATAATTTAAAATAATCTTCACTTAAAATTACATTTACAGAGTCAATAGCCAACAAAACCGATTATCCTGTGCAACGTAACTTGCTCATCATTTTTATGACTACTTTTACATTTTTGTTTCTATTGTATATTGCACAGAATACTTAGGTCACACCAGAAAAAGCAGCTTGCCCAATTCAGAGGCATTATTGCATCTAATTGACACTATGAGGTATTATTATCCTCATTTTACAAACGAAAATTAGAAAATGTAAGTAAGGCTTGATGTCCCCCCCCTGCCACTAACCCACTCTCACAAAAAGTTAGCAAGAGGCAGGGCAAGGATTCAAATCCATTTCTCTCTGACTCCAGTGCCTGCACAGAACATTAAGTAATTGTTTTTTTTTAAACTGTGCTTTAAGTGAAAGTTTACAATTCAAGTTAGTCTCTCATTCAAAAATTTATACATACATCGTTATGTGACCCTCGTTGCTGCTCTCCCTATACTGTGACAGCACACTCCTCCTCTCCACCCGATTTCCCATGTCCATTCAACCAGCTCCTGACCCTCTCTGCCTTCCCATCTTGTCTCTAGACAGGAGCTGCCCATTTAGTCTCATGTATCTACTTGAGCTAAGAAGCACACTCTTCACAAGTATCATTTTATGTCCCACAGTCCAGTCTACTCTTTGTCTGAAGAGTTGGCCTCGGGAATGGTTTTAGTTTCAGGCTAACAGAGAATCTGGGGGCCACGTCTTCCAGGGTCCCTCCAGTCTCAATCAAACCATTAAATCTAGTCTTTTTTACTAAAATTTGAGTTCTGCACCCCTCCTTATCTCCTGCTCCATCAGGGACTCTCTGTTGTGTTCCCTGTCAGGGCGGTCACTGGTGGTAGCTGGGGCACCATCTAGTTCTTCTGGTCTCAGGCTGATGAAGTCTCTGGTTTATGTGGCCCTTTCTGTCTCTTGGGCTAATACTTTCCTTGTGTCTACGGTGTTCTTCATTCACCTTTACTCCAGGTGGGTTGGGACCAACTGATGCATCTTAGATGGCTGCTCGCTAGCTTTTAAGATCTCAGACGCCACTCACCAATGTGGGATGCAGAACATAAAATGATGAATTGTTTTTTTAAACCAAAGCTCCTAATATACCAAACTTCTTATAAAAGCATAAATGCAAAGTATTTTTTTCAGTTCCAGGAAAAACATATAACTCTTTTACGTTCTCATACTCAAAGCATTTGGTGCGATGGCTGACTATTAACTACTAAAATAGCTTTCATTACAACAAACAACATGCTGTTCAAGTGACAGAAATTTCAGGTTTTGGACGTGCTGAGAGAATGTTCACTGGAACTGCCTCTACCTCGTAGGAACAGGGACCTCAGTCAAGCCTGAGAGGAGGACAGCTGGAGCCAGTCTCACAAACGCTATGATAGGTCTTTCCAGAAAGTCAACTTCTCCCACCAGGACATTGGATGCCTCTGCTCCCGTGGGAATTTTTCTCATAAAATTCATGTCAACCTATTGACAAATAAATAATAATTAAAAATGCATTTTTCATAGTTTTCATGTGATTATTTAGAGGAATACGGGAGAGAAAAATGTTTTTAGGAGTACTTGCTAATCAAAACTTGTGACTTACTGGATGTATAAATACCACAATTTTCACAAATATAAAGAATAGGGTAGACACACAAAAATGCAAGCAATACACACCTATCAAACAATACTTCAACTCTTTTAGCTGTGATACTATTTACTACCTCAGACATCGACATTATCAAACACATAAGCTAGAGAAAATTATCAATGAATACAGCACTATTCATTAAAAACTATTAAGGACAAAAATACAGTCACAAACTAACAACGGTTCATGAAATTATACACAGGGCTAAAAATTATTCATTTCACAATTATCTGTTGTTTAAATCTTAGAAAGGAATTAGTCCCTTTATGTTTTATATATTTTATAAGCCCCCTTTTTAAGAGAACTCTAGGAAATGCCCAGTGTTTTTGTTAAGTGAAAACCAATCATTTTTATTTCAAACTAAAAATCAACAGCCCTTACTCATAATACTATATAATGAAATTGAGTTGTCTGTGTATAATTACAAAGAGAAGGTTATGAACAGGATGCTGAAATACGGGAACTTCTTCATTTATATGCAGTTTCACACACGCCACTGAACCACCACTTACAGGGCTAGCTATTAAAGATAAAACCAGCACTTACGGCGGGCCTCTTGAGTCCCACACCCAGTGTGCCACAACTACAGTGCCAGGAGGCAGGCTCCTGCCCAACAGGAGACAAGGAGGTATACACAAGGATAGGCCAAGTGAAAAAAAGTACAACTGTGACAGAGGAACAAAAATAAACAGCAAGTGCCATGTCCAGAGGAGCCCTAGCATGTCAATTACATTACCTCGTTAACAGAAGTAAACAGCGACTTAGTTAGTGAACACTTCTCACTCATCGGAGATCACAGGAGCATCAAGTTAAAACAGCAGAATTTGAAGTGCAACAGACTTTCTGCACAGCCAATGCCCCTTACAGCAAGGCTTTCTATAATTTTGGAATATGAAGCTCAAAACACCATTTAAACTCCCTCTCTACAAAATGTGACTTATGGGCTTTGCATCATAGAATAAAGATTTAAGAAAACTGAATCTTGTCTGAAATAATCACATTTAAAGAAGAAAGTTTTACATTGGATGCAAAAAATTAAAGTATTGAAAGTACCCCATAGCAAATTAATACTATCAAAACATGAAAATGGCCACACAGAATCAATTATTCCTAAGTAGCATTATAAAACACACTTTAAAAACCAACGGTAATTTTAAAATAAGTTGTTTTGGTTTTTTTTTTTTTTTTTCCCCCCCTATTTCCCCTAAATACTCATCTATCAAAACAACAACTCAAAGCTGAGATAGCTGGGTTTTTTGAATCCATGCCTTTACCTACCCATGAGGAAGCGCCGATATGCTTCCCAGTGACATTCCAGAAAGTGCTGACACCACAAGACAGTAGTTCTGGGACGGCATTACAGCCCAGGAAAGGCTGCCTGGCTGGTGCTGTAACACCATTCCCAGAATTAACCTCTCTAGTGGTGGGAGCTCCAGAACACATCACTGCAGCTCAAAAGGTCCTGAGGTTTCCCGACATCTATGGGTAGGTATAGACGGAAATACCGTATCACTCAAAGAACTTCTAAAAGTAGGAAGCATGTAACGTTATTCAAGTGCTCTGAGGTTAACTGTAACCATTCTCACGTTTTCTGACCTTAAATTATCACATGCATCAGTGAGGTTTGTAACCACCAGTCTATTAAAAAAAAGTATTACAAATAACCATGGTTAATAAAGCCATATTGTGATGTTATTCTGAGTAAGACTATGAAAATGTAGAGTTAATGACGGAATTACCTTGCTGAAGTCAACAGTACTATTTTCTCTGCTTCCTCCAGCTCCATTACCTTTAATTTCTCCACTTTTACTAGTGTCCAAGTTTCCAGGTGCAGACTGGGGAGAGGCCAAAATACCTGTATTTAAGAACAAATAAATCCCCAGTTAGAAAGGGGAAAGTGCACTTTGTCACTTGACTCTGCCCATATCCTGAAGGTGATCGTTTAAAAGCAAATGTGCAAGATAAAAAAAGTGCCAGGTGTTAGTATCATACCAGCAAAACTATAGTAACATTTTAAGTAATAATAAAGCCATAAATTTTAATATTTAAAATAATACAACTGGAATTTACAAAAATGGTGGCCTCTTGCAAAAAGAAAAAAAGTGAGTAGGTGAGAAACCACAGAAGGTGGAAGACCTAAGTCTCACTGCCACTGCTAATCCTATGGGAATACAGACTTTCAGTCACTGGAACATACACGTGAACTGCATAGAGCGTGATGATGCCTAAATACACTAGCATACTTACACCAAAAACGATATATACCCTACGGGTAACTCAGAAAATTTAAGAGTGACACCGACTATACACAGATTGTCTATGCATTTATCATAATCTTCTACATTCATAATAGTTTCCTCAAGAATGTTTCATTTTCCTTGGGTATTAACCATGCTCTCTACCATCATTATTCCTAGGAAATACAACTTTAAAATATAATAGTAAACACTTTTACAATATAAATGCAGAGTATGGGTTTTATAATCAAATAGGTCTGTACTGAAATACCCACTCTCTGCCACTGTGTAGTTATGTGACCTTAATTAACTCACTCAACCTCTGAGATTCAGACAAAGCTGTAAAATAAACTTGCTTGGATTAGAAATGACAGATATATATGTTCAAGTATTAGGATACTCATCACTATAATCAAGCGATCCACATAAATTCACTTAAACTCTGTGACTAGACCCTCTCTCTATACCTGTCAAGTTTCAAAATTTTAAGTATCTCAGATAACACATTATCCACCTAAGGGAGAGGTTTTGTTTGTTTGTTTTTAGCATAGAATATACTCTAACTAATGAAAACTGAAAAAAGTCAATTGAGTTTAGAGTAAAACTTCAGTAATGGAAGACTCTGATACCTCCTTCTCTGCTAAACATTTCAACCAGGCTGTCACTGTGACCCAAAACTCTCAGTATAAAAAGCATCTGAAATCTGCTCAGCAAGGTGCTTGTTCTCTGGAAAAATGAAACAATTCTGAAATAAAACACTGTTTCCTAAAACTTAACTCACAGGTAACAGCTGTACAATTTTAGCTTAGCACAGACAAGTTATTAAGATCTTTCTTCTTTGATCTTGGTCCCTAAAATTCCAGAATTGAATCTCTTCCTTTATTAAGATACCTGCCTGGGGGTGGGGTGGGGGGGGAGTGAGCTAGTATTTTTTAGTGGCTTACACCTCTCCTACCCAACATGTACTGAGCACCAAACATGTACTTCTAACTACTGAACACCTCCAACCTGTAGATGTATAATACGTCAAAAGAATACACAGCGTACAGTTTCCCAGAAAAGCCCTAACCACCTGACTGTAGGAAGAGCAGAATGAGGAGAAAGCTGTGGGGGAAAGTGAGGCTACAGTAGGAATGAGAAGAAGAATCCTGAGGAACTCAAAACTGACACACGGAGGAGATACCACCTAAAGTCACCGAGCTAACCTGATCATCCTGAACTTGTCCCATTCCCAAAACTGGCACAATAGGTGCTTGTTAGAGTTTTCCATCATTATCCTTTTCTGTACAACCCTCCTCACCTTCAGCTGAGTTCAAGCTTTTTCTCTATCAATAAAGCAAGTCTGTCTGCTCCTAGAATAAATTCCTAGGACTCAGGAATTAAATGAGTAAAGTACTAATTAAATGAATAAATCACAGAAAAAAAAAAAGCTATCATTACTACAGATGACACAAAAGGACTAAATTTCTGTACTTTAAGAAAACATACGTGAAAGAAAAATCATCTATTTAAGACCAAACGGTCAACATTTACCCTAAAGCAAAGAAAAGAAAGGGGGGGGGGGGGACACTGGGAAACAAGAATAATGGAAACAGAACCACCAGAAGGGAAATAACGAGAATGTTGACACAATGTGGAAAATGTAATCAATGTTTCTGAACAATAATATGTATAGAAATTGTTAAATGGGAACCTAATTTGCTGCGTAAACTTTCACTAAAAACTCAACGAAATATTTTTAAAAAGAAAAACCTATGTGAGTACATGTGTATGTATAAAATCAGTAATGGGACTTAAAAATCATACTCTGATAAACCTACTATTTTGAATTTAGTTTTTTTTTTTTCCTCAAGTAAAACAGCAGATCTATATAGAGGTCGCTATGAGTCAGAATCGACTTGACAGCAACAGTTTGGTTTTTGTTTTTGTTTATCTAAAGATAAATCAAAGACATTGTCTTAGTCATCTAGTGTTGCTCTAACAGAAATATCACAAGTGAATGGCTTTAACTAAGAGAAATTTATCTTCTCACAGTCTAGTAGGCTTGAAATCCACATTCAGGGTGTCACCTCCAAGGGAAGGCTCTCTCTTTTGACTCGGGGGGAAGGTCCTTGTTATCAGTCTTCCCTTGTTTTGGGAGCATCTCAGCACAGGAACTTCAGGTCCAAAGGACGCACTCTGCTCCTGGCACTGTTTTCTTGGTGGTATGAGGTCCCCATGTCTCTCTGCTTGCTTTTCTCTTTTACATCTCAAAAGAGACTGGCTTAAGACACTATCTAATCTTGTAGACCTCATCAATATAATTGCCGCTAATCCATCTTACTACATCATAGTGATAGGATTTACAACACATACGGAAATCACATCAGATAACAAAATGGTAGACAATCAGACGATAGTGGGAATCATGACCTAACCAAGTTGACAGACATTTCTGAGGGACACAATTCTATCGATGACATTCCACCCTTTGGCCCCCCAAAGTTTTATGTCCTTGCCACATGTAAAGCATATTCAGCCCATCATATCATAGCAAAAGTCTTAAATCAACTCCCAGTTCAAAATCCAAATACTCTTCCTCATCTGTGAAATCTAGAATACAAGTTATCTGCTTCCACAGGTACAATGGCAGAACGGGCACAAGCTAGACATTTGCATTACAAATGGGAGAAACTGGAGGGAAAGAAGGCATACCAGGCACCAAGCAAGTTGGCAGAACACATTACATTAGCCCTCCAAGCTTTGAAAATAATCCTCTGTTCTCTGAGACCATTTACACAATGGCTCTGTCCTCTAGACTCTAGGTATTGGCCACACTCTCCAGATTCTGAGTAGAGACCCCTTGGCCCTGGGCTTCAGCTCCGCCTTCCAGGTCCACAAGGACAGCAACTCTGCTCCCTCGGCTTTAGACGCGCTGTCTCCTAGTCCATCTGAGTGGCAACCCCACCCTTAGAAACACCAGAGGCCATGGCTCCACCCTCTGAAACCTCAGAGGTCCTGGCCATACCTTTTGAGACTGAGGTAGCTCAGCATCCTGTGTTCCTTGTCTCTTTAGGTTCTGCTTACTAGTTCCCTGGCCTCTCGGCCCTCGGGTCTCACACTCACACCTGCCCTGCTGGGACAAGTGTTCCAACGCTCAGTAGCTCCACCAACAAGTGCCTGGAGGCACCTCACTCGGCTAGTAAACTTCGGCCAGAAGGCACTGAGCTCTCTCACCCCGTGGGTCAGCTCCAGCGCTATCTGGCATTGGTCTCCTGGTTCTGCTGCTGTCAGTCCTCTGCTGCTGCTGGTCCTCTGCTGACAGTCCCTGTCCTCTATCTATTCAGTTTTAAAACCACTTCCACATTTTAGGTATCTGTTAGAGCAGCACCCTACTCTCAGTACCAAATTCTGTCCTGGTCATCTAGCGCTGCTATAACAGAAATACCACAAGTGGATAGCTTCAACAAAAAGAAATTTATTCTCTCAGAGTCTAGTAGGTTACAAATCCAAATTCTAGGCATCAGCTCCAGGAGAAGGCTTTCTCTGTTGGCTCTGGAGGAAGGTCCTAGTCATCAGTCTTCCCTTGTTCTAGCAGCATCTCAGTGCAGGAACCTCAGGTCCAAAGGATGCACTCTGCTCCCAGCACTGCTCTCTTGGTCATATGAGGTCCCTATGTCTCTCTGCTCGCTTCTCTTTTACATCTCAGAAGAGACTGCCTTAAGACACTATCTAATCTTGTAGATCTCATCAATTATAACTGCTGCCAATCTGTACTATTACATTATAGTGTGAGAATTTACAAAACAGGGAAATCACATCAGATGACAAAATGGTAGACAATCATATAATACTGGGAATCATAACCTAGCCAAGTTGACAGATATTTTTGGGGGACACAATTCAATCCAAGACAGAAATCAAAGTTTTCTGTCATTATAAGTTTGACATTAGAAGTAGTTAGAGCAGTTTTTCTCAAGGGGGGTAATCTTGTCCCCAGGGGACATTCGGCAATGTCTGCAAAACTTTTTGGTTATCACAAATGGAGGTGCCACTAGCCAATAGTGGGTAGAGACCAGGGGTGCTGCTAAACATCCTACAATGCATAGGGCAGCCTTCCACAACAAAAAATTATCTGGCGCAAAATGTCAATAGTGCTGAGACTGAGAAACACTGAGTCAGAAGAAAAAATAGTTACAAATACTAAAAACAAGTTCACTTTTTTTACATATAATTATATTCCAAAGAATAACTAATGAGAAATGCTACTTTCTCTTTTTTTTAATGGGTGTGCACAAATCGTGACCCTCATGACACAAAAAATCTATGACATTATTCTCTCCAAAATGATGCTGGGGCCATCTTCCTCCTGTAATATAACATCATACGTCAAGGAAACTCAACTGAAGTTTCTAGGTGCCACAAGCACCAAAGATAATTAAAAAGAAAATAATACATAGTTGTCCCAATTATTCTTATTTAGTAATTACACATTTTCTCTAGACATCTTTTCAAACAATAATTAAGGCTTCTTCTTGTCTTTAGAAGGGCTGATAAATCTCATGGCATACTTCTATAGAGGAAGAAACAATCTTGTGTTCCTCAATTCTCAGTTAATCGCTCCTTTTATCCCGTTAACGACATGGCCAACAAGCCAATGTGAATAGGCCTAATCCTTCCTATATAAAATTTACAGTTTCTTCTTACTAATAGCACAGATGTAACAAAAAATGTTCAGTGTTGCTGATCAACATGATATAGGTAAAAACAAATACAAGGAAGGAACTTTTGTCATTTTTGTTCAATGAAAAATGGTGAATTTTGCTGTCTTTTTAATTAAAATAAGAGTGCTGATTATTTCTAAGTATTTTTTGCTCCTTTTGTTCAGTGACCCCCATTATTATAAATTTTTTGTGTTTGGGAACTAGTAAAATTCACAGTGAAGTACTACGGAGTTTACTGTAGGTATAGGCCTGAGTTCAAATCCCTGCTGGTCATTTACAGTGGGATTTAACATCTCCACTAGGCCTTAGTTTTCTTTATGTGTAAAACAGGGACAAGACCAACTTCACTGCATTGTTTTAAGAATCAGAAATACAATATATGCAAAGCACATATGCTGAGTCTGGAACGAAGTATAAAACAATGGTAACTGTAACTACGATCATAATTAATGTTACAATGTTTTAGCCCCAAGACTTCCATTTATACTTCTAAAAGCATATCCCTTTTTGGCAACTTCAATGTGCTTTGATTAAATAAACATATTTGATGTGTTGGGCTACAGCCAACAGAGAGAGACGGACAGAAAGGTCTGCCATGTGGGGGTAGGAACACAAGGGGTTGCAGTCAGAGGATTCCAGCTGTCAGCTGCTAATTACAGAATCCATGGAAAGTTATTTAACTTTTCTGAGTTTCTGCAAATGGGTGTATTCATCTAACTTACACAAATTTTTATAAATATTAAATAGGCTACTTTAACAACTGTAAGCTACCACTAAAGTATTAGATATTATCATTATTATGGAAAAATGTGTAAAACCACTAGTTAGCATTAATATATGTCACACATTGATGGTTAACTAAAATATGAGTAAAAAATTTTAACTAAAATATGAGTAAAAAATTGTCATTAAAACAGCATTTTTTCCCTAGATGGGAAGGTACAGAAGTGTAAATATACATATACTTAACATTTTTTAAAAGTATCATAATTTACAGTCCTTAAATAAAATGAGTTGTAAGTCTTTTATTCACTAAGAAGTAATTTTTCTAATTGACACACACAAATATCAAAAATACATCCTAGTCACAACTACAGGAACTCTGTTCCTGAAAAGCTGAAGGTAAATTTGGATTAAAGATAGATATGGCATTAAAAGTCTATCCCAAAATATAACACTAATCTTGAAATAATGATTCCAGGCAATCATACGAGAACCTTAATCTTCTAGGAAGCAAAATGACAAAAAAAAAAGAACATTCAAACCTATCTTTGCTAGGCAAACTAAAACATACTTCACTCTTTGCCGAAAAGTACCAAATAGATAAAAGGTGTATCACTTCATTATAATTTATGTACATCATGTGTTTATTCACCTTATGAATGAACTACACAAGAATAAAAGCCACCATTTTAAAAATCATGGCAAATTAAGCATTAATAATAAAAATTTCTACATACTTCTGAACCATTCAAATGCCTTGCCATCTAAAATCTCAGTAAATGTTGACAGGACTTATGTTATAAGTAGTCTTTTTATAATTTAAATTGTTTCAATAATTCTTTCCTATAACACACTATAGAGAAAAAATCATGCAGAAGTCAACATAAATCGTAAGCATGATCTAAATATGCTGCTCAAGCTATGTGCTGAAAGGCATTCCAAGTGCAAGTGATTCAGAGGCAGAAAGCACCACACATGTAGGGTTTAAGATAGTTGCCTGGAAATATGTCAAAATTTTCCTCATTCTTCTGCTCCTGGCCTTTCAGCGCTTCTAAGTCCTCCTCGGGCGGATGAATCACTACTGTGGGAATAGCATCACTGGCAGGTGAAACCAGCAGTTCTGGGGCCTGAAGCTGGCTCTGCTGGGAGCTTCTGGAGGTCAGGCGGCTGATGCTAGGGCTGGAAGGAGGACTGTTTTGAGGGGTAGGTACTGGGGTGGTGGACCTCGAGCCTGCAGGGGTTCCAGCTCTTGAAGCAGGAAGAAGATGACTGAGAAGAAGAGATAAAGACGACTCTCCTCTCAACGAAAGGTTTGAGGCAGACAGACCTGTTCGCAAAGAGTGGCGGGAGGCTGAAAGGCCTTCCCCTGAGACAAAACAAATAAATGAAAACTGATGAAGTTCACTGCAGAAGGCAAAGAGAGACACAAAAGATCATTTACACTGTAAACTGCATGCTTTAAGGGCCAAAGATTCCAAATTCATGCTGTGAAGGTTAGCACGACAAGTCTTTAAACATTAGAAAGTCACAAAAGTTGATTAAACTGTAATTAGTTCCCTGAAGGTGTATCCAAAAAGAAAAAAAAACGTTAATGATAGATGGGGGGGAGGGGGATGACACAATATTCTGTTAGAAATTAGGATGACTAACACTGTTGCTTTTTGAAAAGGATAATATCAATGCAAAGTTGCTGCTTAAATAAATGATAAGCAGCAAATGAGAATATAACAAAATAATCTAATAAATAGAACCCAAACCAAAACTTACCAGCACTGACAGCTGATATTCAGCATATTTTTCCTACATTGTACCCAACAGCTGTAAATAATTATCTCTCACAAGAAAAGTCCATATTAACATTACCTAGTAGTTTCTAACTTCAAAACTGTAGTCAAATATTTATAATGTTAAGTCCATAGGACACCACCTATTAGTGACGTTCTCAAGTTAAAAAAACATAGGACAAGTTAAAAAATTTTTTTCCAAAAGGAAACAATGTCAATTTTAAAGGACGTAAATCCTTGAGATCTCTAAATGTATTTATTAATAAATGACCTAAAGCATGCTACTCATTTCTAACACAACAAATAAATTTAACCATAGACATCCACCATATTTAATTTAACTAGATAAGAGTAAAGTATCTCTCACCAACAACAGCTACAAGGAAGCCTAGAGTATTTCAAAAGCTCACGTAGTACAGTTACACTTCAAACACCTGGTGTTTGTATTAAGGGTAGATCAACCGAACAGCATTTGGTTATTTCTGAAAAAACACAAGAAACCACAACAACAATCCAACGTGCTCTAAGTAATCAAAGCTCCAGAGAGTCCAGAAATATTAAAAATAAAGAGTAACCTGTCAGCCATAAGTAACTACCATTTGGTTAAAAAAAAATAAGCTACGTGCAGAACGACAGTTAATTATAACTTTTGTTGGTGTGTGCTAGTGAGTCGATTCCAACTCATAGCAACCCTACAGGACAGAGCAGAACTGCCCCATAGGGTTTCCTAGGCTGTAATCTTTACGGGAGCAGATCACCAGGTCTTCTCTCCCGCAGAACAGCTGGTGGGTTCGAACCACCCCCCTTTCGGTTAGCAGCAGAGTGCTTAACCATTGTGCAACCAGGGCTCCTTAAATTATAACTACAATATACTTAACAACAAAATAACAGAATGCCTATGTTAAAACAGCATTTAAAAGAAAAAAGCCATTGCCCTAAGGCTAAAAGGAACTAAATTCAAATTGGGGAATAAACACTGTACATGAGGAATAAAGACTTAATAGGGTCCTTCTGGGTTAATGAATTCATTTCATGGAAGTAGAGAATATACAATAAATGACAGATGAAAAAGATAAGTAAAATGTGGCATATATGGCTTGTGCTTAAATTGAACTTAGATCCATAAGGGAAGTTAAATATACTAACCCATAATTTTAAACAGATGTTTTAAAGAGAGTTTTATAACGGTCAAATTCTCAGAAGCAAATGGACATAGGTATCTTGCACTGAGTTGTAAAAGATGACTATGAACTGTATACAATAACTGATGTCTCCACCATCTTCAGATACATTAAGCTCTGTCACCTATGGCTTGTTAACCTGCAGAACACTTAAGAGCCATACCAGCCTTCCGGAACAGAAAAGGCAGGCGCAAAGGTTCTGTGGCCCACACTCTAGTTCTCTTCACTGTAATCCTCATACAGATTAGGCAATGGCAGAGCAATAATGACTCAGAAGCAACTCTAAGCCCCTGCACCTGGGCTTTCCAGGTTCACTGTCATCACAGCTGAGAGCCAAAATCAAACCTTCAGTGATGTCTTCCTCTGCTTGAGAAAGAGGAAAATAAATAAAAGCAAGACCTCTAAGTGCGCCAACCCTAAGGCAGTGAAAGAGGTTAAGTGGCTACAAAAACACTGTCTCTCCACGCCCCACTTACCGCACTGCTAACCTCTGAATGAGAGTGGAAAGCTAGAATATGTGGGCCTGGGTCTCAGCGATTCTCAGTCAGCAACTGGAAGATCACCTAGGTCATTAGATCACTAGATCACCTCTAGTGTAAGAACAGAAATAATCATAAAAACCATTCACAAAACCCTGCCTAAATTCTCTATGCATGAATAACCAAAAAAAATTTTTCTATGGATGAATAAAGGACATCAAATCAACCTAAAAACTTGCTTACGTCCAACAAATAAAATATATTCAGAAGGCAAATAAATCAACTGAGAAAAATCTAATTTAGATATAAAGTTTGAATCCCAACACTGAAAATTTAAAAAAAAGATTAAGCTGAAATATAGATCATAATTTATGTCTACTGAATCAACTATACTCAAGAAATCTTGAATAGAAACAAAAAAGAAGGAATGAGATGTAATTCAGGGTTAGGTATACAGTGACAGAACTTAAATATCACCAATATTTAAATAAAAACTAATTTGTGTCATTTTAGCAGAGTGAATGCTTAATTTTTTCATCTAAATAATTTTCACAAATATGTTATGTTACAAAGAAAGACATTTGAGAAATCGTATTTTAAAGGCACAAATAACATTATAAAAAACAAAATCAGATTATAAAACGACCTAACGTGTTTTTACACAAATAGCACACACCTTCTACATTTGTCTGCCAACTGCGCCCTCCTCCGTGAGGTATTTCCATAAGCACTGCTATGCCAATCTTTTTCAACATGCTGTTGTTAAAAAAAAAAAAACATAGCACACTTATGAAAATACCTCACAGGCGTTTTGGCAAACAAATGTAGAAGGCATGCATCATTTGCGTAAAAATAGGTACGTAGTTATCTGGAAATAATATCTTTCCTTCCCCCAAATGCTCAATGCGACCGCCCAGAAACGCTGTTAGGACAGAAGTGTTAGCAAAACCTGGACGCCACAATTTATCTCACCATTCTTTTCAAGTAAGTGAGGGTCAGAATGTTTCTTGCCTATATCTGCAAACGATCGAACCAGGGGAATCCGACTGGTGAACCTTTTCTCATTCTGATGATGATGCCTCTTCAGAAGAGCTTCTCTGACATTCTCTCTTATGGACTCATCTAACTGGCCAGAGGCTATCATGTTGTCCAAGACCATATCTACTCAAAGAAAAAAAAGTAACAGTTATTGTTATTATAGAAACTAACACTCAAATGACTATAATACAAGACAAACGTAAATGAAACTTTATAACAAAAGATAGATCCCTAAGTAGCTCTAGAAAGGAAGCATTAAATTTCCCCCAAAACTGTCTTAGTAGATGATTATCTAGTGTCATTCATTCAATCACCAACTCTTCACTGAGCATTCTCTATGTGTTGAGAATACAGCAGTTAACAAGGCAGATCAAGCTGCTTCTCTTATCCTTCCAGAGGTAGAAAAACCAAGGAACAAACAGATACAATATCCTGTGGTAATAAATTCTAGGAAGATGAACAAATCAGGTGTGAGGGGGGCGTGGGAGGCGGGGAGATTCATGACAACACCATTTTCTACATTACTGTGACGACTGGATAATTTTTAATTTATAAAATATGTAGAAATATTTTCAAAACATTGGCATTAACTTGAGATAAAAAGCAAGCGTTCAAAACAATGATGAGATGTCACTGAACTGTGCATGTAGAAATTTTTGAAATGGTGTATGTATCTTTGGCTATGTGTATTTTCACCAAAAAAAAAGAAAAAGGTTGAGAAGTTAGAGGGTTGATATGTTGTGGGGTTGTTAACCAATGTCATAAAACAACATGTGTACTACTGTTACATGAGAAACTATTTGTTCTGTAGGCCTTCACCTGAAGTACAATTAAAAAAAAAAAAAAACTATGATAAGATTACTCTGAAAGAAAACTGGAGAGACGAACCTAGCAGGGAAGCTAATGTTAACAGAATGACTACAGGCTCCATTCGAGCGAGTGCTGGATTACACAGCGTTCATGAAAAGTACTGCAGTATGTGGTAACTGCAGAGCTAAAGAACCAGGTGTCCACATTCAATGCTCCTAACCCTAACTCAATTTTTCAGTGATTCATATAAGACAAGAAAATAAGGTCTCCGACAACGTAAAGGTCTGCAGCAAGCGGTCTACTCAAACAATCTGGTAATATTGAAGTATTTCCAGCCTAGAAATTCTAATAAATATATCATTTTCCTGAAGAGCAAACACTACAGACTTCTTTCTTCTTCCCTGGGTGCAATCCGTAATGGCAGTCACACTATCGAATTCATTACCACAGAAAATAATATCGTTTATCTGTCTATTTCCACTTTCTACCTCCACAACCAGTTGTCATGGAGTCAATTCCGACTCCTGGCGACCTCATGTACTTCAGTGTAGAACTGTGCTTTATAGGGTTTTCAACAGCCGATTTTTCAGTAGTAGATCACCAGGCCTTTCTTCTAAGGCAACTCATGGTGGATTCAAACGGTCGACTTTTCATTAGCAGCCACCCAGGGACTTTCTACCTCCACCAAACCAAACTCGTTGCTGTGGAGTTAATTCCAACTCACTGGAACCCTACAGGACAGAGGAGAACTGCCCCATAGGGTTTTCAAGGCTGTCAATCTTTACGGAAGCAGATTGCCACATCTTTCTCCTGAGAAGAGGCTGGTGAGTTCGAACCTCCGACCTTTCAGTTAGCAGCTGAGCGATTAACCACTGTGCCACCAGGGCTCCTTCTTTCACAGTGGCCTTCAAATTTCTCTCTCCGTCTCTTCCACTGCTACCACCTAGCACAGCTCAGGTTGTCATCGTTTCTTGCTTAGACTATTCCATGAAAATAACTGGCCTACTTGCTTCTAACCTCTTTTTCATCCAAAGCCACCCTGTATATTGCTGCCAGATTGACTTTCCAAAAGCACACCTCAGATCATACACTATTGTCCAGCTTAAAAACTATCAAAAGAACCAAAACACCTAACAAATAAAATTCAATTTCTTAACCCAGTAACTCAAGGGTGGTGGTGTTACGTGCCGTCAAGTCAGTTCTGACTCATAGCGACCCTATAGGACAGAGCGGAACTGCCCCCACAGGGTTTCCACTGTCTACTCTAACATGTTCCCAATATATTTCCTACTACTACTGTTCAAGTAACCAATACACTCACGCGCTTTTCTTCCTGCTGTTCCTCTTCCTCAGAATACTTTCTTTTCTCCTACACCACCCAATCCTTGTTCTCATGGGTTCAAATTCTATGAATAAGTTGTACAATTACTGTCCTCCATGAATCCTCCCCAGATACCCCGGTTGAAAACACAGAAACAAAACCCTCTTTCCAGAGTACTGGAAACCCTTATCCTCCTTATAGCACTACTCGCTTTCTTCTTGATACACAGCTGTCCGACTTAACCCTCCAGACTCCGAGCATATCAATGCCAAAAAGGATGCATTACTTATGGCTACTTCTCAAACTGCTCTGCACAAAATACAATTTCAACAAGTAGTTATTAAAACGAATGGTCTAAAATTCTACTTTATTTTCCTTACTTAAATACTTCTTATTTCAGTAAACAAATGTTAAAAAACAACAAGTAATTGGTTAAAACCTGCTATTTCATCTAGAGTGCTTGCTCTCATATCCAGCATGACTGTTCCATTTAGGATGCAGCTCCTTAGTTCAAACAGACTGTGCAAAGACAGAGTTGCCACATAAGGTTTACTCCACCGGTCACCCCCATCTTCAACATCCTCTTCAAACTTCAGCCACCTGCAAAATGTATAATGTATAAACATATTTTATAGATAATATGCAATTTGTTTAATATGATAAACATAGACTTGTTCTTTTAAAGAGAAACAAGATAACCATCATCAAAACAAAATTTGGTTACAAAGACATTTTTACAAATTAGAGTAATGGTCTACAATATTTATAGTTGTAAGTTTCCTTGCGGTTCCTCTTTCTATTCTAGCTATCACAATAATAAGCCTAGAGAAGCAAACTACAGCACTTAACAGTTTCTACTTCTAATCATCTTTTAAATTTATAATATGCAAGACCTAGATTTTTCAAATTTGTTTCTTTAAAGACTTATTATTAAAATCTATAATAACATAATTCCTTTTTTGTCATATTAAAATATTAGGGATCATCTAGGAAACAACTTTTGACAATAAAGAGAAAAACTAAAGAGAGGGTTTCCAGAAGGTAACAAAGAAATTCCCTGCTCATTATTTTAAAGCACTGGCTACCTCATAATATCAATTTAATTATTCTCATCACAAACAGAATTCAAGTAAAGCCAATTGAACAGTGAGACTCAGAAACATTACCTGGCAGTTTCTTTCCATTCATATTCTTCTCCATCTCTGTAATACAGCTCATCCATTTCCGTGAAGAGATCATGGGGAATGTGTTCTTCATCATCATCTTCAGTACCAAGGATAAACTGAACTCTCTGGGAGGGTGTGTCTGGACAAAATAAGAATTTAGATACACATTCAAAATTTTTTCTCAATTCACTCAAAGGTAAATTCACAGTTTTGAAAGTCAAAACACTTTCATTATAAATACATTATGAAAATATTATAATCCTGGAAGCAATGATAACCAAGTAATCCAGTACAGTGGGTAAAACCTTCTGGTCAAAAAGTGTACTTAAAAAGGAAAACAACCTCAATCCATTCCAGGAGCCTGAGGATTCCAGATGTCTGTTCACTGCATATATGATAATAAGATGTATAACAGAGAAAGGCAATAAAACACTCTTAAATTGGAGATTAAGTACCAAGATCCAGCTTTTCCAATTCAAGGCTGGAATACAATGAAGAAAACAAAGCTCTTTATTTTTTTCACTTATCCCAGGTAGATCTTAACTTTTCTCCCCACCCCCCCCAAAAAAAAAAAAAAAATTCTTACTTCAATTAGTATTCTTGCTCCAACGTATACAATTCTTACTCCAAAGTATAAATGTGGTCAAATTATAGCAGACATACAATTTAAAAAGGAGACTTTCAATAAGAAATAAAATCCAATCCAGAAAACCTTAAACTGTCAATGGAGAGTTACTGCTTTCTCTTACCGTAAGAAGGAACTGTCAATGGAGAGTTACTGCCTTCTCTTACCGTAAGAAGGAACTGTCAGTGGAGAGTTACTGCCTTCTCTTACCGTAAGAAGGAACTGTCAGTGGAGAGTTACTGCCTTCTCTTACCGTAAGAAGGAGATTCCCGTCCATCTTCCCTATCCGATTCTTTATCTTTTCTTCTACGGTGGTGATGTTTGTGCCCACGATGCCTATGGCGCCGACGACTCTCTCTACTAAAAGGAACGTGAACACCAATATATACAGCTCGGTGACCTATTAAAAGGTTCAGATACATATTACTGACTTTCCAAAAGTGATATACACAAAATTATAACAAAATTTACTTTGGTAACAAAGAATTTCATATAAATGCATGCAATTAACGATGCTAGTCTCCTTCTACCTTTCTTGTTCTACAAGGCACTGCACAGAATATCACGCCAAGGGCTAATACAGTTTACTGGCAACTACCCTACACATAAAGGTTACTTACGTAAGCATTAGTCTGCAAATCTGAAAAGATATTTTGAGAAAAAACATCCCAGCCCTCCTAAAATCACCCTATGCATACAAAAGATTTTCCATCTACATTTATGGCCAACTCTGGTTAGTAGAGGTCCTTAAGAGATATGTTTCAATGTTTATTAAATACTTCATAATCAATATTCATAAATGTACATTTGTAAATATTTATTTACTAATTTTTTTTAGGGTTTTGAAAATCTCAAATCAACAAGGTTCAAACTGTTAAGGGCTACATTAAATGCAGATGGTCAAATACTCCAATTAAAGGATAGAAATTATCAAGACTGGATAAAAAAGCGATATAGTAAAGCTAAGACATACTTTTAGAACAGAAAAAGCAACTTGTAATGTTGCAACAGCCTGACTCTATATTCTAAAACAGTTATGCAAGGCGGTCTTCCTCTCGCCCACTAAAGAAACTCAATCAAGGAACTAGACAGCTAGCAGTACTATACCAGGATTTAGGCAGCCATGTTCTAGAATTTAGGTGATTCATTTATTAGGGCCCCAATTTATTCATGGCAGAGAGTAAGCTCTAAGTAAGTGCTTGCTAAATAACGAATTGTATATAGTCTATATCACACACTAGATGTTTAAGGAATCAATAGTTTCCATGTAACATTACTGGATAATGATTTCCTTATCCACATATCAAGGATACTATCTGTGACCTAACGTACCGACTACACAGTAAGCTGTCTGAGAGCTAGTACCTCTCTGCCATTAGCCCTGGCTCTCTTCCATTTCCTACCTGTGTGACCAAGTACAGTGAAACACAAAAAGCAGACACAGAGCAAAACCAAATTTGGCTAATTTCACTTTACATAAGTTTTTACAATACTATTAAACTTGCAAGTTGTGCAAACAGTACAAGAATTGTCATTATATGTTCTTCCGAGATCCACTGTTTATATTTTGTCCCATTTGTCTTATATTCTCTTTACATTTTTTCAATTAGTTGAAAATAAGTTGTACACACTGTGCACCTTTTTTCCTAAATAGTTCAATGCATATATATAATAAACTCAGTAAAATAATCAAAGTAAATAAATTTAATATTGACAATTATCACATCTATACTCCATATACAAATGTTGGTGACTGTCCCAGTAATGTCCTAATTTAGGGCTAATTTTCTTTCTCAGTCAAGAATCCAACGCAGGTTTATGCACTGCATTTAGCGGTCATGTATCTTTAGACTCTTGTAATCTACAACAGTTACTGACCTTTCTTGGTCTTTTTTGACATGTAAAAAGGCTAATCAGCTGCCAGTATACGAATGTCAATAAATCAAATAATCACCTTTAAACCAAAAGAGGGCTAGACCTGTGGAAACACAATTAACTAAATTACCTGTTTAAACAACTCCAGGTACCTAGCATTCTGCCAGACACATTCGGTAAGCACTCAATAAAGGGTTGTAGCAATTAACAAATCTCAGTTACTTGAAGAAATTTTAGCAGTGACTCTCAAACTGCAAAAACGAATGAATTACACGTGGTTTCTTTTCGAGATGATGGAAATATTCTAGGATCAGAAGAGTAGTGATGATGCTATAATTTAACCCCAAAACCCACTGTCATCATGTCAACTTCAACTCGGAGCAACCCTAGAGGTCAGGGTAGAACTGCCCCCTAGGGTTTCCAAGGAGTGGATGGTGGATTCGAGCTGCTGATCTTTTGGTTAGCAGTTGAGCTCTTAACCACTGCACCACCACTGAATTATCTACTTTACAATGGTGAATTTTATGTGACGTGAATTACACCTCAAAAAAAACTAAGTAAAAAAAGTCAATTATAACGAAACCTAAATTTGGAGATCATCTCAAGAATAGATTTGACACACTGAACACTAATGACCAAAGACCAGATGAGTTGTGGGATGATGTCTTGGCCATCTAGTGTTGCTATCACAGAAATATCACAAGTGGATGGCTTTAACAAAGAGAAGTTTTATTTCCTCACAGTAAAGTAGGCTAAAAGCCCAAATTCAGGGTGTCAGCGCCAGGGGAAGGCTTTCTCTTTCTCTCTCTGTCAGCCTTCTCATCCATGTTCCATGGACTAGGAGCTTCCCTGTGCAGGGACCCCAGGTCCAAGGGATGGGCTCTGCTCCCGACAGTGCTTTCTTGGTGATATGAGGTCCCCCAATTCTCTGCTTGCTTCCTTTTCCTTTTATCTCTTATGAGATAAAAGGTGGTGCAGGCCACACCCCAGGGAAACTCCCTTTACATTGGATCAGGGATGTGACCTTAATAAGGGTGTTATACAATCCTACCCTAATCCTCTTTAACATAAAATATTACAATCACAAAATGGAGGACTACCACAGAATTCCGGGAATCGTGTCCCAGCTAAATTGATCCACACATTTTTGGGGAGACATAATTCAAACCATGACAGATGATATCAAGGGCATCACACATGAAGAAAGCAAACCGCCATTAAAAAGACAGGAAAGAAAGAAAATACCAAAATGGATGTCAGAAGAGACTCTGAAACTTACTCTTGAACACAGAGTAGCTAAAGTAAATGGAAGAAATGATGAAGTACAGAGCTGAACAGAAGATTTCAAAGGGTGGTTCCCGAACACAAATTATCATAATGAAATGTGCAAAGACTTGGAGTTAGAAAACCAAAGGGGAAGAACACACTTGGCATTTCTCAAGCTGAAAGAACTGAAGAAAAAATTCCTCGAGTTGCAATACTGAAGGATTCTATGGGCAAAATATTGAACGACATAAGAAGCCTCAAAAGAAGATGGAAGGAATACGCAGAGTGACTGCATCAAAAAGAACTGGTTGACATTCAACCATTTCAGGAAGTCGCATATGATCAAGAACCGATGGTACTGAAGGAAGAAGTCCAGGCTACACTTAGGCACTGGCAAAAAACAAGGCTCCAGGAATTGACAGAATACCAACGGAGATGTTTCAACAAATGGATGCAATGCTGGAAGTGCTCACTTGTCTATGCTAAGAAATCTGGAGGCCAACCGACTGGAAGAGATTCATATTTGTGCCCATTCCAAAGAAAGGTGAACCAACAGAAGGCAGAAATTATCAAACAACATCATTAATATTATACACAAGTAAAATTTTGCTAAAGATAATTCAAAAATGGTTGCGGCAGTACATCAACAGCGAACTGCCAAAAATTCAGGCTGGCTTTGGAAGAGGACATGGAACAAGGTTATATCACTGCTGATGTCAGATGTATCTTGGCTGAAAACAGAGAATGCCAGAAAGATGTCTACCTGTGTTTTATTGACTAAGCTAAGGCATTCAATTGTGTGGATCATAATGAAGTGTTAATAACATTGTGAAGAATGGGAATTCCAGAACACCTACGTGTACGCATGTGGAACCTGTACATAGACCAAGAAGCAGTCATTAGAACAGAACAAGGGGATACTGTGTGGTATAAAGTCAGGAAAGGTGTGTGTCAGGGTTGTATC
Organism: Dugong dugon; assembly: GCA_030035585.1. NCBI lineage: Eukaryota > Metazoa > Chordata > Mammalia > Sirenia > Dugongidae > Dugong > Dugong dugon. The sequence goes on along the minus strand of CM057480.1, from coordinate 12,172,144 downwards.
CTTTCACTATTCTTATTCTATCTGTATGCTGAGCAAATAATCTGAGAAGCTGGACTCTATGAAGAAGAACAGGACATCAGGGTTGGAATAAGGCTCATTAATAACCTGTGATAGGCAGATGACACAACCTTGTTTGCTGAAAGTGAAGAGGATCTGAAGCACTTACTGATTAAGATCAAAGACTATAGCCTTCATATGGATTACACCTCAACATAAAGAAAAAAATCCTCACAACTGGACCAAGAAGCAGCATCATGATAAACGGAGAAAAGTTTAAAGTTGTCAACAATTTCATTTTACTAGGATCCACAATTAATGGCCATAGAAGCAGCAGTCAAGAAATCAAAAGACATATTACATTGGGCAAATCTGCTGAAAAAGAACAATTTAAAGTGTTAAAAAGCCAAGATACCACTTTGAGACTAAGGTGTGCCTAACCCAAGCCATCATAATTTCAGCTGCCTCATATGCATTAGCAGGTTGGACAATGAATAAGGAAGATTGAAGAACTGATGCCTTTGAATTATGGTGTTGGCAAAGAATATTGAATACACACACAATGGATTGCCAAAAAACCAACAAATCTGTCTTGGAAGATGTGCGGCCAGAATGCTCCTTAGAAGAGAGGACAGCAAGACTTGGTCTCATGTACTTTGGACATGCTATTAGGAGGGACCAGTCTCTCAAGAGGCAATCATACTGGTAAAATAGAGGGTCTGCGAAAAAGAGGAAGAGCCTCAACAAGATGGACTGACACAGTGGCTACAATGGGCTCAAACATAGCAATGACTGTGAGGATGACACAGGACTGGGCAGTGTTTCGTTTTGTTGTACACAGGATCGCTATGAGTAGGAACCAACTTGACGGCACCTAACAATAACATAACAAAACTCAGTAATTTTATTATTTTCTTTTAGTGAAATCATTTCCTTCTGAACATCAAGAAAAGTGGAAACAAAAGAGTAAATTCCTCATCACTGTGCCCTGGGAATTACAAAGCTGTTACTCCAATTAGTCCTAATGGGTATTGGCACTCAAGTCCCAACATACCAAGATGAAAATAAATTCTATAAGCCTGCAGTTTAGAGAGACTAGATGAAATAAGTAAGAGTATACTAGAATCCAAAATACTGAGTGAATGGACTTTATTGATTTTTTTGCTTTTATTATCACCCTTACTGTCCTCTATCATAATTATTTTTTCTTTCCTTTTTTAATTTCCCCTTACTTTATTCCATCAAACACCTATTCACACAAACTCTCTGAGAGAAACTTAATCTCTCCCTTAAACTTGATAACGAAATACAGATGTGTACAAAGTATGCAAAGTTAGGGTCCTGAGGTAATCAAGGGAAGTAAAAAAAAAAAAAAAAACCAGTCAGGCGTCTCTCTCTTCATGTTCTAGGTCACGTATACTTGAGGGTTGCCATTAAATGGTAAGTAATGTATGAAATGTATCACTGTACATTTGACTTAATAAAACTATTGCTAACAAATTTAACTTCCTCAGTTCCTGTAACTCAGGATCTAATACGAGCTTTCTGGTAACTGAGTTTATTTCTAGAAGCTCTAGTAGGCCTAGAATTTCAAAATCAATTTTAAAGATACTAGTTCTATTTTTTTAAACTCAGAATGTAAATGAGGAGGACTATTTTTTATCTGTGTCTCTTTCCAACTCCTTTTTAAAAGCAGCAGATTAATGGTCCCTTTATCTCACAGAAGTCTTTTAAGGATGTAGCTCCCAAGAATGACGAAAAGAAAAAAAAGTGTATAAAACCATTTGCCATGAACACCACCTTAACCAAGTGTTCATGGCTAACATTACTAATAAGTCATGCTGGTATCGTGTGTCCACTGATTTGGTGTAACGAGAAGGCTACATCACCTCCGTGGAATTCTTCCCAAATATCCACAACCTCAGTATATTCACGTGACAACATCAGACAAACCCAAATTGAGGGACATTCTACAAAATACCTAACCACTGCTCTTCAAAAGTGTCAAGGTTGTGAAAGGCAAAGAAAGACTGAGAAACTGTCAGAGATTGGAGAATGCTAAGGAAACATGACCACTGAATGGACTATGGTGGGATCTTGAACTGGACCCTGGAACAGAAAAAAAGACAGTGGAAAAACTGGTGAAATTTGAATACAATCTGCAGTTTAGTTAATAGTATTGTACCAATGTTAATGTCTTCATTATGTAAATGTATGATGGTTATGTAAGATGTTAACATTAGAAGAAGCTGGGTGAAGGGTACACAGTAATTCACTTGCTCTATAATTCTATGTTGAGTTTATGGTAGCATTTTAAAAGGCTGATGTAACAGACCTATAAAATGAACATTTAGATGACAGCCAATAATAACTGTGGCTTATTAGTCTGGTACTCTGGTTTGCTCATAATACAAATTACCCAGATTGCTAGAAATAAAAAAATAAAAGAATTAACTGATTTTGTAGCTATGGTCCCTCAATTTTCCAAGTGAAGTAATGGTGCCATCAATGAAGTTTGAAAAGCATTCTGAAATCTGTTATGCCAATAATCTCAACAAACAGTAAATAATCAGGATGGGCACGTGTGGGGATTATTCCTGGGGGTACTGGCAATGGTGTATCTCTAGATACAGATGTGGTTACACAGGTGTCTGCAGTATTATTCTTTATACTCAGAAAAGTGTTAAGAACTCTTCTAAACATGTGCTCTACCTCACAACAATAAAAATGTTTCAACAAACAGTATGTAAAACATAAAGGGCAATAACAAACTTTCATTACTAATTTATCCTGCTAAACACAGTAAGTTATTTTAAACAAACTTACTTTCTAGTTCTTCTTTTTCAAACTTGGTATTCACAGTTGAGCTGGTTTTACCAAGATCCACAACAGCTTCTTCATCAGGACCCTAAAAACAAATTATTCTCATTCATACATGAAATAAAATTTTACTAAGGCCTTCCTGTGTGTATTATCTGGGACAGTCAGAAAACATATAACAGACTCCCTCTCAAAGAACTGAATTCTTACTACAGCTGTGTTCTTTTTTTCAAAGATGTACAGAAGGCTTCCCTTTTTTTTTTTTGAATCCACAGGAGACTACTTAAAATCTTATGCTGTTCCTCCTTCTGCCACCTCAATTCTTACCAAAATGACAGCAGGTAAAATGGAACCAGAGAACTATGACTCAACAATTGTAGAAGGCATCCACTCAAATAGAAAATGTATTTGCCTAGAAAACAATCTTTTGCTGTTTTTATGGAAATAAAAGTTTTCTTTGGATATCTACATTCAATTCAATGACCATAAAAAAATTAAACAATCTAATTATATTTCTCAAGCTTTTAACAACATCTGTATATCTAAACGCTGAAACATACCGAAGAATTACTAAGTAACTGACACGTACATTCACTTCATTCTCAACAGAAAGACCCTCCCAGAACAGTGATTAAAGACAACCTGGAGCGAGAGGGGCCCTTACATGGCAATATGGCATACTTAGCTTTCTTGTTTTTCACTCTTAGGTCCTCAAATTAAAAGGAAAACACGTAACTCAGCTATATGAGATTATGGTTAAATGGATAAATAGTCAAAAATGAGTCAATGAAGCTAACACAACAGTAGGCAATAAAGTAAAGACTTAAGAGCCATAAGAAATCCACGGTTCTTTAGTCAAAGCTGAGTCTTGGTCTGGCAACAAGTGTATCGATCCACAGCTTCATCTGCCACTGAGCATTGTAAATGACACAGAAAATTACGATAGAAATTTTAGTCTATAGACGTAATACACAATCACTTTCACTCTTAAGTTAACCAAAAGCCAATCAAAGTTATAAGGACTTTTTATCTTTTTACAAAGAGAAAGGCATGCAAAAATTTAACATCTAAGGAGATCCCAGCTTTGAGTTGTAAAAATCTACGTTCATAATTTTATTCCATTCTTCAGTTCAACAAAAAGACCAAAAAAATATTTAAAGTAAAATACTGCATAGGTTATTTTTAGGAGGAAAAAAATCTTAGTTTTAACTTCCCTTCTCAACTTCTAACTTAATTTTCAAAGGAGCATTAAAATCATCAACTACTTGTTATGAACTTATTATGCACAAGATTCTGTGCCACAGATAAAGATGAACAAGTCCTCTTTCCTCAAAAAGTCTTCAATCTAGTCCTGGGCTCTAGCTAATGCCACTGGGCCCAGTTGCCACTCACTGTACACACACACCTGCCAGAGGGCCGCTGGAGTCGTGTGAGGCCGTGTTCCACCATTCCAACCTTTACTGGGTGCCCAGCATGGGGCACGAGGTCTCAGACCTCATCCCAAACTGATACAAGGCGTCCTACAGGTGTACCCAGACCAAGTGGGCAAGGATGACCAGCACGATGCTACCAGCCACTACTTCCAGATCCCTCACAACAGTCTATTCCATTTTAAGTGACAAAGAATAGGGAGCAGTGTTCAATTAGCAGGAACACTGGACAAGACTCTGCCATGCTCAACAGACACCAGAACTGGGAGATGTACTGGAGGTTACTCTTTACAGAAATATTCTTAGAGGACAGTTGAGCTCTTGAAAAGACATACAAGAGCTCTGAATAAGAACTGGCTGATACTAAACGGCCTATCTGGACTTCACAGAGCCTTGGTGGTGCTGTGGTTAAGTGAGGCTGCTAACCAAAAGGTCAGTGATTCAAGCCCATCAGCTGCTCCATGGAAGAAAGATGTGGCAGTGTGCTTCCATAAGGATTACAGCCTTGAGAACCCTATGGAGCTGTTCTTGTCCTTACAGGGTCGCTATGAGTCCGCGATGGCAACGAGTTTGGTTTTGGTTTATCAGGACGTCAAGGGTGCTAAGAATCAAATCACAGCATCTACACTGTGTGCATGGTACACAGAGCAACCCAGAATAAGAAACATCATTCAGCAGCAAGCCATTCACGTCAACAAGATCGTATACAATAACGCCTTTGTCAAAGTAGTGAGCAAAAGGTGATGTGAGAAAAAGGAGGGCTCGGGAAGGGGCTAGAGAAGCAGAAATGAGGAGAAATTGTCTTTCCTGCTTAAATTATTCCCTTCAACTACATAACCAAGCAGAATCTCTCAACCTGATGTTAGTGTTCCCTAGAAATCTGACATTCTATGAGGTCCTCACATAAAGGAATATGGTGGTAAGAGATGGAAGTGAGGTGGAGGACAGCGTACTTCCTGACAGCCCTTGCTTCCGTGGATTGTCCATAAATGGAACTCGATCCAGAATGTGGGTCTGTTACATAACGCCTTTAACAGTTGTCACTCTGCGACCAGGAGGGAGCTGTAGAATATTTCACAGAGGAGTGTACCTGTCCATCACTACAGGTACTCAACCTAACGAACACCCTCAAAACCCTTCCTGGCAGCTGTCTTCTGAACACTCCCAAGTTTGCTTTCAGTGTTAGTGATCTTGAATAGTCCGCTTTCCTTTTGTTTTACTCCACCAGGTTTGGTACTCTATGCTTGAAGTATAGGAAAGGAAGTGTGCAAACTACTTCAAGCGTTTCTTAAGACCTGCGTATGACTAAATAAACAAGTAAAAATGGCTGTTAAGTTCTGGGAGCATTTTTTTTAAGCAGACTTTATTTTTAGTTTACAGAAAAACTGTGCAGGGAGCACAGGGTTCCTGTATACCACCACCCACCCCCCCAAAACACACACTGTTTCTCCTACTGTTAACATCCTGCATTCCTGTAGTACATTTGTTACAACTGATGAACCAATACTGATACATTAGTATTAACTGAAGTCCATAGTTTACAAGGTTCATTTTTTGTGTTGTAGAGTCTTAGGGGTTTTGACAAATGCATGACATCAAAATGTGTTCACCATTTCAGTATTTCAAAATAGTTTCACTGGAATCAGGACCACAGTCTCATGGGACTTCTCGGTCAACTGGAGTAATATAGTTACACAGTACACAGTATATGGTATATAGTATATAGTAATATAGTTCATCAAGTTTATATTCTACATCTTACTTTGGTGAGTATTGTCTGGGGTCTTAAAAGCCTGCAAGTAGCCATCTAAGATATAGCTATTAGTCTCTATTTGTCTGGAGGAAGAGAGAAAGGAGGAAACCAAAGACTGAAAGAAGAAACTCGTCTACGGTACCAACCGTCGACACGAACCACAGCCTCGGCTACTCAGAGACCAGAAGAAACAGATGGTGCCCGGCTACCACTACCAACTGTTCTGATCAGAGCCAAACAGATGGACCCTGATAGAATAGGAGAAAACGTAACAAACCTCAAATTCCTACAAAAAAAAAAAGACTTACTGTACCAGTTGAGACTGAAGGACTCCCCAAGACTGTTGCCCTGTTAGCCCTTGAACCAAAACTAGCCCCTGAGGTCACTTTTTAGGTAAATAACAGATTGGCTCACAAAATAAAGAATATCACCCATAAGTACTGTGCTTCTTTTAAAAAATCATCTATATGAGACCAAACAGTCAACAATTACTTTAAAACAAAGATCAGAAAGTAAGGGGACAGGGAAACTAGACTAATGGAAACGGAACAACCAGAATGGAAATACTGAGAATATTCATGCATTTTGAAGAATGGAACCAATCTCACTGAACAATCTGTATAGAAAGTGTTGAATGGGAACTTGAGCTGCTGTGTAAACCTTCATCAAAAACACAATATTATTTTAAAAAATAGTTTCAACTGCCCTAAAAATGCCCTGTGCTCCATCTATTCCTCCCTCTCCCCTCCCTGGCAACCACTGATCTGTTCACTGTCTCTATAGTTAGTTCTGCTTTGCCCACAATGTCATATGGCTGGAATCATATACTATACAGGTTTTCCAGACTGGTTTCCTTCACTTAGCAATATGACTACTTATGATCAATATTATGATCATAATAACATGAGCATTTAAATATCTAATAATGTGATCATTTAAAATATGATTTATTAAAAAATCTGAATTTGTTTAGTTGAGACAGAGAAGAGGGAAGTAGTCCCACTCAGCATTATAGCAGACATCCCAGCCTGAGTAGCATGAAGAGACTTGAGTTGAAGTCTTGCCTCTAACTTCTCAATGTCCTTAAGCAAGTCACTGAGTTGGTCTGAACCTGTTTCCTTACATATAAACAAGGTGAGAGATGGACTAACTGACTTCTTACAGGCTCCTCAACTCTAACTCTGGAAGGCAAGCTGTCCTGACCTTAGAGTTTGTTGTATTGCAGTCACGGCACTGGTTTGTGGGAATGGTACAGACTTTCACTTCTATTTAGTTGGGTTGGTATTCATTATGGTACATGAAAAATATATTTAGATGAGTTGGTATGTATTCATTACATGAAAATTTTAGGAACTATTCAACTTAAAATCTCCAATGTAAAGACTAATATATTCAATATCATATGAATAATAAATCCTTCTCTTGGCACCAAGCTTTACGTACCAAATTTTATCTGAGGTAAGCACATGTCACATTTTCAGTTTCTGAACAAAACAGGTTAAAAAAACACTCTTTAATTAAATTGTATTAAATATAATTTAACACAGGTTGTCTGAAACATGTCTTTTCATATGATAGCATTAGAATGCCTTGGTATGATAAAAAAGTTATCCCCCTCCAAAAGTCCTCAATCTATAAAAACAATTATAAAATTAAAAAAAAAAAAAAAGACAAGTTAAACAGTGCTAAAAATCACAGTGTACTGATGGAAAGGGCTGCATAAAATCACTCTAAAATACATTATATTTATATTTAACCACACTGAATCAGTTAAAAAAAAAAAACAAAAAACCCAGTAACAATAAAACAAGTGTTTCAAGTTCCAACTCAGCTTGCCAAAAACACACCTTCCCCTGCCTGCCCTGAGTGGAAAAACTCCTAAGGAGGCAGGTCAGCGCTTTATGCCAATGGAAAAGCAGGTGAGTGGGAAAGAGACACAGGTGCTCCAGGATATTAGCTCTAGCGTAAGAGAAGGCACTCCAAGTCTATCATTCTACCCTTACATAAAAGGCGGCACGTCTCTCTAATTAACCACAGTGAATAGCAAAAATATTTGTGTATGCTGTTAAGATGGAGCATAAATGATAATTATGAGGAGAGAAAAATATGCTTGATTTTAAAAAACAGTAATCATCAAGCTAATTTTGACTCATGGTAACCCCATGTGTGTCAAAGTAGAACTGTGCTTCAGAGTTTTCACTGGCTGATTTTTGGGAAACAGATCACCAGGTCTTTCTTCCAAGGCACCTGGGGTGGACTCAAACCTCCAGCCTTTTGGTTAGCAGTCGAGCACGTTAACCATCTGCACTACCCAGGGACTCCATTCTGAACTTACACAACTCCAACTGTGTTCATACATGTGGGTTCTAGGACAACAACTGTCTCTAATAAGAAAATGCAAGCAGAAGAGTATAGTAAACAAATAGAAATACCATTCCCCTACACCAAGTCTCACTTGCAGTCAGCTTTCTATGTGGCTGCTTACCTATGTTTAATACTGAGCCCATTTCTAACATTGATGAAATAAACAAAACAGAATTACCTTAAAATTTTTCAGGTCTTGCTTTCTTTTTCCCTCAGAAGGGAAAAAGCCAAGGAATGAAATTTTTCAGAACAGTTATTCTTTTCTCAAGTTTTGTGGTACAGACTTAAAAAGTGACGTGGAAAGAACAGAACCTTGAGTTCTAGCCCACAGAGTGATCATTTTACTAACTGTGGTACCGGACACATCCCTTTACACACATCTTGGTCTAAATCCCCAGCTGTAAAGTAGTGGGTTGGATTAAGATCCCGTCTAGGTTTAAAATTCCTTGACAGTAAGTCTAACCTTCACATTATCAAACTTACAGGCATTTTACTCAGCTCTTCTGCATCTTTGCAAGTTCAATGTACGTGAAACAGGGCTCATCTTACTGAAAGCTCCAGGTGACCATGAAAATTTTTTCTCCCAGCCCTAGACATCATGTGGGAAAAATTAATCCCATCAGGTACGAATGGGTTAAGCTGATGGATCACATTTCAAATAGATAGAGCACCAGCTTCACAAATCAGACACAAAAACAACAAACTCATGACCAAATGGCAGAGGCTCAGTGATGGACTCTAAAACTGTTTCCTCTTAAAAACAAACAAAAAAAACTCAGAGTGACGTGATACTAGACTTAAAACAACAACAACAACAACAACAACAAAAAACATTGTCGTCAAGTCGATTCCGACTTACAGCAACCCTATAGAACAGAGTAGAACTGCCCCATAGGGTTTCCAAGGAGCAGCTGATGGATTCCTACTGCCGATCTTTTGGTTAACAGCTGAGCTCTTAACCACTGTGCCACCAGGGCTCTGATACTAGACCAGGTGGAGAAAAACAGAGCCTTTAAAAAAAGTGAAAGAGCTAATAATCTGTCTACTGTACATTAAGAAACATGTGAACATTCCTTGTTAATCTCAGATAAGTAAATTACTTGAGGTCAGTCCCTGTGATACAGCCAAGTCTCTTAAAAAAAAAAAAAAAAAAAAAAGGAACGCTAAAATTAGTGGGCCAAAGTTTGAGAAACAGGACATACAGGTTTCAGACCACCTGCACCCAGATATCAATGACAAAGGGAGACAGTAACTTTACAGTGGAAAAACCTAGGAGATGCCACTTGAACCACGTGATCAGGTGATGTCGACATCACAAACCTCCTGACAAGATGCACTAAGGATACGTCACCATCTGTGTGGTAGTCTTACGAAAAATGCATAACCTCATTCCAATCATAAGAAAACATCAGTCAAAGCCAAACTGAGAGACCTTCTATAAAATAACTGATCAGTACTGCTGAAAAGTATGAAGATGATGAAGAGGAGGAACCATACGCCTGGAGGAGACGAGGGAAAAGTAACTACCAAGTGCTCTGTGAGACCCTGGAACTGAAAAACGACCACCGGTGGAAAAACGTGAAATGTGAATTAGTTCTGTGGTTTAGTTCATAACACTGCATCAGTGTTAACTTTCTGGTTTTGCTCATTTTACCATGGTTATATCCAATGTTAACATCAGGCGAAGCTCAGCGATGCATGTATGGGAAGTCTCTGTACTATTTTTGTAGGCTTTTTCTTAAATTCAAAACAAAAAGTTAAAAAAACAGGAAATCTGTCAACAGATTCACATTTCTACATCTACAATGTAGTAATAAGGTTCACAATGATGACCCTTAAGTATTATAAAATCCTGATTCAAAAAGAAATAAAAATAAGTAAAATATAAAAACACCAAATAGCATCTTATTTGGAGTTGATGCATTCTAATCTCAAGGAAATTGTCTGTTATGAACTGAAATTTTTTTGTACTTGTTAAAATGGAACTATTACAACTACTTAATCTAAAAGGATAGATAAGAAATATCCATTTGTAGATTACAAAACTAGTTCAAATTATTTTTATAATAAGTGTATTAAGTTGATTCTTACCCAAATCTATATGACCCTGGGTAAGGAGTCCTGGGTGGTACAAATAGTTAATGTACTCGGTTGGTAGCCAAAAGTATGCAGGTTTGAGTCCACCCAGAGGTACCTTGGCAGAAAGCCCTGGCCATCTACTTCCTAAACAAGCAGCCATTGAAAACCCTATGGAGCACAGTTCTACGCTGACACACATGGGATCATCATGAGCTGGAGTCAACTCAACAGCAGCTGGTTACTATAAATAAGGAAAAGATTTTTTTTTCCTTAAGCATAATCTAAAATTAGAACTGATGGTTTTGACTGAAGTCTAGTGACTTCATTAAATACTAGAAATATGTCTTAAATTTATATTTGTAAGAATCCAAAGAAATAATACTACCAGTGAGTATTAAAAGACAGAAACAAGCAGTTAGCACAGAAGATAGTTACTAATCATAAACTGATGTTATTCAAGCTGAAACATGTCCCCAAACATGAAAATCAGAGCAATCATGTGACTATGGAAAACAAGTAACCAAAAATAACTATTAAAGATAGCAGTAAATATTTCACGACTACCAGAGATTCTGAAAAATCATTTCAATATACGCATCAGACCCTCAGCAACTCTCAAAATTAACTAGCTAGAAGCTTCATTTGTACTTTTAACAGTTACACGCTAGGCAATGGCCTTCTCCTTTCTGTAACCCATCACAAGAGCAAGAGGTCAGTGGCCTACAGACACCAAGTGGCCAGAACCACTGGATCAGCAAAGCTCTTCTCTTAAGTACGATGGTAATCACAATCATATCTGGCCTAGCAACAGAAAGTTCAAAGGAGAACACCTCAATCCCTAATTTTCTGCCAAAAAATAAAATAACCTTTCCAGAGAAACCTAAAATTTTAAAAACTGAATTAAAGGCCACTTTCAACAAGACATTCTACTGAAAACATTTAGACAGATATCTAAAGGGTGATTATATATTCCTCTTTATATCTTCTCAGAATAATCAACATTTTATTACAATGCCACAAAATATAATCAACTTTGTTAAAATTCTTTTAGTATTAGTGCCTTTTATTCCTACTATTCTATATAAAATCACTTCTCCCCCGCCCCAGAGTACAACCTCCATCCTGTTGTTAGTTGCCATGGAGTTGATCCTGACTCACCGCGACCTTGTGGGTGCAGCGCAGAACTGCTTCATAGGGTTTTCAAGGCCATGACCTTTCAGAATCAGATCATCAGGCCTGTCTTCCAGGTCTGTCTTCTGAGGTGCCTCTGGGTGGGTTTGAACCACCAGCCTTTCAGCCAGTAGTCCAGTGCTTAACCATTTGCACCACCCAGGGACTCCTCTCAATACATCAACTTTCCTATTTCATTAGAGTCATTAAAAAGCAGTAAGTTCACACGTCAGTGGGTCATCTGCTCATCTGACTCCTCTCACAAAAAGACATCGAGGACCATAAAGCATTATGTTTTTATTCTAATAAGCACTAAGAAGCAGGAAGCTTTTCTTTTTGCTTTAAATCTAATTACACGACTTTTTAATTTTCATTATCTATGCATGTCTACAATTAAGATAAACTTTATTAAAAGGTTTTTCACAAATTCAGAAACGGAAAAGAACCCAGGAAAGGGGGAACGTCAGAACAGTCAGGTTATAATTCCTCATAATACAAATTTATACACCTTGCTTGTTTTAGGAGAAACAACTGATCATTTTGATAAGCAAAACAGTCATAGTTTAAAGTGGTAACATTAACCATACCTTATTTCTTGAGAAAAATTCTTTGGGTAGTAGAACACGAATTCACAGCTGAGTTTTAGTTATCAAGTTAAGCAATGGTTTCTACTCAAATGGGAAAATTAAAGGCGTACCTCACAGCATGTCTATGAACAAGGTGAGTAACTGATACAACTCATATGTTCAAAAACATTCTCATATTATACGCAGACAAATGAAAGGAGGGCAGTCTGCCTGAGTGATACAGGTATCTGCACTGGTAAAAACAACCTGTAGTCACATCATTTAAAAAACTGCGAAGTGGCAAATAGGGGAAAAAAAAAAAAAAGATGTATAATATTAAAAAGCTTTCGAAAAGCTAAATGTTAAATTTCTATGTCATTTGAACCTATCAATTGGATTCATATGTATTTAAGTTCCTGAAAAACTAATTCAACTAGTAATAAGCTAGACTACTGACGAATGCTCTTAGAATGATCCAGCTTGGCACCACTACCAGTTAAATAAATAGAAAACATAATATGGTTAAATAAGGATAAATCAGAACCTGTATAAACACATATTTTGGTGTCATGAGACTACAAATGGTAGTTAAATCAATAATATTGGATGGCACAACCAAGGAAAGCAAATAAAGCAAGTAGAAGGAAGACTGTGAAAAAAATACCCAGTAACTCAGGCAAACAAGAACAAGGGAAAAAAGAAGAGAGAATGATCAGACAGGTAGAGCAAAGTCAGAAGAGTGTTGGCATGGGAACCGAAGTCAGACGGAGTCATAAGAGCTAGGGGTTGGGCACCAGTGACCGCTGGAGAGAATTAAATAATAATGAAATAATTATTACAACAACACAATATTCCACTACATATCATTTTGCTGAATGAGGATACTTTTTTATCCATCCAATTACGTGGTATTTTTCAAATTCCCCAAGACGATAAACTTTTAACTACTCCTGTTTGGTGGCTGGTCTTATTGCCCAGCATCTCCTCTAGCACTTTTAACAATAAACCAGGTTGACACGTAATTAGTTAGCTTTTTACCACTTTCAATGTTCAAACAGAAACTGGGAGACCAGCTTATTTTAGGACGGGTCAAATAGGAGGTTGGATAAAATGATCTTATAAGGTCTCCTCCAACTTTTGATCTAAAATACCATATTTCTTTTGTGTATAGCTTTATTCAGTGTATACAAAGTAAATGCATACACAATTGTCCCTTACTATCTAAACTTTCAGTATCTAAATTCTCATTACCTCAATTCAGGAACTGAATAGATTGGATTAAATTTTCAAAAAAAATCATAGTACCCAAAACTCAGAACTAGACACAGTAAATTAAGAAAATGCATGTCTCTTGATATCTAAACTTAACTTTCTGAAGTATAGATATTCAAACTGTAGAATTAAACAGATTTGAATAGCAAAATACGTGCATGACTGGATAACTGGCGTTCACTTTCACACAGGAAACTCATAGAAGTTAAATGACTTGGTAAGCCCTCTATCTCAAAGAGTGGGAGGAGGCTGTGTAGATCAGGAGACAATGTCACATAACCAACAGTATGTATGGTTAATTAAACTGCTCTTAACAGTCACATTCTCTTAGTGATGAGGGAAGACCAAAGTAGGAAACAAAATTTTCAAATATAAGAATGACTAATTACCATCAGTTAACCATGTCATACTCTAAAACCTTTTGCTCTCCTCAGTGATTTCATGTTACTTAGCACCTGGGCATGCACAGGTACAAAGGACAAACTCTTTCCTAAATAACTGACAGAATCTGCATCCCAAGAGGTAGCATACTATCTGTTCTGAAAGGGATTAACTGCTCCCATTCCAAAACTTCATGTAGCCTGCGCAATTACCAGGATAGCAAGCAAAGCAATACACTTAGCTCTCATCCCTAAACAACAACAACAAAATAAGCTTTTTAGTTTTATGCATTCTTACATGTTTAGGTGTATTAACAAATAACACCAACCAGCTAATACTCAAAAAATAACTACAGCTGGGGAATATCACAATATTTATTTAGAATACACATACCTTTAATCCCTGAACATCTAACATAGAGAAATACTCCAACATTGCAAAACAGGAGCAGGTATGAAAGGATGTCCATCAACACATCCTCTCAGGTCTACCCAGCCTGCTCCCATGAGACTGTCCTTGTGACGCCTTAAGCAGGTTATTTAACTTCTCTGAGCTTTCATTTTCTTTGAGGCATTGTTCATAATAATGAAAAAAATGAAACAAGCATGCGTGCCAATAGTGAGAAGGTGATCTAATACCAAGAAATACTATGAAACATTTTGAAAAAACAGTCCAAAAAATAAAGTAAATCTAAATTTATTGACAAGAAAAGATCTCCAGGATATATCGTTTAGTGAAAAAGTTTTAGAGAAGTAAAACATAAATTAACACATTTATGTTAAAAATACTCATACAAAACCAAAACTTTATTTCTTTATGTCTGTTTCCATTTGTATTTATTTATTTATAGGTAAAAACAAAGAAAACGGCCTGGTAAGATCTGCATCAAAATTGTCTGCACTGCCTGCTTCTCAAAATAGGAATAAAAGCCAAGTCAGCATATTATTTTATTGTCACTGATTGGGTTTTCAATGAGAATGTTTCCATGTAGAACTTATATAACAAACTGAATTTAAAATTTTCAAAGCCCAAAAAATTTACAGCACTAGAAAGGAAGAGACCAGATGGGGTGCCACTGTACTCTGACACACGGTTTTGTAAAGAGTCAGAACCAACTCTACGGCAACTGGTTTGAGTACTGTGTACTATAAAAATAAGAAAAAAGCATCTGCATTTTCTCCTTTCCCTTAAAATCATTATTTAGTTTCCAAAAACTCTGAAACATGAATCAGGAAGTCAGAGTCTTCGATAAATGCAAATATTTAGAGGGCCACACAAATTTGCCGTATAATAAGCAATTCAATTTGATCATCAAATATACAGAGTACATATGGCTATATATTGAAAATCTCTTAGAATGAAACCATTTGGTGTTTCAAGGGGGCAATACATTTTTTGAAACATATACTGTATTTTAAAACTTATCATTTTAGGATAATACTTTTAAGCCATAGATATTCCTTAATACAGAGTAAGTGAATACACTATGTAAGGTAGGATTTTGTGTTCAACTTTTTAAAAGTATATTAAGAAAATGTACACATTAAATGTTTGGAAGGCTAAACACCCAACTGCTAGCACTGGCTCACTCTGATGACTGGAAAAGTAGTGGGGAATAACAGAGACAGGCAATCCCACAGCATTTAATTTTTGTTAAAACAAACATGTTTATTTTCAGTAATAAAAAAAAGAATAAATTCAAATTTCAATCTGTTAATGTCAGTTATTTTTAAATTTGCATCTACAAATGGATCTTCCTTCTCGTTTTCTACTTCCAAGAATATAGTGAGAAACTAAAAATAGCAACAGCAAAGAGCAAGCCCTGACACCAAGATGTTTTTGTTGTTGATCTCAGATGAGTAGGAAGTCACAGAAGGCCACTGCTTTTAAGGTCCAGCTAAAATGAAATAAAGTCACGGCACTGGGAAAACTCAAGAATAAAAAGGTATCCAAATTATCCTAATGCAGGATTGACCCGCTCTAATATTAAGGAAATTATTTAGCCTTGGCTTCAAATTTTTACTTAAAAAAAAAGGGTAACTATTGAGACTAAAATTGTTCTGGACAACACAGAGGATGACAAGAGATTTAAGAATTATCCATTTAAACCATAAATTCTCTGCATATAAAATGGCACATGTACAAGGTTATGTACTGCAGCATTACCTGTATCAAGACTAGAAACAACACCAAAACCAAAAAACCAAACCCACTGCTGTCGAGTCAATTCCAACTCACAGCGACCCTATAGGACAGGGTGGAACAGCCCCATAGGGTTTGTAAGGCTATAATCTTTACAGAAGTAGACTGCCACATCTTTCTCCCACAGAGTAGCTGGTGGGATCAACCCACCAAACTTTTGGTTAGCAGTCAAGCGCTTTAATCACTGCTCCACCAGGGCTCCTGGAAACAACCCAAGGATCCTTTAACAGAGGACTGGCTAAATAAACTATGGCATGCGCACACAATGGAACACCAAGCTGCTGAAAATACTGAGGACACTCTCTGTGTACTGGCATGGAAAATACCTAAGATCTACTATAAAATGAGATACACACAAGGCACAGAAACACGTCTATACAGTATCTATTTCTATTTAAGAAAGTCCCCAGAGTAGGGATGCATGAATTTGTATAATGAAACACTGGAGGATATACAAGGAAACAGTACAACTCACGACCTCCAGCAGTAGAAGGGAACAAGGTTGACTTCTCCTCTTTTTATAGTGTTTTTTTTTAACCATATGAATACTGAGAGAGAATTAAGTGCACAATGCTGTAAGAGTTACTTCCCCTATCAATCTTGATTCTCATCCACAAACAAGTTACAACACCTCCATTAAAGAGCTGTGCATAACCCACAGATGTCCACGCTTTACTGAATCTGAGTGAGGAAAATACACTACTCAGTGTTTCTGTAAAACATACTTATTCATCCACCATTGAGCTTTAAAACTGGGTTAATTACAGATGTCTTGTGAGTGCTGAAGCAAATAACATTAACTATTTACTATTTACTATTGAAATCTCCTAATTAAGAACAAGATTTAACATGTATCCTAAAACAGTAGTTGAGTTGTAAAGGAGACTTACTCTTAGGCGATGCACGCATTTAAGTACTGAGTGATGAAGTGCCAAGAGGGCTGCAACTAACTCTCGTGTTCATTTAAAAACGTATCACACTTTAAGGGATTTGGAGGTTGTATGCTGTATTATAAATCCAGACTCTCCTGAAGAGCTCTGTAAAATTCAGATTCCTTTATCCCGTGCTGGAGATGCTGATTCAGTGGAGAAGCCCCAGCACCGGTATCTTCAAACCTCTCTGTGACTCTGGGGCACACCAAAACTGAGACCACGTGCTTGAATTAAATAAGACCGAAGACATAAATGCTACATTTTAAAATTGCTCTTCAATAGGGGCTGCTTCAGGCCCTTCATCATTTCAGTAGCCCTCCCAGGGAACGCTCTCATTTCACTAACATTGCTTTAATCCTTCAGAAAATGAAATTTCTTCCAGTTCACAAAAAAACACTGTAAGTTACTATACACTTTCATTGTAATGCAAGCAACCCTAAACCTATAATTAGTGTTCCAGAAACTGATTTCTAAGCGAGAACTTTTTCCCCAAGGTGACTGGGGCAATCCATCAACGCACAGGGTTCCATTTTGACTACTCCACTGTAAGTCAGTTCTGACCTAATTTGAATACCTCATTTTTTTTTTTTTTTTTAGTTTTCATTATTACTGCCTTTTATTATCAATGTCTATCAATGTCTTTTAAATCAGCAGTGTTTTGAACAGTAAATCATAAAACTGAACGTCTGTGAGTGAACATCTGAGAATAACATCAAATCACGCTGTAACATATTACTAATGTTAAGATGTACAAAAAAAAGATTTAAAACAGACGGTCATAAGTATGGTTCCTCATAACTCCAATGCGTTGTAAGTCAGGGAGTATCTGTATATTTAAATAACAATGTCCCCAAAAATACAAGTTTCCTCCAAACGACCCAAACCCTGTCTCCACCCCCCACCAAGAGTTGAACTTAAATATTAGAAAACTTTAAAAGCATGGGCAAAAAGCTTAAGAGCAAGTTAAATAATCTTTTCTAATCCAGTTAAAGGACAAAATCATCAATGACTGCTGTTTTATAAAACAAAAAGCCAAAAGATGATATGCATAGTTTCTAAAGAACTCATTTGGCATTTTCTGCTTGATCCATTACTATGAAAGCAGCAGAACAGAACAGGTTCTAAAGAAAACACACGAAAGGCATATAAAAAAGTTACAATACAAATTTTTAAACCTGGAAATCATGATTTCTATGGAAAATATTATAAAGCCTCGGGTAAAATGCTTTGTCACCAGAAAGAGTGGAAACTGGATAGATTCAGAAATTGAAACGAAAAGCTTCAATTTTTTTCTTTTTATTTCAAACATCATGGTTGAAACTAAAGATAATCTGAGTTTGAGGAAAGCTTCAAAGGGGCAAAAAGTGAAGAAATCCAAGAAAGTGAGAGCAAGAGAACTCAAAGACGTGTGCAGCATAAAAACTGGCAAGTCCTGACCTCCCGGCAACAAAGGGGATGCAGCTCGGTGACATACTTTATTGTCTGACGCTCATTTCAAAGCACAAGAGTCACGGAGAAATGGAAAGTCTCGTCAAGGTTCTACCAGAAGTCATAAATCACAAACATTACACTTCTCTGAGGAGATGCATCCATTCCAACTTCAAATTCAGTATACACACCAGAAAACACAAAGGGCTCCCTCATTTTAAGCTTATCAGCTATGAGAAATTAAAAGAATTGAGAATTCAAAAAGTCAATTTCTGTAACTGATTGTTTTGATAACTATCTCTTTAACTGTATTAATAATTAAAACATAAAAAGCACAGACATTCTGCACAAGAGGAGAAAGAAGACAAAAACAAAGATCCTGAAGGTGTTTTTCTGCAAAAGAAGTTTCAGTGGGTTGTTCTGCCAAGATCCCCCATCTTCAATCAGCACTAGTTGGATATTTTTTGAGTTCCACTGCATTTTTCCACTGAAAAACCAATGAAAGAGAGCCAGGAAATCCCTCAGCACTATGGTCTGTTCGCCTATTTTCCCCCTGGAAGATACCCGTTTGTCATGAATCCTTGGACCATGAAAAGAACTCTCGTTTCCTTTGCGGAAGAGGAATGAAGTAACTCGTCCATTCATTCAACAAATATTTACTGAGTGTGTACTATGGACTGAGCACTGTTCCAGGTCCTAGGGATATATCAGTGAATGAAAAACTGTAGTGTAATCAAATGCCCAGCTTACCAATTAATTTACAGCTAATATAAGAAATCCAAAGGTAAATGAATCATCTTTGCCGTTACTAATGAATAAATGAGAACTCACTGACTCACAGATATGGAGTAGGCCTACTTTTCCAATTCAGTTTTCTCATTTTACAGATTCAAAAAAAAGATATACACACAGCTTAAATGAGTTGCTTAGATCACTCTGTTAGTTGGTGAAAGAACTAAAATTAAAAGCCAAGTCACTAGAGTTCCAGTTATCAGTTACACACTCTTTACCCACTAGACTATAGACCAAGGTTGCCTGCAACACATGCTGAAAACATACAGTACTACTTCCTTATAGCATTTATCAAAACTTGTAATTACATATTTATGTAACTACTTGCTTAACTGTCCCCCAGGCTGAACAGTAAGTTCCAAATTGGGAGGAGCCATGTCTGTTTGGCTCACCTCTATATCCCCAGCACCAAGCACTGTGCCTCACCCTTAATAGGCTCTCTAATGAAACATTTGTTGAATGTAGAGTATGTCTCAAAGGCCAAGACACCCTGCTGCTAAAAATTTATAATGTATCCACTTAAAGACTCGTTATAATCACAATTAAAGCTCAAACACAAACAGGTGCTCAGTATTTTGAAATTTAGTAAATTAGTTTATAAACAAAAAGTATGACACCAACACACAATAAAATCAGAATTCAATTTGCAAATGGGAATTCCCAGCAAAATCAAATCAATCTAGTTTTGTGAGAAACAGATTTTATAACCACAGACCGTACCTCACTAACTCCTCTCACTGTCATTCATCCTACCTAAAAAAGCAAAACCCACAATTTATAAGTTCTTGGTCAAGTTATCAAAAATAAGACTTAACATCCCAACAACATAGTATTAGAAAAAAGTGTTAAAAGAATCCAATGTTAAACAACATATTCATAATTGTAGCCTAATATCCTTTCTGACAGCCTGAGGTTTACAAAATCCATTACTAAAACAGCATCAGAAGATCCCTACCACAAATTAATTTTCCCATTATAGAAAACATGCCTATAGTCCAAGAGTAAGATCTCCCATTAATCATGATTATTAACCATGTAGAGTGATTTCAAAGTTATCAAACACTTTAAGCTTCAAAATATATTTAACCATTAAGATAAAGTGATTTCTTTCCTAGTTATCTTAGCTAAATTCCGGTTTTTAAAGTCTCATTCAAGTACCAGAAGAACTAATTTTACAGACTAATAAAGATGCTACAAAACGCTTGTAACTTTACACAAGGATTTGCTCTTTTCAGCAAATGACTTGCACAGCCAAGGACACAGAGGACGATACTATTCTAAGCCAGCGCTAATAAGCCTGACATTTCTTCAAGCTTCACTAGGAACCTTTGAAAGACACAAACTTGTTTTAAAGTAATATACAAAATCATTAACTATATACATACAAGTAATTTCTTCTGCAGGCGAAATCTTTCCATAGTAATACACAAATGCCTTGTTTTTGATAATGTAATGCAGTTTAGTCTCCAGAGGATTCCAGGGACAGGGAGCACATATCTGATTTAGGTCACTGTGCTTTGCAGAGATGAACTCTTCTAAATCGCTTGTATGGTACAGCCAATCACTGTGCTCTAAGTCACCTAATCTTTCAAGCTAATAACTACAACTTACACAGGGTCACATGGCATAACAGACTGGGAAAGGCATATATGCATTTAATTATAACTAAAAAATACCAAAAGAAGAATTTAGCAACCAGTTTTTGCCTTAAATCTTTCTGCAACCTTAGTTCAAAAGAGAGTATACTCTAAGGATATATGTGGATGGATGTGTGAGGGTATATACAGTTTAGAACACATTTCAACACAGTTAAATCTGATCCTTTTACATATAATTAGGAAAAGTTCAAAAATGCTTTCCTCTGAAAAGAGCTTTGCCTCTTTAACATTAGTGTATTTATACCAACTTACTTGTAGCTGTATTAACAGAATTAATAAATCATGACTTCCAACCATCACAGTAAACCAAACAAAAATTAAGTATTCACATGAACAAGAGCTAGAATGGAACAAAGAAACAAGCATCAGCTTTTTAACTTTTGGACTCAGGATCCCTTTACACGCAAAAATTACTGAAGTCTCAAAGGGCCTTTGTTTATCCAAGTTATATCTACCTGCATTTACCATATGGAATTAAAACTGAGAAAAATTCAAAATACTTATTAATCATTTTAAAAAATAATATAGCCATTATGATGTTAACATAAATAACATTTTAATGAGTAACTATTTTCAAAGCAAAACAAAATTTAGTGAGAACAGTGCCTTTGTTTTACATTTGTGCAAATCTCTTTAATACTTAATAGGAGACAACTGGATTCTCCTATTTCTGCATTCAATTTGATCAGATTTGTTATCTGGTTGAAGTTTATGAAGAAAATTCACTTTCACATACTCATCTGGAAAAGGGAGGAGTGTTAATACTCTTTACAGGTAACTGTGGATATTTCTCTTTGATACTTCACCAAATCCACCAAGCGGTCGTTTCTTAAAGGTTAGTTTCAATGTAGAACCGTAACTCATTTTAAATGGACACTCTGCATATTTCATACTGAAATCCACTGTTCTACTATGCACTTGGCCATTTGGAATATATGTATTCACTCAGTATTAGAGATCTTCCAAATGTCACATTTCATTGTACAATGTCAAACACACGTTTGTTAATACCACCAACAATCTTTTAAGTCCAAATATTAAGAAATTGTTGAGCGCAGGCTACCAGATACAAAAAAGTTTTCCAAAATTCTAATTTTGGGATGAAAGCTAGTTATTACCATTGGTAATAAACACTACTAGTGGTTTTTCTTAAAGTGACAGGCTTACTTCATTTATTTTTGAGACAATTGCTGCCAAATACCCAAGTCTGAATAACTATAATCTGTCAGTCATTATTTCAAGGGAAACTGTTCCACAAAAAAAAAAAAAAGAGCACTTAGTTGAGCTCACAACTCAAGTGATCACACAGGGCTTTCTCTCCAGACAACCGCTGTAGTTTGGTAGGTAGCAGAAGTGTTTTTGTGCCTACGTCTCATTTGGTCATTCAGAACATTAAAGTGACATGTACTCAAGGGCTCAGATTTAATAAAATGCCTATTACTCACTCAACAAGTACAGCCTTCAGTGAAAAACTGCTTGTTTTTTAAACTGAGAGTGCACAGTGATGAAGAAGAAATGCTAACTAGTGCTGGTCTGTGTCTCTACCAGCATCTGTGCTAAGGCATCAGCAGCTGTACCCACCATTACATCTGCACCATCAGTGCAAATTTCAACTCAGTGAAAAGGCAAATCATGTCTTCGTATTATTATGAAAATAGTTTTGACCTCGGGGACCTCCTGAAAGGATCCGGGACTCCCAGAGGTCCACAGATTATACTGAGAAGGACTGTAAAGAGTTTAAGAACTGAAGAACTGTAAATAATTACAGGAGCCCTCGTAGCGCAGCGATTAAGCGCTCAGCTGCTAACCGAAAGGGTGGCAGTTTGAACCAATCCAGCGGCCCCACAGGGGAAAAGACCTCGCAATCTGCTCCCTTAACGACTACAGCCTAGGAAACCCTACAGGGTAGTTCTACTCTGTCACAAGGGGTCGCAATGAGTCAGAATCAACTCAGCAGCACCTAACAACAACCAACAACAGGTGAATTATATATTATTTTCTCTATAATGTTGTTTGTTCAATCGGTATGTTAATATGTATGGGAAAAAGAATCAAGATTAAGAAACATTGATTTGATATTCTGGGTTTCCAGAAAATAATAAAATCTTTATTGAGCATCTATTATGAGTCAAATAACATGTTAAGGACCATCACACATACTATATACAGCACATTTAACCTTCAAATATTTCATTTAATCCTCTCTGACTAAATTTCAGAGTGGTTAAATCCCTAACCCAAAGTCACAGAACTAGTAGGCAGGGGGTTTAAGATACAAACCTAGTCTTTCTCACTCCATGCTCTTCCTGCCCTCCAGCCATGTACGATGAAATCTAAGGGAAAAAAAAGTCTTCCAAATATAGCTGATTAAAACAAAATTCCAACTGAGAATGAATAAATAAAATGCCTACCAAATTTATATAAGCAGCAGTCTAAATTAAACTTAAAACACGCTATTTGGACAGATTTATTTCCAGGTACCATCAAAGTCTGTATTTTAACAAAGCAAACAAACCAAAAGACAAACCAAACCCGCTGCCATCAAGTCGATTGCGACTCATAGCGATCCTACGGGACAGAGCAGAACTGTCCCCATAGGGTTTCCAAGGAGCAGCTGGTGGATTCAAACTGCTGACCTTTTGGTTAGCACCCAAGCGCTTAACCACTGCATCCCAGGGCTCCAACAAAGCAAATAAATTATAATTTCTATTTAATATCTGTATCACACCAAATCTTACTACCAGTCAATTCTGTAGGATTCGCTATTGAAATATATTGAAGAAATAACAAAATAAGAAATTTAGAAAAGAATACAGTAAACAGAAAAAACACCTTATTTTAACCTTCCACTCTCTAGATTAGACTGCAGACACCAGGCAGCAGATATGCTATAGCCCTTCAAATACAACTGACACTTCTAAAGTTGATTAAACTTCTTTAAGAACTAGAAACCCAATGATATTAATAGTTACAATAAGCATATAATTACTCATATTTTCTTAATCTTCAACCTTTCTACAATATGTACTTGGCAAATGAACATAAACCTGAAGAAACAAACAGATACATCATTCACTGGTTTTTAACATTCTCAATACATCAAGTCCAGAATGAACAGCATCTGTAAACAGTCGGTTTAAATATCAACTTCTATGACAAGTTCTTGAAATTTGCTTCCTGTGGAAAATCTTGGCACTCCCCACTAGTGTTTAAGAGCATAAGCTCCTGGTCAGGCACATATCTCCCTCCACCGGATTATAAAAGCTATGAGCATAGGGATTTCTGTAAAGGAAGCAAGGGGAGAAAGGGGGAAAGGAAGGGGTGAAGAGAGGGAAGGAGTAAGAAAAGGAAGGACGGAAGGAATGAGGGAGGGTTAAGTGACTGCAGAGGGAAAAGAAGCAGTTAGGTGTGCACAAAATTTTAATTTCCCAAATTGAAAAACAAAATGTGCTTTTCTTCGTCACAATAAGAAGATTCATTTTAAGTGCCCAACATGATACCTATTGTGACACTACCTTGGACAGTACTAAACCAATATCCAAATACAGCTTTAAAAATCAAGCTTTGCAGATTAAATAGAGTGCCAAAAATAAATTTTAATCTACTACTTTCTTGATAAAATAAAAAGTTATTGACTCAACAAATAAGCTCATGAACTTTAATCAATAGGTTTTTCAACTGTCTAGTTCTTTAGAGATTTTTCTAGTTTTATTTAGTAGCAACACATTTACATGAGTCAAAAGTCAAAATTACATACTAAGGTATACAGGAAAGTCTCACATACATCCCATTTTCCACTTTTTCTCATTTTTTATGCATATAAGGTATATATATTCTCACAAAAGACCCATGTTAAAAAGCATTTGAGGTATTATATTATCAAAAAAAAAAAAAAAAAAAAAAAAACCTTGTTGCCATTATCTAGGTCAGAACCAAGAATTATGACTGGACAATACAGAAAATATAATCTCACTAAATCCTTGTTGCTCAAAAGAGTTCTATTAATTCACTATCAAGGGTTCCTTCCCCCATTTATCTGGGTGATGCTCAGCTAATACATTTATTTTCAGTAATATACTGCTAAGAAAAAGCAGGTTGTAGAATTATATGCTTAATATGATCAAATTTTTATGTTTTAAAAAGGATATTTATGAATATATGTTTACATGAACAAAGTTCAGAAAAATATATACACTGGTGTGTTTCAACAAAGATGTTTCTCTAAAGACAGCAAAGAGCTATTAATTTAATATATAACACAACAGCAAAGATAATCCATATCGTCTATATTAAAAATGAAAAATTACTAACATTTTAGTCAATTCTTCAAAAATATGATCAATTCTTGTTTTAACTAGCTCTCACTTCAGTAACAAGGCAATAAGATATTTCTGAGAGCGAACTTCACAAGACTAGTTGCCTACAGAAGATGGTTCAAAATTTTCCTCATTTCATTTCCACAATATACAGAAGGTATTACTATCCCAGATTCACGAAAGAAGAAATTTGAGGCTTAAAATAGTTAAACAATTTTCCCAAGTTGCACAGCTTGCTCTTGGAGAAGCTAGAATTTAAAATCATGTCATCCTGCCTCCAGGGACTTTTTTCATTGGGTCACTTACGAACATTTTTAATTCTCACAAGAACTCTGGAAAGTAACAGACCAGACGGACCATTACTCATACCCAAAGCTGTGTGACTTCAAAGCCATGCTCCTTCCACCAGGCCACATGTCTTCCCCTAAGTTAAACTACGTACAATTTTATTTACTCACATACCTTATTTGGAGAATTATATTAAAATATAAATTATCCAATTCCAAAAGGAGCCCTGGTGTTGCAGTGGTTAAGAGCTACTGCTGCTAAGCAAAAGGTCGGCAGTTGGAATCCACCAGCCGCTCCTTGGAAACCCTATGGGGCAGTTCTACTCTGTCCTGTGGGGTTGCTATGTCGTCGACTCGATGGCACCTAACAACAACAAAACAATTCCAAAAATGTTCACTTAACTATTTTTAAATACTTTAAATTTCTCGGCAATTTGGTAACAGCTAATAAAACTGAAATTACTACCTAAAGAAGCAAAAGCTCAAACACAACAAATCAGTATCAATATTACATTAAAGACATGGAGATTTTATTTTAATTTGGTTTCTACAGGTAAGTTTGAAGCAAACAGCCAAGAAACGAGGAAGGGAAAAAAGAAAAACCTGTAAAACAAATGGAAACCTGTTGTATTTTTAAAAGCATGCTTCAGTGAGTAGTACAGCTAGTCTGCACCTTTCACCACTGCTGAGATCACACTGCTTGATCTGGGCGACCAGTTCACTTTCCCCATCTACCACAGCACTAAAAGGTAGGCTTCATCAATGTAGAATATCACCACCTAGTGGCGAGGACTAGAAACTGGTGGAATTTTTCTCAGGCTGCCGTTACGGTGGAGAGAGCTGAGTTTAAAACCCTGTTGTGTTTGGGAAAACTGGCAGCTGCTTTAAGACACTTGGACATCTAATTTCATTTAACTTAAACATTAAGACAGCAAAGTACTACTGAATAAATACTTCATTTATGTATTAGCCAAATTTAGGATACGGAAGAGTTGTATTTTTCATATGGACATTTTATCTGTATCCCAGAAAACTCAATGTGTATAGTCAAGTAGATTTACATTCATTTTGTAAAAGCTGTTTCAAATGCCTGTAGCATTTCAGGAATTTTGCTTTTAACCATATTCTGAGGCCTAGCTATAATCTGATGAAAACTAAGTAGTGAAGAATCTAGTTCATAGATAAAACATAGTTCATGTAGGGCAAAAATTGTTTTATCAAGAACTTTCCAGGAACACATCCTGAAAAAGTAACACTTGTACTTGGCAAATAAGAATAATGCTCTAAATTTAAACGTTAGGAACAAAAAAAAGATGCAGCTCAATATTTGGCTTGGGCTCTAATTTATATTGGCATTGAGAAAATATTAATTTAGTTACAGTGTCCTAAAAGATATATAAAGATATTTTCATTCTTGTAGGTCTCATCTCTGGCTGCAGTTCGCTAGAAAATTTTATCTAAGAAACTGAAATATTATCGGGCTGGAAATGAAAATATTATCAGATTAAAATATAATTGAAACTGGCTTAAATATACAATTACAGAAGTTAAAATATGGTTTAACACAGTAAATTCAGATATATTTAAACTCAGATATTCAGTAGACATGTGCTTTCTCTCACTTCCTCTGAGGCATTCAAAATCAGTGAAGGATCACTTCTTTACCTCCAAAAACTTTTTCTTACTCTTCTCTATTTTCAACCTTTTGATCTTTTTTGCTCTAGGATCCTTGATTCTAATTCTTCCGAACAGGGTCTTACAACCTTGGCACTACTGACGTTTTGGTAATTCTTTGCGGCAGCTGTAATCCACCAGCCACTCCTTGGAAACCCTATGGGGCAGTTCTACTCTGTCCTACAGTGTCGCTGAGTCGGAGTCGACTCCACAGAGTTACTAGCCATTGCTACTCACATCCAGTGATAGATCCCGTGAAAAAAAAAAATCTACCAGGTTCTTCCTCAAAAGTCAGTA
Source organism: Dugong dugon (assembly GCA_030035585.1). Classification (NCBI taxonomy): domain Eukaryota; kingdom Metazoa; phylum Chordata; class Mammalia; order Sirenia; family Dugongidae; genus Dugong; species Dugong dugon. The sequence continues at coordinate 12,144,726 of CM057480.1, read as the reverse complement.
TGAATATGCATATATGCAAACATAAAGCCACCACCCTTTTTATAAAAATTGCATTTAGCAATGAACTCTGCAGACAGAAATGCATCTTAAACTTGCACTGGAGAGTTTTACTAAAAGTTACGTGTTCTCAGTGCATAGGAATCTTAATAATGTCAGATGGATAATGTTCTTCTATAAAATATTCCAGTTTCATGCAGTTTTAATAAAACACTTTTAAATAAATAAAGGTGGCGTATATGCACACTTTTAAAACATTACAAACTAAGTCCTCAGGCATTATTTCTTCCCCGGACCTTCGCATTTCAAAGTGGTTGTCAAAATGCACAGTGCCTCTGCATTAACTCACCCAGACCAAGTGAACACCCCAGAGATTCATTATAAGTTGTCCCTGTGTGCATTCCACCACAATGCAGTTATACTTACTTAATCTGCTTGTCTAAAGTTCATAGTCCCCTCTCTAGAGACTATATCAGCTTGACAGCAAAAAGAAAAGGGGAAACTGAAGCAGATGTACATAGATGAGTAACTTAAAGTGACAGCTAAGAAAGAAGCCACATGACAGATGAGATAGGTAAAAACCAGAGGTGGCTGTTCTCTGAAACCATCATTCAGCTTTTTCTGGATCCCAGTGAGAACCCTACATACTCACAGTAAGTAACTCTTTGGCTATGTTGTTGTTAGCTGCCACCGAGTTAGCTCTGACTCGTAGCGACCTCATGTACAACAAAACAAAATGCTGCCGATGCTGTCTCGTCTTCATGATCCCTGGTATGTCTGCGCTCACTGCTGTGGTTAGGGTGTCAATCCATCTCATTTAGGGTGTCCCTCGTTTTCCCTGATCCTCTACTTTACCAAACATAATCTCCTTTCTAGCAATTGTTTTTTGCTTACAGCATGTCCGGATTAAGGAAGTCGAAGTCTCACCATCCTCACTTCTAAGGAGCACTCTGGTTGTATTTCTTCCAAGACTGATTTGTTCATTTTTCTGGCAGTCCATGGTATATTCAACATTCTTTGCCAACACCACAATTCAAATGCATCAATTCTTCTGTCTTCTTTTTCACTGCCCAGCTTTCACATGCATATGGGGCAACTGAAAAGACCATGGCTTGGTGCAGGCACACTTCAGTCACCAAAGTGACATCTTTGCTTTTTAATTTCAAGAGGCCTTTTGCAGCAGATTTGCCCAGTGCAACACATCGTTTGATTTCTTGACTGCTGCTTCCGTGAATATTGACTGTTGATCCAAGGAGAATGAAATCCTTAATAATTTCAATTTTTTCTCCGTTTATCATGATGTTAACAGTCCAGCTGTGAGGATTTTCATTGTCTTCATGTTCAGGCATAATCTGTACGAAGTACAAGTAGTTCCCGACTTACGACATAATCGAGTTACGATGAGCTGCACTTAATGACCGTTTGTGTTTTTTTTTTTCCTGGTACATCTTATCATTAGTAATATGTACTACATACAATTTTAAAATATAGCTGCAAGTTTATATGTTTCCAATCCCAAAAGAAAAGATCAAATTTATAAACACAATGATAAAAGGCAGTAAAAATGAAAAAAAAAATTGAGGTATTTAACTTACGTCAAAACCGACTTACAACATGTTCATCAGAACAGAACCCCAGGACCACCTGTAATGATACAGTAAATGTTTCTACTTGCTTTGTTTTTCTCAAGCAAGGTTAGGTCATCAGCATATCACACAGGTTTTTAATGAGTCTTCCTCCAATCCTGATGCCACATTCTTCTTCATATAGTCAGTCTAGCTTCTCGAATTACTTCTTAAGCGTACAGACTGAGTAAGTAAGGTAAACGGGTACAACCCTGATGCACACCTCTCCCAACTGGGAACCACACAGTATCCCCTTATTCTGTTCAAACAACTGCCTCCTTATCCATATACAGGTTCCACATGGGCACAATGAAGTGCTCTGGAATTCCTATTCTTCGCAATGTTATCCATAAATTTCTTATGATTCACACAATTAAATGCCTTTACGTCAATAAAACTCAGGTAAACATCTTCCTGGTATTCTCTGCTTTCAGACAAGATTCACTTGACATCAGCAATTATATACCTTGTTCCACATCCTCTTCTGAATCCAGCTTAGAATTTCTGGTAGTTCCCAGTCAATGTTCAGCTGCAATCATTTTTTAATTATCTTCAGCAAAATTTTGCTAGTATGTGATAGTAATGACATTGTTTGATAATTTCTGTATTCCATCTGATTGCCTTTCTTTGGGATGGGCACAAATATGGATCTCTTCCAGTCGGTTGGTCAGAATGCTGTCTTCCAAATTTCTTGACATAGATTGAGTAAGCACTTTCGGGGTTGCATCCTTTTGTTCAAACATTTCAGTTGGTATTCCACCAATTCCTGGAGTCTTGTTTTTCACAAATGCCTTCAGAGCACCCTGAATTTTTTTTTAATTTTTTCCCATACAAAAATTTATACATACCTTGTTATGTGACCCTAATTGCTCTCCCCATACTGTGACAGCACACTCCTCCTTTCCACCCTTGATTCCCCATGTCCATTCAACCAGCTCCTAACCCTCTCTGCCTTTTCATCTCATCTCCGGACAGAAGCTGCCCGTTTAGTCTCCTGTATCTACCTGAGCTAAGAGGCACACTCCTCACGAATATCACTTTATGCCCCAAAGTTCAGTCCAATCCCTGACTGAAGAGTTGGCCTCAGAAGCTGTTTTAGTTCTGGGCTGGTAAGAGAATACAGGAGACATGCTTTCCGGGGTTCCTCCAGTCTCAGTCAGACCATTAAGTCTGGTCTTCTTACTAGAATTTGAGTTCTGCACCCCACTTTTCTCCTGCTCCATCTGGGACTCTCTGTTGTGTTCTCTGTCAGGGCGGTCACTGGTGATAGCCAGGCACCATCTAGTTCTTCTGGTCTCAGGCTGATGAAGTCTCTGGTTTATGCAGCCCTTTCTGTCTCTTGCGCTAATATTTTCCTTTGTCTTTGGTGTTCTCCATTCTCCTTTGCTCCAGGTGGGTTGGGACCAACTGATGCATCTTAGATGGTCGCCTGCAAGCTTTTAAGACCCCAGACGCCACTCACCAAAGTAGGATGCAGAACATTTTCTTAATAAGCTTTGTTACACCAATTGACCTAGATGTCCCTTGAAAGCATGGTCCCCAGACCCCTACCCCTGCTACTCTATCCCTCAAAGTGTTTGATTGTATTCAGGAAACTTCTTACCTTTGGTTTAGTCCAGTTGTGCTGACCTCCCCTGTAGTGTGTGCTGTCCTTCCCTTCACGTAAGATAATTCTTATCTACTATCTAGTTACTAAATAACCCTCTGCACTCTGAACTTCTTCCTTCAGTACCAGTGACTCTAGATCATATGTTACCTCCTGAAATTATTGAATGGTGACCAATTCTTTTTGGTACAGTGACTGTGTATTCCTTCCATCTTCTTTTGATGCTTCCTGTGTCATTCAATTTTTTGCCCATAGGATCCTTCAGTAATGCAATTCGAGGCTTGAATTTTCTCTTGTTCTTTCAGCTTGAGAAATGCCAAATGTGTTCTTCACTTTTGGTCTTCTAACTCAAGGTCTTTGCACATGTCATCATAATACTTTAATTTGTCTTCTCGAGCCACACTTTGAAATCTTCTGAAATCTTTGAAAGGTCTTTTATTTCATCATTTCTTCCGTTCACTTTATCTATTCTTTAGAGCAAGTTTCAGAGTCTCTTCTGACATCCATTTTGCTCTTTTCCTTCTTTCCTGTTTTTTTAATGACCTTTCACTTTCTACATGCATGATGTCCTTGACGTCTTCCAACAACTGTTCTAGTCTTTGGTCAGTAGTGTTCAGTGCATCAAATCCATTTTTGAAATGGTCTCTAAATTCAGGCGGGATGTATTCAAGGATGTACTTTGGCTCTTATGGCCTTACTCAGATTTTATCCAGCTTCAATTTGAACTTGCACATGAGCATTTGATGGTCTGTTCCACATTCAGCCCCTGGCTTTGCCTTGACCGATGATACTGAGCTTCTCCCTTGTCTCTTTCCACAGGTCTAGTCAATTTGATTCCTGTGTAATCCATCCTGTGAGGTCCACATCTATAGTCATTTATTGTGTTGTTGAAAAAAAAAGTATTTCCAATGAATAAGTGGTTGGTCTTGCAGAATTCTACTATGCAATCTCTGGCATCATTTCTGTCACCAAGGCCACATTTTCCAACTACTGATCCTTCTTCATTTCCAACCTTTGCATTCTAATCACCAATAATTATCAATACATCTTAATTCCACATGCAATCAATTTCAGATTGTAGCAGGTCATAAAAATCTTCCATTTCTTCATCTTTGGCATTTGTGGTTACTGTGTAAATTTGAACAACAGTCATTAACTGGTCTTCCTTGTAGGCGTACGAATATTAACCTACCACTGACTGCACTGTACTTCAGAATTGATCTTGAAATGCAATGCTGTTCGTCTTCAAGTTGTCATTCCCAGCACAGTACACCATATGATTGTCAGATTCAAAACAGCCAATACCAGCCCATTTCAGCTCACTAATACCTAGGGTATCGATCTTTGAGTGTTGTATTTCATTTTTGATGCCTTCCAATTACCACTGATTCATACTTCGCACATTCCCTGTTCTGATTACTAATGGATGTTTGCAGCTGTTACGTCTCCAAGTTTCAATAAATCGCTGACTCCAACCAATCTTAAGAACCCTGCCTAGAACACTTACACAATTCTTTCTATTTGTCTTTACTTACGGAGGTAAAAACCGTCAATTACAACATAGTAATAGTTTAAGAATTCGAGAGTAAAATATTGCTAAATTTAATTGCTATTATGCAGGTAAACTGACAGGTCTTTACCACTTGCAAGAAATGGTTGGTGCCTTTACTCTTTGATATTTACTAGTTCTTTTCAAAGATTCAAGATATGACTTATCTTTCACATTACACAAATCTGAATGAAAATTACTTCAAAAGGCAATTATCCTCATGCCCAACAGAATATAATCTAAAAACTTTAATTACTTTCATTAAACAAATTCAATTCAATTGAAACATCTCTAGCATTCTCTCAAGTTTTTAAGAATCAGACATTTCTGGCATTTGCCCAAGTTTTTGAATATTTTCCGTATTTGTTCATTAACAGGAGAGACATCTTTATGTGAATAAAAAGAGATGTCTCCTTGCTTGGCTGCTAACCAAAAGGTCAGCAGTTCGAATCTACCAGCTGCTCCTTGGAAACCCTATGGGGCAGTTTTTCTCTGTCATACAGGGTTGCTATGAGTCGGGATTGACTCCATGGCAACGGGTTTGGTTTGGTTTATGCTTACAGAAAACAGTCCTGGTGTTGCAATGGTTAAGCACTCAGCTGCTAGCTGAAAGATCCGTGGTTGGAACCCACCAGCTGTTCAGTGGGAGAAAAGACCTGGTGATCTGCTCCCTTAAAGATTCCAGACTAGGAAACCCTGTGGGGCAGTTCTACTTTGTCCTATAGGGTTCATATGAGTGAGAACTTGAAGGCACACAACAAGCTTATAGAAGGCAAGGGAGTAAAAAAACTACTTGAACGTCATCAAGTTAAACACGAATAATTAAAAGACTTAGGTTTGGGTTTCTCTTCTCCCTTTCAAAATCCTCTAACATAATAATTTTGAAAAGGATAAACTTACGAGGACAAAGAAAATAGGAGTAGAAACTACAACAAAGCTTCAACAAATGAGAGCTATTTCATAAAATCTTTCAAAGATGTAAAGTGGAGGCAGGACTGGCTACCTCACGTGGAAAATATGTAACAATCTTTAAGAAAGTGGCTATGGAAGAAATGAAGTAGAATTCAGATAGAAAAATCATGTTTAAATAATGCAATAGCACGTAAAATTTTATTAAGTGATTAAGATAATTTATAGACATTTGAGAAAAAGCTTCTAAATTAATGACCTAATCCAGAAAATTACCCCACAAACTGTATTAGCATAAAATTAGGTCTACATGCTACTGAAAAACTGTACCTATGCATATATAATACAATTTGTCAGCCAGTTTATTCTCGCTGAAGAAAACATTAATGATGTAAGTTCTAGAGCCAGACCACCTGAATTCAAATCCTGACTCTTCTGATCACTAGCTATATAGAGAAAGAAAGAAAAATATGGGATGATCATGTAGGAAAGCTACTGTACTTTTTTTCACTTTCAGACACTCAATCTGAAAATATGTTTTACATTATAGTTTATCAAACAGAATCAGATGCATTCATATCTCCATTAATAAACTATTGAACCAAATATGATCAGATCTCTCTCCAAAAAAATCTAAGGCAATTTTGTCTAATATTCTCTAAGGATTATCCCATAAAATAAATAATACTTGTCTACTTTCAAGCCTGCTCTAACCATGTATTTGCATACACATACAACCTAAGCACTTCAGTATAATTAAGCATCCCATGCTTTGCAGCTTGTTTCTTACGAAACCTCAAAGGAGCTAAGATATACTAACACAGTATTAATTAGTTCAGTTGTAACATTAAAAGTACAATTTTCTCTACAGAATTTTTCATCTAAGTCCTTTCCAAAGGATCATCACGTTGAAAGTACTGTGATACTTCAGGTTACTTCTGGGTCAAACTGACTACAAATCTTGCTAACTGCAAACATCACTTTTTTTTTTTTTTTTTGCCCCTGAGCCTAAAGACTTTTAAACAGTTCATGATGGTTTGAAATTGAACAGAGAATAAATAATCTGTTGGCAGTTCTTCCTTCTCATTACGCTTAATTTATTATACTTAGAACAAGTTAGCTATTGTTAATGAAATATGAAGTTAAATTCTCTAATATAAAAACTTTTTTGACTTACAAGGCAAATAAAACAGTGTTTAATCTGAACACTTACTTTGGTATGTTAAAATTTTCAACAAATATATATATATATGTACTATTCCCATATGAATGTAATCAAATATTAATCTAAAGCAACAGCTTTCCAATTATTTTTTTTTAAACATCCACCCCTGGAAAGAAATACATTTTACATCACACTCTAATACACACATATCTGTTTACATGTCTATGTATGTTACGTAGGTATAAAACAAACAAAAATTTACCCTTGTTACCTGTAATACTGTCTGTTGTTTTGTTTTCATTTTTAACGCCTGTCATAATCCACTAAAATGTGTGTACAAGCCACTACTGTTTGGAAAACAAACAAGTGGATTCAGAGAACGAATATTTGTGGTAATCCTTCCTAAATTTTATTGAACAACTACTTTAAAAGCTGGACAGGCAGAAGTTTGTCAGAATTTTAGTCCCCTGCCCACTCTGAATGAAGGAGGACAAGGTGAAAAAGGGCAAAGTTAAAACTAATTCACAACTGACCAAGTGAGTAAAAAGTTCTGATTAAAGGAACTAAACCTTCATTCTATAAACCTTGGGCCAAGAACCATTTATTTGAGATGACAAACTAAAGCAAAAGCTGTAGACACTAGAGCGATTCAAGGCACTAAACAGTAAACAACCCCAACTCAACAGACCTGACCAAAATGAATCATGCTAATGCTCATTTATTATGGTTTATATGCCATTCTCTTGAGGTAGCTTGAAACAGAAAGCTTACAGTGTTACAATCTGGGCTTTCTGCATAAATTTCCCTCAATGAACATGATTTACTCCTCACCAACCAGATACCTCCACCTATCTTAGATGCAGGGAGAAACCACACTCCCCAATCATCTGACATTCACTGCCACCAAATTACAATCTCAAACCGCCCTACCTATTAGAAGTTCACAACCATCCCGAAGGAAGCACGGTACTGTGAAAATAAAACAATTCCTCGCGGCTAATGGACACAACACTCATTACTTCACCTTTCAAAACCATTTATGGCCAAATCAATGCAAATTAACAGATGACAGCAAATTAACACAAAAACTGAATAAATGACCTTTTAGGCACTCTAGGAATGTAGAACGTGTAATCAGCATTTTTAAACTTCAACCTGAAATGACGAAATTTAATCTAAAAATTCTTTTTCCCACACCCTGTACAACCTTATCTCCCACCCCTCCCATCACACCCCCAATACAAATTCGAATTCTGGCGGACCCATACTTCGCAATGTGATCATCATACTAAAACACTCAGTTTTGATTTCTAATCAATAAAATTATTTCATTTATTTGTATCTTACCTCGATCAAACTTGTTTTAAAAATAAGATTTGACAGAGCTAATCTAAAATGGACGTAAGAAAACATCTGTCTCAAAATTAAAAAAGGCATTTAACTTATAAAATCAGTACATAAGCTCCTTGAAACAAATTCCATTACCTTAAAATCCCTATTTATAATGACCTTTTTGAGAAATCAGATTTTTGTAACAGAAAGACAGCTTGACTATTTTAACCCAATAAAATTCAATGCTACATATCAAAACCAAACCCAAACCAAACCTACTGCTGTCGATTCCAACTCATAGCAACCCTATAAGACAGAGTAGTACTGCCCCATAGGGTTTCCCAGGAGCAGATAGTGGATTCAAACCGTTGACCTTTTGGTTAGCAGCCATATCACTTAACCACTGTGCCACCAGAGCTCCTACATAGTTAATCTAAAAATTCCTAATTATCTTTAGGTTGTTTAATGATCCAAATGATTCAAATCATAATACATATATGTATGAAGGGGGTCCCGGGTGGCACAAATGGTTATACGTAAGCACTCGACTATAAGCTGAGAGGTTGGGTAACGGCAACTAACAACTATATACACGCCTACACACACACATACACACACACACACGTGTCTGTGTGTGTGTATGTAAAATCAGTAACCAGTTGCCATTCAGTCGATTCCAACTCACGACAACCCCACGCATCAGAGTAGAACTGTGATTCATAGGGTTTTCAATGGATGATTTTTCAGAAGTAGACTGCTAGGCCTTTCTTCCAAGGTACCTCTGGGTGGACATTAACTATCAACCTTTCGGTTAGCAGCTGAGTGTGTTAACCATTTGCACCAACCAGGGACTCTGATACACACACACAAAAGGAGTTATGGTGGTACAATGGTTAAGCATTTGGCTGCCAACCAAAAGGTCTGCAGTTCGAACCCACCAGCCATTTCCCAGAAGAAAAGACCTGGCAATCTGCTCTTACAAAGATTACTGCCTAGGAAACCCTATGGGGCAGTTGTACTCTGTCGTATCGGGCCCCTATGAGTCGGAATCGACTCAACAGCATGCCAACAACAACATACGTGTGTGTGTGTATAACAAGCCTGTGCATACATACATATGTACGTATAGACATGCAAAACAAAATTCAGAAGACTATCGCTTTATCCAACAAAACACACTGTGCAAACCGGAACTCGACAGGACTGCCTTGTTTTTCTGGGTCTCACAAGTTCTCCACCTCCGAAAGTGGGCAGTCTTACCACTTTTCTATTACTCGTTTTAGTGGAAAATGTTTGCGTTTACCTTCTCTGACAGGTTTCTACCTTACACAAGTTCCAGCTCTCACAGGTTTTACTATCCATGGTTATTCATGTTATTTAGGATTACAAAAATATATATATGTGATAATTCCAAGATGTAACCATGAACCATGTATAAAATATAATTTATTATCATCACGCCTCAGCAGAATAACAATTAGGAACTATCTTATCCCCACTCTCCCAAGAACTGTGCTAAGCTCTTCTATACTGCAATATCTGCCTATTAAATTTTAAAAGCCTAACAGTGTCAAGAAGATACAGTAAGATCACATCAAAATACAATAAAGCTAAATCATCTATAGGAGACTAAATGGTCGACAATTACTCTAAAGCAAAGAGAAGGGAAGGGAGCAGGGAAACTAGATTATTAGAAACAGAACAACCAGAATAAAATTACCTTATTTTTACACAAGTAACACACACCTTCTACATTTGTTTGCCAACCGTGCCCTCCCCCCACAAGGTATTTTTGTAAACTCGCTATGCTAATTTTTTTACAACAATATGTAAATAAGACTGGCATAGTAGCACTTATGAAAATAATTCACAGGGGGGCGAGGTTGGCAAATGAATGTAGAAGGCACGCATTATTTTATTTGCACAAAAATACAGCGATGAGAAAGCTGACACATTGGGAAAAATGCAGACAATGTCACTGAACAGTTAGTGTAGAAATTGGTAAATGGGAACCTACTTTGCTGCGTAAACTTTCACCAAAAACACAATAAACTACTATTTAAATATATACATATATATATATATATATATAAAATTAAGCTATCTAGCAAATTCATGTATCTGCAACAAGCCAAAAATCAGAAGGTGGTCTTCGGATGTAAAATTGGTGTCACCGAGTGTATGCTGAAGAGATAACAAAAGACCCTCACCCCAAGTTCAATAACTATTGTTCTCATTTATTAACTGTAACAAATCTGTAGCAGATACAAAATTCAGTGACAAAAGTAAAGAGTTAAAACGAGGTAGTATTTTTTTTTTAAAAAAAACGTAACAGTCTAAAGCTAGTCTTTATTTTTAAAAGGAGAGACATAGATCACATTTTAAATATTTTGTCAGTGATTAAATCAAAGGAAGATGATTATATTATGCTTTCATCTTCTAAACATTTTGTCAAAGTATAATTAAACTCTTTAAAATGTGAAGTTTAAGGCAGTAAATCACTATCTAAGGTCTCCCCTACAAAGCTATCCAGACTGTCTCATAGCCAGGGTTTAAGGGTAGTCAAGATTTTCTGTTTTCTATGTAGTTCCTCAAGGAATACGTACACTAACTCTTCTAGAATGTTGTTATGCAGGATATCCCCTAAGAACACAGATGATTAAATAATAAAAAATTCCCAAGGAGCACATTTAGCATTTTATACGTGGTAAGGTTAAGCGCTTGACTACTCCTTGAAAGGCTGGCAGTTTGAACCTACCCAGAGGCACCTTGGAAGACAGGCCTGGCAATCTGCTTCCGAAAGGCCACAGCCTTGAAAACCCTATGGAGTAGTTCCCCTCTGCACACATGGGGTCGCCATGAGTCAGAACTTACTGGAAGCAAGTAACGACAACATATTCTCTTCACTACTCCTAAAGCCTCATGATATAGGTATAACTCCAATATTACAGACAAGAAAACTGAGTTTCAAAGATGTTAGCTGCCCAAGGCAACATGATGGCAGATTAGGGACAAGGAAGCCAGGTTTGTCAGAAATCCAAGCATATGTGTGTGTTACACTAGGCTCTAGGCTAAGCCACCTCCAAATTTTACCTTGTTTGGAAAACGAGGCTTGGGGTTCACAGTTATTTACTGAAATTTCTATTATGAAATAACAGTACAATAAAATAAAAGGCCAAATGCAAAAGCCAATTTTAGTCTGAATGAATTCCTTACTCCTAACAAAAGGGAGGGCAACTGGCCCAAATACAAACAGGCTCATAACAGAGCCTCATCCTGAGGATACTGTTAATGGCCTGTGCAAAAATGGATAAGGAAGTTCCTCCCGGACATGTTATGAGGTCATTTGGGAACAATTATGCACAAAACAAAAAGTACAGAATACTACTGAAAGGACGCTACTGAGTCAGTGTGCTGGCTAGTTAGAGCCCCTGGACAAGCACTGTGCACGGGCTGACACCCTGGGGGACAGAGTCCAGCATGAAGAGGGTCCACAATCTTCAAAATCACAAAATGAAAAGCACATGAACATAAACATTCCTATTATGTAAGTAGTAATTCTAAGCAGATGAACATAAAAATTTCTGTTATGCAAGTAATAACTGTAAAGATTTAATAGAAATAGCACTATTTCAAACAAATATATATAACAGCTCACATAACTCCAAATCATATCTAGGGTGTGAGATCCCTTTTCTTGTCGTTGGTAATTTTATATCCATTTGAATCAAAAGTCACTGATTTTCATAAAGCGAAAAGTACACAAGTATTAATATGTAAGTAAAATACTATTTTCCAAAAACCAATTTAAATGGATTAAAAACTGGTAAAAATATATTTAGTAAAATTTTCATTGTAATGATGTTTAATACTCATCTGCCTAAAATTTTATCCCAGGTTTTTCTTAACAAAAAAAAAAAAAGAAGTTAAATCCTCTGACTTTGGGATCAATTCCCACCAATTCAAACTGTATTTACTCAATACCCTCCCCTACCCACCCCACAGAACTAAGGTAACAAGGAACATCATCTGCTACTGGCAGTCACATCAGGCAAAGTAGGGATCTTTTCTTAATGGTAACACCATAAATAAAAGCTATATAATTTATGACAATGACTAATGTTTAGACAATTAACTGGATGAACATTCAGCTTTAAATCTTATGAGATTATAGCACCCTAACATTCATTAATGGAATAATACTGAATTTTTTGCTTTTATGTGTCAAACCCTGGAATAGACCTAGTTGAGGATATAGCAATGACCCCCAAAAAATTTCTATGCCAGTCCTCAAGGAATCTGGGGGCAGAGAGGCAAATTCCATTGTCTTACTTAATTTCCATACTATATATCCATAATATTACTGAAACAAAAGTTTCAGCGATAGAAGTTTTTAAACACAGAGGAAAACAACTACAGTTAACTTGGAATTCTGGGGCAAACAGAGTTTTCAAGTATCATACAAGTAAAATGATCTATCATGATTCATTTAAAATGGTCAGACTACTGAAGTCGATGTCACTGAACTGTGCATGCAGAAATTTTTGAAATGGTGTATCTCTGGCTATGTATATTTTCACCAAAAAAAAAAAAGGTCGAGAAGGGAGAGGGTTGACATGTCGTGGGATTGTTAACGAATGTCATAAAACAATATGTGTACTACTGTTTCATGAGAAACTATTTGTTCTATAAACCTTCAGCTGAAGTACAATTAAAAAAAAGTTAATTAAAAAAATAATAAAATAAAATAACTTAAAAAAAGAAAAGAAAATGGTCAGACTACTGAGAAACGGATGACGAGGGACGAGCAGTGGTCTGGCATCAACCATAGGTTCAAATCTCAGCTTAGCCTCTTACTAGCTATATGGCTAGACGCAGTTTAGAAAATCTCTCCATCCCCGAATTCACATCTGTAACATGGGGATGAGAAGTGATTAAATCAGACACATAATAAAATGTATGGCTTTTAGCAGGCTCTTCTCTAAAATGTTACTTGCACTTTACTAATCTGATGCATAGCAAAGGCACAAAACTGAGACTACAAATTTGCATCAATGCGAAAAACATGACGTCCCACCCAATCAAGGATACAATTAGAGGAGTTTTGGTAGAACCTTCAGTAAAGTTTCAGTATGTCATCTGAGGTGCTATAAAGTCTCGAAATACCACTGAGGTTTATACTCAAATATAAATGTAAGAATACTTCCAAGGGAAGGAAAAAATTATTAACTATCTTTTCCAAACTACTGACTTCTAAAAATTGGCCAAATGGAAATCATTTCTTTAGTTTTCTTTTTAATTAATCTTCTTAAAGGAAGCGACAGACGTTTTAAGTGGAATATGTATAAAGACATAAGGAATCCGTAGTTACAATGTCTTCCCACACTACTGTCTGGTTGTACAGCTCTAGGAGAGACCAGGCTGTTATTGTTGTTAGTTGCTGTACAGGCAGCCACTAATTCATCGTGACCCCACAAACAATGGAACGAAATGCTGCTCAGTCCTGTGCCACCCTCATGATGCGTTGCAGACTGAGCCATCATGATCTACAGGGTGTTCACTGGCTGATTTTCAGATCACCAGGCCTTTCTTCCTAGCTTGTCTTAGTCTGGAAGTTCTGCTGAAACCTGTTCAACATCATAACAACACACAAGCCTCCACTGACAGATGAATGGTGGCTGTGTACAGGCGCACTGGCCGGAATTGAACCTGGGTCTCCCACATGGAAGAGAGAGAATTTTACCACTGAACCACCAATGCCTCCTCAAGGTAAATGGTGCCCCCTGCAGTAAAAACAGGACAGCAATCTGAATGGTGCCCCCCCTACAATTTTGTCACAGTAATTTCAACAAATGTGTAATTAATCTGGATAATTTTGTTTTCAAATATTTATGGTCCTCCATCTGAGGTAAGTACAAAGAATGACAAAGGAAATTTTTAAGTTCAAAATAAAAACATATATATTTTTTATTGCTGCTGAAAATATACACAGCAAACTATACACCAATTCAGCAATTTCTACCAGTACAATTCAGTAACATTCATTACATTCTTCAAGCTGTGCAACCATTCTCACCCTCGTTTTCCCAACTGTTCCTCCCCGACTGACATAAACTCGCTGCCCCCTAAGCTTCCTATCTAATCTTTCTAGTTGCTGTTGTCAATTTGGTAGTTCTCCGACGAGCACAATGCTCAAGGTAGACATTCTTGACTAATTAAGCTAAACTGTTGTTTGGTTTAAGGAAGACTTCAGGGGATATTTTTGGTTTAAGGTTTAAAAATTTTCTCAGGGCAATAGTTTTGAAGGTTTATCCAACCTCAGTGGATCCGGGAAGTTTGGATTCCATGAGAATTTGAAATTCTGTTTCTCATTTTTCCCTCTTCTGATCAGGATTATTCTACAGAATCTTTGATCAAAATGTTCAGTAATCATAGCCAGGCACCATCCAGCTCTTCTGGTCTCGTGGCAAAGGAGGCAGTTGTTCTTGGAGACAATTAGCTATGCATTCCGTTCCTCCTCCTACACCTGAATGGAGCCCTGCTGGTGCAGTGGTTAAGGGCTCAGCTGCTAACCAAAAGGTCGGCAGCTCGAATCCACCAGCCGCTCCCTGGAAACCCTATGGGGCAGTTCTACTCTGTCCTACTGGGTTGCTGTGCATCAGAATCAACTCCAGAGCCACAGGCTTGGTTTTTAGGGTTAGTTTGATTCCTGAATAGACACATACAACGGGGAGAGGGACACCAAGGAACTCCGAGGGCTAACGACAAGGAAGGACTTTCCCCTAGAGCCACACTCTGAATCTGGACTTCGAGAGGATCAGTGAAAAAGCAGAAAACCTTCAACAAGAGGACTGACACAGTGGCAACAATTGTAAGGATGGCACAGGACAGGGCAGTGTTTTATTCTGTTGAACACAGGGTCACTATGAGTCGGAACAAACTCAGCAACACCTAACAGCAAGAACAACAAGCTTCCTGAACAGTGAGAAATAGATGCTCTTTAAAAAAATAAAAATAAAAACTGTGTCTAACTAAGCAGTTACTTCATTAAGCCTAACACACTTCATGTCTAACAACAAGCTCCTACCATGCCTTGCCTTCCCTTTACATCCCACTAATCTAAATACTGGACAGAAAGGGATTTAAAGTAAGAGGAGGATCAGGACAACAATAACATGCAAATTCCAAATTTCCAAAGGACCCAGGCACTCAACAGCACAGTCAGACATTCAGTGATATATGATTTTACTGATAAACACGTATTAACAACTTTGATCTTTATGTGGGTACCTTTAGAACATGAAAAATTAGGTAGTTCACGTGTATTTGCCCGTATTAACAGTCATCCATCTCTCCCTCATGAAATACCAGCTGGACATGACAACCCACGGCCAAAAACAATACAATAAATCATCCTCTTTATTTTAATGAATAGGTAATATAGCTGCATGGTTCAAAAATCAAATCTATATAAAAGGCATACACTGACATCTTGTTCCCACTCCTGTTCCATGTCACCCTTTATGGCAACCATTTTCATTAGTTATCTTCCCAGTATATTTATGCTAGCAATTACAAATGTATATTCTTATTCCCCCCTTACCTAAAAGACACCACAGACCCCATGATTACCATCCACAGACTCAATCCACCCATTGCCATCAAGTCGATTCCGACTCATAGTGACCCTATAGGACAGAGCAACTGCCCCATAGGGTTTCTTTACAGAAGCCGACTGCCACATCTTTCTTCTGCGGAGCAACTGGTAGGTTCAAACCACTGACCTTTTGGTTACCAGCGGATGGCTTAACCACTGTGCCACCAGGGCTCTCTACAGACCCTATAGACCCATATTAAGAATCTCTATTTTAAAATCAACTTTAATGCTACATTATGTATGGCACCATTAATATTCCAAGTGCTAGGACAGAACCCAGACTTTCCATCACAGCTAATGAGAAAACAGCAGAGAAGTCACTATAAGGTGTGCCCTGGTACAAAGCAAACAAAGCATAGTCGAAGGGACCATTTTTAACAATTACTGCTACCAAGCAAAGTAAATTCTACTAAATAACTGTGGGAACTGTTACAAGAGGTTGTATTCTGACTTTTTACGCTGGTGCCTCTTATTTTAAATAAATCTGATTCTTACAGTATTAAGAAAGTGGGTCTTTGATTCATTTTAAACAACATGAGACATCTGAACATCAAGGATTATTAGAATGCGATATATTTCACATTTGACAGCAACATCTACTGGAAGTATAATTCTGCTGCAGATTTGAATGTGACAATGTGAATATCCAACAGAAAGGAGAAAAAAATTCTGAGTTTTAAAAGTAGATAAGAGATTCCCCCAGGGACGATTATGGTGCAGTGAGGGAAATGACTAGGACAGAAGAGGTAGTAAATCAGAAAGGTGATGCATCCGAGGGCTACCACATCTGGTTTTGCAGATAGTGCCCTACAGAAAAGCACCCAGGGAAGGCCAGAGAGGACTGAAGCCCAGCCCAGGCTCCTCCCATCAAGCCTAGTGCTATGCTTTGCATCTGCCTTAGGGGGCGTCCTTTGTAATTCATACAAAAGCAGTCAGGTAACACATCCTACTCTCCACCCTTCCCCAACAAAACTTCCTCCCTCCTCAACCCTCCCGCTAAACACACACACACACACACACACACACACACACACACACACACACACACACACACACACACACACACACACACACACACACACACACACACACACACACACACACACACACACACACACACACACACACACACACACACACGCACACGCACGCAAACACTTAAAAATGCTAAAAATTCTGAAATAGAGATGGTGTTTTCTACGTCAAGATAATACTTCAGTGGTCAAAGTACAATACGATGAAAATTTAATTCAAATGCTTCCTTACAAAAAAAATTTGTTTCTTTTTTGTTTTTTTATTCTGCTTTAAGTGAAGGTTTACAGAGCAAATTAGTTTCCCATTCAACAGTTTACACAGAGATTATTCCATGACATTGGATGGAATCTGACTGTTTCTTAAGGGGCTATTTTTAGCTGAAACATCTCCAGTACCACCAAGGAACTCAATGGGAAGAGTCTACGATACATAAATTTGCTTTACTCCTATTTCTGTTGAGCATAATTAGTTTATAAAGTAAGAAGATTTTTGTCTAAGTATTTTCAGTATTTTTCTCGAAGAACAGTATTAAGCTGAAAACATTCTGTATACAAAAGAACACACACACTGAATACAAACGATTAAAATGTTAATTATGCATTATGTTACATTATGAGAGAAAAAGATAATTATTTTTTCCTCTCTCATACTCTTTTCAGAAACCATTCCACCCTCCTTCTATAATAAAATAGAGCATAGGCATCTTCCAAATGACAGATCCATTTTCAAAGATATATCCATTTCTCAAGTTCCCAATCAGAGATACGACAGCTTCTCCAAACCGGGCAATCTGGGGAAAGAAGCAATACAATCCTAGACCCCAAAGAGAGATGTGATGTAACAGTGAGAATCAAATGACACTAGTCCACATTAGATTCCCTGCAAAAGAAAAGATATATAAAGAATCTTTAAAACATTAAAGTATTTTTTCTATTACAAAAGGGTGTTTGTGCTTTAACCCTTCCCTTTGATACTGTCCCCCCCCCCAAAAAAAAAAAATCAAAACAATAAAAACTGCTCAAATAAACTTAATAAAATTCAAACCATGGCTTAAGGAAAATTAAATTATTTTAAAATATCCTCTTTGGAGGAAATACGAAATTTTGCTTAAAACAGCCACACTAGACCCTGTACTCACTGGCAGATCTGCTCTAGATAAAATGTCCATCTATCTCATAACCACGTTCTTAAACCAAGTACTGAAGAGAAAAAAAAAAAAAAGGTCACTCTCAAAAAGGAGCCCTGGTGGCACAGTGGTTAAGAGCTCAGCTGCTAACCAAAAGGTCAACAGTTTGAATTCACCAGCTGCTCCCTGGAAACCCTATGAGGCAGTTCCCTTCTGTCTTATAGGGTCACTACAGTCGGAATGGGGTTTTTTGGTTTGGGCACTGCTCTAGTCGGCGAGCCCTCTACATTGGCAAACACTGCCGTAACACACACCAGCCACAGGCCCCTGAGTGGTTTATCATCATTAGACTCACAGGAAGCCTAAAGGTCTCCCCAAGCTGCAAAATTCAATAACTATCACTCAACAAAATACACAAAGTTGTCTGCTAAACAAAAACAGGGACCAATTTCATTGAGCCCTAGAATGTTGAAGCTACCTGCTTGGACCAGGGATCAAAAATTCCCTCATTCAAAAGCAGGCTATCTGCACTTTTACATCTGTAACGAACCCAAAACAAAACCCAAACAGCTGCCCCCACAGGGTCTCCGAGGCTATAATCTTTATGGATTATATTATAACCTTTCTCCCGGGGAGAGGCTGGTGGGTTCAAACCACCAACTTTCCAGTTCGCAGCCGAGCACTTAACCACTGCGCCACCAGGGCTCCCCCAAAACAACCCACTGATCTTTCTTACTGACACATGCTATTGTAAAACTGAAAATGTTGTATGGATAAAAATGATACCTGTACAAGAATCCACAGTCAGTAAGCGGAAGCTAAAATATCAATCAAAAGCCAGCGATCTAAGGTCAACCCGTAACATTAACCCTACACCTGTTTGCTTCTTTATACAAATGGCCCATTTTTGTCAGTTGCAGACTCCATCCATCCGCTTCGAGATCGTCACTTGCTGTGATCTTACAGTAAGAAAGAGGGGGAGGGGAAGAGGAAGAAAACAACCCAGTACAGGATGTTGACACGTTATCTACCAAAGTTTTAGAATACTCTGGTTAGCTTGCCACACGCTGCTAAAATAAAATACCAAGTTCCTCCAACACTAGGTTACTTTGGCTTTCGATTTTAACCTACTCAAATGACAGGAGTCTAGTGTAGCTAAATGCTCTGATTTTCATAACTTAAGCTCTCTTAGGAAAAAAAAAAAACAAAAAAAAACTGTGTGGCTCCCAGTCTCAATTACAGAGAAAACAATTCTTCAATGCCCAACTCAACTGTAGTAAAGTTTCACTTGGACAGATGACAGATTTGCTCTCTCTCCCTTTATTACAACTCCAGGGATTGTGGCCCAAAGTTAGCAAGAACAGGACAAAAAGGTAACCGAAATCCTGAGAATATGCCTGGGATGCCATCTCTCTAGAACTATCAATAGCTAATCACAGTTCCCCAAAAGCATTCTCTTTTTGCCTACTCACAGACTCACAAAAACTACTCATATTTGCAAATGAACACTGAATTCATACTGGGTTGTTAATAATTTTCGTTTATTCTAATGACTACAAAAAAAACATTTCTTACAGACTCATGAAAATGTTTTCCTATATTTTACGCAAATAACACGTACGCTATGTTTTTTGCCAACCTTGCAGCCCTCTCACGGGTTATTTTCTCCAGGCACACTATGCGCATTATATGCGTGGGCCTTATTTGTAACTGGCGCTCACAAATGGAATTAGCAGGAATGTAAATGCTACGATTGTGTTCCATATGCCAAAAAAAGCTCAATGAGGGCAAGACTACCTAGTTTGCCTATATCCCCAGTGCCTGGATGGGTAACAAATACTCTTAGAATGGATATTACACAACAAAATTTATAGAACAGCCCCAAATCTTCAGTGGTAACAGAAGTGTGTTAAATCATGTACTGCTTAAAAGAAAGTAAATCATTTACTAAAACTCGGATTTCATCAACAACAGAAAATAAGACTTCAAATTAATTCAAAGTGAGGCCTACAATGATGAGTTTTTGTTTAACAGAGCAAAAACAAAAGTAGCGTTTTTGTAAGATGAATGACTTTCCTCTCTCTATCCCCACACCATCATCAGTGGAAATTATCAAGAAAAATGTGAAAAATCAGCAAGAATTTTAGGAGCAAAAGAAATCTCGGAGCTTAAATTATGAAACAGATGGCCTTCAGTTTCAGAGTAATACACAATGCCACCAATTTATTCAAAATTCTTTGCATAATTACAAACCTAAGTATTTTATGAATATTAATTTTATCCTACTTCTTAGGCCATCCAAGCAGTCTGCTATGAGTTAGAGTAAAATTATGGCTGACAAGCATCTTCTCATGACTTTTGTTTACCAGGGAAAAACGAGGAAGACAAGCTCTAACTGTGACAACGTCAATGGTTCCTCTCTTCCCAGTTTTGAAGTCCTAATGTTCTCCACCACTAGTTCAACCCAGTTTCACTGTTCTCCCGTTCTATCTTTAGACTGTAATTGTATTTTATTCTATTTGATTTCTACCACTGATCTCTGTACGTTTACTGTAGCCAAGTTTTCAGTCTTATCTTCCCAAAGACTTAGGAAGCACCCCCCCCTGCCGTTAACCACCACCAAACCAAAAAACCAAACCTGGTGCCAAGTCAATTCCGGAATCGACTCAGAGTAGAACTGCCCCACAGGGTTTCCCAGGAGCAGCTGCTGGATTCCAACTGCTGACCTTCTAGTCAGCAGCCGAGCTCTTAACCACCGTGCCACCAGGGCTCCTTACAGGGTTTGGTAATTCCTTTGACATTTGTCTTCCCCACTTGAATTAACGTTAAGGTCTATTAAAGCAGAGCTGGTTCTGTCTTGTTGGACACTACAGAATAGGGGTTCTAAACAAGTGTTAGTACAATGAATGAATGAATGATTCAGGAAGGCAATGGCCTTATCATATGCTGCTTCTGCTAAGGAGGCAATTAATATTTGTGAACATATCATAGTTTCTCCCCAATTTTATGAAAACTAGGATGCTCTTGACAGCTTTGAACTGAAAATTTGCATATAGTACATTTAAATACAGATCACACTGTATTTGACACACACTATCAGGTAAGGTGTTAAAAAAGCACACTCAAAAAACAGCTTTATTCAAAAGCCACACCAAGAATTACAGAAGATTCCTGAGCAGTATTCCATTACCCTCACTGCAAATGATCTTCTCAATAACCACTGCTAAATGACTTCACTGTCTGGAGACTCAGTTTTCCTCATTTGTTTTGAAAACTTACAGGTGAACACGCTGAAGTAATGAATGACTACTTGCCAGGGCCTTAAAATAATCTTTAAAAAAAATGGAAGGGGTGGCGTTTTAGGGAAAGCCTTGAATAAAAACATATGGAAAGCAGTCTTCCTGTTAGTTGTGGAGACTGGAAAAATTTCACGGCAACCTTCCCTCCTTTGCTGGTCAGGGCAAGAAATGGAAGTAGGAAATTTTCCTACACCTCCATGCCCTTTGAGTCACAAACTAGGGAGAAGACGATCACAACTGTGGGGACACATCACATGTACTCGACAAGAGACAAAAGAGCAGGAAGTCATTTCTTGGCCATGAGCCACCCGTCCAGATTCATCATCCCAAATGGGAACACTGGCCTTCTGATGGCCCACCACCACTTCCCTCCAACCCTGAAGCCCAAGCCAGTCTCACCAGGAAACGCGTTTTCTGCTAGGTGATGCAGAGAAGGAGCTGTACAAAGGACTCGGGACACCGTTCTCTTTCTACTTGGCCTGCGGCTGGAGGATACTCGGCTGGCTCTTGCCAAAAGGGGAGGTGGACCAGGCAGAGCCAGCAGTGAAAAGCAGCCTTGGCCGCGAACAGGGCGGCTCGTCCACGCGGCCGGAGAACTCACCGAACAAAGCACACCGCGACCCGGGTGAGAAGACGCGGAAAGAGGGGGAAAGGCTCATACCAGCTCTTCACCACTGCCTGAGGCTAAAGACAGGTGGAGCCGCGGTCCTCCTTAGAAGGAGAAGAAAGATGGGTTTTCGAGGGACTAATCGGAACTCCAGCGCCAAGGCTACCGGAACCGGGACCCCGGCTGGGGAGAGCGCCGGGGATTAAGAGAGGCGAGCGCTGCGGAAAGAAAGGAAGGGATGGTCGGGGTCACAGACGGCCGACCCCGGCTGGGGAGCTGGGGTCTCGCCTGAGACGTGGCGAGGATGCCTGGCGCTACGGGCCGTCCCCACTCCGGCCTCCCCGGCGCAGTCGCCGCCACCCCTCGCCCCCGCTCCCCCGGCGGCCACACAAAGGGGATGTGAGGCGCGCCGGCCGCCGAGCGGTGAGGGGCGCCGGGCCCGAGCAGAGTGGCCGAACCGCGACGCCCGCGGCCCCCTGCCTTTGTCTCCCGCCCCCCGCGCCCCCCGCCGAGGAGCCCCGCCGTGCCCTCACCCTGCTCGTTACCCGGGTGAGTAGCGGTCTCATCTGCTCGCCAGCCCCATCCGCCTCCATGGCCCGCCGGCCAGCCCGCGGCGGCCGCTACGGTGCTGCCCCGCGCGGTCCGCCCGCCGCCGCCGCTGCCGAGACCCGGTCGCGCGAGGGGTACGAACGTGCGTCCGGGCGCGAGAGCGCGCGCGCGTGGGGAGAGCGGGGCGCCGTGCGCGGGACACGAGGGGCAAGCGTGTGTGCGCGGCGGCCACGGGCTGGCTCGCAAGGGGAGCGCGGCCGCGGCGTGGAACGTGGAGCGAGCACTGAGCGAGCTGGCGGACCGAGCGGGGGAGGACAAGAAAGTCGCGTAGGAGCCCGGGGGCGGGGCCGCAGGTCGTGACGAGCGTAGCGCTGGGTCCGGCCCGGACACGCCCCCTCGCCCCGCCTCCTCCTGTCACGCCCCCTGCCAGTTTGGCACCGCGAGTCTGCTCCGTGCGCCCGCCGGCCCCGCCTCGTGGCCACCCAGAGTAGGGCGGGAGGGAGGCGGGACGGACATCTGTCTTAGCCAATCAGCTACTCGCCGGTTTCGGTGCTTCCACGCCACCTCCACAGGAGGCCCCGCCCCTCTTTGTAAAATCTTAACTGACCGAGGCTGAGTGTCTAACCCGTTTTTCCTGTTGGAAGTTCCCCCGACATCTGGTAGTGGGGTGGGGGTCATTCACCGCCCCAGACTCCTCACCATGTTCTTTAGAGGGAGGTGGGAAGAGAGCAGGGCAGAAGGCCTCTTCCCCTTTCTAGGACGCTCAAGGGAACCTCAAAAAGAGCTAACGGCTCTTCACAATTCCTGCAAGTTTCTTTTCTCTCAGTACAGTAGACATGAGCCCCAACTCAGAGCCTGTGAAAGAAGGGGTACACCTGATCAGGTATCCCTGTGTGCTAGCCTCCCTGACCGGGCACGACGGTGACTCCCACACTCGTGTGTCCACCTGTGGGGCATCTCTCAAATTTGAGCATCTGTTATGGGGATGATGGTGGTGCCTGCCTCACCAGACCACTGAAGGATTAAATGGATTTCTATCGTTAACGTGTCTGGCACATAGCATGATTATAGTTATTATTGTTAACAAGGTTCTCTTGGGTGCTTAATAAAGATGAAAAGTTTAGGTTGAGAAGAGCTGAATCCGTGCTATGGAAGGAAACTATAAACTATAAATATATATATGATACGCAGTATGTAGAGGTGCTATGAGTGGGAATCGACTCGACAGCAACGGATTTTTTTTCGTAGGTGTCGCGCTCACATCCTCTCTCCAATATCCTATTGGTAAAGGCCTTTGTCAGAAATAGGTGGCTAAGGATGCTGGATGACTAGTTTCTGGTTTGGATCCTGGTCCTCTTTTGTTCTAAATTTCCCAGAGAGTTACTTTTATGCTGGCACACATTGTTCACTTACTTGTGTAAGAACAGATGTGACTCTAGTAATAATAGCTACCATTTAAAGAGGCCTACAATTAGACTTTGACATTTTGCAAACATACCTCATCTCTAATCCTCAGAATACTATAAAATATGTTTTATTTTCCTCATTTTATCGATGCAGAAACTGAAGCTCACACAGATAACTGGTTTTACGTCCTCGTTAGTGCAAGTGTTCTTTCTATTGCGCCATTCTAATGCTTCACTAAAGAAAGTTGAACAACAATAAGGAAAGAAGAAGAGAAGATGAAGCAAGAATGAAAAGGACATAATATGGAGAAACAGGGGACCCGGGGAGAAAACGTCTCCTGAAGTTGTTCAAGGCATCAGGGCACTGGTGGCCATCCCATCATTCTCTAAGATGAATATGATTTATATATTGAAGAATTTCTTCTGGAATCTCTTACAGTACAGCTCCCCTATCATAAAACAATAGTTAGTATATACAGAACACCTCCTAGCCCCTTTCCCTGCTACATTTTTCTCTGTAGCACTTATTCCCTCATATTGTTTTCCTTAGTTATCATAGAGACAGTTCTGACTCATGGCAACCTCAGGTGTGCAGAGTAGAACTGCTTCTTAGGGTTTTCAAGGCTGTGACCTTTCAGAAGCACATCGCCTGGCCTGTCTTCCAAGGCACCTCTGGATGGGTCTGAACCACCAACCTTTCATCAAGCGCTTAACCATTTGCGCCTCCCAGGGACTCCTTATTCCCTTATAATTTTATATACTTTATCTTTGTTGTGTTTATTTTTTGTCTCCAGAAAGAGAGACTAATCTATGCCCCATGTAAGCCCCATGTGGGCAGTGATGTCTGTTTTGTTCCCTGTTATATCCCCAAAACCTAGAAATACGTGTGTTAATTGAATGAATGTACAGAGAAGCGGGGAGGAGTGTAACGTCCTCTCTTCAGGAGATCTAAGCCCATCCTGGGTGACAGCTGAGGGATGTGGCCAAAGTAGTGACAAAAACAAAAACCAACCAAACCCATTGCTGTTGAATCGATTCAGACTCATAGCAACCCTGTAGGATAGATTAGAATTGTCCCGTAGGGTTTCCAAGGAGCAGCTGGTGGATTCGAACTGTTGGCCTGTTGGTTAGCAGCCAAGCTCTTAACCACTGGGCCACCAGGGCTCCGACAAGAACAAAGTATGAGCCAAAACCCTTGGTGCCAGAGTTGAAAGCGCTAAGCAGTTAGCTTCAAGAACTGTTTAAAGATACATGCCCACCAGACCTTACTAGACAATGAGTTTCTCTCCATCGTCGTGTGAAAAGGAAAAACA
Source organism: Dugong dugon (assembly GCA_030035585.1). Lineage (NCBI taxonomy): Eukaryota > Metazoa > Chordata > Mammalia > Sirenia > Dugongidae > Dugong > Dugong dugon. The sequence continues at coordinate 12,119,551 of CM057480.1, read as the reverse complement.
AAAAAGTCTTTGGTTTATTTAGTGCACAAATATTTTTTGAGTGACTTCCGTGTTGCCATGCACTTTCTCCGCTACCCACATTATCCTGACTGCTAGAAAAACAATACAGAAAAATCTGAATTACAGGCTCTATTACTTCCAATTTTCCACCTAATCAAGGTCGACCAAAGTTTATCCTGAGGTGATAGTTGTCTTGAGTTAAGAAGATAATTTGTAATTAAAATTGTTTTCATGCCAATGGAGATGGCTATAAGGTTTTCCAAGGTGTTGAAAGGCAAATTGTTCTCTTAAGTGTTTTAAACATTCACTTGAATTGTAGCAATGGGAAACATTTGCTAAACAAAGATAAATGTAAACTTAAATGTAACCCAAGTCATCATGAACAATAAACTAGTAGCACTTGAAATTAATGAGGTTTGGCTGCATCCCAGATTCAGGATTGTTCCTGCATTTCTAGACCAGTAGGTAATTGATTCACCACGCTTCTGTCAGTTTATCTTACTATGGTGACTTGCGTGATGCTGGAAGCTTTGCCACCAGTATTTCAGATACCAACAGGTCACCCGAGGTTAACAGGTTTCAGTGAAGCTTCCAGACTAAAACAAAGTAGGAAGAAGGAACTGGCGGTCTACTTTTCAAAAAACTGGCCAGTGAAAACCCTCTGAATAGCAGTGAAACGTTGATATAGTGCCAGAAGATGAGCCCTTAGGGTGGAAGACACTCAAAATACAACTGAGGAAGTAGACTTGACTTTAATGACATAGAGAAAAGCTTTCACGATCTTCATTTGCTGATGTAGCATGACTCAAAACGAGAAGAAACAGCTGCAAACATCCATTAATAATAGGAATGTGGACTGTACAAAGTATGAATCTAGGAAAATTGGAAGTCGTCAGAAATGAAATGCATAAACGTCAATATCCTAGACTTACTGCACTGCAATGGACTGGTGTTGGTCATTTTGTATCGGACAGCCATATGATCTACTATGCCAGGAATGACAAACTGAAGAGGAATGGCACTGCATTCATAGTCAAAAAGAACATTTCAAGATCTTTCCTGAAGCACAACTTTGTCGGTGATAGGATAATATCCATATGACTACAAGGAAAACCAGTTAATATGACAATTATTCAAATTTACAAACCAACCACTAAGGCCAAAATGAGGAAACTGAAGATTTTTACCAACTTCTGCAGTCTGAAATTGATCAAACAAGCAATCAAGTTGCATTGATAATTACTGGTGATTGGATTGCAAAAGTTGGAAACCAAGAATAAGGATCCATAGTTGGAAAATATGGCTTTGGTGATAGAAATGATGCTGGTGATCAAATGATAGAATTTTGCAAGACCAAGGACTTATTCATTGCAAATACCTTTCCAAAAACATAAATGGCAACAATGCACGTGGACCTTACCAAATGGAAAACACAGGAATCAAATCAACTGCATCTGTGGAAAGAGATCATGGAAAAGCTCAATACCATCAGAACAAGGCCGGGGCCTACTGTGGAACAGACTTGCTCATATGCACATTCAATCTGAAGCTAAAGAAAATTAAAATAAGTCCATGACAGCCAAAACATTACCTTGAGAATATCCCACCTGAATTTGTACACCATCTCAAGAATAGATCTGATGCATTGAACACTAATGCCGGAGACCAGAGGAGTTGTGGGATGATATCATACATGAATAAAGCAAGAGGTCATTAAAAAGACATGAAAGAAAGAAAAGACCAAAATGGATGTCAGAAGAGACTCTGAAACTTGCTCTGGAACATAGAGTAACTAAAGCAAATGGAAGAGATGATGTAAAAGAGCCGAACAGATGATTTCAAATGGTGGCTTCAGAAGACAAAGTAAAGTATTATAATGAAATGTGCAAAGACCTGGAGTTGGAAAACCAAAAAGGAAGAACACGCTCGGCATTTCTGAAGCTGAGAGAACTGAAGAAAAAATTTAAGCCTCAAGTTCCAATTCTGAAAGATTCCACAGGCAAAATATTAAATGACGTGGGAAGCATAAAAAGAAGATGGAAGGAATACATAGTCACTATACCAAAAAGAATTGGTCAATGTTCAACATTTCAGGAGGTAGCATATGATCAAGAACCACTGGTACTGAAGGAAGAAGTCCAAGCTGCACTGAAGGCATTGGTGAAGAACAAATCTCCAGGAATTGACGAAATATTGATATGTTTCAATAAACCGATGCAGTGTTGGAGGTGCTCACTCGTCTATGCCAAGAAATTTGGAAGACAGCTACCTGGCCAACCGACTAGAGGAGATCCATATTTGTGGCCATTCCAAAGAAAGGTGATCCAACAGAATGTGAAAATTATCGAACAACATCATTAATATCACACATAAGTAAAATTTTGCTGAAGATCATTCAAAAACGGTTGCAGCAGTACGTCGACAGGGAACTGCCAGAATTCAAGCTGAAGAGGACGTGGAATGAGGGATATCATTGCTGATGTCCAATAGACCTTGGCTGAAAGCAGAGAATATCAGAAAGATGTTTACCTGTGTTTTATTGACTGTGCATAGGCATTTGACTGTGTGGATCATAACAAATTATGAATAAGTTTGCTAAGAATGGGAATTCCAGAACACTTAACTGCACTCACGTAGAACCTGTACATAGATCAAAAGGCAGTCGTTGGAATAGAATGAGGGGATGCTGTGTGGTTTAAAATCAGGAAAAGCGTGCGTCAGGGTTGTATCCTTTCAGCATATTTATTCAATCCATATACTGAGCAAGTAATCTGAGAAGCTGGAGTATATGAAGAAGAACGCAGCATCAGGACTGGAGGAAGACTCATTAACAACCTGTGATATGCAGATGACACAACTTTGCTTCCTGAAAGGGAAGAGGACTTGAAGCACTTACTGATGAAGATCGAAGACTACAGCCTTCAGTATGGATTGTACCTCAGCATAAAGAAAGCAGAAATCCTCGCAACTGGGCTGATAAGCAACATTATGATAATCAGAGAAAATACTGAAGTTGTCAAGAATTTCGTTTTACTTGGATTCATAATCAACACACATGGAAGCAGCAGTCAATAAATCAAATGACATATTATTACACTGGGCAAATCTGCTGCAAAAGACCTCTTTAAAGTGTTGAAAAGCGAAGATGTCACTTTGCGGACTAAGGTGCGCCTGACCCAAGCTATGGTATTTTTAATCACCTCATATTCATGGGAAAGCTGGAAAATGAATAAGGAAGACTGAAGAAGAATTGATGCCTTTGAATTACGGTGTTGGCGAAGAATACTGAATATACCATGGACTGACAGAAGAACAAACAAGTGTATCGCGGAAGAAGTACAGCCAGAGCATTGTTCTCCTTGGAAGAGAGGATGGTGACACTTTGTCTCACATACTTTGGACATGTTATCAGGAGGGACCAGTCCCTACAGAAGGACATCATGCTTGGTAAAGTAGCGGGTCAGTGAAAAAGAGGAAGAGCCTCAAGGAGATGGATTGATGCAGTGGGTGCAACCACGGGCTCAAACATAGCAATGATTGTGAGGATGGCACAGAACCAGACAGTGTTTTGTTCTGTTGTACACAGGATTGCTATGAGGTAGAACCAACTGAACATCACTTAACAACAACAGATAATCCTACAAAGGCCTTGGTTACAACCCATGGGCAAGATCCTGAAGAGCTAACGTTGTTTCGGTGAGCAATTCTCTATGAGCAAGGGCATATTGTTTATTATTATTATTATCTGTTTGGGAAACTGTGAGGTAGGAGAAAGGCATGCTCAATCCCATATAAGGTGAACGACCTTATAAACCAGAATCCTGAGCTTACATTCCCATTAGAATGAAAACTCCTCAAGCACAGGGACTATATCTACCTTGTCACTGGGAACATCTCTGAGTGCCTGGCACATAGTGGGCTCTCAAAAAATATTGAATGGATGCATGAATGCTAAGGAGATTGGACTTTTATCTACATGCAATTTCAGACCCACCATCACAGAGTATTAAGGAAGAAAATTGCATGAATAAATTGTAGACATAACCATGTGAAAGATGGAACATAAGGGAGAAGTGCCAAGACAGGGAGATCTGCTGTAACTGCAGTACCCAATATGGTGACTGTTGAGCACTTGAAACGTGGCTAGTCCAAACTGAGATGTGCTTAAGTTTAAAAGGCTAAACACACACACAAACACAAAACATAAAATATCTTGTTAATTTTTACATTACATTAATTACATAATGGAATGATACTATTTTGGAGATGTTGGGTTAAATAAATACATTATTAAAATCAATTTCATCTGTTTCTTTTGACCTTTTTAAATGTGGCTACTGTTGTTGTGAGTTGCCGTGGGTCTGACTCATGATGATCTTACGTATAACAGAACGAAACATTGCCCTGTCCTGTGCCATCTTCATGATCGTTGGCATGTTTGAGTCTGTTATCATGGCCATTGTATCAATCCATCTTATTGAGGGTTTTCCTCATTTTCACTGGCCCTCTACTTTATCAAACATGACGTCCTTTGATAGCAATTGGTCTTTCCTGATGACATGTCCAAAGTAAGGAAGCCAAAGTCTTGCCATTTCACTTACAGAAAATTTTAAATTGCATATGTGGCTCACTTTATATTTCTTTTGGACAGAGCTGGCATAGAAAGCATGGACTAAAGAAATGACAGACAGAATGGAAAATGTAAGTCAGATGTAAGAGGTAATTTGGAAATAAAATTGATAGAACATGTTGTTGTTGTTAGGTGCTGTCGAGTCAGTTCCAACTCATAGCAACCCTATGTACAACAGAACGAAACACTGCCCAGTCCTGCGCCATCCTCACAATTGTTGTTATGCTTGAGCACGTCATTGCAGCCACTGTGTCAATCCATCTCGTTGAGGGTCTTCCTCTTTTTCAATGACCCTGTACTTTACCAAGCATGATGTCCTTCTCCAGGGACTGATGCCTCCTGACAACATGTCCAAAGTGTGTGAGACATAGTCTTGCCATCTTTGCTTCTGAGGAGCATTCTGGCTGTATTTTTTCCAAGACAGATTTGTTCATTCTTTGACAGTCCATGGTGTATTCAATATTCTTTGCCAACACCACAGTTCAGAGGCGTCAATTCTACTTCAGTCTTCCTTATTCATCGTCCAGTTTTCACATGCATGAGGTGATTGAAAACACCATGGCTTGGGTCAGGTGCACCTTAGTCTTCAGGTGACATCTTTGCTTTTCAACACAGTGACTTATTATATATAAAACCTCCAGGAGTAACAAAGATGACCCTGTGTCCACGGACATGTTGAATTTGATGTTCTTCAGGAACATTCACCTGAAGATGGATACAAGTCTGAAGCTGAAAATAGAGCTCCAGGCTAAAGATATGTAGTTCAAAAACTTGTCTCCAGTAAAATAAAGAAATCTCTAGGCTAGTATCCTACCAGAAGCTTTGGGCGTCTATTATTTTCAAAGAGTCATCTAGAGAGAGAAAGAAGACTGTAGATTGCTAAAATCAAGCTAAATTTGTTGTGGGGTCTATATGTACATAAGCAATTCACCTAGAATGCAACACCACCATCACTACCATTCCTTAAGGCACTTCTTCATTGGTAGTGACCCTTCTTCCCCTTCAAAACTTAAATAGCACATGGATAAACCTTGAAAACATTATGCTGACTGAAATAAATCAAACACGAAACCCATTTCCGCTGAGTAGATTCCGACTCATAGCAACACTATAGGACAGAGTAGAACTGCCCCGGTAGGGTTTCCAAGGAGCGGCTGGTGGCTTTGAACTGCGACCTTTTGGTTAGCAGCCAAGTGCTTAAGCACTCTGCCACTAGGGCTCCAAATCAGACACAAAAGGACAAATACTGTATGATTCCACTTACAGGAAATATCTACAGTAAGCATGTGTGAAGAGACCAAAGCTTATTAGTGGTCACCAGGGGCAAGTGGGAGGGGGAAAGATGCTGCTTAAGGGACACGAGGTTCTGTTAAGGGTGATGGAAAAATCTGGAAATGAATAGTGGTGATGCCACCATGATGTCACCGAATCGTACATGTAAACGATATTGAAATGGCAAGTTTTGTTATATACAAATATACTTGTTGTTGTTGTTAGTTTCCGCAGAGTTGATTCCAACTCAAAGCGACCCCATGTGTGCAGAGTAGAAGTGCTCTATAGGGTTTTCAAACCTGTGACCTTTCAGAAGCAGATCACCAGGCCTGTCTCCTGAGGTACCTCTAGATGGGTTTGAACCACCAACCTTTCGGCTAGTAGTCAACCGTGTAACCATTTGTACACCCAAGGACTTCTCTCTATATATTTACCACATTTAAAAGAAGAAAAAAAGAGATTTAAAAAGCATTTTAATCTGTCTTCACTTATAAATAACGATGGCTAGAATACATGTTCAGGTATACTCACGGAAACATTATTCGTGATAGAAAAAAATGGCAGTAACTAATATGTCCATTAACAAAGGGAAATGGTTTAATATATTTTGGAACTTCAAATGATGGAATACAACTCAGCATCAAAAAGAATGAGGTAGATCTTTATGTGCTGATAAGAAAAGGGTTTCAAGACATATTATTAAGTTACCAAAAAAAAGACAAGCTGAGGAACAGTGGGTACACTGTGATGCATTTTATAAATTATAAAAGAAAGATATATCTATGTCTATTCCTTCTGGAAGGAAATTAAAAAACTGCTATTAGTAGGAATCATTGGAGAAGGTAAGGGTACCTATCCTTATTGTATTATTCTTCATGTTATTATATTTTAATGTCAACGAGAGTGATATGGGCGGTGAAAATTTTGTTGTTGTTAGTGTTAGTTATCATCAAGTTAATTCTGACTTATAGCGACCCCATATGTTACAGAATAGAACTGCTCCATAGGGTTTTCTTGGCTGTAATCTTAACAGACCCCCATGCATCTGTCAGTTTGTCGTACTGTGGGGGTTTATGTGTTGCTGTGATGTTGGAAGCTATGCCACCGGTATTCAAATACCAGCGGGGTCCCCCATGGTGGATACATTTCAGCTGAGCTTCCAGACTAAGACAGACTAGAAAGAAGGACCTGGCAGTCTACTTCTGAAAAAAATTAGGCAGTGAAAACCTTATGAATAGCAGCAGAACACTGTCTGATATTGTGCCGGAAGATAAGCCCCTCAGGTTGGAAGGCACTCAGAAGATAACCGGGGAAGAGCTGCCTCCTCAAAGTAGAGTCACCCTTAATGACATTAATGGCGTCAAGCTTTCAGGACCTTCATCTGCTGATGTGACACAACTCAAAATGAGAAGAAACAGCTGCAAATATCCCTTAATAACAGGAATGGGGAATGTATGAAGTATGAATCTAGGAAAATTGGAAATCATCAAAAATGAAATGGAACACATGAACAACAATATCCTAGGCATTAATGAGCTGAAATGGACTGATATTGGCCATTTTGAATCAGACAATCATATGGTCTACTATGGCAGGAATGACAACTTGAAGAGGAATGGCATTGCATTCATCATCAAAAAGAACATTTCAAGATCTACCCTTGAGTATAACACTGTCAGTGAGAGGATAATATCCATACACCTACAAGGAAGATCAGTTAATACGACTATTATTCAAATTTACGCACCAATCACTAAAGCCAAAGATGAAGAAATTAAAGATTTTTTTACCAACTTCTGCAGTCTAAACTTAATGGTACATGCAGTCAGAATGCATTGATAATTACTGGTGGTTGGCATGCGAAAGTTGGAAACAGAGAAGCATCAGTAGTTGGCAAATATGGTCTTGGTGATAGAAATGATACCAGAGATTACATGATAGAATTTTGCAAGACCAACGACTTCTTCATTGCAAATATCTTTTTTCACCAACATAAGTGACGACTATACATGTGGCCCTCACTAAGTAGATACACAGGAGTCAACTCAGCCACATCTGTGGAAACAGACAATGGAAAAGCTCAATATCATCAGTCAGAAAAAGGCCAGGGGCAGACTGCAGAACAGACCATCAATTGCTCACATACAAATACAAGGTGAAGCTAAAGAAAATTAGAACAAGTCCATGAGAACCAAAGTACGACTTTGAGTATACCCCACCTGAATTTAGAGAACATCTTAAGTATAGATTTGATGCATTGAACACTAATGACCAAAAAGACCAGATGGTCTTGTGGAAGGACATCATACATGAAGAAAGCAAGAGGTCATTAAAAAGACAGGAAGGAAAGAAAAGACCAAAACGGATGTCAGAAGAGACTCTGAAACTTGCTCTTGAACATCGAGTAGCTAAAGTGAACAGAAGAAATGATGAAGTAAAAGAGCTGAACAGAAGATTTCAAAGGGTGGCTCGAAAGACAAAGTAAAGTATTATACTGACATAAATATGCAAAGACCTGGAGTTAGAAAACCAAAAGGGAAGAACATGCTCAGCATTTCTCAAGCTGAAAGAACTGAAGAAAAAATTCAAGGCTTGAGTTGCAATATTGAAGGATCCTATGGGCAAAATATTGAACGAAGCATCAAAACCAGATGGAAGGAATACACAGAGTCATTGTACCAAAAAAAATTGATCAACATTCAACCATTTCAGGAGGTAGCATATGATCAGGAACTGATGGTCTTGAAGGAAGAAGTCCAAGCTGCACTGAAGACATTGGTAAAAAAACAAGGCTCCAGGAATTGATGGAATACCAATTGAGATGTTTCAACAAATGGATGCAGTGCTGGAAGTGCTCACTTGTCTATGCCAAGAAATTTGGAAGACAGCTACCTGACCAACCAACTGGAAGAGATACTTATGCCTATTCCAAGGAAAGGTGATCCAACTGAATGCAGAAATTATCAAACAATATCATTAATATCACATGCAAATAATATTTTGCTGAAGATCTTTCAAAAGCGGTTGCAGCAGTAGGGAATGGCCAGAAATTCAAGCCGGATTCAGAAGAGGATGTGGAACAAGGGATATCATTGCTGATGTCAAATGGATCCTGGCTAAAAGCAGAGAATATCAGAAAGATGTTTACCTGTGTTTTATTGACTATGGAAAGGCATTCAGCTGTGTAGATCATAACAAATTATGGATAACATTGTGAAGAATGGGAATTCCAGAACACTTAATTGTGCTCGTGAGGAACTTGTACATAGATCAAGAAGCAGTTGTTCAAATAGAACAAGGGGATACTGTGTGGTTTAAACTCAGGAAAGGCGTGCATCAGGGTTGTATCCTTTTACCATATTTATTCAATCTGTATGCTGAGCAAATAATCTGAGAAACTGGACTATATGAAGAAGAACTCAGCATCAGAATTGGAGGAAGACTCTTTAACAACCTGCCATATGCAGATGACACAACCTTGCTTGCTGAAAGGGAAGAGGACTTGGAGCACTTACTGATGAAGATCAGACCACAGCCTTCACTATGGATTACACCTCAACATAAAGAAAACAAAAACACTTACAACTGGACCAATAAGCAACAGCATGATAAACGGAGAAAAGATTGAAGTTGTCAGGGATTTCATTTTACTTAGATCCACAATCAATGACAATGGAAGCAGGAATCAAGAAATCAAACAATGCATTGCATTGGGCATATCTGCTGCAAAAGACCTCTTTACGGTGTTAAAAAGCAAAGATGTCACTTTGAGGACTATGGTGCACCTAACCCAAGACATGGTGTTTTCAATTGCCTCATATGCATGCGAAACCTGGACAATGAATAAGGAAGTCCAAAGAAGAGTTGACACCTTTGAGTAGTGGTGTTGATGAAGAATATTGACTATACCATGGACTGCCAGAAGAACAAAAATATTTGCCTTGGGAGAAGTACAGCCAGAATGCTCCTTAGAAGCGAGGATGGTGAGACTTCATCTCACATACTTTGGACATGTTATTAGGACGGACCAGTCCCTGGAGAAGGACATCATGTTTGGTAAAGTGGAGGGTTAACGAAAAAGAGGAAGACCCTCAAAGGGATGGATTGACATAGTGTCTGCAACAAGGGGCTCAAGTAAAATAACGATCATCAAGATGGTGCAGGACCAGGCAGTGTTTTGTTCCGTTGTACATAAGGTCGCTAGGACTCAGAACCGACCCAATGGCACCTAACAACAGCAACAATTTTAACAGAAGCAGATCGCCAGGCCTATTTTCCCAGTACCACAGGGTAGGTTCAAACTGCCAACATTGAGGTTAGCAGCTGAGGGCAAACTTTTTGTTTCTTTTTTTCATATTTCCCTACATTTAAAATTTTTAATTTTAAATGTGACATATTTACAGATTTATTATAAGAGAGTTACACAATGGAAATTTGGTTTATCCACCGTATAGCCCTGAATTCAGGTGGCAAGTGAGTACAGAAAGAGTGTATGTACAGTGGCACTCCAAACTTCTTTTAAGATGTTTCTTCATATTTTGATTTAGTCAGTGTTTTTTAAGTCAGAATTCAGTTCCGTCCCACCTAGGTACACCTCGGTGTGCCTTATGTTTCAGTTACTTTCCAAATACTGTTTCTCGCCATGCTTGAGCTGGGGAAGCATTAAGCAGATCCCTGCTCCTCCTTTTTTTTTTCATCTCAGGGCCACTATACATAGCTAAATTCCAATCAACACCTACCCCTTTTATGAAAGTGGTCTCTCCAACCAGGTCTGTGACTAGGCCTGTGATGAGTTTTGAAGAAGAACCCATCTGAACCAAAGAGGAAATCTAAAATGCTGAGGTCCCATTTTGAAATACACAGATAAAGGTATAATAAATTTTTAGAGGTCCAAAGATGGAAGTCAACATTTCTTGCCAAGATATCAAACTTCTTAGAACAAATTGTTACTGTGCGTTAATGTTAACAGAAGTGCTTGAATTGATTTAGATCATTTTGGAATATACATAACCATCCCATTTCAAGATAATCTAAAACTGGCAGGAAAAAGCAGAATTGGGTACTAGGTCTGCCTTCAGCTTTCTACATGATGTTGTGCATGTCACTTAATGCCAGAGGGACTTCTGCTTCCTCATCTGTAAAATGAAGTATCCAAACCATAATTCCTTATCCTCAATTGCAAAATCCATAACATTCTGAAAAGCTGATGACTTTTTCATAACATAGTTGGCTGCAAAAAACCTAACCTGAACTGGCATGTTATTGTTAGGTGCTGTCAAGGTGGTTCCATCTCATAGCAACCCTATGTACAACAGGAAAAAACACTGCCCACTCCTGTGCCATTCTCACAATCGTTGCTATATTTGAGCCCATTGTTGCAGCCACTGTATCAATCCGTCTCTGTGAGGGTCTTCCTCTTTTTTGCTGACCCTCTGCTTTACCAAACATGATGTCCTTCTCCAGGGACTGGTCCGTCCTAATAACATGTCCAAAGTATGTGAGACGAAGTCTCACCATCCTCGTTTCTAAGGAGCATTCTGGCTGTACTTCTCCTAAGGCAAATATTTTTGTTCTTCTGGCAGTCCATGGTATATTGAATAGTCTTCACTAACATCATAATTCAAAGGCATCAATTCTTCTTCGGTCTTCCTTATTCATTGTCCAGCTTTCACATGCATATGAGGTGATTGAAAATATCATGTCTTGGGTTAGGTGCACCTTAGTCCTCAAAGTGACATCTTTGCTTTTTAATACTTTAAAGAGGTCTTTTGCAGCAGATTTGCCCAATGCAATAATAATGTCATGTGATTTCTTGACTGCTGCTTCCATGGTGTTAATTGTGAATCCAAGTAAAATGAAATCCTTGACAATTTCAATAGTTTCTCCATTTATCATGATGTTGCTTATTGGTCCAGTCATGAGGATTTTTGTTTTATGTTGAGGTACAATCCATACTGCAAGCTGTAGTCTTTGGTCTTCATCAGTTAGTGCTTTGAGTCCCCTTTGCTTTCAGCAAGAAATGTTGTGTCATCTGCATATCACAGGTCGTTAATAAGTCTTTTTTCAATTGTGATGCCTCACTCTTCTTTATACAGTCCAGCTTCTTGGATTGAATAAGTATGGTGAAAGGATACAACCCTGACACACACATTTCCTGATTTTTAAACCAGGTATTATACCCTTGTTCTATGCCTGTGACTGCCTCTTGGTTTATGTACAGGTTCTGCATGAGCACACTTAAGTGTTCTGGAATTCCCATTCTTTGCAATGTTATCCATAATTTGTTATGATGCACAAAGTTGAATGCCTTTGCATAGTCAATAAAACACATGTAAACATCTTTCTGGTATTCTCTGCTTTTAGCCAAGATCCATCTGACATCAGCAGTGGTATCCCTGGTTCCATGTCCTTCTCTGAATCCGGCTCAAATTTCTGGCAGTTTCTTGTCAATGTACTACTGAATGATCTTCAGCAAAATTTTACTTGCACGTGACATTAATGATGTTGTTCAATAGTTTCTGCATTCTATCCTACTTTGGTGAGTGGCGTCTGGGGTCTTAAAAGCTTACAAGCAGCCATCTAAGATGCATCAGTTGGTCCCAACCACTTGTAGTAAAGGAGAACGAAGAAAACCAAAGACACAAGGAAAGTATTAGCCCAAGAGAAAGAATGGGCCACATAAACCAGAGACTTCATCAGCCTGAGACCAGAAGAACTAGATGGTGCCCGGCTACCACCAATTAACGTCCTGACAGGGAACACAACAGAGGGTCCCTGATGGAGCCGTAGAACAATGGGATGCAGAACTCAAATTCTAGTAAGAAGACCAGACTTAATGGTCTGACTGAGACTGGAAGCGCCCCGGAAAGCATGGCCCCTGGACTCTCTATCACCCCAGAACCAGAACAATTTCCGAGGCCAACTCTTCAGACAGTGATTGGACTGGACTGTGGGACATAAAGTGATACTCGTGAAGAATGTATCTCTTAGTCAAGTAGATACAAGAGACCAAAGGGGAAGCTTCTGTCCAGAGGTGAGATGGGAAGGCAGAGAGAGTTAGAAGCTGGTTGAATGTTCATGGGGAATCAGGGGCGGAGGGGAGGAGTGTGCTGTCACAGAATGGGGTGAGCGGTAGGGGTCTCATAACAATGTATGTAAAAAAAAAAAATTGTATGGGAGACTAACTTGAAATGTAAACTTCATTTAATTACAACAATAAAAAAAGGGAAAAAAATAGTTTCCGCATTCGGTTGAATCACCTTTCTTTGGAATGGGCACAAATATGGATCTCTTCCAATCTGTTGGCAGGTAGTTGTCTTCCAGATTTCTTGGCATAGATGAGTGAGCGCTTCCTCACTGACATGAGGCTGTTTATAGACTTTATCTCCTCATTGTGAATATTCGTATGTCTCACTGCAGAAATATTCATGTGTCTGATAACAGGATGTTGTTCCAGACCCTGTTGAGGGCGTTCCATAGCACACATAATTCGCATTTTATTACCTATCTAAAATCTAAAATGTTCTAAAATCTAAACATATCTGGCTCCAAGCGCAGTGCTCAGCTGCTAACTGAAATGTTGGTGGTTCGAATACACCAGCTGCTCCATGGGAGAAAGATGTGGCAGTCTGCTTCCGTAAAGATTTACAGCCTTGAAAACCCTGTGGGACAGTTCTACTCCGTCCTATAGGATTTCTATGAGTCAGCATCGACCCAATGGCAATGGGTTTGGGTTTGAGTTTTGGTATCGACTTTAATCATAAGGAACCCTGGGGATCCTGGTTTCTAGAACTCCTCCTCAGTGGAGAGGCTCTCTCCACCTCTTCCAGAAGCAGTTCTGTGGATTTGCCCCTTCCCCAGCTTCCAGCTTCCACCTTCCACCTGTCCTACAGCGTCTTCTCCTGTGTCACACCCATGCTATGCCAGGTCCCTCTTAGGGACAGCTCCCTACGATCTGGGGTTCCTTCTGACACAGGGCCAATCCGGGTGCCCCCTGTTGTTTTGCAGCTTTGCTAAACTCAGGCTGGTAATGAGTTGCCAAGAGAGTTGAGAGAAATCAGATCAAGTTGGACCTTAAGCCCTGGAGGTGCTTCTGAATGTTCTCTAGGCATCCTGGAGTCCTCTGTAATCTTCACGGCTTGAATCCAAGTATATGGTACAACTTGTGCTTTGTGCCTCTGTGTGAAACAGTACACTCTTTTATCTCTCTCTCTGTCTTTTCCCCCAAGCAACATAAACCCTAGTCTATTCAAATAAAGTGTAGTCCCTCTCTGATTCATTTGATGGGAAGAAAGGCAAGTTTATCATCAGTGGGTGTGGTGACCCACATGATGCCTCCATTTGAATATAATAAGCGTGTCCTGGTAGCTTGGGGCTAACTAGTACTAAGATGTGGTTACATTTTCCTTTTATTTGGTTTTCATAGTTAAGGTCCATTGAGACACTCTGCACACTTGAAAGTTGAGAGTGGGGAGGAAAATATGAAAAAGATACTTTAAAAGTATAAAGCTCTACAAATACCATTAATTTTTTTTTTTTTTTTGAGACAACTAAAAAAATAAATGAACATTTGGAAATGTTCCCACTGGGGACTGAGAATGTGTCCCCTGAAAAATGAGGATACTATTATTATCATTTACAAATGACTCACTTTCTGTATCTCCCCTTTAAACACCAATTAGCAAAAAAAGAAAAAGAAAAAAACCCGTTGCCATCGAGTTGATTCTGACTCATAGCGACCCCATAGGACAGAGTAAAACTGCCCCATAGAGTTTCCAAGGAGCAGCTAGTGGATTCGAACTGCCACCTTTTAGTTAGCAGCCATAGCTCTTACCACTGGGCCACCAGGGCTACCAATTAGCAATAGTGCTTATCATGTGAGTAGAAATACAGACCAGGTGAGAGCCATAAGCTGCCCTTAGTATAAAGACAGCATGACTGCACACCATCAGTAATACATGTTCTTTAAGGTTTTGGTGCAATAGCAGGAATAATTGGCAGTGGCTCTGTGCATATCTCACCGATGATACTCGTTTACGTAGGAGATAGGAATACAAGTCTGAGGTCACAGAACATAGTAAGGTCAATTCGTGCATACATAGATCATACCCATTTCCTTGAGTTGACTGGCCCCATGGATCCATCTAGTCATAGATTATTTCTAACCTCTCCCTCTAAAGACATTCCTTGGGCCTAAAATGAAGCAAACTTCCTAAGAATTAATTTGGCAACATGTATCAACAATCTCCAAAAAAAATCACATCCTTCAACCCAGTAATTTCATGACAAAGGCTGTCTAGTAAGATGAAAGTCACAGATATGGACATAGATTTCTGTATAAAGGAATTATACCAATGTTGTGTATAAAAGTGAAAAATGAAAAATCTAAAATCATGGCAGTAAAAAATGATTAAATAAGTGTTTCCATATTCAATAATGATAAAATATAATTAAAAAGACATTCTAAATTTTGATAGAAGACGCTCATAATATTAGGTTTTGTTAAAAAAAAAAAATCTGGATACAAACTGAATATAGAGTATAATCCCAGTTATAAATACCTTTCTAAGAATGATTGACTGAGGCAATATATGAAACAGTTAACAATAAAATGATCGGAAAGAAATAGATTAAAATGTTAACCATTGTTATTGCTGAGTAGTCAGATCACAGATGATTTATAAAATTTATTCCTTATAGGCTTCTGTGTTTTGTAAATTTATACAATGAACAAACTACTTTTACACTGAGAAAAAAACTGTAAGCATTATTTTAAAGAGAAAATGGTCTAAAATACTAATGGAAAATTTTACGATGCTTTACAATAGGAATATTGCAAAGTCAAATACCACTTTCAAAAAGCTGAGTATATTAATAGCAACTAAAACCAAACAGTGTAATTACAGTGTAAGGATATTCATAACCTGTTAAGTGGGACCCCTTCTCTCATTGAGGCCAAGTCAAAAACTGAACGGGTTAAACTAGAACCCTCCAGGAGGTCTATTGAGCATGTTGTGGGGATCCAAAAGGAGAAGAATGTTAAGCTGTTAGAGTAAATATTCTCAATGGCATCTTTGCCTGATAAGGAAAAATATTAATATTTTAACAAAGAGAAGAAAAACTACAGGAGTTTCAATAAGTCTTATGACCAGGAAACAAAGCACAGTTGGTAGGATAACCTGTTGCTTAGCAACCCAGCGAAAGTTTCATAAAGTTGGCATTTAAGTCCATAGGTCATCAGCATCTGCAAACACAAATTTGAATTGGAAGCTTTCTGACAATTATTACTAAAACAAACCTTCAAAGACCTTCCAAATAATCCTTCTTTTGAATGAAAGCCTTTAAGATTATTGACTGGGTGGAAGCTAGAGTTTTTCTCTTCATTTTAAATTCTGTAAGACCCAGCTTTCCCAAATTTACTTAAGTTTCATTTGGGGGTACTTGGGAAATATATGGATTTCCCTGGAAATTATGATTCAGCAAAGCTGGGCTAGGGCTAGAGAATCCAAAAATTTAACAAGAGCCCCAGGTGATTCTTGTAACCAGCAAGTTTGAGAAACATTATTATAAACTTTCCTTTCTAGCACTTCTTGATAGCTCTTAGACATTGTCCTTGCCTGTTTGATGACTTGTTTAATGTCTGCCTTTCCCAGCAAACAGTAAATTCCATGAGAGCAGAGATGGTGTCTACTCATTGCTACACCCCCAAGGACCAGCATCGTATCTGGCACATATGATTAGGAGCTGAGTAAACATTTCTTGAACCAACCAATCAAGTGAATTTGCTTTTCTGGTATCTACTAAAAGCTCAGTACAAGTGTAGATAACTATCAGGATTGTAGGAAAAGCCCTGTTCCTGGGCAGCACAATGTGAATGTAGAATACATTGTACTCAGGCAGGGAACTTTAGTTGCCTTAAGAAAAGTGGCTATGCAAAAGTGAAAGAGTATTGTAAAAGAGGATATGCCAAATGCCAAGTCCATCAAATTCACGGTGAAGACCAACACCCTGTCCATATATATCTATCTATATAGATAATATCTATCACTTAGGTGAGCGTATTGCATGCTGATCTGATAATGGGTGGGAAAAAAAAAGCCAACGTAAGTCTTAACTCCCTGGCTCCTTTGAGGCCGGTCCTGGGGGAAGTGATTGCCAACCAGGTCGGAGGCCAGTATAACTTAATAGGTTTTCATCTTCTCCTAATATTTAGGCTCACCAAGAACTATAGGAGCAAATCTGCAGACTACAACCTGAGAAACTTTTCTCTAGTTCTTAAAAGATTAAAATAGAACTAGCTACTGAATACGAGCTGGTTGAAATAGGGCATTTGTCTAGGTACATAGATTATACAATAAGCCTACTGTGGATCTACAGTAACTGTGTATACATAAAGTGCACAGTAGACGTTTATAAAATACTCACTGAATCAACAACATGCAGTTAGTTCATCAAATTTCTTTGATTCATCTCTTCAGCAAATACTCATTGACAGCCAGGACTAGCCATGTAATTTGCGAGGCCCAGTGCAAAATGAAAATGCAGAGCCCTTGTTCGAAAGGGCAGGAAAAATGTGTTTCTCTTTCTTCTGTGGTCTCTCCCTCAATCTGTCATGGTGTTTTTATTTGTTCTTCAACGTCCTGCTCCCTTGGGCATGGGGATACTCGCAGTGCAGGTACAGACCCTCACAGGCACCCAGGGCCCTGCACCACAGTTTGACATGTGGGTGCACGCATCCTCCCTGGTGCTTGCACCCAGGTCCCTGCTGAGGCTGGGGGCAGCAGTGGTCACTGGTGGGGCCAGCAGAGCTGGTGGCTGAGCACCCATCCACAAGCTGTGGGGCTGTGCGGGAGCCTAGGCTACAAGCCCCAGTGCATGCTCTATTGTCCCATTGGACTTCACTTACAAAACACAAATTCAAAGAAAAATTAATAAGAATTTCAAGATGGTGACCACAGAACATTAAATCCCAATCGTGCAGCTCCCTTCTGAGATCTCATGAAACCAGCCCTACTGAGAGCCTACTGTGTGCCAAACCTGGAGGGTATTATGTGGACAAGACCAAGATGGAGCCTGTTGGTGAAGCTTTCTGCTTAACAGGGGGAGCAGAAAACCAGAAATGACCCTGCAATATGTGAGAGCTTTGATGTAAGTACAGATGTGAGCATAAGAAGAGCCTGCTAACTTCAGGCCCAGGTCAAGGAAGGTGTCCCAGAAACGGAGACTACTAAGTGAGACACAATGTGTGAGGAGGAATACACCAGAGATAGAGTGTAGGCAGAGGAAATGGCACTCAAAGAACCAAGGCAGAGAGCATGGAGCATTCCAGGAACTAAGGAGGCAGATTAACGAGGGAACACACATCTCACAGCTAGGGGTGGGGAGAGATGAGTCTATGGGGCCTTCTCCGTTATGTGAAGGTGTTTGAACGTGTTCCGAGGGCAATGGGGAGACATTTGGAAGGATTTAAGGCAGAGTGACTTGATCAGACTTGTGTTTATGTAATATCACTCAAGTCGCAATGAGAAGAAGAAAAGTTTCAAAGGGCAGGACAGGAAAGTTTGGTAGGAAGAGCAGTCCTGGTCAAAGAAGGGGAAGCAAAGAGTGGTTTGGAGCCCTGGTGGCCAGTGGTTAAGAGTTATGGCTGCTAACGAAAAGGTCGGCAGTTTAAATCCACCAGCCACTCCTTGGAAACCCTATAGGGCAGTTCTGCTCTGTCCTTTAGGGTCGCTATGAGTTGGAAATGACTCGACAGCAACGGGTTTGGTTTGGTTTGGTTTATGGGATGCACTAGAGGAGCTCATACTGTATAGGAAAGACCTGGGCTACCAAAGATTGGAGGCATGTAGTTTTAACTGACACTTTCAAAATAATTCATTTTAATAGTCATCTAGTAGAAGTGGGCCAACTACCAAACAGAATAGGCTAGAGCGTGCATTGATCATGGGTCTTTGGGAGGCCCAGACCAGATTAGCAGCAAACTCTCACCACTTATTGTCCTATAATTGTTACACAGTACTGAGGCCTGAGGGTTGTTTTGGAGCCCATGACAAGCATTCAGTTCAGTTCCACACCCTCCCTTACAAAAGAACTTGATCTGCAATGCAAATATAATAACTCTGAGAAAAGGTTATCCGAGCAACTCTGAACGGACATGTTTCATTGCCCTTAAAAAGCACAGGATACATGCCTCTGTTTAATCTTTAGGCCTGGGCACACAGAATAGCATCACGGACTGGCAAATGTTGAAGAGATATTATCCTAGCATATTCCAATTGCCGTACAACTTTTTGAGCACCTTAAGGATCTACCATATTTTAGAAGTTTCCAACTAGTCGTTCAGGTACAATAAAACTGATCAATGGTTTTGAAATTAATTTTGCAATCATAAATTCTCAGGTATTTGCTGAGCACTGTGGCAAGAGCAGAGCCCTGGTGGCGCAGTGGTTAAGTGTTCAGCTGCTAACTAAAAGGTCAGGGCAGTTCTACTCTATCCTGTAGAATCGCTAAGAGTCAGAATCGACTTGGTGGCAATGGGTTTGGGTTTTAGGTGGCAAGAGCTGTCTTTGGGGAGGGGGGAAGTGTGGTGGTGCAAAAGAGCTGGTCAGTGGACCAGCAGTTATGGCTTGCCCTGGGAGCTTGCTGTACATGCAGAATCATGGACATTTATATGCACTTAAAATTCCCTCCCAGGTTCGATTCCCAGCCAATGATCCTCAAGAGCAACCAACACCCCTCTGTCAGTGGAGGCTTGTTCTGCTGTGATGCTGAACAAATTTCAGTGGAGCTTCCAGACTAAGATGGATTAGGAAGAAAGGCCTGGAGATCTTCTGAAAACCAGCCAATGAAAATCCTATGGATCATAAAAGTCCAATAGAAACTTATCATGGATGTCTTAGGCTGGGTTCTCTAGAGAAGCAAAACCAGAAAAACATATAAATATGCATACATATAGACAGATTTATATCAAGGAAATGGCTCATGTGGTTGTAGAGGTTGGAAAGTCCCAAGTCAGTGGATCAAGATAGAGGCTTTTCCTGATTACGTAGCCCCAGGGGCTATGAACCCAAGATTGGCAGGTTGGAAAGCAGGGCTCCTGCTCACAGGCTGTGAAGACGTATGAATCCCAAGACTGGCAGGCAAGATCCCAGGTAAGCTGCTAGCTCAAGTCCCAAGAACAGGAGGTCAGACAAACAGGAGCCAGCTGCAGGATCCAGAGCAAGCAAAAGCCCCCAAGACTTGCCAGAACATCCACTTATATTTGGATGCAGGCCACACGCCCAAGGAAACTCCCTTTCAACTGATTGGCTACTCACAGCAGATCCCATGAGGGTGAACACATATCAAATCTCAACAGGGAAGTGATCACAACATCATACAATTGCCAAAACGCTGAGAATCAGGCCCAGCCAAGTTAACACACAATCTTAACCATCACAATGGGGATGGCGCAGGACCATGCAATGTTTCTTTCAGTATGCCGGAGGCCAACTCTACAGCAGCTAACAACAAGAACAAAGCTTAGGAAGCACTGCTCTAAAGATATCCTTCCTGACCTTAAGAAGATTATCATTTAAGTTGGGAAAGCCATAGGAAACCCCGGAGGGCAGAAGTCAAAAAAGTGCTAATAATGTGGCAAGAAATACAAGGGGCTATAAGATTTCAGAGACAAGGGCTATCAGCACCATTAATGTTCTCACAGGATGTGAGAGCACTCATTTCGTTGTGTGTTGGGTTATAATTAATTAGTTTCATGTCTCTGTGCTGAATACTGGTAAGTTCCATAAAGATTAGGAGCAGGGCCTATTCATGTTTGCCTCCCTCTGAGCACTCTGTACATAAAAGTACATAAATATTTGCTAAATAAACGAATTTAAAAAACACCTTCCTCTTTGATAAATATGTTCCTGGCTGACTTTTTTACAGATTAAAGTTTTAACGATATTTTTCTAGTTAAAAACGTAAGGAGATATCCAGGCTCAGGACACGTCTTGCTTAGTCTTTGTCAACAAGTATTGGGAGCCACAGAATTGCTCTTTGGCTCTCTGCGGGAGGACTGCGTAAAGCTATCCCTTGACCCTCTAACAGTAATCTGCATCAAGGATATGAAACCAGCCCTGCAGGAAGTGAGCCAATGAAATGTTATTTCCTCAGATATGAGATTAATAAACAAAATTTAGCAAAAGAATCAGAACACTTTAGATTTTTATATTCCCTAAAGTGGTAGAAATAAGAGATGTCTTATGATAAAAAATAAACAAGGACTATAGGAAACTTTTTTTCTCCTCCATCACACTGTCTCATCTTCCACGCCTTATGTACAATGTGAAGTGAAAATAAGTACAAGAACTTTTTCTCTTTTCTTTCCCCTTTAGTTAGGTGGTAAATACCAGCCGGAGCTTTGTGAGCAGTGAGTAACGCACCTGGCACAGTACCAAGGTAACTGCCACCTGAAAACTTTCCACTCTGCTATTGTCCTCCAGCTCAGGAGCCTTATGGTCCAAATGGATAAATGGGGGAATCTGCCTCTTGTGGGCTCTCCTTCCTAGCACTGAGTGCCTGGTTAAACTACTGACAAATGTTTAATCTCAGCACGGTTTCCAGGAGAAAACTCAGCATATATCTGGGCCTTCTCTGCTGGCCACAACTTGGTGTATTCTCGGGGAATGGAAACTAGTTTTAATATCATAACAAGCAAAATATATTTAGGACCATCAATATAACAGATGCCACACTAACAGGCCTCAGCTCATACCCCTCGGGTCTTATCTGCAGGCTTCCAACTGTCAGTATCTGCCACTCTGTCCCTCAGAGCAAACAGTTAAGGTGCTCGGCTGCTAACTGAAAGGATGGAGATTTGAGTGCACCCAGAGGCACCTTGGAAAAAAGGCCTGACAACGCATTTCTGAAAAAATCAGCCTATGGAGCACACTTCTACTCTGATACATGTGTGCTTGCCATGAGTTGGAATCAACTCAATGGCAACTGGGGGTCCCTAATGCAAGACAAGCCCAGGAAGCCTGTTCTACCTGTGTCCAAGGCAGGCCTAAGTTTAGGAGAAATAACAGCCCCAGAAGAAGCCCTTACCAATAACTAATAAACTCTGGTGGCTGATACTCCAGCTCCTTTACCCCTCACTGGACATAGTTCTGAACTGTGTTCTATGTCATTATCAGTGGGGTTAAGCTCCTAATATACTTTTGATTGGATGCATTTCCACCCTGTATCATATGTCCTTCTACCATACCAATGTTTCCTGCAACTCCCAAATAAACTGCTAGCCCTCAGGGTCTGCTGCTGGGGGAACCCAAACCAGGGTGGTCAGTGAGCTGCCAATGTATATATGTATATATTTAAAAAAAAAAAAAAAACCCAAACCCATTGCTGTTGAGTCGATTCTGAACCTATAGGACATAGCGAACCTATAGGACAGAGTAGAACCGCCCCGTAGCGTTTCCAAGAAGTGCTGGTGGATTCGAACTGCTGACCTTTTGGTTAGTAGCCATAGCTCTTAACCACTGCACCACCAGGGCTCCAATATATATATTTAGGACCATGTAATATAATGGACTCCAAAGCTGAATATAAATAATTTATAAATCATCCATCAGATGATTAAATTTGACAATTCATAGATAAGCCAAGACTCAAACTTGCTAAACCTAAGTTCCATCGCTCACAGCATCAATATTTATCAAACTCATGTCTTCATGCTCTGAGAACGTTCTCCAGTCCAATGACCTCTGCTGGTAAATAGTTCAGTGCGTTCTTAACAGAGTGCATTTCGAATCATTTTAATGTGCTTTGAAGGTTAGGGCACACGCCTCTGAATCATAATTCACAGGTATTTTCCCCAGCCCCGGCTCTGACGTACCAGGTGACCTTGGCCATTTTAATGCCTACATTTAACCAGAATGTGTTGTGTTGTGAAACCATACTCAATGATTGATATACATAAATTTTATTTTCTAGTTTTATTTAATTAGTTTCCACTACTTCTTCTGTATTGTCCCCTTCCCCAAAATATGAATTTCTTATTTTTCTTTTTTCACTCTCATCTCACCCTCTGTTTATTTCTATCCTATCATTGTTCCTTTTATGACAAAATGATACAATCCCACATAATATGCATTCAGGGGATACTCTATGTCTGACCAGACCCTTCCTGGATCTAGGAACTCACTCCGCTAGCTGCTGGATGTTGGCTCCAGAAATTGCCCTCGGCTGAAAGAAGGTACCTTGCCAGGGCTACATCTCTTCCTGGGGACAGCCAGCATCCAACGACTGATTCATGGGGATACAAAGGCCCAGACAATGTGCCTCAATGTAGGAGGACTCTCAAGGGTCATCCCAGCTCCAAAGCTCTCTGTAGGATCAGTGGGGTCTCTTTTACAATTGCATCATGGTTAAACTTCTCCCTTTGCCCAATCCTGCTTTCCTTGCTCTTCACAATGTTGTTCCTGAGAGCACTCCCCAATTAACCTTCTGCATGAAAACTCTTGAGTCTCCAAGTCTGTTTCTCAGGAACCCGACCTATGACACCTCCAAATAAAATTAGATTAAGTGAAAGGAAAATGTATTCATTTTGATTTGCTATCATTTGTGCTCTCTGCCTAGTATATATAAGATGGTGTCCCTCAAAAGTAGAAGAATCAAGTATGTATTTGTATATTCTACTAATAAAAATGTATGGAAAATAAAGTGCATAGATTTGGTTGAACCATAGGAAACAAGTATAGCAGTACCTGATATATGGTGGGGGCTCAACAAATGTTTCCAGAATCTTTGATAAAGGACTCAGCTTTCTTACAGTAAAATATGATTTATATTTGTCTCGTAATTCAGTGTTTTAAAGAGGTTCTATAATTCTGTATTTTTAATAAAAAATTTTTTCCAACATTTTTATCTATATCCAGGTATAGAAAATAATTTAAAATAATAAGCTATTACTTTAATTCTTGGGGTACAGTGAATTACTTAATATGGCCCTTTTAGCCATTCATTTTCTTCAGAGTCTCTTCTGATATCAATTTTGGTCTTTTCTTTCTTTCCTGTCTTTTTAATTACCTCTTGCTTTCTCATGTATGATGTCCTTGATGTCATTCCACAACTCACCTGGTCTTCAGTCATTAGCATTCAACCCGTCAAATTATTCTTGAGATGGTCTCTAAATTCAGGCGGGATATACTCAAGGTTGTACTTTGACTCTCATGGACTTGTTCTAATTTTCTTCAGTTTCAACTTGAACTTACATATGAGCAATTGATGGTTTGTTCCACAGTTGGCCCCTGGCCTTGTTCTGACCGATGATATTGAGCTTTTCCATTGTCTCTTTCCACAGATGTAATCGATTTGATTCCTGTGTATTCCATCTGGTGAGGTCCACGTGCATAGCTGCAGTTTAGGTAGGTGAAAAAAGGTATTTGCAATGAAGAAGTCATTGGTCTTGCAAAATTCTATCGTACGATCTCCAGCATCGTTTCTTTTACCAAGGCCATATTTTCCAACTACAGTCCTTCTTCTTTGTTTCCAACTTTCGCATTCTGATCACCAGTAATTATCAATGCATCCTGATGCATGTTTGATCAATTTCAGACTGCAGAAGCTGGTAAAAATCTTCAGTCTCTTCATCTGTG
Source organism: Dugong dugon (assembly GCA_030035585.1). Classification (NCBI taxonomy): domain Eukaryota; kingdom Metazoa; phylum Chordata; class Mammalia; order Sirenia; family Dugongidae; genus Dugong; species Dugong dugon. The sequence goes on along the minus strand of CM057480.1, from coordinate 12,095,014 downwards.
GCCTTCGTGGTTGGTGCGTAAATTTGAAACTTCCTCTTGAACATCGACTAGCTAAAGCGAAAGGAAGAAATGTTAAAGTAAAAGAACTGAACAGAAGATTTCAAAGGGCAGCTCGAGAAGACAAGATAAAGTATTATAATGACATGTGCAAAGAGCTGGATATAGAAAACCAAAAGGGAAGAAAATGCTTGACATTTCTCAAGCTGAAAGAACTTAAGAAAAAATTCAAGCCTCGAGTTGCAATAGTGATGGATTCTATGCGGAAAATATTAAATGTTGCAGAAAGCATCAAAAGAAGATGGAAGGAATACACAGAGTCATACCAAAAAGAATTGGTCGACATTCAGCTATTTCAGGAGGTAGCATATGATCAGGAACCAATGGTACTGAAGGAAGAAGTCCAAGCTTCACTGAAGGTATTGGCAAAAAACGAGCCTCCACGAATTGATGGAATATCAGTTGAGATATTTCAATAAGCAGTTGCAGCGCTGGAAGTGCTCACTCATCTATGCCAAGAAATTTGGAAGACAGCTACCTGGCCAACCAACTGGAAGAGAGCCATATTTATGCCTATTCCCAAGAAAGGTGATCCAACTAAATGTGGAAATTATTGAACAGTATCAGTAATATCACATGCAAGTAAAATTTTGCTGAAGATCATTCAAAAGTGGCTGCAGCAGTATATCGACAGGGAACTGCCAGAAATTCAGGCTGGATTCAGAAGAGGATGTGGAACCAGGGATATCATTGCTGATGACAGATGGATCCTGGCTAAAAGCAGAGAATACCAGAAAGATGGTTACCTGTGTTTTATTGACTATGGAAAGGCATTCAGCTGTGTGGATCATAACAAATTATGGATAACATTGTGAAGAATGGGAATTCCAGAGCACTTAATTGTGCTCGTGAGGAACTTGTACATAGATCAAGAAGCAGTTGTTCAAATAGAACAAGGGGATACTGTGTGGTTTAAACTCAGGAAAGGCGTGCGTCAAGGTTGTATCCTTTCACCAGACCAATTCAATCTGTAGGCTGAGCAAATAATCCGAGAAGCTGGACTATATGAAGAAGAACGGGGCATCAGGATTGGAGGAAGACTTATTAGCAACCTGCGCTATGCAGATGACACAAGCTTGCTTGCTGAAAGTGAAGAGGACTTGAAGCACTTACTGATGAACGTCAAAGACCACAGCCTTCAGTATGGATTACACCTCAACATGAGGAAAACAAAAATCCTCACAACTGGACCAATAAGCACCATCATGATAAATGGAGAAAATATTGAAGTTGTCAAGGATTTCATTTACTTGGATCCACAATCAACATCCATAGAAGCAGCAGTCAAGAAATCAAAAGACGCATTGCACTGGGAAAATCTCCTGTGAAAAATCTCTTTAAAGTGTTGAAAAACAAAGGTGTCACCTTGAAGACTACGGTGCGCCTGACCCAAGCCATGATATTTTCAACCGCATCATATGCATGTGAAGGCTGGACAATTAATAAGGAAGACCAAAGAAGAATTGACGCCTTTGAATTGTGGTGTTGGTGAAGAATATTGGATATACCATGGACTGCCAAAAAAACGAACAAATCTGTCTTGGAAGAAGTACAACCAGAACGCTCCTTAAACGCAAGGATGGTGAGACTACGTCTTACATACTTTGGACATGTTATCAGGAAGGATCATTCCCTGGAGAAGGACATCATGCTTGGTAAAGTACATGGTCAGTGAAAAAGAGAAAGACCCTCAACGAGATGGATTGACATAAGGGCTGCAACAGTGGGCTCAAGCATAACAATGACTGTGAGCATGGTGCAGGACCGGGTAGTGTTTCGTTCTGTAGTACATAGTGTCGCTGTGATTCGGAACCGACTCGACGGCACCTAACAACCACAACAGCCATTCATGGTCTTCTGACTTCCACAAAATGATTGGGTGGGACTATGAAATAAAGTACTTGTGGCCCACCAAGGGGATTGGACAGTTTTTGCCTATGCATATAAGGTGCATGGAATACTTGTAGGGGATTGGTCAGGTGTGCCATCCCACTAGGTTTAAAAAAAGCCAATCCCAGTACAGGGCAGGGGGTGGGTACTTCACTACCATCAAGAAGAATAGCTGGGAGCAGAGCACACTTTTGAACCTGGGGTCTCTGCGCTGAGAACTTCCTAGACCCAGGAGACAGAGAGAGCTGTAACACCGGATAAAGCATGGGACAGCGAGAAGCGGTGGCAAGCCTCGCAGAGAAACAGCAGCAACAGAACCAGACCAGTGGGAAATGGCAGTGGGCTCGTGGCTCACGGACTCGGGTGGTTATAGTGGGCAAGCGGACCACAGAGCAAGAGAGGACTACCTCCACACAGATGGATTGCCTCCAGGCACTTGTCAGCAGAGCTAAAGAGCTTCGTACCACTTGCCTGAGCAGGGCAGACGCCAAGGACGAAAGGAACCTGTTCTCAGGGGGCTGAGGGAAAGGCCTCCTTCAGGCATGGCAGAGAAGCTGTCCTGATAGAATAACTGCATCCTCAATCTTCCTGATGCAAAATTGTAACCTGTTACTTCTTTAATAAACCCTGTAACTGTGAGTTCTGTGCGGCCATTGCGATGAATTATTCAACCCAGCAGAGAAGCAGAGAGTGCCGTGGGATGGACGGCTGGTATCAGCATTGGTAGAAAGGCCGGAACGAGGAGGTACGTCTGACCTCAGCCTCATAGGACTCAACTTTGGGCTGATGCTGCTCTTGATTCTCTCTCCTCCCCCTTGTGAAATTAGAGGAGGTCTGACAATGAAGCCTGCCGTTTTTATAATTGCACAGATTATCTGTCAATTTCATCAGTTAGGCATTCTGGATCCGTTTCTTTACCTGAACCCTCCCTAAGTTGCTACCATATTTTTTAAACCAAAATCCCCAACAATCATTGAGAAAAAAACACTTTATAGATAAGGTGGCCCATGCTATCTAGCTGGCTGCTCATGCTATACCTACATCTACTTACAGGAAATTGGAAAGGTAAATGGAATGGAAACAACGTCTATTTTGTAGAATGGGAATTTTCAAAACTTGGCATACCTGAAAATAATCTATCATGGACCCAAGGGCCACTGTTTCTTATCATCGTAGTTATGGAAACAATTTAAATAGTTTACCTGTGCTCTCCTTATCTGTTGCCGTCCTCAAGTGGATTCTGACTCATAGTGACCCGATAGGACTGAGTAGAACTGCCCCGTAGGGTTTCCAAGGAGCGCCTGGTGAATTCAAACGGCCGACCTTTTTCATTAGTAGCTGAAGCTCTTAACCACTGCGCCACCATGACTCCATAGGTATATGTCAGTAATACAAGTTTACAAGTTTGAATATTTCAAACTGTATCCACTTGGGAATTTATAAAAAGTAAACCAATAACTCTTCTATTACATTATTGGGACTAAAGGAAAAATCAAGAATACAATAAATGTTTAAAATAGTAATGAAAAGAAACGGACAGCACATAAAACTGCTGACAGTTTGATTAGCAGCCGCAGCTCTTAACCACTGTGCCACCAGGGCTCCGGACTGCCCTTAGGGTCTCCCATTAATCACCACACATCATCTCCTCACCAACCTCCCAAATCACTCCCCTTTTCATCCTTAGAGAATTTATGAAAACTTATCCAAACTCAGTCAAATTTGTTGCTTGTGTGGGGTGATGAGGCCAAGTCTTAAAGAAAAGACAATGCTACCGATAAATTAACTAATTAAAGCATGAATAAAAAAATAGAGGGTGATCCAATGGTAAAGTAAAAATGGGAAACAAAAGGAAGAAAAAGTAAAGCGATTATGTTTCTGAGGTGGTGTTTACTATTGTTGGTCTTTCCTGTAGATGGTCTTCCTTATTGTTGAAAGCACATCTGTTGGTGCTGCTCTCTTGCAGTTCTTCAATGACTAGCTATTAAAAACCCTTATTAGTTAGAGTCATGCTAGCAGCTATAACAAATAGACATGAAGGTACATAATACTCAAGCATAATAAAAGTTTATTTCTTGCTCACACGAGAAGTGGGTGTTTCTGTCCTTCGTACTCAGGCCCTTTTATTGTATTTTTTTGTCTTACCATGTAGCTCCCTCTTCCCCTAGGGCCTCACTATCATTAGCATCCAGCCAGTAAAAGAAGAAATAGAGCTAGAAGGAGACGTACTCATTTCTTAAAAGCCTTAACCCAGAAATGACATCAATCACGTCAACATAGGTTCCACTGGTTAGAATTTAGCCACAAGGACACAAGTACCTGCAAGGGAGGCTGGGAAATGTAGTTCAGCTGTGTGCCCAGGAAGAAGGGGGAAACTCATTTTTCCTGAACAGCTAGCAGACCCAGACACAGAGCCTTTGAGCAGAACAAGGAATACAAGCAAACACCAAGCTGTCCAAACCATACTAGAGGGATCTTATAGGTGCCAGCTGGCTGAAGACTACAGCCAGTCAATGGCAGAAACACTACTGCTGGTAATCTACCTTATTCAGCTGTCCTCAGAGTGTCTAAACTTTACTATCTAAAAATAATTCTCATTTTTCAATAATAGTTGTATCAATACACCAAAGTAGACCCCAGAGAAAAGTGATTTATCTGCTCCAAGACCAGATAGAGGGCCTGCTAGGAACTGACTGAAGAATTAAGTCACTCCTTTTTGACCCTTCCCCCTTCTAATGAAACAGCCACATTGTTTAGGAAGGTTTCTGAGATCATTATCTGGATGCCTCATTGCTCTGACACTCTGGGCACTAGAATTTCAATCATGAAGACCAGTGGCACTTAACCAGCTCATTTTCTTAACGTTTGGCTACAAACGAAAGAAATGTTTTTTATAAAATGACAATTGAGAAAAAAAAAAAATCAAAGACCTCCACTTATTCACAGACAAAAACAATAATTCTTTCAACATTCAAGACAGAGATCAGAATTTTATTTTAAAAAGATAACTTTGTAGTTCCAGGTAGTTCCTGGATTACGAATAAGTTCCGTTCCTAAACCTGTCTCTAAGTAGAATTTTTAGGTAAAGTCGGAACAGTTAACATCAGTCAGTCAAATGTTTGTCTTAGTATATAGTATACCTTTCTATTCATAAAAAAATTAAAGAAACACTTCCAGATACTGTAAAACATATTTAACATAATAATACGGTAATAATGCTGTCTCAAAATAGCACCTGTTTGTCATTTTGAACCATTGTATGTACCTCGAATTTGTAACATAACAGTCTTTACTGGGGTTGGTCTGTAACTAAGGGTGAGTTGTATGTAAATCAGATGTTTGTAACCTGGGGACTGCCTGTAATAGTATTCTTTTTGTACTTCCTTGCTCTTGCAGATCGATGAAAGAGAATTAGTCATCCTGAAGACAGGTCGCAAGAGAAGAACCTGCAATCCATACTACATTTTTTAGTTCAAAAAGGACATTCCTAAAGGAAAACAGGATCAGTTTTAAATGAGTGAGACAAAACTGTCTGCGTAGGTGGCTTTCTATTTGTAGCCTAAATGGTTAACTCAGGCATGTTTACACATAGAAAAGCTGAATAATAATTAAGAACTGTCAGTGAACACCACCACACTAGATATTATCAGTGTTTCCCAGCACTGTCTGCTCGTAACTTACAAATCACTTCATAATGTTCATGAAAGCATCTTGCCTCTATTATTTATTTCTAACTAATCATATAGCATGGGTGGACAATCTTTTTTTTTTTTTTTAAATGCTGGTTACATTCCCCTAAAGAAAAACCAACCATGTAATTAATTTAATGTTGTTATTCCTTAAAGAAACATTAAGCATCGTGAAACAACTGTAACAGAAATAACAAGAATGTTGACACCATGTGAAGAATTTAACCAATGTCATTGATCATTATGTCTGGAAACTGTTAAATGGAAACAGCTTTTGCTGTGTATATTTTCATCAAAAATAAACTAAAATATTATTATTAAAAAAACCCATCTCCTTGCTCACAATGACCAAAAAACAGCAAAAACAAACAAACAAAAATCAGAAAGTCTGAATGTCCAATAATAGGGAACCAGTTAAAGAAAGTATCATAACATCATTACATGGACTATAAAGTATCCATAACAACAATATAGAAGAACATTTAATAACATGGGGAAGTGTTTATTATACACTAAAGAGAAAAAAGAGAATGTTATGTGCTGTCGAGTTGATTATCACTCATAGTGACCCTATAGGACAGAGTAGAACTGCCCCCATAGGGTTTTCTAGGCTGTAAATCTTTAAGGGAGCAGATGGCCAGGTCTTTTCTCCCATGGAATGGCTGATGGGTTTGAACTGTTGACCTGTATGCTTAACCATTGCACCACCAGCGTGCCTTAATTTTTTTTTTTTTAATAATTGAAATAGATTTCTGGGTCCCTGGGTGACTCAAACAATTTGCTGTCGACCACTAACTTAAACGTTGGCAGTTAGGACCCACCCTGCAGCACCTCAGAAGAAAGACCTGGCAATCTGCTTCTGTGAAGATTACAGCCAAGAAAACCCTATGGAACAGTTCTACTCTATAACACACGGGGTTGCCATGAGTCGGAATCAACTCCATGGAAACTGGTTTTGTTTTGCTTTGTTTTTTTTGGAAGTAGATTCACCCATCCTAGGTGTCAAATTATATCGCTCTTACTTTGAACCATGTGTCATATGCTCACATAAGGTATCATTTTGTTTGACTATAATTAACAAAGACTTATAGGGAAAAAAAGGTTAAAAAAAAAGAAACATTAAGTATCAAAATCACTTCCTTTTTAACCTAAACAAAGAAAGCACAAAAGTACATAATTCTTACGAAAATGCTCTGGGATATATTTTATGGGGGCTGGTTGAGAGAGAGAAACAAGCAGGAGGAGAGGAAGGAAAAGGTGTTGAAAAGGATGGAAAGCAGAGACAGTGGTGAGTATTCACAGAAAGAGAAAGGAAGGCCTGAACCACAAAGACGAGAGATAATAAAATGAAATGCAGGGGAAAGACTGAAAAGGAAAAAAACGAAGGAACAGAAAGAGCAGCAGAATGTTCGATTCAGAGGAGTGAAGAGTGAGAAATGGACGAAGGAGGAGCAGAATCCATCTACTAGGGAAGGGACTTGGGGAAGGTCTTCTGTATTATTGCAGTTACTATAATCAGAGCAACACTAAGGTCGAATGAGATCAAGTACAAAGTCAGTCTAGCTGTGGATGGAGGTCCCTGCCCTTACTGCAGACTATGAAGGGCCTTGTCTCTCCAGGCAGAATTATTTTTCACTTGTGATCCCGCACAACTCCCTTCTTTCTGAATGTCATCTTTTTTTCTTTTTTTAAATTGAGATGTAATGTTCACACCATAAAATTCATCCTTAGAAAACATACAGTTCAGGTGTTTCTGGTAAATTCACAAGACTATATAGTTGTCAGCACTATCTGATTCAAGAATATTTTCAGCACCCCAGAAAGAAAGCCTGTAACCATTAGCTGTAACTCCTCATTCCCTTCTCTCTCTCCCCTGGCCCAGTGCCTGGAAACCATAACATGTACTTTTTTCTACATTTAACTTTTTGAGGAACTGCCAAACTCTTTTTCTGAAGAAGCTGCACCATTTGACATTCCCGCCAGCAGTCTATGAGGGTTCCAAATTCTCCACAATCGCACCAAAACTCTTATTTTCATTGTTTTAAAAAAAATCATAGCTGTCAGGTGGTATCTGTGTGGTTTTCACTTGTGTTTCCCTAATGCCTAATGATATTGGGCATCTTTTCATGTGATTATTGGCCAACTGTATGTCTTCCTCAGCGAAATGTCTTTTCAAATTCTTTGTACATTTTTATTGGGATATTTCTCTTTTTATTATTGAGTTTTAAGTGTTTATATATTCTGGAACTAGACCCTTATCAGATATATGATTTGCAAATATTTTCTCCCACTGTGTGGACTCTCTTTTCACTTTCTTGAAAGTGTCATTTGAAGCACAAACGTTTTTAACTTTGGGGAATCCCAGTTTATCCATTTTTATTTTGGTGGCTTGTCCTTTAGGTGCCATTTCTATGAAAACATCACCTAAGCCAAAGTCATGAAGATTGACATTGACATTTTCTCTAAGAGTCTTATAGATTTAGCTCCTACATTTAGGTTTCTGATCTATTTTTAGTGAATTATTCATGTGGCGTGAGGTAGGTGTCCAACTACGTTTTTTTTGCACATGGATATCCAGTTGTCCCAACATGGTTGAAATAGACTATTCTTTCCCCCATTGAATTGTTCTGCACCCTTTTCAAAAACTGACTGACCTTAAATGTAAGGATTTATTTCCGGACTCTGGATTTTATTCCATTTATCTACATGCCTATTCTTAAGTTCATACGAAACTGTCTTGGTTACTGTAGCTTTGTAATATGTTTTAAAATCGAGACATCCGACTCCTCCAACTTTGTTCTTTTTTAAGATCGTTTAGGCTATTCTGGCTCCCTTTAGAACCTTCATAAAAAGTTTGGATCACCTTGTCAATTTCTGCAAAGAAGCCATCTGGGAATGTGATAAAGATCACGTTGAATTTATAGATCAGTCTGGGGAGTGTTGCCATTTTAACAATATCGAGTTTTCTGATCCATGAACGTGAGATATCTTTCCATTTATGTAGATCTTTCATATCAACCAATAACTTTTAACTTTTTATTACGAAAAATTTCAAACATATAGAGGAGTTGGCATATTTATTTTATCTGTATGTCTTCAACTTACTTTGCAAAAACTTAGCAAAAAAAATATATGTATATATATGTGCGTATATATATATATATACATATATATACATATACACATACATACATATATATAGATATATATGGAGCCCTGGTGGCACAGTGGTTAAGAGCTTGGCTGCTTACCAGAGGGTCAGCAGTTTGAATCCACCAGCTGCTCCTTGGAAACTCTATGGGGCAGTTCTACTCTGTCCTATAGGGTTGCTATGAGTTGGAATCAGCTCGACGGCATCAGGCTTTTTTAAAAATATATATATGTATATATATATACACACATATATATGGATATATGGATGGACTCATTGGGGGTCAACTTGGGGTGTTGGCCTAAAATTTATGTATTTTAGGTCAACACCCTAAGTTGACCTTATCATAGAGTCCATATGTGTGTGTGTGTATATATATATATATATATAATATTTTTGCTGAGTTTTTGGCAAAGGGGGGGCTTTTTCTTCCATCGTCTCCATATAATTAATATATTTGACATAAATAACAATGATTTCCAAATACCATCAATATATCCAAATTTTATCTTATATTCAAATTTTCTCAAATGCCCTAAAATTATATTTTATTGCTGTGTTTTAATATCCAGGATTTAATTTAGGTCCATCCACTGGGTTATATTTGCTCATTATGTCTTTTCAGTCTCTTAATCTAGAGCACTCCTGTTACCTTTTCGTTTTTAATAACATTGACCTTTTAAAGCGAACAGCCAGTTGTCTTGTAGAATTTATCCATTAATTGGATTTATCTGAGTGTTTCCTTCTGGTGTCATGGAATTCATTTCTTTATCTTCTGTATTCCCTGTAAGCTGGAAGTTGGGCTGAAAGTTTGAGGAGATTTAGGTTAAACGTGTTGGGTAAGAATACTTCGCTAGTGATGTGATGTACTTCATATGGCATCATATCAGGCCCCAAATGTCAGGCTTTCCCACTCTTAGTAATGCTAATTTTGATCATTTGGCAACAAAGAAATATCAGCTACCCTGAGGTTCCTCAGATGCCTTTAAATCCCATTTGAGATACTGATTGCTGTTCACTCTTCCAATAAAGCAAAATAATGAGAAGTCTTTGAGAAAGGTATGATTGAGGGTATAATCATTGCTTCGTTGAAAAAAAAATGTATTATCAACAATAAAACATTTTAAAAGTTTTATTTTGTGTCTTAAGTCCTTTCATTATTCATTCACACACAAGATATTTAGTGCCCACTGTATGCCAGATGGAGCCCTGGCGGCACCGTGGTTAAGAGCTCAGGCTGCTAACCAAAAGGTTGGCAGTTCGAATCCACCAGCCGCTCCTTAGAAACCCCATGGGGCAGCCCTATTCTGTCCTATAGGGTCGCTATGAGTCAGAATCGACTCAACAGCAACAGATTTGGTTTGGTTTTGGTATGCCAGACACCAATTTAGACACTGAGAAAACAACAGTGAATGAGACAAAGTCCTTCCCTTGAGAACTTTGAATTCTAGTAAGAAAGACATTGGAGTTCTAGTGAGACAGACCAATGAATAAGTGAATAAGTATATTAAAAAATACAGAGAGATAAGGGCTAGGAAGAAAATAAGAGGAAAAAGGGGTAGATTGGGGGGGTGGTCTGAGAAGTGCTTGCTAAAAAAGTGATGTTTGAGCAGACGCCTGAATGAAGAAAGGGTATAAGGTAAAAAGATCTGCCAGGGTAGAGTGTTTGAGACTGGGACTATAGCAAATGCAAAAGCCCTCAAGCAGAAGCGTGCCTGGTGTGTCTGAGGAACAGCAAGGATTCCCGTGTGGCTGGGAGGAATGAGCAGGGGAAAGACTGGTGAAAAATGAAGCAAGAGAGGTAGCCAGTCATCACTTATACAGGGTCTCATAGGCCTTTTAGATTTTATTCTAAGCCACTATAGAATCATTTTAAAATGATTCGTTTTACATTTTAAAATGATCCCTCTGGCTACTGTACAGCGAATAAGCTGTAGGAGGGCATGAGTGGAAACTGGGAGACCCGTGTGGTAGACATACCCTAAGATGACCCCCAGCGAATCTCATCCTTGGGTGTGGACAGGACCTATGACTTGTTTCTGACGAACAGAACATAGCATAGCAAAGGTGATGGGATGTCAAGCTCATGATTACATTACATTATATAAGACTTCACTTTAGCTGACGAATGTGAGAGATTACCCTCTGGCCTTGAGGAAGCAAACGGCCATGGTGTGAGCTGCCTGTGGAGACAACCTCCAGTCAGGGAACTACGGTAGACCCCTACGACCTGGGGCCTCCAGCCAACAGCCAGTGAAAAGTCAGGCCCTCAGTTCTACAACCACAAGGAAATGAATTTTGTCAACCACCTAAATGAGCTTAGAAGTGGATTTTTCCCTAATCAAGTCTCCAGATGAGAATACAGCCTGCTGACATCTTGATTACAACGGTGAGTCCTTGAGCAGAGTTGTGCCTAGACTCCTGACCACAGAAACTGTGAGATAAAGAACGTGTGTGGTTTTAAGCCACCAAGTTAGTGATAATTTGTTACATTAAGTTTGTGGTAATTTGTTACACAGCAAAGGAAAACCAACATAACCAATTAGGATATTACTATAGTGGTCCAGGCAAGAAATGGTGGTGACTTGGGCCTAGCTAGCAGCCATAAAAATGGAGAGAACTGGTCTGATTTGGGCTGTGTTTTGTACACAGAGTGGATAGTTTTGCCAATAGCTTTTGCTGATAGCTTGGATACGGCATGTGCAGGACAGACAGGAGTCCAAGATGACTCTAAGAATTTCTCCATAAACACAAATACCCAGTTTATAAAATTCAATTGATTTATATTTTGCCCATCTTAGAAATCAGATTTGGTTAATTCCTGCTGACATCCTGTAGCACTCTGGGAAGGCGTGTCACGCTTTTCTAAGCCAGGCTTCTTCTACTCATATAACAAGGTTCAACTGAGATGTTTCCCTTCTCTGTAGCCTCCCTGATACAGAGGTAGTTACTTAATGTTTTGCTCCCCTAGCATGTTGATCAAAAATCTCTTGATGTCTTGTGAACTGTAATTTACTTATAGGTTTAAAGCTCCATCTCCCCCACTAGGAAAGACATATTATGTTTTTCATCTTTATATTCCCAGAGTCTAGAACAGAGTCGGGGACATCTAGGAGATATTCAAATGTTTGATGAATGAATAATTGCAGTCAGTTCTGAAGATATTTGAAATCATCAGATTAATTGGATTTTATCTGTTTCTGTCCTCTCATATGTATATAGTTGATTTCACTATACGATCAATTAAAGCAGAAATGATGCATTCTCATATATTACATGAGTAATAAATAGACTGGATTGGGCTAATTTGCCAGCGTTGACTCCAAAAATAACACCAGTCATACACATATTGTGTCTGTGTGTGGTGTGTACGTAAGGGTTGGGGGGGGGTGTTGTAAGCTAAATTTTTAAAATCTAATTTGAGTTGCAGGTCGAGCGTTTACTGTCTTGATTTATTATCCTCCAGCACTGCAAAAGGACAAAAGTAAGTAAAGTTGCTGAAAGTATTTTTGGGATTAATACTTTGACCACTTCAACCATTTGAAAAAGGGGTAGGATGGATGCTGGGTCCCTTTAAAAAAGAAAAGGAATGTTCCCATATAACAAAATATGGTATTCATGGGCTACAGTCTGTTCAAACACACCAGGGTGACTTTCCAGGCTTCAGTCCAAATTGTATGATGCATTCAGAAGCCCTGTGCCTACTCATAAAAACGTCTTAGGTCAAAGACTTTGAAAATTGTTTATGAGCTTTAACTGTCCTGAGCACTGCAATGTTGCCCATTTCATTTTGTGACAGGAGGGAGGAACTTCTACTCAATATTGAACCTAATGGACCAGCGACTATAGTTTGTTTAATTCCAGAAGACACACATGTGCGGGCACACACATACACACACACACAAACACACACAATTCCTTATGAGGGCAAGTAAACTCAAAGGGTTGGAGGGGCATCTCTGAATCAGGTTCACCATCTGCCTTAACATGCTCATTCTCTCACTCATGTAATTCTGGGAGACCCACACTCTCCAATAAATCACAAATACATAATTGCTATCACTGGGGAAAATTTTTAGCAACAAGACTTATGATCTGAAGCATGAAGGAATTTCTCTCTACTTAAAAATGAGGTTCAGAGCAGCTTACTACTTTGGTTAGAGTTTTTCACAGATTGGAACCGAATCTAAAATGCCAAGCGCAGAAGAAAGGCAGACCTAAAACCAACTGAAAGGATTTGCCATGGACAAAATCAGGAAGCAGCACAAATTCAGGCTTCTCTAGAGGTTCCTTAATCTATACTTAGTTCTTAAACAAGGATGGAATACCAGTTGATAATTGACTGACATGCCTTTACCTATATGGAGTAAGCAATGGTTAAGAGCTATGGCTGCTAACCAAAATGGCAGCATTTGAATCCACCAGCTACTCCTTGGAAACTCTATAGGGCAGCTCTACTCTGTCCTACAGGTCACTATGAGTCAGAATAGACTCAACGGCAACGGGTTTGGTTTTTTGTTGTTGTTGTTATATGGAGTAAAGCCATCCAAGAAACACTATCAAATATAAGTATGAAAATTTGACATATGGTGCCATCATCACTGTCAGAATTAGAGTATACTTTTGGAAAACGCATTTAGCATATTCACTAAGCCCCTCACAACTACATAGGTGGCTGGATTAAAGGAGTGTGCCATACAAGGCCAGGAGGAATGCCATTAAAATATGCATGCTTGTGAAATGCAAAAAAAACTCCATGGTTACAGAGTGATATTTCAGAACCAAAAAAAATGCGTAAGATACTTCTCTTGGAAAAAGCCAGGTAATTTCCAGATTTAAAATATATATATATATAAATTAAAACAAAACAAAAAATTCAGTAATATAAATTATTAACCCAGCATGGTTTAAACCAATGAACTATGCCAAATTCTCCATAGAAGTTTCTATGAAGATATTCTTACAAAGAAAGAAGACATTTTGAAAAATGTTTTCACATAGGTCTTCTAGGCAGGAAACCAGACCCATATAGTATATATATATAGCACACATAGACCATATAACATATAGACCCTGCCATTTTGTTTGCATTTAATGACTGATAAATTAAAAATTATTATGTTTTTAAATTGCTGAGCAAGCCAATTTTCTAATTTTTTTTAGCCATGTTCCAGATTTAATCATTTTAAAACATAAGATACACAGGGTTCCTGTCCTTGAATGTTCATGAGATAGTTTCTCTGTAGCCTTTGTGAGAGCTACCTTATGTGAATTTACGTTTCTCGGAACCAGATGACTAAAAAAAAATATATCTGTGTAAAAATCACCTTGACAGAACCTCATGTGATTTTTAATGCCTCTGGACGCTTAAATGGGGTGAAAGGACACAACATTTTGCTAGGAGTTTGGTGGTATATTCTTTTAGCTGGTTAGCCTAGATGCCATTGTATTCAGATAAATTCTTTAGAGGAATGAACTTCTTGGTCTTCAGAGTAAAACGAAGCCTTGCTTCTTTAATTACTAATTATTTGTTTTATATTCACTTGCCACTCCATGCTCTCCTTTGATCAAGTGTAATTAAAATATCATGACCAACTTTTCTCTCCCAAATTTTAACTCTAAGATAGGCTGAATGGAATAATAGAAAGAGCAATGGATTTGAACTCAGGAGACCTAGATCTGAATCCGGAACGAAGAGGCATAACCCCATAATAGTGGGTGAAGCAGGGAAGGACACTGAAGAAACAGAATTTTGTAAACAAGAAGACAAACGGACCAGTGGCAATCAACTTGGTATACCCAAGAAAGTTCAATCTTAAACCAACAATGGGGAAAGCTAGTTCAAGATTCATCAGAAGAGTCAGGAATTGGTGAACCCTTCTGGAAATGGGGGTGAAGGGAGTGTTGATAAGGAGGTCTGGATGGAGGATGAATGAGCAGCAGTTGAATCCCTGTAGCCTTTCTTCCTCTCCATGCCATGCAAGCTGCCTATTCCTCACCCTGGCAGATGTCTGGAACTTTATTCTCTGGAGACAGTGAAACAGAGTGTCTCTGCGTTTGGGGAATACTAGACACAGTTGAGGGAACGGCGTCCATGATGTAAATAAAAGGTTTAAGTGAGGGAATGCACAGTATTCTAAGACATCCTCTTCCCATCCGCCCAACTCTCTCCCCCAGGAACATCGGCAGTCATACCTCTATCTTCTGGGCAGGAGACTGAAGAGGTCTTCTCGGGGGAGGAGGGGAGAATCTAATCAACCTAATAGGAAAAACCCAGATATACTGACCTCAG
Source organism: Dugong dugon (assembly GCA_030035585.1). Classification (NCBI taxonomy): domain Eukaryota; kingdom Metazoa; phylum Chordata; class Mammalia; order Sirenia; family Dugongidae; genus Dugong; species Dugong dugon. Next base: position 12,079,935 of record CM057480.1, on the reverse strand, counting down.
ACTTTTTCTAACTAGGATTCAGGCAGGTTGTCCCTCAGTGAAACTCCCAGTCCAGTGGCCCTGCCCACACATTTAGAGCTTCCAATCAGCTTTATAGTCTTCCATTCGTAAACATGAATGGAAAAAAACAGTGATTATCAACATCAGAGGAAAATTTCTAATATAAAAATAGAGAACATAACAAAAAACAGAAAGAAAAAGCCAGGAGGAAACAGATCTATGTAGGAAGGAGAAAACTTGAAATTAATATTAATATCTGTAGAGAGATAGGAAAATACATTACGTCCAAGAAAGAAGAAAAATGCTATTAAAGAGAGAAAACAAATGAAAAAAGAACTTTTGGAAAATATCCTAATAGCAGAGATAAAAAATTCAATAGAAAAGTTAAAATATAAGATTAAGTAAAACCCCTAGAAAGTGGAACCAAAATGCAGATATGGAAAATAGAAAATAAAACATAAGAAAAATAGATGACCAATCATGGACTCCAACATAGGAGTTCCAGAGAGAGGAAATCTGAAAAAATAGACGGAAGGAAATTATCAAAGAAGTAATTCAAGATAATTTCCTAGAACTAAAGGCCACTATTTGCCAGATTGAGAGATTTTTACCAAGAATCAGGATAATAAATGAAAACGAATTCATGCCAAGGAATATCATCAGGAAATTTCATAATACCGAGAACAAACAGAAGATCCTAAAATCTTCCAGAATGTAAAAACAGGCAATCTGTGAAGGACCGGTTATCAGAATGGCAGTAGATTGCCCAACAGAACCATAGAACCTAGAAGATATTGAATCAATGTCTTCAAAACTATGAAAGAAAATGAGTTTCAATGTAGAATTCTGTAGCCACTCCAACTATTAATCAAGTATGAAGATAGAATAAAATCATTTATTAATATGGAAAGCTTCAAAGGATTTGCCTCCTATACAATCTTGCTCAAAAAGGAGGATATACTTCACCAAAATGAGGGAATAAACCAAGAAAGAGGAATATATAGGATTGAAGAAACTACAGGTCCAACACAGGAGAGAGGTGAAGGTAATCCCTGAGATGATGATGAAGGGAGATCCTAGGATATTAGCTCTCTCGGGTATAGAACACAACCAGTCCAGATTGGACTATAAACATAGACGGTACCAGTAGTAATCATTCCAAGAAAAAAGTTGTATCTGATAGATTATCTGCTGGACTCGAGCATATGTACAGGAGATCCATTCTTTTGGCAGAGAGTTGAAGATAAATTAAGATAAGGTAAGAAAACTGAGCAAATGAAAAATGAAGGAACTCTTAAATCCAAAGAACACAAAAAGTTATTTAAGAAAAAGTGCAGTCAGCACACTACATGGCTCGGCTGTGAATAATATCATCTGAATATTGATCTAACGAAAAACTATGCCTTAATGAGGATGTCAGGAAGTATTGTGCGTGTGGTAGACGTAGGGTAAGAGCGTTGACACCTTATCTTTCACATCAGGAAGCCAGTACATTACCTCTAAAGTGAAAAATACAGAAATAGCAGGGTAATCCTGTTACCTAGACATAGAGTGGAGAATAGTAGAAGAACAGTTGCAAGGGTATATATATTTGCCTTTGAGGAGTGGAAACTGGGGAAGGCAAGGGGTAGAAGAATTGTTCTTTTCCAAAATAAGCCTCATTTAACTTTTAAAACCATGTACATACACCACACACAGCACACCTCTTGCCATCGAATTGATTCCGACTCATAATGCCCCTATAGGACAGGGTAGAACTGCCCTGTAGGATTTCCAAGGATTGGCTGGTGAGTTTGAACTGCTGACCTTTTGGTCAGCAGCTGAGCTCTTAACCACTACACCACCAGGGCTCTATACATATATTGCTTAGATAAAAATTGTAAAACAAAAAGATCAAATGTCATACTGTATCTCCAAATCACCTCTCACAGTATCTGGTTTATAATAAACAATTAACAAATGATATTTTTTATTTGTTTTTAATAGAAGAGTAGGACAATTAGGGGTTTCTGTCGTCCTCTTACACGAGAGGAAGGCGGTGATTCACAACATGGATTCTAAAAGCCCCTTGTCCAGGAGAGCAAGACAATGCTACATCATCTGAAATTATGTGGACTTTACTGAGTGTAACTCAAGGACAGCAGGGGAACAATTGTATTTTGTTCTTATTGAATCCAGCAAGTCAATGGAAAGATCTGTGAAGCCATTTGAGTTAGAACCATATGTGCCACGCGTTAGTAGTCAACCCATGCACTTGGCCCAAGAGAAGTTTGAGATAAGTCAGAACTATGGAACAAGGTGATGAGAAAGCTCCTTCTGAGAAAGATGTGAGCAAGAGTCACCATGAAATGGGTCAGGTGCTCGCTCTTCGTGCTCGTCTGGAGTGGTTCTCAATCCTGATGGCATGCTGGATTCATCTGGGGAGCTTCAAAAAATCCTGATGCCCAGGCAACCACCTAGACCAGTTAAATCAGAATCTGCTTTTCAAAGCTCCTCAAATAATTCCATTGTAGCCAAGGTAGAGAATCACAGCCCTAAGGTATGAGTTCATGAGCCAGGGCTGTCTGCCATCCTCCAAATCTCAGCAGGGCCCAGGAGATATAGAAGCATACATGATGGGATGAGAAGTTGTGCATCCTCTCCTATACCAGGTCCAAACTGCACCTCGAACCCCATCTGCACTAACTCGTGCAATTAGATGAATTTGTCTTCTGGGCAATCTTAGGGCGTGCATTCTCAGTAGGGGTTCTTCTTCTCCTCTACTGTCCTCACTCATGCAAAGAGGAGTTCTGGTTGTTCAAAATCTGAAGCTTTGATGGAACCACATTTTGCGAGTGTGCCTCAAAGGAAAAGATCAGGCTCCATCTTTTCCCCTTTATTCCTAGCATCCAGGTGAAGTGAACTATTTCTCTGTTTCCAGGCCACTTGCTTTCAAGTGGTGGGCTCAGGCGCACTGGCCCCCTCTCTTCCAGCATCTCTGCATCTGGGACGGAGGTCTCTAAGGCAGAATCTAGCGAGTGGGGAGTAGGAAGATTTTGGCCTCAAGCACGGCCTTCCAGAAGTTATCAGGCCTTTGGTTAGCTCTTCACGAACGTAAGGACATTTTGTTCTCCATCCAGTTATTGATCTTTCTGTGCTCTCTCCTTCAGTACCCAAACCAAACCCACTGCCGTTGGATCAAGTCTGACTCACAGTGATCCTATAGGACAGAGGAGAACTGCTCTATAGGGCTTCCAAGGCTGTAAATCTTTATGGAAGCAGACTACCATATCTTTCTCCTGCAGAGCGGCTGGTGGGCTCAAACTGCTGACCTTCTAGTTAGCAGCCGAGCGCTTAACCACAGGGCCACCAGGGCTCCTCCCACCCTCAGTACAGAGCCCCAAAGTGAATGAAAGGGAGAAAAGGAATACTAAATCCTCTCTTACCAGTGATCAGTTACCAGTTGACATTGAGTTGATTCCGACTTGTGGCAATCTTATCTGAGTCAGAGCAAAACTGTGCTCCTTAGTGGTTTCAAAGGCTGATTTTTTAGAAGTAGATCAGCAGGTCTTTCTTCCAAGGTGCCTCTGGGTGGACTTGAATCTCTAACCTTTCAGTTAGCAGAGCATTTGTACCACCATTTGCGACATCCATGGACTCCAAATCCCCTCCTAGAAGCACTCAGATACAGTTTATAGGGAAACCAACCTATCCTGATGGCAAGAAAGAGGCAGCTGGAGTTCCCTCATCTCCTTCCCATTGAATCTGTAGATGCATTTCAAGTGCCGAGCAGGATATTATGTTAAGAACTGTACAAAGCTGAGAAGGAAGAACCTCCGCCAGCTCACAAAGCAGAGGCGAAATTAAAAATATTTAACAACTGGTTGGTATGGCCTGACTGAGTCCCTGAGGCCCAAACAGTAAAGCGCTGGGCTACTAGATGAAAGGTTGGCAGTTCGAACGCATCCAGAGGCACTGCGGAAGAGAGGCCTGGTGATCTGCTTCTGAAAGGCCACAGCTGTGAGAACCCTATGGAGCACAGTTCTACTCTGAAACGCATGGGGTCACCATGAGTCAGAATCAGTTTGATGGCAACTGGAAAAAAAAATGGTCCTGATCCCACACCCATCCCTCCCCTCACCCTGTGTTGCCAGAAGTTATTCCTTTTTTGCTGGATTGTGGGTGGTGGGCTAAGGAAGGTGTGGGCAAGGGCTATTCACAAATCAGCATAGAAGTATTTCAATATTTTAGCAGTAAGCGTGGTAATATCACTGTGTTCCAGCTACATATTAGCCCTGCCTCAAAGCGCTTTGGAGCGCTTTGCTACATATGCGTTATGCGTTAACGGACACAGGAAAGCAGTGAGGACTCTCAAAACTTGGAAGCAAAGTCAAGCACAGGCCTCCCGCACCACACCCTCACTTTCTCCTTTCTGTACTGAACCCTGGATTCCTCCACAGGGAGGGCTGAGTTTACCTGGGGATACCCAGCCACAGAGGGCCCTGTGTTGAGAGTCAGGGCTTGGGTCTCACAAGCCTTAGTTTGCCTTCCCTACCAGACAGGCCCTGGCTTGGGAAACCGAGAAGGAGAAGAAAATAGATATCCTTAGATTCAGCTGGAGGCAGGGAGGGTCGCAAGCAGAGCGAAGACAATTCTCTTAATTCAAGCTGCTTCAGATTACATTCGGCCCCACACACATGCAAAATGCTGCTTAAAAAATAAATGAGGTGAATTTCTCTTTACGGCTTCCCTTTCATCTCCTGGTTTCAAAGCCTTTGCTGTAAAAGATCCTTATCTTCATCGCTCATTTTTTTTTTTATCTCAGTACAAACCGAGGGCCCTAAGGGTTAAAGTTCCGTAAAGTCCTTTGAACTTTCCAAAGAAAAACAATTTAAAAAAACCAGAAAACCAATTCTTTTATATTATAAGATCTAAGTGGCTACCCAGGGACCGTACAGCCAGGATGGCTCTGATGCAAGGCCACACCTCCGCCCTGATGACGCGCTTGCTAATTAAAATCACAATTAAGACATGCAGGGAGGTTGGAGACTGGGTGACTAAAATGTCCTCACCCCAGATGCAGAGACACTCACAGCTGACTCATACAGGATACATCCAATTATCTCCAACAGGCATTTGGAAAAAAGAAAAGAAGAAATTCGAGTCCCGGCCGCCCTCCCTCCACTAACCCAGTAAACTCCATCTCTGGGTTGGTGACATGCCCCTGCCCGGTAGCTACCTCAGCAGAGCCCAGCTCAAGAAGAGCCAGCTCGGCCTCCAGTGAGTGGGAATTTTGTTTGTACACGCATGTTTCACTGAAGGAAAGTCTCAGCAGCTCCCCGGTTCCGTGTGAGTCATTGGTCGGTATGTTTGTTTTTTCGGTTCTGGGTTTGAGTCACCACTCTTCCCGCTGTTGAGCTTGTCAATTCAGGAGTGTCGACTGAAAAGAGATTAATAGAAATGTCTGTGTGATGCTTAAAAGTGGGCAACTGGACATGATCTACTTGGCAACAGTATCAGCAGTTAATTTTACAAATTGTTTGTTTCTCTGTAAACAAGTATATGGCATTTATAAATAACAGTGGGAAAGGGCACAGAGGGGGAAAGGCAGAGAAATAAATGTATAAAGGATGTGACTGAAGGAAACGGAAGTAGAGTCTAGTCAAAGTAAAAATAGACAACTGCCTGTTTGTCAGCTAGGGCTGGGATGGGCTGCAAATGTTGACCAGCCTCTGTGTGTGAGCACTCTTGTGATGCTGCTCTCTGACCCCTTTCCTCATTGGCCTGGAAGTGTGGAAGGGCAGTGAGTGGGGCAGGTAGGTGCGGCTGCCAATATCGTTGACAATTCTGGAATCTGAAAAAGCATCTTGGCTTTGAAAGGATGCCTTCATGATGTCCGTCTCTTCAGTGCTATAAAAAAAAAAAAAACAAAAAAAAAACCATTGCTGTGGAGTTGAGTCCGACTCATAGAGACCCTACAGGACAGAGTAGAATGGCCCCATAGGGTTTCCAAGGAGCAGCTAGTGGATGCGAACTGCCAACCTTTTGGTTAGCAGCTAAGCTGTTAACCACTGTGCCACCAGGGCTCCTTAGTGCTATACCTGGCGTCACTTATTCATGGGAATGGACCTCAGGACCACCCAGGCTTCAACACTGGAATCTTTGGTGCTAGCCCCTAACTCCAGCGTCAGGTTGTTGTTAATTGCCAACTCGTGGCGACCCCATGCGTGTGAGAGTTGAACTGTGCTCCATAGGGTTTTCATGGCCGTGACCTTCAGGAAGTAGATCGCCAGGGCTGTCTTTCGAGGCGTCTCTGGGTAGGTTCAAACCACCAACCTTTGGGCTAACAGTTGAGCTCTTAACCGTTTGCACCACCCAGGGACTCCTTCCAGTGAGAGGACCAGGTGCCATAACACACCAGCTTAAAAAACAGTGATCTGACAGTTTGGGCGACTCCAACAGCTAGTTTACATTTCAGTAACATTGGCCAATAAATCAAGCCATTTAAGATAACTGTAGGTGACCACAAAAACAAACACACAAAAAACAGGTCTTTGAGCTCACAGAGAGCTCAGCCTGGATTCCATTCAGGGAAGGCATTTGACCACAGGCATCCCAATCTCCCCTTTAGAAAGCAGAGAGATTGCAAATGAAGAGAGCTCCAATTTTTCCTTTGGTTTGAGTGAGGAAGTCAAAGTTTGGCAGTTTGCATCAGGTTAGAGGCTAAATACTGTGTGTCATTCCTAGTATATCTGTGTGCCCACACGTTGTCACTACATTAGGTACTTGGCAAAGCTCAGAAGAAAACAAAGCCCCTTCCGGAGCATTCCAATGCTAGTCAACCTACGTTGAGACTTGACAAAATGTTCAGATTAGGGAAACTATCTCGGCTGTCGCTCTGGGCCTAGTCACAAAGGAAGGAAGAAGTAGTATTTGATTCAAAACATTCTCATTTGGAAGAGAAAAAGTTATAATGCACATCACCACCAAGCAGAAAACAAAGTTTGTAAACTTGGAGCTATTTTCCTGGGACTTTGACATTTGAAAAGAAAAAGCTTCATTGTTCGCGGAGTATTTTTTACATTAATGTCTCAATTTCTTGTTTTTAAAGATAATCATTGGTGGATATTACAAGAACTTCCTAAACTACATATTTGCTTGTGGGGCACATACATTTGAAAGATGCCTGAGGCCTATTCCAAAACAAAACAATTAACTCACTCTCCTCATTGTGACTTTATGCTTAAATGACCTATTACTCATAGACACAGCTTAAACAATTCCCTCCAAACGATGCCTGGCTACCACCACCAACTGCTCTGACAGGGATCGCAATAGAGGGTCCCAGACAGAGCTGGAGAAAAATGTAGAACAAAATTCTAACTCTCAAAAAAAGACTAAATTTACTGGTGTGACAGAGACTGGAGAAACTCCGAGAGTATGGCCCTGGACATCCTTTTAACTCAGTACTGAAGTCACTCCTGAGGTTCACCCTTCAGCCAAAGATTAGACAGGCCCATAAAACGAATGATAACTCCCGTAGTTCAACCATCTGTAGGAGACTAAATGGGCACCCCAGCCCAAAATCAAAGATGAGAAGGCAGGAAGGGACAGGAAAACTGGACGAATGGAAATGGGGACCCCGAGGTCAAGAAGTGGAGAGTGTTGACACATCGTGGTGTTAACAACCAATGTCACAAAACAATTTGTGTATTAATTGTTTAACGAGAAACTAATTTGCTCTGTAAACTTTCACCTAAAGCATAATTTAAAAAAAAAAAAAAAAAACTCTCCAGAAAGTGAAGATATGGATTGGGATTGGTTGAACAACGTGATGAACATATTTAATGTCATTTAACTATACATGTGAAGGTTGTTGAAATGGCCAATGTTTTGTTACCTATATACTTATCACAATCTAAGAAAAAAAAAAGCTTGAAAAAAAAAGCGAAGGCATGGTATATGACTCTGGCGGATGGAGTCGTCAGTTTTTTTCAGAATCATTCTGCTCTGATCCTGCCCAATCTTGGGAACCACTTATTGGAAAAGTGACTGATGTGATGTTTTCAAATCTTATGACAGCCCATCAAATTGCTTCCATGGCAAAATGGAGGTGACTGCCCAGCTCAAAATACCCAAGGAGTAGGTTACCTGGAGTCATGTATTTGCTGTTACCTGATTCTTTAGCCAGAGCTTATCAAAACAGGATTAGAGACCTGGCCCAAGCCCAGCCAATTTGAGTGCTGAATTGGAATTTTTCAAACTGGAGTTTGGCAAAGAATCCCATGTTCTCTTGTATGAGATCATGAGGTGTGAAAATTGGAGGAATGGTTTTCCTTACCATATAGAGGAAGGCACTCTTACGAGAAAAAACAAAAAACTTACAACACCTAAGAAGGTGATATAAAGGAAGTGCTAGCTACATTTGCGTTTTTGATCCTCATTTGCCCCTAAGATAATTCAGCTCCCCACATGTCTCATTGGCATAAGATATCCTTTTTTTTTTTTTTGAAATTACACACTCTTACCGCTCTTTTTTTTTTTTTTTTGCCTAACCTACTTCAGGTTGGGTTTCTAACACAATCAAGAGTCCTGACTAAATACACAGATCCTGTTGATTGTGAAAAAACATATCAAGGTTGCCAAGATTTTTTTCTCAAAGAAAATTTGATCCGAGGGATTATAGACAGATACTTAATTACATTGCTAAGAATCTTCCAACAAATGTCTGGAGAACGCATGTGAAACACGCTACCTGGGGGCTTTTATAGGGTATAAGGCTAAGGGATGTCCTCCCTACCCCTCTAGGAGCTTACAGTCTTGATGGGGATATAATTAACTTGGTTTTCATGGGAGCTAATGTGCCTTGTTTACTATCTATCCTCCACCCTCTGCTGGCATATGAGCTACACAAAGTAGGGCTACCGGTTCTGCTTGTCAATGTATCCAAGTACCTAGAACTGTGTGTTGCAGATTGTAGGCACTCAAGAAAAGGTTACTAAATGGACGAATTAATGTTCATCTGTGTCCTATCTCTGTTGGGTGTATTAGCTCTTCATGAGTGCTCAGCTTAGCTCCAGAAAGAACAATAAAATGGAAAGAAGAGAAGACAGGCTGTAAGGTACTTCGGACAAAAAGCCAACTTAAAGATCACAAAAGAATTGTTTCTAAATTTGATAATTTTGAGAAGCCTTCGCTAACACTTCTATTTCAGTAACTGATCAGTAGATGAAACAGGAATACCTCTTTCTATCCCATCTTTATTTAATGTCTATCTGACTTAATGCTAACTATACTCCATTATACAGTCTTTCCTTCCTTTAGTAATAGAACCCATTGAGATTTAGCTGAGCAAATGAGAGCCCAGCCAACAATCACATTTCCTAACCTCGCTTATAGCTCAGAATGACCATATGACTAAGTTTTGACCAATAGGATACTGGTAAAAATGAAGTGCTACGCTTCTGAATCCTGCCTTTCAAAAGCATGAGCATGCCTGCTCCTTCCCCCAGTTTTTCTTCCTGTTGACTGCAATGCAAACATGAAGGCAAGACCTGGCTTAACCATCTCAGACTCCAAAATGGAAGCTGCCCAACAAGGGTTACAGAACAAGAAGACAGAAGGAGTTGGGGTTCATGATAACCTGCAGCTGCCTTATTAAACCTGGACAATTCACACTTGGACAGTTAACATGAAGAAAAATAAAGTTCTATTTTGTTTATGAAGCCCTGGTAGTGCAGTGCTTAAGAGCTCGGCTGCTAACCAAAAGGTCGGTGGTTCAAATCCACCAGCCACTCTTTGGAGCCCTATAGGGTCGCTATGAGTCAGAATTGACTTGAAGGCAATGGGTTAGTATTTTGTTTAAGACATTGTTGTTTGGATCTTTGTTACTGTAGCTGAACCTGTATATTAACAGTCAAAAAGTAATCTGGCCCAGAATTTTTCCTATTTTCTGTTGGCTCCCATCAAGTTTATGTCCTTCAGGGTTTGATTATTTTATGGGCTCTATTACGGTTCCCTTCCATAGGTGCAATCTGTATTGTTATAAATTCTTAGTCCTCATTCCTGTCTTGGATTCCCAAGTAGCATCAGGCTTCAAAACGAAGTTGGAGTGATCAGAACTGGTTGCTTGACTCCTGCAAACCCTGCCCTTGTGTTGCCCAATCATTCAGAGTCAATAGCCTGCAGTAGAGCATATACCTGCTCCCTAGTTATCTCCCGGGAGTTTGGTCTCTACAGCAAGATGACACTTGCCTTGAGGAAAGAGACTCTGTCCTCTACATTCTAGCCCCACCCAGGCAGTGCTTAGCACAAGGTTGAGAAATTATTAAGTGCTCCATAAATGCTTTCAACCTCTATGTTATTATCTGCACAATTCATCTGGGTCTTACATAGTGTCACAAATCACTGGTTACCATTTTGGTGGTATACCCCATCATAATCACTAAAAAAAAAAAAAAAACCAAACCTGTTGCCATCAATTCAATTCCAACTCATAGCAACCCTACAGGACAGAGTAGAACTGCCCCATAGAGTTTCCAAGGAGTGCCTGGTGGATTCAAACTGCAGAACTTTTGGTTAGCAGCCGTATCACTTAACCACTACGCCACCAGGGTTTCCTCATAATCACTGGCCAGTGTTAATATGCAAAGATGCCCAATAAAACAAGATAGCCTGTACTAAGTACCAGATGAGTGATAGAGGAGAGAGCATTATGGGAGTTCACGGGAGGTCTTAGGTGGGTTTGGCAGGGGTCGGCACCGCTCTAGGTTTCTTGGTACTAGACAGCAAATTCTCACTGGAAGGAACAAGGAATGAGCTAAGACTGTGCGAGGCCAACAAGACTGCCTCAACTGCCTAAGCTGGCCCACTGGGGAATGTCAGACGGTGTCAAAGGAGACCCTGGGTGGTAAAAATGGTTACGTGTTTGACTGCTGCCCGAAAGGCTGGTGGTTCTAACCCACCCAGAGACATCTTGGAAGCAGACTGAAAACTCTGGAGGACACATGGGGTCACCATGAGTAAGAATTGACTCGACAGCAACTGGGAAAAAAGAAACTCAAAGGACAGAGCATCAGTTCTCAGATTTCTGGTAGCAGGCAAACTTGTTTCTGGCACAAGTGGTGGGTTATATTAGCTATAGAATTTAACTCAAACCCTCATTGAAGAGCGGGCCCAACATTGCTAATTGACCTTTTGGTGAATTCATGCCCAGATGTTTGGTGCATCGGGGGAGGGGTCCCCTTTTAGTAAATAAAAACCTGGTAGTGAAAAGGAAACTCTAGTGGTGTAGCGGATAAGATCTACAGCTACTAACCAAAAGGTCAGGAGTTCAAATCCACCAGCTGCTCTTCGGAAACCCCATGGGGCAGTTCCACTCTGTCCCTTGTCCCATAGGGTCGCTATGAGTCAAAATCGACTTGATGGCAATGGGTTTGGGCTTTTTGGTGGCAGTGAAAAAGATGAGGAGCCCTAGCGGTGCAGTGGTTACGAGCTCAGCTGCAAACCCAAAGGTCGGCAGTTGGACTCCACCAGCGGCTCCTTGGAAACCCTATGGGGCAGTTCTACTCTGTCCTACAGGGTGGCTATGAGTTAGAATCAACTAGAAGGCAGTGGGTAAATGGATAAATGAAAAAGATAAGATTCGCTTGAGAAGCAGAGGTGGAGATGTCTTCACAGAAGAGTAGGGTCTTAATTCAGTTCCTGAAAGAAGGGCAAACATTAAGGTATAGAATATTCTACAGCTGGGAAGTGGGGGTGGAGGGTGTTGGCATGAACAGTGGCCTAAAACTGTTGCCATCAAGTCGATTCTGACTCACGGCGACCTCACGTGTTACAGAGTACAACTGTTCTTCACACACCTTTCTTGGCTGCAGTTTTTACAGAGGCAGATTGGCAGGCCTTTCTCCTGTAGTACTGCTGGGTGGGTTCGAACCACTGACCTTTAGCTTAGTAGTGGAGCATACACCGTCTGTGCCACACAGGGGCCTAACAGCAGCCTAGAGGCGAGAAAATGCGCATCTTGCTCATTCGGAATTGAGAGGTCATCCAGCAAGTGTAACGGGGACATTTCTGTTTATTTAACTTACTTCCCTTGCTTTTAGGAATTGCTCCTCTGTTATTCTTTGTGATTCTGATTGTCTTATCAATCACAGGGCTCTGTCCTCCCACAACAGAAATGGACTTGGGACTCCATCTGGCCAATGGAACACTCCATCCCCCTGCTCTGGAGTAGGCGGATGATTCAAGCAGAGCCGATCGGAGTCCTTTTAGGGATTTATATGATGACTAGAGGAGAAGGGATTATCGATTGCTAACTATGAAGGCAAATCTGCTGCAAAAGACCTCTTTAAATTGTTAAAAAGCAAACATGCCACTCTAAGGACTAAGGTGCACCTGACCCAAGTCACAGTATTCTCAATCTCCTCATATGCATGCAAAAGCTGGACAACGAATTAGGAAGACTGAAAAAGAATTGATCACTTTGAATTACGGTGTTGGCAAAGAATATTGACTATACCGTGGACTGCCAGAAGAATAAACAAATCTGTCTTGGAAGAAGTACAGCCAGAATGCTCCTTAGAAGCAAGGATGGCGAGACTTCATCCCCCGTACTTTGAACACGTTATTAGGAGGGACCAGTTCCTGGAGAAGGACATGGTGTTTGGTAAAGGAAAGGGTCAGCGAAAAAGAGGAGGACCCTTGATGAGATAGATTGACACAGTGGCTGCAACAGTGGGCTCGAGCATAACAAGGAATGTGAGGATGGCTCTGGACCAGGTGGTGTTTTGTTCTGGTGTACATAGGGTCGCTATGAGTCGGACGTGACTCAATGGCACCTAACAACAACAGCTATGAAGACAGTGTAAATTTAGCTGTCCCACGAGCATCCCTTCTGTCAGGAAGAAGCCTGCCTAAGAATTAAGCCAACTCAGAAGAATGAAGAGCCGTGAAGTCCTAAGGGGGTCCTGAGGACAGAGTTTGAACTCTTGAAGCCAAGTGTGCCTGAAGCAAAACTCCCCCCTTCTTGCATTTTCCACTTACAGGATCCAATCAGTTTCCTTTGTGTTTAAGCTATGTTGGGTTTGCAGCTTGCAACTGAAAGAGACCTGACTAATTTGGGAGTACTAATCAAAGATGTGGAGCCATAGTGGTGCAGTGGTTAAGTGACACAGCTGCTAACAAAAGGTTGGTGGTTCGAATCCACCAGCCGCTCCTTGGAAACCTTGTGGGGGCAGTTCTACTCTGTCCTGTAGGATCGCTATAGGTCGGAATAGACTTGAAGGCAATGGGGTTTAGCAAAGATAGGATTAGAAAGCAAATATAGTTGTCTTATGGTGGGTTTTGAATATTAGGCAAAAAAGTTTTTTCGAGGGCAATAAAATGAGCCATTTAAATGAGGAGGCTGTTGTGGTAGTACATTGGAGCCCTGGTTGCACAGTAGTTAAGAGATCAGCTGCTAACCAAAAGGTCAGCAGTTTGAATCCACCAGCCGTTCCTTGGAAACCCTATGGGGCAGTTCTACTCTGTCCTACGGGGTCGCTATGAGTCAGAATTGACTCGACAGCAATGGTATGGGGTATGGTAGTATAACCATAACAGCCTCCTAATTTAAATGGCTCATTTTATAGGAGCCCTGATGGGGCAGTGGTTAAAGCGCTCGTCTGCTAACTGAAAGGTTGGCGGTTGGAAACCACCAGCTGCTCCTCGGGATAAAGATGTGGCAGTCTGCTTCTGTAAAGATTTACTGCCTTGAAGACCCTATGGGGTCACTATGCATCGGAATCGACTTGATGGCAGTGGGTTTGGGGTTTGGTTTGGTTATGGTAGTATACGGTGGCTCAGCGGAAAGGGCACAGCCTTCATAATGTTACTCACCTGGGTACAACTTTCAGCCTTAGCCCTTCCTGCCAGTGTGACCCCCGGCAAATTCTGAGCTATTGCGTTCTCATCTGCACAGTAGGGGTGATTCCACTTACCTTGCTGGGTGGTTGCCAGGATTCAATTAAATAATATAGTGAGTAGCTAACGCAGTGTCTGGCACACAGTAGGCATAACAACTCTTCTTGTAGTGATGGTGGTAGTGGTGAGGGTGATGAGGATGATGATGTGATGAAGATAGGGAGGGCTATGCCTGAACTAGGCTGACGGGAGTGGAAATGGATACGGAAGGATGGATGTCAGAGGTGTTGCCAAGGGAAGAATCAACAGCACTGCACGTACATCCTGGGAGGTGTGGAAGAGAAAATACTCAGGATTAAAGAATAAAACACTTGTTGAATTGACTGAACCCTGAACTTTTTCATCATATGTATCCACATCACCAAAAAATAGAAAAAACAACAATAAAAACAACTCTGTGTGTACGTGTGTGTATGGGAGGGAGAGGAAGCTCAAGATCTGATTGCTTATTCTCCCTGCCCAGGGCCGGCTACATAATTTTCTGGGCCCAATGCAAAACGAAAAATCAAGGCTCCTTATTCAAAAGAGCAAGAAAACAGCTCTTGTCTTTTTTCAGTGGTCTCTCTCCATCTATCTCAGTGGTTTTTTTAATTTGCTGTTTAATGCTGTGCTCCCCAGGGCATGGAGACACTCAGGGCGAGCACAGACACTTACAGATGCCCAGGACTCTGCCTTGTGATTTGGCACATGGAGGGCACATGCTCATTCTTGACCCTTCCCACACTTGGATCCAGGTCCCATGCCATGGGTGAGGGCAGTGACGGTCACTGAGTTAGAGTGTAGGAATAGGCGGCCAAGGACTCGTCCCGGGAGGCAGGGAGGTGGCAGGGGGTGGACTGTGGGTGAGTGAGGTTCCAAGCCCCCAGCACACGCTCTGTGATCCCGTTGGACATCACTTACGAAACAACATATTCAAAGATAGCATTATGTAAATTTTCAATTTTGAGAAAATTATTTAAATGAAAATATTGAAATTAAGATTTCCAGATGGTGACTGCAGAACATTAAATCCCAAGTGTGTGGCCTCCTTCTGAGTGTGGGGCCCTCTGTGACTACATTGGTCATAAAGCCAATCCTCCTCCCATTTTCCCCAGTGGCCCCCACATCCCACAGAGAGAGGAAGAAGGGAGAATGAGACAGATAAGTGGGGAGAACCAACTGCCTTGGCTTTAATGAGCTGTCAGTAATGTCTTGCTATCCTCATTAAGCGGAAATAATTTTATATATATATATATAACAGAATAAAAAGAATAGTAGATATGCCCCATAAGACCAAAAAAAAAAAAAAAAACCAAACCTGTTGCCATCGAGTCAGTCCCGATTCATGGTAACTCTGCAGGACAGAGTAGAACTGCCCCATAGAGTTTCCAAGGAGCGGCTGGTGGATTCAAACTGTCGACCTTTTGGTTAGCAGCTGATCTCTTAACTACTGTGCTACCAGGGCTCCACATGCCCCAGACAGCTTACAAATTTCCAGTGTCCTGAGTCCAATATTGAAACCTACTGATTTAGAAAAATATTAATTTCACATTCAGAAATAATACTAACTGAACCAAAGCGCCTCCTTTGTACGGTTAGCTCAGCTGCTCACCCTCGGGGTACTACATTTTGTACCTGGGACCAATTGTTAGAATTCAGAATTATCTTGGACTCTTAGGAAGGTAGCACAGTGTGAGCACTGTATATTATACACACTCCCAGCAGAGTCTGGGCAGTGCTGTACAATGAAATGCATTAATATTTCTGCAGTAAAATGTGACTATTTATGCTAGTTGGCTAAAGACTATATAAATAGCCTCATGTCAGTCAAGGTAAGATTTTGTTTTCAAACGAGTTCAAGTGAGGCCAGATTTTGCTACCAAATGAGTTATGAGAGGATTTTCTTTTTTTTTCAGTTTGTGGAGATTTCTGGATTTTGGAAATGCAGATAAGGGTTAGTAGACTTGTAGTTCCTATTTCCATTGGTTGGCCTCCCGCTAGTCACATTCAAATCCTAATTGCAACGAACTCAGGAGAACGGAAGGAAGGCAGAGCGTTTGCTGGGAAAATGTCCTGTAATACATTGGAAAGGCCAAGAGGAAGCCCTGGGGTTTAGCCTTGCAATTTCCCTCCACACCCTTTGGCCCCAATAACTGAAAGTTACACGAATCTAGAAAATGAATCACAACTAAGGTGCGGGAGACATAAATCCCCACAAACCTCTCCCAGAGTTGTTCCTTCAAGCACTGTAGCACACCCATGTGCTACATCATCCTGGTGGTGGCTGTTACCACTCGGGACTCTAAACCGGGAAAAGGCATCCAGCTCTGCAGGGAGTATTCGTGTCTGTCATCATAGGACTGGTTGTACCTGCACTAGAGTGAGAGCCTCAACAGACTCTCTACAATACTCAGCCATGCAGGTAAATTATGTTGGCGGTTTGAATACACCCAGTGGTGCCACAGAAGAAAGGCCTGGCAATCTGCTTCCATAAAGATTAGAGCCAAGAAAACCCTATGGAACAGTTCTATTCTAGAACACATGGGGTCACTATGAGTCAGACTCGACTCAGCAGCAATGGGTTTGGTTTTTGGTTTTATCTTCAAATACACATACTAATATACTAACTATAGTTATGAGGCGGAGTTGACTCGACGGTGGTGGATTTTGGTTTGGTTTACATACAGTTCTATGTGACTCTCACGCAGATAATTCCTCCACCTCATGTTTCTCAGTATCTCTCTCGTCATGTTGCCAACTCAGTCAGTATCTCTGTAGTCATGCTGCCGATCCAGTCGGTGTCTTTAAATGTATCTAAAACCAGTTGCTATTGAGTTGACTCACGTGTGTCAGAGTAGAACTGTGCTCCATCGGGTTTTCAGTGGCTGATTTTTCGGAAATAGAATGCAAGGCCTTTCCTCTGAAGCACCTCTGGGCAGACTTGAGCCTCCACCCTTTCAGGTAGCAGCCGAGTACGTTAACTGCTGGCACTACCCAGGGTATATTTACTAGCATTTTGTGCAACCACCCTGGAGATGCTCAAATGTGCGGCCGTTGTACAAACGCTGTTCAAGGTCTTCTTTAAAGAATGTATTTTTTAAGCAATTGAATGTTGCTTCTCTAGAAGGTAAAGAAGGACCTTGCTCACACAGATCCTTCTGCATGGCAGTGCATGCTCAACCAGCTTGAAATCTTACCTTCTCTCACAGACCCAGGGCCGATATCACTGGCTCCACGAAGTCTTACCTGGTTCCCCTAGCTGGAAAGGAGCTCTCTTACATCTTCTGAGCTCTCACTGAACTTTTTCTGTATCCTCTGTAGCATCAATCACTTTTTATCTTGCCAAATTATGTCGTATCCCTAAGTAAGACCGTTCTTTCTGGAAGGCACTTATTTTCACATCTGCCACTGCTCCCAGGTTAAAACCTTAAACGGCAATTGTTGTTGTTAGTTGCCATATAGTCAATTCCAACTCATGGCGACCTCACGTGTGTCAGAGTAGAACTGCCCCATAGGGTTTTCAAGGCTGTGACCTTTTGGAAGCAGCCTTCTGATGTACCTCTGGGTGGGTTCAAACCCCCAACCTTCTGGCTAATAGTCGAGGGCTTAACCATTTACACCACCCTGGGGACTACTTAATGAATAAACTATTTTGTACCTAAATTAATTTTCTTTGTGGCAATTTAAGTTAAAAAAAAAGTCCTAAGTTTTATATTTTCTAGCAGATGCTGAACAAACATATTAAATTGTGTATTAAAGACTTTTCTCCCCTCTTCGTTACCAATATCTTGGGATGATTATTTGTGCACTTAACTTTTTTGGGATTTGCTTCCGAATAAGTTTATTCTGAGAAAAAGAATTTGATCTTAAAAAGGATCTCTGATAAATTGTTGGTGAAACTGAATTAGAGAGATACATCGAATTTTTATGCTAATAATGCGTGCCTCCTATGTTTGTTTGCCAAAGGCTCCCTCCCGCTACGAGGTATTTTTGTAAGCTTGCTATGCCAATTTTTTACAGCAACATGTTAAGAAATATTGACATAGCGGGCTTTACAAAAATACCTGGTGGAGGGGTGTTTGGCAAACAAACAGAGAAAGCGCACATTATTTGTGTAAAAATACAGAATTATATTTCAAAGAAAAGGAAATCGGATTACTCATTAATTAGTCAACATCAGTCACTACTGATTGTGCAGTAATGAAAGTAAAATTTAAAAGCAGGAGATTCCAAAAGCTGTCAGCAAATTAGACCACGAACGGAATGTGTAAAAGAATTAGGATTTAGCAATCTGAAGGGTCACAGCTCTTCCTAGAAACATAACTAACCACAGTGTTCAGAACAATAGCGTATGTAAAGGAATGCAGGTTGGAATGGATCACATTAAGTCAGAGCGTTGAAAGACTGAAATTCAAGCAAGACACCCACACAATGCCCATTATTTTTTTTTAAAAAAGAGAGAAACAATTTATTCCTCACCAGTAACATGATCATTCACTCTACTGAAATGTTAAAACTAAGGCTTAGGGTCCTTGAAATTGTTGTTGGGTGCCATCGAGTCATTTCCAACTCATGGTGACCCTGTGTAGAACATAAGGAAACACTGCCCGGTGCCGCACCATCCTTGCAATCGTTCTTATGTTTGAGCCCATTGTTGCAGCCACAAATGATGAGCAAGACAGACATGGTATTTCCCCTCATAGTCACTAAAGTTTAGGGGACTGATCTAGGCAAACAAAAAGGCAAACAATCACTCCGTGATTTACTGTCACCATGACCAACCCATCCACTCCGATCAGTGAGTCGTCCTACACTCTTCTGCCTCTAGAACTTCCTCTGCCAATCAGCCAGCGAGTCCTCAAACATATCAGATTGGTTCCCTCCCACTTTTTCCAACTATGTTCAACTTGCCGAGTTCAGATCCTCCCCATATCTTGCCTGAACAATGGGAGGTGCTTGTAACTGATGGCACTGTCTTCTATTTTCCCTCAGTCTTTCCACCCTTCATGTTACCATCAGAATGACCTTTCTACAACGCAAATCTAGTCATACCTAAAATCCTTCTAAGACTTTACCATCACCGAAAGGATAATGTTCCAAATCTCCTAACATGTAGTGCAGGGCCTTCCTGACTAAAAGGAGCCCTGGTGGCCCAGTGATTAAAGCGCTTGGCTGCTAACCAAAAGGTGGGCGGTTGGAATCCACCAGCCCCTCTGGGGAGAAGATATGGCAGTCTGCTTCTGTAAAGATTTACAGCCTTGGAAACCCTATGGGGCAGTTCTACTCTGTTGTATAGGGCTGCTATGAGTCAGAATTAACTCGGCGGCAATGGGTTTGAGTTTTTCTGACTAGCTTGTTGCCACTTCTTCAGTTTCATCCCCACTGACTCGTACTTTGTTCGTATTCCATAATTTCAATTCGCTTGTTCTGGGAAATTCACCTGGATTTTTCACCCAGCAAATACAGGGAACATTTGCTTAACTGCAGGGCTATGGAAGCTAGTAAGATAATTCTAAAGACCTCCGTCTTCAACAGTTGAGAGGGAAGCTGATCTTACACAAGAACTTAATCAGGAAGTAGACGGATACTCTTGTATACCCTACTTTATTTTTACAGGTGAGATACCGAGTCCCTGTGAGATAATTTTTTTCTACGCGCAGGTGAGCAAAAGCCTAAGTCTCCTGATTCCCTTTCCAATGCACAAAATCAGTGAAAAGAGAGCTAAGACGTTCAGACAAAAGAGTAAAGAAGGGAGGGATGGGGCATTGGTGCTTCAGTGACAGAATTCCTGCCTTCCATGTGGGAGACCTGGGTTTGATTCCTGGCCCACGCACCTCGTGCACAGCCACCACCCACCTGTCATTGTGGATGTATGTGTTGCTATGATGCTGACCATGTTTCGGTGGAGCTTTTAGACTTAGACAGACTAGGAAGAAAGGCCTAGCTATTTACTTCCAAAAATCAGCCAATGAAAACCCTGTGAATCACACTGGTCAGTGTTTCAGACTGTTGTGCACGAGGACATCATAAGCCAGGGTCATCACGAGTTGGGCCGACTGGATGACAGCTAACGACAACAACGAAGGGAGAAAGGGAATAGCCATAGGGAGAGCAGATCCAAAAAAAGAAAGAGGAGGTTCCTTCCTTTCCTCCAAACATCCCCATCCCCACCCCAATGCGTAAAAGTAAACAAAAAAGCTAATGGAGGCAGGGAGAAGAGGGATTAGCCACTCCAAAGGGGAGTAGAGACAAAAGAGAACAAGAACAGAGGCTTAGGAAATCATCTCCTCAGACAAGGGGTGGTCCAGGGCCAGGAACAAACAGCCCAGATGGTTTTAATGACCAAATTCTGCCTCATTCCTTTCATCTGACTGCAGCAGGAACTGTCACCAGTGAAGGGCCATATCCTGTTAGTGGTCTGCCCCACAGGCTCCCATGGTGCCTTGGAAGTTTCTCACTGAGCTGGGATACTTTCCCATTCCCCTAATCTCACGACAAGCTGCGTGCTTACCCACCCCCAGGACTACTCTAGTGTTCAAGACTGTGGTGGAATTTATAAGGTGAATCATCCTCAGTCTTGGAAGCCTCTTTTGGTCTTGTACATCATTTACTTTCTAATGGAAGATGCCGGAATCATGCCGGAATATGATTCCCGGATTATCGCAACCTCCTTGATAAACCAAAGAACTGCTAACAGTTGTGAGAAATACCAGCTAACATGTGGCCAAAAAGAATACTTTGAATCTACTTCACTCTAAGGAAAATGATCGGTAAAATTCATGTAGAACTTCTCTTTCTTTTCCTTTCGTAGCTCTTTCCCAATGCAAGTTGAATGTTTAAGAGATCCCAGTGTTGGGGTTATCTACAAATACCAAAATGGTCATAAAAATTTTACTCCGTAAGTAGCAAAGCAGAAAAGAAAACCCAGGAGTTCTGAAGCGAATCACTGGCCTTCCATAGACCCACTTAAACCCCTTTTCCAGCGCTTGAGTTTATGCTAGTATCATGAGATCCCAGACTATGCTCTCTTCGTGAGTTTGGAAAGAATGACTAATCCCTGTATACTATTCTTGGACTCTGTTATATTGGCCAACTTAGGAAGAATAGACTAATGCCAGCGATATTTAACATTTATAGCACATTCACAGTTTATAAAGCTTTTTCCATTTAATCCTTACAGTTCCAAGATATATCGACTTGCCCTGATTTATTCACAGCTAAGTGGCAGAGCTAAGATATAAACGCAGGTCCTATATGGTCACTATGAGTTGGAGTCGACTCGACGGCAATGTATTTGGTTTTTTTCCTGGCTTCTAAATCCAGTCTTCAGTTTTAACTGTGCGCTAGACTGTGCTATAGGGTCGCTTTGAGTTGGAATTGACTCAATGGCAATGGAGCTAGAAGGAGTAAGGGAGTCCTTGAGTGGTGCAAAGACTTAATGTGCTCGACTGTGAACCAAAAGGTTAGAGATTCAGTTCCACCCAGAGCGCCTCAGAAGAAAGACCCTGTGCTTCAGAAAAATCAGCCATTGAAAACCCTGCGGAGCACAAGTTTACTCTGACACACATGAGGTCGCCAGGAGTTGGCGTCGACTCAATGGCAACTGGTTAAGTATTGCATCAATACTAAATTAATAATAATCGTGCACGTGTGTGTGCGCGCGTGCGTGTGTGTATTGAGGGAGAGAAACAATGATAAAACAAATGCAGCCTTCTGTAGGGTTGAAATTATTTCCAGATAAGAGGGAAAATAAAAAAGAAAGAAAATAGGCGTAGAGAAGTTACAGCTTGTGAATGGAGGGAAATGGTGTTCTCTCGTCTCCCCAGAACTCACTCTTTGAGCCACTGCATTGGACAAAATCCTCGCTGCCTCCTCATATGCTCTGGCACTTCCCACCTCCTTAACCACGCTGCAGCTGCCAAGGACCGACTATTCCCTTCCCTTGAGAATGCCAGGCCCTTTCCCTGCAGCTGGAACAAGCAGATGCAACCCCAGAACGTCTGGCTTCTCCAGCTGCTTCTGGATTTGGGTGAAACCCCTGCTGCAGGGCATGGGATCAGGTAGGAGAAGGGAATGGATGACTGCAACCAGGAGTCTGGGCAGTTACAGCCTGTAGTGTGAACTTCCCCCATAGGAAGCAGGAGCTGGGCCTCCCCCTCCTTCCTCTCTCCCCTGGAATACCTTACTGTGAGAGAATACCCTAAAGCTGGGCAGACACCTGCAGGACAGCCTCTTGTCAGCATAGTACAACATCACTCCGTATGGCTTCCTCTCTTTGCTTGCCTCACCCTGCTGTTTCCCATCCTTGCTGCCTGGGTTTGGGCCTCCCAGATGAAGCATCTGCACTTTAATCCTTGCCTCGGGCTCTGTTTTCCATGCTCTATTGCTCCTATTTAGAGCTGGGTCCTGAAAGATGGGTAATATTTTGATAGCCAGAAAATGGAAAGAAAGGCAGTGTAAGTAAAGCAGAAAGGGTAACAGTAAATAGTTCGATGGAGCTGGAGCGTGGAGCAGGTGGGTGGCAATGAGGATGCAGGAAATGATATTAAGATTTAATAAAAGATAATTGGCTTGAATCCTGCTACAGAGTTTAACGTCGTTAACACTGATGAGCCCCTTTAAAAGTCCTCAAAAAAAGACTTTTTGAGGTAGGCTGGATGAAATAATAATAGTAGCAGCGATAATAATACAAACACATTTATTGAGCACTTACTATAGGCTAACCTTTGAGCTAAGCATGTTTTCATGGATTATTTAATCCTAACAATAAGCCTGTGAAATAGGCAGTTATTATCCCCATTTTGCTGGTATGGAAAATAAGGCTTAGAAAGGTGGCTAAACTTGTCCAAGGTCATACAGACTTTGAACCCAAGAAGTCTATGCTCTTTAGCCCCAGAACTGGAACTTAGCAACATACTTTTAGGGGGAAGTGTGAAGGAACAACTGGGGCCGAGAGATATTGGAAGTGGGACTACATACAGTTGAGGATTTTGACAAATTTTGCAAAAAAGAAGACAGGAAGTGGTGTGAAATGTCACCACATACATTTATTTTGATTTCTTCATTTGAAACAAAATAGTTGTGATATGGCAAGAACTGATCTCGAAGCTGGGGATCAGACAGTGATCACTATAAACAGACTTTCCTGTCCTCATGGAGTCTGCAGATTAGTGGAGGAGACAAAAATGAAAGAAAGAGTCACAAATATATCCTTGCAATCTGCTACGTACTATGAAGGGAAAGCACAGGGTGCAGTGAGGGCATGTTCCAGAAGGACATGATCTACTCTGACAGACATGCAAGCTTTCTGAAGGCTGAGTCACCTGGGAGAAGGCCAAGCTGGGGGTGTATCTGGAGACTGGTACAGAGGAACAGTATGGGCAGAGGCCCTGAGGATGGCATGATCCAAATATGTTTGGATAAACTAAACCAGGGATATTCCACTTCAGAAAATAATCCCTCTACTCAGAACCTGGCTAGCTAATGTACAACGGCTAACCAGTGGGAAAATAGCGTATTCCATTATCTTCTGAGACTTAGCACATCCACAACAGAGCTCTCAGTTGCTTTCCTCCTAAACTGGCTTCTCCAGGAGTCTTCCTCATCTTAGTTCATGGAAATCCATTTTCCCAGTTGTCTCAGGCCAAAATATTATAGTCATCCTTGACTCTTCTTGTTCTCTCATTGTCCAGATGGAATTCATCATGGCTGCCTTCATCTTCAAAATGTATGTAATGTCCCATCACTTTTAACCACTGCCAGTGCTACTATCCTGGTCCAAAAAACCAAAAACTTGTTGCCATCAAGTCAATTCCAACTCATAGTGACCTTCTAGGACAGAGTAGAACTGCCCCATAGGGTTTCCAAGGAGTGGTTGGTGGATTTGAACTGCTGACCTTTTGGTTAGCAGCCAAGCTCTTAACCAGTACGCCACCAGGGCCTCCATCATCTTTCAGCTGGACTATTGCAATTGCCTCCTCAACTGGTCTGCTTGCTTCCATTCTTATTTCCCTGCAGTCTACTGCCAACATTGATTCTGTCAAAATGTAAGTCAAGTCTCTGTGCTCAGAACCCTCCCACAGCTTCCCATCTCATTCCGAGTAAAAGCTAATGCCTTACAATTACCCACAAGGTCCTGCATGACCCAAAGTCTTTCCCTAACCTCTCTTCATACCTCTTGAGCCTCTTCCGCAACCATTCTCTTCCTCTTTTATTCCACCTCAGCCACGTTGGCCTAGTGGATGTTCCTTAAATGCACTAGACTCACTCTCATCTCATGGCCTTTGTCCTTGCTATTCCCTCTGTCTGAAAACCCTCCCTCACCCCAACCCAACTAGTACGTCCCATCCCCCTTCCCTGGTAAGCCTCACCATCAAACATTCTGTATCTTCTAGTTATTTCTTTTGTTTATTATCAGACTCTCTACCCCCATCACTAGAATATAAGCTCTACTGTGTTCACCATTGTGATGCTTCATTATCTAAAACACTGTCTACCACATGATAGCAACTCAATAAGTATATGTTAAACCAATTAATTAAATATTTTTGGAAGGTTGTTCTGGAAGGCACTTGGCTAAGAGAGGGGTCTTGTAAGCTCAGGCCCCTAAGGTTTCTTCGGATGACAGTAAAGCACAGCACTTAGATACTTTACTTCTGGGTTGGACATTGTGATGTATACATCAGATCATTCTTCAGGAATGACGGTCTTATTCCCTCAGCTGTCATCCTTTTTGAGGATTGCCTTAGCTGTAGAGAACCACTTCACTCAATATCATACCTTCCTCCCAGGGCCCAAACTAAAGAAAAACTAAACCCTACACCATCAAGTTGATCTGGACTCATAGCAACCCTACAGGACAGAGTAGAACTGCCCCATAGAGTTTCCAAAGAGTGGCTGGTGGCTTCGAACTGCCAAATTTTTGTTAGTAGCCGAGCTCTTAACCACTGTGACACCAAGGCCCAGGGCAGCCCAATCCCAATTACTGATTGATGTGGGGGTGTAAAGCCCTGCCCTTTTGCCCCAATTCAGGACCACTATGAAGGATACTTCCATCTTCAGAGCTCCTAGTAAAGTTGGCCAAGACCCTCATTAGGCCTTCATGGCAGATCAACCTCTCTGTTTGCCCAACTATGCTACATTTCCTTCCCTTCCACAAGTGTGGACCCCAAGAGAACTCCCCAGTAAACCTCCTGCACACTAACTCTATCTCAGATTCTGCTTCCTAGGGACCCAACTTGTAAGACCCTCCCAAATCAAGATGGCTCTCTGCTTCTGATATTGAAGACTCATAAATAGTGTCCCTTGATCATCCCTTTCATGATCCATGGTATATACAGTGTACCACCCACTTTTTCCGGCTCTCAGGTTCTTTGGTAGTATATTTTTACCACTGAAAGTACTTCCTGCTCGCCAGTGGGGACTTGCATAATGGCAAAAGGCAAAACAAAACATTAGCTGAGGCAAAATAGCTGGGGTATAAGGCTTGCAAGTAAGGTAGTGCACCAGGAAGTATTACTGGGTAAAAATTTTGTCTGTTTTGGCTTTTGTATCCCTAGATAAGCCTTGTAAGGAAATTTATGGTTTCCTGTGTGATAGTTAGGGAACCCCCGCGGGTTTGGTTCTTTTGTGTGTGTATGTGTCATATTTGGAGAACCAGAGGTTCCCCATGTAACCTAATGGAAGGTGCCATGAAAAACATCAGCAACCAAGGTCTAGAGGTACAGATGGGCACCCACTAATCATGGGGTTTGAGAATCTTAAAGGCTCTGTGGTATCCATGTAATACAAGCTAATAGCTCTCAAAATCCATATTACCAACCAAAAATTTAAACACACTCCATGAGTCAGCATGCTTTAATGAAAACACATGGTATCAAAAAAAAAAAAAAAATTCAAAGCAGAAAATAATTGGACCTTGAAAGGGATAAGAGGCAAAAATAGACTCTCGCCTAGAAAAGACAATTGGCCTCACAGGGCCGAGGAAGTCATTTACCTCTGAACTCACAAAATCGATGGTATCCCATTAAGGAAGGAATATAAAACATATCCAAGCAGCTCTAAAGAAAGAGGATGTTATCACTGGGGCTTGGGGAATTTCAGGGCCATGCCCAGGTAACATACACGCTTTTAACTGGGGCCTGCTGAAGACAGTTCATGCCCCTTTACAAGTATGCTGGAAGGCTGTGGTCTTCTCTGTATCTTGACATACAAAAATAATCCGGTTAATGGAGTCTAATTGGTGGGAAGAGTCAGCCAGGGTAGGGTGAAGTGGGGCAGTGACATATTTTCATGCATACTCCAATTTCAAAATTTCATAAGAATATATTTAGATTTGCTTGTTCAGTACAAATAAGGAAAACGTTTAAGGGCTATAAACTAAAACACATATCTTCTTAATGTCCTTGAACCTGGGTATGCAGGAGTCCACCCACTGAAGATGTGACTGGTGTTCCTCATCTCACACCCCGCTGCTGCTCCCTATAAAACAAACCATTTTAGATGCCACTTCTCGATGTTCTTTGCTGATAACGTAAAGGCCAAACTCCTCACCACAATTTTTTTTTCCCCAGGATAAATAGACTACAACTCTACTTTTTTTCTTTTTCTTAATAGTACTTTAGATAAAGGTTTACAGAACAAACTAGCTTCTCATTAAACAGTTAGTACATATATTGTTTTATGGCATTGGTTAACAACTCCATATGTCAACACTCTCCCTTCACGTCCTTGGGTTCCCTAGTACCAGCTTTCCTGTCCCCTCCTGCCTTCTAGCCCTTGCCCCTGGGCTAGTGTGCCCCTTTAGACTCTTTCTGTCCTATAGGCCTGTCTAATCTTTGGCTAAAAGGTGAACCTCCGGAGTGACTTCATTACTGGGCTAAAGGGGTGTCTGGGGGTCGTACTCTCAGGGTTTCTCCAGTCTCTGTCAGGCCAGTAAGTCTGGCCTTTTTTTGTGTGTTAGAGCTTTGTTCTACCTTTTTCTCCTCTATTGTGATCCCTGTCAGAGCAGTCAGTGTGGTAGGCAGGAACCATCTAGTTGTACTGGACTCAGTCTGGGGGAGGCTGTGGTAGCTGTGTTCTATAAGTCCTTTGGACTAATCTTTTCCTTGTGTCTTTAGTTTTCTTCATTTTCCCTTGTTCCTGAAGGGGTGAGACCAGTCCTCATCACAATCTTGAAAGCCTTTCACGAGCTGGCTATAATCAAACCCTCCAGGTTACATTCCAGTTATTGGAACATTTTCTCTCCTCCTTGCCCTCATCTTTCGGAACCACTTCCTGTCCCCTAAAGAAGCTAGGCCCTAGCTCGGTTTTCTGGTTTTGCATTGCTAATTACCCTTTCCCTCTTCCTCTAATCCTGCCCCAGTTTAAATGTCACCTGTCTACCAGCCTTCTGACACTCCACATTCCAGGCATAATTCATTGCTTCCACCATTGTCCTCATGTAATACCTTATTCTAACTTTTCTAGCAATGTGGTAATTTTCTTCTTTTTGTTTGTTTAAAAAAGTTATAATGCTAATACAAGACTGTGCAAAAAAAAAATTAAAGTACATAGAACAGGAAGCGTCAGTCCATTAACCCATGGTTATGTTTTGATTCAGAAGCTGACTGGTGGGTACGGGAGGAATCCATAGGTATTCATTATCCCATTGCCATTGAGTCAATTCCGACCCATAGAGACCCTAGAGGAAAGGGTAGAACTGCCCCATAGGGTTTCCAAGGCTGTAAATCTTTATGGAAGCAGACTGCCACATCTTCTTCCACGGTGCAGAGGGTGGGTTCAAACTACTGACCTTTTGGTTAGCAGCCCAGCGCTTCACAACTGTGCCACCAGAGATCCTTGTATTCATTATATTATCCTATAAAACTTTTTATATCTGAAATATTTTGTTAAAAAGCAACAGACTTTTCTTTGTCATCCATCCTCTTCGCCAGAAATAAGTACTCATTTTTCTACTTTTTGCTATGCTTTCAAACATATAAATATATACATAGACACACACATGCAACTATTTTTTATACCAGTAAAATCACACTATACCTAATGTTCTATAATTTATTGCTTACCTAACATAGACATTTTCCTATGTTCTTACATATGTTGTTGGTGTTAGTTGCTGTTGAGTTGGCTCTCACGCATGGTGACCCTGTGAACAACAGAACAAAACATTGCCCAGTCCTGCACCATCCTCACAATCATTGGTATGCTCGAGTCCATTGTGGCAATTACTGTGCATGTTGAGTGCCTTACAACCTAGGGGGCTCATGTTCCAGCACTACATCAGACGATATTCTGTTGTGATCCATAAGGTTTTCATTGGCTAATTTTCAGAAGTGTATCTCCAGGCCTTTCTTCCTAGTCTATCTTAGTCTTGTCAGCTCCACTGAAACCTGTCCACTGTGGATGACCCTGCTGGTATTTGACATACTGGCGGCAGAGCTTTCAGCATCACAGTATCACATGGCTAACATAATACGACAAACTGACAGGTGGGTGGTGGTCTTTACATACAGAGCTACCTTTTTCTCTTTAATGGCTATGTAAGTATTTCAGTGTGGATGCTCAAAATCACTTATCCATCTCTCCTCGCTCTCATATGCACTTAGGTTTTTTCAAGTTTTCCAGTTGTCTGTTTACATATCTGTCTCTCCCCTTAAACTTTTTACTCCTTCACCTTAAAATATGGGATGTAGAAAAAACATTTAGCATTATGTCTGTCCATAAAGAGGAGCTATATTCCTCCCTCTCATAGACACGTGGGTTTTTTCAAGTTTTCCAACTGTCTGTTTACATATGTTTCACTCACACTAAACTTTGCACTCCTTCACCTTAAAATATGGGATGTTAAACAAACATTTAGCGTTATGTCTGTCTATAAAGAAGAGCTATATATACAAGAAAAGGTTGATGTTAACTGAAAGCAAAACGAGGTGAGAGTTGAATGAGTGATGACAGAGGGGTTTAGAGGAGGGAGGGAGTGGCAGGCTGGGACAAAGTCAGTCAACAAAGAGTTAACAGGAAGTGGGATTTAAATTGAAGGTGGTTCACCAAAAATAAAATAAAATAATAGATTTTAAAAAACTAATAAATAAATTGATTGAAGTTGGGTAGGGATTAGGAAGAGGGGGCAGTGATGGGTCAGTGGTAGAATTCTTCCCTTCTAAGCAGGAGAGCCAGGTTCTGGTTCAATTCCAGGACAGCACCGAATTTTTTACTCAAATAACGTGCACCTTCTGCGTCTGTTTGCCAGCTGCACCCTCACCCTTTGAGGTATTTTCGTAAGTGCAATATGCTAATTATTTTTCACAGTAACAGATGGAAGAGGATTGGCATGACTGCGCCTGTTAGGGTACCTCGCGGGAGGGAGGGCACAACTGGCAAATAAACTCAGAAGGCGCACGTCATTTGTGAAAAAATATGGTACACTTCATGCATAACCACCACTGTCTGTCAGTGGAGGCTTACTTGTTGCTAATGATGTTGAATAGGTTTTAGCGGTGCTTGTCAACTAAGACAGACTAGGAAGAAAGGCCTGGCAATCTACTTCCAAAAATCAGCCAC
Source organism: Dugong dugon (assembly GCA_030035585.1). Classification (NCBI taxonomy): domain Eukaryota; kingdom Metazoa; phylum Chordata; class Mammalia; order Sirenia; family Dugongidae; genus Dugong; species Dugong dugon. The sequence continues at coordinate 12,050,454 of CM057480.1, read as the reverse complement.
TGAAAATCTGATGGATGACAAAGGTCTAACCTGTAACTACTTATGGGGATGGCGCAGGACCAGGCAACATTTCATTCCATTTTGCTGACTCAATAGCAGCTAACAACAACATGGATTAGGAGGAAAGGGCTATTCTAGCCCTTCTCACTTATTAAATAAAGAAGCAAGCTCAGCCTGCTAGTGCTCATCCCTCAGCAGCCTGAGCGCTTGGGAACATGCCCACACTGACGGCTGGAGGCTTCCCCAGCTACCCTGCTTTAGCCTGGGAGAGCATTGGAAGGGAAGACAGAACCGCTATTAAACAGGGCTTCCTAAGAAGAAGGGTGAGTGTGTGTGGTGTGACTCCCAGTCAGGCCCTGGCCAAAAAAGGCAAGGAGGCCTGGCCTCCAGGAGCTCACATTCCAAAAACAGCCTTTGCTTGTAGAAAACAAGTGAGCGCCGAAGGACTCACAGGATGGTGGTATGAGGGTCCCCTGCATGGCCACTCGTAACGATTCTTCCTCCCTCTGGTACAGAACATGTCATGGAGCATTACAGTGACCTGTTTACCCTTCCACGTCCCCATCTATGCTGTGTGCTCATCTCAAGAACCATATCTGAGGCACCGTAATTTCTCCTGCAGCATCTACCACCCAGAGTAACCGAGCGTCCGATTGCCGAATGAATAAACAAACAGTGTTAGAAGCTACCTGTCCTACCTGGGGCTCCCCCAGAAGCACACCCTGAAACAAGGACTCCAGTATAGTAGTTTATTTGGGAAGGGATCCCAGACACACCAGCAGCGGGGAGGAAGAGTGAGATGAGGAAGGGAAGGAAGCCAAGAGAGGCTGTGTTAACAAGCAAGTTACTTCTCGGGCACTGGAGCTTAATCTTGCAGGGTAACTTTGGGAAATGGTGCAAAACATACCCTCAGAATTATCCCACCCCAGGGCAAGGCAGCTGAGATATTTATGTACCAACTCCTCAGAGTCACTGGTTGAGGTTTGCTCCCCTGAGCAGAATAATTTCCCAGCTCTTCCAGGCTGCCACACACAGGAGGACAGGGTGGCCTGCTATGGTTCCAGAAAAAACCCTCCAGCTCTGAGACACAGATGCTGGGAGGTGGCAGTTTGCCAGAGCACACTAAAATAGTAAAGTCTGAGGACCACGAGAAGCGCACAGCACTAGCTACTCCACCTTACAGGGTAAAATGTCCACGGGAAACCTGCATCTCCTCTACAGCATTTGTGACAGGCGGTCGTGCAGCCATCCATCCCAGAATGCACTGAAGTAACGGGAAACTTTTAGCACATTCCAGGGCACGGGGCTTCACCGCTGGCAACTCCACTCGTTAAAAGTACTGTCCTAATATTCTAATATCTCCCATGTATCCTAATGTCTCTCTGTCTCTAGCTTCCCCTCAAAGCTTCTTTCTAGTCCAGCCCTCGGAGCTACTCAGAACATCTAATGCCTGTTCCACATGTCAGCTTTTCATATCTCTGAAATGAGTTACAGTAGTCCCTCTGCAGGGGTCCCTGGGTGATATAAACAGTTAAGTACTCAACAATTAGTGGAAGGGTTGGCATTTCAAACTCACCTAGGGGCACCTGGGAAGACAGGCTTGGCAATCTGCTTGCGAAAACCCTATGGAGTAGTTCTACTCTGCACACACGGGGTGGTCATGAGTCGGAATCGACTTGACAGCAACCAACCAACAACAGTCCCTCTGCCCACCCACGGTTCCCTCTCCTTTTAAACATCTCCAGGTCTTTCCACATACGCCTCTCATGACTTGGCTGTGATCCCTGGCCATCCCTCACACACCTGATACAAAAAAAAAAAAAAATGGAAAATTATATACCTTGAGTTTCTACTAAGGACCATACACTAAGTTTCTTACAAATAATAAGTTATTTTCATACACAGGCCAATAACATGGCACTCCTTCAACCATAGTCTTTAAATATGTATTCACCACATAGTGAGAGATAGGCTGGAGTGCTCAGCCTCCCCTTGACTGTCCAGCATACTTCAGCTCTGGTCCCAGACTTGCAGATACCCACAGCAAAACGAAAGCCGTGTAAGTAATTGTTGCACTCTCTCCAAAATGCAGATTAGGCACTAGAGGTTCTCTTCCCTATGCCCACCCCAGTTTTTTTAATGAACATCTTCCTTCCAACTGTATATAGTATTTTTCCTGAATAGACTAGGGGGAAATGTGATATTCTCCATCTTGTTATATTTCTAGGGCTGTTTTTATATTGAGCCCTCCTTACCAATGACCCTTCCCAGCTGAAGCTCAGCTCTCCTGCCAATGTTCATAATCCCCTATGTAATCCTCATCACACCCTATTCTTTCTGTATAGAAGAGTATTTTAGGCTAGGTTCTCTAGAGAAGCAAAACCAGCAAAGCGTATATATATATAACCCGTTGCTGTTGAGTTGATTCTGACTCATAGCGACCCTATAGGACAGAGTAGAACTGCCCCATAGGGTTTCCAAGGAGCACCTGGTGTATTCAAACTGCTAACTTTTTGGTTAACCACCGAACTCTTAACCACTATGCCATCAGGGTTTCTATATGTATGTATATATAGAGAGAGAGACAGAAAGAGAGAAATTTATCTCAAGGAAATGGTTCATATGGTTGTAGAGGCGGGAGGCTTTTCCTGACTCATGTAGCTGCAAGGGGCTGGCTGACAAACCTAAGATCGACAGGTCGGACAGTATGCCACTGGCTCACAGGCTTTGGAGGCTGATGAATCCCAAGACTGGCAGGTAAGTTGCTAGCTCAAGTCCCAAGAACTGGAGGTCAACCACAGGGTGCAGGATTCAGAGCAAGCCTTGCTGGAACATCCATTTATATACTGAAGGCAGGCCACATCCCCAGTCAAGTTCCCTTTCGACTGAATGACTGCTGTTATGGATTGAATTATGTCCCCCCAAAATGTGTGTCAATTTGGCTAGGCCATGATTCCCAGTATTGTGTGATTATCCACCATTTTGTCATCTGTTGTAAATCCTACCTCTATGATGTTAATGAGGTGGCAGAGGTGCCAGTTATGTTAATGATAGGACTCAATCTATAAGATTGGATTGTGTCTTGAGCCAATCTCTTTTGAGATATAAAAGAGAAAAGTGAGCAGAGAGACAGGGGGACTTCATACCACCAAGAAAGTAGCACCAGGAACAGAGCATGTCCTTTGGACCCAGGGTCCCTGTGCTGAGAAGCTCCTAGACCAGGGGAAGATTGATGACAAGGACCTTCTCCCAGAACCAACAGAGAGAAAGCCTTTCCCTAGAGCTAGTGCCCAGAGTTCAGACTTCTAGCCTCCTAAACTGTGAGAGAATAAACCTCTGTTTTTTAAAGCCATCCACTTGTGGTATTTCTGTTATAGCAGCACTAGATAACCAAGACAGGTGCTCATAGCAGATCCCATCATGGAGTTGATTACATCATTGCATATCTGCCAAATTATATCATAACTGCCAAACCACTGAGAATCATGGCCCAGCCGAGTTGATACACAACCTTAACCATCACAAAGAAGAAACTGAGGCTCAGAGAAGTTAAGAGATTTGCCCAAGCCCATACTTGGCTGGAATTGGACCCTAGGCCTGTCTGACTCTAAGCTAGCTATGTTGTTTTTTCCCCTGTTTAGGAGTCATTCTTCCTTCTTCTGGTAATAGTGCACACACCATTTTTTGGAAACCATTCCTACTCCCTCAATCTTTGTCGGTTGGCTAAGGATGCCTCCACTTTCGGTTCCAGAGCAGATCACTTGACCCAAGTCAATCACTGTACGCTCCCCTTGGCCACAGTTATTGGTTCAAAGATAGGCACATGACCAAGTCAGTTCACATTTTAATCGGAAGAAAACAAGAAGCTCCTCTTTCCACTAGGACTACCAGTTGTAAGGGCGATGTGAGCCTGAATCCACCAGAGCTACTGCATAGAGCCCAATAATGGAGCCATCAAAGAGGACAACTGAGATAAGGATAGAGAGAGGATGAGTCCAGATGATGTCACTTGAGTCCCTAGATCCAGCTGAACCTGAAACCTATTTATCCCTAGACTTTTCAGTTATAGGGTCACTGTCTCTCTCTCTCTCTCAGCAAGTTTGAGCTGGTATTTATTGCTTGTAATGAAACAACCAAAAGAATCTTAACAAATTTGGACTCCTCTCCACAAGTTCTTCCCACTATACTACCAAAAAAACCAAACCTGCTAACATCGAGTCAATTCCAACTCATAACGACCTTCTAGGACAAAGTAGAACTGCCCCATTGGGTTTCCAAGGCTGTAATCTTTACAGAGGAGCCCTGGTGGCAAGTGGTTAAGAGTTACAGATGTTAACCAAAAGGTCAGCAGTTTGAATCCACCAGCCACTCCTTGGAAACCCTATGGGACAATTCTATTCTGTCCTCCAGGGTCGCTGTGAGTCAGAATCAACTCAATGGCAACAGGTTTAATCTTTACAGAAGCAGACTGCCACATCTTTCTCCCACAGAGAGGCTAGTGGGTTTGAACTGCCAACCTTTCTGTTAGCAGCTGAGCACTTAACCACTGTGCCACCAGGGCTCCTTCCACTATATTTCCCAGGCTATATTTTGGTATACACACACACACACACAATCATTTATTTTTGTAGAGTACTTTATAAATCACCTTCAGATCCATTTATTCTCACAACAGTCCTCTGAGATAAGCTAGATAGGTACTAAATTGCTATAGACATTTTTATAAACAAGGAAACTGAGACTCAGAGAGGCTAAAGGACTTGTCTAGATTACACAGCTAGCCAGTGGGTGGCAGGTCTGGTATAAGGACCCAGATCTCGTGGTTCTTAGGCCAATGTTCCTTCCATTATATCTTGCTGAATTTCTAGGTTCTTGTCCCATCTTGGTGACCAACAAGATGTGTAATCTTTCAAATCAGCTCACCTCTCTGGGCTTCCATTTCCCGTCTGTTAAATGAGGGATTGGAATCTGTCTTAGTCATCTAGTGCTGCTGTAACAGAAATACTACAAGTGGATGTCTTCAACAAACAGAAGTTTATTCTCTCACAGTCTGATAGGCTAGAAGTCCAAATTCAGGACATCAGCTCCAGGGGAAGGCTTTCTCTCTCTGTCAGCTCTGGAGGAAGGTCTTTGTCATCAAGCTTCCCCTGGCCTAGGAGCTTCTCAGTGCAGGAACCCCAGGTCCAAAGGACGCGCTCTGCTCCCGGTGTTGCTTTCTTGGTGGTATGAGGTCCCTCCCGTCTCTCTGCTTGCTTAAAACACAACCTAATCTTGTAGACTGAGTCTTGCCTCATTAATATAACTGCCTCTAATCCTGTCTCATTAACATTCATAAAGGTAGGATCTACAACACGTAGGAAAATCACATCAGATGACAAAATGGTGGGCAATCACACAATACTGGGAATCATGGCCTAGCCAAGTTGACACATATTTTGAGGGGGGACACAATTCAATCCATGACAGAAACCATAATTTCTAAGCGCCCTTCCAGAACTTGCATTCTGGTGGTCTATTGTTTTGCTTCAGAGCTGAACCTAGGATTGGCCTGGTTGGCTCTAAGTCAAGGACCTTGCTGGGAAAATGTCCCATTGGCCAGAGGTTCTATTCAACACACACACACATGCACACACCTATCTAAGGGCATTAAAGTTTCTGAAGTTTCTGTACTGAGAAGAAGCAAACATCATCAGCAACAACCCAAGAGTAATAAAATAAGTGTGTAGAGGCCCTGTACCCCATCTGCTCTCTTCCTGTTTAGAAAAAATGCTATGTGCTATAATCTTTTTGTCTCTCAGTCCTCAAACAAAATGAAATAAAATAGGCTTTGTGTGGCTGCATTCCCCTTGATAATGAGGAGACGACACCCTCTGAGTCTGCCCTGAGTCACTTGTTTGCCTCTGTGTGGGGCACTTGAAAAATCTGCCTCCCCAGCTCCCAAAACTTTTCTCAGCCTGACTTCCTAGGTGTGGGTACAAGGTTCAGACCCAGCTCCCAGGCCATCCAGGTGCTTGCCCAGCCAGGGCCTATGGCGTCTAAAGACCTCGGACAGGGAAGCAATGTGGCCACATACTGATATATCCATGAAAATTTAAAGTCCACTCAGAATACCTGTTTGTTGTGGGCATCTCTACAGCCTTCCTTGCTTTGCATGTTCCCTTAATCATCCTTGGCATTTACTCCATCCTGGATTCTTTCTTTTTACGAGGTGCTTTTTAAAAGGAATGGGACACAAAGCATGTTTGCCTTATTACATTTTGCTGAATCCCGACAGTCCTTCCCAATGACCTACAACCAAGTGATCTGTGAGAACATCAGGATCATCTTCTACCAAAGAACATTTCTGAAGAGAAAGTGCCCACACCATGCAGCTCACCCCCCACAATCATTGTTTCAGCCACTTCATTTGTAAGGAAAACATTTTGTCCTGACAGGTCAGCTCATGTCCTGTACCTTGTCTGTTCTTTGGAAAATTCATATTACACTGTCACGTGGTCACCCTTTAGTATCTCAGATGTTATTTCTGAATTCAGAATTAGTTTTAGTCAGTAGGACTTTAAGCCTATCGCTGGGGTGGGAGGGTGGGGTAAGTACGGAGGTACGTAGAGACATGTTCCAAAACTCTGAAGCCAACAAAACAACAACATCAAAGCTTCAACTCATTGTTTAATTTATACTAAGGTGGGACACAGTCCTCAGTGTTTAGAAGAAAGGCAGTTGGCACAATTCTGACTTTCTTAGGAGTCAGGTGTTGGCCGATTATTGATGTTTGAGCTACTTCAGAGAGAACCTTAATGATAGCTCCATGCTTTGAGCACCATGTGCATTTTTAATAGTCTAAAACAGAGTGGGATAAACCTCCCAGGTAGATTCCCTGCTTCACAAGCTGACAAAAATCTCCCAGAGTTCAGAAGATGAACATTGGGGTACTACATTACTACAAGAACCCCTTCACCGTGGCATCTGTCTGTAGAAGCCCCAGCCCCAGCCCTGCCCTATATCTCAAGCCCTAGAAGCTCTGGTTGGATGCAGGGAAATCCCTTTATTTGAACATCAGACACTTAATCCACGGACCATTGGAGAGGTAGAGACCAGGAGTACTCATGGAAAAGTCGGCCCCAGAACAATGCCTCCTGTAAATTCTGGGTAACCACAATACCAGCTTGCTGTTCTCTGATCAGGCATTGATCCAGGTTTGTTCCTCAAGTCCCCCAAAATAACTCCCTGGCCTAATCCAACCCTGCCAATCCTTTAAGGGTCAGCTCAAACCCCATGATCACCTCTTCCACGAAAACATTCCCAATTACTACTGTCTAACCACAGCCTGTGGTTTTAAGTCTCCTACTTCCTCCTTCTCAGCCAGAATCCAATTCAAACTCCCTACACCTCAGCCTTGTTCTTGCCCTATACTTAGAAGCTTTTAACCTCTTCCTGTTTCTTGTTATTCTTCCTAACTTGTTTCTAATCTTCAGGGCTCTAGGCCTTGTGTCTCATCCCCTGCTTCTGGCCTCACACGTGTCGCCTAGATCTCATACCTGACATGGCTCCTCTGGAAATTACCAGAGCTCCCTTCTTTGGCCTCCCTGTTGGTACCTGCCTTTTGGGTTTTGTCTGCCAATGGAAGACCTGGGTACTCTCCCTGACTCATTTCAGTTCCTGGGAACGCACTCTAATGTTGACGTCTATGGCCAGCTAGTTTCTGCTTATTTGTAACTTCTCTCTCTGACATGTATTTAATTATTTGTTCAGCCCTACTATATACTGCAGAGCCCTGGTGGCACAGTGGTTAAGAGCTCAGCTGCTAACCAAATAGTCAGCAGTTTGAATCCACCAGCAGCTCCTTGGAAACCCTACGGTTCAGTTCTATTCTGTCCTATAGGGTTGCTATGAGTCTGAATCAACTCGATGGCAACAGGTTAGGGCAGAACTTAGAAGTATTAACTAAATCTTTATGCACTAGTATGGACTCTTATGAGGAGCTCTGGTTGCACAGTGGTTAAGTGCTTTGCTGCTAACTGAAAAGTCGGCAGTTTGAAACTTCCGTAAAGATTACAGCCTTGGAAACAGTATGGGGCAGTTCTACTCTGTCCTATAGGGTTGCTATGAGTTGGAATCGATTCGACAGCAATGGGATGAACTCTTATACCTGGTCCTAGAATGGTGTGGGAGTATTGGAATAAGGTGGGGTGGGAATTGAGGAAGAATCCCCAGAGAACCCTGGGTGTCCGTGCATCAGTACACCACCTGGCATACAGTAAACTCTCAATAAATGCAAGCTAAAAAAAGAAAGAAAAAAATAGAGAATTGACAATCAACAGATGGATCACTGATCCTTCTGGGTGATAAAAACAGGCTGGGTGGGGCAAAGGCCAGCTGCTTACTCATTTCTTACAGGTTTTCCAGGGTTTAAGTCTGCTGTGTGCAAGATCCAGATTTCAGAGGGGAAGATGGTCCGTTGCATTTAAGTGGAAGGGCCTATGTTTCAGATGGATCCAGGGACGTATTGGTGAGGCCCATGTCTCCTAGATGCTATTTGTTTCAGAGACTCATTGTCTTTAGTGTAATCATCCTTCAAAATCCAGTTTTTCCCTGTGGTTTAAGAAGACTGTGGGACCCAAACTACTTAAAGGTTATGCTGTCTATACCAGGGGTTGGCAAAGGAGCTATGGGCCAAATCCGGCCCACTGCTTGTTTTTATAAATAAAGTTTTATTGGAACACAGCATGCCCATTCATTTATGTATTGTCTGTGGTAGCTTTCTTAATACAATAGCAGAGTTAAGTGGTGTGACAGAAACCACATGGCCTACAAAGCTTAAAATATTTATAATCAGACCCTTTACAGAAAATGTTTGCTACTTCCTGCTCTATATCCTACACTTTAGGGCCCAAATGATGTCATTTTATAAATTATACGTGCTTTTGTATCTTTCACCACCATAATTTCATTTCTGTTGCAAGAAGTATAATCTTGAGGGTTAGGATCAATCATATACTTCTTTTGTGTTTATTAACATGGCATTCAAGGCCTCCTCAGTCAGGCACCAACTACTCCTCCAGCCTTATCCCCTTTCGCTTTCCTACTTTTCTAGTCTAGTTAAGTCAATCACTGTCCTGAATTTTCCTAAGTACAGCTCTTAAACCAGCTTCCATTTTTTTTGCCAAGTGGGGGAGGATGTAACTTCTTCCTTAATCTCTTTCTCAAAACTATGGTGACTTTTCCTGCAACAGCCTGAGACCAGAAGAACTAGATGGTGCCCGGCTACCACCAATGATTGCCCTGATGGGGAACGCAACAGAGAGTCCCTGTTGGAGCAGGAGAAAAGTGGGATGCAGAACTCAAATTCTAGTGAAAAGACCAGAGTTAATGGTCTGACTGAGACTGGAGGAACCCCTGAGTGCATGGCCTCCAGACTCTCTGTCAACCCAGTACTAAAACCATTCCCGAGGCCAACTCTTCAGTCAAAGATTAGACTGGACTATGGGACATAAAATGGTACTCGTGAAGAGTGTGCTTCTTAGCTCAAGTAAATACATGAGACTAAATGGGTAGCTTCTGTCCGGAGGTGAGATGAGAAGGCAGAGAAGGTCAAGAGCTGGTTGAATGGATATGGGAAATCAGAGATGGAAAGGAGGAATGTGCTGTCACAGTACAGGGAGAGCAATTAGAGTCATATAACAATGTATGTGTAAATTTTTCTGTGAGAGGCTAATTTGAATTGTAAACTTCCACTTAAAGTACAATAAAATGAAAAAAAAAAAAAATAACTATGCTGACTTTTCAAGTACCAGCTCAAATCCCATCTCCCTCACAATATCTACCTTGACACTCCAGCCAGAAGGCATCTCTCCCTTCTCTGACCTTTGTCAACAGTCTCTGTCCATGCTTCCTGAATGACATAGTATAATCTAGTATAGGGGCCCGTCTACATTCAGGAGGAGGGATGAGAATCAGGATCAGCATAAAGCTGGTTCCTACGAGGTGGAGGTCAGACATACCTCCACTCTCCAACTTTTTCACCATTTCTGACCCCAGCCATCCTCCCCACCTCACTCTCTACTTCTCTGCTGGGTTCATAATTTGTTGCAGTGGCCACACAGAACTCATAGACCATACCCATACTCACGATTATGGGGCTTATTAGGGAAGTAACAGGCTATAACTCGGGATCTGGATCAACTTGGAAGTAACAAGATACAACTTAGGAGACAGTTCATGAATCAGGACAGCATCCAACCAAGCCAGCTCTCAGTTTTTCTTGGCCGAGCCTGCAGGCAGGCCCTTCTCTCGGCCATGCCAGCTGATGACCTCTGCTGCTAGGCCCATCTTGGTCTCTGCTCTGCTCAGGCAAATGTTATAGTCTTTAGCATGGCCAGCAAGCCTCTTGGCCAAAGGCACTCAGGTGTCTCTCTCTCTGTCTGTGGGCTAGCAAGCCCACCACGCTGTCTTGCACCAGTCTCCAGTGTTAAAAGCTCCTTTTGGGCCTAGCAGGTTCTCAGTGCAGGGCCTCTGGGTCCAAAGGACACATTCCGCTCCAGACTCTTCTTGATGGTAGTGAGGCCCCCATCAATCTCTGTGGGATTGGCCCTTATGTTCAATTTCAAGGCATGGCCCTTCCTGTTTGGCTACAAACTGACCAATTCCCACAAAGTCACTTAATCCTTATTGAGTGATTTTACATACCTTATTTGCATAGTAAACTGACCATTCCCTGCGAAGTTCATGAAATAGACCAATCACAGGGTGAGCTGTGGCACAACGAATTATTTCTGGCAGAATTATAAACCCAAGTCCAGAAAGACCATATACAAAGAGAAACCCATTGCGCTGCACATATAATTTATTCTTCAGAGTTTTGGTCCATGTCTGGTCTCCCCAAATAAGCAGTTAGAGTCTGGTGGGCAGACTCTCTGTCTTGTGATGTTGTCTATTGCCTCCCCCGTCCCCCACTTCACAAACTATGTTCATTGCACTCTTAGTAAATGCAGTTGCGGCAGTGGATAGGTTCTGGCCGACCACAAACACAAATTTCGATGTATCTGGGCATGTAAAATTAGTGCATACAAGAACCCATTTGCATGAGTTACTTTGCATGAAGGGGGCAGCATTCCAAGAGGAAGTTAAGTGTATGATGCAGAGGATGGCATGCTTTTTACAACCAAGGAGAGAGGGAGCTATTGCAAAACCAGAAGGAATAGCTTTATGAGGGGCTTTACAGCTCACAGGACACCGGCAGTACGACTTTGGAGCCAAGTGATGGTGCAACATAGAGTTGAGGTCCTTCTCCCCATTTCTGTAAGAAGCCATATGGTTCTAACAGAAGGGGGACTAGAGGGAATACTGCATTATTTTGTTACCTGTCAGGGTTTTCAGCTTTGGGAGAGCCGGGAAATATCATTCTAGGCTGAGGATGGTTTTCTCCAAGACGCTCAACAATTTTGGTCATGGTCAAGGGCATTGCTCAAAGAACTTGCGGGATTGCTTGAGCTGAACAGCATGAGAGGACTATCAGTGAGGAGACATCTTGTGGATCATCTGAGAATAATGGCATTGGACTTGGTAGAGGGCAGTGAGACACAGGTGGGGACTACGAGCCAGTGAAACTTGGATGATAATTTAAATATGATTTCATTCATATCTAGTTAATATATTTTATAATTATTATTAGAATAATATGTAATATGTTACATATATGTGTATACATTATATATATATTTAAGGCTTTGGGAGACTTATATATCTCTGGAAGACAGAGATATTTGCTCAAGCTAAAGATTGTCAATAAAGACTGTCAATAAATACAAATTAAATCAAGATTCCATCAATACCAGAAGTCAATGCCTACAACCCCAGGAAGGTTAAGTCCTCTCGAAAGAGCACACCAATTATGTTTACTTGAATTAGCAGTTAGCAACCTGGTAATGCAGAGTCTAGATTCTCTCTTTGATACCAAAAGTTCTTTCAAGTCTTGCAGGGAAGTATAGCACCAACAGACTTGAATATCTGAAAGAAAATACACGACACCCAGTTTTTAAAAGTTCACTGGAACAACAAATTGGTCACTGACTTCTCCTACGCTCTGCTAAAGAGAGTCTGGCACAGGCTACCTTGCTCCTTTCTCTGATAGACACACACACACACACACACACACACACACACACACACACACACACACACACACACACACACACACACACACACACACACACACACACACACACACACACACACACACACACACACACACACACACACACACACACACACACACACACACACACACACACACACACACACCCCTAGACACCCATACACCTTTTCTTCTCAAACCCTCAATACCCACTGCTCCAGCCAGCTAGATTTCTTCCCTCACTAACTTCATACAGGGCACTGGAACCTACCTCTTCAGGCCCTAACTGCTTGTTTGGAGACAGTAGACATGGGTCCAAACCCCTTCCGTATTTTCTGCTCTCTGCTTCAGGAGGTGGTTGGAAACAGCAGGCAGAAGCCAGGCTGCTTGTGTCTCTTCTCCACGCCCCCTCACAGGCAATATACAAGCTTTATTACTAACTTTAAAAAATAAAAATAACAAAATAGCAAAGAACATGCCAGGAACTCTGGCCCAAGCTCTTCTTAAATGAGTTAGGGGACCAGATTTCTCGATAACCACCCTGTTTCCAGAGGTATCAGAATGAACAAAGGTGCAGGCCTGGTGAAAGCAGGTTTGTACAAAGCACTCTGCAAGGCTTTGCATCAGTCAAACTTGGCGATGGCAGGCAAGACAAACCAATTCCGGATAACTACAGTGGTTAAGTGCATGGCTGCTAACCAAAAGGTCAGCAGTTAGAATCCACCAGCCGCTCCTTGGAAACCCTATGGGGTCGTTCTACTCAGTCCTATAGGGTTGCAATGAGTCAGAATTGACTCAGCAGCAATGGCTTTGGTTTGGTTTTTTTGGTAAACAAAAAAAGAATTTCCTAGAAGGGCATCGAGAGGTGGTTAACAGAACTGACCAGAGAAGGGGACAATGGGGAAGCAGGCAGTTTTAGAAAACAGGTAGGAACTGAGGGGTTTCAGAAATTGTGGAAGCTACAGTCTGGCTAGGGTTCTTCTTCTCAGGCTGAATGCCATCCCTGCTGCCAGACACAACAGCAAAACATGGCCACCAATGGGCATTACTGTCCAAGTGAACACCAGCGGTCCCCATACTTTTGCATTATACTCTGCACAAAGTCACAACAGGGATCATCTGATTTGTCAGTAAAGTCTAGTTCCCTTGCTTGAGTTCTTGCTGCTGGGGTCAAGGGAAAAGGAGGAAATCCCCCCTCTCTCCCCTCTCCATAGTCTTAGAAGAGTTGAGGGGAACCGTGTTCCATAATAATCGGTGGATCCCACCAAAATAAGAAGAGAAGTTGAATGCTGGAAATCCAAAACGTTAATAAGGGTTTGCCACAGCTATGATCCTAGCTATAGACATTTGAGGGCTATGGAAGTAAAAAGAACATTGACCTTAGGATTTTGTATGTGCCCAAGCCCCTGGCTGATTGCTTGGTGAGGCAGAGATAGCTACATGTTCACCAAAGATTGTGCTCTTCCTTTCATAGTATAAAGCTGTCAAAGGGAAGTTCTTTCCAAGCCAGGAAGTACATTTCCCAGCATTCTCTGCAGTTAGGTGCAGTCAAGGGTCTTTGTTATAGCTACTAGAATGTGCAAGTAATACATGCCATTTCCAGGCTTAGTGTGATGATTAAGATTGTGTGTCACCTTGGACTGGGCCATGATTCTCAGTGTTTTGGCAGTCGTATAATGTTGTGATCACTTCCCTAGCTGAGATTTGATATGTGTTCACCCTCATGATGGGATCTGCTGTGAGTAGCCAGTCAGTTGAAAGGGAATTTCCTTGGGCATGTGCCCTGCATCGAATATAAGTGGATGTTCTGGCAAAGCTTGGGGGCTTTTTGCTGGCACTGAATCCTGCATCTGGCTCCTGTTTGTCTGACCTCTGGTTCTTGGGACTTGAGCTAGCAGCTTACCTAAGGTCTTGCCTACCAGTCTTGATAGTCATCAATCTTCGCAGCCTGTGAGCAAGAGCCCTGCTCTCTGATCTGCAAATCTAGGGTTTGCCAGCCCCTGTGGCTACTTGAATCAGGAGAAGCCTCTATCCTGACCCGTGGACCTGGGATGTTCCAGCCTCTACAACCATGTGAGCCATTTCCTTGATATAAATCTCTCTCTCTATATATATATTTATACACTTTACTTGTTTTGCTTCTCTAGAGAACCCAGTCTAAGACACTTAGCTTACAGAAATTTTCAATGTAGTGCTCCTCTATGCTTTTTCCCTCTCTGTGTAGAATGGAGACAATGTCAGGTGACATTGGACACTATTATGCTTAAGGCTCTGCCATAGAGCCTCTGGCAACTTGGGCTTCTAAATGACTACAAGGAGGAAGGTCCCTTTGCCAGTCTACTCATTTGTCCAGTGATGTTACATAAACAAGAAACAATTTTCTTTTGGGCTTGGGTTATTTGAGATTGTAAGATCATTGGTTACTAATACATTTCGCTCATTTCTTTGTTTTAAGTGGGGCATAGCAGAAAGAACACAGGCTTTGGAACGAGACCCACCTGGGTTCAAATCCAGGCTCCACTACTTATCTCCTGTGTGCTCTTTTTGATTCTCAATTTCTGCATCTGCAAAATGAGAATAATAATATCTACCTCTAAGGGTAGATGTAAGGACTAAAGAAAATAATGATGTAAAACAACCAGCATGGTGCTTGGCACACAGTAGGTGCTTAATTGGTGGTAAAGAGTAGCTGCCAACAGAGCATGGTATATTTGGTGGGAAGAGGTGTATATACTGAGAATTAGGAGACTAGGATCTCATTCCAGGACTGTTGCTCTCTGTTTGAACTTGGGAAAATCCCTTCACTTCTTTGAACCATACTTTTCTTAGTCATAAAGCCATGGGGCTGGATGACACCTAGGATTTTTACACCATTTCCTGTGGAATCTCTTGGCTCTGAAAAATCCCTCAGGGGCCTCCTGGGAAAGGGACTGAGGAGAGCCAAGCAGACTCTGGTCCCCACCCCTATTGCAAACACAGAAGCTCCAATTTGGTTTGTTTTACATGTTTGGCTTCCATAAGAGAGTTTGAAAAAAAGATATCGCTGTTCTTAAAAAAAAAAAAAAATTAAATTAAATATCAATGTGCTCCAAGGTCTTCAAAATCCTTCCCCACTCTAATACTCTAGGTGCCTGCAGAGGACTTAGTAATGATTGGTTAGTCCTCCAAATCATCTTGGAAAACAGTTACCTTCCCTCCCCCTACCTAACAGTTTGAATGACGCCAAGGGTGACCTGCAATTTCCAAGACTACCCAGGCATAAAAGTACTCGGGAGGGGTGGAATCATGACTATGAATAAGAAATAAAAATACAACCCACAGGTACAGTCCCTGGCACTGGGACATAGAGGAAGGGCAGGTGCACACTGTTCCAGTCGAAAATGCTTGTCAAGTACATGACTGGGTACATCCTTTCTGACCAGTAAGCTGGGGAGGAAAAAGCAGGCAGGCATCGGGAGCTGCCACTAAAGAGAAAGTAGCTGGCTCCTGGTTCCAGGGCCTATGCATCTCCATATGGCTTTTTGCCATAGTGTCACAGAAAGAGGTCTTGTCCAAAGGCTACATATATTGCTACAAGTATGGTGCAACAGTTAAGCGCTCGGCTGCTAACTGAAAGATTGATGGCTCGAACCTACCCAGGGGCTTTGCAGGATTCCATAAAGACTACGGCCAAGAAAATCTATGTGACAGTTCTACTCTGACACATGGAATCGCTCTGAGTTGGAATCAACTCAACGGCACCCAACAACAGCAGATATCTTTATATTTACTGAGTCCCCAAATATGCATTATGTTAAATGTGCCTAAGATGGTTTTAGTGTTTCAGGCACTTGGGATAGAGACCAAGCCCTACATTCTACATTCCAGCCTGGGGAGATAGACATAAATAAATAAGTAAATAATTATATAAGTCAAGAGGTAATAACTGTTAAATAAAGGGAACAAAAATAAAAAGAGTGCTGTTCTAAAGAGGTTCTTCTGGGAAGGTTTTGATGAGACATTGACATTCAAGCAGAGGCATGAGGAAGTAAGGGAGAGAGCCTGAAGACTCTCTGGAGGAACAGCATTCCAGGCAGTGAGAAGGGTATATGTGCAGGCTCTAGAGACGGAGCAGTCAGACAGAGTAGCTGGAGCAGATTTTGCAAGGGGAAGAGTGAGAGGAGCTAAGATTTGGGAAGTAGCAAGGGGTCACATGATTTACAGTTTTACAGGCCATTGTAATGAAATTGGAATTTATTTTCAGTGGGATGGGAAGTCATTGACGAATTGTGAACAGAGAAGTGACTTTGCGTCTAAAAGGATCATCCTGGCTGCTGTGTTGACTGTATAAGGGCAAAACGGAATGAGGGAAACCAAGTGAAGGGCTAAAATAATAATTTAGGCAGGAGGTGATGGTGGTTTAATCTAGTAGTGGAGGTGGTGAATGGTCAGATTCTGGATGTCCATTGAAGGGAGAGCCAACCAGCTCTAGTGAAGGACTGACATCATCAGTACTGTTGTTCTTATTCCATTCTCTTCTCTTCCCATATCCTTCTCCTTCTGAGAGAGGGGGTTCCCTCTTGAGCAAAGAGAGGGGAAAGAAAGCAAAGTAAAGAGACAGAAAACAGGATTGGATACAAGTAAGAAAAAAAGGAGATATAGAGGCAGCAAAATAAAAATGGAAGAGGTATGAAATGAACATCAACAAGAGAGAAGACAAAAAGGCAAGAATGAGAAAGATGGAAATGCTATCCATTCTCCTGTCTCACCTCTTTTCTTCTCTGCTGAAAATTTAAAGGGAAAGAAAGAGGTTGATTCACTGATTCGAAAACACTCATGGAAAACACTGGAAACTGTTGTTTTCAATGGACAAGTGCACATGTTAAGTTGAAAGAGGGGAAATAAATTCTCTGTAAAGAAAAATTAAAACCAGTGCTAGGGGGTGAGCTGTATGCTTAGAGATCTAAATTCAATTAATCATCATCTCTGATAACGCCCGGTTCTTTCTGCACAGCAATGGGTACCGGTCAAGAATATTATTTCCCCTCCCATCCCCCAGAAGAGGAAGAGCTGATTTCTAAAGAGAAAGAAATCCACCATCTTTTCAAGGTCCACCTCAACAACTACAGAGCTCGTTTTCTGAAGTGGTGTTTCATGAAGTCACAGTACTCTTGAGGGTAACCAGAAACCATTGTTCTGACAAGAGAGAGAAAAAAAAGCAACCGGAAGTCTCAACTTCCATTAGAGAATATAATCACATCCCCTTGCCAGTGTGGGAGAGAACATTCCGTGGCCACTGTAGCTTTTTGATACGGTCAGTGAAGGAAATGTTGGTTATAAATCTTGATGAAAGATTACAGGAGTTATTTCTGGCTGGGAGGTTGCAACGTGTTCAAGTGTTTAACATAATCTTAAAATGCAATAGGAAGCTTCCTCTAATGTAATCTTCAGTCTTCAGCTGTCAACACAGATGCATTAAGCTGGTAAACAGCAAAAGGAAAAAAATAAAGAAGTGGTTGTGCAGAGACCAGGGATACTTTCATTTCCCTTAAAGCTTAGTTTAATCAGCAGTTCCAAAGAGGCACACAGCAGTCTATTTGTATGAAATCTTGCCAGAAGGAACTAAACTGAAAAAAAGTATTTTTCCTTCAGAACTTGCAAAGTTCCAACTGGGGCATTTTTTATAATGGATCTACTTCTCTACTGTGAACATGCACTCTATTCATGAAACTTGCTTCAACAAATGAAAATTAAAAAAAAAGGGAAGGGGGCAAGGGAAATCCAACATGGTCAAGTTTCAATTAGTCTAAAAATATCTTCTGCTTCTCTTCCCTTTTGTTCCTTATACTCTTCATATCCTCCTTCCCTTTCTTACCAAAACCGAAAGTAATACCAGGGTATTTTGAGGTGGAGCTCTAAAAGATAATCCCTACAGCACATAGGACTCCAGACCTGCTCTTACCTTCCACCACAGCTTAGTCTCAACAACAGTTCTTCTCCAGCCTGGAATCTTGCCTGAAATGTTCTTGTCTTCACCTCCCCAGAAGGACAGGATGTTAATAGCCCAAGATCTGCTAGGAAAAGTTTTTACCTAGGCTGAGGAATGGGCTTTTGAAGGGAAGACCAATAGGTTGTTCCAAGTCCTGAAAATAAACAGCCAGTCGGGCTGCCTCTCCCATTCCAACAAGGGTGTTTGTTCTCTCTCTCTCTCTCTCTCTCTCTCTCTCTCACACACACACACACACACACACACACACACACACACACTGTGAAATCTAAGTAACTGTATCATTTTGGCAGGGGTACACTCAGGAGTTGAAGGTCAATATGCAGCTGGCTGCCTCTTACAAATTAAATGTACAAGTAATTTCTCATTTTTATCTCCCCCTGCAGCAGAATCGAGAAGAGCACATTAGATGTAAGAACAAAGCCCAACAGCCAAAGATATTGAGACATCATTTCCCAGGGACTCCACTCTCATATCCCAGAAATCAATTGGTGACAGCCTTACAAGTCACAGAATGCCATGGGAAACCCATAAATCATTGACCAATGATGGCAGAAGTAAAGTCTTCCGGGCCCTTTATAGGACTACCATCCTCTGTAATTATACTACAAATTAAAGTGCATTTAATTACATTAATTCATATAATGAGTAATACTGGACTCACATGGGTTTTGCTTGTTTTTTTCTTAAAAAAAAAAAAAATCTATATCCTTCCTCATCCTCTTTCCTACTTGTCTAAACTGTTTCTCTTCCCTAGACATCTCTCAGGAATAAGAATATGGAAGGAGCCCCCTGAGAAGGGAAAATGTTAAATTATAAAAAGACAGCACTATTGAAAATGAGAATTCCACTTGAATGGAAACTGGTGCTTGATAATTTTGGTTGGATCATCCTTTAGATGTGATTTCTTCAACAATTTGAAAATAACACAAGACTGCTCTAAAATAGGACAAATCTCTTCATTGCAAGCTAACCCAAGTTTGGAAGCAGCTGCTAAATATTATGTGATTTTGTTGCTAACAAGTATTACTGTGCTGGAAAAAAAAAAGGTAGTTTCTCATTTTCTTCAGCAGCATTATTTATTATTCACCAAAATTTTAAATGCATATTGATCATGAGTTTATTGATAGCCTAAATTCTAGGATAAAATGTATTAGACAAAAGCTAATATTCCCAGTCAATACTCTGACTTTTGACCATGTTCTCCAGCAAAAAAATATAGATGTATAAGTGTATTCTAAATATATATTTATATTAATAAATTAAATATTATGTAATACATAATATAATCTATTGTATATTCTATTATCTATGTTTAAGTATATATGAGATACATATAATTTGGCATGGCCCAATGAAAAACCTAGAATAGTTACTTCTTTTGAGCCACAAAGTTGGTGGGGGAAAATACCAACTTTTCTACCAGTTCAGGTATTTCCAAGGTACCTCTGGCAGACACTGCTCATTGTATAACCCAAAACTCATTCTCGCCTCTTATTCTTTGTCACCTTGCTTGAGATACATACCTGCAGCTTCCCTTGCCACTGAAGAGGCTAAGTGGTCCAGTTCTAGGCAATGAGGCATAAGAAAAACATCTACTAGGAAGATCCTAGGGAAGCTTTTCCTTTTCCAGCCAAAGTGGTAGATAGTATTATCGCCATTTATTCCCTGTTCTTTCTTCTTTGAATGTAGGTGTGATGCTTTGAAATACAGCAGCCATTTTGTCCACATAGGATGATCCACATGAAGATGACAGCCAACACACTAAAGAGAGCAGAGCAAAAAGAAAAAAAAAAAAGATCTTGATTCCTAGATATTATCCAGCCATTCTATCAAATATTTCCTTCCAGACTTCTCTGAGAGACAAATGAACCTTATTTGTTTAAGCTGCTGTAGGCTTCATTGCAGTTATTTTGTTGTATTTTTTACAGCGAAAAGAATTCCTAACTTTATATATAGAGTCTGGAGGCCCTAGACATACACTGAAACATAGTCTCAAGATTTTTAAGGTGAACATGAATGGCAAGATGGAAGAGATGGAAGATGATAGATTAAGAGAGGAAAAGGTAGTCAAATATCTAAATTGTCTGGTATGACAAGAAAAAATGGTTGTTTTTTAAACAGAATCTGTGGGAACCTCACAGGACTTTGATGCTCCTTTAAGACTAAAGTAAGACTGGAAAGAAGAGTCTTCAAAATATTGCACCATGCCAAGGGGAAAAATCTGGGAAACTAGCCAGGTAGTTTAAAGGCAAAATCAAATATCAGCCTGCTCTGAGATTCAGCATAATCAGCCCATTATTCAGAAAGTTGCTCAGAGGAGAACCGGGGAAATAGGGAGGAGAAAGCTGGAAAGAAGAGAGAAAGAGAAGAAGAAAGAGGCCATCTTTATCCCGTCACAGGCTCCAAAAGAGAAACTTGGTACTAGGCAGATGTGGGTGTTTCACCAATGTCCTTTTGGATTCCTTTACCATTTTTGCGCACACCACATTTTTGTGGTAAATATACATAGCAAAACATACACCAATTCAACAATGTCTATGTGTACAATTTAGTGACATTGGTTACATTCTTCCAGTTGTGTAACCATTCTCACCCTCCTTTTCTGAATTGTTCCTTCTCCACTAACATAAACTCACTGCCCCCCACCCCCCAGGCTTCCTATCTAACCTTTCGAGTTGTTGTCGTCAATTTGATCCTATATAGATAATTCTTTAAAAGAGCACATTGCTCAAGGAAGACATTCTTTACTGATTAAGCTACATTACTGTTTGGTTTAAAGAAGACTTCAGGGGATATTTTTGGTTTAAGGTTTAGCAATTATCTCAGGGCAATGGTTTCAGGGGTTCATCTAGTCTCAATGGATGGAAAGTTGAGATTCCATAAGAATTTGAAATTCTGCTCTACATTTTCCCTCTTTTGATAAGGATTTTTCTACAGAGTCTTCGTACACATCACATTTTTATGCACACTGATTCCCAGGGTACTTTCACTCCAGGGCTTCAAACTGGTTCTTCCCAGTTCAATCATGGCTGAGGAAGCAACACCAGAACAGATCCAAATTTTTTAAAATTTGAGTGAACCGGAACCATAACCAGAACGGGAAAAATTATGGGTCAAAGCCGTGCTAGAAACTTAATCTTCCTCTTAGAAAACAAGGGCAGCATACGCGTTGCATAGCAACCAAATCTCCTGCTTGTTGGATTTTGGGCAGAGTTGCAAACAGCTATGTCTCGCTCAAAGATGGCAGCCCACCACACTGCTTTGAATGTGTGTCCCTCTCAGTCTTGGCAAGAATCCAATCGCATGCATCAGGCTCCTTAAAGGGCTCACTACACCTTTTTCGAGTCTCCCATTCCATAGCTTTGACCCATAACTTTTCCCATTCCAGTTATGATTCCAGACCACCCAAATTTTTAAAATTCTGATTTCGCTTTGTCAACCATGACTGAGCTGGTTTGAACTGGTTTGAAGCCATGTTTCATTCCCAACAGTCAGAATCTAGGTCTGTTTGTTGGAGGACTGTTCTCAGGCTACCAGAGACCCCTTTGCCTGCATGCACAGAGCCAGAAGTGCCTGAAACGTACACACTCCAGAGACATTCCACCTTCCCCAGAGTTCCTCTGAAGGTTTGCAGCAATCCTTTGGTGGCATTGTGCTTGATACTGACCTTTTGACCCGCTTCCTTTTGTTCCCTGTCCGACTTCCCTATTCCCCTATTCTTCCTTCTCAGGAACTCTTCCAAATAAAGAACCTTAACAGAATCTTGGTCTGTGGGTCTTCTTCTATGAATCCCACCTAAAACTCCTTTTCTCTGGACTGTAAATAAAATTGCTCACCCAAGGTCATTGAAACATAAAAGCAAAAAAACCAAGCAGACAGTGAATCAAAAAGAAACTGAGAAGGGGCTTGCCAAAAGCCAAAAATATGAACTATAATTCTTTTGGCTGCCCACTCTAGCCTGACTGTCAATAGAGTAAAGCAGCAGAGTTTTCCACAAAATACAAAATTAATTTGATATCCTGCTGAGCATCTAGCCATTTGCAACACTTGAATGGCAAATCTAATATTGCTTAACGTTAGTTAAAACCAAACGAAAACTTGGCTGCCATCATGTCAATTCTGACTCATAGCTACCCTAGAAGACAGAGTAGAACTGCCCCATAGGGTTTCTAAGGAGTGGCTGGTAGATTCAAACTGCCAAGCTTTTGGTTAGCAGCCGAATTCTTAACCACTGCACCACCAGGGCTCCTATAGTTAGGGGTCAACAAGTAGAGAGAAGGGCTCCAAAGCCTGACCCTGGCCCTCTTCTTTCTACGACGACACAGATAGAAAACACAGAGCTCTTCTTTATTTATCCGTGCATTTTACCCATCCCAGGTTGAGGAGTCTCTGCAAGGCTGAGGTAGGGAGTAGTTCATTATCTTTTCTTGTTAAGAGACTAGTCTCCACTGAATTCAGGCTCCATCCTCCTAACAACAAGAAAACCAGACCATGGCTCAGACAACCTGGTGATTCATGTGTCTTAATGACTGACCCTGCCTGCTGCACGGTGGGTAATTTTAGCTGGAAAATACCAGGTCAGTCATCATGGAGCCAACCTGGTCACTTCAAACAACCAAAGGATCGGTTTCTGAGGCTCTAGGAAGACTGAGTTTAATGTAATGACTGGATCTTTTTTTTTTTTTTTTTTAAATAAAATGAATCTGAGAACCAACAGGGCAAATGAGAAAGGAAACCACCATGTATAACACGGAGCCCTGGCGGCATAGTAGTTAAGAGCTCGGCTGCTAACCAAAAGTTGGCAGTTTGAATCCACCAGCCATTCCTAGGAAACCATATAGGGTGGTTCTACTCTGTCCTATAGGGTCACTATGAGTTGGAATCAACTCAGTGGCAACAGGTTTGGTTTGGTTTTGGCATGTACGACATAAATATTGGCATGCCTAATAGATTATCCCAATTCACTACTCTAGAAGAGAAATACTCTGCTTCCTTGACAGAAAAGAACAACTTCTAGAAAATTTTAACCCCAAAGTGAATAATGACACTTTTAATAACTCAAAATGCTAATTGACTTCATAGGTGTCACCTGAAATCAACAGTCTCAAATTTATTGCTACTCCCATTACTAAAGCAGGTTAAAAAAAAAAAAAAAAAGAAGACAAGTGGAAATATTCAACAGAAGAGAGATGAACTGTGGACTTTTCTGCAAGGTTTTATCAAATGTGCTTTTAGTCCAAATGATGACTGATCATGACTAGCCCACAAGATGAATTAATTTTTAAAGGGGACCACCAGATTAAGGAGATAAGAGAAAGTTGGAAAAAAAACAAAAAGAGGAAGTTGAGTAAAGTCAAAAGTTTACTTTTTATGGGCACAGCAGGTCACTTTATTTTTTACTGAAGCATGATTTACATACAATAAAGTGCATATATCTTAAGTATACAGTTTGATGATTTTTGACAAACACGTATAAATCCATGTAACCTTTGCCAAGTTCAGAATTGAGAACATTTTCCGTATCACAGAAAGTTTTCTCGTGTTCTGTTCCAGGCAACCTCTTGACTCCCAAAGTCAACCACTCCTTGGATTTCTGTTAGCTATTCTCAGCCTTCATATAAATAGTATCAACCAGTATGGACTCTTATGTCTGCCTTCTTTTGCTCAACATGTTTCTAAGTTTCATCCCTGTCATTGTATCATTAATTTATGTGCTTTTATTGCCCAGTCGAAGTATTCAATTATAAAAGTACGCTACAATTGGTTTATCTGTTCACTTGTTGATGGACATTTGAGTTGTGTCCAGTTCTTGGCTACTAGAATAACGTTGCTACGAACATACTTCTACAGGTTTTGCGTGAACATGTGTTATTTCTCCTGGATAATATAGTAGATGTAGGTTTAACTTTATAAGAAACTTCCAAATAGTTTTCCCAAGTACTTGTGCTATTTTCCACTCCCATCAGCAACAGAGGAATGTTCCAGCTGCTCCACATCCTTGCCAACATTTGGTAGTCTTTCTCATTAGCTGTAGACAGGGTCACATTAGATAGAAATGGTTGTTTGGTTTTTGGTTTTGTTTTTTAATTGTGCATTAGGTGAAAGTTTACAGAACAAATTTGTTTCTCATTCAAAAATTTGTACACAAATTGTTTGGCGACATTGGTTGCAATCCCCGCATTGTGTCAGTGCTCTTCCTCTTTCCCTTTCCACCCCGGGTTCTCTGGTTCCATTTGTCCAGTTTTCCTGTCCCTTCCCGCCTTCTCGTCTTTGTTTTTGGGCAGATGTTGCTCATTTGATCTCGTATACTTAACTGATTTGAGAAGTACGTTTCTCACATGTGTGACCCTAATACTCCCCAGCATGTTTTCTCCTTTTCAAAATGGGCAGCTGAGGGCTTGACATGACTAACGCCATGATGAGCCTGTTTCTTTTTTTCTTTGCCTTCTCCCTTTTCGCATACCTTTATTAATGACTTTGTTTTATGACTTAGGATCCCCCACAGGAAGATTAGAGCCCAAATATCAGAGACATTTATCTTTAGCCTGATAAGGAAATGTCCAGTTCCTTATATCTTTAGTACGATAGAGTCTCTTGTAATTATCTTGAAATGAATAACAACACTTCTAACCTTTGTAAAAATCATATATAAGCTCTAATGGAAAAATGCCTTTTGGGACTCCCTAAGGACAGCCTGCGTTGCTGTTGGGTCCCCAGTGGTGTACACTTCCTGAATTAAAACTTTCTCTCTCTTTCTGACTTGGAGTAGGTTTTATTAGCTCGACTGCTCCAGGGCACGGCCCCTATTCAGGTAACCCGTGTGTTACTGCTTGTTTTATAGGCCTACCTAATCTTGGACTGAAAGTAGAAATAACAGAAAAAGACTAAAACCTCAATCACTGTGCATGCCATTTTGTAGTTTATTCTTAGTCCTGACATCCCCTCATTTGCACTAACGATTTGATCTCTGGGCCCTCAAGAGTAGGTTATTCATTCCTGAAGCCAGCTCTTTAGACAAAGATTAGACTGGACTATATGACATAAAATGATACTTGTAAAGAGAGCGCTTCTTAGCTCAAGTAAATACATGAGACTAAACAGGCAGCTCCTGTCTGGAGGCGAGATGAGAAGGCAAAAAGGGACAGGAGCTGGTTGAATGGACACGGGAAGTCCAGGGTGGAAAGGAGGAGTGTGCAGTCATATTATAGGGAGAGTGACTAGGGTCACATAACAATGTATGTATAAATTTTTGCATGGGAAACTAACTTAACTGTAAACTTTCACTTAAAGCACAACTAAAAAAAAAAAAAAAAGAGTAGGTTATTGCTTTCAGAGGCCTGGGAATTGACTATTCCAAAGCAGATGAAGTAAACATTTCTGGAACATTCCTGCTTCTGTGTCATTTCTACATCTTTATTTCTTCCTTAGCACCGAATTAGAAATAATGTCAGACTGTTTTACTGAACACAAATTATTTTATTAGCACCTCTCTTCTCAAACAAAAAGATGTTTTAATGGAATAAATGACTTTTTTAAGTGGCACAGATAGATTAATCATAAATTTCTATCTCTATTAGTTCCTCAAGAATTATGAGAAGCAAAAGTGATTTGAAAATCCCATTCTCATAGAGATGGCATTTACACAGTCATAAATTTATCAAATTCAAGTCATATAGAATGGATCATGTTAGAGAAAAGTAGCCTCAAAATGGAGTCTCTAGGTAGTGCAATGGTTAACACACTCAGCTGCTAATTGAAAGGTTGGCGGTTTGAGTTCACCCAGAAGTCCCTTGCAAGAAAGTCTTGGTATTCTACTTCTGAAAAATCAGCCACTGAAAACCCTATGGAACACAGTTCTACTCTGATACACATGGGGTCACCATGAAATCAACTCAATAACAAATGGTAAAAAGCCTCAAAACAAACTTCAGGATTTTAACCATGCATGAGCTGAACAGGTTGACTGGTATAGTAGACTGGCTGCTTGGTATGGTCAATTGGTATGGTCACCAGGCATTTTGTGTTGAGGAGGATTCACCTGTTTGTTATAGTGTGGTAAGAGGCAGTACAGCAGTATGGTTAAGATTATGTGCCTGGATCTAGACAACCCACGCCTGACTTCTGGTTACACTGCTTACCAGCTGGGTAGCCTTGGGCAAGTGGCTTAACCTCTTTATACTTTAGCTTATTCATATATAAAATAAAGATAATATTAGCTAACTCCTAGAGTTATTGTAAGGATTAAAAGAGTTAATATAGACAAAAATGTTTAGAATGGTGCCTGGCACATCGTAAAAGCTACATAAACACACTATTATTATTCATTTGACAAATATCTATTGAGCACCTTATATGTACTTGGCTCAATTTCAAGTGCTAAATATATAGAAATGAATAAGGCTATGAGGATTAGGGGGCATATTCAGATTCAAAGGTAAAAAGTACAGCAATTGAGTAGTCAAGTCTGGTATGAGTGAGTATGGTGTGTGTGTGGCGGGGGGAAGGGGGGTGGAATGGTTAAATGGTAATACACATGCCAGGTATTTGTTACCCCCGGTTGAGACTCTTAGAACTATACTTTGTTTTTGGTGAAAGCATATCTGTAATGTGGAACCATGTTCAACCTCCTATTAAGCCAGAAGTTGTATACTTGGGGCCTGTGAGCCAAATCTATGCATGGACGTCTTGAATTTTGGATGCCCTTGTATGGAGCATGCACACCCTAGGTCCCACGGTCACCAACGTCTCCATTCACTCATTTTGCTGCTTGCCTTAGCGGAATTTCAGTTCATAGCCCCTATATTAAGCAAACAGTGTTAACCCAACGCCTGGCACACGAGATATGGTCAATAAAGATTTCTTAAATAAACTGACTAAATAAATAAATGAATGAACATTTCTATAGTTCTTTGCTTTTCACCACCTAATCATCATCTCCTACAGGCTGGAAACTTGTGTTAGATTCTAGGTGCTGTCTCCTACAGGAAACAGCAAGGCCTGCTGGAGTACTGCATATGCAAAGAGCAGTATTCAATAAATGTTTGTTGAAATGAATTGCTTTCTCCTCACACACTAATGGTAGGTCTTTTTCTCAGACAGTAGATTACAGCTGATAAGAATATTTGACATGGGAATATCTAGGTTTGTGCTTCATTCAGCTCTACCATTTACTAGAGGTATAACTACAGGTAAGTTAATTGACTTAGTTTTCTCACCTGTAAAATGGGAATCATCGTTTTTACCACAAAGGATGTTGTAAGGCCTGAATGAGCTAGCATATGTAAAGCAGAAGAGGCACTCAGTAAATGTTAGTTCCTTCTTCCCTTACTCTCTATACTTGTCAGAAACTAAAACTAATGAAAGAGTAGCAAAAGGACATTATTTGTTGTCTGCGAGGCATTAATTCCATCTCTCCCTCACTGGGTAGCAGCTATGTCCTATGGCATGGAAGTCAACTGACTCCACCTCCAGCTGCAGAGGTGGGTCGTGTTTGTTTAATCCAATCAGGGTGATTTTATTCCTCTGGTCCAGGTCTAAGCCAATGAACACATGGCATTCCCCGCCCCCCCCCCCCCCGGAAAGAATTCAGGACCACACATGTGACCCAGTCATGGAGAACGAAACATGAAAAGATTTTCTAGGAGCTTTTGGGAAATAAAGTTTCTTGCTCTCCTGGAAGAGATCCCAGAGACTGCTGCTTATCTCTCCCTGAATATGGAAGAGGAAGCCTCACGGACTGTTCACAGCCATGAAATAGAACTGATGCACAAGGGCTTAATGGAAATAAATGGAGTCTTTGAAGCCATTGCTAAGCCACTGAAGCAAAACAGCCTGAAATCTGAATTACCTCTGGACTCTTTGGTTGGGTGAATCTTGATAGCACCTGCATGGTTGAAGACAGTTTGATCTTAAAGCCAATAATGTCTGTGATTTAATGTGTGAACCAATATGGAAACCAAGGTCATATTCCACCCTTAGGGCTGGTCTTGGGTCAGTCTACTGTATAAAGCCAGTTAAGTTTGCGTCTGAGGTCATCTAAAGCATTCCTCACCTTTCTGCTGCCTCCCTATTGAAACCCCTCTTCCTGTCTCCACTCTGTCCCCCTCTGGGTCTGCTGTCATCTTCTAAACCTGTTTCTCTCTCTTCTCTCTCTTCCTTGAAACCAAGCACAAAAACACCTTCTCAATTCTCAACACACTCTTGAGTTGAGACAACAGGGATTCCTGAATCACACTAAAGCTTTAGTGACTAATAGTATGATGACCTTCCCGGGAGTATGTTCCTTGTAACAGAAGCAAAGTTATAATGCAGTCCGATGATCCTGATAATGATGAGTTTCTGACATTGTCCATAGCAAATCAATGAGTGAGATGTTCTTGAAGCCCCTCACATCAGACTGTGAGAGTAGCTATATTTTATGCCTCCACAGTTAATGTGTCTGCCCCTCCCTTCCCCCAGCTTTTATTTTAGGCATTCTCTGGGGCAGCATCTGGAATAAGGCCATGACATCATCATCCTATTGAGATCACGGAAACTATAAATAACAGAGGAAGTGAGCAACTGGAAGGCATCCCACCATTAAATATTCAGGAGCCAGAACATATCTGTAGGGTCACATCATGAAGTCTCTGTCCTTCAGAAGTCTGCAGGATCAAAGCTGGGTATGCTAGAGGGGCAAGATAATCACAGACAACTGCATTTATATTTGAATTGACCCACCTCCTTATATTTGAACTGACTTGGTATATTTGAACCGACTCAACTCTCCTAGAAGGCTCTGACACATTAGAGAGAATAGCTGTGAAGCTTAGCTCCAATATGTCCCTCATTGTCACATTTTGACCTCCACAGGATGAGACTCCAACTTCTTTCTCTCTTTGCTCAGAGTCTAATTTCCTTGGTAACCACATTGCTAAATTTTCACTCTGGAGCATTTCCTCCTAAATTTTCAGGGACACAGATATCTCTGACAACCTAATGGAAATTATGGACTCTTGTTGCAGGCAAAATATACAAAATTTGCCACATAACTCAAATACCTGAATCCTATCTATCTTCTAAGGGTATGGACTCCCAGAGATAAGCCCCTACTCTTGGGGAGTTTAAGGGCTGGTCATACCAATTTCTCTTGAAATCCATTTCTCTTGACTGGGCCTCCTGCTTTGGCCACATCTTTCTCAAGTCTATCCACTCATTTTGGTTAGGTTCCCAATTCCCACCAAGTAAGTCTCCAAGGGGTTCTTCTTCTCATCAACTGTGTACCCAAAAGTCATCAAATTCCATCATATCCTTTACTGGCATCTAATATCTGACTGTCTTGGAGAAGAAATCCCTTTCTCCCGTGCTTTGTGCTTAGAATAGGCAATGGGGACTATGAACACTTTGGAGCCTGTGTGGTCAGCAGTTACCTTTTTGGTCAGAAAGCTTTCTTAGAATTAACTGAAATCCCTCTTGCTACACCCCAAGACTGATTTCCATTTTGATTGTCCTTCCCCCAACCCTTATGATTGCAAAGTGTGAGCGCCGGGGACTGTGGTTGCACAGCCTTGCAGTGAGAGCGACTGAACCAGCTGCAGGATGCTGCAGAATCTATCTGATAATGGAAAACCCTGATCTGGGCAGATGGATCTTATATTTGGAGGAAATGCCATCACGTGACCGAATTTCCTGCCCTGAAGAGAGAACACACAGATGCTCACATACCAGCGAAGGCATGGTGTTTCCAAACGGACAAAGCAGCACTTTATTATTTCCCACCCGTCACAATCCGCAGGTCATAGAGAAACGCAGGCAATGGTAGGGTTCTGAATCAAAAGGAAATGAGGCTCAGTAGAAGGAAACAAGCTTTATTTGTATTGCGGTAAGTTTCCTTCCTCTACACATTTTACAATCACAGGGCAGAGGAAGGATGGTTATTTAGTTCTCATTAATAATGACCTTTTTCTTGAGATGAGGCAAACATGGCTCCATGTCATTACAATCTTACTGCGAACTCCACAGAGCATTTTAAGTGTCCCAAAATGTTCTGGACTTAAACATCTTCGAGTAAAAACAAAACAGTATTTCTCCCTCCCTCCTTCCCATCCTTTTTATCTTCCTTTCTTCACTCCCTCCCTCCTTTGCTCCCTTCCTCTCTTCCTTCCTTCCTTCTTCCTCCTTGCGTCCTCAGCCAAGGCTCATTAGTGGCACAATGAATTCTGCCAAGATTAAATTCAATTGCACAAATATTTGTTGGGTTCCTCCTGTACAGAGGCAGACCCTGTACACACATAACGATTAATTAAGTAGACATCTGCCCTTAAGAAGCTTGAAGTTTAAAGAGGAAAAAGCAAGTTGGCAGATCACAAATGACTATAGTATAAAGGAGGGCAATAAAACTATGACTGTAGTGAAATGGGCACTAAAAGGGGGGAGATCTTCATGTAAGGCATTCAGCCTTGAAGGACAGGAGGGCTTCTGACCACCAGAAGTATGCAGCAGAGTTGGATTCCAAAGTGGATGGATCCCCTGGGTCAAGTCAAGTCAATTCATATACTTTGACTGCTCATAAACAAAAATCAAATCTGTTGCAGTCGAGTCAATTCCAACTGATAGCAACCCTAGAAGATAAAGTAGAACTGCTCCACAGGATTTCCAAGGAGCAGCTGGTAGATTTGAACTGCCGACCTTTTGGTTAGCGGCCAAGCTCTTAACCAGTTTGCCGTCAGGGCTAGGTGGTGGCAAATATTGAGCATGAGCTTCAAACCTGAGAGACCAATTTTCTTCATATCCCATAAGGAAGAAAGTGTGTAATTTTTAAGGGAACCCATGAGTTCTTCAGACCCCCTCAGGGACCTTACTTGGGGTCTTGGCAACAGGGGGATTTGCAAGGCCTATTTTGTCAAGTCCAACCCTAGAGACTTGATGGGAAAAGACAGTGTAAAGAGATCGCCTGTCGTGGCAGTGTGGTGAGTCTCGTGTGTTTACTGTACTTGGCCTCAATTAAAAAAACAAGAGCAGCCTTGTGTGACTGTGTATATTAATGTTTTGATCAAACATAATAAAAATTCTTTGACTAGAATGATTGTATTTTTAGAAATAAAAATTTTTCACCACTTGATCCTAGGAAACCTGGGTTTGTGTCATTACCAGTTCTCTCTGACATGCCAAAATGAGTCACTCTGAATTCCCCTTACCTGATTTTCCCCATGATTTTATGCATCGTGAGGTTGAAACAAACTCGCTAAAGGGAAGTGATGAAAACATACAGATGTGTCACAGACAGCCTCTTTTCTACCTACTTTCGATGTCTTCTTCTCGTATCAGATATTTGCAAAGAAGTAAGGCTCAGGCTACAGATGTGAAGGCAATGGGGGCAACCCAGGTTCAGAAATGCAGTCACTGGGCAATGTCTCCAGAGCTGGAAATGGTGTGGATATCTGGGAGAAGATGATAGGTGAGAGACCTCCTTGAAAGATTTGCAAAACTGATCAAGCTAAGAAATACCAGAAAAATAGAGACCAAGAAAAGAGACTGTCTTAGAAAAGGAGAATGATGGTTATGGGCCACATCTGTTCTTTGTTCCTGTCCTCTCAATCAGTAGCTCTCAACCAGAGACATTTTACTTCTTAGGAAATATTTTGGCAATGTCTAGAAATATTTTTGGCTATCACAACTTGTGTGTGTGAAGGGGTGGGCACTGCTACTGGCATCTAGTGAGTGGAGGCCAAGGATGCTGCTAAACATCCTACAATGCACAGAAGGGCCCCTCACAATAAAGAATTATCTGATCCAAGAAGAAACTAGTCTACAGGACAAATTGTCTACATGAACTACAGCCTCATCTACTCTGAGACCAGAAGAACTAGATGGTGCCCAGCTATCACTACCAATGTTTCTAATCAGGGCCACAATAGATGGACCCTGATAGCATGGGAGGAAAATGTGGAACAGAACCTCCAGTTTTTAAAAAAAGAAAACCTACCAGACTGGATGAAACTAGAGGACTCCCTGAGACAACTGCCCTGAGATATTCTTCAAACCTTGAACTGAAAATAACCCGAGGTCACCTTGTAGCTAAATAACAAACTGGCCCAAAAAATAATGAATATCACCCATAAATACTGTGCTCCTTTGAAAAATCACCTATATGAGACCAAATGGTTAACAATTAACTCTAAAACAAAGATGAGACTGTAAGGGGTCAGGGAAACTAAATTAATGGAAAGGGAACAACCAGAACAGAAACAATGAAAATATTCACCCATTGTGAAGAATGGAACCAATGTCACTGAACAACTTGTGTAGAAATGGTTGAATGGGAACTAAACTACTGTGTGAATTTTCACTGAAAACACAGTAAAATATTATTTAAAAAAAAAATCACCTGACCCAAAACGTCAAGAGTGCTGAAGTTAAGAAACCCTGCTCTAGAGAGTACATAATTACAACATCACTGCTTTATCATATTAATGGTTGTTTTTTCTGATTATAAAAAGTAATCAGTAACATGTAAAAAGTAATACTTGCTTATTCTAGAACATCTTATCAATCTATTTCATTATTATGCCGTCAGTTATGTCACTGAGGTTCATAGTCTATTTCACTTCCAGGGCCAGAGGTTGTGAGCCCAAATGCCAAATGAACCTTGGCGCTGCTGGCTGTCGTCAATGCCTATGATCCAGCCACCCCGGAGCCAGTATGAAGACCAGACCTTTTTTTTTTTTTTTTTTTTTTCCCCTAATCACTTAATCCAGCAGAGTGTAACTTGGCACTCTATTTCTAGAAAAAAAATAAAAATAAATCATGGCCTAATTCCTTCCAGGAAAGAGTGATTTGACAGGTTGAAGGGAGAAGAACATTTCTTGAACTGTGGAAATAAAATGAATTTTCTTTCCAATGAAAAGCTGGGGTCTGGAGAGCCCACACCTGCTGTCGGAGCTCAGCGCCGGCTCCAGAGCTGTGAATGGGCGCTGGAATCAGCTGCCAGATCCGGAGTGCCATTGAGGGGAATTGCAGAGATTTGGAGCTGATGGGGATGAAAAGCTTCCTGATTGCATTATGGTAGTGGAGGCTAAGAAAAGTCAGGATGACAGGGGACCGCCTGGAGGAAGGAATAATTTGGTTCACTTTAGTGTGTTTCCAGATGTCTGCAGCATAGATCACCGTGCAGGCATTACGTCTGAGAAGAGAACTGGTGTGATTGGGAGAGCTGGCTGATGCCGCACGAAGTGGAGAAGCACAAACTTGGCAACCGGGCTGCCAAGGTTTCAATCCTTCCTCTCCACTTCCTAGCTAAGTGACCAGAGCAGATTACTTCACCTCTCTGCCTTCTGTTAAATGCATTTCTTCTTTGTTGTGAGGCTTTGTAGCCGACCCTGACAGTGCTCTGGCCCCCAAGATGCCAGGATCCTTTTAATGTTTTCCGTGCCTTCCTCCTCCAGAATCTCTATGCTTTTGCTTCCATCAGCCAGCACCTGCAAATCACTTACGAGGCCTGCATCAGCCTACAAGAACTGCTTGCACGCAGGCACAGACAGCTGAAGTGCCCAGGGGTTACTTTACTTTCCAGATGGTCATTGTCTTTTGCCAATGACCGGCAGGGGCCTGAATACGAAAGCTCAGCAGCCCAGCCCTAACACAACCGTGGGAGGTCAGGTTGAAGCCACCTTCTGTGGGATTTTGCTAGAAATGGCAGCTCTTTTGCTTTTTTGCCTTTGCTGTCCTGCTTCCTCCACTTCCTTAGAGGTTTCTTTCAGAAGCACTGCTTTAATAAATCACCTGCATTTGAGTCTTATCTCAGAGAACCAGACATAAAATAGGCTTGAAGAGATTAATGCGTGTAAAGTGCTCAGAACAATGTCTCGGACTTAACAGGTATGCAATCAATGTTGATAGCTATTTTACTTACTCTACTACTTATTCCGCCTGGGTAGTGCAAACAGTTAACATGGTTGGCTGCTAGGTTCCAGTCCACCCAGAAGCGCCTCAGAAAAAGAACCTGGTGATCTACTGCTGAAAAGTAAGTCATTGAAAACCCTGTGGAGCACAGTTCTACTTCTACGCTGACACACGAGGTTTCCATGAGTCAGAATCAACTCTATAGCAACTGGTTTTATTCTATTTATTATTATTATAGTCCTGGGTGACATAAATGGTTAAGCACTCGACTACTAGCTGAATAGCTGACAGTTCGAACCCACCCAGAGGTGCCTCGGAAGACAGGGCTGGAGATCTGCTTCGGAAAGGTCACAGCCTTGAAAATCCTATGGAGAAGTTCTACTGTGTACACACAGAGTCTGAGTCAACTTGATGGCAACTAACAACAACAATTATTATTATTATTATTATTATTATTATTATTATTGAATGCTTACTTTGTGCCAAGTACCGTGCCACTTATAATCATTTTATTATTTAATTCTATACAAATCTATTTTCCCTTCACGAAGAAAGACAGAGCCAGAGAAATAAAGCCTCGCTTGAGCTGGCAGGAGACAACAGAAGGCCCGATACCAGACTACGAGTTGTATATCCAAAGAAGACTCTGGGTGAGAGAGGAATCCAAAGTCTCAAATAATGGTGGAGTTCACAGTCTGCATTTGGAAGGCAAAAAGTGTGGTTGGGTGTGGTTGAGTCAATCCATGGGCTAAGGGACAGGTAAATGCTGATAACAACCTGTCCGGCTGAAGTCATTCTCCCCTCTCGGCAGATGAGAGAACAGTCTCAGGAAGCAAAGTCACCTGATCAGGGCCACACAGCCAGTAAGGGCTCTGGCTTCAGAGACCTCACTCTTTCTTTTACACCATGCTCCCTTCCTGGTCGCAGGCTCCTGGTTTCTATTGAACATATTAAAGGTAAAGACCAAACACTGCTAATGTCCTAAATGAAAGTGAAAGGCACTTACTAAATAAGCAAAATGGTGGTGTACATTCTCAGAAACAGGAAGTCAGCCACCTCCAACTCCCAGGCCTGTACTGAGACCACTCTCAATAATGAGATTTGGCATTATTTAAGGCCCTGATACCTTTTCCCGCACCTATGTCATGTCTTCACAACTAGATGACCAGTCCTTTGAGGTAAAGAACCCTATTTTATGCTTCTTTGAAACCCTATGGAGCTTAACACTGGACCTGCCACCTGGTGGGTCCTCAATAGTATTTAACATTACTTTTCACTACAGTGGTTCATTCTACAGTGTACAAAAAACAAGACAATATGCATTGTCAACATTCAACTACACTGTGATATGTGATGGAGCAAAACCCACATTTCACCACCTTGATCCCCAGCTCCTATTTCCTTCACTTCTTACTGTCCTTCATAGTGTTTCACCAAAAAAACCAAACCCACTGGCGTCGAGTCGACCCTGACTCATATTGACCCTACAGGACAGAGTAAAACTTCCCCGTAGGGTTTCCAAGAAGTGGTTGGTGGATTTGAATTGCCATCCTTTTGGTTAGCAGCCGAGCTTTTAACCACAGCACCACCAGGGCTCCACACAGTATTTCAAAAAGGTGTTTGAAATACTATGGGTGTTTTATACTCTTCTTCTCTACTCAAGAGTATTTGCATTGTTGATGTACCAAGAGAAAAAATAGCTTTTATCTCCCCATCTTTCCTTCTTACCAATAACCTGAAGTGTGTCAGAAGCTGTTTCTGCCTGAGGACACATAAATGCAAACATGATGTGTTAGAAAGAACAATGGGTTGGTGATCAGTGTTTCCTGTGCTTAGCTC
This sequence comes from Dugong dugon, assembly GCA_030035585.1. Lineage (NCBI taxonomy): Eukaryota > Metazoa > Chordata > Mammalia > Sirenia > Dugongidae > Dugong > Dugong dugon. The sequence continues at coordinate 12,014,617 of CM057480.1, read as the reverse complement.
TGCCTCTGACCAGCTGTGTGATCTTGTGCAGGTCACTTGATTTGCCTGTGAAATGAAGGGCTCGAATTAGATCGATGCTATCCAATACTGTAAAGGAGTCTTGATGGCACAGTAGTTAAAGCGCTCAGCTGCTAACCAAAAGGTCGTTGGTTCAAAACCACCAGCAGCTTCCTGGGAGAAAAGGCTTGGTGATCTGCTCACGTAAGGATTACAGCCTAGGAAACTGTCCTGTAGGGTCACTATGAGTCAGAATCGACTCGAAGGCATACAACAACAACATCCAATACTGTAGCAGTGACCACATAGGGTATGTAAATCTAAATTAACTAAAATTAAATAAAATTTAAAACTCAGTTCCTCAGCCTCATTCCAAGTGCTCAACTGTTGAGATGAGTAGTGGCTACCATATTGGACAGCACAGACACACAACATTTTCATGATGGCCAGTAGTTGCATTGGATAGTATCAGTTTAATCATCTCTCAAGTCTTTTCCAGCTCCAAGACTCAAAGACTCTATTTAGAGTAAGAAAACGAGCTTACCATAGGCTGAAAAGGTGAACAAATGAATTAAATGCCAGCATGACTTAAAATAATTATGGAGAAGGAAGTAAAATGGTCAGGCATGATTAAGAAGTCTACACACACTTAAAAAACAAACCACGTGGTATGAATGATTTAAAGAGCTTTCTTCTGGCTGGAATGATCTTGAAAGCAAGAGTATTTAGATCTAACATGGCACTGCCAGTATCCTGGCTGGATGCCAATGAGACAGATGTTGTATGCCTGCAATGTGTCTTCGTTGGCTGCTTTGCCAGGACCTCACTCATATCTACACAATCGTGGCTGATTTATCATTGTATCTTTCACTGGCCATTTCTGGGGCCAGGAATGTCTCCTCTGAGGGTATGTTCACCTATAGTACTATCCGAGACCAAGGAAAACCCAGGCCCAGAAATCAACTCTGGGTCTCTGAAGTCACATGTTGCCACCACTGTCTGAGGTAGGGGTTCTTAAACACAGCACGGTGACTTGCTCTTGGGTCACGATTGCTTGTAAGGACTGTAGCCAGTAGTGTAACTGATAATAAAGTACCAACACTTGCATAAGACCCCCAGGGAAGTATACACAGCAAAACAGGTTCCCATTCAACAATTTCTACACATATTGTTCAGTGACATTGTTTACATTCTTCACGTTGTATGAACACTCTCATTACATTGTTCCATTCCCAGTAACATTGTACATTTCCATATACAAAATGAGCCTACAAGCCTTTGTCATGTCATACAGCGTGTAACTACCATCATGCTAAAAAGACTCAGAAGCCTTACTGAATAAGTTCCCACTGGTCAACGATGGAACAAATCAATCATCAAAATGAATAAAAACCCTAAGATACGTTTAAATTTCATAAGTTTATTACAATACTAAAGAAACATCACACTCATTGGGCCCGTTTGGAGAATGCTCAAGAACTACTTCACTGCCTTTTTAAATGGTTTTCATTATAAAAATATACACAATACACTCACCAATTCAACAGTTTCTACACGTACAGTTCAATGACATTGATTAAACTCTTTATGTTGCAGAAAACTTTACCCTTATTTTTTCTAATTATTTCTTAATTATTACACAATTAACATGAACTCAATGCCCCCAAGCAAAAACTTCTGCTGTTTAGACTGGCAAGTAAAAGAATCAAATGTTTATCTTGCCTTTACTACGCAAAAAATAACCAAATGGTTAATATGGGAAGTTTTTCTTTATAGAAAAATTCCAGCTAATAATTAAAGAGTGAGTGATAGAGTTAGAATAATCACCATTTGACTTTCTAGATGGAGACAATGATCATTAAAGCTTGATAACATCACAAAAACCAGACATGACGTACCTCCCAGTAGAAATGCCCAGCACCACCAACGGGAGTACTCTTACCAAAAAAAAAATAATAATAATAATTGAGGCTAAATCTGATCAAGCTTCCTGATCTGACTACACATTTATGGGAAATAGAAGGCACAGAGAGATATGTTAAATGATACCATGGGGAGATAGTCAGCAAAATCCAGACTGTGAGAAACTCTTCAAAAATGACTCAAGTTTCTTCAATCAAAAAATTGCAGGGGAAAATAAAAAAATATATATGGAGGAAAAATCTGTAGGTTAAAAGAGATAAGCAACATATAAAGACAATGTTCTACATTCTACCTTCGTGAGTAGTGTCTGCGGTCTTAAAAGCCTGTGAGCGGCCATCTAAGATACTCCACTGGTCTCATCCCTTCGGGAGCAAGAGAGAAGGAAGAGAACAGGACAAAGGAAAAGATTAGTCCAAAGGACTAATGGTCCACAGCTACCGAGGCCTCCACTGGACTGAGTCCAGTACAGCTAGATGGTGCCCAGCTACCACCACTGACTGCCCTGACCAGGATCACAACAGAGGGTTCTGGCCAGAGCTGGAGAAGGATGTAGAGAATAATTCAAACTCACAAAAAAAAAAGACTAGATTTACTGGCCTAAAGGAGACTGGAGAAACCCCGAGAGTATGGCCCCCAGACACCCTTTTAGCTCAGTGGTGAAGCTACCTCCGAGGTTCACTGTTCAGCCTGGGAGTGGACAGCCCCGTAAAACCAAATGAGACTAATGAGGTACAGGAGTCCAGTGACAAGGGCCAGAAGGCAGAAGGGGACAAGGAAGCTGGTGATAGGGAACACAAGGTTGAGTAAGGATATTGTTGATGTGTTGTGAGATTGTTAACCACTGTCATAGGGCAACATGTGTAGTAACTGTTAAATGAGAAACTATTTTGTTCTGTAAGCCTTCATCTTAAGTGAGAATAACAGCACAATTGGAAGAGCGTAGTCAGTGTCACTGAACTGTGTATGTAGAAATTTTTGAAACAGCGTATCTTTGGCTATGTGTATTTTCACCAAAAAAAAAAAAGGTTGCGAGTTTAGAAGGTTAATATGTTGTGGGGTTGTTAACCAATGTCATAAAACAACATGTGTACTACTGTTTCATGAGAAACTATTTGTTCTGTAAGCCTTCACCTGAAGTGCAACAAAATATATATAAAAAAAAAGAGATATGCAACAGATCAGACAATCATAGTGTATGAACATTATTCTGATCTTGAATGAAACAAATGTAAAAACAGTATGTAAAATAAAAATGTGAACACTGGATATTTGACTATAAAGGAATTATTGTTAATTTTTTAGGTGTGAAAATGGTGTTGTGTGTGTGTGTATTTTAAGAGATATTAACAGATGAAATGATATGATGTCTAGAATTCACACAAAATAATCAGAGGACTGTGTGGGGGTATAGGTGAACAAAGATTGACCATATATGGATTATTGCTGAAGCTAGGTTATGGGTTCTTGGGGCTCATCAAGCTAGTGCCTCTGTTTTTTTTGTATATGTTTAAGAATTTCTATAATAAAAACTGGAAAATAAAATCTAATTGGAAATAGAAGAGAGAAAATTGGTCCATCTGAAACAATTAGCAAACTGTGTCAAGCAATTAAATGGTGGGACATACATATAGGTTCAAATGCAAAGCAAAATTGTATCCCATAAACTATCTCTCAGAGAAGGAGTGAGTGGTCTCAAGTTCTAGTCCTTATAAATCTCTCTCAGTATAAGGCTCTGTCTTAATGATTTTATTTTGAACAACAAAGTATTAATGGGGAATGACATATTAACCTGAAACCACTTCAACCAATACTAGTTGATGAGGTTCATAAAGGTTAAGGGGTGAAGTTATTTTAAAAACAATGCAGAGACTTACCAGAGATGTAATAATTATTCCAAGGGCTATAACCTCTCAATTGCAAATGTTGGCTGTTAATGATAAGGAAGTTAGTTTAAACCAAGATCACTTTTTAAAAAGCAATTCAGTCATTTCATTGAGGTGATCAGAAATGTAAGAAAACACATACTATCGTGTAAATGGCTGCTTAGACCTTGGGATACATTTTGCAAGCAATAGCCGCATACAGGATGTCACAAAGCTTATTTTGAAGTGAAGAACTTAGTTGGAAGTGAAGATATATACAATCTGGAGACAGTGTTTGATGACTCAAGATGTGGCCCTACTGATGACTAAGAACTTAAGTTGAAATGAGGAATTTGAATAAACTGTTTCATGAAACCAGAGATAAAATGAAAAAGCAGTACTTCTAAATCAAGATACTATTTATATAAAATGCAATTTTAAGAGCTTCTGTGTATTTCATTAATAAATCTGTTAAGTAGACATTTGACTATTTCAGCTGCATCACTAAAAGCTTAAAAATCTAAATTGGCCAAATTTCTCTGTTTTGTTTCGTTTGCTTTTTGTTGTGTGTGTGTGTGTGTGTGTGTGTGTGTGTGTGTGTGTGTGTGTGTGTGTGTGTGTGTGTGGAGGGATGGTTTCTCACTGGGAAAACGGGTGATTGCTTTCCGTCAACGTTGCCTCATATCTGGCTTCTCTGGGAAATTAAAGGTGCTGCAGGAGTCAGGAGCCCTGGTGGTACAGTGGTTAAGCACTCCTGTAAAGATTTACAGCCTTGGAAATCCTATGGGGCAGTCCTACTCTGTCCTACAGGGTTGTTATGAGTTGGAATCAACTGGGCAGCAGTGGGTTTGGTTTTGTGTTTTTGGTAGGAGTTTGTGAGATCAGTGTGGGCAGCTGTAGTCAGGGAAGGCCTCCTGGAAGGCCAGTACTGGTGGCCATGGAGTCAGGTCTGACTCATGGTAAGCCCATGTGTGTCAGAGCAGAACTGTGCTCCGTAGTGTTTTCAATGGCTGACTTTTGGGAAGTAAATCACCAGGCCTTTCTTCTGAGGTATTTCTGGGTGGACAGGAACCACCAACCTTTGGGTTAGCAGTCAATCACTGTTTGTATCCATCCAGCGGCACCTCAGAAGAAAGGCCTGGCTATCTACTTCTGCAAAATCAGCCATTGAAAAGCCTACGGAGCACAGTTCTACTCTGACCCACATGGTGTCGCCATGAGTTGGAGCCAACTCCATGGCAACTGGTTTCTCAGGTAAGAAGGGAGAATTAAAATGGGTAAGATTTGTAGTAGCAGGGTGGAGAGCCTTTTGGATGTGGAGAAGGAGGTGACTAAAAACACGTCAACAAAAGAAAGCTTGACCTGAGCCTCTCCCCTGAATAACAATCGACTAGCCAAGACAGCTCAGACTGAGGAAGTCTAGGGTAAGGCTAGATTGTGGAAGACCTCGACAGCCAGCCAGAGGGCTTTGGAGAAATTCTGAGGACCATTCCCGGAGCGAACGACCCTCTTGTTACAGAGGGTCACAATATTACTCTCACAAGCACGTCTGCCTCTGCGAGCCTCTTCCTTCATAAAGAATATTAAAAGTTATATTTCATGACCACATTAGTATTTGTTATTGTTGTCAGGTGCCATCAAGTCAGCCCCCAACTCACGGCCACCCCAAGCACGATAGGATCGGATCATTTTGACCCATAGGGTTTTCATTGACTGATTTTTGGATGTAGATCAGTAGGTCTTTCTTCCTAGTCTGTTTTAGTCTGGAAACTCACTGAAATCTGTTCCACATCATAGCAACACAAAAGCCTCCACTGACAGATGGGTGGTGGCTGTACTTCAGGTGCATTGCCGGAAATGGGACCCGGGTCTCCCACGTGGGCATTGAGAATTCTACCACTGAACCACCGTTGTCCCTCCTCTCCCTGTACCAGTGTATAGGTGCATATAATCCAGGCTGCATGTATTATAGTCATCCCTCAGTATCCAAGGGGGATTGATTCCAGGACCCCCCTAGGATACTAAAATCCATGGATGCTCAAATCCCTTATATAAAATGGCAGAGTATTTGCATATAACCTATGCACAAACTTCTGTATACTTTAAATCGTCTCTAGATCACTTATGAGACCTGATACAATGTAAATGATATGTAAATAGTTGCTGATTCTTACACTTAGCACTTAATGCTTTCTCAGTCTTTGCAAGCTCATGCTGGCGAGAGACTGAGGATCTGTGAAATGGCGGGAGGCTACAGCAGGGGATGACTACACGTCATTTCATTCTGCTCAGCACGGCAAATTCAAGTTTTGCTTTTTGGAACTTCCTCTTTTTCTCCCCCCAAATATTTTCTGTCTGCGGTTGGTTAAATCCACAGATGCAGAACCCAAGGATCCGGAGGGCCAACTATATTATACACTCATTATTATTTTTTCATCTGATTTTAAAAGAAATTTAAATTAAAACATTTTCAAAGGACTTTAAATGTACTGTGGACCCTAGACACTGTGCCTAATGGATAAGTTGGCACTGATTCCCATTGCTGTCGAGTCTTTTCTGACTCATGGCGACCCTATAGGACAGAGTAGGGTTTCCAAGGGGCAACTGGTGAATTCCAACTGCCAACCTTTTGGTTAGCAGTTGAGCTCTTAACCACTGCTCCACCCTGGCCCTGATTACCAACCAAACCAAACCCACTGCCATCAGATCCATTCTGACTCATAGTGACTCTATAGGACAGAGGAGAACTGCACCGTGTTTATTATTTTGTGTTTTGTATATGCTACAGATAGTTTATGGCTAAGGAATTTTTATGTCCATTTTCTATATGTGGACAAAACCATTTTTCTGTATATGGAAAGATGGGTGTCAGCTGGATCCCAAAGTTCTTCCATGTGGGCAAAGCTGAGCCAGAAGAGGTGAGATCATTTCTCAAGTCTGCCATTTGGTCATGGCCATGAAATATCCCCAACTGGAAAGCAGAACTTAGAGAGTATAGAGTACCTACAAAGCTTATATCTGGGTCTGGTTACTGAAGAAACAGTTTCTGGGACCCACAAAATCAGAGGTCGTCACCCATCATAATGGAAGTTGGAGTTGGAAAGGAAAGTTAGAGATCGTATCTGGATAAACTCATACCAGGCTTTGGGGCTGGAGTGCATTGCTTTAAGATCAGAAACTTGAATTGGATTCCCGTAGGGTCCTTTAGAATTTCTATCACTGCTTCCTTTTTGTTCTCCTTTAGCACTGAGTCTAAGCAAGGAAAAGCGCTTTTGGTCAGTCCCAGGTGAGGGTTTTGAAGTGGCAGCCTAGAATCCTTTGGGACTGGTATGATATTGGTAGCAGAAATCACAAGTAGAGAAAGACTGCACAGAGGGTGGGGAGTTTGGAAAAAGACTGCCAGGCTTATTTGGTCATTGGGCCTTTTCCAGCAAAGTCAAGTTGTCAGTGCCTCCCTCCTAAACCTTTGCAGGGGCCTGTGTCTCCTTCCCTCTAGGGAGGTGGAACTCTTACTGAAATGACCAGGGAAGTACTTAGGAAATAGTTCTCTGCCAGTGGGATACAATAAGGGCTGGGAAAGACAGACCTATTTACTGGGCCATCTATGAGGTTAGAATTGAGAGGACAGGAGTCTGTAGTGCAAAGTATAGGGTGGAAAGGATAGGCTAGGGCCTTGCTACTCAAAGTCTGGTCCTTGAATCATCAGGATCGGCACCAGAATACATATTTTAACGAGATCCCTAGGAGATTTGTCAAGGTAATTGAAGTTTGAGAGGCACTGGGCTGGGATGTTGTCTGAGAGCCTGAGGAGGGAAGGGTAGACTGGAAAGGCAGATAGAGGAAGGTAACAATTGGCGGGCCTTGGTATCTTGATATGTTTGGAAATGGGGATACCTCCAAGATGACTCCAAACATACAGATTTGAAAGACTTAAAGAAAACAAGCCATTTTCCAGCATTCGTTTTCCTACAAATAATCCATAGTCTAATTAAAAATCCTATCTATTAATTAAAGCAAGTTCTCAATAGAGCCACTGTCAGAGGGCATGTTGTATTTTGTTTGCCAAGTTTGATGTATCCATCAGCAAATCAGCAATAGTCTTTAGCATCCGAAAATAACCAAGTTGCATTTTTCTGCCTGATAAGGCAAACCCAGCCATACTTCCTCAGATCCTCTGCCCTTTTTATTATTTTGTCAGGACTTTCTTCCTATGCATTTTTTGAATGTAATCTTGGACCTTGCTAATTGTTAGTACCATTGCCAACAAGGTGCCAGCTTCTCGGCGTGTAACCTGTTCCTTTATAATTAGACAACATGAGGGCCACATGTGCTGTAAACACAAGCCCCCCTAGCTTGTTATTTCATTCAGGAACCATACAGAACAGCCTGGTACCCTGGGGCTTTGAAAGGGCTAGAACAGCTTCCATGGGTGCCTTATTCATCATAGTCCAGGAGTATTAAATTGTGTGACTCTGGATTCCTTTGTTGGATGAGCAAACGAAGAGAAGAAGAGAAAGGCGTCCCGTCTATAAGTGGAAACAGCACCCTAGCTGTGTTCATATGCCAGCCATGTATCCAAAGGCTGACAGTTTCAGTGACTCATTCAGATATGTGACTACATGACATTAGCCTCACAGATATTTTCAAACGTTCTTATAATTGGGTACCTCTTTTCATTTTCACCCCACCTTTGTTTTTTAAACCATGGAGACCTTGTACTAACTCTTGCTCTCTCTCTGCCCCAGCTGCAAAAAAAAAAAAAAAGCACCAGTGAACACACAGCCCACCTGTCTCGACCTCCCCTCATCACCTAGCTACTTCCAAATTAGAATTCTTAATTCAAACCAAGGAGAAAGATGTTCTCGCAACCATTTTCTTCCTGGATAAAAGAAGAGAACAGTGTCCTTTTCTGCCCACTAAAGCTGGGGATGATGAGAGCTGCACACATTGTTTTTCACAGTATACGTGATTCATTCCTCAAGAAAAAGGAGTAATGCAGATGAATCCCAATGCTCAAATGCTGAGAGGACCCAGCTCTTCTCTAATATAACAACAGCAAAGTGAATTTAAGGGCCTTCTCTGCTTCCCAGATACTATCATTTTCTATGACAGGTTCCAAACGCATGGCCCGAGGGCTAGATCCAGCCTTGCAGACATGTTTAGACTATGAACAAACAAGCAAAAAAACAGTGGAGTCATTCTGACTCATAGCGACCCTAGAGGACAGAGTAGAACTGCCTCATAGGGTTTCCAAGGAGTGGCTGGTGGATTTGAACTGCCAACCTTTTTGATAGCAGCTGAGCTCTTAACCACTGTACCACCAAGTCTCCTGGTATATAGTTTGGATTATACAGTGCTTTGTTTTTTTAAACAAAATTTGGGCCAAAATTTAAAAGTAGGGAGATTTTGCCCAAAAATCTGGGTTTCCTGACCTTTTTGAAAAACAAGACATAGCAAGATGATCTCGTCCCTTCTATGACAAGGAACAGCTGTAACTGGCTAATGGTTATCCCAAGGTGCCACAGTCCCACCATTTCCCAGACCTTGAGGCTGAGTGCCTGCTTGCATTTATTGATCTTTGTCCTTGCTCTGCTATTTTTCTTGAAGAAGAGAACGATTTCTCTGGGCTCGTGTCTTTCTCTAGCATGAGACAGCAAAAGAGAAACGGAGAACTATATTTCAAGGAAAATGAGAAGGCACACATTTCTTTACGGACTTGAAGAATATTCCTGCAACCTGCACATTCAATATGCAAACTGTATGTGTGTGCTGAAAAATAACCGAAGACCCTTTTCTTTTTCTTCTACCCAGACTGTCCGGACCCTGGGGTCAATTCAGTGTGTGACCCTTTTTTACCTCCCAGATTTGGAGAGGAGTGTCTAAGTCGTCAGTGATTACAGCTAACGCACGTTTGCAAAATCACACGATTGATGTGGAAGGGAGAGTGGACCGTCCTTCTGGGCGGTGACGGGTTGCGAGGTGCAGGAACCAACCCAGCAGTGGACTTGGTCTCCTCACAACCCATCACCTCACGCTCTGTGTGAACACGGGGCTTGGGAAACACACCCGCTGTTCAGATGAACCTCAGGAGGTTTCAGCGTGTTCCAGAGTATAACAATCAAGTCAGCACATACCAGCACAGCTTAAAATGGCAGATGATAAACATTAATTTCCCTGATAAATACATTAGTCAGCCGTATGGTCTTGAAAGTAGTTGTGCACTCAGGTCATAAATCCAGGTTAGACATTAACCTCCTCTGATTTTGCTCAGCTAATCTTGCAGTGGCGCTAATGGGATCAAACAGCCATCCTCAAGATCCTGCTTCGTTTCCCTAATGACACTGATAGGAGGCTTCACAGAACATTTTTATGATATCGTTTAAAAAACAGCAAGGTAATGCCTAATCTAACCTCCCTGAGCATATATACTGAAGAAAAAGAATGAGAATGTACATAGTCATTCAGGATCCCGTGCTTCTGGAACAAGGCTTTTCCAGCCTTCTTTGTAGGGAGGTTGGAAGAGCTACTCATCACACACATGGCGCCTCCTTCACTGTTCTCTTCAGTCAAGGGAAGGGGCCTCTTGGTCCACAAAGCCAGCCCTCTCCCCAGTTTTCTTTCTCTCTGGCTGTGGCTGCAATCTCTCCCTTATAGGGTGTTTTCAGCTTGATGATGCAGTGTCTGTCCAATGCTTTGCACTGCCTGCATAAAAAGCACTGTGGACTTGAGAAGCTTACAGAGATGACAGGAACACCTGGCAAAAGGGGCTCTCAAGACCCTGTCAGTTGCTGTTCTTCCACAACCTAGTCATCCTTTTCTGTCCTCTGCTTTGACCTACCTGCTCAACTGAGAAAATCCTACTCTTGGTCCCCCCCTCTCTCACCTCTCGACTCTGAATCATTGCACACATGTTCAGAATGCCCGCTTCTGCTGCTGTCTCATCTCAACCCCCACCTTCCCCTTCAAACTCTGCTGTGGACCTGTGCTATTTACTAACACCTTTTCCGATGGTTCCCTGTACTTTATCCTTCCATCCTTCACGTCTCTCATTATTCAGCACTTGGAGGTATAGGACCTCTACACAATGGAAGTTGGTGTTGAAACATTTCGGAGTTTAAATCTCCAGGAAGCTGATATCCACCATTAATCTGTAAATGAGAGCCATGGTAACATGCTAAGTGTTTTTGTGCCAGGCATTATTCTAGGTGCTCAGGGATACAGAGGTGAAGAAACCAGAAAATATCCTTACCTCTTCCAGCTTACATCCTGGCAGTCCTTTCACTCCTTTATTGGTCTAATTGTTGACTGTTGCCAAATCTTGGGGGTTTCTTCTATAGAAGTTTCTGAAGAGTGTAACAACAATGTTCTGTATTTAGAAACATACACTTTTTTTTAAATTAAGGCAGAGAGGTTTCTTTCCCCAATATATTCTGATGTATCCCTAATGAGAGTCCCTGGTGGTGCAAATAGTTAACGTGCCAGACTGTTAACTGAAAGGTTGGAGGTTCAAGTCTACCCAGAGGTGCCTTGGAAGAAAGGCTAGGTGAACTACTTCTAAAAAGTCAGCCACTGACAACCCTATGGAACACAGTTCTACTCTGACACACATGGGGTCACCAGGAGTTGGAGTCGACTTGACCACAACTGGTTACTTGTACATTCTTAATGAGAACAAACATACAGGTATTCTATTGAGAACACAATGTTGACAACAGAAAAATTAAGACATGCTGAAAATCATTAATGGTATCCTACAGATAGATTTGTCCTCCCAGTGAGTTTTTAATACAGGCTGAGGTTGCTTTCATATGAAAAATTATCTTATTTTACACAGAAAAATATATTTATCTATGCACTTGTTTTTTTTAAAAAACCTTTTTTCTGTATTATGAATGCAAAATGAAAGAGTAAGTTTTTAAGGGCAGAGGAAAAAAGAGAGAAGTGGGTGTGTTTTCAGCTCTCTGGTCTGCTAGTTGTGTGAACTCAGAGGTGATAATCAAAATATTTAAGAATAAGTATAGTCAGGTCCTGGCCAGTCAGAACAAGTATGGCCCTATCGGCATGTACCCGCTGAATGAAAGTCTTGAGCAACCCCAGGAAACTGTCTTCTCTCAGCTAAAGAAGAACGGATTGTATTGAGTATTCCCAAATTAGTGGTCTGCAGACAAATATGACCCTCAGAAGATTGTTGGTTGGTTTGTTGCTGTTGTTGGATTTTTGGGTTTTTTTGCTTTTGGCCAGCCCAGTGTTACTTACTCTGAGACAGAGTATGCATTCTCCAGCTTGCCACAGGCCTCACCATTTCTTACTGTATTTTCCATAATTGCTCTTCATACGTTTATATAACCAGCCATGACACCTGCTCATCTGAGTTTGCAATGCTTGAACTGGATGCTTTCCTAAGTGCCCTTTTCAGCTCTGAGGTTTCTGGTTCTAGTTCTTTCTCACTGCCTTCTTAGCATTATGCTATTTTCACAAGGACTCAGTAGATGCAACGGGAGGAAAGAGTCTTAAATATATTACTTTTAGATGTCCTTTAAGCTTCATTCTCTTTATGGCTTGTGTCTGGGTTTAATTTGATCAGGGGGAAGGTTAGTGACAAATTTTTAATAGATTTCAAGTGAGAAATTAGACACTAAAGGAAATATGGACACAGAAACACCCCCCTCCTTGTTTATACAGAGAACTTCAACCTTCTTGCGATTATTTCGTCCCAAGGTTGCTATGGGTCAGAACTGACTTGACGGCAATGGGTTTAACAGGAACTTTTGTTAATGGTGCAAAGTATCGCTCTAGGACAGAAGGCAGGACTCAGCTGCAGGTTCTTACTCAGTTACTGGCCTGGTTTGACTCCCTTCTTAGGGTTCAAGGGAGCTAGGACAGAAAAAGGAAGGCGGAAACTATCTAGTTCATATCATTTAGAACCTTGTTGTCATGGCCTGAGCCAACACAATCCCAGCTCCATTGTGTTTGAGTCGATTCTGACTCATAGCGACCCTACAGGACAGAGTAGAACTACCCCGCAGGGTTTCCAAGGAACAGCTGATGGATTCAAACTGCTGACCTTTTTGGTTAGCAGCAGATCTCTTAACCACTGTGCCACCAGGGCTCCGAACCACTAAACAGGGCAGCCCAACGGCATCCTGAATTAGGACAGTGTTTCTCAAAATGTGTTCCCTGGACCACCTCTGAAGGCATGTTCAAATGCAGATTCTTGTGTTTAGCAGAAGCTGTTGAAGCTCTGTCTCTTATCCCTAGGACCCATCTCAGAGTTCACCTGAGCTATGAAGGATGTTTCCTATGCAGGAATCTCTCTACTCTTCTGCCTGAGTTTTTTTGCTGGCACCAAAGGAGCTTGCAGTGCCAGGGAATTCACGAACAGCAAGACAAGCCTCAAGTGATAAGGGAAAGGAGTGAGTAAATACCCCAACTTCTCCAGTCTTCAGCAGGACAATTCTAAGGCATGTGCTTCGTGGTTCCTCAGAGGGGCCCAGTGGGACTGAGTTCTAGTTGCCCATAGCAACTGCCTTCTCATTAACACACACTTTCCCTATCTCACTTTCTCACTCCCTGGTTTGTGATTCCTGAGACCATCACTCCAATAAACTGCTTACATCTAAGTATTTTAGGGTCTTCTTTTGGGGAACCCAAATTAAGGAGCCTTACCCTAGATGAGAAGCAGTAGAGTTTTTAGTGGGTAGGAGGCTCTGGAGTCAGAAGGTCTGGCTGCACATCCAGGCTCCACCACTAACTAGTGGTGGGATCTTGGGCAAGTTATTAACTATTTCTGAGCTTCAGTTTCCTCATCTGTAAAATGGAGATAATGGCGTAGCTACCGCAGAGGGTTGCTGTAAGGATTAAGTGAGTTCATACGTGTAAACTGCCTATGAAAGTGCCTGGCACATAGTAAATATATAATAAGTGCTAGCTTTTATTATTATATAATAAATCAAAGTCTCTTGGATGGGGCCCAGAAATGTACATTTTAAATAAACTCCCCAAGAGATTCTCATGCACAACAAAATTTGAGAACCGCTAAACTAGAGACACACTCCTTTGCACTCCTGTCCACAGAGAAAATATTTCGAGAAGACTATTCTACCCCAATAGGGAAGCAGCCAAACAACTCCTTTTGCACTGGAGGCTTTTGGTGTAAAATAAAAAGCTGTGGATTTCTCAGAGCACAGGAGAAAACAATGATAGGTGATCCCACCCTTGGGGCTCACTAAGGGGCTAAATTCATCCCCTTTTTCATCCCTTGGTTTTAGTCTTGTTCCCACATTAGGCAAACCAAGCCCTAAAATACATTAGTGGTTCTTCTAAACCAGTGGCTCTCCAAGCGTGGTCCAGGACCAGCCGCATCAGCATTAGCTGGGAGCTTATTAGAAATGCAATTCTCAGGTCCCACTCCAGACTTTCTAAATTGTAAATTACAGGAGTAGGGCCTATAATCTGTGTATAACAAGCCCTCCATGTGATTCTGATGCATACTAAACTTGGAGAACCATCATTCATAATTAGGAGAAGCCCTGGTGGCGGAAAGGTTAAGCGCTCAGCAGCTAACTGGAAGATTGGCAGTCGGAACCCACCCAGCCACTCTGTGGGGAAAGATCTGGCAATCTGCTATCTTAAAGATTACAGCTTAGAAAACCCTACAGGGCAGTTCTCCTCTGTCACATGGGGTTGCTAGGAGTCGAAGATCGACTTGATGGCACCCAACGACAACAGCAACATTCTCAATTAAAGGAACACTCTAAAACTTCTCTCCTTTTGTTGCCCATGTGATCCAAAAGCCGGGATTTTTGCAGAAGTGTTTGTTTCAATTGGATACCACAAATACAGTTTAAAAAACAAAAAAAATCTCAATTCTGCTTAGTAATGTTGGTGACTAACAGGCCCCAAAGGTAAAGCATACAAGGGTTATATACTTAGCTTTGGAAGAACACTCTAGAGTTTTGCAATACTAGGAATATTAGAAAAATATAATTGCTTTTTTTATAAGTCCTACATATTTCTTGCATCCAGCTGGGCAAGGAATCTCACAGGGGACTTTCTGGAGGCCCTTCTGACACAGAAAGAATATGGAACAACGACAACAAAAGATAGAAGAAATGCGACAACTTAGGGTACTACTGGCTTTAAACCTTCATGAGAAAAATCACCTTAAATTATGTAAGGAAGAAGAGTGAGGTGAATTTTTGCTTTACTTAAATTTATCCTCCTCCTGGTGCCCACTGGGACATAATAATCATAGTCAGGTTCATTCCATTACTTTTTATCCATCTCTGATATTTTCACCCGTTTTCTGACTCATACCTAGAAGAATTTTGAGGGAAAATTGATTCTTTTTCAGATTATATCTGGGACATTTTAAAAGATGTCTACTACTACTAAGAAGAGCTGGTGGCGTAGTGGTTAAGCACTCAGCTGCCGACCAAAATGTCAGTAGTTTGAACTCATCAGCCGCTCCACAGGAGAAAGACGTGGCAGTCTGCTCCTGGAAAGATTACAGCCTTGGAAACCCTACAGGGCAGTTCTATTTTGTCCTACAAGGTGGCTAGGAGTCGGAACTGACTCAGCGGCAACAGTTTGGTTTTTGGTTTTTCTACTACTACTATTATTTATTTACTATCAAACACAGAAATGCTTTTTTTGTGAGTTGTTATTATCTCACTTAATCCTCACAACATTCCTAGTAGGTACTATTTCCCATTTTACAGATGAAGAAACTGAGCCACTCAGAGGTAAAATGACTCGCCTGAGGTCACACATACAGTAAGTGGCCAAGTGGCCAAACCCAGACAGTCTGATCCTTCACTAAACTCACTGCTGTCAAGTATAGAACCACAGACAGTGGTTATTAACAGACCATTTCTTTGAACAGCAAAAATCATTAGGACACCATTTCTATAAAGCACTGGGATAAATTGAAATGTTTTTAATTTTGGAGTAATTTTAGATTTACAGAAAAGTTGCAAAACTAGCACAGAGAGTTCCAGTATGCCTTTCACTCAGTTTCTTCCGAAGTTAACATCTTACATAACTGTGGTACATTCATCAAAAATAAGGAATTAACATTGGTACATCACTATTAACTAAAGTATAGAGATTATTCAGGTTTTACAGAAGTTTACACTAATGTCCTTTTTCTGCTCCAAGATCCAGTTCAGGATGCCTCCTAACAGTTAGTTGTCATAGCTCCCTAATCTCCTTCAATTTATGATAGTTTCTCAATCTTCCCCTGATTTTCATAACTTTGACAGCTTTGAAGAACACTGGCCAGGTGTTCGGGAGAATGTTCCTCAATTTGGACTGATGTTTTCTCATGATCAGACGAGGAATCTGGATGTCGGGAGATGAAAATCAGAGGTGAATTGTCCTCATCACATCGTGTTAGAGGGTGCGTGATTATCAACAAGGTTTATCACCGGTGATGTTAACCTTGATCACTTAGGTAAGGTGGCATCTGCCATATTTCTCCACTGTGATGTTTTCCCATTTCCATTGGCTATCCACTGAAGGCAAGCCACTGCTAAATCCAGTCTGCATTCAAGGGGAGAGGAATTAAGTCCCACTTCCTGGGCGGAGGGGAGTATCTACATTTAGTAATTGTAATTCCTCTGTACTAAAGACATGTCCCTTCTCCTCCATTTATTTATTCAATCATTTATTTGTCTCAATATAAACTCATTGATACTTATTTTATTCTTTGGGTTACAGTCCAATATTATCATTATTTATTTTCTTGCTCAAATTGTTCCAGCTTTGGCCACTGGGAGCTGTTCAGATGGGTCACAATGTCCCTTTGACATGCCCTATCTTTTTTTTTTTTCCCCCAAACTTCTTAATTCTGGAACTACGAGATTATCCAAACTCATTTTGTATTTTCTCTGTCCTAGCCCTAGAATTAGCCATTTCTCCAAGCAGCCAGGTTCCTTCTATTGGAGAATGGCATTTGGAGCCCAGTATTTGGGCACTAGGTGTGCTCACTGCTACTGGGGTATTGTTGCGTTTATGTCCTCTCCGCTGAGAAAATAAGGAAACATATGTGTATATACTAACCCATGTATGCAGACATATCTCTATTTCTGTTCATACTGTCTCCTGCTATTGAGTCCATAGTATCCCTACTCTAATCCAGCACCAGAGAGGTTATTCTAGCTTTCTTCCCTTGCATATTTATAACTTCTTTCTCTGACATGTGTTTACTTATTTGTTCAGCCCTACTACACACTGTGGAGCCTTGGTGGTGCACTGGTTTAGAGCTCAGCTGCTAACCCAAAGGTCAGCAATTCAAACCCACCAGCTGCTCCTTGGAAACCCTATGGGCAGTTCTATTCTGTCCTATAGGGTCGCTATGAGTCAGAATTGGCTCAATAGCAACACATTTGGTTTTTTTGGTACCATACGCTGCTATCCCACAGCCCTGTAAAAAACAAATTTACAATCAGAGTGCAGTGTTGGTACATACTTCTTTCTGTCTTTAGCCTTACAATTGCCAGTCAAGACACCATTTCCCAAGGTTACTTAGGTCAGCTCTTTTCGTCCCCACCCTCGTGAGTGAGGTTATAACATACATTTGTAATATAGTTAGATTGATTCGTCACAGTCATAGTCCATTCTGGGATAGGAAAGTTTTTTGTTTTGTTTTTTTTTATTGTACTTTAGGTGAAAGTTTACACAACAAATAGTTTCTTATTAAACCGTCAGTACACATACTGTTTTATGACATTGGTTAACAACCCCATGACATGTCAGCCCTCTCCCTTCTCAACCTTTTTTTTTTTTTTTCTGAAAATATACAAAGCCAAAGATACACCATTTCAAAAATTTCTACATGCACAATTCAGTGACATCGATTACTTTCTTCTAGTTGTGCTGCCATTCTCATTTTAGATGAAGGTTTACAGAACAAAAGGAAAGGTTTTTATATAGTCCATTTACACAAAGATTTACTGACTATCAGGACCCCCTACCAACTATAAACCAAAATCAAACCAGTTGTCGTCAAGCTGATTCTGACTCACAGAGACCCCATATGTTGCAGAGTAGTACTGAGCTCCATAGAGTTTTCATGACCTTTCAAAAGCAGATCACCAAGCCTGAGTTGCCTCTGGGCAGGTTCAAACCACCAACCTTTCAATTAGTAGCCAAGCACTTAGCTGTTTAAGCCACCCAGGCTCCCTAGCAACTATATGATACTCTATATGTTTTCAGTAGCTTTTAGGGTGTGTGTGTGTGTGTGTGTGTGTGTAAAACCAAAACCAAACCCATCGCTGTCAAGTTGATTCTGACTCATAGTGACCCCATGCATCACAGAACGAAACGTTGTCCAGTCCTGTGCCATCCTCACAATAGTAGGTATGTTTCAGTCCATTGTTGAAGCCACTCTGTCAATTCATTTTGTTGAGGGCCTTCCTCTTTTTCACTCACTCTCTACTTTACCAGGCATGAGGTTCTTCTCCACATATGTAAGGTTCTATATATCATTATTCAAATAATTCATGTTCACTGGAGAAAAAATATCCAAAAATATAGAAAAGCAAAAAAAAAAAAAAAACCAAACCAGTAAGTTACCAGGAAGTCTGATAATTATCATGGTCAAAATTTTAAGTTTTTTTCTTCTAGACTATTTTTAGATGAGCAAAAATGATGTTATCCAATTTACATTGTCTTGTAACACTTTTTCATTTACTGTCATAAACATAATAATTTGATATTAAAAAAACACAAACTAAAAAATTCTTTTCTCTCCTGTTACAGATTGAATTGTGTCCCCCTAAAATATGTATTGAAATCCTAGTCTCCATACCTGTAAATTTGATCCTGTTTGGAAACAGGGTTTTCTTCATTATGTTAACCAAATAATACCAGAGTAGAGTGGGTTCTAAATCTAATCACTTCTGAGTTATAAAAAGAGCAGAATGGACACAGAGACACACACAAGGAAAGAGACCTTATGTGAGGATTGGCTGCAAGCCAAGGAATGCCAAACAACCAAAGAACGTCCAGGACTACTGACAAAGGAGTCTGCCAGGACCCAGATTTGGACTTTCAGCCTCCAGAACTGTGAGAAAATAAATTCCGTTTTTAAGGCCACCCACTTGTGTTATCTGTGTTAAAGCTGTGCTAGGTAACTAAGACATTCCCTTTTCCTCAGAAATTTCAGATCAGTAATCAGAGATGCCCAGCAAATGCTAATACATCCATACCAATAAGCAACTGGGACTTTTCCTGGCAAAGGGAACTGATTAATAGAATACGCGCAAACATTAATTGATGGTGTGAATTAAGAACTGAATCCCTGTTCTAAAGATGTTACACACGCAGTGCAACCAAGGAAAGCATTTACCCAGATTTGTTCTTGAATTCCACTGTGTGCTGTTGGCTAGCCAATTTATAATTGCATTAGTCTGTAAATAATCTGTTAATAAAATGGGAGGTAAAATAGGACATAGATTCATTATCTCAGTCAGTTGTGGATGTTTAATGAAGAACATTTTCCCTGCAAATGAGGTGGAGTCCTCATCATCATGCCCAGCAGTTCAGCAGCTCACATTTGTCCTTTATTCCTCCAGTGCTGAGTAACTTCCCAGCAACCCAACTAATTCATTAAAGTTGGTGGAAAATTCGAATGAACATTTAATCTTCTTTGGTGTTAATTAGTGTTGTCTTTGGTTTAAATAATGTTTCATGATTTAATGAAATGAAAAATTACTTGCTTGTCAGCTTTGTAAAGGTACCTCCACTTTCTGCTGGTAGCTCTTGGCCTTTGTGGTGAAAAAGCTGAGCCCCTGAGTCAGCATTGCTCTTCAGAACCTTTGCTATCCCACTGCTGTTTGTACTTACCAAAGACCAGGATGGAAATTACCCAGAGAATCGATTCAGGAACTACTGTCAAGATTCTCGTCGTTGTTAGTTGCTGTTGAGTCGATTTCGACTCGTAGTGACCCCATGTGTGTAGGACTAGAACTGCTCCGTAGGGTTTCAAGGTCGTAACTTTTTGGAAGTAGATCACCAGGCCTGTCTTTCGAGGTGCCTATGGGTGAGTTCCTACTGCCAACCTTTCAGTTACTAGTCCAGTGCGTAACGATTTGTGCCACCCAGGGATTCAGAAAAATCCAGAAAGTCTACAACTAAATGGGAGAGGCTAAAGAGACTCACAACAAGGAGTCAGTTGTAAAGTTCATTCAATCAGTCAATCAACAATAATTAAATACCCACAATATGACAGGCACTATGCTAGATACGGAGCCCTGGTGGCACAGTGGTTAAAAGCTCAGGCTGCTAACCAAAAGGTTGGCAGTTTGAATCCACCACTTGCTCCTTGGAAACCCTGAGGGGCAGTTCTACTCTATCCTACAGGTGGCTATGAATCGGAATTGACTCGATGGCAGCGGGTTGGTTTTCATGCTCGACACTTCAGGTATAGAAGTTAACGATGTGGTCTAGGATCGACAGAAACGTGAGAAAAGAAGCACTTTCACATATCACTGGTGAAAAAGTTCATCAATACACCTTTTCATGATGGACGTGGAAATTTGACAATATCAATTAATACTTAAAGTATGTAGACTCTACTATCAAACAAATCCAATTCTAGGAAAAACCAAAACCAAAGCCAAACCTGCTGCTACTGAGTCAATTCCAACTCACAGCAGCCCTATAGGACACAGCAGAACTGTCCTATAGAGTTTCCAAGAAGCGGCTGGTGCATTCGAATTGCCCACCTTTTCGTTAGCAGCCGTAGCTCTTAACCATTGTGCTACCAGTGCTCCAATTCTAGGAATGTATCTTATAAAAACATTCTTACAGATGTGAAAAAAATCCATGTTTATTCTTTGTTTAAATGAATAATTTTTGAAAATAATGATACAGACACTTGAAATTCATTGATGAAGCAAACAGAAAAAATATGTGCCCTTGCAAAGCTAACATTCTAACAGTAAAAGATTACCATAAAATTATTTGTGAAAACATAAAAATTAGAAACAATCTCATTGTCTATCAAGGGAAGTCTAACAGCCTATAGCCCCAGCAATCCCCCCTTCTAGATACATCCCAAGAGAAATGAGGGTATGTGTCCACAAAAAGATATGTACAAGAAGGTTCTCAGCAGCTGTATTCATAATATGAAGCTAGTCATGTGTTGGTATACATAAAAGAAATCACTTTGCAGACACTGAAAAGGAGGCAGATGTGCGGTTACTGATGTAGAGCAAGTCCGGGACTAACTGTCCAATGAAAGAAAGCCATTTTACAAAGAGCATGAACATTAGGCCCCAAGTCTGTGAAAATATATAGCTATATTGACACACGTATATATTTGTAGAGAGCTATTTGGGAGACGGAGCCCTGCTAGCGCAGTGGTTAAGAACTTCGCTGCTAACCAAAAGGTCTGCAGTTGGAATCCACCAGTCGCTCCGTGGCAACCTTATGGGGCAGTTCTGCTCTGTCCTTAGGGTCACTATCAGTCAGAATCGACTCGATGACAACGGGTATTTGGAAGATGCTCTCTACAAATACATACATATGTCCATATAACTACACATTTTCACAGACTTGGGGCCTAATGTTCATGCTGTTTGTCCTCGAGAGAGTCCTTACTTTGCTGGTCTATTGCCTCATATTAAAGCAAGAACTTCCACACATGTTCAGGAACCTTCCACAAAGGTCACTTCTCTTGCCTCCTGCCCACTCCAAGCCCTCAGAAGGTGAGGCTTCCATCAATCTGTGTCCACAGGCTAACTTCTGTTTCCTCAGGAGCCACCACCCCAGGTGGCAAACTTAGACATTCATCACCACCCTGTCCCTGCCCTTCCCTTGCCACCACCAAGGGAGCAGCTCAGCCCCCAGTGTTCTTTAATGTTGGAAAATAGATATGAGGGGGCTTGTATTCTCGAGGTCCCCAGCCAGCCAATCTGAGCCTCAAGCACAAATAACCCAAACCACAATACTATCTCTTCAGTTGGAACTTTCAGGCAACCAAAGGATCCTTGAGACAGTAGACATGTGTCCAACTTAGCAGATACCACCTTCTATCTTAAGCTATATTTGCCCTCATGTCAAAGAATCATATTCGGATTTCCACACGCAGTCAGCCAGTCCAAGGCAGGAAGCCATTTTATTCACTTTTCAAAAGCAGTTTCCTGAGGGCAAGGAAGGCAAAGATTTTACTTTCTTCCCAGCAGTTGGCCCAACCCTCATCAATTCAAGCTGATGCAACAACCAGCTTTGCTACAGCTTAATCTCCTTTCAAACACTCCGCCCAACACATTGCTAATCCTCAGTGTTGCCTAAATCAGCAATAAGGTACAAAGATTTTCCCAAACTGAGTCTTAGATCAGATACCATCATAAACACAGAGGCTACTTGTAGGCATACATGTAGTTCAATGGTAATAAAGGAGAGAAATACAAATCTCAAACATGGCTTCTTTGAACATGTAGGTGACAGTAAAAACAAGGTGATATTTAATGGAGTTTCAGTTCCAAGGGAAAACCCTTGAATGAATCCCTTCCTTCTTCTGGTCATCGGCCCTTCTCTATCCCTCCACTTTTTCCTTCCACATTTTCCTTGATTGGAGTAAGAAATCAGTGAGTACTTGAAGTTCTTGAGTCTCATTCCCAGAATTTGCTCTCAGGTATGGTTCGCTCTGCCTTGAAGACTCCTTCTGGAGACGACTGATTTTATTTAGAACTTTTCCTTAAAATTCATGGACAAACTCTATTAGATCCTGCAAGGTCATAGGGAAATCCATTTAGAAGAAAAATAGTAATATTAAACCTCAAACAAAATTTCCCCAATTCTCATAACCTCATGTTTTTTAAAAGCTTGCTTGCTACCTTCTGTTAAATTGCTTCAGGAAGTAAGGTTCTTGACCATGTATCATCATTTGGCAAAGCAAGGAGAGTCTATTTTCTGGCCCAAGTCCCTTTTCCTTCAATTCTCCACTGATTTTTGGCAGGAATGGAGAAGGAGCTTCTTTTCAGGGAGGATACAAGGCTGGTTGTTAGCAACTTGAATTCAAGAATGAAAGGATCCACCAGAAGAACTAGATGGTGCCCGGCTACCACTGCCAACTGCTCTGACAAAAGGATCACAATAAAGGGTCTCGGACAGAATGGCAGAAAAATGTAGAACAAAATTCAAATTCACGAGAAAAGACCAGACTTACTGGTGTGACAGAGACTGGAGGAACCCCCAAAGCTATGGTCCCCGGAAAGCCTGCTAACTCAGAACTGAAGCCACTCCCGAAGTCCACCTTTCAACCAGAGATTAGACAGGCCTATAAAACAAACAGAGCCCTGATGGCACAGTGGTTAAGAGCTCAGGCTGCTAACCAAAACGTCGGCAGTTCGAATCCACCAGCCATTCCTTGGAAACCCTATGGGGTGATTCTACTCTGTCCTACAGGGTCACTATAAAATAAATGATGACACACGTGAGGAACATGCCTCTTAGTTCAGTCAAGTATATGAGACCAAATGGTCAACACTTGCCCAAAAGCAAAGACAAGAAGGCAGGAAGGGACAGGTAAACTGAACGAACGGACATGGGGAACCCAGGGTAGAAAGGGGGAGAGTGCTGACACATTGCGGAGATTGCAACCAATGTCACAAAACAATCTGCATATAAATTTTTGAATGAGAAACTAATTTGTGCTGTAAACTTTCACCTAAAGCACAGTATCAAAACAAAAAACAAACAAACAAACAAAAAAAACACCAAGAATGAAAAGATCCAGTTTCCAGAAGGGAAGGAGCTATTTCCAGAAGGTGAGACAAGTCAGGAGGGAGTAGGGGATACAAGATCTTGGCGGTCCTTTTATCTCAGGTCAGTTAAGGGAATACTGAGCTGCTGAGAATAAGAACAGAATGAAAACTAACCCTGGCCCCCACCCCACTCCCCATTCCTCACCTCTAGCTCAGGAATTTATTTTTCCTCTCAAAACAGGTCAATACAAATGGCATCACATCTGAATGAATCAGAAGAAACTGGATTCCAAGGCCTTTCAAAAGCCACATTCAAGGCTAAAGCCTTAATCCTCCAGAAGCTGTGTGAGATCCCAAATGATTAAAAATATTGGGGCCAAACAAAGAATAATAATATTATTAGGGCCAGGCAGGGGGCAGGGTTAGCTTCCCAACTGTTTCTACAACACAGAACTTGAAGGCACAAATCCAAAATTCTCTGCCCGAACACTCTGCACTTTGCTGCCTGACCAACAAATCCCATATCAGATTTTCCTGCTTCTACATAAGTGAAGACTATCGCTGTTTCCGTACCCTTGAGAGGAGGAGGGGACCCCTGGTGGCATAGTGGTTAAGAGCTCACCTGCTAACCAACAAAGGTGGTAGTTTGAATCGACCAGCTGCTCCTTGGAAACCGTATGGGGCAGTTCTACTCTGTCCTATACAGTGGCTATGAGTTGGAATCAACTCATCGGCAATAGGTTTGGTTTTGGAGAGGAGGAGAGGAGGTGGTGAGTTGCAGTTATTTACAGGAACACTGATAGGGCAGCTGTGCAATGTTAGATACAATGCATCACCCCCTGTACAGAAAGACTTAGCGATGACCTTAGGGCTGCTAGCCAAGATGCAAGGTCACTGGTTGCCCGAAACCCTCGTTTGGTTTCTTAGGGTTCTGCCTCATTTGGTCAGCCCAAAATCCAGAACCATAGAAAGTTAGGGCTGGGACTATCTGAGAGACTATCCACCTGCACTCCAGCTGGAAGCTTGAGTAAATAAGCCTAGAGTGATGAAGTGAACATGTGAGCCCACTTCACAAAGCTGTTGGCAATGCCAGGACATGAACGCAGATTTCCCATCCTCTGTACCAGAAAGCCCTATTGCTGTTGGGTTTTCTTTACAAGACATCCATACCGCCATTAATAAAGTGTTTCTTTAGTACCTCTCTCTGGCTGTGCTGTTCTTGGCCCCAGAAATGCTTCCCTGTCTTTCCTCATCCAGTTAACTCCTACTCATCCTTCAAAATTTCTCAACTCTTGCTAAGTCCGCTCTAGACCTGAGTAAGAAATATGGGGCCCTCCAGGTACTCCCTACTTTAGTACTCAAACATTGCACTGAAATCCCCCACCAGCCTGTAAACTCAAGGACAGATTATGACCCCTTTGGATTTATACAAAAACAATGCCCAACACAGTGTCTGATGCATGGTTGCAGCTTATTACTGTTTGGTGAATGACAATAGAGGAGCATTAACATCATTGTATTACATACCCCTAGGTAAGGAGACCTGGTGGCACAACGGTTAAGCACTGGGCTGCTAACCAAAAGGTTGGCAGTTAAAACCCACCCCGCAGTTCCAAGGGAGAAAGACCTGGTGATCTACTTCCATAAAGATTACAGCCAAGGAAACGCTATCGGGCAGTTCTACTCTGTCACATGGGGTCACTAGGAGTTGAAATCAATGGAGTGAAACCTAAGAACAACAACCAGGACGTGGTAGTGATAAGCTATACTTTTGGGCTCTCTGGGATCTTACAGTCTATAGAGACAGCTATGACAAGAAGTTGTTTTTAAAAAGTTGGGTTTTTGTTTGTTTTTTAACAGGCAAGTGTGTTAAGGGAGGTTCTGGTGTTGTAGGAGCCCGTTTTTCAGAGGAGGAAAGGGAACGTAAAGCCCACAGAGTGAACTAAGATCATATTAGTGGTAAGACTTGCATTTCAAGTGCCTTATTCAGAGCCGATAATCTTGTCACTCAATTTACTGACTCAATTCCACCTAGATAAGAAAGGTCTGATAAGTAGAGTTTTTCATTCTCGATCTCTTGGAAAGGAAACAAACCAGTACAGGGAAGAGGGTGGGTTTCTCTGGTCCTATACCAAATGTCCCATTAACTTAGCTGGCCAGGGTTAAAGTACAACCAAACAGCAGAGACTTATTAGATAGTTATCTCTGGAATCATTAGCTTTGGAAGCAGAAATGGGCCCAAGGACTTCTTGGACCTGAGAACTGTGAGTCATACTGTGCCCATGAAAGCTGAGTCAGGTGGGGGACAGAAGGAGAAATGACCTTCCTCTCTGGCTCAGATTGGGAGAAACTGAGACGTTGTTAGCCCCTTGCCACCTGCTACCTCTCCATTGGGAAGTGGACGTTAACTCAGGCAGACAATTGTAAAAGAAACACCTAGATTAGGGCAAAAGTGCCAGCATTAATTATGCAATATATTCATTACATAATAGTTAATACTGATGGCAATTATTATTCATGATTAGTATTTATTTCTAAATCAGACATAGGGTGGAGGTGGAGAATAAGGTTTGAAAAGAATACTGGTAGCAGTGAGAAGCTCCGAGGACCGATGGACACCCTCTGCTTGTTCTTGCCAATTCTGTATCCTGAAGGCCACATCCTGGAGGCCTAAAACCCAAAAGGCTGCTAAATGCCACAGCCCCCTGCTGGTCGTAAACTGCAGTGACACATCAGAACCTCCTTGAAAGGAAAAAACCAAAACCAAACCAGTTGCCATCAAGTCGATTCAGTCTCATGGCAACCGCATGTGTGATGTAAACGGGTAAGCGCTCAACTGCTCATTGAAAGGTTGGCAGTTGTAACACATCCAGAAGTACCTCAGAAGAAAGGCCTGGCAATCTGCTTCCAAAAAGTCACAGGCTTGAAAACCCTATGGAGCAGTTCTACTTTGTAACACATGGGTTCGCCATGATCCCTGGAAGGACCACCCGATAATCCCAAAGATAGACTCATTAGAATCACAGAGTTGCAAACGGTCTTAGAGACCATGGGGTGAGGAAGAAAACAGACTTATTAAACTCACGCCACTCATTACAGCCAGAGCCTGCAACGCACAGACACTCCCAGGGCCCTCTGAAACCACATCCACAAGTACTGGTTGAAAGCCTACTGCGTGTAGACTCGCATTCACTGTTGGTGCTTTCTTTGAGAATCAAGATGGCTATAATAAACAGCTTGAAGATGAGAATTTTTCTTAAAATTTTATCAAAATCCTAACACCCTACTTCCGCTCGTTCTTTTATTTCATTCAAAATATCCTGTTTTATCAACAAGCAAAACATAATGAAAATGTAACTCATGTGGTAATAACTCATGCAAAAATACCAGCCATCTGAAATATATGTGGAAGCTGGGAAATGAGTAAATAAAATTCTAGCCATTATGTTCGAACACAGGAAACTTTCTTAAATTCTGACTCAGAGTTCATGTAACTCTCAAAGACTTCATTATATGATTTTCTAGCCTCACACAGATCAGAAGCAGTGAGTTAGCAAAGAAAATATTAGTTCCATGAGAGGTAGGCATACTGCCACTAGAAAAAAATGAGTAATAACAAAAATCTTCTGAAAAAACCAACATAATAACTAGAGGAGGGCAATGTTGGTTTGGTTACCATCTGCCTGACACACACCTTCGTAACACTTGAGCAGGGGTGAAGCCAGGTTTTGTGGAATCTGAAGCACATGTAATTTAAGGGCACCTCTTTAAGAAAAAGAATACAAATACACAGAGACAGAATTAAGTACAAAAGTGAATCATTATTTGTAATGGGAGAAACACATACACACACCAAATTCCCAGCATCCTGGAGAATTAAGTCCCTTTCTTCTGAGATCTCTCAGCAATTTACCAGAAATGCTTACATGGAAATGATTCCTTATTGCAACCTTGCTTCCTCTCCCCACCCAGAACATGATACAACTCCCAGCAACAGCATTCATGGGCCTGTGCAAATGAGGAATCCTGGGGCTTAAGCTTCATTAGTTTCCAGCATAATCACACTGACCAGAGGGAACATCAATGGTCCTGTTCATCAATGGATGACCCTGAACCCCACCCAAAAGGTAAAATCACATGTAGCATACTTTGTTGAGAACAGCAGTGAAGTATACATATATACAAACATTTCTATTGAAAAGAGTAGACATTTTTTCTCTTCTCAAACTTTTCATTTTAAAAAACTATCCTACAATAAAATTGATTACAGAGAGGTGTACCTGTACCAAAAAAACCAAACCTATTGCCGTCAAGTCGATCCTGATTCATAGCAACCCTATAGGACACAGTAGAACTGCCCCATAGGGTTTCTAAGGAGCGATTGGTGGATTTGAACTGCCGACCTTTCTGGTTAGCACCCAAGCTCTTCACCGCTGTGCCACCAGGGCTCCAGAGGGGTGTACAGTTCTGACGATTTTCACACATATACAATGGCGGTTCAGCAGTAGAATTCTCACCTTCTACGCAGGAGACCTAGTTTGATTCCTGGCCAACGCACCTGAGGAACAGCCGCTGCCTGTCTGTCAGTGGAGGCTTGCAGATCGCTATGATGCTCAACAGGTTTCAGCAGAGCTTCAAAAACTAAGAGTAGGGAGAAAGGCTTGATGGTCTATTTCCCAAAATCAGCCAGTGAAAACCCCGTGGATCACAACTGTCTGATCTGCAGGCTGGGAAGCAATGAGTGCCATTGTGGGTGGGGTTGCCCTGAGCTGGGGTCCCACTGAACAGCAGCTAACAGCAGCAACATCATAGACTCACGTAACCATCACCACAACCAGGATACAGAATAGATCTACCACCACAAAAAACTCCCTCATAGGCAGCTATACCAAGTTCAAAGCCACACTGACAGAGGTCACTTTAGTTAGCGCCAACACTCATTATTATGGAGCACTCCATTTCCCCCAAGGGATGGCCAAAGGGGTGCTACTCTAATATGAATCCATGGCACATTAGAAAAATTGCAGGCGTGCTTCATGAACAATTGTCTAGAATATTTTCTAGATTCTTTTCTACCTGGCCAAGCTCAACCTCTTCCTTTTTGATCTAGCCTTTCTCATTTTTTTTTTTTAAGTATCTATTTATTTAATTTCTAACTTCTTCTAAAGATGCTACCTTAGAAAATACAGTGTTCCCAACAAAATCAAAATCAAAGCTTTAGCCATGTGTTATGGATTGAATTGTATCCCCCCAAAATGTGTGTCAGTGTGGCTAGGCCATGTTTCCTAGTGTTATGTTATTGTCCTCCATTTTGTGTTCTGATAATCCTACGGGTTGTAAATCCTAACCTCTATAATGTTAATGAGGCAGGGTTAGAGGCAGCTGTGTTAATGAGGCGGGATACAATCTACAGGATTAGGTTGTATCTTGAGTCAATCTCTTTTAAGATATAAAAGAGAGAAGCAGGCAGGAAGTAGAGGGACCTCATTACCACTAAGCAAGAGGCGCCAGGAAAGAAGCTTGTCCTTTGGACCTGGGGATCCCTGTGCTGAGAAGCTCCTATACCCAGGATAGGATTGATGACACAGACCTTCCCCTGGAGCTGACAGAGAGAGACAGCTTTCCCCTGAAACTAGCACCCTGAATTCAGACTTCTAACCTCCTAGACTGTGAGAGAATAAACTTCTGTTTGTTAAAGCCACCCACTCGTGGTATTTCTGTAATAGCAGCACTAGACACCATGGAAAGAAGATGGCCAGATGGGAACAAGTGTAGCTGAACCAAGTGACCTCAACATGCTCTCCTTTGTCCACTTGTCTGTGGTGTCATCTTACTTTGAACAGTGATTTGCTATCACCACGCTGGCCTCAAGGCACCCTGATCCCTCTGTGTCAGCCTGACCCAACTGTAAAAATCCATTTGCATGGGATCCCTAATCAAGCTAAAAAAGGTATAACTAATAGCTCAGACCAGCACCCATCTGTCAGTTTGTCATACTGTGGTGGCTTGCATGTTGCTGTAATACTGGGAGCCATGCCACTGGTATTGCAAATACCAGCAGGGTCACCCTGCAGGTTTCAGCAGAGATTCTAGACTAAGACAGACTAGAAAGAAAGACCTGATGATCTACTTCTGAAAATTAGCCAATAAAAAAACCTATGGTTCACAACTGAATATTGTCCAACATAGTGCCAGAAGATGAGCCCTCTAGGTTGGAAGTCACTTAAAATACACAGTGGCCACAATACACCAACGATCGTGAAAATGGCACAGGACCGGGCAATGTTTCATTTGGTTGTACGTGGGGTCACCATGAGTCAGAGCCTACTTGATAGCAACAAACAATATTGCCTCAAAAAATTAAGACAGGAAAAAATATATAAGTGAAAAACAGAAGTATAAAACCTACAATCAACTTGTTACTGCTTCTCTGGTTGGTGGGCTTCTTCCTAGTCCACCAGCTGAGGTTGCTGCACCCCAACTCCAAAGAGTTCTGCCTACACCAGGGTGGCAATAATATAGCAGGAGGTTAAGAGTTTGGACTCCGAAGGGAAATCACTCATGCTCAAATCCACACTTTACTGCTTAATAGCTGTGTGACCCTGGACAAGTTACTTAACCTCCCTGTGTCTCAGCTTTCTCACCTGTAAAATATAGTAGAATTTACTTCATGGTGATGTTGTGAAGAATATGTGAGATAATGTTTGATAAACATTTAGGATGGAGCCTGGCACATGGTGTTCAATTTTGTTGCTATTGTAAGTTGCCATCAAGTTGACACCGACTCATGGTGACCCCATGTGTACAGAGTAGAACTGCCCCACAGGGTTTTCATGGCTGTTGTTTTCAGAAACAGATCTCCAGGCCTATCTTCCAAAGCACCTCTGGGTGGGTTTGAACTGCCAACCTTTCGGCTAGTAGCAAAGTGCTTAACCATTTACACCACCCAGTGACTCCAATGTTCAATAAATGGTAGCTGTTATTCCTACTTGAGGACATCGATGTCAGTTCAGGTTCTCAAAGATGTTTGTCTTCCTCGGGTGACTAAGAACAGAAATGATCTCACTTTTTAGGTAAGACTTCCCTCTCCTCCGCTGGCTTTATCCCATTTGTCTATCAGACATGGGCTTCTCCCTAGCATAAGTCTACTCTAATAATAATACTGTAGCCACAGAACAACTGTAAAATTCATACTAGATTTACAGAAGCTGCATAAGGAGGACCGGCCTCTCAGCTTTCTATACCTCTTGTTCTTTGTCGATAGAGATTTACCCAACTGTTCATCAACAGTGTCCTTAATCATCGCAGGAAAACAAGTTCCTCTTGAATTCTGCCACACAGCGCATTTCCCAACTCTTAGACTGAAAGGAACGTGGAAATTTTCTCTAGTTAGCATGATATAGCCGAGCTGTTTAGTAACCACTGCACTTGAGTGTATCTGAGAATGAGGAAACGAGCTCAAAAGGCTATAAAGTAGATGTTACAAAGTCCTCCGCTGTAGGTGAGCCCACTGCCCACTAGAGGCACAGGGTGGACTGGAAATGACAAGGCTTTTAAAGTTCCTTTTTTTAACACAAGGAGAGGACTGCCAAAAAAAAAAAAAAAGGAAGAAAGAAAGAAAAGAATTCTGGGAGTCTTTTCTAAAGACACGAACCCTTCATGGCCTCAGGAAACAAGTTTTGACAATTTACTTGTGGTACAGGATGGGATTATGGGTCACGTATTTTTGTTTGTTTTTATTTCCCCAGAATTGTAACTAAGGGTCATCTCTGAGAACAAAAGGCACCAGAGAGCCCATAACCTCATGCCAGAGCAGAGCCTAGGGCCAGCTGCCTCCCCACAGACTTGCTGAGAGGGTCCCAGTTAGCAGAGCCATCTCTGCCCTCCCACGCATCTAGTCCACACAAGGGGACCCAAGGGGAGAGGAGATCACCTGTTTGGAAGTGGGAGGAAGTAAAGCATTTGCTACATAAAATGACTGCCTTTCCTTCCTTCCACATGCTTCCACATACCCAAACCCAAGTATTATGGGTTGAATAGTGCCCCTAAAAAATGTGTGTCAACTTGGCTAGGCCATGATTCCCAGTATTGTGTGGTTGTCCACCATTTTGTGATCCAATGTGATTATCCTATGTGTTGAAAATCTTAACTTCTATGATGTTAATGGACCCCTGGTTGCACAGTGGTCAAGCTCAGGCTGTTAACCAAAAGGTCAGCAGTTCAAATCCACCAGCCAGTCCCTGAAAACCCTATGGGGCAGGTTTACCCTGTTCCATAGGGCCACTGTGAGTCAGAACCAACTCCACAGCCACGGGGTTTTTTATGATGTTAATGAGGCAGGATTACAGGCAGTTACGTTAATGAGGTAGGACTCAATCTACAGGATTAGGCTTATTTTGAGTCGATCTCTTTTGGGATATGAAAGAGAGAACTGAGCAGAGAGGAGAGGACCCTCATACCACCGAGAAAGAAGTGCCAGGAGTAGAGCGTGTCCCTTGGACCGGGTATCCCTGTGCTGAGAAGCTCCTAAACCAGGGAAAGACTGATGACAAGGAACTTCCCCCCAGAACCGACAGAGAGAGAGAGACTTCTCCTGGAGCTGGTGCCCTGAATTCGGACTTCTAGCCTCCTAGTCTGTGAGAGAATAACTTTCTGTTCGTTAAAGCCATCCACTTGTGGTATTTCTCTTATAGCAGCACTAGATGACTAAGACACCAAGTCTGAGAGGACTTAAGAGAATCACTTGTGACCTCTGGGGCTGGCTGACATTTTATTCTCTTTCTAAACACCAGGTTTGCAGACCTGCCTCTGTGCTACCAGGGCTGGGAAAGGAACACGGGCCAGCTGCAGTGTGATATCCACACCCACCATCCTCCACCACACTCCACGTCCCTAGTTCCCCAGAGGTAAGGAAGGTGGAGCACATACATACCCGAATGCCCAAGAGATGGCCAGGGATGGAAGGTGAGATCTTTGTCTACGGCCTTGCTCGAGACCACCACAAGATGAGCAAGGGGTGCCCCCACACCAGATCCACACCAGGGGTCTGCCTGATAAAAGTGCTAAATTTCCAAAGGGCCCACTCATACCTTGAAGAACTGCTTGGGGGTGGTGCCTTATCAAGGGGGCCTATTGGAGCTCACAGAACCCCTCCCTGGGCTCCTCCCCCAATTTCACTCTTCACCAACAGTCTCCTAAATCTAGTCTATTAGAGGTGGCGATGGGTTAAGAGGGGTTGAGAAGGAGGCGGGCTAGCTTGAATGGGAAATGAGATTGAAGTCTTAAAGGAACAGGACTGAGTCTTAGAACTGAAAAGGATCATTTCACAAATGAAAGTAAAAGTCTATATTGTTAGGTGGGCAAGTCAACCCCATACAATTAGTGAAAATTATGAGGAAAATATGTCATTATTGAGATTCCTCAATATCCCAGGTACCCTTATATCATTGTTGTTCCATCCCCCCATTACAGAAAAGAAAGGAGGTAATTTCTAATAAAAGCATAGCTTCAAAAAAGGCCAAAAAAATGAAATACATACTATATATACATATATATGTTGTAACAAGACTTACTGACTGAAGAAAATAGCATTTGAAGTATAATATGGAGCTTGGAGCTTCCTAGCAGCCGTATGAGGGATAACATTCAATGTCCATTAGTAGAAAAAAATAATAAGGCATGGTTCACCAAGAAAAATAAACTTTTCCTGTGCCCTGAGTTCTCGGAATTTATCCCCAGACCTATGGCAAGGAAGGTTCTCCACAGGTGTTTTTCCACAGGAAATGCAAAGACCTTTCCCAGGTGACTTTGATGAAAGGCCCAGTAAACAACAGTCTTGAAAGAACAATGCTGCTGTCCTGTCCAGCCAATCACAGCCCAAGGGTTGAATACAACACACCCGTGGCTTATTTCTGGCTTAACAACCAGGATCTTTTCCTCACAGAGAAGCTCTTAAGCAGCAAGCAGGGTTTCCTCTCACTAATGCCCAAAGCACTTTTATGGAATAAGAACAGGAGATGAAAGGTAAAGGTAGACTTCCACTAATTTAAGAACCATTCAAAAAGATGACCTGGGTTCTGTCTGCCCACTCCTCTCTTTTCCCTTCCCTGCCAAAAATCTTAAGGAAACAAAATCCCTGAAGAAAAGCAAACTTGAAAACTCACAAAAGCAGCGTGAAATGAGGAGGGAAAGAGGCACAGCACACACTGTGATGTGGAAATGCTACTGAGTGTCTCTCTCTGCCTTCCACCAGCCATGGCCGGGCAGGAAGCCCAGGCCTGCAGAGAAATAGCCACACATGCTGCCACTCTTTTGGTGGGTGGTTGCCATGGGAACCTGCCTCTCCGCTCTAACGCTGAGCATCGTTTAGCAGTCATATCCTTACGGTCTCCTGGCCCAGAGGAGAAGTAACAGAAAGAAGAAGGTAGAAAGGGTGAAGGGGTCAGTACTGATGAGGTCACATGAGGCAAGTAGACAATAGATCAGGTAAGATGTCCCCCACTGTACTGGAGTTCTCAAGAAAGAGGTGGAAGGTGTTTGGGCTTTAGATGTTGGCCCTACCTTATATTCTGCAGCAAATTCATTCATTCGTCTATTCATACACTTCATTCATCCGTTCTTACATTCAACTAATTTTTATTGAGCACCAACTATGTGTCAGGTATTACACTGAACATTACCCATTGCCGTCGAATCAATTCCGACTCACAGCGACCCTATGGGACCCTATAGAACTACCCTAACGGGTTTCCAAGGAGCAGCTGGTGTATTGGAACTGCTGACCTTTTGGTTAACAGCCAAGCTCTTAACCACTGTGCCACCAGGAGATATGCAAATCCACAGTCCACGTGGGGGATACACACATACCCATGAAATTAACATAATACAATGTGATATATGCAAAAATAGATGTACACACAAAATACAACGGAATTGAAGAATGGGGGCAATTAATTCTTAGAGCTGGCTACGACGAGCTGGTAAGAGAAAGCTGCATAGAGAGATTAATACTTAAACGGGGTCTTTTTCTTTTCTTTTTTTAATTGTTGTGCTTTAAGTGAAAATTTACAATTCAAGTTAGTCTCATACAAAAATTTATACATACATTGTTATGTGACCCTAGTTGCTGTCCCTGTACTGTGACAGCACACACCTCCTTTCTATCCTGGATTTCCTGTGTCCATTCAACCAGCTCCTGACTCTCTCTGCCTTCTCACCTCGCCTCCGGACAGGCATTGCCCATTTAGTCTCATGTATCTACTTGAGCTAAGAAGCACGTTCTTCACAAGTGTCATTTTATGTCCAATAGTCCAGTCTAATCTTTGTCTGAAGAGTTGGCCTCGGGAATGGTTTTAGTTTTGGACTAACAGGGAGTCCGGGGGCCATGTCTTCTGGGGTCCCTCCAGTCTAAGTCAAACCATTAAGTCCAGTCTGTTTACTAGAATTTGAGCTCTCCACCCCACTTTTCTCCTGCTCCGTCAGGGACTCTGTTGTGTTCACTGTCAGGGCGGTCTTTGGTGGTAGCCAGGGACCATCTAGTTCTTCTGGTCTCAGGCGGATGAAGTCTCTGATTTATGTGACCCTTTCTATCTCTTGGGCTAATCCTTTCCTTGTGTCTTTGGTGTTATTCATTCTCCTTTGCTCCAGGTAGGTTGGGACCAATTAATCCATCTTAGATGGCCACTTGCAAGCTTTTAAGACCCCAAACGCCACTCACCAAAGTAGGATGCAGAACATTTTCTGAATAAACTTTGTTATGCCAATTGACCTAGACATCCCCTGAAACCATGGTCGCCAGGCCCCTGCCCCTGCTACTCTCCGCCTCGAAGTGTTTTGTTGTATTCAGGAAACTTCTTAGCTTTGGTTTAGTCCCGTTTTAAATGGGGTCTTTAAAGAGTTTTTCAAGGGGAAAGAAAGGGGGATATTGTCCAGGTAGGGCATGACCCAAGCATGTGCTGTGTGATCCACATATGATGTATTCAAAACTACCAATAATAACAGCAATGACAGTGTGCTCAGGTATTGTTCCATGTGATTTATGTACATTATCTCATTTAGTCCTCACACTGACTTTGTAGTGTGGGTATTGCTATACCATTTTACAGCTAGAGAAACTGAGGCACAGAAGGGTAAACTAACCTGCCCAAGGTCACACTGGTATATGGTATTAGATGGCAGATAGACACTTCTGGCTCCATCCTCGGGCCAAAGTTGAAAAACAGAATCTCTTCAGTAGGAACTGAATTGTGAGATATTTCTTCAAGTGAAAGTTCCCTGCGGGTTTTCTTCTGATTTTTTCTCACTAGGACATAAGTATGCTTTTCTTTCTCCAACAGAGAATACACTCTCGGTGGTGGGAAACCAGTGTTTCAGATCCTTGGGTTTTATTACTTGGGTGAGCTCCAGAAAACTTTACTACATAGTATGGGTAGCTTCTGTAGAAGGTTAATTATATTATTTAAAGTTGAAGGCTGGAAACCCCATCAAACAGCATTTATATCAGAGCTTGAGTAGTTAAAAAAAGAAAGGGAAAAAAAAAAAAAAAAGACTTGTGCTAAAATTAGCATTGTAAGCACAACATCCCGCTCTTGTATCTGAATGTTTGCACAAAACTTAGAATAGTGTCTACAGTTTCCAGACAGGGGGACCAGGGACTAACAAGAGATGAGCGGGTTTTTTTTTTTTTTTTCCCTGCCTAATCACTAACTATTTATCTGAGAAGAAACATTTCTTCCCATTTCTACTGGCCCTACCACCCTTCTCCTTCACCACAGTATCCCTCCCACCCTCCTGCTCCACCAAGACCTTACGTACCCAGGTTTTCTGTTTTTCACCTCAGTTGCGTTCTGTAAAGGCACGTGTCCCTCTATTCTCCAATTTGAACAGATAGAAAAATAATGATTCCTAAACTTGAAATGCTACCATGTCTGCTGCAGGAGGATCAAAGGAAAGGAACCCGGAGAGTCTGTACTGTTGGATAGAAACCATGGGATTTGTTTCAAACCATGTCCCTGGGGTTACCACAGAGACTGGTGCCATGATTATGCAGTAGAGGGTGCTCCCATCATTATATTGAAATATTTTATTGAGTACATCAGAATATGTAACACTCTCAATGCACTTGCCAAACCTCAAGACAACCTTGCAAACCTAACTCTCACATCTAGCTTGTCTCACAGATAGCAGGTGGCAAACCTGTTGAATGCAGTCATACAGGAACTCCAGAGACACACGGAAGGGAGGATTGTCTTCTTGGCACCTCTGCCTTAGTCATCATGTGCCTCCCTTGGCAAACTTTGAAATTTCCTCTAGTAGCCTTATAAGGAACCAAAAACTGTAGCCAAGTGATAGGGAACTCAAGGTTGAGTAAGGACAGTATTGACACGCAGTGGGGTTGTTAACCATTGTCATAGGGCAACATGTGTACTAACTGTTTAATGAGAAACTATTTTGTTCTGTAAATCTTCATCTAAAGTGAGAATAGCAGCACAACTGGAAGAACGTAATCAATGTCACTGAACTGTGCATGTAGAAATTTTTGAAATGGTGTATCTTTGGCTATGTATATTTTCACCACAAAAAAGCAAAGGTCAAGAAGGGAGAGGGTTGGCATGTCGTGGTGTTGTTAACCAATGTCATAAAACAATATATGTACTGACTGTTTAATGAGAAACTATTTGTTCTGTAAACCTTCACCTAAAGTACAATAAAAAAAAAAAAATTATAGCCAACATCTAAAGAAACACAAGTGGAATTATTTGGCAAGTTAATAGCAAATTTAAACCTATCAAAACTGATAATTTAGAATCATGTGCAGACCACAGTACAAGGGTAAATTCTCTCATCTTCAAGACACTCAAGTCACTTTCCAGACATTGCCTCACTGACTTTTCGCCCTCAGGAGAGAGGACGGTTCTGGCAAGTTATATTTCTGATCCCTAAATGAAATGGAATGGCTGATGAAGAAAATTTGATAAAGGTGGATTGCCTAGCTTTTGAAAAGCAATGCAGGATTACTGAAAAAGCCAAGTCTAAGGTGGACACAAGAACAATGAAGCAGTTTTCATGAGATCACAGGTATCTTCTGAGAGCAGACAGCGAGAGACAGGCTTTTACGAAGCAGAGTATCAAATGCAGCTCATGAGGCCTGGCAAGGCGCATTAAAGGGAGCTTCAGACAAGGCAATGACTCATGGGAGGCCGTTCAAGTGTGGTCCAGGTTGGCACGTCCTCTCTCTCAGGCTACAACTGCCAACAAGATGGTGATGGAAAGTAGGGTGAGCTATCTGGCTAGTGTCTTCAAAGGCCTCTGGACCAAAGCCATAGTGCTCCAGCCAGGAGTGCGCAGAGCATTGTTCTGCTCCACAGCCAGAACACGTGTAGCCCTCAAAGATAACCAGTGACGGAGCAAGTCAACCACTAGAAACGAAAGGGTGAGGACTATGATCTCCCTAGACAAGTTAAGTGTCCTACCACTGGTTTCTATTTATAGTTTAATTCTGCCAATTAGCAAAACGGTAAAAGAAATAGAGGAGACAATACAGAGGAGTGTGAGCTATTCTATGTAGCGGTTAAGAATCCGACTGCCTGAGTTCAAACCCAGGATCTGTCACTTATGACCATTATAATCAGGCAAGTAACCATTCATGGCTCTCTGTTTCCTCATCGGTAAAACCAGATTTTACAGGGTTCTTGTGGGGATTAAATAAGATGCAACGAATTTAGCATGATGCTTCTCTAAATGTAAACTACTATTAATTATAAAACATATATCTGTAAGAATAAAACGATGTGGAAAATTAAAATTCATTAGGAGGGGTGTGTATTTGTGGTATGTGTACGTATGTATAGGGTAAATGATAATTATTATATTAGCCTAATTGGGCAAATATGGTTAATTTACATGGGCATTATATTTAGCTGTGAGCTTCTTGGAAGCTAAGACAAAAAGGGTGTCATTATAGGCCAAATTATTCTCATTCTATTATTCAATATAACATTGATGTAGTTCATTCT
The DNA here is from genome assembly GCA_030035585.1 of Dugong dugon. Taxonomy (NCBI): domain Eukaryota; kingdom Metazoa; phylum Chordata; class Mammalia; order Sirenia; family Dugongidae; genus Dugong; species Dugong dugon. Next base: position 11,976,106 of record CM057480.1, on the reverse strand, counting down.
CAATAAACTTCTGTAGAAGGCAGGAATAACCAATGTTAAATATAATACCCTCAGCCCTCTCCAGGTGCCTTTCTCTTTTTTTTAACCCCATCCTTAAGCCATTGTGAGAATTAATAAAAGATCATAAATCTACTGACCCTTGGTCCTTACCATCATTTAAATACTTAGCTTTTGATTTTTTACTTTTTATAGAAGTTTTGGTGACTGGTCTCTTTTAATTTAATCTAAACCAAAAAACGAAACCCGTTGCCATCAAGTTGATTTCGACCCATAGTCGGACCCTACAGCACAGAGTAGAACTGCCCCATAGGGTTTTCAAGGAGCACCTGGTGGATTCAAACTGCCGACCTTGGGTTAGCAGCCAAACTCTTAACCACTGCACAACCAGGGTGTCGACACTAAATCAGAAGCATTAAAAAAGCCCTGAGACTTGCAAAATGGCAGAGCAAGGAGCTCGGTGGACCCTCTCTTCAGCAAAACAATAATTTAACTGGTGAAGATTATTAAAAAACAATTATTTAAAATATCTGGAAATGGTCCTAAGAGCATACAGCCTTTGGAGAAACATTCACTCAAGATGTGAACAAGCAAAAACTCTCGGACACTTGTCTGAAATTTAAAGTCAAGAGATTTATTAAAGGCACAAGGCCATTGCAATTAGGGGGCTGCATGGTCCATGGAAATGAAACCAAGCAGTCCAACGAGGGGTGATTAGCAAAGGGTTTAAATGCAGACAAATGAGGAACTAACAGTGTATTCTAAACAGTTACTGGAAAATTAATGAATATTATAATAATTGCATTCTGATTGGATATAGGTTAAACAGTCATAGTAAAAGCCATGCATACTGACAGGAATTACAGGAAAAGTATGAATCTACTAAAACATGTTAAGTAGCTTAAGCAAAGAGACCACAATGAGTTAACATATGTTTCTGATTGGTTGACACCTTTTAAGAGACTGAAAGTTTCAGTAAGAGTTCCCTTGGAAAAATTATAAAACATATTTTTAAAGTGGAGCTCAGTTCCGGACAATGGTCAAAAGGTCAAGATGGATTCTGGTCTGTACTTCAGGCAGAAACCTCTGTCATATCAGCAAGCACCGGAGATGTAACTTAACAAGCAGTAAAATGAATTTTGGATTTTATATCAAAGTCCAAGATGGAGTCAGGGCTTTAGCTGTCAGCAGTAGCTTTTCACAAACTAAGTGCCTTAAATTTTAATCTCTTATGCAAAGAAAATCTTTTAAATCTCACTAAGAATAGTGAGAGCCTGTGGCATCTGAGCCTCAACTCACTCCATTATCCACCCCTGCAGCTCTGTGTTTCGGGAAGTTTGCCACAGAAGCTCTTTTCTGGCAGCTGCAACTAAGAAGATGGAGCTTCCAGTCTGGGGCTGTGATGGTTAATGTTATGTGTCAACTTGGCCAGGCTACGATTCTTAGCGGTTTGGCAGACATTGGACCCACTGCGCTTCCATAATGTAATATAATGTAGTCACCACCGTAATGTAATCTCATGTGATCAGCCAATCAGTTGAAAGGGGAGTTTCCTTGGGGGTGTGTCCTGCCTCCAGTGTACACATGGTTGTTCCAGAAAAGCTAGCTCTCTCTCGATCCTGCACTCTTCTTGTAGCGAGACCTCCTCTGGTTCTTGGATGTAAGCCAGCAGAGGCCTCAAGCTTGCTGCCAGACATGCAGATTTTGGATTCGCCAGCCCCTGCAACCTCATGAGCCAGCAGAAGTCTTCAGCCTGGCATCTGATGCTTGGATTTGGCACTTGCCAGCCCCTACAATCGTGTGAGCCATGTCCTTGAAGTAAATCTCTCTGTAAATATGTATATATATAGTCTTCACTGGTTTTGCTTCTCTAGAGAACCCAGACTAACACAGGAGCTGTGGTTACACCTTGGGAGGGGCAGAATGGCAGCATTTCTCAAATAGAGAGAATACATTTCTAACAGACCTGCCTTAAAAGAAATACTAAAGGAAGTTCTTCAAACTGAAAGCAAGTGACACCAGACAGTAATTCTAAGTCAAACAAACAAACCACTACCACCACCACACCAAAAAGCACCGATGGTGGTAATTACACAGGTATTTGCAAAAGGCAATATAACTGTGTATTTATTATCATTTTTATTTTAACTGATTTAAAGTAAAATTGCCTAAAACAATGGTATTGTTGGGCCTATAACATATAGAAATGTGATATATCCGACAATAAGAACACAAAAGAGGTGGATGGGAGCAAGCTGTATTGGAGTAAGAAAAATGACACCAGATGTTAACTCAAATCCGCAGGAAGAAATGAAGAGTACTAGAAAGGGTAAATAAGAAGCTTAATATTACAAACTACAAATACATACTTACTCCCATATGATCATCTCAGTAGACACAGAAAAAGCATTTGATAAGACATTCTTTTATGATTAAAAAAATGCTCAACAAACTAGGAATAGAAGGGAACTTCCTCAACCTGATAAAGGCCATCTATGAAAAACCCAAAGCTTACATCATACTTCATGGTGAAAGACTGAATGCTTTCCATTTAAGCTCAGGAGCAGCACAAGGATGTCTATTCTTCCTACTTCTATTAACATAATACTGGAGGTTCTTTCCAGGCAATTAGGCAAGAAATAGAAATAAAAGGCACGCAGATTGGAAGAGAAACAGTAAGATTATCTCTATTTACAGATGACTCATTCTTGTGTATAGAAAATCCTAAGGAACACACACACACACAACTATTAGGACTAATAAACGAGTTCAGCAAGTTTACAAAATACAAGCCCAATACACAAAAATCAGTTGTATCTCTATACACTAGCAATGAACATTCCAATAAGGGATTTGTATCTAGACTATAGACAGAACTTTCAAAACTCAATACAAGACAAATAATCCAATTTAAAAAATGGGCAAAGGACTTGAATAGACATTTCTTCAAAGAAGATATACAAGTAGCCAATAAGCATATGAAAAGATGCTCAACAGCATTTGTTATCAGGGATGTAAATCAAAACCGCAATGAGATACCACTTCACACTCAACTGGTATGTGCACCATAAAAAGGTAACAACAAGCGTTGGAAAGGATATGAAGAATTTAGAACTCTCAGACATTGCTGGTTGGAATGTAAAATGGTTCAGCCACCTTGGAAGAGAGTTTGGCAGTTCTTCAAAGTGTTAAACATACAGTTACCAGATACCCAGCAATTTCACTCCTCAGTTTATACCAAGAGAAATGAAAACATGCATTTACACAAAAGCTGGTACACACGTATTTATAACTGCATTGCTCATAATAGCCAACGGTAGAATCAACCCAAATGTCAGTCAACTGATGGACAAATAAAATATGGTATATCCACATAATAGAAGAGTATTCAGCAATAAAAAGGAACGAAGTATTGATAAATGCTATAACCCAGATGAACCTCGAAAAGACTATGCTAAGAAGCCAGTCACAAAAGATCACATATTGTACGATTCCGTTTATACAAAATGTCCAGAACAGGCAAATATACAGAGACATATACTGTATTAGTGGTTTCCTGGGGCTAGGTGGGGATGGGCACTGACCACTAATGAGTATGGAGTTTCTTCTGGGGGCGATGAAAGTGTCCTAAAATTAGATTGTGGTGATGCTTTCACAACCCTGTGAATATGCTAAAAATCATTACATTGTACACTTCAAATGGGTGAATTGTATGGGATGTGAATTATATCTCAAAAATGCTTTTAAACAAAGCAGTTAAAAATACGAAGACAATAATTTTCCCTCTTGTAGCAAACGCTCTTGTGCCTCATCCACGTCCTACTTACACACCGGTGCACTCATTCCTCCAGTACCAGACAGAACAGAAAGGCTGGCTGCTAATGGCTCACAACTGTTCCTTCTCCAGAGAATTGCCTGTCAGGGGACCAAAAGGGGAGCAAAAGACCAGCCCCCTCCTCAAGGAGGGGCCAACTCTGTGCTCTACAGCTGCCGGTAGGATCAGTCTGCAGCGACCGGGTTTCCTCCTTCTTCTCAGGCAAGCCCTCCGCCATTTAATCACTTTCAGGAGTCCCCATCTTTTGTTCTGCTCCTGGAGAACCTGACTTAAGACATCTCTGTGACAAGGACCCCATGATTCCCTCTACAGTCTTCTCTCAAAGGCTAGTGAAGCCTTAATAATTTTTTGGCTACAATTTCCTTGAGATTTCTCATGAATGAACATTAGATAAGTATGTGTAGAAATACTTATGACCCCTACTTATGATACCCGTTGCCGTGGAGTCGATTCCGATAGCGGCCCTATAGGACAGAGTAGAACAGCCCGGTATGGTTTCCAAGGAGCAGCTGGTGGATTCGAACTGCCGACCTTTTGGTTAGCAGCTGAGCTGTTAACCACTGCACCACAGTGCAAACAAATCACAGTATGAGGTCTGGAAAGGAGAGCTGAATTTTTAAATATACTTTTTCAGGACAAACTTTGCCTTGTGTCACGGGTGTTGGTCCTGTTTCCGGTAAACTCCGTAACGGCAGAAGCACTTTGTATGTCTTCCCCCTTCTTATTGTGCGTGCTCACACACAGGACAGATTAACTATAAATATGCCAGTTATCTGGCAGATTTGGAGGCAGAAGCAGATACCTCCAAACAGATTCTCCTAAGAATGATTGTGGAGGGAGGAATTTCCAGTTGTCTTTCTCTGCCTTCATTTGTGATGACCGTCATTGCCACTGTGGGTCGGTGTGTCCTGTGAGGGCTCCTTAACTCTTTGATGTGGTGAAACCCATGTGAAACTGTTCACGATAGATTAGTAAGTAAGCACAAGGAAGCCCGTGCTCACCTTGCTTTCTGGGTCATCCACCCCATCAGGGGTTGTAAATTTGAAAAAAGGCTTTGATTCTGTAGGAAGGTGCTGTGGGGTTGGGAGAGAGACAGATGCCAGCCATACCTAGAAGCAGAGTCTTTGATGTGGTGAAAAAATGTGAAATTGTTCACTACAGATGATCTGGTAAGCACGGTAAGCAAGGTGTTTACCTTGCTTATTGCATAATTTGCCTCTGGGTAAAGGGCACCCCATAATCACAGTGGTAGAAACACCATCTCACTGATATACCACATTCCACCACATCCAAAACACCGTTAGTTCTTTTCTCTTTCTCTCTTTTTTTTTTTTCCACAACCATCACTGCTATTTTCAAAACTTTTCCATTACCCCAAACAGAACTCTGTACCCATTCAGCAACAACACCCCATCCCCCTCTGCCCTGGTAAACCCACTGCCGCTGAGTCGATTCTGACTTATAGCGACCCTATAGGACAAAGTAGAACTATCCACAGGGTTTCCAAGGAGTGGCTGGCTGGTGGATTCGAACTGCTGACCTTTTGGTTAGCAGCCGAGCTCTTAACCACTGCGCCACCAGGACTCCTCTCCCCTGGTAACCAATTAAAATACTACTAATTTTAAGTCACAGCATTATATGATATAACACTAAGAAAGAACGGAGCCGATTAAATTATGGAACAACGCTTCCTTTTCGTTTAGAATTTTCATTTTATTCTTACTGAAAGATCTCTTTTAGACTCATTTATACATAGATTCTTCTCCTTTATCACTTTTGAGTGATATGTGATATCACACAAGGAAAATGAAAGCGAAATAAATTGATTAAGGGGTTCTTAAAACTTTTTCTTATTAGAGTCTGACTCTTCTTTCTGCTTTAAACACAGAGGTACCAGCGTGGGTGTTTTTTTCACTAAGCATTGTCCTCTGTGCTATCTGAAACATTGGTGATGCAGTGTTTTCTGAAAGCATGCTCCGCCATTGTGTCCAGAATTTTATTCCAAGCTGCTGAAACCTTATCTGCAAATTTTGATGCACACATCTAGGCAAACACAAGTATATCACAACTGCTACAGGCCATTAGTGATTGTAACATGAATCCTAATTCCAAAGATGTTGAAATGTGGGGGGAAATGTGTGAATTATAATTGCTTAAATGTGGTAGATGAGCATTTCCGAGACAGAAGAGATCCCTGGGGTGGTCATAGAAGATTCCTACGTGAGGCAGAATTGAGGCTGGGCTTTGAAGAATGAGGATTTTGGAGACAGAAATGAGCAGAATGGGTGTGTCCAGTAAGAAAAATAGCTTGCATAAGTAGCAGAAATTGCACTTTGTGAGATTTCTAGGAAGGGGAAAGAGAAGGAAAAGATAATAGGTGGGCTGGAAGGGAGGGCTTGAGAAAGGAAGAAGTGAAGGTACATATAATCGGGGAGGCTGGGGCCCGGCTCTAGCACTCTGAATGGCAGGCGAAGCTGTTCAGACTTTATTTTGCGGGAAAATAGGGAGTCAGCTTACCACTGAAAACGTGACTCTAGTATTTGGAAGAGCTGTCAAGGCTGGAGATTTAGAAGCTTTCGTCTGCAGTAGATCAGAATGGAGTTCCTTGTTCGTGCAAATGGTTAAGGCACTCAGCTGCTAACTGAAAGCATGGAGGTTCAAATCCACCCAGGGGTGCCTCCGAACAAAGGCCTGGCCATCCACTTCCAAAAAATCAGCCATTGAAAACCCTATGGAGCATCGTTCTACTCTGATCACATGGGTTACCGTGAGTCAAAACTGACTTGACAGCAACTGGTTTAGATGAGATTTGCCAAGGACAAGGCCAGAAACTTAAACATGCTAGAAAGTTTGTGCAGAGAACAAACAGACATAGCATCAAAAGACAGAAAAGAAGTAGGGGAGAGGGAAAATCTTGGACCCTAGAATTTTAGAACCAGGAGGATTACTAGAGACCTAGTTCATGTTTCCTGTTTTACAGATAAAGAAATGGAGGGAAAATTACAGCTTGAAAGTGACCGAGCAGGACTAAGAATTGGGTACCCTGATTTCCTGCATGGAGTTCCTCCTAATGGAAGATTCAGAACAAACAGTAGAAGAAATCACTCAAGGAGACAAGTAACCAGCAAAGTCAAGTGACGTCCAGCAGTCAAGAAGAATAAGCCAAAGGGGGCCACTGGATCTGACCATCAGCACATTCTTGATGATCTTAAATGTTGAGTTTGCGGAGCGGCCTGGGTTAAGAACGGGATTGCAAAGGTTCAAGAGCCACCATCAAGAAAAACCTTATTATTTTCTAATGCTTTCTTCCAAGGGCCCAGAATACTTCACAAAAGACTCTGTAGATTCAATGTTATTATTTCCTGGAAATCCTTCAAGATAATGGGACATATTGTCCCTTGGGCAAGACAAAAAGTTATTGACAGGTGGTACCCCACAGAATTTCAAATCGAGTCTTTCAACTCTTCTATAAAGAAACCATTGTTTTCTTACAAATAGAAATGGCCTAAAAAAAAAAAGAAAAAAAAAAGACATTAACCACTAATTGGCTTGCCTGTGGGCGTCCAGATTGTTTCTCTCTGGAACTTCACTCTCTAACTAGGCAATGACCAAATCCTGCTTTCTTGCACAGCTGCAGTACTAAACATGATATATTGGGGTACCTGGAGTGGGTTTCTTTTAGTGAGCCAGAAATCACATCTGTCACGAGGAACTTATTTTGCTGGCTTGGCTCCTACAGGCACCACAGTAAACCACTTATCTCGAGCTAACCGTTTTATCCTAAGGACCCCCTCACTAACAATCGGAATTTCAGATTAAGCGATGAGATGGCATTTTATATTGGCAAATATGTATTTGGCAAAAAAAGCAAAAGATTGACAATACCCAGAGAATTGGGACTTTGGTGGGCATGTAGTGATTACCACTACTTTCTAGGGCAGTTTACTAGGAGCTATTAAAACTGACACAGTGGCTAAGCATTTGAATCCACCAGCTGTTCCTTGGAAACCCTAGGGGGCAGTTTTCTACTCTGTCCTATAGGGTTGTTATGAGTCAGAATCGATTCAACGGCAATGGGTTTTTTAAATTAAAACTGAAACTATTAAAACTAATGAGCACTGCTTATGATTTAGCAATTCCACCTGTCAGTATCTGCCTACAGAATTAGTTACATACATCCAAGGAGGCATGTCCAAAGATATTTGCATTGGCATTGCTTATAATGGTAAATAAATCAGAAACAGCCTATATGTCCTTAAATTGGGGAGTGGCTAAATAAATTATGATATGTGTATGCTACAGTATACTATGTATCAGTTAAATGCCTAGATGTTTATGTAAAAATATGGATAGACTAGCAAGGCATACTGTTGACCTAAAAAAGCAAGTTATAAATAGATACATTTAGTATAATGTCATCTATATAAATACACACTGCATAATATTCTCAAGTGTCTATGGATGTGTGTGTGTGTGTAAGGACATCTACCTAAACTGATAACATTTGTTACAGGAGCAAGGTGTCCTAAAACACCAGGATTGGGAGTTCTGGGTAGAAGAGGATGAAGGAAAAACTTTAGCTTTATATGTAATGTGTGCTTTATTTTACAGGAGGATATATTCATGTACAGCTTGTGAAATTCAAATTATTTTTTAAGAAAAGAACAGCTTATTAGCTGCTTCCAACATCTCTGATTCACATAGGAAATTGCAAATTTAGTGGCTTCACGTAGGTGGCCTTGGATTAAAATTGAAAAACCTTTTTTTTTCCTATATTTGTATGTCCAGTTGTCGTTGAGTCAACTCAGACTCATGGTGCCTCCATGTGTGTTAGAGTAGGGTTTTCAATGAATGATTTTTTCGAATTAGATCACCAGGCCATTCTTCTACGGCACTTCTGGGTGGACTCGAACCTCAACGTTTTGGTTACCAGTTGAGTGTGTTAACTGTTTGCACCACTCAAGGACCCGTATTTGTATCTACCTACCACTATATCAGGCACTGGCTGGTTGAAATGATAACTTAAAAAATCATTTTCATATTGAAAACAAAGATTGCAAACAAAAGTAAACGTAAGTTACCTTTCCACCCTGACATATTTTTGAGTCTATAAGATATACATTATTTCAATTAAAGGCTCAAGTATAATGTCTAGATAAAAAACTGGCCATGTAGCTTAAAACAGCTGACAAGTGCATTCACCTAGTTTCCAAGACCTTGGTGATACAGATGCTGAGTGTAGCTTTAGACATTTTTCATCAATGCCAAGTCTTCAGACAGGAAAAGAAGACCATGGCTCATTGCCAAATACATTTGCCAAGTCACAATCTGCAAGCACAGTTCAGTTCGTCTGCACTTCTATCTTAACCCTGAGTGTTAGTCTGTTAAGAAATAATTGAACAATGCCATTGTTCCTTGGTTAGAAAGAGTCATGACCTTGGTTACTATCTTCCCTGGGGGACAAAAATATCCAGAAATATATTTAAATTCACATTTTCTATTGGATGGAACAGTCTCCTCTGGTGACCATTAGGAGGTTCCTCCTGAAAGACAAGGTTTCCTTACTGGGATAAACCAGGAATGTCAGAATATTATTCTATCCCAATGATTTGGTCAAACAAGCATTCATAACTTAAAAAAAAAACAAAAAACAAAAAACAAAAACCTGCTTCCATTGAGTCGATTCCAACCATACAGACACTACAGGACAGAGCAGAACTGCCCCATAGGGTTTCCAAGGAGCAGCTGGTGGATTCAAACTGCCAACCTTTTGGTTAGTAGCCGAGTTCTTAACCACTGCGCCACCAGGGCTCCCATTGATAGCTGTTGTTGTCAGGTGCCGGTGAGTCAGTTCCGACTCATAGTGACCCTATGTACAACAGAATGAAACACTGCCCGGTCCTGCGCCATCCTCACAATTGTTCATATGTTTGAGCCCATTGTTGCAGTCACTGTGTCAGTCCATCTTGTTGAGGGTCTTCCTCTTTTTCGGTGACCCTCTACCAAGCATGATGTCCTTCTCCAGGGACTGGTCCCTCCTAATAACACGTCCAAATTATGTGAGATGAAGTCTCGCCATCCTCGCTTCTAATGCGCATTCTGGCTGTACTTCCAAGACAGATTTGTTCGTTCTTTTGGCAGTCCATGGTATATTCAATATTCGCCAATGCCATAATTCAAAGGCATCGATTCTTCTTTGGTCTTCTTTATTCATTGTCCAGCTTTCACATGCATATGAGGCGATTGAAAACACCATGGCTTGGGTCACGTGGAGGGAAATAATTCAGTCCTAATTTCCCCTCTCATTCCAAATGAGTGAAAATTTTCTAGCGCTCATTTTCCCTGAGGGCTTGAATTCATCATCCAAAGACTCTCCTATCAATAAGAAGTAGAACACACTCCTCCAGTCTGTGATGTGGAGACAAATATTGAGGCTATGTTATGTGTTCAGGAACCTCTGATATCCATCCATACAGAGAAGTTAGGAAACTCAGTAGACAATTGATGTGAACCATCATCAACAGATTGTTAATGAGTGATATGACAGTGGACATCTGTTGTTTTTGTTTGCCCAAAATCCATTCCTTTTACTGGAAGTTCAGGTTGGACTGTTCCAACCACCTGGCTCTAGGAGTGGGTACAGGACTCAGATCTGACCAGCAGAGAATTCCATACCCCAGCTTCAGTAACAGACTCAAAGATGGGCACTTGACCCAAGCCAGGCTAATGAGAAGCCAGGAAGTGTTGCTGGGGAGAAGGTGTACATTGTGTGCTGGTAGAATTTAACTCTGGAGCTCCAGTGGCCCTTTCTACAGAGGCTGCCTGCCTAAAAGTAAAGCCAGCTCTGAGAAGGCTGGTGCCAAGGAAGGGTGGCAATTGTCCTGATGGCACCATCTGAGCCCAGAAGTCAGCATCATGCCTTGGACTTCTCAGTTATGTGGGCCATTTTGGTTTTGTTTATAATTTGAGTGGGATTTACATCTACCCCCAACCATATACATATGCCGAAGACATTAGTGCACCCAAAAAACACTAGAAGCCCAATGAGTTTTGACTGGCATTCCAGTAGTATGGTGTATTTCAACATTACCTAGCATTAAGGTTGCCCTTCATCTCTGCTTGTCTGAGTCTTAATTTTCCTTCAAAGTTTAATTAAAATTTTTTCTTGTTCTTGCAGTCTTCTAGAACCCACCAGACCTTAGTGAAGTCTTCCTCATTTGAATTCCTGCAGTACTTGTTATCAATGTCAATTATCATCCCTGATTGTTTGTTTTCGAATATATTCACATATCCTCTCTCTCCATATAGATTAAAGGGATCTCAAGGTTAGGGACCACATGCAATGCATCTCTAGCTCAGTGTTTTATGTAGATTAGGGGCTCAACAAATGTTTGTTGATGATACTTATGAAGGACTGCAGCATGTGTGATACAGTTTTGTTGTTCCATCTCAACTACCCCAACACATACCCAACATATACATATCTCATATCTCTCCAACCATACACCTATAAACATGGACATATCCTCCCAACCATACACATATACACCATATACATATACCTTCAACCAAACACATATACAACATATATACATCCTCCCAAACATGTACATATACACCATCTATACCATATACACGTGCCCTCAACCATGCATGTATACACCATATACATATACCCCCAACCAAACAGGTATACAACATATACATAGCCTCCCACCAAACCCATTGCTGTCAAGTCGATTCTGACTCATAGTGACCCTGTAGGACAGAGTAGAACTGCCCCATAGGATTTCCAAGGAGTGGCTGGTAGATTCGACCTGCCAACCCTTTGGCTAACAACCGAACCCTTAACCAGTGTGCCACCAGGGCTCCACATATCCTCCCAAACATGTACATATACACCATCTACACCATGTACCTCTACCCTCAACCATACACATACTGAAGACACTCATGCAGAGAGAAACTCTCTACTGTTTTGCCTGGAAGACCCTATTTAGGAGATAACAATTCTAGCAGCTAAGCTCCTTAGAATTCAGTAATGGCTGAGCTAAAGAGACTGAAGAACGGCTTGGTTTCCCTGGCCCTGTCCCAAATGAGGAGGGAGGAGACTCTGAATGAGTAATATCCAACCAAAATGGAAGCCTGTGCTGCTCACCAGTTCAAGGGTAAAAACAGTGAATGTTTGCTGCATCCTAAGTGTACCTTAGACAAAGCACACAGATTCACCCAGGCACAGGCCCTGAAATAACCTATAGGACTTGAACAGAGCAGGATCTGCGCGGGAGAGATTTTTAAGAGAAATGTAAAATATGACTCAGGCCTTGGTTGTTCTCTCCAGGCATTCCCAACTCTCTGACCTCGGTTGCATCATCACCCTCATGCCGAGAAGCATGAAAAGGCGGGGAGAGTGGAGATACAGAGAGCTAAGCATATTTTCCTTTCCTTTCTTCCAGCTTCTTGGAGTGAGTGTGGTGAAAAGTTATACAAGGCAACGTCTACCGGAGTGCAGGATAAAAACTGTCGAAAACAAGTTTAACTGGAAGCCGTCAACAAGTTCTCTTGGGAACACTCAGGGTCTAGAAATCATTGAGAAGAAGGTGTTGAAGTAGCTACTGCCATTATCGTGAGTGTCAATCCGATTCCTCTTTCTAGAATTTCACAAATAATAATAGAATAAAACCCAAAAAATACAAAGCTGTTGCCATCGAGTTGATTCTGACTCATAACGACCCTATAGGACAGAGCAGAACTGCCCCACAGAGTTTCCAAGGAGAGGCTGGTTGATTCGAACTGCTGACCTTTTGGTTAGCAGCCTAACTCTTAACCACTGTGCCACCAGGTCTTCAATTCTGGTTTTGGTTTAATAACAGAATAGTCAACCTTTATTGAATATGTACAATGTGCCAGGTGCTACACTAGGAACTTTATATGCATCCCCTCATTCAATCTTCTCCCTACCTATCAACATCCTGATTTTACACATGGGAAAACTGAGTCTTACAAAGAAGCTGTTCTAAGATTGCATAGCTGGTGAATGGGGGAAACAGTACTAGAACTCAGAATCTTCTTACTCCACAACTCATCCTTTTTTAACCTTTCCATTACATTTGAACCGGTTGCTGTAGAGTCAGTTCCTACCCATGGCGACCCCATGTGTTACAGAGTAGAAGTGAGCTCCATAGGGGTTTCTCGGCTGTAATCTTTTCAGAAACAGATCGCCAGGCCTTTCTTTCTCGGCACCACCAGATGGGTTTGAACTGCCAACCTTTCAGTTAGTAATCGAGTGCCAACCATTTCCACCACCAAGTGCAAACCATTTGCACCACCTCTTCCATTATATTTACTCTCTCTCAAATAAATGGTACTCCAGAGAAACAGCTTTTCAGTTTCTTGACAGAAAACCTTAAGGTACATAAATAAGGTTAAAAAATCAGAGCAGTTTCCACGGATAAGTTTTTTGTATTAAAACAGATGAGCGTGAGGCAGACCACCAGACATGAACAATCAAGTTTTGAGAAGCAGGGTACCTTGAAGAAATAGAACGAAAGATGTCATATACAATGACAGGGATAAGCTTGAGATCCACGGCCCAAGCTCGGTTGCACATGGTGCCTTTGCATAAGAAGGGGGACAAAAAAGAGAGGTCTATCCCTTCCACCGAGACATAAAGATATTGAGTCCCCAAGTTTTTTGTTGTTGTTTGCTTATAATTCTGTTTTTCTTAAACTATCTCTACCTCCGGTTCTGGAGAAGAGAAGAAACATGCCTTTTCCTCCGCCCTCAACTGCACTTAGAGAATTTGTGATCCATTTCAGCTATAAGCCATTTAGAAGAAGCTTTGGAAGCTAGAGATTCCAGGTTTGGTTTCCAGCAACTTCAGAAAGGCAGCTCATGTAGCCGGGGGTCACCTCTGCCTACCCCCGCTGACTCTGGGTAGCTTTTAATAGGAATCAGGGCTTGCCAGACTGACAATGACACAGAAATGAACACTTGCCTCACCCTGTTGAAGCTCGCCAGAGAATGCCATCCCCCCGCTGCGGCAGCAAGCCAGACCACAGAGGATTGTTTCCCTAGAACTTTGCTACAAGCAGAACGCATCTGGGAGCACTTGAGCGCCGTGGTGCAATTACAGCACATGGGCTCATTGTTCTCAGCACCAAGCTTGAGATTTCCAGGCCCACAGAAGAACTCATCCTATTCCCAGATCTTTCATTGCCAGCTCCTGACTCCCACGTCTCCTGGCCCTTAGCCTAAGGGACTAGGGGTTTCAGAAAGAGTGAGAGAAAAAACAGGAGCAGGTGTCCCTGATTCATCATCTCCTTCATTTTCTGCAGAAATAACGAAGTGATGACGGGAGGATGAGGAGCCGTAAAGCACACATGGGTTTTTTCCTCAACTCCCATCTCATCACTCACCTACCGAGCAGGTAAAGTCATCTTCGTTTAAATCTTCAAGGAAATATCAAGGTTTGGCTTCAGAATGCCGATCGTCCTGCTTAACAGGGTGCTCTGATTTTTCCCTCTTCCGGATGAAAGTAGTGGCATAAGTCTTCCCTCTAGTGGGCAACAAGAAGAATTTAAAGCATGAAAAAAAGACCCAAGCCTCCAGAAACGTGAGATCCAGGGAGACTTCAGCTAGCATTTCCCAAAACTGACCAGCAGACTGGAGCCTTGGTGGCACAGTGGTTAAGTCTGGTTGCTAACCATAAAGGCTGGCAGTTCGAATCCACCAGCTGCTCCTTGGAAACCCTATGGAGGAGTTCTACTCCGTCTTACACAGTTGCTGAGTTGGAGTCGACTCGACGGCAGTGTGTTTGGTTTTTGGTTTGACCAGCAGACTGAAATTTGCTAATACTGCTCAGGCTGAGTATGCAGACCATGCATATTAAAAGCTGAAAATACAACAGCTCATGAAAAGAATGGGAAGTGACATCAAGAAGTGGGGGAATCATTGGTTTGGAGTTAGCAGCCTGGCTACTGAAGAGTCAAGTACCTTAGGCCTGTCTGATGTTCATATACCAAATTGGAATAATAATTCCTATATCATAAGAGTGTTACAAGAATCAAAGCCATTCTGGAAGACATTATTTGTATTTATATTGCATTCCATAGACCCAGGCTACATGGCCCAGGGTTTAAGTACCCAGATTTTACAGCCCAGCTGCCTGGGTTGAAATTCACCTCTGCCGGGTACTAGATAGGTGAGCTTGGCCATCTTTTCTCATTCTTTCTGCCCCACAGCTTCCTCCACTGTTGGCAGAGGATAACAGGACCTGCCTCAAACCAAAAACCAAACCTGCTGCCATCGAGTTGTTCCCAACTCACTGTGACCCTACAGGACACAGTAGAATTGCCCCTGTTATAAGCAATAAGTAAGCTGATGTTTGTAAAGTGGTCAGAACAGTATCTGGCACATACCAAGTATTTGATTTTAAAAAACGTATATTTCACAAGGAAGTTAATAAGTGTGTATTGAGCACCTATTACATGTACAGCACAGGGTTAGAAGCACAATTTTTTTTTTTAAATTTAGCCAGGGAATAATAGTAAAAATAAGATTTATTAAACCCTTATGAACTGTCAGGCTAAGCACTTCCTATGTATTTTCTTATTTAATAACAATAATAATAGCTAGCGTTTCCATTTCCAAGCGCTGCTGATTCATGCAGTCTTCACAACAACCCATAAAATGAGGCCCTGGTGGTGCAGTGGGTAAGAGCACAGCTGCTAACCAAAAGGTCAACAGTTCGAATCTACCAATCGCTCCTTCGAAACCTTATGGGGCAGTTCTACTCTGTCCTATAGGGTCGCAATGAGTCGGAATCCACTCAATGGCAACGGGTTTGGGTTTTTTTGGTTTCTTATCCCTATCACCTTTTCATTGTCCACCACATCCCTCATTTCCCCACTTTGCCCCTTTCCCAATTTAGATTCCATGATCATCTTAATCACTTTCTCACACACGTGCTCAACTACCCTACTCCCTCACCCCACAGCTGGCCTGGTGCAAACTTCCTAAGAGCAGGGACTGTGTAGTCTTCACTGCAGTATTCTCAGTGCCTAGGAGAGTGCTGGCATATAGTTGGTGCTTAATAAATACATGACAAACAAATGAATTCTTCTACAGAAGTGGAAACTGTGACACAGAGCAGTTAGATAGCTTGATCAAGGTCACACAGTTGGTAGGCCACTGGGGTGAGTGTTAAACCCAGACTTGTGCTCACAAAATGTAACTGCTAATTAGCAGATGTTGTGGGAGTTGAAGAAAAAAGATGGCCAAGGAAAATTTGGGCATGCAGACAGGTTCCATGGAAGAGGTATGGCTTTGGAAGAAGGAGAGCTCTCAAAGAAAGGGAAGAAGCAAGGGGGGAGGGGTTGTCTTTCCAGGAGAGGAGAATGTCATAAAATGAAAGAACAGAGCTTGAACCCAAAGACGGAGACAGAAGCCCAGCCCCAAACTAGCAAAAAAAAAAAAAACCCAAACTTGTTACTGTCATGTTGATTCTGACTCATGGAGACCCTATGTGTTACAGACACCAACTGCGCCATAAGGTTTTCTTGGCTGTAGTCTTTACAGAAGCAATCGCCAGAACTTTCTTCTATGGTGCCGCTGGGTGGGTTCCGACTGCCAACCTTTAGCTTAGTAGTCAAGTGCAAACTGTTCATGCCGCTCAGGGACCAGTAGCTCAATCTCACCCGTATAAGACTCCAAGACAACAGAATCATATATCCTGCCCCAATTCTAAGGCAGTCAGGTTCCATAAATAGGTTTACTCTAATACAATTCTCTTCAACCCAACTATTTAAAATCTAAAATAAGGGGAAAAAAATTAGATATCCCTCAGATATCTGAAATGGAAGTGAAAACTAAAACTTTTAAAAACTTGGATATATGATTGCCTCCTCTTACTCAGTTTCCAATGAAATCAGTCCCCCAAAATATAAACTTGTGCCTTAAAGTCCTTTCTAATACAGGGGAAACTAGCACAGCTTGTACAAGGAAAGGTCATGGAAGCCCCACAGGCACATCCAAACTCCCTGAGGGACTGAATTGCTGGGCGGAGGGCTGTGGGGAACATGGTCTCGGGGAACATCTAGCTCAATTGGCATGACACGGCTTATAAAGACAATGCTCTACATTCTACCTTGGTGAGTAGAGTCTGGGGTCTTAAAAGCCTGTGAGTGGCCATCTGAGATACTCCACTGGTCTCATCCCTTCGGAAGCAAGGGAGAATGAAGAGAACAGGATACAAGGAAAAGATTAGTCTGAAGGACTAATTGTCCACAGCTACCAAGGCCTCCACCGGACTGAGTCCAGTGCAGCTAGATGGTGCCCGGCTACCACCACTGACTGCTCTGACCAGGATCACAACAGAGGGTTCTGGACAGAGCTGGAGAAGGATGTAGAACATAATTCTAACTCACAAAAAAAAGACCAGATTTACTGGCCTAAAGGAGACTGGAGAAACCCCGAGAGTATGGCCCCCAGACATCCTTTTAGCTCAGTGGTGAAGTTATCTCCAAGGTTCACTGTTCAGCCTGGGAGTGGACAGCCCCGGAAAACCAAATGAGACTAACGGGATACAGGAGTCCAGTGACAAGGGCCAGAAGGCAGAAGGGGACAAGGAAGCTGGTGATAGGGAACCCAAGGTTGAGTAAGGATATTGTTGATGTGTTGTGAGATTGTTAACCACTGTCATAGGGCAACATGTGTAGTAACTGTTAAATGAGAAACTATTTTGTTCTGTAAGCCTTCATCTTAAGTGAGAATAACAGCACAACTGGAAGAGCGTAGTCAGTGTCACTGAACTGTGTATGTAGAAAGTTTTGAAATGGTGAATCTTTGGCTATGTGTATTTTCACCAAAAAAAAGGTTGAGAAGTTAGAGGGTTGACATGTTGTGGGGTTGTTAACCAATGTCATAAAACAATATGTGTACTACTGTTTCATGAGAAACTATTTGTTCTGTAAGCCTTCACCTGAAGTACAATAAAAAAAAAAAAAAGGCTTTTCTAAAAAGCATTTAACATACACATGAAAAAAACAAAATCATTCCCTCATGAATCTGAAATCTTGCTTTAAAAAAAAAAGCTAAACTTGGAGTGATGGTAACTTTTCTCTAGCTACAATCCCGAAGTTAAAAAAAAAAGAAATCCAACAAACTAAAAAACTAATGACTTAAATGATTTAAAAAGCAATAAAAATAAAAAAGGAGCTTTACTTCCATGTATCTGCAAACTCTACTGTAAAAAATAAAAACAGTTTTCTAAACTCCCAAAGAGGATTGTCTCCCTGGACTCAGTTCCCAATTAAAAAAAAAAAAAAATCCTAGAGTTCAATCTTCTTAAACTTTTTTCCCCGAAGTTCTCTAAGTTTGGTTTATTATAAAAACAAGACAACCATTCAGTACTTATTCACGTTCCAATCCATTCACTCTGTGAACATGGTAATATATGACATTTCTTGGTTCCTACAGTATAACAGGAGTCCTGGAGGTGCAGTGGTTCAGAGTACAGGCTGCTAAACAAAAGGCCAGCAGTTCAAATCCACCAGCTGCTCCTTGGAAACCCCATGGGGCAATTCTACTGTGCTATGAGTCAGACTTGACAGCAGTGGGTTTGGTTTTTTGGTTTTAGAGTATAACAGGTGGCAATGGTGGTTCAGTGGCATAATTGTCACCTTCCGTGCAGGGGACTTGGTTTGATTTCCGGTCAATGTACCTCTTGCGCAGCCACTACCCATTTGTCAGTGTTGCTATGATGCTGAACAGGCTAAAGTGGAGCTTCCAGACTAAGATGGACCAGGAAGAAAGGCCTGGTAATCTAATTCTGAAAAAAAGCCAGTTCACTTCTGTGGATCACAACGGTCCAATCCCCAACCGACCGTAGAGATGCTGCGGGACTGGGGGTGTTTCTTTCTGTTGTGCTTGGGGTCATCATGAGGTGGGGACTAACCTGACAGCAGCTAACAAGAACATAATATAACAGGAAACTTGACATTTCTATTAAAATGGTAAAATAAGGACATTTCCCATGAGACTATAAAATTCTTTAGGAGGAAGATACAGTATTTAAAGATACATGTGTTGATATATCTTGGATATATATACCTATAAAAAATAAATATGCACATATTTAAAGATGATGCTTTGAAAAACCATAATGAGATGAAAGGGACACCGTTTCAAAAGCACAGAGAGAACATTAAATGAATAAATTCCAAGCACTCACAATAATGGGACTAAAGACAAATCTATTCCCATGAAAATCTCTAAGCTGTTTTTTTCAATTGTGAGGAAATATACGTAACAAAACATTTGCCATTTCAACCATTTCTATGTGAACAATTCAGTGACATTATTTACATCTCCCATGTTGGGCAACCATCTGAGATGATTTTAAGAGGCCCAGTTAGCTGTGTTCTAATGGCAGTAAATGCTGCTAATGGGCATCAGGTTAATAGGGCCAACCATGCTTATTTTATGTTAACTCTCAATTTTTAAATTACGTATAAAATTGTTCTTGTGTAAACTATCAATATTTTTACAAAAGAAAAAATTCAAAATTTTAATAAATATGTTAAATCTAAAAATCAGCTAGACTATCAGGCAAGATATTATATGTTGTTGTTCTTGTTAGGTGCTGTCGAGTTGTTTCCGACTCATAGCGACCCTATGTACAACGGAACGAAACACTGCCCAGTCCTGCAACATCCTCACAATTGTTGCTATGTGTGAGCTCACTGTTGGAGCCATTGTACCATTACATTTTGTAGAGGGTTTCCCCCTTTTCTGCTGATGCTCTACCTTACCAAATGTGATGTCCTTCTCCATGGACTGATTCCTCCTGATAAAATGTCTGAAGTATGTGAGACAAAGTCTCCCCATCCTCGCTTCCAAGGAGCACTCGGGCTGTACTTCTTCCAAGACAGACTTGTTCGTTCTTCTCCAAGTCCATGGTATATACAATATTCTTCGCCAAGACCATAATTCAAGGCATCAATTCTTTTTCCGTCTTTCTTATTTTTTGTCCAGCTTTCACACGCATATGAGGCCATTGAAAATACCACGGCTTGAGTCAGGGGCATCTTAGTCCTCAAAGTGACATCTTTGCTTTTTAACACTTTAAAGAGGTCTTTTGCAGCAGATTTGCCCAGTGCAGTATGTCATTTGATTTCTTGACTACTACTCCTATGGGCGTTGATTGTGGATCCAGCAAAATGAAATTCTTGACAACTTCAGTATTTTCTCCATTTATCATGATGTTGCTTATTGGTCCAGTTGTGAGGATTTTTATTTTCTTTATGTTGAGGTGTAATCCATACTGAAGGCTGTGGTCTCTGATCTTCATCAGTAAGTGCTTCAAGTCCTCTGCACTTTCAGCAAACAAGGTTGTGTCGTCTGCATATCACAGGTTGTTAGTGAGTCTTTCTCCAATGCTGATGCCCCGTTCTTCTTCAAATAGTCCAGCTTCTCGGATTATTTGTTCAGCATACACATTGAATAAGTATGGTGAAAGGATAAAACCCTGACACTCACCTTTCCTGATTTTAAACCACGCAGCATTCCCTTGTTCTATTCAAATGACTGCCTCTTGGTCTATGTACAGGTTCTGCATGAACACGATTAAGTGTTCTGGAATTCACGTTCTTCTCAATGTTATCCACAATTTGTTGTGATCCACATAGTCGAATGCCTTTGCACAGTCAATAAAATACAGATAAACATCTGTCTTGGATTGAATTATGTCCCCCCAAAAATGTGTGTATCAATTTGGTTGGGTCATGATTCCCAGTATTGTATGATTGTGTACCATTTTGTAATCTGATGTGATTTCCTTATGTGTTGTAAATTCAATCAGTATGATGTAATAAAATGGATTAGTGGCAGTTATATTGATGAGGTCTACAAGATTAGATAGTGTTTTAAGCCAATCTCTTTTGAGATATAAAAGAGAGAAGCGAGCAGAGACACATAGGGATCTCATACCACCAAGAAAGCAGTGCCAGTAGCAGAGCGTGTCCTTTGGGCCTGAGGTTCCTGCGCAGAGAAACTCCCAGACCAGAGGAAGATTGATGACATGGACCTTCCACCAGAGCTGACGGAGAAAGCGTTCCCCTGGAGCTGACACCCTGAATTTGGACTTGGAGCCTTTGTTAAAGGCATCCACTTGTGGTATTCCTGTTATAGCAGCACTGGATGACTAAGACAACATCTTTCTGGTATTCTCTGCTTTCAGCCAAAATCCGTCTGACGTCAGCAATAATATCCATCATTCCACATCCTCTTCTGAATCCCATTTGATTTTCTGGCAGTTCTCAGTTGATGTACTGCTGCAACTATTCTTGAATGATCTTCAGCAATATTTTACTTGCTTGTGATATTAATGATATTGTTTGATTTCTACATTCTGTTGGATCACCTTTCTTTGGAATGGGCACAAATACGGATCTCTTCCAGTCACTTGGACAGGTAGCTGTCTTCCAAATTTCTAGGCATACATGAGTGAGCACCTCCAGCACTGCATCCGTTTGTTGAAACATCTCAGTTGGTACTCCATCAATTCCTGGAGCCTTGTTTTTCACCAGTGCCTCACTCTGTCCTATAGGATCACTATGAGTTGGAATCAACTCGATGGCAATGAGTTTGGTAACGGAGACAGTGCAGCTTGGACTTTGTCCTTCAGTACCATCAGTTCTTGATCATATGCTACCTCCTAAAATGGTTAAACATCGACCAATTATTTTTGGTACAGTAACTCCATGTATTCTTTCCATCTTCTTTTGATACTTCCTGTGTCATTCAACAGTTTGCCCATAGAATCTTTCAATATTGCAACTTGAGGCTTGAACTTTTTCTTCGGTTCTTTCAGCTTGAGAAATGCTAAGACTGTTCTTCCCTTTTGGTTTTCTAACTCCAGGTCTTTGCACATTTCATTATAATACTTCGTCTTCTCGAAATACCCTTCGAAATCTTCTGTTCAGCTCTTTTACTTCGTTTCTCCCATTCACTTTAACTACTCTACGTTCAAGAGCAAGTTTAGAGACAAATTTATAATAAAGGCAATTTGCATTCAACTGGTGAATCTAAGTAAAGAGAATGTGTGTGTTTATTGCACACTCTTTCAACTTTGTACATCTTTTTAATCTCAAATAGATTGGAAGTTATTCAAAGTAATAATGGTGTGGGGAGATTTCTTTCTTAAAATCAGGAACATGGAAAGCATTCATGCCTTCACTATTCTATTCCACTTTACTCTGGAGGTCTTAGTCAGTGCAATAAAATATGAGAAAAGACTAGAAAAGAAGAAACAAACTGACGCTTTTCATAGATGATATTATTGACTACATACAAAACCCAAAACAATCACAGATAAATTTTAAGAATTAATAAGAGAATTTAACCATATGGCTGGATATAATAAGATCAATTGCATTTCTGCCCACCAATAACAGTTTCAAAATGTAATTTAAATACAGATGTAATTTGAAAAAAGAAATATACCACTTCAGGGATAGAAAGATCCAAAAGCATAAAAATGTCATTCTTCTCAAATTTATCTACAGATTCAATGCAATTTCTATTAAAAAATCTAATCAAGGATTTTTGAAGAAATCAACTAGATGATTCTAAAATTTATATGAAGAGCAAAGGGCCAAGAGTAGCCAAGACACCACTGAAGAAGACAAAGAGGACAGGGGAAGGATGACTAATCCTGCCTGACATGGAGATTTATTAAAGAGCTATAGTAATTAAGACAGTCCAGGGATAGAAAAATAGACCAACAGAACAAAATACACAGCTCAGAGGTGCTGGTAAAGTTAGTTATCCAAAGGATAGGAGGAAGAAATTAGATCCCTGTATTTTCCAGAAACGACTGCATCAATATTTCTTGTCCTCTTCCGTGCTTTTCCAAAATCTTGCCACTTCCTTGGAACCTGCATGGGTCTTTGAAACTGATTCAACAGACAGAGTGCAGAATTAGTGGCACTCTGACTTCTGGGGCGGGGCAAGGTCATAAAAGACAATATAGTTTCTACCTGTCTCTCTCTCTCTCTCTTTAAAAAGCCTGCCAGAAACTGCTCTATAAAAACCAAAAACCCATTGCCTTCGAGTGGATTCTGACTCATGGCAACCCTATAGGACAGAGTAGAACTGCCCCATAGGGTTTCCAAGGAGTGGCTGGTGGATTTGAATGGCCAACCTTTAAACTGCTCTATAGCAATGTAAATTTGTCTTATCCTGCTAGAAAAGGATAGTCATTAAACCACTACCTTCTAATTTAAATCTCAAAAAGCCTCATGGCTGCAGGTGTGTGGAGGGCCAACTTATTAGCAGCCAGGCCAGAAATAACGTGATATCAGTTGATCTCAGTAAAGGAGTGAGGCAGGGTTCAGTCATGTTAAAATTAGCCAATGGTTGATCTTCTGTATTTCTCCCTCCTGACTTCTCTTTATAAGCCCCATTGTACCTAGCTTCTTTGAGCCATTTCCTTTTTCTGAAACCAAAATTGCCTCCCTATATGTATATAGAGTAACTGTTCAGAATAAAGCTTATGTTCAAATTTTGGTGAGTTCTGATTATTTTTTAACGGTTTTAAATGACTAAGTTTGGCTGGTTTTAAACTACTAAGTTTGTTACACAGATAAGATAATAATTAAAAATATAAGCACACTGGAACTTATATTAATGGATGGAGGGGAACAAGGAATAAAAATAAACTAAGCCAACAAAAGTATAAAATGGGTAAAAGAGTAATCAACACAAAGTGAAAAATTAGTAAACATAATATATGATGAAAGGAATAAAACCAAATATTAATTTATCACAGTAAAAGTGAATGGACAGAATCCCCCTGCCAAAAGACAAAGTTTATAGTTTTTGTTAAAAATAATTAAATCCAGCAATATTTAAAATAAAGAAAATACTTAAAGTGACAGGAAAAGATTGACATTGAAGGATAAATATATTCCAGGCAAAAAAAAAGAAACAAAGGAAGAAAAAGAAAATAGGACTGACAATATCAACATCAAATAAAAGAGAATTAAATGTCAGATGCATTAAAGAAAACAAGAGGCGTATTCGTAAAGATAAAAAGTATAATCCAATAGCGAGACTTTCTCTCACATACTTTGGGCATGTTGTCAGGAGGGATTAGGCCCTGGAGAAGGACATCATGCTTGGTAAAGCAGAGGGTCAGCGAAGAAGAGGAAGACCCCCAACAAGATGGACTGATGCGGTGGTCGCAACAATGGGCTCAAACATATCAAGGATCGTGAGGATGGCGCAGGACCGAGCAGTGTTTCATTGTATTGTACACAGGCTCACTATGAGTGGGAAATGACTTGATGGCCCCTGACAACAACAAGATGAAATAACAGCAATAATAAACCTTTATGTACCAAGTAATCTATTTCTATCAATCAGGATACACCAGGTTATGCTGTGGTAACAAGTAATTCCAAAATCTCAGTGGCTTAACACAGCAAAAGTTTATTGCTCACACGAAGTCTGTTGCCAAGTCTGGGAAACTTCATAAGGCAGCTATCCTCCAAGTGATACTTCCTTATCAACATATGCTTCCATAATCACCATGGCAAGGAAAAATCACATCAGCAATGAAATGATCCCGCCCCCAACACAATGGCCATAACTAGTCTCAATGCCATGCCAAAACCTCTAGAGTCGGGGGGTAATACTATCTTGCCATGTGGTTAGAAGGAGGAGAACTGGAAATATTGGTGTGAAGCACTATCTATTAGATTAGTGAAATACATTAAGGAAAAACCCCTGGAAACACAAGGCAAATTTAATTAAATCGCAATAATTTTAGGAAATCTTAAAGTATAATTTTTTAGACTTTGGTCAATTAAGTAGACAGGAAACAATCAATGACAGAGGGAATTCAAATAATATAAACAACAAATTTGACTTAATAACCATATGTAGAAATTGTAAACTAGAGAGACTGTTCTGTCTTCTCTTACGTTTATGGATTAAATTTTTTTTTTTTAATTGTACTTTAGGTGAAAGTTTACAGCTCAAGTTCATTCCTCATATCTCATACAAAAATTTGTACACATATTGTTATGTGACACTCGTTGCAATCCCTATAATGTGACAGCACACTCCCTTTTTCCACGTAAGGTTTCCTGTGTCCATTCAACCAGCTTCTGTCCCTTTCTGCCCTCTCATCCTGCCTCCAGACAGAAGCTGCCCATTTGGTCTCATGTATCTACTTGAACTAAGAAGCACACTCTTCATAAGTATTATGTTATGTTTTATAGTCCAGCTTAATCTTTGTCTGAAGAGCGGGCTTCGGGGACGGTTTTAGTTCTGGATTAACAGAGCATCCGGGGACCATGGCTTCAAGGGTTCCTCCAGTCTCAGCCAGACCATTAAGTCTGGTCTTTTCACATGAATTTGAGTTCTGCTCCACACTTTTCTCCTGCTCCATCAAGAACTCTCTGTTGTGTTCCCTGTCAGGGAGGTCATTAGTGGTAGCCAGGCACCATCTAGTTCTTCTGGTTTCAGGCTGATGGAGTTGCTGGTTTATGAGTGGATTAAATTTTTTTAAAGTTATGTACTTAGCCACAAATAAAACCTTAAGTTAAAAAGTAAAGATTTTCAGACACCATTCTCTAATAAAAGGAGCCCTGATAGCACAGTGGTTAAAGTACTTGACTGCTAACTGAAAGATCAGCGTTTCTAACCCACCAGTCATTCTTCGGGAGAAAGATGTGGCGATCTGCTTCTGTAAAGATTACATACAGCCTTGGAAAGCCTATGCGGCAGTTCTACTCTGTCCTGTAGAGTCACTGTGAGTCAGAATCGACTAGATGGCAATGGGTTTTATTCTCTGATAATCCATTAAAACAAGAAACCAACGAAGAAACGATGACCAAAAAATCAAACCTACTTCAAAAATTGTGAAACAGTCATACGAACCTACGGATTAAGCAGGACTTAAGAAGAAGACAGAATACCAAATTTTTTAAACGGGCAAAAGATTTAAACACATGCTTGCCAAAAGAAGATATATGAGCAACTCATAAGCACATGAAAAGATGCTCAACATCATTTGTCATCAGAGGAATACAATATAAATAACAACAACGGTCCACTACACAACCTCTCAAATGGCTAAAACTAAAAATACTGATCACACCAATTGTTGATGAGGATATGGAGCAAGCGAACCTCCTTCACTGCCGGCAGAAATGTAAAATGGTACAACCACTTTGGAAAATAGGCAGTTTCTTATACAGTTAAACATGTGACCCAGCAATCTCACTCCTAAGTATTTATCCAAGACAAATGAAAACATATGTCCACTGAAGACTCGTACAAGAATGTTCATAGCTGCATTATTCATAATAGCTCCAAACTGGAAACAACCCAAATGTCCAAACAAGTGATGAATGTAAAATTGCATACATCCATACAACACAATATTACTGAACAATAGAAACAAACAAATTAGTAATAGATACAACAACATGGTTGAATCTTAAAAACTTAGTCTGGGCAAACAAAGCCAGATTTAAAAAAAGAAGAAGAGGAAAAGAAAAAGAAGCTAGATACGAAAAGTACATATTGTATGATTCCATTTATATGAAACTTTAGGAAAGACTAATCTAATCCAAAAAGACAGAAAGCAGATCACTGCTTATTCAAGCAGGGAAAAAGGGGTGAGATTTGACTGGTAAAAGATATAAGGGACTCTTTTGCAATTATAGGCATGTTCTGTATCTTGATTATAGATGTGTATACATTTTTTGGAGCCCTGGTGGCACAGTGGTTAACAGCTTGGCTGCTAACCAAAAGGTCAGTAGTTCAAATCCACCAGTCACTCCTTGGAAACCCTTTGGGGCAGTTCTACTCTGTCCTATAGGATTGCTATAGGCTCGCTATGAGTCAGAATCGACTCGCTGTCAACGGGTTTGGTTTGGGTTTGGTTATACGTTTGTTAAAACTCATCAAACTGCACATTTAAAATGTGTTCCCTTTATTTTAAGTGGTATACCTCAATAGAGTTTTGTTTTTTAAAGGAATTTGAGAAGCATATCAATAAATTTAAATGTATAGAAATTAATTGGGTCCAGATTAGAATGAACAAAAGGTTAAAAAATTTTTTTGAGACAGTTAGACACTTTAAACTTACCAGAAAATATGCAGCCTTAAATACTTCTATCAGTAAAAAATAAAAAGTGAAAATAAATGCACTAAGTAGGCAACTTAAACTATAGACAGAATAACACTATGAAAGAAATACCATTGCTGTCAAGTCAATTCTGATTTACAGTGACCCCATATAAACCCCCCCAAAGAGAAGCCAATAAAAATAAAAGTAGAACTTAATTAAACATAGAAAAACCAAAAGTTGACTAAAAAAAAGAAGAATAAATTACTTAAAACTGTGAAAATCCTGGGAAAACAGAGAAAAATAAAAATTATACATTAGAAGTTATAAAAAAGCAGATACCTCAGAATGCGGTTACAAGAGACTACTGAAAGGCACGGATTATTTGCTAGTAAAATATCAACCAGTAGAACTGACCAAAGGAAAGGCAGACATTTTGAAGCAGTCAGATAATATGCTAACATGCAGGTTGATAATCAGCCAGTGCCTGTAGCCTCCCAGATGTCCCCACTGTCCCAGTCTGTCCTCCAGGAAGCCCTGGAATCTGAGTCGCCACAACACACACACACATACACACATGATCTATCAATTAAAGGGTTAATGACCAGCACCTAGGACACCACCAGGACTCCCCCTCACCTCTGAGGCTAATGTCCATCTGCTTACTCAGTACTCATATCTTACCACACCACGCCACCTGTAGGAAAACATACTATTTGTAACAGTTTGAGCCTAGAACCTAATTCCATTTTACATATAAACACAAAAATAGCATGGTTTTAATAATAACTGAATTGCTCAGAAATGCAAAAAACCAAACCCGATGCCGTCAAGTCGATTCCAACTCGATGCAACCCTATGGGACAGAGTAGACCTGCCCCATAAGGTTTCCTAGGAGTGACCGGTGGATTCAAACTGCCGACCTTTTGATTAGCAGTCGAGTTCTTAACCACTGAGCCACCAGGGCTCCAACCATTTAAATAAAGGGAAGATTTATTTTCTGTGATGCAAATGCTTAACGTGCTCCCTGCTGAACCAAAGCCTGGTGTTCCAGTACACACAGAGGCACATCTGAAGAAAGGCCTGGCAATCTACTGTTGAAAAATGAGCCAACAAAAACCCTATGGGGGCAGTTCTACTCTGACACACATGGGTTTGCCATGAGTCAGAATCAACTCAAAGTAATTCATTTTTTATATTTTGTTTGGGTCGAAACGTTACCAACAATTGTTTGCCATTTTAACCTGTCCTTGTATTCGAATCCCCAGCCCACACACGTGTACCAGTCTACATTTATTGTGGTCAGATTCACGGTGTTTCTACATATAGTCAAACCTTTGACTACTCATGTCTTCTAGTAGAGTTGTGCCCAAAAATTTTACTTATCAAAATTCACAGTATTTTATTATAAATTACTTGTTTAATGTCTCCTTTATATTTCAGCTGATCATATTCACTTTATAAAACTGTGAATGTAGACAGGTTATACTATCTATGAACTTTGTTTCAGGATAGTAAAGTGGGTGTTATGAAATATTTTTTATAAAAGAGAGGAGGTCATTGGGACTAACAAGTTTGAGAATACTGATTTCACACCCAAGCTGTTCCCAGGAGATGCCCATTCCAGAGGAAATTTCTCACCTTTTGGAAGTCTGGCATCCATTCTCCCTTCGTAACAGCATCTAGGCTTCCGCAGGTGTATGTTCTCTACCCGAATGTACCATATCTGGATTATATGGCCGCCCCTATTGGAAGCTGAAGTAGTGCCCTATTCTCTAATTGCTCCAACACAGCCAAGCATGAGTGAGAGAACTAATTTCAGCTGATTGAACTTGCTCTTTCATGACTTTGGATATTGAAAAGAGTGATGTACAAATGGGAGAAAATATTAAGCAGTTCCTATCCTAGTGCCAGGCCTGGTTCTTCGGACTTTGTCAACATTTTTCCAATAAATTCCCCTTTGTGGTTTAAGAAGGCATTGTTTTAGAGTTCCTAGCTAAAGCAGTAAGAACAGAAAACAAAATAAGTGCTACATACAGAGGAAATAAAGACACAAGATAATCTCTATTTGCTGAAGGCATGACCGACTATCTAGAAACTCTAAGAAACTTTATTGGTAAGATAGCCAAATACAATTTATATACTGAAAAATCAATAGCTTTTAAAACACAAGAAATAGATAAAAAATGAAAAACAAAAAACCTCTTCACCTATAATAAGTTTATATAATACCCGAAGAAGTCCTGGTGGTGCAGCGGTTAAGCACTTGGCTGCTAACCAAAAGGTGGGCAGTTCAAACCCTCCCGCAGCTCCATGGAAGAAAAGTCCTGGTGATCTGCTCCAGTAAAGATTATAGCCAAGAAACCCTATAGGGTGGTTCTACTCTGTCCTATAGAGTCACTATGGGTCAGAATTGACTCAATGGCACAGAACAACAACATACAACACCTAGGAATAAATTTAACAACAGATTTGGATCTAAATAAGAAAAGCATAAAATATTATTAAAAGGTATAAAATATGGACATATTCCTGTCAGGGAAGGGTAAATACTATAAAAAGGTTAACGTGATCCAAATTAATATAACTGAAAATCACAATCTTTTTTTTTTTTTTGTTTTGAGGTGGAGGAAGGAACAAGGTACAAAACTATTTTTAAAGATCGAAATTTCCCCCAAACTTGGCAAAAGGTTATTTGCGGGGGGAGTGAAAAAGGAGGATATTAAAATATCATAAAGCTATAGAGGTCAAAATAGTAATTCCAGGTAGATTAAAGACATAAACAAAAATACACAAACATAAAAATACTGGAAAAGAATTTAAGAGATACGTCTATTGGTCCCATCCCATCCAGAGCAAAGGAGAATGAAGACAACCAAAGACACAAGGAAAATATTAGCCCAAAGGACTAAAGGAGCACATGAACCAGAGCCTCCACCAGCCTGAGCCCAGAAGACCTAGATGTTGTGCAGCTACCACCACCAACTGCTCTGAGAAGGATCACAACAGAGTCCCGGACAGAACGGGAGAAAAATGTAGAACAAAATTAAAATTCATGAAAAAAGACCAGACTTCCTAATCTAACAGAGACTGGAGGAACCCCCAAGACTATGGCCACCAGACACCCTACTAACTCAGAACTGAAGCCACTCCTGAAGCCCACTTTGCATCCAGAGATTAGAAAGGCCTGTAAAACAAACAATAACTCACGTGAGGAACTTGCTTCTTAGTTCAGTCAAATATAAGAGACCAACTGGGCAACTCCTGCCCAAAAGCAAGACAAGAAGGCAGGAAGGGACAGGAACTGGACGAATGGACACAGGGAACCTGGGGTGGAAAGGGAGAGTGTGCTGTCACATTGTGGAAATTGCAACCAATGTCACAAAATGACGTGTGTGTAAATGTTTGAATGAGAAACTAACTTAAGCTGTAAATTTTCACCTAAAGCACAATAAAATTAAGAGGAGAAAAAAAAAAAGAATTTTGGAGAACCTTGACAGAAAAACACCTTTTTTTTTTTTTTTTTTAATTGTACTTCAGGTGAAGGTTTATAGAACAAATGGTTTCTCATGAAACAGTAGTACACATATTATTTTATGACATTGGTTAACAACCCCACAACATGTCAACTCTCTCCCTTCTCGACCTTTCTTTTTTTTTTTTTGGTGAAAATGTACATAGCCAAAGATACACCATTTCAAAAATTTCTACTTGCACAGTTCAGTGACATCGACTACGCCCTTTCAATTGTGCTGCTATTCTCACTTTAGATGACGGCTTACAGAACAAAATAGTTCCTCATTTAACAGTTAGTATACATGTTGCCCTATAACAGTGGTTAACGACCTCACAGCTGGGGTTTCTCCAGTCTTCTTTAGGCCAGTAAATCTGGTCTTTTTTTTTTTTTTTTGTGAGTTAGAATTATGTTCTACATCCTTCTCCAGCTCTGTCCAGAACCCTCTGTTATGATCCCAGTCAGAGCAGTCAGCGGTGGTAGCCGGGCACCATCTAGCTGTACTGGACTCAGTCCGGTGGAGGCCTTGGTAGCTGTGGACCATTAGTCCTTCGGACTAATCTTTCCCTTGTATCCTGTTCTGTTCATTCTCCCTTGCTTCCGGAGGGATGAGACCAGTTGAGTATCTTAGATGGCTGCTCACAGGCTTTTAAGACCCCAGACGCTACTCACCAAGGTAGAATGTAGAACATTTGCTTTATAAACTTGTTATGCCAAATGAGCTAGATGTTCCCCAAGACCATGGTCCCCACAGCCCTCCACCCAGCAATTCAGTCCCTCAGGGAGTTTGGATGTGTCTATGGAGCTTCCATGACCTTTCCTTGTACAAGTTGTGCTGGTTTCCCCTGTATTGTGTACTGTCTCACCCTTCACCCAAGATACCACTTATCTATTGCCTATTTAGTATTCTACCCCCGCCCCCCAACCCTTCCCATCCCTGGTAACCAACAAAGATTGTTACTCTTTGTGTGTGAAATTTTTCATGGGTTTTTATAATAGAGGTCTCATACAATATTTGTCCTTTTGTGATTGGCTTATTTCACTCAGCATAAGGTCCTCCAGTTTCATCCACGTTATGAGATGCTTCACAGATTCATCGTTGTTCTTTCTCGTTGCGTAGTACTCCATTGTGTGTATGTACCATGGTTTGTTTATCCTTCATCTGCTGATGGGCATCTAGGTTGTTTCCATCGTTTTGCTATTGTGAACAATGCTGCCATGAACATAGGTGTGCATATGTCTATTCGAGTGACAACTCTTATTTCTCTAGGATATATTCCTAGGAGGGGGATTGCTGGATCGAATGGTATGTCTATTTCTAGCTTTCTGAGGAAGCGCCCTATCATTTTCCAAAATGGCTGTATCATTTTGCATTCCCACCAACAGTGCATAAGAGTTCCGATCTCCCCGCAGCTCCTTCAACATTTGTTATTTCCAGTGTTTTTGATTCGTGCCAGTAATGCCGGGGTGAGACGGTATCTCATTGTGGTCTTAATTTGCATTTCTCTAATGGCTAGTGATCGCGAGCATTTCCTCACGTGTCTGTTGGCCACTCGAATGTCTTCTTTGGTGAAGTGTCTGTCCATTTCCTTTGCCCATTTTTTAATAGGATTGTTTGTCTTTTTGTTGTAGAGGTGTTGGATTTTCTTGTAGATTATGGAGATTAGACCTTTGTCTGACTTGTACTGTCCAAAACTTTTTTCCGAGTCTGTAGGTTCTCTTTAGACTCTTTTGGTGAAGTCTTTTGAAGAGCATAGGTGTTTGATTTTTAGAAGATCCCAGTTATCTAGCTTATCTATTAGGGTTTGTGCGTTGCTGGTTATGGTTTGTATCCTGTTAATGCCATGTATTAAGGCCTGTAGTGTTGGTCCTATTTTTTCTTCTATGAACAAAACAGAAACAAATGGACACCTTCTACTAAATAAAAGTTAAGTATTTCCATACAGCAAAAGATAAACAACATAAAAAATTAAAACAATAGTCTATTCTCATTTATGATGAAATAAGACTAGAAGGGAACTTCCTTGATCTGAAAAAGAATATCTACAGAAAACATCTTAACGCAAAATTAAAACCATAATGAGATACAACTGCATGCCCACCAGAATCACGCGGAAGAGAAGATGTGAAGTAAGTGGAGCGCTCATGCATTGCTGGTGAGGTTGCAAACTGCTTTAGACCCATGGGAAAACTGGCGATATCCATTAAACATATGATCTAGGACTCCTCCTCCTAGCTACTTACCTTTTGTCGTCAAGCCCATTCCGACTCATAGCGACCCTACAAGACAGCAGAACTGCCTCGTAGGGTTTCCAGGGAGGGAATCTGAACTACCGACCTTTTGGTTAGCAGCCTGAGTTCTTAACCACTGCACCACCAGGGCTCCCCTAGGTACATACTTAGGAGAAACACAGGTATCCCCTGCTTTTCGAAAGTTCGCTTTACACCCTTCGCTTTTACAAAAGGCCTACGTTAGCACCTCTTTTCCTTAACTGAAAGAAAGCTGAAGAGGATTTTCGCTTTTACGAAAAAAGGGGTAAAGCAGAAACAGCGTTCAGTGTTTGTTTTGTAGCGAACTCACTCCCACGAAAGAGGCAGCACACACCCAGAGAGCAGGGAGAGACGTGTGGCCAAGCTCCTTCCCGGGAACTACCGGTCAGCCTCTCAGCATCAAGCTGCCGTAGCTTTGAGCTGTGTCTGTGAGCATCTGGGCTTTATCTCCATTTATTTCGTGCATCTGTTAGCAAGATGTGTCCTAAGGGGTCAGAAAAGCCTAAGAGAGCTCGTAAGCGTTTTTTTGTGTTATTTGGTGGGTTAATTTTTGGGTCTGGGGACACTCAAAAATTTTTCCCATGTAAATTAATGGTAATTGCGTCTTCATTTCACGCCATTTTGGTTTATGAAAGGTTTCTTGGGA
This sequence comes from Dugong dugon, assembly GCA_030035585.1. Taxonomy (NCBI): domain Eukaryota; kingdom Metazoa; phylum Chordata; class Mammalia; order Sirenia; family Dugongidae; genus Dugong; species Dugong dugon. Next base: position 11,942,700 of record CM057480.1, on the reverse strand, counting down.
ATCTTCTGCTTTCGGATAGTGGGGGAAAACTGTACATACATATGTTTACCAAAGGACATAGACTAGAATGTTCACAGCGGCACTATTTGTAATAGCTCCAAACTGGAAGCTGCCAAAAAGTAAATCTGGAAGCTACTGACAAGTAAATTATGGTGTATTCACACAATGAACGTGAGTGAGCTGCAGCTTTACCCCGAACATATATATACTACTGAGTGAACACATGTTGAGTGACAAAGCCAGCTACAAAAGAGCACATACTACAAGGTATTATTACATAAAGTACAAGAACAGGCAATACCTATGCTGCCAGAAACCAGGGTAGTGCTTATCTTTGGGGTGAGAAGTAACTAGAAGGGAACCTGCGGGTGACTTCTTGAGAGCTGGCAATCTTCTGTTTCTTACACAGGTTACATAAGAGTGTTGTTTGTGAAAATTCTGGGAGTTGTACATTTATATGTTCACATTTCTGCATGTATAATTACCTTCAATAAAATGAAAAGATTTGCTAGAAGAAAAGATTTGCAATATATAGGTCAAGCAAATGGTTACTGTCTGCTACATATAGTTATGGTAAATTAATAATAATCAAAATGAAACTACAGAATGGGAAAAAAAAGGTATCTTAGCTATCTAGTGCTGCTATAACAGAAATACAAGTGGATGGCTTTAACAAACAGACGTTTATTCTCTCACAGTTTAGGAGGCTAGATGTCTGAGTTCAGGGCGCCAGCTCCCGGGGAAGGCTTTCTCTCACTCTGTTGATTCTGGGTGAAGGTCCTTGCCATCAATCTTTCCCTGGTCTAGGAGCTTCTCAGCGCAGGAACACCAGGTCCAAAGGACACACTCTTCTCCTGGCTCCTCTTTCTTGGTGGCATGAAGTCCCTCTCTTCGTTCGCTTCTCTCTTCTGTATCTCAAAAGAGACTGACTCAAGACACAGCCTAATCCTGTAGACTGAGTCCTGCCTCATTGACATAACTGCCTCTAATCCTGCCTCATTAATATCATAGAGGTTAGGATTTACAACACATAGGATAATCACATCGGATCACAAAATGGTGGACAACCACACAGTACTGGAAATCATGGCCTAGCCAAGTTGACACACATTTTTGTCTTTTGGAGGACACAGTTCAATCCATGACAACAGGCAAAGGCTATGAACCACACATTTCACAGAAGAAGAATGTTAATGGATCATAAACATATGAAGAGCTGTTCACCCTCTTAAGTCCCAGGCTCTGATGTTAGGAAGACTGGACTTAAAGCCTACCCATGTGACCTAGGAAAAATTACCCAATGTATCTAAACTTCAGTTTCCTCTTCTGTAAAATGGAGATAGTGATGGCACTTACCTTGTGGAGTTTTGAGGGTTCATTGAAAAAAAAGCATACAACTTTTTCAGAGCTATTCCTGGCATATAGTACGTGCTCAGTAAAGGATAGAAGTGTTAGGAGCAGTAGTAGACATAGGAGAAGCAGAGCCAGCAGTGAAAAAGAAACATCTAAAAGGCAGCACCAGATTTTGTCCTTTAGATGGGCACAAATTTAAAACACTTACAATATTCGAAGTGTAGGAGAATAGACACTCATCTCGTTCGTGGGAGTGAGGACTACTACCTCGTTTTTAGAAAATAACTATATATTACAATTAAAATAAAGAATTTCCAAGCTTTAGAGCTACAGAAATAATTGAATATTCTTTACTTTGACAATCTTTATGTGGGAAATTAACATTTCTTAAAAAAAGGTTAAAGCACATCAATACTGAAATAATTTTTAAAAAAACTTTGAAAATTTGGTTAAAAACGTTAAAATAAAAGAAGGCAAGAAAAGCCTCCTTATGCCTTCCCACCCTGAGCTGCAGCCTGGACACTGTCTCCAGGCAGGAAATTGGATCACTATCCTATACTGCCTAATGTCCAGTGTCTTGGAAGCCATTTTGGACATATTCTGTCCGATTTTTAGTTTAGTTTCAGATGGAAGGGTAAATTGGATCCCTGTTACTCCATCTTGTCTGGGAGCAGAAGTCCTGCTTTTGACATTTTTGAGAGGCAATTAGAATTAAATCACCGATCTAGATGAGTAGTCAAAAGCCATCCACCATAGCTGAATCTGCCTCTTAGAAATGTTTTGCTTGCTTTTTTTTGTTCATATAAGTTGCCAATACTGAAAAACAGGGAATTTTCACACGAAATCCAGATGTCCTGCTCTTCTTGAAGGCACAAACGGTTTGCGTTCAACTGCTAACTTAAACATTGGTGGTACTTCAGAAGAAAAGTCCTGATGATCTGCTTCCCTTAAGATTACAGCTAAGAAAACCCTTAGAGCAGTTCTACTCTGTAACACACGGGTTAGCCATGAACCGTAATTAACTCCACAGCAACTGATGACAATTTAGGAGGCTAACCATTAGCAATCAAGGCACTGGGGGTGCCAGCTGGGCTGGATTTCTTCTTCACTGGCCCCAGTTCCACTCTCCATTCTTTTCCATCCTTCCCTGTGCCTCGAGAGGCTGACCTCTGTGACTGCATCAATGGACGTTCTAGCCCTCTGGCTTCCAGCTGGGTTCAGCTAATCAGGGAGACTGATAGTGGGATTGGCGGGCCGAGAGTCTGGCTTCCTCCTTGGTGGCTTCCCACAGGTTGGCCTAGTCCTTCTCCCTAAGGATGCAGCTTTTGTCAAGTGGTCTTATCCACACAGCTCCGAGCTTGCTGTTCCCTCCCCTCCTCTCTCCTTCTCTTTCTACCTCCATTCCCACCCCTTTCCAGTTATTCTGCTTAAGTGCAAGGGGGCTGGGAAACAGAGAAACCAGTGGAATACTTAGTGGACATTACTGCCTTAGTGAACAGAAGCTCTGCTTCCTGGGTACCAAGCTAAGCATACGACTCATAAACTGCTTCCTAAAACTCTAAGGGGAAAGAGAACATCGCAGGACCCAGAAATACTTGCCTCGTCCTTTTTCCAGGAGTTTCTTTTCGCTGAAAAGGAGATGAAGAATGGGAGGGAGTTATTTTGAGGCATCCACCTCCAGATTAAGATTTAATTGTATTCCTAGAGACTCTGCTGTTTACTTTCTGTCTTTCGGTTGAGTGTTTCATCCATATGATTAGGATCACTTCCCTCAGCCTAGTCTATTTACACAATCTGTTTTGACAGCTCTGAGCAGAAGGGTCCCTAAAGGAAATACTAATGTCACCTTATCATTTTATTCTAATTGTATTCTGCACTCTGCGGTCTCAGTTTGGTGATATTCAGCTCTGGGGCACAAATACACACTCTCACATACAAGCATGTACACACATTTTTGCATACTAACTCAACCCATGCTTCTCTGCCCTTTAACACGTATGTCCTGTTGTACAGTTGAAGCAATCTCTCCTCGTTTGTTTCTCTTCGTTAATGCATCACCGTCTTACATTGCCTGATGTCCAATGTCTTAGAAGCCTTTTTTTTTTTTGGTATATTTTGTCCTGTTTTTAGTTTAGTTTTTTTTTTTCCCCCAGGCAGGAGGGTAAATTGAATCCCTGTTACTCCATCTTGCACTATGTGGTCTCTATCTGCAGGCTTCTAAACCTTTAGTGATGAGCACAGATAACTTGGTTAATTTGATCAACAATAGCTTTTCCAGAGAGCCCAGGCTGGAGACACTGGAAACCTAGAAGAAGTTAAATGCCAAAGAGTGCTGTTGGGTTTTAGCTTTTATAAAATGAAGATGAAACCTGCCTGCCAAGATAGAGAAAACAAATGTGTAGGGTGGGAGACAGATATTCATTACTGCGCTGAGTAGGGGTCAAAATGGCAAGATGAAGCAGACGCGACTCCATCACAGGCTTAGATTTTAGGGTAAGAGAAAGAAGAAAGATTAATCAGTGATCCATTTGGCTCTCAAATATCTTTCATTCCCTAAAAAACCACAGAAACAGTAATAAACACTCTACATTAGAATTTCATATTTTCATCACTAAATATTTCCCAGGCCTCTGAGATATGTCCAAAGTATAGGATCCAAGCCATAATATGCTGCAGAACCAATGAGCTCTTCAGGGGACTTGGCAAATTAAGCAACCACTCTGATCCTCAGTTCTTGCCTCTGCAAAGTGGGGTGAACAGAACTACAGCAGTCTCTAAGCTGCCTTCCAGCTCTCCAATTCAACGATTCAAGGAATGGTGTGGGGACGTGGGAAGAAGTCCATGAACAGAGAAGGCCATGTCCCCAGGGCATTAACGCTGGGACATTTCATGAAGAAAGGGTGACAATGAAGACTGCGGCAGATATTCTGAATGCCTGGCAGCATGTGAAACAGGCTACAGTTTGGTGTCTGGGGTGAGGACAGCAGCAGGACCATAGCAACGGCGTCTACGTGTTAAAATCCACCCGTGCTCCTCGGGATTACCGTGATATTCTCAGTCACCAATTCCACCGCAATTCCAGAATTTCTGGGCGGAGAATCATTTACTGTAACCTGGCAGTGCTGTGGACTTTCCGTCATCCCTTCTATAGGTTCTCTTGTCAAACCAACCCCACTCCAAGCTGAATGGTAAGAAATCACCTCTTTTTACTTGAAATAGATGAAATTACCACCCCACCCCCCATCCCCATATAAACCAAACGAAACCTGTTTGCCATCGAGTTGCTTCCGACACATAGTGACCCTATAGGACAGGGTGGAACTGCCGCATAGGGTTTCCAAGGAGCTGCTGGTGGATTCGAACTGCCGACCTTTTGGTTAGCAGCCTGAGCTCTTAACCACTGCGCCACCAGGGCGCCTCATCCCCATATAACAGTCATCAAATGATTTGATGCTCTTCCTTATCGGTTTTTGCAATATGTTTTTTAAGGGACTAAGACATTGATAATTTGCGCTGGGAATAGAAAAGCAAATGGAAACATACTTATCACTTTATTAAGCGGTGGTTTAATGTGATTTCTTAGCAACTGTGTGCTTACTCGGGTACTTTAATAAATGTGTTTTGTTTTGCAAAATTTTATTAATTTACGCACTTCGTCCATTTTATCACATGGTTGTCTATGCTCCACGTTCCCCAGAGTGCCAAGGCTGTTCTCCTGAGACAATGTATAGACAAGGAGCAGAGTCCTTGGCCTTTTGCTTCACCACTTCATGCCACGTTCAAAGTGTCCTTGAGTCAAACTTTCTCCTGTGTATGTAGATGATAATAATAGCTGCATGAAATTTACTTCCTTTGTCAAATTGTCAAACACTTAATGAAATAATAGGATGTAGTGGGCAATCGTAAGTGGACAATAGGATGCTTCAAAGAGAGACGTTGAGACATCAGGAGCCACCTAGGCAATATTATTGCAAAACAGAACAAAATCAAATCTGAATCGGATCGTATCTTCATATCTAATTACCAGTTTGTTGGAAATACACGTTAACAGAGGAACGTGTTAACACCACAAGGCTCCAGTCAGCAAAATCCAGAACCTGGAAAACTAGACCGAACAAACTTCATGATTTCTTTAATAAATTGCAAGGAAAAATAAAAGAGGGAGATGGGGGAGGGGGTGTGTGTGGAGTGACCTCTGGATTAAGAGAATTAAGGGACACATCAGCCAAACATGTGAGACTTGTTTGGATCCTGATTCAGATAAACCAACTACAGAAACACACAAGAAGAACAACAAATACTTCACGAAACAGTAAGGGAAACGTGCCTGGATATTTCATGATATGAAGAAATTATTGTTGATTCTGCAGGTGCGATAATGGTATAATGGTTATATTTATTTTAAAAAGTATCTTTTAGGGCCACCTACGGCAATAATTGGAGCCCTGGTGGCGTAGTGGTTAAGAGTTCGCCTGCTAACCAAAAGATCGGCAGTTCAAATCCACCAGCTGCTCCTTGGGAACCCTAGGGGGCAGTCCTACTCTGTCCTATAGGGTCGCTGTGAGTCGGAATCAACTCCACGGCAATGGGTTTGGTTTGGTAAGACAATAATCGGAGCTCTGATGGCACAGTGGTGAAGTTTGGCTGCTAACCAAAATGTCGGCCCTTTGAAACCACCAGCTGCTCCTTGGAAACACTACGGGGCAGTTCTACTCTGTCTTACAGGGTCACTATGAGTCAGGATCAGCCTGATGACGACGGGTTTATGGCAATAATTAGGAGCCCTGGTGGAGCAGTGGTTAAGCACTAGGCAACTTACAGAAAGGTCATTGATTGGAATTCACCATCTGCTCCTCGAGAGAAAGATGTGGCAGTCTGCTTCGGGAAGGAGTTACGCCATGGAAACCCAATGGGGCAGTTCTACTCTGTCCTATAGGGTCGTTAGGAGTTGGAATCGACTCTGTGGCGATCGGTTGTGGTAATAATCATGGATGGTTGTTGTCCTTACATACAACAGAGTTAAACAGCGCCTGGTTCTGCGCCGTCCTCACGATCATCTGTACGGTTGAGTCCATTGTGGATTAGATGACAAATGTCTGCGGCTGGTAGTGGAAAGAGGAGTGGAGAGGGAATTATAGGGTGAAACGAGACAGATCATGAGTTGAGGATTGTTGTAGCTGGGAGAGAGATACACAGAGGTCCGTTGCTCTCTACTTTTGTTTATGTTTGAAATTTTCCATAAATTTTCTCGAATTATTAAAATATATTTCCTTTGCCAATGCATCTCAGTTATTTATCATCACATATCATGCATAAAATTAGTATTTAATAATAATACCTACTAATATTTGGAGATACTCAACAATTTACAAAGCAGTTTAAATTTATAATCTCATTTCTTCCTCGCCTGTGCTACCTGGCAAAGCAGGTGCTGTTGGATTGATTCTGCATTTCACGGATCATAAAACGAAGCTCAGAGAAGCCAAGCACAATGCAGCTAGTAAGCGGCGGACCCAGCTCTAGAACCCAAGTCTTGGGACTCCAAATTCCAGGTTCCTTTCCCCCGCACATCAGTACGTTTTTAAAAGGAAGCGTGGGAGTGGGATGCAGAAAAGACTTTTTTACAGAACGCTTCCGGACTTAACAAAGCAGCAACTTCTGCTGAAGAGACTGGGAGGCAGCCCTACCCGGCTGGAGAGATCCTTACTCGCCGTGACCACCAGATGGCGAAGGCTGCCTGCGGCTGGGAGGAGAGGCGCGCGCAGCCCCGCGCGGAAACTCGGCGGCGAGACCCGGCGGTCAGGGGCTCTCGGGGTCCCCATCCCGGCCAAGTTGGCCTGGAAAGCTGGGTCGAGCTTACAGTTATATGTTACAGCGCGAGCCCTTATAGAAAGAGGATTGGGGCTCTTTAAGGAGGTGAGGGAGCCCTGGGGGGAAGTGGTTAAGCAGTTGGCTGCTAACTGAAAGGAAAGGTTGGTAGTTTGAACCCATCAGCTGCTCAGCGGTAGAAAGATGTGGCAGACTGCTTCCGTAAAGATTTACAGCCTTGGAAACCCTATGGGGGCAGTTCTATTTTGTCCTATAGGTCTCTATGAGTCGGAATCTACTGAGGCAATGGGTTTGATTTTTTGTTTTGTTTTAAGGAAGTGAGGGAAAATTAGAGGGGGGTACACGCCCTTCTGCCTAAAATAAACAGTAACCAGTGCGCATCGGGGGCGGGCATCGTTGAGGACCTGCTCCGCAACTGGAGCGTCTAAATCCTTCCCCTGGCGAACTCAGTGTGCGTCCTCGGTGAGACCCGAGGAATCCCCAGGCCAAAGGAGAAAGGTTGGGGGAGGAAGGGGTGAGCGGATTGCCAGACCTTTACTTTTCTCTTAAACCGTAATAAAGACAAATACAGAGGCCACCCAGGTGGGAGTCCCCGGCGTCTTTAAAAAGCAGAAAAATTTGGTGACTTTAGGCTGCCGACGAAGCGCCCGGCTCGGGCTCGTGCGCCCGAGAGGAAACCCAGCCCTTGCTGGGCTCGGCGCCCGGGAACCCCTGCGAACCCCAAGGCTGTGCGCTCGGCCGAGGCTTCTGCGAGCGGCTGGAGGCAATCCACACGACCAATATAGATGCAGGTGGACGGCTTCCGCGGGTTCGAGTCCGACCCCGCTGGATCTGCTCAAGCTCGAGTACTCGAAAGCCTAAATTTGAGAAATGGGGGCTGGGGGTTTAGGTTTTTCATAACAGGGGGCTTAATCGTGCTCGCCATCAATTTTTCTGCAAATTGCCTTTTTAAAAAGAGCCTCTTGGGTGATGCTGAAATCTCCGCGGGCTGAGTGCTAAACTTTTGGAGTCGACGTGCAACGGGGTGGGGAACATTCCGGCGAGAGCAGGAAGGGGAGAGACACATCGTCCAGACAAGTGGAAAAGGCGTATTTTAAATTTTCGTCCCATTGGCGGCTCGATATCAATAAAATCGAGGGGCATAAGGGGATGTTTTTTATTCCGGAGCGTTTCCCTGACACCCTACAGAGATTAAAAAATATATATATAGCAGTCACCGCCGCCCCCGCCCCCGCCCCAGGTTTGGCTCGGGAAGAAGCAAGAGAGTGCAGGGAGGGAAGAGCCGGTGCTGCTGCCTTTACCCGAGTTTGAAGCTAGTCAAAGGCGGCTGAAAGGGAGGAAGGCTGGGACCAAAAGCAGATCTGGAGACTCGAAACTCCCCATTACGGGCGCTGGAGATGCATTGCTTTACACAGATGCAGGCTTTTAAAGAGATTCCATACCTGGGCCGGCTTTCACAGGCTGAAAATATGGCGCGAAGTCAGCAGCCTCCCCTCCTCCTCAAATTCTTTTCTGTCTCTTCCCGCCTTTCCCGGTTTTCCTTCTAGACGTTAGCGACTCCCCATCCCCCACCCCCGAGACAGCTACCGTGCGCCCCAGCAAGTCTCGGCTTCTGCACGGAGGAGGATTCCTGAGACCACGGGCAGCGAACTCGTGCCGGGGCGGGATAGGGGGCAGGGAAGGTCCTGCTCCGAGTTCTCCTCAAAGCAGAAAAGATTTTCCAGGGGCCAAGTGCGGGAGGCCCCCCACTCTGTTTAAACCGGAACAAGCGGCCAACAATGCTTGGCGATGAAGATTTGTAAAAGGCACGCTTGGAAAATGACAACCGTATTTCCAACTCTGAATCGGGTTCTCTTTACTTCTTTTTCCTCTTTCGTTGTGGTTTGTTTTATTATGTATTTTTTTGTTTGGGGCAAAAAAGCAAGACGCGAACCCTGGCGAGCCAGCCGACCCCCAGCCGGTGTCTCCGCCTAGCGCACGGAACGCCGCCTGCACCGGCGCAAACGCGGGGACCCTGACCGAGAAGGTAAACAAACGCGGCGCCGAGCCCTTGATCTTTATTTAAATAGAGGCTTGTTTATCGGTGTCATCCTAGGAGGATTAATTAGATACATCTCTTCACAATTTGGTGTCTGACACTCCATCTTAGGAATGCCTTATCACAAGGTGTTAATTGAGGCCACTCAGCCACTTACGTTTCTATTAAACCCTGTGAGGGACTCTTTACAAGTACCAGGTTCTTTTCACTGTACCGTGCAAAAATATACAGGACTTGAAATAGACTGGGGCCAGTCTCCTTTATCCGGCGGTGATTAGCATTTTCAGGCCTTCGAAAGGGCTTCATAAGACAACCCCGTTTCCAAATTCCACCGCACCTCCCAATACCCTCCCAATGCGATGGGGGTGGGGGAGTGGTGGTGTGCTGCCTAGGACTGGGGAGCTAAGAGTCCCCTTCCCCGAGTCTGAATCCGTCATCCACGAATAAATATACATTAAAAACCAAATTCTCAAAGCTTCCGCCCCCCAGCTCCCCGGTAAAATTCAGGGTGGCTTTTGCCAAAGCGTTTCGAGCAGGCACCGCCGGAGACGAGGCGCTGAAATTCGAGCCCCCAAGGTCACGGGCGGCGAGGGGAGAACGCGGGCCCCGGAAGGGTGGTGGGGATGGGAGACTGGGGAGAAGCCAGGTACAAGCTCCTGGAGCCCTCAATTGGGCGCGGGAGGGAGGAGGTCCCGGCAGATTGCTCGCCTGCCAGCAGCTAATCCTCTTAGCAGCTGCATTTCCGCGCCGCGCAGTCAGCCGAATGACACTGCCGAGCAGACCTTTACCCCGGGAGGGTCAGGAGGGGGCTGGAGAGGTTTGCAAGCCGGGCCAGAAGCTGTCTGCTGATAAGCCTGGTGGGCTGTCTGGCGGGGTGGCGAGGGGCCCTCCGCCTCACTCCTTGGTTTGACTCTTGGTCGAGTCACTGGCTAAGACAAGGTATGGAGTGGCCTTCGCCCTCCCGACGAATGTGAGCCAAATAAACGGAGCTAAAGGCCAGGAGAACGGCTCCCCAGCCGCTGTTTGCAGAGCGGCGGCGTGCCGGAAGGCTGGGAATCCTCATTTGTGAGAGCGCGCCCGCCCCCAGCCCCCTGGTGCAGGGCAGAGTTCGGCTGTCGGGAAGGGGACCCGGGCGACAGCTCGTGGCGGGCGGGTGCGCCCGTGGTCTCGGTGCAGAAGAAAGCCGCAGGTGGGAGCAGAAGCCGAGCTTTGCGAGGCTCGAACGCCCTGCTGCGCCGCTGGCACCCGAAACTCGTCGGCCTCGCCGTAGGAGTTCCCGGGGAGCCCCTGCGGGCTCAGGCATGGGTGGCCCCAAGAAAGCGGAGAAAAAATGCCCAGATAACTGACGAAGTGGCAGAGGGCCAAGCCCTGGACCGGGTGCCAAGGGCTGAGGGGGAAGGTTTTCAAGGCTTGAGTTCTGCTTAGTGTGGGCAATCTCGCATCTCGGCGGCAACCCCCACCCTCACCCCTCATAGTCCAGACTTCCCAGTGAGGTGGGGAAATAGCCCCATTTATCTTCAAGGTAAAAAGAATAAACAAAAGCATCCCCTCATGACTACAGTGCCCAGTTAGAAGTTCTAGAGCCTTCCATGGGGGGGGGGGGGGCAGGTAGCCGGAGAAGGGAAGAGAAGGAGGCAAAAAGAGATTTTTTTTTTTTGTTTAAAAAAAAACAAAGTTTAGAGCCCCTTGGACAGAAGACAGAGCTATGCTTCTTCTCATATTGAACCACATTTATTAAAAATGACTAAACTGTACACAAAAATCCAAGACCACTAAAAGCCTATAGGAGCTGTGGCATCACGTTAGTTCCTCCACGTGACCAACATGGTGAGGAAGGGGGAGGAGGCCAGAGAGGCGGATGAAATAGGAGTTTTCTTTAAACACGTTTCAAGTTAGTACAGGGTAGCTGAATACATTCTTAACTATCTAAGAAGTAAACAGAATATTCCCATATATCATGGGGGTGATGAGAGAAACCATCTTCCTGCCCCTGCAACTGTTGTTGGTTGGTTGCGAATTCTTTACAAAGCCAAAGCACCCATTTTACATTATCTGGATACCTGTGTAGACTGTACAGTATATTCCACATTATTCTACAGTGTATCTAAACACACACAACTGTACACTTTGCAGTTCTCTCTTTTTGGCTATTCCCTTCCTTATCCTCTCCTAAGTGCTCCGGGCCACCCCAGCACACAGCAGAGGCCTAGCTCCTCCCGAAGGAGGCAATCCTGAACTAGGCAAACATGGCTTGTTCTGGAAGCCTGAGAGCACTCCAAGTCAGGTACAACCGGCACCTTCACAAGCATTTTTCTTGCCTCCCAGGCCTAATATCTTTCGTGCCTAGCAGAAGGTAACAGCAAAAAGTCCCCTCTTGAAACTTAAGGCCCAGCCCTTGTCTTCCAGAAGCAAAACCCCTTAGCATTCTGGGCTTCTATTTGCTTACAGGTTTGCAACTACAAATGAGAACCGAAGCTGGCAACTCCTTTGATAGCACTCGGCCCTCAATCTTCACAGCCCCGTTCACTGAATGTTTAGTGTCTCCAATAAATAAACCAAAACCTTGGATAACTTTCAAAATTTGAAACACTTTAAAGCCCTCTTTTAACTTCATTTTAAAAAGAAGAAAAAAATGCTAGGTTTGTTTCAGTTACCTGCACAATCAAAAAGCTTTGGCACCTTCGTTAGAGAATTGCACAAAACAGGAATGCATCAAGGTGGAAGGCAAAACGTCTTTTTGGCCACCTAGACAAAGAAGACAACAAAAAAAGAAACACCACCAAGTCCATCTGCAGAAAGTTAGCTAATTTTTACAAGGTTAAAATAATTCTTTAGGGAGTCGTGTAAAAAGCATAATATCCCCCCATGCCTTTTGAGGTGTCTTTACTGTACTCTTCATTATTAACGTCCTCACACTTTATGGAGGGCGAATTTTCATTACTGGAGGTGCTAGGAGACAGCCGCCTTCGCTTACAAGCACTGGTGTAGACCCCCGAATCATTGGAATCTACAGACTTGATGGAAGGGGGTGTTTCTATCCAAGAAGAGCTAATTTCTTCTTTGACTTTCTCCTTGGAGAGCTGGTCTTCAGAGAATACAGGGGGGCTCATTCTGGAGGTCCATGGTAGTCCAGCTGCCATCTTCCTCTGATAAGAACCTCGACCTCCCCACCCTGCCATAGCAGGGAAGGTGGGGTCAGGGTAATACCCCAGGGCATGGGATGTCTGAAGGGGTAAGGACTTAATACCATATGGGAGCAAGGTGCTAGACGTGTATTCGGATTCATAGGAACCGATGTCTAGTTTGTTGGTCCCGGGTTGCTGGACAGGCGTGACAAGCCACCGCTGGGGAGGGCTGGCCACCTCTTCGCTCTGTTGGGGTGAAAGGAGGCCGTTGGTCTGCGGTACGGTTCTCTCGCCATTATAATACCGGGCTTGAGGTAAGGTGTTGACAAAGGGCTCCGGGAAGAAGGACTGAACGCCGTACCGACCTCCGGGGACAATCTGATGGGATCTAGGAGAATCCGTGGGAGACGGAGTTAACCTGTCATTTTCTGAAGCCGTGTACATGCTACAATACAAAGAGAAACACTTAAAAAAAAAAAAAAAAAACCCCAATGTCGTCCCCAAACAAACCACCTCCCAGAAGTGAACAAGGCTGCCAGTTGGCTGTACTGAGAGCTTAGGTCTGTGGGAATGGAGGAACAGAGGCAGGAGAAGCACTGGCCCATTTCAGCTGGACTCTTGGCCCACTTGGAAAAACTCGCCACTACATAAGAAAAATTTTCTCCAAGGTGTTAAATATTTAAATCCTGGAAAATTCACCTTTGTAAGTCCTAGAACTTGAAGAATTATGAGCAACCCTCCCTTGCCAACGTGATAGAGGGAACGCTGGCTGTGGTGTCAGAAAACCCAGTCTAAAAAGGCCATTTGCAGGGCCTTGCTGTTTGATGTGGCAAAAACTAGCCTCTTAGTTTCAGGGTTTTGTTATGTTAAAAAAAGGGGGGGGGGTAGGTAGTAATACCTGTTAGCGAGGATAAAGTTGGATCACAATGAGAAGAAAAGTATATAAATGCAGATTATTAAAATTCCAAATCTCCACTGAAATGTTTTTTAAAAACCCTGCTCATTTGTAAGCCCTTAACATGGCTTTAGAAATTAACAAAACCCTTCTGTGACAGTTCTAAAGCAAGATTAGTAAAGGCAAAAGATAAAAAATAAAAATCCCAAACACGGCAGCTCTTCCTAGAACATGTTCTCGAAGAGCCTGAGCATGCGTGTGTGTTCAAAGACGCCCATGCAGGTATGAGTAACAGCTGCACTTACGAATCGTAGTTGTCCCTGAAGCCTTTTGCAAAGGGATTATGGTCGATCTTTAGTTGAGTAATCTGGATGGGTGAGAAAAATAGTTGTTGAGTGCTTTGCCATGCTTGGACCTAACTTGAGAGATTCTTGGGACATTTGGGACACTCACATCGGTGTTTTGGTAGGCAGTCACCGCAATGAACTGCGTTTCTGAGAAGGTAAAGGTCTGGGTCTTTGAGGGCTCATTCAAGTCCTCCACGCCATCCTCTGTAACTTCAACAATGTGCAGTCGTGGCTGGTACTTGTGTAAAGACTGTAGGACTATCATCTGCAAATGGTACAGAAAGAGTTGCCAAACCTAAAAAGTCTCTTAGAGGTTCAACAAAAGTTAAGTGGGAACAAATTGTATATTTTGGAACGAGACCTGTGTTTCCTCCCCACTAAACAGCTTTCTTTTTCAATTGCCATTTCAAAGATCTTATCATGGTCATTTTTGCAACTTAAAACATAGCTAGGTATTCATGTTTAATAAGCATGATCTTTCCTCTTGGTTTGCTAAGTCCCTCAAAACATTTCAGTGTTTTTGTTTCTAACAGTCAACCCACGATTATTGAAATCCAGTAAAAGGAAAAACGAGAAAGGTCAAGAGAAAAAAATAGGTTTAGAAAGAAATAGATGAGCAAACAGGTCACAACTGCAAATATGATAAATACAGTGAAGAGTATGGACTCTTGTTAGAAAAAGAGGCTCTATCCGGAAGACACCCCCCCCCCCCCGTCACTCTACCTGGGTGTTGTTGTTATTTACGCCTTTGTTATTGGTGAGTTTTAATTTCCCAAAGGAAATCTCCTGCCTCATCCAGTGGGAACCAGTATTAGGAGACTCTGGGTGAACATACATTTTGTTGCCTAAGAGAAAATGAAACAAAACACAAAACCCAAGCATATAGGACTGCTGACAAATGGGGGTGGGGGAGGGATGTCTATTAGCTATGGAAAGATATAAGACTAAGGCTTACAATCCAAATTTCCCCAGCCTAGCGGCTTAGGAAGGCCAGTGGAAACCAACTGCAGGCCTCTGATACCTTCTCTAGGGTCCCTGTTTCCAGCCTTAGTTGGACCAGACACTCATCTTAAGAGAAGCTCAACATTCAAAAACGGAGCCAACGGGAGATATGTCTGGAAGGTCAATTTGGGGCCTTCTAAGGCTGGAAAAGGCAACATCTGGTGGAAGGCAGTTGGACTTGCTTGGGTGAACTCAAATTTAGGGAGAGCTTTTCGCTTCCTGAGTGCCAGGAGCCCTTGCCACCCCAAGACCTTATGATATTTTTAGTTTCTCAGAAGTAGAGAGGTAGGGATTAGGGGGCTGGCGTTGGGTCATGGGTAAAGTTCCTATCTATTGGTAGGCAGGAAATCTGACTTAGCAATTATCTTCTGTCTCAAACAATCAACACAAAGAAACTCCTACTAACACCTCTAGGTCCTAGATTGGGGGGAGGGAAAAAGTGCTAGATTTAAATGTGAATTGCCTGAGTCAAGGGTTCCGATTTCTTCCCCGCCCGCTCCCCCCACCTCGGAGCTCCTCTCTCCTCACCCTGCATGTTATTGTCAGCTTTGCCGCAGGTCACCCATTTGCCCCCCTGGAAGCGCCAATGGTTGGGATCCGCCAGCACCACCTCTACGAACACATTGTAGTGGGCAGTAGGATTGAGTCCGTTTATATTGAAGCTCAAGAAAGGAAACATGCGCCTGTGCAAGGGAACAGAACCAGGATAAGCGATTTCAATCGGGATCGCCCGAGACAGGGCCGAGACTCGGCTCGGTTCCCCACATACCCTGGAGTAGGGACAGAGTACGACAAGTAGAAGCCTGCAATGGACAGAACGCCGGTAAAGTGGGCCAGAACTATGCAAACTACTTCTGAGTTGCCAACTCTTGGAACAGCTTCCTCTTTTCCTAAATAATTTGTCCCAAAGTCAGCATTTCCCAAATTCATGTGCTTTTGAACCCTTCCCCACTCAAGTTCTTGGACCTTTCAGACACTCATTAGTTTTTCTTCCGGGACGTTAAAAATCACGTATTTTTAAATGCACAAGTGCCAGAGAACAAGATTAAGTTCTCATAAAATAAAATTCTACCGGGAAGCCTAAAACTCCCCTTTCAGCAGCCCTCTCGCAGGACTTCCCTTCTCCCCCTCCCCCCGCCCCCTTACCCCAGAAATAACCGCCATTAGCAGTTGGATGTTTATCAAGTCTTTCTCGCACCCGGAACACGAGCTGGGTCTGACTCCGAGACCTGCCTACCCAACTACCCGGACCAACTCTCCGAGGCCACGCTCTTGCCCTCACGCCCATCTTCCGGAGGCGTCCTGTGGAGACCCTGGCGCCTAAAACTGCGGGAGCCTATCTCCTGCGCTCTGGTGGCCAGCCTTTCCGCCTTCCCCCATCCGCGGCTCCTTGCCGGCTCCCAGGGACCGGCGCACGCCGAGCTGGCAAATCTAGCGAATGCAGCTTTATGGAGATGCCCAAATTTCCATTTCCGCCTCCTCCCTGTCAGTCGAGGTGAGGATGACGAGGGGTTGGAATCGGGTGAAGAAGGGATGCAACTGTACCATTAGCCTCCTGCACAAGCCTCGGTGCCCGGACCAGCAGAGGAATCGGATTGGAGATGCGGCATCTCCACTTAGAGCGCGCGGAAAAAACTCTGCAAGCAAAGCGCGGAACTACTGGGCGCGCTCCCTGCCTCTCCTAGGACTACACATTCACCCTCTCACCTCCCCCCCCCCTCCCGGCCCCGGGCCCTTGCACGATGCGCTCACCTGCCCTGTTTCGTAATGATCATCTCGGTTTGGTGGCGGTGAAATTTGAGCCACAGAGGCCGGTTGCACAGGTAGACGTGGGCGCGGAAGCCGGAACCCGGGACCCCCAGACCCCCCAGTCCTCCACAAGAACCCGCCGCTGCCGCCCCGGAATAAGGTCCGTAGAGCGGAGCCCCCTGGCTGTACTGATATGCGCCCGGGCCGCCTCCTCCACCGCTGCTGCCACCCGCGCCACTGCCAGCACCGGCTCCCGGGCCGAACTGCGCCCTCCCGGGTGGACATACAGCCGTGGGGAAGCCGCCGGGGGGCAGCATGGAGCCGTAGGGGTAGCGCGCCCCGTTGGGAGCCGGGTACACGGACCCGTGGGGCGCCCCAGCAGCCGCCTGATAAGGGAAGAGTGAGCAGGGCGCGGCCAGCTCCGAGCCCTGAGGCCCGGGGGACTGCAGGTAGTAGCGCTCCGAGCTCAGGGTGTCCATGGAGTAGCGCGCGGTGGCGGCGGCGGCGGCGGCTGCAGCGGCCGAGGGCAGCTCCTCCTCCCCGCAGGGGGAGCTCTTGCGGCCGTCCGGGGGCCCTGGCTTGGCCACCGCCGAGGCGCTGGCGAAGGTGTCTCCGGCGTCTGCGTCACTGAGCATGGCCGCGGGGGCCCCCGCGCTGGTGGCTGTGGTCTCCCCGCTCCCTGCCTCGCACGAAAGTCTGCCAGAGAACTTCTTGGGCGCTTTGTCTAAGTCCAGCCTCTGTGGCGAGGGGGCAGCGCCGGGGATGTGGCCCGCACTCCCGCCGCCGCCGCCTCGCGCACTCTCCAACGGGTAGAAGTGCGCGCCGGGCAGGTTCACCGAGCTCACCAAGAGCTGCTCCCCTAACTGCATGCTTTGCAAAGCGCAGACGGCAGCTGGCAGCTTCCTCTCCTCCCGCGGCCTTATTATAAAGGCAGAATGGGGGAGCCAGCGCCCTCTTCCGAGGGGAAGGTAACTTCCCCTTCTTCCTGAGCCCGGGCTACCCACCCGCAGACGCGCGGGCTGCCCCAGCGCGCACTCGCGCGCTCTGACCTCCGCGTCCTTCCCGCAAGGAAAGCGCACTGAGTTTGAAGGCAGGAGGTGGAAACTGACCGAAAAGCACTCTCTTTTCCCTTCCCTAGTCCCTATTACCTCCCTGGACCCACCCACCTCCTCCCGCAGTCACACCCGGGAAGAAACGGATTTAGATCTCTATCCCCATCCACCACCAGCCCGCGCCTTTCCGCCCCTATTGGAACGCCAAACCATCGGCCAAGTTGACCACTTGAAAACTTGCGAGCTGTCACCCGCGGCATTATATACGTGCGGTCAGGGAGGGGCTTCGCGGCCCTGCGGCCCCGGAAACCTATTGGCTGATGGAGGTGACATTAATTCAATTAGGCATTTACTAATTGGATCAAGTCGCCTGCTACTTTCTTTTCCTAGCCTGGATTTTTTTAAAACTCTGTGTCTCTGTGAAAATCAATCCTGGTGTCTGTATTTCACTGGAGTTTAGAGGAACAGGGTTGGAGGTCCCTTCGCATAGAAAGCGTCCCAGCTCTCTGCGCAGAGAATGGGGGGAGAGATGGGAAGCAATTTTAGAGGCCCGAGGGAGAAAGGCCCTGCAAGCTGACGGCTGGCAGGAAGGCGCTGTTCCTCGACTGTGGGGAACTGGGGCGAGTTGGAGACAGGCCCAATCGAAGTCTCTTTCCTCGTCAGGGGCTGCAACTTCAGGCACACCTTTCTCTCGGCGGGGTACGACTCCCTGGCCTTCAACAAGCTGGACGCTTTTTTGTTAATGTCCCATTTTTTCACCAAGTGGGAAGGGTTTGTGGAGAGGAACTTCGCGCTCAGCTCTGCGGATTCCCGGGACGGCCAGAGCACACGGCCACCCGCGAGGACCGACGCCCTCAGCTTCTGGATCAGAAGCCCGGGTTGAGTGAGGCATGGGACCAGCCAACGCAGAAACTAAGCGAGCTACCCACTTACCTTCATTCCCACGCCAACACTCCTGCCTTCGGGACGCAATTACTTTTACTCCCCACAATTTAAAGTCTACGCTACTCAGTTTCCTTAAATCCTGGATCTCCCCCGCCTAGTCCCAGTGTCTTCCATCCGGCCTGGTACCAAGAGACAAAGGTTCGCTGGCAGCCGCGCTGTTAAGAGTCCCTGCGCCTTTCCTCCAGGGCGCAACACAGAAGGTAGAATAATTAGTGAAATAATCAGTTTCATACTGAACTAAGCCCCTTTGGCCCAGCTGCCTGTTTCTCCCCTGCTTTTCTGCAGACAGAAGAGTCAAGAGCGGTGCTGTTATATTTTACTGTTTTATTATTACAGAGGGAGGGGGGACATTTTGTTGCGGATAAGGAGAAGCCTGGATATTCGCTGTTAATAAGCAATTACGCCGCGGCTTGTAATCGCTCCGGGAGCGCATTTTCCGGCTGAGATGTCCGTACTCTGCTTTCCCATCCGAACGCGATCACACGGGAAAGTCTTCGCCCACAACAGATGAGGCGGCCGCAGAATTTGCTGAGCGCGCACACGCCACGGTAGAACCGCATGAAGCTTGCGAACCGTGGTTCAAACCACAGCAGCACCAACTAGCGTCCGCACGTCTGGATTAGAGAGCAAGGCGGTCCTTAGTGCAATAGGACGCTCTGGGCATTTCTCAGGTTTTCCTGGTGGTGAAAACCAGGCGTGCGCGAGGTTTTCAGGGTCACGGAGCAGCCGGGGGAGGGAGCAAGCTAAGGCGAGTGGGCCGGGGCAGGGCCTCGTCGGTCCTGGGCCAGTGCAGCCGGGGCAGAGACCCCCGCCGGGAGGCTGATTCCACGCGCGCTCAGTGCTGCGCTCACAGCGTTTCGGCCCATCAGCTTAGTTCCGGTTTGGCACAGCATCTCTCTTTCCTGATCACCCTGCCGCCCACTCCCACCTCCCCGCCTTTTGTTTTATTTTGACCCAGACAAGTCTTGAGGAATTGATTTTTGTCAAATAGTGGAGTGATTTTAAAAACCGTTAGCTTCTTCGTGATTTTCAACGTGGAGATTCGCCAAAGGGTCGCGAGCGCAAAGAAAGGAAGGCGCTGCGCGGCTGGGGCGGCTGGGGCGGCTTGGGCGACGTAGCCAGGGATTAAGAGTCTTGGTTGGGACGCGGGTTCCTCCACGTTAGCCTTGACCATAGCTGCGGGATGTCTGAGGAGATAGCAGGGTCAGACTGAATCGCACGTTACGTGCCGTTATTTGGAGGTGGGGTGGCCGGGGGTGGATGGCAGTTTTGCACCGCAACACAGCGAGAAGCGGGCCTCAATGTCCCTTCAAAATGCTTTCGAGGCGGCGGGGAAAGCGCTGCGCGTGGCAAAGTGCCACCGCAGGCAACAGGCATCGTTCCGACCCACTCTGGCGCAAGTAACGCGGGCCAGCTGTCGCCCGTGCCACATCAGAAAGTGTTGATTTCATTCCAGCCCAGAGCAAGCTCTTGAAAGCGCGTGGGTTCATTCCGAGTGCCACCTAATTATTAAATATCTGCACGGTATGTATAATTAGGATTTGTGTCGATTCGACAGGCAGGGGATTGTAGTTTGCATCTCCCCACATGTCCAATAAATCTATTATTTTACTGAAACTTTAACAGGTTTTACAGATGTCGAACAAAGCTAAATTCAAAGAGAATCAGAAGGCAGGTTCTACAAACTGCTTTGGGACCCAGGGGACTTGCAAAATGGAAAAAAAAATTATATTACATACTATACTAGATAGCATATATTACACAAAATTTAAATAATACAAAGCAGTGTTTCGACTACAAATGATTTTCTTTTTATGGCTACATAGAGATAGAGAAATTTAATTTAATTATTTCTGTGTTAATTAATTAACCAATTAAATTATTATTATTACATATGGAAAATACTAGTCTATAATGCCTGGAGAGGTATAGATTAGCAAATCTGTGATTTCCTACTCAGAATGGACTATTCTTTTGCTGACTCAATCTTATAACCTGGGAAAGAACCATAAAAAGATCATTTCTCGTGTCCCAGGCCACTTTCAAACCCCCGCAGTCCTTTCCAGAAATAGGAACAGAAAAGGAAGTTAAAGCAGTGGCTTCAGTGAACGGTTCGGCAGCCTCCTTTGACCGGGTGGGCAAATAACAGAACCTTCCAGCCTGTTTGCTGTTTGATTTCAATTACACCCCAAGCTTCATGAAATCCAAATGAGACATTTATTGAAAAATGCCTGGTTTTATGTGGCTCAACTGACAGTGTATTGGAATACATTGAACAAAAACATCAACAGTGGGGAGGAAATGTGGAGACCCCCTGGAACCCCAGACCCGAATGCAGGCTGGATTAACTCAAATCTTGCACCTTTCAGACTGAGATGGTGCAAGCAAATCCCTTTGAAAGCTAGAAGAAGTCAAGGCCACACCTAGGAGTGAGCATATTAAAACTCTCGTGCTCTCTTGTCTGGAGCAATAATACCAATTTCATGCCATTGTTTCATCCTGATAACAGAATTTTTGCCCACTGCTCAGGCCACCGCTTTACCCCTTTCTCTGCCTTCACAGTAACCACTATCAGTGCATTCAACTTCAAAAAATAAAACTGAGAAGCATCTGGTTGTAACAGGACTATCACACATCAAATACATAACCATATACTGATGAATAAATTACAGGGCTGAGTTACAGATGAGTGCAATGATACTCGGCTTCCTTCCCCCCTGCCCGCCCTACAACCAAGGGGGCCGTATAAACGTCCCAATAAAGTCTATTATTTTCACCCCCACTAAAAACGTGTTATCAAAACACTGTCCGTGTTATTCAAACACTTTGTAAATTCTGAGCAGACTTGCTGCGGGTTCTGCTTTTAACCCTGGGAAAACATTCCAACATTAACCGGTCACCAGCGCTTCGCCTGGACTCTGTGAGAACGTCAATGGGTTTTTTGTGGCGAGTTGGTCCTTTTACTATTTATCTGCTGTCCTGTCTTTGTTGATGTTACATTTTATTTCGCCATCTCAGGCTCGCTGTTTGGCCCTTGGCTCTCGGTTGGCCAGATCTGCCACCTCCGTGCTTTCGGGAGGGGGAGGGTGCTTTCCTCGGGTAAGGTGGTCTGAGTTTCATTTCTTTTAAAGGAAACGTCCGGTAGATAAAACACTTGGGCAAGGACAAATAGTGTTGATGCTGCCGGTACTCCCACCAACGTGGTTTCATTTTTATAAGAATTTATTTTCACCGCGACACTTCAATAAACTCATCGCTTGCTTAAAAAAAACAACAACAACAACAACAAAACACTCCAGATCCACAAATGTGTGAGGTGAAGGTAGTATTAAACACACTGTATTTTAAAAATAAAAACGACCAATTTCAACTATTATCTTAGCTAGCAGTCCATATACCTAAATGCTAGGTGCAATTGTTTTTTACTTAAAACATGAGGCAGTGGGTGTGAGGGCGGGTCCTGGAATGGAAGTTAATAAGCATATTAAAAGTTGCATATCGCAACAAATAAATGATCTTTTCTTAAACATGGACTCAGGACTCTTTGACTGTAGCCATAATCTTGACTGCTTTTTTAAAAAATAAAAGTGCTTTTCAAACTGCAAGTTAATTTCTGGACTTAGCCATTGTTTCCTCACCATCTCATATTTAAGCAAGCACACATAGTCACATAAATAACAAGAAAAGTCATAGAAGGCAAAGTACGTAAAGCAAACTACTCCCCAAAAAGTAGATCATGGGAACGCTTGGCTGATGATTGCTACTTTAAAACGTGAGTTATACACAGTCCCATCTGGCTTGTTTACCATTGCACCTAGAGAACCCTGCCATTTCATACGTGCTCATCTATTAATGAAAAGAAAGCAGCTAATAAATCATAGTGCTGGACAAGCCAAAGTAGCCTAAGGAGAGGGTCAGATTTTACTTTAAAGCTATGAAGACTAGAGTGAAAATGCTCTTTTTTTTTCCCTAAGAGAAAAGGAAGAAAACACAGATCCTTCTTAATTAGTGGACTTGCCATTTTTGTCTTTTAAAGATTCTTTTGTCTTTTTGAGATCTTTCCTAATCCAAAGTTCTTACATTATCGCATGACTTTGTGTGTGTGTGTGTGTGTGTGTGTGTGTGTGTCAATGTTCACATTCTTCCACAGGAAAAGTGGAAAAAAAGAAAGTTATTGTTGGAATTGCAGTACCACTGTTCATGCAACAACCAACACGTGGCCAAAGAGAAATATTACCCTGAACATAAATCAACTGCACATCTCTAACAAAGTTGGCAGCGTCAGAGAAAGTTACTGTTTCCACAGGAGACACGCCTATGATAAAGGTGTGCCATGATGTCTACATGAGAGGTGGGCAGAATCCAATCCTGTTGGCCAAGTCTTCAATACCACATGGGCAGCTGAACTCTACCATCCAGATCCTATGTGAGAAAAGGGAAGAGGGCAAGACTGGGTTGGGGAAAGTTACTCGGCAGAAACGATTAACCTCAAAGATAACCAAGGGAGAGAGGGTGGGAGGAAGAGAAAAAGGAAGGATAACGGATAGAAACTCCCAAAAGATAATTCCTCAAACTCCTCCCTTTCTAGACCCCTAATAGAAAAGCTTCACGTTACATTCAGAAGTGAATGTTTAGTGAATATTATATAGTATGGCTCTACCTTTTATTAGCTTTTGGAGCCTGGACACACTCTTTAAGATCTCCCTGCCTCAATTTCCCCTTCTGTAATAATAGCATAAAGTAAAGCAATTGGATGAATAAGGAAGGCTGAAGAAGAATCGATGCCTTTCAATGCTGGTGCTGTCGAAGAATATTGAATACACCATGGACTTCCAGAAGAATGAACAAATCTGTCTTGGAAGAACTACAGCCAGAACGCTCCTTAGAAGTGAGGATGGTGAGACTTCTTAGTACTTTGGACATGTTATCACGAGGGACAAGTCTCTGGAAAAAGACATCATGCTTGGTGAAGCAGAGTCGGTGAAAAAGAGGAGGATCCTCAAGGAGATGGACTGACACAGTAGCTACAACAGTGGGCTGGAACATAGCAAAGACTGTGAGGATGGGCAGGACCACTCAGTGCTTCCTGCTGTAGATAGGGTCTCTGTGAGTCAGAACCTGCTGGAGGGCACCTAACAACAACAAAGCAATTAGAGCAGCACCTGGCACAAGAGAAGGTCTCAAGTCTTTCCTATCGCTACCCATCACACTTACACGGAGTCCTCTTCTGGCTCTTCTTATTAGATTCTGGGGCCAAATGAGATGAATGAACCTTAGTCCTTCTCCTCCAGGGATTCCCAGTTTAATGGGGGAGGCCTTGGAGCAAACAGGTCAAAGGCAACGTGAACCAGAGGTAGGAGCACAAGCGATTCAGTCAGAACTCCAGAGGAGAGTCCCCAGCTGTCTTGTTCCTCTAGAAAGAAGAAGAAAGAAATCCAGTGCCCTCCCAGAGAGCGCGGCTGGGAAGGTGCACTTCAAAGGCAGACGGCCCGGGAACCTCCACCCGGTTCGCCTTCCGCCCGCTCCAGGCCGCACCATTAGCATTCTGTTTTTCCCAGGGTCTCCCCGCCCTCCCACCCCCCGCCGGGATTTTGCTGTTCCGGCAGATTACTTGTCAAAGAAAGAAAATGTGGCGTTTAGCTCAGGTTTTGTTCTCCACCTACTGGGTGAAACGCCCGGCCCCGAAGGAGTTAAGGGGGTCGCAGGAAGCCTCCCGCAGGGTTCTCGCTCCAGGAGAAGGCACCCTGAAGTCCCCCAAAAGACTCCCTCTAGACCCATTCGCTTCGTGCCTCAGTGGGGGTATATGCAAAACAGAGAGGACGAAGGTGGAACAAGATTAGCCAATAAAAGGGCTCGCTGTTGAGGCAAATCTGGAGGAGGCCGCCAAGGCCAGGTTCGGCCTGGGCTGCTTAACGACTTGGCAGGATTCACACATGACAAAAGGTCCACGGGAACCGGGTTCCTAGGGGAGCAAAGAGCAGCCTGCATCGCCTCCCCATCATTTGCGCCTGACTCGAATCCCACCAAAGGAGGAAAATAATAAAAGCAGCAGCAGCTGACTAGACGCCAGGCTCTCCGCTTTATCTGTATGGCTGCTTTTAATCAGCACCCTGAGATGTTAACTATTACCCCATTTTACAGACGTGTAGTGATGATGCCTGGAGAGGTGAAGGCCCTGGCTCAAAAGCACCCAGCTAAAAACGGTGGCCTGAGAATTTCACTCCAGGCGATCTGAACTGCAGGGATCCTAAGGGTTTTCGTATGGGGGACGGGGTGTGGGTCGTGTTTTTTTTTTTTTTTTTTTTTTTTTTGCAGGTGGGGAAGGAGCGCCGAGGTAGGCGTTGGAATCTGGGACCCTGTGTGTCTTCAGGGGATTAGAGTGGTCGGTGTCGAGCTCCATCCGCTGGGCCTTTAGCCAGAGTCTCTGCAGGGGAGCCGGACTCCAGATCTCAGCCCTAAACCCCAGTCCTGGGCTCCAGTTCTGCGCTCCATCCTTGCTTGGAGCGTTTTGTAAATTAGGGCTGGGCCAAGCTCTTGGCATATATTATCCCATTCAACCCCCACCACCACTGTATCACAACATTCCCCGCCCGCATTTTACAGATAAGAAAAACGAGGCTAGGGGACGTCAAATCACTTGCCCGAGGGCATACAAATAGTAGCAGGTCGCGGCGGACCCAGAAGCTGGGGAGGCGGCGCCTTTTCCCTGGAACTTTGCAATCTAGCAGAGAACGGGGGTCTCCCGGCCTCGAGTTTTTATGGAGGGGGAGAACAGCAGAGAGAGGGGCGGCAAAGTAACATCAGTTCGCCTTCCCCTCGCCTCCCAGTTTCCTTTCTTCTCTTCAGCCCCAGCTGGGGGCTCGTCGGGCCCGCCCCCCGCATCAAGGCGCGCTCCAGGACTAGGGCTTTGGGACTTGGGGGCGCTTCACACCTCTCCGGCGCACGCTCGAAGCCTTTGAATTGCAGACGGTCGGTGAAGTGAGGCGGCCCATCGGGTGTCCCCCTCCTGTCCGGGTGGGACCTCGGGGGCCGTCCGAACCCCGCAACATTCACCTCAAAACCGTGCACTAGAAGGTGGCTTTCAGGGCTCCGAGCGCGCGGTGAATGGCCCCACTGTGACACACGATCGCTCCCACCCGCGTCCTGGTCGGCCTGAGCGAAAAATGCCGATTTCAGGCAGAGGCTCGAAGCCAGGCAGCTGCGCGGGAGCGCGGAGGGCTGTCTCCGGGGCTGCGCCCCCCGCGGGGATCTCGAAACCGCACCCCCACACCGTGCGGGCTGAGAACTCGAATGTGCTTGTGGGTGAGGGGGCTCTCCGGCAGTTAAGCACCTGGGTTTCCCTTGGTCACTTTCCCGACACCCACCCACCCATTCCAGGATGTCTTGAGTGAAAAGACATGGGAGGGGTCCCACATATTTCCTCAGCCCTCACTCGTTTCGCACCTCGAGTCTTCCTCTCTGTTTCTTAGGTCAGCCTTGCGGGCTGGGCGGTGGCTAAGGTAAGACACTTTTGACTCCACCAACTGGACATGGATACCTCCATATCTATATAACAATACAGTACGTTACATATACTATAAAATCAGTATGTATTTTTTAAAACATACTTGATAAGGCTTTAAGTAATAAAAGTCACCAGCTTGCAACGTCTCGCGCCTCCCAATTCCCGGGCCTGAAGGCAACCAAGGTTAGTTTCTCGTGTGTTATTTCCAGAGCTATTACGTGTTTGCACCAGCAAGTAAGTCTGTACATCTGAGTTTCTCCTTCTCTGCCTCCCACCCATCTGCACGCTTTTATACCCACTATTCAACGCCTTCCCCCCCTTCACTTTTCCACTTTTTTTCCATTTTGGGGTTAGTTGCTGGAGACGTCGGAGTTTTTGCTAGCGCTGCACACCCCAGGCGCACAGTTGGCGGAAAACACTTGGAAAAAAACAATTATTTTATTGCTTTGGGGGCTTTCCTTGCAGCTGCGCGCGCCAACACCGACCCACGCTGCGGCCCTGAGCGCGGCCCGCCGCCCGCAGTCCTGCGCCCCCGGAAGCACGCGGCGGGCGGAGAGGGTTGCGCAGCGGAAGGCGCAGCGCCCCGGCCCAGCGTGCGCGGAACCCGGCCTGGGCCTCGCTGTAGGAGTTTTCCTTTCTCTGAGACCCCTTATTGTTTGTCCTTAGTGATCCAGAGGCAGGTAAACAAGCTCTCAGACCCTGCCCTGTGCTCCTGGGGCCTGTGGGCGGGGGAGCGATCTGCTAGACAGGCCCGGTGCTGCCGAAGGTCAGATCAAAGCGGAGGATCTGGGGCGTGGGCGGTCAGCCCCATTAACATCCCGCTTGCCTTGGCTGTTGGGGGCGGGGATGGGGTTGGGCAGACGCGGGCCAGAAGCGGCACATTGTCGTGGACCCAACAAGTGACCCGATCTGAAATACTTTCTGAATTCCCCTCGAACCCAAAGGCAACTCTTGAAGAAGTCGAAACTGCCTGAAAGCTTTCTCCTTAGAAGTTGTGCTCACGAGGCACAGCTCTTTCAACAATATTCAATAATACCGATCGACCTAGTACATGTGCAGGCATTGTGCGCGATGCTGGGGCACAGCGCTGGACGATGTTGACAAAATTCCATGCCCTCGGAAACTGGGGAGATAGACAACATCAAATCAGCAAATAATAGAATATCAGAGAGTAATCAGCCAGGGTAATGCACTGGCTCCCATTGTGGCTGCGCATTAGAATCCCCTGAGGAATTCTGGAAACTCTGAGTAGCACCCCAAAACGATTAAATCAGAAATATTTGGGGAGTAATAACCTGCCAAATTCCATCAGTCCTATGACACACTTATCATCAATATCACTTTAAGTATTATGTTAAGAGTCCCAGGTGATTTTCATATGCAGCAAAGTTTAGAACCACTGGGCTTCTGGGATTGGTTTGGGGGTTGGTGGAGGACGCTCTGAGTAATTGATATTTGAGCTGAGGAGGTGGCAGCCGCAAAGGCCTGTGGGAACACCATGTGTCATGCCTTGTGCCTGTTAGTTCCGCAGGACTGGCTGTGGGGAAGAGGGATAAGGGGCATCTTAAAGCAGAAGGAAGCAGGTAGCTGGACACAGTGCTCTGTACCCCTGGGGGTTTCTCAATTTCCCAGTCCCTAGGGAAGCTTTAAAGACCACTGAAAAATACTGTTCTGGGTTGAATTTTGTCCCCCTCAAAATGTGATGAAATCCTAACCCCTGTACCTGTAAATGAAGGTCCCTGGGTGGTGCAAATAGTTGCTCTCAGCTACTAACCTAAAGGTTGGTGGTTTCCACCCACCTAGCAGTGCTGAGGAAGATAAGCCTGGTGATTTGCTTCCGTAAAGATTACAGCTAAGAAAATCCCATGGAGTCGTTCTACTCTGTAACACATGGAATCACCATGATTGGAATCAACTTGATGGAAATAGGCTTTGCTTTGTTTTGTTCTGGTACCTGGAAATGTGACCCTGTTTGGAAATAGGGCTTTTCTTTTCTTATGTTAATGAGGGCATACCACAGTAGGGTGGATCCTAAACCTAATCACTTATGAGTTATAAAAAAAAAAACCAGAACGGACACAGAGGGAAGAGGAAAACAGACACAGGAGACGCATCTATAAGCCCAGGAACCCCAACGATTGCTGGCAGCCACTAGAAACTAAATAGAAAAGGAAGGGACTCACTGCCCCTGCCCCCCTCAGAGCCTCACCCAAAATTTGGACTTCTAGCCTCTTGAACTGTGAGGAAGTAAATTGGAGTCCTGGTGGCACAGTGGTTAAGAGCCCGGCTGGTAACAAAAGGTTAGCAGTTCGAATCCACCAGCCGCTCCTTGGAAACCCTAGGGGGCAGTTCTACTCCATCCCGTTGGAATCGACTTGAGGGCAACAGATTTATTCTTTAAATAGAAATACCCTTGTGGTATTTCTGTCATGGCAGCACTAGGTAAGTAACTAAGGCAGATATCTAATCAAAAAATCAAATAATGCATAGAAATATTTTTTAAATTCAACAATGCCAGAAATCTTCTAACAGCAACTTCATGAGGTATTTCATGAGGACCTTTCATCACATCTAAGTGGCCATCCATGAATACACATGAGTATTTTGTTTAACACTAAGAAAATAAACAAAAAGCTGCCTCCTAGAATTTTTATTTTGTGCTTATCGAAAGTCTTGCTCATTTAGGCAGTGTTATTTTCGTATTTCATTTGTGCATACATGAAAAGGAATAAGCAGCTGTTTACACAGGCAGTGATAGCTATGTCACACTGCCACCTGACCAACAGTGATTGTAAGACACCTTTGATGGTAGAAAGCATCTGGTTTTCCAAGTAGTTAAAAGTTGTGTCATAGAACTGATGAAATCCAGTGTTGTCAGACAAATTCAGTATTCTTAATACTTTACATCTTTTACCTCATTTAATCCTCACAACAACCATAAGAAGTGGTGTTGTTAGGTGCCGTTGAGTCGCTTCTTACTCATAGCGACTCCATGTACAACAGAACAAAACACCCTGCCCGGTCCTGCGCTATCCTCACAATCGTTGCTATGTTTGAGCCCATTGTTGCAGCCACTGTGTCAATCCATCTCATTGAGTGTCTTCCTCTTTTTCACTGACCCTCTACCTTGCCAAGCATGATGTCCTTTTCCAGGGTCTGGTACCTCTTGATAACATGTCCAAAGTATGTGAGATGAAGTCTCACCATCCTCGTTTCTAAGGAGCACTCTGGCTGTACCTCTTCCAAGACAGACTTGTTCTTTCTTCTGGCAGTTCATGGTATGTTCGTTATTATTCACCAATACCATAATTCAAAGGCGTCAATTCTTCTTCAGTCTTCCTTATTCGTTGTCCAGCTTTTGCATGCATAGGAGGCGACTGAAAATACCTTGGTTTGGGTCAGGTGCACCTTAGTCCCCAAAGTGACATCTTCGCTTTTTAACACTTGAAAGGGGTCTTTTGCAGCAGATTTGCCCAATGCAATAATATGTGGTTTGACTTCTTGACTGCTGCTCGATGGGCATTGATTGTGGATCCAAGTGAAATGAAATCTTTGACAACTTCAGTATTTTCTTTGTTTATCTTGATGTCGCTTATTGGTCCAGTTGTGATGATTTTGTTTTCTTTATGTTGAGATGTAACCCATACTGAAGGCTATGGTCTATGATCTTCATCAGTAAGTGCTTCAAGTTCTCTTTCAGCAAGCAAGGTGGTGTCATCTGCATGTTGCCGAATGTTAATGAGTGTTTCTCCAATCCTGGTGCTGTGTTCTTCTTTATATAGTCCAGCTTCTCAGATTATTTATTCAGCATACAGACTGAATAAGTAAGGTGAAAGGATACAACCCTGACGCATACCTTTCCTGATTTTAAACCACGCAATATCCCCTTGTTCTGTTTGAACAAAATAGTCCTTCTTCGAAGATATTATCAGTTATCATACTGGAATCAGGTAGGTCCTAAACCTAATCTCTTCTGAGGGGTGTTTTATAAAAAGAGAACAGACACAGAAACAGAATCACATAGGGGGAAGATAGATGCTATGTAACAGTGGGGTAGATCCATCTATAAGCATTGAAGGAACACCAGCAATTGCCAGCAGCCACCAGAAACTAGGAGAGAGGCATGTAACAGTTCCTCTCAAGGTTCTTTGAAGGAATTGACAAGGCTGATACCCTGATTTGGACCTCTGGTCTCCAGAAGTGTGAGAAAATAAGTTTCTCTTCTATAAAGCCTGACAGCCCTAGGAGACTGAGACAGTCACTATTGACTAATTTTGCCTACTTCTGAAATTTATTTACATGGAATATTACAATATGTTCCCCTTTGTGTCTGGCTTCTTTTGCTCAGTTTGTCTTTGGGATGTTCATACATGTTGTTGTGTGTAATTGTGTTTGTTCATTCTCCTTGCTGTGTAATATTCTCTTGTGTGAATATACTATAATTTATCCATTCTACTCTTGGGGGCATTTGAGTTATTTTTAGTTTGTAGTTATTAAAGTAGTGCTGGTATGAACATTCCTATTTATGTTCATTGGTGAACATAGGTTTTGCATTTCGGTCAGGTCTATGTCCACAGGAGTGGGATTTCTGGGTCATAGAGATCAGACTATTTTTAAACAATGTTGGTAATATTTTAAAATCTTGAGCTGTTTGTGAATGGCACCTCATAATCATAGGACTTAATTGTAATGCTTTTAAGGAGTATTAAGGAAAGGGCTATCAAGTTAAAGGAGGGAGGAAAAGATGAAAATATGATAGCAAGATAGACGCTGTGCTTTAGCGTACATTTATTGTCCTGCATTTTAGTATTCAAGTACCAAATATTTACAGATGCTTACATTTCCTCTACAAATAGTTGAGCGTCCATAGAGAAGCCAGTTGGTGAAGTAGGCAGGGACTGGGGAACACTCACAGTGCCAAAGAGAACCACTTGCCTTCCTTTCATCTTACACTTTTATGATCTCCTAGCAGTTGCTTAGGTTGAAAATTTCTAGCATATGAAGGTGTCGTTACCTTTATTAGCAAATTCTCAAGTCTACATTTTCCACTGAACTTTCTTTTTTATAATTAAGGGCAAGCTTTTTTTTCCCCTGATAGTATACAATCTTTATTTAAAAAAAGAAAAAAAGAAGCAAGAAAAAAATGTAAAAAAAACCCCCAAAAACCCTGTAATCCAACCCACGAATGATAACTACTCTTAACAGTTTGTGGTTGTAGGAGTACCAGTGGGGGTTATCTAGTTAGTTATCTAGTTATCTTAGTTATCTAGTGCTGCTATAACCCTAGCATGTCGATAAATCAGGAGTAGAGGTATCTGCTTTCAAAGTACAATGGTGGAATAGGCACGAGGTAGACATTTCCATTACAAATGGGAGAAATTGGAGGGAAAGAAGGGCTCTAACAGGCACCAAGCAAGTCCAAAACCCAGCAGAACAAATTACATTGGCTCTTAAGGCTTAAAAATAACCCTCTGTTCTCTGAGATCCTCTGGGCAACGGCTCTGCCCTCTAGACTCTGGGTGTTGGCCATGCTCCCTGGATTCTGGGTGGAGGACCCTCAGCCCTGAACTTCAGTTCCACCTTCCAGGCTCACTGGGACGGTAACTCTGCTCCTTCGGCTTTGGGCAGCCCCATTCTCAGAGATCATCTGAGTGGTGACCCCACCCCCTCAGCCCTCGTGATGATGAATGCAACAATTTGTCATTCCCAGTATAGCAGACCATATGATTGCCTGATTCAAAATGGCCAGTACCGGTCCATTTCAGCTCACTAATATGCCTGGGATATTGAGTTTTATGAGTTCCATTTCATTTTTGATGACTTCCAGTTTTCCTAGATTCATACCTCGTACATTCCATGCTCCAATTATTAATGGATGTTTGCAGCTGTTTCTTCTTATTTTGAGTAGTGCCACATCAGCAAATGAAGGTCCCGGAAGCTTGACTCCATCCATGTCATTAAATTAAGGTTGACTCTACTTTGAGGAGGCCTCTCTTCTCCAGTCGTATTTTGAGTGCCTTCCAACCTGAGGGGCTCGTCTTCTGGCACTATATCAGACAATGTTCTTCTGCTATTCGTAAGGTTTTCACTGGCCAAGGTTTTCAGAAGTGGGCTGTCAGGTCCTTCTTCCTAGTCTGTCTCAGTCTGAAAGCTCCGCTGAAACTTGCCCACCAAAGGTGACCCTGCTCATTTTGGAAA
Source organism: Dugong dugon (assembly GCA_030035585.1). Lineage (NCBI taxonomy): Eukaryota > Metazoa > Chordata > Mammalia > Sirenia > Dugongidae > Dugong > Dugong dugon. The sequence continues at coordinate 11,910,663 of CM057480.1, read as the reverse complement.
TACCAGTGGCAAATCTAGTATCACAGCAACACAAAAGCCACCACAGTACGACAAACTGACAGACGTGTGGTGGATACCAGAAATAGGAGTATATTTTTTGGTGCGGTTTAGGAAGCAGAAGAACTAGGACCAAGGAACACAAGTTCAAAGGGAGCCGACTGAGCTGGAAGCATGACATTTAGAGAACTGTTTCACTATCAATTAGAATGTCCAATTCAACAGGATCAGGAAGTTGGACTTTCCCAGGGATTACTCGCTCAGAGCACCAGTCTTGAATCTCTTTTTTGGTTGCCTGTGTTCATTATTAAATTAAACAATGTAAGAAGAAATTCTTTGTACAGGCAGGACTAAGTAAACTGTAAACTACCATTCAAGTTTGAATTATGGGAGATTTTCCTGGCATTGCACCATTTTGACAGTGCCCGGTACCCTCAGCACAAATTTGCAAAGGACTTACTATGTGCCATGCTCTGTGCTAGCCCCGAGGACACCAAGGTTAATAAGGCTAAGCTTATACCTTTGAGGAATGTTTAATCTATTGATTCTCTTAACTAAAATTGTTATTCTGATTATTAGAGAACGTACAGAGATTACTGGTAATACAAAACCAACCAAACAACAACAAAAGCAAGATAGCTTAATATCAAAGAAAAAGATACTACTTTTAAAATGTTACCTAGAAGCATTGCATGTTTTAAGTAAATAAAGGAATTATTATTTAGGGATTGATTGTTACTTATTGATTTTGCATGCCTGGTTCTTCAAAGATCTAGTATTATCATTGCTGAGGACAATAATTAAACTTGTGACTCCCAAGAAATGTTATTTTAATCTCTTTAGTTTCCCTTGTAAACACAGGAAGTAACACTGTTGCTTTTATGTCCAGGAAGGACAACAGTATATTTTCAATTAACTCCAGGTATTTAGGAGTTCATGGTATACGCATTAGTACAAATTAACTGCAGCCACTGCTTGCAGGAAAGAAGATATTAAGTGCAATTCCCCTCAGATTTCATCTCTCTGAATATGAGGCAAGTGGCTAATTATTTTTCTGTTGCAGATTCTCAGATGTTGTAGAGCGTGGCAGCCAGGAGAGCGAAGATGTTTCTTCATTAAGAACAGTTACTAAACTCTGACTTCTTCTCCTTCTCAAAAGATCTGATAGCACAAGGCATAGAGGAAGAACTACAGAGTAAATACTTGATGTTTATTCTTATCCTGTCAATATACCATGGGAAAATATAACTATTAGATGATAAAAACTGAAACTAATATTTCCTCTTAAATCTATGGCCTTTCTGCCTAAAAGCATGTAACTGAAATGTGCAGAACTTTCAAACATTTGAAGAACTTTTTTAAAAATTGTTTATATACTCATCCACAAAGAAAACCTCACAGTTTTCTATTCCCTCCAAAAGAGTTAAAGTTGCAAGATTGTGCTGATTGACTCTGGCAAAAAAAAGTATATATGTATATTATATATTACTGATTATATGTGTGTGTGTATGTATATAAAATCATTGCTGTTGAGTTGATTCTGACTCATAGCGACCCTATAGGACAGAGTAGAACTGCCCCATAGGGTTTCCAAGGAGCGCCTGGTGAATTCAAACGGCCGACCTTTTTCATTAGGAGCTGAAGCTCTTAACCACTGCACCACCATGACTCCATAGGTATATGTCAGTAATACAAGTTTACAAGTTTGAATATTTCAAACTGTATCCACTTGGGAATTTATAAAAAGTAAACCAATAACTCTTCTATTACATTATTGGGACTAAAGGAAAAATCAAGAATACAATAAATGTTTAAAATAGTAATGAAAAGAAACGGACAGCACATACCTGGACTAATGGGCTGTAGCCCAAACTACAGCTGTTTTAGGTCCTTTGCATTTCCATATGAATTTTTAAATTAGCTTGTCAACTCCGATAAAGCTGTAGCTTTAAATGAGTTTATAATACAAAATGGATATACATGAACTAAAATTTTTAATTACTGTTTTTAGAAAAAGAAAAATAGCGTGTATTCATGTACGTCTTCCTTTACCTTTAGTAATTTCTTCTTCTTTTTTTTTAATTTAAAAAAGCCTGCTGGTGTTTTGATTGGGATTGAGCCTAGTTCATATCCTAACAAATCTGAAGAAAGAGTCTTTCCCAGAAGCCCCCAGTTTTCCCTCGAGCCTCAGTGGTCTGAATCCGGTGTCCTGTTCATCATGGTGGCTAGAGAGCTGGGGGCGGTCTAGGATCTGGGGATGGCACTTAATGGCCTCACAAACTTAGGTCTGCAAGGAGTGTGAAAGGGGAAAATGAGTATTTTTTAAGAGTTATTCAGTTATTTTTTAATTGTACTTCAGATGAAGGTTTACAGAACAAACTAGGTTCTCATTAAACAATTTGATCGTTTTTAAAATGTGGTATCTTGGTTTGCATTTAAGTTTCTAATTAATTTATCACTGAAATTGAGTATCTTTTTATATGTTTGTTATTATTTGCATGTCTGTCTTTATCAGCTATTCATGACCTTTAAAATGGACAAAACTTCCTTGTTTTAGTGTTAGTCACTATTTATTACTGCACATTAGCCATTCATAATCTATATTTTAATACATTCATTGTGTTTAAAAAGAGCCTCCTCAACCACTACTACAGAACTGCCCCATAGGCTTTCCAACCCTGTAAGTCTTTACAGAAGCAGACTGTCACATCTTTGTCCTGTGGAGCGGCTGGTGGGTTCAAACCACTGACCTTTTGGTTAGCAGCCAAGAGTTTAACACTGGGCCACCAGGGCTCCTCTGCCAGACCAGTAGCTAGCTGAGGCAAGTCAGCACTCCAGCAATTGAGACCCGTAGCTGAGGCACATCAGTCGCTGGGGTGTGGAAGAAGTCTTCAGGATTAGGGAGCAGATAAGCTAAGGAGTCCTGGTGGCTCAATGGTTAAGAGCTTGTCTGCAAACTGAAAGGTTGGTGGTTCTAACCCACTAGCTGCTCTGTGGAAGACTACTTCCATAAAGATTACAGCCTTGGAAACCCCATGGGCCAGTTCTACCCTGTCCTATAGGGTCACTATGAGTCGGAATTGACTCTGTGGCAACCAGTTTTGGTTTTTTTTTTAATTCGGACTCACTGAGTTTGCTTGTGACTTGATTGGCCCACATACCTGTCAGTGATGCACAGGAGGGCAGGCAGTAGGGTTTTTTTTTTTTAAAGAATTATTAGAAAAGTCATGGAACTACCTAACTGCCTGGAGTTTTCATCCAGGAGCAGGAGGAAGACCTTCCACACTGAATACGTTTCAGCAGAAGAATAAACCAAAAAAAGCCAAACTCGTTGCTGTACAGTTGATTCCAACCTACGGTGATCCCATGTGTTACAAAGTATAACTGCTTCTTAGGTTTTTCTTGGCTATAATATTTGTGGAAGCCAATTGCCAGGTCTTTCTTCTTTGACACTGCTGGGTGGGTTTGAACTAGCAACCTTTCAGTTAGTTGAGTGCGAACACAATGCATCACCTGGGACCTTTTGAACAGAAGAGTAGGAGACTTAAATAAAGACACTTTCTGATGCCATGCCATGAGTCCTGTTTGTTCAACATTTGCTAGTTATTTTCTTAAATGCCATATTTCATTGGGGTGCTATGGCTTGCAGCTAAAAGCACCCTAACTGATAACATTAGTTTTCCCATGAGTATTACACAGTAAAGAAAGAAGCCAAAGCACAGTCTACACTATTGTTTTCTCATCTGCAACATTTAATTATTATTTGATAATGATTGAGTCATGTGTCAATAAAAGTGATAAAGTTATCAGAGCATTTTAATCTTAATCATCCCTAAAAGGAATTCAGGATACATAGGAGAGTATAATTTTTTTTAATGTCACTTATGTGACCACACCTCTTCCTAACAGGATCATGCCTGTAAAAGATATTGTCCATATTCACACTACATATTTTATTTTGGTATCATTGCTAGGTTTGAAAGATTTACATTTGACAGATGGTTCCTAACACAGCTTTTTTCCCCTTTGTCTACTGTGAAGAGGAGACCTTTGCCAAGACTTCACAATATGAAAATTACTCCTGTTCCTTAAAGGGCAGAAATGAATCACTTTCTTTTTGGATTAAGAACAAGTGCAGGATGGTACAGAAATACATTGACATTGTTTACTTGCCAGAGTGCTGACATTCAAGGCTGTATGTATTTTTGGGAGAAAACGTCTCGTTTGCTTCCATACAATGGCCAGTTAGTTAACTCGCGTGTTAAAGTTGATGTCAAGGCACTTCACGCTGTGTACGTATTCTCACATGGAGTTAAGAAAATTGAAAAGATTTTTTAAAGGAAGAATTTCAGCATTGGTACTTGACTCAATGGCAACTTGACTCGATGGTTTATTTTTCTTCCATTCCCAATTTAATCATTGTTAAGGAGTTCTTCCTTCCATAGCAGTTGAAGAAAATAATAATTTGTTTTAAAATGAGAGCTGCAAAAACAAGCAGTTTATTCGTGGCTCATCTAAATCCTAATTATCTTTTGAGACCCATAGAAGGTATCACTTTGTCCAGAAGGTGTCCCTGCCTTGTTTTACTTGTAACAACACATACTGGTTTGGTGTTTGGCTTTTATCGTCTCTCTAATTTATTTTGTTCAATTTATGTAGCATTGCATTCTCCACATGTTCATATCCTTCATAATTTATGCTAAATAATAATCTATGTATAAATTATTATATATTATTGTTATATATATCCCCATGACCTAGTACCATACTGTATCATGGATATAGTAGGACATCAGTGAGCTCTTATTATGAAAGTAATACACTTTCTAAGGAGTTAGTCCCTAATGAGAAAAAAAAAAACAAACAAAAAAGCCAAACCCATCGCCATCAAGTCAATTCTGACTCATAGTGATGCTACAGTACTGAGTAGAAGTGCCCCATAGGGTTTCCAAGGAGCGGCTGGTGGATTCAAACTGCTGACCTTTTGGTTAGCAGCCATAGCTCTTAACCACTGGGCCACCAGGGCTCCCTAATGAAGAAATAAGTTATTAATTAAATAGCTGGGAACCTAAGCACTATCTTATGAACTAATGAGATAAGTTTATACATTAGTTCCTAAGATGGTCATGAGTACCACTTTTTCCCTCAACTACTGGTAAGCCTTCCAAGTTCTTTCCCTATCTCAGTATCTCAATCTTGCCCCTTCAGTCCATCCTCCACACTGATGCCAGAATCTTCTTTTTAAACCACAAACCTGGTTATGCCACTCCTCTCATTAAAATTCTTCAATGGCCTTCCATGATCTTCAGGATAAGAGTCAAATGCTTGGTTTGACGTCCAAGGTCGTCTGTGATCTGATTCTGCCTCCCTCTCTCCTGACACTTGAGTCCTCCCTCAAGAGTCATTCCTCAGCGACTATGTGGGCATTTGCTCTGCCTAGCTGGCCCTTCCCCTCTTTCCACTTGCTGAACTCCTACCCATTGTCACCTTTCTCAAATGCCCGCCCCAGACTGAATTAGGAGGCCTCTCTGTCTCTCTCGTCACCTCTTTTGTGTTTTGACCATTGGTTTCTTTGCCTGTGTCTCACCTTGAGCTGTGTCCTGTTCATTTCTTGATCCACAGTCCCTTATGTAACTTCTCGATACGTGTTTATTGAACAAATGAATTTTGACCTATTCATGGTCTTTAGCGAAATCTCTGGAGAAATATTTGTATCATAGGAATATGATGATAATCATTTTCTAGAGGGAGATCCAAAGATACAAAAATATGCAGTGGAAGTAAATCACTCAAGGTCATCTGGCATCTCTATGGCATGGCCAAGATCAGTTGTCCACATTTGAAGCTTAAAATCATGGCATTTTGGAGCCTTCAAAAACCTTCCTTCACAAAGAAGCTGAGACACATCCTGTTAAGTATAAATGGCTCCTCCTTTGCACAGGAGGATAACCCAGAAAAGAAAGAAATTCACTCCTTTGGATGCATATGAAGCTGTTAATAGATTTAAGAAATTCTGAAAATTTTAAGTGAAGATTCAGAATTTAGACTTATCCCCTAATATAAACTGTTACTATCTCTTACCAAGAAACCCAGGCAAACATATCTAAACTATTTAGAATGGATGTTAATATGGTGCTCCACCACCTCCCAGGATTTCATTAGTCAGAATTTAGTCAACAAATTTTGTATATGACAGAAGACAGCTCAACTGGCCATTTTTAAGTAACAGCTAGAATTTAAGACTCCTAGTCGGTCCAATTCAAGGCTCCATGAATAATAATGCTGATGATCATCTGGGGCACCTTTCTAGTGTTGTCTCCTAATAAAATTAGTAAAGACTCGGTGGCTAGCACTGGGAACTTAAGACCTTTCTGCTGTTGGCCTCTTGGCCTCAGGAAATTCACTGTGGACCAGGTTGAAAACAAAATGGCAAAGAGTGGAAGGATCACATTTGTGGTATAAGCAAATCCTTTCTAAATCACCAAGAGACTGCAGAGATGGCCACCAAGAGATTTTGTCAAGGGTTTTCTACAACTAAAATCAATTCATCCACTTTCTCTGTTTGGAACATCCTGAGGATGCAACCAGAGATGTCACAAAGACTTAGAGCTGCTTGGAAACCTTTCAGGTGTCAATTGACCATATTTTTAGGTGCAGACATGTTACATGGACACACACAGAATTACCAGTGATTTATTTATTTATTTATTTTGAGATCTGCAACAAAGTGGACCCAGGAATCTACAAGGGAATAAAAATATCCTGAGAGCCAAGCTGAGTTGAAGCAGGGTAACTCAAAATCAATATTTTGCTTTTAAACTCTTAAGGGGAGACCCAGGAGGGCTGCACTCATTTTGTCCTTACTTACTATCCTCAGAGGATGCGGGGAAAAGTGACAAGCCCGCTGCATACTTCAGTCAGGACATTCTCCACTAACAAGCCACTTGTTAAAGTCTTAGTCCATTTGCTGGACTGTGGCCTTTTAATAGCTGGGCTATCAGATGCTCGTTAAAAATCACATTTACTTTCCACAGTATGTAAGTGAGATTTTGCATTTTGGGAATCAGGCAAGAACATTCAACAGCAGCCTCAATGGAGAAACAGGGGTGCTCTTGTTAGCTATACCTGTGCAATCAAGGTTGTTAAAACATTCTCCATAGAAGCTTGGCTGGGTTTCCTGTTAGGAATTAGAATTTCCTGTTATTGAGTCAAACTATTTTCTGTACATTGATAAACAAAAACATTTGAATTTTCTTTACTTTGCTGGTGCCTTCAATGGGGCAAATAGTACATTAAGGACTGAGTAGGAATATTCTTAAGAAGCAGCCTGGCAGTAGATTTTATTCCAAGTGGATGGCATCATTTATGTTTTCTCCTTAAAGAGTCTTTTTGTAAATAATAATAATAATAATAATAATAATTTTAGGTGATTTCTTGTGTTGGAACTCTTTGGAAATCAAAGACATAAGTCTTGGCTGAGTGTTAAATTTCCCTTCAACACTTAACTCCTTGGATTACTGTCTTGCATGAGGCACTGGCTTTACTTGGCTTGCTTTAACACTGCTGGCTTAATCAGCTTCCTTCACAGAATAGACAAGAGTGGCATAGATTTTCCTCTTGACATGAAAGATTGGAAGAAATATTGGACAAAATGAGTAATGAAGAGACTAAGCTAAATTCATTCATTCATATATAAAAAATATTTCTTGGTTCAAACAGGAAAACAGAAATTACAACAGTTATGCTAACAGAGATAATTTAATATGGGGAATTAGTTTAACAGATTCGTAGGGCTGAAAATATGGGGGCAGTGGTGGTTCAGGAGTAGAATTCTCCCCTTCCATGTAGGAGACCTGGGTTTGATTACCAGCCAGTGCACCTCAAGCACGGCCACCACCTATCTTTCAGTGGAGGCTTGGGTGTTGTTATGATGCTGAACAGGTTTCATCGGAGCTTCCAGACTAAGATGGTATAGCAAGAAAGGCCTGGCGATCTACTCCTGAAAAGTAGCCAATGAAAACCCTGTAGATCACAGTGGTCCAATCTGGAACCAATCATGGGGATGGCATAGGAACAGGCAGCATTTCCTTCCATTGTGCATAGCATTGCCATGAGTTAGGGTCAACTCAACAGCAGCTAATAACAACAAGAACAAGAACTGAAAACATGGAAAGTATACTTGAAGTAACCTAGAGAGCTAGTAACACCAGAAAGCATCCACGATCCCATAAGACTAGAGGCGACAAAGAGCTGAGGTTAAGGTTATTGGAACATGGAAACTTGGAAGAGAGGTCCTGCAATCTTGAAACGCAGGTCTTTAGGGTGAGGAGTGTTGCCTGGCTGGTGTGGTTGTCCTCTGAGGGGGCCATATAAGGTTGATTCTGAAAGTGCTGCAGAAAACCTGGAGACTGGAACCATCTGTCACAACCAGAGGGAAGGGCTATTGCTGAGGTGATGCTAACAGGCAAAGTGAGCAAACAAGAAGGGACAAGCCCACTCCCCAACCCCACTTGCTAGCCTCTCTCCATATAAGCAGAACCTAACAGGGAGCCAGCTGGAAAAGGATAAATAGTATTTGCAGAATCTCCAGGCCCACCTCAGAAAACAGACCATAGATAAGTGGAGCTAAGAGACAATTGCTCAATGACTGGACACTTGATTTACAGCATGTAATCAGTCAGGATTTACCACAGACTGCCAGAAGAACGAACAAATCTGTTTTGGAAGAAGTACAGCCACAATGCTCCTTGGAAGCGAGGACGGCGAGACTTCGTCTCACTTACTTTGGACATGTTATCAGGAGGGACCAGTCCCTGGAGAAGGACATCATGCTTGGTAAGGCGGGAGGGTCAGTGAAGAAGAGGAAGGCCCTCTACGAGCTAGACTGACACAGTGGCTGCAACAATGGGCTCAATAATAGTAACGATTGTGAGGATGACTCAGGCCCCAGTAGTGTTTCATACTGTTGTATGTGGGGTTGCTATGAGTTGGAAGCGACTGGGTGGCACCTAACTTCAACAACAACAGTCAGTCAGGATAGATTAAGTTACACTGCAATAAGCAACCCCCAACTCTCACTGGCCTAAAACACCAAAGGCTTTCTTTTCAGTGATACTACATGTCCACTGCAGGTTGGATGGGTATTGTGCTTAGTGTCTTTACTCCTGGCCTCAGCTAATGGAGCTGCCACTGTCTGGAACATTGGTGGTCACTCTGGCAGAGGGAAAGAGAGCTGTGGTGACTTGCGCGTGGGCCCTTAAAGCTTCTGCTCAGAAATGGCACATACTTCCGTTCACGTTCCTTTGGCCCAAAGAAGTCACGTGGACATTCTTGATTTCAAGATAGGAAGGGGGATGCAATCCTATTATGTCATACTGCTAAGATATGCATATAAATACAAATATTGCAAGATAGCAAGTGTTGAGTGAAATATGATAGGAACAGAAAAACCATGTGAAAATTCAATTTTTGGGAGAAGAACCAGAACCATTTGGTCGATATCAGGGAAAATGGATATTAACTGGGCAAATTTCAACAAAAACTTTTGCAAAATTGATTTATGGGATTGGGAAGGCGGAGTCAATCTGTATTGTACTTCTTCCTTTTGTGTCTAAGAATCTTTTTAAGGTAGTACTTTTACCCATGACAACAATCAGAACTTGCAATTCAAGTACAGCATTGAATGAAGGGAATGTCAGAGAATTGCTGAATCACAATATTAAGCCAATATATATTTTTAAAGGATAGTAAATTACATTGTTCTTGCCTAGTGTAAAAAGCTTAATTTATTTATTTTTTACTTTTTTTTTAAAGTAAACTTAAATATATTAGCACGATTTGGAATGCAAATTTAAATGTATTTACTGGTTTGAATGTGAGATCTAAATAAGTCAGAGACCAAAAATCTAGGGAGAAACATAAACATGTAAACAAATAGAAATTATACACCGCCAACTCCACACGAGCAGGAAACATCTCTTTCATCTACGCCTTTATAGGCAGCTTCTTGCACAGTGTCCGGTACGTGGAGCCTGGTTGATGTTCATTAATATTTACTCTGACTGAGAAAGTTGCAAGGTGCGATGGAAGTCTATAGGAGAGGCACCCAAAGCTCATCTGTGTGGTCAGGGAAGAATCCCAGAGGGAGCAGGAAGAGGAGGAGGTAACCAGGTGACTGCAGCCACAGCAGATGCTAAAGCCACCTGGAATTCTCTGGATACATGTGTTGGGAGGATGCTAGGCTATTGGGATGGGGTAGAAATTGGGGAAAAGAAGGCTGAGGTGGGCTAAGGCACTGATGCATTCAGGATTACAATCACTTTCTGAGTTAATCAGCAATTTACGTTTTCCTAAGGAATAATTTCACTGAAAAGCTAAGTAATATTCACTATGTCATACTGCTAAGATATGCAGATGACTAAAAATATTTCAAGATAGGAACTGTTGAGTGAAATATGATAGGAACAGAAAAATCATGTGAAAATTCAAAGTAGGACAAATTTCCTTCCAGCTGTGGGATCAAATTGTATGTGTCAGGCACAATCAATATTTCTATATTGTTTCTGTAAAAATTTAAAGAAACTGATAGAATTGTCTATTTTAAGTTATCTGATACAAAAGAATTCATTTTTGGAAAAATATAGACCATACAGATAAAACTAAAGTTCTTTAACCACTAGATACTCCCATGTGAATCCCTTATTTTGATGTAAGCATGATATGCGTTTATTTTATTTTCTAGACTTTTCTATGGATTTATATGCATGTATAGGGACCTGTATATAGAGTTATGGGGTGTGTGTGTGTGTGTATAAACCTAAGCTGCATCATACTTTCTGTATTTTTCTGCAACTTGCTTTTTTTCCATTTAACATTATTTCTTAAAGAACCTTTTATGTTAGTAATCTAGTTCTACTTTAATTTGGAAACGATTTTCCACATATGGACATGCCATCATTTATTCCATTCTGTTACTGACAGAAATCTAAGTTGTTTCCAGTTTTTAGCTATTGCAAACAATGTTGAAATAAACCAACTTTTGTCCCTCTGGAATTTATAGGTCTGGCTGGGGAAACAGACAACCAGCGAGATGAAAAGTAAAATAACAGTAGACTAGAAAATGATAAATTCTCAGGAGGAAAAAACCACTGAAGGAGGGTATGAAGTGTCAGGTTTTTGGGGGTTGTTAATATGTATTTTAGGTAAGGAAGGAAAGGCTTTGTTGAGAAGACGATTTCTGATAAGACCTGCAGGAACTGGTGGAGTGAGACAATGAAGTAAGTGATAAACTACATTTTTGCTGCTCAACTGTGAATCCTCAGAATCTTTGAAATCCCATCAGCTACACTGGAATTATTTGTAAGATATAAGTAAAGACCAGTTTAATAATTTTTTAATATTACTATACACTATGATAAACATGACCTTAATAATTGTCCAATTTTATTTTTTACGACTCTAAGTTTTCCATTTTCTGCCGTGGTTAACCACAATTTGTCAGCTCACCTTATCTATCTATCATCCATCCACCTATCCATCCATCCACCATCTATCTATCTATCTGTCTGTCTGTCTATCTGTCTTAGTTCTCTAGTGCTGCTATAACAGAAATACCACAAGTGGATGGCTTTAACAAAGAGAAATTTATTCTGTTGCAGTCTAGTAGGTTACAAATCCAAATTCAGGGTGTCAGCTCCATGGGAAGGCTTTCTCTGTCTTCTCTGGAGGAAGATCTGTGTCATCAATCTTCCCCCGGTTTAGGAGCTTCTCCGCACAGGAACCTCAGGTCCAAAGGACATGCTCTGCTCCTGGCACTGCTTTCTTGGTGGTATGAGGCTCCCGTGTGTCTCTGCTCGCTTCTGTCTTTTATATCTCAAAAGAGATTGGCTTAAGACACTATCTGATCTTGTAGACCTCATCAGTATAACTGCCACTAATTAATCTCATTACATCATAGTGATAGGATTTACAACACATAGGGAAATCACATCAGATGACAAAATGGTGGACAATCATACAGTACTGGGAATCATGACCTAGCCAAATTGACAAATATTTTGGGGGGACACAATTCAATCAATGACACTATCTGTCTATCATCTGTCTGCCTATCTCTCTATCTGCTGGATACACTTTCCCAATTTTGCTAAGTATAATGAGCTTTTGAATTCCCAGTTGAGATTCTATATCTAGTGCTTACTTCATAGCATTTTTTTACCCATTTGAGGTTTACCAGAGTAACTGAATAATTTCTACTTGGAGTATATGTATTTTATGCATTCCTCTAGAAAAGTAGGTGTTGACATACGGGGGCCATAGACTCCATTGAGAATCTGATGAAAGCTCTGGATCATATCCTGGTAAAATGTGTGTATATATATTATAGTCATCCCTCTGTATCCCTGGGTTCTGCATCCATGGATTCAACCAACAGTGGACTGAAAATATTTGGAAGAAAAAAAGAAAGCTTCAAAAAGCAAAACTTGAATTTGCCGCACACCGAACACTCCCCTGAATCCACGTGAATGCAGTGATGTGTAGACATCCCCTGCTGTAGCCTCCTGCCATTACACAGATCCTCAGTCTCTCTCCAGCACTCATCGTTGGAGCATTGTTCCCCTCGAGTATTGTCATTATCCTCTAAACACTACAGTATAACAACTATTTACATAGCATTTATATTGTATTAGGTATTATAAGTAATTTAGGAACGATTACTTATAATATGGGAGGATATGCATAGCTTATATCCAAATACTACGCCATTTTATATAAGGGACTTGAGCATCTGTGGATTTTGGAGTCCTGGAACTATTCTTTGCGGATACTGAGGGACAACTGTATATATATCCCCACGATTTTGCATCTGACATCAGTGGGTTCATAGGTCTCCAGAACTCCAAACATAGATTGGGGTTCAGGGACTCTATGTCAAAAAACAAAACAAAACAAATAACAAAACTTTTGTGAAACTCTCAAGTTTATTCCTGCTATAAAAGGGACAATTAGAGAGCTTTGTAGCTGAATTGCATATCATGAACCCTCTCTTGGAAGGATTGCCTTTTTTTACATGTGCTTCAGCATAAAGCTAGAGGCCATAATTCGGAATTAGTGTTGTTGCTGTTAGGTGTCCTTGAGTTGGTTCCGACTCATAGTGACCCTGAGTACAACAGAACGAAACACTGCGTGGTCCTGCAACATCCTCACAATCGTTGCTATGTTTGAGCCCATTGTTGCAGCCACTGTGTCAATCCATCTCGTCGAAGGTCTTCTTTTTCACTGACACTCTACCTTACCAAGCATGATGTCCTTCTCCAGGGACTGGTCCCTCCTGATAACATGTCCAAAGTATGTGAGATGACGTCTTGCCATCCTCGCTTCTAAGGAGCACTCTGGCTGTACTTCTTCCAAGACAGATTTATTTGTTCTTCTACAAGTCCAAGGTATATTCAATATTCTTCACCAGCACCATAATTCAAAGGCATCAATTCTTCTTCTGTCTTCCTTATTCATTGTGCAGCTTTCACATGCATAAGAAGCAATTGAAAATATCATGACTTGAGTCAGGTGCACCTTAGTCCCCAGAGTGACGTCTTTGCTCTTCAACACTTTAAAGAGGTCTTTTGCGGCTTAATAATAGTAATAATAATTTTGAGATTGATAATAATAAAAAAAAGCCTTCTGTAGCTCATTACCATGTTTAAGGATAGTTAGCTCATTGTGTTTTGTTGTTAAGGATCATGGGGAAAACTTGTCTAGTCTCTGAATCAGGAAAAATTATTATGCTATTATGGAGGAAGGGATGTGTGTTAATTTTAGGGCACCATAAATCTTATCGTCTTGTTGGCTAGTAGAAAGCTTAGAGCTAATGTGGGGGTCTTCCTTTAGCATGTGCATACATTACAATAGAAGCTATCATAACCAAGCACTGTTTGATGCACATTGTGATCAGTGCTGTTATGGATTGAATTGTGTTCCCCCAAAATATTGCATTGTAAATCTAACCTCTATGCCTGTGGTTATAATCCCATTTGGGATTGGGTTATGTTGTCTTTGTTATGTCAGTGATCCAGGATTAGTGTAGGGTGTGTCTTGAGTCATTCTCTTTTGAGATATAAAAGAGATTAAACAAGCAAGCCAGTGAGCAGAGATGGGGTAAGACAGATGTCAAACCATGTGGAGATCTCCAAGGAATCAGGAAGCAGAAGCTGAAGAGACAAGGACTTTCCTCCAGAGCTGACAGAGAAAGCCTTCCCCTAGACCCAGCACCCTAAATTTGGACTTTTAGCCTCCTAAACTGTGAGAAAATAAATAAACTGTGAGAAAATAAATTTCTGTTTGTTAATTAAAGTCACCCACTTGTGGTATTTCTGTTACAGCAGCACTAGGTAACTGAGACAAATTCTCATTTATTCTTCACAGCAGGGCCATGAAGTAACGTAAGTGCTCTTTTGACTTCCATTTTGCTGAGGAAGAAACTGAGGCTCAGGCAGGTTGAGCGAACTTGCCCAAAGTCACGGAAGAAAAACAGAGCCGGAATACCAGCCCAGTTTTGTCTGATAGCAAAATGCTCTTAACTGCTCTGCGATACTTCCTCCAGGGTCAGTATTTTGGATACCAACCTCCCTTTTTCCTTTGTCTTGCTATCCTACTGCTATTCTCACTTAGTCTGTCTGTTCATATTTGTTTTAAATTTATTTTATCTTAATGTATTTTATGCTTTTTTATAAACTGCCTAAAATTCTTTTTGGAAAAGAGAGTATGTATAAGTAAATGCAGATATTTCCAGGTATCTGTTTAATCGTGTGTCGAGTAGACAGATAAAAATTTATGGTCTCTCTCTCTTTCTCCTCCTTGTATTTTCCTCTGTCCCAAAGTGCTTTTAAAGCAAAGATGCTTCCAAAATCTTATCTAATGAAGACATCGAATATTTTCTTTATTTTGTTTGGAACAATTCCAGGATCCTTTTCTTTTCCAAACACGTAATTCTTGCCACTACCTCTTCCCCTTTGAGATCTCATGTCTCCTTTCTGCTTGTAAGTACGCTGTGAGCCTGCATCCCCTCACGACCCTCAGCAGTCCTGCATAAATCAGCAGATTTCTCGGAGATATTCAGCCCTTCTTTACAGAAAGATGGTTCTGTAGAAAGGACAGTAAATCGGAATTTAAAATGTTGGCTGCTCCACATTTCTTGCAAGTTCACAGATCTATTGGGTAGATTTATGACCAATGGCTTAACGTCTGGGACCTCAGCTTTGACAGCGAGGGAGTGATGATGATGACATTCACCCTATTTTTCTCACAGGGAAGTAGTTGTTAAAGATCAATTGGGATTTCTGAATGGGCAGGAAGAGGTGAGGGGCACTCAGGGGAGTGGAGCTCACTGCTGTTCCTGCAAGATCAAAGGGTTGGGTTGTCTTCCCAAGCATCTCCTTCCTTTGTCATTGCACAAACCTGGACAGAAGCCGTGGGTGGGGTGGGAAGGGGCAGTGGTGCAGGTGGGGGGACGGCAAGAAGGTAATGTATGTGAGTTTGGAAAGAGAAAGAACTTGGGAATGGGGTGTATACAAATGTGTCAGATGTGCTATTTTCAGAAAGGACCTGAATGTGTTTATCCCCATCAGAAAGCCAACAATGCCTTCTGGATGCTTTCTTCTCCACATTTCCCAAGGCTGCAGAAATGATATTCTGCCCTCCCCCTTATTATCCTTCTCTTCTCTCCTTACACCGTGGCCCCCACCCTGATATTGGGTTATGCTCATCGTTCTTCACCGTGGAGCCTCAACTTCCATGCGAAGCCCACTCATCAGAAGTTTCTTGCATCTTCCACTTGTTCTAAGTTCTTTGCATTACAGATCTACTCAAATGATCTCATTTCACTCTTACATTTGTTACTGTCACTTTGAAAAATCTCCATTTCCTTTTTCCCTCCTTGGTGACTTCTCCAGGCACTTTTCTCCCACTGGGGAGACCTTGATCAGCCGCCACTGCTGGTTCCTGCAGAAACCCCTCTCTTGGCCTTGCCCTGAGCAGAAAAGCACAATCTCTCAGCAAAACTTGAGGACTTCGGGAAACAATCACAAAACACAGCTGGTAGAGAAGGCAATTCTTCAGCGAAGGCAAGTGAGCATCTCTCTTTGCTTGTTTTGCTCTGTGAAGCCCTAGAAGTAATTACCAATTAACCAGTTGCCGTGGAGTCAATTCTGACTCACGGCAACCACATAGGTGTCAGGGTAGAACTGTGCTCCATAGGGTTTTCGATGGCTGGTTATTTGGAAGTAGATCACCAGGTCTTTCTTCTGAGGTGCCTCTGAGTGAACTCGAACCTCCAACTATCTAGTTAGCAGTTGGGCATGTTAACCATTTGTACCACCAAGGGATTCCAGAAGTAACTACACAGCCCCATTTTCATGGTAGCTGTGCTTCCGGAGGGAGAAAGATGCAGATGTTTCCATAAAGATTACAGCCTTGGAAACCCTGTGGGGCGGTTCTAGTCTGTCCTATAGGGTCACTAAGAGTCAGAATTGACGTGACGGCAGTGGGTTGTAGTAGTAGCAGTGCGTCCTTCTGTGCCAGGCCACCTAGGATTTCCATTTCAGATCTTGCCTGAAACAGTAGGAGCCCTGGTAGCGTAGTGGTTAAGAGCTTGGCTGCTAACCAAAAAGTCAAAAGTTCGAATCCACCCACTGCTCCTTGGAAACTCTTTGGGGCAGTTCTGCTCTGTCCTGTAGGGTTGCTATGAGTCGACACGATGGCAGTGAGTTTTGGTTATTAAACGACAACACAGTCCTCTCTGGGTAGAGACGGCTTCAGCTTGGTAACATGCCATGAGTTTGATCCATTTTGCTTTTGTTTCTTTTAGTGACTTCAGGCCTAGTGTCCCTGGGATCCATGATTTATGAAGCTTTTTGGATTAGCATCTTCTTCTTCATGGCAGGCATACCTGTCACTTCAGATTGGTTTGCTAGTTTCTCTTCTCCACACAGTGGGGGAACTGTTCCAGCTCTTCTTCCACATGGCATGTCTGGGCCCAGGCCCCCAGTCCCTCCACCAACTGCTTAGGACTGCAATAACGGTTATATTTTATTCCTCTTTAAATCGCTTACAGAAGTGGTTTTCAAGATCTACTAAATAAATTTTAAACAAATAAGCTGAAAGAGAGACTGTCCAGGGAGATGCGGCTGAATTCACTCTTTGGAGATGGGGAGTCACCAGAATGAATGGATTTGGCAGAACTTTTATGATGAAAAATAACTAAGTAAACAAAAGATGTTTTCTCTCTTCCACTACTACTAGGAGCTACTGAGTGTGAAGGCCTCCCAGATTCTCCTATCTTGCTTTCCCCCTGATTTGAGTCAAGCAAATCAGTACTTTGTGAAATTTAGTGTACTTAGATTTTCTGGCATTAGAGTTCATCAGTTCTGCAGCACAGGGCTGGGTGAGAAGGGGGCTTCTGAGTCTAGCTCTAGAGGAAGAAAAGAGTAGCTAGAAGACAGGGTGTCTGTTAACTGGAATCAAAACGGGCTGCCCCTTGGGTGGGGTGGTTAGCGGGGCAGAGAGCCATGGGCACTAGTGGCATCTGTTTAATGTGGACTTGGGACCTGCAGGGACTTGAGGCACATTGGGCACTGAGCATGCTTGTTGCCTGTTTGATCCGGAAAGAGCTGAATCTGATGCTGGTTTATTTTTGACTTCTTGAGAACTCACAACATCAGAAGATGACCCTTCGGAGAAAGGCCTCCATTTCAGTGTTCAACATCGGTTGGATGGGAGAAACTTGGGAGATACACATTTACTTTCCTCATGATGATTTCAATTTTGTGTCCGTATCTTCAAAGTTCTTCATTGTGCCTTCATTTTCCCCTCTGTTTATCATCCTTTCTTCTTCATCTTCCCTTTCTATGCTTATTTTTCCAAGTCAGAGTGCAGAGAAAGCGGAAGCCTGGTTAAGACAGGTAGGGGCCAGAGTGAAAAACTTATCCTGGCATTAGACTTCATTAGTTGTGCAGCAGAACTCATCAGTTCTGAGCCAGCTTGTATTCACTTTTCTTTGTCTATCTTCCTCCTAACGAAATATGCAGGGATTCATATACCAACAAGTGGACGCTGAGCATCTGCTCTGTGTTCTGTAATAAGCTAGGCCCTGTGAGTGCTATAGTAGGACATAAAAGTCCAGATTGAATAATACAAGTGAGTAAAGACTTCAGGGCCAAATTCTCTGGTATTGATTAGAAGAGAAGTAGATTAATAAATGTCAGAATAGTTATCAAAGACTACATGTAGGATATAGACTTTTATTTGAGCTTCAAAGAATCAGTAAGATCTAGATAGAGGTAAATAACAATAATAAAAAAATACCCTAACATCTGTATATTACAATCCAGTGGATGCCTTTTATTTTGCTTGTCCATATATTTTTCTTGGAACGAACTTGATCTCCCAATCTCATCTACATGGTTACAATGAGAGAAGGTGTAATTGTGCACCATGCCCCACACTGCCACCCTAAGAGCTGACTGGCTAATTGAACTAGGGTATGTACCTCACCAAGTCTGGACAGATACACTCAGTGGAAATCTGAAAAAATTCCATCATCCTTGGATATGCTCTTGAATAAAGGCCATTTAGTCTTGATTGTAGTTAGGGGTGACCATTTTCTGCCTTATGGATCCAGAAATGGAAAACTGGTTTTGCAGTCAGAAGAATAAAGCAGATGTATGAAGAAATGGAAATGAGAAATGGAGAAGGACTTCTTGGGCTCCCTCCTGGACTCATTCTCAGTCCAGTCTTGTCCCATGACTTAGCCACGTCATTGCCCTTGGGGTCCCATCGGACCCCTCGTAGGCCTACCCTTAACATTTGCAGGACCCAAGGCAAAAGTGTGTATGGAGGCCCATTTACCATGTACCTAAATATTTAAAACGTATGTCAAGGTCACAAACTGTCAGATAAAATATGTCCTCTCCTGCTGCTTGACAAATATACCTTCATAATTTCATAAAAAGCCAGAATCCAGTTTAGACTTCTTGGCCTCCTCAGTGTCCCTTGGCTCCCAGCACCCAGCCTGGAGTCCACCCCCCGCCCCCCATTCTCTCCTGATTGCTAGCTCCAGGCTGAAATGAGTTGGACAGGTGTGGACACCACAGCCCCCCTCGTCCAAGTTCCATCTATAACCTCTACAAATAGGCTTGGCCACCTCTCAGGCTGAAGGGTGTGCACACCAGCTTGTCCTCGGGGGGACAGACCAAGGGAAGAGGCAAGTTTAGGCCTGAAAACAGACTTGGGAGCATTTAGTCAGAGAACTCTGGAGTCCTGAGTACTGCAAAGATCTGGGTGGACATGTCTCCTTGACCCCACAGAATCCCTGCCCCATGGGGAGATGCATAGTGGAGAAGGGCCAGAACAGGGTCTTCTAAAGCAATGCTTCTCAAATATATGTGATGAAGGTCTGTTTCTTTAAATTTTATAATGGATATTAGAAATAATACTGTGGACCAATTTAAATTCTGTAAAATATAAAATCACGAGCTTAAGTGTTGTGGAAATGTCAAGTTGTCTTAGAAGTGTCTGAGCACTTAATCTTCCTTTCAGATTTCTCTTGTTGCAGCCTGGTCGCAGACAGTTCTGGAGCTGGTACTGGTTCATAGGTTGCACTTTAAGGAGCTCCACTCTGAAGCAGGGAATCCAGGTCAGGAGGCTCTCTTGTCTGGCTTTGCGGGCACTGGTGCTGCAGTGGTTAAGCACTTGGCTGCTAACTTAAAGGTCAGCGGTTCAAAGCCACCAGCCGCTTAGCAGGAGAAAGATGTGGCAGTCTGCTTCCATAAAGGTTTACAGTCTTGGAAACGCCGTTGGGTAGTTCTACTCTGTCTTATAGGGTCACCATGAATTGTAATTGACTCCAATGGCAATGGGTTTGGGGATTGATACCTGGAGTCCCTGGGTGATGCAAACGGTTAAGCACTCAACTACTAGCTGAAAACTAGCCAAAAGATCAGTAGTATGAACCCACCCAGAGGCTTCTCAGAAGACAGGCCTGGTGATCTGCTTCCAAAAGGTCACAGCTTTAAAAACTCTAGGGAGCACTTCCACTCTGCATAGGTGGAGTCACTCGATGGTATTCTAACTGACAAAACTGACACCTGGTACTCTAATAATAAATTCATCTTTTCACTCAAGCTAGCTATTTGCTTTCTGTCAGTTGCAATCAGAAGGTGGCCAGCTTATGTGGCCACCTTCCTTATGTGGAAGGTAGCCAGCTCTTCGCTGTATTTTAAAGGGCTCATAAAAGTAACTCATTCTCTTCTTTTATACGTGATGCGTTCTTGAAACTGTGAACTCACGTCAAATGATAGATTTGTATCATGTTATAATGGATGTTTCTGCTCCCAGAGAATTAAAATATAGTATGATGTTCCTAATTACACCTCACTTTTTAAAGCATAGTCTTTAACAAGAAATTTCCAGATGCTACGCATATTCTTTGGAGCCTTGGTGGCACAGTGGTTAAGAGCTCCGCTGCTAACCAAAAGGTCGGCAGTTCAAATCCACCAGCTGCTCCTTGGAAACCCTATGGGGCAGTTCTACTCTGTCCTATAGGGTTGCTATGAGTTGGAATCAGTTCGATGGCAATGAGTATGTATATTCTTAAATTGCGTTCTTTTTCTTAAAAATTGTACACATTGTCAATAAGCTGAAATCCCTTGAACATCTTATTGAAGAAAAGCTACATGGTTTTTAGCCCATGTATTAACTGTGTTACGTTGTGATACTTACCCTACATTAAAACGGTGCCAACACTTTTAGTTCTCGGAATGGAATTACTCATCTCCAAAACGTTCATTTATCAAAAAATGTCTGAGAGCTCATATTCAGACACATATATGTATCAAATATATCTACCTACCTGTCAATCATCTGTCTATCCATTGAATTGGCAGTGTGGATGTACAATGTTCAAAATGGTGAGGTTGTTCATAAGCTGAATATGTGAAATCTCACAATAGTGTCTAATAAGAGAAAAGTAAAAATAAAATATTTGCACATAAAATGAAATAACATAAGAATTTTGCCATAGCCATAACACACTTTATAAAGAAAATGTTCTACATTCTACCTTGGTGAGTAGTGCCTGGGGGCTTAAAAGCCTGTCAGCAGCCATCTAAGATACTCCACTGGTTTCATTCCTTCGGCAGCAAGGGAGAATGAAGAAAACAAGATACAAAGGAAAGATTAGTCCAAAGGACTAATGGGCCACAACTTCTGCTGCCTCCACCAGTCTGAGTCCAGTTCAACTAGATGGTGCCCAGCTACCACCACTGACGGCTCTGACTGGGATCACAACAGAGGGTCCCGGACAGAGCTGGAGAAAAATGTAGAACAAAATTCTAACTCACAGAAAAAGACCAGACTTACTGGCCTGACAGAGACCGGAGAAACCCCGAGAGTATGGCCCCCGGACACCCTTTTAGCTCAGTAATGAGGTCCCTCCTGAGGTTCACCATCCAGCCAAAGATTAGACAGCCCCATAAAACAAAACGAGACTAATGGGACACAACAGTCCAGGGACAAGGACTAGAAGGCAGGAGGGGACAGGAAAGCTGGTAATAGGGAACCCAAGATTGAGAAGGGACAGTGTCGACATGTTGTGGGGTTGTTAACCATTGTCATAAAACAATATGTGTACTAACTGTTTAATGAGAAACTATTTGTTCTGTAAACCCTCATCTAAAGTACAACAAAAAAGAAAAAAAGAATTGTGCCATAGCAATGTGTATCTATGTAAATAAATTATAGCTTTTTATTCAATTATTTAAGTCAGTTATTTGTCTAAAATATTCATCCCAGAGACGCATTCTGCTTTCGCTGAGAATGACTAACTACAAGACTATTCTTTACCTGCACTGTGATAAGCAGTTTCATTGATGAGCTAAATTTCTCTCTCTCTTTTTTGTTTTGCAAGTGACCCAGCTTTATCAAACTGTTTGGGAGAGGACAGGAATAGATTTCTATGGCTAGAGGTAAACTTCAAAAAATCTGTTTGCAAAATCCAGTATCTGTTTTTAAAGTGTGTTTATCCCACTGAACTCATTTTATGCTAGTTGATAAATGTCTGGAAGCTACTTATTTACTTTTTGCTTGCCTTTTGTAAAAGGAATTGTGTTTATTTATAGTACAGCTTCAGTGTGACTTGAGCTGGAATCATTCACAGGGTTCCTAGTAAAACTGAAAAACAAAACTGCTATCCATAACTTATACTGCATCCTGTACCCACGTTAAGACATTCTTCATCAGTCTCTAAGAGGAAACTAAAGGAAATGTTTCCTCCTTATATTTCAAGTGAATCTAAAGTCACAGCTGGAGAAAGTGGATGCCATATAGGACACAGTTAATTGTTTGCCAAAGACACAATGTTTAGATATCTGGTAATCTAGACAAATACATCTAGAAATATGAGAAATATTTCTATTTGAAAAATAGAAAAAATGTTTCCAATGATAACGGATTATAAGAATATTACAAATCTGTCCGGTCCAGTATGGTAGCCTCTAGTCATATTGTGGCTATTTAAATTAAAATTAAATAAAATTTCAAAATTCAACTTCAATTTCAAAAGTAGCCACATTTCAAGTGCTCAGTAGCCACAATGTGGCACAGAATGTTCTATCAGACAGTGCCGTTCTAAATTGTCATTTTAACTGTGAAACATAGAAATGCATTCATTTGCTTAATGAATATTATTTAGTAGTAGTTAAGAGCTTGGCTGCTAACCAAAAGGTCGCCAGCTCAAATCCACCAGCCTCTCCTTGGAAATGCTATGGGGCAGTTCTGCTCTGTTCTGTAGGGTTGCTATGAATCAGAATTGACTTGACTTGACGGCAATGGGTTTGGTTTGGTTGTTTTTATATTTTAAGGAGCCCTAGTGGTGCCGTGGTTAAGTGCTTGGTCTCTAACTGAAAGGTCGGCAGTTTGAACCCACCGGTTGCTCCATGGGAGAAAGACCTGGCAATCTGCTTCCATAAAGATTTACAGCCTTGGAAACCCTATGGGACAGTTCTACTCTGTCCTATAGAGTCACTATGAGTTGGGATTGACTTGATGGCAACTCGGTTTTTGGTTCATATTTTAGGTGCTGTACCATGTGCTGGGGATAAAACTATGAACCAACAATGACAGGTCTCTGACTTCAGGGCACTTACAGTCTAGTAGGAGAAATCAAGTGGGTCTCAGTGGGCTAAAATGAAGATGTTGGCAGAGATGCACTCCTAATGGAGATTCTAGGGGAAAAATTTGTTTCCTTGCCCGGCCAGCTTCTACAGGCTATCCACATTCCTTGGCTTCTGGCCTCCTTCCATCTCCAAAGCCATCAATGGCTGGTTGAGTCTTTCTCACACCGCATTACTCTGACACTGACTATCCTGCCTCCTCTTTCACTTATCAGGACCCTTGTGGTTACATCGGGCCCATCTGGATAATCCAGGACAATCTCCCCATCTCAAGATTCTTAATCGCATTTGCAAAATCCCTTTTGCCATATTCACAGGTTCCAGGGATTAGTACGTGGCTATCTTTTGGGGTAGGAGGGATGGGGGATGGCATTATTCTGCTTGCCACACCTCCTTTCTATAGGATTTAGAGAAGGCTGCTTCTTTTCATCTGTTCTAGGCTCTCCTTCCAACCTACAATCTAATACTCAACTGCCCTATCTCCTCCAGGACTCTTGATCTGTCGCCCACAAGCCTCTCTTTATTGTTCCTCCATGGCAGTCCATAAACATGTCCATATTAAAATAATATTCCTCATTTGATCCTATTCCTAGCTCTATACTGAAAGGTAGACTGAGGGAAACTGAGACTTCTCTGACTTGCTGAAAAGCAGGGAGTAAGGAACAAACACATCATGTAAATACCTTTCAGAATCAGGGTATGAAAGGCTCAGGCCCCTGCTAGGTCCACCTCTCTCCTTCTTTTCACAGCCCGTCTTGACTTATTCATCAGACACAGAAGGCACAGTGCCTAGGGCCCACAAGTCTCTTAGAAGCCCATAAAAATATCTTTCTTTTAAAATCAGAAGAACTGAACTGATAGATCAAAGAAAATGTTTTGTTAAATGTTGTTGTTAGGTGATGTTGAGTCGCTTCTGACTCATAGTGACCCTGTGTACAACAGAACGAAACACTGCCTGGTCCTGCGCCATACTCACAATCGTTGCTATGTTTGAGCTCATTGTTACAGCCACTGTGTTAATCCACCTTGTTGAAAGTCTTCCTCTTTTTTGATGATCCTCTGCCAAGCATGATAACCTTCTCCAGGGACTGGTCCCTCCTGATAACATGTCCAAAGTACTAAGAGAAGTCTCCCCATCCTTTCTTCTAAGGAGCATTCTGGCTGTACTTCTTCCAAGACAGATTTTTCTAATCCACAGGCATCAATTCTTCTTTGGTCTTCCTCATTCATTGTCCAGCTTTCGCATGCATATGACGCGATTGGAAGTACCAAGGCTGGGTCAGGCGCACCTTAATCCTCAAAGTGACATCTTTGCTTTGTAACACTTTAAAGAGATCTTTTGCAGCTGATTTGCCCAATGCAATGCGTTGTTTGATTCTTTGACTGCTGCCTCCATGGGCGTTGGTTGTGGATCCAAGTAAAATGAAAACCTTGACAGCTTCAATCTTTTCTCCGTGTATCATGATGTTGCTTATTGGTCCAGTTGTGAGGATTTTTGTTTTCTTTGTGTTGCAGTGTAATCCATACTGAAGGCCGTGGTCTTTGATCTTCATCAGTTATTGCTTCAAGTCCTCTTCACTTTCAGCAAGCAAGTTTGTGTCATCTGCATATCACAGGTTGTTAATGAGTCTTGCACCAATCCTGGTGCTACATTCTTCTTCATATAGTCTAGCTTCTTGATTATTTGCTCAACATACAGATTGAATAAATATGGTGAAAGGATACAATCCTGACACACACTTTTCCTGGTTTCAAACCACTCAGTATCCCTTTGTTCTGTTCAAACGATTGCGTCTTTGTTTGTGTACAGGTTCCTCATGAGCACAACTAAGTGTTCTGGAATTCCCATTCTTCAAAATGCTGTCCATAATTTGTTACGATTCACACAGTCGAATGCCTTTGATAGGTGAACATCCTTCTAGTATTCTCTGCTTTCAGCCAAGATTCATCTAATATCAGCAATGATATCCCTCGTTTCGTGTCCTCTTCTGAGTCCTGTTTGAAGTTCTGGCAGTTTTCTGTCTATGTACTGCTGCAACTGTTTTTAAATTATCTTCAGCAAAAATTTTACTTGCATGTGATATTAAGGATATTATTCGATCATTTCTGCATTTCGTTGGATTACCTTTCTTTGGAATGGGTACAAATATGGATCTCTTCCAGTCATTTGTCCAGGTAGCTGTTTTCCAAATTTCTTGGCATACATGAGTGAGCACTTCCAGCACTGCATGCATTTGTTGAAACATCTCAATTGGTATTCTGTCAGTTCCTGAAGCCTTGCTTTTTGCCAATGCCTTCAGTGCTACTTGGACTTCTTCCTTCAGTACCATTGGTTCTTGGTCATATGGTACCCCCTGAAATGGTTGAATGTCAACCAATTTTTTGGTACAGTGACTCTGTGTATTCCTTCCATCTCCTTTTAATGGCTTCCTGCATTGTTCAATATTTTGCCCATAGAATCCTTCAATATTGCAACTCGAGTCTAGAATTTTTTCTTTCAGCATGAGAAATGCTGAGCATGTTCTTCCCTTTTGCTTTGCTAATTCCAAGTCTTTGGACATTTCAGTGTAACACTTTACTTTGACTTCTCGAGCCACCCTTTGAAATATTCTGTTCAGCTCTTTTACTTCATCATTTCTTCTATTCACTTTAGCTACTCTACATTCAAGATCAAGTTTCATAGTCTTTGCTGACATCCATTTTGGTCTTTTTTTTCTTTTCTGTCTTTTTAATGACCTTTTGCTTTCTTCATGTATGATCCTGTATATCATCCCATAACTTGTTTGGTCTTCAATCACTAGTGTTCAGTGTGTCAAATCTGTTCTTGGGATGGTCTTTAAATTCAAGTGGAATATACTCAGGGTTGCACTTTGGCTCTGGTGGACTTGTTTTAATATTCTTCAGCTTCGACTTGAACTTGCA
This sequence comes from Dugong dugon, assembly GCA_030035585.1. NCBI lineage: Eukaryota > Metazoa > Chordata > Mammalia > Sirenia > Dugongidae > Dugong > Dugong dugon. The sequence continues at coordinate 11,884,522 of CM057480.1, read as the reverse complement.
TATGAGTAATTGATGGTCTGTTCCGCAGTCGGCCCCTGGCCTTGTTCTAACTGATGATATTGAACTTCTCCATCGTCTCTTTCCACAGATGTCGTCAGTTTGATCCCTGTGTATTCTACCTGGAGAAGTCCATGTGTATAGTCACCATTTATGTTGTTGAAAAAAGGTATTTTCAGCGAATAGGTCGTTGGTCTTCCAAAATTCTATCATGCGATCTCTGGCATCCTTTCAATCACCAAGGCCATATTTTCCAACTACTGATCCTTCTGTGTCTTCAATTTTCACATTCCAATCACCAGTAATTATCAGTGTATCTTGATTGCATGTTTGATCAATTTCAGAAGCAGAAGATGGTAAAAATCTTCAATTTCTTCATCTTTGGCATTAGTGTTTGGTGCAAAAATTTGAATAATCGTTGTATTAACTAGTCTTCATTGTAGGCATATGGATATTATCCTATCACTGACAGTGTTGTACTTCAGGATAGATCTTCAAATGTTCGAATGAATAGGATGCTGTTCTTCTTCAAGTTGTGATTCCTGGCATAGCAGACCATATGATTGTCTGATTCAAAATGGCCAATACCAGTCCATTTCAGCTGACTAATACCTAGGATATTGATCTTAATGCATTCAATTTCTTTTCTGACAACTTCCAATTTTCCTAGGTTCATACTTCATACATTCCACCTTCCTATTATTAATGGATGTTTGCAGCTGTTTCTTTTCATTTTAAGTGGTGCTATTTCAGCAAATGAAGGCCCTGAAAGTTTGTTCCATCCACGTCAGGTCGATTCTACCTTGAGGAGGCAGCTCTTCCCCAGTCATATTTTGAGTGCCTTCCAACCTGAGGGGCTTATCTTCTGGCACTATATCAGACAATATTCTGCTGCTATTCATAAGTTTTTCACTGGCCAGTTTTTTCAGAAGTAGATTGCCAGGTCCTTCTTCCTAGTCTGTTTTAGTCTGGAAGCTCTGCTGAAACATGTCCTCCATGGATGACCCTGCTAGTATTTGAAATACCGATGGCATAGCTTCCAGCATCACAGCAACATGCAAGCCATCATAGTAAGACAAACTGACAAACGAGTGGTGGTTTAATACATAATATTAGTATATTCATATAGTATAATATTTTCATACACCAATGTAGTCATAAAATACAATTTTTAATGTTTTTTTAGGGAGGTAAGGGTCCATGAAGGCAAATGCACCCAGGGCTTATCGAAGTCGTAATGCGGTCCTGGCCTCAGTTTCTTTTGTGGGCTTCATTTCCTCTCTTCATCCCAACTTTACCATGTTTATGGACTCTGTGATTGTCAACAAGTTGGTGAGAAGGAGGAAAGAGCGTGTGGGAAAGTGGTCATGGGAGTAATTTTTATTTTTTTGCTCAAGCCTAGAAATGGTACACATCACTTCCACTCACATTCTGTTGGTTAAAATCTGGTCACATGGTCAAATCCAACTGCAAGAGAGGCTGGGAAATGTAGCCTAGGTATGTGCAGGAAGAAGAGGAAGTGGATTTTGATGTACAACTATCAGTCTTTGCCAAAAATGACATATTAATTGAACTGATGAACAGAAAATAAATGTAAAAACAAAAACTATAGACGACAGAAAATGGTGTCTGTCTGGGCCATAGTTATACGCTCAGCTGTTTGCACAATGCTTGCCACATGCCAAGTAATAAATGGTTTTTGACAGACAGTTAAGTGAATACCATATGATATGGGTTGAATTGTGTCCCCTCAAAATATGTGCTGGAATCATAACCACTATAACTGTGGATGTAATCTAATCATCTTCCATAATGCAATCTAATGTTATGTTAATGAGGCCATACCAGTACAGGGTATGTCCTGAACCTAATCACTTCTGAGTCATAAAAAGAGCAGATTAGAAACAGAGACAATCAAAAATGGGAGAAGACAGAAGCTATCTGACAATAATGACAGAGGCAGATGCATCTACAAGCCCAGGAATTCCAAGGACTGCCAGCTACTGAAGCTGAAATAGACAAAGAAGAACCACCCCTTAAAGCTAAACTGGAGATTCGCACTTCTAGCCTCTTGAACTGTGAGACAATAAATTTCTGTTCTTTAAAGCCATCCACTTGTGGTATTTCTGTTACAGCAGCACTAGGTAAATGAGACACCATGTTTTGCCAGTTTCTTCCTGGGGGTTTGCTATGGGTCCCTTCCCATCTCTAATTCCCAAGGTTCCTCCAGGTGCTTATGTTGGAGTCTGGGCTCATGTGGCAGTGAATCGGGAGCTGGTGTTATGTCTGTGCTGAGGGAGTATACAGCCTGTACTGTCCAAATGAAGAAAGCTTTTTTTTTTTTTTTTTTTTTTTTTACATTTTCCAGGCCTTGGAGTTTTAAGTAGGTTTCTCATTTATACTGGGAGGTCATTAAAAAGGTATAAAAAAGAATGTATATACCTTAACTTCCATGGACATGGAATATCAAAAAAGTTCTACTGCTTGATAGCTGAGATGTTGAACTTACCATAAGATCACAGCAAATATTTTATGCCTTAAGTATAATGGAGCCCTGGTGACGCAGTGGTTAAGAGCTACGGGGGCTAACCAAAAGGTTGGCAGTTCGAATCCACTAGCTGCTCCTTGGAAACGGTATGGGACAGTTCTACCCTGTCCTATAGGGTTGCTATGAGTCAGAATTGACTCAACGGCAACGAGTTCTCAAGTATAACACGCTTTCGAAGCTCTGCCAGTTTGAAATAAGCTATTTGCTGAGAATTTTGAGATGTCCTCTTCTAACTCTGATTAACATTTAAAAACGTTTTATTGAAGCAAATCACATATGTCTGAAGGGTACAGTTCAATGGGTTTTCACAAACTGAACACATCTGTGTGTGCTGGAGCCAGCTTGTTTCACTCCATGGTTGTTAAATATTCTGGGAATTTGCAAACTGGTTGTTAAACCGTCTGTAGCTTGAAATTGATCATGATGGGAGTCTTTACACCACAGAAATTAGAAAATGCTGCAAATCGGGACTTCCTTCCCCCTTCTGCATTCCCAGCTGCTTTACCGACACACCGCTGCAATTCTTGAATAAAAGAACATAGTGTCATAGAATCACAGTGCTTGGGGAGAGTCATGTGTAATCATCTAATCTTACCCCCTAAGCTGAAATACAGAAAATAAGGCCCAGAGAGGGTAAGACAGTAAGTTGCCCAGGATGAGAGTTGGTGGCAATGCCTGGACTAATACAAGTCTTTTGGTAAATAAGATTCCACACAAATTTAAGACCTGGGCTGGGATTTTAATATCATTGTTGTTGTTAGGTCGGTTCTGATTCACAGCGATCCTATGTACAACAGAACGAAACACTGCCCGGTCCTGTGCCATCCTCACAAATTGTTGTTATGCTTGAGCTCGTTGTTACAGCCACAGTGTCAATCCATCTCGTTGAGAGTCTTCCTCTTTTTTGCTGACCCTCTGCTTTAGCAAGCATGATGTCCTTCTCCAGGAAAGGGCCCCTTCTGATAACACGTCCAAAGTACATGAGATGAAGTCGCCCCATCCTCTCTTCTAAGGAGCATTCTGGCTGTACTTCTTCCAAGACAAATTAGTTTGTTCTTCTGCCAGCCCGTGGTATATTCAATATCCTTTGCCAACACTGTAATTCAAAGGTATCAATTCTTCTTTGGTCTTCCTTATTAGTATTGTTAATATCTAGGCAGACTAATGGTGTTGGCATTTTTTTCATTTTCAGATTTTATATACAGAGTAGTTTGAGTGTGTTGAGAAGGAGAGAGAGAGGGAGGCATTATGGGGAGGTGGTGGAGAGCCTTCCACAGTATTTCCTACTGACAGTTCAATTTAATAAACCCATTTTGTTAAAGGCTGAAACAAACATTCCCTGAGCATTTGCTAGCACTATAAATATGGGAAGTCTGTTATTGAGCAGCAGTTAAGTAGATGCCAAGGGGGAAACATTGTGACAAAAATCAGCCAAATATTGATATGAACATATTTCTGTTTGCGTGAAAATATGTTCACTCCGTATGGGAAAAGAAACTGTAAGGAGAGAAATACAAACAACACATTGAAGAAATCTTGAGTCGAGGAGCAGCTTATCTGCCACAGCAAACATCTCCTCTTCACTCTGTGAATTTTCCTGGAGAGGTTGTCATGTAATTTACTTGCACAAACTGGAAGCCAAAATTCTTCTGTTCAAGGAAGAATGGCAGATTTTAAAGGCTGCTGTTTGTTAAGGGTGAAAACACACACAATATGGTTATGCTGTGAGCAGGTATTTTAATTGAATCACCAAGGCTTTTTAAACCCCAGAGAAAAGGATACGTGATTTTGCTTTTAGAAAATTGTGTGAACTTCATACATTAATTAATAGAAATTTATATTTGGTAACATCATCCTTGTTCCCAAGAGTCCAATATCTTTTGAACTCAGTGGATCCAACAGGGAATTCAGCCCACAGTTTTAGATCTTCCACGTCTGATTCTAGATCAAGAAAATATGAGACTGTCCTCCTAACAGCCTTCTTTTCTTTCCAAATATGAAACATATTATTGAGACTAATCAGAAGGAAAACATCATGTCAGAATGATGACAAGCAAAGCAGGCTCAAAACACATGACCCCAGTCTAACCATGAGAAAAACATCAAACTAATTCCATTTGTGGAACATTCAACAAAATACATGACCAGTACTCTTCACCACTCTCAAGGTCATCGAAAACAAGGAAGGACTAAGAAACTGCCACAACCAAGAGGAACATAGGAGGTATGATGACTGGATGTAATGTGGTATCTTGGGACAAAAAATGGACATTAGGGAAAGACTGCAAATCCAAATAAAAAAAGTATGGACTTTAGTTAATGATAATGTATCAATACTGATTCATTAACTGTGACAAATGTACCATAGTAATGTAAGAAATACAACCTGAGGGCTCCTTAGAAGCAAGAATGGTAAGACTTTGGCTCACTTACTTTGGACATGTCATCAGGAAAGACCGATCACTAGAAAGGGACAACATGTTTGGTAGAGAGTCAATGCAAAAGAAAGAAGCCCTCATTGAGATAGGTTGATTACAATAGCCACATCAATGGACTCAAATATACCAACGATCATGAAGATGGTGCAGAATCAGGCAACGTTTCTTTCTATTATACGTAATAAGGTCGCCATTAGTTGGAGTTGACTCAATGGCAACTAGTAACAACAACAGTCCAAGACGCTGATAATCAGGGAAACTGAGCGTGGGGTACATGGAAACATTGCATTATCTTTGAAATAGTTATGTAAATCTAAAACTGTTCTAAAATAAAAACTCATTGTAAAAAAGCAAAGCAGAAGCTAGTTCCAGGGAAAACAAAGTATCTGTTAGTTTTAGATTTGATGTTTATGCTCACTGTGTAGTGTTATCACAGTGCTGTCAGGATAAGCAGCCATGTGCTCGAAGCAGGAGAAAGAAGCAGTAAGGGGAATTTAGAATTCCAAGACAAAAATCAGCAGTGACAGTTGAGGACTTTGCCAGTCACATCACAGATGGTGTCAGATGAGTTCTGACACTGAAATTACCCAGTACCCCAAGCAGTGGGCACCTCGTGTCTAGAAACTCTCTTATTCTAGCTCTACATAGAAAGAGTTATGTCTGTGGGAGACATCTGGGAAAGAAGAAGCCAAGCTTGCAAACTTCAAATTTTTTTTAGTGAGGCCCTGGTGGGGGAAAGAGGCAAGTTGACACTTAAGGTTGCTTTTTTATGCCTATCTATTATCTCTGTATATCTGTTTCTATGGTGGATAGTTACCAAGGATGGTCCCCATCAATTTCTTCCCTCCTTGTATAGACAGGCTACTCCTCAGAGGTGGAATCTAAATCTCTTCCCGATGAATCTTGGCAAGGTAATTTAGTGACCTGCTTGACCAAGAAAATGTGAAGAAATTGACATTTTGGAACTTCTCAGATAGGGCCATAAGAAGATTTATGGTTTCTACCTGGGCCTCTTGGAATGTTTACTCTTGGTACACTCACTCATGTGATAATATCCCTCAAGACTCTCCTTCTTGGGAACCAGCTGCCATATTGTCAGGAGAGGAAGCCACGTAAAAGGTCACATGTAGGCACTCTGGTTGACAGTCCCAGCTGAACTTGAAGCCTACCTACAACCAGCATTAACTTCCAGTTATGTGAGTGATCCATCCTGGAAGTCCAGTCCAGTGGAAACATCACGATTCCAGCACCAGCTACCATGTGACAATTAAATGAGAGATTCTGAGCAATAACAGCTCAGATGAGCTCAGTCAACCTACAGATCGGTAAGAAATAATAATTTATTGTTGTTTCAAGCCACTAAGTTTTAGGGTGGTTTTTATTTCATTTAATTTTATTGTACTTCAGATGAAGTTTTATAGAACAAATAGTTTCTCATTAAACAGTACAACATATTGTTTTATGACAATGGTTAACAACCCCATGACATGTCATCACTGTCCCTTTTCAACCTTGGGTTCCTTATTACCAGCTTTCCTGTCCCCTTCTGCCTTCTAGTCCTTGTCCCTGGACTATTGTGTCCCATTAGTCACGTTTTGTTTTATGGGGCCGTCTAATCTTTGGCTGGATGGTGAACCTCAGGAGTGGCTTCATTACTGAGCTAAAAGGGTGTCTGGGGACTATACTCTCGGAGTTTCTCCAGTCTCTGTCAGGCCCGTAAGTCTGGTCTTTTTTTGTGAGTTAGAATTTTGTTCTACTTTTTTCTCCAGCTCTGTCCAGGACCTTCTGTTGTGATCCCGGTCAGAGCAGTCAGTGATGGTAGCCGGGCACCATCTAGCTGTACTGGACTCAGTCTGATGGAGGCTGTGGTAGTTGTGGTCCATTAGTCCTTTGGACTAATCTTTCTCTTGTTTCTTGTTTTCTTCATTGTCCCTTGCTGCCGAAGGGGTGAGACCAGTGGAGTATCTTAGATGGCTGCTCACAGGCTATTAAGACCCCAGATGCTACTCACCAAGGTAGAAGGTAAAACATTTTCTTTATAAACTGTGTTATGCCAATTGAGCTAGATGTTCCCCGAGATAGGGTGGTTTGTTAAACAGCAATAGATAACTGGAATAGTTCCTAAAAAAGCAAGCTGTCTAGATATTTCCCAAGGTTTGAGCAGATGACTTAGGTCTGAGAGCCAATCTATATAATCTCTGTAATGTTGGACACAACTGGAAATTAACAACATTTTCTCAATACAGTATCTATACTGAGAGTATTTAGCACTTGGTATTTAATGATGAAGGAGTCCTTGGGTGGTGCAAATGGTTTGTGGTTCAAACCAAACCTACCTAGAGGTGCCTCGGAAGACAGGCCTGGTGATCTGCCTTGAAAACAATATGGAGCCAGTCTACTCTGTATAGATGGGGTTGCCATGAGTTAGAATTAATGCAAAGGCAACTAACAACAACATTTAATGACAAACAGAATAGATTTGAATTCTATTCTCAAGATCTTATAACCCAGTGTAATAAAGCTTTTAAGGTTCACCCATACCCACACACCTACACCCACACCCCCCCACAAAAATTTTGTTTTAAAGGAATTTTAAATTAACCATATTTATTTCCAGTGTAAATACTTCCTTTACCTTCTTAGGATTACAAAACTCTATATATTTAGCCCTGGTGGTGCAGTGGTAAGAAAATCCACCAGCAGTTCCTTGGAAACCCTATAAGGCAGTTCTACTCTGTCCTATAGTGTCGCTAGGGGTCAGAATCAGCTTGACAGCATTGGGGTTTTTCTTTTTTAAAATACATGTGAGTTTTAATGAGTTTTTTTAATATGAGTTTTTTAAATATATATGGGGATTTTTTGTTTTCATTTTTAGCTGTTGCTCTTTTTTGTTACTTTCGGGTTACTACATTTTTCTGTGTTAAAAGGAAGGAAGAAAAGAAAGAAAGAAAATAAAGGAAGGAAGGAAACCATCAGGCATTTGATAGAGTAGATGGTCTTTTATACTTTATCCTTCTATATATCTGCATATGTGTACAAAAAAAAGTCATTTATCGAATCTTTACCACATATCTCAGACACTGTTCTAAGTATTTTATACACATTAACCGATTTAATACTCACAACAACCCTATGAGTTTGGCTCTGTTGTCACCTTTATTTAACAGTTGAAGAATCAGAGGCACAGAGAGTTTAAGAAATTTGCCCGAGGTTGGCTAGTAAAATGGAGTTTCAAACCTGGCCCATTTTACTCTAAAATCTGTCCTTTTAATTGGCATATTTGCTATTTATTTATTTATACACTTAACCCAGATTTATAGTTAGCTATGTATTAGTCTGAATCCACCAGCCGCTCCTTGGAAACCCCATGACTCGACGGCAATGGATTGTTGGTTACGTCTTAGTCATTGGCTTGTCATTAATTGCTCAAGGCAGTTAACTTTAGTAACAAGACCTGCATGCCTTGTGTGCATGAGTAGGAAAATGATAGATGTGTATTCTCACAGAAATGCTCAGCTTTTATAGAGAGAAGTGTTAGAAAGCAGAAAAACCAAGAATAAACAAACCAACAACAGGCTGCAGAGTCAGATGCACCTGGGTCGGAAGCTTGGCTCTGGCTCTTGGGAAAATTATGTCATCTCTGCTTAGTTTCCTTATCTGGAAAATGGGGGCACTAATGCCCTTCACCACAAGGTCATGGGAAGCAAATGTCTTTCTCTGCATCACGTACCTGTTACATAGGAGACACAGTTCAGCGTAGTGATTAAAATCTTGGGTTTTGGAGTTAGAGAGAGTAGGGCTTGAAACCTGTGCCCAAGGTCTGCTAAATATGTAAACTTGGACAAATAACTTCATAATTAATAAATTATTAATAAATTAATAAATGAGACAATGTAACACTGCTCAAATAATTGCAGTTATGATGATGCTAATGTTAGTTCTACTCTACCCGCTCCAATTTTAGGGAGAAATTGGTATGATTGTGTCAGAAGAGGTTTTTTTCCCCTCATTTAAAAAAAAAAATGAAAATATAATTTCCATAGAGTAAATCCAGCATTTTTAGTGTACAGTTCTGTGAGTTTTGACAGATGCATACACTTGTGTAATCACCACCGCAATCAAGGCATAGAGCGTTTCCCTTTCCCTCCCAAGTTCTCTCCTACTGCTCTGCAGTCAGCTCCTACCTCAACACCTAGCCCCTGGCAACCACTGGCCTGTTTTCTGTCTCTATCATTTTGCCTCTTCCAGAACATCATATAAACGAAATCATACAGTAGGTAGTATTTTGAGTCTGGCTTCTTTCCCTTAGCATAATGCGTCTGAGATTCATCTTCACTAGAGCCTTAATTACTTTTCAAAATACACTTTTTTCCCTCTGTTATATCCTGCTGGTGGTAGGAGTGGGATCTCAAAGTCCGTCTTTTACTAGAAGATAATTCCATTCTTTGGTGCGGTGAAGTACCAGAAAAAAAAAAAAGTAAATGGAAAATCAGCTTCAACAAACTTAGAATAGTGTCCTTAGACAAGCAAAACATTAATAATCTCCTTTTATTTTTCCCACAATTAAAAGAAAAGAAAAAGGTTCACTATTCTGATTTCCCCCCAATTTGTCTCATTTTATAGGAACATTAATGACCTGGCCACACAAATCGGAAGCGTCTCATTTTGACTTCAACCTCCTTGGATACCATTTTGAGCCTATTACAGCCTCCACATTTAGCTGTAATGTGATTTATATGCCCATGCTGACTCCATCCATACTGGTTGGCAATGGATTGAGATGAAGCCTGCTGAGGCGGATCCGTTGACGATAGGAGCTCAGGAAGATCAATGGGCTTAGGAAAAATGGACCATGGCCTTTTTCATGCTTTTCCTCATTTTAACTCTTGGAGACTCCAAATCTTGGCTTCTCAGGACTTACTGCAGCTCTTAAACAAGGAAATAGAGAAAAAAGGGGGCATATGGAATTGTATTTTCTTTTGATGGAATTGGGGTGGGAAATGGGGAGAGAAGGGTCAGAGATAACTAAAAGGAAATGGATGTAGCAGAGTTTGGGGGGAAATTAAAGCTATTAAACTTTTTACTGATTTATTGCAATGATTCCTCTAAACCACAAAGTGTGCTATTATTTCTAAGAATTTAGTTGGTGTCTTTATGCTTTGCTGCTACAGTGACAGCTAGTTGTTCCCCAATATCTATTCTGATGGCAATGCAGTAGACCAGTGGTAGAGATTGCTCATTCCGCAAATAATTCTGAGTGCCTACTAGGCATTTTTGGAGCCCTGGTGATGCAGCGGTTAAGAGCTATGGCTGCTAATTAAAAGGTTGGTGGTTCAGATCCACCAGCCACTCCTTAGAAACCCTATGGGGCAGTTCTGCTCTGTCTTGTGAGGTCACTATGAGTTGATTCAACAGCAATGGGATATAGAGAGTTCAATTTTAAGCAAAACAGCTATGCCCTCTGTCCTCGTGGAGTTTACAAGCTAGTGGAACTTTGTGGACATCTTATGAATGGATGATAACCTTCCAGGCCTCTAAAGGTGCCCACGATCCATGTAAGCTCCCTCCATATTACAACACTCATTTTGATAAGAGGAGGATGTTAGGAAAATATGGGAAGTCGTGTGTTTGGTTTGAAACATGAAAGAACAAGACTCTAGAGACTTTGAAAGTTTAATATTATCAGCCAAAGAAACTCCTAGATAAACAGAAAGTGTAAAACCTATCTTTGTTTCATTCTACCTCATTATATCCTTATACCTGGCTCATTTCTGAAAGGATTTGAGGTGACTTATGAAATACAGAACATATACCAAGAAACACACACACAACATACAGACACACACACACACACACACACACACGAGAACAAAAAAGCAAAAGAAAAGGTGATTTCCCAATTGAATTAAGGGAAAACCAGAGTAGTTAAATTGAAATATTGGAGTAAAGTTAGAATAAAGTAAAATTAGTACAGCTAGAATTCTAAATGCATACCATAAGAAGTGTATTCCTCCCTAAGGGACTGAATTGCTGGGCAGAGGGCTGTGGGGACCATGGTCTTGGGCAAAATCCAGCTCAATCGGCATAACACAGTTTATAAAGAAAATGTTCCACATTCTACCTTGGTGAGTAGCGTCTGGGGTCTTAAAAGCCTGTGAGCAGCCATCTAAGATACTCCATTGGTCTCATCCCTTCAGGAGCAAGGGAGAATGAAGAAAACTAAAGACACAAGGAAAAGATTAGTCCAAAGGACTAATGGACCACAGCTACCACGGCCTCCACCAGACTGAGTCCAGTACAGCTAGATGGTGCCCAGCTACCACCACTGACTGCTCTGACTGGGATCACAACAGAGGCTCCTGGGCAGAGCTGGAGAAGGATGTAGAACAAAATTCTAACTCACAAAAAAAAGACCAGATTTACTGGCCTGACAGACTGGAGAAACCGCGAGAGTATGGCCCCCGGACACCCTTTTAGCTCAGAGGTGAAGTCACTCTTGAGGTTCACCATTCAGCCGGGGATTGGACAGCCTTATAAAACCAAATGGGACTAATGAGGCACAGCAGTCCAGGGACAAGGACTAGAAAGCAGTAAGGGACAAGAAAGCTGGTGATAGAGAACCCAAGGTTGAGAAGGAACAGTGTTGACATGTCATGGGGTTGTTAACCATTGTCATAAGGCAGTATGTGTACTAACTGTTTAATGAGAAACTATTTGTTCTGTAAACCTTCATCTAAGGTACAAAAAAAAAAGATTTATCTATGTGAGACCAAATTGACAACAGCAACTCAAAAGGTTTGATGGGAAGCCTAGGGGGCAGTGAGTTGAAGATAATGGTGATGGAATAATTTGGAAAAGGATAGTGAGAATATCAGCACAACTGGAAGAATGTAATCAATGTCACTGAATTGTACATGTAGCAATTTCTGAAATGGTATATCTTTGGCTATGTATATTTTCACCAAATAAAAAAAAAAAAAGGTCCTCCACGGTCGAGAAGGGAAAGTGTTGACATGTCGTGGGGTTGTTATCCAATGTCATAAAACAATTTGTGTATTGACTGTTTAATGAGAAACTATTTGTTCTGTAAACCTTCACCTAAAGTACAATTAAAAATAAAAAAAGAAGTGTATTCCATACAGATGTATGTTTGTGAGAGGTGGGTCACAAATTTGGGTTTGCTCTGATTCAACCAAAACCAAACCCACTGCCATTAAGTCCATTCCGACTCACAGCGACCCTATAGGACAGAGTAGAAATGCCCCATAGGGTTTCCAAGGAGCATACGGTAGATTTGAACTGCCAGCCTTTTGGTTGGCAGTCAAACTCTTAACCACCACGCCACCAGTTTCCTTGCTCTGATTAGTAGCAGGAAAAAAGAATGGTCACATGATTCACAGCACAAATACAATAAAAGCAAACCAGCTACTTGGAAGAAGCAAAAAACTGTTGTTGGTATTGAAACATTGGAGAAATTTCTTCTATAGGTCCCTTGAGGAAATCATAAAGTTGGTGTTAATGTAAGTAAATATCCATTTTTATTGTCAGACTTATTGCCTGCAGTAACTTAAACAGAGGAGATTTGTAAAGGGGACATTTATGAACATGCTTATTTTCCAATGCTTTCTGATGCCATCTGCTCCTATATGGCCAAACTTCTCTAGATATTTACCTGTAAAGATAGGGAGTGTGGCTTCTTGGGAGCACCAGCAGACAAATAGTTACAGAGCTTGCCAGCCTCCAGCCTGGTCCCAGAAGCTCTGGCTATAGGAGACTGTTCTGGTGGGTTCTCTTCCTGCCCAGGCCCCAAGAATAGAGCTTGTTGGTTACAATATTACAGGTGACCCAAGTCGTCTTGGCCATGCCAATGGCTACATTCCTCTTCTACTCACAGAAGCTCCTGAATGCTGCAGCTGACATTCTGCTTATGCCTTGGCTTCCACGAGATCATCCATTCTAATGGTCCTCAACACCTCTTCTTCGGTCTCCACCTTGTGTCATCCATGTTGACTTGTAGTAGCTGGCTTGCTGCTCAGCACCCATATCTTCTATAGATTATAGGATAAAGGTGTTTCTCCCTCCTAAACTAAGTTCTGAAATAAAGCCAGAAACCCATCATCTTGTGCTCCCAGCTTCCTGAAGTCTTGCCACCAGTGCACTTTTTCATTAGTCTGTTTTTTTTTAGGCCCCGAAGTCTGCTTCTTTTTAGGAACTTAGCATAGGCTCCCAGAAGACTCTCTCAGAAGCCAATATTAGATGCAGACGAGACTGTTCTGCATCTGAACACTTTCTTTCCCCAAAGCTCAGCCAAGGCTATCAGATCAAACTTATGAGCCCTGACCCTCTCTTTCTTGGGGCAGGGGCTATAGCCATGTCTCTCTCCCATCTGCCTGGGGGTCTTAGCTGTAGAGTTTCCACCATCATTCCCAACCAATCATTATTTTATCTCTTAGGAGACTGATCTCAATAAAATCATAGCTGGCCTGCCCCTTCTGCCCACCTGGGTAGATCAGGATATATTCGAATTCAACCAATTCAGCAATCAAATATTTCTTGAGTGTACTTGATGTGCTAGGCACTGCTCCAGGCACTTGGAAGGAGTGATAAACTGAACAGAGTTAGCCCCTTCCTTTAGAGTTGATAATTAAGTAGCACTTTCAGTAGGTTAGCAGGCTAGACACTCTTTGGGACTCACTAGATACAGAATTTCAGAATGGAAGGTTCTTCCACTGTTCCTTTAGTTTCTGATTTCGGCATTTACCTGACTGGTTGTAATTAGACAGAGGTAGGTATTATCTTTTGAAATATTACAGCAAATATGATGTAGTAGCTTAATTTTAAGGACCCCTGGTGGTGCAGTGGTTAAAGCTCTTGGCAGCTAACCGAAAAGTCGGCGGTTTGTACACACCAGCTGCTCCGAGGGAGAAATATGTGTCAGTCTGCCCCCATAAAGATTTACAGCCTTGGAAACCCTATGGGGCAGTTCTACTCTGTCCTATAGGGTTGCTATGAGTCTGAATTGACTTGGGGGTAACGGGTAGCTTCTTTTAGTATCATTTTCCACTGCTTGATAACTTGCACCAGTGGTACAATTTTCTATACAACACATATCCCTTCTTCTTCCTGAAGCCTGTTTCTTACTGGTCTGGCTAGATAAATGAGATGACAACTCAATGTCCTTTATAGAGAATAATGGTTAAGAACATATATGTATTGTGTCCACAATTAGAATCTTGGTACTGGGGCTGACCTTAGGTGGTTTATTCATCTTTACTAGGACTTAGTTTTCTCATGTGTACAATGGATGGAAATAATTGTACCTTCCTCCCTCAAAGGGTTGTTGAAATGAGATACCACAGGTAAGGAACCCAGTCCTTAGAAAGCAGTCAATAAATAATCTCCATTATTATTACTTAATAACAACCATAGCATTCTAAAACTCAAGAGAATCTTAGAAATCACCTATTTATACATAGTTGATACTGTTCTTTTTTTTTTATTTTACTTTAGATGAAGGTTTACAGAACAAACTAGCTTCTCATTAAACAATTAGTACACATATTGTTTTGTGATATTGGTTACCAACCCCATGACATGTCAACACTCTCCCTTCTCCACCTTGAGTTCCCAATCACCAGCTTTATTGTCCCCTCCTGCCTTCTACTCTTGGTGCCTGGGCTGGTGTGCCCCTTTAGTCTCATTTTGTTTTATGGGCCTGTCTAATCTTTGGCTGAAGGGTGAACCTCAGGAGTGACTTCATTACTGAGCTAAAAGAGTGTCTGAGGGCCATATTCTCAGGGTTTCTCCAGTCTTTGTCAGGCCAGTAAGTCTGGTCTTTTTTTTGTGAGTTAGAATTTTGTTCTACATTTTTCTCCAGCTCTGTCTGGACCCTCTATTGTGATCCCTGCTCAGTCTGGCAGAGGCTGTGGTAGTTGTGGTCCATTAGCCCTTTGAACTAATCTTTCCCTTGTGTCTTTCGTTTTCTTCATTATCCCTTGCTCCCAATGGGGTAAGACCAGTGCAGTATCTTAGATGGCCGTCACAAGCTTTTAAGACTCCAGAGGCTACTCACCAAAGTAGAATGTAGAACATTTTCTTTATAAACTATGTTACACCAATCGAGCTAGATGTTCCCCCAGACCATGGTCCCCAGAGCCCTCAGCCTAGTAATTCAGTCCCTCAGGGAGTTTGGAAGTGTCTATGGAGCTTCCAAGACCCTGCCTTGGTGATACTGTTCTTTGATATCATTTTTCTCCAGGCTAAACAAAAAGGTTTCTGATTGTACTTTGCATTGTTACCTGACTACACATTTTGCCTTAAATATTTCAAGTTGAAGAATACTGGAAGCTTAAGTAGGTTAAAAAATAAGCTTGGATTTGGCACCTATTAAAAAATGTTTCCTGACAAGGCTCTAATGAAAGTAAAAATAGCTCTAAGAGAGTGTTTTACACCAAGCTGATTCACATCCTAGTTAAAAGTGATCACAATGTTTATGCCAGTCATTAACCTGGTTTCCATTTCAGATGGGAAATGGCTCACGTAAGCAATATTTTCATTCATCTTTCTTCTCATTTGGTATCGCACAGGACATTGCAAGGCTGGACTGGGGTTGTGCCAGGGGAACTTTCAGAGAAATCAGTAGGCTGGACTCTAATTCACACTAGAGAGCTTGGGGATGGAGGGAGTCACTAGCAATTCATATGGGAGATACCAAGACTAAGGAATTGGTTGTAGAATACAGTTTTGAGGTTAAGGAGCCAAGTCTCTGAGAAAGTAGACAAGCTAATAAGCATCCAAGAAGTTGGTCTGTTTCAGAGTTTATTCTCACCAACTGCATATTTCATCCTAAGACTATTTTTATTGGGTGAACACAGGCATGTGGGATCATGGCTGTGAATCAATCATCTAAAAGGTACGGCCTACGTCCTGAACCTTTCTAGGGAAGCAGGGAAAACTTTCAAAAAGCCACATCAAATAATTCAGTGAACATCAACATCCATACTCCACTCAAGATTGAACTATCAAGAAAAACCTATTAGAATTTCGAGAGAGGCGTGGTAAACATGGCAGACTAGTTAGACGCTTCCTATATCCCTCTTATAACAAAGACCTGGAAAAACAAGTGATTTGGTTCTATGTGAACATCTGGCAGCCCTGAACAAGGCAAGGGTAAGAAATCCATCTGAGTCATACCAGAGAGGAAGACCGTTTGGAAGAGGTGAGGAGCGCCAGAGCCGCCGCGGCGATACTGCAGAGACACAACCACACCGGGCCGTGGTGAAGCAGGCAAACAGTTGTGCCGTGCACACTCCAGAAGCAGTTTCCACATCGAGAGAGACCCGGCAGCAGAGATTCTGCTTGGACACTCTGAACCAGTGAAGAGCAGCTCCCAAGAGGCTAGGATTAGGATAAGTACATGTGTGCACCCTTTCATGGTGATTTAAAAAAAAAAAGCCCATTTGGGAAAAAACCTCTCTCCCTTTTACCTCCTACCTCCGTGCTCTGCACCAGATCTGGGAAAAACCTCTCTCCCTTTCATCTCCTCCCTCTGTTCTCTGCACCGGATTTGGGAAAAACCTCTCTTCCTTTTACCTCCTCCCTCCCCGCTCTGCACTGGGAGTCCACTGGGCCGGAAGTGGATCCCAAAAGGTGCCCTGACCCATTCTCCTGGCGTTGGAGAGGGAACGAATAAGCTGCTGGCTCCCCTAGGCCAGGAACACAGGGTCAGCACAGCTCCTTTGCTGGCCATAGAAATCAGGGGTCCACAGACTCTGAGTGCCATACACCCCTGTATAGACTTGTGGGGACCCATCTCAACAGCGTTAGCCCTCGCTACCACAGTAAAACAGGGCAAACATCTGAAGTTTAACTTCAACTGCTTCAGCTGTGAACGGGCAGATTTGTGATCTTCGAAACAGCCCTGCCCCTCAAGTAGGCACCTTTATTGACCTGCAGCAGGGTCTTGAGGACTGGTGGTAGCTGCTAAAGTGCCTAGTTACCTGCTACAGGAGTTCAAGAAAAAGTGGTGCCCTCGAGTGTTTTCAGCCAACATACTGGGGCGCTCTTAGCCCGGCTGCAAAACTCACCTACCTATTCACCCTAGAGAATAGGGACATGCTTTTCTTTCAGAATCTCAGGGGCAGCCATCAGCCCTCTGCCTGGCTCAGCGCGTGATCCCCTACCACAGCCAGAGTCCAGTGCCTGCACCAATCACCCATGCCTCTCTAGGACTGGGGGTGACAGCCTGCATCACACACTTGGTGACCGACTGCCTGCACACCCGAGCTGATCCCATATAGGAAATTTTAACGGACTCCGGCATGCACATGCTTAGTTACAGAACTAACTACCTGGTGACAGGACATTAGAGATCAAAAGGTGTCAAAAATCAAACTAGTGCACACGAGCAGCCTATTTGGGCATATCAAAACAAAACAAAATAAGAAGTTAGGTCTCACTAAGCAAACACAAAATAAAATCATAATAAATTATTGATGGCTCAGAGACAACAGTCAATATCAAGTCACATAAACAGGCAGTCCATGATGGCTTCAGTAAGCTCCCAAAATAAAGAATCAATAAATTCCATGGAGGAAGAGAACTTCTTGGAATTACCAGAGACAGAATACAAAAGATTAATATACAGAACTCTTCTAGAAATAAGAAAGGAAACATACAGACACAGTAGTAGCGGAACTTAAAAAAGTTATTCAAGAACATAATGTCAAATTTAATAGGCTGCAAGAATCCATAGAGAGACAGCAATCAGAAATTCAGAAGATTAACAATAAAATTTCAGAATTAGACAACTCAATAGAAAGTCATAGGAGCAGAAGTAAGGCAGCAGAAGTTAGAATTAGTGACATTGAAGATAAAGCTCTTGACGCCAACTTATTTGAGGAAAAATCAGATAAAAGAATTAAAAAGAATGAAGAAACTGTAAGAGTCATGTAGGACTCTATCAAGAGAAATAACCTATGAGTGACTGGAGTACCAGAACGGGGGGGGGGGGGGGAATAACAGAAAATACAGAAAAAATTGTTTAAGATTTGTTGACAGAAAACTTTCCTGATATCATGAAAGATGAGAAGATATCTATCCAAGATGCTCATCGAACCCCACATCAGGTAGAATCCAAAAGAAAGTCACCAAGACATATTATAATCAAACTTACCAAAACCAAAGATGAAGAGAGAATTTTAAGAGTGGCTAGGGATAAAAGAAAAGTCATCTACAAAAGACAGTCAATTAGAATAAGCTCAGACTACTCAGCAGAAACCATGCAGGCTAGAAGGCAATGGGATGACATATTTAAAGCCTTGAAGGAAAAAACTGTCAGCCAAGAGTTATATATCCAGCAAAACTGTCTCTCAAATATGATGGTGAAATTAGGGCATTTCCAGATAAATAGAAGTTCAGGGAATTTGCAAAAACCAAACCAAAATTACAAGAAATACTAAAGGGAGTCCTATGGTTAGATAATCAATAACACCAGCTAACAACGCAAGACTAGAACACAGGACAGAGCAACAAGATATTGACTCAGATATGGAAATCAAAATTACATCAAAGCTAAAACATTGAAAAGAGGGAAACAGATATCAATATGTAAAAAAAAAAGAAAAAGATAATATTAAAACAAAAAAAGAGGGACTTAAAAAATGGAGACATTGATTTTCTATATGGAGGGGACATTAAGGTGATATAAAGTAATAAAAGACTGGTGTAAACTTAGAAAATTAGGGGTAAATATTAAGGTAACCACAAAGGAATCTAACAATCCTACGAATCAAAATAAAAAAGTAGAAAAACATAAAGACCCAGCAAACACAAAATCTACAACAAAGAAAAAGATGAAAAAAAATACATAAAGAAAAATGACTCAGCACAGAAAATTGAGGAGAACAAAGAAACTGTGAACAACACACAAAAAGAGATACCAGGATGACAGCACTAAACTCATACCTATCTATAATTACACTGAATGTAAACAGACTTCATTCATGAATAAAGGGACAGAGAGTGGCAGATTGGATAAAAAAGCATGATCCATCTATATGCTGCCTACAGGAGACGCACCTTAGACTTAAAGACACAAACAGGCTAAAACTCAAAGGATGGAAAAAATATATCAAGCAAACAACACTCAAAAAAGAGCAGGAGTGACAATATTAATCTCTGACAAAATAGACTTTAAAGTCAAATCCACTACAAAAGATAAGGAAGGGCACTATATAATGATTAAAGGGTCAATACACCAGGAGGACATAACTATAATAGATATTTACACACCCAACAACAGTGCTCCAAAATACATAAAACAAACTCTAACAGCTCTGAAGGGAGAGATAGACAGCTCCACAATAGTAGTAGGAGACTTCAACACGCGACTTTCAGTGAAGGACAGAACATCCAGAAAGAAGCTCAACAAAGACACAGAAGAGCTAAATGCTACAATCAACCAACTTGATCTCATAGACATATACCGAACTCTGCACCCAACAGCAGCCAAGTATACTTTCTCTTCCAATGCACATGGAACATTCTCCAGAATAGACCACATATTAGGCCAGAAAGCAAGCCTTAACAAAATCCAAAACATCAAAATACCACAAAGCATCTTTTCTGACCATAAAGCCATAAAAGTGGAAATCAACAACACAAAAAGCAAGGAAAAAAAATCAAACACATGGAAATTGAACAACACCTTGCTCAAAAACTACTGGGTTATAGAAGAAATTAAGGATGGAATAAAGAAATTCATAGAATCAAACGAGAATGAAAACACATCCTACCAGACCCTTTGGGACACAGCAAAAGCAGTGCTCAGAGGTCAGTTTATAGCAATAAATGCACACATCCAAAAACAAGAAAGGCTCATAATAAAAGCACTAACCCTACAAGTGGAACAAGTAGAAAGAGAGCAGCAAAAGAAGCCTACAGGTGCCAGAAGGAAGGAAATAATAAGAATTAAGCAGAATTAAATGAAATAGAGAACAGAAAAACAATTGAAAGAGTTAACAAGTCCAAAAGCTGGTTCTTTGAAAAGATCAACAAAATTGATAAACCATTGGCCAAAGTGACAAAAGTAAAACTGGAGAGGAAGCAGATAACCCATATAAGAAATGAGATGGGTGATATCACAACAGACCCAACTGAAATTAAAAGAATCATAACAGAATACTATGAAAAATTGTACTCTGACAAATTTGAAAACCTAGAGGAAATGGACAAATTTCTAGAAACTTACTACCTACCTAAATTAGCACAAATAGAGGTAGAACAACTAAATAAACCCATAATAAAAGAAGAGATTGAAAAGGTTATTAAAAAACTGCCAACAAAAAAAAGCCCTGGCCCGGATGGCTTCACTGAAGAATTCTACCAAACTTTCAGAGAAGATACAACACCACTTCTACTAAAGGTATTTCAGAGCACAGAAACGGATGGAATACTCCCAAACTCATTCTATGAAGCCAGCATAACCCTGATACCAAAACCAGGTAAAGACACCACAAAAATAGAAAATTACAGACCGATATCCCTCATGAACATTGATGCAAAAATCCTCAAAAAAATTTTAGCCAATAGAATTCAGCAACATATCAAAAAAATAATTCACCACGACCAAGTGGGATTTATATCAGGTATCCAGGGATGGTTCAACATTAGAAAAACAATCAATGTAATCCATCACATAAATAAAACAAAAGACAAGAACCACATGATCTTATCAATCGTGGCAGAAAAGGCATTCGACAAAGTCCAACACCCGTTCATGATAAAAACTCTCAAAAAAATAGGAATAGAAGGGAAATTCCTCAGTATAATTAAGGGCATTTATACAAAACCAATAGTCAACATCATCCTGAATGGAGAGACTTTGAAAGCATTCCCCTTGAGAACAGGAACCAGACAAGGATGCCGTTTATCACCACTATTATTCAACATTGTGCTTGAGGTCCTAGCCAGAGCAGTTAGGCTAGAAAAAGAAATAAAGGGCATCCAAATAGGTAGGGAAGAAGTCAAAGTATCTCTATTTGCAGATGATATGATCTTATATGCAAGGAATCCACAAGAAAACTACTGGAACTAATAGAAGATTTCAGCAAAGTTTCAGGATACAAGATAAACATTCAAAAATCAATTGGATTCCTTTACACCAACAAAGAGAACCTCGAAGAGGAAATCACCAAATCAATACCATTTACAATAGCCCCCCAAAAGATAAAATACTTAGGAATAAACCTAACCAGAAATGTAAAAGATCTTTACAGAGAAAACTACAAGACACTACTGCAAGAAACTGAAAGAACCTGCATAAGTGGAAAAATATACCTTGCTCATGGATAGGTAGACTCAACATAGTGAAAATGTCAATTCTACCCAAAGCAATCTACAGATACAATGCAATCCTGATCCAAATTCCAGCAACGTTTCTTAATGAGATGGAGAAACAAATCACCAAATTCATATGCAAAGGGAAGAGGCCCTGGATAAATAAAGCACTACTTAAGAAGAAGAACAAAGTGGGAGGCCTTACACTACCTGATCTTAGGACCTATTATACTGCCATGGTAGTCAAGACAGCCTGGCACTGGTACAATAACAGATATATAGACCAATGGAACAGAGTTGAGAATCCAGATGTAAGCTCATCCACCTATGAGCAGCTAATATTTGGCAAAGGCCCAAAGTCCATTAACTGGGGAAAAGACAGTCTCTTTAACAAATGGTGCTGGCATAATTGGATATCTATATGCAAAAAAATGAAACAAGACCCATATCTCACACCATGTACAAAAACTAACTCAAAATGGATCAAAGACTTAAATATAAAATCGAAAACGATAAAGATCATGGAAGAAAAAATAGGGACAACGCTAGGAGCCCTAATACATGGCATAAACAGAACACGAACCATAAGTAACAATGCACAAGCACCAGAAGAGAGACTAGATAAATGGGAGCTCCTAAAAATCAAACACTTATGCTCATCCAAAGACTTCACCAAAAGAGTGAAAAGACAACCTACAGACTGGGAAAAAATTTTTGGCTGTGACAAATCCGATCAGCATTTAATCTCTAAAATCTATAAGATACTGCAAAACCTCAACAGCAAAAAGACAAATAACCCAATTAAAAAATGGGCAAAGGATATGAACAGGCACTTCACCAAAGAAGATATTTAGGTGGCTAACAGACACATGAAGAAATGCGCACGATCATTAGTCATCAGAGAAATGCAGATCAAAACTACAATGAGATATCATCTCACCCCAACAAGGCTAGCATTAATCCATAAAACACAAAATAACAAATGCTGGAGAGGTTGTGGAGAGACTGGAACACCTATACACTGTTGGTGGAAATGTAAAATGATACAACCACTTTGGAAATCGATTTGGCGCTTCCTTAAAGAGCTAGAAATAGAAGTACCATACGATCCAGCTATTCCGCTCCTTGGAATATATCCTAGAGAAACGAGAGCCCTCACACGAATAGATGCATGCACACCCATGTTCATCGCAGCACTGTTCACAATAGCCAAAGGATGGAAGCAACCTAAGTGCCCATCAATGGACGAATGGATAAACAAACTATGGTATATCCACACAATGGAATATTACGCAACAATAAAGAACAATGATGAAGCTGTGAAACATCGTATAACTTGGTGGAAGCTAGAACTTATTATGCTGAGTGAATTTAGTCAGTCACAGAAGGACAAATACTATATAAGACCACTATTATAAGAACTCAAGAAAAGGTTTAAACACAGAAGAAAACATTCTTTGATGGTTACAGGGGTGGGGAGGGAGGGTGAGGGTTATTCACTAACTAGATAGTAGATAAGAATCATCTTAGGTGAAGGGAAGGACAGCACACACTACAGGGGAAGCCAGCACAACTGGACTAAACCAAAGCTAAGAAGTTTCCTCAATATAATCAAATAGTTTGAGAGACAGAGTAGCAGGGATGCGGGGTCTGGGGACCATGCTTTCAGGGGACATCTATGTCAATGGGCATAACAAAATATTAAGAAAGTGTTCTGCATCCTCCTTTGGTGAGTGGCATCTGGGGTCTTAAAAGCTTGCAAGCGGCCATCTGGTCTCTCCATCACCCCAGAACTAAAACAATTTCCGAGGCCAACTCTTCAAACAGGGTTTGGACTGGACTGTGGGACATAAAGTGATACTTGTGAAGAACGTGCCTGTTAGACAAGTAGATATAAGAGAGCAAAGAGGCGGCTTCGGTCCAGAGGTGAGAGGTAAAGGCACAGAGAGTTAGGAGCTGGTTGAACGTTCATGGGGAATCAGGGGTGGAGGGGAGGAGTGTACTGTCGCAGAATGGGGTGAGCGGTTGGGGTCTCATAACAATGTATGTTAAAAAAAAATTCTGTATGGGAGACTAACTTGAAATGTAAACTTCATTTAATTACAACAATTAAAAAAAAAAAAAAGAATTCTAGAATCAAGAGGAGCTTCCCATCTCCTTGCAGCCCTCAAATAAAAAGTTCAAACATGGTCACTGTCCACAAGATCATTCCATCGTTACTAAGCTCATTCAAAGAAAAACACTTTTTTACATTGAGTTGAAACATGTTTCCTTGTGACTTCTGTATACTCAGTGATTCTATTTCTTGTTTTTTTGGGGGGGTGAGGGGGAAGTTAATTTCCACAATGCTTGGTAAAGGAACATATTATGCCTGGAAACTTTCTACCTTTCATATTTTTCTTTCTCTTCAGAGCCTATCTGACATCTCCTGAGAGAACTTTGAAGGTTGAGACAGGAGGAGACCCTATATCCTTTATAAAAATTTGGGATTGATGACCATTTTTTTCCTGCATTTTAGAAAATTCCATACCAGAAAAGAGAGAATCAGAGAACTAAAGGGCTAGACAGAGCTTCAAGAGATGATATTTAACGTTGTGTACAAAAGCAAAACAAGCAGAACAAAAATGGCATTGACAAAATCACAATGTTATTCTTACTAGAATTGCTAAAATTTAAAAAGACTAACGTTACCAAGTATTGTCAAAGATGGGGAGAAACAGGAACTCTCATATGCTGCTGGTGGGGATGTATCCACCGAAGCTGATCATAAAGCCTATGACTCAACAGTTTCACTCCTAGGTATGGACCCAACAGAAACGTGTAGATGTGTGCTTCAAAAGACATATGCAAGAATGTTCACAGCAGTGCTATTCATAATAGCCCCCAAATGGGAAATCACCAAAATGTCCATCAACAATATATGTATAAATAATTCATTGGTATACTCATGCAATGGAATAATTTATGGCAATGAAAATGAATACTGCTACATGAAACAACATGAATGAATGTCACAAACATAATGATGAGTGAAAGAAGCCAAAGAAGCCAGGACCAAAACAGTACATGCTGCATGGTTCCATTTACACGAAGGTCACAAAACGGTAAAACTGACTGACAGTAATAGAAGTCAAGATACTGGTTGACTTTGGAGAGTTGGACAGTGACCGACAGGGGAATGAGAAAGATTTTTGGTAATGTTCTCATTCTTCACCTGGGTGCTGGTTACATGGGCATGTTGATGCTGTGAGAGTTCATTGAGCTATATACTTAAGATGTGAGTGCTTTTCCATATGTATTTTTTAAAATAAAGATGTGTACTTCAAAAATGATGACTATAAATTTTAAATATCATGTGTGCTCTATGTAAGTACTGCATGGAACAAGTGTAATTATTTGTGGGGTATTTGAGTGGTAAGGTTTAGAATATTTATTTGTGGCATTTTGTTTTACAATATTACTTTTGCAATAGATAATTAAAATTAAAAAGAGACTGTTTAATATATTTACTTGCCTCCTGCTGGACTCAAATTTAGACAGGTTGGACAGGCAAATGGAAGCAGGACAAGCTAGCTGTGGGTGATGACTATAGCCTGTTACCAACGAGTTGATTCCAACTCATAGAGACCCTGTAGTAGCATATAGTATATGACTGTAGCATATGATAATAAATTCTGTAATGACATCCCTTTGTAATACAAAACTTTATGCTGTGCTAACTTACTCATTGAGTTACTGAGACAAAAGCCGCCTATCCAAGAATCGTAGGGTGTCAGTTACGGAGAGAGCCTTAGAGTTTACTGAATCTATCTCCCTTATACAGTAAAACCTGCCAAAGCCAGAACCCGTATAAAGTGGAAACCTGTCAGAGAAGGAGAACTCAAATATTTTCCACTGAAGGAATGACAGAAAAGTGGTAAGACTGCACCCTGTCAAAGGTGGAAAACTTGCGAGACCTGGAAAAACAAGGCCGTCCCGTCGAGTTCCGGCTCTCACAGGTTTGATAAAGAAAGAGCAAAGTTACAGTGTCACACACATTGATGATGGCAGAATCAGAACAAGAATTCAGGTTTCTTGACTCTTAGTCCAGTGCTCTTCTTCTGGATCAGCCACTGGTTGCCCCTTTGCAAAACTCAGACACAGACCAGGGCCAGGGGGGAAAAAACGCTCACTGGGTAGATAGTTCGCAAAAGTGTTCTTAATTCTCCACTCCTTGAGGTAACACTCGTCTGTAATGCGACTTTGCAACTTCTCCTATCAAGAGACACAAGAGTATTGAAACTGGGGTGGGCCATGTGACTTGCTCTGACCAACAGAAATGAGACAGAAATCATGGGCCAGTTGTAAGCATAGGACTCAAGAAGCTTTGAGCAATTTAGCTCCGTCCCTTGGAAGTCTGCCAGCTGCCAGCTAAACAAGCCTGAGCTAGCCTGCTGGAAGACGAGAGACTACATGGAGCAAAGATAAGCTGTTCCAGCCCGCAGCCGATTTGGCAGCTGACCATAGATGCACGGGTGAGCCCAGCTGAGATCGAAACTTCCCTGCCAAGCTCCTGTCTAGAGGCAAGATAAGAGGGCAGAAAGGGATAGGAACTGGTTGAATGGACTCGTGAAATCCAGGGTGGAAAGGAGGGTGCTGTCACATTATAGGGATAGCATCTAGGGTCACATAACAATGTGTATATAAATTTTTGTACGAGAAACTAACTTGAGCTGTAAATTTTCACTTAAAGCACAAATACATACATATATATATATATAAACAACTTCCCAGCCAAGCCTAGCCCCAATTGCCGAGTCACAGAATTGTGCATTAAATAAATGATTGAGTTTTAAGACACCAGGTTTTGGGGTGATTTGGTATACAGCAAAATCCACCAGGCTGGACATCACATCAACTGACCATTTTAAGGCATGTCTCAACTGCAGTAGCGCTGAAAATTGGTGTTCTTTTTCTCCCATTTTAAAAGAGAATGCTTCTTAGAATGAAAGGTACAAATTCTAAGGAGGCAAAGAAGAATTGGTATTTACAACATCTTTTGAAACATTTCCAACGTCTTTGGAGCCCTGGTGGCGTAGTGGTTAAGAGCTCGGCTGCTAACAAAAAGTTCAGCAGTTCGAATCCACCAGCCACTGCTTGGAAACCCTACGGGTTCTACTCTGTCCTATAGGGTCATTATGAGTCGGAATCCACTCATTGGCAATGGGTTTGTTTGTTTTTCAAACAAAACCTGGCCACTTTCCCCCATCCCTGGTAAGACCTCCTGAGGATATTTGACACTGCACAACACTCTGGTGTCCCTTTATTTCTGTTCTCCATCTCCCTCAAGACAAACAAATCCAAATGCTGTACACTTCCTACCACTTTCCCTTCTTCCTGCACCATCACTCAGGGATGAGATGGATCTTTCCCCCTTCAGACCCATTTTCTTAGGATTGCTATTTGTTGTAAAGCAGTGTCACTCGTGACTGCCCCCGTCATGATCAGAAGTTCAGCGCTGCACCCTCAGAAGCACTGGCCGGTGTGGCATATGCCTTGCAGAAATGTCCTCTGTGGCTGCAGACAAACAATTGAGCTAAGGTGTATTTTTTCAAGAGCAATCTGTATTCACTCTGACCTTTTCCTGCTTGTCTGTCCACTCCTAGAACTCTGTGTGTGCTCTGACCGTGACCGTGGCCCTAAGCCAGAGGGAGGGAAGCCTCACCATATTGTTGTCAGAGAAGATAAGCAGTGGCCCACATGAAAGGGAAATGCTCCAGGATTTGCGGGCCGCTGAGGCTGCGAGACACTCTTCCGATGCAGCTAGCGAGGACTAGTGAAAGCAACGAGCCCCACGCTGGTTAGTGAATCTCAGGCGCTCAACACCCAGGTGGGAGGGTGGCTGAGAAGCAAGCCAACTGCAGTGGCTTCCATTTCCTTTTTTAAGACACACACACACACACACACAAACACACGCACACACACGCACCCAACACTGTCTCCATTTCAACACGTGACAGCTTTTAGGAGTGGAGTTGCTGCTATGCAAGATTAATAAAAAAATGGTTACCAGTGACTTTGGTTCCCATATATGTGTATGTATGTTTGTTTATCTTCATGGCTTGATGCTTTCATTTCCACGTGACAAACCCACGTGGAGCACCTACTGTGTGCAAGGCAGTGTGCTGAGTACTATCATGAGGGCACAAGAGAGGGCTATCAACTGCCTGCAAGGTGGTAAGAGTCTATTAAAGTTCAGAGAGCAATCTGGGTAAGCAAAGCAGTGTATTATAAAATAGTCTATTCCAAAGGGAAATGTGGTGGACCCGAATGTTTCTTTTCGTGGGAAATCCTTATTCTGTTAATGTATGGACTTTCCATTCTCTTGATTACTTATTGGTTGGAAACCTCTCTCTTCCAGTCAACTCTGACACCAATGGACTGACCCAAGAGGGGGGACACCTCAGGAGACAGGGCTCCACTGGACTACGTGGTTGTCAAGAATGAAAGGGAGTGGTTCGAACATATGGGTGAACGCAAACGCCATCTGTGAGACAGTGTTGGAGGAGGAAAACAGAATCAGCCATCTACTACACAATCTGGATACACAAAATGCAAACTTTTAGTCTCTGTTTAAAGTTTGTCTTTGCTACTCTTCTCCTCCCACCTTTACTTTTGAATTACTTCTTACTCTTCCATGCTATGGGGTCACACTTGGACTCTTCTTCATGAATATGTGCTCTCCTCACCTGCCAAGTTACCTCCGTTACTCCGCGGAAACAGTCCGGAACTAATTTAGTATCCCTCCACCCTTCATAGAGCGGGGTGAATTAGAAAACAAAACAAAACAAAAACAAAAACTGGAAAACCAGACCAATTTTAACTTCTCATATTTCTATCCCAACCCTCCCTCCCCGGGAAAGAAAAGCTAAATTTACGTTTCTGGCGATCCACTGAAATTGATTATGAGGACATTGGGTGAGTAGGTAGGTG
Organism: Dugong dugon; assembly: GCA_030035585.1. Taxonomy (NCBI): domain Eukaryota; kingdom Metazoa; phylum Chordata; class Mammalia; order Sirenia; family Dugongidae; genus Dugong; species Dugong dugon. Next base: position 11,856,229 of record CM057480.1, on the reverse strand, counting down.
GGTGAATTAGATGATGAGGAAAGGCAAGAAGCTTTGGAGGAGTCCTGGAGCTCTGGTGGAGTCCTGGAGCTCTGGTGAGGTTCCTCAAGACTGAGAGGGGACGCGGTGTGTGACTAGAGGCACCCAGATCTGGCACTGTGCTCCAGGGAGTGGGACAATTAAGAGGGGAACGGCCGGCTAGATCTCATTTTCAGCGGCTTCCAGACTTGGCACAGGGCACCCTACCCCATGCTACAGCGTTGCACTGCAGCAGTGAGGGTGACATGTCTCCCATGAACAACTCCAGGGAAGCCATTTACATTTTAATCTATGGTGAATGGCGCCCTCTGGAGTTGTGCAGCGTAGCAGCTCTGTTAGGGACCAAATGGACAATGAGCCTATCGGTGAAGACTGGTGTAGAATAGTGCAGTGACCTCATGCTCCAGTCTGCCACATACCGCTGACGCCACCTTAGGATTCCTGGGGGGAGAGGGGGTAGAGGAACGGGGTATGGGGGGTAGGGAATGAGCGCTAATAAAGGCTGAGGATCAATTTTTCTACAATCCAGCAGGATGGACACGCAAAGCTGGCTAAATCTGATTTAACATACCAAAAGAAATAATGCTATTCATACATTTTAGATTTTCAATAGAACAAAATTCCCAACCACCTCATAGGTTATACTTAATGGGATCGCCAAATGGTTCTTTTGTTATGCGTTTTTTGCTCCTGATTCAGAGCAGGCGCCCACTGGCTATTGACTAATTCAGAGTCTCCACCAACCTTTTTTCATAGCAACAAAAAGAAACACCGGACCATTTGGGGGAAAGTGCAGTCCTAGAAAAGCAAAACCACAGATTAAAATTAAATAGTAGCGCTTTTAGAACTGGATCCGGGTTTCCCCCCTCCCCAGGATACTGCATGTTATCCATGCTACTGTTGCTTCCAGTTTTCAGATATTCTTTTCTTCTGGTTAAACCACCCCCGCCCCCCCCCGCCCCCCACACACGAAAGAACAAAAAACATCTTGGAGCCAAGAGCATGGAGAATGTATTTCCCAAGGGCACCGTGGTTTAGGGTGAGTGTTAATAACAATGGCGGCAGCAGAAGCGATGGCCACAAGGCAGTTGATCCACCACGAGATTGGGAGTTTTAACTTCCCTTTGTAGTTAATCCACCTGCCATCTGTTTAACAACTTCCTCCATTTATTTCTGATTATTTCACCTTCCTTAACACAGAGGGGCAGCACAGATTACATCCCATTCATTCATCGTTTTAATTTTGTTAAGCACTCAAGCTGGTCATTATGGGATGCAGGACTGAGTCTCAGCCACCCCCAAGCTAGTGGTGCCATTGTAATCCTTCAGGTCAGCCTGAAAGACACACTTCTCCCTACTACCCGAACGAGGAAGAGGTTTCTGCAACCAGATGATCCTGTCCTCGGGGCTACCAACAAGCCAACAATGAAAACCAATATTGGCGATCCCTGGGTCCTGATGGGGTGCAAAAGAGGCATGCCGCCATGCAGAGGGGACCTGCGGGGGCTGGTGAGTGAACAGGGGCTAGATCTTACAGATTCTTCTACAGCTGGGGTTCCTCAATCTCAGCACTATTGTCACTGGGGGCCAGATAGTTCTTTGTTTGGAGGGGCTCTCCTGTGCATTGTAGGATGTTTAGCGGCATCCTTGGTCTCCCTTCCCAACAACCATACCCTGGCTGTTAACACAAAATGTCTCCTGGCATTGTCTAGAGGCAAGACTGCCCTCAGCTGAGAACCAGCATCCCACAGCAGTGCCTCTCAAACTCAGGATCACTTGTGAGCTGAGCTGCAAACCCTATTACAGTAATAACAAGATTTGCAAATAATTTCATTCTCAAAAATTAGGCCAAATTTATGTTTCTATCTCTAAGAGTGCTGCTGATAGTTAACTCACCGAGCTCTTTCCTGAACAGAGGAGAAGGCGGCGACTTTACAGTTAGGGGAGTGAGCTGTGTGCGTGGCACGTTAGCCATAACCATGCCCCAGGCTGCAGTCGGCTACCACCAATGAACGCGTTAGGGTTCTGATGTTGAGGAGTAAATCAGGGCTTGGCTTGCTGTCTCTAATTTTGAGGTTTGTCAAAAATCTGACCACACCAACCACCCACTCCAGTTTCCATGGAGCCCTCACATGAGTAGCAGCAGAAATAAGAAAGCTTGAATAAACACGGCTGTTTCCAGCCAAAACAACTTTGGGAATTTTTTTTTTTTTTTTTTTTTTTTTTGCATCTTCTCCTACCTCTGTCCCAACTGGCAGAAGAACACCATTTATCTCTTGGAAGAAATGAATTTTGCTGACCATTTCAACTGCGGGTATCACACAAAGCATATTTACTAACTAGCCTTCTAGGGGTTAATTTTGATTGAAGGCTTTAGTTAGAAAAGCTGGAATTGAGTGTCCTCCCAAACCCTATATATAAAAAAAGGGAGAGGTATGTCATCTATGTTTATGCTGCTACCTCAGCTGTGACACCTGTTCAAAGAATGAGCAAAATCAACTCTTTGAAATTTCCCTGTATCCTAACAATTAGTGTCCTTGGCACCAGTAAGCTAGAGTAAAAAGAAAGGGGAGAGAAGAGAAGGGACTTTCTCCAAGTGACAGCTGTGATGAAGCCCGTTACTGAGGACTAAATAAAATGGTTCTCAAAGGAATAAGCAGTCAGGACACTGGGTGCTTGCTCTGTCTTTGACCTTGACTCCGCCTGGAGTGCTCACTCTCTCCATACCAGTCTCTAAGTCTCCTTGGAGGAGCCAGGCCTGAATCAATCCTTCCCAAGCTTGGCTGAGTGTGTATTCACCTAGGGAATGTAAAGAAATCACTAGGGTCCTGATAGAAAGGGAGAAAAATGTGGAACAGTACTTCAAATTCTCAAAAAAATCCAGACTCACTGGACCTATTGAGACTATCCACCTGACATACTCTTTACATCTTGAGGTGAAACTTCTCAAGTCACCTTTTAACTAAACGGCAGTTTAGCTCAACAAGTAAAGAATATCACCCTTGAGTACTGTGCTCTCTTAAAAAATTATCTGTATGAGACCAAATGGGCAAGTTACTCTAAAGCACAGATGAGAACTTTGAGGGGCAGGGAGACTAAGTGAAAGAGAACAGAACAACTAGAATGGAGATAATGAGCACGTTGACACAACATGAAGAATGTAGTCAATGTTACTGATAATGATGTGTAGAAATTGTTGAACAGGAGCAGGTTTTACCACGTATATTCTCACCAAAAATGCAATAAAATATTAAAACTACTTTGGAATCATCTAGACCAGAGAATGACAATGACAATGATGACGATGATGATGGTATCCGCCACTGGACTGAGCTCACACTATGCTCCAGACACCTTCCGTGCATTAACTCATTCCATCCTCACAATAATTCCGACAAGTTACTCATATTGTTCCCATTTGCAGATGAGGAAACTGAGTCTCAAAGAGTTTAATACCTTGGCCAAGCCCATGCAGATGGCGCTGGGTATTCCGACACAGGCCTGATTCTGCAGCTAAAGTTTTTAACCACTATGCAATTCTTCCCTCCTTCCATTTTTTGAACTCTAAGTTACTACCATCAGTTGCCATTGAGTTGATTCCAGCTCATAGTGACCCCCACGTGTGTCAGAGTAGAACTATGCTACATAGAGTTTTCAAAGGCTGATTTTTCAGTAGTAGATTGCCAGGCATTTCTTCCGAGGTGCCTCTGGGTGTAGCTGACCCTCCAACCTTTCAGTTAACAGCCTAGTGCATTAACTGTTTGCGCCACTCGCAGGCTCTGAACTGTAAGTAGGGGGATAGAATTATCAAGAAACGTGCAGATGCAGGGGGCAGGCTGTCTCTCTGACAACAGCTGGTAATTCTGTAGGCCTCTGAGTCTGTGCCTGTTTCTCATAGTTAAGGAAAAGGTGGGCTGACAGGAGCATTTAGGTGTAAAGTCGATCTTTGTCATATCTCGGACGGGGAGTCTTGCAGCTCCATAAACATGGAATAGAGGCTACAGAACTGCCTCGGGGAGAGGGCTCATAAAGACGGTGTTTTTACTAAGCACAAGAAAGAACATTTTCATCTTGAAATATGCAGAGACATGACAGCAAGTATCACAAATTCATGCTGGTGATGTAAGCAACAACACTTAGTTATCAGCTCCACAAGCAAATTAGGTGAGAAAATTACTCGTCTTTTTATATTTATTTAATTTCTAAAAGAATTCAAAGGTAACAATTTAAGTACCACAGCATATTACACACGGGTTGTTTCTCTCTTTTATCTGTTTTTAATTTCTCTCTTTTTTACATTAGCCACAGGTGCACCTGTCCGTTTGCTTTGCTGTTTGTGTGGACACCCAGTAGAGGAATATGGGTGCCAGTTCTTGAGGAATACTTGGCTATGTTGGAGAGCTGAGGTAGGGACAGTCTATGGTGGGGTTAAGAAGCAGGAAGAAAGAAATATTCCTGAGTGTGTCTACCTGAGTGCATCTATTTATAATGCATCAGGCTGCTTTCCTAGGAAGCTTATAAGTTGTCTGACTCATTCGTTTATCAGCTTTTGGATGCTATTTGTTCATGTCACTGATGCCAACCCATATTCTCCAAATCTTAGCTCCAGACTTTCTCTTTCCTGTGAGATATAGTTTTGGGGTTGGGGAGACCCTTGTGGCCTTAGAAAGCCCATAGAATTAACTCCCCATGGTGAAAGGCAGGGTGAAGGACCCAACACTCCCCATTTAAGCCATCTTCTCTGTCACTTTTTCATACACCACGTGGCTCTATCCTAAAGAGATAATTCTCAGATATCACTGGAAAGGAACCTCCAGTGGCGCCTCTTTAATATTTTCTGAGAACAATGAAGTTCCAGATAGTTTACTAAATTTGCTGGGAAGCGTTAATGACCAAAGTTGGGTTTCTTCTTCTAGTTTCCCTATTTTATGAACCTACATTGTTCTCAAGTCTGTTCAGTGTGTGGCCATGGAGAGGTGGCAAGGAATCTGGCTGGAGGCCTTTGGGCCCTTAAAGGATAGCGGCCAGGTTTCCTGCTAGAAGTCACTGCTGGTCTGATTAGCAGTCTCTCCTTAGCCATTTTGGTTCTCCAGCTGCAAAAGTTAGACTAGCTAAGGATTCTAGAGTTTGTCTACTCCAGGGTTTCCAAAATCCAGTGCAAGGAACCCAGAAGGTGATACACCTGAGTGAAGTGAGCCCAGAGGGCATTGTGTGAACTGGAGAGCAAGTGCCCCATCTAAAGGGGGAGGCTACCCTCAGCTCCCTCAGACTGTTGTGATGCAGAAACGCGGAGCCAGGTCACCAGGTATTTCCAAACTAATCCAGGAATCTGGAATTTTTTTAAATGAGAAATTTAATAATTGTTTAATGTTAGGAAGAATTTCAAATTAAGAAAAAAATACTTTGTGGGCCAAATAAAAAATCGTCCACAGGCCAGATATTGTCCGAGGGCCACGGGTTTGCAAGTTCTGCTCTGGTTCAATCCATCTTTTTAAGGATAAGTCTCCTGGAAGACACATGGTTAGTCAGCTAGTCACAGAATCAGAACCAAGATCTGGGATCCAGACTGTAGGCTGTGCATTCTTTCCCTTACATTCTACCCTTAATTCTCTTGATTTTTACCAGTTTAAGGATTCATTTTAATCAGTGGTAATTGAATACTTTCCAGATACAAAGAACTGTGTTAGATGTTTGAGACTACCAGAAAGTTAAACACAACAACTCTTCCCCCATCCCAAAGATTGGTACTTCCCCTGAGAAGGGAGAGAATTATGATTTATTGCTTGTCTGCTTTCTGCCAGGCACTTTATATCCAGCATTTCAAGGAATCTTCAGAATCCCTTATGGGATTGGCATTGTTCCTTATCTTCTTCCAGTTGAGAATGCTACAGATCAGAGAGATTAAGTAACTTGCCCAGGGTCACACAGCTAGAAATTTACAGATCTGGGAGATAAACCAATACCTTCGGACTCCAGAACCCATGCTTTCGTTTCTTGTTTTGCTTTCTAAAATGTTGAGTGTTCAATAATGAAATATTGAGACCTACAGAAATATTGACTTAACAAATGTTAATATTTTCCCACACTTTTTCTCTTAGACATACATCATTGAGGCATCAAAACATAGCATTCAATAATGCATGCAAGGTGAGTGATAATTGTTCTCTAACAAGTATAATGTAAAGAATATGCAAAGTGGCTAAACCATCATAGAGGGATCAGAGTGACATTAAGTTTAGTTAAGGAAAACTTCATGGAGGAGGTAAGCTTTGAGTTGTGACGGAAGGTGAACAACTGAAAAAAGACTAACATAGCTTTAGAAATTCTAAGCCTTTGAATAGACCAGGACAAGGAAATCAGTTTTATCTCCTCTCTAAACAGTTCATGATGACTCAGAAACTGGGGAAATCAGCTTAGAATCATAGAGTTGGAGGTACCCTTCAAAGTCAGCCTGTCTCCCCAGTAGAGGAGAAGAAAGCCTAAAGGGATATGATGACTTACCCAGGATCACATGGACCCCGGTGCTCTGGCTCTCAGCCCACCTGTCTTCTACTGCACCCAGCTCCTTGTGACTTGGCCAAGCTTTCTCATACTGAGCCAAGGTCCAACTTCCATCTGGAATTTACTTTGTTCCTCTATAAACATCAGACATTTGACATTCATCATAAAAGGTTCATACTCTTCATCTGACAATTAACATCCTCTGGGAGTACTCAAAAGAGGACGTGGAACAAGGGATATCATTGCTGATGTCAGATGGATCTTGGTTGAAAGCAGAGAATACCAGAAAGATGTTTACCTGTGTTTTATTGACTATGCAAAGGCATTCAACTGTGTGGATCATAACATATTATGGATAACATTAGAAAGAATGGGAATTCCAGAACACTTAAGTGTGCTCATGTGGAACCTGTACATAGACGAAGAAGCAGTCTTTCAAAAAGAACAAGGGGATACTGCGTGGTTTAAAATCAGGAAAGCTGTGCATCAGGGTTGTATCCTGTCATCATATTTATTCAATTTGTATGCTGAGCAAATAATCTGAGGAACTGGACTATATGAAGAAGAACATGGCATCAGGATTGGAGAAAGACTCATTAACAACCTGCGATAATCAGAAGACACAACCTTGCTTGCAGAAAGTGAAGAGGATTTGAAGCACTTACCGATCAAGATCAAAGACTACAGCCTTCAGTATGGATTACACCTCAACATAAAGAAAGCAAAAATCCTCACAATTGGACTAATAAGCAACATCAGGATAAACAGAGAAAATATTGAAGTTGTCAAGGATTTCATTTTAGTTGGATCCACAATCAATGCCCATGGAAGCAGCAATCAGGAACTCAAACGACATATTGCATTGGGCAAATCTGCTGCAAAAGACCTTTTTAAAGTGTTAAAAAGCAAACATGTCAGTTTGAGGACGATGGTGCGCCTGACCCAAGCCATGGTATTTTCAGTCACCTTATATGCATGGGAAAGCTGGACAATGAATAAGGAAGACCAAAAAAGAATTGTTGCCTTTGAATTATGGTGTTGGATCCACCTTCCTTCTTGGAGTCATTTTTGATTCATTAGAAGTCAAGTGGTGATATCTAACCTTCAATAGGATGTAAGCTCCTTGAAGGCAGGAATCATCTTAGCTTGCATTGTTCACTGCTGTTTTCTCCGGTGCCTAGATCTGTGCCTGGCACATAGCAGGCACTCACGAACATGTATTGATTAAAGGAATGAATGATGAAAAGCCAAGGTGAAGAAAGAATTTTAATTTTCCACTGCTGAAAACCACACTGTCAACTATTTCTCCTTCTCCTCCTCCTCCTCCTCCTCCTTTCTTCTTCTTTTTGCTAAAAAATCCTCTCTTCATGCTGTATAAATTATGTATATATTAAATGTCAGTCTTGGTCAGTATGGCTCATTTTATATTGTGGTTTCCTAAGGACATTGTACTTGGAAGAAGTACAGCCAGAATGCTCCGTAGAAGCAAGAATAGCAAGACTTCGTCTTACGTACTTTGGACATGTTATCAGGAGGGACCAGTCCCTGGAGAAGGACATCATGCTTGGTAAAGTAGAGGGTCAGTGAAAAAGAGGAAGACCCTCAACAAGATGGATCGACACACTGGCTGCAACAATGAGCTCAAGCATAGCAACGATTGTGAGGATGGGCCAGGACCAGGCAGTGTTTTGTTCTGTTGTACATAGGGTCGCTATGGATCGGAACCCACTCGACGGCACCTAGCAACAAGGCCATTATCTATTTAGCTTACGCTGTATAGTGCCCACCATAGGATAAAGTGATATGAGCATGTTACAAATTCCACTGGGTGACAAAAATCAAACTCTAAGTAAAATAATAAAATTAAAGCCTGAAGTAAAAAAAAAAAAAGAAAATTGGGGAAAACCCCAGACTTTCCATAGAGCAGTGTATTAGGATGACATCCTGGTTTATTATCATCACTTGTGAAATGTTTTCCAAGTTTTTTGTTGCTATAAATGAATATGGCAAGTATTTATTAATATTTATTGTGCCACATACAGTGCTAAGGAGCAATTATATACATTATTTTATTCAAACCTCACAACAGCATTTTTGGGATGAGGAAATGCAGACATGAGAGGTTAAGAAACGTGCCCAAGGCCATCCAATGAGGACGAGCTGGAGTGGGACTCAAGTCCATCCATCCAGTCTGGTTCCAAGACTCAGCTTTACACCATGATGCTTACAATACTTTACACAGTGCTCCAAGCGGTCAAAGTACTGATGTTTGTACACAAGATGCTAATTTTTATAAATCAGAGGAGAGTGAAAGTTTTTCCTAGATTATTGTTTCTTTCAGTCACTTATATTGTTATTTGCTTTCCTGAGTGAGGGAAAAACATAGAGTTAAAACCAGGTTAATGGGATCTGTATATATCCATCTTCTGTATATCCATAATAAGCAACTGCTATTGGGTGTCAAATGGTTGATGTGCTTGGCTGCTAACCAAAAGGTTGGAGGTTCAAGTCCACTCAGAAGGCTTCAGAAGAAAGGGCTGGGGATCTATTTCCTGAAAAATCGGTCACTGAAAACCCTATGGAGCACAGTTCTACTCTGACACACATGAGGTTGCCATGAGTCAGAATTGTTGTTTTTTTTTAACTGATATACTATTAAATATGACAATTAAAAGTTTTGTAGTGCTGCACTTAACACCCAAATTTGGGGTAGGGGAGTGAATCCCGAATGATGGTGGGTCTTTTATTACCCCTACAATCTGTTTCATCAAAAGAAACGTGAATTCTAATCCCCAGAGTCTTAAAATAAAACATGTTTACCGAATTCTACATAAGAGGTAGCAAAGTGAGAAATGTACCCTGCAACTCTAAGCAAAGCTTCTTGAAAAATTCTCTTGAGAATTTTCTCTCCTTAAAGTTCTTTCAGCCTCGGAGGAGAATCACCAGTCTCTCCCTCAAAGTATTGCCTGGATTTTCTAATCTTTCTCCTTGGAAATGACTCCATGGTCGTTTTATGCGAATAAACCCACCAGCGTTTCCCAGCATCCTCAGTTCGATAGCTCTACCCTACCCATCCCCTGGCTGTGGTACGAGTCCCAGACCTTCTGGCTGCTAGTGTACCAAGGATCTGGTCTGCTTAGAAGGCTGTGTGAGGGAAGAGACTGTAAACAGTTACACTTAAAAATGTCTGTATAACGAGGGTTTTATTTTTTCTCCAAATCTGGGTACCTCCAAACAAGCATGACAGCTTTCTCACATGTATCCCGGGATCAAAAGTTGAAAACCACATGTACAGAAGTTATCAAATGACTATACATCAAATTAAAACCAGTTGTTGTCAAGTTGATTCTGACTCATGTGTGTCAGAGTAGAGCTGTGCTCCATACAGTTTTCAGTGGCTGATTTTTCAGAAGTAGATTGCCAGGCCTTTCTTCTCAGGCACCTCTAGGTACGTGAACCTCTAACTTTTTGATTAGCAGCTGAGCACATGTTTGCACCACCTCAGGGACTTCTGAGGCACCAGTGATTCAGTAGGAGAATCCTCACCTTTCATACAGGAGACCTGGGTTTAATTCCTGGCCAATGCGCCTTATGCACAGTCACCACCCATCTGTCGGTGGTGGTTTGCATGTTGCTATGATGCTGAACAGGTTTCAGTGGAGCTTCCAGACTCAGATGGACTAGGAAGAAAGGCCTGACAATCTACTTCCAAAAATCAGCCAATGAAAACCCTGTGGAACACAATGGTCTGATCCCCAACCAATCATGGCCTGGCAGAGGACCAGGCAGTATTTTGATCTGTGGCACATGGGTTCCCCATGAGCTGGGGGCCAACTCGACAGCAGCTAACAATAATAACCTACATTCAATTTAAGAAACACACACACACACACAAACTAATATTTGGGGCCGCGCTGCCAAAATACTAGTTATTCTATCCACCGCTTCACTTTTTAGTGTGTTGTTTTGGAGTTCAGATGAAAAGACCCAGTGAAATGTAGACAGGCTTCTAAGCGTTGAAACACCTGGTTTCTTTTACAGGACCTAGGCTCCATTCATCTTTCCTGCATGCTTCCCTCCCTCCACGAATGTCACATTAACAACCACAAATGGCCCATTCGCATGTACAAATGACCAATATGTACATTAACCAGTTTACAAATGTGTGTACAATGTTAATATTTACTCCAACTGGTGAGCCCCTGGAATCAAAATCCACAAATAATATCATCCCTGGGTACAGAGGGTACCTGTGCAGCTTAGCAGGCATGATGTGGACACCCACATTCCTTAACTGCCAGAAGGCCCGCAAGACAGAGTCAAGCATATTCTCTATGTGCCATGTGTCAGGGATGATATGTCAACCCATTACCCATGAAGATCGTTCAGGTTTGTTAGCAAACAGTGGCCTGATTATGAATGGGTGTGCAGGTGCTTTGTTAAGTAAGACTGATTTGATACTGCATCTTGATGAAGGCAGCCTTGAACAATCCAGGATTAACTAAATGATATATTTAATTTAACTTCTAAGTTAAAGAATATGATTAAAGCAGATATAGCTGAAGCACTGGATTTGGTTCTTCCTTTAAAATACATGTAATACATTTATATCTGAACTTACACAAATATCTATACAAATATTAATGTGTTAAATATACTTTATCTTAGGATGCTATGTAAGTGGATATTCCAGTAAGTACAATTACACACCACACACACACACCCCTACACAGACACCCACACAAGTCATCCAAAGGTCCCGGTAGCTGTTGCATGTCAGTTGTGTAATATTTATTGAGCTAAAATTTCAATGCCTATTTATTGAATAGTCCTTGGGTTGTGCAAATGGCTAATGGGCTTGGCTGTTCACTGAAATATTGGCAGTTCGAGTCCACCCAGAGGCACCTCCGAAGAAAGGCCTGACGATCTACTTCCCAAGAATCAGCCACTGAAAATCATGTGCAGCACAGTCCTACTCTGACCCACATGGGGTCCCCATGAGTCAAAATCAACTTGACAGCAGCTGGTTTTTTATTTATTGATTTTTGAATGGATATCTGTGAATCAATGAATAAATGTAATTACAGAAAGAGGTCTGATTGCAAATACTATTTATCTAAATATTTGTCAAAATATTACTACATGCTATTTGGTCACCCCGCCCCAGGGAAAAGTTTTCTTCACCAAATCATTAGAGGTATTTTGAAGAGTTTATGGTAGCAATATTTAATTCATATATTGGCAAAGAATTCTGATCACACAAGTACCCAATAGTGAGCTCTATATCTTCATTTGGATATCTCAAAGGAACCTCAAACCAATATGCCTCAAATAAAATCCATGATTTTACCCCCAATCTGGTCTTCCTTAGGAGCCCTGGTGGTGCAGTGGTTAAGTACTCAGTTGCTAACTGAAATGTCAGCAGTTCAAACTCATCAGCAGCTCCGTGGGAGAAAGATGTGGCAGTCTGCTTCCATAAAGATTTACAGCCTTGGAAACCCTATTAGGTAGTTCTACTCTGTCCTACAGGGTCACTATGAGTTGGAATTGACTCAACAGCAGCGGGTTTAGTTTGGTTTGGCTTTGGTCTTCCTTGAGAGTCTACAATTTCAGTGAAAACACCACTAGTCATCCAATTGCATAACCAGAAAATAAGGATTCATTCTTTTTTTAAATTATTATTGTACTTTAGATGAAGGTTTACAGAACAAACTAATTTCTCATTAAGCAGTTAGTACACATATTGCTTTGTGACATTGGTTACCAACCCCACAACATGTCAACACTCTCCCTTTTCGACCTTGGGTTCCCTATTACCAGCTTTCCTGTCCTCTCTGTCTTCCTGTCCCTTCCCCTGGGCTGGTGTGCCCCTTTAGTCTCATTTTGCTTTATGGGCCTGTCTAATCCTCCACTGAAGGATGAACCTCAGAAGTGACTTCATTACTGAGCTAAAAGGGTGTCTGGAAGCCATACTCTCCAGGTCTCCTTCTCTGTCAGGCCAGTACGTCTGGTCTGGTCTTTTTTTGTGAGTTAGAATTTTGTTCTACATTTTTCTCCATCTCCGTCCTGGACCCTCTGTTGTGATCCCTGTCAGAGCAGTTGGTGGCGGTAGCTGGGCACCATCTAGTTGTCCTGGACTCAGTCTAGTGGAGGCTGTGGTAGTTGTGGTCCATTAGTCCTATGGACTAATCTTTCCCTTGTGTCTTTAGTTTTCTTCATTCAAAATGAGGATTCATTCTTAATACCCACTCTTCCTTCATCCCAAACCCCAATCCATCACCAAAGGCTGTTGATTGTACATTCTAAACAGTTCTCCTGCCCAGCCCCCTCTCATCATCACTACCACATCCTCCCCAGTCCAACCTGCCATCAACTCCTTAACAGCTTCTTCTCTTGCTCCCGTGAAAGGCCACTGACTGGATCCTGGCCAATCTCTGGAGTCTGGCTTCTCAGAGACTTTCCCCTCACATCCTTTCTCCGTCCACCTGGCCCTCTGCTCAGTCACAACAATGTATCATGCATCATGGTCCTTTGTGTCCCTGGTCTCCTAGCACGCTGGTCTTCCCCAGCCACCTCCAATTCCCCCAGGATCTACTTTCAGCTCTCAACCAATACATCATTTCCTCAGGGAGGTCTCTGATCAATCCAGGCTCAGTCAGGCTTCCCAAATACATGCTCATAGCACCCTGTAGCTTTTCCTTGTAGAATCACAGCACATTCATACTCGTACATTCATTCGTATGATTCTTAATGCCCATAGGTCTCCCTGACTTGATCGTATTTTTCATGAGGCCTTGATTTTTACTCACCATTCTACTCCTGGTGTTAGCGCAGAGCTGTGAATGAAGTAGCTGCCCTGTAAGTTTTGATAACTGTATGAACTCATGAAACGCTACAGAGACCAGACCTTAAAAAACTCAACAGACAGAAGGACCACTAAGTGACAGCTATGAATTTCACTATCTTGGAGAGGGGGCCCCCAGATCATATGACTTTACAAGAAAGTATTTCCAATTGCAGGTTGTGTCAAATCTCTTGAATTCCTTAGGTACATTCACAATACGGAGGATCGGAAGGCAGGTCTTGTTCTTTCAGTAGCTGCTTTCATACCTACTTCCCTTTTGCTGGCCAAGTAGCGTCTTTGCCTCTGTTATGAACTGAATTTGGTCTCCCCAAAATAATGTGTATCAACTTGGCTCGCCCATGATTCTCGGTATTGTGTGGTGGTCTACCATTTTGTCATCTGATGTGATTTTCCTACGTGTTGTCAATCCTACCTCTATAATGTCAATGAGGCAGGATTAGAGGAAGTTATGTTAATAAGGGAGGACTCAATCTACAAGACTAGGTTGTGTTTTAAGCCAATCTTTTTTGAGATGTAAAGAGAGAAGTGAGCAGAGAGACAGGGGACCTCACACCACCAAGAAACAAGAGCCAGGAGAATAGCGTGTCCTTTGGACCTGGGGTCCCTGTGCTAAGAACCTCCTCAACCAGGGAAGACTGATGCCAAGGACCTTCCCCGAGAGCCGACAGAGAGAGAAAGCCTTCCCCTGGATCTGGCACCCTGAATTTGGACTTCTAGCCTCCTAGACCGTGAGAGAATAAATTCATCTTTGTTAAAACCATCCACTTGTGGTATTTCTGTTATAGAAGCACTAGATGACTAAGACACCCTCTGTTTCTGGACAAGGAGAAAGGTCTGAACAGATTAATGGCAAATCACTCTGCATATTCTAGTCCCCTTAACACAAGGACAACAGTGTCCAGGTTTGAGGTGCCACGTCGCAAAACAGTGAGGCCCAGTGGAGGGCCTAACCACGCGTTACAATTATGTCTCTGGAGATATTCTAGTTCCTTGGATGGTGCAAATGGTTAAGCACTCAACTACCAGCTGAAAAGGTTGGAGGTTTGACTCCACCTGGAAGCACCCTGAAAGACGGGCCTGCCAATCTTCTTCCAGAAGTTCATAGCTTTGAACACCCTACGGAGGGCAGTTCTATTTTGCATACACGGGGTTGCCATGAGTCAGAATCAACTTGATGAGAAATAACAACACCACCAACAGGTATTCTGAACAGTTCATCACAAAACATATTATGGTCTTGGTGAAATTTGCAAACGAAAACATCATCTCTAAACTACCTATTAACGTGGGGATGGAGTCCCTGGCTGGTGCAAATGGTTAACGTGTTCAACTGCTAACTGAAAATTTGGTGGTTTGAGTTCACCCAGAGGTGCCTTGGAAGAAAGGCCTGGCAATCTACTTCCAAAAAACCAGCCATTGCAAACCCTATGGAGCACAGTTCTACTGTGACACACATGGGGTTGTCATGAGTCCGAGTGGACTCGAGGACAACTAGTTAATGTGGGAATGCTCTGTAAAACATCTGTAACAGGTGACCAGTCTCCACTGTGAATGCTTAAAGATGAGGGAACATTTTTTTCACTGGAATTTTCTTCTTTTGGTTTAAAGTCTTGTCCTGAGAGATAAATATCATAAATTTAATCGCCTTTTCAAATGATAGCCCTTTAAATACTTTCAGACTGTTATTATAGTTACAGTAATGTTGCTGTTGTTGGTTCTAACTCATAGCGATCCCATGTACAACAGAACGAAACACTGCCTGGTCGTGAGCCATCCTTACGATTGTTGCTATGTTTGAGCTCATTGTTGCAACCACTGTGTCAGTCCATCCCATTGAAGGTCTCTTTTTCCCTGTCCCTCCACTTTACCAAGCATGATGTCCTTCTCCAGGGACTGGTCCCTCGTGATAACATGTCCAAAGTACTAAAAGAAGTCTTGCCATTCTCACTTCTAAGGCTCATTCTGGCTGTACCTCTTCCAAGACAGATTTGTTCGTTCCTCTGGCAGTCCATGGTATATTCAATATTCTTCACCAACACCATAATTCAAAAGCGTTAATTCTTCTTCAGTCTACCATAATCTTTGTCCAGCTTTCACACGCATATGAGGTGATTGAAAATACTATGGCTTGGGTTAGCTGCACGTTAGTCCTCAAGGTAACAGCTTTGCCTTTTAACACTTGAAAGAGGTCTTTTGCAGCAGATTTGCCAAATGATGTTCCTTTAAATACTTCGAGACTGTTATAATAGTCATAGGTACAATAAAATCTCTTTAGTACAATTCCCCCCACCCCTTGTCTTTTCCAGTCTCTCAGTTAACATTGGACTGGACTTCTCCAGGACTTTTTCTTGCTCCAGTTAACATATGGAAATTGCAAATTCAATAAAGATGTTTCTTTCATTCTTAAATCCCGAGCCTAGGTCCATAAAGACCCTGGCTGGTCGTGTGGAGTCAATCCCAACTCATGATGACTCCATGTGTATCAGAGTAGTAGAACTGTGCTTCCCAGGGTTTCCAATGGCTGAGATTTTGGAAGTAGATTGCCAGGCCTTTCTTCTGAGGTGCCTCTGGATGGACTCAAACTTCTAACCTTTTGGTTAGCTGCAGAGTGTGTTAACCATTTGCACTACCCAGGGACTCCATAACTCCCTTCTAAAGTCTACTTGGTACTCAGTGCTCACCTGGTTCTGTAAATTCTCAGAATATCCACTTGGCAGTTAAGCATACATCTAAAATTTTAGTAGACATTTTACGTATAAAATTTTTTTTCCTGTGAGGTTATACATTATTTCAGGTAAGGGACATTTGTATCCCTCAATGGCATTGCCTTGTTGAAAACTTTATTGAGAACAGGTAATTAACAAATACACATTGATTAATTGATTTAGGATCAGAAGACTTACATTCTTGTCTTAATGTTGCTTGTGATATAAGCTCTACAAAACTCGATTTTCCCATTTGTGAAAGATATCAATTTTCAATTTTCAATAACGTCACAAAGCTCTCTTGAAGATAGACGAAATGCTGTTCAGAATTCCTTTAAAAAAGTTTTTAAGACATTGATTTTGTTTGCTAACTTCCTCCCATCCCTGTTGGGTTGTGACTGAAGCCCCAGCACTCCCACTCAGCTGTATTTGTCTCTCTGTCTCTTTTCCAACAAGGGGATAACCCTGGCAATCAGAGCCCTCAGTGACATCAGGCCAGGAATTCTCAAGTTGCCAGGCCTGAAGTATTGCCATCTTCTCGATTTGGGAAGGGTGTTCTGCACGTGCCTGCAGAGAGTATCACGGGGATTCAAGGTTGAATTCAGATTGTGTCTGTCTTTCTTTCCTCACTGGGGATAAAGCATCTATGGCCGGATCAGAAAACCAATCTGGAAAGACAAGTGAAATGAATATGTGGTCTTGGGTGACAGTATTTGGTGAGGATTAGGAAAAAGGAAGCCAGAGTCAATATTGGAGATGGGCAATCTCCATTTTAGAAAGCTGGGGCTGCCTGGCGGGCTTTTAAATGCTGACAATTGTCTAGCAGGCTTCAAATGGGCAGTCTAACATTTCTTTCTTTTACCTGTTGTTCTGATTGCATATCAAAGGACTGAGTCTTTCCCGGATTTTGAAAAACAAAATAAATGAATACCAATTGCTCATCAAGACCAAAAGCTACCCACTTCTCAAAAAACTCAAGGTGGTTTGCTGTTGTTACTTGTCGTCCAATTGGTTCCAATTCATGGTGGAACTCATGTGCTTTAGGAACAGTTTTTGTTTTTATATTTGGAATGGAGCCATCTCATTAGAAATCTTTTGTAATGGGAAGGAAAAACACAAAAATGGCAATAATGGTTGTTGTTTAGTACATGGGCCTGTGGACAAGGTTTTCCTCCTTTCGATTTTCCTATACTTTCTCAATGTTCTATTATACTATGATTATTATTTTATAATATACCATTAAAAGAAAATAAAACTCAAAGTCTCTCAGTAACTCCCTCTCCTTCCCCCACCCCAATAAAAATTAAACCCTGAAACAACTAGTTATTCTAACTTTTCATTTTTCTGCTTTCATGGTGCTCTCTTCAGTATCTGGTGAACTTTTATATTTCAGCTGCAGACACCAAACTCAATAGCTTTAATTTCATATTTGCTTATTTTTCCTGCTTTCCCTATTCCCAACGTGGTTTGGATTTTCAGCTTAACTGGGCATGCAGGGCTCCGAAATTGCCCAAAGACTACCCGTGTAGAATTCCGTTTTTTCCCTCCATTTTAATTTCCTTTAGCAATTTAGCACCTCTTTTCAAATCACACATATAGAAAAAACAGAGAAATATCTTAACACCCCTTCCGGAAATCACATGGAAAGAACCACCACTGTTTCTATTTACATGCTTTGGGCAAGTTATATTTTAAGTAAGAAGCTTCACTCCAGGGTCATAGAAGAATTTTTAAAGAAATTCTTCTAAGCAACTAATTCCTTTAGACAAGATGACTACGAAAAGCAAAACATAATCTAGAATTATATACAATAATATAAAAAAACCCATCTTAAGTACTTGTAATACTAAATATTACAATTCTAATGATTAATTTTTAGAGAAAATGTAATGTATATACAAATACACTTTGTACTTTTCTTAGTAGTATGTTAATATTTACATGAGCCAGAATACCAATTTTTAGTAAAAATAAAACCGTATTTCCCCCTTGTGACTCAGACAAAACCTCCAAATCTCAAGGTTTACGCTCACTTTCAGCAAAATGCTACATTTGGTGGCTACTAATAAAGGAAAGAATGCGATCCTGTATCGGAAATTCACTTGGTTTTAGATAAACGTATTTTTACAATATTTAAATTCTTGTAGGGCTTGCTTCTCTTTAGGTGGTAAATTATAATTTACTCAAGGAAAGAAAACATGAGGTTAAGTAAAGCAATTATTGTAAAAATAAAGAAGAATCCACCCCGCCTCTCTAATCTCTAAAGGTAACAGAAAACATCCTGAACAACACAATCCAATTCACTGGGATTATGCTGTCTGGGATGTGTTTTTGTATTTACTTATAATTTGGATACTTGATAAAAATAGGATTTAAATTTATACTAATATATTTTTTTCTGCACATTCTAAGTGACTTCTGACTTTTGCCTTTATAAATGTCATTACATCCCCCGGTTATAGCATCTTCTGCGTATGTAGTGATTTTCAGTTCTCAAGTAGTTCCTTCTCTCTCTCTGTACTAACAAGAACATCTTCAAATCATTCAATACAAGATCCGTAGGACAGGGAAAACATTTTCCCCATTCAGTTTCACTTATTTATTTTTTATTTTATTCATTTTAAATTAAGCAATTAAACAATCCTTTCTTTAAAACGTGAGCTCAGCCTAGTGGGATTTCTTCAATACAGCTTCCTTTGCTGGCAGTGACATGAGAGTTTTATTTTATTTTTTAATTTCTGAATCCATGCATCATTTCTTAGAATCTGTATTCAGATTCAGTGGGCAGACCTCTGGCATGGGTTGTACACTCAACTCGGTCACCACCTTGGAACCAGGAGAACCAGAGATTTAAAATTCAGAGCAATAATAGTGAAAGTTAAGGCTGTTAAAAAGAAAATTTCCACATCAACTTTATTCGAAATTCATGAATTTGGGTGGGGGGGATCTTTTGGTCTGAAAGACAAGAGCTCTGAAGGACAAGCAGAAGAGATCAGTTATATGGGCAACTTGATGGAAGAACAAGGGAGTAACGCTGGGCAAAAAGCAATTGATTAGTTCTGACTTACTTTTTTTATACGGCATATGGGGATTATAGCTGAGGCAGTAAAGTCAGATTTGTTGATTTAGGGTTTGGCTCCTGGGAAGCTCAGGCGTTTACAGGAAATAGAAATCACCTACGTGTCAGTTTGCTGACGTGGGGCTTAGCACAAGTGACCCCATCTTGGGTCTCGGATAGTCAGGTTAACAGAGTTCAGACTTGTAAACAAATGAAAAATACAAAAGACTCACGCCATTTTAAGAAAATAGATCACACACACAGAGGCCAAATAGGGAAGAGATTTTTTGATTTCCTTATTCTTCCAATGGGTTCATTTGCACTAGGTGAATTTAAGTAAGGAATTTTCATGATACATATAAAATAGGATTTACTTGGCTGGTATTCTCAAGGAATAACTTTTGCAAAAATTAATGTGTTCGTTCATCAATCTGAGATGATTGCTGTCAACCAAGGCCCCTATGCAGGAATTATTGAGTTGGAAATGAAATCCAGACTACCACTTGCTTAGGGCATTTACACATTCTGGGCTCAATTGTCTCATCTCTATTATAATCCTCAGAAATAATGGGTACCATCTGAAATGCCCTCCTTTCCCTGAGCAATGTTATGAAGAAAAGCAGAATAACATCGTACATAGCAAAGGTGGCTAATGGCCTAGCCAGGTGTTACATTTCCCAGCCTGGTCTTTCCTATCCATGTCACTACTTCCCACCAATGAGATGTGAGTGGAGGAACGGGTGTCACTTCTGGGCTGAAGTTTTTAAGATGTAGGTGTGCTTTCTACATTCTTTCCTCTTCTACTGGCTGAAAGCTGTTGTTGTTAGTAGTTGCCAGAGAATCGATTCAGAATCACCAGGCCTGTCTTCCTAGGAGCCTCGGGTGGGTTCCAGAGGCAAACTGCCAAACTTTCGGCTAGTAGTCAAGAGCTTAACCATTTACACCACCCACGGACTCCTACTGGTTGGAAGCAGAAGATCTCAAAGCCCTAGAGGATGGTAGAAACCCGAGATGGAAGGAGCCGAGATCCCTGAATCAATATGTGGAGGGGAGGACTCATGGCAAGAAGAGCCTATCAAAAAGCAGGAACCCTGGCTCTCCTCCCCACTAGCTCTGTGATCTGGAGCATGTTCATGGCTTCAATTTTTAGTAGATCAGTGGTTCTCAAAGTGTGGCATGGGGACCCATGGGAGTCCTCAAGATCCTTCAAGGTGACCATGAGGCCAAACTGTCTTTGTAATAATATCAGGCATTACTGCTTTCTTTACTGTCATTCTCTTAAGTGTGTACAGTGGAGTTTTCCAGAGGCTGCACGATGTATGATGATGATGTTATGGCTCTAATGGTTGATGGGATATGTGCTCGTGCATCCTTGTGTTTTTTTAAAAAATAATTCTTGTTCTTAATTTCTAATATGGTAAGTGTCAATAGATATAACTCACATAAGCAAATGATCTTTGGAGTTACCAATGATTTTTAAGAATGTGAAGGGCTCCTGAGAACAAGAAATTTGCAAACTGCTCAACTGGAAAATTTCTAAGGTCTTGTCTAACTCTAAAAAGTCTATGAAGTTGTACCCTTATATACTCAAAATAGTTACAGCATTTTTTAATTTCATTGCCTACCGTATTAAACCCTGGTAGAGACAAAAAGACTTGGGAATCCACTCTTAAAAGGTCTCTTACCAGAAAAGAGTATAGAAATTTCCTGTTCTATGCATGAGGAATTATACTAGCGTAATCCCCCCTTATGATATGGGTCAGTTGCCTTAACAGCTCATAGTCTAAGTAGGATTAGAGTATATTTTTGCTTCAGAGGAAAGAAAGGTACTATGTCACTCCAAACAAGTAAATATAGCAACTATACTTCCTTATTTTTAAAATTAGTTTTTTTATTGTGTTTAAGGTGAAAGTTCATACAGCCAATTAGGTTCCCATCTAACAACTTCTAGACAAATCATTCAGTGATATTGATTACATTTTTCACAATGTGTCATCATTCTCATTCATTCCATTTGGTTGTATCATTTCCCATACTCTAGTTTCCCTGCCCCCTTACCTTCTCATCTTCTCTCTAGAATATTTTTTGAGCATTTGGTTTCCTATAGACGATTTTTCTTTTCGTTCTTTCTTTTTTTTTTTTTTTTATGATTGGGTTATTTGTCTTTTTGCTGTTAAGTTGTAGAAGTTTTATATATATATATATATTGGTTATTAGATTCTTATCAGATACATGATTTCCAAAGATATTCTCCTAGTCGGTAGCTTGTCTTTCCATTTTTTGGTAAAGTCTTCTGATGAATAAAAGTTTTTAATTTTTAAGAGGTCCCATGTATTTATTTTGTCTTTTGCTGTTTGTGCTTTTGTTATTATATTAGACGTCTTAGTTATCTAGTGTTGCCACAAAGGAAATACCACAAGTGGATGGCTTCAACAAACAAATTTATTCTCTCGTAGTCTAGGAGGTTAAAAATCTGAATTCAGAGTGCCAGCTCCTGGGGAATGCCTTCTATCTCTGCCGCAGATGATTTTTCTTAAAGAAACTTATTACTCACAGGTGATATTCTTTATTTTATGAGCCAGTCTGTTACTTAGCTAAAAGGTGACCTCAAGGGATAATTTTGGTTTAAGGTTTAAAGAGTATCTCAGGGCGATAGTCTCAGGAAGCCCTCTAGTCTCAACTGGTCTAGTAAGTCTGGACTTCTTAAGAATTTGAATTCTGCTCCACAGTGGCAATTAAATTTCTAACAACCTTAATTATATAGCCGTTGTGGTCATCCAAGGATTTGGAAAAAGATGCTTATTACAGCTTTGATGGAAGGAACTCAGATGTGGATTTGGTTGTGTCTCTCTCTTGCTTAGAACCTTTCAATAGCTTCCTGTGGGCCCTTAGGACAAAGCCCCAACTGTACAAAGTTCTTCCAGATTGTCACCCGCACCCCCCGCTGCCCTGGCCTCACCTCTGTGCACGTTCCCTCTACACTCTTTGCTGAACTGTCTATGAGCTAATGGAGCTTGAAGGAGCCCTGCTGGTGCAGTGGTTAAGAATTCAGCTGCTAACTGAAAGGTCTGTGGTTCAAACCCATCAGCTTGACCTTTTTACAGCTCAGGACCTCAGCACAGCCTGTGTCCCCAGCCTAGGACATTGATTGTTCCACTTTCCCTCTTTGCCCCTAGGATTTGCTCAATATTCCAGTTCTACATTAAACACCTTTTTCTCCAGGATCTGCCTGATGTACGTCAATGCATCTGCATTTCTTAGCCTTCACCAACTCACTTCTACTTCCTTGTTCCAGGGTGCCCACTGGATCCAGAGGGAAACTTAAGTAATTATCCTACAGGTTCATGACCCAGGTGTGACTGGTCCCTAGAAACGCGCCCTGCCCGCCAGCCAATTCGGATGACAGGTGGGGCCTTTTTCTTATTCCACAATATATGGCAACATGCTGTTCAGTCTATTACAGAAACAACTCAGAGAAAGGGCTTTCCTTATAGTCAAGTACAAAATGTTAGCTAAAAATACAAAAGTGAAGTCCTCAGTTGCCTAAATTCACACACACACACAAAAACCCGAGAACCAAACCCATTGTCATTGAGTTGATTTGACTCATAGCGACCCTATAAATTCAGAGAAACTCAAGAGATATCATCCAGAGTGACACACACACATACAGTACACACACACACACACACACACACACACACACACCAGAGACCTGTTCAAAATCCAGACTGCCATTTGAGGAATGTATGGTTGCTAATTTATTCTGACAAATTGGTGGAGTTGATTTAAATTATTCATGATAATGCATCACAGCATATTTTACAAAAGTAATGAAGGCATAGTTTTAAAAGTTCTGGGATTTTAAGCTTTTATTAGGAAGAGATAAAGGATGCTGTTGTTTCTTTCTTTTAAAAAATATTAAAATACCAGAATCTACAGAGTAAATAATTTGCATTCTAACAAGTTTCCAAGAAGTTATAAGTAAGAATCACCTGGGGATCTTGTTAAAATGTAGAATCTGATTCAGTATATCTGGGGTGGAAATGCAAATTCTTAGCAGGGAACTTGTTAGAAATGCAAGCTCTCAGTAGGGGTTTGAACCAGAATGAACTGCTTCCTGGTGAATGGAGAGGGAACCCACCTATATACATATACATGATTTTGTTGGTTATATAATAATGATAATGGTAACTAACATTTATTAAGTTCTTACTGTGTTTGAGCACTTTATTTGCATTATGTATTTTAATGCTCATAATATCCTATGAGCCAGGTTTATTATTGTTCCTGACTGACAAATGAGAAAATTGAGGCACTGAGAAGTTGAGTCACTTACCCAAGGTCACACAGCAGCAAAGACAGGATTCAAGTACATGTAGACTTATTCCATAGCTTAGCATTCTTAACCACTAAGGTATACTGGGTTGTTCAGTAATTACTGCCAGAACAAATTTGAAAGCCTTCCTTGCAGACGGTGTTTCTTTCTAGCTAAGCAAAACATTATAAACCGCAAGAACTTTACAGCACATTGTATTAGCTCAGCAGTTCAATTAAATTTTTTTTCTTTTATAATAAACTATTAATTCTGATTAGGAGAATCAGAGCCAGATACAAGACCAACGTCTGTTCCAGTCAATTCAACTCAACTCAGCTCAATTCATTTCATATGCTGGGTTTGGGGTTGTTGTGTTGTTGTTGTTAGGTGCCCTTGAGTCAGTTCCATCTCACAGCAACCCTACGTACAACAGAATGAAACACTGCCAGGTCCCTCACCATTTCACAGTCGTTTGAGCCCATTGTTGACACTGCTGTGTCAATCCATCTTGTTGAGGGTCTTCATCTTTTTTGCTGACCTTCTACTTTACCAAGCATGATGTCCTTCTCCAGGGTCTGGTCCCTCCTGACAACATGTCCAAAGTAAATGAAATGAAGTCTCATCTTCCTTAAGCTTCAAATGAGCCTTCTGGCTGTACTTCTTCCAAGACAGATTTGTTCGTTCTTCTGGCCGTGCATGGTATAGTCAGTATTCTTTGTCAACACCATAATTCAAAGGTATCAATTCTTCTTCCGTCTTCCTTACTCATTGTCCAGCTTTTGCATGTATATGAGGTGATTGAAAATACCACGGCTTGGGTCAGGTGCATCTTAGTCTTCAAGGTGACATCTTTGCTTTTTAACACTTTAAAGAGGTCTTTTGCAGCAGATTTGCCCAATACAATGCATCTTTTGATTTCTTGACTGCTGCTTCCGTGGGCATTGATTGTGGATCCAAGTAAAATGAAGTCCTTGACAACTTCATTCTTTTCTCCCTTTATCATGATGTTGCTTATTGGTCCATTTGTGAGGATTTTTGTTTTCTTTATGTTGAGGTGTAATCCATACTGAAGGCTGTGGTCTTTGATCTTCATCAGGAAGTGCTTCAAGTCCTCTTCACTTTTAGCAAGCAAGGTTGTGCCATCTGCATATCACAGGTTGTTAATGAGTCTTTCTCCAATTCTGATGCTGCATTCTTCCTCATATAGCCCAGCTTCTCAGATTATTTGCTCAACATAAAGACTGAATAAACAGAGTGAAAGGATACAACTCTGGCCTACACCCTTTCTGATTTTTAAACCGTACAGTATCCCCTTGTTCTGTTTGGACGACTGTCTCTTGGTCTATGTACAGGTTCCTCCTGAGCTTAATTAAGTGTTCTGGGATTCCCATTGTTTGCATTGTTATCCATAATTTGTTATGATCCACACAGTCGAATGCCTTTGCATAGTCAATAAAACACAGGTTAAACATCTTTCTGGTATTCTCTGCTTTCAGTCAAGATCCCTCTGACATCAGCAATGATATCCCTAGTTCCATGTCCTCTTCTGAATCCGGCTTAAATTTCTGGCAGTTCTTTGTCAATGTACTGCTGCAACCGTTTTTGAATGATCTTCAGCAAAATTTTACTTGCATGTGATATTAATGATATTGTTCAATAATTTCTGCATTCTGTTCGATCATCTTTGGAATGGGCACAAATATGGATTTCTTCCTGTCAGTTGGCCAGGTAGCTGTCTTTGAAATTTCTCGGCATAGATGTGTGAGTGCTTCCAGCATTGCATCCATTTGCTGAAACATCTCAGTTGGTTCTTTCTGTCAATTCTTGAGCCTTGTTTTCCACCAATGCCTTCAGTGCAGCTTGGACTTCTTCCTTCCATATCATCAGTTCTTGATCATATGCTACCTCCTGAAATGGTTGAACGTTGACCAGTTCTTTTTGGTACAGCAACTCCTTCCTTCTTTTGAGGGGAGGGTGGGTACCTGCCTGTCTAGGAACACAGAATCAGTTGGGGCAGGGATGGAGGCAGCAAGCAGACCCCTAACTATACTATAATCTTACATATGCTGGATGCCACGGTGTTTATGGGCAGTTCCAAGAGAGAGAAAGTAAACCTGAAGGTAAACTTGGGTCTTTTTACCATTATATTCCCAGCTCTGGCACATCAGTGGCTCAACAAATACTTGTAGAATAAACAATTAAGATTCCTTAAAGTAGTAAATAGGATCTGGAAAGAATTAATGGAGGAGACAGCATTTGAGGTGAATATTCCTTAAGTTTTAGGGGAGGGGAGCATGACATTCTGAGGCTGCAGAATATGCAAAAGGTAGATGCTTAATAAATGCTTGGGATGATGTTGGTAGGAGCCCACTGAATGTGGCTGAAAAAAGAAATGAGTACGTGCTAATGATTATGATTTAACAAACATGTATTATACATCTCCTTTGTGCCAGCTGCTTTCAAGAACTTTATCTCGTTTACACTCTGAAATTGCACCAAGTATTTGTAGCAGACACAGATGAGCAATGCAGTTCTCCCTTGAAAGAGGTCTTGCTTCCTAGATGTGGAGAGTGTGGTCAGCACACAGCTGTCAGCTCCTTCCAGGTTGGCCTCAGCATAGCCCATAAGCACGCCCTTTCCCTGGCATGCCACATCCCATGACTGAGTGAGGCAGGAATACAAAGGCCAGGTCATTTTGGCCCAACAAGGGACAATTCTGATGGGTCATTTTGGCTGCAGAGCTCCCTTAATTATTGGCCAAAGCCTTGTCGGGCCTTTGGTACAGTTGGACTTTTCCTTTTGTCTGATTAGGCTCCCTTCCCTCCGGTCTCAGGTGTCAGTTCCTAACAAACAAACATCTTGCTTGGGTTCAGGGTCTGGTCTGCTTCCAGAGGAACTAACTTGCAAGAGTATTCATCTCCCACATTGACAGGCCAGAAACTGGGGCACTGAGAGGTGATGCATCTCACCCAAAGCCACACAGCTAGTAAATAAGGGAGCGAGTTTTCAAACTCAGATTCCTCTGACCCCCAGTTGAGGGCTGTCTCCAGCACCCACAATGGTTACAGGGACCGATTGTGTGGTATTCAGACAAAAGCTGCCTTCTTGCTCCTGCCTCAGCATGCAAACATCCACAGGAATCCCTCAGCTCTAGGCCTGGATATATGCTTTCTATCAGGAAAGCGCTGGGTCATCTGTGTCCCCAGAGGACATCAAAGGGCTCCTGAGGCTCCCAGGACCACACTGCCCTCTCTGACTGATGCTCAGGACTTCCAGGCATTGGCAGCCCTTGGAACTCAGTTTCTGGGCTTTCCCAGATCAGCTGTAGGGCTCAAGCCAGTTCTCTGGGAGCACATCTCTAATGGAGGCTACAGGAGCAGGGAGCTTTCACCCTTCTCACCCAGCGGATGCTTCCAGGGTCTCCTTCATATTTCCTGGTCACTTGGCCTTTCTCTGGCCAGTGGAGCCCATGTGGGGAAGACTGGGAGTGCTGGAGAGGTAATATGCACAAGCAAGAAGCCCTCAACAATGACTAACAGAAATTGAAAAATACCCCAATTCCCTTGCACTGTGGTTGAAACTGGGGGCATTGGTGGTTCACTGGTAGAATTCTTGCCTTCTATGCTGGAGACCTAGGTTTGATTCCCTCATGCGCAACCACCAGCCATCTGTCAGTAGAGGCTTGCATGTTGTTATGATGATGAAAAGGTTTCACTGGAGCTTCCAAACTAAGATGGACTAGGAAAAAAGGCTCGGCAACCTACTTCTGAAAATCAGCCAGCGAAAACCCTATGGGTCACAATGGTCCAATCTCAACGGATCACGAGGATGGCACATGACTGAGCAGTGTTTTGTTCCATTGTGCATAGGGTTGCCACAAGCTGAGGGCCGATTCAGTGGTAGCTCATAACAATAACAATAATGGTTGAAACTGGAGGCATGGTCTATAATGAGTTCCCCAGTGAGACTGAGTCTCAGGTGCCCCGTTGTTCATGAATTCTCTAATGGCTTCTTTCTCTGCCTTTTCTTATTTTCCCACTCTCCTTGCTATTGACATTCACATCTTTGTCTCAGGCTTGGCTTCTGGGAGTATTCAAACTAAGACCCCCAAGCAGGCAAGATAAATATAGTGATGACTTAGACCTACAGAGAATCAACAGTTAAACCTTTGGGATCAAGCCATTATGATCTGTTAAAAACGAAAAAAGGCACATGACTCTACCTGCTTAACACAATGGCTTCAATACCCAGTGTAGCTTAGTATGAAATGCATTCTAACCCTTGATGTGGCTTAGACTTTGCTTCCTCTGTAGCTTCATCCCACACTCCTCTTCCTCCAGCTGGACTTCTATCACATAAGCCTTCTTCAGTTCCTGAATATATTATATCTTTTCCAGCCTCAAGGTCCTTCCTGTCTGTGGAATGCAATTCTGCCCACTCTTGGCTTGGCTACTCCAATTAATTTTTCAAATCTCAGCTCCTGAATATAAATTATGTTTCCCAGTTACCAACTTTCATAGCATCCCTTAGCATTGGCCACAATTGGCAATCACATATTTATTTTCTCCTGTCTGCTTTCTCCACTAAGCCGTAACTCTAGGAAGGCAGGGATCTTATTTGTGGAGTTCACCACCAGCTTTCTGGCACCCAGCACGCTGCCTGATATATGGTAGATGCTCAGTTTACATTTGTTGAATGGATAGGTTTAGGGTGTATGGTAAATACTATGTGTTTATCTTGGTCGATGATAGTTCCACTTCTCTCTTCTCCCAGTTACCCAACAATGTGGGATATTCACAAAAAAAGACTGCTGTACTATGTGGATGTGAATTATTATTATTGTTGTTTTAGGCTCACATCAGACCTTAAATCATTTCCAAATAACCAGATAGGGCCATCAGAGGTGACTAGCCACTCAGGGTCCCTCCTTGTATTTACTACAGAGGTCACGTTTAATTTTTTTAAGGAGACAACTAGATCCTCACAAAGGTAATGCTGATATTTTCTGGAAAAGGAGACTCTGTGCGTTTTCTGAGATGCTTGTTCCAATTTCCAGTAACCTCTTAAAGGTGGTGTTTATCATTTTATTCATCTAACTTTTTTATTTGTAACTCATTCTTTAAAGCCAAAGCTCTGGGTGACATCCTTTGACCTCATTAAAGCCCTGGTGTCTTCCTTTCATGCAGATTTTTCATCTTGAAATGCGGCAAAGGTGTGAAATACTGAAGAAATGTTTTGTTTACCAGTTGCCCTACAAATTCACGCAACAGAAGAACAGAAGCCGGCATTTCTGAGATGGGGTGGGTACTTTTCGGAGAGGCTGTTTCAACTTTCCTCAGTATAGATAAAGATTCATAGATTTCAATTATGCAGGCTTTTTAACTTTTACTTTGCCAGAGTAGCCTTGATCTTTATTATAATCATAAATGTATTTTTTAATATAAAGTTAATATATTGACAGAACAGAATTTTGAAAAGGGAGAAAAGAGGAAAAAAGAAAAAAAGTCACATTCTCATCCATTTCAAATGTTTATGTTAGGGGTAGATCTTCTGTCTGTTAAAGGCTGATTCTTCCAGAGTTGCTCTGACACCAAGCTTAACCCAATCCTGTATAGTTGAGGACTTACAATCAGAAAACTCTGGCTTGAAGCTTTGTTGCTTACTAGCTGTGTGTGCTTTTGCAGCTTACTCAGCCTCTCTGGTCCGGTTTTCTCCTCTGTAAACAGGGATTATAATTTCTATTTCTGACCTAGCAGGAATGGATTGGGTGATCAAGCAAGATCTGACAAAACCTCTTTTAAACTCCAAGGTCTTATATAAACATAAATTACTATTATTACTGGCCTTTCTCTGGATTTTTTCTGAACATTGTGTTTGTAGCAGATGCTGTAGGTCCCCACCAATATCCCCTAGAACCTTACCAGAGGCCCATCCTGCAACTGCCAGCATTTCAATCTCTTTTCCCCAGGGGCTTACTCTGGCAGCCAGCTCCTTGTATATGCACAGAAAACCAAAACCAAACCAACTGCAGCTGAGTTGGTTCCGACTCATAGCGACCCTCCAGGACAGAGTAGAATTATTCCATAGGGTTTCCAAGGAGCAGCTGGTGGTTTCAAACTGCCAACATTTTGGTTAACAGCCAAGCTCTTATCCACTGCACCACCAAGACCCCATATGCACAGAAGACAGGCGGAAATACTAGGAAATTAACTTCCTCTACATTTTTGGACTATTTGTTTTTACCCCAAGAGAAGTACTTGGGACTAACACAGTATAACAATAGGAACAGCGACTCCTTTTCCAGGTTCAGAATTCTTGGCTCAGATGTCACCTTTCTATAATGGAGGAAAAGGAAAAGAATATATTCATTCAACAGTAAAAGTAATCATTGCCATTTGTCAAGCTAGGTATTTTATAGACACGATTCTACTTAAACCCCCGAGAAAAACTTTGTAAGATAGGTATGACTAGGATTTATATTTTACAAATGAGGAAGGTAAATTCTCAAGGTTAAATGACTTTCTCAAGGTTTTCTGTCCCTAAGTGGCAGAGGCAAGATTTGCATCTAGGTCTGTGTAGTTTGAAGCCCGTATTTTAGTCCACCAAGCCACATTACCTGCTTTGGATGATTTGGAAACACTCCTTTCTAGCGTTCATATTTAAAAAAAAAAAAAAATTGGTTTAATCCCAAGGGCAGATTAACTTTTTTTCTTCCTTCAAGTCTCGTGCTTGAGGTTGGAGACTCTGGTTCGCACCAAAGTTTTCTTCTGATCTGAGAGTTTATATCCAGAACCAATTAGCCTAGAAAAGCCTTTTAATTTAACTGTACCATTAATGGAGTTACCCAAGCTGCTATATTGTTAGTCCTTTTCTAGTTAGCCTGATGAAGTCTCCTGTTGAGTAGGCACTCGAGCAGATCAGACTTGAGGAGATGAGAATTAATTCATGGGGTGGCTTTATTAGCTCTCCGGCACCACCTTTTGCACTGGGGCTTTAGTCTGCGACTCCAAATATTCGGTACTTGGTTAAAAAACAGAAATATATTTGCATTCCTTTTAGGCACTTTGCAATTTTGTTATTGTTTAAAGATGTAAGAGGTAACTAAGGTGTGAATCTAATTATCTCGGAGATCAGCTGACAAATGAATTATCCACACAGCTGCAAGTGCTAAGTTCTCCCATTGGTTTGACAAATATTTATTAAGCTCCTTTTGTACGCCAGGCCCTGTGCTTGGTTCTGGGGCACAGCAGTGAACCAGACAGAAGCAAACTACCCCACAAAAAAATATATACCTACAAATTGTGATAAGAATTCTGAGAGAGTTTAATAGACATAAGAGTCAGGCTAATTGTGCAGGAAATAGAAACAACTGTAGGAATTTGAAAAAGGAAGTGGACTAATACAAGGAATTGAGTGATCTGAAAAATCACTGGAAGGAGCAGTTTAATCCTGGGCCTTCCGGAGTATCTCCCAACACAGTGTAGAAGTGACCCACCAGGGGAGCTACCACTTCTGAGGCAGACAATGGAAATTTGCCAGAATCAAGAACCCACTGCCACCCACATAGGCCCCATTATCAAAACTGCCGGTGCCGTGAAGAAATACTCCCAATCATTAGCCATCAGAGAGATGCAAGTCAAAACTGCAATAAGATACTGTTGCACTCCGGCAATAACGGCACTGCTCAAAAAAACAGAAAACAATAAATGCAGGTGAGGTTTGTGGGGAGACTGGAACTCCTATTCGCTGCTCGTAGGAATGTAAAATGTTACAACCGCTATGCAAAATGGTATGGCGCTTCCTTAAAAAGCTAGAAATAGAAATATCATGGGATCCCGTAATCTCACTCGTCCGTGTATATTCTAGGGAAATAAGAGCCATGACAAGAATAGGCGTATGCATACCCATGTTCACTGCAGCATTATTCACAATCACAGAAGTGTGGAAACAACCTCAGTGCCCATCAACAGAGGGATGGATAGACGAACTGTGGTACATACACACAATGGCATACTACACAATGATAGAGAATAATGACGAATCCACGAAACATCTCACAACCTGGATGAATCTGGAGGACATTATGCTGAGTGAAGAAGTTAATTACAAAAGGACAAATATTGTATGAGACCACTATTACGAATCAGCACTCATGAAAGCATCAGTCAAGAAATTAAACAACACATTACATTGGGCAAATTTGCTGCAAGAAGCCTCTTTAAAGTGCTAAAAAGCAAAAATGTCACCTTGAAGACTAAGGCGCACCTGACCCAAGCCATGGTGTTTTCAATCGCCTCATACGTATGCGAAAGCTGGGCTAATAAGGAAGACAGAAGAAGTATAGATGCCTTTGAATTGTGGTGTTGGTGAAGAATATTGAATATATCCTTGGACTGCCAAAAGAATGAACAAGTCTGTCTTGGAAGAAGTACAGCCGGAATGCTGTACTTTGGACATGTTGTCAGGAGGGATCAGTCCCTAGAGAAGGACATCATGCTTGGTAAAGTGGAGAGTCAACGAAAAAGAGGAAGACCCTCAACGAGATGGATTGACCTGGTGGCCGCCACAATGGGTTCTAGCATAACAACGATTGTGACGATGGCACAGGACGGGGCAGTGTTTCGTTCCTTTGTACATAGGGTCGCTATGAGTCAGAACCAATTCAATCACACCTAACAACAACAACTATTATGAATAGTGAAGAAAAGTTTTACGCACAGAAATAAACATTTTTTGATGGTTACTAGGGATACGAAAGGGAGGGAGGAAAAATCACTAACTAGAGAGTAGACGTGTTAACTTTGGCGAAGGGAAAGGCAGGACACAATATGGGGGAAGTCGGTACAACACGACTAAGGTGAGGGAATACACTGAGAGGTACACAAGAAGAAGACAATGACTTATTGTAAATACTGTAACATAGACAATCCTGCAACAACAGTAATAACAAACAATAATTTATGAGTGGATACATAGGTAGATACGTATGCTGAATAGGTGAGGGAGGGCGTATGGGAGTACACCCATGTGCATATATAGATTTGGCTGTGGATATTTCTACATACTTATTTGTATGTGCAGCATGTACATTCATATACATAATAGAGCACACAGGGGGCACATTCATGGAAACAGCCTAGACATAACCAAACACCTCGTGGGCCTGAGTTATTGGGCTTGAAGGGTAAGGGTCATAGTCTCGGGAGACATCTAGGTCAATTGGCATGATATTGTCCATAAAGACTACATTCTACATCCTACTATGTAGGGTCTTAAAAGCTTGCAAGCAGCCATCTAAGATACAGCTACTGGTCTCTTTCTGTTCTGAGCATAGGAGAATGAAGAAAACCAAAGAACTCAAGGAAATAATTAGTCCAAAGGACTAATGGACCACAGGCACCACAGCCTACACTAGCCTGACTCAACCAGAGTTCATTTATTCAGCAAATACTCTCTGGGAACTTACCATGTTGACTGGACCATTGTAAACACTGAATATTTAGATCATCCAATCTTTCAAGATGAATTCAATCTTCATGTAAAATCTGTAGATTTTAAATGTTAACAACTAATTATAAATTTTAAAAATATTCTGTGAGCCAAAGCATATCTGCAGACCAAATTTGGTCCCAGAACCCCTGATTTAGAACTATGATAATTTTTAAAGAATTCAGCGATCAATGTGCTATCCCTATTTCCCCTTGCCTTAAAAAAAAAACAAAAACAAAATAAAACAAACAAACAAAAAAACCCAGCTGATGACAAAGTCCAAGAGGCAATGCTTTTATCCCTCATTATGATATTTGGTACTCTCCGAGAGAAGTCTGATGAATACCACTATGCAAAGTATACATACTCCAAATGAACAGACAAAGCAAATGTCAATTATTCTTCACCGTTAAAGAACTATGAGTTCAGTGGAATTACACACGTTGAAGAATCACAGAGCTAATTAAAAGAAATGAAGTTATTTCAAGATTGTATAAAAATACTAAAAAATGCATTTTAAAAATGTATGAACAAATATAATTATGGCTGTCTTTGGAATACAAACTTTAGGATGTTTCTGAAATATGCCTTGGTCTTGTGGTTAGCAATGATAATTAACATCCTCTATATATTTTACTTATTTATCTTGTTAGTTACTATCTTCCATTTTAAAATGTAAGCTTAATGATTATGGTTATTTTTATCTGATTTTTTAAACATATCCAATAATTAGTACCTAAAAGGATATCTAGTAAATAGTAGGCACTCAATAAATATTTATTGAATTCAATTGAATATGCAAATGAAGACTTAGTATTATGAGAAGCTGTTGAATTGAGAGTAAAGTATACCCAACAAGAAGATACAGTATCTGTGGAATTTTGGATTTGAGTATGTGAACCTTAAAGTTTTAATTGGACAAGATTCTGTGGAAGAAATTATTTTTTTAAATAAAAAGACTGAATCAAAGCTGAGAGTTACCATTAGCGATATAAACCTTGAGTCACAATCGATGCATCTTAGTTGGAAGAAAAAAAAAACTGGAAAGAAATAGATCAACGTAGACAGTGTTTACCTCTGGATAGTAAGAGAGTGATTTTTTGATACTTCTTTTACTTTTCTGTATTTTACAAAATTTTGACAGTGAAAATGAATTATACTTCCAGAAAGAAAAAATAAAAATCTTAAAAAAAAGTGGAAAGCTAGTGTGTTATCAAGTTTGTTAAAAACCAGTATCTTACTAATTATATCAGAAGACAGGAGTAAGAAGGACAAGATCTATGACAGTGCACTTTGGGAAAATAAAATCATTGAACTATATTTTCCTCTGATTTTGGTACAACTACTGAAAATCTATATTTTGAAGACATGATAGGGCTATAAAAAACAAATGGATGACACATGAAAAGGCACTCTCTAACTTATAAAGCCCTATATATGTTAGATAACAATACTTATTATTTCTCTGCAAACTGCTTGTAAGAATACCTTCCAGAACCTGGTCTAGTTCTCTTGGCCTCCCCTGTAGGTAGCCATTGTAAACTTGAAGGGAGCTGGGTGGAATCTTTACTTACCTAAGGTGAATGGGAATAAGGTAGTACCTCTGTTGTTTCCTTCATGTGCTGAGAAGCATCAGACTATTGGGTACAATTTAAATGGCCAAATTCCAGGAATGTGAGGTATACAAGTGTCTGTGCCAAGGTATAAGACCCGATGCTAAATCTCCAGAGTGTGAGCCTGCTTCAGTCTGAGTTCTAGGGAAAAATTTCCTTACAAGTCCACTAACATGGGACAGCCCCCAGCTAACAGAAGCAGAATAAGATTTACTTCTTCTGGAATGATACTGGTTTGAGTTCAGTGCAGAGGCTTACCCAGAATCAGCTATAATAATAGTTGGAAAAGCTTGGTCAGTAATGTATCTCATTACTGCTTTAATTGGCATCACTTTAACTGCTAATAAGATTGATCAGTTTTCCCCAAAAGATTTATTGGACCATTGGACTTGCCAGAATTGATTTAAAATGCTACAGCAATAAAGTAATGGGTGTGGTATCTGTATAGGTGGAATGAGTTTTCTTATGTAAATATTTAATATTCAAGTCACAGCATCTCTAGGCTCAATCCTTTTAATATGTGCATACTTATTATATCCCTTTCCTTATTTATTAACAAATATTTATTAATTGTCTACTATATGACAAACACTATTCTGGATGCTGGTGATAAATCAGTGAACAAAATTAACAGTGTCTTTAGCACAAATATTCCAAAGGGGAGAAACCAACCAACCAACCAACCAACAAAAACAAGAAAAAGCAAAGTGTGATACCGCAACACAGAACTGAGTATGGGGGTTACAGAGTGAGGGGGTGGGAGAGGAAGTGCTCTATGTTAAAAGGGGTTCAGTGAAGGCCTCTTAGATGAGATGATATTTCAACAGAGACCTCAGTGAAGTAAGCGATGAGTGAGCCAAGCAGATGTTTAGGGAAGAGAGTCCCAGATAGAAGGATCAGAAAGTGCAAAGACCCTGAGGTAGGAGTGTGCTTGGCTTGATGGAAGAGTGGCTGGAAGAGAATGAGTTTGAGGACAGTTGATAGAAGGTGAAATCACAGAGGCAGAGGAGACTGGTTCGAGTAGGGCCTTGTAGGTCCTGGTGTAGGCCCAGGCCAGAAAAAAACTTTAGATTTTACTCTGAAGAAGTTCAGAGAGGAGGCAGGGAGTAGGAAGGCTTCAGTATGAAGCCATTGCAATGGCTCAGCAGAGCAGCTAACAGTGTACATTTCTCCCAGATGAGTCTGCCTTCCTCTACCAAGTTGAGGCCATTGCCCATCTCTAGTACAACCCAACGCCTCTCCAACTCTGTGGCCAGATCAGGGGTAGAGATGAAAGAGTAGAGTGTGTGTCTTCTTTGAGGTCTGTTGGGTGTCAAAGAGTCCATGACAGGCAGACAAAATACCAAAGAGTGACAAGGAAGATCAGTGGGTGTCACCCTCAAAAGTCAATTTGACAGGCCTTGGTCTAGCACTTATGGGCTTGAGGAGAACATTCTGGTAACTCTAGAGAAAAAGCAAAGTAGAGGCACCAGAGACTTCAATAAAATGTCTAAAAAAGAAGTGGCAGACACAAATGCGTTGTGTGTACCAAATCACTCCATATTTAATCTCTGCAATGCAGTACCTGGAAATCTATAAATGACAGCAAGAAGCAGCTTGAAAGTCTGGTGCGTGTTCCACTTGTCAGTTACAAACTAGTTAGAAGTTTTCTCATACCCTAAGTGATAGTTTTTAATACAAAAACTAAGCAAAATGTGGTCAAAGTCAAAAGTCCAGCTTTCTATCCTCAAATCAGGTCACTGAACAATCAAGCAGGAAGGGCTGGGAGGAAGGGGATCAGGGTACATGGGGGCAGTACCAATTGCCTCCAGGCCTAACCTCACAACCACACTTGGAGAACATCACAAAGCAAACTCACAAATAGAACCAAAGAGATATAGGTATAGGAAGGACAAGCTTTCTCATGGGGTGATATGGTGGCCATTGTCCCAGGCTCTCAGTTGGGAGAACATCAAATATAGATGTTCCCTTCACTGTTCATGTGAAGCCCTTCAAGGCTGGTATAAGGTCCACCTTTTCCTTCTGACCACCTCAGATCATGATCATCTCCGTTCTCTGATCGTAGTGGACCTCTAGCTAGCACTCTTTGTTTGACACTTAACTGGTCTAGAATATAAACTTCACAGGGCCAAGGGCTGTCTTGCTCACCCCTACACCTACATTAGGAGCCCTGGTGGCACAGCGGGTAACTGAAAGGTCAATGGTTTGAAACCACCAGGGGCTCCGTGGGAGAAAGATGTGGCAGTCTGCTTCCACAATGATCTATAGCCTTGGAAATTCTATGTGGTTGCTACGGGTCAGCATCGACTAGACGGCAGTGGGTTTGGTCTGGGTTACACCTACATTGTGTGAAATAGTGCTGGAACACAGTAAATACTCAATTTACAGTTGTTGAATGAATTTAAAATTATTTTAGGAGTATAATTCCTTGTAGGGAGTCCCTAAGGAGCCCTCGTGGTGCAATAGCTAAAGCGCTCTGCTGCTAACCGAAAAAGGTTGGCGATACGAATCCACCAGCCGCTCCACGGGGGAAAGATGAGGCAGTCAGCTTCCCCGGTCTTGGAAACCCTATGGGGCAGTTCTACTCTGTCCTGTTGGGTTGCTATGAGTCAGAATCGTTTCGACGACAGTGGGCTTGGTTTTGGGTGGAAGCTCCTGGGTGGTGCAAATGATTAATGTGCACACACTCGGCCGCTAACCTGAAGGTTGTAGATTCAAGTCCACCCAGAACACCTCAGAAGAAAGAAGAAAGGCATGGTGATCTACTTCCAAAAAGATCAGCCATTGAAAACACTATGGAGCCTAGCTCTACACTGACACACATGAGTCATTATCAACTTGATGGAACTGGTTAGTGGTTATATCCGTGTAAGCCGAGGGAGGGACTGATCAGATCTTATTTCTTCTCTTCTCTTTCATCTTTGTTCCTTGCCTTAGTTCTCTTCTACATTACTGTAACAGATACTGTCAGTGGCCCACCTTATCACCTTGGCCCACTCCAGAAGCCACCTGCAGAAAGTCCCTTGGTCTTTCTACCTCCAGGTGTTTTCTGGTCATGGGAGAGTGCTTGGTTCCCATATGTTGGAAGTTCTCCAGGGGCGACTTCCAACCAAGGAAGATGGGAATTGATGGATAAATATTCCAGATTTCTTGCTCCTTGGTGGAATAATTCTGAGGTGTACTCTACAGTCTCTCAGAAGGCCCCAGCAGGATTGAACCTCAGTCGCTTGCAGCAGTTATCCACCCAGTAATGCATCGTATATGGCTTTCCTACCTTCCTTATCTCTGGTTCTCGCTCTCTTACTGTTTCCTGGGACCTCCTCCTAAATACACTTCTTACACCCAAATCCTTATATCAGAGTCTACTTTTGGGTGATCCAAACTAAGACAATTACTCACTATGCTTAGCAGGGCTGCGCGTGTGGGGCTCCGGTGAAGACTGAGTGAGATGATGCAGGTAGGGCCGTTAGCTCAGTGCTTGGCCTACCCTAAAGGCTCAGCTTTGTTAGCCTCTATTATTGTTGTTGTTGAGGATGCCCATCAAATACTTGTGCATTTTTAATGTTTGAGGAGGAAGCAAGGCAGAGATCAATGAGTACCCACAACAGCAACAACAACAGTGGCAAAGTCTGAGGAGGATCAGAGGCAAAGGCCAATGACAAAGCTAGGGAGAATGGTGTGCTTACTAGGTGTTAACCTGCGTGGTTCCCATCGCATTGGGAGAATGACTTCACCCTGGGGCCAATTCTCATATTTTCTGGAGAACTGATGTAGACCTCACAGCTAGCTAGAGTATAGCTAGCTGATGGCAAGAACCCAAATAAGACAGACCTAGCAGGACGGGCCAGAACTTGGCTGGCCTTTGAAGGAACAGGCAGCTTCTGTAGGTCTAGCTAGGAAGCCGAGTAGTCCAGTGTTGGAATAGTGTAGGCAGAGACGTGGAAAGCAGAAGGAGTAGGTGGGGCTGGAATTCTGAGTTCAAAGTATCAGCAAAAGTTAAACTAGAGAGCTCTACAACCGGTGGAGAGGCATTTCAATCTTTGGCTTGTTCAATACTGTCTATTAAATGCTCCCTGTGGCACTTGTGCTAATTATATCTGAAAGAGGTCAGATCCCACCGGGCAGTCTTGCCGTGAGCTAAGCAGTGGCAGATCATCAGGATTGTACCATAGTAGCAACAAAGGTAAATGGTGATAGTGACTTTTTATCATCAGGATTGGAAGCCCTCTAAAGGCACAGTGTCTCTTCACTTTTGGAGTCCTGGTGCCTCTCATTGGAAACCCTGGTGGTGCAATGGTTAAGAGCTACGACTGCTAACCAAGGTTAGCAGTTCAAATCCACCAGGTGCTCCTTGGAAAACTTATGGGGCAGTTCTACTCTATCCTATAGGGTCACTATGAGTCGGAATAGACCCTATGGCAACAGGTTTGGTTTTTTTTGGTGCCTCTCATTGTGCCCAGCATGGAGCAGATGGTCAAAAACATTATGTAGGAGGAAAAAGAAAAATAAAACCTGTGACATCAAAGTAGGAAGGGAGAGAGGGAAGAAGAAATTAGTGAGTCCTCAACAAATACTTGCTGCCTAATTGAGTGGGGACCAGAGGCACCAAGTCAGCTGCTTTCTCCTCCACCTTATTGGCTGGGGCAAAAACTGAGTAGGCTTTCTGAGTGATGTGGTTTGGTGCTAAACCACCATTATAATTTACAGCTTACCCTGACCCAGTGCAGTTCTTTCTACTCATCTGCTTTGTACGAAAGAAGCGATTTCCCCATCGTAGGGAGGATGTCAGATAGGATGCTGATGTTCTTGTCTGTATGGAACGGAGGGCAATGGCCAAGTTAATCAAATCACAAAGTACTAAGGGGTGTCATACAGGCAGCTGGGGGTCATCTGGAAAGCATAATCATCTGAGTGTTTGGAGTCATCCAATCTCCTAGCCTCCCACTGGGTTTCCAAGTGTGGTCTTTGAGCTCATTAGAGTTCATAAGGCTAGTGCCTTGTTTTTTTAGGAGAAATACTTTAGGTGAAAACATAGATACTTAAGATGTTAATAAAGTTAAAATGGGATACTTGCTACTTTTTGAGAGTTGGCATGACTGATTTCCTTTTGAAATTTTACCAAAAGCATATACCTCCCAAGTGGCGTTATATCTGAACCAGTGGTAAAGGGAAAAAAGAGTCAAGAGGACCATCTCGACAACAACAAAAGTTCATGGGCAAAAACAGAAAATAAAACCAGTGATGTTAAGTGCGCATTCTACTATAACCAGGCGTGTAGCTGAGGCAGTCACTGCTTTTCTGGGGCTCAGCATCTTCCTCCGTGAAACGATGTGATCTTGGAGGTCCCATCTCAGTCTGTTATCCTGTGATTCTGAACATATAGTTAGGAAACTAACTAGGTGTAAGTGCTATGAGAAGTTATGTAGTTAAGGCTTTTGCTCCCAATGCCTTGCCAGAGAGAGCCTTTGAGAAGTTTTTCGTTGTCTTTTTCCGAATCATTCCAATTTTAGTACATGTGGTAAGTGAGTAATTAAATTATTTGTCAGTTCATTTTGCTTATGCTCCTTTGGCTGTGCAGTAACTTTAATTCCCTTTAAAATTTTTTGTTGATAGGATTACGTTAGGAAAGGCTTTTCCCACTTAAAAAGATTATATAAATATTCTCCTATGGAATTTTGCAGTAGTTTGCTGATGTATTGTTAAACATTTAAATCTCTAAAGCATCTGAGATTTAGTTCGGCAAATGGTGTGATTCAGAGAATCTATATTTTTCCTCCAAATGCTAGCCTGTTTACCTACTACTATTATGATTTGGAATTGACTTGATGGCAACAGGTTTTTTGTTTTCTTTTTTAAATTGATTACTCTAGGGCCCTGGTGGTACAGTGGTTAAGAGCTTGGCTGCTAACCAAAGGGTCAACAGTTCAAATCCACCAGCCGCCCCTGGAAACCTATGGGGCAGTTCTACCCTGCCCTATAGGGTCACTATGAGTCGGAACTGACTTGATGGCAATGGGTTTGTTTTTCTGTTTTTCTTTTTTTAATTGATTACTGTTGGAAAATTTATCCAACCTCACTGATTTGAAATACCATTTTTATCTTACACTAAATTCTTAAAAAAACACAATAGCAATTATGTCCCTTACTGGATTCTCTCTTCTGTTTCATTGATCTGTTTATCTATTCTTGCATCAGTGAGACATTTTAAATTCTAGTATCTTTTTTTAAGGTTAAGTTTGTAGCAGACAATATCAGTGCTCCTCCCAGACCCCCTTGGGTCCCTTTTTACTCTTTGTTTGTTTCCTAGTACTTTGGAGAAAGGAGTCTGTGAGTTTTCACCTCCATCAGCCTGTGCCTTCAGCTCTTCCTTGGGAGGTTGCCTTCAGGTTACTGGAGTTCTCTTTATCTTCACTAAGAGAGATCCAGAAGTGCCCCCCCACCCTTAGCCAATGATTGACAGGTGTGGGTAGATGAAAACTCACCCTCTCTTGCTTGGGCTGGGACAACTCTGAGGTTTAACTTATACACCATAGCTCCCCAGCCCAAAGGCCAAAGCTACCTTCCTGGGGAGTTTACATTCCTGCCCAACTTCCTCTCCTTCCCCGCTCCCACCTACTCCCTTAAAGGTTTTCTCTGGAAGCCTTTCATCAATAAATCACTTGCACATGAATCCTCATCTCAAGGGTCTGTTTTTGGGAAACTCAACCTATGATGAGTCTCTTCCATCATCCAGACAGATCACTCCACCAACTGAGAAGAACCATTCTGCATCAATCACCCATAGAATTGAGAACACTATCAATATGGAATCCTTTATTAGTTCCAGCCAGAAAGGATTTCAGGCACTGAGTTAAATTAAGTAAACTCTGAGCTCCCTGGTGGTACCTTTCTGTCAATACAATGAAAGATGCTTTAGCATCTTAAGCACAATCCCTAAAGACCACAAAGCTTTTAATTTCTTAGAAGTTGTCCACTCGGTCCTAGAAATCATGCTCCTGGATAGTCAGTTGGCATCATTTATGATGAGAATTAAGATGGCATTTAGTCACCTTTAAACCTTCAACTTGAAAGAAAAGTTCTCCCTACGCTTGGTAAGAAATTGAACAAAGAAATGAAAGACCAAACCTGGTACTGTCATGTTGATTCCGAGTCATGGTGACCCCATGTGTGCAGAGTAGAACTGCTCCATAGGGTTTTCATGGCTGTGACCTTTTGGAAGCAGATTGCTAGGCCTTTCTTCCAAGGTACCCTTGGGTGAGTTCTAACTGCTAACCTTTTGATTAACTGTTTGCACCACCCAGGGACTCCTGGAAATTAAACAGAAGAGAATAAAATGAAGAGTGTCCTTTATATTCTTCCTAAAATTTTTAGATATATTCAAGATTTAATCATACATTTAATATTTATTGTCTACCATATGCCAGGAGAAACCTTGGTGATGTAGTGGTTGAGAGCTACGTCTGCTAACCAAAAAGGTCAGCAGTTGGAATCCACTAGGCACTCCTTGGAAATCCTATAGGTTAGTTCTCCTCTGTCCTATAGAGTCCCTATGAGCCTGAATCAACTCAATGGCAACGGGTTTGGTTTTTGGTAATAAAAACTCTGGACACTGAAGCTTGGGAGAGCTTCTCTGGTTAGCAACTCTCTGTGTATTGTCACACATCAATGTCCTGGGAGGGTGACGTGTCCTGACCCTGTGCAGAGAGGACAATGGAAGCACTGCATTAGGGATCCTCTGAGACCTTGTCCTATGGCTGGTTCTAATGTGTGTCCTGTAGCTACACTAAAACTGTCATCCTAAGTATAGTGTTTTCCTGAGTTCTGTGAGTCAGCCTAGCAAATTATTGGACCTGAGAGGATAATGGGAACCCTGAATTTGTAGCCAGCTGATCAGAAGTGAGGGTGGCCTGGGAACCCCGGAGCTTGCCGCTGGTATCTGAAGTGGGGGAGTCTTGTGGAAGACTGTGCCCTTTACCTGTGAAGTTGGACCAACTCCAGGTCGTTGGTATCAGCGCATTGGCAAAGTTGCTGCCAAAATCTTGCACAGTATTTTACACACTCATGTACAGTAATTAACAGTGACTATTCTTTTTTACACTCTCTCTGACATTGGTTTCAAAAAACTAATATTTTTCTCTCTGATGTACCGCCACTTGTTTTTATGTATGCATTCATGAACACTCTTTCTTTTGTTTTTTTTTTACATAAGCAACATCAGTCTCTGTCTCTATCTTTTTTTGTATTAAATTTCCTAGAATTTCTAGTCCTTACTGATGTGTAGATTTAGGTCTTCCATCATTTTGGTAATAATTTCTTCTTTTATAAATATCTTCTTTTTTCAATTCACTGGTTGTACTCTTTTCATAGAACAAATTATATGTAATCGTTATGATCTATCTTCTATATATCATCTTTAGTCTCCCTAATAGCTTTTAACCTCTTTTAACTTCTTTTGCATTATCTTTGACTATTTGAATGCTTTCCTCCATGACCAAAGTGTTGACTTTTGCTAAGTCAATTTTTTTTTCGTGATGTTTCAAACAATGTTTTGGTCCTCAATGGATTTTCTTCGTTTTTAGGAAATAAGTATAATTCATTGGGAAGTATGGCTCTCTTTTCAAAGCATAGTATTAGTTTGTACCTTGTCTAAGTGCAGATAATTGTATATACATATACATACACACACACCTTGTTTCGAATGTATATACATATATGCATATTTTGGTTTTTTATTTCTCTTCGTTCATTTTATTAGATTTTAGGTGTGCGATCTGGCTTTGCTCTGCCACTATACTTTAGAGGCTGTTGACTTTTGTTCTTGATTAAAGAAAACATTCTTGTCAAAGATTTTCCTCCAGGATGTCTTGTTCTTATCTAAAAATGTCACCTTTAGCAGCATGGAGCCTCGGTGGCACAGTGGTTAAGAGCTCGGCTGCTAACCAAAAGGTTGGCAGTTCAAATCCACCAGTGGCTCCTTGGAAACGCTATGGGGCTACTCTGTCCTATAGGGTTGCTATCGGTTGAGATAACTTGATGGCAATGGGTTTGGGTTTTTTTGGTTTTTAGCAGCATAGTACATGGGACATCAATATCAATTACCAATCCATGTCAAAACTAACAAAGCAAAAGTGGGTTTCTATCCCATCATTCCTGAAGAACGAATCAAGGGCAGCTTTGAACACTGTAAATTATGCCTTAAAACTTATAGGAGTGGGTTGAAGAAACCCAGTGGGTTTTGTATTCAGTTCTGCATTGAGTGAATTCAGTATTCCCTCTGATGAATAAGTACAAACTAATAAATATGGCAAAATTTGGATCAAGAGAACCAGTTTAAAGTACCGACCATATTCACCACAATAAACCTTAAACAAATTCTATTTTTGTTTTGCAAAGTCAGTCGTCAAAGATAATAGTAAGATTGTATATATGATGGCAACGACTTTCATTATCTTGTCTAAGAAAGGACTTCTTAGACTGCCACCAAAGGACGAAGATTTTAAAGCTTTAGTTATGTATTTTGAACTCTCCAACACAGTTGTTACTATTGGTCTAATAATGAGAATCAAGAATCTACTCAACATTCCTTCTTCTCCCCCCCTTGCTCAAGGTCTTCATCCTTTTCTTTGCTGTCACCGTTGAGGTCACAAGGTCATCCATCTTTCCTTACATGTAACTGATTTGTTTTTGTATATCATGGTTTCTGACAAGATTGAATTGGAGGTTATTTTTTAGGGGATTTTTAATATTTGCAAGTGATATTTCCATAGATTAATAACAATCTGACTTTTAAAAAGTTTTAAAGAGTTCTTAGCTAGCTGTCCACACTTCACCTCCTCTTAACCTTTTCCTCCTTGCAAGAGCCTATGTAAAAAACTCAATAGTGAGAAACTCCCACTAGCAACCCACGTATTTTCCCTCCAAATGGGCTTCTCATCTTTTGAGGCAGTTTTTCACATGGTTTTGGCTTTCACACTTTTGACTGTCTGTCATGTTTTGCTTATCGAAACAGGTGGAGATTCGTTCTGTCTTTCCAAAGCATGTAATAGGGAGAGGGTGAGATATAAGACTTTGCTTCAAAGGAACTACAGAGATGGAATGAAGCCTTAGACATATTATGCACCTGGAAGTTGAAGCTGGTTT
Source organism: Dugong dugon (assembly GCA_030035585.1). Taxonomy (NCBI): domain Eukaryota; kingdom Metazoa; phylum Chordata; class Mammalia; order Sirenia; family Dugongidae; genus Dugong; species Dugong dugon. The sequence goes on along the minus strand of CM057480.1, from coordinate 11,811,522 downwards.
CCTTTAGCCTGTCTTGACCTCTTTGATGAGTCAGTCTTTTTCAATCAGAGCAAGGATCTTTGCAGCAACTGATGCTGTGTCCATGGGTATATTTCAGCCTTATCTTGGTTTTCTGGGAAGATCATCCTGAGTCTAGTATGGCACCTATTTTTTTTAGCTGTGTCTTAGTGTAAACCTAGCAATTAGAAAGGCTTATGTGATTAAGATTCTGTAAGACTGGGTTTCTACAAGCTGTACTCTTTGTGTATCATCAAAAAATGAGAGACTGAATCCCACCACTCCCAACCCCAATACACAACATGGCAGCCCACAACTTTGGATGCTTAAGGGCCAGCACATGAGTGACAGCAGAAAAAACTCGTACTCAGCAGACAGATGGTACCCCAGATGGGGCAGTGCTGCCCAGAGCTGTGGCCAGGGGAGACCATAGTACTCAATAAAGAGGTGGTGGTGCCCAGTGGGTATGAAGGTGCCAAGCAGAAGGAGGGTAGTGGGGGAAAAGGCAGACTGCAGATGTCATATAGTGGCTGCACCCCTGTGGGAGCCTCCCTCAGTTTGCAGGGAAGGGATTTTAAAGAGACCTGGTATATGCATTAGTGGGAGCTGGAAAAGAAAGGAATGAGAAGAAGCCAGCAGGCATTGTTACCAGAATGACATTTTATAAGATGTACTTAATATTTCCCTCTCTACTGTTAGTAAAAATGTACTGATGTTGGTGGAATACTATTTAGAGATTTTGGTGCTTCTGGTTATCTTTTTAGTAAACATTTTGCCACTAGCTCACAGGTAATTGATGTTCTCAACATAAAGATCACAATAAATATATCCTAGACTCCTATGGAACTCTATCCTTCTCAAAGGCTTCCCCCTACATGCTTCTCATTCAAACATCCGAACGAGGTTGATGGAGCATGCATTACTCCCATTCTTCAGTCGAGCTGGGGAAGTATTTCTATGAATGACACAGATAGAAACTGGAGAAACTAGTACTTAAACCTAGGTTTTCTAACTCTAAGGTCAGTGTTCTTTCTACCAAATCTTGTTCACTAAACTATATTTTCTTAACAAAATAGACTACACTAATTATTATAGCTTTATATGAAACATAATAGTGTGCTAAGCCAAATTCTGTAATTTTCAGAATACCAATAGAATAATGATAATTTGTATTAATGCACTACACAATTTAAAAAACACTTTCAAATTTTAAATAATCTTATGAAATTAAGAGGCAGTTATTACCAGTACTTGACAGAGCAGGAAACTGAGGCACAAGGAAGGTCAACGACTTGTCTGAAATCTTCCGACTCCCTGTACCCTCATCATCAGAGTAGATTGCTTCCTGAAACTTTGCACCATCAAATAAGTAGTTCTTGTAAATATCATTCTGGCCACACTTACACTTTTAGTGCCCTGTTTTAAAATTTAGGTGTCCCTGAATGGGGCAAACAGTTAACATGCTCGGCTGCTAACCAAAATGTTAGAGGTTCGGGTCTACCCAGCGATGTCTCAGAAGAAAGGCTTAGCAATCTATTCGTGAAAATTCAGCCACTGAAAACCCTACGAGCACAGCTCTACTCTGACACATACAGGGTTGGAGTCCACTTAATGACAACTGGTTTTAAATTTAATTAATCATTTCTCTTCCTACACATGCTTCGCATATTGTCCTGGGCTCTCTCTCCAAGACATTTATAGGTCAACCCTGAGCCAAAGTGACTTCCATCTCTAATCAAATACTTTATAGACTTTCTTGGGAGCAAAATAAGATTATCTCCACAAATCACAGGCAAATATCCCTCTTTACCTCCTTCCCAACTCCAGCTGTCTTTTAAAAAGAGAAAGAAGTTTGTAAAAAACGGCACCTTTTAAATCGGCAGTGTATTAGAAAAACAAAACCAAAAACTTGCTTTGGAAATAATTGAGGTGTGTGGCTGTCGGAAGTGCTGCTTACTGTGCTACTTGGCAGGTACTAACCCACTGGCTGAGATTGACCTTTGGTTATCTGCTGGCCTCCTCAAGACAGGTGCTGGCCTAGTAGCTTCTTCAAAGAAGACACAATGAAAACTTTAAGGATTCTTGGGAAGAAAAAGAAAAATGCCCTTCTTTTTTCCTTCCTAGAGTAGTCTGGAAGATCTCCCATTTATATCATTTCCACTCAACTGGGTGATAGCACTCCCAGCACTGTGTCTGAAGTATGCTATAAAAATGGCGTGGGGGCGGTGTCTGACCGCCTCTAACTTCACAAGGGGGATGGAGAATCAAGATCAACAGCCTGAGGCTGATTCCCATGAGGCGGAAGCCGTAACATGTTTTACCTCTCCATCATCTTTACCAATTCTGACACCAATCGTCCCTTCCATGGCACTCTCTACTTCTGTGCTGGGTTCCATAATTCATTGCATTGGCCGTATAGAACCCACAGGCAATCTTCATGATTATGGGGTTTATTAGGGAAGTAACAGGTTACAGTTCAGACTCAGAAACACTCAGGATACAGTTCTTCCATTAGGACAGCCTCTGTCCAGCCATGCCACAGGCACACCTCCCTCTGGTCCCTCGGCCTCTGCCCTGCTCAGGCAAGTGTTACAAAGTTCTTTTAGCTCTGCCAATAAGCGCCCTGAGTTACCCCACTCCACCAGTAAGCCTCAGCCCAAAGGTACTCAGCATTCTCGCTCCATTGGCCGGGAAGCGCACTGTGCCAACTCCTGCTGGTCTTTCCTGCTGTCATTTCTTTGCCACCGGTTCTCGCCATCTTCAGTGTTATAGCTCTTTCTCTCAACTCTCTTCTGGCTCCAGGAGCTTCTCAGCGCAGGGATCCTGGGTCCAAAGGACGTGCTCTGCTCTTGGCCGTCCTTCCTTGGTGGTGGTGGGATCCTCTCTTTCTGCTTCTGGGATAGCTCATTTCAAGCCCAGTGGGATGGCAAAACTGATCAACCCCCTTGGTGGGCCACAATTACCCTATCTGCATAGTCCCACCCAGTCACTTGGGTGGCAGTTTACAAGACCATCATGAGAAAGGCCACACAAAAGCAATCCATCACACTGTACATACCCTCCCAGGACCCTGTATTTTTTCCTCTTTAATTAAAAAATCTGGAGCCCTTTCCTTAGATCTCAATCACTGAAAGAGTTTTTCTATCAAGGAAAAACTAAATAACAACTCTTGATTTGATAACTGTTTTGTAGAGTAATTTAAAGGGATATTTTGAAAACTTTTTCCAGCTTTCTGTGTCAACTGCTCCATGCAGAAAGTCAATATGATTCAATGATTACCCAAAAATTTGGGAAGAAATGGGAGGAGTCGTAACCACTGTGGTGCTGATAACTTGGCCAGAGATTCTGAGAGTCTTTCAAAGTGTGGAAGCTTAATCCCCAAAACTACCAAATGGGAATGTGGTGAGTTCAATAGCAACCTGGAGAAAATAATTAAAATTAAAAGTGAACTTATTGGCATCAGTCCTCCTTCAGGGTTTGAGGAGAAGAACTTCAGGGTACATAACACCTACCCCATCAGGAAATGATTGTTCAGGGTTGAGAATCCATGGAAAGACATTTAAAGTTAGGTGACATACTTTTGTGAGGGGCATCTGGGGTCTTAAACGCTTACAAGCAGCCATTTAAGATGCATCAATTGGTCCAAACCACCTGGAGTAAAGGAGAATGAGGAACACCAAAGACACAAGGAAAGTATTAGCCCAAGAGACAGAAAGGGCCACATAAACCAGAGACTTCATCAGCCTGAGACCAGAAGAACTAGATGGTGCCTGGCTACATCAATGACCATCCTGACAGGGAACACAACAGAGAGTCCCAGATGGAGCAAGAGAAAGGTGGGGTGCAGAACTCAAATTCTAGTAAGAAGACCAGACTTAATGGTCTGACTGAGACTGGAGGAACCCGGGAAAGCATGGCCCCTGGATTCTCTATCATCCCAGAACTAAAACAATTTCCGAGGCCAACTCTTCAGACAGGGATTGGACTGGACTGTGGGACATAAAGCGATACTCGTGAGGAGTGTGCCTCTTAGCTCAAGTGATACAAGAGACTAAATGGGCAGCTTCAGTCCGGAGGTGAGATGGGAAGGCAGAGAGGGTTAGGATCTGGTTGAATGGACATGGGGAATCAGGGGTGGAAAGCAGGAGTGTGCTGTCACAGTATGGGGAGAGCAAATTAGAGTCACGTAACAATGTATGTATAAATTTTTGTATGGGAAAATATAAAAAAAACAAACAAACCAGACCTGTTGCTGTTGAGTCGATTTCAACTCATAGCGATCCCATAGGGTTTTCCAGAAAAATAAATAAATTAATAAAGTTAGGTGACATATTTATTTCTACTGGAAATCCCTTCTTTTTATTTGTACTTCACAAGTGATTAGGCTAGGGGGAAGTAAGAAATAGGACTACTTAATTGGGCAGATCAAATAAAAGGCTTTTCTACAAAATAATCATAGATGTGTCTTTTATGTTAGTCATGACCATTTTGGTTGACCAGAACATCAGTTAGCACTGTGCTCCCCGCTACCTTATGATTTTCAGTCCTAAAAAATCATAGCATTTAAAAGAATTCCACCTGCCACTCAGACCTAATTTTATAGGTCATCAAGAAATCATTTGGTGTGTAATTAGATTTGATAGAGGCTACAATGTGAACATTCGAATAGTAGAACAGGGTAGGAAATGAGGATTTACATAATTGACAATATAGCATGGACTCTGGAGCTGACCAGTAGATTCAATCCTGACTCTACCACTTTCTAGCTATGTTATCTTGGGCAAGTTAGTTAATCTCTGTTACTTCATCTTGAAAATGGGCATAAGAACTATACCTATCTCGTTAAGTTGTTGTGAAGATTAAATAAATAATGTCAATAAAATCCTTAATACAGTGTCTGGCAAACAATATGTGCTCAGTAAAATATATATGCTATTATTACGAATAACTCTACCATGCTCCTAGGCTACAGGACCCAAATCCTCAAATCCCAAAGTTATCTCTGATGACTCCTTTTCTTTGCCACTATCTCTACCCAACAGCCAATTAACACTTAACTGTTAAATCATCTAAACACCATGTTCTCAATCCTTCTCTCCCTTTAACCCCTTTTCCAATCCTTCCTCCAAAATGTAGCTCCTTATTCTCTTCCTCCTAGGCTACAGAAGTGTTTTCTAATTGCCTTTGGTGTCTTCTTTTTCAAAGTGCCCTGGCAGCACAATGGTTAAGAGCTTGACCACTAGCTGATGGGTGCTGCGAATCCACCAGCTGCTCCATAGGGAAAAAGACTTGGCTATCTGCTCCCTTAAAGATTACAGCCTAGGAAACCCCATGGGGGCAGTTTTACTCTGTCCTACAGGGTCGCTACGAGTTGGAATTGACTTGATAGCACACAAGAACAAGGACATCAAGCAACAACAGCAGCACCTGACAATGACAGCAGCAGCAACAACAACCTCTTTTTCCTTTCTCCAATCTATTCCATCATTGCTTTCAGCTACAATTCTGAACACATCATTTCCTTCCAAAGGTTTCTTTTTGCAACCAATTTTTAAAATCAGTCTATTTTACATTTAAGATCTGCACTCATATGGCCTTGTGATAGATTGGTTTATTGGTTCCAATTCTTTGCTCCTTTATAATAAGAGTATACATCCATACCTTTGCCAGGTAACTCCTTCCACTGCAGATGGATGGAGTATACTTCGCCACCCCATGTGACTTGTTTTGGCACTAGAATACGAGCAGACGTCCCAAGAGCCAATGCCTTACATGTGTTTTTCATAGTTTGGCTTCGCTCTTGTGCCCTGGATCTGCTATGAGAAAAACATGCCCTGGATTCTTGCAGCCCCTTTAGCCTGAGCTCTAGAATGAACACATATGGAGAAGACCTGAGTTCAACCCACAGCCTGGATCCAAGCCTCCTGACCCATAATGGAATGAGAGCTATCCAGCCAAACCCAATGTATCTCAAACAAACCTCAGCTGACCTGCAGACCCATGAGCATAAGAATAACTGCTTCTCAACGTGTACCACTGAGTTTTGAGTTAGTTTACTATACATCATTATTGTCATGATAACCAACTAGTACAGACCCAAACTACTTTTTCACATCTGACTACATCCTTATAAATATGCTCTAGTCCAGCTAATTATGACACCTTGAGGACTCCTGAATATGCCCTTGGCTTTCCACCTTTGTATCCTGGCCTGTCTTAGTCCTAGTGCTGCTATAACAGAAATACTACAAGTGGATGGCTTTAACAAACAGAAATTCATTCTTTCACAGTTTAGGAGGCTAGAAGTCTGAATTCAGGGTACCAGCTCTAGGAGAAGGCTTCCTCTCTCTGTTGGCTCTAGGAGAAGGTCCTTGTCTCCTTTCAACATCTGTGGGTCCGGTGTTCCTTGGAGATCTCCATATGTCTTGGCATCAACCTTCCTCTGGTTCTAGGAGATTTTCAGCACAGTGATCTTGGGTCCACAGGACACGCTCCTCTTCCAGCTCTTCTTTCTTGGTGATAGTGAGATCCCTTCCCTCTCTGCTCTCTTAAGGGTGTGACTTGAGTAAGGGTATGACTTGAATCACATCCTCATGTAAGACTGGGACTAAAAATACACCCCATACTGATCCTGCCTCATTAACATACAGAGGTTAGGATTTACAACACATCACAAAATAGGGTCACAAAATGGAGGACAACCACACAGTACTCAGCATCATGGCCTACCCAAGTTGACACATATTTTGAGGGGACACAACTCAATCTATGACATGACTCTCCTTTCTGTCTCCATACAAATATATATACAAAACCCATTGCCATCTAGACAATTCTGACTCATGGCAATCCCACGTGTTTCAGAGTAGAACTGCACTCCATAGGGTTTTCAACGGCTGTAATCTTGTGGAAGTAGATCACCAGGCCTTTCTTTTGTGGTGTCACCGGTTGGATTTGATCCTTCAACTTTTTGGTTAGTTGTTGTTGTTAGTTGCCATTGTGTCAGTTCCGATTCATGACAATGCCATATGACAGAGTAGAGCTGCTCCATAGGCTTTTCAAGGCTGTAATCTTTCAGAAGCAGATTGCCAGGCCTGTCTTTCGAGGCACCAGTGGATGAGTTTGAACTGCCAACCTTTTGGCTAGTACTTGAACACTTAACCATTTGTGTCACCCAGGGACTATATATAATATTTATTATTAATGGGTTAAGTAATCCTAGATGATCTCTTTATGACCCTCTTCAATCTCAGTGTAGGCTGCCATGTCATTTGTGGCCTTGAATTTTTTAGTTTACCTTTTCATGTGTATATAGATGACTTCATAATTAAAGAGACCTTGCCTTTTGACGGAGCCCTGGTGGTGTAGTGGTTAAGAGCTTGACAGCAAACAAAAAAGTCCACCAGCCCCTCCTTGGAAACCCTATGAGGCAGTTCTATTCTGTCCTATACAGTCGCTATGAGTTGGAATCGACTCAATGGCAATAGGTTTGTTTTTTGGTTTTTGGTCTTTTGATAAGGTATAAATATTTGAGTGGCTGCTAGGTTCCAGAGCTCTGACAATTGTTTTGTATACAATGCTCACTGTGGTTTAGAGATTGTTTTCCCCATGTTTAAAGATGGGGAAGGCGAAACTTAGTGAAGTTATGTAATTTGCTCAAAATGTGAATAGATAGTAGAGGTGGAGCTGAAATCCACTTTGTTTCTGTCTCTAAATACCATGCTTTTCAACTATACCGTCTTACCTTGGGCATCCATGGCCTCCACGTTAATTATTGTTGCTGTTAGGTGCCATCAAGTCAGTTCTGACTCACAGCAATCTTACATACAACAGAATGAAACATTCCCAATCCCACGCCATCTTCACAATTGTTGCTATGTTTGAGCCCATTGTTGCAGCCACTGTGTCAATCCACCTTGTAGATGGTCTTCCTCTTTTTCACTGACCCTCTACTTTACCAAGTATGATGTCCTTCTCCAGGAACTCATCCCTCCTTCTAACGTGTTCAAAGTATGTGAGACTAAGTCTATCCTCGCTTCTAAGAAGCATTCTGGCTGTACTTCCAAGACAGATTTGTTTGTTCTTCTGGCAGGCAATGGTATATTCAATATTCTTTGCCATCGCTATAATTTTAAGGTATCAGTTCTTCTTCTATCTTCCTTATTCATTGTCCAGCTTTCACATGTATATGAAAACACTGTGGCTTGGGTCAGGGGCATCTTAGTCCTCAAAATCCTCAAACACTGGCATTTTAACTGTTGTTGTTAGCTGCCATTGAGTTGGTTCCGACTCATAGCGACCCGGTTGTGCGCCATCCTCACAAGCTATCTCTTTGAGGGTCTTCCCTCTTTTTCGCTGACCCTCCACTTTACCAAGCATGATGTCCTTCTCCAGGGACAGATCCCTCCTAATAACATGCCCAAAGTATGTGAGATATATTCTTTGCCAACACCACAATTCAAAGCGGTCATTTCTTCAGTCTTCCTTATTCATTGTCCAGCTTTCGCATGCATATGAGGTGACTGAAAACACCATGGATTGGGTCAGGTGCACCTTAATCGTCAAGGTAACATCTTTGCTTTTTAACACTTTAAAGAGGTCTTTTGCAGCATATTTGCCCAATACAATGCATCATTTGATTTCTTGATTGCTGCTTCCATGGCATTTTAATTACACATAAGTAATTGATTTATTGAACAAGTAAGTAATATAAACGATAGTTGTGTGTTAAGTGTTAAGAGTCTAGAATATAAAGTGCCAAGTCTAAGTGATTTGATTTGAGAAATGTTTAGAAATGTAGATTCCGAGCTATACTTATAGCTCATGCCCCTGTCTCTTGAGGTCTGCTCTGAATTTTGCCAATGTTTGTTTCTTCAAGTTCTACAGAACTCAGAAGGAAACCACAGAACAACCACCCCAGGATCACAGAGAGAGTCTGACCTAAGCCCACAAAAGCCAAAAGTAGCAGAGTTGGAGTTAAAAGCTTGGTTGACACTTTGTCTCCAGCTCACACCCTGGCACCTTCAGGCTTTGCCTTTTTTTAACAGCAGAGTGCCAGTCTCAAATTTTTTAAACCTTAACTCTGAATTTCTTGACTCCCTGTGTTTAAGATAAACTTTGGATGTTACTATTTTGAAACAGCTGTTTGTCAGAGCTAGAGAGGAGGGAAGGAATCAGGAAGTTTAATGGCAGGTGCTTGTCTTAGAATTGAGGCTGCCAAGCTACTGATTAAAGTGAAGCTTGTCTCTATTCCCACAAGCCCAACACCTCACTCTAAGTTAGGGTTTCTCAACCTCAGCGTTATTGACATGTGAGGTCAAATAATGCTTTGTTGTGGGGCGGAGGGGCTGTCCTGTGCATTGTAGATGTTTAGCAGCACCCCTGGCTTCTACCCACCAGATGCCAGCAGCACCTTCCCCTAGTTGTGACAATCAAAAATGTCTACATATACTCCCAAATGCACCTGGGGGCAAAATTGCCCCGGGTTGAAAACCATTGTTGTAAATGAATAAATTAGACTGACATGGTTATAGCCTTTTAAACTGAGAAAGAAAGGAAAAATAAAGGGGTGGCAGATTCATTTATCTAGAAAAAGTATCCTAGGAGCAATTAGATAGAATAATGTGTCATCAATGAATGAGTCAATGAAAGTACAGACTAGTTAAGCAAACTCTGTAGAGTCGCCCAGTAAATTAAAGGTAAAGCCTGAACTACTAAACTACCTCTGAGAGTAGGTAGGTGTATTGTTATAGTGACTTGGCCAAGTGAGGGCAAACATTTGCCTTCTTGATCCTTGGTGGTTCCACCATCCTCAGAGCTAGAAAACCTGAGAGCTCTATTGTTTCTGAGCTCTTCCTTATTGACTTCCCTTCTAGCTCCAGGGACCCTCTTATGGGTCTTACTACATGAGTTAGGCATTATTGTTCTCGTTTTATGGGTGATTCTGAGGCCTAGAGAGCATGTCACTTGCTCAAATTTACAGGAACAGAGTCAGGGACTAACCCCAAGTCTGTCTGACTCCCAAGCCTAGGCTCTTCAGTCACTATGGTGTCTGCTTTCCTGAAGCTGGGAGGGGAGCTTGGGTTTCATCGAACTTTGCAAAGTAATAATTAGCATTTGTTATCTCATCTCACGTTGGATCCAGGGCTTGTTTCTCTTCTGATGCCTCTGACCAGAGCTGATCATACAGGGCATTCAAGAGGATGGATCATCTATTGCCAATTGGGATTGACTTGCTGAAGCCTCTGGCTCTAATATTTTATGATTCTGTGATTCTAATAGAAGCTATCCAGAGAAGGGAAGGATGCCATGTCATTATTTATCCTGAGCTGGCAGGGGACTGTGGAGAAGGAAGCTCCCAAGCTGTACAGAACAATGGTTCCCAGTATTTCTGGAAGGAATTCAGTATTTAGTGCAGTTGGATGGGAGAGGATGGCGAGATGTCATGTGTAACCTCCTAATGATGGCCCAGTAGATAAGGAGATCTTCTAATGTGGAAGACACGTGTGTTTGAGAGAAGTGAAACAAAAAAAACCCAAACCCATTGCCATCCAGTCAGGTCTGCCTCATAATGACCCTATAGGACAGAGTAGAACTGCCCATAGGGTTTTCAAGGAGTGGCTGGTGGATTCGAACTGCTGACCTTTTGGTTAGCAGCCAAGCTCTTAACCATTGTGCCACCAGGGCTCCAAAATGCCACACACACACAATGCCAGTAGATGTGTAATATCCCAGGTACTATTGACAGTGAGCCTTTTTCTTAATTTACTTTATCTTTTTCTACGAGTGTGTTTCATAGAGACAAGGAAGAAGTTGGTCAAAGTAGGTAGACACTGCTTGGGTGTTGATGTGGATCCTACCCAGAGTGAACACAGCAAGAGCGGAAGGTGAGATGCTCATACACATTCCAGTTCCACTTCTTTACTCATTTTTACAATGCTATTTGTTGAGTATTCACTCTGTGTTAGATTCTGTGCTTGGTTATGGGGGGTGGGGTGGTTATAGTAGGAGAAGTAGATCTCTATTAAAAATATAATTAAATTTATAATTAATCATTGTGATAAGGACCCTAATAAAGTACAGAGTATTGAACAGGGATGTCTGACTTGCCTGAGAGGTCAGGGAAAGCTTCCCTGAGGATGGAATGTTTAAGCCAATGCCTTTTTTTTTTCCTTCAGTTACCAATCTTTATTTATTTATTTTTGTATATTTTTTTAAATTGTACTTTAGATGAAGATTTACAGAACAAACTAGTTTCTCATTAAACAGTTAGTACACATATTGTTTTTATGACATTGGTTAACAACCCCATGACATGTCAACACTCTCCCTTCTCAACCTTGGGTTCCCTATTACCAGCTTTCCTGTCCCCTCCTGCCTTCTAGTCCTTGTCCTTGGGCTGTTATGCCCCTTTAGTACCATTTTGTTTTATGGGCCTGTCTAATCTTTGACTGAAGGGTGAACTTCAGGAGTGACTTCATTACTGAGCTAAAAGGGTGTCCGAGGTTTCTCCAGTTTCTGTCAGGCCAGTAAGTCTGGTCTTTTTTTGTGAGCTAGAATTTTGTGCTACATTTTTCTGCAGCTCTGTCTGGAACCCTCTGTTTTCATCCTGTCAGAGCAGTTGGTGGTGGTAGCCATGAACCATCTAGTTGTACTGGACTCAGTCTGGTGGAGGCTGTGGTAGTTGTGGTCCATTAGTCCTTTGGACTAATCTTTCCCTTGTATCTTTAGTTTTCCTTCATTCTCCCTTGCTCCCAAAGAGGTGAGATGAGTGGGGTATCTTAGATGGCCGCTCACAGGCTTTTAAGACTTCAGACACGAATTACCAAAGAAGAATGTAGAACATTTTCTTTTAAAACTGTGTTATGCCAGTTGAGCTAGATGTTCCCCGAGACCATGGTCCCCAGAGCCCTCAGCCCAGCAGTTAGGTCCCTCAGGGAGTCTGGATGTGTCTATGGAACTTCCATGACCTTGCCTTGTACAAGTTGTGCTGGCTTCCCCAGTACTGTGTACTGTCTTACCCTTCACCAAAGTTACCACTTATCTATTGTTTATTTAGTGTTTTTCCATTCCCACCCCTCCACTCCCTCATAACCATCAAAGATTGTTTCTTTTTGTGTGTAAGCCTTTTCATGAGGTTTTATAGTAGTGGTCTCACACAATATGTGTCCTTTTGTGATTGACTTATTTCACTCAGCATAATGCCCTCCAGATTCATCCATGTTATGAGATGCATCTTGTTCTTTACCGTTGCATAATACTCCATTGTGTGTATGTACCATAGTTTGTTTATCCATTCATCTGTTGTTGGGCATTTAGGTTGTTTCCATCTTTTTGCTATTGTGGACAATGCTGCAATAAACATGGGTGTGCATATGTCTATTTGTGTGACGAGTCTTATTTCTCTAGGATATATTCCTAGGAGTGGGATTGCTGGATCATATGGTATTTCTATTTCTAGCTTTCTAAGGAAGCACCATATCATTTTCCAAAATGGTTGTATCATTTTGCATTCCCACCAGCCGTGCATAAGAGTTCCGATCTCCCTGCAGCCTCTCCAACATTTGTCATTTTCTGTTTTTTTGATTCGTGCCAGTAATGTTGCTGTGAGATGGTATCTCATTGTGGTTTTAATTTGCATTTCTCTAATGGCTAGTGATTGCGAGCATTTCCTCATTTGTCTGTTGTAAGCCAATGTCTTTAGGATGAGTAAACTAGCCTGGCAAAGGGATAGAGTGTTAGAAGCAGAAGAAGAGTTTATGCAAAGATCTGGGAAGAGAAGAATCTTTGGAAGAATTAAAAGCATGGCTGGAATCCATAGGGCAAGAAGAGTGGCAAAGATGAGACTGGAGACATGGGAAGGGGCCAGATTATGCAGACGTCAATGTCAGGTTAAGACTTTTGTTCTTTAGCCTAAGAGGAGTGGCATGGACGTATTCAGAATAACCATCTCTGATTAATGCTCACATAACAGATTTGGACAAGGCCACAGTTGACACAAGGTCATCAGTGAGGAAGTGATTGCAATAGTCCTGATTAAAGAAGTTAGTCATGTGGTAGCAGATATGGAAAGAAGTGGACAGACTGAAGAGATACGGAAGAGGATGAACTAGTCTCAGGGCCTTGGCCCTACCTGGAGTCCTAGGTTCTAAAGTTGTTATGACAGCAAACTGTGGTCATTGAATGTTACATTTGGGCACCATGTTCTCCAGTTCTTTCGTTTTATAGATAAGGAAACTGAGACCCAAAAATGAAGTGACTTGCTCAAGGTCAGATGATAGTTGCTGCAGGCCAACAGAAGCTGAGTGGAGGAGAAAAGCCACTGGCTTGTAATGCACACCCAAGACTGAGTGGTTTAGGACTTAATTACAGGGGAGAACAGATGGAAGGACGTGGGTGGCAGAAACTGGTTGGGAAGACACAAGGAATGGCTGAACATTTAAAGACTGTGAGGAGTGAAGACAGAAAAGTGAATATTAGGGAAGGAGGGAGGTTCAGGGCATTTATGAAGGCCCAGGGGCTGCCACAAAGGTCTCTCACCCCAATGACCAGGAAAGTGAAATAGACTGCAGCCAGCCTGATCCTTTATGCTTTTGAAACACCATCTGACCTTCAAATAAAAAACTGTTTAAACTTTTCAGGGCCAGTGTTTCTTGCAAAGACTGGAAAAGCAGCCTTCTCTACTATGTAGATCTCATAAGCAACCAGAAGATGTGGATTATTATTGGTAAAACAAGTTGAGCAAAGTCCTTCCGATTGTTTTGTTGCCAATGGGTTTTTCACCCAGGATGAACATTAGAATCACTTGAGGACCTTTTTAATATAACTATGCCTGGGTCCCAACTCAACAAAACCAAAATCCCAGTGCCGTTGAGTCAATTCCAACTCATAGCAACCCTATAGCACAGAGTAGAACTGCCCCATAGGGTTTCCAAGGAGTGGCTAGTGGATTTAAACTGCTGACCTTTTGGTTAACAGCTGAGTTCTTAACCACTGTGCCACCAGGGCTCCACAGATCTGAGTTTAATTAGTCTGAGGTTGGGCGTGAGAATCAGTTAAGTAGCCGGGCAAGGGGATAGAGGGTTAGAAGCAGAGGGAAGAGCTTGTGCAAAGACACTAGGTGAATTGAACATGCAGTGGTAGTTTTCCCAGGATTGAGGATTATATGTTGATTTTTCAAAGGGGAGATTTGATCAGCCTGTCTTGACACCGTAAGTGTGGAATACTGCTACTGGGAAGAGTTGCTTCCTTCTGGGTCCAGCCCATCAATGGTTACCTTTGGCCGGTAGAATGGCTACACATCCAGGCCCTCTAAGACTTAAATAGCAATGGAAATAGAAAATATTAATGGCTGTCTAGATGGCTAGCTATTTCTGGGGCTTCCCAGAGTCCTCCTTCAAGCCATCTGGCATACCAGGTCACTGGGGCTCTAGTAGCACGCTCCCTGTACTACATTAATAAACAGTGTAATGCCCAAGAGTGAGGCAAGCACCTCCTACTGTCCTCTGCATTCAATGGTATTGCTTTCCAGGTACAAAACTCTCTGTCCAAGTTATTAGTAGTATTCTGAGCAATCAGTACGTCGAACGAGCATGAAGCATGATGGTGCTGAGAAACTGAAACAAGGAAAAGAACACAAACCTGCCTCAATTAAGGTGGAGGCATAAGAGAAGGACATTATAGCCTGTCTCCCATACTCCACCCCAACTAAGCTCTCAAGGTTTTCTGGAATATTCATAAACAACTAAAATTTTTTCCTTTGATATCTCTAATAGGCCTATTCTGGAACAAAATGTCTGTTCTAACCTCTTAACTCAACATCAGCTAATCAGTTAACTGAAACATATGTAAATAAGATTCACTGTTTCTACTTCTTACCTTCTCTCCTCTCTAAAATCCTGTTTCTGCCTTCGTTTTTGACTCTTTTATCCATTTCCCCGACATGTGAGTTAAGGATTTGCATGCATAATAACAAACAGTATGCAAATAACCACAAAGTCTCTGAGTTATTCTTTGACAGTGCCTCTAAGAGTTATTCTTTTGACAGTCAAAAATGAGGCAGTAATACCTGCACCCTGTGCTTAATGTCACACCACCAAGCAGCACAGGCACGGCCTACTGGAACCTGCCCTGCACTGATTAACAACCTGCCCCGGTGGCTGTAGTAAGTGCCACAAACAACCCGTCCCAGTAACTCCTCTTCAGCTAGACCTGCCCTGCCGTACCATATCTGAGTGACTGACCCTGCCAGTTGGAGAAGGAGGCGAAAAGTATTGTGCCCACAGATGAGCAAACAACAAAGAACACACAGTCCACCTGCTCAAACACAGTCAAAATTTTTTTTAAAAAAGGGATGAAACAAACAAACCTACAATCAATAAGAGAAAAATAACTACTGAATGCCCCAAAGACAGCAGAAAATATCAAAACATTTACAAAAACAGGACAGGATGGTTCCAGGTGGCATCCAAAATAATACACCATATGACTTTCCAGTGGAAGAAAAGGCACTAGAACTACCTGATAGGGAATTCAAAACTCTAATACTCAGAATTCTCCAAGAGCTGAGGCAAAAAGCTGACAAACATGAGGAAAGATAGACAAATTCATGGAAAATACAGACAAAAAATTGGAAGAATTCAGGAAAATAATGCAGGAACAAAATGCCAAAATAAATTCACAACTAGAAATTATACAAAGACAACAATTAGAAATCCAAAAGATAAACAACAAGATTTCAGAAATGGACGGCGTCATAGAAGGGCTGAGAAGCAGATCTGAAACGGTGGAAGACAGGATCAGCGGAATTGAAGACAAGCACTTGGATACAACTCTGTTTCAGGAAAACTCAGAAAAAAGAACAAAGGAAAATGAAGAGACCCTGAGAGTTATGTGGGATACAGTCAAAAGCAAAACTTTACGAGTGATTGGAATTCCAGAACAGGGGGAGAACACAGAAAACACAGAGAGGATCATTGAAGAACTGCTGACAGAAAACTTCCGCAATATCATGAAAGATGAAAAGCTGGCCATCCAAGAAGCTCAACGAACCCCATATAGGAGAGACCCCAAAAGAAAATCTACAAGGCATATCATAATCACACTCGCCAAAACCAAAGACAGACAAAGAATCCTGAGTGCAGCTCGTGAAAAACAAGAAGTCACATACAGAGGAGAAACAATAAGACTAAGCTCAGATTATTCGGCAGAAACCATGCAGGCAAGAAGGCAATGGGATGACATATATAAAATCTCGAAAGAAAAAAACTGCCAGCCAAGAATAATATATCCTGCAAAACTCTCATTCAAATTTGATGGTGAAATTAGGTCATTTCCAGATAAACAGAAATTAAGGGAACATGTAAAAGTGTAACCAAACTTACAAGAATTATTAAAGGGAGTTCTTCAATCTGAGGACAAACAGCTTCATCTCACAGGCAGAACCTAGGACGCAGGATCGTATGAGCCAGATACCAATCTAGGAAATGAATTCTCGAGGACTATCCAAAACCGAAAGAAATACAACAGGGAATCAGAGCAGTTAATCAATAAATGACAACAACATCAAAACAATAAAAGAGGGAATAAACGGCTTAGGTATAGAACCTTCTAATGGAGAGATAGGCAAGGCGATACCAAGTAATGGTAGACTGCTTCAAACTTAGAAAGGTAAGGGTAAAATTCATGGTAACCACAAAGAAAGTTAACAAACATACTCACAAAAAAAAGAGGAAAAACATAAAGTCTCAGCAAAAACAAAACCTACAAAAACAAAAGAAATGAAAAAAAATCAACAAACAAAAGTAACTCAGCACAAGAGAGTAAGAAGAACAAAGAAAACTTCAGCACCACAAAAAAAAGTGCTACAAAATGACAGCAACAAACTCACATCTATCAATGATTACACTGAATGTAAATGGACCCAATGCACCCATAAAGAGACGGAGAGTGACAGAATGCATAAGAAAACAGGATCCATCAATATGCTGTCTACAAGAGACACACCTTAGAAACAAAGATGTGAATTTATTAAAAGTCAAAGGTTGGAAAAAAATATATCAAGCTAACAACTACCAAAAAAGAGCAGAAGTGGCAATTCTAATCTCAGATAAAATAGACTTTAAAACGAAATCTACCATAAAAGACAAAGAAGGATACTATATAATGATTAAGGGGACGATCCATCATGAAGACATAACCATAACAAACATCTACGCACCCAATGACAGGGCTCCAAAATACATAAAATAAACTAACAGCACTGAAAAGAGAAATTGACAGTTCCACAATAATAGTAGGAGACTTCAACACACCACTCTCAGTAAAGGACAGAACAAATAAGAAGAAACTCAGCAAAGATACAGAAGACCTAAAGGGCACAATCAGCCAACATAACCTCGTAGACATACATAGAACACTCCATCCAACTGCTGCAAAGTACACATTCTTTTCCAATGCACATGGAACGTTCTCCAGAATAGACCACATCTTAGGCCATAGAGCAATCCTCAACAAGATCCAAAACATTGAGATAATTCAAAGTATCTTCTCTGACCACAATGCCATCAAGGTAGAAATTAACAATAGAAAGAGCAAGGAAAAAAAATCAATCACATGGAAACTGAATAATACCCTGCTTACACATCACTGGGTAATAGAAGAAATCAGAGATGGAATCAAAAAATTCCTAGAATCAAATAAGAATGAAAACACATACTACCAAAATCTTTGGGACACAGCAAAGGCAGTCCTCAGAGGACAATTTATAGCAATAGATGCACATATCAGAAAAGAAGAAAGGGACAAAATCAAAACATTAACTACACAACTCAAACAAATAGAAAGAGAACAGCAAAACAAGCCCACAACCACCAGAAGAAAGGAAATAGTAAAGATCAGAGCAGAAATAAATGAAATACTGAACAGAAAAACAATAGAAAGAATCAACAAAACCAAAAGTTGATTCTTTGAAAGAATCAACAAAATCGACAAACCACTGGCCAGACTGACAAAAGAAAAACAGGAGAGGACACAAATAACCCAAATAAGAAATGAAATGCGGGACATTACAACAGACCCAACTGAAATAAAAAGGATTATAACAGAATATTATGAAAAACTATACTCCAACAAATTTGTAAAACCTAGAGGAAATGGATAAATTTCTAGAAACACATGGCCTACCCAAACTACAACAAAGTGATGTTGAAAGTCTGAACAGACCCATAACAAGAGAAGAGATTGAAAAGGTAATAAAAAAAACTCCCAATGAAAAAAGCCCTAACCCAAATGGCTTCACTGGAGAATTCTACAAAACATTTACAGAAGAGCTTGTACCAGTACTACTCAAGCTATTTCAGAGCATAGAAGAGGAAGCAACACTTCCAAATTCATTCTATGAAGCCAGCATAACACTGATACCAAAACCAGGCAAAGACGTCACAAAAAAAGAAAATACAGACCAATATCTCTCATGAATATACATGCAAAAATTCTGAACAAAATTCTAGCCAATAGAATTCAGTATCATATCAAAAAAATAATACACCACAACCAAGTAGGATTCATACCACGTATGCAACGATGGTTCAACATTAGGAAATCAATCAACGTAATCCACCACATAAATAAAAGGAAAGAAAAGAATCACATGATCATCTCAATTGACACAGAAAAGGCATTTGACAAAGTCCAACACCCATTCCTGATAAAAACTCTCAATCAAATAGGTATAGAAGGGAAATTCTCAACATAATAAAGGGCATCTATGCAAAACCAATGGCCAACATCATTCTTAATGGAGAGAGGCTGAAAACATTCTCCTTGAAAACAGGAACAAGACAAGGATGCCCTTTATCACCACTCCTATTTAACATTGTGCTGGAAGTTCTAGCTAGAGCAATACGGCAAGAAAAAGAAATAAAGGGCATCCAAATTGGTAATGAAGAAGTTAAACTGTCCCTGTTTGCAGATGATATGATACTATACATAGAAAACCCTAAAGACTCCACAAGAAATCTACTGGAACTAATAGAAAGATTCAGCAGAGTAGCAGGATAGAAGATAAACGTTTAAAAACCAGTTGGATTCCTATACACCAACAAGGAGAACGATGAAAAGGAAATCAAGAAAACAATACCATTTATAATAGCCCCTAAAAAGACAAAATACTTAGGAATAAATCTGACCACGGATGTAAAAGACCTATACAAAGAAAACACTACTGCATGAAACCCAAAGGGATCTACATAAATGGAAAAACATACCATGCTCATGGATAGGCAGACTCAACATTGTGAAAATGACAATTATACCCAAAACAATTTACAAATACAACCCAATCCCGATCCAAATACCAACAACATTCTTCAAAGAGATGGAAAAACTAATCATTAACTTTATATGGGAAGGGAAGAAGCCCTGAATAAGTAAAGCACTACTGAAGAAGAAGAATAAAGTTGGAGGACTCACACTACCTGACTTCAGAACCTACTATACAGCTACAGTAGTCAAAACAGCCTGGTACTGGTACAACGACAGACACATTGACCAATGGAATAGAATTGAGAACCCAGATGTAAATCCATCCACCTACCGTCACCTGATCTTCGACAAGGGCCCAAAGGCCATCAAATGGGGAAAAGACGGTCTTTTTAACAAATGGTGCTGGCAAAACTGGACATCTATCTGCAAAGAAATGAAACAGGACCCATACCTCATGCCATATACAAAAACCACTTCAAAATGGATCAAAGACTTGAATATAAAGCCTAAAACTATAAAGTTCATAGAAGAAAATATAGGACCAACACTTCAGGCCTTAATACACAGCATTAACAGGATACAAACCATAACCATCAACGCACAAACCCCAATAGGTAAGCTAGATAACTGGGATCTTCTAAAAATCAAACACCTATGCTCTTCAAGAGACTTCACCAAAAGAGTAAAAAGAGAACCTACAGACTGGGAAAAAATTTTTGGATGGTACAAGTCAGACAAAGGTCTAATCTCCATAATCTACAAGAAAATCCAACACCTCTACAACAAAAAGACAAATAATCCTATTAAATAATGGGCAAAGGAAACGAACAGACACTTCACCAAAGAAGACATTCAAATGGCCAACAGACACATGAGGAAATGCTCGCGATCACTAGACATTAGAGAAATGCAGATTAATACCACAATGAGATAGCATCTCACCCAGCATTACTGGCATGAATCAAAAACACTGGAAATAACAAATGTTGGAGGGGCTGTGGGGAGATCAGAACTCTTATGCACTGCTGGTGGCAACGCAAAATGATACAATCATTTTGGAAAATGATATGGTGCTTCCTCAGAAAGCTAGAAATAGACATACCATTCAATCCAGCAATCCCCCACCTAGGAATATATCCTAGAGAAATAAGAGTCGTCACTCGAATAGACATATGCACACCTATGCTCATGGCAGCATTGTTCACAATAGCAAAACGATGGAAACAACCTAGATGCCCATCAACAGATGAATGGATAAACAAACTATGGTACATACACACAGTGGAGTACTATGCAACAAGAAAGAACAACAATGAATCTGTGAAGCATCTCATAACGTGGATGAAACTGGAGGACATTATGCTGAGTGAAATAAGTCAATCACAAAAGGACAAATATTGTATGAGACCTCTGTTGTAAAAACCCATGAAAAAGTTCACATATAAAAAGTAACAATCTTTGTTGGTTACCAGGGATGCGAGGGGTGGGGGAGAAATACTAAATAGGCAATAGATAAGTGGTATCTTGGGTGAAGGGTGAGACAGTACACAGTACAGGGGAAACTAGCACAACCTGTACAAGGAAAGATCAAGGAAGCCCCAGAGACACATCCAAACTCCCTGAGGGACTGAAGTGCTGGGCGGAGGGCTGTGGGGACCATGGTCTCAGGGAACATCTAACTCAGTTGGCATAACACAGTTTATAAAGACAATGTTCTACATTCTACCTTGGTGAGTAGAGTCTGGGGTCTTAAAAGCCTGTGAGCGGCCATCTAAGATACTCCAGTGGTCTCCTCCCTTCGGGAGCAAGGGAGAATGAAGAGAACAGGATACAAGGAAAAGATTAGTCCGAAGGACTAATGGACCACAGCTACCAAGGCCTCCACCGGACTGAGTCCAGTACAGCTAGATGGTGCCCAGCCACCACCACTGCCATCTCTGACTGGGATCACAACAGAGGGTTCTGGACACAGCTGGAGAAGGATGTAGAGCATAGTTCTAACTCACAAAAAAAAAAAAAGAAAAAAAGACCAGATTTACTGGCCTAAAGGAGACTGGAGAAACCCTGAGAGTATGGCCCCCAGATACCCTTTTAGCTCAGTGGTGAAGTTACCTTCGAGATTCACTGTTCAGCCTGGGAGTGGACAGCCCCATAAAACCAAATAGGACTAATGAGGTACAGTAGTCCAGTGACAAGGGCCAGAAGGCAGAAGGGGACAAGGAAGCTGGTGATAGGGAACACAAGGTTGAGTAAGGATAGTGTTGATGTGTTGTGAGATTGTTAACCATTGTCATAGGGCAACATGTGTACTAACTGTTAAATGAGAAACTATTTTGTTCTGTACGCCTTCAACTTAAGTGAGAATAGCAGCACAATTGGAAGAGCATAGTCAATGTCACTGAATTGTGCATATAGAAATTTTTGAAATGGTGTGTATCTATGGCTATGTGTATTTTCACCAAAAAAAAGAAAATATTGAGAAGTTAGAGGGTTGACATGTTGTGGGGTTGTTAACCAACGTCATAAAACAATACATGTACTACTGTTTCATGAGAAACTATTTGTTCTGTAAGCCTTCACCTGAAGTACAATTAAAAAAAAAAAAAGAGGCAGGAAAAGTTCCAATTATAATATCCTCTTACATTGTCTTAGTAAGCAATTGTGGCTGAGGCCACCAGTGGTTCCTCAATATCCATTTTCCTTTTCTTATACACTTCAAGAGTTTTGACTTTTAAGTCATACATAGCACTGAGAAGAAAAACATTCTTCCCTCTGTAACAGTTTTTTTTTTTTTAATCCCAGGGAAGGATTCTAATTGGCTTGGCTTGGCTTTGATTACATGTCCACCTCTGGATCAATCAACATGGAGCAAGAACAGGCTGTTTAGGACAAGCAATTCCTACAAGAACCACACGGTTACCTGGAGAGAAGAGATGTTCTCTAAAAGAAGATGGTCTGTTCCCAGAAGGAGAAAGATGCACTGGGCAGATACGGGTAGAATCAGGGGCTTTTTAGATTTCAGAGGCTGATGCTTCCTGTTTGGATCCCATAGCCCTTCTGTGGTCACTGTGTAGGGTGAACTAGGCTAATTGCCAATTTGTATCTAAAGTAAGGAGGCTGAGTGTGTTCTTTGATCTTGAACTTAATTTTATTTCTCACATGTGCTTCCCTGGTAAATCTACTTATTATCACTTTCTCTATTTTGCCCTACATTCTACGTGGTCTCTGTTATGTTTCTATTGAAAATCTTATTCACACATTTGTGTGTCTGCCTTGATTACAGAAATTTTTATTCCTACTGCTTTCCTGTCCTTGCTTTATTTCAAACCCATGGATTCAATCATCAGATCACACACACACACACACACACACACACACACACACACACACATCTTGCAAAAAAAAAAAAACAAACTTGAGTGACAGGAGAAAAAAAAAAGCCAAAAGCCTTTAGCATAGCATGGAAAGCCAGGCCAAAAACAACTTTCAGGACAGACAGACTCACCCAACTGAAGACAGCACGAAGAGAGAAGAGTGTGGAGTGTGCTGTGGTTGGGAATGGTGATGGCGAAAGGGAAAAAAATCTTTAATTTCCAGAGAGGAGAATAAATAGGAAATGCCTAAAATGGAAAACTCAAGAAGTAGGACTCTAAGTACGTTATTTAAAGATTTGAAGGCAAATAGTAAATGAAACAGCAAAAAGAGGTGAACATTGTTGCTTCTGGGGAGTGGGAAGTAGTGGGAAAAGAAAGATGACCCAGGAGGCTGATAATCTTTATAATAAATCTTTTTGACCAGTGTTGTTCAACCATGTGCTTGATAATTTGATAAAAATAAAAATAAAAATAAAATAAAACCAGCACTGAATCTGAGCCAATTGTCTTGGATTCTGGCCTGGCTTATTTGCGTGGTTCAGTTTTTTCTGTTTATGTCTCTGTTGAGTAGAGTCCCCTGCATCTGTCCTTCTCTTGGTTTAATCCCTAGTTTTGATGCCATCTCCTCTAATTACTTCCTCACAAAGAAGTACATAGGAGATAAATTTTTTTAAGACCTTGCATATATAAAATTGTCCTTCGTCTACCCTGAGCTTTAATTAATAGCTTGTCTTGGCTAAATTAGTGGACATTTTCCCTCAGAATTTTAAAGACATTTCTCCATTGCCTTTTAGTTTTCACTGTTTTATTGAGAAATCTGAAGCCATTCTGAGTCTCAATCCTTTGTAAGTAAAAAAAAAATTTTTTTTTCTTTTCTGGGGGTCTTAGAATTTTCTCCTTGACCACATTGTTCTGAAATTGTACAATGATGGACTGTGGTGAGGATCTATTTTCATCTATTGTGTGTGGTGAGCCTCAATCAGCCTTTTTTTAATTCTGGGAAATTTTCTTTAATTATTTCATTGATTATTTTTTCTGTTCTATCTTTCTAGAATTTCTCTTATTTGGATGTTGAGCCTTCTGGACACTCTAATCTGCAAATATTTTCTCTCTTACTTTTCATCTTTTGGTTTTTTTGCTTTACTTTCTGAGAGATTTCCTCAAAATTACTGATCAGCTCTTCTATTGAGATGTTCATTTCTGCTTTCAGATTTTTATGTTCCAAAAATTTTCTTGTTCTCTCTGTCTCTCTTTTTATAGTATCCTCTTTTTATTTCATTCATGCACTATCTTATTTCTCAGGGAATTGTCATCTCCTTATTCAGACTTCTGTCTTTCATGCTGGAGTGTTCTGAAGATATCTCCTGACCCTTGGCTGTGACTTATATTTAAGAATTCAGCTTTGTTGGGTCATTTAAGTCAATACTTGTTCTGCTTTCCAGCTTCTAGGATTTTATTGCTGTCAAAAAAGGAGAGATTATCTCAAAAAGAGAATTCTGTCAAGAAGAGATGAGATTTGTTTCCATTCTTCTTCTCCTTGTTGGTATATGCTATTTAGAGCAGAGGTTGAGAAGCAGTTTGGTTGGAGGGCCAGGAAGGAGGATTATTATTATTATCATTTTTTAAAGGCAACTTTATTGGTTGGCCAAGCAAGGAGATAGGTGGGGCTAAGTGCCTTCCAAGACCACTTCAGGAGGATTATTCTTGCTCAATTGTCCAAAACAATTTGGCTCTGCCCTCAAACTTGCAAACCTCACTGGTCCCTGTACCCTATTTTCCCATCCTTTCCTTAGAGGACAGCTTTGTTGATAGCTGCTTCAAGTCAGCCCCCAGTGCTTGGTGACCCCACGCACAACAGAATAAAATGCCGCCTGGTCTTTCACCATCCCCATGATCAGTTGCAGGTTGGACCATTGTGATCCATAAGGTTTTCATTGGCTGATTTTCAGAAGTAGATTGCCAGTCCTCTCTTCCTAGTCTGTCTTAGTCTAGAAGTTCTGCTGAAACCTGTTCAACATCATAGCAACATGCAAACCTCCACTGACAGATGAGTGGTGACCATGCATGAGGTGCCTTGGCCAGGAATTGAACCCATGTCTCCCGCATGAAAGGCAAGAATTCTACCACTGAACCACCACTGCCCTCAGAAGACAGCTTAAGCCCTATCTATTGCAAGCTCCTAGGGATACCTGTCTTCCTGCTTTCTCTTCCTTCCCTAAGCAGCTTATCAAAGCAACACTTTCATCCACATGTAGGTCTTTCTCTAAAAGCACTTTTCAGAAATCGTATTTTTGCCATCTCATTACATTTCTAAAACACAAACCAAACTCACTGTCGTCGGTTCTGACTCATAGAGACCTTTTAGGACAGAGTAGAACTGCCCTAGGGGCTTCCAAGGA
Organism: Dugong dugon; assembly: GCA_030035585.1. Taxonomy (NCBI): domain Eukaryota; kingdom Metazoa; phylum Chordata; class Mammalia; order Sirenia; family Dugongidae; genus Dugong; species Dugong dugon. The sequence continues at coordinate 11,786,489 of CM057480.1, read as the reverse complement.
GCAGCTGGTGGATTTGAACTGCTGACCTTTTGGTTAGCAGCAAGCTCTTAACCACTGCGCTGCCAGGGCTCCATTACATTTTTAGTGATGTTAAAAAAACACACAAACAAGAACAATTGCTGTCAATTTGATTTCAACTCCTGGCGAGCCCATGTGTGCAGAGTAGAACTGCACTCTAGGTGGCTTTCAACGGCTGTGATCTTAAATGTAGCTACCCAGATACCAATCTGTTTCTGGCTCTGCCCCCTTGCTATGCAGCCAAGCCTCAGTTTCCGCCTCTGTAAAATGGACATAACACCATTTCCTCCCACTGTACCACTGTGAGAAGGAAGTTAAATGAGATCAATTGGAAAGCCCATGGTCACAGCCCAACACAGTTCTGAAAGCTACAGGCACAATGGAGACAGCTTCTTCCCAGGCCTCCTTTATAGGGGCCCTTGGTGAGGATTTGCACTTTTTCCCCTCAGGGCTACAGTGTTTTCACAAAAGTGAAAGTAACTTTAAACTCCCTGAGATCAAAACATAAGGTAAAAAAAAAAAAAAAAAACAATAACAAAATTCTCACCTCAACAACCATTGCAGTTAAAACCAAAGAGTGAAGAGAAGATATTAATCTCTTCAGACCTGTGTGCAGGCAACAGGGTAAGTAAGCAGCCATAATTGTCTCCACAAACCTGGGGAAGGTGTGAGACACTGTGGAGTCTGCTGCTTCCTTCAGACACAGGGAATGTCTGTTTGACACCTCTCTTTCTGTCTCCCCCCTCTGCCCCACTTCCTTCTATTTTTGTAACTTAGAGAAGAACAGGAAAGGGGTATATTTTAAAAATGTTTTTAAGTACTCAGGGCCTACCTGCATTCTAGAAGTTCAGAAGGCTTTGAACTTGCCACAGAATGTGACTCTGGCTCAGGGCAAGGGCTTCAGGGTCTCAACTCATCAAAGGAGGAGCTGGCTCTAGCCAGATTGAGGGAAGGTTTGCCATCTCCCCTCAACTGGAGCGGGGAGCCCTTGTTCACACTGCATATGGTATTCTAAGTCCAAGTTAAAAACAAACAGAAATAAAGGCTCCTAAAGGTTCTTCTATTTAGTCAGCAGAAGAGAATGTAGCAGCGGAGTTCAGGCCTGAGAAGGCAGCCCTTGACCCTGGCTGCCTCATCAACCTGTGTCTCCTGGAAGAGGCCTCTGTGGCTTTTCTCTGTCGGGGCTGGTAAGACCCGTGGGGACACACTGATTAGGTGGTGACAAACTGATGACCAGGAGTGCTGAGATCTCACTATTGCTCAATGGTCATAAATATATATAATTTAGAATGGAACCCTCTATGCAAATAAAAAAATAGCAAGTGCATATTAAGTCTATCCTTCAAGATCGCTACTGGATTTTTTTTTTTTCCTAGCAACCACTTCCAACACATTCTCTATTTCCTGTTCCCCACTTAGCTTCCAGCCCTATTTTTCCCATTCCTCAAATTTATTGAACTCCAGGTTATTGTTAGGTGTTGTGGAGTTGGCCCCAGACTCATGGCAACCCCATGGACAATGGTTCAAAATGCTGCCTGGTCCTGCGCCATCCCTACAATCAGTTACAGATCTGACCATTGTGATCCACAGGGTTTTCATTGGCTGATTTTTGGAAGTAGATCGTCCAGCCTTTCCTCCTAGTCCTTCTTAGTCTGGAAGCTCCGCTGAAACCTGTTCCACATCATAGCAACATACAAGCCTCCACTGACAGAAGGGTGGTGGCTGTGCATGAGGTTCATTGGCCAGGAACTGAACCAGGGTCTCCCTATGAAGGTGAGAATTCTACCACTGAATCACCACTGCCCTCATATTCCAGATAGGATCACCATACTTAGAAAATAAAAATACAGTTAAATTTGAATTTCAGATACACAACAAATCATTTTTTAGTACAAATATGTCCAGTGTAATACTTGGGACATGTTTACACTGAAAAATGATTCGTTGTTTATCTGAAATTTAAATTTAACTGGGAATTCTGTATTTCATCTGGCAATGCTAACTGCTGGCCTTTTTCCTCTCCTCTTCTGAATATACTTCAGAAAGGGGCTCTCTTTAAGCAAAGAGTGGTAATAAAGATTTGCAGGCTAGTTAGTTCCAATGTTACAACCTACTCCAGTGAAATCAGATTGAACCAGTGAGCTGAGATGGTTATCAGTTTGCTAACTAATAACTGGGTGAGTAAAGCTATTTTAAGTTTACTTCTTCTCTGAGGGAATAAGTAGCCAATTGGAATAACCTTATAACAAGCAATCATAACTTCCTACAAAGATGCGTGGGTTGTGAAACTGGATCTCTAAGCCTGCAGCATCAAATTCCTAGCACATGGATTAGTGAACAAAGGATTAATTTTTTGGAGAATGTTCTTTTGAACAGACAAAACTTCAATTTAGTTAACAACTATTTCTTGAGTAAATATTAAGGATATAAGTCATGAGCCAGATGCCTCTAGAGTTACAAAGCTTTAAGGCCGTGTCTCCCACCTTCACGCCATTCCAATATGTTTGTGGAGAACATACGACTTTAACACTCTAAAGTGGTATAGTTGTTACACGAGCAGTGTGAATGCTATGTATTGTGGAAGAACTCTATTCCCTATAATATTTGACCTATTTTATTCTTTTGGAAAGGTTTTTAAAAGTTTACAGACTTATATAACCAATACTGATGTACCCCAATCATTTCCTGAATTAACAAGTCTTAACCTTTTGTCATTTTTTGCCTTATAGATAAGAGAACTTCACACATTTTCTCCTCCACATTTTAGCATCTCTGAAACTGGGTGCATTTTAAAGTTAATGGTGATCGTGATAACGTCCTTTCTGAGTGATAACGTAAAATAATAATGGCTTTTATAATTGTTGGCATCTTAGATTTGATAAAATAGCATGTTTCTTTACAATTAAAATAATGTAACGCTACAGATAAAGTTAGGACCTTCGTTTTTCCCCTTTCCCCTATCCTCCCCACTGGTTTCATTTTTCTTCACTCCCCAGAGGGAAGGACTATCTTAAGTTTGGTATGGAACCCTCTATGCAAATAAGGGCCAAGCTTATATATATATATTTCCCCTTAATATATAGTCTTATTCTGTGTGTTATTGTTCTGCATGTATCATTTTGTATCTCTTTTATCCTTTTACCTACAATTATGTCTTTAAAAAATCTATTTGTGTTGGTTTATATACCAACCAGTTGCCGTCAAGTCAGTTTCGACTTACAGAGATGCCACAGACTAGAACTGTGCTCCCTAGGGTCTTCAATCACTGATTTTTTTGGACGTAGATTTCCAGGTCTTTCTTCTGAGGGTATACTGAAACCTGCAACCTTTCGGTTGTTAACAGTTTGCACACTCAGGGGCTCCTGTTGGTTTATGTAGAGATATTTAATTTATTTGCTGAATAATATTCCATTGTGTGAATACACTATAATTTATTTATCCATTCTATTCATAGACATTTAAATTGTTACATTTATGTTTCCAGTTTCACACTTTTATAAGCAAGAGCTCTTTAATATATATTTAGGAATGGAAGTTTGAAATGTTAGGCTCTTGTAAATTTTCAACTTTATTAGATTTACTTTTAATTTAATTAAGCCTGCATTTAGTAGTCCTTTTGGTCTTATTGAGAAGCCTTAGAGGCACAGTGGTTAAAGTGCTTGGCTGCTAGCCAGAAGGTCAGTGGTTTGAACTCACCGTCTGCTCCATGCGAGAAAGATGTGGTAGTCTCCTTCGGTAACAATTTGTCAGGCAGTTCTACTCTGTCCTGTAGGGTCACTATGGTTAGTCTTATTGAGTTAAATCTGTATTTGTTATTGTGTGAGGTTTTGTTTTTTCTTCTCAAAGGAAAGCCCTTTCTGTTTTGCTTTTCGCCTACTTCTTTACCAAAAATCATAATAGCGCAGTGATAGAGTCACTCCCTGTAAATGTCACCTTTGAAACTTCTGTGATGGTTTGTGGGGCCATCGATCAACTGAACCATCTACACTTCTTAAATATCACTGTTTCCAAAGACTTCCTGCGCTTGAAAGGCCATACATGATCCTCTCAGGCTCATATGTTAATCACCTGGGGTCAGAGAGATAAAATATCATTGGTGTGAATTTAAAAGGTGTGCCAGTAATACTTGCGAAGAGCCTAAAAGTGGGCATCCCCATTTGGTCCAATAGTGCCACATTTAGCAATTTACTGTTAGGAAGTAATTTAAGACGTGCACAAAAATGATGTGACAAGGTATTAATTGCTGATATGTTTATAACAGTAAAATTAGAAACACCCTTAGAATTCCACAATAGAAGGTCATATAAATAAATCAGGGTGGATTTCTAAGAATACACACATGCGCGCACACACACACATATATACGTATGGAAGCCCTGGTGGTGGAGTGGTTAAGAGTTTGGCTGGTAAGCAAAAGGTTGGCATGTTCGAATCCACCAGGCTTCCCTTGGAAACCCTATGGGGCAGTTCTACTCTGTCCTATAGGGTTGCTATGAGTCGGAATTGACTAAACGGCAATGGGTATATATATATAGTTCCAGAAAATGTTAAATGAAGAAACGGAGTAAAAGACAGCTTGAAGAATAAGACTTCTTTTAAAAAAAAATTTTCATGGAAAACTATCTGGAAGGATATAACCAAGGATTTAACAGTGGCTATTTCTGGGGTGTGGAATTATAAGTGGGTTCTATTTTCTTTTTTTTGCTAATCTATACTTCTAATTTTCATGCAATGAACATATACTAGATTTGTAACAAAAATGATTAAAGAGAAGCATGCCAAGATTTTGCTTGTTTGGGTCATGGTTATGTATTGAGGATGAATACTTGAAGATGGTTCAACTGGTAAGAAAATTATTTAGGAGCAAGATAAAATGGGTAAAATGGGATAATGCATTTTGTAAAAGGCATTATCTGAAAGCGATTATGAATTTCTCTTGTTCTTTTTTTTTCAGCCTTGTTCTCCAGACTTTTTAAAAGGAATCTAAGCCCCCCAATTCAGAGATGACTGGTGTTTCACAACAAATAATCCAGCTTTCCTTTTGTTTTTAAAAGACTTCTGTACTTATTCCTTTAACATAGAAAGAGATTTTTTGCTCCTACTAAAGCCTGTAGAAAAATAGATTTGACAGCCTTCCCTGATAATAAATTTAAGAAAGGTATCAAATGCTTTCTTTGTTGCTGTTGTTAGCTGCTGTCGAGTTGGAGACACATGTGACAGAGGAAAACTGCTTAGAGCCTCACTTCTGCAGAGCTGCAGAATTACCCCTTCTTTTTTTTTTTCATTTAAATTTAATTTAAATATCCTCTAGAATAATGAAAGCCAAAGTACAATCTTGAGTATATCCCATCTGAATTTACAGACCGTTTCAAGAATAGATTTGATGTACTGAACACTAATGATCATAGACCAGAGAAGTTGTGGGATGACATCAAGGACATCATACATAAAGAAAGCAAAAGACAGGAAGAAAGAAAAAACCAAAATAGATGTCAGAAGAGACTCTGCAACTTGCTCTTAAATGTAGAGTACCTATAGCAAACAGAAGAAATGATCATGTAAAACAGCTGAACACAAGATTTCAAAGGGCAGCTCGAGAAGACAAATGAAAGTATTACAATGAAATGTGCAAAGACGTGGAGTAAGAAAACCAAAATGGAAGAATGCACTCAGCATTTCTCAACCTGAAAGAGCTGAGTTAAAAATTCAAGCCTCAAGTTGCAATATTGAAGGATTCTTTGGGCAAAATATTGAACGACACAGGAAGTATCAAAAGAAGATGGAAGGAATACACAGAGTCACTGTACCAAAAAGAATTGGTCAACGTTCAACCATTTCAGGAAGTAGCATATGCTCAAGAACCAATGGTACTGAAGGAAGAAGTCCAAGCTGCACTGAAGGCATTGGTGAAAAACAAGCCTCCAGGAACTGACAGAATATGAACTGAGATGTTTCAACAAACGAATGCAAAGCTGAAAATGCTCATTCATCTACGCCAAGAAATTTGGAAGACAGTTACCTGGTCAACTGACAGGAAGAAGCCCATATCTGTGCCCATTCCAAAGAAAAGTAATCTAACAAAATGTGGAAATTATCAAACAATATCATTAATATCACACACAAGTAAAATTTTGCTGAAGATCATTTAAAACGGTTGCAGCAGTACATCGACAGGGAACTGCCAGAAATTCAAGCTGGATTCAGAAGAGGACGTGGAATGAGGGATATTATTGCTGATGTGAGATGGATCTTGGCGGAAAGCAGAGAATACCAGAGAGATGCTTACCTGTGTTTTATTGACTATATAAAGGCATTCGACTGTGTGGATCATAACAAATTATGAATAACATTAAGAAGAATCGGAATCCCAGAACACTTAGTTGTGCCCATGCGGAACCTGTACATAGACCAAGAGGCAGTTGTTCAAACAGAACAAGGGGATGCTGGGTGGTTTAAAATCAGAAAAGGTGTGCATCAGGGTTGCATCTTTTCACCATACTTATTCAGTCTGTATAATGAACAAATAATCTGAGAAGCCAGACTTTATAAAGAAGAACGTGGCATCAGGATTGGAGAAAGACTCTTTAACAACCTGCATTATGCAGATGACACAACCTTGCTTGCTGAAAGTGAAGAGGACTTGAAGCACTTACTGAGGAAGATCAAATACTACAGCCTTCAGTATGGTTTGTACCTCGCATAAAGAAAACAAAAATCCTCACAGCTGGACCAATAAGCAACATCATGATAAATGAAAAAAGATGGACACTGTCAAGGGTTTTATTTTACTTGGCTCCACACTCAATAACCATGGAAGCACCAGCCAAGAAATCAGATGATGTATTGCACTGGGCAAATCTAGTACCAAAGACATCTTCAAAGTGCTAAAAAGCAAAGATGTCACTTTGAGGACTATGGTGTGCCTGACCCAAGCCATGGTATTTTTAGTCTCCTCGTATGCATGTGAAAGCTGGAAAATGAATAAAGAAGACAAGAAGAATTGATGCCTTTGAATTATGGTGTTGGCTAAGAATATTGAGTATACAATCGACTGCCAGAAGAACGAACAAATCTGTCTTGGAAGAAGCACGGCTAGAAAGCTCCTTAGAAGCAAGGATGGCGAGACTTCATCCCATCTACTTTGGGCGTGTTATCAGGAGGGACCAGTCCCCGGAGAAGGACATCATGGTTGGTAAAGTACAGGGTCATCAAAAGAGAGGAAGATCCTCAACAACATGGATTGACACAGTGGCTGCAACAATGGGCTCAAACATAGCAACGATTGTGGGCATGGCACAGGACTGGGCAGTGTTTCATTCTGTTGTACATATGGTCGCTATTAGTTGGAACTGACTCAAAAGCATCTAACAACAAAGTGAATAAGTCTTTTTGTTACTGCAGTATCCTATTCTTGAATCTTCACTATGGCAAAAAAAAAAAAAAAAAAAAAATCACGTGGTTAAGGCAAGAAGCCCTATTTAATATGAGCTTCCATCAGCTTTCAAAATGTCCAGATTATACTGCATATAAAGTAAATATGAGTACATGTGGATGGGCTCCTTAATGGCTGAAGACACTCAAATTTAAATAACTTAAAACTCAACAGCAATTGGTTCTTTTTTTTTTCTTAAGGCATTATTATAGTAAACTAACCATGATTAAAAATGATACAGTCTAATGCTCTTTGGTTTGTGGATGTGAAAAAAATGATAAAATCTAATGCTGTTTGGTTTGTGGGATGTGAAAAAAAGGCACATGTAGACATTGGTATGGAAAACTACTTCCGTATTTATGATAAGAATTCTAATAATATGTAAGAATTATCAAAAAGGAGTGTTTACCTCCCAGAGAAAGAAAAAGTGATTTGTACAAAAATGTCTCTCTCCTAACGAGCATTTGCTTCCTATCCTTCCATGATGTAATTTCAGAGCAACGACACCACAAAATTCAAAGTTCAAGATCCCTTCCAATTTTGCATCACTGGTTCAAGGACCCCATAAAATTATAGATGTTTAGAGAGACAGGAAGCTTAAAAGTGTAACTGGATGGCCCCGGAGGGTTTATAAGATTTTCCTAGAGTCCCCTGACTAATAACTGGAGATGATGGGTTTGCTGTTGATGGCCCTGTAATTATGAGATATGCATCTCTCATGCTCTCAGTAATAAGGCAGCTCCCAGCAAAGGGACCAGAAGGAGTTGTTGGCCAAGGCAGAAGTGTCAAGTCATGCTGGGAAGGACCTTAGGAAGCTAATTTAATGCTCTATTAAAAAAAAATTATTTGTTGTTGTTGAGAATATACACAGCTATACACCAATTCAACAGTTTCTACATGTACAGTTCAGTGACACTGATCACCTTCTTCACTTGTGCAACCACTCTCACCCTCCTTTTCTGAGTTGTTCCTCCCTCATTAACATAAAGTCACTGTCCCCTAAGGTTCCTATCTAATCTTTCCAGTTGCTGTTGCCAATTTGATCCCACATGGTTCTTTAAGAGCCCAATGCTCAAGGCCAACATTCTTTACTAGTTAAGCTAAACTATTGTTTAAGAAGACGTCAGGGGATGTTTTTGGTTTAAGGTTTAAGGATTGTCTCAGGGTAATGTCCCAATTTTAAAGAGGAAGAAAATGAGGCTCGGAGAGATGAAGAGACCTGGTCCAAGGTCAAGGGAGCTGCTTAATGGCTTCATGGATGAGAGAGAGCAGTGTGGGGAATGGGTCAGCAGTATGAATTGGGCCTGGTTCTTTGAGAAGAGATGCCAAAGAAAGTATTGGTTAAGAGTATAGGGTGTGCCGCTGCTGCTCTGCATTCCAGACAGACAATAGCTCTGGAAGTGGTGTGAATTACACCCCACCCCCACAATTAACCTCAAAGAGGTGTTAATTTCACAGTCAAACTGAGGACCATTTAAATTCAGGCAGTGTCAGAAAACAAGCATTTATTTGGAACCAAAAGAACAATTTGTCTCTTTTCTTTTGCATCGTCTGCCCCATTAATTTCCCAGAATAAAACATCTTCCAACAGACTTTCTCCACTCTTAGAAGGGCCTCCATCTCAGTCAGGGCAAGCAGGACCTTGAAAAGAGAACGGGCTCTCCCATGCCTTTTGGTGAAGACAGCAGGAAGAATGGGTAATTGCCTCTAAGGAGGGCCATTTTCTGGAGATTGAGCTAATGCAGCACACACTAGCTCTTCTGAGTGGCCAATTTTATTACGGAGCCCCTGTTGGTTCAGTGGTTAAGAGCGTGGCTGCTAACCAAAATTTCAGCAGCTCAAATCTACCAGCCGCTCCTTGGAAACACTACGGGGCAATTCTACCCTGTCCTATAGGTTTGCTGTGAATCCACGAGTTGGAACTGACTTGACGGCAACGGGCTTTTTTTTTTTTTTAAAGTGACATTGTGATTTCTTTCTAGGATCCATCACACATACTAGAGTGTGAACACCTTTGCTCTCCAACCACTGATTTTGTTTATTACTACATGGTTATGGTTTGGGGTGATTACCTGTCTTTTCTTCACCTCACACATGGTTTCTCAACCTCAGATACTATTGACATTTTGAACTGGATAAGTCTTTGTTGTGGGGGCTATCCTGTGCATTACAGGATGTTGAGCATCATTCCTGGCCTCTACCTACGAGATGCCAATGGCCCTCCCCACCCCCTTTCATGACAACTGAAAATGTCTCCAGACATTGTCAGAAGTCCCTGGTTGAAAAACCACTGACCTAGTCCCATGTCACCCACCAACTAAGCTGTGCTGCTCTTATCCCAAAACGAACCCAAAAGCCTTTCCGAGAGCTGGGCCCCACTCCCATGGTTATGGCTTTTTGAGCTTCTTGTATTAGTCTGCTGGACCATCCACTATACTGAAATGAAAATCAAAACCTAAGAATGTCGGTTTACTTGGGAAATCATGGGGGTATGAACAAACTTAATTCTTCAGCCCACTCTATCTTGATTACTCCCTTCATCTGTATTTCATCGGCACCAACCTATGTTCTCTATGCCTAAGTATATTACCCTTTTGCTAAACATCCTGTGTAATAGTAATACCTACCATGTACTGAGCTCTACCACAGGCCAGGCTTTGTGTTATGCACCTCATATTGTCACAACAACCCAGAGAGCAAGGTAAAGTTGTCCTCATATCACTGGAATGTAAACTCCATAGGACAGGTACCATAGGTCTAGCGTACCAATGTACTCCCAAGGCTTTACACAGTGCACAGCACACAGGGCAGTGTCCAATAAATATTCTTTAAATGAATCGGTGATTGAATACATTTTACCAATGAAGAACTCTGACTCTCCTCTTTCATAACCCAAACTCAAATCTTCAGCAAATCCTGTCTTCTCTACTTACCAAATATAACTAGAATGTATCATTTCTCATCATCTCTACTGTGATCACCCTGGTTGGAGACATTGCTACCTCTCACCTGGATAATTGCAGTAGCCTCCTAATTGGTCTCCGTATCGGCCATCACCCTACAATAGTTTGTTCTCTACTCAGAAACTAGGGAACCCTTTTAGATATAAGACAGATCAGGTAACTCAAAGCCTTCTAATGGCTTCCATACCAAAGTTCTTTCAGTGGCCTACAAAGTTCTACACGATGAACCCTCTATCTCTCTTATTCCTGATTTCATTTCCTGCTACTCTCCCCCTGGCTCACTGTCTTCCAGTCACACTTAGCCTTCTTGTTGCTCCCTGAACATGCCAAGCACACTCCTACTTCACACCTCTACCAGAGCTGTTCCTTCTGCCAGCCACACTTTTCCCACAGATCTTGGCTAAACCTTCTCTCTCCTTCAAATCATTGCTCAAATGCCACCTTCTTAACAAAGCCTTCCCTGGCCATTCTGTCTAAAGGTGCAAGACTTCTCCAACCCTTTGAACTTCCTTTGCTGCTTTATTCCCCCTTCCCCCTCCCCCATTGCACTTATGCTTAACTTATCAATTTCTAATAAACCAGAAGGTAAGCTCCATGAAGGAAGGTTTTTGTTTGTTTTATTTGCTATTAAATCTCTAGCATCCAGTGTCCAGCAGATAGTAAGTGCTCAAATACTTGTTAATTGTTGGATGAATGAATGAAGACACAGGGCTGTTAAATGGCCAAGCTAGGATACAAATCAAGGCTGCCAGCTTCAAAGTTCTGTTCTTCCAATGGCTCTCAAATTTGGCCATGCATTAGAATCACCTGGAAGTACTAGTTTAAATGCAGATTCCTGGGCTCTATGCTGGGCACCTAAGGAGTCTACATATGGAGGAGGGGGACTCAGGAGACTATACTTTATAAAGCTCCCCAGAAATTCCTATCAGCTAGTCTGCTGGCTCAGCAGATCTATAAGTGGGAGCTGTTGCATCAGTGGAGCTTAAGGTGTGATCTGGGGCCACCTGCATCAGAACCAGGTGGTGCAAAGTCTGGGATGTGAAGCCAGCCTCTCTGGCTGTTGACCTTGACTCCATTGCCCACGATCTCTGTGACTGCTTTTCCCCTCTTTCCTTTTCCTAATAAGAAACTCTTTGAGGAAAGGACTTCCATCCATACCAGTGTTGAATTTTCTCACAGTAGAATCTCCTGTCTATAGTTTTCTAACCGTGTGACCTTGGTCAAATTACCTATCAGTTTTCTCATCTGTAAATTGGGAATGAAACACTTGTCCCTATCTCACAGGATCACTGTGAAGATTAAATGGCTTCTTGAGTATGAGATTACCAGAACAGTGCCTGGCATACAGCAAACCTTCAATAAACGTTAACTACTATGCTACTGGAGTCCCTGGGTGGTGCAAACAGTTCACGTGCTCAGCTGCTAACTCAGAGGTTCTAGTCCACCCAGAGGCACCTCAGAAGAAAGGCTTGGCAATCTTTCCCAAAAATCAGCCATAGAAAACCCTATGGAGCACAATTCTACTCTGACACACATGGGGTCACCATGACTCTGAGTTGACTTGACAGAAACTGGTTATTATTGCTAACAACCCCAATTTCTAGGCTCCAGCCCAGACATATGAAATTAGAATCTCCGCAGGTAGGGTCCTTGAGCATTTTAAACAAGCGACAGTTCCGTTGCATACAGAGGTCTGAGCAGCTCCACTGCATGAGAAGCAGGAGCCCCTCCTCTATAGCACTTCCCCACAGCCTGACAGCCTAATGCTTAACAAATAATAAATGGAAGTGACAATGATCTGGCCCCTTAAGGAACACAGGGGATCCTGGCCTTGCCAGCAATAAAGCATACAATTTTGGAGTTGCACAGTAAGCTTCAAGATGGTCCAGCCTAAACCCTCAATTTTAATAACTAATGAAGCAGGCTCCCAAAGTGACTGTGCAACCCATGTGCTCACACTTCTAAAACAAATGCTTTGGGAGTCCTCTAGAGCCTCAGGAAGCTATTCTGTAGTATTGTAGTCCTCAGACCACACCAGCAGCATTAGCAGCCCCAGGAAGCAAGCTTATTAGAAATATAGACTCTCAGGCCCCGCCCCAGACGTACTGAGCCAGGAGCACTGCTCTAGACCACTAGTTCTCATCCTTGTCTGCACATTGGAATTACTTGGGAAACTTTAAAAAAATACTGGTACCTGGATCCCATCCCTGTTGTTGTTGTTGTTAGGTGGCATCAAGTTGATTCCAACTCATAGCGACCCTACAGGACAGAGTAGAACTACCGTATAGGATTTCCAAGGAGGGGCTGGTGGATTTGAATTGCCGACCTTTTGGTTACCAGCGGAGCTCTTAACCACTACGCCACCAGGGCTCCTCCATCCCTAGAGATACTGATGTAATTGATCTGGGGTGAGAACTGGACATTGGAATTTCTAAAAGCTCCTCAGGTGATTTTAATGTACAGCAAAATATGAGAACCATATGTCAATCATTTTAGATACCAATCACTTTCCAAGTGTTCTGAACTGGGAGAAACTGAGTCACCAAGCTAAGCTTGGAGGTGATGCTCCTGTTTCTAATCCATGGGGAATGTCCAAATCAGGGACGGTTTGCAATGGCCCTTTAGAAAGAAAACTATAGCATTAGATTTATAAAAAATCATGTATATTTATACATAAACATGTATAGACACGTCACCTGATTTCTGGCTTTACAAGCTTTATATAGTAATGAAATAGATCAGACAAGAAGATAAAAAAAAAATGAGAAAGGAAAAAGACCTATCACCCCCCTTCCTTCCACCCAATGGCAACAGCATGCTTCATCTGGCAATGCAAGTTTCAAATACTAAATGCATGTTTCCCCCTGCTGACTCTGCTCACACTGGTATTCATTTTCAGTTCTGTCAAAGTGGATAACTGCATTTAGTTCCATGCTTTTTTTATTTTCCTCAATTAGATTGCTACTTAGGATTTTTCCCTTTATTAGTATGTTTTATGAAGAGAATGCATAATTTTCTCTTGAATCCATCCCATTAACCGTCTGGCACTTCAGCTTCCTCTTATGTGACCCAGAGATAACTTCTACCTTATCTCCCTTGTGGGGAGGATTACATGAGATAATGAAAGTAAAGATGCTTTGAAAAAGGACAAAGGAGCTTAAGACCAGCGGGACAGAGGAAGCATCAGCACTCTAACTCCATTTGTTGAGGGCCAAAGTGCCAGGCATTGGGTAGTTTACATATTTTGCCTCTGATGCTCACAGCAACAATGCAAAGAAGTATTATCTCTGTTGAACAGATGGGAAAACTGAGGCTCGGAGTGATGCCGTAACAAGCTCAAGGTCACACTGCAGTAGTCGAGAAAGCCACTTTTTAAGCCTAGATTTTCCTGACCCTGAAGTCACTCCCCTACACAGCTGTTCAGAGGCACACATAAAATACTATAGACTTAAGAAAGTGCAGTGTCATATGAAATGCATTGATGAAGGTCTCTGAGATTGTAGAGAGGAAAGGAATTATGCTGTAAATTGAAGTAACTCACACTTGAGTAAGTGTTTGGATTATTTTGCAGGTAAATTCCAAATCAGAGTGGTAGCCTTGTCTGATTGGTTCTATCAATTTGAGCCAGAATAGTTTGAAGAAGCTGATTCCATGGCTGGTGCAAACAGTTAAGCACTTGGCTACTAAATGAAAGGTTGGAGGTTCAAACCCACTCAAAGGTGACTCAGAAAAAAGGTCTGACTATCTGCTTCCAAAAGGTCACAGCTGTGAAAACCCTATGGAGCACTGCTAACTCTGCACGTGGAGTCACCATAAATTAGAACTGACTTGGTAGAAACTTTTTTTTTTTTTAGTTTGAATAAATTATTAAATATCCACCAGGACTATACAGTGAAAGCATGATTTACTTAATAAGCTATACTTGTCTTATCTGGACATATACTCTGACCCTCTGATCCTACTTTACAGACAAAACCCAGTATCAGTCATTCATGTTTGTGAATAAGCTGACACTTGTGTACTACTTCATCTTAGAATATCAGAATTTTAAGACAAATTATGGAATGGAAACTTTCAAAATACTTTAAAGAATTATCAGGTTTTAACCAGAAGAAAAAAAATATTGTTTCATCATGGAAAGCAGAGGAAGAGAAGGTGAAACATTGAGCTTAGTTCTGAGAATGAAAAAGAACTAAGACAGAGAGGGCTGCGGGGATGTCTTACAAGAAGGTGGAGTTAGTACTTCAAAGTTTTGACTAGTGTAAACCCTGAACTAATAAAATAATCCCTGCTCTCACTTGAGTAGTTTTCTTGTATTTTTCTAAATGCAACTAAACAAGAGAACTCAGTTGCAAAATTTATTTGGTGGGACCCAATTTTCAGCGTACTTGGTTGTTAGATGATAGACCTCAGCTAAAAAATCAAACTCACCTTTCATAAGAAAAATTTTTAAAAATCATTCCTTTGCATAAGTAATACATTAATATAATTCAAAAGTCAAATAAGGAATAGCAATGAAAATGGTAGAGCAGGAAATTCTGGGGGTTCATTCCTCCCTAGAAACACTGAAACATCTGACAAAAACTGTCAGAATCAACCTTACAGGAACTCTGGGAGATAGTAAGAGGTTTACAGGAAAAAAAGAATGCTTAACCAAGAGAGAAGCTGCTGAAACATAGATGGAGACCTTTGTGGTGTTTCAACTTAACCTAGTCCCAACCCCTTCCCCTGGTGCAATGGAGGTCTTAAAGAGGGCAGCCTGTGCTCCAGGTGTGGGTACTTGGTTCCAGGAAAAGCAGTGTAGACCTTGTTCCCCAGAAATTGTGCTTGTCTATTTTGATCTAACTGGGGTTTCCCCAAAGTCTTTACAAAAAAAGTTTAGAAAAGTTACTAAACAATTACAACTCAGAGCAAGCAACAAAAATAAAATCCTGGGGAGGGGAAAGAATCTGATTTCAGAGTTATCATTATCAAAGTGGCCAGTATTCAACAAAATATGTGAGGCATGCAAAGAAACAAGAAAGTATGGCTTACTCAAAGGAAAAAAAGAAAGGAACAGAAACGATCCTTGAGTAAGCACAGACATTAGACTTAATAGACAAAGACTTTAAATCAAGTGTCCTAAGTATGTTCAAAGAGCAAAAGGAAACCATGGACAAAGAATAACAGCAGAATATACATTCTTCTGAAGTGAACATGGAACATTCTCTAAGATAGACCATACGTTAGACTATAAAGCAAGTGTCTATAAATTTAAAAAGATTGGAATAATCAAAGTATCATCTCTTACTACAATGGAATGAAACTAGAAATCAATAACAGAAGGAAAATTGGAAAATTTGCAAACATGTGGAAATTAAACAACACACCCCTAAACAACTAATAGGTCAAAAAGAAATCACAAGGGAAATTAGAAAATACTTAGAAACAAATGAAAATAAAAACACAACATACCAAGATTTATGGGATGCAATGAAAATAGTTCTTAGAGGGAAATTCATAGCTTTAAACGCCTACCTAAGAAAGAAGAAAGATCTCGAATCAATAAGCTAGCTTTATACCTCACAGAACTACAAAAATAAGAGCAAACTAAACCCAGAGCTATCAGAAGGAAGGGAAAAGTAAACTGCAAAGATAAGCAAAATAGGGAATGGAAAAACAAAAGAGAAAATCAGCAAAACCAAAACTTGGTTCTTTAAAATGCTAACAAAATTGACACACTTTAGCTAGAATGACTAAGAAAAAAATGAGCAAAGATTCAAATTACTAAAATCAGAAATAAAAGTGAGGGCATTTCAAGAGACAAAAGGGCCACATAAACCAGAGACTCCATCAGCCTGAGACCAGAAGAACTAGATGGTGCCTGGCTACCACCACCGACTGCCCTGACAGGGAACACAACAGAGAATCCCTGATGGAGCAGGAGAAAAGTATGGTGCAGAACTCAAATTCTAGTGAAAAGACCAGACTTAATGGTCTGACTGAGACTAGAAGAACCCCAGAAGACATGGCCCCTGGACTCTCTGTTAAGCCAGAACTAAAACCATTCCTGAAGCCAACTCTTCAGACAAAGATTAGATTGGACTATGAAACATAAAATAATACTTGTGAAGAGTGTGCTTCTTAGTTCGAGCAGATACATGAGACTAACTGGGCAGCTCCTGTACGGAAGAAGGATGAGAAGGCAGAAAGGGACAGGAGCTGGTGGGATGGACGTGGGAAACCTGGACTGGAAAGAGGGAGTGTGCCATCATATTAGAGGGATTGCAACTAATGTCACATAAGAACATATGTATAAATTTTTGTATGAGAAATTAACTTGAGATGTAAACTTTCGCCTAAAGTACAATAAAAAAAATTTTTTTTTAAGAAGTGCGGGCGTTACTACTGAACTTACAGAAATAAAAAAGTTGTAAGAGGATAGATACTATGAACAATTTTATGCCAACAAATTAGATAACCTAGATAAAATGATCAAATTCTTAGAAATATATAAACCAACAAAACAGACTTAAGAAGAAATAGAAAAGGGGGATATGGAATGTATGGCTAATTGCCTCCATGAACAGCTGCCTCCTTTGCTATGAGACCAGAAGAACTGGATGGTACCTCTCACAATCTAGTAGGCTAGAAGTCCAAATTCAGGGCGTCAGCCCCGGGGGAGGCTTTCTCTCTCTGTCAGCTCTGGAGGAAGGTCCTGTTCATCATCAGTCTTCCCCATCATCCTGAAGCAGCTGGCTTGATAGAATGATGGAATGACCTTCTAAAGACACAATTACAGCACCAGCTAGGTGGCAATACCTTGCAGGGTTGGGGCAATGTCCTCCAGGAGGCTGTATATGCTTTAAACCAGAGTCTGATATATGGTGCTTTTTCTCCCATAGCCAGGATTCACGGGTCTAGGAATCAAGGGGTGGAAATGAGAGTGGTACCACTCACTATTACCCCTAGTGACCCATTTGCAAGACTTTTGCTTCCCGTCCCCTTGACCTTATGCTCTTCAGGGTAGAGGTCAATGAATTCCAAGATCAGGTACCAAATTTAGTTTGGGGGAACCTCATACTACCAAGAAAACAGTGCCGGAAGCAGAGCGTGTCCTTTGGACCTGAGGTTCCTGTGCAGAGAAGCTCCTAGTCCAGGGGAAGACTGATGATGACAAGGACATTCCTCCAGAGCTGACAGAGAGAGAAAGCCTCCCCCTGGAGCTGATGCCCTGAATTTGGACTTCTAGCCTACTAGACTGTGAGAAAATAAATTTCTCCTTGTGAAAGTCGTCCACTTGTGGTATTTCTGTTAGAGCAGCACTAGATGACTAAGACAGTACCCAATTACCATTACTGAACATTTGATCGAAGATTCCATAGAAGAATCCTGATCAAAAGGGGGAAAATGCAGAACAGAATTTCAAATTCTCATGGACTCTAGACTTTCTGGAACCATGAAGGGTAGACGAACCCCTGAAACTACTGCCCTGAGATAATCTTTGAAACTTGAACCAAAAAATATCCCCTGAATTCTTCTTAAAACTGAACAATAGTTTAGCTTAACTAGAAAAAAAGGTCAGCCTTCAGTGTTACGTTCTTTTAAGAACTATCTATATGAGCTCAAACTGACAACAGCGACTTGAAAGATTGGATGGGAACCTTAGGGGGCAGTGAGTTTATGTTAATGAGGGAGGAACAACTCAGAAAAGGAGGGCAAGAATGGTTGCATAACAAAAAAGAATGTAATCAACATTACTAAATTGTACACATAGAAACTGTCGAAAATAAATAAAATTTAAAGAAAAAAAAAAGAAATAGAAAATTGGAATAGATTTACAATAAGTAGAGTAATTAAATCGGTAATAAAAAACCTCCCAACAAAGAAAAGCCCAGGACTAGATGGCTTTACTAGTGAATTCTATCAAACATATAAACTGGAATTAACACCAATCCTTCTCAAACTATTCCAAAAGACAAAAGAGGAGGAAACACTTCCTAACTTAGTCTATGAATCTGTATATGACTCTGTTACCAAAGCCAGACAAAGACATCACAAGAAAACTATAGACCAATATCCCTTACGTATACAGACGCAAAAATCCTTAACAAAATACTAGCAAACCAAATCCAGTAGCATATTAAAATGATGAATAAAATTCACAAACTTTAGCTAGAATGACTAAGAAAAAATGAGTTAAGACTCAAATTACTAAAATCAGAAATAAAAGTGGGGACGTTATTACTGGCCTTACAGAAATTAAAAGGTTGTAAGTGGATACTATGAACAATTTTACGCCAATTAGCTAACCTAGATGAAATGGTAAAATTCTTAGAAACATACAAAGTACCAAAACATATAAACTACCAAAAGAATTATACTCTATGACCAAGTGAGATTTATCCCAGTAATGCAACAGTGCTCAACATAAGAAAAACAAATGAATGTAATACACTATATTAATAGAATGATAGCAAAAATACATGATCATCTCAGCTGATGCAGGAAAAGCTTTTGACTAAATCCAATACCCCTTCATGATAAAAACACTCAACAAACTAGGAATAGAAGAGAACATCTTCAACATAAGCCCCGCGATATATGAAAAACCCACAGATAACATAATCCTCAATGGTGGAAGACTGAAATATGGACACTTACATCAGAAACAAAACAAGGATGCCCACTCTTGCCACTTGTATTACACATTGTACTGAAATGTTCTAGCTAGAGCAATTAGGCAAGAAAAAGAAATTAAGAAACATCCAAATAGAAAAGGAAGCAACCCTGTAAGACAGAGCAGAATTGCCCCATAGGGTTTCCAAGGAGTGGCTGGTGGATTTGAACTGCCACCCTTGGTTAGCAGCTGAGCTCTTACCCACTGCGCCACCCCGGCTCCGTTAATCATTAGGGAAATACAAATCAAAACCACAGTGAGACACCACTTCACACCCACTAGGGTGGCTGTAATAAAAACAACGGAAAATAATCGTCGGTGAGGATGTGGAGAAATGGAACCCTTATATATTGCTGGTGGGAATGCAAAGGGAATGAAAAAAAAAAAAAAAGGTGTAGCTGTTATGGAAAACAGTTTGGCAGTTCCCCATTAAGTTAAACATAGAATCACCATATGATACAGCAATTCCACTTACAGGTATACATGCAAAAGAATTGAAAACAAGTGTTTAAGCAAAAGTTTGTGCGTGAATGTTCATAGCAGCACTATTCAAAATAGCCAAAATAGGGAAACAACTCAAATATCCATCCTGAAATAAATGAATAAACAAAATACTTGTTTAACACAGTCCCTGCGTTAGGAAAGCTCGATTTACAGACAACTCGTACTTGACCTTTAATGTCATGTAAATTTGCTCTCACTTTGAAATGATGGAACCAACTCCTACTTGCAACAAATTCTTCATCACAATTACCTTCACTTGCTGCATGTGCAGCTTTTAAATCTTTGAAAAGTCTTCGAGCCTTTTCTTGCACTAAAGTAAGGCTAAATAAGAAACTTACACCCCTGTTCCGACTTTCCTACAAATTTGACTTAAAGACAGAGTTAGGAAAATCTCGTCCGTAACATGGGGACTCCTGTACACAGTGAACATTATTCAGCTATAAGAAGGAATGAAGTAACTGATACATTCTACAGCATAGATGAACCCTGAAAACATTTGTTAAATGAAAGAAATTGGACACAAAAGGCGGCGTATTGCACAACTCCACTTCCATGAAATATCCAGAATAGCCAAATCTGTAGAGACAGAAAGCAGATTTGGGGTTGCCAGGAGCTGGCGGGCAGAGGCAACAGGTAGTGACCGTGTATGTGTATGGGGTTTCTGTTGGGATTGATGAAAAAATTCTGGAACTACATAGTGGTGATGTTTGCACGACATTGTGAATGTACTTAATGCTGCTGAATCGTACACTTTAAAGTGGTTAAAATGGTAAATTTTATGTTTTGTGTACTATGCCGTAATAAATAATGTCAAACACGAAAAGGCACGTTCAAGAGAAGTCTTGTTCCCATGCCTGCCCCCTCCACCTTGACCTTTAAAGGGAAATACTTTAGGAGTTTATTATTTTTTTGTCATGTGTTTAAGAAACACTAGCAAACAAATATATATCCTTACATCTATCATTTTCTTTCACAAAATCTAGCATGCTATACATACAAATCTGAACTTGGCTTTTTCACTTAACGGTGTACCTTGGAGATCTCCCCACATCAGCACACGGAGATGGTCCTCCTTACCTTTTACAACTGCTGGACAGCCACTATGAAGCGCTCATTGTTTTAGGGACTGACTGGACATCATTCAGCTTCTGAAAAATAATTTTAATCCTTGAAAAGTTTTGCACCCCTGGACACCCTGCTAACTGAGAGCCGAAGCCACACCCCAAGTCCACCTTTCAGACAAAGATCAGACAGGCCTATGAAACAATAACACATGTGAGGAATATGCTTCTTAGTTCAGTCAAGTATACAAGACCAAATGGGCAACCCCTGCCCAAAAGCAAAAAAACGAGAAGTCAGGAAGGGTCAGGAAACCTGGATGAATGGACACAGGGAATCTGGGAGGAAATGGGAAAGGAGGAGATGCTGACACATTGCGGGGGTTGCAACCAATGTCACTAAACAATTTGGGTGTACATTTTTGAGTGAGAAACTAATTTGCATTGTAAACTTTCACCAATAAAATTAAAAAAAAAATATCTCCCTTTATTTCCAGACTCAATAGCAGGTTCTACTTTTTCATTAAAAACCTAAAAGACTCAATCACCCCAGAAGCAAAATGTCCTATTAGGATCCAAATGCAGGATAATTAAGTGCCTTGTGCTCTTCCTCCTCTATGCATTTCCCATGGCCTTCTCATTGCTCACTACAGAAAACATACAGGGTTGGTGATAGAGGTTGAGAACTCAATGTGAGATGCTACCGAATATAAACTCTAACCATTGCCATTTAACATTTTCTCCAAATTTGAAGACGAGTAGGAAGAGAGGGAAGGAAATAGGTCATCTGCTCCTACCGGCTTCAAAATTTCTCCCAGCAGCCTTCAGACCCAATCTTTGACTCTGATACTAGAACGCATCACTGTAAATTGGGTTAACCTTCATGGACCCTAAAGGTTTCAAATAGCTTCTCTCTTGCAAGCATCAAAGGAAACCAGCAATCTCTCAGCTGCTTCAGAAACCCAAATCAGAAAAGACAGTGGTTAGAACTTGTTGAAATAAACCTAATCAGGTTCCAGATTTCAGCAACCATGAAAGAAATTATTTTCTTCACACATATGTTTAGCACGGCAGATGAAGAGATGAAAAGGAAAGGAGTATGCACGAGGTGCCATGCTTAATCTTGACTGTGATTCAGCAAAAATTCCTTGGGTGTAGATTCCTTCCACCTACAATATAAATTTCCAAAAACTTGGCATGGCTGCTTCCTGGACCAAAGCAAAGGCAGCTCTTACATTTGGATGAAACAGCTCTCCCTTTGCTGTATGTGGAAATTCTATTAGTCCTTCAAGAGCAGGGCAGGCTTTATCACCTTTTAAAAAAACAGTCAATAACTTGAACCTGATCCTTGGTTTAAGGTCTCAAAATCCAAATATAAGGAACTCTGGTGGTGCAATGGATAAGCACTCTGCTGTTAATCAATAGGTTGGTGGTATGAACCTACCAGTGGCTCCTTGGGAGAAAAAGATCTTGCGATCTGCTTCCATAAAGATTGCAGGCTAGGAAACCCTATGGGGCAGTTCTACTCTGTCATATAGGGCTGCTATAAATCAGAATCCACTAGACAGCACACAACATGTCCAAATATGGAGTCCCTGGGTGGTGCGAACAGTTAATATACTCAGCCACTAACTGAAAGGCTTGAGTTCACCCAGAGGCACCTGGAAGGAAGGGCCTGTTGATCTACTTTTGAAAAACCAGCCACTGAAAACCCTATGGGGCACAGTTCTACTCTGATGTGCATTGGAATCAACACAATGAAAACTGGACTGGACTGGATTACATCTATGCCAATAACACATGTACAATAAAGGAAGAAAAAAAAGAATCTACAATAGTTCTGTAAGCATTATGCTTCCTCTCAGCAATAAGTTTATTAGGTGGAAATTGCTTTTGGGGATACATTTACGTTTGTGTTCTTTTGCTTGAAGGTGTGAAAAACCACAAATCATAGCCCATCTGGGCCTTAGGAAACCTGTGTCTTTTAATTTGGTGAGTTGTGGCCAAGAGCAAGGCTGAAGTTGGTTCAATGAATTCGACCACCTCTCCATCTAGTACCCTGTGTCCCACCTTGCTCCAAGATGATTTTATGGAGTCTTACAAGTATAGATGGATTGCACCAAGATTTAAAAGGTGTAAAAAGCAAGAGAAGGAAAAAATAAAAGTATGACTTTGTGAGCTTGGAAGCCAGCGAATAGCTCGTTTTCCTCTAATTTATCTGCAAGAATATTTCTTGCAACTTGCCACTGACCTTTTTTCATTTTTTCTAATATTTACGGTTTCCTCCACACTTCGCAACTTTGAAGCTGAGACTCTTTTTTTTACAAAACATGGCATCTTAGGTAAATGAAATGTGGTAATGCAGCACCCTAAAACTAAAGGCATATCTTATTTTCCAGTTGTCTGTTTGCTAGTTGTATGTTTTAATCATCTTTTTAATTGTTTCAGGAGTCCACATTCTGTGTTTCTAATTAAAGTTGTAGATTCCTTGAGTCAGGGAAAGAACTAATGAGTTTTGAGTGTCTTAGAGATGCCAGGCACTTTACATATGCCATTTTATTCTGAATTTTTTCAATAATCCTGTATGATGGATTATTCCCATTTCACAAATGAGGACATTGAGGCTCAAGGGAGAGACGTTACTTGCTTAAGGTCCTACAGCCAACTTGGTAGTAGAATCAGGAACTAAGCCCAAATTTGTCTAATTCCAGTGCCCTTTCTCTTTCACCTGTACCATCTTGCATCTGCTATATCAAGATCATAGATTACATCTTAGTATTATTTTTGACTCCCCATAAGGCCTCTTACCATTCCATACACATAGTCCCGTTGCTGTCAAGTCAATTCCAACTCACAGTGACCCTATAGGACAGAGTAGCACTGCCCCATAGCGTTTCCAAGGAGTGGCTGGTGGATTTGAACTGCCGACCTATTGGTTAGCAGCTGAGCTTGTAACCACTGCACTACCAGGGTCCATGCACAATAAATTCTTGTCAATTGAGGGAATAATTTATATCGTATGCCCTTTTTGAGAGCAGTCCAGCTGGCATGGGAAAACCTTGGTTTCTACTTTCTCTCTTTCATTTTGGCTCAAACTATTCAGATGACTTGGGTGGCATTGGTACTGCCAGGAACAGAAAAAAAAGCAGAGAGCCTCTTGAAGGGCAAATCACGCCCTTCAAATCCCTTTTTACTGAAAGGGTCTTCTTAGTGATGAGCCTAGAGTTGTAGGAGTAACTCTCTGAAGAGGGTGGGGAGCGGGGGGTCTGTGTGGTTTTGACAAGGGTGGGCTAGAGTTTAGCCTGGAAACCTTGACTAAAATGTTTTTGTGGGTCCAGGGCACAGTTAGGTTCACACCTAGGAAACTCTGAGGGTAAAGCCACAGCTTGGTTAAATGAAATGACTCACAAGTGCGAAGATTCATATTTTTGCACCTGGCAATCAGAGGCAGAAGTAAACCATTTAAAAATGAACACGGATGAAAACTCAAAGCCTCTGCAAGGGCTCCAGGCCATGGCATACATTAGAATCTTAATTGTACAAAGGGACTGGATTACCTTCTAGCTCATCTTGGATTCATATTATAGAAATATCAAGTGATAACTCTAGGCTGGCAAGTAAGCCTTTGGGTCTTACCCTGGGGTCATGTTCTTCATTTGAAGAGATTTGATTTCAGGAGTCCCTCTTGAAAAGCAGATTTGTTATGGTATATCTTGGACGGGTATGTTGTTGTTAGGTGCCCTTGAGCTGGTTCCGATTCATAGTGACCCTATAGGACAGAGTGGAACTGTCCCATAGGGTTTCTAAGAAGCGCCTGGTGGATTTGAACTGCCAGTCTTTTGGTTAGCAGTCAAGCTCTTAACCACTGGGCCACCAGGGCTTCTTGGATGGTTAAGGAACGGGGAAATTATGAGGTCCAGAAAGCTGTAATATAGATAAACAACAAAAAACCAAGCCTCAGAAACTTGCAGAGACAAGATAATAATAATTATACAAATATATCTAAAATTGGTTAAGCATTCAGGTGCTAACCAAAAGGTCAGCAGTTCAAATCTACCAGCTGCTCCTTAGAAACCCTATGAGGCAGTTCTACTCTGTCCTATAGGGTCACTATGAGTCAGAATCGACTCAGTGGCAACGGGTTTGGGTTTTTTTTTTTGGTTTTTAGTATGAAAATTGCAGTTGTCTGTGTGGGGGATTAAGGGTAGAGAAAGGGGAAAGGTATGTATTGGTATTGGGCACGCCGAAGCCTGTGTCACCAAGCAAAGACTAAAGGGAGCTGGTGTCCTCAAGCTACCTCACCTCACTATTTCTCTGTCCTGGAGAATTTGAAGAGTTCCTGGGAATTTTGTTTCATTTTTAACATTTCTAATTTTCAGTACGAGATTCTGCCAGGGCGTGACTGAGGAATGAAAATGAGGGCATTTTTGTCGCTGACTTGCAGGAGAAAGTGTTGGTAGTAGCTTTTAGTTAACCTAATTATTCTGCCCCCTTAAGTCAACCCTTTCAACTATGTACTATATAGATTATGAAAACAACAACAATAAAAACTCCAGCTATTTAGATTTTTCACCTTTTACAGTTTTTCAGAATTTGTCTCTCCTCACATTTTATAACGTCGACTTTTATAGCAATAACTGAAGGTTATCTATTAAAAACACAGAAGCCAGGCAACCACTTTATCAAGCACCTCCAAGGCTAAAGAAAGACTGGAGGAGGGGATTCATATATAAGGGAGTGCAGGACAGGTCCCTAGAATCAGAACCAAGAGAGACAAGAATTGGATCCACAGTAGACTTAATCACTTAGACCTCTTTTTTTTTACATTGGACTACAAGCTCTGTGGCGGGGGTTATGTCTGTTTTTGCTCACCATTGAATCCCCAGTTCCCAGCACAGTTCCTGGGACCTGTTGTTGTTGGGGGCCGAGCTGATTTTGACTCATAGCGATCCCATGTGACAGAGTAGAACTACCTTATAGGTTTTCTAGGCTATAATCTTTACAGAAGCAGATCGCCACGTCTTTTCTCCCATGGAGCCACAGGGTGGGTTCAAACTGCCAGCATTTCAGTTAGCAGCCAAGCTCTTAACCATTGTGCCACCTGGCACATAGTAGGGACTATGTAAGTACCCATTCCTAGGTGGTGCAAATGGTTAAAGCACTCAGTTGCTAACCAAAAGGCTGCAGGTTCACGTCCACCCACAGGCACCTTGGAAGAAAGGCCTGGTGATCTAATTCTGAAAAATCAGCCACTGAAAATTCTAGAGAGCACTTTTCTACTCTGAAACACATGGGGTTGCCATGAGTCAGAGTCAACTAAACGGAAACTGGTTTAATAAATAAATGAATCAGTGAATGAGGGCAGGAAGGAAATGTGCTTGTCTTGCTCTCCGTTGTATTCCCTGAGCCTAGCATAACATGTAGCACAAATAGATGCTCAAGAATCAATGATAGACTTGAATGTTTTGCTGGAGCTTCAAATACCAAGTTGTTGCTATTTGTTGTTAGTAGGGAATCAATTGGTTAGGCTTCGTGAAATTCAGCAATTATTTACTGAGTGACTAGGTTGATTTTTACAGGCCAGATAATACTTCAGGTTGGTGGTTCTCCAAGAGAGTAAACAAGGGCCAGGTCTTATAAATGGCCCACCGCAAGGTGCTACACCTATAGGTGCTGCCACCTTGCCTGGCTTTGAAAGGGCCAACTCTTGCTTTGTTTACGCCAACTCTTAACGACTCTTTTTTCAGTATGTTCAACAGTAAAATTCATTCTGTTTCTGCTACAGGCATGTGGTAGGGTTGGGGGAGTTCTTACTATGGAGACACGTTATAGAAATTAGAACATCTGGTAATGCCAAGAATATACCCTCCTGCAGGGGCGGATTAACCAGTAAGCAAGGTATGCATGGGCTTACCTGTGTTTAGTGACTAATCTGTAGTGAACAATTTCACATGGGTTTCACCACATCTTTGATGTGAAAAACAGGTGAAACTGTGCACTACAGATTAGCAAGTAATCACAAGTAAGCCCATGCGTACCTTGCTTATTGGTTACGTGGTCCCTGTCCTTCTGGATACAGTTTAACAGAGATTGGGGGTCTGAAGGCTCTAGTTTTGGCCTCTGCTTTGCCAAAAACCTCAGTGACTTGTTTAACTTCTTTGAGTCTTTTCGCTTTATGTCGGTAACAGGGATATCCTTTTGAAGAAACAGTATCAAGGAAATCATATCCAGGGTGGGAAAATTCTAGCTAGATGGTAAATGTATCTGAATGAAAATATACAGCCATGTGATGAATAGCAATGTGCTCATGAATCTTCTTATAAATGAATTTCTGATGTTTTGCTAGAGATCTTGGAAATTCAAATACTACTGTTTCCCACTCCATCTTTTAAAGGAACTCTGGTAGTGCAGTGGTTAAGCACTTGGCTGCTAACAAAAAGATTGGCAGTTTGAATCCACCAGCCACTCCTTGAAAACCCTATGGGCAGTTCTACTTTGTCCTATAGGGTCGCTATGAGTTGGAATGGACTCGGTGGCAACAGGTTTAGAAGGGTAAGATTGGGCAGTGGTTCATTCTGTTGTACCTGGGGTCGCTATGATTTGGAACCAACTCAAAGCACCTAACAACATAGAAGAAAACACTAATAGACTTATTTGATGCATGAGGAAATTCTTTTTAATGTCATGATTTGTATCAATTTTTCTCCTTTATTCTCCCTATTCCAGACAAAATTGTATCTGCCAACTCAATCTCAGGATTGTGTAGAACTCCTTTACTTCCTCATCCATCCGATGTGTACTACTTTAATTAAATATGTCCTCAGTGTGCTGTCAAAGAAATTCTATAACACATCAACAGCCTACAGGAAACTACCATTTTGATGTTAGAAGTGAAACAGGAAGCACTGCTTCTCTCTGGGATGGCAAGATTTCTGAAGCTCTTACCTACTCTGCTGGGTTTATGCTTTGACACAAAGCTGTCAATTCACTTATGACATTTCCTAAGGCATAATCTAGTTCTTCACAATTCTTCCAGCTTGGGAGGAGTTTGCCAAAGAGAACACTTCCACTGTCAATGTTCACGTGCTGGAAAAAAAATAAATAAAGGGTATACATTAAAACAATTCAACATCAAATAGTAATTTGGTGGTATTTTCAAATACTGCTAAATATGAATGGGAGGATCTCAGTTTCAGAAAGCACACATATAAACACACACAGAGAAAGACAATGGAAAGGAAATACTATATGGTAACCGTAGGTCTCTCTAGGTGATGGGTGCAGTGGATAGTTTTACCTGCTTCTTTCTCCTTATCTGTGTTATCCAAATTGTATCCAATGAGCATGTATTACTTTTGTAATCACAGGAAGTTATAAAAATAAAGTGTTATTGAAAATAATATTAAATGAAACCCTAGTCCTTTGCCGACATTCCATATTGAAAATCATAGACTTTTGAGCAGAAGAGGCCCTCAAGGCCATCTAGTTCAAATACCATCATGTAATACTGGAATAAACCAAAGCCAGAAAAGTAAATAACTTGCCCACCATCTGGGGGTATGGTCAATGGGTGGGGAACTAGGGAAAGCCTGGACTAGAACCCCAGGTCAAGGTTCTCTGAGGGCTATCAATGAGGTTACTGTTGCAGAACCCCTTTAACATATGTGTGAAATGGGGGTAGTCTCAGTTCACCTGATAAAACTACTGTGAGATCTTCTCCAGAAGCTCCCTGAAAGCCAAGTGCAATTTTTTTTTTTAAATGCATGATCACATGTCTGCTTCCACTTGACTTGAATGATATGTCCAATTACAAGAAAACAAACTTTGTCATCACGGGCAACAGGTGAGCTCAAACACATCATTCTGGGTGGGCTGCTTTAATTTACCAGGCAGACAGGAGACCCAGCATCCGCCCTCCAACGATAACATAAAGCATGCACCAAGTACAAGAAATAACCAAAGCAACAGACACAGAGAAGAAGGATGAAGTCTAGACCTCACCACGTAAATGAAAGGAGAAAACCAGACCTTGCCATTCTGAACAGGAGGCAATAAAAAACACCTTGTGAGAGAGGTTTTTAAAATTCCATTTTATAGATGAAAAACTAATGTTGAGAAGTTAAACTATTTCCCCAAGATCCTAGCTAGTAAATAGCAAAGGCAAACTCTGAATCCAGGTTTCCTACCATCCAGATGAGTGCTCTTTCCCTTATGTTTATACTTTCATAGCCATGAAACCTAACTTACGTGGAAATAAAACACCCATTGCATAAACTAGATGTAACAAAATGTTAAAGTGGTAGTTTTGGCCTAAGTGCCAGGATGCAGATGATATCACAGACTATCAGGTGGAACTCTCAAAGTAGTCAACAACTAGTGATGTATCTGAGATGGATGCTGTTGGTCCTCTCCCAGATCCCCTGTACTGGGCTTGTGCACTCCTCACCCAGCTGCTCTGAGTGCTGGCTCCTAATGACTCATATTTGCCCCTTATCTGCAGAATTCCCTTCAGCTGAACCAATGGAAACCCCCTTACGTGGGAGACAACCCATAGCCAATGACTGATGACATGCAGCTAGCTACCAAAGGCTGACCTCTTGTCTCAATGTGGGTTATGGGGGACCCACTTGGTGGTGAAATTCCTGCTTCCAAGCTCTCTCTGGGATCAGGTGGAAGCCAGTCTCCAGTTGAGACTGAGTTCTTGCTTCTTCCCCTACCCCATTTTGCTTCCCTTGTTCCCTTTCTCCTGAGAGAACTCCTTCAATAAATCACTTGAACAAGAATTAGGATTGCCAGATTGAGGAAAAACAGACAAAACAGAAACCCAGTTAAATGTGAATTTCATATAAACAAAGAACAATATTTTAGTGTAAGTATGCCCCAGTTAATATTTGGGACATATTTTATGCTAACAAGTCATTTGTTATTTATTAGAAATTTAAATTTAACTGGGCATCTTGTACTTTATCTGGCAACCCTAGAAAGAACCAGGGCTTCCAACCGGTTTGTTCCAGTTTGAACCCCTGCTGAGAATTCGCATTTCTAACAAGGTCTCAGGAAGTTATACATAAGAATCACCTGAGGATTTTGTTAAAATGTAGATTCTGATTCAGTAAATCTGGGTAGAATGCAAATTATCAGCAGGGAACTTGTTAGAAATGCAAATTATCAGCAGGGGTTTGAACTGGAACAAACTGGTTTGAAGCCTTGGAAAGAACTTGTATCTCAGACACTGCTTCAGGAGAAAACCTGACCTAACATCTCATTCACGCCAAATATACAGAAGGAAGCAGTTGTGGGAAATTGGAAGGAGTGTGCCAAGGATTTCATTGGAAAGAGCCGTACACTCCCCACCCCCGTCCCACAAACACGAGTGGAAGGGCGTGGTTTGCTGTCTTTGGGCCCCAAGCTAGAAAGAGGGCCTTTAACAGGATTACTTCCACAGCTTTCTGTTTCCTGCAGCTGGGGGCTACAATGGTTCGACTTACCTGAGAAATCTAAAACAGCCTGGGGTAGTACGGTCAAGAGCTAGAGTTGGGGGACAGATGTGCTCCCCTTTAATATCAGTCAAAGTGTGTGAATTTCAAGGACCAGATGTGGAACTCATGGGAGAAATGTGAACCTGTGGTCATTTTTAAAGGGCCCACGCCCTAAAGGAAGGGGACCCCAGAGGGTTGTAGAATGTTTTAAATGGGTTTCAGGAGCAGCCAGCTAAAAGAAACGCACAACCTAAGATGGTACCTGGAAAACTTTGTCTGTAAAGGGCCAGATAATAAATTTTTTAGTCTCTGCGAGCCATACAGTCTCTGCTGTTGTTGCACAAAAGCAGCTGTAGACAATATGTAAATTTGGGCATGGCAGTGTTCCAATAAAACTTTATTTACAAAAACAGGTGATGGGCCAGGGCAAATTAGAGGACAATCAGAAGGGAATAATAGAGAAATCTACGAAGAACATAGGAACTTGCCCACGAGAAAGTCCACTGAAAACATCTAACCATCTTATGTCCATAACATTCAAGTGAAATCATTTCTGTTCTCCCTTCATTTCTTGCCCCAAACTCCAGTTTTGGCAGGGTCAGATACCCAGCTTACTAAACCGAAGAAGAGCAGGAAAAGAGCTGCCAGCTTTAAACCAGATTTGGAGTTTTGATAGTTATTTGGGACTGGGCAATTTTAATTATTAAATGGAGACTGTGATTTAAAGTAACTGTGGAATTTATATTAACTTCAAGTGACCAGAAGAAGAGGGGGACCAGGCCAAGTTTCCACTCAGTGGCAGAGGAAGAACTTTAATCCCGGAGTTAACTTTAAAGGGACAGTGACAGACAAAAATAAAGATGCCGTCTCATTACCTCTTATATGTCCTCCTAGTTCTAGGCACTTTTTACATTTCTATTTGTTGGTCTTGACAAGGTTATAATCAGAAAAGATTCCCAGTGTTAGGGAATCTCCAAAGAAGCCAAGAGAAATGCCTCTTGAAAGAATCAGTTCTGAATGTCAGTGAAGGCCAAGGAGCACAAAGCTATGACAGTAGCTGGCAAGTAAGAACCGTTCTGGCCCCTTAATTTTCTACCCTTCTCTCTGTTCCAGTCAGAGGGGTGAGCTGGGGGCAAGAGTCAGAAACAAGAGACAGTGAGAGGGGCAAGGTGGGGCAGAGGGAGGAAATGGGAAAAGGATGGCCTCACCCCTTTCCCTAAAGGCAGTAGTGGGCACTGGAGATGGGGGTTAGAAATCTCACCTTTGAAAGAGGATTGGTTTTGTTAAAGTGTGAGACTTTATAGTCTACATTTAGATCTCTGGATTAAGACCATTTGGTGACTTGAAGTGACTGTAGGACTTTCAGGTACATAAGAGTTAACAGAAAAGTCACAAGACGGCCTTACTTTTCATCCAGAAGGACTATCTCCATTGAGCAAGATTGAAGGAACACTCCAGTCCAGTTGCCATCAAACTGATTCCAAATCCTGGCACCCCTATGTGTGTCAAAGTAGACCTGTGCGCCATAAGGTTTTAACGGCTGATTTTTCAGAAGTAGATTGCCAGGCATTTCTTCTGAGGCACTTCTGGGTGGACTCAAACCTTCAACCTTTTGGTTAGCAGCTGAGCATGTTAATCATTTGCACCACCCAGGTACTCCAAAGGAACAGTAAGAGACCAAAATAAAGCTGTTTCTGTGATTACAACTCATGAGTCCCAGGTGTTCAATATACTAAGCACACAGATAAAAGTGGCTCTGCTTTGAGAAATGGGGCGGGATTCTAGGAGGTCTGTTTGCTGGCCCTTTTCCTCACTCTGTAAACTCCCACCCAGGACCTTCGTAGGAAACCCAGGGTTCCAGTAAACAAAGTCTGCGAACCACTGCAGCACATCTAGCTCTCCTTTAATTTGGGGCCGGCTGAAAACAGTTTAAGATGGACTTAAAATGTGATGACACCAATTAATTACTTGTTGACGTTTTCTTGGGTTGTGCCACAAACTGACATCACAGCATATTCAAAGACGATGCTGTAGTGCAGGGTCAGCAGACTTGTCCTGTAAAAGGCCAGCCAGTAAATATTGGAGACGTTTCAGGCCACACATAGTCTCTGTCTTGGAAGAAGTACAGCCAGATGCTCCTTAGAAGAAAGGATGGTGAAACTAGATCGCACATACTTTGGACATGTTATCAGGAGGGATCAGTCCCTGGAGAAGGACGTCATGCTTGGCAAAGTAGAGGGCAGGCGAAAAAGAGGAAGACCCTCAACAAGATGGACTGACACAGTGGCTGCAACAATGGGCTCAAGCATAACAACGATTGTGAGGGTGGCACAGGACCAGGCCATGTTTCATTCTGTTGTACATGGGTTTGCTATGAGTTGGAACCGACTTGATGGCACCTAACAACATCAGTCTCTGTGGCAACTACTCAGCTCTGCTGTTGTAAGTCAAAAACAGCCACAGACAACATATGGCTGAGTTCCAATAAAACTTTATTTACAAAAATAGGTAGTCACCCCATAGGCCATAGTTTGTCAACCCCTGCTGTAGTGTGATGAGGTACCCATTCCCTATTTTTCCAATAAGAGTCCCCACTTCTCGTCCAGAAAGTCCCCCAGCTCTAGTCCCAGTTCATGTGGTCCAGGCCTCACTCTCTTGATCCAGGGGTGGGCATGTGAGCCAGGTCTGGCCAAACATTGTGTGCATTCCTCTGGCCACTATGAATGATTTCGGGGTGGATACACAAGCCAACGCAGTTCAAGTCAAATTAAGAGACTTTTGCTTGAACAGCTCTAGATTTCAGTCTGGGAAGATGTAAGCCTGGAAAGGTTGGACCAACATGTAAAGAGAATCCACCTGTCTTTGGTAGGAGTCCCCTGGTGAGGGGTGGGTTAACCAGTAAGCAAGGCACATACTGGCTTACATTAAGCAACATATGCACGGGCTTATTTGTGTGCACTTACTAATCTGTAGTGAACAATTTCACTTTTTTTAAACCACATCTTTGATCAAATTGTTCACTACAGATAATTATGCACAAGTAAGCCCATGCATGCTTTGCTTACTGGGTAATCTGGCCCTGCCTCTGGTAAAAGAATTTGTGAGCCCAGGAAAACGTGAAGGGACTGTGGACGTGGAACTGGGAAAGAAGGAAGGCAAAGCAAGGATGCAATATCAAGCAGATCCCATGAAGGTAACTTTGGCTCAGTTCTACAGGGGAGCTCTGGGGACAATTTAGGTCCCACTTCTTCATGAGGGGTGAGGGAGTTGGGGTATTTATACCTCCACACCTGTCAGTCGTTGTAAGGTTTACCACTGAGGGGACTTACATTCTCAAGCTCTTCTAGTTCTCTGGGAAGCAGCAGGCAAAATCAGCCCCAGAGCCTGAAGGCACAGAAGCAGACGTGCTGGCTGTGGGGAGTGAATCACACCAGGTAAGGGAATATGAGGAGTCATGGGCTGAAACTGTCAGTGTCTGCTACATTGCTGCAGAAATAAGTTGTTGTTGCTAGGTGTCGTTGAGTTGATTTCGACTGATAGCAACCCTATGTGACAGAGTAGAGCTGCCCCATAGGGTTTTCTTGGCTCTAATCTTTATGGAAAGAGATTGCCAGGTCTTTCTTCTGCAGAGCTGCTGAACGGGTTTGAATCGCCAGCCTTTCAGTTAGGAGCTGAGCACTCAATTCTCCTGCACAGAGAAGCAGAGAAAAAAGCAAAGGCAAGAGACAGGCGAGCATGACGTCTGAGGACAGCATTTGAACACCTGGGTCCAGCTCTTCCTGAAGCCCTCATTTACCCTTGGTTTTGCTGTTACACGTGAGAAAAGAAAACTCCTTTAGGTTAGGCTAGGCTTTCTATTACTCACAAGCAAAAGCATCTTAACTGATAGAGACACGCAACTATCAGCCTTTGCCATAACACACAGCAGGAAGAAAACAAACCTTAAGAGGTGGGTGGGATATTGGCCTCTGGACCTCAAGTCAGAAATATCTTCTCTCAACTGAGATTTTGTGTCTCCATTTCTATTCTTAATCACAGAGTTGCAGGGGTAGGAACCCTTCACACCCTTATAAAAATCCAGCTCCTGAGAATGAAGAAGAGCTTGAAAAGTCCGACCCCAGCTGGGGACAACCCCAGGTGCACTCAAGCCTTTAATAAATAATGGAGCACCAGCAGAAGCAAAGGAAAGAAATGTGGGAAATGTGATATCTCAGTTCCGAGGCCCGCTGGGCCAGCTTGGCAGTCTTGGAGAGAAACAGATTAACTGTGAGAAATCACTCATCCCTAATACACAGTCGCTTCATAGACGATGCCGTTGTGAGAAGTGTTCAGCCTCAGTAAGTCACAGGCAACAAAATGTGCATTTTGCTCACTCCAGAGGATTTAGCCAGTTGATTACATACAAACAGAAGGAGCTTGGTGGGTAAAAGACTACACTTTCACTTCAGGGAATTCTGGTGGAGCCCTCGAAGAAACGGAGTTCATGTCTCAGTTCTGGGACTCTCATGGATAATAACTCACATCAGAAAATCACGGTAAAGGATTTGGCAAGCAGGGACTAGGGTAGGTGGGCAGAGAAGTCTCTCCTCTCATCCTCACGGCAGAATAGTGGGGAATACTGGAAATCCAGCATTTGGTCTGCTTTGAAATCACATCAGATTTTTGAAGAAAAATGTGGTGTCTATAAAGAATGATGATGGTCAGAAAAATATTCTTTCTTTTTAACTCTGTATGTTTATTCTTCTTTTTCCTATTTTTAACGGAATCTTCTTGTCACCAGGATAGAAACTCTGGAAAGTGTTCAGAGATTCACAAATGTCTATGTACGTATTCCGAGCCGGTTTACCAACAGGCAGGCTGGATTAGGTATAACAAAAAACAAAACAAAAAACCCATTGCTGTCTAATCAATTCTGATTCATAGCAACCCTGTAGGACAGGTAGAGCTGCCCCACGGGGTTTCCAAGGCTGTAATCTTTATCAAAGCATAGTGGCCGGTGGGTTAGAACTGCTGACCTTTTTGGTTAGCAGCCGAGCACTTGACCTCATGAAATTGTCAATACTCAACCAGTTTTGCCCTACAAAAACTGACGATAGCAACTCAAAAGATTAGATAGGAAACTTAGGGGGCAGTGAGTTTATGTTAATGAGGGAGGAACAACTGGGAAAAGGAGGGTGAAGATGGTCGCACAACTTGAAACTTGTATCAATGTCTTTGAATTTACATGTAGAAATTGTTGAATTGGTGTATGTTCTGCTGTGCATATTCTCAACAACAACAAAAATAAGATAAATTATTTTAAAAAATGACAATTTCCTGAAGTTCAGCCTAATAATTTAGATATTAGCAAAAGAGGAGCACTGCAAATTTTTTTAAAAAATGTTTTTCTTGAGATGTTTTTATGTTAGAGAGTTTGAAAAATTATTGAGGTAGCTTCATGGGAAAAATTAGAATGCTGATTGGTTTTATGTTTTCTGCTGTTTACTTTATCATTTAGTATTGCTTTTATTTTGAGTTACGTGTTGAATGTTGGGTGGCGACAGCATAAACTTTTCAGGACTGGGGGTATAAATATTCCATTTGAGCCCTGATTACATTCCTGGTATGGACCTCTCTCTCTCTTAAATGTTATTAATCCAAACATATAGGAAAGGACTCTGACTCCACCACTCAGTAGCTGTTTGAGTTTAGATAAGTAAATCTTAGCTCTTCTGGTGGCACAGTGGTTAAAAGGCTCAGCTGCTAACCAAAAAGTTTGTGGTTTGAACCCACCAGCTGCTCCACAGGAGAAAGACGTCACAGTCTGCTTCCATAAAGATTATAGCCTTGGAAACCCTATGAGGCAGTTCTACTCTGTCCTATAGGGTCACTATGAGTCAGACTAGACTTGATGGCAATGGGTTTGATTTCTTTGGTTTGGTGCTACATTATACTACTTCAGGCTGGAAGAGGCTAACTTTCCAGGTAATATGACAAAAGAAAAAATTGCTTATGGTACATTCCATTAAATTGACTCTGAATAATTTATATTTAGTCCCTTCTATGTGTCAGGCCACAACCCATCTGTCAGTTTGTTTTACTGAGTTGGCTTGCATATTGCTATGATACTGGAAGCTGTGCCACTGGTATTTCAAATACCAGCAGGGTCACCCATGGTGGACAGGTTTTAGTGGAGCTTCCAGACAAGGAAGAAAGGCCTAGTCATCTACTTCT
Organism: Dugong dugon; assembly: GCA_030035585.1. Classification (NCBI taxonomy): domain Eukaryota; kingdom Metazoa; phylum Chordata; class Mammalia; order Sirenia; family Dugongidae; genus Dugong; species Dugong dugon. The sequence continues at coordinate 11,750,163 of CM057480.1, read as the reverse complement.
GAAAATCAGCCAGTAAAAACTCTCTGAATTGCAGCTAAACGTCACCCAATATAGTGCTGGAAGCAAACATATCAATGATCATGAGGATGGGGTAGGATTGGGCAGTGTTGCCTTCTGTTGTACATGGGGTCACCATGAGTCAGAGCTGATGGCAGCTAACAACATGTGTCAAGCACTGTAACAGGTACTGGGGATATGGAGTAAAAAAGGCACACAAGGACCTAGTCTCATGGCAATGACACTCTAGTAAGGGTGACATACAATAAACGAAAACACAGTATAACACATAGTACAATACCAGTGTTCTCTTTCTGAAATTCTTACTAATCAGATTTCGAACCTCTGAGATTGAGCCTCTTAATCTCTATCTTTGTTTTCATATTTCCATCTTCTTACTTTTTTTTTCATGGGCAGGGGGGTGGGAGTTAATTTTCTGAGGGATTTCCTTGACTTTCTCTTCCATCCATTTATTTATATATTTTTTTATCATAGTTTAATTTTTCAAGTTCTTGTTTTTGGTTGTTCCTCTTTTTATAACATTCAGCTCCAGTTTCATCAGTTTAAGAATTTTTCATATTTCTTTGGAGATATTAACTGGCATCTTTGAAGTTTTCCCTGTTACCTAAATTATCTCTCTTGGATTTCTGTAAGTGAGTGAGTGAGTGAGTGGATGAGTGAGTGGATAAGTCAGTGGATGAGTGAGTGAATGAGTGAGTGAATGAATAAGTGGATGAGTGAGTGAGTGAGTGAGTGTATGAGTGAGTGAGTGTATGAGTAAGTGAATGAGTGAATGAATGAGTGACTGGATGAGTGAGTGAGTGAATGAGTAAGTGGATGAGTGAGTGAGTGGATGAGTGAGTGAATGAGCAAGTGAGTGGATGAGTGAGTGAATGAGTGAATGAATGAGTGAGTGGATGAGTAAGTGAGTGAATGAGTAAGTGGATGAGTGAGTGAGTGGATGAGTGAGTGCGTGAGCGAGTGAGTGGATGAGTGAGTGAATAAGTGTGTTTGGAGAGCTTCCTTCATATGTCAAGTGATCCTCAATTGCCAGTTCATGGATTAGGAGTAAAACATAACAATTGTCTTAGAAGTCCTCAGCCATGAGGTAGAGTCTTGGTGGCACAGTGGTTAAGAGCTCGGCTGCTATCCAAAAGGTCGAATCCCCCAGCAGCTCTTCGGAAACCCTATGGGGCAATTCTACTCTGTCCTATAGGGTCGCTATGAGTCAGAATTGACTCAATGGTAACAGGTTTAGTTTTTATTTTTTTAGCCATGAGGTTGAGTCACTTTCTGATGGTTTACTATAAAAATGGCTGTTTCATTGAGGGATAGCCCTTTCCCTCATAAAAACATACACACACAAGTTTAGTATGCAGTGGTCATTCAATATCCTTAGAGAAGAATCTTCCAGTTTCCTGCCTGGAGGAAGACACTTAGCTATGTAAGGGCTTGGTGGTCCAGCCATTCAGAATAAAAATTTTCCAGTTGACTATCTCTCCCCTTCCCCTTATAATCCTGTACCTCACTCTCATCTTCTTCATCTGGTGCTTCTAAATATAAGATTCACCCTTTCAATTCCATTGGAGGATAAAATTCAGGATCTTGTCAGAGAGTGGACACACATGGCTGCTGGCATCTCTGCATGGGGGTGTGGAAAAGTTGTGAATGAGTACCTACCTGGAATTCAACCCGTCCACATGCTTTTTTATTTATCTTTTTTGGGCGTTAAGCCTTATCCCTTGCCATCCATCATGGCAGTTGCTCCCGAATTCTCTAGGGCAAAGAAATCCACTTCTCATTGGTATCCCCCGAGTATGTATTTTAGGTTGTAGCTTCTTCCTCAAGCACATCAGCCACCACTCCATCATCTGCTTTGCATCTTCCAAAAATGTGAACAAGCCTCTCCTCTTCCTTGTGGGATTGTGCCTTTTTTATTTCTTTATCACTACTTTGTTGGAGCCATAGAAGTAAGAGAAGTCACAGAAGCAAGGAATGTGTCCAATCTGTCATTTTTAGCTGCCCAGGCAACTTTTCAAAAAGGAGAAAGATAAAGCTATTGTGAAAATATATGTATTTTTTCCTCAGTAGAAATTAGAGCTGATAATGAAAATGAAATTCTGAAGACTGCTCTGAAGAGTTGCTTTTATAATTAGTAGGAAGTAAAATTAGATTTGTGAATTGGGTTAGCTGCACTTAGTCTCTTTGCATTTCAGTTTTCTCACCTGTCAAATAATGGAATAGAGCTGGCTGACTGGTTCCTCATGGCAACCTTGTGTGTTACACACTAGAACTGCTCATTGGCTTTTCTTCGCTGTCATCTTTACAGAAGCAGGATGGATTCAAACTGTCAACCTTGAGATTAGTAGTCGAGCTCAAACTGCTTGTGCCATCATGAATCGAAATCAACTTGATGGCAACTTTTTTTTTTTTTTGACTGGCTCCTAAATTTAGGTAGTTATTAGAGTCAGCTTGGGTGCATTCTTAAAATCCAGATCCCTGAGGCACAGGCCCCCGTGATTTGGATTCCATGAGTCTCGGGTGGAAAGCATGAGGCCAAATAACTCTTGGGGCCCCACGTACTCGGAAATCCTGTGAGCCTCTGGATTTCATTTCTATCACTTGGTTTTCTTTTTAGCTAGGAACTTTTTTTTTTTTTAATGAAAAATATTGTAAATATTTAGAGTATTGTAGACCCATTTAAGGAGCACCGGTGGTGCAGCTGTTAAGTGCTCCACTGCTAACCGGAAGGTTGGCGGTTCCAACCTACCAGCAGCTTTGCAGAAGAAAGGATCTGCTCCCGTAAAGATTACAGCCTAGGGAACCCTATGGGGCAGTACTGCTCTGTCCTATAGGGCTGTTATGAGTTGGAATTGACTCGACTCCATGCCAACAACAGACCCATTTAGAGCCTAAACTGGGCTTCAAATATTGCATAAAAGTAGACCATGATTTATTAACAACTGAAAGTATATAGTTGATTTAGTGGGTGCTGTGAGGGGCAGGGTTAGAGCGTGTGTGGAGAAGATGATATACATAATTTGAAAAAAAATAGTATTAAAATATATTTTTTATATTTGGGAAGTAAAACACCTCTTTTCTCATAATAACCTCAAAAATGAAGTGCAATAAAATTTTCTTGTCTAGCAGTGACATTCAGGAAATAGAATTTATCTTCTGCATGCGCAAAGCTCACTGGCTGGGGGTGGAGGGGATGGTGTCATGAGATTTTCAGGTTTATCCAACAGGGTCATGGGCTTAAAAAGGTTGCAAAACACAGCAGTAGTGAGATGGATTGGTTTCTGAAGAAAAGTGAGAAAAGAAAACCATTAAGTCCAACTGTCACTCTTCCAGCTGAATATTGAAACCACCCGGGAAAAAAATTAAAGTGGGATTTACAGTCATAAGCAACTTCGGTGTTTTTGAGGTTTGCCTGTGAATCGCCATTTAGCTGTACCACAGGCTTCCTAGAGATGTGATTAATTGCTATATTTTAAAGCTTTCAAAAGTGTTAAGTTGCCTGTTACACCAGGCTAACTTATTAAAAGGTTTCTGCTTGTTTAGATTAGTAGATTTATATGTGCCTTACTGCTTAGTGGACAGAAGACTCAGGAGACCGGGATTTCTGTTCTATTTTCACAGCGATGCAGTGTATGAAACAGAACAGGTCACTTAGATTTTTATCTTTAAGTCTTTGTATATCATATATGTGACGGTGATTTGCCTCAAAATTTACCACCCATCGACTGTCAAGGTTCATTTGATTAACTGGCCCATTTGGCTAACTAGGTAAGTGTCTTCCTCCTCCTTCCTTTTTTATATTGAAGATGAATAAGGACATGTAGTCTATGGTGATATTGTTACTCATCAGAATAACAGAAGTAATGGTAGTAGTAGTCTTACTCCAGATCACTCCTTACGTAAGTGGGGAAACGGATTAAGAAGACCAGTACATTAAAGGTAATATTAAAATGAGTGGATCTAGAGACAAGAAAGTGATTTGGAGTCTTGGTTCTCCTGGCTCTGTGAACTTAGTCAGGATGGTTTAAGCTCACTAAGCCTCAGTTTCCTTGTTTGTAACAAAGAGATCGGAATACTGTTCTGATAGAATTGTTTTGAGAACTAAAGGAAGTAATATTTTCAAGTACTAAGCATCATGCCTGGTATTTTGTCCTGAAGATGAGGGGAACCACCGCAAATTCTTTCATAAAAGAATGATACTATTAGACATATGTTTTAGAAATTGTGAAGGATGAGTTGGAGTCAAACGAAGCTGGAAGGCAAGAGATTTGAAGAAAGGAGACAGGTGAAAGACATAATAATATAGCAGAAAAAGTACATGCTCTGAAATAACGAAGAGGTAGAAAGAAGAGAGAGGATAAGACTTACTTGAGTGATGAGGAAGTAAACTTCTCGGGGGTTAGGCCCGTGTCTTGTGTGTCTTTTCGTCCCTAGCATCTAGCATAATTCCTAGCACCTGTGTCACCAATAAAGGTAATATGGTGAGATATTTTATAATTCTTACTGATACTATTTTTCTCATATTTTCTGTTATCTCTAACTTTCATCCTCCATTTATCTACCTCCTATTTGGGGAGCTAGGAACTTTGCCTGTGTTTCCTTAGGAAAGGGGTGACATAGAAGAAAAAAGACTTTAAAGTGGGGCAAAATTAATACCCACTGATTTTTAAAAAAAAATCCTAGACCTCTTCAGAAGAATACATGATGCATGAGGGTCAATATCTCCATTGTAGAGATGAGCAGATTCCCTATCCTGAAGGAGGGAGAGATTCAGAGGGGACATGATGAGATCTAGTGGGTTCCTGGGGCGGTGAGGATGGGATGAGGGTTAAAGAAACTAGAGAAGTTTGGGGGAGCAGAGCAGAGGAGACCTGTGCTGCTGTCCCTCAGTAGTACCTGGGGGTGGGGGTGATGAGGAAGCAAGCTCCAGAGTCCCCACTCGGCAACTGGCCTGATGAAGAAGCCTAAGTGTTGTCTGTGTGGCATGAGCCTCACAGGGCTCCTTATGCCATAGTATGGCATTGCAGCAGCAGATGGTTCTAGGGCTGGGGAGAGGGGTGCAAGCAGAGTTTCCTGGAGCTCAGAGCATGTCCCACAGTAGAATTTTCTCATGAACAGTTGGGACTCAAAGAAGAATCAGGATCTTAAAACCTTAGTGATGGGAACAGTGGGGTGAGGGGAGGGTGCCGATGACAAGTGACTGAAATCTAGAAGGGAACCAGGACATCTAAGTGGATGACAGAGTAGACATCCACTGACAACCAGATGCTCTCTCTCCCACCCATCCCTGATGCCTTGGCACTATGAGTTCTGGGAACCTCTCGTTCCCAGAATTCTGATGCAACCCTGGGGAAAGCCAAGGAAGCTGGATCTGAATTAACTCAGATTAAGTCTCAGTCCCCCAGTAGTGTGGGGACTCAAAATAAGAATTGAATTCAGTTATAGGAAAATTGTGTTAACTAAGGTTCAAACTTCCTATACAAATAAGCTCTTTGTACACATTGATAGAAGTAGAACAGACATTGATTTTAAGTTGCTATATGAACACATCCTATATTGCACAGGTCAGAACACACCTGAGATACAGTTCCCAAATTATATAGGGAACCCCAAATTTCAAAATGGTACTGACAAATTGGAACCTGATCGGGACGGAAAGAGCCTGATCAGATGCAATGTGAGAAATGGTAGAAGAATCTATGATGCTTAGCTGGTACTCTGGCAGTTTCTAGTATTCAAAGACTATATTGAAGACCAAAGGTGGAATTACTGCTGTTACATAGCACTTACTATCCTCCAAGGACTGTCCCATGTACTTCGTATAAGTTAACTCATTTGAGTCTCACAACCACCCAGAGCAATACATACTAGTATTATCTCCACCCACCTGGTGAAGACATGTAGGTGCAAAGAGATTAAGTAATTTATCCAAGTTCAAACAGCTGATGAGTGCCAGAACCAGGATTCAAACTCAGTTTTGCTCTAGGCTTCATGGCCCTACTTTGCTCTCTGTCAGATTCTGAATTAGTGGAATGAAGAACTTCTTTAGAGTTAGAACCATTCCGAAGGGGAACACCATCTTCAGAAGCAATGACTTCACCCGGAGTGGGCTGAGCAGGTTTGGTGGCCACTTGTCATGGATGGTGGGAAGAGATTCAAGCTTCTGGTGGAGATAGATACACATTAGGCCAAGTGACTGTGAGGTCTCTGACTCTGAACTTCTAGCAGGTTATGTGATTTCCTTGACATTTCATTTGTTAGTTAACAATATTTGTAAATTCTATTGGAAACAGGCTTTTTTTTCTCCCTCAAGTGGCATGAAGACTTATTCAAGAAAAATTCTGCAACAAAATTCTAGCTCAGGTTATATAGCATAGCACCCAGTCTGTGTACATATTCATGATTAGAAATATCCCATTGAAAAACAACAGTAAGTGAAGATGTTTTATTTATGTAGCTACAGATATAGTTGGGGATGACCTGCTGAAATTACTTTCAGATATTCTTCTGTTTGTGTGTGTGTGTAGACTTCATTTCCTACCTGCTGATTCTGTGTTTGCTCCCATCTGTCTAACATACCTGGGAATATCATGAATGCTCCAGTGTTCCCTGCCATTGCAATACTGGGAATGTCATATTTCATGGCCAAGGAAGACATATCCTTTAGGAATGCCAGGAGTTTACAGTACTTCTGGAATACATTCAGAAAGTGAAGGTATTTAATGAAATGAGCTCAGAACCCAACTTGTGTCAACGTATTCATTGAATTTCTAAGTATGCAATTACTATAAAAATCAACAGAAAATTATGCTTTATTTTAGGCTGAACTTTCTCAAAAGTAATTTTGGAAAATCACATGACTGACAGTCACTCCACTCAGGCTTTCGAGTTGCCAGCACCACACACCTCCATCAGCTTGCATCTGTAGCAATCTTACTCATCATGATAGTGCGTAAGGTTGCAAATATCTAACAACTTCATCAGGTCTTCTATTGTGACTGTGACCAAGCATTCACTTAGTGAAATCAGAAATTTCTTTCCTTTTATTTCTTCTTTATGATATAGTTAGAACATACTGATTTTTTAAAAAATCTGTGTGTAGGTATGTTAATTTCTTATAAATTTCATTCAGGAAGACAAGGGGGTATTATCAATTATTTGTTATAAAATGGAGGGTTGGGAATTTATAGAGATTTCATTTTGTCGAGTTTCTACAACCCCTAAAACCTCAAAGTGAAACCAAACCCACACCTCCCAGTTTTAAAACCAGGGGCTTCCTCGAATCTTGACTCAGGTTTACTAAAAGAATGTATGACCTTCACGAAAGTTTGTGGGTTTCCGAGGCGGGCAGTGTGAAGCAAATACCAGGTTTAGAAGAAACCATTATAATACAGTCTTACTTTCTCAAAACATTTCCAGAAGCTATTTATTTACACGGACTTGTTCTTAAGAGCAAATTAAATAAGCAACAACGGCTGTGACAAGACTGCTCTAGGGATACGCGCTTCTACTAGAGTATTTATGTAGTTCTTCCTGCTCTGATGCTCTTATCTAGATCATTTGGTATCAGAGGACAAACCCAGCTTCAAGACTGCTGAGATTAGGAAAGAAAAAATGACCTTCCTATTTTAAACTCAATATTGCTTTGGTCTAAAGGACATCTATTCTGTTTCCGCATTTGCAATACCTTTTCTTTCTTTATCAACAGTTTCAAATCATATCTTACACATCTGAAAGAATAAATGAGTGACAAAATCTTAGGAAAAAGGGGACTAAAACATATGAGTGAAGATTACTCTTTCTGGATAATAAAACATATTATAAAGCTATAGTATATAAAATAATGTGTGAATGGTACCAGACTAGATATTGATGGAACAGATATTCCAGCAATTAACTCCAATATATGACAAAATTATTATGATAAAAAATACATCAGAAATAACAGAGAAGATTATTAACTAAAGGGTGATTTAGTAATAACTAAAACTTGGAGGGAAAATCAGGTTCACATATATTATGTATTAAAATAAATTTAACAGAATGAATACTTTTTTTTTAATATAAAAAATATCAGAAAATACAGGTGACTAGCACCATGATTTCAAAGTGGGAAATAACTCTATATGCAAAACTAGAAGGCAAAACCAATGGAGGAAATCATAAAAGAATGGATTGATAGAACTGACTGCTTTGAAATTTGTTTGTAGTAATAGGCAACCCTTTACTGGTGCTTACATTATGCTGGAGCAGTGGTCTCCAGACATTGAGTGTGCATCCCAGTATAGGTACACGGCTGCTGCTTACATGCGTCTGGGTTATGTCTTACACAATGGCAAGGCCACTAAGAAAATGGCATTCACGTTGTAAGCATGCTTACTATTTTGTAAAAACAAACAAACAAATTTTTATTTTTATTATTCATTTTTAGGCTTCAAAGGTAGGCTATTTGTATATTATGGCAAGTTCCCGACCAATCAAGTAAAGCGTCTTTTCACACTAGGGTAGATAGATACCATTTTGCTTGGACTCAAGAAGAAGGAACAAGTTCAACAAACAAAAGAACTTTGTTGATGCAACAATAAAGTATGCTTCTAACACTGGAAGCTATTTTTCCAATTCATATGCTCAGAAAATATCTTGAAGTAAAAAAGAAAAACTCCTACTGGTAAAATTTTAGCTAAATTTTACATTTCATTTTGCAGTTCATAGCATTGCCATTTGTTTATTTTACTAGAATGATGTTGTGGAGTTTCCAGTTTAAGATTAATAATACATGAATCACTATATAATAATAATATTCATTTACCATTACCACATAATGATCTTTTGATTACATCATGTTGTTATTGGGTGCCTTTGAGTTGGTTCCAACTCATAGCGACCCTATGAACAACAGAATGAAACACTGCCTGGTCGTAGCAATTATTTACTGGTGCTCTAAAATTTTTATCATAACAATTTATTTGCTTTTAAAATTTAATGGCTCATTAAATACATATAATTTTAAAATACTACACATTCTAAGGTAAATATGCTAAACTATTACATTATTTTTACCCAGTATTTGAAAGACAGTAAAACAATTTATCAGGAATAGAAAATGAGAAACCACTAAAGAAGAAAATGAAAGAAAGTTATTTGGATCGTTGAATTCCAGGAAAAACCAAAAAGAAAAGGGCATGACTAGTGTGAGCAGAATCTACTAGAGATGGTTCACAGAGGGGGTATAGATATATTTATCCTCCATGTCAACGAGAAGGGATACATTCCTTTAAAAACATTGAAGGGGGGTAAAAAAAAACTCATGAAGAATCCATTTAAATCAAATATACTTTCTATTGATCTAGTTAATGCACATGTAATTTGAATATTAAATAGAGAATGCTCTTTTGGAAATTATCCATCTCAAGTACAATAAGTTTACCTTCCAGAAGAAAGCACAAATCAGAAGTTTTTGGAAACTTCTTACACGGAAATTCTACCAAATGGTGAAAAAAGTTACTAACTTCGGTTTACTTTTTTTTTTTTTTAACCCCAAAGCATTCTTAAGAATTTTTTTTTGTTTGTTTCACAAATTCTTTGTTGACAAGGAAAAAACCAACTGAAGAAAGAGTGTGAGGGAAAAAGCATCATATTTTATCACCCAATCTTGTGAAATATGAATAAACTGAAATGCACTACATTTTGTTAAGAATTCAAAGTTGAAATCTGATTTGAAAAAAATACAGAATTATTGATGCTACAGAAATCTATTTGAAAATGAGAAAAATATTGACATGCTATTTGTGAGTACCTACTGTAAGTAAGTCAGTTCTTAGTGAGGTGATTTAGAATTCAGAGAATAATCTCCAAAACTTAAAGGAAACAATGGGGATTTTCTTCATTTGTTAGACACCAGAACAAAATTTGATTACATTATAATAGGACACTTATGAATAATATAAATATCAACAAAATAAATAATATTACACATTATTTAGAGGATAAAACATAAAAACAAATAATTAAGATTTGAGCAGATGGAATGAATGAAATAATTTAATAAGGTAAGCAATGCTAATTATATTATTCAATTATTTTAGATAAAACCATAAGTGTGCTGGTAAACTGATTCTCCTAACAATGACAACAACGAAAGTTCTATTTGTAGCATATTTGCAGCATTTGCTAATTTCCATGGTGTAAAGTCTGCTGGTAAGGCTGATTTCAAGCTACCAATGGTTTAATAACTGGCTTACAAAATTCTCGAATATTTAACAATTGACTGTTGCCAGCCAGTACAAGCTGACTCCTGCCCATCGCTTACACACTCCATCTAGGCTGTGTAGAACAAATAACGGTCCTTGTGAGATTTGTAGATTTCAGGAATGCAAGTACTGTATTTCTACATTTTAGGTGGTTTTGTCCAGTAGGTGATATAATTAAAGAAGGTTTATAATATCTGAAAAAAATAATTTGGGGGCTGCGGCTACAACAATAACACAAAGGCATATGGAAAACGTAATAAATTGCAGCAGATGATGGTGGGAAATAATAGTATCCAATATTCTGCTTTCTGTGCATTTTTTTTAAACTTGGAGGAAATAAGCCAGCAAAAATCTCTTTGACGACACTAAATAGGTTTTTATATTGCCCACAAATTATACTACTTTTCAGCTTCAATAAAAATTGAAAAGGTTTGGAAACACATTTACCAAATATAAGTATTTAGCCATTATTGAATTTGTGATAAGAAATGCAGTTGATAATATCAAGTTACTAAAAATGTGGTAGAGGCAAGATAAAACTCTTAGGACTTTTTGATGATATTAATAAAGATACATAGAAGTATATGACAGAAGCCAAATGCATACTTGAAAAAATATTAACTTTTATATGTATTTGTTGGGTACTAATTTATCGTGATATTTTTGAAAGTATTAATGTTGTAAGAAATCAAAATTTAAAGGATGTAACATCCTTCAAACTTTAAAGAGATTGAGAAATTCTTTTAAAAAAGAAATTGTGATTTTTAATGAAAATATATTATTATTGCTAAAGAAATTGCAATCTCTTGACAACAGTGTGAACTTCTTTGTTGAAGACAAGAACTAAAAGTAAGAAGAAGGCCAACTTGACTGGAAATCCCCCAATCAACACACCTTTGTCCCAAAAACAAAATGTCAAAATCAAATTCTTTTGTTTTCTATATCAGATGTGATGATATTATATTTAAGGAAAGGTTTATGATACTAAAAGAACATCATGCCTCTTTTGGTGTCCTCAATAACATGTCATTTGAAGAACACAAGGAATATGAAATACTGCAACTACATAAAAAATTACAAGTAGTGTCAATTGGTGACTATAATAGAGAATATGATATTGATGGTCATAAATATTTGAAAAAATCTTTAACTGTTTTCTAAAATTTAGATTGATTTCCTCCAAAATACTGCAATATATTTGCAACAATAATTTACTATACATTTCCAAATACTCTTCTGACTCTAAGGATAATGTATAACTTTGCCAAACTCGGTTGTCAGTGGAGAATATAGAGTATCAAAAATGAAAATGTATTTAAAACTACTTAAAGTCTACAATTTCTCCAGAAAGTCAGCAAGTAAATCTGAGATGATTTCTATAGAAAATGGGATATTGGAGTAAGTAACCATTGAAACCACTGTAAAGAATTTCATTTCCATAAAACAACTACTAAAAAAAATTCTGACTTGGATGTTTGTAATTATTTTGAGTAAAATTTTTCAGTTCCTATTATTTTATGCTCAATAATCTGATTTTTGTAATTTATACAGAGTACTTTTATACCTGATGTAGAAATAAACAATACGTAAATATAAAAAGCTTTTACTTGAGGAAGGAGCACCATTTCTGATTTGCCCATTGTGTGAGCTAGTTGTATTCTTGACTGTATATATTTATTTATTAGTTATATTATCTATGACTATATACATAAATCATATACAAATACACACTTTGTTTCTGTTTTTTTAAATTGTACTTAAGATTAAAGTTTACAGAACAAACTAGCTTCTTATTAAACAATACACATATTGTTTTGTGACATTGGTTACCAACCCCAGGACACGTCAACAGTCTCCCTTCTCGACCTTGGGTTCCCTATTACCAGCTTTCCTGTCCCCTCCTGCCTTCTAGTCCTTGTACCTGGGCTGTTGTCCCCCTTAAGTCTTGCTTTGTTTTATGGGCCTGTCTAATCTTTGGCTGAAGGGTGAACCTCGGGAGTGACTTCATTACAGAACTAAAAGGGTGTCCGGGTGCCATACTCTCGGGATTTCTCCAATCTCTGTCAGACCAGTAAGTCTGTTTTTTTTTTTTTTTTTTTTTTTGTGAGTTAGAATTTTGTTTTACATTTTTCTCCATCTCTGTCCGGGACCCTCTATTGTGATCCCTGTCAGCAAAGCTGGTGGTTGTAGTCAGGCACCATCTAGCTGTGCTGGACTGTGGTAGAGGTTGTAGTACTTGTGGTCCATTAGTCCTTTGGACAGTCTTTTCCTTGTGTCTTTGGTTTTCTTCATTCTCCCTTGCTCCAGACGGGGTGAGATCAGTAGGTTATCTTAGATGGCTGCTCACAAGCTTTTAAGACCCCAGACGCTACTCACCAAAGTAGAATGTAGAACATTTTCTTTATAAAGTATGTTATGCCAGTTGAGCTAGATGTTCCCTGAGACCATGGTCCCCAGAGCCCTCAGCCCAGTAATTCAGTCCCTCAGGGAGTTTGGAAGTGTCTATGGAGCTTCCATGACCTTGCCTTGGACAAGTTGTGCTGGCTTCCCCAGTATTGTGTACCATCCTACCCTTCACCAAAGTTGCCACTTAGCTATTGTTGATTTAGTGTTTTTCCATCCCCACCCCTCCCCTCCCTTGTAACCATCAAAGATTGTTTCTTTTTGTGTGTAAACCTTTCCTTTTTAAGAATCTTTATAGTAGTAGTCTCATACAATATCTGTCCTTTTGTGATTGACTTATTTCACTCAGCATAATGCCCTCCAGATTCATCCATGTTGTGATATGCTTTGCAGATTCTTCATTGTTCTTTACTGTTGTGTAGTACTCCATTGTGTGTATGTATCATAGTTTGTTTATCCATTCATCTGTTGATGGGCATCTAGGTTGTTTCCATCTTTTTGCTACTGTGAACAATGCTGCAATGAACATGGATGTGCATATGTCTAATCGTGTGACAGCTTTTATTTCTCTAGGATATATTCCTAGGGGTGGAATTGCTGTATCGTATGATATTTCTATTTCTAGCTTTCTAAGGAGGCACCATATCCTTTTCCAAAATGGTTGCACCATTTTGCATTCCCATTAGCAGTGCATAAGAGTTCCAACTCCCCACAGCCTCTCCAAAATTTGATATTTTCTGTTTTTTTGACTCATGCCAGTAATGCTGGGATGAGATGTTATCTCACTGTGGTTTTGATTTGCATTTCTCTAATGGCTAATGATCGTGCCCATTTCTTCATATGTATGTTAGCCACTTGAATGTCTTCTTTGGTAAAGTGTCTGTTCATTTCCTTTGCCCATTTTTTTAATTGGATTATTTGTCTTTTTGTTGTAGAGGTGTTGGATTTTCCTGTATATTTTAGAGATTAGACCTTTGTTGGATTTGTCATAGCCAAAATTTTTTCCCCAATTCTCTTTTTTTTCCAGTTCTCTTTTTACTCTTTTGCTGAAGTCTTTTGATGAGCATAAGTGTTTAATTTTTAGAAGATCCCAGCTATCTAGCTTATCTTCTGGAGTCTGTGTGTTGTTGGTTATGGTTTATATCCTGTTAATGCCGCGTATTAGGGCCTCTATCATTGATCCTATTTTTTCTTTTATGATCTTTATAGTTTTTGGTTTTATAATTAGGTCTTTGATCCATTTTGAATTAGTTTTTGTGTATGGTGTGAGGTATAGGTCTTGTTTCATTTTTTTGTAGATGGACTTCCAGTTTTGCCAGCACCACAAATATATACATTTTAAATGATGTGATAAAGATGAAAGAAAAAATAATTGTATTTATTTTATTACATTTTTATTAGTAGCAGAGTATTTTACTTAAACCTTAAAATGATTATAAACAAAATTTTATTAACAGCACTATAATTGAATATGCTTCACTAAAATCTTGGTTTAACTATTTTTGAAAGTAAGTTCAAAAGACCTTTTCTTAAGTTTATTTCAATACCAATTTTTAATAGCTGTCACAGCTGAAAAATTTTCCACAGGATGATTTTAAGTAAGAAATTTCAATGTGAATATCTATCATTAAGCTTAGGGAAAAAACTTTAAAGTACTGGATGTGCCGCATAAGTTGTAATATCCGAGAAAAACTATAGAAGTTTGTCTTTGCATATTAGACGCCTATGTAGACTGTCTTGCCGATCATGGTGCTACCATTAGCTATCAAGTGATGTAAGCCGACATCTACATGCAAATAGTCTTCTTGTTCATTGTAATTGTTATGGGCAATCTGCTGGTACATCTGATAAGCTTACGATAGCTGACAAAGAAATCACCTTACAAGTAGTAGTGTCCATTCTGCTATTTTCTCGTTGTTCATTTATATTTGCATTGGTAATAGTGTACTTAACTCACATTTATTTGCAAGAAACTTTCTAGAAACTTGTCTGTATGTGAGGGATAGTTTAAACAAAACTGGGTACTATAAACTGTACGTCTATATTTTAGGTACACATAAATGGCAACACACTGAAATCCTGGGAAAAGGAAGGAAGAAGGGAGGGCAGCACTTTCATCCCTCCATGTTTTAGAGACCCCAGTCTCTTCTGAGGAGACTTCCTATACTGCATGCACATGTACCTATTGGATATGTAAGCCCAAGGAAGGCCTCAGGGTTAATGTCCATAATAAGTATTGGTAAAGTTTAATTTTTATATTTTTAAGAGTTAAAATAGATGCAAAAGAGAAGTTCCATACCCTCCTCCCTGTCCCCCTACAAAACCATTTATTTACCCCGTGGGGTATTTGCCTTGCCTGATACCAAACCCAGACAACTGGAAATTCTCCTAAACTAGGAAGGGTGTTAGGATGTTAAGCTTCAAAAGATGATGAATATTCACTATGACTATGTATTACGTGTATTATCACTGAATATATTACCAAAACAATCAACAGAGTTTGCTACTTGAAAATAAAAAAATTTCGAATGCATTTTGCATATAAAAATTTAAGGTTATAGGGACAAAATGAGAAAGTTTTGCAGCAACTATGACACAATGTGGTGAATATCCTATGTTCTCACAATTAACAAACTCAATATATAAAGACTTCTTACAAATAAATTTTAAAAATTGCTGGAGAAATTTTTAAAAAGTCATGAGGCACGAACAAATGATGCACAGAACTACAAATGACCAACAAACATATGAGAAGAAAAATCTCACAAGTAATTAAAGAAATGCAAAATAAAACAACAGTAAGATAGATTATCACCATCCTTCTATCAAGTTATCTGTGGCAAATGGTCTCCAAAGACAACCACCACAATTCCTCCCATCCGTGTGCATGCACGCCACACATCTCATCAAGAGGTGCCATCTGTTTCTCCTTCTCTGGAATCTGGACTAGTCTTGTAACTTACTTTGAACAATAGAATTGGGGTAGAACTTGGCCTGGTTCTTAAGAAGCCTGGCAGCTTACATTTTCCTTCTTTTTGAAACCAGAGGCCATGCTGTTAGGAAGTCCAGGCTATCCTGCTGGAGAAAGAGGCCACATGGAGGAGAACTGAGACCAAATGACAGCCAGCATCAAAGCTTCAGACATGAGAGTGAGGCCTTCCTGGACTTTCAAGTCCAGCTCAGCTGCCAGCTGAATGCTGTTACAAGAGTGTCCCCAGCTGACTCCACAGGAGCAGAACAGCTCAGTTGACCCAGAAATTGTGGGAAATAATAAATCTCTGTTTTTTGAAACCACTAAGCTTTGAGTTATTTTGTTATGCATCAATAGATAACTGACACATTATCAAAGATTTAAAGAGTTATAATATTCAACCTTGGTGGAGGTGCAGGGGTATGAGCACTGTTAGACATTGCTGGAATACATATAGAGCCCTGGTGGAACAGTGGTTAAGAATTTGGCTGCTAACGAAAAGATGGGCAGTTCGAATTCACCAGCTGCTCCTTGGAAACCCTATGGGGCAGTTCTACTCTGTCCTATAGGGTTGCTATGAGTCAGAAACAACTCGATGGCAATGGGTTTGGTTGGGGTATACATATAAATTAATAAAACATTCTCAAAAATAATTTTACAAAATTATTAAGAGCACTAATGAATACAATTCATACTGTTACCCAAGGTAATAATAATATAGGCAGAGATTTATAAGCATGTTCATCATAGTGTTATTTCCAGTAGTAAATTAGAATTTATAATTGAAATATTCAACAAAATAATTTAGGTGGGTCAAATGAATTATGGTATATCTACATGATAGATTACTTCAAACATGTGAGAAAGTCTTTATTATAAAATACCAAATGAATAAACAAGATACAAAACTCTTTACATAGTGTGATCCAAATATATTTATCTATACACACACATACACATATATGTGTATCTCTTTGTTATATATAAAACCAAGCTGTTGCCGTTAGGTTGATTCCAAGTCATAGCGACCCTCTAGGACAGAGAAGAACTGACACAGAAGGTTTCCAAGGAGTAGCTGGTAGATTTGAACTGCCTTTTGTTTAGTAGCTGTAGCTCTTAACCAATGCGCCACCAGTGCTCTTGTTATATATATGATATAATAATGCACAGATATATTCTATGCATGTATGTATATATTCACATATTCATATCTATTATATACATGCATATAACCAGTTTATTGACTACAATAGACTTGGTAGGTTATAAATATAAAGCAACTTTATTCTTTCACAAAACCACCATTTTCATATAAGCTCTATAGACTCATTTTTCCTCTCCCCAAGATGCATATGTGAGCAGATCCTTTACCTTGTCTAGTCATTTGAAAATATTAAGAGGTCTAGTCCAGGATAATATCAGTGCCTCAGTCTCTTATCCAGTGTAAGCCTCTCTCCTATCTAAGCTTGGGAAACCTATAATGAGGAAGAAGAAATTGGCTGGTTGCTTCAGAATTTCCCCACTTTACTCTTTTCTTCCTCCTGCTTCACTCAGCTGCCTCTATTCCTGCAGGGTTGAAGGAAGGTAGGGAGGAAAGAAAAGGGTCAGAAAAGACAGAAAAGACGGCTGATATTGTCCCTTTGGATGTGGCAGATGTTCAAATGCTGATTTTCAAGGACGTATCTGAGTGTTCTTTAAAAACCATCTCCTCCATCTAAGATACTCCACTGGTCTCACCCCATCAGGAGCAAGGGAGAATGAAGAAAACAAGATACAAGGAAAAGATTAGTCCAAAGGACTAATGGACCACAACTACCACAGCCTCCACTAGACTGAGTCCAGTACAACTAGATGGTGCCCAGCTACTACCATTGACTGCTCTGACCAGGATCACAAAAGAGGGTCCCGGACAGAGCTACAGAAAAATGTAGAACAAAATTCTAACTCACAAAAAAGGACCAGACTTACTGGCCTGACAGAGACTGCCCCCAGACACCCTTTTAGCTCAGTAATGAAGTCACTCCTGAGGTTCACCGTTCAGCCAAAGATTAGACAGCCTCATAAAACAAAACGAGACTAATGGGGCGCAACAGTCCAGGACAAGGACTAGAAGCCAGGAAGGGGCAGGAAAGCTGGTAATAGGGAACCCAAAGTTGAGAAGGGACAGTGTTGACATGTCGTGGGGTTAATCATTGTCATAAAACAATATGTGTACTGTTTAATGAGAAACTATTTGTTCTGTAAACCTTCATCTAAAGAACAATAAAAAAAATTTTTAAAAAGCCATCTCCCTCCTCCTACCTCACCCTCTGCCCATCCCTTCTGTCTCTGCACATCTCCCTCCTACTCTTTCAATCATGAGGTGATGCCTCCCCTGCCTAGTTTCTTACCACTGTCCCCTCAGCCTTGACTCCTTGAAGTCCCTCCCAGATTGAGAGCCATCCTGCCCTTCAGATAGCTTCTTGGATATGGTTCCTTTTGAGATGATTGAAGTCATGGTCCATGTGGCCCACAGAAAAACTTAGGTATCTGTATCAGTCAGGGTTCTACCAGAGAGAAAACCAGTACGAGATACACACACACACACACACACACACACATTAAGGCTGTTATATGCTGTGGAGTCGATTCTGACTCATAGTGACCCTACAAGATAGAGTAGAACTGCCCTGTAGGGTTTCCTAGGCAGTAATCTTTACAGGAGTAGATTGCCAGGTCTTTCTCCTGCAGAGTGGCTGGTGGGTTCAAACCGCCGACCTTTTGGTTAGCAGCTGAGTGCTTTAACCACTGTGCCACCAGGGCTCCTTCTGGCCACCCTAGGCAAGTCGAAATCAATAGAGCATAGGTAGGCTGTCAGGCTGGAAACTCTTGGGCTGAAGCTGATGCTGCAGTCCACAGGTGGAATTTCTTCTTCCTCAGGGAAGCCTCCGTTTTGCTTTGAAGGCCTTTCAATGGATTGGATAAGGCCCACCCAGATTATTGAGGATAATCTCCTTTGCTTAAAGTCAGTTGCTTGTAGATGTTAATCACATCTACAAAATACCTTCGCAACAATATCTAGATTAGTGTTTGATTGAATAACTGGGCACTATAGCCTAGTTGGAAACCCTGGTGGCATAGTGGTTAAGAGTTCTGTTGCTAACCAAAAGGTCAGCAGTTTGAATCCAACAGGCACTCCTTGGAAACCCTATGGGGCAGTTTTACTCTGTCCTATAAGGTCACTATGAGTTGGAATAGACTCGACGGCAATGGGTTTGGTTTTTTTTTTTTTGGTAGCCTAGCCAAGTTGACACATAAAACTAACTGTCACAACTTCCTTGTCCCACTGAACTCTCAAAGTGTAGGGACTACTCAAATCAAACTTTTCTTTTTTCTGTGACCATTCACTGCTTCAGTCAGCCCCTCCTCTTTAGGGTTCTTTTTCAGGAGTGAATCAAATACAAATATTTGTGTCCACCAAACTCCAGAGGGCCCTGGCTGAGCTCTTTAAGTTTTCTTCAATTCCCATATTTGATCAAGGTGAGAGTGAAGCACACCTCCCACAGATATGGGGTGTGGAAGTGCATCACCCAACGACAACTCCCTCTCTAAGGCAGGGTTCCTTGTCCTTGGCACTATTGACATTTGGGTTGGATAATTCTTTGTTGTGGGGAGCTGTTCTGTGCATTGTAGGAGGTTAAGGAGTATCTATGGCTTCTACCAACTACATGCCAGGAGCACGCACACCCCCCTCCCCAGATGTGACAACCAAAAATGTCTCCAGATATTGCAGAGGTCCCCTGGGGGGCAAAATTTCCTCCGTGAGAGCCACTAACCTAAAGGCATCCTTTCTACAAATCTCCCTACTTCCTAATAATGTCTTCACCTTCTTTTTTAGGATGAAGGTGGGTAGTAGGCTAATGCTGGCAGAAGAGCACCCCAAATGCAAATCCTGCATAGATGGTCTGGTTCCTTGCTTTAGGACATAGGGACATTTGGCACCCTGTAAGAACTCCTGTCACTATGAGTCAGAATAGACTCAGTGGCATCAGGTTGGGGTTAAGACCTTCTGTAAGGAGCCCTGGCAGTGCAGTGGTTAAAGCGTTCAGCTGCTAACCAAAAGGTCGGTGGTTCCAACCCACCAGCCTCTCCTCAGGAGAAAGATGGGGCAGTCTGCTTCCATAAAGATTACAGCTTTGGAAACCCTATAAGGCAGTTCTATTCTGTCCTATGGGGTCGCTATGAGTCGAACTACTTGATGGCAATGGGTTTGGGTTCCCCCCCTCCAAGACCTCCCTGTAAGCAAACCTTGAGACAGGAGGAGTTGTATTTAACATCTTGTTCCACGTAAAATAATAGTAATAATGAAAACTATCCAAGTGATAGAAGAGATAAAAGGGCATACCAAAATGTTAATAGGGACTATCTTTGGACTGAGTGTGATAAAAGGAATGTAAACTATCTCATTAATAATTTTTTATATTGATTACATATTGAAGTGAAGATGTTTTAGATATATTGGATTAAATAAAATGTATTATTAAAATCAGTTTCGTGTGTGTCTTTTTATTTTTTTAAATGGGGCTATGAGGACATTTAAGCTTACATATGTGGCTTGTATTGTAGCTCTACTGGAGAGCACTATTCTAACTAATCTCCTTAATTAAAGAATGATTTCTTCCCTGGTCTGCATAATTCTAAATTATTCAGATTTTATTTGAAATAATAGCAGCAAAATAGGCATTTGTACATATTTAATATGTCCTGACCCTGTATTTAGCACTTTGATGGATTATTTAATCCACACGATAATTCTGTGAGTAGCTACTGTTTTTAATCTCCTTTTTAATGATAAGGAAACTGAGACTCAGAGAATTTAAGTAACTTGCCCAAGGCTACTAGGCGGCACGTGACAGAGCTAGAATTCAACTCAGGTCCATCTGACTCCAAAGTACACATCTATACTTTCCTGTACTTCTTCCCCTTGTTATACAATGGACTGAAAAATGGAGCTGCTTATTTTCAATAACATTTCTGTACATTAACATCTAGTTCCACCTAAAATAATAAGAAAATACCCAAATGACTGCATTACCAAAGTCTATGTTAAGTGGAATCAGATCAGTAGGAAAAATTACTCCATGTGTAATGTGTGAATCCATAGAAGTTTAAGATTTAAAGCAATTCAGGAAGCTTGAGACAATTTTCCTCATCTTTGCATCCGATCAATCAACAACCTTTCCAGTAGTTTCTGATAAGAACTTAAGAAGAAAGATCGCATGGCTGAGAAAACTCTTCAAACTTGGTTGGCAAAATCTAGATCAGAAAGTAACAAAGAAAAAGCAACAACAGCATAACTGTGAAATCATTCCGTGTTATGACCTACCAGTTTCAAGACCCTGAACCAACCTAGGTCATGGTTGGGTGGATGCTTTTATAGACAATGCTATTCACCAAAAGTTCTGTTAATCCATGATGAAAATGACACTTCTTAAAATGTAAGCAGACACATCACCAGCCTTTGTTTCAATGCCAGGCATGGGACCAGGAAGCATTCCACCAACATATCATGCATCCAACTGTTTCGTCAATATTTGCTAGTATTAGTAGAACACATCACCATGGAGGTGTCAAATTCAGGGAGATGCAGAACTTCAGAAACATCTGACAATAGCCCACAGCCTGTTTGTATAAGTCCTCACTGGTGAGCAGAGTGTGTTTTCCATCATCTGTCAAATAATCTAATGAAAAACCGAATGCGGAGCTAGGTACTAAAAGACAGAGGGAGATAGAGTATCAGAAACAGTGGCTGAAATCACAGTGGTGTGCCTCATGGCACCTAGATTTGTAAACCTCTTCACAACTGGAATAGAGTGCAGTTCTTATGATCAATAGCAACATTTTTTTTTCATCAGTTCCATATTAAGCATTTCTGGGTAACTATAGTTTCAACAAAAATTGATGTTCTTAGAGCTTGTTTGCTGTCAATAACCAACATGTGTTGATTATAACCAATGAATGCCAAGCTATCCACAACCTTAACAGTGGTTTGCATAGAAGTTGGGGGAATAATCCCAGTGGCTTTTGGATCATGTGGCTTTTAGAACCAATTGGGCCCTTTCCACCAATGATATCATCAGGGATATCTACACAGAGATAATACTTCATCAGCTGGAACTTCTAGGACGAGGTCTGTCTTCTTCACGACGTTTGTTGTTTTCAACATTATAACTCCAGACTTCTCAGGTTCTGAGTTCATGAACAAGACATTTATTAAACTAAAGAAACGTATTGCACTACTTTGCTAATGAAGTCCTCAGCCCACATCCATGGGCAATACCATCACCAACCAATAAAACAGGCCCAATGACTTCAAAATCAACAGACGTCAACTCCAAGAATACAATCCTCAAAAACTGAGTCATGAAGGTTCTTTGTTGCAGTAAAGGATGAACTTCCGAGGTGTTTTTTGGAGACCACTCAGCAAGATTGGGAATGGTGGGGGGTGGGAAAAGCTGGTAGCTACATGCACATAAAGCATTCTTGGCAGCTTCTCCTCAGGTGGCTTCTTGGAAGCTGCTGCCTTTGGACTTGTATGAGCTCTTTCTTTTCATCAAGTCCTTAGGAAAGCCAAATTTCAGTAGCCGCTTAGAGTTCCCAGAGCTTAAATGTGCCAACCCCTCCTAACTCACTCAGGATCTCATCCAGTATAAAATGCAAGGGACTAATATCTAATGACGGTTTTCTCCACCTGGGAAATACTAGCTTTTTCATTTGCTTGAAAAGTTAAAGACGAAGAGGGCATGAAGCCTTCCTTTTGATAGCAGGAACTCATGGAAATGTGACTCCCCCTGGTCTAGCCAGTGGTAAAAACCTTCAGCATAGCTTTAGACTTAGACCCAAATTAAAACCATCAGCTCAGCCTGACTGTGATGTGGCCATAACATTTCACCACATTAAATGTGTGATAACTGTGCACTGGCAGGTAATGTGATCTGACAGTATTTGTTGTCACCATGGAGCTGTCATGTCTGAATTGTTTTTTCAATCCCAGCATGTCAATGTCCATCATGAGTCTTTACTTTAATATAAATGTTCTGTGATGGTAATGATACAGGCAGTGATGGGAGAATCCAAAGTAGGGGAAACAAATTAGTATCTATTGAGTACTCATTAAGTGCCTGTGTCAGACAGACCCTAAGGTGACCCCTAATGATTTCCCGTTTCTTGATGTCCACTCCATTGTGTAATCTCTTCCCTTTGAGTGTGTGCAGGTCCTGTTTGTATAAGTCCGTATAGATGAGCAGAGTGTGTTTTCCATCACCTATCAAATAATCTAACCAAAAACCGAATATGGAGCTGACTCATTGCGACCGTATAGGACAGAGCAGAACTGCCTCATAGGGTTTTCAAGGAGCACCTGGTGGATTTGAACTGCTGACCTTTTGGTTAGCAGCTGTAGTTCTTAACCACTACACCACTAGGGTTTCCAAAAGATAGAGGGAGATAGAATATCAGAAACAGCAGCTTGCTTGGGGCTTGCTTCTAACCAATAGAATATGTCAAAAGGGATGAGATGCCACTCCCATGTTTAGGTCACATTGTATGGCAAAGGTTATTGGAGTGATAATCACTTCTGTGGTTATACCATATTATATAATCACAGGAGCCGTGCTGAGGAAGTCCATGTGTCAAGAAATTGTGGGTGGCCTCCAGGACCTGAAGTTGGTGATAGCTGACAGCCAGCACAAATTCAGGGGCCTCCATCACACAGCTACAGGGAAATGAATTCTGCCAACAACCTGAATGAGCTTGGAAGCTGATTCTTCTCTGATCAAGCTTCCAGATGAAAACGCGGCTGGACTGACACCTTGATCACAGTCCTGTGAGACCATGAGCAAGAGGACCGAGATAAGCCATGCCTGGACTTTTGACCCATGGAAACTGTGAGATAATAAATGTGTGCTTAATTTGTGAGAGTTTGTTATGCAGCAATAGAAAACTAATACATTGCCATGAACCATGTTTAATGTTCTACATCCTTTATCTTGCTTGTTCAACTCTATAACCTTAAGAGCCATGATGACTAGGTAGGGCATAAAGTTTAAACATTTCTGCCCTTGTCTTAAGAAAGCAGACTCATAGGTTTTCATGGTACATGAATTGAGAGAAATTTGCTTTGATACATTACATCTAATACCTAAATCATCATATGTAAATGATGGGACCCAACCATCCCTCAGATGGTTTGGTACAAATTCTGCTCAATTGGGTGTTAGTAGATGCTGTCAGTGCCCTGTCCATATTCCCCAGCACTCACCATGCCTACTATTCATGCCAACGACTTCCTGCTGCAAGCACCTGTGACTTCCCAGCAATGGACTCCTTCTGGTATACTTAGATCATGAGAGGGAAAAATCAGAAGTTCTGAGAAATAGATGTCTTCAACACGGCATAGAGTTGGAAGACAGAGGCTTCAGCTTCCTTGGACCTTGAGTGGAGCCACTCTAAATAGTGTTCTGCATCATCTCCCAGAGGGCCCTGGTGGGATTGAAACTTAGGTGCCCACAATGGTAACACACCCTGTAGTGTCTTCCTACCCTTTCTTGTCTCATATCCCCATTCTCACCACTGATTCCTGGGATCTCCACCCAATTAAACTGCTTAAACCCCATTGATTTTTTTCAGGGTCAACTTCTGGATGAATCTACTCTAAGATGTTGGGACACTTTGAATTGTATAGAAATTTGGTAGAAATCAATTAAGAAGGACAGAAGTATGCACAGAGATTGTCTTGAAGAGTGATCCTAGAAATCCTCTAGGCAAGGTGCACGAATAAGAATAAACTGAGCAGAAACTACTGATTCTATTCGTCAAACTCCATATTTACTAGACAAGCTTTGATGAACACTTTGACCACCTGAGTACTTTAATACTGGGAAGACAGTATGCTGGAGGTGGATACCATTGTTCTTCTACTGGATAGATATCTTCCCTGTTGTGAAATCACATGCTAGTATTCTGATTTATACATCAGCCCTTTGAGTTTGGTAAGTGTGAGTTAGTTTCAAAAGTCCTGTCAATTCTGGCAGGAATCGATGAATAAAGGATCAGACTCCGGAAACTGCCACCCCGAAGGCTCTGTCTGGGCGGGCATATTTTTCACTTGCCTCAGCAATTCTCATTATGCAGTCAAAACCACGTACTAGTTTTTCAGGAAATATAAGTGTTTCCTGGCATTAAATTCTGAGATAAATTCATTTGTTTGTCTGTTTTTAAGTGGCACTTGATAACAAAACGGTCAACCCTCAAAATTCCATAAAATCACCTCTAGCTGACTGAAGGTGTTTCTTTGGGGCAAAGTTAAGGAGGTCATGGTAATAGCCTTTTTGAACTCGGAGCAATGATCTTTAACCAGGACTCAAAGTCCCCACGAAGACTTCTGTAGTTTTCCTAAGTGTCTCTTCACACTTCCCTCTTCATCACACATTGCCTACAGACTGAATAAATAGATTTCACCAGGGCTTCAAACTGGTTCGTTCCAATTAGAACCCCTGCTGAGACTTTGCACTTCTAACAAGTTCCCAGGAAGTTGTATTTAAGAATCACTTGGGGATCTTTTTAAAATGTAGATTCTGATTCAGTATATCTGGGTTAGAAATGCAAATTCTCATATTTCAAGTCAAACATAAAATAATGTAGCCGCCTTTTGAGAATCACAGAATCGTTCTCTGAATCAGAATTTATACTCACATTATATTCTCCTGTATACTTTTAAGACAGCACTATATGTGATTGTGATGGTTAATGTTATGTGTCAGCTTGGCTAGGCCGTGATTCCCAGTATTCTGTAATTGTTCTCCATTTTGTGGTATTGTGTTATTATCCTCCATTTTATGTGTTGTAAATCTTAAACCTCTATATATTAATGAGGCAGGATTAGTGTGGGATGTATCTTGAGTCACACCCTTACTAAAAAGCATGACTCAAGTCACTGCCTTACTCAAGTATCTGATGTAAGGGACGTTCCCTTGAGGGTGTGACCTACATTCAATATACATGGACACTCTGGCAAACTTGCCCTTGCTCTGGATCCTGCATCTGGCTGGTCATTATCTGACCTCCAGTTCTTGGGACTTGAGCCAGCATCCTGCTATTTGATCTGCCAGTTCTGGAATTTACCAGCTTCTGCAGTCCTGCGGGC
The DNA here is from genome assembly GCA_030035585.1 of Dugong dugon. Lineage (NCBI taxonomy): Eukaryota > Metazoa > Chordata > Mammalia > Sirenia > Dugongidae > Dugong > Dugong dugon. Next base: position 11,724,338 of record CM057480.1, on the reverse strand, counting down.
CAGCAGCCTGTCATTCAACCTGCCGATTTGGGATTTGCTAGCCCCTTCTCAGGAGAAGCCTCTAACCCTATGCCTGACCCACAGATTTTGGACTTGCCAGCCTCCACAACTGTGTGAGCCATTTCCTTGAGATAAATCTTTATATATACATACATATATATGTATACATATGTGTGTGTGTGTGTGTATATATATATATATATATATATATATGTATTCCAAACCAAACTCAATGCCACTGAGTCAATTCTGACTCATAGTGACCCTATGTACAACAGAAGGAAACACTGCTGGGTCTTGCACCATCCTCACCATCCTTGTTATGGTTGAGCCCATTGTTGCAGCCACTGCGTCAATCCATCTAGTTGAGAGTCTTCCTCTTTTTCCCTGATCTTCCACATTACCAAGCATGATGTCCTTCTCCAGCGACTGGTCCCTCCTGATAACACATCAAAAGTATGTGAGACGAAGTCTTGCCATCCTCGCTTCTAAGGAACATTCTGGCTGTACTTCTTCCAAGACGTATTTGTTTGTTCTTTTGGCAGTTCACGGCATATTCAATATTCTTCACCAAAACCATAATTCAAAGGCATCAATTCTTCTTTGGTCTTTCTTATTCGTTGCCCAGCTTTCACATACGTATGAGGGGATTGAAAACACTATGGCTTGGGTCAGGCACATCTTAGTCCTTAAAGTATATCATCATTGCTTTTTAACACTTTAAAGAGAGGTGAAATATATACTATGTACTAATACAAATATTTGACTAAATGATGCTAAATAAGAACCATATGCACCTGTTGTGACTTACCTACAAATTCAACTTAAAGACAGACTTAGGAACAGATCTTGTTCATAACCTGGGGACTGCCTGTAATTGCTGATCTTTTGGTCTCATGTAGATGGTTTTTTAATGGAGCACTGTACTCATGGGTAATATCCTTTATTTTGTGTGTAAATATGTTATTTCAATAAAAGGTGACCTCAGAGGATAATTTTGTTTCCAGGCTTAAAGCGTATCTCAGGGCAATAGTCTCGGAGTCCTCTGGTCTCAACTAGTCCAGTAAGTCTGGACTTTTTCAGAATTCGAGTTCTGTTCTGTGTTTTTTATCTCTTCTATTAGGGTCCATCTATTGTGGCCCTGATCCACAGGGTTTTTTCATTGGCTGATTTTCAGAAGTAGATCACCAGGCCTTTCTTCCTAGTCTTAGTCTGGAAGCTCTGTTAAAACCTGTTCCACATCATAGCAACATGCAAGCCTCCACTGACAGACAAGTGGAGGCTGTGCATGAGGTGCATTGGCCAGGAATCGAACCTGGGTGTCCCGCATTGAAGGTGAGAATTCTACCACTGGACCACCAATGCCTCTCATCTGTCCATGTACCTCTTGAAATGTTGTGATCACTTGCTCCCACTGATCACAGACAAAGGAGGGCTGGGGTTGGACTGATTTATCAGGCCCTTCTCTCTCACCCACTAAATAGCTCATTACCATAGACCAGCCAGATGTCAGCATGTCACACACGGTTGCAAGAGCAGAGCAAGAGCCCCTCAGGTCAGCAGATAATCAAGCAACAGTGTATGAGAGTTGACATCTTATGAATAATTATTTTAAAAATCTGTTCGTTTCTGTTTCTTCAACTCCAGATAGGAGAGTTGGTTCTACCAAGTGGCTGTCAGGCTGTGATGGGAACAACACTTCAACAAGCGGCCAGTTGCCTTTATTTTCTTAAAAGTAAGTTTATTGGTGGGTTATACTGTAAGAATGTACAGTCAAAAGGGTATAAGGCAGGTAACTCTGAGTGTACAACAGGTATTCTTGGCCTTCACTGGGAGCTTGGACCGTATTTCTCTTTCTGTTTCCCAAAAGTGCCTATTGGAATAAAGTTTTTTTTATTGCTTAGATGGTGAATGGTAGAAAGTTGACAGTCACTACAGAATGTGAGCATAACCAAGTTTTAAGCTCATTATAACTCAGAGGGACACCTAGCTAAATTATGGGATGGAAGACTTTGAGGGTGGGGCTGGCTAATGACTTCCAAAATTATTGTCCCAGGTACTGTCACACATTCTCCAGGAATGTGGGACTCACGTGTGCCAAGTTGTCAAGGTGGAAAAGGGGGGTGCCTGTGCTCTACTGCCGTTCAGAAGTTGGACATGGGCTCCTGCCTTAGTTGTACCACATAATGGCTTTAGGCAGATTCTCTAGCCTCCAAAAGCTACTTCCCATAGCTGCTCGTTGAATTAAAAGAAATGCTTTGATTTCCTGGATACTAGTAAGTCCAGGAGCCCTGGTATCACAGTGGTTAAGGGCTCGGCTGCTAACCAAAAGGTTGGTAGTTTGAATCCACCAGTTGCTCCTTGGAAACCCTATGCGGCAGTTCTACAGGGTCACTACAAGTCAGAATCGACTCAATGGCAATGAGTAATGGGTAAGCAACTCCATTCTCTGGGTGGTGCAAACTTTTTGTGCTCATCTGCTAACTTAAAGGTTTGGTTTGAACCCACCTAATGGCACCAAGGAAAAAAGGCCTGGCGATCTGCTTCTGTAAAAATTACAGCCAAGAAAATCCTATGGAACAGTTCTACTCTGTAACACATGGGGCTGCCATGAGTCGGAATCAACTCGATGGCAATGGGTTTGGTTTTTTGGTTAGTAACTCCTTTCAGTGTAAGATGCACCATTAATTTCGGTTAAAGCGCTCGGCTGCTAACCAAAAGGCTGAACCCACCAGCCACTCCACGGGAGGAAGATGTGGCAGTCTGCTTCGTAAAGATTTACAGCCTTGGAAACCCTATGGGGCAGTTGTGCTCTGTCGTTTAGGGTCGCTATGAGTCAGAATCAATTGGACTCGACAGCAGTGGGTTTCTTTTGGTTTGGGGGGGAAAATGGATACACAACCACATAAAATGTACACATAGATAGTAATGACCCATTGACTTGTTGCCATCGAGTCGATTCCAACTCATCATGGACCCTATAGGACAGAGTAGAACTGCCCCATAGGGTTTCCAAGGAGCTACTGGTGGATTTGAATTGCCAACCTTTTGATTAGCAGCCAAACGCTTAACCCCTGTGCCACCAGGGCTCCTAGATAGTCAAATCCATCTTTATTTAAGCTATCTCCCCCAAACACATTTAATAGAAACAATCTTAGTTCATAACAAATATCAAAGAGAAAGAATCCATGCAATGTATACACTGAAGGGAGTGTGTAGACGGTGAGCAGCGCACTGCTTGACTCCTAGCCTCAGGTGGCGATTCCTTAGCCGATGGCAGCAGAGACCACTTCTTTGCATGCCTACAAAAACCAAAACCAAACCGTCGAGTCAATTCTGGCTCATAGCGCCACTATAGGACAGAGTAGAACCGCCCCACAGGATTTCGAACTGCCAACCTTTTGGTTAGCAGCCTAGCTCTTAACCACTGTGCCATCAGGGCCCCTTGCATGCCTACAGGATGGCTGCAATGGAAGGCCATCAGGGCTGGGGGTCAGGGCCACCACTCAGCAGCTTAATGAGCCCAGCTCTGTCATGTATTTTCCTAGAACCTCAGTTTCTTCTTCCATCATGTGAGCTGTCGTTTGATCCCCATGATACTGCAGTGAGGAAGCAGGGGACTCAGGAAATTGAGTCTCTGAAGAGTTAAGCGGAGTCCCTGGGTGGTGCAAATGGTTAGTATGCTCACTTCTAACCAAGAGATTGGAGGTTCAAGTCCACTCAGAGACACCTTGGAAGAAAGGTCTGGTGATCTACGTTTTTAAAGAGTTAAGTGGCTCGTCCAAAGTCACAAAGCTAGGAAATGGCAGAAGGGAGTGGGGAGTGGGGGACTGCAACCCAGGCCTTTGAACGGATTCTCTGCATGATCAGACCTTCTTTAATAGGTTGACAGGAGACACTTTTCGGTCTAGGTGACCACCTTCCCTGGTTTACCTGGGATTGAGGGGTCCTTGAGACATGAGACTTGCAGTTTTAAAATCAGGAAAATCCTGGGAAAACCAAGATAAGTTGGCCACCTTAGCTGGATCATCATTTTTTGCAGTGATCCCAACCTTGGCTGCTGAATAGAATCACCTGGGTGCATAAAAATGCTGATGCCCAGGCCTTGTCCCACAACAATTGAATCTGAATCTCTGAGGGCATCTGTATTATTATTATTATTATTAAATCCTCTGATGATTATTTTGATGCATACAATGTCAATGACCTTCTTCCCTCAGACCACACAAAAGGGATAAGCTTACCTACTAAGAAAAAAATATTTTTAATAGCAACTCCATATCCCAAAATTGGTATAAAGAAGAAATGTTCTAACACCGGCTGAAAGTTTAGGAAGTGGAATCTCTTTGGTTGGAGTTACTTGTCCATAAAGAAAGCTTGGGAAAGTGGCTCAACAAAGTCTTAGTGAAAGGCATATTGGAAGAGGTTGATTTCCTCAAGGATGTAACAGCTGGGGTGAGCCTTCAACTGACTGCACCAACCAATTGTAGTGCTGGCGGAAACTCCAAGGACCACAGTGCTAGCTACAGCCCCAGGACTTGTGTGGATAGACAGATGTGCTTCTGGAAAGCCATCTTCCACAGGTTGGCAGCCAGACCCGGTGACTCCTCTTGAGGAGAGCAAGAGCACAGCCAATATGGTGTGATGAAAACAAGTCTCTACGGGGTGGGATTTCTCTTGTAGCCACTGAACAAAGTATGTGCATTCTGAGAGCCTTAGTGGAGCTGACTTCCTCTTATCCAGGAAATAAAGATTTTGGGAAGTCTCTAGGTAAAATATCCTAAGAAAAGAAAAATCATTCCTGAACTAAGTTTTAAGTGAAATAGAGACTATCATTAATGATTATGATACTGATGTGCCTTGGTTTTCCTGATCCAGTAGGATCCCACGGCATCAGTTGTACTTTGAGAACAAGCCAAAGCTGTACTTGTGTGACCAGCCCAAACCTGAGAATAACTTTTCACCTATATTTGAAAAATTGCACATCAGAATTCACCTGTGCCTATCCTGTGCATGATTTGCCCACAGCAAGTTACAATGGCCAAAAATGCTCTTCAAAGCAGAATTTGAATCTATCTGTATAATGTTACTTTTTTTTTTTTTTTTGGCCATTCTTTTTTAATTGTGAAAACAACAGTATTGAATACAACTTTGAGCAAGAGAAGAAAAACAACTATTTCCCAATAATCATTTTCATTTTTGTGTTTCCACATGCATCTTATTTTCGAATGTTGAACCAATCAGAAGACCAGAAGAAACCAGAATGTAATACTTATGAAGCTCCTCTGGAGTGGGACGCCTTCATGAGCTTTGAAGCGATAGAAGAAATTACAAGGAAAAAGACTGACCAATTTAATTATATAAAATTTAAATCTCCCCAAATGTACCATGTGAGTGTACATGTCTGTGTACATGTGAGACATGGTGGAGCGGCACTTAGGATACTACCCACCCCCTTTTAGTGTGCCTTTCTGTATTTCAAACGTTGAAAGGTAAAAATTCACATTTTGCTCCTATGAAGCTAGGTGATAGATTCATATTAGGTTCCGCTCATTAACGCACTCCTGTGAGGATCTGGAGGCAGAAGTGAGGCAGGTTGCTGCTTTGGCTCTTTGTTTTTGTTTTTAAGAAAGGCTGTGGAGATATGAGGTTTTCTGGAGTAGCTTTCTAGTATCTTGTCTCCAGCTTTGTGGTTGTCAAGAGGCATTTGTGTTGACAATAGTGGTGGCATCCCTGGGTGGTGCAAACCGTGCTCAGTTACTAACTGAAAGGTGGGAGATTCAAGTCCACCCAGAGGTGCCTTGGAAGAAAGGCCTGGCAATCTACTTGAAAAAAAAATCTGCCATTGAAAACCCTATGGCGCACAGTTCTACTCTGACACACGTGGGGTCACCATGAGTCAGGGGCCACTTGACAGCAACTGGTTTCCTAATCCTTGGTCTCAGCTGCAATGGCGTGTTCTTCCTCTTGGTGGCAGATGTAACAGCAGCCTTTAAAGGTCAGTCCTGTGATGTCCCAAGTCATTCTTAGAGGTACAGCCTCGAGGCCATGCCTCTAAAGCCTCTAGGGATTTTATAAGCATCTAGTTCTCTGTGTTAAATCTGTTTCTGTTTAGAAGATCTGAAGTGGTTTCTGTTTTCTGCACTGAATTCTGACTACCACAAACTGGAGAGTATTTTCAGAAAATGAAACAAAAGGGTTGATATGTTTATTGTGTTAAGTATTGGCAAGAGAAAAAAAAAAAGACCTAAAAATAAAAAATGGAAAAAGAACATTGACGAAACGAACAACTAGTTCACACAAGAGGAAAAGGGAATAAGTAGGAAGCACCTGAAGTCGATCTTTTCTTAGGAATTGTCCTACAGCAGACTCTCGCCCCGGTGGTGTAGTGGTTAAGAGCTCGAATCTACCAGCCGCTTCTTGGAAACCGGAAGGGGCAGATCTACTCTGTCTATAGGGTCACTACGAGTCAGAACCGACGTGACGGCACCTAACAACAAGAGACTCTCCCAAAAGACTGCAGCAAACGCAGCTAGGTTTGTACAGTGTGACCCCACCCTCTTTGTCACAGGTGGTTAGCTGACCAAGAAGTCACTTCCTCAGGAATTTAACATTGGAAATGAAACGTCTTTGATATTTTTCCAGGAAGCTGCAATGAAGACATGTGAAATGATCTGCTTGTGGACTGAAAACTCTGAGAAAGCTGACTTGTAGTGGGAAAGAGAATGAAGCAAAGGACCTGAAAGAAGTAGAGACACGGAAGAGAGGCTGAGAGAATGAGAAAGTTCCCCTGATTTCAGTTCGCTTCTGAGGTTTAGGAGTAAATTTCCTATTTTGCTTTAGCTAAATGTGTTTTGGATACGCTGAAATAATGACAACAATAAGTCCTGACTAATATCTTTGCAAGAACAGAAAATGGACTCCAAGTACATTCATTTAGCAAATATTTATTGGGCATCATGTACAAAGGAATTGGGGAATAGGGCTTTGAATAAGACCAAACCCTCACCTTCATGGAGATCACAGTCGAGTAGGGAGGCCAATACTGAGCAAGTAATTACCAGGACAGGTTTTTTAAAGAGCGTACACCCGGGTTGATGAATCCTTGCTAAGTTCATATAAAATAGATGACTAGTCAAAATAATCATTTCTTTATTTACGGTCGGGAGGAATCTCTTTCAAGTGTTTGTGATACTTTTGCCCTCTTTTCAGACAGAACACCCTTCCTCTATTAGGACTAAACGTCAGAAGTGAAGGCTGGAAGGCTGGAAGGATAGGGGGATGGAGAGCCACTAGCAGAATCTGAGAGGACGGACACCGTTTCACAGACTTAAAGCGTGACTTTGGGCAAGGCACGAAATGCTTCCTGTTTACTCCACTGAGAGTAGATTTTTGTCCCTGGTCATAGATGAGTGTCCTTCTTCCCAGGGACAAGCATTAAGGATGAAGCCGGAGCCCTGGTGGCATAGTAGTTAAGAGCCTGGCTGCTCACCAAAAGGTCAGTGGTTTGAATTCACCAGGCTCTCCTTGGAAACCCTATGGGGCAGCTCTTCTCTGTCCTATAGGGTCACTATGAGTGGCAATTGACTCGATGGCAATAGGTTTTTTTTTAAGGTTGAAGCCAGAAGCACATGGACACTTGACTGTTTCCCTTATCTGTAAATTGATGTGCCCCAGCTCTATCCTGCAACTCTCTCTTTACCAAGTGCTAACCGAAAGAAGAACAAAAATGCAAAAGCACAAACAGAAGACAGAAAGCGAGCATTTTGTGCAAAAGCTGAATTGCCCGCAGACTCCAAATGGGTGTGAAACCCTGAGCTTGAGGGAGCAGATGATGAGCCAGATTCAGGTCACACCAACAAACATGTTATAGCCAGAGGATGCTTCGCCCTGGTTAAATACCAGATGAACTATAAAGGCTGTTGCCAGTAGCTGTGAAGAATGTCACTGGGATGCTGTCTGATTGCCCAATGAGTGCTGTGAGTGAAGGGTGTCATCTCTACGCAGGAAGGTCAGCCACATTTCCAACGGGTCAACTGCAGGGTTTGGCTGGAGGCACCCACAGACAAATGTCTCTTCCTTGCAGTGTGCACTGGGACAGGCCGACTCCACGCTGTCAGATGAAGTGTAGCATAGACTCCCTGGGCCACAATGGGAAAAGACAGTGAATCTGGGGCAGGCAGTGGGCTCTGGGAAGCAGAATAGTGAGCCTGAGTTAGGACAATGGTTTCTTCCTGTTCTTGTTCCTCTTTCTCCTCCTCCTCTCCTTCTTCTCCTTCTCCTCCTGCGCCTCCTTCTTGCTCTTCTTCTCCTTCTCCTCCTTCTTGCTCTTCTTCTCCTTCTTCTCCTGCTCCTCCTTCTTGCACTTCTTCTCCTTCTCCTCCTGCGCCTCCTTCTTGCTCTTCTTCTCCTTCTCCTCCTGCTCCTCCTTCTTGCTCTTCTTCTCCTTCTCCTCCTGCGCCTCCTTCTTGCTCTTCTTCTCCTTCTCCTCCTGCTCCTCCTTCTTGCTCTTCTTCTCCTTCTCCTCCTGCTCCTCCTTCTTCCTCTTCTTCTCCTTCTCCTCCTGCTCCTCCTTCTTGCTCTTCTTCTCCTTCTTCCTCTTCTTCTCCTTCTCCTCCTGCTCCTCCTTCTTCCTCTTCTTCTCCTTCTCCTCCTGCTCCTCCTTCTTCCTCTTCTTCTCCTTCTCCTTCTGCTCCTCCTTCTTGCTCTTCTTCTCCTTCTCCTCCTGCTCCTCCTTCTTCCTCTTCTTCTCCTTCTCCTCCTGCTCCTCCTTCTTCCTCTTCTTCTCCTTCTCCTCCTGCGCCTCCTTCTTGCTCTTCTTCTCCTTCTCCTCCTGCGCCTCCTTCTTGCTCTTCTTCTCCTTCTCCTCCTGCTCCTCCTTCTTGCTCTTCTTCTCCTTCTCCTCCTGCTCCTCCTTCTTCCTCTTCTTCTCCTTCTCCTCCTGCTCCTCCTTCTTCCTCTTCTTCTCCTTCTCCTCCTGCTCCTCCTTCTTCCTCTTCTTCTCCTTCTCCTCCTGCTCCTCCTTCTTGCTCTTCTTCTCCTTCTTCCTCTTCTTCTCCTTCTCCTCCTGCTCCTCCTTCTTGCTCTTCTTCTCCTTCTCCTCCTGCTCCTCCTTCTTGCTCTTCTTCTCCTTCTCCTCCTGCGCCTCCTTCTTGCTCTTCTTCTCCTTCTCCTCCTGCGCCTCCTTCTTGCTCTTCTTCTCCTTCTCCTCCTGCGCCTCCTTCTTGCTCTTCTTCTCCTTCTCCTCCTGCGCCTCCTTCTTGCTCTTCTTCTCCTTCTCCTCCTGCTCCTCCTTCTTGCTCTTCTTCTCCTTCTCCTCCTGCTCCTCCTTCTTCCTCTTCTTCTCCTTCTCCTCCTGCGCCTCCTTCTTGCTCTTCTTCTCCTTCTTCCTCTTCTTCTCCTTCTCCTCCTGCTCCTCCTTCTTCCTCTTCTTCTCCTTCTCCTCCTGCTCCTCCTTCTTCCTCTTCTTCTCCTTCTCCTCCTGCTCCTCCTTCTTCCTCTTCTTCTCCTTCTCCTCCTGCTCCTCCTTCTTGCTCTTCTTCTCCTTCTCCTCCTGCTCCTCCTTCTTCCTCTTCTTCTCCTTCTTCCTCTTCTTCTCTTTCTCCTCCTGCTCCTCCTTCTTGCTCTTCTTCTCCTTCTCCTCCTGCTCCTCCTTCTTGCTCTTCTTCTCCTTCTCCTCCTGCTCCTCCTTCTTCCTCTTCTTCTCCTTCTTCCTCTTCTTCTCTTTCTCCTCCTGCTCCTCCTTCTTCCTCTTCTTCTCCTTCTCCTCCTGCGCCTCCTTCTTGCTCTTCTTCTCCTTCTCCTCCTGCGCCTCCTTCTTGCTCTTCTTCTCCTTCTCCTCCTGCTCCTCCTTCTTCCTCTTCTTCTCCTTCTCCTCCTGCTCCTCCTTCTTGCTCTTCTTCTCCTGCTCCTCCTGCGCCTCCTTCTCTTCCTCCTCCCACTTCTCAAGAGAAGACCACAAGTCCCTGCTTACTAGTTTTATTCTAAATCTTTTTTTTTTTTTAAAGGTGCTGGCCCAAATCAACAGGGTTCAAACTGTGTTTCTTGGAATCCTGAGGGGGGTGGTTGGTAGTGGTGGGTGAGTTGCCTCAGGGCTATGAGATGGGGCAAGCAGGTGAGCTAAGAATTCCTTGTCTTTCTTCAATCAGACAGCCTCTATTTTCACTCTTTCAAATATCAAGCTTCAGTAGAAGATGTTGATTAAGAACTGATTTCCATTGTTCAAAATAAATCAAGAAGTAACATTTAAGATCACTAGATCAAGGCTCCTCAAAGATCAATGTGCGTATGAAAAACGTGGAGGTTTGGTTAAAATGCAGATTCTGATTCAGCAGTTCCAGGGTGGGGCCTGAGGTTCTGTATCTCCACCAGCTCCCAGGAGAGGACCAGGCTGATGGCCCGTGGACCACACTTCAAGGAGCAAAGTACTTGGTGGCCTTTCTGGAGGAACATCTTGTGGTGCCCACTTTAAGGGTTTTTCAGTATTGACTACTCTTGTGTGTGTGTTTTTTATTTTTTTAAAGTATGAATATTTATCATCTTTGTTTATTTTTAAATGGCTTTATTGAGATATGTTATGGATTGAAGTGTGTCCCCAAAAAATTTGTGTTGTAAATCCTACTGTGGTTATAATTCCATTTGGGAACTGTGTTTTCTTTGTTATGTTAACAAGACAGTGTTAGTGTAGAGTGTGTCTTAAATCAATCTCTTTTGAGATATAAAAGAACAGATTAATCAAGCAAAAAAATGTAGAGTTGAGGGATGATAGATGCCACACCACGGGAGATCTCCAAGGAGCCAAGAAACAGAAGCTGAAAAGAGACAAGGACCTTCCCCCAGCGCCAACAGAGAGAGAAAGCCTTTCCCCCAGAGCTGGCACCCTGCAAATTTGGACTTCCGTCCTCCTAAACAGTGAGAAAATAAATTTGTTTGTTAAAGCTACCCACTTGTGGTATTTCTGTTATAGTAACACTAGATAACTAAGACGGGATATAATTCATGTAACAAACAATTTACCCTTTTAAAGTGTATAATAGAGTAGGCTTTAGTATATTCATAGAGTTTTGCAAGCACCAAAAAAAAAAAAAAAAAAATTGCTGTCGAGTTGACTCTGACTCATAGAGACCCTATAGGACAAAGTAGAACTGCCCCATAGGGTTTCCAAGGCTGTAATCTTTATGGGAGCAGACTGCCACATCTTTCTCCTGTGGAGCAGCTGGTCAGTTCAAACCACTGACCTTATGGTTAGCACCCATGCACTTAACCACTGAACCACCAGGGCTGTTGCAAGCTCCACACTATCTGATTTTAGAATGTTTCTGTCACCTAAAAATGAAACTTTGTACCCATTAGTAGTCACTCCCCATTCTCCCAACTCCAGCCCCTGAAAACTATTAATCTACTCTCTGTCTCTATGGGTTTGCCTGTTCTGGACATTTTATGTAAACGGAGTCATAATATATGTGGCCTTTTGTGATTGTCACCTTTCACTTAGCATGCTGTTGTCAAGGTTTGTTTATGTTGTATCATGTATTGTACACTGCACACCATTGCAGACCTCACCAGGAGCCCAGAGGAACAGGCATTTGTTAATTGCTACATCTTCAGCACCTAGAACTGTGCCTGGGATTTATTAAGTGTGGAATAAGTAGTCATTGAATGAATACACGAAATGCAATGTTGACTGAGCTAGAGGTATAGGGAACAGTTTCAAGGGATATAGACAGGGAGAGGTGGCCATGAGTTTTTGGCACATGTATAGGGAATGGTGGGGGTGAGGTGACTGCAGTTATTGTTAACTGTAGTGTTGCTACCAAGTGGGGGTAAAAAAAAAAACATGACTAAGTGGTTTTCCAGTGCACACATAAACCCAGTTTTCACCTAACCCTTTACCTGGCCTAGGTTTTCAGAGTGATTAGCTTAACTCTAGAGCTGTCCCAAGAAGGTCAAGTTAATTTACGTATTTCAAGTTAATTTATGTATTGATTACAGAAAACTACTTCAAGGTTGAGGGCCTGCAATGACAGTTTTGGAACTGACTTGACGGCAACAGGTTTCGGGTTTTTTTGGGTTTTAGGAAATGTGGAATGAATGACGTAAAGATAATTCCGAAAAATGAGGTCATTGTCTCCTAAATTCAATTCAATTATATTCAGCAAATACCTGTTGCACACCTATTATGCATGAAGTATTGTGGATATAAAGTTGAACAAGACAGAGTCTTCCTTTGAGAAATTTGCAGTCTAATCTAATTTTCCGAAAATAATCTTTCAAACATTTAGAACACCTTTGAAAAAGGAACATTTTATCCATCCTGGTATGAGAGGTAGACAAAAATCTCTTGAATTCTGGTTTAAAAATCCATTTCTATCATTTTTCTTCCAGAAGTTGGAATAAGCTGCAGATGTCTCAATAATATCATTTCACTTTTAGATAAGCGCTGGATTAAAAAACAAAAAACCTCATTGTTGTCAAGTCGATTCTGACTCATAGCGACCCTATAGGACAGGGTAGAATTACCGCATAGGGTTTCCAAGGGGCGGCTGGTAGATTCAAACTGCCGACATTTTGGCTAGCCGCCTGACCTCTTAACCACTGCGCCATCAGGACGTCACTGGATAGAGGAGTTGGAAAAGTGGACTCTTAATAGAAAACCTGACTGCAAATTGTGCCCTTTTCTCCTTTATCTCTAGTAAGGTAATATTTCTATATGCAAATCCTCATGTCATTCATCTGCTTAAAATCCCTCCATGCTCAGCTGACTTTAGCATGACCACCTCTTAATTTACGCAGTGGTAACAAAATAAACCAGCGGTATGCTACTTACAAGAGACACACCAGAAACAAAATGACATTAAAAGGTACAAAATAAATGTTTCATACCCTGAGATACTAACAAAAGACATCAGGTGTGCAATGTTAAAAGCAGACGAAATATTTTTTCAAGTAAAAGAAAAATTAAATTAAAAAGAGGAACTTTTATATTGGTGAAGGGGTAAATATATTTAAAAAATTATCAGTCATAAACCTTTATGCTTCTACTAACACGTCATTGGAATTTATAAAGCAAAACCAATTGGAAATTTAAGGACAAATTAATAGAACCACAGCATACTTTGTGGGGAGGCTATGAATTACCTCTCCCAAAATCTGACAGATAATAGTGAGATTAAAGGATGTAATGAATATGACTAGTACATTCAACATAGTAAAAAAATTAACTTTTCATATAATATGTATATGCGTAGAGAAAAAGCAAATTCATTTTATTTTCAAACAGCCATGGAATAATGGAAAATTTGGCAATCCAAAGATAAAGAAAAATTACAAAAAATCCCCATATCATAAATCATATAGATCATATTCTCTAACTGTTTTGTAACAAAACTAGAATTTAACATGAAAAAAGCCAAAAATGATCAATTCATTTTAAAATTAAAAATAACCACAGAGTAATCAAGTAACTTTTCAAATAAATGAGATGTCAGAATTGAAATTACAAATGTTTAGAAATAAATAGTAATGAGAATGACATATATAAAAAAGCTGTTTTGTGTCCTATGTTACTTGTAGTGCAATACATAGTCTTCAACTGCATTTATTAGAAAACAAGAAAAAGTGACTTCATGGTGATTGATCACATGTGTCTATACTCTCTTCCTACCCAAACCACATTAAGATGACAGTAAAGGCATCAACATGCTGTTGATTGACAAGGACAGAGAGAAGAAAACATTAGCTGAGAAGTTTCAGGGTCTTTTGCAGAGTTGAAAAGCACCTGGTTTAACTGAATAAAACCAAATCCTTTGCCGTGGAGTTGATTTTGACTTATAGTGACCCTACAGGACAAAGTAGAACTGCCCCATAGGGTTTCCAAGGCTATAATCTTTTCAGAAGCAGACTGTCACATCTTTCTCCCCTGAACCAGCTAATGGGTTAGAATCGCTGACCTTCTGGTTAGCAGCTGAGTGCTTTAACCACTGCACCACCAGGGCTCTTTATTTAACTGAATAGTATATATTATTACCTAAGGGCCTAAAGACAATGATCACAACAAGCTTGGCTCTAAATAACACCAGGGGCTGTGAAAGGTGGGACTGAGTCATGGGACTGGCAAAGGGACATGATTTGAAGGTCTCTGGTGGTACAGTGGTTAAAAGCTCAGCTGTTAACCAAAAGGCCAAAAGTCAGATCCACCAGCTGCTCCTTGGAAACCCTATCAGGCAGTTCTACTCTGTCCTACAGGGTAGCTATGAGTTGGAATTGACTTGAGGGCAATGGGTTTGGTTTTTGGTTTTAGCTCTAGTGGTGCAGTGGTAAAGCATTAGGCTGCTAACCAAAAGGTTGGCAGTTAGAATCCATCAGCCACTCCTTGGAAATCCTATGGGGCAGTTCTCCTCTGTCCTGTAGGGTCACTATGAGTTGGAATCAACTCGACAGCAATAAGTTTGGTTTTTTTTTTTATACAGATACAACGAGAACGCTCCTTAGAAGCAAAGATGATGAGACTTCGACTCACTTACTTTGGACACGTTATCAGGAAAGACCAATGGCTAGAAAAGAACATCATGGTTGGTAAAGTCTGCAAAGGCAGAGGAGACTCTCAGTGAGATGGAGGACAGCAAGAACAGTGTAGAGCAGGAGAGCAGGGAACAGGACTGAGAACAGGCAGATTAATAGCCTGACACTGCTTCTCAGAATGCCAGCAGTCAGATCAAGGGCTCCTCCAGGCAAAACCTGAACTATGGAAGCTAACATTTGGGGCCCTCTCAACAAAATGGCATTTTACAATCCCTGCACCATACAAGGATTTCATTTTACTTGGATCCATAAACAACACCCAAGGAAGCAGTGGTCAAGAAATCAAATGACATATTGCATGGGGAAAATATGCTGCAAAAGACATCTTGAAAGGGTTAGAAAGCATAGAAGTCACCTTGAGGACTAAGGTGTGCCTGACCCAAGCCATGGTATTTTCAATTGCCTTATATGCATGTAAAATCTGGAAAACAAATAAGGAAGACCAAAGAAGAATTGATGCATTTGAATTATGGTGTTGGTGAAGAATATTGAATATACCATGGACTGCCAGAAGAATGAACAAGTCTGTCTTGGAAGAAGTACAGCCAGAATGCTCCTTAGAAATGAGGATGGCGAGACTTTGTCTCACGTACTTTGGACGTGTTATCAGGAGGTTCCAGTCCCTGGAGAAAGACATCATGCTTGGTAAGGTAGACGATCAGCGAAAAAGACGAAGACCCTCAACAAGATGGATTGACACAGTGGCTGCAACAATGGGCTCAAACATAGCAACGATTGTGAGGATGGCACAGGACCAGGTAGTATTTCATTCTGTTGTACGTTTATGGGGTTGCTATGAGTCAGAACTAACTTGACAGTACCTAACAACAACAACAACAAGCACCATACAATAAAGTCCATCATTTGACAAGGTTGCCATGTACACAAACCTGCCAGTCAACATTTTAGTGTCTAAGTCTTGAATATGATGGGATAGCCAAGGATCTTCAAACATTTGGCATAATCCTCCTATGCGAAGAGAAAACTCCCCTAAAAACATGAAAGGATTCTAAAATAATGAGGCGAGAGCAAAAGGAAATTTCAAAATAACTATTATAATCTGAGCGATAAAAGAAAATATTATGTTGATAAACTATGAAAAGGTATAATCAACAGATAAAGATGATCTCTTGGCAATTGAAAGTACACTATAGAAATGAAAATTCAGTAGAAGAACTGGAAGAGAAAGTTAAGGAAATCTCACAGAAAATAAATGAAAGAATAAATAAACAAATACATGGAAAATGGGGGGTGGGTGAGAACACTGGAGGATCCTTTCTAGAATATGGTATCCCAATATGATGAGCTACAGATAGAAAAAAGGGAAAAAAGAGGGGAGAAAATTTAAAAAAAAAAAAAAATTCCCAAACTTTAAAGACACAGCCACAGATTGAAAAGGCCCATCATAATGAGTGAGAAAGATTCTCATCAACATCCATCATCAGAAAATCTCAAAATGCTGGTGGTAAAACGAAGATGCAAAAGTTTTTAGAGAGAAAAACTAGGTGATAAACCAGGAAATGAGAGTGAGAATCATGGTGGACTTCTTAACCTCAATACTAGGTGATTGAAGGTAGCAGAACAATGCCTTCAAAATTAAGGGAAATGATTTTCAAACTGGAGTTTCATATCCAACCAAGCTATCAATTAAACATAAGCCTAAAACAGAAGTATTTCAGATACATAAGTATCTCCCATTTGCCTTTTTTGGTGAAAATTTTGGAGGATGTGCTTCAGCAGAATAAGAGTAGTATGAAAAATAAAAGTACGAGATCCAGGAAACAGTGGATTTTATGTAGGAAAACAGGGAAAGGAAGTCCCTAGGCAAGAGCTATGCAATTGACCTATAGAGCAACCAGTCCTGATGGAGCAGGGGCTGGAGAACCGTGGTGGGAAAATCATCGGGACAGAAATGGAGTGAAAAAGTGATTTGTTGTGCTTTAGTGTTTGGAAAAGAATGAATAACAGATTTCTGACAGATCGCTTAGAAAATCACAGCCTTAGATACATAAACTACTAACCAAAAGAAAAAAGTGAGACATATACTAATTCCAGGAAAAACATAACGTTGCATAAGAAAGAAAATACTACCCAGCTCAACAGGAAACTATCTTTATACTGTCATAATAGTGTAAATACTGACCATAAACCAAAATTATAAAAGGATGTTGGTTGTATGGAGTCTGCATGACAGAGCAAAGAATATAAAGCAAAAATGAGTTGATAATACCTAAAACTGATAAATCAATAAATAGCAATAAAGGCATCCTCTAGTGATACGATAGTAAGGATCAAATGAAAGAGTGAAAGATTTGACAGTGGTTGCCTGTAATCAGAACTGGAATGTGTGGAGGTGCGCGGTGGAGGGGACTGTTGCTTTTTTTTGCTTATTAACTTTTTACTGCGATTTGATTTCTTGAAATCTTTGTGCTTGGATTGTTCTGTTAATGTTTTGTATTAATTTTAAAAAGGAAAATAAAGGTGTAAGCCTTAAACTTAAAACACTAGAAAAAAAGATAAAAATCCTAATGAAAGTAGAAGAGAAGTATTAATAAAAATGACAGGTGAAATAAAATACATAATAAATAATATAAGCAAACTTGATCAATAAAACCAAAAGCTATCTTACGTGCTAACAGATATTTTGCAAAATATTTATTAATTTTAAAAGGAAAATAAATGCATCAGCATTAAACTTAAAAAGCTAGAAAAAAACAAAACAGTTAAAGTGGGAGAGGAAATATTAATGCTTATCAAACAAAAAGAAAATAAAAAACAAATAATAAAAGCAAACTCAATCAATAAAACCAAAATCTAGTTCTCTAAAAAGCCAATGCAATAGTAAACCTTGGGCCAAGTCAGATCAAGAAAAAGGAGAGACCAAGAAAATAAGCACAAGCAATATTAGGAATAAGAAGGAGTTCATAACTATCAAAACAGAAAATGAAAGCAACTGTAAGAGGATAATATATACAACTTAGTATCAAAAAATGTCAAAATCTAGATGAAATGGATGAGCTTTTAGCAAAATCAGGAGTTAGAGACATAACTAGATCTGTAACCAGTGAAGAAATTGAACAGGTGACACCAAAGTATATGCAAAGTTCAGACAATTTTGAAAGTCAGTTCATTCAAGGTCCAAGAAAAAGAATTCCTATAATAGTACCAAAAAAGAAAACTGTGACCAACTTCACTAGTAATATACTGTAAAAATGCACCAGAACATTAGCTAATCAAATCCAGCATTATAGTAAAATAAGTGTCCTCGTGATCAAAGTAAAGGTTATTTAAAAGCAAAAACAAAAATGGGAACTTAACAGTAACTCAAAATTAGAAAAATATTAATATAATTTATTACCTTCAGTTTAAAGTAGAAAATAGCATAATAATTGCAGTAGATGATTTTTTTAAAAACTTATTTTAACTCATCATTAATCAAGTTTTTAGTTGGGAACAAAATAAATTTTATTAAATTGATAAAAGTTATCTATCAAAAACATGCAGCAAACATCATACTTAATGGTGAAATATTTTAAACAGCTCCATTTATGCAGGAATAAGGCAAAAATGCCTGTTAAAACATGTATTATTCAACACTGTTTTAGAAGTTCTAGTCAACACTCGAGATAGATAAATAAAATAAAAGGGACAAATACAAAAAAGTAATAGACAAACATTACTTTTATTTAATATGGTTGTCTACAATCATACAATTTGTTCATAATTTGTTTACAGATTGGAAAACTACAACTAATAGAGCTACATCATGTTGAAGAATATAAGAATAAGCAAACCCATATACCAGAAGAAGTTAATAGTTATAAAACACAATGGAAAAGGTTCCCTTCCACAAACAACAAAGGCAAAAGTCATGATTTACCAAAGTACATGCTTCAGAGCCCTGGTGGCACAGAGGTTAAGAGGTATGGCTGCTAACCAAAAGGTTGGCAGTTTGAATCCCCCAGCTGATCCTTGGAAACCCGATGGGACGGTTCTACTCTGACTATAGGGTGGCTAAGATTTGGAATCGACTCAATGTCAGTGTGTTTGGTTTTTGATCTTTTGGACACTTCAGTGAAAATGTGGAAGCCCTATAATCATACAAGAACTTCTGAAGGAATTAAAGGAAGACCTAAATAAATGGAAAGATATACTTTATTTCTGGATAAGAAGAAACAATAACATATATATTCTCTTCCAAATTATTTTATAAATTAAGTCCAAAGTCAATCAATAATTCTCATTACCCACATGGCTGAATCCTTCACCTTCTTCAAGTTTTGCTCAGTGTCCCCTTCTCAATGAGGCCTTTCCACATCACTCTATTCAAAACTGCAAACTGCTCCCTCACCCAAGCACTCCCGGCTTCCCTTAAGAGCACTTCTATTTGTTTTTTTTCTTTTTTCTAGAGCCTGCATGCCTTCTAATGACCAGATAATTATTTATTGTATTTATTGTTTATTGCCTGCCTTATTCTGCTAGAATGTAAACTCCACAAAGGCAGGAATTGTTGTCTGTTTTATTCGATGAGGTATTCCAAATGCTTAGGCCAGTGCCTGACATAATTAAGTTACTCCAACAAACATTGCAAATATTTTTCTGACAGACTGTCAACTGTCTTTTTAACTCTGTTTTTCATGTATTTGCCACATGGAAGTTTGCAGTGTAATGGATTGCTTTTGTGTGGCCTTTGCAGCCATGGTCTTGTAACTCCCACTCAAGTGACTGGGAGTGACTGTGTGATAGGGCGCACTAAACGGATTGGTCAGTTTTGCCATCCTGCTGGGTTTGAAAAGAGCCACCCCAGAGGTGGGGAAGAGAAAAGCCCAACACCACCAAGGAAGAACAGCCAGGAGGCAACACGTCCTTTGGACCTGGAATCCCTGTGTTGAGAGCTCCTGGAACCAGGCAACAGTGACAGAGGGAGTTGTAATGCAGGACAGACCCGCACGACAGACCTGTAGGAGACAGAACAGTGAGTGAGCTTCCAAGGAGAGGCGTGCCTGTGAGCACGGCTGGGAAGAGGCTGTCCTGATGGAAGAACTGTATCCCTGAGTGTTCCTGAGCCTGAATTGTAACCTGTTACTTCCCTAATAAACTTCACAACTGTGAGTATTGCCTGTGAGTTCTGTGTTTCCATTGCAATGAATTATTGAACCCAGTAGAGAAGTAGAGAGTGCCGTGAGAGGGATGGCTGGTGTCAGAATTGGTAAAGATGGTGGAGAGAGGAGGCTTGTCTGACCTCTGCTTCATAGGAATCAGCCTTGGGCTGTTGATCTTGATTCTTCTTCCTCCTTGTGAAGTTAGAGGTCAGACACCACCCTCACGCCGTTTTTACAGAAGTTAATTTTTTATTTGTTTGTTTGTTTTTAGTAGTAAAAATCTTTCAAATTTTACTTCTATGGTTTCTGAATTTTATGATTTTTTTGTGTCAATCCATGATTATATAATAATCATTTATATTTTGGTCTAGTACTTTGTTTTTAAATTTTTTTTAAAAAATGTATTGAATTAAAATAAGCTAAGAGGATTTTTAAAATTGGAAACTAAAAAATTCTTCTGGACGAATAAACATACAAGTAAGATCCAAAATAATTTTTAAAAAGGAGAGAAAATGCAGAACTTGCCTAATAGATACTGAAACATAACAGAAATCTACAGAAATTAAACGGTATGAAGATGTGTGAGAATAGAAAAAATAATCAATGGAGCATAATAGAAAAACCAGAATCTGACTCATGTACAATGGGAATTGAGTGTACAATTACGGAGAAGAGACAGATGATTTAATAAAATTATTGCTGGGATAATTGATTATCCAGCTAGGGGAAAAAGAAATCCCTTTTTTGCATGATAAACAAAAAATTCCAGATGAATTTAAAAATAAAATGTGTTTTAAAAACCAAAGTGCTAGGCCAAAATGAAAAAGATTACTATATAACCTTGGAATGACAAAGTCATGGAATCCAGGAGCCATAGAGGAAAAAATTTGATACATTTTACTACTAAAAACAAAGACAAAAACAAAGCAAACACTAACTTCCATACGGCAAACACACCATAAAAAGACAGTTGACAGCCCGTCAGAAGAATATTTGCAGTCTTCATAGGACGAGGGATAAACATCAAAACAACACAAGGAGTTTCAGCAAATTAATAAGTAGAAGTCAAACAACCCAATAGAAATGAAATTGCCAAAGGATAGTACAAGAAAATAGATGTGTGAGCGTGGTCCTTGGACCTAACTCAGCATCAAAAAACAGCCCATGAAAAATTGCCATAACGACAAACAGCTAAATGGCTAACAGTTGAGGAGATATATCCAAGGCACAGAACATCACTCATTTGTAGGAGGCAGCCACCATCATTTTATAAGCACAATGCCTGGAAAGGTGTTACAGATACATAATGCTGACAGTGCTTTAAAAATCCCTATCCTCACTGAGCTCCTTACCATTGAGTCAATTCCAACTCATAGCGACCCTATAGAACAGAGTAGAACTGCCCTGTAGGGTTTCCAAGGAGCGGCTGGTGGATTCAAACCACTGACCTTTTGGTTAGCAGATGAGCTCTTAACCATCACAGCTCCATCCTCACTGAAGCCATCCTAAAATGTAACACCGCTAGTTAATCCCATGGAAAGAGAGCCCAGCCCATGAGAAAAGTACTAAGATTCTTACTGCTTCTGGCTCTTTAGCCTCAGGACATTGTCCTCTTATATATCTCTTTCCCATCAAAAACTGCTCACCAAAATCATGATATATTAAGGGTGCAGTTGAAATACCACTGGAGAAAAAGCCAGAAGAATCTGGTTCCATTTTTAAAGCGACAATTTATTACAGATGACTTTTGGAATGTTATCAACCTCCTTTCTTTCATTTGCAAAATGGTGACAGAGTCCTTCCCCTGCCCATCTGCACCCTGGGGCTGTTGTGAATGTTAAATCACATGATAGCACTTTGGAAACAGCTACACTGTAAGGAGAGCTGGTGGCACAGTGGTTAAGTAAGTGCTCAGACGCTAACCAAAACGTCTGCAGTTCGAACCCACCAGTCACTCTGCTGGAGAGAAGACTTGGCAATCTGCTCCTGTAGTGATTAAAAAACCCTTTGCTGACAAATTGATTCTGACTCATAGTGACCCTATAGGACAGAGTAGAATTGCCCCCATAGGGTTGGTTTCCAAGGAGCAGCTGGTGGACCTTTTGGTCAGCAGCCAAACTCTTCACCACTGCACCGTAGAGATTACAGCCTAGAAAACCCTATGGGGCAGTTCTACTCTGTCACATAGGGTCGCTATAAGTCAGAATTGACTCAATGACAATGAGTTTGTTTTTTGAAGATGGCAAAAGGCATCTTTAGAGACTGCAATTTGTTGTCTAACGACAGTTTGAAGAGAGTCGAGATACATTTGTTTTTCTGGTTTTATACACAGAAAAACTGGAACATGAAGAAGTAACTAAGTTTACACAGTGGATCACTTTTCATTTGTATATTTTTCTCTAGACTACTCTAATAGGGCTCATATTCATTAACATAACAAAAGGAAGCCAGTTATTATATCCTTACCCTTGAAATAACCACATTTTAATTTGGAAGGTTTTGGTTTTTGTTGTTAGCTTCTTTTTTTCAGGGTATAATATTACCAAGCTAAAAGCATGTGAGTAGGGACAAGGGTATCAGTCTGTTTTATAGCATTAGGAAAATCGTTCTTTCTTTATTGACAATCGGATTCACATCTTGGAAGGGGCTTTCTGAGCCCAGGGTGAGTAATTTATCATTAACTGGAGGGAAAGAATAGAGAATAAATTACCCAATTGATGGTAACATTTTCCATACTTACATGCCCTAGTTAAGCACACTCCTGGGCCTGGCATATTTTCGTAAATCATCAGCTGTGTATATCCATTAATAAATAAACGACATGTAGAGAGGTGACAGCGGTGCAAGTTAGAAATAGGCTGTCTAGGCCCTGGGGGTAGGGGAGGAATAGAGACATGTGGCTTTGATATGCCAAACCATGGTGGTGACAGTAACCACTTCATGGCCAAGCAACGCGGAATCCTTTCACATGAACCAGGTTGAAGAAGTCGGTAAACCTGGAGTTCTAGATCACGGGCCAAGGAAGAAGATCTAAAACAGTGCTCCTCAACTTTAATGTACATATGAATTGCTGAGGATCTTGTTTAAATGAGGAATCCTTTGGTGGTTCAAACCCACCCAGAGGTGCCTTGGAAGACAGGCCTGGTGATCTACTTCCAAAAGTTCACAACCTTGAAAACCCTGTGGAGCAGTTCTACTCTGAGTCAGAAGCGGACTTGGAGGCAACAAATAACTTGTTAAAATGCAAATTCTGTTTCAGGCATGTCTGGAGCAGTAGGGTATGAGATTCTGCACTTCTAACAAGCTCCCAGTTGATGTCAACACTGCTGGTTTGGGGGCAACACTTTGAGTAGCACTTGCAGTCCTTAAAGAACAAAAGAGGAAGGAAGGTAGACCACAGAGGCATTCAAAGGAACTTAGAGCCACTCAACTTCATTTTGAAATGAAAGAAACACAAATTAAAACGAACAGAGGGCATGTTCCATCTACCAGTTTTGCAAAGCAAACAAAGATTTGATGTTACATAGTAGGAGAGAGTGTTGGGTTCTCTTATGCATCATTGGTTGGAATGCTAAGAAATGTACCTTTGAAGGAGGGAATTTGGCTATATCTATTACTGTTAACCAAAAAATTCAGCAGTTTGAAACCACCAGTGGCTGCTTGGGAGAAAGATGTGGCAGTCTGCTTCCATAGAGGTTTACAGCCTTGGAAATTCTCTAGGGTCTCTATAAGTTGGAATCAACTCAACAGCACTGGGTTGTTAAAACTTAAAAGGCACAGCATTTTCATGTCTGCAAATTTATCTTACGAATATACTTACACACATGTGCAAAAACATAGTCTACCCTTTCTGTACAAAGATATATATATGTGAATATATTTATATGATAGAACGTACATGAAATATCTCTGGAAAGCCACAGAAGAATGAAATACCAGCATATTTGACAGAGGAGCGTGTTTAAGGAACTAAGGTCTTAGAATGGAAGGAGACTCACTGCTCACTTTCATACTGGGTTTTTTTTTTTTTTTAACCCTACGCATAAATTACAGGTATTCCTCGGGTTACGAATGACCGACTTACGGACAACTTATACTTAAAAATGGTCTGCCATAAAGCCTACTATATTAAGAAACAGAGTTAAATACAATGGTTCATAATAACACACGCACGCACTACTTTGTGACGCTCGTGAAAACATTGCGCGGGTTCAGAAATGTTTAAGTGTTTTGTATGCATTAAAAAAAACACCAAACACGTTGCCCTCAAGTTGATTCTGACTCATAGCGACCCTATAGGACAGAGTAAAAGTGCCCCATAGGGTTTCCAGAGAGTGGCTGACGGGTTCGAACTGCCGACATTTTGGTTAGCAGCTGAGCTCTTAACCGCTACACCACCAGAGCTCCTTTATATGCTTAGAACAGAAAAACGTACTATATCCGAAGACAAACATTTAACTAAGAGACGCTAAATAAGAACCGTATGTACCTGTTCCAACTTAAACCTACAAATCTGACTTAAAGACAGATTTAGGAGCAGGAGTGGATCTAGTTCATAATCCGGGGGCTGCCTGTAATTTTTCTTTTAGTTAAAAAAAAAAAAAAAGAGTGGGCTGCGTGTTATGGGGAAAGTAATTTAGAAAGGCTCATGAAAGTAAGAACGAGTAGCAGTAGCAAGGGGTGATGCTGTTTCTTTTCCCTCTGAAGGCCACACTGAGGTAGCAGCCGTCATTGTCCACTCATAACAACAGCTGTCCAGAGGTTTCCCGGGTCCCTCACTGCCTGCACTGGGCTCCCTGGATCACCCGGACGTCATTATGTGCTTCTGGGCACTCAAGGTTTCTAGGAAAAGATATTTATCCAGGCCATCTTAAGAAAAAGGCAAATTTATTGTAAGCATATGTCATGCTCAGCCATCCCCTGTATGACTATGGAGGCTTGCCTGTTACTATGATGCTGAACAAATTTCAGCAGAGCTTCCAGACTAAGATGGACTAGGAAGAAAGGTCTGGTGATCTACTTCTGAAAAACAGCTAATGAAAAGCCTATGGATCACAACGGTCTGATCTGCAACCGTTCATCGGGATGGCTCAGGAGCTGGCAGTGATGTGCTCTGCTTTGCATGGGGTCGCCATGAGTTGGAGTTTGACTTGAGGGCAGCTAACAACAATGTATGTAGAATGAACTACAACTAGAACATCTTCAGTTACCAACGCTGTCCTAGAAAGCAGTCTCATAGTCTTTCTGAATCTCTGTCTCCAAGTGTAGCTTTGTCTGTCTGTCTCTTTCTATCTCTATTATATGCCAGCATCCCCATCAACAGGCATCCTTAGCCTGGGACCTGTATCTTTTCTCTTGCTTCTGCTACTTGAAATTATGTACTGCTCATGACTTGGAGTTCCCTCGTGCCCTGATTCTACCTCATATAGCCTTTCAGTTTCTGATTCTGAAAGGTTATTTGATTCTTTTTCTATTTCCTAATTCCAGATCCCAAGAGATGGACTCTGATTGGACCAGCTTGGCCATGTTATGACTCGCTGACTGCCCCAGAAGTCGCTGCCTTGGGCAGGTGTTTCTCCCTTGTCCCACCACCAGGGAAAGCGAAAGTCACAAGGCCATATGGCTCCTGTGTCCCCTGCAGGGGGTGCTGGTTTGGCTGTTTCATATGAAAGGGGTTTTAGATAGAGTACAGCCCTGGTGGCCCCGTGGTTAAGAGCTACGTTTGCTAACCAACAGTTTGAATCCACCAGCTGATCCTTGGAAACCCTATGGGGCAGTTCTAGTCTGTCCTACAGTGTCGCTATGAGTTGGAATCGACTTGACCTCAACGGGTTTGGTTTTTTTGTTTTTGTTTTTAGATTGAGTAGACGCCATGACTGACATTTCTTATACAGATCCTCCTCCAAACCCATTTCTTTCTTAGAAACCCAGGCCTGAGATCTAAGAATGGATAAGATTTGATTACTAGCTGTCTTCATGCCATGTTACTTCTTACCTTTCTGCTCATGAAATCGACCATTTCTCCCCAAATCAGCCCTCCCACAGTCTTCCTGAACTACCTTCTGTGTATCGAGTCCTGCTGCAGTCTGCATTCATGCACTAAATGACCACTCGGAGGCGCTGTGCTCCGAAAACCCCAGGAGGTCTTTGGCCATGGTGGGTTGGCCCAGCATCAGTTTTCTTCCGACTCCTCCACGGAACTCGTTCCACGTACAGACCCCACACATAATGAGAGGGGTATCATTTTCCCATTTACTAAAATATTTACAAAATTCGGAAAGCATCACACCCCGGAGGCTGAGAAGAACAGCATGCCTGTGAATTCCTGAGAGAAAAACATACTGTTTTTTTTTTCAACTGTGGTTCTTCGTAACTCGCTAACTTAGCAAAGTACAGAAATGAAGGGAATAGAGGAAGACTTTTACAGCTGCATGTTTTTCAATACTGGATTTGAACAAAACAATTTACAGGGTTCCCCCCACCCACCCACCCACCCACCCAATTTAGCATATACCATAGTCCAAGGTGACCATATAGTTTTGGCACAATTCTTTCTGATTGATGACCCCCCCACTCCATTCTCTGCAGAGAAATGAGACTGGGAACTCAGGAATCTGCAAGGACTCTAGTGTCCCAGAGCAGCGTCTCCAGCTTCCCCTCAATCTGCAAAAAAGCTTGGGGAAAAGTGATGTCTGGTCTCTTTATTCTAATGCTGTTGGCATCTCTGCCATCATGCCCACAGCACCTGTTCAATGTTTGCAAAAAATTAGGGATTCTCAATGGATGAAAACTTTGGCTCCTTCCATGACCACCTAGGGGAGGCTCTTGAATGAGCTGTCTGTGTTCCTGTTTATCACGTTCCTTCTGGCCCTCATGTTACCAACCTGTCAGGTGCAACTCTTCTTCTCTTCCTTGGTGGCTTTAAAAATTATTTTTAAATAAAATATTAGTGTTTAGATCGGTGGTGACACAAGATGGAGCATAGGCTCCAATTAGCTTTTAACCAAAGCTGGAGAAGGTTCAACCCAGCTTTAAGACATCAGAGGCAAATTACGTCCCTGTCCCTCCAGGCAGAGAAAAAGGGATTTCAGCTTGGTCTGCTAACAGAGAGCCAGCCTAAATGGTAGAAAACCCAAAAAAGGAGGAGATATGCAGCATGCAGTAAAGAGCATTTGGAGAACAAAGGCTGTTCTCAAAACATAGGCCAACCTTCCCTCTTCCTTCTGACTCATGCACGTCCCTGAGAATGAGTTACCAGCCAGCCATGCTGGCTGCAAAGAGAAATCCTATTACGGGAGCATAGTCACCTCTCTCTCCTCTTTGTCCAACACTCTAAACATGGAGAAATGTAGCTGTGATTGTATGTTCCTTGTTAACACGAGAAAATCATAATGTCAGATCCTGCTGTCCAAACTAAAGCCCAATAGTTCTAGTGTTAATACAGAGAATATAATGTTTAAAGATTTCAGTGAGGCCTGATGAAGACAGAGCTTAAGCTACGTTCCTGTGAACTGATGTTTCAGCAGCTTTAGTTTTCAAACTTCTAAGAAGCAGCTAGATTTAATAATAATAATAATAACAATAAATAGTAATACTATTTTTAAAATATCACCAGTCCTTTCTCTTTCTCTCTCCCCACTTGTCCACAATCTTTATCTTATGTTAGCATTGTTGTTGTTTTATTCTTCTTTCCTTATCTCTGTTACGGTTTTTCCTTTTTCTCTAAATTTTCCTGAAGAGAGGTAGATCAGTGGAAAGACACAAAGACAGTGAAACAAAAGTCAGAAAACCATCTTGGACGTGGAAGGAGAGTATTGACTGGAACCAAGGTGAGTGCAGAGGACACAGTAGGCTCTCTGAGAGAAGAATCAATACTGATGAGAGTCTGATCTGGCTGGGATTTTGTTAATGAAGTACTCCCCTCCCCACAGCCACAGGAAGAAGATGAATTGGAAATGGTAGCTCACTTCAGGCCAATCTGTTTCAAGTATTTTTCCCCATACAACCTTCAAAAAAAGGATGCAATTTGCCTGGATGGGACCCTTCCTTCTGGGCTACCATCCCCTTGGCAGTTTGGTATACCAGATACCTAGTATACCCTGCAAGCCCACCTTCCACTCAATTTGACCAAATGGCAATTTTCTGGGAATCTCATTTGCTTATGAGTTTCTGATTCAGGGGCACAAGGAAAAAGAGTTCAAAGCTGGCACTTGGATAGGTGACATGCATACATCTTATGTTAGAGATATGATCAGTTGGATCCCAATGAATGGGTGTTGGTAGTAGAGAAATAAGCATTAGTGGTTGGGGAGAAGTTGTGACAAATAAAAGTTCCCATTCTTTGTGTTATGAGGACTGGGTTTTACAGCCGTCTTGTTGTTAACTAGCTGAGTGCTCTTGGGCAAATAATGTAACAGCTCTATGCCTGGATCTCAGTGGCAGTGATGGTTCAATGGTAAAATTCTCACCTTCCATGTAACTGGGTTCGCTTCTGGTGCCTCTTGCACAGCCACCACCTGTCTATCAGTGGAGGCTTCCATGTTGCTGTGATACTAAACAAGTTTTAGTGGAGCTTCCAGACTAAGACAGACTAGGAAGAAAAGTTTGGTTAACTACTTCCAAAAATCAGCCGATGAAAAACGTATGATCACAATGACCTGATCTGCAACTGATCATGGGGATGGTACAGGACCAGCATTTTACCTGAGGGCCAACTCAAGATGGCAAATAACAACAACATGCCTGTATATCAACTGGAATACACCCTAAAAAATCTTTGAATTCTTTTCTAGGTTTTTGATTCTATGTCACACTGACCCTTGAGGTCAGGGAGGCTCAAAGGATGAAGATAGGGTTATTTGCATAAGAAACAAAAATGACTGGAAACAGTTACTTATTTCTAATTCACAGCATTGGGTGCCAGGAGATGCCATTGACCATTTTACATGAGATTCCTCAATGATGGGGACATTTCTTATTTCACCTATTTTATGTTTCATTTTTTGGATATCTTTAAAAATCTTTCTTCTTTTTTCCATCTCCTACACACAACTACCACCTCAATGGTATTTTCTCACAAAATAAGCCCTCATGTGGCCCCCACGCAGTGTGAAAATGCCTTCATCTGAACAAACACTTACACAGCAGGTAAATTCCATCTCTATTGGATGGGAGATTTCGTACTTGCTTTCTCTTCAAGAGTTCTATTAATAATGACACAGACCAATTTCCTTTCCATTATTTTTTCTTCCTTAAGCTCCCAGAAATAGTGGAAGCAAGAAACACAATTCTAGGGGGAATGTAGTCCCAGCAAATGCTTTTAGGATTTACATTTTTCCCTAAATTTATTTAATCATTAATGGTAGATGTCTTGTAGTGTGGAAGAAAAAAATTCTGAGTAATCAGTGACCCTCTGGAAAGGTTAAAATCTATTCATGATGAATATCTATTGAACAGTTATTGTATGTACATCACTGTAATAGGCACTATGGAGGAACATGAAAAAATCTGTACGTAGCAGTGGCAGAGCCCTCTAGTCTTCTATCCAATATCCTTTAATCATTTTTCTCACTCTCCACCCATTAGCCCACCATTAGCAAATTATGTCAGCCCTATCTTCAAAATAGGTACAAAATCAAATCCCTTCTCGCCATCTTCACTGTCAGCACCCTGGACCGGGAACCCATTATCTTCTACTGGATTATAGCAACAGCCTCCTAACTGGCCTCCCAGCTTCTCCAACAGTCTGTTCTCTACAAGGAGCTACAGTGATCCTTTTAAGCCAAGCTAGCTCAAAATACTACTCTTCTTAAATCTCACCAATGGCTTCCCATCTGATTCCCTGGAAAAGACATTGTCTTAGTGTCCCTAATATCTGGCCTTTCACTGCTTCTCTGACTTCATCTCATACTCGAACATATTGTTACTCCAACATACCAAACGCCCTCCTGCCTCAGGGCCTTTGAATTTGCTGTTTCTTTTGGCTAGAATATTATTCCCTCAGATATCTGCATGTCTTGTTCTGAAATTTCCTTCAGGTCTCTACTGAAACTCTACCTGAAAAGTAAAGGCTTTCTTGACTATTAGTTTACTAGTTTCTTTGCCTATTTACTTTCTCCATACACTGTTAATGTGTGACCCATGATGTCAGGATCTTTGTCTATTTTTGTTCATTGTTCTACTCCTAGGACCTGGAACAGTGCCTAGTGCAGAGAATACGCTCAATAAGTATTTGTTAAACCAATTTTATCCATTTTCCTCACTAACAGATTATAGGGTTTACTCAAGACAGTAATATACCCATCTGAAAGACCGCATTTTCACAGCCTGCCTTGTGTCTAGGGGTGGTTGATAAGACGTAAGTTTATGTCTTTGGGTGGGTGGTGCTTTGGAAGAGCCCTATAAAAGGGAGTGACTCCTCTAGAAAGCATATTCTTTTGTTCTTCCCTATTTCCTCCTCTTACTGCCTGGAATGTGAACTTGATGGCTGAAATTCCAGCAGCCATATTGTGTCAATGAAGAGACTTCCAACAATTATAGCTGCAGGCTTAAGATGGTGAAGCAGAAAGGTAGAAAGAATCTGGCTCCCTCGTATAGGTACCAGTTCTGAACTGCTTACCTTCTTCTTTCTTTATACCAAGAGAAAAGACACTGCCACCTTGTTTAAGTCACTGTTACTTCAGATCTGTTACGAGCACACAAATGTAATTCCTAATTTATAAAATGGCCATTTTCTTTCAGAAGCTTATATCCACTTAAGAATAAAAGATATAAATTCAAAAGTATCTAAATATTAATTATGAGGCAAGACAAAAGTACAAGAAATGGACATAATAAATTGCCACAGAATGGTATTGCATGTAATGTTATAAATTCAGAAAAGGCAAGGAAGTGGTCAGTTAGCAGCCGAGTGCTTAACTCTTGCACCACCAGGGCTCCTTGGTCTAGATTTAGACGTATTTAAAGTGTCAGACCAATAACTTAATGAAGATGCCTAGTAGCAACCAACAGTACAGAAGTGGAGCTTGGGAAAGAAGTCAGGATTGCAGACGTAGGTGGAGACATTCCCCCTGGAAGCTATATTCATAATGAATTAGGCAGCTGGAGACAGTTGCAGTTATAGTTGGAAGAAGAGAATGTAGTAAAAGAGATAGGCAGGGACCACTGAGTTGGTAGACAACCAGAAGTTCAAGGGGGCCAACAGAGAGTGGTTTCAAGAACGAGGGGATGGACAATTATGCTGAAAATAAAACAAAACAACAACTACATTGAAACCACTGAAAGGCAAAAAAGATGGAAACTAGGAAAGAGGACTGGATTTGGCACTTAGCTCACCAGGGAGTTTTGTGAGAGCAGCTCATGGTGGTGAGAAGTTAGACTACTGGTGGCAAGGGAGCAAATGAAGGTGAGAAAAGGCAGCTGCAGGGATAAGTCGTAACAAGGAGAGTTTGGCAATAAGAAGGGAGACTATAGCTTGACAGGTAAGAGGGTTAAACAAATTTTTGTTTTATTTTGTGTTCTGAAAAGAGAGGCGCTTCCTTATGTTTGAAGATAAAGGTGAAGAAATCAATAGACATTGATGATGTGGGAAAGGAAGGAGATTAACGCAGAATCAATAAAGAAGACCTTTTTCTCTGAAGCTGGAGAGAACATTAAGGGACCAGAAGTGAAGATATTTTCAAGGTGGAAGACAAAGGAGTTTCTTTGGAAGCGGACTGGTTTATCCATTAAATAAGAGATGGACTTTAGTTGAGAACTCAGGTAGAGGAAGATGGAATTAGATCAAGAAGGGTGGAAAAGATTTTCTGTGGCCACTGGGAGTATGTTTGCGGTGTGATTAATTACTTTTGTGCGTGGGCTTTCTAGCCATGGTCTTGTAACTCCCACCCAGGTGATTGGGCGAGACTGTGCGATAGGGAAACTGTGCTCCACTAAGGGGATTGGTCAGTTTTGCCTTAACAGAGAGCCAATTCCAGAGCAGAGAGGAGGATCCTACCACCACCAAGGAAGAATAGCCAGGAGCAGAGAGCACATCCTTTGGACCTGGGATCCCTGTGTTGAGAAGCTCCTGGAAGCAGGAGACCCAGAGAGAGAGAGAGACACCCAGCAGCAGGAGACAGAGCGGTGGGCTTTCTGGCCCATGGAGAGAGAAAGCTGAGTGCCTTTGGGGCGAGGCCTAGGGCCAAGGAGAGGCGTGTGAGCATGATTAGGGGCTGTCCTGATGGAAGAACTGTATCATGAGTGTTCCTGAGCTTGAATTATAACTGTTACTTCCCTAATAAACCCCATAATCAAGTGTATGGTCTGTGAGTTCTGTGTGGCGATTGCAATGAATAATTGAACCCAGTAGAACGTGCTGTGGGAGGGACAGTTGGTGCCACGGTTGGTAAAGATAGTGAAGAGAGGAGACACATCTGATCTCTGCCTCTTAGGAATCAGCCTTGGGCTATTGATCTTAGTTCTCCTTTCCCCTTGTGAAATTAGAGGAGAACAGACACCGCCTCTATGCCATTTTTACAGTGTTCTGGCAAACTTCGTTAGTGCTATAGTTACCAATTAGTGTGTGGTGACGGTCATGATGTTGGTAAAAAGGTAAGAATAGTAACTTCGAGCTGGAACAGGAAATCTAGTTGATGCTCAAAAGCCAACACTTAAATTAGTCTTAAACTTTAAGTTTTGTACATTCAGAATTATCTTTTAGGGGGTCACGAAAATGTGACCTCAGGGCAAGAACTGAAAACTTTCAGTGCTCTGTTTGTTTGTGATTCCTTCAAGCTGTGAAGCACTTTCCAAATCAATACAGATTCCTTAGTCAGATGAAGCTGAAAGACTCACAGCCAGAAATGACAGTGCACTCAGGAAGTCTACATAAAGCATAGATTTGAGGAAGCGACCTCCAGAGGACAGGCAAGTCCTGTCCAGCTGGCTTCTAAGTAGCAATGAAGCTACAATGTACACTCCAAGAGGGTGGGCGCTTTGTTTTCTTTACTGTTGTATTTCATGTATTCCCAGCACCTAGAACAGTGCAAGGCACACAGTAGACAGCCAACAAATATTTGTTGACTGGATGTTGAATGAATATATGAACAAGGGCAGTATCATGTACTATCTATGTACGAACAACTAGTTTTAGAATTGCTATTCAGCTTAAGAACATTTGTTTTTCTCTAATTGCAAGTTCAGTTAAACCATACACACACACACACACACACACACACATCTTGAATGGGCACTTACAATATCTTGTATATTTTAGGTATTTTCTTAAAGAAACCACACATTCCCTTCTTGAAGTGAGTAATCTAAGTGTTCCTCAGTGTCGTTCTAGGTGAGGGTAGTTTGTGCGAATTTTGAATTTTAGTTTTGCTCATGAGTTTCAAGAAAATTTGGAGAAGTACCCTACCACTTGTAATTTCTGGAAGAATTTACGTAGAATTGGCATTCTTTCATCTTTTAATGTTCAGTAGAATTCACTAATAAAGTCATTTTGGTCTGAGTTTTCTTTGTGGAAAGGTTGTTAACTACAAATTCAATTTGTTTAATAGAAGTAGGGCTATTTGTGTTATCTATTTCTTCATGAGTGCGCTTGTTAGTGTCCTTCAAGGGATTTGTCTATTTCATCTAAGTTGTCAAATTTATGGGCATTAAATTGTTAAGAATATTGCCTTATTTTCCCTTATGCCTGTAGGGCCTTTAGTGATATACTCTCATTTATCCTGATATTGATAATTCATGTCTTCTCTCTTTTATTCCTGATTACCCTGGTTATACATTTGTCAATTTTATTGATCTTATCAAAGAACTGGGTTTTGCTTTAATTGACATTTCTCCATTGTTTTTCTGTTTTGAATTTCACTCATTTCTTTTCTTTATTATTGTCTTTCTTCTGCTTACTTTGAACTTGATTTTCCATTTTGTTTCCAGTTTATTTAAGTCTAAACTAAGTTCACTGGGAGCTTTATCCTTTTCTAATACAAGCGTTTAGATCTACAAATTTCTCTCTAAAAGCTGCTTTAGCTCCAATCTACAAATTTTGGTATGTCATGTTTTCATTTTTATTCCATTCAAAATACTTTCAAATTTTTCTTATGATTTCTTTTTTGATCATTTTGTTATTTAGAAGAGTGTAGCATGATTTAGTTTCTAAATATTTGGAGATTTTGTAGTTCTCTTTCCTAATTTGATTCTACTGTGGCCAGAGAACGTACTTTGTTTGACCTAAATCCTTTTAAATTTATTGAGACTTGTTTTAGAGCCCAGAATAGAGTCTATGCTGATAAATGTTTCATACACGCTTGAAAAGAATGTTTTTCTGCTTTTGTTAGGTGGAGTTAAATGTCAATTAAACCAAGCTGATTGATAATGTTGTTCAAGCTTTCTATATTCTTACTGATTTTCTCCCCACTTGTTCTATCAATTATTGAGAGAAGGGTGCAGAAATTTGTGATTATAATGGTGAATTTGTCTATTCTCCTTTTAGTTCTATCACTTTTCCTTCACATATTTTGAACTTTCTTTTTAGGTGCATAAACAATGTAGAGTTGTTATGTTCTCTCGATGAATTGATCCAAGCTACCATTACAAAATTTCTATCTTTATCCCTAAGAAACATTCTTTGCTCTGAAA
Organism: Dugong dugon; assembly: GCA_030035585.1. Classification (NCBI taxonomy): domain Eukaryota; kingdom Metazoa; phylum Chordata; class Mammalia; order Sirenia; family Dugongidae; genus Dugong; species Dugong dugon. The sequence goes on along the minus strand of CM057480.1, from coordinate 11,690,031 downwards.
TCTACTCTGTCTGATATTTACAGTCACTCCAGCTCACAGGAAACCATCAATTTGCTGAGATAATACCAGTAAATACTTACTATTCTCTAAAACTTTGACATAGGGGTGGTATCAGGAAGAAATAAAAGTGTGATGCTATTTTGGAAAGATTATCAATTGAAATAGCAGTCACACGATGCAGATTGCAGTTCCAGCTCCACTATTTTATATATCTATATATCTATATCTATATCTCTCTATCTATACACACACACACACACACACACACACACACACATAATCACCATCTGAACCTTCCAGGCTGAAAGAGAGAACTTTCTGATGGGGTATCTGGAACTCAGAACCCGGCTTTCTTCATTATTTGTCCATCGTTTCCATGATGAGTTATTTATTTGCACTGGACAATAATAGATAATGATGATGATGATAGTTAATCTATTTTATTGCTTATTATGTGCCAAGTGTTGTGACATTTATGTGAATATGTAAGTCAGTCCTTGACACAATATGATGAAGTATGTACTATTATTCTTCTCATTTTTAAACTGAGACTTAGAGACGTTAAGTAACTTGTTGAAAACCATATACATAATAAATAATAATGGTGGTTCAGTGGTAAAATTCTTGCCTTCCAAGCAGGAGACATGGGTTCCATTCCCAGCCAATGCAACTCAAATGCAGCCACCACTCGTCTGTCAGTGGAGGCTTGTGTTTTGCTATGATGTTGAACAGGTTTCAGCAGATTTTCCAGACTAAGATGGACTGGGAAGAAAGGCCTGGTGATCTACTTCTGAAAATCAGCCAATGAAAACCATATGGGTCACAATGGTCCGATTGGCGACTGATCATGGGGATGGTGCAGGACTGGGCAGAATTTTGTTCAGTCGTGCATGAGGTCAGTATGAGTTGGGGGCCAACTTGACAGCAGCTAACAACAACAATAAATATTAAAATAAGGCTTCAAACCTCTGTCTTTCCTACCTTGGAATATGAATTTTTCAACCATGTATAGATTATAAATTTTCCATTCTAGTAATGAACCTGGAGTCAGAAGAATAGTCACTGATTCATTTATTTATTCATTTATCCACTCATTTCTGTCTGCCATTCAACATGCATGTTAAATGCTTATCATGTGTCAGACTCTGTATACTAGACATGCTAATTAGAGACCCAAGAAATGAGGTAAGTATAAAGGGTAAGTTACTGAGGATGAGTTGCTATGAGTTGGAATCGACTTGGCAGCAATGGGTTTGGGTTATGAGAAGACAGATGTCTCCCATATGTATTCAGATTCAGATTATCTGTATAGATCCTCAGGAATGCTTACCTCTACCAGTATTATTTTGAGCACCTTTTTCCCCAACTAACTCTCTTCAGCACTACCTTTTAATCCCAAATCACAAGATTCAATACCTCCTAGTGCTAATGAAACTTACTATCTGGGTGCCAGTTCAGATTAGGACACCAATAAAATCATGCCATACCTTGACAAGTAAACACAGAAACTAAACAATCTCAACCCCTATAGTCCAGTTGTCATTCCAGGCAAACCAAGATTCACTGATGTAGAATTTTCAAGAAGCAATTGACAGGAAGTCTGCATAACTTCCTTAGCAATCAAAAAGACAATGTCCCGCCAGTGCTTTTTGGTTTCTCACCAACAGTCTTTAAATATTATAGCTTTACAAATGTCCTGGCATTTATTTTCTTGCTATGTAGGATATAATCAAAAACCAAAACCAAACCCATTGCTGCTGAGGCAATTCCAACTCATAGTGACCCAGTAGGACTGAGCACAACTGCCCCATAAAGTTTCTAAGGCTGTAATTTTTACAGAAGCAGACTCCCACATCTTTCTCCCATGGAGAGGCTGGTGGGTTCAAACCACCAATCTTTTGGTTAGCAGCCAAGGGCCACCGTGGTTCCTATGTTGGGTGTCCAAAAACCCGTTGCCGTCCTGTTGATTCTGACTCATCGCGACTCTATAGGACACAGCAGAACTGCCCCATAGGGTTTCCAAGGCTGTAATCTCTATGGAAGCAGACTGCTGCATCTTTCTTCCGCAGAGCAGCTGGTGAGTTCAAACTGCCCACCTTTCAGTTAGCAGTCTAGCGCTTTAACCACTACGCACCGGGGCTCCTCATGTAGGGTATAGCCAGAATAAAATCATCTGTGGACTTGCAAGGAGATTCTCAATTTTATATACATAAAACGGGTTTGGTTTTTTTTGGCATATATATACAAAAAAAACAAAACAAAACAAAACCAAAAAACCAAACCCATTGCTGTTGAGTCAATTATAACTCACAGCGACGCTATAGGACAGAGTATAACTGCCCCATAGGGTTTCCAAGGAGCACACGGTGGATTTGAACTGTCGACCTTTTGGTTAGCAGCCATAGCTCTTAACTACTACAGCACCAGGGTTTCCATATATATATGTATATATATACATATATATATGTGTATAAACCAAACCAAACCCGCTGCCTTTGAGTCGATTACCCTATAGGGTCACCATGAGTCGGAATCTACTCTGTCCTTACGCGATACCCATTGTTGTCAAGTTGATTCCAACTCATAGCAACCCTGTAAGACAAAGTAGAACTGCCCCATAGGGTTTCAAGAAGTGGCTGGTAGATTTGAACTGCTGAGCTTTTGGTTAGCAGCCAAGCTTTAACCACTGCTCCACCAGGGCTTCATATATATATATAATATATATACATATATATATATGTTATAGATATATTATATATATATGTTATATGTGTATTATATATATACATATTTTACTTGAAACCACATGTTTCTTTTCCTTCAATAATTTTCTGTTGGGTTAAAGGAGGCTAGAGATGAAAATGTTCTTACACTTAAAAAATAGTTTTTGCCAGGAGGGTTCTTCCCAGTTTGAAAAATAATGCAGTGTGCCTCTGAATAAACAAATGCGTCACAAGAACTGGAAGCCAAGAAGCTTAAAAAACAAAAAAAAAAAGCCAACCCTAACATCTGCTCAGGTATATGTCGATACTTGTGGGGAAAAACTGAAACCCACATCTGTTGTGCTGTCTAGACCCCTGAAATGTGGTGTATGCTTTGATAGGTCCAACTGGAAAGCACAACTTGGCAAGATACAACATTGAGCTTGTACCCAACGATTCTTTGGACTGCCAGAAATTTGGCTTTAACCTGAAAAGTCTGCTCTCAAATCTATAGATTAAATTATTTTACTACAGAAAATCAGATGATGTACACAATTTTAAGACATAAGGGTTCTTAAAAAAACTTTAGTTCATTTCCACGACATCAGGTTACAAATGTGGAAATGGAGGCATATAAAGGATGATTAAACTGGCTGATGCCCAATCGTTTAATAGTGGCAGAACTCAGACCAGGACCTAGGTCCGATGACTTAGAAAATGCATTCTTTCCTCCATACCACACAGCTATATACAGGTGAGAAAGGTGGGGCAGTAAAGAATAAATCTTGAAAAACAAGCTGGAGTCTCTCTTTGGTTCCATGTGTACCTGAGACTCTTGAACCCACCCCATTCTAACATAGATCTGAAACTTATACTGAATAATGAAATATGTGGTATGTGGCAACCTGAAAAGAGACGCAAAATCAGGACATGGATACTGACAAGGACTGTTCCATCCATCACCAGAGGATCCCTCACGTTATCCTTTTATAATCACCCTCACTTCCCTCTTGCCCCCACCCCCTTCATAACCCCTGGCAACCACTAATCTGTTCTCCATTTCTGTAATTTCAACATTTCAAAAATGTTATATAAATGGAAATATGTAAGTAACACTATATAATTAACCTTTGGCCCAGCGGTTAAGAGCTCAGCTGTTAACCAAAAGATCAGCAGTTCTAATCCACCAGCCACTCCTTGGAAATCCTATGGAGCGGTTCTACTCTGTCCAGTGGAAATTGACTCGATGGCAATGGGTCTGGTTTTTTTGTTTTTAAGTTAAGCGTTTGACGTTTTTTGCTAAGCACAATTCTCCGGAGGTACATCCATGTTGTTGTGTGAATCACTAGTTAATTCCTTTTTATTGCTGAGTAACATTGCCCTGGTGGCACAGTGGTTAAGAGCTCCGCTGCTAACCCAACACTTTGGCAGCTGAAATCCAACAGCCGCTCCTTGAAAACCCTATGGAGCAATTCTACTCTGTCCTATAGGGTCGCTATGAGTTGGAATCGACTTAACGGCAACAGGTTTGGATTTTTGGTTAATATTGCATGGTATATACGTACGACAGTTTGTTTAACCATTTACCCATTGAAGGACGTCTGGGTTGTTCCCAGTTTTGGGCAATTACCAATAAAGCTGCCATAAACATTAGTGCACAGGTTTTTGTGTGAACATAAGTCTTCATTTCTCTGGGATAAATGTCCAGGGGTGCAATTGCTGAGTCATATGATAATCGCAGGTTCAGTTTTTTTTTTTTTTAAGAAACCACCAAACTCAAATTTGACTGAACAATTTTACGTTCCCGTCAGCAACATATGAATGATTCAGTTTCTCTGCATTCTGCTAGCATTTGACATTGTCACCATCTTTTAGTTTAGCCATTCTGATAGGTATGTAGTGTTATCTCATTGTAGTTTTCATTTGCATTTCTTTTATGGCTAACGATGTTGAGCATCTTTTCAGTGCTTATTTGCCATCTGTGTATCTTCCTCGCTGAAATGCCTCTTCATGTCTTTTTCCCATGTTCCAACTCGATTGTAAATTTGATTGTTTTTTAACTGTTGAGTTTTGAGAGCAATTTATATATTCTAGATACTAGCCTTGTCAGATATGTGGATTGCAAATATAGTTTCCTAAAGTGCAGCTCGTCTTTCATTCTCTTAACAGGGACTTTTGCTGAGCAAACCTTTGTAATTTGGATGAGGTACAATTTATAATTTTTCCTTCTATGTATTGTGCATTTGGTGTCAAGTCTAAAAACTCTGCCTACTCCTAGGTCCCAAACATTTTCTCCTGTTCTTTTTTTTTTCTCTTTTCCCCAAAAATTTTATAGTTATGTATTTTAGATGTAAGTGTGTGATCCATTTTGAGTTAATTTTCATGAAGTGTGAGGTTCAGGTAAAGGTTAATTTTTTTGCCTATGTACATCCAGCTGTGTAGTACCACTTGTTGAGAAGGCTATCCTTTCTCTATTAAATTGCTCTTGCACTTAAAAAAAAAAAAAAATCAGTTTGGCTTTGAAGGAGCCCTGGTGGCACAGTGGTGAAAGCTCTTGGCTGCTAAACAAAAGGTCGGCCGTTCGAATCCACCAGCTCCATAGGAGGAAGATGTGGCAGTCTGCTTCCAATAAAAATTTACAGCCTTGGTAACCAATGTCATAAAACAATATGTGTACTACTGTTACATGAGAAACTATTTGTTCTGTAAGCCTTCACCTGAAGTACAATAAAAAAAATTAAAAAAAATTTACAGCCTTGGAAACTCTATGGGGCAGTTCTACTCTGTCCTATAGGGTCGCTATGAGTTGGGTGGGGGGGTGGGGGGGTGGGAAGGTTTTTTGTTTGTTTTATTTCTGAATTCTCTAATTCTGTTCCACTGATCTATGTGTTTATTTCTGTGCCAATATCACACAGTCTGATTGCTGTAGCTATCTAACAAGACTTAGTCTCAGATAGGGGGATTCATTCTGCTTCATTCTTCCTTGAAACATTGTTTTAGCTGTTCTAGGGCCTGTGTTTTTCCATATAAATTTTACAATAACCTTGCCTATGTCTACAAAAATCCTTGCTGGGATTTTGATAGGAGTTGTGTTAAACCTTTATGTTAGTGTGAGAAGAATCAACATCTTTAATATGTTGAGTCTTCCAATCTATAAATAAGGTATGTCTCCCCATTTAATTAGGTCTTTGGTTTCTTTCAACAGAATTTTGTAATTTTCAGCATACAGATTCTCTACATGTATTAAGTTTATATCTAAGGATTTCATTTTCCTTGGGGGGAGTGTTAAAGGCTTTGTGTTTTTAATCTTAATTCCTACCTGTTTATTGTCAGTATATAAACATACAATTGATTCTTGTGTGTTGATCTGGTAAATTAATCCTTTAAGATATAATGTCATTCATCAAATATTCATCAGTATCCCACTCCACATAAATCACATGATATCATGGGAAATATTTAAGTGTAGTTAAATCACTACATATATTTTGTGTTCATATCAACCAACTTGCCCCTAGCAGAAGTTCAAGAAGTGAAAAATATAAGAAGATATAACTTTAGTCTATATTATAAAGCATATTTGAAGCACTGATGAGAAGTTTTGCAAAGGAACAGGTAGAAACTATTGGATAAAAATGAGTACGTCAGAGTGGGAAGTCCCCAGGCCTAGGACTCAGGATTCCTGGGTTCTAATTGCCCTCCTGATTTTTTTTCTGTGTTCAGGCAAACACTCGAATGACTTCCTCATTTATACATGGTTCACATCACATAAGGCTTTTTTTTATTTCCCACAACATATTTTAGAATCCAATGAGGTCACACTGGTGGACATGCTTTTGAAACATAGGAACACTATACCATCATAAGGTTGGAAGATTCTTTTTCTTCCAGTGGTTTAAATAATTCAAAGCCATTTTCCACTAGGAAAATGCTTTTAAATTTTAGCATAAAGGTGAGATGTGTATTGTCAAGGTAGTCTGTCTACAAACAGCCATGTTTCCGGGGAACAGGGTTAATTACATCACACCATGTATGAGTGAGTGTCCCTTCCATCCAGGCCAACTGGGCATTATTACAAGTAAGTAATTGCACTGCCTTTCATCACTCGCCTAAATCATTAGAGCACAAGATTATTAAACCAAGATCCTACCAATTTAGCTGCTCAAGGATGGAGTCTATTAGACCATCTGTTACCTTATCAACACCAGGCACAGCAAGTCCAGGCAACTTTATACCCAACATGTAGCATCGTACTGCTTCCAACTGGTCCATATACTATTTTTTAAGTGATTGCTATTTAATTGCTACAGCTGACAAGCAATCCAACAACTGCTTCTCAGCTGTTAGTAAAACTTGCCAAAATGGGCCGTTTGGTTCAGAAAGAGCCAACACACAGCGTAAGGTTATTTCAAATAATATTGTTCAGGCTAGATTCTGGAAAGATTATTTTAGGAAGGCAAGAGCCTTAAAGACGGAGGATTATGGTTTTGTTTTCCTCTCTGCTAAAGGTCTCTTAGTATGTGGAGGTTCAGTGATTTTAAAAAGGTGGATAGCAGAAGAGGAGTGTGAAATGAATGAAAGTCTGCGCATTTATTCTTCCTTCTTTCTCGGGTCCTTCCTCTCTACCCTACCTCTAACCTGTCTGTGAAGGCAGATGTCATTTCTATATTAAAAAAAAAAACAACAAAAAACCATTGCTGTCTAGTTGATTCTGACTCATAGCGACCCTATAGAACAGAGTGGAACTGCCCCGTAGGATTTCCAAGGAGTGGCTGGTGGATTCGAACTGCCAACCTTTTGGTTAGCAGCTGAGTGCTTAACCACTGCACCACCAGGGCTCCGTTTCTATATTACTCACTATTCTATCCAGCACATGGGAGTTGCTTAATGAATATTGCATAAATAAATTAATGTTGTCTAAATTAATGTAGGGAATCCCTAGGTGGCACTCGATTACTAACCATAAGGTTAGTGGTTCAAACCCACGCAGAGGTGCCTCAGAAGAAAGATCTGGTGATCTGCTTCCAAAAGGTCACAGCCTTGAAAACCCTAGGGAGCAGTTCTACTCTGCAAAGCATGGGTTTGCATGAGTTGGAACTGATGACAACTGGTTTTAAAGGAATGTAGCGGGGCAGTGGTGGTTCGGGGGTAGCAGTCTCGCCCCCCCATGTAGGAGACCTGGGATTCCCAGCACATGTAGCTGATGTGCAGCCACCACCTGTCTGTCGGTGGAGGCTTGTGTGTTGTTGTGATGTTGAAAAGGTTTCAGCAGAGCTTCCAGACTAAGGCAGACTAGGAAGAAAGTCGATCTACTTCTGAAAATTAGCCAAAGAAAACATTATGGGTCACAATAGTTCAGTCTGCAACCCGTCATGGCTATGGTGCAGGACCAGGAAGCTTTTGTTCTGTCGTGCGTGAGTTCACCATGAATCGGGCCAACTTCACAGCAGCTAACAACAACAATCACAACAAAATTAATAGGTAAGTTCACATGTATTTATGGAAAGAGGTCAGGGAGGATTGTGCACAAAGTTTGATGGGAGAAGACAGGTTTGTAGGAAACTCCAGAAAGCCTAGCATAAAGGTGAGATGTGTGTTATCTACCTCCTTCAGGTGTTTCTGAGAACCAACCAGAAAGACTAGAAGAAATGATCTGGATGTGTTGGGGCAGTGCTATAAAGAAAGAATAATACCTCGTGTGAAAATGGGATGGCGTATTGACTTCTTGGAAGAAGTATGACCAGGATGTGCCTTAGAAGCAAGGATGACAAGACTACATCTCAGGTACTTTGGACATGTTTATCAGGAGGGATCAGTCCCTGGAGAAGGGCACCATGCTTGGTAAAGTACAGGGTCAGCGAAAAAGAGGAAGACCCTCAACGAGACAGACTGACAAACATAACAACAATCTTGAGGATGGTCCAGAACCAGGCAGTGTTTAGTTCTGTTGTTCATAGGGTCGATATGAGTTGGAATCAACTCTACAGCACCTAACAACAACAGTGGCTCATCATTTGTAACAAATGTACTACACTAATGCAAGATGTTAGTAATAGGAGAAACGTACAGAGGGGAGATGGGGAATATGGCAACTCTGTACTTTCTGCATAATTTTTCCATCAACCTAAAATTACTCTAAAAAATAAAGTGGCCTGTTTTAAAAAAAAATGGAAGCGAGGATTTGCCTTCCGTCCTATTTTCCCAGATAAACCCTATTCTATTATTCTTTGGAGCCCTGGTGGCACAGTGGTTAAGAACTCGGCTGCTAACCAAAAGGTCAGCAGTTCAAATCTACCAGCCGCTCCTTGGAAACCCTCTGGGGCAGTTCTTCCCTATTCTATAGGGTCGCTATGAGTTGGAATCGACTCAAGGGCAGCAGGTTTACTTTTTTTTTTTTTTTTTTTACCATTCTTCGCTGACCCAGCTCCTCCATGATCCCCTTCCTCCTAACCCCTGGACTTATGATGTCTACCCTACTCACAGGCACTTAGCAACGTTGCTGTTGTGTGCCATCGAGTCAATTCCAATTCAAAGCAAGCCTATAGGACAGAGTAGAACTGCGCCATAGGTTTCCAAGGCTGTAATCTTTATGGAAGCAGACTGCCGTATCTTTCTTTCACGGAACGGCTGGTAGGTGCAAATCTCTGACCTTTTGGTTAAGCCGACTACTTAACTATTGCACCACCAGGGCTCCTTCACTTAGCCATACATTGCTTGATTTCACCTAAGTGTGGGACAACATGATAAGCTCCTCAAAAGCAATGCCATGGTTGCATTTCATTTCTCCAGTGAACCTGGCTATGTTTACAGCACACATTAGCCACAGCATAGTGACTGGCTGAATGGATGGCCCTTGTTTTAGCAGCTGAGCAGGTTGAGGAGCGGGGAGGAACCTGTGTTTTTAGACCACTTCCCACTAGGTTCTTCAAAGCTTCCAGAAGGTAAGTCGCATAATTTGTCAAAGACCCCGTTCTGATCCCCTCTAAAGAATTCATATATAACAGAGTTCCCTCCTTAAAAGGATTTTCCCCTGATATTTTTAGTGAGATTGCTTAGGATGCAAAATTTGCTTAAGACACTTGAAGAGAGTGATGGTATAGAAGAAAGAGTGACTTTTTTGGAGTCGGATGAACTGGTTCAAACCCAGTCTCATTCAAGTCTTACGACCAGAGGGAAGTTATTTAATCTCTACAAGTTTTGGTTTCTTTATTTATACCTGATGGTGCAGTGGTTAAGCGTTCGTCTGCTAACCGAAAGGTCGGTGCTTCAAATCCACCAGCGGCTCCTAGGGAGAAAAGACCTGGAGATCTGCTCCCATAAAAGATTACAGCCTAGGAAACCCTATGGGGCAGTTCTGCTCTGTCCTATAGGGTCACTATGAGTTGGAATAGACTCGATGGCACACAACAATAACCAAGGAGAATAACATATTAATACCCATGTTACAGGGTTATTGTGGGGACTGAATGTGTATCTGCACACCAGAGTGAAGGGGCGTGATGGTGTGCAGGGGTTATGTTATAAACGTTATCTTGGGGATACATTTATACCATGATAATCAATTTAAAGCATTTTTTTTCCCATTAAAGTGTACACAGAGCTATTCTAGAATAAAAAGTAAAATATGCATAAGTTCTTATAAAAAATATGGAAAATTCAGGACACATTTCTGGCTTGTGACAAGGTGCTTAGGGCAACACCTTAGACTCCAGCGAGTTTCGGTAACTCGTTTCTTGCACCTAGGGCTAGTTTGGATGAACAGTTTGAAAAGCACTGTGAGAAGCTGGTAAACCATAAATCATCAAGAAAATATTTGTTGAAATGATGTGTCTGGAGTCTGCTAACTGCCTCAATTTGACCAAGAGCCAGACTTTAGGCACACATAGATTAAAGCAAGTATAACTTTGTTCCTGTTTCCACCATTGCCAATCCCCACGCCCGCCCACCCCCCAACATTTCTTCCAACAAAAGGCTGTTCCACTTTCCTTTGAGGGACTGGGAAATTCTTTGGTGACTGCTTACCGTTGTACATTTAATTCTCCCAAAGTGACACTAGATAGATTTCAGCAAGTCTCAGAAAGTCCCAAGTGAATCTCCTTCACTGTGTTCTCCCCTGAGGAAAGAAGCAACTCTCAACTCAAACAGTAAGCTACCATGTTCTAGAACTCTTGGCAGTATTAAACCTTATATTGCCCGTAGCTTTTTCTAGCTTCTAGCAGTTAACATGATGATGAACTTTTTTAACAGCTTTTTCTATGGATCTCTAAAAGTTGAACATTACCGGGAAATTTTTGTGTTGGGAAAGCTACAAAATTGTTAGAAAAACTATACCCATACTTTCCCTGTTACCATTATAATGCTGTTGTTGTTTTTAGGTGCCATCCAGTCAGTTGTGACTCATAGTGACTCTGTGTACAACAGAACTAAACACTGCCCGGTCCTGTGCCATCTTCACGATTGCTGCTACGTTTGAGCCCATTGTTGCAGCCACTGTGTCAATCCATCTCATTGAGGGTCTTCCTCCTTTTCTAACCCTCTACTTTACCAAGCATGATGTTCTTCTCCAGGGACTGATCCCTCCTGATAACAAGTCCAAAGTACATGAGACTAAGTCTTGCCATCCTTACTTCTAAGGAGCAATCTGGTTGTACTCTTTCCAAGACATAGTTGTTTCTTCTTCTGGAGGTTCACAATATATTCTATATTTTTCACTAACACCACTTTAACAGGCAACACAAACTCCTCCTGAAAACCAGTAAGTGAACCTGTAGAAAACCAGTGGCTCCAAATGGGGGCCTCCAGGTATAATTGAGCTACTAGACCTGCAGATTAGAAATTGTAGAGAGTGAACAATCAAGGGTTGTGGATTTATTTATTCAATCAAAAAATATTTACTAAGGGCCTTTAACAGGCCAGGCACTGGCAAGGTGTTGGATGGGATGGATGGATGTATGGATGGGTGGATGGATGGATTTATGATGGCTTTATGGATGGATGGATGGATGATGATGCTCCAAAATGTAAGACAATTAACACCTGACTTAAACAAAGCACAGTGATAACAGAAAAGATCAAGGGTAGACAGCATATTAATTTTTAAGGAACAAGGTCAGATCTGTAACCATTGTTGCTGTTGTTAGGTGCTGTCAAGTCAATTTCGACTCACAGTGACCCCATGTGACAAAGTAGAACAGGTCTTTCTCCCATGGAACCACTAGATGGGTTTGAACCAACAACATTTTGGTTAGCAGCCAAGTGCTTAACCATTGTGCCACAAGGCACACACTATTTCAGTTTTAACTTGGGTTCTGAGTAAAGTGTCTTGCGTATTTGTGATGGTTCATCATAGGAGGGATTATGAGTACTTTCAAATGTACCAGCTGAAAGCTTTTCTTCTTGGTTTCACCTCCAGTGTACATATTCCTTTAATCCTACTGTGGGGTAAATGCTTTGGTCTTCCCTTGTTTGAAACGGTCCCAGGTCTAGTAGGTTGGAGCAGAAACAGCCTATGAAGCATAAGGAGAAGCCGAAGATTTCTGTTATGTTTTAATTTCTCTTTTCAGTTTTTATAATCGGTCACCAAACTTTGCTAATGGAAAAATAATTTCTCTTTGTGATTTACCTGTGCACGGCTATTCAATGTAGTAAAATCACTAAAATGTCAGCTTTCAGAGGACAATGACTTTTGGGCTGTCTTATTCATACCTACATCCTCACAACATTCCAGGCACATTTCAGGCACAGTGCCTGGAAGTTTTGTTGACTGAATGACTGCATTAATAAATTCAAGTCCCAGGTTAAATTATATCACTGGTTCTGAGCCATTCACCTTGCTACCCTTTGGACCATATTTCTCCAATGCATTGTATCTCTGCATCTTTGCAGCTACATTTTAGTGCTGATGACAAAAGTAAAAGCAGTAGGAACACAGACAGCAAATTAAAGTTAACCAGAAGCCATGTCTGTGTCACGCTGGTCATTTCTTTCTCCTAGACCACAGTAACAGTGACTCTAATATGTTAAAAAAAAAAAAAAATCAAGATATTCCTTACAATATTCTTAGAATACATTAGATTGGATTAGAGTAGAGGACCGAAAAAAAAAAGCAAACAAAACCTGTTGCCGTTGAGTCGATTCCAACTCCTAGCGATCCTATAGGACAGAGTCGAATTGCCCCATAGGGTTTCCAAGTAGCGGCTGGTGAATTCGAACTGCTGACCTTTTGTTAGCAGCCGAGCTCTTCACCAGGGTTCCATTAGAGTACAGGCGATGAGATGAAATTAGATAACGTTTCTTCAAAAGGATTCGAGTACCACTCTCCAAGAGAAGTAGATTTTCTTTATTATAGGAAGTTCTGGGTAGAAATATTTGTTTTAGTATACATTCAAACACCAGTATATCTTCTCTCCCAGCAATGTCCAAGCCTTGGAATGGACCAAATTCCCCATTTTCCCAGCTATGAGCAGAACATTCTGGAATTATAAAGAGATAATCCCATGTATTTTGTTCCCTGAAGTTTTGTCAGAGTCTGGCTTTGGAACTGCATAAATTTCATTCTTCAAGAGAATGGCTAAAATAATGCCTGTCTTTATTTACGTACAAAAGTGTCAAATCCTATACTAAAATTCTTGTTTAGCTTGCTAGATGCTTGCCAAATCTTACTCATGTGCTCCATTAAAGGAACTATGAAGGGAACATAGACATGATTTTCAAATAACAATAATCATAATGTTAATGGTACCTCCCCTATCCTTTCCCCAGCATGTTTGGCTTGCCCAATGCTCAATTCCTTTTTCAATTCAGTGAAGTATCTTTGATAGCCCTGAATTAGAGGACTCACAGTTTAAGACCAAGAGAAAATATCCATCTCTACCTTTGAAAGCTAACTTGCCAGGACATGTGTAGGTCTAATCTGTCTTGAGGCAATGCTTTATTCTGATCTGGGACATTTTCCAAGGCCAGGAAAAGGATGGCTAATGCATCATTTGGAACCAGAAATATCATTCGCAGGTTCAAGTAGCACTGGGAAGACTCCATCTTAGAAAACATGGGTAAGAGATGCCTGATTTGGGCACAGGGGAAGGCTAAGATAAACTGAGGTCCTTTCAGTCCTTGAGGTAGTAGAAACGTGAGTAGAAATAGTTGCCTTTAAAAAACAACAGCAATAGGGTAGACCTTAATGAAGAAGAGGAACCTCTCCTTTTGGCCCTAAATACAGTCAGGTGAAAGGCAGATTGATTTCTGCTTTGTTCTCCAACCAGCTTGCACTAGGAACTGGCCAGTGCCAAGCTTGTACTTGGAGGGAAGAAGGCTTTATCAGTATGCAGATGAGGTGCTTGGGGCACACTGCAAAACCAAACACCCTTGGGTCAGCAGCCTTTAACCCTATGTAGGAATTCAGCCTCCTTTCTGTCCAGCAAATCAATTCAGCCCAGAGAGAAACCTTGGGGATAAAAATTCACACACCATCAGGAATTCTAAACCTTACTTCCTGCAAGACTGGCTTCCAACAATCTGGAATAATAATACACTCCAACACAAAGGCGGAAAGCAACAAAGACCTTCTCAGACTACTCGAACACATTTAAAAAGCTCTCAGCAGACGGTCAGCTCCGTCCCAGACTTGAACAGCCTGTGACGGACCTATGAAAGCTCAGTGTTCCCACCACGCTTTCATCTTTATTCCAAAATCTACCCACTTAGTAAGCAGTTCCAATTTCAGGCAAGCCCCATTTTCACTTTCATTTGGAGAAAGATGTGAACGGGTAAAAAAAAAAAAAAAAAGAAAAATTTGGTAAATAACTGTCTTTTAAAATCCATTAGCAATAGCACCCAGTATACCTGTACTTTTTCTTCACTCAGAGGTGTACCTAGCATACCTGACACCCTGAGTGAATCATTTTTAACACTTCCTTCACTATGTAACCCGTTGGAGAAAGATGGGGCAGTCTGCTTCTGTAAGGATTTACAGTCTTTGAAACCCTATGAGGCAAGTCTACTCTGTCCTTACAGGGTTGCTATGAGTCAGAATCGACTCGACGGCAACGGTTTTTCACAGTATAATAAAATTATTTTCATTAATTGTCATGAAATTAAACGAATAATGGCCAGGAAAGAAACATAAATGATGAAAATTGTCATTTTATTGAACTTTGTATATATAATCATATTAATAAAAAGTAATAATTAAAATAAATATCACAGTGGTAAAAAGTTAAACGGAAGGGATTAATACTCTCTAATTAAATACAGAAGGTACAACTTAGATAACTATGAAATCATACTACAAATTTAACATTGTAATTTCTTGATTCATTCCTTTAAAAACAATGAACAAATACAGAAAGAGTAAAAGTCAATTTCAAAGTTATTCAAACTATTTAAAATATCTAATGTGTGAACTAAAATTTGTCTTTACCAAACAAAATACTACACCTTTCAGTTCACATACTGGCTCCCTGTTTCAAATTTTAAACACAAAATAAAAACTTCTTCACCTGAGCACAAAGGAAGACAAAAACGAAGTATTAAGCCACGAAATATTTGGGGAGAAGGTGAGTATGGTATTACGGACAAGTTTAGAATTGTTGGTGCATGGCGATAATAAAAAGTAGATTAGTTTTCTGTTGGTTTTATGATGGTTCTTAAATTCTCTACAAATAACGCACTCCTTCACCGCTTGCACCTGAGGAGAACCACTCCCAACACCTACTCTCGGCACCTCATTGGCTTCTTCCCTGCCAAAGTTAGGTAAAGGATCTCTGGTTTTGTTCCCATGTACTTCATCATCTTATAGGAGCCCTGGTTGCACAACGATTAAGCTCTTGGCTGCTAACTGAAAGGTTAGCAGTTCAAACCCACCAACGGCTCCACAGGAGAAAGACCTGGTGATCTGTTCCTGTAAAGATTACACCCTAGAAACATTCTGTATCTTACTTTGGTGAGTGGCATCTGGGGTCTTAAAAGCTAGCGAGTGGCCATCTAAGATGCATCAATTGGTCTCAACTCAACTGGAGTAAAAGAGAATGAAGAACACCAAAGTCACAAGGAAAGTCTTAGCCTCAGAGATAGAAAGGGCCACATAAATTGGAGACTGCATCAGCTTGAGACCAGAAGAACTAGATGGTGCCCGACTACCACCAATGACCGCCCTGACAGGGAACACAACAGAGAGTCTCTGATAGAGCAGGAGAAAACTGGGGTGCGGAACTCAAATTCTAGTAAAAAGACCAGATTTAATGGTCTGACTGAGACTGGAGGAACTCCAGAAAGCATGGCCCCCAGACTCTCTACCATCCCAGCACTAAAACCATTCCCGAGGCCAACTCTTTCGGAGAAAGATTAGACTGGACTATGGGACATACAATGATACTCGTGAAGAGTGTGCTTCTGAGCTCAAGCAGATACATGAGACTAAATGGGCAGCTCCCGTCAGAGGCGAGATGAGAAGGCAGAGAGGGTCAGGAGCTGGTTGAACGGACACAGGAAATCCAGGATAGAAAGGAGGTGTGTGCTGTCACAGTACAGGGAGAGCAACTAGGGTCACATAACAATGTATGTATAAATTTTTGTATGAGAGACTACCTTGAATTGTAAACTTTCACTTAAAGTACAACAGTAAAATAAAATAAAAAAGATTACAGCCTAGAAAACCCTATGGGGCTGTTCTATTCTGTTACCTGGGGTCCCTGTGAGTTGGAATTGACTTGGCAGCACCTAACAACAACAATCCATCATTTAGCCCCTAGTGTCCTGCCTCCACTAAACCAGAGTACACTTACCTTCACGAGAAATGCTCAGATTTTTGAGAGCAGGGATTATAACTCACATTTCTTTATATCCCTCCCAGCATAAATACCAAAGAAATGAATGAATAAACCAATTCATAAAAGATTTACTAATTTTCCTTATATGTACACACACACACATCTTGGGTAGTGATTTTATGCAAATTTTATTTAAAAATGGGTGTATAAAAGTTTTTAATATTGTAAGTCTTAGGTAGATGAATCTCATAAACAAAAGGTTGAGCAAAAGACATCAGACACTAAATAAACTACAAACCAGGAAAAATATTCTCAGCTGCTAATTGTCAGGATGGGGTGAGAGGTTGTTCTCATGACTAGATAGAATTGCAAGGGAGTTTGAGTGGTTCTAATAATGTTCTGTTTCTTGATCTGGGTGCTGGTTGCTTGAGTGTGTTCACTTTGTGAAAATTCCTCAAGTTGAACCTTTAGAATATGTGCACTTTTCAATAGGTATGCTTCAAAGAAAATATTTTTTTATTTAAAAAAATCACAGAAAAATGCATCATGTATAAAAGAATAAAAATATTTTTCAACTGCATAATAGGAAATAGATGATCAAAACTTTCTTTAGAGTTGGATGTTTTTTGTTGTTAGCTGCTGCCAAGTCAGTTCCGACTCATAGCGACCCTACGCACAACAGAATGAAACACTGCCCAGTCCTGCGCCATCCTCACAATTGTTGTGCTTGAGCCCACTGTTGCAGCCACTGTGTCAATCCACCTTGTTGAGGGTCTTGGTCTTTTTCGCTGATCCTCTACTTTACCAAGCAGGATGTCCTTCTCCAGGGACTGATCCATCCTGATAACATGTCCAGAGTATGTGAGATGTAGTCTTGCCATCCTTGCTTCTAAGGAGCACTCTGGTTGTACCTAGATTTGGGTACGTAACTTTCATATCTCGAACCTTCCACAACCCTCTGAAGCTACAGGAGTTAGTCAGTTCATGTAGACTAGTTATTAACATCCGCAGAACTAAAATCAGCTTTAAAAATGTGTTTTATAATAGTTTTGGTTCCAAACTCATCTTCGTTTATATCTATGAACCAGGTTGACTCAGGAAAGGTCTCTGGTGTTCAAAGTTCTAATCACTCATTTTCTTGGTGCTTTTCTCTCCTCGTCTCCTGCTTCTCCCACTTCTCTCCTTACACTCAAATTTCTGCTTCCAGATTATTGACGTCAATACTTTCTTTCAAGCCTTCTGGTCAGCACAGAAAGATTCTCTTACTTGGTCCTCAAACTAATTCAGTTGGTTTCTGTGCCGTCAAGTCCATTCTGACTGGACTCCCCTAAAGTTTGTAAGCAATGTTCTTGAGGGTCTGAATCAACTTCATTCTCATCTCTTTTCCCCGGAAGATTTTCAAACCCCTTGATTTCCCATAAATCATACTGTTTCTCTTGAAGGGAAGGTAATTTGTGAAGGAAGACAATCTAGGAGGACAAATGCCCATGACCCATGGTGAAATGCAAAGGCACTGGGAGGGATTAGAGGAGACATGAGAAAAGAAGAGCAGGAGAGGAATTGACAGCAGCATGCAGGTGAACCACAACGAGTCACAAGTTTGCCACAAGTTAACACAATCCTAAGAGAAAAACGTTGCTTACTAGAGTTTCTCAGAATCTAATGATAACAACAATAACAAGAACAGCATCAACAATAGCTATTATCTTTTGAGGGCTTACTGGGCGAAACACTCTACTTTGGTCTCGCTTGAGCCTCACAACAACCCATTGAGGTAGGTATTATCACCTCCGTTTTAGAGATGAATGTAACTGAGACTCAACTGAGGTCACACAGGGGATCAAACCATGACTTGAACCTAGTTTTCTTCTGACTATCCTTCTCACCACACAATACGGCATTGATTACACAGCAAGTAAAGGATAGAGACGTCACCAAGTGAGCCCCAAATCCCAGAATTCATCTGAGAAACATTTTTCATCTCAATCACAAGTAGTCTATGTTCACATAACACAAAAGATAGCTGACCTTATTCTTCTATCTTAGAACTTACCATATTTTATTGAAATTATCTGGGAAATAATGTCTACACCTTCAAACCTTTCTGATTTTCGCTCCTGGATGTTATTCGTCTTTGTATCGGCAATGTCCGGTAGAGAGCTTAACAATGGTGTTAATCACAATCGGGGCCGTTTCAGGAAATCATGCTTAAAATTTACAGCTCTTGGCTTAACAAAATCAAAGAGAGCCTCCCTCCTCCCAGCCTCTTACTTTAATCAATACACGTTGAGCAACAAATTTCCACACTCGTGTATCTCCCAGTCAGGGCTGAAACTAGGACTCACAAAACCAGTAACCAAAACCAGTAACAATGACTTTCAAACTCTTTGCCAAACATCTAAGTTGATTTTTGTAGTGAATTCCTTTTTGTTTACATGTTATTTCTGGGGGACATGTTTAATTTATTCAAGCACTCTGGCACCATCTAGACTACAAATCGCCTCATTTACTTTTTCCAAGTAGTTTTCCTACTATCATAAAGTTTTAGAGCACCTAGCAAAATAAAAGAATTTGCAGTTGGATGAAAAAGAAACACAAATGCTATGGGTTATTTGAAATATTTTTCTTTTTAATAAGAGATGAACAACCTTATATGAGGTCAATTTCCACAAAAATGAATTAGTATCAGTGGATTTACATTAGATCATGAGTGATGGTGCTTATGTTCAAGTAAGAACTTTTGCTGAGAAAAAAAAAAATGAACTGTGCCCTAGACAAGCAGCTTATATCTCCTCGTGACTGAACTGGGGTTCAGCACAAGGTGGCCGCTTTAGATATCCTACGGACATTTCATTCAGAAGTCACATGGCACAAGAACTCATTATATGGAAGTTTTAATCGAAATAATAATTAACTCTAAGTTATCTTTTCAGTTACACCTTGATACTAATTAGGGGAATTTCAATTCTGGAATGCACCACATTAGGACATTTACTCATTTGGCTTTGGGTGCTTTTTTACAACCAAAATTTTAAACACAAAATATGGAACAAGTTTCTTTATGAACCAAAGAGATACAGTGAATCTTCTTTGAAAATGGGGCATGCATTTGGCGTTTTGATGTCCAGAGTTTTGGAGCAAGAATGGGGCACAATTAATAAAAAAAAAAATTTCTTAGAGTTTTTTCAGAACTTTCCTCATCAACCTGAGGAGGAATCAACTATAGCATATTAAGACTCTTGAATATAACTGATCTCATTACCTGTCTAATATAGAAACAATAGAGAAAATACTGTCTTAGGAAATATTCTTTTGCTATTACTCACCCAGTACACATTAAGAGGCCCAAGGTATGTCCAAGAGTAGGAGTTAGAACTGTCCCCAATAATAGCCCTTCCATGGACTAGCCGCAGTACCAACATGTTTACGATTATGTATATCTAAAGGGAAAAGATTTGTAGAATTTGTTGTATCTCTGCAGGTGCTCAGATATACAAATGAAAAGTGCAGCTATTAGTGTTGTTAATACAAAGAGTTCCTGATCAAGAATGTAAACACTCTCTAATTTCATGATAGCTTTAAGTCTAGAAACGTAGGTGAATGACCATGCATAATAAATGATTTCTTAGTATTACATTAGGAGCCTGGGTGGCACAAGTAGTTTGAGATCGGCTGCTAACCTAAAGGTTGGCGGTTCAAATTCACCCAGTGGCTCTGCGAAAGAAAGGCCTGGCAATCTGTTTCCATAAAGATTACAGCCAAGAAAATCCTATCGAGCAGTTCTACTCTGTAACACATGGGGTCTCCATGAGTCAGAATTGACAGGAAGGCAGCTAACAAAAACACCAACAGTATTGTATTATAATAAATGACATTTAATAACCTTACATATCTTCAATGTGTTGTCCCTATTTCGCAATCCATAGGTCAATGCTTTGTGCAAAATTGCATTGAACATAATGCATTAATGCAGCATTCTCATTAGCCTCTCACCATGCATCTGTGATGCAATGCGCCTGTAATCTGTGTCTCTAATTTTCACTGAATAAATGTGTGCATTTAGTATACCCCAGAATGAGTGATCAAGGGGACTCAGAACTGGAAAGCATGCAGCCCACTTCACTGGAAAAACGTGTGCATTTAGCATACCCCAGAATGAGTAATTAAGGGGATTCAGAACTGGAAAGCATGCAGCCCACTTCACTTGACCAAGTGGTGCAATCCAGTTTTGAAAATCATCGTCCAATAACTCTCTCACCACTCAGGTATAAGGGAGTGTGGTGTGTCATCCTACTAGAACCATGATGGTGACCACACTTAGCCTGTCAACTTAGAATTTAGGATTTCTCTTTATTTTGTGAGGGTAGAGGTAACAATGCTTATGTAGGAAACTTGTCTAATCAATGACTTGATTCCATAGCCAGAACATAACCTGTTTCTTCTTTATATTCATTTATCCCACAAGTATTTATTGAGTGCAAGAATTCTTGCCTTCAGTGCAGGAGACCCAGGTTGGATTCCTGGCCAACGCACCTCATGTGCAGCCACCACCTGTCTGTCAGTGGAGGCTTGCATGTTGCTACGATGCTGAATGGGTTTCAGCAGAGCTTCCAGACTAAGACAGACTAAGAAAAAAGGACTGGCAACCTACTCCCAAAATCAGCCAGTGAAAACCCTATAGATCACAATGGTCTGATTCACAACCAGTCTTGGGGATGGTGCAGGACCTGGCAGTGTTTCATTCCATTGTGGATGGGTTACCATGAGTCAGTAGCCAACTCTACGTCAGCTAACAACAACAGCAATATGCTAGACACTATTCCAGATGCTTGAGTTATATCTGTAAATCAACAAATTTCCTGCCTTTGTTAAGCCTACATTCTAGGAAGAGGATAAAGACAGTAAACAATGAACATGATAAATAAGTAGATTGTATAATATGTTAGAAGGTGACAATCAGTGGGTGGTGGGGGAGATGGGAGGAGTGAAGTAGGGAAAGGGAGAGGTCCATTAATAATTAGATATAGCATAAATTTCACACTTTTATCTTTGGGAATGAAATGGAAACACTAAATCCAAACATAAACTTACGTGGTCAATCTATAATAATGTTTGTGTACAGTTGAACTTCAGGAGAAAATGTGGTTTAAAAATGAAACCTCCATTTGGAAAATTGGAGAGAAAACATCAACGAAAATATCTTTTTTTTTCCTTAAATTAATCTCCGACTTTATCACATGGTGAATGTGGAAAATTAAAGAAGACATAGATTTATCACAACAGTCGGATTCAAGTCATCCTGAGTAAATAAACAATCCACTTACTTCATCAGCTTTCATTTTCCACTTTAAATGTTGAAACAATCAAGTCACCTTGGATCTTCTGACAGGTGGTTGACTCTACAAGCCACTGAAGACAACAATTCTAACAAGATTCAAGTGGAGGCTTACAAGTATCCAGTTTAATGAGTTGCCATGGCTCATACATTGATTCCCAGAAGGAAATGGCTGGCCCTTGACTGGCTGTTTGGTGAAGCATGCTTATGAGAGATGAGGACCCAATTCTAGCTTCTAATTGTGTGAGGAGACGCTGTTTGAACATAATGCATTTCCTGGGACATCTTTGTGTACACCATCATACCTCCTCCCCACCATACAAACTGTCACACCCTGACATCCTCCATCTTCGAATCCATAATCCATGGCTCCCACTGACCCAGGAACAATGAGGGGTGCTTCCTTGGAAGAAGGTATGGGGTGGAGTGACCGTTGAATATACTCTGATTTTTAAAAAAACTGTCATATGGTGAGATCGTAGTGGGTTTCAATGCTGTCACCTATTCAGTCAGCCCAGATGAACTAGAATCACCATTTCAGTTATATCATAGCTCCAGGCAAGAACATGTCACCCTCTTTATTTCCAGCTTCCAACAAGCTGCTTAGGCAGATGCTAAATGTGGTCCTCCCTGCCACGTTCAGTAGAGTGGCCTTTGTGTGGGTTAATTGAGCCCCCACTCCATTTAATAGGCTGTTGAAGTCTTATTGAAACAGAGCTAGTGCCGCAGGTTAAATACATTGCAGTGCTCTTGCTAATCCTCTCATTAACAGGGCTGGAAAGCTTGTTGGGAGCTGTGAGTTTGCATATATTAACAGGGAGCCCTTCACTCAAGTGCTATCAATAAAATGACAAAGCCAGTTTGCAAATAGTGAAATCAACAGTGACACAAAGCTAGATACCTTAGAAAAAATAAATAAACAGCTTAATAACTGATAAATCTTATATTCACACTTGAGAGAAGAAAAAGATAAGCTGGTGAGGGATGTCTTTTATTGGGTCAGGCTTAAGACAGCAATGAGACTGATGTCAAAGCACTGCCAAGACCAATGGATGAAGCTGAGCTGAGAAATGATGTTAATGAGCCAGAGGGGCTAGGCCCACATTTGGAAGATGGCAAGATGGCCCATTATGTTTCTTTTTATAAGGAGGTGAAAAAATAAAATATAATTATGGCAATGGCTGAAATAAATGAGAAGGAAGAATGTAGATTGCCAGTTCTCCTAGAAAAATAATGCTAGCGTAGACTAATCATTTCAGAATGCATGTGGGAATCACAGGCAGAATTCCCAAGCGAGACTGCCCTGTGTAGGCAGGGGAAATAGGAGTAAGGGAACCTATGAAAAAGGGGGGAAGGCTACAAGTGTACTCAGCTGAAGACTGTCCACCATCAGTGTGCATGTAATACCAGAAAATGGAAAGAAGATTTGGGGAGGAAGGTATCAATTAGATGGAGATAGTGTCAAAAAGGGCTCAAAAGTATGGCACAAAGACAAGAGTTGTTGTCAAATGATCTGATCCTTTAACTACCCTTGATCCTTAGCGAAAAGTCAAAGAAATGCTCCATGACCTCAAACAGCAAAATGGACCTCATGGCTGTATGGACTCTGACTACGTGGGGTAAAATGGTATCTACACTTCAGGGGAAAAAAATAAAAAAGACTTTCCCATGCCAACTGGTCAAAGGGCAAGAGTTTAAACCCTACACTAAAATAAAAAATAAAAGCAGATGGAGGGATAGTGATGAGTGGCACTTTTCCTCGTATTACTGAATAACAGAGTAATTTTGTTGCCCCCCGTTTTGTTTGTATGGAAAGAAGAAACACCCAGGTTTCAAAGTAAATCAAGTGGCTGAGGAACTGATCTGTGAATCCCCAATCTTTAGAAAGTGTTCAACTTCAGAATTATTTTGTTTTAAGAAATGTGCTTGTGCCCAAATATTCATAATTCTACTAATAATGAGTCATGTTTACAATGCTATCTTGAATAATTCTCTCAATTAGAACAGGGTAGTGGTTGCAGCACTAACTAGCCATGTTACCTTAGACAAATCATTTATTCTGTCAGGACCTAAATGTCTTCCTGTGTAATATGTGTTATACTAAGGAAGGTCTAAGATCCCTCCTAGTTATCATATTCCATGATTATAATAATAGAAGGAAAACCATAAGGAAAATAATGTGGTAGATTTGTTTTCTAGAAAACAAATAATAAGCATAATTGAAATTGTGACAATGGTTAGAAAGTGGTCTTTGGCAATGGACTCATACTTGATGTATTCAATTATCAATTCCTAGAGGAATGGGCTGGGCATTAATATGTTTTGAAAAACCCTTACAGAGTCTTATGCAAATTATCCATTTCAATGTTTATTTATTTATGATCATTTCAGAGATTATTTTTCATGACTCTAAACCAATAGTGGTTACCAACATTTAAAACAAAGCTTCTGTCCTCTCCTGTCTCCAGCTTGTCAGCTGATGTATGATCTTCTTATCTCTCATTTTCTATAGGAAACCAGTTACCAAGTCTTTTGAATACTACTTACTTTTGAATCTCAAATCTTTTTTTTTTTTTAATTTTCCAACTGTTACTGCCCTCCTGACTGTCCTTTCTACTGATCTTCCCAATACATCTTTTCCACAACAGCCAGGTAATCTTTCTAATGACCACTGTCTTAGTTACCTAGTGCTGCTATAACAGAAATATCACAAGTAGATGGCTTTAACAAAGAGAAATTTATTCTCTCACAGTCTAGGAGGCTAGAAGTCCAGATTCCAGGTGCCAGCTCTAGGCAAGGGCTTTCTCTCTCTGTCAGCTCTGGAGGAAAGTCCTTGTCATCAATCTTTCCTGGCTGAGGAGCTTCTCAGAACAGGGACTCTGGATCCAAAGGACATGCTATTCTCCTGGTTCTTGTTTCTTGGTAGTATGAGGTCCCCATGTCTCTCTGCTCACTTCTCTCTTTTTTAGATTGAGTCCTGCCTCATTAACATAACTGCTGATAATCCTACCTCATTGACATCATAGAGGTAGGATTTATAACACATAGGTAAATCACCTCAGATGACAAAAAGGTAGACAATCACACAATACTGGGAATCATGGACTAGCCAAGCTGACGCACATTTTTTGGGGACACAATTCAATCCATAACAACCACACTCAAATATATCATTAATCTGCTTACCACCTTTAATTAATCACCACTGTGTTGCAGATTAATTACAGACCCTTCACCCACCACTCAAAGTTTTCCACAATCTGGGTCTCAGTTGCCATTTCAGCTGTACTCTCTTCTACTGAACTGTGAACATATGCCTTATACTGGCCAGACTAGGCCACTTGCTTAACAACCTTTGCTGTCCCATTGCTGGGCCTCCCCTCATCCCGAATGCCTTTTTTACCCTGTGCTCCTGTTGAAATCTTTCTCCCTTTTAATCCACTTCAAACACCACCTTCTCCATGGGGTTTGGGATGATGTCACACTAAAATATAATCTCTGACTCCACTGGCCACCTCATCAATTTGTTCTGCTGCTGTAGCACTCACCTCACTCCTTTATTTAGCAGGTCAGATTTGTTGGCATTATAGTTAACAAATAGTAGAAATGTAGTCACAGTCCTCACGCCATAGGCCCTTCCTATGGGAACCGACAAGAATGCAAGAAGAGAACCCCCCTGGGCTTGTGTGGGATGGTTAGCTTCTGGAGTTTTGCAGAAGATTGCTTGTTTTTCTCTCCATAGTTGTTGATATGAATAGACAATGCTGTATGAAAAACAAACTCATAAATGATCTCCAAGTTAGCCCTGAAGTTTACAGCACTGCTCAAACAGGTGTGTAACTTAAACTTTTCTTTAGCTGTGGTCTAGCAGACAAATTAAGAAACTCCTAAGGTTTTCCATAAATATCCCTCTGGAATGTCACTCTCTTCAAGGTTACTTGTTTATCCTTACACGAAATCCTTCTTGAGATACTGGAAAATAAATTTTATTCAGTATTCCTAATTACCTCATAGGTTACAAAATTTAGTAGGGCAGGAACTGTGTCATCATTATCTTTGGATTGCCTGAAGGTACCTTGTACAAAGCCATCATCTAGAAGGTATCAATAAAGATTTTTAAAAAAATTTATTTTAGTTTCTTCAGGAAAACAATCATAGCATTTGAGAATATTCTTCAAAATTAGTTGAAAGAAATTTAGAGAGGACAGGCAAATTACCTAATTAGAAATTGCTAAAATGTAAAAAAAATAAAACCTCTTAACAGAGCATACCAAGTGTGTACTACTGTAATTCTCTGAATCTCTAAATTATCTAAATATGAGAATTCTGAATCTGAGAATTCTCTGAATATGCTTTAAGATTAAGATGAACACTTAATACTTACGTCTATAGTTTGGAGTTTTCTGCAAAACCATTATTATTGTTATTTTAGTTGCAAATTATTATTTTTAACTTTTTATTAGTATCTTCATCAACATCATTGCTATTATTTGCAATAAAATTTCTGTGATGGTTCCTTGAAGATTGAAGACTGTTTTTTTTTTAAATAATATTTTATTGTGTTTTAGGTGAAAGTTTACACAGCAAATTAGATTCCCCTTTAACAATTTTTATACAAATTGTTCCATGCCATTGGTTACAATTTTTACAGTGTGTCAGCATTCTCATTATTTCCATTCTGTTTGTTCTGTTTCCATTGATCTAGCTTCCCTTCCTCTCCTTGTCGTCTCATCTTTGCTTTTGTGCAAATGTTGACTATTTGGTCTCATATAGTTAATTGTTTAAGGGAGCATATTACTCATGAGTGATACTGTTTCTTTTATCAGCCAATCTATTATTTGGCTGAAAGATGACCTGCAGAGGTAGCTTCAATTCCAAGTTCAAAGTGTATCTTAGGGTGATAGTCGTGGGGGTTCCTCTAGTCTCTATCATCAATAAAGATTTGTTGAATTTAAATGGAATGGTTTGCCAAAAATATCCTTAAATGTCCCCTGTGAGTTCTGACTTGCTGTTTAAAGACATCCTTTTAAAATGGGGTAACTACCTGCCAACCTGTGATACCTTGGAATTCCACATGTTAGATTTTCTTTAAGTGGGTCTATACATGTCTTAGTTATCTAGTGCTGCTGTAACAGAAATGCCACAAGTAAATGGCTTCAATAAACAGAAATTTATTCTCACAATCTAGGAGGCTAGAAGTTCAACTTCAAGGAGCCAGCTCCCGGGAAAGGCCCTCTCCTTCTGAAGCCCCTGGGGAAGGTCCTTGTCATCAATCTTCCCCTGGTCTAGGGGCTTCTCAGCATAGGAACCCTGAGTCCAAAGGACATACTCCATTCCTGGCACTTCTTTTTGGTGGCACGAGGTCCTACTCCTCTCTGCTCACTTCTCTCTTTCATATCTCAAAATAGATTGACTCAAGATACAACCTAATCATTTCAAGTCTGGTTCTCTACTAGGTATAAAGACTAGGGTTTTATATTAGGTAGGAAGACTAGGGTTTATTCTGGTCTACAGTTATGTTGCCAGATTTATAAGGCATTGTTTATATCACTTTTTGTAAATAAATAAATAAACAAACACATGGGAAATCCATAGCCAAACAATGAATGTGACCAACTGAACAGAAGCAGAAGCCTACCAGTTTAAATGTGTCCTCACCTCTCCTCTCCTCAAATCTACTCCCCTCTAGAAAACAAGGTTTGTCAGGGAGTTTCCTTGGAGAAGCACCTTGTCATTTCATCACTCTTTATGACAACTGTGGAATGCAAGAGGGAAATTCTGCCTTAAGAATTCCCCAGTATCATGTTGCCCCAAGTTGAAACTGATCACATTTATCAAACACTATAGAAGTGCTAATGTTATGCATTGTTAGCCACAGTTAATGCAATCAAGGGAACACCTTCAGTACTTTGTGGGAGGGGGGGTGTGTGTGTATGTGTGTGGGTGTGTGTGCAAGGGCTGTTCTTCGGGTAAGGAGAGCAGGAGAGATTAGAACATAGGCTAGTGCGAGCCTTTCTCTTTTTAAAGACAGACATTAGGATTTCTGAGGCAGTTTGGTGGGATGCTAACAGTTCCTGATACATCTTCTTCTGATATTCGATGACAAATGTACATGAAAATGTAAGGAAAGAGACAGACTAAAACAGTTCTTAAAAATGGAAAAAAGACAAAGATATATGCTAGAATGAGGGGAGAATTTCTATTAGCTGTAGCTTTGGTAGGGTTGGCCAGAGAAACATAATCCCGAAATACCCATACTCTACTTTCCGAAGCAAAACAGCATGTGTGGGCTGGAAGCAGTAAAAACAATAGGAGAGTGGGGGAGTGAAATATGATTCCCAGTATTGTGTGACTTTCCACCATTTTGTCACCTGATGTGGTTTTCCTACGCTTAGAGATCCTACCTTTATAATGTTAATGAGGTGGAATTAATGGAAGTTATGTTAATGAGGCAGGATTCAATCTACAAGATTAGGTTGTGTTTGAAGCCAATCTCTTTTGAGATATAAAAGAAAGAAGTGAGCAGAGAGACATGGGGACCTCACACCACCAGATATGAGAGCCAGGAGAATAGCGTGTCCTTTGGACCTGGGGTCCCTGTGCTGAGAAGCTCCTTGACTGGGGAAGATTGATGACAAGGACCTTCTCCATGAGCCGACAGAGAGAGAAAGCCTTCCCCTGAAGCTGGCACCCTGAATTCGGACTTCTAGCCTCCTGGACTGTGAGAGAATAAATTTCTCTTCATTAAAGCCATCCACTTGTGATACTTCTGTTGTAACAGCACTAGATGACGAAAACACCCATATTCTGCTTTCTGAAGCAAAACAGCATGTATGGGCTGGAAGCAGTAAAAACACAAGGGGGATGGGGGAGTTAAATAGGTCTGCTGGTCTTTTGATCAAGGATATAAATGCAGCACTGATTGAAACTTAGGAACAACCCTCCCTCCTTCAACAGTAACATGACTGTTATTTTCTTTTTTTATCAAGAAATAATTTTTAAAAACGATTCTAGGTCCAGTTACTTTTACAGGAAAATTTTTTCCCTAAAGTTTATAAAACAGAAAATTTCTATGTTAATAAATTAAGTCATAACATGGTAAAGAATGAAAGAAAAACTTTATCCATTTAATTTTATAAAGACACCAATATTGATGCAAACTTGGATAAGAAACCCACCCCAAAGTACACTATATAGATAAATCTCATATATGAATAAAAGGGAAGAAATACTAAATGTAATAGTATCAAATGAAATTTAAATGATTGCAGTATTTATTAGTTTTCAATCTTCCCAGCAAACTATTCTACTCTAAACATCACCGGTTAGGTTCCCTAGAAAGCAAACTCTGAAATACTGTGTTTAGCAGGCAGGATGTTAATTAAGAAGTGTCCTTCAGATCAACATCTGTGGAAGAGAGAGAAGGGAAGTAGGAGTGGGCACAGGGAGAAGATGAGCTATGATGCAAGTCCCAAAACATTCGCGTCAACCCCATAGTCAGCTCTGGTGCTGAACAACCAACCCTTCAGAGTTGTCCTAAGTTTGGCTGAAATGGTTACACCTTTTTATTCCCACCTCAACCAGTCTTTGGATGTGGGCCACCCCAGGAAATGACAAGACCTTGGATGAGGCATCTCTCACATCTAGTGTTGGGAAAGAAGAGTTCTTTACTCGAGATTTGTTGAGCTCTGTCTGCTGGTAGCCAGGTCTCCTGTCACACAGAAGGCGTCTGTCTATCCCAATATTGAATGGAAGTGATACCTAGAGGGAGTGAAAGAGACTGAAAGAGAGGTCTAGGGTCAGCAGATTCCAATTTGCAGTTCTAGAGGGCCTGATTCCTTCAGCTTATCCTTCACTTCTCTGAGATACTCCAATATCTTTTCCAACTATATGAATTAAGAAATCTTCCTCTTAAGCTAGTGTGAGTTGACTTTCTGTTACCTGACTGATACACGATTTCAGGTTAAATTAGTTACCAAGCTAATTAAGGAAAACACACACACACACACACACACACACACACACACACACACAGACCCCACAGGCTAATATCAAGTATGAATATAGAATCAGCCATACTAAACCATACCATGAAAACAAAGCCATTACAGCACTAACCCACTATAATCAAGTAGCGCCTATCCCAGTAATGCAAAGATGGCTTCTATTAGGAAAAAAAAAGTCAATATAGCCTATTGCATCACATTAATATTCAAATAAGAAAACAATATGACCATCTTAGTAGAAGGGTGTGGTAGCCTGAATAAAGGCCTGCCAAAGATGTTCAGTCTTAATCCCCAGAATCTATGAATATATTGTGTCTTAGTAATCTAGTGCTTCTACAGCAGAAATACCACAAGTGGGTGGCTTAAGAAACAGAATTTTATTTCTTCACAGTTTAGTAGGCTAGAAGTCCAAATTCAGAGCACCAGTTTTAAAGGAAGCCTTTCTCTCTCTGTTCACTGTGGGGGAAGGTCCTTGTCTCTTTTCAGTGCCTGTTTCTTAGTTCCTTGGAGATCTCATATGGCATGACATCTATTTTCCCCCATCTATGCTTGCTTGCTCAATCTGTTCTTTTTATTTCTCAAAAGAGATAGATTTAAGACACATCCTATACTAATACTACCACATTAACCTAACAAAGAAAACCCATTCCCAAATGGGATTATAGCCACAGGTATAGGGGTTAGGATTTACAACAAATATTTTAGGGGAACATAGCTGAATCTATAACATGTTGTTACCTTCTATCGCAAAAGGAACTTTGTAGATATGATTAAGTTAAGGATCTTGAGATGGGGAGATTATCCTGAATTATCTGGGACCCAGTGTTACCACAAGGGTCCTTGTCAGAGGGAGGCAATATAGTTAGGAATGGGGAAAGTGATGTGATGATGGAAGCAGAGATTGGAGTAATGTACTTTGAAGATGGAGGAAGGGGCCATAAGCCAAGAATGCAAGCAGCATCTAGAAACTAGAAAAAGCAAGGGAACAGATTCTCCCCTCAGAGACTCCAGAAAGAACCAGCCTACCAACACCTTGACTCCACATCAGTGAGACTGATTTTGGCCTTCTGACCTCGAGAACTGTTTAAGAGAATAAATTTGTGTTCTTTTAAGTCACCAAGTGTGTGATGATTCATTACAACGGCAACCAGAAACCATTTCAGACGGGAAAAGAGAACAAAATCCTACGTTCAATGTTTTTTTTTCTTCCTTCTTTTTTTAATTGTGCCTTAGATGAAGGTCTACAGGGCAAATTAGTTTCTCAATAAACAATTAATACACATATTGTTTTGTGACATGGGTTGCCAACCCCGCAATGTGTCAACACTCTCCCCTTCTCGACGCTGGGTTTTCCATTTCCGTTTGTCCAGCTTTCCTGTTACCTCCTGCCTTCTCATCCTTGCCGCTGGGCTAGTGTGCCCCTTTAGTCTCATATAAGTGGCTGAGCTACATGTATTATTGTTTGTTTTATGGGTCTGTCTAGTCTTTGGCTGAAGGGTGAACCTCAGGAGTGACTTCAGTACTGAGTTGAAAGGGTGTCCTGCTGCCATACTCTCGGGGTTACTCTAGTCTCTGTCAGACCAGTAAGTCTGGTCTTTTTTTGTGAGTTTGAATTTTTTTCTACATTTTTGTTCAGCTCTTTCTGGGACCTTCTATTGTGATCCCTGTCAGAGCAGTCGGTGGTGGTAGCTGGGCACCAGCTAGTAGTGCTGGGCTCAATCTGGTGAAAGCTGTGGTAGTTGTGTTCCATTAGTCCTTTGGACTAATCTTTCCTTTGTGTCTTTGGTTTTCTTCTTTCACCCTTGCTCCAGATGGGG
Source organism: Dugong dugon (assembly GCA_030035585.1). Lineage (NCBI taxonomy): Eukaryota > Metazoa > Chordata > Mammalia > Sirenia > Dugongidae > Dugong > Dugong dugon. The sequence goes on along the minus strand of CM057480.1, from coordinate 11,658,405 downwards.
TGGGACCAATGGAGTATCTTAGATGGCCACTCACAAGCTTTTAAGACCCCAGACGCTACTCACCAAAGTAGGATGTACAACATTTTCTTTATAAACTGTGTTATGCCTATTGAGCTAAATATCCCCCCAGACCATGGTCCCCAGTGCTCAGCCTAGTAGCTCAGTCCCTCAGGGAGATTGGATGAGTCTATGATGCTTCTATGACTTTGCTTTGGTCAAGCTGTGCTGATTTCCTCAGTATTGTCTTACCCTTCACCAAAGTTCAATGCTGTTTTTTAAAAAAGCTTAGTAAAGAATATTTTTTTAGCATGACAAAACTCAACAATCTATTTAAAATAGCAGCAGATGACAATGTCATAATTACTTTTTAAACCTTGTTTTGTAAGTTTTAGCAAATGAAGTAAGAAATGAAATGGAAATGGAAGTACATCCATGGGGTAAGGGTGATTCTCTTAATAGAAAATATAAGGGAGTGGATAATTTTAGCAACAAAATCTGTACCATCTTTCAATTAATGCCAAGAAAGTGAGAGAACTTAACAAATTCATAAAAGGGTCTTTATATTCTTTTACAGGCAAAATGATGGAGTAGAAAGCATACTATACTTAGAGATCAAAGAATTGAAATTTAGTTATTTCTTTAATATTAACCATCAGGATGACAATGGACAAGTCACTTAAAAGCCTTAGATATCAATTGGTCTCATCTCTTATTTGGTAATAGTATTCTTTAGCATGTCTTTGGTCCCTGGGGAGTTGGGGAGTTGGTATTGATATGCTATTGTGACCCCTTCCAGTTGTAAAATCTATGATGTGACCTTAGAGACATTTCATCCAAACAGAGACAATTGTTGTTGTATTGTTGTTAGGTGCTGTTGAGTTGGTTCCAACCCATAGCAACCCTACTTACAGCAGAAGGAAACACTGCCTGGTCCTGTGCCATCCTCACAATTGTTGCTATGTTTGAGCCCATTATTGCAGCCACTGTGTCAATCTATCTCACTGAGGGTCTTCCTCTTTTTTGCTGACCCTCTCTCTACTTAACCAAGTATGATGTCCTTCTCCCAGGACTGGTCCCTCCTGTCAACATGTCCAAAGTACGTGAGACAAAGTCTCACCACCCTTGCTTCCATGGAGCACTCTTGCTGTACTTTTTCCAAGACAGACTTGTTCATTCTTCTGGCAGTCCATGGTATACTCAATATTCTTCACCATCACCATAATTCAAAGGCATCAATTCTCCTTCGTTCTAACTTAGTCATTGCCCAGCTTTCACATGCATATGAGGCGATTGAAAATATCATGGCTTCAGTCAGGTGCACCTTAGTCCTCAAAGTGACATCTTTGCTTTTCAACAATTTTGTAGCAGATTTGCCCAATGCAATACATGGCTTCATTTCTTGAATGCTGTTTCCATTGGCCTTGATTGTGGTTCCCAGTAAAATGAAATCCTTGACAACTTCAATCTCTTCTTCATTTATCATGATGTTGCTTATTGGTCCAGTTGTGAGGATTTTTGTTTTCTTTATATTGAGGTGTAATCCATACTGAAGGCTTTGATGTTCATCAGCATGTGCTTCAAGTCCTCTTCGCTTTCAGCAAAGAGAACAGAGGGGAGAAAGTCATGAAAAAGATTATTTCGCATGGTTTCCTAGATCTGGAATTCCTACTCAAATGTAAGCTCCAAGAAGGTTGTGATTTTATACCCTTATGTATTCTCACCACTTAGAATAATGCCTGGCATATAGTAGAAAACCCAATAAATATTTGTTGAAATAGGAAGGAAGGAAGGAAATGAATTTCCAGGTTGAAAGAACTCATTAAGTGCCTAGAAAGAAAAAGAAAAATAGAACTATCCAAGGTGGTTCATCATCATGACGTTTCAGGATATAAGGGATAAAAAGAATAACCCACAGGCTTCCAGAGAGAAAAAAAAAATTAGTGCATACAAAAGATCAGTAGTCAAAGTGGGTTTGGAAAGTGGATTTTCAAAAGCAACTATAAAAATAGAAGACACTGGAACAACGCCATTATAATTCTTAAGGAAAACCCAGAACTCAACATTCAGCCAACCTATCAATCCAATATGAAGGCAAAATACAGACATTTTCAGACGTAGAAGTTCTTGAAAAATTCATTTCTTTTCTATCTTAGGAAGCAACTGCAGAATATGCTCCACCAAAATGAGGAAGCAGACTGAGAAAGGGAAAGACACAGGATAGAGGAAATGGAGGGTTCAGCTTAGCAGAGGGGTGAAGGGAGATCTTGGGGGTGTTAGCTGTGTACCAGGAGGAGAGAACAATAAGTCCACATTGAAGCAGGTCAGAAGGTTCTTGGAGAAATTTCTACACGAATGAGTAATTGTTTAAATACCTGATACATCTAAATATCTTGGGAAGAGAGTTATACAATTAATGGAGTGGCTGGGGATTGGATGAATGGGTTTTTAAAAAATCAAACAACAATAATAGGAAACAAGACTTATTAATCTCAGAAAAAATAAAAAGTTGTACAGGAAAATAAAAGTCAGCATAGTATACTTCATGACTCAGCTGTGACAAGAATTCTCAGAGTCATGTGACCACTGAATATGCTATAACCAACAGTATAATATAACGGCATAAGGAGATAGGAAGGGTTCATGAGTGTGGAGGGGTGCAGGGGAGTGAAAGAGAGCTAAATCTTTTTCTTTAATAGAGAAAGTCAATAGAGAATGCCTTCAGCTGAAATCTCAAGATGTAGCAATATAAGTGCATATAAGTGTGTTATTTAGAGATTATTGAGATAAAACACCAAATGAATTAGCTGCAAAAGTTGAAAGCGGTTGCCTTAGTAGACAGGGAAGTAAACAGGGGAGTGGGTACTATATTTTATAATTTGTTGTTAGGTGCTGTCGAGTCGATTCCAACTCATAGCAAACCTCTGTATTACAAAATGAAGACTACCTGGTCCTGCAGCATCTTCACAATCATTGCTGTGTTTGACCCCATTGTGGCAGCCACTGTATCAATCCATCTCCTTGAGGGGCTTCCTCTTTTTTGCTGACCCTCTATTTTACCAAGCATGGTGTCCTTCTCTAGGGACTGGTCTGTCCAAAGTACGTGGTAATATGTCCAAAGTACATGAGACAAAGTCTCCCCATCCTTGCTTCTAAGGAGCATTCTGGCTGTACTTCCAAGACAGATTTGTTTGTCCTTCTGGAAGTCCATGGTATATTCAACATTCTTTGCCAACACCATAATTCAAAGGCGTCAATTCTTGGATCTTCGTTATTCATTGTTCAGCTTTCTCAAGCATATGTTCTTGTTGTTAGGTGAGGCTGAGGCGGTTTTGACTCATAGTGACCCTATCTATGTACAACAGAACCAAACACTGTCCAGTCCTGTGCCATCCTCACAATCGTTGGTATGCTTGAGACCATTGTTGCAGCCACTGTGTCAATCCATCTCGTTGAGTGTCTTCTTCTTTTTCGCTGATCCTCTACCTTACCAAGCATGATGTCCTTCTCCAGGGACTGATCTCTCCTAATAACATGTCCAGAGTATGTGAGACAAAGTCTTGCCATCCTCGCTTCTAATGAGCATTCTGGCTGTAGTTCTTCCAAGACAGATTTGTTTGTTCTTCTGGCAGTCCATGATATATTCAATATTCTTCGCCAACACCATAATTCAAAGGCTTCAGTGCTTCTTCAGTCTTTCTTATTCATTGTCCAGCTTTCACATGCGTATGAGGTGACTGAAAACACCACGGCTTGGGTCAGGCACCCCTTAGTCTTTAAAGTGACATCTTTGCTTTTTAACACTTTAAAGAGATCTTTTGCAGCTTAAAATGACACGAATTTATTATCTTACAGTTCTGGAGCTCAGAAGTCTGAAATGGGTAACTGGGCAAAATCAACGTGTCAGCAGGACTATGTTCCTTCTAGAGGCTTCAGGAGAGCATCTGCTTCCTTGCCTTTCCAGCTTCTAGAGACCTATCCCCAGTCATTGGTTCATGTTCCATTCCTGCATCTTCGAAGCCAGCATCATAGCATGTCTCTGACCCTGCTTCTATCATCACATCCCTTCCTTTCACTTTCTTACTGCCTTCCTCTTCCACTTTTAAGGACCCTTGAGATTACATCATGCCCACCTAGATAGGAGCCCTAGTGGTGCAGTGAGGAGCCCTGGTGGCACAGTGGTTAAGAGCCTGGCTGCTAACCAAAAGGTTAGCAGTTCGAATCCACCAGCCACTCCTAGGAAACCCTGTGGGGCAGTCCTACCTTGTCCTATAGGGTCATTATAAGTCAGACTCAATGGCAACAGGGTCTTTTTTTGGTAGATACCCCAAAATAATTTTCCTATTTTAAAGGCAGCTTATTAGCAATCTTGATTCCATCTGCAACCTTAATTTCCCTCTGCCATTTAATCTCACATATTCACAGGTTCTGGGGATTAGGATGTGAACATCTTTGCGGGGGGCATTTTTTTGCTTCCCACATCACTACATGACAAACTTCAACGAAAGAAATACACTGATGATTAGAGATAAACTTAATGCCAGATAAAACCCAGTGTTCTGAGATAGATATAGGTATAGTTGTAATAGGTATAGATATGGAAATAAAACTGGATGGAGACAGAAATGTTCTCATACACAGGTAACATGGAATGGGAAAATATTTTAAGTTGAGGAGTCTTCTAAGTATCTAAAAATCACACAAGGTAGAAAGTCATTGACTTGGCCTACATTTCAAGGCAGCTCTGTCTAATACCTATTTAATTAAACAACATTTAATTTATATTACCTCTCAACTCACACCAAGGAGCCCTGGTGGTACAATGGTTAAGCACTTGGCTGCTAACTGAAAGGTTGGTGGTTTGAACCCACCTAGCAGTTCTGCAGGAGAAAGACTTGGCAATCTTCTTCTGTCAAGATTATAGTCAAGAAAATTTTATGGGGCAGTTTTGCTCTGTCACGTGGGATCCCTATGAGTTGGAATTGACCTCACAGTACCCAACAACAACAAACTCACATCAGCTTATAAAATGTAACAAAGTCTCCAATTGAAAAAAAAAAAAACCAAACCCATTGCTATCGAGTTGATTCTTACTCATAGCTACCCTACAGGGCAGAGTAGAACCGCACCATAGGGTTTCTAAGGAGCAGCTGGTGGATTTGAACTGCCGAATTTGGGATTAGCAGGTGTAGCTATTAATCACTGCACCACCACGGCTCCAATAGAGAGGCCCTAAGGACTCTTTCAACACTGAAGCTATGATAAGGACAACAACAAAAGCAACAGCAAAAAGCTCACATTTCCTAGGCGTATATAATGTGCCATGCCCAGAACTAAAGGTGTTTACACATTGTCTCATTTAATTTCCTCTCCAGTCCCATGAGCTGAATACTGAGCCACAGGTCAGTTAAGCAACATGCTCCAGGAGACCCAGCTCAAAAGAAGAAGATCCAGGATTGAAACTCAGCTCAGTCTGACTTCAAATTCCATGTTCTTTCCACTACCGTCCACCGCGTCTCTAATCACACAGCACCAGGGCCGCTGTACCCCTCAAGGCAACAGCAATCAGTAAGACAAGATTCATACAGTCACGGGGGATTGGCTAGTTTGATGGGGTGTGTTGACACAAGGAAGAAGGGAAAAATATTTATTGAGAGCCAGTGACATGCCCAGATCTGTGCTGGGTTCTTGCCAGTTTGTTTTCTCATTCAATCCTGTTTGTCTGAAAGTACAAGAAACATTTGTTTCTTGGAATATTTTAGCCTGAAGAGTAGAATGGAAATGTATTAACCAATCCCTGGTTACTCTTACATGACGAATGTTCAAGACGCCTATCATCAAAGCTAAAGTATAAATTTTATGTTTTCAACGTCTGAAAAATGTGCTCGATTTTAGATTCCAGAGAAACGTTGGAAGTTGCTTTCCAGGCTGGCACTTTCTAAGAACTACTTAACTACTTTGTAGAATAAGTTTTTGATTTTTAAATTCTCAATTTTAGTTCATCCTAGCGGCTAAAGCATAGAAGAGTTGGTTCATTTGAAACCCAACTTAAGGAAAATGCATAAATGTAATGGGGTATGAGACAAAATAAAGGGAAAATTTGGTTAGTTCAAAATGTTCTAGCTTTTGGATCCTACTTAAGTGTCTGATCCATGGAGTTCTGGGCTCAGAGGTAAATAGAATCCTTATTTTATTTATCTGTCAAAGAATAGCATGTTTTTTGATCACTGGGTTTTATATGCCAATCTAGTTTTCATTTTTTTTAAAGCAACACTTCTAAACTCAGTTAATCTTAAGACAAAAAGTACCAGTCAAACTGAAAATCAGAAAACACTTAAAGGTGTGGATTTTCCCAACAACTTTTAATGGGGGCTGATTGAAAATATAGTTTTAATCATTTCAGTGCATTTCAGTCTTGCTTTGAAGCCCACATTACTCCAACCAGTTCCTGTCACTAAATGAGAATCATAAAATATAGGTGGCAAAAATGACAAAGTTGGGCTCCCGTCTTCTCAATATCCAGTCATAGAAAATGAAATACTTTAATGATACTGATGGATATGTACACACTGATCAACAGTTTTCAAGAAAACTTTCAAAATAAAAACAGAAGATTTACCCAGTTAGGTCCTTATGGGTCAAGGTCCTTGAAAAGTATTGTTAGTTGATATCAGGCACACACAGATCTGGAAAACTGAGTTTCATTATTTTCGAAAAATAATATTTTTGTGAATAGAGATTTTTGTTATTTAATGGAAGGAAAGACTTTAAAATCTTCCTTAAAGCTCCTCATTTTTGAGAAATTGAGGCACAGGGAGGTTGGGTGACCTCCCTTCTCAAGGTCACACAATTGTTACTGTAGAAATATACTTTCAAGTCAACAAATACATAGTCTAGTATTTTGTTTTGTTAATCGTTCGTTCATTCAAAAGTATTTTTGGAACACCTGCCATGGACACCCTGGGTCGTACAAATGGTTAACACACACAGCTGCTAACCAAAAGGTTGGAGGGTCAAGTTCACCCAGAGGTGCCTCAGAAGAAAGTCCTGGTGATCTGCTTCTGAAAATGCCCAGCCACTGAAACCCTATGGAGCACAGTTCTACTCCAACACACACAAGGTTTCCATGAGTCAGAGTTGACTCAGCAGCAACTGGGTCCATGGACCAGGCATAGTAATACAGCAGTGGAAAAAAAAAATCTCTGCATTCAAGAAGCTATTAGTCTAGGAAAGACAGAAAACCAGTCAAACACCACAAAATCTAGCTAGAGAAAAGAACATGGAGAGAGGTGAGAAGCGGAAAATTGAAGGGCAGCTGGTTAGGGGAATCATGGGAGGAAAGGAACTTGGAGATGGAGCCAGGCGCCAGGTCATGTAGGACTTTGTAGATCACAGTGAGACTCTGTATTTTATTAAGTATAATGGGAAGCTCATAGATGGTTTTGAGCATGAGCTGTTCCACCCCATCAAGTTGCCTCTCAAACAGTAGTTTATTTATAGCACTAAATGTTTGGTTTACTTAATCTATGGCTATATTTTTATTTAATTCATTTCAAAAATTTGTGTCTACATTTTATTTTAAAGACACAGCAAACCGTATCTTCCCCAGAGATCCCCTGACTTCGGTGAAGTTGATGCTTTACAAGCAACCAGGTGAAATTTGCTCGGTTTGAGGATCAGACGTTCTATTTCTTTGTCTACAGATCTAGGTTTCTTCCTCAAGACTTCTTCCTCCCACTTATCTAAGTCCTGTTTCCTTCCACCTGTCATTTCTAGTGATAGCAAAACAACAATTTCTGGCCCTTTACAGAGAAGTTCAAAACCCACTACAGTTTTAAAGATACAATGACAGCAATGCTATAAGAACAAATAAAAACAACAAAAACTGTAAATAGCATACATCTTGGATTTTCTACATACATCATGATTTCAAATATTTAGTGCAGTGGTTAAGCTTTTGGCTGCTAACCAAAAGGTCGGCAGTTCAAATCCACCAGCCACTCCTTGGAAACCCTATGGGGCATTTCTACTCCATCCTGTAGGGTAGCTATGAGTCAGAATCAACTCGATGGAAATGGGTTTTAATGGGATGTCCCTAAAACAAGGAGCACTGGTGGTGCTGTGGTTAAGCACTCAACTGCTAACCGAAAGTTTGCTAATTGGAACCCACCAGCCGCTGCAAGGGAGAAAGATGTGGTAATCTACTTGCATAAAGATTACAGTCTTAGAAAACCTATGGAGCAGTTCTACTCTGTCCTCTAGGGTCGCTATGAGTCAGAATTCACTTGACAGCAATGGATATGTCCCTGAAAGAGATTTATACTCATTGCTCCATTATGTCTGGTTCAGAATAAGTGGTCACTGTACTTATTTCAGGAGCCCTGATGGCACAGTGGTTAAAGTGCTCCGCTGCTAACCCAAAGGTCAGTGGTTGAACCCACCAGCTGCTCCACAGGAGAAGGATGTGGCAGTCTGCCTCCATAAAGATTACAGCCTTGGAAGCCCAATGGGACGGTTCTACTCTGTCCTGTGAGTCGGAATTGACTGATGGCAGTGGGTTTTGGTTTGGGGCACTTATTTCTCTTCCTATAACCAAATGAACTAAGATTTGATCAAAACAGCCTTCAATTGATCTCACTTGATTACACATTCACCTTGGAAATATGTGTCAATATGCTTCCATCTTTTCGTATCTTAAAGACAAAAAAAATTTCATGAAAAATGTTAACTATTGAGGAATAGATCAGGATTTTTTATTCCATATTTTTAAGTTTCAGGTTTTATCAGCCTCAGAAATAGACATTCATTTTCAGCTTTTGGGCAATTTATAAGGTATTTTAGCTAAGGAACATCTATTGTTAATATTACTCTAATAGAAAGTCCCAAAGAGAAGAAAGGCTGACAAAAGAAAGAAGAGAGAGAGAGACATAAAGAGAGAAACAGAGAGACAGAGATAGAGAGAGAAAGAAAAAAAAAAAAAAAAGGAGAAAAACCTCTTCCACCAAACCTACTGGAAAAATATTTAAATTTATTCTAGGGCTTAATGCATCATAATTAACTTATTTCTGTTCAAAAAAATAAAAAATTCACTGCCACTGAGTTGATTCTAACTAATGACAACGCCATGTGTTATAGACTAGAACTGCTCCATAGAGGTTTCTTTGCTGTAATCTTTAAGGAAGCAGATCTCCGGGCCTTTCTTCTGCTGTACCACTGGGTGGGTTCAAACCACCTTTAGGTTAGTAGCCACACGCAAACCATCTGTACCACCTAAGCATCTTTTGTTCTTTAATCATCGCCAAACTGCAACTCTGTTCTGTTTTTTGTTTCAACCCAGCTAGAACTCTTGTCTTTAAACATATTTTGAATGTTGGAATTTGCTCATGTTTTTACATTTTCAACCTGTACCAAGTAAATTAGTGTGTTCTACCTACATAGGTGTTTCCATAGCAAGATCCACATGATTTAACAAATTTTTAAAATCAAAACAACAAAAAATATTTACTCAGAATAATCCTGACAGAGATTAAAGATGTGTCCTGCATTTAAATCCATCTATAGTTTCAGTTTCAACCTCATGGCAATAAGCTGTTTTTGTTTGTGACAAAATGTTCTTTGTCACACATAGGCTCATATTCTTGTGTAAATGTATCTAGTAAATAGCCGAATAATGAGGGTATCTAGTGAGGGGACTCTAAACTCAGGCTTTACTAGACCTGTGAATTGAGTAAGTTAATATCTTTAGGCCTCTGTTTTTCCATCTGTAAGTGGAAACAAGATAACTCACATGAAGCGTTTAGTGCAGCGTCTGACACATGTGCAAGCTATTTGTTATAATTAAGGTGGTCCCAAGTCCTCCCCACAGCCCTACTACCCAAGTGCAGCTGCCTTGAGGCACAGCTGTTCATCAACTGTCGGCGACCACAGCGACTCTGAGTCAGAAAGTACCTTAGAGGTCTTCAAGTTCAACCTCCCACATTTCACAGATGAGGAGACTGAGACCCAGCTCAGAGAAATATGGCTCAGGGACACCTAGTTATTGGCAGAGGTAAAATTAGAACATAAGTTTCCTCACTACGGGACCTATTGTCTTTTTCTATAATTCAAGCTGAAGCGAATCCCCTCTTATAAGTTATACACAGCAGAGTGATGCCAGATGCCATGTAATGACTGGCATTGTCAGGATTTGACTGGTCTTCAGCAGTACACCGCCACCACACCCCCCACCCCAAGATATCCAGGGCAGGGTGCTGGTATGAGGGCTGGACTGGAGGGTGGCAGCTGGAGCCTGGAGATGATCTTTGCTGCCTGGAGGAGACACCTAGAACTATCTTTTTTAAACACGTGTCAAATCATGTCACTCCTCCACCTACGTTTTCCAGGGGCTTCTCATCCCACTCATAATAAAATCCCAAGTCCTATCAGTGGCCCTTCCAGCCCAGTGTGACTTAGCCCCATCCACCTCTCCCCACTCCCCTCCTACTGCTCTCCCCCTCCTCAGTCTGCCTCAGGCCCCATTGGCCTCCTTGCCCCCACTGGAACACACCAAGCACATTCCCTCCTCAGGGCCTTGATTCATCATTTCCTCTGCTTGGAGCCTCCCCCTCCAGACAATGTGCAATAGGAGGAACTAACAGATTTATTTGACACACGTCCTGGCTAATTCAATCCAGGGATGTCCCTCCCTAGACCTGAAAGTCATAATCTCATATGTCTGTGGCTCTATGAGACAGTTCTAGTACACTTTCCTGAATGAAGTTCTTTACTGGGAAATCAGGCTCAAAACAGTCACCATGGTTCTGTTAATTTGATTAAAGATATGTATCTGAAACCTCTAAGTACTGTCTGAAACCCTTGAGATTGCATGAACGTAGCGTTTACATGTTCCGTCAATATCATCCAGAGTCCCTCAGCTTAAAACAACAATAACAACTACAATAGTAAATCCTTCTCTTTTCCTTACTCTGTACCAGGCACTGTTCTCAGCTTTTTACCTACATTATCTCATTTATAAAGTAGGTACCATTATTATCCTTATTTCACAGGGAAGGGATCAGACATGGATAACTTAAGTGATTGTTCCAGGTCACAGAGCTATTTAGGGGCACCTCTGGGTCCGTTCAGTGTTTCTCAATTGTTTGTCTTTCATCTCATTCATTGTTTCTCAGTTATTCATTTGACATCCCTGGTGGTTCTGGAGTGTATGGGAGAAGTGCAGAAGTTCTCTTTTGTCCTTTACTATCCACCAGCTTAAATTACAAGCAAGTTGCCATCAGCCAATTGATAGCTGAATGTCTTTTCATTCTGTATCTAAAAAAGGAATGAAGGCCCTAGCTAGAAATTTTAGTTTGCAACCTGCCATTTCCAGATTCGACTCTGAAATGTAATTCTCTCCCTCTCATCTTCCTGGCTGTATGTGAAGCATTTGAAAGCATACAAGGCTAACACATTTCTTACCCACTGCTCTGCCACCCTGACGTCACACAGTGACCTCAGCAGGCCTCAGAGGTCTCACAAGCAAAAAAAGTGCTAAGTGAAGCAACGTTCTGGTCAGTGTGACAATTTTCAAAAAGGAAGTCTTCCTTGCATTTTCCCCCAAAGAGCCATGCTATTAGGACAGAGAAAAGCAATGGTATATAAGGCAGCACATCTGGTCAGCTAGGTTTTGGGTCAGTACAGTAAGTCCCCTGGGTTAAGAAAATCTGACTTACAGACAATTTAAGAATGAACTGCCATAAAGCATATTGTGTAACAAACACACCTACTACTTTGTGACGCTCCTGAAAACATCGCCTGGCTTCAGCAGTTCTTTTTTCTTTTTTCTATCTAAACTGTTTTAAGAGCTGTTATTCTAATGATTTTTTTACAGTACTCTATAGCTACACACATACACACACAAATTCTCTCTCTCTCCTTGATACAGCGCTGTATGTAGTCACTTTTATTATTATTGTATTATTATTATGTACTGTATTGTTATGTTTAAGATGTTTTAGTGTATTTGTGTTTCTCAAGTGTCTTATATGTATAGAAAAGTAAAATACATACTATATACTAAGTCAAACATTTGATTAATTGATTCTAAACAAGAACCATATGCACATGTTCCAACTTACCTACACATCTGACTTAAAGACAGACTTAGAAACGGATCGTGTTTGTAACCTGGGAACTGCCTGTGCTTAAAACAATCACCCGCTTTCTATGAGAAAAATTAAATACGTGATTCTACATCAGCAGTCCTCAAATAGGGGCAATTTTGCCTCCAAGGGGACATAGCAATATTTGAGAACTTTTTTGTCTGTCACAGGATGGGAGGGCTAGTGATGGAGGCCAGGGACACTGTTAGATATTCTACAAGCACAGGACAGTCCTCCAAATAAAAAATTATCTGGCCCCAAATGTCAATAGTGATGAGGTTAAGGAACACTGGTCTATAGTAAAATAGTTGCTTTCTGTGTTTTTAAAATGAAATCAAATAATAAAAGCACTTCCAATGTTCAAAGTTCTGTGACAGGTCCTGTGGTAGGCCTTTCCCCTAGAGAATCAAAGGAGAGACAATATATAAACACGCATGTGACAGACTTCCACTTCTGAGAAGATGTACATTTCCGTGGTCTTTTCTCTAAGTGTATTACTTTCTCAGTGGTCCATAACAAAAATACCACAAGCAGGTGGCTTTCATGAACAGAAATTTATTTTCTCATAATTTAAGAGGCTAGAAGTCTGAATTCAGGTTATCAGCTCTAGGGGAAAGTTCTCTCATCGTCTGTAGAGTTCCTGAAATTCCTTGGAGATCTGCACATGGCCTCTATCATTCCTCTATCTGTGCCTTGCTTTTTTCTGTGCCTTATGTTTGAAAGGTGGTTAAGTTTAATATACACCCTATACAGCTATGGCCTCATTAATATAACAAAGAAAACCCTATTCCTAAATGGGATTACATCCACAGGCATAGGGGTTAAGATTCCAACATGTATTTTGGGGGGACAAAATTCAATCCATAACACTAAGTACAACTAAAAACCCTGGATGTTATAGATAAGACAAACACAAAAAGACTGAAAGGTGCAAAGAAGAAGGCAGGCTGTCTAGGGAGCCAAGGAACAACATGGTGGTGAGTTCCCTGGATTTTCTTTTTGTCTCATATATCCCAGATTTGGGGCAGAAAAAGCAGGCAACCCAGAAACGCCAATAGGTATAGACAAAAAATTCCCAGCAAAAGCCAAAGGACCAGGAAAGGGGAGCCTATCGAGACAGAAAACTTCTACATAGTAACCTCTCAATGCCACACACCAGAGAAAAAACCATAGCCCCATCCCACTAAAGCCTCTCCAACACTCCCAGCAGGGTGATGTCAGAGGAGGCCAAGTCAGGAGCTGGGACCTTCATTGCCACTAGCCCGTAATGAAGCCCTCATGTTTGCCATGGTGTCAGTGGAGACCACATGGGGAGGTTAGACATCCACTCCCACCCAGCAGTAACAAGGCACCCCTCCCCCTCCTTGCTGGAGTGGTATCAATGGAGGCCTGATGGAGAGTCAGGACTTTTACCAGCAGCCAGAGTAACAAGGCCACTTTCACTGAGGTGTTTATGGAGAATACATGGGAGACAGAACTCCCGCTCCTGCCCAGCAATAACAAGGAGCAACAACCCCTCCCCTTGGGTACCAACAGAGGCCAAGTAGGGAACTTGGATTTCTACTTCCATTTAGCAGTAATGAGGTCGTTCTCCCATTTCCCTGATGGAGCAGTATTAAAAAAAAGCCAGGTAAAACAGGTTTAAATAAAGTCCAGTGTCTTACAGCATAATATGAAATGAACAGGTTTTAACAAAAAATCATTTATCATACCTAAAACAAGGAAGATTTCATACTGAATGAAAAATACAATCAATAGATGCCAGCACTGAGATGACAGGGATGCTAGAATTATCTGACAAAGATGTTAAAGAACTCATGATAAACATATTTCAATGAGCAGTTACAAACACACTTGAAAACAAATGGAAAACAAACAACAACAACCAAAACCAGTATCTCAGCAAAGAAATAGAGGACAAAGAAGAATCAAATAGAAATCTTAGAACTGAAAAATGTAATAATCAAACTAAAAAGTTCAGTGAATGGGCTCAACTGCAAAATGGAGGGGGAAGAGGAAAGGATCAGTAAATTGGATGACAGAATAGTAGAAATTATGCAATCTGAACAAGAGAGAGAAAATAGAGGTGAAAAAATGGATAGAACCTCAGGGCTCTATGGAACTAGTGCAAAAGAGCTAGTATTTGCGTCATCAGAGTCCTAGAAGAAGAGAAAGGGGCTTATAAATACTAAAAAAAAAAAAAAAAAGTTTAAAAACGTCCCAAAGTTTGCAAGACACATAAACCTACAGATTCAAAAAGTGGCGCAAAGCCCAACAGGATAAAGTCAAAGAAATCCATAGTAAAATGATGATACTAGTACAATATGAACAGATATGTGCATATAATACTTAAAGCAACCACTAAAGTATATATACAAAGAGATACGCTCAACAACAATATCATAATTAAACTGCTGAAAACTAAAACAAGAAAAAATTCTTGAAAGCAGCCGGAGAAAAGCAGCACCTCACCTATAGGGTAAAAACAACGAAAGTAACAGTAGATTTCTCCTCGGAAACCATAAAATCTAGAAAGAAGTGGTACTATATTTTTCAGTGGCTAAAAGAAAAGAACTGTCCACCCAGAGTCCTATACCCAGCATAAATATCCTTCATAAATGAAGGGGGAAATTAAGACACTGTCACATGAAGAAAAACTAAGAGAATTTGTCACCAGCAGACCTACGCTAAAAGATTGACCAAAGGAAGTTCTCTAAACAGAAAGAAAATGATCAAAGAAGGAACCTTGGACCATCGAGAAGGAAGAATAAGCATGATATGTAAAAATATGGGTAAATACAGTAGGCTTTCTTTCTTTTCTGGAGTGTTCTAAATTATGTTTGACGGTTGAAGCAAAAAATTGTAACACTGACATGGTTCTAAATGTATGTAGAAGAAATATTTAAGACAATTATTTTAAAAATGGGAAGAGTAAAAGGAAGTAAGGGGAGGTAAGTTTTCTATATTTCACTTGAACTGATAAAATGATGACACCAGTAGCCTGTCATAAGTTATGTATACATAATGTAATACCTAGAGCAACCATAAAAAGCTATACAAAGAGATACACTCAAAAACACTAGCATTTAAAAGAATAAAATACCTAGGAATAAACCTAACCAGGAAGATGAAAGACTTGTACACTGACAACTATAAAACACTGTTGAAAGAAATTAAAGATCTAAATAAACTGAAAGACATCCAGTGTTCTTGGATTGGAAGATTTAATATTGGTAAGATGGCAATACTACCCAAAGTAATCTACAGATTCAATGAAATCCCTATTAAAATTCCAACAGCCTCTTTTGCAGAAATGAAAAAGCCAGTCCTCAAATTGATGTGGAATTTCAAGGTGCCCCAAATAGCCAAAACAATCTTGAGAAAGAAAAATTAGGAGGGCTCACACTTTCCGATTACAAAACTTACTATAAATCTATAGTAATCAAAACACTGGTATTGGTATAAAGATAGAAATATAGACCAATGGAAGAGAATTGAGAGTTCCGAAATAAACTCACACATTTGTGGTCACTTGATTTTCAAGAAGAGTGCCAAGTCCATTCAATGGGGTAAAAAATAGTTTCTTCAAAAAATGATATTAGGATAACTGGATCTCCACATGCAAAAGAATGAAGTTAGACCTGTAACTTTACACCATATATGAAAATTAACTCCAGATGGATCAATGACCTAAATATAAGAAATAAAACTATAAAAACCTTAAAAGAAAACATAGGGTAAAACTTCAAAATCTTGTTTTTGGCAATGAATTTGTAAATATGACTCCAAAAGCATGAGCCAAAAAAAGACAAAATAGATAAATTGGACTTCATTAAGATGAAAATGTTTGTGCATCAAAAGACTTTATAAAGAAAGTGACGAGTCAACCTACAGAATGGAAGAAAATATTTGGGAACCATATGTCTGATAAGGGTTTAATACTGAGAATATATAAAGAACTCTTACAACCCAATAACAAAAAGGTAAACAACTGAATTTAAAAATGGGCACAAGCCTTGAATAGACATACCTTCAAAGAAGATAATACACATGGTCAATAAGCACATGAAAAGATGCTCATTAATCATTCAGGAAATGCAAATAAAAACCACAATGAGATACTACTTCACACCCACCAGGATGGCTATTATCAGTAAAACGGAAAATATCAAGAGTTGGCAAGGATGTGGCAAAATTAGAACTCTCATGCATTGCCAATGAGAATGTAAAATGGTACTACTGCTGTGGAAAACAGTTTGGCGGTTCCTCAAAAAGTTAAATATAGAACTACCATATGACTCAAGCAATTCCACTTCTAGATAATATACATGAAATAACTGAAAGCAGGAACACAAACAGAAATTTATACACCAATGTTCATTGCAGCATTATTCACACTAGTGAAAAGGTGGAAACAACCCAAGTGTTCATCAACAGATGAATGAATAAACAAAATCTGGTATTTCCATACCGTGAAGTATTATTCAGTCATAAAGAGAAATTAAGTTCTGATACATGCTATGGCCTGGATGAACTTTGAAAATATTGAACTGAGTAAAATAAGTCAGACATAAAAGGACAAATATATGAAACATCTAGAATAGGCAAATGTACAGTGACAAAATTTCTCAGTGGTTACCAGGGGCTGGGGAGAAAAGGGAAATGGGAAGTTACTGCTGAAGGGGTTCTAAGTTTCTGTTTGGGGTTAGGAAAGACTTGTGGAAATGGATAGTGATGACGGTAGAAATGTAATTAAAAGTGAGTATAATTAATACTACTGAGTTGTACACTTAAAAATGTTTAAAATGGCAACCTTTTTCTTATATATATATCATCACAATAAAAATTTTAAAAACACTATAGATACATAAAAATGAAGTTCTAAAAAAAAATTCAAGTAAGCCAGAAAAAGCAGGAAAAATTCAAGTAAGCCAGAAAAAGCAGGAATAAAAAACAGAACAAATAGAAGACAAAATCAAATGGCAGACTTAAGCTGCAACATATAAATTACATTAAATGTAAATGGCCTAAATAAACCAATAAAAAAAAGATTTGCAAAATGAATTTAAAAAACTGTCCCAATTAAATGCTGTATATAAGAAGTTCACTTCAAATATGATATAGGCATCTTGATAACAAAAATGTAGAAAAATATATATCATGCAAATATCAATCAAAGGAAAGGTAAAGCATCATCTATATTAATATGAGAAAAAGTAGATGTCAGAGCAATCAAATTACTAGAGACAGGGAGACATAATATAATTATAAAAGGGTCACTCCATCAAGAAGGCATAGCAATCCTAAATGTGTATGCATTTAACAATAGAGCTGCAACATACAGGAAGCAAAAACTGACAGAACTGAAAGGAAAAAATGTCAAATGGACTTAAATGTAAAACTATAGAAAAAACACAGGAGAAAATCTTCCAGATTTAGTGGTAGGCAAAGAGTTTTTAGACTCGACACCAAAAGCATGAGCACAAAAGGATAAACTGATAAATTAGACTTCATCAAAATTAAAAACTTTGCTCTGTGACAGACCATTTGAAGAGGATGAAAAGACAAGTTTCATACTGGAAGAAAATATTTGCAAACCACATAGCTGGCAAAGGTCTAGTGTCTAGAGTATATAAATAATTCTTAAAACTCAACAGTAAAAAAAAAAAAAAATTAAAAAATGGGCAAAAGACTTGAACAGACGTTTCACGAAAGAAGGTATACAGATAGTAAATACTCACATGAAAAGATGCTCAACATCATTAGCCAGTAAGGAAATGTAAATGAAAACCACAAAGAGATATCACTACACACCTATCAGAATGGCTAAATAAAAAATAATGGCAATGCCAAATGCAAGATGTGGAGAAACTAGATCACTCATACATTGCTAGTAGAAATGTAAAATGGTACAGTAACTCTCAAAAACAGTTTGGAAGTTGGTTTTTTTTTTTTTTTTTTTAAAACTAAACATTCAACTACCACATGACCCAGCAATTGTATACTTGGGCATTATCCTAACGAAATGAAGACTTAAGTTCACACACAAAAATCTGTGTATGAATGCTTATTGCAGCTTTATTGACAATAGCCCAAATCTGGAAACAACTCAGATGTTCTTCCATGGGTGAATGGTTAAACAAATGGTGGTACATATATACCATGGAATACTACTTAGCAATAAAAAGGAATGAACTAAGGATACACACAACAACTTAGATGAATGTCCAGAAAATTATGCAGAGGGAAAAAAAGCCAATCCCCAAAGGTTACCTACTGTATTCTTTCATTTATAACATTTTTTTAAAATAACAAAATTATGGAGATAGAGCAGATAAGCGGTTTCCAGGAGTTAAAGAGTAGGGGCAGGAGGGAAGTGGGAGCAACATGAGTAATCTTTGTGGTGATGGAACTGTTCTGTACCTTGACTTTATCAGTGTCAATATCCTGATTGGGTTATTGTACAACAGTTTTGCATGATGTTACCATTGGAGAAAACTGGGCGATGAGTACATAGGGTGTTTCTGTGTTATTTCTTACAATTGCATACGAATCTGCTATTATCCCAAAATTTAAAAAAGTTTAATTAAAACTATATACTAAAAACGTGACAAACTGGCAAGAGAAGACTTAATAAAACAGGATCATACAGGAGATGGTGATATCAACAGATAATGACTTGTCTAGCACAGTGTGGGACAGGCTTTAGAAGAGAGATCTATATTGATGGCAGTGAACTGGAATATCTTCCTGGAGATGATGGGATGTGACTTAGGTCTTGAAGATTGAGAAGGACTGGATAAATAGAAAAAAGTGAGATTCTAAAATCAGGGAAATATTTGAGCAAAGGTATGGTAATAGGAAGTCCAAGTCATGTTTGGTAGGGGGCTAGGTAGCAGGAACAAAGCCAATGAAAAAACATTTCAGCAAAGTTGTGTATACACAGGAGTAGAAGAGGCAAGAAATAGGTTGGGTCTAGGCCAAAGAGCATCTTCAGTGGAAGACTCAATATTTAGGCTCTTGACTTTTCATACTTCTTCTTTTATTTATCTAGTTTCTGTGTAGGATTAACTCTTTGTGATGCAACAAGCAGAAAGGCGAAAAACAGAATCAGCACAGTGCCCCAGTTACTAATTGCCCGGTTCAACTTACAGAAACCAAAAAGAGGTTGAGCTCCACCTCGTCCCTGTCCAGAGTCCTTCCACATAGTAAAATGGGCAATTAGGAGAGGTAAGGCAGTGTATATTCATGAAAGATTGGTTCATTTTTAATGGCTCCAACCATGCTGGTATAAGAAAATAACAACTAGCATAACACTCAAAAGGTTTTCAAGCACAAAGACTTGGGGTGAATTTTCTATCTTCTATCTACACACTTCTCAATCCTCAGTCTCTCAGCATCAAGATTATCAGAATGCCATAATCTCAATCTCCTTTATGATTTCTCCATCTAGAAAAACTATTCTAGTTGAGAAATTTTTCTTTTTAATATCCAAGACACTTGCCTAATTTGCTAATTTTGTTTTTCTTGATATGTTATATTTCTACCAACAAAACATGAAGTACAAAATACCCTTTATCATTGCTCTAACCACCTACATTTTGTATGCTTACTCCCTACCATATTTCCATATTTTATTTTCCTCTTTCAGTGTGACTTTTTTTTTTTTTTTAAACAGAGTAGAGCTGCTCCATAGGCTTTTCTTGGCTGAAATCTTTACGGAAGCAGATCACCAGACCTTTCTTCCACAGTGCTACTGCTGGGTTCAAATCACCAACCTTTAAGTTAGTAGTTGAGCGCAAACCGATCACCATGAGTTGGCATCAACTTAATACAATCAGTTTTCTGTTTGTTTTTTTTTTCTTCTTCCAGTGCAATGCATTGCCTTACTGATCAATACTGCCCATTGAGGAGTTCATACTGTAGATAATATAAGGCCACTTACTATAAGTTTTTGATCCAGAGAATAACATGGTGAGTAATTTGAAGAAAAGTCATTTGGTGATATTTGGATAGATTAGATTGAGAAGTGACTGAAGAAAAAGAGACCACTTAGAAATTTATTACAATATTCTAAATATGGAGTGACAAGGGTCTAATCAGGTAGATGCCAAAATAATTGCAGGGAAATAATGCATGAAAATATATTTATGTAGGGATAATCAATAAGACACACTGATAGATTGCAGATAAGAGAGGGGTGGGAAAGAAAGAGAAGTCGAAGATAAACTCCAAAGTTTTGAGCCAGGGAATATAAGAAAATTGACAAAAATGGAGAACTCACATAGAGGTGCTGAAATGGGAGGAACAAGAGTACCAGTTTATAAGATACCTGTTTAGGAGTTTCATTTGTAGTCTCTTGCTTTGATATCATATTCGGTCTAGGGATTTTCAACCTATAGTTTTCTCTCCCTTCTCCCTAATACTCACCCAATTTGACCTCCAAATTTTTACTTTAGAGTGTAAATTTTGAGAGCTGGGCACCAGGAACCCTATCTGTTTTGAGTATCCTTATAACTCAGCTTATATAGTGGACACACAATAACTATCGTTGGATGAATGAATGAATAAAGGAGTGAATATATAAATCAAATATGCTTCATTGTTAATCAGCTGATACAATTAATAAATCAAGGGCAGAAGAATGTAAGCACTCATTTTATAAGGAATTGAGCAAAATTTAAAATGCAGAATGTAAAAAAAGCTAAGAGATGCCAAAACACTCATTACAAACACAGTTAGATATCAGGGAAGCATCAACACTTGGAATGCTCTTCTTGAATCCCCTCAATATTCATTTGTCCCTTCACTCATTCACAACAAATGTATTCATCACCTACTATGAGGAAAACAAGAGCCCTGGTGGCACAGTGGTTAAGAGTCCAGCTGCTAACCAAAACGTCGGAAGTTCAAATCTACCACCTGCTCCTTGGAAACTATATGGGTCGGTTCTATTCTGTCCTATAGGGTCGCTATGAGTAGGAATCAACTTGACAGCACCAGTTTGGTTTGGGTTTGGTGAGGAAAACAAGCAGCTCTGGTGGTGCGATCGTTAAGTGTTCAACTGCTAATGGAAGGGTTGGCAGTTTGAACCCATTAGCCTCTCTGCAGGAGAAAAGACCTGGTGATCTGCTCCCATAAAGATTACAGCCTAGGAAACCCTATGGGCAGTTCTACCCTGTTCTATAGGGTAGCTATGAGTTGGAATCAACTTGATGGCCCATAACAACAACATGAGGAAAACACACTTCTTACCCTTACAAAGTTTACAGTTGTTCTAGAACAAGGGTTGGCAGCTATGGTCCATGGGCCAAACCTGGCCCAACACCTTTTCCTGTAAATAAATTTTTATTGGAGCATATTATGCCCATTCATTTATGTATTGTGTGAGCTGCTTTTGCACTACAATGAGTTGAGGAGTTGCAACAGAGACTTTGTGGCCACAGAGCCTAAAAATTGACGCTTTTGAGGACTAATGGACCACAAGTACCACAGCCTCCACGAGACTGAGTCCAGCACAACTAGATGGTGCCCAGCTACCACCACTGACTGCTCTGACAGGGATCACAATAGAGGGTCACAGACAGGGCTGGAGAAAAATGTAGAACAAAATTCTAACTCACAAAAAACAAACAAACAAACAAAAAAACAAAAAAACCAGACAGGCCTGATAGAGACTGGAGAAACCCCAAGAGTATGGCCCCCAGACACCCTTTTAGCTCAGTAATGAAGTCACTCCCAAGGTTCACCCCTCAGCCAAAGATTAGACAGGCCCATAAAACAAAATGAGACAAGGGCACACCAGCCCAGGGGGATGGACTAGAAGGCAGGAGGGGACAGGAAAGCTGGTAATAGGGAACCTAAGGTTGAGAAGGGGAGAGTGTTGACATGTCATGGGGTTGGTAACCAACGTCACGAAACAATATGTGTATTAATTGTTTACTGAGAAACTAGTTTGTTCTGTAAACCTTCATATAAAGTAAAATTTAAAAAAAATTAACCCCTTTGAGGAAAAGTTGCAGATCCCTGAGAGATAAAACATTGGCTACTAATTTTACCGAGCTTTGATGTCAGCCATAGCTGAAATGCATGTTGGGAGTCATGCACTCGATTATGACACAATTTTTTAATGAAATTTATGACAAACAGTTATTCAGTGGTAGCTAATTCAAAGCCTAACTTCTAGTCTTAAAATAATTTAATTCACACTTTAATTCTAAACCAACTTTGTAGTAAGTCTTGCCTCTTGTTAATCAATAGATCAAAACATGAAATTATTTTAAGCCTCTTAAATACCTAGAGTTTTCTGAGGGACCATTACGAAAGACCAGGCCCTAGAAAAGGACCTCATGTTTGGTAAAGTGGAGCGTCAGCAAAAAAGAGGGAAACCCTCAATGAGATGGATTGGCATAATAACCACAACAACGGACTTAAACATATCAAACATTACAAAGATGGCGCAGGAAGGGGCAATGTTTCGTTCTGTTATACATAAGGCCGCTATGATTCAGAACCAATCTAATGGCACCTGACAACACAATAAAAAATAAATAATCTAAATAAACATTGGCTCTTCCTTAAAGTCACATCTGGAAAAAAATAACATTCAAGATATAGATATGCTTAAAAGCGTGCATTTGGGGAAAAACTATACCTTAGAGACCATATCTCATCATTCAATCCTATAATCACAGCATCTAACCTAGTACTTTGGACATGTTATTAGGTTGGACCAGTCCCCGGAGAAGGACATCATGGTTGGTAAAGTAGAGGGTCATCAAAAGAGAGGAAGATCCTCAACAACATGGATTGACACAATGGCTGAAACAATGGGCTCAAACATAGCAACGATTGTGGGCATGGCACAGGACAGGGCAGTGTTTCGTTCTGTTGTACATAGAGTCACTATGAGTCAGAACTGACTCAACAGCACCTAACAACAACAACAACCCAGTGCTTTGCACGTATGTATATGATACATAGTTATTTGCTGAATGAATATATGAATATGTGTGAGTACTTTTAAAAAACACTTTATCTGCTTACATGATGTAATCAGTTCAGTCTTAATTAAACATCTACTATTGGAAAGCACTGTGTTAGGTCCTGAAATGCTGGATTTTAGAGAAGAGAATGAAGGAGTGAGCAAATTGCAGTGTAAGGAAAACCAAATACAAGGTGAGCCTTATAGAAAGTAAAAATCAGCCGCTGGAAGGTGAATCAGAGCAGCTTCTATAGGACCTAGCATTCTAAAACAATGGCATGCGGGCCAGGTAAGCTGCTCCAGACATTTCCATCAGGCCTTGGTTCTACGAACTCATGATGACTCTTTAAATTGAGATTGGCAGACATTTGGCATGGACGTGCCTTCTTTCCCCTACTATGTCCAAGGCAGACATTACTAATGAATCACAGCACTCTGTTCCTCTGTGCTTAGACTTGGCCTCAGGATCTATCTCAACACGGTGTTCTAGGCAGAGTTTACCAACTGATCAGGGTCGACCCATGAGAGCAACCTGTCACAATCTCTGGGTCTGAAAGATGACTTTGCAGAAGCCATTTCCTCTGCCCCATATGCGAGGTGAACTGGAAACATCTCACAAAATCTGCCTCTCAGGGTTCTGGAGTTTAGTAGCAAGAGGAGCCTTCAGGTTTAAGGCTTCAACTGGGTCATTCTCCTTCAGAGGACTGGCTCTCACACGGAGTATTTTTCCTACTCCCCAATAGACACGTCAGCACTCTCCCTACCCCGCTGCTCCTGGCAGAGAGAAAGAGAGAGACCGGGAAGAAGGGCTGCCATGGATCCCAGGTGTCCCTTAATGCAGTCCAACATGGCCACTGCAGGGCCTCTCTGCTTGCCTGCAGATATCCTTTTGAGTGTTCAATTAAAAGGGACATTTGCTGACGTCCGTAGGTGGTGTGCATAGTCCTGGCAGTTTCAACATGTTGGCTTCCAACATCGATCTTTATAAGATTTGGGAGATTTCATGGTTGTTTAAATGCAAACATTAATGTTTATAGGACTTGGGCAATTTTGTGTGTGTTTAAAGCCTCCAAAACACAGGACCCTTTGCTTTAACAATCTACGCAATATTTTGCAGAAGTTTCTCTGCAATGGCCACAGGTGTTTCAGCATTAAAATTTTGAGATTCAGAACAAAGAACAAAGAATAACTTTCATTAATCTCCCAGCAAAAAGTCTGCAAAGTGACACTGAGAAGAGGAATCGTTTGTTAACCTTGAATCACATTTTGTGAAAGCTTAGAAATAAGAGAGACCTAGGTCTGAATCCTGGAGTTCGGTTTCTTAATCTACAAAATAATGCTAATAACACCTACTCCAAGGATTGCCCGAAGAACGAAGGGAACAAACACGTTATTTTATAGCTTTGGTGTGGGGAAGGCCTTTAAAAAAAATTACTTAAAGTCTAGGGACCATAAGAGAAAAAATCGATACATTCAAATACTTTTTAAAAAAACTCTCTTCATGAAAAAAAAAAAAAAAGCAAAGCAAATTACAAAGGAAAAAGCTGGAAACAATACATGGGTCTTATATCACAAAAAGCTCATCTCTTTAATATATAAAGAGCACCTAGAAATTGAGATAAAAAGACCAACAATGCAAAGTGCATAGACTATTTAAAGGAAAAAAACAAACGTGTGAAAAGAGGCTCAATTTTACTCATAAAGAGATAATGCAAACTGAAATTGCACTGAAATAACATTTCTCACCTATCAAATTGACAAAAACCCAAAGGTTTAACAACACACTCTGTTGGCAAGGTGGCAGAGGAATGGCATTCGCATACATTGTTGGTGGAAGTGCAAAACGGTGTGGCTCCTGAAGACAGCAATTTGACAATGTTGATCAAAATCACAAATGCATTTACCCTTTGACCCAGCCATCTCACTTCAGGGAATTTATCCTACAGATATACTTCATACATATGAAATGATGAGTATATATTAACAAAAGCCAAACAACCAAACCAGTCGCCGTCGAGTTGATTCCAACTCATGGTGACCCCATGTGTTGCAGAGTAGAACTGCGCTCCACAGGGTTTTTCAAAACTTTGACTTTTTGGAAGCAGATTGCCAGGTCTTTCCTCTGAGGTGCTCCTGAGTGGGTTCAAACTGCCAACCTTTTGGTTAGTAGTTGAATACTAAACCATTTGTGCCATGCAGGAACTCCCTATAATAGGCAATGGTACTTAACAGCAAAGTATAAGAAACAATCCAACTGTCCATCAACAGGAAATTGATTAAATAAACCATGATGCATTCATGGCATGGTATATTATGTAGCCGTAAAACAAAAAATGAAGGTGTTCTCTATATCTACATAAGGAAAGACCTTTAGCATTTATCGGTGAAAAAAGCCAGGAGCAGACACTGTATATATTGGGGTACCTTTTGTGTAAGAAAGGAAGGGGTTGGGGAAAACACATATTTATATTTGTTTTAATTTTCAGAAAGAAATTCTGGTAATAGCCAAAAGAAAATAATGGAAGTCCTTATGAGACACACAGCTGGACATAAGATGGATGGGAACAAGAGTGGAAGAGAGATGTTTTGACAGCTCCCTTTTTATACCATTTTGACTTTTAACCAAGTGACTTTGCTGCCTTTTAAAAAATTAAAGTTTAGAAAAGAAAGAATTAAGTGAGTTGATGAACATAAAATCCTTAGCCAGCACTCCAGGGCCATCTAGGCATAAATGTTCTTCCCATCGTCTTCCCCATCTCAGTAAATGGCATCATGACTCAACCAATTTCTCAAGCTAAAAACACAGCCACCATTTTTGATTCTTAACATTTGTCTCTTCCCATATCTAATCCATCAACAAATCCTACCCACTGTATTTCCAAAATAGGTCCCATACATCTCACTTCTCTCCAGTGCATTCCAGGCAAAATCTTGAGTTGTCCTTACTGTAACCTACGAAGGCCTGGAGGACCTGACCCCTCCTACCTTTCCTACTGCATCCTGTGCCGCTCTTTCTTGCTCTCTGTGTTCTAGCCACATAGCCTTTCTTTCTTTCTTTAAGCATGCTACGCTCCCTCCTGCCTCAGGATCTTTATGTTGGCTGATCTTTCTGCCTGGAATTGTTCTTTCCTGAGCCTCCCAAAGCTTATCCCTTGTCGTCACTCAGGATTCAGCTCAAATGTCACCTCCTTTATGAGACCTTCCCTGACCACACCATTTCACCCCTCCACCCACTCCCAGTCACTCCATCACTTCTGCCTCTTTTGTTTTCTTTACAGCATTCACCACAATCTAACATTATCTTTCGTATTTGTTTACCTCTTCGTTGCCTGAACCCCTTCCCTAGGCTGCAGGCTCCATGAGAGCTGGAAGTCTGCCCATGTTGTTCACTCCCATGTTCCCAGGACCTAGGACACAGTAAGTGCTCAGTAAATATTTGCTGAAGGAAGGAATGACATTCTGCTTTTCATCACGCTTCGTGGCATCTCGTCCACTTCCTGTTCTTTGGCCCAATTTGGCCTTATAGTCTTGGCTTCAGCTGCTACTGTTAATGCCTGTTTGTTTTCCCTGTTTTTAAAGGCAAATTCCTAAGGTAACATCTGATGGAAACACCCATCTTTGATCTTGTGTCATAATTGGCTGTCTTGATTCAAGTTCCCACCCCTGATCCAAGCATACCTGCTGTAGGTGGGTGGGTGGTGGTAGAACCAGAGTTATGTAGTATCTGTTGGAGACATGAGTGGAGCTGTTCCACTTAAAATCATATCTAGGATAACATTAGAAAATTGAGGGTCTAGAACAAGTAGGGGAGAAGAGGTGTCTACCAAGATAGAAAAGGGCACATACGCAAAAGGACAAATATTGCATAAGACCACTATTATAAGAACTCAAGAAAAGGTTTAAACACAGAAGAAAACATTATTTGATGGTTACGAGGGTGGGGATGGAGGGAGAGGGGTATTCACTAACTAGATAGTAGACAAGAATTATCTTAGGTGAAGGGAAGGACAGCACACACTACAGGGGAAGTCAGCACAACTGAACTAAACAAAAGCTAAGAAGTTTCCTGAATACAATCAAACACCTCGAGGGACAGAGTAGCAGGGAAAGGGGTCTGGGGACCGTGGTTTCAGGGGACATCTAGGTCAATTGGCATAACAAAGTTTATTAAGAAAACATTCTGCATCCCACTTTGGTGAGTGGTGTCTAGGGATTTAAAAGTTAGCCAGCAGCCATCTAAGACGCATCAATTTGTCCCAACCCACCTGGAGCAAAGGAGAATGAATAACACCAAAGACACAAGGAAAGAATTAGCCTAAGAGACAGAAAGGGCCACATAAACCAGAGACTGCATCAGCCTGAGACCAGAAGAACTAGATGGTGCCCAGCTACCACGAATGACCACCCTGACAGGGAACACAACAGAGAATCTCTGATGAAGCAAGAGAAAAGTGGGGTGCAGAACTCAAATTCTAGTAAAAAGATCAGACTTAATGGTTTGACGGACTGGAGGGACCCCAGAAGACATGGCCCCCAGACTCTCTGTTAGCCCAAAACTAAAACTTTTCCCGAGGTCAACTCTTCAGACAAAGGCTAGACTGGACTATGGAACAGAAAATGATACTCATGAAGAGTACACTTCTTAAATCAAGTAGATACATGAGACTAAATGGGCAGCTCCTGTCTGGAGACGAGATGAGAAGGTAGAGAGGGTCAGGAGCTGGTTGAACGGACACAGGAAATCTGGGTGGAAAGGAGGAATGTGCTGTCACAGTATAGGGAGAACAACTAGGGTCACATAACAATGTATGTATAAATTTTTGTATGAGAGACTAACTTGAATTGTAAATTTTCACTTAAAGCACAACAATAAAAAAAAAAAACCTCACTCTGGAAACCAAAGATTGAAAGCTTTTAGAATGAAATACTGAAATACTTTTAAAAAGTAAAGGGGACATAAAGGAGGAACTGGGGATAAACTTTGCCTGCTTCACAAAGTCAGCCTTCTCTTGGAGCCTCATCTTCATTTGTCCTGCTGGGGCCCAGGCTGCTTGCTAGTAAAAAAAAAAAAAAATATACAGGGACAAATCAGGACTGAGTTGTTGTCGTGGCTGTCGACCCTATAGGACAGAGTAGAACTGCCCTCATACAGTTTTCTAAGGCTGTAATCTTTATGAAGCAGATTGCCAGGTCTTTTCTCCTGTGGAGCAGCTGATGGGTTTGAAACGCCGACCTTTTTGTTAGGAGCCGAGTGCTTAACCATTGCACCACTTGGTCTACTTTCAGGACTGGGAGCGGAGTGGAATTCACATCTTTTGTGAGCATGAACACAGACTTGAGTGTGCTAGAGCTAAAGTGCATGTGGCATCGTGCTCTGCGTGATCCATGACATCTCGTCACCTTAATTAACGAAGGGCTACCGAGTTCAACTGAAGAAGCAACCCCCGCATTCGTGGGTCAGGGAAACAAACTGAAACTCTGCTTTGCTCTGGCCTCTCTGACTTTCAACAGAGGAGCATCGCAGTTCATTCTAAAAGAGTCTAGCATCTTCTCTCCCCTTGCTCATTCTTTCGTAAGCTCCTATAAAATAAAACCACGAGAATCCCAGAAGATAAAAACAATCCATTCTCTCCCACTCCGTCACACAAGTGCATACTCACGTACTCACAGGCTTCTGCAGATTTTAATAAGGTCCCCTGTGTGGGTCTCTTCAAATATGGGCAGAATACTCAGCGTGAGAAACTGTCACATCTAATCAAGGGTGCTATAAACACAGTGCCGGTGGCAGGCAGAAAGCTCACAAGTGGCTTGAACCAAATCACAATCCTTGCCTATTGGTAACCAAGACTGAAGAACCTCATTTCTGGGTCTTCACTTTAGCAATATCAATTAAATACTTAGGATTCCTCTGAAAAAAGGAAAAGAAAAATTATATTTCAATTGGGCAAACAGCATAGCCTTCTGATAGCGAGAGACACTCAGGATGTTTATTTCTTGGGAAAGAAGAGCTTTAGGGGCCAGTGTCTCATTAAACATAAACATGTAGACCTATGGTGCTACCACCCCTAAGTCCCTGTACCATACCCATACTTGTACCTGTTGCCATCAAGTCAATTCCGACTCATAGTGACCCTATAGGACAGAGTACAGCTGCCCCATCGGATTTCCAGGGAGTGGCTGGTAGATTCAAACTGCCAACCTTTTGGTTAGCAGTGGAACACTTAGCCACTGGGCCACCAGGGCTCCCTGTAAATCCCAGTACCTCCCAAACCCTTTCTGACTCTACATTTCTGCTTACATTAGTGTAACCTAGATGTCTCCAGTCTGGAATTTTCTAGTCCTGTAGCTTATATCATAATCCCATGCTTTGGTGATGCCAGAGTCCTTCCCAGGATGGCTGGAGGGTTTGGTGCAGAAGTTTTTAAGCGGGGGTGACTTTGCACCCAGAGGATATTTGGCAATGTCTGGAAACATTTTTGGTTGTCACTGCCAGGGGGAGGTGGGTATTATTGGCATCTAAAGGGTAGAAGATGCCACTAAGTATTCCACAGTGCACAGGACAGACCCCTACAACCAAGAATTATCCAGCCAATAGTGGCAATAGTGCCTATGCTGAGGAACCCTGGTATAGGGGTGTGCATTTCTGCTGAGGCACTCTAAGCTGCAGGCTACTTCTCAGTTACCACAAGGTCCTATCCACAGTTCTTGGCTTGGACCTAAGCCCCTGCTGGCATCACTGCCTGCAGCTCTGGGATTTTGTCCTCTCTTTGGGTGATGCTGCCCCTACCACTCAATGTTACCACTCCACTTTCCTGGACTGTCTCTTTATTCCCCTCTCACACGAAGGCTTTGACTAAAAATCTTGGAATCAAGGAAGTAGAGGACAGCTGAGTCCAACAATGGGAACCAATTAATATATTGGCATTCAATTGTTCCTTAAGTGAATTAGTCTTCTAAGACATTTCATGCTAGGACTTTCTCATGGTCTATCTTTTCTCCTGAGACCCTGATACCTGCCATGTCACTTGTCGCCTCTCTCCCTCCTTGTCTTCAACCTGCGGCTGCCAGATCCACCCTCTGCCCCCAAATCTTCTTCATTTATTATGCTTTGCCCTCTATCTCTCCAATCCCCACCTAAACTAAGTTTGTGGTCTTTTTTGCATTTCAAATCTCAGAAAGGCTTCTGCTAAACTGACGAGCCTCCAACCTCAGCATTACAAAGAATCTCACAGAAACATGTAAACTGCAATATTTTCTTGAACAGAGCTTGGATCAAAATTTTAGGCAGGGGTCCCTCTCAAACAAATCTTTGGCGTCAGAAAGAGGAGAAGAAGAAAAATACGTGTTTTCCCTAATAGAGCAAGCGGAAAAAAAAGCGGGTTTTCTTTGGTTTTGTGTGTTCAGTTTCTTTGGGTGGGAAGGCTACATAGAATGATGAATAAGAGTATCGGAAACTTCTGGATTCAAACCATAATCTCAACCTGCAAGCAATGTGATCTTGGACAAGTTACTTACCTGCTTTGAGGTTTCTAAACACAGGGATGACAACAGTATCTACTGATTCAAGGTTGTAGGATTTAAAGAAGGTACTTTGTGTAAACACTTACCACAGCACATTGCACAGAGCAAATCTTCAATGGATGTTCGCTGTTACTATTACAAACCTCAAATTTCTGACATTACAGGCATTGACATTAACATTGGAAATTCTGGACCAAATCCCTTGAGAAATGTAGCCAAAATAACCACTAAAAACCAAACAGAAGATAAACCCAGCCAATTTCCTAAGTATGTAATTTTTACTCTAAATGTGGTCCTCAGACCAGTGGTATCACCATCGTCTGGGAACTTGCTAGAAATGCTGTATCTCAGCGCCCGTCTCAGACCTACAGAATCAGAATCTGCACTTTAAAGAGATTCACCAGGAGATGTGCATGAGGATTAAACCCATTGCCATGGAGTTGATTCCAATTCATAACAATCCTATAGGACAGAGTAGAACTGCCCCATAGGAGAACTTTCCAAGGAGCAGCTGGTGGATTCAAACTGCCGACACTTTGGTTAGCAGCCTGAGCTTTTAACCATCGTGCCTTCAGGGCTCCTGCATGTGTGTTAAGGTGTGAGGAACACTACTCTAGAAAACTTGATAAGAAAGACATGGATGTGGGCAGCGGAAGAAGAGGTAGGTTCTGTGGGTTCTGTTTCCACGGCCTGTGGTTGACCCAGATGACCTGTTAATACTTAGGAGTATCAGTATTCCATTTCTGTGTAACAAATTACCATGAATTTAGCAGCTTAAAGCAACACTCCCTTATTATCTCATAGTCTGTGGGTCAGAAGTCCCACGCATCTCGGCTGGATGCGCTCCTCAGAGCATCTTAAGGCTGAAATCAAGGTGTTGGCTGGGCGAGGCTCTGGGGAAGAAGCTACTTCCAAGCTCTTTCCAACAACAACAACAACAACAACAACAACAACAAACCAAACCTGTTGAGTCCATTCTGACTCATAGCGACCCTACAGAACAGAACAGAACTGCCCCATAGGGTTTCCAAGGAGTGTCTAGTGGATTCAAACTGCTGACCTTTTGGTTAGCAGCCAAGGTCTTAACCACTGAGCAACCAGGGCTCCCCAGGCTCATTCAGGGGTTGGAAAAATTTGTCTCCTTGCAGTTGTAAGACTGAGGTTCCATTGTCTTGCTGGCTGTTGGTCGGGGACTATTCTCAGCTCCTAGAGGCCACTCTCAAGTCCTTGCCACATGGCTCCCTCCGTCTCAGCAATAGGGAACCTCCCTTGTGTCACATTTCTCTGGAGCTTTGAATCTCTCTGACTTTCACTTCTGCTACTAGCGAGGGAAAACTCTCTGCTTTTAAAGGGCCCATGTGATTAGGTTAGGCCTATGCAGGTAATCTCACCGTCTTAAAGTCAACTCTGCCATATAGCATAACCTAATTACTGGAGCAAAATCCATCATCTTCATAGTCCCGGGGCATGTACACCACGAGGAGGGAAAATCTAGAGGGACATGTTAGAATCATGCCTTCCACACTAGGTTATAATACCAATGACAATGTAATTTTAAAAAAAATTTGCATCAGGACTGCAAGATCCTTCAATGTAGTTTAAAATGCACTCAGTATACAGGTCGACTGAAACACTCATGTGCCAGACAGGGAGACCAGGATGTGAGGGAAGAAAATATGAAAATCCAGATATAATGCTCTATGTATTGGAAAGTCACATATGAATACAATTTAATATAAATCAATGTTCCAAGACATGTACTAAATACTATGGGAACAATGAGAAAAATAATAAATTTCCTGTCCAATGTGATGAAAAAATGTAAGATGGACTTTGAAGAATGAACTAAATATACATACACCAAAAAAACCCACTGCAGTTGAGTCTATTCCAACTCATAGCAAGCCTATAGGACAGAGGAGGACTGCCTCATAGGGTTTCCAAGGCTGGTAAATTTTTATGGAAGCAGACTGCCACATCTTTCTTCCACGGAGTGGCTGATGGGTTGGAACCGCCGACCTTTTGGTTAGCAGGTGAGTGCTTTAACCATTTTGCCACCAGGGCACCTTCATGTATATATACAGTAAAACCTGTGAAAGTCAGAACTTGTGTAAGGTGGAAACCTGTCAGAGAAGGAAAACTAAAATATTTCACACTAAAATGAGTGATAGAAAAGTGGTAAGACTGCGCTCTGTCAAAGGCAAAAAACTTGGGAGACCCGGAAAGACAAAGGCAGTCCTGTCGAGTTCTAGCTCTCACAGGTTGATGTATATATTTCCTGGTGAATATTTGTAATTGATTATTGACTGACTAAAAAAAAAAAAAAATTCCAATCCAAAGGGAATCCTCCTAGTAAAAGAGGAAAAAAGAAAAAATATCTGACGGGACATCACTAACAGAGGGTAACAGGGAAAGAAATTTGCATTTCCTTCATTTTATACTTCTGGCCAGTCCAAGTTTTTCAATAATCATAAATAATTTAATAGTGTAGTTTCATAAAGATAGAAAAAGTAAATTTTAAAAGAAATTCATTGACATGTTAGTTTTTAGATTAGAGATGTAATCAAGACCAACCAAGGACCACAAAAGGTCAAATGTGCTGGGAAGATCTAAGATGGGCTTCAAAGGATGAACTATGCTATATACATATATATACATATACATAGAGCTCCTAGTAAATATTTGTGATTGATTAGGACAGCAGAGCATTTAATGAAGCCAATTTCCAGCTATGAGCCTGAGACATATCTCACAACTCTTATGAAGATTGATATAATCACATATGGAAATTGGCCAGAGGGTTTGTTTTTTTTATCTTCTCTCTCTCTCTCAAAACTTCTTGAAAAAGAAAAGGATTCACTTTGAAATTTGCTGTAAGGACGGTGGGCAGGGAATAGTAAAGGTTATCCTCATGAAGTATGACTAATCTTCAAACTAACTTCTCTCACAAGGTAAATGACCTTACCCTTGGCAACAGGGGGGTGTCTCTTCCTTTATGTGTCTTTGAGTCACATGTTGTGGGTGAACCTATACTTCAAAGACAAAGATCAACAAGACAGCGTGTGCTTCTGGGTGTGAGATTTCCTGCAAATGGGACTTACATACTTTCATAGTGTGGGGCTCATGGGACAAAGGCTGCCTTCTCGGGGAAACCCTGGAGCAGGTCTTTTGAAAAGGACACTTGACTTTTCCAGTAGATCTTATAGGTATAAGCAGTTGATTTCTCAGATCTTCCAGAGTCTCACTGCCTTTCCCTTCTCCCAACTGTAGCCAAAGTTATGGCCAACCTCCATGACGAGCAGGAATTCATAAGTCTCATAAGCAAAGATCCATACCTATAAACTGATGACCTTGAAAGAATAGCTTTTTCTTAAATTCCATTTTTCCCAAAGGAATATCATGCAGAGCTCTCTAGGTGCCTCTCCTGCAGGTAATCACAGTTGCTCTCTTAGCCATCATCATGCTGTTGTTGTTGTTAGGTGCCATCGAGTCAGTTCTGACTCACAGTGACCCTACAGGACAGAGTAGAACTGTCCAATAAGTTTTCTAAGGAGCGACTGGTGGACTTGAACTGCCAACCTTTTGGTTAGCAGCCGAGCTCTTAACCATTATGCCACCAGGGCTCCAGCCATCATCATAGCTCCCCCCTTTTTCTTTTCCAGTCAACAGCTGTAGCTTTATCATTCTGATACTACAAGTCAGGACTACGAATAAATGAATGAATACCGGCTGGCTAGCACAAATCACCGTTCACACACCTCCATCCAGCAGCTTCATGGATGTTATCCTGGTGAACTCACTGTCACCATTTTTGTCCTCCTTCTCCTCCTTCAGGTATTAGGCCTCACAAAAATTAAAAAGAGCTTCTATTCATGAAAAGTTATGGGGGAGATTGTGGTTCAGTGGTAGAATTCTTACCTTGCGTAAGGGAGATACGGGTTCAATTCCTGGTCAATGCACCTCATATGCAGCCACCACCCTGCGTCAGTGGAGGCTTGCATGTTGCTACAATGCTGAACAGGTTTCGGCAGAGCCTCCAGACAAAGATGAACTAGAAAGAAAGGCCTGGCGATCTACTTCTGAAAAATCAGCCAATGAAAACTATGGATTCCAATGGCCCAACTCCATTGTGCGTGGGGTCACCATGAGTCAGGGTCAACTAGACAGCAGCTAACAACATGCATGGCATCCTCCACCTTAGACAGGCAGAGGGCTCTGATAAATTCATCATAGCCTCCAACTGCCAGTTTTTGGTAACTTCTTTGGGATTTTAACAAAGCTTTGTGTAAGTCATGTGGTGAAGCATTTTTCCTGTTCTTTAGATTTCTCACATATTTTGTCCATTTTAGAAACCTGTATGTTTATGCTACAGGAAGTTTGTGTGGTAAGTTCTATGCATGTTAACTAGACCCATTTATTACATTAAACGGAAAGGGAGAAAAGTTATTTTTGTATCTACTATGTTTCTGAAATTGTACAAGACATATGGGTTTTCTCACTAGCATAGGTATTTTTCTCCCCTTTTTGGCCGCATGGAAAATTTGTGACCCACTGCCCACAAAAGCAAGATGTATGGCAGCTAAGAATCTCTCATCTGCTGTCCTTGTAGACAGTTTTTGAGCTAGAACAGAGAGTTTAAAGGGGATTAGGATTTTGTTTCACCTGATCGAAGCCAAGCTGGGGAAATGGCGGGCAGGTTCTTCCCAGCCAAGCCCATGTCCCTCATAGCGCTCCGTATGTAAATGCAGACCTTGAACAAGGCATTCATATTAACCTTGCAACCAGAGTTTACTGAAGGTTGAAATGCAAAACTAAAGTCAAAGGAAATGGAAGCCCATCACAACTGAGAAAAAAGAAAAATGGAAACAGAGGGACTTCATGTCGACAGAAACTGTCAAGTTTCCCATTGCTTTAATTTGTCAGCATCACACCCAAAATCCCCACCCACCTACTGTCTCTCCCTTCTGCAGTGATGCTGAGGGAAACCCATGCAGAAGGAATGGGAACATGTGCATAAGCGAGAGCACCATAGGGTTTGGTCAAATGGTTTTGACCACAGCAGATCATTTACCCAGCTCTGCTTAATACAACGAATTCCCTTAATTTACTGTCCTTAGAATTAGTTTCAGCACCTGACATGTGACATTTAACTTTCCCTACTTTGAAAAAGCACTCAGAGGCCAATGCCACCCAGTCCCCAAGCTGCTTTTGGGACTTGAACTCGTGTGAGAACAAAGGGCAAGTCACACAGCATTTCACCCACCCTACACCCACATATGGAAACCTGGCTCAAGCTGGGCTGTTCTTTTGAGAGCATCTTACCTGAAAGTCTCTGTCATTGCCCAAGGTACCAGTTCCCTGGGACTCAGTAAGGATGAATGCATAATGAACTTTCATCACAAGCACAATACCTAGCATTTATTGAGCACAGACAAGTATATTCTATCGGCTCCATCCAA
This sequence comes from Dugong dugon, assembly GCA_030035585.1. Lineage (NCBI taxonomy): Eukaryota > Metazoa > Chordata > Mammalia > Sirenia > Dugongidae > Dugong > Dugong dugon. The sequence continues at coordinate 11,622,304 of CM057480.1, read as the reverse complement.
ATACTTGTGTCAGTTTGTTTACGTGTGTGTGTGTGTGTGTGTGTGTGTGGATCCAACATGTATATAAGTGAGTTTTTGGAAAGGAGGGGCTGGCAGTCATACAAGGGTAAAAAGAAGTGGAAGGGGAAGAAAGACATCTTTAGTGCCTTAGAACATCTCTTAATGGATACACCTTCCATGTATAGTCTAAAGAGGCCCTTTTAAACAAAGCATCTACAGCAAGATTCTAGCAGGATATATAGCAATTTCTCACTCTGTCCCACTGGCAATTTGAGGAGACCAATTCAATAAAACATCATTTGCCAATTACTGGGTTTCTAAGGAATTTCCTTGGAAAAGTGTGAAATGCACTAACAAGACAGTCCTAGGGCTTTTCAGGTCCCAGAGCTTGCTTTCCCAAGCTCTGTTCTGGGAAAGGGCAAAAGTGGCGGGTCAGGGTGACAAGAAAGAGGGGAGAACAGAAGGGCCAGAAAAATCTAAAATGCAGAAAGGATATCTCCATCTCATAACATATGATAAAAAGAAATTTACCTCTCCTGCTTTGATTTTTCTCTCCCCACTGTGATCTCTATTATTATTGAGACTTCACAGGCAACAAGGAAAGGCATCTATCTAGTTATCAAAATACAAATCCTTCATCAACATATTGCTTATTTTGACTCCAGTATTAACACACTATACTGTACATGGTAGTCACTCAACACATTTTGATTACATAAATTAACAAAAGGGTGATGGAAGGAGGGGCTCCTCATCTATCACCATATGCTACAGCTGCCATGTTTCCCCAGTTGCCCAAAGACACTGTGTTCTTGACAGTTCATGGAACATCTCATACGGCTGGATCAGAGCAGATAAGTAGCATTTTTGTAAAATGGAACAGAGAAGAGAGTGCTAGGTGATGCTGAACTGTGAAGGTGCTCATGTGCACAGTGATGAGAGAGGTATAGCTGACTTTCAAGAATGGTTGTCCCCTTCCCCACCTTATCAATACTGTAAGCCATATGCTATGCCCAGATGATATCTCCAACATCTTAAGGTCACCTTCTCTAAGCTTCATTTTCCTTGTGTGTGAAGTGTCAACGATTCTGGTTAAAAGTGGTAAATGAGAATAGATGCACGTTCTAGACCAGAAATTTTGGGAATCTCTAAAAGACAGAAGTAGAAATTATTGACTGATAGAAAAATGAAAGCATAGACTGGCAACAACAAATTAAGCCATGAGTAAGGGGCTACTGCCTAGGGCAATGCATCCTTCTCAGTGGAAGCTCAGCAAGGGTGAATCAAGTGGTGATCTCTGAGATAATTAATTAAAGGGCAGATGAATAGCTATGCCATTTGATTCCCCTCCCCACCCTTCCCCCATGCCCAGAAGTTAGCTCTGGCTTTGTCCCCAGTTTAAAACTCCAAGAACAATCTCTTAAAAAATTAGGAGCTCTGTATTGAGGATGAAGGGTGAGCACTGGGACAGGCAGGAAAAGTAGACTTCAACCATTCATTTGACTATAAAAAAGAAAGGCAGCTCCTCCTAGAAGTGCAGAGTTAAAGCACGTTGACTTCTAACTTTGGCAACCATGAACAGAGGTGCCACACTTTCGGCCAACACCCCATAGCAGCCCAGATTCTGTCATTCCCTTCCAAGGAGAACTTTTCCAGTGAGAGTAGAGGCCCATTGCAGAGAAGATACTCCACATCTGCTGATGAAAGCCCACATAGCTGCCTATATTAATCACCACAGCCTTTCATTTACAACATTAAATAGACAGGCAATAATCATTAAACATTTGAAGAGACATAAATAATACATAGAAAAAAATTAAAATCTAGAACTAAAAGAATTCTAGGGAGAAAGGATAAAATGAAAGTATGCCAAACACCTAGTTGGGGAGGGTGGTTATAAACACTTATTGATCCTCAACAATAGAAAAATAAATTTAATGCATTAAAAATATATGGCTAAATGTGAGATGGCTAGAAATAGGATGCATAGCATCCAAAATTCTGGTGCAAAAAAAAAAAAAAAGCAAAACACAACGCAAAACCAGAAAAAGAACAAAGAAAACTTAATCAATCCAGTGATAGGAATGACAACAAAATCACAGAAATCAAAAAGAAAATAAGACATGTGAATAAGATCAAATATACATGTGATCACAAGAAAAGCCAGAGGCTTGAGCTTCTCCATAAACAGTCAAAGACCTTCATGTTATGTTTTAAAAGAAAAACAAATGCATATATGTGATTAATAAGAGATATACTTCAAAACTGATTGAAAACATGGAGATTTACAAAAATATATCAAGCAGAGGACACATAGGCAATTCATAGAGGAAGACATATAAATGGTCTAAAAGTCTGTGAGAAGATGACTCAACTTCTAACAAGGATAACAAGACCAACAAATGACTGGGAGAGATCATTTTCCATGTGTGATAACATAGGCAAGATATCTAAAAATGGATGATTTCCAGGGTTGGTGAGAATGCACAGAAACAGGCATTGTTGATGGGACTATAAATTGGCCAGGATTCTCCAAGTTATGGAGAGCTATAGGAAGAAGGAACAAGAATGATATGGTTTCTCTGACTGTTTTCAAAGATGAAGACTTGGGGACTGGACAATAGGTATCCAGGAGACAAGTTGTGTCAACAAGTCATGTCATCATAAAGAACTGAGAACTTGACCCAGCTCTGAGCCTTCCTTATTTTGTTGTCTAGTGCATCTCTTCACCTGAGTGTGCTTCAATTTCTCCATCTGTCCTATTGCTCTCAGAATAAAATAAAATAGTACATGTAAAAATGCTTCATAGAATATAAAAAGCTTTATTGTGTGACATTATCATTATTTTTAATAATAATAAAATGTATTGACATGCTCCCACAAGAAGAACAGAAAAAATTAGAATTTGACTACTGCCACCTTCACGCTTTTATTCTGTTTCAAAATTTAAAAACAAATTGAAAAGTGCAGTCAGCATCCTTCAATAAATACAAATATATGGACAGCTTGTTTTCTTTACAGAAATGCAAAAAGATGTTGTCCTGCTCCCCCACAGCTGTGCCTGTCTAAAGCATTCACAATCACCAGGCTTCTTTGAAAGCCCACTTAGGGGAAACCAAAGAGAATGCTTTTAGCAGCTGGGTCCCATACCCAGACCACAGTGTTCAGTATAGCTTGTCAATCCTGAAGTGGGAGGCAGGGACTCAGAATTTTAGTTATACCTTCCATTGTCTGCCTTTTACTGTCACGGTCACTGTTGTTGCTAAAGGTGACATCTGAGCAAGCTTCTGACACTAGAGAGGGAGAGCAGACTTCCACTCTCCAGTAATGACAGAAGGAATGAAATGTTTTCCTTCTCCAAGACCCTTGGTATCATCCTCAAGAGTCAGCTCTTCCACAGAAAATGTCCATTAGTCCAAGCCATTCTACTTGAGAGATATCACTCTATTAATCAGAAAGTTCAAAAAGCAATGTTGGGGAGATGCCAATATTCTACCAGCGTGGTTGAGACACTGGGTTGGAATTCTGGCTCTGTTTCTTATTAAAGCTGCATTTTTGTATGTAACTTCAATTCTTTGGGCCCCATTTTTTTCTTCTTTAAAATGGAATAATAATAGTACCTACCCCATAGACTTGAATGAGATACTGAAGTAAAGCATTTTCCATAGTCCTGGTACGTGGTAAGTGCTTGATAAATAGTAGCTTTAGTTTTTGTTATTGTCTCATGAATACTCTATTATCCCCTCCTCTCCATTAAGGTAGAGTCACCATTTCATGAGCACACAACATTAGTAGATGAAAACAGTAGGCAAGATAACATTTGGTCACCTGGGAAGAAAAGACCAGGTGTCCTAGGTTACATATAGATACACACCAGGAAAAACTAGGCTACTGTGGGTGAAATAGCTTGAAAATGCATTATAGTAAAGTGATTTAGAAACTAAAGAACATGCTTAGTACCGACCTTCAGTTGTTGAATTAGCTGAGGGGACACAGCTGAGAATCAGGTCCAAACTGGCATCAACTAGCTTCCTAAGTTTTCTTTAAAGTAGTCAACAAGGGAGAGAACAACCCCTTCTTTTCTGCCAGGCCAATTCAAGTTCAGATACATAACCCAAAATTGCTTGATCTACAAGTTTGCTGGAAACATGTCTCTGAATGGAGTCTTTCCATCCTTGTTCTGACTGATTCCCTACTCTTTTTTAAAAAAAAAAAAAAATCATGAGCTGGAGTTCCACTTTTGTCTGGGATATAGAAAGCTGAAAGAACTTCCCTTCTACTCCAACAACAAGAAAAAGCTTGATAAACTACAAAATCAAAACTTTCCTTAAACACATGAGATTGCTGAGGTTGTAGGGCAACCAAGTAGCCTGAAATCCAAGGAAAGAGAGGCTCCTCCCCGGAGTGATGGGATGAAGTCTTGGCTCGTTTGTAGCAGCACATGAGTGGAAAACACTGGGTACCATACAGGTGAGTAAGAAGAATTCAGCTAAAAGTTTTAACAAATTGCTAAAGATTGAGTGTGGGCAATCATGACAGTCTAGAACCTGTGGAAGACCCAGACAAATGAGGAATTTTCCCTACTCTTAGTCTTTAATCCATGAGTACTTTACCAGGCATTCATGAGAAAAACAAGTGAAGGAGAGCAGCTGTAGGTGGTGCAGGTCAGATGGAGCGGAGCAGCTACTGCTGGAGAGAGGCACGGAAGCCCACCTGGACAGTTCTCCCCACCAAACATAAGCCTTAAGATGTTGGGGGGCAGAGAAAAGCTTGTAACCCCAAAAGCACAGTTGAAAACCCATTGAGGCTGGGGGAAGGATAAAAGGAAAACCAACAAACAAAAAATCCCTGGACCCCTGGGGAAGAGACAGGAAACAGCTTAACGGTTTGAGCTCAAAATTCTATACAGGTACCATTAGTAGATGGACAGGAAAAAAAAAAAAAACCTCCTGCACAGATTGGCAAAAATACAAGGCTGTCTGACTGCATGGAGTGCAAGATTCCTGAGAGAGTTCACGCCCAAGACCCAGGCACAGAGGACTACCTAGTGCTGAGGCTGGCCAGAACAATAGGGAACAACCCCTTGCTCTTTAGCAAACAGCCAGCAAGTACTGAGAAACAAGTAATAGCAGTCTCCAATGGGCTGATCTCTGAGAGAGAGACAAGCATGTTACAAGAAAAGAAAGCTATAGAACAATATTTCTCATGAACACAGATACAAAAATCCTCAGTAAAATGCTTGCAAATTGTGTGCATCAATATATAAAAAGACTAAGTGGAATTTATCCTACAAACAAAAGATTGGTTCTACATTTTAAGATCAATGTAATTCACCATATCAATAGATTAAAGAAGAAAAACCATATGACCATCTCAATAAATGCAGAAAAAAGCATTTAAAAAAAATTCAATATCCATTTATGACTTTTTAAAAAAAAAAAAGTCTAAACAAACTAGGAATTAAAGGAAACTTACACAACCTGATTGAGGATCCCTGGTGGCACAGTGGTTAAATGTTTGGCTGCTAGCCAAAAAGTTGGTGGTTCAAATCCACCAGCTGCTCCTTGGAAACTGTATGGGGCTGTTCTACTCTGTTCTATAGAGTCGCTATGAGTCGGAATTGACTTGACGGCAACCAGTTTTTATATAACCTGATAAAGGGCATCTATGAGAAAATGATAGCTAACATCATACCTAATGATGAAAGACTGAATGCTCTCATTAGGAATGAGAATAAGGTAAGGATGTTCACCCTCACTACTTCTATTTCAGATAAAGAAATGAAAGGCATCCAGACTTGAAAGGAAAAAAATCATCTGTATTTACAGATGGCATGACTGTTAGTATAGAAAATCCCCAAATTTACAAAAAACCTACTAAAATTAGTAAGCGAGTTAGCAAGATTACAGATACAAGGCCATGTACTTGGTCAGTATTTCTGTATATTAACAATGAGCAATTAGAAATAGGAAATTTTTAAAATAACTTTTACAATTGCACAAAAGGACACAAAACACAGGCAAGATCTGTATCCTGAAAAGTACAAAACTTTGATAAAAGAAATCAAAGAAGACATGAATAAATGGAGAGATACACAGTGTTCATGGATTGGAGGACTCAATGTTATTAAAAGGTCAATTCTCCCCAAATTGACCGGTAGGTTTAATGTAATCCTAATCAAAATCCCAGCAGAATTTTTTTTGTAGAAATTGACAAACTGATTCAAAAATTCTTGTGGAAAACCAAAGGAACTAAAATAGGCAAAACAAGTTTGAAAAGCAAAAACAAAGTTGCAGCACTTTCCTGCAGCGCTATTTTATTTCAAGACTTGTAATCAAGAAAATGTGATGTTGGTGAAAGAATAGAAACATAGATCAATGGAACAGAATAGACAGTCCAGAAATGGTCTGATGCATATGTGGTCAACTGATCTTTTAAACAAGGAGCAAAGACAATTTTGTGAAGAAAGGTTAATCATTTCAACAAATGGTGCTAGAGCATTTAGATATCAACATGCAAAAAAAAAATCAATCTTGATCTAATCCTAGCACTATATACAAAATTTAACTCAGAATGGATTGTAGGCTTAAACATAAAACCTAAAACTATAAACTTCTAGAAGGAAAACATGAAAAACTTTTGTGAACTTGGGTTAGGCAAAGATTTCTTACATATGTTAAAAAAAAAGCACAAAAATAGATAAATCTGTTTTCATCAAAAATAATTTTTCTTTGTTCTAGAGAAGTCACTGTTGAGAAAATGAAAATACAAGCCATGGAACCATAAAAAAAATTTGCAAAACAAGTGTCATGTAAAGGACACATAAAGAACTCTCAATACCTAACAATAAGAAAATCCAATAAAGATGGACAAAAGATTTGAACAGATACTTTACCAAACAGCATATATATATAGATGGCAAATAAGCACATGAAAAGATTCTGAACATAATCAGTTATTAGAAAAGTGCTAATTAAAACCACTATGAAATACCATCACACATCTATTAGAACGGCTGAAATTTATTTTTAAAAATTGGCAATTCCAAATGGAATTCTTATAAGTCTTTGGTATTAGAAAAGAGTATGGCACTTTCTCATAAAGTTAAATATGCATTTTCCATATAATTCTGTAATCACACACACACAACACACACAGAAGTCTGTACATCAATGTTTATAGGGGATTTATTCATAACCGCCAAAAACAAGTTAAATGCCCCTCAATTAATGGGGGAATAAACACTCTGTGGTTTATTCATAAATGTTATGCCATCCAGCAATAAAAAGGAGAACTAGTGACATACATAACAACATGGATAAATCTCAAGTGCATCATGCTAAGTAAAAGAAGCAAGACTTAAAAGATTATATTCCATATGATTCCATTTATTGAAAGGGTATTCTTGAAACGGCAAAGATAGACAGATCAGTGATTGCCAAGGGGGCTGGGGGTGGGAACAGTTGACTACATCTGGCATGAGGGAACATTTTGGGGTGATGAACATGTTCTATATATTGACAATAATTTCAGTTACACAGCTATAAGTGTTTATCAAAACTCATAAATGTACATTTAAAAGGATGACTTTTCCTATATGTAAATTATATCTCAATAAACCTGAATTTCAAAACAAGTCATAGGTGCGTGACCATGCTGGGTCAGCCTCCCATCTCCAGACAATTTACCTTCAGCCTAAACCCCAGACTTCTATGCTAACCAATGGGCTAGATATTAAAACTGGCCAAGGAAAACACCAGATTTAATTATGATTCCTATAATGGAGTTCTAAACAGATCACTCTTCATGATGAATGAGCAATACAGCATCAAGGAGCTGTATGGAAGTAGTGGGGATAGAATGAGATGCTGGGCCATGAAATCTGGTCTTGGGTGATGGGCCCCCAGGAAAGGAAGTGTTGAACAAAACCAACTGCATCAAAATTTTACCCGTGTTGGCCCTTCTGAGCCTACTTCATAGAACCATAGAATGGTGCATTAATGGAAACATCTGATGTCATAGGGTATCCCCCAGCTAGAACAATTCACTTATGTTGATGGAACATTTTTCTCATAGTTGGCTTCTTTACACACATCTAGACAGGAAATCCCTTCTGGCAAGAGTTCTAAGTTCATATAGTAAAAGCTGCGAAAGCTGGAACTGTGTAAGTCAGAAACCTGTCAGAGATGGAAAACACAGAAATTTTCCACTAAAAGGAGTGATAGAAACATGGTAAGACTGTACCCCGTCAAAGGCAAAAATCTTGTGACACTGGAAAAACAAGGCAGTCCCGTCAAGTTGCAGCTCTCATAGCCTTCACTGTATTAGGTCTGAAAGTTTGCTGACAAATTCTCTGGAGAACTTCAGAATGGAGGCTTCCTCATTATGCAATAAACAATAGCCCCTCAAATTTCTATAGAAACTTACTTTCAAATTTCTATGCATCTTATATTTAATTTTCCTATTAATCTTCAAAATATCTGCTTCAAATTAGGAAAGCAATGGATACAATACCATTTACCACATGAAAAAGCTTAACCAGGGATGGGAGTGGGTTCTTAATAGTTTCTAAAACCAGTGAAAGAAAACCACCACATTTAGAAGAAAACACGATGCAGGCTTGGCTTTTTGTTGAAAATCCACTAGTTGGGATCAGTATCATATCCAAGAGGGAAGTCAACTGAATTCAGCCCTTTCACTGAGCGCCATTTGTTTTTGAACAGCCTCATTAATTTTATCTTCTGAAAAGAACTTGGCCATCAAATTTATATCAAATATCAAGGGGCTAACTTTTAGCTGTGAAAGGTGTCTGACAGGTCAATCACAGAGTTCTCTGCTTGAGGAAGACCTTCTTTTGGTGTTGAAACATGTCTGAGTCACTTAGGATGTGTAGAAAGATGGCTCCCTGTCAGGACGTGGGTTATCTAACATCTGAGCAGCCCAAAGTTCACGTTGGCTGTTTGCATTAATCACCATAATTTGACTAACAAGCCCGAAGTGACAGCTCAGCATCAGCATGGCAACAGGGCCACAAACTGAACAAAGACAAGAAGAGAAAGAGGGAGAGTGTTTAGGCAGAAATCCCCCATTCCCTCTATGATAATTTAGAATTTCCAAAATGTAGTAAAGGCATCCACAACTCAAGCAAAGGCAGTGAGGCCAGGTGGGAAGAGAACAATTTCTACTGAAGAAAGAAGTAATGAAAATCATGTTTTTACTTCTTGCTATAACTCTTAGCCAGTTTCTCTCCTGGCTGTGGCTCTCTGTACAATACAAATATGCCTGGCCTCCAGGGTACCTTGCTTTACCTTGCCATGCAGATCAAGAATCCAGGCTGTGTACTTTTGATTTCAGATAGTCCTATTTTGTCATTTCCTGTTCAAAAACACAATCCTTCTACCCTCCAGACCTGGATAAGGATAGTTTTTTTGTTTGTTTGTTTCAGCAAATTAAGAATGGACACTTTATTTACAAGGAAATTGAGTGTAGAGCTATACCCCTCCCCCGCATATACACATCAAAAGACAGAAACAAATGAGCTTATTGAACACAAGTTACTTACTTCTTAAGTAACTCATTGGTTGATTGGCTTCATTTCTGGGCAGTGTTCTTAACTGGCCCATACTTTTTCAACTCAACCTCGACTCTTTTAGTCTGCCTGAAGCATTCACCTGGCCAAGTATTATGGCTGTGTCTTTTTAGGAAGTGGGCAGCTCCATCTACTGATCCTGTAACCTCTCTCACTCCAATCAAGTACCCTTCCAAAAATTTTCTCCCTCGCCATTTCCTCAGTTGGTTTCCATAGAATACTAGTTCTTTCAGATGTCATTTTGTGTCTTAAAAAATGTGTTTGTGAGAATTTCTTTTTTAAAAAGCTTAAGCAAGAAGTAGGACTCCTCAGAACCTTTCATATGTTTCTGGGACTTATGAATCTCCACAAGCAAGTATGGCATTTGTGGTTTCCCAGTCTTATTTGACAAAGGAGCCCTTTTAATTCTCTCGCTCACAACACCTGTTGTTCCATTTAATACAGTTTTGGAATTTCCATCAACCTCACAAATTAATTTCCCTTCTCAATGATGAAAGAAACCCATATATATGTCCTGTTCTAAAAACTCAACACTATATTATACCCTCTGGTCAGAATCCCACCTTCAGCTCCTAGCTCATCTGCTGAACAGGCATGAATGATACAACCTGAGTCCAATCCCTCTTCACTGGATTTACTTTCATCTCCATTTTCCCAGGTACTGGGGATACTTCTTTTACAGAAGACAGGACTTTCAGAATTCGATTAACTACAGTTATACCTTATGATCACTTCACACATAGGGTAACACAAAAAAAAAGTGTGCTCTCACATTCCCCAAAGTTAATTCCTAATCCAGGGACATATCATGTTATCTCCCCATCAGACAAGAAGCTTGTTTACTCTTTCTCCATCTTAATAAACGATAGTCTTTAAATCTGTGCCTTAGAGAATAGCCATAACACATACTTCATGAAAGAGCCTGGATAAGTAATAAGAAGACAGAAATGGATAGGCCTGTACTTTTCTTTTAAGCCATATCCAGTCTTCTTGTTCATAAAATATCACCACCACCAATTACCATCAAGTTGATTCCAACTCATGGCAACCCCATGTGTGTCAGAGTAGAACCCTGCTCCGTAAGGTTTTCAATGGCTGATTTTTTGGAAGTAAATTGCCAAGTCTTTCTTGTGAGGGGCCTCTGGGTGAACTCTAACCTCCAACCTTTCAGTTAGCAGCCAAGCACATTAAACATTTGTTCCTCCAAGGAATTCTGCATAAAATATAGACTGGTGCAAGAGAAAAGAAATTCTCCACATAACTATACTTCTGTCTGATCATATCCTAACTTTTGGTTTCTGAAAACAAACAAATACAGTAATGGTCTTCTTTCAGTTGCTAATTGAACCTCATTCCAGTTTGTTTGTTTGTTTTTAAAGTAAGAATGGATCAGATTTAGAGTAATATTTATTTTGATGAAGTCCAAAGATTCTTTTCATATTTATAATAATGTGTTAAAGAAACGTGTGGTTTCTTAGCATTTAGAAGAAAACAAAGATTGCTGAGGAAGTGCCTTCTGTTTTCACAGAGATTTCAATGCTTGAGTCATCCTTGTCATTTTCAACTCAACTGCTCAAAACTGAGTCACATGGGTGGGGTGAAGTGGGGGTTAAACTGGGTTTTGAAATCAATTCAGTATTTTTAATAGACGAAGCACTAGGAGGTCATCCGTAGAGGCTACTTCATCCACTGCTACCTCATTCAGCTGTTCTGGTTCCTTTCCTTTGCTCTCCAGATAAGAATGTGGTAGGCTCTGTTTGTTTCCCCTACCCTCCTCCAAAAAGTCTTCTCCTCTTGGAGATGATGTGATTACTAGAAAAACAACTCCAAAGATTTGGACTTGTACAGCTTAGCACAAAGGTATCTTGAGGTTATGTCCATAGTTAGCTGACACCTCTTAGAATCATTGTGAGGAATAAATGAGTTGGTATATGTAAAGCAATTTGAATAGGTCCTAGCACAGAGTAAGTTCTACTTAAATGTCCACTAGTATTATTACCATTAGTTATTACTCTTACTACTACTAATGCTATTGGTGTCTCATTCAACCTCAAAGTCTTTCCTTGAAAATTAAACTTCAAAATAGGTGAAGTGTGTTTTAGATCCTTGCTACTCAAAGTGTGGTCCATGTGGTCTACAGACCAACAGCATCAGCTTCACCAGGGAGCTTGTTAGAAATGCAGAACCTCAGGTCCCACCCTAGACCTACTGAATCAGAACCTGCATTTAAACAAGATTGAGAGGCGATTCATATGCACATTAATGTTTGGGAAGCACTCAGATAATAGAATATTCTGGTTAATGGGATTTGCCACATACCACAGACAGATGATCAATTTTCAAATATTTCAACTTAGAGTCCAACAAAAGAAATGTGCTTTCTTAGAATGTTAGTGATCAAAGTGAGCGATTAGAGGTCTGCTTAATGTTCTGTATTCTCAGCACAGTGCCCTCACTGAGAAGTGAGAACTGAAGAAAATAGGAAGGCAAAGAAGTAGAGTCTACTTCACTCTATGAGTGCCTGTAAACTCTATGAGGAGAGAGAACATGCCTTTTATCTTAATATTCCCAGTCCAAAGCATGGAACCCATTACACAGTATGCATTTAATAATAGTTGTTTGAAGTCACCTAGTTCCTCTAAGCCTGCTGGTATGTCTTCATAGTGCATCAATAAATCAGAAGAAATTTAAAACACTGTGATATAAAAATGTAAATAAGAAGTTATTCCACTGTGGGCAAAACTCATTCTGACTTGGCTTTAGGCCAAATCTACTCTTTAGAAAACTTAGCTTCCTTTCCCACCATAGCATTTGATGTCAGTGGTGTATCAACCAGCCAGAGTCATAAAATTGGGGTTTGAAAAGATATTTTTTTCCATTTATAAACAACCAGTTTTTCTCTGACTTTGATTTCCTTGCCTGTGCAATGGGGCAATAATAGCATCTATTCATAAGGTGTTGTGAGGATTAAATTAGATAAATGTCAAAAGCTTAGCACAGCGCCTGGCGTATGGTAATCAATCCAAAAACTGAAGCTATTATTATAATATAGGATTGAATTATGAGAAAAATACTTTATTATTATAAAGGTAAAATATCAGCTGTGTAAAAATGTTAAATTCTATAACTTCATGTAAAAAAAGTGGTAAAAATTGAGATGATTAGAGTAAGTTCCTAGTGTGTACAGTATTTACCAATGACTTAGTTCTTTTACTAAGTATTTACCAATATTCTTGTGGTGCACAAAAGACATGAATCAAATTACATTTCATTCAAAGAGAAGTCTTAATGCCCTGAGTATTTAAAATACCCTTTTCTCCCATTTTCTTTCAAGGATTCTTGGAAATAAGAATCCTTGATGTGCACTAAGGTGATTCTCACGGCAGCATATACCTGCAGGGCTTTCAAAGAGGCAAAAGTCATCCTCTGGCCATCTTCACCTTATTCTCTCTTCTCCTTAATATTACAGAATATATAAAACTTCTACCACACACATATCACCCAAAAATGGAGTCACAGCAATACACAATAAAAAAAGGATTGTACAGCCAGCAATTCCACTCCTAGGTATTTACCCAAAAGAGATAAAAACATGCATACACACACACAAACACACACACACACACACACACACACACACAACTTTTACTTCAGTGTTTATGGAAGCTTTACTTATATCTGACTCAATTAGGAACAACCCAAATATCCATTAGCAGGTGAATGGATAAACAAACTATAGTATCTTCTAATAAAAACGATAAAATGCTAGAACAGACAAAACCAAGTTACACAGATAGAAATCAGAAAAATGCTTGCTTCTGGTGGATAGAGGATTGACTAGAAAGAAACTCCAAAGAATCTTCTGTATCTTATTTGGGTGGTGGTTACAAGAGGATATACATTTGTCAAAACGGACTGAACTGTATATTTAAAATCTGTGCCTTGTATTGTATGCAAATTACATCAATTAAAAAAAAGAAAAAGATAGTAATCAATAGTAAAAAAAAAAAAAGGATTATAGAGACTATTTAATGTCTTTAATACATTTATAGCCTACTTTTAATTTATACCCATTGTCTGATTTGCACAAGGCCTATTCTGACTTCCTTCTGGCCTTTGGCCTATGCTAGGGGGCTATTTTTAAAGGTGTTAAGTCAGAGAAATGAACTTTCTTAATCACTGCCCCAGGAAACATTGGTGTCAACAACCATAATTGCAAAAGATAAAATACTTACACAGGATTAGGTAACGGGCATGGATGGGTGGAACAATAAAAAGGAGAAAAGCAGAATGAACAAACAGCTACAGGGTCTGGTGTTGGTCTATTGCTGCCTGCTTGTTAGCTTGGGCAAGTCACTGAACTTCACAGTCTCCACCTTGTGAAAGGAGAGTGATAATGCCTGCCTCACCAAATCCACAAAAAACCCATTGCTGTAGAGTCAATTTTGACCGATCGTGACTCAAGGACAGAGTAAAACTGCCTCACAGGGTTTCCAAGGAGTGCCTGGTGGATTCGAACTGCCGACCTTCTGGTTAGCAGCCGTAGCTCTTAACCACTGTATCTAAATACAATGATTAAATGTGATCAAATAGACCAAAAAACACACTGTAAACCTGGAACTACGCTCGCATCTTCCATTCCTAATTTCTCCACCTCTGAATTCTTAAGCTTAAACATTTTAATTCCTGAATACCACCATCTGGCCTCTCAGTCTCTGACTCCCCTGTCACCTGTTCAGCGGCCTCAAGAATGCTCACCGTTGACCCTCCCCTAAATTCCTAGGCTCCCAGCTACTTTGCCTCCCTTCCTCTCCTGATAGATCTCATGGTCCCTCATGTTCCACAGGCTCCTCTAATCTTCTTGCCTCTGATGAACCTGCTCTGCCAATCCTCAATCCCACAGTAGTCCACCCATCTGCCCTCTGCATTCCTACTAGAAGAAACACCCGGGGGGAGCAGATTACTGTTGTAACAAATTTATGATTTCAAACCTTTACTATTCCTTCAATAGTTTGCAACATTCTTTTTAGGTAGCACCTGGTCAGCCACCTCCCCTATTCACTCCCTGTGACCCTGCTTCTTCAGTCCCTTACCCCACCCATTTCCGAACACTGAGCACCTAGCCCTTTAAAGAGAAAACAAAGTCACAAAGTATGAATCATCTTACCTTATCACTCCTCCCCACAACCCTCCATCTTTCCCCCTGTGCCTCTCCTTCTTCTTTCCTGTCCAGCCCGTAGGAAGATGTGCCCACCTTATGTCCAAGGTTAATCTTTTCTGTGTTGGAGTACATCCTTTTCCACCTCCTCGGCCATTTCATTTCATCCATCATCCCCTCATCCTTCTATAAAGCCAAACACTATCTGTTTTACCTCAGCCTATGGAAATGTTCCAACCCTCACATATTCACAAAAACACAAAATCTACCTCAGCTCCTCCCTCTCTTAGCTGTCACCGATCACTCTTTCCTTTCACAGAAAGCTTCCAGAAGAGCAACTGAAGCTCATGATCTATACCTCCTGATCTCATGTTCTCCTATTCTCAACTTTACACAGACTGTCTTATGACATTGCTACTCCACAAAAACTGCCCTGTTCAGGTTGTTGATAGCCTCTTGAACAGCCAAGTCCAATGGGCATTTTAAGCATTTCTATTGCGTGCCCTCTCTCCAGGTTACACTGTTAGTCATTCTCTACTTGAATCTCTCTCTTCCCTTCACTTCTGCAACTCTTCTCTGTTGATTCTCCTCTTATCACTATGACTACTCCATCACAATTCTATTTCTTTAGCCCCTCTTCCTCCACTCAGTCCACTGCTCTGAGAAAGATGTTCCCTAGGGCTCTGGCTATAGCCCTCTTCTTCTCTGACTCTATTTGCTCACCTTGGGTAATCTAGCATACTCCCTAGCTTGGGTTACTTCATTTGGTTATGACCCCAAATTTTACATCTCCATCTGAGTCCCAACTCCAGACCATGAGTGCTTACTGTCTGTTGGACATTTTATCCCATGTCTCTTTGGCAGCTCAACTATAACATGTCTGAAACCAAACTCACAGATTCTGTCTTAGGTTGAGTTCCTGAGAAGCACTTTCATGAATTCTCATGAAAGTGATTTATTAAAAAGTGTTCCCAGAAAAATCTAGTAGGGGAGAGGAAAAGTGGGACCAGGTAGAGAAGGAAGTTTCAGCAAGGCATCAATGTCAAACAAAGTCCCATGGAGGGTAAATTCAGTCCATCAGGGGACCCTGGAGGCAGTGGCATGTCCTTGCAACTCAAAATGTGGTCCATCAACATCACCTGAAGGCTCGTTCCAAGTGAAGAATCTTGGATCACACACTAAATCACGAGAAACCAATCCTGTTGCCATCGAGTCGATTCCGACTCATACAAAATCAGAATCTGCATTTTTAACAAGATCCCCCAGTTGATTTGTAGACATATTAAAATTTGGGAAACACTGGGTAGGTCATATATCAAAGTTGTCCCAATCTGGAGGAAGGGAGGTGATGTATTTATACCCCACAGCTGCATTGTCTTTGGTTAACGGCTGCTCCTAGGGAGGACAGAAGTTCCCAATCGCTTCCTGTTCTCTGTGCAGGCAAAGAGTTTCAAGCAGCTTAACAAAGGGACACAGGTGCTGGCTGCTCCCAAGTGTTGGCTGAGAGTGAAAATACACCAGGAGCTGGTGTGCATGGAAATGGTAACGAAATGCCAGGGGGTTATGGGCAGAAAACTAACACAGCTCGCTATAGCCTCCATCCATTTTCCTCTTCACTCTGCCCTTTTTCTTGTCTTCCCTAGCACACAAAGGGTCCACCACCCACGGAACTCCAAGATCACTTCCCTCACTTGCCAAGACCAAGAGATAAACAAGTCCTCTCAAGTCTACCTCTACAGGGTTCTCAAATCTGGTCTCTGCTCTCCATCATCTTGCCACTGTCCAAGTCCTGAGGCATGCTATCCAAGACTGCCACACTCTCTTCCTAACTGCTCTTAGCCCAAGCCCTGTCTGCCACCCGTACACATCTTTTAAGGTGCAACACTAAAGTTCCCTGCTCTTCAATGCCTTTCCTAACCCTTCAAGGAAGAAAGGGTCATTCTGCCTTCTGTTCTCATAGCGTTCTTGTATATTCTTCAAGTCAGACATTTATCTTATTATGTGATTGTTAGTCAGTTATAGGATTCATCTCTCCAGGTAGAGTTTGAGCCACTTGAAGATAAAGAATGTGGTTGATTAGTCCTTGCACTGCCCAGGCTTAGCACATAATAGGTGCTCAACAAATGTTTGCTAAATAATGAAATTATCAATTCTAAGGTATTTCTCAAATACTTTAGCCTGTAGACAGGCGCTATGAATCTACACTCATATTAAATAAACTTCTCAGGGATGCATTCACTGCACTAGATGGAAGGAGGAGAAGGAAGTGAGAGACATTATACGCAAACCTGTTCTGCCTTCCGTACATAAAATCTTGCTTGCTCATTCACCAACTGGCAGATTCTCTCAGCTGCTTTGGAAAAATTCATTTGGAACCGTTAATGCCAACAGTCCCCTCAAGAATTGTTTACAAAATTTTGATTATGCACACAACAGCTAAGACCAATCACTACTTACTATTTTAGTTATTAAATACCAATTTCCATATTCACTGAGGACTTGAAACTGTTTTTCCCAAATCCAAGTCTTGAGACTAGACGCCATTTGCTTTTATTAGGATCATCCCAGAACAACTGCAACATTTGTAACTTGAGTAATTAGCATCCGGTCCGTTCTTTCTAAATTGTGAGTATCTCCCTATTTCCTGCTAGTGTTCTCTCACTCTCTCTGACTCTCTCTCTCTGGTTTAATTAATGCTAATGAATACAGCCCTACAAGAATTTGCAAGCTGTACTGAGAAATAATGCAGTGTTAGTTTTGTAATTTAGTGCACAGGGCACATTTGTGCAAAAGCTTTGTAAACTGGGCCCGTGATCCAAAGGAGCAATTAGCACTTGGTTACTATGCAATGATGTACTAATCTGTGCAGTCCCCAAAAGCAATTGTCTCTTCCATTTTGCCCTCATGTGCAATTTTTTTCCGAGTGTATACAGCACTGCTCCAAAAATAACACATTGCAGACCTGGTGTGGTAAATTGGGTTCACAGTGAGGAGAACATATCGATTAGAAAATATTTGTGGAGGAAAAAAACACGCATGAGTTTGGCCATAGGATTTTCAGCAAAACAAGGAAGTTGGTGCACAGCCTTCAACCGGAGCTGTAGCTCTCGATTCCTTCCTCAGATTTCACAAATGGAGTTGTCTTCCTCTTCAGAGAAAAACCACTGGGGAAGGCATTTGGTGGGAAAACAAGCCTACAAACTAGAATAGTTAACCCCGAATCACACTGATGTCGACTTCATTAATGCAGCAGGCTGATTTGCATTTAAACAGAGACCATCCATTCCTTTATTTAAATAGCACATAGGGACCATATAACAATGTGTACGTTCTTTAGACTCCTCAAGTTCTTAGTGAAGTCATGACCATGTCACGTTAACAATAAAAATAACAGTAATATCTTCCATT
Source organism: Dugong dugon (assembly GCA_030035585.1). Classification (NCBI taxonomy): domain Eukaryota; kingdom Metazoa; phylum Chordata; class Mammalia; order Sirenia; family Dugongidae; genus Dugong; species Dugong dugon. The sequence goes on along the minus strand of CM057480.1, from coordinate 11,604,149 downwards.
TTCAGAGTGGTTCACAGCTCACCAATATATTTCAGGTACACCAGCTCATTTGAGCCTCATGTGCCATCATCACCTTGCTGATGTGGAAACATGGGTTCAGAGAGCTTGGGCAACTTGTACAAAGTCACACAGGAGGCAGTATTGTGCAGTGGCTCTGAGCACCAGTTCTGAGGCCAGGCTGTCTGCAGGCACATTTCCCTGCTGCTTCTGCCTGGCTGTGTGACCATGCCTTCACCTTTCTGTGCTTCAGGTTCCTCATCTGTAAAATGGGGATAATTATAGCATCAACCTCATAGGATTATTATGAGGATTAAATGTCAAGCCCGTGAATACTGTCTGGTAGTGGTAAGTGCTATATAAGCATCGTTGTCACTGTGTGTGCCCTTGAGTAGATTTCGACTCATAGTGACTCTGTAGGACAGAGTAGAATTTCCCCATAGGATTTCCAAGGCTGTAATCATTACGGGAGCAGATCACCAAGTCTTTCCTCCCAAGGAGATCCTGGTGAGCTCGAACAGCCGAGCTTTTGGTTAGCAGCCCAGCCCTTTAACCACTGCACCACTAGGGCTCCTATAAAAACATTAGCTGCTATTTTTATTATATCAGTAGTAGTAGTAGTAATATTTAGCATAGGAGCCATGACAGCACAGTTTAAGTGCTCAGCTGCTACCAGAAAGGTTAGCAGTTCAAACCTACCCAGCAGCTCTGTGGGAGAAAGACCTGGTGATCTGCTTCTGTAAAGATCACATCCAAGAAAACCCTATGGGGTTCGACTCTGTCACGTGGGGTAGCTGTGAGTCAGAATTGACTTGACAGCTCCTAACAACAACAACAATATTTAGCATATGTAGCTATTGTTGTGTTGTTAGCTACTGTCGAGGTGATTCCAGTTCGTGGCGACTCCACGTGTGTCAGAGTAGAAACGTGCTCCATAGGTTTTCAAGGCTGTGACCTTTTAAAAGCAGATCGTCCAGCCTATCTTCCAAGGAACCTCTGGGTGGGTTCAAACCACCAACCTTTGGGCTCGTAGTTGAGCGCTTACCCAGTTGCACCACCCAGAGACTTCATTTAGCATACAGTTATTGACAAAGCTAGGACTTATTCTCAGATGTGGAGAACTTTCAAAGGATTAAAAGATATGTGGTAAAGATAACATCTTTCCTTCTCAAGTGCCTATTTTTCAGGCTATTAAAAATATCAAACATAATTTTGAAGATAAAAGAGAGCTAAACTTGAAGAAAAGCTATTGTGGAGAAGACAGTGAATATTGTTCTTCATTATCACCAAAGAAGGATATATAACAAGCTGGGAATAAAATGAAGCATGATTTTGATTTGATATAGAGAAACAGTCCGGATAGTGGAGAGGAGGGATTTTTTTTTAAGGGAGTGTAGTAAATTGCAGAAATGACCAGAATCCAGCACCCTTCTTGTATCAATGGCCCTTGCAATGTGACTTTGCAGTTCCTGCCATCAGGAAATGAAGCCTACTCCCGCACCTAGTGGTTCCTTGCTGCCGGCTTTGGCAAATAGAATGTAGTGGAAGGAATGATGTTCCAGTTCTGAGTATAGGTCCCAAGAGAATTTATGACTTCTGCTTTTGCTCTTGAAAAGCTGCCCAGCTAGCCTGAGCTAGGCTACTGGAGGATGAGAGACAGACCAGTTTTTCCCCTAGCTCCAGATGACAGCCAGTGAACCCAGAAGAGAGCCACCTAACTCACTGGCAAATGACTGCAGGTATATGAGTGAGCCCAGCTGAGTCCAGAACCACCCAGCTGAGCCCAGGTCAAATTTCTAACCCACAGAAATATGAGCTAAACAAATATTGTTGTTTTAAGCTGCCAGGTTTGTGTGTGTTTTGTTTTACAGCAAAAACTAGTTGACACTGAGAGACTATGGCATCTTTTACCTTAAATATCCTTGATGACAGTATAGGTACCTCCCACTGGGAATTATTTAGACAAAAATGTACCAGGTAAAAGGATGAAATAGGAGACTTTGGAAATTATGTCCCAACACACATGCTGCTCTCAGGTTTAAGGTAAAACTATAAGATTAATTTATTTTTATAAGCAAATACCATAATTATTCAGTCATGCATTCAGTAAACATTATCAAGTACCTACTATGTGCTAAATGCTCAGAAAAGGAAGTTCATCCATTTCCTAAAAAACTAGATAATAAGAGTTGTGACAAATGTAATTCTGACTACATTTGGTTCACTAACTAGATTGATAGTCAATATCAAGTTTTTAAAGAAGTGGGCCACATTCCCATAGTCATCATGCAAGCTTATTGACAATCTTATGAGACAAACAAGTAAGTCACAAAGATGTTTTTAGACCACACTCAAATTGTTTATGTAACATAAATGTAATAAAACCTACTTGTAAAAAGTTAAAAGTCTAGAATCAGGCATTTAAGTAGGTGTCAGTCCAGGTCATCGTTTGATATCCTTCAGTTCAAGTTGGTAGACCAAGACTGAACCCTGACACCCAACTTTTGCCAAAAATGTACACACCAACCAACATTTCCTGTTACACAAGTCTGGCACATCCAATCTAGCCTACCTCATTCCCTTACTTCTTTTTGATATCATTACCATACTTTTATTATGGAATCCCTGGGTGGTACAAACAGTTAACGTGCTCAGCTTCTAACTGAAAGGTTAGAGGTTCAAATCCACTGGGAGGCACCTCAGAAGAAAGGCCTGGTAATCTTCTTCCCAAAAAATCAGTCATTGAAAACCCTATGGAACACAGTTCTACTCTGACACACATAAGGTCATCATGAGTCAGAATCGACTTGACAACAACTAGTTAGTTTTACTATAATCCTCATTCTTAAGAAGGGCCATAAAAAATATCAGATTGAACCAATGCAGTATTGTTCTTTCAGTCTTCATCCTTTACACCTGGTCGTTTCCTCTGGATTTGTCAGCTGTGGTTGATGTCACGTCCACCCTCTCCTCTGGTCTTGGCAGTGGTGCTCTTTTCAACTGTGGCACCATGCTGGTTTTCAGGACCAACTTCCTTACACTTTTAGGCATGGCAGGATGGCACAAAGCCCTACCAGATTTCTCACTGTTGGCTTCACATGGTAGGCTTGGTATCTTTCAGAGTTTGCAAAACACAGTCCTTAAAGTTATTTGATTTTTCTCAATTGCCTGGAGAATGGTGAATAACCTGCAGTGGTCTCTCACTCATCTATCCATTCATTCACTTGTTCAGCAAAGTATTACTGAGCCAGGCAGGATGCTGGGCACTGGAGTATACAAATGAGAGCAAAAAATTAACTTGAACTCTATCCTCATGTAGCTCATGTCCTCTTGTGAGAGGGGTAGACCTTTGCCAAATAATCACAAAACCAAGTATGATATTGCCCTTTGGGACAAGTGCCACCTGGTATATGAGTACTTATAATAGCTGAGGTCAGAAAGAACTTCCCTGAGGAAATGTTAGTGAACTGACATACGAAGCATGTGTAAACAGCAAGCAGGAGAAGGAGAGATGCAAAGGTGAAACAGGCAGAAGGAATGGCAAGTGCAAAGGCCCTGTGGTGGGAGGAGGCATAAAGAGGATATGGGACTAAAAGACAGAGTGGTGCTGGGATGGAGAAGGTCAAGTTGAAAGTTTAGGGGTATTGAAGGCGCAGAGGAAGGGAGAACCAGACCAGTCAGCCATGGTAAGGAGCTTTACCTTTATCCTCAGATGTGGAGGAAATCGGTGAAGGGTTTAGCAGATCATCAACAGGGGCAGAGTGACATTTTAAAAAGACTACTTTGACTGCACTGGGAGTAAGGATGCATTGAGCTTCTGACCTATAAATTGTCCCCTAAGAGAAGCAGTCTTAGTTATCTAGTGCTGCTGTAACAGAAATACCACCAAGTGGATGGCTTTAACACACAGAAATTTATTCTCTCACAGTCTAGTAGGCTAGAAAGCCAAATTCAGGGCACCAGTTCCAGGGAAAGGCTTTCTCTCTCCGTGGGTCTGGGGGAAGGTGTTTGTCATCAATCTTCCCTTGGTCTAGAAGCTTCTCAGGTACAGCGACCTCAGGTCCATTCCAGTGCTGCTTTCTTGGTGGTATAAGGTCCCCCGTCTCTGTTTGCGTCTCTCTTTTATCTCTCAAAAGAGATTGACTCAAGATACCTAATCTTGTAAATGAGTCCTGCATCATTAACATAACTGCCTCTAATCCTGCCTCATTAACATCATAGACGTAGGATTTACAACACATAGGAAAATCACATCGGATGACAAAATGGTGGACAATCACATAATACTGGGAATCATGGGCTAGCCAAGTTGACACACATGTTTAGGGGACACAATTCAATTCATGACAGAGCTGACTCAAAGTCACAAGTGAGTCTTTCAATCAAGGAATGATAAGGAATAGCAGGTGGAAGATAATCTAAGTGAAGACAAAACCAAAGTTAAACTTGAAAAGACAGCAGCCAATGCTTTGTCCACCAGCTATAGGACAATGCTTCTCAGAGTGTGGTCTAGACATCCTCATCAAAATCATCTGTTAATTTGTTAATCCCACAGATTCCAAGGCCCCAACCCACAACTTCTGAGTGGTACCCAGGAATCTGTCTTGATGTTCTGAGTCAGCCATGACTAAAAGTTGTGCTGTCCAAGGCAGACAGGGAAGTCGGAAAATGAGACAGAAACTGTTCAAAATCCTATGAACTCCTCAGCTTGAGCTCTGAGAAGATAGGAACAAAAGACATAGATACAGGGAAAGGGCATTAGATGTGGTTCTCCTCCAGGCTTAGTCAACACATCTCCCTGTGCCCTAGCATCGTCACAGAACCTCTCACTGCCTGTTCTGTTACTTGTGCCATAAACCCCAAAGTCTTCTCGGTAATAAATGCTAAATTCTAAACCAAACAAATGAGACCCTCTGTAAGAAATAAAATTTTATACGGTAAAGCAACAATCAAGACTTTTCTTCCCCTACTTCATTATGTAAACCAAAAAGCCAAACCTGTTGCTGTTGAGTTGATTTTAACTCAACAGCAACCCTATAGGGCAGAGCAGAGCTGCTTCATAGTGTTTCCAAGGAGAGGCTGGTGGATTCGAACTGCCAACCTTTTGGTTAGCAGCCGAGCTCTTAACCACTGCACCACCAGGGCTCCTCGCTATGTAAAGTAGTATTGAAATAGGCCTTCATGATGATTTCTATTTTCCCTACACACCGTGATACAAGGCATTTTACTTTCATTTCTTTCTGATTGCCAATTGAGACTTCTTCCCAGTCCTTTAAATCAGGGGTCAGCACACTACAACACGTGTGCCAAATCCAGCCAGCCATCTGATTTTGCACAACCTGCAAGCTAAGAATATTTTCTGCATTTTCAAACGGTTGAAAAAAATCAAAAGACGAATATTTTGTGACCTGATAAAGTTATATGGAATTCAAATGTCAGTGTCCACAAAATGAAGTGTTAGTGGAACACAGCCATACTTATTTGTGTTTGTATTCTCTGTGGCTGAGTTTGTGCTGCAAAGGCAGATTTGAGTCGTGATAAAGACCATATGGCCCTCAAAGCCTAAAATATTTACTATCTGGTCCTTTATGGGAAAAATGGTCACCGACTTCTGCTTAAAATGAACCTCTCAGCTTCCTTGGTCAGATTACTCGTAAATTACCAAACTCCAGTGAAGCAAATAATTAATTGCAATGCAAATAATTGCCCCATAATTTAAATCTTTCATAAATTTGACTTTACATAATGAATTTTCTTAAGGCTAGACATGCCTTTCTCTCTGTGAATTATGACTAACTTACTGTTATTCAGGTAAATTAGAGAATTTATGACTTAGTAAAAGACTTAGCATAATTATCAGACTTCTGTATATTTCTCACGCTTCTCTCGACGTAGAGAAAATGAAAATGACAAAAGCAGCATATAGTCTCTATTCCAATTCTAATTGATTTATCTGAAACAGAATTAATTACATTTGGCTGAAACCCATCTCTTAATCTTCCACCTTGGGTTAATATTATACATTTGAATGATAACATTTTATGAATATGCAAAATGCTTTTGGAAACAGTAAAAATCAGATAATTCACACCAATGACAGGGAGGCCCAGTACAGATTAGCACATTTCTTGGGAGTGAGGATTAATTGAAAAAAAAAAAGCAGTGTAAGTTTACTGAATCACCCTGTAAACTGTGCCCAGAGAGACGCACACTGTTGACAAGAATCTTTCAGTAAAGATACCATAACATATTTGGCAAACACAATGGAAGTTGCCCTTGCGGGAGACCTCATTACAGCTCTTGGCTATGAAATCTTGGTGTAGAAGTGGGGTGAGACTGTTGGGTCTTCTGTGAGAAGTACTGAGTTTGTGGATTATTAAGGAGGTGAGAACCAGTGAATAAGTGGAGCTAGGCTGTACAGCACTTTTCAAAATTCATTCTGTCTTTGAGGTTTAGAATGCTAGAGACAGTCATTCTCAGATTCAACTAATGCCCAGGACATTTCTTTTTAAATATAATTATTGTTTTTTTTTATTTGGTTTTGATTTTGTTGTTGCTGTTCTAGCTGCTACTGGTTATAGCAATAAAATCTTTTAAAGGAGAGGAATTAGGCTGGGGGAGAGAAATAACAGACTGCTAATAATAACCTTGGATGTCACCTTTTCTAGCATTCCCAACTCTTAGCAGGCCCATGAGAGGGCAGATAGTTCTAAAGCCCATTGGGAAGGAAATTAAAATTGCTTCCTCTAGCATGGATCAGACCTGGGAAAGTTTATTAAAAAAGCAAGCTTTTTTTTTTCTTCCCACCTCCACTTCTCAACCCAAACGTTTTTTCTAATCGATTCTTTGTTTATTCCTTTGTTATCAAGTCAATGAGTATTTATTAGGTACTTGAGAGGCACCAGGTTAAACTATGGCAATTCTACAGAGAACTGTAAGATACAGTGCCTGCAAAGAAGGAGATCCAGGAATTGGAGAAGGAAAAGGCCTGCAGGTCTAATTTCCTCCATGAACTACCATCTCCCTTACCATGAGACCAGAATAATGGTATCACTACTGAACATTTTGATCAGGGATGATGAATCTTGATCAAAAGGAGGACAATTTTAAGAAAGAAACTTCAAATTCTTATTGGAAACCAGAATTACTGGGCACATCGAGACTGGAGGAATCCCCGAATCTATTGCCTGGAAATAACTTTTAAACCATTAACCAAAGTTATCTCATGAAGAAATCTTTAAACTAAACAACAGTCTAGCCTAATAAATAACATCTGCCTTGAGCATTGTACCCTTCTAAAGAATTAAATATATGAGATAAAAATGGCAATAGTGACTCTAAAACACAGATGAGAACTTTAAGGGGCAGAGAGTCTAAATTAATGATGGTGAAACAATATGGACAGACATAGTGAGAATGGTGCCACAGTGTAAAGTATATGGCCATTGTCAATGAACTGTACATGTAAAACTGTTGATTGGGTATATGTTCTGTTGTGTATAGTCTCACCAAAAAGAGAGAGAGAGTGCCTGCTATATTAGGATGGGACAACTGCTGTAATAAACAATGCCAATATCTCATTGAATAACACAATAAAAGTTTATGTCTTGCTCATGAAAATTATCCTTGTGGACACTGGATCATAGGATCCTTTCATTTGGTGGCTCTGTCATATCCTAGGATCTCAGGGGCTTCCAGTGTATTCTCTTCATCTGACCAGCAGATGAGGGAAGAGAGAGTAAAGGATTATGTGGGAGGCATTCCATGAGCCAAGCATGGAAATGGCATATATCACTTCTGCTTCCATTCTACTTACTGGTCAAAGCTCAGTCACTTGGCCACAGATAAACTGCAATGAGAAATGTGACAAGTGTGACATTCCCAGGAGAAGAGGGAAATGGGTTTGTGGAAGAGCTAGCCACATCTGCCTTCAAAACACTTTCCTTCTCTCACATTCCATCCCCATACCACTCAGCACCACCATCCTGCATGGGTTGACATTCACACTTATGACACTCAAGACTGAAATATTCCAACCTTTCCTCATTGGAGGAGGAGATAATAAATGGTAACTTGGTTGAAAGAGGAGATGAATTGAAAAATCACTAGATGCCAAGTACTTATTTTATTCATACTTAAAAAAGTAAGTAAATTATTTTAATCTTATTTAGTCTTCTTAACCACTCTCAAATATGTTTTATCATCAATATATTACCAATGACAAACTGAAATTCAGAGAAGTTAAAAATCCTTCTCGATGACTGGTATTCAATCTCAGGTCCACTGGACTTCCAATCCAAGGCACTTTTTACAACACCATTGTTTCTCAAACTTGAGTCTTTCATGTACCACCTTCATGCTACTTACCATATGAACATACATCTAAGACTGTTTAAAAACACTCACTCATTAAAACCTAGTCTCAGCCAAAGCAATAATGTCTGTGATATGATACAACGGTACTATGTTTTCTAGTAGATATGCCTTCTGTGGTCAATATCTCACACCTTGGCAATCACCTTATTTCCTTCATCTTCATTATTGGTTATCTAGGACAATAACCTGATAAATCAATTCTGAGCAAGGCAAAAGATCATATTTGATAGTTCTATAGCCTTCTCCTTAGGTTTTTGCTTTAGGAAAAAAAAAAAAAAGTACCAGGGTTTTAACCCAGAGGAAAGGGTCTCTAAAAAGACGTCTCTCAAATCAAAACCACAATGAGTTTTCATTTCATACCCACCTGAATTACTAGCATTAAAAAAGACTGACATCAGCAAACTTGACTAGGACACGGAGCAACTGGAACTCTCAAATAGCTTTCAGGGAATGTAAAATCATACAACCACTTTGGAAAACTGTTCAGCCGTTCTTTAAAAAATTAAACAAGCATCTATCCCATGGCCCAGGAATTCCACTTGTATTTACCTCAGAAAAATGGAAACACACACACACACACTCACAAACAAACAACTTATACAAGAATATATAAAGATTCTCAGTTTTTTCTGGTCTAGGAATCCTTTTACATTGTTAATTATTACTGAGGACTCCAAAGGATTTTTGTTTATATGGGTTTTCTCTATGAACATTTACTATAGGGTTGCTATGAGTCAGAATCAACTGATGGCAACGGGTTTTTATTATGTTAGAAATTAAAACAGAGAAATCTTGAAGTATTAATTTATTCATTTAAAAATAACAGTAACAAATTCACTGCATGTTAACTAAAATAACATTTTTATGAAAAATAATTATATTTCCCAAAATAAAAACAGCAAAAAAGTGGCACTATTTTACATTTTTGCAAATCTCTTTCATGTCTGACTTAACAGAAGACAACTGGATTCTGATATCTGCTTTCACATTTAGCCTGTTGTGATGTCACGTGTGATGCAGCCTCTGGAAAACTTCATTGCACACTTGTGAGAGAATGAAAGTGAAAAAGTCAAATAATGTCTTAATATTATTTTGAAAATAGTTTTAATCTCACAGATCCCCCAGATGGGTCTCAGAAACCTCACAGGGTCCCTAAACCATAGCACTCAGCACCAATGCCCTAGAAAACCTTCCCTCATATCCACACGTGTAAGAATGTTTAGCATGTACAAAGTGATTATTACATCATTGGTTGTAAGAAGAGAAAACTAGAAACAATAAAAAATGTGCATTTAATAGGAGGATGGATAAACTTAATATTTACAATCCTAAATAGCTACTAAACTAGATAGAACTCTATGCATTAAACAGATAAAGCTCAGAAGCACAATATTGCCTAAAAAGACCAGGTCGAAGAATGACACATAGTATGACATTATTTTTATAAATAAGAAACCATAAAGACGTGTTCTAAATGTTATTTATGACATCCAAATGTAATAAATTTATAAAAGTTGCATGGAAATTATAAACTCCAAATTCAGAGTAACGACTGCCTCTGGATGAGAGAGGAAATGAGGTGGAGGAATGAGATTTGAGAGTACAGAGAAGCTTCAATTGTATCTAAGATGTTTTATGTTACACATCTAAAGCAAATACAGCAAAATGCTAAAGTTTGCCAAGGATGGGTAGTTGGTACATGATTAAAGCCATTTTATCTGCTATGCTTTTATGTATGCTTGAAATATTTCAGAAAAATGTGAAAAAACATGTACAAGAGCCTTTGGGAGTAAGCTAAACAAATGTGTTGATAATCTGTTTCAAAGGTCATTCACAGTTTTGCTGTTTTGAAGCTTTTCTAAGTCCCCAAACACAACAGGAGGAGTTTAGACCTACTTCATGCATGTATTTTTGCCCTTAAAACCTTGCTCAACTTGGAGTCTTTTTAAACTTTAAAGGAACAGCCCCTTAGAAAAAGGGTGCTTATTCACATTAATTTGATTAAAATTCTTTGAATATCCTCTACAAAAAAAAAAAAAAAAATTGCAAGTTATTGCAGATGTACTGGGATGCACATTTCATTATCAGCCAACAGTGCAACAACAACGCCATTCCTGACCTCAACTGAGTTCAGAGATGAGTGGGAAATGCAGCAAACAGGGCTCTGTCTCATAGAAATACATGCAGCGGTACACAGGGGCATGTGTCTAAGAGTGTTTACTGATTTCAGTAAATCATTAGCCATCATTAGAAGAAAGGTTGAATGAATTATGGTGAGCCCCTATACTGGGATCTCATCCTATTACCTAGTTCTACTTTACAGTAGGTCCTGACACCTGACAAGGTAAACACCTCCTCTTTGAATAATTATCTTGGTTACTCTAGACGATTTATCCTTTCACAAAAATTTCAAGATAATTTCAGCCAAATCCAAGACAGAAACTGTTTTTCTAATTAGAAAAATAAAAAATTTGGGGAGAAATGATGTTTTTGCAATAAGTTGTCTAATTTGAGAATATATGGACTTCTAGACATTCAGATCTTGTGAAATGTCCTTTGATAAGATTTTGTCATTTTCCCGTGCTTGTTATGTTCACTAGAGCTTTAAGTGCTTTTTCGTTTGTTTGTTTTTGTTGTTATTGTGAATGAAATATTCTTCCTTTCCCATTTTTAGGTACTGAAGGCTAGAATCTATGATGGCTATTAGTTTCTTAAATATTTATATTGTATATAGACACATTACTAAATTTTCTTATTAATTCTAGTAATTTATAGAACAAAATCTTGAAAGGGTTGCTACTTTTCTTTGTAGGCTTCTTGGGGCTTGGGTCTGTTTGCTGGATGGCAGCTCTCCCACTGGGAAGAAGTGAAGTGATCCCACCCCAGCCCTCCACTTGAGCAGCAGGCAGCCTGAAAGCCCCCTGTGGAGACACCTAGACTGAGGTGCATTTCTGTTCCCCGGTCTCCTTGTTCTCTTCAATACTCAGTCCTACTGTTTAGCCTCTTTTCAGCCTCATAAGGGCCAGAGATACCTGGAACTCCCGTGAAAGGCCAATGATGACCTTCTCCCTGCAGTTCATAGACCTCTCCACAAGCAAATTCTTGCCTGGAATTCCACAAAGCTGGTCTCCTGGTTCTCACTAGGACATCAAGAAAGCCCCAAATCATTTTTCACCTAGCCTAAGTCTTCACTGGCACCCAGCTATCTAGATGGAACAGCACAAACAGATTGTAATTGGTGATGAAGTTGAAGGGCTGCATCTGGGGCACTGTGTTTCTAGAATCCCCGTCTTTCTGATTGGTAAATTATTAGGCTATATAGACTCAATGTTACTTTTTCAGAAAGCTGTTGAAAAGATGTGCTTATAGCTTCATCCTGACTCAAGCACTTCATGACTTGGCTTCCATGTTCCCTAATTCTCATTCTCCATCCAACCACACACCTTAATTAAATTGAGTCTAGATTATCTCAAAAATGAATTTTTTGCTATAATGGAATTCCACAGTTGTAGTATATTTGAGTAAATTACCCATGTTAGGTGCTGTTAGGTGCCATCAAGTCAGTTCTGATTCATAGCAATCCCATGCAAAACACAATGAAACACTGCCTGGGCCAACCTCGCAATTGTTGCTATGTTTAAGTCTACAGTTGCAGCCATTGTGTCAATCAATTTAGTTGAGGGTCTTCCTCTTTTTTGTCGTCCCTCTACTTTACCAAGCATGAGATCCTTCTCCAGGGACTAATCCCTCCTGATAACGTGTCCAAAGTAAGCAAGATGCAGTTTCACTATCCTCACTTCTGAGGAGCATTCTGGCTGTACTTCCTCCAAGACAGATTTGTTTGTTCTTCTCCAGTACATGTTATATTTAATATTCTTTGCCAACACCATAATTCAAAGGCATCAATTCTTCTTTGGTCTTTTTTACTCATTGTCCAGCTTTCTTTCTCATGCATATGAGTGAAGAATCTTGGATGCTTGAGCCCCATCCACTCTGACTGCAGCTACAGAGATCCCAAGTGCAACCTGTGAAAATCCCATGGCTTGGGTCAGGCACACCGTAGTCCTCAAGGGAACATCTTTGCTTTTTAACACTTTAAACAGGTCTTTTGCAGCAGATTTGCCCAGGGCAATGCATCGTTTGATTTCTTGACTGCTGCTTCCATGGGCACTGACTGTAGATCCAAGTAAAATGAAATCCTTGACAACTTCAGTCTTTTCTCCGTTTATCATGATGTTGCTGACTGGTCCAGTTGTGAAGATGTTTGTTTTCTTTCTGTTCAGGTGTAATCCATACTGAAGGCTGTAGTCTTTGATCTTCATCAGTAAGTGCTTCAAGTCCTCTTCACTTTCAGCAAGCAAGGTTGTGTCATCTGCATATCGCAGGTTTTTAATAAGTCTTCCTCCAAACCTGATGCCAAGTTCTTCTTCATATAATCCAGCTTCTAGGATAATTTGCTTAGCATACAGATTGAATAAGTATGGTGAAAGGATACAGTCCTGATGCATACCTTTCCTGATTTTGAACCAGGCAGTATCCTCTTGTTCTGATCAAATGACTGCCTCTTGGCCTATCTACAGGTTCCTGGTGAATACAATAAGTGTTCTGAATTCAAATTCTGACTTTTTGTAATGTTATCCATCACTTATCTATCAGTTTGTCATACTGTGGCAGCTTGCGTGTTGCTGTGATGCTGGAAGCCATGCCACCGGTATTTCAAATGCCAGCAGGGTTGCCCATGGTGGACAGATTTCATGGAGCTTCCAGACAAAGACAGACTGAGAAGGACTTGGCAATCTACATCTTAAAAAACTGGCCAGTAAAAACCTTATGGATAGCAGCAGAACACTGTCGGATATAGTGCCGGAAGATGAAATTACCCATAAAAGAAGGTATGTCATGTAGGATTGATGACATCATTAAACTAGATTATAGTTGGAGGCTGAAGACCAATGTATAGCATGCTGTCTAAGCTGGTCTCCACAGATGGCCCCCAATGAACCACAACTTCCGGTCTTCACATCTTTGTATAGCCCTTCTAAGACTGAATCTGGGCTGGACCATTCTATCAGGCCCTTCAACTGATAGAATAAAGGGGAAGTGACACCAGGACAGTTCAAAGGCCTAAATTAAGAAGGCCTAGCAGCTTTGAGGCACAATATAAGATGTCCAGTTACTTTGCTGGAGTTACCAAGTGGAGACACCATATGTAGAGGCCAATTGAAGGAGAGAGAGAGACCAAGCAACCGCCACGCCCCCAGACCAGCTGAGAGCCTAGACTTAAATATCCTTGCCAAGGCACCCAGCCAGACTTGTGAGTGAAGAATCTTGGACGTCTGAGCCTGTCCACTCTGACTGCAGCTACAGAGATCCCGAGTGCGACCTGCAGAAGAACCATCTAATGGAGTCCTTTCAAAACTAGTAGGAGAAATAGCATGCAAATAGTCTCTGAGTTCAGTCCTTGTTAAGGCTTAGGCTGATTTCGTTAATTCGATTATCCACTCTTCAGAATGCCAACCCACAAAATGGAAGAAATAATAACATGGCTGTTGTTTTGAGCCACTAAATCTTGGAGCGGTTTGTTATGCAGTAATATGTAACCAAAACACATGCTAAGGCAGAAATTTACAGTGAAGACGGGGACTCTCAAGCCCACACAGTGACTTATTTCAAGTTCTGGATTTTCCATTTTGTTGGATGGTTTCCTGCCTCTAACAGAGCCCCTGTCGCCTTGATGCACTAAGATGAAAAGCTTACCTTTCTCCTGCAGAAGATTTGTAGGCTACTCCCGACACTTGGGGATTTCAGAGTGCTTTTTAAAAAATTACTATTATTCAAACATGAGCTTCCTTGAGACCCACTGGAGCCCATATCAAAGAACATCAACAAAACCAGTTCCCCAACTTAGATTCCCCAAGATATATTTACCCACCGCTGAAAGCGTGCAAACTTGTTTCATTTACCAAAAGCATTGAGCTTTCTGAATCAAGCTTCCAATCCAGCCAAGTGTCTATAAGAGCAAAATAACACACGGGCTCGTGAAATCATCATCATCATCATCATCATAAGAACCTCAGACTTCTCTTTTTTTTTTTTCAGCTGTGAAGCAGCACCTGCCATTAGCTGTGGTGGTTCCTATTTTCATATTGTCTGACAGTAGCAGTTGGATCACGCTCGAGCCAGTGTGACTGAGAGGCAGGCTCCCTGCGTGCACAAAGCTGAATTTAATAAGATGAGAACAGCATGCCAGGATGGGGAGCTCCTTCCCTAACACTTATCCTGACACCAGCCCCTCAGCGGGGCCGTATTGCTGTGGTAATCTGGGTGAGCTGGACAGAGCGTCCTGCTTACAAGTTCAATATAATGGAACAGCAGGGGGTGAAGGGCTGGCAGAAAAGCTTAGCAAAGTTAAAGCCTATTACTCTATGCTTGAGGAAAAATGAGTTGCAAAATATTACACCCAGAGCAAGACTTGAACCTGCCAAATGCGGCAGCAACACACGCTAAGCCTTGTCCATAATGGTGCATTCATTATTCTATGGTTGAGGGTAATGTGGATTTAAATGTCTTTAAACCTAATGGAAATGTATATGCAAATTTCTCTCTTCAGCCCACCCCTCCCTCACTATTCTTTGGCCCAATTTGAATCTAATAGGCAAGGTGACTGTACACTGCAGATGTCAAAGAAAATGATGCTTGTTAAATCTGCCTTTAGTGGCAAGAAGATGGCAAGAATCTGGACAGAACTTCTTCAGCTGCATATTGTAGCCTTTGTTGTTTTATGCCTCGTGTTGTATTTAAAACTAACGGGAGAAATCTCATGCAAACAGTCTCTGAGTTCAGTCCTTGTCAAGGAGGCTTAGGCTAGCTCAGTTAATTTGAATATTAAGTCTTCAGTATAACTAAGTTCTACCACAAACTCTTCAAAACTAGTTAAGCAAATCAAACTCTTAGACTTGTAACAGACTTGCTTCGTATTTTCAATCAATCAAGTCCCCAGAACTAATCTAGGGTACCTTCTAACTGAAAAATCATTATTTAGAAACCTGAACTTTAAGCTGCTCTAAGAGTGGGGTGTTTCTGAAAGAATGACAATGGAACAAAGATTGTTATTCCTTCTACTTCCCGAGTACCAGCTAGTGTAGGTTCTTATTACAGCAAAGGCCACTCTGATCACCACATATGGTGTTAAAGGCAACAGCCACCAAATACTGAGCTCTCATCATGGGCCAGGTGCTCTTTTGGGTATTTTATATCCATTATCTCTAATCCTTACATAGTGGGTTGTAAATTTTCTCATCGGAATATTTCTATAGTTCTCTCACTTTAAGTGCAGGATCAAGAGTGAGCGAAATGGGAATCTTAACATCTGATCTCCTCTCTTCGTCTTTATCTCCTTTGTTCTATTCCACACTGCCCTGGGCCCAGAAACTAGGCTTGTTCCTTCCTCTTCCTGTCTAGGTGGAACCCCCTTACTTCATATCCTGAGTTCCTGTTGCAGTATGACTGTTCTAATTAAGTTAAGCTCAGAAACAGACAAGGATTCAATTGAAAGTAGTTTATTTCTGAGGGGCAAGAATCACTAGTAGAGAAATGGGTAGGTAAGACAAAGAGGAGAAAGTAATAAAACAATTGCGTATTATAGACCAGTTACCACTGTGGGCAACTGGACCTTAATTGCCACAGAGAAATTCTGCAAAACAGTGTAGAACACATGTTCAGATTCTCCTACCCAAGGGTTAAGGAAGCTGCAGTATTTGTACACCAACTCTTATCCCTCTTTGGCTGAGAACGGCTCCATTGGGGTGATGGAAATATCCCGCATCCTGACTGTGGTGTGTACACAAGTCTACCCATGTGCTGAAACTCACAGAACTGTACACCAAAAGAAGAAAGTCAGTTTTACTATATGTAACTTTTTAAAATAATTAAATAGGAAGGAAAGAAGGAAGGATGGAAAGAAGGGAGTCAGCTTTGAGATTATATGATGAACAATAACTTCTTTGGTCAGGCAATACTTGTTCTCTCCTCTGAAGTGACAAGCCTCACAATACAGCCTTGAATGCCAAAGATGCAAAGGAACATCATCTAAAGAGGAAATAATAATTCCTTGGCTTAATATTTTCAAATTATTATCCTTGCTGCCCTTAGGAGTCCTCTCAGGTAGATATTTAGCCCTCATTTTGTAGACAAGTAACCCAAGGATCAGAGAGGTTAAATGATGGAACTGTTGTTAGGTGCTGAAGCTGTGAATGGAACTCAGGTTTATGTAGCTCTGAAGTTTAGATTCTAATCACAAAGCTCAAAGCAAATTCTCATGGCCAGGTACTGCTAACTCAAGAAATCAGGTATTATTCTTTCTGGAAAAACTCCTCCACTGTGGAAAGAGAAACTGAGGAGTGAAGGAGCAGGAGGTAGAAGTCAGAAACAAGAATAAAATTATCAGCTTCATAGAATGTTGTTGTTGTTAGGTGCCATCGAGTCGGTGCTAACTCATAGCGACCCTGTGTACAACAGAACGAAACACTGCCTGGTCCTGCATCATCAATGAATGTATCACATTTAAAATGAAAATAAGCTGGGAGTGAGATAACTCCTTTTTTTTTTTTGCTAAGTAGTGATTTTTGTTTGTTTTTACTTACAGTAAGGAGTGGTTAAGTTTATTCCAAAGACTGATAAGAACACAAATATTACATTTCTACTTCCACTGGTCCTGCCAAGATGCTGAATAATTAGGATGTTTGTTTTGCTTTCATTCATTCCAAAGGAAAGTATTCTGTTTACTCAACCAAAACATTATGGAACACCATTTAATTTGCTATTGCTTCCAACAAAGCTACAAGGGTCCTAGAAACGGATTACCTAATTCAAAATGACATTAGCAGTTAAATCCTGACATTTTGGAGACTTGTAATTTTCCTAAGAATTGTTTCATGGACTTCATGAGCTTTCTCCTTCTACCACTTGATCTGAAAACAAACAAGCAAAAACCAATACAGTGTTCTTTCTAGTTCAGTAAAAGTCATGTGCGAATATGGAGAATCTTCTAGTTGAATGTTACTATCACAAGAAATTCATTATTTTGGTAGAAAAGGAACAGCTTTTAAATAAAAATTCCATTCATACATCTAGTCAATCTGTAAAAGTTACAAAAGGAATTAATTCCTCTTATAAATCAAAGTAGTTGGCCAATCACCCTGGACTGCCACATTCTCTTTCATCTCTGGGCTTTTTTAATATACTTGTCTCTCCCAGAAACATCCTCCGACCCCACCTCACAGCATCCTACTCTTCATACTCATCCTTAAGGTATCACTTTTCATGTAATTTCCTCTAGGAGTCTTTCCCCAATTCTGCTCACGTCACCTTCCAATTCCCAAGGAGCTTTTACATGACTATTCAGAGCACAGGGTACTTAACCTACCATAGAATGCCTTCATGTGTGCAATAAAGGTAGGTTTTCTTACCTGAAGTTCACACTAGCTCATGGGCTCCATGAAAACAACAACAATTTTGGAACAGCTATTTGCTTAACATCTAGCTTATCTATGTGCTCAAAATGGTTATGGAATGAGTGCATTACACTTCTGTTTATTTTCCATGACATACAGGCTACATTAGGAGACATCATCACTCAGAAAGGCCTGGGATGGAATCCTAATTTACCTACTCTGTGACTTTTAGCAAAATGCCTAACCTCTGTATCTTCTGTTTCCTCATTAATGTTATGGGAATATTAACATTTAGCCATCAGGGATGTTGTACCAACAAACGAGATACTGTAAGTAAATTGCTTAGCATTTTGTCTAGTAAATAGTAAGCACTCAATAACTGGAAAATGGGTTCTGCTGCTACTTCTCGAGTTACTATGTATAATGTGTTTATTCTAAGCATCACACTAGTCTGAGAGGCTAAATATCTAGAGCAGTGATTCTTAGCATGCATAAGAATTACCTGGAAAGCTTACTGAAACACAGATTTCTGGGCCCCAGGTCTAGAGTTTCTGATCCAGTAGGTCTAGGGCAGAGCGTATGAATTTGCATTTCTAATAAGTTCCTGAATGATGTCGAAGCTACTGGTCTTGGGACCACACTTTGAGAACTGATTCTCATTCTCCACACTAATCTAGAGAAGAGAAGAACTGATTCTCATTTTCCTCCCATTCCTCCTCAGATCAGAGCAGTTGCACACTGGAATCACCCAGGAAGCTTTCAGGATTATTGATGGCAGGGTACCATGCCATGGATTTCTGTTTTCAAAACAGGTCTAGGGTGCAGGCACATCATCAGGGTTTTTCAAAGCTTCCCAGGTAATGAGAAGCCAAGGTTGACAGCCACAGCCCTAGATGCAGGCCAGTAGAGCCTTGCTGCTCAAAGTGGTGTCCTCAGATCAGCATCACCAGGGAGCTTGATAGAAGTGCAGAAACTCAGACTGCACCCCAACCTAATAAATAAGAATCTGTGCATTAACAAGGTCATCAGGGGATTCCTGTGCACATTAAAGTTTCAGAAGCCCTGAAATAGCAAGTCCTTCCACTAAGCTCATCAGACAGAGCGGTACCAGATCTCACCTTGGACCCACTTGAGTTCCTCCTTCCTAAGATACCAGACTAGGGACAAAATGCAGAAGTCACGACATCGACCCTTTCTGCAGGAGTGGTTTTTACTTCCTACTTTGCAGGCATAAGCCAAGGAGCCTCCTCTCTTCATTGCCATCCTTCCCTTTTCTCCCTCCCCATCTTCCTGGACTCAGCTTTCATCTCCAGAAAGAGCCTTCATCACACTTAGTCATTAATACCAGGGCTTCACACTCAGATTCAAGTAATGACAGAGAGAGGATCAGCGTCTTAGCAGCATTCAGAAAAATGAAACTTTTCTTTTTTTAAAAAAGTTAGCTCCTGATTTCTCCCTAAATTACCCAACACACTGATGTGTTGAGAGAGTATTAAAATAGAATCCTTATCCACTATAGGCTGGAAAGTGAAAAGTAACATGGAAGGGATGCCTAACGATTTAGAAAAAGAAAAAGATCCAACAGCATTAGTGAGGAAATTATGGGGTGTCTATGACCAGAGAAATCTCAGATGTGCTAATTGAATGCCCTTGGCTGCCACTATCAGTGACACCCCTCTGGAGCCAGCAGCACAAGCACATCTGAGCAGAAACCTCAGCTAACAGTGAACGGAACCATCTTGACCACCTGAGTAGGGCTCTGTGGTATATGAATGAGTCAGCAGGGGAGGGTCTTTGTGCAGGTGGGTTCATCAGGAATCTTCCACAAAAGCGAGTGAAGATCACCTGTGGTAGAGTATGCTATGCTCTGTTCAAAACCCAGAAAGGAGACAAGTTAGAGTTTCAGAGGGAACAGTGACAACCAAGTCAGGAACATGTGCACACGCACGCACACGCACATACACACTGCAAATCACTAAACTCTGGCTACTCCAAGTGTGTTCCATGGACCAGCAGCATCAGCTCAGCATCATCTGGCCTCATTCTACACCTACTATATAAGAATCTATATTTTAACAAGATTCTCAGAATTGATCTAAACTAGTGTTCACAACAAGTGGATACACGTTGCAATCACTCAGGCATTTCAATGTGCAGAAAAGTTTGAGAATTACTGATCTAAAATGAAAGATAAAAGTACATCCTCTCTTTTCCCTTCAGATCGAGCCCTTTGACCCGTTCAAAACAGGCCATTGATATATAAGAGAAATGTTTTAAGACTGCTGTTGGAAGGGATGGCTAATAACGCTTTAGAGACTAACTTTATTCTGTTCTCATCATTAATCATCTCTCCAGCTATATGCGTCCTGAGACCTGGCGACATTATTTATTCCATGTTACACCAGGCTTAGGGCTAACCAAAGTGTTTGCACCAGGGTAGATTCTCAGCCAATGTTTGTAAATTAATGAGAACAAATGAAAGTTTGGAAATTCAGCTTCTCTGTGCGATTCATTATTTTGAACACTTCAATTGTTGAAGGTATTATTAGGATTCTGTCTCCCCATCAAGATTACAAATTCCTTAAGCGCAGGAACACATTTAATGCTTCCCACTCCCCTTTTCACCCAAATATCTAACATATTAATGAACACAAAGTATATATTCACTGCTTATACATTTTTTTGAACGTCCTCAAGTTTTTATGCAAATAGGAGACATGATTTTACATGAGGAACATATGAATCTATGTAATCATGAACTATGCTTTACTGGGAATTGATTTTATTTTACATAAGAAAACCTTGATTAATGGGAACTCAGCAAGCAAAGAAAAATAACAAGTGATGTCAGGGATAAACTTTCTTAAACTTAACCATTTCTAACTTGTATCCTAGATTTAGAATATATTCAGCAGAGCACACCATAATTTGCTTTCTATAAATCTGTGCAATGACCATTAGTGTTTATAACAGTAACACTAAACAAGGGACTGGCAAACTTTTCCTGTAAAGGGCCAGATCATAAATATTTTTAGCTTTGCAGGCTATATAGTCTCTGTTGCAACTACTTGATCCTGTCATTGTAACATGAAAGCAGCCACAGACAATAATTAAGCAAATGGGTATGACTGTGGTCTAATAAAATTTACAAAAACAAGTAGATTTGGCCTGTGGACTATAGTTTTCCAACCTTTGCAAGAGAAGACTAACAACCTCACTATTCAAAGATAAATGTGAATAAACTGTATGTACAAAGACACAAGTAAGTTAGTTGTTTATAAACTTGGGTATAAACAACTATACAAAAATGCATACATACATACTTAGACAATATTTTAGCACAGAAGAGTAAACTGTAACTCTTTACCAAATTTTTAGAGCCATTGTTTAGGGGAGAAACAGAAGATGCTCCATTAACTTTCAAGTTAACAGAATATGTACATTAATGAGGATGTGACAGTCTTCAAATATTCAGGTTATTTGCTGTTTTCTTGTAAATCTTGTAGCATGTAGAATTTGTTTTTTCATTATGGAAAGAACCATATGATGGGTTGAGTAAGTAAGTGACCTAGAACCATAAGCCACCTTAGTCTTCCAGAGGAAGAAGGGCAGTGGGAATGCCAGACAGGAGCTGATGGAAACATTTACAGTCAAAATAATGTCCATTCAACTATATAAAGGCTCTTAACCTTTTGTTCTACAAAATAATGGAAAATCATTTCAGAGTCAAGACTATTAAGTCCTATGTAGATAGGTAAAGAGCTTCAGATCCTCCACGTAATTTCAAGATTCTTTCCCTCAAGAGAGTCATAACAATTAGCCCGGGAGAAAACTCAGCCAAGCCTATGCTGTTGTGTGTCTCT
The DNA here is from genome assembly GCA_030035585.1 of Dugong dugon. Classification (NCBI taxonomy): domain Eukaryota; kingdom Metazoa; phylum Chordata; class Mammalia; order Sirenia; family Dugongidae; genus Dugong; species Dugong dugon. The sequence continues at coordinate 11,582,461 of CM057480.1, read as the reverse complement.
TGATAACTTCTAACTCACTGGCCTCCACCATGCATGAGATCAAATGTGCTCACATGAGAATAGATTCTCTAGCAAATAAAACACACAAAATATTAGCTTGGTCTAAGGCATGTAGCCCTCCAAGTTCGATCTGTTTTGATCATTTTAGAAGACTAAATTTCAGCATGGTTAGAATATATTTTGGGTAAGGTGTTCTAGATTTAAAAAAAGGAATTTAGCTTCACTTAGGGATTCAGCAAGCTGGTGCTATTTTTCTGTTGTTGTTGTCTTGGTGGTGGTAGTGGTGGTGGTTTTATTTGGGGGTTTGGTTTTATTAAGCTCTCTACCAAGCGTATCTGAGCAGAAACCTAAGCCAACAGCAAAGGGAACCATCTCGATGGCCTAAGTAGGGTTTTGTGGTGCATGAGTCAGCAGGGGGCAGTCCTTGTGCAGGTGGGTTCATCAGGAATCCTCCACAATTCCTTCCTTCTCCCCCATTCTAGAAATGCTCCTCCTCCAAGTACTAGGTGTTTAAATAATACTTACTAATTAACTAGAAAGAAGCATCTCCCAATTTGGTATTGGGCAAACTGAACACAAACTGAGCCCAGTCTGAGAATTGGGCTTTCCTTTAGATGAGAAGAAGCATCTCTAAGGAAGCTTCTTAGATTTAAATCTCTGTTAGAACCTTTGGCTTTATATAAATGCAATAGTTTTCCTTTCCATGACATTCTGTGGAAATTGGCAGTCTGAGTGCTACTGTTGAGGGCCATTTACAAAATGGGAGCTGGGGTGAACACATGTTCTAATTTGCCTGAGACAGTCTCACTTTTCACCTGTTGTCCCAACAAAATCTCAAAAGTATCCAGTTTGGGCAATGAATTATATGTTCCCTCTAATGAGAGCTGACAACTCTTGGCCACTTACCTTAGATAAGCACTCTGCTAAGTACTTCAGTACAAATCATTTCATTAAATCCTCACAACAACCCTATGAAATTGTACCATTATTGTTTTCACTTCATAGATGATGAAACTGAGTATAAGAGAGCTGAAATTATATGGATAGCAAAGAGCAAAACTTAGATTTTAGCCCATGATAATGATTCTAAAAGTCAGAATACTCAACCACAATACTCCATCTATCCATTGTTTTGGTTGTCATTAGGTGCCATCAAGTCAGTTCCGACTCATAGTAACCTTACATACAACAGAATGAAACACTGCCCAGTCCTGTGCCCACCTCACAATCATTGCTGTATTTGAGCCCATTGTTGCAGCTACTGTGTCAGTCTATCTTGTTGAGGTTCTTCCTCTTTTTCGTTGACATGATGTCCTTCTCCAGGGACTGGTCCCTCCCAATAACATATTCAAAGTACATAAGACGAAGACTTGCCATTATACCTTCTAAGGAGTATTCTGGCTGTACCTCTTCCAAAACAGATGTGTTCGTTCTTCTGGAAGTCCATGGTATATTCAACATTCTTCGCGAACACCATAATTCAAATGCATCAATTCTTCTTCAGTCTTCCTTATCCATTGTTCAGCTTTTGCATGCATATGAGGGAAATGAAAATACCATGGCTTGGGTCAGGAGCACCTTAGTCCTTCGAGTGACATCTTTGCTTAACACTTGAAAGAGATCTTTTGCAGCAGATTTGCCCAGTGCAATGATTTCTTGACTCTGCTTCCATGGGTGCTGATTGTGGATCCAAATAAAATGAAATCCTTGACAACGTCAATATTTTCTCCATTTATTATGATGTTGCTTATTGGTAGAGTTGTGAGGATTTTTGTTTCCTTTATGTTGAGGTGTAATCCATATTGAAGTCTGTAATCTTTGATCTTCATCAGTACATGCTTCAAGTTCTCTTCACTTTTAGCAAGCAAGGTTGTGTCATCTGCATATCACAGGTTGTTAATGAGTCTTCCCCCAGTCCTGATGCTGCATTCTTCTTCACATAGTCCAGTTTCTCAGATTATTTGCTCAGCATACAAATTGAATAAGTATGGTGATACCACCCTGACAAGGATACAAGGATACAACCCTGACACACATCTTTCCTGATTTTAAACCATGCAGTATCCATTTGTTCTGTTCGAACGACTGCCTCTTGATCTGTCATTAAAACCTGGAATATAAAGCAAGGTGCTAGGAAATTGTTCATCTCTTCTGTTTGGGATAAACTGTGTTTGGAGAGAAAGTGAAAGAGAAAGACAGATAAAAAGAAAGGTGTGAGGTACATAAAAGATAATATATTTTCAAAAGCAATATTAAAGTTTCCACATCTTTCTCTTCCTTAGTTGACTGACTTTAGCATACGAGGTTAACACATGTGCATTTCCAGAGGGGTCCGTACACACATGTACATGTCCAGATCTGTGGAAGCAGAAGAAGTCATGAAGAAATTCTAACAAGAGATCAAGTGGTATTTCCACTGGATCTATAATGAGGGCTACAATATGTTCCAGTCTGCACCTGTTGTAGATCAAATACTGCCTTTTAATTACTTTAGTGCCCTTCCCTCCTTTCATTTTCAAACATTTCCCACTTTAGACAATCAAGTATATAGCCATCCTATCTATAACTAAATAATAAAATATAATATAGTAAACCATTCTTATTTCTGTTTAAATGCTTTCAATGCATATCTTTAAATATTTCTTGGGCCATTTCATTGAGAGGACAACAAATGTGGTTATTCAAACATTTATTACAAACACTAAACAAAGCACTGGATGGTGGGACTGAATCCACAGATAAAGATGGCATACACACAATCTAGAGATAACTATGGCATTATTATAGCAGAGGTAGGCAAAGTTATTTCTGCAAAGAGGAAGGAAAGAGAAGGTTTTATCAAGGATCTAGCCAAGCTTTGCTCATATATGTGAAATATATGAATGAATGCATATTTGGTGGTCCATGTAGTAGAGGAAAATCCCAGAAAAAGTGAGTAAAAACATACAAGTCCCCTGGAAACTAGGGGCTTGGGAAAGAAGAGTAAGGGGACAACTCCTTGTTTCTCTAAGACCAAGCAGCAGGAGAGTAAAGAGAAGAAAAAAGCAGCAAATTTCACCCAGAGTTTCTCTGGTCAGAGATAAGGGCGCTCCTCCTTTGGAATTGTGGGAAACTAGCCAGCTGCCAAGGCCATTACCACTGCTGCCACCACAGAATTGCCCGGGAAATGGGGCAGCAGAAGATGTAAAAAAGAAAATAAATAAAAACAGGGATTTCCTCCACTCTGTCTGGGCTCTTGAAAACAAAAAACCAAAGCTGTTGACATTGAGTCAATTCCAACTCATGGCAATCCCATGTTTACAGAGTAGAACCGCTGTATAGATTTTCTTGGCTATAATCTTTACAGCCAATTGCCAGGCCTTTTTTCTGTGGCAACTGCTGGGTGGGTTCAAACAGCCAACTTTTACGTTAGTAATCGAGCACAAACCGTTTGTGCCACCCAGTGACTGCCTCTCTGGCCTCTAGGGGCTGCCTTTCTCCCTCTGCTGACCAAAATTAAAGGACTTCTCTTTTTATCCCCACTTTTTTTTGTTTTTAATTGTGTTTTAGGTGAATGTTTACAGCTCAAATTAGTTTTCCACTAAAAAAATTTATACACAAATTGTTTTGTGACATTAGTTGCAATCCTCCCAATGTGTCAGCAGCGCTCTTCCCCTTTCCCTTTCCACCCTGGGTTACCCAGGTCCATTCATCCAGTTTTCCTGTCCCTTTCTGCATTCTCAGTTTCCTTTTTGGGCAGGTGTTGCCCATTTGGACGTGTATACTTGATTGAACAAGAAGCACATTCTTCACGTGTTATTGTTTGTTTTATAGGCCTGTCTAATCTTTGGCTGAAAGGTAGACTTCAGAGTGGCTTCAGTTCTGAGTTAGCAGGGTGTTGGAGTAAAAGGACTTCTCTTGAAGCTCCTTCTATCCACACTCGATGCATAGTTCCAGGTTTCCAGTTGTCTTGGGTCCAGACCAGGAGATAGCAGAAGGTGGAAAAATGGTATACTCACCACTGAGTCAGTGGTACTTTGCCTTCTGGTTGTCTTTTCCACTCTGCCTGCTACCATTTATTCTTCAAGCTCTTCAGAGAACTGCTCTGCATTCTCTTCAGAGTTTTTAACTGCATTCATTGAAAGAGACAAGGTGAAGTAGGCTTACGCCATCTTGACTGGAACTGGACCCAGGAAGGACAGCTTAAGTACTGCGAGGAGACCAGCTTTGTGATTAAAAAAAAAAAAAAAAAAAAAATGGATGCCACTGAGTCGACTCCAACTCATAGCAATTCTATAGGACAGAGTAGATCTGCCTTATAGGGTTTCCAAGGAGCGGATGGTAGATGTGAACTGCCAATCTTTTGGTTAGCAGCTGAGCTCTTAGCCACTGAGCCACCAGGGTTCCAGAAAACTTCTTACCTTAAGTTTAAGAAAGTCATGGTATCTGAGTTATATTTAACCCAAGGGTTTTGGGAGAAAAGAATAAAGTTGTTTTATGAATGGCCTTTCAACTTTAACATAGAGTCAAATCTTCATAAAGAATATTTACAGGTAGTTCACCTCCAGTAATCAATTCTACAGAGCTGGCAGGGGGAAAAAAAAAAGTCAGTCTGAATGTATTTTGAAATGCTTAATTATCTTTCAGAGTAGACAGTGCAGGAAAAAAAGCTCAAGATCCTAACTTTGGTTGTCCGCTTCACTAAATCGCCAAAATAAAGGGAAGTCTTCAGCCGTGGCTTTGGATTGAGTCAAGATGGGAGCTCCGTTGTGCCTGTGTTATTGTTGGGGGATTGATTCAAAAATAAAAGACCAAAGTTTCAGCTGGTCCCAAACTATGGAGAATTTTATCCACACAAAGCCCCCATTTGCCAATGCAAATCTGGTAATTGGACACTTAATTACCCTATTTGCACACATAAATGAGGGGCGTGCCTGCGAAATATCAGAGCCCACTCCTAAAATTTCGGCCCGAGGAATGAAACCACATGCTTTTGTCAACAGCTAAATTGATTAGAATTGTGTTTATTTCTGCTCGTGTTAGGCCACATGTATTTTCACTGGAGCCTGATGTCTATTGAGTTAAAAGATTTCGTTAAAAAACCTATGTTATGCAGAAAACCTAGAGAATAACTGCCAACTAAATGCCAAGAATCCTTTCATTTTATAGAGAATGCCAGGTCCGATTGAAAAGAAATATTCTTTGCAACCTCATATACTTGGGTAGACCAGGCAGCCTTATAGTCATAATAAAGACAGAAGGGCCCTTTTAGAAGAATAAGCAAAATTTCCAGCATGGATTACTCACTTGGGCAAATGGCTCAAGCATTGATTTTCCCATTTCCCTAGGGCAGGTAAAGGAGTGAATTTTCTCTGAATATCTTCTAGCTAGACATTGTCTTAACAATGTCCTTAGGGAGCAAATGTTCTTTAATTTGGAACCATGTGTTGTGAGTCGGTCCATCTGGATTTCCTTCCCATGAATAGAAGCATCAAGATTTGGTTGTTTCCTGGCCTGTGATTCTATACAGAGCTGGGTTCTAGTCCTGGCTTTTATTCAAATTAGCTATATACTATTTGGGACAGATCCAATTCCCTGCAATTATTGAAAAATGATGAAGAGAAAATAGAAAGCTTGTTAGGAAGAGTCAGGTAGCAGGTCCAGGAAGTAGTGGCAGGTCATGGGAGACCAGTAAGGTATGAAAAGTAATGAAGGATGAGCAGTAAGGAGCGATCATTGGATTTGGTGATTTGAAGTCCAACGGTAACTACTTTTGTCTTGGTCACCAGGTGGTCAATAAACATTTGTTGATGAATGACTTAATATCAGCACCATTTATTGAGCACCCCTTGCACAGAGATCACTCTACTAGGAGTCAGGGGAAAAAAAGAAAAAAAAAAACCAAACCTGATGCCGTTGAGTTGATTCTGACTCATAGAGACCCTATAGGATAGAGTAGAACTGCCCCATAAGGTTTCCAAGGAGTGGTTGGTGGATTCAAACTGTTGACCTCTTGGTTACCAGCTGAGCCCTTTACCACTGCACCACGAGGGATTACCCAGAAAAATGGGCCTCTGCCTACAAGAGAGTTACAGTCTCCTTGAAGAGTAAAAATTGACCAAGGTGAAACACCACTAAACAAGACAGAGTTGAAGAGACTCAATTTGAGGATGGAGATAATGAGGAAACCAGATGATCTTTGAGTTCCTTAGTGACAAGATATTAGGGTGTCTACTGTGCTTTCCATAGAGGGGTTCCCCCACCAGCCTCAGTCTGGATGCTCAAACCATGGAATGATTACAGCTGCTTAGCCTCCCCTACTGCTGTAATCTCCTTAGGTTCAGCAGATGCCACTCAGTGTGGAAGAGTTGGGGCTGACCCACCCAAACACAGTGAAAACCAGAGAATTCTGGAAGCAGGTCTGGATTCTAGCAGACTAGAGATGGGGTTGCTTGATTTCATCACCTCTTTGGTCTCTCTGGATTATGCGACATTAGGGCTCTCTTGTTTGGGCTCCATTTTCATCCATTAACGCTCGCATGGGGCATCTGCTACATACATGTTAAAACCCATTGCCACTGAGTTGATTCTGACTCATCGCGACCCTATAGGACAGGGTAGAACTGCCCTGTAGGGTTTCCAAGGAGCAGGTGGTGAATCGAACTGCTGACATTTTGGTTAGCAGCCCAACACAACCACTGTACCACCAGGGCTCTACACTATATATATATATATACATATATATAAGTGACAGGGAATACTCCCTCATATTTTCCTTTCACATCTACAACAGAAAACAAATACATGCCTGCTTAGAAAACTATGCTTCTTTTTACTGTGTTATTTCCAAGGCTAATTTTCAAACCAACTCATCCCTTAACGGGAAGAGTTGCGTGTGAAAACGTTAAGTTTTGAGCAGAACCAGAGCTATGAGCCTTGCCCAACATACTCATTGTTCTCCTCCTCCTTTTTCTTCTTTTTTAGAAGCTACAGGCACTATTCTTAAGTAGTTGAAAAAGTATATGATTCTATTAGTTGGCCATAGAAGAAAAAGTGTTTAATGATGCGTTATCAGTGGTTAAACACTCTGACCAAACTTTGGAAGTTAAGGGCTTAGGGAAAAAAAAGATTTTTTTTCATTGTTAAAAACCTGTGAATCTCTTGAAATGTAAACTTTCATTTAGACAACAACAATAAACAACAACAACAACAACAAAACCTGTGAATCTCAACTGGGTCCTGTTGGTTTAGGAGCAAAAGAGAGGAGAAGAAACTAACATTTATTGTCTACCAGATTCCAGCGTTTATTAACCACATCATCTCAGTTCATTCTATCACCCTGAGGTAGGTATTAACATTTATTTTACAGAAGAAGAGAGAGTTGTTTAGGGAAGGTCAGCAAATTGTACAAGGTTGTCCAGTGAAGAAGAACAATCATGTCCCGCAATCTTAAAATTTCTCTAAGATAGTGGTGTTTTTCAAGCTGTGAGTCAGGAAATCAATTTAATGTGAAATACTGGCGTTTTTTTAAATTAAGAAGAATAGACTAGATTAGAATAGAAAATATCCAAGTATTGTCTCCTGAAGCTTTCGTTTTGCATGGTGTGTGTGTATGTGCGTGTGTGTGTGTGTATGTGTATCTGTGTGTGAGTATACTGTGTTATGATGAAAAATGTATTTCTTCCTGTGAGTTTTGGTCAAAAAGTTTGAAAGCCACTGCAATTACCCATGCTGACTCTATGAAGTAAGGAGTCATGTGTCTAGTTAATTACCACTAGGGTAACCATATCATTTATCATCCAAACCAGGACACTTTGGAAAATGAAAAGAGGTTCTATTATTAATTGCATTAAGGTTAACATACATAAACAGGGATTATTCTAAGGCAAGTGGGATGGGTGTTCCCCCTAATAATTGCCCACTCCTCATCCCCAACTGTATCTTCCATTTTAGCAATAAAATGATCAATGAAAAGTAGGAAAAACATTTAAGAGAGTCTGTGACATATCTGGAGCCCTGGTGGTGCAGTGGTTAAGAGCTAATGGTGAGCTACAGCTACTAACCTTAAGGTCATTAGTTCAAATCCACCAGCTGCTCCTTAGAAATCCTATGGGGCAGTTCTACTCTGTCCTATAGGGTCACTATGAGTCGGAATTGACTTGACAGCAATGGGTTTTGGGTTTGGGTGACATACTCAGAAGAGGTGAGGGCTACATCAGGTTAAAAATAGTTAGAAAGACAGCACCCCTAGAATCTGTGACTGCTCTGACTACTGGCTTCTAACCAAAGTGATGCTTTCCTTATTCCAGGACTAGATGTTAAAGAGGACTGGCAGCTTTTGCCTTGGTCTCTTGCAGCCCTCAGTTGCCACATGAGAAATCCAACTACCTTGTTAGAGAGACCACAAGGAGCAGCCACGAATCTACAAGGCACTAGGCATGTGAGTGAAGCCATCTTGGATCCTCCAGACCAGGTCAGCTGTGCACCACTAAATGACAAAGTGGAGTGGGAGAATCACCCAGACCACCCTTGTATGAATTTCTGACACAAAATAATGAGATATCATAAAATGGTTGGTGATTTGAGCCACTACGTTTTAGGGGTGGCTATCCAGAACGAGGGCTTAGATTAAAATATGATGCTTGTCAAAAAGAGTTTAGATTCAAGATACTTTCAAGGTATAATAAGTAAGATCTGAAAATCAAATGGAAGTGGAAAGTGGAAAGGGAAGATTTGAAGATAATAACTAATACTAACTGGGTACTGGCTATGTGCCAGACACAGTGCTAGGTACAGGGCTACGATCATAAACAAACACCCTGTGCCCTCTAGTGCTTGTTATCTACTAGTACCTCTTGCCGTCGAGTCAATTCTGACTCATAGCGACCTCATAACAATTTTCCAAAGCCTAATACTATCCAGCCATATTTATTAGAGATTAACAGCATAACTCCTAATAAGACATGCCTTCTCTTCAAGTAGTTTTTCAACATAGCTACTTTGTTCAAGAGTTCAAATTCCAATGAATTAGAGCCTAGAAAAGAAACAACATAAATACAGATCAGCTTACATTTAGAAGGTTAAGATCTCTCTTGCTAGCTTGATGTTGTGCCCATCTATAAATTCTGAGCCTCCATAAGACACCAGAAGTCTTGCTATGCCTCCTGGGAGAAATGGCAAAGAGGATTTTGAGACAGATGGCTCCTCTCACAGCATCAGATTTATGATCTTTGAGTAATGGGAGTTCAAGGGATTGCATCAAAGAAGAGCAAAGTCCAGGCACAATCTGTGGAAGAATGTACTTGTGGGCAGGGAACTCACCTTGAGGTGACAGAAAATAAAGGGCACCAGCTCCCTTGCAGATTATACAACAGGCTACTCTCTGAGAACCCAATAAAAAGCCTAGAACACCAGTGGCAGAGTGGGTGGGTGGGTTGCCCTCAATTCTGTGAGAGTAGGAGCTGTGTCAGAGTAGATGCCGGAAACAAAAACTGGATGGTCAGTAGGCTCGGAGTCAAAGTGCATAGTGGTTTTTACTTTTGTTTATTGTCTGATTTGTTTTTCTATGAGCATGTATTACTCCTACAATTAGAAAAAATAGCTTTGTGCTTTCTACATTAAAAACAAACAAGTTGTGGTCAAGGTGATCAATTCCAGATCCTACTGGGACTAAGGGAATTGGGCTGCAAGCACAAGGAGTGATGGTCAGTCTCAGGTTAGGTTCTCCAGATGCTGACCCTTAGACAGGGATTGGTTTGTAAGCATCTTGTTGCAGAAGCATTCCTGGGAGAAACTGGCAAGGAAATGGGGGAAGCTGGACAGGAAAATTGGATGATGTTCTGCATCTTTTCTTTCTTTCTTTTTTCAGTCTGTACTTTTGGCATTATATTAAAAAAAAAAAAAATTGCCCAATCCAAGGTCATGAAAATTTATGCCTCTTTTTTCTTCTAAGAGTTTATTGTTTTAGCTCTTATACTTAGGTCTTTGATTCTTTTTTTTTTTTTTTTTTTTTACTAATAGCATTATTTTTTAGAATAATTTGAGTTACAGAAAAATTGAGCAAATAATATGCCCCCACACAGTTTTCACTATCATTAACATCTTACATTAGTGTGATACATTTGCTACAATTGATGGACCAATTCTGATACATTATTATTAACTAAATTCCATGGTTTATTCAGATTTCCCTAGTCTTTACCTCCTATCCTTTTTCTGTTCCAGGATCTTATCCATGATACCACATTATCTTTATTTGTCATGTCTCCTTAGGCTTCTCTTGAACGTGACATTTTCTCAGACTTTCCTTGTTTTAGATGATCATGAGAGTTTTAAGAAGTACCGGGCAGGTATATTGTAGGGATCCCCTCTATCAGCATTTGTCTCATGTTCTTCCATGATTAAGACCGGGTTTATAGATTTTTGAAAGGAAGATCACAGAGGCATATTCTTTGATCCATTTTGAGATAACTTTTATTTCTGGTGTGAGATAGAGGTCTGACTTCATTCTTTTGCACATGTATATCCAGTTGTCCCAGCAACATTTTTTGAAATACTGTTCTTTCCCCACTAACTATTCCTGGTATGCTTTTCAAAAATCAACTAACTGTAAATCTGAAGGGTTTATTTTTGGACTGTTATTCTGTTCTACTGATCTATAGGTCTACTTGGAGCCTTGCAGTAAACTTTGAAATAAGGAAGTGTGAGTCCTCCAACTTTGTTCTTTTTTCAAGATTTATTTGGGTATTCTGGGTCCTTTGCATTTCTACATGAATTTTAGGATCAGTTTGTCAATTTCTGCAAAGAATCAGCTAGGATTTTGATAAGAATTGTGTTGAATCTGTAGAGCAATTTGGAGAGTTTTGTCATCTTAACAATATGAAGTCTTCCAATCCTTGAACATGCAATATCATCCCATGTATTTAGGTCTTCTTTAATTTATTTCAATAAGATTTTGTAATTTTTAGAGTATAGGTTTTGCACTTCTTTGGTTAAATTCATTCCTAAGTATTTTATTCTTTTTGATGTCATTGTAAATGGAATTGTTTTCTTAATGTCATTTTCTGATTGTTCATTGCTAGTGTATATAGTTGATTTTTCTCTATTTATCTTGTACCCTGCAACTTTGCTGAACTTATTAGTTCTAATAGTTTTGGTGAATTCCTTAGGGTTTTCTATATGTGAGATTATGTCATCTCTGAATAGAGACAGTTTTACAACTTCCTTTCCAATCCAGATGCCTTTTGTTTCATTTTCTTGCCTAATCGCCTTGGCTAGAAACACCAGTAAAATGTTGAACAGAAGTGATAAGATGACACATCCTTGTCTTGTTTCTAATCTTAGGGAGAAGGCAGTCTTTCACCATTAAGAGTGATATTAGCTGTGAGTTTTTGGAGACACCCATTATCAGGTTTTAAAAGTTATCTTCTATTTCTTGATTGGTGAGTAAGTTTTTATTATGAAGAGGTGTTGGATTTTGTTAAATTTTTTTTGCCATCTTTTGTGATGACCATGTGGTTTTTGTACTTTACACTATTGATACGGTGTATTACATTAACTTATTTTCAGATGTTAAACCAACCTAGCATTCCTGGGATTAATTTCATCTGATCATGATGTATAATCCCTTTATACGTTGAATTAGTTTTGCTATTTCTTTTTGTTGAGGGTTTCTGTGTCTATATTTATAAGAGATATTGTTTGTAGTTTTCTTGGGGTATCTTTGTCTGATTCTGGTATCAGAATAATAATGGCCTCATAGAATGACTTGTGAAGTGTGACCTACTCTTCTATTTTTTGGAATAGATTTTGAAGGATTGATGTTAATTATTCTTTAAACATTTGGTAGAATTCACCAGTGAATCCATCTGGATCTGGGATTTTCTTTGTGGAAAGATTTTTGATTACTAATAAGTATCTTTACTTTTTATTGGTGTATTCAGATGTTATATTTCTTTTTTAGTAAGTATAAGTAGTTTGTGTCTTTCTAGGAATTAATCTATTCCGTCTAAGTTATCTAACTTGTTGATACACAGTTATTCGCGGTAGTCCTTATAGTCCTTTTTTTATTTCTGTAAGGTTGACAGTAATGTCCCCTCTTTCATTCCTGATTTTAGTAATTTAAGTATTCTTTCTTTATTTTCTTGATCAGTCTAGCTGAGGGTCTGTCAATTTTGTTGCTCTTTTGAAAGAACTAATTTTGGTTTTGTTGATTTTTCTTTATTTCTTTTCTATTGTCCATTTCATAGATTTCCACTCTAATCTTTATTATTTTCCTTTTTCTACTTGCTTTGGGTTTACTTTGCTCTCCTTTTTCTAGTTTCTTGAGGAAGAAAGTTAGTTATGATTTGAGACCTTTCTTTGTTTCTAATGTATTTTTTGCTATACAATTCACTCTCAATACTGCTTTAGCTGCTTCCAGTAAGTTTTGGTATGTCATCATTATCACTTATTTGGAAGTATTTTCTAATTTCCCTTGTTATTTATTTTTTTGGCTCATTGATGATTTAGATGCATGTAAGGAGTGCAGGTGGCACAATGGTTAAGAGCTTGGCTGCTAACTGAAAGGTCAGCAGTTTGAACCCACAGTTGCTGTGCAGAATAAAGATGTGGCAGTCTGCTTCCATAAAGATTACAGCCTTAAAAACCCTATGAGGCAGTTCTATGGGTCACTATGAGTTGGAATCGACCCTACGGCAATGAGTTTTGTGTGTGTGTATGTGTGTGTGTAATTTCCATATATTTGTGAATTTCCCAACTTTTTTGCTATTAATTTATAATTTCCTTCCATTATTATCAAAGAACATACTTAGTATGATTTCAATTCTTCCATATTTATTAAGGCTTGTTTTAAGGCCTAGCATATGGTCTATCCTGAAGAATGTCCAAAGTGCACTTGAGAAGAATGTGTATTTTGCTATGGGTGGGCTGTTGTATAGGTATAATTTGCAGTTAATTGATAGTGTTTTTCAAATCATCCATTTCCTTGTTGATTTTCTGCCTGGTTGTTCTATCCATTACTGAAACTGGGCTATTTAAAGTCTCCAACTATTATTGTTGAATTGTCTGTTTCTCCTTTAAACTCTGTCAGTTCATTCATGTATTTTGGGGGTCTGTTATTAGGTCTGTATATGTTCATAATTGTTACATCTTCCCAGTGGATTGGCTCTTTATCATTATAAAATATCCTTCTTTACCCCAAGTGGCATTTTTTGTTTTGTCTTATGTTAACCACTCCAGCTTTCTTATGGTTGCTGCTTGCATGGCATATATTTCTCCATCCTTTTACTTTCAACTTATTTATATCTTTGATTCTCAATTACGTCTCCTGTAGACAGCATATAATTGGATCCTGTTTTTATATCTAGTCTGACTGTCTCTGCCCTTTTATGGATTGTTTAATCTATTCACATTTAATGTTATTATTGATATAGTTGGATTTATGCTGCCATTTTGCTTTAGTTTTCTCTATGTCTCATGTCTTTTTTGTTCCTCTGTTCCTCTTTTCTTTTTAACTGAAAACCCTGGTGGCATAGTGGTTAAGTGCTACGGCTGCTAACCAAAAGGTTGGCAGTTTGAATCCACCATGTGCTCCTTGGAAACCCTATGGGGCAGCTCTACTCTGTCCTATAGGGTTGCTATGAGTCGGAATCGACTCAATGGCAACGGGTTTGGTTTTTTGTTTTTTTTTTTTTGGTACCTCTTTTGTTGTTTTTGCATTGAGTAAATATTTTCTAATGTAACATTTTTATTCCTTTAATAATTTTTCACTATAGTTTTAGTTAGTTTTTTAGTGGTTGCTCTAGGGCTTAGTTTACACAATCTACTTAGTTTATTACAATTTATTTCAGATATATACTACCTTGACATAGAAATGTTACTCCTATATAGTAGCTCTGTTCCTTCTTCCTCCTTTGTATTACAAACTATATTACATCTATATATGTTACAAACCCAATGATACATTGCTATTATTAATACTTTATATGATTTTTTGCTTATTAAAGAAGCTAAAAAAAGAGAGCATGTATTTATAGAATTTTTTATATTAACCTTCTTTTTCAGTATTTTTTTTCTTTTCATTTGTTCCTGTTAATTCAAGTTACCATGTGGTGTTATTTCCATACTCCAGTACAGCTTTGACACCACCCTCCTCCTTTGTAATATTATTGTCAAATACATTTCTACACAGTATAGGCCCAACAATATAATATATACATATGGTGTTGCAAACAGTTAATGTGCTCAGCTGCTAACCCAAAGGTTGGAGGTTCAAGTCTATCCAGAGGCATGTCAGAAGAAAGCCCTGGTGAGCCACTTCTGAAAAATCAGCCACTGAAAACCTTGTGGAGCACAGTTCTACTCTGACACACATGAGGTCACCATGAGTCAGAATCAACTTGACAGCAACAACAATCACAATTGCTGAACTGTGAGTCTACAAGTGGTAGAACCTTGAGGACCTTAACCTTTCTGAGCCTCAGCTTCATTGTCTATAAAATTAGAATAAAAATGCCTACCACCAGTGCTACTGTGAGGATTAAGTGCAAAAAATAAATTTAAATGTGGTATGAAAATGTGTCATGCAAATGTGGGGGTTATTACTGTAATTCAGCATGAGACACACTGAGTCCCTTTTACACCTGGCAGGCCATCTCACAACACCTGTTCTCTGTGTTCATATAGAAGAATCCAGTTACTCCATCAAAAACACCTTTCCTTCTTCATCTAGCCTGTCTGCTGCCTTCAGCCAAGGTAAATCCAACACTAACCATGTGGATGCAATGAAATCCAACTGTGTGCATTTTCCCTTTTGGAACATACGGTTCTATCATGAAACAAATGTGGGAAGGCCTGGAACTCCCACCTCCTCTAACCCTCCCACCATTTTGGTTTCATTCTCTTGTATTAAAGTCACACCCTACCAGATGATACTCACTAAAGGGCTTCTATTTTGTTGCATTCATCTTTATCTCCCAGGATTCATAGTAACCTGTACATAACTGGTGTTCAATATTACTTTTAACAAAAGTAAAAAGACAACATGATTTTAGCTGACGATCTTTACTAAGATTACGTCCAACGTTGTTTGGTGCTAGCTCTCCTGCTCTCTGGTATAGCATAACTGGTAACCAATATTAGCCACAGGAACAATTCACTAATTCTAATAATATTTGTTGAGGTCAGACTACACTCTAAGTTTGGGGATACAATAGTGAGCAAAAATAGACATGTCCTTGCTCTCATAGAGCTTAAGATCTATTTGTTGTTCATTGTAAACGAGGACATCGCTCATATAAATGAAGACCAAAAAACCGGATCAGGAGCAGGAATGCTCTTCATCTGGAAATACACAGGTCCAGCTGTATATGTGCTCCAAAGCCATTCCAGTCAGTACTTTGGCCACAATGTTTATAAAATATTTTTAATTATCACTCCTAACCAAATATAAACAGTTTAATTCAAAATATCAACATCAAAATAGTTTTTTTTTTTTTAAATGACACCACTGTTCTGATCACCTGTAAATGGAGTGTTTTTAGCATTTTGATTTTCATTATCAGATCCGAGATGATGCCTCAGCTGAATCTTTAGTGTCAGCTGATTGCTGAGCATGAACTGTAGCGCAAATGCAGACTTGTGTGCATTGTAAATGTGTCTACACGGATAACCTCTTCGGCAATGACAAAGCCCTTTGTGCCTCTGCATGGTTCAAGAGACTCTCTATTTCCCAAGGTGTGTACTTTGTAAACCCTATGGAGCACAGTTCTTCTCCAACACACATGGGGCCACCATAAGTAGGAGTCAACTGGATGGCAACTGATACGGATAATTTGCAAGCTAGCCCCAAGAGAGGCTTTTCAAAAAGGGTTCCATGACCAACATTAGAGAAAACTGCCTACGCCAGAGAGCACATATTTCAGAGAGCACATGTGTCAGACAGCACGTATGTCAGACAGCACATGATGTCCTGCAGGAAAGAGATCTGCTCGATGTACAACCCAGGCCTCCTCATATTTGTTTTACCACAAACCATGTTTTCAAAACATACATACAGATATTCTGAAAAATACAGTGTTCTAGGGAAGATGTTTTGGATACTCTGGTTTAACGTAATCAAATCCTACTCTGGTATGTAAAAAAAAAAAATTTATTGTCATCATAGGGACTTTACATTTTTTGAGTTGTTCTCTGAGTCCATTTTGATCCATTCCATATGTCATATGCTGATTTGACCATCAAAGTTCTATTTTTTCCTCTAGTGGAGAAAACAATCGAGACGCAAGCAATAACAGGGGCTCCTCACCATCACAAATAGCCAAAGAAGGACTGTACCTGGATATGTACAAGGCCCTTCAGAGGGTTCATCTCACAAGCTTACACACAATTCATTTTTATACCTTCATTTTACATTTATTTTCCTTTACTTTGGCAATCTTGGATGAATTTCCAGTTTTCCAAAATTGACTACCATGAAGTCCTGTCTCCAGAGATTGTTTTTTATTAGTCTCTTAAGCAAGTTATACAATTCAAATCACCTCTCCCTGTCCATCCATCTGCTTGTTTTTGCTTTTCTTCCTCTCTGCTGGATTCAGTGTAGAAATCCTCTCTGCCTCCCCTCTCCCCTCCCTGTCCACTGCCCTAAACTCTCCCCCACCGTTCTGTCTATCCTCTCTGTCAGGGCCCGGGGGCCCCTTCTGTTCATATGGCTCTGGGCCCACCTGTACCGGCCCCATCTGTCAGCAAAGCAGCTCCAGCGTCCCACAAACCTGGTAGAGGAAATTCTCCTCTGAAGAATTGACGTCACTAGGTGTTCTCCTGAGAGTTGTGCCCTGAAAAATTAGCTACACTGAAGAAGAATAAAGGGCATTTCAGCATGGAATACAGGCATTCATTCTACTGGCATTAATAAAACACGTCTCCCACACAGTTCCACACTTCCAGTCTGAGCATTATTTAACATCAACCAGAAAAAAGTAAAGCAAAATAGGAATTTAAAGAGATACCTTCTTGCTAACCAGAAATTTAAAAATAATCATAAGCACAAGAAGATCAAGTGAATGCAATCCGTTTTTCTAAACCTAACATATTTGCAAGGGTTCATGATTTCCTGAGATTATTTCCTTTCACTCTTCTGATTCAAGCAACGCTGCAGTCTTCTTGGAAGAAGTCGTTCCATTTTAGCTCCCTGGCACAGACTGAAAAGAAGTCAAGGAATCATATTCCAGAAAAAAGTATTTCCTTGAAAGAAAAGTTTATTTCTAATAGTTAATACCGCCTGTCTCCTACAAAATCTTTATAGTGGAAAAAAAGGGAAGTTCTACAGTTGAATAATAGACAGTGAAGCTAGTCTGTTTTTTCCTATCTGAAATTTGACTGATATTTCATTTGGATCTGTGTGTCAATTTAGAGACCAAGTGTTGGGGATACAATAGCGAGCACAGAATTGGGGATACCACAGTGAGCACAGAGCTGGGGATACGATAGCAAGCAAAGACCAAAGTGCCCGTAGGAGAACACAATAGTCACAGCCAGCCATTGTAGAGGGTATTTTGTGCCAAGACTGAATAAGATCTAAAAAATGTTGATGGCACTGAAATTCATATGTTAGAACCCCTCAATGGACAAGCCAGTCTTTTGGTTTTGATGTTCCCTTGCCTGTGTCCTGCGCATGAGGGAAACGCTGCAGCAACCCTGTTTAACTGGCCTCTGCACAACATTGTCAGGACACATTTCCATTTTCCAAGTGACTGCTGCCACTGGGCCGCAGTCTGTGCTCATTTCTCGAGTAGCTAAACCCTTTGACACTGTGGTTTTTAATTAAAATTACATTAAAGTTAATCAACCAGAAAGAGGCTGCTGTAGAAGGCAGGTTTGATTGCAACCTGCAAAGGGCATGGAGGCTGCCAACTTGCTAAAGATGTGCCTGCAGATGCCAATCTGCCCGCACGAGCCCCACGGTTACGGAGCTGCCGAGGAGGTCAGTTCTGCTTGCATTCTGCCTGGCACTGTCAAAAAAATCGCAATGGGGGTGGCATGGCATAACGTTAAAAAGCACACAAGTCTCTCCAAAGCATTTCTGCTCCAAATCACTGTTGCAAAGCTGTCATATTCCACGTATTGTCTTCAGGAGCAGGGAGGCTCAACCCAGAATTACCAGGTTTGTTGTCTGACAAGGCTACAGATACCCTTACAGGATCCTGCCTTCTTCTCCAGGCTGGGTTTCTGGCACGTGGCGGTGTTTGGCTTTGCTTTGTTTTAAAAGGGAGAGAGGAAATATCTGAATGATTCAGGATTCCTTGCTCCTCTCCAGGTGCTTTGCAAGAGATTCATTGAAAAATGACTACACACAGCACAGCCTCTCTCCATGCATTCTGAACCAAGAGACTATTAAATAAAAATTCACATCTAAGATTTATTGATGGTTATGTTACACTTCTTGAGGGCATTGGTGGTTCAGCTGTAGAATTCTCACCTTCCATGTGGAACACCTAGGTTTGATTCCCAGCCAAGGTACCTTAACTGCAGCCACCACCCGTCTGTCTGTGGAGGCTTGTGTGTTGCTATGATGCTGAACAGGTTTCAGTGGAGCTTCCAGACTAAGACTAGGAAGAAGGGCCTGACGATCTACTTCCAAAAAAAATCAGCCAGTGGAAACCCTCTGGATGACAATGGTCCAATTCTGTGGTGCATGGGGTCCCCATAATTTGGGAGACTGCTAGATGGCAGCTAACAACAACAACAACATGTCACACTTACTGTATGTTGCAGTGGTACTGAGGTTAAAATTTAATATTTTTTTTATTTCTTCTATGATTCATTTACTTAATATCCCCCAGTCTTAACAAGGAGCCTGACACTTGGTAACAGATTAATTTTCAATAAATGAATGAATGAATGAAAAGAGAGTATTGTCAACCACAACTAATTCCGTCTATCCTTTCTTCTAAAGCTATATGACCACCATTAGTACAAATGTAAAATAAGTACCAGCTGTTCTCCAAGGGGAAACCTGGTGACACAGTGGTTAAACGTCTGGCTGCTAACCAAGAGGTCGGCAGTTCGAATCCACCAGCCACTCCTTGGAAGCCTTATGGGGCAGTTCTACTCTGTCCTAGAGGGTCACTGTGAGATGGAATCAACTCAGTGACAACAGGTTTGGTGTGGTTTGTTTTTTAGTACAAAAAGCCAGGTGTTGTTTTATCTTGAATGCCAACTCTGATCTACTGGTAATTGCTGCCTAACTATGCCTACTGGTATTGGTAATTGCTGCCTAATTCACAGTGTTGAGAAGGATTCTGAAGCTGTATCCACGTAATGGAGCAGAGACAGTGATTCCTGCCAAGGGCTCCAAATGGTGGGAATGGGACCCACGTGACAGCACATTGGCTATCCTTGTTCTACAGCTTGGGGAGAAATACAAAGATCATGTCAGAATCCTGTAGTTGCTTGGAAGCAAGAAGACAAAGCCTGTTGAGATGATCTACAAGGGAAGAATTAAATTTAAAGAGGAAAAATAACTAACTTTACTGACTTTCGAACTCTTTTTAAAAAGGGCAACCATTTTATTTTATATAGCCCTTGAGCGGCTTCCTGAGTCTACCAGCTAACCCTGATCAAACCATTGATACTGTAATTGTTCTATTTGTCTATGCATATCCATGTCATATACAGGGTCCATCTAAATGTTCCACTCAGTAGCAATTTTCTTGAGGCAGGTGAACATTAAGGACAGCGAAGTGCCTCCCTATAAAAGGCTATATTTGCAAAAACATAATTTTATTCTCTAAAATGATTAACATTCTCTGAAAACTGGGTAAAATTTTTGATATATGGGTATTGTTAATTCATCTTTACAGTATCCTCTCCTTATAGATCCTATCATTAAATAAAACAGAATATTCCTGAAAACCACTTTCTTTAATGATACCTCATGATGTTTTACTCATATAAAATCAGAGAGTTTAAATGTTCTTTAACAGATTTTTAGGGATAACTCTTCAAAATAACTTGTCTTCCCTCATTTTAAAACCTAATTTTTTAAAAACAAATAAAATGTAAGTTGCTTTTCTCACTTTGTTAGACACCAATACTTTCTACACCCTCTAGATCATGGCCATGATGAAATCCATATAAATATACTATTTTCAATAAAGCTTCTAGATTCAAGTAAAGTACAATGTGGTATGGACCCCTCCCCCAACCTTCCAGAGTAAAGATTAGTTTTTAACTATTATCAATGCTATAAAGTGCATCAACACAATCAATGAATATTTATTGAGCACTTACTATGGGCCGAGCATGCTCCAATGTGAAAGTCACAGCAGTGACCAAGGCTAATGAGGTTCCTGCTCCTATGGTGTTGATATTCTACTTATGAGACGCCAGTTATGTAAAATGTGAAATATATGTCCATGATTGTCACGGAAGCACTGGCTGCCCATTAGCCATTTCCTGTTCTTCCTTGCTAACAGAATTCCAATTTTGTTTGGGAAGACATTAGGCAATGACAGATCATGATTGCTTATGTCATAATGGCTGTCCCATTCATGCACCAGATGCTGCTTGCCCAGCCCTTCTTGAGCATGGGGTGGCCATGTGACCCAGTTCTAGCCAATGAGATCTAGGGGAAGTCTGGCAGGGGTGGGAGGTGGGGGGTGGGTAAAGACTCCTGTAAAAAAAATTTTTCTCTAATTTCTGGGAAACCAAATCATACTTCTCCACTAAAAAAAGTGTTGATTAACCCAAATTAATTTATCCCACTTCTCACACAAACTGAATAAAATCAATTCAGTTTGAATTCAGCTGCACATGCAGTATTTCTTCCTCTGGCCCTGACCACCCAGACCCTCACCAATTATTAAAGGGCACAGTTCTCCAGACTACCGCATTTGCCTGAAACTTCAGACACCAGCTGCAAGTTTGGGAGTCCCCATGGCACCCTCCCTTCTGATGTGCTGGGTGCCACTACACCCTCAAAAACAAACAAACAAATCTGTTGCCATAGAGTCGATTCCAACTCATAGTGACCTTATAGGACAGAGTAGAACTGCCCCATAGGGTTTCCAAGGAGCAGCTAGTGGATTCAAACTGCTGACCTTTATGGTTAGCAGCCATAGCTCTTAACCACTGCGCCACCAGGGCTCTACTACTCCCTCAGGTTCAATAATTCACTAGAACAACACATGGAACTCACAGAAAGTGCTATACTTACCATTAGTTTTATTCTAGCACGAAGGATACAAATGAAGAGACACATAGGACAAGGTCTGAGAGCGTTCCCAAAGCAGAGCTTCCATGTCCCAAAAAGGGACACACTACCCTCCCACGTGTATCAGTGTCTTTCACCAACTATGAAGTCCATGGAGCATCTGTGTCCAGAGTCTTTATTGGGTCCTCATTACCTAAGCATAATTGATTGAATCATGCCCCCTCTTTCTCCTGAGGTTAGCTGATATCACTGGTGGGTTTTCTGGCCTGGACAGACGCCACCTGAGTCACCTCATTAGCATAACATGTCAGGTCTGATCTGAAGCCTTTATAGATAAAAGACACTTCAATCACTGGGACAATTCCAAGATTTTAGAGGTTATTTCTCAGGAACCAAGGGAGAAAGACTAAATTGTTTGGAAAAACTTAATTGTAAATCCCTGATAATAAAAGGAGACAAACTTTTGTAAGAGTTCTTGTCTCCCCAACCGGCCCACAATCTCCTGCCTTTAAATGTGGCCATGATGACTGCAGCCACCGCAGCCATATTGTGACTCTGAGGTGCAAGCAACCAAGAAAATTTGAAAATAAAGGAATGTAAAAAGATATACTGGACAAACACTAAGCATAAGAAAACTAAAGTAGTTACAAGACAGAATATTAAATTGGAAATTTAATTGTAGTGCCTCAGTATGATAAATATTTGATACCTCAGTGATCGTCTGAGAGGTGACCTCTAATGGGGTGAGCAAACAGTAATGTTTGCTTTGGAAATAGCCCTTCCCATTCCTTCTTCCCAGAGGAAGTTGGAAGCTCTAGTTAGCCAGGTGGGAAGGAAAGAATGCAAATAGAGAATGAAATCATACTTTCCTCCCCAAGGGCAGTTGGCCTATCTGCAACTGGGGAGGTTAGAGGGAGGAGGAAAAATCTCATTTTTTATGAAAATTGAAATAAAGTTTTTTAATAAATAATATATGTGTCTCATGGAAGAGATACAGGACATATAACCAAAAACCTGTCACCGTTGAGTCGATTACAATTTATTGTGACCTTATAGGACAGAATAGAACTGCTCCATAGGGTTTCCAAGGAGCTGCTGGTGGATTTGAACTGCTAGTCTTTTGGTTAGCAGCCAAGTTCTTAACCACTGGCCCACCAGGGCTCCATAGGACATATAGGAGAGAGAATTTGTCTAGAGCCATATTTACCCCTTCACTAGAGAAATGCCTGGGGAGATGATGAGATTACAGAAGAGAGTATTTGTGAAATGGATCACTAGCACACTAGGGGCTGAGGAGGTCGAGGCAGCTAGAATAGAATGCCTGGCTCATGTCATAGGAGTTGTGGTCAGACATGTCCTGTGGGGACCCTCCAAAGAACCCATGAAATTATCCTGTAGAAGGGACTATTAATGGTCCCTTAGTGTACATTCACTCCTCTTCCCATTTAGCTATGAAACCCCTGCATTTTATCTTGGCACTTGGCTCCCCAGTTAGAGAGCACATTTCCTAGCCTCCTTAGCAGGGGAGCAGAACTTCTTGACTAAGTGATGGCCAGTGACATGAGAATAAAAATGAAGGGAAAAATTTCTAAGTCATATGCCTAAAAATGAAGTCGCTTGCACCAGACTCTTTCTTTTCCAGCTTCCCATTAGCTGGAATTGGCAACAACAGGAACAGCAGCTTTAAGCCCCAAATGGGAGCCATATGCTGAGAATGCCATGCCACTTTGTCGGCCCTGAACCACTCAACTCTGCACTGTTACACTTCTCTCTTAGTGAAGCCATTTCATTTTGTTGTCTCTTTGTTACAGCAGCTTATACTATACCCTAATACACACAAACGCAAAAAGAGTCAGTTTTAACATCTGCCAGGCCCAACAAGACAAAGCTATCTTACCACAGTAAAAGTTAAGCAGGGACTTCTCTGTAGCTTCTTTTCCTTCCTCCCTTCCCATGCTTTAACCCTGGAGGAAGTCTGAAGCTCTGGTTAATCAGTTCAGAAGGGAAGAAAGGAAGTAGAGAAACCAACCATCATAGTCTCTTCCCTAAAGACAGTGGGCTTCTCTGCAACTGGTGGGGAGGTTGGAGGGAACAGGAAAAAATCTTCTTTTTGATTAAAATCAAAAAGGAGATTGAAGCATTGATAAATACTGTAAACTAAAACACAACAGAACAAAACAAAAACCCACAACGACACTATCGATGGGGTGCAAAACCCTTGGATTGTGTAATATGTAGGGTTGTGTTATTGCAATGTTAATGATAGGAGTGGGATAAGCTGAACAGCAAACCAGCTGAAAATTCTATGGGTTGGGGAGCCACTTGCCAGCCATGTCATATCTGAATTTGTTTTACTGCACAGCACTTATGGAGTTTCACAATCTGGATTCTCTCAAGAGCAGGCGTTAAGACAGTTTGGAGTTATTGTTGTTAGCTGCCATGAAGTCAGCTGCCGACTCATAGTGACCCATGCGCACTTCAAATGCAGCCACCATCCGTCAGTGACACTTGGGTGTTGCTACGATGCAGAACAGGTTTCAGCTAAGCTTCCAGACTAACATGGACTAAAAAGAAAGGCCTGGAGATTTACTGCCAAAACTTAGCCAATGAAAACCTTACAGATAACAATGGTTCGATTCACAACCGATCACAGGGATGGCAAAGAACCAGGTACAAGACGTTTATTACAGTTGAAATCAACACATGTGAAAGGAAGGGAGAGGAAAGAGAATTGGGCAGGGGGAGATGTCAAACTTCAAAGCAGGTCTGACAGAACCTTGGCCAAGCTGGCGGGACACCCTGGAACAGATGTTTCCTGTCAGCTTTTTCCCACGTTGGCCCCAATGACTGCCTAGCTCAGTCACCAGACACAGAAGGCCCGAGGGAGTTTGTGACCTCAGTTGGGGAAACTCTGAAGCTAAGTAGACCCTGAAGAAGTGGCCAGCTGAAAGCAAACCTGTAAATGTACATTGTTGACTGTTCCATGTGACTACTTCTTGTCTCCATTCCTGATTGGGATAGATAAGATG
This sequence comes from Dugong dugon, assembly GCA_030035585.1. Lineage (NCBI taxonomy): Eukaryota > Metazoa > Chordata > Mammalia > Sirenia > Dugongidae > Dugong > Dugong dugon. The sequence continues at coordinate 11,558,242 of CM057480.1, read as the reverse complement.
GCGCTTGCCAAAACAAGAGGCACATACCATGGTCCTGAGGCAATATCAATTTCTTTTAGCAAAGCTACCACATTGAACATTGCGACTGCCTCATGTGCAATCAAAATGCTTCCTCCAGCAGGCTAGCCTTGTGGTAGTCTACAGCAAGGTTTCTCAACCTCAGCACTACTGATGTTTTGGACTAGGTAATTCCTTGGGGTGGGGAGGATGCTGTTCTGTGTATTGTAGGAGCTTTAGCAGCATTCCTGGCCTCTATACGGGGCCAGGTTAAGGCCTGAGAGGGCCCTAAACACTGGTAATCTGTGGTGCTCCCTCCTTTGCTTCCTTACACATTAGACCAGGAGATTAAAACTTTTCATGTTAGATAAATATTAATATTTCCAGTATTTTGGGATTTTTGGTATGTTAGTATTATTACTCACGTTAGTGTTATATTAAGTACATGTTAGTTTGTGTCCTCGTGTATGTCAAACATTTTAAAGTTAAAGTTATAAATATTATTGTTTACAAAATTTAAGATATAACTCTGTACATAAATGCTATACATTTCAAAAGTAACTTGAATGAATTTATTGCAATGGTTGACTTATTCAAGTTCCCTCACTTTTGCGAGTCATCTGGGACTGGAGTTCCCATTGGTTATTTACCAGGATGTGTGCAAGAGCATACCCTTGTGTTTGTATCATGGCAAAGGGCATTGCTGGCCCTCTTGGATGGAGTTGCTGGATCAGCAGACATGGATGTATGAGACGGTTCCCTCAAAATGGATCAAAGACGTTAATATAATCTGTCCTTGCTCAGTAACCACTCATGTTGGATCCAGTTGCATATTGGATGAATGTAACAAGAGTTAGACTCAACAGCTCACCTTCACCTCTTATTTATTAGAAAGAAATAGCATACTCCCAAGAGAGTCGCTGAGATAAGGAGTTTCAATTACACAGAAGGAGACCATAGGAGACAGATGTCAATGAAGATGTTGAAGGGGTAGGGGCCTCATAGCTTAAACAACCTTGCGCGTGGGCGCCCTCAAAACCCTGCGTGAACTTTATTTCTGGCTGGCATATTCTCATGCACTAGAATAAACCTGTTGCCATCAAGTTGATTCCTACTAGAGCTATTCACACACTAGAGCTATTATCAATTGCATTTAGTGCCCTGCTAGTTCCCTTCCACTCCGGTGCTCGTTCTTGCTTCTGCCCTGTCTGCTTGGCATCTGCGGGTCTTTGCTTTGGACAACTGGTGACCCTGTTTTGTTGATGCCCTAAGCATATGCTTAACTGGCTTATTGGATAACCCGTCCCTGCCTCTATACACTAGATATTAGTATCAACCAAACACACACACATGCTTATGACAACCAAAAAGTCTCTAGACATTGCCAAATATCCCCTGGGGGGAGGGGTCAAACCCATCCCCAGTTAAGAATTACTGGTTTAAAGATATCCTTAAGAATCCACATAGTTTCTGCAGGTCAGCCTGGTTCATTAGATTGGGAATGATCATCCCACATCTTTTACATCCTTAAAGTTGGCACTATTCTGTACCACTGCCCCAATGATGAAGATGCGATATTGTTTTTGATTTACTATCTTGGTCATTGGGTGGGTGTAATGTCAAGGCTTCTACTTAACTTTCTCTATCATTATGGCTCTTACCACATAGACCAAGGACCCAATATGGGGGTTATGCAATCTTCTAACATGTCAATCCGAATTATATTTTAGCGGCTAGGGAAACTCTGGTGGGTCTGCAGACCCAGTGACTCTTGAAGAGTACCTTGGGCAGGACTCCATTTAGCACCTGGTCCTTACACATTCCCACTCTATCAAGGGGGCCACGATGACATCAGGTCTGGTTCTTCAATATCATTTCAGCGTCCACTAATCTCCAGAATGTCTGGAGAGACCCTTTACCCCAATACAGTTACCCAAGTAAATGGTCCTAGGTCTCTTTTAGGGAAAGACTGAGGAAATCATTACCATGTATACTTACCGTGGTATTTCTAGGCCCTTCTTCCTTAGAACTAGGCATTCTTTTCAGAGAGTGAATTCTGAGTCTGAAAACTGACTTATCTGAATAAAGTATCATGAATTTTCATTGGAGTAATGGCTTCCATCATCTTCCTGGTCAACCGTCCTTGATTTCTTCTGCTGGAATAAGCTGAGTAATACCTTTGTTGGATGTCCCTACACTCATGCTCTACTAGTCATCTCTAAAACTCTCTGGAGGTCCAGCCCCCTTGCCAGCACTCCTAATTTGCCATCGTGATAATTGTAACCTCCTGGCTTCTGGGGTTTGAGCACCACCACCTGAACTTTAGTGTTTTGCATTTTATCATACTCAATGCTATCAGAGAGCCAAGTTCTGTAGCATCCTTTCTTATCATCAGCCCTGGAACTCCTCATATTTAAGCACCAACTCCTTTCTTGAAGACAGATATGGGCTGCGCATCTGTGTCTAACACACAGAGCCTTGCTATAATCGCACTAGATGCTCTAATGATCAAATTGAGGTGGTGTACTAACAACTAAAGTTACAGTAGGACTTTCTATTACCTATGAAAAGACATGAGGCCCACCAGAACTTTCATCTGGTATCAGGGAAGCTTCTCCCAGCAAATATATTTCAAAAGGTCAGCAGGAGAGAAAAATAATAATAAAGCTGTATCTTGATTGCATGCTTGTTCAAAGGCCTGGTTGCATATATTAATATCAGACAAAATAGACTTTCAGGCAAAAAGTATTGCTAGAGATAAAGATTACCTAATAATAAATGGTTCAATTCACCAGGAATATTTTTTAAAGTCTAAACTTGTATGCACCTAATAACATAGCTTAAAATATATGAAGCAAAAATTGAAAGAAGTATAAAGAAGAATTTACAAATCCACAAACATAATGTGATTTTACCATATTCTTCCTAGTAATTAATAGATAAGTAAATCAATAAAGATACAGAAAATCTGAACATCACAGTGACAATTTTGGTCTAAGGAGCATATATACATAATTCTGAACCCAACAATTAAAAACTACACAACACAGAAAATTTATGATAATTCATCACATGCTAGTCTATAAAGCAAGTCTCAAAATTGTTTTATACCATCTCCTATTTAAAAAGACAAAAAACCAAAAACTCTGTTGCCATCGAGTCCATTCCAACTCATAGATATCCTATAGGACACTGTAGAACTGCCCCATGTGGTTTCCAAGGAGCAGCTGCTAGATTTGAGCTGCTGACCTTTTGGTTAGCAGCCGAACGCTAACCAAACGTTCTCTAACTAGAATGCAAAAGGGGAGAAAAATTTAAAAATCCATTTTTTAAAAACTAAACAGCCAACATATTTAGAAAATGGACAATACATTTATAAGTAACTTATGGATCAAAGAAGAAATCATAACGGAAAATAGGCAGGCCATTCTAGACCATCCTAAATCAATGCCTTCATATTATAAATGAGGAAACCAAGGCCCAGAGTAACTAAATAACTTGCTCACAGTCGCACAGTAAGTTGGTAGCAAATTAGAAAGCAGCAGGGCGTAGTTGAGAGCACAAGGATTCAGGGCACAGGCTATGGGTCAAACTAGTTTCTAATTTTCCATCATTCACTGTGTGGCCTAGGACAAGTGATGACACCTCTTTAAACCCATGTTTTCGGTTAAGATAATACTTCCTTTGGAGAGCTGATTTGCGAGTTAAGTTGAGACAATGAATGTACAGCCCTATCAGGATGAAGAGAAAGGGACTTGCCTTGGTAGAACTTGGCAGACTCCTGGAAGTACAGAACAATAACGAGTGAACCAGACAGAGCCAGAGTTTAAGAGCTAGATGAGCATTCCAAGTTAGAATCACGGAGGAGCAGAGAAAACAGTGAGCAGAAACCAAGAGATGCTCTAGGAATGAAGTGGATCAAGACATGTGCAGGCAAACTAAGACAGATGCTTCCAAGCCTTAAGGCTAGGAAGGTGGCCAACAGGATACCAATAAGAACCATGAGGACTGATGAGCAGGACGAAGCAGAGCAGCCACAAATCTGATGGCACCAACACCAGCCCCACCTGAGAGCTCCCAGGACCTGAAGATGATAACAGCAATCTCCACTTTGGCTCCCGAGCGAAGTTTGGTGTGGGGCCTTTGCAAGAGATTTGTAGGGAGAATTCTTCCTAATTTTTAATATTTATGGAAATGGAACCTTCTTAAACCAAAGAAATGTATATCACATAACACCAAGCATAATCTGTTCAGTGGAATTATTTACTTGTAAATTCAGTCAACAATTATTTCTGGAGCTCCTACTATATGGACTAGAAATGACGTTAGACACCTAAGCACTCGATACCAGTTTCTTAATTAGCATTGTCCTCTAAATATCTTTGCAGCCAGTTGAACAAAAATAACATTAGGGCTGTGTCAGTTGTCTATTGCCACAATAATACGATATTACAAACCACCAAACCTCAGTGGCATGCAACAATAAACATTTATTTTGCTCACAAATCTGTGGTTTGGTTGGGTGGTTCTGGTGATCTGCTCAGGCTCAGCTGATCCCAAATGAGCTTGCAGATGTATCTGCAGTTAGCTGGAACGTTGGCCACAATGGCAGGTGTAGGATACCATTGGATGGGAGTACTTAGTTATGCTCCATGTGGTCTCTCATCCTCCAGTATGCCAGCCTAAGCTCATTCACCTGGTAGAGGTAGGGGTCCAAGAGAGAGGGCAGAAGTACACAAGGCTTAGTCTCAGAACAGGCATATTGTCATTTTTGCCATGTTCTATTAGCCAAAGCAAATCACAAGGCCAGCCCAGCATCAAGGGGCAGGGAAATAGAATCCACCTCCTTGATGGGAGGACTTGCAAATTCACATTGCAAAGGGCAACAGCACAGGCAGTGGTGGGGATTTGGGGGCATTTTTTCAATTAATCTACCACAAGAGTTAAGTTGATTCTTTGGCAGAAGCTAAGACTGTGATGGATTAGATATTAAAATGGATGTGTGTCCTGTGTTTCCCTAAGACGCTGCATGTATTTTTCTCCTTAAAGGAATCCGTAACTTCAAACAAGGTTGGATATAAAAGATCAAGTTGATACATAAAGTGATAATTGATGACAGAAATATAAATATATTTTGCACCATTGCTGAGGTTATGCAAGGTAGAGAAAACGATCTTTAGATTTGCAGATGTGAATCAAATCAGTATTTCTAAAACCCAACTTGTTTGAGTTTGCTACAGAACAAAATATCGACAAATTAATGAATGTAATGGCAACACATCTTAGAGAAATATTCTAATTTGGACTTCATGGATCCAACATTTAAATAGCTGGAATATTTTATCTACTATCCTTTCCAGTGGAGAGATACATAGATAAATAGCTGTCATCGACTCTACTCTGACTCACGGAGACCCCATGTACAACAGAACAAAATGTTGTCCGATCCTGCGCCATCTTCACGATCACTGGCATGTGCAAGTCCATCACTGCAGCTATTGTGCCAATCCATCTCACGGAGGGTCTCTCTAGCCCTCGCTGGTCCTCTACTTCACCAGACATAATGTCTTCCTCCAGTGATTGATCCCTCCTGATGATGTGTCCAAAGCAAGTAAGTCGAAAATGCTCTGTTGCAATCCATAACATTTTCATTGGCTAATTTTCTGAAGTAGATCACCAGGCCTTTCTTCCTAGTCTGTCTTAATCTGGAAGCTCTACTGAAACTCATCCACCACGTGTGAGCCTGGTGGTATTTGAAATATCAGTGGCAAAGCTTCCAGCTTCACAGCAACAGCAAACCACCACAGTACAACAAACTGACAGATGGGTGGTGGTCCAGTGGAGACGGGATAGCTAAATTATTCAAATTATATAATAGCGTATCTAAATGATATAAAAAGGCTTGACTAGCACACCTTATTCAGTTTTTATAGATGCAAGTCCTTTTATATCTTTGCACAAAGACAGATAATATTCATTACAGCATGGGAGAGTAGAGGTAGAAATTCTTACAAACGTAAAAAAATCATGAGAAATGTAACCTTTACTTCCAGCACACTGAAAGCTATAATAAAAAACACTCTTGAAGATGCTGTCAACAATCTATCTAAGAACCAGGATCCCAGAAGGATCAGCCTGTACATTAAAAAAAAAAAAGTACATTTTGACTGATTCAATAGTACATTTGAAGTTACTGACAAGCAAGCCTTATGTATTAAGGAACAAATTAAAACAACTTTTTTTTTTAGAGCAATAAAATAACACGTCATGAAATTTTGCTTCAGTTCTTGAACATTTATTGAAACTTTGGCTCACTTCACACCTGTAAGAAAGAAAAGCTATGGAATAAAAGTTACAGAAGAAGAAATGTTTAAACTACTCTTTTCATAAACAAGAGCAAACTATATTATTGACAGAATCAGCAACTTAATTAAAAAGTCTGTTAATACTGGTGTTAATAAACCTGGCATATTTTCAATTTAGATTGACACTATTCAAACTGATACTTGATGGTAACAAGATATGTCACAAAATCTGGATGAGAATATTGGCTATCTAAATTAAGCTTTTATTACTTGAAAATATTGGAAGCTATTACAGATGTTCTGTGATCAAATTATATATTTTTTTTCATAAAAATGTTCTACTTAGAAAGCAAAGATGAAATAATGGGCTGTGTACTATTTATCTTCTGTCTAGAAAAAAAAGATTACCAACAGAAAATCACCCATGATATTAAAGTTTTGAATAAATAACATTACTTCTGAAGGAGAGATACGTGCATTGTTTGGATTTTGTCTTAGTCATCTAGTGCTGCTATAGCAGAAATACCACAAGTGGATGGCTTTAACAGAGAGAAATTTATTCTCTTACAGTCTAGTAAGTACAAGTCCAAAGTCAGGGTGTCAGCTCCAGCAAAAGGCCTTCTTTGTTGACTCCAGAGGAAGGTCCTTGTCATCAGTCTTCCCTTGTTTTGGGAGCTTCTCTGTGCAGGAACGTCAGGTCCAAAGGAAGCGCTCTGCTCCCGGCACTGCTTTCTTGGTGGTATGAGGTCTCCCGTGTCTCTGTTTGCTTCTTTTTTTTATATCTCAAAAGAGATTGGCTTAAGACACTATCTAATCTTGTAGACCTCATCAGTATAACTGCCGCTAATCCATCTTATTATGTCATAGTCATAGAGTTTACAACACTTAAGGAAATCACATTAGACTACAAAATGGTACACAATCATACAGTACTGGGAATTATGACCCAGCCAAGTCAACAGATATTTTTAAGAGACACAATTCAATCCATGACAGATTTCAAAACTGAATGATTGATTCACTGTTACTTTCATTCTTTTTGCAACTGTTTATTGAATTCCTAGTGTGTGCAAAGCACTTTTTAGGGGTTGAAGAAAGTAAGAGACAAGATAACGAAGATGGCACACTCATGCAGTTTACATCTTAGTGATTTTATTATTCAAATGTAATGAGTGTTACTAAAGAATGCCTGGAACAATGCAGGGACACACTAGGTTATTGGGAAGCTATGACTGTCCTGGGTGGTGTAAACAGTGAACGTGCTCAGCTGCTAATCAAAAGATTGGAGGTCTGAACCTACCCAGAGGTACCTCAGAAGAAAGGCCTAATGACCTACTTCCCCAAAACCAGCCATTGAAAATCCTATGGAGCCCAGTCCTACTCTGACACACATGGGGCCTCCATGAACCAGCATCGACTCAATGGCAATTGGTTTTTATTTTTATTTTTTTGTGATGACTATCTTAGTTATCTAGTGCTGCTGTAACAGAAATACCACAAGTGGATGGCTTTAACAAAGAGAAATTTATTTTCTCACAGTCTAGGAGGCTAGAAGTCTGCATTCAGGGCACCAGCTCCAGGGGAAGGCTTTCTCTCTCTGTTGGCTATGGGGAAGGTCCTTGTCACCAATCTTCCCCTGATCTAGGAGCATCTCAGCTCAGGGACCCCAGGTCCAAAGGATGAGCTCCCCTCATGGTTCTTCATTCTTGGTGGCATGAGGTACCCTTCCTCCGTGCTTGATTCTGTCTTCTATATCTCAAAAGAGATTGACTCAAGACACAACCTAATCCTGTAGATTGAGTCCTGCCTCATTAACATAACTGTTTCTAATCCTGCCTCATTAACATCCTAGAGATTAGGATTTACAGCACATAGGATAATCACATCAGATCACAAAATGGTGGATAACCACAAAATAGTGGGAGTCATGGCCTAGCCAAGTAGACACACATTTTTGGAGGACACAATTCAATCCATAACAATAACCTAAAAAAAAATTCTTGTTAACGATTGTCATAAAACAATATGTGTATGAACTGTTTAATGAGAAACTATTTGTTCTGTAAACCTTCATCTAAAGTACAATAAAAAAAAAGATAAGCAATAAAAAATTTTTTTTGATAAAAATTCAAGTATTTCTACAAAGTTATCTCAGAGAAACCCATACGTCAGTTCAGGCTTCTTTCACCCTCTAAAATGAGAAAACAATGTCTTCGATCCCCACCAATTCAATTCCTCTGTCTTCAGAAGTTCAAAGCTGTACTCATGGTTTCTGGGATGGGACTGGGAAATAATGACTTATATTCTTACAGCACGGGTTTTAGTTGCCTCGATGTAGAAGTTTCTCCATCCCACTCATTTCACTACATGTAACTCAGTCCTTTCTTATTTTCCACAACAATCACACGCTTCATTACTACCACTCTGCCTGTTATTCACTGCTTCTCTCAAGGTGCACTGGCCTATGTGCTATTTCTTAAACACATTAAATAGACTTCTTCCTCATAGGCCTTTACATTTTCTGTTCCCTCTGCCTGGGATGCTCTTCTCCCAGACAGATGCATAGTTTGCATCCTCCTTCACTTGAGTGTCTACTGAAATGGCACCTCTTCTGACTTCCCTATCTAAAAATAACACTGCACCTCACTCTCTACCCTAATACTTGGTTTTATTTTTCTTCATAATATTTGATAGTAGCCAATATGTTACATATTTGTTTATTGTCTCCTTCTCCAACTAGAATGTAAGATCCATGGGATCAGCATCTTTGACATACTCACTGCTATAACATCAAAGCCTAGAACATGCCGGAACATAGAATTTGCTCAATAAATATTTGTTGAATGAATGGATGAATAAGTGGATGAAAAAAAAAGAATGAATATGCTCTTTTAAGAACTATTTATGTGACATCAAACCGACAACCGCAACTCGAAAGATTAGACAGGAACTTTAGGGGACAATGAGTTTATGTTAATGAGGTAGGAACAATTCAGAAATGGAGGGTGAGAATGGATGTACCATTGGAAGAATGTAATCAATGTCACTAAATTGTATATGTAAAACCAAAAACCAAACTTGTTGCCATCGAGTCAATTCTAACTCATAGTGACCCTATAGGTCAGAGTAGAACTGCCCCATAGAGTTTCTAAGGAGCACCTGGTGGATTTGAACTGCTGACCTTTTGATTAGCAGCCGTAGCTCTTAACCACTACGCCACCAGGGTTTCCAATTGTACATGTAGAAACAGCTAAAAAAAAGTGTGTGTGATTAACCGCCAGTCTTTCTGCCTCTCAAACCTCAGTCAGTAATTACACACAGGAAGGTAGATAAGTACTATGAAGAATAGGAACATAATTCTGTCACAGCAAATAATAAAAGAACTGAATGAGAAAAAAATGAATATGAGTTTAACAGCTTTTACTAAAGAGTTCGAAGAGTTCTGGGCTAAGATAAAAGAAAGGCTCAAATTTCATATATAAACTGTAAAGGGAATGAATTACAGGCCATCCCACATCCATTTGTCTTTGAGATGCAATGCAACAAACTCCTGCTCTAGTCTCCTATAGATCAGCTCTTCACTTTCTTAGAAGTTCTGGCACCAGCTCACATACAGACTTTCTGAGGACTCACCTTTCACTCCAGACAACTCTTGACGTGTTTTTCCAATAGTTCTTTTCTTTAGGAAATTACTTAGTACCTATGTGATGGTTAAGATTGTGCATCAGCTTGGCAGGGCCATGATTCTCAGTGTTTATATGTGATCACTCCCATGATGGAATCTGCTGTGAGTAGCCAATCTGTTGAAAGGGAGTTTCCTTGGGGGTGTGGCCTGCATCCAAATATAAGCAGATGTTCTGGCTTTTTGCTTGCTCTGGATCCTGTGGCTGCCTCCTGTTTGTCTGGCCTCTGGTTCTTGGTACTTGAGCTATCAGCTTATCTACCAATCTTGGAATTTGTCAATCTTCACAGCCTGTGAGTGGGAGCTCCGCTCTCTGACCTGCCAATCTTGGGTTCGCCGGCCCCTGTGGCTACATGAATCCGAAGAAGCCTCTATCCTGATCCACAGACTTGGGATGTTCCAGCCTCTACAATCGCATGAGCCATTCCCTGATATAAATCTCTCTCTATATATATTTATACGCTTTACTAGTTTTGCTTCTCTAGAGAACCCAGCCTAAGACAACCTACTATTTAAAATGTACGTATTTCTCCACCTCACTGAATCATTAATTAGAAGTAGTACCAAATCAAAATTTTGAGTTAAATATTCTCCTAGATAGAAACTATCTGGTTAAGAGATATAAGTCAAAGACTAGCCTAGCTCCAATCAGTAGTAGCTTTTAAATCATATTTACAGCTTGAGTTTTTCTGGGGAAGAAACACACTTAGATCAGCCTAAAACAGTGGGAACAGTAAATAAGACACTATGATCATGCCAAGGGATAGGAACTGGCAAATGAGGGTTAGCACAAGGGAGTTTCTCTGTAGTATTGGAACAGTTCTGTACTGTGGTTGTGGTGGTGGTTATAGTAATCAATACATGGTTAAATAGGGCTAACTTACATAGAACCACACACACACACACACACACATACAAGTGCACATGATAACAGGTGAAATTTGAGTAGGTTTGTAGTTTAACAAACAGTATTGTAACAATGTCAGATTCCTGGTTGTGATATTATTCTAGGTACGTAAGATATTCCCATTGGGAAAAACTGGGTAAAGAGTATCCGGTGCTCTATGTGCTACTTTTGCAACATCCTGTGAGTTAACAATGATTTCAAAATAAAAAGTATGAAGCAAAAACTACAATCAAAGTTTCTGCAGAGAAGTTTCAGGGATCATAATGGTTTCTTGGTTACCATCTAGTACCTACTATTGCCATAATACAAATACCACAAGTGTGTGGCTTTAAAGAACATAAATTTATTTTCTCATAGTTATGGGTGCTAAAAAACCAAATCAGGGTCTCAGCTATGTTGATTCCTTCCTCATTGGTATCTCTGGGCATTCCTTGGTTCCTTGGCATTCCTTGGCTTATAGACCATGCTCACATGGTGTCTTTCTTCCCCCATGTGTGTATATCTGTGTGTCTATTCTGGTAATTTTTTTAATTCAGAAGTGATTAGGTTTAGGATCCACCCTACAGTGGCATGGCCTCATAAATAATAAAAGAAAAGCCCTATTTCCACACAGGATCACATCTACAGGTACAAGGGCCAGGAATTTGACACATATTTTGGGGGTAATACAATTCAATCCATAACAGATGGTGACTAAGTAAGTCAATCAGACCCTCCTTTGAGAAACTTTGAATATAAGACATTACATACATGTAATAGAGAGAATGAGAGATAGAAAAAAAGCTAAGTCCTGAGAAGAGCACAATGTGCAGGCAAGTGATCGATGACCATCAGCTGCTGAGGGGATGCAAAAATGGCTGCATTTCTAGAGATGCTCTTGAATTATGAATTGCAATGATTGATGCTCCAGGTCTCCAAAGACCTGTTTGTGTCACAGTTTTAACGCTCCTTACTTATCTCATCATCTTCCCCTATTTTGTTGTGTAAATATGTGGCTCTCTAAAACTGTGGAGCCCTGGTGGTGCAGTGGTTAAAAGCTTGGCTGCAAACCAAGAGGTCAGCAGTTCGAATCCACCAGCCGCTCCTTGGAAATCCTGCAGGGCAGTTTTACTCTGTCCTATAGGGTTGCTATGAGTCAGAATTGATTTGATGGCAATAGGTATATATAGAGAAGGAGTCCAGATGGCACAGTGGTTAAAGTCCGGCTGCTATCCAAAACGTTGGTGGTTTGAAACCACCAGCTGTTTCTTGGAAGAAAGATGTAACAGTCTGCTTCCGTTAAGATTACAGCCTTGGAAACCCTATGCGGGAAGTTCTACTTTGTCCTATAGGGTCACTATGAGTCAGAATCGACCCAACGGTAATGGTTTTATATAGAGAGAAATTTTTACAGTTAAGAAATATAATTCAAAAAGGTACAGACTTCTATATAGTGTTTAAGAAAGCTCTGTCACATTCAGAAAAAGTGGTAATTGACCAAGATTAAAAAATCACATATTTTTTTAATGCAGAACTTAACTTTAAAAAAAATTTCAAACTTTAAAAAAGTCACAAGAATAGTGCACAGAGCTCTCTTTATCTAGATTCACCCATGGTTAATGTTTTGCCACATTTGCTTTATCATTCTTAGTTTAAATGTATATATGCATACTGTTTTATTTTTCTGAATCAATTGAGTGTAAAATGCCTACATTGTACTCTATTACCCCTTAATATTCATTATGTATTTCCTAAACAGGGGTATTCTGCTTACATAACCACAACATGTCTATCAAATCTGTGAAATTTAACATGGATACAATATTATTATCTACAGCCAATATCCCAGCTTTGCCAATTCTCCCAGTAATGTCATTTACAGCTATTTTTTTCTGGCATGGTATTTAAAACAAAAATCACACATTGCATTTAGTGGTCATGTCTCTAGACTTCTTTAATCTCTAATCATTCCTTAGTCTTTCTTTGTCTTTCAAGACATTGACGTTTTTAAGATTATAGGCTTTTCGTTTATTTCTTTATTTTTTTGTAGAATGGCTCTCAGTTTTGGCTTGTCTGACATTTTCTCATGATTAGATTCAAGTGATGTATTTTTTGCACAAACAGTGCATATGTGATGCTTTGTCCTTCTTATTCCATCACATAAGGGGCACATGATGCCAGTTTGAAAATAACCATGTGTGTAACCACCATAGTAACAATTTATTGGGGCAAGAATTTTCAAGGATGCTAAATTAAGGAGTGAATGTTTGATGAGAAACAGAATATTTACACAGTCTCGAAGTATCTCCCCTCAAATACTTACTAGTTACAAAAAAAAGAAACAGTAGCATTGCAATGGAGAAAGTTGGTGGTGATACCACCTTAACAAAGTGATCAGAATCATATAGTCTTAAAGATAATAATTAAGTAAATGGGAGATTCCTTGAATATGCTTCATGTTTTATTTTCCAACACTGTCATGGAAAATTATATACAGAAACAAAAACTAAGAAGGAGTAGTAAGACAAAACACAGCAGCAAAGAAATAGCACCTTCCTCGCACTTAAACCCTGAGTAAATGGATCTCTGGTGGTATACTGGTTAAGTGCTACTGCTGCTAACCAAAAAAAGCTGGCAGCTTGAATCCACCAGTTGCTCCTTGGAAACCCTATGGGGCAGCTCTACTCTGTCCTGTAGGGTCGCTATGAGTTGGAATCGGCTCTACAGACACAGGTTTGGTTTTTGGTTTTGTAAGGTGAGACATTTTTACATTGAGTTTCTGGACTAATTCAAAAATCAGTACCCAGATAGATTTCTCAACCAGAATGGGCATGAATATGACTAATAAATTCTTCATATGTAATAATACTTATAACCAGAGGGAAAATAAAAAACTAAAATGTGACAATGAGAAACTATTGGGTTTCTGATTAAGGGTAATACATAGGCCTAAAGAAAAGAAAAGAGAGAGAGAGAGAGAGAAAAAAGAAAGACAGCTAGAAGACCTGTAAATAATGGCTATCCCTGCAAAACCAAAAGACTTGAAAAGAGCATGGAAAGATCTGCTGGTCATACTCCATTTGTTTTCACTAAAATAACAGCACGTCACAGTTCAACAAATTTTTATTAAGTGTCTTTTATGAAGCAGCAATGGGCCAGCCTTGGGAATACAAATATGAGTAAAACATAAACCCTATCTCTTGGATTTTACCCTTCAGTAGGGAAACGTGACTGGACACATAAAACAAAATGCAATATTGTAGTATAGGCATTGTGATAAGAAAAAGTAGAGCATCTAAGATCATAAAGTATCCAAAAGGTCTTCATAGAGCTGGTAATGATTAATCTGGCCTGTTGGAGAAACTGTTAAAAGTTTGATTATGGCTAGGGAATTATTCTTCCTATGGCACTTCTTGAACAATTGTTACAAGCCATTACCCCAAGAAATTTGTATGTACTAGCACATGTAATTCTCATAGCAATCTAGGAGGTAGATGCTATTCTGTGTTTTACAGATAAAAATACTAGACGACTGGGTGGAGTAAGACGAGTACTGTGCCTCAAGTTGTGATTAGGAGCCAACTTATGGAAAAACATATATCCCATGCAAACAAGTTTGAAATTCATCCTATATCCTGTGAAGGAGTGTAGAAGATTTTTCAGAACAGAGTGGCATATTCAGATTTGCATTTTTAGAAGTTTATTCTGGTGGCTGTGTGAATGGTAGATTAGAGCTGAACAAGACTGGAAAGAGAGGAGCCAGCAAAGAAAGAGAGGGGCCAATGAGGAGACAATTACAACAGACAAAACAAGATAGGAAGACAGAATGAACTATGGCAGGAAAGCAGAGCTGGAGAAGACGATTTGATACAAGAGTGGTGTCAATGGGATTAGTGATTGATTGCATGTGGGGATGAGGGCAGGAAATGCAGAAATTCATGATAGCTCCCAAGTGTCTGGCTTAATCTAATAAATGGTTCTTAGCTCAACTGATTGAGGTCAAAGCTATTAATTAGTTCAATGTACATATGCGGCCACTAGCTTGGAGTCACCTCTGATCACAGGCTACATCCCTAACCAGACTTCAATTATAAGGGGTACTAGGTGAGAATTTCAATGCTTTGGGACAAAAATCATTGCTTCTGATAGGAAGGAACACCCAAAATGGGTGGGGATTTGTCATAACAGTAGAATCATCTTATTATATGGAATGCAGCATATATCAGAAGCTGCAAGGAAACTGTTAGCAGACAATTCTCTATGGGTCTCTCACATTTCTACGTGACTTGTAAGCAAAGTGCTGGACATTCTTTTTTCCAAAATATATTTTCAAAGATATTTGTATAACAAACAGCCTTGGAAGATAGTCTCCCTACACAGCAAAAATGTAGGTTTGCTTACAGCCTGGGAAGCTAGTGTCTTCCCCCAGAGTAAAGGGCTGACATGGCTAATTAATTGGTCATTATCAAAACTCAGGTTCCCCCAGCCCAAGGCTGCTCTCCTGTAATGCAACCTACTGCATCCATCTAGGTCCATCTGCATTTCCCCAATGGGACTTGGGGACAAGCAGAACTAACATAAATGTGCCGATGCTCATGCTATTTACTGTGCCATGTATAGTAAGGTCCTCTGTCTCTGACCCAGGAGTTTCCTGTCTCCTGCTAGCATCCATGAAATTGTGGCAAGTTAACTTAGTAGCTTATTGTTGTTTTTGTTAGGTGCCGCTGAGTCAGGTCCGACTCATAGAGACCCTACGCACAACAAAATGAAACACTGCCCTGTCCTGTGCCATCCTCAGAATCATTGTTATGCTTGAGCCTGTTATTGTAGCCACTGTGTCAACCCATCTCATTGAAGGTCTTCCTCCTTTTCACCGGCCCTCTACTTTCCTAGCTTATTAAGTAGGGTAAACTCGCAGACCATTTGCAGTTCTCGATAGAAAGTTACTTGAGATTTCTAATTGTGGTGTTTCCAATGTGAAATAGTCATCAAATTGAGCAGTTTTTTAATTTAATTAGTTCTAAATACTTTTTTCCTGTCTTCTCTAAGACCATATCCCCATTTCCAGCCCAGAATCTTGCCTAGGATTTACATATACCCACTTTCTTGGTGATTGACTTCAATTTTCATAATATTTGAATAGAAGTGATAATGATGAGCAAGTTTGACCTGACAGAAATCCTCACAGAAAAACAGAAAATGATGGCAATGCTCAGATGTCTATTTCAGTATTCACTGGTGGAGACTTCTTTTTCTTTTCTAAAGGAACAAACCCCCAGGGGGACTGAAGGATGACTTAGAAAGTGCAAAAATAGCTTACTTCAAGAGTGAATGTATAATGACTGTTATCTGAAGTGAAATTCCTCTGAATTTTCAGCTGATATACAGTTACTACCCACCCATGGAGACCTGTGCTTGGATTTTGTAACCTTCCAGGTGTAACAGAGTGATGACGGTGGCTAAAAGGGGAACCTAAGAATTTTTGAAACTTTAATGAGTTTACTCTGGAAAAACTGTCATTCAAAGGTTGTAAAAATTTCTGTCTTTTATAACCTGGAGATGTGAATTTATTTCTGAAGCCAGTTGACCTTGTGTTTGGAGAAAACCATCCCAATAGTTGTACACATGCAGAGAAAGATTTCTGAAATCCGGAAATTAGAGAAATGCTGATCCAAAGAGATGCACTTTTCTGATAAATTATGTGAAACCTTATCTTTATAGTGGTCAGGACACCTCCCTGTAGCTTGGGTTGGTTGGTTGGTTTGTTCTAGGTATTGATTCTGGCTATTTTGTATCAGTATTTTATTTCTTGTCCTTAGGAGGTGAGTGTGTGTGTGTGTGTGTGTGTGTGTGTGTGATTGTTCAAGTGGGTGTTTCCAAAAAACTGGAAGCAGAGATTTCAAGACAACTAAAAGATATTGTGGTAGGCAGAATAATGGTCCCCCAAAGATGTCTATGTCTAGTCAGAATCTGTTCAACATGTTATGTTACATGGCAAGGGAGAATTAAGATTCCAGATGAATTATGGCTGCTAATCAGGGGACGTTAAAATAAGGGGATTATCCTGGATCATCCAGGTGGGCCAATTTAATCACAAGGGTCCATTAAACGTGGAAGATGGAGGCAGAAGAGTCAGCGTAACAGTGAAAGACTGGTGGCTTTGAGAATGGAAGGGGGTCAAGAGCCAAGGAAGGCAGACAGCTTTAGAAACTGAAAAATGCAAGGAAATGGATTATCCCCTAGGACATCCAGAAGGAATACAGCTCTGCCAACACCTTAAATTTATCCTAATGAGACCCATTTTGAACTTCTGACCTCCAGACTGTAAAATAATAAATTGGTGTTGTTTTAAGCCACCAAGTTTGTGGTAATTTGTTACAGCAGTAATAGGAAGCTAATAGAGATATGTAGCTCAATCTTCTCATCATCTCACACTGCAGGAGAGATTGTAAAAAGGGACTAGGCTGGATGGTTCATGGTCCACATGGCAATGCCAAGAGCGAATGACTCACATTGAAAACATAATTGCACACTATAATTGTACATGAATGTTCATAGTGGTTAAGTGCTACAGCTGCTAACCAAAAGGTTGGCAGTTCAAATCCACCAGGTGCTTCTTGGAAACTCTATGGGGCAGTTCTACTCTGTCCTATAGGGTCGCTATGAGTCGCAATTGACTCAATGGCAATGGGTTTGGTTTTTGGTTTGGTTGGTTCATAGCAAAATTATTTATAATAGCCAAAAGTAAAAACAACCCAAATATCCATCAAAGATGGAAGATGGAAGGGATAAACAAAATGTAGTGCATCCACACAGTGGAATATAATTCAGAAATAAAAAGTAGTGAGGTACTAATACGTGCTAAAACATGGACGAACCTTGAAAACATTATGCTAAATTAAAGAGGTCAGTCACAAAAGACCATATACTGTATGATCCCATTTATATGAAATAGGCAAATCCTAGAGACAGAAAGTAGACTAGTGGCTGCCAAGGGCTGGGAGCAGAGGGGAGCAGGGAGTGACTGCTAATGGGTAATAGGGACAGTGTTTCTTTTTGAGGGGGGTTAAAATGTGCTGATGTTTGTGGTGATGGTTGCACAACTATGCAAATATACTAAAACCTACTAAATTATATGCTTTAATAGAGTGAATTTTATGGTATGTGAATTACATCTCAATAAAACTGTTACTTTAAAAAAAAATTGAATGACCCTTATTTTGGGAAATGTACTGATGATTACTTATTGAGTTCTGATGTGAGTTGGAGATAGGATTTTCCCTGAGAGAAATGGGCAATGGAATATCCCACATTTAATCATATGGGAAGCGGGTTTGGAGTGTAGTGAAAGGAGAACTGTTTTGTTTTCTGGCCTTCAAGTTGTTGGGAGCTTAGATTCTGGGTGTGTAAGTCAAGATAGACTGTTAAGCTGTAGAGAAAAAAAAATACTAAACTAAATTTAGTAACTCTTAGTAGCATAGATTCATTCCTTGCTCACCCTTTATGTCATTGCAGGTCAGCTGGGGTTCTGCTCCATGTCTCCTTCCTCTGGAAACCAGTTAATGGTATAGCCAGCACCTCAACCATTGCTGGGTTTAGAGCAGAGAGAAGCAAGTCCTTGAGTCTTGAAGTAGCAATTAAATGCTCTTGCCTGCAAGTGACACAAGCTACTGCTGCTCATTGGTCATAACTAGTCACACACCCCACCCGACGACAAGGACATTAAGTAGTACAATATTGTCATTGCTCAGAAGATTACAAATAGGAAACATGTGGTGAGTAGTATCAAAGATTATTATAGTGAGTTGAATAATGGCCCCCAAATATATCAGGTCCTAATCCCTGGAACCTATGCATTACTTTATTTGGAAAAAGGGTCTTTGTAGATGTCATTAAATCAAGGATCTTGAGATGGGAAGATTATCCTGGACTATCTGGCTGAGCCCTAAATGCCCTCACATTTATCCTTACAAGAGTGAGGCAGAGGGAGACTTGATACAGAAAGAAGAGGAGGAGCAGTGTGACCACAGAGGCAGACATTGGAGTATTACAGCCACAAGTCAAGAAATGCTGTCAGCCACCAGAAGCTGGAAGAGGCAAGGAAAAGATTATTCCCTACAGCCTCTGGAGAAAGTACGAGCCTGCTGATACCTTGATGGAAGCCTATTCCTGCTGATTTCAGACTTATGACCTCCCAGAACTGTGAGAGAATAAATTCTGTTGTTTTAGGTCACCAAGTTTACAGCAGACACAGGAAACCAATACAACTACCATATTGGTTATAGTAGATGTGTTTTTGGTACTTGGTTTGTGGCAACTACACTGGCCCTTTTACATAGTCATATGACCATGACCACATTGAAGCCAAGTTAAGAAGCTAAGTAAAGAGGAACCTACAGAACCACAGTAGAAAGACTTGGACATATGGACTCACAGGATTGATAGAATCAAATAATCATTCTTTACTAGAATTACACTATCCTATCCTCCAGCCCTTAGTAAGCTCTTATTACAAGTAACAGTGTGGTCCTTGATGTACCTGTCAGAAATTGAGGGAAAGTTCTACACTTCCATTTATAATACAATGGTCCAGGGGAGAGCAGCTGGCCTGAAACTGGCAATCAGAAGATGGCAATAGAATGGGTCTAGGCACGTGGTTCAGAGCAAGTCAGCTGGCTGAAATGGCAAATGGCAGCTGGGGTAGCTCTGTGGAATGAATAGGCATGTCTTAGGTATTCCTTTAAATATTTGGAAA
Organism: Dugong dugon; assembly: GCA_030035585.1. Classification (NCBI taxonomy): domain Eukaryota; kingdom Metazoa; phylum Chordata; class Mammalia; order Sirenia; family Dugongidae; genus Dugong; species Dugong dugon. The sequence goes on along the minus strand of CM057480.1, from coordinate 11,538,617 downwards.
CATACAGACTCTGAATTTGCTAAAGTCAACCAAGATGCAACTCAAACTATTGTAGTTTGGGTATTTAAAGAAATGTAACACTATAACAAACTTACTTTTTTAAATCATAGAAATTTTAAAGTTAGAGAAACCCTTGGAAAAAACATTTAGCACATCACCTCATTATACTAATGAAGAAACTGAGGCTCACAGGAATTGTCATAGCCTTTGTTTCTCCATGTTTAAAATGGGGGAAGTTAGACAAAACCATCTTAAGTAATTCTTTAATTAAAGATTTGAGATCCTATGAATTAAGTTAATAAGTGGTGCTATAAATCCAAGGTCAACCTGGATGCCTTAAAATTGTCCATATGAGCTAAAATTCACAAGTACTTTTATTTCTTTTCAAGAATATCGCTGGGGTCAGAAGTGATTATTACAAAAATGACCATCATCTTCGAGGACTGTTTACCAGAACCTATAAAATGGCAAATTCCTTAAAAAAAAAACAACTTTCTTAAATAATAGTCTTGGAACACGGTGATAAATAAATAGTGGGCAAGTGGCCAAATGGATAAAAATAAATTCCTAAAACAAAAGTATACAGTTACCAACATGTGTACTAACTGTTTAATGAGAAACTATTTTGTTCTGTAAATCTTCATCTAAAGTGAGAATAGCAGCACAATTGGAAGAGGGTATTCGATGTCACTGAACTGTGCATGTAGAAATTTTTGAAATGGTGTATCATTGGCTATGTATATTTTCACCAAAACAAACAAACAAACAAACAAAAAAGGTCGAGAAGGGAGAGGGTTGACATGTCATGGGGTTGTTAACCAGTGTCATAAAACAATATGTGTACTACTGTTTCATGAGAAACTATCCATTCTGTAAACCTTCACCTGAAGTACAATTAAAAAAAAAAAAAAGCTGGAAAAAAAAAGTATACAGTTACAATCTTTCATCTAAAATGTCTTAGAAAATATGGCTCTGCCTTCAAAATATACACAGATCTGATCACTTCTCGCCACCTGCCCCAGTTCCACCTTGGTCTAATGCACCATCATCTCTTGCCTGGGTTATTCCAAAGTCCTCTGAAATGGTCTCTCTAGTTCCACTCTACCCTCTACAGTCTATTTTCCATACCTTGGTAGGTTCCAACAGTCAACTTTTAGGTTAGCAGTTGAGCACAAACCATTTGTACAACCTAGGGACCTTCAAACAATGCTCTCTCTCCTTAAAATCCATTATTTTCTATTCATCATTATAGCAACACGCAAACCTCCACTGACAGGTGGGAACTGTGTATGAGGTGCATTGGCCAGAATCAAACCAGGGTCTACCCTTGGAAGGTGAGAATTTATTCAGCTACGGCTGCTAACCAAAAGGTTGGCAGTTCGAATGCACCAGGCACCCCTTGGAAACACTATGGGGCAGTTCTACTCTGTCCTGTAGGGTCACCATGAGTCGGAAGTGACTCAAGGGCAACAGGTTTGGTTTTTGTTTTTGTTTTTTTTTGGTTTCAATAGTGCAAATCACCATATGAAATACTATACGTTCACATGTGAATTTGTTCATTGTCTGCCCCACCCCCACCCCCCGCCAACTAGAATGGAAAAGATAAGAACTTTCTTTTGTTCACTGCTGTATCGTTAGAGCTTAGAATAAAGTCAAGCACAGACTGGGCACTTAATAATTATTTGTTCAATGAATAAATGAAGTAATAAAGTACATTAAACAATACGGGATCGCACTGTACAATATTACAAGGAATTCAGAGGGTAATTTACCACAAGGCTGGCTCAGCAGCTCATGATGTCATTAAGGACCTTGCTTGCATCCTTCCCCTATGCCATCCTCAGGGGGATGGCTTTGCCGTAAAGGTTGTCAAATCAAGGTTGCAAAATGGCTGCTGCACTTCTAAACTTCTCATTCCGTCACAAATACTTTCACTCATTCATTGATTCAATCAGTAAAAAGTATGAGAAATTACTATGTACCAGTCATTCTCGTAAGCACTGGGAACAGATCCATTAATAAAACAGATGAAGTTCTGCTCTCATGAAGCTTTATGCTAATGTCAAAAGAGAAAAAGAAAGGAGAGGGAAAAAAGAGCTTTTCTCAGCCATATTTCTTTTAAGCATAGGAAAAAAAAACTTTCTCAGAAGTTACAATCAGTCTTCTCCTTTTGTCTCATAGGTGAGAATTAAGTCACGTGACTTCAGTCACAAAGCCTTAGCTGCAAGGGAGGCTGGGAAAGCAAGTGTCCAAACTTTTCAGCCTGTGTCCTGCAGGTGGGTTTTGCTACAAGGAAGAGGAGGTAAGGGAAATGGATTCTCAAAAGGCAACCAACAGTGTTTGCCACAAATAGCACCGACCATATTTAGTCATTCAATATCTGTTTTCTAATAAAGCATTACACTGAGAATTATTGCCAAAACCCAAAACCAAACCCCCTGCCGTCAAGTCGATTCCCAACTCATAGCAACCTTATAGGGCAGAGCAGAACTACCTCATAGGGTTTCCAAGGCTGTAAATCTTTGCAGACACAGACTGCCGCATCTTTCTCCTGCAGAGCAGCTGGTGGGTTCAAAACGATGCCCTTTGATTAGCAGCTGAGGCTTTAACCACCGCGTCACCAGGGCTCCTTAAGAATTATCGCCTCATAGCTAAAATGCAATATTGGTTTCTGAAGGTTTTTGTTCCTTGTTTTCTGTTGCTTCTTCTAACAGCCTTGATCACTCAGCAGCTGTGACATTCTAACAAACATGCTTTGGCAATTCACCAAGGAATGCTGGATTGCTCCTACGACTAAGCTGTGGCATTTAATTTGCTCACCTGGAAAGAAAATACAAGTCTAGAAAAGACCACTTCTCCTTTGATTACTTACTGGTCAACTAGCAAGCTTTAGGCCAAACCTGTGAATATATATTTTCTGATACTTTCTGTCAGCCTTCTTTATGTGTTCTTCAGGACCAGGCCTGTGTCTGAAACTTCTTCTGGCCGGGGTAACTGCAAGAGCAGCTCCAAACTCCTCACTCAGCTTCTCCGTGGGCAGTACAGCAGCTGTTCTATCACCACCCTCCAAATGGCAAATGAGAAGTGATGGTTTGAGTATAAGGTGCTGTCTGGTAAAGGAGAAAAAGGGGCAGCTCTTCTGACAGAGCTGTTCACACTTTTCCTGCACAGCTGGGAGACATTCGCTGAATTTCCCTAGACTCGCGTGCTTCCTGGCACGGTGAGTTAAAACCCCCCGAGAGCCTCCAAGGTAAGCCGGATTTCTATCATACACATTTAGCAGCTAAATCACCAAAAGTCACTTTCAAAAATTCATGCAAAGCTGCATCTTTACTTACGGTCAAGAGTTCAACAGAAGTTAGCAAAAAGGGAATTCTGGGCAGAAGGCAAGAAAAGAGAGAGAGAAAGCATCGATCGATTATCTCTGTTGAAAAGCTGTTTTCTTTGTAAAAGAGATTGTGCTCAGAAAAGTAGATAAAAGATAGTTCCTTAATAAGTAGCATGTTATATATATTGGAAAGATATATATATGTATGTCACTTCCCACTCCTGCCATCTTATTAAGTGGGTGGGAAGGGGGTTAGACAGGTCACAGGAGCTATGAAATGTGTATTAAGCATTTGAAATTTATTAAGCAAATAACTCACACTTTAGAATGCTTTCTTTCTTCACTATACTTATACTCAGCCTGTATGGTCTTCCCTCTCTCAAAGGCTGTCGTCTGATTTCATATGAGAGTTATATAGAAAATCTGTTTTAAAATAAAATCTGTTTAGTAGTAAAATATCTAGCCTCAACTATGACTTATTAACACTATTCTGATGCCTGTAACATTTTTTATGGAGATAAAGAACCATAATGTGTTATTTGGATAAAGGAGGTATAGAAAAAGTAAGAAAACCCTTTCAGAATAGAAAAAGCTAGATTCTAATCCTATCCCATGAGCATGTCATTTAACTGTAAGGCTCCGAGTTCTGTTCCCTTCACTTTAATGGGAATTTAGTTATGAAAATGTCTGTTTTTCCCAGTGTTTGTTAATCTGCTATCAGATTTTAATTCCATAGACAGGGGCTATCTCTGGACTTTTTATTTACACTTTGCCATGTTCCAGAAGGAATTTCAGGTTGCTCTATGGGCCAATTTACGTGATTTTGATGTAGATCTCAGATTTTAAATATTTTTATGACTCTATATGAAAGTACCAGAATGGGTTTTGAAAGTGTCAAAAATGGCTTGAAGCAGGCTTGTGCCTGTTGTTGTTATTGCTAGATGCTGTCAGTCGATTCTGCCTCATAACAACCCCATATGACAGAGGAGAACTTCCACATGGGGTTTTAATCTTTACCGAAATAGATGGCCAGGTCTTTCTCCCTCGGAGCCACTGGGTGAGTTTGAACTGCTTAACTATTCTTCATTTCTAATTTGTACCCAAATAATTTAATCTCTTTTACTTAAATGATTGATATATGCCCTCCTGCCCTAAAATATAGGGGCAGGGAAGACAAGCATCCTTTCCAATGCTGATGATATAATAATAATTTTACTGTCACATTATAAGATGACCTAAAGAAGTAATGAAATCTGCTAGCAACTTGCCAAACTGAACAAAAAGGAAAAAGAACTTCATCTCAAAAATACCATACTTTCGGCATTTAGATCTGTGGTTTCTCTGTTTTGTAACACTGTGGATCATGGGAGCAGGGCTAGAAGGGGCTAAAAGGGGCAAACGGATGTGGCTCCAGTTGCACCCCTTGAAGAGGGGCTTTGTTTTTGACGGTTTTATTTATTGGAGTTGTACATAAATTTCATTGAAAGAAAACGATCTCTAGCTTAAAGCACCCACACATATACATACAACCAAAAAATCTGATATAAGTGAAAAGAGGCGAACCAGGAGCCACTGGGGCCAATCTCGCCTGTGGAATGATTTTGGCCTGTAATATATTGTTAAATCTTAAAAACATATTGGGAATATTTAAAAACAAGTCATGTTACGTAAAAATCTGGATTTCTGGGTTTCAGAACACTCAAGGAGGTCTGAAAACACTGGGATAATGTTCCAACAAGACAACAATCAACTGGAGCTAGATACTCGCTGTCCGCCTTTAGAAAGTCACGCTTTCTAATTCACGGCACTGCCACTACTCTACTTCTCATCCACCTAGATGTATTCACCAATTTATTTTACCCACCTGACACCTGAGGGAATTTTGGGTGTGACTCCTGATCTATCTGGTTAACACAAAACAACTTATATTTCATGATTAAATTCTGGCATGTGGACCTGGATGTGGTCCTACTCATAATTAAGCTTTCTGAGGTTAGGAGTCTTAAGGGACAGAACTCAGTAGCTTCAACCAAGAGCTTGTTTCAGAACTTGGACAGATCCGGGAGGACTGGCCTGCCTTACCTCCTTTGTTGCAGTTGTGAGGAAGAGCTGGTTCTATCTGGGCATAACCTCAGACTGAACAGGAGGGCTTTCTTTCTTTTTTTAACCACATATGTAGGGGTGATTAATTGCATATCTGCTTTTAAACAACAATTCAGAGATCTTCCACCCTTCTACATTCCACAGCGATCTCAATCAGAATCATAGCTGAGATGAGAAATACTGATTGTTGCTGTTGTCAGGTGCTGTCAAGTCGATTCTGACTCACAGTGACCCTATGCACAACAGAATGAAACACTGCCCGGTCCTGTGCCATCCTCACAATCCTTGTTATGCTTGATCCGATTGTTGTAGCCATTGTGTCAATCCACCTCGTTGAGGGTCTTCCTCTTTTTCGCTGACCCTCCACTTTACCAAGCATGATGTCCTTCTCCAGGGGCTAGTCCCTCCTGGTAACATGTCCAAAGTATGTGAGACGAACTGTCTCCAAATTTGCTTCTAAGGAACATTCTGGCTGTACTTCTTCCGAGACAAATTTGTTTGTTCTTCTGGCAGTACACAGGATATTCAATATTCTTGGCCAACATCATAATTCAAAGGTGTCAATTCTTCTTCGGTCTTCCTTATTCATTGTCCAGCTTTCACGTGCATATGAGGTGACTGAAAACACCATGGGTTGGGTCAGGTGCACCTTAGTCTTCAAGGTGACATCTTTGCTTTTTAACAATTGAAACAGGTCTTTTGCAGCAGATTTGCCCAATGCAATGCATTGTTTGATCTGTTTAAAGAAGTGCTTTTCAAACTTATTTTTACCACAATCTGCAGTAAGAAATGTGTTGGGTCACATGTACATACAAATGTATTGGGAGGTATATATATAGTATGCACATGGGTAAATAAAAAAGTTCTGTGGTACAGTATTTATTACACAGGAGCCCTGGTGGCGCAATGGTTGAACACTCAGCTGCTAACTAAAAGGTTGGTGGTCCAACCTACCCAGCAGCTCTGAGGGAGAAAGACCTGGTGATGTGCTTCCATAAAGATTACAACCAAGAAAACCCTATGGGACAGTTCTATTCTACTCTATTATCTATCTCATGGGATAGCTCTGAGTCGGAATCAATGGCACCAAACAACAACTTATTACATACATAATATTCTATTTTTTATTGAAATCTATTGTTTCGTTTTTTAAAGTGCTGTTCATGACGTACTATATTGACTTTATAACCCCTAAGGAGCCCTGGGGAGTCCTCGTGATACAGTGGTTAAGCGTTTGGCTGCTAACCAAAAGGTCAGCAGTTCGAATCCACTAGCCACTCCTTGGAAATCTATGGGGCAGTTCTACTCTGTCCTGTAGGGTTGCTATGAGTTGGAGACTACTTGATGGCAACGAGTTTTGGTTAACAGGTTAAGGAGCCCTGGTGACGCAGTGGTTAAAGTGCTTGGGCCGCTAACTGAAAGGTCGGTGGTTCGAACCCACCGGCTACTCCACAGAAGAAAGATGTGGCAGTCTGCTTCTGTAAAGATTACAGCCTTGGAAACTTGATGGGGCAGTTCTACTCTGTCCTATAGGGTTGCCATGAGTTGGAATCGACTTGATGGCAATGGGTTTTTGATTAATAGGTCATAACCTGCAGTTTGAAAAACACGGATTTAAGAGATATGCTGTTGATTCGCTTCCTAGTTTTTAAAAGTTCTCTCTTCATTCTGAATTAAGTAAGTCAGAAGAAAATAACATGCCTATATAATATCACTTTAGCTCCCCATGGACCTGCTTCACTGAATTATGAATTAATATTTAACCCTTGCCTTTCATCAAAGGCTGAAATAAGAAATGGCCATATGCATCCAGAGTATTCCTTGTAGTGCAACATGTACAATATTCCTTATAGCAACATAATGTGCTCCTCTTCGAGTTGAGAAGAAAGTTTGGTTCTCCTAACTCATATGCAGTCTTTTACGAGATAATTGTTATTGAATAACATCTTTTACTTCTTATTTTACTGTGACTCTTAGGAAAGTAAAACTTTAATACTTCTCTGTTGTAGCTTTTTTGAACCTGGATTTTCTGGTTCAATTATTTTCTTCCTTTTCCTTCATCAGTTCTCATCTAAGCGCCTACAACAGCTACTAACAAGTCCTCTTGCTTCTGGGCTCCCTTTCACTCTAACCTTTACTCCACACTGCTGTGAAGTGCTTTTTCTAAAACACACGTTTGACCTGTAACACAGAAATGACCACTTCTCTGCTTCAGATCTTTCCACGGCTTCTCTCAACCTCTGAGTCACCTCCACGTGCTTTGGTTTACACACAAGATGTTCTGGAAGTTACGTTAGGTAATTACTGTTTATAATAATTTAAAATTATTAAAATAATTTTTAATAATTTAAAATTATTACTACAAAAATATTTATAGAAAAAGAGAGAAACATCTAAAGAGCCAAAAAAGAATGTGTGGCTTGAACTGTTGACTGTATGATTATATATTATTATCAGGATGCACATATAAAAGCATAAACATAGATGCTTATATATCTTATACCCTGAATGGCAAACATCTACACATGGATCTAAAACTGGTGGCTCATGGGCCAAACTCAGACCACAGCCAGGTTTAGCTTGTCATGGACAGCGCCTTTTGACAGATACGTGCTCTCTGATTCACCACTCCTAAATATCCTACACACAGCCCATTACTTTCTCTTCAGTAACTGACCCCAGTAGCTTTAGAATTTATAAAAGTCTTGTTAGAAAGTTACAAGGTCCAAGACAGATGACAAGATTCTCACCATAGTCTTTTTCCAAAACACAGGTTTTGCATGTTTCTCATACCCATCTCAGATTTGGTATTAAAAGTGCCTAAAATCCCAGAGAGCAAAGAATTGTCTTCTTACCAGTTCAGAAAAAAGTAAATAAATAAAACCTTAGGTAAGGTGTTGAGAAAAATATTCCCGAGGAGGTGGCATTTTAACTGGGACTCAAAGGATGAGGAGGAATGAGCTATGACAAAGAACGTTCTTACTTATAAAAAGCTTAACAGCAAAGACAAAGGCCCTGAGGCAGGAAAGAGCTTGATGTGTTAGGGCAGTGTGACTGAGGCTTAGTAAGAAAGAGCATGAACTGTTATGATGTTTAAAGCATTGGCAAGGGCTGGAACATGAATGGCCTCATAGGTCATGGTAAGAAGTCTGGATTTTATTCAACATGCAATAGGAACCTGTCTTAGCTTCTTAGTGTTGCTGTAACAAAAATACCATGAGTTGGTGGCTTTAATGAATAGAAGTTTATTTTTTCACAGTTCAGGAGGCTAAGAGTACAAATTCAGGGTACTGGCCCTAGAGGGAGTCTCTCTCTCTGCTCTGGGGGAACATTCTTGTCTCTTTCAGCTTCTCTTCCTCAGTTCCTTGGTGATCTCTATGTGACATCAATCTTTCCCCATGTGTAATTCCTTGCTTCTGTACCTAATCTGCTCTTTTTATATTTTAAAAATGATTGGTTTAAGACACACCCTACACTGATAAATGCCTAATTAACATAACAAAGAAAACCTTATTCCCAAATGGGATTACATCCAAAAGTATACGGGGTTAGAATTTACAACATATATTTAGAGGGGACACAATTAAATCCATAACAGAATTCAAGGGTTTTGAATAAGGGTATAACATGGTATGATTTAGGTTTTTAGACGATCATTCTGGCTGCAGTACAGAGAATGGATTGTAGGGAGCTAATAAAAGAAGCTGCAAGAATCCTATGTGGCTACTGCAGCAAAGCAGGTGAGAGATAACCAGGGCTTGGACCAGATGACATCAATGGAGGTGGAAAAAGTAGATGAGTTTGACATATGTTTTGGAGAACAAATTGACAAGAATTGCTGATTGGTTGGATGTGAGGATGATATAAAAGGAGTAATCAAGGATGATTCTCAGTTTTCAGTTATTATTAACTGAATGACTGATGACACCATTTGCAGTGGAAGGGATAGGTTTGTATGTATGGCAGCAGGATGGGGGAGGGTAGAGACAGTGCCATGACTAAGAGTTTTATTCTGGGTGTGTATGGCTTGAAACCTATTAGCTATCCAGATACATGGGATTCGGAGAAGTTCTAGGCTGGAGATACAGATGTGAGCATCATCTGAAGATGGAAGTCTTAGAGTATAAATGGAAAAGAGAAAGAGGAACCCCATCCAAGATCAGTGTTACTCCAACAATAAGAACTGGAGTAAAGGAGAAAGAGCCAGCAAAAATATTGAGAAGGAGAGCTGGAAAGGAAGGAAGAGAACAAGGAAAATGTGACCTCACCAAAGCCATCTAGGAGGAAGGATTTGTAAATTTGGTTGAAGGATGCTGAGAAGTCAGGTGAGAATGGAGAAACAGCCATAGGATTTTGAAAATTGTAAGTCATTGGTGACCTTAACAAGAACAGTTTTCATGACTAGTGGAATGGAAGCTAAATGGAAAAGGGTTGAAGAGAAAATGTGCAGTGAAAAAATGGTGATGGCATGTATAGGGATTCACTGAGCTTCTCCATGAGCAGCTTTGCATAGCTGCTCTGAGCTCCTTGAATAACTTTAAAGCATTATGGAAATATGAATTTTGGAAATATGGTTTTGCTGTTTTATCTTACCAAGAAGATCCCATTCAGTTTGAAGAAGTCATCCTTTCCCCTGATTCAGTCACTGCTAGTGTTTCATCTATTTTTTTTGAAAGGCAGATTTACAATTTGGCTGTGATCATTCTGCTTGGCGGTGTACTGCAGGGCCTGAGGTTACCTCAAGATGGTGTGCTGGAGTCTGTACAAGTTTCATTTATTTAAAACTTGGACTTGGTAAAAGAGTCTCTTGAGATATAACACCTCCCTCCCCCAGCAGGCTTTGGGAGGGAAAACAAATCATACAAGGCAAGTATCATTTACACCATTGTAACACATCCATAGCACTCTTACCAAATCCTAACAAAGGGAGAGATAGTGCACGTGCACGCAATAGAGAAGTTCAGAAAATGAGAACTATACAGTCATTTGGAGAATATAAAATCCAGTGAGGAAGTTGAGGGAAAGCGACTCACCATAATTTATATTTTTAGCTCAAAAAGATAGTAATATTTAGAATTTCAAAATCTAAAAATAAAATGGATTCTGTACCTCTAAACAGGAAACAATACTATTACTTTGTCCCCTTCAGAATCTAAGCAACTCTTCTCTTCTTTGATAACAATGAATTAATTGCATCTCCCCCGTAGAGCTGTAATATTTAGACTTTTAATATACTCATTTTAAAAATTCTGGATCCAGCTGGAACACTGCAATTTAGCCCAACCACCAAATCCATTCTAAGCTAAGATAAAGATCTTGAGCCTCTGTCCTGCCATACAACAGAATCGTAGAAACTTGCAATTAGAAGGAATTCTAGAGGTAACTAATCTAAGTTCCCACCCAAAGAACAGGAGTAACCCCACTTTCGCTTGAATTTTTTTATTGATGGACACTCACTACCTCACAGAGCCAATTCCATTTTGGAGCACTTCTAATTGACTATAAAGTTTATTATTATTTCAATTCTGTTCTCTTCACATATATCATGGCCCTCAAGTATTGAAAGGGTACTATAAAGTCTCTCTATTAAAATGTTTTCTCTTCAAGGCAAAGAACAGTAACAAATAATTGTTACCATTTTTTGAATGTTTACAACATGAAAATAATTTCCACAGTGTCTGTGAAAATTATTTTGCATGTTTCATCCCGCTTAATATTTACAGCGAGGTGGGTGTAGCAGACTCTGTCAGCTCCCATCTCCCTTGCCTGCCCACCTGCAATAAACCAAAAAACCAAACCTGTTGCTATTAAGTCAATTCCGACTCATGGCAACTGTATAGGACAGAGTAGAATTGCCCCATACGGTTTCCAAGGAGCAGCTGGTGGATTAGAACTGCTGACCTTTTGATTAGCAGCGACAGCTCTTAACCACTACACTGCCAGGGCTCCACAGAGGATAAAAAATAAAATACTTTCCCAGCCTTTCTTGAAGCAAGGAGTAGTCATGGAGTTCAGTTTTGGCCAAGAAGACATAGAAGAAAGTCAGCTAGAGGGATTTGGGGAGAGATGTTTCCTCCCTTTTAAAGAAAGAGGGTCATGTTTGGAGGGTTCTCTCTCACGTCCCTGCCTGCTCTTACTGCTTCCAACTTTTGGACCTGACATTGTGACAATGAGATGCCTGGGGCCATTGCTGCCATTTTCTTACTATGAGGGGAGAATTAAGAAAATCACAGAGAACCCAGAACCTTCACATCATGGAGCTAGCTGCTGAACTATATCCCTGGGACCATGGGTCCAAGTAATGTCTTTACGAATTGAGCCAGGGTTAGCTGGGATTTCAGTTACCTGTGGCCAATAATCCTAACTGACATAGTAGACAATGTTATTATCCTCATTTCACACACGAGGAAACAGGTTTAGGAAAACTAAGTAAATGGCTCCAGGCTTCACAGAGGGCAAAGGACAGGGCCATGACTCAAACTCATATAGCCTCAGAATATAATCTCCTCCAGTTTCTTGAATCAACTTTCATGCTATGTTTTTGACACCCTGTGTCCTGCTAAATAACCTCATATCTTCCTAATGTTTTTTCTCAATGTCTCTCCTAATAAGATTCTTAAAGCCAAGTGTAAACCAGTTGCCACTGAGTTGACTTTGGCTCATGGCAACGCCATGTGTGTCAGAATAGAACACAGTAGGGTTTTCTTGGCTGTAATCTTCATGGAAGCAGACTGCCAGGCATCTTCTACAGTGTTGATGGGTGGGTTTGAACCACTAACCTTTAGGTTAGTGTTGAGCACAAACCATTTGTGCCATAGTCACTGCTTAATCTGACTAGTATAGAGAGTGCAAGGACATAAATCATCTTGTTCTGAACACTTAAATGAACACAGTCTAGGATTCCATGAGCTTTTTGCTCAGGCTCATCACCCTTATACTGACTCATGCTAAGCTTGATTATTCCTCTAACTTCTTTAGTATCTAGATAATGGAAATAAATTTAGAGAATTGACAGGGGTTGTTGAAGATGTATCTTCTTTAGTCTTTAGTCTTCGAACAAGATAATGTATAATTTTTCTCAAGCAAGTGAGAATCTCTTACAAATTTAAAAACATTCAGAAATAAGGATTCCATCTCAGTTCACTGCTCGAGCATTTAACATTATCACAATTGTCATTAATGTTATCAACAAAATGTAAACTGCATGAAGGCACGGACTTTTTATTCCCAATGCTATACCTTCAACATCTTAGTCTGGTGCCTGGCATATACCAGGTACTCAGTATTTGTTGAATAAATGAATGAATTCTAAGGACCTCTTCCTTCTCTACAGCTTAAGTTCTTAAGTTTATTTCCCAGAATTCTTTGTGCATTGGAGACCTGGCCTAAGGAACAGCTGCCTTGTAAATTCCTGCTTTGGGGATGCATATGTTTATACATTTAATTAGCTCTCTCTTTAATCCATTGGAGCCCTAGCAGCACAGTGGTTAAGAGCTAGGTTACTAACCAAAAGGTTGGCAGTTCAAATCCACCAAATCCTTGGAAACCCTATGGAACAGTTCTATTCTGTCCTATAGGGTCTATGAGTCAGAACCAACTCGATGGCAACGGGTTTGGTTTTTGGTTTTTTCAATCCATTATCTGGGGAAGATTAAATACCACTCTGTACACAGCTGATGACACTATCTCAGCCAGACACTCAGTCTACCTACTAATTTTGGACCCTCTAACTATTGTTCTTCCCAGAACGTATGGTTGGTCAATGAATATGTCACATGGAATACAATCGAGAGCTACATTGGAGCCAGCAACTGGGCTGGATAAATGAATGAATGAATAAAATCCGTACGTACTGCAGTTATAACTTCTCCTTGATCATTCAGTCTTATCTCCTTTTAAAGAAGGTGAGTATGGGAGGATTTGTTTGTAACCAAACCTTTCTCGTGTTTTCCCAGTACTCAGTTCTCTTTTACATATTCTGTTGATTTCCACCTTTTTCACAGGAATCAAAATTAGTCACTAAGGTCTGGAGTTCTTGTTTCCTGTAATAATGCTTATTACTTTTCCTTATCTAATTTTAAAGAACTTCACTCAGTCTCCATGAGTAGATAATTGCCCTGAGATTAGCCAAGAGGTCAATTTTTTTTCAACTCTCACTACTTTTGTTTAATTATTCTACTTCCTCTCTCATGGGGGAGCCTATTCGAGTTTTCTGCTCACTTGCTATTATGATTTGGAGAACACTTGCTTTTAAAAGTCTAAATAAGACTGAGAGAAGCACATCTAAAGTTCTTAGAGTTACCAGAAGAGCTTGTCACCACTAAACCTAGGACAGTGGTCCAGGAAATCATGCATTTTTAGGAGAGTTAGTATCGTTTGAAGTGTGCTCTCTTAACCGGTAGAATGACCTCAGATAAGGAAAACTATGGTATATGAGTTTTTCTGAGAACATAGAAGTATTTCACTGCTCTGAATTTAATCTAATCCAGCATTATAGCATTTGGGGTCCTCCTCATGAAAGATGTTTACACTTGGTTTGCCTTCCCAGTAGAGGGAAAAATGTGTTACTCTTAACCTAGTTGAAGAACTCAGAGTTTGAAGCTACACATCTAAAGTCTTAAGTTAGCAGAAACCCAGGTAACTATGGAAACAAAATGATACCCCATCATTGTTAGAATATTACTGGCATCGTGTATCTTTCACACAGTTTATAAGAGTTAAACACCTAAGAAAAGACAACTACTACATGTTCTGAAGTTGGTGTTAAACTTCCAGTGTGACTCAAGTGAAGGGGCTTTTCACAAGACCCACCACCCACACTTCCCTCTGCCTCACAACCACTCTAATGAAGTATTTGCTGGACACTATTTATTAGAACAATGTCTAACATCTTGTCCTAGCCCGACAGGATTCCGGTGAAAGATTCTATGCCACCCTCAAAAACAAAACAACCAAAATCAGACATTGCCACAAAAGTGAGAAAAATTTACCAATGAGTCAGAAAAACGGCCATATTCTGTTAAATTTTAGCATGAGGCACTAAAGAAAAATAATAAAAGGTGAGGAAAGTGTTAGTAACAGTACTGTGAATTTATTTCATCTTTCAAACAGCTCTAAGTTCCCAGGGAAATATGTACATTTGCCAGATACAACTCTCATACATTCTTGGTGGGAGTGGAAACTGATGCCACTTCTTTAAGAGTGGGAGAGCAAATGGGCAAAATTCGTCCAAATAAAAATGCTTATTGCCTTGGACTGAGCAGTTTCATTTTTAGTAGGCTATCCCACAGATACGATTCTACACATTTTAAAAATTGTATGTGCACTCTTCATAAGAACAAAAGATTATAAATGCCCACCAAGAGGCAACTGGTTAGATAAGTTATGGTTCATTCACACAGGGGAAAAGAGCTTAAAAATCTGAGTGACATGGAACCCTCTCCAAAATGTATTATGTGAACAAGTAAAATGCATAATGTTCTCCCTCTCCCTGGTGTACACGTTGAATTTCTCTCAGAAGACACACACAAAATAGGTGACTGTACCTGCTTCTAGAGAGGGTGATTGGAGAGAATATGGGAGGCAAGAAAAATTCTATTTCACTACACAACAGTTTGGATTTTTAACATGCTATGTATTTCTAATTTTAAAATGAATTTAACAATGTATGTAGTTCCATACTCAGGACTTGTTACTAAAGAAGAGCAATTCACTGTTTTATCTAAAATCACTCCTCACTTGTTCAAATGCCGATGATCGATTTTAGAATTTTATGACTTGTCAATTCGAATATGAGTTGCCCTTCCCTATCACCATAATCAGTGAGATTTAGAGCAAAATAAGATTAGAAAAGCAAAAGTACCCTCCACACACACATACATATGTGTACACACACACATACATATGTGTACACACACACATACATATGTGTACACACACACAGACACACATCTGTCGAGTGCATATTATGCACAAAGTATTGCCCTGGACTCTGAGCATGCAAAGATGAATTAGATATGGAACTTGTCTTGTGCAAGAGAAAACTTAGGCTCTCAATTGAGAGAACTTTAGCTCTGGAATCAGATAGAACCGTATTGAATTCTAGTTTCTTTATTTGCTAGCTCTCTGACCTTGAGCAATTTATTTAACCTTTCTGGGCTTCAACTTCTTCATCTGTAAACAGGGATAACAGGTTTTATTTCCCCGGAATGAGGATTAATGAAATGATGCAAGCATCGAAAAAGTGACTGACACATCAGGTTCAATTGGGAGTTTCTGAAGTTTTGCAAATATCCACGGCCCCTCTCCCCTTTTCTCTGTATCCCCACCCAAAATGTAAGCAGTACAGAGCAGGGGGCTCCTAACCTGGAGAGCACAAAGAGAATTCACAGGTCTGTGAATTTGTATGAGAAACAAATTATGGCTTTATTCTCCCTAACCTCTTAGTTAAATTTGGTGTTGCCTTCAGTTATGAATATAGCAATAACCTATAGCTATGTGAGCAATATCTGTGATTTTATCATCAATGGAAATTACATATTTTAAAATCATTAGTCGTTGCAGCAATCTCAAAACTGTGAATCCCAACACTGCTAGAATTACAGTAGTTATTTGATCAGACATTCGATCTTGTTATACATGTGTTAATAAAGGAGCACATATAAAACTTATAAATTTGATTTTAATACCATTTTGTTAACTGTATTTCAATGTAAATATTTTGCATTTTCCTTTGCAATCCCATGTCTTTTATTTTACGCATTTAAAAGCATCATTCTGAGAAGAGGTCTATGGCTTCACCAGACTTCCAAAGGGATCAATGGGACAAAAAGATTAAGAAACCATAGTATTAAGAGTGTTGTAGCATTACCTAGATGATCGGTAACTAACATAAGGCTTCATCCCCCCTTCCCCAAATCAACCCTGGTGAAACTGGATAGCTAGAGGAAATCTTGCATCTGGAAGGGCATAAGGATGGGGAGTGGAGTGGAAGATGACCTACAGTGCAACCGTCGGCAGGGCCCATCACCATTTTGAGATGAATAGCCAGCCACAGAAGCAGCCCAGGTGGCTGGTTTAGGCATAATCTTGAGGCATCAAAAAACTGCTGGCTGGTGGACAGATTCACAGCTAGGGTATTTTCTCACCCATCCTCTCCTTTTCTAAACCACCAAAACAAGTGGGTTGCAATCCTAGACCTATCAGTGGGATGCAAAATCAATTTAGACTGCCACAATCATCATTTGAGAAACTGAATTGGAACGGAATGAAATGGGAGAATAGAATGGGATACAGCCACAGGTAACTACAGCATTATTTCATGAAATGTTTGTTCCAGTTGGATTAGATAGCTAGATAGATTTTTATATCTACATCTAACAGAAAGCATGCCCCTTGTCAAGGGAGACAAGTTGGTCAGTCCTTGATAAAAACTAAAATATTAGTAGTTACCAATGGTTCTTACAGACTGATTGAGGTAAAAGAGCTCGAACAAGGAGGCTCAGAGTAATAGAAAGCAAACAAACAAGCAACAACAACAAATACAGACACAGTATTTGGGCATCAATCATGCAGGGCCTCCTAGAGTTGGGCTTTGAACAAGAGGTTCAAGATGGAGAGAAATGGGGTTTTATGGAGAGTAAAACAAAGATCTTCCAGGCAGGCACACAATATACTGTAGCTGAAATCACAAAGGAGTGAAAAAAGTCTACACTTGGAAATAGCAAGTAATTTATCCTGGCTTGTGCTGATCAAGTATTAAGAAGAGTGAGGAAGAAAGAGAAAATTGATGTAGGTTGTGGAATAAAAGATTAAGGAGTTCAAATTTTATATGCTAGGCAATAGGAAGTCACCAGAGTTTCTTAAGCAAGTAATTGACAGATTTCCATTTTACTACTTTGACATGGAGGAGGAAAAAACCCCACAAAATCACATTCACAGACTTCCATTTTAAGTCTGCCCTCATGAATAACTTAACATTTTCTGTTGTATTCGAGTCCTGAGGCACACCCAATTCTCTGATGGAAGACCTGGTGGAAGACACAGGAGCTTCAAGATTTCCATGACAATACATTTGGATTTTTGTTATCCTTCTTAGTAGATCTCAGTCTCCAAAAAAAATCATCCTAAAAAAGAGTGCTCTTAGAATTTTTTAATATAATCACTGACATACTAAAATGTCATGGTCAAGATGTTAGGCTTAACTAGTATTAATGCATCTTTGGCAAACTGAACATGAAAAAGTGTTCCTTGTCAGTCAATTAGGTTATTGTTTGCCTAATGATCTCAGGAGTCTTTATGTGAATTCTGAGGGAAAAATGTGAAGTGTGGTAGCTGTTGCTTTAAAAAGGCGTAATTGTACCTTATTAATGATTGCTACACATTTTATGATGTCTTCATAGTCCCATATTAAAAAGGGCCTACATATGAAAAGGAGCCCTGGTGGCACAGTGGTTAAGAGCCGCAGTTGCTAGCCAAAAAGTTTGGTGGTTCAAATCCACCAGCCGCTCCTTGGAAACCCCATAGGGCAGTTCTACTCTGTCCTAGAGGTTCGCTACGAGTCAGAATTGACTCAACAACAACAGGTTTGGTTTTTTTATATACGAAAACGTTTTGGAAATACATGGTGGTGATGGTTGCACAAAACTGTGAATGTAATTGATGTCACTGAATTGTATACTTAAAAATTATTAAAATGATAAATTTTGTTTTATATATAATTTACCACAATAAACTGTTTAAGATGCTAAAAAACAAAAAGCCCAGTTGTACAATACCTTGTTTTTTATTAGGTACAATGTTTAATATGAATATTAATTGGTAAGCTAAAATTGTCATTTAGTTTCACAATAAACCCTCTGAAATTATACTGTTTAATTGTGTATATATTTGTAATTGCAGTTTTAAGTGGGGAAATGTCCAAAGATTTCAGTAGATTCTCAAAGGAGTCTGTATTTTTAGAAATTTATGAAAAAAATTACTGTACGTTGATTTTAATTATTCCCTCCTCGTTTACAAGCTACTTTCTCACTTTCAAACAAGTGAGAATAAACAGTTGTCTTAGTTATCTAGTGCTGCTATAACAAGAAATACCACAAGTGGATGGCTTTAACAAACAGAAATTTATTCTCTTACAGTCTAGGAGGCTGGAAGTCAGAATTCAGGATGTCAGCTCCAGGGGAAGGCTTTCTCTTTCTGTCGGTTCTGGGGGAAGGTCCTGGTTATAAATCTTCCTCTGGTCTAGGAGTTTCTCAGCACAGGGACTCCGGGCCCAGAGATGCATTCCTCTCCTGGCACTTCTTTCTTGGTGGTATGAGGTTGCTCTCCTCTCTGCTCAACTGTCCCTTTCATCCCTCAAAAGAAATTGACTCAAGATACAATCTAATCCTGTAGATTGAGTCTTGCCTCACTAACATAACTGCCTCTAATCCTGCCTCACTTACATCATACTAAAACCAAAAAACCAAACCCATTGCCGTCAAGTGGATTCCGACTCATAATGTGAGAGGTTAGGATTTACAACACATAGAATAATCACATCAGGTCACAAAATGGTAGATAACCACCCAATATTGGGAATCATGGCTTCGCCAAATTGACACACATTTTGGGGTGGACACAATTCAATCCATAACATTCTACCTTTTGGCCCCCAAAAATTCATGTCCTTGCCACATGTAAAACACATTCACCCCATTATATCATCCCAAAAGTCTTAAATCAACTCCAAGTCCAAATTCTACCCTGGAGCAAAATTCCTCTTCATCTGTGAAATCTAGAATACAAGTTATCTGCTTCCAAAGTATAATGATGGAACAGGCTCAAAGTAGACATTTCCATTACAAATGGGAGAAATTGGAGGGAAACAAAGAGATAACAGGCACCAAGAAAGTCAACAGAACACATTACGCTAGCTCTCAAGGTTTGAAAATAATCCTCTGTTCTCTGAGACAATTTATTAAATGACCCTGCCCTCCAGACTCTGGATGTTGGCCACACTCTCTGGATTCTGGGTGGAGGCCCCTTAGCCCTGGGCTTCAGCTCAACCTTCTAGGCCCAATGGAACAGCAACTCTGCTCCCTTGGCTTTGGGTGGCCACATTCTTCTACTCTACCTGAGTGGCGACTTTATCCACTCAGCCCCAGCAGGCCCCGTTCTTTTGCCCCTTGGGCATGGTAGCCCCACCTCTCAGCATTGGGGAGAGGATTTGGCCTCATCCCGCTGGCACTCATGAAAGGCAGTTCCACACTCTGGAACTGAGCCGGTGAACATCTGACTCTTTGAAACCTAGGAGGCTGTGGCCCCACCCTTTGAGACCCAGCAGGCCGTGGTTCCACCTTTTGAGACCTCAGAAGTCGTGGCCATACCCTTTGAGACTGAGGCAGTTCTGCTTCCTGTGTTCCTTGTCTCTTCAGCTTCTGCTTCCTGGTTCCTTGGCCTCTTGGCCCTTCATCTCCTCAGGCTTCTTGGGCCAGCCCAGCCTCTGCCCTGCACAGGCAAGTGTTACAAAGCTTTTTAGCTCTACTGATAAGTGCCCAGAGGCACTCTGCCAATAAACCTCAACGGAAAGGCACTCAGCTCTCTTGCTCTGGAGTCAGCAAGCCTAGCTCCACTGATAATTGCCTAGAGGCACCTCACTCAGCCAGGAAGCCTCCTGCGCAGAGGCACTCAGCTCTCTCCCGCTGTGGGTCAGCTCCTGCACCATCTCGTGCTGGTCTCCTGGTTCTGCTGCTGCTGCTTCTTGCCTTCTGCGCCATCTCCGGTATTACAGGTCTCCTCATTAACTTCTGAGCCCTCACCAGAATTGTCTTTGAAGTCCATAATTCCACCAACAATCTCTTCAAGGCAATCTAGGCTTTTACTATTAAAAAAAAAAAAACCCACTGCCGTCGAGTCAATTCTGACTTATAGTGACCCGATAGGACAGAGCAGAACTGCCCTATCAAGTTCCGAAGGAGGAGATGGTGCATTCGAACTGCCAACCTTTTGGTTAGCAGCCATAGCTCTTAACCACTACACCATCAGGGTTTCTACCACCACTATTAGGGACTTTAAAACTCTTCCAGCTTCTACTCGTTACTCAATTCCAAAACCACCTTCACATTGCAGGTAACAGAGAAGCATCCAACTCCTGGAATAATCACATCAGATTATAAAATGGTGGACAACCACACAATACTGGGAATCATGGCCTAGTCAAGAAGACACACATTTTTGGCAGACACAATTCAATCCATAACAACAGTAAACAATGTGTCAAAAACTAAAAGAAATAAAAAGGAGCCTATATACATATTCATTACTTTCCTTTTATCTTTCATCCCATAAGTAGTAGATGTAGACATTATGATTGTATATTTTCCAGATTTTAGTCCAAAAAATTTAGAGTAACTTTATCTCTCTCTATCCTCTAACCTGGGAGTTTGATCAGAAATGGATATTAAATGGTTTGAGATTATTTTCTTGGAAAGCTATTTATTTATTTATCATATACAAAACCAAAACCAAACCTGTTGCTATCAAGTCAATTTTGGTTTTTTTATCATAATAATATAGTACATACAAATAATTTTAGATGTCAAAGAGCCTCTAACAAAAATACAGTAGTCTCTTGATGCCTCTCTCTCCAACTCCTCACCCCTGTGCCCAGAGAAAATCATTTTTAGCTTGTCGGTGGTGGTGTTGTCTTTTACTTCAATATTTTAAAATAATATACACGGCCGGTTTCTCAACCAGAGTCACTGTTGAGGAGATCAATGTCATTCTAATTCCTGTTATTTTCATGTGACCTATCTTTCTTTTACAAGAATATTTTAAGATATTTTTCATGAGTTGTGCTGGGCACTCCTATCGTTCAGTTTGGGGAGTATTCTTGTATTTCCTCCTAGCCATTTTCTCCATTCTTTTTTTTTTTTTTTTCTGGAACTTCTATGTGTCAGATATTGAACCTCTGATTTTTCTTAACTTTTTCTCCTCATGTCCATCTCCATTTCTTTTCGTTCAGTTTTCAGGAAGATTATCTCACTTTTATCTTCCAAAGCTTCCACTGAGTTTTTCATATTTACTTTCATATTTTTAATTTCCTTTTTTAATTCTCTGATTGTTCCTTTAACAGTATCCTCTTCTTGTTTTATTTGTGCACTATTTCTCTGATGTTTTCTTTGAAGTTTTCTTCCTGCACTTTCTCTGATTTTTTTTCTTCCTGAGTTCTGCTTTTTCTCTCATTGCTTGCTTTGTTCTCTTTCTTGCTTGCTGGAGACTGCCCTCAAATATCTGATTATTACTGGCTGTCTTTTCATGTTCAAGAGTTAGGCACCAAGAAATTGACTGGCATCTGTTTGTGCAAGGATGGGGTTGTATGCTGGTGGGCTACACTGCAAGGCTAGAGAGAGGCCAGTTGACTTTTTACTTGTGTATCCTCCCTGTCAATATCAGTACATCTTTCCACTGGGGTTGTTTATTTTCTCCATAGAAGGAGATTCCAGTCTCTTCTTCGGGAGATCAGGGGGTAGTATGGGAGGATAAATAAAATGACTGCTGGTGTTGTGGAACTGGGGGCAGGGGGGAGCAATGGGGTTCTCACCATTCAGAATGTACCTATTCACTTGGTAACACTGCTTTCAGTCTGCTACCCCTGGTAGCGCAATGGTTAGGCACTCACCTGCTAGCTAAAATGTTGGTGGTTCAAATCCACCTAGTGGCTCTGTGGGAGAAAGGCCTAGAAATCTGCTTCTGTAAAGATTACTGCCAAGAAAACCTTATGGGACATTTCTGCTTTGTCATATGGGGTCACTATGAGTCAGAATCAACTCTATGGCACCCAACAACAACATCCCCTCTCACTGTCATCCATGCCTGGTGTCCATAATATAGAAGCTCTAGTTTGGCCAATCCACAGAATAACGTTCAGTTTCCTACTGGGGTAGAGTAAAGAAAGCACTCCACGCAGATTGGAAGTGAAGAGCAGTGGGTTTGTAGAGCCTACCTCCAACTTCTAAACCTTTCCCAGGTTCTAGAGAGCACATATGCTTGCTTCAGGTTATCACTCTTCACATGTACACATATATATACACACAGTCACTTAGATGTGAACTTCCTCCCAACTATTACATCATTTATGATTTCTCCATCTTTTTCTGTTTTCATATTTTATTTGAATTAAATATCTCCTAGTTTCATTAATGATGAAATTTGTGTTTTTGTTTCTCATTCTTGTTATTTTGCAGGGATGATTTTTGGAGGCAAGTGGTTAAATGATGTCTTTATTAAGCTATCTTGAGACAAAAATGTCCTAGAAAGTGACTGAAGAATAGATAATTTTTGTGATTAGTGTGGACTGCTGAGGTTTTACAACAGCACTGTTCAATAAAAATATATAAGATCATGGAACCATTCTATTCTGGCACTGTCTAATATGGTAAACACTAGTCCCATGTGACTACTGAGTACCTGAAATGTAGTTAGTGCAACTAAGGAACTGAAATTTTTAATCTTGTTTGGTTTTAATTAATTTAAACTTTAACTTAATAGCTACTTCTGGCTAGTGGCTACCTTATAGGACAGTGCAGTTTTAAACAGTAAATAAGTTAAGAAGTCAAGTCAAGACTCCAGACCAGACGTATGGCCATTTCCAATCTGCCTACAGAGTTGTTCTTTTCTCACTCAGATAATTACTGCAAATTCCAAAGTACACAGTTTTAATACCCTATACTTCTACAGCATTATGGAGATTGTTCTATGCTAGAAGTTCTACATGTCATCCCTCGTATCTATAGAAGAAATGTCAAAAATGCTCCAATGGAATATCTAATTATTTTTAAGACTTTTTGGGTAAAACCTACCAGAACTGATTTACTACAAATGGACTCTCCTACTGTATAAAAGTATTGTGTATGTGTTAATTAAATTTTACATGACATTTGCTAAAAAACCTTTTTAGTCAGAAAATAGTTAATATTAAGCCTTCTGTCTTAATTACCTAGTGCTGCTGTACAAAAGATATTCCAAGTGAATGACGTCAAAGACCAGGAATTTATTTTCTCATTTCTGGGGGCTAAAAGTCCAAATCAGGGTCATGTCAATTCCTTCTGTGGGCCTCTCTCCTAGTTTCTGGTGACTGCTGGCAATCCTTGATGTTCCTTCCTTTTAGACTTTCCTTATATGGCATTTGTCTTCCCCTCTGTGGCTATTCTGATTTTTTTTTTTTTTTAACATTGATTATATATTTTTTTATTCATGAACAATTTTAACATGTGACTTACATGCATATTCCAGAAAAGATAAAGGGCTCAGTCCTGTTTGAGCACTATGTTGATTCCAAGCTAGCCTCTTACTTTCACCAGCCTGGGAATTTGGACTCCAGCATCTTAGACACATACCTCCTAGCACTGTAATCAATCCTTCCTAGTATACTACATGGACCCCTCTTCCTTTAGAGGTCACTCTTCTATTCTTCCTCAGTTCTTTGGGAGACCTCACCCATAGATGGCTCCCCCTATCCCTACCAGCAGAGAAGGGTCAAATTGGTATCTTCTGGTCACCTCCATCTCTGAAACTTTTGAGCCGTATATCCAACTCCTTTTTAGATTTGTTTCCACATGCATTGCAGACACAATATACTCAGTGGGTCCAAACTGAGCCTGTTATCTTTATACCAACAATTCCCATTCAAGTTCTGTTCCCTATGTCCCAATCCAAGGAAATCTCATCACCAACTATCTTGTTTATATTCTGATATTTTTATAAGACACCATTCAATAGGAGCCACCCTACTCTGGTATGCCCTCATTAACATAATAAAAGAAACCCCTTACTTCCAAATAGGGACATATTAAAGGTACAAAGGTTAGGACATTTCTTTTTTGGGGATACAATTCAATCTATAACAGTCCTCTTACAGCCAATTATTCAAGAATGTTTTGTTCTCTGAGGTTCGTCCATATTCACTATCATAAAAACTTAAAATTTGAATATAGAAGGAAAATCATCCTTTGTTAAAACCAAGAGGCATACATCTACAGCATCCTAAAGCAGTTTAAAATCACTGAGACATAAAATTAAGAAAAGGAAAAACAGCACAGGTCCATTTTGAGCTCAAAAGAGTTAATAGACCTTTTCTGTAGAGTCTAATTCTCCTGTTAACAAGTAGTGAGTAGGTTTCAGAGAATCGTAAGTAACAAAGAGCCTGTGCTGAGTCTTTGCTGAGTAACCCCCAGTAGTTCCTGTCCATAGAACTAAACTGTCCATGGAGACACCAGTAAAAGCTGAAAACCACATTACATTATTTCTAACAGATTTCCCCAGGGGATGATACAGGGTGAAAGAGTCATCAATGATGAAACAACCATACCAGAGGCCTGCTTCCTCTGTCTAAACTACTGGCTCGGGACATCCAAATTTGCAGTTTGTTGAAACGTAAATTGGAATAATGCTAAGCCAGCATTTCTATCAAATTGATTGCTCCACACTTGGAGGGACATGAAAAATTACCCTTTTATTTGTAATAGGAAAATCTGATCCTCTGATAGGATTATATCCATGGACTCCTAACTACATTAGCTATTCTCCAGTAAAAAGTTCTAATCATGCTTCAGTTGTTTACAATTATCATTTTTGATACAAAGGTAAACAAAAATACCAAAGAATCCTTTTTGCATTGCCAATACCTGGTAGTGTCTGTTCTGATCTGAGTCTATGTAAGATATGTGTAAAAACAGAAAAACCAAATACTTGTTAACGAAAAATAAACCAAACCAGTTGCTGTCAAGCCCATTTCGACTCATAGCGACCCTACAGGACAGAGTAGAACTGCCCCACAGGATTTCCAAGGAGCGACTGGTAGATTCGAACTGCCAGTCTTTTGGTAAGCAGCCGAGCTCTTAACCATTGCACCACCAGGGCTCCTAAATATTAGTTAGTGTCTGCAATTGAGAATATTACCAAATACATGAACTTTGGTTTCATTAAAAAAAAAAAAAAAACTATTGTTCTATAGTGAAGAATAATAATTGTGTAGTCTAAATAAAGGTCTGTGCCTAAATCCCAGATGTCAGCAAAATGTGGCCTAACCCTGGATCCCTATGCAATGTATGTGATGTGTAAATCAAACACACTTGTAAAACCCAAGTGTTCTCCGTGTACTCAGGGGTACTAATGACTTTAATAAGAGTGAAACACTGTGCTTAAAGCAAACTGATTGACCTTGACAACAGAAGTGTAAACAGGAGTCTAATGAATATTAATTTTTCTTCTTTCCTGCATTAGCTGTAGCTGTTGACTGATTAGCTCTGACACCTACATGGTCAAATTAACAAGCACATTTATTTGTAAGACACTTTCCATTGTTTATGATATCAAAATTTTTCAACCTTGGTAGGTTATTAACAGTGTTTTATCATCTTTTCTTAGAAATCTACCAGATTACCATTAAAACAATCATATTGGCTCCCATATTGTAGAAGATGCACATTTTGGAATGGATGCATATAGTTCTAATAACTTAGGTAGGAGTTTCAGAGGCTAAATCAAAATGTAACAATTATTCCACTATTAGACTTACACATGGATTAAGTATCAGCAGCGTTGATACAAGGGTAGGTTTGACATGTCCAGAGCTACCGTACTAGACTAAGTGCCACTTCCCATTGTGCCCTTGCCATCTGTATAATGACATCAAAGGAGAGAAGGCAGGAACAGATGGCACCAATGGCATACAAGAGCGAAAGTCACACCCACAGCATGCTGCTGAGTAATGAAAGTGAAGCGATGCACAGGCAGAAAACAGAAGAAAATTAAGAAAGGGTCATGGCGGAGCTATGAACTGCTTAGCCCCCACCATCACTGCAAGAGCAGCTTGCCCTACCCACTCTCACCTCCCTTATTATGGAAAATATTCTTCTACCATGCCCAACATGTGCTTCTAGCATAGACTGTCATCTTTTTGCATGACCCTGACCTCTCTGGCCATAGTTGATTATGTCAGGAAGTCAGCACCTGATCCAAGCTGGGCCCGCATGGCCCAGAATTTGAACTGGGTATTAAAGGCATTTCCTCCCCAACGGTGGTGAAAGATACAAGACAAAAAACTTTCGAGCTGTCAGTAGTCATGTCTCCAGCCATGAGACAACATCGGTCTACAGTTAGAATCATATCAACATGAAGTGAGAAGCAAAGGCAGGAGATAGTTGAGACTGGGTTTCAGAGGTTAAAAACCTCTGTAAGAGAATAAAGATGGATTTCAGATGTAACTGTTTTTTTGCTCCCTACTTATGCTGGTAAAGGCGCAAATGTTTACAGCCACAATAAAACTGTCTAAAAACTCTAGTATCCAACTTGGCATCAATAGCCAAGACTAGCCAGAGCAGCACCTCAATCACTTACTTCCCTTATCTAAGCCTGTAAAAGAAGCAATGCTGTTTGACAATTAGCCATTTTTCCCACAATAAGGGAAGCCATCTTGGTTCTGCCCAATAATTCCTGCCTCTTCTCCCAATCTCAGCCCATTCAGAAAACTTATTCAGGATCCTTAAATGCTTCCTTTGTCAATCCTCTAGATCTCACGGAAGCCAGAACACTACCACAAACTTACCCTTAGAGATCATAGC
This sequence comes from Dugong dugon, assembly GCA_030035585.1. Taxonomy (NCBI): domain Eukaryota; kingdom Metazoa; phylum Chordata; class Mammalia; order Sirenia; family Dugongidae; genus Dugong; species Dugong dugon. The sequence continues at coordinate 11,511,584 of CM057480.1, read as the reverse complement.
ACATCGCAGGGATGGTTGGTTCTTTTTTGCAGGCATAATGTGGGTTACCTCTGCATAGAGAATTGGAACTGGGGAGAGAGAGTGGGCAAGAGAGAAATTCAATGAATCTATATTGATTAGTTTATAGTAATGATAATGACATTGTAATAATGATAATAAGTGCTAGTTCTCTTGAAATGCTTTACATATATTAATTCATTTAATTCTGGGAACTACCCTATAGGTAGGCACTAAAATTATTTTATAGATAAGGAAACTGAAGCACAGACAGATTAAATTGCTTAAGGTCACATGACTAATAACTGGTGGATTCCAGATGCTAACCAGGTAATCAAGGGTCTGTGTTCTTAACCAACATACCCTACTGTGTCTCATACAAGGTAAACGTTATTACTGTATTAGTCATATTATTAAAATTAAGCTAATAAAGATTTGAGAATTTCTCTAGGTTTGGAAAAGTGTGCACCAAAACATTAACAGTGAAAATCAATACAAATATTGGGGGTTATTTTTATTTTATGTATTCTTTTGTTATTAGAACTTTTTTTTCCAAATGGACATCTTTTGCAATAAGAACAAAATGCCGTAAATTTTCAAGGTAACACAGTTCAAACTATCTTATGGGACTTACTATACTGTTACAAGGGAACGTTCTGCACAAGCAGCAGCTTCCTTTCTAACTGGTAATTGGGTGGCTCCATTCTATGGTGATCCGAAGCAAGGGTAAACTTTTGCAGTGGTATAGCACTCCTCGCCCCTCCCTGCCCCAGCACAGTATACAATGTGAGAAGGTATATGTTACTAAGTAAATGTGACGATGTCCTGCGTATAATGAGGTTGGTTTATAACTGATATCTCTAAAGAATCTACAAAGTGTGGGCCGTGAACATTTTCTCATGGTACAGTGAATACAATATCTGTCATTTCTGTAGAGAAAATTACATTGTCTGAGAACAGTCATGCCTAAGAAGACCAGCATGGATTGGCAGCATGATACTATGCAAAGACACGAGACTGAGGATCTTGAGCCTGAGACTGGGGGACAAGAGGTAGTTTACCCAGTTAGAGAAGGTTTTAATCCCAAATGTACCTTAAATTGTGTGATCTTAGGCCTTTAGTGTTCTTGCAAATGGTTTCCAATTTTAAAATTATAATATTCCATGATTACATGTTAATATAGTTGGTCATATCTATGGGATTCACTCTGATACTTTTGATTAAAAGTGAAATTTCCTAATTATTCAAAAACTGAAATTTCCCATCTTTTGGACAGATGTATAACACTCCCTCAGGAGACAGGCTGTTATAGCTACTGAAATGTGTTCATCTAAATGAAAGTCAAGTATACATATCCAAGAAGGCAGGGCTAGCTGTTGGGGGTGACCTATGAGATGGGAATTTCAGGCTTGTTACCAACAGCACAATGCATGTCAGCTTTCAGCTCACATACTAAAAGCAGCATTTAATACTGATAGCTTCAAGTCAATGCTTTCTGACATGGATTCTAGCAGAAAAGAAAACAGACCAGTATAAAAATTAATTTCTGCCTAAAGATAGTTCATTTGGGAATGGGATGGCCTAAATCTAAAAAGTTTATCTATCCTTCCAAACAGATGACTATGAGTAGAAGGAATGATAGTTCTCAAAACTTCTGGGCAGGGGAAAGGGGTGCAAGGGAACTCTTTGGGGTGGGGAAAATGCTTTATTTATTTATTATGGTGGTGTTTAAAAAAAAAAAAAGCAAACTAATTGCTGTTGAGTGGATTCCAACTCATGGCAACCCCATGTGTTTCGGAGTAGAACTGCTCCATAGGGTTTTCAAAGCTATGATCTTTTGGAAGGAGATTGCCAGGCCTTTCTTCTGAGGCATCTCTGGGTGAGTCTGAGCCTCCAACCTTGGAGTTTGTAGCCCAGCACTTAACCATTTGCACCACACAGGGACTTATGTGGTGGTGGTTAAATGAGTATATACATTTGTCAAGTCATCAAACTGTATAATTAACTTAGATTCATTTATTATATGACAATGATATTTCAATAGAGTTGATTAAAAAAAAAAAACTCGTAAGGACATGTTGTCAGCAACCACAAAAGGATTCTTTCTTGTGTCACAAATTAAAGTTTCTAAAAGGCTTAACTCTAAAATATGCTTACCTTTCAGCTCAGAAATTCCACCTCAATAACTTATCCTCATAAGGAAATACTGAGGACTAAAATTTATCTTCAAGGATGTTCATTGCAAAGTTGCTTATAGTACAAACAAAAAGACACAGCACAAATGTCCAACGACATGGAATGGCAGCCTGGTGAACCAATCAAGGGCAGGGACTCCAAGGCCAGGATGCTCAGTTCAAACCCTAACTCAGTTACTTAGTAGCTGGAGACCTCAGGCAAATTTCTAAATCTCTCTCGACTTTGTTTCCTCATCTTTAAAATGAAGTTAGTAATCATACCTACCTCATGGGGTGGTTATGAGGCCTAATTAACTTATTATTTAGAACATGCTTAAAACAGTGCCTGGCACATAGCAAGTGATAAATATGCCATCATTGACATGAACGAAGTGTTTTCTACATATATTAACAGAGTTCTAGCCTAACAATGGTTTATTTTAATATAATTTTCCCCCATTGGGTCTATGTTAATACAGTGATTTTATGCTAAATGGATTTGAATTTTAGTGATAAAAATAACAAATTATTTTTATAAGAGCAGTAATTTTATATTTGTAGAACTTTCTTCTATAGCATTCTAAGCACTATTCTCTGTAGAATAGTTATATTTTCTAAGAAAGGGGGCCATGTAAAATTATATGTGAGTTTTTTGATAATGGAAGAATCAAGCAAAAATGAATATAAATGGTTATTATAAGGGGAGGAAGGGAACAAGGTAAAGATGAAAGACATGAGAGCTAAGCTTCTCTGAATGCAATTAAAAAATATATTAATTATCTTTTAGGTGAAAGTTTATAAAGCAAATTAGGTTCCCATTTAACAGTTTTTATACAAACTATTCCATGACATTGGTTAAAATTGTCACAATGTGTCAGCATTCTCATTATTTCCATACTGTTTGTTCTGTTTCCACTGATCTAACCTCCCTTTTGCCTTCTCCTCTTTGCTTTTGGGTAAATGTTGTCTGTTTGGTCTCATTCTGAAAGCAATTTGATTGATAGATTTGTCTTTGAACCCAAGCAAATTTTTTATGTAATAAAAAACAAAAGTAACAAAAAACATTTCAATTTCTAAAAAAATTAAAAACGAAATGAAATAAATGAACATAACTGTGTGTCAAGTTGTGGGCTTAACCAAAATAGAAATTATTTCAATGACTTTATAACTGTATGTTGTTGTTAGGTGCCATCAAGTTGTCTCCAACTCATAGTGACTCTGTGTATGACAGAACCAAATGTTGCCTGGTCCTGCACCAACCTCATAATAGTAGGTATGTTTGAGCCCATTGTTACAGCCACTGTCACACTATCAATCCTTCTTGTTGAGGGTCTTCTTCTTTTTCACTGACCCTCTACTTTACCAAGCATGATGCCCTTCTCCAGGAACTGGACCCTCCTGATAACATGTCCAAAGTGAGCAATACAAACTCTCATCATCCTTGCTTGTAGGGAATATTCTGGCTGTACTTCCTCCAAGATAGATTTGTTAGTTTCTCTGGCAGTCCATAGCATATTCAATATTCTTTGCAAACATCACAATTCAAATGTGTCAATTCTTCTACGGTTCTTTTTCATTGTCCAGCTTTTGGATGCATATGAGGTGACTAAAAAGACCATGGGTTGGGTCAGGTATACCTTAGTCATCAAAGTGACATCTTTGCTTTTTATGATTGTAAAGAGGTCTTTGGCAACAGATTTTTCCTACATAATACGTTGTTTGATTTCTTGATTGTTTATCCAAGTAAAATGAAATCCTTGACAATTTCAATATTTTCTCTGTTCATCATGATGTTGCTTACTAGTCACGTTGTGAGGATTTTTGTTTTCTTTGTGTTGAGATGTAATCCATTAAAACTACATATATGTACATATTTGATTATACATCCTTAGTGTATCTTTAGTGGGACAGAAAGATCTGTGAGGAAATCAAGCTGTTTTTAGTAATCATATTGTTAGTAATAAAATTGGTATAATTATTTAGGAATTACATATTGTTAGGATAAAACAAAGACATAATTATATTAACGTCATTAGAAACCAAGGTTTTCAGCATGAGAAGTTGTTGTTAGATGTCGTGGAGTCAGTTTTGACTCATAGCGATCCTATGTACAATGGAACAAAACACTGCCCAGCCCTGTGCCATTCTCACAGTTGTTGTTATGCTTGAGCCTATCATTGCAGCCACTGTGTCAATTCATCTCATTGAGAGAGACACAAATATATTATCAAATAAGTTACATGAAAATTCTAAATTTATGCTGGCATATCAGTATGAACTCCTGATGTATTTTTCTTAGGGGGGAAAAAAAGAGTATTTCCTAGTCCCTGATGGGCCAGTGGTTAAGAGCTCGGCTGCTAACCAAAAGGTCAGTAGTTCAAATCCACCAGCCACTCCTTAGAAGCCCTACAGGGCAGTTCTACTCTGTCCTGTAGGGTCACTATGAGCAGGAATCAACTTGACAGCAACAGGTTTTTTTTGTTTGTTTTAGGTCTATCGAAAGGACCTAGAAACAATCACCAACTCTGTGGTAATGAGCACACTTAGTGCCCAGATCATGGTTTCTGAATACCATTCACCACTAAAAGGAAACAGCTCCATACAGAAATGACTGATTCCAGTCTTGAGGCAGAGTAAGTACAAAATCAGCCTAGAACTCCTTGTTATGCCAGAAAGCAAGAAAGCTATCAAAGATACTAGAAAAGGGTCAAAAAGAAGAAGCCAACTTGAAGGGACTCTAGGTAAAGATGGAAAAATCTGTGCATAAAACCTATTTCAATGAATTGAAGTACATCAAATTTATTAAAATCTATGAGTTTCTAATAATGTGCAAAAATGTAAAACCTCCTTGGTAGCTTTTTGAAGATGCTAGGGAACCACTCTTTCTTCTGATAACTAATAAATGGAAGGAGAAAATCAAGCACTTTTCCTATTTTTGTTGTATAAATTGTTACTTCAGGGTAACTAACGGAGAACTTAATGATAGATGGATCAGGCTGACAACACATGAACCTATTTGTCTCTCCAATATCATTAAAAAGAGAGAGAGAGAGAGAGACAATCAAACATTAAATGTCTCCTGATATGATACAATAGAACTCAGAACCATCCATAAAATATTCTTGCAAAAAAAACTGAATCTGACCAAACATCTAGGTCTAATTATCACTTTATCAGAAACCCAGGGGCTAGAGTACCATGTTTCACAATAACACAGGGATAAACAGTAAATCCAGAAAGTGGAAAACTCTACATGACAAATGAGCTGGTTCTTCAATAAATAAATGTTGTTGTTGTTAGTTGCCACTGAGTCAACATCCAATTCATGGTGACCCCGTGAATGCAAAGTAGAACTGCTCCATAGAGTTTACAAGGCTGTGACCTTTTGGAAGCAGACCTCCCAGGCCTGTCTTCTGAGGCACTTCTGGGTAGGTTCAAACCACCAACCTTTTGGCTAGTAGTTGAGCACTTAATTGACTGCACCACCAAGGGAATCCTAATAAATAAATAGCAAGCCCCTACCCCCCAAAAAGTGGGAGAATCTATAAATTTAATAAGCCTTAAGAGCTATAGCAACATTCAGAATGTGTAGTTATTGTTGCATCTTGAACAGCAACAACAACAAAGAAAACAACTATCAAGTAAAAAGTAAAGACAGCTGGAGTAATTTGAACAATGGCTAGATATCTGATGATATTGAGGAATTACGGTTATTTTTATTATAGGTATGATAACAGTCATGTGGCTTTGTTTTATGTTTTTTTAAGAGTTCTCTTTTAACGATACATACTAAGTTACTTATAGGTGAAATAATAGAATGTCTGAATTTTGTTTAAAAATAATCCAGGTTGGGGAACAAGGATAAAAAGTAGGTGGGGTTATAGATGAAACAAACTAGGTCATGTGATAATAATTATTGAAACTGAGTGATGGGTTCATGAAATTTATTATAGTAATCTACTTTTGGATATGTTTGGAAATTTCTATAATAAAAGGGCACTACCTTCTCCTGATTCCTAATCTTGTTTTTTTAGATTCTTTATTCTTTTTAAACTGTTTCTGGTTTCAAATGGAGGTTTTTAATTAAATTGTTGGATAAGATTTCTTACAACTGAATCAAAACAAGATAACGGAATGGGGTGGGGGAGTAGGGAGTCACAGGTCTATTAAACTTAAAACTCTGCTACCTGCCAAGTAATAATATATTACTAGATAATTACTTGTGTCCTCACTTCTGTTGGACTTCAAATGAAGTTGCATTTCTTCAATTTGCTGCCAGTGGATAATAGTGTGTGATGAATGTCAAGCATAATTAAAATATAGCAGAGCACAAGGAGAGACATTGTCAGGAGCCAATGAATACAGTGCTGCTCTTCATCCAGTAGAAAACTGTGCCACAGGCACAGATGCTGCATTTGACTCAAAGGGATTTACAGAGAAGGGAAGCAATTTCACAATACAATATAACCCTGTTCATTTCATCTCCTGGCCCTTATTACCTGGACTACTTGGAGAGTCTCTCACCTGTTTTCCTTGCTCCAGACTCTTTCTCTTTAATCCTTCCTGTTCTCCTAAAACTTGCCCAACTCAGACCCTGCTCTTTTGCCTACTCAGCCCTGCTCCCCAGCCCACTCAGGTCAAGCACCTTCCTTCATGCTGGCATTCAAAGCCTTCCACCAACTGGCTCAACCTTTGTTTCTAACCCTGGATCCAGCTACTCTCTTTCCTGCCTTCTGAGCCCCTGGCACAGGGGCTACTTTTTTTCTGATCACAGCTGAACTTCTCTTTTAGAGTTGCCACCTAGTTATACTGACTGTTGCCACTCATACTGCCCCCACTTAATCTTTGTTGTTAGGTGCCATCGAGTCGATCCTGAATTCTAGCGACCCTATGTACAACAGAACGAAACACTGCCCGGTCCTGCACCATCCTCACAATCATTGCTATGTTTGAGGCGATTGTTGCTGACACTGTGTCAATCCATCTCCTCAAAGGTCTTCCTCCCTCTCGCTGACCCTCCACTTTACGAAGCATGATGTCCTTTCCCAGGGACTGGTCCTTCCTGGTAACGTGTACAAAGTACGTGAGACGAAGTCTTGCCATCCTTGCTTCTAAGGAGCATTCTGGCTGTACTTCTTCCAAGACACATTTGTTTGTTCTTCTGGCAGTCCATGGTACATTCAATATTCTTCATCAACACCATAATTCAAAGGCATCAATTCTTCTTCAGTCTTCCTTATTCATTGTCCAGCTTTCACATGCATATGAGGTGATTGAAAATACCATGGCTTGGGTCAGGCGCGCCTTAGACCTCAAAGTGACATCTTTGCTGTTGAACACTTGAAAGAGGTCTTTTTCAGTTAATATAAAGGCCATAAAAAATCCAAAAAAAGAATCCTCTCCATCCTTAGATTCATGTCACTCCCTACCTCAAGGCTTGCCATTAAGTCATGTATAGATACATACTCAACTTTCTCCTTCAAATTCCAAAGCCATCTGTAGTTCCCTCCTACTTATATCACCTTCCTTATATTCTTTTTCTCTGTCAGCTCCTTCTTTCTAGTCAAGCTCGCATTTTACCCGTACTTGCCAGCTCCACAGATTCTTCACTCTTAGTAATAATGACTTGTCAAGTGTGTGTCTCCCCAACTAAACCGTAAGTATTGTACCTCAGGGGCTACCTTCGTCATTTTCACATTGTAATCCCAGTGCCTGGAACAAGAGACTCAACAAATATTTTCAATGAATGAACAAATAGAGTAAATCTTCTTTTATAACTTTATTTTTATCCAATTCTTAGATATATATATTTTTCTCCCCGTGTTAGTGCATCCCTACCCTAGGTCAGGAATAGTCTTTTTCTTTCCTTTCCTCATTAAAAAACCTTTCTTAAATTCATGGTTTCCTTACACAAAACTTTTAAAACAGAGTATGCTGAAGTCTAACAATCCAAAAATATTTCAATAGAGTATCTGCTTTTCCTCACATATCCATATCAAAGCTCCAAAATAGGAAAACTGTAAAATAACTAAATGTTTAGGGCTGGGGGGAGTTAAATCTAATCCTAGAAATTTATATGTTTATTAAACAGGCAAACTATAGCCTGTGGGTGAAATTCAGCCTGTAAAGTATTTTTTGTAAAGTTTTATTGGAACATGGACACACCCATTCATTTACATATTGCCATCTGCTTTTGAACTACAGTGACAGAGTTGAGCAGTTACAACATAAACCATATGGTCCACACAACCTAAAGAATTTACTATCTGGCCCTTTACAGAAAAAGCTTTCTGACCGCTGATATAAAAGATTGTTTTTTACAGAGAATGATGCAGAAAGGATTTGTGTCAAGTCCCACTAGGAAGACATCCCTAGAGCACACAGTCTGAGCTCTACAATGAATTTTTTGCAATGCCTAGTGAACCTCCAGGTAAACCAAACCAAACCTGTTGCTGTCTAGTCAATTCTGACTCACGGCGACCCCATGTGTTAAGAGCAGAACTGCTCCATATGGTTTTCTTGGCTGTAGTCTTTATGGAAGCAGTTTGCCAGGCTTTTCTTCTGCAGCACCACTGGGTGGGTTCAAACTGTCAAAACTTTAGGTTAGTAGCCCAGAGCAAATCTTTTGCACCACCTAGGGACTTGAACCTTCAGATAGGAAGAAAAAAAATTTAAGCTGAATGTCCCAAGGAAAAGATACACACCTAAAAAAAATTCTACTACCAGAAAACAGCAATAACAACGGAGATGCTCTGTTTACTGTTGGGGTAAACGCAAGAAAAAAGTGTCCAGAAGAAATCATTCTTTTTTTTTTTTAAGAAGAAATTCTGAAACCGAGATTACAGCCAGCTGAGCTGCACCTGAACTGATCATCTGAAAGCTTCTTTTTGATGTTAAACTGGTGGTTGTTTGGTGATAAGCTGGCTGATGCTCAGAGCCACAATTATGAAATGCAGGAACATAAGGAAGTGATAAACAGAGGATGGGAAGTGCAGAGGGGGCATACAGCTGGGTGCCCTGGGGCAAATCAGTTCACCAACAACTCTAGGCTCCGTTAGCCCACGTGTGAGGTGAAGGATAATAATACATAAATACTGATATATGCAAATATATGCAAAAATTTCTGGCATAATAAAACAAATACATCCTTGGCTAGACTGAGTAGCGGAACACTATCATCTATCATGAAGGGTTTTGTGAGAATCATGCATACTGACAGAGTAGGCACTCTGTAAATAGTAGTGATTATTTTAATAGTAAGAGTACATGTAAATGTCCATATAAACCAGACCAGTTGCTGTGGAGTTGATTCCAACTCATGGTGACCCCATGTGTGTCAGAGTAGAAGTGTGCTCTATAGGGTTTTCAATGGCTGATTTTTTGGAAGTAGACTACCAGAACTTTCTTCTGAGGCACCTCTGGGTGAACTGGAAATGCCAACCTTTTGATTAGTGGCCGAGCATGTTAACTGTTTGCACCACTTAGGGATGCCAAATGTCCATACATGGAGTTTCTTTTTTCTCAATTAACCATAGGCGTTTTCTTATGTGTGGGAGATGGTTATCCACAGTTATCTCCTAGAGATGACAGCTTGTCATTTTTTAGCACTAATCACCTTGGTATCCTTTTGTGAAACTGTCCTAGTGTTTCTGCCTCAATCATTATTTCTATGCCCCCTTTGTGACCTGGAAAGGAGCCCTGGTTAAGAGGTCAGCTGCTAACCAGAAGGTCAGTGGTTCAAACTCACCAACTGCTTTGCGGAAGAAAGATGTGGCAGTCTGCTTCTATAAAGATTACAGCCTGGAAACCGGGCAGTTCTACTCTGTCTTACAGGGTCACAAGGAGTCAGAATCAACTTGATGGCAAAAGGTTTAATGACCTGGAATTACCATCAGATTCTCTCCTCATACACAAAGTCACGTAGGAAAATGATGGCTCTGTGGAATTAGACAAACTGGTGGCATCACCTACTCCACAGTCTTTTCTGCTCTTCCATTAAGATGTTTTGTGATCTGTTCTGTTTGACAAAGACTTCCCTAGGAGGCCAAGGAGTTGTGCTTAGATGGCATTTGCCATTGCCCTTCTGTAGGTAGTAAGCTTTCATCCACTTATTTAACAAATATTTATTAAGGGCCTAGTATATGCCACGTATTCTTCTAGGATTTGAGTACCCAATAGTAAACATTAGTATTTCTTAAGGTAATGTTATCTGCAATAATGACTAAAACCCCAGATTTCATTGGTTTAAACCAACAAACGTGTATTTCTTGCTTCTGAATAGTCCAATCAGTGGGAAAAGGAAGGATGTGCTCTGCTCCACACAGTCATTCAGGAACCAGGTGATGGAGGCTCTGCCATCTTCTACAAATGACCTCCGAAAAGGTCCTGAGGTTTTATGGGCTAGCTGATTTTACAGGCCAGGTCTGGCAGGGGGACACCTCGCTTCTATCCAAATGCCATTGGCAAGAACTCAGTCACATGGCCCCCACGTGATACAGGGCATGCTGAGAAATGGTGCCCATGGCTGATGACCACTTCCTAGCAATGATTCTACGCTGTGGGAGGGGAGGAAGAATTTTTGCCACACAGCTCATCATGGTGCCACTCTTCCCTATGAAGGTGAGACAACCACTAACAATTCCATGCAGTAAATATTTGCGTGCGATCCCCGTTCTGAAAAAGCAAGCTTGGCAAAGATGGTGTAGAAGTTCACATTTTCTGTCCCAGAATGGCTCCCTGGAGAATTTTAGTAAGCCGTATAGAGCTCTCTGAGTGGAACCCATAGGTGCTTTCACACCAAAAAGCAGAAGAGAACAGATACACACAAAACAGAGGTTAATGGGGAGCTTAGTGTAACTTTGTTCTGCTACACTATTATGTTGTTTCTCTCAAACTTTTCCTTCTTGAATTTGTTACTATAATTTCAGTGTGTGCTATAAGTAACAAATAAATAAATAAATATCTGCTGGAGATTTGCTTGATCAACATCTGTCATGGTGTTTAATTATATGTTAACAGCAACCATCAAAGATGCATTAATGACTTTTGCAATCTTGAACTGTTCATCATGAAATTGTGTTGATCATGTAGTATTATGAAGCTTTTGCCAGGGATGAAAAAAAAAAGAAGTTTCCAACTATCACAGGAACTCTAGGTCCTAATTAAGCAATCAGATTCGACAAAGTGTATATTAAAAGATCACATACCTCGGGGGCATTGCAAAACAGAAGTCTGTTCTCTGAAAGTCATTACAATTTGTAGTGTCACAATACCACCATAAAATGTCCTAAATTCTAACTGAAAGTATCTCCAGTAGTAAGTAGAGAAAGTCTTAATCCTTTCACTGTAGGTCATTCAGTCTGAAAGGCATGCGTTTCCTTCTCGGCCCATGCATAATTTCACTGCTTGACAGTTCTGTCTGTTTCTACCTGTGTTGTCATTACTGTCATTGTATGCGATCGAGTTGATTCTGATTCATAGCGAACCTATAGGACAGAGTAGAACTGCCCCATAGGGTTTCCAAGGCTGTAATCTTTATGGAAGCAGACTGCCACATCTTTCTTCCATGGAGTGACTGGTGGGTTTGAACCTTCGACCTTTTGGCTAGCAGCCGAGAGCTTAACCACTGTACCACCAGAGCTCCTTACTACCTAACAATCCAAGCGTGTAATTATATCTTATGTTGCATTACACTAGGTAATGTTACTTGTTAGCTACAAAGATGAAAGGCAAAAAGATTTAGAAAAGAACACTACATTTATTGGAGGACGGTGGGTTTCAACAAGAGCAAGAGTGTCCCCTGAGGGTTTATAGAAAATTTGTGGTGGCATTTTTGGTTGTCTCAATTATCAGAAGGTATTACTGGCACTTAGTGAGCAGTAGCCAGAGATGCTAGATGACCTGTAATGTGCAGAACAGTCCCACATAACAAAAAGTTGCCCAGCCAATCACACAGCTTTAGCTTCACCCTAGACATCCATGAAGATGAAATATCTTCATCATCTGAGTCCAGAACCTATTAACACAAAGTACGTTTTTCGTGCAATTTTAACATTTACTGACTTTTCCAAGAATGTAACTGTCACGTAAATAGAAAAAATATTGCCCTTTCTTTTTTGTTCAGAACTTTACAAAGAGCTATTCATGTTCCTTACAGCATTGCCAGTTACAGTATTTGAATCACCAGTGCCATAGAATCATCACTGTAACCCTTGCATTGTATGGATTCTGATTTTAAGTGAGCATGTGACTACTTTGTTATGTTTTCTAGTATAGTCCATGCCCAGGCTTTCATGCTTTTTTTTTTTTTTTAGATTATAAAGTACTTTCCTTTATTTCTAGGTAGGTTTTTTTTTTTTAACCCATGAATTTCAGAAGACTGTTACAAAATATTTGTGGCATTAAGTTTGAGAGGATTAAGAACCACTGTTGTAGAACACTGTACGTTTCAGGATTGCAATAAGATCAAATTATAATAATAGCTACCATTTACTGACAGCTTACCCATGCACCAAGCAGTCTGCTAATCACTTTACAAATCCCTTCTCATTTAACACTCACAATAAACCTATCAGAGGGGTACTGTTTTTACCTCTATTTTACAAGTGAGACATTTGCGGCATACAGAGGTTAAGTGACTTGGCTAATACAGAGTTAACAAATAATAGAACATCATTTGGACCCAAGTCCATCTAACCTCAAAGCTAGGGAGCTTGACTGCCAGGTTAAACCACCACTCTGGAAAAGACTGCTCCACTGGCTAAGGAAACAACCAAAAGCAGGCAGTAAGTGTATGTCTGAACCACTACTGCTTCCAAAACAGCAAAACCAGTCTCCTCATTGCACAAGAGGAGAGAAACTGCCAAAAACAGTGCTTCTCAAACTTTAAGGAGCATACTCACCAGGGCATCTTACTAAAATGAAGATTCTGATTCAGTCAGTTGCTGCTGGTCCACAGACCACTTTCTTAAAAAAATAATTTATTTTTTTGTTGTTGTTGCAAATATATATATTCAACAATTTATACATGCACAATTCAGTGACATTGATTACCTTCTTCAAGTTGTGCAACCATTCTCCCCCTCCTTTTCTGAATTTTTCCTCCCGTATTAACGTAATCTCTCTGCCCCCTAAGTTTCCTATCTAACCTTTCAAGTAGCTTAGAGGCTGGATGAACCCCTGAAAGTATTGCCCTGAGATAATCTTTAAACTTTAAACAATAATCCAAAAATATCCCGTGAAGTCTTCTTTAAACAGTAGTTTAGTTTAACTAGTAAAGAATGCCTGCCTTGAGCACTGTGCTTTTTAAAAGAACTATCTATGTGGGGTCAATTCAAACAAAGACCACTTTTTAAGAAGCAAAGACTTAAAGATAAGTTTTCAAATATCAATGCATCCCATATATGGAAAGCTGTTAATTTTTATAAATTGAAGCAATAGAAAAAATACAAATAAAAAGAGATACGCCACATTTTTAATTTTTCCATAAATGAAAACCTGCAAAACTATGATGTAAAAAAATCTTTAGTATTATAAGTAGCCTTGTATAGGAGAAATTTCTGGTCATAGAGTATGAACATTTTCATGGTTTTTAAATAACAGTAAAGATAAGATGTAAAAGGAAAACATAAGAATAAGAGAGATTAGTGTATATAACATACAGAGAACTTGTATACACAGCCAGTAACCACACCAAAATCCCAAAATATAATAAGCCCCAGAAATTAATAAATATTTTATACAGAAAAATGTAAATAATTAAATATTAAATGTATACAGTATAAAATAAAATTATAAAAAATATAAAGATATATATTTTTTATGGAAAAAATTGTATTAAAACAAGTGATTAGCTATAGTTTTGTTCCCAGTATACTAACTAAAATATATTTATATATAGTTTAGACAAAAGCTAGTTAGCCTGTGGTAAAATATGTACATTGACACATTTCTGGTTACAATATAAGTAAACGTGATCATTTTACAGGATAATCTGACAACTTTTATTTAAAACCATGAAAATGTTCCTATTCTGTGACCAAAAATCTGTCTTATGATAGGCTAGTCATAGTATCAAAGAATTTACCCAGAGAAAACAACTCACAAATTAAAAAGCTGTCTAGAGCTCAATTAAGTTTGATAAATATTTATTGAGTGCCTACTGCATGAAGCATTGTCATAGGTGCCTGGAATACATTAGTGAGTGAAAAAGGTGAAGACAATAAATGATAAATGCAATAAAAACCTTTTGTAGTGTGCTAGAATGTGATAGATGCTATAGGAACAGAGGAAAGAAAGGCAGAGCAGGGTAAGGAAGGCCCGAGTTCAGGGTGAGGAGGTAGGAAGAGGTGGGCAGGGATCATGTCCAATGTTTACTGTGAGTGCAACATGGAGCCATTGTAGAGTCCTGAGCAGAGGAGGAACAACACTAGCTCTAACCTTGAAAAAATAACAACAGTCTCAATGTTCAACAGAAGAGCTTAAAACTATGAAGATAATAAACTCCATGGAAGAGTACAAAGTCCTTACTGATGACAAAATATAAAACAAAAGCTAAAAACATCTTTTCTATATTAAGATCATGGAACAGTATACAATAATCACACGAAAAAATAAAACTCAAAATTGCTTATAATCTTTGACTAACACTGTATTAAAGTAGGAGATAAGTTAATGAGAAAAAGTAGAGAGTAAACTTTATCCCATGTATATAGTGGCACCTGACCCAGTGGCAAAATAAAGAAAAATGAAATGGAAAAGAAAATTTTTAGATCAACTAATTAAGTCCTCTAACTAGTACAGCATTATATATGTGACAGCGTAATATCAAGGTTACTGTGACAGGCATTCCTATATTCTTCCATACATAAACTAAAGGTAGATACATTCAGGTCAAATTCACAACAAAATTAAACATTTCTGAAGGTCTTAAGAGTTCCTTTCTCCTTGAACTCCTTTTCCACCCTTAGATTGTACACAGAGAGATAATTTAAGGTTCTTTCTAATTCTGAACTTCTGATTCTTCAGTATTTTTGCAATTAACTTAGGCTGAAACCTTCTTCCTCTATTACTTTGGCTTCTAAGGCAAGACTGAGACATATCAGAAATGACAGAAATAAGGGCCATATAGAATTAACAACAAACCAGATATAGCTGCCTCTCTTCCTCCCATTTTTGAAGTAAAAATGCAACTCGAAGGTCAAAATCTCCTTCACTTAGTTCTTCTCCATGGAAAACTTGTTCATATACTCATACAAAACCTTTGACCCATAAGAAGCCAGCAACATTCATAATTATGTCTCAAAAACAAGTCTTTACATGGTATCTACTGTATAATGGATTCAGAGCATGAATAAAACATCTTAATTTTCAAGTATTTCTTTTTAAATTAATTTTTGAAAGAAAAATATCTTGTAAAGAAAGGAGTTCTTTTTTTTTAAGGCTTGCAGCTCTTGCATAGAAGGATATAGTTTTCATGGCCTGTCTTGTTAAAAATGTTCTAGTACCCATCTGATGCACACTTATTTATGGATTTTAGACTAAAAGCTCTTTTTTGCCAGTTTTCTTCACACGCACTTATCCTGACATCCTCATTAGGTGGTTTTTCTCTTTTCTTTTTTGTTGAGGCCTAGCCATGCCCTTGGTACTCTCCTTTGTTCCATCCTGCAAAAGGAATGGTTTTAAAGGCTCCCTCTCCATCAGTCCCACCTTTTTTTTTTTTCCTTCTTTTTTGTAATTAGCCTTATTTGAGGACCAGAAAAGCAAAAGACTGGAAAGAAATACAAAAACTGTTGAACAAAAGATACGATGTTCTTTACCCCAACCATATGCTGTACAGCTCATGTACAACCTGGGTCAGATGACTCGCATATATGCCTTTAAAATGAAAAGAGAAAGAAAAAGGAAAAGCACTGACTTATGCAGCAGCTGCGTTGGTATAAGCAGGCTGGGAGTAAATGTCACAATGAAAGGAGAATAATACATTTTACCTTCACTGCAAAAGTAATTCACTTTAAAGCCAAAGAACGTGTCGAAATGAGGTACTGCTAACAATGCTTACAGATAGCCTTTTGAAATAATTTCTTAATATTAATTTGCTTTAAATGAAATGGGAGAAACATTCTTTTTAAAAAAAAACTTCAATCATGATGCTTTGTCATTTGAGCTACACACATCTGGAATTGTTCAGCTATTTCCTTTAAAATGGGTTCGTTAGAATGATTTGGATGCAGTAATGATGAATGAAACATTTTTTCTGCTTTTTTTTTTTTGTTGTTGTTCATTCATTAAAAGCATATGTCTATGTAAAGGGCCAATGGCCTTATATTATCATGTATCTAAAAGCAAAACTCTAGGTTTTAAAATGTTAAAATTCATGAATATCAATTAGAATATTGGGCCTGGAAAAGTGTTCCTCACTTTAAAAAAAAAAAAAAAAACAACTTTTTGTGCCAATAAAATTTCATGAGAACAATCCTCAAGGCAGCTATAGTGAGGCAAAAGTTACAGAGTATGAAGACTGAGGAATCCAAAGGTATAGTTGTCAAGAAGCCAACCTTAGTCTTCTTCCCCATGCTACTCCATGAAATAAACATTTTAAGTCTGTCAGAATTGGGGCTTTATTTGTTATTTGTTTTTTACTTGTTTTCAAGTTTGATTGGACAGGTATCAGTCAATGAGCCATTAAGAAACATACAGCATACTCCAACTAGATAACTTACAGAGAGTTCAGTAAATGATCTATTTGCGAAGGTATGGAAGGCTTTGTAGAAAACCAACAAGGGTTAGTACTGGCAGTCATCACCACTCCTAGGCCTGAAGGAGCAAAAGGAAGGAACTATTATCAGAACCCAAAAAGGTAGCTATATGAAATGAACGGTGGCTTCTGGAAAAGACTTGTACCCAACCCATCATGACCTGACAATGTGCAAGTTGGAGGAAAAAACCCCAACCCCTTTCTCTTCCTGCCTTTTGGTGTCCTACAGATGACTCCCATTAGCCAAATCCAACTGGAAGCCAAAAGCAAGGGAATCTGTTGATGTCATCCATACATATCAGCCTACCCAGTACAGGGCAGGGTGCAGAGGAAATCAGGAGGGCAAATGGAAGCTATCCATTTTTTAAGTACCAGATAAGTTAACTTTTTCTCTCCCCTGTTTTTATGACATGTATAACTACCTATTTCCTATAAGCCTTCTTTTTCTTTTACATAAAATCAGTTTAATGGTTCACTTTTAGGAAATAAAGTCCCTAGGTAGAACAAACAGTTTGTACTTGACTACTAACCTAAAGGTCAGCAGTTCTATCACACCCAGTGGTGCAACAGAAGAAAGGCTGGGAGATCTGCTTCTGTAGGGATTATAACCAAGGAAACTCTATGGAGCAGTTCTACACTGTAACACATGAGCTTGCCACGAGGTGGAACTGATTCAACAGAATCGAGTTTTGTTTTGTTTTTTTAGGAAATGATTCTGAACAGTGAACTTGTGTTCTCTTAATTATGTCAACAGATAAAAGAGTTCAAGATGCCTGAAAAATGTTCATGTCCCCCTCCTTACCCAGTGAGTATTTCATTCAGCAAATTCTTATTGAGTACTTGCCATATGCAAAGCACCATCTAAGAACTATGGGGTACTCAAAGATAAATCAAATAAGGGTCCCATCACTAATATGTATCTCTAGTTTCCCTGTCCTGCATTCCCTTCTGCTTCCTTCTCTTATCCATACTCAGCCACAGGATTTGGGACATAACACAGGCCTGCCAGCCAATGTGCTCCTTCCCCCAGCCACAGTGATAGGTTCACGACAGACAAATTACCTACGATAGACCAGTAAGAATCTTCCTTGGGATTTTTCTGCCATCTTTAACAAGAAAGAAGTGCTCTTTTGAAAGGAATTGTTAAAATGAAAAGGATGTGAGAAAAGTCTGTGTGAAGGACGAAGCCAAGTTGAGATAAACAGAGTTGAGAAGAAGAGTAAGAGACTGAATCTCTGGAACCAGCCATGCCTGAAAGCTCACTAGAGTTCCAAATTTTCTGAGTCAACAAATTATCTTGTATGGCTTGAGCTATGATTTTATACTTTGCAACTGGAAGAGTCTTGACCAATACAATATCCTCAAGAAGTTTATATCTAAGGTAAAATACACATATGGATAAGACAACATAAGTAAGTAAAGCACAAAATATCAAGCTATAAATGGTATTAAAAGTAAATAAATAAAAAGACTTCAGGGAAGCTAAGTTTACTTTTGTTTCTTAGGAAATAGAAGTAATTGTCTTAGTAATCACGCCAATTAAGATGCCATTTGAACAGCGCCCTAAATCACAGATAAAATGTAGACATGTTGATCATTGGGGTTGTGGGGGGGAGGCATAAAGAGAGGCAGCCAATGTGGTATTTGTGTATCTCATAAAGAAAAAGAAGTAAATAATACAGTGGAGAAAATGTTACAACATACTCCTAGTGAAAAAACAAACATGTAAAATATGTGTATGACTCTGAGAATGTTCACCAAATTATTTAATAGTGGTTAGCTCTTGACAGGAAGACAATGAATGATTTTTCTTCTTTGTGCTTTTCTAGTTTTTTAAACAGCATCTTGATAATAAGGAAAAACAGAAATTGTGAGGAAGCACCAGAATCTATCCAAACTAGGGGGTCAAGTTTTAGAAACATTATTGTCAAGTTTTAGAAACATTAATGCTCAAGTCCATCTGGTTTTGAATTGTTTGAAAAGAAAAGATATATTTGTCAATCAGCAACAGTTCTTAATAGCATGCCCACAAACTCAAGTGTAGAATTAGCTCAGGCCATTGCAGCTGTAGGCTACAAACCACTTACTGTTTTTAAGGTTGCCCAAGATCAATGTATGTGTCAGAGGACTTGTTATAAAACTTTTCTGTCGCTCTAGGAAATTAGATTTTAGTACACAGTTTTATCAAAGAGAGCCAAAAATTCAAACAACGTAACAACATGAACCTAAGAAAAGCCATCAAAACCTGAAAAATTCCAGCAGGTTATGTCAGTGGCTGGGCTGCCTCAAAAATTCAGAAGAGTCTGAGCATTTCGTTTACATTGGGGAAAAATTGATTTTATTTGTGTAAAACTGAGCAGTGCTAAATATGAATATTCCAGCCACTATCCATTTGAACTAACATGGTAAAAACACAATGCTTTTAAAGATTAATTCAGGTCTCAGAAGGAGTTGACAATCTTCTCTCTTCAGTCACTCCTGAAGAGACTGTTTTGGACACCATTATTTTACCATTATCCTAAACAGACAACAACTGTAACATCCTTCCTCCCCAGCCAACTTTCACACTCTTGATGGATTTCTTTTTCCTCTAGTTCTGTGTGGTGCTCGCTAGCTTTTATGTGGCTGAGAAGTTTTGGAAAGGAGGGAGAAAAAGATTTGGAGCCCTCAGAACATGAAATTTAAGATTATTTTTATGTGGCACCACAAAGATGCTTTGTCAGATTAACCATTATATTGATTGTTGGCTTTGGATATCCAAATCAACATACAGAAGTTACTAATTTGTATGTAGTCAGATCTTACAATTTTTCAGTACCAACATGTTAAATCCATACTCTGCTACGTTTTGCTATTAGAGATTCTCCTTATGGCTTCAAATTGAAATATAATTTGTATGTAGTCCTTTTTACTGAAATGTTTAAGGTTGTATTAGTAAACTGTTGCTGTTGTTAGGTGCTGTTGAGTCGATTCTGGCTCATAGCAACCCCACGTACAACAGAATGAAACCCTGTCCAGTCCCGTGCCATCCTCACAATCATTGCTATGTTTGAGCCCATTGTTGTAGCCACTGTGTCAATCCATCTCATTGAGGGTCTTCCTCTCTTTCACTGACCCTCTATTTTACCAAGCATGATGTCCTTCTCCAGGGACTGGTCCCTCCTGATAACATGTCCAAAGTAGGAGAGACAAAGTCTTGCCATCCTACAGTTCCATGAAAGAAAATTTGTGAGATCTGATTACATACAAATTAGTAATTTCTGTACACTGAAAGACACCATAATCCAAGTCAGTTAATTTGAATCAACAGACTGGAAGAAAATATTTTGAACACTTATCCAAAGAGATAATATCCTTAATACATAGGTGTTGTTGTTAAGTGCCGTCAAGTTGGTTCCAACTCATAGCAACCCTATACATAAGAATAAATAAGTAGTTCTTACAAATCAATAATGAGGAGAGCAAACAATCCAATTAAAATTGATCCCAGAAGAAATACAAGAAGATCTTAAACTCATATAAAGCTACTTAATCCCACTAATAAAGAACTCTTGTGGTGCAAACGGTTAAGCACTTGGCTGCTAACTGAACTCATTTGCAGTTTGAACCCATTCAGCAGCTCCGTGGAAGAAAGACCTGGCGATCTGCTTCAGTAAAGATTGTTGTTGTTGTTATTTATTGCTGTAGAGTTAATTCTGACTCATAGTGACCATGTGACAGAGTAGAATTGCCCCGTAAGTTTTTTTTTGGCCATAATCTTCAGGGAAGCAGATTGCCAGGTCTTTCTCCCAAGGAGCCACTTGGTGGGTTTGAACCACCAACCTTTAGGTTAGTAGCTGAGTGCTTAACCATTGCATTTCCAGGGCAAGAAAACCCTGTGAGACAATTCTTCTCTGTCACATGTGGTCACTATGAATCAGAGTCGACTGGGCGGCACCTAACAACAACAACAATCCCACTAATAAAAAAATGCTCATTAAAAAATGAAATACAACGTTTGTTTGCGTGATTGGAAAAAGTTTAGGAGCTTAATAACAGAGTATTATCAAGGATGTAGATAAATAGACAATGTAATTCACTTTTGGCAAAGTATTAATTGATAGCAGCCTTTAGGAAAGGTCACATGACAGAACCACTCGTTAAATCCACATGTGGACCAGCAATCTCACCACTACAAACCTATCTTACAGAAATACTGGCATCAATGTGCAAAAATAGATATAAAAGAATGATTATTAAACCTTGTATACAATAGCAAAACAGTCAATAGTAATCTATTGTTGTTGTTGTTGCTAGGTGCCATCCAGTTGGTTCTGACTCATAGCGACTACAACAAAATCAAACACTGCCTGATCCTGCGCCGTACTCACAAACATTGCTGTGTTTGAGCCCATTGTCACAGCCACTCTGTCAGTCCGTCTCTTTGAGGATCTTCCTCTTTTTTGCTGACCCTCTACTTTACCTAGCATGAAGTCCTTCTCTAGGGATTGGTCCCTCCTGATAACATGTCCAAAGTATGTGAGATGAAGTCTCACCATCCTCGCTTCCAAGGAGCTCTCTGGCTGTACTTCTTCCAAGACAGACTTGTTCGTTCTTCTGACAGTCCATGGTATACTCAATATTCTTTGCCAACATCATAATTCAAATCTATAGAGCTATTAATTGCTGTTATTGTTGCTAGTTGCCATCAAGTGGACTCCAACTCATGGTGACCCCATGTGTTACAGAGTAGAACTGCTCCATAGGGTTTTCAAGGCTGTAAACTCACAGAAACAGATCACCAGGCCTGTCTCCAGAGGTGCCTCTGGGTGAGTTTGAGCTGCCAACCTTTTGACTAGTAGCTAAGCACTTAACCATTTGCATAATGGGGCACCAGATAAATAAATTATAGTGTTTCTATGTATTTGAGTCATCTATTTATGTATAAATAAGCCACTCCAAAGCATATGGCTTAACACAACATAATTTATTTCTCACTATTCTGTGGGTCAGGAATGCCAGCAGGGGTTGTCTCATCAATTCTTCTGCTCTATGTAGCACTGACTGTTGTCCTTCAACTGGTTACCACAGCTGGTGGCTGGCCCAGCCTGGAAGTTCTAAAAGGCTTAAGCAGGTCTGGTGCCTTGATGCTTCTCCACATGGCCTCTCTCTATTCTCATGGCTAATTTGGGTCTCCACACAGCATGGTGGTCTCTGGGTAATGAGACTTCTTATATGGCAGATGGCTTTCAAGAGACAGCATTCCAAGAGGACAAGCCTCAATGTGGCAGTACCTATCAAGCTTCTGCTTTTCCGCTGGTCAAAGCAAGTCACGTGGTCAAGCTCAGCATCAGTATGGGAGGGAACTACACAAAGACCTGTATACCAGGAGGTGTGGTTCTTTGGGGCCAGCAATGTAACAGCAATAGAAAATAACACCAAAACCACCAAAACCAAACCTGTTGACATCGAGTAGATTCCAACTCATAGCGACCCTGTAGAACAGAGTAGAACTGCCCCATAGAGTTTCCAAGGAGCGCTTGGTGGATTCAAACTGCTGACCTTTTGGTTAGCAGCCATAGCTCTTAATCACTCACCACCAGGGATCACATCTTTCTCCCGCGGAGCAGCTGGTGGGTTCAAACCACACCACCGAAGTTTTGGTTAGCAGCCGAGTACTTAACCGCTGTGCCTCCAGGGCTCCTTGTATATATGCAAACATCCTTAAAGAATTAGAATCCTTACAAATCAACAAAGGGTGACAACTAAAGGTTTTCCCTATTTAAAATGCAGTTCCCATTTCCTTTGAGTTATAGCTAGCTAGGGTTAAGGTGATCTTAGTTTTGGCATCACCCCAACTCAGAGGTAATCAGGGGTCCCCTTGCTTCTAGAAACACACATCAGTCTCTCTGTGCCTTGCAGAATCTGATTTACCAGTATTTTAATGCTGAAATTAGAGAGCTCAAACAACAACTGGTTGCACACCATGAGATCCACTAAAATCTGACAGCAGGTATATTCACCACCTTTGACCATGATGACGGCAATAAGGAGACCTTCCATAAAAGGGACACGAGAGCAGATATCTGGTACCAGGCACTGGGAAAAAGCAAGACAGTTTTAAACAAGTACCACATGTGATGACTCATTGGCTGTAGAGAGCTAATAAGACGCTGAAGATTTTTAACTTAGCACTGATGCTGCGGACAGCAGGATATCCTAACATCTAGAAATTGAGAATGAATCCGGAGGTGGTGATAAATCCTGTGCCAATGCCTGGTGTGTGGAACTGTTATATTTTTAGGACAAAGGCAAAGATGCAAAAGTCCAAGAGAGTTCCAGAGTGAAGCAAGTAGACTGAGAGATCAGCACATTTGTATATTCATTCATTCATTCACGAAGCAAGTACTATGTCACAGGTAGTATGCTAGGTTTCAGAAGACAGAAGTCAACAAGAAAGGCACGGCCCCTTCCTGATGGAGCTTATAGTCTAAAAGGAAAGAAATAAATAAACAGATACTGATTATAAAGTGTGTTGGGTTCTATGATAGCAGGTACAAAGGATATAATGGGGGCCATGGACTAGAAAAGTGAAGAAATTCCAGTGGACGTGCAGTCCCAAGACGAGAAGAAGGAATAATCCAGACAAAGAGGGAGAGAAGTCCCATAAGTAGTGTGTAAGAAGATAAGAAATGGCAGGAGCTGTGGGTGATTAGTGAACAGAGATGGGGATAGAGAGGTGGGCAGAGGCCAAAGCAGATGCTCTATGCAAAAGCAGCTCTATTTTTACAAGCATGAAGGTTATTTTAATAGCCACAGTTCTTTAAAACCAGCCAGATCATCAACATTTATATTCTGAGAAACTACGATGTGCTATTGAAGAACTCCAGAACAACAACAGCAACATTTTTCAGTCCAAGTGATTTTTATCCTACTGATGTTTGACTGTTCCTGAAATACACATTCACATGGTCTGTTTAACTCCTGAAACTATGATAAGGGGACTCAAATCTGATGATAGGAGACTGAGACCACAGACAACCATCATCATCTAAATGGGTTTCCTTTCCCAGAAATCTTGAGTAGTCATTACATCAGCTCTAGAAGGAAATGATCATGAAGGTATTTTCAAAAAAACATTGCCATTGATCAATTCCAACTCATAGCGACCCTATAGGACAGAGTAGATCTGCCCCATATGGTTTCCAAGGAGCAGCTGGTGGAATCAAACTACCTACATTTTGGTTAGCAGCCAAGCTCTTAACCACTGCGCCACCAGGGCTCATGAAGGTATTATAGACCCTGATATGAATTCATCTTTGTTTTACATTTATTTATGTCCTCCTCAAAAAAGATTCCACTTGAACTTTCCTAGATTAGTCTGAGTCAATCATGATGTTCCTATTTTCTAGGCGTGAGCAGGTGGCTCCATTACGGCCAATGAAACATGAAGGAAAGTCAGCTAGGGGGCCTTGGATACACAGGAAGGGCTAGTTTATTCTCAGCCACTGAATTCTGTGATGTCCAGATGTGAAAAAAAGTGATTCTTTTTAAAATATCTTCAGAGCTACTTACGACACTCCTATTTAAAATATATATATTTCATTTGAAAATATTCTGCCTTGCTAAAAAATATATATTCAGCCTTATTAAAAAAAAATTAAAAACGGAGAAGAATCTGAGGCAGACCTCCCACAGGCCCACCTCTGCCACCACTTGTTCTCAAAGTTGACATTTGAGTCTCAGGAGTTTTCACATCACGCTCGTGGAATTCATTCTGAAAATCTCTACAGCCCGGTTGGAACAACTGCTAGTGTTTATAAGGCACATGGTATGATGAAGATTACATTTATTTTAGATTAGTCTGGAGGTCTACATTGTTGTTTTAAAAGCTGAAGATGAAATTACAAATTTAGACAGTTCATGTTAGTAGCAAAGCCTGCTGTTTGCTATAGCAGATGCTGTCAGCGCTCTGCACATATCCCATCGGCTCTTCTCCCTACCAACAGCACCTGCGACTCTGCCAGAGGGCTTTCTTTAGTCCTGCAGGTAGCACAGGCTGGAAGTTCTGGGGAGTTTACACCACTGGGAGCAACCCTCAGCCAATGGCAGATGGAAGTTGGCAGATGAATACTCCAGCTTCCTCACACTTTAGTTAAGATAATTCTGAGAAGTGTCTACACTGACTCCCAGCATTCCCTAGCTATATTAAGCTTCAGTTGCCCATACCACCCTTTGTTAGCTGCCTTCCCCTCCTTGTCTCACTTCCCCACTTCTGTAGTTTCTCCTGGTTTCATTTCCTAAATAAACTACTTACACATTGCTTTAGGATCTGCTCCTGGGGTAACTCAACCTAAGACCACAAATTTCCAACAGCTATTCCCTTCTTCTTATTAACCTGACTTCACTTTTGCTGGAGTCTCTCTCTCCTCTCCATGGCCATGTGCCTCAGGGTAGGCTGGCCCATTCCTGCCTCAGCAAAGGTGTCCTGATTGGTCTGGGTCAATCACAACGTTTCCACTTTCTAGGAATGAGCTGGTGGCTCAATTATGGCCGATGAGACATGAAGGAAAGTCAGCTGGGGGACTTAGGTACACAGGAAGAGCCAGTTTATTTTCAACCACTGAATTTTGTGAAGTCCAGGTGTTATGCTGGAACTGTTGAAGCCACCTTGCTTCATGAGAGGATATACAGTAGGACAGAGCCATCCTAGAGGACGGCAGAGCCACGAGCAACCCCAAGAAACAGAGTCAGAGCCCTAATTACCTGTACCTAGGGCAGCTAACTTGCCTTTGGAATTCTTATTGTTTAAAGCAATTGTGTCAGGATTTTCTGTTACTCCAGGCACAGCACATCTAATTGATAAAATTTTTATGACTAGGAGAAACACCTACAATCTTTAGAACATCAGGAGGCTGGATATGGCCACTGAAACAGAAATCAAGAGCCAAAGGGAGTTAGACATCAGGGAAAACAGGACAAGGGGAATATGGAATCATGTCCACCATTAATAACAGTAAACAAAGCTAGAATGTACAAGCTCCAGAGAAGTAGAGGCACCAAGAGTGGAAAACCTGCCAGCCTATCTTCCTTCTTTACTTCTTCCTTCAACTACCATTTATTGAGCATATACTCTATCCCAGGCACTTCTAGGGACTGGGCATATAGTGAAGACCAGGGCAGACATGGTCATGGCCCTTGAGGAGCTTAAATCCAAGGGAATCACTGACAAGTTAGAGCCAGGAAGTACACTGTGGAGCAAGAAGAATAATGTTGGATCCCTTGATGGGCCCAGATAAAACTCTGCCAGGCAGCTGGGTGCTATTTTTGCTGCTCTTCCCCACTCCATGTGGCTAATTTCCACTCAAGGTCTCAAAGGAGCCAAGAATGACTTCTGACTCCAGATACAAATCTCACTGACTAAGCAGCCCCCAAAGAAAGATACCTGTTCAGGCAGCCACAGTGGAAAACCCATTAACAGGCCAATATTTGGTATAGTAGCCCTCTGGAAGAGAAAAGCCATGTCTATCTAAGTAGGATATGAGATGAAGATGGTGCTTCACAAGTGATTTTTCCCCTCACGTGAGCAATTACCTAAGTTGGAGGTGTCAGATAAGATCAGTGGAACGGCTACCTAGAAATAAGGTATAAGTCCATGCTCAGAAGTGGAAAAAAAACCAAAACAAAACCACTGTGATGCCCGCCATAGTACATAAAAGAAGATAGCCACTCAGATGCCAGACATTTGCTATAGCCTAATTGCAGGACAATTTGGAAGAAGGGACGTCTTCCCTCCTCACTATCAACACCATGGAAGAAACTATTTTGTCACTAAGAGAACAGAGCCACAGTGTAAAACTATATTTGTTTCTCTTCTAGGGATCAAATTTATGCCATAAAAAAACTGTGAATCTTGAAGATGGCAGGTACCCATTCCTGAGTTTAGAGCTATAAATTGAATCAGTGGACCCAAGCATGTCTTAAATGTAACGTGCAATGTTACTTATACAACTTAAATGTAGATTATGCTTTATTTTTATGAACTTTTGAAACTTACTGCAAATATTTTACTGAATGTTTATCGTTTGTACATTAAATCTAGCAACACCATTTTTTGGAACTGACTTACAGATGGCTGTGTTACCTATTGTTGTTCTGCTCTGCATATACTCTGCTTTATTTTCAAACAAATCAAAATATCCACATACACACATTTATGCTCTTTTCAATGTTACATGGCTGAAAATGATGTTATTAAAAATGCATGATTATTGCTAAAAATATTGTGGGTTTTGTGTACCTTATGGAGGCATAGAGACTAATTTATCTGTTTATTCAATAAATATTTGTTGAACATCTATTATGTGCTAGATACTAGAATACTGAGCTATAAGCTAGATTTATGACTGCAAGTCTTGTTTGTAGATGTTATTTTTCTATTATAGCCTTGATGAAGCCAATTAACCACAAGCTATTAAAAAAAACAAAAGTCGTCAAGTTGATTCTGACTCATGGCAACCCCATGTGTGTCAGAGTAGAACTGTGCTCCACAAGGTATTGAAAGGCTGACTTTTCAGAAGTAGATCACCAGGGCTTTCTTCTGATGTATCTCTGAGTGGACTCCAACTACCAACTTTTCAGTTACCACCCAAGGGCTTAACCATTGCGCCACCTAGGGAGTTTGAGTTATTAATACCAAGGTCTAAATAATGAATCAATACCAAATGGAAAAACAAGGGTCAAAAAACAGAAGAGCTTTGATGAGCCAAGAGAACCAAGTTCAGAGTCAGAGTAAGGCTAGATTCAGATACTGAGATTCTTAGAATGGGAGATATAAGATTAAAAAGGTCAGGAAGAATATGAAGATCATGGGAAAACCTGAGGCCAATCACCAAAGAAGCCTAAAAGGAAAGTGATCTTTAGTCAGTATTGGTTGGTGTGGGCAAATTTTCACTGACAAAGAATATTTTGAAAACCCTGAGACCCATCCATTGGTCCCAATTGATCTGAAAGGTGCACCTTAGTAGCACTATAAAACAGTAATTTCTACTATCTGAAACTTTATTACTTTATCACAGAAGGCCAAACCCTCACTGAAGCCACTCCTGAAGTCCACCTTTCAGCCAAAGATTAGTAAAGCCTATAAAACAAACAATAATACACCTGAGGAATGTGCTTCTTAGCTCAATCAAGTAAATGAGACCAAATGGGCAACACCTGCCCAGGAACAAACACAAGAAGGCAGGAAGGGACAGGAAAACTGGATGAATGGACATGGAGAACCCAGGGTGGAAAGGGAAAGGGAGAGAGAATTGACACATTGCAGGGATTGCAACCAATGTCACAAAACAATTTGTGTATAAATTTTTGAATGAGAAACTAATTTGCACTGAAAACTCTCACCTAAAACACAATGAAATCTAAAAATAAAAAAAAGAAATTAAAAAAAAAAAAGTCCAACCCCTCTACAACCCCAGTTTTATTTTGTTTCCTATCAAGTTCCAGCTGGCTTCCAATTTTCAGTGCAGAATTCTAACACTGTATCACAAGAGGTTTGATTTGTTTTCTTCTGCCATATCAATTTGTAGTACATCCTCCGTATTCATGACATAGCAGTCACTCATGCTGCCTGAACATCCCTGTCCTCCAAGATGCAAAAAAAAGAATGTCACACTATCAAAACCAACAAGTTTCTAAAAGGGAGAACTGAAGACAACAACAAGCTCCAAATTAGGAAAAGCCTCCATAAATGAGCAAAGCCTAATGGGAGGAGCAGGACACATTGGCAGGCTGACACTCAGAGTGCTGGAATCCAAATGGCTAATGCCGATCAATGGTGTAGATCAGAAATTCTGTTTTATCTTTTTTCTCATAGCCTATCAGGCTCTGGAAACTGACTTAAACTAACTCATCGCAGAAGAGCCAGAAATGTGTATCAGAAGATCAGTGAATTATTGATGGGAAGGAATGCTCAAAATCCTTATGACACCTTTACCAGTCACAAGAGACTTACAAAATCCATCAGGAGTTTCCTTGGGTACATTGGACTAAGAATAATGAAAGGTGAAGTGACTCAAATAGTCTTTTATCCAGGCAGTGGCAAAGGCTGGTGATCTGACTCTATTCCAAGTCATCTAAACTCCCATGCCATGCCAGGCAGATGGGGGTTATGGAGCTCTGGGTGAGGCTGCATTCTGGGGACTACAGTTCTAAGAGACAGGAATGAGCACTGGAATAGATTAGAGCTGACCCAGAGCCTAGCTGTATAAAGCAATTAAAGAGTTAAAGATGGAAGATACTCAAAATCCTCAGAGTTAAAAGGCAAAGGGAGAGTTAAGGTTTGGGCAGACAGGAAGTAGAGTCTGGAGAGAGTTTCAAGATGCTAGGTTAGAATCAGAGACCCTTTCCTAGGGGCACTTACGGGCTCATCTACGAGTGGAGAGGGATCCGTCTAGGTTAGCAAGTAGGTCAGACACGATAGAATTCACAGGAATTTCATCGAACGGCAATTTTTGCGCTCCTGCAAACTACTGGATAAAAACTGACAGATGTACCTCTTGTTCTTTTGAATGCTATGAAAATTACCACCTCCCTGCCTTCTCATCTTTGGTTTTGGACAAATGTTGCCCTTTTGGTCTTGTATAGTTGATTGTTCTAAGGAGCACATTCTTCACAGGTGTTATTGCTTATTTTAAGCCACGTCTATTATTTGACTGAAAGGTGGCCCCGAGGAGTGTCTTCAGTCTTAAGTTAGAAAGTTGTCTTAGGGAAAGTCTCGGGGATTCCACCAGTCTCTTTCAGACCAGTAAGTCTGGTCTTTTTTATTATTATTTTGAATTTGAATTTTGTTCTACATTTCTTACCCACTCTAACAGGGACCTTCTACTGCGATCCTGGTCAGAGTGGTCAGTAGTGGCATCTGGGCACCATCTACTTCTTCTGGTCTCAGGTTAGAGGAGGCTGTGGTTCATGTGGGCCATTACTTCTTTGGACTAATTGCTACCTTGAATCTTTGGTTTTCTTTGTTCTCCTTTGCTCCAGGCGGGAAGAGACCAATATTTGCTTCTTAGATGGCCGATTGCAAGCTTTTAAGACCACAGACACTACTCACCCACCAGGCTACGATGTAGAACGTTATCTTTATGAACCGTGTTTTGTCAATTGACCTAGATGTCCCCAGAGACTATGGCCCTTAGCCTTCAAGTCATTCTTCAGTCCCAATGTCTAAGTAGTTTTATAACCGTGCCCCTTACGTGCTCTATTATATATATGAGTATATGTGCAGCATTACCAAATAGGTATGTAGAAATGTCCACAACCATACCTATATATGTGCGTGGGTGTACTCCCGTATGACCTCCCTCACCCATTTAGCATACATACTAGCCTATGCATCTACCTACAAATTATTGTTTGTTATTACTGTTGTTGCAGGATTGTATATGTTACAGCATTTACCGTAGTTGCCCTTTATTCTTGTGTACCTCTCCGTGTCTTCCTTTGGCTTGGTCACGTTGTGCGGACTTCCCCCATGTTGTGTATTGCCTTTCCCTTCTCCAAAATTAATACTTGTTTGCTATCTACTACTGCCTCATTAACATCATAGAGGTTAGGATTTACACCACATAGGATTATCAGATCACAAAATGGAGGACAACCACACAATACTGGGAGTCATGGCCTAGCCAAGTTGACACACATTTTGGGGGGACACAATTCAATCCATAACAGCCAGGTAGCTGTCTTCCAAATTTCTTAGCATAGACAAGTGAGCACTTCCAGTGCTACATCCATTTGTTGAAACATCTCAATTGGTATTTGTCATGGATTGAATTGTGTCCTCAAAAAATATCTGTCAGCGTGGCTGTGTCATGATTCCCAGTATTGTATGATTGTGTAAGATTTTGTAATCTGATGTGATTTCCTTATATGTTGTAAACTCTATCACTATGATGTAATAAAATGGATTAGTGACAGTTATACTGATGAGGTCTACAAGATTAGATAGTGTCTTAAGCCAATCTCTTTTGAGATATAAAAGAGAGAAGCAAGTAGAGACACATGGGAACCTCATGACACCAAGAAAGCAGTACTGGGAGCAGAGTGTGTCCTTTGGACCTGAGGTTCCTGCACTAAGATGCTCCCAGACCAAGGGAAGACTGATGGATCACAAAGACCTTCCTCCAGAGCTGACAGATAGAAAGCCTTCTCCTGGAGCTGATGTCCTGAATTTGGACTTGTAGCCTACGGGACTGTGAGAGAATAAACTTCTCTTTGTTAAAGCCATCCAGTTGTGGTATTTCTGTTAAAGCAACACTGGATGACTAGGACAGTATTCCTTCAATTCCTGGAGCCTTTTTTTTTTACCAATGCCTTCAGTGCAGATTGGACTTCTTCTTTCAGTACCATCAGTTCTTGATCATATGCTACTTCCTGAAATGGCTGAAGATCGACCAATTCTTTTTGGTACATTGACTCTGTGTATTCCTTCCATCGTCTTTTGATGCTTCCTGCATCATTCAATATTTTTCCCATAGAATCCTTCAAAATTGGTATGTATGTATATATATATATATATATATATATATATATATACTTTCTTGGTATATATATTCAACTCATGGTGTCCCCATGTGTGTCAGAGTAGAACTGTTCTCCATAGGGTTTACAATGGCTGATATTTCAGAAGTAGATTGCAAGGCTTTTCTTTTGAGGGGCCTCTGGGTGGACTTGAACCTCCAACCTTTCAGTTAGCAGCCAAGCATGTTATATATAAGTTGGAGCCCTGGTAGCGCAGTGGTTAAGAGCTCAGCTGCTAACCAAGAGGTCGGCAATTTGAATCCAACAGCCGCTCCTTGGAAAACCTATGGGGCAGTTCTACTCTTTCCAATAGGGTTGCTATGAGTCAGAATTGACTAGATGGCAATGAGTTATTAAATTTATATAACCAAAACCAAACTCAGTACCATTGAGTCGATTCTGACTCATGGCGACCCCATAGGCTTTCCAAGGCTCTACATCACATCTTTCTCCTGCAGAGCCGCTGGTGGTTTCGAACTGCCAACCTTTCGGTTAGCAGTGGATTACTTTAACCATTGTGCCACCAGGGCTCTAGATATATATAGTGATGTCTATATCCCATATCCTCTTGGCACTCTCAGTCCTGTGCATTCCTAGAGCTTCCTACCTGGATCTCTGGAGCTTCACAGCATGAGGGCTTTCTCTGAATGGAAGAGCAGGTTTGATCCACAGATGTTGACCTCCCCTCTCAACCAATGACAGACAGGTGCTGAAGTATAAGTAACTACCCAGCCTCTTCATCCTTCTGGGGCGGAGGGGATGGAGGTGGGGCGTGTAACTCTCGAGAGGTTTCTATACCATTACCTGGAGGTATCCAGTGGAATTGGGCCCCAGTGGCCCACAGTGGTAGCCTGCTCATTAACTCAGCCTTCCTTGTCTTCCTTTGACATTCCCCTATGGTGCTTCCTAGGTGTACTTCCCGAACAAGCTACTTATACTCAAATCCTTGACTTACTGTCTGCTTCTGGGGAAACGAACCCAAGATAGTGTAAACTCAAATAAGTTTGATCTAAGTCCTACCTACTAGTTAGTATTCCAGTACTTCTTATAAGTCATGTGGAAAAATTGTCATTCCAGGATAACTTCAAAGAATGCTTGTATGCTTTAGCAGACTTCAACCCAGAATATAACACAGTGGAGTATTTATCTTAACTGAAATGGCCCCGTATCTGTACTTGAGTGTCATTCTCTGTCATATCAGCATGACAGCACTAAGTGTTTAGTCTGAGTAAGTGGTTCCCTGTCCTTTGGTAATGCGCTGTGGGTCCAGCATTCTGCTCACTACAATTTACAGCTCTATCAAGGGCAGCCTAAGACATCTCAGAATTCCCAGAGATTTTCAAACTGTGCTTCATTTGTTCTATTATGCACTCAATCCATCTTGTCTGTTTGAACTGGATTCACCAGGGACTACAATTACCACTTTATTTTCTTTCTTTTTGCACTCTGTAGCCTGCCACTTCGTTTTTAGTCTGAATTGTTGTGTGGCTCCCTCACCCCCATGCACCCCACACACCTCTCTTATCTTTCATTTAAAATCCCACAGAGCTGGGCAACAATAATCCAGTTCCTTCTCTTTTCTTAACACCAGAAGATTTCATTTTGCATAGTTAGGTAATAATAACTAATATTAATTTAGTACTTTATATGAGCCAGACACCATTATAAGCACTTAACATGAATTAAGTTTTTTACTCTTACATTGACTTTTTGTAGCAGCAATTATTATCTCCATTTTATAAGACTGAACTATTATGAATTATAATTGGTACATTTTGAATTCCACAAGACCTTAGGGCTAGAAACAACCCTGAAAGTTCATTTAGGTGAATTTTTCTTGATAAACAGAGATGTTTTCAAGTGTGCCTAGGATAATTACAGACCAAATCTTTAACATAGTCTACAAGTTTCTGAAGTCTCTGGCCCTGGCCTCTGTCTCCCCACCTAACTCACATCATCCCCCCAGCCACAGGGGGTTCATTCTCTTCTCCAGTGAGACAAGGTCCCTCTCATTTCAAGGCTTTGATCAATACTGTTCCCTCTGCCTTGCATTCTGTGGCAGACAGAATAATGTCCCTTCCCAAAGAGGTCCTGAGAAAGCCCTGGTGGTGCAGCAGTTAAGCGCTCAGCTGCTAACAAAAAGGTCCCTGGTTTGAACCCATCAGCCTCTCCATGGGAGAAAGATGTGGCAGTCTGCTTCCATAAAGATTACAGCCTTGGAAACCCTATGGGGCAGCTCTACTGTGTCCTATATTGTTGCTGTGAGTTGGAATCTACTAGAAGGCAACAGGTTTTGGTTAAAGAGGTCCACATCCTAATCCCTAGAACCTGCACATGGTACCTTATATGGCAAAAGGGACTCTGCAGATGTGATTAACTTACGGATCTCAAGACAGGAAAGAGTATCCTGGATTATCTGGATGAACTCAGTGTAATCACAAGGATCCTTATAAGAGGGAGGAAGGCAGGTCAGAGTCAGAGAGGAAGATGTGAAGACAGAAGCAGTGGTCAGAGTGATGCCATTTCTGGAAGAGGCCCATGAACCTAGGAATGTGGGCATCCTCTAGAAGCCAGAAAAGGCTAAGAGATGGATTCTTCCCTAGAGCTTCCAGAAGGAATGCAGCCATGCTGACCCATTTTAGTAGACTTCTGACCTCTAGAACTGTAAGATACTACATTTGTGTTGCATTCTGTCACTAAGTTTACAGTAATTTGTTACAGCAGCAATAAAAAACTAATATATTCTCTCTTCCCATCCACTCTTTTCTTCATTTTAACTCTATTGATCCTTCAGACTTTGATTCAAATACGGCTTCCTCAGGGAAGCTTCCCTTACTACCTCAATCAAGAACTTACCAAAGAAATCTCTCTGGTACATGTTCACAGCATCCCAACATTTTCTTCATGACACTCAACATTGTTTGATTACTTGATTAATACATGTGTTACCCACCAGACCACACCTTCCATGAGGGCAGAGCCCATGCTGCTTTTTCTCGTCTTTATATTCCCAGCACCTCGCACAGCTACCTAGAGCATCATAAGCACTCAATAAATAGTTGTTTAATGAATATATAAATTAATGAAGTAATTAATTACTATAGGCTATGAAAGTGATTTCTTAATTCTGAAATGGCATATAAATATTAGTTATAATTTTAATTAGCTAGGTCTGTAAATGAGAATCAATGCTATATACGATAGGCATCCTAACAGACGATGAAACACTATTTCTAGCTTTAAAAATCATCAAAGTTTAAAGTCAGAAATCATTGCTGGTTAATGCAAGACTGGAGGCTCCCTCCTCATTTCCCTCCACCTCAATTTCATTCTTCTGTTTCTAAATCATATCTTTTTCTTGTTTTCACCAGCTTAAATCTATGAAAACTGCCATTAAAAGGAAGCTCATTCCAAAACCACTTTTATAACTTTATTAGTCGAGATAATCTCTGCTCTGCTGTAGTAATAAATCTCAAAATCTCAGTGGTTTCTCCATCTCTTCTCCTCTCCTCCCGTCCCCTCCCCTCCCCTCTCCCCTCCCCTCCGCTCCCCTCCCGTTTCCTTTCTCTCTCTCTCTACCTCACACACACACACACACACACATAATTTCTTATTCTTGCTAAGTCTGAAGAGGGTCAGCAGAGTTGTCGCCCATTTAGTGATTCAAGAATTCAAGTTCCTGTGCATGTAGAAATTTTTAAATGGTGTATCTTTGGCTATGTATATTTTCACCAAAAAAAAAAAAAAGAAAAGGTCGAGAAGGGAGAGGGTCGACATGTTGTGGGGTTCTTAATCAATGACATAAAACAATATGTGTACTCCTGTTTCATGAGACTCTATTTGTTCTGTAAACCTTCACCTGAAGTACAATAAAAAAATTAAAAAAAAAAAAAGAAATCAAGTTCCCTTCATTGTGTAATGCTGCCATTTCAACCTATGGCTTCCAAGGGAGTGGTATCAGGACAAAACATTAAGAATTCACAGTCCTTAACTGCTTTGGTTCAGAAGTGATGCATATAACTTCCACTCACAAGCCATTGGCCAGAATTCACCACATAGGCCAACCTAACTGCAAAGGAGTCTGGAAAATACAAGGGAGCACACAGAATGTCTGGCGAGCACAATAGCTATAAACTTTACTTTTGGCAGTGATGCTTATAAGCTATAAGTAAATTGAAATATTTCCCAATTATATTTTAATGCTTTTAGGAGGTTCTTCAAAAAAGCAGTATAGTGGCTTATTTGTAAAGAGAACTTTGTTAAGGTAAAGAATCACATCAAGTATCTGTAGCTTGAATTTGGCCATAGTGGGAGTATTTATAGGAGCCCTGGTGGCACAGTGGTCAAGAGCTCGGCTGCTAACCAAAAGGTTGGTAGTTCAAATCCACCAGCCGTTCCTTGGAAACACTATAGGGCAGTTCTACTCTGTCCTGTAGGGTTGCTATAGGTCTGAATCGACTCTACAGCAATGAGTTTTTGGTATGGGAGTATTTACACCAAGGAAATCGGCAAATGCTACAAGACAGGGCTTCTTCTGTTTTTCAAAGAGACCGTTGTTAACATTTACTAACACACCACCATATATACTGGCAGTTTAAATGGCTGTTTATTCCTAGAAATCATATTGTAACATAGTATTAAAATTATTGAGTTCTGAAGCTATAAATGCAAATCATCTCTGTGCCATTGCGCCTGTATGCACACATGTGCACACATGCATATGGCTGGAAATGTGATGTAGTGAAAGACTGTAGAAGAAAGCTGGAAACGAAAGCTCTATTCTAGATTCTGTCCCTAATCATTTATGTAAACTTAGGCAAATCACTTAAGGGGCCCTGGTGGTGCAATGGTGAAACACTGGGCCGCCAACCAAAAGGCTGGAGATTTGAACCCACCCAGCGGCTTCACAGGAGAAAGACTTGGAGCTCTGCTCCTGTAAAGATTACAGACAAGAAAAGCCTATAGGGTAGTTCTACTCTGTCACATGGGATCTCTATGAGTTGGAATCAACTCCATGGCACCAAACAACAACAAGGCAAATCACTTTTAATCTCTCTCAGCCACAATTCTTCAAATGTAAAATAAGCACAGCTGTTTTCCAAGGGGAGCCCTGGTGACACAGTGGCTAAGAGCTACAGCTGCTAAACAAAAGGTTGGCAGTTCAAATCTACCAGCCACTCCTTGGAAACCCCACAGAACCATTCTACTCTGTCCCATAGGGTCACTGTGAGTTGGAAATCAACTCGACAGCAACAGGTTTTGTTTTGTTTTGGTTCTCCAAGGTTCTCTCCAGTTGTAATACTTAGGATGCAAGTCCCAGACTGAGTCAAGATGATCCTCACACGCTGCGTTAAGATGGGGGCTACCTAAAAACACTTAATTATCTCAAGGAAGGAATATTGTAACTTGTATTGGCTTTTGTCCCAATTATTTATTGCTGCACAACAAATCATCCCAAAACTCAGTGGCTTAAAACAACACTTTATCATTATCTCTCCTGATTCTCTAGGTTGACTAGGTTCAGCTGGGTGTTTCTTACTTGGAGTGTCTCGTGCAGTTACAGTCAGATGTTGGCTGGGGGTGCAGTCATCTAAAGGCTCAGCTGGGCTAGACGTCTAAAATGGCTCCCTCATATGACTGGCAGCTGATGCTGGCCATTGGCTGGGCGTTCTGTGGTGCCAGAGCATCTACATGTGGTTTCTCCACATGGTTTTGGCTTCTCTTAGCATGGCAAAGAGAGAATCCCAAGAAACCCAGATGGAAGGAAATTCTGTCTTAGTTTTCTAGTGCTCCTATAACAGAAATACCACAAGTGGGTGGCTTTAACAAACCGAAATTTTTCTCTCACAGTTTAAGTAAAAAACCCACTGCAGTCAAGAGGACAGAATAGAACTGCTCCATAGGGTTTCCAAGGAATGGCTAGTGGATTCAAACTGCCAACCTTTTGGTTAGCAGCCAAACTCTTAACCACTGCACTACCAGGGCTCTCATGGTTTAGAAGGCTAGAAATCCGAGTTCAGGATGCCAGCTCTAGGGAAAGGCTTTCTCTCTCTGTCGGCTCTGAAGAAAGGTCCTTATCTCTTCTGAGTTTCTGCTCCTGGGCAATCTTCATGTGGCTTGGTATCTCTCTTCCCCCATCTTTACTACTTCTAATGACCTAGCTTTGCAAAATCCAGGACGTCACTTGTGCTGTATTTTATAGGTCAAGCAAGTTACTAAGTGCCACCTAAATTTAAAACCAAAAAACCAGTTGCCACCAAGTCAACTCCAACTCATGGCATCCCCATTCTGTCAGAATAGACACGATGGCTCCATAGGGTTTTCCGTAGCTGATTTTCCAGAAATAGATCATCACGCCTTTCTTCCAAGGTGCCTCTAAGAAAACTCAAACCTCCAACCATTTGGTTAGCAGCTGAGCCTGTAAACCTTTTGCACTACCCAGGGATTCCTACCGAAAATTTAAAGGAGGGGAAATCAGACTCTACAGCTTGATGAGGGAGTGAAAAGGTGATATTGCTGAAGAGCATGTGAGATAGGAGCTATCATTGGAGCCATCTTAGGAAAACGCAAAATGCCACAGCTTTCTAAAGTACCCTGTATTTGCTTATGCTTACCTTAAACGCTGGTGGCGTAGTGGTTAAGAGCTACCGCTGTTAACCCAAAGGTTGGTAGTTCTAAATCTACCTGGCTGTCCTTGGAAACCCTATAGGGCAGTTCTACTCTGTCCTATAGGGTCACTATGAGTTGGAATCGACTTGACAGCCATGGGTTTGGTTTTTTGGGGTTTTTTTGTTTTGTTTTGTTTTTTACCTTAATAAACTCTAGTGGTAAGGCTGGGGGAAATGCTGATAGGAAAGATCACATCTTAAAGAGATGCTGGATTATTTGGAAAAGCAGGACCAAATCAGTGTTTCTACTGTTCGGTCACAGATTTTAACAGGTATTTTGAACAAAGGTGCTAAATGCAACACAAAAAGTCCATTACGGGTAGTACTGTTCCCTCTCAGGTTAAGATGCAAATTTAAATTGTAGTCCAATACATTTTTTCTTTGCTCCCAACCTAGCAGATGGTAATACTAATAATATTTCTCATGTCATTTATTCCTTTGTAATTTTTTATAACCATCAGGCAGTCAAAGTAATTGGGGAACATATTCTAAGAACTGGCAGATTACGTTTGTCCAAGGAGACTGTGAAAGCATACCGATAACTTAGTGTCTTGATCTGCACTGTAGTCTCTTAAAGTAAAGTAACACCTAATGAAACTGGATCAAAACGATACTGCTTATTAGTGAATATAATGCATTTACCTAACATTCGCTATGTATATATCAGGATCACTTCTAGGCCCTGGGATACAGTGTAAGATACTCTCTTGGACATTTAGTTTGTGAAAAGACTCTAATAAAAGTCCTGAAGTAAATGTAAAATTAATGAAAATATATTGGTATGTTGGAGCACTTTATGCTCGTTAAAAATCATATTTATAAGGAACAGTAACAAGGGAACACTAGTATTATAATGCTAAGTAAACATAGCAAAACTGCTAATGGCCTACCATGTATCCAATCTTCCCTTTTTCTTTAGTAATAGAACCCAAATTTTATTCACGAAGTCAACGTACTCAGCTAAAAGATAACATTTCCCAGACTCTTTTGTAACTAGCTGTGACCTTGTGATGTCATTCTACATTAAAAAAATAAGCAGATGCGGTTGCGGGGACTTCCAGGAAAGCCTACCCTTTTGTTCCTTGTCTTTTCTCTTTTTCCTACATGGAATGCAGATATGTTATAACATATGATAGCTGAAAAAGTTTTGGAAGTAGACACTGGTGATGGTTGTACAGCATTGTAAACATACTGAATGCTACTGAATAGTACACTTAAAATGGCTAAATGGTAAATTTTGTGTTACGAATGTTGTTGTTAGGTGCCATCAGTCAGTTCCAACTCATAGTGACACTAAGTACAACAGAACGAAACACTGCCCAGTCCTGTGCCATCCTCACAATCATTGCAACGTTTGAGCCCATTGTTGCAACCGCTGTGTCAATCCATCTCATTGAAGATCTTCCTCTTTTTTGCTGACCCTCTACTTTACCTAGGTCTGTCTCCAAGGAATGGTCCCTCCTGATAACATGTCCAAAGCATGTAAGACAAAGTCTCACCATCCTTGCCTCTAAGGAGCATTCTGGCTGAACTTCTTTCAAGACAGATTTATTCGTTCTTCTGACAGTCCACAGTATATTCAATATTCTTCATCAGCTCCGTAATTCAAAGGCATCAATTCTTCTTTAGTCTTCCTTATTGATTGTGTAGCTTTCACATGCATACAAGGCTATTGAAAATATCATGGCTTTGGTCAGGCACACCGTAGTCCTCAATGTGACATCTTTGCTTTTCAATACTTTAAAGAGGTCTTTTGGAGCAGATGTGCCCAATGCAATATGTCATTTGATTTCTTGACTGCTGCTTCCATAGGCGTTGATTGTGGATCCAAGTAAAATGAAGTCCTTGACAACTTCAATCTTTCCCCATTTATCAAGATGTTGCTTATTGGTCCAGTTGTGAGGATTTTTGTTTTTTTTTATATTGGGGTATAATCCATATTGAAAGCTGCAGTCTTCGCTCTTCATCAATGAGTACTTCAAGTCCTCCTCACTTTCAGCAAGC
This sequence comes from Dugong dugon, assembly GCA_030035585.1. Taxonomy (NCBI): domain Eukaryota; kingdom Metazoa; phylum Chordata; class Mammalia; order Sirenia; family Dugongidae; genus Dugong; species Dugong dugon. The sequence goes on along the minus strand of CM057480.1, from coordinate 11,471,427 downwards.
AAGATTGTGTCATCTGCATATCAAAGGTTGTTAATAAGTCTTCCTTCAATCCTGATGCCACTTTCTTCTTCATATAATCCAGTTTCTCAGATTATTTGCTCAGCATACAGATTGAATAGGTATGGTGAAAGTATACAACCCTGACGCACAGGTTTTCCTAACTTTAAACCACGCAGTATCCCCTTGTTCTCTGCTGGAATGACTGCCTCTTGGTCTATGTACAGGTTCCTCAAGAGCACAATTAAGTGTTCTGGAAATCCCATTTTTCACAATGTTATCCATAATTTGTTATGATCCACACAGTCAAATGCCTTTGCATAGTCAATAAAACGCAGATGTTATGAATATTTTCCCACAGTTAAAAAACAGAATCAGGAATGAAAAGATATGATAGCTGAGGTACTAGCAGACATCTTGAGACCTTGGAGATGAAAACTGTATATTAGGGATGGTGGAGCAGAAAGGCCTAGGTCCTGTCTGAATTCATTTAGCCGCATCTCAGTCCTGCATGGCCTGTACTTCCCATTTGTGTTTAAATGGGAGAATAAAACCACTAGGGGTTAGGCCACAATTATTTGTGCTTTTCTGTTATATATACAACAAAACTAACCCTGAGTGACATAGTAAAAGCTGGAGAATCAAAACCAATGTTGTTATACGTATAACTGTAACATGTATGATGACCCTATAGGACGGATTAAAACTGCCCCGTAGGGTTTCCAAGGAGTGGCTGGTGGATTCAAACCACCGACCTTTGATTAGCAGTTGTAGCTCTCAACCACTGTGCCACCAAGGCTCCAAGGAATACATCAGAGTGGCTAAAATTGGTTAACTCTGGAGCGGGAGGGAACAGCTAATTTGTATTTTCTTCATTATTCTTTACTTCTTTTATAACTAAAAAAGAAATACTCACTTTAAAAAAAAAAAAAATTTCTTCCTGATATTTTAACCTCCTTCAAAGGACTTGCCTCCACTTTATCTTTATTTCTTGGGTGTGCTCACTCATCCCTCCGTTTTGCATTATCCACCAGAGATGACTGATCATGTATAGGGTCATTGTGGTACGAATGCAGGGTGACTGCACATCTGTGATACCTGGCTACTAGCTCAGATGTTAGATCAGGTGACATAGTCTATAGTCAACAATTTTTGTCACCACATAATATAACTAGGCCAGGGTCCCAGGGTGATGTGGCTGGGGATACAAAAGCTTGCAATGGCCAATGTGAGTCTCCTTGGACTTGGAGAGAACCTCACCCCAGGCAGGCTGCTAAACACAAGGAATGAAGGGCAGCAATGGAGAGCCTGAACACTCCCTCGTGTCCATGATCTCATGTACATCCTCTGCACTGCTTAGTGGCAGGGATGGTGGTAAAAGAGAATGAAAACAAACAGAGCCAAGCTCAAGTTATCTCGGTCAATCTCACTTGTGGACCAGACTTTACAATGCAGCCTACCTTGTTCTCAACTGCAGACCTCACCTCTCATCTGAGAGTACTAAAAAGAAAGCTCTTCGCTTATGCTTTGCTTGCCTAATTGACAATTTCTGAAGCTTTGTTTGCCAACCATGCTTGGATGGTAAAACATGCTTAGACATAATTTAAATCTTTTTTTTTTTTCTTTTAAATGATCTCTCTCCACACACGTCTATTCCACTATATGCTGGGTTTATCCTTCCCTTTGAGAACAAAGTATTTTACAATGGCCAGGCATCAGGGAAGAAAAGGAAGTCAGAGTGAATCTTTTACAAAAGGATTTTCTGTCATTGCATTTGCAGGGACACAAATAAATTTTGATGGCAAGCAGGACAATTTCCTCAGCATCCCCCCCCCCCCCCACCTCCTCCCATCATGTCTTACAACGTCCCTGCCCTCTGCCCCTTCAGAAGACTTGCTGTCTTCAGAGTTTCAGTCACGGCAGAAGCAGCTCTGTGTGTTCAGCAGCTGTTCTGTAGGTATTTCCTACCCTGGCAAGGACTCTGTCCATGTGACTTTGCTGCTTGCATCAAGGTTCCCATTTTCTTCCTTCCAGACATCCCAGTTGTCATCACACCACACCCAGATGGAAAGGATGCCCAGCACCACCTTCTGCTGTTCTTCTCAGAGATGTTCAAGGACCAGCCAACAAAGAGACCTTGAATTGACCCAGTATGACCCTCAGCTTGGGGGTGAGGATGGACTTTCTGTGATGGGACCAAATGGTACTAGTTTAAAGCTGGTGGGGTCTAGCACAGTGCATTTTTGCTTGAGGAAATTATAATGCAAATCCTCCTGAGGAAATCATAACGATGAGATCATTTAGGTTACTTTTCTATTCTAGAGCATCTAAGAGAAGAAATAAGCTTCAGGATTTGTCCATAACTGACAACACCAGATGGCCGTTCATGATACGCATTAGTGGCTAAACCTTGTCCAATTAGAGTGAATTATAAAGATTGAGATAAAGAGAGCACTCTACTGATACACGCATTAAAATTCTGTTGTACCCTTTGCCTTTAAAGCCTATGGCATAGTGGTTACAGCACTTGGCTGCTAACCAAAAAGGTCAGCAGTTCGAACCTTCCAGCCACTCCGCAGGAGAAAAATACTCTGTAAAAATTTACCATCAGCTACTGTAAAAATTTACAGCCTTGTAAATCCTATGGGGCAGTTCTACTCTGTCTTATAGGGTCACTATGAGTTGGAATCAATGCAATGGCAGTGGGTTTGGTTTCTCTCTTTTTGTCCTTAAACCTGCAAACACCAATATGTATAAGAAATTATCTGTGTAAAACTCCTGGCACAGTGCCTGACATATACAAAATAATAAGTGACCATTCATTTATTTCTTCCTTTATCCCCATCAACTAAGTTTGAAGACTTCATTCAAAGTGGACTCCTAGTCCCTCCTAGTCTCATACCCACCTGTCAGTCAATGCCAAATCTTGTTTTCCTTCCACATCCCCTGAATCTGTCCTTTCTTTTCTGAATCCTCATTACTCTTCATTAGGTATAGTCCAGTCCCTAAGTACCCTTTGGCCTTTGCTGCCTCTTCAACTTTACTTATGTTCTTGCTTCTTACTGGAATGTGTCATCCTTGCCCTCAATATCTACTACTGGAAATTGGTCCAATTATCCATTGCTGTGTACCAAACTACCCCCAAATTTAGTGACTTAAAACATCATCCAGCTTCCTATATTTCACGATTTTCTGGGTCAGGAATCCAGGTATCAAATAGGATGGCTAGGTGGTATTCAGGTGGGCAGCAGAATTGATCTGGAGAGCCCAAGATGGCTTTATTCACATGCCTGCTGCCTTGGCTGGGTTCACCTTGGCCCTTCTCCCTCTCCACATAGTTTCTCCAGCAAGGCAGTCAGATTTTTACATGGTGAATCACAGCTCCCAGATACCAAAGCAGGAGCTGCCAGTCTTCTAAAAGGCTAGGTCCAAAAACTGGCACAGTGCCACCTCTGCCATTCTGTTGATCAAAACAGCCAGAGACCAGCCCAATAGAAGCAGGGTTAGATAAACTGTGACCACTTTTAATCTGCCATAAAATCAAGATATATCTTAAATGCCATTAGAGTTTCATGAATTCCTTCTGTAATCCTCGTGCCTCCCAAATACACCACTGCTACCACCAACAGCAGAGATATAAAAATCTCTCTCTTAAATTCCCAGTACATCACATCAATTCCTGTCATAAGACATATATTGTGAATTACAGCTACTTTGCATCCCTGCCTATTGCCACCATTCATCCAAGGGCCAACACTATGTCTTGTCACTCTGCATAAACCTTGTAACATTTAGCACACCACGATAAATTAACTGTTGTACAGAAACATGTTAATTGTATAAATACATTAAAAAATTGTTGTCTGTCTACAAAATTGTATAGTTTATGGCTAATAACCTTGGTGCTTTGTTTAACTGCTAGTAAAGAAAATGTAATAGAATATGTTTGTGACCTTGTCAATAATCTTGACAACATCAAAATTTAAGTAAATCTGTATCACAAAATATCATTAAGTTCAAAGAGATACATTTGGAAAAAATATTTGCAACATATTTAAATAAAACATGGATTAGTATCCAAATTAAACAAAGAACTCCTGTAAGTCAATAAGAAAAAGATAAACCACATGGTAGAGAAATGGACAAAGGATATAAACAAACCATTCATAGAAATAAACATACAAATGACAAAGATGCTAAATCTGACTTCGAATCATGGAATTGCCAATTATAATCAATTAAAATATTATTTATCTATCAGATTGATAAAACTTTTAAAAGTTAACAATACAGAATAGCAGCAAGAATAGAAGAAATGGGTACCGCTGGTGGAACTGAAACTGATACAGGCAGTTTAGAAGCCTATTCAGCAATATTTATTAAACAACAACAACAACAAAAAATGCACACCCTCTGTGATCCAGTAATTCCATTTCTCACGCATGGCCCTAGTTTATGTGTCAAAGGGGACATTTTTATATTATCAAAGTTATTGACAAGGCCACAGACATATTCTACCATATTATTTATTAGCCACAATCTATAAAATTTTGTAGACAGGCAAAACTTTGAATGTATTGATACAACTAACATGTTTTTGGACAACTATATATAAAGAAAGCAACCCTAGTCGTGCAACGATTAAGTGCTTGGCTTTTAACCAAAAGGTTAGTGGCTTGAACCCACCCAGAGGCTCTGTGGGAGAAAGACCTGGTGATCTTCTCTCTTAAAGATTACAGCCAAGAAAACTCTATGGGGTAATTCAACTCTGTCACCTGGGGTCGTTATGAGTCGCAATTGACTTGAAGACACCCAATAACAACAACATATATAAAGAACAATGTTAAAAGTTACAAAGTTTATATAGCATTATTTGAAACAAACAAACAATCTAACTAATCATCAGTAAGTGTGGTGCTAAACAAAATGTCCTATACCCTCAGTCAAAAGAATGAGGTAGATTTATGTGGTTTCTATGAGTTCTTATCGACTCAACAGAAACTTTGGTTTGGTTTGGTTTTTTTTTTTTTAACATAGACTAGCCTCCAAGACAAGTTGTTGAGTAAAACAGAAGATGGTATAGAACATTATATACAGTGTGATACTATTTATATCAAACAAATACAAATAAAAGTAACACTATAAATTGTTATGATTTTGCAAATAATGACATTTGAATGCAAAGAATAAGGTCTGGAAGGACACTTACAAAGCTGCTAACAGTGTTGACCTGGGGCTGACATTCAAAGCAGGGATTAAAAGGGCTGCCCTATCTGTAATATTTTAACTGTGATCAAAACAGTATATTTATTTGTGAAAAGTATAAATAATTTTTTAATTAATTACAAAATTTTTTATTTAAAAATTTCAAAAGAAGTAGATTAGGGACAAGAAAAGGTATCCATACTGTATTTTTTAATGAATCAATGAAGTTTTTGAACAGCATGTATAGCATAACTCCATTTGGGTAAAGAGAGAAAGACCGTGACATAGATACTTGTTGTATGTGCGAGGGAAACGCGTGGAAGGGTATCCACAAATGTTACTGGTGGGTACTTTGAGAGGGAAGGGATTTAAGATGAGAGGCAGAGAGGGCAGGGGGAGACTTTTACTTTTTTCTTACTATGCTTCTCTACTGTTTCAATTGTTACAACCAGCATGTACTACTCTTATAATGAAAATTCTAATGAAAAAAAAGTTAATCCAGGGGTGGCCTACATGGCTAGTTATGAAATATCCTGAATTTCACGCCTAAACCATGCACTACTTCCAGGTCTCACTTTTGATTAAAAGCTGGAATCATTTGTATCTAAGGGATTGACTTGAAGGTCATGCTTTCAGTCAATAGACAGCAGCCTCCTCAGTTCACACGTGTACTGATTGGCCTCTTTCATTAGGAAAGTAGGAAATACGAAGATGCAATTATTCTTCTCTATGGGTTAGGAAAAATGCCCTAAAAGGGACATATTCCATTTCAGTATCACTATTGGTTTGTAATTCTTCAGTCAAAAGGTGTAAGAACTGAATAATCAGAACCAAATCTTAGTCAAGGATTAGATCCAGACCAAATTATAAAGCAAGTACTAGAAGAGACTACTAATTGTGTAATCACTTTTTAAAAAAATTAACACAGGCACAAAGGGGATATATGTATAAACCAACAATGTTACTGTCCCATCCCTCTGTGCCCCCCAAAAAAGAAAGAAAAGAAGCATATTTTTTACAAAAAGCCATCTGTTCTGATTGTATCAAACATGGTAGGAAAAGCCTCTTCCTTTAGTTGTTTCCTGTTTGTGAGTTTTCTATCTAGGTGTCAGGTTTAAATGTGGAACATGCAATATGCAGTGAACTCATCTCAGGCAAAAGAAGAAAAACAAAAACAAAACAAAAAAATCCTCAGATTACCCGTTTAAAAACAAAATCTAATTTAATATATAATGTTACTTTGTGTAGTTATGAAAGCTATTGCACTACAAATGGAATGAATTTGTATAGTACCAGTGAGTTCCATAAATAAATAAGGCACTAATCATTTATGAATTGTTACACTGTGATTTGAAGCTTGATTTGGAAAATGTTGATGTTGAAAGATTATAAAGTAAAAGTGATGATAAAAAGTGATAGATTCCAAGCTGGAGTAAATCGAAAGTGAAAGATCAAAAGCAAAAGCAATGTAAGAGCCTCCAAAAAAAAGAAGAAGAAGTAATGGAAAAATATTATAATAGAAAACAAGAGATACAATGTTGCTGTTATTGGTAGTTGCCAACAGTTGGCTCTAACTTGTGGCGACCTTATGTATAAATGAACAAAAAGTTGATCAGTTCTGTGCCATCGTCATGATCGCTGGTATGTTTGAGTCCATTTTTGCAGCTATTGTGTCAATCCATCTCATTGAGGGTTTCCCTCATTTTCTCTGATCATCTACTTTACCAAACATGATGTCCTTTTCTAGCAATCAGTCTTTCCTGATGATTGCCCAAAGTAGCTAGCATTGGTTAAATCAAATGGTTGGTATAAGGATTCACTGAGACCAAAATGCAACTCCTTTTTAACCAACATACAAGAAAAGAAGGAGAAGGAAGCCCTATTAACCAACCAGTTGCTATAAAGTTGATTCCAACTCATGATGACCCTATGTATGTTAAAGTAGAACTGTCTTCCATAGAGTTTTCAATGGTTGCTTTTTTAGAAGTAGATCACCAAGCCTTTATTCTGAGGCACCTTTTGGTGGACTTGAACTTCCAACCTTTCGGTTAGCAGTCAAGATGGTTAGCTCTTTGCACCACCCAGGGACTTCAAAAACAGGGAAACACTATGAGAAGTCTGTCTATCCATGTGTATGCCTGTCTAAGCAGTAAGGTATAGCCATGCCTGGATTTTCAAGTACAAGGTCAATTTCTTTTTCTTACTAGTGGTATAATTGGCAAAGTAAAATACACAAGTATTAAATGCAAGGCACAATTAATTTTTACATATGTATATACCCATGTAACCATCACCCAGAGCTAGGTAGAAAATATTTCCATCATCTTAGAAGATTCTCTCATAACCCTTTTTAGTCACTTCTCCCTGCAAAGGGAGTCACTACTTCAACCTCTATCATCAGAGATTACATTGCATGTTCTTGAACTTTATGTAAATAGAATCATAAAGTATATAGTCTTTTGTGTCTGGCTTCTTTCATTGCTGAATGATATTTTTATTGTTTCCAGTTGGGCTCATCATGAATAAAGCTACTATGAACATTCTTCAAAACTTTTTTGATGAACATGCATTTCTATTTCTCTTGTGTATATACCTAGGAGTGGAATTGTTGAGTCATAGGTTGGGTACATGCCTAACTTTATCAGAAAGCCCAAGTAATTTTCTAAATTTAGGACTTTGCGGTGTCCATTTTTGTATTAGCCTCATTCCTGACCCTATTTTCTTTTCCTGTCTTTGATTTTCCAATTTTTTCTCACCTTCTTCAAATTTATTTTACCTTATTGTACATCATGACTAGTTATGTATTTAGTTTTCAGACGTGAGAAAGATGACCAACAACTCAGTAATAGGTCACTACAGAGAAAATCATATCCCACTTATCTGGCAACAAATGTGTAGGTCACATCAATGCAATCTATTTATTAATTCCACTTCTCATACCAACTTCATAATGTAGTATGTCTTCCTCTGATCCCAATCCCCTGGGGCTAGGTCAGATCTCACAAGTTAAAGGACACAGCCCTCCAGATTGCAGAGTCTGCCTAAGACCTCAGACACCAGACACAAGTTTGGAGTCCCCATTACACCAACACTTCTGACCTGCTGGCTAGAAATTTGGGGTTTTCCCAATACCCCCCTTAGGATGCCAGCCATAAGCTCAGGGGTTCCCAGGTCTCTCCCTCACTTGTGACCTGATGGCTTGGGTTTGATAATTTGCTAGACCAACTCACAAAACTCACAAAAAGCACTGTATTTATGATCACAGTTTTATTATAGCAGAAAGGCTACAGATGAAGAGGTACATAGGGCAAGGTTTGGGACAGTTCCCAATGTGAAGCTTCTATGTCCCTAAAAGGGGCACCCTACCCTTTCATGTGCATCAATGTATATCACCAACCAGGAAGCCCATGGACCTCCCATGTCCAGAGCCTTTACTGGAGCCTCATTATATAGTCATGATTGATTGGATGATACTTCTCTCCTCTGAGGTCAGTTGATATCATGAGGTGGGTCTTTCTGGCCTGGCCAGCCCCCGAGAGTCATCTGTTAGATTAGGTGTGATCTAGAGCCCTCATCAAAGACATTTCATTCACTGGGGCAATTCCAAGGTTTTAGAGGTTATCTCTCAGGAACCAAGGACAAAGACCACATTCTTTAGGTAAAATTAACCCCACAGTAGTTAATCTGTATGTCATGAAATTTTGATTATTTATTTCTGTATAACAAACCCCTCTAAAACTCATTGATTTACATTAACAATCATTTATTTTGCTCAAAAATCTGCAATTTAAGCAGGACTCATGGGGACAATGTATCTCTGTTCTATGCAGCATCAGCTGGGGTTGCTTAACTGGAAGTGGGGGAATTACTTCCAAGATGACTCACTCACATGGTTGGCAGATTGGTCCTGACTGTTAAATGTGTGCTCAACTGAAGCTGTTAGCCACGGGTCTTAGTATTTTTCTATGTGGGGTTCTCCTTGGGTTGCTTTGGCTTCCTCATATCATGGCAGCCCATTTCTAAGAATAAGTGTTCCAAGAGAGGAAGTGAGCATTCCAATTTTTTAAGGCCTGAGCCCAAAACTGACAAAGCATCACTTCCACTGTATTCTGTTGTCGAAGCAGTCATAGAGCCTTCCCAGATTCAAAGGAGGTAATGAGTGCCGACGTCTCAGAGGAAGGGGTGTCAAAGAATTTGCAGTCATCTTTAATCCACACAGTACACCCTCTGCCAAAAAATTATTTACACTCATCCCACATGCAAAATACACTCACCCCCTCATAAGTCCCCCCCAATGTCACATCCCATTACAGCATTAGGCTTGAGCTTAAGGTATTGGATATTGTCATCTAAACCAGGTCTAGATATAGATCCTCAGGTGACATATCTTGAGTACAGTTTGTTGAGTGCAGTTTCTCTTGATCATAGGATCTCTGAAATAAAAAGAAACGTTTTCCCAACCTACAATGGTGAGACAGAGATTAGATGACCATAATCAACACTCCCATCCAAAAAAGGAGGAAACAGAAGGCACATAGCAATCACAGGTCCATATCAATTTTGAAATCCACTCAAGTTCATGGCACCAGTCTCTTGATTATGGCTAATTCTGCTCCATGTGAATGAGTATCCTTGGCTCTGGGTTTTGACCTCCCTGCTCTTGGCTGGTCTCTCTGAATCATCATTTCTCTTCTATAAGAAAAGATCTGGGTTTGCAGCTGGGTAGCTTTTATAGCCTGTTTCTTATCCATAAAAGTTAATTTTGTTGCTGGGAGATTGGAACTCTTACACACTGCTGATTGGAATGTAAATGGTACAATCACTTTGGAAAATGATATGGTGCTTCCTTAAAAATCTAGATATAGAAATATCATATGATCCAGCAATATCTCTCCTGGGAATATACCCGAGACAAATAAGAGCCATCACATGAGTAGACATGCACACCTATGTTCATTACAGCAATATTCACAGTAGCAAAAAGATAGAAACAACCTAAATGCCCATCAACCTAAATGGATAAACAAATTATGATAAATACACACAATGGAATACTATGCAACAATAAAGAACAATGAAGAATCTGTGAAACATCTCACAACGTGGATAAATCTGGAAGGCATTATGCTGAGTGAAATAAGTCAGTCACAAAAGGAAAAATATTGTATGAGACCACTATTATAAGAACTCAAGAAAAGGTGTACACACAGAAAAAAACATTCTTTGATGGTTACAAGGGTGGGGAGGAAGGGGGAGGGAAAATCACTAACTAGAAAGTAGACAACTGTCAACTTTGGAAAGACAGCACACAAACATAGGGGAAGTCAGCACAACCTGACCAAAACAAAGGCATAGAAGTTTCCTAAACACATCCAAACACCTTAAGGGACTGGTTTCTGGGGTTGGGGGCTGGGGACCATAGTATTGGGGGATATCTAGGTCAATTGATGTAGCATGGTTCATAAAGAAAATGTTCTACATCCCACTTTGGTGAGCAGCATTTGGGGTCTTAAAAGCTTGCAAGCAGCCATCTAAGATGCGTCCATTGGTCCCATCCCACCTAGAGCAAAGGAGAACGAAGGAAATCAAAGACACAAGGAAAATATTAGCCCGAAGGACTAAACTACCACATGAACCAGAGCCTCCACCAGCCTGAGATCAGTAGAACTAGATGATGCCTAGCTACCATGAACAATCACTCTGACATAGATCACAATAGAGAAGTCCCAGAAAGAATGGGAGGAAAATGTAGAACAGAATTCAAATTCATGAAAAAAGACCAGACTCACCAGTCTGACAGAGACTGGAGGAACCTCCGAGACTATGGCCCCCAGACACCCTGCTAACTCAGAACTGAAACCACTTCCAAAGCCCACTTGTCAGAAACAAAGATTAGACAGGCCTATAAAACAAACAAAACACAAGTGAGGAACATGTTTCTTAATTCAATCAAATATCCAAGACCAACTGGGCAACTCCTGCCCAAAAGCAAGACGAGAAGGCAAGAAGGGACAGGAACTGGACACATGAACACAGGGAACCCGGGGTGGAAAAGGGGGGCGTGCTGTCACATTGTGGGGACTGCAACCAATGTCATAAAACAGTATGTGTATAAATTTTTGAATGAGAAATTAACTTCAGATGTAAACTTTCACCTAAAGCACATACACACAAAAAAAGTTAGTTTTGTGCTATTACTGTCTTTTTCATTCCACTCTGGTTTGATCCTTACAACAAATTTGTGGGTTCCTTATATCAATTTATAATAAACTCCAACAGACAAAGCCACACCTACATTTCTTTCTGAGACAGGTCCTTTTCTACCTAGGCCACATGTAAAGCTGCTTTGGGACAATACCCTTAAAATTCTTAAGAGCCTTATTGTTAAACCAAGAGGGTCTATAAAAGTCTGTCATTAAATCTTCCTGAGATCCTAACAGGGGCCCTGGTGGTCCTAACAGACTCCCTGGGTGGAGCAAATGGTTAACAAGCTCAGCTGCTAACCAAAAGGTTGGAAGTTCGAGTCCACTCAAAGCCACCTTAGAAGAAAAGCCTGGTGATCTTCTTCCAAAAAAGTCAGCCATTGGAGCATAGTTCTACTTTGACACACATGGGGTTGCCAAGAGTCGGAATTGACAAAAGGACAACTGGTGACATCCTAACAAAGGGTTTTACAGTCACATACATGAGAAATTTGGCCTGAGGCCATGTTCTACTGATATCTCTGAATTTGATCTTGCTATTTATTACTTGGAGCCCTAGTGGCCCAGGGTTAAGAGCTATGGCTGCTAACCAAAAGATTTGCAGTTCGAATTCACCAGCCACTCCTTGGAAACCACTTTGAAAATCGTTTCCTGGGAGAGATTGGGGATTAAAAGCAGTTTAATTTTCAAACTCAGTAAGTTCAGAATATCTTATATTTACTCTACGTTTGTCTCAAAAACTTAACAGTTCCTTCTTTAGTTCATCTGTTCTCATAAATTACCATAGAAGAAGTCAGTTGGCACTTTCTACATTCTGCCTGGAAATCTCCCAGCCAAATCCACAAGTACTTTGGATGCCCTTTCTATTCCGTTGTTATGCTTGAGCCCATTGTTGCAGCCATTGTGTCAATCCATCTCTTCGAGGGTCTTCCTCTTTTTCACTGACCCTTTACTTTACCAAGCATAATGTCCTTCTCCAGGGACTGATCCCACCTAATTAAGATGTCCAAAGTATGTGAGAAGAAGTCTCACCATCCTTGCATCTAAGGAGCATTCTGGCTGTACTTCTTCCAAGACAGATTTGTTCGTTCTCTTGGCTGTCCATGGTATATTCAATATTCTTCACCAACACCGTAATTAAAAGGCGTCAATTCTTCATTCTTCCTTATTCATCATCCAGTTTTCGCACACGTACGAGGCAACTGAAAACACCATGGCTTGGGTCAGACACACCTTAGTCTTCAAGGTGACATCTTTGCTTTTTAACACTTTAAAGAGGTCTTTTGCAGCAGATAAATATGTTCTACTTTTTTATATGAAATAAGATAGTAGCATTATTAACTGAGACTTCTCCATGTTATGTAATCTTGGACAAATTGTTTAACCTTTCTATACTTCATTTTTCTGATATGTTAAATGGAGATAAAACTATGTACTGCAGAGTGTTATTGAGATGATTAAATTGAGATTATAAAGTGTTGACACATAGTAACTATTAAGTATAATAATATAAATATTTAATATTATTAGTCTGTTTCTATAGGAATCCTATTACAAAGAAATTATTTGTAATACATAATAAACAGACACACACATAGAAAGTACTGTGATCTATTGTCCCAAGTGATTTGATTTTACTGTTGAACCTCAGATACTTGTAAATGATATTTGTAAATGGTGAGCAGGAAGCTAGAAGGGCACTGATGCATGTGAACTTATGCTCACCTTAGGACAATACTGACCTATACTCTTGGATATCTGGATGGCTTTTGTAGGTCTTAAGATTACCCTGGGGGATGCCCCCAAAGACAAGGATGAACAGGATAGTCATGTCACCCATAGGGTCTTCTCTGGCTTAGACTCCTCCAAACAATGGGAGGAGTCATCTGCTTCAGGTCCCAGGGAGTCATCCTGTTTCAGAGACAACTCTCAATTTAAGAGGAGCTTTAGCGTTATTCTCTTAATTGACCCAAATTAGAGGGCCTTTAGACAACCAAACCAGCCAATGTTTGGTTCTGATGTGTGCTGTTCTAGGGAAGCCATGTATTATGGATTCAATTGTGTCCCCCTAAATGTGTGTCAACTTGGCTAGACCATCATTCCCAGTAATGTGTGGTTGTCCTCCATTATGTGATCTGATGTAATTTTCCTATACGTTGTAAATCTTAACCTCTATGATGTTAATGAGGCAGGATTAGGGGCAGTTATATCAATGAGGCAAGATTCAGTCTATAAGATTGGGTTGTATCTTGAATCAATATCTTCTGAGATATAAAAGAGAGAATCGAGTGGAGAGGAGAGGGACCTCATTACCACCAAGGAAGAAGGGCCAGAAGCTGAGAACGTCCTTTGGACTTGGGGTCCCTGTGCTGAGAAGCTCCTAGAGCAGGGGAAGACTGATGACAATGATCTTCCTCCAGAACCAACAGAGAGAGAAAGTCTTCCCCTGAAGCTGGCACCCTGAATTTAGACTTGTCACCTCCTAGACTATGAGAAAATAAATTTCTGTTTGTTAAAGCCGTCCACTTGTGATATTGCTGCTATAGCAGCACTAGATAACTAAGACACCATGCCTTACTTTTGGAGCTGGGCAAAGCACTCAAAATTTAAACCTCAAGATCTGCTCCAGGGAAGGACACCTTAGTTTCTGAGACCCCAAATTCACCTCTCTTTCAAACTCTTTTGCTTGTTCTTTCTTAGGTCTGTAGGTGGGGGAGTAGTAGGTGTGGACTAGGCCATCATGGCACAGCACTCCCCTTCCTCAGAAGGCATGTTCAAGGAAGATGAAGGCTACTTTTTTGGAATCTTTTCTATAGGAACAAGTGCCTGGCCTTGGTCACATCTCACTCTCTTCTTTCCAGTCTTGTTTCTCCCAAATCTTGCTGTTTTTTTTAGGTTGCAGATTTGCCAGTACTGCTGTTAGGGCTGAGCTTTCTCAGAAGGTATCGTTCAGCTCTGCCAGGTAGGTGAGAACAGGCTTGAGAACTAAAGGATCCTAAATCTAAGGCTGTGGTGATAACTGATGACCATCCTTATTCATTGGATGGAGAGTGTCTGGAATTGGGAATTCAGATTTCGGAACAGTAACTAAATATTACTTGATATTTAGTTGTTGTTAGGTGCCATCAAGTCAGTTCCAATTCATAGCGACCCTATGTACGATAGAACTAAATGCTGCCCACTCCTGTGCCATCCTCACAATTGCTCCTATGCTTGAGCCCATTGTTGTAGTCACTGTGTCAATCCATCTCATTGAGGGTCTTCCTCTTTTTCGCTGACCCTCTACAAAGCATGATGTCCTTCTCCAGTGAATGGTTCCTTCTAATAGCATGACCAAAGTATGTGAGACGAAGTCTCTCCACCCTTGCTTCTAAGGAGTATTTAGGCTTTACTGCTTCCAAGACAGATTTGTTCATTCTTCAGGCAATCCATGGTATATTCAATGTTCTTCACCAATATCAGAGTCAAAGGCATTAGTTCATCTTTGGTCTTCCGTATTCATTATCCAGCTTTTGCATGCATATGAGACAACTAAAAACACCACGGCTTGGATCAGGTGCACCTTAGTCCTCAAGGTGACATCTTTGCTTTTTAACACTTTAAAGAGGTCATTTGCAGCAGATTTTCTAGACTGCTGCTTCCATGGGCATTGATTGTGGATAGAAGTAAAATGAAATCCATGATAACTTCAATCTTTTCTTCGTTTATCATGATGTTGCTTATTGGTCCAGTTGTGAGGATTTTTGTTTTCTTTATGTTAAGGTTTAATCCATACCGAAGGCTGTAGTCTTTGATCTTGATCAGTAAGTGCTTCAAATCCTCTTCACTTTCTGCAAGCAAGGTTGCGTCTTCTGATTATCGCAGGTTGTTAATGAGTCTTTCTCCAATCCTGATGCCATGTTCTTCCTCATATAGTCCAGCCCCTCAGATTATTTTCTCAGCATACAAATTGAATAAATATGATGAAAGGATACAACCCTGATGCACACCTTTCCTGATTTTAAACCACGTAGTATCCCCTTGTCCTATTCAAACGACTGCCTCTTGCTCTATGTACAGTTCCTCATGAGCACAATTAAGTGTTCTGGAAGTCTCATTCTTTGCAACTTTATCCATAATTTGTTGGAATCCACACAGTCAAATGCCTTTGCATAGTCAGTAAACATCTTTCTCGTATTTAGTTAAATAGTAGTGAGCCCGATTCTAAACTAACAGAATATAAATATCTTTCTGATATTTAGTTAAATATTTGCAATAATGCAAAATAGTATGTTATCTGTAGATTGATTAGAAACATTGGAATATTGTTTTCCTTTGTCCAATGATTTGTTTTTTAACTCACTCTCTTGCTACCAAAAACCCTAATGGCTTGGCCTTTGCTTGTCTGGTGTCATACCCAGTCCAAGAAAGAAGAAGCAAATTGGGCTATACACTTAAAATGTAAGGCACTTAAAGATCAAGTTTGTTCCTTAAACCAAAAAAAACCCATTGCCATCGAGTCAATTCTGACTCATAGCAACCCTATAAGACAGAGTAGAATTGTCCCATAGGGTTTTCAAGGAGTGCTTGGTGGATTTAAACTGCTGACCTTTTGGTTAGCAGCTGTAGCTCTTAACCACTATGCCACCAGGGTTTCTGGTTGTTCCTTAGAGATCTACAAACTCGTCTGTCCATACAAAATCACTTACTCAGAAATCAGTCTCACTTTGCCTGGGAGAATGTTTTCACCCGTATATCTCTTTTCCTGAAAGAAGAAAGCATATGAGATAGAAGAGACATCTTCTGAACAAGAGAATAAATTTTAGTTTATTTTTAGTATTTGGTTTACATCATAAAGAAGACTATTAGGATAAACAAACAATTGCACCAGTCTAGTGTAGGACCAAAGCTAATACCGATCTAGGACTAGGAATTTTTGCTTTTCATGATGGATTAAAACTTGAGCGTATCTTTACCTCAAAAATGAATGTGGTTACGGATCGACTTTTACCCTTTAGTCCCCTTTTTCAGTTATGATACCCTATATATCATGGATAACAACTCATTGAGATAGAAAAATCAAGTCCCCACTACCACCACCAACTGCTCTGACAGGGATCACAATGGAGGGTCCCAGGCAGCGCTGGAGAAAAATGTAGAATAAAATTCAAACTCACAAAAAAAGATCAGACTTACTGGTCTGAGATAGACTGGAAAACCCTGAGAGCACGTTCCCTGGAAACCTTTCTAACTTAGTACTGAAGTCACTCCTGAGGTTCACCCTTCAGCCAAAGATTAGACAGGCCCATAAAACAAACAACACACAGAGTTCAACCATGTACACAAGACTAAATGGGCACATCAGCCCAGAGGTAAGGACAAGAAGGCAGCAGGGGACCAGAAAGCTTGACGAATGAAAACAGGGAACCCAAGGTTGAGAAGGGGAGAGTGTTGACACGTCTCAGGGTTGGCAACCAATGTCACAAATCAATATATGTATTAATTGTTCAATGAGAAACTAATTTGCTCTGGAAACTTTCACCTAAAGCACAATTAAAAAAAAAAAAATAGGAAGAAAAATCAAGTCCCCAAAGAGGCAGTGAGCCAGATGATGATGATGATGATTTTGAATTACTAGGGTGCTCAAAAGGCTCAATGTATTAATTAACCTTTCAGAGGACAAATCTAAAACTTCTGGCTTGGGCCTATTGAAGTTTCAGAGATTTTTCAAATATGATAAATAGTTTCTGTTCTGTTTTCTAATTTCATGAAAGACTGACTCATTTGTAAAATCCCTCCACTTCATTCACTCATTTATAACTGAATGTATGCACCAATCCACTCAGGAAACAAGTCTTATTATGCATGGAAGATCAATTGATTTATAATATAAAAGTAAAAGTGTAAATGCAGTTAACATTTTGCAGATATGTCAATTGGAAGTACTCCTTGAACTCATATAACCAAGTTTTTCTTTTTTCTTCCATTTTTTTAAATCACACCTGTGTTAAGACATGCACTCTCTTCCTCTATCTGGTAAGCACAAGGGGTGGGAACTTGTGCAATAGATAATTCATCTCTATTGCTATCTATAGTTTCATAGTTAACACTGTCTTAGCAGAAGTGTGAAAACACATTCACACCTTTGAAAATGGATGATTAACTAATCAAATGACAATATGAATGTTAGACAGAATTACAGAAATGACTGCAAGGCAGAGCTATATATATGATTATAACATTCTATTTAATTTTGAAGGGTAGATAGTTCAGTGTAATCCATGCACCTCAAACACTGAAGCAATTCTCAAATTTTTAATTGCATGACTACTCAAAAAAGAATGAAGAAAATTTCAGCTTCTCCCCTAATTAACCATTTTTTTTTTTTTTTAAATACAAGAGGTTAAAGAGCAAAGGCAAGACATAGTTCAAGGCCACAGGCAGGGCAGAGCCAAGAAAGAGAATCACACTTGAGTGAATAGTCAGTTATTTTTTTTTCCTCCGGACTTTGTCATTTGCATTTAAAATGCAGACTAATCCGAATAGGTAATTGAATATACAGTCTACCACAGCAAGTTCTCTTTTGATAGTCTGATGTATAAAAATCCAAATTGGAGGACAGGTCCCTATCTTCATCATTTTGTTAATTTTTGAAGTTTACCTAAGTTTACCCTTTAAGAAATGATAATTGGAAAACAGAGGTGATACTGTTAGAGGAATGAAGATCCAAAGACTGGCGCTTTAAAACCAGCATTCCACATATATTGTATTAAAAGCCTGTAGAATAAAAATATTTATCCAACATTTATATATAAAGGCTAAGTGTGTATTTGTGACGTATATCACTTATGTCTTTATAGTGTTGTGTTTTATAGACATCTTCGCTCCCCTATAATGCCTTGAAGTCTGGGTATATATCTGACTCATCACCCAGCCTCTAAGTAGCGCAGGACTTCATACTAAGTAGGCATCAAATAATTGCCTAGTAAATGATAAGGTAAAAGTTGCCACAAAGTTGCATTGATTATATAAAGCAAAAAAAAAAAGAGCATGATTTCTCTAATAATAAATTAATCATACATAATCTTTGTAATAGAGAAAACAAAAATTGATAAATTAGCAATAGTTTATTTACGAGTGGAGTGCCTGGGTAGAACAAACGGTTAATGCGCTCAGCCGCTCATCAAAAGGTTGGAGTTTCAAGTTCACCCAGAGGCCCCTAAGAAGAAAGGCCTAGGGATCTACTTCTAAAAAATCAGCCAGTGACAGTCCTATGGGGCACAGTTCTACTGTGACACACATGGTATTGCCATGAGTAGGAGATGACTTGAGTCAACTGGTTTAGCTTGGAGCACCAAGTGAATATACTGTCAACTGTTCAAACTTGTAGCTCCTATCGTCCTTATTCCTCCACTGAAACCATCCTGGTTAAGGGCTTTGCCATCTTTTCTTTGTCTTGACTTTTCAATAACAAGCAACACCACTGAATGCTCCTTCCTTTTTAAACACTACTTCCTCTTGGTTTTCACACCATCATATTCTGCTGGTTTTCTTTCTCTTCTTGCAAGATCCCATCAGCTCCTGTGGATTCAGTTATTATGGATATATTTTTATGCCTGCCAGATTGAAACCTCTAGCTCAAATTTCTCCTCTCACCTTCAGTCTCATACATGTGGATGAGTTACGTACACACACACACCCCTAGATACCTGCAGCAGCAATGACTCTCTGTCCCCGAAGTTGGCTTTTTCTCTATGTTCCCAGTGACTGGGGAGCCATCCATTCAGCTACCAAGTAGAAACTTTACTCTTCTCCTTCTCACGCTCCCACATCTAATCTATCACCATATCCTATTTATTCTATCTCCCAAATATTTCTCAGATTCATTCACTTCTATCCATATTCATCTACTTCCATTCATCCCCACTGCCTTGCCCGAGTCTGGGGAACTGTCTCATCTCATGTATTACAACATCTTATTCGCTGGTCTTCTTACTTCCGCCTATGCACCTCTGTTCATTCTCACACTGTATTCTCAGTGATTTTTCTAACATAATGGTCTTTAAACTTTTCTGCTCACAAACTCCCTACAGAAATTTTGAGAAATTATCTACCCTCTTATGAATTTTTAAGTTGACATAAAATTATTTTAAGTTGACATAATTACAAAGGACTGAATATCTGGTATAGGGTAAACACTAATACAGAAAAAATATAGCAATGTGTACTCTTTTGGATATACTTAATGGAATCTAAATAATAGGATTTGATACCTGTCATAGTTCTCTTAAAAAAATACATACATACTCTTTTTTAACTGTTGAAAATTTTACATTTTTTTCCCTTGACCTTATATTTCTGTTCTATATCCCCCACAGAATTTTATCCTCACAGAATACTCCTTAGTCTTTTATTGATTATTCTATCACACCGCAGCAAAAGCATACAAATAAATGAAAAGTTTTGTTTATTTCCTGTAACCATAGGATTTAAGTATTAAATAATTTCTTCTAGATTGAATTACTGTTACAATTATCATTAGAATGTAATTGATGAAAACAACATAAATACATTACACATTTAAAAAATAACTATTAAATATAGAAAGTAAAATTTTATTATAAAAGCATCTCTTAGTGATATGGATGTCTTTTTTTCTATTAGTTTATATGTCTGTTGATAAGCATTACTTATTTCTAGAATGGGGCAGCATTCAGCATAAATTCTATGCCCATATTTTGTTCTTCTAGATAGAACTTTAAGACACTTTATTTCTGTAAATAAATAGATAGGCCAGGAAGGAATTTTATTTGGCAATGGCAGTCAGTTTTTCAAACTCCTTCCAAGTACTATGCCAAAAATTTCATAATATATTATTAACTATTTTACAATGATGTATCAACTGACATCTTGATTATATCCTCCTTTAATCTTATGGATAACAAACAATTGGACACCCTCTAACTTGGAGAGGATATATTACCAGTCATTAGAGTTATCTGCTTGCTCAGTGTCTGAGACGTATACCAAAAAAGCTTTAACAAAACTTACCAAATAACAATTGATTTTACTTGTAATTCTTTCACTTATAAGCACCTTATTTACAGATATAAAACTAGTGAAAACCAGATTTTTCTCTCTAAATAGATACATAGATACAGTGAACAAACCCTGGTGGTGCAATGGTTAAGCACTCAGCTGCTACCTGAAAGGCTGACAGTTCAAACCACCCAGAAGTTCCACAGAAGAAAGACCTAGTGATCTGCTCCAATGAAGATTATACCCTAGAAAACCCTATGGGGCGGTTGTACCCTGTCACTATGAGTCAAAATTGACTCAATGGCACCTAATAATAGCGACTAAATATATATACATATATACACGCATATATATATATATATATATATATATATATAAAACGTATGTATAAATATGGAATTTCACGTTAGGATATTTCCTATAATCTGTGAAAAATAACACCTTTATATTTGTGCCAAACTTCAGTTTTCTAGGTCTTTTCATGATGCTTTGAAAAGCATAACAGGCAGACATAAAGACAGCATTTGAGAAACACTAGATGTAGCTATATAATGTCATTACATGATGAAAACAAACAGAATCAGAGAAACAAATCCACATTTGAAACAGTGGAATTCATCTTAATAAGCAGATAATGATTTTTTTTTTATTGTGCTTTAAGTGAAAGTTTACAATTCAAGTTAGTTTCTGATACAAAAATTTATATACACATTGTTATGTGACCCTAGTTGCTTTCCTGTACTGTGATACCACACTCCTTTCCACCCCGGATTTCCCGTGTCCGTTAAACCAGCTCCTGACTCTCTCTGCCTTCTCATCTCGCCACTAGACAGGAGCTGCCCATTTAGTCTCATGTATCTACTTGAGCTAAGAAGCTCATTCTTCATGAGTATCATTTTATGTCCCATAGTCCAGTCTAATCCTTGTCTGAAGGGTTGGCCTTGGGAATGGTTTTAGTTTTGGGCTAACAGAGAGTCAAGGGGCCATGTCTTCCATGGTCCCTCCAGTCTCAGCAAACCATTAAGTCTGGTCTTTTTACGAGAATTTGAGTTCTGTACCCCACTTTTCTCCTGCTCCATCAAGGACTCTGCTGTGTTCCCTGTCAGGGTGGCCATTGGTGGTACCTGGGCACCATCTAGTTCTTCTGGTCTCAGGCTGAGGAAGTCTCTGGTTTATGTGGCCCCTTCTGTCTCTTGGACTAATATTTTCCTCGTGTCTTTGGTGTTCTTCATTCTCCTTTGCTCCCGGTGGGTTAGGACCAATTGATGCATCTTACATGGCCGCTCACTAGATTTTAAGACCCCAGATGCAAATCACCAAAGTGGGATGCAGAACGTTTTCTTAATAAACTTTGTTATGCCAATTGACCTAGATGTCCTCTGAAACCACGGTCCCCAGACCCCTTTCCCTGCTACTCTGTCCCTCGAAGTGTTTGGTTGTATTCAGGAAACTTCTTAGCTTTGGTTTAGTCAAGTTGTGCTGACTTCCCCTGTAGTGTATGTCATCCTTCCCTTCACCTAAGGTAATTCTTGTCTACTATGTAGTTAGCGAATACTCCTCAACCCCACTACCCTCGTAACCATCAAAGAAGGTCTTCTTCTGTGTTTAACCTTTACTTGAGTTCTTATAATAGTGGTCTTATACAATATTTCTTTGCGACTGACTAAATTCATTCAGCATAATGCCTTCCAGATTCCTCCATGTTATAAGATGTTTCACAGATTCATCATTGTTCTTTAACGTTGCATAGTATTCCATTGTGCTAATATACCATAATTTGTGTATCCATTAGTCCGTTGATGGGCACCTAGGCTGTTTCCATCTTTTTGCTATTGTGAACAGTGCTGCAATGAACATGGTTGTGCATATATCTATTCATGTGATGGCTCTTATTTCTCTAGGATATAGTCCAAGGAGCGGGATTCCTGGATCATATGGTACTTCTATTTCTAGCTTTTTAAGGAGGCACCAAACCGATTTCAAAGTGGTTGTACCATTTTACATTCCCACCAACAATGTATAAATGTTCCAGTCTCTCCACAACCTTTCCAACATTTATTATTTTGTGTTTTTTAGATTAATGCTAGCATTGTTGGGGTGAGATGGTATCCCATTGTAGTTTTGATTTGCATTTCTCTAATGCCTAATGATCTTGAGCATTTCCTTACGGTGTCTGTTAGCCTCCTGAATGTCTTCTTTGGCAAAGTGCCTGTTTGCTCATTTTTTTAATTGGGTTATTTGTCTTTCTGTTGTTGAGGTTTTGCAGTATCTTGTAGATTTTAGAGATTAGACGCTGATCAGATTTGTTGTAGCCAAAAATTTTTTCCCCGTCTGTAGGTTGTCTTTTTACTCTTTTGGTGAAGTTTTTTGATGAGCGTAAGTGTTCATTGTCCCTGTTTTTTCTTCCATGATCTTTATCATTCTTGATTTTATATTTAGGTCACTGGTCCATTTTGAGTTATTTTTTGTGCGTGGTGTAAGGTATGGGTCTTGTTTCAGTTTTTTGCAGATTGATATCCAGTTATGCCAGCACCATTTGTTAAAGAGACTGTCTTTTCCCCAATTAACGGACTTTGGGCCTTTGTCAAATATCAGCTGCTCATAGATGGATGGATTTATGTCTGGATTCTAAACTCTGTTCCATTGGTCTAGGTATCTGTTCTTGTACCTGTACCAGGCTGTTTTGCCTATGATGGTGGTATAATAGTTTCTAAAATCAGGTAGTGTGAGGCCTCCCACTTTGTTCCTATTCATGAGCAAGGTATGTTTTTCTGCCTATGTGGGTCTCTTTTGGTTTCTTGCAGTTTTCATTGTATAGGTCTTTTACATCTGTGGTTAGATTTATTCCTAAGTATTTTATCTTCTGCTCTAATTCTTATTATTTCCTTTCTTCTGGCGCTCACGGGCTTCTTTTGCTCTCTTTCTACTTGTTCCTGTAGGTTAATGTTTTGATTTTGGTCCTTTCTTCTTTTGGGATGTGTGCATTTATTGCTATAAATTAACATCTGAGCATTGCTTTTGCTGTATCTCTAAGGTTCTGGTAGGATGTGTTTTCATTCTCATTTGATTCTATGGATTTCTTTATTCCATCCTTAATTTCTTCTACAACCCAGTAGTTTTTGAGCAAGGTGTTGTTCAGTTTCCATGTGTTTGATCTTTTTTCCTTGCTTTTTCTGTTATTGATTTCTACTTATATGGCTTTATGATCAGAAAAGCTGCTTTATAATATTTCGATGCTTTGGATTCTGTTAAGGCTTGCCTTATGGCCTAATATGTGGTCTATTCTGGAGAATGTTCCATGTGCATTGGAAAAGAAAGTATACTTGGCTGCTTTTGGGGGGAGTGTTCGGTATATGTCTATGAGATCAAGCTGGTTCATTGTAGCATTTTGATCTTCCAGGTCTGTACTGAGCTTCTTTCTGGATGTTCTGTTCTTCACCAAAAGTGGTGTGTTAAAGTTTACTATTATTATGGAGCTATCTCTCTTTTCAATGTTGTTAGAGTTTGTTTTATGTATTTTGGAGCCCTGTCGTTGGGTATGTAAATATTTACTATGGTTATGTCCTCCTGGTGTATTGACTCTTTAATCATTATACACTGTACTTCCTTATCCTTTGTGGTGGATTTTAGTTTAAAGTCTCTTTTGTCAGAGATGAATATTGCCACCTCTACTCTTTTTTGTTTGCTTGGGATGTTTTTTTTCCATCCTTTGAGTTTGTTTGTGTCTTTAAGTCTCAGGTGTGTGTCTTGTAGGCAGCATATAGATGGATCGTGGTTTTTTTTTTTTTTAATCCATTCTGCCGCTCTCTGTCTCTTTATTGGCGCATTTAGTCCATTTACATTCAGCATAATTATTGATAGGTATGAGTTTAGTGCTGTCATTTTGATGTCTTTTTTTGTGTATTGTTTACAGTTTCTTTGTTCCACTTAATTTTCTGTGCTGAGTGATTTTTCTGTATGTATTTTCTTCTCATCTTTTTCATTGTTGTTGATTTTGTATTTGCTGAGTCTTTACGTTTTTCTTGTTTTTTATTTGATGTGTAGGATTATTAGTTTCCTTTGTGGTTACCTTAATATTTACCCCTATTTTTCTAAGTTTTAACCACTCTTATATTTCTTTATATCACCTTGACTTCCTCTCCATATGAAAGATCTATTACTACATTTTTTAGTCCCTCTTTTTTGTTTTAACGTTGTCATCTTTTACACACATATTGACATCTCTGTTTCTCTATTTTTAGTGTTTTAGCTTTGACTAATTTTTGTGACTTCCCTATCTGGGTTGATATCTAGTTGCTCTGTCCTGTGTTCTAGTCTTGGGTTGTTATCTGATGTTATTGATTTTCTAACCAGAGGATTCCTTTTAATATTTATTGTAATTTTGGTTTGATTTTTGCAAATTTCCTAAACTTCCATTTATCTGGAAATGCCATAATTTTTCCATCATATTTGAGAGAGAGTTTTGCTGGATATATAATTCTTGGCTGGCAATTTTTTTCCTTCAAGGCTTTATATATGTCATCCCATTGCCTTCTTGCCTGCATGGTTTCTGTTCAGTAGTCCGTGTTTAGTCTTATTGATTCTCCTTTGTAGATGACTTTTTGTTTATCCCTAACTGCTCTTAAAATTCTCTCTTTATCTTTGTTTTTGGGAAGTTTGATTATATCTTGCTGTCTTTCTTTTGGGATCTACCTTATGTGGGTGGGGTACAATGAGCATCTTGGATAGATATCTTCTCATCTTTCACGATATCAGGGAAGTTTTCTGCCAGTAAATCTTCAACAATTCTCTCTGTATTTTCTGTTGTCCCCCTTGTTCTGGTACTCCGATCACTTGTAGGTTATTTCTCTTGATAGAGTCCAACATAATTCTTAGGGTTTCTTCATTTTTTTAAATTCTTTTATCTGACTTTTCGTCAAATAAGTTGGTGTCAAGTGCTTTATCTTAAATCTCACTAATTCTGACTTCCATTGCCTCAATTCTGCTCCTATGACGTTTTATTTAGTTGTTTAATTCTGAAATTTTATTGTTAATCCTCTGGATTTCTGTTTGCTCTCTCTATGGATTCTTGCAGCCTGTTTAACTTGTAATTATGCTCTTCTCTAATCTTCTTAAGTCCCTCTATTGCTTTGTGTGTTCCTTGGATTGTTCTGTGTTTTGCCTGATCTCCTTCCTGATCTCTTCAAGAGTTCTGTATATTAATCTTTTGTATTCTACCTCTGGTAATTCCAAGAAGCTCTCTTCCTCTAGAAAATTTCTTGATACTTTGTTTTGGGAACTTGCTGAAGCCATCATGGTCTGCCTCTTTATGTGATTTGATATTGACTGTTGTCTCCAAGCCTTCAATAAGTTATTACATTTACTTATTTTATGTTTTCTTACTGTGTTCTAGCTTCTTGTTTTGTTTTGTTTTGATATGCCCACATAGGCAGCTCATGTGACCTAGGCCGCTCATGTGAGCTGGTTTGATTATTGGCGCCTTTGAAGCTCTGACATCCTGTCACCAGATGGTTAGATCTGCTATTAGGTATGTGAGCCCAGGAGTCTGTTTACTTTTCTTGTATGGATTCAGCTCAGGTGTCCAGGTAGTCAGTTACCAAGTGTGTGGTGCGGGCTCTTACCTACAGTCCTAGATAGGCAGAGGTGATTGGTGTATGCACAGGTATCTGTCTGCAGTAGGGCATCACATGCTGAGCAAGGCAGGGGGCTGACGACTACCCCTGAGTGTCTGAAAGTGTATCCCTGTTCCCTAGAGGCACCACTTATTCTTGGAACCTTGTTGCGGGAGGCTAGGTGGCGTGAGTGAAGCCACCAGTCCTCAGGCCCCTGATGTGGGTAGGTGAGGACCCTGCTTAATGGGCAGAGCACTGTCAAATGTCATGAACCTGCCACTTCACCATATAGCTAATACAGTTGAAGTTAAGCTTCAAGTATATACCCTGTTGTACTATGGTAATGAGGGCCTACACTGTTGAAATAGGCCCACACAGGTCTATGCAGGGGTGAAAGGCATTCAGAGTCTGTGGACCCCTTATTCTGTGCCTAGGCAAAGGAGCTGTGCCTACCCTGAGTTCCCGGCTTAGGGGAGCTGGCAGATTATTTTTGCCTGTTTGTTAATTTGTTCCCTCTCCACAGCTGGGAGAATGGCTCAGGGTGCATGATGGGTCCTACTTCCAGCCAAGGGGACTCCGCAATCACTGAAGCCAGCCTGGGACCCAGTGCAGAGCAGGGAGGGGGTAGGTAAATGGGAGAGAAGTTTTTCCCAAAAGGGGTGTTTTTTGATCCGTGCGGTAGGTCAGACGCATGTGCTTATCTTTTGTCAACTGAGTGCTGCTTTTCACCGGTTCTGGAGGCCCGGGACTCTGCTGCTTGATCTCTCCCAATGTGGAAAACACCTCCCAAGCGCCACTGCTTGCCTCACCATGCATACCAGCTGATCTGGCCTGAAGGGCACTGGCTCCTGCCAGATCAGGTCTAGCAACCCCTCACTGCTTCTGAACTGTCTCTCCCTCCCTCTGCCACTCAATCCCATTCCTCAACTTTGCCTTTGATGTTCAGGGTTCCTAGACTGTCATATATAATCAATTCACTTGTTTTCTCAGGTCTCTGTTGTAAGAGGGACCATGGGAAGCATGTGACTACTCTGCCATCTTGGCCCTGCCTTCCAGATGATGGTTTTAAGTTCAGGGCATTAGATTAGTCTACTTTGCAAAAATCAATACCAACAAAAGAGAAGGATTTTCAAAATGACTGCTGTTCAGTGCGTTGTTCAGAGTAGACTCCACAATATATTTCAAGTCATTCTCATTGTAATAAGTACTTAGTAGGCATGAATAAATGAGTAGAGATGTTGACAAGTCACAGAGAGCAGAAGACTTGGTTCAAGTAAAAAGTTAATGTGTGTTTACAGTATTCAATAATCTTTTGGAAGAAGTAATGAAAATGTTTCTCCACAATCTGAATAAAAACATAAAACACAAGCTTACCTTTGTTACAAGTTGTTTTTTCTGAAGCTGTAAAATCTGTTGAAAATAAAACAAGTATTTTCCACTTCTTCCTCTTGAAATCAGGCAAATTATATAGCTGAAACAAAAGTGAATGAGAGAACTCACCAACCTCTTTTTTATTAGTGAGGAGGATAGAAATGTCCAGAGGGCACACTTCGTTGTAGATTCTTTTTTCCCAACACGCTTTTTACAATCTCGAGTGTCCATATTCTAAAACAGATAAAGCAGAGAATTCTTCCTTAAGTTGTTGCCTAGATCAAATAAGGTGCCATCCTCATCAATATTTTTGACCAGAATTCTCTTTCTTGGCACTCGCCAAATCCTCCTAAGGAGAACTGCCTTCTTTGACAGTAGTTCAGGGATTAAAAAAACAAAAGCATTGAGTAAATATTATCATTACTTGTTCATCCTCAATCTGCAATATATCTGAATTTAAACCATTCTAACACGCCATTTCTGATACTACATTCTGCCATTAATAGAAATATTTTTAAAACAATGGGAGACCAAAAGTTCCACAATCAGGTTTATTGTATCTTAATAAGAGAAGTCTTCACCAATTCCAGTATTTTGAATCATCCATTTATTTTGTTCCCCTGGATAAGCCATCAGAGCAAAATTCAGAACAGGTAAATGATATGCCTTTCTTGCAAAGAGGGAGAAGAGCAATTGTGAGAGGGTAGAGGGAAAGGAAAACTACATGATGCTTGGACCCAAGTGTGTGCACTCTTAAGTAGATTGGCTTTAAGAAAGAGTATATGAGAAAGCTGAGGACCTTAACATTGATTAGGTAAAACATTGTTCATGTCTGTGACCCCTTGGTCCCCTATGAGTAAGTCTATCCCAGTTTGAAGGTTTTTGTTCTAAAACATGTCATCTCATGTTACTTCACTGCTTAACCTTTAAGTGGCCTCCCCTTGCTCTCAAAATCAAAGCCAATCCCATTAATGGTACTTATATGGCCCTCTGTTGGCCTCTGTCTATGTCTGCAATTTCACATTCTACCCTGACACTTTAGCATCAGCCACACTGAATTTGCAGAGATGTAAGCATCTTGAGGGCCATAAACTCTGTTTTATTCACTACTGTATCATCAACACCGATAGCAATGCCTAGCATATCATAGATGTTCAATAGTGGGAACAGTTTTTCAATAGACATGGTAGAGTTTATACATTCAAATAAATCTTGACCTTCAAAGTGATTACTTCAGCAAACTATCAACTTATTCTACTGTTTAGAAACAGTTAAGAACTCTTCAACATGAACCATTACACAAACCAGTTATAATGATGCCAGGAATGACTGTCAAGAACTCGGGATTCTAGGCTTCACTTTGCCACCAATTCATTTCCCATTGGGCGAGTCATTTAGGATCTACCTACCCCTCAGCGTCAAAGTCCTGTAGCTTCTTCCCACTGCTTTACTTTATGAATACAGTTCCAAACTCATCCGTGGGCCATGAGCAGAGACTTAGATGCCTCACTTGTATGAGAGTAAGTCAAAAAGTATTGCTACAAAATCACAGAAACATACCAAATGTGAAGCTATTGTTTCTTGACATATCCTCCATCTAGGTCTATACACCTCTGAAGATGGTGTTTCCACTGATCTAACCTTTCTCCAAAGAATTCTGCGCCCTTCTATTTGTGGTTGTTGTTGTTAGGTGCCATCGAGTTGGTTCCAACTCATAGGGACCCTATGCACAACAGAACAAAAAACTTCCCTGGTCCTGCACCATCTTCAAAATTATTGTTATGCTTGAGCTCACTGTTGTAGCCACTGTGTCAATCCATCTCATTGAGGGTCCTCCTCTTTTTTGCTGACCCTGTACTTTACAAAGCATGATGTCTTTTTCCAGGGACCGATTCCTCCTGATAACATGTCCAAAGCATGTGAGATGAAGTCTTGCCATCCTTGCTTCTAAGGAGCATTCTGGCTGTATTTCTTCCAAGACAGATTTGGTCATTCTTCTGGCAGTCCATGGTATATTCAATATACTTCACCAACACCATAGTTCAAAGGCATCAATTCCTCTTTAGTATTCCTTATTTGTCGTCTAGCACCATGGCTTGGCTCAGGTTCACCTTAGTCCTTTAAAGTGACATCTTTGCTTTCTAACACTTTAAATAAGTCTTTTGTAGCAGATTTGCCCAATGTAACATGTCATTTGATTTCTTGACTGCTGCTTCCATGGGCACTGATTGTGGATCCAAGTAAAATGAAATCCTCGATAACTTCAATATTTTCTCCGTTTACCATGATGTTGCTTATCGGTTCAGCTGTGAGGATTTTTGTTCTCTTTATGTTGAGGTGTAATCCATACTGAAGGCTGTGGTCTTTGATCTTCATCAGCAAGTGCCCCAAATCCTCTTCATTTTCAGCAAGCAAAGTTGTTAATGAATCTCCCTCCAATCCTGATGCCCCGTTCTTCTTCCTATAGTTCAGCTTCTCAGATTATTTGCTCAGCATACAGATTGAATAAGTATGGTAAAAGGATATAACCCTGATGCACACCTTTGTCAACTTTATACCTCTTTGTCTAAGTATAGATTCCTCATGAGCACAATTAAATGTTCTGGAATTCTCATTCTTCGCAATGTTATCCATAATTTGTTATGAACCACACAGTCTAATATCTTTGCGTAGTCAATAAAACACAGGTAGACATCATTCTGGTACTCTCTGCTTTCAGCCATGATCTATCTGACATCATCAAGGATACCCTTGTTCTACGTCCTCTTCTGAATCCAGCTTGATTTTATAGCAGTTCCCTGTTGATGTATTGCTGCAATCGCTTTTGAATGGTCTTCAGCAAAATTTTACTTGTGTGTGATACTAATGATATTGTTCAATAATTTCTGCATTTTGTTGGATCACCTTTCTTCGGAATGGGTACAAATATGGATCTCTTCCAATCAGTTGGCTGGGTAGCTGTCTTCCAAATTTCTTGGAATAGATGAGTTAGCACTTCCAGTGCTGTATCCATTTGTTGAATCATCTCAGTTGGTATTCTGTCAGTTCTTGGACCCTTGCTTTTGGCCAATACCTTCAGTGCAGCTTGGATCTCTTCCTTCAGTACCATCGGTTCTTGATCATATGCTTCCTTCAGAAATGGTTGAATGTCAACCAATTCTTTTTGGTATAGTGACTCTGTGTATTCCTTTCATCTTCTTTTGATGCTTCCTGCATCATTTAATATTTTCCCCATAGAATCCTTCAATACTGCAACTCGAGGCTTGAATTTTTTCTTCAGTTCTTTCAGCTTGAGAAATGTTGAGGATGTTCTTCCCTTTTGGTTTTCTATCTCCAGGTCTTTGTACATTTCATTATTATACTTTTGTCTTAGTCATCTAGTGCTGCTCTAACAGAAATATCATGAGTGGATGGTTTTAACAAAGAGAAATATATTCTCTCACAGTTCAGTAGGCATTCAGTAGTCCAAATTCAGGGCATCAGATCCAGGAGAAAGCTTTCTCTCTCTGTCAGCTCTAGAGGAAGGTCCTTGTGTTGCATCAGTCTTCCTTTGGTCTGGGAACATCTCAGCGCAGGAACCTCAGGTCCAAAGGACGCGCTCTGCCCCCCACACTGCTTTCTTGGTGGTATGAGGTTCCCATGGGTCTCTGCTCACTTCTCTCTTTTGTATCTCAAAAGAGATTGCATTAAAACACTAATCTTGTAAACCTCATCAGTATAACCTCATCACAGTGATAGAATTTACAACACATAAGGAGATCACATCATAGTGATGGAGTTTACAACACATAAGGAAATCACATCAGCTTACACTATCATACAATACTGGGAATCATGACCTAGTCAAGTTGCTACACACATTTTTTGGGGGACACAATTCAATCCATGACAACTTTACTTTGTCTTCTCCAGCTGCCCTTTGAAATCTTCTTTTCAGCTCTTTTAATTCATCTTTTCTTCCTTTTGCTTTAGCTACTCTGTGTTCAAGAGCAACTTTCAGAGTCTTTTTCTGGCTTCCACTTTGGTCTTTTCTTTCTTTCCTGTCTTTTTAATGTCCTCTTGTTTCCTTCATGTATGATATCCTTGATGTCATTCCACAACTCATCTGGTCTTCGGTCATTACTGTTCAATGGGTCAAATCTGTTCTTGAGATAGTCTCTAAATTCAGGTGGGATATACTCAAGGCCATGGACTTGTTCTAATTTTCTTCAACTTCAACTTGAACTTGCATATGAGAAATTGATGGTCTGTTCCGTAGTCAGCTCCTGCCCTTCTTCTGAATGATAATATTGAGCTTTTTCATAGTCTCTTTTCACAGATGTAGTTTATTTAATTCGATCTACTTCCATTTTCTTCGATTTACACCACATCAAAATGGCTGTTTGGGCATCCTTGAGGGACTCAAACTGTGTTCCTTTTCAATGTTCTTTGAGTTTTGGGAACAAAAAGAGGCTTGAAGGGGCAAGATCATGGCTGCAGGGTGGATAGGGTAAGGTTTCCCAGTGAAATTCTTGGTGGACAGCCCATGCTACCCTCAAAGAATAAGCAGGTGCATTGTCATGATGGAAAAACATTCCTCGGTACAACTTTCCTGGCCTTTGTCTCACCAAGACAGTTTTCTATTTTCTTAAAACTTCTTCATAATAAGTCCCTGTGATTGTTCTGTGTCCTTCAAGAAAATCTATCAAGAATGCCCCTTTGGAATCCCAAAAAACAGTCACCATAACCGTCTGAGCTGTCTTCTGTCTCCTGGCTCATCTTTGAGGTCTTCCTGACCTTCGTTAAGATGCTTGATCCATATAAAAACTGTTGTTTTACATGGGGAAGCATTACCATAAACTTGTTGCAAAGCTTCAGTGATTTAGGAAGATGTCCACTTGTGTTTTGGTATTAGCCCTGATCTCAAGATCGTTTTTTCCATGGCACAAAAAGTATCTTTTTTTTTTTTTTTTAAAGCACCCTAACGAGACTAAGACAAGTGTATCACTGAGAGAACTTGTCCGCAGCCATCCACTGATCGCAGACATGTTTAAACACGTTTTGTTTGTAACAAAGCCGTGCATGTACAAACTGGAACCCTAGTAGCAATACTTTTTGACTTACCCTCATACAACAAGATGCTTAGTGAGCAACATAGTTCTCCATTTGTAAACTAATCAGTTATCTTATTCCTCTTTTTTAAAAGACTCTTTTAGTCAATTGAATTTGAGCCCTTTACTATTTTATCAAATGGATTAAAAATGTTGGTAAAAGTTAATCTGTTTTTTCCTCGTATTCAGTCATTCTGGTAAAAATTTTGGTGTTGGAAAAAAATTGAAGGTTTTAGATTACTATAGATTTCAGAAAATTGGGTTTCATTTTTCTTATTTAAAACTGGTAGCTATTAATGTTATCTGTGGGAAACTTAAACTACATCTTGGAATTTTCTGATGCTTTTCATCAATATATCACAACAGTGTGTTTCTGTATTTATGTTTAATAAATTATTAAAATCAAATTTTAAAACATGTGAAAAAGACAACTAAGAATTAAAAGGTACATAAATCTACTAAAAGATGTTCCAGGGACCTGGAATGAGTTAATTTATGAAGTTCAACAATTAAAATACTGCAAACTTCCTGGCAGTTAAGATATGATAGGAAATTCATAGGGTAGCCTATCTCTCAGTCTAATAAAAGAATACCTACAGACTTGTTCTTTCCTAGAAAGATTCTTTTTATTTCCCCCATCAAGTCATAGGCAAAATTTAACACAGGTATCACACAAATCTCAATATAGTTTATATCTTTGGAGGCACAGTTATGATATAACTTTGTAGAACTTCAGTTGAGCTGGAAGATTGGGTCGCAAAACCCGTTACGTATTGTCACTGCCTTAAAGTCAACTAAAGAAATGAATACTGGAAGTTTATTTTCTTCTTAATCAGCAGATTAAACTCAGACAGTCCAGTCATTAATAGTTATCAGAGTGCAAAACATTCACTAGTAGAACAAACTAAAATAAAGAAAATGTTTCAAAGTGACCTGCAGCAACGTGGCTTTTAATCTTTACCATGTATCAAGTCTGAGTGATGGGTACAGGTTCAGAAAGGCAGTGACTACTTTAAGGAAGAGTAAAACAGAGCCCTAAAATGTTTCTGAGGTTTATTGTTTTCTGCCCAGGATACTTATTCATGATCCTTTAGAGATCCAAGTGAATGACACATATACAAAGTAGCACTAAGGTTCTAACCTGTTGCCGTCAAGTCGATTCGGACCCATAGTGAAGGTTCTAGAAGGCGACCTTAATAAGCATTTTATGTCATTTCTTATATAATCTGAATACTGAGAACTGGTAAATCTCCCATGTTTCTTCTTTATTCATATGAAGATCATAAAAGGGTATACAGCCTCATTTTTTTTTAAATTTTTCAACACTTCGGAGAATTAAAAATTTTAATTTATTTTTATTATAAAATACTTTAAATAGAAGACAATAGATACATTGTAAATAGAAAAGACAATAGATACATTGTATTTTCTATTTACAGTATTTTATAATAAATATGCACAGATTTAATTGTGTTTACTTACTAATTGGTAGTGCACAATTTCACGTGGGCTTCACATCTTTAATGTGGTGAAATTCTGCACTACCAATTCATAAGTAAGCTCAAGTAAGTCCGTGCGTTCCTTGCTTATTGGGTAA
Source organism: Dugong dugon (assembly GCA_030035585.1). NCBI lineage: Eukaryota > Metazoa > Chordata > Mammalia > Sirenia > Dugongidae > Dugong > Dugong dugon. The sequence goes on along the minus strand of CM057480.1, from coordinate 11,437,334 downwards.
TCCGTTCCTAGGTGTTCTAACATTCCTCTTGGGCCCACTCTAATGAGCAATTCATTTTACTTGACCAGTGAATGTGATTATTTATGGTCATTCCTCATTTCCTGAGAGTAAGCCTACAGGTGCTCAAGACACTTACGGGATTCATAGATTACCAAACTACAGACACAGAAAATCTAACATTTATTGGCCACCAATTGCATGCCATGCACTGGCTAGCATTTTCATAATTATTTCCCTACTTAATATTCACAATACTACAAATTGGACATTATTGGATGTTATTATCTACCCCCCACTGTTTTTGGAGTAGCATCCCAAAATTGTTTTATTCCCCTTGTAACAGTAGACAATACCTCCATACCTTTTAAAACTGAGAAGATGGCCTACACTTAGACCAGGAGATCAAGGAGTCAAAATTAGAAAAGCACTTCGGCACTAGAGAATAATGTTTATCAGGCCATATGTCAACTAATCATCTGGTTTGTTACTGGTAACTATTTGAAATAAAAATTATAGGGAATTTCATCCAACAGAGATAACATTGAGCACCAGATATAAATGAAAGATACCATACCCTGAGAATAAGGAATTTTTCTCTAAATCAATTTATTTGCCCCAAAACCAAAAAACTGAACTCACTGCACTCAAGTCCATTCTGACTCATAGTGACCCTATATGACAGACTAGAACTACCCCATTGGATTTCCAAGGCTGTAATCTTTACAGAAGCAGACTGCCACATCTTGCTCCCGCAGAGCAACTGGTGGATTCGAATCACTGACCTTTTGGTTAGCAACCAATGGCTTAACTACCGCGCCACCAGGGCTCCTACATATTTGGCTCAAATAAAATTAAAACTCTTAACTTCAAACTTGACCTAATGGCTTAGCTATCATCTCTCGTATTTTGTTCATTAGAAGTGGACAGTTTATTTTTTCGTTTGCTTTTAGTCTATTTAGCTTATGGAGGAAATACACTACCATTTATACTTAAACCCAACCTATTAAGTAAAAATAATCTACAAATTCAATAAAGTGGATTTCACCCTGAAAGTAAACAGGGCATGCAGTTTTTCAAGGCTAAGAACTTCTATAATTGGAATGCTATATGCTTCAAGTATAATTAATGAAGAGTTGGGTTATCCATCTCTTCTGAAAATACAGCTTAAGCTGCCCTCTGAACAGTAAACTGAAGAGGCTGTCATTAGCAATATTTCACATATAGGTTGTGAGTAAACTTCTAAAAATTTCTTTATTTTCCTGCCCAAACAGTTTTTCTTCTATTATGACTTTGGAGTGCCATAATAAATACTTTGAAGCAGAAGTAGGGCAGATGATGTCATACTCTTTGCTCCTGAGTCAAACAATGAATGGAAGAATGAGCTGAAGAATAGCTGAATAAATCAAGGCCAGTAGAAAGGTGTTGATGGGTGGGCACTGGGAAACCAATAAACCATGAGCCACCCTCCAGACTATAGTAACAGACGTTGGAAAGCTGGATATTTGGGCTAGACACCTAGTGATTGTAGCCAGTTTCAAAATTCAGGAATCAGTGAGCCAGAGTAGAACAAGCAACATGGCTGTGCTATCCTGGTAGAAATTAGAGGCCAGGGACATGTTGAACATAAAAGCTAATCAATAAGGGAAGCTATTGGCAGTAGATGAAAGACCTGGTAGGGTCTTTGGTCAGATAGTAATAAAGAAAGAGGGATTGTGTGGAATATCAGGAAAATGCTCTCCTTAGGAGGGTTAGAAGAGGTGCTCAGAAAAAAAGAAAGAAAAGAAAAAGTTACCCACCCTAAATTTGTTCTTGTGCAGCTGTGAACTACTTTACACAGCAGGGCCTCAGTTTCTTCATCTGTAAAATGAGATAGTCTTAAGTACTCTCCAGTTGGATCCATCTGAAGTAAGAAACCACTCTAGGTAGTTTAAGCAGAAAGAGATTTAATGCATGGAGTTAGATGCTGTAAGAATTGTTGGAAGGGCAGAAAGCTTCCAGGAATGACTCCCCAGAACAACACACCAGAACTGGCCTGCCAAGGCAGCTGTCATTTCTTCCATGATCAGGCAGTTGGGGGATCCAAAAGGCACTGCCTCAACTACTAGCCCCAGTATCACACTGGCTCAATCACAACCCACACGAGCAAGGGGAACGCCTGAGGCTCTGCCTCTCAATACCCATGAAGCTAGGGATGGTCCCCTGTGACGTCTGCTATCACCACTGCAGAAAAATAAAATGCTTTCATGACAGTGCTTGCCTGCATAGACAGCAGAAGAAGCCTATCTGTAACATTCCCTCTCTTCTAACTTCCAAATAGCATGAGTGAATCGACTTGGTGGAAGCAAGGACTCCTGCAGAACGTGAGCTGTAAGGAAGTCTGTAAATTTTCTAACCTTTAGCATGTGGTGAGGTATACTATGAGGGATCAGAACGGAGTTGACTAAGCCAGTCTCTACATCTGCCTCATTAAGGTTGCCTTCCATATCTGTGTTCCTGTCTTGATTCTGCATTAATGGACTATATAGTATTATAGTTAATCAAACATCCCAGTTCATAAAGACTTATCGCACATCCCATACATAGGTCAAACCTCTTTAAAAAAATTAAATTTAAATTAAATACAAATATATATATCAAGTAGCTATTCTTGACAGGCTTTGTGTGAATCATCAGAAATACAAAAGGAAGACATGACCCCTGTAGGGCCAAACCCCATAGTTTAGTGAAGGAGAAAGTTTTGAACAAAATAAAAACAAAGCATTAATGTAAAACAGAGTCCTAAACACAGTGTATGGAAGCATCATTAATATACTCTGAGAGAGGAAGGGAAGGCTGCACAGAGGAGGGACACGTGAATGTAGGAAATAGACTTTGCCAGGCATAAAGGCACAGAGTATGAAGTGTTCCAGAAATCTCCACGTGGGTGGAGAGTGAGATATATCCAGGACGAGTGATGGGTGTTTTGGGTTGTAGGACTGATAGGAGGGAGGGAGGAATAAGTAAGCTGGAGCCAGTGGGTAGCATCAACCTGTAGAATAGTGATTCTCAAGTGTGATCCCAAGATCAAAAGCCTTAGCATCACCTGGGAGCTTGTTAGAAATGCAAATTCTCGGGCCCTGCCTCAGTCCCACCTGAATAAGAAACTGGTGATGGGGTGGAGGTGGAGGCTGCCAGCAATCTGTGTTTTGACAAGTCTTCCATGTGATTCTACTACACAGTGAAATATGAGAACCACTGCTTCAGGGAAAGGAGTCCCTGGGTTGCACAAATGGTTAAACCATCAGTTACTTACCTAAAGGTGAGTGGATTGAAACCATCCAGAGGGCCTCCGAAGAAAAGCCTGACAATCTACTTCCAAAAGATCAGTCATTCAAAACCCTACAGAGCGTGGTTCTGCTCTGAAATACATGAGGTCGCCATGGAATCAACTCAGTGGCAACTGGTTTGGCTGCAAGAAAAAGTGAGACCATAAGGAGTAGTTAAGCAGGGGAATGACAAGATCCTACTTTCTTCTTAGGATGAAAACTGGCCAAAGTACGGAGGGTGGACAAGCCTAACAGCTAAAGACCATGACTATGGCAGCATACAAGAAAGACACTGAAAGCCAAGTATCTTTAATGAGAAATGTGGATCAGAACTGGATATGGTGTTAAAGAAGATGCTTGGGGTCAAGCAGCAAATTGGAGTCCGGTCCAGTTAGGGAGGACCAAATTATTCTCTTCTCTATTTCACATTGTTAAATGTTGGAAGTACCACTGTCTATTGTAAAAGTTCCTCATATGTTACTTTTTAACATTTTCCTATTTTTCTCTTATTTCTTACATAATTGGACACAAAAGGAAGCATAAATTCAATAACAGGAGTGCAGGAGGCCCTAGAGAGCCCACAGACATGCCAAGGGTATGTTGTCGTGTGCCTTGGAGTCGATTCCAACTTACATCGACCCTATAGGACAGAGTAGAGCTGTCCCATAGGGTTTCCTAGGCTATAATCTTTATGGGAGCAGTTCGCCAGGTCTTTTCTCCCATGGGGCTGCTGGGTGGGTTCCAACTTTCTGTTCGCAGCCAAGCACTTAACCACTGTACTACCAGAGCTGCTTATCTAAATCTTTTTGTCTTTATAATAAACCCTGGGAATCTATCATAGCAGAAAGAGGAACGCCTCTGTAACCAAACAGATATGCGTTTAAATCCCAGCTTTGCCATTTATTAGCTGAATCATTATGCCTCAGTTTCTTCATTGTAAAACAGACAATGAAAATAATATTGACTCCTATAGTTATTTGGAGCCCTGGTGGTGTAGTGGTTAAGAGCTCGGCTGCTAACCAATAGGTCAGCAGTTCGAATCCACCAGCTGCTCCTTGGAAACCCTATGGGACAATGTTCTACTCTGTCCTATAGTCGAAATCACCTCGACAGCTACGGGTTTTTTTTCTGGTATAGTCATTTAAAGAGCCCTGGTGGTGTAGTGGTTAAGTGCCGGGCTGCTAACCAAAAAGTTGAAAGTTTGAACCTACCAGTTCTGCAGGAAAAAAAACCTGGTGATCTGCTCCCATAAAAATTACAGCCTTGGAAACCCTATGGGGCAGTTCTACTCTGTCCTACGGGGTCGCTATGAGTGCTTGGTATGTGCTATTGTTGTTAGGTGCTATCAAATTTGTTCCGACTCATAGTAACCCTATGTACCACAGCATGAAACACCGCCTGGTCCTGCACCACCCTCACAATTGTTGTTATGCTTGAGTCCAGTGTTGCAGCCACTGTGTCAATCCATCTCCTTGAGGATCTTCCTCTTTTTCGCCAACCCTCTACTTTACCCAGCATGATGTCCTTCTCCAGGAACTGATCCCTCCTGATAATGTGTCCAAAGTATGTGAGACATAGTCTCGCCATCCTCGTCTCCGAGGAGCACTCTGGTTGTACTTCTTCCAAGATGGATTTGTTCGTTCTTTTGGCAGTTCATGGTATATTTGATATTCTTTGCCAACACCACAATTCAAAGGTGCAATTCTTCTTCGGTCTTCCTTATTCATCATCCAGCTTGGTATGTGCTAGGTACTCAATAAATAATTTCTATGCTCTGAGGCTACAATGGTGATTATAAATAGACATGATCCTTTACCTCATGAAGCTTATTTTATAGAAAGAGACAGTTAATAATGAATAAATCCCACAAAATTATGTTTCCACCTTTTGGCCATTATGAATAGTGCTACAATGAACAATGGTGTATAAGTCTCTGAGTCTCTGCTTTCAAGTCTTTTGGGTATATACCTAGGAGTGGAATTGCTGGGTCATACGGTAGTTCTATTTGTACTTATCTGAGGAATCACCACACTGTTTTCTATAACAACTATACCATTTTGTATTCCCACCAGCAATGGGTAAGGCTTCCAATTTCCCCACATCCTCGTCAATATTTGTTGTTTTCTGCTTTTTTTTTTAGCCATCCTAATGAGAGTGAAATGGTATCTCACTGTGGTTTTGATTTGCATCCCTCTGATGGCTAACTGGAGCCCTGGTGACATAGTGGTTAAGAGCTCGGCTGTTATCCAAAAGGTCAGCAGTTCTAATCCACCAGCTGCTCCTTGGAAACCCTGTGCGGGCAGTTCTACTTTGTCCTATAGGGTCACTATGAGTCAGAATCAACTACATGGCAATGGGTTTCAGTTTTTGGTTTTGTTTTTTTTGGTGGCTAATGATGTTTAATAATGTTTGGTGGCCATTTGAATGTCCTCTTTGGTGAATGTCTATTCAAGTCTTTTGCCCATTTTATGACTGGGTATTCGTCTTTTTGTTGTCAAAGTTTTATAAGGCAGTCCCTGGGTTATGAACATTCATCTTACATACAACCTGTACTTATGAACCAACCCCCATAAAGCCTATTATATTAAAAATTCGAGGTACATACAATGGTTCATAATAATGAGTGTGTGCTACTTTGCAACATGCATCAAAACATCTATTATTATTTCAAAGGTGTTTTAGTGTACCTGGAAATGTTCAATTTTTTTTTTTGCATAGAATGGTCCACTATGTAGTATACACTAAGACATAAATTTGACTAACTGATGTTAGATATGAACCATACCTAACTGTTTTGACTTACGTACAAATTTGACTTAAAGACAGACTTAGGAATGGAACTCGTTTGTAACTCAGGAACTGCCTGTATATATTTTGGTTATTAGGTTCTTGTGAGACATATGGTTTCCGAAGATATTCTCCCAGTTGGTAGCTTCTCTTTTCACTTTTTTGATAGTCTTTTGATGAACAAATTTTTTAATTTTTATGAGTTCCATTTATTTTGTCCTTTGCTGTTTGTGGTTTTATTATATTAGATAATCCATTGTTAAAAGCTAGGCCTGACAGCATTGCCCTGCTTTTTCTTCTAAGAATGTTATGATTTTAGTTTGCATATTTAGGTTGTTAATCCATTTTGAATTTATTTTTGTGGATAGTGTGAGGCATGGATCCTATGTCATTTTTCTGCATGTGGAAATCCAATTTTCCCAGCACCATTTATTGAAGAGTGTCTTGGTTATCTAGTGCTGCTATAACAGAAATATCACAAGTGGATGGCTTCAACAAACAGAAGTTTATTCTCTCACAATCTAGTAGGCTAGAAGTCCAAATTCAGAGCTTTAGCTCCAGGGGAAGGCTTTCTCTGTCAGCTCTGGAGGAAGGTCCTTGTCATCAATCTTCCCCTGTACTAGAAGCTTCTCTGTGCAGGAACCCCAGGTCCAAGGGACACACTCTACTCCTGGTGCTTCTTTCTTGGTGGTATGAGGTCCCCATGTCTCTCTGCTCACTTCTCTCTGTTATATCTTAAAAGAAATTGGCTTAAGAAACTATCTAATTTTGTAGATTTCATCAGTATAACTACTACTAATCCATCTCATTAACATCATAGTGATAGGATTTACAAAACATAGGGAAATAACATCAGATGACAAAATGGTAGACAATCATACAATACTGGGAATCATGACCTAGCCAAGTTGACAGATATTTTGGGGGGACACAATTCAATCCATGACAAAGAGGCTCTTCTTTCCCCATCCAATAGTAGCCTCGTCAAAAATCAGTTGACCATAGATGTGTGGATTTATTTCTGGATTCCCAGTTCTATTCCATTGGTTAATGTGTCTATCGTTATACCAGTACCAGGCTGCTTTGATTACTGTAGCTGTATAGTATGTTTTAAAATCAGGAAGTGTAAGTCCTCCTACTTTGTTCTTCTCTTTCAACATTGCTTTAGCTATTTGGGGCCTCTTGCCATTCCATATAAAGTTGAGGATTGTTTTTTCTATTTCTGTAAAGAAGGCTGTTGGAAATTTTATTGGGATTGCATTGAATCTATAGATGACTTTGGATAGTATTGACATCTTAACAATACTAAGTCTTCCAATCCATGAACATGGACCATCTTTCCATTCATTTAAGTCTTCTTTAATCTCTTTCAGCAGTTTTATAGGTTTCATGGTATAAGTCCTTCATGTCTTTGGTTAGATTTATTCCTGAGTATTTTATTATCTTAGATGCTATTTAAATGGAAATGCTTCTCTAATTTCCCTTTTAGATTTCTCATTGCTGGTATATAGAAACCCAACTGATTTTTGTTTGTTGACCTTGTACTCTGCAACTTTGCTAAATTCCTCTATTAGCTCTAGAAGTTTTCTTTTGGACTCTTTGGTATTTTCTATATATAGGATCATATTATCTGCAAATAGAGATAATGTTACTTCTTTTTTTCCAAACTGGATACCTTTTATTTCTTTTCCTTGTCTTATGGTTCTGGTTAGGACTTCTAATACAATATTGAATAGAAGTGGTGAGAGCTGGCACCCTTGTCTTGTTCCAGATTTCAAGGGGAAAGCTCTCAGTCTTTCTCCATTAAGTATAATGTTGGCTGTTGGCTTTTCATATATGCCCTAAATCATACTGAGGAATTTCCCTTTTATTCCAATCTTCTTTAGGGTAACACTATGCCTTTTTGTGTCAATTTAGAAAATATATTTAAAATGACTACCTATTGTTGACAATTTCTCAAGAGTAATTGGTACAGTAGTTCCACTTCTAGGAATTATCATTCAGAAATAAATGGAGTTAAATTTCTTTTTAGAATATCTGACTCATTAATTTTAAAAGAAAAATGTGAAACAACCTAAATCTTCAACAGTAGGAGGACAGTGAAGCAAATTGTAGTTTCTAGACACAGCCTTGATGAAGTCTATGTTTTCTAAGCTTCTAATAAATAATACAAATGAGTAAAGGGAAGTATTTGTAGATGTATTCAGTATAGGAATCATACATGATTGATAGTGATTTAAGCAAAATCAGGTGAACAATTGTTTCGCCTCCAGTATTTGCTTTCAAGTAAACAAAAATCAATGTTTTTATAAATTAATTCAATAGACATTTAATGAGTGCCTTCTATGTCTCAGGCACCGGTAGGGATGCTGGGTGAGCTGGTCTCGCTCTTTGGGTCCTTTGTGTCTATAGCTTACTTGTAGCTATGTGATGCAGAGCTAAGCTATGAGTATGGAACCGCATCCAGAGATATTGTATGACCGATAAGGTAGCATGATGAATGGTTCTTCAAGGAAGACCCTGGGATGAATATTGGGGGCTAGCATTTTGAGCTGAGGGATTTCCAGCCAGGTAGGACAAAAGCAAAGAACAGCACATTACAACAGACGAAGAACAGGCAAATCATGGTCTGGGGTAACCCTGGAAAAGAAGGCTATATCCTGCGCCTGGGTTTTATATACTCCCAATGACATGTTGCACAGTTGGATAGTCAGGAAGAGGGAGAATGACATTTACACTGCAACAGAGGAGCTAGGGATGTGAACTCTGGATCAGATTGCCATGTGTTCCCATCCAGTTCTGTTCCTTATACGATCTTATCTTATGGGTAATGCAGGGAATCACTGCAGGTCTTGTATTAATAGGACAATGTCTTCAAGTAGCAAGGGATAGGAACCAACTTAAACCAGCTTCAACAAAAAAGGGGAAATAATGAACGATTGCATGCAGGTGGATTATTGTGAAATAAGATCCCAGGGAGCCAAAGTGAGGGACAAGAGGCAGTGAAAAAGGGAAAGAAAAAGAATAATACATAGATGCATTATTGCATTTCCCACTTTGCAGGTGGCTGGTACTTGATACCATGAGACAATTGGAAGAGTCATATAATGTTTCAGAATTGTCCATTGGCTTCCACTCCCTATTGATCAAGGTGACCTCACAGGCATTAACTTCTAGGTTGTACATGTGTGGCTGCTGATAGTGCCCCTATGGGTGTTTCATGCAATAGTGTCAGAGAAGAAAGTGAGAGGTACAAGGCACAAGTTTGATGCAAGGCGCTGTCAGGTTGCACCTACATGAAGTTGGTTAATGCCTGAAAAGAACTAGTTGCCACATACAAGGGCTGAGAGGATTTGGAGTGGTGCACAAGACATGTTCTACATATAAGTCTGTGGTGGCTCAAAGAACAACAAAGATACAGAAAGGACAGGAAGAAAGCTGAACTTCAGAATTGCAACTAGAGGTGCATACTCCATCTGCCTGTGTAAGTCATGTCTTTCTTGGCAGTTCTGACACCTGTTAACTATGGAGTGGGTTGACATCCTGGGGCTGTTGCTCCTGGCCATGGGCATGCTCATGCTCTTTGCCATCCTCCACATGGTGGGTTCCTCTGGTGGTGTCAACCGATATTGCTCTGCGAAGCTTCAGTGGCCCATTTTAGGTCAAGTATTCATTGTTGGACCAAAAATATGGTTAAAGAGAGGTGTCATCCAAAGACATGAGGGTGGTGGTAGAAACCATACAATAAAGGAGGAGAAATTTCCAGAAGAAGAGCACAATGCCAAGCAGACAATACCAAAAACGTGTGTCATGTCCTGAGCGAGAGGGTACCCACTGCTGTCAAGTCCAATTCTGACTCATAGCGACCCCATAGGGTTTCCGAGGCTGTAAATTTCTACAGAAGCAGACTGCCACATCTTTCTCCTGCAGAGCCACTGGTGGTTTCAAACTGCCGAACTTTTGGTTTGCAGTCGATTGTTTTAACCACTGCACCACCTAGGCTCCTAAGTGAGAGACTGCCTGACCAGATAACATCTCTTAGAGCATGTAGAGCCTGGAAGTATCTGTAGCAAAAGTTTAGAAAAGACACAATAGAACCCGAGTTAAGGCAGGAGTTGGTGACACGAAGAAGAAGAATAGAAGGATCTTAAGGAGGATAATCAATGGGTCCTTCGACCTGTATTAATTTCACATGGTGCCCTCACATTCAGCCATTAGCAATAACTTATGCAACAAACATTTACAACGTCAGGTGCCAAGTCCTATGCAAGGCGTTGGTGCTGCAATGGTGCCTAAGACACAGTTTCTACCCTTAAGGAGCAGAGAATCATTTGACTTTCATCCATGCCTTGGGATACCTGGCTCCATAACACAGAGTCAACTGAGACTCCATTTTCCTTCTCCTGGTGAACAGCTACTTAATCTTTAAACCCATTTCAAATTTAAGTATTTATATGAAGTTTTCTGGAGGCTGAATTAATTTCTCCCTCCTCTAGTGTCATGGATTGAATTCTGTCTCCCAAAAATATGTGTCACCTTGGTTAGGCCATGATTCCCAGTATTGTGTGGTTGTACTCCATTTGTGATTGTAATTTTATGTTAAACAGAATTAGGGTGGGATTCTAACACCCTTAAGAAGATCACATTCCTGATCCAATATAAAGGGAGTTTCTCTGGAGTGTGGCCTGCACCACCTTTTATCTTATAACATATAAAAGGAAAGGGAAGCAAGCAGAGTGGGGACCTCATACCACCAAGAAAGTTGTGCTGGGAGCTGAGCGTGTCCTTTGGATCCAGGGTTCCTGTGCGGAGAAGCTCCTAGTCCATGGGAAGATTGGTGACAAGGACCTTGCTCCAGAGCCAACAGACAGAGAAAGCCTTCCCCTGCAGCTGACACCCTGGGTTTGGACTTCTGGCCTACTAGACTGGGAGAGAGTGAATTTCTCCTTGTTTAAGCCATCCACTGGTGTTTCTGTTACAGCAACACTAGATAACTAAGACATCTAGGCTTCCATATAGTTTTGTATCATGTTGGATTGTAATTATTTGTTCATCTGTTTGTCTCTCTCCCTCTAGACTGTGAGGCCCTTTAGGGCAGCAGCCTTGACTTATTTACCTTTGTTTCCCCAGGACGCAGCACAGAGCACGGTGTATAGAAGGTTCTTCGATTCTGGGAAGGCATGGACACTGAATTCAGGACATCTGTCCCCTATCAGATTAAGAGTGCAGACATCTTGTGTAAATCACTAAAGTTTTCAGTGACTCTATTTCCTCTAAAAAAAAGCTCCCTGAGATGTTTTCAGTGCAACTGACCATCTAACTAGAATATCATTGATACTTCAAAAGCCAGGTACAACTCAAAATACTGCCGTTTTTCATTTGTCAAGTTTGTCAGCTCCTGTGTCAAATTCTACAAAGAATCATAGCATCTGCACAAGACCAAGAGGAATAAAAGTCGTGTCATAAAATTATCATTATTTTTATTACCATTTTATGTTTTAGGAATAAGAGTCTCTGACCCCAGAGAAAATTGTGGTCTGCCTCAAAGGAGGCCACCTAGAAAACAATACCCAGTGAAAACAAAATATAAAATAGAAAGCTTTCTACAGAAGTGAGAGGTGATTTTTTCACACCTTTTTTCTCACCTGATAAGTGATAGGACACTCTGTTAAATCTCCTTTGTTCATTTGAAGAGTTTTTCACATAATGCTGATTTAAACATACTGTTACCTAGATTTAGTCCTAAAGGCAGAGTCCCTGAACTATCAGATAAAAAAAAAAAAAAAACAAAAACACTGAATATAGTGTAATAATAGTTCAAAAGAACAATTTTCTAAAAGTGAAAAATAGAAGATACAAAGATGAATCATCAGTAACAGTAGCTATAACTTGTGAACAGCCTACTGTGTGGCAGACTCCACTCTCAGTGTTTGATATAGGTTATCTTTAATGCTGAAAACAATTGTGCAGGAAAGGTACTTTAAGAGATCAGGAAATTGAGACTCAGGAAGAGAAGTGATGCTACATTAGAGGTAGGAGAGCAGACATGTAGATATATACAACATGGATAAATCTCACAGTCATAATGTTGGGCAAAAGAAGCCAAGATATGAAAGTATACACTGTACGATTACATTTATATAACGTTCAAAAACAGGCAAAAAGAGTGGTTACTTTTCGGGGGGGGGTTTGACCAGGAGGGGGCATGACGGAACCATCTGGGTTACTAGGAATGTCCTATATCTTGATCTGGGTGGAAGTTCAGAGGTGTGTATATATATATATATATAAAACCTGATTCACTTGCAGAAAAAAATTTGTGCCCTTTACTGTATATGTTATAGCTCTACAAACAAGTTAAAAAGTAGAAGTTGGGGAAAAGAAACCCCATCTTTCTACTACACATTCTTTCTGCAATCAGTTTCAAGTTTTTATGTTAAACATAGAATCTTATCCATTCTGCTGGGATGGTGCACAGGAAAATCTCCACCGATGATGTAATAAACTCTTGCAAGTATATTAGTATAGCAGAAATTGCAGAGTACAAGGAGGTTGATGACAAATGGATAATTCAGTAAGCTAGGACTAGTGTACAAAGAGATTTGTGAACCTTGTTAAAGGGAAGGGTTTAGATTCGACTTAAATAGGGAAACACTGGAAGATTCTATGTAAAAAATTTTATGATCATACTTGCTGTTGTGGTTAAATGGATTAAGAAGAATGAGTGGGAAGAGGAAAAGCATAGAAATAGAAAGCCAGTTAGGAGGCTATTATAATGATCTATGCAAAAGGGGATAGATCTTGGACTACAAGTTGTTACACTGTAGTTGGTAGGTGAAATAAAGATATATTACAAAGGAAGGATTGAGTGGATGTTGTAATAATGGGATCTGGGGTATGAGGGACAGGCAGGAGCTGACTAAGGAGGATAGGTGGACTGATCCAGATTGAAGCAGGCCCTATTCAAACACCAGAAAAACAGGACAAAGTGTTTTGCTCTGGGGAGACAATAATGCTAGGTCACTTGCCAGGGCTCTAGCCAAGTGAGTTGGGATTCAGAGAAGGGTTCCAGTTCCGATAAAGAATTTGAGTGTTAACCTGGATCAAAGTCTGTTTGTATGGAAAAGGCACAGGCTATAAGAACTGTGAGCTACATCATGCAGCTCAGAAGCAGGCAGGGCCACCAACAACTCTGGAATAATGATCTTCTAGCCAAAAACTCGTTCCAAACTCCATCCACTGGTAGGAATGGGTCTTCTAATACTCTTCCAGAATTGATTCTCATTGGCTCAAGGACAGGGCAGAGCAGACCTACAGGTGGAAAGTCTTTCATTCTGATGCTGGGCAGAGTTGGAAGCAAGAGGGGGCTAAATTTCAAAAAACAACCAACTGTATATTAGCATCTAATAAAAAGGAATGCTAGATCTAGTCAGAATTCAATTGATAAACAAGATATTTGTTTCTACTTACATATTCCTTGGATATTGTTGTTGTTAGGTGTTGTTGAGTTGTTTTTGTTTGTTTGTTTGTTCTGACTCACAGCGACCCTATGTACAGCAGGATGAAACACTGCCCAGACGTGCACCATCTTTACAATCGTTGTTATGTTTGAGCCCATTGTTGCAGCCCCGTGCCAATCCATCTCATTGCAGGTCTTCCTCTCTTTCACTGACCTACTTTACCAAGCATGATGTCCTTCTCCAGGGACTGGTCCTTCCTGATAATGTGTCCAAAGTACGTGATAGGAAGTCTTGCCATCCTCACTTCTAAGGAGCATTCTGGCTGTACTTCTTCCAAGACAAATTTGTTCATTCTTCTGGAAATCCATGGTATATTCTATATTCTTCACCAACACCATAATCAAATGCATGTTTCTTTGGTTTTCCTTATTCATTGTCCAGTTTTCCTATGCATATGCAATATTACATTTAGAATATATGATATTAGACTAAGATATTAGATTAAGAAATATGTATGTGTATATACACATATATGTACATATATATATTTAAATGTCCAGTCTACTTTAAACCTCATTTTTCTTTGCCTTCACAGACTGTATTGTGGTTCAGTCATTATTCCCCGGGGTTAATGCGCCTGCCTCCTATCTTGTTTCTCTGTCCCAGTATTTGCCCGCAGCAATGAGGATCAAGGGCATGTCATTTGAGTTGAGGTCTAAATGGGCCCATTTCTATATTTTCTTATTTGTCTGTGTCCATTGTCAAGGAAAGGAAACCCTGAGAGAATCCTTCTTGGCTCCTTGTCTTATTCTCCTCAGTCCAATTATAAAGTATGGATTTTTCCTTTGTAATTACTCTTACACCTATCTTTTCTTTTTACATTTCTACACTTCCTAGTTCAGCCCCTTACCAGATTCTGCCTGAATTACTGCATTAACTTTCTCACTCTTCTGCTTACCTCTTGGCTCTCTGCTGGCCAGCTAACTCCATTCTGCATAAAATCTTTATAAAACATCACTTTGAACACAATGCCATTTTTTTTCTTGTTAACCTTCAACAGCTTCTGACTGCTTATAGCAACAGATTCAAACACTCTCAAGCTAATGTTTAAGGCTTTGAGAAGCTGGCCTCTTCTAAGATTTTCAGTCTCACTACCCCAACTTCCTAAATCCTCAGACTCATTGAAGTGGTTTCAGACATGGCTCTCTACTTGCTTGTCACATAGCCCTATGCTTCCCACCCCTGTGCTGTTGCTCATCTGGTTCCATTCTTTGCCCTCCTCCTCTTCCATGCCCCACTGTCCTTTAAGAACAGCTCACATCCCAGATGCATTTGCTATTGCTTTTCTCCCTAGCATGCATGTCTTCTCGGCCTTCCAGTGTGCTACCCATCTTTCAAGACCAAGCATAATTTTTGCCTGATCTTTGAAGTCTTCCTAACCACACTGGCATTCTTTCCTTCATAAGAAGCTACCATGGGGCCATTAGGCGCTGGGCATTGTCTGAGTTGTGGGGATCATGGTTGGATAACACACAATTCCTAACTTCCAAGACCATGTGCTTGCCTCCTCCTTTAAACTCCCATTGCTGTTATTGCCCAAAGAATTATCTATTAACAATGTGGTGCCTTAGGACATTCCTTCTGTTTTCAACTGCTAATTTAACATCTGTGATTTAACTTACTTTTTAAGGAGTCCTGGTTTGAACAGTGGTTAAGCACTTGGCTGCTAACGGAAAGGTCAGCAGTTCGAACTCACCAGCAGCTCTATGGAAGATGTGGCAGTCTGCTCCCCTAAAGATTACAGCCTTGGAAACCCTATGGGGCAGTTCTCCTCTGTCCTGTATAGAGTCACTATGAGTTGGAACCAACTCAACAGCAATGGATTTGTTTTTGTTTGTTTATTTTGTTTTGTTTAACTTTTTTTTATCACTTATCTTCCCCAGTTATGTTGTAAAGGCAGTTTACTGCAAACTATTTAGCTTTATATGAGAGTGGACAGTGATTTACTATTATGTACCAGGCATTGAGGAGCCCTGGTGGCATAGTGGTCAAGAGCTCGGCCGCTAACCAAAACGTCAGCAGTTCAAATCCACCAGCCGCTTCTTAGAAACCCTATAGGGCAGTTCTACTCTGCCTTATACGGTCACTGAGTAAGAAATGACTTGATGGCAACGGTACCAGGCACTGAATTAGGTTCCTAGGTGGCATAAACAGTCTACAATTGCCTAGGAGCAGAAATTGGTTCAAACCCACTCAGTGGTGCTACAGAAGAAAGGCTTGGCGACCTGCTTCCGTAAAGACTGCAGCCAAGAAAACCGTAAAGAGCTCAGTTCTACTTTGTAAACGTGGGGTTGCCAAGAGTTGGAATCAACTTGACAGCAATATGTTTAGTACACCAGACAATGAGGTGCCACTTTTGCTAGTGAGTCTTATAACTCATTCATGTCACAAAGCTAATAGGTAGTGATACAGGATTCACTTTCAAATACTCAGGTCTCTAACTGAAGCTCTTCAAAATTTCTCCCTTTACCATGATGCCCTTTTGGATGAATATTTAGTTTCACTTCTTGAGTGTGACTTGTGTTTTTGTAAACCTCATTACCTCAAAATGATTTTCTTTCTAAATTAAATCCTTTATAGAAAAAATAAAAGCGGTTCCAGAGTGAATTTGGGGTGTTGCCTATAAAAATATACAAGGAAAAGGACCCGCTTTCCTGCCTGAGTGCAACGTCAATTCCTTACCTTGGCACCTCAAACTACAGCTGTAATAAGGGCCGTTATGCCCAAATAGGCCCTTAAACGGAAGACCTGCCGAGCAGAGACACACTTTCCCAGCCCTGCTCAACTGTGTCAGCTTTTTTTGCCAACTAACCAGGCGAAAGCAGCAGCAGGGGAGGAGATACTGCAGGTAGGCGGGGAGGGGATCGTTTTGAAAGCCTTAAATCCCTCGCAGGGAAGAAGCAGCTGCTCCTTGTTTTTCTATACATCTGTCCCATCTGTCCCCGGCCGCACTTCATTCACCCTTTGGAGGCTCTAGCTAGTTAAACGTGGACTTGACAAGGAAGCACTTCTGAAGGCTGGTTGGTAAGTGGGAATTAGTACCACCCAGAAAGTTTCTGCTATTGGGGGACTTCAGGAGGACGGCCATCACCTGCCTTCATATTCCTCACAAAACATCCAGCTTTAATTGAATCAGGATTTAAGCAGGATGTAGTGACCACTCAAAACGGACTGCATGCCCTGAGGATAGTATGTCGCAAAACAGAGGTACCCCTAGCGTCCTCATTTTTATTACCTCCAGGAAGGCACAGGCTGTTGCTTAGGGAAGAAATGATACTGCACACACGTCTATGGTAGAACACGCTGTGCACATCTCGCGCGTGTGGCGTTTATCCCCTTCTTACAGCATGTGGCTTGGGTCTGACTCCCCTGCCAACACTGTACTCCTTGAAGACAGGGACCTTATTTTTAGTCAATTATTTTCCCCTAGTACGCAGGACAGTGCCTGGCACTTGGCAGGCGTGAAATAAGACATTTATGAATGAATGAACGTTAACAAGGAACAATGAAAGGAACGAGGTGATTCATTTGGTTCTCCGAAAGCGGGCATGGGAGGTCTCGGACTCTGACCTAATTGCCGAAAGAAGCGCAGTCCCCAAGGTCCACAGCTCTGGGTCCCGCCACCTCAGACCAGGGTCAGCCACCGGGTGCTTGCGCTCCGCCCGAAGAGAAGCTGCGCGCGCTGAGACGACCCCGCCCCCAGGCCGCGGGCAGCCCCGCCCCCTTCCCAGGGTCCTTTCCCTTCGGAAGTCGGTTTCACAGTGGAGAGTAACAGGACTAGGGGCGGGGCCAGTAGCGCGCAGGCGCAGTGGGCGGCGGAAGTAGGAACTAGGGTAGGAAAAGGGGCTTGGCCCCGCTTTGCGAAGGGCGCCGCGCTCCTCCTCCTGTTCCTCCTCACGCTGGAATCTCCGGGCGGCCGCACGTGCAGTGGAGCCGAGGCTCCTCCCCTCCCCCTCCCCCCGCCCCTGAGCCGCCGCCGGGCTACTTCCTTGTCTGACCGCCGAAATGGCGCTCGACCCCGCAGGTACCGGGGCAGGGAGCGGGCGTCACTGAGGGGCCTCGGGCCGGGTGTCAGCCGCTGGCGTGCGGACTCGGGGCACGCCTGGGAAAGGTGCCGAGCTTGGGTGTTGCAGTCCGTCCGCAGACGTCCTGCGGCTGACTTAGGGTTTCTGTCCGACCCCGGCTTCCTAGGGGTCATAGGTCATTTTACAGCCCTTTACGGCTAGGGTTAGGTGAAGCGCGCAGAACTTGTGGTCTAAACATGCATCTGTTTGTGACTTGTAAACATTTTCCTCAAGTCGGTATGGCCTTCGCCTTCTGGGGCACAGACCTTTAAATATCTAATGTCCGGTGTAGAAAAATTTGCATGTTTGTAGGGAAGCACAGTTTCATGTTCGCTTTCAGGAGTTCACAGATAACAAAGTTCATTCTTGGTCCCCAGCTTCAGAACAAACAGCTCAGAGGATCTAGTCACTGTGGCAAGAGGTAGTTTCTTTGGAAAGGTTCTCTAAAGTCCGGACGAATGTTACTTGATTTTCACGCTTTCACCCCGCTTCCGTTTGCAGCAGTAGTTCCAGTTCTCCGTAAAGAATCCCACCTGCAGCATCTTTGCTTTAGGCTGTTTATGTGAACGTATAGGTATAGAGGAGTTCTCGGGTGATGCAAAGGTTAACACTCAGCTGCTCACCTTAAGGTTGGAGGTTCGAGCCCACCCAGAGATGAAAGGTCTGGCAATCAGTTTCCAAAAAATCAACCACTGAAAATCCGAGGCAGCACAATTCCGTTCTGATGCACGTGGGGTGGCCATGAGTTGGAATCACCCCTTGGCAACTGATTTGGTTTCTTGGTTACAGATACAGAGCTTCTTTTTTGGAGGTAGTGGTAATTCATCTAGTCCATTCCTTTGATTTTATGGATACCAAAACTCAAGACATTGGGAGGTGAAATGACTTCAGACCTTTAGAAGTTCAGAAATGAAAAAGCCACTTTTATGCCCTCAAGGAGGATGAAAAATATGTGTAATGTGCAAATAATACATTTATTGAATACTTTAATGTCAAGCTCTTTTCTAAGTATTCTAAATTATCCTACGATAGTATATGGTATGGTAAATACAATTGTCTTCATTTTACAAATTAGGAAGGAAACCAAGGCTCAGAGAGGTTAAGTTACTAGTCCAAGCAGGCAGTGGTAAAATCAGGGAATACTCTAATTTGAAGCACAAAGGAGTTGGCAGGAAGGAACACATAGTGATCATACTGGTTTTGGGCTAGGTGATTGGATCAGGCTTAATGAAGCAGTTAGCAATTGATCTGGGGCCTGAAAGAATTTCTCCTGGTTGGAGTTGGAGAAGAGGCAGCCTAATGAGCAAAGGGATAGGCAGTAAAGTGTAGTGTGTGATGTTTAGGAGCCCTGGTGGTGCGGTGGTTAGGTGGTCGGCTATTAACCAAAAGGTTGACAGTTTGAATCCACCAGCCACTCCTTGGAAACCCTATGGGGCAGTTCAGCTTTCTCCTGTAGGGTCGCTATGAGTTGGAATCAACTCTAGGCAACGGGTTTGGGTTTTTGGTGTGATGTTTGGTTGCAGCGTGAATACCTTGATTTGTTTGCTGAGTGTGGAAGGAGTGTACTTAAAGGGTGGGTAAGGAAAGTTAAGGTTGGAAAGTAGATTGAAATCTGTATAATTCTGGTATTTCTATGCTGGAAGTTATATTCAAAGTTGTCTAATCTACTCCCTTACATATAGATGGGAGCCCTGGTGGCACAGTGGTTAAGAGCTCAGTCTGCTAACCAAAAATCTACTCCCTTACATATAGATGGGAGCCCTGGTGGCACAGTGGTTAAGAGCTCAGGCTGCTAACCAAAAGGTTGGTAGTTTGAATCCACCAGCTGCTCCTTGGAAACCCTATGGGCAGTTCTCCTCTGTGCTATAGGGTCACTATGAGTTGGAATGGACTCAGGGCAATGGGTTTTTACATATAAATGAGGAAACAGATTCAGAGAGGTTGAAGGCTCCAATACATCTATGTTCTTGAATTTAGACAGTTAAGGAAATTGAGAAAAAATCTTATACTTGTCTCCACTTTCTTATCTTCCAGCCACACCAATCTTGTGTGTCCAAGACCTCGTAGCTAATTGCCATTAGCGCCAACTCTGGATAGAACCCAGGTAATTGACATTCCTAGTCCAGTATTAGAGGCACTGCCTCCATTCAAGTATTCACTGATTTAACAAATTACTTATGGAATGCCTGCTGTATGCCAAATATTGTTATAGGCCCTAGGAAACAGTGGTATATAGGATAGACAAGATCTGTAAGGTTGGAGGTTCGAGTTCACTTACTGTTTCCTAGGGCCTATAACAATATCTGGCATATACCAGGCATTCACCACTATAAAGTTTGTATTCTAGTATAGAAGAAAGAAAACAAATATCCCCTCTCCCCCTTTACAGATTGTGGTAAACATTATGAAGAAATAAGTAGGGTTATGTGGTACACGGTAAAGAGATGGCTACTTTAGATGGAGTGGTCAGTGAAAAGCACTGTGAAGAAGCGTCATTTGAATTGGAATCTGAAGGATAAGAGGAAACAGCCATGTGAAGAACCAGGGAAAGAATATGCTAGGCAGTGGAAATAGCAAATGCTTAAAATACTGGACTAGATAATGGACCACAACTACCATGGCCTCCACCAGACTGAGTCCAGTACAACTAGATGGTGCCCGGCTATCAACATTGACCGCGCTGACACGGATCACAATAGACGGTCCAGGACAGAGCTGGAGAAAAATGTACAACAAAATTTTACCTCGCATAGAAGACCAGAGTTCTGGCCTGATGGAGACTGGAGAAACCCCCCAAGAGTATGGCCCCTGGACACCCTTTTAGCTCAGTAATGAAGTGACTCCTGAGGTTCACCCTTCAGCCAAAGATTAGACAGGCCCATAAAACAAAATGAGACTAAAGGAGCACACCAGCCCAGGGGCAAGGACTAGAAGGCAGGAGGGGACAGGAAAGCTAGTAATGGGAAACCCAAGGTCGAGAAGGGAGAGTGTTGACGTGGGATTGGTAACCAATGTCATAAAACAATATGTGTACTAACTGTTTAATCTAGTTTGTTCTGTAAATCTTCATATAAAGTACAATAAAAAAAAAAAAGTACAACTATTTGGCATTTATATATATGTATGTATATATGTATATATATGTATATATATGTCTATGTATGTGTATATATCAGACTAGAATGAGGGCCAGAGTGTGGAAGAGATCCATAAGGAAAGATGTTGGGCAAATAGACTGGAGCTCGATGCAGCAGGGCCTTGTAGGCGATGATAAAGCATTTGGATGTTTTCTCCTGTTGCCAGAAGCCTTTGGGGACTGTTAAAGAGAACAGTGACATTTATGTCTTTAAAATATTGTTCTGACTGCAGTGGTAGCAGTGGGTTCTAGGGAGGTCATGAATGGAAGCAAGGAGACAGGTTAAGAGACCGTAGCAGTAGTCGGCCTATGGGGATGGAGAGAAATGTTAAGGATTCAGCATATATTTTGGAGGAGAAATTGATAGGACCTGCTGTTGCATCAGATAAGGGTGCTGAAGGAAAGGAAGGAATCATGGATCTTTTCCAGGCTTTTTACTTTAGCAGCTGGTTAGATGGTGGTGGTCAAATCCAGCAACATGAAGGGCACTGGAGACTCCAACAAAAACGGATAGAAACAAGATTGGAGTGGGTTAAGAATGGAAGGTAAGAAAGTGGAAACGGCATGTGTGAAGATGTTTTTCCAAATTTCCTTGTCCAAATTCAAGAACAGGAATGTATTGAACTTTTCTTTTTATTTTTGGTATCCTAATTTTTTGTTCAGTTCATAAGTTGGGGCTTAGGTTCACATTTTGCTATTTTACTGCTTTTTACAGTCCACAATAGTATGTGTCCATATTGAGTAGACAAGTGTCTGGATACAAAAAAAACAAAAACAGAGAAAGCAAACCCACTGCCATCAAGCTGATTCTGGCTTATAGCGAGCTACCCTATTGGAGAGAGTAGTACTGCCCTAAAGGGTTTCCAAGGGGCGGCTGGTGGATTTGAACTGCCGATCTTTTGGTTAGCAGCCAAGCCCTTAACCACTGTGCCACCAGGGCTCCAGGGTCTGGATAGTTATGCCAGATGAAGCTTTTTAGAGCAAAATCTGTTTTTCTGTTGATTTATATTGCAGTTTTTGAGCTCTTTAGATATACAAGTTTGATCTTCAATTGACAACAGCCCTTAACGCTAATTTTGTTGGACCCATTTTTTCTCAAGAAACTGTACCTAACAACAGAATACAGGTTATATACTCATTCTTACATATAGTTTTATTTAAACTATTTCTTTAATATCAGGGTAATCATAGTATTCTTGTAGGTTTATCAGCCATAATAAGGTTCATTATTTTCTCTTATAATTTGAATGCAGAGGGAAAAAGGTGGAAAGAGTCTAAGACACCTTGGAAAAGTGGCTGTGGCGGGAGATTAAACTTTTAAAAAATGCTGATGCTGGGGCTGCACTCCCAGATACCAGTTTTAATTGGTCTGGGGTACAGCCCGAATCTTTGACATTTTAAAATACTTTACAGACAGTTCTGCTGTAAAGCCAGAGTAGAGGCGATCCACTGTTTTGAACTCTTCCAGTTTTCTCATTCTGCCCTTCAGCTTTGTTTCCTTGTCACTCTAATCACGCTATTCACGGAGGAAACTCTCCCTATGTATATTTTTTCTTGAATCTCTGTTTTCATAGCCTTTTGGGAAAGCAGTAGAGGAGACATGGGTGATGGTGATAAACTTATTCCATAGATGCATCCAGTGCCTCCCCATTTTCTAGTCCCTTTCACCAGAAATCCTTTGTATTCTGATGGAACTAAGAGGGGAGCATCTCAGTCTCTTATGGAGCTCCAACAATGCCCTCACCTCTGGCTCACGGCCACTGCTCAGGACCACCAGTTTGCTCTTGTTTTTTCCAGTCCTTCACCGAGCTGTCCAGTAGAACTTTCTACACTGATAGAAATGTTCTGTATCTGCACTGTTGAGTGCTATTGAGCACTTGAAATATAATTCATGCAACTGAGGATCTAAATTTTAAATTTTATTTAATTTTAATTAATTTAATTTTAAATAGCAATATGTAGCTAGTGGCCACCATATTGGGCAGTGCAGTCTGTAGGACCTAGCTGCTCAAAGTACGGTCCATAGAATAACAGCAGCATCATCACTGTGGAACTTGACTCCCTACATCTTTAAATCATAAACGGGATCTGTGATCTCACAGTAATGATTTAGAAGTATACTATATATGTACAGTATAGCTCATTCTATAATAGGGCTTAAGCACAGCTTCATTCCAAGTTACAGCTTCTTTACCAATTTATAACCGTTTTTACAAGTAGTGGATAGTAAAGGTCAGCATGAATCCAGTCCCCAAAATGTAGAGATTGATCCAGTCCTCATATTCCCACTTCTCCATCCACATCGCCAGCCACCCCCGTGGCACTTTCTTTCTGACCTTAGCCACCCAGAGTTAGGTCAGACGTCACAGTTAAAAGGACACTGCCCTTCAGACTGCCAAATAGGCAAATGCTAGCCATACGTTTGGGGAGTCTACACAATACCCCAACCTTCAACCTTCTGACCTGCTGGCCACAACTTTGGGGCTGATTTCCCAGTACCCCTTCAGGATGCCAGCTGCTAGCTCGGGAGTCCACATAACACCCTTATTTTCTGACCTGCTGGCTCCTACTGCCCTACTGAGTTTGATAATTTGCTGGAACGACTCATAGAATTCACGGAGAGTATACCACACTTACAGATTTGTTAGAGCCAAAAAGGATACAAACAAAGAGACACATAAGGCGAGATCTGGGAGGGTTCCCAACATGTAGCTTCTGTGTCCCAAGGGATGTGCTACCCCCTTCTGAAAGCAGATGTTCTTGCTAACCAGGAAGCCCTCTGAGCCTTTGTGTTCAGGGCTTTTATCAGCCAGTCCTACATGATAGGCTAAATCATGCCTCCTGAGGCTAGTCGATACCTCCCAGGTGAGTCTTTTCTGGTCTGGCCAGCCCTCACTTGCCAGTACTAACTCTTAGGTGTGGCCTGAAAGTCCCAGACCGAGGCAACCCAGTTACTGCAATGGTTATTTTTCCAGAGCCAAGGATGAAGACCAACTTATTTGGGGGTGAAACTAGGTCCTTTATCTCACATGTATATTTTAAAAAAATCAATCGAATTTATGTGATTGAAAATTTATAGAAGCAATGTTTAAAACAGTGCTTATTAAAGTGTAATTTTTGAAAAGGTAAAATTATGGCTCATGCAAATACAAAATAAATACTTTGTCAGAGATTTTTTAGTCCAAAAAGCATTTGAGAAGGTATCTAACTGTCTGTCTATCTGTACACAATTCCATAGATTGCTGGCTTAGATAAAAACTGGTTATTACTATTGATTCCAGCTCATGGTGACCCCATGTGTTACAGAGTTGAACTGCTGCATAGAATTTTCTTGACTGTAATCTTTATGGAAGCAGTTCTCCAGGAGTTTCTTCATGGAGCTGCTGAGTGGATTTGAGCTGCCCACCTTTAGGTTAACAGCTGATCACAAATTCCTTGCACCACCCATGGATCTTGGTTAATGTACAACAGGGCCACAAGCCATAAAGTTTGGAGTTATCTTTTCCACTGGACAGAAAGTATTTCTGTCATTACCCAACAAAATTCTACAAGGTAACCTTTGCCCTTGTCAAGTTATAAAATAGCCCAATAATCAAAAGTCAAGCCCAGTACCATATGGAAAGAACACTCAGTTATCCCTTTGCCTATTTCCAAGTTCTGGAAAATTTTTCTGACATTATATTCCCAGGTGACAGCCAACAGGAACCTGTGCCTGAAAATTTTTGATTTCTTACTTTCTCTGATAACTAGGAAAGATTGTTTTCTCCCTTTTTTTTTCCCATCCTTCCCTCTTATAGCAGTATAGGGGATTCCCCTTCCTCCTGTCAGTTAGTGTGTATTCACTACTTTTGCGTGGTGGGGACAATGGCAGCATGAGAAAAGTTTCTTTAATCAAATGTGAGTGTGTCCCTCCATTGATGTTTTCTTCCAGGAATCTGCCAAGGGGAAGAGAATAGGGACAATGATAGGGCTTAGGTTGTGGAAAGTGGGATAAGGAAGTCTGTGGAGTTTCATGAGGGGGTGTTTAAGGCATACGTGTTTTAGGAAGAGGTCATCATGGCAGTTCTTAGAGTGTTTAGGTTGCAGGGGTTCTTTTAGTGGTTCCTACGGGGATGAATTGTGTTGGTGAAGAATATTGAACATACCACGGACTGTCAAAAGAACAAACAAACTTATCTCAGAAGTACAACCAGAATGCTCCTTAGAAGCGGGAATGGCAAGACTGTGTCTCACATTCTTTGGACATTTTATCAGGACGGATCAGTCTCTAGAGAAGGACATCATGCTTGGTAAAGTTGAGGGTCAGCGAAAAAAGATGAAGACCCTCGATGAAATGGATTAACACAGTGGCTGCAACAGTGGGCTCAAGCATAACGATTGTGAGGATGGCACAGGACCGGGTTTCGTTATGTTGTACATCGGGTCGCTGTGAGTCAGAACTGACTTGATTGCACCTAACAACAACAACAATGGGGATGTAGGGAGCCCTGGTGACACAGTGGTTCAGCGCATGGCTGCTAACTGAAAGGTCAGTGGTTCAGACCCGCCAGCTGCTCCACAGGGATAAACATGTGGCAGTCTGCTTCCATAAAGATTACAGCTTTGGAAACCCTACGGGGCAGTTCTGTTCTGTCCTATAGGGTCACTATGAGTTGGAATCGACTCCTCGGCAATGGGCATGGGCATGTAGGTAGATTTGCTTTAGGGGTACTAGTACTCTGTACCGGAGAGTACTAGTACTTATATTTACTGGAAAAATTCACATTTTCTGAGTGTTGTGTGACTAATATATAAAAGCATATCAAACTGATTAGAAAAATTTTTATTTTGTTATTGCCTTTACATCTCTACAATATCTTCTTAGACATCAATTATATTGGTAGTTCACAGCTAAGAAAACTAACATTTTACATACGTCTGAACTCAGAATGTACTTTCCATGTGAAATACATTGTTTTATTGTTTTGACTAAAGTATTTTGTCATGTAAGGTGTGGATTACTTAATAAAGAAAACAGTGAATTGGATAATATGCAATATAATATTTAAACATTTAAAATGTATATTTAATATCATTGGGTATATTCTGTTTACACAGTGGATTTTTACCGTTAATCATTGGCTAACACCACAATTAGACTGCAGAAGGAAGAAAAATACCAAGCAGGTGAATCTTTTGGATATGAAACCAAATTAGCTTGTCCACCAAGAGTCATAAATGCTCCTTCAGCCTAACATCTGTCCTTATTTTAAATAAGTGGAGTTGAATTAAAACCCAACTGTTTGAAGCTAAATTAATGTGGATCTGTTGCCAGCATATCTAAGCATTTTCAAATTATGACTTTTAAAATGGATTAATATTGTATTTTTGTGTAAGGTTGTCAAAAAGAGATTTCAGATCATACTTCAGAAATTGTACAGCTTAATGTTTTAAAACAAACTTGCTTTTTTGGCGTGTTCAATTAAAAACCAAACACTCAGTGCCTTCTTTCTCGAGGCAAGTCACAGTAGTAGGAGTTGAGAGAGAATTAAAAAACAAATGGAAAAGAAACAAAACACACACAGAAAAGAAACAAACAGATGAGATGTTGATTTTGGCTTCAGGAACTTATTGTCTTTGGAATGATAATGAATCTTCCTTGGTAAATACCTAAGTGTGATAAACTGCTGTGGCAGGGAAGAGGTTGGAGGATGACAGTTGTGGGGTGGGGGTTGGGGGGCAGCAGGTTTTGGGGAAGGCAGACTTTGGAAGGCTTCAGAGAAGAGATTACATTTGAATTGGGTCTTCAAAAATTAGGTGGAAAGTAGTGAAGGCTCTTTCAGGCAGAAAGAATAACATGAGTTAAGACAGAATGAACTGTTCTCATTGAATGGGAACTTTGTCATGAGTGAGTTGCTGATAATCACTGAAGGTATACTTATAGGCTGAAATATAGGGAAAGATTATGCTTTAAAGGAACATTGGGAACAGACTGCAAGGAACACTTTGAATGCCATGCTAAGGAATTGAGCTTTATTATGTAAGGGGCAGTGGGAGCCATTCATTTCATTGAGTAGATATTTGAGTTTCTCCTAAGTGCCATCCATTATGCTGTGTGTACATATGGAGTAGGATAGGAAGTTGTGCACGAGAGGGTTCAATGCTAAATGAGACAGACTTTATCCGCAAAGAGCTCAAGTGCTAATAAGGGAAGCCAGCTATGTAAGTAATTGTTGTTATTCAATGTTACAGGCCCAACAGTAGCCAAGACAAAGTTGGCACAGAAAAGGAAGTGAGGAACTTTATCTTGGGTTGGGTGGATCTGGAGAGTATCAGAAAAAGCTTTCTGAAGGGAGGGAGGAAATGATATCTGAATAGGATTTAGAAGTTTGATAGGAAATAGGTAGATAAGAAGGAAAGAACATTCCAGAGAGAGAGAGAGAGAGAACATAGAATTGGTACAGGCAAAATCTCCAAGTTAGATGAAGAGATCACTTTCAAGTACTAGGGGTCAGGGAGAACTTTGGGATGGAGAGCCTTTGAGCGGGATTTTAAATAAGTAAACTTTGATAACTGAAAGTAAGATGTAGAGGATGGAAAATAAAGACAGAAGATTGAGCTGAAGCTTTGGCTTCACCAGTTAGTTTATGGTGGAATGATGCAAGATTGCTTTGAACTCTCTGAGCCTATTTCTTCGTAACACCTGCTCCCCCTGCTTGATATAAATGTATATATAGACCAACAGTAAATGGGATGATGTTTGTAAACCAATTCCTTCCACCAGTCGTTCTTTCCTTCTGCAAATATTTGTTGTGCTCCTTCTGTGTGCTCTATTAATGTAAGGTTTGTTTTTTTTTTTTTTTTTTTTAGTCACGGGAATGGCAGAATGGAGGTTTAAATTGTAGAAAATTTAAGTTGAAATTGAGATGCTAGTGGGACATGAAAATTACCAATAGATGCTTTAACATGTGGGCAGAGTCAGGTTGGAACTGGGGATGAGCACGAAGAACTCAGCATCATAAATACCATTTTTAAAGATGGAACCTTATGGTATTGCCCATGATCATGCAAGAATAAGCAGATCTTACCTTGGAAGCCTTCATACATTTTTTAGTATTGTTAATCTTGTTAAGGATATTTTTGAGACTTTAAAATTTGCCTTCGGACTCTACAGCACATTAATCTTAATATTATATTTTGGAAATCTTCGCTGTGAAGGTGAATTTTAGCCCAAGGATAGCCAGAGACAATCTGGTGAAGGTGGTAGATGATCATCCTGAGAAATGCTACCAAAAAAAAAAGTTATTTTATGGAACTAGTTTTCATACTCATTCAAAATGGTCGTGGAGGCTGTACCAAGAAAAATGTTGTGAGTGATTTGAGCAAAGCCTGAATCACTGAAATAAGTAAATGCCCTCTCAATATTAAAATAATTCCTGCACTCTGTTATCAAAGTAGTATATGTTTTGAAGTGTTGTAAGATGAAAGGGGAAAAAAAGATAGAGGTGGGGTGGCAGAGGCACTGAGGGACATTCGTAGAGTTGATAGTATGCTACCAGTTATGTTCTAAAAGTCCAACAGAGAAAACAATAAATCATTTAGGCAGTGTATTGCTATGTAGGCCACAGGTCACGTATTGTCATTTATGCCTTTCTCAAGTATTTACTTAAGACCATAACACTTCTGAGTTTCTACTAGATACATCAGTGGGAAATTCTGCTTACAGGAAAAGATAGTCTTGAAGTTATACCAAGTAATTGTAAAACCTGTTCATTTTAGAAATAAAGGCCACAACAGAGATTGTAGCACATCTCTAAAACTGGCACGTCTGATTATATAAGTGGATTTCCTGCCTTGGTGTACCTTTAGATCTATTGTCCCTTTCTGGCCACATCTTGCTTAAAGCAATGTGGGTGGAGGAGGAAGTTTTCACACCTTAGCAATCTGCAGCATCTGAGGTCCAGGAAAAGGGTGCTGTTTGGAAACGGGCCCATCTAGTGTGAACTAAGTGGTTATTAACAGTGAAAGCTGGTGGAACAAAGCAGTTCAAATGAAGCGTACTATTGTGGGAAATAGTGTTTGACCTAGAAGCTAAGCAGAAATAGGCACATCTACCTCACTGATGTGTTTCTATGTTTTGTCAGAGCTTGAGTTTGTAAAAATCAGATTGCTGATTACCTAATATTTGATGTTTACTGTCTTTGGAGGTGTTTTTCAGCCAACTGATAAATCACTCTTGCTATTATTATTATTATTTTCAGTGTAGGAGTTGGAGAATAAGACTTCTATGTGACTTTCTGATTGAAAAATGTGAAGTTTTGAATTTTGCTTGTTGAAAATAATGCATCTGAAACAGTCTCATTGTCTAAGGTGGTTTCTGTGTTTCAGCATAACTGCGGACGCTCCCTTAGCTTTGTTTACTGAAATCCTTAAGTAGGCCACTGTCCCATGTGTGGTGGTGTTGTGAAAGAAGATTTGGGACCTGGGTTACATGATCTTCACACTTTGCTTTATCAGAGCCTTGGGTCCTTTCACCTCTGTGAGCCTTCACTTCTTTACCTGTAAAATGAAATCAAAATACTTGAGAGTGCTGTTCTGAAGACTGTCTGCCATTCATTGCCCTCATCTCATGGTTTCATAGCCAGAGGCGGGATGGAATTTTGAGGGACAAGATCTGTCCTGTTACTGATTTCGTTTGGCTGCTAACCGAAAGGTCAGCAATTCGAATCCACCAGCTGCTCTGTGGAAACACTGTGGGGCAGTTCTACTCTGTCCTGTAGCATCGCTATGAGTCAGAATCAACACGACGGCAACCGGTTTGGTTTTGGTTTTTATTACTGATTTCATTTTTTTGTGTTTGTTTTGTCAGTTCAGGTATATCTTGAAGAAGGTGAAAGGAACACTGATCTTCACTCTGATTTTCTCAATATAAGTACCTCAGCCCCCTTCCTCATTTTGCATTATGATTATAGCAGAAAGGTATGTAAAAGCTGGCAAGAGCCTGAAAGTATGGTCGTGAGCATCCGTATCCTTGTGCTGTTGAGGAGAACTGGAGTCAGCCTTGCTTCCTGGTGTGAAGCACACAGTGAGGATGTGACAGTTGAGAACTCTGGTCTTATTGTATTGTCTGTGATGCCATCTGCCTAGAGCCCTTCACTTCCGGGCTCTTGGTAGCTAGTAACGAACAGGTAGCTAAAAAGAGAAACTGTTGCTAATGAGAACACTGTTGCAAATTTATTACAATCCTTTTTTTATTATTGTTTCTCCTCCAGAGTAAGTAATAGAAAGGAAATGTCTCCAGGAGCAATTAAGTGGGCTCCTAAGTGCAACTGAAGCCCTAGTGGCACAGTGGTTAACTGTTTGGCTGCTAACCAAATGGTTGGCAGTTTGAATCCACCAGCTGCTCCTTGGAAACCCTATGGGGCGTTCTACTCTGTCCTATGGGGTCACTATGAGTTGGAATCGACTCTACAGCAATGGGTTTTTTGGTAAGTGCAACTAGGAGGATTTTTTTTTAAAGTAGCATTATCTAAACAAGATTCATATTAGTTAAATTAGAACATTTTCATTGTTGAAAAGGCATACCTTCCTCCTCGCGTGTCACATTCTTTTCTTATGAAAGATTCTGTAGTGTTCGGATTGCTTCACTGGTGTCTCTGTGGGTTCATAGCAAGCGCTGTTGTCAGTAGCCTTAAAAGCTAGGACTGCCAAGAACACATGAGCCCCAAAGCAAAATCTGAGCTAACAAATTCAGCCGGTGAAAAAGGTGAAAATTGACTTTCAGGTGATGATAGAATGTTGAGAAGTTAGAGCTTTGGAAATTTTCTCTGCTGGTGTTATCTTGATTCTTTATCTTAGTCTAAATTCATGTGACTGTAGACTAGCAAACTCTCAAAAATTGATTTATTTTTGCAGGCTGTTGTATAAATGTATAACATGTGCAACATTGACATTAGGGAAGTCACTTTGTAATTTTATCTATATAATATTTGCATGTAATATTAATAAAATTTTCAGGTTGAAGTAGCTTTGAAATATGTATAAAAATGTAATTAATTAATGATGTTTAGTGGTTGGTATGCTACCCAATGGGAACATCTTTTGCAGAACTTACGTATATATTTTTAAGACTGTCATTTCTGATTTAACACCAAGAGTTTGGAAAAACAAAATCAATATTCATGCAATTCTAGAACTGTATCTTTGCCATAGGAAGTTTTAGAATGATTGGAAGTTCTTGTGAGCCATTTAAAAAATGTGTTTAAATAGAAATAGTATAACTTAGAATTCATAATGAAGGTAAATTTCTGTTACAACCATTTATGGGAAAATGCTTCAGTATTACAAAGCTGTGTCTGATTTCAAGGAACTGATACAAGAAAATAGTCTTTTGATTATCTAAGGCCATGGCAAGATTTATAGAGCAAAGAGTAAATTCATCAGGTCACATTATAAATAAGTTACATAGATGAAAACTAAATAAATGAAAGAAAAAGGTTAAGACTTTGAAATTGATTTTAGAAAAATAGATCAGTATATCACAGTATTTCTTCTAATATCCTCAGTAATCACACTGTTAATTTGTTGTTGTTGTTGTTAGGTGCCGTCGAGTCGATTCCAACTCACAGTGATCCTGTAGGATAGAGTAGGACTGCCTCATAGGGTTTCCAAAGAGCAGCTGGTGGATTCGAACTGCTGACCCTTTGGTTAGCAGTCATAGCTCCTAATTACAGCACCAACAGAGCTCCACAAATTGTATTTGGGCATCAGTAATTAACACTCTTAATTTTTAACAGTCTGGAGGCCTTGTAGTGCAGTGGTTAAGAGCTCAACTGCTAACCAGTAGGTCAGCGGTTCAAATCCACCAGCCACTCCTTGGAAACTCTATGGGGCAGTTCTTCTCTGTCCTATAGGGTCACTATGAGTTGGAATCGACTCAATGACAGGTTTGGTTTTGTTTTAAACTCAGTTTGTACTATGGAACAGGAGAAAAGGAATGAGTGGCAATATTCCCTGGCCTATTGTTTTGTTTTCAAGTAGATACTACCTTTCCTCTCTGTGAGATGTCTCCCAGGCACTTCAAAGCCAGCATGTCCGGGGTGGAACTCTCCCACTCTAACTCGGTCCTTTTGTATTCTCTGTTTCAAGGAGTGGTCGCGTCATTCACTTGGAGCCAGAAACCTGGGAGCCCTCCTTGCGCCATCCCTTCCCCTCGGTGTCTGTGGGCCTCACCACTCTTGTAGGGCCTCCATCCAAATCTGTCCTCTTCTCCCCATCCTCACTTCCAATTCCTTCTCTAAGCTCACTGTCACGTCTCTCGGATTATGGCAGAAGCCTCTAGTAAGTTCCTTAAATCCATCCAAATTAGACTGTCCGCTACCCCTAGCATACCACCACAAAGATAACTTTAATAGCCACTTCTCAGTCCTCCTCTTTCTTGACCTGTGAGCAGCATTTGACACAGTTGGTCCTCCATGCAACAGTTTACTTGGCTCCAGGAAACCACACTTTCCTAGTTTTTCTCTCTCCTCATTGGCTGCTCCTTTTTTATAGTGTCCTTTGTTGGCTTCTTCTATCTCTAAGTTTAGCAACTTATTTTTAACTATTTTATACTCTAAGACTCTCACTTGGGCCTCAAAGCTTTAAATTCCTTGGTCCACAAAAAGCCGTTCTCAAGGCCATTTCTTGTTTAGCTAAAATTCTTAAAACTTTTGAACATGATTCTTAGTTCCGTCTTTTCTCCTCCACTGCTAGACTGGCTTTGCTTGCAATGTAAAACTAGCTTCTTAGCTAATTTAAGAGAACCAGGTAGTCTTTCTTGAGTCAGAGAGAGGGACATTTCATGCTTATATATTTTATGCTCAGCTGTAGATATGCAACAGTTTTTACTTAAATGTCCAGTTGACAGCAAATGACAGTCTGAATACTTATGGCTCCAGATTTCAGTTCAAAGCATCTACCTGGGTGGGAAATTTGCATGTTCTATGCTACAGCCAGTTAGTTCACCTTAACCTTTAGCTACTGAGACTTGCTGGGAATTTGAAGTCCATCAGATTAGGACTAATAATGATAATTATGGGATGTTCTAGACTTGGATTCTAGAGTTCTGGATTTGAGGATAGAAGACCTGAGTTCTAATCTTGACTGCTGTTTCGTAGATGCATGACTTTGACCCAATCATGTCGTTCTTCCGAGCTGGTTTCCTTATCTTTGAAATGAGAAAAATAGTATCTGCTGGCCTACCTTACAGGCTTGTTTGGAAAATTAAATGAGAAAATGTTTGTGGGAAACAACATTTAAAGCTTCATACAAATTTTAGTTGTTATTATCATTACCATTTTCACTGACATCCAGGTGAGGACAGAATCTTTTCCTTTTATTCATTCTAGAACTTTCCCTAGACTCAGACTTTACTAAAGATACTCTGTCACCAGCAAAAGAGGATTCTGGGGTGGGGGTGGGGGGTTAGTATATAAATGTTTTTATCAATCTATTGTTTCGTATTAAAATTAGAGGTACGTGTGAGTAGTGATGAATTTAAATTTCAAGGAAAGTAGTAACTAATGGGCTGTAAATAGTATAGATTAGAATTCCTTACCATTGTGATATAATATAGGGTCACTATGAATCGGAATCAACTCAACAGCACGGAATAGTCATACAAGCCGAGGAAGCAGTTGCTTCAAGGACAGAAATGTCTTGTGACTTAAGAGAGGAATTTTTTTTTTTAAATAGAAGTATATTCTTATGTTAAATTTTATGATATGTCATAAGGAATAAAAAAGAGATAAAGTGTTAATCAAAATGTGTGCCAAAGTAGATGGGTGAAAACAGAAAAGAGTGATCAGCACGTAGGAAAGTACAGCCTTCTGTTCTCTTTTGAGATCTCGTTCATCCCCTCTTACTAGTACTGGTGTACCGTAGCTGATGGGTATATACCACTGTTGTGGGCTTTAACTCTTTACCCTCACTAAGCCGGCTCCTCTGGAAAAAGCCAAACTTGGTGACTTTTTTTTCTTCCATTGCTGAGGCCCAGGTGGTTTTGTTAGGTACGATTTTTGTTTGTTTATTTGCTGATTTTTGTTTTTCCTTAAGTGTACTCCTCTTTAAGTTGTCAGTATGTTGCTGAGAGTTCTTAGGATTTTTGTCCTTTTTTTGAGAGAGGGAGAAGGATGGGTGGGAGAGCCACAGGTGGGGTTTAGCACCTGGCCATGCCAGAATCTTCATTTTTGTTTATTAGTTTCTCTCCTTTGACCATCAGTTTTTGAATTTTATTGACATGATGTCTTACTACTTGTTTAGTTGCTGCTGTTAAGTTTTTGGGTAGTTTTGGATAGTCTGAAATGATTTTTATTCTCTTCATTAAATAGAATAGGAATTCTATGATCTGGTTTTAATTCTGCCATATTTACCTCCCTGCAGTCTCATTTTAAATATGAGACATCTGAAGTACATAGAGTTACTGGCTAGAGATCAGATAGCTCTTTATCAGGCTGGCTTACGTGAATGTGGGGTCTAGCTATGCAAGTCTGAAATCTCTAGGGCAGGCTGTCAGGCAGTGAAGCTGGGACTCTTTGGGCGCAAGCTGAAGCTGTAGTACATAGGTGGGATTCTTCAGGGAAACCTCAGACCTGCTCTTAAGGCCTTCCAGCTGATTGAGGCAGACCTACCCAGATTACCTAGGATAATCTCCTTTAAAGTCAGTTTCTTATATAAGTTAATTGCATCTGCAAATTACTTTCACAGCAAGACCTAGATTAGTATTTGAATAAATGGGACTGTAGCCTAGCCCTGGTGTCACAGTGGTTAAGAGCTACAGCTGCTAACCTAAAAGGTTGGCAGTTCGAATCCACCACCTGCTTTTTGGAAACCCTGTGGGGCAGTTCTTCTCTGTCCTATAGGGTTACCATGAGTTAGAATCGACTCGATGGCAACAGGTTTGGGTTTTCTTTTTGGTTTTGGTAGCCTAGCCATGTTGATACATTTGACTGTCAAGGATGGCTTCTACCGAACTTTCAAGGAACTGATAGTTATTTTATACAGTGTTCCAGAGAATACAGAAGGAAGGGGAAACCCCTAATTTATTGTTTAAATAATATAACTTTGTTACCAAAACAATACAAAGACAATATGAGAGGGGAAAGTCATAGGCAAATCTCAACATGAAGATAACTACAAATAATTCTTAAAAAATGTAACCACCCATGACAGAGTGTTGCTAGTTACTATTCACCATTTGTTCTAAAAGTCTTAGCCAGTAAGAATTAAAAAGGAAGATGCAAAAATGTCCCTATGTTTAGGTGATATAACTGTCAACATATAATTATCTACTTAGAAATTGAGAGATAATCTATTAACACATTCTTCAAATTAATGAGAGAGTTAAGTAAGGTTGTGTTGATTATAAGGACAACATTAAAAATCAGTTGAACTTATATAATAGCAATAAATGATTCCAAACCAAAAACTAAACCAGTTACCATCCAGTTGATTTTATGTGTGTCACTATGTGTGTCACTATGCAACACTATGTGTGTCAGAATAGAACTGTGCTCCATCGAGTTTTCAATAGCTGATTTTTTCAGAAATAGATCGCCAGGCCTTTCTTTCGAGGAGCATCTGGGTGGACGACCTCCAGTCTTTTGGTTATCAGCTAAGTGCGCTAACTGTTTACACCAGGCAGGGCCTCCAGTAAGAATTACATGCTATTTTTTAAAAGATACCTTTACTAATAGAAATAAATCTAATAAAAGATGAAAACTATCTTTAAGGAGAATGTTATAAAACTTTTTGTGTAGTGAATTGTCCAATTTCTGGTAGTGATGTGTTAAAAGTCTCCCACTATCAATGCAGAATTGTGTATTTTTAAGCTAAAAGTGTTAAATTGACATAAAATATACTAACACTGAAATTTACAGATCTTGTGCATTTTGATAAATGTGTATACAAAACATTCAAGATATAGAATATGTTCATCTCCCAGAGAGTACCATTCTCAACTTCCATGGGCAACCGCTGTTTTAATTTTTATCACCATAGATTAACTTTGTGTTCTTGAGTCCTATGGTATGTACTCTTTTTTGCTTTTTTTTTTTTTGCTCAAATTCTTTTGAGATTTGTCCATGTTGAGTGTATCAATAGTTCATTCTTTTTTTTATTGCTAAAACCCATTAAAAACCCATCGCTGCTGAGTCAATTCTGACTCATAGCAACCCTATAGGACAGAGTAGAACTGCCCCATTGGGTTTCCAAGGAGTGGCTGGTGGATTCGAACTGCCGACCTCCTGATTAGCAGCCAAACTGTTTAACCACTGCGTCACCAGGGCTCCTTTTTATTGCTAAGGAGTATTCAATTGGGTTGTTTCCAAATTTTGATTATTATGAATAATGCTTCCATAAACAAACTGTACAAGTCTTTTTCAGAACATATTTTTTCAGATATTTTTATAGATATTCGTATATCATGTTTTCATTTTCCATCAGATCAGTGTATTCTTTTATTTCCATTGAGACCTCCTGTTTGATCCATTACTTAGAAGCATGCTGTTTAATTTCCAAGTATTTGGAGATTTTCCTGTTATTGTATGATTTTGATTCTTTTACATTTTTTTAAGGTTTAATTTATGACCCAAGATGTGTTCATCTTGGTGAATGTCCCTTGCACCCTTGAAAAGAATGTGTATTGTGCTGTTATTGGGTAGAGTGTTCTATAAATTCCAGTTAGACCCCATTGGTTGATGCTGTTGCTCAGTTCTTTTATATCCTTGCTGACCTTTTGTCACCTGCTTCTGTTACTGGATTTTCTATATAGAAGATCATATCATATGTGAATAAAGATAGTTTTAGTTCTTCCTTTCCTTTAGTTCC
The DNA here is from genome assembly GCA_030035585.1 of Dugong dugon. Taxonomy (NCBI): domain Eukaryota; kingdom Metazoa; phylum Chordata; class Mammalia; order Sirenia; family Dugongidae; genus Dugong; species Dugong dugon. The sequence continues at coordinate 11,400,676 of CM057480.1, read as the reverse complement.
AATCTGGAAGCCATTTACATTTATTTATTTTTCTTGTCTTATTGCATTGGGTTGAACATCCAGTATAACGTTGAGTACAATTAGTGAGAGCCGACTATCTTATAATGTTTCCTATTTTAAAGGGAAAGCAGTCTTTCACCATTAAGTGTGTTTGCTAGCTGTGGGTTTTCTTCCTGTTGTACATGGGTTTGCTATGAGTCAGAACCAATTTGATGGCACCTAACAACAGCAGCCTTATCTCTGCAAGTACTCACAGTGACCTGCATCCAGAGGTTGTTGGGAATGACATAGGACCAGGAGGAGCTAGGGGTTCTTGTCCACTCAGGTGTCACTGGATACTGGGAAACTGCTTGGTCTTTTGGGGAACAAATACCTATATTTACTTTTTGACCTGTGGTCTGAAAGCAGCAGAAGAGGTGATCCACTTGGCTTCTACTAGGTTGTTGTTGTTAGGTGCCGTCTGGTCGGTTCTGACTCATAGGGACCCCACCTACAGCAGAATGAAACGCTGCCCTGTCTTGCGCCAGCGTCGCAGTCGTCACTGTGTTGGAGCCCATTGTTGCAGCCACCGTGTCGGTCCGTCTCTTTGAGGGTCTTCCTTCCTTCGCTGACCCTCTGCCTTGCCAAGGATGATGTCCTTCTCCAGGGACAGATCCCTCCTGATAACATGTCCAAAGTATGTGAGATGAAGTCTCGCCATCCTCACTTCTAAGGGGCGTTCTGGCTGTATTTCCTCCACGACATATTTGTTTGTCCTACTGAGGTACTTCAACCAGTAACCCTTTTGTTTCATCCAGGGCAGCATTTTGCTCCCCATTTGTGCTGCTTCAGAGCATGGAGCAGCACCCATTTGTGGCATCAGTTTTTCCCTGTTAGTCCTTGAGGATATAATTACCTCATTTAATTGGATCTCATCTGCCTTTTGTCTTTTCAGAGATTACTCATCATTTTTGGTTTACTGAGGACACCTACCCCGTCTTTGTTTTTCAGGGATGTCTAGGAAATTAAGGAGCAGGTGGGAATCTGGAGCAAGTGCTCTGTCAGCCTTCTTAGTCTAATTGTGGTAGCTGTGTTTAAAATGTACAAAAATCTCATTTGCCTTATTTTGTACATGGACCTGTGGTTCTACTTTTTCTTTTGCCACATCTTTGTTTCTTTGGCCACACTTATTACTAGTTATAAAAACTACTCATATGTCTCTTAATCTTGAATCTCTTCCTCTCTACTTGGATCTCAGTATTGATGAAAATCTTTTTATGAATTATATGAGTAAGAAAAATGATGATTTGGACTGTGATGTTAATTTTGACAAGACTACATGGAATATGTTAACAAGTAAAATTTTTTGCAGAAATTTTTAGAAAGCTGTTGCCTGTGTCCTTCATATGTCTTTTTCTGTTGTTGTTGTTAGGCGCCATTGAGTCTGTTCCAACTCCTGGCGACCCTGTGTGTGCAGAATACAGCTGTTCTCTGTAACGTTTTCAAGGCTGTGACCTTTTGGAAGCAGATCTCCAAGTCTGTCTTTGGAGGCACCTCTGGGTGGCTTTCAACCACCAACCTTTCTTCTAGTAGTTGAGTGCTTAACCGTTTGCGCCACCCAGGGACTCTTTTTTCCTATTACATATGGAAAAATACTTAGCCTAAAAACAAAGATGAGGAGGCAGGAAGGGACAGGAAAGCTGGACAAATGGAAACTGGGAACCCGAGGTCAAGAAGGGGAGAGTGTTGACACATTGCAGGGCTGACAACCAGTGTATATTAATATGTATATTAATTGCTTAATGAGAAACTAATTTGCTCTGTAAACTTTCACCTAAAGCAAAATAAAAAAAAATTTTTTTTAGAATCGTTTTTGGTGACTGAAAGAATCACAATTTTACCAGGTTTTAGATTCAGTTTTTAACATACTTGTAGGAGCCCTCGTGGCGCAGTGGTTAAGAGCTTGGCTGCTAACCAAAAGGTTGGTAGTTCAAATCCACCAGCCACTCCTCAGAAACTCTATGGGGCGGTTCTACTCTGTCCTGTAGGGTTGCTATGAGTTGAAATCGACTCGACGGCAATAGGTAAGGGTTTTTGTTTTTTTTTTTTTTGGAATGGGCTTTTATTTTAAGTAAGCTAGAGTGCTTATTTTCTTTTCTTAATCTGGTGATTTACTTGAGACTTAGATTTTTAAAAACAGGTCTGTGTTGTTTTTGTAAGTTGAACTAACAAATTTTACTAAAGAATAATCTGTTTTTTTTTTTTTTTTCCCAGACCAGCATCTCAGACATGTTGAAAAGGATGTTTTGATCCCTAAAATAATGAGAGAGAAGGCCAGGGAGAGATGTTCTGAACAAGTTCAAGGTAAAATTCAAACATTCATATAAAGATCAAATTCCATTTTTATAATATGATCTGAATTTAATCCTTAGCCTCAGAGTCAAGTAGTCAATGAATTAATACGTATGAATTGCTTCTCACCCTTTCACTGAGGTACCAGTATTTCAGCTTTCATAACTTCCAGGCAGCTTTCAATTTATTTACAATTTTAAAAATATTCCCCCAAATTACTAGTAAAGAACATTTTTTCCCCAGAAGTACAGTTATATATAGAGAAAAATTTGGATATGAGTGTTCTGGAGAAACAAGTTATTCTGGTGATTTTGACAGAGAAAAAAGAAACATCAGATCTAACATGGACTTGTTTTCATTTCTTTCTAGTAACGTATACGTGTCTGTGTGTGTGTGTGTGTGTGTGTGTTTGTGTGTGTATACATATAAATAAATAAAATACCCCCGTGTGTGTATTCTAAGGTAGATTTATTGTGTGACATTATCTATTACTGAATTGTTAATGGAATCCCAATAAGACAGGCCTTGTTCTTTTTCTTTTCTCCCCTTACATTTCTAAGTGGAAGATACATAAACACATGTACTAGGCAACAACATACGCATGTTTTCTTTGGAAATACTCCTGTATTATATAAACCTACTTGTATTTTATTGATTAACATGTAATATTCTAATGAAAATTTTAAGCAGAGCAGTGGAAGGTAAAAAATGAGGCCATAATTATTGTCATTGTTAGGTGCCGTAAGTCGGTTCCAACTCACAGCGACGCTCTGTAGAACAGAACGAAACACTGCCCGGTCTTGCGCCATCCTCACAGTTGTTGCTGTGTCTGAGCCCATTGTTGCAGCCACTGTGTTAGTCCATCTCATTTGGGGCCTTCCTCTTTTTTGCTAACCCTCTGCTTTACCAAGCATGATGTCCTTCTCCAAGGACTGGTCCCTCCTGATAGCATGTCCAAAGTACATAAGGTGAAGCCTCACCATCCTCTCTTCTAAGGAGCATGCTGGCTGTACTTCTTCCAAAACAGACGTATTCATTCTTCTGGCAGTATGAAGTATATTCAGTACTCTTCGCCAACACCATAATTCAAAGACATCAATTCTTATTTGGTCTTCTTTGTTCATTGTCCAGCTTTCACATGCATATGAGGCAATGGAAAATACGATGGCTTGGGTCAGGCACATCCTAGTCCCCAAGGTGACATCTATGCTTTTTAACACTTTAAAGAGGTCTCTTGCAGCAGATTTGCCCAATGCAATATGTCGTTTGATTTCCTGACTACTGCTTTCATGAGCGTAATACACCTGTACATGATGGGTAATTAGAAAAGCAGATGGCAGTATTACTGTAGAAGTGTCTTTTTAAAAACCTATCTCTTGAAATGGAGCCCTGGTGGCATAGTGGTTAAGCATTTGACTGCCAACCAAAAGGTCAGCAGTTCAAATCCACCAGCCACTCCTTGGAAACCCTATGGGGCAGTTCTACTCTATCTTGTAGGGTCGCTGTGAGTTGGAATCGACTTGATAGCATCAGGTTTTGTTTTGGTTTGGATCTCTTGGAATGGCCATCAAAAAGTAGTGTAAATTTTGCTGACATAGGTTATTTTACTGACCACCCTTTATTCACCTTCCCTGGGAGTCTTTTTCATTGAGCGAATACAGTGATTCTGGGTGAGAATGATGGGCTGCTGTGCCCAAGGAAAGGAGAGCCAGGCCGTGCCAACTGTAGTTTTAAGATTGTGTCCGTAATGTTTGGATGCTGGGAGCATTTGTGTCCCTGTGCTGCCATCTTCCTGGAATGACCTTCGCAATTGATGGACGGAGTGGATAAAAGAAGAGTAAAGAGTAGTTCCTTGGACTTGGCATTGTGTCGTGCTTGTTTCTGTGTCTTAAATGACTTTTTATGGCTGCTTTTATTTTTATAGTCACCTATAAATTAGTAATTTTAAATGAATTATCATTCTTTGGTATTACTTTTGCTTTCATTATGAATTAGCTGTCTAATCAGAGCACCTTCCTCCAACCCCTACCCCCAGCTGTCAGGAGAAATTAACCCACTGGCACCTGCAGACAGGGTTCTAGTGCACATCTGGCATTGGCAGGTCTCAGGCTGACAGTCTCAAGAGATAATCCTCCACCTGCCTCTAAGAACTTTAAATAATGTATACTTTGATTCAGATGCAGAAGAATTAAACTTAAAAATGGATAATAAAGTTGTGTGGGTAACTTTTCACTATTTAGGAAATCTACTTGTTACTGATACATCAGTCTAAAGTTATAAATATGAGTTGTACTTACACTGTTTGTAACACATTGTCTTGATATCTAGGATGAAAGAAAACTAGCTAACTCATAAAATGAAGATACTTTTTTTAACTGAACTATTTAGCATGTCTAAAAATTTCATTTTTACTCACATGATTCAGATAAAAATATCTAAGGATTGCATTTATGGGTTTCAGAATTGCCTTTGCTTGCTCTTAGAAGGTGAAACTGTTTTCGGTTTTTGAAATAAAAGAAATGGAGTATAACTTTAAAATACCTACTTGTGTTGCACAGCTACTGCTTTATAAAGGTACAGGAAAGAAAATGTTTAATTTTAGCTTCTTTATCAAAACTTAAATTGTTTAGGTCTGAAGACTGAAAAACATCTTAAAACTTAAGATTCATTTGGGTGATTTCAATATATTTGTCCTTATTAGAACATACATTGTAACCTAATTGATTTTTGAATATTTTAACTTCTTACAAATAATCAGATATTGATTTTCTAGGCCATATGGTCCAAAACAATGGTTTAGAATCTAAAATTGATTATTTTATAAAAGAATAATAAATCCTTATTATTCCCCGTTTAACTATGTGAGTTAGAAAAGAACATCATTGGTATTGCCCAAACAGCAGATGAACAGCTACATTTAAACTAAACAATATGTTGTAATTTGGAATCAGGAGACTTCCGTTGTCATTTATTTACTGTTTATAGCCTTTGATTTCTTAAATAATTATGGTACAGTCATGCGTCGCTTAACATCCACGAGCATTCGTTGATTTTCCACTTTCGTATTGTTTAATAACCTTTTGTTTCACTTCCAAATCGATATTTCTCCTTTGCCTCTTAAACTGCTGCAGATTTCTCAATGGAAATTTCAAACCTCCACTCTCCTCAAATGTTCCATTTTCAACTCTCTTCCACTTCTCAGAGTAAATAGAAGCCATGAAACCAACAACTGTGTAAATTTCCTCTAGTTATAGTGAACTCCTTTTATCCTCTTAGTAGTAATTTATACTATAAAGGAGAGACTAGAAAATAGCAGATGCCGAGATACCCATGGACACTGTGTTAGTAAATTAACGTATATATATTCTCACATTGCTTGACCTTTCAGCAGCATTTGAACGTGCATATCTGGAAAAAAAAAATTCATGAATCGCCACTTATGATTCTGACTTCTCAAGCTTTTACATGTTTGACTACCTCTTTTTATTCTGGTACCACAGACGTGTATGCGGTCGGACATTGCCTGAATGGACGTTATGTGGCACATTACTGCACAGGATTTTATATAAAAGCATTATGCATGCTAATTGTATTGTTCTTGGATAAAGATATAGGAATTTTAATAAGTGATCTGACTTTCTGCTAAAGGCCTGAAACATGATTATGTGGGAAAGCTTTTCTGTTTGATTTTTTTCATGTCATTTCAACCCAGCTGATCACAAGAATTGGGTCAGACTGCCAGAAACTTAGGTTTGTGTAGGGAATGGAACAGCTTTCCAGGGACAAAGAGAAATGAAATCACTTTCAATGAAAGAAAGATGCCTCATTATCGTCACCAACAGCAGTTATTGACAGCTACACTTCCTATTAACAAGGAGCATTTAACTAAGAGTTTGGCTGTTGGATCTTTGGACTTGATCTAATTTGCTAGCATTAATTAGTTTCTTTTGAGCACAGACACTTGGTGCTCACAGCTATAGATTTGGAGGGCTAATTAGGATGGAAAATGGAACAGAATGGTGTAAGGCATTAACCTTCAACCATTACCAGCTGGGACACTGATAAAGACCACAGAGTCCAAATGCTCCCTATTGATGTGAAGAGTACCCTAATGAATATCAATTTCAGCCAGGTTGCTATATTCTTACTAGTTCTCTCTTCATTATAATTTTTTAACCAGCTTCCATGATACCTTAATTATCTATACACTGTTGGTTTTTACTATCCACTGATTTAATCTGAGTTGCACATTTTACCTTGTTTAAACACAATTCAGGTTTGTGTTAAGCAGCAGATAACATTTAGAATGTTTTATGGTTATGTGCCATAGTACTTTAAAATTTAATTTTAATCTACAATTACATGATTCTGATTGTACAGTGACATAAAGTCACAGAAACCGATCTAATGAAAACTATACAGGAAAATCTCAGCGTTTTGATAATTAAGCAGTGTTTGTATTATTAAATTGGGGTCACTTGAGAATCTGACTATATAAAATATACTTTTTTTTTTTTCTTTTTGAAGAGAAAACTAGTGCTGCTTACCTTTCTTTTTGGAACTTTAGTTCGTAGAGGTGGCTTAATTTACAGACTAGATACTGACAGAATCGAGAATACTGATCTTACTAATGTGTAAACTTTGACAGAATTAGCAAGAATTGAAAGAAAATGCTAGGGTGTACAATCTCTCTCTTATTTCCACTCTCCCTCCCTCCAAATAAAAGCCAAAACAGAAATCTTCTTCCCTCAAATGCGATGATAGAGTCATTGCTTTTTCTTGGATCTGAGGGTAAGCAACTTGTGTTTTAGGGAAATGATCTGATGACTTTGGGAGGGTGCTTTGAACTTTGTGACTATTTCCAGGTGTTTGACTCTTTACTAATTTAATGATTCATATTATCAATCTTAGTAATGTTTTTTGAACTATCATTTGCCATGTATGTTGGTGAAGTATGTGCTCCAACACTGTAAATTTTCTGTTGTTTGCCATGTATACTGGTGAAGTATGTGCCCCAACACTGTAAATTTCTCTTAGAAATTGGACTTTTCACAAGAGCGATAGTAACTAAATTGCCGTGTTTTATAAAAATTCTTCATTTATTGACTTTTATGTGTTGGGTTGTTGGTATTTGATATGTCTCTATTTTGGACAATGAAGCTTGCTTTAAAATTACTGAGAACCTGTTTTTCTTTTTGTTATGACACATTAAGACCAAAAAAGTATGTTGTCCTTGGGAGTGACATGGAACTTTCCTTAACCTAGGTATATTCTCCTGTTTACTGACTTCTTTCATTCCTTGGCCCGTCGTCTTTTACCTTATTTTAATGTTTCTTTTATATCAGTGTCTTCTGTTGCAGTCTTTTGATATTCTGACCAATAGGCGGGGCATAGTTATGAAGGAATTATATAAAATACAAGGAAGCATAGATTGTTTCTTTGAAACACCACAGAGCTGCAGCACAGAAGCTTGATGGAATCATATGCCTGCATTCTTTAATCAGTCATACAACTGAAGTATAACATTTTACTAGATTCCAAAGATATATATAGATATAAAAAGAAAATCAAATTAAGAATGCTTAGGATATTCTTTTGGAGGTTCATAAGTAGAAAAGATCAGAATAGCATTAAAACAAATTGGAGGACCATTGACTTTAATCGCAACAGGTTTGGTTTTGTTTTTGGTGGTGCAGTGGTTAAGCGCTCAGCTGCTAACTGAATGGCTGGCATTTCAAACCCACTCAGCCGCTCTGTGGGAGAACGACCTGGCGATCTGCTCCTGTAAAGATTCTCTTTTTCCTGTAAAGGAGAAAACTCAATGGAGTAGTTCTGCTCTGTCACATGAGGTCGCTGTGAGTTGAAAGTTGACTCGATGGCACCTAACAACAACAGACTTTAAATGGTCAAAATAATCAGTCTTCTGTCCAACTATGTTCCATGAAACTACCCAAAACTTCTCATTTGTTGTTTGAACTGTGCCATTAATATCGCATATAAACTGTATTTTCTATTTAACCAGTTCACCAATGTTAACTAATGTTAAAGCAGGCATATGGCATATCTTTAGATTGATTTGGATGTATTAAGAGCCTAAGATATAAAGTTACCAAATACAATAAATATCTGTTATATAAAAGAGTATGTTAGGTACTCTAAGAAATACAAATAGGTATAAGGCACAGTTGCTGCACTTCAGACTTATGCTGGACTGTGTCGCGAGTCCCCAAGACCACTCTTTGTTGTTATTAGGTGGTGTCAAGTCGGTTTCGACTCATAGTCATCCTGTGTACAACAGAACAAAACACTTTCCTGGTGCTCTGCCATCCTCACAATCATTGCTATGTTTTAGCCCGTTGTTGGAGCCACTGTGTCAGTTCATCTCGTGGAGGGTCTTCCTCTCTTTTTGCTGACCCTCTGCTTTACCAAGCATGATGTCCTTCTCCAGGGACTGGTCCCTCCTGATAATATATCCAAAGTACATGAGACGAAGTCTTGTCATCCTTGCTTCTAAGGAGCATTCTGGCTGTACTTTTTCTCAGGACCACTCCTAGGTTCCCTGATACGTTAGGAAGACTCACAGGACTAAGGATGTCATTGTACTCTGGGCTGAGATTATTACAGCAAAAGGATATTAAGCAAAATCAACAAAGGGAAAAGGTGAGTAGGGCAAAGTCCAGAAGAAACCAGGTGCAAGCTTCCAAGAAGTCTTGTCTTGATGGAGTCACTCAGGACATGGTTAATTTGTCTAGCATGGAATTATGACAATATATGTGAAGTGCTGTCTACTAGGGAAGCTCATTAGAGACTCTGCCCAGAGTTTTTATTGGGGGCTGGTCACAGAAGCACTTCTGCCTAGCACATACCAAAGTTTCAGACACCCAGAAGGAAAGTAAGTATTCAGCATTGTTGTGGATTGAATTGTGTCCCCCCCAAAATAAGTGCTGTAAATCCTAATCCCTTTACCACCCCACCCCCACCAAAAAAAAACCAAACCTGTTACCATCGAATCGATTTCAACTCATAGCGACCCTATAGGACAGAGTAGAACTGCCCCATAGAGTTTCCAAGGAGCACCTGGTGAATTCTAACTGGCCACCTTTTGGTTAGCATCTGTAGCTCTTAACCATTACACCACCAAGCTTTCCATCCCTTTACCAGTGGTCATAATTCCGTTTGGGAATGGGTCTTCTTTGTTTTGTTAATGAAAGAGTGTGTTAATGAAAGGGTGTGTCTTGAGTCAGTGTCTTGAGATATAAAAGGAGTAGAGTAAGCAAGGAAGAAAAGAAGCAGAGATGGGGCAAGATAGATGGCATACTACATGAAGATTGCCGAGGAACAGAAGCTCAAGAAGAGACAGGGGCCTTTTCCAGGACTGACAGAGAAAGCCTTTCCCTAGAGCTGGCACCTTGAATTTAGACTTCTAGCCTCCTAACTGTGAAAAATAAATTTCTTTTTGTTAAAGCCACCCACTTGTGGTATTTCTGTTATAGCAGCACTAGATGACTAAGACAAGCGTATACTATATTGTTTACTCAAACAGTTTAGACAAGTGAGTTGCTCATCACGTAGGGAATGGTGAGAACACTCCCAAAGTTCAAGTTCTTAGATGCCAGCCAAAGGCCACCCTTCCAAGCAAGACTTTCTAAGGATTAGCAGTCTCAGACTTGCTATGTTAACTCTTTTCTGTACATGGACGTAAACTCAATAAATCAATAAATGTTAGCAATAAGTGTTTGTGCGTACCCACTTAGCTTGATGTCATGCCAATGCCAACTTGAGTAATAGGCTTAATACCAATCACAAATACAGCAGAATTATTCTTAAATTAAAGCAGTTGAACAAAATATATAATGGTCATTACTCATTCATTTACATTTGTTACATTTGTTAACTCATGGCTCTATTATAGCTCCTTAAAATGACTTCTTATGGTTGTTGTTTCTGAGTAACAGGAGCAATTTTGCAATAAAATCATATGTGATTGGACATAATTACTCTTGAATAAAATAGCTAGTTGTTTTCTTTTCACAGAGAAAGATGTGCAGTATGTTTTAGGTTCAGAAATAAGTGAAATCTTTAAATGCTAAATCTGTAAATGACTAAGTTAGGGAAATTTGTCAGGTCAGATGAATAAAATATTTTAAACTATTTTTATACATCTCATCTTTGAAAGTATAAGTCTGTGAAAAATCTACATTTGAACACAAAAGCAAAGAATTACATGGCTTGAAACTTAAGCATTATTAGAATGAGTAGATATTATTAATGTAAAATATGAGTTGTTCTGCCAGTACTTCATTAACAAGTTTTTATTATTATCCTAGTCTTCATAGACATCAACTTTCAATTATTTTGTTGTAATATACTTAAATCCCTTCATCTTGTGAGAAATTAATCCAAAATTAAATACGGTCTTTAACAGTACCATGCCTTGTATGTATAATCTGAGTACAAGATCACACTTGACTTAAGCTACCTGATGATCCTCCGCTGGTAATTGGCATTCTCTCCAGATAATCAGAGCCTGATACTGGGAAACTCTTAGCAGACACTTGCAAATAATTGTATTTTAACTGAAATACTTTCTTATGGGAATCTTGTATGCCCTTTGGAAAAATAAAGGAGGTTATTTGGTTTGTACAAAACTTGACAATGCATAGACTGGTAGATTTAGAACATTTTGAAAAAACCGTTAGTTTTCTAGAGGGGCTGTCATATTTAAGGAACACCAAAAAGTTCACGTGGTTAGGGTGGAATGAGGGAGATGGAGAGGAGAAACAGAGAAGTTCAGAGAAGCTATTGGGGCAGTTTCATTTAGGACCTTGAGGAGCCCTAATGGCTCAACAGGTGAGCATTTGGCTGCTAATTGAAAGATTGGCAATTCAAAACCACCTAGCGGTTCTGCAGGTGAAAGACTTGTTGATCTGTTCCTGTAAAGATTACACCCAAGGAAACCTTATAGGGTAGTCTATCCTGTCACATATAAGTCAGTATGAGTCGAAATCAACTGGATGGCACCTAAAAACATTAACAGGTAGTAAGGACTTTAGTTTTCACTGTGAAAGAAATGGAAAGACATTGATGGTTTTGAGCAATGGAGTGAGCCAGGGTCTAATTTACAGTTTAGTAGCGTCACGCCTTGCTGTGTTGAGGGTGGATGGAAAGGAGCAAGGGCAGAGTCGGGCACTAGTGAGGATGTGTCTTTTACAATCCAGGTGGCAGATGATGGTGGATTGGAAGGGTGACAGCAATGGAAGGGGTGAGAAGTGAGCACATCCGGGGTGTGTACTGAAGGTAGAGACGACAGGGAGAGAGGTGGTTTCTTATTATTTGTCCTGAGCAAGTAAAATGATGGAGTTGTAGTTAATAGAGACGAGGAAAGCTGCAGGTGAAGTTTTTTTATTATTTTATTTTATTTTATTTTTTAGTGGTTGGCGGACCAGGAGTTTAGTTTTGGGCATGTTAACTTTGAGGTGTCTGTTAGACAATCTATGTTTGAAACCATTGCATTAAACAGTAGTAAAAATTAATCCCTCTTTTGAAGGGAAATGAAGGAGTAGAGTGTTTATCCAGTTGTGGTGGTTCTAGTATTTTTCTAGTATTTTTTAGTAAATAATGCAAGTTCTCTACAATCAGTATACCTTTTCAGCTTGGTCAATGATAGATTAAAAATTGACATTTTAGTTCCCTGGTTTTCCTTTTAAGATTCTACATAGACCACTTCTCTTCCAGAACATACCATAACTACATTGACTTACTGCTTCAATAAACTGTCCGTCAGTACTACTATGTGCAATATATGGTGCTAGGTAAAGTGAGGAGTACAAAGACATGGTTTCAAACCACAGTAAAGAGAGCAGATGACTTCTCAGTATTGTATGACTTAATTTATATCAGTGCTGTCATTAGAATCCAGGTGTCTTAATGTCCAGCTTAGTATTCTTTCCATTATAACATACTGTTTTACTGTATCAAGGATAGCAAATAGAGTTCATTTGTGCTAACGTAATCAGGTGGTAATGGCTGCCTGGCACATTGTGAATGGGATCAATCAAACAGAGTGTCATTATATCAATTAGCTATGTTGGTCAGGAATGGTAGATTTATAAGTAATGATATGCTTTGCCTGGTATTTACTATTTTTGGTCTATTGCTAGTTTATTTCTAGTTAGTACTTTTTCATTGCTGGATTGTGCATGCTGTGTGTTATGTACAGTAGACTTCATCAAGCAGGAATAGTTACTTTCTTCCTATAGCCTAAGCAATTTTTAATTTTTATTGTATTTTCAGGGTGTATTTTTAATTGTTTCCTGTGGCACTCTACAAACTGCAGGCCATTTACTCATAAAAAATACAGTCATAAACCATACAGCATAGTAATATGTTAGGTGTTAAACTTAAATGTTTGTTTTTATAACTTACTATTAACAGTATCTACTTCTTTGATGCCTAGTTTTTACTGAAATTGAAACATTGATGCCTAGTTTTTACTGAAATTGAAACATTTATTTTCTTTACCTTATATTTTCTTATGAAAGAGAAAATTAAAATACGTGGCACAATTAGTAGTGAATTTTATGAAGGACCACTAACAAATGTGAACATGCTCATATGCTAAGTAAAAAAAAAGGAAACAGCAGGATATAAAATCATATACATGGTATAATCCTAATTATTAAAAAAATGATATGTGTATAGGAAAAAAGAAATACATCTAAATTTAACAGTAACTATCTAGAAATATGGGAGAAGAAAGGTAGGTTATAGATTATTTCTTGTTTTTCTTATGTGTTGTTTTCTCATATTTTCCAGAATGAAAATGTGTTCTTTTCTTTAGTTAAACTTTATCTTATGCATACACAAATTATAAATGTCCAGCTTGATGAATTATCACAAAGTGAACTTATCCGTGTAACTGCTGTTGAGCGCAATAAATAGAAGTTACAAGAACAGCCTTCTTTTTGCTCGTTCTCAATCACTACCTTCTTCCTCCTCCAGAAAGATAACCACCATTTTGATGGCTAACTTCATAGATTTGTTTGCCTGTTTTTTAATTGAAATGGAATCATGCAGTATGTGTTCTTTTGTGTCTGGCTTCTTTTACTCAACATTACGTTTGTTAGATATATCCATGTTGCATGTGGCAGTAATTCTTTCATTTTCATCTCTCTCTAGTACCATTATATGAAAATGATGTAATTTATTCATCATTTCTACTATGATGGACATTTAGGTCATTTCCGTGTTTTACCCAAATAATGCCCTATGAACATTCTTGTTTACATCCTTTAGTACTTATATGTATGCATCTCTGTTGGTTATATACCTAGAAGTGGGATTGCTGGGTCATAGGATATGTGTAATTTCAACTTCAGATAATACTGAGTAAGAGGCCCTGGTGGTTATGAGTATCAAATTTAAAAAATAGGCAGAGGACACTGAGTTTTACTTTGATAAATTATATGTTATTAAGCACGAACAGTGTTTGCCCTCACTTCCATGTGGTGTTTGCCCTCACTTCCATTTGGTTTATTACAAGCCAAAGCCTGCAGTACTATATTTTACCTGTAAATGTGGTATGATTAAAAATTCGTAACAGAGGAGTCTCACTTCTGGTACACCCTAGTCGCTCCTGTCAGACCAGTCCTTCTGCAAAACAAAATGTAAAAAACAACTACCTGAAGGCATTGGAGAGTGAACAGAAACAAACAAACTGAAGAAGAGTCAGACCTTGAAAGAAGGGAATGGCGTTGAGAGAGCGGGGTGGTGAGACTCATACCCCCAAAGAACAAAAACCTTCAGTCTTGCTGGCTCAAAGAACCAAAGACAGGATTTGGTGTAACTATAGGCACTGGAGGGAGCAGAAATCCCAGCAAAGAGAGGAGAAGAGGCTTGTATTCTGTGTATAAACTGCGTGGGCTGAACCGTGAACTACATACATGTGGGGTAGATTTCAGGTAGCTTAGCGAAGACTAAAAGAACTGAACCAAAATTTGAGCTGCTGCCCGCTGTTCATTGGAGGGTTTACAGTTTTGAAGTTTGAGTTAAGCCAGGTAAACTTCCTGCCTAAATGAAAAGGAAAAATTTTCCTCATGAAAACATAATAGGATCAAACTTTCTATGTCATACCATTCACAATATCCAGGATACAATTCAGAATCATTCCTCATTCACAGAAACAGGAAAACATACCCCATTCTCAAAAGAAAAGACAACAAAGGCGAAATCCAAGATAACTAAGTTGTTTGAATTAGTAGACAAGGATTTTAAAGCAACTGTTCTAACTCCTTAAGAATGTAAAGGAAAATATTCTTATAATGAATGAAAAGATAGAAATCTTAACAGGTAATTAGAAACAAAAATGACCCAAATAGAAGTTCTAGAACTGAGAAATACAATATCTGAAGTAAAAACTTCAGACTGGAATTGGCAGGAGTCATTAACTTAAAAATAGATCAGTAGAAATATCCAATCTACAGAACAGTGAGAAAAAAAAAATGAATAGAACCTCAGGGACCTGTGGGACAGTATCATAGGGCAACCTCCATGTAGTTGGAATCACACACCTACCAAATGGCTACATTGAAAACACTGACAGTTTTCATTAAACATAATTGCTCTGTGAGCCAGCAACTCCACTCAGAGTTGTATACAGTAAAGAAGGCCTTGTTATGTACACGAAAAGGTCTGTACAGTAATACTTTGAGTAGTTTACTCATAATAGCCAAAAAAAAAAAAATGAAAATAGCCCAGGTATCTGTCAGTAAGAGTAGTGATAGACTAACTGGAGTCTTCATACAGTGGAACACTCAGCACTAAAATGAACAAACTATACAACAGCAGAGATGAATCTCAAAACCACTATGCTGAGTGAAATTTGTACACTTTCGTATAATGTTCTAGGCCAGACAATATTTATATGATGTTCTAGAACAGTCAAAAATCATTTCAGCAATGTTGCCCTGTTGGGTGGCTGTGGGACAAGCTATTGACTGAGAAGAGACGTTAAAGGAATTTTCTGGCGTGATTTTAATGTTCTGCATCTTAGTGATTTGGGTTGTGCAGGTGTATGCCTTTGTCGGAATTAATCAAGTGGTATACGTAAGATTTGTGTATTTCGTTGTATATAAATGTTACCTGACAAGAAAAAGTAAACAAATATTGAGTTCTAATCATATGCATAATGAGGTGTTAATGAGTAAGAAAACATATATAATGTGTAATGTTGATGAGGGTTTGGAGAAGCAGGGATTCACACTGCTGGCTAGGAATATAGATTGATTAGTGCAATTTTATGAAAGAAATTCTGTATTTTTTAAAATTCAGAAAAATTCTTAAATATGGTTACCTTTTGACCTGAGCAATTCAACGTGTAGGAGTTTATCTTAAGGAAATGATCAGAGTTGTGTAATGAAATGTATGTGTAGGCATGTTCAGCACAGCATTACATACGTACGGAACATTGCCAAAAATGTAGATGTCAAAAAAGGCAAATTGAGTATATAAATTATGGTATAGCCATATGATTTAATAATATATATACATTTGCAATCAAAGTAAATACATTGATTGATGTGAGAGAAATCTCACAATATCTTAGTTTCATTCGGGGGTTGGCAAACTACAGCCTGCTGCTCAGATCTGGCTCACTGCCTGTCTTTGTAAATAAAATTTATTTACTTATGTATCGTCTATGACTGCCTTTTCACTACAGTAGCAGAGTTGAGTAGTTGCAACAGAGACCATATGGCCCACAAAGCCTAAAATATTTACTGTATGTCTCTTTAAAGAAAGGGTTTGTTGGCTCCTGGCTTAATTTCTTAAAATCTGCAAATTATTATATATGATGAGGTTCCTTTTTGTTGTTGAGAATACACACAGCAGAACATACACCAATTCAACTATTTCTGCACGTACAGTTCAGTGGCTTTGATTACATTCCTCAAGTTGCACACCCATTCTTACTCTCCTTTTCCGAGTTGTTCCTCCCCCATTAACATAAACTTACTGCCCCCTAAGGTTCCTATAGAATGTTTTCAGTTGCTCTTGTCACTTTGATCCCATATAGATAGCTATTAAAAGAATGAGGTTCCATTTTATGGTAAAGTTGGACATATATTTTTTGTAGATGCAGTACAGGAAGAGCTTACCAAAATTAACTCATTCCATACATTTTTTATGACTACTTAACCACCTACCAAGCACTGCATACAAACTGTGTACATAGTAGTTCAGGCCTTGTTCTTACGGAGCTAAAGTCTGGTAGGGAGACAGTCTTTAAATAAATATTTAAATTAGAACTATGATTTATACTATGAAGACAATGTAAACAGATGTTATTTCTAAGTGTCGTGTATAATGGTGATTTTTTAAAAATTTCTCTTCTGTGTTCTGGGGTGTTTTTACATTCATCAGTTGTTTTTTATTGAGTAACAGTAATGAAGATTGAGTAGATAAGTTGATCAGTGGTTCTCAACACTCACTGTACCTCAAAAGAACCTAGAAAGTTTTTTTTTTGTTTTTTTTTTTTTTTAATATACCAGTGCTCCTCACCCCAAAGAGAGGTATTGGTATTTTTTTCAAGGCTCCCAAGGTGATTCTAATATGTAGCCAAGATTGAGGAACAATTTGTTATCTAAAGGAGCAAAGTTACCCCTTAAAGCAGCATATAGCAAGAGGCCATGTGGATTTTTCTCCTGTCCTCAGCTGACTTTGTATATCTTAAAGTGATATATATGTCACTACTTAGGGCATTCTTTTCCATACAAACTCTTTAAATTGTTATTTTTCTTCTTGTTGCTATTGTTAGTTTTTTTTGTGTGTGTATTTGCTATTTCTTGACCTTTACTTTCCTACTTCCATGTTGGAGGTTAAACTCCAAATTATCTAGGCTAGCCTTCAAGTTCTTTTCTAATGAGCCAGGAGTCTTTAGCAAGCTTTAGGAAATGATGAACCCAAGTATGCTCTTGGAATCTTATGCCTTGATCCTTTTAATCTTATGAAATCGGTGAATGCTCCCTTTCCCTGTTCCCTATTCTGAAGATTACTGACCTCTTGGTACAAAAACTTCACCCTCTGTAGCAGCTTGTCTCTTCTCTGTGTTTCATCAGTACATTCTTTGCTTTGTTCAGTTTCATGTACAGATTCTAATCCAAATGAGCACAGGTTGGTTTGTGATTGTTCTAGGTTTCTGAGTCCATAGGAAGTGATGTGACTAGTTCACAGATTGAGTGAAGACAATGATTGTGACATGCACAGCATGTGCACATTATCTTCTGCCCTCACCAAGATGATAGCTTTGCTGCTCAACACAGTATATAAGGTGTGGTGACTTGCCCTGCTTGGATGGAAGGGTTTATGTGGTGAAATATACATACACATTTGCATTAAAAAACTGTTTATGGATTAACTTATAATTTTGTTTCAGTTAGAGCAAACAGAGAGAGTATTTATACAAATATGAAGGAGCCCTGGTGGCACAATGGTTAAGTGCTTGCTTGCTAACCAAAAGGTCGGTAGTTTGAACCCACCAGCACCTCTGCAGAAAAAAAGACCTGGCGATCTGCTCCTGTAAAGACTGTTGTTGTTGTCATTGCTAAGTGCCAGCGAATTGGTTCCAACTTATAGCGACCCTGTGTACAACAGAATGAAACACTGCCTGGTCCTGCACCATCCTCACAAATCTTTGCTATGCTTGAGCCCGTTGTTGCAGCCACTGTGTCAGTCCATCTCCTTGAGGATCTTCCTCTTTTTCTGACCCTCCACTTTACCAAGCATGATGTCCTTCTCCAGGGACTGGTCCCTCCTGATAACATGTTCAGTATGTGAGACAAAGTCTCGCCATCCTTGCTTCTAAGGAGCATTTTAGCTGGACTTCTTCCAAGACAGATGCATGGTATATTCAGTATTCTTTACCAACACCATAATTCAAAGGCATCAGTTCTTCGGTCTTCCTTATTCATTGTCCAGCATTAGCATGCACCGTAAAGATTACAGCCTAGGAAACCCTATGGCTCAGTTCTGTCATATAGGGTCACTATGGGTAGAAATCGACTTGATGGCACTCAACAACAACAACATACAAATATGAGAATTGATGTTTAAATATCTTATTTGGGTTAAAATAAACATACAACTTTTTTTTATCAAGTTATTATTGTCATCCTATATATTGTTAACGTAAATTCTCAGCTTATTCTCTTATGTTACCCTGTTGGCATATACGTTTTAGACTTATATGTGCCCAGTTTCTGAGTTTTACTAAAAAAGACTGAGTATGCAGTTGTATAGGTTAGTGATTATGCTAACTAGTACTCTTTCACATATGCTAGCTCTTTTTTTGCTACCTCAGTATTTTGTATGGGCCTATTTGAACATCAATAGTTGTACCTCCTGAAATAGAATGAGCTTAGATAGGCAGTCAGGAAACCTCTTGACATTTTTGACCTTGAAGGAACATTGGTTTCCCTATACTGGGTTGTATTATATAGGGTTAATTATTATTGAGATTGGATTCTTCGCCTTTTTTCCTATACATTTTTATATGCCATTTAATGAATGTAAAGTTATGCAAAGCATTTATATTAAATAGACTTGTTAAATATGTTTTTCCTATCTGTTAAGCAGCTCCTATTGAGAGTGATAATATTCAAATATCCGTTTACGGTGTTTGTTACTTAGGAATATGTCTGTTTGTACCATATTCTTTATCTTTGAATTATCACTCTTAAAAAATGCATTCCGTAATGATTTTTTTTTTCATAATGTTATTTTTCATCAGTGGAGGGATGTCTCAGTTTTCTTCTTTCCATTTCCCTTTTGTTTTTAAGGAAAAGTTGTAAGGTATAAGGAAATAGGTCATGGTACCTACAAACTGGTTGGGAACTAAAGATATTATGAAGTAAAAAACTGAAGCTCAGTTGCCCTCTAGGGGCTCAATTTTAGCACAGCACATGTAGAAATAATTTAGAGAGATCTTTGGGGGGAGGGCTATATCTGCTGAAGAGAAGAGCCCTCTGTTACATTTTATGTTAAAGAGTGACTGCAAGTCAACAGCAAGCTGGTTTTCCTTACAGGCAGTCCCCGGGTTACAAACATCCGATTTACGGACAGCTCGTACCTGCCCTTTAATGTTAGTAAATTTGCCCTCACTTTGAAATGATTGAACCAGCCCCTGCTTGTAACAAATTCTTCACAATCACCTTCACTTGCTGCACGTGCAGCTTTTAAATCACTGAAAAAGCTCTGAGCCTTTCCTTGCAAAGGAAGGCTAAATAAGAACCATGAGCACCCGTTACGACTTAACCTACAAATTCGATTTAAAGACTGGAACGGATCTTGTTTGTAACCCGGGAACTGCCTGCATTTATTACAAATTTGATAATTTATTGCAAGTGAGAACACATCCAACACAATCCAACCGTCAACACATTTTCAAGGATTGTTTGGTGACCGATCCCCAGATTCTTTTCCAACAGCGTTTTGTCTCCTCAGTGTCACCGGTAGCCCTTCCAGGTCACCTTCCTCCCCTCTCTGCCCAGACCCAACAACAGACCCTGGTGAAGTGCTTTCCTCACCCCAGCCCTCTGAAGCTTTCAGGATGTGATCACCATGCAGCTTCTGTCTTCTCAGTTTCAGCACCTTTGTCTGGATCTGTGAGAACACTTCTCCCAGTTTGAAGAAGATTTGCTGCTGGCTCTCTAGTCTGAATTGTATTGCACTTTGCCCTGGTGGTGCAGTGGTTAAGTGCTTGGCTGCTAACTGAAAGGTCGGTGGTTGGAACCCACCAGCCGCTCCCGGGAGAAAGATGTGGCAGTCTGCTTCTGTAAAGATTCCAGCCTGTGGGGCAGTTCTACTCTGTCATATAAGGTCAATGTGAGTTGGAATCAACTCACCGGCAATGGGTTTGATTTTTTTGGTTTTGCATTGCTTGAGATCCAGTTGATTCTTGTTGGAATCTGTTTCTGGTACAAAGTGCTGTTCTTTGTAATCGCAGAGTTAGACTTTGCTGTTTTAGTAAGAGGGAGCAATATTTTTCATTATTGAAAAGATAACTTTGAATTGCAAAAATGGAAAATACGGAGCTTATTTTGTGTGCAGATATTTAAATGCTTTAAATATTTAAGCCCATTTCTATGGTTATTGAAATAATTTAAAACGATTTTTGTGTATGTGTAAATATATGCTCTTTTATTCGCTTTGAAGGATGCTATAAAACTTCACTCCTTTAAATGGTACAGTGTTTTCTTCACCTCTGTAGTTATATTGAGCTTTTCCATTTTTTCCTCATGCTTATGGAAAAATCTCAGTTATTAATGATTTTTTTCTAATTAATTTGTAATTATTTTATTTTTAGAGGTAAGATTTTATTTTAATGTCTGAAACCATTGAATTTGACATGTATAAAATATTAAAGCAATTGGCTCCAGTCTGTAATTCGATTTATAAATTGGTGTATGGGGCTGTGCTGTTCATTACTGTGGCTACTAGCCATAGTGGCTATTGAATGTTATGTTTAAATTAGGTAAAATTAGATAAGATTAAAAAATCAGTTTCTCAGTAGCACTAGCCACCTTTCAAGTGCTCAATAGCCACATGTGGCTTGTGGCTACCATATTGGACAGCACAGATATTGATTATATCCATCGTTGCAGAAAGTTCTGTTGGACAGCACTGCTACAGCTGTGTGAATCATCTTCTTCAGTGTGTTTAAAAAAAATCTTGATACTGATGTTTCCTGGTAAAATGAATTGAAACATGAGAACATTATATGCCTTTATAGTATCTTTTATTAAAAGAATATTTTGAAAATAATTGAAGCTATAACTGATCACAAGTAAGATGGTTTTACCTTTCTGTTTAGCTTGACTATCAGGATGTATTCTGATTACAGACTAAGTGATTTTAAATGTTTAATAGAAGTTATATCTTTTTGCAGTATGTAAATTCGTCTACTTTATCTCCATCTTGTAGAAAAATATGGAAATCCTGTTCTTCGGAGTATAGTCAAAACTTATTTGTCTGTTTAGTATTGACTTACTCCTGCTCCTCCCCATTACTGTAAATGTAATACTAAGTGTTTCATGTTCATTTAGAAGATTTTGAGTCTTACTCTAGGAGCCCAGTTAAAAATAATTTTAGGTTGTTTTTATAGTTACTATTAAAGTGGAAACAGAAAGCTTTAGCTGCATACTTGCAAGTATAGTTTCTGTTTTTAAAGAGGATTGTGATGAGTACATATGTTTATATGATAACCCGTGACGTTTCATAAATTGTTTCTTACTGATTATAATAGTTATTTTTTATAATTTTAATTTTTATAATTTCTAGTTTTTTTAATATGTTCACAGTCCTTTTGTGGATAATTGGAAGAAAATGAGTATTAAAATACTTTGTAAACTTTTAGCATTCTATCCAAGTGTATAATCTTATCTTTTTAGAATGTCTACTATGAAATATTTTCTTGGGAGAACCAAATCAAAGGCTTAAGAACGTGTTTCAAATCAGATTTATTTATATCATTCTTTTAAATTTTATGGTGAGTGATTTTTTATCTTAATGTACTTAACCTGATGTATTTTTATATTCTTTGAGGTTTTTTTTTTAAGTTTTGGAGTTAAGACTAACAGAATTTACAAAACAGTATTAATTTAGAGCTAATTTTTATAAAGAAAGACTATAAATGTAGGAATTCAGAAAGAATATGGCAGTTAAATCTTTAAGAGTTTAAGAAGAATTTTGTACAGCAGATAGACTTTAGCTAGGGTAGATAGATAGCTTTAAATTTGTTTGTTTGTTTATCTTATTATTGGGGCAGGAATAGTCTATGAACTGGCAACATTTAAATCACCAGTCTATTTAGAGACTATTCAAAATAAGAATTACAGCATGGAAGTTGAATTTAGCACAAATATTTGTTAAACAGTGAACAGATTACTTAGCTATGTAAGACTGTTTAGTCACAGTTTAGGATGATATTTTTGTGCTCCTGGAAAGCCAGGCAAAGAAGTCTAGAACTGATTAATAGAGAACAGGGATTTGAATGTAGCAGAGATTTTTGCTTAGGGGGAATTCTGTGAGCTTAGAAACCTAACAATAGATGTAGCCTTTGAGTTTAACTGGTCCCACTGCAGGAATCTTTTCCAGTAATAAGTGAGACTTCCCATTTTCAACACCTCTACCCCAATTTAGGCTCTCATTATTTACACCCACCCCCTGTGCAATTCATTAGTGTTTTAGACAAAAATAACATCATTCTTCTAATGATACTCAGTTTATATAATGAAAGGAATATGGAAAAGATTAAACTACTCCAAAAAAATTACCCAAAATCCCATTGTTCATAAATCCAGATAGCTATTTATGAACATACAAAAGAGATTATATAATATACATTATTTAATTTAGCAGAAGAAAAAGAAACCAAAATGGAAGTAAAAGATTTGCTGAAGTTCAGATAACTTTCTTGATAAAAGGTTGCTACTTCTAAACTTGCCTCAAATCATAACAAATATTATGAAAGCCATTAATAGATTTGAGTCACTGTGGTTTTTTTTATATCCTAATTTGGACAATATTGATTGATTCCCACTTTGAGAGAACGATTATACTTCCCCCTACTCTCTTTCAGGAGCCCTGGTGGCACAGTGGTTAAGAGCTCGGCTGCTAACCAAAAGGTCGACAGTTCGAATCCACCAGCTGCTCCTGGGAAACCCTATGGGGCAGTTCCACTCTGTCCTCTAGGGTCGCTGCTATAAGTTGGAATCCGCTTGGCGGCAACAGGTTACTGTCTTAGGCCTCAGTTTTTTTTAAGTTGTATTTTACGTTTTCCAAATTTGTAATACTTTATATTCTCTTCTGTAACCAGATAGTCAGTGCTCATCACATCTTGTCCTTTCCTTATTTGTTTGTTTTGATCCTTTGCTCGATTAGATAGATTCATGGTCAAATAAGTTACTATGTAATAAGGATCTTTGGGTTCTAGAATCCTTGCGATCCTTCAGGTTTGAAAATAACTGCTTATTGCCATATACATAAATGACATATAGGCTGTGTATAATATTCTCAGGTCATATTTTCTTTCCCTCAGAACTTTGTACAGGTTACATTAGCATTTGTGACATTGAATGTTGCTATGGGAATTCTGAGGCCGGCCTAATTTTCATCCCCACCCCCTCTTTCCCACCCCTATTCTGTCATAGGTGACTGTTTTTTTCTGCTTAAATACTAGAAGAATTCTTTCTTTGTCCTTGAGTTTGGTAACTTAATTAGGATATATCTTGGGTGTTGACTGTTTTGTATCAATTCTTTCTGACAGGGCTTTGAACAGGTTAGACCCCCTGCTGAGAGTTTGCATTTCTACCCCAGATATACTGAATTAGAATCTACATTTTAACAAGATTCCTGGGGACCCTTTTAAAATATAGATTCTGATTCAGTATATCTGAGGTGGAAAGAAGAATCACCTAGGGATCTTATTAAAATGAGATTCTGATTCAGCACATCTGGGGTGGAAATGCAAATTCTCAACAGGAGGTTGAACCAGAAAGATCCGGTTCAGAACCCTGCTTTCTGGAATATATTTTGTCATTTTGATTTGTAGATTCAGTTCTTCATATCTTAAAACTTATAATTTTAAATATTTTTTCTTTTCCCTTTTATGAGTTTTCTCCCACAAAGGTATCAGTCATGCTTAGAACAGTGAAACAAGGATTAGCACTTGATGTTAACTGCTGCATGACTAATTACTCCAAAACTATGTGACTTAAAACAGCACGCATTTATTATTTCAGTTTCTGAAGGCAGGAATCCAGTCCCAGCTTAGCTGGGTCTTCTGCTTTACAGTCTCTCAGAAAGCTGCAATTAAGGTGTCGGCCCAGGGTCTGCAGTCTTATCTGAAGGGTCAACTAGGGAAGGATCTGCTTCCAAGCTCACTCAGCGGTTGTTGTTAGCATTCAGTTTCCTGTGGGCTTTTGGGCTGACAGCCTTTCTTCCTTCCTGTTGACTGGTGGCCACCTCAGTTCCTTACCACAAGAGCCTCTTCCACATGGTAGTTTGCTTCATCAAAGCGTGCAAGTGAGAAGGCAGTAAAGAGCACTTGCTAACAAGACAGTAGTCACAGTCTTTAGTAACCTAATCATGAAAGTGACATCTCATCAGCATAGCCGCGTATTTGGTTAGAAGTAAACCTGTAGGTTCAGCTTACCTTCAGTGGGAGGGGATTACACAATAGTGTGGATACTAGGAGGCTGGGATTATTGGGGGCCATTTTAGACGCTGTCTACCCTAGTAGTTGCCTACTACATCTTGGTTTTTCTCGATTTGCATTAACTTTTTTTTTTTTTTTCATTTTCCTCTGTATTTACCATGACTAACTTGAGTATTTCGATGAAGTTTATTATTTGAATTTCAGCTGTGTCTGTTCTGTGCCTTTTATATATCTAATGTGTTTATTAGCACCTTTAGGGGTTTGTTTTGGTCTTCACTTCTTTATCTCCTCTTTCATCTCACTCTGTTTTCTCACTTTATGCTTGAAGTCTAGTTTTCTTGAATTTATGTTCTAAGTTTTTATATAGTGTGACATTTGAGAAGAATCTTATTTTCCTTAGGGCTTGTGTGCAGAGTTGCCCTGATGTTTCTCTGAAAAATTGTGGGTGAATTCTCCGTAAAGCTCCTGCTGCCTTTTTCTGATAGGTCCTCTTCCCTGTGAGCTACAGGTTGAGGGATGGGGTGCTCTGTGTGCTCTCTTGGAGCCTGGAGGGAGGCAGAGAAGGGAGCACACTGACCATCCAGTCATTTTGTTAAATAGCCTTAAGGAATGTTTCTTTTTTTCCTGTGGGGTTACCTTTAGGATAGCCTCTCTATTAAGCCCTGAAAAATGGCATGCTCTGGTGGTTTTTCGAACCTCTGCTGAGACATCCTTCAAGGTGGGTAGGAGTTTTTTTCCTAAATGTGAGTCTCCCTATTTATGACGTGCTTCTCTCGAGAAGGAGAAATGCCCTTATAGTGGGAATTTTCAGGATTTCTCAACTAGCTTTCTTTCCCTACTAAGTTCTAGGAGGTGGATTTGGGGTGAGGAGCCATGCCTTGCTGAGCCTTGCAGGAACTTTTTTTTTCCTGGCTGCTGCTACTTTTTGAAGTTTATGGTAGGAGATTGTCTTAATCATCTAATGTTGCTGTAACAAAAATACAAGTGGATGGCTTCAACAAAGAGAAATTGATTGTCTCAGTCTAGTAGGCTAGAAGTCCAAATTCAGGGCATCAGCTCCAGGGGAAGGCCTTCTGTCTCTGTCGGCTCTGGACAGAGGTCCTCCTCCTCATCAGTCTTCCCCTGGACTAGGAGCTTCTCTGTGCAGGAACTCCGGGTCCAAAGAACAAACTGCTCTGTTTCTGGCACTGCTTTCTTGGTGGTCTGAGGTCCCCAACTCTCTGTTTGCTTCCCTTTCCTTTGTGCGGGCCACACCCTAGGGAAACTCACTTTACATTGGATCATAAAATTACAATCACAAAATGGAGGACAACCACACAATACTGGGAATCATGGCCCAGCCAAGTTGATGACACACATTTTTGGGGGGGACATAATTCAATCCATGAGAGAGATTATACCTCTTTTCTTATATAGTGGCAGATGGCCAGTTTTTGCCTTTAAAAAAAAAAAAAAAAAAAAACTCCTTTTGTTTATCTTATTAATTTGAGGGGAAGGAAACATCTGTGAACTCCCAGTATTCTGCAGTTTTTATCTAGAACTATCCTCCTTAATATCTCTTGTCTAAATTATTTTATTAACATACAGACCAGCTTTCCCTATCTAGAACATTTCTTTTCCTTCCTCCCTAACTTTACCCTAAAATTGTTGCTAGGTAAAGCTTTTTGAAGTTTACAGCTCAGTTCATAATCATTTCTCACTGCCTGTAGGATCAAATCTAAACTCTTTCATTTAAGATCTTCCAGAATTTTACTGCTTTACTGCTACTTACTCATCATAGTTCTTATTCCCTTTCACGATCCTTCTTCCTTGGCTAAATTAAAATATTTTCTATTTTCCCATACATAACCTGGGTAGATTTCTAAGCTGGTGGTTAATATATAATATGATGTTTATATATGTTGTGGTTTTCATACTTCTCAGTCTCCTGACCACCTTTCTACTGGGGACATGCTCGGTTTTCCAGGTCCGTGTAAAAATGGGATCCCCAGAGATGAGCACACGTGCTGTGAGCTCCTTGCAGTTGTAACTGAGACACTGATTTTAAAACTGGTTTATGTTTTCTGTCATGTTTCATCATGTCATTGGATCACATTGTGTTTATTATCTTTCTATTCTAAAATTTGAAAAGTTACTATTTTTAAAAAATTTCCAAGTAGGAATTTGCATTTGTTCGGGAGAAATTTTATCTTAAGAAAAAATTGCCCTTGTTTTCCATATTGTTGAGATTATTTTGAATGTCAAGTCAGTCCTATCTTGTATTGTATCTATATATACTAATCATGCCTTTAGTGATTTCCTATTGAGCCTCTAAAGGAAATGCTGAGTTGGCTAAGGAATGTAGTGTGCGGGGAAATGCAGTAGTCCCGTGACTCTTGCATCCTTTTGTAGTCTCATCAGTTCTGTTTTCTTCTTTGTATCTCTGGTGACATAAGAGATAAAAATCATGGTAGTTCTGGCTGTGGGCTCAGGCTGGTGGGAGCAGGGGACGTTAGAGGAAGGGCAGACTTGTCTTGATTAAGCTATGAGTAGGTGAGCCCAGGTGGCACAGTGGTTAAGAGCTTGGCTGCTAACCAAAAGGTCGGCAGTGTGAATCCACCAGCCGCTCCTTAGAAACTCCACGGGGCGGTTCTTCTGCGTCCTATAGGGTTACTGTGAATTGACTTGACAGGCAACAGGTTTAGGTGAGGGCCTGTTTTAGAGAGGTGGCACTGAGAATGGGGAGCACTTCAATGGAAACATTAGCAGGACTTAGTGATTGAAGAGAAGAATGATGGTGCCGAGAATTTGACTTCAGGTGGTTTTGCAAGAATCTTCCTGCCTGTGCACCTGGACACGTTGATGTGAAGTAGATGGGCTGAGTAGCCAAGAAGAAATCATCGGCTGTTAACAGAAATTTACTTTGTGTCTTAAGGTTTGACTATAAGGCATTAAAATCAGATTTTAAAACAAAACACATCATCTTTGAAAAGTATTCTTTCTTAAACATGCAAACCTATTAAGTCTTATAAAATAAATCTGTGTTAATTTTCTTCATAAGACCTTTTAGATTTTGAATTTGTACCATATGGATATCAAAGAAGGGAAGAGAATAATTACTGTTTTTTGAAGAATCCATTTTAATTGGGTGAAATAAATTGTGGAATTAGTGATTTTTTTTTTTAAAAAGGCCTTTAAAAATACTAATATCTGGTCATGTGGAAATTACTATAACAGGATCTTCATGTCTCCTGTAACTTGATGTATGCCCATTAATGGTACATGTAAATGTCAGCTGTGGAACAATTAAATAAATGAACTCTTTTCAAAAATTTGTATGATTGACACTGCAATCTTGGGAACCTCAGTTATTACATGTGCAACATAAATGCTTTGCTTTTCCTTAATATGCAAAAAACTTTCTTAAATTGCTTTATTTTCTTACAGATGAGCTCTCTAGAGTTGTAAATTATGTAGTTTAATACTTATATTTTGGAGGAGAAATTCCTTTTTGCCATATGAAATCAATTCCTCTCTTCTACAATACAGGGCAGATAAACTTTTAGTAACCATTTTGATGTTAAAAGGATTTGTGGGAATTTTTCATACAGTTTCACGGAATAAGTAAGATGAAGAAGTTGCATGGCTACGTGGACATTAGCGAGTACCAGAAGTTAAGTAGTAAGCTGCTTGTGTATCATAAATAAAAAATAAAATGCTTTAATTATAAGTTAAAAACCTAATGGACACGAAAAGATAAGTTAAAGTCAACATAAAACAATGATACCCCAAATCCTAAATTTGCTGGTTTGTCCATTCTTATGAATTAAAAAAGAAATAATTTTAACCTAAGGTCCTTTAATCTTATTTTTCCCATCTTCTGTTTAGGAAATATATTTGTTTTCATTGACTTGGATAAAACAGAATACTTACATTCTTAGTACATCTAATGTGGTTACTTCTAGGTTTGTCAGCTAGATGATACTCGTATTCCCTTATTACTTAAAAACCAGAAACAAAAACCAAACCCGTTGCTGTCGAGTCAGTTCCAACTCATAGCAACCCTATAGGACAGAGTAGAACTGCCCCATAGAGTTTTCAAGGAGCGCCTGGTGGATTCCAACTGCTGACCTTTTGGTTAGGAGCCAAGCTCTCAACCACTGCGCCACCAGGGCTCCATCCATATTATATTAGAAATGAGACTTGGGTTATTAACGGAACTTGTCTGTTCATTCTTTTGTTACCCATGTAGAAGTTGCAGAGATGTTTAGCTTATGTTATTAATTTTTTAGGAAACTAAAAAGAATCTATAGCCTTCTAGAAGGAGTGAAGAATATTTTTTACACTTTGCCACTCCAGAAATAATGTTTTTCCAGTGGATTCATTCTAATATGAACCCATTTTTGCTTTAAGTCTTTAAATCATTTTTTTATGTTTTGTCTTTAGTCTTTACCTTGTTTTATTTGCATCTTAAAATTAAGTCCTGTCTGATTCCCACAAGAGGAACTTCAGTTCTTTTGTCTTAGTACCTCTGCTTTCTCTTTCGTAGTTGATGGAGTGGCCACCTGTGTTGGTTTTAAGAATCCATTCCTGGAAATTTAGCCATTTCTACAGTTATTCTTTCTTCATGTCCATTTTCCTTGTAAATGTTTTTTGATGTGTCATGTATAGACATTAGAAACTTCAGTATTTGAATTATGCTATCATCAAGTAGAAGGAGCCTTGGTGGCACAGAGGTTAACAGCTCACTGCTAACCGAAAGGTCAGTGGTTTGAACCCACCAGCCACACCACAGGAGAAGGGTGTTAGTGTGCTTCTGTAAAGATTACCACCTTGTAAACCCTATGGGGCAGTTCTGCTCTGTACTGTAGGGTACTTATGAGTTGGAATCAATTCAACGGCACACAACAACAACAGCAGCCATCATCATTAGGTTTACAAATGATGTCAGTGATCCCTTTACTTCCTTTAAGTTTTTCCCCAAAAGACTTCTCAAAAGAGCCTACTTTGGCCACCCTACCTGCTCCCACGATCCCCCTTACCTCTTTCTTCTTCTTTTTTTCCCCCACAACTGTTACCGCATTCTAACATGCTACACGTTTATACGTTTATAGTATGCGTTTATAGTATTACGTTTATAGTCTGTCTCTTCCTTGATTTGTGTTATTCATATATCCCAAATGCCTAGAAAAGGGCTTGGTATATGGAGATGTTCAATGAATATTTAACAGAAGAATGAATTAAGACTATGTTGAGTTGCTTTCTTCTGTTGTTGAGGATAAGCATTAGCATGCACTTGGCCAGTGGCTTACAAACTCTTTTTCACCTGACCCACAGTAAGAAATACATTTTAAAATACAACCAACTGTATGTGTACTGTGTACGTGTGCATTTTTGTGTGTATGTGTTTATATTATATAGATAGATAGGCCAATGCACTCTATTTCCTATTCTATTCTGTTTCATTTTTAAAGACAAATGCTCTTGACAGTCTGCTGAATGTTCATGATCCACTAAAGAGTTGTGGACTGCAGTTGGCAGTAGGCAGTAGAGATATTCCTTTACAAATTCTGTATAAATAGAACCTGGCTTTCCTTTTCTCTTATGTTACTGTTTGGAGGTGTTTATTTTAATTTCAGATTGATCTTTGAGACCACTTGTAACATTTTAGTTTTCAAGTGTCTGTATCTATTAGCTACTTTGTGAAACTGCTTTTTACAAGAAATATAGAGATATATTATTTAGAAAAAGTAAACTTAATTTGTAATGTACACAGTTTCTCTTAAGTGTGTTTGTTTAGAAGTTTGGGTTAATTTCTTTTTAAAGGAGGAAGAATTCTTTCCTAGTATAAGAGTAAGTAGTTAGGAGACAGAAACAGAACTACAGTGGAATTAAAAGGCAGACATAGGATTAACTTTGAGATGTGAACAAAATCTAGGACCAAATCGAGGGTTGGGAACAGATTGTTAGAAATCTGAATTACTTCCCTCCTCCCCCGGCTATTATAAGACTTAACAGGCTAGGAATTATCCATATATATGCAGTTAACCAGAATGTTACAGATAGATACCCCCCATGAAAAATGTAATTCTGAGAGTCTTTATATGATTGGTTGATTACCAGTGTAACCACGCAATATTTTCTACCGAAACCGGAAGACTTAGCAAATAAACTTCTTTCTATTTGACATAAAAAAAAATGATGATTCCCTAGTTTTAAAGTTTGTACATTTTGAGAAAGCTGTTTTTAGCTTCATGTCAGCAAAGCAGCTGCTGTTTGAATTTGCTTCGTAAAACACTGAATTATTCATTTCCATAAATAAAACTTCCTTAGTAATTATTTAGCATCAATTTATTTCTCTTTATTTCAGTCAACCCTGTTGACATTCTGTTTTTAAATTAAAAATATTCTTTGTGGATTCTAACAAGTAAGACTCTGTAACAGCTACTTTCTCTACTTTCTTCTGTTCCGACAACTGAAAATCTCTAAATCCTAGGATGAGCTGTGTTTTATTGTTTTTTAATACTTTAGTAAAAGTTACTGATATACAGAAAAGTAAACTTCTTATTTAGCAGTGTCTTATAAATAGCATCTTAAGGCCAAGCCCTCTGTTTTTGACTTGTTATATTTTACCATCTTCATGCACAGGAATAGTTAAGTTTTTCCTTGAATTCCAACAATGTGAAGTTACTAGAAATATTTAAAATAATTATTTTTATCATCATTTGCACTTACCGGCTGTTTAATAGTCTGTTTAATACAAAAAAAAAGAGTAAAGATTATCATTTTACATTCCTTGCAGCTCTTTCATTCCCTTCCAAATGTGAGGAAAGTCTACCTTTCCAGTAGCATGTGGCCAGCACTTCCCCGTCACATTCTTCGAAGTCTTATTATTAGTCATTGCACATAGCCTTGTTAGGCAGTCAGCCCTTTAGTGCCACGGGATATGTCTTGTACTTTTTCCACAATTGCTGCCTTATTTTGTATTGTTTGATTTTTTTTCTATATCATTGCTATGCTGCTCCAATGGAGATTTCTTGAGGGCAGCAAACAAACTGTTGGCTTAATAAATATCTCACAATTTAAGAGAGAAAGACAAAGACCACTTTCTTCTATAAAGTAGCAGCCATTCAGATGGAACATTCTCCTTACCTCAAGTGCTTCTTGAAGCATATGTTTCAGGAGGTTTAGCAACTGATACATAATACATTCAAGGTGGGCTTACAGGAAACCTAAAGGGCCCATTTTGATTCATGACAGGAAATAAATGTACTGTACATCCACTATGACTGAGCCAGCCCCATAGGACTGTGGAAGGGGATGGGGCCTATGGAATTAGAGATGGGGCTATGGAACAGAAGCAGGGAAGGTCTCCATTTAATTCCTCTACCTCTAGGACTATGATGCTATTTGCAATAATAGTTGTGGAGACCTCTGCTTTAGTAGTTTAGAGTGTGATAGTAGCTTTTGAAGGGATGACCATATGTGCATGATTATTCTAGAGCTGAGGTGTTCAAGAATGCCTTTAAAGCAGATGACACAGACCATCAGTCTTTAGCTGGGAGCTGCTAGGCAGGCATATTTTGTTTTTCATCTGCGTGGTGTCTTAGAAAACAACGTCAGCCAAACTATTTAAAATTGTGAGATTTCACGTTAAAAAAAGTTCCCAACTCGAAAGAAGTATAAATCCTCAGATATGGTGACACTGTGTTTCCAGTACTGCAAACAAGCAATGATTTGGACCTTTCGACTGCACCTTTAGACGAGGGCATGCGTGTGTGTGCTGGTTCATCACAGTCTTTGTGCTTGCACTGTGTGTGTGTGTGTGTGTGTGTGTGTGTGTGTGTACTTAGAGAAAATAATTTCTCTGAAACTATGTTTTAGTCATAAGAAAACCAAATGAATGTACACATGGTTCAAGAAAAATAGGAATGGAGTCTGTTATGAAAGTAAAGAATATTCTTTTGTGTTTAACCTGCAAATGTCCCAATTCCATGTTGCGTAGGCAGCCCTGCCTTAGATTCTACGTCTTTGGAGAAATCATATCTTACCAAATTTTTATTTTCATGCCCTTACTTGTGGTTTGTAAGTAACTTTTGTGGCTTTTTCTTACAGGATGTGAATTTTGGAAATTCATGTTTTTAGGTTAATTTGTGTAATTCTTTCTTCCTTGTATTCTTTTCTATGAAGTGATATATCTAAAACACTGGAAAAAGCATATCTAAGATAAGTAAGATCTATGAATATTTAGTACATGGTTAATAACCTCGTTTGTGAGATTTAGAAATAGTTATATATAATACAAAATACATCTTATATTTTACATATATAGATTTTATGTAAACTATATCTTTGTTTATAAAGTATTTTTATATATTATACATACATAATATATATAATATAGTACGCAGTGTTTAGCTGGACTCTATCAAGAAGAACATGGCATTAGGAGGACTCATTAACAACCTGCAGTATGCAGATTATACAGCCTTGCTAGCTGAAAGTGAAGAGGACTTAAAGCACTTACTGATAAAGATGAAAGACTACAGCCTTCAGTGTGGATTACACCTCAACATAAAGGAAACAAAAATCCTCACAACTGGACCAATAAGCAACACCATGATAAACAGAGAAAGTACTGACATTGTCGAGGATTTCATTTTATTTGGATCCACAGTCAACGCCCATGGAAGCAGCAGTCAGGAAATCAAATGACATATGGCATTGGGGAGATCTGCTGCAAAAGACCTCTTTAAAGGTAAAAAGCAAAGATGTCACTTTGAGGACTAAAGTATGCCTGACTCAAGCCATGATGTTTTCAGTCGCTTCATATACATGCGAAAGCTGGACAATGAATAAGGAAGACTGAAGAAGAATTGATGCTTTTGAATTATGGTATTGGTGAAGAATATTGAATATACCATGGACTGCCAGAAGAACTAACAAATCAAGAAGTGCAACTAGAATGCTCCTTAGAAGTTACGAGACTTCACCCTAAGTACTTTGGACATGTTAGCAGGAGGGACCAGTCCCTGGAGAAGGACATCATGCCTCGTAAGGTAGAGGGTCAGCGAAAAAGAGGAAAACTCTCAATGAGATGGATTGGCACAGTGGCTGCAACAGTGGGCTCAAAGATAGCAATGATTGTGAGGATGGTGCAGGACCAGACAGTGTTTTGTTTTGTTTTTTACGTGGAGTTGCTGTGGGTTGGAACTGCCTCGATGACACCTAACAAAACAACAACACAATGTTTGGCACACATTAGTACTCACTGTAAATAGTTGTGTTATTATTTTCAGTTCTAATAAATAGTACATTTTAGCTGTGGTTTTGTTTTCCTAAATAAGTTGTGTAAAATTTTAAAAATTTTTGTTATTTTTATCTGAATTGTAGAGTTTGCTAACAGACTCAACAAGCATAATTTCTGTTCAGTTAATCTAACAAATAATTTGGCTGTCCCTTTCCTCTCCATCTTAAATTTGAAGGGAGTGGAAGAATGAAAGAGTAAAAAGGGAGGAGGAACATCCATTTTCTCTTTTAATAGTAAGAGTTACAAATATGTAAGCATTTTGTTATTTTTAAACTCACTGATTTCCCTGCTCAGTAAGGATGGTCAGTATGCTCTGCTTTTTCTGGAATAGTTGTATAGAAATAATTTGGTTGTTTTTAGGTATGTGCATGCTTTTGAGGGGAGGAGTGGACATGGTATTAGTCCAAAAAGAGCTGTTTCTTTGCCCACCTTGGAAGTGTCTATGCCCAAAGCAAGGCTCTTGCCTACAAGTAATCAATCTTTAATAAAACTGTATTCCTAACTACTTGAGCTGATAAATAGTGAGGTTTGTTTTAAAGAAGTCAAGTTTATTTTATGTCAATTTTCTATTTGCCCCTGTACAAGATATATTTAATTACTTTATTCCATTTCTGTGTTCAGATTAATCAGATTCTACTACATATTGGTGCTCAAATTAGAATAATTCTTTAATCAACTGTGTTAGCCATGCCATGGTAGACTAGAATAGAAAAGCTACTCTTGGCATATTGAAGATGCATGCATTTTATTTTCTATTGTAATTTAAAAGTAAAATCAGAAATATTGATTTCTAGTTGACTGGAGAGATGATTTAGTTTGAATATCAGTCTGATCTTAATCAGATGAGAATTAATTGAGTTGGAGGTATTAGATATTCAGTGATGTTAACTGAACCGTGATCAATCTAGAGAGGAGCTTTCTTTTGTACTCTGTTAGAATTATCAAATAGTTCATGCACTACAATGTCGAATAATCTTTTCATGTTCATCTTTCTACCTTCTCACCTCATTAAACGCACCACTAAATTTTTTAAAGTAACAAGCTAATAAACCACAATTTAATAGAAAATTAAAAGCATGATAATTTTCTCACAAAATGCTGCTGTTGTCAGAATTTTATGATCGTATAATTTATAGTCCCTAATTTTAAAACCAGGTGACTAAAACCTCTGCTTTTCAAGTATATCTGGGACTTTCTTAAAAAAATGTTAGTCTTTTTTTTTTTTAAATGTTCAACATTGCAGGAGTAAAGTGAGCAATACAGAATTAATTTAATGCTTATTTCCAGAAGTAACAATAGGGTTTGTAGCCTTGTATCAGTCTGAAATGTGGCATGGGCTTTTCATTTATTTTAAGAGTGTGACAGCAATATCGTAAGTGTTGTGAAGAGGTAAATGGTGAGATAACACCTCTGTAGGACTTGCTCTTAAGTAGTAAAATTGTAAAGTCTTTAAATAAACTGCAGCCAGAACTGAAAGGATCCATTTGCCTTGTTAACTGGGGCTACTACACTTATTAAAGGTCTAATTAAATTTAGCATAACATGTCCTTTATTCCTTTTTTTTGGACTTTAAGAATTTGGACCTATTTAGTAACAGGGTAGCACATGCCATCACTGTCAGATTTCTTGCATTTCGGCAGTTGGTGTTGACCGTGTTAAATTAAAAGAAAGCAGATAGTGTGGCTTTTGGTAGAGTCATTGTACCTTGGACTAGTGCTTTTTACTTGGTGCAGTGGGGGTAGTAAGATTTATGTAGCTGTATATTTTGCAAAAAGGAATGTCCCAAATTTATATTTAGGACAGTTAACAATAATGAAATTAAACCATACAGGCAGAAACATCCCTGACGTGTGATGAATGGGGAGTTCTTAGTGAGACCTTGTAGAAGGGTTCTCAACCCCATAGTGGCTCAGTAGAGTTCAGGGGAAGAGGCCTGCTAAGAAAAAGATGCGAGAGAGAGAGAGAGAGAGAGAGAGAGAGAGAGGTTGCTCTTTTCATTGTACTTGTCAAACAAAGCAAGGCTTCTCCTATCTGGACTCTGCTCTCCTCTCTCCCTTCAAGATTTGTTCTTTCTTTTTTTAAAAAATGGTATTTTTTGAGGTTAATACATGTACAGAGAACCAAAATGGTACAAACGTGTTTCTTCTTTTCTTGTCTCTCAGGCCCCCAGTTTTCCTCTGGAGACAACCACACTTAACAGCTTCTTACATGGTTCTTCCACAGCCATTTTGTGTTTACATAAGCATCTATCTGTATATCTATACATATATATGTATATTCTAAGCAGAAATGATAGCAAACTATCATATATTCTTCTATATATTAATACATTCTTCTGCACCTTGTAATTTTTACTTTAAGTCTTAGAGATGATTCCCTACTGACACTATTTTTTTTATGGCTGCCTAATATTTCATGGTACAATATTTCCACTTTGGCACTTGGTGTGACCTTGTTAAATTAAAAGAAAGCCGATAGTGTGGCTTTTGATGGTGTCAGAGGCTATTTTTTACTTATGTAAAAGTATTTTTGGCTTCAGGTGAGAGAAGATAGGACATGAAATGGCAAGTAATATGTCATTCTTAGTGATTCCCTACAACTGGGAATTGTTATCTGTCTAAAGTCTTTTAAGAGAGAAATATCCACAGTAGAATTTTTCATCAAATTCAAATGTAAAAATAACTGGATATATCTCATCCTGTCTTTTAGTTTAACAAGGTCACACCAACTGCCTAAGTGGTTCTAGACCAGTCTGTGCTGTACTATGTGATCTTGGAATTATGACATAACCTATTTCAAGCCCAGTTTCCTTATCTGGCTAATGAAGATAATATTAGTACCCGTTAGTGTTTTTGTAAAATTCAAATGAGCTAGTAAGTGTAAAGTACTTAGTATAGGGCCTGATACATAGTAAACGCTCAGTATATCTTAGTTGCCATTATGATGATGTTATTATTGCTGTTATCATTGATACCTTTAAATTCCTTGTGAAATAATATGAAGGGATATGAGAAAAAGGAAAAACAAGAAAAAGTTCACATGAAATAAGGCAAT
The DNA here is from genome assembly GCA_030035585.1 of Dugong dugon. Taxonomy (NCBI): domain Eukaryota; kingdom Metazoa; phylum Chordata; class Mammalia; order Sirenia; family Dugongidae; genus Dugong; species Dugong dugon. The sequence goes on along the minus strand of CM057480.1, from coordinate 11,363,792 downwards.
GTCTTCTAAGGTAGAAATGAACTAAGACTCAGGTAACACCCTGTTCAACATAATTAAGGTGCCATTGACCTTTGGTTTTCTGTAAACAGAAATCATCTATTTTCCAGGCGCTACATACTAAGTGCTCCTTGTAGGAATCACATCTTAATCTTGTTACATTTTTATTCCAGTAAACTAAGATTGTCCTAAACGGTTGGCGGTTGGAGCTACCCAGAGATGCCTCAGAAGAAAGGCCTGGGAATCTACTTCTGAAAAAATCAGCCATTCAAAATCCGATGGAGCACAGTTCTGCTGTGACACACATGGGTCGCCATGAGTAGGAGTTGACTCTAGCATAACTGGTTGGTTAAGGAAAGATAAGAAGAGAACCCAGCGTAAAGTAATCATGAGTTTCAAACTATGAAGCAAAAGCCAAGTCATCAGATGCCTGTTAGAATCGCACCTGAGGTATACCAAAACCCACTGCCGTCAAGTGGATTCCAACTCATAGCGACCTTGTAGGACAGAGTAGAACTGCCCCATAGGGTTTCCAAAGCTGTAATTTTTACAGAAGCAGACTGCCACATCTTTCTGCTGCAGAGCAGCTGGGGATTTAAACCACCAACCTTTTGGTTGACAGCTGAGCACTTTAACCACTGCACCACCAGAGCCATTCTGTCCAGTATGGTAGCCTCTTAATACAACTAACATAGCTGTTTAAATTTAGTTAAAGTTAATTAAAAACGAAAATTCAACCCTGTAGTCTCATTAGCCACATTTCAGGCGCATACGTGTAGAAGTGACTGCTCGATGGACAGTGCATAGATAGCACAGAGATTGTTTCCATGATCATAGAAAGCTTTGATGAACAGTGGAAATATAATGTGAGTTGTATGTAAGTTCAACTTTATAGTAGCTGCATTCAAAAATGTGAAGTTAATTTAAAATAGTAAAATTTCAATATTATGTTTTATTTAATGTATATCTAAAATATTATCATTTCAACATGTAATCAATATAAAAATTATTTATGGGATGTTTTACATTTCTTTTGTCTTTGTAAACCTTCAAAATTCAGGCTAGTCACATCTCAGTTCAGACTAGTCACATTTCAAGTGCTCGGTAACCACATGTGCCTAGTGGCTACCATACTGGACAGTGCAGGGCTAGAAGTTTGCACAGCAAACCAAATCTGGTCGACTGAAGACACACTGTTTGGTATTACTGTTGAATTTCTTCATGTATCTGCTTACCGTATTATAAATACAGTGAAGTTTGGAGCCATGTTTTGTATTTAAGGAACACCTACTTAAGGAAGTTACCATCCTAATGAGAGTTGAAAATAAAAGCTATGCTTAATAAATCAGAGATAAGGAGTAAGAATTTTTGTCTGTTCTAGTCCCATCCTTGGCATTATGTGAATCAAAGATATTTCTGGATAGCAGTATGACCATTTTAACATAAAAAACTGTAGGTAAAATTTCCATAGCTACAGAAATGTCTTTGTTTTCTCACTTCCAATTATTGATAATGACCTTGTGGTCCCCCATATATGTAAATACTTTAGTAGTAAGAATAATTCCCACATTTTTTTATTGACCTATACACTGTGAATGGTTACTTTTTTTCTCAGCAACTATGTATGCTGCTCAAGTCATTTTTGATGGGCTGCTGAATAGCGTTTGGGGGTAGGAAAGAAAATGAGGTAATCGTACCAGCTACCAAAGCAGCAGGCTTGAGCAGTTGAAAGCAAGCATTGAGATCATATCTTGCCTGTAATACATGGAATGTTTTTCCTCTTTCTCTGTCTTTGAGTCTTCAGAAATACTAAAAACTCTTTGGTAGAGGGGTCTAATGAGAGAAAAATTTGTGGCTGCTACTGATTTTTTTTTTTTTTTTTAATATGCATTAGGGGTAGAGGTGACATTCTACACTTTTTTAAAAAATACATTCTGCACATGTAACAAAAAATTGAACTAGAATCTAGGATATTTACTCACAGTTCTAATCATTTTAAGAAATTACACGATTTTAAACATGTTCTCCTTGAGTTTTTATCGTAGCTATACATATTTTTGTTACAGAGTTTCAAAGATAGCATCCACATAGTTTGCTCTTTTCTACTGAAGGTTATATTATACATTTTCTCCCTAAGTTGCTACACAGTTATTGTATTATCTTTTATTCTCTTGGCCCAGTGATGTTTTCTTGATTGTACCAAAATTTAATCATTTCACTATTGCCGGACATCTCACATTTTTGTAGGTGTTCTAATGTTGAACATGTTTATAGAAGTATGTATATGCGCTCATGTATATTTATCTTTGTTAGTGAAAACTCTTGGGCTGTGGCCAGACTTCCTTTTTTTTTCCTTAGAGCTTTCCAGAACCACTGTTGCAACCTTTCCTTCTTTCTCTTCCCCTCAGCAGATTATCTCCTTCCCACTTCAAAGAGGAAGTAGAAGCCATCACAACGGAAACTTTCTGCTTGTAAAATCACGCCTACCCCAGCTTCACCTTCTTTCCTCTTCCTATCTTGTTAAATTGGAAGAGGTCATCTTTTCCTTTCCAGTGCTTATCTTTCTGTCTGTGCTCTAGACCAAATCTCTTTCACCTTCTCTCCCTTCATATAAGGCATTCAGAAAATCTCCTTTGACTCCACATCTCCTTCCAACTATTGCCTTCTCTCTTGCCTTTCCTTCCCAGACAAATTTATTAATTTGTCTACCTGTACACCAGTGTTCATTGCGGCACTGTTTACAGTAGCCAAAAGGTGAACACAACTAAAATGCCCATCAACAGTGAATGGATGAACAAAATGTGGTGTGTGTACACACAGTGGACTAGTACTCAGCTGTAAAGAGAAATGAAGTCTTCGTGCATGCCACTTCATGGATGAACCTTGAAAATATCATGCTGTTCAGAGTAAGTCAGTGGCAGAAGGACAAATATTGGATGATCTCACCTATATGAAATAAGCAAATATGTAGAAACCAAAGATTATTAATGGTTACAAAGAGTGGGAGGAAGGAGGAAAAGGGGAGTTCTGCTTAGGGGTACTGAGGTTATGTTAATGATGGGGGAATGATTTAGAAAAGGATATCAAGCATGGTCGCACAACTTGAAGAATGTAATCAATGTCTCTGAATTGTGCAAATAGAAATTGTTGACATGGCATATGTTTTGTTGTGTATATTTTCACCACGATTTAAAAAAAAAAGTTGTACTTACACTTACTTGCCTTACTGACCTTCCCATCAGTCTTCAGTTTCCACAGAAGTTCTTCCTCCTAAGATCACTGATCAAGTCATTGCAGTAAAATCTGATGGTGCTTTTCACTCCTCATCTTAGTGGACATCTCAGCAACACAAGTCACCTGCTGGTCACATTTATTACTTTTTTAATATCTTGAATTCATATTTTGCAGAAGAATGAAGGGATAGGTACTTTAGAAATTTTAACAAGAATTTAAACAGTGAACAAATTTGTATTCCACGTGTCCCTGGTTTTGAAAGTTTTATGCTAGAAATGGTCAGTGTCCTTTCAATGAACCTGGAATATATTCATCTTGTAAATACTGGACTCTACATTTCAGCTTATCTCTACAAAGTTCTAGTTTACCATTAATTGCAATACGTTTGAAAATGTTGATGGTTTGTAATTTTGTGGAAGAGAGGATGGCCAAATTTTTTAACTCCATAACTGTAAAACATTTTCATTTTTAGACTTAGAAATCCCACAAATACTATTTTCTTCTAATCACCTTTGTGTACACACCCACCCTCAGCATGCATATCAAGTATATTTTGGCACACAACCATAAAAGATGGAGGAGTACTGTCATATATCATTTTAGCAAAATGGGAGAGTCCAGGCTCTTGGTATAAAACACAGCATGATTAAGTCTTTCCTGTTGAATGACTGTCTGGGTGAGTATACTGTATTTCTTTTTTCTATTATGAATAATATATTTAGAAATATATTATTCACTCATCAGTTTCTGATTTTGAGGAAATTCATGTAGAATATTGTCATCTAAAGACTCATAGTCTGTGATTATGCATATTTGATTAATTTTGCCATCATCATTAGCGTCTAGAGTGCTGCTGTCAGTTTTTTGCATTCATATTCTGATATAGCTAATAACTGTGAAGCATTTTCTTTTGATCAGTTTTCATCTCTTTTCCACTGTGTGCGGCATATTAGTTTTCTGTTACTGCCATAAAAAATTACAGAAACTTAGTGACTAAAAGCAAAGCAAATTTATTATCTTGTAGTTCTGTAGTTCACAAGTCTGGCATGGGCCTCACTGGACTAAAATCAAGGTGTTGTTTAGGGCTGCATTCCTTTCTGGAAGCTCTAAGAGATAATTTGCTTCCTTGCCATTTCCAGTTTGTAGAGGCCGCCTGTATTCCTTGGCAAGTGTCCTCCTTACCCCATCTTCAAAGCTGGCGACATAGCATCTCTCCGACCCTACCTCCGTCATCCACATCTCTTTCTCTCACTGTGTTCTTTTGCATCCTTCATGGCGTTGCCATGATTTGGAGTTGACTCTCTGGCAACTGGTTTGGTTTTTGGTTTTTATTTTTAAGGCCCATATGATTATATTGGGCCCACCCAGCTAATCTAGGATAATCTCATCATTTTAAGGTCAACTGATAAGCAACCTTAATTCTGTCAGCAACCTTAATTCCCCTTTGTCTCATAATTTAAAATATTCACAGGTTCCAGGGATAGGAATTGGACATCACTGGGGACCTTTATTTTGCCTAACACAGGCAGAAAATGAAAAAAATCTCAAATCTCAGTTGTGTTCAGTGAAAGTTAAAGGAAAAAAAAGACTACAAAAAAATAGTGTCTTCAGACTTCTTTATATCTTCACGAAAGGATGCAGTGCATTGGTCGTTACAATAAGAAAACTGATAAAGGTTTATTTCACTGTTACATCATCCTTTTGGTTGATTCCATCATTCTGTTTTCTTATTTTAGTGTTTTTTAATATAATTGATGAAATAATTCCTAGAATAATAAAATAATAAAATGTTTCAAGATAGGAAAAATAAGATCATGAAGATTCTGTAATGTGTCTTAGCTTTATACAAGGATCCATTGAACCCATATGATAATTACAAGATAGAATGACTTTTATTATATTAAAAATACGTAAATTTTCTTTATTTTTGGGGGAATGACTTCTAAGAACAAGTAAAAGTCACGAAACATCATCCTTACACTAGTTATAACTGCTTATAAAAGAAACTAAAGAACTAAAATTGGATTCATTGGACCCTGATTGTACTGACAGTCAGACCCTCAGTTTTTTGGCTTTCCTTGCCATGTAGTCTTGTGTATCTTTCCAGTCTCTCCATTCTCTCCTTGACCCTTAAGTATTGATATTCCTGAGCACTTGCCCAAGGCCTCTTTTCTCTTCATTATTTTTCATAAGTTACTACTATCAGATCAGTATCTTCAGACTTAACTGCTTCAGACCAGTATAGGGATCTGCCTTCTTGACAGCTCTACTTAGCTGTTTCACGGGTCCGCTTGCTCAGCATGTCCTAAACTTGTCATCATCTTTATCCTGTCTTCCTCCACTGGCTCTCGCCAAAACAGAACAAGATCATATGCTGTTCCTTTTCTGGTGTTTTTTGAGTCACCAAACAGTGCCGTCATACACCTAGCAAGAAATTGAGGAGTTATCTTGACTTTTTCATCTATCACCCTCATAACCAGCCACATCCCAAGTTCTGTCAGATCTCTCAAGTTGCAGTTGTATTCATCCACTTCTCTCCATTCTCACAGAATTTACCTTTTTAGCCCCTTATTATCTCTTGAAGGAGCCCTGGTGGTACAGTCCTTAGAGTGGTCGGCTGCTAACCCAAAGGTTTGAACCCACCAGCCGCTCCACAGGAGAAAGATGTGGCAGTCTGCTTCTGTAAAGATTTATAGCCTTGGAAACCCTATGGGGCAGTTCTGCTCTGTCCTATAGGGTTGCTATGAGTTGGGATCAACTTGACAGCAACGGGTTTTTTTGAGTGTCATCTCTTGCTTGGATTATTATACTAACCCCCTAACCTGTTTCCCTGTTACTTCCAGTCCTGCCTTCCCCGCTCTTTCGTTGCTCTGCAGAGGCAAATCTGATAGTGCCATTCCCCTGTTTAAAAACCTGGAGATTTCCATTGCCCTGAGGACAAAACCTAAACACTTTAACACAGGACATACTTGGTACCTGCCTTTCTTCCATCCACTGCACACACACGCACACACACACACACACACACTACACACACACGTGCGCACACACACACACACACTACACACACATACTACACACACACACTCCCAAGAACCTTAAGTGTTCCAGCCATTCAGATCACTTCCTTTTAAATATGGTCTAGCAGTTTACCTCTAGGCCCACTATTCCCTTTATCTGGAACCCCCTTCCCCTTCCTCTTTGCCTAACACTTGCTGTATTCATGTAAGCTTAAAAGTACTTCTCTTTGGAAGGTCCTCTGGAGTGTGCTTGGGGTTCTTAATTGCATGGCTTAACGCACCTTCCTTGTTCTCTCCCTGTCGGAGCAGGTGCGAGACTCAATTGTCTGTGCTTTTTAATCATCTGTCTTCCCTGAGACTGTTGTTAGCTCCCTCAGGGCAGGAACCCTGTTTGTGTTGCTCAGCATGAAAACCCCATAACCAAATACAGTGTTAAGCGCATAGTAAGGAGTTAGGTGTTAAGCACATAAGGAACCTTAGTAGTGCCACAGTTAAGCACTCGACTGCTAACCGTTAGGTTGGTGGTTGAAACCTGACAGCAGCTCCGTGGGATATCTGCCCCATAAAGATTACAGCCTAGGAAACCCGATGGGGCAGTTCTACTCTGTTATATAGGGTTACTTAGAGTCGGAATTGACTCAATGGCACACAAGTACTTTGAAAATTTTTGTTGAATAAATCGTTTATGAGCCTATGAATAAGGACTGGAAGTATATATGACAAAAATTACATCTTTTAAATTATTAAATCAGTTAATATATGGGAAGCCTGAATTAACTCAGTGAACAGTGCCTGGCACATAGTAAACACAACACATATTACCTGTTACCGTTGTTGCTGTCACAACGGCTGGAATGTGAGTTTTTCTTTTTGTACTTTAAAAAAAAAATCAATGAAAGTTACAAATGGATCTCTTCTTAAACAGTAAAGTAATAGCATGATGCGGCAGTTTCTATCTGCCGTATTATAGATTTGCCTTTGAGAACAGAATCATTTTTAAAGGAATAAATGCAGTAAAGAAGCCACTGTTTCAGTGTACGCATCTTGGAAAAGATTATTGTTTCTACACTTTGTTTTTCCATGTGAACTTTGATTTCGTAGACGCTTGGAAAATGATGTATGGTTTTCTGTATTTTGTTGGAATGTTTGCTGGAAAATACTCACTGATAAACTTTTCTCAACTAAAGTGAACTTGAAGTTGTCAAGGATTTTGTTTTACTAGGGTCCACAATCAACACCCATGGAAGCAGCAGTCAAGAAATCAAGCGACATGTTGTTGTAGTTAGGTGCCATCAAGTCGGTTCCTACACATAGTGACCCTGTGTACAACAGAAAAAAACACTGCCCGGTCCTGTGCCATCCTCAGAATTGTTGTTATGCTTGAGCCCATTGTTGCAGCCACTGTGTCAGTCCATCTTGTTCAGGGTCTTCCTGTCTTTCGATGACTATCTACTTTTCCCAGCATGATGTCCTTCTCCAGGGACAGGTCCCTCCTGATAACATGTCCAAAGTATGTGAGGTGAAGTCTTGCCGTCCTTGCCTCTAAAGAGCATTCTGGTTGTACACCTTGTACATATTCTGGCTGTACATACTGCATTGGGCAAATCTGCCTCAAAAGACTTCTTTAAAGTGTTCATAAGCAAAGATGTCACTTTGAGGACTAAGGTGTGCCTGACCCAAGCCATGATATTTTCAGTCACCTCATATGCATGCGAAACCTAGGCAATGAATAGGAAGACCAAAGAATTGATGCCTTTGATTTATGGTGTTGATGAAGAATATTGAATATACCATGGACTGCCAGAAGAACAAACAAATCTGTCTTGGAAGAAGTACAACCAGAGTGCTCCTTGGAAGTGAAGATGACAAGGTTCAGCTCATGTATTTTGGACATGTTATCAGGAGGGACCAGTCCCTGGAGAAAGACATCATGCTTGATAAGGTAGAGGGTCAGCTAAAGAGAGGAAGACCCTCAATGAGCTGTATTGACACAGTGGCTGCAACAGTGGGCTCGAATACAGTGACAGTTGTGAGGATGGTGCAGGACCGGACAGTGTTTCCTTCTGTTATACAGAGGGTCGCTATGAGTCAGAACCAACTTGACAGCACCTAACAATAACAACAATGACAAAGTGAACTTGTACTAATTAGCTTCTCATCCAGTATGGAATTATTTGTGATATTTGACTTTGTCTGTAGGTTGGGCTGGATTCTTTCCAAAAGGCACTGCTGGCATTATTGACACACAAGTTTCAGAGAGCCTCAGTTTTACTACTACATTTTATGAACTAACGTACATAGAAGTCAGAACTGTTTATAAACTGCTTCCTATGAGCCTCTGAAATACTGTTCATTCTGTTGGCTGTGCATCGTGATGTGCTCTGTGTCCTTGTGTCCTTGGTTGCCTTCAGCTGGATAATTATTAGAAAGTGTAAGACAAAATATTGTCTTCTTTGTCTCTGGCTTAGCTGAGGCTTCATCAGTGCATTTGAAACTGGTGAACTCAGAACTGAGGATGACCTCCTGTAGTCTTCAGGCACTTTTCACAGCTTCCAGAAGGGATGATGATTGCTGAGACAGAACAGCATTTAGGCGCTGGTCTGCAGGGATCTGGCATTAGACTATTCAGTAAGGCTTCACATAAAAGATGGCTTTTCATGAAAAAAATTAACTTAAGATTTTAATATAGACTACAGATTTACAATACGTTTGTCTGAAGGGCAGTCATACTAAAGTTGGCACCTACCCAGACCCTTCCTAAGTGTGTCATTTTCAGCCATCTGTTTTTAAAACCTCTTACGATTCAGTAACTGGTCTAAAGATCTTTTATAACATTGTGTTTAAAGCACATCTCTGTTTTTTATTCTTATCCAGAACAACAGTTTTGTGTTTAAGATTTCCACTCACAGAGTGTTATGAATTTAGGGAAACTTTAAAATGTGCCTTACTACCTGTCTTTAATAAGCAGGACATGGTAAATGCTTTTCATTTAGATTTAATTGAAGTTACAGCCTTAAAGATGAGACCGTTAAGATGATGCTGTGGTCACAGAAATATTACACATAGCTCTTATGTTCAAGTTCTAAATTATATTGGTATCCAAATACATCTTTGCTTTGTGTAATGTTGGGAAAAATGGGCATTGACAAACACTTTGCTGTTTAAGGAAATAAAATTGCTGCAAAGTTAGAGGTAAGTATTACGTCTAAAGATGGCTGTGTAAAAATTTATAGGACTAGGATTTTTTTTAAATTATAAATTAGTGGAGATATAAAATTCATGGTTCTAGTCAGGCACATGAAACAGTGGGTATCGTTTCTTTTACTTTCATATGTTTTTCAACTCATCTATCAGTTAATGCTTTGCTTACAGCTGGATGACTACATTTGAAAAATAATGTGTTGCTTGAAACTGACTAAATGCAGAGAGATATAAAAGATCAAGTGCCTGGTATTACTAGTTCTATGCATATCTGTTGCTCCATAAATACTTAACCTTGGCCTAATTAAGGGACTTTATTATTTGGGGCTTATTTGAGTATTAAAATACATTCAAAATTGCTATAGATGAAATCAGCTAAAAATTTCAACTCATTTCTCTTAACTGCATTTATATGAAGGCTCCCCAAAACTTTGTTCATATCGTAATAAACTTGGAGTTATATTTGTACTTAATTACAATATGAATGACTATTTCATACCTTATTTTAGTTAGATTGAAGTCAGAAGATTTTGTCTCTGTTTTTACCTCCATTACTGACAAGAAGATGTATTCACTTATGGCATGGACCATTCTTCCCCTCCCCGCCCCCCCTCCCCGGTTCCCGGTAGCTACTAATAAACTTTGGTCTCTATACACTTTTTATGTAAGTGAGGTCATACAGTATTTGTCCTTTTGTGATTGACTTATTTCTCTCGGCATAATATCTTCAAGCTCCATCCATATAGTAGCATGTACTGAGATTTCACTTATCTCACTGGCTAAGTAGTATTTTATTGTGTGTATGGACCACATTTTGTTTATCCATTTATCCCACTTGGGTTGCTTCCACCTTTTGACTATTGGGAATAGAGCTACAGTGAATATTGGTATACATATATCTGTTTGAGTCTCTGCTTTCAAGTCTTTTGGGTAAATGCCTAGGAGTGAAATTGCTGGGTCATATGGTAATCCTGTGTTTAGCTTTTTGAGGATCTGCCGAACTATTTTCCACAGAGGCTGTACCATTTTACATTACCTTCCCACCAGCAATGCCAAGGGTTCCAGTTTCTCCACATCCATGCTGTCACCTGTTGTTTTCCCTTTTTTTTTTTTTTCCCTCTTGCCATCCTAGTGGGTATGAGTTAGTATCTCATTGTGGTTTCAATTTGTAAATTTCTCTAATGGCTAATGATATTGAGCATCTTTTCATATGCTGATTGGCCATTTGTATATCTTCTTTGGTGAAATGTTTGTTCAGGTTCTTTGCCCATTTGTTAGTTGTGCTGTTTGGCTTTTCATTATTGAGTTGTGTGAGTTCTTTATATATTCTGGATATTTAGCCCTTATTTAAGATTCCCACATATTTTTCCCATTCTGTGGGTTGTCTCTTCACTTTCTTAATAAAGTCTTTCAGTGCACAAAAGTTTTTAATTTTGATGATGTCCAATTTATCTTTTTTCTCTTGTTGCTAGTGCTTTCGATGTCATATCCTCATGTTCTTGATATTTTAACGAAGAAAGGTCTTTACTGCTATCTTTAATCACATTTCTTTATTTCTTGGAGTAACTTTCTTTTTTTAATTGTGCTTTAGATGAAAGTTTACAGCGGAAATTAGTTTCTCATTCAGAAATTGTTTTGTAACATTGGTTGCAGTCCCTTCAGTGTGTCAGCACTGTCCCTTTTCCTTTACACCCGAGTTCCCTGTGTCCGTTTGTCTAGTTTTCCTGTCTCTTCCTGCCTTCTTGTTTGCTTTTAGGCAGATGTTGCACGTTTGGTCTCGTTTACTTGATTGGACTAAGAAGCAAGTTCCTCACCTGTGTTGTTTGTTTTATAGGCTTGCCTAAACTTTAGCCTGAAGGTAGACTTCAGGAGTGGCTTCAGTTCTGAGTTAGCAGGGTGTCCGGGGCCTTAGTCTTGGGAGTTGGTCCAGTCTCTGTCAGACCGGTAAGTCTGGTCTTTTTTTGCGAATTTGAATTTTGTTCTACATTTTTCTTCCGCTCTGTCGGAGACTTTCTTTGTGATCCCTGTCACAGCCGTCAGTGGTGGTAGCCAGGCACCATGTAGTTCTTGGCTCGGGCTGGTGGGGGCTGTGGTTCACGTGGTCTGTTAGTCCTTTGGACTAATACTTTTCCTGTGTCTTTGCTTTGCCTCATTCTCCTTTGCTGCAGATGAGATGGGACCAATAGATGGATCTTAGAAGGCCACTTGAAAGCTTTTAAGACTCTGAATGCTACTCACTAAAGTAGGATGTAGAACATTTTCTTTATATTGCCAGTCGACCTAGATGTCCCCCGAGAACTGGTCCCCAGCCCTCAGCCCCAGTAACTTAGTCCCTCATGGTGTTTGGATGTGTCTAGGAAGCTTCTGTGACTTCGCCTTGGTCAAGGTGTTCTGACTTGCCCTGTATTGTGTGTTATCTTTTCCTTCACCAAAGTTACCAATTGCCTACTTTGTAGTTAGTGATTTTCCCTCCCTACCCTTCTGTCCCTCCTAACCATAAAAGATTGTTTTTTTCTGTGTGTAAACCTTTTCTTGGTTTTTTATAATAGTGGTCTCATACAATATCTGTCCTTTGGTGAGTGATTTATTTCACTCAACATAGTGCCCTCCAGATTCATCCATGCTGTGAGAAGTTTCGTGGATTCATCATCGTAGTTTATCGTTCTGTAGTATTCCATAGTTGTAATAACTTTTAACATTCTTACCACATTCTGTTATTCTCAGTGTTTATTGACGTTTAATTGCATTACCTTAAGATACATGTAGGTTAATGAAATTTTACTTTTCATAGTCTTAAATGGTTAATACAATTATTTATAGAGAAAATAAGGTATGCACATTTGACATAGTAATACTGAAAGACAGAAACAAGTTAAATTAGATTTGTTTCAGAATACCATTTCAGAATCAGCTGACAATATTAGCAACATCACTGTTATATGAATGTATGCTAATGTGATATGAAAGAAGGATCCTCATTAAAATCTTGTTGCTAAACAAGTGACAAAAACCTTACAAACAGCTAGAGGCTTTAGGCCAGTCACAGCTATTTCTGAAGAGATTTGGACAAGTGTGAAAATATATAGCCTGTGCCTTTATTGTGATCAGAATACATAAATGCTGTCTCCCATCAATTCCCTACTAACAATATTTTTATGTATATTAGGGAAAAATAATCTTAAAATAATACCATGTCTAGGTATTCTATTGTGAATTTCTCAAAGGAGTAAAAATACTGGATTTGTTAAATTCTGAAAGTGAACTTCTGATAATAGCCATTATATTTGTGTTTTCCAGAAAAGGACTGGGATTTGACCAACTAGCATATTTTCATTAGACAAAATTCATGATGTTAATGCTTTCTTCTAGACATCATCTGGGTGAACTAGTCTGGTGTAGGTATAGTGAGGCTACCATAAAGGTAAGGTGGTACAGGAAAAACCAGCCCATGCTTTATCACTACTGTCAAACATGGCAGTTCTCTTAAAGAAGACTTTAGCCAGATCTAGCCAATTTTGGATTAATTTTATACACGTATTCCTTATGAGGATTACTCACATCCTAATTTTTATTTGGGATCATAATCTTTGCTTCCATAAAGGTGTATCTTAATATCGTTCTATAAATAGAAACAGTAACGTGCAGGAATATGTAGGCATTCCAGAGAGAAAGTTAACGGGCTTTTTGATATCCATGTGGCCACCCCTCAGCATCTCCATTGGTAAGGAGTGGGCTATAAGACTGTACTGCCTTTTTGAGTTGTAGGGAGTCCTTAAACAAAGGGTGCAAAGGAAATATGTTTGGTCTGATTTGGCCCATGTACCCAGCTCATCTGCGCAGTTGCAAGAAAGAAGACACCTGGTTAGGATCAGTCTGTCTTAGTTACCTAGTGCTGCTAAACACCATGAGTGGGTGGCTTTAAAAAAAAACAAAACAGATATTTATTTTCTCATAGTTCTGTAGGCTGAAAGTCTAAATCAGGGTCTTGGCCTTGTCAATTCCTTCCTTGTTGGTAGCCCCGGGCGTTTCTTGTCTTGTAGACAGTCCTTACGTGGTGTCTGCCTTTCCCTGTGTGTGTGTCTCTGCATCTATTCTGGTGTTTTTATAACTCAGAGGTGATTAGGTTTGGGATCCCCCCTACATTGGCATGACCTCATTAATATAACAAAAGAAAAACCCAATTTCCGAACAGGATCGCTTCCACAGGTACAAAAGCCAAGAATTCATCATGTATTTTGAAGGGGCACAATCCAGCCCATAACAGAGTTTAACAAGCTTAGTTGGGAATCAGGGAGCAAATGATGGGAGTACTAATCCTGTGTGTCCTCGAAGGGGAGTATTACATGTCACTCACAATTTTATGTAACCACGCACGTAAAATTATTTAAATTAATTTCCTGCATCCTTTGTCCTTGTTCCTACTGATTCTCCTGCTATTCCACCCAGTCTTTCACAGTCTGGGTATGATGCTGCAGATGTCTATGCTGTGGTGCTCTTGTCCCAGCAAAGCACATGTAATGAGTGTTTGATGCATTTAACAATTCATCATTTTTTGTTTGCTTGTGGTTTAAAAATATTTTTGCTACATATTGTAGTATATATGGGATATATATGTATATATGTGTCTGCACACACATACATAAACAGAAGAAAGAATAACAACTGGTCCAACTGTCTGTGGAGTATGGCATCAGGGTTTTCTGGATTGGTAGTCCTGAGTAGGCAGGATACCAAAAGGCCCAGTACAATTCTACAGGCAAACCACGAGAACGGAAATCTGACAGCCGTTTGAAATTTCTGGGGCCTCTAAAACCTGAGTTGGGAGTGAAATGAGAGCGCTGTTAACAGAAGCGAGGCCCCATGGCAGGATTGTCTAAAAGAAAAAGAGCATCTTGTGCCCTGAGGTTGGCATCCACCGGCTTTACTGTGTACTGAGAAGACCTGCAGAGATTGGATGGCAGGTGCCAAATTTCTTCTAGTCAGTGACTGGAAGCAAATTCCTCTTTCCTCTTCTCATTCACTCCTAGAATATACTCTCTTCCTCTGTTAGAAATCCTACTCAGTCTCTACATTCTGCCCGTCTCCACCAAGCCTCCCCGTCCCCTTCTCATCCTCCTCTCAAGTCTCATTCTTTGTTTCTACAGAGTGAATAGTGTTCACCTTTTTCTGCCTTTTACTAGTGTGCTTGTCTTTTGTTGAATATTTACTGTGTGCCAGGCACAATCTAGACAATAAATGTTAAATGATAATTTTAGAGGTGTTAAAATTATATTGATATAATTACGCTATTTTTTTTCCTTCCAAATTTTTTATTTCAGATTTCACCAGATGTTGCAAGGATTCTGGAATCCTCATGGTAGTAAAATGCCGGAAAGAAAATTCTGCACTGAAAGACTGTCTGACTGCTTAGTAAGTAGTTACCTCAGTGTCTGTGCTGAGGCACATGTGCACGCACACACACACACACACACACACACACAGAGGTAAGAATATGTTATATATTGACTATTATATGTAATGCATCTGTACCCTCACCCTACCAAATCTATCATATTGTGGGCTGAGTCAAAAATTTCGATTTATTAAAGATTACTCTAGAAAAAGCATTGTAACATATTTATGAAAGGATCTTCTCAAGTTATGTTTGCCAGTATTGTGTTTGATTAAAAATACTGGGTCAGAATATAAAATATATTATTTGTCATGTGATTTAATAAACCTGTTTTTGTGAACAGGTTTATATACTGAATATAGTATAGACTGATTTATATTCATTTCTTTTAATGGAAAAGTACTGAGTTAAAACCTCTAAGATCTTTCCAACCTGGGAATTTGTCAGTGTAATTTAACTTCTAGGAAAGCTGGGGTAAATTAAATGACGACTAAAAAGTAAATCTAGATTTTTGGTGTTAATCAAATTAACTTTTAAAATGACTCTTAAATATCATGTTCACTGGTATTTCCTTGTACTTCTTTAAATCTTAAAGGAAAAATATGCAAAGTTCCTTGAATACAGGAACTTGAATGCCATCTATTTTATCTGCTGTTTCATTACCCACATTTTTTTCCCATACAAAAATTTATGCGTACATTGTTATGTGACTGTGATTGCTCTCCCCATACTGTGACAGAAGACCCTTCCTTTCCACCCCTGATTCCCCATGTCCATTCAGCCAGCTTCTAACTGGCTCTGCCTTCCCATCTCACCTCTGGACAGAAGCTGCCCGTTTAGTCTCTGGTATCTACTTGTCTAAGAGGCACACTCCCTACGAGTATCACTTTATGTCCCACAGTCCAGTCCAATCCCTGTCTGAAGAGTTGGCCTTGGAAATAGTTTTAGTTCTGGGCTGATTTGGTGATTTTGATTTTGAATAGTAGTTTTTGAAGAAATACAGACGTAATTAGGGAGATTATAGAGTTAGATGGTGATTTTCATAGATCTTATGGAGGAGAGTTCTGGATCATTTTAAGGATTTTACTGGTTGATGGTCCTACGTCAGGGGTCTGGTTTTAGTCTTCTACAACTTGAAGCTTTTCTTTTCTTTGATACACACTTGAGTAAAGTGATGTTACTTAAATGCCTGTTAGCTACTTGGCTGAGAAATGCAACCAAGAGGGATGGAGGAAATGAGACAGAGGAAGGTGGCTTTACTGGGACAACTTGAATACAGAGAGGGAGGGAGGGAGGAAAGGAGAGAGAGGGAAGGAGAGAGAGAGGGAGGGAGGGAGGGATGGAGAGAGAGGGAGGGAGAGAGAGAGAGGGAGGGAGGGAGAGAGAGGGAAGGAGGAAGCGAGGGAAAGAGAGGGAGGGAGGGAGGGAGGGAGAGGGAGGGAGGGGGAGAGGGAGAAGGAGTGAGGGAGAGAGAAAGGGAGAGAGGGAGGGAAGGAAGGAGAGAGGGAGAGGGAGGGAGGGAGGGAGACAGAGGAAGGTGGCTTTACTGGGACAATTTGAATACAGAAAGGGAGGGAGGGAGAGGGAGGGAGGGAAGGAGACAGGAAGGTGGCTTTACTGGGACAACTTCAATACAGAAAGAGGGAGGGAGGGAGAGAGGGAGGGAGAAGGAGGGAGGGAAGGAGAGAGGGAGAGGGAGGGAGAGAGGGAGGGAGGGAAGGAGACAGAGGAAGGTGGCTTTACTGGGACAACTTAAATACAGAAAGCGAAGGGAGGGAGCAAGGGAGAGAGGGAGGGAGCAAGGGAGAGAGGGAGGGAAAGAGAGGGAGGGAGCAAGGGAGAGAGGGAGGGAAAGAGAGGGAGGGAGCAAGGGAGAGAGAGAGGGAGAGGGAAATGGGTTAGGGAAATATGTTGGTATGTGTAGGAAAGAGGATGCCCTAAGTATATTTGAGGTATGAGTGATGAGGGAAAACTGACATTTATCTGACTCGCCTGACAGGTGAAGAAATGTGTAATGATTGGGAAGGGCCATCAGGTTAGTCAGTGTCCCTGTGCCAAACCAAAAAACCAAACCAGTTGCCATCAAGTCAACCTCGACTCATGGCGACCCCATGTGTGTCAGAGTAGAACTGTGCTCTGTAGAGTTTTCAACAGCTGGTTTTTCAGAAGTAGATGCCCAGGCCTTTCTTCTGAGGCATCTCTGGGTGAACTTGAACCGCAAGTGTTTTGATTAGCAGCTGATTGTGTTAACTTTTATACCACCCAGGGACTCCTGTCCCTATGCCAGTGATCAGGAGAAGGGGGTGAGGGAGTTAGGAAAAAGAGGAGGGAGCAGAGGAGAGGCCTGGCCTGGAATGTAAGTGTTAAACTGCATCATGTTAATAATACAAGGTGGATTTTGTGTAGCCTGGTTACAGGTTTATTTAGTTGTTCTACATCT
This sequence comes from Dugong dugon, assembly GCA_030035585.1. Classification (NCBI taxonomy): domain Eukaryota; kingdom Metazoa; phylum Chordata; class Mammalia; order Sirenia; family Dugongidae; genus Dugong; species Dugong dugon. The sequence continues at coordinate 11,346,508 of CM057480.1, read as the reverse complement.
GATTGTGTTAGTTTAGGTTGGTAGTGAGTTTCTAGAAATTTGTCCATGTCCTCTAGGTTTTCAAATTTGTCAGAGTAGAGTTTGTCATAATCCTGTTACGATTCTTTTAATCTCAGTTGTGTCTGTTGTGATGTCACCCGTCTCATTTCTTATACAGGTTATCTGCTTCGTCCCGTTTTTGTTTTGTCAGTTTGGCCAGTGGTTTATCAATTTTGTTGATCTTTTCAAAGAACCAGCTTTTCGTCTTGTTAACTCTTTTAATTGTTTTTCTATTCTCTGTTTCATTTAATTCTGCTCTAATTCTTATGATTTCCTTTCTTCTGGCACCTGTGGGCTTCTTTTGCTGCTCTCTTTCTACTTGTTCCAGTTGTAGGGTTAATGTTTTGATTACGGCCCTTTCTTCTTTTTGGATGTGTGAATTTATTGCTATAAACTGACCTCTGAGCACTGCTTTTGCTGTGTCCCAAAGGTTCTGGTAGGATGTGTTTTCATTCTCGTTTGATTCTATGAATTTCTTTATTGCATCCTTAATTTCCTCTATAACCCAGTAGTTTTTGAGCAAGGTATTCTTCAGTTTCCATGTGTTTGATTTTTTTTCCCTGCTTTTTGTTTTGTTAATTTCTACTTTTATGGCTTTATGGTCAGAAAAGATGCTTTGTAATATTTCGATGCTTTAGATGTTGTTAAGGCTTGCTTTATGGCCTAATATGTGGTCTGTTCTGGAGAATGTTCCATGTGTGTTGAAAAAGAAAGTATACTTGGCTGCTGTTGGGTGGAGTGTTTGATATATGTGTATGAGATTAAGTTAGTTGATTGTAGCATTTAGCTTTTTCGTGTCTTTGTTGAGCTGCTTTCTGGATGTTCTGTCCTTCACCGAAACTAGTGTGTTGAAGTCTCCTGCTACTATTGTGTCTGTCTTTTCAGTGCTGTTAAAGTTTGTTTTATGTATTTTGGAGCCCTGTCACTGGGTATGTAAATATTTATTATGGTTATGTCCTCCTGGTGTACTGACTCTTTAATCATTCTTTAGAGTCTTTCCTTATCGTTTGTGGTGGATTTTACTTTAAAGTCTATTTTGTCAGAGATTAATATTGCCATTCCTGCTCTTTCTTGAGTGTTGTTTGCTTGATATATTTTTTCCCATCCTTTGAGTTTTAGTTTGTTTGTGTCTTTAAATCTGAGGTGTGTCTCTTGTAGGCAGCATATAGTCGAATCGTGTTTTTTTATCCAATCTGCTACTCTCTGTCTCTTTATTGGTGCATTTAGTCCATTTACATTCAGCGTAATTATTGACAGGTATGAGTTTAGTGCTGTCACTTTGGTGTCTTTTTTTTTTTTTTTTTATTGTACTTTAGATGAAGGTTTACAGAACAGATAGTTTCTCATTAAACAGTCAAGTACACATATTGTTTATGACATTGGTTAACAACCCCACAACATGTCAACACTCCATTCTCAACCTTGGAGGACCTTTTTTTTTTGGTGAAAATATACATAGCCAAAGTTACACCATTTCAAAAGTTTTTACATGTACAATTCAGTGACATTGATTACATTCTTCCAGTTGTGCTGCTATTCTCACTATCCTTTTCCAAATTATTCCATCACCATTACCTTCAACTCACTGCCCCCTAGGCTTCCCATCAAACCTTTTGAGTTGCTGTTGTCAATTTGATCTCATGTAGATAATTTTTCTTTTTTGTACCTTAGATGAAGGTTTGCAAAACAAATAGTTTCTCATTAAATGGTTAGTACACATATTGCCTGTGACAATGGTTAGCAACCCCACGACTTGTCAACACTGTCTCTTCTCAACCTTGGGTTTCCTGTCACCAGCTTTTGGTGTCTTTTTTTGTTTGTTGTTCACAGTTTCTTTGTTCCACTTAATTTTTTGTGCTGAGTCATTTTTCTTTGTGTATTTTCTTTTCATCTTTTTCATTGTTGTTGATTTTGTGTTTGCTGAGACTTTATATTTTTCTAGTTTTTTATTTTGACTTGCAGGATTGTTAGTTTTGTTTGTGGTTACCTAGATATTTACCCCTCTTTTTCTACGTTTATACCAGTCTTTTATTGCTTTATATCACCTTGACTTCCTCTCCATATGCAAAATCTATGTCTGCAGTTTTTAAGTCCCTCTTTTTTGTTTTAATGTTGTCATCTTTTACATATTGACATCTGTCTCCCTATTTTCAGTGTTTTAACTTTGATTTACTTTTGTGACTTCCCTATGTGGGTTGATAACGGGTTGCTCTGTCCTGTGTATTGAGGGCTGCTTCTCACTGGTTCTGGGTGGCCGTGTAGACTCTTTGGCACTGGGTCTCTCCCGGTGCGGAAAACGTGCCTCCTGAGCGTGGCCGCTTGCCTTCAGGTCTTTGTTGTAAGAGAGTCCACCAAAAACGTCTGACTACTCCGCCATCTTGTCCCCGCCTCTATTACCCGCGTTATTGAGAAAGATTATTGCTGAATATTTCAGTTAATGTTGTCATTTGATAGTTATAAGTGTGATCTTAGTTTTGGTAAACCCTTATTTCCTCCATACTCTGCTCTCTTAACCTGGGAGGCATATGTATCAGAATGGTATAATGCCTCTTAGGTGATTAAATAAAAAAGAAAGTAGTGATTATCTGAATCCTGTGTGGCTTCTTTTTAATCACAAATAATATACACAAAAACTTATGGATTGTTTTAGAATGCTGAAATTAGAAGAGACTTTACAGATTATTTAAATTCATCTGTACATTAATAGATGAGGAAACATGCTCAGTGTCCACATTAATAATAGTAGTAGTAATAGCAGCCATTATTTATGGGTCAGGACCTACCTTAAGCACTTTACCGTAGAGGAGTGAGAGTTCCTTCTGTGATTTGCTCTTTTTCCAGTTCTGTTCCCTAGTGTTCCCAAGAGATGTTTAATGAATATTGTGATTGTATTTGTTAAATCCTGTTTTATATATCAATTAAATAATTTTTACACCTGGGTCAGTTTCAGTCACCGTAATAAAATGCTGTTCTTATTATCCCTCTTTCCAGACAGGGCAGCACTAGAATGTAGTGGACTACACTCGGACTATGGAGGGGGCAGCCTAGGCTCAACTGGATCAGCAAAAATTTAGCTAGCCATGTGACCATGGGCGGGTTCCTCAGTGTAAAATGGAATAATTATACCTTATGGAGTGAGGTAATATATATAAACACATTTACCACAGTGCTCTGGTAATAGTAGGTGCTCAGTAAATGTTAGCTCTTTTTTGATCTGTATTTGTTAGCTTTTATGTGTTACCTGAATAAAGAATATTAATGATTTGGATATCATTCAATCTCTTACATCCTAGAAATAAGAGGAAAAAATAATAGGTTCTGTTCCATTCTGAGGTATGAGTAAGGGGCGGAGGGGTGAGGCTGCTTTTGTTTGTTTAGAGGGGAGGTATGCAGTGAAGGAAAGAAAGAGGGATGTGACATTTGCTGAAGGTAAATGGAGAGTTATTAAAGAAAATTTTACTTGAACTTAAGTCTGAGTATGCTCTGAGAAATAGTATTTTTTCATCTTTGAATAGGAAAGTGCTCTGATTTGTTATTTTTGTTTATCTGAGAAAGTCTTTATTTCTCCTTCACTTTTCAAAGATAGTTTTGCTGGATATGGAGTTCTAGGTTGATGGTTTTTTCTTTCAACACTTTAAATATTTCACTCAACTCTCTTCTTTCTTGCATGATTTTTAAAGAGAAGTCTGATGTATTTTTTCATTATTCCTTTATAGGTTAGGTAGTTTCTTTCTAGATTTTCTCTTTCTCTTTGATTTTCTGCAGTTTGAATATGATATGGCTAGGTGTAGGATTTTTGGTATTTATTGTGCTTTGTGTTCTCTGAAGCTTCCTGAATTTGTAGTTTGGTGTCTGTCAACAATTTTGGAAAATTCTCAGCCATTATTACTTCAAATATTTCCCTTCCTTTTTCTCTTCTTCTGGTATTCTCAGATATCCTGTGGGGCATTTTTGTTGTTGTGTTGTTTTGTTTTTCTCTTTGCTTTTCAGTTTGAGAAGTTTCTGTTAATGTATCTTCAAGCTCACTGATTATTTCTCAGCTGTGTTATCTTTCTACTGATGAGCCCATCAAAGGCATTCTTCAAAAAAATAGGGACAACGCTAGGAGCCCTAATACAGGGCATAAGCAGAATATGAACCGTGGGTAACAATGCACAAACACAGAAGAGAAGCTAGATAACTGGGAACTCCTAACAGTTAAATACTTACGCTCATCAAAAGACTTAGAAAGACAGTCTACAGACTGGGAAAAAATTTTTGGCTATGACAGATTTGATCAGCGTCTAATCTCTCAAATCTACAAGACACTGCAAAACCTCAACAACAAATAGACAAATAACACAATTAAAAAATGGGCAAAAGATACGAAGAGGCACTTTGCCAAAGAAGATATTCAGGCGGCTATCAGACACATGAAGAAATGCTCACAATCATTAGCCATTAGAGAAATGCAAATCAAAACTACAATGAGATACCACCTCATCCCAACAAGGCTAGCATTTATCCAAAAAAACAAAAAATAATCAATGTTGGAGAGGTTGTGGAGAGACTGGAACACTTATACACTGTTGGTAGAAATGTAAAATGGTGCAACCATTTTGGAAATCAATTTGGCGCTTCCTTAAAAAGCTAGAAATAGAAGTACCATACCATCCAGCAGTCCTGCTCCTTGGAATATATCCTAGAGAAATAAGAGCTGTCACACGAATTGACATATGCACACCCATGTTTACTGCAACACTGTTCACGATAGCAGAAAGATGGAAACAACCTAGGTGCCCATCAGCAGACAAATGGATAAACACATAATGGTATATTCACCCAATGGAATACTACATAACAATAAACAACAGCGATGAAGCCGTGAAACATAACATGGAGGAATCTGGAGGGCATTATGTTGAGTGAATTTAGTCAGTTCCAGAAGGACAAATATTGTATAAGACCACTATTATAAGAACTCAAGAAAAAGTTCAAACACAGAAGAAAACATTCTTTGATGGTTACAGGGGTGGGGAGGGATGGAGAGGGTTATTCACTAACTAGATAGTAGATAAGAATTATTTTAGGTGAAGAGAAGGACAGCACACACTACAGGGGAAGTCAGCACAACTGGACTAAACCAAAGCTAAGAAGTTTCCTGAATACAACCAAACACTTTGTGGGATGGAGTAGCAGGGGTAGGGGTCTGGGGACCCCGCTTTCAGGGGACATCTATGTCAATTGACATAACAAAGTTTATTAAGAAACTGTTCTGCTTCCTACTTTGGTGAGTGGCATCTAGGATCTTAAAAGCTAGCGAGCGGCCATCTAAGATGCATCAATTGCTCCCAACTCACCTGGAGTAAAGGTGAATGAAGATCACCATAGACACAAGGAAAGTATTATTAGCTTAAGAGACAGAAAGGACCACATAAACCAGAGACTCCATCATCCTGAGACCAGAACTATATGGTGCCCGGCTATCACCAATGACCACCCTGCCAGGGAACACAACAGAGTCCTGATGGAGCAGGATAAAAGTGGGGTGCAGAACTCAAATTCTAGTAAAAAGACCAGACTTAATGGTCTGACTGAGACTGGAGGATCCCCAGAAAGCATGGCCCCCGGACTCTCTGTCAACCCAGAGGTAAAACCATTCCCGAGGCCAACTCTTCAGACAAAGGTTAGATTGGACTATGGGACATAAAATGGTAACTTGTGAAGAGTGTGCTTCTTAGCTCAAGTAGATACATGAGACTAAATGGACAGCTTCTGTCCGGAGGTGAGAGGAGACGGCAGAGGGTCAGGACCTGGTTGAATGGACATGGGAAATCGAGTGGAAAGGAGGAGTGTACTGTCACAGTATATGGAGAGCAATTAGGGTCACATAACAATGTATGTATAAACTTTTGTATGAGAGACTAACTTGAATTGTAAACTTTCACTTAAAGTACAACAATAAAAAAAAATAAAATTAAAAAAATATAGAAATCTGAAAAAAAGCATTGTTCATTTCTTTTACAGTATTTTTGGTTTGCAGCTTTCCTTTTGATTCTTTGAGTTTCCATCTCTCTGCTTACATTACTCATGTATTCTTGCATGTTGTCTACTTGGTCATTAGAGCCCTTAGTATTTTAGTCATCGTCATTTAAAATTTTTGGCCTGGTAATTCCAAAATCTGTGCCACATCTGAGTTTGGTTCAGATGCTTACCTTGTCTTGTTGACTGTGGTTTTTGTATTTTAGCATGCCTTTTATTTTTTTGATGGAAACATGTTGTATAGTAGGGTACAGTAATTTCCCCTTAGGACAGGTCATTGTTAAGGAGAACAGAGCAGTATTTGAAAATATTTACTTTTCTCCTCCTCTGCTGGGAGGACAAGGGGATTTTTCTCTGTGTTTTACAGTGAGAACCTGGTGGGGCTCCTGGAGGTAAAATTCATGAAAATATGAGTAAGGTTGGGCCTCTAAGACTTTTTATCATTCAAGTGGGTCTAACTCCAGCAATTAGTCAATTACTCTTTAAGTATGCCTACCCATTGTGGTGGTTCTCTTATCATCCTGTCGATCACTCCAGTTTTTGGGGTGGTGGCTCGCCCTATGTCCTCAGTTCTCTGATGGATCTAAGAAGAGTTGATGATTTCTAGTATGTCAGCTTTTTTCTTGTTGTGAGGATGGGAATGATGTTTTCTAAGCAACCCCTTCCTAAAATTCCTTTCTATCTGGCTTCCCTGATAATGCTTTTTCCTTATCTCCCCAGTCTCTCTACCTACTGCTTCTCAGCCTTTTCTTGCTTAGCCTACTTTTTAAAGCTGTTTTTTCCCTAGGTTCTCTTGTCACTCTTAAATCTGGGCAAGCTCAGTTTGTACCCCTGGATCCATTTACTTTCTATGGGTTATGACATTTTTCTGCTGCTTTTTATCATCGGGTCCAAAACTGCACTTGGCTTCTTTCCTCCTGCTACATCATATACCTTTGTAAATGATACAGTTCTCTAGGACATAGAGTCTTCCTTGTCTCCTAATTCTAATTGGTTATTTCCTGTTGATTTTGTTTCCTAAATTTCCCCCAGTTCCATTTCCTTCTGTCCATCCCTACTGCCCCTTCCTTGGCCCAGGCCCTCATCATTTCTTGCCTGGATTATTGTAGTTTATTTATTAGACATCCTGCCTCTAATCTTGCTGCCCCCTTTCAGCCTATCTGCCACATGCTGTCAGATTTATCTAAAACACAAAATTGATCTGAGAGTTGCTCTGTGAATAGCATCCTGTTGCCTTCAGGGTAGATTTAAATTTCTTAGTATGGCATAAATGGCCCATCATGATTTGAGCCATACCCATTCCAGCTTTGTGTCAGGCCTTTTCCCCTATGTGAATGTCTTAGTCATCTAGTGCAGCTATAACAGAAATAGCACGAGTGGATGGTTTTAACGAAGAGAAATTTATTTCCTCACAGTCAAAGTAGGCTGAAAGTTCAAATTCAGGGCATCAGCTCCAGGGGAAGGCTTTGTCTCTTTTGGCCTTCTCATCAGTTTTCCCCCCAGACTAGGAGCTTCTTGGCACGGGGACCCTGGTCCAAAGGACGCGCTCTGCTCCCGGCACTGCTTTCTTGATGGTATGAGGTCCCCGGCACTGCTTTCTTGATGGTATGAGGTCCCCGTCTCTGCTCACTTCTGTCTTTTATATCTCAAGACACTGCCTCAGGATACAATCCAATGTTGTAGACTGAGTCCTGCCTTACTAACACAAGTGCTGCCCATCCTCCCTCAGTAATGTAACATCATAGAGGCAGGATTTACCACACATGGGAAAATCACACAATACCGGGAATCATGGCCCAGCCAAATTGATACACACATTTTTGGGGGGACATAATTCGATCCATGACAGTGAATGAGCTGCTATAGTTGTACCCATCTACTTGCAGTTCTTCATGGATCAGTTTTCCCTCATCCGTGTGCTTTTCCATGTGTACCTTTTATATGGATTTGTTAGACCTTCAAAATGCAGCTTGTTCCCCCCTGACAACTCCCCTTTCCCCTGCTTCTTTCCCATGTTCCCATGGTGCTCTGGGCCATACCTCTATCATTAGCACTTTGTACACTCAGTTGTAATACAGTCTTTACTTGTCTGCCCTATAACACCATGTACTGCTCAAGGCTAGCGGCTGTGCCTCTCATTGCTCCAACCTACTATACAAAAAAGAAACACTAGGTCTTTTTTTTTTTTTTTTTTTTCCTTTAACTAATTTGGTAGTTTAATATTTAAAGTGAATTTGCAATCGATGCTAAAAGTTTGCTTCTAAAGATTGAGCTTGCATCAAAAGACTTCACCAAAAGAGTAAAAAGACAGCCTACAGACTGTGGAAAATCTTTGGCTACAACAAATCCGATCCGCGTCTAATCTCTAAAATCTACAAGATACTGCAAAACCTCAACAACAAAAAGACAATAACCCAATTAAAAAATGGGCAAAGTATATGAACAGACACTTCACCAAAGATGATGTTCAGGTGGCTAACAGACACATGAAGAAATGCTCACGATCATTAGCCATTAGAGAAATGCAGATCAAAACTACAATGAGATATCATCTCACCCCAGCAAGGCTAGCATTAATCCATAAAACACAAAATAATAAATGCTGGAGAGGTTGTGGAGAGACTAGAACACTTATACACTGTTGTTGGGAATGTAAAACGGTACAGCCACTTTGGAAATTGATTTGGTGCTTCCTTAAAAAGCTAGAAATAGAAGTGCCATACGATCCAGCTATCCCACTCCTTGGATTATATTCTAGAGAAGTAAGAGCCGTCACATGAATAGATACATGTACACCTGTGTTCATCGCAGCACTGTTCACAATAGCAAAAAGATGGAAGCAACCTAGGTGCCCATCAGTGGACGAATGGATAAACAAATTACGGTATATCCACACAATGGAATATTACGCAACAAAAAAGAACAACAATGAAGCTGTTAAACATCATATAACATGGTGGAAGCTGGAACTTATTATGCTGAGTGAATTTAGTCAGTCACAGAAGGACAAATACTATATAAGACCACTATTATAAGAACTCAAGAAAAGGTTTAAACACAGAAGAAAACATTCTTTGATGGTTACAGGGGTGGGGAGGGAGGGTGAGGGTTATTCACTAACTAGATAGTAGATAAGAATCATCTTAGGTGAAGGGAAGGACAGCACACACTACAGGGGAAGCCAGCACAACTGGATTAAACCAAAGCTAAGAAGTTTCCTCAGTACAATCAAATACTTTGAGAGACAGAGTATCAGGGATGTGGTGTCTGGGGACCATGCTTTCAGGGGACATCTATGTCAATTGGCATAACAAACCTTATTAAGAAAATGTTCTGCATCCGTCTTTGGTGAGTGGCGTCTGGGGTCTTAAAAGCTTGCAAGCGGCCATCTAAGATGCATTAGTTGGTCCCAACCACTTGGAGTAAAGGAGAGCGAAGAACACCAAAGACACAAGTAAAGTATTAGCCCAAGACAGAAAGGGCCACATAAACCAGAGACTTCATCAGCCTGAGATCAGAAGAACTAGATGGTGCCCGGCTACCACCAATGACCACCCTGACAGGGAACACAACAGAGGGTCCCTGATGGAGCAGTAGAACGATGTGATGCAGAACTCAAATTCTAGTAAGAAGACCAGACTTAATGGTCTGACTGAGACTGGAGGTGCCCCGGAAAGCATGGCCCCTGGTCTCTCCATCAGCCCAGAACTAAAACAATTTCCGAGGCCAACTCTTCAGACAGGGATTGGACTGGACTGTGGGACATAAAGTGATACTCGTGAAGAGTGTGCCTCTGAGTCAAGTAGATACAAGAGACCAAAGGGGCAGCTTCTGTACAGAGGTGAGATGAGGAGGCAGAGAGAGGAGTGTGTTGAATGGTCATGGGGAATCAGGGGCAGAAAGGAGGAGTGTGCTGTTGCAGAGTGGGGTGAGCAATTAGGGTCTCATAACAATGTATGCAAAAAAAAAAAAAAAATTTTGTGTGGGAGACTACCTTGAAATGTAAACTTCATTTAATTATAACAATTAAAAAAAAAAAATTGAGCTTGATGAACTAGATGCCTGAATATTATTAAAGTGAGGTTATATTAAAAGCTTGCAAAGTTATTCATTCATTTTAAAGGGAGATTTTCTTTTCTTTTTTGTAGCTATAATGATCCAGCTTTTTATGAAGAGTGCAAAATGGAATACCTGAAAGAAAGGGAAGAATTCAGAAAAACCGGAATTCCTGCCAAGAAAAGGCTACAGAAGCTTCCCACAAGCATGTAGGCAAATATTTAAATGACATTCAGGAATTCTAGTATTTACAGAAGGCACAATCACTCTATTAACGGAATCAAGGAAGTGTTTTTTGCTTTATCCTAAATTATGGAAATGTTAATTTTGTCTGAAATAAAGTTTGTTTTTTTATTTCAAAAATTCCAGTTTATTAATGGGCTAGGAGTAATTAGTGAAATGGGATACGGTTTTCCTGATCATTCTGGATTTTTAATAGATTTTTCCAGAACCATAGTTCTACAACAGTGATGCTAATTCTTAGAGTTCCATGTTGACCTTATAGTATTCTCTTCCATTGTATAGGCTATTCACAGAAACCAAACCTAAAGGAAAGCAGGAATGGACGGCCTTCAGAGGTGCTAATAACTAGACAGTACAGCAGAGTGGTGAAATCAAATCCTCCCTGCTTCTACCACTTCTTTAGCTATGCAACCATGGATTAAGAGTCTCACATAGTTGTAAGGGTTTACTGAGTATTGCAGGTAAGTTAAGTGTATAGAACAGTGCCTCAGACATGGTAAATGCTCTTTGTTAGTCATTATTAGTAATAGTAAAGCCTTATTTAGAAACATAAATAAGGAGATAAGTACTTACATGAATTAATTTTACTTACATCTTTGCATTATGATGTTCCTTGACCTGCTAACTTGGCTACTGAAAATGTTTTAACCTTTCATTTTAAAAGGTCTTCTTCATAAACATGAATTACCATTTTGTAACACACTAATGGTCTCAGGAGCTAGTATAAAAAATTTGTCCCAGTGTAGCAGTTAAAAGTTGCTCTTTTTTCCCCATTAACTCACATTCACCACAGCTATTATACCTGATTCTAACCAGTTTCAAAATTGGTAAATCTTACGCGTATTTACACAGTCCTCATTAAAATCACAGAAATTACTGCACACTAGGACAAGATTTAACTTTGGCCCCATTCCCATGAAATAGATCTGATTATTTTTTATAAAAAACTTAGTTGAAGCAAATAAGACCCTAAAGGACCAATGGCTGTTCAAGTTCCACATTTTACTTAGTGAATCCCTCAAAAAACTACTTATTCGAAATAGAAACCACATTTTCCCATGTCACAGAGCAAAAGGAGGAAGATTACTACAACAGACAAAAGCAAAGTAAATACAGAAAGCTAGAGACCATGTAGCATAGGGGCACACAAGTCTGTACTCCTGTTGGCCTTTTGGTATTGGTGTATTTCCTGGAACACAGGACCTTAGTTCTTGTTTTTAATGATGGTCTAGATGAAGAAGACCAAAAAAGTTACTTTTTAGAAGCTAGGGAACTATATGATCTGTCACTATTTTACAATTTAGATTAAAATCAAAGGGACCCTCTTCAATTTTATGTGGAATGTCACTTTCCCCATAGGCACTAGACTATTAGGTTATGTAGCATGATGTATTCATACCTCTTTATCATATCAAAAACAAAACCACTCAACATAGTTTTCAGAATACCCACCCATCTATACTTGCGTCTACTTCTCTGACTTGTGTGTATGCCTCAGATGTGTCATACTTGCTTATTTGTGCCTCTGCTTAGATTATTCCCTATTAAGTGGCAATCCACAGGTTTTCTACCCCTGAAGATCTACCTTCTCCAGGTAGCCTTTCTGGATAAGATCTGGATAAGTCTTTGATTTCCCCCCTATTTTTGTGTTCTAATTTTTCCCACATAGGTATGTTCTTGCTGTACTTGTGAATTCAGTTCCTCAATAAAAAGTTGTCCTTTTAGAGAAGATGTAAATATTGTTTTAGCTAATAAGGGATCAAAAGGAATAGGTGGCTTTTTTGTTGTTAAGCTATCTTTCTGTTCATTCTGTTGAGTTATGGATGTGTTATCACTATAAAAAGAAATCTGAAGATTAGAGAGATTCAAGGGAATCTCTTTGGAGCGAGTCTTAGCTAGTATGGAAGAGGTCTACATAAATGTTTCAATTTTAAACCGATTTTAAGGTGTACTGAGAGACCACTCATTTATTTTTTAATCTTAGTACCTAAGAGTGTACATTCAGAAATTTCTGATGGGGGTAAAAATTTTTTTGGTTAACCTTTTCTTACTAAAGAGTCTTACATGTTTATTAGCACTTAAACTGTGAAGAACATTCAACCACTGACTTTCTAGCATACCTGTTTGATAGGTATTATTACTGTTGTTTAGATGGAAAAGCTTTTCCCCAAAGGAAGTTGGTTTAAAGATTAGCAAGACAAATGTCTGTTATATGAATCAAATTAACAACTAAAATTTTAGTGCTTGACCTTGGAATACACAGGCAAGGACAATATTTCACACCCACTTCAATTTCAAACAAAAATAATTTATTTTAATGAAACAGTTCTTCGCATTGTTCAAAACATTAATCAAGACATTATCTCGTAAGACTTAATTTTCTTTACAAAGGAAAATTTCCAATTTGGTTTAAAAAAAAGGCAAACCAGTAAGCTACGTTGGAGATTAGATATAATATACAGCCTATGCAGCCACATGAGAAATAGTTTCTGCTGCTTTGTTGTTACACAGGTAGTTGCTTCTTTCAGCTAAAGCCTGAAGCCTGGTATTTGTTTTATGCATATTGAGTTTTGTTCTATTAGTTGGCAAGAGATTGTACTCCCTTGAGTCAGCTGTGTTCATTGGTCAGAATAAATTCCAGCATCTGACACCAATTCCATTAATCACAGATGAGCTTGAATAAGATAATAGAAAGACGAAAATATCTGGTGAACAGTGAGGACTGTTTATGTATGTATGCTACTCAGTAATACAGCAGAAGAGATTTGAGATACTGTTTTGAGTTCAAGAGATAGGAAACTGTCTATCAAAAAGAATAAAGGCCCCCTACATGAAACACTTCATGCCCAGGCGAAAGGTATATGAAGCAAGTAATACATTATATTGTTAATATTCTTAATACCTCCACCCTGAAGTTTAGATTCCCCCATAAATTTCCATGTGAAGCCATTTCTGTTATTTCCTTACTTGTTTATAAATGATAGGCGTAGAATGAAAGATTTGGGACATTTCATGATTGTACTATATCAGTATGGTACAAAATTTGATTTCTAGAATTAAAATTCCTAATTCAATTAATTAAAAATCACCTACATGAGTAAAATTTTGTATTTCAAAATAAAGCCCAGTATTTGTAAGCCGTTCTATAACCAGCTACAGTCCCTCTGGAGAAGATGACTTTATACAGTTAGACACATATATTTAGATTTTCATTGTGGACCACTGAAGGGACAGAGCAGAGTGAAATCTTTGTTAATTTTTCTGCTTCTAATTGGATGTATAAGTTTATAATAATTTATTCACACAACACAGTTTTATAACTATTCCATCATATTTTTCAATTATGACTTGAAGGATGTACTGGGACAAAGTTGACTTCCATGATCAAGTGCTTTTGAGTCTTAGAAATCAAATTGCAGTTCTAAAACTATTAACAAACAATATTGTGATTAAGAAGCAATTTTAAATGTTAAACACAATGGCATATAGAGATGGAATAACCTAGATACTATTATTCCACTGTAATATTTTTCCTATCTTTATGTATCATAAGGTCAGCAGAAATAAACCTATTCACATTGCCCTTTACTTTCATGCAGTTTGAAACAACCTACACGAGTCCATAGATTGACCTCGTTGAGTATTTTTATAAATGAATATATTTAGGCATATCACACGCTTTGTAAAGCCAGTCTAAAAACCTCCAATTCCATTCTTTATCTGAGAGGCTGAAATTCAGAACAATTGTAATCAAAGGAAAAAACAGTCTTTTTGAAACACCTTAAGTAATTTATTAGCATTTATCTGATTCTTTGCCAGAATGTGGAGCTGGAGGGTATTCAAAATTAATCACATAATTATGATACAGTATGTGCAAATGTATATATACTGAAAAATTGCAAAATTTTAATCAAAATCCACTTTCACTTTGTTAAATAATTTCTTGGGGAGAACCAATGAGGGAGATACAGCATCCTTTTGGCCAAATCATGAATCTCTTCAGAATTAACTCTTATAAAGGCAGTTTTGATTATGTTGATCCAAGTAATGCAGTGGTGGCAGGTTGGGTAAAGGCAAAATTTTGCTTCTAGTTTCTCCAAATGCTGTCTCACTTGATTTAGGAGGACTTGGGAACACCCAAGAATTATCTTCCAGGGAATTTCTGCCATAGGAGTTGTGTTCCTGAAAGTTTGTACCATCACAGGGAATGGTTCTCTCATTATCTGTCCATGATTGGAGAATTGCCTTCTCTGATAAAATCTTTGTATCGCCTGGCAGAGGAGAAGATGTGGCATGAGAAAGGGCTTTGCCATTTGGTGAGAGAGGAGGATGTCTTTTGTACGTTGCAGTAAAATTTGTCAAGTGCAGTTTTGTGCTGTCTCTCCCAAGGTCTTCAACACATCCTACCGGGGCACAGGCTAAAAGGAAAGCACAGGCTAGATGTCAGTTTTCAAGGTATTTGTGATCATAAAACACTGTAACACTTCATTAATTTGGATGACTGAAGCACTGTAAACTGGAAGTTCTAATCCTGGATCAGCTATTTACTGACACTGTGGCTTTAGGTAAGTCACTTAACTGTTCCAATTGTCACTCTCCTCATCTGTAAAGTGGGTTCAGGTATTCCTGTCTCACCTATATCAAAGAGCACTAAGGAGGAATGAAGAATTTCATTTAATGGTTGAAAACTAAGTTAAAATACAAGTAAAGATCCTATTCTTGGCTTTTATCATGGCTCAGAGAAGACTTGAGGACTGTTCACGTGTCAGTGGGGATTAAGAAGGTTGTTGTTCTTAAGTTATAATATTTTTTAGCTAAATATAGTATTCTTTTCCTTAGTCAAACCTTTTATCCATAGGTGGTCCAGAAATACATTTATTTCACAAATAATTACATTATGTTGTGAATTGGTAAGACCCAAATGAAATTTTATAGAAGTTTTAATGTATATTCAAAGGCTTTTGTGGATAAAGATAGTTCAAATAAAAGCTTTAAAATAATTCTGTTTCCTGTAAAGATATATAAATAATTAATGTAAATTCTGTTCTGGTCACAATACAGGTCAACTGGAAAAAAAGTAAAAAAATGTGTTTAGTACACATGCACTGGCTAAGAAAACTAAGACTGCTCTAAATCTATTATTTAGTCATAAGCCAGCATAATGGTAGTGTAAGTTTTTTCTCCCCATTCAGCTTAACCTACCAGGGTGGGAAAGATAAATTAAGTTCAAGAAAGATGCCAAGTGCAACTAAGGCTGGACTCTGTGTGGTTTTATAAGAAACAAGTTGAACCACATTATAATACCTCATTGGCTTCTCCTGGGAGGTGGAGATGGGCAGGGGAGGGTTGGAAATAACAGTGTTCAGCTTCTGGATAAAGGTGGTATGTAGGTCAGGGAAGGAAGGTAATCTAGTATAGCAATGAGCTCTGTGGTGAGTAGTTATGACCTTGAGCCTGCCGATGTTCATGAAAATGCGCTTAGGAAACTTAACGGTCCAAAGCACTAGAAGATGTATCACTCACCAGCTTGGAAGGGACAAAACAATGAGTTATTTCCAAGTATGGAAAAAGCATTTTTCCTCATATTTATTCCATAAGCAAATAGCCACACTAAAAAACTCCATGTAAAATTACCCTGAGTCTCTATTAAGAAGTTTTAATTTCACCATCAACTTATGGTCTCCTCAGACAGAATCCTGACCACTGGGAAATTCAAACTTAACCAGAAAGTAAGCTACCTGTTACCTGTTGCCATTGGGTCAAAATTCCGACCCACAGTGACCTGTAAGACAGAGCAGAACTGCCCCATAGGGCATCCAGGGAGCGGCTAGTGTATTCAAAGTGCCAACCTTCTGGTTAGCAGCCATCGCTCTCTCAACCACTGCGCCTGCTAAAACACCACAGTATGTTGTCTGATTCGTAAGTAACTCTCCAGAAACGTCAAGGAATATAGCCCCTATTCTGAATCATTTTCTTTCCCAATATGTAACATTTTCCTGTAACATATTTATAAACACAATTGGGTAGTGATTATTTTTCATAAAAAGTCACATTTGTTTAAAAAGTAAATTTTAGGGCACTCAAATTTGTATTACACAACTTTTGAGATAGATACCCATTATGCAATTTGAGGTAAAAATGCACTAATTTTTCTTTGAGATATAAAAATAGCTCTGACAACGTACACACAACTTGTTAGACAAAACTCAAGAATTTTGATCAGTTAAGCAGTTCACTATGAAAGGCAAAGCCCTGAAAATTCTGTTGGGTAGAAGGGGATGGGGAGAAAGCAACTTGTCTCTGTTCTAAACAATGTCACTTTTATGGAAAGAACAATTAAGTTTGCAAATGTCTGGTTAAAAAAACAACCCAACCAAAAAAATCAAAATTATTATTTTTTAAACAGTTTAAAAAGGTAGGTCTTTGGTGTATTCTGTAGCCCTGGAATGAAAAACAGCATTTGGTGTCTTTTTTTTTTTTGTAATATATGAAGTAGTTGTGGTTAAAGGTCAACGAGAGCAAACTTAACACCTCAGCCTTATACACATAAGCAACACCTGGCTGAGAAAGAAGCCACAAGGGGAAAGAATACAGTACTGAGAGAAAACACATCAGCAACACCTTTATGTGCGAAGCTGACCAGTGTGAGACTGAAGCCAAAGCAGAGAATAGGTAGGCTGGGAACTTACTACATATACTTTGGTTTATCAAACTCATCTGATGAGATTTTGATAAGATACAATAGCTAGTTGCTTTTCAAACAGTTTGGCTGGAATCAGTGGTTTCCGGCAAACAGTGACTTGCCTTTCTTGATTGCAGTTGGGGTTTTCAGTTTTCTCAGTAGTTGAGCTTGTACTTGAGTCACCAGATGTAAATTAGACATTTCTCTCTTCAGTTCCCAGTATGCATGCTGCATATTATCACTGAAATACAGATTTCCAAAAAAATGGTCATTATTCTCTTTGTGGACAGAAGGGAACAACTTTAAAAGAGAAATAAGCAGATCTGTATTTCTGCTAAAATTAATTTTGAGATTATACATTAAAAATTCCTCATTAAATAATTTAACTGAACATTTAATTAGGGCATTAAAATAAGTGAAAAGATCTCCTAAGAATATAACTTGTCCTTCTGATCTCTAGCAATTACGTGCACTGTATTAAACAGAAGGGTATTATAAAAGAAAATTTCTAACCAACAAGAGTTTCTTCTAGATTTCTTCTCAGAATTGAGATTTTTTTTTGTAGCCTAGTATGTACAGTGGTTTAAATATAATTAATAGGAAGAAATATGCTCCTTACTTGCAAATCCGATCAAGAATAAAGTTACACTCATTCATGTATGACTTTAAATCTGTGTTTATCTCCTAATCATTCCCTTTTGATGATGTGAATTAAAACAATATGTCAATTGGTAAATGTATACCCAAGCCCACATTAAAATAAACTTAGGTTTCATACATTACATTCTTTTATGTTTGACTGGGCTGTCTCATATTGTTGGTTCTAAACCAATGTGACATGACAGCTCCAGACATGAAGAGCCAGATGATTTCCTGGTAAGGGAAAAGAAGCTAGAAAGGGAAGATTCAGTGAAACAGAAGTAAAAACTTCACAAATGCATGTAATATTTTTATAACAAAGTATTTTAACTCAATTATCTGAGAAACTATAAATGAGGTACTTTAAACCTAATGTTTACAGGTTTCAGTTTTCCATTTTAAACATATTGTTATATTCATGATTTTCTTCTTTTTAGGCTCTCAGTTGCCAGCTCTGTGAATTGAAATCTTCAACATATTATTTGCAGAAGAATGCATAAAATACTAAATGTAGGAATAATGAATCTAATAGCATTCAAACAATCATTATTACCTCTTAAAGATAGTGTATTTTTAGTAGTATAGAAATCAAATTACACAAACATATATGGCCTCATACTTAAATTTGTGCTTAACCATAAACAAAAACCTTTAAACAGACGTCAAGGGGATAACATCCCTGATATCTAATATCTATCCTACTCTAATTAAGGAAGCAACAGGTACATTCAAAAACTGAATTATTCTAAATTATGTAAAGTTAAATACCTTTATTTTGGGGGGGGGGTGAAAATATTTCCATTCCACTCGGACTAATTCTTTCAAAAGCAGCAGCAGAATAAACTCTATACTCTGCTTTTACAAACATTGGGGTGTTTTTTTTTTTTTTTTTTTTTTTTTTGCTGTTTGGGAAGATTAGTCTCATTTTAGTGTATTAAAAAATCACAGGGGTTTTTGCAGGTTTCTGATAGGTGGGAAGTCATTACTTCACAAAAATTAGTTAACCACCTTTGTTTTGCCAGTAAACATTTGAGATGTTTGCTACAATGAATGTTTCATATAGGAACCTGTCTTAAGTGTGAAGAGAGTTGTTGGCTCCTGGTGCAACTCTGGGCATTCGATATGCTTTCCAAAGAGTTACTCATACTACAGAGCAGTAAGTGTAAACACTGTACACGTGCTAATTCAGGTGGGCAGTCATGATATCAATAATACAGTTTAAAAATAGTTGGTTTTATTATTATTGGCATGAGACAGTAAATTAGTATCTGACTTAGAGAAAAGAAAAGCAAATGCTGAAGACAGTACATGGGCACTGAAATAACAAACGCATCTAAGAATTACTTCATAGATAGCTAGGCATGTAAAATAAAAGAACCAATTACAATAGAGATGTTAAAGCAGTGTACAATACATTTTCCAATTCAATTTAATGAAGACTGCTTATAAATTCGGTTAAACTGAAGACTAGATCTTTTTTCTATTGTCTTTAATGTCACCTGAATTGAAAACTACAGAGATAAAAATCTAAAATTATCACTAAGTCTAAGCTCTCCCTCTTGTGGATAAAAAAGTAATGGCAGTTAGTGAAATTTTACAGACCATAATAAAATTTTAGTCTTCAAGGTTCTGATAGTATGTAAGAATTTATTTTTAATTCTACCTACTTAAGTAAAATATTTAAACCACTGTTTGAGATTGGAAAAGGCAAGTTTTCATCCCACACATATTTAGCAGGTTTCAAACTAGCCTTCTTTACTTATCTAGGTATTTATCTAGATATTTTTGAGACTATCTGTAAACTGCCCCCTCATGCCCTCTCCCCTCAGTCTCCGTTCCCCATACAAGCAAAATCTTACTACAACACACACAGTAAGTTATGAGATATAAGTATGAAAGTGTAAGTTGTCTATAAGGAACTTATAAAACACTTGAAATTTTTTTAAATCTAACACTAAAGCATCCCAAATGAGAACCCTAAAAATTAAAACAGATAAAATAGGAAAAAAAATGATAGTTGAGCATTTTATTGCATGCTAGGCAGGTCACCCAGATTCTCACACCACCTTGGCAGACTGGGTAACTTCACTGTATGCATGAGGAAATAGGTTCAGGAGGAGAAGTTACTTTATCATGTTGTTGCTCAGAGCTGTCCTTCAGTTATCCAGTCTAATAACCGCTGATGCCTGCCATTTAGATAGCATCATCATACACTGACCAAGCATCTGTAATACACTGAACTGCCAGCACGACCTTTTCAGCCCCAGAATAAGATTTCACATCTCTAAAAGTTATACGTAATGAAATCTGCTTATTCACATTTCAAGTAGTACACGTCCAACTTACAAAGAAAAGCTGTGTAAAAGCCCAGTTTTCTTAACTGACACTAGACATTTTACTCTTTTTAACATTCACTGAAGTGAATATTCACTGTATTAGAAAAATCTACTTAACTGAGTTTCTACTTCAGCTATACATATTTTTATTTAACTTTTATAGTTACTGAACTATTACATTCCCCCAGAGGAACTACCATTAAGGTATGGGTTATTCATAGCCAAGAGTTATAGACTTAGAAACGCATGTTTTGACAACTGTGACTTTCTCAAACTAGTGGTTTTCAAAGCTGTTTGACTACAAGGCACAGCAAGGAAACATTACAACACAAAGAACAAGTTAGAAGATCTAGTGAATACATGTGATGCACTCTGGTATGTTCTACTTTGTTCTATGTTTTAAAAAAACACACAAAATTTCATAACTAAGGGAACACAGCTCAGTTTGAAAAACACTAAACCTGTGTTTTAATAAGCCATCTGTAACATAGTTCCACAATATAAGTTTACAGATGATGAACAAAATAAACACAGTAACTCCATACCTATATCTGGTTTAAGAATAGCAACCAATAATAAAAACTAACAACAAAAACAGTACACTGGCAAGACACTGGCCAAATCTCTAACAGGCAGAGTACTGTTAAATAATGCTTTACGTGGTGCATATCATATAAAAGTTCTCCAGTAATTAAAAAATTCACTCTGTCTTAAGGAGACAATACAGTAGTACCTCATGTGCCTGGCAATATGATGGAAGAAATTAAAAAAAAAAAAAAAAAGTGTTCCAAAAGGGGAAGTTTTCCAAATAACTTAAAAGTAATCCTTAAAAACATCTAAACTTTCATCATCTGGGTGTCCCCATTTAAAAGTGAATGAAGTATTTTATAAAGAAAGATAAGACACAATATAAACTAAAACCAGGTATAAATGACAAGGTAAAGAAAAAAAAGACAAAATGTAGTCAGAAATAAGGCTAACATTAAAATACATGATACAAAGTTTGCTAAGAATAGGCCATAAATTTAGTTATAAAGTTCTCTAGTTGCTAATGAGAAGAGGGAAACCTAGTAAGTTATGCAATTCACACCGCCTACATAAGAAATGCAAATCAATGTGCAAAAACCCCAGAAGTATACTTGAGCACTAGGGGAGCCATTACGACACACTTCAGTTACACAGTTACACCATGCTCAGGGTATGGCTTTAACATACAGTAATTTTTAGAGAACTTTTAGAAAATGATTTCTCTCCGCTGATGCCCTGATA
Organism: Dugong dugon; assembly: GCA_030035585.1. Lineage (NCBI taxonomy): Eukaryota > Metazoa > Chordata > Mammalia > Sirenia > Dugongidae > Dugong > Dugong dugon. Next base: position 11,325,223 of record CM057480.1, on the reverse strand, counting down.
TAATGAGCTTTAGAGTATTCAAGATCGCAAATGAAGTCACAATTCTAGCTCTGTACAAGTATTGTTAGTCTGAGTATTCAAGATCGCAAATGAAGTCACAATTCTAGCTCTGTACAAGTATTGTTAGTCTGAGTATTCAAGATCGCAAATGAAGTCACAATTCTAGCTCTGTACAAGTATTGTTAGTCTGAAAAAAGCCACCTTTCCTATTTTTTTTTCCTTCAAAAGCTCAGTTTTGATCAATGCTACAATCTAAATGTGCCCTCTAAAAAACCCCAGTGTAGCTAAATGAAATGACTAACTGCTTGTATAAGGGCACACCTATCAAAAATAATGATTTCAGTTTCTTAAGAACTGAATCTGTAGATTTTCTGGATATTGTCTTCTGTCTGCTGCTAAACCCATCTACTGGGTTTTAATTTCAGTTACTATATTTTTCAGTCATAGAACCCCTACTGGTTCTTTACTTTCCAATTCTCTCAAAATCCTCAATCTTGTTTTTTTTTTTTAATCATCTCCGTGAAACATAGAAAGAATAGCTTTTTTTTTTTTAAGTAAGTGAACTATATAACATCAATATCTCATGCCTTTTTTTGATATATCTCTATCATCCTTTGCTGGTTTTTGTCTATGCTGTCTTGTCTCCTAACAGTCCTTCTTACTTTTGGTTGAATGTGCGAGGCTTAAAATATTATTTTCTTCCAGGGAGTATTTACTTTTGCTTTGGCTATATACTTGGGAACATTAACACTTTGGAATCACTTTAATTCTATGTGAGAGATTGAGATGATGAGATACTAAGCTGTACTGTACTGGCAGGCCTAGTTCCAATTCATGCTTGTCCTAAGGTGCAGCCCTTCAGGGTTCCAACCTAATGGGAGGTGATTTCACCAAGGCCAACTCCCTGCCCGTGGCACTAGATTCCAATCCCTGTTCACCTAGCCCATTTTGAGACTGTCAAAAAGCACCCTTTCAAAACTCAGCAAATGCTTCCAGGGGAAAACAGCCTCAAAAAACTGGGTTTACCTCCTTGGGTTTTAATCCTCCCTTAAATCCTAGCCTATAAATTCTTCACTATCTTGTAAATTACCTGATGACTTCAAACAGATAGTTTTTTGGAGGGTGATCAGCTTTTAAAGTTATTCTCAGTGAGACTGTTGATCAAAATTAAAATAATCCCCACATAAGTGGGAGAAATCTCATTCTACATCATGTACTTCTCATACACAACACAGCCCCTTTATCTGACCAACTCTGATTCTAACATATTTATGTGTTCCCTCCCTCTTTCCAAAATGATTTAAAGTACCTTATAAAATTGACAAATATAGCAAAATTAGTAAGATACCTAGGTTAACTGGAGAAAAGAAGATATGCTTAAATGATATCACATGGGTCACAGAACTTTTATAATTTGAGATGACAAGCAAGTCCTTTAAGGCAAAAATCTTCCTTCTCTACAACCTTGAGAAATAGCTTACACAGACATTGTACTAGACACTTGGTTTTTTTTGTTTTTTAAAAAAGGATAAACTTCCTTGCTGTAAAAGTTGAAGGCATAAGTGAAGTACAGTTCAAATGGCAGAGTTGAGTAGTTCTGACAGAGACTGTATGGTCCACAAAGCCCAAAACATTTACTAGCTGGCCCTTTATGAGAGAAAGCTTGCCAACTGCTCATATTCAAGAATGGCTGGATATTATTTTCACAAATTGTCTTCCTTACTTGATCATTTCTCCCAAGTCTGGTTTTGAAAGGTAGGAGACAATTCACATTATTTACTTAGGTCAATAAACTTTGGAAGCCAAATGATCAAACAGAAGGTTTAACAATAAAGTCAAATCTGTTTAGTTTTCACTGGATGGAGGGTATCACTGGATGGAGGGTATCTGCATCGAGAGGCCATGCTAATACAACAGAAACAACATTATCAGATAAATTTAAAGCACAGAACTTAAGTAACTTAAGTAAATATGATACGTTTGAGAAAAAAAGGTTGAAGTAAAGTACATGAAATCTGATAGCTACTTTTGTTTTTACCATAAGAGGACAGTTCATGCTTTACAAAAGACTAACTGTTCAAATTTGCCCTTAAGATAGGGATATTACTGGAATGGATAATTCTTTTTTTTTCCCTTTTGTGCTTTAGGTGAAAGTTTATAGCACAAATTAGCTTCTCATTCAAAAGTTTATATACAAATTGTTTTGTGACGTTGGTTGCAATCCCTGCAATGTGTCAGCGCTCTCCCCCTTTCCCCTTTCCACCCCAGGCTCCTCATGTCCATTCATCCAGTTCTCCAGTCCCTTCCTGCCTTCTCCTCTCTGCTTCTGGGTAGGTGGTGTCCATTTGGTCTCGTATACTTGACTGAACTAAGAAGCACGTTCCTCACGTGTTGTTATTTTATAGGTCTGTCTAATCTTTGGCTGAAAAGTAGACTTGGGGAGTAGCTTCAGTTCTGAGTTAGAAGGGTATCCAGGGGCCACAGTCTCAGGGGTTCCTCCAGTCTCTGTCAGATTAGTAAGTCTGGTCTTTTTTTTGTGAATTTGAATTTTGTTCTACATTTTTCTCCCCCTCTGTCCGGAACCCTCTATTGTGATCCCTGTCAAAGCAGTTGGTGGTAGTCTCCAGGTACCATCTAGTTCTTCTGGGCTCAGGCTGGTGGAGGCTGTGGTTCATTTGGTCCATCAGTCCTTTGGACTAAAATTTTCCTTGTGTCTTTGGTTTTCTTCTGGAATGTACAATTCTTTAAGCACAAAATCAGGATTTCTTACAGAATACCTCTACATACCTAGCTTTTTAAAATTATATTTAAAATATTACCAGATGTTCAAAATTTTTGTTTAAGGCATCACATATGGGGTTTTCTACTAATAAAGTTCAAGCTTGTTGTTAATAGGTTAAACTTTTTTTAAAATATATGATGGTCAAAGATTACATTCAGTATCCATTCTTCTTTTTTTCAAGATAAAATCATAACAGAAACCTAAGTACCTACACAAAGTGGCCTGCAGAAGAAGAAAACATGTATTTTTGTTTAATGGTGAAGAATGGTCATACCTTGAAATGCTTAGTCTTTGAAGATCCCTGCTCTTCAGACTGTCTTCTTGAGATAGATCCTGTCATTTGTTTAAAAAAAAAAAAAAAAAAACTTAAAATATTGTAATTGTTATATTACATTCTATTTATTTTCAAGAATTTATTGCCAGAGATGTTTTCAGCTTTTACAGAATACATCTGTAATTCTGCAGCGTAAGACTAGATTTTTTTTTCAATTTCACTGAAATACCTACAACCTGTATCAGATATTTCTAAATTACTTCCAATTATTTAAAGACATTAATGCTTTAGTTTTATTTAAAAATAAAACTGTTCCCATGAAAAAGAATTTGGAGTCTCATATATTATTTCTGAGGATACCAATCTGAAATCTGTATTCAATCACAGTAAAAACTTTCTTCTCAAATTACTGTTTTTTTCAAGATACAGATGAAGGAATTCCATGAGAAATGGAAGTGTATTGGTATTTCACTCTTTTTTTTTTTTTTTTTACAAAAAAGAGCCAAAGTTTACAGGTTACTGTAACTTTCCTCCTTCCACACAGACAACAAAATAACTTGCTATGAATTCTAATTCACCATTTGCAAGGACTTCATAAAGTCCTTGTATACTTTTAAGTGTTAGTAGTTTAGGTGGTAGATACGACAGAAAGAACCTATAAAGGGTATTTAAATGTGGACTTAATATATTTAAGACAACTCTGTACAACTGCCTGCAATGCATTCTCCTTTAAAGGTCTGTAACATAAAAATGGCTATCACAAGTACTAATTCTAATGGCAGAAGTGGGCTGTGAAGAGAACAAAATTTAATTTTATTATTTCTTGCTTACATAATCTCTTATATGTTTTAATGCTGACCATTAAAAGCTGCACAAGACTTCATGAGTACTGTGAACTTGGGAAAGTTAAATATGAAAAATACTTTGCATTATAGGAGTTAAGGCATTTTGGATTTCTGATTCTCTCGAAAATACCAATTAACTACTGTAGAAATTAACAATTAAATTGCATCTTAGGAGGTCCTATGGAGAGGGGGAAGAGAACTGATCCTCAAGTTAGGGGAGATTTGACCACTAAACAAGGCACATGACTTTGGACATTTTTCTTCCCTCTTCTCCAAAGGAAATCAAAGAATCATATCAGGTCATTTTCAGTTTCCTTGTGTCATTAATTTTTAAATAATATTTATAACTAGTGTATACCTAAACATATTATAAACAATAAAAATCTCCCTCATTCTTAAGTCAATTATATAAAAAAATCTGCTTTTGGATGGAAAAGTATTTTTCCAGCTAACCTCCTAAAAATTCAGAAAATCTAACGTACATCAGCAATAAGCTCAAAGGGATTTTCTTTAATCTTCAAAGACCCTGCTCCTGGACAGTCATCAGTTTGCCATTTTCTAAAGATGGAAATGGATTTCTTTCCCAGCATGTCTACAGGACACTAGTGCCATACGAAGTGGGAGTCTGACATAAACAGGGCCCCGTGGTCACATAATCTTGGAAACAATGTTCAAGGTAAACAGGTCTCTATACTACAGGACTTCTCACAACCTTTAATACACTATATAGCACATTGTGAATCCCTTACGGACCTTACAAGTCTTCTAAATAAACTCCACTTTACTGACCTAGTTCTTCTATTTCTTTGGCCTTCGAGTCTGCTTTTCTGAGGATCAACTGTTGTGAATATAAATAGATGGAAAATTCAGGGATGCAAGAAGTCTAAAAGGCTCGCAGTGTCTAGAATTGACCCTGGAACCCTGACCTCACTAATGCCAGACACTAATCATCAGCTGAGTTCATTAAATACTAAAAAAAAAAAATGAAAACTTACTATTATGTCAATGACAGATGCTATTATACAGTTCAGAAAATGCTATAAAATAATGTTTTACAGAAAGTAAAGCAAAACTATGAAGGTGAACATCAATTTCTCTCCGTGGCCTGCTTTGATTCCCCTATCGCGGAGGATTCTGGTCAGCAACACCACTGAACCACGATTTAAACGTACACATCCCACGACATCAAGACTTCAGCTTGGAGCCCTTCATACGCTGAAATAAAGCACTTCTGCTCACTTGTTTGTTTTAGCTGTGACTATTTCTTTAGTTCATATCTCCTCCCCTCCAAACCAAAAATAAATCGTAAAACTGGGGACCGTGTTTCAATCTTTTTAAATATTCCCTCCTTATCTCGTCTTTGACCCCTAAAGTTACTTAGTGTCTCATGCTCAATTTCATCATCAGTTAAAAAAAAAAAAAAAAAAGTGATTTTTCTAAAGTTTCTTCTATTTCTTAAAGTCTGTTTCTGTGATTTATGATACTGAATAAAACTAAAAGCAAAATGTATTCCCTAGCACCATCTAGTGGAAAAGAGTAACCACTAAGAACTGAAACTATAACCAAATTTATACATACCCATCTAAAAGCACTGCTTTTCTGGATTACCCTAATGAGGTTTTGGGGTTTTTGTTTTGTTTTTTAACTCTCACTTATTGAAAACACTACATACTATCAATATGTTAACTGCTGTACATATATTATCTAATGTAACCTTCAAACAGCTATTTAATGTCTATTTTACATAAAATAACTTCAGAACAGCTAATAAGCAAAACACAATTATGAGCTAGATTTTTATGATTCCAAAGCTAGTACTCTTAACCAGTACTGCTTCTACAATGCAATAAATATTAGGTATAAAAGCTACTGCATTATTTCCTTTCAGATAATGTATGTTAACAAGGTATACTTCAGAGCTGCAAGGTGCAGGGCTTTTCTTACAAGCACATCTTTTTATGAGGCCACTGAGGCTAAGGCAACTGGGCTTGTGGAACAAGATGCTGAGAGCCTTTGATGGAATTGTGGAGTATGGCCACAGATTCAAAATTAACTTCAGATGTCTAACAGGAAAAAAACTTTAGCTCTAGCAAGAGTTAACAGAACTTTTAGTAGTAAGTGCTTCCTTTTTACCAGGGCTCCAAAGTAAGTTCTCCCTCACCAGGGCAGAGGAATCATTTCGTTAAGGCCGTGGCAGAATGCCATCTTACTCTTAACGCTTGGTTCATTCTTATCTGGTCATCAACTCTGATAAAGACTACAGCATAGAAGTGGTGGCGGCAAGCTCCATCTAAGGATGCTGGGGATTTAGGGGCAGAGTCCTGGCTGGCAGTCAGCAAGTTTGGGAAGTAGTTCTTTCAGATGGTGACGTCTCACAGGAATCTAAGGTAGAGACACAGTCCCTCAACGGTGCTGGAATGTTCTAGTAGGCAAAATGGTTGAACCAAGTAACAATTATACAAATGGTTCCCTTGATTTGAAATACACGAAATGTCCAAAAAACCAAAAACCCACTGCCATTGATTTCGATTCCAATTAACTGTGACCCTACAGGAAAGAGTAGATTTGCCCCACAGGGTTTCCAAGGCTGTAATCTTTACAGAAGAAGACTACCACATCTTTCTCCCACGGAGCAGAGCAGCTGGTTGAGTTTGAAATGCCAACCTTTTGGTTAGCAGCCACGCACTTAACGGCTGCGCCACTGGGGCTCCTCTGAATGTCCACACAGGCTACTGAAGTATATCGCTACTTGACTCCAGACTACTAAGCTCCTCAATGTCTTGTAACAACTATTTTAAATTTTGCATATGGTGCATTGCTCTCTCATTTCCCTGCTTCTATATCAATTCCTCTTTTAATCCTCGAAGTGATCTGTTATGACACCTGCAGGACACATATCCAAGCTTGTCCGACTTGAACGTTAAAGTATGATAGTACACAGACTGTTGGTGAGGACCTGAGAAGCAGCCTGTGGTTCTGTGGGTGACTTTAGGCTAACCACACCTCAGCAATTCAGCAGAGGATTTGCCCCCTACCCAGTTCCTCAATTCTCAGCTGTTCGTTGATAGTTAAAGTTATCCGAAATTTATTAAGACTTTTGAATTAGAAGTTGTTGTTTTTCGGTGCCATTGGGTCGATTCCAACTCACAGCGACCCTACAGGACAGAGTAGAACTGTTCCATAGTGTTTCCAAGGAGCGGCTGGTGGATTTGAACTGGGCTCTGCAAAAAAACCAATAATTTCTTTCTCTTTATTTTAAAGAATTCTAAAAACCAAGTTGCCTCTTGTGGTGTCTAGGTTAATCAAAATATTAAGTTAAATAAAATGGGAAATTTGAAACCTGAGTTCTCTTTAAACTTTACAGAGAAAAAACTGACTTAAGGAAATCCAAGGAGAGGGAGTTAAGAATTATTTGGGGCATGAAACCATTTGTTCCAGTTTGAACCCCTGCTGAGAATTTGCATTTCTAACAAGTTCCCAGGTGATGCTAATGCTGCTGGTTAGGGACCAATTCTGAGAACCACTAGTAGACAAGTGGTTCTCAAAATTTATTATACATAAGAATCATCTGGGGATCTTGTTAAAATGTAGATTTTGATTCAGTATATCTGGGGTGGAAATTCTCAGCAGGGGTTCAAACCAGAACAAACTGGTTGGAAGCCCTGGTTATAATTAATAAACTTTAAGTTTTTTTTTAAGCAACACAATTATATTATTATGGAATCATGCTAAAAGTACAGAGTATATAAAATTTTAGCAGAAATAATTAAAAGGTAGATAACCATGGATTGTTTGGAGAATAAGAACATTTCCTTTCTAAGTAGTTAAGATTTATGTCAACTCTGTGGTTCAATACCAAACCAAACCCATTGCCATCGAGTAGATTCCGACTCACAGCAACCTATGGGATAGAGCAGAACTGCCCCATAGAGTTTCCAAGGCTATGAATCTTTACAGAAGCAGACTGCCACATCTTTGTTCCGTGGAGCAGCTGGTGGGTTGGAACCGCCAACCTTACACTTAAGCAGCCAAGTGCTTTAGCCACTGTGCCATCAGGGTTCCTTATGGTTTAATACCCAACTATAAATCCTACATAATATACACAGAATACTGAATTTCTCAGTTTAATAATTCTTTAGTACCATTTGTTTGGATTTTTGTAGCTCTATTTTGAGATCGCTACATTCTTTCTTCATCAGTTCCAGCTCTTGTTCCAAACCATGGATCTTCAGGTCACAGCTCAACTTTTCCACCTCCCAGTTTGCTGACGGTGGATTTAAATTCCTCATCACTACAAAAAGGATAGGCATCAAAACTGTTATCTTTCTATATTGGTTGCAATCCCAAGAAGGTTATGCTGATGAAGATAATAGAAATGCTAGTATGAAACATATAATAATTAATAATTAAAAACAAAAGTAATGACTTTCAAAGATCTGTGCTAATGAGAATAGGAAATCTAGTAATTTTGGTTTAGAATGTATTACTCACTGTCACCCCCCCATTTTCTGTTTAGGTTAAAGTACAAATATGCCAGTCTGGAATTTTAAAAGATGCTACACTAATCAAGCATACGCTAGAATTGTACACAGATAATAATCTCCTATTTTGCATAAGTAAAGGCTACCACAGTGATATAAATAATAAACTGAAGTGCACTCAGCGAATCACTTCATCTGGTCCCTTCAGGGAGTATAAAGTTTGACCATCAGGCCTGGAACACTGAATAGCATGGTGTCAAAACAATTTTATAATAAACATTTCAAAGGAGAAAACTCAATACAACTGGATACTGCTTTATTCTTGACCTTGAACACAATACCTTCATCTCTCTATTTTGAAACACCCCCAACCAGCTATCCTGAGATCTCAACTCCTATCAGAAGGTCTCTTAAAGGCCCATGCGTCAGTGTTCATGGGTACAGGCTACCAGCCATATCCCTCAGACCTGACTTTCCACCCCAACATCATATCTGCACATTTTAACAATCTTCAGAAAGGAAAAAAATAAGTAAAAAAGCAGTTGTAACTATTCCATGACAGTGTAGACACAGGTTCAGTAGGAAGGGAAAGCCAGGGCAAGAGGTTTTGATGAGGATGGGGGACTGCTCCTCTCCTCCTCTACGTCATCACAAAACTAGCCCTGAAGAAAAGTCAGTATATTTTCTCTCGGAAAAGTGCAATTTATATGCAATGGAAAGTTAAAATGAGCTGATATTTTATGAAAGCTGAACAGAGAAATTAACATAAGCCTAAAAGTTAGAAAGTAAGGCCTTAGAGACAGATGTAGACAGTTGCTAATGGAGATAACACAGAAAGAACGAATGCATCAATTCTGTTAGAATATTCAGAACAACTAAGTGGCATACCCTGCTGAGTCTCCACCTCTGTCCTCAGCTGGAGGAGCTCTACTTCTTTAGACTGTAGCTGTTCATTCAATACTTTCAAGGATTCACAGCTGTCTTTATTCTAGTTAAGTAGGGAAAATGCCAAATTACATTCAACAAAATCAATAGGTTGGTATTATATCTTCTTTTTCGGGTACAGACTGAAAAAAAACTCATTCTAGCCTTTAAAAGTAAGATGGGAAAATAAACAGTTCTCATCAATCTTGTCTTCCCTCCTTTTTCTAACTTAGGGCATATTTCCTTCACTGGCTTTGTTTTCCTTTTTAACATAATGACAAATTCTACCGTGGCATGATTTTTCAAAAGAAGTTAGTAGTGTGAGATATATTTAAGGCTTAAGCATCATTATATACTAAGTATTTATTTTGTACAGAAATAAGTTACAAATATTATAACAAATTCCACTTTTGCCCTGAGCATCTACATTTTTATTTAACAAATGTAAATATTTAACCTTTTATAGGCTAACTTTAAGCTTTTGAAGGAGAAAATCCATTTGTAATCTAGAGATAAGTCTTCTTAAACCAACTTACCATTTTATCCAATTTGCTCTTCAGATTATCTCTATCGATGCAGACCTCTCGATATGCATGGTAGGCCTTATTTACTTGTTCTCGTCCCACAGAACTTGTTTCTTCATCTAATTGAGCTCCTATAAGCTAAAAGTATAAAATTAGAAGAGTAAGGATATTCTTAAAAGGGTATTCTGATTAAAAAATAAGGCAGTTTTCTGATGGGTCTACACCTTACTTTAATCACCATAATGCTGGTGGCACAAGCAGCTTGAGATTGGCTACTAACCTAAAGGTTGGCGGTTTGAACCCACCCAGTAGCTCCACAGAAGAAAGACCTGGCAATCTGCTTCTGCTAAGATTACAGCCAAGAAAATCCTATGGAGCAGTTCTACTCTGTAACACATGGGGTTGCCATGAGTCAGGGGTCAACTTAATGGCAGCTAACAGCAGCATAATAAAGTGAACATTTCACTTCCATATAATTAATCTATACTGATTAATAAAGCAAAAAAAAAAAAGAATATTTTTAGAAGCCTTCTATTCCATGCTTTTACTCAAACAGTATTTTATACTTTGTAGCATCTGTTTTATAACATTAATTCATCCTAGTATTTCACAAAACATTCTTCTGAAGTTCTTACACATATTCCAAGCCATTAGTATCAAATTTCCATCTTGAGAAAAATACCAAGTTATGGTATACTTAACTTTGTAAGGAATGGATGTTAGTTCATTAAATCCTGTATTATTCCAGAATAGGACTGAATATGATTGTTGGTCACAAAGTACAGAAATACTTCCAATATTAACTGTATACCAAATCACATTTTTTCTACCAAATTTCAAATAAACATACATAGCTCAAAGGTCCGAAATGCTAATTCTCTCCCTCTATCTCAGTATGTCACAAATGTATTTAATCACCGTTAGAGCAAAGAATGCATTCATAGGAATGCAAAAAAATTATGGTTACTTTTACAGCTGACTCCCCTCTGACTCTACCAAGCCCCATCTCAAGTTTCTGTCACAGGACAGTTCCTGTTCGTGGCTGCTAAGAATCCAGTTCCTTCACCCTTTGTGGAAGCTGCTGTTTATAAAGTACAATACACTCATCTGACCTGAAGAAATATAAACTAAGCTAACGCAAAACTTTAAAACTCTGAAAGTAAATAGGTGAGTGAGGAAGATTTCGCAATACACAAGGCCAAGAAGATCTGGTGATCTGTACTGAATCAGCTACCTTATTTATAAAGGAGCCCTGGTGGTGCAACAGTTAAGCACTTGGCTGCTTACCAAAAGGTTGGCCGTTCGAAGCCAGTCAGTGGCTCTGCAGTAGGAAGACATGGCAATCTGCTCCCGTAAAGATTACAGTCTAGAAAACCCTATGGAGCAGTTCTACTCTGTCACATGGGGTCGCTATGAGTCAAAATTCGACTCAGTAGCACACAACACCTTGTTTATACATTATAAAACGTTTAGGAATGTCACGTTTCTGCATAAAAAGGCAAACAGGACATTAATTTATCAGTTAAAAGCAGCATTCATGTGTATTCAAGAGTAAAAGAAAATGTTGAGGTAAAGAAGATAAAAGTCCTGGTGAAATTTCAATCTTGGTGAAGAAAACATTATTAAACATTATTAGAACAATATTCAGAGAAGCTTCCTCCACTGACTCTTAATTTCCTTTGTCGGTATGTCATTTACTTTTGCACAGATTTTTAAATTCTGGATATAATACATACAGCTATGAATGTAAGGGGATCTGAAAAAAGAAGAAAGGAAAATATTTGGAATATACCAAGTTATTTATTGCACAAACATTCACCAATCACATGGTACGTGAATGACACTGTGACTAAATATGATGCCCAAGGTTTTGACATTAGCAGTGAAAAATGCTTGGAAATTTATATAATCATGGAAGAGAGGATAGAAAAATATTTAAAATTTCAAATGTTTTGAATCATCCTTTATCTCATAAAACATAATGAGAGTAAAAGATATTTACCTTTTCTTCCAAAAATCTTATTCTTTTCTTTAACAAAGAGTTCTCTTTCTCTGAATCCTTAAGTCGTTTTTTGATGTCTTCATATGCAGTGACAAGGGCAAAATGGGAAGCAACAGACTCATCTCCTGAATACACTGAGACAGGAGTCACTGTTTCTCTCCTATGGGCTTTTTCATGATTCAGAATGCAGATATCATCTTCCACCAGTGCATCCATGACAGCTAGTTAAAAGAAAAACGTATGGAATATAAATGTCTCATTGAATAAATGAGCAAGGAGAAAAAAGATGTACTTAGAATAATGTGAATATTGGGGCAATGTTTAAAAACTCTTATTTTTTAGAGGCAGTATGGCATAGTATTTAAGAGCATGGATTCTGATGGCACCAGACTGCCTGGATTTTCTAATCCAAGTTCTACCACTTAGTATCTTTGGGTCTATTACAGCCTTGGAAATCCTATTGGGCAGTTCTACTTTGTCCTATAAGGTCACTATGAGTCAGAATGGACTAGATGGCAAAGGATTTAGTTTGATTTTTTTTATTGTACTTAAGGAGCGCTGGTGGTGTACTGCTTAAGCGTTTGGCTGCTAACAGAAATGTCAACAGTTGGAACTCAGCATAGTCTCCACAGGAGAAAAGACTTGGTGATCTGCTCCAGTAAAGATTTCAGCCCAGGACACCCTATGGGGCAGTTCTACTCTGTCCTATAAGGTCACTATGAGTCGGAACTGACTTGACAGCACACAACATTACCTATACTTATAATTACCATTTATTATAACCAGAAAGGATACAAGTAAAGAGACACATCAGGCAAGGTCTCCACTGTCTCCAGGGACATGCCACCCTCTTCAGTTCAAGGATGTCCTCACCAATCTAGTGAGTGCACGGGGCTTTAATGCACAGTTATGTACAACCCCACCCTCTTCAGTTCAAGGATGTCCTCACTAATCTAGTGAATGCATGATGGGGCTTTAATGGATAGTTATGTACCAGCATCAATGAATATGCGTGACTGACCATATCACGCCCCCTCCCTTCCTGAGGCCTGTTGTCAGAGTGTGGTCTGTGTAGCCTCCTACTTATTCACACGTTTAAATGCTGGCTGCTTACTTTAGAAAACAAAACCCAAAAAAAACCACTGCTATTGAATCGATTCCGACTCATAGCAACCCTAGAGGGCAGACAGCGTAGAACTGCCCCATAGGGTTTCTAAGAGCGGCTGAGGTTTCGAACTGCCAACCTTTTGATTAGCAGCTGAGCCCTTAACCACTATGCCTCTGGCTATTTCAAGGGCTGTTTTTAGAAACCAGAGATAAATGGTCAAATCCAGTTCTTTGTTCCATAGTTGCCTACTAGTTTCAGTCACTGTTCTAAAAACGTTACAGATGAGGAAACTGAGGTAGAAGGAATTGAAGTAATTTTCCCAGAGTAACACAGTGGAGAGCTGAAATGTAAACCCAAGCCGTTTAACTACAGAATCCACGTTTCAATATACTTGCTTTTTTCTGAAACTACTGATCTTTTTTCCTGTGTAAATTAATGCCTATACAGTTTGTTTTGCTTTATTTCAGGCAGATGAATAGCAATGAAACCCTGTGTCTATTTTTCTGAGTCTGATCTTCTATCACAATTGTACAGCCTTTCTGATTTTATAACTGAAAGCATCCAACTGCTCTCAACAAAAGTCAGAATTTGGAGTGTGTAGTCATTTGTGAATGTGGAGTGTCTAGTTACATCCAGGATTATAAGGAAAGTAGGCAAAAACAAATCTGCATACACTGCAAGTTTGGGCAGGTGAAACCTGTAAACCAATCAATCTTTACCAACACAGATTAAAAAATTTCTACTATGTAGGATAACTCCTACTCTTAAGTTAGAATTGGTCGACATTCAACCATTTCAGGAGGTAGCACACGATCAGGAACTGATGGTAATGAAGGAAGAAGTCCAAGCTGCACTGAAGGCACTGGCGAAAAACAAGGCTCCAGGAATGGATGGAATACCAACTGAGATGTTTCAACAAATGGATGCAGTCTGGAGTACTCACTTGTCTATGCCAAGAAATTTGGAAGACAACTGCCAAGCCAACCAACTGGAAGAGGTTCACATTTATGCCTATTCCCAAGAAAGGTGATCCAACCAAATGCAGAAATTATCAAACAATATCATTAGTATCGCACACAAGTAAAATTTTGCTGAAGATGATTCAAAAGCAGCTGTAGGAGTACATCGACAGAGAGCTACCAGAAATTCAAGCTGGATTCAGAAGAGGACATGGAATGAGGGATATCATTGTTGATGTCAGATGGATCCTGACTGAAAGCAGAGAATACCAAAAAGATGTTTACCTGTGTTTCATTGACTATGCAAAGACATTCGACTGTGTGGATCATAACAAACTATAAATAACACTGAGAAGAATGGGAATTCCACAACACTTAATTGTGTTCATGAGGAACCTGTACACAGATCAAGAGGCAGTTGTTCAAACAGAAGGGGATACTGTGTGGTTTAAAGTCAGGAAAGGTGTGCATCAGGGTTGTATCATTTCACCATACCTATTCAATCTGTATGCTAGGCAAATAATCCGAGAAGCTGGACTATATGAAGAAGAAAGGGGAATCAGGATTAGAGGAAGATTCATTAACAACATGCGTTACGCAGATGACACAACCTTGCTTGCTAAAAGTGAAGAGGACCTGAAACACTTACTGACGAAGATCAAAGACCAAAGCCTTCTGTATGGATTACACCTCAACATAAAACAAAAATCCTCACAACTGAACCAATAAACAACATAATGATAAACGGAGAAAAGACTGAGGTTGTCAAGGATTCATTCTACTTGGATCCACAATCAACACCCATGGAAGCAGCAGTCAAGAAATCAAAAGACGCATTGCACTGGGCACATCTGTTGCAAAAGGTCTCTTTAAAGTGTTGAAAAGCAAAGATGCCACCTTGAAGACTAGAGTGCACCTGACCCAAGCCATGGTGTCTTCAATCGCCTCATATGCATGTGAAAGCTGGACAATGAAAAAGGAAGGCCAAAGAACTGATGGCTTTGAATTTTGGTGTTGGCGAAGAATACTGAATATACCACGGACTGCCAAAACAACGAACTAATCGGTCTTGGAAGAAGTACAACCAGAGTGCTCCTTGGAGGCAAGAATGGCAAGACCACGTCTCACATATTTTGGACATGTTATCAGGAGGGATCAGGTCCTGGAGAAGGACATCATGCTGGGTAGAGGGTCAGTGAAAATGAGGAAGACCCTCAAGGAGATGGATGACACAGTGGCTGCCAACAATGGGCTCAAGCATCCAGTGATTGTGAGGATGGTGTAAGACCAAGTGGTGTTTCATTCTGTAGTAGACATGGTCACTATGAGTTAGAATCGACTCAACAGCACCTAACAAAGTTAGAATCTCTCTTAGAGAGAACAAGAATGAACCATGTTATCTAAAGAATATCCCCAAAGTAGCAGATCCTCACAACCATAGTTAACTTCTGCTGCTTCTGGTGCAAGGTGTACTTTCTCCTAATCATGGAGAAAGAGTTTTAAATGTTCTTCCTCTAAAGGGGTTTACTTTTCCCTCCCTGAATTCAACTCTATTCCAAAACTGCAAACATCATCCCAAACATGCTGCTGCTAGTCAAAACTCTCATCTTAAAAGTATGGCGTATTCCCTTACTGCAACCTGCACGTACGCATATATATCTCCATATAAGAATCTCTCACACACACATATTTTTAAAGTACAAGTAGATGACTAATTAAGAAGTAGGATGAGGTCTAGTTTAAGGGGAAGTAAAATTGTGCCCATTGAGAAACTTTTAATTCTCTTGGAATCCAGATTTCTGGGGTCCATGGAGTTGGGGTGACCCACCCAGGCAATTTGTCCTTAGGTGTCCTTTGAACCTTGAGGAAACTGGTTTTCAGTCACCTATAAGTCAAACAACAGCCTAGTAAGCAGCTTAGCAGAGACCGTTTTGCCTTAGGCAGTGGGCTCTTTTGGAGAATTATCTATATATAGTCGGTTTCAAGAAACGTAACTCCAGGGTCTGACTGGAACCTGTGTTTTAGGGTAAATTGTTATCATAAAAACACTGTTCTGGCCTCCCATTTCCATGACAAGGCTGATAAGATGTGGTATAAGAGTTCTGGAAGTTCTTCTCATCTTCGGAACATTTTTGACCTTCTAGTCGAAATGTCATCCTGATTTGCAAATCATATGCATCAAAAAACTTCAATCAATTTCTATTATTGGCTTAATATGATTTTTGTTTTAACACCATATTAGACATCTGAGATACAGTATCTTAATACTCAACAAAATGAGAAGGATTTACTCAGCTTGCATTATTTTTTTCCTAAAAACAGATGGAAGACAAGATATAAGCATAAAATCCTTGTTAAAACAAAAATCATTTCTCATCATCTACAGTCAAAATGTTGTTGATGTGTGCTGTCAAGTTGATTCCAACTCATAGCAACCTTATACAACAAGAGTAAAACTGCCCCATAGGATTTCCTAGGTTGTAATCTTTACCAGAATAGATCACCAGGTGTTTTCTCCTGTGGTGCTGCTGGTAAGTTTGAAACGCTGACCTTTCTGTTGGCAGCCAAGTGCTTTAACCACTGTACCACCAGGGCACCTTACACTCAAAATAGATGTCCTAAAGTTTGTGTACTCTGCTCTATGGATCAAAGCCTATGTGCTTTAGCTTTACATAAAGTTCTTTCTAACTAGCTCAGCTCTGTGATTTCCTATTCATTCGTTTTTACTATGAAGCAATCATTTTACTCAGCAAGGAAAACCTAGAGTGGGAGAAAAATGTGCAGAAAAATAATCATTATATCACAGAGGTGAATAACATATTAGAAAGCAATACAGAATGCTATAAGGATGGGGCAGTTATATTCAAAGCAGATATCACAAAAACAGAATGACTCTTAATCTTACACTCTTAAGTGAAAAGGTGGTTACTGTAATTATACCTTTACAACAGCCTGAACAAGTGAAGATCAAAGGCCTGAAAAAGTATGGGGAGAAGGGTAGAGAAAGGGAGTGGTAGGAGATGACTTGGAAAGACAGGATAGAGACACAATGAGATGTCCCTTTATAGTAAAGAGACTATAGGTTTTGGTCCTCATTCTATGGCATTTTACAAGACAGACCTGGATGTGATTAGAGCGTGAAGAATACTTACACAATGTTTGTATATTAAAAGAAAAAAAAAAAAAATCCACAACCAACTGAACTGCTTAGCATTGTGCCAAGAGTTTTACAAATAGCTTACTTAATTCTCATAACAATCTTATGAGGTAGAAAATCTTATTAAACCCATTTCACAGATAAGCAAACTGGGACCCAGAAAGGTCATGAAGCTTAGTCAGGATGAGATAATTAGTATGTAGCACAAAGCACACGGGTTTCAGAGCCTGAACTACTAATGTTTTTCCTTCTTCAATCAATCTTTTACACATTTTAATCAAGAAATACAAAACTAGGAACCCTGAAAGGTTTACAAGTACCTTAGAGGGAATGGGGTATATTGATATAACAATGTCACATTTTATACAATAACTGGTCAAAATACTCATTTTTAGAACAAAATGAATAGTCAGACTGCCTTATTTTATACATATGTTACATTTTTTATTTATAAAATGCCCCAAAATTGCATATGTTGGTCACCCTCTAATTTAAAAAAAAAAAAAAAAATCATTTGCATAAAAGAAGCACCTTTAGTTTTAAACCATTGTTCTACTGTCATGGATTGAATTATGTCCCCCAAAAAATGTTTTATCAATTTGGCTGGGCCATGATTCCCAGTATTGTGTGGTTGTCCTCCATTTTGTGGCTATAATTTTATGTTAAAGAGGATTAGGGTGGGATTATACCACCACCCATACCCAGGTCACATTCCTGATCCAATGTAAAGGGAGTTTCCCTGGGGTGTGGCCTGAACCACCTTTTATCTTACAAGAGATGAAATGAAAGGGAAGCAAGCAGAGAGTTGGGGACCTCAAACCACCAAGAAAGCAGCACCGGGAGCAGAGCGTGTCCTTTGGACCTGAGGTTCCTGTGCTGAGATGCTCCCAGACCAAGGGAAGACAGATGACAAGGACCTTTCTCCAGAGCCAACAGACAGACAAAGCCTTCCTCTGGAGATGACATCCTGAATTTGGACTACTAGACCGGAGAAAATAAATTTCTCTTTGTTAAAGCCATTCACTTGTGGTATTTCTGTTAGAGCAGCACTAGATGAGTAAGACAACTATATATTTATTCTGTAGTATATAAACATGACTTGGAATGCACTGGAAAGCAGCATGAAAATGACTTACCTGTCCTAAATTTTATATGAGAAATAGCCACAAATTAACGTACACCCAAAAGGAAATTTACTAGTATCACAGACAGGCACCAAAATTTATTAATTTTTAAAATAACTGTCATTTAAGTTTGTTGTAAACTGAAAATTAAAGTTTTAACTTCTATCTCTGCAAAAATAAATATCAAATCACATTAATATCAGAAATATTGATGCTTATCATATTATACTGTACAAACTAGCCTTCTAGAGATAAATGCAAGGGCAGGGCAAATGTATATCCTAGGAAGGTACCAAATACAAGGCAGATATCCCACAGTATCTATTACTATAGGAGAAGGAAACCACTAGCAAAGTAACAAGGTAGCCTATGTGTATGTAGCATTTGGTGTTACTGCTTATGCAAGCATTGTTCCTCAACATTAATTCTTCAGAGAAATACTACTGCAGTAGTCGGTCTCACAGTAAGATTCAGTTTTACACACTCGGGTTGTGATGAAGTATTTCCAGACCAGGCAGTTTGCCTTTCTGGATAAACGGTAAAAAGCCTAACTGGCTATTATACTTAACAAACTAGATCAAGCTATGGTTTATCCTTTAACATCTGGGAAAACATACCCTATACTATATCTATCTTATTTACCATAATTTAAATTAACTTAACACATTTTTTTACTCTATACAAAATGAGTGCTATCATCATGTTATTAACAAAGACTACAATTATCAAGACTAGACAAGAATAACATTAACTTTTAAAACTTAACAAATGTTACACACACAAAAATGTTCAAAGACAAGCTTAATCATGGACTTTCCTCAATCATGAAAACCAATAATAAATGTACTCCACAGGGACATGTCGCAGAGAAATTTGTCTTTTTCAAGAGCATTCCAAGAAACTAGAGATGACCAAAGCAGTGTTTCACAAAGTAAGGTGTGGTCCACTGTCTGAGACTCACTTGGAGTTTTGTTCAAAAACACTGATTTCTAGGCTCCACCAGAGATCTGTGCAAATCAGAAATGCACTTTCAGTAAGTACACCAAAACAAACCAAAAAAAAAAAAAAAAACAGTTGCTATTGAGTCTATTTCGCCTTATAGGGGACCCTACGTGTATCATAATAGAACTGTACGTCATAGGATTTTCAATGGCTGTGATCTTTCGTAAATAGATTACTGGGCCTTTATTCTAAGATGCCTCTGGATGGATTTGAGCCATGAACCTTTCTGTTAGTAGCCAAATGCCTAAGCATTTGCACGACCCAGGGAATCCATATAAGCACCCCAGGTGACTCTAAAGTCCCACCGAAATAGAAAATCCACTAGAGGGAGGAGTCCCTGGGAGATGCAATGATTAATAGGCTCGCTGCTAACCAAAAGGTTGGAGGTTTTGAGTCCACCCAGAAGGGCCTAGGAAGAAAGACCTAGCAACGTACTTTCAAAAAAATGACTGAAAACCCTATGGAGCACAGTCCTACTCTGACACACGTGGGTTTGCCATGAGTTGAAATCATCTAGATAGCAAATGGATGAATCATGCAAACATTTTCTATATTTGGCTATTAAATTCTGTTTCTTTGTAGAAGTTCATTTCCAGAAGTATACATAAGAAGAGAATTAGAAAAGATTGAGATAAAAGATGTTGAGACCAGTGAAATTTCTAAACATGACAATGGGAGAAAAAAGGGCATAATCTCTCAAATAAACTGGGTAGAAAAGAGAACAGCTCCTGAGGCTAGGAAAGACACTTTAAAAAAAAAAAAAAAAACACACAACACAGATTCAAACGTTATTACACTAATCAGAATTAATTTAGAAGTTAAGATCTTAAATTTCAGTCTTCACTGCAATCAGTATGAAGAAGGCTCTCAATTCTTCATATGCTACATATACCTGGGTTTGGGATACTAGAAAAGTTGGAAATATCTCCTGACACCAGGTTGATCTTTTCTATAGGAATAAATAGGATTATCCTGCCATATTTCAGCATCATATCTACCATTTATCAATCACTTACCATATGCCAGGCACTAGTGCTTTTACACGCATTTTCCTACTTCTTACTCTAGAGAACCTACTGTTATCAAATTGAAAAACCAAGTCTTAGAAATATTAAATAACTTACCTAAAGCTACACAACTAAATGAGTGGTAAAGCTGGGATGTGAGGCCAGGTAAGCCGACTTCTAAATCTGTGCTCTTAATACAACATTCACAAAGCAATACAACTTGGACTTTGATTTACCCAATAAGAATTTAGACAAGGTAGAACTATATAGTAAAAAGAACACAGGATTTAGGAGACCTGGATTCTAGTCTCAGTACTGCCACTTTGATCAGTTTGCTTCGCTTCTCCAGATCTAAATTTTCCCACCTATAAAATGGCATGGTTGGACTACATCACTCAAATGCCACCTTCCTATATTGAGAACTCCCTGGAGAAGGATACCATGCTTGGTAGAGGGCCAGCGAAAAAGAGGAAGACCCTCAATGAGATGGACTGACACAGTGGCTGCAACAGTGGGTTCAAACATAGTAACAATTGTGAGGATAGCACAGCACTGGGCAATGTTTTGTTCTGTTGTACACAGGATTGCTACAAGTCAGAACCGACTCCACAGCACCTAACAACAACATATTGAGAACGCAAATTTTTAATCCAAATATGAATGAATAGAAATATGAATAGAAAACTAAACAGACAGAAGGGAATAAACGTTTTTGCCAGGCACAGAGTAAGAAATATATACACATTACCTCAAGTCCAAACCAAACTTGGCAAGAAAGGTATTATTACCACCACAGAAGAATAACAGGCTGAAAGAGGTGAGGTAACCATCCATGATCACATCACTAGTATGTGACAGACCTGGAGTTTGAATTAAAGCCTATCTGATAGGCTCTTTCCTCTATTATTACCTCTCGAACTTATTTAGAATTTCCATCAAGTTTCTACTTCTGCGAAGTTAAGATACCCCTGTAGTACTTCCTATGATTGTCAGGATACTATGGAATAAGGATTACGGATTACATCTTATACAGGCAGGTAGACCAACACTTACTTCTCTTTCCTTATTTGTAGTGAAATAATCAGGGGCAGATATGCCAAACTAGTTTATTCAGAAGGGATAAGCAAGTGCCTTTTTTCAAGATGCTATCACTCAATCTATGGACCTCAGCACTCCAATGCCCTATAAGTCAATGAGTGTTCAAACATGTACTCACTCTAGATATACAGTAAGAAACACTCCACTTTCATTTTCATGACCCTCAACGAGTTAGCAACTGCATTAGTCCAGAAATCAGTCTGTACAGCCAAGGAACCATAAAATTACCTTTCAGGGCCAGCATAGACATGAAGAGTAGACTATGCCTTTTTACTGCTTTCATAAAGTAATACATCTCAGTGAAACTGAGCACCTATTATACATGTTACTGATGGTATCAATGTTAATGATAGTATCAATTATTTTTTTAATAGCAATAAGACAACTATACCTCAATCCAGAATATAACTAAGAAAAAAAATGTTACATTTTTTTCCATTACTTCATGGCTTATAAAGAATTTCATTACATCATTGTATTTGATAATCACAACAGCCCTCTGTGATGGTAATTATATTTGCCAAGTGTTTATGATACGCCACGTAGCGTAACTAAGACAAGCAAACGTTAGAAAGCTGAGTAGCCAAGAGTGAAAACTAGCCAGTTGACTGCAGAGCCACCATAACTATTGGAAACTATGCCCTACTCCCATTTTAGAGGCAGACAAAAGAAGGAAGAGGTTTAGCTTCTTGCAAAGTTTCAAGAGAATAACTGGAAAATTCAGAACCCACTTCCTGGTGTTCTGACTTAATCCAGTGCATTTCCCATCACACTGTGCTGCCTCTTTCATATTAAAACCTTATACTCATATATACGGCTTCCCAGTTTACAAACAGTGTCACTTCAAAATTTGTAACCATCCTGTGAGGAAGGCATACTTTCCAATTTACAGATAATAGAGAGAGTGATCACAACAGGTTGGAAATTAGGACTAGAATTTAAATTAGGCTTTGAGGTCTTGCTCATTTCAATTTAAAATTCCAAGAGAAGTATGGGTCAACTTCGATCCTGGTAAATTACTCTCTTTGATCACCGCACTTTATTTCCTCCAACATGTCCTGGAGCAATCTGTGTTTTGATTTGTTTTACAGTTTTCATGGGTATTTTATCTCGCTTGCATGTGAGCTCCTTGTCTGCTGGGACGAGGGTCGTAGTAAACCCTCCATGTCGTAGTTACTCAGCAAATAACTGTACTGAATACACAGGTTAGACACCAGAGGGGCGACGAATACCGACTGTTAGCCCTTGATAATGGACACGGGTTTGGTGTCCCCTGCTCGTATGCTCCAGGCAGTGCCGTCCTAGCCACACGTCCCTCTTTCCTTTCCGATAAAAAGCCATTCCAATGAATGAAACAAAACGGAAAGGGTCCCTGTAAATCGGGGCACGGGGGATTTAAAAAAAAAAAAAAAAGTGCAATAGGGGACAACTAAAAGTGAAGGACCAAGGGCCTGGAACAGCTGGGGCGAAGGGGGAGTGACAGAGGTAGGGGATGCGCCGGGAGGGGGCTTCTGTCCGTTTAATAAAGGGGGGCGGCTTTTTGAGAGAAAATGACAGGTCTCTTCGGCTCAGCAAGAGGGGCGGAGGTTGGCCCCGGCACTGCCCGCACCCCCAGCCCAGGCCCGGCCGAAGCGAGTCACTTACCCTGGAGCCAGGCTATGTAGGGCTGCCCGTAGGGCTGCCCTCAGGGCCGCCAAGTTTCGATTCCCCAGTGTTTGGAAACAGGTCGAAATCAAACCGGGTCGCCAGGGGTCACCACGGGCTTCCGGTTTCCTCGAAGACACCGCTGCTTTCCCAGCGATGGCAGCCGCTTCGGGAGCGCCAAAGAGGGATTTCCATTGCTTCGGCCTCGACTGCGCCAGGGCCGGCGCGGCCCGGCCCCGCGTCACGGATCCGGGAGGTTAAGGAAGGAGGGGCGCGTCTGGGAAGGAGGGGCCGAGCCCCGGGCGGAGAAGGCCCGTTACCCAGCAACGCACGCGCGAGACCCGGGCCCACCGCAGCTGGCCTCGTCAGGGCCTGCGCAGGCCCGCAGCCGCGTCGCTTGCTGCGCAGGAGAAGCGCTGTCGCGGGGCGGGGGGGAGGGAAGGGGGGGGGCTTGGAGGACGCGCCGCGCACGACCGGAAAAGGGGCTTCCGCTGTCTGTAGGCTGCGTGCCAGGGCCGGGCGAGGAAACCGGAAGTCAGGCCCGAGGGAGCAGAGAGCTCCTTCGCGAAGCGGGGTGCTTGGGGGAGTGTGGGCCTATCGCACTACGTGTCCCGTGAGCCTCCGCGGCGGGACGGGGCGGGGCTAGTAGCGACGCGAGGAGGCGGAGCCGGAGCTGGGTAAGAGCGTTATCCGCAGCAGCGGCGGTTATTCCTCGGGCCAGTCCGTAGCGCGTCTTTTTTGTTTTGGGTCCACTTGGGGTTCCCGAGCGTGTGGTGCGTGCTGGCACAGCTGAGTAGCGCGGTTTACGGTTTACCGAGCTGTGGCCTCAGTGTGGCTGGGAACTGGGAAGCCTGTAAGAAGCGGGCCTGGGGGAAGCCGTTTAACTCCCCACGGTCTCTGCGGGGCGCCGTTGCGAACCCTGAGGCGATCGTTTAAAGCAAAAACCCAGTGACTTGCTCGAAGTCCCATAGTTACTCAGCAGAAACTAAAACGCAGGTTCCAGCACACTGCTCTTTTTTAAAATGTGAAATTTACTGAATGAGGGGCTGGGAGAAGATGACAGAACTTCGGGGTTATACCCGGCTGCAGTTTAGTTGCCCCTACCCTTGGTTATTTCTAGATCCTAGCCTGTCCTGAGGATCCCTGGTGGCGCGGTGGTTAAGAGCTCGGCTGCTAACCGAAGGTCGGCAGTTCAAACCCACCAGCCACCTTGGCAACCTTATGGGGCAGTTCTGCTCTGTCCTGTAGGGTCGCCTGAGTCGGAATCCACTTGACGGCAGTGTCTTTGGACTGTTCTAAAGTGCGTCGTTGAATTCGTTACGCTCTTTGGGGATCCTACCCAGATGGAGCTTTTCAAGCCGTGGGGCTATTTCTGGTTAAACAAAACCGTTATTATAGGAAATTTACCTTCACTAACCGCCAGTTAGCAACACTGCTGTCGCCACTCCCTTAAGGAGTTATTTTGTCAGCTGAGAGTTTTTAAATAGTTATAAGTTCTGTTGGAAGATCTTTTTCATCACGTTTTAACGCACCAGCCCAACTGTAAGCTCATCGATAAGAGAGGATTCAACTCAAGGGTTTTCTTTAAAATGTGTTTTTATTTAAGTTGTTAAGCCCCCCCCCCTTTTTTTGCTGTTTAGGTTTAAGTGGAATTTGACAGCAGTTCTGAACTAAAGACCACCCGATAAAATTACATGTTCCTTTTTAAAACATTTAAATATATGCATATTAAAGTAATCATTTAGTAAAGGGATCCACTAGCTCCAATTTATTGGCCCAAGGGATGGAAGAGAGCAGTACTCTTAACATTTTAGGCAAAGATCGATCAGTCCTTAACTTTTTTGATTGCCTCCATAATGCGCTTTACGAATTGTCCGTTTAAAAGCGAACCACGAAGCAGTGTGTTTCAACCAGTAAAGTTTTGAAGAACGTTAACAAAGTAAAATGCTTGAGGCACCCGAAGTCATCAAAAAATAAAATAATCTAGTTTTAAAATGTAGCTATAGAAATGTTTTCTATTTTTCAACCTTCATTCACAATTAGAATAATATGAGAATTGCTCAAAAGCAGGTAAATTCATTTTTATATTTTCAGGATAAGCAAAGAGAAAATGGCATAGCTCAATATTTTCAAGCTTATCTGGTGAGAGAGTCGATTTTTGATTTAAACCACACACCTTCCAATTATAACTGCCCCCCAAACGGGTTTTATTAAAAGTATTTGCTTGTCCAGAATACATAAATTTATCATTTTAGTCAAGTAAAACATCAAAAATTTTTATTCTTTGGGGATGGAACGCCTACTAAGTTAAGACAAAATGTGACTCAGATATTCATTGCATTTAGCTGGCAATGATAACTGGCCAACAACTTACATGCATCTGTTTTAATTAACTTTGGCGAATAAAATAATTAAATTATTAACGAAAACCCATCAGTTTAGTTTTAAGTATCTGTTGAAGTTTTATTATAATGTTCCTGCAAAAGAAAAGGCCTCTGATAAGTCAATAAAAAAATAAAGTCTTGGTAGGGAGATTTTATAGGAAAAGGGAATGGTTAGTTAATTAATCATTGTTAAACTAGGTGGAGCCCTAGAAAGCTCAGCCTTTGGGAGTCCATCAGCTGCTCCTTGGAAACCCTATGGGGCAGTTGTGCTCTGTCACATGGGGTTGCTGTGAGTCAGAATGACTAGAGGGCACTCCACAACAACAGACTCTTAATTGATAGCTGAATGAATAGGTGAGCCGCTGGTTCCCAGAACAAGTCATAATTCCATTAAAGTTTATTGGAAGATTGCTTAGGCATTTTTTCAGGAATGCTCGTTTCCTCCTAAGAGAGTTGTGAATTACATCATCAAAAAAATTCTGTCCCAGACCAGGTTTTGGACTTTTTTTTTTTTTTTTAAAACGTCACTGCATTTTCTGTAGCAGCAATAGCAATCTGAAAATTTCAAAACAATTCACTATTGAAAAATACATTTGTTACAGAATGGTCATTTTGGACTGAATTAAACACTCTTGACCAGACATTTTTTTAAAAAGTGTCCTATTTACAGAGCGTTATGAATAAAATTTGAAGAGATGCCACAAGAGCTTCTCCCCACCTTTCCCTACCTCCTCCTACCCCCTCACCAAGAGCCAAATGTTTTTAATCAGGGACAGGGTTAATGAAGGATATTATATTGGCTGTGGCTGGGTACACTGGGGTAGATTGGTTTTCAAAGCAATATCTGAACAAAGACTATGGGCTCTGGCACAACCCCTAACTGTGGTTCTGTTCCCTTCTCGTATTTTTAGAGATGCCTCAAATCTTATTTTTGTTTAATTAGGCAACGTAAAAACAAGGAAAAAAATCGTTCTTTTAGTTGAGAGCTATGTCTATTTCTGAGCTGTAAAGAATATTTACAGTTAAAGCAAAAATACAATTTTTGAGGAAATTTTTAAAAATGACTCTCATTAGTGATTTTAATTATGTATTAATTTAATTTGATTAAAATCAAACCACCCTAGGGGTTATTCATGTTTTCTGTTTGTTCTATATTCTGAGTACTGGGCCTTACATTGACCCTCAGTAGATGTGGCTCATCAGTGTGAGTAGAACAGATGTAAGATGTCAGAACTGCTAAGTTGAAATGGCAGTGCCCATCTGTTCATATTAACGTCAGCTTCAATGTCATTTTATCAGTGGTGGTGTGAAAGCATTTGCCCTCTCTTCTCGCCCACATGTCATATGCCAAATTAAGATCTTTAGGGTAGGAGAATGGTTTTAGTGGCAAGGATAAAGAGCAGTTTCAAGAACATTACCAAAAATGATTTGGTAGAAGAAGCCTGAGTCTGTCAAAAGGTATAAAAAGGTTATTACCCCTGTGAATGTGAAATTTGTAGTAGGGACATTTTAGGGTAAAATTATGTCCTATAATTATGTTCTGTTTGAGGTAAGAGAGGCACAATCCTTTGCCAGACCAAATTCCATAGTTTTTTTTTTTTTTTTTTAATTGTACTTCCGGTGAAGGCTTACAGAACAAATAGTTTCTCATGAAACAGTAGTACACATATTGTTTTATGACATTGGTTAACAACCACACAACATGTCAACCCTCTAACTTCTCAATCTTTTTTTTTTTTTTTTTTTGGTGAAAATACACATAGCCAAAGATACACCATTTCAAAAATTTCTACATGCACAGTTCAGTGAGATTGACTATGCTCTTCCAATTCTGCTGCTATTCTCACTTAAGATGAAGGTTTACAGAACAAAATAGTTTCTCATTTAACAGTTACTATCCATGTTGCCCTATGACAATGGTTAACAATCTCAATATCATTACTCAGCCTTGGGTTCCCTATCACCAGCTTCCTTGTCCCCTCCAAATTCCATAGTTTTAAAACCAATCTGGAAAGTCTGCCTCCACCTTAAAATCTTTTCTTTCTAGCATAATGTTCTATCTTCAAATTTCTATTTTATGTAGAAGCTATTGAAAAATCAAGCATCTGAGCAAACATAGTCTAAATCTCCTTTTCTCCCCATACTTCATCACTCCTCCCACACAAAACACACAGAGAAGTTTGTAAACTCCATAACCAAAATCCATATGTTATACTTGGTGTGTCCAAACTTGTGGATACCTTAAAGCGGCAGTTTTTAAACTGGGCAAAGCAAATCCCTTACTCTTAACCTTAGGAAGTGTGTGAAGGCTTTCCAGAGGGTATGTGCATCAGGATAGTTTCCAGAGTATTAACTGTCAAGTTGTCAACTTGCATGTTTTCTTCTCTAAAATTGATCCAGTTCACAGCGTGCCTGGTTTAGGCACTATTCCTGAACCAGGTACCTGTTCCCATTTCCTCTTTGGTAATTGTCCCTCTTTCATTCTACAAATGAAGTCATACCTTTAATCTGGCCTAAATCTTGATAGTGGTGTTTAGAAAGTAATGACTCTAAAGGCTGGGTAGCTAATTCTTTTGCAAGACTGGTCAGGTGATCATTAAAAACGATTTTTGATGACATACTCCTATATGATTGTTGGTGTGTAATGTAGGAATTGAAAAACATGGTAATTACTACAACCAAAAAACCCTTCCATTCTCAAATATTTGGAGTGGAAGAAAACAGAAACATTTGTTTTCCTATGCAGAATAGGAAGAGAGGAAGAAATAATTGTATTTTGAGGCTTACATATACATTGTAAATACCAAGAAGACAAAGTAAGCTTTTTAGAGGAAAGGTATTTTATAAAGCTACCAAATAAACTATAATGAAATGATGACTTTAAACTCCAGTAAGTTCTATGGAAAGAAATTAAACTAGATTTTAAAAAGAACAGATTATGTGGAGAAGGAGAGGGAAACTTTTCAAACCCATTGCACAACTCACAAAAGTGAAATTTTTGACTTGTGATTGTTACAAAGTTTAAGACGTAGTTTCCTAGTGTAGATTTTTTTTAATACAAATAATCAATTGATGATTAAATGACCAAAAAGTGGTGTTTTTTCTTTATTCACAGATGTTTTATTAATCATTTTCTCCTGAAAAACATTATCAATCCCTTTTGGCTTTAATAACCCTCGTCTCTCTCATCTATTAGCCAATCTGTTCACCTGGTTTTATGGGTTCTACCTCTTAGCTGTCTTTCAGACCCAGCTTCATAGCTCCTACTGTGCCAGTTTCTCATCTGGACAGTAGTTTCCTCTAACTAGTTTTTCTGCTTCCAACCCATCATTTACGCTGATATCAAAATGATCTTTTGAAATTGTAAATCTAATCATTACATTTCTCCTTTTAAACTCCCCAAACGGGTCCTTAGCGTGTTTTACATCTAACCCAGCCTACTTTTCCAGCAGCCCCCCGCATACACTGCCATACTGAATTTATCTTCTCAGTTTTACTGTGGGCTTTGAAATCCACTTTTGCAAATGTTGATTGTTTTTCCTGGTCCACTTTCTTTCCGCTAATTTGACAGATCCCAACCTTTAGAATTCAAATGCTAACCTCTTCTTTACAGCCTTGCATTGTTGCATCCACAGTGAGGTTTATTCTCATTTCGACTTTTTGAGCAGCTTTGATTTGCCTGTCAGCTCTTTAAGGCCCAAGGTTTCCATGTCCTCATGCATGCCTAGCAGGGTACCCAGCACATAATAAGAAAAATAAAATTTGTTCATTGAATTGATGAACTAATTTAATTCAAAAAATACAAAATTTCTCAAATAAACTTACACTAAAGGAAGCTTTTAGGTAAAGTTCTTCTTTATTTTAAAATTTTCACCAACAACTAAGTATACCTAAGTATACTTAGAACATACTGTTTTAACCAGGAATCCTTTTAAAGCTTTATTATTTATTTTGGTGTTTGGTAATTTTTCATTTTTTGTATAGGAAGGCCCTCAGAAATGGATGAGCTTCAGGTCCCACAAAACATGGATTCATGCCTGGTTCTCTCATGGCATGCTGTTCATACTTGTTATGGCATTTATCAATTTTTTTAAAAATCAAATTTTTAAAGGAAGTATGTTGACTTAAATAATTTTTATAAAGTTCCTTAAATATGCACAAATAAAACTATTTAAACTTTTGTGCTTCTAGTTTTAATGCAGTTACAAAACCAAAACAAAATTATAAAGTAAATATAAACAAAAACTATGAAAGCAGTTATGTTTGGCATGTATTTAGCCTTTATAATTTGAGTGTACCTTTGTTCTTTTTTTACTAGCCTGTGAGAGTTAAGGAAGCAGCAGTTTGGTGTCAAGGCACTTATAAACACAAGTGCAAACTGAGGCACTGAAATGGGACAGCTCTACTCATTTATAAAGTTTTCATTCAGGTGATCCTGATTGTGCTTCGAAAATATTTACTTTCTTAGATTATCACTGACATTTAAAAAACAGTTCTCAGACAGTCGGAGCACCCCAGAAAACATTCTCCAATACCAGGTTGAGAATTACAGCTCTAGTTCGCACATGCTTGTAACAAAATAATTTGTCACATTTATAAGGGGATCCTGTATCTCCGTGTAATGAATATCGTCGGAATACATTATTGAAACATACTTTTCTTCTTTTAAATATGTGCAAGGAATTTATCATCACTATTTAGACATCAGGTGTTCCCTTGTGGGATTCCAAGTCACAGATTCCTTTAGTGCCTGAAAAAGGTTTTTCTCTGAAGGCTGTCTGAAATTAGCATCAGAACTCTCAATTGTTCCCTTGAATTTTCATAATTCATTGAATTGCTACCTGACTATTATGGGCAGAAGTCACCAGAAGAGCTCTTACCTCATCCACGTCCACCAGTGCTTTTTCGGGAATAATGCGGATCTTCAGTTTAGAGAAGTGCTCCTTTTGGTTCACTAACTAGACAGTTCGATACACTTATTACCTGGAAGGAGTTAATATGTTGCAAATACCTGTGTTAGACAACAAAGAGGTTTAAAGGTCGAGGTAAGGCAGGACTATGCCTGGAAGTACTCAGCTGTACTTTGACAAAATCATCGGCATGTTGCGTATAGTGAGTGAGGTAATTGCTTAAAATGAAACAATAGAATTTTAGAGGCCAGATTATCCTCCTATTATTTTTCAGTTTCGATTTTTAATGCTGTTTGAATGAAAATGGAAATGACCAGATCCACAATCCAAAACTACTTGTGTTTTAGCTTGAGAAATTATTAATAAGAGAAATATGATTTAAAATGATTAATCACATTTACATTCATGAAAAACTAATTATTCTTTATATTGAGTATTTTCTTTTTTGATATTTGATCATTTACCCCTCCTGATTTGGCCAATATTTTCTTATGAAAGTACAAAGTATAATAAAGAGTCTTAAGAGAATCTAAATTTTTTTGTCTGTGCAACTAGGCAAAGACAACTAGGGTTTTCCAGATACAGCTTATTCACTTGAAAACATGCATATTTTTGTACATCTTGACATTAAGTGTATTATCAAAATATCCCATAATTCTTTATAAAAATAAAGCAACAACAAAAATATCTTTGAAAGGTTATAAATGATTTTCATCCTTACAAAAACTCTGTGGACCTGGTTTATTCACTGTTTTGCAGAAGAGAAACACTATAGAGCAGTAAAGAAATGATCAGCTATAAACTCTGTAGTATTGGGTTTGTTTTTATAATGTGTTTATGAAAGCTTCCATTAGAAATAGTGTTTTCTTTTTTTTCTCCTACATAACCTTTTAGCTGGAAACAGTAATTTTTTATTTGTAAGCCAAAATCATGTTAATAATGTCAGTCACTTCCTCTAATAATGTCTTAATAAAAAATGTTAGAAAAAAATAGACTTAATTGACTTTTTAAGAATTGTTTTGAAAACAATTGGATGATATATTTTAAACCAAATGTATCATAATTACATTAAATGTACACAGACTACTCACAATAAAGATCATCATATTGGATTAAGACAAAATAACTGTGCTGATTGCAAGAAATATATGTAAAACTATAAAAGATGAGAAAATATTGACCATGCATTAATTAAACCAAAGTATCTGGTATAAATATATTAATATTAAAGCAGAATTTCAGGGGAAAAAAGTGTTACTTCTAAGAAAATAAAACAATTCTCAATTTATATGCACCTAATAAAATAGCCTCAGAATATATGAAGCAACGCTTGATGGAACTAAGAGACAAACCCTCAGCAGGGGAAGATTTTAACATACTTCCTTCAGTAACTGATGGAACAAATAGAGATAATTCATAAGGAAGTAGATGACTGGAACAAACATAACAGACTTGATCAAATTGATATATATAGTGTGCGGTACTTAATATCTGCAAAATACAAATTGAAGTACACTTGGAAAATTTGTTGAAAATGACCATATACTGAGTCATAAAATAATTATCAAATTCCAAAGTTTTGAAATATTACAGACCTCAAAAAATTAAGCTAGATAAAAAGATAAGTTAAAAAAAAATTCCGTGTTTATTTGAATATTAAGAAAAACACTTTAAAATAGGCCAAGGAACAAAGAAGAAATTACAGTGGAAATTAAAATATATTTTAAGCAGAATAATAAAAATATGATATAGCAACACATGTGCCATGCAGCTACGCAAGGGCCTAGAGGTAGAATTACAGCTTTGGCTATCTACGTTTGAGAAGAAGAAAGGATTCAGTATCAGTAATCTAAGCATCCATCTCAAGAAGTTAGTAGAGGAATGAACAAGTAGTTAGAATTCAGTGAACAGAGAACAAAAGATGTAACAAAGACAGGAGAAGAAATTATTGATGTGGAAAATAAATATACAGTAGAAAAGATAAAAAAACCACAAGAGGATTATTTGAAAAGACTAAGAAAAAAAAAAGTTATCATTGAGTAAATTTTGACTCAAAGCAACCCTATAGGACAGAGTAGAACTGCCCCATAGGGTCTCCAAGGAGTGGCTAGTGGATTCGAACTGCCAACCTTTTGGTTAGCAGCCAAGCTCTAAGAAAATTGATAAATTCCTGGTAATACCAAAAAAAAAAAAAAAAAAAAAGATTCAAATAACCAATATCAAATCATATGGATATTAAAATTATAATAACATAATATGAGCAGTTTTTTACCAATAAATTTGAAAATTCAGATAAATGGAAAAATTCCTTGTAAAACACAACTTAATGAAAATAATACAGAAAAGAAATAGAAAATTAAATACTGTAGTGTCATATCTATTAAAGAAATCAAATCCATAACTAAAAACACTTCCACATTGAAAACCATACGCACAGATGGATTCACTTTTGAATACTACTAAACATTTAAGGAAGAAACGACACGCATTTTATTCAGATTCTCCCAGCGAATGCAAAGGGACCATATCCCAACTCGTTTTATGAAACCAGCATAATCTTAATAGCAAAATCTGACAAGGACACTACAAGAAAAGAAAATTATAAATCAAGGTCTCTCAGGAGTAAGTATGCAAAAAGTTATAAGTAAAATATTACCAAAGTTACTTCCTGGAAAATGGTGGCATAAGCATTTCCATGCTCTCATCCCACACACAATTACCAAGAAAAACAACCAGAACTTGGTAGACTTAACTTCCTAAGAACTCTGAAAAGCAATTGGAGGGTTGCAGTAGCTAAGTAAACGCCGAATAAAGAAAAAGGTGACTTTTAAATGGATGAAAGTGTTTATTTTCTACCCCCTGCACCATTCGCCCTCCTTGACTTGGTGACAGCAGCAGACCATGGACCCACTCCCAGAAGGGGCATGTTTTCTGTCTCTGGAGTGAACAGAACAGACGTTGCTAGTGGATTATTGTGTGTGCCTTTTCTTATCTGTCAGGGGACTACCCGAAAGACTACCTGAAGCAGAGTGCCCCCCTTGATTTGGCCTTTCTCAGAGCTCAGGCAAGGTAGGGGTGGGGTGGGTGTTGAGGAAGTGGTGAAGAATGCCTCAAGGTTGTGACTGCTCTTAGCCATCTGGTGCCAGATAGTGCAATTGGAGCACACGTGTAACATCTAAAGGCTGATGGAGAAGCCAGAGAAGAGTTTCTTCAGAAATTAGTGCCTTCTAAAACACTGTGTATATGGGGAATTGATAAAGCCACATATATACCAGGACAAAACGCATGCACAGAAAATACCTAAGTACCACCTACACTTTCACCTTGGGCTGATCCTTAAGCATGCTACAAGCAAGCTTAAGTGTTGAAGGAGAGCTCCAGCACAGAGTTGTAAAGACTTCGGAGAAGTATTTTGTTTTATTTTGTTTTCTTCCCTAGAGTACAAGGAAATCTCAAAACACTAGCTGGGCATGGGCTAAAGAACAGAGTCCTTTGCGTCCACGCACATCCAGGAGAGTAGTCATTACATAAATAAACTTGCTGAGCAGATGGGCTACCACAGCTTTCATTAATTAAAAAACATTTTTTTTCTAAACCCCTAGGAAAGGGGAAGAATCTAAGTTTCAGAGCTAACACATGTTTATACTCAAACGTTCCAGTTTCAACAAAAAATTTACAAAGTGTACAAAGAAACAGTAAAGGATGGCCTACTCCCCCCCACCAAAAAAAAAATGAAGTGGCAGAAATTGTCTCCATGGAAGCCCAGATAAAAGAAAGACTAGAAGACTTTAAAGCAACAGTATTAAATGTACTAAATGAATTAAAGGAAAACACAAAGTACTAAAGGATATCAGAAAAATAGATGAACAAAATGAGAATATCAATAAGAAGATGTTGTTAGGTGCCGTCAAGTCACTTCTGACTCATAGCGACCGTTTGTAGAACTGAACAAAACACTGCCTGGTCCTGTGCTATCCTCAGCTGCTGCTATGCAAAGGAACCAAACAAAATTACTGAAGCTGAAAAATACAATAAATGAAAAATTTATTGTTGAGTGCCTCAGCAGCAGATTTGAGGTAGCAAAAAAAAGAATCAATGAACTGGAAGATAAAAACAATTGAAATCTTTGAGTCTAAGGAGAAAATAAGGAATGAAGAAAAGTGAACAGAGCCTAAGGAACTTATGGGACACCATCAAGTGAAGCAGCATACACATTATAGGAGTTCCAGAAGGAGAATAGAGAGAAAAAGGGACAGACAGAATATTTGAAGAAATAATGGCTGAACCCTAACCAAATTTGATGAAGGGCATGAATAATTTACACATCCAAGAAGCTCAATGAACTTCAAGTAAGATAAACCCAAGGAGATACATGCCAAGATTATTTGTAATCAAACTCTTAAAACCCAAAGATAAAGAGAAAATCCTGGCAGCAGGAAGAGAGAAATGACTTGTCACACACAAGGGATCCTCAGTAAGATTCAGTACTGATTTCTCCTCAGAAACCTTAGAGGCCAGAAGGTAGTGGGATGACATATATAAAGTGCTAAGAGAAAACTGTCAACAAGAATTATGTATCTGGCAAAGCCATCCTTCAAGACTGAGGGCAAAATTAAGACATTCCCAGTTAAACAAAAGCTGAGAGAGTTCATTACAACTAGATTTGCCCTATAAGAAATGCCAAACGGAATCCTGCAGTTTGAAATGAAAGCACACTACCCGGTAACTCAAAGCCTGGTAAAGGTAATTTTGTGAAAAACTACAAGGGCCAGTTTTATGGTAGTTTGTTTGTTTGTAACTCTAGTTGTTACATCCTATGTGATTTAAACTGAAAATTGTGTTAAAATATTTATAAATTTATGTTATTAGGCACATAACGTATAAAGATACAACGTGATAACAATGTAAAGTGAGGGAGAGTGGTATAGGAATAGAGTTTTGGCATGTTATTGAAGTTAAGTTGTCAGCAGTTTAAACTAGGTTGCTATAAGTTTAGGATGGTATTATTGATTGAATTGTGTCCCACCAAAATCTGTGTTTTAAATCCTAACCCCTGTATTTGTGGATGTCATCCCATTTGGAATAGGATTTTCTTTGTTATGTTAACAAGGCCATATCAGTGTAGAATGTGTCTTAAGCCAATCACTTTTGAGATATGAAAGGAGCAGATTAGGCACAGAAGCAAGCAAGCACAGACGGGGGAAGACAGATGCTACACCACATAAAGATCACTAAGGAGCCAAGGAACAAAAACTTAAAAGAGACAAGGACCTTCCCCCAGTGACAACATAGAGATAAAGCTTTCCCCTGGAGCTGGTGCCCTCAATTTGGACTTCAAACCTCCTTAACTGTGAGAAAATAAATTTCTGTTTGTTAAAGCCACCCACTTCTGGTACTTCTGTTATAGCAGCTCTAAAAAACTAAGACAGGTAGTAAAAGTAATACCCATGGTAACCACAAAGAAAATATCTAAAATAAGTATACACACACACACATACATATACATACACACAAAAGGAAAGGAGAAGGGAATCAAAATGGTTCATTAGAAAAAATGAACTAAACACAAAAGAAGGCAGTATTGGAAGAAATTAAGGACAAAAAATGCATAACACACACCCCCACAAAAACAGCAAAATGGCAACAATAAGTCCTTATCAGTAATTACTATGAAGGTAAGTGGACTAAATGCTCTAATGAATAGGCAGAGAGTGGCAGGATATATTAAAAAAAACTTGATTGATCTATATGCTGTCTCAAGAAACTAGATACAAAGACAGAAATAGGTTGAAAATGAAAGGTTGAAGAAAAGTATTCTATGCAAATAGTAACCAAAAGAGAGCTGGGGTGGCTATATTAATACCACACAAATAAGATTTGAAGTCAAAATCTGTTATAAGAGACAAAGAGGAGTATTTTATAATATTAAAAGGTATAATTCCCCAAGAAGATATAACAGTTGTAAATATATTTGCATCTAACCTCAGAGCACCAAAATATATGAAACAAAAACTGACAAAATTGAAGGGAAAATTAGACAGTTCTACAGTAATAGTTGGAGACTTCAATCAATACATCACTTTCAATAAATAATGGATAGAATATCTAGACAGAAGATCAGCAAGGAAATAGAGGATTTGAATACTATAAACCAACTAGACCTAACAGACATATAGAACACTCCACCCAACAATAGCACAATACACAATCTCTATTGCATGTGGATCATTCTCCAGGATAGACCACATGCTAGATCACAAGTCTCAATAAACTGAAAAAGATTGAAATAATAAGGAATATCTTCTCAGATCACAATGGAATGAAGCTAGAAATAAGTGGAAAACTGGAAATTATGCAATTATGTAGAAATTAAACAGCACAATTAAACAATGGATTAAAGGAGAAATCAAAAGGGAAATCAGAAAATACTTAAGAGATGAATTAATATGAAAGCACAACATACCAAAATTTATGGGATGCAGGGAAGGCAGTGCTCAGAGGGAAATTTATAGTGATAAAGCCTAAGTTAAAAAAGAAGAAAAGTCTCAATAATCTAACTATATACCTTGAGGAATTAGAAAAAGATGAGCAACCTAAATCCAAATCTCCCAGAAGGAAGGATATAATGAAGATCAGAGCAGATTATAGAAAAACTAGAAAGAGAATCAAGGAAACCAGAAGTTGGTTCTTTGAAAAGATCAATAAGGTCAACAAGCCTTTAGCTAGACTGACAAAAAAAAAAAAAAAAAAAAAAGATGGAAATAACTAAAATTGGAAAGGAATGTGGGGACATTACTACCAACCCTGCAGAAATAAAAATGGATCATAAGAAAATACTATAAACAATTGTATGCCAATCAAATAGATAACCTAGATGAAATGGACAAATTTCTAGAATTTGACTTGACTCAAGAAGAAATAGAAAATCTCAACAGACTCATAACAAGTGAAGAGATTGAATCAGTAATTAAAAAACCTCCCAACAAAAAAATGTCCTAGACCAGATGGTTTCACTAGGAAATTCTACCAAATATTTAAAGAAGACTTGTCACCAACCCTTATTAAACTCTTCCAAAATACTGAAGGAGGAGGAAGACTTCCTAGCTCATTCTGTGGGGCCAGCAATACCCTGATACCAAACAATGCCACTATGAGAAAAAGAAACTGTAGAACAATATCACTTATAAATATAGATGGGAAAATCCTCAACAAAATACCAACAATCTGAATCCAAGAGCATGTTAACAAGATTATACACCCTGATCCAGTGGGAATTATTTCAGGAATGCAAAGGTGGTTCAACATAACAAAATCAATCAATGTAATATACCACATTAATAGAATGAAACAGAAGAACAACATGATCATCTCAGTTGGTCCAGAAAAAACATTTGACAAAATACTACACCCTTTTATGATTAAAAATACCAACAGCAACCAATTAGGAATTGAAGGGGTATTTCTCAATACGAATAAAGGGAATTGATGAAAAAACCCACAGCTAATGTTGTACTTAATGCAGAAAGACTGAAAACCTCCCCCCATGATCAGGACAAGACAAAGATGCCCACTTTCACCACTGCTATTTAATATTGTACTAGAAATTCTAGCCAGAGCAGTTAGACAAGAAAAATAATTAAAAGTTATACAAATCAGAAATGAAGAAGCAAAACTACGTTTATTCACAGATAACAAGATCCTATATATAGAAAGTCCCAAAGAATGCGCACAAAAGCTACTTAAAAAAAAAAAAAAAAAAAAAACCCTGTTGCTGTCGAGTCGATTCCAAATCCTAGCGACTCTGTGGGACAGAGTAGAACTGCCCCATAGGGTTTCCAAGGAGCAGCTGGTGGATTTGAACTGCCAACCTTTTGGTTAGCAGCCAAGCTCTTAACCACTATGCCACTTAGAGCTAATAAATGAATTCAGCAAAATCACAGGGTATAAGAACAACATGCAAAATGGTTATGTTTCTATATACCAGCAATGAACAATCTACTAAAAGAAATTAAGAAAACTATTTATAATAGCCTTTTAAAAAATAAATTATGTAGGAATACATTTAACCATGGAGTTGAGATTTGTGCACTGACAACTATGAAACACTGCTGAAAGAAAGAAGCCCTAAATAAATGGAAAGACATCCTGTGTTTATGGGTTGGAGACTTGCTATTGTTAAGATGGCAGTACTACCCAAGGTGATCTATAGATTCAGTGCAATCAAAACTCCAAAAGCCTTTTTTACAGAAACAGAAAAACCAATCCTCAAGTTCAGATGGAATTGCAAAAAGCCAAAACAATCTTGAGAAAGAAGAACAAAGCAGGAGGACTCACATTTCCTAATTTCAAAACATACTACAAAGCTGCAATAATCAGAACAGTCTAGAACTGGTATAAGGATAGACGTAGACCAATGGAATGGAATTGAGAGTCCAGAAATAAAGGTATAAATCTGTGGTCAGTTGATACTGGACAAAGTTGTCAAGTCCATACAATGGGGAAGGAATAATCTCTTCAATAAATAGTGCTGGGAGAAATGGATTTCCACATGCGAAAGAATGAAGTTGCCCCCATACCTCACACCATGTACAAAAGTTAACTCAATGGATCATTGACCTAAATATAAGAACTAAAGCCATAGAACTCTTAGAAGAAAATATAAGGCTGAAGCCACAAGACCTAGTTTTTGACAATGGATTGTTAGGTATGAAACCAAAAGCACAAGCAACAAAAGACATAAATTGGACTTCATCAAAAACATATGTGCATCAAAGGGCTTAAGCAAGAAAATGAAGAGACAACCTGTGGAATGGAAGAAAATATTTGGTAACCGTATATCTAATAAAGGTTTCATATCCAGACTATATAAAGAACTCCTATAACTGAACAACAGAAGACAACAATGGAACTAGAATATAGGCAAAGGACTTGAATAGACATTTTGCCAAAGAAGATATACACAAATGGTCAGTAAGTGCATGAAAAGTTGCTAAACATCATTAGTCCCTAGGGAAATACCAATTTAAACAACAATGCTATACCATGTCATCCCTACTAAATAGGAAGTGTGGGAGAGTATATTGAGAAACTGGGACCCTTATCCATTGCTACTGGGAATATAAAGTGGTAGAGCATTTTGGTTGTACTACAGTTTGATTGTTCCTCAAAAAGTGAAACAGAATTATTATATGACCCAGAAATTCCGCTCCTAGGTATACACCCCAAAAAACTAAAAGCAGGGACTGAAACAGATATTTGCATGCCAATATTGATTGCAGCATTATTCACAGTAGCCAAAAGATAGAAACAACCCAAATGTCCATCAACAGATGAATGGATAAATAAAATGTGGTATTTCTATACAATGGACTGTTATTCAGCCATAAAGAGAAATGAAGATCTGACATGCTATGACATGGCTGAACCTTGAAAACATTGTAAGTGAAATAAGTCAGACACAATAGGACAAATGTTGAATGATCCTGTTTAAATATATAGAAGAGGCAAATGCATAGGGACAAAAGCTTATTACTGGTTGCCAAGAAGTAAGGGGAAGGAGTAATGGGGAGTTAGTAGGTACTGGGTTTCTATTTAGGGTGATTAAAAAAAAAAATTTGGAAATTGATAGTGATGATGGTTGCACAACATGGTGAAAGTAATTGTTTTTACTTTCCATCAAGTAGGCTCCAACTCTTGGTGACCTTATGTATCAACAGACGAAACACTGTGCCATCCTTACCATCTTTCATATGTTTGAGCCCATTGTTGCAGCTACCGTGTCAGCCCATCTCATGGAGGGTTTCCCTTGTTTTTGCCGACCCTTCGCTTTACCAAGCATGCTGTCCTTTTCTAGCAATCGGTCTTTCCTGATGATGTGTCTGAAGTAAGAAAGTCGAAGTCTCACCATCCTTGCTTCTAAGAAAGATTCTGGCTATGCTTCCTCCATGCTCATTCTTCTGGCAGTCCAGGGTATATTCAGTATGCTTTGCCAACACCACAATTTAAATACATCAATTCTTTCTTTTTTATTGTCCAGCTTTCATATGTGTTTGAGGTGATTGAAAAAGCCATAGCTTGAGTCAGGTACAGCTTAGTCATCAAAGTGACATCTTTGCTTTTTAACACTTTAAAGAGGTCATTTGCAGATTTGCCCAATGCAATACGCCGTTCGATTTCTGACTGCTGCTTCCATGGCATTGGTTGTTGATCCCAGTAGAATGAAATCCTTGACAACTTCAATTTCTTCCCCGCTTATCTTGATGTTGTTTATAGGTCCAGTTGTGAGGTTTTTCCTTTTCTTTATATTCAGGTATAATCCATATTAAAGGCTGTAGTTTTTCTACCCTCATCGGTAAGAGCTTCAAGGCATCTTCACTTTTGGCAAGCAAGGTTTCATTACCTGCATATCACAGGTTGTTAATGAATCTTCCTCCAATCCTGATGCTACATCTTTGCATATAGTCCAGCTTCTCTGATTATTTTATCAGCATAGATTGAATAAATAAGGTGAAAGGATACAACCCTGCCACACACCTTTACCATTTTTAATCCTCTTGGTCCGTTGGAACAACTGCCTCTTAACCCATGTACATGTTCTGCATGAGCACAACTAAGTGTTCTGGAATTCCCATTCTTCATAATGTTATGCACAATTTGTTGTGAACCACATGGTTGAATGCCTTCGCATAGTTGGTAAACACAGATAAACGTCTTTCTGGTATTCTCTGCTTTTGGCCAAGATCCTTCTGACATCAGCAAAGATATCCCTCATTCCATGTCCTCTTCTGAATCTAACTTGAACTTCTGGCAGTTCCCTGCTAGTTCCTTGATAGACATGGTTGCAACAACGGGCTCAGGGGGCGCAGGGCCAGGCAATATTTTGTTCTGTTATATAAAAGGTTGCCATGAGTTGCAGCTAACTTGACGTCAACTAACAACAACAACTGGGAGAGGACACCAAAGATTTCTAAGAGATTGTTTTATGTTCTTTTCCTTGAACTGGGTGTTGGGTACATGGTATATTCATTTTGTGAAGATTTAGTCAGCTGTGCAGTTACAATTTATGCACTTTTCTCTATGTAGGATAATTTTAAAAGTATTTTTTACACTATAATGAAAGAATTGGATATTTATAAGTTTCCTTTAAACATTCTTAGGCTTAGGATATTGGACTTTCAAATACTCAATTTAGTGTTGATAAATATATGCACTTGATAAATTATATGAAGTTTTTTACCTAAATTGTTACTCATCAGTGTCTGTTGTTGGATTTTATTATAAAATTCTACTGGTTAATTTTTCTTTCTTGTAAAATCTTGTCCTTGGCAGATTAGATATACGCTTTGGCTAATGACATTCCTAATATCTGTACTATCCTAATCCATATTCAATTAGTATAGTGTCATTAGAAGTCTTGTATTGATAAAAAGAACAATGATTTTGAAGATTATTGTATATAGTTAAGGATTATTTAAGTAAAATATTCACTGAGCCATAATATTTAAGAATTGCAACCTATAGTAGATTCAAAATTATAAGAAGCTTAAGAAAATTATCAAATTTTGATAAAAAGGAAAAAAGCTAATCATGAAACTTTCATGGCCAAAATAGCTGAAGACAGAATAGTGTTTTATCAGAGAATGGGTAAAATGTTCAACTGCCTTTTTGAAAATAACTTTTCTTCCCTCAATATAAAGGTGAAAAATACCTATTGAAAAACAGAACAAAATGAAACCACCATCCATCCACTTGTGTTACATTTTACATACATTCTGCTAATCTCTTTCTATGCATTCTTTACAATCTTTTTTGTAACTTTTCTTTTCAAAAATATTTTTTAAATATTTTGATTTTCTTTTTATTGTAATACTCTATATGCACATGATATGTATCAATTTTTTTTTTAAAGAACTAATAATGAAAAGTCAGCATTTTCCCTACCCTATGCCACAGTCTAGGCCTCAGAAGCAACTTTTTTTTAAAACAGTTTTTATTTTTAATTCTGTCCATGGTTACCTTAATTCTGAATAACAGACTTATACCTCTGTTTTTTGGTTTATCAACTTAAGACATTGTCTGTTGATTCCATGCTATAGAAGATGAAGTTATTAGTGTCTATAACTTTTTACCTCCAAATATTTGTATGTTACATCTCTACTTTTATATTCACACTTTTCCCCTCCTGGAATTATGTGTAATAATTTTTTTTTTCACAACATACTTATACATACATTCCTTATAGGGCCAAGTAGTCTGCTCAGATAACTTTTTAAAATTGTATATCCAGTGTTAGGAACTCTGTGACTCATTATACATATTTCTAGAGTCAAGGTGTCAAATAGGTTACCTTTTATATATACAAATAATTGGCAAATTATGCCACCTTTTTGTTTAGTTCATATTTGGATAGTAACTTGCCTTTTATTTTATTTTTGCTCACTGAATGAAGATACTTTTTCCCTCTTCATTATAGCATAAACTCATCCAGCTTTTTTGTAATTTCTGTGGATTAAATAGAATACATTCTAGTTTCTTAAACAAATTCTTCTCACAACCCTATGTTTAATTTGATTATTTCCTTTTTTGAATTTTGCACAGTTCCCATGTTAGAATTATTTTTTAACTTGTGCCTTTGGATAACTTACATTATTTACTCTTGGAAAGCAAGAGTCTGTCTCTTTCTTGGCCGTATGCCCTGTGCCTCGACACTTAGTAGTAAGTGATCGATGTTTCTTGGAATGGGTATCGTTTTTTGGCCTGGGAGGAAACTCTGGACTGCCTGTCTTTCTGCATGATGAAATGACAAAGAAAGGGAGGGGAAGATGACTGGTATGTTACTTTCGTAAAAGACTTTCAAAAATTCATCCCCCACCTCCCATTTTGGGTTTCCAGGGCTAAGGACCTAAACTCAGAGCCTCACTGTGAACTTTCTGGAATGACTGACTTCCATCTCTACTATAGACTCGTTCAGTATATCCTGTACTGTTGCTTCCTGGGCTCCATTTCATTTAACAACACATTTATACCAGTTTGTCTCAGAAAATTTGTTGAAATACCTTGTTCACTAATGACTCTCCAACCTTTTCTTCACTATGTGTACATTCCCTTTTTTCCCTTTTTTACTGTAAATTTAATAGAAGGAAAAGATGTAAATAAATCATTTGTAATCTTGAACAGAACTTGACGATTCGCTTTATCTGACAATACGTTATGAACATTTTTAATGTCATTAAACATCTATGCTATGTAAGCATAGCCATGATTTAAGTTCTCAAGTTAAAAATACATTCTTTATTTACTCCTCAGTTATGTATTTTGACAGTTCTAATGAAACTCAAAGTGAAAATCACTGTATTTTTGCAATATTGGAGTCATTAGATAATGATCTTTGTATCTCGTTAGTGATTGGTTTAGGGACCTTTAATTTGTTTCTTTTCAGGAGAACTTCAACTGATTCCTATTCTCAGCTTGTCATGTATCCTTTGCAAATTTAGATGTGATATGTTGAAGACATAGTCTCTCAGTTTTGTAGTATGTAATTTTAAACTACTTCCATTTTCATTTGTCATTTTAAAAGTCTTTAGTGACAGATTCCTTTTTCTTAATATTTGGATAGTGATCCTTGAAACAATAATTATGTAGTTACTAGAATCCAGAATAAGAAAGTCGTCACTCTTTATTTATTAGGATTATGACATTTATTTCTAAAATGAGGAAAATAAAATGACAATGTATAAATCATTTTGAATGACAAGTGGAAATTTTCTAAGCTGATTAGCTGGAGATTGTTTTTTGGGAGATTGTCTTGTGGTTTAAAGAAAGTGGTCAACTTAATTGAAGATCATTTTTCCACAACATTAGTGGAACAGAATTTTACCTTTAAGCAAATTAACTCTATGACTTCCACGGCAACATAGCTTAGATAAAGGTTGATTGAGATTGGCTACGTGCGGGGAGAAATAACTAAGAGATTTAAAACTCTCCTTGTTCAATCTACCAATATAATTCTTTTCATTTTTATAATACTACTGTATTTGGGAGACTGTCTGAAGGATAATTTTTATTACATGTTAAGCTTAATTTTAACTGTTTTGGATCTGTTATATTTTTTACAAGTCTCGGTATACTGAATTAACTAGGATATTGGTGGCCATCCAGTATAGACCTACGGCATATAAATCCATTGCTAAGGTTTTGAACTGACATTTAGTGAAATATACCAAATTTCTAAAAATTTGTAAACTTTTCCCTTGAAATTTTTTGAAGAAGCAGAATATTGTGATTGTTGTTGTTAAATGCCATGGAGTCAATTTCAACTCATAGTGACCCCATGTAACAGAGTAGAACTGTCCCACAGAAACAGAATATAGTTATTGCAGAAGATAACCATTCTTTATTTATGCTAATAAGCCCTTTCTTTCTAGTCTACTGTGATTTCTGACCTTAAATGAAATCCATCAGTTACCCTCATTATTTAAAAAAAAAAAAAACATTTATTAAGCATCTTGGAGCTATGCTAGAAGCTGTCCAGCAGTATCTGCATAAACTATACCCTTAATGATAAAGATAAATTAACTTTTGCATAGATAATAGACTCTTAATAAATCTTTGTTGAATCATTAAGTATAATGTAAGGTTGGCATATAGGCACAAATTTTTTAATTAGGTA
The DNA here is from genome assembly GCA_030035585.1 of Dugong dugon. NCBI lineage: Eukaryota > Metazoa > Chordata > Mammalia > Sirenia > Dugongidae > Dugong > Dugong dugon. The sequence continues at coordinate 11,280,330 of CM057480.1, read as the reverse complement.
AATGAATGAACACTGAATGTTACATTATAGAGAAGATTAAGGATAAATGCATTTTAAAGATTAGAAGCAAATTAATTGTTAAATTGAGCACTTGAGAAAAATTATGAAGTAAAGGCAATATAATTAGAATGTTCTCATTCTACATTAGCTTCTGCATATTTTAATTTTTTCATCTAATTAAAAATATAACTTAATTAAAAGCAGTCTAGGATGGAAATCAAACAATTTTTTATATGTCTTCAGTGTGCCAGGCACTGAAATGGGTACTTTTCATATACTGTTTCATTTCGTCATTAAAACAATTTTATGAATTAAACATTATTACCATCAACACTTACAGATGATAAAATAATGCTCAGATTGTTTAACTGACTTTGACTTAATTAAAAAACTCCAGGTAATAGAGTGAGAATTTAAATGCAGGCCCAGTGATAACATTCAATTAATACAGCCATGCTGGTTGTTCAGCTCTGCCTGGGCCAGCCTAACTCTGAAGTACATTTTACTTACATTATTTTGTACCTTATCAATATTCATTAAGTGCTTCACTTTGTCAGGTGCTCTTCTAGGTGCTAGGGATACAAGATATATGTGACCTTGCTCTACTGGATTTTTCTTGTCTTGTAGAGGACCTTATTAAACAAACAATTATTATACAGTGTGGTGTAAGTATGTACTGCGAGTACAGACTACTAGGTGCACTCAGTAGGGACACTGACTCCTACTTACTATCTTTCAGATGGGCTTAGACCTCACTTTCCCCTAGTAGCCTATCACCCCCTCCTTGAATGTTAGATGTACTTCCATAGCACTCTGTATTTGCCCCAAGAATAGTACTTATACTGTCGTTCATTTGTCTATGTTCCATTCTAGGTTATTAAGTTCCTTGAAGAGAGAGCTTTTATCTTTACCTTAGCATTGTGCCTGACTCATAGCAAACCCCCAATAAGTAAATAGAATCAAGGTGTGAGACTGCAGCAGTTGACAGTGAAGGTTTAGATAAGTTTTTAGATACTGGGATGAGAAGTGATGGAGATTTCCTCGTTAGGTAGGAGGAAAGTTGATCTTTTGAGAATGAGGAAGATGGCCTAAGTATCCTGAAAGTTTAGAATAATCACTGTGAGGATGTGTGATGGTTAAGATTGTGTGTTAACTTGGCTGGGCCCTGATTCTCAGTGTTTTGGCAGTCATATAGTGTTGTAATTAGTTCCCTGTTGAGATTTGATATGTGATCACAGCCATGATGGACTCTGTTGTGAGTAGCCAATCAGTTGAAAGAGTTTCCTTGGGCATGTGGCCTGCATCCGAATATAAGCAGACATTCTGGCAAGGCTCTAGGGCTTTTGTTCATTCTGGATCTTGCAGCTGGCTCCTGTTCATCTGACCTCTGGTTCTTGGGACTTGAGCTAGCAGCTTACCTGCCGATCTTGGGTTTGCCAGCCCCTGAAGCTACGTGAATCAGGAGAAACCTTTAGGTCTTGTCTGCCGATCTTGAGATTGAGTCATCTGATCTTCACAGCATATGAGCAAGAGCCCTGCTCTCTGACCTGCCAATCTTGGGTTCACCAGCCCCTGTGGCTACCTGAATCAGGAAAAGCCTCTGTCCTGATCCACAAACTTCAGATGTACCAGCCTCTACAACTGCGTGAGCCATTTCCTTGTTCCAAAGCTCTGTAGCTCCACTGATACAGGAGACACCTCACTCGGTTAATAATGTTTAGCCAGAAGGCACTCAGCTCTCTGCCTCCGTGGGCTGGCTCCAGTGCTGTCTCATGCTGGTCTTCTGGTATTGCTCCTGCCTGTCCTCTGTTGCTGCCTGTCCTCTGCTGCTGCTCTTTCTCTGCTGCTGCTTCTCGATATCTGCACCGCCTCCAGTATAACAGCTCTCCACATTTCTTTCTGAGTCCTCTATCCATTCACCGTTTCAAAACCGCTTTGACATTTTAGGTATTTGTTAGAGCAGCACCCCACTCTCTCGGTACCAAATTCTGTCTCAGTTATCTAGCGCTGCTATAACAGGAATACCAAAAGTGGATGGCTTTAACAAAGAGAAATTTATCCTCTCACATTCTGGGAGGCTAGAAGTCCAAATTCAGGGTGCCAGCTTCAGGGCTTTCTCTCTCCTCGGCTCTGGGTGAAGGTCCTTGTCTTCAGTCTTCCCCGTGACCCCAGGCCCAAAGGACATGCTGTGCTCCCAGTGCTTCTCTCTTGGTGGTATGAGGTCCCCATGTCTCCCTATTCACTTCTGTCTTTTATATCTCAAAAGAGATTAGCTTAAAACACAACCTAATTTTGTAGACTGAGTCCCACTTCATCAACATAACTGCTGATAATCCCATCTCATCAACATCATGGAGATAGGATTTACAACACATAGGAAAATCATATCAGATGTCAAAAATGGTGGACAATCACACAATACTGGGAATCATGACCTAGCCAAATTTACACATATGTTTGTGGAACACAATTCAATCCATAACAGGATGCAAGAGGAAAGAGAAAAAGAACACATAAAAAGGATAACCTTAAAGATGCTAAGAACTCATCTGAGGTTGGAGACTGTGAATTTGTAGTAGTACCAGTACTGATAGACATGACTACATAATTTCCGCTAAGAACCAGCAGCTCAGATGTAAAAGAAATCAAGGACTAGACCTATATGAGTTAGAAATGCTTTTGGCCTCAAGTAATTGAAAAGATTACAAATGGTGGTTTAAACAAATAGGGGTTAATGTTTTTACATAAAATGAAGAGCATATATAGGTGACTGTAAAACAGCCCTCAGCATGCTACTGTGAGTTCTTCCCTGAAAATCAACAATTGGAAATGGTCTATGTATCTTTTCCAAAATCTTCTTTTGTACAACAAATATTTTTATATTAAAATAGGTCATGACATGAGAATTTAGAAGGAAAATATTTGTTTTCTTTCAAAAATGCTTTTTGTCTTATGCTGAATGTTATTAACACCAGTCAACTCTTAAACATTATTAAGGAACCAAGGACTTAAAAAGAAATGATTGTACACTTTAGATGGGTAAATTTCATGGCCTGTGAATTATATCTCAATAAAGGTGTTAAAAAATGCAAGAGAAAAATGGGAACTTTTTACCCCTGAACATGGCAAAATTTAAAGACTAGAAAAAGAATTGACCATTTGTAGTCCAAGTAGTATGTCAGGAAGTTTCATAGAAGGTGGCTTTTTATTTTGGGGAGAAATGAATTGTAATGCAATGGCCTAATCTTGGGCCAAAATTGTTAAATAAGTCAAGGTTTGTTTGTTTTTAAATCAGGGTTCCCTCTCCTCCACCACCCACATAATGTATATTTCCTCTGACCCCACAATGTTTTCCAGCTTGCTCTTTTCTTTCCATTTTTCTGTTCCCCATTCACAGAAAAAAGCTGTTCAAAGAATGATCTACAGTTGTTTTCACCATTTGTTTACTTTATAATCATACTTTCCAATCATATGTTTATTGCCATCACTACCCTGACACTGCTTTTCTCAGGTCAGCAATAACTTTCATGTTTAAATCTAATGGCAACTTCTCTGTCCTTATTACTTTGTAGTGGTACCAACAGAGAATCTAAGCAGTTACAATTCTAAGCAGCATCCAACACACTCAATCACTTTGTCTTTCTTTAAGCATAAGTGTCACCAACTTTGATCCAGTTCCTTAAGCAGAAAACTTAGGAGTCAGTTTTGATTCCTCTCTTTCCTTTATCTGTGTCTTAGTTATCTAGTGCCGCTATAACAGAAATACCACAAGTAGACGGTTTTAACAAACAGAAATTTATTCTTTCACAGTCTAGGAGGCTAGAAGTCCAAATTCAGAGTGCCACCTCCAGGAGAAGGCTTTCTTTCTCTGTCGGCTCTGAGGAAAGGTCCTTGTCATCAGTCTTCATCTGATCTAGGAGCTTCTCAGCACAGGAACCCCAGGTCCAAAGGATGCGCTCTGCTCCTGGCTCTGCTTTCTTGGTAGTAGGAGGTCCCCATCTGTCTGCTCGCTTCTCTCTCCTTCTATCTCTTGTACGATAAAAGGTGATGCAGGCCGTACCCCAGGGAAACTCCCCTTATATCCCATCAGGGCTGTGACCTGAGTAAGGGTGTTGCATCCCACCATAATCCTCTTTAATATAACCTAGTCTTGCTTCATTAACCACAGGCAGAGATTAGGATTTACAACACATAGGAAAATTACATCAGATCACACAATGGAGGACAACCATACAATACTGGGAATCCTGACCTAGCCAAGTTGACACACATTTTTGGGGGACACAGTTCAATCCATAACAATCCTGTTTGTTATAGGTCACTGAGTCCTGTCTAACTGCCAGTTGTGTTGACGACAACTTAAGGTGACCCCAAGTGTGTCAGAGTAGAACTGTGCTCCACAGGGGTTTCCATGGCTGGCCTTTTGGAAGTAGATCTCCAGGCCTTTCTTCTGAGGCACCTCTGGGTAGACTCAAACGTTCAGCCTTTTGGTTAGCAGCCGAGCATGTTAACCATTTGCACCATCCAGGGACTTCTGTCTATTCTATCTCTAAAACATATCTGGAATCAATCTCTTCAGGGCCCTATCATTGCCCAAGTCTAATACATCATCATCATCTCTTTCTTCAAATCCATTCTCTACACAGTGATATGATATATGATATGAAGGAATGTTTTAAAACAAAAAGATCATTCAGTTGATACAGAAAAAGCATTTAACAAAATCCAGAAACCTTTCATGATAAAAACACTTAGAAAATCAGAAAATTAGAAATAGAAGGAAACTTTCTTAACATAATAAAGGGCATTTATGAGAAACCTATAGCTAACATCATACTCAGTGGTGAAAGACTGAAAGCTTTTGCCCTAAGATCAGAAAGAAGACAAGGATGCCCATTTTCACCACTGCTATTCAATACTGTGCTGGAAGTTCTAGCCAGAGGAGTTAGGCATGAAAAGGAAATGAAAGGCATCCAAACTGGTAAGAAGTAAAACTATCTCTATTCGTAGATGACATAATCCTATCTATAGGAAATCTCAATTTAAAAAAAATCCACAAAAAAGTGTTAATGTTAGTAAACAAATTCAGCAAAGCTTCAGGTTACAAGACCGACACACAAAAATCAGTTGTGTTTCTCTGTACCAGCAATGAACAATCCGAAGAGGAAATTAGGAAAACAATTCCATTTACAATAGCATCCAAAAGAATAAAATACCTACGAATGAATTTAGTCAAGGAGGTGAAAGATTTTACACTGAAAACTACAAAACATGGCTGAAAGAAGTTAAAACCTAAAAATAGGAAGACATCCCATGTTCATGTATTGGAAGACGTAACATTTTTAAGATGGCAATATTACCATCTTAAATGGCATAGCCATCTAGAGACTCAGTGCAATCCATATCAAAATTTCAATGGTTTTTTTTTTTTTTGTGGAAATGGAAAAGCCAATTCTCAAATCCATATGGAATTGCAAGGGTCTCCAATAGCCAGAACAATATTGAAAAAGAAAAAGTAGAAAGAGTCACACTTTCCAGTTTTAAAACTTTTAGTACTGGCATAAAGAATAGACATATAGACCAATGGAATATAATTAACATTCAGAAATAAATCCATACATCTATGGAGAATTGATTGTTGACAAGGGTACCAAGACCATCAGTGGGGAAAGAATAATCTCTTCAACAAATGGTGCTGGGAGAAATGGATATCCACATGCAAAAGAATGAAGTTGGACCCCCACATCACACCATGTGCAAAAATTAACTCAAAATAGATCAGTGACCTAAATATAAGCACTGAAACGATAAAACTCTCGGAAGAAAACACAGGGTAAATCTTCATGACCTTGGATTTGGCAATGGATTCTTAGATATGACACCAAAAGCACAAGTAACGAAAATAAATAATGGGTAAGTTGGACTTCATCAAAATTTAAAGCTTTGCGCATCAAAGGAGACCATCACGAAGGTGAAAAGGCAACCCACAAAATAGGAGAAAATATATGCAAGACATATCTGATAAGGGCCTGGCATCCAGAATATTTAAGTCCCTGGGTAACATAAATCGTTAAGTGCTCCACTACTAGCTGAAAGGTTGGAGGTTCAAACCTACCCAGAGGCACCTTGGTACAGGCCTGGTCTTCTGCTACTGAAAAGGCACAGCCTTGAAAACCCTATGGAGCAGTTCTACTCTGGACACACGGGGTTGCCACGAGTCAGAATTGACTCGACAGCCACTAACAACAACGTCATCCAGAATATATAAAGAACTCATACAACTCAGCAACAAAAAGACAACTCAATTTAAAAATGTGCCAGTGACACAAATAGGCATTTCTCTAAAAGAGATATGCAAATTTCCGACAACCACAGGAAAAGGTGTTCAACATCACTAGTCATGAGGAAAATGTAAATCAAAACCACAATGAGATAGGACTTCACCGCTGCTAGGATGGGTATAATAATAATAATAATAAATAATCTGAAAATAAGAAGTGTTGATGAGGATGTGGAGAAATTGGAACCTTCATGCGTTGTTGGTAGGAATGGAAAATGGTTCAGTTGCTGTGGAAAACAGTTTGTTGGTTCCTCAAGAAGTTAAAATTGGTACTCAATTACAGGTACATACATGTTCATAGCAGCATTATTCCTAATAGCCCAAGGGTGGGAAAAACCCACAGGTTCGTCAACAGATGAATGCGTAAACAAATTGTGGTAGATAGGTAGAATGGAGTATTTATGCAGTCATAAAAAGAACTGAAATACTGATACATAGTAAAATGTGGAGGAACTTAAAAACCTTATGTTAAGGGAAAGAAAACAGACTCAAGAGGTCACATGCTATATGATTCCATATATGTAAAATATCAAAAGTAGGTAAATCCATAGAGACAGAATGCAGATTGCCATAGAGTGAGGGAAGGAGGAAGTGGGAAGCAACTGCTAAATCAGTACACCATTTCCTTTTAGGGTGATGAAAATATTTTGGATGAGTTAGTGATTACTTAACATTGTCAGTGTTGTAAATGCCACTGAGTTGCTCACTTTAAAATGGTTAATTTTATATTAAGTGTATTTCACTTCAATTATAAAAAATTATAACCAGAAAAAATTTACTAGAAAAAAAAAATACATCCATACAGAAGACAATCACATTTTGTTGATTATCTATGGGCACTAAGATAAGGAGAGATTAGTGTCCTCAGGTAACTCCATGTAGAAAATGCGTAAAGTTCTTAACCTAGCATTTGATGCAATTCTCCATTTCATTGAGATTAGTGTATCTTGTTTGTTTTGTAATCTATGTTATTCATTCTCCACTCAGAATGTTATATCTTTTCTTTAATATATATCTAACGTGGTGCAGGAGCCCTGGTGGCACAGTGGTTAAGAGTTCGGTTGCTAAACTGTTTGCACTCTTATTACTAACCCAAAGCTTGGTGGTTCGAACCCACCCAGCCATCCCATGGACAGAAAGCCTGGCTATCTGCTTCTGTTAAGATTACAGCCAAGAAAACCCAATGGAGCAGTTCTACTCTGTAATACATTAGGTAACCATGAGTTGGAATCAAGTTGACAGGAATGGGTTTTTATTTTTTTTAATATCCATTTTCACATAACAATTGTTAAAATTTGGCCATAAGGCCTGGGTTATGGCCTAAATTATGCAGAATGTTCATAATCATTGATTGAAAAACTGAATCAATTTAATCCAGATAAAACATGTCATAAGACTAGGTACAGAATTGATTTTTGTTCATTGTTTGGTTTTGCAAATTAGGAGAAATTACTAATTTTGACAATGGACATCCTAAAAAATTAAAACTCTGCAACTGAGAACTATAGAACTAAACCAGTGAAATATTATAAAGTAAAGAATAGGCAACCATATAAAATTGAGGTGGCCACCCTGGATTAGGTTGGGCCCACCTGGATAATCCATGCTACTCTGTTCATCTCAAAATTGTTAAGTTAATCCTATCTGCAAAGTCCCTTTTATTTTATAAAGTAACATCTTCACAGATTCTGGGGTTTAGGATGTAGACATCTTTGGGGAGATACTATTTTGTGTACCACAGAAGATAAGTATTTTGGCACAGTGTTGGTGCTCGTTTGTTGAGATTTTGGAAGATAGATGTGCTTCCAATCAGGAAAGGAAAATGATTGGGTTGGTAAATGCTTATCTGGGCTGTAATGACTGTTAAGAGTTATCTACTTTACCTTAATTAGTAAAGCATATCACATGCAATCATGTCTAAGAACTAAAATTGTTGTAATCCTGATCCTGTCAATGTCATTGGTCCTGTCATTAATGATCCAGGATCATGAATGATCCCCATCATTATCCTGTATAAATGTGTGCATGATATTTAAGATATTGAGCATTTCATAGGAAAGCTGAATATTGCAGTAAAGTGGACTTAGATCTTTTTAAATCCTCTTCTAGTGAATGAAATTAGGGGAATTTCAGAGGACAGAGATGGGATTCACTGTATGATAAACCATATGTAGTTTTAGTCTTTATTGAGAAGTAGTAGTTAAGGCATTTTTTAAAGATGACTGACTACTTGTTTTCCCTCATAATAATATATTTGTCATAACTCAATCATATGGACTTGCCCCTAGAAGTATAGTTAATAGTTTTGAATTAAAATTTTGCCAAGGTTCTGATTACTGAAACCTGTCCTACTGAAATATTAATCAGGATGGACTAAGCTTTCTGGTGCAAATACCTTGAAGGAGAAATTAATTCATAAACATACAAAGAGGTAACTTGATAGTCTGTGTTGCATCCTGTGTCACTTCCTTCCATATTAATATTTGATAAAGTGTTTAAAATGAAATTTCTAGAGCAGGACCAAAGCTCATCTTGGGAAAACCACAAGTGTTTACGATAAGAGATCCTGTATGAATAGTATGAGGCGTTACCACATAGTAGAGAACACACTCTATGAAAAATGTTACACTCTCTGAAAAATAAAATGTGCAAGTCTACAAGATAGCATAAAACAAAAGTTAATGCTTCTTGGGGTACGTTTCTTAGAGAGCTTATGGTGTGTGTAAATAATCACTTTTGTTTATATAACTGGTGACTTTAATGAAAACCTGCAGTTTTTTAGCTCTAAATTAAATTATTTCAGTTGATCTCTGTGAAGATTTTACCTGTGTAGAGAGGGCATTTGACTTGCTTTCTTGCTTGACCTATGAGGGTTTTTTTTTTTTTTTCTTGGTTGTTGGTTTTTTTTGTTTGTTTGTTTTGCTTTCACTCTATATTTAAAGAAAAATTCTAGAAGAAAAGAGGTATGTGCCAATGCTGAGTGGGTTGGTTTTTGGCTTGGCTTCTTTTAGTCAGGCTTTCTGAACATAGAGGTGGTAGATGACTAATGAATTCTGAACATAGAACTCTTCAATTCTAAAATCTTTATTAATATCTTCCTTTCTCACTTGATCAAAAGGGGGAAAATGTAGAACAGACCTTCAAATTTTGATGGACTCCAGACTTTCTGTAGCCATGGAGGCTGGATGAACCCCTGAAACTATTGCTCTGAGGTAGTCTTTAAACCTTAAACCAAAATGTGCCATGAAGTCTTCTTAAAACCAAACAGTAGTTTAGCATAACCAGTAAGTAATGTCTTCCTTGAACGTCGTGCTCTTTCAGGATCTATCTATATGGAATCAAATTGACAACACTAACCCGAAAGATTAGATAGGAAACTTAGCAGTGAATGCATGTTAAAGCGGGAGGAACAACTCAGAAAAGGAGGGTGAGAAGGTTGCACAACTCGAAGAATGTAATCAGTGTCACTGAATTTTACATGTAGAAACTGTTGAAGTGGTGTATGTTTTGCTGTGTATATTCTCAACAGAAACAACAAAATAAATAAAATTTTAAAGAAACACCTTTCTCATCTGAGCACAAACCAAAGTACTTTCATTGCCTCTTCTCTAAAAGTTTAGGAAAAAAATATCACCAGTTAAGACTTTTCATAATGAGGGAAGAACATTTTGCCTACCTTATAACAGTGTGACTCGATGCCTACTTTTAAATCTAGATTTTAAAAATTGGATAGTATAAATAACAATAAGGAGTGAGTCACTTTTTATGGGCACCCTATAGTTTTATATTTATTAATCTAAACTTAAAATTCTATATTTCTTACTTTTGGACAAAACCTGCATGCTACATGCCACCATACACACAGACTACACAGTGAGTTAAGTGGACTTTTCCTACAGTCTTTGAGGAATATTACAAAGTTCCAGCCACTATCTTCCTCCTGAGTCATATTTGAAATTTATTTTGGTACATTTTGGCTGTTATTGATGATAGAATAGAATATAATATAGATCATCCATCTCTACTTCTGTATTTATTTATTACTAGACCCGACCACAGTCTTCTTTCCCCCTTCGACTCTCTTTGCCCATTGTATGTTCTATGTGTAGTCATGTACTTTGTATCATTATATTAGAAATCACTAATCTGTTTCGTACTTTTTGAGTTGTGAGATACTTATAATCAAAACTTTTGCTTTGATTCCAGCACTATCCTGACAGCATGGTGTCCAAGATTGATGTCTTACTAGAAAATTAGAGAACAAAACCAACCTTATGACTTTTCTGTTTTCCTGAAGTTCTTCTGTGCATACATTCACCTCAGGCTCTATGTATCCTAGATATCAATCCATATGTCTGTATATTGAAAATACTTTGTCATAATCTCTTACTTTCCTTTCAGCTTAATGGTTTTAATTTTTTTTTAAGTTTTATTTTAGTCACAGAGAATATTTAATCTTGACATGTTCGAGTTTGTCAATATTTCTTTTGTGTTTTACATACAAATACATTTCTACTTCAGTGTTGTTGTTGGGTGCTGTTGACTCACTTCTGACTCAGAGTCACCCTGTGTACAACAGAATGAAACACTGCGCAGTCTTGCGCCATCCTCACAATTGTTATGTTTGAGCTCATGATTGCAGCTACTGTGTCAGTCCATCTCATTGAGAGTCCTCCTCTTTTTCGCTGACCTTCTACTTCAGTCTTAACATGTGTATTATTTTATACTTTTTACATTAGTGTTTATTCAACGTGGAATTTATTTTTATAAATGATGTTACGTTGAGATTGAACTTTATTTTTTGTTGTAAATATCATGAATGAGTGTTGAATTTTTCACTTGCTCTTTGGACAGATATTAAGATGATCATATATTTTTTTTCTTTAATCTATAATATGGTGTGTCATGCAGACAAGGCAAGTGGCCAAGCAGCACACGTGTTATACGTGCTGAAGCAGTGTTTGCTGGAGAAAACAAGGACAGGGCGTCAGTAGCCCAGTAGCTGGATCTCCATTACCTCCTCCCACTCTGGAGCGGAGCACAACAGTCTAGTAAGGTCATATGACAAACTCCATTACAGACACCTTGACCCTTGATCTGTGGGGCTTTCAGTGAATAATTATAGAAACACCAGCTCTTCCCCTAGCTTAGTCAGGGGCCAAAATAGAATAGCAATATGATGTAGCAGAACTTTGATTCCAGCGCTATCCTGACAGTACACGTTCAAGATTGATGGGAAGCCCTAGCCCAGCCTGAAACCCAAGCCTTATGATTGCAGCTGTAAGATACTGGAAGCCAGCAGTAGGACTGGCCTCATCTATATACAGGTAGTCCCTGATTTATGACATATTTCAGTTATGGTGAACCATACTTAATGACTGTTCTTTGTTTTGTTTTTTTGGTACATCTTATTGTTAGTAATATGTCCTACATACAATGTTGCTCATGTTATCATTCTCAGATGTAATGTTTCCAACCCCTAAAGACAAATAAAGATCGTATTTACAAAGATACTGATCATAAAAGGCAATAATAATGAAAACTAAAAAAAATGAGGTATTTGACTTAATGTCAGAACCGACTTATGATGGAGTAGTCTTTGGATCGGAACCCTGTCGTAAGTTGGGGGCTACCTGTACGTGGTTGGGCTAGCCGCAGTCTCTTCCCTGGCGTGATAGGGAGGCAAGGGACGTGGAGGTCATGCTGGGATTTAAATTGTTGTTGACAGTATTGATTGCCTTAGGCTCTGGGCCATACCCAGTTTCCATGGAGCTTTGTAGGACATCACTTTTTTTGGGAGGACAGCTTGCAGGAGACCAGTCTTGGACAAATTAAGTCTTACCCGTCATTGCTTATTTGGCCATGATCAGTTTTTTTTCTTAACATTCTGATGGATTTGATTTACTAATGTGTCCTAAGTGATCAGAAAAACCTAAGAGAGCTCGTAAAGTTTTATTTGTTATTTTGTATGATTTTGGTAGGTTATTTTTTGGGTCTGGGAACACTCAAAAATTTTTCCCATATAAATTAATGGTAATTGTTTCTTTCTTTTACACCATTTTGGCCTATGAAAGGTTTCATAGGAACACTCTACTTTTGGATAGCAGGGGAAACCTGTAGGGGTATTCTGAAAAGTTGTCCTATTTACTTTATTAAACCCATGTTTCATAGGATATGAATTCTTCCTATAATGGGTTTGTTTCCTCTCTTTCATCATTGGCTTTTCTTTTTGATGATTGTGATTAGGTACTCGACTCTACAGTTGAGATTCCCTGATAGCCTGGCTATGAGTTATCTCTTTTCCTTTATCATCTCTTCAAATATACAGGGAGAAGGGGGCACAACCCTGGATCATATGAAGATAACTTTTCTGTAATTTCCTGCAATTTGGGGTGGGAATGAAAGGTTTAGGCATGTATTCAGTCTTCCATCTTGAACCAATCTCCAAATGAGCTACATTTAAAAAATTGTGTTATTTTGATATTACTTCAGACTTACATAAAGTTTATAAGAATAAAGAATTCCCAGTTATTCTTCACCCAGACTCCCTATATGTTAACAGTTAATTACATTTGCTTTACCTATCTGTGTGTGTACACACCAAACGAGATCCACTGTCGTCGAGTCAATTCCGACTCATAGTAGCCATATAGGCCAGAGTAGAACTGCCCCATAGGGTTTCCAAGGAGCATCTAGTTAATTCAAACTGACGACCTTCTGGTTAGCAGCTGAGCTCTTAACCACTGCGTTGCCAGGGCTCCCATATTGGGATAGTCAGGTGGAAAAGATAGTGAAACACTCTATCAGTGTTTGCCAAAGGGTATTTATATCTGCTGTCTTTAATTGTATTGAAGGCAGTCATAAAGGCATCTCTCATGAGAAATGATGGCAAATACCAGACTGAAGGCTCCAGATGGGGACTGAAGGTGATGAAGACTGTGCAGGAGTGTTAATGACGGACAAAAAAGTACACCTTTTAGACTAATAGAATTGCCGAGGGAAATTACGTATGAACCAAAGACAGAATAAACACTGAAAATGTACTTCATAGCAAATGCTGTAAAGAAAACAAGGTGTAACAAGTCTTCAGAGCTGACAAGAGTAATAATGCAGATGTGATTGAAGGGTGACTGGTGAAATTTAGACTCTGAGACAGGTTAATAAGAGCAAAGCAGAGGAGCTAATCATCCAGCAGAGGGAGTAGAAGATTTCTGAGGACAATGGCTAAATCGTGGAACATCTGAGTAGGAAAACCTAAAAATTTTAAGAGCTCATCTGACCCTACTCTCTTTACTTTATAGATAAAAACACTAAGGCCCTCTCAAGATTACACAGCCAAAAAGTTGCATAGCCAAGGTAGAGACTACCCTTTTGATGCCAAGTTCTGATCACTTTCTCCTGTTTTTAGAAAATTATGAAAATTTTATCCATAACATTAAAATTATCTTATTAATCATTTCAAATTCATTTTGGGAAAAGAAAGGTACAAATAAGTAATATTCTTTCAGTCCTCTTAATACTTAAAAATGGCATTATGTGAATATTACTGTTATTTTAATAATGAAGATTTAACTGAAAGCACATTATGTGTTCATTACTGCGGTCTTAGTCATTAGTTACAAGTGGGATATTAAAAGTTATTAGTTACAAGTGGGAAATGAAAGTGATAAAAACTGAAATTATAGTGCTGAAATGCCCCAATCCTGAAGATGGTGATGCAAACAACTGTTTTTTCTCAAACCCAGAAGGGTCACACCATCTCCTATAGCCTTTGGCTAAAAATAGATACATTTCTTATAGTAATGTAGGCGAGAAAAGAATAATGACTGCTTGTTTTTGTTTGAAATAACAATAATATTTTTCTCATTCACATACAATAAAAACAATTTCTATTATAAGTAGCCATTTATCTTCATTCCTATTCTGTATGTATTTATTCACACTGTCTCATTAAATTCTGATATTGTTCAGAACTCTTTGGGTGTGTTATAATTTTGCCATCTGGGATATATCAGTCACAAAATACATATAAATTGTAATATAAAGTGATGCGTCACAAGAATTCATATTTGTTATACTCCATCTTAAAGACCTTTGTTCTGTTGAACAATGAAACTAATATTTCAATTCAAAAAGAATTTATCTTTTCTTATTTTTCAGACCCTGCTATAACATTTTTTATTGTGCTAAGTATATATATAACAAAACATTGCCATTTCAACCTTTTTTACAGGTGCAATTCAGTGATATTAATTCATCATGTTGTGCAACCATCATCACTATCCTCTTGGAAATTCTTCAGTCACCCTTAACAGAAACTCAGTGATCCCTGAGCAATGACTCCCTCTTTCCCCCTCCCTCTTGCCCTTGGTAACTACTAATAAACTCTGGTCTCTATGCATTTGCCTATTATAGATATTTCATATAAGTGGGATCACACAATGTTTGTCCTTCTGTGACTGACTTATTTCACTCAGCACAATGTTTTCATGTTGTAGCATGTTTTAGAACTTCATTTCTCTTTATGGCTGAGTGACATTCCACTGTATGTATATACCACATTTTATCCGTTCATCTATTGATGGGCATTTAGGTTGTGTCCAGCTTTTGGCTATTGTGAACAGTGGTGCAGTGAAAATCGATGTGCAAGTGTCTGTTTGCTATAGTGCTTTCAGTTCTTTTGGACATATACTTAGGAGTGGAATTGCTGAATCAAAAGGTGAACCTGACTCAAGCCATGGTGTTTTTAGTCTCATATGCGTGTGAAAGCTGTACAACGAATAAGGAAAACCAAGGAAGACTTGATGCGTTTGAATTATGGTGTTGGGGAAGGATATTCAATATACCATGGACTGGCACCACCACATGTCTGTCAGTTTGTTGTACTGTGGTGGCTTGCGTGTTGCTGTGATAATGGAAGCTTTGCCAACACTATTTCGAATACCAGCAGGGTCACTCATGGTGGACAGGTTTCAGCAGAGCTTCCACACTGAGACAGACTAGGAAGAAGGACGTGGCAGTCTACTTCTGAAAAATTTAGCCAGTGAAAACCTTATGAATAGCAGTAGAACATTGTCTGATACAGTGCTGGAAGATAAGCCCCCCAGGATAGAAGGTACTCAAAAGGTGTCTGGGGAAGAGCTGCCTCCCCAAAGTAGAGTCGACCCTAATGACATGGATGGAGTCAAGCTTTCAAGACCTTCATTTGCTGATGTGACACAACTCAAAATGAGAAGAAACAGCTGCAAACATCCATTCATAATTGGAATGTGGAATGTACGAACTATGAACATTGGAAGCCATCAGAAGTGAAATGGAATGCATAAAGATTGATATCCCAGGCATTAGTGAGCTGAAATGGACTGGTATTAGTCATTTTGAATCAGACAATCATATGGTCTACTATGCCAGCAATGACAAATTAAAGAGGAATGGCATTGCTTTCATCATCGAAAAGAACATTTCAAGATGTATCCTGAAATACAGTGCTGTAAGTGATAGGATAATATCCATATGCCTACAAGGAAGACCAACACTAAGACCAAAGGTGAAGAAATTGAAGATTTTTACAAATTTCTGTAGTCTGAAATTGATCAAACATGAAATCAAGGTGCATTGATAATTACTGGCAATTGGAATGTGAAGTTTAAGAACTGGTAGATGGAAAATATGGCTTTGGTGATAGAAATGACGCCAGAGATAGCATGGTAGGATTTTGCAGGACCAACTCCTTCATTGCAAATACCTTCTTTCAACAACATAAATGGCAACTGTACACATGGACCTCGCCAGATGGAATACACAGTAATCAAATCGACTACATCTGTGGAAAGAGACAATGGAAAAGCTCAATATCAGAACAAGACCAGGGGCTGACTGTGGAAGAGACAGACAGACAATTGCTCATATGCAAGTTCAAGTTGAAGTTGAAGAAAATTAGGTAAGTCCATGAGAGCCAAAGTATGACCTTGAGTGTATCCCACCTGAATTTAGAGACCATCTCAAGAATAGATTTGACCCATTAAACACTAATGACCAAAGACCAGACAAGTTGTGGAATGACATCAAGGACATCATGCATGAAAAAAGCAAGAGGTCGTTAAAAAGACAGAAAAGAACAAAATGGATGTCAGAAGACACTCTGAAACTTGCTTTTGAACATAGAGTAGCTAAAGCGAAAGGAAGAAATGATGAAGTCAAAGAACTGAACACAAGATTTTAAAGTACAGCTTAAGAAGACAAAGTATTATAATGACATGTGCAATGACCTGGAGTTAGAAAACCAAGAGGGAAGAACATGCTCAACATTTCTCAAGCTGAAAGAACTGAAGAAAAAATTCAAGCCTCAGGTTGCAATATAGAAGGATTCTATGGGGAAAATATTAAACGATGCAGGAAACATCAAAAGAAAATGGAAGGAATACACGGAGTCACTGTACCAAAAAGAAATGGTCAATGTTCAACCATTTCAGGAGATAGCATATGATCAAGAACTGATGGTACTGAACAAAGAGGTCTAAGCTGCACTGAAGGCACTGGCAAAAAGCAAGGCTCCAGGAATTGACGGAGTACCAATTGAGATGTTTCAACAAGCAGATACAGTGCTGTAAGTGCTCACTTGTCTATGCCAAGAAATTTGGAAGACAGCTACCTGGCCAACCGACTGGAAGAGATCCATATTTGTACCCATTCCAAAGGTAATCCAACAGAATGTGGAAATGATTTAACAGTATTGTTAATATCACACACAAGTGAAATTTTGCTGAAGAGCATTCAAAAGCGATTGCAACAGTACATCGACAGGGAACTGCCAGAAATTCAAGCTGGATTCAGAAGAGGATGTGGAACAAGGGATATCATTGCTGATGTCAGATGGATCATGGCTGAAAGCAGAAAACACAAGAAAGATGTTTACCTGTGTTTTATTGACTATGCAAAGTCATTTGACTGTGTGGATCATAACAGATTATGGATAACATTGCGAAGAATGAGAATTCCAGAACACTTAAGGAACCTATACTTAGACCAAGAGGCAGTCATTCAAACAGAACAAGGGAATATCGCATGGTTTAAAGTCAAGAAAGGTGTGCATCAGGGTTGTATCCCTTCACCATACTTATTCAATCTGTATGCTAAGCAGATAATCTGAGAAGCTGGACTATATGAAGAACGTGGCATCAAGACTGCAGGAAGACTCATTAACAGCCTGAGAAAGGCAGGTGACACAACCTTGCTTGCTGAAAGTGAAGAGGACTTGAAGCACTTACTGGTGAAGATTAAAGACCACAGCCTTCAGTATGGATTACATCTCAACATAAAGAAAACAAAAATCCTCACAACTGGATCAATAAGCAACATCATGATAAATGGAGAAAAGACTGAAGTTGTCAAGGGTTTCATTGCACTCGGATCCACAATCAATGCCCACGGAAGCAGCAGTCAAGAAATCAAACAGTGCATTACATTGGCAAATCTGCTGCAAAAGACCTCTTTAAAGTGTTAAAAAGCAAAGATGTCACTTTAAGACTAAGGTGCGGCTGACTCAAGCTACGGTGTTTTCAGTTGCTTCCTACGCATGTGAAGGCTGAACAATGAATAAGGAAGACCCAAGAAGAATTGACGCCTTTGAATTGTGGTGTTGGCAAAGAATATTGAATATACCATGGAGTGATAAAAGAACAAATGAATCTGTCTTGGAAGAAGTACAGCCAGAATGCTCCTTAGAGGGGATGGTGGTGAGACTTCGTCTTATGTAGTTTGGGAAGTGTTAGGGTCGCTTCCATAGATATTTGGTAGCATTCTCCACTGAAGTAATCTGGTTCAGTATTTGTCTTTATTGGGAGTTTTTTGATTACTGATTCAGTCTCTTAATTTGCTGAGGGTTTGTGGCGATCTATTGCTTCTTGAGTAATGTAGGAAGTTTATGTGTTTATGAAATTTGTCCATTTCATCTAAGTTATCTAATTTGTTGGACTAAAATTGTTTATAGTATTTTCTTATGATGCTTTTTATTTCAGTAGAGTCAGTTTTAATGCCCCACTTTCATTTCTGATTTAAATATTTGCATCTTCTCTCTGTTCTTTTAACTATTTTATGATTTTTCTTGATTTCTTTCTTGACTCATTGGTTGTTTAATTTGCACATATTTGTATATTTTCTAGTTTTGCTTCTGTTATTGATTTCTAATTTCACTCCACTGTGGTTGGAGAAAATACTTTGTATCATTTAATCTTCTAAAATTTATTGAGACTTACTGTGTTACCTAACATATGATCTATCCTGGAGACTGATCCCTGTGCATTGGAGAAGCATGTATATTGTGCTTTTGTTGGGTGAAGTGTTCTGTATATACCTGTTAGGTCTAATTGGTTTATATTTTTGCTCATGTCCTCTGTTTACTTTTTGATTTTGTTTCTAGATGTTCTGTCCATGATTGCAAGTGGTGTATTGAAGTCTCCAGCTTTATTGTAGAATTGTCTATTTATCCCTTCAGTTCTGTCAGTGTATGCTTTATATATTTTTGGGCTTTGACATTAGGTCCGTATATATTTATAATTATTATATCTACTTGATGAATTGAGCCTTTTATCATTGTATAATCTCTTTTTATAACAGATTTTGACTTAAATTCTATTTTGTCTCATATTAAAATTGCTATCTGAGCTCTTGTTTTAAAAGAGTAATAGTGATGATTATGATAATAAATCTATAAAAGATTAATAAAAAAGTCATTTGGCATCAGTGAAAGACCAGCTAAGTTTGAACTGGGCAACATGAGTTTTTTTCCGTAGACTTAGTGAATAAGGGTTTTATGACTTTTGCTAACAATGTATATCACCTTTATACTGAGATTCTAAATTAAAGTAGATAAAATGAAACCATATTTTGATATATCTTTCATAAAGTGTTTCATTTTTTCCATCTAATATTCTTAAGACACCAGATGGTGGATATCTGGCAACCAGTTTATACTCTGACTTTCTCTTGTGTAAATCTAGATCTTTTCTCTAGAGAAACAGATCCCATATTTTATATTCTATCTATCTAGCAGACTTACCAGCATCTCAAACTCAAGACATCCAAAACTAATATTCCTATTCCCCAAACCTCAAACTTGCTCCATATTTTTGTCCCCTATTTTCTTATTAATTCCACTGTTCTATCGAGTTGCTCAAAACAGAAATCTTATATTCATCTGCCCCTATTCTGTCTCATTTATCACCAAGCACTTTACTTTTCCTTCCAAAACCCATATACATTTGATTGGTTATCGGTTCCTTTCCATTATCCTCCCAGAAAGCTTTTCTTATTCATCTTATTTTCTCCGATGTCATTTCTACTATTCTAATGAGGTCCTCATCACGCCTGGTGTGTATTTTGTAGTAGATTTCTTACTAGCTGATTGACCTGCCTCCAGTTTCTCTGCATCTCTTCAATCCTGCTACATTCTCCAGAGCTGTAGTTCCAAAACACAAATTGAATCTAAGACACCATTGAAATAGTAAGTGCCATTATTTCATGTACCACTAACAGAAGAAAAACTGCTAAATTAAACTATGACACAGTGCTTTCTTAATACCTATAATTTTTGTTTTATAGTTATTGAAAAAGCTCTTTTGGACTGATTTAGACATATATTCTTATCACAGCTCACTTTTGTGTATAAATAAAAAAGAAAGTACAAGTGAAATAAATTGATTAAGGAATTCTTAAAACTTCTTCACGTAAGAGTAGTTTTCCTAAATCACTTTTCAATTCTGAGTCTTTGACATCCATGTTTTTTCACATAATATTTATCTTCTGTGCCATCAAAAGCATGAGACTAAAAAAAAAAAAAAGTTGACGAGAAGCTGCATTTCTTGAGTGCTTCACTGTTATCTCGGGGATTTTCTTTGAAATTGCTGCTACAGTTCTGCAAGTTTTGATGCAATATTTTGTTCTTACCTGAAGATACCAATTAAGATTTCTGTTCAATAACTAGGACTCATTCTTGAAATGTTTAGTGGTGGTGGTTGTCTAGTTATACCATCAGGAAACAGGTTACTGCATTTTTGGTCAGCTTGTATTTTAACCCTCCAAGTTCATGCACGTGTAGGCAATGACAACTACATCATGACTTTAAGAGGCTATTGAATGGGAGACACATTATGATTTCTGAGATGTTAAAATGTAAAAAATGCATGCCTTGTTGTTGTGCGCCGTCGAGTCAATTTCAACTCATTGTAGAACTGCCCCATACGGTGTGTCTAAGAAACTATGAAATGTGTTATCTGGTTTTCAGGATGCTCTTGGTTTTAAATAGTTAATAGCTTCTCTTTGCCTGGAGGATGATGTCTGTTAATCTAGCACTGTAAACGAGCCCTTCACAATCTTGCCCCTGGGTAGTTTTTTCGGTCTCCACCTACCATCACTTTTCCTTACCTTGAAGTGGTCTAACCATGCCTAGCAGCTCAGGTTTTAAGAATTCCTTAAGCAGTTTTGCACTTTTACACCTTTATGTCTTTGCTTATGAAGTTCCCTCTATTTATATGCTCCTTTCCTCCTTCCTATCCATGGCAAACTACTACTCATCCTCTCAGGCTCAGCTCAAGTGTCATCTGTTTTATGCATCTTGGATAGAGTCCTCTTCTTCTCAGCAGGATTGTTTTCTTATTTGTGTCCTTATAGATTTTTTTCATACCTATTGTAACATTTATCACACTGTATTACATTTATCCACTATTTTACAAGATTTGTTTTTAGCTATATTTCTCTGTCTGTGAACTCAAGAACAGGGATTGTTTCTTGTTCATCTTTTGTGCCTCGTTCTTAAATCGGTGCCTGCTATTTAATAGGCACTTAACATGTATCGGAATTAATATTCAAATTCATTTATATATTTAATACATGTTTGTTTATTGAGTGTCTAACTGAATATAGGTTATTAGTTAGCAGTCTTATTATCTCCACTTCATGGATAATGAACCAGAGGTTTTAGCGTGGTTACCTAATTTAATTTGCCTAGTAAAAAGTGATAGGGCTGGAATTGCACCCAGGTCTGTCTGACTTAAAATTGAGTGTCCATAACCACTGTCTTGAATGAATGAATAAATGAGCAATGTACAGCCCCTGAGCTTAAGGCTGTATAATTCTGCAGAGCCATTTTGTTTTCTAGTTCCTTAATTTAAGGTTTTCTTTTGAACTCTCTAGTTCAATATGTTAGCTAAGTTATTAAATCAAAAATTAAGAACAGAAGTTGAGTAAAGCAAGTGTTGCACTTAGCCTAACTTTGCACTTTTCAGTGTCTTGAAAAACAAAATTTGGACTGCTGAGGTATGCTCTGTAGGGACTCCTTCAAAGACGCTAGCAGGCTTGTGACCACACTGTCTTTTTCCTGCTCATTTGCATCTTTGATATGTCACAGTAATTTTGCAGACCAACAAAGTGTCAGAGAAAAGATAATAGAAACAATGAGAATCTGGTGTGAAAAGAATAAGTGTTTTCTACTCTGCATTATAAATTCTATTAACCTGGATAAAATGTGTCAAATCTAAAATACCAAGAGGTTTAAGTTAAATGCAATTGAAAATGAGTATCACTATTTGGGTAATAATGGCATTTTCTTAGTGTTAATTTATCTTCTCCATATTATCCACTGTGAGACCCAACTTCTCCAGAAAATCTGAAAACTTTATCTACCATTTAAAAGTAATCTTTTAATCCCCTTAACATTTTATAATAGACTATCATAATGGATTTTCCTAAGCTTTCCATTGATGTGGTGCCACACACTTAAGAGTACTTTCTCCTTTATAGAAGTCCGCTGGTTGCAAGGTGGACAAAGTCCTAGGCAGTTGAGTGATAGACAGTAATCGCTTTCTGCTTTCTTTCATATCTTTCACACTTCATTTGAATTATTAGTATTGCCTTCAGTATGCTGTTTCTTTGTAGAAATCTTCTAAAATGACTCAATTTTGTGAGGAATAATTTAAACAAGACCATATCATTTGTAAACCTGTTTAACTGGTTAAATGTAAGTGCAATACATTGCAATTTGGTAAACGTAAATGAATAACTCAAGGGCACTTCAGTGAAACCCTCTTAGTTAGGTACCTCCCACCCTTCCAGCAGGAGGCCACATGTCGCATTTAGCGCTTATAATCAGCTTGCATATGGTCTGAGTAAGGATTCCAGTGTGCATTTGATATTAAATATTAGTAAGGCCTGTTTTCTGATATATTAAATAGAAATAGAAATTCCTTGAATGAAACTTGTAGTTGTTAATATTGTTCCTAGAACTGTACCCTTCTCCTTTTCTTCAGCTCAGTTCTCTATACAGACTTCTTATAGCTGCCTTAGACTTAGAATCTTCCACATCTCTGTTTATATTTGATTTTGGGGTTGGCATTCTCTCACCCAGAAGACAATGTCATGCCCTGCTTTTACTGCCTTGTTCCCAGCTCACTGTAGAGGTTTGTGGAGGATGTGCCCCAGAATCTATAGCTAGAGGAAAGCAGTGACAGAAATAATTTTAATTTCTTCCATTTTTGATGACAAGATTTGTCCTTCAGTATTGTCAAAATCATAACAAGATAAAAGAGTCTGTTGTTACTACTACTGTTTAACACTTTCCTTGGGCCAATTTAAAAAAATAATAATATTAGAGCCAAAATTGTCAATATTTGCAGGTAATATAATCATCTACCAAAAAATTCAAAAGTCTGTAAAAACCAGTTAGGAATGTTTAAAATTCAAATTAATACCATAAAGCCGCACTGAAGGACGTAAAAGAAGACATACTCTTGAAGGTAAACCACTTCTTAAGATGGAAGAACAGTGAGGGAAGAATTGTTCCATCAGATAATAAAACATACCATAAGGTAATCATAATTGGCACAGAAAAGACGTGAAATAAAGGAATACAATATAGAGCCTAGGAATAGATTCATATGTACATATAAGAATTAGGATAAAATATAAAGCAATTTCAGACCGGTGAGGAAAAGATGAACCATCAAATGAATGTTGTTGGGATGACTGGTTAACCATGTAGATAAACAGTAAAGTTAGAGTCTTCCATCTCATCATTCCCAAAAAAATATTGCAGGTAGATTAACTTCCAAAATAGAAGAAACAAAGAATAAAATATATTAGATGAATATGGTAGATTGTCTTTAAAATCCTGGGGTAGACAGATCTTTATGTAATGAGACACAAAATACAGAAGTCATGTCAAAAATTTAAATTTCTGTATGACAGAAGACACCATAAAGCTAAAAGTTCATGTAAGAAACTAGACTAAAATGTTTGCAACATATATAACAAATAGTTATCAAGCTCTCCACCAAATCAATGTATAGAAGGCAACCAAACTGAAGTAAGTATTATCAGTGGCATCACTAGGGGAGTACAGGGTACACACACCACACCAGATGACGCTGTTAGAGGGGGTGAAATGAAAATGACTGTCTTTAAAATTTTTGTGCAATTTTTCAGCAGAAATTTATTTTTTTAATAAAAATATAACTGTAGTTACTTATGACAACAAAACAAATTTCCGTCAGTCTATGTGTTAATATACCTACAAGGCTAAAACTCTATGCTGATTTAGTTTTTGAACCTTTTAATGCCCTCCAGTCAGAGCTGTCATTATTACCCAGTTACAATGAGGCTTCAAATCATGTAGTTTCATCTGCACGCACTGCAGGTATGCACTGTTGTTTTTGTTGCTGCTGGTGTTTTTATAGTTGCTGACTTTGTCACATTTTCTGGTGTTTTAGCGACAGTATTGTGGTAATTAGCATGGGGGGGAGGTGACACCATGAGTTACCGCACTGGGTGACACCAATCCTGGTGATGCCACTGAGTATAATATAGGAACAAGGTTTCCCGATGAAAGGAAAAGATCAATAACACCTCATTAGTAGTCAGGGAAATGTAAATTAAAACTACAACAAGGTAACACTTTGTCCCTCAGATTTGAAAAAAATGACAAGTTGTTAGTATCCGTTGTTGCTTAGTGGAAAAGAAGCTGGCACTCTTATACACTGTCGATGGAAGTATAAATGAGAATAGCTTTTTTTAGAGGGTAATTCAGAATTGTCCATTAAAATAAAAAAAATCTGCATACATTTTGACCCAGCAATTCTACTTCTAGTTCCATCCTGTTGTTGCTGTGTGCTGTCAAGTCTATTCCAACTCATAGTGACCCTATGGGACAGAGTAGAACTGCCCCATAGGGTTTCTTAGGCTGTAATCTTTACAGGAGCAGATTGCCAGATCTTTCTCCTACGGAGCCACTGGTGGGTTCGAACCGCTGACCTTTAGGTTAGCAGCTGAGCACTTAAACATTGTACCACCAAGGCTCCTTTATCTCTCCTAGAGGCGTACATGTTCATATATATGAAATAATAAGTGTGCAGTGATATTTGTTAGACATTTTTTGTAATAGCAAAAATACTGGAAAAAACCTCAGGCCTCTTAAGAGAGGACTAGTCATATAAACTATGTTATATTTGTTCTGTGCAATACTGTGCAGAGTTAATAGGAGTTGTTAAAGATTGAATTGTGTCCACCAAAAATATATGTTGCAAATCCTAACCTCTATGCCTGTGGTTGTAATCCCATTTGGGAATGGGTTGTCTTTGTTATGTTAATGAGGCAGGGTTAGTGTAGGGTATCTTTTGAGATATAAAAGAGACTAAACAAGCAAGAGACATAGAGGTGGGGTAAGATAGATGCCAGTACACATGGAGATATCCAAGGAACCAGGAAGCAGAAGCTGAAGGGACAAGGAGCTTCCTCCAGAGCTGACAGAGAGAAAGCCTGCCCCTAAAGCCAGTGCTCTGAATTCAACCTTCTAGCCTCCTAAACGGTGAGAAAATAAATTTCTGTTTGTTAAAGCCACCCACTTGTTGTATTTCTGTTATAGCAGCACTAGATAACTAAGATGAGAGTGATTTGATGCATTCTAACAAGGAATGATCTCTAAGACAGAAATAAAATTGCAAAAAGTTGAAAAATGGCAAATTCTTTTGTTTGTATGTAAACACACAGATACGGAAATGCATAGGAAATTCTGGAAGAATGCACACTAAAGTAATAGGGGTGGTTACCTTTGGGGAAGAATGTGGGTAGAGTTAAAGGTGGCTTTTATCTTTAGTTAGAAAAATTAAATATTTGGTCATCCTTTTAGAGAAATAAGTACAATGTCTAACAATAAAAGTCTTTGGTCAGCTAAAACCAACAAAAAATTAAAGTGCCAAGTAAGACCTGATACTATATTATACTTCTCTTAATATACTTCTGTATCTAGAAAAGTCTGAAATTAAAAACTCATCACTAGATTAAACATAACTGAGTGGAGATGAGCTGAGGAACTTACCATGTATTTACTACAGGGCAATAGTTTTGGAACATATGAAAGTCATTTTGAAAGAAATTAGAATATAAAATCAAAAGGCCCAACATGCATAAAAGAGGTGTTCCAGGAGGAGAAGAATAGAGAGAAAAGAAAGATAATATTTGAAGAGATAATGATGGATCATTTTTCGTAACTGACAAAAAACAGTCCGTAAATGCAGATTCAGGAAGCACAGCAAGTCTCAAATGGAATAAAGGAAATTTCACTTCAGTGAAACTGCAAAACACGAAAGGTAAAGAGTGTATCTTAAAAGCAGATAGAAAGAAAATGCAAAAACTTCTCAACAATAAAAGTCAAAGCCAAAACATGTTGGAATAGTATCTTCAAAATCCTAAAAATGAGTAACTGTTAACCTAGAAGCTAACCTGAAACCTACTGAGCTAAGCTAGCATTCAAAATGACAGATCAAAAAAAAAAAAAGACATTTTTTGACAGACAAAGGTGGAGCGATTTTACCACTCACATATCACTGCTAATAGAATGAAAGATGCATCTGATGCAACGAATTTAAAATCAGAAGAGAGAAATGAGCTGTAATGGTAATGGGGGGCAAAGAAATTGGAAAATACATGGAAAAATCTAAACATTGGCTGTGAAAATATTCATGAGAATAATGACCAATTTTGAATTATAAAATCAAAAGAAACAATCATGCTAGAAAGAAATGACAGAGGACAAGAGGGCCATCAGAGTTAAAACAATTTAAAGTATTTTGGAGAAAGAGATATTGATTAATTTGTTGTTCTTGTGGTTAGTTGCTGTTGCGTCAGCCCCAACTCATGGTGACCATGTGCACAACAGAATAAAACCCTGCCCAGTCCTGTATCATCCCTTCGATTGGTTGGAGATGAAACTGTTGTGATCCAAAGGAGTTTCATCAGCTGATTTTCAGGTGTAGATTGTCAGGCCTTTCTTCCTAATCCATCTTAGTTTGGAAGCTCTGCTGAAACCTGTTCAGCATAATAGCAGTACACAAACCACCACTGACTGACAAGCGGTGGCTGTGCAAGAGCTGCATTGGTCGGGAATCAAACCTAGGTCTCCCACATGGAAGGCAAGAACTCAACCACTGATCAATTTAGACCTTGCTAAATCAAGCATTAAGGGTAATATTAAGAGTAACTGTTAAAATAGAAATAGCATGTAAACTTCGAAAACCAGTAGAAGAGGAAGAAAGAAAATTCATTTGTTCCAATATAAGATAGGAAAGGAGAAAAGACGAAACAGCATAGTAAATGGAAGGCACAAAATCAAATCCAAATATATCAGTATCACAAAAGAAGTAAATGGACTAAAGTCACCAGTTATAAGATGATATCTCAGAGTGGATAAAAATGCAAATCCAGTTATTTGCCGTTTACTGGAGGCAGAGACCAAAAACGTAAAATTAGGAAGGTTAAATATAAAGGTGTGATGGTTAATTTTATCTATCACCTTGTCTATGCTGTGGTGCCCAGTTGTTTGGTCAAACGCTAGATGTTGCTATGAAGATATTTAAATGCGATTAACATTTAAATCAGTTGACCTTAAATAAAGCAGATAAGCCTCTATAATGTTGGTAAGCTTCATCCAATCAGTTGAAGGCCTTAAGAGCAAAAACTGAGGTTTCCTGAGGGAGAAGGATTTCTGCCTCAAGACTGTAAATAGACATCCTGCCAGAATTTTCAGCCCACTGTTTGTCCTACCAAGTTTTCGACACAAGACTGCAACCGTTTCCAACCTGTTAACCAGATCTACAGATTTTGGACTTGTCATCTCCCACAATTGCCCGAGCCCATTCCTCAAAATAAATCTCTTTCCATATATGTAATATGTATGTATATCTTATTTGTTCTGCTTCTCTGGAGAATTCTAAGACAAGGGATTGGAAGTGGTATACCAGGAACAAACCATAAAAAAATAACTGCTAACTTCACTGTTATGATAATTACATAATAGTAGATAATTGTGTTATGATAATTGCATAATAAACCTGTTGCTGTTGAGTTAAGTAGAGCTGCCCCATAGGGTTTCCAAGAAACAGCTGGTGGCTTCAAACTGCCAACCTTTTGGTTAGCAGCCAAACGCTTAACCACTGTGCCACCAGGGCTTCAGTTACATAATAGTAGATAATTATGGTTATGATAATTACGATAATAGTGGACCAAATGGATTTTAAGGGAAACAGCATTACTAGAGATTAATTGTATCATTACATAATAATAAGAGAAGAATTCATCAGCAAGATGTAACAAATCTGAGCATGTAATAACGTAGCCTCAAAGAGCAAAGAACAAAAAATGACAGAATTATAAGGATAAACTTACAAAATCACATTTGTTGTGAGAGAGTTTAACATAGCTCCCTTAGCAATTGATAGATCAATCATTTAGTACAGATAAAAAGACTTGAACTGCACAATTACAAAGCTTTGTAAAGCTTCTTGTAATCATTAAATGCAGACTCTTCTATACAACGATTAAAGAATATTCATCCTTGTCAGTACACAGGTAACACTTACAAGTATTGTATATAAGGTCACAGAACAAATCAAACAAATATCAATAAATCAGTATCACAGAGATCATACTCTCTGACCAAAATGTAATTTCATTAAAGATCAGTAACAAAAAGATAACTCGCATCCTCATACCTTCTGAAATTAAAAAAAAAGTAAATAACTCATTGGTCAAAGATGAAAATAATGAAAATTAGAAAATATTTACAACTACATAATAAAACAATAGTTGGAGAGAAACGTATATAGCCTTAAATGCACGTGTTAGGAAAGACCGAAACGAATTAAGCAAGCATCAACTCAAAAAGAGGAAAACAGCAACTAAGAATACTCCAAGAAGCAGAAGGGAAGAAAGGATAAAAGTGCAGCGGTTAAGTAAATAGAACATAATGAGAGATATAGTAGCTAGATTAAAATTCTAAAATTTGTGACAAGATTGGAAAATTACTCTCTTAGGCAAACTTTCTAGAAAAAATAGGGGACCTCCTTTACTTCATTTTGTGATTCTGTAATCCTGATATTTAAACAGGACTAAAACAAAAGTAGAAACGAAAATAATAGGTCAATCTTATCTGTAAACATATGTATGTATATATAAATCTTAATTATTAATAAACTAAGTGTATATTAAAGAAAAAAAAATCACAACACATGACCAAGAAGTGTTAACTCATGAATTAAGAGCCATTTTAAGCAGTGCTTACACTTGAGTTGTATGTGCTGCTAACTCATGAATATGGTATATGAAAGTGGTTTTTTCTTTTCTTTTGGGTTAAGAGATAGACTTTGTATTGTACAATAAGTTGCTGATAGTTTTATTGTCTTTTAGTTATATTCATTATTTTATTAGTATACACATAACTGTTTTTGAAACTGTATATTGGGTGCTTTATCATGTATTTCTGTATAACTTTTTATATGTTTAAAATTTTGATAATAAAAAAATCTGAGAAGGTGTTTTTGTTCAAACCATTTGAATTAATATTGGATAAATAGCAAAAAACTGTATAAGCAAAAGATTCCTTTCATTTTTTAAAAATAAATTTTAAATTTTCGTATGGGGCAATATTTTGCTACATTTTTTTCCCCAGGGAATTAGAAAAATAAACGGATCTAGTACTGCCTAGTGGGTAAGATCACAAAGTTTAGAACCAAACGATCAGCATTCAAATCCCAACTCTACCACCTGCTAGCTCTGGGACCTTAAATAAGTTACTTTATCTCTCTTAGCTTCAGTTTTCTTTGTAAAAATGGGCATAATAAGGTTGCTGGGAAGACTATATAAGCTGTGCATATAAGGCAGTTAGAATAATTCTTAGTGCATAGTTAGTATATAGCAAGATTTAGCTATTGTTATGGCAGAAATATCTTAGACACCTGCCAAATGTGTGCTATGTAGTAGGTTAATAGGAATTACAGATAAACTTCACTCCTCTTCTGCTCCATCATACTTTCCTTATTTTGAATTTTGGAGCATTTTATGTCCAAAATGACTGATGCTTCTATTATGTTCCTTTGTTTCTGAGTAGATGGAAACACAATGTTTTCAGCATGGATTGTCTTTGTAGGATAGAAGTAGGGGTGGACAAAGATGATATCAAAGAGGTATTTTTCTGATTTGGGGTTGAATGATCTCTCCTTATACGTACTCTTGAATTCTTACTCCTTTATTTTCCCCTCTTTTATTTATTTTTCAGATGAAAATCAGTTATGGAGAAAGAAAACTTGGGTGGGGAGATAATTGAAGAATATTGTAACACTATAATGGATTCCTCAGTGGGGAACAACATGTATGTAAACAAAGTGTGGGTTCAGTGTGAGAATGAAAATTGTTTGAAATGGAGGCTGTTGTCAAGTGAGGATGCAGCCAAAGTCAATCACAGTGAACCATGGTACTGCTTCATGAACACTGACGCAAGACACAATAGATGCTCTATTTCTGAGGAAGACTTTCCCGAAGAGTCTCAGCTTCATCAAAGTGGATTTAAGATTGTCTACTCGCAGCTCCCTCTCGGAAGCCTGGTTTTGGTAAAATTACGCAATTGGCCAAGGTAAGGTTTTTATTGTTGTCTTATAATAAACTCTTGAGGTATAGCCTTGCCATGTTTATGAATTTTATTTATTTATTTATTTTTTAAATCAACTTTTGGATTTATTTTCTCTATTGTTTGTCTGACTTACTGATTTCTAATATCATCATTATTCTTTCCCCTACTTCTTTAGATTTAATTTTTTCTTCTTTTTCTAGTTTTTTAAATCGGAAGCTTAAGTCACTGAATTTGAATCATTTTTTACATAATATAGGCAATTATAAAGCTATAAATTTCTCTCTAAATGCAGCTTTAGCTACATCCCATGAATTTTGATTTTTTTTTTAATTACTATTCAGTTTGAAATTCTCATTTCCTTTATGATTTCTTCTTTGAAACAGATTATTTGCTAGTATGTATTTAAATTACCAAATATTTAGGGATTTTAAAATATTTTGTTACCAAGTTTTAATTTAAATCTATTGTAGTCAGTTCCATTGAATCTTATTTTATGGCCCAGCGTGGCCTGTCTTGTGAATGTTTCATGTTCATTTGAAAAGAATGTGCATTCTGCAATGATTGAATATGGCTGACATATTTTTTTTTTTCCTTTTCCTTTACATTTCTTTAGTTTTACTAGACTATATTTCAGGGCTTCCCATTCTGGATTGATTTTCCCAAATATGCAGCATGTACATTAATAGTTTTAATTTTCTTAAATTATAGGCTATCACATTTGTTATATTACATTGCTTTTATTTTCTTATTTGGGGTTTCTATATTACTTATGGTTGATCTTTGTCTATCCTTGGTATCATTTTTTATTGAATTATTTTCATTTTTTAAATTCTTTTTGAATTTAAATATTTTTCCCTTTCCATCTTTTTTTCTAAAGTTATTATTCATGGAGTTTATTTGTTCTTGTGTTCCTTCCAGTTTAGCATTCTTTATTAAAATTTAAAAAAAAAATCTTTCCTGAGTTTTGTTACCTCTTTTTAAATCTTCGTTTTTTCCAATCACCTTATTTTTCAGTTTTTCTAATTCTGATTTATATTGTTCTTTAATAACAGACTATTTTCTTAATTTCTGTTAGCTCAACTTGAAATATCTGGTTACAATTTTTATCTCCTTTAAGAGCATGTCTTTCTGACACATTTTTTTAGGGTTGTTATTCTTTCTTACTATAATAATTTTGTATTCTATAATGATCCTTTCTTATTGCATAATTTTGTGTGAAATGAATTCTCTTTTTTTGAGAAGGGAAGAGTAAGTCAGAATAAATTTGTTTTCAGTCTATTTTCTGTATATTGTTCAAATTGAATAATTTCCATTGTTCTAGCTTCACGTTTACTGACTTTTTCCTCTGTCATCTGCATTATGCTCTTGAGTTTATTTATTGAGCTTTTATTTTGGTTATTGTATTTTTCAGTTCTAAAATTTCCATTTGGTTCTTTTTTATATTTTCTACTTACTTGCTAAGCTTTCTATTTTTTCATTTTGGATATTTAAATTTGTTGTAGCAGGCATCCTCTATTACTGCACTGGCTGAGGGTGGGGTGGAGGAAGGTACCACCTCATTACTGTCACATGGTGCTGGAAGCTCAGGTTTCCCACTCAGCCTCTATTGACACTGGGGGTGGGGGGTGGGGGGGCTAGTTACAGTTGGAAGCAGGAGAAAGTTCAAGCTCCCCACTCACCACCATGGCTGGAAAGGGCATGAGCACCTTGTTACTATTCCCCACGTGGCCCTTCACTGACATCCAGGAGGGAGGACCTTGTTAGCACTGGAAGGTGGTACAAGTCCCAGATTCCTACTAGGCCTCCTCTGACACCATCTAAACAGGGAGGGAGAGAGTGCCTTGTTACTGCCTGGTGGGTTGGAATCTAGAGTCCCTGCTTGGCCCTCACTAGTGGAGTAGAGGCAAGCCATAGATTTTCTATGGTGTTTGGCTGGGGTGGAGCTGTTATTGTCTGGAAGTTCTCTGTCTTGCCAGATTGGCCTTTCCTTGTCCTTTGGCTAGCAAGAGCACACTTCATTTGGCTTTTTCTTTCTTTCTTTCTTTCTTTTCTGTGTTCATTAGTGTTTCTGAGTTGTTAACTTCTTCAGTACCCAGTCTGGGATACAGGAGGCAAAAGGAAAGCCCAGAGAACTCACCACCATGTTGTTACTCAGGTTCCAAAGTCCCTAGCTGGTCTATCTTCTCTCCAGCTTTCAGAGTCTTCTTATGTTCGTTTTATATATAACACCCAGGATTTTTAGGTGTATTTATAGGGAGGAGTAGAGAAGGTGAGTCTACTTCATCTTGTTTGCAATTAGATGCTACAGAATAGATTGTTTTGAAGTTTTTTTTCTAATGCATAGTCCAGGAGCCCCCTCTTCTTTTGTTTTCTCAAAATATCAAAAATAGAGACTTGCCTTTTCGGAGACTTTCTAGCTGTTTTCCTCCCCTGCTTTTATTTGTACCTTCTTTTTATTCTTATTGATCTATCCTCCTCAATTTGGATTATACTACCAGCAATTTCTTATCAGTGTAGGATTTTGTCCTGGAAAGGAGCTTGGTTGGTTAGTTGTAAGTGTTCATAGGGCTCACACTGCTCCAACACCTTCAGATTTGATTGCAACCGATCCCCCTAAGCTTTGATTGCTGTTATCGGTTTTACCTGCTGTACATTATAGTGAATACCTGTTGGCAATTTGAAGGTTCTCCTTTCTCAAAGTCATCAGGCCTCTGGTTGCCTTTCCGTCCTGTCCTGTTTTCTCTCACCCGGTTGCAAACGTGTAGGCCTTGTAGCTGTCAATGATCTCTATCTGCCTGCTTCTAGTTTGTTCTTACTGTGGATAGCTTGTTTCTTAATTGTGCTTTAAGTGTTGTATGTCGAGTTTCGGTTTTGTTGTGATAGTTGCTCTATCTGTATGTATGGGAGAATTTTAGGAGATTCTAAAACTGTATCATCTTTGCTTGTTATCCCGGAATTTCTTCCTCTTTTACATTACATTCTCCTACACAACATTCTCAAAGTTGGGATTCTCTGGTTCATGTTGCCTTGTTTCCATTCATATCCAGCTGTTCTCCATGAAGAAAATAAGACATATGCTTTTATAGAGAGACTGTAATGCGATTTTTCCAAAACACTCACACACACACCACAGGCTTTCAAGTCAAAACCTAGATTTGTGTTCTTCGTTCTGTCACTCACTATGTTTGCCAATGTGGACAGTCTCCCCAAGATACTTGCCCTTTGCTACGGAGGGCTTTTTAAAAAAATCAAATGTGATAATGTTGCAAACAAAATATTACTAATTGACTTCCATGTAATAATTAGGATGAACATCAAGATGAACTAGGTAGTTGTATTAAGAGCAAATATTAAAAGAAGACATGAATATGAACACTGATTTTATGGGGTTATTTATGAATATATTTGTAGTCTTGTTATTTTTCCTATCTAAAACTAACATTTTTGAATCAGATTGTATTTTATAATAGAACTTCGGAAGGCTCAATAACTCTAAGAAGTGAGTTTTTTTGTTATTTTTTGTCACTTTGTTGGAAGTATTATGTTAGGAATTTGATTAGGGCTTTCTTTTGCAGTTTTATGCTGGTAACTGAGGGTTAGGACTTGAAATTACAACTGAAACATGTTTTACTCCAGTCCCTAAATTATCTCTGGTTAGGACCATCAAGATGCCTGAAAAATGCAGCTGCATTTACCTTCTTGCTTATTGGAAAGAGTAGAACACACTTGACCAAGTAGTCACATGTACTCGCCTTCACTAACTAAGAACAAATGAACACAGACTTACATAGACTGACAAATTCAAATCTAGTTATATTGCTTATTCAGTAGTACAAATGCATAGAAAGAAGATAACAGTAAATTGCAATAGTACGGTATAAATATATAATTAACCTACTAGAAACAGTCAAATACTAGTTCTTAAATAAGCAATTTTATAGATTTTGAAGTTTCAAGTGGAAAAACCATCTAGCTGGCTGCAGAGGTATTTAACAGTATAGCGTTATCTGAGTCAATTTCCTTTAGCCCGTGGTTTTACACCTGGCTTTGAAGGCTTAAAAACTCAATCTTGTCCACATCTCATTCTTTCTCAGAAGAGTTGCTTCTCTTTTACAAAGCTAAAAAGAAACTGATACAGAATCTAGACATGCTCGTTTAAACTTTACGTAATAAAAAGAAATAATTTTCAAGAGAATAGCACTTTGTCTATGGGCAAACTCCATGGAAAATCAAATCATAATATATAATCTACCTGCACACTCTGACACAGGCACACACTTACATACTTATAAAAATATATACACAGATCTTGCCTTTGAGCTATACCTATGTGTACTGGCAGGGATGTCTGAATGCACTAGCAAGAGAAAAACTATTTTCACAATGTTTAAGCAGCCTTAATTTTAAAATATTGACCAAACAGCTTTGTGTTCAGCTAGAAAAAGCCCAGAAGTTGAAGGGGAAAAGGTAACAGTGCATATCTCGCTTAGTACAGGAGGATACATTGCCAAGCAGAAACTAGGGTCTATACAGGATAATTACTTAGACTGTATTTACACAGACATTTTATAAAGCTTTCTCATAACTATGAAAATTATAGCAAACATGTTTGCATTCTAATATACTGTAGTCCAAATGGTTTAGTAATAAAGTATACCTTTAAGGTAACAAACCAATCCAGTAATCGTTTTTAAATATAGTATATTTATAGTAGATTTAAATATAGTATATTTATATAGTAGATTTCTGCTAGGTTCTTTCAGCATTATAAAGTATTATTTGATTATTTCTTATTTGCATTCTTTTGCGTATGGATTAATATACTTATAAATGTGTATCTTTGGATGGGAAACTTCCTCTTTGCATCAACTCCTGCAGTTAGGTACAGTCCAGGGATTTCTTGGCCCATACAGCATCCAGTTAATGATGATTGCAGCTCATCCATTTTGTATTCCACAGGTTAGGACTGAAGCTCAAGTAAAATATGCTCTCCTCTTAAAAACCCAAACCACAGTTTGAGAATAACTGTTAAGTACGTATAAGTACATGACAACTGAAATTATACTTAAATTTTCACTTTTAGTAATTATTTAAAATCATTTCCACTAGATAACAAATGTATAAGACATCAGACCCTTCATGAAATATTTGCTCTTTCCATGAGGTTGCTTGTCCTGTCAAAATCCTCCCCCCACCCAAATATATTTCAACAGCTGGTATCGATTTGACCTTGTTTGTGTTTTTTACTTCTCATTTTAGGATGGTACCCTAAAATGGATGGTACCCTTCTCCCATACCCTGGCCGTCAGGTTATCTGTTCTTACCCTCCCACTCTACCTTTAGGCCCCAGACAGTCTGTCAGAATTTCTCATCAATAAGGAAAGTGAAAAATCAGGAAGTAGAAGTGCAAAATACACTATCATGGTTGACAGTTTTGGAATTCAAATTGAGGTCACTGTGAGGGCAAAAAATGGACCTCAGCTTTCTTCAATCACAGCAAGTCAGAGAAAATGATGGATGTAGCAGATGGAGAGAACTTACCATGTTTCTGTGTCTATCGCCTCAGCTTTTCCTGCACTTTGGTACATTCATTGTTAGCATAGATATTCGACCAGGAGCCAAACAGTTCTCCATTGCCTGAAGAGATGCTGAAGTGCCCCTGTAATTTGGACATTTGACAGTACTTTTCATAATACATCTTTAAATCAGCATGCATATTTTCTATAATTTAACATGCTTTAAATAATGAACAGAAGCTTTTTCTTTCATTGACATCTAATTTTTTTAGGAGTCATCTCTATTTTATTTATATTTTATACAGTAATAATTTAAATTGAAACTCTTGGCCCCAATTGATATGACATAAAAAGTAGTTTATCATAATGGGCGTCAGAAAACTAACAGCTCGTCTTACACATAATAACTTTAAGATATTTCTCTCTTTCATGACATAGGTGTTAGAAATCCTCAGACTGTTTACACTGGACAGAGTAGGTACTACTTATAATTTAGTCTTACTTGGCAATAATATATATTTTTAATTGTTGTGCTTTAAGTGAAAGTTTACAATTCAAGTTAGTCTCTCATACAAAAATTTATGCATACAGTCTGGGGTCTTAAAAGCCTATGAACAGCCATCTAAGATACTCCACTGGTCTGACTCCTTCGGGAGCAAGGGAGAATCAAGAGAACAGGATACAAGGAAAAGATTAGTCCAAAGGACTAATGGACCACAGCTACCAAGGCCTCCACCAGACTGAGTCCATTACAGCTAGATGGTGCCTGGCTACCACCACTGACTGCTCTGACCAGGATCACAACAGAGGGTTCTGGACAGAGCTGGAGAAGGACGTAGAACAAAATTCTAACACACACACAAAAAAAACAGATTTACTGTCTTGACAGAGACTGGAAAAACCCCGAGAGTAGGGCCCCCGGACACCCTTTTAGCTCAGTGGTGAAGTCACTCCTGAGGTTCACCGTTCAGCCGGGGAGTGGACAGCCCCATATAACCAAATGGGACTAATGAGGCACAGCAGTCCAGGGACAAGGAGTTGAAGGCAGAAGGGGACAGGAAAACTGGTGATAGGGCACCCAGGGTTGAGTAAGGACAGTGTTGACATGTAGTGGGATTCTTAACCATTGTCATAGGGCAATATGTGTACTAACTGTTTAATGAGAAACTATTTTGTTCTGTAAACCTTCATCTAAAGTGAGAATAGCAGCACAACTGGAAGAATGTAATCAACGTAACTGAATTGTACATGTACAAATTTTTGAAATGGTGTATCTTTGGCTATGTATATTCCCCCCCCCAAAAAAAAAATGGTCCTCCAAAGCTGAGAAGGGAGCATGTTGACATGTCGTGGTGTTGTTAACAATGTCATAAAACAATATATGTCGTGACTGTTTAATGAAAGAATATTTGTTCTGTAAACCTTCAGCTAAAGTACAATTAAAAAATATATATATATGCATACATTGTTTTGTGACCTTACTAACTCTTCCTATACTATGACAGCACACTCTTCCTTTCCACCCTGGATTTCCATACCCATTCAACCAGTTTCTGTCCCTTTTTGCCTTCTCAACTAGCCTCTGGACAGGAGCTGCCCAATTAGTCTCATGTATCTACTTGACCTAAGAAGCACACTCTTCACAAGTATCATTTTATGTCCCATAATCCAGTCTAATCTTTGTCTGAAGAGTTGGCCTCGGGAATGGTTTTAGTTTTGGGCTAACAGCCTGGGGGCCACATCTTCCAGGGTCCCTCCAGTCTCAATAAAACCATTAAGTCTCATCTTTTTACTAGAATTTGAGTTCTACACCCCACTTTTCTCCTGCTCCATCATGGACTCTCTGTTGTGTTCCCTGTCAGGGCAGTCATTGTGGTAGCCAGGCACCATCTAGTTTTCTGGTCTCAGGCTGATGAAGTCTCTGGTTTATGTGGCCCTTTCTGTCTCGGGCTAGTACTTCCCTTGTGTCCATGGTGTTCATTATCCTTTACACCAGGTGGGTTGGGACCAACTGACGCATCCTAGATGGCCACTTGCTAGCTTTTAAGACCTCAGACGCCACTCACCAAAGTGGGATACAGAACATTTTCTTCATAAACTTTGTTAGACCAATTTAACCTAGATGTCCTCTGAAAGCATGGTCTCCAGACCCCTGCCGCTGCTACTCTGTCCCTCAAAGTGTTTGGTTGTATTCAGGAAACTTCTTAGCTTTGGCTTAGTCCAGTTGTGCTAACTTCCCCTGTAGAGTGTGTTGTCCTTCCCTTCAACTAAGATAATTGTCGTCTACTTTCTAGTTAGTGAATAACCTTTTCCCTCCCTCCCCACCCTGGTAATCATCAAAGAATGTTTTCTTCTGTGTTTAATCCTTTTCATGAGTTCTTATAATAGTGGTCTTATACAGTATTTGTCCTTTTATGACTGACTAAATTCACTCAGCATAATGCCTTCCAGTTTTCTCCATGGTATAAGATGTTTCACAGATTCATCGTTGTTCTTTATCATTGCGTAGTATTCCATTGTGTGGATATACCATAATTTATCCATTCATCTGTTGATGGGCACCTAGGTTGGCAATAATCTTTTTAAAAAGTGCTGTGAGGTACAAATCACCTAGTATTAAACATGAGCCCCTTACATTTTTAAAAAGTTTAAACAAATGTAGCAATTAAAATTTGGTTGTTTTTAAAATAGCTGCTAATTCTCAATTTCTGGTATGTTGGGGATCCTCATTCCATTCCAGGCCACTCATTCTTGTGGCTTATTTACTTGTCAAAGTCTTCTTTTGTGTGGGTTTATTCAGAAATGTAGACATTCAATGTAGGTTTAAAAGGTAAACTCTTACCCAAGTTTTACTTTTAAGCACAGTCCAGTGAGAGTCTCCAAACAGCAATGAGATGTTGTTGGTATGAACCTGATAATAACCAGATAGTCTTCTTCATTTATTTCCAGAATCTCCACTCAACTTTCTGTTAATCACTTCCAGTTCTTCTAACATATTGGGTTTCTTTGGGTCCCACATAGTTTGAATAAATTGGTAAGCCACTAGTGCTTTCTTTTTTATGATCTAAGGCTGCTGGACAGTTCTCAGCCTCTCCTCCCCATAACTCAGAGAAGCCAAAGAGCTACAGACTCTGTTCAGCATCAAGGGACAGCCTGGACACCTGCTCCATTCTCACATACACCAGAGTTGTGTCGGACCCATCATCTGACAGCTAGTCTCAGGACTTGTCAACTACCTGGAATCAAATTTTTTATATTAAGAATACTAAGCATGAAATATTTTTATTAGTTTACATTGCTTTGTTAATTTATGATCTGTAAAAACTTAAAAACAAACTACCACACATCTGTCAGTTTGTCATACTGTGATGGCTTGCGTGTTATTGTGATGCTGGAAGCTATGCCACCTCTTTTTCAAATACCAGCAGGGTCACCCATGGTAGACAGGTTTCAGCAGAGATTCCAGACTAAGAAGAAGGAACTGGTAGTCTACTTCGGAAAAAATTGGCCAGTGAAAACTTTATGAATAGCAGCAGAACATTGTCTCATATAGTGCTGGAGGATGAGCCCCTCAGGTTGGAAGGCACTCAAAATGTGGCTGGGGAAGAGCTGTCTCCTCAAAGTGCAGTCAATAGCTCATGTGCAATTCGAGTTGAATCTGAAGAAGATTAGAACAAGTCCACGAGAGCCAAAATATGAACTTGAGTATATCCTACCTGAATTTAGAGACCATCTCAAGAATAGATTCGGCACACGGAACACTAATGACCAAAGACCGGACAGGTTGTGGGATGACATCAAGGATATCATACATGAAGAAAGCAAAAAGTCATTAAAAAGACAGAAAAGAAAGACCAAAATAGATGTCAGAAGAGACTCTGAAACTTGCTCTTGAACATCAAGTAGCTAAAGCAAATGGAAGAAATGATGAAGTAAAAGAGCTGAACACAGGATTTCAAAGGGTGGCTTGAGAAGTTAAAGGAAAGTATGATGAAATGTACAAAGACCTGGAGTTAGAAATTAAAAGGAAAGAACACGCTCGGCAATTCTCAACCTGAAAGAACTGAAGAAAAAAGTCAAACTTCAAGTTGCAACTTTGAATGATTCTACGGGGAAAATATTAAACGATGCAGGAAGTATCAAAAGAAAATGGAAGGAATACACAGAGTCACTGTACCAAAAAGAATTGGCTGATATTCAACCATTTAGGAGGTAGCATGTGGTCAAGAATCAATGGTACTGAAGGAAGCAGTCCAAGCTGCACTGAAGACATTGGCAAAAAACAAGGCTCCAGGCATTGTCTGAATACTAATTGAGATGTTTTAACAAACGGGTGCAATGTTGGAAGTGCTCACTCATCTGTGTCAAGAAGTTTGGAAGACAGCTACCTGGCCAACCAATGGGAAGAAATCCATATTCATGCCCATTCCCAAGAAAGGTGACCCAACCGAATGTGGAAATTATCAAACAGTATCATTAAATTACACACAAGTAAAATTTTGCTGAAGATCATTCAAAAGCTGTTGCAGCAGTACATTGACAGGGAACTGCCAGAAATTCAAGCTAGATTCACAAGAGGACATGGAACGAAGGATATCATTGCTGATGTCAGAGGAACCTTGGCTGAAAGCAGAGAATACCAGAAAGATGTTTACCTGTGTTTTATTGACTATGCAAAGGCATTTGACTGTGTGGATCATAATAAATTATAGATAACATTGTGAAGATTGGGAATTCCAGAACACTTAATTGTGCTCAGGGGGAACCCGTACATAGATGAAGAGGCAGCTGTTCAAACATAACAAGGGGATACTGCATGGTTTAAAATCAGGAAAGGCGTGTGTCAGGGTTGTATTCTTTCACCTTGCTTATTCAGTCTGTACACCGAGCAAATAATCCAAGAAACTGGGCTATATGAAGAAGAATGCGGCATCAGGATTTGAGGAAGACTTAATAACAACCTGCATTATGCAGATGACACAACCTTGCTTGCTGAAAGTGAAAAGAACTTGAAGCGCTTCCTGATGATCAAAGCCTACAGCCTTCAGTACGGATTGCACCTCAACAGAAAGAAAACAAAAATCCTCATAACTGGACCAATAAACAACATCACGATAAATGGAGAAAATGTGAAGTTGTCAAGGATTTCATTTTACTTGGATCCATAATCAATGCCCATGGAAGCAGCAGTCTAGAAATCAAACGGCATACTGCATTAGGCAAATCTGCTGCAAAAGACCTCTTTAAAGCGTTCAAAATCAAAGATGTCACTTTGAGGACTAAGGTGCACCTGACCCAAGCTGTGATATTTTCAATAGCCTCATATGAATGCAAATGATGGACAGTGAATAAGGAAGATCAAAAAAGAATTGATGCCTTTGAATTATGGTTTCAGTGAAGAATACTGAATATACCATGTACTCCCAGAAGAGTGAACAAATCTGTCTTGGAAGACGTACAACCAGAATGCTCCTTAGAAGCAAGGATGGCGAGACTTCATCTCACATACTTTGGACATGTTATCAGGAGGAACTAGTCCCCTGAGAAGGACATCATGCTTGGTAAAGTAGAGGGTCAGTGAAAAAGAGGAAGGCGCTCAATGAGATGGACTGACACAGTGGCTGCAACAATGGGTTTAAGCATAGCAAAGATTGTGAGGATGGCGCAGGACTAGGCAGCATTTAATTCTGTTGTGCGTAGGCTCGCTATGAGTCGGAACTGACTTGACGACACCTAACAACGACAACACCTTACATGTATATGGAACTTTACATTGTTTTAATTTACAAAAAAACAAAAATGTGTAAAGCATGTGTTTGTTCAAAGTTTCTAACAACACAATGAGGAAGCAGATTTGAGGCAGGTTCTGATTACCTGCTTGAGGCCTCACGGCTCCAGAGGAGAATTAGAGCCTGAGTCTCCCGATTTGAACGTCATTGTCTTTTCACTCTGCAGTGCTGCAAACTGAAGTAGGACTTGACAGCTAGCTGTTCAGACCTTCCAATTTTTAGCTCTATTTTGGACCTTGATCTATAAAATTCTGTCAGTTTCTGCTGTATACTCCTGAGTCACAGCTTCCTGACCTTATTTGCTGCCTTCCCTTCCTGCTTTTTTCTCTGAACAGTAAGTCAGAGTCTAGAATGATCGGTAAAATGTTTAAAACATAGTTGACGTATACGGTGTGTTTTTGCTGTGGATAGAGTGTTAAAGCCCGTGGCTTAGGGAGTTACCTGATACACAGGGTTTCAGCCCAGTTATTTACATTGTGCTATTTAAATACA
Organism: Dugong dugon; assembly: GCA_030035585.1. NCBI lineage: Eukaryota > Metazoa > Chordata > Mammalia > Sirenia > Dugongidae > Dugong > Dugong dugon. The sequence continues at coordinate 11,238,246 of CM057480.1, read as the reverse complement.
AAATGATCATTTCATTTCAGGATTGTGATACTTACTTAAATCTATTTTATGAGGCTGGATATTTCATCTCTAGACTAGTAAATTCTTTGGGAATTGTCCTTTTTCCTGACTCAGTACGGCCTCCCTATGGTTTCCCTTCCTTTGGTACTGTTTCTGTCTCTAAGCCACAACTGTGGTCTAATGTAGTGGAAAACATTGGGGCTTTGTCCGAAAAAGACCTCTTTTGAATCATGCCTTCACCTCTTATTAACAGAATCTTCTTAGGAATGCTATGTAATTTCTTTGAGACTTAGTTTTCTCGTCTAAATAAGGGAAATAACAGATACCCATCTCATTAGGTTGGTAGGAGGGTTAAATCTGGTCATCAGAGCCTCAGAGGAGTGTGTGGAACACCACGGGCATTCGTGTGCCTCAGGAAAGGGTAGTTTGTTCTCTTCCATCTCACACCACAGCACATTTTTTCAGGACAGCTCTGTGGATAGTGTCACATTCTTCCTTTGTTTCTCTTATAATAGGATTGTATCAATTTTCCTAACTTTTACTGTTTAAAACTTCAGAAATTATTTTTAAAATATTGAGCAAAATGTATTATTTGAAATTCCAGTTTTCCTAGTATAAAATGTGTTTTTATTTGCATTCATATACAGGCATTTTTGAGATGATTATGCACCGCTAAGTTTTTATTTTGCTTTCAAAGTTACTTTTGAGGCAGAAATCTGGTAAACCAGATAAAGTGGGTAATTTGTTAGGAATGGGTTTTCCCGCAGCAGAGGTGCTCAGAGTGTTCTCTCATTTCTTGCTTGGTCTCCATATGGAAATATTGTTGCTGTTTTTGCTTATCAGAGATGTCAGTGACAGGAACTCTCTGCTATGGAGATAAAAAGAAAAACCAAGGAAAAGCAGAGCAGAAAATCGATAGAAAGGAATAAAAGTGGGAAATGAGTACCCAAAGAGAAAAACGAAACATAGCAACGAATTTCTAGAGGTTTATTTCATGAAAGAACATATCCCTCGAGATTTATTTTTAATAAAGGATAAATTTTATTTCCAGGGCCGAAGGGTTTTCAGTGATCCGAGCATTTGTCAGTCGTGCAGGTAGGGGACAAGAAAATACAGAACTGCAGAGCTCTGTTTAGTTTTTCCTGTAGTAGTTTTACTCCACGGTGTTATCTCAGCGGGAGCTACAGTACGTTCTTGTTCCACAGCCCAGGCTCAGAAGAGGCCAGCTCTCTCCCACCCCGTTGGAGCCCTGCAAGTAGGCTGTGTTTTATTAATTCGTAATTCTGATTGGTTAGAGTTAATTCAACCCTGACATGAATCGGATGAATCTTTTTTTCTTTCAACTTTCTTATCAGCAGTGCTTAAATGCCTCTTATTGACCCTGGAGATCGTTCTTTTGTCTTATAAATCTTTCTTCTTACAGCTTATGTGTATCTTAAATTATGACTGCTACAGAGCTTTCTGTATCTACAAAGATACAATTTATTACATGTTCCAAGTGAATATTTCACTTGTAAAAATACAGGTGAATATGAAAATGTTTAAGCTTTCTGAAAGTCATTTAAATTGAAAGAAGGAAGTTTAATATATCATTGTGACCAATGTGTTAATTTCTGCCTTTTTTAAAGCATTAAAATAATTAAAAATATTTTCTTTTCAAAGTTGGCCAGGGATACTTTGCCCTGATCCTTTTAAAGGGAAATACGTGGCCTATGACCTGGACGGAAATGTTGAACAGTATCACATAGAATTCCTGGGTGATCCCCATTCAAGATCATGGATAAATGCAACATTTGTTGGACATTATAGTATCACACTAAAGGTAGGTAGAGTAACAGCAAAACTTATTCTTCTGTCACTTGTTTTTATTTATGGTCATTTTTGCCTCAGATCCCTAAAGGTAAATAATTACTTACTTCTAGCTCTTTATAAACAAAATAATGTATACGGTTTGTTTAAATTCAAATATTTGAATTTTTTTAAAGCATTTTCTTCCAAAGGAAGTATGGATATAAAAATAGGTATAGGAGTTTAAAATTTTATTTTTCCAATGGCAATATACTATAAGTCAACTGAAGACTTTGCATAATTGCTATCTGAAACATTTTTAAGATTATCATTTGGTAATTTTCTAATTCTCTTGAGAAGACTCTAAGTTGTAACCCTAACTCACAGGGAAAATTAATTATGGAATGCTACCAGCTTTTCAAATTTCAAACGGAATATTTCATTATACTAACTCCTTTAGTGTCTTTCTGACTCTTTTTAAACGTTAAATCTCATCCTACCATTAATGAATAGACTGGGTTCTCAAGTTAATGAGAATAGGTGAACTGGACATACTTCCAAGGGTTTGCTTTAATCAGTATACATCAGTTCAATTAGCTGTGTCTGTATTATAATACTGAAACTTTTCATCTGCAAGCATTGCTTTCATTAGACACCTGATAAGAAATAGATATCAGAAATGTGGATACCTTTGACTCAGTCGGGATGGTTTCTATTTTATGGTGTGAAATGTACAAAGTCAAATATACATAGAAGTCCATGTATATGCAAAGCATTCAGTTTAATCCACAGTATAATTAAATCTGTGGAAATTTGAGATACTTTAAAGTGGTTTTTTTTTTTTTTTCCCTTACCTTTGGCATAAATAGTATCTTTGTTTCATTTAACTTGAAAGCAGCTGGAAGGGAAGGCTGTTTTAGTAAAAATATTTAAGTATGGAATAACACCACATACATCCATTTCAGGGTAGCTGTGAGCCAATCATCTGGGTGTGAAACACTCTGTGCTCTAACATTTTGGATGTGATCCCAGGCACTTCTGATGGCAACCACAGAAGACAGGAAGGAGTGACCTCACTCTTGTGCCACCCTCCATCCCTTTCCAAAGAACGAGGAAGGCTTCTAGCTGCTCCTGAAGCAGACCTTAGAATCTCCCACATTTGACAATGTGGTAAAGTGCGAGCATTACTAAGAAATTAGATTTAAATATAAAATATAAATAAAAAATGAAAGTGTATTTAAAATTGTCTAAACTAGTATTACTGTCAGGATTTGATTTCTGTCAGGCTTATCTCGAGTAGTCTGATTCCAGTGTTAATAGTTGGTACTAGGAAAGATGCTGATGTAGAATGAACCCAAACTCAGGAATCAGGAGCCACAAGTTTTTAACATTCTGAAAGTGTTAAAGTAAACTTGGCAAATGTTGCACAGTCAAAGGTCAGGAATTCGGGGAGGCTTAAGCAAGGATGAGAGCAGGGAAGAAAGTGTTTGCCCCCCTCCTTACCTGACAACAGACCAGGTGCTGGGTAGATAACTCCCTCGGTGCCCATAGGCTATTGGGCAGGATTTCTCCTGTACCGTCATTCCTGGCACCTACCTATAGACTCTGCTTCTGGGACTCCTCTGTCCCTCGCTCTTTGCTTTGTGTCTGTGTCTTTTTCTTTACTTGCTCCTTTGGAGCTGGCATAGTAATAGTGCCACCTTCTGTGGCACTTTTCATTCAGGACTAAAGTTTCTGGGTTTTTTTTTTACCTCAGATTCAGCTGGCACATGCCGGACTATCCCACTGTCCCATTGTGCTCTGACTCTCCACTCCTGGCTGTCTAGGGTCTCCACTTGCCAAGAAGTGGAGACTCACAGATGATTGAAGCCTGATTGCCCCAGTCGACTCAGGAAACATCAGGCAAGGAGGTAGACTCAGAAACTATTAAGGAGCAAAGTAGAAAAGTGATCAAAAAATGGTACATTTGAGAAATTAGTTGAAATGAACATTTCCAAGCTCTGTGTTACTCAGGAATAGCTGAGATTTACCTGTCCCTTGGAGACTGCTGTGGACTGAATTGTGTCCCCACAAAAGTTATGCTGAAGTCATAACCTGTAAGTATGAGCCTGTTTGGAAACAGGGATTTTCTTTTGTCATGTTAATGAGGTCATACCAGAGTAGGGTGAGTCCTACACTTCATCCTTCCAGTGATGTCTTAGAAAAGGAACAGAATAGACACAGACACAGGGGGAGGAAGCTATGTGAAGATGGAGGTAGGTACATCTTCAAGCCCAGGAACATCAAAGATTGCAAGCAGCTACTAGGAACTGACAGAGACAAAGAAAGACCTTCCCCTAGAGCCAACACCCTGAATTTGGATTTCTAGCCTCCTGAAATGTGAGACAATAAATTCATGTTCTTTAAAGCCTTCCACTTCTGGTATTTTTTGTTGTAGCAGCGCTAGGTAACTGAAATAGAGATGAAGATGGTATTGACTCCCTCTGCAGGTCTGTTGCGTAGACTTCCCGGAGACTTCCTCTTTTATGGTCCTCTCTGCCCTTAAGCTCCTAAGTCCTCAAATGCTGCCTCTACACTGCGCTGTACTGACCCAGATACTAAATTTACACCTGCTGCTGCCCGGGAAAGAAAAGACCACTTACACAAAACAGCGTACAGCAGACGATGTAGACTTCCTAAAGATTTTCTAGAGGAGGTGAAAGAGGGATGCACATTGCACAAGTTGTCTGATCTCTTTTTCTGAAACTAGATGAGGAATGATCCATAAAGTCCGTTGCCGTCGAGTTTATAGCTGTATTATATTCATTTGTGAGAAAATTAAATATTTCTTAGTTTTAGATTGTGAAAATTTTAACTTTCCTCTTTCAGTTCAATGTCTGTCCAGTTTTTTTGACTAGTAAATTCCCCCTAGTTGACATATATATGGGATCACTGACTTACTAATTTTATTGTTGTAAGCTCAACAGTGCTGTCACTGTCTATTCATACAGATGATAGGGTTTTCCTTAATAAACAGAACTACTTATCAGTACACTAGGATATAGTTTAGAAAAAAGTTGTAGACAGTATTTACATTGTAAATTTGTAATCTATATTGGTTTATTCATAAATTTTATTTTTTCATTTACAATATCACCAGTAGCTGTAAAGATAGCTGAATTTTACTCCTTTTTAAAGAAACCTTGATTTTTAAAAAGTATATATTCAAATACAGATAACTCTGGTAATTTGCTCAGAGAAGAGAGACATGAATATGTGCTAGATGGATTTTTTTTTCTAAGAGCTGATTCATGACATACAGTTCTTTCCCTGTTGGTGCAAATGTTGTTTCTCTTATATGTAGTCAGTATATGTCTGCAGAACCCATTATTTACAAGTTGCTTTTTTACCTTGGTAGACTATATGATTTAATGTAGTGATTCTCAAGCATGATTGCGCAGTAAAAAACTTTAAGTAACACAACCAAACAAACAATGCCTAGGCCTCACTGTACTGTATGAATTGAATTAGAATCTCTTGAAGACCAGCCTTGGCATCAGCATTTTTAAGTTCTTCAGGTGACGTTAATGTGCATCCCAGGAATAAGAATCACTGATGAAGTTTCTCTCAATTCAAGACATCAGAATTTTGGTGGTTTTATCCCTACCAGTGTCATAACCTAACTTTTGTTATGGCTTACTGTGTTTTTGTAGCTTTTCTTCTATACTTTTGTTTGCCTTTCACTTTTGTTTGCCTGGAAATTATGCTTACTGCCATAAGCTCATATGTCTCACCCCACAGTAATTTGCTTCATCAAACATAGCTTTGAGGTCAGTAGAAATACTGTGATTTTTTAACATTATATGGGATTTGTAGATACTGTTGATAAAGTGAATCCAGAACTTGATGTTTGTAACATTTTTAAGTTAATCATCTGTCTTGTAGGTTGTATAAAGTGAATATAATTTCTCACAGACATGGTTTACTGCCACTAACATTATATTGCTAGTCTATTTCAACCAATGATTTCTTGACCTGCACTTTTCTAGTTCCTTATATTGCCAAGAAAAAGTAGATGGTTCACCTCTGATGCTATGATGCTCATATAGTAAAACTGAGATTTTCTTGTCCTTGATGTGAATGAATATTTTTGGCTACATATTTTAGTAGTCTGTTTACCACAAGAGATAGGCTATGCCAGTAGATACACAACCATTTCTTTGAGTACCAGATGTCATTTGGGTATTTGCCCATTGTCTTATGGAGTCGCCTGTGTCTTCCAGGGAGGTCAAAGGAGAATAATGCCATAATTGCTAAACTTGAGCTCTGGGACTCATAATTCTGCTTCCTGATTGCAACAGTAATTAATATTGTTTGCCAGAGTTTACAAGTTTTTGCTTTTCTGGTACAAAGGCAAATTTCACATTTGGCACCCCTGTGGTGGGGTGAAGCCAGGTACCCTTTGGCCACTGAGTTGTAAGTAGAAGTGATGATTGTCACCACTTTTCCTGAGCACTTAACTACTGGTGAAGCATCCTCAAGAGTTCTTTCTTTTCTTGTGGAACAGTGACTGGTAATGTTTGAGATGTTGGCTTGCTACTCCCTCAGCCTGGGTCTTTGAGTGACTACACTTAGCAAAGACCCTCTGCTGGTAAATGACAGGTATACAATATGAAGGAAATATGTGCTGTACTTCTAGAATTATTCTGACAGATACACTAATGATAGCACACAGGATGTCACAGTTCTTTGTAAGCTGTATCCTTAGAAGTTCCAGTCCTGAAATTTCACTCCAATTCAGAATTTAGCCAAATGGTTGAGATCATGTTACTGTATAATCTCCAGCCTGTAAATAGAAATAACACAACTTGTTATTTTATAATACTTTATCAAATAAGTTGATTTCTTCATAATGAGAAACATATGAGCAGAAATTACTGACTGATAATTGATACCAAAAACAAAAAACAAAAAACCAAACCCATTGCCGTCGAGTCAATTCCAACTCATTGTGACCCTATAGGACAGAGTAGAACGGTCCCACACAATTTCCAAGGAGCACCTGGTAGATTTGAACTGCTGACCTTTTGGTTAGCAGTCGTAGCTCTTAACCACTACACCAGCAGGGTTTCTAGGATAATTGATCTATCAAAGGTAAATTTAGTAAATATTTTCCAGCACATGGCTCTGATGTCAACATTCTCTATGATGGCTCTAATAAATGAAGATTTGCCCAATGCAATAAGCCATTTGATTTCTTGTCCGCTGCTCCCATGGGCATTGATTGTGGATTCAAGTGAATTGAAATCCTTGGCAACTTCAATATATTCTCCATTTATCCTGATTTTGCTTTTTGGTCCAGGTGTGAGGATTTTTGTTTTCTTTATGTTGAGGCGTAATTCATACTGAAGGCTGTAGTCTTTGAGCATCAGTAACTGCTTCAAGTTCTCTTCTCTTTCAGCAAGCAAGGTTGTGTCATCTGCATATTGGAGATTGCTAATGAGTCTTCCTCCAATCCTGATGCCGCCTTCTTCATATAGTCCAGCTTCACGGATTATTTGCTCAGCATACAGATTGAATACATGTGGTGAAAGGATACAACCCTGATGCACACCTTTTCTGATTTTAAACCACACAGTATCCCCTTGTTCTGTTTGAATGACTGCCTTTTGGTCTATGTACAGGTTCCTCATGAGCACAATTAAGTGCTCTGGAATTCCCATTCTTCCCAATGTTATCCATAACTTGTTATGATCCACACAGTCAAATGCCTTTGCATAGTCAATAAAACACAGGTAAACATCTTTCTGGTATTCTCTGGTTTCAGCCAGGATCCATCTGACATCAGCTATGATATCCCTCATTTCATGTCCTCTTCTGAGTCTGGCTTGAATTTCTGGCAGTTCCCTGTCGATGTACTGCTACAACCATTTTTGAATGATCTTCAGCAAAATTTTACTTGCATATGTTAATGATATTGTTCGATAATTTCTGCATTCCGTTGGATCACCTTTCTATGGAATGGGCACATTTGTGGATCTCTTCCAGTCAATTGGCCATGTAGCTGTCTTCCAAATTTCTTGGTCTAGATGAGTGAGCACTTCTAGCATTGCATCCATTTGCTGAAACATCTCAGTTGGTATTCTGTCAATTTCTGGAGGCTTTTTGTTTTGCCAGTGCCTTCAGTGCAGCTTGTATTTCTTCCTTCAGTACCATCTATTCTGGATCATATGCTACCTCCTGAAATGGTTGAACATTGACCAATTCTTTTTGGTAAAGTGACTGTATATTCCTTTCATCTTCTTTTGATGCCTCCTATGTCATTCAGTATTTTCCCTATAGAGTCCTTCAGCATTGCAACTCAAGCTCTTTCAGCTTGAGAAATTGCTGAGTATGTCCTCTCCTTTTGGTATTCTAACTCCAGGTCTTTGCACATTTCATTATAATGCTTTACTTTGTCTCCTTGAACTGCCCTTTGAAATCTTCTGTTCAACTCTTTTATGTCATCATTTCTTCCTTTCGCTTAGCTACTCTACATTCAAGAACAAGTTTCAGAGTCTCCTTTGATATCCCTTTTGGTGTTTTCTTCCTTTCCTGTCTTTTTAATGACCCTTTGCTTTCTTCATATATGATGTCATCCCACAACTCATCTACTCTTCGGTTATTAGTGATAAGTGTGTCAAATCTTTTCTTGAGATGGCATCTAAATTCAGCTGGGATATAGTCAGGGTCATACTTTGGCTCTCATGGACATGTTTTCATTCAGCTTCAAATTGAACTAGCATATGAGCAGTTGATGGTCTGTTCTGAAGTTGGCCCCTGACCTTGCTCTGACTGATGATATTGAGCTTCTCCATGGTCTCTTTCCACAGATACAGTGAATTTGGTTCCTGTGCATTCCATCTGGTGAGGTCCATGTGTATAGTAGCCATTTGTGTTGTTGAAAAAAGGTATTTGCAATGAATAAGTTGTTGGTCTTGCAAAATTCTATCATGCGATCTCTGGTGTCATTTCTATCACCAAGGTTATATTTTTCAACTACTGATTCTTCTTTGTTTCCAACTTTTGTATTCCAATCACCAGTAATTATCAATGCATCTTGATTGCATGTGTCATCAATTTCAGACTGCAGAAGTTGGCAAAAATCTTCAGTTTCTTCATCTATGGCATTAGTGGTTGGTACATAAATTTGAGTAATATTTGTATTAACTGGTCTTTTTTCTAGTCATATGGATGTTATCCTATCACTGACAGCGTTGTACTTCAGCATATATCATGAAATGTCTTTTCTTTTTTTACAATGAACGCGATGGTGTTCCTCTTCAATTTGGTCTTCCCATCATAGTAGACCATATGATCGTCTGATTCAGAATGACAAATACCAGTCCATTTCAGCTCACTAATGCCTATAATATAGATCTTTAAGTGCTGCATTTCATTTTTGACAACTTCCAATTTTCCTGTGTTCATACTTTGTACATTCCACCGTCCAATTACTAATGGATATTTGCAGCTGTTGCTCCTCATTTTGATTCATGCTACATCAACAAATGAAAGTCTTGAAAGCTTGACTCCATCCACGACATTAAGTTTGACTCTACTTTGAGGAGGCAGCTCTTCTTCACTGGTATTTTGAGTGCCTTCCAACCTGAGGGGCTCATCTTCCACCACTATATCAGACAATGTTTTGCTGCTATTCATAAGGTTTTCACTGACTAATTTCTTTGGAACTAGCTTGCCAGCTCCTTCTTCCTAGTCTGTCTCAGTCTGGAAGCTCTGCTGAAACCTATGCAACATGGGTGACCCTGCTGGTATTTGAAATAGTGGTGGCATAGCTTCGAGCATCACAGCAATGTACAAGCCACCATAGTACGAAAAACTGACAGACAGATGGTGGAAGATATTTTTAGCAACCATATATTGAGTACCTACCCTAGGCCAGGGATTGTGGTAGGTCCTTTTATATAATATTTAAAGTCAGTCTTATATCAACCTCATGAAGATAGTCATCATCACCATTTGATATATGGAAGAAACTGAGATTCAGCTTATGTGTTGTTGTGGATTGAATTATGTCCCCCCAAAATGTGTGTCAACTTGGCTTTGCCATGATTCCTAGTATTGTGTGATTGTCCACCATATTGTGAGCTGATGTGATTTTCCTATGTGTTGTAAATCCTACCTCTGTGATGTTAATGAGATGGGATTAGCAGCAGCTTTATGTTAAAGAGGCAGGACTCAATCTACGAGATTAAGTTTTGTCTTAAGCCAATCTCTTCTGAGATATAAGAGAGAGAAGTGAAGCAAGCAGAGAGACATGGAGACCTCATACCACCAAGACACAAGAGCCCGGAAAATAGTGTGTCCTTTGGACCTGAGGTCCCTGAGCTGAGAAGCTCCTCGACCAGGGGAAGATTGATGATAACGACCTTCCCCCAGAGCTGACAGAGAGAGAAAGCCTTCCCCTGCAGCTGGCACCCTGAATTTGGACTTTTAGCCTCCTAGACTGTGAGAGAATAAATTTATCTTTGTTAAAGCCATCCACTTGTGGTATTTCTATTGTAGCAGCTCTAGATAACTAAGGCATGTGTCCAGCCTAAGATCACTTATCTACTAAGTGATAGGACAATGATTAGAGTCAAGATGTCTTAACTCCAAAGTCCAAATTTTTTCTTTTGCTGTATTTTCTTGCTTATGCATAGCAGCCTTCTATTTTATTGTATAATGTTTTTCCACTTTTATATCTACAAAATGAGGAAATTTTTCTCATTTTAATTCTAATGTACATGTTGAATTATGCCAGTCTCTGGTAGACTGGCTCTTTACTTGCCGCTTGATGGTCCCCATTAGAGGACTAGAGACCAAAGCAGAGCAAGCGAAACCGTTGATATTTTTAGATTAAATTTGCAGCAGTAATTTGACGAGTGCATCTGTGTTAACGTCTATTTGAGCAAATGTTCTGCTTCTAAGACTTATTAGGATCCAAATTCCCAAAATTTAGTCTGTAATAACAATTAGCAAATGAGTATATAACTAGGTCATCAGGCAGCCTTTTGCTGTTAGCGTAATGGAGTGAAACTGGATACAAATCTGTTGAGACAGCTCAGTGGAAAACATTCCTTCACAAAAAAAAAAAAAAAAAGAATACTTTTGCACCATGTTACTGCTAGCAAATAATCTGTACAGCAACCAAACTCTCAATAAAATTTTATCATACTAATTCCCTATGTCATATATAATTTACTATAATTTTGATATTATTGGATTAAGACTTTTTGTTAGTCTCTTTGCTTGTTTCCTGAACATTCTTTAGTGTTTGGGCTGGAGAAAGGACAAGAGGATTAAAACATATTTCTGTAACTGTTACCTACCTATGAATAATCTGCCAAGAAAGTTTTTTTTGTGACGCTTATTAGGAAAAGAGTAAAGTTGTCATAGTGGTTAAAAAGGTAGGCTCTACAGTCAGGTGCTTTGGATTTGAAGGGGCTCTGCCACTTACTACATGTTGACCTCAAGCAAGTCACTTAACCTTTACAAATCCCAGATACCTTATCTGTAAAACAGAAGTTGTAACAGTATTTGTATCATAAAGTTGTTTTGAAGGTCAACTGAGATGATAGATACAAGGCGTTTGGTAGAGTAGTAGCGTATAGTACACTCTCAACTAGTGTTGATGTTATTACTCATTGCAAGAAACAGGTGAGATATACAGTTAAATTATTTATTTCTCTTCTCTGAATCCCATATAGAAGGGAGTTCAAGAAAAAGACCAAGAACAGTATGATGGAGAATAGTATCTTTTCTTTTGGCTAAGGTCATACGTGGGAGAAGACATGATTTCAGTGTTCTTTGTCAACCAGTATAATGCTCCCAGAAATTGAAGGAAACAGAGCTAGTTGATCCTCCTATTCTTTGATTGTTCAATACATGACTAAACTGAGGCCGTTGCTGTAGTAGTTTTCTAGTTTAGTGTAAACAGAAGTCCTAAGAACTACTGAAAGCAGGAGATAAGTTATAGTCTTCTTAATCTGACTCCTTGGTGAATGAATAGGCCCCAGAGTCAGCAGTGCCTCAAGAATACTTTCGATTTGTTTGATGGAATTTGGAAGGAGAACAGGAAATATTATCTTTCATGTTCTTTGCAACTGAACAAAACTAGTTTCTTTTCCTATCTCTACTCTGTATTCTGACTCCCTTACATTTATATATGCTGACTTCACTGCTCCAAATAAATTCTTGACTTTACCCCTGTCATCTCCCTACTTCATCACTTATGAGTTTAGGTAGCTGTGAACTTGTACTGAAGTTTAAAGTCCAAATCCAAACAATATGACCAACTTCACACCGTTTATAAAGGACGGAACAGGTGGCTACCTTTCTCATCATCAAATGCATGAAAAATGTATTGCATATCAACTAGATTTCTCACATTGACTCTTCAGTGGAGCAGCAATATTCTTTTCTATGAAATTTCAATATATAACCCATTGCCATCAAGTTGAGTCTGACTTACAGCGACACTGATAGGACAGAGTAGAACTGTCCCATAGGATTTCCAAGGCTGTAATCACTGTGGAAGCAGACTGCCACATCTTTCTCCGGCGGAGCCACTGGTGGGTTTGAACTGCCAACCTTTGGTTAGGAGCTGAGTGCTTAACCACTGCACCACCAGGGCTCTTTTATAGCTTTCTTAATTTTCTAGACATACTTATTCTCTGTTAAAGAAACCATGAGCCAGATCACAGCCAATATACAAGGCTCACTAAATAGTCTTCAGAGTCATATGCCATATGTCTTTTATGTTAGGGCTCTTAAATTAATAAATAGTTGTAGTGTAATATTTTGGTACATTTTTTCATCAGAGGATGGTGAAGTCCCAAACTTGTAATTCTATAACTGAAATTCTGCAACTGGATATATTGACTTCTTTTTCATGTTCTTTTCTTTTTAACTATCTCCTAGCAAAGGGCCAGGACCAGCCCATGATGCAGGCAAAACCTATTACCCCTAACTGTAAACAATGATGATTAAACTATCTTTGAAAATAAATTTCAGAATTACACTTCCTTACCATTTTGTTTAGCTTAGAGACAGATTCTGCACCTGCTCTTGTGATTTTATTGTTAAACATAGAATCTGAGCATCTGTCTGTAATTTATGCAACCAGTGTTTTCCCATAAACACATACTTCCATAAAAAGTAAGCAAATGCGGACTAGAAAATAGTAGCCAAGTATGTTAAATTTTTTTAGGTTCATATCTTGATATCCATTAGTACTGTTGCTTAAAATCTTGACGTTTTTAAGGCTCAGTGCAAATGAGCACATACTTATTTTCATGGCTGATTTAAGCCTGTACATTTCTCCCAGTTTGATTTAACTTTCCTAGCTGAAGCAGTCAGCCTGGCTGGAATAGTGGGAGATAGCAGCATTTTGTATAAGCACAGGCCTTAAAAAGTATCTATTGATTCAGTGTTCATTTGCTTCCCATTTTCTTTTTCCATCAGTATACTACTATTACTTCACTATTATTTTACAAAGCAGTGTTTACAGTTGATTTCTTGCTGCAGAGTTAATAATATATTCAGTTTTTCAAAACAAAAATTCAACAGCTTGAAATCAGAATATGTAAAATAATTTAAACTCTACTCAATAAATAAATGTAGCTTTTAACCACTGATTAATAGTCCTGGAAATTTTTTCCTAAACAATCTAAAAGTAACCTGATATAGAAGATACCAGATGTGACTGTTTTCTATCATTTTCAATGCTATTTTTTATGATCCGGGCTAGAGGCAATTTATAACACTGTCTCTGAGATTTATGCAACAGAATTGCCGTGCAGTGAAAATGATATCATGTTGTAGTGGTTGAGCCCATCAGCTCTGAGGTAGGCTGTCTGTGTTGGAATTCTAGCTCAGTCACTAACTCGCTATGTGAACTTAGGCAAGTTCTAAATCTCTCAGTGCCCCAGCTTCCTCACTTATAAAATGGGGATAATAGTCTCTACCTCATAAGCTTGTTAGGAAGTTAAAATGGATTATTTGTGAAGTACTTAGGACTCTACCTGGCATTTAGCACTACATAAATATTGGATAAATTAATAAATTCAGTAAATAACGATTGGCTCTTTGAATAGTAGAACTATGAAAATAAAATATGTACTCAGCCAGCTTGTCCCTATTGTGAATAGAATTCCCATCTCATTTCTTTGGGCTGCAGAGACAAAATGATAAATGTTCATATTCTGATCAGTTATGACAATGATAACTAACATTTGAAAAGAGCTTTAAATCTTACAAAGTACTTTTTACATGTACTACCGCGTGTGATCTATCTCATGTGATCCTCATTAATTGTTAAGAAAGTTGAAGTTCAGGTTAAGTGACTTGCTTGAGGTGACACAGCAGAAGAACTGGGACTCAAGCCCAGGTCTTCTGATTCCAAACAGTATATATGAACCTGCTTGAAGTGTACATTGGGCCATCTGCTTCAATCCCCATAAGCGTACTAAATTCATAATAAGCTATCATCTGTAAACTGGAAAATCACAACAGCCTTCTTATTGATCTTCTGTTGTTAATTCAGCCAACTTGATTAATTAACTTAACCTTTAACTGGGGCTTTTCAAAGCTAGACAAAGATGTAAAAGTTCTGTCCTTAACGTTTAGTGCATTGATTCCTAGCCATGGATTCTAGAGACTCTTTATACTGTTATTAAAATCTAGGATTTTTTTTTTTTAATTCCCTTGTGACCTTAGCAGTAACTGGTTATTATTGATACAAACCTTGGTATCCTGATGCCAGGTTTTTTGTTGTTGTTGTTGTTGTTTTACTCTACTATTGGTCCCCAAACCTGCTGATCTTAATATTCTTCTGTAGAGCGATTCAAAAATGCATACCCCTGAGCCTACTACTGGGGAGTGCTCTGAGAATCTATTTTTAGCCAGGCTGGTTATATCCTACTCAGTGGATCGTAAAAAATCACCATATTATAACAGATTATTTCCCATAAATACATATTTTCTCTGTTTATAGGAATTAGCTAAAGAAAATATTTATGTACATGTGTATTGTGTTTATTGTGTCTGTTTTGTGGAATGCAAGAATGTCTTTATAAGTTTGTGGTGCTAAAGAAGCTAGGAAAATCTTCAGCTAAATTGTAAAGTTACATTACCCTGTCCCTTTAAACATGTTTCTTCCTTTGGTGGCACCTGATTTTCTCCCTGCCACGATAGCTGGAGCCCTTACTTTTTTCTTCTCTCAAAATCTGATCTCAGGACTATCACACTAAATGACTAAAATATTGGTGGTATAAAAATTGTTTCCTAGGAAGAGCCAAAATCAAAACATTAACACAAAACTGGAACAAGTAGAAAGAGAGCAGCAAAAGAAATGCTCAGGCACCAAAAGAAAGGAAATAATAAGAATTAGCACAGAATTAAATTAAATAGAGAATAGAAAAACAATTGAAAGAGTTAACAAGACCAAAAGCTGGTTCTTTGAAAAGATAAACAAAATTGATAAACCATTGGCCAAGCTGACAAAGAAAAACAGGAGAGGAAGCAAATAACCCGTATAAGAAATGAGATGGGTGATATCACAACAGTCCCAACTGAGATTAAAAGAATCATAACAGAATACTATGAAAAATTGTACTCTAACAAATTTGAAAACCTAGAGGACATGGACAAATTTGTAGAAACTCACTACCTACCTAAACTAACACAATCAGATGTGGAACAACTAAATAAACCTGTAACTAAAGAAGAGATTGAAAAGGTAATTAAAAAACTCCCCAACAAAAAAAAGCCATGGCCCGGATGGTTTCACTGGAGAATTGTACCAAACTTTTGGAGAAGAGTTAACACCACTACTACTAAAGGTATTTCAGAGCATAGAAAAGGATGGAATAATACCTGATTCATTCTATGAGGCCAGCATAACCCTGATACCAGAACCAGATAAAGACACCACCAAAAAAGAAAATTACAGACCGATATCCCTCATGAACATTGACGCAAAAATCCTCTACAAAATTCTAGCCAATAGAATTCAACAATGTATCAAAAAAATAATTCACCATGATCAAGTGAGATTTATACCAAGTATGCAGGGATGGTTCAACATTAGAAAATGATCAATTTAATCCATCACATAAATAAAACAAAAGACAAGAACCATATGATCTTGTCAATTGATGCAGAAAAGGCATTTGACAAAGTCCAACACCCTTTCATGATAAAAACTCTCTACAAAATAGGAATAGAAGGGAAATTCCTCAGCATAATAAGGGCATTTATATAAAGGCAACAGCCAACATCATCCTAAATGGAGAGACTTTGAAAGCATTCCCCTTGAAAACGGGAACCAGACAAGGATGCCCTTTATCACTACTCTTATTCAACATTGTGCTAGAGATCCTAGCCAGAGCTATTAGGCTAGAAAAAGAAATAAAGGGCATACAAATTGGTAAGGAAGAAGTAAAAGTATCTCTATGTGCAGAAGATATGATCTTATACACAGAAAACCCCAAAGAATCCACAAGAAGACTGCTGGAACTAATAGAAGATTTGAGCAAAGTTTCAGGATACAAGATAAACATACAAAAATCAATTGGATTCCTTTACACCAACAAAGAGAACCTAGAAGAGGAAATCACCAAATCAATACCATTTACAATAGCCCTCAAGAAGATAAAATACTTAGGAATAAATCTAACCAGAGACGTAAAAGACCTATACAACGAAAACTACAAGACACTACTACAAGAAACCAAATGAGACCTGCATAAGTGGAAAAACATACCTTGCTCATGGATAGGAAAACTCAACATTGTGAAAATGTCAATTCTACCCAAAGTGACCCACAGATATACAATGCACTCCCAATCCAAATTCCACTGGCATTTTTTAATGAGATGGAGAAACAAATCACCAACTTCATATGGAAAGGAAAGAGGCCCTAGATAAGTAAAGCATTACTGAATAAGAAAAACAAAGTGGGAGGCCTCACACTACCTGATTTTAGAACCTAGTACACCACCACCGTAGTCAAAACAGCCTGGTACTGGTACAACAAGAGATACATAGACCAGTGGAACAGAATTGAGAATCCAGACGTAAATTCATCCACCTGTGAGCTGCTGATATTTAACAAAGGCCCAAAGTCCATTAATTGGGGAAAAGACAGTCTCTTTAACAAATGGTACTGGCATAACAGGATATCCATCTGCAAAAAACTGAAACAAGACTCATACCTCACACCATGCACAAAAACTAACTCAAAATGGATCAAAGACCTAAATATCAAGTTGAAAATGATAAGGATCATGGAAGAAAAAATAGGGACAACGTTAGGAGCCCTAATGCATGGCATAAACAGAATACAAACCATAAGTAACAGTGCACAAACACCAGAAGAGAAACTAGATAACTGGGAGCTCCTAAAAATCAAACACTTAACGCTCATCAAAAGACTTCACCAAAAGAGTAAGAAGACAACCTACAGACTGGGAAAAAATTTTTGGCTATGACAAATCTGATCAGCGTCTAATCTCCAAAATCTACATGGTACTGCAAAACCTCAACAACAAAGGACAAACAACCCAATTAAAAAATGAGCAAAGGATATGAACAGGCAGTTCACCAAAGACGTTCAGGAGGCTAACAGACACGTGAGGAAATGCTCACGATCGTTAGCCATTAGAGAAATGCAAATCAAAACTACCATGAGATACCATCTCACCCCAACAAGGCTAGCATTAATCCAAAAAACATGAAATAATAAATGTTAGAGAGGTTGTGGAGAGACTGGAACACTTATACACTGCTGGTGGGAATGTAAAATGGTACGACCACTTTGGAAATTGATTTGGCACTTCCTTAAAAAGCTAGAAATAGAAGTACCATACTGTCCAGCAATCCCACTCCTTGGAATATATCGTAGAGAATTAAGAGCCGTCACACAAATAGATACATGCACACCCATGTTCATTGCAGCACTGTTCACAATAGTAAAAAGATGGAAACAACCTAGGTGCCCATCAGCAGACAAATGGATAAACAAATTATGGTATAGTCACACAGTGGAATACTACGCAATGATAAAGAACAATGATGAATCCGTGGAACATAACATGGAGGAATCTAGAAGGTATTATGCTGAGTGAACTTAGTCAAAAAAGGACGAATATTGTATAAGGCCACTATTATAAAAACCCAAGAAAAGATTTAAACACAGAAGACAGCATTCTTTGATGGTTATGAGGGTGGGGAGGGAGGGAGAGGGGTATTCACTAACTAGAAAGTAGACAGGAATTACCTTAGGTGAAGGGAAGGACAACACTCACTACAGGGGAAGTCAGCACAACCGGACTGAGCCAAAGCTAAGATATTTCCTGAATACAAAAAGACACGTCAAGGGACAGAGTTGCAGGGGCGGGGGTCTGGGGACCATGCTTTCAGGGGACATCTACGTCGATTGGCATAACAAAGTTTTTTAAGAAAATGTTCTGGATCCCACTTTGGTGAGTGGCGTCTGGGGTCTTAAAAGCTAGTGAGCAGCCACCTAAGATGCATCAGTTGGTCCCAACCCACCTGGAGTAAAGGAGAATGAAGAACACCATGGACACAAGGAAAGTATTAGCCCAAGAGACAGAAAGGGCCACATAAACCAGAGACTTCATCAGCCTGAGACCAGAAGAACTAGTTGGTGCCCAGCTACCACAATGACCGCCCTGACAGGGAACACAACAGAGAGTCCCTGATGGAGTAGGAGAAAAGTGAGGTGCAGAACTCAAATTCTAGTATAAAGACGAGACTTAATGGTTTTATTGAGAATGGAGGGACCTTGGAAGATGTGGCCCCCACGCTCTCTGTTAGCCCAAAACTAAAACCATTCCCGAAGCCAACTATTAAGACAAAGATTAGACTGGACTGTGGGACATAAAATGATACTCAGGAAGAGTGTGCTTCTTAGCTCAAGTAGATACATGAGTTTAAATGAACAACCCTCGTCCGGAGGCAAGATGAGAAGGCAGAGAGGTTCAGGACCTGGTTGAATGGACATGGGAAATCCGGGGTGGAAAGGAAGAGTGTGCTGTCACAGTACAGGGAGAGCAAGTAGGGTCACAAAACAATGTATATATAAATTTTTGTATGAGAGACTAACTTGGATTGTAAACTTTCACTTAAAGCACAACAATTAAAAAAAAAAAAAGTACTTCTTAAACTTGAAAGAAAAAAAATTGTTTCCTAAAAGGTATCACTCCTGATAATGGATCAACCTAAAATGCCAGACTGGGGGGTCCTTTAAACAAAAATAAAAAAAAACAAACAAAACAAAACCAAAAGCACAGCATGTAGCAATTGTCTGTTCTATCTTGATAGTAAAATAACTTAGTCAAAATACTTAGTAAATATGTGCCAAAGTTCGGGTTGATAAAAGCTTATCTAGTAGCCCGTGATTTTTATGATTTGCCCTTTGAGTTTTAAACTGCCTGGCCTCCTCCATCTCCCTCTAACTTTACAAGGACTATCCAGGTAGGAACTTCTTGGTTCCCTGTTTTGCTAATTCCTAATATTTCAAGCCAAGTAATAGAATCAGAGTGTAAAGATTTGACTCTCAAATTTCTTTATTGTTTCTTTTCTCCCTGATCTATCCCCTGGTTCTCATTGCCATCTCAGTATTATCTTTCAGCCTGATGTAAAGGAACACACTAGACAAAGCTAGATTTTTTTGACTAACTGGACTGGTTCAT
Source organism: Dugong dugon (assembly GCA_030035585.1). Lineage (NCBI taxonomy): Eukaryota > Metazoa > Chordata > Mammalia > Sirenia > Dugongidae > Dugong > Dugong dugon. The sequence continues at coordinate 11,218,720 of CM057480.1, read as the reverse complement.
ACTTTCCAGTGTGTTGGCGAGTAGGGGTACAGGAGATATTTTGATCTTAAAACACTGCTAAGTTAGAGTAAGCAAAATTTCTGTTTGTATCTATAGAAAACTTAAGTGAAGTAAGCAATAAATTAATAAGATTTTAAAAGCAATGTTGTTGTTGTTAGGTGCCATCGAGTCGGTTCCTACTCATAGTGACCCTATGTACAACAGAACAAAACACTGCCCATCTTGCATCATTCTTACGGTTGTTGTTATGCTTGAGCCCATTGTTGCAGCCACTGTGTCAGTCCATCTCATTGAGGATCTTCCTCTTTTTCACTGACCGTCTACCAAGCATGATGTCCTTCTCCAGGGACTGATCCCTCCTGATAACATGTCCCAAGTATGTGAGATGTAGTCTTGCCATCCTCCCTTCTAAGGAGCATTCTGGCTGTACTTCTTCCAAGACAGATTTGTTCGTTCTTTTGGCAGTCCCTGGTATATTTAGTAGTCTTCACCAACGCCACAATTCAAGGGCATCAATCCTTCTTCAGTCTTCTTTATTCATCATCCAGCTTTCACATGCATGTGAGCTTCAAGTATTCAATAATTTAAATATGCTGTCTAAATAATCCAGACTTGATTGTATAAAGGTTATAGGAACTTACGTTAGAGATGTCAGGTGACAGGGAAGACAATTGTTAGGAAGCCAAGAGACTAAAGCTATTACTTCAGAGATGCACATGGGTATTATGTGAGTATCTTCTAGTTTTCATCAAAGGAACAGGAATGCTCTTACTGCCCAGGTTACTGGTTGCTGTTGCTGAAATCCAATTTAAGGAAGACAAGATATCTTTGTGATTAACTTTCTACTGAATTGCTTTAAGTTGAAAATAATCTGGCCAACAAAGGAGAAGAGCGATAGCTTTGGCACGATAGTAAACAGAACAGTGCATCAGTGCAATACATAGTTAGAGTCAACGAGCTACAGTGCAAGTTTGAATGTATAAACAGCAGCAAATGACATCAGTCACTGCACAGAGTACTGTATAAATAGGTGGTTAGTGTTGATCCTTAAACATTTAGTGGAGATGCATTTCAAAGAAGTCATTTTGTATTTTTTTAGCCTATGAAATCTATGACCTATATCCCCATGTTTCTAAAGGCATATTATGTAAGAAATAATTTCAAGTAATGGTCAATATTTGAAGTCGTTTCAATGAATTTGTGAATCTCAGTGAAGCAGTTTCTAAGTACTTATGATTCCGGTGTTGCCGTTTTTTAATATATGCTCAACATTGTGTCTAAAAGATAAATGTCCTTTATTTAAAAGATAAATATAATATTTACATTGGAAGTATCATATTTGCATTTAAATGTAATATTGATATAATCAAAATTTGAATTATAATTTTGGATTATAGATGCTGTCATTATAGCTAAAGATAGTAAGGCTCAACTGTCCCCTAAGTCGGTCATATTAAGAAGCATTTGATTGAATTGATTTACTTTTAATATTAGATACTATTTAATACATAGCATTTAAAGTGCTCCAAGCAGACACACATTTTTTTTCAAGAAATAATGCTACTGGTATCATAGAATAAATCTGTGACCCATGAAATACTTTACAGACCTGAGTTATGTAACAACAACAGAAAAAAACAGAGTTTCAAAATGCCAACATGCTAACTAAAAGGTTGGCAGTTGGAAGCCCTACAGGACTCTTCTACTCTGTCCTGTAAGATCACAATGAGTTGGAATCAACTTGATGGCAGTGGGTTTTGGTTATATTTTCTTAGAATTAATATCACACCATAAGGCCAGATTGTCATCATATTTATATTTTTCTTTTACATTTGTGGGATAATCACATAGTTTAGGATTAAAACATAGCAGCCTTTTATTTTCATTTCCAATTTCCTGGCTAGGTTTTACCCATGCCACCCCAGAAAAAAAAAAAAAAACTGTCTATTTATGATACTCAATAAATATTTAATGAGGTCCTATTACTTGAGAGTCTTTTAGGCCTAAGAGTGAACAAAACAGACAAAATCCAATGCCCTCATAAGACATATTAGTGAATATGATATTAATAAATAAGAACAATATACAGTGTATTAGTTGTTGATGAGTGCTATGAGAAAAAATTAGGGGAGACCAGTGGGTAGAGTGAAGGAGCAGGGTGCCAAGGGGTGGGGAGGAAAGGCTCCTCTACCACCCCTTTAGCTAGGAGAATTTCTCCTATGGCTAACAAGACACCAGTGGTTGGTTGATAATAATTCTTGTTCTGTTTGTATTTTTCCCTCTTTTATTCCAGAAAGTAGTCAAGCCCCTTGTGTTCCCATGCCTCAGGGTAGTTTATGTTGTGGGGATCAAAAGCAAAGCTTGCCTGCTTTCCTGACCTGAGTTCTTTAAGGGTTGGGAGGGTTAGATGGGAACGGAGAGGCCATGACTCTGGAGGGACAGACAGGAGCAGCAAAGCAGAGAGGAGATTTCCTAAGACTTGGAAGAGGGTGAAAGTCTTGGCAGTGTGATGTACCCAGGGAAGTTGAACCCATACCACTGAGGCTCCCAGTCTCTGAAAGGATTCTTTTTTCCAGGTGTAGCAAAGAAGGTATTGGGCTGCCTCACTTTAAGGGAGTTGAACAAAGTTGTTATTCATCTAACATGATGGGCTGAAGATTACCCATCTGTCCTCACTTTTCAGGCAAAATATATGTGACCCTAAGGAAAAGAAAAAGTGGCCCCAAAATGACTGAGATAAAATTTCTTATCATCCTAGCTGGATGGAGGTTGTCACATTTAATTTGATTTAGCAAAAATAATGTAATGTGGCATTGCTTACACACTCGAGTGTGAGGAGTAAGATTTATCCTGCTACAACCCCAGGTTATTATACCTTGATTAATTTTTATGTGGAGAAACTGTCTTAAAATACAAAGCAACAGCGGAGAAGAGTTTCTGCCAGGTCACAAATTTCTCTTCACTGGCCTTACTAGGTGGACAAACACATGTGCTTTTTTCCTTGAATCCGCTATTCTACTTTAGGATGCAGTGGTAGCGCATACCTTATTCAGTGAGTCAAGGTACTGAGAAGGAACGTTCCACTAGCTCCTCAAACCCTGGGAAATGGTATTTGGCCAATAAAACCTGATTGAATCAAGGTCATATAGGACAGTGGTTTATCAACTTTTCAATTCTGGACAAAGCTAGGAATTTTCTCAGACATACGACACTATCTTTCCCAGCTGTCTGTTCAGTCTTAAACCCCATCCTCACTCTAAACATTTTCATCCTTACTGATCTACCAAGAATGGATCTCATACTCCTAAGTTCACATAAATTTTTAGACAAAATAGCCGCCTTCTCTTTTTATGATGATTACTTCTTTTTTTCTGCCATGCTAAATTTAATAAAACTCACTGAGAAAACTCAAGTTGCCAAAGTTAATGTAGACATAATAAAGGGCATGATATTCTCTCATGGAATCATAGGATGTACTGGAATTTGAAGATCAGGGTGCCTAGCCCTTCCTATAGTCTCATCTGAAATCACTGGTTTTAAAAGCCTTTAGTTCCTTAAAAGTTTGCTAAAGAACTGCCTTGCTAATTTCCTTTTTGGAAAGCCTACTTTAAAACTTGTCTTATTTTGGTTTGTTTAGGGATGGTAGATAAGCAGATTTGAAACTTCTGTAATTATTGGATATAGCCAAGTTGTATTCAGAGACATAATCTGCAGAATTCCAAAAGCTGAGGACAAGAAGTTATTTTTACATTGCAAAGTGAAGTACAAGTATATGTAGGCATGTCTTGCCAAGGAGGTGCAAAATTGGCCTGACATGCTTTAGCCCAGTTTACAGAAGGATAGAAAAGGTTTGAGGCTGAACACACAGAAATTTCTTTGGAAAAAATTGTTGGTGTGGTGTGGCGTTTTTCCAATACCCCCTCCCTTCCTGTCTTGGGAAAGGGGAGGATGGTCATTTTCCTTTACCTCGTGTTTAGTTCGAGGGGCTTCTGGAGAACTTGACGTGTTTTTGCTGGAGCTTCAGCAACATAGTGTACTAGTGTCCAACTTCCCCTGAGAAATCTGCAGGCTGAGAGTCTATGGTTATCAGGTCTAGTGGCATAGTGAAGAGAGGTGTCTGCACTGGGTGTAGCCAGCATTCCCACAGCTTGCAGGGGCAAGGATGCAGGCAATATGGGAAAGAGGGTCATTTTTAAAGGATCTTCATCCAAGAAGACTTCCTGACCCCATGGAACCTCAGCAGAAAGATGCTGAAAAATGATATTGGAGGTGGAGGTTGAAAGCAGCCAGCTGAAAGAAAGACATTGCCTCCGCCAAGAAAGCTACATTCAGTTGTCCTAGTTCGGTAAGGTGTTCCCTAAAACACCCACAAAGTGCCCCACAATAAAAAAAACACTTCAAGCTCAAAGCACTAATCCAAGATAGCCATCATATCAGTCAAGTGAAAACAGTTTCTGTGATTTCTCTCCTGTTACCCACATCTAACTCTTTCAAACCAGAGGACTCAAAAGGTATGGGAAGAGGAGACGACAAGGAGGAAACAAGGAACTGAAGACTGAAGTAAGCCCCTGGCTTGGGGAGCACAGGAGCTTTAACTTGAAATAAAGTTTAGAATTTTGTCTCTTAGATGGGAGTAGACAGCTTTTGAATTTGTAAGACTAAAAATAACTGAAGGGCCTTGTATTGTCTGAGAGTTACTAGAAAAGTCACAGGAGCTGCTATAGATTTCAGCCAAGGATTAAGATCTAGATTCCAGGTGAGAGAGTGGGTTTGAATGGCAGTTACTTTCTGCTTGATCTTAGTTCCTATTTTTAATAGTATTTGGCTTTGGACAATCCTTTGTAAACGTGAACTTAACTGCGTATTTAATTTTATGCTAAAATGGCTAATTTAAATGTTTTCATGTCTTCAAAAGATAGTTTTTGTGAAAAAATAAAATAGAGCAAAAAAACAAATGATAGTTTTTCTTTTAGTTTGGACTTTATTTAGAACAGTACTGCTTCCTTTGCTAACTTTGTTTCCAAAATTGTAAGCCTTCAAGTTGAACATTTATATCATTAAATACTATAATATCTTAAAACTGAACTTAATTACGATATTATTACTGTAATTCCTTCAAGCATGATGTTCATTTATCCTTCACAAACTTTACGCTGGTAATTAGTATATGGAATGAATCTGTCATGTTTGGTGAAATGCTGAGTCTTTGCTTCTTTCTTGTCTATCCAAAAGCCTTTCCTTGGCAGATTCCAGTTGAGAGTTTACCATAATGTCTCAAAGAGCTTAGTTTATGAAGATAATTACAAACAAACATTTTTTTTTAGTAGCATCCGCAGAAGAATCCAATTAAATAAATGTGAATCACTTCAACATGTCTTGAAAAATACATGAATTCACTCTACTGAAAGTTTTAATTAGAGAAGAAATTGGTTGTTGAGGTAGGAAATTTGAATTCTTAAGTGTGTATCAGATTACTGTTAATATTGTCCTGGCAGAATTAAATTAGCCAAAGACAGACGCAAAAGTACAAATACAAGAAAGGAAGAAGCAAAATTATCATTATTAGTAGATGATTGTAAAACCCATGGAATTCAAATGGAAAAACTATTACAAGCAATAAGAAAATGCAGTTATGTGGCAGATTGTGAAATTATTTTACAGAAATAAACAGTTTAAAAATATGAAGGGATAAAGGTTCCCATTTATAATAGCAACAAAATACATATAATATAGGAGCATCAGTGGTTCACTGGTAGAATTCTCGCCTTCCATGCAGAAGACCCAGGTTCGATTCCTGGCCTGTGCATCTCAGGCACAGCCACCACCTGTTTTGTCAGTGAAGGCTTGCTTGTTGCTGTGCTGCTGAACAGGTTTCAGCGAACCTCCAGACTAAGATGGACTAGGAAGAAAGGCCTAGTGATCTACTTCTGAAAATCAGCCAGTGAAAACCCTGAGGATCATAATGGTCCAATCTGTAACAGACCATGAGGTATGCAGGACCAGGCAACATTTAGTTCCTTTGTGCACAGGGTCACCATGAGTTAGGGGCCTACTCAGTGTTAGCTAACAACAGCAACATCGTGCATAATACATGGGATAAGCTTAAGAAGCAATGTGCAAGGTCTATATCAGTAAGACTAAAATGCTGTTAAGGGACAGGAAATAAAACCTGAGTTAATAGAAAGATATACCCTCTTCTTGGTTTGGAGCCCTGGTGGCACAGTGGGTAAGAGCTCCGGCTGCTAACCAAACGGTTGGTAGTTCGAATCCACCAGTGGCTCCTTGGAAACTCTATGAGGCAGTTCTGCTCTGTCCTGTAGGGTCACTATGAGTCCGAATCAGAGATTTAATATGGAAAGATGTCAATTCTCCCTGAATTAATCTGTAATTTTAATGCAATGTCAATTTAAAAAAAAAACAACAGAAATTTTTGTTTAAAAAAAAACAAACGAATTCTAAGATGCATAGGAAAATTAAACTCAGCAGAGTTACACCTATAAAATATAAAAGCTATAATAAAGCTCCAGTAGTTAAAGCAGTTTGTTACGAGCAGTGAATTGACAGATTAATAAAACAATATAGTTGTGTAAAAACAGACTCAAAACTATTTGGAAATATAGTTAATGGTTAAGGTAGTATTCAAAATAAGTAAAGAAAAGTTGTATTGCTTTAATAAATGGGTACAAGTGATTAACTACTTGGGGAGAAAATGAAGGTGGAGCTATACCTTGTACCTCACACCAAGGTTAGTTCTAGAAGGAGTGAAGATGGAAATGAACAAAAAAGAAAATACAAAAGTACTAAAAGATAAACTATAAACAGGAGAAGGTATTTACAATACATGTAGCAAAGGACTCATTTCTTTAATATACAAAAATAGCTTACAAATCAATAACAAAAAGACCAATATAAATACTAACACAGGACTTGAATAGGCATCTCATAAAAAAGAAAACAAATGGTTTTTTAAAATATTTTTTAAATACTTGTACTGAATTTAAGAAATTAAAAAGTATGACAAAGATCTAAAAGTTTGGTAGCAGAAGTGTTCTTCAGGGTGTGGGGAAATACGTTGTTGGTGGCAATGTAAATTATAACCACCTCATTCAAGAGTGATTTGGCAATAGCTTTCACAATTTGAAATATGCATACATTAAACCTGATAATTCCATGCCTAAGAATTTATGCTACACTATACTGTCACATGAACAAAAAAATATTAGAAACAAGTCCAATGTTCATCCATAGGCATTTGTTAAATAAATAATGGTATATATATATATATATATATATATATATATATATATATATATATATATATATGTCTTAAAATAAGACCAGGGCACATACATCTATGCCCTCATCCTATGGCTATCTCGTCTAGTTTCTTGCCTTTAAATACCATGTGTATGTGGATGATTCCTAAGTTTTATCTGCAGCTCAGTTGTCTCTCCCATACCCAACTGCTACCTGATTGTCTCCACTTCGGTGTCATAACAGGCTTCTCATATTCAACTTATCTGATGAGCTTCCCTCTAAATCTTACTTCCATGGCAGCCTTCCCCATCTAAGTAGATGGCAAACTCCATTCTTTTCATTTGCTTGGTCTAGAAGCCTTGGAGTCATCCTCCCTTTTTTCGTAACCAATCCTCAGTTGGTCAGGAAATTTTTTTAGCTCCACCTTCAAACTATATGCTACTTTTCACTACAGTGGCATAGTGGTTAAAGAGTGGGGCTGCTAAAAAGGTCTGCCGTTCAAATCCACCAGCTGCTCTTTGGAAACCTTATGGGGCAGTTCTAGTCTGTCCTATAGGGTCGCTATGAGTCAGAATCAACTTGACGGTAATGGGTTTTGAGTTTCACTACAGTGGCTGCTAATGCCCTGGTCCAAGCCCACATCATTTCTCACCTGGATTATTGAAATACTGAAGAAGAATTGATGCATTTGAATTATGGTGTTGGTGAAGAAAACTGGATATACCATGGACTGCCAGAAAAATGGACAAATCTGTCTTGGAAAAAGTACAGCCAGAACGATTCTTAGAAGCAAGAATGGCGAGACTTCATCTCACATGCTTTGGACATGTTATCAGGAGGGACTAGTTTCTGGAGAAGGACATTGTGCTCGGTAAAGTAGAGGGCTAGCAAAAAAGAGGAAGACCCTCAAGGAGATGAATTGACACAGTGGCTGTAACAGCGGGCTCTAACATAGCAACGATTGTGAGGATGGCACAGGACCACGCAATGTTTTGTTCTGTTGTACACGGGGTCACTGTAAGTTGGCTTGATGGCACCTGACAACAGCGACATTGAACTAGCCTCTTACCTGGTCATCCTGCCTCTATACTTCCCTCTGTACACTCTCTTCTCATCAAAGCAACCAGAGTGATTGTTTTCAAACGTTAAATCAAATCATGCTACTCTTCTGCTCAGAACTCACTGGTGGCTCCATTTCAGTCAGATTAAAAGTCAAAGTCCTTACAAGAGCTCGTAAGGAACTCCCCTTTTCTCACTCCATTCCCTATTACTCTCCTTCCTCATTGAGCTTCTGCCAGCCTGGCTTCTTTAATGCTTCTGGAATACACCTGTGTTCTCCCACCTAAGAGCATGTTTATCTGCCCGGATTGTCCCTTGGATATATACATGGCTGATTCCCCAGCCTCCTTCATGTCTTTGCACAAATGTCACCTTTTCAGTGAAGGTTACCCTGACCACTCTATTACCCACCACTCAACAGTCACGATCACCTTTACTTTGCCTTTCCTTTTCTTTATTCCATAACACCTGCCACCTCTTATACTATCCCCCCATTACCATTGAATCAATTCCAGCTCACAGAGACCCTATAGAACAGAGTAGAACTACCCCATAGGATTTCTAAGGGGTGGCTGGTGGATTCGAACTGCCGACCTTTTGATTAGCAGCCAGCCCCTTAACCACTGTGCCACCAGGGCTCCTCTTATACTATAGCGTTTACTTATTTGTAATGCATATTGTAGATTGTTGTTACAGTCTAGAATGTAAGCTACATGAAGCTAAATATCTTTGTCTACTTTTTTTCAATGATAGATCCCAAGGGTCTAAAATAATGTTGAATCGATGAATGAATAAATGAAGCAATCTGCAAAACAACTTGAAAATTTCAAAGTATATGTAACTTCATTTTGCTGTTGTGTACCGTCGAGTCAATTCTGACTCATAGTGACCCTATATGACAGAGTAGAACTGCCCCGTAGGGTTTCCTAAGCTGTAATCTTCATGGGAGCAGATTGCCAGGTCTTTCTCCCACGGAGCAGCTGGTGGGTTCAAACTGCCAACCTTTAGGTTAGCAGCCGAGCTCTCAACCGTTGTGCCACCAGAGGTCCTTAACTATTCATAGTATTCAGTAAAAATAGATATATAAATGATATAAATGTTTGCAGGTGAAGACAACATCTCTGGAAGAGTGTGAAAGAAACTACTAATAATAGTTACCTTTGGGAGGAACGCTGGGTACCTATCATGGGAAGAAGGAGGCACGTTCTAGTGCTCAAATGTGAATCTGTCATTTCTTCAATTAAATAAAATAGTTTAAAAATACATTGTATAGCTGACCGTATTCTGGAATTGAAAATTCTTTATAAAATAGAGCCAGCTTTTCAAAGAATCCCTTGAGTGTTTAATTTTATCACCACTAGGTGGCACATACCTACTGATAAGTTCTTAGAGACTCCTAGGCACAGGTTTTAAACAAACCTTTTCAGCTCCCCAAACTTACCAAAGTTTATTTCAGCTATATGGTTGATTTTTTGCAAGAAATTTCCTAGTTAGCGATAACAGCTTTTAAACGATTTTCCCACTAGCTGTGATTTCTTAACATTATTGTGATGTTTGAGTTGCAGGAATGTCTTAACTCTGCAAAGGCTAGCTTAGATACTCTTAAAATACTTTGTTTAAATTTTCCAGTGCTTACCCTTGCTCCTTTTTTCCTATGAAATAACTTACTTAATAAATTAGATTTCTAGATTCTGTGTACAAAAGTAGATTTTTGTATGACATTATTGTTTCACTGCTTTTATATCAAATGAATCAATGTCCAGGACCAAATGCCATTTAACTGAGTGCTTATGTAATGTGCAATAAACTGAATTAGGCAAATGGGTACTGTGGAGGGTATAAAGATAAAATATTATATATTGCATCTGTCTTCACAGACCTTTCATTTTATACAACTATTATACAGAAAGAATATGGTAAATGAGGAAATTAAAATGTTAAGTGAAATGAGAGCAGATGGTTGATATTAATTTGGAGACAGAATAAGGTAGCATTTAAGAAGAGCTTTAAATATATAGCTGCACTCTCTGAATGGATTGAATACAGATGTTATATAGATTTACACTTCTGTGTAAAGGGTCGATTATACATCAAGATAAAGATATGATCTTTAAAAACGTGGTAAATATGGATTAATAGGATAAACATCTGTGTCCTTTTTTATTGTGGTAAAATATATATAACAAAACTTGCTGCTTTAACCATTTTTAAGTGTATAATTCATGACATTAATTACATTCACCATGTTATGCAACTATCAGCACTATTTCCAAAGCTTTTCTTTACCCCAAAAGGAAAGTCAGTACCCTTGAAGCAGTAACTCTCAATTCCCACTAATAAACTTTTGACTACTGATAAACTTTTGTCTCTATGCCTTTGTTTATTCTAGATATTTTGTATCAGTGGGATTATATAATATTTGTACTTTTGTGACCAATTTAGCATAATGTTTTCAAGGTTCATCTTTGTTGTAGCATGTATCAGAACTTCATTTCACTTCATGGCTGAGTGATATGCCGTTATATGGGTATAGCACATTTTGTTTATCCACTCATCTGTTGATGGGTATTTAGGTATTGTAAGTAATGCTGCAATGAACATTGGTATACAAGTATTTGTTTGAGTCCCTGCTTCCGAGTCTCTTGGGTATATGGCTAGGAATGGAATTGCTAGGTCATAATGGTAATTCTGTGTATAACTTTTTGAGAACTGCCAAACTATTTTCCATAGCATCTGCGCCATTTTGCGTTCCTACCAGCTGTGCTCGAGGATTCGGGTTTTTTCACATACTCAACAACACTTGTTATTTTCTGTTTTCCTGGTAATAACGTGATAATAATAATATGATGAAGTAGTATCTTATTGTGGTTTGATTTACATTTCCTAATAAATAATGACTTCGAGCGTCTTTTCATGTGCTTGTTGGCCATTTGTATATCTTCTTTGGGGAAATGTCTATTCAAGTCTTTTGCTCATTTTTAGATTGGGTTGTTTGTCTTTTTGTAAGAGAGTGTGGGAGTTCTTCATATATTCTGGATATTAAACCCATATCAGATATATGGTTACAAATATTTTCTTCCATCCTGTAAATTGTAACACCTATATGCTTTTTGATGTTAAAGTTTTTAAAAATAAAATAAAATGGTAGCCTGTGTTTTGTACACTGTAATATTTAAAAACACTCTCAAAACCTTTTTTGGCAAGTTCTAAAATAACTTTGGAAAAAATCATTGGACTCAATATTTTGTAGTAATTTTTAACCCATAGATACTTTGATTTTATTTCTTTTCAAAAAATACATATATTTTTAAAAACTAAGTAAATATTTAGAAAAAGTGATGTATCCAAGTAGAATAATATTTCTTAGTGTTTAATAGGCCAGAAAACTGTATCATTTATTATTTCATTTAATACTCATGAAACCTTATAATCACACTGTTATTATCTACATTTTATAGATTAAGAAACTGAGGCATAGACATTTAAGTAACTTGCATGCATATGTCAATATCTGCCATAAAACCAAAACTAGATGCAAATGGAATTAATTATCTTACAATAAAAAACTTGTTTTTCAGTATCTACCACTTCAGTATCATTACTATGTCACATAAAAGGGAAGCAGTGTTATTTTAATAAAATGAATTAATAATGACTACTTTGTTTATTACAAAGAAAACTTTTTGTAACTTTTTAAGTGTGCATTGAATCTTATTGTACTATTATCTTAGTGAATCAAGAATCTGACTATTTTGACTATAAACATGCTATATCTAAAAAATAATACAGTAATAATCAGATACCAAAAATCTAAGAAATAACAGTTCTCCAAATTAGATTTAGTTTTAACTCATGAGCTAAATGAAGTGGATTTAAAAATAAAATTATATATTTAAAAATGAATTTTATTCTTTTTCATGTATTTCTATAGCCAGGAAAATGTAAGAATAAAAAGAAGTGGTATAAAAGTGCACTGCAAGAAGCATACCTACTCTATGGATATTCTCATGAAGAAAGACTGGAAAAGTGTTACCTATCAAAACAAGGTATATGAGTTTTTTATTCTTTGTCACTTCAAAATGAGCATTTATGCAGATGCATGTTTTCCAGAACGTTTGCACATTAAAAATCTCTCTCTTTCTCTTTATAGGGAAATAGTATAGCTTTGTCCACTGAAAAAAGCATTTTTGTAGGGATTGATAGTATTTGTCCTCTGAAACTATTTTAAATGACTAATAATACACTCTTTAAATGCAAGGGTTTTTATTCACACTTCCGTTGTCTTTACTCTAGGACTGTCTACATAGGCCGTCTTGTGTATTTCAAAAGCGTCTCAAAATTAGAAGTCGTGGCTTTAAAATATATTCCTGGGATGAAATTTTCACTTGGCTATGCTGTGTTATTCCAGAACAAAGTATTTTTCAAAACATTTTGTTTTTAAAAAAAAGTTCACAGGAAGGATAAAAGATAATCCTCAACTTTTTTTTTTCTTTTTAAAAATAGGCAGGTGAAAAAATATAACATTTCAGACCATTTTCAGAGACGGTTCTCTTGAATCATAAATATTATGGTTTATTGATAATTCTTTAAGTGAATTCTTCTGAAGGATGATAACACTTAGGACACGTTTTTAACTCTAAAAAATGATCATCACATAAAAACAATAATGCCAGTAAACAAATATGTTTTAAATTTTTTTCTGCTCAGTTGCTCGGTGATGATAATAATTTTATAACTTACAGGGTCTCTTCTCACTTTATCACCTTGAGTTACGAAACAGATCACTCCACAGGAGTATCTGGATTTGGTGCTGACTGAATTTTAAAATTAGTGATTTTTTTCTCCTTTGAAGAAGTTTCACATACGTATATATATGTATATTAAATTTACATACATTTATTTGGGAAAAGGTTTAAATATCAACCCAAGCACCTTGATTTCCTGGTGGCGCAGAGGTTAAAGAGCTTGGCTCCTAACTGAAAGGTCAGCGGTTTGAACCCACCAGCCACTCTGTGGGAGAAAAGTGTGGCAGTCTTCTTCCCTAAAGCTTTACAGCCTTGGAAACCCTATGGGACAGTTCTACTCTGTCCTTTAGGGTCACTGTGATTCAGAATCGACTCAACAGCAGTGGGTTTGGTTTGGTTTAGTTACCTAGGTTTAGGTTTTTAAGCAAATAAGTAGGTTTGAAAAGAATGATAAGCACATTACGCTGGTTTACCCTGAGACCAGGAGGAAAGACATTTATTACTACAAATCTGATTTTATTCCTTTGCTGAAAATATATGTCCTGTCTATTAACGATAAATGTAGAACTCACTCTATTGCCACAAGTACAATCTTATGCCTTCCATGGACTACACAGCTCTCTTGTTTAACCTCAGTAAACTTGGAAATACTTAGGTTTTTTTTTTTTTAAACATCAGTATTTTGAAATAGTATAGTCATTTACTTTTAAAAGTGATGCTGCGTCTACTTCACCCCGGCAGGAGACCCCCCCCTCAACAGGTCACGGACCACGCCTTTGCCATTGTGGTCTGGGCCAGAGCGTTCGAGTCTGCGTCCTGTGTCATTCTAGCATGCCCAGGGCTTCCCGCTAGTGGTTATCTCTGCTGCTGCAGCCACAGAGCATTGTCTTCCCAAAAGTCTGACAATTTTTGTATGCAGAGTATTTCAGCCTGATTCTTGAGAGCCACACATCTAAGAATTTTCATTTTGTCTTGAATAGCCAAAGTGTAGGGTCATGAACAAACTTCCAGGAGTTTGTCCATTGCGATAACGGACTCACTTACTTTAGACTCGCTCTTTGCTGTCTCCAAAATAGACAGTTTAATCCTTGTGTCTGTTTAGTTTCCAGAGTGGATTTTTAAAAAATAATATCTTTCTGTGGTTTTGATTAAAGTTTACACAGCAAATTAGCTTCTCATTTGACACCTACACAAATTGTTCAGTGATATTAGTTACTTTTTTCACAGTGTGTCAACGTTCTCTATAATTGCATTCTCTTTGTTCCATTTCCACTAGTCTAGTTTCCCTGCCAACCTTGTCTTCTCATCTTTGCTTTAGAGTAATTATTGACTGTTTGGTCTCATATGTTGTTGTTGTTAGGTGCCGTTGAGTCAGTTCTGACTCATAGAAACCCTGTAAGACAGAGTAGATATGATCCATAGGGTTTCCAAGGGGTGGCTGGTGGATTTGAACTGCCGACCTTTTGGTTAGCAGTCAAGCTCTTAACCAGTATACTGCCAGGGCTCCTTGCTCTCATATGGTTTTTTAATGGAGCACCATACTTACAAATAATATGCTTTATTTTGTGTGCCAATCTGTTATTTTGCTAAAAGGTGACCTCTGGGAATAGTTTCAGTTCTAGGTTTAAAGAGTATCTTAAGGCAATAGTCTCAGGGAGTCCTCTAGTCTCTACTGGTCCAGTAAATCTGGACTTTTTAAGAATTTGAGTTCTGTTCCATGTTTTTCTCTCTTTCGGTCAGGGTCTGTATATTGTAATCCTGATCAGAATGGTAATGGTAGCTGGGCACCATCTAGTTCTTCTGGTCTCAGTGTAGATGAGGCTGTGGCTTGTAGACTAGTTTCTTCTCTGAGACTTTGGCTTCCTTAAAATCCAGAGTGGATTTTGGTACAGAATTCAGCTTTGTACTGTATTGGAAAGTAGTTTTGAGAGATGATTAGCCATTATTCATATATTTCACGAAAGGTGAGTAGCTTAGAGGCAAACCATCTATTTAATCCCAGCAACTTTAAGGGTTTCTTCGCCCAACAATTAATAGTAGAAGTAATTACTATAGTCTTTATTATAATATAATAAATTAAATTATAATATAATTATTATAGTCTTCCTACCCTGCAGAAACTGGCACACGATCATATTTGATGCAGCTGTTTCAGTTGAAATCTGCAGGATCAGTAAATGATATAGAAAGGTAGACTCAAATCATATTATGACCAATTTCAAAGTCTTATCCACATTATTTAGTTTTCCTGTACTTTGTTGTATTAACTATGACTCCAAATAAGAGATTGTTTTGCTAGGGCTAGAATGCTTTTTCATATATATGAGCAGTTATTATTTACATAGTCTCTTTATAATTTAGCCTAATTGTTTGTATTATTTGTAAGATCAATATTTTATTACAGGCTGTACATTTTAGAGTTGCTGTCCCTTTGTTTACTTCATAAGAAAATGCTCTAAGCTGTCATATTTAGATATGATATTATATACTGATAACTTTTTTCAGAGGTTATGGTGGCACAGTGGTTAAGCCCTTGGCTACTAACTGAAAGGTTGACAGAACCCACCACCCAGTCCACAGGAGAAAGATGTGGCAGTCTGTTTCCATTAAGATTACAGGCTTGGAAACCCTATTGGGCATTTCTACTCTGTCCTACAGGGTCACTATGAGTTGGAGTCGACTTGACGGCAGCGTGTTTTTGGTTTTATGAGTGGACGAGCTTTAAGAAAAATTATTTAAAGAAGAGAAGCCATTGAATTATGTTAATATTTGTATTCCTCTCTAATATGGTTGTAAATAAGAAATCTTTTAATGTTTGTTATGTGTCATGAGGCATAATCACCTCTACACGTTTGGAACGTTTTCAGTTACTACCTGCAAGTCCTCTTGTACTTTAAAAATAAAATGATTTGGATACAACTCAGAAGAGGAGTGAAGGAAGTCTTTCATTATCTAAATCTATATTTCCTGTTCACTGTTTTTCATTCTGTATGGTGAAGATCCCAGAACGCAGGAATCTCTGAAGGGAGGAAATGAAAATTTCTCACTATGCAAAATTCAACTCTTAAAAAGTGGTTAATGTTGCTGAAGTTCGACACAAACTCACTATTATTTTTAGGAAAGTCACTAGTAATTGTAATGTTGTTAAGTATTACATCAGAAATTTCTCTGTAGTGTTTGAAAGTCAGAGTTTTTGTCACTCCCCAAGACTCTCCTGTCGGATTGGGAGAAGGTTCTCCAACTTTTGAACACAGGAAGTTTCTTGAACAACAGTTGGGATATTTCTGTTAGCAATTCATCTCCATAATGGAAATTTTACATAAGAATGAGTATTATATTTTGAAGAGAAATGTAACGATTTTTTATTCTGTTTTGGTTAACCCGTTGTATGCCATCAGGATCCATTAGATCTAATGTTAGTTTTGAGTTTCTTTTTTGTACGGTTTTAACTATTTGTAAATATTAATATTTTGTGACTTTTATTCTTATTAGAGGTCTTCAAAAGAACAAAAAGAAAGTTTACTTTTTTTTTTGATACGGCAAAACTTATTCCATCTTGTAATTACCACGTGCTTACACTGGGTCCTTTTATAAGTCCATTATGGGATTTTAGTGATCTTATTTTTTCCTGTGTTTTGAAACATTTCACTTCTTTATCATTACTCATAAGTTATTCCCAACTATGTTAAAAATACTAAAATGATTATTTAAATGAAAGAATGATGGAATCACTTAAAAAGATGATATAATTGTAAAATACATCATCATTGTAGCTGTTTCTCCTGGTGTTCCAAGGATTAAGATTATACATACATCTACATAAACACACACACCCCAAAATGTCTTTCTTTATTAACTAAAATGGAAGAGAATATTTGTTGATTGCCTATTATTGGCTAGACATTGTTTTTGGAGATTTACATAGATTATACTATTTAAATCTCACAATATAACAGAGGGGTATTATTATCCCTGATTTGTCAATAAGGAAGCTGCAGTTCAGAGAGTATATACATTGTTTTATACCTCATATTATCTAGTATAGTAGCTTACACCAAATAGATGCACAATACATTTTAATTCTAAACGACATTAATTTTTTCACATAAAATACATATTTCAGATCCATGCAGGGTCAAGATTTTGAATGAATAAAATCCATGTACATTTATTAATTATAAAAAATATTCAGGACCTACTGCATATAAGATGTGATCCCTGCTTTGAGGAACATTCTAGTCTAGAAGAGTTCATAAACAAATGCAGAAGTAACCATAATGCAGTGGAGATAATTTCTGTGTACTAACCTAGGTACTAATTCCAAGATGTCCTACCAATCAGTCACATTTAAGGGAAGAGGTTTGTCAAGTAAGTATACAAATTCCTGATAATATTACTTCAAGATCACTTTGCTCTTCTAAACTCTAGGAAATTGAGTTTATTAGCATTGTAATCAAGGGAACACTGAAAAAAATACTGTTAGCACAGTATGAGAAAGTAGAAAATTCTGATCGTACAACTTTGTATTTATTTGAACAGTAGTATAGACACTTTTTTCAAGCAGCCATATTTTATTATGTTACAGATAAACCCAAAGCAGATACCAAAGTTGCTGTGATGGCCAAGAAAAGGGTAAGATCATATTTTGTTATATAAAATATACACACTTCAGATTCCATTTGATTAATAGTATTTTTAAAGCAAAATGACATATAATCAATTTTTTTCTTCTAAATAATCTTGTAAATTTTCTTAGTTGAATATATGTTTCCTTTCTTAGGTTATCACTAGAAAATAATATCTACAGGTACTTAACTATATTTTTACACGAATAACACACACCCTCTACATTTGTTTGCCAACGACGTCCTCCTCCCTCAAGGTATTTTTCTAAGTGCACTATGCTGATTTTGTACAGCAGCATGTAAAAACAAATTGGCATAGCAATGCTTATGAAAATACCTCGAAGGGGGAGGACGCAGCTGACAAACAAATGTGGAAGGTGCATGTTATTTGCATAAAAATGTGGTATATGTGTGATAGATTTACCTAGACTCTTTTTGTTTATGAGAATTTGTGAAGTCAGTAGCATTTTAAAAGAATTTTTCAAATTTAACACATCATTCTCTATATTGCATGTAGAGAGATTTTTAACTCTACCTACTGTCAAAATGGAGCCCTTGTGGCACAGTGGTTAAGAGTTGGTTGCTACCCTTGGTTGACAGTTCAAATCCACCAGCCACTCCTTAGAAACCATACGGGGTCAGTTCTACTCTGTCCTTTAGGGTTGCTATGAGTCGGAATCAACTTATGGCAAGGAGTACTGTCAATATTATAACTGGGATAGGATGAACCTTGACGTTCTCTTTGACAGTGTTTTTACAGGACACTACTATAAATGAGAAAGAATTGATGCTTAAAACAAATTATTCTGGACATGTAATATATTGGTGTCTAAAGAAAAATAATTGCAATTGAAAGGAAAGCCTATATTGGGAACTTCCTGTCTTTGATGGTGGGGATGGGACAGGGTGGACCCAGGAAGGTTGAGTGTAACCTGGGAGAACAGACAAGGATGTTTGGCATGGACTTATAGATGAACAGACAATGGTGAGCATCATTTTTATATTCTGAATACATATATTTTATGAGTCCTTTTGAAATCAGTTTTTATCTTTCTGCTTTTCTGCTTGTAAAAGGAATGTGAACCTGGACTTTCCTCTGGCTAAATAATGTTGATGCTCCTTTGCCGGAAGGAATTCAACAGTATAGAAGACGAAGTTTCCCTTTATAAAAGAAAGGAAATAGAACTCGTTTAGGTCTGGAGGTTTGGACAGGAATATGTGGGATAGTGCAGGATTGTTCATTTGAATGTAATTGTCTATTTCAATCTTTGCTAAAGGGTATTTAGAATAAAAAAATGATCAAGGTGATAACTAACATTGCAACATATTGCTTCATTTTTATCAGTGGTTCTCAACTGCAGCATTGGTGTGCCGTTCATAGTGTGGTCCATGGACCAGAGCTGGTTTATGAACTATTTGCTATTGTTCTCTGATAAACACAGAAATTGAGAATAGGCATTTAAAAAATTCTATAGTAATTTTACAGAGTAATTTTTGTCTGTTGAATCTAATAACAATAAAATGGAGCTTGTATTTTCTGTTTCTTTGTTTTTTTATTTCATTTTTCTAGTAACTCACTTTTATAAAAAAGTATAGGTCTGGTACAGACTGGGGATTGGAGGAATAGTCCTTCACCACAGATTGTTTGAGAGACATTGCCCTATGGAACATTGTACAAATTTGGGGATATATTATGGTAATTTTGGGGCGTACAGGGCATTTTACTGCGGAAGGGTATGGGACACTTCCCAATGCATGGAACAGAACTATAATAAAAACTGTCCAACATATTCAGCATGACTTTTGAATGTTCTCCTGGACTCAACAAGCTACAAATGTAATTATAGAGTGATTTAATGTAAAATAATACTGAAATGAGATTTAGGCAAAAATCCAAGGAATTTAAAAGGCCCATTATGGAGAGGGCAGCTGAAATGGAATAAACACATTGTTCTTGAAATTATCGAATAATTTACTTATTCTCTGTTCAACATATTGTAACCTATCCAACTATATAGTTAGCTGTAAAGGGCTGCACAGTAGAAGTGCAGTTACTGAGAAACCATGAAAAGCATTTGCAGATAAGTAACATGGAGATTTGAGATGCCTTTTAACAGCCATAAATCCAAATATTACTAAAGTAACAGAGATACATGAAGTGCATTGGTCTCATTGAATTTTTTCAAAAATAAATATTTGAAAATATTTCATAATATTGCTGTCATTTATACTTGTAAATATTTTAGCTTAATAATTAGACATCTTTGTTTTTAAAAATTGCATATTGAGATTATTTTTTGATAGCCTGTTACTCTTCAGTCCTACTCTGATTGTCCCTGGGTCTACCTTAAAATTCTTTATTATCTCATATTCTTACTTTTTTTCTAATTTATCATCTAGATATTCTTCCTAACCTATTGAAAGTTGTGGTAAAGATCTTTTCAAGTACTAGAGACCGAATGTATTCCCTGATTTGCTGTAGGATTTCAAGAAAGTAGATATATTTTCTGTGATGTGTTGTTCATCCCCTAGCATAGCATAGGAAATTTTTTTGCCCAGCTCGTCTGGGAGATTATTATACTCCTAATTTTTTGTACTCA
This sequence comes from Dugong dugon, assembly GCA_030035585.1. Classification (NCBI taxonomy): domain Eukaryota; kingdom Metazoa; phylum Chordata; class Mammalia; order Sirenia; family Dugongidae; genus Dugong; species Dugong dugon. The sequence continues at coordinate 11,198,434 of CM057480.1, read as the reverse complement.
GTCTATACTTTATTTTAGACTGAGTATTTTAATCCTTTCCCGTTAAGATTAGTTTCTTTTCTTTCTTACCGTATAAAAATAAGTCTGATCTGTTATCACTTAACCTAACAGTGGTTTCTGTTCTTATATCTACCATTACTTCTCCTGTTTGATTTTCATGTAGATCCTGTACGAATGACTTTGGTCATGTTATTTCACTTATACCCAAAGCTAGTCATAATAGAGATGACTGTCTATCTTCTTTTTTATCTTTAGCATTTATCTTCTTAATCATGTCTTCAAATGCAGTTGTTCCCAAGCATGCACATATAGAAATATGTTTTATTTTATTATGAATATATTTCTCTTTTTATATTATAGTTGTATTTTTTTAAAGATGTAGCCAGATGTATTAATTAAGGTACAAACTATAATGATGTAACAAAAAGATTCTAAATTTTAGTGAGTCACATGAGATAGAAGTTTATCTCTTTATCATATGCCTGTCCAAAGATGGGCCATTGGTCGAGAGTAGGAAGAGGCCTTGCCCCATAAGATTATCCAAACTCCCAAATTCCTTCTATCTTGTTTTCCCAGTCCCTAGGGTGTGATCATCTATGTGGTCAGAGGTTGATTGCACTATAACATCCACATTCTGGTCCATAGAAAGAAGTAAAGTGGAAGATAAGTGCAAACCATTAGCTGTATGAACTTGATGCTGCACGCATCACTTCCCCCATATCCCATTGGCCAAAATTGAGTAACATGGCCACATTCACTAGCAGGGAAAGGTGGGAAATGTAGCTTCTAGCTGGGCAGGCTTGGAGGGAGGTTTTATTGGTAAAAGGGAGAAGGGGAACATAGGTACTGGGGTACAGATAATGGTCTAAGAGGGTCATTTAAAGAGGGAAGGAAATGTCTCAAAGTATTTGTTATAAAAGGAAGTTATCAGCTCAGATAGGGTTGAGAAATACCGACATAGACTATTTCATTTGACCCTTAATATACTGTACCTATTGCCGTCGAGTTGATTCGGACTCATAGTGACCCTGTAGGACAGAGTAGAACTGCCTCATAGGGTTTCCAAGGAGCAGCTGGTAGATTCAAACTGCCATCCTTTTGGTTAACAGCTGAACTCTTTACCGTTGTGCCACCAGGGCTCAGCAGTGGGAAATCGGTCTTAAATAACTATTCTTACAAAGAAACTGCCCCAGTGACTAACAGGAGTGTCAGAGCCAGGGTACGAATCCAGCTCTGATGGTACACAATACCACAGTTTATTTTAACTGTTTTTGTTTGTTTTCTAAATTACTTTAGTATCTCATGTTTAACTCCTAAGTAACTTTGAACTTGATGCTTATAAATGGGCACAATCCTAGTTTAAAAAAAAAAAATCATCTGTAGTATTTTCCAGTTACAAAACATTTCCACAAACATTGCTTTCACTTCAGACTCTTGAGAGAGAGAGAGAGAGAGAGCAGACAGTATTATTCGTCAGCTTCCAAAGAGGGTTATTTGTGGTTAGAGAAGTTAAGGAGTTTGCCCATTGCCAAAAGTACTCCTTACATATTTTTATTTAACCTTAATTAGTTTTCCTTATTTCCTATTAAAGTGTTGGCAAGGTAGCCTCCTTAGAGGTTCAGTGTTAATTTCACTTACTAACGTTAATTTTCTTGTGCGTTTTGGATCTGTAGATATTGAACAATATTTTTTAAAGACAGAACTGTTTTATATAAAACACTGTAGATGAACAAAAGAAAGTTGTTGGCTTCAAAGCAGAAAAATAATAATCATGGTGCCAGACACTGTACATATGTGATTTCATTTAACTTCAGCAACTATTATGTGAGGTATTCATTATTATCTTTGGTTCATAGATGAAGAAAATAGGCATTGGAATGCTCACTACAGCCAAAAACACAATATAAAGATGAATGAGGAAAAGGTAAATAGTTGCCTCTACAGCCCCTCATCTCATATTGCAATTCTTAACTGTATTTTATTTATAAAAACAAATACATATATGCACATGTATAGATGTTTTGTGATTGTTTTTGTTTTTACAACAGTGAAATCTTATTATGTATGTTACTCAATAAATTTAACTACTCGGCCTAACAGATAGAGATCTATTTCTAACCTCTGAGTAGCATATACCACAGCAGATGTGTCAGTTTAGTCCTATGTGGATGAACATGTGGGTGTTTTCAAGTGGCTGTTGTGGTTTGATGCTCCTTCATGCAATGCTTTAGGAAACATCCTTGTACCCATATCCTGAAATACTGATGCTATTATTTCTGTAGGATAGATTCCCAAAGTAGGATTGCTAGATCAGTGCTAAGCACAGTGTCATCCTGCCTCTCTTGGACCAAGAGAGGACCTTGAGGAATAAGTTGTTAAGCACTGAAGTGCTGGCTGTGCTGAGTTGTGCTGGCCGTTGCTGCCATCTCTTTGAACCAAGCTGTAAGAGCGTTACCAGCTGGGATGTCATTTCTAAGGCCATCCTCAGTGCTTCTAGGGTCCAGTGTTAGAGATCTCTCTAGAAGCCTCAGCCACTCTCAGTTCCCCTCCTTCAGCTCTTCAGCTGTGTGAGAGCATGGGTGCCTCTTAAGATAGAGGCAAGAAGTACAGGTGCACCTGCTGACCACCTCTGTTCAATGACGGCAATCTGAATGAAAGTGACTCTGAGTAAGCCACGGGAATCTCTCTGAGTGCCATGTGATGAAAAGGAGAGGTAGGCGTAGATTGTCTCTAGGCAGCTTCCCATGCTAATATTCCATGAACTATAAAATATTTGTAACCGCTTAGTAAGTACTTTCAGAATGTCAAGGGACATGTGCAGACCAGATTTAATATCTACAATAACTATCTGAGTCAATTGGCCCTAGAAATAAAGAATAAGACAGTAGTGTACCAGGAAGACAGAGTAGCTGATGGTGTTGCCTGTTACAGATTCTGAAAGATGTTTGAGCGTGTATAAATACTGAAGAAAAGCATAGTGTGGTGTAAAGAATTTAACTTCTGAGACGGATCTGCCTTCAAGAGCCGGTTGTGCTACTAGTGTTTGTGTGACTTCAGGCAGGTTAACTTAGCGCCTCTGAGCCTCGTTTAGTTAATCTCTGCGTTGGGGATAATAATACTTACCTTGTATGACTGTATAAGGTTAATATTCAAAGCAATTATGATAGTATATAGTTACTATATTATAGGAGATGCTTAATAAGTGCTAGTACTTTCTCCTTAATTTCCCCGTAGAGACAAGAAGTAAGAATTTAAGAAACTTTATGTTTCTCAGAACTTACAATAGCATCACAGTTCTATTGCACAGTTAGGGTTAGAGAAGTCTTCTTTTTTTTTTTTTTTTATGTAGGTCTCTCCATTGTAATGATGAATTAATTTGTTTCAATGTAATATAATAACCTTATATTTGGAGAATAGAATTTTTATAATTATCCAAAAAGTGACTACTTGATTAAACTAAAAAAACATAATCTTAAACTAATCTTTATTAATCTGATTATGTTCGTTTATATTCATTTCTATATGCATATGTTTATTTGCATAGTCATAATCATTAAGTAATATAGTTTTTTTCACTTATATATTATATCACAAACCTTTTTGATATTGTTTTATGACTTTTATTACTTTAAGACATTGTTTTTTTTAATTAGAGAAGTAGCACATGCAGTTGAAAAAAAACTAAACAATACAGACATCCATCTTTTCCCAACTGTGATTTCAGTCCTAGGAGAGAGCCACTGTTAACAGTTACAGGCATAGTTTTCTGTGCATGTGAAACATATGTCTTACATGTTAAATAAATGTTTACAAATAAACAAAATATATTTTTATGTGTATAAGTATACATATATATAAGGAGCCCTGGTGGTGCAATGGTCAAGCACTCACCTGCTAACCAAAAGGTTGCCTGTTTGAACCCACCAGCAGCTCTGCGAGAGACAAGACCTGGCTATCTGCTCCCGTAAAGAGTACAGTCTAGAAAACTCTTTAGGGCAGTTTAATGTGTCAGACAGGGTCACTATGAGTCAGCACACAACAACATAAATATATATATACTTTACTAATATAAACAAAATTAGTTAAACTCTACTTTTTCACTCAATATATTGTGGGCATCTTTTTTAAGTCAAACATGTACTAGATCTTAAGTGGCTGCATAGCTTTTCATCTTACAGAAGTACCTTATTGAATCAGTTTCCTAGCCATTTAGGTTAATTCTGGATTTTAGAATTACAAATAAAAGTGCAGCAACATCGTTGTACAGATCAATTTAAACGTTGGGTAAATATTTCTATAAGAAAAATTATTAGAAAACGGCTTGCTGGTTCAGAGTCTGCACATTTAAATGTTTTGAGTATTATCCAAATTATTAAAGAACTCTTCTCCTACCCCCAAAGCCCTCCCCCCAATTTTTATACCAGTTACAGTCCCATCATTAGTATATGGAAATGTCTAGACTTCCTTACCTTGCCAATTCTAGCCATTATCAGTCTTTTTTGTTTGTAATTTGTTTTATTTCTCTAATATAAGACAGATACAAGCTAACAAAAAAGCTCAGGGAATACGAAAGCATATAAACTAAAAAGTTCAAATCATGCTCTTCCTTTTGTTGCCCCACCTCACACATTTCACTGTTTTAAAATCTGGAAATAAACATCCTTTTGAAAATGTTTTTACACATTTGTGCACAAATTTCAGTAGAATAATTGCTAGAAGTGAAATTGCTGGGGTAAACGGTATGAACATTTAATATAGAGTTACATACAAAGAAAGATTGAGAAACTGTTACAGATTGAAGACTAAGGGGGCATAGCAACCAAATGTAATGTGAAATCTGAGTTTGGATCCTGAAACAGAAAAGGACATAGTGGAAAAGCTGGTGAAACTTGAATTAGGCCATTAGTTTAGTTAATAGTATTATACCAATGATAATTGCCTGTTTTTGATCTTTGTACTATGATTATGTAAGATGTTAACATTGAGGGTAGCTGGAGGAAAGGTACATAGGAACTCTCATTATTTATGCACTTTTGTGTAAATATAAAATTATTTCAAAATAAAAGCTAAAAATGTTGATCAAGTATTGACAAATTGCTCTTCAAGACAGATGTACCTGATAAAATCCTATGAACAGAGTATGACTACTTCTTTTCAGATCCCCTTTGCCAATATCTAAAGGGAGAAAAAATATTTTAATTTGCTATCATTTGTTTATTTGACTTTTAGTGAGATTGAGTGTTTTTAATATATTTATTGGACATGTGTTTCTTTTGAAAAATGCCTATTCATATTCCTTGCCCATTCTTTCCATGGGCTTACTTTTTTCTGATTGATTTGTAGGCATTCTTCAGTTATTGATTATTAGTACTTGGTCTATATGTTGTGAACATTTTTCCAGTTTTCTTTTTGAATTTTTGTGGTTCTTTTGCTGTACTTATATACTAGTATCTTTTCTTTTAGGGCTTTTGTGGCATGCTTTAAAGGATTGCCCTTTAATTAGTACAAAATATTTTTCACAATTCACATAACCTTTTCTCCTGTTGCTATTGGTAACGCTTTGAGGAAAATCTTCATCAGTTTCGCTTCCTCTCCTACTGGTCTTTTGCGTTGTTTCCTTGAGACAATTCCCAGTGGAAGAATTTTGGAGAAAGGGATAGGGATGTATTGTCAAGTTGTTATCCTCTTACCGGCAGTGCGTATAAATATTTAGATGTTTATCATACTGAATATGCCCACCTACAAACATAACTTGTCTTTCTAGTCATTTCCTTAGTTTCTTCAATGTAGGTTTTTACATATTCCTAATTGAGCTAATCCTAGGTATTGCTACTATTAGGGGAAGGACCTTTTTTTAATTTTGTTTTCTAATTTTTTTGGCCTACGTATAGAAATTCCGTGTGTGTGTGTGTGTGTGTGTGTGTGTTTACTTTTTTCCTAACACTTTACTTTCATTAATGCCAAAAATTTAACTTATGCCACTTTGAAAGACAAAATTAATGACCACTCTCTTTATTTATACGGAGCCCTAGTGGCGCAGTGGTTAAGAGTTTGGCTGCTAATCAAAAGGTCAACAGTTGGAATCCACCAGGCACTCCTTGGAAACCCTATGGGGCAGTTCTACTCTGCCCTATAGGGTCGCTATGAGTCGGAATAGACTCAACGGCAACAGGTTGGGTTTTTGTTTTCTCTTTGTTTATGCATTTATCTTTGAGAAATTTTGGCTTTTATATTTTCTGATGAAAAAAAATCTTTTTCACCAAAATTCTTCATAACCAGCAGAAAATGTCCTTAGCCCAGTTAGCAAGATATGTTGCTTATACTTTGTGACTAGATATCTGGATGTTTGTGTTAATTGATAAGTTTGCTGTTAATATGGAATTCATCTACTGCAACTCACTTCATTTGTTTAGCTTTACAGTCATGCGCTGCATAACCGCCTTTCAGGCAACGTCCCACCTCATGTATGTCCATGGTCCCATAAGATTGTTAGAGTTCAGAAATCCTGATCGGAGAACAGGACGTAGAGGATTTAGGCATGTTGCACTCAATAATCACTACGATCCTCAAAAACAAAGAAAAAATTCTCCAAGCTGCTAAAGGATCTCCACTGAAAGCTGCAAGGCTAACGAGAACACGAGAGGGACCTATATCAGATTTGGAGAAATGGCTAATAATGTGGATTGAGGACCAAACACCGAAGAGAATCCCTCTCAGCACGTTGATGATCACTGCTAAGGCTTGTTCGAGATGCTTAAAGGAACAGCAGGACCAGCCTAGATACCTAGTTTCGTGCTAGCTCTGGATAGTTCAAATGCTTCAGACAACATTTTTCACTCATAATGTGAGAGTGCGTGGTGAGTCTGCGAGTGCTGATGTGGAGGCGGCAGAAGAATTTGTTGAAACCTTAGATAAACTAATTGTAGAGGGAAGTTATTTGCCCCAGCAAACTTTTAATATGGATGAAGCCTCTATATTCTGGAGGTGAATGCCTGAAAGGACATTCATCCATAATATGGTATTCGCACAACACCAGATCACATTAACATCCTATTTCACAGAAGGTATCATGGACATTAAGTGACAAGTGCCTATGTATTCATTTTTCCCCAAAGATAAATATTATAATAGATCCCTGCTGCTGGCTTCTAGCTCCAGGCAGAGAAGAGTCTGAGAAAAGAACAGCAAGCAGAGGAACCCCTTGGGAAGTGTCAATGTCAAGCTTCAAAACTCCTTTTGAATTCTACTTTGCAGACATCATTCACCTTTCCCATAGACCAGTGTTACCCAAATTTGAATTGTTCAGGTATTCCATCACTATTTTTGTCATTTTTTATAATGTTAGTTACCATAGTTTTCTTTCAATTGATTTACCTTTTTTTACATTAAATTTTTTATTGAGGTAAAATTTAAACACAGTGAAGGGCATAGATCCTAAATGTACAGTTTGATGAGTTTTCGTAAGCGTATACAACATTTAACCACTATCCCCAATAAAAAATCAATAATTTTGTCTCCCCAGAAATTTCCCTCACTTAAATTTTAAAAATGCAAATGATGTGCATTTATATTTTTTCAAATATATGTCAAAATAAATATATTAATATGGAAATTACACATGTATCACCTAAATGGTAGCCACACTTCAGAAAAACTTGATGTAGAATGTTCTTTTCATGCTAATTTCACTTACCCTATGCCCAAAATCTGTAGTGATGTTTAACAAGATATTTTTAAGTAACTTAGTATCTAAACCTGCTTGATTAGGTCCAAGATTTACCTCAGTTTTGAATTATAGTCTATAGGAATTCTATGGTAAAATGTTAAAATTAAATAAAAGAGGTTAATGTCTGATATCCAAAACCTGTTATTCACCATCTATGAGAGCAAGCAAAGATCCTTTGAAAAAGGGTACCAGTTTTGTGGAGTGAATGACTGTATTTGCTCCTTAAAAAAAAAGTCTACTTGGAGACTTGTATATTTGTTTAACCCTTTGATTTAACTTTGAGTCCATGGACCTGACTTCAGCCAAAATGATCCTACCCAGATTACTCTCCTTATAGTTCTCATAAAATAGGCAGTGGGGGTGGAAGAAACTGGGGAAGCACAGAGGAAATATGCATCAGTGGTGACTAGAATGGAAGTGAAAACTCCTTTGTTTTTCTTTCCTGGAGATAAAATAACATTGTCCTCTTGCAGCCCATTGACATCAAGTCATTTTAACTCTATAGAACAGAGTAGAACTTCCCTGTAAGGTTTCCAAGGCTGTCATCCTTACAGCTCCCATGGAGCCACTGGTGGGTTTGAACCGCAGACTTCTTGGTTAGCAGCCAAGTGCTTAACCACTACACCACCAGGGCTCCTTATAGAACTGCCCCATAGGGTTTCCAAGGAGTGACTGGCAGATTCAAACTTTCGACCTTTTGGTTAGCAGCCAAATGCTTAACCACCACACCAGCAGGTTTCCTGTCCTAGTGCAAGGGCCGTGTTATTCTCCAAGTTCACAGGGCTTGCAGTGGAAGATATGTTGGCTAGCAGCTACCCCTAAGGGGCGGTTCCATCCACAGGGCAGCTGTCTGCCTGCTGGTGCTGTAGGAGCAGTTCTGAGAGAGTGCCATAGACTGTGTCAAGTTAAGGGGGTTATTGGTGATGCCTTCCTAAACCAGTGATTTGTTGAAGCACAGTGATTTGTCTGAGAAAATTCAGAGCTTAGTTATGCAGATCTGGTGCTTGGTAATCAGAAACAGATGTTTATCTATCAGTACCTTTCTTGTCTTTTAAGAATTGTTTTCATCCTTATTACTAAACTATAAAACAAAAAAGTATCATTTTTGAATGCCAGCATATATAATAATTATGCTTTTGTGTTAATTTTTATTTCTCTTTACATAACGCACAGTAAGTAAGAATTCATTCAAAATATTAATTCACTGGGAATTTGAGTTCGGGAATAATTAAAATCTGGTGCCACAGATTCTAGAAATTTAAAACTTTTCAACCATAACTCTACCTGTTTTCTATTCTATACTTTTAACTTTGAGCCAGAAGGCAATAAAGGGAATTCTACAAAATGTGATTGCTCTTTTGTTAAGAAACAAAAGCCTCTTCAACTTGAGTCCCAGTTATCACACAGAGAACAGCTGCCAGGTTCGTCCTTTGTTATTTGGGACTAAAGGTTGTATTATGCAACTTTCTTAAATTTAGTTTGCTGATTATACTCATTACAGATGTAATCCTTTCTCTCTGATAGGGGGACACCTAAGCTATGACCCCAACATCAAGCTACACGCAAGATGAATCCGGCTTTCTCTAAAGTTTGGAATATTTCTCCTTCACCATTACCTTCTTTGCCCCATTAAGTTAAACCCAAATATAGTATTACTAATCAATAAAAGCCCAAAACCTATTGCTGTCGAGAGTGGTTGTTGACATAACATAGAATAGGAATTTGAATAATGAGTTTGTATTTTGCAGATTGTAGCTATTACACTAGATACTAAGCGATCTTTCTATGCCCAGTACTAACAAGTACTGTTCTCCCGTTTGCAAAGAGGAGGTGTTATCATTGGAAAAAATACAATGTCAGAGTGAATTAGTAGAATTGGCTTATAAAATAATACCTTAGAATTCAAGTCTATTTCAAATTTATAAACATTTGGCTTCCGCTCACAAGTCTTCCTACTTTTCATTTATATTAGATGACACAAAACCTATTGTCTTTCTTCGAAGACCTAGAAATGATTGCTTTTTAATTCTTTATAATTGTAATGACTCTGAGATCTATTTATCTCCCTTTTTGCTTATGTACTTAAATACCTTCATTTTGATCAATAAAGAATTTGCTAGATCATGAAATGCATATTTTAGGCACACCTGTTAAATCTATACACACTGAAAAACACAAAGGGAAATATAACTTCCACGTCCTTCGATGAATCTATTCTGAAGACTGTCTCCATTTCTACCTCTGGAATGACCAGAGAGTTGATGTAAATAGTTAGGTCTAGACAAAATTTTAAAAATAACATTTTTATTGTGCTGTTGTGAAGAATCTGGCTATTCCTGTGTAGGAGAGAGATCTTTTTACGCCATCTGCTGTAGATTAATGCTCAGAACATTTGATAATGACCCGTGGGATAAAGAATTGGACTGGTTATCCTTACTACTGAAGCTGATGGAGAGAAAAATTATAAAACAGATAAACACTCAACATTCATTATTTCGTCAAGAAAAAAATTGTAACATGGGTACAGTTATGGATTGAATTGTGTCCCCCAAAATGTGGGTTGACTTGGCTAGGCCATGATTCCCAGTATTGTGTGGTTGCCCACCATTTTGTGATCGGATGTGATTATCCTATGTGTTGTAAATCCTAACCTCTATGTTGTTAATGAGGCGGGATTAGAGGCAGTTACCTTAATGAGGCAGGACTCAATCTACAGGATTAGGTTGTATCTTGAATACATCTCTTTTGACATATAAGAGAGAGAAGTGAGCAGAGAGGAGTGGGACCTCATACCACCAAGAAAGAATTGCCAGGAGCAGAGTGCATCCTTTGGACGCAGGGTCCCTGTACTGACAAACTCCTAGACCAGGGGAAAATTGATGACAAGGACCTTCCCCCAGAGCCAACAGGGAGAGAAAGCCTTCCCCTGGAGCCAGTGCCTTGAATTTGGACTTCTGGCCTCCTAAACTGTGAGAGAATAAATTTCTGTTTGTTTAAACCATCCACTTGTGGTATTTCTGTTATAGCAGCACTAGATAACTAAGGCAGGTACTAAAACCGTTGGATGTTCTCTGTGCATCAGCTTTTTAGAATTTAGTTGAAACCTCTAGGTTCCAGAAAGTCTTCTCTAGAAACCTGATCTTTACCCAGCATGTCTCTTGTTAAAATATCCAGTGGCTTTAGAAAAAAAACTGCATACAAATATAGAAATTGTTTTCAACTGACTTGGGTTTTTAGAGAGTCTCCAGTTAGAGGTCACATAATCTAATTTACTGCCTCCATTCGATCAGATGAACAACTGTGCCATAAGTCCCGCCTTTCATGGGGTTCTTCCCTCCCTAGGCACCCTCTTTTGATTGACCTTTAATATTCTTAAAGTATTCTTATAGATGAGTGAATCAGTTTTGTTAAAAAAAAAAAAAGAAAAAACAACTGAATTTTCATGTTCTATACCTGGCAGAGGAGCCCTGATGGCACAGTGGTTAAGAGCTACTGCAAGCTATGGCTGCTAACCAAAAGGTTGACAGTTCTAATCCACCAGCCACTCCTTGGAAACCCTATGAGGGCAGTTCTGCTCTATCCTATAGGGTCGCTTTGAGTCAGAATTGACTGAACACCAACAGGTTTTTTTTTGTTTGTTTTTTGTTTTTTTTTTTAAATACCGGATAGAAGGAGACCTGGTGGTGCAACGGTTAAGCATTTGGCTGCTAACCAAAAGGTTGGTGGTTCGAACCCACCTATCAGCTCTGCATGCGAGAAGTTGTGCAGAGGCCTGCAATCTGCTCCCATAAAGATTACAACCTAGAAAACCCTATGAGACAGTTCTCCTCTGTCATATAGTGTCACTGTGAGACGGCATACAACAACAACATATGTGGTAGAGATAGTCAAAGAACATTTTTGTAAAAATTGTAAAGTCAGGGAGGGCCCCGCGGACACGACCACGGAGCCGCTGTCCCTGGGCCAACCTGGGGCAGCTGGCCCGCAACCACCCGACGAGGAAGAACTTAGTTATTCTAACTTCATTATTTAAATGCCCACTTCTTTAATTTTATTCTTTATTTAAAAAAATAAGAGCACGAGGGAATACTGGCAAGATGGCGCTCTAGGCAGAAACACCACGCCGTCCCTCCACAGCAAAGATCCCAAAAACTAAGCCTAACAGAGAATCAACAATCCTGAAACCCTAGAACACCAAATGAAGAGATAAAGAATTCAGCCAAACACCAAACGGAGTGAGAATACTAAAAGAGAACGGACAACGAGGAGAGACTCAGGCAGAGATTCCTTACCAGCTAACGCAGCGTGGATCCACCATCTTGGATTCCTATCGGAGACCAGCGAACGGGAGAGCAGCCTTGCAGAGCATCTGGTCGGAGACAGAATGACCACTTAGCTTCACACATAACCATCTTCCTGCTGCACCCTACCTACCTGCACCGTGCACTAGACATCACACCACCAAGCGGTGCAGGCACGCCCTATTGGAACCTGCCCAGAACTGACTACCGACTGTCCTGGTGGCTGCGGTGAGTGCCACAAGCAACCCGTCCCAGTGGCTCCTCCTCAGCTAGATCTGCCCAGCTGTACCACAAGAACGAAACAAACAAAAAAAAAAATCTACAATCAATAAACGAGAGAAATATCTACTGAATGCCCCGAAAACAGCAAACAATATCAAAACATTTACAAAAACAAGACAAGATGGCTCCAATAGGCGTCCAAATTAAAACACCAGATAACTCTCCTGTGGAAGAAAATGCACTAGAAGTACCTGATACGGAACTCAAATCACTAATACTCGGAATTTTCCAAGAACTGAGGCAAAAAGCTGACAAACATGAGGAAAAAATAGACAAATTTATGGAAAATACAGACAAAAAATTGGAAGAATTCAGGAAGATGATGCAGGAACAAAATGCCAAAATAAATTCACAACTCAAAATTATACAAAAACAACAATTAGAAATCCAAAAGATAAACAACAAGATTTCAGAAATGGACGGTGTCATAGAAGGGCTGAGAAGTAGATTTAAAACCATGGAAGACAGGATCAGTGGAACTGAAGACAAACACTTGGATACAACTCTGTTTCAGGAAAACTCAGAAAAAAGAACAAAGAAAAATGAAGAGACCCTGAGAGTTATGTGGGACACAATTAAAAGCAAAAACTTACGAGTGATTGGCATACCAGAACAGGGGGAGAAAACAGAAAACACAGAGAGGATCATTGAGGAACTGCTGACAGAAAACTTTCCCAATATCATGAAAGATGAAAAGCTGGCCATCCAAGAAGCTCAACGAACCCCATATAGAAGAGACCCCAAAAGAAAATCACCAAGACATATCATATTCACACTCGCTAAAACTAAAGACAAACAAAGAATCCTGAGAGCAGCTCGTAAAAAACAAGAAGTCACATACAGAGGAGAAACAATAAGACTAAGCTCAGATTATTCGGCAGAAACCATGCAGGCAAGAAGGCAATGGGATGACATATATAAAATCGTGAAAGAAAAAAATTGTCAGCCAAGAATAATATATCCTGCAAAACTCTCATTCAGATTTGATGGTGAAATTAGGTCATTTCCAGATAAACAGAACCTAAAGGAATATGCAAAAGTCAAACCAAACTTACAAGAATTATTAAAGGGAGTTCTTCGATCTGAGGACAAACAGCTTCAGCCCTCAGGCAGGACCTAGGACCTAGGACGCAGGTTCACATGAACCAGATACCATTCTAGGAACTGAACTACAGAGGACTTTCCAAAAACAAAAGATATACAACAGGGAATCAGAGAAATCAATCAAAGGATGACAACAACATCAAAACAATGAAAGAGGGAACAAACGGCATAGGTATAGAACCTTCTAAAGGAGAGGAAGGCAAGGCGATACCAAGTAACGGTAGACTGCTTCAAAATTATAAAGATAAGGGTAAAATTCATGGTAACCACAAAGAGCGTTAACAAACCAACTCATAAAAATAAAGATGAGAAACATAAAGTCTCAGCAAAAACAAAACCTACAAAAATAAATGAAAAAAAATCCACAAACAAAAGTAACTCAGCACAAGAGAGTAAGAAGAACAAAGAAAACTTCAGCATCACAAAAAAAAGCACTACAAAATGACAGCAACAAACTCACATCTATCAATAATTACACTGAAAGTAAATGGACTCAATGCACCCATAAAGAGACGGAGAGTGGCAGAATGGATAAGAAAACAGGCTCCATCAATTTGCTGTCTACAAGAGACACACCTTAGAAACAAAGATGTGAATTTATTAAAAATCAAAGGTTGGAAAAAAATATATCAAGCTAACAACTATCAAAAAAGAGCAGGAGTGGCAATTCTAATCTCAGATAAAATAGACTTTAAAACAAAATCTACCATAAAAGACAAAGAAGGACACTATATACTGATTAAGGGGATGATCCATCATGAAGACATAACCATAATAAATATCTATGCACCCATTGACAGGGCTCCAAAATACATAAAAAAAAAACTCTAACAGCACTGAAAAGAGAAATTGACAGTTCCACAATAATAGTAGGAGACTTCAACACACCACTCTCAGTAAAGGACAGAACAACTAAAAAGAAACTCAGCAAAGATACAGAAGACCTAAAGGACACAATCAGCCAACTGGACCTCATAGACATATATAGAATAATCCATCCAACCGCTGCAAAGTACACATTCTTTTCCAATGCACATGGAACATTCTCCAGAATAGACCACATCTTAGGCCACAGAGCAATCCTCAACAAGATCCAAAATGCTGAGATAATTCACAGTATCTTCTCTGACCACAATGCCATCAAGGTAGAAATTAACACTAGAAAGAGCAAGGAAAAAAAATCAAACACATGGAAACTGAATAATAATCTGCTTACACATCAATGGGTAATAGAAGAAATCAGAGATGGAATTAAAAAATTCCTAGAATCAAATGAAAATGAAAACACATCATACCAAAACCTTTGGGACACAGCAAAGGCAGTCCTCAGAGGACAATTTATAGCAATAGATGCACATATCAAAAAAGAAGAAAGGGACAAACTCAAAACATTAACTACAGAACTCAAACAAATAGAAAGAGAACAACAAAAAAAGCCTACAACCACCGGAAGAAAGGAAATAGTAAAGATCAGAGCAGAAATCAATGAAATAGAGAACAGAAAAACAATAGAAAGAATCAACAAAACCAAAAGTTGGTTCTTTGAAAGAATCAACAAAATCGACACACCACTGGCCAGACTGACAAAAGAAAAACAGCAGAGGGCACAAATAACCCAAATAAGAAATGAAATGGGGGACATTACAACAGACCCAACTGAAATAAAAAGGATTATAACAGAATATTATGAAAAACTATATTCCAACAAATTTGAAAACCTAGAGGAAATGGATAAATTTCTAGAAACATACGGCCTACCCAAACTACAACAAAGTGATATTGAAAATCTGAACAGACCCATAACAAGAGAAGAGATTGAAAAGGTAATAAAAAAACTCCCAACCAAAAAAAGCCCTGGCCCAGATGGCTTCACTGGAGAATTCTACAAAACATTTACAGAAGAGCTCGTACCAGTTCTACTCAAGTTATTTCAGAGCATAGAAGAGGAAGCAACACTTCCAAATTCATTCTATGAAGCCAGCATAACGCTGATACCAAAACCAGGCAAAGACATCACAAAAAAAGAAAATTACAGACCAATATCTCTCATGAATATAGATGCAAAAATTCTGAACAAAATTCTAGCCAATAGAATTCAGTATCATATAAAAAAAATAATACACCACGACCAAGTAGGATTCATACCAGGTATGCAAGGATGGTTTAACATTAGAAAATCCATCAACGTAATCCACCACATAAATAAAAGGAAAGAAAAAATCACATGATCATCTCAATTGATGCAGAAAAGGCATTTGTCCAACACCCATTCCTGATAAAAGCTCTCAATAAAATAGGTATAGAAGGGAAATTTCTCAACATAATAAAGGGCATCTATGCAAAACCAACAGCCAACATCATTCTTAATGGAGAGAGGCTGAAAACATTCCCCTTGAAAACAGGAACAAGACAAGGATGCCCTTTATCACCACTCCTGTTTAACATTGTGCTGGAAGTTCTAGCTAGAGCAGTAAGGCAAGAGAAAGAAATAAAGGGCATCCAAATTGGTAATGAAGAAGTTAAACTCTCCCTGTTTGCAGATGATATGATACTATACATAGAAAACCCTAAAGACTCCACGAGAAATTTACTGGAACTAATAGAAAGATTCAGCAGAGTAGCAGGATACAAGATAAACATTCAAAAATCAGTTGGATTCCTATACACCAGTAAAGAGAACGATGAAAAGGAGATCAGGAAATCAATACCATTTTCAATAGCCCCTAAAAAGATAAAATACTTAGGAATAAATCTGACCAGGAATATAAAAGACCTATACAAAGAAAACTACAAAACACTGCTGCATGAAATCCAAAGGGATCTACATAAATGTAAAAACATACCATGCTCATGGATAGGCAGACTCAACATTGTGAAAATGGCAATTCTACCTAAAGCAATCTACAAATACAATGCAATCCCGATACAAATACCAACAACATTCTTCAAAGAGATGGAAAAACTAATTATTAACTTTATATGGAAAGGGAAGAAACCCCGAATAAGTAAAGCACTACTGAAGAAGAAGAATAAAGTTGGAGGACTCACACTACCTGACGTGAGAACCTACTATACAGCTACAGTACTCAAAACAGCCTGGTACTGGTACAACAACAGAGACATTGACCAATGGAACAGAATTGAGAACTCAGATGTAAATCCATCCACCTACGGTCACCTGATTTTTGACAAGGGCCCAAAATACATCAAATGGGGAAAAGACAGTCTTTTTAACAAATGGTGCTGGCAAAACTGGATATCCATTTGTAGAAAAATGAAACAGGACCCATACCTCACACCATATACAAAAACTACTTCAAAATGGATCAAAGACCTGAATATAAAGCCTCAAAGTATAAAATTCATAGAAGAAGAAATAGGACCAACACTTCAGGCCTTAATACATGGCATTAACAGGATACAAACCATAACCATCAACACAAAAAACCCAACAGATAAACTAGATAATTGGGATCTTCTAAAAATCAAACATCTATGCTCTTCAAAAGATTTCACCAAAAGAGTTAAAAGAGAACCTACAGACTGGGAAAAAATTTTTGGACAGTACAAGTCAGACAAAGGTCTAATCTCCATAATCTACAAGAAAATCCAACACCTCTACAACAAAAAGACAACCAATCCTATCAAAAAATGGGCAAAGGAAATGAACAGACACTTCACCAAGGAAGACATTCAAATGGCCAACAGACACATGAGGAAATGCTCACGATCACTAGCCATTAGAGAAATGCAAATTAAAACCACAATGAGATACCATCTCACCCCGGCATTACTGGCACGAATCAAAAATACTGGAAATAACAAATGTTGGAGGGGCTGCGGGGAGATGGGAACTCTTATACACTGCTGGTGGGCATGCAAAATGATACAACCATTTTGGAAAATGATATGGCGTTTCCTCAGAAAGCTAGAAATAGACATACCATTCGATCCAGCAATCCCACTCCTAGGAATATATCCTAGAGAAATAAGAGTCATCACTCGAATAGACATATGCACACCTATGTTCATGGCAGCATTATTCACAATAGCAAAACGATGGAAACAACCTCGATGTCCATCAACAGATGAATGGATACACAAACTATGGTACATACACACAATGGAGTACTATGCAACGAGAAAGAACAACAATGAATCTGTGAACCATCTCATAACATGGATGAAACTGGAGGACATCATGCTGAGTGAAATAAGTCAATCACAAAAGGACAAATATTGTATGAGACCTCTATTGTAAAAACCCATGAAAAAATTCACATGCAAAATGTAACAATCCTTGTTGGTTACCAGGGATGGGGGGGGGGGGGAATACTAAATAGGTAATAGGTAAGTGGTAACTTGGGTGAGAGGTGAGATAGTACATAGTACAGGGGAAACTAACACAACCTGCACAAGGAAAGGTCATGGAGGCCCTATAGACACATCCAAAACCCCCGAGGGACTGAGTTGTTGGACGGAGGGCTCTGGGGACCATGATCTCGGGGAACATCTAGCTCAATTGGCATGACACTACTTATAAAGATAATGCTCTACATTCTACCTTGGTGAGTAGTGTCTGGGGTCTTAAAAGCCTATGAGCGGCCATCTAAGATACTCCACTGATCTCATCCCTTCGGGAACAAGGGAGAACGAAGAGAACAGGATACAAGGAAAAGATTAGTCCAAAGGACTAATGGTCCACAGCTACCAAGGCCTCCACGGGACTGAGTCCAGTACAGCTGGATGGTGCCCGGCTACCACCAATGACTCCTCTGACCAGGATCACAACAGAGGGTTCTGGGCAGAGCTGGAGAAGGATGTAGAGCATAATTTTAACTCCCAAAAAAAAAAAAAAAAAGAAGAAGACCAGATTTACTGGCCTAAAGAATACTGGAGAAACCTCAAGAGTGTGGCCCCCCAGACACCCTTTCAGCTCAGAGGTGAAGTTACCTTCGAGGTTCGATGTTAAGCCTGGGAATGGACAGCCCAGTAAAATTAAATGGGACTAACGAGGTACAGGAGTCCGGTGACAAGGGCCAGAAGGCAGAGGGAGAGTAGGAAACTGATGATAAGGAACACAAATTGAGTAAGGACACTGTTGATGTATTGTGAGATTGTTGACCACTGCTATAGGGCAACATTTGTAGTAACTATTAAATGGGAGGCTGTTTTGTCCTGTAAGCCTTCATCTTGGGCGAGAATGGCAGCACAATTGGAAGAGCATAGTCAATATCACTTAAATGTGTAAGTAATAAGTTTTGAAATGGTGTTTAAATAAAATAAAATTAAATAAATAAATAAATAAACAAATGAGACTAAAGAGGTACAATAGTCCACTGACAAGGTCCAGAAGACAGAAGGGGACAAGGAAGCCCCCTGGTGATAGGGAACACAAGGTGGAGTAAGGATATTCTTGATGTGCTGTGAGATTGTTAACCATTGTCATAGGGCAACATGTGTAGTAACTGTTAAATGAAAAACTATTTTGTTCTGTAAGCCTTCATCTTAAGTGAGAATAACAGCACAGTTGGAAGAGCGTAGTCAATGTCACTGAACTGTGAATGTAGAAATTTTTGAAACGGTGTATCTTTGGCCATCTGTAATTTTCATCAAAAAAAAAAAAAAAAGGTTGAGAATTTAGAGGCTTAATACGTTGTGGGGTTGTTAACCAATGTCATAGAACAACATGTGTACTACTATTTCATGAGAAACTATTTGTTCTGTAAGGTTTCACCTGAAGTACAATAAAATATATTAAAAAAAAAATTGTAAAGTCAGGGTTTTAAAAATTGTCAGTGTAACACATAATCATAGAGCTCTATGAAATTTTCTATTACTGTTATCCTCAACTAGGAGTGGGAAGTGTTAATAGAAGGGCTTTCATGTATTTTGTTTAAGGTGGGCCTAGTAGTCAGCTTCTATTTTTAGAGAAAATGCTCTCCTGTGTCTCAGCTCACTCCTTGAATACACACCCCAGTATTTTCTCTGGTAAGCCCCTAAAAGCGGAGAAACCCGTAGTGCTTTAGTGTGAACTTATACATGGCTGAAGGAAAAGTGCAGCAGACAAGATATTTATGTCATATTGTCAGAGACTGGTCTCTGATATTTTCCAAAGTTCACAGGGAGGTTGAATTCCACTAAAGATTGATAGGACTGAACTATGTGGTAATTGATTATTAACATTTATGTAAGAATCACTTAGATTTGTGTTTTCTCTGTTGAAATAGTATTTAAAATACAGGACATTTTATCGTTACAACAAAAAGTAGAACTAGAAAATTATCGTTGTAACATTCCCCTCTTTTTCAAAGAAGTATTGAAAATAATCATTGTCTAGGCCTTGAAGATTTACCTATATTATTTTTATTCACTAGATACTCAGATTAAGTAATAACTATTATTTACAATGCTGCATGAAACTCGTATTCATAATTATTCCAAGCAGATTTTCCAAAGGGAAATGAGGATATTGGTTTTTCCTCTGTGTGATTACTTTTGACAAGAGTTTGTGTACATTATTCAACGCACACAAATTCACTTTTGGAAATTTTGTCAAAGTAGGCATCTCTTTAGTGACTATTGGATGACAATTACTCTCAAAAGCTTGCAAAACACATTTGTGTCTTCTGTAAGCATAAAATGTTGAATCACAATTTTACACCCTCAGATTTAATGCAGCTAACAAACTTTTTCTTTTTGTTTAAAACTAAAGAGATATTTATTTAGTTGAATAGTGACTTAAGGAAATGGGCAATGTCAAGTCAGTTTATGCAGATTATATAGATCTGATGTAAACAAAACTCATATGGATTTTCTGTCCTTTGCAATTAAAGGCAATTCTATCATTTACTATTCTAGTCAGCAATCCTAAATATATATGTATACACACACACACATATGTGTGTGTGTGTGTGTGTGTGTGTGTGTGTGTTTGCTAAACGGCATGTGCTATCTGTACATAGGAGCCCTGGTGGCACAGTGGTTAAGAGCTCAGCTCCTGGTCGGCAGTTCGAATCCACCAGTTGCTTCTTGGAAACTGTATGGGGCAGTTCTACTCTGTCCTATAGGGTTGCTATGAGTTGGAATTGACTTGACAGCAACAGGTTTTTTGGTTTATACATATGCTTCTTTGTTCTGTATTTCCCACAAGAAAATAATTAATGCTTAATTTGTTTTGTTTAAAATCAGTGAACCCTACATAGCATTATATTTTTGTGAAAGGGTGTGGGCTAGACCAATGCCTCGCAAACTTTAGCTAACTTATTAAGATTCACCTGAAGAGTTTATTTAACCCCAGATTCCTGAGCCCCACCCCCAGAGTTTCTGATTCAGTAGGTCTAGGATAGGCAGGAAATTTGCATTTCCAACAACCTCCCAGATATTGGATGATTCTGCTCCATTTTGGACCTCATTCTGAACAGCACTGGGCTAGACAACATGATAGAATCAGAAATGCAGCAAAAGGAAGAGAAGTGAAAGATGGAATTGATAAAGATTACAGTATCTACCTATGGTGGGCTGAACAGTGGCCCCCATGAAGATATGTCCACTGGAACCTCAGTATGTGATCATATTTGGAACAAGGGTCTTTGCAGTTGTCATAAGGCAAGAATCTCAAGATGACATCATCCTGGATTAGCTGGGCCCTAAATCCAATGATGAATGTCCTTATAAAAGACAGAAAAGGAAAAGGCAGACATAGGGGAGAAGGTTATGTGAAGGGAGAGGTAGAGATTGAAGTGATGTGTCTCCAAGCCAAGTTATGCCAAGAATTGGCAACAGGTACCAAAAGCTAAAACCAAATTGGATGCCACCAAGTCGATTCTGACTCATAGCGACCCTATAGGAAAGAGTAGAACTGCCCCCACAGAGTTTCTAGGGAGCAGCTGGTGGATTTGAACTGCCCACCTGTTGGTTAGCAGCCAAGCTCTTAACCACTGTGCCACCAGGGATGCTAACCTAAATTTACCGCAAAAGACCTCTTTAGAGTGTTAAAAAGCAGCGATACCACTTTAAGGACTAAGGTGTGTCTGACCCAAGCGATTTTGTGTGCAGTCGCCTCATGGGCATGCAAAAGCCAGACAGTGAATAAGGAAGACTGAAGAAGAGTTGACGTCTTTGAATTATGGTGTTGGAGAAAAATATTGAATATACCATGGACAGCCAATAAATGAACAAATCTATCTTGGAAGAAATACAGCCAGAATGCTCCTTAGAAGCAAGCATGGTGAGACTTAGTCTCACTTACTTTGGATAATTTATCAGGGGACACCAGTACTTGGAGAAGGACATCATACTTGGTAAAGTGGAGGGTCAGCGAAAAAGAGGAAGACCCTCAAGGAGATGGATTGACATAGTGGCTGCAACAGTGGCATCAAGCAGAATAACAATCATGAGGATGGCACAGGAACTGGGCAGTGTATCGTTCTGTTGTACACAGGGTCGCTATGAGTCTGAACTGACTCGATGGCACCTAACAACAACAACAACGCCAAAAGCTAGTAGAGGCATGGAATGGATTCTCTCTCAAAAGTTCTAGAAGGAACCAACCTTGCCAACATCTTGATTTCAGACATTTAGCATCCATAATCACTTCAAATATTTTCTCTTCCTCTTTCTATCTTTATTCCCAGTATAAAATTGTTTCGGATGTATATTAGACCTTATTCTATTCTAGGATATACTCCTAGGAGTAGGATTGCTAGATCATATGGTATTTCTATTTCTAGCTTTTTTAAGGAAGTGCCATATCATTTTCCAGAATGATTGTACCATTTTGCATTCTCACCAGCAGTGCATAACAGTTTCAATCTCCCAGCAGCCTCTCCAACATTTTTTATTTTCTGTTTTTTAATTTGTGCCAGTAAATTCGGGTTGAGGTGGTGTCTCATTGTAGTTATGATCTGCATTTCTCTAATGGCTAGTGATCATGAGCATTTCCTCATGTCTGTTAGCTGCCTGAATGTCTTCTTTGGTTCATATCCTTTGCCCATTTTTTAATTTTAATTGGGTTACTTGTCTTTTTGTTGTAGAGGTATTGGACTTTCTTATAGATTTTAGACATTAGACCTTTGTCATATGTCATAGCCAAAATTTTTTTCTCAGTCAGTAGGTTCTCTTTTTACTCTTTTGGTGAAGTCTTTTGATGAGCATAAGTGTTTAATTTTTAGAAGATCCCAGTTATCTAGCTTATCTTCTGATGTTTTTGTATTGTTAGTTATGGTTTGTGTCCTATTTATAACCCTATATTAGGACCCCTAGCATTGACCCTAATTTTTCTTCCATGATCTTTATAGTTTTTGGTTTTATATTTAGCTCTTTGATCCATTTTAAATTAGTTCTTGTGTATGATGTGAGGTGTGGGTCCTATTCCTTTTTTTTTACAGAAGGACATCTGGTTTTGCTAGCACCGTTTGTTAAAAAAGACTGCCTTTCCCCCATTTAATGGACTTTGAGCCTTTGTCAAAGATCAGGTGGCCATAGGTAGATGGATTTACATCTGGGTTCTCGAGTCTGTTTCATTGGTCAGTGTGTCTGTCGTGGTACCAGCACCAGGCTGTTTTGATTAGTGTAGCTGTATAGTAGGTTCTGAGATCAGGTAGTGTGAGGCCTCCTACTTTGTTCTTCTTCTTCAATAATGCTTTACATATGAGGGACCTCTTTCCTTTCCATATGAAGTTAATGATAAGTTTTTCCATCTCATTAGAGAATGCTGTTGGTATTTTGGATTGGGATTGCGTTGTATTTGTGGATTGCTTTGGGTAGAATTGACATTTTCACGATATTGAGTCTTACCTATCCATGGGCAAGGTATTTTTTCCATTTATGTAGGTCTCATTTGGTTTCTTGCAGTAGCGTTTTGTGGTTTTCTTTGTATAGGTCTCTTCCATCGCTGCTTAGATTTATTCCTAAGTATTTTATTTTTGAGGGGCTATTATAAATGGTCGCTATGAGTCGGAATTGACTCTATGGCAGTCAGTTTGGTTTGGTTTTGATATTTTAAATGGTATTGCTTTCCTGATTTCCTTCTCTTTATTGGTGTATAGGAATCCAACTGATTTTTGTATGTGTATCTTGTATCCTACTATTCTGGTGAATCGTTCTATTAGTTCCAGTAGTTTTCTTGTGGAATCTTTAGGGTTCTCTATGTATAGTATCGTATCATCTGTGAATAGGGATAGTGCTACTTCTTCCTTACCAATTTGGATGCCCTTTATTTCTTTTTCTTACCTTCTTGCTCTATCTAGGATTTCCCACACAATGTTAAACAGGAGTGGTGATAAAGGGCATCTTTGTCTTGTTCCTATTCTCAGGAGGAATGTTTTTAGCCTTTCCCCATTAAGACTGATGTAGGCTGTTGGTTTTGTATAGATGGATGCCCTTTATTATCTTGAGGAATTTCCCTTCTATTCCTATCGTATTGAGAGTTTTTATCAGAAATGGGTGTTGGATTTTATCAAAAGCCTTTTCTGTGTCTATTGAGGTGATCATGTGATTCTTTTCCTTTGTTTTATTTATGTGGTAGATTATGTCGATTGATTTTCTAATATTGAACCATCCTTGCATACCTGGTATGAATCCCACTTGGTTATGATGTATTATTTTTTTGATATGATGCTAAATTCTATTGGCTAGAATTTTGTTGAGAATTTTTACATCTATCTTCATGAGAGATACCAAAGAAAAAAACCAAACCCATTGCCACTGAGTGGATTCCAACTCATAGTGACCCTATGGGACAGGGTAGAACTGCCCCATAGAGCACCTGATGGATTCGGACTGCCAACCTTTTGGTTAGCAGCCATAGCACTTGACCACTGCTCCACCAGGGTTTCCTCATGAGACATAGTGCTCTGTAATTCATTCTTAAAAGTTAGGCCTGACAGCCTTGCTCTGCATTATCTTCTAATAATTTTATGGTTTTAATTTGTACATTTAGGTCTTTAATCCATTTTAATTTGTTTTTAGGTATGTTGTGACGCATGGGTTGAGTTTTCTCTACATGTAGAAATCCATTTTTCCCAACAACATTTATTGAAGAGATTCTTCTTTCCCCATCAAATGACTTAGCATCCTTGTCAAAGATCAGTTGACCATAGATGTGTGGGTTTATTTCTGGGCTCTCAATTGTATTCCATTGGTGTGTCTGCTGTTATAGCAGTACCAGGCTGTTTTGATTATTGTAGCTATGTAATATGTTTTAAAATCACAAAATGTGTGTCCTCCTACTTTGTTCTTCTCTTTCAACATTGCTTTAGCTATTCAGGCCCTCTTGCCATTCCATATAAAGTTGAGGATTGATTTTTCCATTTCTATAAAGAAGGCTGTTGGAATTTGTTCGGAACTGCATTTAATCTGTAGATCACTTTGGATAGTATTGGCATTTTAACAATATTAAGTTTTTCAGTCCATGAACATGGAACATCTTTTCCTTTTTTTTAGCTCTTCTTTAATCTCTTTCAGTAGCATTTTATAATTTTCATTGTGTAAGACTTTCACATTCCTGGTTAAGTTTATTCTTGGGTATTTTATTATCTTAGATGCTATTTTAAATGAATTCATTTCCCTAATTTGCCTTTTAGATTTCTCATTGCTGGTGTATATAAACTCAACTGATGTCTGTTTGTTGACCTTGTTCCCTGCAACTTTGCTAAATTCCTGTATTAACTCCAGAAACTTTCTTGTGGACTCTTTGGGATTTTTTTATATATGGGATCATGTCCTCTGTGAATAGAAGTAATTTTACTCCTTTTTTTCTAATTTGGATACCTTTTATTTCTTTTTCTTGTTTTATTGCTCTGGCTAGGACTTCCAATAGAATTTTGAATAGAAGCGATGAGATTGGGCGCTTTTATCTTGTTCCTGATTTCAAGGGGAAAGCCCTCAGTCTTTCTCCATTAAGGATAATGTTGGCCATTGATTTTTCACATATGCCTGGAATTATATTCTAATCTTCTTGTTGATTTTCATCAAGAATGCATGTTGGATTTTATCAAATGCATTTTCTGCAACCACAGAGATGATCATGTGGTTCTTTCACTTTGTTCTATTGATGTGTATTACATTGATTTTCTAATGTTGAACCATCCCTGTATTCCTAGAATAAATCCCACTTGGTCATGGGGTATGACTGTTTTAATATGCTGCTGGATTCTGTTCTAATATTTAGTTGAGGATTTTTGCATCTAGATTCGTAAGGGATATTGGCCTGTAGTTTTCTTTTCTTGTGCTGTCTTTGTCTTGTTTAGATATCAGGGTTATGTTTGCTTCATAGAATGAATTAGAGAGTATTCCTTCCTTCTCTATCTTTTAGAAGAATTTAAACAGGTTTGGTATAGGCTCACTAACACCTTTAGTTCAGAAGTATTACAATAAAGGACACAAGAAATTTCCTGAAAAAGAAAAACTGTATAGTTACATATATATATGTTTGGTAGAATTCCTGTCTTAGTCATCTAGTGCTGCTCTAACAGAAATAACTACAAGTGGATGGCTTTAAGAAAGAGAAGTTTATTCTTTTACTGTCCAGTAGGCTACAAGTCCAAATTCAGGGCATCAGCTCCAAGGGAACGCTTTCTCTGTCTGCTCTGGAGGAAGGTCCGTGTCATCAGTCTTCCTTTGGTCGGGAGCTTCTCTGTGCAGGAACCTCAGGTCCAAACGATATGCTCTGCTCCCAGCACTGCTTTCTTGGTGGTATGAGGTCCCCATGTTTCTCTGCTCATCTCTCTCTTTTATATCTCAAAAGAGATTGGCTTAAGACACTATTTAATCTTGTAGACCTCATCAGTATAACTGCCACTAATCCATCTTATTAGATCATAGTGATAGAGTTTACAACACATAGGGAAATCACATCAGATTACAGAATGGTACACAATCATACAATACTGGAAATCATGACCTAGCCAAGCTGACAGATATTTTGGGGGGACACAGTTCAATCCATGACAATCCCCAGTGAAACCATCTGGTTCAGGACTTTTTTTTGTTGGGAGGGTTTTGGTCACTGATTCCATCTATTCACTTATTATGGATCTGTTGAGATTTTCTATTTCCTCTTGAGTCAGTTTGGGTAGGTTGTGTGCTTTTAAGAATTTGCCCATTTCATCTAGTTTATTCAGTTTGTTGCTGTACAATTTTTCATAATATTCTGTCATAATTTTCTTTATTGGGTCAGTTATAATGTACCCTCTTACATTTCTTATTTCGGTTATTTGCATTTTTTTCTCTTTTTTTCTGTGTCATTGTAGCTAGAAGTTTGTCAATTTTATAGATCTTTTCAAAGAACCAACCTCTGTTTTTATTGATTCTCTATATTGTTTTTCTGTTTTCGATTTTATTTATTTATGATCTGGTCTTTGCTATTTCGATTCTTCTGGAAAGTTTAGGCTTAGCTTTCTCTTCCTAGTTTCTCAAGTTTTAGAGTTAGGCTGTTAATTTTAAATCTTGCTTCTTTTTTCATGTAGGCATTTATTGCTGTAAGTTTCTCTCCGAGTACTGCCTTTGCTGCAGCCTGTAAGTTTTGGTATGTTATACTTTCATTTTCATTTGACTCTAAGAAATTTGTAATTTCTCTTTTGATTTTTACCTTGACTCATTGGTAGTTCAATAATGTGTTATTTAATCACTCACTGAATTTTAATTTTACTGACTTTACTTTCCTTTTCTGGAAAAGGTTGATTCTTACTCAAATCTTTCTTTTTTTTTTTTGTCATAGATGTCATGGAGACTGAACCTTGTTCATTATGGTTTCTATTCAGTTTTTACCCCTTTAATAACTTAAAACGTAGGCTTTATTAATGTCATATAAACATATAGACAAATGTAAATCATCTAAGCATAAAGCTGGAAGGATTTTCACAAAATGAACATTCCCTTGTAAATCAGTGACAGATAAACAAACAGAAAGTTTCCGGAATGTTCTCTTCTAGTCATACCTCCCCTGCTCCAAGCATAAGCATTATCCTGGTTTCTAATGCCAGTCTAACAGAGACTCAGAGCCCTGGTGGTGGTAGTGGTTAAGAGCTTGGCTGCCAGCCAAAAAAGTCAGCATTTCAAATCTACCAGCCGCTCCTTGGAAACCCTATGGGGCAGTTCTACTCTATCCTATAGGGTCCATATGAGCTGGAATCAGCTCGACAGCAACAAGTTAACAGAGACTGATACGAACAGAGATGTTCCTTCTTCTTCTTTGTCGTTTTCAGTAGATGAATAAATTTTTAATTTTTAATTTTATGATGAATAGATTAATTTTTTGAATTAATCTGTTTTGAATTTTATATATATATATATATAATATATATATAATATATATATAATATAATATATATATATATAATATAATATATAATATAATATATATATATATATATATATAAAACTATACAGTTTTTCTTTTTCAGGAAATTTCTTGTGCCCTTTATTGTAATACTTCTGAACTAATGGTGTTAGTGAGCCTATATATGTCTGGATATTAATTGTGTCTTTTGTGTTTATTTCTGATCTTAATGATTTTAGTTTAGAGATCCTGGATAAACCTTTTTGCTTATTATCTGACTTGGGAATTCTGGTGTGCTCAAGAAGCATAAATCTTAATTTCTCACTTTCATGAAATAGGCCTGAAGTTTCCATTGTTTTAAAATCACTGCCCTCGTTTTGTCCGGTTACCTAGAGAGATTACGTATTTACCTTGTTTCTTTTCTGTCCGGTTGGGTCGACTTTTTCCACTTATCTTTTAATATAGAAAGTCCTTTAAGTCCCCATGCTTTAGAGGATATTTTCAGTATAGCTCTTTAACTAGTATGGCCCCCCAAACATGTCACTTGTCTTTGCTTAGACATTAAAACTGCAGCACCAAGACTTTTTGGCACTATCTTTTTACAGATTCCTTGTGGGCCTTTACAATGTCTGTTCCCACCTGTAACTATAGCTATGCATTCCACATACTTCTAGCATATGAATATTTTATTTTGTTTCTTTAAAGATCGGATGTCTTAAAACTTAAATTTTATTTTATTTCGTATTTTTATGTGTTTGTGAAAGTTAGTAGGGGTGGAGATAGGGGGAAGGCATCCACATCAGATCATTCTACCATTTTCCTGGAAGTTGAGCAAATCAATGCAGTTGCAGTCTGGTGACTGAGAGGTGGCTGACCAGAGCTGTAGGTGGTGTTTAGGGCTATGAGTCGGAGTTTTCTTCTGTACTAAGTTACTTGGATCATACAGGACCCATTGCTATACTAAGCTGATCTAGTCCCATATGAACTAACTCATTGTTTTTGTTGTTTTACAGATGCAAGCTTCCAAAAATAATATGGAAAAGAAAAAGCCCAAATTTAGAAAAAGGAAAAGGTATACTCTTTAAAATTAAAGAAATATTATGATAAAATTAAAATCTCTCTCTCTTGCCATATATATACATACATACATACATACATATATATATATATATATATCCAAAACCAAACCCGTTGCCGTTGAGTCGATTTCGACTCATATACATACACATATATGTATGCACATATATGTATATACACACACACGTATATATATAATTTTAATTATTACATGACATTTTCTCCCTGATTCTTGTTTCTGTTTCTCTAGGGAAACATTGTGTTTAAAATTTTCTAAAAGAATTAAAATTATAAGTAGTAGCTTTGTAAGTATGAAGAAAGTTTTATATTTATAGAAATATGTTGAACCAGAACTTTCAATAATTAATATTATGTGAACAACAAGACGAGAAGCAGATTTTTAATTTAAAATAGTGCAAACCAGAAACAGGCCTTCCTGATGGACTAATAAGCCACTGATGAGAAGTCTTAGTTTGTCACTAAGCCAGCCATACAGTTTATTTACTTATTTTTTTTTTTGATGAATGGTAATGAGTGCTATGTTAAAAAGGAGTCCTGCTCAAATACAAGGTCTCTGGCACTAATAGATGTTCCTCCTTCTTTGTCATTTTTAGAAGGTGAGCAGATTTTTTAAAAGAATTTTTACTGTTTCATCTCAGTTACACTTCACAGTAACCCCATCAAATAGGTTGGGGGCATATCATAATTGTCTCCATTTTACAGATAAAGAATTTGTGACTGAAGTAACTTTTTCAAGATTTTATGGTTAGAGCAAATGAGTTTAAACAAATATCTTCTGACTAAATCAGAAAAAGTTAGTTGTGTCATGCTCAGCCAATTTTCTGTATTGGCAAATTTCTCAATTTCTTTGAACCTCAGTTTCTTGATCTATAGAATGAGAGTAAGAATTACTTAGTAGGTGTTTTATAGGGGGAAAGATTGCATGTAATAGTCTATACAAGGTGCTTAGTACATGGTTAGTGCTTCACACATGGTGTATTCTTGAATCAGTGTTAGTCCTCTTTGACTTTTTTTGCACTGCATCATGGTGCCTTACTTAATGTATAAAACGATCAGGAAAAGTACCTAAAGAGAAAGACGTATATATTCATAATCTACAATTACCAATGAATATACACGAATGATTATTTAAATATACATGATTGATCTTTTGAAACTAAATCCGTCAAATTCTTTTTCTAGGAAAGCTATTTTAAAATGCTCTTTTGAAAATGTTTGTTCAGATGATGCCTTATCAAAGGAAAACATGGGTATGTGAAAGCCTGTCCTACTTTTAGTTCTTTTACCTGTATTTAATTTCACAAAAACTGGTTGTAGTCATTTGAAGGAAAAAAATCTGTTTTTTGCTGTAGCCGTGACTGTCACAATACATGAAAAATATTAGTGGGACATTTTTGTATGGATTTATATACTAGGCTTTTCAATTGTCTTTAGGTTTCTTTTCCCACAAATTACGTTTTCTCTGGCTTTGTCATATATTCAATTTTTTAAATTTTATTTTAATGAAGCACTAATGAGGTTGATACCATCAGTTGTGGGAGAAAATCCCAGCAACAATACATTTCAATCCAGACCTCCCCATTCCACACTTATTTGGGCCCTAGGGGTGCTAAAGTGAGAGAAGGAAAAAAAGCAGCAGCCTGGGGCTTCCAGTTGAATTAATTACCATTGGTATTAGAACACTGTAGGGTGAACGTGGAATGCAGAGAGACCGTGTTAGTTCTCAAAGTAAATTTACTCTTCCTACATTTTCAATAGTCTTGAAAAGCAAGCAAATGCTTATTTACAAGATGGAACATTGGCAGCCTTGCCAAGAGGTGTCAAACCCTGAGGATTTACTCATGCCATATTCCCTTTCCATTGCAGCCACCTCCAGATCCTGTGGCACTGCATTTCAATTGGCTAAATAAGTCACTCATTTATAGTCTCATTAAAAGAAAGGAAAGCAGGCAGAAGAAGAACAGGTAGCATATCCTGTAGTAGTACCATTAAGTTCCCTGCCTAGTTGTCCTGACATTTGATGCTTAGTTCTTGAGACCTGCCAAGACTCTTGAGAATTTGAACTTATGATCTAGTACTTACTTTCAGGCTATACATAATACCACATCTATACACACACACACACACACACACACACACACACACATACACATATATATATATATATATAAATGCACCCCATTTAAACCATTTAACATATCCCCTACCAAACTCTATTTTATTTTCTTTTAGTTGCCAAACTTCTCATTATTTTCTCCATGGACTAGCCTTTTTTTTTTTAAATCTTTTTTTCCTCTTTTAAAACATTACACAATTCTGTTTCTCTTTCCAAACCAGTTCTGCTACAACTGATCTACTGTGTACCTTGCAAGAGCTAACTCCCTTCCTGAAAGAGTGTTTCTTTTCATTAACTTTAACCCTACTCAAGGTTTTTATCCCCTACCCGTATTTCTGGAGCCCTGGTGATGCAATGGCTAAGTGCTTAGCTGCTAACTAAAAGGTTCGTGGTTCGAACTCACCAGCCTCTCCCTGAGAGAAAGGTGTAGCAGTCTGGTTCCATAAAGATTTATACCCTTGGAAACCCTATGGGGCAGTTCTACTCTGTGCTATATGGTCACTGTAAGTTGGAATTGACTTGACCACAGCAGGTTTGAGTTTACCCGTATTTCTTTGGTTCCTTCTAGCCAAGCTTCTGATAACTCTCGTTCTTAGCTTAAGGAAGGATTAATCCTGGATGGAATGATGGAGTTAAGTTATACTGTCTTCCTGAATCTCTGCCCTACTTTTTGGACCCTCTTTCCTTATGCTCCCAGGTGCTATGAAGTCCCCCATTAATCTCCTACCTCAGATTCACGTTTCTTTAAAGGCTTTATGTATCAGTGATTGCTTCGTTTTTCTCTCCATTAGTTAGAGATCAGGAGGAGAACTAAGTACAGTTGTTTAACCTCTCCAAGTATCACTTTCCTTATCTGTAGAAAGAAACAGGTCCTCTATATAATGATTAAAGGGTCAATACACCGGGAGGACATAACCATATTTACGCACCCAACGACAGGGCTTCAAAATACATAAATTCTAACAGCATTGAAAAGAGAAACAGATAGCTCCACAATAATAGTAGGAGACTTCAACACACTACTTTCGGTGAAGGACAGAACATCCAGAAAGAAGCTCAATGAAGACATGGAAGAGCTAAATGCCACAGTCAACCAACTTGATCTCATAGACATATACAGAACATTCCACCCAACAACAGCCAAGTATACTTTTCTTTTCCAACACAGATGGAACATTCTCCAGAATAGACCATATATTAGGCCACAGAGCAAGCCTTAGAAGAATCCAAAATATCAAAATATTAATTACAAAGCATCTTTTCTGACCATAAACCATAAAAGTAGAAATCAATAACAGAAAAAGCAAGGGAAAAAAATCAAATACATAGAAACTGAACAACACCTTGCTCAAAAACTAAAAATTTGAAAATCTAGAGGAAATGGACAAAGTTCTAGAAACACACTATCTACCCAAACTATCACAAATTGATGTTGAAAATCTGAACAGACCCATAACAAGGAGATTGAAAAGGTAATTAAAAAAACTCCCAACAGAAAAAAGCCCTGGGCCACATGGCTTCACTGGAGAATTCTACTAAACATTCAGAGAAGAGCTTACACCAGTACTACTCAAACTACTTCAGAACATAGAAAAGGAAGGGATACTTCCAAATTTATTCTATGAAGCCAGCATAACCCTGATACCGAAACCAGGCAAAGACACCAGAAAAAAGAAAATTACAGACCAGTATCTCTCATGAATATAGACGCAAAAACTCTCAACAAAACTCTAGCCAATAGAATTCAGCATCATATCAAAAAAACAATACATCATAACCAAGTAGGATTCATACTAGGTATGCAAGAATGGTTCAACATTAGAAAATCAATCAACGTAATCCACCACCTAGATAAAAGAATCACATGATCATCTCAATCGATGCAGAAAAGACATTCAACAAAGTCCAACACCCATTCCTAATAAAAACTCTCAATAAAATAGATATAGAAGGGAAATGCCTCAACATAGTAAAGGTCATCTATACAAAACCAACAGGCATATCATTCTTAATGGAGAAAGGCTGAAAACATTCTCCTTGAGAACAGGAACAAGACAAGGATGTTGTTTATCACCACTCCTATTTAACATTGTGCTAGAAGTCCTAGCTACAGCAGTAAGGCAAGAAAAAGAAATAAAGGACATCCAAATTGGTAATTAAAAAATAAAACTGTCCCTATTTGCAGATGATATGATACCATATATAGAAAACCAAAAGACTCCACAAAAAAAAAATTGGAACTAATAGAAAGATTCAGCAGAGTAGCAAAATATAAGATAAACATACAAAAATCAGTTAGATTCCTATACGCTAATAAAGAGAACGATGAAAAGGAAATTAGGAAAATAATACCATTTATAATAGCCACTAAAAAAATAAAATACTTAGAAATAAATCTAATCAGGGGTGTAAAAGACCTATACAAAAGATATCTACATAAATGGAAAAATATACCATGCTCATGGATAGGTAGACTCAACATTGTGAAAATGACAGTTCTACCCAAAGCAATGTACAAATAGGATGCAATCCCTATCCAAATACCAACAACATTCATTAAAGAGAAGGAAAAAAACAATCTTTAACTTTATATGGAAAGGGAAGAGGCGCTAGATAAGTAAAGCATTATTGAAGAAGAAGAATAAAGCAGGAAGACTTGCACTGCCTGACCTCAGAACCTACTATATGGCTACAGTAGTTAGAACAGCCTGGTACTGGTACAAAAACAGATACATTGACCAGTGGAATAGAATCTAGAACTGAGATATAACTCCATCCACCTACGGTCACCTGATCTTTGACAAGGGCTAAAGTCCATCAAATGGGGGAAAAGACCATCTTTTTTAACAAATGGTACTGGAAAAACTGAATGTCCATCTGCAAAAAAAATGAAACAGGATGCATACCTCACACTGTACACAAAAACTAATTCAAGATGGATCAAAGACCTAAATATAAAACCAAAAACTATAAAGATCATAGAAGAAAAAATAAGATCAACACTAGAGACCCTAATACAGGATACAAACCCTAACTAACAACATACAAACTCCAGAAGATAAGCTAGATAACTGGAATCTTCTAAAAATTAAACACTTAAGCTCATCAGAAGACTTCACCAAAAGAGTAAAAAGAGAACCTACAGACTGGGAAAAAAATTTTGGCTATCACAAATCATACAAAGGTCTAATTTCTGAAGTCAGCAGGAAAATCCAACACCTCTGCAACAAAAAGACAAATACTCCAATTAAAAAATGAGCAGAGGAAATGAATAGACACTTCACCAAAGAACACAGTCAGGAGGCTAACAGACAGATGAGGAAATATTCGTGATAACTAGCCATTAGAGAAAAGCAAATCAAAACCAAAATGAGATACCATCTCACCCTGGCATTACTGGCACGAATCACAAAAACAGAAAATAACAAATTTTGGAGAGTCTGCGGGGAGATTGGAACTCTTATGCACTGCTGGTGGGAATGCAAAATGGTACAACCATTTTGGAAAATGATATGGTGCTTCCTAAGAAAGCTAGAAATAGAAATATCATATGATCCAGCAATCCCACTCCTAGGAATATATCCTAGAGAAATAAGAGCCGTCACATGAATAGACGTATGCACACCCATGTTCACTGCAGCATTGTTCACAATAGCAAAAAGATGGAAGCCACCTAGATGCCTATCAACAGATGAATGGATAAGCAAACTATGGTACATACACACAATGGAGTACTATGCAGCGATAAAGAATAGTGATGAATCTGTGAAGCATCTCACAACATGGGTGAATCTGGAGGGCATTATGCTGAGTGAAATAAGTCAGTCACAAAAGGATAAGTATTGTATGAGACCACTACTGTAAAAACTCATAAAAAGGTTTACACACAAAAAGAAACAATCTTTGATGGTTATGAGGGAGGGGAGGGGAGGGGAGGGGTGGGGGTGGAAAAACACTAAATAGACAATAGGTAAGTGGTAACTTTGATGAAGGGTAAGACAGTACACAATACTGGGGAAGCCAGCACAACTTGTTGAGGGTAAGGTCATGGAAGCTCCATGGACAAATCCAAACTCCCTCAGGGTCTGAATTACTGGGCTGAGGATTGTGGGAACCATGATCTCAGGGAACATCTAGCTCAATTGCCATAACATAGTTTATAAAGAAAATGTTCTACCTTCTACTTTGGTGAGTAGCTTCTGGGGTCTTAAAAGCCTGTGAGTGGCCATCTAAGACACTCCACTGGTCTCACTTCTTCAGGAGCAAGGGGAAATGAAGAAAACTAAAGATACAAGGGAAAGATTAGTCCAAAGGACTAATAGACCACAACTACCATGGCCTTCACCAGACTAAGTCCAGTACAACCAGATGATGTCCAACTACCACCACTGACTGCTCTGACAGGGATCACAATACAGGGTCCAGGACAGAACTGGAGAAAAATGTAGAACAAAATTCTAACTAAAAAAAAGACCAGACTTACTGGCCTGACAGAGACTGGAGAAACCCTGAGAGTATGGCCCCCGAACACCCTTTTAGCTCAGTAATGAAGTCACTCTGGAGGTTCACCTTTTAGCCAAAGATTAGACAGACCTATTGGACAAAACGAGACTAAGTGGGCACACCAGTCCAGGGGCAAGGACTAGAAGGCAGGAGGAGACAGGAAAGCTGGTAATAGGGAACCCAGGGTAGAGAAGGGAGAGTACTGACATGTCATGGGGTTGTTAACCAATGTCATAAAACAATATATGTACTAATTGTTTAATAAGAAGCTAGTTTGTTCTGTAAACCTTCATCTAAAGTACAATAAAAAAATGAACTGTGTATAAAAAAACCTCAACAACAAAAAGAGAAATAACCCAATTAAAGAATGGGCAAAGGATATGAACAGGCACTTCACCAAAGAAGACACTCAGGTGGCTAACAGATACATGAGGAAATGCTCACGATCATTAGCCATTAGAGAATGCAAATCTAAACTACAGTGAGATACCCTCTCACCCCAACACAGCTAGCATTAATCCAAAACACACAAAATAATAAATGTTGGAGAAGTTGTGGAGGGACTGGAACACTTAGACACTGCTGGTGGGAATGTAAAATGGTACAACCCCTTTGGAAATTGATTTGGCACTTCCTTAAAAAGCTAGAAATAGAAGTACTGTATGAACCAGCAATCCGACTCCTTGGAATATATCCTAGAGACATAAGAGCCGTCATGTGAATAGATAGATGCACATCCATGTTCATTGCAGCACTGTTCACAATAGCAAAAAGATGGAAACAACCTAGGTGCCCATCAGCAGACAAATGGATAAACAAATTATGGTATATACACATAATAGAATACTATGCAACGATAAAGAACAATGATGAATCCTCAAAACATCTCACAACATGGATGAATCTGGACGGCATTATGCTGAGTGAAATTAGTCAGTTGCAAAAAGGACAAATATTGTGTGAGACCACTATTATAAGAACTCAAGAAAGAGTTTAAACACAGAAGAAAACATTCTTTGATGGAGGGGAGGGAGGGAGAGGAGAATTCACTAACTAGATAGTGGACAAGAATTATCTTAGGTGAAGGGAAGGACAACACACAATACAGGGGAAGTCAGCACACGTGGACTAAACCAAGAGCTGAGACGTTTCCTGAACACAACCAAACACTTCAAGGGACAGAGTAGCAGGGGCAGGGACCTGGGGACCATAGTTTCAGGGTACGTCTAGGTCAATTGGCATAATGAAGTTTATTAAGAAAATGTTCTGCATCCCACTTTGGTGACTGCCGTCTTGGGTCTTAAAAGCTAGCAAGCGGCCATCTATGATGCATCAGTTGGTCCCAACCATCTGGAGCAAAGGAGAATGAAGAACACCAAAGACACAAGGAAAATATTAGCCCAAGAGACAAAAGTGCCACATAAACACGAGACTCCATCAGCCTGAGACCAGAAGAACTAGATGGTGCCTGGCTACCACCAGCGACCACCCTGACAGGGAATGCAAGGGAGAGTCCCTGATGGAGCAGGAGAAAAGTGTGGTGCGGAACTCAAATTCATGTGAAAAGACCAGACTTAATGGTCTGACTGAGACTAGAGGAAACCAGAAGACATGGCCCCCGAACTCTGTGTTAACCAAGAAGTAAAATAGTTCCCGAAGCCAACTCTTCAGACAAAGATTAGATTGGACTATAAAACATAAAATAATACTCTGGAATAATGTGCTTCTTAGTGCAAGAAGATACATGAAACTAAATGGGCAGCTCCTGTCTGGAGGCGGGATGAAAAGGTAGAAAGGGATAGGAGCTGGTTAAATGGACACAGGAAACCCAGGGTAGAAAGGGGGAGTGTGCTGGTCACATTATAGAGATTTCAAATAGGGTCACATAATAATACATGTATAAATTTTTGCATGAGAAATTAACTTGAGCTGTAAACTTTCACCTAAGGCACAGTAAAGAAAGAAACAGGTCCTGTTTCTGGAAATCAGTAGAAAAAGTTGAGAAGTCACTAAATGATTTAAACTTTATGCCTATGACTGTATAATGATTTGAACTAAGAAATAACCGTTTGTGGGACATGTCTGCATTTTTTGGAAAATTTCTACTGTGAATATCATCTATTATGTATTTTATTGTCTCAATAGCTCATTTTTTTCGGTATCTAAGGACAAGAAAATTTATCTACGATGATGAAATGATAATAAAAATAATGATGTTAACCAACACCTATAACATCTATTCTGTGTCCTCACTGTTCTAACCACTCTACATATATTAGTTTATTCAACCCTCACAAGAGCTATAGGAGATAGATAAGGTAGATACTATTATTTCTCCCATTTTACCACTAGGTAAACCAAGGTACTTGAGAGGTTTTGTGACTTTTCCATAACAAATCTAAGTGTGTACCTATTTCCTTGGTTGCTTGAGTACCAGGAAGCTTAAAGCTAATTTTATGCTTTTATTGGTACAGCGTTGGTAATTTGGTGTAACCTTTTTTTAAATCTATTGCTCTTCGCATCCCCCTAATTTATTATTAATTGATTTTAGTTTCTTTCAGTCTTTTGTTTTTGTTTTGTTTTGTTTTGTTTTATTGTACTTTAGATGAAGGTTTACAGAGCAAATTAGTTTCTCATTAAACGATTAATACACATATTGTTTTGTGACATGGGTTGCCACCCCCATGACATGTCAACACTTTCCCCTTCTCGACCTTGGGTTCCCCATTACCAGCTTTCCTGTCCCTTCCTGCCTTCTTGTCCTTGCCCCTGAGCTGGTGTGCATTTAGTCTTCTTCTTTTGAGTTGTTTTTGTTTGTTTGTTGCTTTATTGTATCACTGTTTTCTGTTGTAAGATACCTTGTTTCTTTTCTGGGGTACCTGTTGCTTTCAAGTCAATTTTGACTCACAGTGACCCTATAGGACAGAATAGAACTGCCCCATAGAGTTTCCAAGGAGCAGCTGGTGGATTCAAACTGTCGACTGTTTGGTCAGCAGTCAAGCTGTTAACCGCTGGACCACCAGGGCTCCTTTTTGGGGTAGACAATCTATAAATAAAAGTTCCAGTAAATAAAATATTGACATATTACGTGGGACTAGCTAATAATCTATTAACATCCATTATTAAATGAACAGGGATATTTTTATTAGCTGCCTGAGACAAGTAAGCTTAGAAGAGGATCATTAATATAGGAAAGGTCTGGGACATGAGATGAGCCCTATATCAAGTATGAAGACCTGGGCCCTGAGTCTGGGGGATAGGTAGTATCTGGCCACTCAAGGCAAACATTACCCACCTTCCCCTGGCATGGAGTTACATTTAACCTGTGGCCTAAAAGGTGGGGTTTTCCCTTTCCCAAAAAGTACCGTGCCTCCTATTTCTGTTTGGTCTTTTCTTTACTAGAGCTGAACCTGTTTTACTCATCTCTACACTGAAATTGTAAGCATACAGAGCTTAAAAACAAAACCAAGTACTTTTTCCTCCTCCTCAACCTCCTCCTCTATTAGAATGCCTCCAGAATTTAAGCAGTGAAGTAACCCTCCAAATTTATTTAAGTTTTTTTTTTCAATGCCAGCTTTGGGGCAACTCAATCAGTAACCTCTTCTATAAGGAAGGAAACAGTGTGTTTAATCATTTAATAGAGACATAGAGTGTCTTAGGTATCTAGTGCACTATAACAGGAATACCACAAGTGGATGGCTTTAACAAAGAGAAATTTATTCTTTCACAGTTTAGGAGGTTAAAAGTACAAATTCAGGGTGCCAGCTCTAGGGGAAGGCTTTCTGTCTCTGTTCTTCCCCCTTCTGGGGAAGGTCTTTGTCATCAATCTTCCCCTGGTCTAGGAGTTTCTCAGTGCAGGGACCTCAAGTCCAAAGGACACATATTCTCCTGGCTCTTGTTTCTTAGTGGTATGAGATCCCCATGGTTCTTTGCTTGCTTCCCTCTTTTATATCTCAAAAGAGATTGACTTAAAACACTACCTAATCTTGTAGATTGAGTCCTACCTCATTAACATAACTGCCGCTAATCTGACCTCATTAACATCACAGAGGTAGGATTTACAACACAGGGAAAACACATCACATGACAAAACGGACAGTCGCATAATACTGGGATCATGGCCTAGCCAAGTTAACGCACATTTTTGGAGGACACAATTCAATCCATAACATAGAGGTTAAAGAAAACTCCAAAAATATACATTTAACAACTTTTAAATAGTGAAATAGTGACTGACATATTAAAACTAACAGTGAGATATTTCTTACCAGAAATGAAAAAAAAAACACTGATTTATTTTACATGCGTTTATTTTTAAAGGCTAGATATGGACTTCAGTATTAATGATACTTTTTATCCTTCTTATTTATCTATTTATTTATTTATTTTACTTTCTCTGAATGATGGAGCAACTGTAATGCTACCACTTTACTCTCAACAATAAATTTTAAAAAGTGAAACTACAAGATAATCACTCTTGATTGATGATTGGCCATGCAGTCAACAAAGCCACTCATTCTCTATCTTCGGAATATATCATTGACCACTTTTGATAACCTAGTTTGTAGATTGCAGTAACTTCTATTTCTTGAGGATTATTTTTGAAATCTATCAGTTTACAATATAGGAATACATATTTAGAAAAGCAAACTTCCTGTTGCTCTGGAAGCAGAATTTGACATCAGTCAAATTCGTGTTATGAACCCTGGTTGATTTATGAAGTCATCCATTA
Source organism: Dugong dugon (assembly GCA_030035585.1). Taxonomy (NCBI): domain Eukaryota; kingdom Metazoa; phylum Chordata; class Mammalia; order Sirenia; family Dugongidae; genus Dugong; species Dugong dugon. The sequence continues at coordinate 11,158,291 of CM057480.1, read as the reverse complement.
CTTTGTCTACCCTTTGATCAAAAAGCAGTATACATATTTTTCCAGACCACTTGAAATCGGAGAGTCTACAATGCCATTCAACAATGATATTCATTATTATAAATTTATTATATTTTAGCTTAGCCTTAGAAATATAAAGATGTGTGTGCACCATTTTTCTTTTACAGCATAGCTCAAAATCCGTCTTCTAAGAGTGCATTAAACGTCAGTGTCAATTTCCTTAGACTTGGAATGTAAAGTAGGAAAACTCAGAATAAGTGAGACTGGGGTGTCTGTGAAGTTAACCGCAGTAGTTGTCTATTAAGTACCAGGTTACTCAATAAGAAATCTGTCTTAAAGAAAGGGGTTAATTTCATTAACATAATTACTTCAATAAAAATATACATTCCTCTAGTAAATTCTGGTTCAGTAGACATGGCATTTTATTCATATTATTAAACTCTCCAGCCAACAAATTTTGAATATCACAGTGATAGACTGTAACAGTTCATAGTCTGTGTTCTTAGGCTTTAGCAATAACCATAGCCACAGATCTGTTTGAATACAATTAAGGTCCGTTGATCTATGCTGTTCTCTTGAGTTCCTTGCTCTTAGTAGGCACAAAGAAAATTCAAGCCTCGAGTTGCAATTTTGAAGGATTCTATGGGTGAAATATTGAACAATGCAGGAAGCATCAAAAGAAGATGGAAGGAATACACAGCGACATTGTACCAAAAAGAATTGGTTGATGTTCAGCCATTTCAGGAGGTAGCATATGATCAAGAACTGATGGTAATGAAGGAAGAGGTCTAAGCTGCACTGAAGGCATTGGGGAAAAACAAGGCTCCAGAACTAGCGGAATACCAATTGAGATGTTTTGGCAAACGAATGAAATGCTGGAAGTACTCACTTGTCTATGGCAAGAAATTTGGAAGACAGCTACCTGGCCATCCGGCTGGAAGAGATCCATATATGTGCCCATTCCAAAGAAAAATGATCCAAAGGAGTACATAAATTATCAAACAGTATTATTAATATCACACACAAGTAAAATTTTGCTGAAGATAATTAAAAAATGGTTCCAATAGTACGTCGACAGGGAACTGCCAGAAATTCAAGCCAGATTCAGAAGGGATCATGGAATGAGGGATATTGTTGCTGATGTCAGATGGATCCTAGCTGACAGCGGAGAATACCAGAAAGATGTTTACCTGTGTTTTATTGACTATGCAAAGGCATTTGATTGTGTGGATCATAACAAATTATGGATTGCGAAGAATGGGAGTTCCAAAACACTTAATTGTGCTCGTGCGGAACCTGTACTTAGACCAAGAGGCAGTTGTTCAAACAGAACAAGAGAATACTGCATGGTTTAAAATCAGGAAAGGTGTGCATCAGTGTTGTATCCTTATATCCTTTCACCATACTTATTCAATCTGTATACTGAGCAAATAATCCAAGAAACTGTAATGTATGAAGAAGAACATGGCATCAGGATTGGAAGGAGACTCATTAACAACCTGCGATATGCAGATGACACAACCTTGCTGAGTACAAAGAGGACTTGAAGCACTTACTGATGAAGATCAAAAACTATAGCCTTTAGTGTGGATTACACCTCAACAGAAAGAAGACAAAAATCCTCACAACTGGACCAGTAAGCAACATCATGATAAATGGAGGAAATATTGAAGTTGTCAAGGATTTCATTTTACGTGAGTCCACAGTCAACCCCCTTAGAAGCAGCAGTCGAGAAATCAAACAACATACTGCATTGGGCAAATCTGCTGCAAAAGATCTCTTGAAAGTGTTGAAAAGCAAAGATGTCACCTTGAGGGCTAAGGTGCACCTGACCCAAGCCATGGTATTTTCAATAGCCTCGTGTGCATGAGAAAGCTGGACAATGACTAAGGAAGACGGAAGAAGAACTGATGCCTGTGGGTCATGGTGTTGGTTACGAATATTGAATATACCATAGACTGCCAGAAGAAGAAACAAATCTGTCTTGGAAGAAGTATACCCAGAATGCTCCTTAGAAGCGAAAATGGCAAGACTTTGTCTCACATACTTTGGACACTTTATCAGGAGGGACCAGTACCTGGAGAAGAACATCATGCTTGGTAAGGTGGAGGGTCAGTGAAAAACAGGAAGACCCGCAATGAGATGGACTGACACAATGGCTGCAACAATGAGTTCAAACGTAGCAACGATGTAAGAATGGAACAGGACTGGGCAGTGTTTCGCTCTTGGGTGCACGGGGTCACTGTGTGTGGAACGGGCTCAACAGCACCTAACTACAGCAAAAACATGTTAATTTCAGTTTTGGTTTGTTTTCATTTTTTTATCATAGCAGATGGTTCTAAGGTATGTAAAGGCTTCTCAGAAAGCTTCTTTCAAACTGCTGTTTCTTATCTGAAAGGAGTTTTCCCTCGAGAGAACCTAAGATTGACTGTGAAGAAACTATGGTCAGGAAGGTTCGTTAATCCATGCTTATTCTCTTGAGTCCTTTGCCCTTAGTAGGCCCAAAATAAATATTTCTCGACTGAATATATAAAAATGCTTGGGGAAAGCAATAAATTGACAAAATTATTTTTGTAGACATAACTGTAATGTGAAAAATATAAACTAAAAGTTGTTTTGCCAGTACTATAATGACAAGCAAGAAGGAGAAACCTTCCTATTTCGTAAGCTCCATGACTTCATTTAACACTATTATTTAGTACATAAGATTTTAGACAGAATTTAAATGTTTTCTTCTGATGAGTAGTACATGAGATAAAAATAATCAACAAAGAAGATACTAATAAAATATGAACACTTGGACTAGAGGGAAGGAAACAGTATATAAACTCTTTCCCATTAAAAGTTTTTTTTCCTACAACATAGTTAATTTACAAGGATGTGTGTGCATGTGTGTCTGTGTGAATATATATGTATGTTCACACACACATAAATGGATGTTATATATCATAGGCATTCTTAAAAATCATTTATCAAAAAATTTTAGATATGTTCTACAATTACATGAAAAATTAATATCATTTCTGGAAACATGTTGCTGCTGTATTCATTGATGATATTTTAGCTCTAAAGTGTATATGATGCTTGAGTCTATTTTCATGTTCCGTGAACTTTCAGCTGCTCTACCTAGTGTGACTTTGGGTGACCTGCCAATGAACAGCAGATCATAGGAGATGGTACGTCAGATTTTTGTAACCAGGGTGGAAGATGCAAGGGGCACGTACACATGGCGTTTCCCTCCAAATCATGTTGCCTTTGGAATGGTTTCTCAGATGCTCCATCTGTCTCTCAGGTGTAGGGCAGAAGACCACACGTGCCCTCTTTTCCTTGATCTTCACTTCAACAAGACCCTGTATCAGCTGAGTGTTTTTTTCTATTTATATCAGGAATTTCAATACATATTTTTAATCAGTAGTTGCATCTATCAAATTAAAGTAGGTTTTTGTTTGTTTGTTGGTGGAGAATATTGTTTGATCTCAGGAGTTCAATGAATTACTAGATGTTTTGCCTGTTTGTACATTCATGCATCACTTAATTCCACAGTACATTCTGTGAAATAGGACATTATGTGATTTGCATGTTGATCGAACCGCATATTACGAATGAAGGTCCTTTTAGGCGTTCACTTCCAGAAGAAGGAGGCTTTGTCCATATTAAAAACTTGCTGGGGCAAGTAACCTCCCTCTACAATTAGTTTGTCTAAGGTTTCAACACATTCTTCTGCTGCCTCCACATCAGCACTCGCAGACTCACCACGCACTTCCACATTATGAGTGAAAAATGTTGTTTGAAGCACTTGAACCACCCAAAGCTAGCACTTAAACTAGGTATCTAGGCTGGTCCTGCTTTTTCTTTAAGCATCTCAAACAAGCTTTGTGCCTTAGCAGTGATCATTAACATGCTGAGAGGGATTCGCTTTTGTGTTTGGTCCTCTGTGCACGTCATTAGCAGTTTCTCCATATCTGATCAGGTCCCTCTTGCATTTTCGTTAGCCCTGTAGCTTTCAGTGGAGCCGATCGTTTAAAAGCTTGGAGAACTTTTTCTTTGTTTTTGAGGACCATCATGATTGTTGAGTGCAGCATGCCTAAATCTACTATGTCCTGTTCTCTGATTGGGATTTCTGAACTCTATTATAACCGTATGGGACCACGGATGTGTATGCGGTCGAAAGTTGCTCGAACAGATGTTATGCAGCACATGACTGTATATTTATGTCACGGTAACACAAAAAAGCATCCATAAGCCTAGTATTTTTTAAAAATATCAGATTTTCAGTTAAGATATGTTCACATTTGGATTAAGAATGAACATGACTGTGTTCACCCTGCCTACTTAACTACATGACTTTCTCTTTTAGTCCCTTGTAGGAATTGGCAAACTATGGCCCATAGGCTACTAGCTACTACCTTTTTTGTAAATAAAGTTTTATTGGAATATAGCCATGCTTATTTGTTTATGTACATGTCTATGGTTTGAGCTATAACAGCAGAATTGAATAGTTGTGACAGAGACCATCTGGCCCACAGAACCTGAAATATTTACTTCCTGGGTGCAGGGGTTAAGAGCTCAGCTGCTAACCAAAAAGTTGGCAGTTCGAATCCACCAGCTGCTCCTTGGAAATCCTATAGGGCAGTTCTACTCTGTCCTGTAGGGTCGCTGTGTGTCGGAATCGACTCAGCAGCGATGGGTTTGGTTTTTTTTTTTTTCTTTGGCCATTTACAGAAAAGGTTTGCCAACCCCTGGTCTATAAATAATAGTTTGGTGCTTGTATTAGTCTCCTAGGGCTGCCATAACGAAATACCACAAATTGGGCGGCTTATAGAAACAAATTTATTGTCTCACAGGTCTGGAGGCGGTTGTTGCTAGGTACTATCGAGTAGGTTCCAATTCATAGCGACCCCATGTACAACAGAAGGAAACACTAGCTGGTCCTGCACCATCTTCACAATCGTTGCTATGCTTGAGCCCATTGTTGTACCCACTGTCAGTCCATCTTGTTGAGGATCTTCCTCTTTTTTGCTGATCCTCTACTTTACCAAGCATGATGTCCTTTTCCAGGGACTGGTCCCTCCTGATAACATGTCCATAGTACGTGAGACGAAGTCTCGTCATCCTTGCCTCTAAGGAGCACTCTGGCTGGGTGTTGGCAGGGCCATGTTCTCTGCGAAGGTTCTGGGAAGATCCTTTCTTCTCTCTCCTGCTTCTGGTAGTCCAGGCATTCCTTGGCTTGAAGCTGCAACCTAACTCTGTTGGGACAGAGTCTGTTATCTCTTTGTCTGTCTCTCTGTTCTTCTCTTTTATAAACCCATCACTCAGACTGGACTAGGGCCCACGCTACTACAGTATTACTTCACATTATCTTAACTGATAACATCTTCAAAAACTCTATTTCCAAATAGGTACCAGGGTTTAGGACTTCAGCATATCATTTGGGGGAACCCAATTAAATCCATAATAGTGCCCTTGGTCCCTAATTTTTAAAAAAATATTTTGAGTTTTTGGTGTTTCAGAGATGCCTTATGGTCTACACATAGCAAGTATGTCACCTACATTTTTCAAGGAAGAGTTGTAAGAGGTTCACCTGGAAATTCATACTAATTTTGCATCAAACGGCGACTATATGTGAAAATCCTACGAAATATTTATTTTTTATCTTGTAATGTTTAGAAGAGATCCTCTTTCTGGGTGGTTAAAATTATGAATTAGGTTGAATTAATTAAGATACGATCCTTTTGACTATATTAATGACGTCTCTTTAGTTGTCTCTGAGACAGAATTTTTACTAAAAGAGCTGGAGCAAATGCTCCAGCAAGCACTGGAGCCCACGGCAACAACACCTGATGAGTCTGAAGGAGAACATGGAGAGGAAGGAAATCCAGGAGAAAAGGTATTATTGATGTTTTTACCAGGCCTGAATAGCAATTTCAAACACTTTAAATGGCAGAATTGTTCTTGGTTGTACTTTTTAACTGCATGGAAAACATTTTTCGCTTCTGAAATTTGAGCCCATGATTACCATCAGGTAAATAATAAACTAGTAGCTTGTTGAGAAATCAGAATATATCTATCAGTTTTGAAAACAATACCTGTGTTTGAGCAGAAGAGCCCTTTTTATTTCAGATCTTTAGGATTGAAATGAAGAAAGGTGAAGGAGGCTCACTGAAATGAGAAGGTGCCACTACAGACAGACCTGTCCCCTGCTGCAAATCTTTACAATCAGATGGGGTCAGGATAGCACCCCAAACCACAACCATGCTGTCGAGTCGATTCCGACTCATAGCGACCCTAAAAGACAGAGTAGAACTGCCCCATAGGGTTTCCAAGGAGCGCCTGGTGGATAACACGTTAGCTGGAAAATATGCCCTGTTGAGTGTTTGACGCCACCTACAGGAGTCCCTGGGTGGTGCAAATGGCTAAGTGCCCACTATTAAGAGGGAGGTTGGTGGGTTAACCCTTTGGTTACTCCATTATTTTCTGCTTTGAATTTTTTGTTGATAGCATGTGTTTTCATTAATGGAAGCATGCTGAATCATTGAATGTGTCTGAACTTTTGGTAGGTAGTATGGATTTTTTTTCTTGCCCCCACCCACAATCCTACCTTAAGTGTTTATTGGTACATTTGAAGTACCACTAATTATACCCCAGAGTCCCCATCAGGGTCTATTGACACATATATGTAACAAATAAAAATTTTCACAATTTCTATTTTTCCTACAAAAATTCAGACAGCTCACATAACACCCTGTAAAAACAGTAGTTTGCAGCACATGCCCATTTCTTCAGTTTCAAACAGTCATAAAGGCCCCTGCCTTCTGACAGCATGCACTGTCAGTGGTACAGCAGCTCCCAATAAACCCCAGAGGCTGAAAAAGCTCACGGTCACTGTATGTACTGCCAGGCACTAAAGGGTTGTTAAGAGGCCTGGCCATCTTCTTCCAAAAGGTCACAGCCTTGAAAACTCTATGGAGCAGTTGTACTCTGCACACACGGGGTGGCTGTGAGTCAGAATCAAAACAGATAGCAGCTAACGACAACAGCAGGAGGCATGGTTCCTGCACCAGGATAACCTCTCTGGGGATAAAGCTCGCTAGTCACATACTGGAGGTGGGGTCTTTAGTTGGGGTGAGTTTCATCATTTTGCCATTCATGTCTAGAGTTGTCTTTTTTTTCTTTTTGGCCAATTATGTTGGGCTCAGAAAGGCCATGTGTGCTTACTTTGTTCAATGCTTTTGTATGACAACATAAATTTTAAGTTGGTTGACAAACTGCTCAGCACATCAGCTCCTTGTCTCTACAAGTAAAATGAGGCTTTGTGGGGCACGGCCCAGGGAGGTGGTCCTTAACGTGGAGCGTCAATGAGGAGTGCGTGCGAAAAATAAGTCAGAGGGCAGACACCACCATGAGGCAGTTGAGCAGCTCCCTAAATAATTAAGAAGAAAAGTACACAAGCGAGGACTTGTGATGTATCATTAAGGTTGCTCCCTCCTTCCCACTCTTCCTCCCTTTTTCCCTTCCTATCACTCACCCACCTACTCACTCGCTCGCTCCCTCATTCTTTCCTTCATTCATTTGGAGATACAGCGCTCCTGGGCCTGGAGGTGAGAGAGTATGCTGGTTAGGAGCACTTACTCTGGATTGTAATGCCTGGGTCTCAATCTTGTTGCTGCCACTTAGGGCCCGTCTCATTTGGTGAAGTTGCTTATCACCTGCCTCAGAGGGTTGTTTTAAGGATTAAATAAGGCAAAACAGGAGAAGTGCTTTGCATAGTAACTGATGCCTAAGGTTAGCTATGATCATAGACTAGAACTGGCAATGGCAGTCGACAGAGAGTAAGTGCTAAGAGTCTTTTACTTCATCTCTGTTTTGCCACATTCTCACTTTGGTAACTTCGCCTCCTCAAGCCTCCCTGTCCTCAGACGCAGAGAAGATGGATTCATAAGTGGACAAGGTGGTTTACACACTTTGACAGCTGCTGGATTGCAGGATTTCATTCAGAACTTCAACAAAAATAAAGTTGAATCTTAAACCCCTTCTTTACTGAGAAATTAAGAAAACATACAGAATTTACTGTTGAGATACATATGTAAAACTAAAATTAATGTTAAAAACTCCTGTTGAGTTGAAAGACATGATAGCTTTCATAGTCGACACGAGCAACATCAACTTTTACCTGAATTGGCATGGGTTTTTAATGCCTATTTTTCAATTAGAGTACCTTTTTCAAAAGACTTCTTTTCTATATATGGGTCTCATCTGTTGTAGAACAAGATCTATAGATTGGTGACATTATCTTAAAAACCAAACCCGTTACTGCTGAGTCAATTCCGACTTACAGCAACCCTACAGGACAGAGTAGAACTGCCCCATAGGGTTTCCAGGGAGCGGCTGGTGGATTTGAACTGCCGACCTTTTTTGTTTAGCAGCCAAGTTCTTAACCACTGCACCACCAGAACTCCGACATGTATCTTATGTATATATAATTAATACTGAAATTCTTCTTTCTAGCAAATGTGCGTTTTGTTTGAACACCATATGGTTTTGTGAAATGTTTTTTCAGCCTTTGCAGATCATCTTTTCAAAAATACAGCCTTTTTGATTTTTACAGTGATGGCCTGGAGTTTTTACAGCCACAGAATTGGCTTCTTTTTTGCCATTATAACTAGTAACTTGATAGAACAGAAAATCACTCACTTCTCATTTTTACTTCTTAAGGTAAAACATAGTTTTAATAGCAGGAGCTTGCTTTTGGTTTTAGAGCCTTGCATTATTTTATGCTTTCAAAAGGCATTTAAGAATTGTAAAAATTAACCATTTTAACTTGCTGGCAGGCAGGTGAGCGCCTCCTGCTGACTGAAGCACTCTCCACATCAAGCTTTAGAAGCCTTGCTTTCATGCCAGGGTTGGGGTATTTAGGGCCTTGTTCACTTTTCAGTGGGGAGAATAGCAATGAAACAAATGGTATCAAAGTTGGAGTTATTGCCAGTTTGAAAGTAAAGTATTGATCACTTCAGGGATTTCTTTTCTTTCTTTCTTTCTGTTTTTGAGGGAGTCAAAAGAATTAATATGGCTTCCAAAGGTAACACTGCTTAAAACTGGAGATGTGTTTTGTTTTTAGGAAAAAGTGGCCACCTATAAGCCAAAAAGAGCCACCTGGTAGTTTGAAAGTCCTGAGCATGCTTATTGTTTGAGCAGTTATTGTTTGAGCTGTTTTCAAAGCTGTAAATTTGATGTTTTCATCGTTCATTTCACCTGTGAGGTTTCAATATGATTACTGTCAAGCATGTACACCAATGGATGAGAGCAGCACCATGGAAGGAATCATACACACATGGATAATCAGAACTCATAGCTATTTGTCATTGAAATGCTTTGCGAGATTATTTTCCTCAGTAGAGTCACCTTCCTAATTATGTTCTTCTTTAGCTAATATTAACACTGGCTGACATGCCCTGACTTTGCAAGCAATGGGAGGAATTAATTTCAGATTCTTATAAATCTTCCTGAATAATTCACAAATTGAATTGGATAATCCATATACAAATAAGACAGCATTTATTGAATAATATTTATATGAAAAGGTACACCTTTGGTATATAAAAATACCTATATAATCTGCGTATATATCTTTTTTTTCTTGAATTGCATAGGAAGTTAACCCTGCCTTTAATGAACCTTGAAATTATAAATCTCACGTATGTGTGTGTATATTGCTTTTTACCGGTGTCCTTACCCATTAAGTTAGATCAAACTACCAGTATTCATAAGTAATGCTTAGGAGCAGGTGACCACAGAAAATGTGACTAAAACAGTTTTACACTGTAGTCCCTATGATAATAATTTAAAACATAAACCAATATAGAAAATTGACACGCAATTTAAATAATCATATTTTTTCAAAGCATACCATTAAAAATAAAACATGTAATGTTGGGGAAGGAATAGAGATAGAATGTAAATAATAAGTTATTCTTATACAAACACATTTTCTATATATTACATAGGGGGATCCTTATCTGACTACCAGCAGAGCAAAAAACTTTGTGTAACTACTGTGGCTTGAGGAGTTACTAACTTCCCTATGTTTTGTTCACACAACTGAACCTGATTTTTAAGTGAATTTGTTGTAGTTCTGATGAAGTGTGTGGTTATTTTTACAGTTACCTAACTGCAGCCCTGAAGCTCCTGCAGGCAGCCTGTTTGAGAACTACTGTGAAGAGGACTATCTTGTAATTGATGGACTAAAATTAAAAGCTGGAGAATGTATTGAGAATATAACCAACAAGTTTAAAGAAATAGATGCTTTGATGTCTGAATTTTAGGGCATGATACAGATTTTCAAAGTTAATTATAAAAAACATTTGCATCTTTATATTTTCCTGAAGTCAAAAGCTTGAAAATGTTTAGCAAAACAGTATACACTCTACCAAAGTTGATATTTGTAACGACTCTATATTTTGAGAATGTTCATAATTTTGACAGCCAATCTAACAGTGTTTAAGTTAGTGTTAAAAATTTAGAATTTACCAAACGCTGATATTCATTTGTAGTTTATTTTCCTGTTTGCCTTAATTTTAAAATGCTTTATGAAACAGTGTACAAACACACACTTTAAAATGATTACTTAGGACTTTTATTCCAGTATTGCTGGCTGTTAAAATGGCTGCCAAAGTGATTATAATTCTTAGAGAAAATTCAGATCTAATATACTTAGAAAGAATGTGTATTTGTAGTGAAATTAAACAACTATAAAATAAAAGGAAATATAGAAACATGGTTGTTAGGTAGAGTTGGAGCTTTTCTTAAAAAATAAAAATGTAAATTGTCTCATTACAACAAAAAACAATCATTTCAACCAGAGTTCCCCAAACTGACTGATTAACAGTGTCTCTGGGAAACTTTGGAAGATCAGAATCCTGGACTCTTTCCCACTGAATCAGTGTCTCTGGGGCTAAAGATGGGAAAATGTAATTTAAAAATAGAGAGAGGTATACTTATTCACTATAAAAAAATCCAAATAAGGTAGTAAAGTGAAAAGTACATCAGGCAATATCACTCCCTTAACCCCTCCTCTGAGGTCCCATTCCTTAGGGGCTGCCATGAACATTTTCTGTGGATGTCCCAGATCTTGTTCAGTACACACCAAAAATGTGTGTGCATGCACACCCATCTCAAGTTCCAGCTCTGGCTCTCCCTCTCTACCTCTCTCCCTCCTTCCCTCCTTTCCTCCCTTCTTCTCTCTCTGACCCTTCCCCTCCTCTCCCCCTCCTTCTCCCCCTCTTCCTCCCACCTGATCTCTCTCTCTCTCAGCGGGGAGTGTGGAAAAAGGTATTACAAGCCCATGAAGACAGAAAGGAGTGGGGAAAAAGCAAGAGAGCATCTGGGACCTGCTGTTGGATGAATTAGCGGGCATGATGAGTGATGATGAGAACATAAGTCACAGCAGATCGGGAGGGCCGTGTACACAGGCTGAAGAGCTTGTTATGTGCCCTGAAGACTAGGGGCTGCTGAAGAGTTTTCAACAGTGGAATTTCTTTTACATTTCAGAAAGATCATAGCAGCAGCAGTGTGGAGAATGGAGTGAGAGAGAATAGCATCAGAGGCAGGGGGACCAGTTAGGAGACTGTTTCAGGAATTCGGTTGAGAGACTATGGATTATGGTGGTGCTGTGGTAGAAAGGAGTAGATCAGTTCAAGCCCTGATAATATCAGTGGATTACTGGGATCTGGAGATGGGATGTGGGAGCGAGACAAGGAGGAAACAAGGACAATGCCAAGTGTCTGGGGTTCACATTTCTGTTCACTGAGGTAGCAATACATGAAGATTAGACACTTGGGACAAAAATCAAGCTTGGGCCAAACTGTGTGAGTTCAGCAGAGCTTCTAAGCTATTCACGTTTTGACAAAGCCTGAATTCCAGTACTGGTCTGAGAACCAGAGTGACTAGAAATCTCAACACATCATATGTGAATTCCAAGTGGTAGAAGACGTTGAAGGCTAAGGCCTCCTCTTTTTCTAACAGCTGAATTTACTTAGCACATATTTTCCCAAACTGGACACATGCCATTCAGCTACAGCATTTCAGAACACCATGCCCTTCGTCTTTCTTTCCAATATAATTTTATATTCACAAGATGTCTCAAGGTAATTTATCCCATTTCTTGTTACTGCTTAGAATCAACTATAAAAAATGACTATAACTGTATTTAAAAGACTATTTACAATTCAACCTCCCCCTACCCCATCTAGTAAATCAGTTAGATCATTTGAAGCTAATTCTTGGTGGAACAGCCAGTGCTCATCAACGTCAAAGTCAGAGGCTAGATACTGAAATTTCCAGTCTGAAGTCATCTCTGCACTGGTCTGAGTTGTATAAATCTAGGGTTTCCACTGAAAGGCTTTGTGAACTTAAGTAGCTCAGAATTATTCTGCGAACAAACATTTGAGTTAGCGCTGTCTTTAGCAGAAATGCCAGACTAGTTCCAAGTAAAGGCCATGGGGCCCTCTATCCATGTGAAAATATAGTCTCTGGAGATCCAGGATGCACCGAGGGAGAGGGATGAAGGAGCAGCTGACTAACATCTCTGTGCTCAAGACTGAGGACGTGCCTGGCTGGAAAACCTGCCGTACTGGTAAATATCCTACACACAGAGGCAGACTGTTTAACATAGACCAGGCTATCGTGGCACTGTGGAGCCAGAATGCTTCCCTCAGATCCTGGTACTCCCACCTACTAACTGGGTGACCTGAGTCCTCAGTTACATCTGCAGACCCTGGAGGGTTGAGCACTAAAGCCAGCACTGTTACTTCATATTCCAGAAAGTCCTGGCCCACTTACCCCACACTGGAAGCTGGATTTACGTAGGGATTCCTAGTGGTGAGAGGTTCAGCTCTATCTTTATTGGAGATAAACTGTGCACTTTTGATGGGTTAATCCCTTGCTGCCACCAGTGGGTTAAAGAAGGACGTACACCCTTAGTACTTGCAAAAGTCTGTACTTAATGGTTGAACTTGAACTTAATGGTTCTTCGGTGGAGAATGGTAGGGCACAGACAGTAATCTATCCACTAACAGACCTAGGCACTATGGTAAACTTTGTAAAATAGGCCTTAGAGTCTATGTGCACATAATGAGAATAATTGATGGCTTGCTGTTTCTGGAGGGCCCTTTTATTCATGAGCCTGAGGTGATTTGTGTAGTGCTTTTGATGGAGCCACACGATTCTACCATCTAATGCCTATAGTAAATAGCTGGTGACTCATGAGCCCACCATGGATTGGGGATAACAAATGGTAGAGTTCTGCTCCAGATACTCCAGACCAGTGGAATTTGCACCTGTGGCTATTCTAAGGGACAAAGGTAAGATTTTGAAAATCCTGGAAATACCAAATCCTCATCTATCAATCTTCTCCCTACAGGGTTCCCAGGGGAGATCTAGACATAGTACAATTTAAAAATTCTGAGTACTAAGCCAGCTCTTGATGTCTGTTAATAGAGCTTTAGAAAAGTGGGGTTGGACAGATAAATTAGGTCACCAGGTACAAGTGGGGTCTCTTATGTCCTCAAATCTACATCTTGGGACTTTTCCACCCATAGGTTTATTGCATGGTACAGGCACTCAAAGTTAAGCGAGCAGTATAATCAAACAAAAGGGCGAATAGGGAGAGGGGACGATGGTTTCAAAGAAAAAATTTGATAGCATGAGCTGATTGCTTTTAAGAAAGAGAGATACTCAAAAAGAAAAAAAAAAGCCCAGTTTGCAAGCAGAGCTAAGAGGGAATAGAAAGAGTTCAGAGTTGCTGGGTTAGAAAATAAAACTGTTTCTTATCTTCAGCTTCTCCAGCAAGAAAAAGATGCTCAAATTAAGATAATAGCATAGGGACAAAGATCAAGTCAAAAGGAATGGTTAACTTATAGTGGGAGGAAAAAAGACCAAATCCAGGTGGCTTATAGTAAAACTTGACTTCAGAGTAAAGACTCAGATCAGGGGTGTGGCTATAACATTGCTAAATATCACAAGATGAGATTTAGTAGATCTTTCAGCTGGACAAAATCTCCTTGAAAGTTTAAAGGCATGGCACCACAGTCACCTGATGTGCTCAAAGTGCTTAAGTCTGGAGGGGAAGCATGTCTTGAATTGTGATTTTTGATACATGGAATGATCTGGAATCAAGCACATAGAAACCCTACTAAGTGGTGAGAGATCTGTATTGTCAAAGTTCTGTTAGCCTAGACTAAAAGGGGCTGAAACTGTTTAAGAGATAAAAAAAAGACCTATGAGCCCCCAATTTTCTACATGTAGGAAACAGGCTGGGGAAACTTCTCAGTCGCTAAAAAACATTTAAGTTTCAAATGTCCTCTTCAGAAGCAAATGAGGAAGATGATGGAGAAGAGTGTCTCAGAGAGCAGAGCCAGGAGCTGTAGAGAACAATGGACCAGGAAGTTCCTCCTCTCTATGCTCCTGCCCTATCCACCACCCACCCCCGCCCCCACAGAAGCAAGGTCTGTCTGCAGGAGAGGGAGACTTGGCTAATTTTCATAGAGGGATTTCAGAATTGCTAAGGACCAATCTTCCTCTTCTTGAATGGGGGCGCTTCTTGTGATCATCCTGACCCTGTTATACGGTTGTGTATTGTGTGTGAGTGTGTGGGAAGTAGGCCAATAATTTGTCATTTTAGTTCATAGGTCTCCAGATCAAGAGGAGCCACATCTGGACCTAATATAGAACATGCGGTCCTAGATTTTGAACCTGATTCCATTATTGGGTGAGACTTTTGAGTGTCCTTAGATGGGAATGGGCATGTTTTTCATACTGGAGGGATGTGAATAATGTTGTCAAGAGGGTGGACTATAGTTGATTGAATTATTGGGTCAAATTTTTTGTGTCGTCCTGCATTGTATCCTTGTCATGGCCCCATCACCGACAGATCATACTTCCATGCCTTTTGACTTTGGGCTTGACCATGAGACTTTCTTTGTTTAATGAGATGGGGTAGGAGTGATGATGCCATTTATGAGTCTAGGCTTTAAGGGGCTTTGTGTGTTTCTGCTTTTCCTCTTGTACCTCTGCCATCACGTTGAGAAGAACATGCTACGGCAAATCCTCTAGTTCAGGGAGGATGAAAGACCATGGAGAAGACCCAGACCCACAGACCTGCAGAATGAAGCAGACTTGCCCTAGCCACTAAAACCTGAACTAGAGGTTTTCCAGCAGCGTGTAGATCATGAGAATAAAGGCCATTGTTTAAAGTCACTGAATTTTATGGTGGTTTTTTACACAGCATTATTATGTAAATAGTTAACTGACACTCTTGGTTTCTTGGTACCAGCAACAATTCCACAGACCAACTGTGGTGGTAGCTTTCCAGCTGCACCTGGCTCATTGGGGTGTTTCCGCTTAGGGTAGTGTTACTAGCAGTGTTTCCACCTTTTGGGTTGAACTCAGAGTGCTGGCCTGAGGCTCTCTGTCCATTGATCATCCCAACTCGGTCTAGATCTGGCCCAGACTGGCCCCTCAACTGGTGGAGCTCAGCCTGTTCTCTTCACAGCCCACAGTGGTGAGTTTAATTGTAAACTGCTCATACTGCTTTATCAAGGAGGCAGCATGTGTATATAAAAAAATAAAACAAAAACCCGTTGCTGTCGAGTCGATCCTGACTCATAGCGACCCTGTGATATTAAGGGTTCATTGAGTGGGTCACTTCTTCCTTTTAATCACATAGAGCGGAGAGTATAGTGGAGAGTATATAGATATCCATACCCGTAATGGTGGAATGTCTCATTCAGCAAAGAAAAGCATGCGTGTATTTCTACCCCTTATTTTCCCCATCCTTTTTTTAGCTTTTTGATATCATGTCATAGTATGCTGAGTTGAAAAACCTAAGTTTGAGTCCAGATTTTACCTGCTAACTTATCTAAGTCGTATAACCACTAAATATAAGGGTCAGAATTTGAATACATTTCTGTCTTGTTGCAGATCTCATGCCCTGGATTACTGTCTGTATCCTTAAGTTGTTTATTAGCTGAGTGGCTGGAACAATCATCTACCTTCTTTATATGTAAAATGGGGGGGGGGGGAGCTATCTAAATCAAAGCATTATTGTGAGGAAGGTGAGGAAGAAATGAGATTTTATGTGAAAGTGCTTTGTAAATCAACTTGAGTTTTTGTTTACTCCTTGGGAAAGGAGCTGAGTGTGTGTTGAAGTACCCTGCGATTAATAATTACTCGGTTAAAATGAGATTGTACATTTGAAATGATCACTTGTCTTACTCTTGTACCCCATCTACTAGTCATCAATATCAGAGTTCCTTCTTTCTCCTTTTTAAAATTAATCTTTGGAAACCATCGCCAGCAGCATTATGATCTTCCTTCTGATGGGTATGTTAACAGTAACGTCTATCTTTTAAGGGACATCTCACTGCTGAATTTTAGACAAGGCTTTAAATCACCTTGCTTGCTTCACAGACATTCAGTTAAAAAGGGAAAGGAGAAAAAAGTCAATATTGATGGGTAGTGGCAGATTTCTGTGTCATTTTGGACACATTCCAGTAAATGCTTGAGTGCCTTTCTCAGGGAGCCTGCGCTAGGCTTCAAGATACCTTCCTCCAGCAAGTTGAAATCTGGGTCCAGATTCAGAACATCTTTTTTTTTTTTTTTTTTTTTTAATGTATTTTAGATGAAGATTTACAGAGCAAACTAGTTTCTCATTAAACAATACACGTATTGTTTTTTAACAGTGGTTGCCAACCCCACGACATGTCAACACTCTCCCTTCTCGACCTTAGGTTTCCTATTACCAGCTTTCCTGTCCCCCTCCTGCCCTCTCGTCCTTGCCCCTGGCTGGTGTGCCCACTTAGTCTCGTTTTGTTTTATGGGCCTGTCTAATCGTTGGCTGAAGGGCGAACCTCAGGAGTGACTTCAGTACGCAGTTATAAGGGTGTCTGGGGGCCATATTCTCAGGGTTTCTCCAGTCTTTGTCAGGCCAGTAGGTCTGGTCTTTTTTTTGTGAGTTAGAATTTTGTTCAGAACATCTTTCAAAAGCCAGGAAGCTCACAAAATATTTTAGGATTGCCAGTTCTTTATCAAATCATGCAGTTAAATTTCATAAATTATGGAAAATAATCCTCTTATAACTTGCAGCAGAAAAGGAGGAGGCAGGAGAGAAACGTGAATGCCGCTGTGCCCCTCCCTCCTGGAGCTTCAGTCTAGTAATGGGAAAATGCACACAAATGTAAGTAGAAAGTGCATTTGAAAGGTGAATGTCTGAAAGCAGAATAGGGTTCTGGTCCCAAAGAGCTAAGAGTCAATAATTACAAAATCCTTTAGTACGATTTCTCAGGCCCAGGTGACCCGTGCCAGAGGTGAGAAACCACCTCACAGAGTAGGCGGGCATCGGACAACTTTGGACCTGGGCTGCCAGCAGCTGTCCATAGAGAGCTGGAACCAGGACTCTCCCCTCTCACGTCCCTCACTTGTCTTCTCTAGACTTTCAGAGAGGTCCAATGACATTGATGCCTGAATTTTAAACTCTAGAAGGTACCTAGTGACACAGCCATATAAGCCATTTCCATTATAAGGTTCGTTCTTGTGAGTTCTGTGAGTTGCAGTGAATTAGGGACCCAAAGATGGGAGGGAGAGTGCTGAGGGGAAAGGGAGTAGTTGATGTTAGAGCCGATGGAGTGGGACAGCAGCTTGGAAAAGTTGGACATTTGGGACATCTTTAACATCTGCCTCATAAGACTTTGTGCTGGTCCTTATAAAAGAAATTATTCATTTAGCTTAATAAATATTTGTTGAATAAATGGAGTTTATGTTATACAAATGCCTAGAATAAACAGCCTTTCCCAAATTAGGATAAAATTTGCCATCTAACTCAACCTTTCCAGCTATAAGTTCAAGTCCTCAAAGCTGGTGTTGCCACAATTTAGCACTTAATTACACATGGCCATGTATGCTTCATTACTTATTCCATGTGTGTGGTAGTCAGTCTCCAAAATGATTCTTACCGTCTGGTACTTACATTCGTGTTTAGTCCCCTTCCACACTGAATAAGGTTGACCTGTGTAACCACGAAGATATCACAAACATGATAGAGGCTAGATCATAAGAGACACTGTGGCTTCCACCTTGCTCTCCTCTAGATCACTCCTTTTGGAGGAAAACTGCTGTCATGTCAGAGACACTCAAGCAGCCCTGCAGAGAGGTCCATGTGGTGAGATTCTGAGGCCTCCTGCCAACAGCCAGAACTAACTTGCCAGCCATGTGGGTGAGCTATTTTGGAAGTGGGTCCTCTAGCCCTCTTCAAAACTTCAGATGACCACAGTCCAGGCTGGCATCTTGACTGCAACCTCATGAAACATCTTGTGCCAGAACTAAGCAGCTGCTAGATTTTTGACCCACAGAAACTGTGTGAGATAATAAGTGTTTATTGTTTTAATCCGCTAAAAAATTGGAGTAGTTTGTTACACAGTAATAGATAGCTAATACAATGTGTGATGGGCATGTCTCACCAAATAGATTATAAGTACCTTGAAGGAAAGAACCTTAGCTTTCATTTCTCACGGTGATTTACATAGTATTGAGCCAATATTAGGCTCAATAAATGAATTTTAATGCTTCACAATTACCTTCAAGTCAAGTCAACAAATATTTATTGAATGCCCTCTAGACATACTTGTCATAGCGACCCTATAGCTTATGAGTCAGAATTGACTTGATTGCAACGGGTTTGTTTTTTTGGTTGAGACATTCTTCTAATGACTAAGGAAAACAGTAACAAAAAGGGACAAAGTAAATTTGAGCTGGGAAGACAGGTAGTAATTTAAAAAAAAAGGAATAGACAAGGTCAGTAATGATATGAAGCTAAAAAGAAAAAAAAAACAGATAGGGAATGCTACTTTCTATATTTTGTATAAGGTATCAGGAAGACTTTTGAGCAGAGAGCTGTGCATGCATCTGGCACAGAGCTTCCAGGCAGAGGGAATGGCAAGTTCAAAGGCCATGAGACTGGAGAGGCTGTGCACATTCAACAAGATCACCATGGTTAAGACTGAGTTCACTGTTTCAGATTTTACTCATTAGTTAATTGAGTTTCTCACAAGTACAGCTTTACATTTGAATCTTTCTTGGTGGCTTCGGCCCCTCTGACCTACCCCCCTGTCTTAGTCATCTAGTGCTGCTGTAACAGAAATAACCACAGGAGGCCTTCAACAAACAGAAGTTTATTTTCTCGCAGTCTAGGAGGCTAGAAGACCAAATTCAGGACATCACCTCCAGGGGAAGCCTTTCTGTCTCTGTCAGCTCTGGAGGAAGGTCTTTGTCATCAGTCTTGCCCTGGACTAGGAGCTTCTCTGCCCAGGGACCCCAGGTCCAAAGGATGTGCTGTGTTCCTGGTACTTCTTTCTTGGTAGTATGAGGTCCCTCTGTCTCTCTGCTCTTTTCTCTCTTGGATATCTCGAAAGAGATTGACTTTAGACAAAATCTAATCTTGTAGATTGAGTCTACATAACTGCAGCTAATCCCATCTCATTACCATCATAGAGATAGGATTTACAACACACAGGAAAATCAGATCAGATGACAAAATAGTGGACAATCACACAACACTGGGAATCATAGCCTAGCCAAGTTGACAGATATTTTTGGGGGACACAGTTCAATCCATGATGCCCCCCTATCCTTTTTTCCTGAATTTGAACAGGGCACCAAATATTGGTCTACTTTTAGCAGACCTCCTTATGCAAATAGTCATTATATAAACGTATGAAATGGCTGATGAGTCAAAATAGGCTAGTGTTTGTAGCCAGTGTGAAGAATTAGAAATTTACTGACTGCAATCTTCCTTTTATTACTGCTGCTACTTAAAGCTTTCTGATTTCACTATAGCCATCACCAATAAATGGTATCACTTTTGTGTTTATACAAATATGTTTAAATGTCACTGATACTGCAGGAAAGAAACAGGCTCAATCAATATTTTATATGTAATAAGACACAGGGCCTCAAATCCATAAGAAAGTAGCTCTCCCAACAGAATTAGGAATAAAATTTTATTTCTTAAATGTTCCGTCATTCTGTGCTGTGAACTTTTCTTGTCTCTCTCTTGCTGAAACAAACAGACATCACAGGATCAAATATTCACTGAATAATGAGTTCTGCCTCGATCAGAGCATGTTGGTAATCATAGATAAATGAAATTGTGTTTGCATTTTACATACACTTGAACTTTGAAAATATTACATTTCCCCTCAGGTAAAGCAGTTTATCCTCACTTTAACAGGTAAACACCCCTCTGAGAGGCATAGTGTAGAGTTTAAACTCACATTTAATTTTTTAAATGATCATGTAAACAAGGTTTCCTGCATTGTTCTCCTGTGGCAGCAGCTGAGTTTCTCTACGAAGCTGAGCAATGTTCTTTCTCTTTTGCCCCCTTTTATGGCACAATCTTGGCAAATTGTTAAATTATTTTATTTCTGCTTTACTTCTGAAGAGTTGATTTCTTAGAGAGGGGAAACCTCTATGGGGAATGAGGGGGTAAAGAGAAGGAATCGAAGAGAGGAAGCCAGAAAGAAAGAAAAATCCTGTAGCTGGTGTGTGAATGTGTGTGTGTGTGTGTCTGTGTGTGTGTGTACGTGGGTGCACCCGTGTGCAAGAGAATAAAGAGATAATCACTGAGATATAACCAGAAAGGAAAAAGAGCAACTATTTAAAGATTATGATTTGTTTATGGGAAGAAAGAAGCGTATGTTACCAAAAAAATAATGATTAGTACTAAAGTAATTATGTGTTTTTCTCACTTAAATAAAAAATGAAAGCACTCAAATTATAAGAGGCACAATATTAGAGACCACTACAAGGAATTTCACTTAATAGCTAGTTTGCTTGGAAACCGACTACTGTACCTTTTTATCAAATTATTTTAAAATGTTTGAGGACCAGGCAGGTGCAGTGTCATTTATGACTGTTTTTCCTTCTCTAAATGCTTTTACTGCAGAGCATAGGTTAGGAAAACAATGAGTTCTTTAAATCTCTATCAGAATTTCTTTTATTAGCCTAGTCACCCGTAGGCAAGGGTATTTTTTAAATCTTTCTTTGATGCGTGTTTAATTCATATGAAGTATTTAAAATTCAGAGACACATGGTTATGGTAATAATTAACCGAAAATGTTTAATGGAAATCATCTAAATACATTTGCTAAACCTAAAGAAAATTACAGATTATTTTTCATGAGCTGCAATGCAGAAGGTAGCTTTATAAATTTGGTGCAAATGTAAACATGTGCTAAAGTCCACTTGTGTTGAATTGTCCAGTAGATATTTTATCACTGAGTTTAGGAAATTAAAACTATTTTTTTGCATTGGCGCACCCTCCGGAATTAGGCTTTCTAAGTAACAAGAACTTTAAATATTCCTCTTCCAGACACATGATTTTTTTCTTAACAGCAGTGTTAAGAGAATTTAGGGATGCTTTTACTGAAGAGAAATTTCTCGACAATTTTTCAAATATTTTAAGTGAAAAACAAGCAAGCAAACAAACCAAGGCAAAGCGGTAAGTCTTCACAAATATCTTCCTCCAGGGACTCCCTTTTCCTTTTAGAAACTGTCTATTTCAAGGGAAATTTAATCTGCGTGCTCCTGATTCATTTATACACCTCAGAGCCATTTCAAACACCAACACATCTTATGAGCCTTCTAATAAGCTTTTTCAAAGTTATTTTTTACTTGAACTAGAAAGTCAAGTTTTGCTGGCACTAAATGAAGCTCAGGATGAAGGAGAAAAAGTTCACTTAGAGCCCCCAGAGTTCAAGCTAAACAAGGTCAAAGCTATTCTTCCTGTCTTGAATGAGATTGAAGGAGAGAAATGTTCACTGTGTGATAGCTTTTTTTGAGCCAAACACTTAAAAAAGAACGTTTTCCTGTAACCATTAAATGTCTAAGACCTAACACAAATTCTATAGAAAGTAGAATTTTTAAAACTTGCTTGGTGTGTTTTTTTTATCTTTAGTTTTTTTTAATTTAAATTTTATTGTGCTTTAGTGAAAGTTTACAGCACAAATTAATTTCTCATTCAGAAGTTTATACACAAATTGTTTTGTGACATTGGTTGCGATTCCCCACAATGTATTAGCACTTTCCCTCTTTCCACCCTGGGTTCTCCTTGTCCATTTGTCCAGTTTTCCTGTCCCTTCCTGCCTTCTCATCTTTGCTTTTGAGCAGGTGTTGCCCATTTGGTCTCGTATACTTGACTGATCTAAGACACACGTTCTTCATGTGTGTTATTGTTTGTTTTATAGGCCTATCTAATCTTTGGTTGAAAGGTGCGTGGCTTCAGTTGAGTTAGCAGGGTGTCGAGGAGTCATAGTCTCAGGGTTTCCTCCAGTCTCTGTCAAACCAGTAAGTCTGGTCTTTCTTGTGTGAGTTTGAATTTTGTTTGGTGTTTTTCTCCCACTCTGTCTGGGACCCTCTGTTGTGATCCCTGTCAGAGCAGTTGGTGGTGGTAGCCAGGCACCATCTAATTCTTCTGGGCTTAGGCTGGTGGAGCCTGTGATTCTTGTGGTCCATTAGTTCTTTGGACTAATACTTTCCTTGTGTCTTTGGTTTTCTTCATTCTCCTTTGCACCGAACTGGATGAGACCAATAGATGTATCTTAGATGGCTGCTCGAAGGCTGTTAAGACCCTGGACACTACTCACCCAAGTAGGATGTAGAACATTTTCTTTATGAATTATGTTATGTGTTATGCCAGTTGACCTAGATGTCCCCCAAGACCATGGTCCCCAGCCCTCAGTCCCAGTAACTCAGTCCTTCAAAGTGTTTGGATGCATCTAGAAAGCTTCTATGGCTTTGCCTTGGTCAAGCTGTGCTGACTTCCACTATATTGTGTATTGTCTTTCCCTTCACCAAAGTTAACACTTGTCTACTATGTAGTTAGTGGTTTCCCCTCCCCACCCCTCCCCTCCCTCATAACCATCAAAGATTGTTTCTTTCTGTGTGTAAACTTTTTCTTTGGTTTTTATAATAGTCGTCTCATACAGTATTTGTCCTTTTGTAAATGACTTATTTCACTCAATAAGGCTCTCCAGATTCATCCATGTTGTGAGATGTTTCATGGATTGATCATTGTTCTTTATTGTTGCGTAGTATTCCACTGTGTGTATGTACCATAATTTGTTTATCCATTCCTCTGTTGATGGGCATCTAGGTTGTTTCTATCTTTTTGCTGTCGGGAATAATGCTACAATGAACATGAGTGTGCGTATGTTGATTCATGTAACGGCTCGTTTCTCTAGGATATATTCCTAGGAGTGAGATTACCGCATCATATAGTATTTCTATTTCTAGTTTTTAAAGTGGCACCATATCATTTTCCATAGTGGTTATACCATTTTACATTCCCACCAGCAGTGCATAAGAGTTCTAATCTCCCTGTAACCTCTCCAACATTTGGTATTTTCTTTTTTTGATTAGTGCCAGTAATGTCAGAGTGAGATAGTATCTCAATGTGGTTTTGAATTGCATTTCTCTCATGGCTAATGATCTCGAACATTTTCTCATGTCTGTAGCTGCCTGAATGTGTTCTTTGGTGAAGTGTCTGTTCATCTCCTTTTCCCATTTTTTAATCGATTATTTGTTATTTTGTTGTTGAGGTGTTGAAGTATTTTATAGATTTTAGAGATTAGATGCTTGTCGGATATATCGTAGCCCAAAATTTTTTCCCACTCTGTATGTTCTCTATTTACTCTTTTGGTGAAGACTTTTGATGAGCATAAGTATTTAATTTTTAGGAGCTCTCAGTTTTCTAGTTTATCTTCTGGAATTTGTGCATTGTTAGTTATGGTTTATATTCTATTACACCTTGTATTAGGGCCCCTAGTGTTGCCCCTATTTTTCCTTCCATGATCTTTATTGTTTCAGGTTTTACATTTAGGTCTTTAGTCCATTTTGAGTTAGTTTTTGTGTATGGTATGAGGTATGGATACCGTTTCATTTTTTTACAGATGGACATCCAGTTTTGCCAGCACCATTTGATAAAAAGACTGTCTTTCCCCCATTTAATGGACTTTGTTCCTTTGTCAAAGATCAGCTGATTGGTATATAGTTTAATAATTTTTTTTTATTTGTAGACAAAAATTTTTTAAAACACCTTTTTTTCTTTTTTAGTGTGTCTGTCTGTGTTGCTGATTGTCTTGTTTGAGGTTTCCCTGAAAACAGACAAAGATTTGAGGGAAGGTGGTTTATTTGAGCATGATGAGACACAACACTAGTATGGAAGTGGGGAAATGGGACAGGCAAGAGAAGAAGGGCACCATCGGTGTATTATCAAGCAAATCACCACTGCGGGCAGTTGGAGCTCAGTCCTGCTGGGGAACTCTGTGAGTCAGCATAGTACTCACACCTCAGAGCTGTCCTACCCAGAGGGTGAGGAAGCTAGGGTACTTATATACCAGTGGGAATCAACACAAAAGCAGTGGATTTGGTTTTTTTGGGTTTCCCATCAATCGTTGGTTAAGGGCTACTGCCACAGGGCAGGAATTCTCCAGTGCTCTGGCCTGCTGAGCATACCAGAATGCATCGATATGGTCAGGCCTGAGGTGATGTGTGATCCGTGGACAACATCTGCTACTCTGACACACAGTATTTTATATCAGAGTAACTACCATAGATGGTTTATGGTGGAGGATTAAGAAAAGCTTTTGTGTAAGTCAAGTGAGTTTATTAAAGCAAATTTTCAAGCAAAAGAAAATTTGCGACTGATGCAAAAGATGATTTGAAGGCCTTAACTAGTTAGTCTTAAAAACTAAATTCATTGTGTATTTTATCTTATGCTCTGTTTTCCTTTGCTGTTGTTTGTGTTGTTAACTGCCTTCAAGTTGGTCCCTGACTCATGGTGACCCCATGCACAAGGAGATCGGGCCATTGTTATCCATAGGGTTTTCACTGGATGACTTTTAGAACTAGGTCACCAAGCCTTTCTTCCTAGTCCGTCTAGTCTGGAAGCTCAACTGAAACCTATTTAGCACCATAGCAACTCACAAGCCTCCACTGCCAGATGGGTGGGGCTATGCTTGAGGTGCATTGGCCAGGAATCAAATCTGGTTCTCTGGTATAGAAGGTAAGAATTCTACCTCTGATATGTAGCTAACATTTATTGAACACTTATATGCTTGACACTGAGCTTAGTGCTTTGGCTTGTGTAACACATACAACCCTCACAACCACCCAGTGAGGTAGGAACTACTATTATTTGTGTTTTACAGGTAAGAAAGCTGATCCGTAGAAAGGTTCTGCAGCTTGTCTCAGGTCTCATAGCAGAGCAGTAATTTAAATTCAGTTTGGTCCAGAACTGTGGTCTTCAACACTATGTTCACACCTTATTGGATAACACAATGTACATCACCTACCCATTCTACATTTCTTCTTTTGGTATGTGAAGTCATGGCGATTACTTGCTGTATTAACATTTGTGACTAGTGATGGATTCAGAACCAGTGTGCCCAGCCCCACCTACTTCACAGGTACACGTTTGATTTAGGGCCTCAGCAGGCATTTGCAAAACTTAACAGTATTGGTGACTAGTGGTTGCTGAAGTGTACGTGCCAAGACTGCTCATTCTTCTGCTGATGGGATTTCTCAGTGACCTTTGGGATGATCCATTGTCTGAAGTGGGGCATCGGTACTTTTTTACAGCCACCTTGGTGAAAGAGTGATATGAGAAAGTCATATTTTGGAGCAAGCATTCTTTCTGTACCTTTTCCTTCACCAAGTTTTCAACCTTTGGGGAACCCATGGTATCTTGAAGTCAAGCTAAAAATAAAGTTACAGCACAGAAAAACACCTTTCAAGTCAAATAAAGGCTAAACACATGAGGGCTTTGAAAGATGTGGAAATAGCACACATGCATAGCAGATTGAAACGTTGTAGATGAGGCCGTCTCTTTATTGTCCCTTCGCATTTGAAAGAAGGCAAATCACTTTGGGTTCACTCACACGTAGAGCACAATTTAAATTTGTTCCATATGATATTTTATGACTAGAAACTGTTTAGTAATATGGTTAGCATATCTTTGCCTAAAATCGTAAGGTTGAAATACCACATCTTATAGCATATGTATTTATGTGTTTTAGGTGAAAAATTTGTTATATCCCCTAAAAAAGGGGGTGAGTCTGCAGAGAAGGTGTTGTAAGAAAAGTGGTATAATTTTTCAAAAGCTCTTAACTAAACAGCTTAAATGAGATAAGTCTATGTATTTGTTTTCCAGTTTGTATTAGGATAAATAAAAATCTGGTGTAAAGGGACTTTCATTTACATTTTTATGTACTTTTGCATCATTTTTTTTTAAACTTCACATCTTTAAAAATGTGAAATTGATAGTCAAAAGGTGTGTTGGTGTCAAATGTATTATTGGAAACAGAACTGAGTTAAACTGCAAAGACAGGGAAGTCAAAGTTGGAAATACCCATTAGTTCTTGTAAAAAAAGAACGTATTGTTACTTTAGAATGGCTACCAGGCCAAGATTAGTTCTATTTCCTAAAAAGAGAATAAGTGATCCCCCCAATGATAGAGTGGTGAGCTTTATCCAACCTGCAGGAGAGCTCTTTTTCAGGTATCGTTTCAAGACTCCATAATACGATGTAGGGAAAGAATAAAGAGATAAGTGCAAATAGTTGCTTTTCTAGAAGGGGAAATCACTCTAGCTATTACATTCTTAGAAAGAGCAAACAAAAATAAGGATAAACGAGACTTGGTGAAAGTAATTTTCTTGGATTTTCAGAAGGTGACGATAAGGTGTTTCCAAGTAAAGCCCGTGAAGATATCCACAGAATCCATGGACCGGGCTCAAGTCCTCACAAAATTAGCAAAGTGTCACAAAGCAGCTACCTTTTGGGGTTGAAAGGACCAGCTCCTGGCTTCTCCAAGGAAGCATCCTTTTCTAAGAGAACATACGTGCCCAGTGATGACATTTTTCAGATGATGATAAGCATCTAATTTAAGTGGGAAAATACTGGTTATGAGAAATTTCAGGAATGGATGAATAGGCATCAGAGATGACAACTACATTTTGTTCTTATTTTTCTTGATTACTGATGTTGTATTTGGAACTGGGTGACATGTTTAATAATTAGTAGTACAAGGAACAATCACATTGAGGAGCAATCACTCACAGTGGAAGACCTGGGAAAATGTGGTGGCCGTTTTCGGGGAAGCTTCCTGGCCCCTGAACACAAAGAGATTTATGTTCCCTGAGATTCTGCGCCACCCTCTCCAGCTATTTGTCCCTCCTCTGGAATTGGGAACTGGGACAGACACACAGAAATTGGGAGTTATTGAGGTTAATGGGAGCTGTTTATGAAAAGGCCCATAAATTTGAATACTGAGGCCACAAGATCTACACCAGTTCTTACGGTATCCACTAGCTATTGCTGCGTAACAAATCACCCCAAAACTCAGTGATTTAAAACAACCATTTATTATTAAAAAAATTATATATGCACACTTTTGTGGGTTGACCTCTGCTGGGCTCATTCATGTATCTTCAGGTTGGCTGTGGGGCTCTGATCTAGGCTCAGCTGGGCTCATTCATGTGTCTTTGGGTTGGCTGTGGGCTCGGATCTAGGCTCAGCTGGGCTGGGACAGCTCTACTCCATGTGTCTCTCATCTATCCTCTCCTGGGACAGAGGGCTATCTCAGGCATGTCCTTCTCATGGTGATGCCAGAGGTGCAAGAGAGCAAGCAGAAACCTGCAAGATCTCTTGAGGCCTAGGTTTGGAATTGGCATACCGTAATTTCTACTGCATTGTATTTAGCCAAAACAAGTTACATGGTTGAGTATGTATACAATGGTGGGGACATAGACTTTGTCTCTTTAGGGAGAGGAATGGCAAATTCACATAATACAGGGAGGAGTGAAAATTTGGGACCCTTAATATAATCTGTCATACTGATTTTGGAGAATATTGGTGGTATTGATTGTTTATCCCCCATTATCCATCTAATACCTTCACTTCTCCCCATCTCAGAAGTCACAACAGGAAGTGCATTTGAGATGGTTGCACTCCCAGTTCAGTCCATCAGCGTTGCCAGAGGAATGAGCTCTACAGTGTCCTGGTTTAAGATCCAATTCTCATGGCCCTGGCATTAGATAGAGAAGGCACAGAAGAATGAATCAAAACCTGATTTATTTACACTGACAGGTCACTGGGCCACGGGGAGGAAGAACAGGTCTCCTGTAGCCCAGGACACCTCAAACCAAATGCTTGGATTTTGATATTTATTTAAATTCCAAAATTCCTCCTTTAACTCCAAGTTTCTCCCTTGTATCTTCTTTGGGGACGTCTCTACCTCTGGACATTCCTGCAGTGCTGAAGTGCTACTTCCATTCTCAAATTAGGCTTTTACAGCCACCTCCTGGTATCACTATGTCATTATGGGGGTGGTTTGCTTTTCTGGAACTCCTTACTTGGTGGCTTCCCAGGGCTGAAGATTACAATGGAATATTCCTCATTAAAGCCAGCTCTAGCTGGCCAGAGGAACGGACACCTTTTTCTAATTTGCATACAGGTGCATATAGGTCAATACCCCATTGCCACTGAGTC
Source organism: Dugong dugon (assembly GCA_030035585.1). NCBI lineage: Eukaryota > Metazoa > Chordata > Mammalia > Sirenia > Dugongidae > Dugong > Dugong dugon. The sequence continues at coordinate 11,129,701 of CM057480.1, read as the reverse complement.
AATTCTGACTCATTGCCACCCAATAGGACAGAGTAGAACTGCTCCATAGGGTTTCCAAAGCTGCCATCTTTGCAGAAGCAGACTGCCACATCTTTCTCCCACAGAGTGGTTGGTAGGTTTGAACTGCCGACCTTTTGGTGAGCAGCTGAGCCCTTAACCACTGCGCCACCAGGGCTCCTTCATATGGGTCAATAGTAGTCCTGGATTTCTCAGTTCATTCTTGGTGATAATCTTAATGCTGGTTGATTTTCTTCCAAGTACGTGCAAACCATAGATACTTTTGTAGTTAAACTTATTCAAAGAGACACCTTTTACATTCTAATATAACTTGTAGTCACAGCTTGCCTTAAATTGACCTACTTTTCTCCCCCCGCCCCCCACTCTCCTTGTATTTTGGTGCAAGACTATTACCCCTCAGAATGTTAAGTCTACTTATTTCTCAAGAACTACTTAAACTTGAGCATGCTAGTGTATTTTATTTTCAATGTTACTGCCCATCACTAGCGGATACAGGTTCTGGTTGCTTGTCTGCAAAAGGGCCTTAACTAATACATTAGCCACAGAAAGTGCACAAAGAAACACCAGGATTGTTTAATCGACATGGCAGCTTGATCTGCAGAAGTTAAAGGAAAGAAAAACAAAAAAGCCAAAGTAGCCTTGGCTATTTTAGCAGCATCAGGCAATTATGGAATCCACTGCAATAAATGTCCAACGTTAAAGGCACGCATAAAGTTTAATTTGCATCCTGAATATTCTCATGTGTTCACTGAAAATGCAAAGCAGGCTCTGCCGGATGTGAGCGGCTAAATTGCAGTGCATTTCAGGATTTCTTTGGTTCGTGCAAAGGCAGGAGGAGAATGGCTTGCTGGGTGTGTGGTGGGCCTCCACCTTTGCGTCCTTCTGCAGGGCACACGGAGCATCGAAGCAGATGGTCCTTCTAAGCTACCCTTGGAGGAGGTAGAGCCACCAGATGGTCTGATGTAAGTCGTGACTGGGCCGCACTGCAGCCAATCGGATTATCTGGGTCATTGTAGGGATTAATGTAGATGGCCAGAAGATTGATTAGGTTGCTGTGATTGGAACCTGCTGGTAGGAGGATGAAAATGATTGAGCCAATTGTGCCAAATGTATGTTGTTCCAAGTCTCCCAGTGAGGAACTCAGCTGGCATTGTGCATTGATACTGAAATTGAGTGAGGATCTCCTTGCTAGAGAAATAAAACATATAGGAAACTATCTCCAGATTAACGAAATGTATAGGAATCCCACTATACTAAACAGTTCTAAGCCCATAATACTTTCTCCTGGCTATCTCACGCTTACTATCGTAAGTCCGTCAGCTGGGCCAGGAAGGGAGGCTAGGGCTCTGACTTATGCTGATAAACTTCTCTGCCTGCTGATGTGGATCTCCTGCTCCTCTTCTTTCTGTTCCTGAGCACCTTCCACAGGTCATGGTGTCCCATGAACCCATGTGGGAGCGACCTGTTGTCAATTGCCTAGCTTGTGTAACTAGGGGTGTCCTTCGAGGATGTCTGCCTGCCCCACATCTAACTGCCCTATCACAGCCACCAGCATGGTGGACATCAGACTTAGAGAATCAGCAAATTCTTTTTTAGTGAAATAAGGTGGAATTTTAGGATACCAGGAGAGAGAGAGAGAGAGAAAGGCCAGAAGTGTTTCACTGCCCTTTATTCTGTAAAAATACAATGCCAAGCCCAACACAAACATGACCCCACTAGAAGGTGAGGATCTTCAGTTGTCTAATGCTCCAGAACCCCAAGACTGGCTTGGTCCCTTCCTTCTTGCCTGTGGGAGGGCGAGAGAGAGGAAGAATGTTGCCCCATACCTGCAGTTGAGCCTCTTGGGCACTATGGTTGACATTTCAAAGAGGGAGTTGTCCTGACCCCTTCTATTGCATTACTGAGGCCAGGGCTGAGGATCATCTGTCACCTCAGTTGAGATGCTGATGAGCAAGGATCTTTAAATTTTCACCTCAATTCCTTAGTAAGTGAGTTAACATAATTTTTAAACAAAGAGGATTTTTTTTTAAGCAAGGAATTTTATTACACCCACGAATCAACAAACCCAAAAATAAATCCCTATGTAAATGAATGTATGACACACACGAAACAATTTAACATTGTTTTACTGTGACTATACGGATCAGAGAAAAACAAAGTAGGGAGAAGAAAATAAAAATCATCCATAATCTCCCACTTTGGTTTTTGTATATTTTCTTTTAATTTCTCTGTGTGTATGTGAATAACTTTATAAAAATTGAATCATTGGAATAAATGTATATGTATATGTGTGGAATATATAATACATATATATAGTCCAATGATCCCATACACACATACATACAGTATACATGTAGGTATGCTTTTCCATTTAACATTAAACGATGGTCTTTCCCCCACATCATTAATAGTTGTGAAAATATAACTTTGATGACTGCACTATCATTTTCATAAACTTTTCCTGTTGTTTTGTTTATAATAGGTAACAAGCTTTATACTCATAAATGATATTACGTGAACACCAACTTATATAAATGTAAGTGTATATATCTATTTCCTTAAGTTTCTAGCGGTTTAATTGTGGGGTAAAATAATACTAACTAAATTTATATTGTAGGAGTATAAGTGGGAGCAAGGTGGTACTAAAAACAGTGCATATATCATAGGGGGAAGGGGCCCTAGTGGCGCAAGGGGTAACCCTTTGCTGCTAACTGAAAGGTCAGTGGTTCCAACCCATCAGCCACATTGCGGGAGAAAGGCCTGGCCATGTGCTCCCTTAAAGATTACAGCCAAGATAACCCTCTGGGGCAGTTCTACTGTGTTATATGGGGTTGCTATGAGTCAGTATCGACTCGATGGCGCCCAACATCAACAACCACATGTCATAGGGAGCTGCCTGTAACACGTCTAAAACAGTGTCTGACACATAAAAATAGTAAATGCAGGCTGTCATCTTTATCATCATTACCACCACCCATATACCTGGATTCCTGTTTTGTGTTTGTATATCAGTCCAGGTGTGAATCTCAGCTTCTTTCGTGATTTCAACAAAATCCCACACACACAAACGTTTGCAAAGCACAGTAAATTTTACAGAATCTTTATTGCAGGGTAGGGATAGGAGGTTATGAAATAGGATTTCATATCATGGCTTTTCAAACAACTTCCAGTCAAAGAAACTTCAAGTCAGACTTGCTTGTTCTCAAACATTCTTCTGCCGTGTACCACTGGGCACTCCTGCTGTTGCTTTCGCTTGTGTGGAGCCCACCTCACGCCTTTGGTGACGGCTCTCTCCTTCCCTCCTCTCATCCTCTTCTTCTCTCGCTCTTCCCAAGTACAAAACCTACTTTTTCTTATTTTGTCCTGTAGAAAGAGCATTTTGGCCATGGCTTTGTTACTTGAACTATAGCATTGGTTCTCAACCCATTGCCATCGAATCGATTCCGACTCATAGCGACCCTGTAGGACAGATTAGAACCGCCCCATTGGGTTTCCAAGGAGCGGCTGGTGGGTTCGAACTGCTGACCTTTTGTTTAGCAGCTGAGCTCTTAACCACTGCGACACCAGGGCTCCACTGGTTCTCAACCAGGGGCAATTTCGGCCCCAAGGAGACATTTGGCAAGGCCTGGAGACATTTTCGGTTGTCACAACTGATGGAGGGGGGTTGCTGCTGGCATCTAGCGGATAATAAAGGACAGGCATGCTGCTCTAAACATCCTGAAACACATAGGACAACCCCCACAACAGAGAGTTATTCAGACCAAAATGTTCATAGTGCTGAGGCTTTACCCCAGTTGGCTTGTCCAGGTAGTTTTCCAAGGAAAGACAGTTCTTTCCCCAAGAAAAACTTTGATACTGCTGTTAAGGTAATATATTGTCACTTCGGTACAAATAGAAGGTATGACTTTTCCTGCCCTGTGATGCAGGACATGCCCCAACAACTTAGCTCTTGGATTAGCTTCTAGAGCTTCACTGTCTACTACAATGGCTATTTGACACATGAGGTTATTAAATTAATAAACTTTTTAAAAAATCCACTTCCTCAGTCATACCAGCCACATTTCAAGGGACTGCCACATGCGGGGAGTCACTGGATAGTTTAAATGGTTAATGTTCTTGGCTACGAACCAAAAGTTGGGAGGTTCGAGTCCACCCAGAGGTGCCTCGAAAGAGAGGCCTGGTGATCTACTTAAAAAAATCAGCCATGAAAACCCTACGGAGCACAGTCCTACTCTGACACACCTGGGGTGGCCATGATTTGGAATCCACTCTAAGTAGCCACATGTGGCTCCCAGAATGGACAGTACAGATATAGACTATTTCCATCACTCCCAGAAATTCTATTGGACAGCACCGTATAGAGCTTCTGACACATCTTTCTTGTCTTTTTCCTAGATTGTTCAGATCTGCAGACTGCGTTCTTACTGATCCAGTCAACACACCATGACAGGTCTCAGCCCCAGCACCAGAGCCAGCTTGAAGTGGTTCTTTGGGAAAGGTATTCAGCCTCAGGAATGCAGAGAGTAATTCAAACATGCTTAGGTCTTTTGAAAGAAATTGTAAACACCTTCAGGACTGAGACCTTTTCTTTTGTAAAGATCCACACACATAGAACGGTGCCTGGCACATGGTAAGCACTTAATAAGTAATTGTGGAATGAGTAAGTAGGTGATTTAGTTCATCTATATAGATGCTAACAAGTCACAGATCGGGTTGTTGGCACATATCTTGTATCCTGGGCACTCCTGGACTAATCAGTGTTGGCCGTCATGTTGGTTTCACGTAGCTGAAAACTACATGGCCGGGTGGAGTGATAAGCAGACTATGGAAGTCTGCCTTAGAAGACTTGATTCCTGTCTCTGACCAGCTAGGTGGCTTTGGTCAGTTGCTTGAGTGCTTAACCTCCATGAGCCTCAGTTTTGTCCTCTGTAAAATGGGGATTTAATTGTTGGCTTATCTACCCCGTGGGTTTTTGCGAGGTTCAAAGGAGACAGCATATGTGATTGCACTTTGTAAAATATAGACACCAGTAGTTCTTATTATCATTGTAACACACTATCAACAGTTCTGGTCAGAATTAAGAGGAACTGTATATTTCTTCCCCCTATAGAACTCTAGCTTTCAAATTCATGATGACATTTGTTTATCTTGCTATTGAAAAGATTTTTTGGTGACCTTGAGCTCATCCCTTAATTCTCTCTCTCAGTTTCTTTATTAAAAAAAAAAAAAGAACCTAGTTCACAGGGTTTTGCTAAGAAAGAGCTAATGAATTTCAGATGCTAAAATGCTAAGCGATGACAACAGTCTACTCTCAGGGGTGCAGTAGCATTGAATTCCACTGCGTCAGTCTTTCCCAGTTTCTTCATAGCTTGGTATTTACTGTCACACCTGATGACATCCTGGTCTCTTCTTCAGAGAGTGGTATCACAGAAGGTAACAGTTTGGCATTATCCACTGAGCTGATTTTGAGTTTCCAAAGAGGGTTTAAAAGCAAGATCAGCTGGTTCTAGTCATAGCAGATATTCCAGTTGAAACACGCTTTTCGGAAATGGCTGTTACATCTACATCCTCATTAAAATTTATCATCTGCAGCTGTCTTCCTTCCTGCCTTTCCTTCCTCCCTCCCTCCCTCCCTCCTTCCCTCTTTCCTTCCTTCTCTTTCCCCCTCTCTCCATCTGTCCAAGTTTAGGGTTTTCAACTATAAGACTTCCAAGTTTTTGGCAGTACTCCTGCAGAATATATTTCCAACCCATTTATCTGACCAAAATGTTTTCTATTTCACTTTATTCCTATTCTATCCACCTTCCAGGAGCCCTGGTGTTACAATGTTTAAGAGCTCAGGCTGCTAACCAAAAGGTAGGCCGTTGGAATCCACCAGGCGCTCCTTGGAAACCCTACGGGGCAGTTCTACTCTGCCCTACAGGGTTGCTATGAGTTGGAATCAACTCGATGGCAACAAGTTTGGTCTGGTTTTGGTATCCACCTTCGAAAGTTCATTTCTTTCTTCTCTTCTTCCCCGAAACTTCTGGGACTACCGCTGCCTACTCAGACTTTTTTTTTTACTTCTCTGCAGTGAGAGAATGGTAGAAACTAAGGGTTGGAAGAGACCTAAAGGATCCTCTAGCCAAAATCACTCCACAGTGCTTGAATCAGTGCCAACTGTTTGTTCAACCTGTGCTTGACCAAACTAACATAATACCCTTTCTCTCAGAGTTAATAACATTTTTTAAGTTATTTTGTAACTTATTCTTCACCACATCCCCCACCACAGTGAGGCTATGGACAGTGGTAGGTTATTTATTCATTCTTGATCTCTTTTAATCGTTAACATGGCGCTAGGTATTTGTATCAGTTAGAATTGCTTTTGGCTGCGTGTACCAGGAAACTGAATGAAGTTGAATTAAACAAATAGGGTTTTATTTTCCTCCCATAACAAGAAGTTTGGGAAATGGGCCATTGCCAGTATTGGTTCAGTGTTTCAATGATGTGAGGGCCAGGAAGAGCTTTGTGTGGATCTCTTTGCTGCAGCTCCAGATGTGATGATCACATTCAAGCAGCAGGAGGGGAAAAGGATGTGGCAGTCACATCTATCACTTTTAACCAGGATAGCAACAGCTTCTCCAGAAAATTTCTATCAGTTCTCTGCTTACATCTCATTGGCTGGAAATGACCACATCACTCCCTTCTAGCTGCAAATTGGCTGGAAAAACTAAAAATAGGATTGTTGTAATTGGTTTATCCAAATAGTGATCCCTCTTCTGGGGCTAGGCTTATTCCTTCTCCCCAAAATATTTGGTTCTGTTAGCCAGGACGGAAAGGAGAAGGGCTATTGGGAGGCTACTGCCATAGGCCGCATTCTTCCAGAAGCAGATCATGATACAAGATAGTGAGTAAAAGGAGTGTGTTTAGGAGACGACCCCAGGAAGCGTCAGCAGGAGAGTGGGGATGCGAGACAAGAATGGGAAAAAGCCAGTGCAGCATTGCTAATTGGCAGAATAGCGCCGCACACATCAGGGGCTCAGTCCTTTTCAGGACGTCAGGAAGACAGCACAGGCCGTGTCTCAGGGCTGTCCCAGCTGAGGGACATCCCCATCCATCACTGGCTGAGAGCTTCTCCCAGGGACATTAACTCCCACTCCTCCTCCTGCCCATGTGTAAACTAAGCATCTCCTCAGGCAGAGAGTCTCTGATGCATGTAATAGGAAGCCCTCCGTCCACTCGGGAATGGTGTGCCAAGGTCTCCATCCTGGGCACCGAATGTCTGCTAAACTGCCATCAGTGCCTGTCACAGGACTTGAGAGGTGCTCAGTAAATACTCTAATTCAGTGAACATTTATTGAGTGCCTACTACTTGCCAAGTACTGTGCAAGATATTTACTAATTGATTTATTCTCTGAGGGACTTTCTTGATATAAACGAAAACTGCATTTTGTTCCTAGATCTCGATAAATTGTATAATGCACTTTCCCCACTGCTGTGACCCCTCCCCGTTCCCTATTCAATATTGGCGTGTAAACTTCTTGTTCCTATCAGAGCAATCAGTCAGTCCTGGAACATCCTGTCACTGCATATAGTGTAGTTCTTAGGAAACAAGCTGTTTTATTTAATGACATGTTTAGTGTTTCAGAGTTCTACTTTCTCCTTAAAAACAGACATTTAACTGGTCTCACTCCTTCAGAAGCAAGGGAGAATGAGGAAAACAAGATACCAGGGAAAGATTAGTCCAAGGGACTGGTGGACCACAACTGCTGTGGCCTCTGCCAGACTGAGTCCAGTACAACTAGATGGTGCTTGGCTACCACCAGTGACTGCTCTGACAGGGATTACAACACAGGGTCCTGGACAGAGCTGGAGGGAGGTGTAGAACAAAATTTTAACTCATTAGAAAAGACCAGACTTGCTGGCCTGACAGAGACTGGAGACACGCCGAGAGTGTGGACCCCGGACACCCTTTTAGCTCAGTAATTAAGTCACTCCCGATGTTCACCCTTCAGCAAAGGATTGGACAGGCCCATAAAACAAAATGAGACTAATGGGGCACAAGAGCCCAGGGACAAGGACTGGAAGGCAGGAGGGGACAGGAAGGCTGGTAATGAGGAACCCAAGGGTGAGAAGAGAGATTGTTGACGTGTCGTGGAGTTGTTAACCAATGTAATAAAACAATATGTGTACTAACTGTTTAATGAGAAACTATTTGTTCTGTAAACCTTCATCTAAAGTACAATAAAAAAATTTAAAAAAAACCCAGACATTTACTAAATAGTCCATCAGTTGTTTGAAAGAATGAATGCTTCTTATTATTCTTAAGTGGTGATTTACTGACATAGGCTATCTGACATTATAACCATCTTTGTTCTTTTCTTAATAATTAAATTCTGGAAGTGACTGTCATGCATCCAGGCCTTGACTTCAAACCTCCCTAACGGAGCTACTCTTAGGTACCTGCTGCAGCATGACTGGCTGTCAAGTTCTTTCACTTCCTTCTTTCTTTGGTTCCATCCTCCTGCTCTCTCTGACCACTGTCTTAGTGGGTATTGCAGTGGACATTGATGCCTCCCTAGCATCTCTCCCACCCCTTTCTATTGTGGTAGGCATGTGGTTCGGTAGGATTGACGATTAACCCCAGATCCAAGGGAAGGACCTGATTGGCCTACATCAACCATACTCTGGCATTTTCCTGGTTAGGATGATACTTTATGGGAGAGTATATAACATAATTTATTCCAAGGATGACAAAGCTGACACAATGTAGAACGATAGACCCAAAGGAGTTGTAGTGAAATAAAAGTCAGCGCCCAGAGAAAACTGTCTAAAACTATATTGTTTCTAGACATTTTGGTTCCGTGGACCAATACATTTCCACTGGTGTTAAAACAGTTTGAGTTGGTTTTCTGTTACTTGCAGCCCAAAGCATCTTTACTGAAAAGAATAGATAGTACTTCCTTTCTGGTTCCAACCTTGAATTGTCCCTAAATTTCACTGCTGATCCCCTTTTTGTTTCTCCAGGTTCCAACTCTGACTTTCAGTTGTCCAATAACCATGGCTCAGCCTGCCAATGTCTTCCAGCAGTCATCCAGCTTACCAAGAACTTTGTAGACATGGAAAACTACCATAAGACGTATATAACTATGTCCTGCAGTAGTGAGTATCTTTCAACTATAAGCTCCAAAAAAGTTGCTTTGTTATAAATTCTATAAAAACTGTCAGACAAGAAAATGTTTTAAAAAAGCCTAGCTCTTGGATTGGTGTTCAGGGTCATTAATCCTCCTCCTGCAAACCAACATTTATTTATAAATGGTAATTAGTTGTGAAACCTGGGAGGTATAATTTGCAGCAAATTATATTTAGTGTAGTTCACATTGTGTAGATCTCTGAGGGAGAAGTCATTTTCATTCACAACATCCTGTCAAGTGCAAGTCTACACCTTCAGCGCAACAGCTGTTCTTCAATGCAGGTCATGTGGCAGGAGAGGAAAGAGCCTTACCTGACCATATGAGAGAACAGGCTCTCGGAGGGATTTCGTCAAAGGAGAAGTTTGAAGAATCAGAGTAGGCTATTCAGAGAGATTAGGGGACATATTTCTTTGGAGATTCTTAAAAATAGAACAGATACTCATTGACTGGACATGATTTAAGTGAAGATTTGCTTAAAAACAATGGAAAATGGAGACTTTGGATGTCTGCACCTTGACATAAAGAAGCATATATTTAGTTTTATGACAAAAGAATGAGTAACTTGCAGAATGAGTAACACTGTAAACTTAGAAGCAAAAACTTGCACCATGTTGAAGTGATAGGTCTTTTCTTTTATCCCCTGAAAAAGAATCCATAGAATTTGTTGGCCTGTGACATTCCAATGCATAGCTGATGGTAAAACAGGTCAGCTTTGGGTGAAATCTGACTAAATGTCACAGAGATTTTGCTCTTACCTTGACCGTCTTTTGAAATCTGGCTTGTACTCACACATGATCAGAAGATATTTATAGTCTGCTCAGTGATCTTGGAACTCTTAATTTAGAAGTAATAGGTACATCTAATGACTCACCCAGTCCTGTTGGTTACACCTTCTAATGCTCTCTAGAGCCCAGCCCCTCTGTTCTGTGCCCACTATCTTACTCAAAATCTTGTTTCTTGCTTCGGTTACTGCTATGGTGTCCCACTTGTTTCCCTTGCCCTCTAGTCTTACCATTACCCATAGGGTTGTCATAGAAATCTCCCATTTCTTCTTATCTTCATCTTAAAACACCACCATCATTCCTCTACGGTATGTATGGTCTAAGATGGAACTCCTTAGCATAGCATAGAATCCTTTCAGGATCTGGCTCCAGGCAACCCTTTCATCTGACCCCTCTCATTTCTCCTTTTCTCACTTAGGGTCCCTGCCATGTGCCATGTTAGTCTCCTCCTCCGTGCCTCTGTGCCCGTTGTTCTTTCTACCTTGACTAGTGTACTTCCTCCCTTTATTATTATTAATGTCTCCCCATTTTTCCAGATTCAGCCCAGTGATTGTCCCCTTCATGACTGAGTGAGATGTCCCCATGGGTTCCCAAAGCACCTTGTGCTGACATGTATTACACCACTTACCTCGCTGTATTGAATTTGTCTGCTTCTTTGTTTACCACCTGAGCTCCTGGAGGACTAGGACTATGTCTTGCATCTTTCTTAGTGTCTGGCACAGGTGCTCAAGAAAAGTTTGTAAAACAAATGGATGAATGAATGAGGTAGGTATTATGCTTTATTTGCTCTCTTAGGCAAGAAGAAATGAATGAGTTAGGCTCCCTATACGCTCCACAGGAGTTTGGACTGTGGTTGGGCAAAAGTCCTGCCCTTGTAAGAAGACCATAGCTAGATCTGATTTGATTTGTTAATCAAAATCTACTCCTCTGACTTCCTGAGCTACACAACAAGCACAGTGCCATGGAGCTCTACCATTCAAGCATACTGAAGCACGACCAAGCCCATAGGGCTTGTCCAACCCACCCAGCAGGTCACCTCATTTAATACATAGTTCCTGTGCACTCTGGAGTTTGGGACAGGCAGGTGAGGGCTGGAAATTGGGGCAGAAACGTTCTTTGCCCGTGTGTCCTACAATATACCCAAACTAGAATACTCTGTATGAGATGAAAATGTTTCAAGGGCTCTTTTGAGAATGGATTCATGAACATTTTAAGTGTGTGATTCACATGAAGTTTACTATATTAATCCAATGTGCCTTTATAATGTGTTAAGTAAGAGCTTTATGTGAATTTTATCATTTAATTAATCCTCATAACAACACAAAAGTGTTAAGAACTATCATCCCCATTTTACAGATGAGAAAATTGAGGTACAGAGGTATTAAATAATATAAGTAACTTTCCAAAGTCATACATTTACTGGTGGTGGAGTTAGGAGTTGAAATTATGTTTGTCACACCTTAGAGATTTGCACTCTTAATTAACCAGCTCTCAGCAGCTTAGCCAGTAGGGAAAGCAACATGTGCACATTTTCAGTTCTTTTTATTGATACTGTGTCAACAAAAGCATATGAAGTTTTAACTATATAAACAAGCTAGCAAGATGTGAAGCATCAAATATTTAAAACTAAGAATCTGGACTATAAGTAAATATGTAGGGAAAATATTATTCTCCTAGTGGTGCGAGGCAGAGGTTATTATCCACAGTGGAATAGGTGAAAAAAGCTGAGATCAGAAAGAGGGGTGGGGTGGGTTGTCCAAGGTCATATAGTGAGTGGCTGAGGTGAGATCTGAATGAAGGGCCCTTGTGATCATTAAGGTTATGTGTCAGTTTGGCTGGGCCATGATTCTCAGTGGTTTGGCAGTTGTGATGTGCAGTTGTGATGTAGTTTGGCAGTTGTATGATGATGTGATCACTTCCATGATGAGATTTGATATAATGTGATCACCTCCATGATGGGATCTGCTGTGAGTTGCCACTCAGTTGAGAGGGAGTTTCCTTGGGGGTGTAGCCTGTGTCGAATATGAGTGGACTCTATGGCAAGGCTTGTGGGCTTTTGCTCACTCTGGATCCTACAGCTGGCTCCTGTTCTTCTGACCTGTGGTTCCTGGGACTTGAACTAGCAGCTCACCTGCAGTCTTGCCTGCCGATCTTGGGGTTCGTCAGTCTTCGCAGCCTGTGAGCAAGAGCCCTGCTGTCTGACCTGCTGATCTTGGGTTCGCCAGCCCCTGCGGCTACGTTAATCAGGAGAAGCCTCCAGCTTGACCTACAGATTGGGGACGTTCCAGCCTCTACAACCACGTGAGCCATTTCCTTGATATAAATCTCTTTAAACAGATATTTATATGCTGTGCTACTTTTGCTTCTCTAGAAAACCCAGCCTAAGATAGCCATCCTACCCTAAAATCCCCACTGGGCCTCAGCTACTGGGTGCTTATTTAAACTTGTCATGGAAACACAGAGTAGCAATGGACTTAATGCCAGAAAACTGGCTTGTTAGTCACCATATGACTAGAAGAAGACGTGGCTGAGTCAACAGTTTTTGCCACTCAAAGAACACCTGCTATGTTATTAAGATGAGCTACCTGAGTGAATCAGTTGAGTCCAACTGGAAACCAGACACCACTGTAGACTTTCAAACAGAAGGGATCAGGATAGAAAAAACCTGGATGCACAGGGGATGGAAGTGCTGCAAGGTCAGAGGATGGTGGGTACCCAGAGTTCAGTAAAAGCAGGAGGCTCTTCCTATCCCCAGGGCAGGAAGGTCACAGGGGGCAAGGTGTAACACCCCAATCCCAGAATCTGAGGCCATTTGGTGGGCACTAGAACCACCTGGGGGAGGGGAGGGACTGTTGCCCAGTGGGACCTGGGGCCACTGAGGGAGGGGGTGTCTGGTGGGAGCTGGAGCCATGGAGGAAATCCAGCTGAGGCAGAGGGATGGGGAACGAAACACCCCAGCTTCTCAGCTCCTCGCACCCTTCTGGCTTCCACCAGTACATCCCACTGACTTAACCCTTTCAAGACCCAATTATTTTCTGCTTTGAATTTTTTGTTGATACTGTGTGTTTTCATTAATGGAATGCATACTGAATCATTGAGTGTGTTTGAATTTTTGATGGGTACTCTGGATTTTTTTCTTTCCTCATCCCACTAATCCTACCATCAGAGTCCAAAGGGACATATGTGTCCCACTCATTCTACCCCCTCCCCAGGGTCCAGTAGGACATATGTATCCCAAATAACTTTTTATCAAAATCCATATTTTTCATACTAAAAACTGATTCAGCACCACCTCATACCATCCCCTGTAAAAACACTAATTTGTGGCATACACCCATGTTTCCCATTTCAAACTGTTATACGGGTCTCTGCCTGCATGCAGCACGTACTGTCTATGGGAGAGTCGCTTCACAATAAATCCCAGAGGTGGAAAAAGTGTGTAGTCACTATCTGCACCAGGGGTCTTGCTAAACTACCCAGAGACCCTAGCAAGGGAGCCTGGAAATGGAGTTTCCTGTGGTACAGAGCAGAGCAGGGGACACAACGAACAGTGGATAATGGATGAGAGTCAATTGGCAAAACACCAGCATGCTAGGCTGTGGAAGATTTCTTTCCCTCTCGTCTAAAAAGCTCTTTCAAATTCCTACAGAGAATTAAAAAAAAAAAAAAAAAAAACCTTTCTAGATTGACTTTCAAACACTACAATGATCAGTGATACTGGTTAATCTCAATTAAATTAATTTACTTTCTATAGGTTGAATGCAACCAGTAAGTGTCTACAGAGAAATGTATTTGAACAGAGGATTAGCTTTGGGTATCATTTAATGTTTTAGAGACCATCTCATGTCAGACCAACTAAAGCTAAATCATACTGTTTCGTTTTGATTATTGTTTGTTGTAAGCTCTGATGGAATAAAACTCTGACTGTTCCTTTAAACTTGGATCAGACTTCACTTCCTTTTTCTCTGGCTTCTTTCCCCTGCCCTCACTCACCTCCAATCCAGGTAAGCATTTCTTTTCTTTGCAACCTCAGCACCTGAGTTTACTTGTAGCACAATACTTCACAACAATTACAACTTTTAATTTGTCTATTCTCTCCACGTAGGATTGTAAACTATTTGAGAGCAAAGACGGTATATGGATATATATTTTTCCCATACATATATGTGTGTGTATGTATTACAGGTAGTCCCCAATTTATGACGTATTTAAGTTACCATGAACTGCACTTTCTGGGTTTTTTTTGTGCGTATTATCATTAGTAATATGTACTACATACAGTGCTGCAGCATGTAATTTGCTGATGTTATCATTCTCAGATGTTCACTCACAGATGTTCAAAGATCGAATTTATAAAGATACTGATAATAAAAGGCAATAAAAAAAAAGAAGTATCCAACCTATGTCAGAACCAACTTATGACTGAGTCATCAGAATAGAACCCTGTCATAAGTTGGGGACTACTTGTATTTTATCTCCATCACTAATAAATTTGCATTGAGTATATCTGCTGTAAAATACCTCTTTAAAGTCTTAAAAAGCAAAGATGTCACTTTGAAGACTAAGGTACACCTGACCCAAGCTATGATATTTTTAATCGCCTCATATGCATGCAAAAGCTGGACAATGAATAATGAAGACTGAAGAAGAATAGATGCCTTTGAATTGCGATGTTGGTGAAGAATATTGAATATACCATGGACTGCCAGAAGAACGATTAAGTCTATCTTGGAAGAAGTACAGCCACAGTGCTCCTCGGAAGCAAGGATAGCGAGACTTTGGACATGTTATCAGGAGGGACCAATCCCTGGAGAAGGACGTCATGCTTTGTAAAGTAGAGGGTCAGCAATAAGGAGGAAGACCCTGGATGAGATGGATTGACACAGTGGCTGCATCAGTGGGCTCAAACATAACAGTTATGGGGATGGTACATGACATAGGGTCGCTGTGAGTCGGAACCAATTCAATGACACCTAACAACAAAAACAATAACTTACCAGCACAGGGCCAGATACACAGCTGTTGTTGGGTGCCAGCTGAGTTGAATCTGATTCATAACAACCCTATATGACAGAGTAGAACTGCCCCGTATGGTTTCCCAGGTTGTAATTTTTACGGGAGCAGATCGCTGTCTTCTCTCCTGCAGAGCGGCTAGTGGGTTCAAACCACCAACCTTTTGCTTAACAGCTGAGTGCTTAACCATTGCGTCTTAGATACATAGTAGGTACTCAGTAAATGCTTTTGAATAATGAATGAATGACTGTTTAATGAAGTAGAATTAACAGGTTTCGGCAACCTTGCCTGAGGGGAGATGGGAAGAGGAGGAGTTGAAGCCGCCTGTGGACTGTTCAGAAGCCTGGCTGATTAGGAAGAGCGGTGCTAAAATATAAACAGCGCAGAATAGGGTAAGGGGCGGTTTTATCAAATAATTTTGAGAATTTGGTTTTTGAAAATTTCTAGTAGATAATTAAAAGTGTAGAATTGGCCTGAGAAGAAATGTCAGGGCTTGGAGATGAAGATTTAAAACTCATCTATATAGATGGGGAAAGTAGAGAGGAAGCATGATGTGGCAGCTTGTTGTTTGTACAGATGGTTGCAACAATATTTTCTCCTGTTCTACGTGCTTGACTAATGCCTTGCTACTTCCGCGTCAAGAGGTAGAATCTATTTTCCCACCCCTTGGACCCAGGTGAGCCTTTGTGATTGACTCGACCTACAGACTATGGCAGAAATGATACTGTGTGACTAAGTCCTAAAAATACCTTGCACTTCCGCTTTGTTCTATTAGGTTCCTTGCTTTTGGAACCCAGTCACCATGCTGTGAGGAGTCCCAAGTAGCCTTTGGTGAGGCCCGTGTGGAGAGGAACTGAGGCCCTGGCCTGTGGACCTATTTGAGTTCCTAGTCATCAGCCAGTATCAACTTGCCAGTCAATTTGCCAGCCACATGAATGAGCCATCTTCTAAGTGGATGGCTTGCCCAGCTCAGCCTCTAATTGAGCTGCTGCAGCTGATGCTGTACGGACCAAAGATGTATCATCCCTCTGAGCTCTGCTTAAGTTGCTGTTGTGTGAGCAAAACAAATAACTATTATTGTTTTAAGTCATTAAGTTTCAGGCGGGTTTGTTACATGGCAGTAGACAACTGATAAGACACATGTAGATGGAAGGAACATGAACTTTGACTCTGTCTCATAGACACCTCATACGCGTCAAGAGTAGACCTGTGCTCCATAGGGTTTTCAATGGCGGGTTTTGTTTGTTTTATTGTGCTTTAGGTGAAAATTTACAATTCAACTTAGTCTCTCATACAAAAATTTATACATACATTGTTATGCGACCCTAGTTGCTCTCCCTATACTGTGACGGCACACTCCTCCTTTCCACTCTGGATTTCCAGTGTCCATTCGACCAGCTCCTGACCCTTTCAGCCTTCTCATCTCACCCCTGGACAGGAGCTGCCCATTTAGTCTCATGTATCTACGTGAACTAAGAAGCACATTCTTCATGAGTATCATTTCATGTCTTATAGTCCAGTCTACTCTGTCTGAAGAGTTGGCTTCGGGATGGTTTTAGTTCTGGGTTAACAGAGTCTGGGGGCCATGTCTTCTGGGGTTCCTCCAGTCTCAGTCAGACCATTAAGTCTGGTCTTTTTACTAGAATTTGAGCTCTGCACCCCAACTTGCTCTTGCTCCATAAGGGACTCTTGGTTGTGTTCCCTGTCAGGTAGGTCATTGGTGGTAGCCGGGCACCATCTAGTTCTTCTGGTCTCAGGCTGATGGAGTCTCTGGTTTATGTGGCCCATTCTGTCTCTTGGGCTAATATTTTCCTTGTGTCTGGTGTTCTTCATTCTCCTTTGCTCCAGGTGGATTGGGACCAACTGATGCATCTTAGATGGCTGCTCGCTAGCTTTCATCAGCTGGTTTTTGGGAATTAGATTTCCAGGCCTTTCTTTTGAGGAGCCTCTGGGTGGACTTGAATCTCCAACCCTTTGGTTAGGAGTCGAGAGCGGTAACTGTTTACACCACCCAGAGACTCCTGGGTTCAAAACCCTGGTTGTCTCACTACCATGATGTGTGGCTTTCGACAAGTTGCCAATGGATGGGTAAGCGCTTGGCCACTTATCACGAGGATTCCAGTTTAAACCCACCCAGAGGCACCTCAGAAGAAAGGCCTGGCTATCTGCTCCCGAAAGGTCACAGCCCTGAAAACCCTATGCAGTTCTACTCTCAAACACATGGGGTCACCATCAGTTGAAATCAACTTGATGACAGCTATTTTTTTTTTTAAATAATGGCCACTGCAGAGGGCTGTTATAAGAGGTAAAAGAGATGTTATCTGTAAAATGCCTAATTCTGTGCTTAATCTCTCTGGTGACTGAAAGTGAACACTATTTCCCTAAGATGTGGAAGCTGAAGTCTTGAGTGCTATCTGAAGAAACAGTATATACGTGGAGGTCACCTGGAGATGGACAGGAAAAGAGGAGTGAAAAACAGGGAGAGGGAGCGAGGGAACGGTCAGAGCAGGAGGACAGAATCAAGACTGTAGCTTCTTAAGAAGGCTGGAGTGAAATATGGGATGGAAGGCTGGCTAAAGATCAAGAAGCCTGAGGACTGAGAAACAGCCAGGGATTTAGTCAGTGGAGAGGTGGCTAGTGGTACCTGACACAACAGTGTCGACAGAGCAGAGGGCTTGGAAGCCTGAGTGCCAAGGAGCAGAAAGAAAGGGAGTAGTGAGAAGCAGCAAGTGGCTGGTGATTACTTCTGCCTTAATTTCTAAGCATTTATGACATTCTTAAGGGACACGTGAAGACTACTATACTAAAAAGGTATACATTGGCCACTGAAATGTCAGTTTTCCTACTATAGTGGGCTTTTTTTTTTTTTTTCCTAGAAGTACATCCAGGTGACTCTTGTAACTCATAACCCTCATTCTGCTGGTTTTCCCTAAAGACTCTTTTATTATGTTTATTAATGTCTCTGTGGACTACTGTTTCCTGTGTGTTTAATATTTACATGTAAATTGTTTTCCAAAATGTTGCTCTTATTTACTGTCTTTATACATACTGCTTATAATCTGCTTCCACAATGAAAAGTGAAGTGTACAGATAAAGTGCTTAATGACTAGGAGACCAATAGCCTTATCTAGAAATAGAAAAGATTTGCTGTTTTTTTTTTTTTTTTTTTAAATATTTTATTGTACTTCAGGTGAAGGCTTACAGAACAAACAGTTTCTCATGTAACAGTAGTACACATGCTGTTTTATGACTTTGGTTAACAACCCCACAACATTTTAACCCTCTAAATTCTCAGCTTTTTTTTTTTTTTTTTTTGGTGAAAATACACATAGCCAAAGATACACCATTTCAAAACTTTTTACATACACATTTAAGTGACATTGACTACGCTCTTCTAATTGTGCTGTTATTCTCACTTTAAAGATAAAGGCTTACAGGACAAAATAGCCTCCCATTTAACAGTTACTACAAATGTTGCCCTATAACAATGGTTAACTATCTCACAACTCATCAACAGTATCCTTACTCAACCTTGTGTTCCCTATCATCAGCTTCCTAATCCCCTTCTGCCTTCTCGCCCTTGTCACTGGACTCCTGTACCTCGTTAGTCTCATTTGGTTTTACTGGGCTGTCCACTCCCAGGCTGAACAGTGAATCTCGAAGGTAACTTCACCACTGAGCTAAAAGGGTGTCTGGGGGCCATACTCTTGAGGTTTCTCCGGTCTCCTTTAGGCCAGTAAATCTGGTCTTTTTTTTTGGGAGTTAGAATTATGCTCTACATCCTTCTCCAGCTCTGTCCAGAACCCTCTGTTGTGATCCTGGTCAGAGCAGTCAGCGGTGGTAGCTGGGCACCATCTAGCTGTACTGGACTCAGTCCGGTGGAGGTCTTGGTAGCTGTCGACCATTAGTCCTTTGGACTAATCTTTTCGTTGTATCCTGTTCTCTTCATTCTCCCTTGCTCCCGAAGGGATGAGACCAGTGCAGTATCTTAGATGGCCACTCACAGGCTTTTAACACCCCAGACACTACTCACCAAAGTAGAATGTAGAGCATTATCTTTATAAGTAGTGTCATGCCAATTGAGCTAGATGTTCCCTGAGACCATAGTCCCCAGAGCCCTCCGTCCAGAAACTCAGTCCCTCGGGGAGTTTGGATGTGTCCATGGGGCCTCCATGACCTTTCCTTGTGCAGGTTGTGTTAGTTTCCCTTGTACTGTGTACTGTCTCACCTCTCACCCAAGATACCACTTATCTATTGCCTATTTGGTATTTCCTCCCCCCCACCCCTCCCATCCCTGGTAACCAACAAGGATTGTTACATTTTGCATGTGAATTTTTTCATAGGTTTTTACAATAGAGGTCTCATAGAATATTTGTCCTTTTGTGACTGACTTATTTCACTCAGCGTAATGTCCTCCAGTTTCATCCATGTTATGAGATGGTTCACAGATTCATTGTTGTTCTTTCTCGTTGCATAGTAATCCATTGTGTGTATGTACCATAGTTTGTTTATCCATTCATCTGTTGATGGGCACCTACATTGTTTCCATCATTTTGCTATTGTGAACAATGCTGCCATGAACATAGGTGTGCATATGTCTATTCGAGTGGCGACTCTTATTTCTCTAGGATATATTCCTAGGAGTGGGATTGCTGGATCGAATGGTATGTCTATTTCTAGCTTTCTGAGGAAACGCCATATCATTTTCCAAAATGGTTGTATCATTTTGCATTCCCACCAGCAGTGTATAAGAGTTCCCATCTCCCCGCAGCCCCTCCAACATTTGTTACTTCCAGTGTTTTTGATTTGTGCCAGTAATGCCGGGGTGAGATGGTATCTCATTGTGGTTTTAATTTGCATTTCTCTAATGGCTAGTGATCGCGAGCATTTCCTCATGTTTCTGTTGGCCATTTGAATGTCTTCTTTGGTGAAGTGTCTGCTCATTTCCTTTGCCCATTTTTTGATAGGATTGTTTGTCTTTTTGTTGTAGACGTGTTGGATTTTCTTGTAGATTATGGAGATTAGACCTTTGTCTGACTTGTACTGTCCAAAAATTTTTTCCCAGTCTGTAGGTTCTCTTTTGACTCTTTTGGTGAAGTCTTTTGAAGAGCATAGGTGTTTGATTTTTAGAAGATCCCAGTTATCTAGTTTATCTGTTGGGTTTTGTGTGTTGATGGTTATGGTTTGTATCCTGTTAATGCCATGTATTAAGGCCTGAAGTGTTGGTCCTATTTTTTCTTCTATGAACTTTATAGTTTTAGGCTTTATATTCAGGTCTTTGATCCATTTTGAAGTAGTTTTTGTATACGGTGTGAGGTATGGGTCCTGTTTCATTTTTTTGCAGATGGATATCCAGTTTTGCCAGCACCATTTGTTAAAAGGACTGTCTTTTCCCCATTTGATGGACTTTGGGCCCTTGTCGAAGATCAGGTGACCGTAGGTGGATGGATTTACATCTGGGTTCTCAATTCTGTTCCATTGGTCAATGTATCTGTTGTTGTACCAGTACCAGGCTGTTTTGACTACTGTAGCTGTATAGTAGGTTCTCAAGTCAGGTAGTGTGAGTCCTCCAACTTTATTCTTCTTCTTCAGTAGTGCTTTACTTATTCGGGGCTTCTTCCCTTTCCATATAAAGTTAATAATTAGTTTTTCCATCTCTTTGAAGAATTTTGCTGGTATTTGGATCGGGATTGCATTGTATTTGTAAACTGCTTTAGGTAGAATTGCCATTTTCACAATGTTGAGTCTGCCTATCCATGAGCATGGTATGTTTTTCCATTTATGTAGATCCCTTTTGGTTTCATGCAGCAGTGTTTTGTAGTTTTCTTTGTATAGGTCTTTTACATTCCTGGTCAGATTTATTCCTAAGTATTTTACCTTTTTAGGGGCTATTGAAAATGGTATTGATTTCCTGATTTCCTTTTCATCGTTCTCTTTACTGGTGTATAGGAATCCAACTGATTTTTGAATGTTTATCTTGTATCCTGCTACTCTGCTGAATCTTTTTATTAGTTCCAGTAGATTTCTCGAGGAGTCTTTAGGGTTTTCTATATGTAATATCATATCATCTGCAAACAGGGAGAGTTTAACTTCTTCATTACCAATTTGGATGCCCTTTCTTTCTTTCTCTTGCCTTATTGCTCTAGCTAGAACTTCCAGCACAATGTTAAACAGGAGTGGTGATAAAGGGCATCCTTGTCTTGTTCCTGTTTTCAAGGGGAATGTTTTCAGCCTCTCTCCATTAAGAATGATGTTGGCCATTGGTTTTGCATAGATGCCCTTTATTATGTTGAGAAATTTCCCTTCTATACCTATTTTATTGAGAGCTTTTATCAGGAATGGGTGTTGGACTTTGTCAAATGCCTTTTCTGTGTCAATTGAGATGATCATGTGATTTTTTTCTTTCCTTTTATTTATGTGGTGAATTACATTGATGGATTTTCTAATGTTAAACCATCCTTGCATACCTGGTATGAATCCTACTTGGTCGTGGTGTATTATTTTTTTTATATGATACTGAAATCTATTGGCTAGAATTTTGTTCAGAATTTTTGCATCTATATTCATGAGAGATATTGGTCTGTAATTTTCTTTTTTTGTGATGTCTTTGCCTGGTTTTGGTATCAGCATTATGCTGGCTTCATAGAATGAATTTGTAAGTGTCGCTTCCTCTTCTATGCTCTGAAATAGCTTGAGTAGAACTGGTACAAGCTCTTCTGTAAATGTTTTGTAGAATTCTCCAGTGAAGCCATCTGGGCCAGGGCTTTTTTTGGTTGGGAGTTTTTTTATTACCTTTTCAATCTCTTCTCCTGTTATGGGTCTGTTCAGATTTTCAATATCACTTTGTTGTAGTTTGGGTAGGCCGTGTGTTTCTAGAAATTTATCCATTTCCTCTAGGTTTTCAAAGTTGTTGGAATATAGTTTTTCATAATATTCTGTTATAATCCTTTTTATTTCGGTTGGGTCTGTTGTAACGTCCCCCATTTCATTTCTTATTTGGGTTATTTGTGTCCTCTGCTGTTTTTCTTTTGTCAGTCTGGCCAGTGGTTTGTCAATTTTGTTGATTCTTTCAAAGAACCAACTTTTGGTTTTGTTGATTCTTTCTATTGTTTTTATGTTCTCTATTCCATTTATTTCTGCTCTGATCTTTACTATTTCCTTTTTTCCGGTGGTTGTAGGCCTGTTTTGCTGTTCTCTTTCTATTTGTTTGAGTTCTGTAGTTAATGTTTTGAGTTTGTCCCTTTCTTCTTTTTTGATATGTGCATCTATTGCTATAAATTGTCCTCTGAGGACTGCCTTTGCTGTGTCCCAAAGGTTTTGGTATGATGTGTTTTCATTTTCATTTGATTCTAGGAATTTTTTAATTCCATCTCTGATTTCTTCTATTACCCATTGATGTGTAAGCAGAGTATTATTCAGTTTCCACGTAGTTGATTTTTTTTCCTTGCTCTTTCTAGTGTTAATTTCTACCTTGATGGCATTGTGGTCAGAGAAGATACTGTGAATTATCTCAGCGTTTTGGATCTTGTTGAGGATTGCTCTGTGGCCTAAGATGTGGTCTATTCTGGAGAACGTTCCATGTGCATTGGAAAAGAATGTTTACTTTGCAGCGGTTGGATAGAGTGTTCTATATATGTCTATGAGGTCAAGTTGGCTGATTGTGCCCTTTAGGTCTTCTGCATCTTTGCTGAGTTTCTTCTTAGTTGTTCTGTCCTTTACTGAGAGTGGTGTGTTGAAGTCTCCTACTATTATTGCGGAACAGTCAATGTCTCTTTTCAGTGTTGTCAGAGTTTGTTTCGTGTATTTTGGAGCCCTGTCATTGGGTGCGTAGATGTTTATTATGGTTATGTCTTCATGCTGGATCGTCCCCTTAATCATTATATAGTGTCCTTCTTTGTCTTTTATGGTAGATTTTGTTTTAAAGTCTATTTTATCTGAGATTAGAATTGCCACTCCTGCTCTTTTTTGGTAGTTGTTAGCTTGATATATTTTTTTCCAACCTTTGATTTTTAATAAATTCACATCTTTGTTTCTAAGGTATGTCTCTTGTAGACAGCATATTGATGGATCCTGTTTTCTTATCCATTCTGCCACTCTCCGTCTCTTTATGGGTGCATTGAGTCCATTTACATTCAGTGTCATTATTGATAGATGGAAGTTTGTTGCTGTCATTTTGTAGTGCTTTTTTTTGTGGTGCTGAAGTTTTCTTTGTTCTTATTACTCTCTTGTGCTGAGTTACTTTTGTTTGTGGATTTTGTGTTCATTTCTTTTGTTTTTGTAGGTTTTGTTTTTGCTGAGACTTTATGTTTTTCCTCTTTATTTTTATGAGTTGGTTTGTTAACTTTCTTTGTGGTTAGCATGATTTTTACCGTTATCTTTATAAGTTTGAAGCAGTCTACCCTTGCTTGGTATCGCCTTGTCTTCCTCTCCGTTAGAAGGTTCTATACCTATGCCGTTTATTCCCTCTTTCATTGTTTTGATGTTGTTGTCATCTTTTGATTGATTGCTCTGATTCCCTGTTGTATTTCTTTTGGTTTTGGATAGTCCTCGAGAGTTCATTTCCTAGAATGGTATCTGGTTTGTATGAACCTGCGTCCTAGGTCCTGCCTGAGGGCTGAAGCTGTTTGTCCGCAGATTGAAGAACTCCCTTTAATAATTCTTGTAAGTTTGGTTTGACTTTTACATATTCCCTTAGTTTCTGTTTATCTGGAAATGACCTAATTTCACCATCAAATTTGAACGAGAGTTTTGCAGGATATATTATTTTTGGCTGACAATTTTTTTCTTTCAAGATTTTATATGTCATCCCACTGCCTTCTTGCCTGCATGGTTTCTGCCGAATAATCTGAGCTTAGTCTTATTGTTTCTCCTCTCTATATGACTTCTTGTTTTTCACGAGCTGCTCTCAGGATTCTTTGTTTGTATTTTGTTTTGGCGAGTGTGAATATGATATGTCTTGGTGATTTTCTTTTGGGGTCTCTTCTATATGGGGCTCATGGAGCTTCTTGGATGGCCAGCTTTTCATCTTTCATGATACTGGGAAAGTTTTCTGTCAGCAGTTCCTCAATGATCCTCTCTGTGTTTTCTGTTTTCTCCCCCTGTTCTGGGATGCCAATCACTCGTAAATTTTTGCTTTTAATTGTGTCCCACATAACTCTCAGGGTCTCTTCATTTTTCTTTGTTCTTTTTTCTGAGTTTTCCTGAAACAGAGTTGTATCCAAGCGTTTGTCTTCAGTTCCACTGATCCTGTCTTCCACGGTTTCAAATCTACTTCTCAGCCCTTCTATGACATCATCCATTTCTGAAATCTTGTTGTTTATCTTTTGGATTTCTAATTGTTGTTTTTGTATAATTTCGAGTTGTGAATTTATTTTGGCATTTTGTTCCTGCATCATCTTCCTGAATTCTTCCAATTTTTTGTTTGTATTTTCCATAAATTTGTCTATTTTTTCCTCATGTTTGTCAGCTTTTTGCCTCAGTTCTTGGAAAATTCCGAGTATTAGTGATTTGAGTTCCCTGTCATGTACTTCTAGTGCATTTTCTTCCACAGGAGAGTTATCTGGTGTTTTAATTTGGATGCCTATTGGAGCCATCTTGTCTTGTTTTTTTAAATGTTTTGATATTGTTTGCTGTTTTCGGGGCATTCAGTAGATAGTTCTCTCGTTTATTGATTGTAGATTTTTTTTGTTGATTCCTTGTGGTACAGCTGGGCAGGTCTAGCTGAAGAGGAGCCACTGGGATGGGTTGTTTGTGGCACTCACCACAGCCACCAGGACAGACGGTAGTCCGTGCTGGGCAGGTTCCAATAGGGCGTGCCTGCCCAGCTTGGTGGTGTGATGTCAAGTGCACGGTGCAGGTAGGCAGGATGCAGCCGGGAGATGGTTATGTGTGAAGCTAAGCTGGATATAGGAGAGAGGAGAGAGGAGCAGGAGCAAAAAAACATACAAACATAAAAGAATGCTAGGGGAGCTTGCCATTGGAATGGACAGATGAGAGACGGCTGTTTTGTCTCCCACTGGATGCTCTGCGAGGCTGCTCTCCCGTTCTCCCATTTGCTGGTCTCCGATAGGAGTCCAAGATGGTGGATCCGTGCTGTGTTAGCTGGTAGGGGACCTCTGCATGAATCTCTCCTCGCTCTCCATTCTCTTTCAGTATTCTCACTCCGTTTGGTGTTTGGCTGAGTTCTTTATCTCTTCATTTGATGTTCTAGGGTTTCAGGATTGTTGATTCTCTGTTTGGCTTAGTTTTTTGGATCTTTGCTGTGGAGGGACGGCGTGGTGCTTCTGCCTAGAGCGCCATCTTGCCGGACTCCTTGCCAAGATTTGCTGTTTAATAGATGAAAACGAAAAGCATACTATTAAAAACTATGGGGGAGTTCCCACCCTCAGACGGATATTTGATACTTTCATAATGTATTTAACTGGTCAAAATATCTACTACTGTATTGTTATCTGGAACCCTGGTGGCGCAGTGGTTAAGAGCTATGGCTGCTAACCCACAGGTTGGCAGTTGGAATCCACCAGCCACTCCTTGGAAACCCTATGGGGTAGTTCCACTCTGTCCTATAGGATTTCTATGAGTTGGAATTGACTCTGCGACAATGGGTTTGCGCTTGGTTTGGGTATTGTTATCTCAGAGTCTGAGCTGAAAGGAATTTACAGGTTCCTCCTTTTATAGATAAGAAAATAGACTCAGAAAAGGTACTTATATAAAGTTAGTTATCTACCTTGCTATAGTTGTTCAAGGAGCCTGGTGGCACAATGGTCAAGCTCTCGGCTGCTAACTGAAAGGTCAGTAGTTGAAACCCGTTAAGGGCTCTGTGGGAGAAAAGACCTTGTGATGGGCTCCCATAAAGATTACAACATGGGAAGCCCTATGGGGCAGTTGTACTCTGTCCTATAGGGTCACTGTGAGTTGGAACTGACTTGGGGGCACACAACAACAATAGTTGTTCGGTAAACTTGACATAAACATGGGATCATAGAAAGTCCATAGTGAAAACGTAGTTTCTAAATAGCTATTCATTCGTGTTTTATTTTTTTTTTGAAGACGAAATTTTCCGAGATGCAAAATCATTTCTAAGTCTCCACATAAAAGGTTTTTAATATTCGTTCTCAAACATTTATTTAGTTCCCGCCATGTTCAAGGCACTGCATTAGATATGTTGTCTAAAATATACTATACAAGGGAATGAAAGATAATTTCTGGTTTAAAAAGCCAAATTATGAAAATGTAATATTTATTAGGCACTTGTAAGAGAACTCACTGGCGCACCACCTCTGCAAGCTTTACACCTTTGTAAAAATCTTCTGGTTTGCTCAGCTGATGCAAGCATGATGCTAATGAGATCTGGGTCAGGAGTTTAATTCTTGACAGCTTTGCACCAGGAATGTTAATTCTGGCCAGCTGCACTGGGGTCCAATAAGTTAGTCCTAGGATGCAGGGGAATGTGTTTGTGGAGCTGGTGGTAGGTAGCCTGACAGCCATACAGGACCAGTGAGTGGACACAAGAGACGGGAAATGGGGCTGTACAGGCAGGCCCCCAGAATTCTTTCCGCCGCAAGAGACACCAGCCATCTAGGGAGATTGGGACATGGGACATTGGTTGTGGGGCTGCAGCTGAAGCAGAATTGGCGTGAGGGGTGTAATTTTTCCCACTTTTGATGTTTCTTTCTGTGTGTAGGGAGTTGAACTAGTATCACACCCCTGGCCTTTGTCAATGCTTTCTGCCCGGGGCACCAAAACTAGTTGCCATTAAGTTGACCTCCAACTCATGGAGTCAGAGTAGAACGTGTGTGTCAGAGTAGAACTGTGCTCCAGAGGGTTTTCAAGGACTGATTTTTGGAATGTAGATAACCAGGCCTTTCTTCTGAGGCACTTTTGAGTGAACTAAAATCTCCAACCACTTGGTTAGCAATCGATCGTGTTAACTGTTTGCACCCCGCAGGGATTCCTTCTGCTGCAGCAGGGGTGACTTACTAAAATGAATGAGCAGGCTGGCTTCTTCCTTTTACCTTCTGGGAGCTAGCTGCCTGCAAGGAACATGCATTCTATGTGTCCCTTCAGGTAAAGCTTGCAACAGCTGGACACTCTGTGCTGGATCCTGGTGTTCAGATATAGGAAGACTGTTTGCCTACAGATACAGACTACTTCCTCCACCCTAGACCTTATCAGTCATAAAGGTGGTATCTTGGTTCTGCATATTCTCTGGCCTTATTTCTCAGTTGTTTAAGAATGTAGGTGGTTATTTATTGGGTGCCCCCTTGTTGTTAGGTGCCGTCAAGTTGGTTCCAACTCATAGCAACCCTACGCACCACGGAATGAAACACTGCCCAGCTCTGCGCCATGCTCACAGGCGTTGTTATGCTTGAGCCCACTGCTGCAGCCACTGTGTCAGTCCACGTCGCTGAGGGTCTTCCCCTTTTCAGCTGACCCTCTACTTTACCAAGGCTGATGTCCTTCTTGAGGGACTGATCCCTCCTGACAACACGTCCAAAGCATGTAAGACATAGTCTCACCATCCTTCCTTCTAAGGAGCATTCTGGTTGTACTTCTTCCAAGACAGGTGCCCCTTGGAGACTCCTAAAAGGTACATAATGTCTAAACTCTGGTTGCTGAAGCCCTGGAATAAGCATTTTTATTTGACTTTGTTGTTTCTCATGCTCTGATAGTATTTGGCAACATACTTCAATTATCTGAATTGCTATTGTTTCTGAGGCAGAGGCCACAGGCTGCTTCATCTCTGTGTCTCCATTGCTCAGCACAGGTCCTAGCAAACATACTAACTAAAAATGGAACAAAGAGGTCCAGTGAAGCAGCCAGGAACCCAAGATCAGAGTCAAGGGCAGAGAGATTATCAAGTGTGGGAGAGCATGTGAGAGGGGAGTGTGCTGTTGAGCACTACCACCCAGGTATTCAGGAGCACTGCTCAAGTCTAGGACAAGCTCAGCAAAATGACATTCGGTACAAGATTCAAGGGGCCAAACAGGCCAGCTCACTAAAGAAGAGCAGCTCCAACATTGCCTGGGCTGAATGTGACTGCTCTCAAACAGCAGTGGCCTGGAAAATTTTCAGGTGACCCAGAAATTAAAGCTCAGGGTCCCCGGGAGTCTTTGTAGTCATAGCCTACACTTACGTTTTTAGCCAACTGTTCAAAAAACGTGTATGTTTGAGCAAATGCGGATGAGTAGGTCCTCTGGACATTTAGTAGAGTAACTGTCAGGGCTTGTGGCTGAATAAGTTGTGTGAACAGGCACAGGGTATCAGTAATGTTGCAGCTGTGTAACATAGGATGGGGCTTGGCCCTTTTAGTCCATCATTGAAGAGAGTACATATTTCACTTCCCTTTTGCCCTCACTCTGCCCCCTCCCTTCTGAGGTGGATTGCGGTGGATTATGAAGAAACTTGGCCTTAGTTTCTGAGAGGAGGAGAGCCTGGGTCAGGTGGGTCTTGCCATACCTGCCTGAGAGTCAGGAGGAGTTCTGAATGGTGCCTGAGCTCACAGCCGGCCTCCAGAAAACAAACTGTCTGCAGTCTCTTGGAGCTTCTTTCCTGAGGACAAGAAGGGCAGTCTGTTTACTGGTTTCCGTCGTTACGAGGTGACCATCCTGCAGAAGTAAGGTTGTTGCCCTTAGCTACACATTTCTTTGTGGGCATAATCTTGAATCACACAGTACCAAATCAGTAGCTGGGCAAGGCACAGGCCCTGATGAAATATATCCCTAGAGTTAGCCTCCTTTTAGAAGACAGGTTGTGGTTAATTCAGCTTAGAATCAAAGGCAAGGGCTGACTTCACTTTAACCCTGTTCTCTTCCCTCTCGGGTAGGGCTCTGCTTATTTTTATTCTGCTTTTCTGAGGCATGCCAGTTAAAATATTGTCTCCTCAGTCATCTCATTCCTGATGGTTCCCACATCTCAGGGTTGTTGTGAGGACTGCAGGGCCTAACATATGCATGCACATGATAAATGGTGGGCTGTGCTGTTACCCAATGTGGGAGAGCATGTGAGAGCCCTGGTGGCGCAGTGGTTAAGAGCTCAGCTGCTAACCAAAAGGTCGGCAGTTCAAATCCACCAGCGGCTCCTTGGAAACCCTTTCGGGCAGTTCTATTCTGTCGTATAGAGTCGCTCTGAGTCGGAATGCACTCGTCGACAATGGGTTTGGTTTTAGTGCTGTTCTAATTATGGTGGTGGTGGTTGTTATTGTTACACTTGTTCTGGAGAATACCAGTGTGTGTCTTTCGATCATGAGGGTTTTCTGGTTGCTGTTGCCTTCCGTTCCATTCCATTGGTTCCACAGATTAGATATATACTTCCAAGCTAACTGCTGAGTACATTTCTAGTTTGCATTTCATTGGCGATCTTCTGGCACAGTTAACTGTATGATCCCTTCTGTGGTTTGTATCTTGTCTTCCATTTGGAGAGTAATCTGCAAGTTTGGATATTTCTTTTCAACATACATACACTCTTAATTTATGCAACTTTTCATCAGGGACCACTCGGATCCTGGGGGAGGGGTGTCTTTATGTGTCTTCTACCCTGAATCCCTTTGCAGCCTCCTGTCTCTATTCCTTAAGGCAGTTTTCAGACGCACCCCATGTCTACCGATGTTTGAAAAGGCTGTAAAATTAAAGCTACGTCATTATGAATACTATGAAAAAGGTTTTGACAACTTTTGGTGGCATTTAATTCAAGTTAAACTCTTCTCATTCAAAATAATAAGCATAATATTACTTATTATGTAAATGAGGTGGCAAGGCAGATGTTTTTCATCCTGGTGCATTCACTGGGGATTAATACGTACACAAGCCGAGCAGGAGGGGACGGTGTTCAACCTGGGAATGTGAATAAGGGTCGAGCGTGAGGAAGGATGATTCCTCTGGAGCTGTGCTGGCCCATTCGGGAGCCCATGTGAGGCTATTTAAATCAATCAAAATTAAAGTAAAATTCAGTTCCTTAGTCATATTAGCTATAATCCATGTGCTCGACAGCCACAGGGGGCTGGTAGCTACTGTATTGGGAGGAGATATAGAGCATTTCCATCACTGCAGAAACTTCTCTTAGACACTGCTGCTAACCACAGGAGGAGTCCCTGGGTGGTGCAAATAGTTTGCACTTGACCACTGACCTAAAGGTTGGGGGTCCGAACTCACCCAGCGGTGCCATGGAAGAAAAGCCTGGCAATCTGCTCCTGTAAAGATTACAGCCAAGAAAACCCTACGGAGCAGGTCTACTCTGTCACATGGGGTTGCTATGAATTGGAATCGACTTGGCTAACCACAGAAAGGTTAAAACAGAACTACTGATGCTGTAGATTCCTGTTGTAAATTGGAGCCTTTACTTAAAGGCTCTACAGTGTTCTCAGAATGATGTAGACCTGTGATGATCCAAGAGGTGAAGGAGTTAGGATCAAGTTGCTGGTCGAGTGGCACCTTGGCATCTCACAGATACACGAGAGCAGTGCTTCTCAAACTGTAAATGTGTATACACATCACCTGGGGATCTTGTTAAAATGCAGTAGCAGGTCTGGGGTGGGGTCTGAGAGTCAGCATTTCTACCTGGCACCCAGGTGACCCTGCTGTTGTTGGTGTGTGGACCGCACTTTGAGTAGCAAGGGGCTAAAGCCCTAATGGCAGCTCCCTGGTTTATGTTAATATCCCTGGAGATGGCTGGCTAACCTGAGGAAGGAACCCTTAGTCCATGTGGGCTGCTGCTCGGGTACATTTCCTAGCCACCCGAAGTCATTTCACACCCAGGTCCTGTTGCAGAAAGCACACGCTGCTGTAATGAAGAAGAAGAAAAAAAAAAGGCTCATCAGAAAATACCGAGCATACTGATTTGAACCTCTGATAATTGGGATAGTTCACTAATTTACCTTTCCAGGTACTCCATTTTTGCAGATTAAGGAACAATTTTTTTTAACGAACATTGGATAAACTGCAGCTCCATGGAAACACCAATTTGCATACATAAAAATTCCGTCTATCGAAATGTTTCACAACTGTCTGCACAATTGCCGTCACCTGAGGGAACTTCTACCATGCTAGATTTCACCCTCAGAGATTTTTATTTAATTGACCTGGTGGGGCGGGGCGCCAGCATCAGTATTTTTTAAACACTCCCCAGGTGGGTAGAACACGCAGCCATAGAGAATCTTTGACCATAGCGATGCTCCTTAAACTTGGGCAAGTATCAAAACGATGCCTTGTTAATTAAATTGCGGGGCCCCACTCCCAGAGTTTCTGATCAGGTAAGTGTGGGGTGAGGCCTGAGTATCTGCGTTTCTGACAACCTCCAGCAGCAATGCTGATGCTGCTGGTTGTGGGGGGGGGCCTCACTTGGGAGAATCGGAGATTTATAGCACCGACTCCCAAACTTGGCTACACACTGGAATCACTTGGTGAGGTTGAAAACTGCTGATGCCTAGATCCCTGCCCCTGCCCCACCGAGATTCTGATTTGTCTGGGGTGTAGTCTAGGCAATGGGGACTTAAAAGAAACTCCCCAAATGATTAAAATTTGAGAACCATTGATAGCACTGAAACAAGTCTATCAGGTCCCAGAAACAGAAGCACTGGCCACACCTGGGAGCTGGTTAGAAATACAGATTCTCAGGCTCCACCCCAGACCTGCTATCATAATCTGCATTTCAATAACATTCTCCAGGTGACTTGATGTATTTAAAGGTGAGCACTACGTACTCGGGAACCTTTTGAAATAACACTTGATTGATCTGTTATGTAAGCGCTTTAAAGACATCAACAACTAATAGTTCCTAAAAATAATGGGCCGTAGAATTTAGTCCATAGCCAAAAAAATAAAAAAGCAAATGTGTTGCCATCCAGTAGATTTCAACTTATGCCGACCCCACGTGTTACAGGGTGGAACTGCTCTGTAGGGTTTTCTGGGCCCTAAGCTATATAGGGGAGCCCCTGTGTGGCACAAATAGTTAAACAGAAAGACTGGTGGTTCAAACTCACCCAGAAGTGCCTAGGAAGACAAGCCTGGTGATCTGCATCTGAAAGATCACAGCCTTGAAAACCTGATGGAGCAGTTCTACTCTGCACACATGGAGTCGCCATGAGTCAGAATGGACTTGGCAGCAGCTAACAACAACATCTTTTATGGAAGCAGATTGCCAGCCATACCTTTCTTCCAAAGAGCTGCTGGGTGGGTTGGAACTGCCAACTTTTAGGTTAGTACCCAAACTTGTTGCTGTCGAGCCGATTCCGACTCATAGCAACCCTACAGGACACAGTAGAACTGCCTCATAGGGTTTCCAAGGAGTGGCTGGTGGATTCAAACTGCAGACCTTTTGGTTAGCAGTCAAATGCTTAACCACAGCGCCGCCAGGGCTGTAGGTTAGTAGATGAGCACAAACCATTTGTGCCACCCAGGGACCCCTAATTTAGTCCATCCAAATCAAAAACCAAACCCATTGCTGTCGAGCTGATTCCTACTCATAGTGACCCTATAGGACAGGGTAGAAATGCCCCATTGGGTTTCCAAGGCTGTAAATCTTTACAAAAGCAGACTGCCACATCTTTCTCCAGCAGAGCACCTGGTGGGTTCGAACTGCCAACCTTTCAGTTAACAGCCAAGCACTTTAACCACTGTGCCACCAGGGCTCCTTAATTTAGTTCATTCTTACTCCAAATTATCGAACCTTTCTTAGACTGTCATTGCAGAGACACAAACTTGGTGATTTTTGCTTGCATTGCAAAAGGAGACATCGGTAATCCCAGCAGAGTAAAACTGGACTTTCAAGTCACAAGCAGAGGTTAAGAATAACCAAGCTTTTAGTAACTAGTTTCACATATTTGCATAAAGTTTATTATTCATGATAAATTGCTCTTCTCTTTTTAGGTTAATGTCTTTTGATTTTAGAAAATTGTACACTTGTTATTCTTTACCAGAGATATACAACGTAGAGTCATAGTTTATGTAACTTTTCATACTGCTAACACTTAAGATCCTGAGGGGAGGAATATAGTGTCATGAGAAAAAAGTTGTTAAGACTGTGTTTTCCTAATAAGTCTTTCTGGATAGTATTTTATTTTTATTTATGTATTTATTTTTAAAACAAAAAGAAAGTTTTATTTGGCATGCATTCAAAAAGGCAAAGTAGGAAACAGACAGCCACGCTGCCAGAGCCGTGTCTGCCCGATTCCAAGGAATATTACAGAATAGGCAAGAAAGGGAAAACGGACAAGCGTGCTGCCAGAGCCGTGTCTGCCCAAGTCCAAGGAAATATCACAGAAGAGACAAAGTGGGAAAATGGACAAGCATGCTGCCAGAGCCGTGTCTGCCTGAGTCTAAGGAATATTACAGAATAGGCAAGAAAGGGAAAACGGACAAGCGTGCTGCTCGAGTCATGTCTGCTCAAGTCCCAGAAGTTACAGTCATCAGTATATATTAACATTACAAATGGGCAAAACCATTGAAAGCTTCACCTTTTCACAGATAGGCTAGATGTGAGTAGTATTTTAGGTGGAAAGATAATTATAATGTAGAAAGGCCAACCATGTGATACATTAGATACATTAGGCCAACCAGGTGATACATGGCCAACCATGTTCCTCAAACTTTGATGTGCACAGGAATAACCTGGTGAGCTTGTTGAAATGCAGTTTCTGATTTGGTGTGTTTGGGCTTGTATCTGAGACTCTGCATTTCTAACAAACAGATGTTGGATGCTACTGGTCCACAGACCCCACTTTGAGTAACAAGGGTTAGCCCCAGAACAACTTTTTGTACACTCTTATCTCAATGGCTCAAAAAAGCAGGTGGCCTGGTACCAGCACTAGGAAGGGTGATTTTGTTGAAAGTGCTGATTTGCTGTTTTGAATCATCTGCGAGAGACACCAAAGGGACAAAATTATTCAAAGACCCATTATTAATGAAAAGTTAATAGAGAAAAATGAAGAGTCCTTTAAGGCAACAGCCAAATTGTAACTTAAATACCTCAGATGACTACCAGGGCAGAATTTTCTAAAATGTTGCAAGCTCTCTGCATGCTTGAAGTAGCAATTTACATGCATAATTAGGTGCAATCAACAGTTTTGAAAAGTAATATATTTTCTGAGTCTGTATTTACTTATGACAGGTGCACACAAAAATCTGTCCTAAAAAAACAGAGGGATATAGAAGGAAAAATATTTGCATGTTAACAATAGGTATCTTTAAAAGCATATGCCTAAATTTAGAACAAATTTAGTTGAAGTATTGTATCTTTATTTTGATTTACTCTTCATTTAAACATTGAAAGAAGTTCACAAACACATTTTGGAAGTAACAGGCATGGAAGAAAAGTAACTGCTATTCCAGTGCCTGTCTGAGCTAACATGGGATTCTTATTTCTACACCGTAGAAGGGAAACCTGTCCGACTCAAAACTTCACTCCATAGACTGCTGACTTTTCTCCCTGCCTTCAGAAGGAGCTATATTGCTTCATTATTTGAAGATACCAAATACCTTTTGTTGTTGTTAGTTGCCATCAAGTTGGCCTTGGACTCATGCACAATGGGACTGGACGGTTGTGATTCATAGGATTTACACTGGCTGATTTAGAATCCACTTAAATAAAAAAAAAATAACTAAACTGGTAATTTCTTCCTAAAGATCCTCAGATGTCTGCTCATAACATCTTATGGTTCTCAGTATAACAGACAATGTTGAGCGTTCACTGTCTACCAGGCATTCTGTTACCACACAAATCATGTAATTCATTATAATAATCCTTTAAGAATTGTTTTTTATTGCCAGGTAATGGAGAGGAAGTGGAGAGTAAGTAAATTCTTCAAAGGCACACAGTTCAGCATGTATTTTTGTGGCTAGTGCATTATTACATAAGGGGTCATAATGTCACTTAAAAATTATAGTGAATCTCAGACTAAAGCAAGCTCACTTTATTTTTCACGTTCCCAATTTAGAAAAAGAATTTGAAATCTAGTTTTTAGAAATTCTGAAGAAAAAAGGGACCAAGGCCAAAAATCTGTAATTTGGTCATCAAACCTTTCTCTTTCCAAAGGCATATTTGGATCAAATTATCCAGACTGGCTGTCTACACTGATTAAATTAAAGTGGCAGTTAATCTCTGTTGTACTGATGGTGTCTTCTTCTGTAACTGCAACAGCTATCGGGACAGTGTATCTTGATATGTAAAAGCTGTCTTTAAATTAATACAAAACAGACACGAGATAAACAATGCAATTTTCCAGTTTCATTAGGCAAGTGTTACCTGTGATACATTATATGTTGGGGGGAAAAGCTATCTTCTGCTAAGAAACACATGAACAGTTCATTTATCTGCTGACCCATTTGGGGGCATTATGGAACTCAGCCCAGAACAATGGGCTCTATTTAATATTAAACAGGTTCTTAATAGCCCGCTGTGTCTCCATAGCTACTGGAAGGTCCTTTCTGGACGTGCAGAGTTGCAGTGACAGTTCCCATGAAGTTGTAAAGTGCTCCCAAGGACCAAGTGGTGTTAAATTTAGAAGACATCCAGATCACCTGACTGCCGGTGAGCCCAGATGTAAGAATTTCCAAGTCCACCCTTGCCAGCTCTATCTCTCTAACTATATATCCACACCTAGGCGCAGCTCGCCGCCTGCTCCCTGGGGCCACCCCCGGAGCTTCCTGGAGACCTGCCCTGCTGAGGACGCCTTTCCAGCACCGGACAGCTCGCCACTTACGAGAGGCGGCACCCAGCTGGCACCCACGCCGAGGCACATTGCAGTAAATGCCTGGCAGCGACTTCTCGCTTCTCCCTCCTCCTCCCCTATCGACCCCCCGCTGCCGACCTTTAAGCCAAACTCCGGCGGGCTGCAAGCCTCGCGTCCTCGCCAGCCACGCGGGGCCCCACCCCCTCCCGGTGCCGACCGGCGGGGGGCAAGGGTAGGTGGACTTTCTGCCTAGAATTTGCAGCTGGCTTCGCCTCTGGACTCCAGCTCCCCAGTGCAGGCTGTGAGGCGCGGAGCAGACGGTGGAACCGAAGCCCTGGGAGTCACCCGCGCACGCACCAGGGGGGCTGACCCCGGAGACACGCTTGGCCGCGGGAGGGAGGAAAAAGTACTGGGGCCAGCGTGCAGGTGGGGGTCGCCTGGAGCGCACCAGCCACCAGCCCTCCGCATGCTCCTCTGCCTCCCGCCCTCGCCCCCACTCCCTTGCACAGGTTGGAAAACCCTCCCCTTTCCTTGGCTCCTTGGTGTCGGGGAGGCCGCTAGGGTGAGGGTCGGCGCGGGGTCAGGGGGCGGGGATGGAAGATTTCACTTACACCTGACGTCCCCGCTTCCTGCCAGTCTCGCCCAGCAAATCCCCAGGGAGCGGGTTTGTTCTTCCAGTAACTTTGTTTCCGAAGGTTGGCGGGGAGGGGAAACGCTGAGGGGCCAAAGGAGAGGCCGGGAGGCCTGGCTGGAAGAGCAGGTTCCCGGGCGGCCCCGGGGCTGGGCGAACGGCTGGGAGGCGCCGCCGCCGGGATGCTCTCTGCTTAACGGGACTGCCGGGGGCGCCTGAAGGCCACCGCTCCAAGGACACGCGGCCAGCCGCTTGTCGCGCTCCCGGCCCGGACGCCGCCCGTGCCGGAGCCGAGCAGGAGCGGAGCTGCGGGGAGCGCCGACGAAGGGTGGCAGGAGGGCGGGCGCGCGGGAGGCGGCCCCTCCTAGGCGAGCCATGCGTGCCTCGGGCGGCTGAGGAGCCGCCGCCGGGCGCCGCTGCCAAGTCTCCGCTCCGCTTTTGTCTTGCCCTCCAGTGAATGGGAAGATGGAGATGGATGTTGAGGGAGTTTCTCCGCGCCCGGAGCCCATCCCCCGCTCCCAGGGGGCCGGCGGAGCCTGCCAGGCGCCGCCACTGTCGCCCCAGCCCCCGCTGCCGCCGCCGCAGCTGGCTCACGAGGAACTGCCCGGCGAGAGTGCAGGCGCTGAGGACAGCGACGACCCCGAGAAGAGACCCAACGGCGAGAAAGGATCCAGCAAGGTAGGTCCACAGTGTTGCTGCTGTGACACCTTTTGAACCAAACCAAGGCGCTCTGTAGTAGTGGCTGTCACTTTAACCCCTGCGTTCCCCCAGCCCCCTTCCCTCGTTTGTGATGGGGGAGGGGGAGATGTGCGGAAGGCGTGAGGTCTAGGGGAATCCGTGGGCGATAGTGACTTTCCGAAGTGGAAGGCGTGTGCGGAAGTCTGTCCTGGTTTCCGTGCTCAGCGGTGTGTGCAAGGAAAAGTCTGGTCATGAGGTGTGATGGCCAGAGCAGAGCCCAGCACCTCAGGGGAGCAGCGTTGAGAGACTTTTGCTTGCCCTTCCTCTATAAGGGGGGCTTATTTGCATGGTTTAGGGGAAACGGGTTCAGGAGTTGCCAGGTGGCTTCTGAGACTCCTTGGAGGGAGGTGACATCAACCTGAGATGACAACAATGGGAGCAAAGTTTGGCTCATTTTGCAGAATTGAGAGGCTGCTTGACCCAGCTCAAGGTCCTCCTTGGCTGGCATCCTCCTACCTAGGAGGGCAGGGACCACGCGCCTGGCAGCCGGTGAGCCCTGCACGTCTTTTGCGGCCCTGCTGTGTCACTGTAGACCAGGGGATAGCTGCTGCTTACTGTGGAGAGAGTTCTTCAGGTAATTGGATTCCAGTAAGAGGTGGCTCAGATACCATTCTGGGGCAGTTTCTCCTCCTGAGAAAACTAAAATAAGAGGAAATGGAATAGAAAAGAATGCCGTGGGAATATAGGTAGAGGGCGTTGATTACAGCTTTGTCTCTGGGTATGGTCTTCTCCTTACACACATGGAGTTTGTTTTCGTGGAAGCTTGTATTGTTTAGGTGTAGCTGTATAATGTGCACACGTGTATTTGCTAATACATTTTGAATTTGGCTGCTAATATTGGGGGACGGTTGGTTCAACAAATCAGAATATTGGAACAAAAGAAGGGTCACTCAATATACTTTTTCACTTTTGTCCGCTTAAGGGAAGTGTACAGGAAAATGGGCACTTCTGCTGGTTAGAAAAGAATTGCATTTGATGAAGTACTCGTCCTTGGAGATTGCTTTGGTGTCTGCTGGACCTTTCCTAAGGCACTAGTGGATTAAACAAATGCCCGGAACTCATCGGGATCACATTGAGCATTGCCGTTTTGTGTTTGGAGACAGGATCACTTAACAAGTTGAGATTTGCAAATGCTGGAAATTGTTTTGCATTTTGAAACTTAGCTAAGAAACGAGATTGTTGTTTATCTACCAAGATCAGTGTTGTAATTTAAATGGACGTCTCCCAAGGAACTGGAATTTGAACACTCTAGACCAGATCGAGGTGTCTTAAAAACGCATAGAAGATTTACATTGTGTAAAAACTACGATGGATTTTAGTATCCTAACTTCCCTGGCTTTTTCAGTAGCTCTTGATATCATGAATATTTAATTCTGTCATGACTGTATATTTACTACTTTAAATGGTTGTCTGCCCCTCTGTTTTCTGAAGTAACCATAACGGGGCATCAGTATTACCTAATTGAACTTTAAGTCTCTTTTGCAAAATAGGTGTGGGGAATAATTAAAATATACAGCCAGTGCTGCTATTTCCATACGGTTGGTTCATGTGCCCTGAGCAGGAGAAATTCCTGCCATCAGCAAAAATCCGGGCTTATTTGTTTCCCTTTGATGCACCACGCAGACTGCCGAATGTGCTACCGGTTGTGAGGCATGGGGAAGCCGGTGCACTAGAAATATGACAGCAGGTGAAGGGAGGCCTGAAAGCGGCTTGATTACGTTTAGTTAATTAGCATGTGCAGATAATTGAGTATTCCACTGATATGATTTGCTGTATGTTTGTCTCCAATTTCTTGAGGTGGAAACAAAACACTACTTTCTTCCCTCCAGGTGTTTGCCTTAAAAAATTATCTTTCATCCTTTCCATGACCCAGAAAGCAGCTGTGTTAACCCTCTGCGT
Source organism: Dugong dugon (assembly GCA_030035585.1). Taxonomy (NCBI): domain Eukaryota; kingdom Metazoa; phylum Chordata; class Mammalia; order Sirenia; family Dugongidae; genus Dugong; species Dugong dugon. The sequence goes on along the minus strand of CM057480.1, from coordinate 11,090,785 downwards.
GCCTCTGGCAGTCTTCCTGCTGGTTCTTTGAAGAGTTTGAGGATGTTTGCTGTGTTTTAGGCTTTAATAACTGCTTTTGGCTGTGATGAATCCTAAGGCAAAGTTATACATTGATTTTTCTTAGCAAATCTACTAATGAAAGGCCTTTCATTAGTAGAAGGGCCTTTGGATGTCTAACTAAGTTATTCTACAGAAAATAAGTAAGTAAATGGAAGATGAACTGGGATAAAGTGGGATGTGGTGCGTCCGTGCTGTTTTGAGAGAATCACAATAGGGTTTAAAAGCAGTATGTATACATGTGATGCATACATAGGCTTACTGTGTTTTCTTCTCACGGAAGACTAATAAGCATATGAACTGTGAATACTGAACCATTTATCTTAATCCGGATATGCCCCCTGAATGACATTTTTTCAGACTATGATTTGGGGCCATGATTTATTCTCTCATGAATTTACCCCAGTTGTCTATTGAAAAAGAAATTGGAGCTTAGCGTACGTTCTCAGAGAGCCTCTGAAATAGAAAGAGAGATTAGAAAACTGGCTCAGTCAAGGGAACTTTTACGCCAGAGGTTCAGGACGTGACTGGCACTTTGTGTTCCCAGAGTAACCATGCCTGATTCCTCTCAAGCAGCTGATCCTTAAGGAGATATTAAAGCAGCTGCATTTTATTCTAAGAATCGGAGGAGACCCTACGTAGGTTATCTGTGCCTCTTTTGTATCAGGAGAAGGTATTAAACGCTTACAAAAAGTGGTCTGCTGTAAAAACATCCAAAGACAATGTGATGTAACTCTCTTTGGGACTTAGTGAGGTTCTTCCTATTGTTTTAAGACCTTCTTCCTTATACCTGAAGAGGGGTCACTAAGCTGGACAAATCTCTCTTCTTGTCTTAGAGATGAAGACTGAAGGGACACTGTCCTTGAGAAAAGGAGCCCTGGTGGTGCAGTGGCTAAGCACTCGGCTGCTAACCAAAAGGTCGGCAGTTTGAACCCACCAGTGCCTCCTCGGGAGGAAGATGTGGCAGTCTGCTTCCCTAAAGGTTACAGCCTTGGAAACCCTGTGGGGGCAGTTCCAGCCTGTCCTGTAGGGTTGCTATGAGTCTGAATCGACTCGATGGCAGTGGGTTTGTTTGTTTGTTTTGTTTTGTTTTGCTTTTTGGCCCTTGAGTAAATGACATTCAAATCTTTGAAGGTGTTCTTGACTCTGGAGTTGATCATTCGCAAAACTTAGAGTTTTCTATGGACCTAAATATTCCATCTTTTTAGTGCCTATTGCAACTCTTCTAAAGTACTTTGGTTATGCCAAATAACTCTTGGATAGATACAAAACTTCCTTTGGAAAAGTTAAAAAAAATTTTCTTATAATGAGGACCAGTACTCCAGTATCTTACTCTATGTCATCAAGTTAATGATGCAGATATGTGACTTCCTCGTTCGAACCCTGAGAGCCATATGAATAATTCTTTCTTGTCCCCTTCAGCTTCATCTTATTCATGTATGTTCTCTCTCTCCTCTTTCTTCCCCCCACCCCACCAAACACGTTTTACTCTTTACCATGATGTTTTGTATATTAAAAAAAAAAAACCAAACCCATTGCTGTCAAGTCAATTCCAACTCATAGCGACCCTATAGGACAGAGTAGAACTGTCCCCATAGGGTTTCTGAGGAGCGACTGGTGGATTCGAACTGCCAAACTTTTGGTTAGCAGCCGTAGCCCTTAACAACCGCGCCACCAGGGTTTCCAATGTTTTGTATAGAAGAGTGTATTTATAGCCTAGATTGAGGCATCAGGACCAAACTTTTTTGTCTGTTCAACTCTCCTTACAGCCTTAGTTTGCAACACTTATTATCTTGGTGCTTTTGGTTTAGAGGGACTCTCTACTGTTGCTATCAATGTTACTTCATTGATGAATTACCCAGCCTGTCCAGTACAGTTTTTAAAGCCTTTATCTTGAAATAATTTTAGATTTATAGAGGAATTGCAGAGATAAGATGGAGTTCCTGTATACTCTTTGCCAGCTTCCCCAAATATTAACATGCTACATAATCATGGTATGTGTATCAAAATGAAGAAATAGTACAATCCTGTTAGCTAGACTTGTCCAGTAAATTTTCCTTGAATGGATGTGTAACATATTGACATTTTCTAATTTATCCGTCTAGGATTTAATATCTTCTTTACACCTGAAATTCTCTCTGAGAGGCTATTTAAGTGCCCAGTTTAACTTCGGGGTGACTGCTTCCCTTTTTCTGGATGGAGGAGCAGCTTGAAAAGTGCAAAGGGCTGAGTTCCCCGAGGCTCTGCATCAGGCAGCAGTAAGCGTTGTGGGAGCGACCACTTTAGCAAAGCCCTTGAGAGCTGTTAACTTGTATGGTGCGAGTCTTCCTTTTTATTTTATCCTGAAAAGCATTCCTGCTGCAGGTAAGATAGTGTTTGTCAGTACGCAGAACTGGTTTGCCTTTGCCTTGAGGATGACAGTCTCAAGTGGCAGGTAGAGGAGAAAAGGAGATGGATAAAATCAAGGCAGCTGACTTGGATGCCCACCCAACCCCTTGGGTGTTTGTTCCCTACCGGAAAAGTAATGAAGCCCTTTGGTTTTTGCATTGTGCTCACCAGGGGGACTCAGATTTCTTGCCTGCATTAGGCAGGAAGATGCCACTGTGGTTAAGACTGTTGCCTGCAAAATCAGAAAGACCCCTGTTGGATCTTGGTTCTGGCTTTTACTAGTTACTGACCTCAGATAAGTTCTTAACCAGTCCTCAGTCTTTTTATCTGTAAAATAGGAATAATTTTAGTGCTTACCGTCTATGATTGTTGTATGGCTCGAATGACATAAAACACAAAAGTTTTTGATTCAGTGCATCATAGGTAATAACCGCTTAGTAATTGTGAGTAGTAATAACTGTGGTTACTATTAGAGTCCGTGGTTCTGAGACAGGGAATGAGTTGGGTGGGGCTCCCAGTTTCCCTATAATTTTCAGTTTGCCAGAAGGCTGTGGGGCTAGAAATGCCACATACGTATCATTCTGCAGTTAAACTAAGTTGGCGTTCATCAAGCTGATTTTGCCCTGTGTGCGTGTTTGCCTTGTGGGTCTTTTCTTGGTGGGCAGAAGTTTAGGGAAGAGTTACCTTGATTGTCAATAGACTGCTCCCTTCTCATTGGGAAAGTCCCTGCATCCCACCCCAAGGGCACACCTGAGACACTAATAAAGCAAATGGACTGCTCTGCTTTCACACATTACATTCATGGCTTCTAGGGAGGCATAGGAGCCCTGGTAGCACAGTGGTGAAGAGCTCAGCTTCTAACCAGAAGTTTGGCAGTTCAAATCACCAGCTGCTCCTTGGAAACCCTATGGGGCAGTTCTACTCTGTCCTGTAGGGCTGCTATGAGTTGGAATCGACTTGATGGCAACGTATTTTGGTTTTTAGGGAGGTGTAGGTGGCAAATTTTAAGAATTACTAGATGGTTGGGCTAAAGAGTTGTATCCTTCAGACTCTTTGGCTGCAAGCAACAGAAACAACTGTTTGAACAAACAAACATTTTGTTGTAAGGTAATCACAGAATCAAAGGAAAAACGATACAACTGGTTTTGGTGAAATACAGAAACCAGTGAGGCGCAGAAGATCTGAGTAGTAGAAAGGGATGAAAGGTCTCCTGAGGACGCTGACCATAAGAAGCATCAATCCCAACCATTTTCTGTCGTTATGCCATGCCGCTCAAGACCCAAAGCTCCTGGAAAGATGATCTAATTGGCCTCATTTGGGTCAGATGTCTGCTTCTCAGCGAGGGGAGGGTTAACTTCCTCCTTGAAGATTCCAACAAATTATGTCCTTTGGAGAAGGCGTAGTTCTAGAAAAATCAGGGTGCTGTTACCAGAACAAGGAGAATGGATATTGGATGGCAAAATGACCAGTATGACTCCTTGCCTACAAGGAAAGAGAGAGAGAGAGACGAAGAAAAAAAAAACAAACTTAGCAAAAAATCTGCAACATTTAAAAGCGTTAAATTTCCTACTATTTAAAAAGAAAATACAGAGAAAATTACATAATCTATTGGTTAGGAGTCCCTGGGCGGTGCAAATGGATAATCCACTCAAATGCTCACTGAAAGGCTGGAGGTTCAAATCTACCCAGAGGCGCCTTGGAAGAAAGTCCTGGTGACCTACTTCTGAAAAATCAGACGTTGAAAACCCTATGGTGTGCAGTTCTATTCTGAGACACATGGGGTTGCCATGAGTCAGAATCAACTGCACAGCAACTAGTTAACTGGCTGGTTATTGCTTAGTTAAGTATAGGAAGAGGGGAGCAGAGGACTTGATATTTATTCTCGTTTGCCAGAAGAGACTTCTGGAATTAGGAACTGGATTGGAATGCATGGCTCAATGGGTCTGGTTTCTCCTCCTCCTATTTTTGAAGGTGAGAAAATTGAGGCCCCATGATAAATGATTTGCCCCAAAGCAGAGCTACACTTAAATGCAGGCCCGTTGACTCCTCTTCTTCAGGCCTTGTGGCCCAGGACATGCATCCAGATGGGATGAACCATCTCAGAATCCCTCTTCCTGGGGAGTCTTAACTCTGAGTTTTAACATGGTTAAGTGAATCATTTGGAGTCTCTTCAGAAATTCAGAATTCTTAGTTTCCCCAATTATAAAAGATTAGTACACATTTTACACCTGCTGAGCAGATGATCAAGGAGCCCTGGTGGCGCAGTGGTTTCAGCGATTGACTGCTAATCAAAAGGTAGGCGATTCGAAACCACCAGTGGCTCTGTGGGAGAAAGATGTGGCATTGTGCTTCTGTAGAGATTTACAGCCTTGGAAACCCTATGGCGTTGCTACGAGTCGGGATCAACTCAACGGCAGTGGGTTAGTGGGTGCAAATAATCTGAGGATGAATGAGATTAGATCCTAATGTTTTAAAATACAGACCTTACTTGGAATAAAATTCCCTTAGAATAAAGGATATTAATATATATTTTTTGTTTACCTCTGGATTAAAGCAACTTGATTTCTTGCTCAAATTCCTAAACTTTTTTTCTTTGACTTTTGAGTCCATGTGCTAAGGTATTTCTGTCCTCACATTTTGACCTTATACCCTATTAAGGGCAAGGGAGTCCTGTAGAAGGAGGCACCGTGGATGGTGTCAGTTTCTTATTTTGGGGTGACAAATCAGGCTAGGGGTAAGCTGTTCATCCTGTATACACACTGTTCTAGCACCGTGCTTGGCTACCTGGTAAAGAGCAAGGAAGTGCATTTACATTGAATTCTGTGTTGATGTGTTCAGTCACCATGTATTCAGCACTGTCTTAAACTCTGGGATTACAGAGTTGAAACGGAGACGGCCCATCTCTGGCGAAACCCACAGTTTAATATAGGGAGACAGACTTGTACTGAGATCCTGACATTGTAAAGGATCAGGGCTGTAAGAGAGGTGAGAATATAAGGTGCTTCAGAGAAGGATGGACTGCTCTACTGGGGTGCCTTGGGAGGCTGCATGGAGGAGGAGTCATTCCACCAGGTTCTCAGAGGAGTGGGAAATGGAGAGAAAGGGCTTTCCAGAGGGAAGGAATGTGTCAAAGTTCATAATGGCCAAGAAAGTTTCATAAGCTCGTCATAGGATCCAGTGGAGGTAGTGGCTGGAGGTATATTTATCATGAAGGCCTTGTGATGGAATGGCAAGGAGTTTGGACTTTACCTTACAGATGCTATGTGGAGAGTGAAAGCTCTGTCCGGTTGTAACAGTCTTACTGTCTCCACTAGGGGTCTCCAGATTTTGGAATTTCAGGATCAGTAAATTTAAAAGAAAATGGGGGAGACAGAAGAGAATTAATTCCTATATGACAAGAGAAGGCATTGCATCATTTCATAAATAAAAGGCTTTTATGCACCAAAAAGGATAAATAAATACAATTTATTTTGAAAATAGAGTAGCCTTTCCTGAGAAAGAATAGATAGCAGCCTTCAGCCAACACCCACACACAACGTACAGGCATACACACGCGTCTCTCACGCACATCTCATCCCATCACGTTGACCTTATTGTCCTCATTTCTCTGTGGACCTGTAAGTACTTCCTCCTGGACTGGGGTTTGAACTGCTGTGGTCACCCCGGTGTTAGGCTTGGGAGGCATGGAACATTTTTACTGAGATGATTTTCCTCTTCTCTTGGGCCCAGCCTTGGCAGGGTGGAGTAAATGGTAAGAGGGATCCATGTTCTTAGACAGGGCTGTTGTCTTCACTTGTAAAAAGTTATTTTTTTAAAAAATCTGTTGTTGAGCTATTGTTGTTAGGTGCCGTGTAGTTGGTTCTGACTTCTAGTGACCCTGTGTACCACCAAACGAAACACTGCCTGGTCCTGCGCCGTCCTCACAATCGTTGCTGTGTTTGAGCTGACGGCTGCTGTCACAACGTGGCGTGGCGGGGAGAAGTAGTCTTACCAAGTGTATTCTTCAGAGTGTGGCCATTTAACACGTTGTTAAATGTAACATGCTGACTTGTCCAACAGGCATTAGATGTAGCCAAGTGAAAGAGTGTGGGGTACACGGAGGGCGTGGTCAGTGAGTGCCCTGCTTTCCTTGGTTTGCTCCACTGATAACCAAAGGCACAGGTCACACTCATTCACAGATTACTGGCGGGTGTCACCCTTCCCCTCCTTGCTGTGCCTCCAGCTTCACATCCTTTCCAGGCTTGCATTTACCCTCTCCCTGGGTGGGATACCCTGTACTTTATAAAATCTCTCTTATTTTTTTAAATCAGATTTACTGGCATATAATCTATCTACAACAAAATTTACCGTTGGTAAACGTACGGTTTCATGAGTTTTAACACACGTATACAGCTGTATAACCACCAACACAGGATATAGGATGTTTCCGTCACCCCCAAAGAGTTCCTTTGTGTTTGTCTGCAGACAGCCCCCTCTCCCTACCCCAGCCTTTTCTGAATTTCATAAAACGGAGTCAAATAGTATTGTAGGCTTATGTGTCGATTTCTTTCACATAGCAAAATGCGTTTGATATTCACCCATTTTGTTATGTGTATCAGTAATTATTTTTCATGTGATTATTGCCAATTTTTATATCTTCTATGGAGAAATGTCTTTTCATGTCCTTTGCTGAATTTTTAATTTGGTTGTATATGTTTTTGTTGTTGAGTTGTAGTTCTCAATATAATCTGATACTACATGCTTATCTGATCTATGGTTACCAAATATTTTCTCCCATTTGTAAATTGTTTCTTTATTTTCTTTCTAAAGTTCTTTGATGCACAAAAATTTCTAATTTCGATGCAGTGCAAATTGTCTGTTTTGGCTTTTGTTGTTCATACTTTTGGTCATATCTAAGAATCCATTGTCAAAAAACTAGTTCCCAAAGCTTTACCTCTATGTTTCCTTCTAAGAGTTTTATAGTTTTAGTGTTTTTTTTTTTTTAACATCCTATTGTGTTTTTGGTGAAAGTTTACACAGCAGATTAGGTTCCTGTTTAACAGTTTCTACACATACTGTTCGGTGACACCGGTTACATTTTCCCAATTGCATCAACATTCTCGTTATTTCCATTTTGGTTGTTCTGTTTCCAGTATTCTTGCTTCACACCTTCCCCCTCCCCCCACCCTGACCTTCTTGTCTTTTCTTTAGGGTAAATGTTGACTGTTTGGTCTCAAGTAGATGATTTTTTTTTTTAATGAAAGGAGCATGGTACTCACAGGTGATGTTGCTTATTTTATGAGCCAATTTGTTATTTAGTTGAAAGGTGACCTCCAGGAGCAGTTTCAGTTCAAAATTTAAAGGGTATCTCAAGGGTGATAGTCTTAGGGGTTCCCTAGGTCTCTGCCAGTCCAGTAAGTCTTATCTTTTTTCAAGATTTTTAGTTTTGTTCTACAATTTTCTCCTATTCTGTCTGGGACCATCTATTATGGCCCTGGTCAGAACCGTCAGGAGTGGTAGCTGGTCACTATCTAGTTCTTCTGTTCTCTGGATATGTGAGGCCGTGGTTTGTGTAGGCAGTTGGTCTTGTAGACTGGTTTCATCTGTGAGTCTTGAGTTTCCTTCTTTCTCTTTTGTTCCATATGAATAGAGACCAATAGTTGTATCTTAGATGGCCACTCCCAAGTTTTACTTACCAAACTAGCATGTAATAGTTCTTATGTTTGGATCATTGATCTGTTTTTAGTTAATGTTAGTATATGATGTGGGATATGGATTCAACTTTTTGCATGTGGAGATCCAGTTGTCACAGCACAATTTATTGAGAAGACTGTTCTTTCCTCACTGAATGGACTTGGCACACTTGTCAAATAGCAGTTGACCATGAGTTTATTTCTGGACTCTCAGTTCTATTTCATCGGTCTGTATGTCCTCATACTAGTACCAGACTGTTTTGATTACTGTAGCTTTATATTATGTTTTCAAATCAGAAAGTATGAGTCGTACTTTATTTTTCTTTTTCAAGATTGCTCTGCCTATTGGGACCCCTTACAAATGCCATATGAATTTGAGGATTGACTTTTCCATTTCTGCAAAAAAAAAAAAAAAAGACTATTGGAATTTCGATTGGAATTATGTTAAATCTGTTGATTGATTTGGGTAGTACTGACATCTTCATAGTATTAAACCTTCCAGTCCATAAACACAGGATGTCTTTCCCTTTATTTGACTCTTATTTAATTTCTTTTAGCAATGTTTTATAAAGTTTTCCAGTGTACAAATTACTCACATCCCTGGTTAAATTTATTCCTAAGTATTTTATTATTTTTGTAGATGCTATTGTGTATTTGGCCCATTTTTAAAAATTAGGTTCTCTGTATTCTTATTGATGCAATCTGTTATTTTCACATAGGGATAGGTTTCAGGGATAGTTTAAAGAGATGAGTAAAGGGAGGAACATTTTGGGTTTCCTTTCTTGGGAGTGTTGGTGAGCTGATACTTACTGGGCATTTATCTTGTGCCAGTCATGGAGCAAGGTAGATTCACATTGAGTGATCTCATGTTATGCTCCACAGTAATCCTGAGAAATAACTATTATTAACCCTGAGGTCACAAAGCCTAGTGTATGGTAGAGGAAAGATTTAAATTTCAGTCTGCCCGACTCTTACTCTTTCCACTGTATCAGGTGTGCCTAGAGGGCCTGTTCTCCACAATTTACTGGTTGGTTTTCCAGCCCAAAGTCCTTGCATGCTTGGAGTGTTTAAAAACAGCCCTGAGGTAAAATAACACTGCTGGCATTGACATGCAAATCAGGACATTGAGGTTAAAGCAAAACAGAGTGCTCCAAGTTTCATTTCAGCCCTGAAGAAATCCTCTCCACTTCAGAAATTAGGAAAGTGAGAATTCTTCAGAAAAGTGAAGATTTGACATTTACATGTCAGTGTCCAAAGGACGTCCATCCATGTCTTCCACTAAATTACAGTGCTGGGGTTACCTAGGTGGGTAGAGTAGGGTGGACCCTAACCAGACCTCTGTTCAAATCCCAGTCTTGTCCCTACAGGCTGTGAAGACTTGGGCAAGCCATGTGACCCCTATAGTCTGGATTCTCTTATTAGTTAAAGGAATGGATAAGCCCTCCTTACCACACTCTAGCATTGTAAGGGTTGAATTACGTGTAGGGAGACCAACTTGTCCTGGTGTAGCACTCAGAAGTACTGTGTCCCAGGGAAAGCCTTGGTCCCTGGTAAATCATGAAGTTGCCGACCCTAATCACAGCAAAGCACCTGGAACGTTATAGCCTCTCAGGTTATGAGAGCTGTCATTGTTAAAAGCACTTTGAGGCTTTTAATCCGTGCGTCTGAAAATGACTCATCATATTTCAGAACTAATGAGGCCCTGTGAATGATTCCAGATTCTCCACATTCACTGAAAAAGTAGTTCAAAGCAAGGCTCTGAATTGGAGTAGAAGAAATAACCTTGCCTTTCTGAGTAAGTGGCCATAGAACTTTCCAGGCAGCTCCATAAAATCCCCAATCATGCAGTAAGTGTGTTTCAGAAAGCTGGCTGAGGAAGTCTCCCTGGCTGGAGAGCGGAAGGCTCGATGGGGAAGCGCCTTCACTGGCAAGGCAAAAATCACCTGAATAAATAAATTTTTAAAGTTACACAGCTAGGGGAGTGTGTTTCAGTAAGCGTAAGACTCAGTATTTCCCGTGGGGCCCTCAATTGGCGAGGAACTGCTCTCGTAGGCAAGAGCCTGGGACTTGGAAGGTGTGACTTTGAATCCTGTCTTCCAGCTGTGAAATCTTGTACAAGTCATGTTTTCTTTGAGCCTCAGGGTCTTCAGCTGTAAAATGGGGATAATATTTTTACTTAATGGCACAGTGGTTAAGAGCTATGGTGAGCTACGTCTGCTAACCAAAAGGTCAACAGTTCAGATCCACCAGCTGTTCCTGGAAACCCTATAGAGCAGTTCGACTCTGTCCTGTAGGGTTGCTATGAGTCACAATCGACTTGATGGCAATACGTTTTTGGTTTGGTTAGCCGAAAGGTTGGTGATTTGAACTCACCAGCCACTCTGTGGGAGAAATATGTAGCAGTCTGCTTCTGTAAAGATTACAGCCCTGGAAACCCTATGGGGCATTTCTACTCTGTCCTATAGGGTTGCTATGAGTTGGAATTGACGTGATGGCAATGAGTTAAGAAGGACCAAGACTAGCGTCTCAAATTCAGTAGAATTTGAGCAAAGTCTTTTGTAAACTTAGAAACTAAGTCTCAGTGTCTGTGCGTGTGCATGTGTCTAAGACTCTTTGGCATTGTTGGATAAATGAGCCCCCCCCCATGTTTTTCTTGTGACCTTATTTAAGAGCTTGAATGGAAAAATGTAGCTCATCTAATAAAAGGGGCTGGCCTTTGGGGCCCATAGGAACATGTGGTCATTCTTGGGAACGATGCTGTCTCAGTTTCCTAGTGCTGCTGTAACAAGTACCACAAGTAGGTGGCTTCAACAAACAGAAATTCATTTTCTCACAGTTCAGGATGCTAGAAGTCTGAATTCAGGGTGCTGGCTCTATGGGGAGGCTTTCTGTCTCTGTCTCCTCTAGGGGAAGGTCCTTGTTTCTTTTCAGCTTCTGTTTCTCAGTTCCTTGGCAATTTTCATGTGGCGTGGCATCTATCTTACCCTGTTTGTGCTTCCTTGAGTCTGTGCCTAATCTGCTCTTTTTATATCTCAAAAGTGACTGGCTTATGATGCACTCTACACTAATACAGCCTCATTAACATAACAAATGGGATTATATCCACAAGTATACCTGTGTCCATTGAGTCGATTCCAACTCATAGCAACCCTATAGGACAGGGTAGAACTGCTCCATAGGGTTTCCAGGGAGCGGCTAGTGGATTCAAACTGCTGACCTTGTGGTTAGCAGCCGTAGCTCTTAACCACTGCATCACCAGGGCTCCATTCCACAAGTATAAAGATTAGGATTTATAATGCATATTTTTTGGGGGCATAGTTCAGTCCATAACTGATGCCCTCACATGAATTTGAGTGGGTTCAGACTGTCTGAGAGGCACAGGGGGCTGGATTTGGGCCGCAGTATCCTTTTGTTGGCATCACCAGCTGACCCTGACACTTGCTCTTGGCCTCTCTGCCTTGCTTGCTCTTTGGCTGACAGTAGTACTGGCCTCTGATTTATTTATTTAGAATTTGGAGCTCCCCGTGGCTCACCTAGACCCTTTGCCCAACCAGTCCCCTTGCCTGGAGTGCTCTTCTTCTCCTACCCTTCACTTTCCTTTCCCTCAGTTAATTCATACTCAGCCTACAAAATTCGGTTAAACTCTTCAAGGAAGTTTTCCTTCATTTAAAACCATTCCCACCACCTGCCTTATAAGTCAGGTCCCCAATATGGTGTCACACGGTCTTAATTGTGTAACTAGCTGTTTAATGTAAACCTTGAGAATGGGGACCAGGGCTGTCTTTTTCATGGCTGTTTCTCCAACCCTAATATAGTGCATTTCATGTAGTAGACCCTCAAATATATTTTTGATGAATAAGCCTGATGAATAATACCCAATTTGACAATTTTTTACCCAATACTTACTTTCTGGCACTGGATGGTCCCTGTGCTTACGCAGGTCACATTCTACTTAGACAAATACTGAAATAAATAAACAAATGAAACAGATATTAAACAAATAATCTGACACCAGTGGCTTCCTGGCTGTCTGACTGCAGGAATAGATCTAGAATCTCTGCCTAACCATATTTAGACAGGAATATCAATTCCAGGCAGTAAACAAACAACCACAATCCAGCTTGTTTTCTAGAATTCCCACCTATCTATGATCAAAGATCCTGGTCTCCTGCTTTTCTCTACTTCCTTTACAGAGTTTATGTTCTCACCATGTTGGCATTGGCAAATATGCAGCATATATGCCAACACCTCACTTTCCTGTGTTCATGTCAGACATTGCTAGCTAATTGCCAGTCTTTCCTGATGAGCTCGATCTTAGTCTTGGAAGCAGGTAGGCATTAACAATCAAGTGGAGGTGGCAAGTGAGATGAAACTGTGGTGCTATTCTTGCTCTAGATTTCCAGCTCTCCAGGCAATGCCTTCTCACTTGCCTAGACCACACACTCAATACTCAACACATCCTCCCTCAAATTCCAGGCCTGCATTGTCCAATATGGTAGCCTGTATGTCCAGTAGACATAAGTGACTATTTAAATTTTAGTGAATTAAAATTAAATAAAACTAAACATTCAGTTCCTCAAATGTACTAGCAACACACTTCAAATGCTTAAAAGCCACAGGTGGTTAGTGGCTGCCGTGTTGGGCTGTGCAGATATAGACTGTTAACATCACTGCAGAAAGTTCTGCTGGACAGCGCTGTCATAAACTATTTTTGACTTGACTTCTCATGCTCTGCCCCAGCCATTGTTCACTAAAATCCTTGTGAGCTGCTCTGAAACCAATCCTTGGACAACGATGGGGATTTCACAACTTCCCTGGGTTCGATTTAGGTTTTTGGTGAATAACTTCCGAATTGTCTTTTAACTGCTGGTATTGTTGGGTATAGAAGCTACTTAGAGCAAGACAATGTTCAAAAACTTGGGCTTGCGGTGTTGCTATTTTTACTTAGATGTTCTACTGAATCTTGGTATTTGTCCTTGGCCATTATAGAAACAGTCTCTGGTAACGTGGTTCCAAGAGATGGCTTTGTATTATCCAAGTTCAAAGCCTTTATTAGTGGGTGGTTGAACCACCACCTGAAGCACCATTGACACCTCCTCCTAGCCATTTAAATGATTGTGTTACACTGTGGGGATTACCTGGATGGTACTTGTTGTCAGGATACACGGCAAAGAAATCTTGCTGAGAGCCCAAATCTGATACTATCACAGAGCCCCCGACGCTTGCAACAACAATGCAGGGTATAATTTTCAAATTACAGAATGGATAGAGTGCTACATTGCAAAGTGACACCTTTAAGGTGTCCTATTCTTCCTCTTATTATAGCCACATTCAATAAAATTCCAGGTACATTATGATCCTCAGTGGTTTCAGTTACAGGTAAATAAATAAAAAGAGAATGGGAAAAAGTCTGATAATAGAAACTATCTTTTCAGTCCTTTTTTTGTTCCCGTTTTTCATCCATGAGTGGAGGAAGGACCGGGGAGTTAGTGTGAAGTGGTCCTAATACGGGGCTCACAGTTCCTTTGTGTAGCACGTTACTGGAGTGTCAGCAGGAAAAGGGATGGAAAAATGGCCCCAGGGTAGCTTCAGTGAGTTTCCTTCCTGTTAGCGAGGATGAGAATTTGAATGACATCTTGAAGTGATCTAAAACTCTTTTATTTACCTATCTAGTTAGCTGGGAGGCCCTGGGCATCACAGTGGGAATGTAGCATTGCGTGGAAAACAGCAAGAGTGAGAAATGTGAGCGCGGTCTCTGCTGGCTCACCAGTGGCAGATAAGCTGGGCCAGGGAGCGAGAAGTCAGTAACAGAGAACAATAACCAAGAAAGAAAAAGGCAGCTGACTAAGCCAATATAATGGCACTTTCTGGGTATTTTATGTATTATTTCAACAAGGATTAATAACACAGAGGTACAGAAAAATTAATATATTTGCCAAAAGTTAGAGTTGTAGCCAAGGCAACTGTAATTGCCCATTATTCATTACCTTGTTATTATTTTTTATTTATGTTTGAACTAAAGACATGAAACTGGAGCTCATTCCAGAGTCTTATACACCAGGAAGGGTTCATTTGTCACCACTGGAATTCTGGTATCTGTGATGTCAACTGCTTCAAGCATTATGAAACCTAGAAAGTACCTGTGCATGGAGCAAGAGTAAGGGGGACTAGAATAACTAATGGGGTTTTAATCTCATTAAACGTGTATTTTCCCAGGCTCACCACTCCAAAATGTGTACACATTTCCTGTATGTGATTGTTAAAAAAGACACACACGCTCAGAAACACAGCCTAAATGGTGGGCAGACATTTGTCCCTTGCATCTTCTACTTTCAGCCTCTAGGCAGTTTTGGAGTTCAGAGAAACTTCCTCCTCATTTATGGGACAGTCCCAGAATTCTACAGGGATTTGCTATCTGTGGCAGCGTCAACATGTCAGATACTACTTTGCTGGTTGTATGTCCCTCCAGTGAAGGAAGACGAGGTAGAGAAAAAAGGAGATCCTTGAGGGAAAAGCAATCCTCAAGATCTAACACTTCACTGCTGCTGTAATGTTTGAAAATATATGTGAAGTCTTCATTTTGATGCAATAATTTAATTGCGGCCTAGAGCTGAGATTTGCATCTCTGAGGCTGTCAAACGTAGAGATACAATAATATAGTAACACCAGACCCTTCACTCCATTATTATTATTATTATTATTGGTGTTGTTTGTGTAACAGTCATGTCTGAGAAACTCAGAGTGGTCCAAAGGGTTAGCTTCCTGCTGGTTAACCGTTAAGATCTTCTTCAGGGCTAGATTGAGTGTCTGTTCAGTACCAGATTGGTAAAGCAGAGTGCTACAGGCAGAAGTGATGTTCCAGCTGAGGATCATATCACTCTCTGATAAACAGTCTGGCTTTCTGCTGATGATTCATCAGAAAAATGAGCATGGTAATTGAATTGGGGATTTAAAAGGATGGCAAGGAAAACAGCCACATCCGACCATCGGCGCTGTCGTAAGATATTCTGTTAATGTGCAGCACGTAAGGTAGTAATCTGTCACAGTGGAATCGTTAGCAAATGCACGCCACTTCTGTTTTGGCCCTAGTCAGTTACAGGAGTTGGACCAGGGTGGCATTTGGAAACTCTGATTGAAAAGTGAGTTTCTGTGAATGCCTGCGGTGCCATCTATATTGATCAGATGCTGAGAGAAAGATCTGGGTTCTTCTGTGAACGATGACACCTCTGAGGAAGGAGCACCATGGAATTTTCTGAAGAAAGTCTCGGTTTTCCTTCTTTTGAGGGTGGCCGCAATAAGAACTGTGACATGACATGTAATTGCTGTGTCTTGGAAGGGAATAGATCTTGCTTCCCACCGTCTGGACGGTCGGTTTCTGCAGGTTGAACAAACTAACCACCTTTCGGCAAGTTAAAAGTCTAACTCTTCTGTAGAGGAGAAGTGATTTTCAACTGGAGGCAGTTTTGCCCCCAAAGAACATTCGGTAGTGTCTGCAGACGTTTTTGTTGTAACTGAGGGTGGAGTGTGCCTGGCATCTAGTGAGTTAGAGACCAGGGATGCTGTTAAATATCCAACAATGCACACGATAACCCCCACCACGGAGAATTATCTTGCTCAAAATAGCAGTGGTGCCAGGTTGAGAAACCCTAATCTAGAGAATGTTCTAGGTCTTTGGGGTCTTATCTTTGTAGATACTCCATGAGGATAATATTTTGATGGGACAGTTTGAACAGAGGAAATCTAAGGCTCTTCATTGTTCTAGGGTAGTCACACCCCCCAAATCTGTGAATTCATCCTTTTCCTAGATCTAATTCTAGGAAACTAGTCCGAGGAGGCTGTTACTAACAGTTGCCGAGAATTCCAAGCAGTCTTTTCTCTGACAAAACTGAGACTCACTTTCTGTTGTCTTCAAGGTGGAAGATGGGAATCTTCCTTTCTGAAAATTTTCTCAGACTATAACAAAATATCTCTGTCTTGGTGCCAAAATACGTATGCTTCGTGTTTCCAGACCAATGAATTCAAATCTTGTAGCTGTTATACTCTTATTAAATTCTGCTACAAGCATTTTCTGGATTAATCCCATGCTTATGACTTTTCAATTCAGGGAAAACATTGTATGCCAAATAGTTTACATGTTTTCTTTTTAAAAACACAATGTAAGGCTAAGAACATTTAGCTCTGTAAAGTATTGGTGAGCAACTAAGTAAGTCATTTGAAAAAAGACAGCTATTTAAACTTATTGAATGGGATTTTAAACTGTTAAACAAGTGTATGAGCTGTCTAGATTCCATTTTTTTTTTAACTTTGGTAAGCATGAGGAAGGAACTAGTTGGTTAAGAAGAGTAAAAATGGTGTGTGGGCAGTGTCTGACCTCCTCTAACTTCACAAGAGGGAAGGAGAATCAAGATCAACAGCCCAAGGCTGATTCTTATAATGCAGAGGTCAGACATGCCTCCTCTCTCTGCCATCTTTACTGTTTCTAACACCAACCGTCCCTCTCACGACACTCTCTACTTCTCTCCTGGGTTCCATAATTCTCTGCAATGACCACACAGGAATCACAGACAATACTTATGATTATGGGGTTTATTAGGGAAGTAACAGTTACAGTTCAGGCTCAGGAACACTCAGGATACAGTTTTTTCATCAGGAAAGCCTCTTCCCAGTCATGCTCACAGGCATGCTTCTCCCTGGCCCTTTGCCTCTGTCCAAAGGCACTCAGCTTTCTCAGTCTGTAGGCTGGGAAGTGCACTGCATGGTGTCTCCTGAGACTGCTTCTCTGCCACCGCTTCTCGCTGTCTTCAGGGTTATAGCTTGCTCTCTTTCTCAGTCTCCTGGTTCCAGGACCTGTGTAGCACAGGGATCCCGGGTCCAAGGGATGTGCTTTCTGCTCCTGGCTGTTCTTCCTTGGTGGTGGTGGCATCCTCTTTTTCCCACCTCTGGGTGGTTCATTTCAAGCTCAGCAGGATGGCAAAGCTGACCAATCCCTTTGGTGGTCCGCTATTACCCTGTCACACAATCTTGCCCAATCAATTGGGTGGGGGTTATAAGACCATGGTTAGAAAGGCCACATGAAAGTGATCCATCGCACTGCAAGAAGTAAAACTCTGTTGACTGGACTCCAAATCTTAAAAGATTTAATCCACCAAATGTATTATTTTAATTTTATTGAACAAAGAGGTTAACTACCATGCAGCATGAGATGGCCAGGGTAGGGTCCTGCATCAGTTAATACACTGACAACCCAAAATGAGGGGTGTAATACTTTATTTCAGGAATTGGAAAACGTTGTTTTGCAAAGGGCCAGAATGAAGTTATTTTAGGCTTTGTGGGCCATATGGTCTCTGTTCCACCTACTCAACTCTGCTGTTGTAGCATGAAAACAGCCATAGACAATAAATAAGTGAATGGATGTGGATGTGTTCCAATAAAATTTTGGAGGCCTTAGACCAGATTTGACATTCAGGTTGTAGTTTGCTGCTCCCTGCTTTATTTAACCTGTGCAACTTTACCATGAGCAAGTGTGTGATTCCTGTGACATTCTTTGCATTGATTAGTCTTATTTAAGGAACCTTGATGCTGTTTTCCAGGACTTCAGGTTGGTAATCATTGCGGGATGCATTTAAGGGTTTGTTTATACACCATCAACAACCCAAAAACAAAGAAGATCTCATATCCTCAAACTGATTTTGTTTACACATGATGCAGTGTTCTTGGAAATGACCTAACAGGGTCTATTATTGGATTATAAAAATACCATATTGTGCTTTAATATTTGCTAGATTCCAGGTTTAGTGAAGAATTTGTTGTTAGGTGCCATTGAGTTGATTCTGACTTGTAGTGACCCTGGGTACAACAGAATGAAACACTGACTGGTCCTGTGCAATCCTCAAAATTGTTGCTATGTTTCAGCCCACGGTTGCTGCCAGTGTGTCAGTCCGTCTCATTGAGGGTCGTCTTCTTTTTCACTGACCCTCTGCTTTACCTAACCTGATGTCCTTCTTCAGGGACTGGTCCCTCCAGATAACATGTTCAAAGTACCTGAGACGAAGTCTCTCCATCCTCGCTTCTAAGGAGCATTCTGGCTGTACTTCTTCCAAGACAGATTTGTTTGTTCTTTTGACAGTCCATGGTATATTCAATATTCGTAGCCATCACCGTAATTCAAAGGCATTAATTCTTCTTAAGTCTTCCTTGTTCATTGTCCAGCTTTCTCATGCATATGAGGCTATTGAAAATACCATGGCTCGGGTCAGGCACACCTTAGTCTCAAGGTGTGACATCTTTGCTTTTTAACACTTGAAAGAGGTCTTTTGCAGCAGATTTGTCCAATATAATACATCCTTTGATTTCTTGACAACTGCTTCCGTGGGTGTTGATTGTGGCTGCAATAAAATGAAATCCTTGAAAAGTTCAACATTTTCTCTGTTTATCATGATGTTGCTTATTGATCCAGTTGTGAGGATTTTTGTTTTCTCTATGTTGAGGTGTAATCCATACTGAAGGCTGTGGTCTTTGATCTTCATCAGTAAGTGCTTCCAGTCGTCTTCACTTTCAGCAAGCAAGGTTGTGTCATTTGCATATCAGAGGTTGTTAATGAGTCTTCCTCCAATCCTGAGGCCACATTCTTCTTCATATAATCCAGCTTCTCAAGATTATTTGTTCAGGATACAGATTGAATAAGTATGGTGAAAGGATACAACCCTGACATACATCTTTTCTGTTTGAATGACTTGCTCTGTGTACAGGTTCCGTGTGAGCACAAGTAAGTGTTCTGGCATTCCCATTTTTCGCAGTGTTATCCATAATTTGTTATGAGCCACACAGTTGAATGCCTTTGCATAGTCAGTAACAGGTAAACATCTTTCTGGTATTCTCTGCTTTCAGCAAAGATCCATCTGTCATCAACACTGATGTCCCTCATTCCACGTCCTGTTCTGAATCTGGCTTGGATTTCTGGCAGCTCCCTGTCTGCAACCGTTTTTGAATTATCTTCAGCAAAATTTTACTTGTATGTGATATTAATAATATTGTTAGATAAATTCCACATTCTGTTGGGTCACTTTTCTTTGGCATGGGCACAAATATGGATCTCTTACAGTCAGTTGGCCAGGTGACTGTCATACAGATTTTTTGGCATAGATGAGTGAGCGCTTCCAGTGTTGTATCCATTTGTTGAAACATCTCAGTTGGTGTTCCGTCAGTTCCTGGAACCTTGTTTTTCGCTGATGCTTTCAGTGCAGCTTGGACTTCTTCCTTCAATACCATTGTTTCTTGATTATATGCTTTCTCCTGAAATGGATGAATGTTGACCAGTTCTTTTTAGTATGGTGACTCCATCTTCTTTTGATGCTTCCTGCATTGTTCCTTAGAATGCTTTAATATTGCAACTTGAGGCTTAAATTTTTTCTTCATTTCCTTCAGTCTGAGAAGTGCTGAGGATGTTGTCTTTTGGTTTTCTAATTCCAGATCTTTGCACATCTCGTTATTACACTTTACTTTGTCTTCTCAAGCTGCCCTTTGAAATCTTCTGTGCAGCTCTTCTACTTTATCATTTCTTCCATTCGCTTCAGCTACTCTGTTCAAGAGTAAGTTTCAGAGTCTCTTCTCACGTCCATTTTGGTCTTTTCTTTCTTTCCTTTCTTTTTAATGACCTTTTGCTTTCTTTGTTCTTTGTGTATGATGTCCTCAATGTCATTCCACAACTTGTCTGGTGTTTAGTCATTGGTGTTCAGTGTGTCAAATCTATTCTTGAGATGGATATACTCAAGGTTGTGCTTTGGCTCTTGTGGACTTGTTTTAATTTTCTTCACCTTCAACTTGAACTTACATATAAGCAGTTGATGGTCTGTTCTGCAGTCGGCCCCTGATGTTGTTCTGACTGATGATACTGAGCATCTCCATTGTCTTCTTCCACAGATGTAGTCAATTTGATTCCTATGTATTCCATCTGGAAAGGTCCACATGTGAGGCCCACGTGTAAGGTCGCTGTTTATGTTGTTGAAAAAGGTATTCGCAATGAATAAGTTGTTGGTCTTGCAAAATTCTGTCATGCGATCTCCAGGGTGGTTTCTGTCACCAAGGCCATATTTTGCAACTGCCGATCCTTCTTTGTTTCCAACTTTCGCATTCCAATCACCAGTAATTATCAGTGCATCTTGATTGCATGTTTGATCCATTTCAGTCTGCAGAAGTTGATAAAAATCTTCAGTTTCTTCATATTTGACATTAGTGGTTGGTGCTGTGTAAATTTGAGTAATAGTTGTATTAACTGATCTTCCTTGTAGACATACGGATATTATCCTATCACTGACAGCTTTGTACTTAAGCGTAGATCTTGAAATGTTCTTTTTGACGATGAATGCGATGCCATTCCTCTTCAATTTGTCGTTCCCAGCATAGTAGACCATATGGTTGTCTGATTCAGAATGGCCGATACCAATCCATTTCAGCTCAGTAATGCCTAGGGTATCAATCTTTGTATGTTTCACTTCATTTTGGATAAATTCCAATTTTCCTAGATTCATACTCTGCACAATTCACATTCCAATTATTAATAGATGTTTGCAGCTGTTTCTTCCCATTTTGAGTCATGCCACATAAGCAAATGAAGGTTCTGAAAGCTTTACTCCATCCACATCATTAAAGCCGACTCTACATTGAGGAGACACTCTTCTCCAGTTGTATTTTGAGTGCGTTCCAACCTGAGAGGCTCATCTTCTGGCACTGTATCAGACAGTGTTCTGCTGTTGTTCATCAATTTTTCACTGACCAACTATTGTAGAAGTAGATCACCAGGTCGTTCTTAGTCTTTCTTAGCCTGGGAGTTCTGCTGATACCTGTCCACCATGGGTAGGTATTTGAAATATGGTGGTGTAGCTTCCAGTATCACAGCAACATGCAAGCCACCACAGTACGACACACTGACAGATGAGTCATCAAGTGAAGAATTAGACTGAGAAAAAAAAGAAATCAGCCATTTCGGAAGAGGATTTCCCCATGGACTGGAACTGTGTCATGTAGTCCTGATCATAATTGTGGATGTCACTCCACAGAGTCGTGAAATATCGCCTGACTCTGCCCTTGCTAGTCTGCGATAAGGTATGGCCTTGTCTTGCTCAGCTATATTGTGGGTCTTTCTGATATAGTTTTCTGATATGAGGTTGTATTACTAGACCTTGTCAGTGTGTCAGTTAATATGATGTAAGAGCGAGTGAGGGTTCCTGCAAATGTAAAGAGAGAAATGAGCCGCCACAAGTTCCTTGCTTTCTGTTCCTCAGTAATCAGCCAAAGTGATCAAACACGGTGACACTTCCAACAAGCCAGCCAGTCACAATGTAGAGGCAATGAGAGATTTCTTTCCCCACCCCTTAAGTGCCCTCTGTCAAGAAAGATAAAACTGAAGTGGTTTTCTGTGAGCGTTCTCACTCATGCAATGGGAGAGGTGCAGTGTACTGTGTAGCAGCACAAGCATAAAATTGCCCTGCAGTCTTCATTTTAGGTGAAGTGTGAGGCTCTTAAGGAGTAGCCTCTGATTCCCTGAGTGAAGTATGTGCTATGTTCAATTAACCATGTTTTCTTCAATTCCACCAGTCAACACACACACGTAAGCACACCGTGAAGGAAAGAAGCCTTTACATTTGCTTTTAGCATGAACTAGTAACAAGCTCATGATAAAATCATTTTGTTTTGTTAAAAAGAGTCTGTCATACATATAACACTAATTTCATTATGTGACACGGTTGGAGAAACTCAGTGTAATACCCAACACCTGGAACAGTCTATTTCTCTGTTTCCAGGAGGATTTAAAAGAATTAAAGATAAGCAAAGCTTTCCAGCCTAAGGTAGAGCTGGCTTTCTGTCTCTCTCGCATCTTTGTATTGACTAAGTCGGTGTTTTAGTTATCTGCTGCTGCATAACAAATTACCCCAAAACTTAACAGCATAAAAAACAATAAACATTTGCTATCTCACACAGTTCCTACGGGTCAGGAATTTGAACAGCTTGGATGGGTGGTTCTGGATCAGGGTCTCTTTCATGAAATTACAGCACAAATGTCAGCCAGAGCTTCAGTCAGTCAGTGACTTGACTGAGGCTGGAGGATCAGCTTCCAGTATGGCTCAGTATTGTGGCTGGCAAGCTAGTGCTGGTTGGTGGTGGGAGGCCTCAGTTCCTTGCTACTTGAACCCCTCCATAGGGCTGCTTGTGTGTCCATGCAACATAGCAGCTGGCTTCTGCTGGGATCAGTGATCTGAGAGAGAGAGGATGGTAGAAGCCACAAAGTCTTTTATAACCTATGCTTGGAAGTCATGCTCCATCACTTGCACAGTATCCTATTGGCTACACGGGTCTGCGCTACTCATTGTGTGAGGAGCTTACACTGGGGGTGTGAATACCAGGAGACAGGGTCACTGGGGGCCATTTTGGAGGTGGGTCACCATGGCCACTTGCTTGGAACGATCCTTCTGAATAACTGTCCTTAATCTTCATTTGTATGGAGATAGAAACTTCAGCAAAGATTCTTTCTCAACCCGTGAAGGCCATAACTAACCTAGACTTTTCACATAAACAGCAGTGTGGAACTTAGTGTTCATCTGGCAGGCTCTGAAATCCTTTTTTTTTTTTTTTTTTTTTGCTGTTAATAATACCTGTCAGATGCACTGGCTGGGCATTATAGTGGATGCCAGTTGTTCAACTTTTAAAAATCCTCTTAAAGGGTTACAATTATGTGTATCTAGAGTTTCTTTTTTCCTCTTATTTAGTATCCCAACTGACCTGATTGACTCAGATATTTTTTTCATGTAGCATTCCTCCATGGAGTCTGTATTGCTTAGGACGGGCTCAACTACTGTAGACAGAAAAATAGACCTAAAAATTTATAATGTCTCAAACACAATAGAACTTTATTTCTCACTCATGTCACAGACCAAGATGTATGCTCCTGGTTAGTCGGCAGCTTTTCTTCGTACAGTGTTTTGGGCACCAAGACTGCTTCCATCTTTGGTTCTGCCATTCCTGAAGTCCAGGTTATTATCTGCATCCAGTCTATGGAAGGGGTAGGAGTGTGGAGGAAACAGCATCGCTCAGATTCTTCTGGAGAGAACTAGTCACAAAGCTATGGCTTGTGCAAGGTGGCTGGGAAATGTGATCCCTTATGGGGCAGCCACTTCTCAGATACAGCTGAATTCTCTAGAAGGGTCGGGGGCCGGGATGGGTCTTGATAGATAGGCAACCATCTCTTCCTGAGATCGCATACTTCAGAACTTAGTTACATTTTATGAGAACTTGAATTAAGCGCATTTGAAATTTTGTGACTGAAGTCAGTATTACACATTTTAGGAGTACGTTTAAAATAATGGGAATCCAACTCCATAGTAAAAATTCAGCAAGAATGACCTAATTTCAAAGTTGGTGGCCAAGTGCACTGTAAACTGTTTATACTGTTGACATTGGGGCACCACTTGGGGTTAATAAACAGAAGGGCCCACCATCCTTTTAAAAGGATTACTCTGTAGTTATGTGAGGTCTTCAAATAGTAAACCTCCCATAGGCACAATCAGCCTTTTTTCTTTTTTTTAAACCCGAAGTGTTCTTGGACTGATTCCTGTAGCAGTTCACTGACTTGCACATGTGGACCCCCTCCTTGTCAGTGGTTAACACGGTCATTATCCAGTTGAGGTACCTCGAGGTCATGTCGTCAGTATTTTATAATTGTTATTGTTATCAGCAACACTGCTAAGGGCTCTGCTGATCTCTTGTTATTTATCATTTCATCTTCACAAACCATTTAATGTAACTGTACCATACCAGTTGTTGAGTTGATTCCAATTCGTGGCGACCCCATGTGTGTCAGAGTAGAACTGTGCTCCGTAACGTTTTCAATGACTGACTTTTCGGAAGTAGATTGCCATGCCTTTCTTCCAAAGTGCCTCTGAGTGGACTTAAATTTCCACCCTTTTGGTTAGCAGCTGAGTATGTTAACTGTTTGTACCACCCCAGGTAAGTAAACCTAAACCAAACCTGTTGCTGAGTTGATTCCAACTCCTAGCGACCCTATAGGATGGTCTTTTCTCCTGCGGAATGGCTGGTGGATTCAAACTGCTGACCTTTTGCTTAGCAGACAAGTGCTTAACCACTGTGCCACCAGGACTCCTTTCTAGGTAAATACATCACAGTAATTTGACCATTAAGCTCACTGAGTTTCAGAGGCAAAGGAACAGTTACTAGTGGAGTTGGGATTGAAATATATTTGGTCTGTTACAAAGCCCTTGCATTTTCTCTCATAAACCGTGGTAGCATAGTGGTTAAGAGCTTGGCTGCTAACCAACAGGTTGGCAGTTCGAATCCACCAGGCACTCCTTGGAAACCATATGGGGCAGTTCTACTCTGTCCTGTAGGGTTGCTATGAGTTGGAATTGACTTGACAGCAACGGGTTTGGGTTTTTTTTGGTTTATGCTGTACATCAGACTGAGTGCATGTCAGATACTGAGTATATTTGGCTTTGTGGTCTCAAATCCTTAGGCTAAATTAAATCACGTGTTTCTTGATTCTGAAAGCACTCTATGGAGCTCGCTCTCTGCTCCTTTTAAAAGACTTCCTGATCCCAAACATGGCCTACTCACTTCTGAGCAGAGGCATTTTCTGTCGTGCAATGACTTTGCATGCTCACAAATGTTTTAAAAAACCTTTCCTGCCCTTTCTTTGAAAATGGTCTCTACTGTGAACAAATTTGTAAACATCTTGAAGAAAATGGAACACTGGGCAGTGACAATTTTGGCTTCAGAGAGGAGAATCCAATCTCCTGTGACACAGAGTGGCAGGATTGATAATTCTTGTGAAGGCAGCTTAAAAAGAATTCATCTGTCACCATCTTTAGCAAGGCTTTTCCTTCTGTCCCATGCTACCAACTCATCGGCAGACTGGTAAATGGATTTAGCTGACTGGGATTTTCCCGTTTGCTGGGCTGGCAAACCCATGTTATCTTTTCTTGGTCTAGCCTCATTGAATTGGTCTTCCAAAAGTAGTGAAAAGAACAAGCTTTCAAACCAGACAGCTCTGAGTTGGATTCCTGGCCCAGAAACTTCAGAGGTGTGTGATGTTAGAGAAGTGATTTCAGCTTCCAGTGTGCCAGTCTCCATTTCTGTAAATAGAAATGATGATGTCTAAAGACAATGCACCTGGTGGTGCAGTGGTTAAGAGCTTGGCTGCTAACCAAAAGACTGGCAGTTCGAATCCACCAGCCACTCCTTGGAAACCCTATGGAACAGTTCTACTCTGTCCTGTAGGGTCGCTCTGAGTTTGGAATCGACTTGATGACAACGGGTTTTAAAGACAAAATAAGGCAAAATAAGTGCAGATACTTAGTACAGTGTCAGGAGAATGGTAGGTTCCCAATAGTTATTGCTACATTAATTTGTTCAAAAACTATATCAGGAATGCAGAAAGCAACAGAAAGTCTGACCAATAGCCAAATGAACCAGGGTTGATTTTTCTCACCTGATAAATTTGCAGATTGGAGGCTGCTAGTTTTGGTTCATGAGCTCGGTGAGATCAGGACTGTGATCTCTGCGATTCTCTGTGCTTTGTCCTTATGGTTCTGCAATTCCGAGCATCATATCCATGTGCAAAGTGAGAGGAAGAGGGAGGTATCAGCTGTGCTTGTCTCTATTATCAGGAAAACATAAAGATATCCAGAAACTCCCCAGCAGTCTTGTACTGATGTCTCATTGGCCAGACTGTATCACGTGACCATCCCTAGCTTCCGTGGAGACTGGAATAGTGACTAGCTTTTCCAGCGTCGACAGAGGAGTTAGACAAGGACCCTATTCACAGTCTTATCTGGGGACGCGGTGGCATGGACATGGGGGCATAAGAGGTTTAAAAGAGGAAGGCGCCAGGTATAATGGTGTGGTGGAAAAAATGACTGCATGGGAGTTGGGCTGAGGTTTAAATATCTGAGAGGAAAGAATGTTGGAGAAGGGTCCTAAAGAATGGATGGTAGGCAGAGAAGAGGAAGGGATTTCCAAGCAGTAGAAATGGGGTGCACTGACAGGTGGACATTGTGTGCATTTCATGTTTGGGATTTGGTAGAAACTTGGCGTTTCTAGAGTATGGGGGCTGTCATGTAGCTGAGGGGGCGTAGCATGTTAAGACCAGCAAGGTAAATTGGAGCTAGCACGTGATGAGAAGCAGTTTGGACCTTATCTTGCAGGTAAGGTGATTTGGCCACTAGAAGGCTTTGCACTGGGAGTGGGGTAATGAACTTTATGTTTTGAACTGGAGTCAGGAGGTGTCAGATGCAGGTTAGGGGTGGTGGGATTTGGGTAAAAAAAGAGGAGATAGCAGATACCAGAGATATTTAGGAGGTGGACTGGACAAAGAGTTGTCCAGAATTGATGAAGAATAACAGAGAGGGAGGAGTTCAGATTAACCCTGAGGTGCCTAGCTTGGGTGTGATGATGCTACTGCATAGAGAAGAAATACTGGGAAAAGAGCAGACTGGAGGGGAGAGGATATGAGTCTGATTTTAGAGTTGACTATAGAGTTGATAGAGTTGCCTGGGTCTGTAGAATTTCTAGACACTGGAAATTCCGTTCTAGAGGCCAGGAGAAAGGTTGGTTGAGTAACAGATGAGATCAGCCTAGGGCAACATGCAGTGGTAGAAGCCAAAGATGAAGGGACAGGCAGAGGGTGAGAAGGAGCCAAGAGCAAGCTGCATACTGGGGAGGGGCAAGTGTCTGATGGGTTAGAGAAGTAACACAGAATGGAAAAGAAGCCGTTGATACTGAGCCCAAGTTTAACTTTACATTTGCTATGTCTCTGACATGTCCCCTTTTTAAAGGTACACTTGTCTAGACCCTAATTTTCTTAAATCTGAACCATTCCATTGAACTTTCCTCTTACTCTTGTACAAAGTAGCAAGTTGTCGTCCCTAAAATAGATTTCCAAAAATTAAAAAAATAAATAAATTTAAGTTTTTTTCTTGCTACTGCAAAAGCAATATGTGGTAATTGTGGGAGAAATTAGTAAATACTGATAGGTAAACAGAAGAAGAGGAAAACTTTCATAATAGTACTGCCTGCAATAACCACTGCCAAGCTCTTGGTTTGTATATATTGTTAGACCATTATTTTTAGACATACACACACACACACACACTTAACATAAATTAAAACTCTTGGTATATACAGTATTGCAACCTGTTTTCTTAAATATCACAGTATACTGTATCATAAAAATATTTGTTAATTATCTAATGACATCACTTTTCATGGATGAATAATATTTCACTCAGTGAACATATAATTAAAAATAATTTACTTTGGACCTTCAGGTTGCTTCTAAATTTCCCCTGTTATAAACAGGGCTGTAGGGAACATCTTTGTAGATAAATGTTAGTATATTTTAGTAGATAAATATTAATGTTTGTAAATATCTGTAGGATAAATGCTTAGAGTGGAATCACTGGGTCTTTTGATACCCTTTTGAGCGTGTCTCTTGGTTTCTGTCCACAGACATGCAGGTTCTTGGAGGCTCCAGTATGGGCTTCTCCTATTCTCTCTGCAGTTAATAGGAAGGTGCCTCTTTGTTTTTCTCTGCACTTGTTCTCAACGAGCCACTAAAGTGTTTGGAGGGTTGTGAAGAGAGAACCAGACGCAAAGGCCAAACAAAACAGCAGCTTTTCCTGAAGAACAAATTGATCTTGCATTTCTAATAAAGCAAGAGCTCATTACTGAAGCAGGATCAGCAGTTACCCTCCTAAATAAAGAAGAGAAGAAACAGGTTCAATCTCTAGGGTGGGTGATTTAAGTTACTCACATAAAACCATTTCCTGATAATGTCAGCCCTTAGCTTTGAAATGGGTTCCTGGGTGTGAGGAGTCTTATCTGGAAACCTTTAAGCATTTTAAACTCTCTTTAGGCAGGAATGGTCAAGTGGAGGTGGGTAGAAGGAGTTGTTCCTCTTGGTGACCTCTCTGGGGCATTGCTAAGCCTGTAGAGTCACTCTTCACCCTGGGAGATGTGCCATTACCCAAGGTTTATTGCAGTTAGTTTAGACGATGATCATTTAAGTCTGTTTTCTGTGTATGTTTGTGTGAGTCACTCCATAGAGTAGATGGAAATCTGAAGTTATTTCTCCAGTTCCATGAATAGTGTTTCTGTGAGAAGAGAGATCAGTGTCTTTCATTGTTGCTGCTGTTGGTTCTTTATAGCTGGAAGCTTTTTCTATCAATACAAATTTGAATTCTTTCTGAAAGATGAGAGGTAGTCACATGTAGTTTGTCTATCCAGGGTTACTCTAAACGACACCATTTTCGACCTGCAGAATTTGCTTCCATTCTAATATGTTACCTCATTTCTTATATTTTGAGGCTTTCTTTAGAAATATTTGCCTGTTTCCTCTTTCTTTGTGGCTAAATGCCTAAAGAGGAAAGTACAGGCAGACAGCTGAATCTTTTTGTCCTCTAATAAAAGATCACAGAAAGTGCCTGAGGAGCTTTAGACCTCGGGAAAACTAAAATGAGCATTTTTAATTCACTCTTCTGGGACCATTTTACTTTTTTTTGTAAAACCTTTATGAGCATCTTCTTTCTTTCCTTTAAGTATTTTGTCAGTGAGAACTCATTTTCTAGTGGTACAGTGATGGCAAAATGTGACTAATAAATAAAGAAGGTAGGAGTTTCGATTCAGGGAAATATGACCATATATCATGTTGAATGTTTAGTACTGAAGCCTTTATTCTGTTGTGGAAAAATATTTAAAAGGTTACCAAAGTTCTTCATTCTTTTTGAATTTCATGTTAAAAATGTGATTCTATTGGACTCTCCCAAAAGCCCCCTAATTTTTTACACCCTTGACTGTAACTTTCTCTAGCACTGATAAGTGAGTTTATGATGCTCTCCTCTTAACAACTGAAAGTGGACCTCAGAGGGCTGTGTACTCTTACTTAAAATTACGATACTGGTTTCACTAGAAAAACACCATTGTGGGCAGCACTTGACCAGTTGAAAGTAGTACACAGTGAGCAGGAAGGAAGCTCCTTGACCTGGGACTCTGGAGACCTACATCCTTTTCCTGTCTGCCTGGAACTAGCTGGGAGGCTTAGGCAGCTCTTCCTCTTCCCTGGCTTTGACCCTATTGGTAGATGTGCTACTCCAGGAGCCAGGGACCCTAACTTCTTGTGTATGGCCTGTTGCTAGTTATTGCATACCTTTGTATAAGTGAGACTTTCTCCCTTCATTTTCTCATATGTGTAATAACTAATAAGAATACGTCTTTTCAAATCACAAACACATTCAAGTAAGCATCTAGAATCAAAGATTATAAAAATTCTTAAATGCCCCTAAATGTTCTGAGTGTATTCAAGTGTCACTGTTGAAATTACGAAACAAGCTCGAACTTATAAAATTGGGAAGTGGGTGTTGATAATTACTAAGATCTAGTGATTTTTTTTTAAGGAGCCTGGTGGTGGTATAGAGGCGCCTTGGTGACGCACTGGTTAAAGCACTCTGCTGCTAACTGAAAGGTCGGTGGTTCGAACCCACCACCAGCAGCTCCGTGGGAGTAAGATGTGGCAGTTGATCTCATAAAGATTAAAGCCTTGGAAACCCTATGGGGCAGTTCTACTCTGTCCCGTAGGGTCCCTGTGAGTTGGAATTGACTCGAGGACAGTAGATTTGGTTGGCTGGTTTGGTGGTGCAATGGTTAAGTGCTTGGCTGCTAACCAAAAGGTTGGTGGTTCTAACCCACCTACGGCTCTGCAGGAGAAAAGACCTGGCGATCTGCTCCAATAAAGATTACAGCCTAGGAAACCCTATGGGGCAGCTCTTCTCTGTCCTTTGGGGTCACTATGAGTCAGAATTGACAACAATGGGTTTGGGGTTTTTTTTTTTTGGTGGCACAGTGGTTAGGTGCTTGGCTGCTAACCGAAAGATCAGCAGTTCAAATCCATCAGCAGCTCCGTGGTGATCTGCTCTTGTAAAGATTACAGCCTAGGAAGTCCTATGAGGCAATTCTGCTCTGTCCTATAGGGTAGCTATGAATCAGAATCGACTCGACGGTACACAACAGTCCTTCCAAATTATATTCAAGTAAGCATCTAGTATCAAGGATTCAAAGATTTTCGTATGTGCCCCTGAATGTCCTGACTGTATTTAGATGTCACTTTTGAAATTATAAAACAAGTCAACTTTGCTGTTTCTCTGAAAACAATTGCTTTTCACCTGTACATTCCAGTCCTGTTATGTTTTTCTTTAAAATGTCAAAAGAGGGGGAAAAAAGAATCTGTGCATAAATAGGAAGGAAAAGAATTACACAGTGCCTTTGTGGGGATGAAGTACAACTAGAAATTGATTCTGAGTGTAGTCAGCAAATTGTCATATAGAAATTATTTCATTAAAAAAAACTTTGCCTCAGTGGAGATGAATTCAAGGCATGGTTGCCCTTCAGATTGTGGCATGAAGGATTCTGACATCAGTTAGAATTTGGATGAATAAGACTGCTCTGACAGGGATCACACGATAGAGGGTCCCAGACAGAGCTGGAGAAGAATGTAGCACAAAGTTCAAACTCACAAAAAAAGACCAGACTTACTGGTCTGACACAGACTAGAGGAACCCCAAGAGTATGGCCCCCGGACACCCTTTTAACTCAGTACTGAAATCACTTCTGAGGTTCACTTTTCAGCCAAAGATTAGACAGGGCCATAAAACAAACAATAATACACATAACTGAACCATGTATCCGAGACTAAATGGGCACACGAGCCCTGGGGCAAGGATGAGAAGGCAGGAGGGGCAGAAAAGTTGGAAGAATGGAAATGGGGAACCCAAGGTCGAGACGAGGAGAGCATTGACACGTTGCGGGGTTGGCAACCAGTGTCACAAAACAATATGGGTATTAATGGTTTAATGAGAAGCTAATTTGCTCTGTAAACCTTCATCTAAAGCACAATTAAAAAAAAGAATTTGGATACATAAAATTTGGGAATTGTGAAGATGAAAATTATGGGAAATAAAATGTTCTAAAATATGAAAATATTTTACTTATGATTCACAACACTTTTTTAAAAAATAAGTTCTTGCCAGCATATTGTATCTTTTTAATTTTTTTCTCAGAGAAATCTTGTGTTTCATGCATTGGGACACCATGTAGATGGTTAGTTGTTTTTAATTAATAATATCCATTAGCTCTATCTGATTTATACCAGAGATTGTGAATTAAAAAAAAAAAAAAAGTAGGAACAGACAAAAGAAGTATGTTAGAAGCATTTTATAATCTATCAGGATAGTAGCAAGGGCATGTCATTAACACACTCATTATTTTTATTTTATTTTTTAAAAAATGGGATCAAAAACAGCCTTCTGAAATTTGTTTTGTCAGTCACATATGATGGGAATCTTTTAAATCATCACAAATAGATTTGCCCCATTCTTATCCATTTTATGGATATAAAATAATTTGTTCAACCTTTGCCCTATATATGCAGTTTTTTTGTTTTTAGGTAAAGTGCTTTGGTAAATATAATTACACAATATATATTTAGGTAGTCATGCTGGTATTTCTGTAGGGTGGATTATAAATGTGAGAGTATGAAGTTATGGATTGTGAACATTTAACATGTTAATAGTGACTGATCAAATTTCCTCCAAAAAGGATGTTCCATCCTCCACTCCTCCAAGAGGTGAGTGCCTATTTCTCACCCATTTGCCATCACCGAATATTATCAATCTTCATACTTTTGTCAATACAGCTGTCTTTAATTGGTATCTGGAGGCTTATGGTTTAAGATGGTAGAGTGATCACCAACATCTAACTCTTCTCCCTTCCATTAAAATTACAGGAAAATGTTTTGTAAAGGGATGAATCTGTAATAGCATTGGCGAATAAGTAAAGGTACCATAAGGGGCCAGAAATTTTGAAGAATATGTGGAAGAAAGAAAAAAGATGTGATTGGATTGGACTGATGGAAAAAGTGCTGAGTAAACCACAGTTCAGAGCAGCCCCAAGCCTGGGGTCACAAAGAGAGCTGGAGTAGGCGCCAGTCTTCACAGTTTCTCATTCTGTAGAACTCTAACGGCCTAGACATTTGGGTCACTTCTCTTTGCCCTCATTAATGAGAACAGCTGGCAGGAATGGGCTTTTGCCCTTGAACTAATTCTGAGGAACTGCTTCCTAAAGAAACTGATTTTGTCTGGGGCTAGTTCCCAGTAGGGGCATAGGAGTCTCCGAGTGAAGCAGGGATGTGTACGCAGTAAACCCAGTCTCCACACAGACATGGTAAGGGAAACAAAAGAAAAGTTAGCTACCCTGAAGGGAAATACAGGGCAAACTGTTCTACCCCTATGCTAACTGTGGCTGCCCCCAGCCTCCTTGCATGCGCATGTGTGAGCATGCACAAGGTGCTTGCCTGTTGACATGCTTCCATGTCCCGTTGACCTCTGTAGAACCTGAAGTCACCCTTTCCATTCGTGGGAGAGATGAGGAAACAAATACATACAGCTTCAAAAGAAGTCTATACCTGCTGACTCTCCTAAACCATGCAGTCCTATATTCAAAAGCATGAGTGAACCAAGTTCAGCAGATATTTGATAAAAACTATGAGTAAAACGATCAAGGAGGAGGACCAAGATGAACAGAACAATTTATACAAAGTAAACAAATAATTCAAGGAATGGAAAAACAATTCAAATTAGTGTTCTCAGAGCAAATAAAGAGATTTCATCTGTTTAGTGGGTAAGATTCTGAAAATCAAAAAAATTGAGTCGGATTAAAAAAAAACACTAGGTAGTATAAATAATAAATTGAATTAGACTGAAGACAAAGTGGGTGATCTTGAAGATAGAATCAAGGGAACATTCCATACTATACAGTAAAAAGATAGAGTCAAAAAATGGGGAAATAGTGCAATGATATGGAACAGAGGAGAAGTCCAGACATCCAGCATGATCTAGTGGGAGTACCAGAAAGAGAGACTAGGAAAGAATGGAAGAGAGGACATAGCCCCCCAACCAAAAAAAAAAAAAAGTGTTTAGCATAGAAAATATGACTTTTCAGATTGAAAGGTTCCAGCAAGTGGCAAGCAGAATGAGGGAAAAGAAAATCCACCACTAGCTTAGTGGGCTTCTGCTCAGTTTGTTGCACAGCTCTTTTTTTTTTCTTTTGGTAACTGATCCTCTACCACATACCAAAACTGGCCAATTAATACTTCTTAGGGGGTTGATATGGATGCTCCAAAAAGAGAGGCTTTATCTTTTCTGTGATCTTTAGCAGTTAAGGACCCAGTGGCCATGAAACTACAAAGGGCCATGTTTTGCCACTCTAAGTAGAACGTCAGGCTGAGAAAGAGTCCAGCACAGAGATGAGCAGATCTGAGAGGCGAAGGAAGGAGACCCAGTTCTGATAACATTGTTTGCAAACATCAATCCAGTCATACCTGAATTTAGCACTACCCCTTAGACTTGTCGAACCATATCATTAATATCACATATTAGCAAAATTTTGCTGAAGATAATTAAAAAATGACTGCGGCTGTATGTCAATAGGAAACTTTGAGAAGTTCAAGCCGTATTCAGAAGAGGATGTAGAACAAAGGATATCATGGCTGATGTCAGGTGGATCTTGTCAAAAAGCAGAAAATACCAGAAATGTGTTTACCTGTGTTTTATCGACTATACAAAGGCATTTGACTGTGTGGATCACAACAAATTATGAGAAGAATGGGAATTCCAGAACACTTAATTGTGCTTATGTGAAACCTGTACATGGATCAAGAGGCAGTCGTTCAAACAGAATAAGGGGATACTGTGTGGCTTCGAATTGGAAAATATGTATGGCAGGGTTTTATCCTCTCACTTTACTTATTCATCTGTATGCTAGACAAATAATCGGAGAAGCTGAACTAAATGAAGAAGAATGCAGCATTGGGATTGGAGGAAGACTCATTAACAACCTGTGATATGCAGATGACACAGCCTTGCTGGAAGACAGCTTGAAACACTGGTAAAGGTAAAAACTATAGCCTTTCAGTATGGATTACATCTGAATGTGAAGAAAACGAAAATCCCCACAACAGGACTGATTAACAAATTATGGCAAATGGAGAATACATTGAAGTTGTCAATTATTTCATTCTACTTGGATCAACAATCACTGTCCATGGAAGCAACAATCAAGACGTAACAGTGTATTGCACTGGGCCAGTCTGCTGCAGAAGACTTCTTTAAGCTTTAAAAAGTAAAGATGTTACACTGATGGCTAAGTTACACCTGACCCAAGCCATGACCTTTTTAATTGAAAAAGGAACACAGAAGAAAAATTGATGCATTCAAACTGCGGTGTTGGCAAAGAATATTGAATATACCATGGACTTCCAGAAGAATGAACAAATCAGTCTTAGGAGAAATACAACCAGAATGTTCCTTAGAAGTGAGGATGGAAAGTTGGCTTGCTTACGTTGGATACCTCACCAGGAAAGACCAATTGCTAGAAAAAGACATCATTGTTGGTAGAGGGGCAGTGAAAATGAGGGAAACCCTCCAGGAGATGGGTTGACACAGTAACCACAATAATGGATTCAAACATACCAACGATCGTGGAGGTGGCATAGGAGTGCGCAAAGTTTCGTTCTACTGAAATTTCTAATGATGTTATACATAAAGTGGCCATGAGTTGGAGCCAATTTGACAGCAACTAGCAACAACAACTTGGACTTCCCATTAAGAAGCTAATAGTTTTTGATGGGTTTCTGGCATGTAGGAACTGAAAGTGCTGATAATATACCAGATATATCCAGGTGGAGTTCTAGCACTCTGAGGGTAAAGAGCTTTTGGAGAGGAGGGGGGGAGAAAAAAAAGTCAAAAGTCAACAAGGAGTTATTTACCAAGGAATAAGAAATAGAATGACAGCATGTCTTTTTCGTCAGCAACACTTGATGGTAGAAGACAATCATCAGTGTTGTCAAAATTCTGGAGGGAAGGTTTTGGAGCTATAATTCTGTACTTAGCCATATTATCCATTAAGTATGAAGGCAATGTAAAGATATTATTGGATGTGTACAGATTTAGGAAGTTTATGAGAGGGTTGTGAAGGGAGGTATTTCAGCAATATGAAAAAGGAGTAAGATTCAGGATAACTGGCGGAAGCTAGCAAGAAGGTAAGAGGTCAATTGGAGTGGATGCCTGAAAAAAAATTTCCTTCAATTGGAAATGATTTAAGGATAACAGATTCCCTATCTGTCACTCTTCTTGGTTCTTCAATGAGTAATACCCATCCATTTGTAAGAATTATAAGTACTCTATTGAGTTTTCATTTTTGGAGTCAGTCTGTATGGTTAACACCGAGAAGACCAACTTAACAGTCTAAAGGCAAAGTATATATGTTTTAGAATGCAGTCATTGCAGTTGGGTACAAGGTGATGTGCTTTAAACAATTATGCAGTTAATATAACTCCTCTGAGTAAAATCTTGTGGAATTGGAATCTGAATTGAGAAATGACTATGAGTCCACGTTAGAAATGGCGGTAGGAAGACAAAGAGAAATCAGTTGGGAACACTGTTTTATCTGACCTGAGACAGACTTGTCAGAAGAGGAGCTCGGGTGTAGCAAGTTGAAGAGGTTCACGTTTGGGACCAGCGTTTGCTCTCTGGGAAAGCATTGGGTCCATTAGATCACCCTCATTTTCTCTCCCCGAGGACCCTTCATCTCCCCAAATGGAATATGTAATTTTGTTGTTGAAGTGGTTTTGGTCAGAAGACACGTAATGTATTCACTTTTCTGGAAGGAAGATTATATGTGATAAAAGGATGCCTTTTTAATGGACTGATGCTTGTGTCTTAAATATTTAAAAAGAGGAAGTGAAGGAGAAAGCTGAAACGTTCCACTTTCATTTTCCACATGTGAAATCAGTGTGAAAGGGCTTAGCCTCTTTTCAGAGAAATAAGAGCCATACTCTTAAAGTACGTAAACACAGAGAAGAGAAACAACAATTGCTACTTGGTGATTAAAGGAAAGAAGTTCAGTATTTTTTGGCTGTTTGACATATATTCTCAAGAATAAACATTTTTAATGATGTCCAAAAACTATAGGGCAAAAAGAAAATGGGATAGTAAAGACATTTTACTAATCTAAAATAGCCAGGGAGAAATAAAGATAGTGTTAAGGCTCCATGTATATCATATCAACTCAACTGGAAAGTTCAGTCTAAGTGTTGAGTTGTTTTTTCTACACCATTGCAGATAACTTTCTCTAAATCATCATTTTTGCCTTCTCAACAGCCAACTCACAACTATAACCTGGTTTCTGTGAATTCAGATATTTTAAGGTAAAGGAATTATGATATCTCAAGGATGTGGAATGAACCATATCACAGACCAGGGTTGGACATAGGAGAGAAGGAGTGGAGTCATCTTTGGGGACAACTGAAGAACATTCCGGCAGTGTTCACTGAATGTCATCAAGCAACAACGTTATGAAGCCTGCATGTGTGATGGAAGCATTGTGTATTAAAGCAGCAAAGGAGGAAGAACAGTGGGTATGTCAGAAATTGATGTATAAAAAAAGAATATCCAAGAAATCTGCATCTAGAAAGGAGTTCATTAAAAAAGAAAAGAAAAAAAAGCTCAGTAAAAGGACTTGGGGAATGCCTTAGTTTCCCAGTGCTGCTGTAACAGAAATACCACTAGAGGGTGGCTTTAATGAACAGAAATTATTTTCTTACAAGTTACGAGGCTAGAAGTCTGAATTCAAGGCATCGACTCTAGGGGAAGGCTTTCTCTCTCTCTCTCTAGGCTCTGGGGGAAAGGTCCTTGTCTCTTTTCAGTTTCTGTTCCTCCGTTCCTTGGTGATCATGTGGTTTGTATCTTCCTCTCCATTTG
The DNA here is from genome assembly GCA_030035585.1 of Dugong dugon. NCBI lineage: Eukaryota > Metazoa > Chordata > Mammalia > Sirenia > Dugongidae > Dugong > Dugong dugon. The sequence continues at coordinate 11,053,794 of CM057480.1, read as the reverse complement.
TACATCCTTCTCTGTGCCTAATCTCTTTTTATGTCTTAAAGGTAATTGGCTTAAGCACACCCTACACTGGTATGGTCTCATTAACATAAGAAAGAAAATCCTATTCCCAGATGGGATTACATGCATAGGTTTAGGAGTTCAGGATTTATAGCATGTATTTTGGCAGGGCACAATTCAGTCCATAACAGGAAGAAAGATGGGGAAAAGAGGAAAAGCTTTGTGGTTTTTAAACCTATAGGTGTTAACATTGATAGGATAATGATTCTGAATGTGCTTCTAAGAGAAAACGTTCTGGAGATTTGTAAGTAATATTGCGTGAGGTATTCTTTGGAAACATCTGTTGGTATATAACCCCCAAAATGAGTGAACGTATCAGTAGACATACCTAATTTACATAAAGAACTTGGACTCTGTTGAGAGAAGGAGCTATACTCAAAGTAATAGTTAATATTGAGAGTCTTTACTTTCTGCCAGGCACTGTGCTAAGTGCTTCTGATGTATCATTTCATTTAGTTCTCATTACATCTTATAACCCGACCTGTCTGTCAGTTTCTCATACTCTGGTGGCTTATGAGTTGCTCTAATGCTTGGAGCTATGCCACCAGTATTTCATACACCAGCAGGGTCATCCATGGTGGACAGGTTTCGGTGGAGCTTCAAGACTAAGACAGACTAGGAAGAAAGGACTGGTGATCTACTTCTGAAACTTAGCTAATGAAACCTTATAGATCACAACAGAATATTTTCTCACTCGCTTTCTTTGGACATGTCACCAGAAGGGATCAATCACTAAAGGAGGACATCATGTTTGGTGAGGGAGAGGGCCAGCAGGGGTGAGGGAGATCCTTTGTGAGATAGGCTGGCATAATAGCTGCAAGGACAGACTAGAACATGCTGGCAATTGTCAGGACGATGCAGGACCTGACGGCATTTTGTTCTGTTGTACGTAAGGTCGCCATGAGTTGGACTTGACTCAATGCCAGCTAACAACAGTCTTACAAGGCAGGTGACCATTGCACAGATGAGGTTTCAAGACATTAAGCAACCTCCCCAATATCTCACTAGTAAGTGTAGATCTGGGTTTTGAACCCAGGCCCTCTGTACCTGGAGCCGTGCTCTGAACCCTCTGTTACTATTGTGGTGTTACTGCTGCTGTTATTATAGTATCCCTAAGTCTCAGTTTAACTCAATAAATAGGAGTTTTGATGATATAAGAAGTAAGTCGTAACTTCATGGTCCTATGTTTCTTTTCACCTTAGCATCAAAATAAGAATTAATAAATAAAAATAATAACTACACTTGATGCATGTCAGCTACTGTACTTTACATGTATCATCTCATTTAAGGATGATTGAAGAGGCGAATCAGAGTCAGACAGCCTGGGTTCAAATCCCAACTCCACCATTTACTAGTTGGGTGTCCTTGGCAAGTCTTTTAATTTCAACAAATCTCAATTTCCCCATCTGTAAAATGGCAGCAATAACACCACCTTCATTACAAAGTGGCAAGACTTAAATTGCTAATCAGAATAACGTCTGGAACGTAGTAAGTGCGCCAATGTTAGTTTTTTAAATTCCAATTTACAGGTGGAAAACACGGAGACTCGAAGTTAAATAACTTACCCAAGGTCGATAGTTCCCAGGTAGCAATGCTGGGATTTGAATTTGTCTGCTTGCAGTTGTAGGCTTTGCTTGCTCTTTAGATATCTGCTGTAAGGCTGCCCCAGCGTTCGGCCTCATAGTTTTATTTTCTAGGGATCACTCAGGGTTCTTTCCCCCTAATTTAAACTCCAACCCAGACAGTCGCGGGTGGTACCTGGGGAACAGGTTGCCTAGTGTGCTTGGGCATGTCAAGGTTCAGGTAAAGAATAAATGAGGAAACAGATGTGGTTTTAGGTGACCCATTTTTCAAGATCACATTTAAAAGCACCGTCTATTCAAAGGAAACCAGATTAAGTGGAACTGCCCTGTTTTGTTAAAACATGGATCTTCCATTTGAAGAAACGTTTAGAGTATTTTATTTCCAATGATGGCTTGTTCGCAAATGTGTAACCTTAAAGAAGGCAGCAGAGCTTTCAGTTTCAGTGACTTTGAAGTTAAAAAAAAAGAGGCAGCACAAAAGCTCTATAATCCATATCCAAAGCGCAGCATCGCATGAAGAGGTACAAATAAAGCATGTACTGAATTGTTCATGTTCGGGAAATCTCTGTGTAAGGTAGTGTTGGATGCTGGTGTAATGAGCTCTTTACAGGTTGACTACATGACCTTAGGCTTTTAGTTTCTGTAGCTTTTTATTTTATTTTTTTTAAGTTTTGGGAAACGGTGGGATATGAGAGACCATGAGCTGTATAATTGTGCACATTTAACTAGAGGGAAAAGGCTGTAACTCAGCCAATGGCTATTTCCAGAATTTCTTGCCTAAGACTTGCATGGGGAGGGAGGTGTCTCATCACAGGATGGCATTAATTTTGTGAATTTGCCACATTCTGGGCACAATCCCAGTAGGCTCAGAATATTCACTTGTCAATATGCTGCTAGTCAGTTCTTCTCTCACTCAGGTGTGGACTCACTATACAAACTCCTGACCCTGATGTGTAAAACCAGAAAGCCAGCTGATGAATGTACAGTGAGCCCTACTTGCCAGAAGTGTAGACACAGGCCACCAGCCCGCTCATTATCTCCCTGTAAGCACAGTCAGCAAATTATAGTCAGGTAGTTGCTGAGTGAGAGTGTAAACAGCCAAGATGAGTGAGTTACATGGTTTAGATCTTCAGTGGCATGAGGCTAAGAAGGTTGATTCCCTCCATTCCCCCAAAGCGGGAGACTTGCCACCAGCACCAGATGGGTTCAGTCTTCAGCAGTTTCCTGAACGGTGGTACAAATGATGAACACACTCGGCTGCTAACTGAAATGTTGAAGGTTTGAGTCTACCCAGAGGTGCCTCAGAAGAAAGGCCTGGTGATCTACTTTAAAAAAAAATCAACCATTTAAACCCTATGGAGCACAGTTCTCCTCTAGCTGGTAGAGCACAGGGGTCTCCATGAGTTGGAATCAACTCAATGGCAACTGGTTTAAACAGTGGTTGAGTGGGCACTGCCAGCTGTGAGGTTCTGTGTGACCTTGGGGGGTTACTTGCCTCATTGTGCCTCAAGTTTCTCACCTATAAAATGGTATCAGTAAATGTGCTTGGCCCATGTGAAACCATTATCTTCATCACCCATGCTTCCATTGCCCAACAGCTTCCTTTCTTCGCCCAGAAGCTCTACTGTCTCTTAAAAGTTACTGTGCACATCTGATTTTAAAGTTCAACTCTCATAAGAAGACATTTTCCCTGACTTCCAAGTTCTTGTAGGTCCAAAGTAAACAATGATAATAGAACTTTTTTTTTTTTAAAAGGGTGTCCATGTAGCTAAGTTAAAAATTGTTTAGACTCCTTCTGTGTTGCTAAAACACATAACATTCTGCCAAAACTCTGTAGACTGTGGTCCTGTCTATATAAACTGTCTATTTTTAGCTGCCAAAAAGACGAAGAGATCCCCTGGTGTGGTGGTTTTTCTTTTCTTTTTTGTTAAATGTTTGTGTCCAGATAAAAAGCATGGCTTTTTCTCTTTTTTTTTTTAAACAAATATGTTTCACTTTACCAAAGAACAGAGAGCACACATTGGCTTACAGCTTTCCCTCCTAATATTACAGACCTCGCTTGCAGGGAACCGAGAGTGGGGAACAAGGGGGGGCTTTATGCTGCAAAGTCGGCTGATGGAAACAGACGCCTGATTCGTAACCATTAACTGCACGTGCAGTATTTAATTCAGCTGCCTGCCTCTTAGCTTTCGTTTTTTATTAGAAAACCACCTTTGCATAGCTCTGTAAATCTTCGACCTCTTTTTCCTCTTGTCCCCAGCCTGTGTACTTAGACACCATGATCTCCTGTTTGGGGTCTGAAATTTGCTGGGAACATGTAGCTTCCAGTCTCTTTCAGGAGAAGAAAAGGCTATTACCTGTGGTTCTTTGCAGTCGGACTCATGGCTGAGTATTTTATTTTGGACCTTTTGGCGGCCATGTACTTGTTTTCACTGAAATTGAGTAAATCATTTTCATGTCATGAGTCTGGACTTCCCTGTGGTTCCCCTTGATGTTTCGGTGTAATGCATTATCCTGGATTAGTACAAAATCAGGCACCAGTGCCTTGGTATTAAATATCACACAGCTGTATTAACTTTTTATGAGGTGAAGCTGAGCTGCAAAACGTGTGGATTTTGGAGAGGATTGTTTCTGACGGGTGAGTTACGATGACTGAGTTTTTAATCTATAGTACTAGAGTTGGGCTGATCGGATTAATGCCTTTTAGGCATATAAACCTGAATTAGAAAGAAGAGAAGTATGTTCTCATTGGAAGCAATTCTTTGGCAGTAATAGTATAACTGGATGAGTTTTTTAAGCCACTGAAATACATTTGGGATGATTAAGAAAGGCTTATTATATTTCTCGATTCCCTGGGATGCTAATATGCATATCTCTAAAAGGAAATGGCATCTGATGGCCTTGCCAGGGCCATCTGAGTTGATGGGACACCCAGCACCATGAAATCACGGGGCTGCAGTAAACGTGATTAGGAGCTGTCACGATGCATTTAGCCCTCATCAGTTAGAGATAGAATCCCGGCCAAAGGTCATTCTCTACAGCAAAGTGGGCATTTAATGCTCTTATTTGCGCTAATGGTAAATGATAGTTAATGAAAATCATTTATAAACCTTGTCTGAACCAGTGTTTCTCTACTGAAAACGGTGGCTGGCTGCCTTTTTGAAGGACTGTAATTGTTATACGGTTGATGCCGTGTGATAGTAATTGGGCTTACAGCTTAATGAACTCTGCGTCCGGTAACTCATTTCCACCTTGTGTGGAAACAGGCTGAGGGACCGGCCCTCCCTGATGAGAACGTGACACTCTTGCCTCGTTGAGTCCACCTTTGCGGCTCTGCCCTTTGAAGAGGCGTATCACCACCTCTGAAATGATATGCCCTGTCTGAGGCTCCATGCTTTTGGCTCCTGGTTGACACATACCTTAATAATGATAGTCTTTTCAAGTTGACTAGCTGTTTTAAAGGTCATATAATCTTTATGTACCAGCTTAATTTAAAAATTATCCCTCTTACACACCTGGCATTTGTTTTGAGGGGACAAGATAATAGTGGCCACAAGTTGATGAGAATTAATATATTTGGCATGCATTCTCTTTTCTCAGATTTCCGTTTTACTCATTTAAAAAATCTTCCCATTTATTGTACTTACCTTCCCAGTGGTTGTGGTAAAGAGCCTTCTGGTAAAATCCAATTCTTGGAGCTTCTTGGGTCAGTTCCACTTCATCAGTCAAGTGTTGGGAAAGAATGCTTGGTCACCTTTTTCCCTTAAATCATGGAATTCCGAGTGATGGAATGATCACCTGTTTGAAGGCCTAGTTTTTGAATGAAAATGTCTGTGAAAACTTCTAACATTCTGTTGAAAGATTCAAAATTTGGGTGATTTATACAGAAGAGCTGATACCAACTAACGTTTATTGAGTGCTTACTCTATCATAGACCCTTGATGTTAGTTATCACATTTAATCTTTGCAAGAACCCTATGAGACCTGTATTTTTATTATCCCCATTTTACAGATGAAGAAAATGGGAAACAAGGTTAAGTAACTACTTGCCCATAGTCAGGTGGTTAATAAGCAGGGCTACACCTACCCTATATGGCACTTGTGGGCAAATTGGGAGAAGGCTGTCTCTCTGGTGATGACGTGGCTGGTGGAGCACAGGATGGATTTCAGTCCCTGCTTGTACCAGGTGCCTTTGTGCAGTGTACAACCCACACAACCTACATGGCGGCTGGACTTGAGTGACAGTTCCAGAATTCAGACTATGGCAGTAGAGCAGTGCTGCCCAGTGGAAAGAGAATGTGAGCCATGTATGTAATTTTAAATTTCCTAGTGGTGGTGGTGGTGTTAGGTGCTGTTGAGTTGGTTCCAACTGATAGTGACCCTGTGTACAACAGAACGAAATGCTGCCCGGTCCTGCGCCATCCTCACAATCATTGCTATGTCTGAACCCATTGTTGCAGCCACTGTGTCATTCCATCTCTTTGAGGGTCTTCCTCGTTTTTGCTTACACTCTACCAAGTATGATACGCTTCTCCAGGGACTAGTCTCTCCTAGTAGTCACATTAAAAAAAAAAAAAAAAAAGAAACAGATGAAGACATTTTTTATATAATACATATTATTTAGCATCCTATGTCCAAAAAAGTATTTCAACATGTAATAATGTCAAGATTATTGAGATATTTACATTTTTAAAATTTTGGGCATCAAGTCTCTGAAATCTGAGGAGCTACATTTCAAGTGCTGAATAGCTACATGTGGCTAGTGACTACTGAACAGCGCAGTCCTTAAACTCCAAGCCTCAAACACCACCCCATATTGGTTCTGAGCAAATAAGCTGCATTCAATCAAACCCTCCTCAATTAAGGAAACCCTGTTAGAAACAATAGGGTAGATCAGAAATTCTAAACGTGGTTTCCTCTGCTGCTATCAGTGTAGTTATGAAAGTTTTGTTATTGTGTACAAAGGGTGTATCACATTCTTATCACTATAGTCTTGTCCTGGTGATAGAGTCTGAGAATCTAGATTGATGGATTGTCAAATTCGGTACATCCTTTAGTTGCTGTCTTTTTGCTGTTCCTTTTGCCCTTTTCATTTCACCCACGGCGGGGCAAAGAACTGAAGAGGCAATAAGACCCAAACCAAAGAGCTTTTGACTTGTCAGCAACTCTTTTAAGAGTAATGCAGTCCAAAAGCTTAAAGACATTTCTAGATAATTGGTTGGAAGACTTTAGATGATGTTTATATTCATATTCTGTAGAGTTAGGGAGAAATCCCTGGGTAGCACAAATGGTTAAGCACTCAACTATTAACCAAAAGGCTGTCGGTTCAAATCCATCATGAGGTGCTTCAGAAGAAGGAACTGGTGACCCGCTTCCAAAGGATTGCATCCATTGAAAACCTTATGGAGAGCAGTTCTACTCTGAAACATATGGGGTCGTCATGACTTGGAATCAACTCGATGACAACTGGTTTTTTTTTTTTTTTAAGAGTTAGGCTAAGTTACTGGAAGAGCAAAAACAACAGGCTGAGCCCAGCTTCTTGACTTCTCGTGATGCTGGCTAGCATGATTTAATGAATTAAATTTAATTTAATAGTTTTTTTTTTTCTTAAATAATCTACTTCATTCTTTCTGGTAATAGGGTATGAATCAGACTGAATGTCATTAGTCTATGATGCGTCATAGCTTTTTGGAGACTGTTGAAGATTCTTTTGAAACTCTCAGGAAAGTGATGACATTGCTTGAAAGGGCCTGTAGAGCTTTAATTACTAATTAATTACTATGATTGCAGTCTGGGAAGCCTGCCATACATGGAGAGTGGTACTTGGGTGGCGTGGCCTGGTTTCCTTGAAGCAAGGACAGCTGTGAATAGTATAGCATTTGGGAAAGAGGAGAGGACTTAGAATCTCAGGTTTGCTAGACCTCTCTTAATTTTCTTAATCAGTAACATGGGACTATGACCTGCACTACTTAGGATTGTCATGAGGAGCTAATGAGAATTTATGTGAAATGCACAGCTCTGTGCTTGGCATAGAGTGGATAATCCATCTCAGCCGCCATCATCACTACTTCTAGGGCTGACTGACATATCCTTTTGAGTTGATCATGCTCTTTTCTCATCAAATTAAAACTATTAACAATTATGGCTCATTGTGAACGAAAGCCATCTTCTAGCATTGAGTATCATGACCTTACTATGTAGCCTGTGCTTTTAGAAACACGATAGCATCGTTCCCAGAAAAAGAATGAATTGAGACGTTACTGGGATAATTAAGATAAAGGTGATGCTTATTATACAGAATTGTACTGGACCAAAATTAGAGCTTTTTGGTATCACAGAAGTGGAAAGGTTGCTACCAACCCTAGAACACATACATATTTTCCCTTCAAAAAAGCATTCAAAGTAATTATGACCTCTTTCTTTCTTTCTTAGAAAGAAATGGGTTAAGTTGATGGGAAATTTGCTTTTGGGTTTTTGTGTGTAGAGCGTGGAGTCTTGTGACTTTAAAAGCTTACCTCACACATCATGGTGCTGTAGGGTGTTTTTATTTAAGAAGTGCCGTTACTTTGAGCTACCAGGCCTGGATGATGAGTGTATAAACTACGAATAAGGAGACCTGGTGGCATAACAGTTAAGTGTTTGGCTGCTAACCGAAAGGTTGGCTGTTGGAACCTACCCACTGGCTTTAGAGGGGAGAGACCTGATGATCTGCTTTCATGAAGATTAGAGCTTAGAAAACCCTATGGGGCCTTTCTCCTCTGTCATATGGGGTCTCTATGAGCCGGAATTGACTATACAGCACCTAACAATAATAATGACAAAACTGCAAATGCTACCGGTCTTATTTTGTGTGTTATTGAGCTATGTTGCTACCAAATGCCTTTTAAAGAATAATATTCATTTTACAGTAAGAACCAAAAAACATAGACAGTGAGATGTAGCTGGATACTTCATCAGTTAGGAGCCTTTGGTATAAGCAACGGATTCCAATTCTGTCCAAGTTATCAAAAGGGAGCTTAGTGAAGAGATACAGAGTGGATGGAGGATGGTCATTTAGACGTAGGTTAGGAGTGGGCAGCTCTTGCATCCAGCAATAGGATCGACCTGAATAGTTCATCATTTATGATCTCGTACCACTTTGCTCAAGTTGGGGAGTTACAGTGACGTGTCTATGGCTGAAGCTTGAGTTGCCCCGTGGATGGTTTGGAGGGCGCCTGGATTTATAGAGTCTCCAAAACTGAAGACTGCATCTGGATGCTGAGTAGCCAAAACAGTCAATCAGTACATGTCCACTACAGATACAGTTCTCACTTAGAAGCTACTACTGTACATAACAGTAATTTCCTTTATGCTGCAGTAATCCTGACGTTCTAATTTACCGTGCTTCCTTTCACAGGATCTCAAGTTCTTTCATGGCGCAGCCACAGCCATGTCTCGGTGCTTTGATGTTCCAAAGCTTTGACCTTCTGGTGGCAGGGCACAGTTTCAGCAGCTGTTGACAGTTTCACAGTGGAATGGTGCTATTTTCCTCCGGCATTTCTGCGCTCTCTCTTGTATGCCAAAAAACCAAAAAGACAGGCAAGAAAGAATAAATTGCATTGCACATTCATTCTGCATCTGTAAAAGCAAAACAAAGCAAAACTCAGAATGGTCTTTATACACCGAGCTTCTCTTGGCGATGAGTGCCTCAGTCTTCTCAGTCTTTGCTTATTTCTATGTGTGCGTGCACAGAGTCTGTGACATAGCTTTAAAACTGTGTCATTGATGTGACTGTTCTTTCCTCCAGGAATAAAATCTGATCACTACCCTTGTAAGTCAGTGTCCACGGATGGTGTCATATGTGATTGTGTGGTTGGTAGATCCAATGGAGAGGCCTGGATGGTGTTTCCCACACATCCCTTTGAGGTGCTGCAAAGATTCCTTTGCCATTTTAATATAGTGTCAATACACGTTAGAATTCAGAGAGCATTTTGCATAATGCTAGACACATAATAAAACCACTGTTGTCTAGTCGATTCTGACTCATAGCCACCCTGTAGGACAAAGTCGAACTGCCCCATAGGGTTTCCAAGGCAGTAAATCTTTATGGAAGCAGACTGCCACATCTTTTCTCCTGCGGAGCAGCTGGTGGGTTCGAACCATCGATCTTGTGGTTAGCAGCTGAGCACTTAACCCCTGTGCCACCAGGGCTCATTAAGCATATAATACCCGTTGCTGTCGAGTCATTTCTGATTCATAGCAACCTATAGGATAGAGTAGAACTGCCCCATAAAGTTTCCAAGGATCGGCTGATGAATTCAAACTGCTGACCTTTTGGTTAGCAGCCAAGTGCTTAACCACTGTACCACCAGAGCTCCTTAGGCACGTAAAAGCCAGTTAGTAAATTCATAATTGATTGATGCAGCACCTAAAGTGCATAATTACTCATCCTTCAAGACTATGATTAGGATCTAGTTGATAATAATAATTAAAAAAACCAAACCTGTTGCCATTGAGTTGATTCCAACTTATGGAGACCCTATAGGACAGACTAGAGTAGAACTTCCCCATAAGGTTTCCAAGGAGTGGCTGGTGGATACAAAATGCAACCTTTTGGTTAGCAGCCAGCCGCTTAACCACTACGCCCCCACGACACCATGTAGTTGATAATAGAAACTGTGAAACACCACAATTTTATTACAGTTGGTTTCTTCTATTCTTTCCTCTAGTAGTTGCTTGCCATTTTTGAACTCATCTGGCCAGAGCTGCAGGTATAGAGATATTTAGAGTGAGAATACGTGAAGATCTGTGCAAGATCCAAGTTCTGTTATGGCGTTGGATCCAGATGGTCATACATTCTTAGGGAAGCAGGCCATACGCTAAGCTGCACTAGGAATTTCTGCATATGACCCCAGACTTTGGAAAGTAGTTTGTAGGGTACAGCTATGGTTTTTCAGTCTATCATCCATCTATCCTTCCTCGTGATTTTTGTTCAGGTAATCACTCCTGTTCTGGTTTTCAGACATGTGAATAGTGTGAACCCACAACTCCAGGGATGGGCTCTGATAGGGTTAAGTCAAGAAAATTGAAACTACTGACCAAAAAGAGATTTTTTTTTTATTAGAAAGCCATCTTCATGAAGGTTATTTGAATCCCCTAACCACAAATGGGAGCCCTGATGGCGAAGTGGTTAAGAGCTTGGTGGCAAACCAAAAGGTTGGCAGTTTGAATCCACCAGCCGCTCCTTGGAAATCAATGGGGCAGTTCTGCTCTGTCCTATAGGGTCGCTATTAGTTGGAATCAAGTCAGCAGCAACAAGTAACCACAAATGAACCTAGTAACGCTCTTTCAGTTGTAAATCATAGAAAACCCAACATAACAAATTTAAGAAAGATAATAACATATATTGGCTCAAGTAACTAAAAAGGTCCAGCAGGGCTACTTCAGGCTCAGCTGAACTTCAGAGCTCAAATCAGGATTTAGTTTTCTTTATCTCTTGGCTTAGCTCTGTGGGCATTTACTCCTTTCTCACACAGGGTCTTTCTTTCAGGTCACGAGATGGCTGCCAGACATGGCACTAGGTCTGGTGGGCATGAGAGTTTCCTTTCCAGAAGTCCCAGCAGTCTTATTGGCTCTGCTTGGATCGTATGTGTATCCCTGAATGTGTCACTGTGGTTATGGTGAATATCAGGTCTTAAATGGTTTGCGGCTGGGTTATACGTTCCACGCCTGGAGTCTGGAGTTGTCTTCCCTTTCAAGCTACCTGATGATACGTTAACATTGGTATGCTGCATGTATGGTATCCTTGTAATTTAATAAAATAAAACACAGATAAAATATTAAGACAAAACACTGGTGATGACTGTTTCTTGGAGTAGCATCGTAGGTGATATAAAAACATTTTTATTGTGGTTTCTAAATTTTCAGATGTGAGAATGTAAACTTTTATAATTATTTGATTTATAATTTAGTAGTAAAAGAGCTGCATAATTGCATTCTTTAAGAAAGTAATATATTTCCCTCCTACCTCTTCCATTGTGCTTATTCTTAGAAAATCTTTTCCCCAAATTAGTTAAATATTTTCCTGTGGTCTATCATTTATGCATTATTTCTTCCATCCATTTGGAATTGATTTTGGTGTGTGGTATAAGGTGAGAGTCTAACTTGATTTTCTTTTTCCAAATTATCAAAATTTCAGACAATAATGGTTGAAAAATACATTCTTTCTCTATGGATTTGGAAGATACATTTTCTTTTGCTTAGAAAACAAACAAGAAACACAACAAGCCTGCCAAAATTCATCTAAAAAAATGCTCTGTGGTTGACCCTAGGTCAACCAACCTTACGTGGTGAAAGAAAAAAAGCCAGTTTTGAAGATTTGGGAAAACAGGAAAGAAAGATCTAATGTTCCTTGTTTACAGAGCTGAGGTAGCACCACTTCCAAAAACCAAAACTCTGCAGTTCTCCATGTCTCAGGACAGCCCCATTTCTTCTTTCTCTAATTCTTCCTACTTTAACACCTGTTAAAGGAAGAAAAGACTGCTGATCAGACATGGGAAGCTATTTGTAAACATTCTGGAGAAACTGGTAAACAGCCCTGCCAAATTCAGATTTTCTCCCAACTTTACAGATACAGAACTCTGAGGAAAATATTCATTACGGCACAGAGTAGTCCATGTTTGTGCCTAAATAAGACATTTATTGGAAATGTGTTTTGATTGTTCACTTCTTTGCAGAGAATCTGTTTTAAATTTGCCAATAAAGTTATACATTGCAAAGCATAATTCTTACCATTTTGGGAACAGTTTTTGGTATGGTTTTGAAATGAAAGATGTTAGTGTAATATAGATAAGAAATCTTAAGAGCATTTAAAAAGCCTACCTAGCATCCCCCATAACAGTGACCCTGAAAAAGAAAATTGCAAGGGACATTGGGTTGGTGATACAATCAGAGAGAATTTTAAAAGTCTTGATGATCTTTCAGTTGTATATTAAAATCCTACACAGAAAGATCTTTGAAGTTATTTCAGTTTTCAAAGCTCCACTGAGGTCAGTAGGAATCTTGTGTGGGAAGGACTGCATTTTAAAAAACATGTTGAATATTTTGTACTTGGACAAATCAAGAATACTGTTAATTCTAGCTAATAAAAACTCAGAATCTGTTTATTTCAAAATCCCATTGCAGCACCCCCATTCCACTCCACCATCTTCCTAACTCAGTTGTCTTAAAGCACTTCTCATACAAGTATCAGTGGAACTCTTTTTTAAAAGACCATTTGCATTCAATGTCACGTCTCCATCACTTTGTAGGAGATGACATTTCCACGAATGGGCTGGAGTTTTCTCTCTTGAGACTTGGGGACTGAATGAGACCATCTGCATAGATGTGTTTATTGTCTGTTTAGATGTTTTCAGAGTCTGTTTAATTGATAATCAAGACTCAGTCCTGTTGATTAACAAACAAATTGCTTTCTCTTGTTAGGGAGCTGTGTTTCCCATGCTAAAATGCAAAATTCCTTAAGCCACAACTCAGAATTTACAGGAAGCTGTATACTTGAAGTGAGTTGTCATGTTGAGCTTGAGTCTCTGTGATAAAATGCCTAATCCATGTCAGATGCTGGGTCTCCCAGGGAGTTGGGATTGGAGAGACCAATTTCATATTTTGGATAGGCATACCACAATGAGTTCATGATCATATGTTGTTTTGGCTTTATGGTTATGAACTTGGAGTTGAGCCCATGTTTGGGACTGGTAAACATAAGTTTATAAATATTCCACTCCACTTTGCTCTTGGGCTCAGCTGTGTTGCCATGATTATTGCCTCCTTGTTGATTTTTCTCCTTGTTCTACTCTGTCAGTGGGAGCACTCGAAACACTTTGGATTCTGCTCATTCTTAAATTTTTAAGGGTGCCACATGCTTCTGAAAACAAGGTCCCTGTGTTATAATTAACTGAAGAGTATTTGTTGTAAATAATTACTGAAAAAATAAATGCCACAAAGTGCATTATCATTTGGTTCCAAAATTGTTGGACAGGTATATATCTCAGTAAGAATGTTAATTTGTTCCTTCCTGGTGAGGCTGGATTGTCAGTAGTCCCAGTGCAGGGCTCAGGACATACAAATGCAAGTTTCTGATTTCAGGCAGATGAATTGAAATTTGGCTTAGAGATGGGATCAAAACCTAATGATGAAGGGAGCCATCTCTGGGTGGAAAAGGGGAGATATGATCCTTCAGTTTGGAAAGCCATCTCTCACTGTTAGGGTATATCACGGTGACGATCAACTTTGAGCCCTGGTGGTGCAACAGTTAAGTGCCTGGCTGCTAACTGAAGGGTTGGGGGTTCCAACTCACCCAGCAGCTCTGTGGGAGAAAGACTTGGTGATCTGCTCCTGTAAAGATTACAGCCTAGAAAACCCTCTGGGTCAGTCTACTATGTAACATGGGGTAGCCATGTGTCAGAATGTGCTGGAAGGCACCTAACAACAACAACAACAGTACATTTAAAAGCCACACTGGGGAGTCATTAATTTGATTGAGTTGTTGATGGAGGAAAGTTGCCACTGACTCAGGGCTCTGAAAGACACCACTCTCATCAAAGGCTCAGGAGCATCAGGCTAAAGGGACTGCTATTTCTAAAGAAATCTATACAGGCAGTGCACCCCAGAAGGAAGCTTATTCTAGAATTTAGGTCTGAGCTCAGCAGCAGCCGGCTCCTTTCAGAAAGAAGAAATAATTATACAACTGGATTTTGCAAAACCAGTGCAAATAATACATTCTTGTCAATGTGAAACTTCAGTTATTTTTCTGGAAACAAGCTGAGCTTTGTCATGTTAAGAAGAATTGTATGTTTCTAGTACAAAAATAACTATTTATGGCACATTTGTTTGTATGATAAACTAAATTAATGCAGATCTGCTTTGTTAAAATAATTATACATCTTTTTGTGGACTCTGTAAATGTTTATATACGTATAAAAACCAACACCAAACCCGTTACAGTTGAGTCGGTTCCGACTTATAGCAACCCTATAGGACAGAGTAGAACTGCCCCATAGGGTTTCCAAGGAGCGGCTGGTGGATTCAAACTGCTGACCTTTTGGTTAGCAGCCTGAGCTCTTAACCACTGTGCCACCAGGGCTCCTTATATATGTCTAGGAATGTGATATTTGTTTGTAATGGATGAAAAAAAATCACTATTTCCATAGATGATACCAAAATTATTTTATTGAGGAAATTACTTTTTTTTAGAAAAATATTTAGGGAAAGGTAAAGCCATGGAGGCAAGGTCTGTAAGAAAATATTAAGCAAAGAGATAGCTAGATGTATTTGTATGCACAATGAGCAAGAGTGGTTGATGTAAGTAAGGTAGAGATAAGAGAGAGTGGAATGGGCAGAAGGAGATGGGAAGAGACATATAACATGGTGGAAGGATGGAGTGACTGGGCAGAAATTCCCAGCTTTAAGTTGGCTGAGGGACATTTTAAGATAGAAAAGTCTAATACATTTATGTCATGTGTGTGTCTCCATTGCAAAGTCATGAGTTAAGTCAGGTACACGCTCCAGTGCGTGGTTGGGGCAGTTATCATGGCTGAACCCAGTGATTGGGCTGGCACAGAGACTGGAGAAGTGCTGCACGATGCAGTCTCATGAGATGTGGGTGAAGCCCAGTGGCCCCCTAGTAACCTCAGACAAAGTCCCCAAGGAATTGTCAGAAAGTCGTTGAGAGGTGAGGTGGGTATTGGGTTTTCTAGAGGCCATGAGAAAAGGAACTTGAGGCAATTTGATCTAACTCTGAAAGGAAAGGACAGGTGAAAGGGTAGGGGAGTGGGTAGATGGAAGGGTGGGTGGATGGGTGGGTGGATGGGTGGATGGAAGGGTGGGTGGATGGGAGGGTGGGTGGATGGGTGGGTGGAAGGGTGGGTGGCTGGGTGGGTGGATGGGTGGGTGGAAGGGTGGGTGGCTGGGTGGGTGGCTGGGTGGGTGGATGGGTGGGTACGAAAGAAAATGACTCAACTAGAAAGGCATTGCTGGCTTAATTTAGAGTTCTGTTACCCACGTTTTCTGTCTCTGTAAGACATGGTATAATTCTGGCCACTTTATCACAAGTTAAATAAGCAACTTGAGGGCAGTCCAGAAGAGTCTGTTAGAGGGCATCCTGGTTCAGAGGGGCTCTGTATGGACCCAGTCAACAGCCAGGGCTTGTGATGTGTAAGTGTGAAGCCCAAGCAGTAGACTGTCCTAATAACACACACTTCTTGTTGCTCTCTTCATTCCAAGGAAACGACTCCTTTAGCATTCCTACGTATTATCCATACCTACCAGTCCGCAGAGAGAGAGGAAGAGAAATACTCTTTCATTTCCCTGCTGCCCATGTTTAAACCCCTCTTCTACAGCCAGTTTCCCCAGAAACACTGAGACTCGGGCTGCAATTCAGTGTCAATGAATTGAATTAATTAACTTGGGCTGCTATAGAATATGGGCAGTTGTTTGTTCATTTTGGGTCTATTGATAAATACCTATAGACAGTAAGTGAAAATATAAGTATGGTTTGAGTCTGCTCAGAGGTGCCTCAGAAGAAAGGCCTGGTGGTCTGCTTCTGAAAAATCAGCCATTGAAAACCCTGTGGAGCACAGTTCTACTCTGACACATATGGGGTCTCCATGACTCAAGGGCAGCTGGCTTGTTTTGGTGTGTGTGTATGCATATATATATATGTATATATATGTGTGTATGCATATATATATGTATATATATGTGTGTATGCATATATATATGTATATATATGTGTGTATGCATATATATGTATATATATGTGTATGCATATATGTATACATGCACATACATGCACACACACACGCACATACACACACACATACACATACACAGGGAGCCCTGGTGGTATAACAGTTAACCGAAAGGTTGATGATTCAAACCCACCCAGTGGCTCCGTGGGAGAAAGATCTGGCTATCTGCTCCCATAAAGATTGTTGTTGTGTGTCATTGAGTCTATGCCGACTCATAGCGACCGTATAGGACAGAGTAGAACTGCCCCACAGGATTTCCTAGGCTGTAATCTTTGTGGGAGCCAGGTCTTTTCTCCCACGGAGCCGCTGGTGGGTTTGAAATGCTGACGTTTTGGTTAGCTGTTGAGTGCTTCACCATTGTACCACCAGGGCTCCAGCCTAGAAAACCTGTGGGGCAGTTCTGCTCTGTCACATGGGGTTGCTATGAGTTGAATTCGACTTGTTGGCACGTAAGAACAACACACACACACACACACACACACACACACACACACACACAGTGCATACATATTTTTTCAGAAATAACACGCCCACATATATAACGCGCATAGCACATCTAGGAAAATAATGGGTGAAGGGGTCGCACAGTTGGCAAAAAAATTTTTTAACACACGTGTTATTTGCATAAAAATGAGGTATACCACATCAGTTTCAACAATTTTCTTTCCTTCAGTTTGCTGGAGTTTTATTGTTTATCACCAAAGGTCAATGTACTTAATTAAAATGAGCAACATGTCATAGGTGTTCAATAGATACATGTAAAATTAATTTGTGTACATTATGATGTTTCTGTCTGGGAACAAGTAATTCAAACTGTCTTAGTCATCTAGTGCTGCTCCAACAGAAATACCACAAGTGGATAGCTGTAACAAAGAGAAATTTATTTCCTCACAGTTAAAGTAGGCTAAAAGTCCAAATTCAGGGCATCAGCTCCAGGGGAAGGCTTTCTCTCTCTGTTGGCCTTCATCTCTTCTGTGTTCCCCTGGACTAGGAGCTTCTCTGCACAGGGACCCTGGTCCAAAGGACCTGCTCTGCTCCCGGCACTGCTTTCTTCATGGTCTGAGGCCCCCTGTCTCACTGCTCACTTCTGTCTTTTCATATCTCAAGGGATTGCCTCAGGACACAATCCAGTCTTGTAGATTGAGTTCTGCCTTATTAACATAACTGCCACCCATCCTCCCTCATTAGCATCATAGAGGCAGGATTTACAACATATAGGAAAATCACACAGTACCAGGAATCATGGCGCAGCCAAATTGACACACACATTTTTGGGGGGACATAATTCAATCCATGACACAAACTTTTCACCAAAAGTTTTTTCAAACTTAAGTGGTGCTTCAAAAAAAAACCCAGTTTCTGTCAAGTTGATTCTGACTCATAGCGGCACTGTATATTTCAGAGTTGCACTGTGCTTCCCAGGGTTTTCAATGGCTGTGTTTGCCAGGCCTTTCTCCTGGGTGGATTTGAACTGCCAAGACCAACCTTTCAGTCAGTAGCTAAGTGCGTAACCATTGATGCCACCTTGGGACTCCCAAATGGTGCTAAAGAGGGCTAGTTCTTCCCAAGCTAACTGTGAACACATACTTAATGTATCATTTTTGTTAATGCTGTTTGCATTTAGGCTACTGTCCACAAAAGCAGTTTTTGGTCCCAACCTAGATGGTGTTTTATTAGCTTTTATTCATCACAAAAGGAACGAAGGGAGGTGCTTAGCAGATTTTGCTGTCTGTTTGCTTTTGTGGATATTAGCCTAAATTCAATCTTTCGTCCTTAAAGTCTCTTATTCTTTTTCTCTTGGGTAAATCCGACCCATATTTCAAGTCACGTCTTACACGAAGCTTCTGTATTACAGAGGCTCATAACTTACTATACCCATCTCCTTGTGCCGGCAGGGGTGTTTGATGATCTCTTTGGCCTTGCCTTCTCTAGTTGTTTCAAGTGTTATTCTTCTCATTGGGGCCCTGTCATAATCTGCTTATGTACCCAGAGATACTTGCATCCTTTTGGGATACACAGTAGACACTGAGTAAACACTTGCCCGGTTCAATTCAGCTATGGAGATAATGCTGCCATGACCTGGTGTATAATTGCTTAGCCTAGCTCTCAGTTTACCTGTTGTGTCAGATCTTGACTGTACGCTCCTGGAGTCCATGAATAATGCCATTTCCTTGTCAGCTCTGAACTGCATGCATCTCTTGGGCAGAGATTTTAGAGGATTGATTATTTAGTGAAGACATGGATAGACCAGTATAGTTAAGAGCTAGACTCCTAGTGTTCAGATGCCTCTTTGCCACCTTCTTAGTAATGGAGTGACCTTAGAAAGTTACTAACCACTGTGTGCCTCAGTTTCCCAATTTATAAAATGGGCATAATAATAGTATCTACCTTAAAAGATTGTTGGGAAGATGAAATGAAATAATATATGTACATCTCTGAGAACAGTGCATGGCACGTAGGTGCTATAAAAGTATTAGTTATTATGTTATTGTTAATATTATTTTTATGAAAAATTCTTAGTGTTTAACGTAATGACGCGCCTGGGTAGCGCAAGTGCTTTGTAATCAGCTACTAACCCAAAGGTTGGAGGTTCGCACCCACCCAGTGGGTCCACGGAAGAAAAGACCTGGCGATCTGCTTCTGTACAGATTACAGCCAAGAAAACCCCATGGAGCAGTTCTACTTTGTAACACATGGGATCGCCATGAGTCTGAGCCAACTCAAGGGCAGCTAACAACAACAATGTGGTAAGTCTGGGTGCTTTTTTCTTTTCCTCTTCATTCATGAGTTGTCTTCTTGCTGAGTTGCTGTGAAAACTGAAGATGCCAAACCAAAAAACCAGCCAAACCTGTTGCTATCAAGTCAATTCTGACACATATGGACCCTATAGGACAGAGAAGAACTGCCCCCTGGGGTTTCCAAGGAGCGGCTGGTGGATTTGAACTACTGATCTATTGGTTAGCCACCGAGCTCTTAACTACTGTGCCACCAGGACTGAATTTAAGGTTCTTCCCTTGAGTGGCTTGAGCAAGGTTCTAAATAATAGTCTTCACTCAGCTCCTGGAAACATCCACCTAGCCCAGGACCTGGGCTACTTTTCTGATAAAAGCAGAAAGACCTAAATTTGTCCAGGAACTCCCTACCTGTGCCCATCATTCTTTGTCTAGCTACAGCCCGAGTGGGTGCATTTATTCATCCATTTTGATTAGAAGGTGAATTGATAGTCAAGCATATAACTTCCCTCAGGCTTCATCCCAGAGCTACCTTCAGCTTCAGGCAGAGGGAAATACTCCTTTTTCCCTCTCTCTATCATTTCTTACTGGAATCAGACTCTGGACAAAGTCCCGTGGGGCCCTGGTGATGGACCATATATAAAGAGGATGATGCAAGATCCCGCTAATGCCACCCTCATGATTTGAGGACTCCAGTGTGTGATTTCTCTGGTTATACAATGAAAGCTAAAATGCCACATGATAATGTCCCAGAAACGATTTCAGGGAATGTGATTTAGGGAGGCTTCAAGGGCTCTTTCTCCGTAGTTAAATTGTTTTGATCAGATAAAGGAGTAATCAGTAAGGGAACTCATGTGATGACTCATTCAGCATGTTTTCATTGAGCACCTACTATATTCTAGGTTCTGTAGAAAGTGCTGGGGAGATAACAAGGTTACTACTTTCCCAGTATTTATGTTAGAGCATGGGAAGATAGGGGAAAAAAAAAACCAAAAACCAAACCTGTTGCCATCAAATTGATTCCAACTCATAGCAACCCTGCAGGATAGAGTAGAACTGCCCCATAGAATTTCCAAGGAGCGGCTGGTGGTTTCGAACTGCCAACCTTTTGGTTAATAGCTGAGCTCTTAACCACTGCGCCACGAGGGCTTCATGGGAAGACAGAAGTGCTGGATATTTCTGTTCACTACTTCAGATCCCCTGTCTACCCTTCACAGTCAGATCTGGGTCTTGGGAAGCTGACTGGAATGGTCTTTGTCAGGGGCCAGCAAAGTTTGAACCACAGGACAAATCTGGCTTGTTGCTTGTTTTTGTATGGCCTGTGACCTAAGGAATGATATTTACAATTCTAAATGTGTGAAAAAATATCAGAAAAAATAGTATTTCATGATACAGATAAATTATATGAAGTTCAAATTTCAGTGTCCATGAATAAAGTTTTATTGGCACATAGCCTTATTCATATTCTGACTGTTGTTTATGGCTACTTTCTGCCCCAAAACAGCAGAGCTCAATAGTTGCCGCAGCCACCTAAACCATTTGCTCCCTGGCACATTACAGAAAAATGAGCCAATCTCTGGCCTTCATCAACAGATTCCTTGCCCTCTACTTCTGCTGCTACTTTTCCTTCTTTACTCTTAGTGAGGAATAATTGACATAAAATACAATTTCACCAATTTTAAGTGGACCCTGTGACGATTTTTTTTCTCCGTTCCCTGCTCTCTGCATCTCCTGGTAATCACCACTAATCATCATCATCTTTTTTTTTTTGGTGGATTTGCCTATTTCTACCCTCTGCTTCTTCTCGGGCTTCGCAAATGGAGACTCTGGTTGGAGGTCAGAGGGCAAGAGGAGATGGGCTTTGGCACATTTGTTTCCTCACTTCCTCTCTTTGGGGTCCTCATAGGGTAGGCTGGCTGCACCTCTCCTGAGGTCACAACCGCTGGCAGGCCGCCCTCCCCACACAAAGCCCCTTCTTTCTCTATGTGTCAGCAACTACTCTGTCCCACCTGGCCCCCCCATGCCTAGGGATGCTAATGTCACTCACTGTCCTAGCCCCTGGGAACTGTACCATTCCTAGTGGTTTCCCCATACTCGATCCCCACATGTGTAAATAGTTCTTTAGTAATGATCCTCGAACTACTCAGTTTGTTCGTTGGTATCTGTTTCCTGCTTAGGCCCTAATAGATAATACAGATAGTGAAGAGGTAGACAAATCAGTGATCCACGATCATTTTAGGCAATGAAGATAAATATTAAACAGAAAATAAAAGAGGGTGATTTGATAACAGAGTGAATGGTTGGGGAGACCTCTCGTGGAGGTGTAGTTTAAATGCTGAGAAGAAAAGAATGAGAAAAACACCTCAGGAAACAACATTTCAAAGTGAAGATGCAGCTGTTGTAAAATTCTTTGTGGGTTAGAATTATAGAAAGAGCACCTGTGGGCTAGGGAACACAGAGTGGTATAAGATGAGGAGAGAGATAAGCAGGAGCTCGTTTATATAAGGTCTCAAGGTATATTGCATAATCAATTATGAATTTTAAAAGGTCGCTGTGGCTGTTGTTGAAGAAGGAGTTGTTTGGTGTCACGGGTATCTGGCAAACCAGTAATAAGCTGTGGTTATAGTAATAATGAGCAAATCCCCAACCAGAGGCCATGGGTGGGCACTGCTGTTCATTTCTGTTCTGCTACTTTCTAGTAGAACCTTGGAGAAGTTACTGTACTTGAGTCCCTGGGTGGCACAAGTGGGTACGCTCTGAACTACTAACTGAAAGGCTTGGTGATTCAAATCCACCCAGAGGCCCTTCAGAGGAAAAGTCCTGGCGATCTGCTTCCAAAAGTTCACAGCCTTGGAGACCCTATGGAGTGTAGTTCTACTGTGCAACTAATGGGGTCATCATAAGTCAGAATTGGCTCAACGGCAATTGGTTACCATGCTCATTGTGGTATTAAGGAATGGAAGTGCTGGTAGGTGAAACAGTGACAACTGGAATTAGGTTTCATTAAACTCTTTGTCCACCCTGCTTGGTTTTATGTGAAGAGAACAGTGCACAAAGAGTACATTGCATTTCCATCCTTTATTTCTTTGGGAGATAATGTCCCATTTTCTGCGTCTTTATAGCGCTCTGTAAAGCTTTAAAAAACATAAGCTACCCTTTCCTTAGATGGTAAAGAACAAAAACCAGTTTCTGGATTCGTTTTTGTATCTAGTTTCTGTGAGAGCAAAACAGGAAAAACAAAATGCATTAGCATAAGCAGTTTGTGATGATGTTTTGATTGCTGTTAACTGGTTTTGATTGTGTTCTCTACACTTATCTGAGTTGTTCCTTTGGGTGTCTTGGTCAGAGTGTTGTGGTTAACTTTTGTGCAGAGCTTTGAATCAGTTCAAACCGGTTCAGTAATGGCCAACAAAGCAAAATTGGAACAGACTCGAATTTTTTAAAAATTTGGGTGAAGTGGAGCAGTAACTTGAACAGGAAAAATTATGGGCTGAAGTCCTGGAGTGGGAGACTTGGAAGAGTCGTAGTGAGCCCTTTCAGGTGCCTGATGCAGGAGACTGGCTTATTTCAGGAATGTGGAGAGCGACACACATTCAAAGGTACGCTGTTGGCTGCCATCTTTGAGCAGGGCACCACTGTTTTGAACTCTGCCGGTCAAGAGATTTAGTTGCTAAGCAATGTGCACACTGCCCTTGTTTTCTAAGAGGGACATTAAGTTTCTAGCAGGGCTTCAACCATTTGTAAGTTTCTCATTCCGAGTATCATTCTGGTTCACTCACATTTAAAAAATTTGGGTCTGTTTGGGTTTCACTTCATCGGCCATGACTGAACCGGGCAAAACCGGTTCATCGAACTCTGCTTTTGTATTCTATTTTTAGTGTTTCGGCCACATTCATTTACATCCCATGCCTTATGAAGTCTGGTTTTCTACCTGCCTCCACTTCTGCCTCAACTCCCTTGCTCTCACGCACTCTTAGGGTCCTTGCTGGCCCCTTGGGATGAATCCTTCCATCCTGTAAGAGAGAGATATCCTTTAGCTGAAATTCCATTGCAGAATGGGCAGAGGGCTATTTTATTGTCTTCTCCTCTTGCCTGTCTTCCATGCAGCACTGGGCAGCTCTCTGTAAGAAATTTTGCCCCTTTCTCCGTTGTTTGCCTCCTGCTACTTAGGATGAAACGTGAAAAACCAGGAGTGATCTTTCTCACACATCTTGGGCAATTTGACAAGTCTCTTCAACCATGTGCATTTGTCCCCTTAAAATTTTCTTTTCGACCAGACTTAGTGGCCTGACAGAGACTGGAGAAACCCCGAGAGTATGGCCCCTGGACACCCTTTTAGCTCAGTAATGAAGTCACTCCTGAGGTTCACCATTCAGCCAAAGATAAGACAGCCTCATAAAACAAAACGAGACTAATGGGGCACAACAGGCCAGGGACAAGGACTAGAAGCCAAGAGGGGACAGGAAAGCTGGTAATAGGGAATCCAAAGTCGAGAAGGGAGAGTGTTGACATGTCGTGGGGTTGTCAACCAATGTCATAAAACAATATGTATACTGTTTAATGGGAAACTATTTGTTCTGTAAAACTTCATCTAGAGTACAATTAAAAAAAAAATTTCTCTCAACTTCTATGTTCACTTAGCTTTGCTTGTTTCCTGTGGTATATGTAGTAAGTTCTGGTGGCACAGTGGTTAAGAGCTTGGTTACTAACCAAAAGGATGGCAGTTCGAATCCAGCAGCCGCTCCTTGGAAACCCTGTGGGGCAGTTCTGCTCTGTCCTATAGGGTCACTATGAATTGGAATCACCTCAACAGCAACGGGTTTGGTTTTGGTTTATACATAGTTTAAGACAGAATAATCAGAAACATTTATTTAGCAAATATTTGTTGGATGCCAAATATATAGCATGCTCTTGATAGTTGTTGGAAAGTCTTTATCCTCAAGCAGCTCCCATGGAGGAGTTGGGCATCTAAGATAATAATTATAATACCATGTGGTAAGTATAATAGAAAGATGATGGTTATTATAGAGGAGGTGAAGTATAGTGGTTAACAGCCCAGATTCAGGAGCTAGACGGTCTTGGTTCAAATCCCAGCTTTACCACTAATTCTCTCTGTTATCAGGGCAAATTTTTATTTAAGCTGTTGGTACCTTATCTTCTTATCAGGAAAAAGGAGATGCTGTAAGGGTTAAGTGAGTTACTATAGTACAACAACTGAGCAATGCCTGGCATGTAGTAACTGGCTAAGCAGTCATTGTTTGTTCTTATTAATATCTCCTCATAACCCTCACAGGATTGGATTTTGAAAGGGAGGGTAGAATTTAATGTAGGCTACTTGCCACTCGGAACCTGGAGAATTTTTAGAGCAATTAACAAGAAGCCAATATGTGGTCCTTGAGATTTCACAGTAACGAAAACTGAAGGATTGCACTCTTGAAGATACTTTCAAAATATTTTTCCCTTTGTGTTCATGCTTTCCACTCAGACCTTCTGTATCTACTTTACCAGGTTGAAAGAAGAAAAAAATGAATCTTTCCTGTTTACTAGAAGAGTCAGTTGCACTGATTCTGGGAAACATTTTTCATCAATGTAACCCTGGACTTCAGTGCCTACCTCTTTTAAATTAGCTGTTTTCCCTGTGGGCTTTCTAAGGAGATAAAAAACCAAACCTGTTAGGTGACTGCAAAAACTGGATGTATTGGTTTTAATGCCCGTTTCTCAGCGCTGCATCTTCTGAGTGGTGAATGCAGAAATTTCTTTAAGTGTAGAAAGCATAAGCATCAGGTCCCTAAACTTCAGCAGCCTTCCCACCCACCAGTAATCCCCACCTTCGAAAGGTTTTTCTGAAATCAGGACACCTTCCAGGCTCTTGTTGACACGTTCTTTTCTGACATATTCTTTTCCTTGGCATCTTGAGGGATTGTGTCTGAGACATCTTTGAATCCTCATTCACCAGCTAATATGAGCTGCTCAATCATAATTTGTTGAGTAAATAGATGAATAAATGATTTGAGAGTCTGAGTCTGTGATAAAATAGGTGTAACTCCTACATATCCGAAGAACTGACTTTTCTCTTTCGTTCCTTCCTTTATGTATCTTATCTGTACCTGATGCTCCAGGGCCAGCCTGCTGAATCCATTTGTGCAGTTGGGTGTTGCACAGAGGTACCCCGACAGGAAGACAGGCTGGCACCCAAATCCAGCCCATTCTCTGCTCAGCAAACCATGTGCTATGGCAAGGGCCTCTACCGAATCAGAGGAAGGAGACCTTTTCCCCCTAGCACAGCAGTACTGTCCTCTGGCCAAGCCAAATGTCCGTGAGGTCTTCCTACCACAGACAGGCCCTTGTACCAGGTTTTCTTCTCAGAGGGGCCACCTTTATCTAATTTGCATAAAGGTGCCATATAGTCTGGTGGTGGCCATGGCAGTAAATTCAGGATTCCATCACAATTTTCCATGAATTCCAAAAGCAGAAAGGGAGTAGGAAGAAGAAACACGTGTCCTGTTTTCTTTCATTAAGCCCAAAATGTGTATCCGTCATAATATGAAAACCAACTTCCTCTTCTGTCACTGAGCCCCGTGGTTTCCTCTACACCTTAGAATGGCTTGCTTCTATTTTCACATAGTTCATAATCACATGGATAACTCATGAAGTCCATTCCTCTCTCCCAGAAGGTTAATTTTCAAAGCTTCTCCCACTAATGATGAATTTCGAGCACCAACTGTATGTAGGTGAGCTGGAAGAATTTAAAAGTAAAACCCCACGTAACCCCTAATTGTCCTCTTAGCCAAGCTTTTCCAGTTCCTGCTCCCATTGAGTGTGTGGTGAGAACCGCTGACAATTAGAGAAGTGAAGAGTTCATGTCCTTTCCCTGCGTGTCTCGGGTTTTGCTCTGCTAATGACCAACAAAGGGGCTGGAAAGCAGGAGGTCACAAATCAGCCAAGTCCTCATTGCGTTCCTGCTGGGATATGAAGAGTACAAAGACGTAAGAGGATTGGGCCTGGCCTCCAGAGAGTCCAAAGCCTCACCCACAGGCTACAGACTTCATGTAGCTAACTCTGTTCCTCTGTTGCCTGGTGGTATGATTTCACATGCACCCTTTAGTTCACAGCAAACTAATTGATTATAGGGTTCAAGTGGGTAACTGTAATGAAAGAAGGAGGCTAGTGTGATAAAATAGACATGGTGGGGAAGAGGGTGACCAGGTGAGCACTAGCTACTTTTAAAAGGAGCAGTATCTACCACCACCCCAGCCTCCACAGCTAAAATGTAGATGTTTCCAGATGTTCCACTGTTTTCAATGGAAAGTCAAGTTTTTGATGTGAAAACTAACCAACATCTAGTTTGTGATGTGAAAATGTAGGTTTTGATGTGAAATGTAGTTTTAGGATGTTGGCTCAAATTCTTTGTAACAATGAGTGCTAAATAAAGGGCTGCATAGGTTTTTTGACTATGCAAAGGCATTCGACTCTGTGGGTCATAACAAACTGTGGATAACATGGTGAAGAATGGAAATTCCAGAACAGTTGAATTGTGCCCATGCAGAACCTGTACGTAGAACAAAGAGGCAGTTGTTCAAACAAAACAAGGGGATAATGCGTGGTTTAAAATCAGCAAAGGTGTGCGTCAGGGTTGTATCCTTTCACCATACTTATTAAATCTGTATGCTTAGCAAATAATTTGAGAAGCTGGACTATATGAAGAAGAATGCAGCATCAGGATTGGAGGAAGACTCATTAACAAACTGCAATATGCAGATGACACAACCTTGCTTGCTGAAGGTGAAGAGGACTTTTGAAGCACTTATTGATGAAGATCAAAGACCACTGCCTTCAGTATGGATTATACCTTCAACATAAAGAACAAAAATCCTCCCAACTGGACCAATAAGCAACACTATGATAAACGGAGAAAACACTGAAGTTGTCAAGGATTTCATTTTACTTGGATCCACAATCAACATCCATGGAAACAACAGTCAAGAAACCAAATAATGCATTGCATTGGGCAAATTTGCTGCAAAAGACCTCTTTAAAGTGTTCAAAAGCAAAGCTGTCACTTGAGGACTAAGGTGCACCTGACCCAAGCCATTGTGTTTTCAATCACCTCATATGCATTCAAAAGGTAGACAATGAATAAGGAAGACTGAAGAAGAACTGATGCCTTTGAATTATGGTGTTAGCAAAGAATATTGAATATACCATGGACTTCCAGAAGAACAAACAAATCTGTCTTCTAAGAAGTATAGCCAGAATGCTCCTTAGAAGCAAGGATGGCAAGATTTGTCTCACATACTTTGGACATGTGATCAGGAGGGATCAGTCCCTGGAGAAGGACATCACACTCGCTAAAGTAGAGGGTCAGCAAAAAAGAAGAAGAACCTCAGCGAGATGAATTGACACAGTGGCTACAACAATCGGGTCAAGCATCACAATTGTGAGGATGACGCAGGGCCGGGCAGTGTTTCCTTCTGTTGTACATAGGGTTGCTGTGATTGTTAAGATTGTGTGTCAACCTTTCTGGGCCATGATTCTTAGTGGTTTGCAGTTACGATGTAGTTTGGCAGTCATATGATGATGTGATCACTTTCATGATGAGATTTGATGTAATGTGATCACCTCCATGATGGGATCTGCTGTGAGTAGCCAGTCAGTTGAAAGAGAATTTACTTAGGAGTGTGGCCCGCATCCAATATAAGTGGACTTCCTGGCAAGGCTTTTGGGCTTTTGTTCACCATGGATCCTACAGCTGGCTTCTGTTCTTCTGACCTCCGGTTCTTGGGACTTCAGCTAGCAGCTTACCTGCCGTCTTAACTGTGAATCTTGGAATTCGTCGGTCTTCGTAGCTTGTGAGCCAGAGCCCTGCTGTCTGACTTCCTGATCTTAGGTCACCAACCCCTGAGGCTGCGTGCATCAGGAAACATCTCCAGCCTCATCCATGTTCCAGCCTCTACAAGTGCGTGAGTCATTTCCTCACTCTCTGTGTATTTATATGCTCTGCTAGTTTTGGTTCTCTAGAGAGTTGCTATGAGTCAGAACCGATTTGACGGCACCTAACAACAACAACAATAGGGCTCAGCCCGCCTGCTGACAGTTTGTGACTTCTAGATTAGTGAGGAATGTGTAGAGGGACTCACGGATTAATCTATTTTAGAATTGTTCCCACCAGGCCCTCTTCCTCAAATAGGTAGGGACAATCATGGGGTTTGGAGTTTGGAAAGCATGAGACTTGGGATGGATGGAAAGGGTTTGCCTGTGAGGATAAGTGGAATGTTGAAAGGGGACAGTGATTGTTCCTTCACTGTCCCGACCCAAGTCATGACATCTCTTCCATAGCCTGGTGCTGGCCCTGGGTGGTGATGCATATAGTTTCGTTCTACATAGTCTGCTAAGAGCAGGTCATCGCCCAGCCATCCAGAGGCGGATGAGGAGGCCCAGAGTTTGGGGCAGGTGAGAAGATACTTCCAGAACTGTGCTCAGTAAAGCCCTTAGCACAGTGCCTCCCACATTCCCTGAATATGCATTTGAATGCAGTACATTAATTCAAACCTCAGGCAAAGGCGGAATTGCCTTGCAGTGAATAAAATTTAAGGCTTCAAGGCCCCTTGCCTGCACAGGATCCTTCCAAAGTGCAATATCTAAATTTGTGTTCATAACATTGAATTCCTTTTCTTAGGTGACCCCATTGTGTAACTTCAGACCCCTCAAAACCTGAATCTGCCTTAGTTTTGCTACTAAATCTGTGTGCCCCCAGCTAGTCACTTCCTGTTTCTGAACCTCAGTTTCTCCATTTGTAAATCGGGAAAGATGGTCCTGCCCATCTTCTGGGGGTTCTTTCAAGGTTAGGATAAAAGGCTGTGCAACTATGAACGTGTATAAAATCTCAGTGTTTTCTCCTGGTTTCTGCTGCTTGCAGGTGTTCTAATATTAGTATTTTATTAGCTAAAAAAGGTGGTAACAACTTTTTGTGTTCAATAAAATGGGTGATTTAAAGTGTAAGAATGTACAGTCCTCTACTCTGTCCCATGGGATATAAAGAGATTTTTTCATTTCAAGTAACTTGTATTTGAAATGCTTCGTATTGGGGATACAGACGTCACCTAGCAGGGCAGATGGTAACTGGGGCCACTGGTGGGTGGTGTTGAGGTCAGGCACCATGCTGAAGGTCTCATGTGGTCATTCAACTTGCTTCTCATACCAGCACAGTGAGGAGGCAGGTATCACTGTCCATCTTGCAGATGGAGTCCCTGAGTGAAACGCAAGCAGTTAACACACTCAGCTGCTAACAGAAAGGTTGGCAGTTCACACAGAGGTGCCTCTGAAGAAAGGCAGTCTACTTCTGAAAAATCAACCACTGGGAACTTTGTGGAGCACAGTTCTATTCTGACACACGAGGTTGCCATGAGTTGGAATCGAGTCCACAGCAAGTGGTTTTTATTTTCCAGATGGAGAAAGTGAAGTGCAGAGAGGTTAAATGTACCTTGCTCAAGACCCCGTAAGTGGCAGGACCCCGATTCCTTGGTGATGCTGCTCTTCTGTGGCTGGCCTTGCCATTCTGCTGGTTGAAGTCTGGACAAAAACTAAACCCACTGCCGTCGAGGTGGTTCTGTTGAGGTCTGGAGGTGGGGGTGAATGAAAGCCACTGCCTAGAGTGGAGAGGGGGGACATTTGCTGATGGCAGGCACTTAGCTAAGTAGAATCAGATCCCAGGAACCTGTTTGAAAAATGAAATCCTCTGCTGCCTCTCAAGGAGCCACCTCAGGGCTGCTTTGGATGGTTGAGCAGGCTGTGTACTGCCCAAAGCCTGGGCAGGTGGGGTTTGAAATCTAGCCTGTGCTCCACCCATAAATAGAGGCCCCTGCAGGGCTGCACTGGCGGAGTGGTGTCCCTTTTTCTCACACAAATCATTGGGTAGAGCTGGGGGCTCTGGTCAGCCCTGCACCCTCTTCCCTTTCTTTCTATAAGTCCCTCACCCATACAGTTTAAAACGCTCGCTCTATTCCTTTCTAAATATTTCAGCTTTACTGATCTTGTGGTCCATTTCCTTTGTGCACATTCTGCTGACTGCCTGGTTCACTGTGCTGTGATCATACGTTCCTCTCTGCTTCAGTTCATTCATAGGTTTATTTATTCCTTCAGTCACTCATCGATAAACGTATATCAAACACTTACTATATACTTGGTACTGTTCTAGGTGTTGGAATCAGAACAGGGTGAAACTCAGGTATGAATGATAAAGAGTCTTTGCGATCAAGAAACTCCAATTTATGGCTGGGAAAAGGATGAAGAAAAGGAAGTCATAATATGTTTATTCTGCGTGTTCACTGCATGCTAGTTTCTAAGTGTTTTGCTTGCATTAATTCATTTGATCCTTCCAGGATTGAACAGAACTGTGCAAACTTGCTGTGGATGTGAGCCAAAGCAGTTGTTGAATAGCAATTTCATAGGGTTCAGCCTAAGAGATGTAGAACTTTAGGCCCAGTTACATACCTTTCCCGAAGCTACTCACATAGTAAATGGTGGAGCAAAGACCTGCACACAGGCAGCCTGGCTCTCGAGCCCACACTGAGTGCCCCACCATGCCAAGCTGCTGGATAACTGAAGTTTCGGTGCTCTGAGGGAGTAGGCGTTCCTCAGGTGGCACGTGGCCTCCTGTTTGCCATCTGTGCTTTCACGGTCTGTACCCATCACTCTGTTCTAGGTTTGATGAGGGCAGGGCCTCGTTATTTCCTCAGCACCCACATCACAGCACCTGGTTCAGAGCTTTGCCCTCAGGAAGACCCTCAGAAAATTTTTTGTTTGATTAATACTTTTATCTGAGAATATCTGGGTTTTCTGAGAGAGAAAATTTGTGTGTTTTAGGCTGGGTTCTCTAAAGAAGCAAAACCAGTGAAGTGTGGTTTTGATATTTTATATATATATATGTGTGTGTGTATATATAATATAAATATATATTAATATATGTATTATATATATAATATACATAGTTTATATATAATATATACGTAGAGAGAGGTTTATCTCAAGAAAGTAGCTCATGTGGTTGTAGAGGCTAGCAAGTCCCAAGTCATGGGTCAGACATCAGGCTGGAGGCTGCTCCTGACTCACGTAGCTGCAGAGCCTGAGGAACCCAAGATCCACAGGTCAGATGGCAGGCTACTGGCCTAAGTCCCAAGAATTGGAAGTCAGGTGCCGACAAGCTGAATGCAGGATCCAGAGCAGAGCAAAAGCCAGCAAGCTTTGCCTGAATGTCCACATATATTGGATGCAGACCACACCCCCAAGGAAACTCCCTTTCCATTGATTGGCTGCTCACATCAGATGCCATCATGGAGGTGATCCCATTGTATCAGATCTCATCATAGAGGTGACTACATCATCATATGACTGCCAAACTATATCATAACTGGCAAACCACAGAATCACAGCCCAGCCAAGTTGACACATATCCTTAACGATCACAGTGGGTAAAGAAAAGTACAAGCTTGAGGATAAGAATTCAAGGTTTAGAAGGAAGGAGACAAAAAAATAAAAAACAAGTAACTAAAATAAAGGTAACTAAAAAGCTCCTCTAAATAGCCCCTGGAGAGGTAGGGGTTGGCTGATTAGAGATAAAAAGCAGTGATTAGAAGAACATTTGCTAGAGGAATAAAATTTTTATGAGGGAGCTTCACCCCTTGTTGTCTTTTTACCTGTTCCAGCCTAACCTGGCCTCATCCGTGTATCTTCACTGCTGGGACTTTAAGGGTCATTGTCATAGAAATCTCAGAAGGTGCTCGCTGTCTAAAGTGTGCTCCATGTTAGAGCTGACAGAAAATGGTTTTCTGAGAGATAGGAATACAGATGAGAGCAGAGAGTGAAGATGTAAACACATTTCCATGGAATTTCTTTAATCAGTTGTGGCGGAAGGCCTTTTATTCACACTTGATAATTGTTTTCTCCAAATAGAACATTCTTGTATCTATCTAATATGGAATCCATTGATATATATATATGTGTGTGTGTGTGTGTGTGTGTGTGTGTGTGTGTGTGTACACACACACACACACACACACACTTACTATGACCTAATCTAAATTTGTTAATTATGGAGTAGTTTGTGTCGGCAACAAAATTTTGTACTTTTGCCTTCTAGTGTATTCCTGCTTTTCTTGCCAACCATGGAAACACAAAGGAATGAGAGAAACTTTCTGTAAAATTGATGAGATAGTCTTATTTTTATGATAAGAGATTCACCCTTCCATCTACCCTCTGGTAAATTCTAAATTTTACTCAGATTAAGTTAAATCACAGCAGGCAACTAAAAGCATGTTGTTTTTCTCTTTAAATTCAATTCTAAGCAACTCACTGTCGGAAGTTTATGAAGTCCCAGTAACTGTGTGCAATATCTAGACATTGAAATATCATATTAAGTGGTCAAGATGCCTCTTGATAAATTAGATAAATGGTTTTGTCACGTGAAGGGGAGGAGTGGAACTGGGGGAGGGGACAGAATCACCTCCCTCCCCTAGGGACATTTTGCAATGTCGCAGCCAATGTCTGCGGTGCGTGTGGGGGTGCTGCTGGCATCTAGTGAGTAGGGGCTACGGATGCTGCTAAACATCCTACAACGCACAGGGCAGCCTCCACACACAGTTATCCAGCCCCAAATGACAGTAGTGCCGAGGTTGAGAAACTCTGCTCCAGATCATAACATGAAAGAAAACTCGCTGCTTCCAGATGTGTATATGAGAGCTTTAACATTTGATGGATGAAAGAACATCTAGAAAAGATTTCGCTTCCTGATGCAGGTTGTAGATGACTTGCTTTTGATAATTGTAGACCATATGCAAAAATAGCCACATCATTTTTAAAGACTCACAACTGTAAATTATTTGCTTGAAAATAAATTAGTCTTTTTGCCTCAGCTTTTTGTAATCTAAAGAGTTTGAATTCTTCCTTAGAGCTATGTATGATGTGAAGAAACTAGGAAGTAGGACTAATGAGTTTTAAAGTATGTATGTTTTTCCTTGGTCGATAAATTGTTTCAATCTTAAAAACCTTCGGAAAACTCTAAGGAACCTTTCTGAGAAACCTTATCTATTTTCTGGGCAAGAGACACTTGGGGACAGTTTCCGCCCCTTTTTAAACCTCTGCAATATCTTACATGGTAATGCGAACTTTCTTTCACATCTCCATCATGGATGGAGTTACGTCGATTACTGTGTACCTAGAGATTGGTTTCTTGGAAGTGTTACATAACGCATAGAGCCTGCAGAGTTCTGACTCTTGTGCTTAGGTGCACTTCGGCATGGACTTCTTGTTTTCTGAATTGTAATCAGGCCGTCATTTGGATATGCCCCCATCGGCAACTCTTCAGAGCTCCCATACTTTGTTTCTGGTTGTAGGTCTTCCATGGCCTGTGTGATGGTTCATGTTATGTGTCACTTTGGCTGCTCTATCATTCCCGGTTGTTTGGCCAAACACAAGCCTAGTTGCTGCCATGATGTAGTTAAAAAAACAAACCAAATCAAACTTGTTGCCATCCAGTGGATTGTGACTCATAGCAACCCTACAGGACAGAGTAGAAATGCCCCGTAGAGTTTCCAGGGAGCAGCCGGTAGATTCAAACTGCTGACCTTTTGGTTAGCAGCTGAGTTCTTAACCACTTGGACTTGGGCAGAGCAGATTACCTTCTATAATGCAATCTAATGTAATATAATCAGTCAGTTAGTTGAGGTTATACTAATGTAAGGTGATCTTAAACCTGAGTTTCAGAAAGACCAGAATAGATGCAGTCACACACACGCACATTCAAGGGAAGACAGACGCCAGGTGAAGATCACCAAGGAACCAAAGAATGCCCCGGGCTACTGACAAGAAAAGAATTAACATGGTTCACACCCTGATTTGGACTTTCAGCCCCCAGAACTATGAGAAAATAAATTTCTATTCTTTAGTGCCGTTCACTTGTCGTATTTCCATTACAACAGCATTAGCAAACTAAGACAGACTGCATCCAGATAACATATGAAGGCACCATCACTACTCTGCACGTTATGTGCACTCTGGGGACCCATGTTCATGCCAAGCCTTTTCTGAATCTGTGGGTCAGTACAATATGCTGCAGAGTGGTTTGTCAGGCCATCCTTCATACTATATTTTGGGAATTGTTGAGTTGCACTGTGGTGACTATCCCATCTTTTTTTAACAGGCATCTAATAACAAGGTCTATCTGTGCTAGAAACATGAGCTAGCCATTATCTTGTATTTGGATGTTTTCTCTTTATTCTTATCCTGCTTTACCAAGCATTTCCAAGCATAGCCATAGTACTACCTTCTGGTCTTTTCCATTGTCCAGCTTTGATGGGCAATGAATAAGGAAGACCGAAGAAGAATTGATGCATTTGAATTATGGTGTTGGTGAAGAATATTGAATATACCATGAACTGCCAGAAGAACGAACAAATCTGCCTTGGAAGAAGTACAGCCAGAATGCTCCTTACAAGTGAAGATGGTGAGACTTTGTCTCATGTACTTTGGACATGTTATCAGGAGGGACCAGTTTCTAGAGAAGGACATCATGCTTGGTAAAATAGAGGGTCAGCAAAAAAGAGGAAGACCCTAGACAAGATGGACTGACACAGCGGCTGTAACAATGGGCTCAAACATTGCAGCGATTGTGAGGATGGCACAGGACCGGGCGGTGTTTCCTTCTGTTGTACACAGGGTCGCTAAGAGTTGGAATCGACTCGACAGCACCTAACAACAACAGCAACATCTCCTGGAGGAAGCCTTATTATTGACAACTTTAATAAACCCTGTTCTGCTGAACGGAGACTCCTGTGTATGGCTTGGCACAAACCCCTTTTTTAACATTTAAAAAATAATGTATATTTTTTCTTGCCAGTTCACACGGTGTGCATTCTCATTTTAGCAAGAAATTGTGAAATGTAGAAATGTGGAAAATTACTTATGATTTTACCATTTACTGATAAAATTTTAAGTACAGTTTTCTCTGCATGACTATGCATAAATGGACATGGGTATTTTTTCAGCATAGTAAAGATCATACTGTCATTTACCTTATTATATTTAAAATATAACAGTCCTTACCTATGTCCGTATGAAGTTTGGGTAGCATATTTTTAATGACTGGATAGCATTTGAACAGATAGCTGGAGCATAACATGTACATATGTTTATGCTGACGTATACACAGATAATTTTTTTTTTTGCTAGTCACTTTTGTTCAATGTTTGTTCTATTCATTGTGTTAGGCACTTACATATTTGTGCATATGTCTGGTTACTTATCTCAGAGGGTAAAGTTCTAGATATGGAATTAGTGAAACATTGTGAACGTTTTTAAGGCTTTTGATACATGTTGCCAAACAGCCTCTAAGAAGATGTTTGACACTTACTTGATTTTCTTACCCTGCATTGACTTAAATTTCCACTATTCATTCTTGACTTTTTATCTTCCTTTTCAATGGATATTTTTCTGCTTTCTCCCCATTAACATCTTAAGGAAGTATCCACTGTTCTGATTTTTTAAAAGGCACTTATAATCAGGAATGGATGTTGATTTTATCAAATGCCTTTTGGGCATCTGTGATATCCTATGGTTTCTGTCATTGGACCTATCGACAGGAGGGATTATGTCATTGTGTTTCCTGACATTGAATCACCTGGACTTCCTTGCTCTCTGAATTTTCGTGGGTTCACCTACTTTGAGGTGAGAGGCCACCTGTCTGCAAAGGGAGATGGACTGTTAGCTGGGGCCATGAGCGCTGTCCTCCTGGTGATCAACTTTTCTAGCAGCTATTTGTTTAATTTCAGTCACGGCTCCTGGAAGTTGAGGAATGCTCTACCCTTTGATGCTTTTGATTAGGGAGGAATGACATATTTCCAAGTAGGGTTTCTTACCTTTCTTGAAACTTGCTGTGCCCCTTTCTCACCTGGCCCTCAGTCTGGAGAGATTCTAGTGAGACATCTGAGCATTCCCTCCAGTACTGGTTACACTGTAGTGGCTTCTCAGGAGGGACATTAATGCCAACGTTGGAGATATTCTTTTAGTTCAGATTAGACTGTTAATGGCAACTGTACCTTAAATGTTTTGCTGGGAAGCTGGAACCATTGCTTGGTTTCAGTGGTAGTGATATATTAGTCATTGTTGACACATTCATTTTTGTCACTGTTGAGGAAATTCATTTTATAAGCCTAAACGAATAGCTTGGTGGACTCAAGTACACTTAGATAAAGCTTTCCACAAAGAAAAAGAAAAAGAAAAAAAAAAAAGATAACTTTCATGTATACTCCTAAATACATGTTGGATAACCAAAAAAAAGTATCTTATTAAAAATATTTTTTTATTGTACTTTAGATGAAGGTTTACAGAACCAACTAGCTTCTCATTAAACAGTACACGTATTGTTTTATGACATTGGTTAACAACCACACGACATGTCAACACTCCCCCTTCTCCACCTTGGGTTCCTATTACCAGCTTTCCTGTCGCCTCCTGCCTTCTAGTCCTTGTCCCTGGACTGGTGTGCCCCTTTGTCTCGTTTTGTTTTATGGGCCTGTCTAATCTTTGGCCGAAGGGTGAACCTCAGGAGTGACTTCATTAGTGAGCTAAAAGGGTGTCTGGGGGACCATACTCTTGGAGTTTCTCCAGTCTCTGTCAGGCCAGTAAGTCTGGTCTTTTTTTGTGAGTTAGAATTTTGTTCTACATTTTTTTCCAGCTCTATCTGGGACCCTCTATTGTGATCCCTGTCAGAGCAGGCAGTGGTGGTGGCCGGGCACCATCTAGTTGTACTGGACTCAGTCTGGTAGAGGCTGTGGTAGTCGTGGTCCATTAGTCCTTTGAACTAATCTTTCCCTTATATCTTTACTTTTCTTCATTCTCTCTTGCTCCTGAAGGGCTGAGGCCAGTGGAGTACCTTAGATGTTCCCTCACAGGCTTTTAAGACCCCAGACGCTACTCACCAAAGTAGAATGTAGAACATTTTTTCTGTAAACTATGTTGTGCCAATTGAGCTAGATGTTCCCGGAGACCATGGTCTCCACAGCCCTCAGCCCAGAATTTGGTC
This sequence comes from Dugong dugon, assembly GCA_030035585.1. Classification (NCBI taxonomy): domain Eukaryota; kingdom Metazoa; phylum Chordata; class Mammalia; order Sirenia; family Dugongidae; genus Dugong; species Dugong dugon. Next base: position 11,016,566 of record CM057480.1, on the reverse strand, counting down.
CCTCAGGGAGTATGGATGTGTCTATGGAGCTTCCATGACTTTGCCTTGTTGTACAAGCTGTGCTGGCTTTTCCAGTATTGTGTACTGTCTTACTCTTCACCAAAGTTACCACTTATCAATTGTCTATTTAGTGTTTTTCCATTCCCACCTCTCCCCTCCCTCATAGCCATCAAAGGTTGTTTCTTTTTGTGTGTAAACCTTTTCATCAGTTTTTATAGTAGTGGTCTCATATTTGTCCTTTTGTGATTGACTTATATCACGCAGCATGCAGCCCTCCAGATTCATCCATGTTGTGAGATGCTTTGCTGATTGATCATTGTTCTTTATCGTTGCGTAGTACTCCATTGTGTGTATGTACCATAGTTTGCTTATCCATTCATCTGTTGATGGGCATCTAGGTTGTTTCCATTTTTTTACCATTGTGAACAATGCTGCAATGAACATGGGTGTGCTTATGTCTATTCGTGTAATGGCTCTTATTTCTCTAGGATATATTCCTAGGAGTGGGATTGCTGGCTCATATGATATTTCTATTTCTAGCTTTCTAAGGAAGTGCCATATCGTTTTCTAAAATGGTTGTACCATTTTGCATTCTTGCCAGCAGTGCATAAGAGTTCTAGTCTCCCCGCAACCTCTCCAACGTTATTAAAAACATTTCTGTATTTAGTTTTGAGAATTAAATAATGTGAAGATAGTTTAAAATTTTAATGTGTTTGAATTTCCATTGGTATAATAGCAGTGAATGTGACATCATTCTAAGGCATAGGGGCATTATCCAATAAATTTTAATTTTAGCTACTCCAGTTATTTCAGTCTCTGAGGATGGAAGTAATTTTCTGAAAACTGGATTAAGTATTCCATAGTTCACCTTCTGAAAAGTATAAAAGAGATCATATTTTTAAGTGACCATTTTCGAGCATTTTCTGTACTAGGCACTGTGCAGTAGTGCATTTTAGGCCAAGTTCATGACAGAAATTTAGTGTCCACATTGAAGTATGCCCAGAGTTTTCCAGTTGTTTTTTACATCTCCATAAATCTATGAAAATGCACATGGAAAATCTTGTGAATGGATGAATTGAACTTCTAGACATGTGTATCTTTGTAGTGGAAAAAATATAATTTTGAAGCTTATGATGTGTTAAATGCAGGAGGCCAGAGTCACTGTGATTTAAGTTGAATGTTCAATTTTAAGTTGAGTGTTTTTTGAACAAGTTCAGAATATATCAGACTGTGGAAGGTATCAAACAAAGCATTGTCTGAGAAAAATCTTTGTAGATAGGCGGGAAAACAAATAGCTAGATGTTGACAGCGAAGGGTAGGTTTTAACAGTCAGCTTTACCAAAGCCGTTGATTTGCAGCAGTTCTCGGTGGGGTTGATGACATTGTAATAACACTTGTGAAATGGTGTTTCAGAGCTTCTCTAAACATGAGAGAATCATTCACAAAGTACTCATTTCAGCTTATAAGCTTTAAAGTGATGTAATATTGGATTGATGGCAGCAGCATTTAAAAGAATTGAGAAGTGGATATTTTGATTGAAATATACCAGCGACTGTTTCAAGTTTACTTAAGGTAGTAATCTCACATCATTGTGTCATCCTTACTGTGACAGTGTGGATGTTGAAGATGGAATACAGTCCTGTTTTTCCATGTTCAATGAATATATTGCTGTGCAGCTATATGTAAATCACATTTGAAAAGCAATTGAATCATGTTAGATACATGAGAGGATCTCTCTGTGTGAAAGAATCCACTTGGGAAAGACTTTATAGACTGATATGTCATCTCCTAGTTTATAGTATTTAAATATGGATTTTCTCAGACTTGTTAAAGTGCGCATTACAGTTAATCATTCTGACATCCAAACGGTTTTTTTTTTTTATTTACTTACTTTTACTGGAAAATTCTGAATTTGGACCCTAACTCTTGTGTCAGACGAGAGTCTACTATGACCTTTTGTTCCAATATATGGAACCAAAATATTGAATTATTCATATTCTTGTTGCAGCATAGTATCATGGGAAAAGTTGAGCCTTCTAATTCATACAACCCTGGGTTCAAATTCTGGTTATGCCACAGTGGACATATTACCTAACTTTCTTTAACCTTTGATTTTCTTGCTTTCAGAGTAGTTACAGTAATAGCTATCTAGTAGGGTTATTTTAAGAGTTAATATTAGGCAAAGCTGGACTATATGAGAAGGATGTGGCAGCAGGGTCGGAGGAAGACTCATTAACAACCGACGTTATGTAGATGACACAGCTTTGCTTGCTGAAATTGAAGAGGACTTGAAACTGGCAAAGATCAAAGACTACAGCCTTCAGTGTGGATTACACCTCAACATAAAGAAAACAAAAATCCTTCCAACTGGACCAATAAGCAACACCATGATAAATGGAGAAAACATTGAAGTTGTCAAGGATTTCATTTTATTTGGGTCCACAATCAACAGCCATGGAAGGAGCAGTGAAGAAATCAAAAGGCACATTGCATTGGGCAAATCTGCTGCAAAAGACTTCTTGAAAGTTCTAAAAAGCAAAGATGTCACTTTGAGCAGTAAGGTGCGCCTGACCCAAGCCATGATATTTTCAGTCACCTCATATGCATGTGAAAGCTGGACAATAAATAAGGAAGACTGGAGAAGAATGGATGCCTTTGAATTATGGTGTTGATGAAGAATGCTAAATGTACTGTCAACTGCCAGAAGAACAAACAAATCTGTCTTGGAGGTACAGCAAGAATGCTCCTTAGAAATGAGGATGGCGAGACTTTGTCTCACGTACTTTGGACATGTTATCAAGAGGGACCAGTCCCTGAAGAAGGGCATCATGCTTGGTAGAGGGTTAGCGAAAAAGAGTAAGACCCTCAACGAGATGGATTGATACAGTGGATGCAACAACGGGCTCAAGCATAATAGTGATTGTGAGGATGGACAGGACCGGACAGTGTTTGGTTCTGTTGTACATGGGTAGGGTTGCTATGCATCGAAACCGCCTTGACTTCACCTAACAACAACAACAACATATGCATGAGAAAGCTGGACAATGAATAAAGAACATTGAAGAAGATTTGTGTTGTTTTGTTGTCCATAGGGTCACTGTGAGTTGGAACCAACTCAATGCACCTAACAACAATATTAGGCAATATATTAAGCACTGTGAATAGTTCTATGTACACAGTAGATGCTTAAAAGATTACTTTACTTATTGAAACTACTGCTGAAAATTCACTTCTAATATTTCATCAATAAAATATCTCATTATTTTTAGGATCTTTGTGTAGGTCCAAGAGTATTAACTCATAGTTATTGAGCCCTTATTACATGATATTGTTCTAAATTCTTTATATATATTGAGCTATTTCTCGAAAACCCTGTGAGTTACCTGTAATTTGTGTTGCTGTTTCATACAGGAGGAGACGGAGGCTCAGAGAGGTTAATTAACTTACCCAAGGTCACAAAGCTGGTAAGTGACAGAGCTGGGATTTGAACCCAGCATAATGCTAGCATTTTCTAGCCTGTTTTAGGAGAAAACCTTTTTTCTTATCCTTTGACCTAGAAAATTAATATCAGCCCCTCATGTTTAATTAGAAAATCATAGAAAAGTTCTTCCATGAGGGAAGAATATGAAATATTATGCAGAGAGTTTTCTTTCTTTTTTTTGGTGGGGTTCATGAATCAAGGAAACCTAACTCAAAACTGGCTTAGGTAATTGGAGGGACTTTTTGAAATTCAAAAGTGGTTGACTCACCAAACTGTGGAAAGCGAACAAATGCAGCTGGGCCCAGGAACAGCTGACAGCAGAGAATTGCACCACACCAGGAATTTCTTTCCATGTTTAATTCACGCCTCTCTGTGCATGTTGACTTTTGCCTTTCTCAGTGTAGGTAGGCTTTCTCTTTAGTGCAAAAACCATAGCTGCTGATGGCTCCCAAGTTTAACATTTTATATCATTTCAGCCATGTAAGAGGGCTGACTTCCTTCTCAGATTCAGTTTGAAAAAGTCCCAGGAAAGGACTGGGGTCAGGGCCTTGTCATTGTAACAGTTAACTGTAGTCTGAGGGGAGAGTCATGAAGAACATGGCTTCTCCTGAGGTGGCCTTATAGGCTTGGGATTAGGGAGGATGAGGGCAGGTAAATCAGTTAGGAATGCTTTTGCCTGCAAGTAACAAAATATTGCCTACAGTGGCTTAACAGGATATTGATTATCATTTACTATTACAACAAAAAATTCTTAAGGTAGGATTAAACCATTAGTTCAGTGACATGATCAAGAACCTTGTATTCTGATTTTTTGCTCTTTCTGTGTGGTGCAATGAATTACTTAATGTGACTCTTTTTTAGCCAGAGTCTTTATGACTCATACACAATGATTGAGTGGGACTATGTAAATAAGGTATATGGAACCCTAACAAGGGGATTGGTCAGTTTTTCCATCCTGCTAGGCTTAAAATGAGCTGTCTCAAAGGTGGGAGGAGAGGATCTCACTACCACCAGGAAAGAAGAGCCATGAGTGGAGCATGTCCTTTGGACCCAGGATCCCTGTTCTGCGAAGCTCCTGGAACCAGGAGACTGCGAGAGAGAGACAGAGAGAAGGATCTGTAACACGGAAGACAGAGAGGGAGAGATGTAATATCAGAGATGGTGAGAAGCGGTGGCAGCAGAACCAGGAGACTGTAGGAGACTGGCAGGAGCGAGAAAGCTGTGTGCCTTCAGGCAGGAGGGGCTCGCTGGTGGAGTAGGGTGCCTCCGGGCACTTGGTGGAGGTAGGTTTGCCAACCTAAAAGCTAGAGCAGAGCACGTTTGGGCCAAGGCTTACTGGTGGAGTTGGATGCCTTTGGACACTTATCGGGGGAGCTAAAAGAGCTTTGTAACACTTGCCTGAGCAGGCAGAGGCCAGGCCAAGAGGTCAAGGGGCTGAGGATCAGGAAGAGACCTGCCTGTGGGCATGGCTGAGAAGAGGCTGTCCTGATCGAAGAACTGTATCCTGCGCGTTCCTGAACCTGAATTGTAACCTGTTACTTCTCTAATAAAGCCCATAACTGTGAGTACTGTGCGGCCACTACGGTGAGTTATGGAACCCAGGAGAGAAGTAGAGAGTGCCGTAGGAGGGACGGTTGGTGTCAGAATTGGTAAAAAGGTTAGCAGGTAGAGGCATGTCTGACTTCTGCCTCATAGGAGTTAGCTTTGGGCTGTTGATTTTTTTTTTTTTTTTTTTTTTAAATTGTGCTTTAGATGAAGGTTTACAGAACAAACTAGTTTCTCATTAAACAGTACCCATATTATTTTATGACATTGGTTAAAGGGCTCTTCATCTTGATTCTCCTTTCTCCTTGTGAAGTTAAAGGAGGTCAGTTAGATACTTCCGCCATGCCATTTTTACAGTTTCCTAGTGTATAGGCTTTTCATATACATGCTTGTCATCTCTTGGTCACAAGATGGTTACCAGAGCTCCAAATACCATGTACATATTCAAGGCAAGAAGAGAAAAGTTGGATGGCTAGTAAAATTTCTTCTTGCTTCAGTCTCTCTTTTTTTTTTTTAAATTGTACTTTAAGTGAAAGTTTATAATTCAAGTTAGTCTCTCATACAAAAATTTATACCTATATTGTTATGTGTCCCTAGTCACTCTCCCTGTCCTCTGACAGCACACTCCTCCTTTCCATCCCCTGATTTTCCATGTCCATTCAACCAGCTCCTGACCCTCTCTGCCTTCTCATCTCACCTCTGGACAGGAGCCGCCCATTTAAGTCTCATGAATCTACTTGAGCTAAGAAGCACACTCCTCATGAGTATCATTTTAATGTCCCATAGTCCAGTCTAATCTTTGTCTGAAGAGTTGGCCTTGGGAATGGTTTTAGTTCTGGGTTGACAGTCTGGGGGCCATGCTTTCTGGAGTTCCTCCAGTGTCAGTCAGACCATTAAGTCTGGTCTTTTTACTAGAATTTGAGTTCTGCACCCCACTTTTCTCCTGCTCCATCAGGGACTCTCTGTTGTGTTCCCTGTCTGGGCGGTCATTGGTAGTAGCTGGGTACTATCTAGTTCTTCTTGTCTCAGGCTGATGTAGTCTCTGGTTTATGTGGCCCTTTCTGTCTCTTGGGTAATGCTTTCCTTGTGTCTTTGGTGTTCTTCATGCTCCTTTACTCCAGGTGGTTGGAACCAATTGATGCATCTTAGATGGCCGCTCGCTAGCTTTTAAGATCGCAGACACCCCTCACCAAAGTAGGATATGCTTCAGTCTCTTTTGTCTATGTTTTTTAAGAGGTCCACAGCAGACTTCCACTTATGACTCATCAGTTAGAATGGAGCCATGTCCATGTCTCTATCTGTGAGGGAATCTGGGAAGACAAGCAACTAACTTGCTAATCTCTGTAGGGGGAGACAAAAGCTGAATAAGGAAGGCTATTAGTTTACCTAGTCAACAATATCTGCTGCAGTGGATGAAGAGGTGAACAAACTTGCCATGAGAATGGAAAGGGAGGGTATTAATAGGTCTCATAGATCTAATGTTGTTGTTATGTGCTGTTGAGTCAATTTTGACTGATAGCAATCCCCTGTGACAGAGTAGAACTGCCTTATAGGGTTTTCTTGGCTGTAATCTTTGCAGGAGCAGATCTCCAGGTCTTTCTCCCAGAGAGCTGCTGGGTGGGTTCAGACCACCAACTTTTTGGTTAGCAGTGGAGGGCTTAACCGTTGGGCAACCAGATACCTGTTATATAAAAATTCATAAACTTAGACCTTGATGATACTGAATTACCTTCAAGAGAGACGACCCAGCCAATTGGATTTTGTCTTTGCCTCCCAAATAGGACTTGGGCCTTCTACCTTCAGGCTCTGCTCATGTGACTTTTTTCCCTAAACTCTTTTGTTCTTTTTTTCCTCCAGAGCGGTCAGAACCTTTAACCCTATTTCAAGGCCCACCTCAGTCTGCCAAGCTCATGGTGGCATCTTGTTCCTGTGACTTTATAGCACTTCTTGATGGGAGAAATCATAAGTTATGTAATGTATTAGCTGATGTCAACTTAAGTTTTGCTGTTTTACCCTATCATTTAGCTTTTGACATCTGTAGATTTCTTTAAACAGAGCAACCTGTCCTCTATTTCTTTGTAAAGTCCCATGGAAAGCGGAGCACATAGTAGGTACTCAATTAATATATGTCAGTTAATTCGTTCTTTACAAGAGTGTTTATTTAAAACCCCATTTTTTTCCATGAAGAATATTTTTAATCTTTGGCCTGCCTCTGAGGTACTTTAGAAGAGAGAACTTGGGGAGAAAATTGTTTTAGTCTACAGTCTTTTTGCCTTGCTCAAACTTTGTTTTAGAACATCTTTAGAACATCTTTAGAACATCTAGAAATGGCAGTGTTCTCCTCAGAACTTCTCATGGTACATCACTGCCCAGGTAATAATCGGTAAAGACTCTGTTTTCCCACTCTAAGCTACTGTTGGGTTTGTATTATAGACAAGCCAGTTGCTATGCTTGTCCACTGTGCTATTTTGGTCCTGCCTGTTTTTGAAGTATTTTCGGAAATACTATAGGTTGCTGAATGTAACTTTCTCTAGAGTCAAGTAACTATTATGCATGGGCAGAAGAAGAAAGGGAAGAATTTAATGTAAGCACTGCAGTTTTTCAAAAGAAATCAAGTTCTTTAGAGAAGGGGAGATAGCAACGGGAAGTGCTGCTGTATGTGAAAAGGTGAGATGCGGAAAGAACAGAGTGGAGTCAGCAAAAGCTTCCTTGTTTGCTTAGCATTTGATGAATGAAAATTCTGTTTGTACTTGAGGATGATAGAATTTGAAATGGTCGTATTTCGGCTTCATAATGTTCTTGAGAGCATGACGGCTACAATTTTTTTTTTTTTTTTTTTTGTCCTTTCATCTTTGATGTCCAGCTGGTGTTCTGAGACAAGAGTATGATTATGGAATTGGATTTGAAGAGCAGTGCTAAATCTTTCTCACTTGGTACTTGACCTTCATCCTAAATGGAATAGATTTCATGGGAAGAATCAGGTTGGGAAAGATATAATTTAATTCTGCCATGGGTCAAGTGGAAAGGTTAAGTCCTTTGAGTACCTCGTTCTATGATACCGCTTGGTGATGTTTCTGAAAAAGCAATTTTTTTAATACTAGAAACATTTCCTCCCTGTACCGTGTTTTTTATTTAAATACTTTAATACCCAAGGAAATTTTAAACAGGTTCTTCTGGGTAGTATTTCTTCCTGTGAGGCCCTGGGTGATGCAAACAGTTAACTCACTCAGCTGTGAGCTAAAATGTTGGAGGTTGGCGTCCACCAGGGGTGCCTTGGCAGAAAAAAGCCTTGGTGATCTACTTCTGGAGCCCTGGTGACGCAGTGGTTATGAGCTCAGGCTGCTAACCAAAAGGTCGGCAGTTCAAATTCAGCAGCTGCTCCTTGGAAACCCTATGGGGAAGTTCAACTCTGTTCTGTGGCATCACTATGAGTCAGAATCAACTCAACAGCAATGGATTTTGGTTTGGATCTACTTCTGAAAAATCAGCCATTGAAAACCCTATGGAGCACAGTTCTACTCTGACCCACATGGGGTCGCCATGCATCAGAATTGACTCACTGGCAACTGGTACTGGTATTGCCCCCTGTATCTTTTAAGAAACAGCCAGTGTTTATTTATTTGTGAATTAAATTTAAAATTAGTATTCTTTCTATTTTAACATACCAAGTGGTCTGATCCACCATTAGTTCAAAAACGTAAGACTGTGATTTCACTGTTTTAAAAAAAATGTGTCATAGGAGGTTAGACTTACTTATTTTCTTCCCCTTCCAGACCGGAAGACAAATTGACAGATAAGGATTACCTGCAAGGTTGTCCTCTGTACCTTTCTTTGTAAGGTTTTACCTAACTCGTTTTCGGACACTTCCACTGAGGAAACCTCAGCATTTTTTCTTGTCTCATCCCCTTTGTTGAATTCTCTCTTCAGGAGGAGGCTCTCCAGCCTCACTGAATTCAGATTTGCCGTGTCTATGATATGGCACTGTTTTTTTTTCCGTCTTGGAGAACTTTGGTCTCGGGCGGGTAGACTCAGTAGCTGTTAACCCAGGATACCACCCTCCCGCACACTATCATTTTGTATGTTTTCATCACAGACATAGTGTTGTCGACAAAGCCTTCTTATCGCTTTAATTAATGTGAATTGTTTTAACCTTTTCCCTGCATATCATAGCCAGCCCTTGTCACTTTGCTTTCTTACACCCCTCGTCTCCTGGTGTTTTCAAAATGGGGTGCTGCAAACCCTACGCATCTTTCTGAATGATGTTGACGTGTGATTATTTCCTCCTTCTCTCTAAGCAGAGCCTGGTGGCGGTGCAGTGGTTAAGAGCTCTGCTGCTAACCAAAAAGTCAGCAGTTCGAATTCACCAGCTGCTCCATGGAAACCCTGTGGGGCAGCTCTACTCTGTCCTGTAGGGTCGCTGGGAGTTGGAATCCACTCCGTGGCAACAGGTTTGGTTTTCGTTTGGTTTCTCTCTAAGCAGCCCCTTCCATGTGAACGTCAACAAGGTGCTGAAGCTGTTGTTGCTCCTTGTAGCTCTGTTTCCTCACTCTGGCCTCTGACTTCACACTCACTCTTCCTGTTCAGACTTAACCTGTTATTGGTCATCTTCTACCCACCCACTGCTTTGTTCAAAAATGGTTCTTTGTTAACATTCTCTGTGTTTCATGTAGCGGTGTAGACTGTTCCAACAACAGCTCCTCTCTAACGTGACCTGATTTACTTGGTGGGTAGTTTCATTTTGAGGGAGGAGATAGTAACCATGGGTGTTATGCCTCCTTCCTATAAAACTGCTGATTGTCCAGTGGGCTAGCTACTTGCCTTTAGGCATAGCGATATGAAGGTTCGGAAAAATTTGAGAATGCATAATAATATAATTGTATTAATTTTCTGGACTGCTTGAGGTCACAAAAAGCCAGCAAGTCCTGAGCCAATTCCAGTATAGGCCTTTCTTATAACAAAATAATTATGAAATAACTGTCTCTAGCATTTCTGTGACTTGCAGCTATAGCTGCAGCATTTAAAAGAGACCAGTGGAGGCAGATATCAAAAGCACAGTTCCCGTGTCCAGGCTTGCACCATAGGTCCCCTGACCCAGATAAACTGGGAGGCTTGCAAGAGGCCAGCAATGTCACCTTACCACACAGTAACTCAGTCTCTGAGGGCATGGACTTGATTCTGTGGTCTACCCCCTATGGCACCTAACACAGTGCTTCAGACCTGGTAGGCATTCATTAAACATTTGTCAAATGAAATGAGTTCAGAGATTGAGTGAGTAATACATGCACCACAATATGTACCTTACAGAGCCTGTGAGGCAGCTTAGTTCACGGCATGACTAGGACTAGAAGCCAGACCCGTTCTGACACGCATTCACCACATCTGAATACCACTGCTGGCCCTGTCCCCACCTGCAGACATGGGGGCCTCCCTGAGGTGTCTCCAGAGAAGATAGTCTGGTTTGTAAAAGCTTAAACATCAGATACTGACCTCACAGCAGGCTATACAGTATCTCAAACCCATCTTGACCAAGCAGACCAATCTAAAAACTACACAGGTTTTGCTCTGTCTCATCTTTTCCGTTCTCTTGACTTATGTCATTTTAACAACACACATCCCTTGAGAAGCAATTTGTAGCCATTATTTAGTGAGGTGCAATGGAGGGTTTTCATTATTTCTTTTTGGATGGTTTCAGTTTTTTATCTTGTGGGGTTTTGTCTTGTGCTGTATCACCTTCTCGTTAGTACCTAAAAGACCCAGGTGGGTCCAGTCACCCATGACATCTAGTCACAAGGAGTCATTCATTGATCTGACACACTTTATTGAGCATCTACTATGTGCCAAGACCATTATAAGCACTGAAGATAGAGCATTTAAATAAAAAGACACAAACCTCTACCTTGCCTTTGAGGAGACTGTATCCCAGAAGGGAGAGGCAGACAGATATGTCAGTAAACATTGTGGTATGTTAGATGATAAGTGTTACGGAGAAGAGTAAAGCGGGAAAGGGGAATGGAGTGATTGCTGAGGGTAGAGGGCTAATAATTCTACACTAAGATCAGGAGAGGTCTGCCTGGAAAGGTGAAATTTGAGCAAAGACCTGTAGTAGGTGAGGAAGTAGGCTGTGTGGAAGCGAGGGGAGGGAGATACTAGAATTCACTCTTGACCTACTTAATTTCCCATAGCACACCAGGCCAAAAGTGCACTTACCGGGATTCTATTAGACAGCAAATGGGGGATGTATTGCAGTAGAACAGAAGCCAAGGCAGATGCCAGTGGCTGGGGAGGATGTCTCAGGACAGCAGAACACTGGAGCTGAGTGGCCGTGGATCCCAGTAGAGGGCGCAAACGTGTGTGGCAGTTCACCAGTCTCCACTCAGGATTTGAACATGTAGCCCCTGGGCTCTGTAGGTATTTGGATTCATGACCTTGATTTAGAATATCCACTGTGCTGAAGAAATACTAAGAGTTTAGAAAGCTGTAGGGGTGGGAGCCAAGGGGTGTTTACAGGCTTCTCCTCCTTTGTCGGAAATCCAGACTAGTTCACCCCACCCTTTCTGCTTTCCCCTCACTCTTAAACCTGACCCTCCACTAGAGTCATTGGTGCTGCCTTTGTTGAGTGTGCCTTGGTGTCCCAAGACACATGAGACCAAATCGTCTATAGTGCAAAATGCAATGGCTAGCATTTTATTATATATAATACAGTGCATGTTGTTGTTGTTAGGTGCCAATTTGATTTTGACTCATAGCAACCCCATGTGACAGAGTAGAACTGCCCAGTAGGGTTGTCAAGACTATAATCTTTACTGGAACAGTTTGCCAGGTCTTCCTCCCACAGAGCAGCTGGGTAGGTTTGAACTGCCAACCTTCGGGTTAGCAGCCGAGTGCTTAACTGTTGCGCCATATATACATATATGTGTGTGCTTTATGTGGGAAATCTGTAAATAGTAAAAGCACAAGCCAGCATTTGAATCCATGTTTATTCATTCAGATGGAGCTAGGGAAAGAAACTAAAAAAACGAATCCCTCTTATTAGCTGGCTTATCTCCATGGTCAAAACCTTTTCCCTCAGAAAGACAGTTTTAAGACTTAGCAGGCAGGGGACACTAACTTTTACTTCAGTACCCTGTTAAATGAGAAAACTGTGTTTCTATTGGTAGTCATTCCCACATTTGGTATATGGGACTGGGGGAGATTTCAGCTAGAAACTTGGGGTCATCAGTATATGGATGGTAATTGATACCATAGGAATGATTGAGCTCCTCTAGGGAATGTGTGTATGGGATGGGATTGGGAGAGGATTCAAGCAGAACCCCTGTAAACATTCACATATGAGGGCACAGAAAAAACACACAAAAACAATCAAACTCGTTGCCGTTAAGTTGATTCCGACTCACAGGGACCCCATCTGTTACACAGTAGAACTCCTCCATAGGGTTTTCTTGGCTATAATCTTTATGGAAGCAGATTTCCAGGCCTTTCTTCTGCAATGCCTCTGGGTGGGTTCGAACCACCAACCTTTAAATTGGCAGCCAGTTGCAAACCATTTGGGCCACCAAGGGACCTCTAAGGCACAGGAAGGGACCCACAAGAGACTGAGAAGCGCATGTGGAATGGAATCAAAGCAGAAGACATTATTTTAAGAGCTAACCATTTCAGATAGTGAGGAGGGATCCAGAAAGCAACGTGCGGAATGAGTCCATCAAACTTAGCAGACATGCTGTGTGAGAAGGCCAAGGACCTCTGAAATTAGCACAGCAAAATACCAGGAATGAACCCACAAAAAAAAAAAAAAAAGGGCCAAACAAGCAAAGGAGAGAAGGGTGAGAGCAGGGCTTTTGCCTGGTCTGACATTTCCAATATCTGTGAGAAGGTTGTTTTTGTTCTTCTGCATGGCAGTTCAGAGAAATCTCTCTCATATTAGCGAGCTCTCCTTTGATGTAGCCCACTTCTGTGGGAAATCCATTTCCAGGAGGAGACTCTGTTGTGCTCCGTTGAAAATCAGCCTCCAGGAAACTCATATGGGAATTGTGAGGAGAAAGGAAAAGCTTCTAGGGAGATGTTTTGAAATCCTTTGAGCTGCATATAATCAGTGCGAACTTTACATGTATATTGACTGTACATTAAGAGCAATTTAAGCGGTAAAGACCTCAAAGGCACTAGTCCATTATGAGAACAAACAGCAATTTAAAGCAATATTTTCCCAGAGAAAAGGATCCAGAAGAACAAAGATGCCAGGGTCGGGGCTTTTTTAACCCCCTGTTCATTTGTGGAGAAAATGTGCTTTTGATTGATATCTACCAACGACTGTGTTCAGCATAGCATATTTTCGATGTTTAATGAATGTTCAGAATAGTAATTTAAAACATTTGGGGTGGTGCTTCCAGGCACTTTTTCCAATACCTTTTTCTTCTTTCCCATATCTGGAACATGAAGATGCAGAATGAAAATAATTGCACTCACGCTCCTTTGCTCCCTTGCCAGGAGTCTGAGTGCCCACACCGCATGTACCAGCAAGTCCTTCTATTCCCAAGAATTCTTCACTCTCATTTTTAGTAACAGGCCTGGAACTTTTTCTGTGACAGGGAAGCATGTGCCGTGCCGCAGAAGATAGGACCCATGACGAATCCAGTGTACCTTTTTTTTTCCTTTGGAATTCTGTTATTAAAGAAATATGGTTACAGAAATGTGGAATGGCTTTAAAGAAAAAACTCAATTTCTAGTGTAGGTCAACATATTGAAACGAGAAGTCCCCCCCCCTCCCCCCCCCCCCCCCCCCCCCGGTGCGCACGTGTTTTTCTTCGTTTTTGTATTTGATTTTTCCAGTCACATATGTTGCTTTGGTGGCATTTGATAGCAAAACACCATACAGATGAGACGCTATTGAGGATTATCAGACCATGACAGCTTGATAGCATCTTCGTAATGTCTCCAGCTTATATCTACTCACATTTGTATATACCGTAATTTTACATGCTACTTAGAAAAATTAAAAAAAAAAAAAAAAATACCACCACTCTACAACAACAGATCACTAATTTTAGGCTTCGTTTATACACAAGTAATGCTCTACTGTTAAATAGACGTTAAAGAGCTTTTTATTATCCTCTATTGTGGTTTCAAAATACCGGGCGTGTAATAACCTAGCCAGTTAACTAAGTTTGATAAAGACATTTAATAAGAAGAACTGTCTGATAAAATAAAAGCATCAGAATACATCATTGCTTTGCACTAAAATGTGTTACCTCCTTAAGATGTTGCAGCAGTATTTTAGATCCTGTACAATTTTTCATGGACACAGTTATTAAACAGCATGACATTTTAAGCATGTTAGAATTCTTGAAGGCTGCATAGTCTTCTGTTTTATTCTGTTCTCTGGTTTACTATTGGGAAACCTGAAAATAAGCTGCCGTTTTTGGAGGCCTGCTGTGTGCCAGGGAATATGCTGAGGGTTTTGCCTGTATTATCTCTGATCCTCACAACAATACCATACCCAATGTACTGATTAAACAACTGAGACTCAGAGAGTTTAAGTAACCTGCCCAAGATTATATAACTCATAGTGACGGAGAAGGAACTCAAAGGCAAGTCCCTCTGTCTCTAAATTTAAGACCCTTTCCATGGGACCAATTATATCAGAATCTCTAGGGGTGGGACTCAGTTATTAATATCCTCTAGAAGACCCTGTAAGGAGCCTTGTTGGCGCAGTGCTTAAGCTCTTGGACTGCTAACCGAAGAGTTGGCGGTTCAAAACCACCAGCTGCTTTGTAGGAGAAAGATGTGGCAGTCCGCTTCTGTAAAGATTTACAGCCTTGGAAACCCTGTGGGACAGTTCTACTTTGTCCTGTTAGGGTCAGTATGAGTTAGTATCGACTCGATGGCAATGGGTTTATGGGTTAGGAGACCTTGTTGGAGATTCTAACAGAGACCTATAGTTTGAAAAGACCATCCTTACACCATTTTGTCTTTCGTGAGAGCAAATAAAGAAACTAGTTTTGTTAAATATTGTTCATTTGTGGGGTGATATGATATGGACTAGCAAGAGTACAATTCTCTGTATTACATTATGTTTAGGTTCCTTTTTGAAGTTGGGGCAGAAGGGATATATCATATCTATGTATATGTGTATGTGGAGATGTGGCCATGTGTATCTCTCTAGTGTCCTTTAGAATGGAAAGCTATTTAAAATGGGAAGTATGTAGATGGAATATTTATATGGAAAAATATGTGGGAAATGTTGAGCAAAGTTGTGTAAATGCCAAGGAAAAAGAAGTGTTATGAATATAGAATATAATGCTGGCTATGTTCATATTGTATGTGTTTGTGTGAGTGTGTGTGAGAAATATCTTTGAGTTCATTATTTCATAAACCTAAAAAGAAACTAAGAGCAGAAGTCACTGGATTTGACAACTGAATGTTTAATCTTTTGGCTCTTTGAGCAGAGATGGCAGGAGACCGTTTTTTTGTTGGTGGTGAGGGAGTTTTGGAATAAAGACTGGATTACATACTTGTTTTTTTCCCACAGCATATTCTTGATATTTGAAGTTTAGGTTTCATCTTATTGCCCAATAAGCTGACCTATCTTGACTGTGTCACAGATTGTCATCAAAGGAGATTCCTCAACTAGAGCGTTTAGTTTCTCTTTTTAGCTCCATGTGGTTTTCATAGTAGTGAAAAATCATTTTCTATCTTTCTCCGCTGTCCAGCTAAGCTGGTGAACCCCCAGTATCATCCTATTGTAATCCTTGTTTAATATTCAACTTGACTCCACTCCATACTCCGTCCGCAAGTGCCCCCGTCCCCAGGTGTATGACTTTGATACCCATAATTCTTTATAGCATCTTTGGGAGTTAGCTAACACAAGTGCAATGGAAGGCAGCCTGGTCACAAATGGTCAGTGAGACCATCAGCACAGTTTGCTTCGAGGTGCTTAACTGTGTTATAATATTAATTGGAGTTTCATGGTAGGATGGTGCTTATCTGTTAGTCACCAGGTAGGATAACAGATAATAGGTTACAGATTCTAACATTATCATTAACCTAGTTTCATCAACTGTTGATTGCAAAGAAGTTCTGAAATTTTTAGTGCATATTCTTTTTGTTCTACAATGGGGAAAGAATTGCTATTAATAGTTAATTTGGCCTTACAAACAATTTCCAAATAATAGGTGTACACAGGTTTTACTGGATGAACAGAATTTGAGTCTTTGTTCTCTCTCCAGGACTGTTGTGCAGTTTAGAAAAGTACACAGTCATTGGTAGGGCTGGGACTTGAGACATGGTTAATCAGAGACGTTGTCAGGGCTGAGGAGTTGCAAGCAAATTTAGGGTCTCTTTACTTTCTGAGAAGGAGCTCTGGTGGTGCAAAGGTTTAGCAATGATTAAGGGTTAGTTCTAACCCACCCAGTGGCTCTGCAGGAGAAAGACCTGGTGATCTGCCCCTGTAAAGATCACAGCCTAGAAAACCCTATGGGGAAGCTCTACTCTGTCACATGGGTCTCTCTGAGTTGAAAATGGACTCAGTGGCACCTAACGACAACAACTACCACTTTCTGAGCCAGGCCATTCTTTGATTGTTAATTGCAGAGAGAATGGAAATTTCAGGACACCAAATAGCAAAGCCTGATGAAAGATCCCTTACTGTCCCTTATTCACTGTCAAAGACCATGTTCAAGAAAGATTTGGGCAATCCATTCGCTTCCTCCAGCTTCCTCCCTGAGGGTGAGCCTTTTCAATAACTCCAAGGGCCCAGGGATGTGAAGCTGGTGTGCACCCTTTGTGACGGGATGCAGACAAAGGTAGGCCTCATAGCCAGGTCTCCAGGCATTTGACCAGTCTTCTCTTCAGCAAGGAGAAGAGTTATCCTGACTCTTAGTATCCATTTCCTGGTATCAGAGGTGTGGGCTCTTGATAATAATTTTAACCTCTACCTAATCCAATTGTGACTTCGATCTACAACATCTTTTTATGATTTTCTTTTGGATATGCAGGAGCAAGTTCTCCTCTAACCTACTTAGGAAGAAATAAAGATAAAACACACAGGATTCTTGTAGACAGGAACTTCCAGCAGGGTATTTGTAAATGTGATTTCTTCTTTCTCAAAGCAAACATGCAGACATAAGAAAGAGCACTATGGCCTTTGGCCCTTCTTGCTTAGAATAATGGTTACAACATTTTTCTCCCCTGTTCCCACAAGAAGGAAAAAACTATAAAAGGATAATGCTAATGGAATTTTAAGCTATACGGGCACCAGAGTAGAGTGCCATTTGTAAACGGGCTTACCCTTGGAAGAGATGGGGGATATCTAGTATGAGGGGGAGGGGGATGAATAGGCAGGGCAGATAGAAACAGAAGCTGCAGCCAGAGTCTGAGAGACCCACTAGGATTGTTCTCAAGGCACCTTTTCATGCACAGAGAGTGTTCACCCTCCCGTTATCTCACAGGTATGTTGCTTGCTGCCATTGAGTAGGCCTCTGACTTGTGGCAATCTCATGAACAATGGAACGAAATACTGCCCGGTCTTGCACCATCCTGATGGTCTGTTGCAGACTGGACTGTTGTGATCCATAGGATTTTCATTGGCTGATTTTTGGAAGTAGATCTGCAGGCCTTTCCTTTTAATCTGTCTTAGCTTGGAAACTCCACTGAAACTTGTTCAGCATCAAAGCAACATGCAAGCCTCTGCTGACAGATGGGTGGTGGCTACACATGGGGTGCATTGGCCAGGAATCAAACAGGGTCTCCTGCATGGAAGGTGAGAATTTTACCACTGAATCACCGCTGTCCCCCTTCACAGGCATAGAATCCCAAAAAAGCCCATCAGAAACATTACTTAAATAAGAAGCAAGATTCCATGCCATGCCGTTAAGGTGCCTGTGTCTGCTCTTCTTAGGCTCTTTTGTTTGCTTTCTATTTGGCCTACTTGATTCTCTTTACATTCTAGGCACGTAGAGAAATGCATATTTTTGTAGTGGGGTTGTTCTGTCTTATTTGAGTTTCCAGGAGGGCACGCCATTTGGAAAAATTTACTTAGTAATAGTGAAGGAAAAAAAGACGACTTTGTGTATGAAGTAGTAGCCTCGTTTCAATGACATTTAGAAGATGAATGTTCACCATCCTGCATCCTTCCAGGCTAAGAATCCAGCATATCTTGAGAAGGTGAATGGATTGGAGAGGCTGGGTAATACATTATCTTTGTTTTGCTGCTAGCTAGCAAGGGAGAAATGTAACGATGGCCAATAGGTTGTCTTGCTCTTGTTTTTATGTTCATGTAAAGTTTCCAATATGCTGAACGCTAAAAATTTCCTATGGTACTTTAGTTCCTGGAAGAAACTAAAAATAGAATGGAGCAAATGAATGAAACATAACCCAGCATTCTCTAGTCGCTTCCTCTCATTCCTGAGTAAATCAGAAATCTCTTTTCTGGTACCCTAAGACTTAAAGATTCTTAATGTCTTGTTTCTTGCCCTTGAAGGAGCTCTCTAGGAACTAGAAATAGTGTGTTCCTGGCTTCATTTCTGTAGCTTTTTCTCAGAGGCCATCTGAGTTGGGAGTTTAGAGACACGAAGACAGAACTGATTTATAAGAAGGAATTCTCTCTTGAGGAGAGGGCTTTGAAATATTATCATTTATATCTGGTCAAATTGAAAGGCCAAGGGGATTCTGTGCTGGTCTGTCTTATGCTTTTGGAACTGTGAAAGAAACGAGTTGTTGACGGGTTGGAACCATGATGATGATGACAATCATTTGGCTATTGTGCTTTCAAAACAATTTAGAATGAAGTTTAGGAAAACATTTTAGAAGTAGATAAAAATGTTAGGGCTATTTTAAACATTCATTTCATCTCCTTGCCCAAAGCATGCTATATAGATAAAAATCAGGGAGTTAGGATGTAATTTTTTTTAAAGGAATAGTAAAATCAACTCAGACTGGCTTAGACACCAAAGGGGTTATATTGGCTCATGTAATTTTAGAAGGGCCAAAGGTAGGGCAGGCTTCGGGGGTGATTTGATCCACAAGACCATGGTGTCATCAGAACTCTGACTTTATTGCCCTTGGCTGTTTTCTCCTTGGTGTATTGGCATCATTCAGAGTCTGGCTTTCCTCCTGGTAGCAAATGGCGTCGGCAGCTCCAGGTCTCCTGTCCACAGATGACACTGTCTACCCAGGGTGAATGTGCCCTTGTTCTTTCATTCCTAGAAGAGGCCTGAGATTCGTTCTGCATGTTCCACTGGCTGGCTTAGCCTAGGTCATACGCTCAGCCCTGGAGGTGAGGATGGATTCAACATTCTCAGAAAACACATAGAGTCTCAAACGTCCATGGGGACTATCAGAGAGGGTTGAGTGGATCCTTGGGCTGCAGCCAGGTGTCCATAATGGCACACCACAGTTAAGGTTTTTCTACATTTCATAAGTCCAGGAAAAGGAGTTCAAGTCCACTTCTTTCCTATCAGTTCATGTTAGGACATATTTCTCATGATTCCTAACACATCGTTATCAATCCAGTTCTTCAAGATACCCAAGAAGCCAAATCTTCCACCTTAATCGATAGTGCCCCACCCTGGTATTTCCTAGCCATTGCATTCGCCTATTTTTTTCTTTAAAAAAATAAACTTAAATGACTCTTTGTGCAATTGAATTCATTTTTTTCTTATTTAATAGTCAAAAGAAACAACAGCCGGCTTTGCCATTTTGCATGATATCTGTAAATCTGTTTCCACTGTTTTACTATCACTTTCATTGGCTTTGCTGCCTGAAGTCATAGTAAGGTAAGTCCCCTCGTTTTCTGAGGTCTCTGATTATGGATGAAAATACTCACTTGGTGCAGGCTTAATTGATTTACCTGAGGTCATATTTTGAGTTACAGGGGAGAAACAGTATTAAGGACCACAGCCCTAAAATTCTAGGAGTTGGCAGACAATAGCCTGGGGGCCAAATCCAGCCTGCAGCCTATTTTGTAAATAAAGCTTTATTGGAACACAGCTATACTCTCTTATTTATGTATTGTATGTGGCCGCTTTTACTACTACAGTGGCAAAATTGAGCAGTTGTGGTAGAGACTGTGGGACCTGTCTTAGTCATCTAGTGATGCTGTAACAGAAGTACCACAAGTGGATGGCTTTAACAAGCAGAAGTATATTCTCTCACAGTCAAGTAGGATAGAAGTCCAAATTCAGGGTGTCAGCTCCAGGGAAAGGCTTTCTCTGTAGGCTCTGGAGGAAGGTCCTTCTCATCAATCTTCTCCTGGACTAGGAGCTTCTCCACGCAGGAACCAAAGGATGCACTCTGCTCCCGGCGCTTCTTTCATGGTAGTATGAGGTCCCCAACTTTCTACTTCCTTTTTCTTTCATGGCTTGTAAGATACAATGTGGTGCAGGCCACACTGCAGGGAAACTCCTTTACATTGGGTCAGGGATGTAACCTGAGCAAAGGTGTTACCTCTCACTCTAATCCTCTTTAACCACAGGCAGAGATTATGATTAATAACACATAGGAAAATCACAGAATGGAGGACAGCCAGACAGTACTGGGAATCATGGTGTAACCAAGTTGACACATATTTTTGGAGGACGCAATTCAATCCATGACAGCCTGCAAAGCCTAAAGTATATATTCTCTGGGCCTTTATAGAAAAAAGTTGCTGACTCCTGGATCGAAAGAGCTATATTTTTCACTTTAAAAACTGAAAGACGTGACAGCTAGGTACGATACTCTCCCCAAACCTTTCAGGATAGAGGTTGTCTTTAAGAGTAATCAAAGAATGTTAGAAACAGTCTGAAGAAAGATCTTCTAGTCTTTCATTCTCTAGATGAGAGACTTTGGCTCAGAGAGGACAAGTGACTTAACAAGGCCCACAGCATATTAGAGGCAGACCAGAGTGCCCTTTATTTCCACTGCTGAGGTTTACATGCTGGAAGAGTACCTAAATATATTGCCACTGAGAGGGAGGTGAGGTCTGAAGGATTTGGGGGCAGGGGGAGAGAATGTTAGGAGGAGCAGCAAAGCTGTGCCTTTTATCAGTTTGAGTAAGTTATTTAACATAGTTGAACCTAATTTCTTCATCTGTAGAATGAGAGTAGCAATAGTACATACCCCCTGGGGACTATGCTATGAGTGAGCCACTCATTGTAAACCACTGAGGAAGGGCTCAGTAAAGGTTAGCTGCTGCTGCTATCATCATCATCATCACCATCTCTATCATCCTCACCACAGATCCTTGCTTCTTTCCTGCCTGTCTTAGATGAAGAGGTTACCCTCCTTCTCTAAGGCTAACTGCTTCAGCTGGGAATTAGATCCTTTTCTCTCATGCCTCCTCAAGGACTTTATTCTGGCAGTTACCCCATCTTACTCTGTTGTCTATTGATTCTGTCCACTGTGCTTTCAAATTATTAACAAAATACTCAAGTTTTGTAATACAGACATTGTAGTCACCTAGTTCATCTCCATATGATGCCACACTCCTCCCCTTTCCTTCATTGTCCCAGTGGTTCGTGTCCCACTGTCTCTCAAGTTCCATTCTAAATTAAACTCTTCTATAACTATCCATGTTCGGCTGCTGACCAAAAGGTTGGCAGTTTGAATCCACCAACTGCTCCTTGGAAGCCGTATGGAGCAGTTCTCCTGTGTCCTGTAGGGTCGCTATGAGTCAGAATCAACTCAACAGCAATGAGTTTGGTTTTTTTTTTTTTTTTTTGTAACTATCCCAGAGGTTACCAGCAAATCTGTGGGACTCTATATAGTCTTCACCTGTCCCAACCTTTTGTAGCATTAAAACTTGACCCTACCATCCATCAGAAACTCGTCTTTTGGTTTTTGAACCATGATGCAGTTTTGCTTCTCTTCCCACCGCCTCATCCGTCTCCTTCCTAACTTTTTTCTTCTCTGCCCAACTTACAAATAGTATGGGTCCCACAGTCCTTTACTTAGAATCTCCCCTTAACAGTCTGATACTTTACTGTGGTTTTCAACCACTGTCTCATTGAGGTAATGAATATCTCTACCTGAATGTAGCAGTAGAATATATAACTTTCCCAAGCTGCTCCTCTACTTGATTCTTCATCCTCCTCCTCTTCATTCTCTTGCTGTTCTAACATCAAACATGTACTAAACACTTGTTTTGAAAAAGGTTCTGTGCTGAGAGCTTTACAGACAGCATATTTTGTTTTTTAATTATCTGAAGTTCACCCTTTATTGAGATTTTCTTAGCTTTTATCTGATTTCCATTTTCTGTTCCAGGATCCCAACCGGGATACCACATTACATTTAGTCATCATGTCTCCTTAGGCTCCTGTTGAATGTGAGTTTCTTAAGACTTCCCTTGTTTTTTTGACCTTGACAGTTTTGAAGACTAGTGGTCAGACGTTTTGTAGAATATCCCTCAGTTGGGATTTGTATGATTTCTTCCCTCATGATTAGACTAGGGTTATGGGTTTTGGGGAGGAAGACCACAGAGGTAAAGTGCTATTTTCATGACATCCTGTTAAGGGTATGTATTATCAACATAACTTACCACTGTTAATATTGACCTTGATCACTTGACTGAGCTAGTGTTTGTTAGGTTTCCCACTGTAAAGCTATTCTTTGTTCCTATTTTCCATGCTATACTCTTTGGAAGGAAGGCATTATATGCAGCCAACACTTAAGGAGTGAGGATTTATGCTTCACCTCCTTGAGGGCAAATTTTCTACTTAAATTATTTGGAATTTTTTATGCATGGCAGATTTACTCTTATTTGTTTATGGTTTAATCACTCATATCAATATTGTTGTTGGGTGCTGGCGAGTAGATTCTGACTCGTAGTGACCCCATGTGACAAAGTAGAACTGCTCCATAGGGTATTCTTGGCTGTAATCTTTATGGAAGCAGATAGCCAAATCTTTCTCTTGTGGAGCTGCTGGGTAGGTTCGAACCACTAACCTTTTGGTCAGCAGCCAAACACTTAACCTTTGCACTACCAGGGCTTCTTATATCAGTATGGACTCATGGATGCTTATATTATACTTTGGGTTTTAATCCAGCACCACTCTGTTTTGTTATTTAAATTGTTCCAGCTTTGGCCATTGGGAGCTCTTTTAGTTGGCTCTTGTGTTCCTTTGACTTACCCTCATCAGTATGTGTGTGTGTGTGTCTCGGTGTGTGTATTACCACTTTACTTTCTGGCACTACAGGCTGCTCCAAACTCATTTTGTATATTTCCTATCTCAGTCATAGAATCAGCCATTTCTCTAAAGAGCCCTTTTTCCTTTTATTGTGGAATGATATTAGAAACCACTATCTGGGCACGAGGTGTGCTTATTTCTACTGGGGTGTCCTTGTTTCTAGACCTTCTCAGCTGACAGAGCAAGGAAATATGTACGTGCATATCTGTAAGTATTTTTATGTGTATTTATTTGGTATCTATATAAGCTAAATGTGAATCTATACTGATGTCTCCAACCCTAACTCATTACTACGTGGATCATTCTAGCCTCCTCCCCTTACTTGTCTGAAACCTGCCACTCCAACAGTGAGAATTATGGCTCCCACCATCGTCCATTCATTTGCTTAATTGTTAATTCCAGTATACATTTATAGTGGTATCAGAATTATTAATCTCTGCCCCTGTGGGAAACAACTTTATCAACTAGAGTTCAGTGCTTAGGTATAGTTTCTTTTACCTTTAGTCTTAGAGAGTCCACTGACTTCCAGAGTTACTTAGGTTAGCACTGTTTTCACCCTACCCCTTCAATGAAGTTGCTTCATACAGTTGTAATACAGTTAGATTACTTTGTCAGATTCTGCATTCCATTCTGGTATCACCCAACCTCCTAAATGATTTTTTAAGAATTTGCATACATTAAGGTCATACTTTGTGCTACAAAGTTGTATTTGTTCTGACAGATGCATAGTACCATTACTGTATCATAAAGAATAGTGTACTACCCTAAAAATTTCTCTGTGCTTCACCCATTCATTGTATCCCCTGCCCTAAACCCCTGGCAACATCTATCTTTTCACTATTGTTATAGTTTTGCCTTTTCCAGAATGTCATATAATTCAAATCACACAGCTTGTAGTCTTTCAGACGGGCTTCTTTCACTTAGCAGTATGCATTTAAGATTCATCCTTGTCTTTTTTGTGACATGATTGCTCGTTTCTTTTTATTACTGAATAATGTTCCATTGGATGGATATACCACAGTTTATCAATTCATCTATTGAAGGACATCTTGATTGCTTCCAGCTTTTGGTAATTATGAGTAAAGCTGCTATAAACATTCACGTGCAGGTTTTTATGTAGACAAGGTTTTTCAAATCTGTTGAGTAAATACCTAGGAGTACAACTGCTGGATCACACGGTAAGAATACGTTTACCTTTATAAGAAAGTAATGAACTGTCTTTCAAAGTGGCTTTGCCATTTTGCATTCCTACAGCAATGGATGAGAGTTCTGTTCCTGTTGCTTTGCATCCTCACCAGCAATTAGTATTGTCAGTTTTCTGGATTTTAGCCATTCAAATAAGTGGATAATGGTATCTCATGGTTGTTTTAATTTATAATACCCTAATGATATATGGAGCCCTGTTAGCATAGTGTTTAACAGCTTGGCTGCTAACCAATAGGTCCACCAGCAGCTCCTTGGAAACCCTATGGGGCAGTTCTACTCTGGCCTTTAGAGTCGCTGTGAGTCAGAATGGACTGGACCGCAACGGGTTTGGTTTTGGTTTAATGACATATCATGTTGAGCATCCTTTTATATGCTTATTTTCCATCTGTATGTCTTCCTTGGTGAGGTGTTTGTTTAGATCTTTTGTCCATTTTTAAATTGGGTTTTTTATTTTCTTATTGTTTAATTTTAAGGGCTCTTCATATATTTTGGATAAAGACCTTTAACAGATACGTGTTTTACAAATATATTCTCCCAACCCGCGGCTTGTCTTTCCAGCCTCTTAACAGTCTTTTTTAGAGAAGAAGTTTTTAAATTTTGAGAAGCTTCCCTAGTGTTCCACTCTAGTCACTAACACTCCAGCCAATGATAATTATTATCCTGATTTCTAACAGAAATGATTAGTTTAGCCTGTTTCCGTACATTATTTAAGGGGACTTGTACGATATGTACCATTTGGTGTCTGGCTTCTTAACACTCTGTTCATGAGATTTGTTGATCTTTTTTTGTGAGTAGTTGTTGATTCCTC
This sequence comes from Dugong dugon, assembly GCA_030035585.1. Lineage (NCBI taxonomy): Eukaryota > Metazoa > Chordata > Mammalia > Sirenia > Dugongidae > Dugong > Dugong dugon. The sequence goes on along the minus strand of CM057480.1, from coordinate 10,991,371 downwards.
ATTCTTATGGCTGTGTATAGTGTTCTGTTGTATGAATACACCACAATTTATGCATCCGTTTTTGTTACCAGATGTTTGGATTATTTTCAGTTTTTTATTTTTACAAATAGAACTACTATGAAATTCCTGTGTATGTCTATCAGTACCCTTTTGAACTTCCCTGGGTAGCATAAATGGTTAAGTGCTGGACTACTAGCCAAAAGGTTGGCAGTTTGAACCCACCCAGAGGTACCTTGGAAGATAGACCTGGTGATCTGCTTCCGAAAGGTCACGGCCATGAAAACCCTACCGAGCAGTTCTGCTGTGCACACATGGGGTCGTCATGAGTTAGAATTGAGTCAACGGCAACTAACAACAACAGCAACTCTTTTGAACACATTTCTGTTGGGTATATTCCTAAGAGTGGAACTGCTGGCTCATAGGGTATGTCTACATTCAACTTTAGTAGATAATGACAAAGAATTTTCCAAAGTGGTGGTACCAATTTATTATCCTGCTACCAGTGTTTGAGAGTTCTTGCTCATGCAGCATATATTCTAATCTTCAAACCAGTTCTATAATATAGTTACTATTCTGTCACTTTCATTTTGCATTTGAATAAAATTGTAGTCTTAGACAAGGTAAATGACTTGACCAAGGTCATGTGGGTACTGATTTACCCCCAAGGCATTCTGACCCCAGAGCTAATACTTTTGACCACCACCCTTTCCTCCCTCTTTTGATTAAGGATGTTATCTTATACACATTGTCTTCTGCTTTGAAACTTCCAAAGTTCATATAGATACACAAAGCTTAATGCCAGCTTGATGGACATCAACTTCTACTGTGCCCAACAGTTGGCACTAACATTAGTTTAAACTTGTTACTTTGGACTTTTGAACAAATGAACTGATGAAAAACCTCTTAGAACGAGTCTTCTTTTATGTTGGTCTGAGCTGGACTGAGTGCTAGACACCTTGGGATCACTCCTCCTCCTTTCCAAGCCCTCCTAGTTGGACCCCAAATCCCATCTGTCTTACTCAGAAATAATTCCTGAAGATGCATCCCCTTCCATTCTCTCCTCCCTCTGTGTTCCCATTATTCTTTCTTCCTGTCTCTTTATAGCACTCATCACAGGTGGAAGTCTATGTACCTGCCTTGCCCTGCTGTGCTCTGAACTCTTCAGAGCAGACACTGGGTCATATTCATACTGTGTCCTGGGTGTCTGACACAGTGCTGGACACAGAGAAACTGCTCATGTTTGAGGACTGAACACAGGTCTCCTGGCAGAGCCAGAAGGTTCAGACGACCATCCTTTCCTTGCAATCACATAAGCTCTAAAGGTGTTTTTCCTTGCCGTGTCTACCCTGAATGGCCTCTGTGGCTTGTTTTTGCATTCTTGTCTTTCTTCTGAAAGCTAGGGGATGATTCAAATTACAAGATCATTTCTTTGAAGAAAAATGGGTGGTTGCCACAGCAGTTCTGCTGGCAGACTGTTGTCATGACTTAGCTGTCCATTTACCTTGGTTCAAATCAAGTTGCTGGTAATTAAGGATTTAAATACAGGAGGTTAGTCTGAGATCAAGCAGCAGAGCCACCGAGGCAAATCTGTCCCTTTATGAGATATAAAGAGATTTTTGGTTATTGGACCGTTTGTGGACAACCGATTTGTTTTTTGATCACATAGTTTTATCACTTGGAAGAGGGTAGATAAAAACATTAATAAAGCATGGTAACTTTTTAAAACTATATTCTTTCCCTGAACTTGTCTTTGCTTCCCCTTCACATGACTATAACTTTGCAAGGATAATGTTGATAGTCTGTGTGGGTCCTGATATATTACTCTGTCTGGTTAGGCGGTAAACTGCTTGGGTACAACTCTTGGCTCTACCACTTCCTATATCTGTGGTCTTGGGCAAGTTACTTATAGGGCTATACTGGGCACTAAATGAGTTAATACATAAAGAAAAGTGCCAGCACATAGTAAGTCAATATTGTTTACGATATTACACTCGGTAAATATTATCTTTTTCTCTCTCTCACGCTCTATTTTTTATTATCACACCAGGCACAGCTGTTTTGTGATGTTATCTGGAAAATAGAAAGCAATCATGAACAAATCCATTTATTGTTATGTTTCATGTTGTAGCTTTTATTATGAGTGTGAAAAATGACTAATTATAAATGAACTTATATCTAAATATTTTTTTCCACCAATTTTACTGAGTGTTTTCTGTGTTCTTTCTATAATATACTCCTGTATGTTCTCTACATGTGTTGGAATAATTCTTTATGTTTGTATGGCACCTTAAAGTTTACAAGCTACTTTCATTCATGGAATCTCATTTGAATCTCTCAGAAATCCTTGCAACATGGACAGGCCCTGCTTTGTTTTCATCCCTGTGCTATGTAAGTGATGAGAAAGTTATGTCTTAACTGTGTTTAAGAGAATTTTGCAACGTCTCGAGACTAGTAAATGATAGAGCTGGGACTGCCATCCACCCGTTTGACTTCTATGGTATACCTGTCCCAGAGGCTCACATTCATTGTCAAGTTCCACACGTGTGTGGACAAACATGCATATAAGGGAGATCGGTGAGCTGTGATGGAATGCATCTATGTCCATTAATAATCTGTGTGTACCTTCGATAGCTTCTACCTAATCAAAGAAATTATGTTTTTAGAAACTCTCTTAGTAGGAGAACTCACAGCCAAGCACATTATTTTAAAAATAAGGATGAGCAATAGAAGTTCCAGATGAATCTATGAGACCCTGTTAAACCCATTGCTGTTGAGTCGATTCTGACTCATAGTGACCCTCTAGGACAAAGTAGAACTGCCCCATAGGGTTTCCAAAGAATGGCTGATGGATTCGAACTGCCGACCTTTTGGTTAGCAGCCAAGCTCTCAACCACTGCGCCACCAGGGCTCCTGAATCTATGAGAGACTGAAATTTTATGTTCACTAAATCAAGTTAAAACAGTACCATAAATAAAGACACTGTTAGTGAGGGTTTGCACATTTGTAGTGGGTAGCAAGGAAATTCCAGAGCTCCCTTTCCCAACAGTTGCATCAAGTTGCTTTTATGGTTGGTTGGTTGGTTTTTGAAGATAGTGTGCATATCACAAGTATTTTTTCCCCCTCCTTCTCCTGTGTCTGCTTCGCCATCCAAATGTTCAGTGCCTTTCTGGTTTTATGACTTAGAATTATTGATTTCTTCCTTCCTGGGGCCCACATCTGTCAGCTGCTCTTAGCCGCCTCTCAGCTTTCTTCCTTTTCCCAGACATAGCCAGAATGTAATACTCAAGCTCCACTTGACCTTCCCTCACCTGCTTTATATCACCCAAGGCTTCCTGCAAAATCCCTGTTACTCTCCTGGTATTTCCTTTACTTCTTGTTTTCATTCGCAAACCTTGGGACATCTTTATTAATTTAATTTCAGAGGACTAACCTGAGCAAAGTCTAGATCTAAAACCTTCTCTGTTACAGAATAACAGTATGGGTACTAAAATTTATATAAGATTTGACTCAACTCAGTTAAATACGCATCCAGTTTCTACATATGACAAGGAAAATGTCTTTTGAGGGCCTGGATCTTCATGATTCATCCAGATTTGTTCTGATGCAAAGCCTGGGAATGGATAAAATATAGCTCTTGTGTATTGTTCTTAATTAAATTCTTCTAAAGCTCTCTGTATCACTTTCTTTCACCAAAAGAAAGTGGCATACCTGTACTACCAAAAGTCTCCCGATTGAGCTGTATTTTTATTTGAAGTATACTTGCTAGCTCTCTAGATACAGAGGGTTAGTTAGGGAGAAATCTGTCCCATCGTATTGCCAAGTGGATGAAGGCAAGTTGTTATTGATAGCCATGGGCCCATGAGTTCTGACCTAGAAAAGTAAATAAAAGGACCTGAACCTCTTCCTCCCTCTTCTGAAATAGTGTGGTGGATGCTGTGGTGTGCAGCCTAGATGCCCCCTCCAGGACCCAGGTGCTCCTTCCCTCAGGTGCAGCCAGCATGGGCTACTGTCAGCTCCCATTCCCCCCTGTAATTGCCTGCTGCCTAAGGGAGTCACCTTGCCCAAGGTCAAGCTCCTTCGCAGGAGAGGGGAGTGGCCAGCCTCCAGTGACTGTACCTCTAGGGCACAAATGCCCAGCCCCCTTGCCCCAATTCAGGACAACTTCAAGGGATTTCCAAGCTCCAGGGCTCTCCTTGGGATCAACAGAGTCCTCTGTTTCAAGTATAACCCACGTCAGCTCCTCCTTGTGCCTAATCCTGCTTCCTCCCTTCCCCACAGGGCTGATCCCAAGAGCAGTCCCAATGAACCTCTTACATGCAGATTTCATAGTCTTCAGAGTCTGTTTCCCTGGGAACTCAAACTCAAATAGTCTGGTTATCTTTACAGTGGCTTAGCTGAAAATTGAGGGCAAAATCCCTCAGTGTCCACTCCCCACTGCCAAGCAAACCACACTGGTCCAGAGCTGTCTTGACTTTTGAAAAATTTCATGTTTGGTAGTGTGCTGAAGCAGAGCCCATGACATCTGGATATTGCTTGGCGTGGGACTGAGTAAGGAGTATTGGGAGTATGAAATTCTTTGACTGATGCCTTCTTGCTATAATCAAAGGAAACAATGGTTTAGCCTAAAGAGACCCTAAATTTTCAGTTATTTAAATGCAGTCCTCAGTGTAGAGTTTGGGCATACACTAGTAAATAAGAATCATAGGATCCTTGCCCTCATAGAGGCCATTGCAATATGGCAGAAGGTGCTGTGATTTGGCAATGGTAGTGTCTTACTATTGGGATACATAAGAGCAGCTAACCTGAATTGAGGAGATGGGCTTAGAGAAAGCTTTTCGGAGAATACTGAGAGCCAGGGATTGGATTTGAAGTAAAGCACGAGAAGATGTAGTGTGGGATCTTGTGGGATCTTGGGGGATCTTGGGGCAGGGGGAGAGGAGTCTTTATGGAGAAAAGATGGGATCCAGGTGGATTTGAGAAACTGAGATGTGACCAGATGGAGTATAGGGTGTGTGTGAGGTGTGGTGAGGTAAGAATAGAGACCGGAAAGGTCAGCAGAGGTCAGATCCTGCGGGGCTTAGTAAAAGATGTTAGAGAAATTGGCCTGTGTCTTCAGAGCAGTGGAGAGGCATCCATGGATTTTAGGGAGGGAGTGATCTGACCATACTTGCTTACTTTGCAAGTTTAATATTTGTGAGTTGAAATACAATCATTTATAATATAGATTAGTATGGTTATACTGACTGAAAAAACAATGGAAGGCAGGACTCCAAGTAATCAGGATGAAGAATGTTCTCAGCAGCCACTGGCTGTGAGAGTACGGGACTTAAGGGACAGAGGCGACTTCAGGAATTCCAAGGACAGGAAACAAAGAAGTGACAGTAGAAGGTGGAGATGTGCGAGCCAGGAGCGCTGAGGCAGCCATCACTCTGTGTGTGTGTGTGTGTCTGTGTGTCTGTCTGTTTTCTGCTCTCTGCCTGGACATCTTTACATCTTCTCTTAGTGTACTTTTGTCTCCGTCTCTTTGTTTCTATCATTCTTTCATTTACTCTGTCACTGTCTCTTAGGGCAAAAAAACGTACCCAAAACTTGTCTATTTTAGAGATTCCCCTGAAGGAAATAGACAGAACATGTCTATCCCAGCGATTCCCCTGAAGAGTCCCCAGGCCCACTCTTAGCTGGAGCCTAAGGACAGCCTTGAGCAGCTGTGAGCTCCTGGTCTCCACGGGGAAGCAGTTCTCTGTCGGAGACTGATGGAGGGCTGAAAGGAAAGCATAAACATGTTTTACTTTGCTATTTTATTCATGCCTAAGCTTCCTTAATTAAAAAATAATTATGTTTTCCTTTGAGTATATTCTGTCTTCAACTCGGCACATACGCTGACATCAGTACTGCACAGGAAGACGGTCTCCCCATCCGCGAGCCTGCTGTGGGGACCCTGACCCAAACCCCACCACCGAGCCACAGTTTTTCTGCAGAAACTCATGGTCTTTCAGGTTGCTAAATTGTGGGGGTGGTAACGGAAGGCAGATATCAATCTAGTAAGAACAAATGGGTGAAAATGAACAAATCAACTTTGGGGAACCACATCATAGAAATCATTTGTCCCCATCACAACCCCTGCTCTATTCTGCTGTTCTTTTTACTTTCAGAAATCAAAACAAAAGAACTTTGATAAGCTTGTTAAGTTTTGGGGTTTAAAATTTTTGTATGAAGATATTGGAGCTGCTGCTTTCTTGATATTTGGCATATGTGTGTGTGTATATATATATATATATGTATATATTTCCCATTTCCATTCTATTTGAAGTAAGATGTTACTTCACTCTGGCAATATGGATTGCCTAATCGATGTTGGGGGCACCCTGATGGCACAGTGGTTAAGAGCTCAGCTGCTAACCAAAAGATCGGCAGTTCGAAGCCACTAGCTGCTCCTTGGAAACCCTATGGGGCAGTTCTACTCTGTCCTGTGAGGTTGCTATGAGTCAGAATCGACTTGACAGCCAAGGGTTTCGTTTAATTGATGTTGGTGGCCCTGGTGGCACGGTGGTTAAAGCTCTCTGCTACTAACCAGAAAGTTGGTGGTTCGAACCCACTAGCCACTCTGCGGGAGAAAGATGTGGCAGTCTGCATCTGTAAAGATTTACAGCCTTGGAAACCCTATAGAGCAGTTCTGCTCTGTCCTTTAAGGTCGCTATGAGTCAGAATCAACGTGGCAGCAGTGGTTTGTTGTTTTTTTTTTTAATTGATGTTGCTAAGGAGGGAGTTTCTCTTCGTTCCTGTCTTCTGCCTCAGAAATGTCTCTAATCCCTCTAATAATTATCTTCATGGCGTGCAAGCACGTCTTATGCTGAGAGAAGAAGAGTGGCTGAGGACGCGGAGTGAAGTCTTAGCCAGAATGTCGAGGGCCTGGAGTCATTTGACCAGACTGCCTCTTGTTAAGTTGGAACACTCTGCAGTGTGCTATATTTCACAGTTATTAAATGAAGTTTACTTAAACATTTTTTTTCTATAAATGAGCAGCTTCCCAGGCTAATGACTGTGGGAGAGGTGTGGGAGAGAGGAGAGAAATGGGAGATATGCCATGCTCTAGATTCAGCACTGCTGTGGCTGTGTGGCCAGTTGGTGTTAGACAAGTCCCTGCCTGCATGGGCCGCCCCTGTTAAAGGAGGTCAGACTTGATGGTGACTAATGTCCTCTTCAGACGCCCTAGCTGATGCAAATGTTTATTGTGCTTGGCTGCTAACCACGAAGTTGGAGGTTCAAGTCCACCCAGAAGTGCCTTGAAAGAAAGGCCTGCTGATCTACTTCTGAAAAATCAGTCATTGTAAACCCTACTCTGACACACATGGGTTGCCATGAGTTGGAATCGACTTGATGGAAATTGGTTTAATGTTCTCTCCCCAAATCAATATTCTGGTTAGATGCATTTTGGGATGAAATGTAAAAAAGTTGTGCTCTCTTTTATGTACTTCGGTTCTCCTGAAAGGAGAGATTACAGAAGAAACTATATCTGTGTGATTGGTGACTTACTCCTTGAGTAGGGGTTAATTGGGCACTTGAATTTCAGCTGGAGAGGAGTGCTGTTTAACATGTTATTTCTCCTCCATGAAATGTGCATGTGTGCATTGTGCGTATGCACGTGTGTGTGTTGGGGGAGGGCAGGTTGAGGAATTATGAAAGAGCAGTTATGGCAGCAGAGTATGGTGATCAGCATAAGGAGCAAGTGGGTAATTTTCCCATCTCTCTCTCCCATCCGCTTTTGTACATCAGCTTCTGTGACACAACTGGTGCTTTCTAGAATTCCACCAGCTCTTCATTACTGTTTCCTAGGCCTGCCTGGTGGGAATTAACTACAAAGACTTCTTTAACATCTTACAGGCTTCTATGGCTCATAGATCCTACTCTGTACTCAGCAGGTCCTCAGTAAGAACTTGTTGAATGGAATTGAATATAATCATGCTTCAAATGTTATATTTTAGATGCAGCTACTCTTTAAGGAGCCAAAAGTATTGAAGCTCTTAAGGGTGAGGAAGCTTCAAGCAAAGTGAAACTTACCTGGAGGAAGGTGGTGGTGTCTTTTCTGTACTGCACAACCTGCTGAATTACCCAATTATTGCTCTCTTGATGGCTCCAAGCAGTACTCAATTTACCCATCTTGGCCAAATGCATAGGAAGCACCTATTAATGCTTATTAATTGTTCATGGACTAATGTTTTTCATTTCCACTCTCACCAGTCTGTTCTAAGCCACCATTGCTTCTTGCCAGGACTACTGTGGTAATCCCCCAAAGTAGTGGTTTCTGGATGTTAATGTGAATAGAAATCACCTGGAAGGCTTGTAAAAAGACAGATTTCTGAGCCCTACTCCTAGAGTTTCTGATTCTTTGGGTCTGGAGCCCAGAATCTGCTTTTCCAATAAATTTCCAAGTGATGCCAATGCCGTAGATCCTTAGACCTTACTTTGAGAACCTATGCCCTAAATAGTCCCCTTGCCTTCTTTCTCCATCCCCAAACCCATTATCTAGACAGTAGCCAAAGTGATCTATTAAAAATATAAATCAGATGACATACTCACCTCTTAACACCTTCTAAAGTCCTTGCCCTGGACTTAGAGGCCCTGTGTATTCTGGCTCATGGGCCCTTGAGGTTGGTTTTGTCTTGCCCCATCTGCACCTGCTTTACCTGACTACAATCTCCCACCCCACCCACTGCTGTCCGAATCATAGCGACTCTGTAGGACAGAGTAGAACTGCCCCTAGGGTTCCCAAGGCTGTAATCTTAAGGAAGCAGACTGCTACATGTTTCTCCTGTGGACCGGTTGGTGGGTTCGAATTGCCGACCTTTTGGTTAGCAACTAAGCACTTTAACCACTGTGCCCACCAGGGCTCTTCAGCTACAGTCTCACCTGTCTCCATTCGAGACCCTGCTCTTTTCTTACCTCCAATTGTTAATACAGTGTCTACTTGTTTCTGTGGAGAGCCTTCTCTCCTTTGTCACCTGTTAGGACCTGCACACCCTTCCCTTCTTAGCTCCGGTGTCACTCCTTCACAGAAGCCATCTCTAACCACACTAAGGTTGTCTTCCTGCTTATTATTCCCCAGAGGGCCATTTTTTCCTTATAGTCTTTAGCACAATATTTCATGATATTCATTTGTGATTTTACTTTGTGAGCAACAGAATTTCTTCTTATATTGTAAACTTAGTGTGGGAAGGTACCATATCTTTTTTGGTCACTGCTGAATATGTAATGCATAGTGGCGCCTGGCACATGGTAGACACTCAACAAACATTTATTCAGTGAGTGATTGGATGGAAGGAGGGATGGATGGGTGGGTGGACGGATAGCTGAGTGGATTCATTTTTGTAATGCTTGGGAGTAGTAGGAAAATCTTAGGAGGGCAAGAAAAAGAGTGCTTATTATCTAGCATTTGTTTACAGCTGAGTATACTGGTTTATTTGCCAATGAACATATCTAGGGTCAGTTTTTGAAATTTTTGCCAAAGGGTTCAGCACCCCCACCCACTTTGCTTAGTCTGATCAGTTCAAAACATTGTGTCTTCCTTCAAACTCCTTTCTCGGGCAGTCTGATTCTGAAGTTAGTAAAGCCATGTTTGTGACTCAGAGAACTGATTTGTGTATCTTTGAAATGTAGTGCTTTTTGTCGACAGTAAGGTCAGGGTTTTGAGAAACGTGGTTGTGGCTCAAAATAACAGGATTCTTTCAGAGATATTTTTGCGGAATTTCAAATGCCCTCCTTTTTTTGAGGTGGTCCTGTAGCATGGCTTACTTCTCTGAAGAAATTTTGCCCCTTCTTGGACCCCATCCCTTGCTTGTATCCTTCTAGTTCATTCTTCTCTTCCCAGATTCCATCCATGGAGCCTGTGCCTAAAGAGAAGCAAAGGATTCCATGCAGTTCATGAAGAAATAGGGTGCATAGAGCAAATTCCAAACCCAAGGCTGCTGCTTACTCATCTACTCTAGGACAGCACTAACCTCTCGGCCTACTTACGGAATCCCAGTTCTTCTCTTTAGTTATGTGGGCTTGAGAAGTCAGAGGGGTTGTCTTAGGCTGGGTTCTTTAGAGAAGCAAAACCATATATATACAGAGAGAGAGAGATTTATATCAAGGAAATGGCTCACGTGGTTGTAGAGGCTGGAAAGACTGAAGACTGTAGGTTAAGCTAGAGGCTTCTCCTGACTCAGCTGCAGGGGCTGGCAAACCGAAGATTGACAAGTGAGACAGCAGGTCTCTGGCTCACAGGCTGCGGAGGCCAACAAATTGCAAGATCAGCAGGTAAGACGGCAGGCCACTGGCTCACAGCCTGCAGAGGCTGACGAATCCCCAGATCAGCCAATAAGCTACTAGCTCGAGTCCTAAGAACTAGAGGTCAGATGAACAGGAACCAGCTGCAGAATCCAGAGTGAGCAAAAGTCATAGAGCTTTGCCAGAAAGTCCACATATATTAGGTGCAGGCCACACCCCCAGGGAAACTCCCTTTCAACTAATTGGTTGCTCATAGCAGGTCTCATCATGGAGATGATAACATTTTATCAGATCTCATTATGGAGGTGATTACATCATTACATAGCTGCCAAAGTACATCATAACTGCCAAACCACCTCAGCCACCACAGCCCAGCCAAGTTGACACCCAGCCTTAACCATCAGAGAGGTGCAGGTGATCATGCAAGAGCAAAATTGTCAAATCCAAGTAGCCTGTGGGGTCAGTCTAAAAGTAGCCAAAACATTTTAGATGGGAGTTCACGGGCTTCGCCACTCATGGTCCACACAAAGAGGTGGTCCCAGAGTGACTTTTTTTTTTATCTTCAGAACTTTGAGGATTTTTTTTTTTTTTCTTTCAAAGAAGTGGTTTTTAGGGAAGCATGTTGCCAGGTCATGAAAATTGCCTGAACTTGGCACTGACAAAATTTACCCAGGTGCAGAAACATTATGAGGGCCTCCTAGCAGGTAAAGCTAAGTTGGGGAGCCAGAGAGAGAGTTCATGTACCCAGAGTTAGGATGACATCCAGATTAGGGTGGCCAGTACTTCTTTTTGGCTGCCCAGGGTTTCCTTTTCTGTAAACAGAATGTGTTTCTTCACTGTGGAGAACCACCCCTCCCTACTGCTGTTCCTTGTGGTTTAGGGGCTTATTGATGGAAAATGATTCTCTATGGATTTCTTGCGTTTCTGCATGTCCTGTATCAGCTTTTGTTTCAGACTGTCTTTTAAAAGACATTTGTACAGCAAACAGCCTTGGAAGGTAGAGATAAGTGTCTCCCTAGAGGCATCGGGTAGGTTTGTTTCCTGATCAGAATAATAAAGGTAATGTCTCTCTCTGTGTTGAAGGTTGGGCGAGTTTGCTAGCATCACCTTATAATACTGGGGTTTCCTAAGCTTAGGGTCCTCAGCTGTGATACTAACCAACTGTGCCACTTTGCATTGTCCCCATGGGACTTGGGTGGCAAAGGGAACCAGTGTGAATATGAGGCTCATGCTCCCTGCTGTGCTTATAAGGTCCCTTGTCTCTGACCCAGGAGTCCAGCAGCATGTGTGAATCTGTGGCAGGCTTACTTGTTTACTTGTAAGTAGAGTTAAATCTCAGACCCTTCACAGCTCTTGACACCTGACTCTCACCCAGGTTCTAGGCATGGGCATGTGACCAGTCCTGGCCAGTGAGAGCAGAGCAGACTCCTGGCCACAGGGGTCACTTTGGTGTGGTTACATGACCAAGTTCAACCCCATGAGAATGATCTTGAAAACCTGAGCTAGAGTTATTTGACAAGAAATGAAGAATATAAGCCTAGCCATCTCTATTGGTTCCCTAGGTCTGCCACAGGGGTGGATTAACCAATAAGCAATGTACATACCAGCTGACAGTAATCAATGATGTAGTGAGAAACAGGTGAAATTGTGCACTACAGATTAGTAAGTAAGCACAAGTAAGCCTGTGCTTACCTTGCTTATTGGGTAATCCATCCCGGGCTGCCCTAACAAAGACAACAAACTGGGCACCTTAGAAGAACAGAAATTTATTCTCTCATAGTTAGGCCAGGCCATACTCCCTTGAAAGCCTTTAGGGAAGGATCCTTCCTGCCTCTTCCACCTTCTGGTAGCCCCAGGTATTCCTTGGCCTGTGACTGTATAACTTTAATCCCTGCCTCCATCTTCTGTTGGCCTTCTCTCTGTGTGTCTCTATCTGTGTCTCTTCTCTTTGTATTGGATTAGGAACCATCCTAATGACTCCATTGTCATTTGACTACATCTGCAAAGACCCTACTTTCAAATAAAGTCACGTTGACAGGTGCTGGGGATTAGGACATTAACATATCTTTTTGGCCCATGACTGCATTTTTGCTAGCACGTGGGGAGAACCCCTTGAGAATGAAGCCCCCACAGAGTAAAACAGAGCCAAGAAGAGGAGAGAGAGGGGAGGTGAGAGATAGAAGGGAGATTGATGAGATTGAGATTGATTTCATACAGTAGTGTTAATGGAGGGCCTGGATGTTGCCTGTGCTTTTCAGTTATATAAGCCAGTAAATTCACTTTGTTTGCTTAAGCCAGTTTGTATTGTCTTTTTGATATTGGGAAGTAAAAAAGTCCTGTCAAATAAAATTGCAAAACTGAAGAGTAAAGCCAGACCTGCCCAAAGGCTTCCCGCTCTGGGCCCTACTAGCTCTGACATGGCACTAGGGATTGAGGCTTGGTCATACTTACGGTCATTTCCCCCACCGTTAGGAAAAAACCTGTTTGATTTTGCAAAAGTCAACAAGAAAATAAGGTTTTCTATCCAAACCTTTGCCTCTAGAGATACGTAACCCTCAACTTCCCACCTACCCTGAAATATATCTAGGCAGTGAGGTATTTATTAGAACGTGGGGCTCAATGCCACCTCCCAGATGTCATCCTGAGCAGTTGTCTGGTTTTTCTTGCCCTAATTATGTGTCTGTGTGTCTGCTTACCAAGGATGATGTGAGAATTGTGAGTAAAGGCAAACACAGAGGCAGAATGAGGACAGTAAGAAAAGACAGGTCTTTGGGGAAGGCATGTGGTACTACTTGGAGCCCTGAAGCTGAACCAATGATAGGACATTCAGAATTTGGGAACGTAGAGCTTCTGGCATCTAAATCCATTACTCAGAGCTGTTCTGTGGCTCCACAGAGGAATGATGATCAAGTTGAGATTAGATTATCAATAAAGCATCTTTATTGTCATTATTATTTTGCGGGGAAGTGCTGTGGAATTTAGGGTGACACAGTGAACCCTATGAGGTGATAAGATGGACAGATTCTTTCAGATCCAGCTCTTTCAGTACCAACTTAGATTTTAAAGAGGAGAACTATTTCCTCTTTTCTTTTTTGGGGGGTCTCTGTGTGCACACACATGCATATACATGCATACACATTATATGTCTGTACCATATTTTTAGGCAAATAATACAGGCCTTCTGCGTTTGTTTGCCAACTGCACCCTCCCCCTCCCTCCAGCGAGACACCCTTATAAGTACCACTACGATAATCCTTTTCCACATGTTGCTGTAAAAAAAAAAAATTACCATAGCATGCTTATGAAAATACCCCAGACGGCCGGCAAACAAACGTAGAAGGCACACATTATTTGCATAAAAACACGGTACGTGTATATGCGTGTACGTTCATGTATTTCTATGAATTTTTATCATGGAGGACAGAATCATAATCATCTCCGCCAATAGTTTGTTACTAATTTCACATAATCAACAGAGTGTTTTTATGACTAAATGTCCTTTAACCATCCCAGTAATAGTTTCAAGTGGTGGTTGGAGAAGGAGCATAAAGAATGAGTAGATAAAGTTTATTAGACAAAGTTGTAACAGGGGATGCTGATGCACATGAAGAGAGAAGATTGGAGCCCCCTCCAAAAAAAAAAAAAAAAAAAAAAAAAAGGTGAGCAAAGGTCAACTTTAAATACTGAGCCTTTTATGAAACGAACCCATACAAGCCTGTCTCTAGTTCATCTTCCAGACTTTTTCCTGAACTGTTTTCCTAGAAACCCATGTATGTGTCAGTCACCCAAATAACACGTTCTGGTACACAGATAATTCCATCATACCTGTACCTGCTTCCTCCTTCCCATCTTGTTTCCCACATCTGAACTTACATTCATACTCAGTCTGAAATAACACACCTTCCCTTCTTAGCCCTCCTTGTCTTATCTCACCATGTGGACCCAGCCAGGGCCTGGATCCAAATTCCCACTGAATTTATAAAGTCACATCATCCTTCCAGCCATCCTTCCATCTCTTCTCTCTGACCCAGAGAAAGAAAAAAACGTAAACTTGATGCTTTTCATTTTTAAAACACACACTCACACACACACACACCCCCAAGTTAAGATTAGGGTCTTCAGACTGGTCCTGGGACATGTCACCAAGTGAGATAAAGAAGTTGGAGGAGTCCACAGGAGAGGGAGTCTTTTTCTGGGGTGTGTGTGTGTGTGTGTGTGTGTGTGTGTGTGTGTGTGTGTGTGTGTTTGGTGGAATTTCCACTTGGGAACAAAATTTTAATTGGCCATCTAAACTTCCAGATAAGCTTTTGTTCACCATTTGTCGTGAATTTACAGGGGGGAAAAGCCAATATTCTACAGTACTACTTTTATTCCAAGAAGGCTGAAAGACTTTAGCTGCAAAGCGAGGAGATCAGAAGAGAAACTGATCTATTAAAAAAAAAATAATAATAACACCCCCATCTTAACAATGTCATCTGGAAGAAACCAGACCCTTTCCAAAGCAATTTCTGATCTCCTTTCCAAAGGCGATCACTTTTAATGGGCGACCACGAAGATAAGCAAGAAAAAGGTACAAAGAGAAAAATGCAGAGTGCAATTTTCTTTTCAGTTTTTGGGAAAGAGATCCCAGCTGTAAATGTGGACAATTTGCAAATGTTTAAGCCAGACTTTCAGCCAAATTTAAATGCCTTTACCTATCAAGACAAGAAGCATCAGTGTCTGATATAACTCCAAACAGCTGGGAGATGGCAAACAGGGCTGAACTTCCCGAGCCTGACTAATGGGACTCTTCTAGGCACACACCAGATTTCTTTGTAGTACAGTGACAGTGATATAGTTTCATAACTTTTCTTTTTATGAATTGTGGCTTGATGAGTATGTTTGAAAGTTTCCTGGTTTCCTCTTGTCTCAATGCTTTGGTATACACGAAGTGGTTTTATTTTGTTCAATAACTGCTGACAGTTTGCTGTGTCAAACCCCACTTTCTTCCCCAATATCATGAAAGATGAAAAGCTGGCCATCCAAGCAGCTCAACGAACCCCATATAGGATAGACCCCAAAAGAAAATCACCAAGGCATATCATAATCACACTTGCCAAAACAAAGACAAACAAAGAATCCTGAGAGCAGCTCATGCAAAACAAGAAGTCACAAACAGAGGAGAAACAATAAGACTAAGTTCAGATTATTCAGCAGAAACCATGCAGGCGAGAAGTCAATGGGATGACATACGTAAAACCTTGAAAGAAAAAAATTGCCAGCCAAGAATAATATATCCTGCAAAACTCTTGTTCAAATATGTTGGTAAAATTAGGACATTTCCAGATAAACAGAAATTAAGGGAATATGTAAAAACCAAACCAAACTTACAGGAACTATTAAAGGGAGTCCTTCGATCTGAGAACAAACAACTTCAGCTCACAGGCTGAATCTAGGACACAGGATCATACCAGCCAAATACCAGTCTAGGAAATGAACTCTCAAGGACTATCCAAAACCAAAAGAAATACAACAGGGAATCAGAGCAGTTAATCTGTAAATGACAACAACATCAGAACAATAAAAGAGGGAATAAATGGTGTAGGCATAGAACCTTCTAATAGAGAGGAAGGCAAGGTGATACCAAGTAATAATAGACTGCTTCAAACCTAGAAAGCTAAGAGTAAATCTCACAAAGAAAGTTAACAAACATACTCATACTCATAAAAATAAAGAGGAAAAACATAAAGTCTCAGCAAAAACAAAACCTACAAAAACAAAAGAAATGAAAAAAAAAAAATCCACAAACAGAAGTAATTCAGCACAGGAGAGTAAGAAGAACAAAGAAAACGTCAGCACCACAAAAAAAAAAGCACTACAAAATGACAGCAACAAACTCACATCTATCAATAATTACACTGAATGTAAATGGACTCAATGCACCCATAAAGAGACGGAGAGTGACAGAATGGATAAGAAAACAGGATCCATCAATATGTTGTCCACAAGAGACACACCTTAGAAACAAAGATGTGAATTTGTTAAAAGTCAAAGGTTGGAAAACATTATATCAAGCTAACAACTACCAAAAAAGAGCAGGAGTGGCAATACTAATCTCAGATAAAATAGGCTTGAAAACAAAATCTACCATACAAGACAAAGAAGGACACTATATAATGATTAAGGGGACGATCCATCATGAAGACATAACCATAATAAACATCTATGCACCCAATGGCAGGGCTCCAAAATACATAAAACAAACTCTAACAGCACTGAAAAGAGAAACTGACAGTTCCACAATAATAGTAGGAGACTTCAACACACCACTCTCAGTAAAGGACAGAACAACTAAGAAGAAACTCAGCAAAGATGCAGAAGACCTAAAGGGCACAATCAGCCAACCTGACCTCATAGACATATATAGAACACTCCATCCAACTGCTGCAAAGTACACATTCTTTTCCAATGCACATGGAACGTTCTCCAGAATAGACCACATCTTAGGCCACAGAGCAATCCTCAACAAGATCCAAAACGCTGAGATAATTCAAAGTATCCTCTCTGACCACAGTGCCATCAAGGTAGAAATTAACAACAGAAAGAGCAAGGAAAAAAAATCAATTACATGGAAACTGAATAATGCCCTGCTTACACATCACTGGGTAATAGAAGAAATCAGAGATGGAATCAAAAAATTCCTAGAATCAAATGAGAATGAAAACACATCATACCAAAACCTTTGGGACACAGCAAAGGCAGTCCTCAGAGGACAATTTATAGCAGTAGATGCACACATCAAAAAAGAAGAAAGGGACAAAATCAAAACATTAACTACACAACTCAACAAATAGAAAGAGAAGAGCAAAAAAAAAAAAAAAAAAAAAAGCCCACAGCCACCGGAAGAAAGGAAATAATAAAGATCAGCGCAGAAACAAACCCCAGTGTCTTCCTGGGTAGTGGACTTCCCTGATGTGTAGCAGACTTTTTTGACAATGTCTTAGCAATGTGTAAGAGTCTGTAACTTTTTAGTCAATATCTAGTATTAAAACACTCCATTTTAATATTTTAAAGGTCTCAATGTTATCAATTTTTTACTTACCTAGTGCTTTCATAACAAAGTACCACAAGTGGGCTGCTTTAAGTAACGGAAATTTATTGTTCTTAGAGTTATGGAGGCTAGGACTCTGAATTCAGGGTGTTGGAGGGGCCATACTCTCTTTGCCTACTGTAAGGGAAGACCTTTTCTTGTCTCTCTCAGCTTCTGGTAGTCCTAGGTTTTTCTGGTCATTCCTTGGCTTGTAGATGCATCTTGACATGGCATTTTCCCCCATGTGTGTCTCTCTGTGTCTGCTCTCTTCTTTTATAAGGACCACACCTGTATGGAGTTAGGTACCACTCTACTCCAGTATGGCCTCATGTTATCTTAACTGATAATATCTTCAAAGGCTCTATTACTCAGCAAGATCACATTCACAGGTATAGGCTTAGGATTCATCAGATCATTTGGGGGGATACAATTCAATCCACAGCATCAATTTTAAAACTTCAGCCTCATATTTAATTTGGAATTATTTATCTTAGCCACCCTTCCTTTTCTGCCCCCTTCCCTGTAGCCAAGGCTAAACTTGTGGCTCTTGGGGCTAGGAGTGGAGAGACAGAATTTTCTCTCTCCCCTCTTGGAGCGAGTACTCTGGTGTTGGGGCACTGAGGAAGAGAATGAGATGAAAATGTTGCCTTGCATGTCAGCCCATGGTGGGGTTACACTACTGTTCTTGATTGACTGTAAAAGCTAAACTAGTTTATGACCTGGTCCAAGGGCTTTGAAAATGGGTGGTGGCTCCATCATACCTACTGGTAAAGGTCTCCCTCCCAAGTGGCTCTCTGGGCAAGACTTAACCCCATCTTGTAGGTCCTAGCTGGAGACATCGCATTACTTTGCCTTACCCAGTGACTCTGCCTATGCCTGGCAGGAGTGTAGTACAATGTCATCTGGTGTGTGTTCTGAGCCGTCAAGCTCAGTGATGAAACTTGACAACCAATGGGGTACACAGTGTCATCTCCCATTTTCTTGGGTCCTCCCTTCCTTGGCATTGTTGGGGCTGTATCTTCTCTTGAGAAATCATTCAATACCTCTGGATGGCACCAACAGTTTACACTGGGCTGGTAACTGAAAGATTGGCGGAGTGAACCACCCAGTGGCACTGCAGAAGAAAAGGCCCCGGTGATCTGCTTCCATAAAGATTACAGCCAAGAAAACCCTATGGAGCAGTTTTACTCTGTAACACATGGCTGTCGTGAGTCAAGGGTGTTAACAATAACTTTCAACAAGCCCTGTGGGAAGGTAGCTGGTTCTTTGACCTTAGAATGTGAGGTGCTTAATGCATCTGTTCTCAGTTATAGGGAAAACAGTGCTCTGTACCTAGCATCATCCTCTTACCCTGTAGTTAATGCCTTTTATTAAAAAGGGAGAGTGAAAGGGAAAGTATTGGAGAGAAGTGCTAATTATTTTCCTTACGACTACCTTAAGGCTGAAATCAGCCCGGGAAATGGTGACCTGAAAGCCCATGGGTGTGGAATGCTGGGCTCCTTGATGGAAGTGTCTAGTCTTTTATTTGCAGAGTCCAGCCCAGTGCCTGGTACACGCTTTGCTGGGTAAATTTTGAAAGAAGGTTCCTAATTGCTAGGTGGTAGAAGGCAATGAATAAGGAAGACTGAAGAAGAATTGACACTTTTGAATTATGGCGTTGTGAACAATAATTGAATGTACCGTGGACTGCCAAAAGAACAAACAAATCTGTCTTGGAAGAAGTACAACCAGGATGCTCCTTAGAAGAGAGGATGGCAAGACTTAGTCTCACATACTTTGGACATGTTATCAGGAAGGACCAGTCTCTGGAGAAGGACATCATGCTTGGTAAAGTAAAGGGTCAGCAAAAAAGAGGAAGACCATCAGTGAGATGGATTGACACAGTGGCTGCAACAGTGGGCTCAAGCATAACAATGAGATCGTGAGGATGGCACAGGACCAGGCAGTGTTTCATTGTGCAGTGCGTAGGGTGCTCTGAGTTGGAACCAACTCGACAGCACCTAGCAACAACAGAAGGCAGTGGTGTGGTTTTTCTGTGGGAAAAGCTAAGTTGTAGAGAAAGTAGATCTTGAAGAAGCATGTTACACGTTTTTCTCCCCTCTTCCTCTTCAAGAGTTTCAATCTTTCTTTCCCCTGCCCTACTCACATAAAACTGTGCAATGGAAAAAGTGGGATTGTTTGCCTTCAAAGTGACCATGAATAGTGGTAATTGTGAGTGCTGAATAGGTAGTTTGCAACCTTGAATTCAGTTTGATATGGCAAAATGAGTGGCATTAAAATCCTTGTTTCTGAAGCACAGTGGAATTGGGAGTATTCACCTAGAGACAGTGGTTTACAGCTACCTTGAATGAGGAAATACATATAAAGCAGTACCTCCCCTGAAACTAGGCAAGAGGGACCTCTGTCCTGGGCCACACACTTTGGAAGACGCCCACATACACAGCACACACACACACGCACACACGTACACGTACATTTAATAAAGAATGCACTGTGCCTCTGTTGCTCAGGATTCAGCACACAGCACTGGCAGCTAAACATCCACTCTCGTGACTACTAGTAGTGCTCAGGCCTCAGGGAAATGCTTTCCCACATCTCTTTCCTGATGTTCTCAAACAAAAGATGACTGCATCTGAATGCCACAAAGATTGGGGGGTTGTGCTGCCTGAAGTGGGCAGTGCTTTGGAGTGTGGGTGGACTTGAGCAGCAAAAGCACTTAGGTGAGACAAAAGACTAATTAACTTGTAAAATCATTCTCTCAGCATGAGTGTCGTAGTTTATTGCATTAAAAAAGAACTGTTTTTTCTCAGTAGTACTGAACATCCATTTTGTTGCCTCTCTTCATGGTGCTAGAGGGACTTGTGCCTTACTGGGCTCTTGTGGTAGTTGCACATGGTGACTGAGAAGCATTTGGTGATATTAAACAATTACTAATCCCAAAATCTCTGGTCCATCAACAGAACAGCCAGACGTGTGCAATAACATTCAGTCGTCTTTGATATTCTGCTGAACTTCGGTTTTATAAAAAGCATAATTTTGTGTTTTTAGATGCCATCAAATCAGTTCCAACTCATAGTGACCCCACATCCAACAGAAAGAAACACTGCCCGGTTCTGCTCCATCCCCATGATGATGCTTGAGCCCATCATTGCAGCCACTGTGTCAGTCCATCTCATTGAGAGTCTTCGTCTTTTTCACTGACCCTCTGCTTTACCAAGCGTGATGTCCTTCTCCAGGGAATGGTCCCTCCTGATAACATGTCCAAAGTACATGAGATGAAATCTTGCCATTCTTGCTTCTAAGGAGCATTGTGGCTGTTCTTCTTCCAAGACACATTTGTTTGTTCTTTTGGCAGTCCATGATATAGTCAATATTTATCGCCAACACCATAATTCAAAGGTGTCAATTCTTCTGTCTTCTTTATTCATTGCCCAGCTTTCACCTGCATATGAGGCAATTGAAAACACTGTGGCTTGGGTCAGGCGCACCTTACTCCTTGAAGTGACATCCTTGCTTTTCAACACTTTAAAGAGGTCTTTTGCACCGGATTTGCCCAATGCAGTGTGTCCTTTGATTTCTCAACTGCTGCTTCTGTGGATGTTGATTATGGATCCAAGTAAAATGAAATCCTTGAAGAGTTCAGCATTTCCTCTGTTTATCATAATGTTGCTTCTTGGTCCAGTTGTGAGGATTTTTGTTTACTTTATGTTGAGGTGTAATCCATACTGAAGGCTGTGGTCTTTGATCTGCATCGGTAAGTGCTTCAAGTCCTCTTCGCTTTCATCAAGCAAGGTTGTGTCATCTGCATATCGCAGGTTGTTAATGAGTTTTATAAAAAGCATAATTTTACATACTTTAAAATTTTTGTATTTATGAAGTGTTTGTCAAGGTAGGAGAATAGAACATATTTTATTTAACTGTTAGCTTTCTATGTAACTTAAAATATTAAACATTTGGTATGTAGGCTTTCATTTATATTCTTGCCCCGGGCCGTGCAAATGTGAGGCTGGGGCCTGATGTAAATTTTCGGGAGGTCACAGAAGTTGCCTCAAAAAAGTTACCTTCCTTTCCTTTTCATACAGTATTTGTTTTTCATAGTGAGAGGACATTTGTATTTTTGAAACTTCATCAGCATAGTCTGGAGATGGGAGTGTAAGGTGATGGCTAAGGTTTGTCCAACTTTAAATAGCCCGGTGTTTTTCCATGGAGTTCAAGACAAATTCCCCAGAAAAATATGGAATGCAAGCTCTTAAATATTGTTTTCATAAAGGCTGTGTATTGGTGACAGTTCAGTAGCAGGCCAAATTTGGAGCTTATTACTTTGTACTTAAATATATTCTTCTTTTCCCAGCATGGATGCAAAGCATACTTGGGTAGGCAGAATACGTGCTCTGTCTCACCGCTGAAGGATAATTTTCGTCAGTCACGACAACTGCAGCAACAACAGTAATATTAACTAAGGAACAGCACTTCACAATGTTCACGGTGCTTATACATACTTTATCACCTGTTAATAAGTTAGGGAAGAAAACTATGGCTTCTGACATCTTGATAGATTTTGTTACAAAGTTAATGACAATATGGTGGAAGGGTTGGTTCTTTATTTATTTTCATGTTCTAGTTACAAACTGAGCCCAGACATTAATTTCTGTCTTCGTTATGCATTTCAGGACATTTTAAATTTTGCTTTCTTTTCAGGGAAGTGGAAACATAATTATACTCTTCAAAATATGTTTATACTCTGAGGGTTTATTTTTCATCCTGGCAGATCAGTAGCTAATTCTCTGGGGACGGCATAATTTGGTGATTAGAGTGTTTGACCTTTTTTTTCCCGCCTAGAAGTTTTCAGGGCTTTACGTTTGTTGTTCATGATGGTTTGGAGTCTGTGTTCATCTACATGAAAGAGAGACGATGCGAATATAATCAACCACATGAGGATTTGAGAAACCTGAGCTCTAGGCTCACTTTCGGTAACTTCTCTGGTCCTCAGTTATGTCAGCTGTCCAATAGCAATAGTGCGTGTGCCACATCTATGTAACACGGCTGTTGGGAAGAGCAGGCTGGATGGTAGATGGAAAGTGCTCTGAAGCCAATCATTATGACCAAAAAAAAAGTTATCATGAGTAATTGGTATTGTTATAGATGGGGGTTGGCAAATTATAGCCTGACACTTATTTTTGTAAATAAAGTTTTATTAGAACACAGCCACATCCATTCATTTATGCATTGTCTATGGGTGCTTTCATGCTGTCATAGCAGAGTTGAAGAGCTGTAACAGAGACCGTATGGCTGCGAAACCTAAGATATTTACTGCCTTGCATTTTGTAGAAAAAGTTTGCTGACTCCTGTTATAGACTACAGACTGGTTGGTTAGAATTCATCTTAAATCTAGGCGAAGAGATAAGCATCTAATTTTTTTTTTATTTTAAGGAGGAACCGTAGTTATCCGGAGTCCCTGGGTGGTTCAGATAGTTAATATGCTTGGCTGCTAACTGAAAGGTTAGGGGTTTGGGTTCAACTATAGGTGCATTGGAATAGAGACCTGGCAGTCCACTTCTGAGAAATCAGCCGTTGAAAACCCTAGGGAGCACAGTTCTACTCTGACACACAAGGGGTCGCAATGAGTTGGAATCAACTCTCATCAACTGCAGTTGATGAGGGCGAGCCTTTCTTTACAGAAGAATGACAACTGATAAACAAAGAATTAACGATGGAATTAGGAAATCTCCATTTGGCAACCCCTATGAAACGATTAATCCAGACAAAGACTCTCAATGACTGTTAAACCCATCTCAGAAGGTGGTGTTGAGCAAAACAATATGCACACTGTCAAGGCATCATACCACACATTACTTGTTAATTTTGAAAGGAGAAACATACCTTTACAAGGGAACAATTTCGTGACACTGCCTTATCCGTATAATCAAACTTAGCATCACTTAAAAGTTTGACAAATGGACATGATATGCCTGCTAACATGATGCAAGATTTTGGAAAACGATTATCTAGTAGTCTTGTCAAATTTATGTAAGAGAAATTTAGTTAAGACTTAGATATAATTTCCAGTTCATAGAAAATACTGAGAATACAGGAGCCAGTTAAATAACACCAAAAGGAACCAATCAGATAAATCCAAAACCAAAATGAGCGTCAACTCTTTTAGATTACTAGAGATATAACAACCAAATGTA
Source organism: Dugong dugon (assembly GCA_030035585.1). Classification (NCBI taxonomy): domain Eukaryota; kingdom Metazoa; phylum Chordata; class Mammalia; order Sirenia; family Dugongidae; genus Dugong; species Dugong dugon. Next base: position 10,967,845 of record CM057480.1, on the reverse strand, counting down.
ATTTTGGACCTTTGATTGGATCCAGTTAGAAAACAGGAAAGCTATAAAAGATATGATGGGCTAGTTGGGGAAATTTGAATATGGACTGGATATTGGGTAATATTAGAGCATTACTGTTACTCGATAATACCATATTGTTAATATGATGATGTTGTGGTTAAGCAATGTATGCTAAGGATTTTCAAGATATCTTCAAGTTACGTTCAAATGCTCAGCACACACACATATACACACTGAGAATATACCAAACGATTATGGCAAAATATCAGTTGTTTAAATCTACTCACTAGATACACAAGAATTTCTTGTACTAGTCTTTTAACTGTTCTGTGCTTGAACATGTAAAAAAAATATTTGGAAGTTAAATCCAAAAGGCAATTATTGCTTGCTTACTTTGATGGAGTATAGATCCCAGTGGATTGCCATCTTGAAGAGGAAAGACACAGACCACTGTGACGTTCAGCTAATGATGCTGTGCAACATTGTTAGCTCTGGTGAACCCCATCCAGCCCCTCAGGTGAAAGAATTAGAAATAAAAGATTCTCTTTCCATGATTTTTTTCCTGCAAATATTCATTCCTGATGGTGATTCGTCTTATAGCTAAGGAACCCACCCAAGCAGTATTGTGACATCTGAATGTCTGATGAGCTCATTTTCTACATCTTCATCCAACTAGGTAATAAAGACATTGAATAGCCATCTTCCCCACCTCCAAACCTTGGAAGCTAAGAACAAAACCCCGCAGCATTCTAGTGTGTGTTCCCGTTGAGGCTGAGGTCGACCTGCTGATCAGCCCTCTTTGGGCTCGTGATTCAGCCAACTGCAACAGCCTGCACATCTACATCAGAATGAATCCCTTATGCACCAGCCGCTTCAGATCCTCTCTCGGCCTCAGCACTTGTTTCAGCTGCTGCTGCCCTGACCCGCGCAGGGTGGGCTGTCCTTGGCTTCACGCAGGAGCCATGGTCATGCTTTCCCTCACATTTGGGAAGGGGCCTGTCATCTCCTGTCCTGAAACATCCCTGTTGACACCAAGACTTGAGACGCACTGGGAACCACATCCTGCCTGTGCATATTCATCCTGGAAATGTGCAGGCCCTCATCCTCTGGGAGAGATCGTGAGCGATGGAAGCCTGCGTGTTCTCCTGGGCAGACTGGCTGAAGATGCGGCAGATCAGCACTTGGTAGCACTTCGTGACCACTGTGTTGACTTTTCTTCTTTCCCAGCTACACTCATTTTACTACTTACTCTGCTAACCACGAGGTCGGCAGTTGGAATCCGGAAACCCTAGGGGGCAGTTCTACTCTGTCTTGCAGGGCCGCTATGAGTCGGAATAGACTCAACAACGGGTTTCAGGATTTGGTTTTCCTTTGACCCAGTCTCTGCTTTCTGCGAACTCAGGCTGTGTCATAAGTCTGCGTGTCTCCAGCCTGTCCCAAGGATGTGGTAAAGGACTGCCAAATGCCTTTCTCTAATCATGATGGCATTCTCTTCAGTTACAAATCCAGGAGTCCCACTGTGTATATTCATTAGATAATGAAATCAATTGTTCTAAAATTTACAAAGTGAAATGTTTTCAAAAAGAAATTGAATGATGGTGATACCTTTTTCATTCTGAAGAACAGACAACAAATATTTCTTCAAAGTCAGTGTCTCATGATCACCAATATAGATGTACAAAGTGCTATTTCAAGTTTATTCTTGTTAAACTTCCATTGATTGCTTTGTTTTATATGTTTTTTATACCTTTTTTCTGTCATTTTAAACATTTCTAGAAGTCAAGCAATGTGACCAATGAACTTTTGTATTGTTTGTTATCGATTATTTTTAAAAATCATTATGAGTGCATGCATGGCCAAGCCATTCACATTTAAAGCATGGAATTATACCAGTAATGGCTCATTGAGAGTCAGTGTGGGGTAGTGGTTATAATCACAGGCTTTAAAGTCAGATTGTTTCTGTCCACATCTTTTCTCTGCCATTTATTAACTCTGCTACTTTGGCAATTTGCTGTATTTAATTTCTCCGTGCTTCAGTTTTCTCATCTGTATAATAAGAACGAGGGTAATAATACAGTGCCATTATTGGACTCTTGTTAAGACTGAGCAAGTTAAATATATGAAAGCAATTATGACAGTACCTGGTAATTAGTATGCACTCTGTAAATATTAACTGATGTTACTATTATTATCGTAAATTATTGTTATTACTGTTATTATTACCACTACAATGACTTCTAGAGGTCACTTGCCTTTTATCCATGTTCCATACCTATAAATAAGATGTAAACGGCTAAAATAGATAACAGGATATCCTTATCATAAAATTCTAGCACTAAATATAAACTCCTTATTTAGGTATTCATTCAAAGCATATTTACTCTTATGCTGCATTCAATACTAACAAGTTTTTATCTATTTTTCTGGATCATAATTCATTGGAAGCATCTTAGTAGAGGCTCTTCTGTTTATCCCTGGGTGGTGCAAATGGATAACGCGCTCAGTTGCTAATAAAAGGAAGTTCAGGTCCACCTAGAGAACCTCAGAAGAAAGGTCTGGTGGTCTGCTTCCAAAAGATCAGTCACTGAAAACCCTACAGAGCACAGTTCTGCTCTGACACACGTGGGGCCACCATGAGTCAGAATCAACTTGATGGCAACTGTTTTTTTTTTGGTGGGGTGGGGTTGCAGCTGCTAGGGTATACTGAGAGAAAGCTTTGTGGTAACGGGTGAAATTAACTATAAACTAGGAGACTGTACATGAGAAAGTCACAAGAATTGTAAAACATGATTATCTATGAAGATGAAGTTATCCAAGTTAATGTTTATTAAACATAACACTATCCTGGACCAAGAGAATACAAAGGTGAATGTGATTGACAGGGTCCTGACCCACAGGACATTATATTAAGAAGAAAATAACCAAGTTAATACATCTAAACAAGGCAATTTCATTGTACGATTATTTCTAAGAGTGAAATGCACGTGATCATCTTGGAGTAGGGAGGAACTGATGTGGGACCGAGAGGAAGTGATTAGGATAAGACTCTGGGGTGAGACCTGAAGGGTGAAATGAAACAGACAGGGGAGAATTGTTCTGTGTTCAGGAAAGAACGAGTATGAAAGCTGTGGAATATGAAAGAGTTTGGTGGATTCAAGCTATAGAAAGTAGGCCAGGGTAGGGGTGGGGGTGGTGGCAGGGGATGGGAAGAGCTGAGGGTGGAGAGTTAGCAAGGGACATGCTTACACAGGGGCTTAAGGCAGTGATAAGGACACTGAATTTTATTATATAAGCAGTAGAATCCATTAAAGGATTATTTCAAGGAGAGTGATATGACTTGATGATATACATTAACCCCCCCCACCCCCCCAAAAAAAATTAAAAAGTTGCTGTGGAGTCACTTCCAACTCATGACAACCTCATGTGTGTCAGTGCAGAACTATACCCCATAGATTATTCAGTGGCTGATTTTTAAGAAGTCAATTGCCAGGCCTTTCTTTCCAGGCAACTTCGGGAGGACTCACACCTCCACCTTTTTGGTTAGCAGCGAGCACAGTAACCATGTGCACCACCGAGGGATTCCCAATAATATGTAAACCAAAACCAAACTAATTGCATCAAGTCGATTCCAACTCATAGCAATCCTATAGGACAGAGTAGAACTGCCCCATACGGTTTCCAAAGAGCGCCTGGTGGATTCGAACTGCCAGCCTTTTGGTTAGCAGTTGTAGTTCTTAACCACTGCGCCACCAGGTTTTCCCAATGATAATGTAGCATATATAAAGTACATATACAATACATTATATATGAAAATCGTTACTGCTAAGTATAGAATGGATTAAAAGGGATCAGATTGAAAATAAAGAGACCAGTTAGAAGTCTGTTGCCGTAGTTAGTTGAGAAACAGTGGTGCTTTGAATTAAGATGTTGGTAGTAGAGATAGAAAGAAGTGTGTATGTTTGAGATATAGATTAGAGTTTGACTTGACAAAGCTTCTGAAGAAATGGGAGAGAGTGAGGGGATGGAAGTGCAAAAGAGAACCAGAGCTGATTGCTCTTCCTTGGCTTGACCGACTGGAAAGAAGGTGGTACCATTTCCTGTGATGGAGAAAAACCAACAGGAATGGACTGGATGGTGTCAAGAGTACCCTGCTGGCCATATTTGGTTTGGGAGGTTATTAGACTTTTAAGTAGCAGTGCCAGGCAGGTAGTTGACTAGGCAATTCCATGGAAAGAGAATGAAGGGTGGACCCCTTGTATAACTCAGGGGACCTCTGAGGGTTGATATATGGGGAATTTAACTAGGCTGTAAGCTTTTTGAAATGAATATTGGTGAAGGTTGATACAGATGTGTAAAATTTGAACACAACAACTACTTAATTGGGTAAAAGTTGATTTTAATAATTATAAAGGCCTATTAAATATCTTCTTGAGTGATAGGTTTCTTTCATTAAGAACAGAGGGAAAATCTAGTTTTTACTTCATATGAACATTCCTTCATATTTACTAAAATTGTCTTTGGCAAATTTCCATGAGCCCCTAGACAAATCCTTTCCAAGTTATGCCTTCCTGCTTCTGTGTCTGAAAAACAGATGCAAGTGTTCTCTGAAGGTATAAAACCAGTTGCCATTGAGTCATTTCCAACTGAGTAGATCAGTGTTCCATAGGGTTTTCAATGGCTGATTTTTTTTTTTGTTTGTTTGTTTGTTTTTTTGGAGGTAGATCACTAGGTCTTTCTTTTGAGGCACCTCTGGGTAGTTGTGAACCTCCATCTTTTTTGGTTAGCAGCTGACATGTTAACAATTTGTACTCTCCAGGGAACTCTGGAGGTATACCAGATGCCAAATTTTTTTCTAGGAAAGTGGATCCCCCAGGTTCCCATTTAGTTAAACCAACTACTCTTAAGAGGAGTGCTAGAATGGCAGAAGTTAAACATTTACCATGGGGGATGAGAGTTGGAATGCCAAGGTCGTTTGGTCCTGGCCTGGGGAGATTTAGTTCCATGTCAGGGTGGGGATATCGAGATACATCCTACGTCATAGCTGTGGCAGGAGAGGCCTTCTCAGCCATGTTAGTTAGCAAAGCTGATCCAGAACCTTCTCTCAATCTGGAAAGACATTGATCCAGGAAGGGTATTGTTGTATGTGTTCATTCTTTCTTTTAATTTAAATTTAATACAGTGTTAACTTCTTAAGCAAATTTGACTTTCCACCCCCGCAGCCACCTGTTTAGGACTGCCCACTGATTTATTTTGCTGGTAACAACAGTGATTTTATTTCCTTTCAGTATGTGTAGGATGGCTTCATGGCAGTTTATGTTCAGGCCTCTTGGTGGGAGAACCTGCTGTATTTGTAAAGGTGTCATTATTTACTCTTTTAGTATTCTGGAACAGTGGTAGTTCTGTTGCTTGCTTGAAATGAAGGCATTGAATTCAAGAGCAAGAGAGCTTTCTGTAGGATATCTGCAGTAGACAGTATTTGCTATTTTCAGCCTCAACTTTTGCTTGACTACTTGAGTCACATGTGAACCTTTTGCCAAATATTGACTGTTGCCATCACATGTTCTGACTGTTGAAAACTCCTTGAGCTGTTCATACCAGAAATTAAGAGAGGAATGCAGATCGCAGGAATAAAGTGAATGGCCAGATCTTGGCTGAAAGCCGTAAAGGCTAGCAAAGAGGAGATGACTCGAAGTTGTTCTGCTCTGGCCCCAAACGCGCTGCCGTCGAGTTGATTCTGACTCATTGCATCATACAGAGTGGAACTGCCCTGCAAGGTTTCCAAGGCTGTAATCTTTATGGAAACAGACTGCCACATCTTTCTCCTGTGGAGGCGCTGGTCAGTTTCAACCACCGACCTTTCAGTTAGCAGCCGAGCACTTATCCACTGTGCTACCAGAGCTTCTTCAGCTCTGGTCAGGGGGTGACAAATACCTTTCTGCACTAAACTGTTGAGCTGGGCTTTTGTGGCCCCATTAGAAGAAAAATAGCAGAGTCTGAGGGCCAAGTTGATTTGGGGAAACTCTTATGGACCGATATTTCCCTGGAGACAGTTTCTGGAGAAGATTTGGGTGGTAGGCCTGTTGCAGTTTGCCTTTTGCACATTTTCTGAACTCTTTTCATTCTTCTTATTCCACTATTTGTACACTGCTCCCCCACCAAGGCTGCCTCCAAATTTTATTCATATATAACAAATGTTTAATCTTCTGCTTTTAGTGTTTGCTTCTTTGTATGCACATTGAAATGGAGGGAGATTGGGTGTCCTGGTTTTTATACTCTCTACCACTTACAAGCATGGACTTCCCTAAGTTTCGGGTTCTTCACTTGCAAAATGGAGACTGATTTCTGCTTCAAGGTGGGAATTAAATACGAATAGGAAGCAACACACACTGAAAACTGCTGGACTTTTGAGATAGGATAGACATATTTTGTATTCTGGTTTTTGTCTCTTCTTGACTCTGTGATTCTAGGCAGGTTATTTTACCTCTCTCGGCCTCAGTTTTCCCATCTGTATAATTGATATAATGCCTATATTGTATAGTGTCTGTAAGTGAGATAGGGAAATATTTAGCATAGTAGATGACCCCTAAAATATGCTAGGTGTTATTATATTTATTATATTATGTAAAATAGGTAGTAGGTGTTATTATTACACGCTTTACATGCATACCTGGAGCCTGACTCTAAAACAGCTTAAGATATTTCAAAATTCATTAAAAATTGGGCCAGCCTTGAGATTGTCTAGGCAAGGACATATGGTCAGCAATTCATCATATCCTGGTTGTATAATGACATTTGAAAGCATTGACCACTGAGGCAGCTTTGCAGCAGACCCAAGAAAGTGAAGCCACAAGGTTTGCCATCAAGCAACTTCTTCTGTAGGTGTGTCTTGCTGGAGTTCGGTGGTTTGTGGTTGCCGGTTCCCAGGGAAAGGATTCAATGGAGTCCCAGGGTTAGGTCCTTCAAGACTAGTATCACGAGGATATCAGTTTTGGATATTATTTTAGGATTATCTTTCATATGGATGATGCAGTTACAGATGGCCCTCAGTTTGGACATTGAGGTCCTGGAGTTGTCATATCACAGATGCCAGGGACATGGATGTACCAGCTGGCCCTGGGATTGATTGTGCCTGGTTTTCTGATTAGAGTAGCATTTACTCAAGTGGTCTCTGAGGGCAAGATGTTAATTGATGTTGCATAAAATAAGGGTTTAGTAGACAAAGAAATTTGGGAAATGAAGGGGCTGTATCTTTGAGTACAGAAATCAACATGAATATCAGCTTCCAGTAACCTATCTGCCACCCTTTCTAGTGTGGTAATAATTTTAGAACATTGTATCAAACTCCTTCCAAATGCCTAGCACTTTTCTAGGCACTTTATACATATTATCTGTAATCCACCCTAAGCCCTGCAGAGTACTGCAGGCAGTACTGCAGGTGAAAAAAATCTCAAGCTCAGAGAAGGTGAAGTGGGTATATCATGGCCACAAACCTAGAGGAAGATCTGAGCGTCAAACCCAGGTCATTCTGATGCCAAAGTCCCAGCTTCTTGAATTCTTGGGATGATGTGTGGTACACTTTCATGGCAAATAAAAATAAATAAGTATATAAATAAATAAGACACTGCCTATAATAATACTCTGAAAACCATAGCTTCGTTGGGTTGATCTAGGGAATGGTAAGCTGGTGGTTTGCCTGGACAGGAAGTAACTATCTGTATGATCCACTTACTTGTGACCCACAAGGAGAAGACAGAAGGCAGAGGGAATGCTTAATACTCAGTAAATGGTAAGGCATGGACACCGTTAGTCAGAAGGTCCTGAGAGTATGGCCCCTGGACACCCTTTTAACTCAGTACTAAAGTCACTTCTGAGATTCACCCTTCAGCCAAGGATTAGACAGGTCTATCGGGCCAACTTATTGTTGCTAATTGCCATTGAGTTGATTCCAACTCATGGAGACCCCATGTGTACAGAGTAGAACTGGGCTTCATAGGATTTTTAAGGCTGTGACCTTTTGGAAGTAGATCACCACACTTGTCTCTTGTGTAGCTGCTGGGTTGCTGTGAGTCAAAATCAACTCGACGGCAACTTTTTTTTGTGTGTGTGTGTGTGTTTAAATAGGGCCAAAAATAACACACATGATGAATGGGCTTCGTAGTTCAATTCATGCATAGGAGACTAATGGGCACACCAGCCCAAAAGCAAAGATGAGAGGACAGGAAGGGACAGGAAAACTGAATGAATGGAAACAGGGAACCCAGGGCGGAGAAGGGGAGAGTGTTGACACATCGCTGGGTTGGCAACCAGTATCGCAGAACAATTTGTGTATTAACTGTTTAACAAGGAACTAATTTGCTCTGTGAACTTTCACCTAAAGCACACAAAAAAATAATAAAATAAAGGTCGGTGGTTTGAATCCACCCAGCGTTGCCACAGGAAAAAAAAAAAAAGATGATACTGGGCTTCAAACTGAAGCAGGGTCCAGGAGGCCACCTGAAGTGTTAGGTAGCATTTTAGCTGCTGAATCATGAGGAGGTCCAGAGAGTTACGAGAGAGTGGTCAAGGCTGTCAGGATGGGGGAACATCTGGGGAGGGCTTCAGGACAGCAACCATTGTCCAACTGGTTTACAAGTTTAAAAAAAAACAACAAACTTTGATGTTTAGTATTCCAGTACAGTTAGTACCAGCTGAACATCAGCCTTGGCAGGGGGTGAAGTGAGTTTGAGGTACAGTGATGTTTCCTACCTTGCCAGGTGATGAGTTGCACACCTGCCACTATTACTATAAAGCCTTGTTTGTTAGTGGAAGAGGCAGGAAGACAAGTGGCTTTACAAAGAGAATTCTTTGTCTGCCTCAGCTGTTTTTTTGTTTTAGAGCCAAGATTGGTAGGAGTGAGTAGGCCTTTGTTTTTCAGCATTGTTTACTTTCCAATATTTATATGGCGTTATCTGTCATGCCCTGCCCTGCAGCACAATTTTGCAGTGAATAAGCAAGCTTCACTCCTTCAGCCTTTCCTAAATTTTAAATATGAGAAGAATTTTGCGTGTTCGTTTTTTTCACCCACAGTGGTTGAGGTTACAGCCAAAAAGCTTCTCATCTCCCCTGATTGTCTTGCCCGTGAGTGATCGTTCTTGTAGGTTAGTAATTTTATGGAAAATGTCCTGTAAAACATACTGATTTTTGTTTAAATTCAGCAATGCCCTAGTGCCCTGGTGTCCTTTGTTGATATTAACTTAAATACGTGGTTCGTCTGAAATGCAGGAGGTGCTGGATCTGTTTGATTTGGTGCCCAGACCCTGCTTCAGTCCAAATTCCTTGTCTAACTGTGGAGAGAGCTTTAGGGGCCCGATGATCCATTAGGTTGTTTCCCTAGTCCACATTTCTGGGTGTGCTCTGGTGTGAGGGGTTTTCCTGGAGACTTAGGGGCATTTCTGGATATGATCTGGAATGTGTGAGTGGTCGTGGTGGGTGTGTGGGATATGAAAGGAGATGCAATAATCTATCTTCTGTATGATTTTCATTGATACGTTCAGTAACACTATGAAACAGAATGGCAAAAATATTTTTTTCAGGCATTTCCCTTTCTCTTTTGGCACAGGTATACTTTATGACTGCTTTATACAACGTTGCAGAACAAATCTGTGGCCATACCGGGACTTGGGCACAAATCTCAAAGAAGGGGACAAAGAGGGAATTTTGTTTTATTATAGTAACTTTCTCCTTGAGGCCACTCCCCCTGCATGGCCTCCCTCTCCCCCACAGGTTCTGGATTTTGCAGCTTCCCTCCCCTTCAGTCCAGTAGGGAGATCATTATTTGACGATTGCCTTTGAAACATTGTGACCCTGGAAGGGTACCCTGGGTTAATCCCTACTGATCCTGTCGGCAGGGACCCTGGAAGTAGCCTGTCTTTCCTTATACCCCTACCTTTAACTAAGTCCTCTGACCACCCAGTGAGCTGTTAGGGTGGTGTCAGACAGGCAGGCATCTGGTGGTTCATTCAGTTTTACTTGAGACCTGGATTTTCTGTTGGTCTCTAGGCCAGAGGCAACGAGACCTAGAGTTGCCTCTAACACCACTTGGTGACTTTATTTCCAAAACTTGACCTGAGAAACTGGCTACTTCACTGTGGCTGGACCGGAAGTAGTGGGACACAGTTTCTTCTACTGAAGGCACTGAAGGGTATCTGCCAACTGTACTTGATTGTGGTTTGTTGCCATGAATAGCCAAGTCAGGAGAGCCCCCTCAATACCGTTTCTGAACCAAATAAAGCTAGTTGCTAGGTAGAAAATATATTGGCAAGAATAAGCACATGAGTATATTTGCCATGACTCTTGTGTCAAGGCAGAAGAAGACCTTGGTGTAGACAATAATGGAATAGGTGCAGAGAGATTTAGGCCTTGTCTGTGCTGATAAGAACGAAGTAAGTCATTGGACTTCGTGGTGCCAGGGCTTCACGGTAAATGTGTCGAAGCTCATTCTGTAGCAAACAGGGACAGCATGAGAATTTGAAAACAAGCTGAGCTGTCTAGCCTTTATAAGCAACATAGATAGGTAAAGTGACTGTAAGGTCTAGGGGAAGGGATAATGCTGATGAGTAATGTAATGGTGGAAAGATGAATACCAGCATAGACAGAGGAGAAGCAGGAGCTACCAGTTCTCAATAGCAGGGCTTTTTTTTTTTTTTTTTTTTTTTGGCAGATGCTATTCATGAATGGAAACCCTGGTGGCCTAGTGGTTAAGTGCTATGGCTGCTAACCAAAAGGTCGGTAGTTCAAATCCACCAGGCGCTCCTTGGAAACTCTATAGGGCAGTTCTACTCTGTCCTATAGGGTCGCTGTGAGTCGGAAGTGACTTGACAGCAGTGGGTTTGGTTTTTTGGTTTATTCATGAACTAAGGAGCCCTGGTGGTGCAGTAGGTAAGTGCTTGGCTGCTCACCGAAAGAAAGGTCAGCAGTTTGAACCCATCAGCTGCTCTGCGGGGAAAAGATGTGGCAGTTTGCTTCCATAAAGATTAGTCTTGGAAACCCTATGGGGCAGTTCTACTCTGTCCTGTAGGATTCCTATGAGTCGGAATCAACTTGAAGGCAGTGGGTTTTGTATTTTTGTTATTCGTGGGCTGGAGTTGCCTGGGTCGTGCAAATGGTTAAGTGCTGTTAACTGAAAGTTTGGTGGTTCAGATCCACTCAGAGATGCCTCAGAAGAAAGTCCTGCTGATCTGCTTCTAGAAGATCACAGCCATTGAAAACTCTGTGGAGTACAGTCCTACTCTAAAAAACATGGGTTTTCCATGAATTGGAATCAACTCAATGGCAACTTTTTTTTTTTTTTTTAAATTATTGGTGGGTTTATGGGGACAGTGGTGTTTCAGTAGTAGAATTCTCACCTTCCATGCAGGAAGACCTGCGTTTGATTCCTGGCCAGTACACCTTAGGCACACACCAGCCATCTGTTAGTGGAGGCTTGCATGTTGCTATGATGCTGAAGGGATTTCAGTGGAAGTTAGACTAAGAAGAAAGACCTGATGATCTATTTCTGAATATCAGCCAGTGAGGACCCTGTGGATTACAACGATTCGATCCTCAACTGGTCATAGGGATGGTTCCGGACTGGGCAGCATTTTGTCCCATTGTGTGTGGGATTGCCATGAGTCGGGGGTGACTCCATGGCAGCCATCAACAACAACAACACTCCTGGGCTTGGTGATTGATCCCTGCTCAGATCGGGCAGGAAGGGAAGGAGATAAAATCTGAAAATCTAGGAGTAATGAACATCTAAGAAGGAAGAAGAATGAACTTCTAAGGCCAGGCTGAGAAAAAGAAAACGGTAAAGGGGTTTTAAATAGGATGCCATCTTCATCCTTTCCAATGACGTATCAGGAGGAGAAAGTGGAGCCCAGCAGGAGAGGGCCACCCAAGCAGTCTCTGTGGAGAAGAAAACAGTTCCCAGAGTACTCAAAAGGCTATTTAGGGTTCAAAGACCAGTTCAGAAATACATTCAAAAAACATTGACTGCTGCCCACAGGAAACATGGTATGTGGAAACCTTGGTTACGGTCCCTGGAGCGAATTGTGAGGAAAACATTTCTTTGCAGTGGCTTAGGTGCCAGAGGTGATGTCAGGCTTGGGATGGGAACAATCACAGACTTGTTTTGGGAAGGAGGCATTAGAAGGAAAAAATTAGAAATACTGCTTAATATTTATGGAAATATCATTAAGTAAATGGAAGTTCCAGGCTACTTTCTCCCTCAGACATACTATGCACTGGATTTCCAGGGCACAGTCGTCTTCTTTGTAGCTTGCTCCTCCCCATCCTGAGCGAGGTGTTCTTGCTCATTCCCTTAGCCAGGTTCTTCATTTCGGGATCCCCACCAGTTGCGTTCTCCTCTGGGTTTGGTTATCATCCACTTACAGATGATGCCCCAATCCCCTGCCACCCCTGAATGGTCGGCTTGACCCAGTCTCTTTATAAATTATGTACTTTCTATAATAATATGGGAAAAACATCTTTGAAAATGTAAAACACTATTTAAATCTTATTATCTACTCATAATTGACTGGGCAGAGGCATTTATTTTCTTTTTCACTCCATGATTCTTGCCTGTTTCCAGTTTCTTCATCACAGTAGATCGGACCATCTTAAATCTCTTAAGATTTCAGCTCACAAACCTGAGTGCAATTTTTTGATTGGTTATTTGTTTTAAGGGACTCTGTCACCCCCTATTCTTTACCCCATCTACTCGTGGTGTGGCACAGTCCTAGAGCCCAAGGACACTGGAGTCACATGCCTCTCTCGTGTCCTCTGTAAAATATGGATAATGATAATATCAACCTCATAAAGGTGTAAAGATTTTAGAGGTAGAGAATATCTGCCTCGTGATAAGTGTTCAGTATATATTAGCTATCGTTATTGTCATTATTAGAGTCACAGAGTTCCTTCAGGACTAACTTTTTTGTGATATACTAGAAGCATCCAGGAGCCCTGGTGGTGCAGTGGTTAAGAGCTATGGCGAGCTATGGCTGCTAACCAAAAAGGTCAGCAGTTCAAATCCACCAGCCGCTCCTTGGAAACCCTATGATGCAGTTTTACCCTGTCCTATAGGGTTACTATGAGTTTGAATCCACTCAACTGCAATGGGTTTGGCTTTTTTGGTTTAGAAGCATCCTAGACGGAAGACTGAGACAGATGTGGGTTTGAATACTGACTTTTGTGCTTATTGGCTGTGTGACCATGGGCAAGTCACTCAACTTTTCTGAGCCTGAGTTCTACTCACCTGCAAAATGGTGCTCATAGTACTTGTATGCAGCACTGTTGGGATATTAACACAAGTGGTATATGCAGTACCTGGCTTGAGATTGGTTTCCCATAAACGTTAGCGACTATTAATTGTTGTTATTTGTTTCTTGTATACAAACGTAAGCTCAGGATTACCCATGGGTAAGAAATATACTAATCGAGACTAAAGGACCAGCATTGCTTGCCCTAGATTAGCCTTACTTTGAGTTTCTGCTCATTTGCAGGTGGCTCAAACTCTTGGCCTTTTTTCACTGTGGGCTGAGTGCCTCCTCTGACCTTTTTATCTTGATCTTTGGAGTCTCATCAGAATATCTGAACTTCTGTAACTTTGCCAATCGATCCTTGATCTGAACAACAGCACCTGTCTGGGTTCCATTTCAGGCTCTAGCACTTACCTTAAGCATGTGACATAACGTTTCTGAACCTCAGTGGTCTATCACATAAATGGTTATTGTAATAATGATCTCATTGGATTGTTGTGAGGCCTAAATGAGATGAAGTATGAAAAAGCATCTAACTGTACCCAGCATTTAGGCAGTGCTCTGTCTTAAGTTGGTTTCCCTGGGAACAAACTCTGAGGAGAAGATATGCGTACAGGAGACTTTTGGGGAGTAGTCTTTGGAACAACATCTATAAGAAAGTGAGTGCAACAGGATGGAGAGATGTTGAACTGCAACATAATGGCAACTGGAGCTTCAGCCAAATTCATGAGAAGAATTTCACCCTGATGATTCTTCAGAGTTATCCCAAATTCAGACAAGGGGATTGAGCCTTTGTTACTACGCCAATCAGTCATTAGATGGGGGCTACTTTGGGGGTGGGGGTGAGCTTAGGTATGTAGTTCCCTTTGTCCAAGGGCAATGCCTAGAGAGGGATTCAGCTGTGAGCTATCAGCAGGCAGCACTTATGACAGCTGGGGGAATGAGTGCCTCAGTCCTGAGGGGGATCTGGGCACACACCACAGTATCCACTACGTGCTCAGTAATTTTGAATTGCCTCTGATATCTTTGGCATCTGTTTTCATTCCCTTAAAGCTCCAGGTTTCACTCTGGCCAGCTCTTGCTTTTTCCTCTAGAGACCCTAATTTCAATGTTTCTCCTCTTGAGTTGATGTCTAAGAACACTTGTATAGGTTATCGTTTTATCATTTTCCACTTTTTTTGGGGGTGGGGGGAGGTCACGGCAACCAGTTCTTTACTTCTCATTTACCAATGAATAAAGACCTAAAGTAGAGGTGGTATTTTTCTTTATTTAACTTAAGGACCATGTCTTAGTTATCTAGTGCTGCTGTAACAGCTATACCATAAGTGGTTGGCTTTAACAAAAGGAAATTTATTTTCTCACAGTCTAGGAGGCTAAAAGTCTGAATTCAGGGCTCCAGCTCTAGGGGAAGGCTTTCTCTCTCTGTTGGCTCTGAGGGAAGGTCCTTGTCATCAGTCTTCCCTGGTTGAGGAGCTTATCAGCGCAGGGACCCAGGGTCCAAAGGATATGCTATTCTCCTGGCTCTTGTTTCTTGGTGGTATGAGGTCTCCATGTCTCTCTGCTCGATTCTCTCTTTTATGTCTCAAAAGAGATTAAGACATAACCTAATCTTGTGGATTGAGTTCTGCCTCATTAACATAACTGTCTCTAATCCTGCCTCATTAACACTATAGAGGCAGAATTTATAACACATAGGAAAATCACATCAGGTGACAAAATGGGGGACATTTACACAATACTGGGAATCATGGCCTAGTCAAGTTGACAGTTGTTTTTGGGGGACACAGTTCAATCCATGACAGACAACTCCTCATTTATCAGAAGTCCTGATGGTGTAGTGGTTGAGCACTTGGCTGCTAACCAAAAGGTCGATGGTTTGAACCCACCAGCTACTCCACAGGTGAAAGATGTGCCAGTCTGCTTCTGGAAGCCCTATGGGGCAGTTCTACTCTGCCCTATAGGGTTACTCTGAGTCGGAATCGACTCAATGGCAGTGGGTTTAGTTTTGGTTGTGGTTCTCATTTATCGGTGTTGAGCATACTCAAAGGGCTGTGAAGAAAACAGTTGTAAGACCGTGTCTAGGTTTAGTAGAGATAAGTGCTGTGATCAACTTGTGATGCCTGCTTGGGAGTAGGTTAGGAGACTAGGGGTGCTCATGCTCCATGTTTGCCATCTCAAATGTAGAGCTTTGTCTTCCATTTCAGTGTTGGATGTTAGAATGCTTTAGACTTTTCCTAGTCTTCCTGGGAAATTTCTGTACCACTGCTTACTTCTAATTAGCCTCCTTAAGCCTAGTTAAGCCATATGCCTACAATTGCTGCTCAGGTCACCTTAATCACTTCATCCTCAACTTCACCTCCAGGCAACCTTTCATTAAATAATTGAAAGCATTTGCTGGAAGAGTTGGGTTACTTGTATGAATCCTTCTTTACTTGTCTTCCCACTAAATCTGAGCTCACCTTTTATGAACGCATTACATTAATGCTATTTGTTTTATAGATTTGCTTAGTGTATGCCCTAAGGAGCACTCTTTCTCTGCCATCCTTGCCTGTCTTAGGTTGTGTAAGCCCCCAGAAGGCAAATATTATGTCTTTTTAAATTGCATTGTACAGTGCCATACACAAATGAGCAATTAATTCTCAAAACACTGACTGTGGGAGAAGGCACAAAGGAACTTGATGATATCTTAAATGATTAAAATGATGTCTTTAATGGATTAGTTATTCCCAATATTTTTTCTAATAAAAAACTGTCAGAAAAAATGAGATAATGTTCAAAGTATATCAAGTTTTTCTGAACTAAGGCAATGGTTAAATTAAAACTACTATTAAAAAATCAGTCTTAGGTGTTTCTGTTTATATCTACAAGCTGTTGTTGTTGGATGCCTCTATCAGGCTCCTTAAATTGTCCCCTTAAGGCCAGCAGTCTGAAGAATAACAGCAATGGCTGTGGAGAAGGCAAAAGTCCATACTTGGCCTGGGTCAGGGGTTGGCAAACTTCTGTCTGATAAGGGCCAGATAGGAAATATTTTCAGATCCCTGGGTCATGCGGTCACTCTCACAACCACGCGACTCTGTAGTGTAGAAGTAGCCGTAGATAATACGTGAACAAATGATCGTGGTCAAGTCCCAAGAAAACTTTATTTAGAAAAACAGTAGTGAGCCAGATTTGGTCTGTGGACTGTAGTTTGCTAACCCCTGATTTAGGTAATAAGACTAAATTTCACGGACTACTCCTGAATTGGTTCAAAAATATACTACTAATTTAAACCATTGGTGAGAAAGACATAATTTCAAGGTAAAAAATGTGAAAATAGTGTAATGACTTACGTTCACTTCATGTGTTTCCTGTTTGGATACCAAAAACAAACAAACCCAAACCTGTTGCCATTGAGTTGATTCCAGCTCATAGCAACCAAATAAGCATTAACGTAATGTGTTTATAAAAGGTGAGTCCGTATTTAGTGGGAAGGAAAATACAGGAATGTACAATCAAATGTAGATTCCATAGGGACAATTACTAGTCCCAAGTGTCCTAGGCACCTCCCTTTTTCAGATCCTAGCCACTAAATGCCCTCAGTCCAGACTTCTTCACTTAGTAACAGCTAGGTTTGGGGAATCCACTGAATCTCGCTGCACCTAACCTCATATTTCTTTTCTGTATGAAGTGGATTGTGGTACCTTCCCTACTTAACACAGTTGTTGTAATGGCCAAGCGATATACTTGTCAGAGACACCCTTTGTCACAGATTCCCGTTAAAAAAATTAAGCAATATTAAATTTGCTTGACCTTCTGTTCTCTCAAGTTGAGCACGGTTCTTGGTTGATTTGTTTATTTCTGGGCACCTTTTTTTGTTTTTGGTATTTATTTTTGGTGATGTTGAATATACAAATACTGTTTTTAAAATGACACATATGCCATAAATGTATTATTCTCCAGCGTTGCTTCACATTAGACTTACCTGCAGCATTAAAAAAAAAATCCTAGCATTAAAAAAAATGACCAAGGCATTAATATGTTTTTAAACTACCCGGGTCATCAGTTTTCTGCTGCTGTAACAAATTATTGACTTAAAACAACACAAATTTATTGTCTTACAGCTCTGTAGGTTAGAGGCTTGACATGGGTCTCATTGGACTACAGTCAAGGTGTTGGTGGCATTCTTTTCTGGCGGCTCTAGTGGAGAATCCGTTTCGTTGCCTTGGCCAGGCTCCAGAGACCACCTGCATTCCTGGATTCATTGCCCACTTGCTTCATCATCAAAGCTAGCATTAGCAGGTCACGTCTTTCTTACATTGCATCACCCTGCCCTTCTTCTGTGGTCACATCTCCTAGTGATATTCCCTCTTCCACATTTAAGGGCTCTTGTGATTACATCGCAGGAGAATGGCAATCTGCTACCATAGAGATTTACAGCTTTGGAAACTGTGTGGGGGCAGTTCTACCCTGTCCTGTAGGGTTGCTGTGAGGCAGTATTGACTCGACAGCAGTGGGTTTCGGTTGTGATTGCATTGGGCCCACCCAAATAATTCAGGATAATCCCCTAATTTAATATTAGCTGGTTAGCAAACTTAATTCCATCTGCAACTTTAAGTCCCTTGTGTTTTGTAACCTAACGTAGTCACAGTTTCTCAGGATTAAGGTGTAGACATCTTTGGGGGTTATTATTTTGGCACTACACTAGGTAATTACAGTTCTGAAAGGGGAAATGGTATTAACCCTAACTAAAACCAAAGCCCATTGCTGTTGAGTCGATTCTGACTCATAGCAACCCTACAGGACAGAGTAGATCTACCTCATAGGGTTTCCAGGGAGCGGCTGGTAGATTCAAACTACCAACCTTTTGGTTAGCAGCTGAGCTCTTAACCACTGCGCCACCAGGGCTCCTTCACCCTAACTGTTGTTGTTGTTTTTAGGTGCCATCGAGTCGGTTCTGACTCATAGCGACCCTACAGGACAGAGCAGAACTGCCCCATAGGATTTCCAAGGAACAGCTGGTGGATTTGAACTGCCGACCTTTTGGTTAGCAGCCAAGCTCTTAACCACTCACTCTAACTACATGGAAGCAAATCCATTCTCACTTGTGTTCTATTGATGGGTGGTGCATAGTATTTATTCCTTTATTGACTCACTCATTCTTTCTTTAAATATATATTGAGTTTCTCCTGTGTTCTGCATGTTGATGCTTGGGAGACAGTTGTAAAAAGTATGGCCAAGGTCTACCAAAAAACCCAAATCCATTGCTGTTGAGTTGATTCTGACTCATAGTGACCCTATAGGAAAGAGTAGAACTACCCCATAGGGTTTCCAAGGAGCAGTTGGTGGATTCGAACTGTTGACTTTTAGCAACTGTAGCTCTTAACCACTATGCCACCAGGGCTCCTCTAGCCAGGGTCTAGTAAGAGGAAAAATATATTTAAATAAAGAAAATGCAGGTGCCTTGTATCCTCATAGGAAGGGTCCTGTTACAGGTTGATTGTATCCCCCAAAGGATACGTTCACAGGTACCTAACTGCCGGTACTTTTGAATGTGAACTTATTTGGAAATAGCATCTTTGTAGATGTGAATAGTTAGGTTAACACGAGGTCATACTGGAGTAGGGGGGACCCTGCTCTGATAAGACTGATGTAAGAGGAGGAGAAGAGACTCAGAGACAGACAGACAGACACGAAGGGAAGATGGCCACGTGAAGACGGAGGTCGAGACTGTAGGTATGCTGCCATAAGCCAAAGAATACCTCGGGATGCCAGAAGCTGAGAGAGACAAGAAAGCATCGTCCCCTGACACTTCGGGAGACAGCGTGGCTATGCCGGCACCCTCAATTCTAACATCTAGCCTCCAGAGCTGTGCAACAATAAATTTCTGTTGTTTTAAGCCACGTTAAAACGATAACAATGATAAAACAAACACAAACAGCAGCTGAGTTGATTCCAACTCATGGCAACCCCATGTGTGTGTCAGAGTAGAACTGCGCTCCATATGGGTTTCAATGGCCGATGTTTTGGAAGTACATCACCAGAACTTTCTTCCAAGGCACCTCTGAGTGAACTCAAACCACCAGTCTTTTGGTTAGCAGCTGAATGTTTTAACCATTCGCACCATCCATAGACTCCTTAAGCCACATACTTTGTGGTAATTTGTTACAGTGGCCCTAAGATATTAATACAGGTGCTTCCTCAAAAAACTAGAAGTATTACCTTATAATCTAGCAGTCCCACTCCTAGGTATATACCTTAGAGATATAAGAGCAGTGATTTGACATGCATAGACATATGCACACCTGTGTTCATTGCAGCATTATTTACAGTAGCAAAAAAATAGAAACAACGTAAGCTCCTATCAATGGATGAATGGAAAACAGATAGCAGTCCTTACATACAGTGGAATACTATGCATCTATAAAGAATAATGAGGAGTCCACGAAACATGGATGAATCTGGAGGACATGATGCTGACTGAAATAAGTCAATCACAAAAAGACAAATATTGTATGGTCCCACTATTATAAAAAGTCAAGAATAGATATATACACAGAAAGCAAAGTTCTTTGATGGTTACCAGGGATGGGAGGGGGAAGAAGGGGGAATCATTTTCTAAATAGTAGACACTTTGTTACTTTTCATGACCGGAAAGGCAATCCCAAATATGGGTGAAGTCAACACAACTTGAACAAGGTAAGTAAAGACGCTAGAAGTACACGAGAAAAAGGGACAATTTTGGTAAAT
This sequence comes from Dugong dugon, assembly GCA_030035585.1. Taxonomy (NCBI): domain Eukaryota; kingdom Metazoa; phylum Chordata; class Mammalia; order Sirenia; family Dugongidae; genus Dugong; species Dugong dugon. Next base: position 10,947,845 of record CM057480.1, on the reverse strand, counting down.
GCAGTAATATATACAATTTTGCAACAACAGTAAAAACAATAAAAAATATGTGCATGGTTACATAGGTAGATTTGTATGCATATACGTGTATAGGAAGGCATATGTGAGTAAGTGTACATGCCTGTATAAGTGTGTCTGTAGGCATATGTATATACACATTTATGTGTGCTACATATATATCCACATATATAACCACACAGGGGGCATAGTTACAGAGGCTTCCTAGACATATCCATATAATGCACAGGATTGGTTTACTAGGTTAAAAGGTTTGGGAACATAGTCTCAGGGGACAACTTAGTCAATTGGCATAACATAACATCCTAGTTTGATGAGTAACATCTGAAGTGTTAAAAGTGGGTAACCATCTGAGGTACAACTGTTGGTCTCAACTGTTGGTCTCTACTTGTATAGAGCAAAGGAGAATGAAGGAAATCAAAGGCTGAGAGAACAAACTGATACATGAGACTGATAGCCCACATGAATCACAGCCTCTTCTAACCTGAGACCAAAAGAACTAGATGGTGCCTGGCTACCACTACTGACCGTTCTGACCAGGGACGCAATAGAAGGTCCCAGATAGAATGGCAAGAAAATGTAGAACAAAACTCAAATTCCTGAAAAAGACCAGACCTATTGGATCAATAGAGACTAGATGAACTCCTGAGACTATCTATCACCTTAAGATACCGTTTTAACTTGGAATTGAAGCTATTTCTCCAGGTCACCTTTCAGCCACATAATAGATTGGCTTATAAAATAAATAATATCACTCATGAGTAATGTGCTTCCTTAAACAATTAACTATATGAGACCAAATGGTCAGCATTTACCCAAAAGCAAAGATGAAAAGGCAAGGAGGGGAAGGCAAGCTAGATCAATGGAAACAGACCAAACAGAATGGAAATAAGGAGAATGCTGACACATTATAAAACTTGTAACCGATGGCACAGAACAATTTGTATAAAAATTGTTAAAAGGGAATCTAATTTGCTGTGTAAACTTTCACCTAAAGCACAATAAAATATTATTTAAAAACAAAACAAAACAAAACAAAACACAGCACAAGGCCTTTTCCAAATTTTGAGACTAGGTAAGGATTCCTGGAGGAAGTAATGGCAGGCATTAGGTAGGTATAGAATGTTTAATAATAATAACCTGAGTACCTCTTCCAGACACTTAATACATAATCATCAGTCTTTACTACAGCTTTGTATGATGAGTACTATTATTGCTATTTTGTAGATGCAGAAACTGAGTCTCATAAAAGTTAGGTAACAAAATAGATGCCCTTCTATGAAATAATATGCATGGTCCTATAGTAAGGCATGGAAACCCTGGTGGCGTAGTGGTTTAAGTGGTATAGCTGCTAACCAAAAGGTTGGTAGTTTGAATCCACCCGGTGCTTCTTGGAAACTATGGGGCAGTTCTACTCCGTCCTATAGGGTCGCTATAAGTCGGAATCAACTTGATGGCAATGTTTTTTTTTTTTTAATAGTAAAGCATTAGGATGGTTGTCCTTCATTTATACAGCAGGCTAATTTATTACTATCTTCCAAGTCCTGTTTTATTTCTGAAGAAAAAAGCAGAAGCTTGACCTTGCCTACCTGTGGTTATAGCCTGACGCTGCCCTGTAAGTGTTCAGCGTGGTGGTTCGTTTTCTGTCTGAACTAGGAGAGCACCATGTTCTCTGCGGCGGTGCAGTCAGTCTGTACTTTGTTGGGCATAACTGGACTCCCAACATGCAGACACTGTGTTGCCATTGGCAACACTGTAGTTCATCCAGCTCTTAAAGGAGATTGGATGTGAGGGTCTGGTGTCTGCTAGATCTCTGCAGTACAGGGCCATTGGTATCATGTCCTGGAGATTTCAGGACATGCTGCTCTCCTAAAGGATGAATAAGGGAGCACAGAACAAGTACTTGGTTCCTTCTTTCCACACTAGGCCTGACAGAGCCACATGGGGGCTTCCATCATGAATTTTTCCAGTGTGTCATTTGACTCTCAATTTCAGTAACTGGCTGTAGTTTCTCTCTGTGACGAGAATATAGACATACTTCTTATACCAGTCATTTCTCATCCATCATGTGGATAACTAACATTCCAGGCATTGATGGGCAACCTGTGATGTGTAAAACATTGGAATACATTGGACCCTTCAAGAGTTTCTTTGGGTTGTTGTGCTCTAGGCATTGATGCTTGATACATCATAGTAAATAGGAAGGCTAAGGTCTAATGAGAGGATAAAACAAAACCCAAAATAAACCAGTTACCACTGAGTCAGTTTTGATTCATGGCAACCCCATGTGTGCAGAGTAGAACTGTACTCTAGAATTTTCCAGCCTGTGACCTTTTTGGAAGCAGATCACCAAGTCTTTTTTCCAAAGCACCTCTGGATGGGTTCAAACTGCCAACGTTTTGGTTACTTGTTGAGCACTTAACCAGTTGCACTACCCAGGGACTCGTAGTGAGAGGATTGTTGTTTTTGTTAGATGGTGTCTAGTCGATTCCGACTCATAGCGACCCTGTGTACAACAGAATGGAATGCTGCCCGGTCCTGCGCCATCCTCACAATCGTTGTTATGCTTGAACCCAGTGTTGTAGGAAATGCAGGTGTCGTAGGACCTCTTAGGAAAGGGGCCTTAGCCCAGATTTCAAGAGCAGGTAAGGATTCCTGGAGGAAGTAATGCCCACTGCTGATGTAGGAACTAGGTAGATAGAGAATGTTGAATAATAATACTCTAAGTACCTGGTAAACCAAAATCAGACCCATTGCCGTCAAGTCGATTCTGACTCATAGTGACCAGATATTGAATACATTACCTTTAATTCTCACCACAACCTTGCATGGCAGGTACTATTACTACCATTTTGCAGTTGAGGAAACAGGTTCATAAGATTAAATCACTTTTAAGATCCCACAAGGAGATTGACAAAACTGGAATTGGGTTGGGATAGTATGCCTGTACTATCTAATACAGTGCTTGTTAGCCACATATGACTATTTAAATTTAAATTATTTAAATTTTTAAAAACTTAAAATGTCAGCTCCTTAGTCACACTAGCCACACTTCAAGTGCTCAGCACCCACATGTGGCTACTGTATTGGATAATGTAGATTATAGAACATTTTCTTCATTGTGGAATGTTCTGTTGGACGATTCTAGAAGCACTTATAGAAAATCTTGTCATGTTTGTGACAGGGTTGATACCAGTGAGTATCTAGAATATCAGAACCAGAGGCTGACTCTGCTTCATGATTGTTTTATGCCAGTAGCCTCTGTTCTAGCCTTACTGGTCACAAGATAGAATAATGCGAGTGTCAGAGACTTTGCCTCAACCTGTCCCACTGTTGACGCGAGGAGAGTGGGAGAAGATTCCTAGGGATTGTGTGGTTAGGATTTTCAGGGGACAACATGCCCCTCTGTATTGGATCTGCCTACAGGAGAATGCAGGCGGTGACCTCGACAGTGGGTTATTTTAGCAAAGTTAAGTACTGCTTCTCACCTCCACATCTATGGGCCAATAACCTGGTGGCGCAGTGGTTAAGAGCTGTGGCTGTTAACCAAAAGGTCAGCAGTTCAGAATCCACCAGCCACTCCTTGGAAACCCTATGAAGCAGTTGTACTCTGTGCTGTGGTCTCTATGAGTTGGAATCCATTTATTGGCGAAGGGTTTGGTTTGGTTTTGGTTTTATATATAGAGAGAGAGAGTGCATAATAAATTAGTCAAATTAGAAATGATTACTCTGCTTTAAGATAATTTTTAAAATTTTATTGTGATTATGTGTATATAACAAATATATCTATATAATATATATAACAAAAATTTGGCATTAGAATCATTTTTAAGTGCGCCATTCAGTGACATGGGGTTGTCATGAGTTGAAATCGACTTGACGACAACTAACAACGGCAAATTACATTCACTGTGTTGTGCAACCATCACCACTATCCATTTCGAGAAGTTTTTTATAAGATAGTTTTTGAAGTGATTTCTAAGTATCCATTTATAGATACACTAGTGATATGCTAGTAATGAGTCATTCTTATCTGTTCACTAATAGAGGTCCTTAAAGGGCTCTGACTGTTTCTCTTAGTGAAGGTTTACCTTTGCATAGTGCTCTCAACTTTACAAAGCTCTTTTATAAATTTTGTATGCTACCATCTTTAAAATCACGCAATAAGGAAGAATGGGCAAGTATTGTGATCTGCAGTGAACAGATGAGGGAAGTAAGGTGCTCAGATTCTTGTTATCGTGTGAAGTAGGTGAGCTGGGGTTGATTACACATCTGTGGGTTCCTAATCTTAGGATAAAGAAAACCTAATCTGTAATTATTCCTTTTTTTTACCCATTGTTTGTAAGGTTTAACTTCTAAACAATTATATAATGACGTTTTCCTGTTGCTGTCGAGTCGATTCTGACTCCTGACAACCCTATAGGACAGAGTAGAACTGCCTGTTCTTCTAAGGCTGTAAATCTTTACGGAAGCAGACTGCCACCTATTTCTCCCTCGTAGCGGCTGGGTGGGTTTTGGTTAGCAGCAGAGCACTTTAACCACTGTGCCACCAGGGCCCCTGTCACGTGATTTTACTCCTCTTAAAAAGATGTCAATTCATAAAGGATTCGAGTGACTCCAGTGGACAGTATGTGGACTCATTTAGTGCCTACACATCAATTTTTGTCTCAATATTGACACCATAGGTAACAATACTTGCTGTTTAATCAACTTAATAAGGGCTAAGAAGTAACCAAGTGTAGGCACCTAGAAATGGATCTGAGTTTGCTTATTGCTTGGAAACATTCACAGCTTCTGTCACTACACTGTTTCAGACTGTTAAAGTCAAACGGCTTTGTTATTGATGGTCTATGTAGCAGTTCAGTGTGGTAGATGCTAACAGATACCTAGAGTGAGCCGCCTTGCTCTAGTCTTCAAATAGAAATCAATGACTATTTTATTTGTTCAGCCCTGCCTCCAGTCCGTGGCTGCAGCCTCCATCATGAGGTGTCTGGAATGACTAATGATCTGTTGGAGGTATTAATGCCTCGTGTTTTGGAACTCTAATTATAGAAGCAGATTGGAGCCACGCTTTCAGAGTGGGTGTGAGATTGAAAGATATTTAAAAAGCAGGTGATTGGTCCAACACTTCCACTTCTCTCAATTTAACCATAAATCAATTGAGAATGATTTTTCCACTGTAATTTTTCATCGGTTTTGAACTTGGGTAATGAACATCCCTGTCCTGTGAGTGAAAGTGTGATTTTTCCTAGATCTTGTAGGAAAGAAGATGAAGATTTATGAAGGGGCTTGGAGGGAAATGTATTGCATTTCTTTTTAACCTCTGCTTTTTTTTGCCCCCTCCTTTCCTGTACGTCAACCCTGATAGTCTCAACTTTCATGCATGACATACAGTATTTGGGAAACGGAAAGACTCTGGTGTGTTGTGACCTGCTTTGCAGTGACCGTGTAATTATAAACAAGAGCTGATACTCTATAAAGTAGTACTGCGTTCCACACGGAGGCGAACATACGGAGAAGCAAAGCGCGTGTTTGCCTCAGCAGCATTGGTTTACTTACTGGCTGAATTTGGTGATTTCCAGTGTTTTTCCCTAAAATATGGAGCAGCTCAGGGTGTTGCTACAACCCAAGAAGCTGCTGTGAGGACTGTGAGAATCGTTCTGAGGAACCCTCGGTGAAGGGAAAGGCTTAAACTGGAATCATTTTGACAAAATTCCCTTCTCTAACTAGGACTGCAGCCTGCCCCCTGAGGGTAGTATAATATGTCTGTGCTGGATAAAAATGTGACTTTCGGGTAGTGGAGAAATGCAGGTTTTTTAAAAGTATTTATATAATATTTACTTTTTTAAGCATTTTATTATCTGGGAAATAGATTGGCAGCAAAAGGCTGATTAAAGTAGATTTCTTTACAGAAACTCAGTTGCAAAAAATGTTTCTGTTTACCTTTATACCATAGCACATGGAAAGTGACACCAGGTCTTTTAAGATACTCAGTTTCTCAGTACCTGCAAGACTGTTTGAAGCCCTGTGTATTAGAGCAACGTGTTACATTTACAGTCTATCTAGAATAGATATTAAAAGGTTTCTGTTATAGTCCTCCACCACCCATCTGTCAGTTTGTCCTACTGTGGTGACTTGTGTGTTGCCGTGATGCTGGAAGCTATGCCACTGGTATTTTAAATAGCAGCAAGGTTACCCATAGTGTATAGATTTCAGCAGAGCTTCCAGACTAGGAAGAAAGGTCTGGCAATCTACTTCTGAAAATTAGCCAGTGAAAACCCTATGGATCATGATAGAATATTGTCCAGTATAGTCCTGGAAGGCACTCAAAATTTACAGTGGCTTCAACAGTGTATTCGAACATCCCACCCATTGTGAAGATGGCATAGGACTAGATAATGTTTTGTTTTGTTGTACATGGGGCCACCAACTCAATGACAAGTAACATTACAATTCTGTGAATGTTTTGAAAGAGTGATTTCCTTCCTCCCTCTTTCCTCCTCCCTTCCTTCCTTCTTTTTAAAATATCTATTTATATTAGTTGATAACTATTGATCCATTATCATATACCAAACACTAAGGTAGTCCTAGGTAGCTGGACGGTGGGAGGGGAAGGTGATTTTGAACATAAACATGTTTCAGTCCTTGCCCTTAAAGGCCTTATGCTCTAGTGGAGCAGGTATAAATTGTTGTTGCAGATAACAGGATCTACTCTAAGTAGAAGTGTTTATTTGAGGGCATTTCCATGGCTGGCAGAGTCTTTGGAAGGGCCAGTGAACTAGGATCTAAAGCAGGCAGGAGAAATGCCCACTTGTTCTAGGGAAATCCCCACTGGTAATGCTTTACAACATTGGGCAGGATCTCTGCCAGAGTTGCTTTTCTCATTTTTGATATGGATACGGGCACAGAGAACCACTTAACTATTTTGAGAAAGACGAGATAATCAGTAGTAATTTATCCTCAGCCTCAGGGTCAGAGAAATGGTAGGGAAGGGTGGGGACTGTGGCAAACTATAGAGCATCTCCCCTGTGTAAAGGGGGCAGCTACTTCTCAGCTACACAATTCCATGAACAAATGTAAGTTCAGCGTTGCCAGAGCGTCTAATTTTTAGAGAAGCTAGGAACCTGTTATTTTATTGAAATTTTATGTCTTGAAAATTTGTCTCAAATTTTTTTTTTAACAAAGCAAACAAAAACCACCAAACAAAAACCTTTCATGCTTAATTCAGCCCATAGGCCTTTGTTGCTGTGTCTCTCTGTCTTTTGGATCCAGTGAGGCAGCCAGTCTGCAAAGCATGTTTTATCTGTCTGTGATCTCTGTGAGTGGCTACTTCTCTCCTTTTTCTGTCTTCAGGTTCTGGAATTTCCCTGACTCACAGTTCTCTAGCTGCTGATAACCACACTGTCACCTCCCTCTTAATCTCCATGACTCTCTCCTGTCACCTTCTCTCTGCTGTTCCTGTCACTTTTGCCCCGTTTCACTTACGGCCTTTTGTGCTTTCCTGAGAATGGCCAAACCTTTTGTAGACAGCACCAGCGAATTACAGAGCATCTCCATGTCTCGCCAGTGAAAGACCAATCATAGACTTTTGGGCTCAGTCTTAAAGTTCAACTCTTCTCAGCTTTGTTCAGGTTTTAGGTTTGTTGTTTCATTCAAGAGCTTCATTCCCCTTCTTGGTTCTTCATTCTGTGTACGCATGAAAGTACCAAAAAAAAAGAAAAAGTTGCTTTCAAGTCAATTCCAGCTAATGGTGATCCCATGTGTGTCAGAGTAGAACTGCGTTCCGTAGAGTGTTTGGTGGCTGGTTTTTTGGAAGTAGATTGCCAGGATTTTCTTCCAAGGCCGCTCGTGGTCGACTTGAACCTTCAACCTTTAGGTTAGCAGCCAAGTGTATTAACTTTTTATTCCATCCAAGGATTATATTTCTGAAGGCTGAGGTTTTGTTACGGCTATGTAAAATGATGACGAGACTGGGTCTCACATACTTGGGACGTGTTATCAGGAGGGACTAGTCCCTGGAGAAGGACATCATGCTTGGTAACGTAGAGGGTCAGGGAAAGAGAGGAAGACCCTCAATGGGAGAGATGGCCACAGGGGCTACAGCAATGGGCTCAAGCATAACAAGGAGTTTGTGAGGATGGCACAGGACCAGGCACGATTTCGTTCTGTTGTACATGGGGTTGCTGTGAGTTGAAACCGACTTGACAGCACCTGACAACCACAACAACAAAATGATGATAATGACTGTTATTATATAAATACTTACTGAGAGATTGATACTTACGTGAATCAACTAATTTGGTCTTGATGATAACCTTATGAGGTAGATACTATTGTTATCCTCAATCTAGAGATGAGGAGACCGAGACACTGAAAGGTGGAGTAATTTTTCAGTAAGTGACAGAGCTGAGATTCAGACTCAAGCAGTCTCATTTCTGATCTTCTGCTCTTAGTTACTGTTGTACACCAAACACTATGTGTCCTTCCATATGTACATAACCACCTTGGCCATTGGGTGGGCTTATGATGTGATCTCATCTGTTTCCTAAATTTGCCATCCCAAAGTGATCTTTCTTTTCCAGTAAACTGTTACCAATGAGAACATTTTAATTTGTACGCCTTTAAATTTAATTTTACTCCTTTTTGCCATTTCTTCTACTCTAGTATTGAGCTACTATTAGAATGTTTTATATATTTATTTTTTTATTTAACGACAGCTCCACTTTTATTTTTTTGTTTTTATTTTTTTTTAATACAAAGTTTTTTCTAATTGTACTTCAGGTGAAGGCTAACAGAACAAATAGTTTCTCATGAAACAGTAGTGCACATATTGTTTTCTGACATTGGTTAACAACCCCAAAACATGTCAACCCTCTCCCTTCTCAACCTTTTTTTTTTTTTTTTTTGGTGAAAATATACATAGCCAAAGATAAACTATTTAAAAAATTTCTACATGCACAGTTCAGTGACATCATCTATGCTCTTCCAGTTGTGCTGCTATTCTCACTTTAGATGAAGGCTTACAGAACAAAATAGTTTCTCATTTAACGGTTGGTACACATGTTGCCCTATGACAATGGTTAACAACCTCACAACACATCGACACTATCCTTACTCAACCTTGGGTTCCCTATCACCAGCTTTCCTGTCCCCTTCTGCCTTCTGGCCCTTGTCCCTGGACTGCTGTGCCTCATTAGTCTCATTTGGTTTTATGGGGCTGTCCACTCCCTGGCTGAATGGTGGACCTCAGGAATAACTTCACCACTGAGCTAAAAGGGTGTCTGGGGGCCATACTCTTGGGATTTCTCCAGTCACCTTTAGGCCAGTATATCTGGTATTTTATTTATTTATTTATTTATTTTATTGTACTTCAGGTGAAGGCTTACAGAGCAAATAGTTTCTCATGAAACAGAAGTACACATGTTGTTTTATGACAGTGGTTACCAACCCCACAACATGTCAACCCTCTAACTTCTCAACCTTTTTTTTTTTTTTTGGTGAAAATGCACATAGCCAAAGATACACCATTTAAAAAATTTCTGCATGCAAGGTTCAGTGACACTGACTACGCTCTTCGAATTGTGCTGTTATTCTTACTTAAGATGAAGGCTTACAGAACAAAATAGTTTCTCATTTAACAGTTACTACAAATGTTGCCCTATGACAATGGTTAACAATCTCACAACACATCGACAATATCCTTACTCAACCTTGGGTTCCCTATCACCAGCTTCCTTATCCCCTTCTGCTTTCTGGCCCTTGTCACTGGACTCCTGTACCTCGTTAGTCTCATTTGGTTTTACGGGGCTGTCCACTCCCAGACTGAACAGTGAACCTCAGAGGTAACTTCACCAGTGAGCTAAAAGGGTGTCTGGGGGCCATACTCTTGGGGTTTCTCCAGTCTCCTTTAGGCCAGTAAATCTGGTCTTTTTTTTTGTGTGTGTGAGTTAGAATTCTGCTCTACATCTTTCTCCAGCTCTGTCCAGAACCCTCTGTTGTGATCCTGGTCAGAGCAGTCAATGGTGGTAGCCGGGCACCATCTAGTTGTACTGGACTCAGTCCGGTGGAGGCCTTGGCAGCTGTGGACCATTAGTCCTTTGGACTAATCTTTTCCTTATATCCTGTTCTCTTCATTCTCTCTTGCTCCCGAAGGGATGAGACCAGTGGAGTATCTTAGATGGCTGCTCACAGGCTTTTAAGACCTCAGACACTACTCACCAAGGTAGAATGTAGAGCATTGTCTTTATAAGCTGTGTCATGCCAAATGAGCTAGATGTTCCCCGAGACCATGGTCCCCACAGCCCTCCGCCCAGCAATTCAGTCTGTCAGGGAGTTTGGATGTGCCTGTGGGGCTTCCATGACCTTTCCTTGTACAAGTTGTGCTAGTTTCTCCTGTAATGTGTACTGTCTCACCCTTCACACAAGATACCACTTATCTATTATCTATTTAATATTCCCCCACCCCCACCCCTCCCATCCCTGGTAACCAACAAAGATTGTTACATTTTCTGTGTGAACTTTTTCATAGGTTTTCACAATAGAGGTCTCAAACAATATTTGTCCTTTTGTGATTGACTTATTTCACTCAGCATAAGGTCCTCCAGTTTCATCAATGTTATGAGATGCTTCACAGATTCATTGTTGTTCTTTCTCATTGCATAGTACTCCATTGTGTGTATGTACCATAGTTTGTTTATCCATTCATCTGTTGATGGGCGTCTAGGTTGTTTCCATCCTTTTGCTATTGTGAACAATGCTGCCATGAACATAGGTGTGCGTATGTCTATTCGAGTGACGACTCTTATTTCTCTAGGATATATTCCTAGGAGTGGAATTGCTGGATCGAATGGTATGTCTGTTTCTAGCTTTCTGAGGAAGTGCCATATCCTTTTCCAAAATGGTTATATCATTTTCCATTGCTTTCAGCAGTGCATAAGTGTTCTGATCTCCCTGCAGCCCCTCCAACATTTGTTATTTCCAGTGTTTTTGATTCGTGCCAGTAATGCCGGGGTGAGATGGTATCTCATTGTGGTCTTAATTTGCATTTCTCTAATGGCTAGTGATCGCGAGCATTTCCTCATGTGTCTGTTGGCCATTTGAATGTCGTCTTTGGTGAAGTGTCTGTTCATTTCCTTTGCCCATTTTTTTATAGGATTATTTGTCTTTTTGTTGTAGAGGTGTTGGATTTTGAGATTAGACCTTTGTCTGACTTGTACTGTCCAAAAATTTTTTCCCAGTCTGTAGGTTCTCTTTTTACTCTTTTGGTGAAGTCTTTTGAAGAGCATAGGTGTTTGATTTTTAGAAGATCCCAGTTATTTAGCTTATCTATTAGGTTTTGTGCGTTGATGGTTGTGGTTTGTATCCTGTTAATGCCATGTATTAAGGCCTGTAGTGTTGGTCCTGTCTTCTCTTCTATGAACTTTATGGTTTTAGGCTTTGTATTCAGGTCTTTGATCCATTTTGAAGTACTTTTTGTTTATGTTGTGAGGTATGGGTCCTGTTTCATTTTTTTGCAAATGGTTACCCAGTTTTGCCAGCACCATTTGTTAAAAAGGCTGTCTTTTCCCCGTTTGATGGACTTTGGGCCCTTGTTGAAAATCAGGTGACCGTAGGTGGATGGATTTACATCCGGGTTCTCAATTCTGTTCCATTGGTCAATGTATCCGTTGTTGTACCAGTACCAGGCTGTTTTGACTACTGTAGCTGTATAGTAGGTTCTGAAGTCAGGTAGTGTGAGTCCTCCAACTTTATTCTTCTTCTTCAGTAGTGCTTTACTTATTTGGGGCTTCTTCCCTTTCCATATAAAGTTAATGATTAGTTTTTCCATCTCTTTGAAGAATGTTGTTGGTATTTGGATCGGGATTGCATTGTATTTGTAAATTGCTTTGGGTAGAATTGACATTTTCACAATGTTGAGTCTGCCTATCCATGAGCATGGTATGTTTTTCCATTTATGTAGATCCCTTTTGGTTTCATGCAGTAGTGTTTCGTAGTTTTCTTTGTATAAGTCTTTTACATCCCTGGTCAGATTTATTCCTAAGTATTTTATCTTTCTAGGGGCTATTGAAAATGGTATTGTTTTCCTGATTTCCTCTTCATCGTTCTCCTTACTGGTGTATAGGAATCCAACTGATTTTTGAATATTTATCTTGTATCCTGCTACTCTGCTGAATCTTTCTATTAGTTCCAGTAGATTTCTTGTGGAGTCTTTAGTGTTTTCTGTGTATAATATCATATCATCTGCAAACAGGGACAGTTTAACTTCTTCATTACCAATTTGGATGCCATTTATTTCTTTCTCTTGCCTTATTGCTTTAGCTAGAACTTCCAGCACAATGTTAAATAGGAGTGGTGATAAAGGGCATCCTTGTCTTGTTCCTGTTTTCAAGGGGAATGTTTTCAGCCTCTCTCCATTAGGAATGATGTTGGCCATTGGCTTTGCATAGATGCCCTTTATTATGTTGAGAAATTTCCCTTCGATACCTATTTGATTGAGAGTTTTTATCAGGAATGGGTGTTGGACTTTGTCAAATGCCTTTTCTGCATCAATTGAGATGATCATGTAATTCTTTTCTTTAGGTGGTAGATTACGTTGATTGATTTTCTAATGTTAAACCATCCTTGTATACCTGGTATGAATCCTACTTGATTGTGGTGTATTATTTTTTTGATATGATGCAGAATTCGATTGGCTAGAATTTTGTTGAGAATTCTTGCATCTGTATTCATGAGAGATATTGGTCTGTAATTTTCCTTTTTTGTGACGTCTTTGCCTGGTTTTGGTATCAGTGTTATGCAGGCTTCATAGAATGAATTTGGAAGTGTTGCTTCCTCTTCTGTGCTCTGAAATAGCTTGAGTAGTACTGGTACAAGCTCTTCTGTAGATGTTTTGTAGAATTCTCCAGTGAAGCCATCTGGGCCAGGGCTTTTTTCTGTTGGGATTTTTTTAATTACCTTTTCAGTCTCTTCTCTTGTTATGGGTCTGTTCAGATTTTCAACATCACTTTGTTGGGTCTGTTCAGATTTTCAACATCACTTTGTTGTATTTTGGGTAGGCCAGGTGTTTCTAGAAATTTATCCATTTCCTCTCTAGGTTTTCAAATTTGTTGGAGTATAGTTTTTCATAATATTCTGTTATAATCCTTTTTATTTTGGTTGGGTCTGTTGTAATGTCCCCCATTTCATTTCTTATTTGGGTTATTTGTGTCCTCTGCTGTTTTTCTTTTGTCAGTCTGGCCAGTGGTTTGTTGATTTTGTTGATTCTTTCAAAGAACCAACTTTTGGTTTTGTTGATTCTTTCTATTGTTTTTCTCTTCTCTATTTCATTTATTTCTGCTCTGATCTTTACTATTTCCTTTCTTCTTGTGGTTGTGGGTTTTTTTTTTTTGCTGTTCTCTTTCTATTTGTTTGAGTTCTGTAGTTAATGTTTTGAGTTTGTCCCTTTCTTCTCTTTTGATATGTGCATCTATTGCTATAAATTGTCCTCTGAGGACTGCCTTTGCTGTGTCCCAAACGTTTTGGTATGATGTGTTTTCATTCTCATTTGATTCTAGGAATTTTTTTGTTCCATCTCTGATTTCTTCTATTATCCACTGATGTGTAAGCAGGGTATATTCAGTTTCCACGTAGCTGATTTTTTTCCTTGCTCTTTCTAGTGTTAATTTCTACCTTGATGGCATTGTGGTCAGAGAAGATAGTTTGAATTATCTGAACGTTTTGGATCTCGTTGAAGATTGCTCTGTGGCCTAAGATGTGGTCTATTCTGGAGAACGTTCCATGTGCATTGGAAAAGAACGTGTACTTTGCATCGGTTGGATGGAGTGTTCTATATATGTCTATGAGGTCAAGTTGGCTGATTGTGCCGTTTAGGTCTTCTGCATCTTTGCTGAGTTTCTTCTTAGTTGTTCTGTCCTTTACTGAGAGTGGTGGAACTATTATTGTGGAACTGTCAGTTTCTCTTTTCAGTGTTGTTAGAGTTTGTTTTATGTATTTTGGAGCCCTGTCATTGGGTGCGTAGATATTTATTATGGTTATGTCTTCATGATGGATCATCCCCTTAATCATTATATAGTGTCCTTCTTTGTCTTTTATGGTAGATTTTGTTTTAAAGTCTATTTTATCTGAGATTAGAATTGCCACTCCTGCTCTTTTTTGCTATTTGTTAGCTTGATATATTTTTTTCCAACCTTTGACTTTTAATAATTTCACATCTTTGTTTCTAAGGTGTGTCTCTTGTAGACAGCATATTGATGGATCCTGTTTTCTTATCCAATCTGTCAGTCTCTGTCTCTTTATTGGGTGCATTGAGTCCATTTACATTCAGTGTAATTATTGATAGATGGAAGTTTGTTGCTGTCATTTTGTAGTGCTTTTTTTTTTGTGGTGGTGACGTTTTCTTTGTTCTTCTTACTCTCTTGGGCTGAGTTACTTCTGTTTGTGGATTTTTTTTTTTCATTTCTTTTGTTTTTGTAGGTTTTGTTTTTGCTGAGACTTTATGTTTTTCCTCTTTATTTTTATGAGTTGGTTTGTTAACTTTCTTTGTGGTTACCATGAATTTTACCCTTATCTTTCTAAGTTTGAAGCAGTCTACCATTACTTGGTATCGCCTTGCCTTCCTCTCCATTAGAAGGTTCTATACCTATGCCGCTTCTTCCCTCTTTTATTGTTTTGATGTTGTTGTCATTTACTGAGTAACTGCTCTGATTCCCTGTTGTATTTCTTTTGGTTTTGCATAGTCCTCGAGAGGTCATTTCCTAGAATGGTATCTGGCTGGTATGATTCTGCGTCCTAGGTTCTGCCTTTGAGCTGAAGCTGTTTGTCCTCAGATCGAAGAACTCCCTTTAATAATTCTTGTAAGTTTGGTTTGACTTTTGCATATTCCCTTAATTTCTGTTTATCTGGAAATGACCTAATTTCACCGTGAAATTTGAACGAGAGTTTTGCAGGATATATTATTCTTGGCTGACTGTTTTTCTCTTTCAAGATTTTATATATGTCATCCCATTGCCTTCTTGCCTGCATGGTTTCCGCCAAATAATCTGAGCTTAGTCTTATTGTTTCTCCTCTGTATGTGACTTCTTGTTTTTCATGAGCTGCTCTCAGGATTCTTTGTTTGTCTTTGGTTTTGGCAAGTGTGAATATGATATGCCTTGGTGATTTTCTTTTGGGCTGTCTTCTATATGGGGTTCGTTGAGCTTCTTGGATGGCCCGCTTTTCATCTTTTATGATGTTGGGGACTTTTTCTGTCAGCAGTTCCTCAGTGATCCTTTTTGTGTTTTCTGTTTTCTCCCCCTGTTCTGGAATTCCAATCACTTACAGATTTTTGCTTTTGATTGTGTCCCACATAACTCTCAGGGTCTCTTCATTTTTCTTTGTTCTTTTTTCTGAGGTTTCCTGAAACAGAGTTGTATCCAAGTGTTTGTCTTCAATTCCACTGATCCTGTCTTCCACCGTTTCAAATCTGCTTCTCCGCCCTTCTGTGACGTCGTCATTTCTGAAATCTTGTTGTTTATCTTTTGCATTTCTAATTGTTGTCTTTGTATAATTTCTAGTTGTGAATTTATTTTGGCATTTTGTTCCTGCATTATTTTCCTGAATTCTTCTAATTTTTTGTCTGTATTTTCCATGAATTTGTCTATTTTTTCCTCATGTTTGTCAGCTTTTTGCCTCAGTTCTTGGAGAATTCTGAGTATTAGAGATTTGAATTCCCTGTCAGGTAGTTCTAGCGCATTTTCTTCCAGAGGCGAGTCATCTGGTGTTATATTTTGGACGCCTACTGGAACCATCCTCTCCTGTTTTTGTAAATGTTTTGTTATTGTCTGCTGTCTTCGGGGCATTCAGTAGTTATTTTTCTCATTTATTGATTGTAGATTTGTTTGTTTTGTCCCTTTTTAAAAAAAAATATTTGTGCCTGAGCAGGCAAACTGTGTGTTCTTTGTTGTTTGCTTGTCTGTTGGCACAATACTTTTTGCCTCCTTCTTCAACTGGCAGGGTCAGTCACTCAGATATGGTATGGCAGGGGAGGTCTAGCTGAAGAGGAGTTACTGGGACGGGTTGTTTGTGGCACTTACTACAGCCACCAGAGCGGGTCAGTAATCAGGGCAGGGCAGGTTCCAGTAGGCCGTGCCTGTGATGCTTGGTGGTGGGATGTCAAGCGCATGGTTCAGGTAGTCAGGATGCAGCGGGGTGATTGTTATTGGCGGAGCTAAGATGGATATGGGAGAGAGGAGAGAGAAACAGGAGCCAAAAACATACAAACAAAAAAGAATGCTAGGGGAGCTTGCTGTTGGATTGTGGAGATGAGAGACTGTGAAATGGAGGAAAAGAGAAAGGGGAGGAGGAAGAAAAGAAAAGAATGAATAAATAAGAATCAGAAAGTTTAAAGAACCGGAAAGTTCCCAGGGATCCCACCAGTGCAGCTCTGAGGTCTGGGGAAGTCGCTCTCAGGTGTTGCAGTACAGCCTGGCTAGAAGGCGTTGAGGTATACAATGCCAAGTATTCAGGGAAGAGAAAGAGAAGGAAGATAAAGAGAGACGAGAAATTGAGCGATTAAGAAAGACAAGAAGGGAAAAGAGGAAAAAGAAAACAATACAAATTAAAAAAAAACAAAAACAAAAACAAGAAAGGCCCCCAAAGAAACAGGGGAAAGAAAAAAAAAAAAACCAACGTTAAAAGAAATGCACTCAGGGATCCCTCTGCACATCTGTGGAAGCTGAAGGGGAGTCTCCCTGCCACACAGCTCAGCCTGGCCAGAAAGGGCTCCCAACTCAAGAAAAGGAAAAGAAAACAAACAAACAATTCAAAACAAACAAACAAACAAAAGCCCCAGGATCCCACCAGTGTGGTAGCCCAAACCAGGAAGCAGCACCACACTCGAACGGAGCTCCTCCACCCCTCAGGAAGAAGGAAAGTTGGTGCACGTCGCCTGGTACTTGAGCAAAGGGAGGGGGAGGTGGTGAGAGGTAAGTAAGAAATCAAAAGAAGCAGAAAAAAAAAAAAAAGCAATACTAGCAGCCAACAAATGGCACTCAGAGAGCCAGCTAGTGCGGGGTGGTGTTTCTGGACAAGAGACTGTGTCCGTGGGAAGCAGAGGGGGCTGAGTATGGGTGAAGAAGTGTAGAGAGTGGGAAAGTGTGTATCACAAATCACCGGAGCTCTGCAACCCCTCAGGAAGAAGCAAAGATGGCACACGGAGTGAGGTACTCGAGCGAAAAGAGGGGGAAGTCGGGAGAGGCAAGGAAGAAATAAAAAGCGGAAAAAAAGCAACACCAGCAGCCAACAAATGGCACTCAGAGAGCCACCTGTTCGGGTGTGTGAAATCCAAGCAGCCGCTGTTTCCTGGTCAAGAGACTGTGGCCGCGGGAAGGAGGGGAGGCCGAGTCGGGGTGAAGAAGTGTGGGGGGTGGGAACGTGGATATTGCCAATTACCGGTTGTTTTGTCTCCCGCTGGAAGCTCCGTGAGGCTGCTTTCTTGTACCCCCGTCTGCAGGTCTACGATTGGAGTCCAATATGGCGGATCTGCGCTGCATTAGCTGGTAGGGGACCTCTGCATGAATCTCTCCTTGCTCTCCGTTCTCTGTCAGTTTTCTCACTCCATTTGGTGCTTGGCTGAGTTCTTTATCTCTTCATTTGATGTTTTAGGGTTTCAGGATTGTTGTATTCTCTGTTCGGCTTAGTTTTTCGGATCTTTGCTGTGGAGGGACGGCATGGTGCTTCTGCCTAGAGTGCCATTTTGCCGGAACTCCCTGGTCTTTTTTTTGTGAGTTAGAATTTTTTTGTACATCCTTTTCCAGCTTTGTCCAGAATCCTCTGTTGTGATCCTGGTCAGAGCAGTCAGTGGTGGTAGTCAGGCACCATCTAGCTGTACTGGACTCAGTCTGGTGGAGGCCTTTGTATCTGTGGTCCATTAGTCCTTTGTACTAATCTTTTCCTTGTATCCTATTATTTTATTTTATTTTTCATGTTGCACGTGTGTTCTGTGTTGTATTTGAAAGAAAACTGGACTTGAGAACAAATCATCAGCATCTCAGCCAAAACACTTACCATCTCTGCGAATTATCATTTAGTCTTTCCTCATCTGTGAAATGGGAATGCTGATTATGATGATCAGATGGTGAATATGATCATCAAGATGATGAATGATTAACTGATTGCCTTCCCAACTGAATGGAGTGCAGGGACCGATACCTCAGAGTGGATCAGGGATCAGAAAACTATGGCCCACCAGCCAGATCTGGCCCTTCACCTGTTTTTGTAAATAAAGTTTTATTGGAACACAGGTACGCCCATTGTTTATGTATTGTGTATGGCTACTTTCACACTACAGTGGAAGTGCTGGATGATTGTGACAGAGACTGTATGTCCACACAGCCTAAAATATTTATTATCTGGCCCCTTACAGAAAAAGTTGTCTGACTCCTGGTCTAGAAGGCCATCAAATATATGTTTCTATTTAAGCAAGTTTAGGAATTTTGCCTTAAAGGGATATAAGGCTGCCTTTAAAAACTTTGTACTTTACACAGCAACGAGAAAATCCCCAAGGAGAGCGTAACCCAACTCAGCTGCTGAGAGAGAGGTGTACCATTTATCTTTTCACTCTTGAAATGCTACCTACGGAGCCTCTGCTGGCGGAGGTCATTATGCAAACACAGATTCATCTCTCTGTAGTATTGCATGGAAAGCATTTGCACAAATGTAAATTGTATTAAGGCTTGAATATAATGTATATGCTTTAGTCACGTTATGAAATTGTTCAGTCATCTGGATGTCTTTCACGCTGTTTACCAGGAAATGTGAAATAGGGAATTGAGCAATTTTCTCGTCAGTTTGATCAATGTAGACTGGCAACCTGGATGCCTTTAGTTTTTCTAAAAAAATCATTTTTTTTCTCAGTTGTAGGAATGTATTTATTTTTTACTGACTTACCCAGTTGATTACTCCAGTTTTCTTATCTGTTTTACCATCGAAGACTTGCCTGTTAGAATTTTGCACGTGGTCGGTACAATTGAGGTCTGTTCCTAAAGTGCAAGCCTTTTCAGTGTAGGATTCATGTTTGTTTATCCATCTATTCACTTGGTCCTTTTGGTCTGTAGCCTAAATTGTTCAAATTTTACCTTTGAATCAATCAAGTACCGTTGTAGAATCGCAAAAGGAGAGGAGGAGAGAGACTGGAATAGAAGACCAAGAACTGAAGAATTTGGGGAAATGGCGTCCTACTCACAAAGAAATGTGAGGGAAGGGCCTTGGAGGAGACATGAGGGTGCTGGAGACCATGAACAGAAGCTTTGGGAGTAGTTCCGTAGTGTATGAGAGGAGGCAGAAGCAGCCAGTGGTTTAGAAGGAATCATCACTGGGAGAGAAGTATTCATTGGACTCTCAAACATGAATGAAGGAGAGGGAATGTTTTAAGGAGGTTTAATGGCCAGTAAAGCTATTTTCAAGAATGGCCAATATAGAAAAATAAAACTGGCTCTGAGTTTAAACATTGTCCTGATTTGAAGGGAATAGCGGGAGGGATCTTGAGCTGGTTCCATCTAGTCCCACCTTGGTTACCTGGGAGAATTTTCTCATCATGCTACCACTTCCTTCTGTAGGTAGTCAAGAGCTCTCCTATTTCCAGGAGATTTATGAATGTCCTAAAAAAAAAAAAAAAAAAACAAAAACCAAACCTGATGCCATCAAGTCATTTCCAACACATAGCGACCTATCCTGGTCATTAGCAAAGACTTGTGCATGTGGAGTGGGGAAAGGGACAGGAGCAAGGTCTTAGGACACAGACATGTGTCACGTTTGAGTGGACATCGGCAAGTACTATGGCCGTGTTGGTCTCTGTGGGTTGATGATCCTTGGTGGTATCCATGAAAATACGGCTGAATGATGTCATGTCCTTAAGCCTCAGCTTGTGGCCATGGATTGTACTTGCTTTAGGGAAAGATCCTGGTCTTTAGGTCTTATATTTTTCTATTTTAAAGCTCCTCTCCTTTCTTCTTTTCTTGCTCATTTATACAAATAATTTGTACATTTTGAAGAGTGGCTTTTGAACTTAATAATAAAGTATTTTCACAGTTTTTGTTTTCTGATTTCACAAAGTGTGACTCATACTCACATTAGCCCATTGGGGTTGTGATGAAGGAATTTCTTGGGGAGAAAAATACTTTGCAGTAGTGTAATCTGCCAAAGGTGGTTATTAGATTTGGTGAATCAGCATTTATTGGTGACTTCTGTCATTGAAGATGGAGGAATCCATGCCTTAGGACCGAGATTCAGGGAGCATTCTGGAGGGTTTTTATTTGTTGGTTGGTTGGTTGGTTTTTTTCAGAGTTAGACATGGGTCAGAGCATACTAGAACATTATAAATGATGGGGAAAGACAACACACAGTTCTAGGTCCTGGCACTAAGAGCTCAGAAGGCATCTGTCCCGATTAAAGCCGAGAACATCGAACTAACACAGGAAGCAGTGTGTTAACCAGTGTCCATTGGGTCAGATCCTAAGGAGTGAGATGGAAAGAGGTTGTTGGATGTCACAGGCCAGAGGATAGAGAGAAATTCTTGCGGAGAAAGTTTTGCAAATGGTTGACGTCTTTCAAAGCCCAGGCTTCCTATGCGTGACCTCTTCAATCAAAGAGACTTTCAAAGATTTGATGAATGTATGCCAGAGGAAGTAAGAGTTAACTTGTGTCTTGAAGAAAATACAGGTTAGCTGGCAGCTTAGAGGGACTTTGAGGTCATTCTAATTAAGAGAATTTACCTGAACATGGATGGAGATGGTATAAGCCTGGCAAGTCCTGAAGGCTCTTAGCAAACCGACATATTAAAATCAGTGCATTCCTGGAGTTGGTCTGTGTTCTGAGGCTCTCGATGCAGCCTGGATTGTGTTTCTTGTATGTTTCCTTGAGTATAAGTATGTAAACTATTTACCAAGTTGGGTTATAAACTTGAATGTAGGCTCAGCCTACATTCTTTTATTTCGTAATGCAGATCCCAGTGGTGGAATTAGAGCCCTTTTGGTAGTTTTTTTGAAAAGCTGTTATTTTTATTTTGACCTACATCTGCCTTCTACAAGCTTTATTCATGCTATGGCAAAATCTTTGCATATGTCCCAGGGGATGAGCCACAGTTATTAAACCAAGCAAGATAATCCCACTGCATTCAGGTGAGCACATCAGCCAGTTTTGGTCAATGAAACATCAGGTGAGTTCACCTGTTGGGGCCAAGGGATGGGAATGTGCATGTAGAGGCAAGGGTTGGCTCTAGAAATGATCTTGCTTCATGATTAAAAGACAGATGTCAAGGAAGTCTGTCCTCTTCCTTCATGGCATATGGTGTGTGAAAGTCCTATGTGGAGCCATTGCAACCATTTTGTGACCATGAGGCAAAGACCCCACTATCCATACCAAGTTAGCCAACATTCCGAGGATGGTGGATTCAAAGCAAGAAAGAGCAGGGCCTCGTAATAACTTCGTTAAGCCCCTATGCTGAGTCTTCAGGCTTCTCGTTATGTGAGATAATTGTCTCTGTGTTCCCTCAGAGTCAGCAGATGGGTGTCTGTGACTCATAGGAAAACATATCTGATATAGTCAGCTGGTCCAGAGTTTCTCAAACCTGAATGTGCTTACAGATCACCTGGGGGCACTTGTTAAAATGCAGATCCTGATCTAGTAGGTCTGGATGGGACCCAGGATTCTGCTTTTGTAACAAGTTCCCAGGTGATACTGATGTTGCTGGTCCTCCTGGTTTTGGTAGAGTTTTAACAAAATATTTTAATTCTTTGTTTTCTTTTCCTTACGTAAACAAAAAGCTCCTCTTGACCTACATCAGTTCAAATTTTGATGTGCGCACGAATTATTTGGGGGTTGTTAAAGTGCAGATTTTGGTTGAGCAGTGCTGGCTGTGGTAGGGGCCTAAGATTCTGCATTTCCCACAGGCTTCCAGGTGATGCTGATACTGCTGGTCTGGAGACTATACTTTGAGTAGAAACGGCCGAGATGAAGGGAGGAGGAGTTTGATAGCAAAAAAGGGCTGGAGTTTTGCCATCAGAAAGGCCTGGGTGATTTTTTTATTTTGTGCTTTAGGTGAAAGTTCCCAGCTCAAGTTAATTTCTCATACAAAAATTTCTACACGTATAGTTTTGTGACATCGGTTGCAATCCCCACAATGTGACAGCACTCTCCCCCTTTCCACCCTCAGTTCCCTGTGTCTCTTTAACAGGTTCCTGTCCCTTCCTGCCTTCTCAACCTGTCTCTGGACAAGAGCTGCCCATTTGGTCTCGTGTATCTGACTGAACTAAGAAGCACACTCTTCACGTGTGTTATTTTTTGTTTTATAGTCCTGTCTAATCTTTGTCTGAAGAGTGGGCTTCAGGAATGGTTTCAATTCTGAGCTAACAGAGCATCTGGGGACCATAGTTTTGGGGATTCATCTAGTCTCTGTCAGACCCTTAATAAGTCTGGTCTTTTTACGTGAATTTGAGTTCTGCTCCACACTTTTCTGCTGCTCTGTCCAGGACTCTCTGTTGTGTTCCTGGTCAGGATAATTATTGGTGGTGGCCGGGCACCATACAGTTCTTCTGGTCTCAGGCTGGTGGGGCCTCTGGTTTATGTGGACCTTTAGTCTCTTGGGCTAATATTTTCCTTGTGTCTTTGGTTTTCTTCATTCTCCTTTGCTGCAAGTGGGATGGAACCAATTGATGCAACTTACATGACCACTTTCAAGCTTTAAGACCTCAGATGCCACTCACCAATGTGGGATGCACAACATTTTCTAAATAAGCTTTGTTATGCCAGCTGACCTAGATGTCCCCTGACAGCATGGTCCCCAGGCCTGGGTGCTTTGAATTCTAGCTCTGAAGCTTATGGACTCTATGACTTGTACAAGTGTTAAAGCTCTTTGAGCTTTGTTTCTTTCTCTGAAAAATGGGGATAATGAGACTGCCTTCAGGTGTCATTGTAATAGATACGTTGTCCCACTGCATCCATCTTGTTCACTGCGCTATACTAGTGCTTAGCACAATACCTGACACATCACAACTGCCCTGTAAACACTGATTGAATGAATTATCGCATGACCAGATAAATAGGGTTGAATATGGACATTACAATGTAAGCAGAATAGGCAGCAGAGTTATTTATTACTTTTTAATAAATGCTAGTTACTTCCGCATCTCCTCTCTTTCCCTCTGAAACTAAAAGCCGAATTTGGATGCATGTCTCAAACTTCTGAAGCAACAACATATAAAACAGGTTCTCTCCTTGTGGCTCCTTAGTGAGATAACCGTTACACTCTAGAGAATAGAAGTTTGATGGGTAGATGAGAGAGCCGTTTCATAACGTTGTTGTTGCACACAGATGGACATGGGTAAATAAGGCAACCACTTCTCACAGATTGATCATCTGAATGTATGTAAGTATTTTATCTGCTGCTGGAACACTGGGGGATGTAATATTAAGAAAATTTGAAGCTTTTTGGAGATCCTTTGGGTTCAGAAGAGACTAGAACCAAACACACAACTGCTGTCAGGGTTAAGAATTTGCCAAGTCTGAATCACCTATTCAGAGGTACCCCCGCTGCCCAAAATAAGAAAATTAACTTCAGTTTAACAAACTTGATCTTTTCAATGTGCAATAGTTCTGAGAACTGAGAGTTCACATTAATTTGCATATTAGCGTGATTAATTAGACTGCTTTCCTCACGTTCAATTAGGTAACGGTATTTACTAAGTACCATCTCCGTGCCAGGAACTGAAGTAAATGCTGGAGAGGTGGGGTGTGGAAGGCAGAGCCTTATTTCACGGGGAATCAGGGAGATAGAGAAAAACAGGCAAACAGACCAAGGGCTGTTTGACTGGTTTTCAGAAGTGCATTCACTGAGCCGAGCTGTCATTTATTGATTAAACGGATTTGAAACCAGTTCTGGTGGATACTTAGAATGCTGAGTATAAAGAATCAGTCTTCTCTTAAGAGTGTGGAAAGTTTAAAACACAATCTTAATTTTAAGCTTATGATGGCAGGTCTTTTTGCTGTTTGTTTTGCTCTATATTCAGAACTTTTAACACTGTCAGGTACATGGTAGGTGCTTAATAAAATTTGTTGAATGATGAAACACTCATCCACTATGCAAGAATGTACAGTGTACTTTTAGTGAATTCTTGTGAATGATGACTGAGGACTTACAGATCTGTGTACTCCCAGGACTAATGTATTGTCATTTCTCTGTTATATGTAACCAGTGTATAGGTTCTAGCCATAATTAATTAGGGTAAAGAGAAGAAACACCCACAGCTATGAAGCTATTTTTGCCCATCTCATGCTAAAGCATTTAAACAGGTGCATCAACTAATTAGCAGTAAATAGCTATATTGACAGTTTTCTTCTTGACTTAGGTGCATTTTGATTTTTGTAGTAACCGCCACCATCTTTAGTGGCAGGTAACATTTTAAATTGTATATTGAAGTTGACAATATATTGTGTTTGTGCTTTCGTTTTGCTCCCAAAGCTGATTATTATTGAGTTTGTGCTTTTTTAGCTTTACTGTTTTACAAACCTTGGTGAGGTCACAGCTGTTCTCAACTTCGTAAGAATAGAATTGTCAACAGAGCTGTCACCTGCTAATTTGCTCTAGTCCCTACGTTACAGGCACTTATTGCCCAAAGCAGGAGGTAACATAATATCAATTGCAAACACATCTGATCTAAAAATAAAAAAGGAGGAAGAGCATCTAGGTTAACGTGAATTCTGGGAGGCATGCAGTTAAGTAGGCTATGTGACTAGCAGGCCACTATGATTATGATTACAGTTATTCCAGGAGGGAGGCAGAGAAGGTTTCATTATGTAGTATAGTAAGGAAGAGTCATACTTTGGGCCGGAATTTGACTGATGTGGTATCAGTGTCCACACCAGCAGATCAGTCTTCTGATTATGAGAATAGAGTCTCATCAAGTCTTAGGCAAGAAATGTTGGACAATTACTGAATTAATGGTGATGAGTGAATGAGCTCATGAAGTGGTGGGGTAGTCAGATAGAAGGAAGGACTGCCATCAATTCCCAAAACAGCCAGCCATACTGAGATGAGGCGTACTTAGAAAGGTAAAGGGCATCCATTGAAGTATTATCAGTGTTATCCCTTTGTGCTTCCTTTTTCATAGCCGTGGTAGAGTAGGAGAGGGACATAAACCAAAAACTCTGATGCAACACATTTTCTTGGTGTCCTAGGGTGGTAATCATTCTAGCGATATTATCCCAGGAAACCAGTCTTTCTTTTCTCATTAGGAAAAAAAAAAAAAAAATGAAAGTGAGAAATAACTGCTCTTACCATTGAATAGGTGAAGGAGTCTGAGCGGAATGACCTCTCAGGTGTGTGTGAGAACCAGTGTGTGTCCAGGAGTGAAGCAGTGGAGTGTGAAGTAGTGATCTGTGCTGCACCTGGGAGGCCAAGGTGGAGGCTGAAGGGGCCGACTGTACTGAAACCCAAACCTACTACTTTATTGAAAGTAGATGCAAAAAACAGCACAAGAAAGCAACCATGGGCATGAGACCAGTTGATGGAAGAAAGGGCACATGGCTCTAGTCAAATGGAGCCAGCTCATCGCCTTGCACAGGATTCAAATGTGTGAAATGTTAAGAGGAAGAGGTAAGGGGGAAGAGAGGGAGGGCTCTGCCTCTTAACTAGCTGTGTATCTGTCACTGGACAAGGCATAGATTCCCCTCTAGTTCCCAGTCCTTTTCTGTTAAGTGAGACAGATGGACTAAATAAGGCATTTTCACGCTGTCATTTGTTGGTTTCAGAAACAGCCTTTTCTGGGAGTAAATTTGGTCCAAAAGTGGCTGAAAACCAGGCATCCAAAGATGACCTCAGGGCTAACCAATTAGAATTCTCTGACTCATATTATCTCTCTAATAGTGAGAGACTGACAATGAGAAAAAAGGAATACTTCCATATTATGTTCCTAAGTATTACACTTGCTTAGTAATCGGTATGTAGCATGATTTGATTATTTGCAATTAACACTTGTACAAAGTCTTGTTAATGTCTTGCACGTGTTATCTGGAATAGGAGTCCCTGAGTTCAGTTTGACTCACTGGATCATCTAGCTTCTGTAATGGTGTCTCGGACAAAATGGAAATTGGGTTAAGGTCCAGGAAGGAATTGCTATACAAGTGATGTCCCCAATAAGTGATCTGTTACATGAATGATCTTAGTTGAGACAGGTTTGAACTCAGTGCTGGTGTTAGACTTTGATTTGGTAACATGGGGACCTTGGCTCTTTTCCTCTAGCCCTGTAAGATGGTTTAATAGAGTGACAACCATGGAGGCCAGAGTTTTGTAGACTGACAGGGAAGATGAGATGAATCTGCACAGAGGTCAGTTCCAGGAAGGAGTGGTAAAGAAGAAGATAGAGAAGACTATAAGAGGGAGAGAAGAAAGGACAGGGTGATGGTAGAGGTGCTGCTTAATTCCTGTGGAGCTGATTTTAGGGCAACTTGATGACTATGCCTGAGTAGGAAAGGAGAGAGAGGGAGAGAGGAGTCTGTAGGGCAGGCGAAAGTCAGACATGGACCAGAAACCCTTTTCTATATATTCAGAATGCTGGCCCCACTGTTTGAATCCCAGATTTTCTGGATGGTCGTTCAGCCTTCTAGATTCAGTGAAGGTTACAGTATAAACCTCATCCCAACTCATTCATTATGAAGAGGAGCTTTTTTGGAAAAGCCTTCAGACAGCGAGGCTTCAAATGACCAGAATAATCTAATCGCATCTCTGTTATTTTATTTATCTTTGCCAATATTATTATTAGAGAAAACTGATTTTTTTTTTTTTTTAGATTCTAAACTGTGGTAGACAATTTATTTTTCATTTTCTGGCAAGCAGCAGCTGACTGTTTTGGTAAATTGTTTGACAACAGACATTGTGGGACCTTTTTCCTCTTCAAAGAACCGATGATACTGAGGAATGAGTAAAAAAGCAACTGGCATGCATGTTGACTTTATAAAGCGTAATCCGATAAGTGGCTGCCACCACACAGTAAGACCCACCGTAGAGTCGTCCTTTGCTCTCCTAGCCCTCAGCGACTTGGATTTGCAGTTGACTGCTGCTCATTCGCCTGGCAATTTCAGAGTAGGTTTGCACGAATAACATCCTGACCAAGGTCAATAATTGTCTCAGATAATGTTGTGTTACATCCTCCACATCAAGGAAAGATGTGGAAAGCAGTTATTGAGTTGTTTTTCTCTGGCAGGTAACGTAGATTGTTTTTTGACCTGTTACTATGCTCATAAATAGTTAATCCCATTTTCGGAAAGAAAATGAAGCTATTAGCTCTATTTATAGAAGGATATTTTAAAAGAATGAACAGTTGGATCTGGAAAACACATTCTGGGGCTTTTAAATGCAATTAGGAGATTCCCAGCTGAAGAACCTAGAATGGAAATTTTCTCTTCTAAATGTGAGTTGAAGACATTACTATTGTGTATCATTATCTGTATAGGAACAATTACAAGATCAATATGTTTTGAAGCCAAAAGGTTTTTCCTAATTGTGTGCCTTTCCTAACCCATTCAGCTAAGCATTCTGAGACCCCTAATCATATTCTAGAATCATTTGTCAGCCTTATATCAAAAGCTGAGTGTGTATTCTGTCATAATTACAACCTGGGGTGATACCTTCCATTGCTAAAGGAAATAAACAGGTATGGTTGTAATTTATATGATCACCTCTTTATTCTAGTTTTCCTCCCGTATTTTCTTTACTGTTATCAAAAAACTTATACTTCTGTGACTTCCTTAGCCCCTTAGCGGTTTAAGAGAGTCTCAATCATTTTCTGCATTTTAGGGCTTCATACGCATGACTGATGACGTCCTTCATAACGCGGGAGTTGTTCTGCTGCTTGAGAGCGCTAATATATTTTAAAGTGATGGAAAGAACTAATCTACTTGAGGTGACAAGTCAGAGTGTTTAGTGAATTAATTGCACGCTGAAATTCTCTTTTCAAGTCAAGCAAAGATTTGATTTTTCAACACAGAATCAAGAATTTATGGTATCGTCCCCCAGGAGACTGGAGCCCAACTCTTGACATGTATGTATAGTATTTTGGGTTTGGGTACAGTTCACAGAGTCACTTTTTTCTGTTTTCATCATCACTCTGTGAAAATGAGGTCATTTCCCTAGAAAGATCGCAGCAACGGTGATCCTTGGCCCATTTTCCCACCCTCTGGCCAGTCCCTGGAGGGTGCAGGTGGCTGCTCAACTACTAGCTGCAAGGTTTGGCGTTCGATCCCACCTGTAGCACCTTGCAAGACAGGCCTGGCAGTCTGCTTCCAAAAGGTCACAGCCTTGAAAACCCTATGATGCAGTTCTACTCTGCACTCGTGGGGTCGTCCACCTGATGGCAACCACCACCGCCAACATGGCTCCCATGAATGTTTTTGGTTTTCTCACTCAAGTCCTTTGTCCTGTTAGCTGATACAGCACCTGACTCGTTGTTTTTCCTGCCCCATTTAATCTCTAGAGAATTGCATAAATTTCTTTCCTGTGATTTTCCTACTGACCCTGGCCTCTTAGAATGCTGCCTTCTGTGTCTTCCTGAATTCAGTACGTCCTCAAGTCCTAGTTTTTCTCTGAAGCCTACACTGACTGGCTTGGAGTCCACCATGGTTGTATCAACCCATCAAAAAACCAAGCCCACTGTCATCGAGTCTATTGCGACTCATAGCCACCCTATAGGACAGAGCATAACTGCGTGTTCCCAGTATCCCTGAAGTACTGCTTTGTTGCTGTTTCTCTGTGTTCATATATCCCCACAATCTAGATTCTTAATTCTGAACTCCTTGAGGGCGGGCTCACTACCATCTTTTTGTATATACTCCTTTTGATCCAGTACAATAGTCGTATATAGCTGATGCAGTGTGGAAAATATTTGAAAATTAATAATCCAGGTCCACTGTGTTGCCTTTATACTAGTCTAGTACTGAAAACCAAAAGGTTGTAAGCTTGTTGATGACAACGGTCATGGTTTACTCAACTTTCAATCCCCAGCACCTGTAGAGTATCACATGGTAGGCACTCAGCCTTGTCTGTTGAACTGAACTGAATCATCTTCAGTAACTGGATATAACATGCCTGTTTTGAAGATGTTTAGAAGAACGATATGACATAGCAGACCTTCAGAACTTGGCTTCTGAACACTCTTCGTGTTTAGCTTAAGTTTTCTAGTTGAGGCTGACGTTGCGATGACTTCTGTTTTGACTTTGGCAAAACCTTTGGATATTGCTGATGGCTTGACTTAACCCATCTCCTCTGAATGAGAGCTGTGTTGTTTATGTACATAGCCTCAAATTTTATTTTAAATATTTGAAAGTAAAAGTGACCAGTATCCCAGGATGGTTTTAATGATATGAATACAGCATAGCCACTGAGCGCTTTAAGCATGGCTGTTAATACAAAAGCTTTAAATGGGGATGTGTTGTGTAGCTACATTTCCAAATTTCTGTTTCCAGACTTCTCAGTGTAAATATCAGCCCTGTCTAAAGAATGCTAGAATCACTGCCTAAAAATGAATAAAAGTGAAGTCATTGCCCTTTGACTCATCAGCCTGAGAATATTTTCTTTGTATTGAGTGGTTGATACATAGCCTCAGTCAGCCTCCTCTGGTGGCAGTGCCAACATCTACTACCCAAAGCCTTTGTGTCACATGATATGGTTGGTAGCCTATGAACAATCTGTCCAGACATGGCATTAAAACTCATAAAATGCCACATTCATTGGTCCTGTTATTGTCAGGGACATTTGAATCACTGATGTGAATAAATCCACTAAGAGAAGACCAAACCTGGATTTTCCAGGTGGCTAGATGTTAGTTTACATTGTCCTTTGAATATAGATAATGGGTAAATATAGGTATACGCAAAAATCCCATTGTTGCCGAGTCAATTCGGACTCATAGCTATCCTATAGGATAGAGTAGAGCTTCCCCATAGGGTTTACAAGGCTGTAATGTTTACAGAAGCAGACTGACACCCAAGATTCTCCTGTGGAGCAGCTGGTGGGTTCCAACCGCTGACCTTTCAGTTAGCCTATTAGCAGTCGAGAGCTTACACTGTACCACCAGGTCTCCTGAGATAAAACGTATGGGCACTAAAATGTCTTCAGAAGAGTAGGGGGTGGGGAAGTTAGAAAATACATAGCCCCCAGTAGTCTCGACAGTCTCCATAACCTAAAGCACTGAAAGACCCTTCCCCTGTACCGCAGACCTGAGAAATTCGTTGGGCATAGTATATTGCCTGGATTTTACGCTCAAGTAAATATGCACTGTGTGTTCCCAAAAAGGCCAATATTTATATATCAAGCTCACCAAGTTAAATTTACTTTCCTGAATTAAGCCTGCATGATGAATGGCTTTATCTCACCTATTACAGCCTGTTAAATCATAAATCCCCAGGCAGGAGAAAGAGAAAAAAAAAATTAACTTGGATGAAGAAAACCACTGAGGACAAACCTTTACTATTTAAGGTGGTTATACTGCATCACATTTGCTAACAATAATATGTAAAATACCTTGGAAACCCCATTTACTCCTATTTTCCTTCCATTTCGATTTCTGTTGCTAACGACAACAGAAGAGGAATGTTGATATAGGAATATCTGACTACCCCAGTACTTACACTTCCCTGTTTTATTACCTACATAATATAGTGTTCCTTGAACCAACTTCACTTCTGTTCCTATTTGTTAGATGAATAAAGGAATGAATGAAGAAACATGAGTATAGAAGTATTTCCATATTCTAGTTGAAATGCTTTTTTCCACTTATTGAAATTTTCACCCATTCTTCACTTGTTAGGGAAGGTCCCTGTTTCTCAAAGGAATTTTCTGTTGTCTTTGACTGGAGTTCTTCTCTCCCTCCACCACACTTCTATGGAACTTTATATTTCTTTTAGGTAATCACTTAAATCTACTTTGTATTAAATCAAAGTATTTAAGTAATGTTATGTGCTGTCGATTCTGACTCATAGGGACCCCATATGACAGAGTACAATTGCCACATCAGATTTCCTACGCTGTAATCTTTATATGAGCGGATCGCCAGGCCTTTTCTCCCACAGAGCCACTGGTGGGTTTGAACCACTGACCTTTTGGTTAGCAGCCTGTCTTGTTCAATTCGTAACTATTCAATGAGTGCTTTATAAAGCTTCTTTTTTATATTCTATGAAGTGGTGAATAGGACTTGTAGAAAGTGGGGTAGAGGTAGGATGACTATACGATTTATTGTCCAGACTAGGAACTTTAGAGGATGAAAGGAGTACTATTAGTAATTCTCCCAGGACAGCAGGCATGAGCCAGGACCTCTGGGGCAAACCAGATACATGAGTTCCCTTGAAACCATAAAGGATAATTCTGACTCAGATGACACCGAAACACGAATGACGGCTGTCCCGAGGGCACTGTGTTCAGGTCTATTTTCTGATACCTTAAATTTGTAAAATAGAGTTTAGTAGGATCTTGTAAATAAATGTGTATTACTACTGACATTAAATATTTATAGACAAGAGAATAAACATGTATGGGAAATTATTGGATGGTTCAGGCTCCAATTCTTGCAGGTGAGAACTAAAATAAGATACTTCTTTCTATTTTCCAGGTTTATTGATGGCCCGGTAGTTAAAGGTTCACCTGCTAACCAAAGGTTAGCAGTTCAAATCCACCAATCGCTCCTTGGAAACCCTAGGGGGCAGTTCTGCTCTGTCCTGTAGGGTCGCTGTAAGTCAGAATTGACTCGATGGCAATGGGTTAGTTTTAGGTTTTGCGTTCTTTAAATAATTGTTTAAAGCTCAGCATCATGGCTAAGCTCTCTCTCCCTCACTAGGCTATGCGCTACTACAAGGCAGAAAATGTTTATTATTTATGTTTTTATCTCTTACAGTCTATTTTATGTGCATAATCAAAGATGTTATTTTGAGGACTAAGGTGCGCCTGACCCAAGCCATATAGTATTTTCAGTTGCCTCATATGCATGCAAAAGCTGTAGAGTGAATAAGGAAGACCGAAGAAGAATTGATGCCTTTGAATTATAGTGTTGGCAAAGAATATTGAATATACCATGGACTGCCAGAAGAACAAATAAGTCTGTCTTGGAAGAAGTACAGCCAGAGTGCTCCTTGGAAGTGGGGATGGTGAGACTTCATCTCACGTACTGTGCTGTCAGGAGGGACCAGTCGCTGGAGAAGGACATCATGCTTTGGTAAGGTAGTGGGTCGGCAAAAAAAAGAAAGACTCCTTAAAAGCTTGCAAGCGGCCGTCTAAGATGCATCAATTGGTCCCAACCACCTGGAGTAAAGGAGAATGAAGAACACCAAAGACACAAGGAAAGTATTAGCCCAAGAGACAGAAAAAGCCACATAAACCAGAGACTTCATCAGCCTGAGACCAGAAGAACTAGATGGTCCCCGGCTACCACCAATGACCTCCCTGACAGGGAACACAACAGAGAGTCCCTGATGGAGCAAGAGAAAAGTGGGGTGCAGAACTCAAATTCTAGTAAGAAGACCAGACTTAATGGTCTGACTGAGACTGGAGGAACCCTGGAAAGCATGGCCCCTGGATTCTCTCTCAGCCCAGAATTAAAATATTTTCCAAGGCCAACTCTTCAGACAGGGTTGAATGGACACGGGGAATCGGGTGGAAAGGAGGAGTGTGCTGTTACAGTATGGGGACGGCAATTAGGGTCACATAACAATGTATGTATAAATTTTTGTATGGGAAAAAAATAAAAGGAAGACCCTTGACAGTATGGATTGACACAGTGGCTGCAGCAATGGGCTCAAACATGGCAATGATTTTGAGGATGGCACAGGATCGAGCAGTGTTTCGTTCTGTTGTGCACAGGGCTGCTGTGAGTCAGAACTGACTCGACAGTACCTAACAGTGACAACTTGGCATAGTTCTGCTAGTTCAACTTTTGCTTAATGGGGGCTCTTTTATAAAATTCTTAACTGGTCAAACTCTCCACTTACAAGGAACTTACTATTACCAAAAATAAGCCATTCCATTTTGAATTTCCATATTTATGGGAAAATACCCCCTTAACTTAAATTCAAACTTGTTGTTATAACTTTGGATTGCCAGAAAAACAAGCAAATCTGTCTTGGAAGAAGTACAGCCAGAATGCTCCTAGAAGTGAAGATGATGAGACTTTGTCTCACTGACTTTGGACACGTTATCAGGAGGGACCAATCCCTGAAGAAAGACATCATGCTTGGTAAAGTAGTGGGTGAGAGAAAAAGAGGAAGACCATCAGTGAGATGGATTGGCACACTGGCTGCAGCAGTGGGCTCAACCATACCTACTATTATGAGGATGGCACAGGACTGGGCAGTGTATTGTTCTGTTATACATGGAGTTCCTATGAGTTGGAACCAATTCAGTGGCATCTAACAACAACATCAACATAACTTTGATTTGATTTGAAATATTTCTTGAGCCCTCACATGTACAGGGCATTGTGAGTTCACCACTAGTCCTCATTTGACCTTCTGGATCTACCCAGAATAAATCTAAATTCTCTACCCTTCAAATACTTGAAGTCAGCTGTCATAGTCTCCTGAGCTTTCTCTTATCAAGGCTTGGCTTTCCAGGTTCTTTAATCCTTTCTCATATGACTTACTTTCCAGACTGTTTGTCTTTAAAAATAATCAGTTTGAAAGTCTCTCTTGACAAAAAATATGCAGTCCTGGGCAAAATCTTCCAGGTGAGATCTGAACTAAGCGGAATAGGGGAGTTTGGTACATAGACTGCTGTGTACAGCTAAGCACATTGTGCAGGGTATGAGGGTGCCTGGCAGAGTGACAGGGAAGGCTAAAATCTGGGCTGCACTCCACCCACCAAGCCCCGTGTCCTGGCTCAGGGCTGTGTCCTCACAGAGGAAGGGCCTCCATTTTTTTCTTAGCACAAAAGCATCATATGGACTGGCCAATACCAAGTCTGTTGCTCTGACTTCTTCTCTGCTGACCCATCCCTGTGTTGCCTCTAGACTCTCTGCATCCTTATGGTTAAGAACTTGGCTGCTGAAAAAACCAAACAAACAAACAAAAAAGAAAAGAACTTGGCTGCTAACCAAAAGGTCAGTGGTTCAAATCCACCAGCTGCTCCTTGGAAACACTATAAGCCAGCTCTACTCTGTCCTATAGGGTCTCTATAGGGTCTCAAAACCGACTCCATGGCACGTTAACAACAACAACAACAAGATTTCCTAAACTATTTTGACAGCCATATCATTTATTTACACATTATTTTGACCTTGAGGCTAACTTAAGTCCTTAGGTCCTATTTATATGAGCTTCTGTTAAACAAGGAGCCCTGGTGGCACAGTGACTAAAGCGCTTGACTGGTCACCAAAAGGTCAGTGGTTTAAACCCACCAGCCACTCTTTGGGAGAAAGATGTGACAGTCTGCTTCCATAAAGATTTACAGTCTTGGAAACCCTATGGGGGAGTTCTTCTGCATCCTGTAGGGTTACTATGAGTTGGAATGGACTTGATGGCAATAAGTTTGGCTTTGATTTTGGTCTGTTAAACCAGATTTCTCCTATTACTTGTCATTGGTCTATGTCATTGAAAAGTTTAGAAACTTTGCAGCTTGTACAGATTCTCTTCTATAGGGACTTTAAGTCATTAACACTCTCTGGAAATATTTTTTTGGCTAGCTATTAATCCACGTCAGCATTTCTCCACCTTCTTTGAAAGGATATCTTGAATCAATTAAAAACTTTTGCCAAATTAGTTACTTTATGTTTATAGCACATCCCTGAATTGACCAGGCTGGCAAACTTATCTAGGGAAGCTGATGTTAATTCTTGGTAATCACTTCTTCCAAGGCTGTAATTTGTTTAATATACACACATTAGCATTTTATTGATTCTTGATAACAATGGTGGTAGTTGTGGCCAAGAGAAAAGAATGCTGTGAAGCATGTACTGGTTCTTAAAGCGTCAGTCCTGAAGTTACACTAAACACTTTTCTCATAATGTATTAGAAAATGCAAAAGCAACGTGCAGTCATACTTACCTTCATATGGGGGCTGCTGTTAGGTGCCGTCAAGTCAGTTCCGACTCATAGCGACCCTGTGTACAATAGAACAAAACACTGCCCGATCTGTGCCATCCTCACAATCGTTATGCTTGAGCGCATTGTTGCAGCCACTGTGTCAGTCCATCTCGTTGAGGGTCTGCGTCTTTGTTGCTGACCCTCTTTACATCTACTTTACCAAGCATGACATCCTTCTCCAGGGACTGATCCTTCCTGATAACATGTCCAAAGTATGTGAGACATAGTGTTGCCATCCTTGCTTGTAAGGAACGTACTGGCTGTACTTCTTCCAAGACAGATTTGTTCGTCCTTTTGGTAGTCCATGGTTTATTCAGTACTCTCTGCCACCACCATAATTCAAAGGTATTAGTTCTTCCTTCAGTCTTCCTTATTCATATGGGTAAGAAGTGCAATCCTTTTTTCTCTGTGCCTGAAAAGAGAGAGAACTGAAATATGTGTGTGCAACTTGAAAAGATTTTTCTTTTTATCTAAAAATAATGGAATTAACAAATGTAAGCTTTGCCAAAAATGGAAAGAATTAATACCAAAAACCAAAAAACCCATTGCTGTCGAGTCAACTCCGACTCGTGGTGACCTTATATATAACAGAATGGAACGTTGCCTGGTCCTGTACCATCTTCATGGTCATTGGTGTATTTGAGTCTATTGTTTTCGCTGTTGTGTCAATCCAGCTCACTGAGGATTTCCTTCATTTTTGCTGCCTTTCTTTTACCAGACACGATGTCCTTTTTTAGTGATTGGTCTTTCTGGATGACTTGTCTAAAGTAAGCTAGCCAAAGTCTCACCACCCTTGCTTCTAAGGAGTATTCTGGTTGTATTTCTTCTAAGACTGACCAGACCCATTGCCATTGAGTAGATTCTGACTCTTAGAAGCCCAAAATTCTAGAATTAAGAAAACACACGATTTATACATTTGAAAGTTCAGCAGAAAATATGAAAAATGAGAATAATCTTCTTTGAAGGCCAAATTAGATTCCTGCAAGATCAAGTGTAAAAATTATTTTACAACACAGAGCAAAAATACAAAGAAATGGAAATACTGAATGAAAAGCTTAAGCAGCATAGGGGACTGTTGCAAAAGAGTTAAAGTGCAAATAAAAGAAGTTTCAAGTGGGAAAAAAGAACAGATGGAGGAGCAATAGTAATTTTAAAGAAAAATAGCAAAAATTTTCCTTACACTCAAATTAAGACTTGAAGTTTCTGTTTGGAAAAGATAATACAAGTTCAGCTGGTTTCCTGAAAAAAATATAAAGAATATGTATATGTATGTGTTTGTAGTTATATACACAGATATATACATATGCATACGTACATCATACATCAAATATAGCTATTCATATTTCCATGTACAGTACCCACATACACATACAAGTATATACACCTAGGTATATACATTAGTGTGTATGACTGGTGTGTATACACACAGGTGTATATATACACAGAGGTATATAACACATACATGGGGGTGTATATACACATGTACAGGTGTATACATGGGTATGTATGTAAAATCTATATCTCCTAGTGAAATTCTGGAAGTACAAGGATACAGAGAAATTTTTCTAAATTTCCAGAGAGAAAGACTGTATTTCTTAGCAAGGAAAGGGAATCAGACCAGCCCTGGGCTGCAACAGTTGAAGTCAGAAGATGAGGAGGGTCTAGAGACTATTGAGTGGAGGAGGAGTGTCCAGGAATCTCATCTGAGATTTCACCCATCAGTTAGAGAAAAAGGCAGAAATATTCAGACATGTAAAACCTTGGAGTGTATGCCATTCTTATACTATATTCTTGAAAATATTTGGTGAATTAATCTAACCAAATGAAAATTGAACCAAAATAGACATTTCAAGAGAGAGAAGACAGTACAAGGAACAGTGATGAACAGGTAATTTCACAATTTATAGTTAAATATTTACTTATCATAATAATCCTATAAATTTGTTTTTGCAGAGACTTAGATTAAGAAATCTGATCAAAGGTACCCAGATAGTAAGTGGCAGAGTTGGGAGTCAGAATTGAAGCAATTTGTACAGAGCCTATGGTCTTAACCATTTTTCCAATGTGGCTTTCATTAAAGTCCTGGGAAGGGGGAGAACTGCTTTTGTAAAATAAGTAAACGAGGAATCATAGAGGAAAGACAGACACACTCGTTGGCAAAAAGTGTTTGGCAAAAGATAACAAATATGAAGGCTCAAGATCAAAAATAGACTAAGGAAAAATACTTATGACACGTGACAGGACAAAGGTTAATATAACTAATATATAGAGAGATTCCACAGTTTGATAGAAAAAATAAACAACTAAATAGAAAAATGGGTGAAGTACGGGAACAGGCAGCTCACAGAAGAAAATGCAAATTGCTAATAAATGTTTGATAAAATCCCCCACCTCATTTATATTCTGGGCGGCACAGATTAAATAACATTGGGATACAATTTTTTACCTACTGTATTGTCTTAAAAGGATCCTGGGGTGGTGCAAACAGTTAAGTGCTCAACTACTAACCTAAAGATTGGTGGTTCACACCTACCCAGAGGTGTCTTGGAAGAAAGTCCTGGTGATCTGCTTCTGAAAGTTCACAGCCTTGAAAAGCCTACGGAGCATAGTTCTACTCTGCACACATGGGGTTGCCATGAGTCAGCATCAACTCAACAGCAGCTGGTTTAGTTTTGGCTAAAATTAAAAGCAAGTATAGTATTCAGCACTGGTGAGGACTCAGCTATATGTGTAATTTCATACGCCTTTGGTTGTAGTAAATTTCTACATTGTGGAAAAATAATCTGGTGGCATCTTTTAAAATTAAAAATATACACACCCAGAAAACTCAGTTGGAAAACAAAATTTTACAGAAGTCTCATCATGTTACATTAAAACAATAGGAAATGTTTAACCACTGGATCTTGGAAGAGGGGATCTCTTGCCACTTCCTATGCCATAAATACTCCCACCATGGCCATAAGTACCCCCACCATGGCCAAGTTCAAGCTACTAATGTGCCATCACTAAATGTGGAGCTGGGAAAAGATGCACACAGTTGGCTGTTGTGAGTCTGTAAGAGTAGGCTCCAGCACATCATTGCATTAAGACAGGCATAAGGACCTCGAGGGCAGCATTATTATGATCCCATACCTTTGTCATCTGTATCCCCTCTGTGTTGTTAAACTTGTTAAAAAAGCGTCTATTAACTTTGTAATTTTTCAAATTTTTATAAAACTTTTTAAGGAGTGAGATTTCACTAAGCGTTCTCTAGCTACCCCGTAAAGTCATTCAGTATTGTAGGATCTGATTTATTCGGTTCTGGAGTCTCAAAATCACTCAGTCAAGTGCTCTATTACTATTTCCTCGTCATCTCCTAGACATAGTAAAGCAATTTGACAGCTCCATGAATGAAACGAGCCTTCAGCGTGCCAAGGTGGGCAAAGGAGTGATAGATGACCTCATTACTAACCTCGGCGGATCTCTGTGTGATTGTATTAAGGGGGCTGCTGGGTTTCTTTTCATTGTAATTTTACTAGAAGGTAAGTTCCATGAGGGCAGAGACCGTGTTTATCTCATCTACCCAAGTTTTCCCAGGGACTAGCTATGAGCTGGAATCGACTCGACGGCATACGACACGATAGCACAGCACAATTCCTGGCACTTAGAAGTTGTTTAATAAATAATTAACCAGCAAATAAATAAATGAATACATTTTCTCTGTAGTGTGCACAACGCTTTTGTTTGAAAACCGTCCTGACGGAGGAAATGAAAGCAAAATAGTTGTTCTTGCCTCTTCACCACTCTGAGCATTGACAGTACTAGAGTTTGCTGAACTATATTTATACCTTTGTTTTTCCTTGTGCCTTGAGTTTAAAAAAGGACTTGTATAAGAAAAAGACACTCATGTTTCTTCATATTTTTATTTTTTTTAAATATCTTTGACTCATTCTGCACACTAGCCTGCCTTCCTGACACTTCTTATGCTTCCTTCACATTGGAATTTTTTCTTTCTACACACTCTTTGAAAATATAAGCTTGTCGGAGAGCTGCCTGTGTAGCCACTTAGTAGTATTGTTAAAAAAAAAATCTATTCCTGTTGTGTTCTTTGGGAGTTTTTTTGATAATGTTATCAGAATTTCCCTTTTTAAGAATCTCCTGCTTCCTTTGAGCCACTTTCCTTTTTAATTTCTCAGGTCATGATGTCGTGGTTCTATTGGTTTGCGTCTGACAAGCAAAGGACTTAGGATTTCCTCACATCCCTAGCTTGCTGGACAGGGATGTCCCTAGATATTGATCTGTTGTTCTCTCTAGTTTTATACTAATCTCTGTTCCTTACCTCAGAAGCCCTTGGGCTGTAGTATATGGGACAGACCTTTCACTGGTCCTTCCCAGTTTAATGGTTTAGGTGGTGTTTACTGAATGCCCACTACATGTCTGACTGAGTCAGTATTGTCTCTTTTATTTTAAGCTCCTAAGACAAAACAAGGAGCCCTGGTGGCACAGAGGTTAAGCACTCGGCTGTTAACAGAAAAGTCATTGGTTTGAACCCACCATCTATTCCATGGGAGAAAGATGTGGCTGTCTGCTCCCATAAAGATTCATAGCCTTAGAAACCCTGTGGGGCAGTTCTGCTCTGTCCTATAGGGTCACTATGGGTCAGAATCAACTCGATAGCAATGGGTTTGGTTTTTGGTTAGGAAAACATATGTCAAGGTACCTAAAAGTGAAGTTTCCCTTTGGGCACTTAAATATTTTGGGGTGTGTGTGTAAAGAAAACATGTTATTTACATATTTTTAAAGGGATAAAGCCTGGAATAGGTTGGGATTTAAGTAGTTTCATGTTCTTTTAAAATGGCATAGTATCTGTGAGCTGTGTGAGAGTGAGCTAATCAGAACAGCCAACTCTAGGGCTGTAGAATAAATCTTAGAGAAAGGCACAGAATGACTCCTTACCATTGTTGTGGAACTACTTTCTAAATTAGAAATTTCCCATCACAGGCTTCACAAAATTCGCCATGTATCTCTAAGCAGCAGGTTGTGTGTTTTCTCCTTTTATGCAAGACCATGAAGAAAACAAAATCGGGAAACTTGGGAAAGGAAAGAAGGAATTTTCTGTGCCAAGTAGTAAGGCAGACAGGAAAGATTTTTTTTCTGCTAGCATGAGTGTTAGGGAATGTGAAAATATAAATATAATGAAAGGCCACATGGACTTTTGACACTTACAGTGGTCAATGGATGCTTTTATGCACAAAATCCCACCCAACACACACACACACACACACACACACACACACATATACATATACACACACACAGTTCACACATGTACACAAAAGCAAGAAACTTAGGATAGCATGAGGCCTAATCAAGTTTACATTTATGCTCATGCTTAGATTGGGCAGTGACTGATAACTGAGTAAAGTTTGTACAAATGGTACCCAGTTGTACCTAGGTGTTTGCATTTCTTTTAATACTGTTCTCTGTATTATTTAAATAAACACAAAAGTAATTGTCTCAACAAACTGTTCTATTTTATGAGAAAAATCTTAATTAAGTGGAACAATTGTGCTATTTAGCTCTCTGTTTTACCCGTAAAGGCAGTATTAAGCCACCACTGCTCAGCTTGCAACTGAATGACTGAATTGTAAACATAGTATTCAGGAAGAAATAAATAGCGTCGTTCTGGAAGCCCATGCCTATAAAATGACAGCAAACTGTCACTGTAATTAGCTCTTACATTCTGATTAGGAACATATAAACCTGCCAAAGAATCTTTATTCTGAAATCTGTGGCCCAAATATTTCACTGTCTGAGCTCAGGGGATGGACTGAGGGATCTGGGATTAATCACTGAGTCACTCTCTGCTTCACCTGTGAAAAGGGACATAATCTTTGCCCTTTGCCAGATTCCCAAGGGAATATGAAGAATGAAGTCTTTAAAGCTCTACAGAGCGTATATAAATAATTATTTTAATTGAACACTCTCCTTGGGCAGACAAATAGGCCGTGTGATTTGACAGGTTCCTTTTCATCTCCATTACCTAAAATGGAAATGTATAAATCCCACTCGAACCAGGAGTTCAACAGGACCTTTGATAGATCTGACAGCCTAGATGGATGTGATTTCTAACCAGCTTCATATTCCAGTTGTGTAACAAACTAGAAGGGCAGGGCAAATCCAATTTGGGTTTTTCGCTTTGCCAAGCAGAGTCATGAACCCGTCTCTGCTTTCTTCTGTGAGAGCACTGCGAAGAATTTAAAAAGATTGAAGTGTTTTAAAATGATGACCAGACATAAGTTTGTGCCATGACTCTAATCAGTAAGTTTGTACTAGGACGCCTACTAAGTACAGGACGTTTTACTAGTGTTTAGTAGGGGAAATGTTTTCAAATACCAACGATACTTGGTCCCTTCTCTTGGGGAGCTTTAAAGGTAGTCAAGAAGATGAAGGAATACATATTTAATAAGAATAAAAACAAGCTGTGGTGAAGCAGAGCATAGTGCCAAGGGGAGACAAACTCCGTCTGATAGAATCAGAGAGAAGTAGATAGAGAAGATTATTTGAGGTAAGCTTTGAGGGCTGTAAAGTTTATTACTGTTGATATTTTGCAGTTTTAGTTTGTAGCTAAGGACATACGTAAAACCAAACCAATTTCTGACAAGCCGGTACTGATTTAGGGCAATCCCGTGTGTGTCAGAGTAGAACTGTGTTCTATAGGGTTTCCAGTGGCTAATTTTTCAGAAGTAGATCATTAGGCCTTTCTTCTGTGGCATCTCTGGATAGATTCAAACATTCAGCCTTTGCGTTAGCAGTTGAGTGCGTTAACGGTGTTTCCGCCATCCAAGGAGATGGAGTAAAAATGGCAACCTGAGATTGCCATTTTTGTTGAATGAATGGTCCTGAATGGATCAGGTCGGTGCTTGATTCCAAGTTAGTATTCATTAAATCTTTAAACAAATCGAAAACTTAAGAAACATGAGGGAAGCAAAAGGAGGAAGCTCTCTGAGAGAAGGACCTAGACTCTATACTGGTCTTCCAAGAGCCTACTCTAGGGCTACTTAAATGGTGATGCTGTACATGTTTAATATAGAATTTCTGAATAGACTGATTTCAACATGGTGGTCATGGAACCCAAATGGGAACTTGATGGAGAAGAAGGAGAGACTGTAGAGCAGGAGGTCCTAATGGGAGACAAGATGTGGAAAATAGAAGAGAGCAAAGGATATGAGGTGCAGATGAATGAGAGATAGTGGACAAAGAACAAATTTTAACAAATAAGCTTTTATTTTTAAGTCTAAAGGAAAGTACATGTTTAGGAATTTTCAATTTTGTTGATTCTTTATAACACTGTCTTTTATCTTTAATTCTGAACATGAGTTTTTGTTTCTAGAATGTAATACTGGAATGTTGTTTCCTTAAAATATAGATATATGTAAGCCCTATTTACCTGAACAGTGACTTTGGGTAACTGCTTGTTTACC
Source organism: Dugong dugon (assembly GCA_030035585.1). Classification (NCBI taxonomy): domain Eukaryota; kingdom Metazoa; phylum Chordata; class Mammalia; order Sirenia; family Dugongidae; genus Dugong; species Dugong dugon. The sequence continues at coordinate 10,905,276 of CM057480.1, read as the reverse complement.
TAAGTAGAATAACGTTCTTTTTCTGCATACATCAAATGCATTACTTGTGATCATGAGGGATATTGGTTTCAGGACAGTACTGCCATAGGAAAAGAGAACAAAATTCTAATTTTATGTAATGGATCAGAATGCACATCACGTCATACAGTAGTTTGTTTTGTTTTTTAAGAAAATCAGTTAATTCTTTGGATCTTATTGAAAAGCACATACTATTCTTTGGACTTCTTGTGATAGAAAAAAATCTGTTAATGTTTTTCCTTCCTTGCCCCTCTCCCTCACATTTTATCAATGAATTAAGATACAGTGATATCAACTTTATCAGTCCTTAGCAATAACAAGAAAAATGACACCAGCTTTTGGTTAATATTGGTGAAACCAATACAGAAAAAGAGTACTTTGTAAGCCAAGAGTTTAGTAGAAACTAGAGCTTCAGGGAAAAGTTTACTGGTCAAGAGTCAGGAAACCTGTTTCTTTATTCTGACTTAGTTTTGAGTCTGGAATAAGCTTTCTTTTTGTTTGGGTCTCAGTGTCCATGTTTGTAAAAATTAGAGTTTAAAAATTTTACTTCTCGGTTACAAATTGTAACAACAACCACTTATTGAGCAAATACTCTGTGTCAGACATTGTCCCAAGCCCTCTGCTTGTATTATCCCCCTTAAGTCAAATGGCAGCTGTTTTGAGGCAAAATATTATTATTCCAAATTTCAGTTGAGGGACCTGAGAAAAAAGTGTATGCAAAGCAGTGTAAGTTTGTGTATACCTTAGCCCATTTTAATGTAATTTTCACAACAGCTTTGTGGCCTGGCTCCATTTTAGGTGGGAGGATATGGCAACTCCAGCAAGCTAAATGATTTGCCACCTTCTCCCAGGGAAGAACATGGCAGTTCGAGGACAAACACCTGGGTTTCCTGATTCCAAGGCTGATACTCTCTGACTGTATACTGCCTACATTCAAAACACTCCTATGTCTAGGATTTTGTCTATAGAAGAAACCTAGAAACTTGGAAACTCACAAGCCAAATATCAAGTTAGATTTGTCTTGTTTGGCCTGCACAATAATTTAAGAAAAAATTTATGGCTGTCAACATTTTCACATTGGAAGGTTTGCCATAAATGATCTTGATTTCTGACTTCTCTTGGAAAGTGGAAGGTTCTGATGTCCGTGGGCCCTTATCCCTCACGACAAGTGACTGCTGGAACTGAGTCACTGGCTCTCAGATTTCCCATGGTGCCCACTCACCTCTTGTTTCTTTTCTGTGTTACCTCTGGAATCTTTGTGTTCCTATGAGTTTGTGACTCCTGGATTGAATTAAAGGTTTCTATGTCTACAAAATCAAGGAAATTTGAAAGTTTGCTGCACAGCACAGTGAGTTGGTTATTCTACTTGTGTTCTTCCTTTTGACATCCATGAGAATGAAGGTCATGGTGGTGTGGTTTCTCTCTTGCAAGGCTCTTAAGACAGAGTATTTCTCCAGAGTAAGTGACATTTCAAATTCAGGAAGGCGAGCCGAGTCACAATTGGCCCTGTCACCATTTGCGTTTGATGCTGGCACCTCATGTGTTTGCACTGGTTGAGTCACCTGTTTGCATCTGGGTAGGCCGCACACAGACAAATATGAATTCTGTTTATATTCATTTCTTTCTTGGGAATTTGGTTCCCCTGGGTCACAGTTTTGCAACGATCGATAGATTGGAAATTCACGAGTAAAAATTTGGATACAAAAAACTCACTTGAACTTGTAATGGGAGCTGACTGTAATAACCTTACTTGGGGTGCAGGAAAGGGGTCTTTCTCATAAACAGCTCCAGTGGACTGGAGGAATTGCATGGTCATCGTGTCTGAATGCAAGATGCTTAAGAGCTAAAGGAAAGTGACGTGAAATCACTCAGCATATGTTACAACGGAAAGAAGACCAGATGCCACCTGAAAATGTTTCTAACTATTTGACAATAGCCCATTTAAAACTTTTTCGTTACTATTGTATTAACTGTATATCAGCCACTTTTTGTGCCTCTGGACCTCAGAGGTAAGTCGTTATTCCTGTTCTAATGCATTTAGCGTCAAGGTGGGTTCCTTTTGAAATGCATGAAACTCAGCAGACTCAAGGTGGAGCCTCATTGTTGTGTAGCATTCTATTAGGTGATGCTTCCTGGATATGTTTTGCCTTTTTTCCATTTATTTCTGTGAGATAAGGCTTGTGAGCATAATTATGGTTTTCTTGTGTGCTAGTTAGGGGGCCCCAGTGATGGGTTTGTTTTGATTTTTCTGTGTCATATTTGGAAAACCGGAGGTTACCCATGTAACCTAATGGGAAGACACCCACAATAAATTGTCCATATAGCTCTCACTGGTGTATTGTCATACTACAGATCAGTCGCTCCACAGTACCACTTATCTCATTGGTGGCTTGTATTACCAGATCATATTTCTCAAAGCCCGTATTACCAACCAAAAATTTAAACACACTCAGTTAGTAAGCATGCATTCCAATACTGAAAACACATGCCATCAAAAAAAAAAAAAAAAAAAAAAAAAAAAAAATTAAGGAGAAAAAATGTAGTAACGAAAGGATTTTAATCAAGACATTTAGTATTCCCATTTTACAGATGAGGAAATCAAAACCCAGAATTTTCTGAAGTTATATTAGCTGGGTAAGTACTCATTATATACCATGGATGCCTCTCAGGAATGGGCAGAATTCCCTCTTGTTCCTTAATTTGTGACATTAAAGTACCTTCCTCTCCCAGCCAAGTCACAACCAGCTCTACTCCTAACATTCCTGAGGAAAGACAAATGGGCCCTCCATTTCCTTTGAGTAATAGTCTTCAAAGGGACAAGAGGGAAGAGGTCAGGCTTAGGAGACCAAGAATTCCTAGGTCTTCTCTATATCTTGTCCTGTGTCCAACCACAGAGGCTTCCTAGGACCTGTTTCTCCATTGTGATGACCTGCTAGAATCCTCTTAGCATTGCCATCAATGAACTGCATATGTAGCTTTCTTGCATCAAGATTTCTTGTGTTCAGAGCCCTTGTTCCTAAAATTTGGAGCTAGGAGGAGGTAGGAATGCTAGAAAAAATTGTCTCCTTTTTATTATGCCTCCTTCCCACCTCAAGCAGAAGGTTACACATTGAAGTGGGAGAGGGGCTCAATGGGAAAAAAAACTGGAAGCCATCTAGGAGGTAGCTCCTTGACACTGTTCTCATCAGGGACACTTATTTGTAACCTACCCTTGGAAGCCTGGGGATGCCTAATCCAGGTGTAGCAGCATTGCAAGATATCTCCTATTCCAGCATCAGATCTCTTATTCAGAAAATACAGTCATCTTAATTTCCAGCACTCTGCTAGGCATTCTGAGATTTGCAAAAGGAGCCTACTTAAGAGATGGCTTCAGCCTTCAGGGACTTTGTACTCCAGTTGCCAGCGTCAGGAATCTGTGTAAGAATGTTCCAGTAGAAACTTACAGGCTTCTCTGAAGCACTGTCAGCACCATAGAAACACTCAACACGATAAATACTGTCTTGTCCTTACCTGATTAATAGTACCTGGAGAGTGTCAAGGATAAATGCATTTTTGAGATGAGGGGAAAAACGATACAAAACTAAGATGGGGAGATTTTAAACTACTTCAGGAGTAGAGACTGGGAGCGTTTAGTATTAACTTCAAATAAGCCACCTTTTAATATTCAGGTACTTTAGACATTAATAAGACTACCTCTTCTTACCAAGACTACCAAGGGCCCATATTTAATATGATAAGTTGTTACAAGTTAAATAGCCAAAGATAAATTTCAAACTTGAGCATAATTTGGGATAATATAGAATATTTTAAACAAGTGTTGGATGAAGTCTTCCTTACGTGTGGCTAAAAAGTTGGCAACACATGATACAGTTTTCAGGCTGTGAAGGCACTCGTGCGTGCAGAGTGTGAATAGGCCTAACGGTATGTGTTTATTTTTTCCCTTTTGCCGTGGTTCTCTTTTAGTGAACGTGGAGCTTTGAAAGTGAGTATAATTAAACATTCCACTGGTATTATATCTCCCATATGTATTAGAGAAAATTTAGCAGCGAATTTCTTCCATAAATAATGAGCAAAACCCTTTTGCATTGGCCAGATTATCTAGAACTTCATTCTGAGACCTGAATACTCCTCACTGTTGTGTTTATTTTAGGTGTATCTTATGTGAACGATTGTCTGTTTCCTTAAGGGATTTAGCTGTCAGTGAAGCATATGTATGTAGATGAGGGCGGAAGTTAGAGGATGATCCTGAGAGTATGTTGTGTGTGCCTACATATTTAGTGCTTAGAAGTCTCTGGTTGTCATTGTGCTCCGCTTCCATGCCCTTGTTCATTCTGGCTTCTTTCCTGACTGTTGTGACAGCTGTTTGCAATTCTGTAGTGGTTTCATTTCTGGATGAATTACTCGTTGCTCTGGATGAATTACCCATTGCTCAGCCTACTTATCATTGTTGTGGCCTCTTCAAGTTCCCACATGGCAGAGGAAAAAAACTCAGCCTGTAAAGGACTGGACTGTCTATTCAAATTAGACTTATTTTTAGAAATCTTCTATAGAATCTCAATTTTCTTCAGCAGGATTTCTGTAAAGCCGTATGTTGGTGTGATTTCCTTAGACAAAGCCTTAGAAATATTCTTTTAGAATCCCATGGCTTGTGGAAGGTGGCATTCTGGGGGCCCATCTGCCCTGTGCACCTAAACTGCGTCAGGGTCCTCCTGAGGTCTGTTGAGGAAGGCTGAAACAACATTTCAGTAAGCTCTGTTAGCTGCCAAGTTGGGGATAATGAGTGATAGGGTCAATCAGTACCTTCTCTGGATTGTCAGTTGTCAAAAGCTTAGAAAATAATGCACCAAAATACTCAGCTCTGAAATAACATAGAGTGTCATTTCACGTTTCTTTGACTAAGAAGGTCCTTTAGCATTTTTGTGTCCTGGGAGAGCTAGTTAATAAGCATTCCAGGTCTAGAATGTCTAATAAACCAGCCTTTGTTCATGTTAGGAAGGGAAATAGGCTAGCGGGAAGGCCAGGAAGGGGATGTGAGCCCTAAGGAAATGTAAGGATGTTTGTAGTCAGGGGTATTAGTATTCATTATTGTCTGTCTGCTAAACATCCCATACACCTTCACTTCTAGAGTGTAAGATGAGTCAAGGTAGGACCTCCTCTTTGCTTGTTCTGGGCTGTCACCTACTAGCGTCCATTTCTGTGATACACACTGAGGTGCTTAATAAATTATGTGGCTACTGATTTCAGTAAAGGCCCAGGATTTTCAGAAAAGATCTCACAGGGATGGGCCTCGGTTTGCCTCTGACTGGGCTCTCGTGCAGAAACAGACCAAGAGAAAATACCTGATTAGGTAGCATCTTGCACCCTGTTGGCCTGAGGGCTTAGCACATGCTGGGTGACTCTGGTGCCCTGTCTTAGTGCCAGCTTCCATTCAGAGCTTCCAGGCTCATCCTTCAAAGAGTTGAAAACAGCATCATAATTCCCTTCTCTTAGGAGCTTCCTCACCCTGGACAAGCCTGTGGGACAAACGGACCTGACCTTTATGGCCTCTTGTCTGTCGGCTCTGATTGAATATTCACTCTGCAGAGCATCACACCAGGCATCAGGCGTCATGGAGAATTACAGAAGAAGGGGGAGGTGCGCTCCTGGCCTTTCAGGTTCTTATCAACTTACAGGATAGACAGAACCAGCATGGATCAAAAATATATAAAAAGCACAAATGTCAGCTGGGCATGTATAGTTATTTATAAATCCAATTAAATAGTCTGGGAATATATATTTATGTATACATATGTGGACATACAGTTAAGGCATTTGCTGAAATGACCTAAGTGACTGGAGCTAGACAGTAGCTGTCAACTGTCTGCGATTTAGTCTCCCAGTAGACCCTGAGACAAGGATTTGAAGGCAGTGGTTTATTTGGCAAGTAGAAGAAACACGAGTAAGAGGAGCGTGAAAGGAAGAGAGGGACAGGAAGGCAGCTGATCAAGGGTGTGTTAGCTATTGAGCTGACAGTAAGGCATTGATGATTCACTGGTGGAATTCTCGCCTTCCTTGCTGGAGACCTAGGCTTCATTCCTGGCCAGTGCAACTCATGCCCAGCCACCACCCCATCTGTCAGTGGAGGCTTGCATATTGCTATGATGCTGAATAGATTTCACTGGAGCTTCCAGACTAAGACGGACTAGGAAGAAGGGCCTAGAGGTTGACTTCAGAAAATCAGCCGGTGAAGTCCCTGTGAATCACAAAGTTCCCATCCCAACCAATCATGGGGATGGCACAGGACTGGGCAGCTTTTCGTTTCGGTTGCTGTGAGTCGGAGGTGGCTCAGTGGCAGCTAACAACAACAACAACAACATTTAGCCGGCTATGACTATAGGCAGCTAGAGCTCAAGCCCATGGCGAAGTTCTGGAGAATAGTTTTGAATACACGCTTCAGAGTTATTCCCACACACCAGTCAGTCACTGGTTGAGGATTCCACTCAGAGTGAATTAATTCCCAGATGTTTCAGGACTGTCATGGCCAGACAGGAAGAGTTTTGAAGAAAGCACTCCTGGACAGTAACTTCATTACCCAAGTTCCCCAGAAGGCGTGTGACTAAAGAGGAATAGGGAAGAAGCGTTCTGAAGATGGGAGGAAACTTGGGGTGTGAGGGCCCAGGTTATGATGGCTGTCTGTGTTAGGATGCCCAGGGCTCCGCTAGACATCTGTCAGCTGCAGATCATGTTGAGGATAATGGGTGGGTTAACCACACCATGGATTGTAGGACACCCACTTTATCTGCTGCAGGAAGTCCTGCCACATTCTTTGGAATCATTTCAGGAGAATGCGAGCAAAAAGTGATTGGTGATGCTGTGGGTCAACGTGTCCTTCTTCAGTGCACCTCAGCAAAAGAGGCAGGTGGTAACCACCAAGCAGGTGGTTTTGTCCCAGATCTCCTCCTTTATTTATACAGGACAGGACTGACAGCATGGGGGAGTGAGGGTGGGAGTGACTGTGGCTGCTGTCTCTAAAGTGGATCTGATATAACACGGTCTGCTGTTGAATTGTGTGTCCCATCTCTACAACGTTGGCAGATGGGACAGTAAGTCTGTTAAAAGGTGCAGCACTGCAGAGGGCTCTTGTTCATCTAACACTGGGGTGGCTGTTGATGTGTTGCTACAGAAGCCCTGCACCCAAGGCTGTATCGAGTGCCGCCTGTAAGGACTCTTTGTGTGTTGATCTATGCTGATGGGGACATCTATGTGTTTTACCTGGCTTTCAGCTGCCCAGGCAGATGTGCCCAGGAATGAGCTCCAGAGAATCATGCTGGGGACAGCAGTTGGGTTAATTACTTTCTAATACAGATGTGTGCCACATAACATCTGTTTGGGCAATGTCCAACCACATATACATCTGTGGTCCCATAAGGTTATAATAAAGTTCATAAATCCCAGCCAGAGAATGGGGCCTAGTGAACATAACCACATGTAGCAAACCAACAGCTTCCCGCGTGCAACATGTGTATCTCATGTCTCTTGTATATAAAGCAGTTGCGCTGCCAGGCATATAATGGTACAGAACATATATAACCTATAATACATACGTCTTGATAGTCATAATAAACGTCTGTGTTACTGGCTTATGTATGTACTGTACTGTATTTTCTGTCATTATTTTAATGTGAACTTTCCCTACCTATTAATAAAAAGTTTACCATATAACAGTGTACACTTCGACTCGTAGGTGCCAGCATCCAGTCTCCGTGTATTGCGTGTCTTGAGTGTTACGGTGTTGTCTGTTTAGTTTTCATTTGGAAGTATTACCATGAAGCGCATCATGGCTTCCAAATGCAGCAAGATCAGTGCTAGTGATAGCAGCAGCAAGAGGCAAAGGAGAGGTATCGATTTGGAAGTGAAACAAAAGGTTATCAAACAACCCAAAAGCAGAAAATCAGTGAGTGCTGATGGTCGCAATTTAGGCATGTCGCACTCGACAACCACTACGATCCTCAAAAACAAAGAAGAAATTCTCCAAGCTGTTAAAGGATCGGCTCCGCTGAAAGCTTCAAGGCTAACGAAAATGCAAGAGGGACCTGATCAGATATGGAGAAATTGCTAATGACGTGCACAGAGGACCAAACGCAAAAACGCATCCCTGTCGGCACGTCGACCATCACTGCTAAGCGTTTTTACTCTAGATGCGTTAAGAAAAAGCAAGACCAGACGAAGAATGCAGATTAGTCCTAGCTCTGGGTGGGTCAAGTACTTCAAACAACGTTTTTTGCTGTATAATGTGAAAGTGAGTGGTGAGTCTGTGAGGGCTGTTGCAAAGGCAGCAGCAGAATTTGTTGAAACCTTAGATAAACTAATTGTAGAGACAGGTTATTTGCCCCAGCAAATTTTTAATATGGATGAAACTTCCTTATTGTGGAAGCAAATGCCTGAAAGGACCTTCATCCATAAGGAGGCCAAGTCAAGGCCAGGCTTTAAGCCTTTTAAATTTAAAGACAGGGTGACAGTGTTGTTCGGAGGCAATGTTGTATATAATGTGGTGTTCGCACAGTGTCCAAATCACACAAAGTCCTATGTCCAGAACACGTTGTGGACATTAAGCAGCGCATAACTGTATATCAGATCACATGACCTGATATGCTCCATTTCCTTTTCTTAGCCTGTATTTAAATCTGGAACAGAAATGTCAGGATGTGTTGATAATTTGTAGACAGCTTTCACTGGGGGAAAAGAAAACCGTAGGGTAGTACAGTGAGACTCTCACGCATTCTTATGTACCCAGTAATGTAGGTATGTCTGTGGAAGAGAAGAAGCGAGAGTGATCAGGGTGGGTCCAGGCACAAGACAGAAACCACACCAGTTACTTTAACAGAAGTAATTTATATAAAACAAGTGTTAACTAAGTATTGGAGAACTGAAGAGGCACTGGGGCTGCCGAGGTATCATAGAGGTAGTGATTACAGGAAGCAGCTACCACCCCTAGAGCTGGGGGAATCAAAGGGAAGAGGCTGGGATAATGAGAACTTAGAAGTTTGGAAGAGAAGCCTGGCAGATGGGGAACCCAGGCCTCTAGGGGTGGGGTTACTGGCTGGCTGATTGCGCTGGAGGGAGGGGGAGCGCCCTGACACTGATTCTGGGAACCAGGAAGCTGCATACTGAAATTAATTGCTCTTACTGTAACCAGCTGCTGACGCCAGGCTGAAGAGTTACTGCTGGGACAATCGTGATGGAATAGGAAGCAGAAAGTCCCCAGTGTCTTCTTTGCTTCCTGCCTGCAGTCACACTCTGGCACCCCCTACTGGCAGAGCCTAACAGAGCTGGAAGAGTCCCAGCACCAACAGCACAAGGCAGGGTGGGTTTGGAGCCGAATGACAAGTTAAAAACCAACAAAGAGAAAGGGAGGAGAGAGGAGAAAGAGAATGGGAGAATATGCAAGTGTGCTAGCAGGAATAAGAATATGTGTGTGTGTGTGTGTGTGTGTGTGTGTATATGTATATGTGTGTATATATATAGCATATATACAGTATATCGTGGCTATAAATGTATAATTTAATACATAAATATGATTTAATACATAAACATATAATTTAATACAATAAGGAGGGTTGTTATTCAGTTGTAAAAGTAATCATAACAAGTAGCCTGTCCATCAGGAACCTGGTTCCTGGGGGAATGGCATTAAGGACCCTTATTTGGGGCAGGGGAAGGGATTAGATTCTAAAATCAGGGTACTAGGAGAAAATCACATACAAACACTAGATAAGAACAGCAGGTCTGTGTCTCTCATCCCATGTTCTCTGTGACATGCACACACGTACTGAGTGGAATATGGATGGAAAGGCTTCTCCCCCCACTACTGATATTCTTGCTTTCTCTTCCTCTTATCTCCTGCACTCTCACCAAGCAGAGGGGGACATCATGTAAGATATGTGTATGTGTGGTACAATTTTGGTGTTCTGTACCCTTTGTACCAGGACTTGTGCTAAGCACCTAGCTCATACGCTGTATTACATGATGAGCACATTGACCCTAGAAACAGTATTATTATGCCTCCTTAACAAAAAAGAGAGTGGATGCACCCAAACCAAACCCACTGCTGTCGAGTCAACTGTGACACAGAGCGATCCTATAGGACAGAGTAGAACTGCCCAACAGGGTTTCCAAGGCTGTAAATCCTTATGGAAGCAGACTACCACAGCTTTCTCCAGTGGAGTGGCTGGTGGGTTCAAACTGCTGATCTTTTGGTTAGCAGCCAAATGCTTTAACCACTGGGCCACCAGAGCTCCTGAGCAGATGCACAGGGAGGTTAAATGATGTGCTGTGGGCACAGCCAGTGACTGATAGCACCTGAATTTCAAACTCAGGTGTATCTTGATGAAAAACTTGTGCTCTATTCTTACCACTGTCCTGTTCCTCGTGCTGAAGGTTTTGCCCCTGATTTCATGTCTGGGGAGAATGATGTCACCTACAGCAGCAAAACTAGTCACCTGCACCGGGTGGTCTCTAAGATGAAATAGATCTGCACTGTCCAATATGGCAGCCACTAGGCAGTGCGGCCGTTTAAATTTGCATTAGTTAAAATGAAATAAAAGTTAAAATTCAGTTCCTCAGTGGCACTGGCCACATTCAAGACCTTAATAGCTACATGTAGCTAGTGGCTTCCAATATTAGGCGGCATAAAACATTTCCATCCTCACAGAAAGTTCTGCAGTAGAGGCAGAGTGAGTGACAGCGTGACTCACAAACCTAGTTTCCAAACCTAGCTCTGCGCCTTACTAGTGGTACATTCGTGGGCAGGCTACTTAAACTCTCTGTGCCTCACTCACAACATTTGTGAAATAAGAATGGTCAAGGCAGCTACTCATAGGGTTCAAGTGAAGATTAAATGAGACGCTGTTTGTAAAGTACTTAGCATGGTGCCTGGTACATTGAGTTCTCAATTCAGGTTACTAAATGGGGAAAAGAGTCCCTGGCTGGTGCAAATGGTTACCCTGCTTGGCTGCTAACTGGAAGGTTGGAAGTTCAGGTCTACCCGGAGGCACCTCAGAAGAAAGGCTGGTGATCTACTTCCAAAAAATCAGCCATTGAAAACCCTACGGAACGTACTGCTACTCTGACACACATGGGGTCACCATGAGCCGGAAGCAACTGGATGGCATCTGGTGTTAGAGGGGGAGGGTAAAGGTCTTTTAGTGCCGCCGTTATATGGTTTTCTACGTATTTGCCATCTCCATTTTCCTCCTGATATTTTTATTTGGGGAAGGTGGTAGGACATTTGAAGCAGGCGGAACTTGATCCACTTACATTTGGAGTGTTCCATGGAGACAAAGAATCCTACATTATTTTGTCTAACTAACATTTTTACCACTCGTACCATGTGCCAGGTGCTGTTCTAAGAACTTAACACACATTTCCTCATTTAATTCTCCCAACAGCTCTATGTGGTAGGTCTTCTGTACTCTCATTTTCAATACCCTCCACATTTACGATTGTGGGCGTAAAGAGGGGAGGACAAAGATGAAAGAGGAAGATTCTACCTTGAAGGAAGAGAGTAGACAAGTAGCTGTAGAGGATACATTGCCTTAGGCTAGGTACTTTATGTACATTGTCTAATACAACAACCCTGGGAGATACGTGAGACTCTCCCCATCTTATAGATGTGAAAACAAGCTAAACAGTGTTACTAATAGCCCACATTACAGCTAATTCCATACCCTACACACTTTTTACTGCACTTTAATGCCTATTAATAAGAAAGATAACACATTTTTGCATGAATAATACAAGGTAGAAATAAAGGAATGCAGAGAAATTCTTCTAGGGGTCCAAGGAAGCAAGAAACTACTTCCAGCCAACAGGGTCATGAAAGTCTTCATTTGAAGAGGTAGCACTGGAAATGGGGCTTTGGAAGTGGATAGGATATGGACTTGTGGGATTGGGGGGAAAAGATTCCAGGCATAGGAAGGAGTGCAAGCAAAGGCTCTGGCTGGAAAGTGTGTCTGGGTACCATGGGTAGTTAGCGATGGTGGATCAAAGGAGGGGGGGCTATTTTATATTAGCATTGTTTAGAATTGCTAGTGCATAAAAACCAGAAACCAAACCTGTCGCCGTCGATTCGATTCCAACTCATAGTGACCCTATAGGACAGAGAAGATCTGCCCCATAGAATTACCAAGGAGCACCTAGTGGATTTGAACTGCCAATCTCTTGGTTAGCAGATGTAGCTCTTAACCACTATGCCACCAGGGTTTCCTGCCAGTGCACAGTGATACTAAAAAGCAGACTAACACTTATTTTTATAATTACTTTTAAATTCTCTACAAACAATACACTGCTTATTATGTGTACTCAGGACAGACACTCCCCCCACTCACCACCTCTTGGCATGCCACTGGTAGTTGGACTTGTTTGGATACATTTCTTTTGAATCATCTGTGCCTTTCCTGGTAGCACTCCAAGGTCCTCTGATTTCCAGCCCTGTGTTCTTTATTGGTATGCTACCTTATGCTGTGTCCTGGGGACACAGGTTCTACGAAGGACAAAGAGGTAGCCCTGGGCTTCTCATGAGTTTTGGGTCACAAGTGGGGCCAGGTGTGGAGTTCTTTTGCTACAGACAGGAAGCCTGGATAGGAGAACGACTTTCCCCAGGATCTGAATGATGCCTTAGAATCAACAAGCAATGCTAGACTGAACCAAGGGGCATGGACTATGGGACTGGAGGAATCTTCTTGGAGCCATCATCACTCGGTAGGCAGTTGACAGTGGGCTGATGTGAACACTGAACCAACTAAAGAGAATAGCAGGTGGCTGATGCCTGCCCCCACCCCCATCCCCTCTCACCCCCCCCATCCCCCACCCTTGACTACTTCCCCAGGGCAAAGGAAGAAGGATGACCTCCTGTTAATTTTCAACTGAGTTTTGCTCTCTGTTACGTAGTATTTCAGTGACAGGATCCACTGAGGAGAGTTGGGGCAAGGCTGGCTGAGGTTCTCAAGGAGCTGAGTTTTGAGTTCAGGTGCCCGAATGCCAATGGAATGATGCATCCTGACCTGTCAGATCTTTGAGACCTCTGGGCGTTCTTAGAAATTGCTTCAAGCCTCCAGTCCAGGATCCGACTGCCTAGGGAATTCCAGGGAAAGGTGGCAGGTAGAGTATCCTTTCTGAGTTTTATTCTCTCTCAACCTTCCCTCCTTTCCATGTGTCTGTGTTACTCTGTTGTGTCACCCTCTCCTCAAGATTCTGCAGACCACTGGTGCACAGGTATTTATTTTATGTTCTTGTCAACAGTGATCTCGTGTAGTACAAGAGGATGGATTCTGCAATGAACTCTCTGCAAGATGCTGAAGATTCCAAGCCATTAGCTGTTCTCCAAAACAGAAGGCCACCCATCTAGAGAGGCTGCAGGAAGCAAGCGGGAAGGAGGTGAGGACCCATCCGCTCTTCCCTCTTCCCTCTTCCCCTGGTCTCCATCAGCTTTTAGCAATTGGATTGTTTGTGCACACGCCTGATGAGCCTTTGCTTGTATGTCTCTCCACAGGTGCCATTTTTTGGCCAGAGGATGGAGGACCTTCTCAGGCATCCTGGGAGACTGCTAAAGGGTGGTGAGGAAGATGCTGTGGACCGCCAGGACAGAAACATCTGGAGTGAATTCAAGCCCTGCTTCCCTTCAGACTGAGACTGTCAGAGCTACACTTCTGGATTGGATTGTTTTTGTTGTTCCGTCACCCGCGTACGCATGGCTCGGGATGCTTTTGACTGGTTGGCTTTCTTTACTCTGTCTTTTCTATTTCTTTTCTCAGCTTTGGAAATTGTAAGAAAAAAATTTGCTTTAAAAAATATAAATCTCTGCTGAAATTAGCCTTGTTTATGAGCAACTTCTCTCCCTGTAGGTTTTCTGAATTGCAGTCCCATGTTACCTAGTAAATGGGGACATGTAGTTTGATTTGTGTAGTACTGATGCTCAGATTAAAAATACGTTTTCTCTCTCTCTCTCTTTTTTTAAGTTTGGAACCAGGTAATGGCCCGAGTCACATTTGCTTAGCTACTGAAGCGATCTTAATGTGGTATCGCTTGGAGTTGAAATATAGTCAAACATACATTATACCTGGGGCTCTTGAACACTATTTGATATATATGTTACACTACAAAGAAACATAAACTTGGTAGGTTGAAATTTAATTCCTGTCAAATCCTGCAGCTAGAAATAGTGGAGAAATTATGAATATCAAAAGTGGCTTCAGATACCCTGAATATAAGCTAGTCAACAGTAAGTGGACAATTTTCAAATGCCATTTTCTAAGACAAAGCATGAAATGGAGATCAGCTGACCTCATCAACAGTCTGTTGTTCGAGTCTGTCTGTGGATTGGCCCATTTTGGAAGAATTAGAGAACAAGGCATGCTTCTGTGATTGATTGGGTCTCTGGAAATTGTGGTGTTTCTGACTCAAACGTTCTGTAACTATGCTTGCTTCCAATAAAACTCCTTCAGTTGACTTAGCAAAAAGGTCTCTGTCAATTTCCTGCAAAACTGTGTCGTTGGTGGTTTTGTAAGAAAGCCCAGAGGCGTGGCTGACCTGCCGAAGATCTCAGCTGTAGACAACACTGCTGCTCTTTCTGAAGCACCACTGGAGCCATCTGTTGTTGACATGTGGAGTCAGAGTGTGGTCACCTTCTCTACTCTTCATACTATAGTCAACTCTAGAAATCTGATGTTACGGCATAACCTGTCAGGCAGATATGCCGCTATTTGTCATCATTCTCTCATCCTGGGGTGCCCGTTGATTTTTCAGACTCTAGAACAAGCCACAAACTCTCTGAACCTCGATTTCCTCACATACAAAATGGGAGAAATGACACTCTGTAGTCATGGTGATAAGTGCCCCCAAAAGAACATCACAGAGATAAATACATATTGTAAATAGACTGGGATGGGGCAGCACTGCATACTTGGTAGTTACTTTGTTTGTAAATAAAGGCGGAACAAACTTTTTAATTCCTTAGAGCTGGCCTTTGAGAACATTGAGTAACTAACCTCTGAGTGGCTTATTAGGCTTCTTGCTTAAGACGATTGAATAGAAATGCAAAGATTAATGGGACACAAGTCAGGAGAAGGGAATCTGCCACTCCCTACCTTGGCCATGTAGCAAATACCTCAGCACTTAATTGCTCCTTCTGCGAAGTGGGCAGATATTCCACCTCCCTCACAGAGATGACACTTGCTTTCACAGAAAATGAAATTTACCTTGCACGTAGATGTTCAAGACACCATCTTTCCCACCATCTGTTTCCAACATTACTCCCGTACTGTCCAAGGATGGATGAGTCTCCCTTTAAATACTGACAAGGAGGTCTCAGTCACCATGGGGAAGAGTCTGACCCATTGAAAGCCTCATTAGACTACAGCTGTCACTTTAGTAGAAAGTACTTCTGAGAAAATCCCAGCACTCTCCACCACGACATCTGAGATTTTGGCGTGCCCAAAATGTGAAGCAAAGATAAGATAATTCATTTTATGCTGGGTGGCAAATGAAATAGTTGTTCACTGATCTCCTTGGCAGTTGTTATAATCCCACAGATATTATTTCTGGACTTCAAACCACGTATAGTAAAAAGTGCACTTTCCCTGTCTACTTTGAAGTCATCAGTGTGGTAAAAAAATTACGATCAAAACCCATTGCCGTTGAGTCAGTTCTGACTCATAGCAGGTAATAATCATTGAGCATTTATATGTCAGGCACTGAGAAAAGCACTTTATAAGCATTGGCTCATTTAATCCTCACAACAATCGTATGAGGTTAGTACTCTTGTTACCACTATAGCCTGGGTGAGAAACTGAGGCATGATGTGGTTAGACAACTTGGCCAGGCCACCCAATTACTGAGAGGTATAGCTGGGATTAACCAGGTCTGCTTGACTTTGAAACTTGGGCATTTTACCACCATGTTTGGCTGGCTCCTTATCTGGCTTCCAGTCCCTGTCCGTTCCCTTCCTGGCTTTGTGACTTTGAACTTCATCTTTGGAATGTCTTTGTCCTCATTTGTAATGAATGTAGGGCTATTAATTATCATCCTCTCATGCCCGCTTCCCACAATTCTCTTGTAAGAACTTTGCACATGTATGAAGCTAATTGTAAATCAATGTGAAAGTTAAGATTTTTAAAAAATTAGTATTTTTCTATTTACAAAAAAAAAAAAAAAAAAAAACCAACTTGGGGTCCAAGTTGGTCCTACCTTGTGCTTAATTCTATTTCATATTTAGCAGTCTGAGGTTCCAGTATGCATATTGTATACAAAGGAGATCCTATGAATGTGAATGTTGAACCCAAGAATTGTATTAAGGGTGAATGAAAACAATATTAAAGAAGAAACAATATTAAATTCTTTAGCAAAGGATATTGACTCTAACTGTAGTTTCTGAAGTCTGATTTGAAGGACATCATTCATGTCCGATTGATAACCTTCATAACTCTCTAATAGCTTGTCCAGAAGCTGGTGGCATTGTGTATCAGTTTGAAGGACCATTGGAGTTTAAAACAGCTTAAATATTTGCAGGCAGGTTGTAGTTGATGCAGTTGGTGCCTGGTCCATATTTTTGAGGGCTTTAGCTGCGGTGCCTGTATGCATCACAGGCCAAAAGTTTAGGGGCATTAATTCCCCTCCCCAACCGAGATTAGCCTTCAACCAGTGACTGGAAGTGTTGGTATATAAATGCCCCAGCACACCCATTTCTCAGGTGGAACAACTGAGGCCTGTTCTGCACCAGCTCTGAGTTTCCCAGTGAGCTACACTCCAGTTGCCCGTGGTGGTAACTGATTGGCTAACGTACTTTCGTTGGCTGTTTTCATTCCCTGTTTCACACCCTCACGCCTCAGTCAGTGCCTCCAAGGATCAGCTTCTCAATAAGCAGTAGTTACCTACCTCAGGGTCTGTTTCTGGGTGAACCCAAGCTCATACAAAATGTTAGTGCTGGTTTATTATAGGAATAATAATGCAGCAGAGAAAATACAGCAGTACAATTCAAGACTAAATTGTTTCTTCCTTTGTCCTTGTACTGATACCCTCGCCTATGTTAGGAACATGAACGGGGACCTCACAAACCTGAGCCCAGTTGCCAGAGAACCATTTCCTTCCTGTGAAAGAGGCACCTCCACAGGTTATGAGATATTTTTCCATGAAATGAAGGCCTCAGACTAACAGGAGAGCAGGCAAGAGTCACCTGATGCAAATCAAATTACAATTCACTGGCTAGAACAAGTAATTAAATATAAGGGGTCGTGGGCAAAGGAGAGAGTCCCAATCCCCAAGCTCCCCTCTCACCTCTCAAGGACTTCTATTTGCCTTTGAATCACTTCTGCTTCAATTAACATTGACTGAGCCTGCCTAAAGTACCTTGCTCTTGTCAAATGCTATTACAGGAGACTCCAAGAGTCTTTGTTGGACCCGGACATTTTTGTGGGCATATTGAATAGTGTGTGAAGTAGCTAACATGTTGATCAGTACTCTTATACAAGAGCTTTGCTTTTTCTGGAATGGCCGTTTTGTAAATGGAATTTCATCTATGCCATTATCATTATCAACTAGAATCAATTCTCTAAGTTCAAGTTATGATGCTCTAAAAAGCATGTCAGTCTGACCCACCATTGCTTTTAAAGATAAACACTGAAAATGTCAAGCCCATCGAGTAAGCAAATGTGATTGAATCTTTGTTACAGATATCACACACCAAATTTTTTTTTTTTGGTGGGAGGAAAGCGATATACAAGGAAGTTTCTACTGTGAAGACTTCATTTTCAGGACAATTCTTTTCATGTGGCAGCAGAACTGGCTCCTGCTGACTCCAGCCTTCCACGTATTTTGGTGCTTGCTATCAGAGAAGGACCAAAAAAAACCCCACTGCCATTGCGTCGATTCCGACTCATAGAGACCCTATAGGAGAAAGTAGAACTGCCCCATAGGGTATCCAAAGCTGTAAATCTTTATGGAAGCAGACTGCCACTTCTTTCTCCTACAGAGCCACTGGTGGGTTTGAGCCACAGACCTTTTGGTTAGCAACCGAGAGCTTTAACCACTGTGCAACAGGAAGCCCATTGCTGTTGAGTCTACTCTGACTCGTAGCGACTCTATAGAATAGAGTAGAACTGCCCCATAGGGTTTCCAGGGAGCAGCTGGTGGATTTGAACTGCTGACCTTTTGGTTAGCAGCCAAGCTCTTAAACCGCTGCACCACCAGGGCTCCATCTTTTTGTATACCTTATGATTTTTCATCACTGAGTCCCATTATAGACTCAAGGCTTTTCACAGATACATTATATCAATTAACTATAATTATTCTTGTTGCATAAATTATTGCAGTGTGGCCAGTAGGCACCTCCTTAAGCTTTGTCTCTTCAGCATTACTCCTGACACATTTTTAAAAGCCTTTTGTTTAAAGGCAACAAGATGTCCCATACCCACATTGATTTTTCTGTACTATTAGCTAAACTTTTAGTACTTGAGAAAACCTGATTCCTATTAGAGACTAGCACTAGGATCACATACTAAGTTTATCCCCATGAATGTATGATAGGATAAATAACACTGCTTTGGGCCACTTTAATGGAAGTGCCAGAAAAAAAAAAAAAATAAGATCATAGGTTTTTATTGACATTTTCTAATATTAGTGTGCTAATATTATTATCCAGAAGGAGCCCTGGTGGTGCAATGGTTAAATGCTCGGCTGCTAACCAAAAGGTTGGCAATTTGAACCCAGCAATGGGACTGTGGGAGAAAAGACCTGGTGATCTGCTCCTGTAAAGATTACAGCCTAGGAGATCCTATGAGGCAGTTCTGCTGTGTCATATAGGGTCACTATAAGTCGGAATCGACTGGACACACAGCAGTAACAACAATATTATTACCTGTTCTAAATTTTTATCCAATATTAAATATTTAAAATTTAATATTTTTCTATATCCTACCCTCTTGGATTACTAACTCAAAGTGTAATCACACACCTTTCTCATTTATTAACCTTATATATTGATCACAATGTGTCATTTTATTGATAAACATAAGACAGGATCCAAGTGGAGGTAGTCATGGAATACAGTGGATAGGTCTTCAGTTTTCTCATGAGTAAAACGTATTGCTCTGATGAGGTTTAGGATTTAGATTTTATCCTGTGCACAATGGAACGTCCTTGGAATTTTTGCCACTGGTCTGTGCAGTGGTACTCACGCTTTCCAAAGCATCAGTATCACCTGGAGGGCTTAGTAAAACACAGATGGCTGGGCCCCAGCCCCAGTTTCTTATCAGTAGGTCTGGGATGGGGCTGGAGAATTTTCATTTCTAGTAAGTTTTCAGGAGGCCCAGGGTGGTGCAAACGGTTAAGCACTTGACTACTAACTGAAAGAGTGACAGTTTGAACTTACCCAGAAGTGCCTCAGAAGACAGGCCTGGTAATCTGCCTCCAAAAGGTCACAGCCTTGAAAACCGTATGGAGCAGTTCTCCTCTGCACACATAGGGTCACCGTGAGTTGGAATCAACTCAACTCCGTGGCAGCTAACAACAACAACAAGTTCCCAGGTGAGGGTGACGGCACTGGTGGTAAGAACACATTCAAGTGACAACTGGTCTAAGGAACACTGAATAAGGTTTGTTTGACTAGGTAGGAGAGGCCTTTGATGCCTTTAACTTTGGAGCCATTAAGCAAGTTGAAAAGTAAGTAAGAAAAGTAGAAGTAATTTCGAGAAAGACTAGATCTTGGGTTAGAAGATTTGGAACTATCCTTCTGAATGTTCAACCAGCTCCATCTTTTATTCATAGATTCTACTTCCTTCTGGTAGGTCTGAATACATATTAACTGTAGATCTCATATAGTGGCTGAAGTATAGACAGGTACGAAAACTTCAATAAGAAGTAATTCGACAAAGCTTCATAATTCATGTACAAAATTCTTTTCACTGTAGATGAACACCACAGAAAACTTTCAGAAAATTCTTTGGAGGGGAAAACACAAAGGAATTTATGCCTTTAAACCTAGATCCTAAATCTTGATTTTATTTTAATGCTGAAACGTACCTTTCCGTCCCTTTACCTGGCATCTGTTACAGCAGGAAGTCTATCTTCCTAAGTGTTTAACCAAGTGCCAGGTATGCCATCACTTCAGGATGAATAATAAGCAACCATGATAAATGGATGTTGTAGGTGACATTAATGAGACATTTGCAGTCCCGCAGGAGGAATCATGCTGAAGGATAAATAGATGCATTTATTTATGCTATTGTTAGGAACTTGCAGCTTCGGACACACAGAGCAGGTGTTCAGTCTATTTCGGAGTCACCTGACAAAACTCCTTTGTTTTCTTGCTCTTCTGTCTGCCCCCCCAAATATAGATGTTTCTCAAGGTCCTGCCTTCTCTCTTTGTTCCTTGATCTGTCTATTTTCCTATCAGTGAACTCTTCCTCACACTTTATATTACTATCTCGAGAGGGGCTGATTCCACGGTCCAACGTCCTCCTGAATTGAACCTTCATTTTCAGCTGTCTGTAGGACATCTCTGTCAGGATGGCCTTCAGGCAGCTCAGCCGCCTGCCTGGAGCAGAACTCATCGCCTCCTCTTCCCAACCCAGCAACTCTTTATTTCACCTTCTCTCTCTTCACAAAAGTCTCCCTTTTTATCACTCCAGACATCCACAAAATTGAGTCCCCAGTATGTCTCTCTGACGTATCTTCATTTCATCTGCTACTGACAAAACTGTGTCTTAGACACCCGCTGCTGTCATTCCGATTATTGTTACAGCCCTTTAACTGATTCTCTTATTTTCTGCCTCTCTCCACTACAGTCCATCTTCAATATCACTGTACCAGAAACTTCCCCAAAGATCATGGGACTGATCATGTCATCACCCTGGTCTAGAATCTTTCCTGACTCTCTAGTATTTAATGAGATATAGTCAAGCTCTTTATCCTGCCATTCTGTATTTTCCAACGTATAGGCCCAACTTACTTTCTCATTTTTGTCTCTTATTAGTCACTTATAAACCTTCTCACTCTGTTGGTGTAATATTAATCTTTAAACATGTTTTTAAATATAATCTTTTATTTATGTTATTCATTTTTCTTCATGTTGTTTTCTTTCGCTGCCTATTAAAACCCAGATACATTTTAAAGATACATGAGAAAAAGGAGCCCTGCTGGCGCAGTGGTTAAAGCGATGGACTACTAATGGAGAGGCCAATGGTTTGAACCCACCACCCGCTCTGTGGGAGAAGAGATGTAGCAGTCTGCTTCCATAAAACCTTACAGCCTTGGAAACCCTAGTGGGCTGCTATGAATCAGAATCGACTCGATGGCAGTGGGTTTGGGTTTTTTTGGTTCCTGTCGTTTGATCCACCCCAACCAATATTATCTTTTCTTCCTTTTAACTCCTGCATTACTCTATGGACCTTTCACATTCTGATTTGTGCTTGTACCTGGTGGTTACGATGATGTGGAATGTTATTTATTTGAATCCTGAACTCCCAAATTCTGTTATATATCTGTATGAGAAATATGTACATGGACGCTCCTGGAAAATGAATGCTGTTTATAATCTACCAAGTATCTGAAGGCCCTCTGTGGTCTAGGCACTGTGCCAGGCATTGGGGCCACGCTAGATCCAAGTTCTCACAGAACTTACATTCTGGGGGAGAGACAAAGACAAGAAATAAAGCAGCATGGATTATTTATGAGTTGTGCTAATAAGGAAAGAAAACAAGGAAATGTTAAAGAGAATTGTGTGTGGAAGATATTTAATTCAGGAGGTGACATTTAAACTGAGACCTGAAGAATGAGGAAAACAAAACAAAATGAAAAACCACTAGACAGAGCTCTGGGGGAAAGTGTTGCAAACTGAAGAATGGCGCATGAAAGAACATGACCTTGGCCTGTTCAAGGAAGAGATGAAAAACTGGTGGGGCTGGTATATAGCTGGTAGATAAGAGTTGTATGAAATGCAATTGGAGAAGGGGGTGGGAAGTCAGATCATGTAGGGCCTTGTAGACTATGGGAAAGAGTTTGGGTTTTGTTCTGAGCATGACAGGATACCAGTAGAAGAGTTTAAAGCAGGATAATATGCCGTGGAAAATGGGGTTGTAGTGGCACAAGAGAAAGAACAAGCAGAGTAAGCGTTGCCTCCAAAGTCTTATTTGGAAACTCTAGGTCCAGTGAGCATGGCCGGGCCATAGTTGAGGCTCAGCAATTCCTTGTGCTCTGTGGTCTAGGTTAAAAGCAAGTCAAGTTACTTCGTTGGCCTCTTTTCCCTTAGGTCACAACCTTGCCTTGGCTCTTGATATTTTATGAATCCTAAGGCAAGAAAAGGCAGGAAAGAATAAGTTCAAAGGTAAGTACCCCAAGGGAAATCAAGTGATAATGGGAACTTACTTTCCAGTGATAATGGGAACAATTTCAAAAGAGTAAAATTCTAAAAAGATAGGAAATCTAAAGAGTTCAGGCTATGTGAGCTCTACAATTTTTAATGCCTTTGCTCGTTACACTGTAGCTTCCAGGATTACACAGAGCTCCACACTCTAGCAACAAGGCCAGATGGTGACCTTGGCTTGTGTCCAATGTCAGCATCCCCTCTCAGGGATGGACTAAAAGGGGGTCGGGTCTTGAGCTCTTCAAAGAAGTATTCAATTTCTTACTTCCTTTTTAGGAATGGCATGCATATAATAGGCACACAATATATAT
The DNA here is from genome assembly GCA_030035585.1 of Dugong dugon. Classification (NCBI taxonomy): domain Eukaryota; kingdom Metazoa; phylum Chordata; class Mammalia; order Sirenia; family Dugongidae; genus Dugong; species Dugong dugon. The sequence continues at coordinate 10,882,557 of CM057480.1, read as the reverse complement.
TTGCTAAACAAAACCAAACAAACCAAACCCTTCGGGAGAACTGCCCCATAGGGTTTCCAAGAAGTAGCTGATGGATTTGAACTGCTGACCTTTTGGGTAGCAGCCATAGCTCTTAACCACTTTGCCACCAGGGCTCCATTTGCTAAACAGAGTCAAGTATTTATAAACTCCTGGCTTTAATCAGACTCAGAGGTAGCCACACCCCATAGTGTTCGCATTCCTAGCAGAATTATCTTCCTGCTTTTGTCTTTCACTGAGCCCAGGGCAGTCTGTTCCTTTTTTCCTACAGTTGACTGACCCTGTTGCATAACTCAGTGGGGCAAGCTCTTTGTAAAACTGTGAAGGACATACACATTATTTGGGACTTTTCTGATCCTTTTAGTGTTCACTTCATTTTTTTATTCAGACTTTACTTTTTTGAGTCTCGTGTCTTCTGGGTCCCTCGATTTGGCTAAATAATCAGATAAGATTGTTGGTTTGTTGACGAATGGCAATAACTTGATACATCGTCTCTTTTTCAGATTAAAAAAAAAAAATTTCAGCCATTTTAGTTTTAAAATAAGGAATAGTTAATGATTTATAGTATTATCTGACGTCGTATATGTTTATTTTCCTTCAACCATATTCTAGTTCCTGTGCTAGATACAGAGATCAATAGGACATAATATATGACTTTAAAAAATCTAAGTTTAAACTCCAGTAGAATCTCAGGGAAAAAAATTAAGGATCATCATCCTCTGCTTAAATTCTCTCTGTAGAGTAGCTGCCAAGTCATAATCTAGCTTCCCTTGGAAATCCTCAGTGGCAGTGAACGCATTATCTCCCATGGCAATCCGTGCCATCTCTGGGGAATTCATCGTTATTATCAGGTGAGAATCTTTGTCTCTGTGGCTTTACCCATAGTTCTAACTCAGGAGATTCAAACTCAAATGTCTACCAAGGCTTGGCAGAAAATACATATGAGTTAAGCAATCCAGGTATTAAAAAAGCCCAAGTATTGTACTAAATGGCATCTGCCATGTGACGACCATGTAGTGAAGACAATAGGGAGTGGTAGGGACTATGGTACACTGAAGATCATGCCACTTTTTGGCTTTTACTCATTGCTGCTTTGGAGAAGTGGCTGCCCAGATAGGCTAGGTCTTCTGATGTTTTTCAAGGAAACCAGAATTGAGAAGTTTTATATGGCATCTCCTGATTTTTAAGTTGGCAACCAGTTCACAAACTTTAAAACACTCTGTGGACCAACACTCTGAGAGTCAAGTAACACATCTGTAGCCATATATGGCTTGTGGTTCATAAATTTGCAACCTTTGTTCTAAGTCCCATAGCTGTAAGGAAGAAATCCAAGTTCTCTGTCATTTGGCAACCCACAGGTATTTGAAGACAGCAGTCACCATCACCTATCACATCTTCCCCATAATCTCTTTCTCATTTTAAGTAACACTTCTGCCCAACTCACAGGATATTCTTGACATAATCAACAAACATAATTATATAACTGTGATTGGGTAGCATCCATACAAGAATTATGAAAAACTCAAAGGTGGTGCTTGGAAAACATTTGCTGGTATGTGTTGTTTACCTATATAGAGTTATTTTTCCAAGAGACCATCTAAGCAAAAAATACAAATCGAAATTTGATTGAAGGGTGGAAATTTCATGTTGGTAGGGTGTATGTTTGGGGTGAGAGTGCTTTTGAGGCTTCCTCAAATCACCCCAGACCCTCAACGAGATGGATTGACACAGTGGCTGCAACAGTGGGCTCAAGCATAATGATTGACACAGTGGCTGCAACAATGGGCTCAAGCACATTGACTGTAAGGATGGTGAATGGCTGGGCAGTGTTTTGTTCTGTTGTAGGTAGGGTCGCTATGAGTGGGAACTGGTTCGACAGCACCTAACATCAACATTACTTTAATGAGATAAAATTTCTAGGGCAGTATCTGCCTCTTACACTGGGTATTCAATACATGTTGATTGCTGCACTGGTTATTATCCATTTGCCTCCCCACCCAGGTCTACTCTCTGACCTTTTCTTCCCTGATTTGGGACATGGAAGTCTGATTCCTGTGGACTACCACACTCGGGCTCCTTTGCCAGATGGCTTCTCGTAGGGCTTGGCCAATGGGAGCTTCCAGCAAGAGATGAGAGAGGAGGAGAGAGAGATCAGGGTATTCATTCCATGTTCCCTCTCTGCTTTGAGTCTCTGGCGGTAGCCGTATCTCTGTATGATCTCAGCTTCTAGCAGAGGACCCCTCTGCCATGTCTACAGCTTTCAGAGAGTCCTGTAACACCAATTTTATTCTCTTGCCTCTTTGTCTCTAGGGATGCTAATGGCTTCCCAATGTTGCTAATGTTGGCGCCTCAATATCCCTTGTTCCTTTCCTTAACCTGGCTGACAGGTACCACTGTCTCTTGATTGAAATGTTTAATGTAAGTTCTTTATTCTGCGGGGTCCTTGACAGAATCATTCTCCTTCCCTTTTTCTTTGGCTCTTATAATGTCATCTCTCCATTTCTGTTTGTATCAGTAATAGGAACTTCTAAAGAAAATGTTTAAGTATCTGGTTAGGAACATTCACTCATATTTTTTGTTTCACTGTCCTGGCAGGTGTCAGGATCTGAGTCACTCTCTACAGAGCTATGTTTTAGCTTACTCTGATCCACACCATTAATCCATGGAGTGGAAGAACATCTTAATGATTACCGTCTCCAAAACATTCAGGTGTAGCCTCTGAACGTCTTCATCCAGAAGGCTGAGCCCTTAATAGTTTCTGAACCAGATCTGACCTTCTGGGGCACGTTGGAAGCTTCATTCTCTCTAGAAGGATAGGTTCAGAATTAGTCTTGCTTTTCTGAACCAATATCGGTGGGCTTGAGGAGGGCCTTCAGCCCTAAATATACCCAATGAACCCAACTTTTACTATAACGTTTTTACTGTTAATTCTAGCCCTTTATATACTGAGTTCACCTCTGGGGACCCTCTCTAAGCCATACAAACTTCCCATAACCATAGCACTGTCACCGTCTGATCTCAAGTATAGAGGGTTGGTGAGTTTGGTATTGAAGCCTCTTGAAAACTAAAAACCAAACCCATTGCTGTCGAATCGATTCTGACTCAGCAACCCTATAGGACAGAAGAGAACTGCCCCATAGCGTTTCCAAGGGATGGCTGGTGGATTCAAACTGCTTACCTTTTGGTTAGCAGCCTGAGCTCCTAGCCACTGCACCACCAGGCTCCTGGAGTCTCTTAAACACACCGCCATTGAGTCAATTCCAGCTCATAGCAAACCCCATAGGGTTTCCGAGGCTATAAATCTCTACCTATGGAAGCAGACTGCCACATCTTTCTCCCGTGGAGCCGCTGGTGTTTTCGAACCACTGACCTTTTGATTAGCAGTCACTCGCTTTAACCACTGCACCACCAGGGCTCCTTCAGAACCTTTTAGGGCATTGGAATTTGGTTCTTTGGCCACCTACCATATTAATCCCCCTAGTTTAGGCCACAGCCAATCTCTTCTATCTTCCCTTTTTCTGTGCTCTCCAATGAACACCCCAGCATGATTTGAGAAAGTACCTGAACCAGTTATGACAGTGCAATATAACAGGACACCTTCTGCAAACAAAAATTTTATGGGTATTGAGGGTCAAGGACCAATAAACGTAGCACTACAGCCAGCCCTGCATCTGTAAAATCCACTAACAAGTAATTAGAGACAGGATGAGTAGATGTTTTATGTTTAGAAATTCAGAACATCTCTCAGCAAGAGCCATTTTCAAAACAATATAGGTTGTAAAATCTGCTGCTAGTAATTTCAATATGGTCTTATCTTTAAAGCACTTTCTAAGTACTAATTCTCCCAGCATGCTTCTGGAGTATATATCATTAGCAAAGGTGTGTGCCAGACTGGGTTATTTTTAAAACAAATTAGTAGAGTGAATAAGCATTCTGTTTTTACCTTAATATTTAAATTGAACTTTTTGAGTATCATTTAAAACTACAGAATCAAGGCAATTAAAGTTTTGTTCATTGGGTTAGGGTGGAAGATGTTATAATGTAGACTTTTTATAATGATGCAGCCAGCGGCCATATCTTTTATGTTGTACATTCTAACAGAGTGATTCCCTAGAGCAATGATTCTCAACCAAGAGCGATTTTGCCACCCAGGGGACATGTGACAATATTTGGAGATATATTTGGATGTCATGGCTGGGGACGTGCTATTGGTATCCAGTGAGTAGTGGTGAGGAATGCTGCTTAAAATCCTATAATGAACAGAATAGCCCCCCTCATTAAAGGATTATTTGGTTCAAAATGTCATTAAGGCCGGGGTTGAGAAACACTGCCTTAGGGAGATGAAGGTCTGCTTTGCCAGTTCTTCAGCCTGTCTGCTCCTCCTCTCTCTCAGTTCCAGATGAGGGTAACATCTTTCTAACCCCAGGTCATTTCAACACAAGGAAAGATTTCTTCAGAAGTTTCCTCAGTCTTACTATTTGTGATGTACATAGCACTGTCTCCACAGTAGAATGGAGAACTGGGATGTTCGTCAGGATCTTTCAATCAGAGTGTATTTGTTGTTAGTGAGGAAATTGTTATTTGAAGCCAAAACTAGTTGTAGCTGCCTCTCCTTCTCAGGGAAGTGAAAGAGTATGTGGTGGCAATATTGTTATCAATGGGAAAGTAAATGCCTGCACTGCTTTCTTCAGTTTACAGTGACGCTTTGGGGAGAGAGATGGGTGAGCCTGCAATTTCAAAACCTTTGCCAAATCTTTTCTGTTGCTCAAAGTAAAGATGTCAGCAGATAGTCCTTTTGTTTCACTGGGGACATCAACGTGTGTTGGGAATGGCATGGGGACATTTTGAGTGAGATTAACTTGTTTAGTAGAAAGGAATGCGGGGGTGGCTTTCTGGGTTGGGGAACCCAAGGAGCGGACATCAGGAAAATGAGAAAGCTTGAAAAGACGTGGAATGTCTAGAGGAAGAGGAAGAGCACCAAGCCATTTAGGAGGGGATGGGGACTAAGGAAGGTTGAGAAAGGTGACCAGTGAGAAATTCCTCCTGGAAGTGGGGACTCTAAGTGGCTTTAAAAGCAAGGCATCACTCATATCCAGTTGGCGCAGGTCATTTGTTTTCCTTTGATGTCAAAATTTCAGTGAAGTCATCAGTACACACACACACACACACACACGCACACGCACACACACACACACACACACACACACACACACACACACACACACACCCCTATATATACTTCTTGTGGGTAGTTTCTGGTGAAGTTAAAGAAAAAGGGGCTGAATTCTAATGGTGAGCCACCATAGTACAGAGAGAGTTGAGTCTATCTGTGGTCCGTCAGACTACAACAGAAAATAATAGTTAAGTGCAAGTAAGAACCTGGAGGCAAATGCAGCAAGGAAACTGTAAATCCCTGAAGCCTTGCAGAAATCTTGCTAAAGATGAATTATTGTAGAATACAGGATCAGGGATGAGTGTATTTCAGCTGCGTATGGATAACACATAGTATAATAGGAAATGATTGATTTCAAGTCACAGAAATCTAAGTCAGACTGGCTTACATAGAAAGGGAATTCATTGTCTGAGGTAACTGGGAAGGCCAAATGGTGCCTGCTTCAGGTACAGTTACTTGGATCCAAGGATACCAGGAGAGTCACGGGGCTCTGTCTGAATATTCTGACTTTAGTTTCTACTGTGAAGACTTCATTTTCAGGACAATTCTTTTCATGTGGCAGCAGAACTGGCTCCTGCTGACTCCAGCCTTCCACGTATTTTGGTGCTTGCCATCAGAGAAGGACCAAAAAAACCCGCTGCCATTGTGTCGATTCCGACTCACAGAGACCCTATAGAAGAAAGTAGAACTGCCCCATAGGGTATCCAAAGCTGTAAATCTTTATGGAAGCAGACTGCCACTTCTTTCTCCCACAGAGCCACTGGTGGGTTCGAGCCACAGACCTTTTGGTTGGCAACCGAGCGCTTTAACCACTGTGCAACAGAAAGCCCATTGCTGTTGAGTCGACTCTGACTCATAGCGACTCTATAGAATAGAGTAGAACTGCCCCATAGGGTTTCCAGGGAGCAGCTGGTGGATTTGAACTGCTGACCTTTTGGTTAGTAGCCCAGCTCTTAACCACTGTACCACCGGGGCATTTTTCCCCAGTGTTTGTATAAATCCCTACAAAAGGACTCTAATCTTACTTAGACCATATTTCAAGTCTGGATCAATTACTGTGTCTCTGTTCCTATTGCCATCGTGTTGACTCCAACTCATAGCAACCCTATAGGACAGAGTAGAACTGCCTCATAGGGTTTCTAAGGAGGAGCTGGTGTATTCAAACTGCTGACCTTTTGGTTAGCAGCCAAACTCTTAACCACTGCGCCACCAGAGCTCCTTATGTCTAGGGGGTACATATTCCAATTGGCCATCCTAGGTCATGTGCTCATTTTTTTGTCTGGGGAGTCAGGATCATGTGATTGGCAGGCACACCAAGTATATGAGGGGCTGTTCCCAAAAAGAAAAGTTACTGAAGACATGAAAAAGTAATGGATATCTACTGAAGACAAATTAATCTCAGTTTACTTGATGATTTTGATGCTATGATTTCTTTAGATAAAGTAATTTTATTTTTAGTATGTTGAGTTTTGTAGAGTCTGCACTAAAATATTTATTCTTTCTTTTGGAGGAATCCCCTAATTGGAAATGCCTTGCCCTCTTTCCTTTGTTTCAATCAGCAATTCTTAATCTTTGCAGTGCATCAGAATCATCTGTGGAAATTTACAAACAGGTGCTGGACCCTATCCCAAGGTATTTTGATTCGATTAATCTGGGATGAGGCCTCTCCACTAGAATTTTTTTTAAACATCTTAATCACTTTGGGGTTAAATTGCAGTGTCTCAGCACTCATACCATATAAAATGCAAATGGATCCAAAAGAGTTAAGGTCATTCCATCACTAACGCTCTATGTGAATTTAATAGGCATGTGTTCCATTGGAACAAGTATATGAGTACAGTGGTGGCCAGATGACAATAGAATGGAGTGTGAAGGCAGAGGCTTTGACTTGGCTGGGTGCTGCTGAGGAGGGCAGGCCTGGGGTTGGTGGCTCCCTTCAGGAGAAGGGACCCTAGGATAGCCAGGTAGTCTGTAGAGGGTGTTTATACACCAGGGTTCTTCTGATAAGCTTCTTATTTCATGTCACAGTTCTTAAAACATGGCTTCTGCCTTGGACCCACTCTCTGAGCCCCAGTTATGATAACCTGTCAGATACGCTGACTCTGCTCCAACGCTGAAGTCTTGCTTTGTTCTTGCCAGTTCTTTTATAAATGACTATACCATATACTGAGTAATTAATAAATACCAGGGGCTGGATGTACACATTGTGTTTTGTTTTTATTTTACTTTATTCAGAAATAATGTTGGAAAAAAAACCCAGATTGTTCAGTATCACAGCTGGATACTCTGGAAGTAGATGTCGACATGGAATTTCTAAAGGAGGTTTATAAGAGACCAAGATTTATGAAAAGAAATAAGAGAAAGCAAAATAGAGTAGAGGGAAAAGTTGAACAGCAATGCAGATCCCACAAAGCTTTGGCCAACCTCAAGGGTAACTCTGGAGTGAGTATTGGTCATCAGAATATCTTGCACTGGGCTAAAATGATTGGGCCTTTCTACCCCAACCTTCCTAATTCACCAAGCAGGGCTGGTCGTTGCAGCTAAGGCAGACACTGAAGCTGACAGTTGGAGTTTTGTGTTGACCTGATCCCCTACAACAATTCTTTCCTAAATGAGGGATAGCGGTAGTACATCTCCATGTATGCCACAGTTCACCATTGTTACTATCTGTTGCATATCAAATGATCACAAAATTTCAGTGGCATACAATAATAAATACATATTTTTCATGCATCTGCAGGATAGCTGGAGGCTGGCTGGTCTAAGCCAGGATCAGCTGGGTAGCTCTGCTGATTGTGGTTGGCCTCACTCATGTATCTCTGGATAGTCTGTTCATCACCTAATCTACTTAGGTAGATTAAGGTGGCTCTGCTGGGTGGCTTGCTGGTCTTTGCTGGACTCATTAATATGTCTGTGGGTAGACTGTGTACTTGATTTAGGTTGGGCTCAGCAGGGAGGCTCTGCTCAACATGCCTCTTTCATTCTCATCCAAGAACAACCAGATCAGTTTGGGTATGTTCTACTTAGGGCAATGGCAGAGTTACAAGAGGAGGTCTAAGCTTTGAATGGCACATTGACAGATTCGCCTCATTCAACTGGTCAAAGCAAATCACAGGGATAAATTCAAAGTTAAGCAGTAGAGAAATATAACCAAAAACCAACTGCCCGATCCTGCGCCATCCTTACAATTGTTATGCTTGAGCCCATTGTTGCAGCCACTGTGTCAATCCATCTCATTGAGGGTCTTCCTGTTTTTCACTGACCCTTTACTTTACCAAGCATGATGTCCTTCTCCAGGGAGTGGTCCCTTCTGATAACATGTCCAAAGTACATGAGATGAAGTCTCACCATCCTCACTTCTAATGAGCGTTCTGGCTGTACTTCTTCCAAGACAGATTTATTTGTTCTTTTGGCTGTTCATGGTATGTTCGATATTCTTGCCAGTGCTGTAACTCAAAGGCATCAATTCTTCTTTGGTCTTCTTTATTAATTGTCCAGCTTTTGCACGCGTACGAGATGATTGAAAATACCGTGGCTGGGGTCAGGTGCACCTTAGTCCTCAAAGTGACGTCTTTGCTTTTTAACACTTGAAAGAGGTCTTTTGCAGCAGATTTTGTCCAATGCAATACATTGTTTGATCTCTTGACTGCTGCTTCCATGGGTGCTGATTGTAGATCCAAGTAAAATGAAGTCCTTGATGACTTCAACCTTTTCTTCGTTTATCATGATGTTCCTTATTGGTCCCATTGTGAGGATTTTTGTTTTCTTTATGTTGAGGTGCAATCCCTACTGAAGGCTGTAGTCTTTGATCTTTAACAGTAAGTGCTTCAAGTCCTCTTCACTGTCAGCAAGCAAGGTTGTGTTATCTGCATATTTCAAGTTGTTAATGAGCCTTCCACCAATCCTGATGCTGAGTTCTTCTTCATATAGTCCAGCTTATTGGATTTTTTGCTCAGCATACAGATTGAGTAAGTACGGTGAAAGGATATAACCCTGATGCACACTTTTTCTGATTTTAAACCACTCAGTATCCCCTTTTTCTGTTTGAATGATTGCCTCTTGGTCTAAGTACAGGTTCCATGTGAGCATAATTAAGTGTTCTAGAATTCCCATTCTTTGCAATATTATCCGTAATTTGTTATGATCCACACAGACAAATGCATTTGCATAGTCAATAAAGCACAGGTAAACATCTTTCTGGTATTCTCTGCTTTCAGCCAAGATCCATCTGACATCAGTAATGATATGCCTTGTTCCACCTCCTCCTCTGAATCCAGGGTAGTTAGGACCCTCCAAAACTAAGTAGGGGCTCCCTGCAAAAAGGCTGGGGCTTGTCTCACTCCTGTCCCCAATCCTGATGCTCTGGAGTGAGCTGTCATTTCAGACACCCCCGGTGAGATGCCAATATTTAGTCTATCCTCTCAATCCCAGCCCATTCCATCAAGTCCAGGGAGCAGAAATTAAGCTCCCAGGTTTTGGGGTCACCTCTAACTTTAAGAGAAGCTACTGTCACTTAGGTCTCTGAGGCCAGCCCCCTTTCATTACAGCCCCCTCCCCAAATGAGGAGCATGGCCAGAGCTGGAGGGTCCTGCCTGGGAAGGGGTGTTTTAGGGGCAAGCCAGTTTTGGGGTCCCCCTGTAGTCCCTTACCAGGTGGTAAATGTGGTATTGGGGTCCATCAGTAGAAGTTTTATGGCTCTATCCTGCCATGAGTAACAGTTTGTCTGACCAAGTCATTCCATAGGTCAGTAACTAGGAAGGGAAGGATAACCATGAGGGGAAAGGAGACTTCATCACAGAGAGCTGATGAGGTGTTGTTGACAATTTGCATCTTATACTTTACATTTTTGTCAATGCTTGGGCATGGCTTTGTTAATATTAATAAAAGCAAAAGGATCTAATTAGGGATTGTCATACTCATAAAGGGGATAAACATCACTCTGAATATATGGAAGTAATTAAGGTACCATAGGTGATGCTTCAAATGTCAATCATCTATCATGATGTAAAGGATACAAACACGGTGCACGTTCAGCATCTCGTTATGGACCAACTCCATTGAGGCTAATGAATATCATCAGGTTGACCTATTGACCATGTGGTGAAAAGACAAAGATGAGGCCATGTCTCTGAAATATTGCTGCATAACAAACTGCTCCAAAACTTAGGGGCTTAAACAATAAACACTTATTATTGCTTACAAGTCTGTGTTTCAGCTGGATTTTCTTTTGGTCTCGGCTGAGCTAACCTGTGTGTCTTTGGTAAGTTGCACACTGGGTAGGCAGCCTTGTTGATATGGTTGGGCTTTCTCACATGTTTGAGGAGGTTGGCTGGACATTGAATGGTCATTGACATTGTCCTTGGCTAGGACAAGAGAGCTGTCCTCTTCCTGGTCTTTCATCTTCCAGTGAGCTAACCTTGGCTTATTCTATGGCAGTGGTGTGCTTTGAGATTGAGGGTGCAAACATGAAAAGCTCTTGAGGCCTAGGCTGAGAACTGCCGTACTGTCTCTCCTGCCAACTCTAGTGGTCAAAGCAAATCACAAGGCCAGTCCAGATCGAAGGAGCAGGGAACTTCTATTGGGAGGAGTTTCCAAGTCACATTGTCATGGCATAGCTATTAATTGGGCCATCAGTGCAATCCATCTACCACAGACCCTTGTTGCAGTCATTCTTGCACAGCTTCGTTAAGTTTGTACATTTGGAAGTAATTTGGTTTTCAATTACTTAAGCCTGCTTTAAAAAGCTTTCTGCTATTAAAATGTTAAAGGACTGTCTGAGGTTTTGCTTAGCGTCTTAATTGGCTACTTCTTTTTTTTTTTACTGTAGGTAATTTTTTGTCATCATATGTTAATAGGAATGAGACTGTAAGAGGAAAGGAGGGAGAGAACAGAGAAGAGAAGACAAGTAGCTTTGCATTTTAAAAGGTACATGCTTCATACGGATTTCCATGACAGAAACTTGGGGTTGTTTATTCCTTTAGGCAGAAGAGACTCCACTTGTTGTTTCAAGATAATCCTGTCAAATGCAGTGGCACTATAGGAAAGCGTTGCAATTATTATTTAGCATTCCCAGAACCCTTTATATTTGCACAGTGCTTTACTATCTCCTTTATTCTTTATTTTTTCTGTAAGTAGCCTGGAATTTTTAAACTCTTTATCACTATCCCTTCAATATTATCATAGAGCTAGAATGGCCTTTGAGAGATCATGAGATAAAGAAATCTTGGGGGCTTTGCATTCGTTCACTCCAGAAGAGAAGGCTCTGGAATGTTCTTTAGGATCCTCATTTCAATATTTTGTCACTGTGGCAGGCAAGTTCTTTATGTACAACCCCGATTTTCTCTCATATCATCCATTTCTGCTTGTTCAGTCTTGCATGAGCATACAAGGCAATATGAGTATCTTCCTAAGAACACAATTAACAAAATAGATACTGTCACGGGGCTCTCACTGGAGAAGGGAAAATTTTTCTAAAGTTGTTGAAGATTTCTAGTGATAGCTCCTTAGTACAAAATTGATCTGACAGGCAGAGCAGAACAGTGTATATAGGCCAGGATGAATCCGGTTTAAAAAGTAGTGTTCATTCATGTAGTTATTCAATCAGTCAATTGCCTTCCATGTGCCATGTACTGTATGAGGCCTTGAGGTGATAAATAGGACACATTCCCTGCCCTCAAGACTTCGCTTTCCAGTCCAAGAAAAACAGACCTGTAAATAGATAAATTACTATATTCTGTCACCTGTAAACAGATGAGTTACTACATATTCTGTCACCACATTGTGACAGAGTTTTAAACTAAACGCTCTGAGAACAGAGAGAGGTTTTAGATATTCTGACCTATTTAGATTTTTGGTTAAGAGCTATGGCTGCTAACCAAAAGGTTGGCAGTTTGAATCCACCAAGCGCTCCTTGGAAACCCTATGGGGCAGTTCCACTCTGCCCTGTAGGGTTGCTATGAGGCAGAATCGACTCGACAGCAATGGGTTTGGTTTTTTTTTTTGGTTGGTAGATAAGTTGGGTCTGCTCCTTCAAAATTATTGTTGAGTTCTAATTCCTCTAGTTAGGACCTAATATTAGATTTATGAGGATTTTCCCTAGTTCAGAATAAAACTATTCACAAGGTTTTAAGATGAAATCTCTGATACTATGTTAGAGCAATGGAAGAGCATGCTTTTGAGGAATGACTTGCTCCAAGTTGGAGAATTCATGTTAGGCTTTCACTGATAAAAGAAAATGGACAAGGAAACCTGTCAGTGACCTGCATCAACTGGGCAGTCGAAGATGTAGTCCTGCCTTTTTTGGATAATTGAGACTGGAGTTAAGTGTCAGATAGAGAAGTCCAGGTAAATGACTCCGCTCTCCCACAAAGCTTTTGTGATGAGTTTTCTGACCACAGCAAGCCTGCCATTTAAGGGATTACTTGAAACAATAAAATTAATACATAAACAGATATTGTCAAATCATTAGTCAAATTCACTAGTTATACATAAGAGAACTCTACACATAAACTGTCACAGGAACACAGAACAGAGGTAGTCTCTGCCCATGATCAAACAGGGACACTTGGTATTAGCTTCTTTGTCAAACAAAGGGAAAAACTTAATAGAGAAAGGTGTGATTAAATAACTCCAGGTGGGAGAAGGAACCACTCAAACACAGATTTGTCATCACTTTAACAGAGAAAGGTACTATTTGGTATGCTCTATGAAAATGTGGTCGCTGATTAGCATGTCCACCACCTGGAAGGAGGGTGCTCAGAACCTGGGACTGAAGTGTGTGCCAATGGAGATGCTAGTTAGGGGATGTCTCAGACCACGTTTGATGTATAGCAAAACCCATTGCCGTCGACTTGATTCCAACTCATAGCAGCCCTACAGAACAGAGCAGAACTGCCCCATAAGGTTTCCAAGGAGCAACTGGTTAATTTGTACTGCCAACCTTTTGGTTAGCGGCTGAGCTCGTATCCACTGCCACCAGAGCTCCAAAGATGTATAAGGTCCATATAAAAAGCAACATCTAGGCTCTACATGGAGTCCTGGTGGCACAGTGGTTAAGAGCTTGACAGCTAACCAAAAGGTTGGCAGTTCGAATCCACCAGCTCCTTGGAAACCCTATGGGGCAGTTCAGTTCTATTCTCTTCTGTAGGGTTATTATGAGTCAGAACTGACTTAATGGCACATAACAACAACAGCAGACTCTACATGTTTGGAACTGCAAGTTAGGTTAGTTAGGATGTTAGATATTAACAAATCCCTGAAGCATTGTGGGGCTCAAATTTGCTGACCTCTTCTAGAGAGAGGGGTCCAGTTAATGAGTGTATTAGTCAAGATAGAGACTAGGTTATACTCGAGTAACAACCAGCCGCCCATCTCAGGGGGTTAGCACAAAATAGGTTTTTTCTTGTCTCTGTTTGGTCCTACAGGAAAGCAGGTATAGTGGTTTTTCTGTGGGAGTTCTTCCAATCCTCTGACAATAGTTAACATGCAAAAGTAAAATTTAACAAAATTGCAAATGTATCTTTTTTTTCTAGCTTCCACTTTGACTATCTCAGCCCTGGATATAGGAGGGTACTTTTGGGTCCTTTCCAAAACAGAGAGGACATTCCATTGGCAAGCTTTCCCTTTCTTGTATTTTAAATGAATGAGTTTGGAAACTAAAAAAATACTGTTTCCTTTCTTTTTGCATCTATTGATAATTAAGGGAGATCTCACAGCTTTTCATGAAAAAAGTTAAAAATAAAATTATGGGACATGGAAATTCATACAAGAAAAGCTTGTGACCATAGAAAAATGATGTTGCAAACAAGACTCATCAGCCCCAAATTGCTAAAATATAATTCTTTTTTTTTTTTTAATCACTTAGTGAAATTTAGAAACCTGAATGTTATAGCTGTGTTGTGGTGACTAATTTGGCCTGGTAGAGTTGATGTAAATCATGTAATTAGCTTGAGTTATGGCGATTGAAACAGCTGAAACTTGTTTGTGTGTGATGCTGGCGATCCGCTACCCTCGAAATCTTTGTGGACTTGTGCTACAGCAAGATGGAGTTAAAGCAAGGTTCCTCAACCACGGCGCTATTGACACTTTGGGCCCCACAGTTTTTGTTAAGGAGCCCTGGTGCCACGATGGTTAAGTGCTTGGCTGCTAACCAAAATGTTGGCAGTTTGAACCCACCCATCGGCTCCAAAGGAGAAAGACCTGGCAATCTGCTTGCATAGAGATTGTTGTTGTTGTTAGGTGCCCTCAAGTCAATTCCAACACACAGCGACCCCATATGACAGAGTAGACCTGCCCCATAGTGTTTTTATGGCCGTAGTCTTTCACGGAAGCAGATCACTGTGTCTTTCTCCTGTGGAGCCACTGGGTAGGTTTGAACTGCCAAAGTTTTGGTTAGCAGCTGAGCGCTTAACCGTTTGCACCATTAGGGCTCCTTACAGCCAAGAAAACACTATGGGGCGGTCCTACTCTGTCACATGGGGTCACTATGAGTCGGAATTGATTTGATGGCACCCAACAACAATAACAATCTTTTGTTATGGGGGCTGTCCTGAACAATGTAGGATGTTTAGCAGCATTCCTGAACTCCACCCTCTAGATGCCAGTAGCACTTCATACTCGCCCCAGTGGTAACAACCGAAATGTCTTCAGATATTGCCACATTTGCCTGGGTGGCAAAGTTCCCCCTGGTTGGGAACCAAGGGCGTATCCAACTGAGCTGAAGTTATCCAACATTTAACTAATTGAATTTTTATTGTTTTGATGGGGTTTGCATTGCTAGAGAACAACTGGAATTTTTAATTATAGCTATAAACAGACAGTTCCTTTTTTAATATGTACAATTTTCCTATTTCTTGTAGAGATCATTTACAAAGATGGTCATGTTTGTTGTTGTTTGGTGCCGTTGAGTGAATTTCGACTCATAGACACCCCATGTGATGGAGCAGAACTGTCTCATAGAGTTCCCTAGGTTGTAATCTTTACAGGAGCAGGTCACCAGGTCTTTCTCCCATGGAGCCACTGGGTGAGTTAGAACCACCAACCTTTTGGTTAGCAGATGAGCACTTAACTATCGTGCCGCAGAGGCTTCTTACAAATGGTCATAGAATTCATAAAAGGTCACAGCTGGGAAGGACCTGAGAAGTCATCTTTTTGACAGATGAGGAAACTGAGACTGAGGGAAGTGACTTATCCAGGTTAGAGACAGCTCACTGACACTGAGAGCACTTGATAAATAGTGCTGCCTTTCTAATGCACTTTGAAAGAGTGTTTAGACTTAGTGGTTTTCTCTGCTGTGTCATTTTCATGACGATATAGTTTCTACAGAAGCAGGGCCATAGTGCATTGGAATAACTTGATACCACTCTTCCAGAGGCTCAGGAAAAAAAAAAATAAGGGAAACCAAGGTGGTTTTCATCAAAAGTCTGTGTCTATTCTTGCAGCCACTGTAGCTGGATCTGAGAATTGTGGGCACAATGCAGCTGCTCCCTCCCACTTGGGTTTTGAATTCAACTGCCCCATGCAGCTTTTTCTAAGCAAGCAGGGATGTGGTGTGGATTGTTAATGTTACTTTTCATGATGTGTTTAGCAGCCACTATATTATTATGCATTTGCTGTGCACTTGAATGCTGTGAGCTGGAGTGTTGTAGTGTGCACCTGAGAGAATATGGAGCCCAAGACCCAACAGGAGGAAAAAAATAGAAAGATGACCCCTCAGGAGAAATCAATCTAACAGCTTGGCACATTCACATTAAGGATAATAACATAGAATTATAGAATTTAAGAAATGGGAGGGACGCGTGATAGCATGTGGACCAGGGAGGGCAAATGCATGGCAGTCGTGTGACCACTTCCCCTTCCCGTGTATGATAGACATTATTACCCAATCCTGGCACCCTTGATGGACAGAGGCCCATTAACCTTCTGAAGACATAGCTCCAAGAAGTCACTATCAATTGATTGCTGTTGACAAGTAAATTTTTTCATGATTTAGTCACACTTTTCATCTTACGGAGAACCCTGCTGGGCTTCGTGTTTTTAAAGGTAATTACTCAACATCACGCAACTAGTCATTCCGAGTATCAGAGACTAGAGCATGTATTTTCTAACTCCCTGGCTTTTTTTTCCCTCCTTCCACCAGACTGGGAGGTTATGTTGACAACTCTGTAGGGCAGACTGCTTCTTTCCAAGAAGATTTATGATGAGGGAAATAACCACACACCAAGTAATAGGTCATGGCAACTGAGGAGAGATGGATGGTTTCAGGTCCGCTCACCTGTTGATACCAGATGATAGGGAATGGCCTTGTTTTAAGGAACGTGATGGTCCATGGTGACTCTGCAATCATCTTTGCTAAACAGTGTTAGGGAAAGGATGTTGTTGTTGTTATTAGGTGGCATCGAATCGATTTTCAACTCATAGCAACCCCACGTGACAGAGTAAAACTGCTACGTAGGGTCTTCTAAGCTGTGATCTTTATGGGAGTAGATCGCTAGATCTGTCTCCTATAGAGCCCCTGGGTGGGTTTGAACTGCCAATCTTTTGGTTTGCAGCCCAGTGCTTAACCATTGTGCCATCAGAGCTCCTTAGGGAAGAGAGAGTGTTCCGAAATCTGTGAACTGTATAGACTATACTGGGCCTTAGGCAAACAGGTAGATTATTAAAGAATGTTCCAGCCTCCTCTCCTGATCAAGAAGAGTTCTTTCTTTGAAGGAATAGAGACTTCTTTAAGGTAATATGTACGTAATAGAGGAGGGGTGTATTGCAAGGGCATCCAGAAGAAAGAAGCCAAATAATCAAGACTCAGAAAGAAAAGGAAGCAGAGAGTTCTGGTTCCCTGGCGATGTTAGGGGCCTCATCAGGTGGTTTTGGGGGTCTTTACTCTCATGCTATGAACCTCTCTCAGCTTGGAGGGCCCTTTGCATGGTTGCTTCTATCTGTTCTGCCATCAACTGCCTCATTCTTTCTGTCTGTTCTGAAAAACATTTATTTGCCTCATTGCTTTTACTTGCTTATAGTTTCTGTTCCTTTATGAGCTTAGTTTGCCGTAATCCCTCACTTTCATCTTGTCCCTCCACTGCTAACTCATGCTCTCAGAATTCCCTGGTTCAAATTTTGAAGAAAGGGAATCTGACTGGCTTAGCTATCCTCTAACTTAGGGGTTGTCAAAGTATGGATTCCTGACCAGCAGCATCAGAATCACCTTGGGAATTTAAAAAAAATGCAAATTCTCAGGCCCCACCCTGGATCTACTAAAATAGAAAGTCCAAGGAAGGGGCCAGCAAGTATGTATTTGAACAAGCCTTCCAGATGATTCTGAGGCTCACTTCTGTTTAAGAACTATGGTCTAACCCCAGACCTATGGATTGGCTACTCTTCTTGTCAGGCTCCTACTTCTGGTCCAAGGAGCTACGAAGGTGCCATAGAAGATTTGGTGGAAAAAAAGAGCAGAAGATGACGTGGTATAAGACATGGTCAACCACCGTCTGGTGGATATGGATGGAGCAGATGCCAAGATTAATTTAGAATTTTAATTCCTGTCTAATACAGCACTGAATTTGGAATTAAAATTCTAAGTTTTAATTTTAATCGTATTTTGGCAACTTGGAAGCTTCCTGATCAAAGTCAAGTCATTTTTTGTTTGTAGCTGTTATGGATTAAATTATGTCTCTCAAAATATGTATTGAAGTCCTAGCCCCTATGCCTGTGGATGTGATCCTGTTTGGAAATAGGATTTTATTTTTTAGATTATACCAGAGTAGGGTGGGTCCTAAATCTAATACCCTCTGAGTTATAAAAAACACAGATTAGACACAGAGACTCACACAGGGGGAAAATGCTGTATGAAGACAGATACACATGGCAGATGATCTACAAACCCAGGAACTCCAAGGGCCATGGGCTACTAGAAGCTGAAGTAGACACAGAAGGACCTCCTCTTAGAGCTATGCCCTGAATTTGACTTCCAGCCCCCTGAACTGTGAGAAAATAAATTTCTGTTTTTTAAAGCCACCCACTTGTGGTATTTTTTGTTACAGCAGCACTAGGTAACTAAGACAGTAGCCTTAGTTCATAGCCTTTATTCACAAGAAAAATGTAGACAGCAATACCCACTCTTCAGAATCTGTAAGAATTAAATTACATGATAATATTTAAGTAGACTTTACAGTTTATAGAGCCCTGGTGGGGCTTAAGAGCTAAGGCCAGTAACCAAAAGGTCAACAGTTCAAATCCGCCAGCTGCTCCTTGGTAACCCTATGGGGCAGTTCTACTCTGTCCTATAGGGTCACTATGAGTTGGCATCGACTCGACGGCAATGGGTTTGGCTTGGTTTTGGTTACAGTTTACAGCACACTTTCTCATATGTTTCTCAATTAGTCGCTTGGGTAAATGTATGTAAAACTGCTTGTAAACTTCAGTCTACTGTGGAAATGTAGCTATTATGGTTATTATGTCTCACAGGAAAGCTTGAGAAGGAGGAATTTTTCCTGTGGTCCAGACTGGGCCACACATGCAGTGACCATGAACTTGTACTGAGAAACTTGTACTGCAGGATCCGATGTTTTAGAGACAATACCTGAGGCCTTTGCGTCTAACACTTGTGTAGACCTGAATCAAGGCATCATATCATCCCTAGCTGTTTGTATTGAGTTACGACCTGGCACTTCCTTTACAAAAAGTACGTTAAGCACACACATTTTTCAAAGAACATCATAGACTTAAAAGTCATAATGTGAGGAACTCATCCAAATTTTATTCATGCTCCGGTATTAACCTGCAGCAGCGTCTCCATACTCTGAATTCCCACCACATTTTAATTAACTATTTCCCATAATCTGTTGTTCTCAAAATGCAGTCCTTGGACCAGCAGCACCAGCAACATCTGGGAACTTGTTAGAAATGTAAATTTTGGGCTCCACCCCAAACCAAACTCGTTGCCACCTAGTAGATTGCTACTCATAGCGACCCTATAAACCGAGTAGAACTGCCCCATAGGGTTTCCAAGGCTATAATCTTTAATGGAAGCAGACTACCACATCTTTCTCCCGCAGAGGAGCCTATCGCGGAACCTTTGATTAGCAGCTGAGTGATTAACTACTGGGCCGCCAAGGCTCCTTGGCGCCACCCGAAATTTACTTAATCAGAAACACTGGGAGTGGGTGGAGCCCACCAATTAGTGTTTAACAAGCCTTCCAGGTGATTCTGATGATGCGAAAGTCTGCGAATCAGTGCCACAGTTCTTCTGGGTACTGTTAAATAGTTCTCTCTCCATCTAGACCTTACTGTTCTTGAGAGCAGAGTTCGTTATCTTTTGATTATTATCCTCATAGTGTCTTATACATAGAAAGTGCTTAAAAACCATTGGCAGATTTACACAATGGTGGGATAAGATGTGAAGAGTATTAAATTGGAAGTCACTAGACCTCAGTCCGATTCTTAGGTTTGCTCATTAACACTGGAATCAGCTAGTGCCCTTGGACAGTTCTGGCATCAATGTGCCAAAGTTAGGATATTTAAGATTTACTTTCCATGAGGCTTCTTGTTTTAGGGATTGTTGGTTAGTGAGTAAAGTGGCACCCCTCCAATCCACATGAACCCTTCAACAGAGTCTTCTATCTTCTCTCAACTCCTTGACCCTGTGTTCCATTGTGAACAAACGTTCTTATGTTTTCACGCTTGTCACTGAGCAGTCTCTACCTTGTCTTGCCTAAATGGAACCCTGGCGTTCCCTGAGGTTACTCTTTGCCTTGCAGCATTCCTCTGTGGAAACTGACCAATCTCTCCTGGCTCCCAGCTGCCACCTTCACGACATCCCACACTTGCGTCAACATTAAAAACTGCTGTGAAGCTCATCCCATCCTTCCAGCAGATATTCTCTACCTCACTCAAAGCCATCTGCTATAAGCATTTCCCTAGTGTGGAAATTGGTTACAATATACTACTGCACCTCAAATCTTGCCCTGGGAATTTCCAGTGACCCCATTCTCAGTGTCCCCCCTTGGATCGCCTAGCTTCCCAAATCTCAATCCTCATTAATACTTATCTTGGGTTCATTCTTTGGATATGGTTAGCAGCTATAACTGCTGCACCAAGAAATCTCACTCTTCATGCTGTCGTCTGACCGTAGTCTCCTACCTTTTTTTTGGTCTTTAAGACCCTTTCTCCCATTGTAGCTATGCTTCAAAGCCATAGATACATCCAGCATTTTGGCATGCTTCTATTTTCAGCCAATCACAAACCCCTTCTTGGTTTTATTTCTTTTTCTACCCAGACTAAACTGGCATTCACCATCACCTTCAGTTCACCCCATCCCTATCCTAAGAGCATGATATATATTTTTAATCCACCTTCTCTGCTTCTATACCCAGATGACTTGGGGCTGCTATAATGTGCTCCCTTTGCTGGCTCCTGAATCCTCATCTTGGCTGGAACTCCGTGGTTAACTGGCCTACATAGTTATTTCCTTCACCTCTGTTCTTTGCCTGGGAGAAAGATGTGGCAGTCTGCTTCCATAAAGATTATAGACTCAGAAACCCTATGGGGCAGTTCTACTCATTCTGTAGGGTTGCTGTGAGTCAGAATCAAATTGATGGGTGGGTTTGGTTTTTTTGGTTTTTTCTCTTCTCTTTAGTTTTTGGCTCCCTCACACTCAGGTGACGACATTGTTTTTCTGAATTCAGTGAGAACAATGAGGCCATAAAACTTAAAAGATCTCCTTCAATTTTCTGCCCTCCTTAAAACTTTCCTAAATAATATCTCTGCGCTTAAGTCATTCCCTCTTGTTCAAGGTCAGAAAATCTACTAGTACTTTCAACTCCATCTTTTCCTGTTTCCACTGAGGTCTTTTCTTTCTTTCATTCCTTTTCTCTTCTGATTCTTCAACTTTGCCATCTTTACTGGACACTTCTTACCAGCCAATAGATATTTTTGAGTCTTTCTTAATAAAAAGAAGAATAAGGAGAAGGAGGAGGAGGGGGAAGAAAGGAAGGAAAGTTGGAAGGGAGGGAGAGAGAGTCTTTCTTAGACATGTTTCTCTATCAATAAACTGTAAACACTTACAGAAAAGGTGCAATGATTTATTTTGTATTTTATTCTTAAGTATTACTTGTGTGTGTATGTATTTTTAAGTTACACATACTCAGAGTAAACATTCAGAATCTCTAAAAATTTATACAGAAATGTGTGACCACGTATGAGGGAGAATTCCTAGAAGGAGAACAGCTGAGTCAAAGGATATTTATGCTCTTGATTTTTTTTTTTTTTAAATGGCTTCAACAAATAGAAGTTTATTCTCTCATAGTCTAGTATGCTAGAAGTCCAAATTTAGGGTGTCAACTCCAGGGGAAGACTTTCTCTCTCTGTCCACTCTGGAGGAAGGTCCTTGTCATCAATCTTCCCCTGGTCTAGGAGCTTCTCAGCACAGGGACCCCACATCCAAAGGATGCGCTCTGCTCCAGATGCAGCTTTCTTGGTGGTATGAGGTCCCTGTTCGTGATTTTTAAAGATATTTCCAAATTACCTCGAAGAAAGTACACCAGCCTTTGCTTGTACAAATTCTGCAGGGTGCTTTTCTCCCCCACAGCCTTACCAATACTCTGTACTATCAAATTTTTATCTTTAACTGTTTGAAGCATTTTAAAACAGATTTTTTAATTTTTATTTATTTAATAAGTAAATTTGAGAGTCTTTTCTAATCTTTGAAAGCTATTTGCATTTTTTTTTTTTTTGGCTTTTATTGTCTATTTACATTGATCTACTGGGTTGTGCATTCTTTTTTTTTTGTTAGAGCACCTCTACATGTTAAGAAAAATAACACTTTTCTGCATGTGTTGTAAATGCAGAACATTTCTACTGTCTTATTTGTCTTTTGACTTCTTTACTTTTTAAACATTAAAAAACCAAACCCGCTGGCTATTGAGTTGAGTCAATTCCAATTCACAGCGACCCTACAGGACAGAGTAGAACTGTTCCATAGGGTTTCCAAGGAGTGGCTGGTGGATTTGAACTGCCGACCTTTTAGTTGACAGCCGCGCTCTTAACCACTGCGCCACCAGGCCTCCATTTTTTTTTTAAACATGCAGACATCTAAAACTTCGTGTAGTCAATTTTGTGATTTCTCCTTTTTTTCCCACTTTGAGAGTCTCAGAACCTAGCACAGTCCCTGATCATGGAGCAAGTGCTCAGTAATTTCTTGTTGGAAGACTTTGAAGGAAAGCACATTATGAAGAATTGTTCAGGGTCATACACAAGAAGTAATAAAGCATCAAATGTTTAAGTGTTCTCATATGTGTCAGTGGTATAATCTAAATTCTGAAACAAAGCCTTGGTCTATTGACTTGGGGCTGGGGCTGGGTCTTTTTAGTACTAATGCTTTCTCAGATTCACATCTTTACTTTTATATTAGGTTGCCTCACTTTTCTCAGAGGAATTTTTCAGACAGAATTTGAAACATAATTATTTTTTTCTTTATATAAAACTCAAACATGGACATCATAAAAAAATTAGAAAATACAAAACGTCCCACCTGAGTGGAATGTCTTCATAATTACAAGTATGTCGGCTGTCGTTTTTAGATCCGTATTGTTTATTCTGTTATGACAGTTTACTGTTTATAAATAATTTTTTAAATCAGATTTTTAAAAATCAAATGCCCTTTGGTATCCAGTAAGATGATTATGTTATTCCTCTCCCTTGATCTAATGATGAGATGCATTTTGTTAGTAGGTTTTCTGGTATTCAACATCAATTGCATCTCTGGGATAAACTCTACTTGGTCATAGAGAATTAAAAAAGTTCTTAAAGTATTGACTCCATTTTACTTTAGTTTTCTACCCGGGGATTTCTATCTATTCCGTTTTCAACTCCAATCCCTCACAGAAGAACAACTTTTCAACTTTTTTTAAATGTTATTTTTTTAATTCCATGTTTGTGATTAAAAAATGCTGACAATGCAAAAGGTTATAAAAAATTCTCCCACCTCAGATACTCCCTAACTTTAGCCTCCTCTATGAAAGCAACTCTTAAGTTTTAATGACTCTTTCTAGTAATTTTTATACAGGCAAAAGTATATTAAATTATATTATGTATGTAAATAAATTTTTATACAAATGAGATAATTCTGTCTATATATTGTTAATTTTTTAGTAAATATTTGAAAGACCTTTCTACAGAGTCAAAAACAGACTGAGAAGTGCATAATATTTCGTTGTATGAGATGCCATCATTTTAGTCTCTTATTGGTGACTGTCTGAGTTGTCCAGATTTTTAGTATTATAAGTAAAGCTGCAACACACCTCTTTATACACACATCTCTATATATCTTATTGGCTAAGTTATTAGAATCGGAAGTGCTAATTCTTAACGTGTGATGAATGGCCTCGAATTGCTCTTTAGAGTTGCACCAATCTGAACTAAGAAGTGATTTGTCCTTGACTTGGGAAGCAAACCATGTTTCACGTTGTTGGGTGATAGTCTCATCTAAGTCTGGTAGCCTTCAGGTCCAGCCCCCAGCAAGCTCCCATGTGGCTGGCACGTGGAAAGACCTTCATCACAGCTGTGTCGGTTCTTTCCAGCAAGTCTTTCTGCCTTTTCTCTCTTGGGTCATAACAGAAAAATTAGAGACCTTCTATTTCGAGTCACCTTATGGAAGAAATGCTACCTCTGAGAGTTCTTAATTTCAAAATTCCCCTCCATAGCCTCAAATAAATGTTAGGCTCTTTAGCTTTTAGAGGGAAAAGTGTTTCCGAAACACATTAAGGGAGAAGTGGTAGTAAAAATTCACATTCACTCCCCATGCAGTTGTTGTGCTTCTAATAAAATCAAAGGAAGTGCCCCCATGTTGCCCTGAATTGCAGCCTCTTTGCTTGCTCCCCAGTAGACAACGCCACCAGGCAGCCTCTGCCCTGCTAACTTCTGCCTGGTTTTCCTGTCTCTGTTAACAATTAGTGTGTTTCTGTTCCCTCTCCCTTCTCTCCAGCGTGGCCTCCCTGATCTGTTGATGTGCTTTGTGTTTATCTCCTCTTTTATCCTAGCCCTTCCCTGTGGCTTTCTTTTATGAGTTAAGGCACAGCAGGCCCCCTCCTCTCATGTTGGAATTCACCTGGCCATGTGTCCAACTATACTACTATGTGTGCAATAGCTATTATGGCCAGGGCATTTTTAAAGCGAGCGAGGCTTCTATGAGTTTTTAACCTTAAACTTGGGATTTTTCCCATTTTAGTCCTGTGGTGCCTCATTTCAGCTGTTGGGTTTTGCTGTGTTTGTGTCAGATTGGCCAGATTTCTGGGGCTCCCCAAGAAGCACAGCTACACAAGTTCGAATGACTATCATCCACACACTCCTGTGGAGGGACAGGCAGCCTCAGGTCGTGACTTAGATGCTGGGCTCTGAGTCAGACAATCCTGCTGTGCAGCTCAGCCCTTCTCGCCCTAGCTTGTCAAGTGACCAGCCCCACCTGAGTCTCCATTTTCTCATCATCGCCATGGAAATATTTATAGTGTATTTATGTCATAGGTTCATTTTGGAAGCATTTCATGAAAAAAAGCTTGCAGCATGCACAATGGTGTCTGGTACATAGTTAGTACTCAGTGTATGTTTGAGATCGAGCTGGTGTGTTTTGAGATCTTGCTCTGTGCCAGATGGTGTATTGGGAGTTCTATATATGGTATTTTCTTTACCCATTATATCAACACCATGAAATAGTTGATGCTGTGTTTTTGTTTTTTTAAATAGATAAGGAAACTATGAGAGAATAGTGTTTGGGATGAGAGAGGGATCGGTATATCAACTGTATCTGAAACACAAACCTCACCCTGGTTCAGCAGAGATGAGCTTGGGTCTTACTCCAAGTCATGAGGGATGTTACTAGTTTGACAGTCCGGCTCAGGGGAGTGCTGCGGTCCCTTCCTCTCTACCTTAGCCAGAGAAGAACCTTTTCTTTCTACTTCTGCTCTCTTCCTGGGGCTTTTGTGGCCATCGTGTTCCCATCATTATTATGAAAGTACCTAAGTCCAGTTTAAGAACTTTGTGATGTGGACGTACATGTGGATGCAACCAGCTGGAAATGAGGCTGGACCAAGGTTCCAGAATAAGGAGTGCATGGCCAGGGCACCAAACCTAGCTCCTGAGCAAAGTGATGTTGGGAAAGGCTACCTGGTAAGTTAATGTAGCAGGAATCTCCAAGAGTGGTGAGGCACTGGTCAAAACCGCGCACAGTCAAGGCAAAGCTGGAGAACAGTGATGGGGATACTTGGTTGGCCATGTCGAATTTTCTCAGGCCAACTGGAGAAGTTGGGACTTCATTTGATGGCATGAAATCTTCTCCCTGTGAGCTGCCTCTGTTAATGTGTGATTCCTCTGGTTGTGAAAAGGTTGCCATATCCAGGAGAGGGAGCCACCTGATTCTCCTTTGCAGCTGCCTCACTGAGACCTTGTAGGAACAAACATACCCAAAACCCACTGCCGCTGAGTCAATTCTGATTCATACTGACCATATAGGACAAAGTAGAACTGCTCCGTAGGGTTTCTAAGGCTGTAAATCTTTACAGAAGCAGATTGCCACGTCTTTATCCTTCAGAGCAGCTGGTAGGTTCAAACGACTGACCTTTTGGTTAGCAGCCAAGCACTTTAACCACTGTGCCACCAGGGCTTGGGACAAGAATATCCAAAGGACATTTCCCTTCTCTTGTATGAGGTACTATAGAGAGACAGAGGTGGAGAGAGCATGGGCATTATACTTTTAGAGAACTGGATTCCGATTAGGTTTCTTTCTTGCAGTGTGATCCTGCAAATTTTGCTTATGTATTTTGAGCTTATTTTCCTTTTCAGCTAAAGGAGGATAACATCGTGCATAATTCTTATAAGGATCAGAGGTACTGTATGTCTTAGTTATCTAGTGCTGCTATAACAGAAATACCACTAGTGGGTGGATTTAACAAACAGAAATTTATTTTTTCACACAGTTTAGGAGGCTAGAAGTCCAATTTCAGGGTGCCCTCTCTAAGGGAAGGCTTTCTCTCTCTGTGGGTTCTAGAGGAAGATCCTTGTCTCTTTTAGCTTCTGCTCCTGGATGATCTTCATGTGGCTTGGCATCTCTCTTCCCCCATCTCTGTGTGCTAGCTTGCATTTATCTCTTTCACATCTCAAAAGAGATTGACTCAAGATAACACCCTACACTAATCCTGTCTCAGTAACATAACAAAGACAACTCATTCCCTAATGGGATTATGACCACAGGCATAGAGGTTAGGCTTTACAACACATCTTTTTGGGGAACACAGTTCAATCAATCCATAACACTGTACTACATGACCATTGTATTGATGAATGTCAGTTGTAGGTTCATATGGATCAGACACGGTGAAAAACTGATAATCAAAGAGGAGTTTCTTGTCTAAAGGATATAGAAGAAAGTCAACACAGGGAAGCAAGACTGACATTTTCCAGTTCTAGATAGAGCGATGTTTCTGGGTTTCCCCTAATATTACCTGAGCAGTGAGCATGCAGTTGAGGGTAACAACTGAGTTAAAAGGAGACATTTCTAACTTCCTGCCTACATGCCTAGCCTATGCACAAAAGGCTGCAGAAGTTCTTTACTTATGCTAATCAGGGCTGGTACCAGAGCCAGGTGCCCCTTGTGATTCTCAGCATCAGAGAGTGTGCACTGTGGTCACAGAAGAGGGACCAGCCCAGTGCTCTCAGGCATGATCACAGTTCTTATTTATGGGACTTAACCTCTTTCCTGGGCCTCCAGACACTTAGCTGAACTAGAGCTGCCAAGCTAGAATAAGTATCAGTAACCCTTGTGCTTCTGGTGTCAGGCCAATAGGCCATAGACTCCCTTTAGGCTTGCCGTGCATGGAATGTGGAGCTCCCATCACAAGCAGGCATGCAATATGCAGCAGTTGTCATCATACCTCTTCATTGTCATGGTTGGTGTCTCTTCTTATTGCATGACCATTGGTTCACGCATTCATCAAACACTTATTGAGTGAGCACTTACTATATGCCAGGCACCATGCCAGGCGGACAAGGTAGTGACAACGTGTGCCCTCGTGGAGTTTATAATTTAGTGCAGGTCCACAGATAAATAGAGGCACCGTTGTAAGGCAATGTGACAAGGCCATAATAAGGAAGTACAAGATGCTTTGGGAGCATATAAAAGGGGCAGCTGATCCAAACTTAGAAAACATGGGGGATGTTTTGAAAAGAAGAAGAACACTCAGATTTGGAAACTGGCTATTTCCTTTATTCATTTATTCAGTTGTTCGCTTTAACCCACTCAACAAATATTTATTGGCAAGTGCTTTACGATAGAAGTGTAATGTGAGCCACATATGTAATATTAAGTTTTTAAATAAATCTTCTAATGTGAAATTGTCTGATAGTAAACAAAATAAAAAGTAACAGGTGAAGTCAATTTTAATAACACATTTTATTTAATCGAACACATCCAAAATATTATAATTTCAATATGCAATCACTATAAAAATATTAGTGACATGATTTTTTTATACAAAGTCTTCAAAATCAAGTATGTATTTTATAATTACAATGTTTCTCAGTTCAGACTTGGCACATTTCAACTGGTCAGTAGCTACTTGTGGCTAGTGGCGGCTATATTGGGCAGCACAGGTAAGGTAGATTCTAAGCACTATCCTAGGGTCTAGGGATATAATGATGTGTGCACCAGACACAGTCCCTATCCTAAATGAACATATGATCTAGTCATTAGTAGTATTTAGCTCCACAAACGGGAATTGGCAGGGATGAGGGCAGAATGTTCTAGTTAGAGAATCAACATGTATGGAAGTCCAGAGGTGAAAGAGCATGGTGAACTATAGAATGGAATACAGTCTCAGGGCTGAAAAGGAGGCCAAAGCAAATAGTGAAAGAAGAAAGAGGCTATAGTGGTAAGCGGAAACCAAACATCAAGGCCTTGCATTATGTATAGAGATTTAGGCTTGTTCTTGAAGCCATCAGGGTGTGCTGTAGGGTTTTAAGCAGGTGAGTAAGTTAATCAGATTTACATTTATGAAAGATGATCTTGCCTGCATTGCAGAGAATGGTTTGCAGTAGGTCAAGGTTAAAGGCATGGAGATCATTGAGGAGGTGCCACAGAAAACTTGGAAAGAGATGATGTACCTGGAATAGGACTGAATAGAGGGGGGAGGATGGAGAGAGATTTAGAATGCACAAGATTAGGTGACTGTTAGAATATGGAGAGTGGGGAGTCATCAATGATGCCTGACCTTCTGGATAGACCTACAGGAGACGTGATGGAGCCACTCACTGAGACAGGAAGTACAGGCAAAGGGTTAGGATGGAGATGTTGTGGGTAGGGAGATGAGGGACAATGAATCCGGTGTGGACATAGTGAATTTGAATACAGACGTTGTTATGGATTGAACTGTGTCCCCCAGAAATGTGTGCAAGGTGGCTAGGCCAGGATTCCCAGTATTCTGTGATTGTCCACCATTTTGTTATCTGATGTGATTTTCTTATGTGTTGTAAATCCTACCTCTATGATGTTAATGAGGCAGGATTAGAGACACTTATGTTAATGAGGCAGGACTCAATCTACAAGATTAAGTTGTATTTTAAGTCAACCCCTTTTGAGATATAAGAGAGAGAAGCAAGCAGAGAGACTAAGGGACATCATACCACCAAGAAAGCAGCTCTGGTGGTATAATAATAATTTCTATTATTCCATCCTTATTATTTCTTCAAATCCTGAGAGCAACTTGCTTCCTACTAACGATGTGTACTTGCTGAGTCTGAGTTTTTTTTAAGATACCATCATCTACTTTTCCCACTCCAGACTGGAAGATAGGCAGGGTATGGTTCTTCAGCTGCTTGAACTCCCGAAGAGAAAATGGGAGTTGGAAAACACAGATCTGGAGGAACTAAAACATTATGAGAAGTATATATTTTATAGAATAGAGGAAAAAAAGAGTGGGAATGAGAGATAAGCACAACTCTAAAAACTTGTCCCCAACTGACCTGGATGTGGGGAGCTCCCTGGGAAGAAACAGAGGCAGGAAATCTGGATGAGAGAGAGCTATTGGGGGTGGTGGTGAGAGGGCTTGGAGTTCAAATAACTTAACCCAGAGCCTTGTATTTATGTTACTGGGGGGCTTCTAGTGTTGCTGCAGTGTTTGAGTTGTAGGTGAAGAAATTATGTTGAAAGCAGGGTCCAGTGACCTGGGGATGGAAAGATGACAAGACCAAAGGGAAGAGTTGAGGGCCAAGTAATTTAGGCCAAATTAGGGTTTTCAGTAAGGCTCTTTTGACCTAGAGGAAACTAGGCATCAAGGCCTGAGCAGAAGGCCAGCTAGTTAAACTCATTGAAGTCAGCTGGTAGAGATTAGCCAGAGAGGTTGCAGCCTGGTGCTCACACAAGTGGCTTGGCACTACTCCATGATAGACACACAAGGCGTAAATTTCCATTCAGTCCCTGGACTGTTGCGGGCACAGTCTGGCAGAATGCCAGAAGCTGTTTCCCCATTAGTAAGTAGAAATGATTTGTTGCTCTTGTACCATCAATTCTAAAACATAGTTGTTAGTTTGTGATAGAGGTAAGTGGGGTGCTATAGGAGTATGAGGAATTGCTACTTCCTAAGAGTAGGGGGGCCTGGTGGTGCAGTGGTTAAACACTTGGCTGCTAACCGAAAGGTCAGCGGTCCAAACCCACCATCTGCTCTGCGGGAGAAAGATGTGGTAGTCTGCTTCCATAAAGATTACAGCCCTGAATATCCTATGGGGCAGTTCTACTCTGTCCGACAGTGTCGCTGTGAGTTGGAATCGACTTGATGGCAACGGGTTTGGTTTTTTGGGTTTGTAAAGACCTCTTTAAAGTGTTAAGAAGCAAAGATGTTACTTTAAGGACTAAGGTCCGCCTGACCCAAGCCATGGTGTTTTCAATTGCCTCATGTGCATGCGAAAGCTGGACAATGAATAAGGAAGACTGAGGAAGAACTGATGCCTTTGAATTATGGTGTTGGCAAAGAATATTGAATGTACCGTGGAGTACCAGAAGAATGAACAAATCTGTCTTGGAAGAAGTACAGCCAGAATGCTCCTTAGAAGCAAGGACGGCAAGACGTCGTCTCACATACTTTGGACATGTTATCAGGAGAGACCAGTCCCTAGAAAAGGACATCATGCTTGGTAAGGCAGAGGGTCAGCAAAAAACAGGAAGACCCTCAGTGAGGTGGATTGACACAGTGGCTGCAACAGTGAGCTCAAGCATAACAATTGTGAAGATGACGCAGGACCGGGCAGTGTTTCGTTCTGTTATACGTAAGATTGCTATGAGTTGGGACCAACTCAATGGCACCTAACAACCTAACAACAACAAGAGTGGGGGAACCTTAAAAGATGAGGATTTAGTTTGGCACATGTGCAAACTCATAGTGATATGTGTGGGTATTGAAGAGGAAAATCAGTTGTCATAGTAAAAAGCATCTCACATCGCTTAGACACTAGATGTTAAAATCTCAACGAACTAGTAGATCCTTAATGTCGCTCTTCAATCATTTAGTTATCAAATACTATTACCTTTTCAAATATACATTATCATCGTCCCTCTTAGTTAGCTCTTTTGGACTTGTTAACTCATGACTAAATCTTAAGGGCTACAGTGATGGACTGATACGGGAGCTACAGAAGCTCACACTAGGCACAGAATCCAGCCTTGAGGGAGTCAATGGAGGTTTCCCTGGGAAGTGATATCTAAGCTAAAATCTAAAGGTGAGTGTTAGCCAAGTGAAGAGAGGTGGAGGGGAGATAGAGTTTTCCAATAAGAAAGTGTGGTAAATATTAAACATGGTTCTCAATTCCTTACCACCTTCTGGATGATTCACGTCCATTGCTGTGTAACTTTGAAGTGCCTCCACCCCTGACTCTGGGCTCAGTTATGTGACTTGCTTTGGATAATGGGATTTTAGCAGACATGATTCAAGCAAAGACTTGAGTAAACAATTTTACACTTTGCTTACCCTTTTGCACCTTGCCATCATCATGAGAACATGATTGGGCTAGGATGCTGAAGGATGAGAGACATATGGAGCAGAATCTGGTGGCCCAGTCATCTATCTGAGGCCGTCCTGGATCAATCAGTAGCCAGCTAATCCTCTGACATGTGACTAAGTCCAACCTAGGGCAGCAGAGCTACCTAGCAATCGTCCCAGATGTGTAAGCAATGAACATTTATTGTTGCTTGCTACTAAGGTTTTGTGGTTTGTTTTGTAGCATTATTGTGGTAATAGAAAACTGGTAAAAAGCTTGGGGGCCAATGAATGAATGGGCTGTTTAAATCACTGAAAGGAGTTTAACCTGTTTAAGACCCAGTTACTTTCTGCTTTGAATTTTCTATTGATACCGTATGTTTCCATTAATGGAAGCATGCTGAACCACTGAGTGTGTTTGAATTTTTCGTAGGTAATATGGATCTTGAGAAATGTCATATGGGCATACATTTTCCCACAAAACACTGGCAAAAGTTTGGTGGCATGTTTAGTGGGCTCCATTGTCCCAAGGATCTTTGGAGGTTTGTGCCTTCTAAATAGGACACAGAAAAATCCAAACCCACCCGGGCTCCCTAACTATCACACAGGAAGCGATAAATATGCTTACAAGG
Source organism: Dugong dugon (assembly GCA_030035585.1). Taxonomy (NCBI): domain Eukaryota; kingdom Metazoa; phylum Chordata; class Mammalia; order Sirenia; family Dugongidae; genus Dugong; species Dugong dugon. The sequence goes on along the minus strand of CM057480.1, from coordinate 10,850,731 downwards.
CTTATCTAGCCGTACAAAACCAAAACAGACAAAAGTTTGACCGCAATCACACTTCCTAGGTGCACTGCCTCATACGTAAGCCTTCTTACCTTAGTGAATTTTCACCAAAGAACGTCTCTTTCATTTTTCACTGTTATACAAGCCCCCACTAGACGGCAGCAAATACTTTTAGTGGGAAAAGTAGCCTCCCAAGAAACTTGAGAGCTCAAAAATGTTTGTGGGGATCTTCTGTCCCAATAGGCATGAAAGGGAGCAGTTACTGTTACCACTGGTTATCTTAATGTATTGCGTCTGGAGACTGCTGTGAAAGAGGTTAGAAATAGTTCCCATTCTATGATCAATACCAATAGAAGGACTTTGAAGAGCCTTCAGGCAAATTCTGATGTGGGCCTTATTGATCTTGCTATTGTTGTCGTTCCTATTAGGTGCCATCAAGCTGGTTCTGACTCATAGCGACCCTATGTACAACAGAAAAAAACAGTGGCCGGTCTGCGCCATCCTCAGTCATTGCTATGTTTGAGCCCGTTGCTGCAGTCACTGTGTCAGTCCATCTCACTGAGGGTCTTCCTCCTTTTCCCTGACCCTCTGCCTTACCAAGCATGATGTCCTTCTCCAGGGACTGGTCCATCTTGAAAATATGTCCAAAGTGTATGCGATCAAGTTTCTCCATACTCGCTTCCAAGGAGCACTCTGGCTGTACTTCTTCCAAGACAGACTTATTTGTTCCTCTGGCAGTCCATGGTATATTCAGTATTAATCATAATTCAAAGGCGTCAGTTCTTCTTTGGTCTTCCTTATTCATTGTTCAGCTTTTGAATGCCTATGAGGCAATTGAAAACATCGTGGCTTGGGTCAGGTGTACCTTAGTCCTCAAAGTGACATCTTTGCTTTTCAGCACTTTCAAGAGGTCTTTTGCAGCAGATTTGCCTAATGCAATACGTTGTTTGATTTCTTGACTGTTGCTTCCATAGGTGTTTATTGTGATCCAAGTAAAATGAAATCCTTGACAACTTCAATATTTTCTCCATTTATCATGATGTTGCTTATTGGTCCAGTTGTGATGATTTTTGTTTTATATTGAAGTATAATCCATACTGAAGGCTGTAGTCTTTGATCTTCATCAGTAAATGCTTCAAGTCCTGTTCACTTTCAGCAAGCAAGGTTGTGTCATCTGCATATGGCAGATTGTTAATGAATCTTCCACTAATCCTGATGTCACGTTTGTCATTAGTCCAGCTTCTCGGATTATTTGCTCAGCATACAAATAATAAGTATGGTGAAAGGCTACAACCCTGATACACAGCTTTCCTGATTTTAAACCACGCAGTATCCCCTTGTTCTGTTCAAATGACTGCTTCTTGGTCTGTGTATAGGTTCCTCATGAGCACAATTATGTGTTCTGGAATTCCCATTCTTCACAATATTATCCATAATTTGTTGTGATCATGCAGTAAAATGCCTTTGCATAGTCAGTGAAACACAGGTAAACATCTTTCTGGTGTTCTCTGCTTTCAGCCATGATCCATCTGACATCAGCAGTGATATCCCTCATTCCATGTCCTCTTCTGAATCTGGCTTGAATTTTTGGCAGTTCCTTATCAATGGACTGCTGTAACTGTTTTGAATTATTTATAGCAAAATTTTACTTGCATGTGATATAAATGATTTTGTTTGATAATTTCCCCATTCAGTGAATCACCTTTCTTTGGAATGAGCACAAATATGGATCTCTTCCAGTCAGTTGGCCAGGGAGCTGTCCTCCAAATATCTTGGCATAGACAAGTGAGCACCTGCAGCACTACATCTGTTTGTTGAAACATCTCATTTGGTATTCCGTCAATTCCTGGAGCCTTGTTTTTTGCCAATGCTTTCAGTGTAGCTTGGACCTCTTCTTTCTGCACCATCAGTTCTTGATCATATGCTGCCTCCTAAAATGGTTGAACATCAACCAATTCTTTTTGGTACAGTGACTGTGTATTTCTTCCATCTGCTTTTGATGCTTCCTATGTCGTTTAGTATTTTCCCCATAGAAACCTTCAGTATTGCAGCTCGAGGCTTGAATTTTCTCTTCACTTCTTTCAGCTTGAGAAATGCCAAGCATATTCTTCCCTTTTGGTTTTCTAACTCCAGGTCCTTGCACATTTCATTATAATACTTTACTTTGTCTTCTTGAGCTATCCTTTGAAATCTTCTGTTTAGCTTTTTTACTTTATCATTTCTTCCATTCACTTTAGCTACTCTACATTCAAGAGCAAGTTTCAGAGTCTTCTGAAATCCATTTTGGTCTTTTCTTTCTTTCTTGTCTTTTTAGTGACCTCTTGCTTTCTTCATGTTATCATGTCCTTGATGTCATCCCGTGACTTGTCTGGTCTTCGGTGATTAGTGTTCAATACGTACTATCTATTCCGGAGATGGTCTCCAAATTCAGGTGGGATATACTCAAGGTAGTATTTTGGTTCTCGTGGACCTGATTTAATTTTCTTCAGTTTCAATTTGAACTTGAATATGAGCAATTGATGGTCTATTCCACAGTCGGCCCCTGGCCTTGTTCTGATTGATGATATTGAGCTTCTCCTTTATCTCTTTCCACAGATGTAGTCGATTTGACTCTTGTGTTTTCTATGTGGTGTGGTCCACGTGTATAGTCGCCCTTTATGTTGTTGGAAAAAGCATTTGCAATGAAAAAGTTGTTGGTCTTACAAAATTCTATCATGCGATTTCCAGCGTTGTTTGTATCACCAAGGCCCTATTTTCCAACTACAGATCCTTCTTCGTTTCCAACTTTCACATTCCAATCACCAGTAATTATCAGTGCATCTTGATTGAATGTTTGATCAATTTCAGACTGCAAGTTGGTAAAAATCTTCAATTTCCTCATCTTTGGCATTAGTGGTTGGTGTGTAATTTGAATAATAGTCATATTAACTTCCTTGTAGGCGTGTGGATATTATCCTATCACTGACAACGTTGTACTGCAGGACAGATCTTGAGATATTCTTTTTGACAATGAATGCGATGCCATTTGTCTTCAATTTTTCATTCCTGGCATAGTAGACCATATGACTGTTCGATTCAAAATGGCCAATACCAGTGCATTTCAGCTCAGTAGTGCCTAGGATATTAATGTTTATGTGTTCCGTTTCATTTTGGTGATTTCCAATTTTCCTAGAGTCCTACTTCTTACATTCCACTTTCCAATTACTAATGGATGTTTGCAGCTGTTTCTTATTTTGAGTCATGCCACATCAGCAAATGAAGGTCCCGAAAGCTTGACTCCGTCTGTGTCATTAAGGTTGACTCTACTTTGAGGAGGCAGCTCTTCCCCAGTCGTCTTTTGAGTGCCTTCCAACCTGGAGGGCTCATCTTCCAGAACTATATCAATGTTCTGCTGCTATTCATAAGGTTTTCACTGGCTAATTCTTTCAGAAGTAGACTGCCAGGTGCTTCTTGTCTATCTTAGTCTGGAAGCTCTGCTGAAACCTGTCCACCATGGGTTATTCTGCTGGTATTTGAAATTCCAGTGGCATAGCTTCCAGTATCACAGCATCATGCAAGCCACCACATTACAATCAACTGATGAATGCGTTGTGGCTGTTGACCAATTTCAAAGAAAATTGAAACTAGCTTAGTAAAGTTTTATAGCTAAAGAGCTGGAGGTAATGTTGGAGGAAAAGTTCAATGGATTAGTTATTTAGTATCTCTGAGTAAAGATTTGTAAACCATCAGTGGTACTTTCTTTTGTTGCTTCTCCAAAATTAGAATACAACTTGATATTACTTGAACTATCAAGCTCTCTATTTAAAAATACATGACAATCCATCAAGTGACTGAAGGCCATCAAAAATCAGCCAGCCAATGACCTTATCCTCTGTTGACACTTCTCTTCACAACCTAACTCTAGCCTAGTGGTTCTTAGACTCTAGCATGCAACATCACCTGAAGGGCTTGTTAAAGCAAGATCGCTGGGCCCCATCCCCAGGGCTTCTGATTCAGGAGATCTGGACTAAAACTCAAGAATTTGCAATTTAAACAAGTTCCCAGGTGATGCTGATGATGTTGGTTGGAGACTACATTTGGAGAACCACTGTTTTAGTGATACTCCATATTCCACCAAAGTTTCCTTTAAAAATCCAGGACTTTGCACTCTTCTCTTCACCTAGAATGCCTTTTTTTTTTTTGTTACTTTTTACCAGGTGGAAGCCTCCTCAGCCAAGAAGAAAACCTATCTTAAGTATCCCATGCTGGATAAAACTGTCTTGACTTGTCTTGGGGTCAGTTTCCTAGTTCTGTGGGCTGCCTTGTTGATAGCACATCTAATTGTATTATAAACTATTCCACAGATGACGATGTTCTAGAGGGCTGGGCATCATTTTAACCTATTCTGTGTTGTAAAATTGTGCGTGAAGACTGGCCCATAGTTGGCTTTAATAAATATTTCGAATGAATAAATGGGTGAATTAATGACTTCTGTTCTTGTAATTTAGTAATGCATCAAAGGGTTTTAATCATAAATAACTACCAATTAGCCCTAAAAATAGAATTAATATGAGCATATTTTTTCACTTACCAGACTCACGAAAAACACAAGGACAATACCCAAAACACCAAACGCATTGCTGTGGAGTCGATTCTGACTCATGACGAACCCATGTGTTACAGAGTAGAACTGAGCTCCATAGGGTTTTATTGGCTGTAATCTTTACTGAAGCAGATTACCAGGCCTTTCTCCCCAGGTGCTCCTGGGTGAGTTCAACCTGCCAACCTTTCTGTTTGTACCACCCAGGGACTCTAAAGCTACAAGTTAAAGAAAAACAGAAAAACCAAACCCATTGCCATCGAGTTGATCCCCAGTTAAATAAATGAACTATTATACTGAGAACTGAAAAATCTGATTTGTGAAAGGGCTTTGGTCATATTAATGTAGGTTCAGCCATCCATCCAACAAGCATCTATTGAGTGCCTACTGTGTACCCAGCACGTACGTGTCAGTTAGTTATCACTCATGACACGTTTCGTCAAAGTTCTTAAGACATTTTAGCAAGCAATATTAAGACAATATATTTTCACACATCTAGAAATTAGACTTTTTTTCTTACATTTCAGAAATTAAAAGAAAATTAAGCAGATGGCACTAGAACTAGAAAGAATGAGCAATTCATTAGGCAATAAGAATATTAACTAGAAATTGGGACTCTCGTTCCTATTTTAATATGTACTTGAGCTTAATTGGCTAGGTTTTGAATATGGGGTGATGAGTTGAGTTGTTAATACAAATCACACACCTTTTATATACTTAATAAAATCCAAGAGTCTGGGATGCATTTGCGTTGGGACAATTTATCTGCAGGAGTCAGTGAGTTGAGTAATAGAAAGGGATAATAGGAAATCAGTGGCTGAGAAACCTATGAAGTAAATTAACGCATCCCTTACTTTATTAATTTATAACAATAATGTAATGGATAAATCAATGAGGAGTGCCTTTAGAGAAATGGATGGAGGGAAGAGTTCCTCCTTTTTGCAATTTGTTGGAATTGTTTCCTGTGAAGAGGAAGCATTGGTCGGAGGTAAGGAAGCATCCTGCTCTTGAAACAGAGGGGAAAGGAGGTAGTATATTGGAATTTGTGAGTACTCTGCACACATCCTTTGGGTCTTTTGACTTCAGAGGGCTCCTGTTGACTTCCAAATGCTAGTATCTGCATCTCTTTGCCTGGGGACTTTTTTTCCAAAGCCTCCACTCTAGGAGGCTGGCTGTGCTAGGCAAAGAACTTATTCCCAGCGCCTCAGCAGTCCTTAACCAAGGACTGACAGGAGTTGGTGTATAAATACCCCAGGTTCCCTAGTTCCTTGGGTGGTGTAATTCCTGGACAATTGTTTTATAGTTTTCCAGATTGACTTCTCAGAATAAGCTCCATTTATCCACGGTGGAAGCTGACTTAATGGGCTGTCTTCTCTTCTCTGTCTCACTTCTCCACTTCCTTAGTAATGCTGCCCCCATCTCCCAAATAAATGCTTGCACCGCTGTGCTTGAATCCTTGCTTGATTGGCTTCTGACAAAACGCAGCTAAGACAGACCCAAAGCATGTTGGCTCTTTGTTCCTGTTGTTTTGTGTTGTCTCTGGGGAGCGACCTGAATTTTCAGGCTTAGTAGTCCAGGCTTGCAAGTCCTGGTTATAGAATCCCATTACGGGCACAGTTTCAGAGTTTGAGGAGCTTCTTTTGGTAGGAATCTGCTTACAGCTGAGCGTCGGGAACAGATGGGGTTTTTAAAGGCACTTTAGCTGGACTCTTCATTTTTGTCCTCTGTCCCCATTCGTTGTGTACGGTAGCCTTCTCGTCAACACACACATGTGCCAAAGACAGGTTACTGCTAATTCGACTGAGCTTTGTTCATTTTCTATTGCCAGTCTTCATCTGAGAAAGTCAGCATTTGCCTCGGTAGCATTAAAAGCAACCAGTTTTCTCCTTTTACTGCTTGCATTGCCAGGCTTAATGAGCAGTTTGCTCAAGCTTCATAATGCCTTTTGGAGATGCTCTATCACTGTTCCATTTAGGAAGAGAATGTCCTCCTTCCTCAATTTTTACATGTGTGCATGTGTGTGGAGGGCGGTTGTGCAATGTGAATTTTTCTCTCAGCCATCATCTCGCACCTTAACGAATATAGATAAAGTCTCCTCCCTTGCCTCCTGCTTTCTCTTCTGATCACCAGGGTCTATTCTCCACAGCAGCCAGAGTAGTCAGTTAAATGTAAATTCGTTCATGACCGTTCTCCTTAAAACCCTCCAGTCGTGTTCTTGTGCACTTCCTATAAAATCCAACCTCTTACTCCGTATTGGGAAGTCTTGCTCTGTTCTTCTGGTCTTTGCTCAATGTTACCTTCTCAGAGAGGCCTCTCTGGACCAGCTTATTGGAATTTGCAAGCCCATCTCTTTGCACTTCCTATCTCCCATCCCTGCTTTGTTATTTTTCAGGGCTTCCAATGGGTTCATTCTGGTTTGAACCCCTGCTGAGAATTTGCATTACCACCCCAGGGGTTCAAACCAGAATGAACCTGTTTGAAGCCCTGTTATTTTTACAGCATTTCTCACTAAGTGATTTCCCATGTTTTACTTATTTGTTGGTTGGTTATCTTACCTCACTAGAACAGTGCTTCTTTTACTTTGCAAAATGCATTTGAGATTTATCCATGTTGTTGTGTATATCAGGAGTCCATTCCTTTTTGTTGTTCAGTAGTATTTCATTGTGTAAAGGTACCTCAGTTGGTTTATCCATTCACCAGTAAGGACATCTTTATTGTTTCCGATAACCACTGCGCCACCAGGGCTCCTTAGGGCAATTATGAATAAAGCTGCTATAAAGATTTGTGTACAGGTTTTTGTGTGAATATGAGTTTTCATTTTTCTTGGGTAAATACCTAGGAGAGAAGTTGCTGAGTCATAAGGTAAGTGTATGTTTAACTTTAAAAGAAGCTGTCCAACTGTTTTCCAAAGTGGTTGTACCATTTTGCATTTCCCATCACCAGTGTATGAGAGTTCTGGCAATTCAGAATCTTTGCCAGTCCTTGCTATTATAAGTTTAAAAGCATGGAGGTCACTCTAAAAGAGTATCTGAGCCCATCATTCTCTTTAATTGGGATTTCTGGTTGGGGCCAAGTGCAGGTCGTTTTCTTTAAGCTTCCAAGGAAATTATAGTGTACAGCCAGGTTCGAGAAGCATCAAATAGTAATATACTCTCCCAACGAATCTTTTTTTTTTTTTTTCTTTTAATATGTTTTGATCATTTGTATATCCTCAGAGCCTAGAACAGAACTTGCTTGGCATATAACAGGTTCTCAATAAATACTGAATGAATGAGTGAGTGAGTGCATGGTAAGGCCAAAGCAGATTCACAGAGACCAGAACATTCCTCACATTTGACTGATTTTTTTGATGAGCTCTAAGACTGGTTTCAAACCAAAGAACTTAGCTGGAGTTTGCTACTCCTTATTTTGCTATATTCTTGCTTGCGCACTTTCTAGACTCCAAGACAGCTTGAGCTTCCCTGCATAGTGCTTTTTCACCCTCTCTGGAAGCCTTCTCTTTCACTCTGTCTCTCAAGTCCCTCCTGAACTTCTATACCTAGCTCAATTCCTATCTCTTGCTAAAGGCCTGTCAGATACCCTAAATCCTTTTCTGAACTCTTAAAATATTTATTGCCTTTAGATTGGTTGGACATTGTGAAGTGTAACCTGTTCTTTCTATTCCACTGCTCTCTTGACCTGCTATTTAAACTTGGTTGTGTAATTTGCAGAGATTATATTGTTACTCACTGTGCTCAGCCCTGAATCCCCCCTAGCACCTAACATTGTACCAAGCTTGATAAATACTTGATTTTCTTTTTTTAAATTTAGGAAATGATGAACTATGGAGAGTGAGAATGATATAATGGGAATGACATGCATCCAGGCAGCCAGAGACTGGGACACTTGTCACTTCACTGCTCTAGGCCTCAGTTTCCTCCTTTGCTAAGTAATGATTTATTCTAAAGTCTCTAATTTCTTCTCTCTTTATACCATTCTGTGTTTTGATTATCCATAGCAACGATAGGGTAGTTAGACAAATGACATAATTGGCTTACACAGACATAGCCACAGTAGGGTTTACACCTCAGTCTTTGAGAACAACAGACAAATGGAGCCTTTAACTTGAGATCAGTTCTAATTTTCAAGTTCCCAGTGGATTCTTTTCCTTGCCCCTGAGCATACTCCCTCACCTGGTATGACTTCTTTTCTTCTGCACTTGCCCGGCATTCAAAGGTACACTAAGTTCCACCTCATACAGCCTCTCATGGTTTGTAGCTTCTTTATTTGTTTGCCTTTTACTTGTTTCTGTATCTTTCCTCTGCCATCTACAAGCTCCATGAGAGAGGAATCATAAAATCTTGTTCATCTTTGTAATGGTGCCTGATGTTTAATAGACCCTCAAGAAATGTATATTAACTGAATTAATGATATTAATAGATGTGCTTGAAAAACACAATTTATCAGCAAATAAGTGCTGTAAACACTGCATACCCTACTCTTTCTACTTAGAGTGTCACAGTCCTGCATTTAAAAAAAAAAAAAAAAAACTTTAATTTTGTCATCTCAGGAGTTACCAGACTTACTTGATCTTGGGACCCCTCTTTTTTTTATTTTGCGTGAGACATCTGTTTGCTCAACAATCACATACACATTAATAAAAAAGTATGGAATCTGTATTAAATAACTCTCATGAAGGCATCACTTTTCTGAGTACTTTATATGCGGAATCCTCAGAATAGTCCTATTTTTATTTGAGATTTACAGATAAGGAAACAGGGCTTGAAGAGTTAAAGTAATTTGTCTAAGTCACACGGGAACCAGTATGCAGAGAGCTCAGTGTGGGAAATGCTGGTCTAATGGACTCCTTGGGCTCTGGTGTAAGATGACCTGCATTTGAATCTGGAATGCCATGGATTCTGCAATGGATTGCTGCTTACTACATGTGGGTCTGGGCCTCAGTTATCTTTATCTGTAGTATGGTGGTTATCATACCTCAAAGGGTGGTTGTGGAAAATAAATGAAATAATGTATGTAGAGAAGTTAACTCAGTCCATAGCGGAGATAAATGCTTAAGGAATTCTAGTTGTTATCAGCAGGGAGGCTGGCACAAAAATAGTACTGGTAACTGACTTACTGCTTTGCTTTTTCATCTTTGAGTCTTTAGTGACTTGGTTTACCTTGAAACTTCTAAGAGCAATGTATTCGTTAGACAAGGCTAACAGCTGTAACAAAGAACCCTAAAATATTGTAACTCTACCCAATGAAAGCTTATGTCTTACCCACAAAATGTCCGAAGTGGATTTTCTTGATTGGATAGCTCTTTTCCAAGTGGGGACTGAAATCCTCCCTTGCATCCTCTGCCTTCAACATGGAAATAAGGAAAGAGAAGAAGCAGATGATCAAGCAGATGATCTCAGGAGTGTTTTTTAAAGGATAATTACAACACTAATTTATTGCCCAGTCCTTCATACATTGACTCTGGATGAAGACTCAGGAAGTCTATAGGTCATTTTTATTAATTAAAAGTCCAGTAATCAAAATGTCTAGTCTCTGGTAATTGGAAAAACTGTGAACATGCTTTGAAATTAATTAGTTATCCCCTATATAATTAGAGCCTGCTGCAACTGGTCGGGTGGCAATGGGATAGGGTAGGAGACCTCCTTTTTCAAGTTCCCCTATCACCTCCACCCTTCTCATCATTCTGTGGATGCTTTTTGTTCTTTAATAAACTTTTTAGATGATAAGTGTCTTAGTTATCTATTGCTGCTATCACAGAAATACCACAAGTGGATGGCTTTAATAAACAGAAAGTTATTCTCTCACAGTTTAGGAGGCTAGAAGTCTGAATTCTGGGTGCTAGCTCTAGGGGAAGGCTTTCTTTCTCTGTCGTCTCTGGGGGAAGGTCCTTGTCTCCTTTCAACATCTGTGGGCCCGACATTCCTTGGAGATGTCCACGTGTCTTGGCATCAGTCTTCCCCGGGGTCTATGAGGTTCTCAGCACAGGCACCCAGGGTCCAAAGGATGTGCTCCACTCCTGGCTTTTCTTTCTTGGTACCAGTAGGTCCCCTCCCACCCCATCCCCACCCCCACTCACTTCTGTCTCTTTTTATCTCTTGTAAAGTAAAAGGTGATGCAGGCCACACCCCAGGGAAACTCTCCTTACATCAGATCAGGGCTGTCACCTGAGTAAGGGTGTTGTATCCCACTCTAATACTCTTTAACATAACCTAATCTTACCTTGTTAATCACAGGCAGAGATTAGAATGTATAACATATAGGACACTTACATCAGATCACAAAATGGAGGACAAGCATGCAATACTGGGCATCGTGGCCTAGCCAGGTTGACACACATTTTGGGGGGACACAGTTCAATCCATGACATTAAGTAAGTAACTTGATTAATTTCCACAAAGTAAAAACACCTGTTAACCACCATGTTGCTCAGAAAATGGAACTTCATCAACATTCCTGACAAACCCTTTAAACCTCTTTCCAGTCATTATTCCACTTCCCAAGGTAACCCCTATTCTGACTGCCACCATCCTAGTTTAGCTTGCACTGTTTTTGAATGTGTATCAATAGAATTATGCATTCTGTATTTTTTGTTTCTAGCTTCTTTCACCCAACATTACGTCTGTGAAATTCACCCATATTGTTGCTGGTAGTAACAGTTTGCTCATTTTCATTGCTATATAGTACTGTAAGTATATACTACTAATTGTTTATCCATTCTATTCTTGATATACATTTGAGTTATTTCCAGTTTGAGGCAAGTATGAAGTGTTGCTATAAACATATTTGTATTGTCTTTTGGTGCACATATGTACCAATTGCATGGGATTCACCTAGAAGTGGAATAGCTGGGTCATAGGCTATGTCCAGCCGTAGTAGATACTGGAAAATAGTTTTCAAGAATTGTACAAATTTGTGTGTATGAGAATTCTATTTGCTTCACATCATCACCAACACATGGTATTGTCAGTCTTTATTCATTTTAAACATTTTGCAGAGTGTATAATGGTATCATCTGCATTATGCAGATGATACAACTTTGCTTGCTAAAAGTGAAGAGGACTTGAAGCACTTGCTGATGGAGATCAAAGACTACAGCCTTCAGTATGGATTACATCTCAACACAAGAAAACAAAAATTGTCACAACTGGACCAGTAAGCAAGATCATAATAAGTAGACAAAAGATTGAGGTTATCAAGGGTTTCATTTTACTTGGATCCATGATCAACACCCATGGAAGCAGAAGTCAAGAAATCAAAAGAGGCATTGCATTGGGCAAATCTGCTGCATAAGATCTCTTTAAAGTGTTGAAAAGCAAAGATGTCACCTTGAAGACTAAGGTGCGCCTGACCCAAGCCGTGGTGTTTTCAATCACCTCATATGCGTGCAGAAGCTAGGCAATGAATTACGAAGACTGAAGAAGAATTGACGCCTTTAAATTGTGGTGTTGGCAAAGAATATTAAATATACCATGGGCTGCCAGAAGAGAGAACAAATCTATCTTGGAAGAAGTACAACCAGAATGCTCCTTAGAAGCAAAGATGGCAAGACTATGTCTCACATACTTTGTTCATGTTATCAGGAGAGACTAGTAGCAATATTGAAGACGCAATATTGAAGGACTCTACGAGGAAAATATTAAACCACACAGAAGCGTCACTATGCCAAAAAGAATTGGTCGACATTCAGCCATTTCAGCAGTAGCATATGATCAGGAACTGATGGTACTGAAGGAAGAGGTCCAAGCTGCACTGAAGGTACTGGTGGAAAACAAGGCTTCAGGCATTGACAGAACACCATTTGAGGTGTTTCAACAAATGGATGCAACACAAAGGTGCTCACTCCTCTATGCCAAGATATTTGGAAGACAGCTACCTGGTCAACTGACTGGAAGAGATCTATATTTATGCTTATTCCAAAGAGAGGTGATCCAACCAAATGCGGAAATTATCAAACAATATCATTAATATTACATGGAAGTAAAAGTTTGCTGAAGGTTGTTCAAAGTGGCTGTAGCAGTACATCAGCAGGGAACTGCCAGAAATTCAAGCTGGATTCAGAAGAGGACACGGAACCAGGGATATCATTGCTGATGTCAGGTGGATCCTGGCTGAAAGCAGAGGATACCAGAAAGATGTCTACCTGTGTTTTATTGACTATGCAAAGGCATTCGACTGTGTGGATCATAACAAGTTACGGACAACATTGCGAAGAATGGGAACTCAAGAACACTTAATTGTGCTCATGAGGAACCTGTGCATAGATCAAGAGGCAGTCGTTTGAACAGAACAAGGGGATACTGCGTGGTTTAAAGTCAGGAAAGGTGTGCATCAGGGTTGTATCCTTTCACCATACTTATTCAATCTGTATTCTGAACAAATAATCCGAGAAGCTGGACTATTTGAAGAATTCAGTATCAGGATTGAAGGAAGACTCATTAACAACTTGTGTTATGCAGATGACACAACCTTGCTTGCTGAATGTGAAGAGGACTTAAAGCACTTACTGATGAAGATCAAAGACTACAGCCTTCAGTATGGATTACACCTCAACATGAAACAAAAATCCTCACAACTGGACCAATAAGCAACATCATGATAAACAGAGAAAATATTGAAGTCGTCAAGGATTTCATTTTACTTGGATCCACAATCAACACCCATGGAAGCAGCAGTCAAGAAATCAGCACTCATTGCATTGGGCAAATCTGCTGCAAAAGGCCTCTTTAAAGAGCTGAAAAGCAAAGACGTCACCTTGAAGATTAGAGTGCACCTGACCCAAGCCATGGTATTTTCAGTTGCCTCATATGCACGTGAAAGCTGGACGATGAATAAGGAAGACCGAAGAAGAGTCGACACCTTGAATTGTGGTGATGGCGAAGAATATTGAATATACCGTGGACTGCCAGAAGAAGGAACAAATCTGTCTTGGAAGAAGTACAACTAGAAATGCTCCTTGGAAGCAAGGATGGCAGGACTACATCTTATATACTTGGGACATGTTGTCAGGAGGGATCAGTCCTCGGATAAGGACATCATGCTTGGTAAAGTAGAGGGTCAGCGAAAACGAGGAAGACCCTCATCGAGATGAATTGACACAGTGGTTGCAACAATGGGCTCGAGCATAACAGCAATTGTGAAGATGGCCCAGGACCGGGCAGTATTTCGTTCTGTAGTACATAGGATCGGAATGGACTCCACGGCACCTGACAACAGCCTGCAGAAGATTCCTTGATGGCTCTATTCTTACTTTCCTCTCTGATTACTTGTATCATTTCCAATTGTTGATGAAGATTAAAAAAAAAAAAAAAAAGGCTGTTCTAGGACTCCATATAAATGGAATCATAAAGACCCATTTGTGTCTAATTTCCTAAATGTATGTCGGGTTCACCCATTCTAATGGACATATCCATAGCTTGTTCTTTTCTATCTCTCTGTAGTCTGTGAATGTACCATAATTTATTTACCTGTTCTTATACTGATGGACTTTTTTTTCTATCTTGGTGCTGTTATGAATAAAGCTCTTGTGAACATTTTTATATATGTCTTCCAGAGGACATATGTGCTCATTTCCCTTATGTATATACCTAGAAATAAGATTGTTGTCGTTGTTGGTAGCCAACTCATAGCGACCCAGGAGTGTCAGAGTAGAAGTGCTCCATAAGGTTTTCAAGGCTGTGACCTTTTGGAAGTAGATCGACAGGCTTGTCTTCCAAAGCGCCTCTGGGTGATTTCAGACCTCCAACCTTTCTGCTAGAAGTTGAGCGCTTAACCATTTGCACCGCCTAGGGAACCCATGAGTTGGAATTGACTCAACGGCAACGTGTTTGGTTTTTGTTTGGTATAGGGAACCAGAAATAAGATTACTATAGCATAAGTTAGGATTATATTTAGTTATAGTTGATACTGCCAAAGAGTTTCTGAAAGTGGTTGTATCAGTTTACGCTCTAAGCAACATGTGGGAGTAGCAGTTGCTCTACAGCCTTATTTATACTTGATACTGAAAGTATTTTTAATTTTAACATTCTAATGAGTTTACAGTGGCAGCCAAGTATAACACTGTGATTTTAATTTGCTGGTGAGTAATGATGGTGTGCCTCCTTTTGCATGCTTCTTGGTCATTTAGATATACTAAAGAGCCTGTTCAAATCTTTTGCTTTTTAAACTGAGTTGTCTTTTTTATTATTGATTTTAGTGGTCCTTTATATATTCTGAATATACATTTTCAGCAGATGACTATACTGTGAATATTTTCTTCCAGTCTTTAGCTTGTCTTTTTATTCTCTTAATAGTATCTTTTAATGGACATATATTCTTAATTTTAATTATATCTAACTTATTATCCTTTTCTTTTATGATAAGTACTTTATGTGTCCAGGTTAAAAAGTATTTTCCAATACCAATATCAGAAGATATATTCCTATGTATTTTATTCTAGGATCTATATTGTTTTATTCTTCCTATTTAGATATATAATTCATTTTGAATAATTTATGGTATGAGTTAGGAATCAAGGTTTATTTTCTCTCCAAGTGAATGTCAAGTTATTCCAGCACAATTTGTTGATAAGATTAGCCTTTTCTCCGTTGGGTTCCTGTGGTACCTCTGTGGGAAATCATATTTGTGTAATCTATTTCTCGACTTTCTATTCTGTGACATTGATCTTTATTTCTATCCTTGTATTAATACTACATTATTTTATTAAATATGACTTTGTAATTCGTATAAATAATTGTATAGTTTGGTAATTTAAATTCTCCAACTTTAATCTTCAAGATTGTTTTGGCTTTTTCTACATCCTTCTGCCTTTGAATTCTTCTTTTAGCGCAAGTCAGTCAGTGACAAACTTCAGTTTGTCATATTTCACTTCCATTTTTCAGCTTCATTTTCACTTGATGTAGACTTCTAAGTTGACGTTTTATTTTTTCCAGCACTTGAAAGACATTGCTTCATTGTCTTCTGTTTCATTGTCTTCTTGCTACCATTATTTCAGCCAAGAAGTCAGCTGCCAGTATTATTGTTGCTCCTTTGACAGTAATGCGTCTTGTATTCTCTGGTTCCTTTTAAGATTTTCCATCTATTTAAAGTTTTAGTTTCATCATTTTTATCATAATACCTATGTATGATTTTCTTTGTAGTAATCTGCTGTGAATTAATAGAACATTTTATCTGTGACTTGACGTCATTCATTGGTTTTGGAAAATATTTGGCAATTATGTCTTCAAAAATTGCTTCTGACTCATTCTCTCTGGGATTCCAGTTATATGTATTTTAGATATTTTCACTATGTCCCATATGTCTTTCATATTGTTTTCTATATCTCATATTTTTAAAAATTTTCTCTGTATTTTAATCTGGATGTTATCTACTGGCCTAGGTTTAAGATAACTAATCTTTTCTTCAAGTTTGCCTATCTTGTTATGAAAATTATTTACTATATTCATACTTTAAATAATTGTATTTTTTCAATTATAGAATTTGCACTTAATTTTTTATAGATTTAATTTTACTGATGAAATTTCCATCTTGTCATTTATTTTCTTGAACATATTAATTATAGTCATTGTAAAGTCTGTGTCTGGTAACTCAGATATCTGGAGCACACATAGCTCTGTTTCTGTGAACTCCTTGTTCTCTTACGTTTGTCTCTTTCTATGCCTTGTAATTCTGAAATGAATACCAGACATTGTTTTTAATGAATGTTAGAGTCTGTGGATGATGTTATCTTTCTCTAGAGAGAATTTTCTTTAGCTTCTGCATACAGAGTTAGAGCTATTTAGTGACTGGGTTTCAGTCCTTGTAAATCTGGTCCATTTCTGCTTTGTTCTAACTATGAGGGTATAGTCCTACAGAGATTCTGCACTGAAGTGGGTTCTGAACTCTGATTTTATCTCCCAACCATAATGCAATGTCAGTAGCTCTTGCTGAGCTTCTCAGTTTCCAAGAAGCTGCTTTCCATCCTGATGATCAGATAGATTAGTTAGGGTGGATAAAAGTGGTCTATAAAGTTTTGTTCACCTGAATGATTTTTCCTTGTCGGTGGCATCATGGTCCTTCCAAGTTCCATCTGCCTTTATAATTCTTCAATGCCTTCAAGCATTTCTGATGGCTTCAAAGAGATGTTTTGTTTTGTGCTTGAATTGCATCTAAATATTCTAGTTGTTCTCAAAAGGGGGATTAAACTGACAGAAGTTAGTAAATCAGAGACGGAAGTGAAATCTTGTGGGAGGTTTTAGGAGCTCCTTAGGGATCTCTAGAGAAACTGAATCAGATATATATAGGATAATCTGTGTACAACTTTTTTAAGGCTTAATATTTATTAAAACTTTTTTATTTTCTGGGCACTGTGCTAGGCACATTCACGCCTTTTCTATTCTTGAATTCTCACATGAACCCACATAGTAGGTATGAATATTTTTCACATTTTTTCAAATTATAAATATGAGACTGAGGTTGTTGTTCAGTTTCTTTGTGATGCTGACTAAAGGTTGATAAATTCATTCAATTACTGTTTTTATTGTTGTAAGTTACTGTTTGAACATATAGATGCAAGATAATGTAGTGGTTGAGACCAAGAGCTCTTGAACCAGGCTTCTGGGTTTCAATCTTGCCTCTACCATTTCCTGATTGTTCAACCAGCAGGCAATTTACTTTACTTCTCTGTGCCTCAGTTTCCTCATCTGCAAAATAGAAACAATAAACAATCAGATTATTGTATTTACTTAATCGTTGACAAGAGCCTAGAAGAGTGCCCATCATATAATAAGCACGCAATAATTATTAACAATTAATGTTATATGGAAGAAGATGCTTCCAAAGCCATTCCAATTACAGGTTTACATAATGCTTTGTGGCTTTGTAAGAGAGGCACTAGAGTGGAACTTCCATGAGGTCAAGGACTTTGTAAGTCGGAAATACAATAGTTGGCACCAACTAAGTGTGCGAGCTGTTGGATTTCAAATCAGAAAAGGAAAAAAATGTTGACTCCTTTTTTTCACCTATCCTTGTCAGTTCCAGCCAATACTATCTATTATATATTTTCCCTCTTTTGTTTGCCCAGTTTTTTTGCTAGGAGAGTCTTATCTCCATTCCTAAAGTCCTAAATTGCTCTGAATAAATCAGTTACCTGTTTATCTCTTGAATTGGAGATCACTGTGAAGCATGTTTAAAATGTTAGGAGAAAAAAAACCTGTTGCCGTCGAGTCGATTCCAACCCATAGCGACCCTATTGGACAGGGTAGAACTGCCCTGTGGGGTTTCCATGGAGCAGCTGGTGGATTAGAACTGCTGACCTTTTGGTTAGCAGCCGTAGCACTTAACCACCACACCACCAGGGCTCACACGTAATTCTGATGTGGTGGTAGATTTTCCTTTTCTAACTTGATGAAAAATTTGTACATTTACACTGTCACAAAACAACTCAAACTATGACTTGTGTTTTACAATTTATGTACTTGATAGCGTGTATTTTGACAGTTCTTCCCTGTTTCTGACAGAATTTTTTTTCTTTTTCCTTTTTAGAGTGAGGAGGGAACACATTTCTGTACTTGTATTCACTTCTGCTCTGCTGTGGTAGTGTCTCGCTCTGTGTCACACAAAATATACTTATCTGTCAATCAATGTTTATTAAGGACTCACTGCATCACTACATGCACATCACTACATTTGGGTCTGGCAATTGGAAAAGGGGTATGGAAGGAATGTGAAAAGAATTGTATCTCAAGTTATTGGAAATGAATTGTTGTTGTTCTTGTTAGGTGCCATTGAGTTGGTCCCGACTCATAGAAACCCTACAGGACAGAGTAGAACTGCCCCATTGGGCTTCCAAGGAACAGCTGATTGATTTGAACTGCCAACCTTTTGGTTAGCAGCTGAGATCTTAACCACTACACCATCAGGGCTCCTGGAAATGAATTAGTACGTGCAAAAGCACTTTGAAAATAAGTGACATCTTGTAATCTTGCTATTGTTATTATCCAGTAGGTGAATCATTATTTTCCCTTGCATTTTCTCCGCTTTCAGGTCATAGAAATCCTACTCAAGGAAAAAGAGCATGTCATATTTCTTGTATGCAATTAACTTTGGGCTCAGTAAAGCCCTCTTAATGTAGATTGTATTGAAAGACTGAACGGTGCCCGTGTGCATAGAGAGGAACAAAACCCAGGCCATGTTAAGTAAGGACACAATTGTAGTCTAGTGATGAGGCTGACAAGCAAGTAGAAAAACACAGCCTGGTGTGAAAGACTTAAGTGCTATGATAAGACTAAGTACACTAGAAAGTCGTCTGACCCAATGCTAGGGGAAGCTGGAAGGCTTCTTGGAGGAGGAAACATAGCAAATGAATTTTGAAGGACTGAACAGGATCTGACATGGGGAGAACAATGAGGAAGGATATTCCAAGCCCAGAGTGTATCACCTGCAGAGATTTCCAGTGGGAGGCCTCTTGGGACCAGCAGGAAGTATTTGGGGTGGCTGGAAAGTATGGTGCATAGGTGGAGGTATGAGTGGGGGTGGAATGTGGAGGGTAAATGGCGAGAGATAATACGGTGGTTGCATGAGGGCTGGATTATGAAAGACTTTGTATGCCCTACCAAGGAATTTGTGTTCCTCCCTAAAAATAATGGGTCAACATTGAAGTGGTGTCTGAGATATCAACAGGTTAACATTAGAAAAAAAAAAAACTCACTGGTAGCAGTTTGGAAAAGGATTAGATATTTGTGTGACGGGCAGGTTGGATTTGTTGTTGGAGTAATCCAGGTGAGAAATGATGGAAAGATGAATGTGTCCGTAAGACAAGAGTCTCCAGCAAAGGGTGAAGGAGTTGTATGAGAGTCATTAAAGCAATATAGGACCGCTGGAGACTTAGGCCATTTGGAAAAGAGAGGCAGCAAGGATGACTTTCAAATGTTTGGTTTGTTTGACGCTAATGGATAGGTAATGGCATCATTCATGGCAACTAAGGACAGAGAAGGAGTATCATTGCTACTTTCTGGGCCTTAGTTCTCTCATCTGTAAAATGACAGAATAATCCCTGCCTATCCTATCTCACAGCATTATTATCAGGCCCAAATAAGGCAATACATTTACAAATTCTTTTAAAATTATAAGCAATTTCCGAAATGGTTCTTTATAATTGGTTTACATTTACCCAAAATTTATAATTAAAACAAAAATTAGAATGAAGTATATGAGGGCAAGCCCCCTCCCTCTTTCTGTAAACAGAAGGAACTAATCTCTTGGAGATGGCAGTAAACATGCATCTGTAATCCAGGCTCTCCTTCCCCTCTTTCTGCTTATCTACCCTGCACCCTGATTTCATCATGCCATTTGCCCAAGGAGAAATCCACAGTCATGCTCTAATGCGTGTTAGTTTAAGCTCAGGCTCTTCAGCCTCCCGTTGAAGATTTATCAGCACCTTCCAGCTTCACCCAGTGACTCTCCCACCTCCATTACTGACACACACTTGCTCCCGTCCCCCACCTCTGCCCATGTACATCTGTAGGGCGTGTATTTAGTAATCCCTGGCTACAGTCTTGGGCGTCATGTCAGTCTTCTCATCTGTAAAATGGGTGTAATTGTATCGATCTCACAGGTTGGTGACTAGATGAAATTAAATGTACGTGGCAGGTGTAAATTGCTACATACTATGCCTGGCAAGGGGAATCCCTGGGTGGCACAGACAGTTAACAACTCAGTTTCTAACAGAAAAGCTGGAGGTTTGAGTCTACCCAGAGGCACCTGAGAAGAAAGGCCTGGCCATCTACTTCAGAAAAATCATCCACTGAAAACTGTGTGAAGCACAGTTCTACTCTGATGACACATGGGGTTCCCATGAGTTGGAATTAAGTCAACACTTGTTGTTTTTGTTTTGTGGCAGCTGGTTACTGGTTACTCCACTGCCATCTTTCTGAATTTCTAGAATACTTAGGATCTGTCTCACGGCATTTAGTACTAAATTACTGAACTATCTGTCCTGTTTTTACTTCGTCTCTTTAAAAACCCATTAAACCCGTTGCCATTGACTGGATTCCAACTCATAGCGACCTTGTAGGACAGAGTAGAACTGCCCCATAGGGTTTCCAAAGAGCAGCTGGTGGATTCAAACTGCTGACCTTTTGGTTAGCTGCCATAGCTCTTAACCACTGCACCACCAGGGCTAATTCTTAAAGTCCAAGTATTTATCTAGCACAGTGTAGGGCACCCAGAAGGCACAACAATTGGGATGATTTTATAATCTGCACGTCTCTTTGACCTTTACAGTTCCCAACATCTTTTCTTTCGGGATCTTGTTGAAATTCTTACTTCCCTTTCCTCTTTCTGTATATCAAAATCAATCTTCATGTTTTAAAGGAAGAAAGATAAATGAAAAAACTGAGGCGGAAGATTGAACTTTTATTTAGCTTTGGTCTCCAACACTGGGGAGAATGTTGGTTTTAGATCATTTTGATCTTCAAAACGCGTATTACATTTAACATATTTGAGTTTATTTCCTTTTGTTATGTGACAATTCAAAAATTGCAATCATAATTGCATTGTTCCGTGCATGTCCTAGTTAGAACTAAAACAGATTATTTTATCCAACTATGAAAAAAGAGCTGTAGATAGGAGCCCATAAAACATCATAGCTTTCTTGGTAAGAATGCAGATCACTTCCCAGCTGGAGGAAAATCAGCCCCAGGCACTGGAACTCTTGTCCAGACAGAAGTAAATGGCTTCAGCAAAATGCCTGGAGCAACACAGAACATTAGCAATGAGGGATTGCTTAAGATGGCAGTGTATTTATGTGGCAACTCTTTCATTTCATTTTTTAATTCTATTCATGGAAACTAAAGGTTGTATAACTTGGAGAAAAGACTCAGATAGGCATCCCTTTGAACAAAAACTCTGATACTTTTATTTTTTATACTTTATTTTTTTATTGTACTTCAGATGAAGGCTTACAGAACAAATAGTTTCTCATGAAACAGTAGTATACATATTGTTTTATGACATTGGTTAACAATCCCACAACATGTCAACCCTCTAACTTCTCAACGTTTTTTTGGTGAAAATACATATAGCCAAAGATACAGCATTTCAAAAATTTCTACATGTACAGTTTAGTGACATTGACTACGCTCTTCCAATTGTGCTGCTCTTCTCACTTAAGATGAAGGCTTACAGAACAAAATAGTTCCTCATTTAACAGTTACTACACATGTTGCCCTATGACAATGGTTAACAATCTCACAACACATCAGCAATATCCTTACTCGTCCTTGGGTTCCCTATCACCAGCTTCCTTGTCCCCTCCTGCCTTTTGGACCTTGTCACTGGACTGCTGTACCTCATTAGTCCCATTTGGTTTTATGGGGCTGTCCACTCCCAGGCCGAACGGTGAACCTCGGAGACAACTTCACCACTGAGCTAAAAGCGTGTCTGGGGGCCATACTCCTGGGGTTAGACTCTGATACTTTTAATGAGGGCAAATTTACTTAACCTCTCCTATCTCAGTTTTCTCCTCTGTTAAATGGGAATGAAAACATCTCCTCCCAAAGAAAACATTTAATACCTCTATATGTAGGTATTTAGAAAATAATAATAAAACAACAATCTGTCTGTTAGCTCTTGGAGCAACTGTAAACTACTTCTGAAAGATTTAGTAAGTCCTCCAACTTTCTACCAAAGTATAACTAAAAAATAATAATAATAATATTAAAACATGACTATCATGTCAAAGATTTATTTAAGTCATTAATGAGGGAATCAGCAGGCTGTTAAAGCTGATTCAAAGAGAATTCGAGAAACTGAGTATATATATATAGGCTCTGAAAGAAAGACTCCTGGGATAAGATTGCCAAACCAGATACATTTGTTAAGTCCCTATAGGGCAATTAAACCGTAACCTTCAGAATTATCATTTCTACTGTTCAGATACCGTTTGTATTTATAGCAGACAAAATCTAAATTTAACACATAACTTCAAAGATTATGAGTCCTAAGCAATGGTAAATAGTTAATCAAACTAAGGTATAATCTTCTAGAAAATTAAATAATCCCTGGGAAGGCCCCTTAGACAATACTCCTATGACAATGAAAGGCTATGCTGTCATTATGTTTTATCTTATTCTCAAGTTTTGAATATTTTTTTAACATTACCTCCCCCCCCCCCCCCCGCCCAATATTCTCTGTCATTCTTGTTCCTGGTTGATAACTTCATCTCTTCCACTTTTTTTTACTTCTTTGTCCAGCTGTCCCTAACTCCCTGTCTCCCTTCAGCTGCTTACTGCCCAGTTATATCATCTGGTCTTCTTTTCTTTTTCCTTTTTTTTTTTTCAAGCCATTATTTGAGTCACTTTTGGTGGCTGTGCATGAGGTGCATTGGCTAAGAATTGAACCCAGATCTTCAATATGGTAGGGGGAGATTCTACCATTGAACCGCTACTGCCCTGTAACCTGGACTTAGCCTGTGTCTAAATGGAGATATCATAACCTACTGCTCTCTGTGGAAGGCAGGGGTGACATGGGATGGAAGAGCTTCCTGTCTCTCAACCCCAGAAGCTTGGACAGTTGCAAAACTTCTTTGGGAATATGGATCCCATTCACCATGACTGTGGGGAATTGAGCAAGGAAAGCACTTGAGACTTTCAACTTCTCCCTGGAGGGCTGGGATATCCCAAGTGAGGAGGCCCCATTGCCCAACCATTGCCATGGTGACAATAACTGGGAAAATATGAGTGAATGACGTGAAGCATCCTGACTCATTAGAAGGAAATAATATCTTTTTACACTGCTGATTTCTTTTGGGCAATAGAGTCTGACAGAACTGGGAAAAACAAAGTCCAAAAGCAACTCAGGTTGAAATTCAATTGTAATTGTGTCAGGTTTTATATTATGGTAAAAATCTTAGCTTCCTTACAAGGAGGCTAAATCCCTCCTTGATTCGAAGTGAATTTAGTGTCTCCAAAATGAGCAAGATGAGACAAGAACATGACCCATTTTGTTTTCCTCCATAGAGCCCACATTTTTGCTGTATTTTTTTCTCTTCCCTCTAGGAAGTTTTGTTACAGCTAACAGTGCAGATGGATGCTCTTACTGCTTAGGGAGTAGAAAGATTCATGGCTTCCTCCAATACAAAAGGCCCTGGATTATTTTAGGGAAAGAGAGCAGCCTGGAATGATCCATTGGACAGTGCGCATTTGGTGTCCTGGCCAGAGCTTTTGCCTATTTACGACAATGTAATTTCATTTGCTTTTGGAGATGTCACTTTATGCCCTCACTGTCAGACTAACTCAGAAATATGACCAGCAGGCAAGATACTTCCCCTCTCCTAGCTGTATGTAGCCGGATGACGGGAGATGGAATGGGGGCTTGATTTTGATTCTTTTTTCCAAAAGTGTTGGGATTGCAACAGTTCCGAACCTCCCCAAATTTGTGGTTATGAAATTTCGGAATTCATGCAATACCATGGTCTTCGTGCAAGGACTTATCTCCCAGAATCAAGAACACAGTTTAAATGATTATGTAAATAAATATTCTAGTTGCAGAGTCACTTTAGGCCAGAGGGATGCTAGTGTACGGTGTCTGATTTTTTGTGTGTCAATCTTACGTCTAGTTTCATCTTACTTTACTTCCTTTTTTCCTTTTTATATTCATTTCCTAAGTTTAAAAAGACATTTGAGTATTTAGTGACTTTATATATATAAATGATTTTATTACAAATATAATAAGCTGCCGTGGACACCCTTCTCAGTTTTGGCAAATCATGATATTCTTGCCAGATTTCTTGATCTCATTCTTTTCCCTTCCTTTTCAGAGGGAATTATTATCATGAATGTGATTTTTTTAAATTCTCATGCATTTTTTTTTTATTTTAATACATACTTAACAGTGTGAAATAGTTTTGTTATGCAGGTTTCTAAATTTTTATAACTATTATATCATTTTCTTTTGTATGAACGTTTCATAATTTCATCCTCTCAGGTTGTTTCCAGTTGTTTACTGTTAAAACAATGCTGTGAAAAATATTCGTATCCATGTTTTCAAGTGTAAGGTTCTCTAGAGGATTGGACTAGAATGGGATTGCTAACTTGTTGGATATGAATATCTTCACCTTTACTAGATATTGCTGAATTGCTCTCCAAAGAGAAATGTAGGAGTTTTTTTTAATACATTGCAGGTACTCAAAAATTATTGGTTATATGCACAGAAAATACATTTTCTAGTCCGTGGCTTGCCTTTTCCTTTTGTTCAAAGTAGGTTTCTTTATAGTTTTAATTTTAACGTAGTCAAATAAATCAAAATTTCCTTTATGCTTTTTCTTTCTAAAAATTCTTCCATTTTACATGGCCATGAAGATGTCATCCTCTGGTTCCTTTGTCTATGTGAGCACAGTTCATGGATTATCCTATGTTATGTGAGCACTACCTGGTTTAACCCATGCTAATTTAGTTGTAGGGGCAGCGGTTCAGTGGTAAAATTTTCACCTGGTTCAATGTCCGACCAGTGTGCTTCAAGCACTGCCATCACCTGTCTGTCACTGGAGGCTTGCATTTTGCTCTGATGCCGAAAAGATTTCAGTGGAGTTTCCAGACTAAGATGGTCTAGGAAAAAAGGCCTCATGATCTACTCTCTTCCAGTCTGCAACCAATCATGGTGCAGGGCCAGCAGCATTTATTTCGCTTTTGCATTAGGTCGCCATGAGTTTGGATGAACTGGACGGCAAGTAACAACGTAACAACAATGTAGATGCAAGACTCAGCACCTCTTGATATTCCCCCAGGGATCCTTCTGCACAAATGCATGAGCAAGCAAGGTAGACCTTCCTGAAGATTTTATAGTAGTGACAAAGGAGTTTACCTCTTCCACTTTACAGTAGATAAATCAGCTCCCTCTGTTAGCTATTTCTCTTCTCTCCCCTAGTTAAATCTTGACCTTGCCAGCACTTTCTCTACCAGAATTAATCCTGTTCTTTTTTCCTTTTGGGGAGCAAAAACAACTCCTCTCTTTACTTCATGAAAAACAGCTTCACATGTTTGGTCATAAAACATGAGGGAAAAAAAAAAAAGCAACTCACTGCCATCGAGTCAATTCTGACTCATAGCGACCCTATAGGACAGAGTAGAACTGCCCCATAGGATTTCTAAAGAGCTCCTGGTGGGTTCAAACTGCTGACCTTTTTGTTAGCAGCTGTAGCTCTTAACCACTACGCCACCAGGGTTTCCATAAACCATGGGCAACCATTAATTTATAAAGAAACAAATGATATGCATACGAAGTGTCATTTCAGTCACAGTGGGTCTCTCACTGAAAGAAATTCTCATAATTGTGTTTTCATTTATTCAAATAATACTATTGAGCATCAATTGTCTAGCATTATACAAGAAACAGAGTGAACAAAATAAACAATGTCCCAGATGGAAGAAATAGAGGAGGGGACCTGGGAAGGTTTCTCTGAGGAGGTGACATTGAAGGCAAGATGGGAAATATAAGGAACTAGCCCTTTCAAGGTGGAGGAAAGACTTTAAGAGGAGATTAAATGACAAATGCAAAGGCCAATGTAGTAAAAAAGAATTTCTGGCTTGTAAGAGGAATTGGTAGATGCCAATTATGGCTAAACAGGAATGGACAAGGAGGAAAATGACGTGGAATATGGATGGAGAGAGGCAAGGTGAAATTACTTAGTGTCATTTAGGCCTTCAAAAAAAAGAAGCTAGTGATTTGATTTGTGTTTTTAAAATACAGCGCTGGCTGTGTATGGTAGATAGATTGGCAGTACACAAGAGCGGGGAAAAGGAACACCTATCAGGAGGGTATTGCTGAGGACCAGGTGATATAGACAGACAGACCAACAGACAGGTAAGAAAAAGGAAGGAAGGAAGACTTTGATTTAGTTCCAGTCTGAGATTCTGGTGACTACCACCCCTTACCTTGAACTTCTGTGTCCACGGAGAGAGATTTTAGACTATAACTCTAGAAACCCAAGAAAAGTCAAAAGATGGCAATTGTCTATTGATCCCATTTATAAATTGAATTGTTCCTCTAGGTTTTGTTGGTTTTCAGAATTTTCAGAGTTAAGGGATAAAAGGCGCTGTTGTTGTTGTTCGGTGCCGTTGAGTCAGTTCCTACTCATTGCGACCCTATGTACAACAGAATGACACACTGCCTGGTCCTGTGCCATCCTCACAACCATTGCTGTATTTGAGCCCAAAATACACTTGTTAGGTGCCATCGAGTAGGTTCCAACTCATAGCGACCCTATCGGATAGAGAAGAACTGCCCCACAGAGTTTCCAAAGGAACAGCTGGTGGATTTGGACTGACAACCTTTTGGTTAGCAGCCATAGCTCTTAACCACTGCACTACCAGGGCTCCACCAAAAGACACTACACCAATGTATTTCAAAAGTGATGAAGCTGACTGTACACTTTCAAAGAAAAATTGGGTCATACCATTGGAGGTTTGTTGAGAGATTTGTACCCTAGAATGCATTTGTCAATGGGCAGCAAAACTGACATGCCTGAGTTTCAACAACATACATAGTTTTAGAGCTTTTAATTGAGTTTTTGTTGATATTTCCCAGTAGATTTGTTGATTATTTCTGTATGATTTGTAAGGAATTTAACATTCCAGTAGACTGTGCTTATTTTTTTTTATTGCCAGTAAAAAAAATGATGAATGTTTGGGATTCTTTGGCTGAATATTCTGTGTGGCCATGGATGGATGTATTTGCAGTTTATACTTTATGTTTATTCTCAGTACTTAATCTACTTATATTTACCTTCAGCTGCAACTTTTAGACACTATTCTCAGCTTAGCCTTCCAGTTTTATAGATGACAATTATACCTATTAATCAGAAAATATCTACCTGCTATTAACCAGTTGCTATGGTACCATTAGAGTTATCAAAAAGACTAAGTCATGATTTCTGAATTCAGGAAGCTTACAGTCTAGAAAAAAAATGGGCTTGTAATTACCTACATATACTTTAAGACAGAATAGAAAAATGGTTCTATAGATTTAAAAAAAAAAAAAAGCTCTGTCATTTCCAGGTAACAATGACCACATGGCATGGGTTTACGAAATCTTCCTAATGAAAATGAATAAAAAATACTAAACACTAGCAAATAAACAAAGAGCAAATCACCAGAAGAATTCAATGCCTAGAGTTTCCCTAAGTGGACACCAAGAAAAGAATTTTTTTTTTCATGTTCCCTTATTTTATTTTATTGTTGTACTTTAAGCAAAAGTTTACAATTCAAGTTAGTCTCCCATACAACAATTTATACATACATTGTTATGTGAGCCTAATTACTCTCCCGGTACTGTGACAGCACACTCCTCCCTTCCACCCCTGATTTCCTGTGTCCATTCAACCAGCTCTTGACCCTCTCTGCCTTCTCATCTCACCTCTGGACAGGAGCTGCTCATTTAGTCTCATGTATCTACTTGAGCTAAGAAGCATACTCTTCATGAGTATCATTTCATGTCCCATAGTCCAGTCTAACAAGAAAAGAATTAAGACATTGTAGCTTGGCCTGGCACGGTTCTGAACCACAGTTCTGAAACTGAAGAAGCAATATTGGTCAGTATATTATTCAGGGTAGACTAGATGTTGAAACATGCAATGTAAAAGTTCATGTTTAGTATACTACAAGCTTCTTTCTTACTCATTTCATAGTCTAAACAGTTAGTTATTCTATGTGAGGTAGCGTCCAGGTTCTAGATCTTCCTCCTCTAAATCCTCAAAGTCCTCTCCATTAAGGGGATGAAGGGCAGAGAATCTTGAGAAGTTTTTGTGGACTAGGCTTGGAAGTGGCAGAACTCAGTGACATGGCCATCCTTTACTGCAAGGAAGGAGGGAAATATAGACCCCAGGAGGAAAGGAAAAGTCTCTGCCACAGAGAGTCTACAAAATTTTTAAAATTCCTGTAAATCCTCCTCAAATTGGAAAGAAATGAAACAAAGGACTTTTCTTCCCTTCTCTCTCTTTTGACTTAAGAAAAAAAAAATGCCATCAAGTTGATTCTGACTCATGGTGACCCTGTGTTAGAGAGTAGAACTGAGCTGTGTAGGATTTGCTTGGCTGTAATCTTTATGCAAGCGAATCGCCAGGCTTTTCTTGCATGGTGCCACTGGGTGGGTAAGAACCACCAACCTTTCAGTTAGTAGCTAAGATCAAATCATTTGTACCACCTAGGGACCAAGCAGTTGCCATCAAGTCAATTTTAACTCATAGTGACCCCACATGTATCAGAGCAGAACTGCATTCCGTGGGGTTTTCAATGGCTGTCACCTTTAGGAAGTAGATCGCCAGACCTTTCTTCCAAGGCATCTCTGAGTGGATTGAAATTGCCAGCCTTTCAGTTTGTAGCTGAGCACTTAATTGTTTGTGACACCTAAGTTTCTTCTCTTTTGACTGTTGTTATTGTCGTTGTGTGCCATCGAGTCGATTCCAACTCATAATGACCCTATTTGACAGAGTAGAACTGCCCGATAGGGCTTCCTAGGCTGTAATCTTTACAAGAGCAGATTGCCAGGTCTTTTCTCCCATGGAGCTTCTGGGTGGGTTTGAACCACTGACTTTTTGGTTAGTAGCCAAGCACTTAGCCATTGTGCCACCAGGGCTCCTTTCTCTTACGACTGTTGTTGTGTGCCGTTGAGTTGATTTTTGACTTCTAGTGACCCTATGTGACAGAGTAGAACTGCCTCAAAAGGTTTTCTAGGCTATAGTCTTTACAGGAGCGGATTGCCAGGTCTTTATCCCGAGGAGCCACTGGATAGCTTAGAGCCACTAGGTGGGTTTGAACTGCCAACCTTCTGGTTAGCAGCCAAGCTCTAATAGCTGCATGAGAAACGAACAAATTGAGAATGACCCTCTCTGAGAAAGAAGAGGCCGCAGAGCTCCACCATAAGGTAGAAAGCACCATCGGAACACTGAGAATATCCCCAGGGGAATAGGATATGCCCTTTCATAGGTCACATGAATTCTGGTTTAGGACATCTATCAAGATCAGAAGACATTAGAGATTCCAAGTTGTCTATGAAGACTGTCTACTATCTCAGCTAAGCTACCTCTTTCCTTCCCCTTCAGCTTCTCCATTCAAGCTTGCAAGGTCCACTGAAAGAAAAAGAAACAATAACAACAACCAAAAGCAACAACTGGCCAGGATTTGGAATGCCCAGGTTTTATCTGTAGTTTAGAGGAGACAGGAACACAAGTTTCTTTCCATTGAGAAACTTATGGGGAATTCACTCACATTGTTGGAGATCGAGTAGAAATTCTGGACAAATTTCTTACGATGACCATGAGGAGATTAAAGAAAACCACATGGCAGCTATAAATCATATGGGGGAGAGGGGACTAAGGAGCAAAAGACAAAAAGAAACTCAGTCTAGGAGAAAACTATAATGCAGGGAATAAAAGAAAATCCCATGTGTGTGGTGCATGCTGTAGAAGAACATAATAACATTATGAATTCAATTAAACAAAACAGAGAGCTCAGCGATGAAATTGTAAGTTAACAGTGTAGTTAAAAGGGCAAAGGATACTGGGTGATAACAATCTCATTATCAGTTCCCAGGGCATACAGCAGGCAGTACAAACAAGGACCAGTTACCAAAGAACAGAGAATGATGGTAATGGATTGGGCACGTCCCCTAAAAGATATACATTATGTTGCTATTATTTCTTCAGGATAGATTCTTAGTAGTAGACTTATTAGGTCATTGGATATACTACCCAGTCACATTCCTGAAAAGTTCCTCCAATATATACTCTATCAGAAGTGTATGAAAGTGCTTGTCTCATCCTATTATTGCCAACATTGAGTACTAAAATTTTATTTCATCCTTGTTAGTTGAGTAGAGAGATAGATTAGGAAGACTTTATTTGGATTAGGGGATTGGGGCTATCTTCAGCGAGGTGGTGGCATCAATGCTTGTTTATGAGGGCACAACAAAAGCAAAGAGAAAGGCCTGAAAGTCCATGAGCTGTTGGAGAAGGCAGAGCCATCTGGGTTAGCTTGAAAATACAGAGTGTAGAGGGCTGTATGGGGAAATGTTTCTGATTATCCTTTGTTTCTTCTTTTTTTTTTTTTAAATTTGGTGAGAACATACGCACCAAAACATCTGCCAACACAACTTCCACATTTACAACTCACTGATGTTGATCACAGGGAGCCCTGGTGGTGCAGTTCGAAACCACCAGCAGCCCCGCAGGAGAAAGATGTGGCAGTCTGCTTCTGTAGAGATTTACAGCTTTAGAAACCCTATGCGTTTGCTGAGTCAGAATTGACTCCACAGCAGTGGGTTTGGTTTTGGTTGGACATCGATCACATTGTGCATGTTGTGCCACCATTGTCACTATCCTTTTCCAACCCATTCCACCACCATTAACATAAACTCAGTGCCCCCAAACAAAAACTCTCTCTTTCTCCCTTCCTCCCACCCCTGGTAACCATTAATAATCTTTGGTTTCTATATATTTGCTTATTCAAATAAATGAGATCATACAGTATTTGTCCATTTGTGACTGACTTATTTTGCTCAGAATAATGTTTTCAAGCTTCATCCATAGCGTGACACGCATCAGAACTTCCTTTCAATCTATGGCTGCATAATATTCCATTGTATGTATGTACCACGTTTCATTTATCCATTCATCAGTGGTTTCCACCTTTTGGCTATTGTGAAAACTGCTGCAATGAACATTGGTACGTAGGTTGCTGTTTGTGCCCCTGCCTTCAGAAAAGAGATTCTGGAGAACCATGATGGTCAGGGTGAAAATGGTAACCTCGTGATAAGTGGTTTAGAGGTGAGAAGTGATAATATCCTAAAAGAAAACATCACACAGATATTTTTGTGTGAGATTTGGTAAATTCTCATTACTCATGGTAGTTCTGTTATATATAGTCACTGTGAATACTGAATTAGCAAATTCTGAGCCATTGCTCCTAGAGGAAATACCAGGTTAGGTTCCTGTGAGCCTGAGGTTGTGACATTTTCATTAACTGGTCAGAACATAATCTTGTGTCTTAGTCATCTAGTGTTGCTATAACAGAAATACCACAAGTGGATGGTTTTAACAAAGAAAAATTTACTGTCTCACAGTCTAGTAGGCTACAAATCCAAATTCAAGGTATCAACTCCAGGGGAATGCTTTCTCCCTCTGCTCTGGAGGAAGGTCCGTGTCATCAGTCTTCCCTTGATCTGGGAGCTTGTTTGTGCAGGAACCTCAGGTCCGAAGGACGCAGTCTGCTCCCAGCACTGCTTTCTTGGTGGTACGAGGTTCCCACGTGTCTCTTCTCGCTTCTCTCTTTTATATCTCACAAAAGATTGGCTTAAGATACTATCTAATCTTGTAGACATCATCAGTATAACTGCTGCTAATCCATCTTATTACATCGTAGGGATAGAGTTTACAACACATAAGGAAATCACATCAGATTACAAAATGGTACACAGTCATACAATACTGGGAATCATGACCTAGCCAAGCTGACAGCTATTTTGGAGGGATATAATTCAATCCATGACACCTTGTTTTATGTGTTTCTGTTGAAAGACACATTATTGAATATATATTGTTGGTTCATTAACATTGAACTCATGACCAAAAGCATTATAACTCATTCTGGAACAAATCTTACCTAACACACATAATTTTCCCATAATGCACATCACAGCCTTCTTGTGTTTGGAAACTCTGGTCTGCACTTTTGCACTAAGCCTGGGCTATTTTAAACAGAAAATTCACCAGCAAAACACACACCCACAAAATGCAAAAAACACAGCACTGCCCAGACCCCCAAAAAGGACACTTGTTTATAGTTTGAGAGTTGAACACGTTGTGGTGTTCAGCCTCAGCTGAGTATTGCTTTTGGGGTCACAAATAAATTTTAGAAAGTAGGCAAATTTGCAAATATGCAATCTGTAGATAACGAGGATGACAATGTTTGTCCCTGTAGATACATATTGTATACACACATATTTATATATATATACATTTGTTCCTTGACACGCCCCTCCCCCCCATATAATCCTTTTGAAAAAAGTAACCATTTTGTTTAAAAACTGCTGATTGGGTTCAGATAGGCTTGCTTATATTAGGGTAAAATAAATTCAGTTTTGGGATGACAGGTGTGAAGGCTTTTCAGCTTTGAAATGCATCCTACTGGCTACATTTGCATTCTAGAAGACGTCTATGCTAATATAACATTCACACTCAGAGGAGAAGTTTAAATTGCAAATTTTGAAGAGCTTGAAGTCAGTAAATAATATTTGGGGGGAAGGGGTGGTGGGGCCAAGACAATATCACATCCCTGCAGCAGCATAGCGGGGCGGGGAGGAAGGCTAAGTGGAAGGAAGGAATTTGCCAGGTGTGGACTGTCTTCTGGAGTTGAGATCACCTGTGAAACCTGGAACCAAGAATGAATTCTGCACTGTGACAGTGGTTTGCAAACTTTAGTGAATATC
The DNA here is from genome assembly GCA_030035585.1 of Dugong dugon. Taxonomy (NCBI): domain Eukaryota; kingdom Metazoa; phylum Chordata; class Mammalia; order Sirenia; family Dugongidae; genus Dugong; species Dugong dugon. The sequence continues at coordinate 10,817,703 of CM057480.1, read as the reverse complement.
GGAATCACCTGGACAGCTTGTAAGGACAAATTGTTAGGCCCCACCCCCCAGAGTTTCTGATTTAGGCTGAGAAGGAAACAAGCCTAGAATTTACATTTCTAAAAAATTCCCAGGTGATATCTACCCTGGAGACCACATTTTGAGAACGTTTACTCTGTAAAAAAAAATCTTAAAAATATATTTGTTTGTCAAGGTGGGTGACCGAGAATAACTCCATGAGAATAACTAAATATTCTGCCTGATTGAGTTAAGCTTGGCTAACATTTCTCCATAGCTTTTAAAGATTCTTTCACTCCTTGGGAGGACTTGACGGAAGGAAGGAATGAGGGCAAGAGGTAGGTGCAGAGATTTCCCTCACACGCGGGTACCAGCCCTGACCCCTAACTCCTTCCTCTTCCAAGCTGCCAGTTTGGAAGGAGAGAAATCGGATGTCTCCCAGGCTGCTGCAGCCGATGCTGAGAGCAGCGTCTTTTATGCCAGTTTTCCCTGGCGGCTTCAGAGCCAGCCAGCCGCTCACCCTCTGTGATGATGTCAGCACTCTCCGCTCCATCACACCTGGCTGAAGGAATCAGATAAGCTCCATGGGAAGAGGCCTGAGGAAAGAGGGCTCAGTCTTGACAGGTGAACCAAAGACCCTTTTGTTTTCTGGGCTGGGGCTGCTTGCTAAGTTTGTGGATTTCTGTCTGTCAGCTGGCTGCTACACTTCTCTGCTTCTCTGTTTTCCCGAAAAAGAAACCATTAGTGATTTGCAAAGCTATTCCAGAGCACATGGGGTTTTTTAATGTGAGCCCAAGACTGAGTTACAAGGGCTACCCACCTTCCTACTTTAGCTGGAAGCCACCTACGGGAGTGGGGCTTATTAATTAGGGCAGCCACAGGGCTGTGCAGGTAGACAGGTGCTCACTTGGCGGTGAGGGAGTCCTGCCCAGAGTCCTTTGGTTGAATTCCTGAGAAGTACTCTTCCAGGGGCAGTATGGGCTGAATGTGTCCCTGAGAATGGGCCAGAGCTGCCACTTTACGTCCAGCCACTCCAGCAGGTGATTCATCTGGGTTTGTTGTCCTGTCTGATGCTCCACTACTTGGGACACCAGTGATATTTGTGCCACTGTGGTTGCTGCTGCACGTGTCTGGTGGAGCTCACCTTGATATCCTGGAGAGACGGAACCTTTAAGGAAAATGTTCTTTATGCCTGCAGGGTTTTGAGTCTACTCTGCCCATCCTGGATCAGCCAAGGGCTAACCTCAGAATCTGGCTTCATCTCTCACCATGTGGCTTGTTGGGTGTGTGTGTGGCGGGGGAGGGTCAGTGACTTCCTCTCTCGGTATAATTTATTCTCAGATCAAAAAGTTTGTAAGTGGAGTTTTTTGTAGTTGTGTTTACGTTGTTGTTACGATTGTTTGAAGGGCTAGAGAGTGGTCTTAAAAACTGTTTCCTTAGGGAGAGGTGATAGGAAGGTGATGTGATACATCCTTTCTGTGGTACAAGACTGAGGAACGGCCTCAGAGACTCACTCTGAGTTATGGGACAAGCAGCTGGAACGCGGGTCTGTCTGCTTCCAGCAGAGGAGGAGGCTCCCTCAGCTCAACTTCCTACAGGACTGTGGCTTTCTCCCCTCTCCGGGGGCTGTAACTTCCATGGGCCCCAAGGCCTCCAGGTGCTGGGCAGATGGTGTTCCCAGACACCTGCTGTAAATAGCTGACACCCAAATCTAGACTGACTGGCAGCAAAATGATCTGATTATTCTGCCACTTACAGAGTTGTTCTCATGCTTGCTCTGTAACAAGGTTTCTCAGCCTTGGCACCATTGACAGTTCGGGTCACATAATTCTTTGGTGTGTGGGGCTGTCCTGGGCATTTTAGGGTGTTCAGCAGCATCCCTGGCCTCTGCCCACTAGATACTGGTAACAACAGTTGGCCCAGTTTTGATGACCAAAAATATCTTCAGACATTGTCCAAAATCCCCTGGGATTCCAAATTTCCCTAAGTTGAGAACCACCTCCCGATAAGAAGGGAGAGAGCACAGGTGGAACTTCCCTACTGGAACAAAATACAGTGCTGCATGACCAGGTGGCAGCTCACGATGCAGAATGCCTCCCCGCGGGGAGGGCTGGAGGACCTCAGGTCTTAGTTTTGATTTCCCAGGAAGCAGTGCCCAGAAAAGGGGGCTCAGGTGGTTTATTTGGGAAATGATCCCTGGAAGCTCAGGGTGAAGAAAGACAGTGAGATGGAGAAAGGAGGAGAGCAATTTAAAAGCATGTTAATGAGTAGATCACTGCTGTGGTTAATGAGGCCCAGTGCCTCTAGGGGTCTTCTAAGGAACAGTGGAGAAGGTACTTCAGAAGAATGGATAGTTGGGGGCATTTACCCACCGACTCCCATCCCCCCATCATTGGCCAGGGCTGCCCCTGGGGTCATTCATTCCCCTGTACTTCTGCTTACACCCGCTTGTTCCTCAGCAATCTCAGGCGGCGCTGAGAGAGCACCTTCAAGTGGAGTCCGAGAGAGATGGCAGGTGCTCAAGGTAGGAAGCAGTCAGCATGTTGGCAACTCTACCACAGCTCAAGGTGGACTCAGGTGGGATGCGATTAACAGTGTGGGGCATCAACAGCGCCTTCTATAACCTGTCTTGTGAGTTTTCTATTTCCTCAACAAAGCCTGGCGCTCAGCCCATAGCCTGTGATATTGAGGAAGTTATCCCAAACCCTGGTGCATGACAAGCAGGACCTACAAATGGACGCAGCTTGCAGGAGACTCTCTGACTGCCTTTCTGTGGGCTAAGGAGATAGGTCCCTGAATAGGCCCTGGTTAAGATACCAAAAATTGTAGGTAAAAGCAGGGAGCAGGGGGAGAAAAGAAGTTTAGTGCTTTGTGAAAATGCCAGGGTATCTGAAAATTTGTTTTGTAGACTGCCCTGAAAGGGTCAAAATAAAATGTTTGTCCCATTGCATGTTATCTGCCTCTAGAATGGGTTTGCAATCTATCAGGGACATGCACGTGTTAAAAGAGCTTGTGGAACTTTTCTGGGATTTAGTATGCAGACAGCATACTTACTGGGTCCTCTGTATTCCAGCAAGTCTGATGAAAGATGGGAATTAGAGTTATTGCTGTCTTCTGTGAATAAGGAAATTGAGTTGCAATGTGGAGGGTCTATAGGGATTTCAAAGACCTTAGCTAGTGTTATGAGAGGCCACAATAGCCCGAGATTATTGCTCTTGCTTATGGGCGGACAGGTTTGAATGCCAAGCTGAGGGGTTTGGATTTGATATGACAAGCCACAGGAAGCTTCCGAGGCTTGCCTAGTAAGAAAGTGACATGATGAAAATGGGGATGGAGGGCTTCATTCTCACAGCTGTTGGAGGACAGTTATTCTAGTGGCTGCCTAGCTGCAGAAAGGGTTGGTGTTAAGTAAGGAGAGACTGGAGTGGGAGAGACCAGCCAGGAAGCCGTAACAATAATACAAGGATAAGATTGTGAAGATTGTAGAGACAAATCTGAATCCAGATAAGAATTTCAATCTTCTGGCAGCCTTTTCTAGATCTAAAAATTGTGAGGCAATGCCAGACTGTCCTGCCTGATATTAACGTAGACAGTGTTCTCTGAAAAGCCTCCCTGTGAGTCATGGAATCATCTAATGTTGTAGCTGGCAGGATCTAAGGTCATCTACTCCAAAAAAAAACCCAAACCAATTGCCGTCTACTTGATTCTGACTCATAGTGACCCATAGGACAGGGTAGAACTACCCCATAGGGTTTCCAAGGAGAGCCTGGTGGATTCGAATTGCCGACCTTTTGATGAGCAGCTGTAGCTCTTAACCACTATGCCACCAGGATTCCCTCATCTACTCCAGTGATGGCTAATTTGGATGCCTGTAGAGGGCCAGGCACATAAAGTATGTGAGGAAGGTATGGCTTTAACGTATATACTTACGTTGTGTGGGTGTGGAGTGCTGGGTGCTGTTCAGTGGTGTGCTAGACCCATGAGCAAAAATTGTAAAATATTCAGGAAATGTGTAAGTGGGTTGACATCACAGTGGTAGCTGGAAATCAACCAAGGAAGGAGTATTTTGGTTTTGTTGTTATCTGCAGCCAAGTTGGCTCCCAACTCATGGTGATCTCAAGCACAACAGGATGAAATGCTGCCCGGTCCTCTGCTATCCCCATGATTGCTTGCAGATCAGAACACTGTGATCCATAGGGTTTTCACTGGCTGACTTTTGGAAGTAGATCACCAGGTCTTTCTTCCTAGTCCATCTTAGTCTGGAAGCTCGGCCGAAACCTGTTCAGCATCAGGGCAACATGCAAGCCTCCACTGACAGATGCGTGGAGGCTGTGCATGAGGTGTATTGACTGGGAATCAAGCCTAGTCTCCCACATGGAAGGGGAGAATTCTACCACTGAACCACCGATGCCCCCATCAGGAGTATTTACATCACTGAAAATGGTAAACACTGCAAATCAAGGCTCCCTGTCCTCGAGGAGCTGGTTATTAAACATTGACCAGCAAACCACTGTCACTGGGGCAAACTGGAGCATACAGGCCTTGGCTAAAGTGGGCAGCTGCTATTCAACTTCAATTTCGATGGCCTGGTGAAAATGTGGGCCCACCATTTCCAGATGTTCTACTTTTTCAAGGGTCAGACACCTTCGTTTTGTACATGATGTAATGCAGGACTTCATGGGTGTGTGGCATATCTGAGGAAAAGCAAGGCAGCTAGAGCGCAGTGACTAAGGGGATGGATACCACAGTCAGACAGCATGTTCGTTAAGCACTTATCCATTCTCTGTCTTTGGCTGTAAGAGGATTGAACAAATGACGCTCCACGAACCTGAAATAGTAATAATGAGGCCATGGCATTCTTCCTCAGCCTAAGCATGTAACATCTCATTCCTGTTATTTGAGTTAGGTATGCGTAGCTGAAGAACTGTTGAGAAGGCATCAGAAGCTAAATAAATGAGGGAGTATTTCCTGCTTCAAATATTCAGTTACTTTCAGTGACAAGCCAATATAAGTGTAAAATTAGAGACTATGCAGTTCAGCCCTTGGGTGGGTCGTCACAGTTCTTAAATTCTCCCATTCCCATGGAAACAAATGGGCAGTTTATGTGAACCCTCTTAATTTCAACCTTGGGAGACGATTTTTGCCGGGCTGACGTGGATGGCTTTCATTGCCTCAATACTATGTCTATAGATTGTGGTTTCTTTCATCCCCATTTTTTATTATTTAGAATTTCTTGTCATTCTGGACAACTCATAGACAAGTGGGGATGGGTCCTGAACGTAGCTAATTTCATAAGAAAGTGTCTAAAGTACTCTTCGGGAACTACATACATGCCGAATAGCAAAAGAGGGCTCTCCTAATTGGCTGTTGTGCATGTTGAAGGTCCCGGGAGAAAAAAAAAAAAAAAAAAATTACGTTCAAAGCAACTTTTGCGTCGTAAATCTAAGTACCTTGAAAAAGATGACTTATTTGAAATTAACTGCAAAGACTTTTCTGTGATACAGAATTTCAAAAGACTTTCTTTACACAGAGGATAATATAACCAAGTAGTTAAGTTCTTTTCTCTTTACTTCGAAACTTTAATTAAAGTTTTGTGTTCTATAACCTTGTCAGATCACTGTCCTGGCTTGGTCTTAAAATAAGTTTTACGGCCTTGGTCTTCATTTACCTTCGATGCAAACTAACTTTCTCTTCCTTAAAGTGCAAGGAGAAAAGCTCTGTGCATTTTAAACTGCTGTGGACTTACTTGGCTGGTGACTTGGGATTTAGTGGTTCTTTACTGTTCTTGGAAATGTTTGCTAGCTCATTAACCACTGCTCATGCCCTCTTTAATTGCTTTTTATCTTTACTCCATTAGAAGTTCTATTCTTTCCAACACTAGTTTACCACAGGAGACCATCAGAAAGGAAGTGGTTCTATTGACTGAAAACAGTGAGCAGAGACATACTGTTCGTAGATTAGAAGAAGCCAAGCCTTAAACGATTGATTCTCCTCTTTTCTGAGTACATAGTGGGACTGTACCTGTTAGCCCGTTGTGGCAAGCTGAGACCCTATGAGCAGTTCTAATCTTTGGACTGTGAACACAAGTGGCTTGGGCTACAGCTGAGCAGGAGCATTTAATTGCTGATGCTAGGGCTCAGGAATGCTCTCTTCCCTTGGTTTGGCAGTTCCAGTTGCCAAACCCACTGCTGTGGAATTGATTCCGACTCATAGTAACCCTATAGGACAGAGTAGAACTGCCCTGCAGGGTTTCCAAGGAGCGGTTGGTGAATTCAAACTGCCGACCCTTTAGTTAGCAGCCAAGCTCTTAAGCACTGCACCACCAGGGCTCCCAACAGTTACTGGCTGGAGATAAGATTGGTTGCTGAGGGTTCTGAGTGACTTTGACAGCAGAGTGGCCCCTCCCGCCCCAACACCCTGTCCTGGTAACTCACAATGCATGTGTAGTGTAAACAAGAAATAAACCTTTCCTATTTGATGGGAAGCCTAGGGGGCAGTGAGTTGAAGATAATGGTGATGGGATAGTTTGGAAAAGGATAGTGAGAATAGCAGCACAACTGGAAGAATGTAATCGATGTCACTGAATTGTACATGTAGAAAGTTTTGAAATGGTGTATCTTTGGCTATGTATATGTTCACCAAAAAAAAAAAAGGTCCTCCAAGGTTGAGAAGGGAGAGTGTTGACATGTCGTGGGGCTGTTAACCAATGTCATAAAACAATATATGTACTGACTGTTTAAAAAAAAAAAAAAAAAAAAAAGTTAACATTAAACAGTCAGACTAACCCCAACCGCCCCCCCCCCCCCCCAAAAAAAAGAAAGAAACCTTTTCTAGTTTAAGCCACTGAGATCTTGGGGATTATTTTCTGCAGCAGCATAACCTATCCTGTCCTGAATGATACACGCACCAAGCAGCCCTGTGACTCTGGGGGGGAAAGTGACTCAAAACAGAAAGAAGTACCTTCTTCCAGGGTGCTTGATTGTTTCTCCTGCTGGCTGGTAACTGGGACAGGAGAGCTGGGAGAGATCTTAAACCATACAGAAAATCTATAGCTGGTTTTGATGACCAGCTTTCTGCTCCCCTCTCTCCCATCCTTCCGTTTTCTCCAATGGACATTTGAGCTAAGACTAGAAAGATGAGAAGCCAGAATGTTTGTGTTTGGCGGGGTTGAGGGGGTAATTTCAAGTTAGAACAGCAAGTGCAAAGACCTGGAGGTGAGAAAAAGCTTGGTGTATTAACTTCTGTGAGAGGTTAAGACGTTTGCTGTAATGGATGCTGGATTTCCGGGACAGGGCAGAGCCACCTTCTCCAGCCAGTGCTGTGCTCCTCACCATTGGGAGCCATATAGGCAGGAGACACAGCCCCAGCCAATGTGATTTGGGGTCAAAAGGCTGGCCTCTTTGCCTCTAGGCGGAACAACTCTGCTTTGTAATTTATGTCCCGGAGCCTGTCACTAGCCCCAACCAGGCCAGAGCTAACTCTGCCTCAGACGCCATCCTTGTTTAGCCCCTTCCTCTTTCCTATCCCGTCTCCCTTCTTAAACATTATTTCCTCCACAGATCACATGCATCCTAGTCCTTGTCTCAGGCTTTGCTTTTAGGGAACTCAAAAGAAGATATATACTAAGATAAGAAAGGGTCCTAAGGGTGAAATGTGTCGGGAGATGTTGCATGATATTAAATCTTCTTGGAAGTTCACTGTAATGGTTGTTATGATCTGCCACGGAGCTGGCCACCAACTCGTGGCAACCCCGTGCACAATGGAACGGAAACACTGCCTGGTCCATCTCCGTGATTGATTAGGGACCGGACTGTCGTGATCCATAGAGTTTCCATTAGCTGATTTTTGGAAGTAGATTGCCAGGCCTTTCTTCCTAGTCTGTCATAGTCCGGAAACTCTGCTGAAACCGATTCAGCATCATAGCAACATGCGACCCTCCACTGCCAGACGAGTGATGGCTGTGCATGAGGTGCATTGGTTGGGAATCGAACCTGGGTCCCTGCAGGGAAAGCAAGAAGTCTACCACGAAACCATCAATGCCCCCTTCAGTAAGTCCTGAAACGGACTTTTTAACTCTACCTCGAAGTTGCGAGAAAAAAACCGTTTGAGAATGTGTGTGTGTCTCTTGAGTGTGTGTGTGTATACTTTCTCTAATATTGCTTAACATTCGTTTTGCAAATATGAGGATCTATTCTTAATAAATGAAAAGTTCTGTATAACAGTAATAAAAACAAAAATGGGAGTCTAATTGTAGTTACCTCCAGGGGTTGCTGTGAGGATTACATGAAATAAGCACGTGTTGTTGTTGTTAGGTGCCGTCAAGTTGGTTCCGACTCGTAGTGACCCTATGTACAACACAGTGAAACACTGCCGGGTCCTGCACCATCCTCACAATCGTTGTTATGCTTGAACCCATTGTTGCAGTCACTCTGTCAGGCCGTCTCATTGAGGATCTTCCTCTTTCTTGCTGACCCTCTTCTTTACCAAGCATGAGGTCCTTCTCCGGGGACTGGTCCCTCCTGATCACATGTCCAAACTATGTGAGATGAAGTTTCACCATCCTTGCTTCTGAGGAGCATTCTGGCTGTACTTCTTCCAAGAGAGATGTGTTCATTCTTCTGGCAGTCCGTGGTATATTCAATATCCTTTACAAACACCATAATTCAAAGGCAAAACAGGTACATAGTAAGTGTTTAATACACGTTAGCTATTTTTACTATTATTATTTTTGTTGTAGCAGAGCCAATATTTCCTCACTTAAATTTTTAAAAGCAAAACCTCTTTTTCACGAAATCATTGAAAACAGGATGCTTTGGAATCTGTTGTAGTAGACATTTGGATCCATCAGCTGGTTTCCTTTTAATACTCAAGTTAATTTTTTGTTTTTCCTCGTAATTTCATGAGGGTATATTCAGTTTAAGAAAAGCTTTTCTATTCTCTGCATCCAGATAGGTTGCAAAATCTAGTGACTTTTCTGTACTTCAGATGTGATAAAATGTTTACTTGTGAGTCCTAGCAATGACACAGTATTGTAGAATAGGCGTTACATTCTGATAAAATTCGTATTACTTTTGAGAAATTGAATGTAGTATCCTAGGCCACATGTCTCTGAGAAACCAATACGTATTTCCCCTTTATATCTTTTTGACATTAGACACACTAAAAATCCCACCTAGATGACCTTGTGTTTTTGAAAGGCAAATACATCTCGGTGTGCTGTTTTTGGCTTAGCCAGAAATTGTTAATGTTGCCCTCCAAAAAGGCAGATTACCAAAATACATTAGTGTTGTGCGCACGTGCAGTCTAGAAGAATTTGGAGCAATTTAAGCCGTCAGAGCAAGATTGCACCCAAACAGAAGTGCTTGTAGAAATGAATTGACGACTCCAGTGGTTTTAAATCAATGCATGCTGAGCAATCAGACTCCGTTATCACTCCCCAAAATGACCTGCTTAAAGGAAATTGAAGCACTGTTATAGTTGACTTAGCTGTGCAATCCACATGCTCCAAGTGGTGATCACCTTCAAATTTAAGCACTTAATTTAAGAGCGCCAATAATTTTAAATTGCCGTGTGCCACAGAGTGACAGACGGTTACCAGAGTGTGCCAGTATTTTTAAAACACTTCACTGTTCGGTGTAATATATTTCTGTGGAAAGGTTCACGGCAAGTTGAAGCAAATTTCCAAATTAGCACTGAAAAATGAAAAGCAACATCACAACACACTTCAGGCTGGTTTTCTTTTCTTTTCCTTTTTATTCCCCCTAGCCAGAAGAGAAGAGTAAGCTCAGTCACTCATCTTTCCTTTGGAATGAAAGACCTTGGGGATTTGTCAGAAACTAAAAATAAGCCTGTCTTTTTAAGCATGGAACCCCTTGACCATGGGAGGCCATAGAGTAGATCTGTAGAGAGGACATGGGATACTGCCCTACCCAGCCAGAGAGGGAGAGCTTGCGTATTCGGGACTCTGAAAATCCCTGCTGGAGTTTTGAGGCACTGACTAGACTCTGACTAGGAAAGGCAGCTGGAACCAGGCCCTAGTGTAATGAAATCTAGAGGGTGCAATTCTGAATGGCTCAGGGGACTCGAGGCTGTGTCTGGAAGTGACTCTGTGTCCAGGTATCTTCTCTCCTGCTCTGAGCCTTCTCTGAATACCCAGCCCTTTGCTCAAGACTCTACCAAGTAGCTCGCCCTGACCTCCAGATCACCTGGGCCCAGGTCGCTCCATCCCCAGCTCACCCTGCCCTCCAACACATCCCCACTATGTTCTCCTACTTTCTAATATGTTCTCATGTTTTCTGCAATTGGATTCATAGTCAACATCCTCCTTTAAACCCATAATTTAAAAAAAATGAAGTTTTTAAAAATCAACTTTATGTTGGTATACTTTTGGGTGGTGCAAATGCTTAGGTAAAAACCAAAAAAACCAAACCGTTTGTTGTTGAGTTGATTCTAACTCACAGTGATTTTATAGACAGAGTAGAACTGCCCCATAGGGTTTCCAAGGAGCAGCTGGTGGATTCAAACTGCTGACCTTTTGGTTAGCAGCCGAGCTCTTAACCACTGTGCCACCAGGGCACCAAAATGCTTAAGTGCTCAGCTACTAACCAAAAGGTTGACAGTTCGAATCCACCCAGAGGCGCCTCAGAAGAAAGGCCTAGCGATCTACTTCCAAAAGATTACAGCCATTGAAAACCCTATGGAGCACAGTTCTATTCTGATATACATAGGGTTGCTGCGAGTTGGAGTTGATGGCAACTGGTTTTGGGTTTTTTGGTATTTTAGGCATACAGTTTATTTTTGGACACATATGTGCAGTCATGAAACCACCATTACAATCAAGATGTAGAATATTTCTGTCACCCCAAAGTGTTCCTTCATGACCCTTTGTGGTGAGTTCCCCCAGCCCTGGCCCTAGGAAACCACTGATCTGTTTTCTGTCAGTGCAGATTCATTTTGCCCGATTCTTCATCAGTACAGCGGAGATGATAACATCCTGGGGGTCATTGTAAACCAAGTGTTTCCCAGTACCCATAAGAACAAAGGAGAAAGCCTGCCTTACCCTCCCTGCTTCCTGCACCCTGCCCCCCCTAAAAAAATAACAAAAACCAACAACTTGGAATAGCTTCCTACAGGCCTGCATTCCCTTTAAAGTTTTCTGTTTTAAAATGTCTGCTTTTTTTTCGCTTTTATAGCATCACATAGCCATGTTTGTTGTAGTTTAATAATTAACATTTTTAACTACTTATCATCCAGTAACATAATGCTCCTGGAAGATACACGGAGCCCTGGCGGTGCAGTGGTTAAGTGTTTGGTTGCTAACCTAAAGATCAGCAGTTCAAATCCTAGAGGATGGCTATCGGTCGGAATTGACTCATGGTAACAGGTTTGGTTTTTAGGTTTTGGAAGATGTACCATATTTATTCTGTGGTTTCCAGCATGTTCTGACATACCGAGACTCTCCCCCAAGCGGGGAGCCACTGCAACTTGGAGAATGATCCAAAGTGTTTCTCCTGGCCGTTGCCTGCCCTGGAGAAGCCATTAGGATTTCACGTTCTGAAGTTCAGAGTCAGCCACAAAACCTATCACCGTGAGGTTCCCCTAAATGGTACTTTGGGAGGCACATGGCTCAAGAAAGCTTTCCTCTGACAATATGGCTCGAAGGAGGAATGTACCTCATCTGCCAGCCTTACATGCTTAGGGACTATCTCTGTACGTGGAATCCTTGGCTTTGGGTTTGTTGGCTTTGAGTTTATTGGGTTCATTCAAATATTATTACTATTATTATTATTCCACATTTATTGAACTTCTATGTGCCAGACGCTGTTCTAGGTGCATAATTGCTTTTTGTATTTAATTGCAAGATGATTCTACAAAGTTGAGACTCGTATCTCCACTTTGCTGATGAAGAAGCTGGGCCCCTGAGAGATATTTAACCAAGTTACCTAAACTTGCACGAGTTCCTACAGCAAGTAAGTGGTAAAGTTTGGATTTATAGCCAGGTCAAACCCCAAACTTATCTGCCAGCAAAATCTCTGTATTACAAAGTAACATTTGACACTCAAATAAAAGGTAAAAACCCAGTGAACCCTTATCTCAAATTTACGGGGTCTTTACGTTGTTGGGAAACGCTGGTGGTGCAGTGGTTAAGAGTGCAGCTGCTAACCAAAAGGTCAGCAGTTCAGATCTACCAAGCGCTCCTTGTTGAATGAGGTGCTTTTGCCAGGGGTCTCCAGTGGCAGCGTGTGTGTGTTTGTGATTTCTGCCTGCCCCTCTGTCCTCACCGTCACTCCCATTCCACCTCCCTTCCTCCGTATCTCAGGACTGGCAGGGATGGTTCTTGCTGGAAAGTCACATCTCTGGGGAGGACACAAGGCTTTGATCTTCTGGGAGAAAGAGATCCCTGAAGGGAAATGGGTGAATGATAAACCCTAGGGCTGGGCCGCAGGGCATCAGTCAGTTTGGGCTGTCTGGCCTCCTGTGATGTGAGCTGAAAGGGGGTGCAGTTTCCAGGGACAATGAGGATGGGGTAGGTAGTTACTTCCTGGTTTGAAAGGCTCTAATTCTGTTGCAGGCATATAGGCATAGAAACAGAGAGGAGCTGGCTTCTGTGGAGTGCGGGGTGGGGGTGTGACACATCCTTGGTTCTGGAGAAGGATCCAGTTCCAAGTGGAAGCCGAATGTCGCAGAGCCTCCTGTCTCCCCAGCAGCCCCCTCCCATCCCCATAGAGGGGGGGCGACTTTTCATTTGGTACAATGCTAATGGAGTCATTTGGGCCAGTGTCTCCGAGATAAAATCTGTCACTCTGTTCTGCAGGCTCATTATTTCTACCTTCAGGCTGCAAGGAGACGGCCCAGCATGAGAGCATCGCGCTGTTTCCTCTCAGGGCTGACTCTCGATATATGTATGTGACTGTGGTCTTAAAGGTGTGACAACTCACAGGCATACCTTTTGTCTTAAACCAAGATGGTGTCAGTGTTTCAGTTCTGTGCATAAATTTCATTGCCCTGAAACTGCCCCATCTATTTCTGTGTGTGCTTCTGTATAGCCCTTGAACCACCACCACAACAATAACAAAAAGAATGAGCTGCACATCAGGGGATTTGGCCTAGAAGTATACCCCACGTAGCTCTAATTGTTCACTAATTTGAACAGAAGAGTGGCTTTATGTTGACTCGGCGATTTAAAATTATGCTAAAACAGGATTTTGCCAGCTGGATCCCTGGCCTCTTTCAGGAACATACTTGGTGTGTGCCACTGGGATCACTAATCCATGAGGGTAGAGAAAAATGAAATTTTTGAAAAAGGCACAGAGTTTTCCAGAAACCAGCAAACAATCACCAATCAAGGTGCTAGGACTTCAGCACAAGCTGGGATGCTGTGGTTATTTAAACAACGTTAGCACTGTGCGCTTACAGGAGAGAAGGGAGCATCTCTCTAGGCTCGGCTAAATTCAAAGGTGGGATGCTGCCTTCGTTTAACAGCAAAGACAAGGGCGTGTGTGCTGGAGTTTGCTCTCAGGCCTTGAGGGGATACATCCTTTCCTCCTGACTTGGCTCAACTCTGCACCTCACCATTCAGAATCCCAGGGAAATGTTAACAATGAAATGCCCTGGTCTCACGGGTCTCTAGTTTTTTGTAGACAGGCCCCTTGTTCGACAGCCCTGTGAGTTCAAATGCCTACAGGGTTTCGCAGCTGTGGGCTGACAGGGGACTGTGATGAATCCAAGGACGAAGGGGGGCAGCTGCTTTATTTCCCACCGTACAAGCCCACTTGGCTGACACTGCTTTTGTTTTTATTGTGCTTTAAGTGAAAGTTTCCAATTCAAGTTAGTTTCTTATACAAAAATTTATACACACATTATTATGTGACCCTAGTTGCTCTCCCTATACTGTGACAGCATGCTCCTTCTTTCCACCCCAGATTTCCTGTGTCCATTCAGCTAGCTGCTGACCCTCTCTGCCTTCTCATCTCTCCACTGGACAGGAGCTGCCCATTTAGTCTCATGTATCTACTTGAGCTAAGAAGCACACTCTTCATGAGTATCATTTCATGTCTCATAGTCCAGTCTAATCTTTGTCTGAAGAGTTGGCGTTGGGAATGGTTTTAGTTTCAGGCTAACAGAGAGTCCGGGGGTCATGTCTTCCGGAGTCACTCCAGTTTCAGTCAAGCCCATTAAGTCTGGTCTTTTTACGTGAATTTGAGTTCTGCACCCTACTTTTCTCCTGCTCCATCAGGGACTCTCTGTTGTGTTCCCTGTCAGAGTGGTCATTGGTGGTAGGTGGGCACCATCTAGTTCTTCTGGTCTCAGGCTGATGGAGTTTCTGGTTTATGTGGCCCTTTCTGTCTGTGGGGCTAATATTTTCCTTGTGTCTTTGGTGTTCTTCATTCTCTTTTGCTCCACGTGGGTTGGGACCAATTGATGCATCTTAGATGGCCACTCGCTAGCTTTTAAGACTCCAGATGCCACTCCCTGAAGTGGGATGCAGAACATTTTCTTAATAAACTTTGTTAAGCCAATGGGCCTAGATGTCCTCTGAAACCATGGTCCCCAGACCCCCGCCCCTGCTACTGTGTCCCTTGAAGTGTTTGATTGTATTCAGGAAAGTTCTTAGCTTTTGGTTTAGTCCAGTTGTGCTGACTTCCCCAGTAGCTGACACTGCTTTAAAGACCACCATGCCCCTAGATCCCTTCCCTCACACCCGCAGCTATTTTTTGTGAGGTGAATCTGGCTCTGTGTTCACATTTTTCATAGTATGAATTTTAATATAAATTTTCCTAATATTTAAATATAGGCCACTAACTGACCAACCAAGCAACCAAACACCTATTGTGAAGGCCAAAGAGAATATTTCTGTGAGCCAGATGGGGCTGGTGGACCACTAGTTTTGTTGTCTGGAGTCTTGGGTCCCCATGATTTGCTATATGAGATCTTCCTAATTTTTCTTTTGGAACGTGGATGTGTCTGGTGCCCTCTGGGAGGTGGCTGTTGTAGGTGATGGAAGACTGCACCGGGCATTAGATTGCTTTAGTTCAGGTCAAGATTTGGTACCTTTTAACTGAGTCACCGTGAGCAAGTTGGTTCCTTGGCTAGGCTGTCCCATCAGTGAACTGTGAATGAGAGGGCTGGCCTTGCCCATGTTTTGCTGGTGTCAGGATTTAATGAGGAAATGGATAGGAAAGTACAATACTTGGTCAACCTGTGAGCACTACAGAGGGAAGCAGCTTGGGGTGGCATTGTGTCCTGGCAAAGATATACCAACTGTGATATCTGGTCCAATGAGCCCTGGTGGCATAGTGGTTAAAGTGCTCGGCTGCCAACCCAAAGGTTGGCAGTTTGAACCCACCAGCCACTTGGCCGGAGAAAGATGTGGCAGTCTGCTTCCGTAAAGATTTACAACCTTGGAAACCTTGTGGGCAGTTCTACTCTGTCCCATAGGGTCGCTGTGAGTCAGAATCGACTCAACGGCACTGGATTTGGGTTTTTTTTGTGAGATCTGGTCCAGTGATCCCCCTGGGCCTCAGGTTTCTCATCTGTACCAGGACCAGTTGCTGTCAGATCATAGACATGGTGACCCCAAGTGTGTCAGGGTAGAACTGTGCTCTATAGGGTTTTCAATGGCTGATTTTTCAGAAGTAAATTGCCAGGTCTTCTGAGGAGCCTAAGACTCAGACCTCCAACCCTTCACTAGTAGCTGAGCATGTTAACCATTTGTACCACCCAGAGACTAGAGGAGGCAGTAGAGTGAATATGAATGAGACAAACCTGAACTGAAAGACACTTGTTGACTGTGTGTCCTGGGTCAGTCATATAAGCCCTCGCTGCTTTGTGTGGTCTGGCAGCATCAGCATCTCCTGGGGCTTGTTAGAAATGTAGAGTCTCAGGCCTCCCCCGACCCCTGAATCTGAATCTATTCCCAGGCAATTTGTAAGCACATTAGTGTTTGAGAAACATTGACTTAACCTAACCGAGTGGTTCTTAGTGGTTAAAGTGCTAGGCTGGTAACCAAAAGGTTGGTGGTTCGAACCCACCAGCTGCTCTGAGGGAGAAAGATGTGACAGCTTCCGTAAAGATTACAGCCTTGGAAACCCTATGGGGTAGTTCTCCTGTGTCTTTCGGGGTTGCTATGAGTCGGAATTGACTTGATAACAATTTTTTTTTTTTTTAAGAAGTTCTCAAATTATGGTCCTGGATCAGCAACATCAGCATCATCTAGCAACTTGTTTGAGAAGCGCAGTCTCTGGCTACCTCTCAAGCTTACTGAATCAAGAGTCTGGGAGTAGAGCCCAGCAATCTGTTTTAATAACACCTTCAGATGACCTTGATGCACCAATGACTTAACCTGTTTGAACTTCAGTTACCTCTTCATCTCCAGTGTGATTGCAGTGATAATGTGTATGCCATTGGGGTGTTTCCAGGATGAAAAAGTGTATAGTATAAAATAATAAAATGTAATATAGTGAACTACAGTGTATTATAATATATGTATATATAGACAATAATCATCTATATGATGTGCAGAGCTTGATAGTGTGCAGTATGCAGTGACAAATGAAAAAGGAGCCCTAGTGTCGCAGTGGTTAAGCACTCAACTGCTAACCGAAAGGTCAGTGGTTCAAACTTAGCAGCTGCTCCACTGGAGAAAGACCTGGTGATCTGCCCCTGTAAAGATTACAGCCTAGGAAACCCTATAGGAAAGCTCTACTCTATCCTGTAGTGTCTCTAGGAGTTGAAGTTGACTTTGATGGCAACAGGTTTGGTTTTTGATTTAAATAGTGGAAAGGATATTGGAAATAAGATGACTGACTGGTAAGGATATGTATCCGTTATGGTACTTTGGTTTCAAGCCAATAGAACCTAACTTAACTAACCAGCCTTAGCAAAAAGGAATTTCTTGGAAGGATATGATGTAGGTCATAGAATGAAATTTAAGAGAGAAAAAAAAAAAGCTTGCAGAGCCTGGAAGCAGAAACAGGGAGGCTCCAGGGATCTAGGATGGTTACAGAAGCTAATAAATGGTCTCTCCAGAGCATCTCCTTCAGGATGCATCTCCTCCAGTTGCCCTTGGTCCACTCCACTCAAGATCCAAATTCCTGGTCAAGAAACTACCTAGCAGGCCTGGGTCATCCCAAGGACAAGGCACCGGAAGGTAGTGGCGTGGAAGATTTCTCAAAGGAAAATGAGTTGGTTACCAAAAAATGTGTGAATGGGAACTGGGTAAGCAAATCAACAGATACCCTTTACAGATATTTCTAGCTCCAGTATTTTACGAGTCTAACATTATGCATGGATCTTGGACCTGGCCCAGTGATGGGAAATCCTGGAGCAGCAAGCTGAGAGACAGGTGCTAGCTATTTTAGGAACTATCTGACTGCTTCCTTCCACAACGCAAGTGTGGTTTTTTATGTCTCCAGACTTAGGTAGTTTTGCCTTGGGTGATTAAAGGAGCTGTATGGAGACCTTGGATGGTGCAAACAGTTAAAGCACTCGATTGCTAACCCAAAGTTTGGAGGTTCTAGTCCAGCCAGAAGCACCTCAGAAAAAATGCCTGGTGATCTACTGATGAAAAATCAGTCATTGAAAACCCTGTGGAGAATAGTTCTACTCCGACAGTCATAGGATTGCCATGAATCGGAGTTGACTTTACTGGTTTGTGTGCCTTCAACTCTGAAGTGTACCTCCAGGCACACAATTATTTGCTCATATGTCGGCCTCCCCTGTGGTAAAGAAACAACATTTCCATAGAGAAAGACTAGCTTCTGCCTGCTTGCTAATGAAGCCGTGAAGTCTACAATGAAGCATGGGGGGATGACACGCTGGACTTCTTTCTTTTCCTCCTATTGTTTTGTAAGTGATTATTTATAAAGAGATGCCCATGTCAGAAATCTGACAGACTTGCTCCATGCGCTGTTTGTTTTTATGAATATTTTGTTCATGTGAGACAAACGGCTACGCGTTGCTTGAGCTCCAGCCCTATTACTTTTTCTCGTCTTGATTCTACCAGTTAATCACAAAACGACACTTCTATGAGTGGGGTTTTTCCCTGGCGTGTGTCTGTCATGGTAACCGTAGCTGATAATGGTTTGTCTGTGAGGAGGAATTGGCATGCACGCGAGCTTACTTAATGTGCATGTGAGGGGAGAAGGGATTTTTGAGAGCCTTTGAAAATGATTGTGCTAACACCTCGAGCACAACCTGGTGCCTCATAATGTTTGCCGATTAAAGCACAGAGGATCTGGAGGGGCCGGGAGGTCCAGTGGGGACAGCTGCCCACCTGTCCATTAAGCAGGCTTGTCCCGTCATTAGCATTAGATCACCTTTGTGGATTTCCAGGGTAACTTGATGTTTTCTTCATCACGCATTACAGTGGAGACATCGATGATTATCCCTCAAAGTAGTAGGTAAAATAACCAGTAGGTCAAGGCCAAGATCACCAGTACCAATTCAAAACAGTTACTGGTTTTAGATCTAAAGTAGTATGGGGCTCCTGAGGTCAGTATTAGAGTATGTGTTTATGTCTGCAGGGCGATGAAGGCTTGTGAAATGCTCTGCAGATGAACAGATACAGTGGGGTCACCTCTTGTGAGAGGAATTCCATTCTACAGTCTCAGTGAAAGATAGACATGGCGTAAATTAAGGTTACCCATGACGATCCCTTAAATTTCAAATTAAGTTCAATGTCTATGGTTTTGAATATACTTACACATTAATATATGTATATATAATATGTAACATTAATATAATATACTTATACATAAAATGTAACATAAATTTTGTTAGTTGCCATCACGTCAATTCTGACTCATGACGACCCCATGTGTGCAGAGCAGAACTGCTCTGTAGGGTTTTCAAGCCTGTGACCTTTCAGAAGCAGATCACCAGGCCTGTCTTCTGTGATACCTCTGAGTGAGTTCCAACTACCAACCTTTTGGCTAGCAGTCTAGTACTTAACCATTTGTGCCACCCAGGGCATTTTTTACCATATATATATATACTCTATATACTATAGAATAGAAAATATATTCATATACTTATAATATGTAAATTATAAGGTACATAATAAACACATAAATAATAAATATAAACCTATTTAAAATATATAATAAAATATATTATCTAGAATACATAATATTTATTATATATATATTGCATAAGTTTATAAATATGTATATATGTACCTATATCATTAATATTTGGATTCATGTTAAAAATGTAATTTTCAAGTATTTTAATTATGTTAGCAAATCTGCCTGTATTTGAGATCCCAGAAGTTATAGACTCATGATTAACTTCTCTCCACTTGAAGGCCCTGCAGAAAAGGTCTTGCCATAACGAAGGAAGTGCCTTCTCGTGGCTCCATTGGAATGTCCTCATTCTGAGTCCAGCATTTGGCCTTATGCTGGCTTTCTGTCCAAATGCTGTGAATTTAAGCTCTGCATACGTTTAAAGCATGGGTCACATTTGAAGTCTGGTTCTTTACCAATCTCAGGTTTGGACCTGAGTAATTTGGGAGCAGGAGAAGCCAAAGAAATTGCTGGTTGCCTGAAAATGCCTTCAAGAATGGTGGCAATTGTTTAGTGTCCATTCAAAGGAAAGCTGAGTATTCCTGGGAAATGGATGCTATTTTTAAATCCTCATAATTTATTTACTCTCATTTTAACCATCATAAAATTGTAGTCTATCAATTATACATGAAACTGAATATTAGACGCCAGAGGAGAAACACTCCAGTGTGAATTTCCTTTGAGCCTGGTCACCTCAAATTATAAACAAGGCAGTTCTATATGTCATTCTGCAAAAATTCACATGCACATTGCAGATGTCAAGTACTATGCAAATCAACAGTTATCATTGCTGTACACACTGTTTTCCTACAAACTCCAATTTGAGTTTTCATAAATAACTGTTTCTCAAAAATGAGGTTTAGAATGTCTTTCCCCAATGACCTCTGTTTAATTGAGTATGTTATGTGTCTTGTCTTTTTGTTGTACTGTTAACAAAGCAATAGAGGTCACCTTGCAAATGAAATTTCCTCCTGTCCTTGTGGAAGGCTATACAGTGGAGGCAATTTCTGATTTGTTGGCAAATTGTTTTGCTCTGATTTGTTCTGGACCGACTATAGAGAATTGAATTTGGTGTTTGAGTGTGGCTTTTGGAATTTATCTTATTATATTAGACTCATACTTTGCATCTGGTCATTGAAAAAATAAACATTTGTGTAAAAAAAAAAAAAAAAAACACCCAGGTCAGGAAATGTGAAAGAACACGTTGTGTTTCAGGTCCGTAGAGTATTCTAAGGAAACTCTGCTGACAGAGGTATTAGCACCGTCCCAAGATCCCAAATATGCACAGTACCCCCCGCTGTGACAGAATTCTCTTCATTGTTGCATCTAGCTGTTCAGAATGACAGGAATAAACAGAAAACAACATTTTTTTTCCCCGTACCAAAATGTATACATACATTGTTACATGACCCTAATTGCTCTCCACTTACTGTCACAGCACACTCCTCCTTTCCATCCCTGATTTCCCACGTCCTTTCAACCAGCTCCTAGCCCTCTCTGTCTTCCCATCTCACCTCCGGACAGAAGCTGCCCATTTAGTCTCTTGTATCTACTAGAGCTAAGAGGCATACTCCTCATAAGTATCACTTTATGTCCCACAGTCCAGTCCAATCCCTGTCTGAAGAGTTGGCCTCAGAAGTTGTTTTAGTTCTGGGCTGATAGAGAATCTGGGGGCCATGCTTTCCGGGGTTCCTCCAGTCTCAGACCATTAAATCTGGTCTTCTTACTAGAATTTGAGTTCTGCACCCCCACCTTTCTACTGCTCCATCCAGGACTTTCTGTTGTGTTCCCTATCAGGGCAGTCATTGGTGGTAGCCGGGCACCCTCTAGTTCTTCTGGTCTCAGGCTGATGAAGTTTCTGGTTTATGTGGCCCTTTCTGTCTCTTGGGCTACTGCTTTCCTTGTGTCTTTGGTGTTCTTCATTCTCCTTTACTTCAGGTGGTTGGGACCAGTTGATGCATCTTAGATGGTCACTTGCAAGCTTTTAAGACCCCAGATGCCACTCACCAAAGTAGGATGCAGAACATTTCTTAGTAAGTTTTATTATGCCAGTTGACCTAGATGTCTCCTGAAAGTATGGTCCCCAGACCCCTACTCCTGCTACTTTGTCCCTCAGAGTGTTTGATTGTATTCAGGAAACTTCTTAGCTTTGGTTTAGTCCAGTTGTGCTGACTTGCCCTGTAGTGTGTGCTGTCCTTCCCTTCACCTAAGCTAATTCTTATTTACAATCTAGTTAGTAAATAACCCTCACACTCCCTCCCCACCCTCGTAACCATCAAAGAATGTTGTCTTCTAAGTTTAAACCATTTCTTGAGTTCTTATAATAGTGGTCGTACTCAATATTTGTCCTTCTGTGACTGATTAAATTCACTCAGCATAATGCCCTCCAGATTCCTCCATGTTATATTTCACGGATTCGTCATTCTTTATCATTGCATAGTATTCCATTGTGTGGATATACCATGATTTGTTTATCCATTCGTCTGTTGATGGGCGCGTAGGTTGTTTCCATCTGTTTGCTATTGTGAACAGCGCTGCAGTGAACATGGGTGTGCATGTATCTATTCATGTGATGGCTCTTATTGCTCTAGGATATATTCCAAGGAGCGGGGTAGCTGGATCGTATGGTACTTCTATTTCTAGCTTTTTAAGGAAGCGCCAAATTGATTTCCAAAGTGGTTGTACTGTTTTACATTCCCACCAACAGTGTATAAGTGTTCCAGTGTCTCCACAACCTCTCCAGTATTTATTATTTTGTGTTTTTTGGATTAATGCTAGCCTTGTTGGGGTGAGATGATATCTCATTGTAGTTTTGATCTGCATTTCTCTAATAGCTAATGATCATGAGCATTTCTTCATGTGTCTGTTAGCTGCCTGAATATCTTTGGCAAAGTGCCTGTTCATATCCTTTGCCCGTTTTTTAATTGGGTTATTTGTCTTTTTGTTGTTGAGGTTTTGCAGTATCTTGTAGATTTTAGAGATTAGACACTGATCGGATTTGTCGTAGCCAAAATTTTTTTTCCCAGTCTGTAGGTTGTCTTTTCACTCTTTTGGTGAAGTCCTTTGATGAGCATAAGTGTTTGATTTCTAGGGGCTCCCAGTTAGTCTCTCTTCTGGTGCTTGTGCATTGTTACTTATGGTTCGTGTTCTGTTTATGCCATGTATTAGGGAGAAAACAACAGTTGTGTGGAATAAGAGTAGACTTCATCACTGCTATCAAAAATTCTAATGACATGAAAGCCAATTACTGGAAATTCAGGTGGTTATTCAGAATGTGCTTAGATACTGCATGACAGCTGAGGTAAACATTTCAGCCATAGACAGCTCTGTTAATTAATTACCACTCAGGATTCTAAAGCTTGCTTAGATGCTTCAGGATCCAGGTGGAATACTTATAAGATATACATCCTAGGCATACTTAATGTGCATGTGAGGGAAGAAGGGATTTTGTCCAGACAGGCAAACTGGGTACCTAATAACATTTTTTCCATGTACCTGGCATTTATTTATGAGAGTAAAGCTCTGATTTAAAAATATTTTGCTCCATATTCCACTTTCCCCCATAGAGATACTTATGCAGAAAAATTTATAGCAACTTAAAAAGGAAAAAGAAAAGTGTGTCTGAAGAGGGCAGCCTTTCCACAGTTTCTTGGAACTTACTTCACTCAGATACACACTGCATTGGGCAATTAATTGTCTTGGGATTTAATGCTTGTGAATACTTTCACACATGCTGGTCCTAAATTTTGTTCTCTGAAGATTATGCTCAATTCTCTACCTCCCTCCTCCCATATATGTATATTTTTTAAAGTTTCAAATTATATTAGATTGCCAGAAAATTCTTCGAAATAGAAATCTTAGATTTGGAGGAATTAACCTCATCCTTAATTTATTCATGAATGTTTTAAAGGAATAGTTGTGTATTTCTATATAAAATTTTTCATTTTATAGTTGTTCTTTATTTTATGGATTACAGAATCTTTAGCTTCCTAAGGAAGTATGTTTGTCTGTTTTTCTACATCTTTTATGCCCGTAAGAGGATTAACCACATGATAATTTTCAAGAAGAGTCATAAAAGTATTCCCTCAGACATATTCAATTTAGTCACAGAGCAAAGACTGAAAGTATTCCACTTGATGTAAGCACACTCATCCTGGGATATGCGAATGCTGAGGGCATTTTATACATGACCATTAGCATGGAGGACAGAATTGACCCAATATGACAGCTGTGGCTGTACCCTCCATGTTACCAGTTACTGTTGATTCCAACTCATGGTGACCCCATATATGGCGACATGTGTGTCAGAGAAGAACTGTGCTCCATAGGGTTTTCTTTCAATGGCTGGTTTTTTGGAAGTAGGTCACCAAACCTTTCTTCTGAGGCATCTCTGGGTGACCTTGAACCTTCACTCTTTAGGTTAGCAGCAGAGCATGTTAACTGTTTGCACCATGCAGGGCCATCCTCTCCTCGCTCCCTACAGCCAAATGATCAGGTCAGGGCCCAGGTCACAACTGCCCACGGTTGGGGGGCTACTGAAGCAGACTCTGGGGCTATCTTTGTAAAGGAGATTTTGGTTCTCAAAACTTTATTTCATGGTGCATGGAGGAGATCCCAAGATAAAATGGAGAGCTAGGCAGTGTTCCTGGACAAGTTCTTATAGGGAGAAGCTTTCTGAGAGTTACGTGCCTATGTGTGTTGAGGGAAAGTCCATGGGAGATAAAGAGGTGTATCTCTGTTGCTTTGGGAATGTTGTTTAACTGGTCTTAAAATTTAGCAACCGCCATCCCCACCCTAAGCTTTGAAAGTTCTCTGTGGCTTCAGGTTGCCTTGTGGATTGTAGTGCAGTGGTGAGATCTAAGTTCATGGCAGCTAGGCTATCCTGAGAATTCTCATGGCTTTCATAAAAAAGTGGTTGGGTTGGGATCCCAGGTTAGGGACAGCCCCATTTTGGAAAACTAGGATTCTAGTCAGCCTGTGGCCAGATCCTTCCTACCTAATGTTGTCCAGTGTGTGGCACCATTAATATGAAAATGCTTTGAAACTATCTGAAGTAATTACGAGTACTGAGACTCATATTTTCAGACAGCTTGACTTTAGTTCAACCTCCTCAATTTATAGATGAGCAGAAATGACTTGATTAATGCCACATAATTAGTAGCAGATCCCAAGGGAAAGAACCTACTTCCCACTTTTCTTTCTACATACCTTATGTGGTAGTGGTGCAGTGGTTAAGAGCTCAGGTGCTAACCAAAAGGTCAGCAGTTTGAATCTGCTAGCTGCTCTTTGGAAACCCTGTGGGGCAGTTCTACTCTGTTCTATAGGGTTGCTATAAGTCAGAATCAACTTGACAGCAATGAGTTTGGTTTTGGTTTTATGTGGCAGTTAGCCTTCAAGATGACCTCAAATGACCCTTGCTTCCTGGTATCCACACCCTTGTGTAATCTCTTCCGTATTGTGCCAGGATTGGTCTGTTTGGCCACTAAACCAAAACCAAACTAAACCAGTTGCTGTTGAGTTGATTCCTACTCATAGCAACCCTATAGAACAGAGTAGAACTGCCCTATAGGGTTCCCAAGGAGCAGCTAGTGGATTTGAACAGCTGACCTTTTGGTTAGCAGCCCAATGCTTAACCACTGTGTCACCAGGGCTCCTTTTGGCCACTAATTACCAATAATCATAGGCCACTGATGAGGAAACTCAAGATGTCTTCTGTTTCAAAGAACTCAGACAGTGTCTGACCCTACACATGTGTGTTTTATAAGTTGGGGTAACGTCTCCAAAATATTTTGCCAGGCCATCTTCAGTCTGCTAATTTGACCAATAAAATCAGCCATGAGTTTCCAGTTCCAGATACTCTAGTACCTTGACATTTTCTGAAGGTAATGAACAGTCTGTAACATTCTAATATGATGGTTTTCATACTCTAAGTTTTAAAAGTACTAATCACTTCTGGAGTAGGGATGCGATGAAGTGGAGGACACAGAAAAAAGTGGCATGCAGTCACTCAATCAATCCTCCGACAACAACAGCAAAACACTTTTTAAGCTTTCTGCCTCTGGGGCTTTCCTGTGTATCAAAGTCAAGGTATTGCTTAAAGTGTTCATTGACGTTCCAAGTTCCAAGCCAGTTCTCTAAGAAGTTAGAATCAAAGTGTTCACTCAGACCATTATATGCTGGGAATTAAGTAACTCATTATTGCCTCAAGTATGTTCTGTGGAAGACTAAATCCCTGACATGGTAACAGGTACACCATAAGTAAATAAGTAAAGGGGAAAAGCAGAGAGAGAGAGAGAGAAGTAAGTAAGTAAATAGGTTCTTTGCACACATAACTTTGGGAAATTGGGTTGAATAAATTTCTTTGGAGCAGAAATTTTCTTGCCTTTTATATACTGAAATACCCAGTGATTCTTCAACAGAGGCATTGGAGCAAGGTCCCCTGTGTAAGCCTCCCTGCTCTCTTGGTACTTAACATTCCAGTGAGGTACATGAACAATATAGCCCATAGACCAAATCCAACCTGTTTTTGTAAATAAAGTTTTATTGGAACACAGCCACACACATGTGTTTACTTATTGTCTATTGCTGACCTCAACACTACAAAGGCAGAATTGAGTAGTTGTGAATGAGACCTTATAGCCCACAAAGTCTAAAATATTTGCTGTATGACCCTTTATAGAAAAAATTTTGATGACCCCTGTTATAGATTAATTGTGTCTCCCAAAAATATGTGTCAACTTGGCTAGGCCATGTTTCCCAGTATTGTGTGATTGTCCTCCATTTTGTGATCTGATGTATTTATCCTATGTGTTGTAAATCCTAACCTCTATGATGTTAATGAGGCAGGACTCAGTCTACAGGATTAGGTTGTGTCTTCAGTCAGTCTCTTTTGAGATATAAAAGAGAGAAATGAGTAGAGAAGAGAAGGACGTCCTATCACCAAGAAAGCAGAGCTGGGAGCAGAGCTGTCCTTTAGACCCAGGGTCCCTGCACCGAGAAGCTAACTAGAGCAAGGGAAGATTGATAACAAGGACCTTCCCCCAGAGCCGACACAGAGAGAAAGCCTTCCGTTGGAGCTGGTGTCCTGAATTTGGACTTCTAGCCTCTAAACTGTGAGAGAATAAACATTTCTTTGTTAAAGCCATCCACTTGTGGTAATTCTGTTATAGCAGCACTACATAACTTAGACAACCCTTGTGCTGTAGCATTTGGGAAATGTAGATTTCCTAAAATTGACCAAAAAACCATTTGGTCAGTGGTCCATCCTGCAGGTCCAGTTTTTGCATAATACAGTCTGGAGGACACTGAGTCAGCTGAAGCTCTCCTTACTGGTCCGTGCCTCACCTCCCCATGTTACCATAAAAGCAGAACTCCTTACAACTGCTCTGCTATCAGCTGACAGAGGAGGATTTCTATTTCTTTGAGTTGGAGTGGCTGCTCGAGCCCAGGAGCTAAAGTGGATCAGTTCTTTTTTGTAAGATGCAGCAAGATCAAGTTGAGTTACAGAGAAAGCTGCATGATAACAGGAAGCTTATCATTTATTTACTGAGTATCCTGTTTACTGTTTTTAGTCTTGTGCTGGAAGGGAGCCGGAGGTTAGCCCATGCTTGTGTATTCAGGGACTTGCAGTTCTCTATCTCCTTGAAGAAAGTGACTGCAAGACATGTTAAATAACAATGTGAAAGTTCAGGGACTTAATTTTGTTAAAAACACCTAAAGAGGAGGGGAAAAAAAAAGCCTGAAAGTTGTCTTTTTCATAATTCAGAAGAATAATGTCTTCCTCTCCTTTAGGTACAATTCATAGGAGACTGTATGCTTTCTATAGACTATTTAATATAAGATGAAAGGTGAATAGTTTTTCTCTTAATAAAGCGTGTTAATTACCTACTGTTGTTGTTAGCTGCCATCGAGTCGGCCCCTGACTCAAGGCGAGTTAGTGCATAATCGAACAAAACATTGCCTGGTCCAGTGCCATCCTCATTATCAGCTGGGGATTGGATCGTTGTGATCCATAGGGTTTTTGTTGGCTAATTTTTGGAAATAGAACACCAGGCCTTTCTTCCTAGTTTGTCTTAGTCTGGCTCCACTGAAACCTCATAGCATCATAGCAATGTGCAAACCTCCAGTGACAAATGGGGTGGCTGTGCATGAGGTGTATTGGCCAAGAATCGAACCCAGGTCTTCTGCATGAAGGCAAATATTCAACCACTGAACCCCTACTGCCTTCTCAATTATCTATTGTATAACAAATTTCCCCAAAACTTAGCAGCTTCAAACAACAAATGTTTATGATCTTGCACAGTTTTGGGGGGCAGGGAATCTAGGAGTGGTGTAGCTGGGTGGTTTCGGATCAGGGTCTCTCATGAGGTTTCAGTGAAGCCGAAGGGCTTCAGTCACTGCGGCTGAAGGATCCACTTCCAAGCTCGTTCCTGTGCTATTTCCAGGAGGCTTCAGTTTCTCACCCTGTGGGATTCTCCATAGGGCAGCTCATGACATGGCTACTCCCAGGGTAAATGATCCAAGAGCAAGAGAGCATGCCCAAGGTGGAAGCCACAGTCCTCTATAACTTAATCTGGGACGTGACATATCACCATTTCTCCTGTATTCTGATAGTCACACAGCCCTACCCTGGAAGCAGTGGGAGAGGGGCCTGCACAATGGTGTGAATACCAGGAAGCAGGCTCATTGGAACCATCTTGGATTCTGGCCATCACACTGAAGTTACTTAAAACAGCATCAAAGGGAACACAAGGTGGAGTAAGGATATTCTTGATGTGTTGTGAGATTGTTAACCATTGTCATAGGGCAACATGTGTAGTAACTGTTAAATGAAAAACTATTTTGTTCTGTAAGCCTTCATCTTAAGTGAGAATAACAGCACAGTTGGAAGAGCGTAGTCAATGTCACTGAACTGTGTATGTAGAAATTTTTGAAACGGTGTATCTTTGGCTATCTGTATTTTCATCCAAAAAAAAAAAAAAAGGTTGAGAATTTAGAGGCTTAATATGTTGTGGGGTTGTTAACCAATGTCATAGAACAACATGCGTACTACTATTTCATGAGAAACTATTTGCTCTGTAAGCCTTCACCTGAAGTACAATAAAATATTTTAAAAAAAACAGCATCAAACCTCTCTTCCTTGCCCCTGGCCTAGGACAGTCAAAGCCTAAGGCCAAAGAATTGGGCCTACAATCAGCTCTGCTCTGCACGTGTAAGACCATTGCTAACGCACAAAGCACCTATCTGTGGATGAGAAAAAAGTATCCTCCTTCAAAATACTTTGCTTCCGTCTGTTGGATAACTGTAGTAATATACCGATTTTGTTATGACAAGGCACTTTTCTGCTTTACCTGGAAAGATGTGATAAATGTACCAATATATATTGCTTTTAAATGTGTGAATGGCTCCGTCATGCAGGGCACAACCCACACAGACTGCACATGTGCTAGTCCTGGGCATATGGATCCTAGCTAATGAGTTAAATGTATATTTAAAACAGCTAATTGCAATGAGTATCACATCTTGTCTACAACCTTTCTAGAATTTCCCAGACGGAGTTAATCTGTCCTTTCACAGTGTTCTTTTAACCCTTTCTAACACTACAGTTATAGCGGTTATTTATTAGTCCTTGTAGTAGGGTTGTGTATGTGTCAACTTCCTTCATTGGACTGTGAACTCTTTGAGAGTAAGAAGTGAATGTTTTTATTCATTCATTCAAGTCGTATATACTGAAATACTAAAAGGTGTACGCCTATAAAAATGATGGTTAAAAATTAAACGTGGTAAAAAAGACAAGAGCCCTCCTCCCCTGGTACTTACATTCCAGTGAGGGGCGTGAACAATGTGCAACAAAACAAATCAATGAACAAGATAATTTCAGATAGCGATGGAGCTGTGAAGGAGTGACAACAGGGTAATGGGATAAAGAGTGGGAGTGGCTTGCAGGTGGTTCCTTTGTGGCTGGGTTGGAGGTGAGGGAGAGAGGTGAAAGTCTCTCTGAGGAGAATCTCATCTATCTTTGTTACCCCAGTTGCTAACCAGTACCTTGCACATACTAGGTGTCCAACCAAAACCAAACCAGTTGCCGTTTAGTCAATTCTGATTCATGACAACCACATGGGTTGCAGAGTAGAACTGTACCTCATACCATTTTCAAGGCTGTGACCTTTTGGAAGCAGATTACCAGAACTTTCTTCTGAGGCACCTCTGGGTAGATTCAAGCCACTAACCTTTTGGTTAGTAGCCAAAAGCTTAACCTTTTATACCACCTAGGGACTCGGGTATGCAACAAATGCATGTAAAATTGAAGTGAGAGGCCAAAGAACTAGCAAATGAAAGCCCTGAGAGCATCCTTTTGATTTCACTAACGATATACCATGGTTTCATTTCTAGAGAAAGTAGGGTCTGTGTTACTCTACACGTGCTTTTTGTAAGCAAAGCAAAAGGACTTGGGTGGAACTCCTCTGTCTTAGTTTCTGAGGTCTTCTGTAACAGAATACTACAGTGAGGTGTCTCATAAGAATAGCAATGTATTGTCTCACAGTTCTGGAGGGTAGAAGTCCAAACCGGGATCAGCTGTGTTGTCTCCTTCTGATGCCTCGGAGAAACTGTTCCATGCCTCTCTCTAGCTTCTGGTGGCTTCTGGCAGTCCTTGACATTCCATGGAGTCTTTCCACTGTCTCTATCTGTGTCTCTTCTCCTTTTTACAAGATACCACTCAGATGGGATTAGGACCCAACCTACTCTGGTATGACCCATGTTAACCTAATTGATAACATCTCAAAGACCTCATTTCCAAACAAGGTCACATTCCCAGATACAGGGGTTAAGACTTCAATATATCTTTTTTTTTTTGGCCAGGAGGGGTGGGGGAGCGGGGACACAATTCAACCCATGAAAATCTCTTTATGTAAGATCCATTTATCTTTCTTCCCTCATTAGCAAATAAAACCAAAAGGCAGAGCCTGTTGAATGTAGCAACAAAACCAATCTTTTGTGCTTAATTGGATTGAGATTGTCTTCCTTTTATTTTTTGCTTTGAGGCTAGAGTGTATTTATTTCACTTTGGATATTGTAATGGAATGAGGGCACAATAGGTAACTCATCCAATTTCAGATTTCACAACCTTGGAGGGAGGAGGCTGGAGATTTTGGAGGTGGCCCAGAGGAGGGCAGTGAAATGTCTGAGAGGCTGGAAACTAGGGCACGTGGAGAGAGGTTAGTTGAGCTGATCTAATCAAGAAAAAGAACACCAAAAGATGTTCAGCATTAAAAGGAGATTGAGAATATGTGAACTGCTTGTCATATGTTTTAATGATGGGCTTTCCTTGAAACTGAAAGATTTAGGTCGTCTTTAGGTGCATTCCTTACCCAGTTGTCAGAATTCTCCATAGCATTAAGAATGTGATGGGACTCCTTGGCTGAGCTTGTTGGCTCCATAGTTCTTGGGTTTATACCTTCTGATTCCATAACTGATCTCAATAATTTCTTATTTGAATGAGGATAATTGCTCGATGATTGTGTTTACAAAGAATCAGGAAGGGTAGAGTCGCTTTCTTATGTGTTATTGTATCTAGTGGGCACTAACAGTATAAAACCAAAGCCAAACCCACTGCCGTTGAGTCACTATTCACCCTATAGTGACCCTATAGGACAGAGTAGAACTGCTCCATAGGGTTTCAGAGGCTGTAAATCTTTACAGAACCAGACTGCCGCATCTTTCTCCCTTGAAGCAGCTGGTGGGTTCAAACCACCAACCTTTGGGTTAGCACAGTGTAAACCAAAAAAAAAAAAAAAAAAAAAAAAAAAACAAGCCTGTTGCCATCGAGTCAATTCCTACTCATAGTGACCCTATAGGGCAGAGTAGAGCTGCTCCATAGGGTTTCCAGGGGACACCTGGTAGATTCGAACTGCTGACCATTGAGTTAGCAGCTGAACTCTTAACCACTACGCCACCATTCCTAGCACAGTATAGGCCCGTAGTAAATGCCCACGTGGGGCAACATACATTGGAATATGTGTTTCAGAATATCCAACTGTAATGAGGAAATCGTGCTGCTCTTTCAATAGCTAAATTGATGCAGAGACTCCGGAACTTCACCCCACCCTCTTTTTTCTTTATGAGGTTCCTTTTCTCAGCTTGCCTGGTATGAGTACTTACTTGTGATTTTTGAAGCTACTCAGTCAAGTGGACTTGGGTAGAGTTTTTATCACTTACACACTGTGTGAAGTTTCTTGCACTGGAAGAAGGGTTTTTAAGTCAGCTCTCATACCTTGCTTATTACCAATGTCCCTGCTGTCTAGCTCTTTAGCTTTTTTGGTCTTGTTTCCTGCATGATTCACTTCATTGGCGTTGGAAGCATGATTTTCCACTGAAATTAAAAATCCCAAAAGTTAGGTCTGCCATCCAGAGTTCAGTCTGTCTGAGTAGCTCATGATGGTTCCTGGATCATACTTGTCAATGACTTTTTTTGTACTAAGATGTTAAATGCAGATGTCCAATTGGCTGCTACACTATTTATTGGTTTTTCTTTTTTCAAATATATTCAAGGCTTAATGCAGTCCCACCAGGAAAAACTCAGTTACTAAAAAATGTGCATGTTTCCAAAGTTTCTCGTCTTATGGTGATGAGCAATTAGACTTGGAAGAAGCTGGCCAGGCAAAGGACAGTTACAGGAGGGAGTACAGCCACTGGCTGATGGGCTGGTGGACTGGCTGCAGCAGCTGGCAACGTTCCTCAATTCTGAACTGCCATTGAATTTGGTCTGCCTTCCAGGTTTCTGCACAGCACTTCTTTTTCCTCTGTTTAACAGATCTCTCTGTTAAAAAGGAAGCCTCTTAGTAGCTCTCTTTGCATGCTTTTGTCACTGAAATGTTCTACAGCCTCCTTCTCCTGTACTACCTTCTCTGTGATGTAAGTAACTTGGATTTCCACAAGCCTCACTGGCCTAGGGAAGGGAAAGAGAGAAGATGCAAAGTCGGCTAGATATCTGAGTCTCAATATTTCTTTGACTTCTAGCTTCTATCTGCTTTTATGGGATCATCTAGTTCTTTCAAAGTCATCTCACGGTATTCCTGAGACTTTTCACATGGTGTAACATTTGCCCAGTAACCAATTGTTTCAACGTCGAAGTTCCTGGCTACTTTAGCAATTGATGATTTCTGTGAATAAGGAGCGCTTTCTCCTAATATCTTGACATCTGGGCCAATGATTTCCAAGACATGGAGAAGCCTTTGGGGCTCTTTAATCCTACCAGTGCTGCAGTTTTCCGAGTATTTGCCACTTCTGTCGCTGCTGATGTTGAAGCTGTCTCCTATTCGTAATTACTGAAGTTGAATAGGGTCGTGTTTACTGATGCTGTTAATTAATTTGATGTTTACTGAACACTTTACTATACTCCAGGCACAGGCATGCCTGGTTACATGAGTACACAGACCCAGTTCCAACTAACCCCACCCCCACACCACCATAACCTTGTGGAACATACAGTCTGCAAGACAAGGATGCCTTTTAAAATGCAGTTATAAGAAGTGTGATAAGTGTTATGATAAGCGGTAAGCGCTGATGTGTTGGAAACATATGGGAAGGACAGTAACCCATTCTTGATAATTAGAGAAGGCTTTCCTTCGGGAAAATATCTAAACAGAATCCCTTACCCAACCATTTAATTGGGCTGTGGTTCAAGGTTCAATCTATATTAGATTCTTTTCCCCCAAGTGACTTCCCACAGTTTCCCAAAATTTTTCTCTGGAGCTTGGGTGTTCATTTTAGCCTTCCAGAAAAAACTGTTATCGATAATATCCTTGGGTCTTTATGCCTACACGCTTCATCATCCTTTTGCTTTAATGAATGCATGTGTGTGCTGGGATTATTCTTTGCATCCAAAATTTAGTGTACGTGAGAATCGCTTGAAGAGCTTCTTAAATAATACATATTTCTCGATACCACTTCCAGAGATGTACATACTCCTGGGGTCAAAGGATTTGCATTTTAAGCCATCACCCCTGATGATTCTGGTCTGGCTACTGCCCTTTGATAAACCTCTAGTTGTTAAGAACGCTGGTGGAAGGAGAATGAGGTTATAAACCATTACCTACCTGGTTTGTCAGGTGACCCAAACCACACATTATGGCTGACTTATTAAAAACAAAAACAACAAACCCAACCACATTTTGTGTTCTGTGCAATGAGACTGATTTTTGCATATAGTCACATCCATTGGAAGACACCGTACACTTCTGAACATTGTTATTACTTAAAAGTTTGTTATTAATGTTAACCACTTGTTTTGTTGTTTATCTATTGCCTTTTACATTTATCTTTAGCACTAGAAATGACATGAAGTATGTGAATCACAATAGACCACAATTACCATTATAAAGTTAATTATGCTTGTGTCAATGCTGAAATGCAAGCGTGACCTTTAGGAAAGAGACGTGGGCACAGAAGTATTGTGACACTTAAAAGAAGGGCTAGATGTGAATTTCATATCAAGCTATTATTGTGTTCCGATCCACAGGTTTACCATCTGTTGCTCTTGCTGCTTCAAGAGTCCTTATTAGTATGGGTTGTACGTACGCTACAGGCGGCCACACATCTCACTTTTGTTTAAAATGCGTTCTGAACGTTGGCGCTCATATCTTCACTGTGATTACGTACTTTTATTTTGATTAAAAAGAAAAGCTTTATTTTTCTGATTATAAAGGTAAAATTTATTGAAAGAATTTTGGAAACCCATATTCTGGCTTTAAACAATGATGAGTTATGTTCTCAATGATGCCTCAAAAACTAATGTGATGGTAAATGTCAGTCACAAAAGGATGAATATTGTATAACCGCATATACAGGAAATAGGCAAATGCATAGAGACCAAAGCTTATTAGTGGTTATCGGGGTGGGGGGTGGGGCAGTCTGAAATATTCAAGCGAAGGACTGTTCTAGATTATTAACATTTTCTAATTAACTGAAGTTTAAGATGTTTCTTCGATATTTTTAAACACCCCTTGTCATCAAGGGGATTCCAACTCATAGCGACCCTATAGGACAGAGTAGAACTGCCTCTTAGGGTTTCCAAAGAGCAGCTAGTGGATTTGAACTGTCGACCTTTTGGTTAACAGCCAAGCTCTTAACCATGACGGCACCAGGGCTCCTTTTTAAACATGGAATATTGAAAATAAACACAGACTACTGAAAATAGATCTAATTTTTCCATGGAAATTTAGTATTGCTGCCACAATCAGTAATCATTTCACATACGCTAAAATTGTAGAAACATTAAATTGAATAGATTTGGGGCTGGATAGGAAGGGCGCATGGGGAGCATCTAATTTAACCTTGTTTCACATTTTGAGGAAAATAACCATCAGCAAAGGCACATGATTACTCAGTGGTAGAATCTGATCCATTTGCTGTTCATTCCTATTGCTTCTCACTGAGGAAATATGATTGAGCTTTTGGTTTAACTTCTAGCTCCTACTTAGCTATTTTGCCGTTTATTTAAGATAAAAACTGAAATGTTCCTCTCAACTGTTGCTGTAGGGTCCGATCCCATCAGCCTCAGTGGGGCAGGAGAGTAGTGTCGGGCGGGGCAGATGAGAGCTGAAACCAGCCCTACCTTTTTAGATAGGCAGATGCTAGGGGGAGTTGAGTTGAGCAGGCAGAACACAGCATTTAGCCAGCAGCCAACCTCTCTGTGGCAGATTCAGGAAGGCTGTCAGAATCAGCAAAGGCCAGCACAGAATTACACAGGGATCTCGAAAGGCAGATGGTAAATGCAGGAGTTGGCAGTACTATAATGGCTTCTTGATAATCTCCAAACACAGCAATCACTTTCACATCTTCATGCTTCTGTCATTTCTGCTCTCTCTGCCTGAAGCATCTACATGTTTCCGATGAATCGAATTCTTGTAATTTGACTCTTAATTTGAACATGCTAGCAGAGCGTGTCTCTGCAAGTAACAGAAAACCTGAGTTATAGTCAGTTACACAAGGAGGGTTTAGGCAGATGTGGCAGCCTTTGGTTCAGCTGCTCAACAAGGTATGGATCAGTATCTTTGTTCTTTTCTTGAAATTTTCCTCATGATCACAAAACGGTTACTTCAACTCCAAGTAGCATATCTGCATGTACACAGGAAGAAGAGTGACGGGGAGGCACAAACCTTATCTTTTTCCTTTTATCAGGAAAGCAAAAATGTTCCCAGGTTCCCACCAGAAGAATTACACTCATTTCTCATTGCCCAGAAAAGTGTCACTTGACCACCCCTAGTGGCAAGGGAAGCTGGGAAAGTAAGAAACTTCTCTAGTCTCTATGGTAGAAGTGAAGGAGCCCTGGTGGCACAGTGATTAAGTGCTCGGCTGCTAACCAGAAGGTCAGAGGTTCAAACCCACGAGCCCCTCCATGGGAGAAAGCTGCGGTAGTCTCCTTCCTTAAAGATTACAGCCTTGGAAACCCTATGGTGCAGTTCTACTCTGTCCTATAGGGTTGCTATCACTCAATTAGATTCGATGTCGACGGCAGTGAGTTTTTCTATTCTTATTTTTTGGAATTGTAGAAGCAGGAAGAGAATAATGGTGTTAAGAATGGTTGTGGATGAGTCGATCTACAATGAATTTGTAGCATTTTTACAAGCCCAGGGAGCTGGTAGCAATGGTATGGTCAGGTCTTTGCTAAAATGAAGTCTTTTTATAGTAAGAATAACCAACTCCCAAATGATCTCATTTATAAACCTGGATATTTGTATACTGGTTCTGTTTTAAGTGGAAATTTATAATATTAAACTTGTAATATAATTTTCTGTTTGTTTAATAAATGCCTTATATTTGCAGCTCAGCTGCTAACCAAAAGGTCGGCAGTTCAAATCCACCAGCTCCTCCTTGGAAACCCTGTGGGGCAGTTCTACTCTGTCTGGTGGGGTCTCTACAAGTCAGAATCAACTCGACAGCAACGGGTTTGGTTTTTTTTGGTATTAATGTTCAAAGGCCTTCATACCTATTATTGCGTTTGACCCTCTCAGGAATGGGAGACATAAATATTATTATCTCAGCCTCATAGAAGATTTGGATCAAGTCAAATGAAGACTTGAATCCAAATATTTTGATTCCAGCATCCATATTTTTATCCTTGCTGAGGAGATTCTGTTTTAAAAGAAATGAAACAGAAAGATTAAGTTCCAGCAGAGACCAAGGCATGTTAATTTTTGGAGTCATAGACACTGAAGAAATAACTTGTATAGAGAAATAAAAAGTGTATTCAGTTTGTGTGACACCATGAATTCTTTTTCTTTTCCCTTTCTCAGAGAACTTCAGCCAACAAGTCTTCAGGTGTTCCTTCCTATAGCAGATGGTCCAGTTCACAGCCGCATCAGGTAATATGCTCTTTTTAAGAGTCTTGACGTCCTTGTCTTCCTTGAAGCGTCCTGAAACGTAAACGTATGTTTTCGCTGGGCAAGTGTGGAAGCTATTGGGTTCTTGCCTCTTCTGACCTCAAATGTGACTCACCTTGGTAAATGGCTGTGCAGTTAATCGTTGGTTTCTTTTCTTGACCTCTGGGTTTGGGTCAGGGCCATGTGATGGGGACAGTGACAGGAAGGTAAAGAGCTTGGAAAATTGTAGGTTCCAACTTCAAAGCCCTCCTCATGTTGGGCTGTGTGTCTAGAGCATAGATAAAATCAGTCTAGAAATTACTGGAAGTGAAGTTTGCCTTTCATTTTTCTTCAAACCAAGGTCGTCTCTTCTGGTCCCTTTTATTCCAGAAGATTGTGTTTGCACACACATGTATGTGCATATGCACATATGTGGTTCATAGTGTTGCTGTCTATACACGCAGATATATTCAGAAAATGCATTATTATTACATAGAAGCACTTTTCTACTTTGTTACTCAGTGTGATTAACAACCTCTATTCACGTCAGACAACGCTAGATATTATTTATCTCTTTGGGAGAAGTTAAGCCAGCAGAGTGATGTTTTGTCTGTGAGTGTAAACAAAACAGGATTTTTCGTGTTGGTGAGGCAGTTTTTCCAGGTGACACATTGTGACCCTGTGAGTTTCTGTATGGGCAAGTCTCGGGCTTTTTGAAGCAGAACATGGTGAGAACAACTAACTTGTGATTCTAAAAGCTCGGTAGGACTTGCATTCAAATTACTTACTAGTTGGGAGACCAAGAAGAAATCAACTCCCGTTTGTCTTTTGCTTTATGGATCAGAATTCTCTGTTAGACTTTTTGGGTCACTAAGGCCAGCCACAGTGATTGTAACAGGGGCACATTATAGTTTACATTCACTTTTTTTTTCTTCTCATTTTGTTGGCTTTCTGCGGAAATTTAGTATTGGGGATCACTTACCCCAATGCCAGCATAATATGAGAA
This sequence comes from Dugong dugon, assembly GCA_030035585.1. Taxonomy (NCBI): domain Eukaryota; kingdom Metazoa; phylum Chordata; class Mammalia; order Sirenia; family Dugongidae; genus Dugong; species Dugong dugon. Next base: position 10,780,276 of record CM057480.1, on the reverse strand, counting down.
CTCTTTATGCATGCTCCTTTTTATCTTTTTTTTTTTATTGTGGTAATATGGGCGTAATATAACGAATTTGTCATTTTAACCGTTTTTTAAATGTTCAACTCAGTGGCGTTCATTACATTCGCAGTATTGTATGACTAGCACAACTATCTATTTCCAAAACTTCTTCATCACCCCAAACAGAAACTCTGTACCCATTGAGGAATAACTTCTCATTCCCTTCTCACTCCTTTTTATCTTTTTTTTTCAATTGCAAATCAATGTTTATCAATAAAACAACATTAAAGAAACAGTAATAAGAGAAAAATAAATTCTTTCATTATGCAGTTGTATTTTTACGTTGAATTGGTTGGGGAAAACAAAAGTTGAGGTGCTGGCTCTGCCTCCTTGGCTTCAGCTTTGTGTGGATGCCATAGTTTCTGGTAACTTCTGAAAGATACACCCTGGAGTGACTAGGAGCTGAGAGGGGGTGGTATAGATCCAGTAAAGGAAGATGACTCTGGATATCCTGGTTCATTTACTTCCTACACAGTAGGCATAACCTGCAAGGAGAAAATACACTCTGGCTTATCCATCAGTATTTCTTATTTCTGTTCACAGACGTTCTAGTAACTGATTTGGGCAAGTCAGTGATCACATCTCTGCGCTCACCTTGAAAAAGACATTGGAGATGTTCTAATCTAATTTCCATGGTCCAAGGAAATCGAGACTCAGATTATATTGCCCAAGCTTATACAAGTTTAATTGGTCCAGAATTCTGTGTTCTTCCACCAAAACTCATTCAGTTTTACAAGTCAGTGAGATCCTTTTGGGACCCTCCTATTGAGATAATCCAGTGTAGTTCTTCTGTGAAATCTGTGCTGCTCTTGGTAGATTTCTTACATGATTCAGTCAAATGAGAAAAACAAAGACAAGGTAGTACTTCTGAGAATATATGGACAGTCTTTCCTTCTGAGAATATGTGCTTTCAGTTTTCTGATGTTAAAATGACCTAATTTTATGACATCATAGAATTATTAGATGGTATTTGTGTAGTTTTTAGTATCCTTGGAAAATTAAAATGGTGACCATCTTGAATACATTTCCCAGTGTTTTTTTCTTTGAATTCTTTCTCGTCTGTAAAATCCAAAAGTGGATTTCATTTTTACCCTTTCATATGTCGAAAGAAATGACTAGGGTGGTTATGTTTGGGGGACTTTCGACCTTAGTAGTGCCTTTTTGATTAAGGACGTAATTTGATGACATTAGACAATAGACAATAAATGAAAAATATTTTCCAAATGGCACCCTGATTAAAACTACCCTTGGTGTTATCCCTTCTTCTGTATTGAGGGTTCCATTTAATTCTAAGTGAAAGGAGTGGTACAATTTTCTGTATTTCTTAGGTTTCCTTGCTGATTGCCATTGTGCTGGTCATTTGCCTGTTTGCTTTCAGATCCACTCCATGGCCATCCCTTGAAATCTACTTTCCCAGGCTTCTTTGATAACTGACTTTCTTAGTCATCTAGTGCTGCTATAACAAAAGTACCTCAAGTGGATGGCTTTAACAAAGAGTAGTTTATTCTCTCACAGTCTGGGAGGCTGGAAGTCCAAATTCAGGGTGCCAGCTCCACGGGAAGGCTTCCTCTCTCTCTCAGCTCTGGGGGAAGGTCCTCGTCATCAATCCTCCCCTGGTCTAGAGCTTCTCAGCTCAGGGACCCCGGGTCCAAAGGACACGCTGTTCTTCTGGCTCCTGTTTCTTGGTGATATGAGGTCCCCGTATCTCTCTGCTAGCTTCCCTCTTTTATATCTTAAAAGAGATTGATTTAAGACACAACCTAATCTTGCAGATTTAGTCCTGCCTCAACATAACTGCCACTAATCCCACCTCATTAACATCATAGAGGTAGGATTTACAACACATAGAAAAATCAGATGACAAAATGGTGGACAATCACACAATACTGGAAATCATGGCCTAGCCAAGTTGAGGGATATTTTTGGGGGACACAATTCAATCCATGACACTGACTTCTAAATAGACTCTGCCATCGGGAGACATTGGCAGGAGATTAGAAAGTGATACCCCATTGCTGTCTAGTCAATTCCAACTTATAGCAACTCTATAGGACAGGGTAGAACTGCCCCCTAGGGTTTCCAAGGAGTGGCTGGTGGATTCCATCTGCCGACCTTTTGGTTAGCAGCCTGAGCTCCCAACTACTGCACCACCAGGGCACCTTAGAAAGCAATAGGAAGGGAAAAACAAGGATATTTCTGTCCTTTTCTGTCTGTTTTGGGCAGTATCTCCTCCATTCTGAGTCTCCAAGTAGATCCAACTCCTGCCAGGCAGCCCCAGCTTCAGGCTCTGGGTGCACACCCACTCACCGACTCAAAGAAGGCAGCAGCAGCTTCCTAAAACTAGTTGATGTCCAGTTGACTCCAGCTCATGGTGACCACATGTGCATCAGGCTAGAACTGTGCTCTGTAGGATTTTCAGTGGCTGATTTTTTGGAAATAGATCACCAGGCCTTTTTTTTATGTAGCCTCTGGGTGGACTTGAACCTCTAACTTTTGGGTTAGCAGCCGAGCGTGTTAGATGTTTGCATCACCCAGGGACTCCAGCAGATTCTTGCTGTTGCTAATATCTGGCTTCCTTCACCCTTCCCTATTTGACTTTTTAACTCTCCCAACACCCTTATTAACTAGTTCCCTGTATTAAATTCCCTTTTTTGACTACCTGGCGCGGGCCCTGTTTTTCTGATTGGACTCTGACTGATACACCTACCGTGGCAGGGTGCACTTCATTGTTCCTTTCCTAAATGATAGCTTTTAGGTTTGGAAATATTACGTGAATATTTACACGATCACTAGCCTTGCAGCTGCTGAAAACTCTTAAGATTTCTTCTCCTGAGCTGGCCTGGTGGGTGGTAATCCGTTTACACCCCCATCCCACACAGAGTAATTATTATTCTTCTTTGTTACTCATGCTCTAATCCTTCCCTTTTAAATTTGCATTGATTGCAAAAACCTTTGTCTTTTGTGTTTGCAGTATAACAGGCTTATCAGCTTCAGTCTTTGAAAATACCTACTCGGGTTCCCAGCCTGAGGTTGAAAGTACAATTGCAACTCAGCCCTGGATTCATTTTTGCGGCCTTCTCTGATACTTGGCATCAGCAGAACATCGTTTTAAAAATTGAGTCATGGATTTATATTCACTAGTGTCCAAGTGGATATGATCCTATTTGTTCTCAGAACACTATTTGCAAACCTCAGATAGACTCAAATATAGATACAGTAACAAGTGAATCAGTATATAGGCAGATACTTGTCTGTTTATAGGAATGTGCTCCTATGGGAATTAATATCATCACCATCTCCTTCATAATCATTATCATAGCGACATTTATTGAACATGTACCATGTGGTGTCTGTTAATTTCTTTATATGCGCTATCTCATGCAATCCTCTTAACATCTCTGTGATAAAGATACAGTGTTTTACAGATGAGGAAACTAACACCCTGAGTGTTTACTTAATTAGTCCAGTGACACAGGGCTAGCTCTATAAGATTGCAGGGCCCTAATCTCTTAACTGGAGCCCTGGTGGCACAGTAGTTAAGAACTTGACTGCTAACTAACCAAAAGATAGGCAGTTCAAACCCACCAGCCACTACTTGGAAACCCTATAGGGCGATTCTATTCCGTCCTATAGGGCAGTTCTACTCTGTCCTTTAGGGTCACTATGAGTTGGAATCGACTCGATGGCAATGGGTAACCTCTTAACTGGAGTTCCTGGGTAGTACAAATGATTAATGCATTCGACTGCTAACCGAAAGGTTGGAGGTTCAAGTCCATCCAGAGGTGCCTTGGAAGAAAAGCCTGACAATCTGTTTCTTAAAAATCAGCCACTGGAAACACTGCGGAACACAGTTCTACTCTGACACACATGGGGTTGCCATGAGTCAAAGTCGACTTAATGACAACTGGTTTTTCATCTCTTAAAAAAAATAAATCAAACCCATTGCTGTCTGGTCGACTCCGACTCATAGCGACCCTATAGGACAGAGTAGAACTGCCTCATAGAATTTCTAAGGAGCGCCTGGTGGATTCTAACTGCCAACCTTTTGGTTAGCAGCTGTAGCTCTTAACTACTACACCACCAGGGTTTCCTTAATCTGTTAAGCAGTGTGTAATACTACCTCTCCAAAGTTCTTAGATAAACTTAAGGCCACTGAAAACCATTTTCACCAACAGTTCTGCCTTGAGTTCATCAGTGCACAACTATTTGGCCTTTAGTTACTATTTCTACTGCAAAGCAAAATTTTGAGCTTTGTTTGGTTTGGTAAGCTGGTATTTACACTGGCAGTTTTCCCCTATGAAAGTGTGGTGACTCTTAAATTGTTTTTGGGCAATTAATTTTCTTGGTTGAAACAAGGGCTTATATCCAGTCATACATAGGTCAGTCTATTTACAAATAGACACTTTTCAAAACAGACTTTAATGTATTTATTAATAAGTTTAATTTAAAACTATCTACCAATTGTTGCTTCATTTGGAATAATTTGAAAACAAAGTAGTATTTCCTACCACTGCTTTGCAGTGTGTAAGGAATGTACAATAAAGTTTTACAGATAGGTTTAAAAAATCTGTACTGAATAACAGTTGTTAAGACTTACACTTCGAATAAATGAAACAGCCAAGTGAGAGTGATGACTGGCTGGTATCTTTAAATCTGAAATACAGAGCCATAACTGAATTTGTGGTGAGGATTCTATGCATATAGCATACTTCTCTTTGGGAAGTTTCAGACTTCCCCTCATATCTCCCTTTCGTATTCAGAAGATTCTTTTGAATATCAAATACCTTGTCATCCTGTGGTTTAGAAATGGAGCATTTTTCTTCTTCTTAACTGGCACCATCCCCTTGTGTCTTAAAAAGCCTCGACATAAAGTTTTGGCCAGTCATGACTGACTGATTGTTGAGTCTTTAGCCCTTTACAGACTTTGTGTTCAGTGTAGTCCTTGCAGGTAAGAACCTTGAGATTCTTCTTTGCATGAGGAGTTCGCTTTGCATGAGTAGCTGACTGCCACAATGACTCATCTTAAAATAAACATTACTCTTATCTATAGTAATGGCTAGGTAAGAGTTGGCAGTTAAAGGTCAGCTATACTGGTTTGCATGAATTGTTAATATTCATTTGAATCAATCATGCCTTTTTTATGAAAATGAATACTATTAGGTGGTTGGAAAAGTTAGACAAAAATCTCACCCTGCAATCTTCTCTTCATTATTAAATTTGCTGAACAAATTTCCAGACACATCTATGCCATTTCAAATCTCATCTGGTGCTCAGCTCACATTTTAGCATTTAAGAGCTCAGAAATTGTGAGCTGTACTTTTCTTAAACGGTGTTGTTCCAAGGTGTGGCTGGGAGACAGCAGTGCTCAGCAAATATTCCATTTGCTCTCCTAGATTGCTCTGTTGCCCTGCAGTCAGATGGGACTGTGTGACAAATTTTGGCTAATGAAATATTAGTGGAGGTGATGTGTCCCTTTGGGCCTAGGCAGCAGAAGCCCATGCCTGATTCTCCAGTCTGTTTCCTTACACAGTGATAGAGGAATCTGTGTGTTCCAGATGGTGCAGTTACAAGATGGTGGAGTGTCTCTAGCAGCCTGGGTCCCTGGGTGACTGAGAGGAGCAGAACTCCTCCATAATCCCTGATGGGCAATGGCATGAGCCTGAAATAAAACTCTGTTGCTCTTAAAACACTGATGTTTGGGGTTACTTTGTAATGTAGTATAGTATAGTGTACAGGAGGGTTTACTGTCCATAGCTCCATCTCATCTACCCCAAACCATTCCAGGTCAACTTGAAGTCTTGCTAAAAATGTGATTTCTATCTAAACAGAGCTTCAAGACACCATTTCTGATTTCTTCCCCAGTTAGATTTACATCCCTCAGCCCTTGAATACAGACATTCTGACACCAGTACTGTTTATTTACTTGGGTAATTTGAGAATACTTGACACTCAAATCATTCTCAAATCAAGTTGTTTTCCTTTTTATTTTTGATAGCAATTTCATAGCAAGTTGTTAATAAAAATTCATTAGAGATTGGTTAGCTGGTCTCCCCCATGAACATTTGGAGTTAATTGGAAGAAACAGATCCTTTTTGAAAAAAAAGAGAAAAAAGAAGACAGTATGTATACTAAAACTTGTTGTGTTTTCTCCAGTGCTGATAATTTTCATTCTGTAGAATTTAGCCCCGTCTTTTATATGACTTCTAGTATTAGTGAAGTTTCTGTATAACCAACTTTTATCTGCTCTAGGAGATGGGACTGAGATTGCTGCATGGTGTCCACTTTCTTTAAAGCAAGCTCCATATTTGTTTCAACTCTGTAAAATGAATAATCCCAGTGAATGCAATCACAAAGGAAGAGGAGAGAAATAGAGCAAGGGGGAAGAATACAATTTAAATAGTGCCGGTGATTTCATGTAACTTCTCTTCAATGAGCATAAGCGTTGGAGAGACGGATGTGCCCCATTCTTTGCCAGTTACTATAAACCCCTCATGAAGGGAACACTTTGCTATCCTGTGTGTGATTCTGCTATGCAAAGATGCACGCTTTTGATATGATGTATCCGTTACTTGCAAACCATCCATCGTGGGATGCCCAAAGTAACAGAGATTTGTTTCATATTTGGAGGAAGAGAGAACATGTTGAATGTACCAAGAAATACGTATCGGTATCCAATGTGGTACTCTCCAGAGGAATTTTCAAGTGCAGTTTTGATAACATCCAGTTTTGGCCTATTCAGAAAAGTTCCTATTTTGCCTGTTGAACTTAACTTTTGTATATAAGTCACGTCTTCACTCCACTCCCGTGTAAATGAGTATTTATCCGGTTAAAAGAACCCAGGATGCCAGTCCACCCACTTGGACTAGCTCTAGTGCTTGATCTGAGATTTTATAAAGATAGCTGTTGAGAGAAGAGAGAAGGCATTGATGGAGCTGGTTTATCTTAGCAGCCAAACTATCAACTACCTTGGTTAAGGAGTCAGCTCAGATTTCTTCTTCATTATTTTGTTTTATAGTAAATAGTGGGATTTTGGTGATGTTATTAAACTGCATCCTCAGTACTGAAATAAAAAAAACAAACAAACTGAGGCTTGGAAATAGTGAGGCCTTTCTAAATTATGTTTATTCATTTCATCACAAATGGAGATTCTCAAGCATCTGTTACTGAATCAGCAGCAAATGGGGCTATTATTAGAGCACTAGTGGGCATTACAGGCCCCCTGATATTATATAACTCATAAGGAGTTAGGCTGTGGGAAGAAGTCATGTGTTAACAAGAGATTGCTGTGTGGGTCTGATGTTAACACCTCAAATGCTAGCTGTGATATAGTCTCAGAGTACAGCAATATCCTTCCACTCTAAGGGAAGCATGGCTAGGCCAGTCATCTGGAACTTCTGTTTGACATGTGCACGGATTCAGTTGTACCTCCTCCCTGTCCATATTCCCTGTCCCTAATCACTCATACTTGCCAAAACATGTCTTAAGGAGTTCCTTAAGACAATCCATGTACTTGAGGGGGTCCTCGGTGGAACACATAGAGGGATATCTCAGTGCTTTTTGAGATCTTGGAAATGAAATAAGTTAAGGAAACTGGGAATCATGAATATACCCATTGGTAGAAATGCCCGGTTAGAAAATTAGATGTGAATACTTAACATACAGCGGCCTCCCCTACTACCATCAGGCAGGGGAAAGCTACAGAATAAAGGCAATACAAGCCAGGCAGTTGTTTGTTTTTGAATCTGTGGTTCAGTGGAGAGGGACTTCCTCTCATTCTTCCCCCACTGTTGATTGCTGCCTGGAGAAGCAACAGTGGCTTCATTGGCTTTGAGGCTGTACTGTGATGCAGTCTTAACTGTATCAGTATTGCATGCTTCTTCGTGGAGCTTGATAAAGCTATATGTCTTTCCTGTGGCCACAGAATCACCAAGCATGTCTGTTTGGAATGTGAAAATAAGATAGAGGATTTGACCTTACACTGATGTGCTCTAAGAAGTCATATAATTAGACTAAGAAGTCATTGGTTCCATAGGAAGATATGTGTGTGTGTATATATATATATACATATATGTACATGTTGTCATTGTTAGTTGCCATTGAGTAGGCTTTGACTCACAGTGACCCCACGGACAACAGAACAAAATGCTGTCCTCTCTCGTGCCATCTTCACAATCAGTGGTGTGCTCGAGTCCATAGTTGTGACCACTGTGAATGCCTTCCAACCTAGGGCACTCATCTTCCAGTATTATATTGGACAATATTCTTTTGTAATCCATAGGGTTTTCATTGGCTAATTTTTAGAAATGGAATAAGTTATTTAGAAGGCAGCTACCTGGCCAACCGACTGGAAGAGATCCATATTTATGCCTATTCCAAAGAAAGGTGATTCAACCAATGCGGAAATTATCCAACAATATCATTAATATCACATGCAAGTAAAATTTTGCTGAAGATCGTTCAAAAGTGGCTGCAGCAGTACATCGACAGGGACATGCCAGAAATTCAAGCTGGATTTGGAAGAGGATATAGAATGAGGAATATCATTGCTGATGTCTGATGGATCCTGGCTGAAAGCAGAGAATACCAGAAAGATGTTTGCCTGTGTTTTATTAAGTATGCAAAGGCATTTGACTGTATGGATCATAACAAATTATGGATAACATTGCAAAAAATGGGAATTACAGAACACTTAATTGTGCTCACGAGGAACTTATACATAGACCAAGAGGCAGTCATTCAAACAGAACAAGGAGATACTGCATGGTTTAAAGTCAAGAAAGGTGTGCATCCATGTCGTATCCTTTCACCATACTTATTCAGTCTAGTCTGTATGCTGAGCAAATAATCTGAGAATTTGCACTGTATGAAGAGGAACGGGGCATCAGGTTTGGAGGGAGACTCATCAACAGCCTGTGATATGCAGATGATGCAACTTTGCTTGCTGAAAGTGAAGAGGATTTTGAAGCACTTACTGATGAAGATCAAAGACTACAGGCTTCAGTATGGATTACACCGCAACGTAAACAAAACAAAAATCCTCGTAACTAGACTAATAAGCAACTTCATTTTACTTTCCTTCCACAATCAACGCCCATGGAAGCAGCAGTCAAGAAATCAAATGACATATTGCACTGGGCAAATCTGCTGCAAGAGATCTCTTTAAAGGGTTAAAAAGCAAAGATGTTACCTTGAAGACTAAGGTGCGCCTGACCCAAGCCATGGTGTTTGCAATTGCCTCATATGCATGTGAAAGTTGGTCAGTGAATAAGGAAGATAGAAGAAGAATTGACACCTTTGAATCACAGTGTTGGTGAAAAAGAAGATTCAGTAATATATCGCCAAAAAGAGCAAACGAATCTGTCTTGAGGAAGTGCAGCTGGAATGCTCCTTAGAAGAGAGGATGGCGAGACTTCACCTCACATACTTTGGACATGTTATCAGGAGGGACCAGTCCCTGGAGAAGAACATTATACTTGGTAAAATAGAGGATCAGCGAAAAAGAGGAAGACCTTCAAGGAGATGAACTGACACGGTGGCTGCCACAGTGGGCTCAAGCATAACAACAATTGTGAGGATGGTGCAGGAGCGGGCAGTGTTTCGTTCTGTTGTGCATGGGGTCACTATGAATCGGAACCAACTCAATGGCATCTAAAAACAACAGTTTCTGGAAGTAGACTGCCGAATCTTTCTCTCAGTCTGCTTTAGTCTGGAAGCTCCACGGAAGCCTGTCTGCTATGGGTGACCTTGCAGATATTTGAAATACCGGTGGCATAGTTTTCAGCATCATAACAGCATGACAAAGTGATAGATGGGTGTTGGATACATTTTATAACTGGAGGTTAAAAAAAAAAAAAAAAAGGATGAGGGTGATGACCTTGTGTTTTCAGGTGGCTAGGGCTGGGAATTCCTACCACTGTAATGATTCAGAACTTGGATTCTGAAGACATGCAAGGTGAGATTCATAGCTCAGCTCTGCCACTTACTAGCTTGTTCTTGGTCATACCCCTGAATTTCACTTTGCTTGCTTCCTTATTTGGAAAATGGAAAAAATGAATATAACTAACTCATAGGATATTGTGAAGATTAACTAATATAATGCATAAAATTGTCAGAAAATCCCTAGCATAAAGCAAGTACTTAATAAATGCTAGTTATTATTATTTTTGCTTTCTGTGTAAATCATGGGCGTGGTGATGGCTGAGTCATTTCCACTACTTGTCCTGCCATATGCTTAAGCATTTGTAGCTGGAGCCATTGTTCATGCCCATAGAGCTAATGCTTCCGTGTAGATACTCTGAGATTTAGAGCAACATTCATTTTTGCCACCAGTCATGGTTGGGTTGGAATCAAATTATTAGTCCAAGTAAAGATAAGTTCTTTTGACCTGTAGGTTAAATTATCTTGACACTTATTATGAAGGTCACATGAGGTCTGGCTACTTCCCAGAGTGTGTCTTCAGACTAGTAATGGTTTGATCAATGATGTTCGTTGCTGTAACTGAGAAGGGAACCAGAAAACTCACAATGCTTAAGGTAATGTAAAAAAAAAAAAATTTAGTCAATGCTCTAGATACCTAGAAGAAAATTCCTCCACCCCCATAATTATTCCTTTCTAGGGCTGACATTGACAGAGTTGACACTTTCTCCACGGTCAAGGTAAACATCACAACTTTTATAAGCTCTAACTTACATTACATAAAACATATTAAATTGCACCTACATCTCACATTAAACATAGTATTTTTCAATAAACATTTGGAGGAATTTTCATTACTCTTGAAATCATTTGATTGTGAGAACAAATAAAATTTATGAGGGACTATCATTTCTCGGCAATTATTGTGCCTACATGAGCATTTTTGCAAAGTGAGAAAAATTAAATCTATAAATTGTTTTCAAATGCAATGATGTTTTATGAATACTAAATTTAACCACTGATGAAGTAGCTGGTTTTAAGTTTTATGCATATTTTGTGTCATCTGCGTTTGGTAGATTTGGTTTTATGGTTTTCTTTTTATATTCTGGAGCCAACAGCTTTGTGTTTCAGTTATCAAATATTTTTTGCAGGCTCTTAGACAGGCCATAGGCCCTAGACACTCTGTCTGTTGTTCTTGGTGGACAAAGTGACACTGTCAGTGACCTGTCCGAGGAATACAATGTAGGTTTGTGCTTATACAGGAAAAATTTAAGTTGAAGCTTAAGCAATGTGGAAGATGGTAAGAAACCTAGGTGTTCAAGCTGCCTGTCTTTTGATTAGCAGCTGAATGCTTAACCACTGTGCCACCAGGGCTCCTGGCATAGAGAGTGAATTAATGACTTTTTCTAGGTCATGGAGCAAGTAAGTTGGTCTGGATGGGGATGCAACCAAAGGGTCCTGTCTCCCACCCCAGGGATGTTGCCAGTTTTTCACAGCCTCCTTAGTTACCCAAACGACTGTTTCCCTCTCAGCTTGCATGACCCGCGAGGGCGGCCTTTTCTCCACTCAGGCAGAACTCCAGCACATTTCAACACAACCGTGCTATGTGCGGTTCCGTTAGCTTTTGATGCACTGGGGTACGGTCGTGGAATTGTTCTAAAGAAACGCTCTAGACCTCAGACCTCAATATACACAAGTGTGGCATTGGTTGGAATGAGCTAAATTAGTGTATCTTCTCCTCACAATGCCCGTTTTGCTAGTGTTATCCTTTCTTCTCTTTGCCGAAGTCAAGAGAGCTGAAGCTAGCTCCCTGCTGGATCTCCTCCCAGCTCTGAAAATTCCCTGCTTTGTTTTCCTTGGAGCCACGCATGCCAGTACCCATCGTGCGTTTTATTGCTACAGCTGTTTCGCTCCCCTATTTTTGTCAGCACAGAGGTGAGTCTCAGAAGTGGTGGCTTAAAATAATTCACCTGGGGTAGTCTTCTTGGACCCTGGAAACTTGAATTATTTTTACAATACCTGAGGACTCTGAGAAAGCCTCTTTTATCATGCGTGGCATCTTTAGCAGAAAGTACAGCATTAAAATTCAGGTTTCCTGTTTGTATGCAGGCCTTCATTTATTCCTTTATTTGTCTGTTCATCCAGCAAGCATTTATCAAAACCTCTTTAGGAGTGAGCCAAGAGCTAAGAGGGTCACATGAAGGTCATTGGACAGTTGTCTCTCTGGAAATACTGTGTGGAAATAATGTTTTTCAGCACCAACACCGCAGTCATAACTTAGCCTAAGCATTCACAACTTTCCAAAGTAATGGGCCAAGGTGTCATTCATTTTTTTTACAGCTACACGTAAGAAGCCAGGCAGGGCAGTCAAATGTTGTGGTTAGTAGCATTGGGCTTGGCATTACGTGGCCTGAGTTCAAAATCTGACAGTTTATTAGACTGGCTGACTTGGGGAAGTTACCTATGCATGGGGTACATTTGTGGGTACTTTTGAGAGTCCTTTGACTTTGGGTTCTGCCATCTGGGAAATAAGGTTGATGATACTTGCTTCTGAGGGGCTCAATGAGACCAGGTATGTGTAACTGGTTAATTGACCCTGATGGAGATACGAACAGTGAAGAGCTTATTTACTTACTTATTTCAGTTGCTTTATATCTCCCTCTTCTGTTCCTTGATAAGAAATTCTTTAACTGTTCATTGCTTACAACAGTAGAACAGTATTAGTTTCAAACATTCAAAAGTCTACTTTAAATAGTTTAAATAAAATACTTACATAAACAACCAGAAGAGGGTGATAAGATATTTGAAGCAGGTTTTTGTGTAAGAAAAAGACTTATATCCAGAATATATAAGAAATGCCTACAAATCAATAGGGAAAGGACAAACGACCTAATAGAAAAATGGACGAAAGCCTTAAACAGACACTTCACAAAAGAAGATATCTCAAGTGGCAATAAACCTATGAAAAAGTGCTTGACTTCATTTGTCACCAAAGCACAAATTAAAACTGCAATGAGATACTATTTCATAGCAACCAGAATAGCTAAAATAAGAAGACAGAAAATTCTAAGTGTTGACAAGAGTGTGGAGCAACAAGAACTTTTAATTAGTGAGATTGAATGGAAATGGGAATATAAATAGATTTTCAAACCATATGGGAAAACTGTGTTTGGCAGTGTCTGTTAAAAGTTGTTGTTGTTACGTGCTGTCAAGTCAATTTTGACTCATGGTGACCCCATGTGACAGAATAGAACTGCCTCATAGGGTTTTCTAGTACATAATCTTTATGAGAGCAGATCACCAGACCTTTCTCCTGCAGAGCCCTTGAGTCAGTTCAAGTGGCCATGCGGTTAGCAGCTCAGTGCTTAATCATTGATCCACCAGGGCTCCTTCTATTAAAAGTTGATATATGCATAGAAGTTCCATGCCTAGTTATGTACCCGACAGAATTGTGTACATATGCTTGCAAAAGGGAGTCTCTGGAATGTGTTTCACACTGCTATTCATAATAGCCCCAAACTGGAAACTCTACAACTGCCCTCACAATGGAATATTATATGACAATGTGAATCAGTGATTTACAACTTTGTACAGAAATATGGATACATCTCACATGCATAATATTGAGTGAAAGAAGCCAGTCACAAAAAGATTCCATTTATTCAAAGCACAGAAGTAGAAAAAACTACAAAATTAGAAGTCACTTTTTGGAGGGGTGATTATTAGAAGGGGGCAAGAAGGAGGCTCTGTCTTGATTAGGATGCTGCTTGCATGTGTATAGTCAGTTTGTGAAGATTTATTGGATGTCAGCTGACTTAGTTTTGGATTTGGTTTTATACTTACAGTATGTGCACTTTTCTGTATCTGATACTTGATTAAAATTCTCTTCTTCTCCCACATCTCTAGGATATTCTTTTACTTATCCTTCAGCTTGCTTTTCCTTATCTCCCTATGCTACCTCCCAATTCTTTTTACATTCCTATTATTATTAATACCCCCCTGAGCTTTAGGATGCTATAATCCAGAGGCCCATGGAGACCTGTGATGGAGCAAGCTCTTCTCTGTCCTCCCCTCTTCCCAGCCATGCCCTATACACCTGCACATAGCTCTCTCCATAGCTCCAAACCCTGGCCCCTAAAAGCCACCTTGGGGATTCCTAGATATATCACAGGCCAAGTGGATGGCTCTGTTTGTGCCACAGGACTCTGCAGCCATCCCATCTACCTGACCTGGATGGAATCATAACATGGGATTGCAGAACATTTTCAGAAAAATTTGAAATGTAACTCACAATCCAATTGGACATAAGCAGAATGTGAGAAATTCTTCACAGCAAAAGCAGTAAAATTGTAAGTAAAGAAAGGAATGTAGTGGGATCTATAGATTAAAAGGGATTTATCAGGAATATTAAAACAAATGGGCAAGACTAAACTATCACAATGTCTTAGTCATCTAGTGCTCCGATGACAGAAATCCCACAAGTGGATGGCTTTAACACAGAGAAGTTTATTCTCTCACAGTCCAGTAGGACAAGCCCAAATTCAGGGCTTCAGCTCCAGGGGAATGTTTTCTCTGTCGGCTCTGGAGGAAGGTCCATGTTATCAATCTTCCCTTGATCTGGGAGCTTCTCTGTGCAGAAACCTGAGGTCCAAGGGACGCCCTCTACTCCTGACACTGCTTTCTTGGTGGTATGAGGTTCCCATGTGTCTCTGTTCGTTTCTCTCTTTTATATCTCAAAAGAGATTGGCTTAAGGCAGTATCCAGTCTTGTATACCTCATTGGTATAACTGCCGCTAATCCATCTTATTACATCATAGTGATAGGGTTTACAACACATAAGGAAATCACATCAGGTTACAAAATGGTACACAGGCATACAATACTGGGAATCATAGCCCAGCCAAATTGATACAGACATTTTTGGGGGGACATAATTCAATCCATGACACACACCTAGGCATGTACACTTGGATGTTAAAACTATTTAAAATACACACGGAAGAAAATGATTACTATAAAATCAGGACAATGCTTACATTAGGGGTGTGGTGGGGGAGAGAACTTTGTGATAAGGATGGGGCAGGACACCTGGATAGAGTGTCTAGCATAGGTAAGGAAACTTCTAGTTTCCTGTCTGACGGTAGATCAAGGGTGTTTGCCTTAGAAAAGTTTATTAAACTCTGTATTTTGTGATTTATCTGTGTATTATTTTGCAATATATTAAGGGATATTAATGGTAAAATCATAGCTCTCATACAGATAAAAAATTAACATGTGTCAGATTTTACTTAACTCATTAATTAATTAGAGAACCAGGAAAGTTGTTCAAATTGGTTTGAAGGAGAAATCAAATAATTAAAAATTTATAAAGAGTAAAGGAATATTGAAATGATTTTATAACTTGTTGGAAAACTGACTTTTTCCACAGCAATAAAGGGAAGTCACTTGAACCTATAGGAAACAATTTATTTACCTGTCTACAGACAAGGATTATTTGCGTTACCATTAGTTTTCTACAGATTAACCTTATCTCTGTTACAGAGTTGTGAAATAGCCTAAAGGCAAAGGTGCACATTCCTACAGGATCCAATAATCCTGGAAGTTCCAGCATTCCATTGATAGGACATCCAGTAATCTCTTTTGCTTATTCAGAAGTCTTAAAATTTTCCTTGCAACTATAGAAAGATTTTAAAAGTAAATAAAAATAAACAAAATGTAACTCACAGCATTAACCCTAGTGCCTACACTTAAGCCCTTAGGTAACAGTAATCAGATCCCTCAGGCTTCGGCCTTTAAGTTACAAGAGTCTGGCTCAACTGCTAGTTTGTTAATTATGTAGAGGGGTAAACACAAACATTTACAACGTGACCGTTTTTAATGAGCTATATATTCCTGAATTAGTTAGCTAGTTCTCTTGTTTGTAAGCAATGGCATTTAGCCTGGACTCATGCTTATCTAAACATAAGTAAAGCAATGAAGGGATACTAGGTATCTCAGGTAATTGAAGTCCAGTGACTTGGCTTCTGAGCCAAGAGGTCTCAGGAGCCCTCAGCAGCAGGAGTTCTGACAGACCTTCTTTCTTAGAACACACCCATTAACACAGCTCAGCTTCAAATACTGAATTCTCCCTTCTTCTCCATTCTTGATTGCAGTGTCTTGGGAGACAGAACCTAATTGGTCCGGCTTTGTACAAGGTCACATGACCCACAAAAGGCTCTTGAGGTCCCTCCCCCTTTGGCTGTTTCCAGAGAAAGGTGAAATTTTACGAGTTAGGCAGCTGACAAAGAGTGAAGGATCTGCTGCTGTGTTGATTTGTCATCTCATTCTTCAAAGTCGATCTTAAACCAAAAAAAAAAAAAAAAACCCAAACTCGTTGCCACTGAGTCCATTCTGACTCATAGTGACCCTATAGGACAGAGTAGAACTACCCCATAGAGTTTCTAAAGAGCAGCTGGTGGATTAGAACTGCCGACCTTTTGGTTAGCAGCCGAAGCTCTTAATGACTACACCACCACGGTTTTCAACTAGATCTTAGTTGTAGAGAAAATCAGCATCACTGGTTTGAGACTTTTCCATTTTGTACATGAATATTCTCTTTAAAAAGGAATAAAAAGGGGGAGGGAGCCACAGTTTTCTTGAGTGGACCAACAGTGCTAAACATTGAAGTCTGGTCTGCATCAAAGCTTTCCTAAAGACAGAGAGGTAGATGGAGCAGGCGACTTCACCCTGCCAGCAAAGCCGGTTGTTGTTGTTGTTAGGTGTAGTCGAGACAGTTCCGACTCATAGCGACCCTATGTACAACAGAATGAAACACTGCCTGGTGCTGAGCCATCCTCACAGTTGTTATGCTTGAGCCATTGTTGCAGCCACTGTGTCAATCCATCTTGTTGAGAGTCTTCCTCTTTTTTTCACTGACTCCCTACTTTATCAAGCATACTGTCCTCCTCCAGGGATTCGTCCCTCCCGATGACATGTCCAAAGTAGGTGAGACGAAGTCTCACCATCCCTGCTACTAAGGAGCATTCTGGGTGTACTTCTTCCAAGACAGATTTGTTCGTTCTGGCAGTCCGTGGTATATTCAGTATTTTTCACCACCGCCATGGTTAAAACACATCAATTCTTTTTGGGTCTTCTTTATTCATTGTCCAGCTTTTGCATGCATATGAGGCTGTTGAAAACACCATGGCTTGTGTCAGGCGCACCTTAGTCCTTAAAGTGACATCTTTGCTTTTTAACACCTTGAACAGATCCTTTGCAGCAGATTTGTCAAATGCAATGTGTCATTTAATTTCTTGACTGCTGCTTTCATAGGTGTTGATTGTGGATGCAAGTAAAATGAAGCCAGTAGTTATTCCCAAATCCGCTATACCTTTGATCCTCAAGATTTTCTTAGAATTTCCTAAATAGAACCATCTTTTCATTTACCCAGCAATGGGGCTTTCATTTACCCACTCTCTCTCTCCCGCCTGCTTGCCTCCCTTCCTTCCTTCCTTTCTTTTTGATTTCTTTTCCTCAAGGATTTGAGTGCCTGCATAAACTAGTCAGTGGGCTTAGTGCTGCATATACAAAGATGAAAAAGCCATAAACCTGAACTTCGAGAACCTGCACCCTAAGAATGGATAGGGGCACAAATAGCTGATTACCTGCTAGCTTCCTTTCTTTGTTACTATTAGCTAAAGGCAAAAGGGCTTCCCTTGGGAACACAAGTTCAGAAGAAAATTACTCCTGTCACTGGCCAAAGTGTTTTGTGTGCAGAAGACATCAGATGGCTGTCAGTAGGGAGAGCAACATATAGTATGTTACAAGTTAAAGTAAACAAAGATCATAGGTTTAGCTCAATGCTATCTGGGGTCCCGTGGTTCCTTAATATTTAGGAAGACTGACTCTAATAATACTCATGCCATGGTTTATGGAAGACTCAGTCTCTTCCTGAATGTTTTTTGTTATCTCTGCTCCTGTTAGGTGGCAATGGGAATTTTGGTTCTCTGCCCTGGGATCGGCACAAATGTGGAGCTTAGGCCCTTCTCCTTGATATTCCTTCCAAATGAACTATGTCTTAGTCATTTAGTGCTGCTACGACAGAAATACCACAAGCGGATGGCTTTAACAGAGAGGAGTTTATTTCTTCACAGTAAAGTAGGCTAAAAGTCCAAATTCAGGGCGTCCGCTCCAGGGGAAGGCTTTGTCTGTCAGCCTTCTTCTCTTCAGTGTTCCCCAGGACTAGGAGCTTCTCCACGCAGGGACCCCAGGTCCGAAGGACGTGCTCTGCTCCTCCTGCTGCTTTTCCTGGTGGTATGAGGTCCCCAACTCTCTGCTTGCTTCCCTTTCCTTTTATCTCTTGAGACAGAAAAAGGTGGCGCAGGCCACACCCCAGGGAAACTCCCTTTACATTGGATCAGGGATGTGACCTGGGGAAAGGTGGTGTTACAATCCCATCCTAATCCTCTTTAACATAAAATTACAATCACAAAATGGAGGCCAACCACACAATTCTGGGAATCATGGCCCAGCCAAACTGATACACACATTTTTGGGGGGACATAATTCAAACCATGACAAACTACAAGTGAAGAATTTTCATAGAATGTTTTAAGGGCCATGGAGGAGGGTTACATTAGATACCAGAGAGTGAATAACAAGGGTATACCAGTAAAATTCTATTTAAAACCTTTTTTTTTTTCCTTTTACCTCCAGCATAATCATGCAGCGGAGCCCTGGTGACACAGTGGTTAAGAGGTTGGCTGCTAAGCAAAACGAGTGCAGTTTGAATCCATCAGCTACTCCTTGGAAACCTTATGGGGCAGTTCTTCTACTCTGTCATATGGGGTTGCTATGAGTCAGAATTGACTCGATGGCAGTGGGCTTGGTTTGGGGTTTTTTTAAATCAAGTAGAACCACAGTTTCTTAGTATCTTTCTGGCTTCTCTGTGGGCCAAACTAAAATCCTTTTCTTGTCTCATGGTGAGAATTTTAATCTTTTGTGGTCTTGGTGTGCTAAACCACGGTTGCACACCTTCTACCCCAAAGGTGTTATTTTTAATCAAAGATGTTTTCCTCAGGTAGAGTCCAGGTGCCTCTGTTGGTGATTGTTCACATTCATTACCTAGGACAGCAGTCAAATCAATATTTTGAGATAGTTTTCCTGACTCACGTTTATCTCTCTTCTCTAAAATCGGCAATCACACAGACATCCACAAAAGGAAAGAGAGAAGCTGGGTTTGATTAAATAAGATCTGGTCCAAATTTTCTCAGTGGTTATTAGAATCATAAGATTCAGGAATGAAGTTTAAAACTTTTTGGGGGAAGTGAGAAGCAGAGTTTTATGTGGTTTTCTTCTTCCTGGATTCTCAGGTGTGATTTTGCATCTTTGTACATCTGGTTGCATCTTCTTGAAATACCATCCCAGATGCCCCTCTCTGCCTACAGTCACTTCTGCTCATTCTGTTGGGTTCTTACTCTGTTATTGCCAACCCTCAGAAACCCTGTGCAGTTAGCTAAAGGGGGTTAATCAATGACTTCAGTGATCTCTTCCAGCACTTTATCTAATGAAGCCATTATTTCAATTTGAATTTGTATGATTATCTTTCCTTCTAATCTGTGAATTCTATGAGATGTTCGACTATGCTTGGTTGTAGGTTTGTTCCAATGCAGTGTTTCCCAATGTGAGTGGTAAATAAGATAATGCTATCAGATCAACAGAAAGTTGTATTGGTTCATATGTGAGTTTGCCAAGCATGTCAATGTTTTGAATGATCAGATGCAGGCTTTCTTACAACTAAAGAGGAAAATTTACTAATACATAAAAGCCTTAAGAAAAAAGCTAAAATTCCTGCAGATGTACCTTCTTTTCATGTGAAAAATGGTTTATTTAGTAGCTTCAGACACTTCCACTTTTACTCCTGTGTTAAGCAATCGGGAGAGACTGCAAGCACAAAGGAAAATACTGCGGAGACATCTCCTGTGCCAGCGCGTGCGTTAGCGCGCGCGCTAAAGGTGGACAGAGAAGGGTACCCAACTCCCCTTTCAGGACAGGTTTCCTTTTGATGAAATTTGTTCCTAGGAGAAGCAAATGTCTTCAAGGACTTCTGTCTTCAAAAAGAAGCACAAGCCCCAAGGCTTGCAAAATATGGTAGGTTCCAATTATTGTAGAGATTTAGTTGTGTTAGTATTTTTGTTAATTTGTGTGTGTGTGTGTTAGAGTTCTAGTTCCAAAGTTTTACAGGTTTTTATTGGCTAGCCCCAACCCCATTTTTGTCATAACACCTATTATTTTTCACATGTAGGATGGAAGGTTATTATAGCAGAAATGCGTGAAACTGCAATGCATAGCAAAAAAATTCTCAAAAATACTTGTTAAATGGAGGAAGGATTCGTAACTCTCTGAGTTCAGTGTTGCCAGAACGTTTTGCCTGAGTGCCTCTTAATTATACCTGAGGTCACCTTCTTTCGCATTCCTGAAGAATTATCTATCTCAACAGTCCCAACTCCTTTGTGCAATAAACCATCTATGTTCCTCATTATGTCTTATTTATTCTTCTCCCAATACAGACTCATTATTACCTGTCTATCTGTGTTTCCTAGCAGACCGTACTTCCTGCGGGGCCACGTATCTTGTACACACTCCACAAATGCAAGTGGTTGGTTGAGTGAATCAAATTGAATGGATGTTTGTATCACTTTTTACCCTAGAATATTTCATTTCTCTTGGAAAAAATTGCAACTCATTGCGACCCTACAGGACGGAGCTGAACTGCCCCATAGAGTTTCCAAAGAGCGGCTGGTGGATTCAAACTGCTGGCCTTTTGGCTAGCAGCCAAACTCTTAACCACCGTGCCACTAGGGCTATAGGGTCACTATGAGTCGAAATCAACTTGATGGCAATGACTTTTTTTTGTGGGGGGGGAGGTAGATAGAAATGTGGCAGGATTTATCGATCAGCAACCACCTGTGGTCCCAAAAGGACGCGGCTTCCAATAATGTCTAGCATTTATTTGGCAATCAATATGGGCTAATGTATTAATATAATGCTCACAACCGCCATATAAAGGAATTACTTTCATTATCTCCATTTTATAGATGAGGAAACTGAAATGGAGAGAGATTGCATAAACTGCCCAAGGTCAAACAGCTAATAATTGGGAGAGCTGAAGTTTATACCCAGGCATTCTGACTTTAAAGCCCATGTTCTATGATATATACCTCCAAATTACAGCCATATTATTTCAGTGTCAGTATTACGCTCTGTGTGTGTGAATGTGTGTGTGTGTGCATGTGAGCACGTGTACTAGTGCGTGTGTACGAGAGTGTGTGAGGGTGTATGAAGGTGTGAGTGTGTGTGTATGTGAGTGTGTGCATGGGACTTAAACTTTAATCAACCATATATAGACCTCCAGACTCATTTTGTCTTCTCTAGACTTGTAGTTTGTCATCCTTAAATAGCATAACCACCTGAACCGCTCCATCTTTCTAGTGCTTAAAAACCCCTGACTTCTCTGCCCCTCTGCACTTCTCCCCCTCCCCAACAACCATTCTGTGAAAGTCTTGCTTGCTGTGTATTCTCTTCCCTGTGTGTTCTCTTACTCAGCCATTTCTTCTTTTGTTGAAGCTCTGGTGAACTTTGGTTTATTCTTTGACAGTATATAGTGCTGTGAGAGAATATTCCAGAAGGCCATTTACTACCATTAGATTCCAAACTCCAGATTTGGAAACTCTGCATTCTTTCAATCTAGGTCAAATAAGATAAATCCGTTTTGTTTCTGAAATATCATAAACCCACATAGATTAAGGTTGAGGGATGACTGTGTAAATTAGTGACAAGATGACATAAATAATATGTTAAATAATGCAGAGTCTACGTTCGGTCTAGGAGTAATAAGAAGCAGGTAGCAAGATTTTACCTAATGAAAGCTGACATGTAGCATCTGTACTAGTCAGGATTTAGGAGGGATGAGAATCAAGATCAGCACAGAGTCTGAGGTATGAAGAGGTATGTGGTCAGGTATACTGCCATTCTCCAAAATTTTTACCACTTCTGACACCAGCCATCTTCCCTATGGTACCCTCTGCTTCCTTACTGGGTTCCATAATTCTTTGTAATGCCCACATAGAGCTCACAGACCATACTCATGATTATGTGGTTTATTAGGGAAGTAACAGGCTATAACTTGGGATCAGGATCAACTTGGAGGTAACAGGATACAACTCAGAAGGCAGGATAAAGTTCTTCAATCAGAACAGCTTCCAATCAAGACAGCTCTCAGCTTCGTCTGGGCTGTGCCTGCAGGCAATCCTTCTTTTGGACACACCTGCTGGCAAGCCTTCTGTCGGCTGTGCCTACCACTGGGCCTTCTCTAGGCCTCTGCCCTGCCCAGCTCTTCAACTCCATAGACAAGAGCCCGGAGGCACCCTACTCTACCAGCAAGCCTCCTGCCCGAAGGTGCTCAGCCCTCTTTGCTCTGTAGGCCTGCAAGCCCCCTGCAGCTGTGTCATGCTGGTCTCCTTGTTCCCGCTACTCATGCTGCTGCTGCTTGTACTCCTGTGCCCTCTTGTGCTGTCTCCTGTTGTCTCTCACCATCTTCCATGTTACAGCCCTCTCTCTCCTGTGTCTAGACAGTTCTCAGTGCAGGGACCTTGAGTCCAAAGAATGTGCTTTGCTCCAGGCTCTTCCCGATGGTAGTGAGGTCCCCTTCAACCTCTGTGGGATTGGCCCTTATGCAAGGAAACCCCTTGTCAATTTCAAGGTATGCTCTCCCACCAGGACCATAAAGTAATCAATCCCATCGGAAGACAATACGTCACTCAATTTGTATAGTCATTGAACAATTCCCGCAAGGTTACTTAGTCCTCTTGGGTGGCTTTACACACCCTATTTGCACAGTACCATATTTTTACACAAATAACGCATGTTGTTATACATTTTTTTTGACAACTGTACTCTCCCCCCTCGATATTTTCGTAAGCGTGCTATGCGAATTATTTTTACAGCAACATATAACACACACATTATTTGCATAAAAATTCATTAGATTGACCAATCCCTGCAAGGTGTGTAAAACAGTCCAATCACAGGGCAGGTTGCAGCTCAACCAATTATTTTTGACAGAATTATAAACCCAAGGCCAGAAGAAACCCACTGCACCGCAGAAGCCCTTCAGGAGCCTGTTTTAAAAGATAAAGAAGGACTCAGATTTAGTTTACCACTGATTTATAAATGATTTCTTCTTCAGAGGTTGGTGGTGCTGGGACTATTTCAAAATAGGTTCTCTTATGTAAGCTAAAACATCCCCTTTGGCCCCCCTGCCAAATTATCTGGGTTATTCCAAATATTTGGAGAGCCAACTTTTTATGCATGAGCTTCCATTTAATTGCTTTCCAAATAATTGCAAATTCAGTATTTGGGGGCCTGTGTTGTTAAGTTGGAGTTTGTGTGTGAGTTTATGAGAGTGGGGCAAATGTGCAAAAACACATAGGTGTGCAGTGTAGATTTCTACGTTTTGTATGGAAGTATTAAAAAGAAGAAACCTGGGGAAACAACACGCTTCGGTAACTCCCCTCTGCACATTTTAGGGAGGTTATTTTTTACATATATGTCTTTTCTGTAGATCTGAAGTGATTGTCTCATGATGAGTACTCAGTCCATGTTTTTTGAATGGCTTGACTGAATAAGTGAGGAAGGAAGACGGAGAATAGGGACAAGTCAGTATAATCTATGATTTGGCAGGAAACAAAAAAGAACTTTAGAGATTTTGTTCTCTAATTTGCGCAACGGTTAAGCTTTTAGCTGCTCACTGAAAGGTCGGCGGTTTAAACCCACCATCCGCTCCATGGGAGAAAGATGTGGCAGTCTGCTTCTGTAAAGGTATATAGCCTTGGAAACCCTATGGGGGAGTTCTGCTCCGTCACAATGGGTTGCTAAGAGTTGGAATTGACTCAAAAACTACGGGTTTTTAATTTGGGTTGTAGAAGGAAATGGTGCCCTTTCCGATTTGTTACTCTTTGAAGCTGATATTTCAGAGATTATTTTCCCCTTTATCTTGGATAGTTTATAAATGAATATTCCCAAAGCAACTCTTAAAATCAAAATAAAAAATACGCCACTTGAAAATTGATTTGTCACCAGGGCTTTTTAGCCTAAGTATTTTTCAACTCTGATAATTACTTGATTTTAATATCCTATGCTGAAAGTTAGGAGCCCTGGTGGCACAGTGGTTAAGCGTTCAGCTGCTAACCAGAAGGTTGACAGTTTGAATCCACCAGCTGCTCCTTGGAAACCCTATGGGGTAGTTCTGCTCTGTCCTATAGGGTCACTATGAGTAGGGATCGACTCAGCACAACAGGTTTGGTGGTTTTTTTTTTTTTTTTGGTTTTATGCTGAAAGTTAGGAATATGCAAATAATATAGTTGGAAGAATGAACATGGAGAGTGTGTCTCTTGGGGGAAATATTCAGCGGCATCTCTCCTGGATCGAGTTCATTACTTCTGGTTATACTTATATACCTCAATTGTAGCATTTGGATTGAGCTGGGAAAGGAGAAAAACAATGTTCATGCTGAGTCAGCTGATCATCAGGTGCTATGCTGCCTTGTCTGCGTGGATCTGTTTTAATCTTCATGGCAGTTGTGAGAGGTATATTTCTTCCTGGTTTTGCAGATGAGGACATGGAGGTAAAGAGAGGGTAGGGAACTTGCCACATCCATAATTAACTTAAAGTTTTTATGGCTGTTTCAAACTTCTTCCACTGTAGCAGTGGTTCTCAAACTTGAGCAGGCATTAGAGTTATCTGGTGGTGGTTGTTAGTTGCCTTTGCATTGATTCTGACTCATGGTGACCCCATGTGTGCAGAGTAAAACTGCTCCATAGAGTCTTCAAGGTTGTGACCTTTTGAAAGCAGATTGCCAGGCCCATCTTCCGAGGCACCTATGGGTGCATTAGAACTGACAACTTTTGGCTAGTAGTTAAGTGCTTGACTGTTTGTGCCACTCAGGGAGCCTGAATCATCTGAAGGGCTTATTAAATATAGACAGCTGGTTCCCATCCCCGGAGTTTCTGACACAGTGGGGCTGGGGTGGTGCCTGAGAATTTGCATTTGTAACAACTTCTCAGATAATGTTGATGCAACTGGTCCTGGGACCACACTTTGAGAACCAGTGCACTGTATCATACTATACCAAGCAAAAACCAAACCCGTTGCCACTGAATTGATTCCAACTCATTGTGACCCTATAGGACAGAGTAGAACTGCTCCCATAGGATGGTAGATTCAAACAGCTGACCCTTTGGTTAACAGCTGAGCTCTTAACCACTACGCCACCAGGGCTCCATACCGTACTTCAGGATCTCTAAAACCATTTCAGTTGTGCCTGTCAACAAAGACTGAGTAAGTATTCAGTGTCTGAGTGAAATCTGGAAACACTGTGGCCTGTTGTGCTTCATGCTCCTTAAATGTGGGTACACGTACCCATAGGGAATGAGGCGGTTTGCCTGGGTGTTCTCATAGTACCAGGGTAAACATGGTGCATCTTCAAGAAGTGTTGGTTTTCCTTGATGGGAAATAGTTTAACACACTATTTCTATATTAAAAGAAACACACAGCTACGTTGTGGAGTACAATACAAATTCCCATGAATTTCTTAAGATAAAGCTCTAGATGTCAAAGGACTTTTGCCATTATGGTAGACTGCTTTAGGCTGTGCTTCACGTCTCAGAGGGTACACGTTCTGTCTCCCCTGGCAGTAAGTATATTTAGCTGGAGGAAAAAAAAAAAGTGTTATTTTACATTGATATTAAATACTTTGTCTTGGGCTGAGAGTTTCTATCTCTGGATTCAGATTCCAGTCTCCTCCCTGACCTTATAGTGACCATTCCTCACGGCCTACCCTCAGGATCAGGTACGTGAACCTCTTTCTGAGAACTTAACGGAACCTCCAGCATTAGAGATGATATTGGCTTGTAACACTGATTGCTAGAAACGTCTTTTCTTTTTTCTTTTTTTTTAAATTGTTTCTTAAGGAAATTAAATACACTTTATGCCTTTGTCTTCAAGGAAGATTGGAATCCAAAGTCAGTTTTGGGGCATTTCTTTCTTCACTGGGGACCCTAGAAAAATGTGGGATTGATTGCACATGTGTGTGTGTATCCACACATGCACACATACACACACACACTTCAGGGCAAATAGACATAGTCTTTGGTATATACTGGTTCCTAAGTCAAGTGCTTATTGTCCAAGACTGTATTGTTTATTTGAAGTGAGTGACTCTATTCTTTTTACAACAAGCCTGAGCATGGGGCCTTGTCTTTAGATTCTCAGCGTGTGGCTCTGCTTACAGCACTGGCGTTCACTCACCTCCTCCTGTAAGTCATCTCTCTGCTCTAGATCATGGGTCTGCACGCTATGGCTGTGGAGCACATCTAGCCCACAACCTGTTGTTGTATGGCCCACAGGCCAAGAATGGTTTTCAAGTTGTGAGTTGTTGAAAAAAAAATTAAACAAAAATATTTTCTGACATGAAAATTATAAGAAATTCAAATTTCAGCATATGTAAATAAAGTTCTATTGGAATACAACCACTCATTCATTTACTCATTGTCTGTGGTGGTTTTCACAATACAGCGGCACAGTGAATAGTTGTGACAGAGACTGTATAGCCCACAAAGTCACAAATACTTACTACTGGGTTTTTATAGAAAAAGTTTGCAGACTCCTACCCTAGACTCTTTACAGGAGGCAGGTGCATTTTTGCCATTAGAGCACCTGTCTGTCTTAGAGAAAGTGACCTTTTCTTTCCAAGATCAGACAGGCACCACTCACAGTATGTTGTTGTTTTGTAGTTAGGTGCTGTCGAGTCAGTTCCGACTCGTAACGACCCTATGTACAACACAGTGAAACACTGCCGGGTCCTGCACCATCCTCACAATCGTTGTTATGCTTGAACCCATTGTTGCAGTCACTCTGTCAGGCCGTCTCATTGAGGATCTTCCTCTTTTTTGCTGACCCTCTAATTTACCAAGAATGAGGTCCTTCTCCAGGGTCTGGTCCCTCCTGATCACATGTCCAAAGTATGTGAGGCGTAGTCTCGCCGTCCTTGCTTCTAAGGAGTATTCTGGTTGTACTTCTTCCAATACAAGATGTGTTCGTTCTTTTAGTAGTCCATGGTATGTTCAATAGTCTTCGCCAACATCACAATTCAGAGATGTCGGTTCTTGTTCAGCCTCCCTTATTCATTGTCCAGCTTTCACATGCATATGAGGCTATTGAAAACAACATGGCTTTGGTCAGGTACATCTTAGTCTTCAAGGTGACATCTTTGCTTTTCAACACTTGAAGGAGGTCTTTTGCAGCAGATCTGCCCAATGCAATGCATCCTTTGGTTTCTTGACTGCTGCTTCCACGAGTGTTGATTGTGGATCCAAGTAAAATAAAATCCTTGACAACGTCAATATTTTCTCCATTTATCATGATGTTGCTTATTTGTCCAGTAGTGAGGATTTTTGTTTTCTTTATGTTGAAGTATAATCCATACTGAAGGCTATAGCCTTTCATTTTCATCATAAGTGCTTCAAGTCCTCTTTACTTTCAATAAGCAAGGTTGTATCATCTGCGTATCTCAGGTTGTTAATGAATCTTCCTTCAATCCTGATATCGAATTCTTCTTCATATAGTCCAGCTTCTTGGATTATTTGCTCAGCATACAGATTGAATAGATATGGTGAAAGGATACAACCCTGACACACACCTTTCCTAACTTTAAACCACGCAGTATCCCCTTGTTCTGTTTAAATGAGTGCCTCTTGATCTATGTACATGTTGCTCATGAGCACAATTAAGTGTTGTGGAATTCCCATTCTTCATGATGTTATCTATAATTTGTTCTGATCCACACAGTTGAATGTGTTTGCATAGTCAATAAAACACAGGTAAACGTCTTTCTGGTATTCTCTGCTTTCAGCCAGGACCCATCTAATATCAGCGATGATATCCCTGGTTCCACATCCTCTTCTGAATCTGTCTTGAATTTCTGGCAGTTCCCTGCCAATATACTGCTGCAACCGCTTTTGAATGATCTTCAGCAAAATTTTACTTGCATGTGATATTAATGATATTGTTAGATAATTTCCACGTTAGGTGCCATCAAATCGATTCCAACTCATAGCGACCCTACGCACAACAGAATGAAAGACTGCATGGTCCTGTGCCATTCTCATGATGGTTCCTGTTTGAGTCCATTGTTGAAGCCACTGTCAATCCATCTTGTTGAAGGTCTTACTGATAAGATGAAGTCTCACCATCCTGGCTTCTAAGCAGCATTCTAGGTGTACTTCTTCCAAGACAGATTTGTTCATTCTTCCAGCAGTCCATGGTATATTTAATATTCTTTGCCAACATCATAATTCAAAGGTGTCAGTTATTCTTTGGTCTTCCTGGAAGTATAGATTCTCTTATTTGCCTCTTCTCTCCCCGAGGAAAATAGTGGTAACATGCTGGTAAATGGTAATTGTCTAAAGGCCTAACAACACTTTGTCACAAATACAGCATTAATGAGTCCTTAGAGTGTTTAAGCTCAGAACTCAAGGGCTTTTTGAGATGAGGAAAGGAAAAGTACCTGTTATCCATTCCTATGCCAGTAGATAAAAATCTCTTACTAAATATGTCAGTACATTTTCTTTCCCAATTCTTAAAGCTTTGGAAGGAATAGCTCTGAGAAAATAGGGATGTAAATGTGGTTGGCCTTATCCCATTGATACATCGATGTACAGCAGATAAAGAAACTTGTGAGTGCCCCTGGTTGATGAAGTTGGTAGTGGCTTTTGACTTTTTCTTTCTCTAAGCAGAAATTCACTCAACTCACTCATTCATTCATTCACTCACTCACTTATAACTCCATTCTCCTCAGAAAACAGAGCCTGAGTGAGGACTCCCATGCAGCTAGTTTATTTTGAAAAGTGATCCAGGAAATAGGAGTGGGGGACTAGGGAAGGAAAGACAGAAACAGAGGAAAAGCCAAGGCAGGAGTGTGTTTCCCCTTCTCCTCCCCTCCCCCTTTCTCTTCTTCCCCTACCCCTTCCAACCTCTCCAACTCCCCCTTCTTTCTCCTTCTTCCTCCCCTCTCCTCTTTTTTTCAAAGCTGTAACAGAGCCTTGGTGGCAAAGTGGTTAAAAGCTCAGGCTGGTAACCAAAAGGTCAGCTATTCAAATCCACCAGGCGCTCCTTGGAAACCCTACGGGGCAGTTCTACTCTGTTCTATAGGGTTGCTGTGAGTCAGAATTGACTCAACAGCACATAACGACAGTGTAACAGCTTTATTGAGATATATTTGTATACTATACAATTTATTCATTTAAAGCATACAGTTCAGTAGTTTTTGGTATATTCAGAGTTGTGCAACCATGACCACAAACAATTTTTAGAACGTTTTTATCATGCCACAAAGAACCCATTTGCATCATTAGTTGCTTTCCAATTTCCCTCCAGCCGCCTGCAAGCTCCTGGAAACTAGTATGCTCTAGTCTAGTACTAGTCTCTGTGGATTTGCCTCTTGTAGACATTTCATATAAGTGAGATCATACAATACAAAATTTTTTGTGACTGGCTATTTTCATGGTTCATCCTAATTTTAGATGTTACAGTACTTCATTTCTCTTTGTTGCCAAATAATATTCCCTTGTATGAATATGCTACATTTTATTTATCTCTTTATCAGTTGGTAGATCTTTGGGAATACGTTTTCACTTTTTGGCCACTCTGAGTACTGCTGTTATGAGCATTTGTGTACAAGTTTTTGTGTGTATGTATGTTTTCATTTCTTTTGGATATATAACTAGGAGTGGAATTTCTGGGTTATATGGTAACTCTGTGTTTCACTTCTTGAGGAACTGCCAGACTGTTTCCTAAAATGATCCCACTATTTTACATTCCCACCTGCAGTGTTAAGAGTTCCAATTTTTCTGTATCCTCTCTAGCACTTGTTATTGTCTGTCTCTCTTTTTCTGGCAATCCGAGTGGATGTGAAGTGGTATCTCATTATGATTTTGATTTGCATTTCTGTAATCGTTAATGATGCTGGGCATCCTTTCACATTCTTATTGGCTATTTGTATATTTTCTTTGGAGATATGTGTATTCATATCCTTTGTCCATTTTTAAATTGAGTTATTTGTGTTTTTGTTACTGATTTGTAAAAGTGCTTTATGTATTGTATATACAAGTCCTTTATCAGATATATGATTTGCAAATATTTGCTCCCATTTTGTGAGTTATCTTTTCACTTTCTTTTGAAGCATAAAATTTTTTAATTTTGATGAAAGCTGATTTATCTCTTTTTTTATCCTGCCACTTTTGCTTTTGGTGTTATGAATCTAGAAGGCTTTACCTAACCCAAGGTCTTGAAGATTTACTCCTATATTTTCTTCTAAGAGTTTTATAATTTTAACTCTTATACTTAGGTCTATATCCATTTACAGTTAATTTTGTATATGATTTGAGGAAGGGTTCCAACTTCATTCTTTTGCATGTGGATATACAGTTGTCCCAGAGCTATTTGTTATGAAGGCTGTTCTTTCCCCATTGAACTGCTTTGGCACCTTTGTTGAAAATCAGTTCACTGTAAATGTGAATTTACAGTGTGAAATGTGAATCTGAGAATGAGGCATTAGTACATTTCAGGAGCTGTAGGAGTCTGGGCTGTCTCTTTATGTAAGTTACTTGTGCCTTTGAGATGTGCTTAGGCGTGATCCTTACTGTACCATTTCCATCATATAATGGGTCACTGCTGCAGCCATCTTGATGGATTTTATGATAGCAGCTCAGGCTTTTAATTACTTGGTGTCTTGTGGTCAGGCTCTTAGACTCTACTAAGTCTCCTTAGCACTCCAGGAACTGCTTTTCAAATGGTGAATTGTTTTCTCTTGCAGAGGCATGACCTTGTTCTAGAACCCCAGGGAACTGCACTTGACTCTTCTATAGAAGCTTGTCAGGGACAATTCCCTGCCTTCTTATTCAACATGGATCCTTCTAGCACCATTGAATCTCTGGGTCATATCACTTAAGTGGCAGGATGCTTGCACAGCATCCTCAAACTGCTGCAGAATCTTTCCTGAGCACCACTGAAAACTGACAGCCTCCTGAGTCACCGGATAAATGGCTCAGAGCACTATTCCCCGCTGTTGTCTATGCTGCCCCTAAAATTCAACAAGACCCAGCAAATGCTGTATGTCTTTCTTAGAGCTATGAGTGTACAAGGTGCAACAAGTTATCCTTGTCTTAGGAGAGGCTATCCTGACATCCTGTAGACTACGAGATATCTATCCTGCTCCTAGGAATACCATGGTCTGTTAACTATAGTCACAGATCTTTGGAGGTCAAGATATCCTGGTTGCCAAAGTGAATGTCTTGACCTTCACTTTGCATGTGGATACACAGTTATCCCAGAACTATTTGTTGAAAATAGTTCACAACAATTTCCATCTTGTCCTTGTCTCTTATCTAATGTCACATAATCTCTGCCGTTGTGGAATACCATCATCCTTACTGAAACTTTAAATCCCAGTTCTATGTCAGTATCTATATGTCAGTATCTCCTACTGTTAACTCCATTTGACAGAGTGTAGCATTAGGGGGTTTCTCAAAGATGCTGTTGTTACTCTGACTAGTGTAACTTCAGGACCACATCTGAACCTATCTGTGCCTGAATGTATCTTTATGTCCGTCTTGGGTAATCATAAACTCTTTGAATCTTCTGCTAAAACATCTATAAGCCACTGGGAAACAGGTGGTGGGGATCATAGCTGCATCCCACCTCCCCAGTATGCCATACCGTGGTTTCCTCATACCCTGATGATGCAGGATACGAGGGAACCTCCTGCTTTCAGAAATATTCTCAGACTAGAAACAAGTCAAGTCATGTACTCTCAGAATTACCCACAGTTTTAAGAGGACTCTTCTCATGTACTTCTTTTCCTTTGGGACTAAATTCAAAAGGGATGAAAACAACCCTTTGCCATCGAGGCGATTCCAACTCATGGCGACCCCATATGTTTCAGAGTAGAACTGTGCTCCATAGGGTTTCCAATACCTGTAGTCTTACAGAAGCAGATCGCCAGGTCTTTCTGAGAGGGACACCAATTCCTTACTATTCCTTGATCTTATTCTGCTGAGACTCTGGCTGTTCTCTTCCTCAGTTCCGAATTCACCTCTCATCTGGGCTGTGTGTGGAGGCATGGTAGCTGTTAACTAGTGCTCGCTAATACCTGGTTCTCTTCTCCTTCTGAGCATACAAGAAATGGAGTTTTCCAGCCTCTGTGCAGTTAGACAGACTTGTTTGACTAGTTCCAGCCAATTGTCTGTGGACAGATATGAGGTATCTCACATTTGGGCTAAGGCAGTGAAAATCCCCTTTGCCGCTCTCCATCTTTCTCTTTCTCTGCCTTGACAACCATGGAAGCTGTGTGTTCCAGATGGCACCATTACAAGATGGAAGCAAACGGAGCCTTGAGTCAACACTTGGAAGGGTGCTGCCTTGGAGAGCCAGTGGGACCCCAGAGAACTCTGAGGAAGAAACAATATGTTTTAAGTCATGGAGCTCTGGAGGTTGATTTATTACTGTAGCACAGCATATCCTAGTCGAAGACACAAAGAAAGCACTTCTTGATGGCGTATACTCCCTAATTCTTTTAGTTACCATCAACGCTATTCTGAATCATGGTGACCTCATGTGTGCAGAATAGGACTATTCCATAGGTTTGTCAAGGCTGTGACCTTTTGGAAGCAGATTGCCAGGCCTTTCTTCCAAGGTGACTTTGGGTACGTTCTGACAAAATCATTTTAATTTTCCTAACACAGATTTCTGACTTTCATGAAAGTTGGGGTAAAGCACACAGGCAGTTTGTCCTTTTGAACTTTGAGCCTTGAAAAAACTGGTTCCTAAAAGCCACCTCTGAGTGGAATAATGGTCCATATAAACTAGTAAGACCGTTTGCCTTAGGCATTGTAACCTTTTGAAGAATTCAGTCGGTTTCGGGAAGCAGACTCCAAAGGTCAGACCGGGGGCTATGTTTAGGGTAAATTGATAATTATTTTAATTGTTCCTCAAGACAATGCTGTATGAAAATCCTTCCTGGCCACAAGTTTATCTGTTCTGTTCCCTTTCTTCCCTGGCAATGCCAGTAAGATTTGGTATAAGAATTTTGGAAGTTCTGCTCATCTTCAGAACATTTCTGACACTCCAGTCCAAATGTTACCCCAATTTACAAATCATGTATTCAGTAAACTTGTAATCAGTTTCTATTATTGCCTTACTAGTGATTTTTGTTTTAACAGTTTGAACCACCAACCTTCCAGCTAGTAGTGGAGCACTTAACCATTTCTGTCACCCAGGGACACGGCCCTTTAGATGCAGAAGAGTTAGAGTTGCTATGAGTCGAAATCGACTTGACAGCAAGCTGTATAGGAGAAGTCACAGGGGAATAAGACACATCTGTTTAGTCTCCGTTAATTGTTTTCCATAAATGAATACTTCATATGTCATCCTGCTTTCCCATGTTCTTTCTTCCCATCTCCTGCATAGAGGGTGATTTTCATAGTTTTTGTAGCTGTATTTAAACAATAGTCAGGGCGAGATTACCCAATAAGCATGGTATGCCTGGGCCCAATTTTGCCTTTCCACCAACCTGCGGTGCAAAATTTCACCTGTTCCCCCACCACGTCAAAGGTATGATGAAACCCGTGTGAAATGACTCACCACAGATTAGCAGGGAAATGCAGTTAAACCCAGGTATACCTCGTTCAATACAAGCTGGTGCGTCAATGCTTACTGGTTACTCCACCTCTGACAACAGACAATGTTTTGCATATTGCTTCCCCTCTCTGCCATGTCATCACAGAGTCTTCATAAAGATTCTTTTATTAGCTGCACAATATTTCCATCCAAAGGCTGATGTACTCGAATTTTGAAGGTATTCTTTTCACGCAAGTCATTATTTTATGTATAATTTTGTTTGCTAATGGAAAGTCTTTCTACCATTTACATTGGATAAAGTAGTGCCTCTGTTAAATTATCAGCCTTTGAAAATACACCTTTGTTTTTAATTTGAAATTAATGTTATGTTCAGATTCATTAAGCAATTTTATCTTTAGTTCATCAAAACACAACATTTTCCGTGCTTGCTCTAGCTTTGGGTTTCAGCTAGCTTTATTTATGTGTTGCTCCAGTGTACACAAAGATTCCCAAAGAATGAACTGTGTTGAACAAATAACAAAAAGTTCCTACCCTAAGGAGCTTGGAGTCTGCAGACAAGTCACCTAATACTGGAATAAAGAACAAGTACTGTGTGTGGGTTGAGATTGTTGTTTCTGGAAAGATCACCTGCAAAAGCATGTTTTTAGCCTAGTGACATACAATTGATGCACCGTCACGATGATTTATCATGTAAAGTGAGACATTTAACAATGAAACAGGCCATTAGGAAGCCACCAGTGAGTCAGTGCAGTGGACATTTCCGCTTTAAGGATGGCTTTAACCTCGTAGCAGAGAGTGACAAGCAAAGAAATGGCTTACCCTTTAGGAGATCTCTGCGTGGCTTAGGCTAAGCTATTTTTTAATGCTTTTATGTGCTCCCTGAAGGGATCACAAGAGGACAGAGAAACAAATATGGTCAGCTTTCCATCACCGCTAGTGACACGACCATCTCCAATTTTAGCCCTTCAAGAGATCTCTGGGATTGTATTTCTCAAATGGTCATTTATTACAAGCTTAAGGCTCTTCTGACAAATAAACTGGGAGGTTCTGTCTTATTCCTCATGGGGCCAACGGTGTGAGCCCGGAAGGTGTGGGTGGGGAGGAGGTGCAGGAGTTCAGGTCTGTGATTCAACGTCTGAGTAATGAACTGACAGGATGGAAGGCAACTTCATTACGTGTGGTGCGGTGGAGCCATCCATCTCCAGGAATTGAAAGCACAGTGAGAAGGTGGGATGTGTAGAATGGGAAAAGGAGTGACGGGAAGTCTTGGGAGTTACCTAGTCCCTGGATGGTAACTTGCTTGGCTGCTGACCGAGATTCAAGTCTACCTAGAGGCACCTTGGAAGAAAGGTCTAGTGACCTACTTCTGAAAAATCAGCCATTGAAAACCTTATGGAGCACAGTTCTACTGTGACACACATGGGGCCGCCGTGAGTCAGAATGGACCTTGATGACAGCTGGTGCTGCTTTTGAGAGTTATAGCAATTATAGTCGCATCCTGGGCTCAGCTACGACTAGCTGAGAGATTTAGGGGACAGGTTACTGAACTTCTCTAGACCTCAATTTCACATCAGTAAAATGGTGATAAGAATAGTGCCTTCCGGAAAGGGTATTTTAAATATTCCATGGAGTCCCTGGGTGTGGTGCAAACAGTGAATGGGCTTGGATGCTAACCAAAAGGCTGGAGATTTGAGTCCACCCAGAGGTCCCTTGGAAGAAAGGCCTGGCCATCTATTTCTAAAAAATTAGCCATTGAAAACCCTATGGAGCATGGTTCTACTGTGACACACATAGGGTTGCCATGAGTCTGAATTAACTCAATGGCAACTCGTTAAATACATCTTATAAAATAATTTGGGTATAGTGCTGAGTGTAATGCCTGATAACAGCCATTCACTTCAGTGACCTCCTGCTAAGTGCTTTATATATTATCACATAAAATGCTCCATTTTTAATCTAACAAGTCCCTGCGGGGTATCACTCCTACTTCTGGAGAGAGAAATGATACAAAGTGAAGTTCAGTGGCTTGCCCAGGGACACGCAGGAAGCCAGTAGGGTAGCCTAGATTCAATCTCAGTTATTTTATCTATAACACTGACCCTGTTTGTACTATGCCATACTGCACAAAGGATGAATAAACATTCATGTCACCAGGCAGGGAACATTAGCTCAAGAGGGAAGTTGAAGTAAAATAAATAAATAAATAAAACTTTCTTATGACCCTGTGGGTTGTGGAATACAGTGTCGTTGTTGTTGTTGTTATGTACCATTGAGTCCGCTCTGACTCACAGAGACCCTATGTACGACGGAATGGAACGCTGCCCAAGTCCTGTGCCACCCTCACAATTGTTGTTATGTTTGAGCCCGTTGTTGCAACCACTGGGTCAGTCCATCTCATTGAGGGCCTTCCTCTTTTTGGCTGACCCTCTACCAAGCATGATGTCTGTCTCCAAGGACTGGTCTCTCCTGATAACATGTCCAAAGTACGTGAGACGAAGTCTCGCCATCCTTGCTTCTAAGGAGCATTCTGGCTGTACTTCTTCCAAGACAGATTTGTTCATTCTTCTGGCAGTCCACGGTATATTCAATATTCTTTGCCAACTCCATAATTCAAAGGCATCAATTCTTCTTTGGTCTTCCTTATTCGTTGTCCAGGTTTCGCACGCATTGGGATACAGTAGGATATGTATTCAGTGTCTGGACCACTTGAATTGATGACAACCTTGGAGGATGATTTAGAGGAGTAACTGAGAGGGTGTATTTTAATGTGTAAGGAGGGATGGTAAAAATATTTATCTTGTCTCCCTCAGGTATGGTGAGAAGGTCAGCTGAGGCAATGCATATGCAGATCTTAAAATGCTGCTCTGGTGGTGCAGTGGTTAAGCATTTGGCTGCTAAGCGAAAAGTCAGCGATTCGAACCCACCAGCTGCACTGTGGGGGAAAGATGTGGCAGTCAGCTTCCTTGGAAACCCTATGGGGTGGTTCTACTTTGTCTTATAGGGTCCCCACGTGTCTGTCAGTTTGTCGTACTGTGGGGGCTTGTGTGTTGCTGTGACGCTGGAAGCTGTGCCATCGGTGTTCAAATACCAGCAGGGTTACCCATGGCGGACAGGTTTCAGCTGAGCTTACAGACTGATACAGACTAGGTAGAAGGACCCAGCGATCTACTTCTGAAAAGAAGTAGCCAGTAAAAACCTTATGAATAGCAGTAGAACATTGTCTGATATAGTGCCGGAAGATGAGCCTCCCAGTTGGAAGACACTCAAAAGACTACTAGGGAAGAGCTGCCTCTTCAAAGTAGAGTCAACCTTAATGACGTGGGTGGAGTGAAGTTTTTGCTGATGTGGCATGACTCAAAATGAGAAGAAACAGTTGCAAACATCCATCAATAATTGGAATGTGAAATGTACGAAGTCTGAATCTAGGAAAATTGGAAATCATCAAAAATGAAATGGAACACATAAACATCCATATCCTAGGCATTAGTGAGCTGAAATGGACTGGTATTGGCCATTTTGAATCAGACAGTCATGTGGTCTACTCTGCCGGGAATGACAACTTGAAGAGGAATGGCATTGCATTTGTTGTCAAAAAGAACATTTCAAGATCTATCCTAAAGTACAATGCTGTCAGTAATAGGGTAATATCCATATGCCTACAAGGAAGGCCAGTTAATACGACTATTATTCAAATTTACGCACCAACCACTAAAGAAAAAGATGAAGAAATTGAAGATTTTTACCAACTTGTGCAGTCTGAAATTGATCAAATGTACAGTCAGGATGCATTGACAATTACTGGTGATTGGAATATGAAAGTTGGAAACAAAGAAGGATCGGTAGTCGGAAAATATAGCCTTGGTGATAGAAATGATGCCAGAGATCACATCATAGAATTTTGCAAGCCTAATGACTTCTTCATTGCAAATACCTTTTTTCACAAACATAAACGGTGAGTAGCTAGAATGCTCCTTAGAAGCAAGGATGGCGAGACTTCATCTCACGTACTTTGGACACGTTATCAGGAGAGACCAGTCGGGTAGCTAAAGTGAAAGGAAGAAATGATGAATTAAAACAGCTGAACAGAAGATTTCAAAGGGCAGCTCGAGAAGACAAAGTAAAGTATTATAATGAAACGTACAAAGACCTGGAGATAGGAAACCAAAAGGGAAGAACACATTAGCATTTCTCAAGCTGAAAGAACTGAAGAAAAAATTCAAGGCTTGAGTTACAATAGTGAAGGATTCTATGGGGAAATATTAAATGATGCAGGAAGCATCAAAAGAAGATGGAAGGAATATGCAGAGTCACTGTATCAAAAAGAATTGGTCGACATTCAACTATTTCAAGAGGCAGCATATGATTCAGGATCCGATGGTACTGAAGAAAGAAGTCCAAGCTGCACTGAAGACATTGGCAAAAACAAGCCTCCAGAAATTGACAGAACATCAGTTGATATGTTTCAACAAAGGGATGCAGCGCTGGAAGTGCTCATTTGTCTATACCAAGAAATTTGTAAGACAGCTACCTGGCAATCCAACTGGAAGAGATCCATATTTATGCCTGTTCCCAAGAAAGGTAATCCAAATGAATGCGGAAATTATTGAACAGTATCATTAATATCACACGCAAGTAAAATTTTGCTAAGATTATTCAAAAGTGGCTGCAGTAGTATATCAACATAGAACAGCCAGAAATTCAAGCCAGATTCAGAAGAGGACGTGGAATGAGAGATACCATTGCTGATGTCAGATGGATCCTGGCTGAAAGCAGAGAATACCAGAAAGATGTTTACCTGTGTTTTATTGACTATGCAAAGGCATTCGACTGTGTGGATCATAACAAATTATGGATAACGTTTTGAAGAATAGAAATTCCAGAACACTTAATTGTGCTCATGAGGAAACTGTACATAGACCAAGAGGCAGTTGTTTGAACAAAACAGGGAGATACTGTGTGGTTTAGTCAGGAAAGGTGTGCATCAGGGTTGTATCCTTTCACCATACCTATTCAGTCTGTATGCTGAGTAAATAATCTGAGAAGCTGGACTCTGACGAAGAATGAGGCATCAAGATTGGAGGAAGACTCATTAACAACCTACGATATACAGATGATACAACCTTGCTTGCTGAAAGTGAAGAGGACTTGAAGTACTTCGTAATGAAGATCAAAGACCACAGCCTTCTATATGAATTACATCTCAACATAAAGAAAACAAAAATCCTCACAACTGGACTAATAAGCAACATCATGGTAAATGGAGAAAAGATTGAAGTTGTCAAAGATTTCATTTTAACTGAATCCACAATCAACACACGTGGAAGCAGCAGTCAAGAAGTCAAAAGGTGCATTGCATTGGGCAAATCTGCTGTAAAAGACCTCCTTAAAGTGTTGAAAAGCAAAGACATCACCTTGAAGACTAAGGTGCGCCTGACCCGTGTCATGATATTTTCAATTGCCTTATATGCATGCGAAAGCTGGACAATGAATAAGGAAGACTGAAGAAGAATTGATGCCTTTGAATTGTGGCGTTGGCAAAGAATATTGAATATACCATGGACTGCCAAAAGAACAAATCTGTCTTGAAAGAAGTACAGCCAGAATGCTCCTTAGAAGCAATGATGGTGAGACTACGTCTCACATACTTTGGACATGTTGTCAGGAGGGATCAGTCCCTGGAGAAGGACACCATGCCTGGTAAAGTAGAAGGTCAGTGAAGAAGAGGAAGACCCTTGGTGAGATGGATTGACACAGTGGCTGCAATAATGGGTTCAAGGATAACAATGGGATGGCACAGGACTGGGCAGTGTTTCGTTCCATTGTACATAGGGTCACTATGAGTCCGAACTGACTTGAAGGCACCTAACAACAACAAAACAGTGAGTTGGAATTGACTTGACAGCAACAGGTTTTTCTTTGGTTTATACATTATTAGATGACTGATGACAATTACTGTAGATTGAATCAGTTTTTCTAGAATTAGAAATTCCAAGCCAACATAGCCTTCTGGGGCCTGTTTGGTTACAACAAGTGACTGGATAAAGTGTTTTATATGAGATTTGTTTGCTTCTAAATGCCGATAGACCATGGTGGTGGTATAAACATCACTTAAAAGATAATAGACACGTGTACTTGTGGCGATGTTGCTTCAGAGTACGGAAGGTGGCTGGGGCAAGAGTTGGTGGACCAGATTTCTAGTCAGGGCTCTACTCTTCATTAGTTGTGTTCACATTCACCAGTAATTTATTCACTGGATACAGGATCCAAATTTGATTAAGACTCACTCCTTACACCAAAGATAAGAGTCTGGTAAAGAAGAAAAACTCATAAGTAAATAACAGAGGCTCTCCTGGAATAGACATGAAAGAGTATGATTCATTTCAACTTAAAAGATGAGGAGAATTAGCTATCTGGGAAACAATAAAATGATTTCAAGAGCACTATTCACTTTGACAGACATTTTGAGGTACCTACTATAATATCAGGAATGGTGTTAGGGGCTGAGGTTATGGATAGCAAAACAAAACAAAACAGCTATACCTGCCCTCAAAGACTTCCCAGAAGCAAATGAGACATGTAAAAAGATGAATTGCCACAGGGTGGGTTGAATGCAGCAATAGAACCCTTGACACTAGTATCAGGGGAAGGAGACTCACTGGGTGGATCATTGTATTAGTGGGGTTCTTAGTGACAAGCAACAGAAATTATCTAAGGTAGTTTGAGCAGAAAAGGAACTTGTTGAGACAATATTAGGTAGCTCACTGAATTGTCTGGAAGGCTGGAAAGCCAGGTTGACAAAATACCTGTTGTCATTGAGTTGATTCTGGTTCATAGTGACCCTATGGGACGGAGTAGAACTATTCCATAGGGTTTCCAAGGCTGTAATCTTTATGGAAGCAGATTGGTACATCCTTCTCCTGCAGAATGGCTGGTGGGTTTGAACCTCCGATATTTCTGTTAGCAGCCAAGTGTTCAACCACTGCGCCACCAGGGCTTCTTGGTTGACAAAATAGGTAGTGTAGTAAATGCAAGCAAGATACCCAAAACCAGATCTTACCACTGAATTGGTTTGCTGACATACCTCTGCTATCGGCATTGAATGTCACTGTGCCATTTTTGAACTACCATTACCACTGGCACCAAATGCTGCCTGTGATCCACTCTGGACTAAATGCCATTGACAGGTACATCTGTTTGGTACAATTTAGATCATGTACTTTCACACTAGTTGCAAAGGAAGTTGGGAAAATGAGTCTTTGGCAGCTTCTATAGTTGGAATAGAGTCCTTGGGTGGTGCAAATGGTTAACATGTTTGGCTGCTAACCAAAAGGTTGGCCATTACTGACGATTCTGTAACCTTCCTTGGACTCGGGCAGACGTGGCTCTGGCAGCATGCTTGTCCACTTCCCCACTTTTGTCCTTTTGAATATATGCCAAATAAAGCTTTCTTTTTACTTTAAAAAAAAAAAAGAAGTTTGGCCATTGGAGTCTACCCAGAGGCACCTCAGAAGAAAGGCCTGGTGATCTACTTCTGAAAATTCAGTCATTGAAAACCCTATGGAGAACAGTTCTACACATGGGAGTCTACTCAGTGGCAACTGGTTTACTAGTTTATAGTTGGAGCAGGTTCTGTTTCCCACTAAAATTTTTTTTTTAAATTTTATTGTTTTACTTTAAGTGGAAGTTTATAATTCAAGTTAGTCTCTCATACAAAAATTTATACATACATTATTATGTGACCCTAATTGCTCTCCCTATACTGTGACAGCACCTTCCTCCTTTCCACCCCTGGTTTCCAGTATCCATTCAACCAGCTTCTGACCCTCTCTGCCTTCTCATCTCACCTCCAGACAGGAGCTGCCCATTTAGTCTCATGTGTCTACTTGAGCTAAGAAGCATGCTCTTCAGGAGTATCGTTTTATGTTCCATAGTCCAGTCTAATCTTTGTCTGAAGAGTTGGCTTCAGGAATGGTTTCAGTGCTGAGCTGACAGAGAGTCCAGGGGCTGTGCTTTCCGGGGTTCCTCCAGTCTCAGTCAGACCAGTAAGTCTGGTCTTTTTACGTGAATTTAAGTTCTGCACCCCACTTTTCTCCTGCTCCATCAAGGAATCTGTGTTGTGTTCCCTATCAGGGAAGTTATTGGTGGTAGCCGGGCACCATCTAGTTCTTCTGGTCTCAGGCTGGTTAAGTCTCTAGTTTACGTGGCCCTTTCTGTCTCTTGGGCCAATACTTTGCTAGTGACTTTGGTGTTCTTCATTCTCCTTTATTCCAGGTGGCTTGGGACCAATTGATGCATCACAGATGGCCTGTTTCCCATTAAAATTTTTAAAATAAGGAATTCTCCAAAGGGGGTTCAGATGCTGGCTAGTCAAAAATATATGCTGCAAAGAGTGGAAAGCCATGCTTTTATTTTTGCCAGCTTTCCTGCACCTGTTAGTAAAGAGCAAGTTGATTTCTTGGCCTCATTCCACACTTAGGAAGAATATATGTAAAGTTGCCATTATGTTCTGTGGTAATGAACCAAAAAAGAATCATCTGTACTTACACCTCCATAAGCTTGTTCCTTATTTCTTTTCTAAGCCAGGCATAAGACGCTTACACTTACACAAGCTCCCCAACCTGAAGCGTGGCTCCATACCAAAGCACCAATAAGCAAACCCAGGATTCTTTTGTCCCCTTTTTTCCCCTGGAATAATGACTTTTCCTCATTTTTTTCTTACCAATTCAGGTAGCATACTTTATCTCAAGGAAATTACATTTGCTCATGTAGGTGTGTGAATAAAAAGAATGACAAGAATTTGTTTCAGCCAGAAATAGATGGATATTGCAGTCACTGGGGAAAAGAATGTTTCCCTAAATTCAGCTATGAATCCTCTGCAGATCAAGTCAAGGATCACTTGAAGGATGGCTCTCTTGCCGTAACACATACTGTGTTTTGTGAGCATGTAACAGCCTCTTAATATGTGATAATATACTTTTTTAGGTAAACAAATATATTTTGAAGTTCAGCCTTTCTTCACAATGATAGTGAGAACAGACAAACTGAGTTTTCTGGTCAAAGAGAGGAGATCATGAGCTTTTCGAATGTGTGTCATAAAGACTGAAAAGGGAGGAAATATTGTGGATGTTTTTG
Source organism: Dugong dugon (assembly GCA_030035585.1). Lineage (NCBI taxonomy): Eukaryota > Metazoa > Chordata > Mammalia > Sirenia > Dugongidae > Dugong > Dugong dugon. The sequence goes on along the minus strand of CM057480.1, from coordinate 10,737,445 downwards.
CAGCTCAAAATAGTATTCAGCCTAACCTCCATTTAGGATTATAACTTGACTCACCTTTTCCTGACCATGTTCTGCCAGCCTCACTTGGGTACTCCTTCTTTGGGTTTCCATTCACCTCCCATGGTCCCACCCACACCCAAACCCCTCACCTCCGACCTCCAGAATCTATCTCAGTTTTTAGTTTACTTGTTTGCTTCCTTGGTGGCTCAGGGGTTAAAAGCTCTGCTACTAACCAAAAGGTTGGCAGTTCAAATTCACCAGCCACTCCTTAGAAACCCTACGGGGTGGTTCTACTCTGTCCTATAGGGCTGCTATGAGTTGAAGTCAACTCAACGGCAAAGGGTTTGGTTTTGGTTTGTTTCCCTAATGATTCATAACCTTCTTGAGGGCAAAGACTATGTTCTGTCTCTCTAGAGCTCTTAGCTCTTACTTTTGCTCTAGCATCTATTTAAGTCAGATTTCAAAACATTTGACCAAATGAGTGACTTGAACATGGAGAGTTTGTAGTGCCATGGAATTAAAGTAGATATTTATTTCATATTCAAAGTAATTATGTCAGACAAATAGATTTTGAACACCTACTATGAACCTGGTAGGGTGTTAGGTAGTGGTGCTAGGTTATAGAACAAAACAGGCATGGTACATTTCTCTTGAATCTTGGAGTCTAGCAGAACGTACATCTAAGGACGGATATTTTAAAATTATATATGGCTCAAAGGTAGAGATGAGGTTCCAAAATGCATTTCTGGCTAGATGATTGTGAATATTCTAAACAAGTGAATGCATTAATGTGTTTTAATAGAGATACTGCCGATAAACTTAGATTTTATTTCTATAGTTTTTATTTAAAATATTGTCTGGTTAACAAGCAGTGATGACAATTTCTCACAGCGTTCCTCAAAAATACCTATCTAAATGTGAAAAATGGCATGTATTGAACTAGTGTATGCTAGAATAAAGAGTGAGAAAATGGAAAGGTGGAAATATCACAAATGGAGAACATGAGTGTCATCGGACTTCTCCCTAATAAGATGGGTTAAAAACCAATGAAACAGTGTTTACTAAAGTTGAAGTAAAAAAACAGGTAATCCAGGAATTTTATGTTAAGCCAGGCTATTTTCCATCATTAAGTTAAAAGAAATTATGTATCATCACATAAGAATTGAGAAATTTACCATCCACATAACCCTTTATGGGAAACCATTTTTTTCCCCTTAAACATTCTCCCAAACTGAAGGACAAATCAAAATTAGACCATCAAAATGCAATATTAGGAAAGTGGGATTCTTGCTAGGCAATATCTCGTTTAAGGATGAACTTAAGTGGAAATAAGACAGATTCATATAGAGATATTTTTATTGCAGCATTATTTATGCTAGTATGAATTGGTAAAAATTTTAATGTTCAACATTAGGAAAATGCCCATATGGTGGAATATAATGTCATTGAATTTTATCAAAGAATCTTTCCTGACACAGTAAAATTATATGATACTAATTTTAAGTGGGAAAAAAGATAAGAGTTATATATACATACACACAGGGAGCTCTGGTGGCACAGTTAAGCACTTGACTGTTAATCGAACCCACTCATCTACTCTGTAGGAGAAAAACCTGGAGATCTGCCTCAGTAAAGATTACAGCCTAGGAGACCCTATAAGGCAATTCTACTTTGTCACGTGGGGTCGCTATAAGTTGGAAATGACTCAGAGTCATCCAACAACAGCAACATACACATATGTATAAATACCTAAATATGCATGTGTGTGTATAAGTACACATATACATATATAGTCAATTATGTAAAGATAAAAGAAAGTAATAGGCCAAAATGTTAGTGATATTTGCTTCTGAGTTGTGAGGTTAGTGACTTTTTATATAGCTACTTTTTTGCTTTCTTGTATAATTTTCTTTACTTCAGGAATTTCTACAAGGACCATGTATCATTTTTTTAAATTAGAAATAAGTGTAAAAAATATAAAAATGTAACACGTACTGAAGCAAAGATTTATTTTTTTAAATAGAAGAGGCGTATGTAAGAATAGTGTCAAGAAGTTAAAACTGAAGGATTTCAGTCTTGGGCAAAAGACACCTTTCTCCTAAACTCCCGTCTATCTCCCATATAATATAGCTAAATCCATATTAAATAACATAGAATTGATATGCTTGGAAATGCAGTATAACATGGATAAGACGGAACTTTTTATTTTTTTAATTTGCATCTGACATTTATGCCAAGCTGAAGAGTAGAATGCTACTGAAAATGTATGGATGTCCAGAAAGGAAAGACTACATTAAGAAGGTACCAGGTACTTTTAAGTGATTTCTGATACAGTGAAACTTGTAAAAGCAGAACTCAATGGGACTCTGTCTTATTTTCCTGAGTCTCAGAAGTTTTCTGCCTTTGACAGGATGATGCAGTCTTACCGTTTTATATCATTCTTTATTAGTGGAAAATATTTGAGTTTTCCTTCTCTGACAGGTCTCTGCCTTATATAGGTTTTTAAAGGTTTTACCATATTAAAGCCTAGGAAAACTGCATCTGGAAATGGGACAAACTTGAAGAGTAAGGGAGAAAAAATAAGCAGAAACCTTGAGAAAAACATTTGCTGTACAGTTTACAGGAAGAGAGAGAGAAATAGATTGACATCATTTTCTGGGTAAAATTTTCAAACAAATTCATTAACTGTGATGATTAATTATATGTGCCAACTTGGCTAGGCTGTGGTTCCCAGTGATTTGGCCAAACACTAGCCTAGTTGCTGTTCCATAATGTAATGTAATATAATGTAATATAATCACCTTCTGTAATATAATCTAATATGATATAATCAATCCCTCAGTTGAAAGGGGAGTTCCTTAAGGTGTGGCCTGCCTCTAGACTATAAATAGATGTTTTGGTAGAACTCGCTTTCTCTCTCCACTCTGTACTCTTCTCCTTGCCTGACCTCTGGATCCTGGGGTACAAGCCTGCAGAAATCCCCAGGCTGCTCTCTGACCTACAGTTTTAAGGTTTGCTAGCCCCCACAATTGTGCGAGCCAATTCCTTGAAGTAAATATCCATCCATCCATCCATTCATCCATCCATCTATACATATATCTCACTAGTTCCGGTTCTCTAGAGAATCCTTAGAAAATAACATAGGATTTGTGAGTTCATAGAGAAAGGATGACAACTAGATTTCATACTGTATTCCAAAAGGACCAGGCATACAAGTTACTCTTGCTTCCTTTTTTGATAGATTACTAGACTGCTAGGAATTGGATGATTTCTTTTTAATATCAAGGTCTTTATTAATTTGTACATGACGTTTGACGGTTTTCCCTGATTTCCTGTTGACAAATTGGAGAGCTGTCAATAAAGAATGTGAGACATGAGATTTTACTCTGAAGATAGCAGAGAAAAACCCGACGCGGTTCTCTGCACTTGTCCCGGTCCCCAAAAAGCTAGTCAGCAACTAAGATGTGGACTGAAAAGGTATGTAAGAGCCTGAAAATTGCAGATATATAATAAACAGGGGATTCAGGATGGTTTAGGTTGGTTGAAACAAACAGCCAAAACCAAGACAACCTCATTTAACACGGATAAATTTAAATTCAATTTCTTAGATTAAAAAACAAGAAAAGAGGCGGGGAGACCTGTCTGGATCATTGTTAACATAAAGATGAGCAGATTTTTATACAAAACACATCTACAAGTGAGCAGAGCGATGCAGCTATTCAAAATTCTAATGTCCTTTTGGATTGCACTAATAGCCGGTTGCTGTCAAGCCCAAGGAAGCTGAAGGTCATGTTTAATACCGTGCTTTTCAGTTTACGTCAGAGTGTTGGTGTCATAGATGCTTCATTGACAGCCAAGAGGAGGGTGATCAGAGAATTTTTGTGAAATTAAAAAAAAAAGTTCTGATAGAACTGGGGATATTCGGCTTATGGGGGAAAAATTTTAGGGGAGCCCTTACAAAAATATTTATTTACAGGACTTTTATGTAGAAAAGAGAATAGTTTATGTTTGTATTGTTCTGACAGATGGTAAAAATTGTTCCGTGGATGCAAAAATCAGTTCAGCAGGAAGGACGTTTTAACTGTTGGAACTGTCGGAAATTGGAGTACAAAGTCTTAAGAGGCAATGACCTGTGATTGTTAGTGTTCGGATGTGTAACTGACGGCTCTGCAGGTAGGGATTCTTACATGGAGGAAAAGTTGAATTGAATGGCAGGGTAAAAATTTCTTCTTCACTCAGGTATTCTGAGGTTATACATTCCACTTTTTTGTTTACTTTTTAACTTCGAAGCCTAACTTTTAATATCTTAAAATTATCCTTCTGATATTACAAGACGCCTCAGTAAAGATAGTAAAGAGAATCTGTTGGGAGGAGACTAGCTGCATTGACTTGCTATTCTTTGATAGGTATTAGCTGAGACTGACATTAATGATGACATATACCTGTATCAGGTTCTATCCGTACTTATGAGTATTACTTTGTATTATATGTAATGCAATCATTCTTCAAAAATGTCAGTCTTTCTTTGAACTTTTACGAGAATTTAACAGTGAATAAAAACTTTAAATCATTAAAGTTTAGAATGATTCTATAAATAACTGGAGTAAGAGTATTGTATCTGAATAGCATTCTAATTCTAGGTGGCACAGAGTTTGTTAATGCAAACTTCATTGTTACGTTGTTGTTAAGTGCTGTCACTTTGGTTCGGTTCATAGTGACCCTGTGTACAACAGAAGGAAACACTGCCCCGTCCTGCATCATCCCCACAATTGTTATATTTGAGCCCATTGTTACAGCCACTGTGTCAATCCATCTCATTGAGGGCCTTCCTCTTTTTCTCTGATGCTCTGCTTTACCAAGGACGATGTCCCTCTCCAGGGACTGGTCCCTCCTGATAACGTGTCCAAAGTATATGAGATGAAGTCTCACCATCCTCACTTCTAAGGAGCATTCTGGCTGTACTTCTTCAAGACAGATTTGTTTGTTCTTTTGACAGTCCATGGTATATTCAGTATTCTACACCAACACTGTAATCCAAATGCTTCAATTCTTCTTTGGTCTTCCTTATTCATTGTACAGCTTTCACATGCATATGAGGCGATTGAAAATACCATGGCTTGGATCAGTCACACCTTAGTCTTCAAAGTGATATCTTTGCTTTTAAAAATTTTAAAGAGGTCTTTTGCAGCAGATTTGCCCGATGGAATACATCGTTTGATTTGACTGCTGCTTCCATGGATGTTGATTGTGTGTTAAAGTAAAATGAAATCCTTGAGCACTTCAGTATTTTCTCCATTTATCATGATATTGCTTATTGGTCCAGTTGTGAGGATTTTTGTTTTCTTTATGTTGAGGTGTAATCCATACTGATAGCTGTAGTCTTTGATCTTCATCAGTAAGTGCTTCAAGTCCTCTTCGCTTTCAGCAAGCAAACTTCATAGCCTCGGCGTATAGGTAATATTCTTTGAAAACTTTACAATCTGTATTAATGTTATATTTATAGTCACATTTAATAAAAGTCTTTCCTTTGTAAGATATACTTATGGTCACTTTATGTGCTTTATCTGATTTAATCCTCGTAAAAATCTTGTAAAATGGATAACAGTCCCATTTTATGGATGGAGAGACAAAGGTTCAGAGAGCTTCTTGTTGTTTTCCCATGGTGATTCACTATACCTCATGTCACCACAGAGTAGAGATTTATTGAATACATAAGAATTCCCAGTTCCATTTCACTCTACCTCTTCACCTCCCAACCGAAAGCAGACACTTCAGGAGTCCTCCCCCGCCACTTTTTTTTTTTTTTTTTTTACTTATGATAGCCTTTTTTTAAAAAAACCAGCTACACAATGTGTGTGTGTGTGTGTGTGTGTGTGTGTGTGTGTGTGTGTATACACATAGTGTGTGTGTGGTTTATGGAACCCTGATGGCACAGTGGTTAAAAGCTATGGCTGCTAACCAAAAGGTTGGCAGTTCAAATCCACTAGCTGCTCCTTGGAATCCCTATGGGGCAGTTTTACTCTGTCCTGTAGGATTGCTACAGGGTCACTATGAGTTAGAATCAACTCAACAGAAATGGGTTGGTTTGTTGTTGTTGTTGTTGTTTTTTTTTGGTGTGTGTTTGCATATAAGAAATACATAAAAGGCTTGTTTTCTTTAATCCTTCCTTCTGCCCACCCTATTCTCACGTGCTAGTTCTGAACATTTAGGACTGCTTTAAAAGCTAAGATTTTAAATTTTATACTCAGGTGAGTCTAAACTCTGTCACATTCCTACCCTGGGCCAGTGTTGCTGACATATCTCCAAGCCTCACCCAAGACACTTGGTTGCTCAGCTGGGACTATTCATTGGAGTCCACCATGGGTCAAGTCCTGGTCCAGTTCCCGTGGAGAATAAGGAAAGAAAGGGAAGCTCCCAGATGACTGAAACACAAAGTGACTGAAGAACAGCCCATTCAGATGGCTACACACAGCAGGAACAAATTAATCTAACCATAGGGGGTCAACCAGCTAATCTGTTGTTGTATTTCTATGGGACGTTGACGACCATGGCTGAGCGTATTATTGAAATTTTTTCACTGCAGAAATTATAAAAGGCATTCTGTAGCCGGAGTGGATTTCCCACCTTTTTGTTCGTTCTGGCCATGCAGGATTAGTTGTTGATTTCGTCAATGAGGAGCACATATAATATTGTCAACAGTCCTTGATTGCTTCCCTTTCTTGTTCCCTGGGCAGGCCACAGGAGGCAGTGAGTTTACTTAGCGGGATGTGTTAATTCAACCAAGTATCTAAATACACAGCCAATCTTCCTGAGATAACGTGGTGACATATCTGTAAAAATTTTCTACATTCTTGTTTGTATGAGTGAATTTGCTTTTCTCACAGATAAGTCCTTTGAGAGCCATTCTCACTGGATGCCTTTCTTGGAAAGGGACCAAAGATAGTATCTAAATCATTAGTTTATTATTAGATTGGGGACCATTTAAAAAACAACTTTACACACTGAAAACCTCTCTTTCTTGCTCAATTTCTCTTTCTTTCTCCCCCTTAACTACATGCTTACCCTCATGCCATTGCTCAGTAAACACAGAGTTCAGTGTGAATAAATAGCTCAGAAAATCACAGAATGGGGAGACCCTTTCCATGCTATAATTCTTTAGGAAGACTGATGGTAAAGCAACTATATTGGTGCGTGGTGTGCTGCATTTCAATTGAAAAGTCTCATGCTTACTCAGAGACGTGACTACCTGATTGGATGCAGAGCTTGGCAGAAATCACTTTTCAGCTCAGACATGGGATGGCGACAGAGTCTCATTACGTTAATTTTATTTACAGGGCAGCCTGGTTTCCTGTGCTGTGAGCAGGGTGCTTATTCAGCTGCCTTGGCTTCGGTGGGTCTGCTGCACAGCATATTTTTGTTTCCGAACCATTTTGGCCCTGAAAGGATGTCTGGCCTCGTTTCACTTTCATAGCTCTGATGAAAGCCACAGAAGTTTCCAGCAAGTCAGAGCAGATGACTTGTAGGGCCCTTGATCACGCAGTGTGAATAGCTACGAGAGGATGGGTTCTAATCTGGGAAGACACCCTACATCCGAGGCTTGTACTCTGCAGAGGAAGAGAATGTTTGTAGTCATTGAATGTGGCATTGACCTTCCAGTGCCACACCTCCGAAGCAGGGCTTACGCCCAGTAGGGTCTTAGATCTGTTGCTTTTCTTCTTAGTATGCAGGGAGACAGCTGGTGGTCTTACTGCACCCCCTTGTCCTCCTCTAGGATACTCTATGTTAGTACTTATTACATAGCATGTGAGGAAAACTGGAAACGTCAGGATCTGACTTGGGGCTGCTACTATTGGTTTTTTTTTTTTTGGTCGTTTTTCTATTTGCTCACTCCAGTACTAATGTTCTTACAAATTACAGGGCACCTACACATACATGGAGCTGCTAACCAAAAGGCTGGCAGTTTAAATCCACCAGCCACTCCTTGGAAACCATATGGGGCAGTTCTACTCTGTCCTATGGGGTCGCTATGAATCGGAACTGACTCGATGGCAATGGGTTTTGTACATATATGTTTTCTCATGTAAGCTGCACAGTGTATGAATGAAGGAGGTGGAGTCAGTGATGATATACGCATTTCATAAAGGAAGCTCAGAAGGGCTGAGTGATTTATATAGGTCACACAGCTCAAAAGTGCTGGAACTGGAATTTAAATCCAGGTCTCTGACAAGTAACCAATGAGTTTGTTTTTCTCAGGAATGGTCCTAATCAAAATTAATATGTTGAACTATTTTGTGAAATCTTCAGAAATTATTAAGTCAGTCATGGTAAACATTGCATTAGATTTGGAAAAAAATTATAGGTTTGACTCTTCTCAGATCACAAGAAGATCCTGGTAATTACTGAGAAGTACAATCATAACCCAATTTAAACTTACATTAGAAATGAAAATTAAAAATCCTTTGAAAATTTTTGGTAGCAGACAAAATTATATTTCATGCTGGGTATGGCTGCATTGAATAGTATAAATAATAGCAACTGGGGCAGTGGTTAAAGCACTTGGCTGCTAACCAAAAGGTTAGCGATTCGGATCCACCAGCTGCTGTGAGAGGGAAAGGTGTGGCAGTCTGCTTCTGTAATGATTTACAGCCTTGGAAACTCTATGGGGCAGTTCTACTCTGTCCCACAGGGTCACTGTGAGTCGGAATCAACTCGAGGGCAATGGCTTCGGGTGTGGTTGGGGTCTCCCAATCTAAGAGTGCTAGAGATAACAAAAGGTCTTCAAACAGTTCTGTTTTTATGATGCTGGGTTAGCTGGTCCTGAAAATTGATCTATATGCACCTTCGGACTGTACAAATGCACTTATTTGTGTATATAAAGGCCATGAAGTATTACCAGAGCTTGTCCCCAACTACCTCAGACCAATCGCTCCTCTTTACCAAGCCCAGCTATTGCTGGGTACAGTGCTAAATGCTTTGCTTATGTTGATTCTGCAGTTTACTATGAGTCGGAATCAACTCAGTGGCCATGAGAATGGGACCGGGCAGCTTGTTAGTACTATTAGGCTGATGAAGTAACCAAGGCTAGAGAATAAAGCATTTGGTTAGTAACTCAGGAGCAGAGGATGGGCTGCAGACCTAACTCAAAAGCCCATGCTTATCACCTAACTCTCCCCCAGCCACTGCCCCAGACATCTCTGGCAAGAGCTCCTTACTATCTGTCTTCTTAGCCCGGAACTTCTTAACTACTGCAATTACCAGGAAGTAAAGGAGACCAGAACCACCCACTCTCATTTTCCCCTCCCCTCCATCATGGCAAAACTCAGGTTCCCATTGGAATATATCTGAAATGTCAGACCTTTAGGTTTGTTTTAGTGCAACTTTGGTGAAATAGAAACTTTAAACAATTATCCTAGAAAAATAAAGAAAATAGGAAAAAAGGGAAAGAGAAAGAAAGAAAAACAAGCATTTGCTTCAGTGGGTAGATATTTTAACGGCTAAGATATTTCTTTTACCCAGAAAGATCTGAGTAATTGCCTCAATTTTCCACTTCTCTTTTCCTGAGAAGACATGGCTTCATTTTTTGAGAGCTTTTTTCTACCAATATGGTTCCAATATATTTGAAGTTTTCAACTGCCTCAAGTAGAATGTAATAAGATCTTTTTCTTAGGGGCGTCTTGTAAATGGGTTTTAAAACAATCATGAAAATCTGTGTACTTGACTTGCAGTGCTAGCAAGTATTCACATCACTTCAATGGCAGTAGCTTTGTGGGATAACAGAAACTGTGAGCAAGTGTCTTAGTCATCTAGTGCTGCTATAACAGAAATACCACAGGTGGATGGCTTTAACAAAGAGAAGTTTATTCTCTCACAGTCCAGTAGGCTAGAAGTCCAAATTTAGGGTGCTGGCTTCTCTCTCTGTCGGCTCTGGAGGAAGGTCCTTGTGATGCGTCAGTCTTCCCTTGGTCTGGGAGCATCTCAGCCAGGAACCTCAGGTCCACAGGACACACTCTGCTCCCGGCACTGCTTTCTCGGTGGTTTGAGGTCCCACGGTCTCTCTGCCTGCTTCTCTCTTTTATTTCTCAAAAGAGGTTGGCTTAAGACACTATCTAATTTTGTAGATCTCATCAATGTAACTGCCACTAATCAATTTTATTACATCATAGTTATAGAATTTATAACACATAGGGAAATCACATCAGATGATAAAATGTAGACAATCATACAATAGTGGGAATCATGACCTAGCCAAGTTGACAGATATTTTTGGGGGACACAGTTCAATCCTGACAGCAAGTTAGGACTAAAATAATTAACAATGAAACACCAGTATAAATTTCATTCTTTTGTCTCCTCCACCCTTAAAAAAAAAAGAAGGCTGGATTTTGAATAACACACATCTCATTTGCCATTTAAAAGATGAAATAATCTGATTTTCCTTGGACACTCAAAATTGAGTTTACGTTTTTCTAGATTTTTAAGGTTGACAGGATATGTTAGAGTCGATTTCTTCAGCAGCTGAGATTTTTTTTTCTGTAACATTTTGCTCAAAAACAATTTCCTTGGTAGGATCATCAACCAGAAAATCAGGACTGATACAGAGAAAGCTATAGCCAGATGGGGACCACGGTTGGGTGGAAAAGTGTTTGGAATATAAAGAAGAAACAGTCTGTAAATTTTATAATGGAGGAAATGGATGAACAGTTCAAATTTGTGATCTCGACTCTGTGATTGAGCCAAAGGCACCTCTTGGCGTTTGAGTCCTATTACATCTTCCTTGCTCAACTAGATTTTCTGACTCCAGGGAGCCCAGCTGGTAGATGGAAAAAGTGATAGTAACATTTAAAATTTGATACTAAGTGTACCTAATGTGTCCTCATATACCTCAGTAGGGTTGAATATTTAGAAACTGGCTTTTGTATGAGATTATCTTAACATCATTGTCCCTTGACGATGCAAATGATTAACATGGTTAACACTTATAGGTATGGCATAGTCAGAGAGTTTGTTTACATTCATTTACATTTAATGACTACCTGTTTTATCTGATAGAGGTCCATACAGCCAAGAAAATAAGCCTTTGATAGGGTCCCGGGGCAGTGGGTGGACCTTTGGAGAACACAGCAAAAAGTATTCCTGTGTCTTTTACTCCGTATTAGTCAAAACGTCATGATCAAGATTGGGAAATGCAATGCACAGAGAACAAGAGATTGAGTCCTGCCTTCAGAGAGTAGTAACTTTCGTTTTCTGTGAGGCCTGAAGCTCAGTGAGAAGATGGCAGTAAAACAACCACCTCTCCTCTCCCAAATGCAAAATTGAGGTCTGCCCCAGAAAAGGAGGTGAAGGAATGGTGGTTCTCATTTGTTTGGCATTGGTTGTCCATCCATCCACACCCACCCACCCACCCATCCATCCATCCATCCATCTATCCAATCATTTGACAGTTGAGTGCCTGTTTTCTGCCGGGCATAGTGTTTAATTGTTAGGGACAAAACAGTGAGCTAGATTGAAGTAGTTCTGTTCTGCATGCAGTTAAATGGAAGATATGGATAAATAAACATGCCAAGCCCATGATAAAATCATGTAGAGTGATGACAGTGTATGTAACAGGGCCACCTAACCCAGACTATGGGGTGAGGAGGTCATGAGTCTTCCCTGGACAAGTGGCACATGTCCTGAAACCTGTGGAGTTTGTCAGGCAAAGGGAAAAGTGCTTATTCAGGTGGGGTATCATCTCCCCTCAAAATCAAAAATATGAAATGTGAAGGACAGAAGAATGCTCCAGAAGAATGATCTGTGAGGGTCAGCGTATCTCTACCAAGAGATAAAGTACCCCCTCAGGGTGTTTGTTTTCACGTAGATACAAACTTTGAGACATACCGATTGAATCCACTTAGTCTTAATGCCAGTCTAGAGGTAATTTTAATTGGAGTTATTTCTGCTGGAGGATATTCACCTAATCCGTTTTTGTCTGGATTGACTATTTAAGATTTGAACTGAAGAGTTGTGTGAACAAGGGCTTATGTCACCCTGACCTTTGGCCTTGCGTTCTGGACAGTAAGAATTTATCCATTTTTGTCTCTGTGATCAATCTTAAGTAAATCGGAGGCATCGAAAAGGTAGATGGAATCCCTTGAGTAGAATGTCAAAATTTCTTTGCACCTGTCATTGCCTGACACTTTAAAAATATATTCTAAAATGTTTAGGCTAGGCTGGGTTGAGAAATTTGAATGGAAACATAAAATATGAAAATGTCTATAATTTTCTTTCCCTTGACTGCTTAAAAAAATGAGACTTGATACAAAAATATTACACAATAGTAAAGAAATCAGCATGAAAAACAAGTTGTCCTGTCTTTTTAAATTTGTTATTCTGTGTCACCTAAGAAATTGTGTGAATTTCTGTTTTTACATTTGTATTCAGGTTTTCCATGACACCAGGCGAGAGGCAACGTTCAATAGGTTCCAATCTTCTGCTCAAAGAAGCTGAACAACTCACAGCATTTTTTGTGTCGAATATCACATCAGCATTTAAACCACACAAAAGGCTAAATAAGTGCTTATTTGAATCATTAAAGGCAAAAACATATTGCTTAATAGTACCATTGAAAAATCCCAGAAATACAGCTGGCAAATCTTAAAACTAAGCTTAAACCTACTACTTTAGTAGGAGTACATGAAAATGTTAACTGAATTGTTTCACTGAAAATGTATTTGCTTCAGTTCAATTTATTAAATGTGTATTAAGCTTTTACTAAAAAGAATTGGTCAGCGTTCAATCATTTCAGGAGGTAGCATATGGTCAAGAACTGATGGTACTGAAGGAAGAAGTCCAAGCTGCACCGAAGGCATTGGCAAACAAAGTCTCCAGGATTGACAGAATACCAGCTGAGATGTTTCAACAAACTGATGCAACCCTGGAGGTACTCACTCGTCTATGCCAAGAGATTTGGAAGACAGCTACCAGGCCAACCGACTGGAACAGATTCATATTTGTGCCCATTCCCAAGACTGGTGATCCAGCAGAAGGCAGACATTATTGAACAATACCATGAATATCACACACAAATAAAATTTTGCTAAAGATAATTGAAAAGCAGTTGCAGTAGTACATCAACAGAGAACTGCCAGAAATTCAAGATGGATTCAGAAGAGGATGTGGAATGAGGGATATCATTGCTGATGTCAGATGGCTCTTGGCTGAAAGCAGAGAATACCAGAAAGATGTTTACCTGTGTTTCATTGAGTATGCTCAGGCATTCGACTGTGTGGATCATAACAAATTATGGATAACATTGCAAAGAATGGGAATTCCAGAACACTTAATTGTGGTCACGCGGAACCTGTACATAGACAAAGAGGTAGTCATTCCAACAGAACAAGGGGAAACTGTGTGGTTTCAAATCAGGAAATGTGTGCATCAGGGTTGTATGCTTTTACCATACTTATTCAATCTGTATACTGAGCAAATAATCTGAGAAGACGGACTGTATGAAAAGAGAATGTGATATCAGGATTGAAGGAAGATTCATTAACAACCTGTGATCTGCAGATTATACAACATTGCTTGAGAGGACTTTAACACTTACTGATGAAGATGAAAGGCTACAGCCTTCAGTATGGATTACACCTCAACATAAAAAAAAAACAAAAATCCTGACAACTGAACCAGTAAGCAACATCATAATAAATGGAGAAAATACTGCAGTTGTCAAGGATTTTATTTTACTTGGATCCACAATCAACACCCATGGAAGCAGCAGTCAAGAAATCAAACAATGTGTTGCACTGGGCAAATCTGCTGCAAGAGACCTCTTTAAAGTGTTAAAAAGCTAAGATGTCACTTTGAAGACTAAGGTGTACCTGACCCAAGCCATGGTGTTTTTAATCACCCTCGTATGCATGCAAAAGCTGGACAATGAATAACAAAAAGACCAAAGAAAAAGTGATGGCTTTGAATTATGGTGCTGGCAAAGAATATTGAATATTCCATGGACTGCCAGAAGAATGAACAAGTCTGTCTTGGAGGAAGTATAGTCACAGTGCTCCTTAGAAGCAGGATGATTTGAATTCATATGTGATTGAGAACCAACAAATATTTTTCTTTTTTTTCCAAACTTTTGCCTTGATTTATTGGATATACATATTTTTTATTGTAGTTTAGATGAACGTTTACAGAACAAACTAGCTTCTCATTAAACAGTTAGTACACATATTGTTTTATGCCACTGGTTACCAACCCCATGACATGTCAACACTCTCCCTTTTCGACTTTTGGTTTCCTATTACCAGCTTTCCTGCCCCTCCTGCCTTCTAGTCCTTGCCCTGGGATAGTGTGCCCCTTTAGCCTTGTTTTGTTTTATGAGCCTGTATAATTTCTGGCTGAAGGGTGAACCTCAGGAGTGACTTGATTACTGAGCTAAAAGGGTATCTGGGGGTAATACTCTCGTGATTTCTCCATTCTCTATCAGGCCAGTAAGTCTGGTCTATTTTTGTGAGTTAGAATTTTGTTCTACATTTTTCTCCAGCTTTGTCCGGGACCCTCTATTGTGATCCCCGTCAGAGCACTCAGTGGTGGTAGCCGGGTACCATCTAGTCGTGCTAGACTCAGTCAGGTAGAAGCCGTAGTAGTTGTGGTCCATTAGTCCTTTGGACTAATCTTTCCCTTTTGTCTTTAGTTTTCTTCATTCTTTCTTGCTCCTGAAGGGGTGAGACCAGTGGAGTATCTTAGATGGCCGCTTATAGGTTTTTAAGACCCCAGACACTACTCACCAATGTAGAATGTAGAACATTTTCTTTATAAACAATTTTATGCCAATTCAGCTAGATGTTCCCCTAGACCATGGTTCCCACATCCCTCAGTCCAGTAATTCAGTCCCTCAGGGAATTTGGATGTGTCTATGGAGCTTCCATGGACCTTGCCTTGTATAAGTTGTGCTGACTTCCCCAGTATTGGGTACTGTCTTACCCTTCACTGAAGTTACCACTTATCAATTGTCTATTTAGTGTTTTTCCATCCCCACCCATTCCCTCCCTCATAACCATCAAAGATTGTTTCTTTTTGTGTGTAAACGTTTTCATGAGTTTTTATAGTAGTGGTCTAACATAATATTTGTCTTTTTGTGATTGACTTATTTCACTCAGCATAATGCCCTCCAGATTCATCCATGAAACAAATATTTTTCTTAATCGTATTTTTCATTGGATTACACACCAATGTTTTAACAATTAGTTGTTGAGTACATGCCAGATATTGTGCTATGTGGATGAGATGACAGAGACCCAAGATGGCAGCTTTACAGTCAGCAAGGTTATTAAGAAATTACATGTTTCTCTAAGAATTTGAAATGCCATTTTCCATATATAAATAATATATTTTGGATCTCGTTCTGGCTTTCTCTTCCATTAGATTTTTACTTTTTGTTTCAATATCAGTCTTAATTAGGGTTTGGGTGATATGTTCTAATGAATAAAAAAATCAAGTAGAACTCAATGAAAATAATCTGACCCAAAATATGATCTGCTGGTGATAATGTTAATACGATTTTGTTACATGGATTTGAGGAAACTGTTAAAAATTATTAAAAAAAAGAAGAACTTACGTATTTTGTGTTAAATATATTTCAATAATCAATAATTAGGGTAGCCATTTTCTATTGATAGGATTAGATTTGACAATGCAGTTGTCAAAATATGATAGGTCCCCAGCTAACTGGGTATAATAAAAGAAGATATAATAATAGTTTATGAACAACAATTCTAGTAATTGGGACAACTGCCATTGTCCACATGTATTCTTTCTGCTTTCATCTTTAATCATTTTTTTCTTCTGTAAAATTGCTGCATGTAAGCTCTGATGCGTCACGCACATGTGTGATTAAATATTTGCCATTGTTAGTTGGTATCTATCTGTGGTTTTATTCCAGGGCCTTCTGTAGTTATCTTTTCAATGTGTATGTATAGATAGGTAGATGGATGGATGGAAAGATAGTTAATATAGACTTTCTATTTACAAATACATACTAGCCCTTTGAAAATTAAGGTTTGATAAATAATTTGAACATCGTAATTGTAACTGTTACCAAGGTAGTCTAGGGTATCTCTGTTATTTGTCCAAGTATTTTAATTTGTTGTCAGATTTCGTCTATCATCATTGACTCTGTTCTGTGTTATTATACGACATTGCGATCACTTTATTTTCAATCATCACTACAAGAAGTCTACAGTCTCATACAAATGATCCACAATCAATTACAGTTTGATCTAATAACCTGACTCTTTTTGCTGCCACATTTTAATCTGTGTCTGAGCTAGCTGTAGATTTTCTGATGGCTAATTCTCTAACTTTCAAAATATTTGTGATACAAAGAAGAATATTTTTCATGACCTTATCTGTATAGTATCATCTCAGTTATAAACTTAATAGTTGAAGATGTTTTTCCATTTGGTGGTTTTTTAAGTAATCATGTTTACATGTAAGAATCATGTTTATGTCTTACTTTGTGTAACGTGTAGAGACAGTGTCATTTGTTTGGCCTTTTGGATGATATGCTTTGAAAGGTTTTCAGTTCACTCATTCAATTTACAGCTAAATTAAAAAAAATTTTTTTTTTTTATTAGAGTGACTTGCCATTAGCGATTACCAGGTGACTGTGTTAGAACCAGATCGTAGTTCACTGAATTAATGCAGTTTTCTTTACACAGAGTTCCAAATTATATTAGTCCTGTGAAGTGCTGGTAATGGGTAACCACGTTTTATAGTTTGAGGATACTGGGAGGCTCAGAGATGTTAGTGGCAGCCAGAGGCACACAGTTAGAAAATGTCAGACACTTTCTTGAATCCAACCCCTGACTGTAACTTCAGGTCTCTGTTCAGCACATAGTAAAAGAAATACCTGATAGTAGAATATTGGCTTATTTAATCTTATGTAGTTATTATTATTTATCAAAAATGCTCACTTCAATTGAAAATATGCCGTAATTAATACGATTTACTTAGTAAGTAAAATAGGTTATGACATACGGGGAACATTTTTTCATTCTTTTGTATTGAACATTGTCTTGCCTTTAGGTTATGTTTTACTCTGTTTTTGAATTTATTATGCTAATTTATTACAAGTAGAGCACATTTGTTTATGCATTTTGTTGACTTATATTAAGCTATTTCATTTGAAATGATTACTTTAGAGATTATTATTTAAGACATGTTCATTATAGAAAATTTTAAATTACATTAAAGAAAATGACTTACAGATAATTCTAACATCTAGAGTTGACAAATATTGGTGATCTCTTTGGCCAATCTGTTTATATGTACATATACCTACAAGCAAATATATTTAAGCATAACTTTTTTAAAATAAAATTGAGAGTGTAGCGAGTATAATTAAGAATATTAAAGAGTTTTCTATATTATATATTCTTTGATAATGTGATTTTAAAATTTGGATTATTTCAACTTGAACAAGCTATGTTCATTGCATTTATTTATAATAATTTTAAGTTTTCTTCCCTAATTACATTGGTTAGCACTTCTGACAGAAGATTAAATTATTATCATGACAGAGCATACTTAATGTGGATCTTCATTTGCTTCTGTTTTTATTGAATTGCTCAAACTGTCTTCTTTCTGTGTCTCTAGTGGTATGTGCATAATACATTCTGTTTTATTCTTGCGAAGGGATTTCTTTAATGTTGTGTTAGGGTTTATTTACTCTTAGCATATGAGAAACATACTGTTTTAAAAATTATCACCTACAATTACGGAGCCCTGGTGGCACAATGTTTAGGAGCTCAGTTGCTAACCAAAAAGGTCAACAGTTCGAATCTGTCTACCAGCCACTCCTTGGAAACGCTAGGGGCAGTGCTATGAGTCAGAGTCGACTCGACAGTGGTTTTGATTTGGTTTTAACTATGTCAAAGTCTCACTTGCACTAGATGTTACTATAATTACCCGAAATTTCTGGCATACTTACCTGGTACTACAGCTAGCATAACACTTTCCCCCATGTTTAATTTCTTCTATTCATTTCAGTAGGAATCAGAAGTGGAGGAAATTTAAAAATATGGATTCAATTTACCATACTGAACCAGGTCCTGAAAACATGGTTTTATCGATGGCAGGGTTTTCTGATGTGAAAGTAGCTCCTAATTTATTTAAATATTTGTTTTTCGACATTTACTTTGTTCTAAATTTGCTTTAATCAATGATGCCGCGACAAACTTTGTGCCTGTAACCTTATACGTATGTCTCAAAAATTTTCTCCAGCCGTTTGGTATTTTCTCCTCTTTCGGAAAGTCAATAATACACTTTTTAGACTGTTTTTAAAGTGACACAGGAAACAGACAATAAAGGGAGACTAATGGTGGTCAGTTTTAGATCAGAAAACCAATGCGTTGAAAAGGCACTGGTCTTCCTCCGTTCTCTTGCATCTGCATAATTTTAACCCCTTCGCTCAAACCAAGAACTGTGGAAGCTGATTCACTGGAAGGTGTACATTTTCAGGAGACATTTTTATTTCTGTCTGTAGCCTATACCTTTTCAGATTTTTAGCTTAGAAAGGAGGCTTGTTGTTTGTTGTTAGTTGCCTAGGAACTGGCCCGGACTCACGGTGAGCCCATGAACAGTGGAACCAAATACTACCCTGAGCCTTCCCATGATTGGTTGCGGATCGGACCATTGAGATCCATAAGGTTTTCACTGGCTGATTTTTCAGGAGTAGATCACCAGGGCTTTCTTCCTTGTTCTAGCTCCTAGTCCTAGCACCTTCTTCGTTCTGCTGAAACCTTTTCAGCATCATAGCAACACACACAACACTGGTGACAGGTGGGTGGTGGGTGAGTGTGAGGTGCATTGGCCTGGAAGGGAATCACGTCTACCACATGGAAGGCGAACACTGAACTACCAATGCCCTCAGAAAGGAAGCTTAGAATAAACTAAACAATATGCTATATAGTTGGAGGGCAAGGAGTACAAAATATACGACAAGATTCTTTTCTTTGGGTATTTACTGGTAAGCAAAGGCATGCAGTTTTCAAACTTAAGGTTAAGTATCAAATGTGTGAAATAAGTAATAAAGTCTATTGCCAAAAAGGGTAGGGAGAAATATCAGCCACTGATTTAAGTGGACACTGATCAAGGGTTGTAGTCAGCTCTATAAAGAAAATTGATTCTGGGATGACTTTATAAAGTCTCTTAATTATTCTAAATATTTTTACGTTTAATTATTTAAGTAACAACTATATATATTTTTTCAAAAAAAACTGTGCTGAAGTACTTAGAATAAAATGGATCAGTCTCCCTTCACCCATTTCCTCCTTAGAAGTAACCGTTTTATATATATTTCAAAACCACTCATATGTATGTGTATGCATATATGTATATATATATACACACATATATATATTGTGTGCGGATGTATATGTATATTGTGCGCAGATGTATATGTGTGTGTGTGTATATATATATATATATACATATATATGGATGCCCATATAAATATTAGGTTCTATTTTGTGAGTTTTTAATTCTGGAAATTATACCATACTGTTGTATTGCTCTGCAAGTTTCTTCTTAAAACAAAAAACCTCAGTGATAAATCTAGAGTATTTTATGTCAGTAACTCTAGGTTTAACTCAATATTTTAACTGAAAATTACATTTTTAAGCACAAAGAAATGCGTGTCGTTGGAGAGATTGGTTGCTCAGCAATATATAAACAGACCATCCAGTAAGAACTGGAGTTTTGTATGGCTCTTAACATCAGTTTGTTGTCTTTAGATTTGATGTCGTCTGCATACACATTATCGAACAATACCATTAATATCACATACAAATAAAATTTTGCTGAAGATCATTCAAAAGCGGTTGCAGCAGTACATCAACAGGGAACTGCCAGAAATTCAAGCCGGATTCAGAAAAGGACGTGGAACGAGCGATATAATTGATGATGTCAGATGCATCTTGGCTGAAAGCAGAGGATACCAGAAAGATGTCTACCTGTGTTTTATTGACTATGCAAAGGCATTCGACTGTGTGGATCATAACAAGTTACGGACAACATTGCGAAGAATGGGAACTCAAGAACACTTAATTGTGCTCATGAGGAACCTGTGCATAGATCAAGAGGCAGTCGTTTGAACAGAACAAGGGGATACTTCGTGGTTTAATGTCAGGAAAGGTGTGCTTCAGGGTTGTATCCATTCATCATACTTATTCAATCTGTATGCTGAACAAATAATCCAAGAAGCTGGACTGTATGAAGAAGAATGAGCATCAGGGTTGGTGGAAGACTCATTAAAAACCTGTGTTATGCAGATGACACAACCTTGCTTGCTGAAAGTGAAGAGGACTTGAAGCACTTACTGATGAAGATCAAAGACCACAGCCGTCAGTATGGATTACACCTCAACATAAAGAAAACAAAAATCCTCACAACTGAACCAATAAGCGACGTCTTGATAAACAGAGAAAATATTAAAGTTGTCAAGGATTTCATTTTACTTGGATCCACAATCAACACCCATGGAAACAAGAAATCAAATGACATATTACATTGGGCCAGTCTGCTGCAAAAGGCCTCTTTAATGTTCTAAAAAGCAAGGATGTCGCTTCAAGAACTAAGATGTGCCTGCCCCAAGCCATGGTGTTTTCAGTCACCTCATATGCATGTGAAAGTTGGACAATAAATAAAGAAGACCGAAGGGGAATTGGTACCTTTGAATTATGGTGTTGGCAGAGAATATTGAATGTACCATGGACTGCCGGAAGAACAAAGAAGTCTGTCTTAGAAGAAGTACTGCCAGACTGCTCATTAGAACCACTTTGGACATGTTATCAGGAGGGACCAGTCCCTGGAGAAGGATGTCATGCTTGGTAAAGTAGAGAGTCATCAAAAAAGAGGAAGACCCTCAATGAGATGGATTGACATGGTGGCTGCAACAGTGGGCTCAAATATAACAATTGTGAGGATGGCGCAGGACTGGGTACTGTTTTGTTCTGTTGTACATAGGGTCTCTATAAGTCAGAATCGACTATACGGCACCTAGTAACAACAACATACACACACACACACACACATGTATATATACATATATAAATATACATACATACACATGCATGTATATGCACACACACATGTTGATTATATATACACACATATACACACACATCATACACATGCACACGTGTGCATGATACATGTTTTCCCTATGTTCAATACTGTCTTTTTTAATAAACAGGTATTAAGCAGACCGGCAGGAGTTAGAGTTGGAAGTATGAGTAAAGTATATGGTTTATTTTCCCAGATACAGTGAGAAAGAGTCTGACAAAAAGGAGATTGGTGACCCCTAAACTGTGATCTGGGTCTTATCCTATGGTGTCACATTTTCTCTGCCACATATAGCCTGCTTCTTAGATTCTGTTTGTTCCTGAGAGAGGTAAGCGAAGAGGCCGTGCAGTACCCAGGCCTGTGTTGGCCTTGGTGTCAGGAGATTGTGTACCTAGTGGTAGCAATCATCATCTCCTTTCCTCTGTCTGCTGGATGAAAAGAAAGATTTTTCTTCATCTTCCCTCTCACAAACTTTCTCACTGAAACCTTGAAACAATTTGATTTATAGCCAACCCTGTCCATCTAATCCCACCCCAAATGGAACAGATGAGCCTGGCTGACAAGTGAGTTTTATTCTTGTCTGCAGCAACCCCTGGGGTTTGTTTGCAAGCAAATTTCAATCATATTTACTAGTTGGAACCTCGCTAGCCTGAAAAGAGACTCATAAAGGAACCTAACATGCCTGGGTACCTGGCAGGCACTCCAGGGAGTCCTATTAATGGTGGAAGATAGTTCACTGATTGAGAAAGAAGGGCACTTCTTCCCAGACTTTCAGGGCTCAGCAGTTGTTTATGGAGTCAGAGATATGCTCCATGGAGAGGCGATAAAGTCATCTCTCAAGGACCGATGGTCTTCCATTCCCGCGCACTCTTCCTCAGGGTGTGATAATGAAAGAAGAGACCCTTCCTGACAGCAGTCTGATTCACAGTCCTGCTCTTCTCACAGAAAACACTGAGCACGTACCTGATGACTGCACGAAAAAATAGCTCCTGAGCCACGACCTGAAGAATGTAGATGGATGAAAATTTTAAAATAATGATTCTTCAACTGATTTAGTCAAGGTTTCCAAGAAGAGTGGGTCTGTTCATATGGCTCTGGAGACTTCTGGGTACTGAGGGAGGGCTGGGGAGAGGAGAAAGTCAGTAATAGATCTGGTGAAAGAATTTGGGAGGCTGTGTACACCTTATGACCACATTGAGGATTGGGGTTTACCATCTGTTCTGATGGTAAGTCTCCTTCCACCATTCAGTTCCTACTCCTTCTCCTTGCATGACTGCCCTCACCTCCATCATAATTCTGAGTTAGAAGCTTCTCAGTAGGTTTTATTTTGCTGCTTTTTAGGATGTGATATGCCTGTGCGCTGGGAGTGTAAGCACACGTGACTCTAAGCGTCTGAAACTAACTGGTGTGGGCAACATTGAGATAGGAGGGCTGATCTCTGGCCCTAGTAGCCTGCCACTGAGATCTGCTTGGCTGCTACTGCCTTGTCTATTGTCCAACAGCCTCCACCACCCCCAGGATTCCCGCCAGGGTTGGTCCAGAGGTTGCTCAGGCTCTTCACCATGTGTTGTTATTGTAGTTAGGTGCTGTCCAGTCTGTTTCGACTCATGACTCAGGAGTAGGAGTGGCTGCCAGGTGTGGTGGAATAGTTTTCCAGTGGAGAACAAACTACGCTTCTCTGTGGGCATCCAGTGGTGAGAGTGGATGGTGGTTACTTTCAAGTAGTCACCATGGGAACCAATGCCTACATCAAGCATTAGGAAATTCACTAACAGGAAGTTGAAGTAATAGGAAATTTGCTAGCAGAAAGTTGATCTTTCCTATACCTGAATGGGCAATGCCTAAGAAATAGGGAAGGTGGTGTAAGGAGAAAATGGCAGGAACAGAGAGAAAGACATTTTGGAAAAGGGTAATTTTCTTCTTTTATCCAGCACTTTGGGAAAAATCATAAAAACAGCAGTTTCTCCCTTTGAATAGAAACTCTTTGCTAATTGTTCCAGAACCTCTGCATTCATGGCTTTTAAATGTGTTTGAGATTCTGTGAGGATATTTTATTTTTAAGGTAAGCAAGAGACAGACTTTCTAATACCTTAATTCTGAAGAAAAACAGACAAAAAAAGAAGTTTCTTGAAACAAATTTGGATTCTTGCAGTTGAAGAATTAACTGAAGCGAAACCCTTTATCATTCACAGCCTCTCTCCCCATCTCTTCATGGAACTTACCAGCATCTCCAGCTGTAGGCTTTGTTCCCTTCTTTCTATTCTGAGCCAGACCTTTTTGAGGGACGGACTTCTGCTCTGTGTCCTTCCACTCTAGTGGAAGAGGGCATTAAGCCCCCTTTCCAAGTAGACTTTCCTGAGAATTAGTGTCCCAATGCTCAAGGGGGTGAATCCCTACAACATCATATGTGTTTCCCACTGTTCTACAATTTCCAAGCTCTGATTATGGGCTTCTGTAGCTCTGAGGTGCTTTGTTGGCTGACCTCCACAGAACTAGCATTCTCTGCTGTGCCTGTCCTGAGTTCCTCTTTGAAGATTGCAGTTCTGTGGAGTCTCCCTATAACTTCAGCCTGGCTTCACTCTTAATAGAGCCCATCTTGGGTGAATGCCTTCTCCATCTAGAGAACTCTTGAGAACTCGCCTGCTTGTCTGGACTTCTGAAGCTTAGCCATTTTCTCTGTTTCAGGTGTTGAGCCTGGTTCATCTGTGGGGAACCCTTGCAACGTTGTCTTAGATCACAGGTTACAAAATTCTGACTGGAGATGGTTGGGTAAGGACTGTGATGGAATGGAGAGTGTGTGCCCCATTTAAAGGGGGTGGCCTCAATTCAGATCTGGCTAATTATTACCATTTCAAGATAAGAAAGAATTTAGATTTTGGTGTGAAATTTCCTGATTTGTAAATGTTGGTGTTATGGATTGAATTGTGTCCCCTAAAAATGTGTGTCAGCTTGAGTGGGCCATGCTTCCCAGTATTGTGTGGTAGTCTTCCATTTTGTGATCTGATGTAATTAGCTATGTGTTGTAAATCCTAACGTCTGTGATGTTAATGGGAGACCTGGTGGCAAAGTGGTTAAGAGCTCTGCTGCTAACCAAAAGGTTGGCGGTTCAAATCCATCAGCTGCTCCTTGGAAACCCTATGGAGCAGTTCTGCTCTGTCCTGTAGGGTCACTATGAGTCCCACTCGACTTGACAGCAAGGAGTTTGGTTGTTTTTTTATGATGCTAATGAGACATGATTAGAGGCAGTTATGCTAATGAGGCAGGACACAATCTACAAGATTAGGTTGTATCTTGAGTCAGTCTCTTTTGAGATATAAAAGAGACAAGCAAGCAGAGAGGAGAGAGACCTCATGCTACCAAGAAAAAAAGCACCAGGAGCGGAACATGTCCTTTGGACCTGGGGTCCATGTGCTGAGAAGGTCCTAGACCAGGGGAAGATTGATGACAATGACCTTCCCCAAGAACCAACAGAGAGAAAGCCTTCCCCTACATCTGGTGCCCTGAATTCAAACTTCTAGCCTCCTAAACTGTGAGAGAATAAACTTCTTTTTGTTAAAGCCATCCACTTGTGGTATTTCTGTTATAGCAGCACTAGGTAACTAAGATAGTTGGCAACTTTTTTTTTTTTTTTTTTTTTAAGCAGCATGTGGGTCAAACAAGCTCTATCTGTAGCCTGACCTGTGACATATCAACTATACATGTGTGACTTCTTTCTTAGACCATGTTCCTGA
Organism: Dugong dugon; assembly: GCA_030035585.1. Taxonomy (NCBI): domain Eukaryota; kingdom Metazoa; phylum Chordata; class Mammalia; order Sirenia; family Dugongidae; genus Dugong; species Dugong dugon. The sequence goes on along the minus strand of CM057480.1, from coordinate 10,712,609 downwards.
ACCATGCAGTAACCCTTGTGTCTGTGCTTTTGTATAGGTGGCTGAGCCTGTGCTATCAGCTCCTGAGGCAATGACATCTCCCCACTATCTATTCTAGCCAAGCAGATTGTTTATCTCCAGGACATCCAGGTTTCCCTGCATTTTCTTTCTGTTGCTTATTAGGCATCAGCGTATTCCCAAGGACCAGTTCTTGGCAAATATGATTTTCCAATCCAAGAAATCATTAAACAACTCTAGTGTGCTAAATAGTGTGAATATAAACATCAAATACCAGTAAGACATAGGCCTTGTTCTCTAACGGTATGGTAGACACAACCTAAAGTGACACTCCAATGGGTGACATCTTATTTTGAGGGCAGAAAAGATGTGTAACTTGCTTCTAACTAATAGAATATAGCAAAGGTGTTGGGATGTCAATACCTAGATTAGGTACGTTAGATGGCAGAGGTAATGGGATGTTACTCCCATGACATTATGTAAGACTCCATCGTAGCAGACTGGCCTTGAAGCTTCAACCAGCCATGTTGTGAACTGCCTCCAAAGAAAGCCATGTGGCAGGGAACTGTAGACAGCCTCTGGGACTTAAGGGCAGTCTCCAGCTCACAGCAAGCAAGAACCTGGCACTTTCAGCCATACAGCTGCAAGTAAATGACCTCTTCCAACCACCTGAATGAGCTTGAAAGCAGATTCTTCCCTAGTTGTGCCTCTATATGAGACCACAGCCTGGTCGACATCTTGATTGCTGGCTTGTGAGACCTTGAGCAGAGGAACCAGCTAAGCTGTATCTAGATTCTTGACTGATAGACACTGTGAGATAATAAATGTGTGTTGTTTTAAGCAACTAGGTTTGTAGTGATTTGTTATGCAGCAATAGAAGACTAATACTTAGAGTTTACAGCCTACTATGGAAAATGCAATAGCCTATACAACACATAAAACAAAAAGAATAAACGTTTACTTGCTCAATTTCCCTTTAGGAAAAGTACTGACTTGTTTTGCAGAAAAATCTCACTTGGCTGAATCTCAGGTCTATCCCCCGAGGCTGTGGTACAAACAAAAAAAGATGGTTTTGTTTTCTTTACCAAGAGAAAGGAAGAGAAGAGAAAATTGAAGAAAGAGATGGATAGAGGGGCAGGCAGAGAGCCAGAGAGATGGTCAAGGTGTGTACTTGTGATATTATCTTCTCTCCTGGATACATGCTGCCTTGAAGTTATGCACCTGCCCCTTTTCTGCTCTGTATCCCACATGGAGGCTGTCTCTTGGAATCTGCTTCCTGCTAGGTTCCACCCATGGGGGATGCTGGTAAGAGATTGAAGAGGGAGGGTGATGGTAGAAATCAGAGAAGACAAGGAAAGTCTTCTGGTCCTTCTCTGCCTCTTATGGTGACTTAGGCAGCAAAGTAGCAGCTCTATGTCCTCCAAGGCTCTGCTCCCAAGGGATTGGCCACTGTGGTTTCAGCTTCTAGAGCTGCATTGTGCTATATGATAGACACTAGTCATATGTGGCTATTTAAATTAATTACAGTCAATTAAATTAAAACTTCAGTTCCTCAGCTGCCCTAGCCACATTTCAAGTGCTAAGTAATCACATATGGCTAGTTGCTGCCATACAACACAATGTACATCTAGAACATTTTCATCGTCTCAGAAAGTCCTATTGGACAACACAGCGCTAAAGAGTGATCCAGGCTCTTGTAACACCACATATTCCCTTTGTCACGCTAGTCAACTGGCTGCTCCATGTTGCTAATTTCTGTATTCTGTCACTGTCCTCTGAATTCTCAGCTTTTCTATCACCTGTATACTCAATTCCCTGTATTAAGAGTTCCTCTATTCTAAATACACAAGTGATCAGACTTTGATTGCAATACCAGAAGAGAAAAGCATAAGATAGTCAACAGTCCTGTATTAACTACTTATTGCTATGTAACAAATTGCCTTCATATTTAGCAGCTGGGGAAAAAAACAACAACATTATTTCAGCTTCTGTGGGTCAAAAATCTAGGTAGCTAGGTAGTTCTAGCTCAGGGTCTCCTATGAGATTCCAGGTGAGATGTTGGCAAGGGCTGCACTCTCATCTGAAGGCTCAGCTGGGGGAGGATTTGCTTCCAGGCTCACTCATGTGGTAGTTGGCAGGCACCATTTCCTCCCCGACTGTTGGCTGGAGTTTCTTGCCACCCAGGCCTCCCATAGGCTGCCTGAGTGTTGCATGACATGGCATCTGACTTCCCTCGAAGCAAGTGATTAGAGAGCGAGAGATTGAGGATTGACAGAGAGAGAGCATGAGAGTGCTCAAGACAGAAGGCATCCTCTTTTATAGCCTAATCTTCCAAGTGGCATACCATCACTCCTACTGTGCTATATTAAGTCCCACAAACCAATCCTGGTATAGTGTGGGTACAACGAGGCAATTACGTAAGGATGTGAATAGTAGAAGGCAAGGATCGTTGGGGGCCGTCTGGGAAGCTGCCTACCCCAAGTACTCCAGAAAGGCCATGTGAATTTGATACATGGGAGATTTTCCCAGCTCTCTGAGACTTAAATTGGTAAGGACAGAAGCTACACAGCAAGGGGTAAAGGACTGAGCAATTTGATGGGAAATGTCAACATCTCTGTGATCAGTTAACTATACCATGTCAACTTTGAATTGTATGTAGCATTCAGATATCAGAGGACAATGTTTGATCACTGGTTTCATTCAAATCCAGAAAATGATGGAAAATTACAAAGATGTTATAGTCCTTGTTCAGGAAAATGATTTGAAAGCAGTGACCCCCTCGAAATCAAGATTTGGGGCGAATGTCTTAGTACAAAGAGGGACCAAAAAATGCCTGGGTGGAGCAAAATTTGTGATAAGCTTTCAGGTAGGTGGGTTCTGGTTTCATATCCTTGCATGATGGCTTAACAGGAGAAGCTCAGAGAGCCTCAGGTTCCTCCTGGCCATGTAGGAGTTTTCTCCAAAAAAAGATTTAGAAAGCACAGTTCTTTATCCGTCAGCTAACAGGTGATTAAGTGAGGGGCCTGCGCAGGTGGGTTAGGATGAAAGGAGAAAGCACCTTCATTCCAACTGTCGCCTGTGGTAAGGAGACATGGTGGGCTGTTAGATGGCAGCTTGTTCCTCCCTGCTGAACGTGAGACTAAAACAGTAAGTGGCACTGAAGCCTCGTGTTTGATGGTAGTACGTGCAGTCGGTGTCACTTCCTAGGTGAAAGAGATCACATCTTATCCTCACGTCAGCTACGTTTGTGTTTAGCTGAACACAATCCACCTGGCAAATGGCCCAGTTCAAGAAAATTGCAATTTCAGTAAGAAATGTACTATATACTATTCAGAAGACAAAAAACCAAACCCGTTGCCATCGAGTTGATTCTGGCGCATAGCAACCCTATAGGACAGAGTAGAACTGCCCTGTAGGGCTTCCAAGGAGCAGCTGGTGGATTTGACCTGCCGATCTTTTGGTGAGCAGCCTGAGCTCTTACCCACTGTGCCACTAGAATACAGAAGGGAATTTCTAAGAAATATTTAGTTATTTTCCTGAAAAGAGAAAGAGACAATGAGTGAGAATGAGAAAGAAAGGGAATTGAGATCGGAGTGAGCCCAGAATGTAAAGTAAAATTTTTTTCCTAATGGACTCCAATGAATAGTTTTTTGTTTTTTAATTTAAATTGAAAGGCACTTTCATGTTTGAAAGTTCTAAGCTGTAAAAATAAACCCTGGAAGTAGATTGCCTGGGGTAAGATTTAATTAAACACTGTACAGTAAATTAGCATAATTTGTTGAAGATCAGCTTTAGTTCTCAGAAACTGCAACAGGCAGAAGTTTTAATTTTATAATATCCTTTAAAATTCCACTGTCTCATCTCCAAAGTACAGTTTTAGAAAATAAAAACTAAACAAGGTACTACCAAGCAGAAGGCGATTTATTAGAGAGATGACGTACTAGTGCTAGGAATTGAGGAGGGTCTAGATGCAGATACCAAATATTTGTAAAAATAATGGTCCTTTGTTAAAGTATATGGAAATATGAATTGAGTGTCTCAACCTGAAGCAAAGGGGCTACCCAATACTATAACAATATTTCTTTGGGCTGTAACTTAACTGCAATTTCAAGTAGAGGTGTATTTACATACTTTTTTCCTGCCTTCTTCCTTCCTACCTTAGACCCTCCCTTCCTTTCAACATAGAAAACCTACTGTAAATCATAGATAAGTTAAAGAAAGAAAGAAAAACTGACAACCAAACATATATACGAAAACTCCTTTTGAAGAAGTGTAGCTCTGTTTTTGTTGCTGTTTTGCCCCTGTAACCAAGTGTACGTCCTTGGTCTTACTCAGTGTACACCGTTTGTTTTGTGCCTAAGGAGCCATCTCAACCCAAGAGTCACAACAGTCTAGACTATGCTTAGTGCAGAAAAAAAATAGGGGAAGAGTTCGTGGACAACTAAACCAAAAAAAACAAAACAAAACAAAACAAAACAAAAAACCCATTCCCATGAGTCAACTCCAGTGAGTCAGCTCCTATAGAATCCTCATAGCAACCCTATAGGACAGAGTAGAACTGCCCCATAGGGTTTATAAGGAACAGCTGGTGGATTCAAAGTGCCATCCTTTTGGTTAGCAGCCATAGCTCTTAACCACTGTGCCACCAGGGCCTCCAGAAAACCCTCTCCCCTGAGAGTTCTTAAAGCTAAAATGAAAGAACGTTTAAAAAGTTTAACTTTTTAACTATGGACGGAGTAATGTGGTAGGATTGCTAGACTGTGAACTCTGGAGAACTGAGTGGGTCCTTTTTGTAGTGTTTTCTCAACACCAAAGAGAATGTGTGGAACATAACTGGGCCTCATTAAGTGTGTGTTGAATGGAATTATGGACAGTGTCTTGCCCCATATGTGAGTGGTTTGCATGAGTGAAAGTTTATGGATCCTCAGGTATCTCTTCTGATCTGCAACAACAAATTTTAGAAGTAGAAACTTGTCTTCCTGACCAGAAGATTACATTATTGGAAATCCCATAAGGGGAAAATTAATGGTTGAGAAACTTTAGATGAAATCGAAGTCAGAATTTTCAAAATATATATATTTTTGTTGTATTTATATTTATGTTTATTTATTTTAAATGAGTTACAATGGCCATTTACACTTTCAATTCCTGTTCTAGGAAAATTTTATGATCTCCCTACCATGCAATTTCAATGTCATGATTATAGATAGGCTGACCGTCAGTGGTGGCACTGGCCATTCAGAATGGGTGCTGGCCTGAGCTAGTCCAGGTGTTAATTCTTTAGTTGCTGGGTCCTGGAAAGGCCTGGGGTTCCTGGAGTCCCTGAAGTGGGGCTGGGGTGTAGAGGGATCTGTAGGGCATCAGCTATTTAACAAGCAGTGCAGACATACGTCAATGTTTGAATAATGAGTACAATTCATCTAGTGGGCAACCAGGTGAATATCAGATTTGCTTATAGAGGTGCTTTGCATTGTTGCCGATAATGAGCGCTCTTCAAGGTGTTTCATCTCTCCATATTTAAGACTTCTAAATATGCAGAGCCCTAGTGACGCAGTGGTTAAAAGCCTGGCTGCTAACCTAAAAGTTGGCAGTTCGAATCCACCAGCTGCTCCTCCGAAACCCTATGGGGCAGTTCTGCACTGTCCTATAGGGTCATTATGAGTCAGAATCAACTCGACGGCAATGGTTTTTTTTGGTTTCTAAATATGCAATGCTTTTGAAATTTTATTAGATTTTTATAGCACAAACATTCCTATATCCCATCTTCCTATGTCCCACCTCGGCCTCTGAAATGCAGAATGATGTAGGTTCTCAGATTGGTATGGTATACATTTATGCCAAAGTAGAGACATCAACAACTAATGCACATTCCCTGATAGCCCTACTCCTAATAGGCACAAGCATTTAGTACTAAGACTTGGGTTTCACCTCACCCCATGCTACTTCATTCGATAGTCAGCAAGCATCTTAGGAGACTGGCCAAACAAAGGTTCCAGAAATGGAAGGAATCTGGCTACAATGGACTTCTCCAGATTTTTGCAATTAAAAAAGACTGGAAAGAAACAAGTTTAATTTTGTCATACATGTATTGTGTCTTAGGGTATATAATGTTTGTTCTGAGTTACATACAGATTGAGGAACTTAAAATAATCTTTTCCATAAGCATGGGTCCCTAAAAGTCTTAACCTGGCCCTGATTTAACCTCCGCTTTCCTTTCCTCTTCGTTTCCAGGATTCCTTGCCATAATTTCTACACCGATTCTGGCTTCTGAGCTACCTTCTTTTTCCTCCATAAACCCTGGTTTCTGTTTTTTTCTACTTATCCCCAACTGGAGTAATTGGCAAATCACTTATCCAGGAATCCAAATTCTTGTGGGTATGCTGAAAAAGGTTATACAGAAGGAAAACCACACATACTTGAATTTTGCTTAAGGGGTGTTCAAGGCCTGAGGAGGGTTGTGGTTTTGTACGAAGATCATTCTTACCCTCAAAAAGCCAAAGACATCTTTTCTTTAAAGGAGTCCCTGTGTTGTTTGCATGGGAGATTGTCCAGGGCACAGCAAGTCTCTGACAGGACTCTGCCGGCCTTCTGTTTTCTAACTGGCTGCTGTAAGCAAACACGGCCCTGCAGAGTCTCAGGGTTGAGGTAGTATGTGCAACTGCAGTTTGCAGGGAGAGGGGAGGGAAGGGAGATTTTCTAACTCCTTTCCCGCCCAACTTTTTAGAATGTCACATTTGGGTTCTTGCAGCCGGAGGTTATGAACCCAAATAAAGTGCAGAGTCGCCAATGGTGCTGGGATATCCACCTTGTTTTCCTTAAGTCAGTCTATACAGCAGAAGCATTCTGAAGTCTGCCCAGGCATTTGGACTTCACGCAGTTGGAACCCTACTGAAGAGGAGATGGTGGAGCTGCTTCCTTCCTATGGTGTTTCCTGCACCCTATAAATCAGCAGCTGGCCAACAATGTATCTTCAGCCCATATATCTCAACACTTTCTTTCCATTCCATGACCACATCTAGACTAGCTGCTTAAGGATTCATTTTTGAGTCCTTTAGATGAAAAACTTCACAACAGATAGACAATTTTAAGACTCTTGGGGCTGTAAAATGTATTTCGATTTGAATTAGAGTAGAATAGAGGTGAAGGTGTTTCTGGGTGGCGCAAGCAGTTAAGCGCTCGACTACTAGCCGAAAGGTTGGCGGCTCCTTGGAAGACAGGTCTGGTGATCTGCTTCTGAAAAGTCCCAGCCTTGAAAACCCTATGGAGCGATTCTACTCTGCACACATGGGGTTGCCATGAGTCAGAGTCTAGTTGAGGGCAACTAACAATAACAACAGAATAAAAGCTAAGAGCCCAGACTAGGTAGCTGGATTGCCTGGGTTTCTGGCTTCAGTACTTACTAGCTGGGTGACTTTGGTAATTTTTTTTTTAACCTCTTTATGCTTCCCTACAGATCCCTAGTGGCGCAGTGGTTAAGAGCTCTGGCTGCTAACCAAAAGGTCATCAGTTTGAATCCATTAGCCACTCTTTGGAAACCCTGTGGGACAGTTGTACTCTGTTCTGCAGGGTTGCTATGAGTCAGAATTGACTGGATGGCAACAGGTTTGGCTTGATTTTTGGTTATGCCTCTCTATTTCCACTTCTATAAAATGGAGATACTAATAGCACCTATCTTACAGGGTTTTTGTGAAGTTTAAATTAGATAATTATTGGAAAGCCCTTAGAACAGTCCCAGGCAGTAATAAATCTCAGTAAGTGTGAGGTGCTTGTGTGTTTATGGTGGTTGTTGATGATGCAGACACTATTGTTATCATTTATTATTAGTAGTAGTATTTTAGTTTTTTATTGGAAATGTCTTAAAACAGCTTCCCTAGAAGCAGAGCCTGAGAGAGGGATTCTTGTGCAAGTATTTATAGAGGGAATATTGACTGGAAATCTGTTAGTAGGATAGGGCAAAGAAGCAACTAGGCAAAGATATGGTTTAAGCTGAAGTCTAACCTCAGCCTGATCCCACCAGGATGGGGAGGGGGTGGGCTATGGAGTGTGAATTGCATGAAAAGTAGTCCCACCTTGAAATAAGGGGACCTTACTTTTGTACCCCTAAAACAGTCATTGGCTGCAGGGTGCTTCCAACAGTCAGGGAGAGCAAAATTTCCAGGAATTGCCAGGGGGAGGTGGCCTTGGAAAGGAGATCTGGGTAAATTAGCCAGATATGGTAATTAATTTGGAAGCAACAGCAAGATTCTATAGGTGCATCTCATTTAGAGTAAGATGTTCCCACTGAAATGGTTGTGTGTGCTGGAGACTAAGCATCAAAAGCACTCAGGGAAAGCTGAAGGGAGAAGTGTTTACAGACATACTTGGGGCTTCTTGGTTTGGAGATCAAGGGCACCCAGTTTGGATTTTCATTAGTATTTAGAGGGAGCAACTTCTTATGGCTCCTGAACACCCTTAGTGAGCCAGGCTTGGTGACTAACTTCTAAATGGGTGACCCTGGAGTGATTTATTTGCCCTGCCCCTTGTTGTCGATGCTAAGAAATGACACTCGGTGGGTTACTGTGAGGTGTTGTGTGCATCCTGGTTCTCAGTGTGTGAAACCTGCTATTTCAAGGCCTGAGGCTGTTTTCTTTTGCTTTGCTGTCTTTAGGAGTGAGAAAAACGGGATAGTGAGAGGATCAGAAACCTGCCACAATTCTTAAAAGTGACTGGAATATAAAGTATAATTTTCTAGCCTCCTCCCTCCCTACCCACTGCTGCGGCACCTCCCACCTCCTCCAGCTTCGCATGCCATTCATTTTGTGCAGTGCTTGGTTTATTTCTCCCAGTACGTTCATCTCCCATGTTGCTTAGAGTTGAGGTAGAAAAAATGCTTCCCATGCCCTCTGCGTTTTTGACCAAGTTGAGGAAAGCCCTCTTATTAGTGCTTGGATTGGCAATTAATGTGTTGTACTTAAAAGACCAGTTTAACTTTGGGTTCTTGAGTCTAGCATTAATGAAAGCTTTTGAGCATTTGGCCAACTCCTCCTTATCCATGTGTGGCATGTCCACTGTGCAGGCCTGTCCTCTGTAAATATTTAAATCCCACACTGGTTCCCCCCCACCCCAACCCCGCACATTGTGTTCTAACCACTGCTTCCTGCTGCCAACTGGTGACTCTTTAGAAGGTGCCAAGTAATTCTAGCATACAACCAAGCAAGATGTAGCAAAGACAGAAAATCAGATGAGATAGGAGAGGCAATGTCTCACTATCTTCCTAAGCAAATACAAATGGTATTTTTTAGTATCTTGTATTTGGAATATCCATGCCATTCTTTATTCCCTTCGTTGGTACAAGTTTACCAACTTGTACTTGTACCAAGAGTTGGTTGTAAATGTTTCCTACTGGCCTGTGGTGAGTTTATGATTTACAGAATACTGTTAGAGAAACCAAGATTTTTTAAAAATCATTCCATTTGGAAGCTTTTGTGTTGGAGTATATGTGTGTGTGTTTTTAAATAAATTTTTAATGTTATAATAATTTGGGATTTACATGAAAGCTGCAAAAATACTACAGAGGGTCCACATATACCCCATAGGCAGTTTCCCCTATTATTAATTTCTTCCATTAGTATGGTACATTTGTCACAGTTAATGAACCAATAGTGGTAGACTATTATTAGCTAAAGTCCATACTTTATTCATATTTCCTTAGTTTTTACCTAATGTTTTTCTTCGCCCCCAAGGATCCCATCCAGGATACCATATTACATTTAGTAATCATGTCTCCTTATATTCTTCCAGGTTGTAATATTTTCTCAGACATCCCTTGATTTCTGATGACCTTGATAGTTTTGAGGAACACTAGTCAGGTGTTTTATAGAATGCCCTTCACTTGTGGTTTGTCAGATGTTTAATTCATAATTAGGTCAAGGTTATGGGTTTTGGAGAGGAAGACCACAGAGAGGAAGTGCATTCTCATCACATTATATCAAAAGTAAATACCGTCAGCGTAACTTTTTACTGATGATGGTAAGCTTGATCATATGGCTGAGGTGCAGGCTTCTCTGATGTAAAGTTTCCCTCACCCCCATGTTTTCTATACTGTGTTCTTTGGAAGGAAGTTACCAAGTGCAGCCCACACTTACGGAATGGGGAATTATGTTCCATTTCCTTGAGGAGAAAGTATTTATAGAATTTATTTGAAATTCTTCTGTATGGGAGATTTGATATTCTCCCTCCCATTTATCTATTTTTAAATCATTTATATCAGTGTAGACTCATGGATATTTATTTTATATATTGGGCTATAACCCAATAGTACTTTTTTTTATTGCTCAAATTGTTCCAGCTTTGGCCATTGAGAACTTTTTCGCTTGGGTCTTCTGTCCCTTTGACTTACTCCATTGTTTGGATTTTTTTTTTAGCACTTTCTTACCCTCTGACACTACAGGGTACTATAGGCTCATCTCGTGTATTCCCTGCCCTAGCCCTTGAACTAGCCATTTTTCCAAGGAAACCTGGTCTTTTATATTGGAGCATCGTACTGAAAACTAAGATCTTGGTACTAGGTGTTTTCAGTGCTACTGAGATGTCATCGCTTTCAGGCCCTCTCCAGTGGACACAGATTTGTGCGTGTTGTGTACACATGTGTATATACATATATACTTGGAGGCAGTGGTGGTTCAGTGGTAGAATTCTCGCCTTCCATGCTGTCTTAGGCTAGGTTCTCTAGAGAAACAAAACCAGTAAAGCATATAAATAACTATATATATAGAGAGAGATTTATATCAAGGGAATGGCATATGGTTGTAGAGGCTAGAACATCCCAAGTCTGTGGGTCAGGCTGGAGACTTCTGATTCACGTAGCCATAGGAGCTGGCAAACCCAAGATCAGCAGGTCAGATAGCAGGGCTCTTGCTCACAGTCTGGGAAGCCCTATGAATCCCAAGATCAGCTTGCAAGACCACAGGTAAGCTGCTAGCTCAAGTCCCTAGAACCAGAGGTCAGACGAACAGGAGCCAGGTGCAGGATCTAGAGCCAGCAAAAACCCCTGAGGCTCGTCAGAAAGTCCATTTATATTTGATGCAGGCCACACCTCCAAAGAAACTCCCTTTCAGCTGATTGGCTGCTCACAGCAGATCCCATCAGGGAGGTGATCACATTATATCAGACCTCATCATGGAAGTGATCACATCATCATATGACTGCCAAACTATATCATAACTGCCAAACCACTGAGAATCATGGCCCAGCCAAACTGACACACAACCTTAACCATCACACATGCGCAAGATGTAGATTTGATTCCTGACCAGGGAATGTCATGCACAACCATCATTTGTCTGTCATTGGAGGCTTGTGTATTGCTATGATGCTGAACAACTTTCAGCAGAGCTTCCAGACTGATATGGACTAGAAAGAAAGGCCTGGTGATCTACTTCTGAAAATCAGCCAGTGAAAACCCTATGGATCCAAAGGTCTGCTATACAATCCATCAAAGAGATGGTATAGGACTGGGCAGCATTTCATTCCGGAACTGCCATGAGTTGGGGGCTGACTCAGTGGCAGCTAACAACAATGTGTGTGTGTGTGTGTGTGTGTGTGTGTGTGTGTGTGTGTGTGTGTACACGTTGCTGCCGAGTCGATTCCGACTCATAGCAACCCTATAGGACAGAGTAGAACTTCCCCATAGAGTTTCCAAGGAGTGCCTGGTGGATTTGAACTGCTGACCTTTTGGTTAGCAGCCGTAGTTCTTAACCATTACACCACCAGGGTTTCCATATGTATATAATACATAGATAAATAAATACATATGTATACCAACTTCTGTGTATATGCATATCTATGATTATTACTGTGTTTCTCCAGCTGTATGTACATTAACCTAAACATGATTTCATACTGATGTCACCAACTCCAATCCACTACCACATGGTTCATTCTAGCTTTTCCCCTTTGCTTATCTGTGACCTCCCACTTCAACAGCGGAAGAACCTGGCTTCCACCATCTGCCTTCTATTTACATGTATAGAGGTTTCAGTATTGGTAACACATACCCCCATGAGAAACAACATCATCAACTAGAATACTATTGTTAAGTACAGTTCCACTTATCTGGAGTTTTATAGTCATTACTCATTTCCAGAGTTACTTAAGCTAGTGCCAATTTTGTCCCCAACCCTTCAGGGGAGTTAACCATACATTTGAAATACTGTTAGATTCTTTTACCACCGTCTACATTGCACGGTGAAGATCAAAATTTTTCCTATTAGATTTTACCTTCTAGTTTCTTGTAAAGATCTCAAGTAGCTCTGAGAGCTACCTGGTGTTATCGCTGTGAAACTGAAAACAGAAATTATACAGAGAAAAGAAAAAGGCATAAATTGAGAAATATTAAGAATACTTGACCAATACTAAACAAACAAAAACAAAACAAAAGAAAAAAACGTTTCAAGTCTCAGCCTTGCCTCTTAGTAACTGCGTCTTTGGCAAGTTACTTAAGTCCTCGTGGCCTCGGTCTCTTATCTGTACAATCAGGTTCTGTTTATTTAGATTGTCCTGAGAGTTGAATTGGAAAACAAATGTGGATGTGTAAATGCTGTAGTATACATTAACGTAGAATTATTAAATGCAAAAAGATAAATTAAAAAATTCTGGCAAGAAGGGGTCAGGTCAAGGATGTGAAGTTCTTGCTTTCATAGAACTGGCTTATGGTAGTTCTCCAAAGTTTAAATGAAAGAATTGTGAATTTTACTGATTTCTAGTAGCCCGAGTTCACCAGCTGCTCTTTAGAAACCCTATGGAGCAGCTCTTCTCTGTCCTGTAGGGCCACGATTAGTCGGAATTGACTCGATGGCAACAGGTTAGTAGCCAGAGTGTTTTCTTTTTCCTAGTGGGTACACATGTAACACGTATATGACTGTGTGTATGTGTGTGTGTGTAAATATATTTCTTTTGATATTTCTAGGGGAACCTAAGAGATCACTTGAGAGTCTTGGTCTTGTTAGATTCCTTGTTGGCCTAACAAACATTTGGGAAGTCACCAAGAGCTAGGGTCTGAGAATTTAAATATTGCATAAAGCCATTTGGTTAATAGACTTCTACTCTTATATCCCTATAACTATTTCCACTCCATGACAGCCTAGACCTTAATTACCGTCTCCCTCGGGCATTCATTTTCTTGGCCACAATGTAACTAAAACACATAAGAGGACACAGAATCAGAGGACCTGGATATATGTTCAGGTTATGCCACTTATAGGATTAGAAGAATGTGTGAACTTGAAAAACATGGGTTTACTATATAGGCATGTTTAAGCGCTCAGCTACTAACCAAAAAGTCCGCAGTTTGAATTCATCAGCTGCTCCTTGGAAACCCAATGGGGCAGTTCTACTTGGTCCTGTAGGGTCACTATGAGTGGGAATCAATTGGATGGCAACAGGTTTGGTTTTGGTTTTATATAAGCGTAGGCAGGCCCTAACATCTGGATGAGCAGCCCCCGCAGTAGGGCCAAGGAAAAGGAGAGAGGTAGGCACAGCTGCTGCTTATAGTCACACCTATTGTGCAGCACGCGGGTCCAGGGGTGCCATTCCTATATATTATAATGTGGACAGAACCCACAGAACAGGGCAGCATGGTATCTGGCAGGTGGGGCCTGTTTTGTTATTGGCAGAGGAGAGAAAGCACGTTATAAAAACACAAACACGCACAGACTATGCTTCTTGTAGTTTGGCTGTTCGTGATTCCATAGCGTATTTCACGCTACTTCATCCGACATCTTCCTTTTGTCTTTTTAACATTATCCTAATAAGGGCTATGTGCACATTTATGAAAAGGTGCTACTTCAGGAGATATGCCAGGCTCCCCACCCCAAGAGTCCTTCTGACTTATTATCTAAGCCTGAGTCTCCTTATCTGTAAGGTGAACGGGAGAGAACGAAAAGAAGGTAAAGTATGTAACGCATTCTGTGAAGAGCATCTCCCTCCGCACCGATGACCTGTACTCACCCCACTTCCCTTTCAGTGCTGTCCGTAAGCTGAGGGTGTTCCACATTCTTCACAAATAGGAAGGTCCTGTGTTTATGTTCTCATCAACTCTCTTGGTTCCTTTCATGTATTTGACTTCTCTATTCGCGGCGTTTTATTGTAAATACCTAATTGTACTTTGATAACTACCTTAGGATGAAGGTGCTGTTTGTAGCAATTTATTTATACAGGTTTTTACTTTCTTACATCTCAGCTGAATCCATAAATAAAAATGTCTGCTCTTTCAAGCAGTTGACTCTAAAAACACTCATTTTTGAGAAAACCTGTAAAAGCATGTGCTATCTTTATGATTTATTAAAAGAAGGTAACTGAGTTTAAAAAAACAAAAAATTTTCAGTTTACTATGCTGAACCAAAGGGGGGAAATGTGTCAACTGGTCTTTATGTCAAGAAATGCTAGAGAATTACAGTTTTATTGCTCAAGATCTATTTCAGACAAGTGGGTGGAAAGCAGTATTCCCTGTACTTTAACTGTGATTTATTTTACAGGTAAAGGTCTATCTATTCAGTTGCAGCTTAAAGTTCGGATTTGAATTGAATTGTCAGCTGTAGTGAAGCCAAGCAGTTCAAACTGTGAAGTGGAACTAGAGTTGAATTCTCCGGTTTGTATTAAGATAGAAGGCATCGATTGAGACTGTCCTATTAAAAATTAAGGTTAACACTTTGCTTTAGCCATTTTCATCTCAAGTTTTCTGAAATAGATCATCTCAGTTTCAAATATCATCTCCTATTCTCCCCAAATGTATATGATCCTATTTGTTCATAAAATGTAGCTTTCATATACATTGTATAACCTAAATATTTTTGTGTCTTCAGTACCTTTTTAGAGACTTTTGACAAGACTTGGCATTTCTATAGCTTCGTCACAGCAGCTCCTTCAGGTAACCATCACTGATGGGAAATAACGGTTTACCAAACTATGGTGAGATAGTGTGGAATTTCCCAAACTGTGTTACCCAGGACACTGTTTTCCAAAATATTAGTGAGTTTTATAGAGAATGGATAACCTGACCAGAAACATTTAGAAATATTTGGTTGAACAAAAAGGTTTCTGTTCTGCAGGATTTCCCAGAGCTATTGATGTGCATTTACACATCGTGAATCTACCAGAGGAAAATATAGTTTAGTATTACCTAAATTTTTATGTATGTAGAACCTCCTTTTTTACCCACAAACATCTGTTCTTCCAGTTATCAATTGCTACGTAACATACTATCTCCTGGTTTAAAACCGTTTTTGAAATGGTCTTCCATGTTGGGGCTTGTCTGGGTTCACTTGGGTGGTTCTTGGTCAGGGTCTCTTATGCAGTAGCAGTCAGAGGCCAGGGCTGGCGTTATTGAAAGGGCCAGCTAGCCCGACATCCATACGAATGGCAGTTGATGGTGGCTGTTGGCTGAGGGCTTAGCTGTTGTCAAGTAGAGCACTTACGCATGTGCTTCCCACATGACTTGGGCTTCTCTCCTGGATTCTGTGAGGAACGTTCTGAGAGGGAGCATCAAAGGAGTAAGTATTCCAAGACACACAGGCGGAAGCTGTAAGGCTTCATATAATCCAGCCTCAGAGGTCCCAGAACATTACTTCTGCCACTGATCCTTGGGTAAGCAAAGCCCAAGACCAACCCAGATTCAAAGGGAAGGGAATTAGACTTCACCTCTTAGTGGAGAAGCAGGAGGACACAGGGAAAATTTAATGGTGGCCATGTTTGCAGATTATCCACCAGACTTTTTAACATCTTAACATCACTGACTTCCTATGGAACAGTTTGGGTATTAGGAAACCAAAGTAGGGGTGGTGGTGTAGGAGCAATCCACCTAGCAGTAAGAAGTATTTTTTGTCACTGACATTGTTTAGAATTTTTGGTATAAGGGGGTAAGTCAAAAAATATTCCTACAAGATCATAGAAAATTTATTAAACAGAAATATCAAAATGTGAAGCTATTGTTTCTTGACTATCCTCCATCTAGGTCTATACACTTCTGAAGATGGTGTTTCCATCTCTTTAACCCTTCCCCAAAGAATTCTGTGCTGTTTGATTTACACTACCTCAAAACGACAGTTTTGGCATCCTTGAGGGACTCAAATCCTGTTCCGTTTAAATTATCTTTGAGTTTTGGGAGCAAAAAGAAGTCTGAAGGGGCAAGATCAGGTCTGTAGGGTGGATGGGGTAAGGTTTCCCAACAAAATTCTTGTAGGATAGCCTTTGCTACCCTTGAAGAATGAGCAGGTACATTGTCGTGATGGAAAAAATTTCTCAGCACAACTTTCCTAGCCTTTTTCTCACCAGTGCAGTTTTCAGTTTTCTTCAGACTTCTTCATAATAAGCCCCCGTGATTGTCCTGTGTCCTTCGAGAAAATCTATCAAGATTACCCCTTTGGGATCCCCCCAAAAAACAGTCGCCATAACCTTGTGAGTTGGTCTTCCCTCCCCTGGCTCATCTTTACTGCCTTCCCGATCTTCCTTAAAATGCTTGATCCATCTACGAACTGTTGTTTTATGTGGGGCAGCATTCCCATAAACTTGTTGCAAAGCTTCAATGATATGGAAAGATGTCCACTTGAGTTTTGTTAAAAATTTGATATTAGCCCTGACCTCAAAATCATTTTTTCCCATGACTCAAAAAGTATCCTTTTTTTTTTTGAAGAAACCCTGATGAGGCTAACATACATGTATTACTGAGAGAACTTGTCTGCAGCCATCCACTGATCACAGAGTTTGTTTAAACATGTTTTGTTTGGAATAAACCCATGCATGTCTGAACTGGAACCCTAGTAACAATACTTTTTGACGTACCCTCGTATAGTGATAATGAAAAGCATAACTGCTTTTAGATAATTTTAATATTGTTTCCTACAGATAGGATTGTCAGATAAAATACAGGATGCTCAGTGAAGTTGGAACTCGACATAAACATCTTTTTACAATACTTTTTTAGTATAAGTATTTCCCAAATATTGCATGGGGTATACTTGTACAAAAAGTTGTTATTTATCTGAAATTCAAATTTAACTGGGCATTCTGTATTTTTACTTGCTGACTCTGGCAACTTTATCTACAGAATGTGTATCCTGCATTGCCAGTATTGTTGTTGCATCCATCCTTATGTTCTCACCTCCACAACCTTGGTATACTGTTGAGTTTGGAAAAAAACGTATGTAACTGAAAGCGCTTAGGTTTTAAAATCAGAGAGAGATGATTTCAAATCCTGGCTCTGCGCCATCTACCAGTAGTTGTAAGTTGTTTAACCACCCTGAACTTCAGTTTTATCATCTGCTGGGGCTAGTCGTAACTACCTGTTAGGTCTTCTAGGCATTTCACTGAGATCATGGGTGTGTAGCACCTAGTTAGCACTGGGATTGGGGCATAACAGGCAGGTGGCCAAAGTTAGTCCTGACTCCTATTCCGCATAATAGAACTGAAGCAAGAAGGCAGCCCCCCCTTAGCTTTATGGATGGCATTTATTTGAAGAAGAATGTCAACAGGTAGCAGTCTAGGTGTTTTTTGCTTTTGCTGTCTGTGTCTCTTTGCTTTAACTCTTGCAAAAGAATGGGAGAGTAAGTGAGGCCCCATCTTTAGGGTTGCAAGTTTGGATTCAGACCATGATAGGGAAGAAACACCTTTTTAAAAACGGTCATGACTCATTATCTACCCAGTGACCAACCCACGCAGTGTAGTATATAATTCCTCAGAATTAACTATTCAGTAATTTTTTTAATTTTGATTTTATTTGCTTACATATCCACAGTTTTATACATAACTGATTGTAACCTAAAAGCTGTTGTAGTTTAATTAACTATAGGAACAAATTCTACGATTGTTATTCTGGTTAATCCCACCAAGGAGAATTTGAGCCAAGTTAAATCTGAATTAATGCGTAAATTAATGGTTTTCTTGGATGAATGTTGAACATGCAGGGAAATAGTGACTCTAAACTTTGCCAAATACTGGTGAATTCTGAGAGATGTAGGGTTAGCTCCATTTTCACAGCTACAGAAAATGAGGCTCAGATTGGCCTCAGGATTTGCTCACAGTCACAAAGCTAATAGAGGCAGAAATTTCCCTCTCCTGGTGGTGCAGTGGTTAAGTGCTCAGCTGCTAACCCAGAGGTTGGCAGTTGGAACCCACCAGGGGCTTCGAAGGAGAAGGAAATGGCCATTTGCTTCTGTAAAGTGGCCATTTGCTTGGAAACCCTATGGGGCAGTTCTAGTCTGTCAATAGGGTTGCTCTGAGTTGGAATTGACTCAACGGCAATGGGCTTTTTTTTTTTTTTTTTTTTAACCCACCTATTGCAGCAACTCTCTGTTAGGTCGCCAATGACATCTTTGTCACTGTGTCCAACAGGTTATTTCCGAATGCTGATATTGACCTTCCAGGAGCATCCACAGTGTTAACCATGCTCTCCTGTTTGAAAGACTCTGTCTTGGTCTCCACAATACTGTACTGTCCTGGATTTCTCCTCCTTCTCTAGCCTCTCTTCTATCATTCTTGGAAGACTGTCCTCCTTGATTAGATGACTGTGTTCTAAAATTCCTCAAGGCTCGGCCCCAGCACCTTTTATTTTCTACCTTCTTTACCTCAGTTATACGCACAGCTTCAATAAGCACCTAGCTTAGTTCTCCTGGTGTCAATATTTTCATTGCACGTATCAGAGTTATACCGTTATTTCTGTCGGTGTGCTTGTTTTTCTTCATAACTTTTTACTTACTGTGAGATCCTTTAACCACTGCACCACCAGTGTGTTCCATGAAATCCTAAGTGCATCATAACTGGTGAGGATTGAAAGACTAACTGAATGAATGACTATAATGGACTCCAGACACTATGACCTAAAACCTCTTTTTTTCTACTTCCTATTCTGTCTCTCAGTGGACTTTAGGCTCCCAAACTCCCAAAACTTCATTTTGCACAGGAGGGGCCTGAGATTAAGAGAGGTAAAAATGTCTTCAGAGTCATACAACACTCAGAAGCTGGGTCTAGGCCTCTGCTCAAAGTTTGGGGTTGCCCTTCTCTCTGTAGATTTGATCCCAGCTCACTTATATGGCTGAACATGCTGACAGAAATGCTGGTTTTCCCTTGCTTGTAATGGAAAGAAAGTCTTGGGGAAGCGGATTAGCATATGTTGGTTGTCCAGTTCATCCATGCTCTTTAGATCTATCCAGAATCTGAGGTAAACCAAAACCCAAACCCAGTGACTTCGACTTGATTCCGACTCATAGCTACCCTATAAGGACAGAGTAGAACTGCCCTATAGGGTTTCCAAGAATGTACATCTTTACGGAAGCAGATTGCCACATCTTTCTTCCACAGAGGGGCTGGTGAGTTTGAACCACTGACCTTTTGGTTAGCAGCTGAGCACTTAGGTATCTGTACTACTTTTCTTGCACTTTTTTTTTTTTCTTCTGACTTTTGTCTTCTACGGTGACTCAGCATTTTCATCCTGTTCCTTATTTTCTCTTCAGTGTGTCTAAAAGCACGTGTCCTTGAACAATATGACAATTCACCCAAATTTAAAAGAATTCTTAGAGATTCCACAAGCCTAAGGTTTGACGTTCTGTGTTGAAATGTCAAAAGATTTAGCGAAATGCTATATAGCTAATTGCTTGTTCTAACATTCTATAAAAAGAACCTCTGTTCTCATGCTAAAGCCTGTATGTATACGCTGTGATTGGTAGTGTGGTGAGCGGAACCTTTTTTATTGACTGGCAGAACAGACTATAAAGCCAAAATAACCCACAACAGATGACTTAAATGCACATTAAACTTAGCTAGGAGCACAGGTACTTGTCAATTTACAACGTTCCTTTTGCTTCCTATTTTTTTAGTGATGGTGGGGTTGTGGTAGTTTAGTGTGGATCGCCAAAGCAAGTGTGAGAAAAAGGAAAAACAGCATACATGAGCGATTTAAGGGAAAAATCAACAATATTTCCATTCTGATACAGATTTGTAGAGTTCTTGACTGACGGAACCGGGAGAAACCTTTAGAAACTATCTCATCTTCCTCCCTCGTTTTTACAGATTAAAAATAGCAATGTTTGGAGAGCTTATGTGACATATTTAGGATCACACAGTTATTTAATGGAAGAGTTGAGACCAGCTTCTTTGATGTCAGTTCATCCTTTAAAGTTCAGTTTATTTAGTGATGCCTTCCATGAGTCCTCCCAGTTATGGCCGTGTGAAAAAACAAGAAACTCACTGCTCTCGAGTTGATTTCAACTCATAGCAACTCTATAGGACAGAGTAGAACTACCCATAGGGTTGCCAGGGAGCCACTGGTGGATTCAAACTGCCAAACTTTTAGTTAAGAGCTGAATTCTTAACCACTGTGCCACCAGGGCTCCTTGGCCATGTAAGCCCCCTAAATATGTTGTTGTTGTTACATGCTGTTGAGTGGATTTTCCACTCATAGCGATTCCATGTGATAGAGTTGAACCCCATAGAGTTTTCTAGGCTGTAATCTTTATAGGAACAGATTAGCAGGTCTTTCTCCCATGGATCCGCTGGGTGGGTTCGAACTGCCACCCTTTCATTTAGCAGCCACGCTTAACTGTTGCATCATTAAGTTCCATAGCATCCTGTCTTCCCTATGCATCCCATGGTGTTATAGACACCTCTTGTCTGCCTCTCCCTCTGTCTGTGAGCTCTTTAAATTCTGGAATTATGCTGTTCATTGAGTTGAGCGTGAAGGGGAAAGGATGCGTGACATGTTCTTTCCTGTGATGCAGATTTACTTCCCTTTTTCCAGATACAGACCTCTTTCCCTATCATTGTGGATGAATTTCCCAGATGGTTCTTTTGTCATCCCTCAGTAGTTTCGTCTCTGCTGATTTTAAGAGACAGTCGGCTTCAATAATAAGTGCTTTGTGATCAGACCTGGAATCCGCTCCTGCGTCTCTCACCCATGAGTTGGTAGACCCAGGGCCTGTTAGTCTTTCTGAAGATCAGTTTTCTCTCGTTTGTGAAATGGATATATAAACAGCCGTATTTCAAGCTATGCATTCTGAGATAAGGTCGAAGACAGCCTCTAACACGTGCCTGGCCTACTTTTGTCTTTTTTCTGTTGGCCTCCCATAGACACTGGTCTGAACTGGTGAGGCAGTAGAGCAGACCAGTCCCTTTCTTAGGGACTTGCTGAGTGATTTCAGTTATTTTTGTTGTTCTGTTGTTATCATTATTGCTATTTTGCATCTATTCTTTAAGATTTTTTATTTTTTGTTCATTTTATTATGTTGGTTAGAATTTCCTGCTGATAAGACGGGTTGCGTTTCAAATGTAGAACCAGTCTTTCATACCTGGATAAACCCCACTTGGTTGTATTGTATACTTCCTTTTATACATTTTTTTCTTCATTTGCTCATTTTTTTGAGGAATTTTGCATCTATATTCATGAGATATTAATCTTGAGTTTTCTTATAATGTCTGTATTTGATTTTAATATTACGGTAATGCTGCTGACCTCATAGAATGAGGTAGGAGGTGCTACCTCTGCTTCTGTTTTCTGGAAAAGACTGTGGATGGTTGGTATTATTACTTCTTAAATGTTTGATAAAGTTCTCCAGTGAAACCATTTAGGCCTGATGCTTTCTCTTTTGGAAGATTATTAATTATTGATTTGATTTCCTTATTACATACAGGACTATTTAGGTTATTTATTTTTCCTTATGAGTTAGGTAATTTGTACCTTTGAAGGAATTAGTCATTGAGTCTAAGTTATCAAAATTGTAAACATAGAGTTGTTCATGGTATTCCTTTACTCCCCTTTTAATGTCCATAGGATCGGTAGTGACCGACCTTCTTTTATTTTAGATTTTGGTAGTTTCTGTCTTCTTTTTATTTTTCTTGTTTATTTTGACTACAGGTTTATTAATTTTATTGATATTTTTAAAAACTAGCATTTGGTTTAGTTGACTTTTCCTCTTTTATTTTCCTGATTTAAATTTATTGACTTCTGCTGTAGTTTTTATGATTTCTTTTCTTCCTCTTGGTCTAGGCTCAATTTGCTCTTCTTTTTAGTTTCATTAGATGGAGGCTAGGTTATTGATTATAGATTGTACATCTTTTCTAATATATGCCTTTAATGCTATAAATTTCTCAGCACTGTTTTTGCTGCATTCCACTAATTTTGATAAGTTTTATTTTCATTTCATTTAGTTCAAAATATTTTTAAATTTCTCTCAGTAAATCTTTGATCTATGGGTTATTTACTAGTATGTTGTTTAATTTTCAAATATTTTGGGGTATTTCAAGCTATCTTTCTGTTATTGATTTGCTTAATTTTATTCTCAACTTTGAACATACTTTGTATGATTTTTATTTTTAAAATTTGTTAAGGTGTGTTTTATAGCCCAGAATGTGGTCTGTCTTGATGAATGTTCCATATTAGCTTGAGAAGAATATGTATTCTGCTGTTGTTGGATGGAATATTCTATAAATTCTGATAAGGTCAAGTTGATTTGATAATGATGTTCAGTTCTTTTTTTTTTTTACTGCATTTTTGCCTGCTTGATATATTAGTTATTGACAGAAGGATACTGAAGTCTCCAGCTATAGTAATGGATTTATCTATTTCTCCTTAAAGTTTTATCAGTTTTTGCTTTGTGTATTTTGACACGTTATTTTTAGGTGCATATGCATTTAGGACTGCTATGTCTTCATACGTAATAGACTACCTCTTCATCATGTAACGCTCCCCTTTATCCTTGATTATCTTCCTGTTACAAAGTCTGCTTTATCTGAAATTAATATAGTTGCTGTAGCTTTCTCTTGATTAGTGTTCATGTGGTGTATCTTTCCCATCCCTATACTTTTGACCTCTCCATGTCTTTATATTTAAAGTGGGTTCTTGTAGATAACATATACTTGGGTCTTGTTTTTCAGCCACTCTAACAAGCTTTATCTTTTAAATGATGCATTGAGATCCTTCACATTTATAGTAATTATGGATATAGTTTAATTAATATCTTTTATATTTGTAACTGCTTTCTGTTCCTTGCATTTGTTTTTTGTTTCTTTTACCAACTTTTTTTTTCCCAGCCTTTCCTGGCTTTAATTGAGCATCTTATATGATAACATTTTATCTTCCCTCTTAGCATACCCATTATACTTTAAAAAAAAATCTAGTGGTTGCCTAGAGCTTACAATGTACATATTTAACTAATCTAAGTCCACCTTCAAGTAACACTATACTGCTTCACATACAATACAGATATTTTAGAACAAAGCATTCTCTATTCCTCCCTCCTAGCCCTTGTAACATTTCTGTCATTCATTTTGCTTGTCCGTATGCTATAATTACCCAATACAATGTTACTATTATACTTTAAATAAACAATTATCTTTTGTGTCAATTAAGAATAAGAAAAATATTTTATTTTACTTTCATGTGTTCCTTCTTTTTATTCATATATTCATCCTTTCTTTATGGAAATCCGAGTTTCTGATCTATATCATCGTTCCTCTCCCTAAAGAACCTCATTTAAAATTTCTTGCAGGACAAGTCTGCTGGTGATGAATTCTTTCAGTTTTTGTTTGTCTGAGAATGTCTTTATTCTTCTTCACTTTTGAAAGATAATTTTACTAGGTATAGAATTCTAGGTTGGTTTTTTTTTTTCTTTCAACAATTTAAATAATTTATTCTCTTTTTGCTTGCATAGTTTCTAACAAGTAGGCTGCTGTAATTATTATCCCGGTTCTTCTGTATATAGAGTGATTTTCTTTTGTCTTGTCTCAAGATTTTCTCTTGTTCATTTTTTCCCCTGCAGTTTGAATATGATATACTTAGGAGTAGATTTTTGGGTGTATATCTTGTTTGATGTACTCTGAGATTCCTGAATTCATGGTTTGTTGTTAGTCATTAATTTTGAATCTTAGCCATTATTACTTCAAATGTTTCTCTACTCTGTGTTCTATTTCTTCTCCTTCTGGTATTCAAATTCTAATTGTTCCAATGTTCTTGGATCTTCTTTTTTTACTTTTCCCCCCATCCTTTTCTTCTTTGTATTTCAGTTTAGAAAGATTCTATTTGCATATCTTCAAGCTCACTAAATTTTTTCCTCAGTCACGTCCAATCTATTGACAAGCCCATGGAAGGCATTCTTTACTTTCTTTAAAGTGTTTTTTTGTTACGAGCATTTCCTTTTGATTCTTAGAGTTTGTATCTCCTTGCTTACATTATTCGTTGGATCTTATGTGTTGTCTGCTTTTTCCATTAGAGTCCTTAACATATTTTAAATTCTTCTCTTATTTTAAAGTATATGTCATTATCTGAATTTGGTTTTGAGCTTGCTTTGCTTATTCAGACTGTGGGTTTTTTTGTTTTTTGTTTTTTTGCATTTTAGCATGATTTGTAATTGTTGTTAAAAGCAGACGTGTTAGATAATAGGAACTGAGGTAAATAATCCTTTAGTGTGAGGAATTATATTAATCTGGTTATGAGTTGGCTTGTGTTCAATGTTTACTGTAGCTGTAGGTACCAACGCCTTCAAGTTTCGCTGGTATGCTTGTTTTTTTCTCCTCAGAACTTTGGGCTTCCCTAAGTACTTTTCCTCAGAGAGTCTGTGTCTTACATCTCTATCTCTGTAATCCACTGTTATTATACTGGAAACCTGTTTTTTTTTTGGTGGGGGAGAGCATTATATAATCTTTTTATTAAATATCAGTCTTATAGTGCACCTGTGTCTCTGGCATGTGACATTTACAAGTGTTTTTTCAGTGGTATAGGTTATTTTTCCCCTAGCTCCTACTCCCTTCTCTGGTTGAAGTGCCCCCAATCTATTTCTTGGAAGCTCTGACCCCAGTTGACTATGTTTTTCTCCCATTAGCTAAGAAAAGAAGATTGATGGAGGCTGGAGGAAGAGGAATTCCCTTCACACACTGGGATGAGGTTCTAGCATAGTCTGTTTCCCTTGAGAGTCGGCCTTCGTTATGGAGAAGGCTCTAGGCATAGTTAATAATGATTACTCTTCCCTTCTATCTTCCAGCGCCATGAGGGGATTTTTCTCTTATCTTAAACTTAAAAATCTGGCAGCATTCCTGGAGAAGCACATGGAAGTGTTGAGGGCCCACCTAAGACTGCAGATAAAGGAGATTTCTATTGTCAAGCTAGTTCACACTCTGCCTCCAGCAATTTGTCAAAATTACCATTTAAGTATTTCTGTCATTTTATGGCTCTGGTGACTTCAGCTCCAAATCTTGGAGGTGTCTCTCTGCATGCATCCATCTCTTCAGATTTCAAGATGGTGGTTTAGCCTATGACAGTTTTCTCATGGGTTAAAAAAAAAAAAGTCATCAATTTTTAGTTTGTTCACCTTTTTTTTTTTTAATTATAAGGACAATAGGGTGATGACTTCCAAGCTCTTTACATAACAAAGCTAAAACGAGAAGTCTCCCTGTACTGTGTTTCTGAGTGTGTCTATGCATTTTATATATGTATGTACACGTGTGTGTATATATATGCATATTACATACACGTGCATGTAATTATAGATACCCAGACACATATGTGTACCTACATTTGTAGTTACTCCTTGCTGTATTTTGTAAAGAGGCAAGATGCGTTTGGATGTTGTTCCCATGTGGGCTTTTGGTACCATCTTAAACAGAAAACTTTGTTAGTTTATGTATGTTATTCATTCAATACTCACAATAGCTTAATGGGTCAGATGTTACTATTTCTTTCTTTTTTTTTTTTTTTTTTACAGATGAGGAAACAGAGGGTCAAATCCTTTATGTTAAGAAGTAGAGAACAATACTAAAGGTTTTATAGGTGGTATTCCATGTCTAAAGTAGTTCTTGATTGCTTTCCTACCTGATCTCCTCTTACTTGGCACATGGATGGAGACCTAAGCTGTATTAGTTGTATAATCTTAGAGAAAGAGATCATCTGATGGAAATGAAACAAAAGAACTTAATGTTGTCAGGGTGTTGCCTTTCATTTCCACTGAAATTAAAATGGCAGTTGTGCTCCTACTTTTATTAGTCTTAAGTAATTTTTAATTAAGGGTTGATTCCATGCACAGCTGGTTGCATCGTACAGGCATGCTCCATGCTCTCTTTTGGTGCCGCTTCCCAGGGAGAACGAGGAGAGATTTCCTTGTTTGGCAGTGTGACTGCAATGGAGTAAAAGACATCTTGGTTTCTCTTCCTTGGCTAAATAACATGTACAGCACTTTTACTGAGAGGTTATTTTGCTGTCACTTGCTAAAAAGAGAAGCACAGGTACGTATGTGAACCTTGTTTGACATTTATAAGTAACCTGGGCAATTCCAAGAAATGCACTAGATGGGAAAGACACTTAGATAAAAGATAGCTGACTGAAGGTTTAGCCAAAATACGATACCTGGTAGTTTATGGCAGTTTTCTCTAACAGGAGGAGATATTGAATTTATTTCAAAAGAGCCTCAAGAGCCCTTCACATGCTACTAAAGCATTACCAGTTTTGCAAAGCTCATGCTGGAAGAGAAAATGCTTCAGACCATAAAATAAGGACTGTGCGTGTCTGTGTGTGTGCATGTTGAAGGGAGCAGGGCTTAGTTTTGTATGCTGATGACTTCATATAGACGGTCAGATTGATAAGACCGTATTTTATTACTTTGTAGAGGTTGCAAAATCATTTCCACTGCAGAATTTTTTAATGAAACGAAAAAGAGAATGTTTTAAAGAAATTTATTTGATTTCAGTAAGCCACTAAGTGGTAATTGGTTCTACAATATTTTAAATAAATATGCCATTAAACGCTTATATCCCATTTTCTTTGCACAACTTCTTTCCTTTCCAATTTAAGTTATAAAAGACAAGAACGCAATCACCTACTTTTTAAAATTCTCTCAGGCATTTAAACTACAAAGTAGGAAAAATCTTGTTTGCTACTTCATTGTGCTATTAGCATGGGGTGAGAAAAAAGCATGTGCTCTTTTCAGTAAACATGTAAGTAAATCAGTATAGGTTTAATACTGTCTCTACCACAAATTAAGTGTGACCCTGGTGGTGCAGTGGTTAAGCATTCTGCTGCTAACCAAAAGGTCGGCAGTTCAAATCCACCAGCCACTTCTTGGAAACCCTGTGGGGAAGTTCTAGTCTGTCTTATAGGGTCACTAGAAGTCAAAATCAATTTGACTGCAGTGGGTTTAGTTAGTTAGTTTGTTTTTAACCTTTGCAAATTAGGTCCTTTCTTGATGTCTAAGTCTTTATTTTTTAAGTGAGGACTAAAATACCTGCCAAATCTGTATCAGGGGTTTGAAATGATGATAAGGTGGGGTGATATATGTGAAAATGTAGAGCCATTTAATGATTTTGCAAGGCTCTCTGGCCCAGTTTGCATTGATGTGGCAGATTTTCCAGATATGAATATTGCTTCTAAAAGTTTTGGAAATTCTATGTGGATAAATGTGGGCAAATGGCTGAAACAGCATTAAGTTCTATGTATACTATGCCTCGCGTTCATCTCGAGTTTCCTATGTTTTAGCACACAGAACTGAGAAATGAGAATATGTTAGTGTACGTGGTGTATGTGTCTTGGAGGAGGGGTGTGATTCAGTGTCACTTTTAAAATACTCAAAGCGCAAAACAATATCACTCCAATAAACGTAGAACAAGTAATACTTTAGAATCATGGTGTCATTCGCATAGGAAGTTACTGCTCTTGGCCCACTCGTGGTTAGTCAAAGATATGTTGAGTTCTTTTTAAATTAACAAAATGAGTGAATTGAAGTAAAAGCGCCAATGTGATCATTGTTGATAAGAAAACATAATGGTCTTACTCGTCAGGTTAAAAACACTTTTAATTTTATGGACATATAGTTAGGCAAAATGATTATTAGTACATATTGTACAAATGATTATTGAACAATACTATGTTTTTAAAATGTGTTTTCTGTCTTCTGAATTCTCTAGGACAGGGTAACTTAATTCTTTTTCTTTTTTTTTGAGATATAAATCACATCCCATACATTTCACCCTTTTATAGTGTACAATTATGTGGCTTTTAATATAGTCACAAAATTGTGCAACCATCAACACTATCTTAATCATTTTCATCTCCCCCAAAAGAAACCCCATACCAATTAGCACTCACTTCCCATCTCCAACTCCCTAGCAACCACTAATGTACTTTTCGTTTCTGCGGATTTGCCTGTTCTGAACATTTTATGTAAATGAAATCATACAGTAAGTGGCCTTTGTGGTGGGCTTCTTTCACTTTCTTCTTTTCACTTTTAATGTTTTCAAGGTTCATCCAGGTTGCAACATCTATCAGCACTTCTTTCATTTTTATGGCTGAGTAATATTCCATTAATTCCATATCATTAATATCACATGAAAGTAAAATTTTGCTGAATATCATTCCAAAGTGGTTGCAGCAGTACATTGACAGGGAACTGCCAGAAATTCAAGCCAGATTCAGAAAAGGACATGGAATGAGGTATATCATTGCTGCTGTCAGATGAATCTTGGCTGAAAGCAGAGAATACCAGGAAGATGTTTACTTGTATTTTATTGACAAAGCAAAGGCATTTGATTGTGTGGATCATAACAAATTATGGATAACATTGTGAAGAATGGGAATTCCAGAACACTTAATTGTGCTCATGTGGAACATGTACATAGACCAAGAAGCAGTCATTCAAAAAGAGCAAGGGGATACTGCATGGTTTAAAGCCAGGAAAGGTGTGTGTCAGGGCTGTATCTTTTCACCATGCTTATTCAATCTGTATGCTGAGCAAATAATCCGAGAAGCTGGACTGTATGAAGAAGTATGAGGCATCAGGATTGGTGCAAGACTCATAACAACCTGCGATATGCAAATGACACAACTTTGCTTGCTGAAAGCAAAGAGAACTAAAAGCACTTATTGATGAAGATCAAAGACCGTCGTAGTCTTCAGTATGGATTACACCTCAGCATAAAGAAAAAAAAAAAATCCTCACAACTGGACCAATAAGCAACATCACGATAAATGGAGAAAATATTAAAGTTGTCAAGCATTTTATTTTACTTTACTTGGATCTACAATCAGCACCCATGGAAGCAGCAGTCAAGAAATCAAATGATATATTGTATTGGGCAAATCTGTTGCAAAAAAATAAAAACCATTTAAAGTGTTAAAAAGCAAAGATGCCACTTTAAGGACTAAGGTGCACCTGACCCAAGCCACAATATTTTCAATCACCTCATATGCATGCAAAAGCTGGACAATGAATAAAGAAGACTGAAGAAGAATTTATGCCTTTGAGTTATGGTGGTGGTGAAGAATATTGAATATACCATGCACTGCCAGAAGAACAGACAAGTCTGTCTTAGAGGAAATACAGCCAGAGTGCTCCTTGGAAGCAAGGATGGCAAGACTTCATCTCACATACTATGGGCACATTATGAGGAGGGACCAGTCCCTGGAGAAAGACATCATGGCTTGTTAAAGTAGAAGGTCAGCAAAAAAGAGGAAGACTCTTGACAAGATGGACTGACACAGTGACTGCAACAATGGGCTAAACGTTACAATTGTGAGGATGACACAGGACCATGAGTTTTTCATTTTATTGTATATTGTTATAGGGTTGCTGTGGAACTGACTTGATGTCAACTAACAACAACAACAGTGTGTGTGAAGTGATATCTCATGATGGTTTTTATTCGCATATAGTCAAATTATTTTTTTGTTTTCTTTCTGTCTTCTCTCTGTCTTTCTGACTTTTTTTGATCCATTGTACCGGTCTGTGCCTTTTAGAGTGTTTAGTCCATTTACATTTAATGTAATTACTGGTAAGATTTATGTTTGACATTTTGTTATTTGTTTTCTATATATATTATTATTGTTGTTGTTCTGAATTACTTCTTTTCCTACCTTCTTTGTGTTAAATAGATATTTTCTAGTATAACTTTTTAAATTCCTTGTCATTTCTTTTCTTTGTATTTTTGGTGTTATTTTCTTAGTGATTGCCTTGGGAATTAAAATCAACATCTTAATTTAAAGCGATCTAGTCAGATTAATACCAACTTTATTTCAGTAGGATGCAGAAACTTTTCTCCTGTGTAGTTCCATTCTCTCTCCAATCCTTTGTGCTAATATTGCTGTACAAATTACATCTTTTTAAATTGGTTGCCATCTACACAGGTTTTTTAATGTAATTTTCTTTCATCATATAGAAAAAAAGTTACAGATAGAACGTCTATTTGTACGGTCATTTATATTTATCTATGCAGTTAGTTACCTTTATTGGTGATCTTTATTTCTTCATGTGAACTGAAGTTACTCTCTAATGTCCTATTATCTCTTATCGAAGGACTCCTTTTAGTATTTCATATAGGGAAGGTCAGCTAGCAACCAGTTCTCTCTCTCTGTCTCTCTTTTTTTAATCTGGAATGTTTTAATTTCTCTTTCATTTTTGAATATCTTTTTTGAAAAGGATAGTTTGGCTGGATATAGAATTCTTTGTTGATAGTATTTTTTTTTTCCTTTAGCACTTTGAATATATCATCTCATTGCCTCCTGGCTTTCATGATTTCTGCTTAGAAATCAGCAGTTAATCTTACTGTAGTATGCTTATATGTGTTGAGTCACTTCTTGCTTACTGCTTTCAATCTTCTCTCTGTGTCGGCTTTGGCATTTTGATTATGATGCATTTTGATGTGGATTTATTTGAGTTTACCTTACTTGTAGTTCCTTGAGCTTCTTGGATGTGTAGATTAATGATTTTCATCAAATTATGGAAAATTTCAGCCTTTACTTCTTCAAATATTCTTTCAACCCATTTCTTTCTCTCCTCTCCTCTGGAACTCCTGTTATGTGTATGTTGGTATGTTTGATGGTGTTCCTCCCACATGTCTCGGAGACTGTTAATTTTACTTCGTTTTTTCCCTGTTTTTTAAACTGAATAAACCTAAATCTTCAGGTTTGCTAATTCTTTCTTCTCCCTGCTCAAATATGCTGCTGAATTCATCTAGTAAAGTTTTAATTTCACTTACTGTACTTTTCAGTTGAAGAATTTCTATTTGGTACTTTGAAATAGTTTTAATCTCTTTAGTGCTGTTCTCCGTTTGGAAAGTCATCAATCTCGTATATTACTTTACTTCTTTTGACATGATTTCCTTTATTTATTTGCATAAGTTTAAAGTGGTTTATTTAAAATTTTTGGGTATTAAATCCAAATGCTTCCTTAGGGCTTCCTCAGGGACAGTTTATATTGACTGCTTTCTTTCTTTCTTTTTTTTTTTTATGGCGCATGGGTCATACTTTCTTGTTTATTTGTATATTTAATAGTGTTTTGTTCAAAACTGATCATTTTATATAATGTGGCAATCCTGGAAATCACATTCTTCCTCTTGCCTACAGTTTGTTGTTAATATTGCTTGTTTCTTTAATGAGTTTCTAAACTAATTCTGTAAAGTTTGTTTTCTTTGTTATGTGTGAAAACTGAAGTCTGTCTTTGGTTATCTTAGTGGTCAGCTAATGTTTGTATAGACATTTCCTTAAATGCCTCAAACCAATAAGTCTCTCAACTTTTGGTGAAGGGTTCTCTGTGCATGTAGGACAAGTCTTCAACACTTAGGCAGGCACTTCACAACTCTGTCTTAGCTTTATCTTCTGGTTTCACAGAGCCTCATGATTGGCCAAAGTTAGAGTTTAGGGCTTTCTCAGGTATTTCCTGAGCATGTATATAGCTCTTATCAGGCACAAAATCCTGTGATTGTACGTGACCTTCTAGAGTCACAGATATGCCATAGCTTTTAAAAGCTCCCTATGGAGCCCTGGTGGCACGGTGGTTAAGAGCTCGACTGCTAACCAAAAGATTGGCAGTTTGAATCCACCACCCACTCCTTAGAAACCCTATGGGGCAGTTCTGCTCTGTCCTGTGGGGTCGCTATGAATAGAAATTGACTCAGTGGCAATGGGGTTTGGTTTTTATGGATATCCATTCCTCAGATTTTCCATTTAAGTTTTTCATCATATCGTTTGCCCCAACTGTTTTTGCCACTTCACCCAGCTGTTATGTTAAGCAGTAGTGTTCCTTGTTTTTGACAAATGCCTCCAAGGAAAAGCTATTTGAACTGGGTGAGCTCTGAGGCATGTCAAATGAAGACAAACCCTGCGAATGTGGTTTTCCAGGGAATTGCTAGACAGCTCAGATAATGACAGTTCTCTGGGAATTAGACCTTGGAGTAGCTCTAACCCTTTTCTGTTCCTTCCATTGGCTATTAAGCTGATGAATTTCAAGATGATTGTGGAACTGTTCGTTTTTAACGTTACTGCATAGTTGAGGGGAGGTTGGAAATAGAGTAGGTTAAAATGCCACAAGATCTCTGTTCTTACAGAGAGAGATTCAGTCATTTTTCTTGAATAAACGTTCCCCAGATTACTGCAAACATTTGGTTAATTTTCAGAGTTCTGAAAAATGTTGATTTTGACAGGTTTTTTTTTTTTTTTTTTTGCTTTTATGGAAAAGAATATTTTCGGAGGTTCTTACTCTTCCATTCCCACTGAAGTTGCCTCATAATACTTTAAAAAAGGATATATTCCATCTGAGTAAAGGAGGGTGTATCATTCAGGATTATTTATTAGGTCAGTTTCACCAGAAGCAGAGCTTGAGGGGAGAATTCCTGTGCAAGTGATTTGTTAAGCAAAGGGTCCCAGCAAGAAATGCTAAGGGAACAAAAGAAGCAGGGCAGGGAAGAGGAAGAAGCCCAAGCAAAAGTGTAATTTTACACCAAGTCTCAGCCACAGCTTAATCCTTCAGGGAAGCTCTGGAGTAGAAGTTATATCTCATCGTTTGTCTGTACATGAGACAAGGGAGGTGGTTTTCACACTTCTGCACCTGTCAGTGATTTCCCAGATATTGCCCCAGGGGGGCGCTAATCTCAAGCACTTCAAGACTTTGTACTTCTGGACAAAACAGCTTTGACTGTCAAAGTATAGTCCTTCCAGAGAGAGTTGCAGGATTTGATGTCAGAAGCAAAAGTACACAGACACTGAGAGAGGCAACTACAGCACTGGTGAAAGGATTCTGAGGGAGGTGCAGGTATAGCATGGGCTAAAACCACAGGGTTTTGGTTGCAAATAGAGAAGCAAATTCTCAGTGGTTTAAGTACAAAAGAAGTGTATTAAATTATATTAATTAGCTCACAATATCTACGTAGCCAGATAAATAAGTGCCAGGGTTACATAGTGAGGACCAGTCCTCCAGATCACCAGACTGAACTGGCCCTGTCGAGATGCAATGACAGGCACCTTTAATACTGGACATTAGGCAACTCTGCCAGTGCTGCTCCTAGAAACTGGGAGTATTGGCAGTCAGAAGGAATTCAGGGCAAGGCCTCCTTTTTTGTGCCACCAACTTCCAGTTCAAAGTCTGACTTTGTTATGTTTGATAGGCATGCTCTTGGTTATGTTCATCTTTGAGGAAGGCTGGGAAAGAGAGAATCAGAGTTTTACATAGAAGGGTGACCTTGCTTTCTGTTAGGACTCACAAGGTAGGGAAGTTTTCAAGAGGATCAAAAATTTTCAGAGCTTCTGGGTGTACAAAAAGTATGGTAAATGTCCACTAGAATTGGTTTTGAGAGAAAAAGAGCTCTTATTTCATCAGAATTCAAGGAAGAGCAACAAGAGGAAATTTAGATGATTTTTGATTACTAATATTGGATTTAAAACTGTTGGCCAAGAAGCAATAAGTTGTAAATGAATGGAGGTCATCTGCTATGCTCTTTGTATTGCTGTTCTAAGTTACTGCAATTTATTGAGGGAGCCATGTTCCCTTTTATTCGTAGAGTTTATGGGAATATAGTAACATTTTCCTGAAAATTCTTTTAGGTTCTCCACCCATCTTTCTCTAGATAAAAGCTTATAATCCTTCAAGAAATTTTTTTGCGTTCTTCAAAAATGCTTTCTTTTCTGTTTATTATAGGAAAAAGCAGAGGTCTTTTCAAACATGTTTCTTCTTGGGTTTAGGCTGTTTCTTCGTACCTTGTTTCTGCTAATATTTCCTACCCCCTTATCCATGTAGTGACTGTATCTCTTTAGAATAGGGAAATACAGAGAAAATAAATAGTGTCTGTCTCACATATGTTAGGAGGTTTTAGTGACTTTGTGATTTCTTCCAGTATCAGGGTAGCAGATTATTCTCAAACCTATCTATTCTCAATTCATCATTTCAAAATCTCCTCTTAGATCAGCCTTAATTCTTCCCCATCACCATAACAGCTATGACACATACCATGTAACTGAGACTTTGTCAGTAGAAAAAGAGAAATAAAACCGTTGGTCCAGTATTCAACTTCAATTTCAGGGAATTCTCTCCTTGAAAGTCTTATGAGATCTTGACTCTTCCCATATTCATGGAATGATCTTAGTGGATCTGTGTGCTCTTGATATTTTGGTATTAATGTAATCCCCTCTATTGATTTTGATAAAATAAATATAACAATTATGTAATTCCTAACTACCAAGGGAAAAGGTGAAGATAAAAAAAAAATTCTAATTTATTTTCTGGCCACCCTGTTTTATCAGCAAATATGGAGAAAGTCTGTTACTCATAATGGTGCCTAAGCCTGGAGAACAAATGGGAAGAAATCCATATTAAAGAATATTTGATTCCACATCGTCCATCAAGTAAGCAGGGATTCCAGTTACAATCTGTGCTTATGACATACCTTGGTATGTTAGTGTTGCTCTCCTATGTAGATGTCAAAATGGATCAAGTTAGTGAAATAAAAATGTGCCCAATGGATAGAAAGAATCAGACATCAAAGACAAGGAGTCTATAGATGGCAGTGCATTGCGATGGAGAAGTCTAGCCAAAGAGACTTTCAGCTGGGAGACATGTTTCTAGCATCTCAGATACAAATTGATACCCAGAGTAGATGGACAATGAGAAAAATGGAAGTGAGAGACCCAGAAAAAGCGATGGTTTATTTAACTATCTTCTTAGAGTTTTGATTTAACACCAAAACCCTCGCTATTTAGGATACCATGACTGTTATATACAGACAGTTGATTTCTTTGTTAGTCAGGATAGGTTAGGCTATGCTGGGGTAACAGATGAATCCTGAAATATCCGTGGTTAACATAGTAAAAGATTGTCACCCCCATTTTAGTGCAGTGTGTGAGTCAGGTGGCTGTCTTCAGCAGCTCTCTTTTGAGTGATGACTCCAGGACCCAGACTGTTTCTGTATTGAGTCTATACCATATGGAACAAATGACTTTGAGTGTAATAACAGAAAGGGAAGAGAGGCTGATGGAACATGAAAATGTTTTAAAGTGATTTCCATTTCTTTTTTCTGTATACCCAGAGTGTAGTCTATGGTCCCAGTGTAATCGCAAGAGTGGCTGGAAGCCTTGCCGTGTGCTCTGGAAGAAGACAGAGGCATTATCTCTGTTTCACTTTTTAAGTGTTTACAGACCAGATCCTGGCACATGGCACATGTGTGAAAGCCACTGGAAAGAGCTTATTGCCACAGTGAAGAAGAACTTGATTGGTGATGGAAGGTGCAAGAAGCTGATGGTTGAGCTTTAAAGAAGATGTTAGCGCTGGATGTTCTTACCAGGGTTATAAACATCTTGAAAATGAAAATCTTAGGCCTCAAATAGAGAAGAAAACATGGGGGTAGGGGGAGAATAATTTGGACCTACACTATTAGAAATCCCATATTAACACCTAATGCATTTTAGCTATAACAGTTCCATCTACTATTGTTAACAACTTTAAACTGTCTGGGTTGAAGTTTCATCCTCTGTAAGATAAGAGAGTTTGACACAACCTCTAAGGTCACTTCTACTTCTGTAACTCAACATTGCTATGGTTTTCCTTTAAATTTTGTTTCTTGCGTTTTTGACACTTGGTGAATTTGATATGAACACTGCTGCAATTGACACAATTTTTCTTTGGTTAGAAAATTGTTGCGGGTACGAAAAAAATCACTGTTTTCCTATCTTAGGTGTCTTGTTCACCAGCATTGAATTTTTAAGGATTCCATTTGCCATCTGTTACTTCCTATACTCCAGTTATTATATATACATATTCTTCCCTCTTATTGAAATACCAATTTGTTTTGTGGAATGACATAGTCAGAAGACAAAATTCACATTCTGAGGAATCTGCAAACCCTACTTACTGTAGTGTTTTCTTTTTCTTTTTCTGGAATATTGTTACTGTCTTGGGCTTAAAGTTCATTAAAAAATGGGATTTTGCATAAGCAGGAATCAAAGGATATTATTACAAAAAGGTGCTACCCAAAGTCTAGTTACTGGATATGATATTTAGAATGTGACCATTCTTTTTTTCTGTTGTAAGTTGTTGTGTGAACAGGCATACATGGTTTTGGATCTAGTTCCATATTTTATTACTTCTTGGATCCCTTCAATAAGTTACTTGCTTCTTTGTGTCTTAATTTTCTCATTTATAAAGTGGGATCAGTAATGTTGTTGTTGTTAGATGCTGTCAAGTTGGTGCTGACTCATAGTGACCCTACGTACAACAGAATGAAACAGTGCCTGGTCCTGCGCCATCCTCACAGTCCTTACTATGCTTGAGCCCATTTTTGCTGCCACTATGTCAGTCTGTCTCATTGAGGGTCTCTCTCTCTTTCACTGACCCTCTACTTTACCAAGCATGATGTCCTCCAGGGACTGCTCCCTTTTGATAACGTCTCTAAAGTACATGAGATGAAGTCTTGCCATCTTTGCTTCTAAGGAGCTTTCTGGCTGTACTTCTTCCAAGACAGATTTCTTAGTTCCTCTGGCAGTCCATGGTATGTTCAACATTCTTTGCCAGTACCGTAATTTAAGGCATCAATTCTTCTTTGATCTTCCTTATTCATTGTCCAGCTTTCACGTGCATATAAGGCGATTGAAAATACCATGACTTGTGTTAGGCCCACTGTAGTCCTCAAAGTGACATCTTAGCTTTTGAACTCTTTTAAGAGGTCTTTTGCAGCCGATTTGCCCAGTGCAATACATTGTTTGATTTCTTGACTGCTGCTTCCACGGGTGTTGATTGTGGATCCAAGTAAAATGAAATCCTTGACAACTTCAATATTTTGATCAGTAAGAGTACTGATCTAATAGGACAGTTGTTTGTAACACAGTGATACTGGTAAGCAAAGGTTAAACATTAGCATGATTATAGTAATTAACATTATCATTTTATTCAGTTATTAATTGCACAATGAGATCTTAGTTAATCTTATTGTTTAGTAAACACAATAACACATCTCTGTTTTCATGGACAATATGCCAGATTCTTCAATTAAGTGTTAAAGTTACCTTCCTTTTTTTTTTTTAATTGAAGGTAGGAGGTGGAGATGCTTAATTTTTCTGGCCCTACTCAGAGTGTATATTAAGAAAGTGTTAGCATTCTTTTGCTAGGTTCAATTTATAACTCAGTTTTATAGTGTCTTTTGACAATGAGCCTTTACCTCATAATAGGTGCTTAATAACTACATGATGAAATTACAGACCCCACCTAGCAAGAAGATACGTTCTTCTGAAATTATTTTTGCAGGATACGCAATCATATTACTTGAATACTCATTATGTAAATTTAGAAATTTTGTACCCCCAGCTCTCCATCTAGGAAGCAGACCAATCAACTTTATACAATTCAGGAAAGGCCTCATTTAAAAAAAAAAAAAAAAAAGTTGAAATGATTTGACTACAGCTAAGCAGAAACAAACAAACAAACAAAAAAAAAACCTGAGAGGGAAAGACAAAATATTTCCCCCAAAACTTCAAATAGATTTCTGCCTGATGTGAAGAAGGACATCTAGAAATTTACAAGAAATGACAAGAGAAATTCTCTTAGAAATGGCCATAACTCCAGGCAGTCCTGAAAGACAGAGGGACAACTGAAAGGTGATAAAGTTATTTCAGTGGTCAAATTTAAATCTTCAACCCAAAGCACATTTCATCCCTCAGAATAAACGCAGGC
The DNA here is from genome assembly GCA_030035585.1 of Dugong dugon. Classification (NCBI taxonomy): domain Eukaryota; kingdom Metazoa; phylum Chordata; class Mammalia; order Sirenia; family Dugongidae; genus Dugong; species Dugong dugon. The sequence continues at coordinate 10,674,684 of CM057480.1, read as the reverse complement.
TGAGCGTAGGAGGAATGTATTTTCTTTCTCCTCAGATCAAAACCACAGAAGGTAAAGAAGCAGAAACATTCTTAAGAAATAACAGGCAAATGAGATCGATGAGGAGTAACTCAAGCATGTCTTACAGATAGAAGGTTGCTTTCCCGCTTTCCCCCACAACTCCCTCAGCCTCAGACATAAAGGCCTTCAAAGTGAGTGGCTTCTGAGGCCAGGTTTTGCTTGTTTCTTTTTCTTTTACCTCTTTTGCTTGAGATCTTTAGACATTTCAATTTTATGGTGAGATGTGCTTCTTTGGAGGCACCATCCTACCTCAAACTTCCAAACCCTCTTAGGACCTCATTCTTCTTAACCAGGTGCCCTGGAGTTGATTTGGACTCATGGCAATCCTGAGTGTCCCAGAGTAGAACTGTGCTCCATAGGATTTTCAATGGCTGATTTTTTGGAAGTAAATCACCAGCTCATTCTCCCAAGGTACCTTTGGGTGGACTCAAACCTCCAACCTTTTGGTTAGCAGCTGAGTGTCTTAACTGTTTGCACTGCTCAGGTTCTCCTTTTTAGCCTGTACCTAATCTTGTGGAATCGTATTCCTTGCATCTTCTTGCCTGAGTCTACTCACTTTGTTTCTTCTCTCTTTTCTCTCCTCTACTCTCTTTCCCGTCCTTCCCTCCCATTTTTCCCTTTTCCTCCACAGCATGTTTTCTTCCTCCTCCATTAAGTGTCTACATCATGATTTGCCTTAAGTAGGGACGCTTTTAGAGTTCATGCATTTTGCTCTGTTCCAAAAATACTTTTTTTTCTAACCCTTTGGGCAAGAACTGTTCATATTTGTGTAAGGATAGATGAACCTGATCTTTAAGTCAGAATATAAACTTTGTGGATGTTTATTGGATTAGAAGCAGTTCAGTCCATTTGGAAACTGAAAAGTATAAAAGAACTCAACAAATACAAGGTGTTACCATTATCATTATTGTTATTATAAGGGGGAAGTCATTTATGTACAAGCGAACCTAAGTGTTGAATAGATGATATACTACTTTAATTAAAACAAAATGGACTCCATAAGTGAATCTTTAGTCTTTAAGCTACTATAAAATCCTTGCCTCAGTTTTCCTGCTGAGGAAAGCCTTTGTAATTCTGTTTTCAATAAAGAATAAACAGTCCTGAAAATAGAATTCACTTATAGTTAATTAAACTTAAGTGGAATGAGCTCATTTTACCATTGACAAGTCAGGGACATGTCTACGTGTGGCGCCTGAAACTTCATTGTGAATGATTGTATTCTTTAGTCATCTTCATAAAGAGATGGCCAGTTCCACATAAATCTTAGGAGTCAGAAAACCCACAAAGATGAATACCTTAATCATACTTTGTTACGATAGTTTGAAATAGGTTTTTAGAAAGCCTCAAAGAGTAGAGGTTTTTATTCTCATACTGTGAACTGATGAACACAAGTATTAGATATGCAAGCATAGTTTCTCTTTAATCCGGTTGATGTGAGGGAGGAAGAAAGGTCTCTGAAAGCCCCAGTGTTGGTGACAGCTGTTGCAGCAGTGGGTGACTCAGGGTGCTAGAAGAATGCTGAAACCTTTAAAGCTAAAAAAGAGAGACGTGTTCTTGTGGTAATCCCAGTGCTGGCTTTATTCCAACAACATATCGGTCATTTGGGATGCAAGATTTATGGGTGGTAGTAGGCCTTAGGGAATCCCTGGGTGGTATAAACAACACACTCAGCTGTTAAACCGAAACATTAGAGGTTTGAGTCCACCAAGAGGTGTCTTGAAAGAAAGGCCTGGCAGTCTACTTCTGAAAAAAAAGCAGTCATTGAAAACTGTGTGTTGCACAGTTCTGCTCTGACACCCATGGGGTCACCATAAGTCAGAATCGATTCATCAGCAATTGATTTTAACAGGTTTTTGATTTCAGAAAACTTCATTAGAAAGCCCCACATGCCTTGCTTGAGCTAACCCCTAGGACCGAGGCACTCCTGAACGGGTGCCGTGTGGTTTTGTTTTCACAACCCTCCAATACCCTCTCAGCTGAACAATATTTGAAGTGTTCTGGACAGCGGCGGTGGTGTTTTAGTAGATCTGTGTTGGCCTGTCCTCGTTCCCATGCTCCCTGACTGGAAATAGATAGAGCAATTAACAAAAAAAGGAACCCTGGTGGCACAATGGTCAAGCACTCTGGTGGTAACCGAAAGGTCAGCAGTTCAAACCCACCAGTAGCTTTACAGGAGAAAAGACCCAACAATCTGCTCCCATGAAGATTACAGCCTAGTAAACCCTATGGGGCAGTTCTACTCTTTCCTGTAGGGTCACTGTGAGTCAGAGTCGACTCCACGGCATATAGCAATGACCACATCAATAAAATGACAGCTGTGTAAAATCAGGTAATGGTATTGTTGATATAGCTTGCAATTTGATAACCACTCAAGATTATATTGACATATTTTTCAGGTGGCAGCTCTGCAAGTCAGTGTCATTCCAACCTCCTCCCCCTCCCCCTGGAATCAGTGGGTTGTAGCCCACAGATGGGTAAAAGAGCAACAATCTGCTTTCTCTTCCCAGTGCTCTAGTCGGAGTCAAAGGTGTGAAGTTATAATTCTTATTTAATGGTGTTGCCTCAATAAGTAAACACTTCAGGACTGTATTTTGGAAAGGACGGGAAAAGTAATATGTAGGTGGTCCTTGAGTCTCTATATATGACTGTTTTATGTATTCTTCCTGCAAGAGCTGAGAGATTTTAATCAATAATTGGGAATTAAATAGAAACATTATCTAATAAACATGATGTGTGCTGTCACTGTTGATTCAAACATAATGAACAATGACGGAATAATAATGGTTGCATACAGAGCTGTACCATATGCTCATTCTGGATGACTGTTGCAAGATGCCTCCTTAAGTATGGATGCCACGAGCTAGCCAACAGCACTCCAAATAATCAGATTTTCTGCTGCTCTCAGACTCTCATAGGGATTTCAGCTTTTTCAATTAGTTGAGTCATAAAAATGAAATCAGATCCTAAAGGGTTTTACAGAAGTGTTCGCAGTGGCAGAGACTAAGGAAAGGGAGAGGAGGAGAAAAGAAGACAGAAGAGGGAAAGAAATGAAAACCTAGTGCTCTTTCCCTCAAATTACAAGTATCCTCTGAATTACTAGAGCCCTGGTGGGGCAGTGGTTAAGAACTATGGCTTCTAACCAAAAGGTTGGCAGTTTGAATCTACCAGCTGCTCCTTGGAAACCCTATGGGGCAGTTCTACCCTGTCCTACAGGGCCACTGTGAGTCAGAATTGACTCAACAGAGGTAGGTTTTTGGTTTTTGGCACACTAATGGCGTATAGTATACTTAAGTGGACATTTCTTTCTGTATAACATTCAGCATTCTAATATCTCATTAAAGTCCATTTACACTGTGAGCTATTATGTAAGTGAAGCCAAATTGATCCCTCTACTGTATTCTATAAAATCAATTGGTGTATTTAACATATAAATGAGTAAATAATGTTAGGACAAACTGATGGACTGCACATTTGTTCTGATTTGCTCTGGAAGTCTCGCCTAGGGGGAGTATAGGGAGGAAAGCCCTCTTTGGCAGTCGAGAAGAAATTAGACTTGGGTCGAGTTGGTTGGAGTGTTAACTTGATTACCTATGGCCTTGAGCAAGATCAGTAAGCTCTCAGAAACTTATTTCTTCTTCCTTGTTGATATGGCCAGAGTATGGTGAAAATTAATATCAATCATGCAAGTTGAAGCAATTTGTGAACGATAAGTTACTAGACCGTTGCTACTCGAAGTGTGATTTGTGGACTAGGAGAATTGACATTACCTGGGAGCTTGTGGGACATGCAGGCCCAGCCCTGGACCTACTGAGTCAGAATATGAGTTTTAATAGGATCCGAGGTGATTCATATGTATATTAGAATTAGAAAATTACTTCACTGTGTAAATATTAACTTTGATTATTGTTGTATGTTATAGTAAAACTGTGAATAACCTGAAGTATCTGAATACCATCTTTAGTGAGGAGAGATTAATGGCAAGTAAACAAACCCCTTCCAAGAGGGAGGGAAAAAAAAAAAAAAAAAGCCTGAGCCAAAAACAAACCAAAAAATAAAATAAATAAACAAACAAACATCAAGCAACATTACTCAAATATCTCTCAAAGGTATGTCCTGGGAGACCTACACCGTAGGTCTAAACACATCTGCCTTTTATCTTAACCTTTCTATATCATGAACATTATTGGTTAGTATAATACCCATTTAATTTCACAATAACCTAAAAGGTTTGCTTATATTATTATTATTATAATAGAAAAGAAGAAAATGCATTTCTAGATTTATAAAAAGATTTTCATCCACCAGTGTTGAGATACAAAGATAGTCTTTCATTATACTCAATAAGCAGAAGATTTAAGCCCTAATCCTTGCAAATTCTGATAATTCATGCTTTCTGTTGTGCTTTTTTTTAATTGCAAAGCCAGGCAGCAGCAGCATCTTATTCTGGTTGAGTATGATTGAAGGGTCGTAGAAAATTTCAATTCCAAACAGAAATAGATGCAGAAGTTTCAATTCTCTTTCCAAAGGAGACTGTTGATTCAGAGGAAAGGAAAGAAATATGGAGGAAATAGTCTTTGACGAAGTTTTTTAATCAGGAGAAGTTTCAGGGAAATATAACCTGTTTACTTATTACATCACTATGACACCTACTGCTTATTAACCGATTCTCTGTATTTTAGGGGATCTTAGGAGTTGTAAACGTGTAACAGCAATATACAGTCTGAAGTAAAGTTTGCAAGTAACCTGGTTAACAAAAGAACAGCAAAGCTTGTCGTTTTTAATTGGTGATTTAGATAAGCCGTTTTTTAATCCAGACCTAAAGCCCGCGTGTGACTCACATTCTGTATCTATGAAACAGAAAGTAAATTACAGACTCACCAGCCATCAAGTTCATATCTTTATGGGAAAAAAGGCAAGCACACCCAAAATCCTTTGAGATCTAAAACAACTGGTTTAAATGTAATCTACAGTATGACTAAAAATTTGTTGAGTTCTTTCAGAGTTTTGAATATCCTATTTATATCCTATTTATGAACTTTCTGTATATTGTGTTATGGATAATGCAATGCTGTTTGAAAATGGTGTTTTTTTTAATCTTAGTAAGACCGTAGTGGAGGAGGGTGGGTCCTAAACCTAATCCCTTATGAGTGGTATCTTACAAAGAAGAGAACAGACACAGAAACACACACACACACACACACACACACACACACACACACACACACACACACACTCTCACACATACTCACATGGGAAAGATGCCATGTGACAACAGAGGCAGATGCATCTGCAAACCCAGAAACGCCAAGGATTGCTACTTTTTTAGAGATGAAAATCTTATAATTGCCTAATGGTCCTCCGGTTATTCTTCTTAGCTGCAAGGGAGGTAGGGAAAGTGAATATATGGCTTTTGGGGTTTGTGACCATCCAAGGGAGCAAGTAAATTGTCTGACTTCAGGTATTTCATATGTATTGTCCAATATAGAGCACGTTCTATATCAGTGCTTGTCATACTTTAATGTGCCTATTAATTTCTTGGGGATCTTGTTGAAATACAGATTAGAATTCAGTAGGAGCTTTGGTGGCACAGTGGTTAAGAGCTACGGCTGCGAACCAAGAGGTCAGCAGTTTGAATCCATCAGCTGCTCCTTGGAAACCCTATGGGGCAGTTCTACTCTGTCCTATAGGGTCACTAGGAGTTGGAATCAACTCAAAAGCAATGAATTTGGTTGGAAACCATGGTGGCATAGCGGTTAAGAGCTAAGGCTGCTAACCAAAGGGTCAGCCGTTTGAATCCACCAGATGTTCCTTGGAAACCCTATGGGACAGTTCTACTCTGTCCTTTAGGGCCACTATGAATCAGAATCAACTCCACAGCAGCGGATTTTTTGGCAGGGCCTGAGAATATGCATTTCCAGCAGCTTCTCAGGTGATGGCAATGCTGTTGATCCCTGGGCCACACTTTGAGTACTAAAGTTTGGTATTATGTCTGGCCCATCATCTCTGTCTTTATTCTTTCATTTTTGGTGTCTGTGCAGTTGTACCTACCCATAATCTCATCCTTTAATTTCTTTCTTCTGTCGTTTTCTGTATACATCTTAATTTGTTCTTTATGCCTTTTATTTTCTTATTTGGGCCCATAGTCACTTTTAATGAGTTCATACATATAAGAAGTTATGCACAAATAAATATTAGTTGAAAGCCCCTTTAACCTTCTCTTTTTTTTTTCTGCCCTTGTTTATTTAATGAAAGATTGTCTAGTTTTCCTTATCTCCCTCTTCTAAAATTCTATTATGAGGGAAATATACATTTCTAAACTGATAAACGTAAATTTAGTGGCAGTGATACCTTTTTGTCCTGGAAAAGAAAGGATACTCTGTGTTGTCTTGTACAAACAAATCATAATGCAGAATGACTTGTTACTTACCTCTAGTATCAGTGGAAAGGCTGGGAATATTTTTAACCAATTGTCACAGAATTCCCCATCCAGCTGGACATTTTCTAATTAAACCTGCTTTTCCTTAACTGTAGAATTCCCAGGAAATTAAACACTATTGCTCAGGTAATGTTATTGTTTTGTTTAATTATAAGAGTGTAATAGCATTATTTATAACTATGATGCATTGTCAATTTGCAGAATTTCACTTACACTGAAAGCTAAATAGGCTGTTTAGGAACTCATCTAGGCAGCATTTGTAACCATGATTTTATTGAAAAATACCTTTTGACATCTAGTCAGCCAGCTTACATACACACTGTCTTCCCGTTGGTCAAAGACAATTTGTAAGCAGCAGTGTTCATTAAAGCTTTCTGCCATAATAGATGTGCCCTGTATCTGCACTGTGAAATACGATAGCTACTAGCCATTTATGGCTACGGAGTCTTTAGAACAATATTAGTGCTACCGAAGAACTGATTTTTAAATTTTACTTAATTTATATTTAAATTTAGCTAGCCATTAGTAACTAGTGGCTTACTGTATTGGACAGACATCTCTAGAGGCACTAAAAGGTGGTTAGTTTTATTGGCCCCTGGTTAATGATTGGTACCCACCACTTGTCAGCTTGTTGTGCCCGTGGTGCCTTGGTAGTTGCTGTGAGGTTGGAAGCTGTGCTGCTGGTATTTCAAATACCAGTAGGGTCACCCATGGAGGATAGATTTCAGTGGAGCTTTCAGACTGAGACAGACTAGGAAGAAAGGCCTGGTGATCTACTTCTGAAAATCAGCCAATGAACACTTTATGGATCACAACAGAACATTGTCTGACTCACTTTGCTTTGGACACACCATCAGGAGGGATCAATCACTGGAGGAGAACATCATGTTTGGTTAAGCAGAGGGCCAGTGAGGGTGAAGGAGTCCCTCAGTGAGATAGGTTGGCGAATCAGCTGCAGTGATTATCTCTAACATGCAAGTAATCGTGAGGATGATGCAGGACCAGACAATGTTTTGTTCTGTTGTACACAGGGTCACCATTAGTCGGAGTTAACCTGATGCCAACTATCCATCCATCCGTCCGTCCAATTATTGGTTCAGGAAGTCCGTCCTCTCCTTGTGTATAAGTATTATCTAGGAGTCCACTTTACTTTTAGAAATGGAATTGTGCAATATAAATGAGAATAAATAAGTTAATTTTAAATGTATGTAAGAAAATGCATAGTGAATATTTTGCCTACAGGAAGACATAGATATTAATTGAAATTGATGTGACAGGACAAATCAGAAGAATAGGAGATTGCAATAATGTTTGACTGGTAATTCTCCTTTTGGACCTTATTGGACTTTATAGTTTTGTGCCCATCTGAGTGAAACATATTCTCATTTTGCTAATATACTCATTATCTAATCCTTCATGTCTATGTCATGGATTATCGACCTGACTTTTCATTACTGTCATTAATTCACTCATTTATTATGCATACTACACCAGCTTTCTAAAGAAATTGGAGATGATTCATTCATTTCATAACTCTGTTTAATCCAATATTTGGTGCTATAAAGCACCTTGAATATGGCCTCTTACATGGTAAACAGCTTAGCTATAAGAAACTCACAGAGTTTATATGTTAATTTCACACCTGTTCTCATCTTATTTTTCTAACTCTTAGTTCCCATTTGATCAGATTTTATCACTTGCTTACTTTTTTAAATCTTGCTATAGGGTTTTCCAAGCTACCTTAAGTTATTCTGGAATAAGATGGGGTAGAACTCTGCCATTATAAGTAAATGAATATATTTGAAAATAAATGCTTAATAGAGGTTATTCTGGGGATGATAATGTATATATTTATAATCTTCTGGAATGGATTTTGGAAACATGTATCAAAAATAATTTAAAATGTGCATACTTCAGACCTAGCAATTTCATTTCTAGGTATTTTTCCTAAGAAGATAACCAAATAATGTAGAAAGATACAGGTAAAAACATGGACATTATATTTTTATTGATAATGACTATACATAATTTTTTTTAAATATCATAAATGTTCACCGACATATTGGATAGGTAAATTATGCATCTAAACATTGGATATTACATAGTTATTAAAATGACACCATTGATCTATATTTATTTACACTGAGAAATGCCAATAGTATATTAATAAAAAAGCTGGTTGCAGAATAGTAGTGTGTGTGTAGAATAATCATTTTTAGTTCAAAATAGAGTGTATATTTTATATTTGTATATTAGATATATGGCAGCCTTGAACAATGGTCATCCCTGAGTGATGGGATTAAGCATGATTTCAGATTTTTGAGTTATTTTTCTCTTAAGTTAACAGTAGTTATATATAGGGCTGATATTTAGCCACCATGTTCTTTTACAACCATACAAGTGGCTAAAATATTATAATATTTTGCATTCTTTGAAAAATAGCCAATATTCAGAGGCCCTCCTCAGCAAGCACACCCCCATTTCTGCTGCTCTGAGTGCTTAGCACCCTCCTCCCAGGCTTCCTATGTCTCGCTGTGATTTATTTAGCAACTAAAGTAATCCATGCCACGAAGACCATCGAGAACTTTCTCTAGTTTAGATCTCTGTCTGCCGACTGCTTGGTACCCATAACATGTTAGTTGATACATAGTTTGAAAACCATCCCTATCTACGTATAACTTTCATAGTACAAAAATAAGCCTTTTTTTTGGAAACAAAAGCAAACATAATACAGCTCATCAGCTGCAGAGGGAAGATGTGTTGCAAGCTAAAGCAATTATTTTCCTAGCTCCATAAGCCTTCCTAGCTCTTGGACGATTGAGTAAAGAGAGGTTTAAAATGAAATCCTAACTTCACTTTAGTCCCTATCAGCTGAAAGATGAGCCAGTGGGAATATATCAAAGATTGAAGAGAGTTAGAATAAGACAGGCCAGAGGTTTCCCAGCATCTTCAGAGTTGGCCGTTACAGAATAGAGATTTAATGTTATGTTTTAACTGGTTTGAAATTACAAAATATCACCAACACCTTTATTTAAATATAGGTACAATAGCACCTCACTCCTCTAGATCATCTACCTTATAATTTAATCTTTGGGGAAAAAAGCAAAAACTGGGAAGAAAGCACAGAAGGCTTGTGTGCTATCTCAGGTGGCGTTGTGAGTCTAAAGTTGGCAGCTGTAGGAACACAAAATCAGGATGCTACTCCAGGGAGACCACTCAGCTGCTCCAGGTGAACCTCTTGTTTTAGGCTGAGTTCTAATAAGTCTTGCTACCTGGTTTTGCTACTTACAGCAGATTTAAAGCGGGCAGGACTCACAGGCAGCCAGGTAGAACATCTGTTGCCATACCAGTTATTGCCTGGGCAGTGCCTGTGCTGTACCATTTATCTATTTTGACTGTTAGAATTTCACACCTGAAAGTATCCAAATAGAAGTTGGACAAAGGAAGGAAGCAGTGACGTCAAATCTGAAGGTACACAATTCACTCACTTTTATATGATGATGATATATATGCATATATATGTATACATATATATATATATATATATATATAGTGTTTTGCTTTAGATTGTGTGTATGTGTGTGTGTGCGTGTACATCCGAATAACAACAAGAAGAAATTATGTCTAATGGAAAAAGAGTAATGAAGTAGATAAACAAAACTGTTAAAAACTAATGGAAAAACTCAGGCACAGTTGCCCGTGGCCACAGTGTGCTTCAGAGGATCCAAATTATAGTCAGAACTCTGACACTATCAACTTATGTAATCTTGGACAAGTCTTTTTACCTGGCCATTATTTCCCTCATTTATGAAAGAAAGGATTGACTGGGTAAGTGGTTCTCACACTGTACTGTGCATCAAAATTGCTTGGAGGGCTTGTTCAAACCAAGTTACTTGGCCCTGTGGCCAGACTTTCTGATTCAGTCTGTATATACTCTAACAAGTTCCTAGGTGATGCTGGTATTTCTGGTCTGGGTACCACACTTTGTAAACCAATGAGTTAGTGACCTCTACAGTGCCTACTAGCTTTAACATTAGTGCAGTGGTTTTCTCTGTGTCTTCCCTGGACCAGTAGCACCGGCTCTTGGACAATTAGACCTGATGAATCAGAAACTGGGCATGGGGCTTAGCAATCTCTGTTTTAACAAGTCCTCCAGGTGATTTTGATGCACACTCAAGTTTGAGAACCACTGATTTAATGAAAGTCAAATCACCCAACTCATAATCTTGTCCCTTAAAGCATGGCTGTATTATTACACACTAACTTAAGTTCTAGGCAATGACCCTATATAATGAAAATGCGTTAAATTTTTGAAAGTGTTCCTTCCAAATGAATAAACCATATAAAAAAAGGTGCTGTGTTATTTCTAATGTATTGGATTGGAAGTAACAGGCCCTGGCTCCAACAGGGACTTTTATAAGTTCATAGAACTTGAAGTCCAGTTGGATGATAAATTCAGGAATAATCGACTGCTCAATGATACCTTTAAGAACAGAGAGCTTCCCATCTCGAGGCTCTGCCCTTTTAATGCTGGTTTTCCTCATGGTTCCAAGATGGCAGCCAGTGGCCTGTTAGAGTACTTACTTTCTTATTCATTTCCAGCAGGAAAAGGGGAGGGATAAACAGTCTTTCCCAAGCATGGTATATAACACTTTCCCCAGTCTGATTGTACCTCCTGTATCACCTTCCTTTGCTTAGAATGTTATCAGCAGAGTGCATGCACTGACTGGCTGAGAGAAATCAGGATCTACTGCTGTACATGAGGATGGGGTGTACATTCTCTGAGTCACATGGGGGAGTGATGGATACCTGAAACAACTGAGTTTCATATTTTGAAGGAAGAAAGTATAGGATTGATGCTGGGTAGGTAAACAGCAGGGTCCACTTTAGGTTTATACATAAATTGGGTTTTCTAGAGATTTCACTCTGGTGGAACCTATTATTCCTTTATAGGGTACACACACACACACACACACACACACACACACACACACACACACACACACACACACACACACACACACACACACACACACACACACACACACACACACACACTCACTTACTTTCTCAAAATATAAAGCAAAACGTCAGTATATAAGAATGAATGGATGGTACTTTGATTGACATCACAACTTTCTTTCCAATAAATATTATGAGTTGAAATGTATTTATTAGACCAACACTGCACCTTCATCACTGTGAGCCTAGGATCATGATGCCAGTGGGTTCACATGCCTGTGTATACACGCCCAGTCTAAGTTTGATTTCCCTCAAAGGTGGATCTCGAGACAAGCATTTGTGTGCAAGCAGTATATTTACCAAGCATGGGATATTTACAATCTGACAGGGGACTGCAAAACAATTACAGCCAAGTAAAGACAGAATTACCACACCTGAGTGAGGGAGCTGGGGAATTTATACACCAACTCTCATCATCTGTTTGTTGAAGACTTGTTCCAAGGAGTGTTAGTTTCCTGTTGCTGTGTACACAAGCAGAGGGACCCTCTGAGATTCTGGGAAAGGAAAAAATATCCTTGGCAGTTGGCAGTTACAAGAGCATACTGACATGGTAGGATCTGAGGGATATAGGTAGGACATTCTGTTATAAACACGTATGCATATATTCATATGACATACATATATATTGATGATATATGTGTGTGTGCATGTATGATACCAAACCAGAAATCAAACCCTTTGCTGTCAGGTCGATTCTGACTCATAGGACAGAGTAGAACTGCCCACATAGGGTTTCCAAGGAGCAGCTGGTGGATTTGAGCTGCTGACCTTTTGGTTAGCAGCCATAGCTCGCTGTAGCTCCTAACCACTGCACCACCAGGGCTCCATGTGTATGATAGTTACTATTATAATGCCCATTTTGAAAAGGAAGAAACTGAGGCACAAAGAAGTTAAGCAACTTGCCCACTGTTGTACAGCTAGTAGTTGGCACAATGGAAGTGCAACATCAGGTTGCTGATGCTTGTATCTTGGCTCTTAACCACCATACTGTTGAGGTTAAGATGGTTTTATTCTTCCCCTGAGAAACTGTTCCATGACATTAGATTTTTCTAAGAGACCTTGTTACTGCTGTTTTCCCTTTCTTGTATGTCACCCTAGGCCTCGGGGCACATGTCACCCTGTCCTCTGGGATAGGCCACCCTGTACAGAATCCAGACCTTGATGACTCCATATTTACATGGAATTAGAATTTTCATTAATGGATAACCTTTAAAGGACAGCATCTCTTTAAGCCGATGCAACCAAGAAATTAATTTCAAATGGTTGCGGTACTGTGTCACCAAGGCCATGGAGGCCTAACAAAGGTTAGCCAGTGTAAGCTGTGGCTCTCAGCGTGACTTTCCTTGCAGAGCAAACATGTACAAATTTAGAGACCCAGTCAAGCACATACTGGTTTATTTTGGCTTTAACATGTATTCTCCTATGAACAAGCCAGGTGCCTGGGAGCATCTGCCTTATTTTACTGTTGTACATTTTTTATTTGACACTTCAATATTGCCTTTGGTATTGTTGTCTAACACACTTCATTATCCTAAAGTGCATTATTTCCTGCGTTCTGACAGCATATTTGGCACCATACAAGATGTAGGAAAGGCAGCCCCATTCTGCATGTTGGCAGTTCTCATCTTTCAGCTTCACGTGGGTATGCTGAGAGTAACCACCGCTAAGGAGGAGGGTGCGTGGGTAGTTTTCATGAATGGAGCTTGAGGGATCCTAGCTGTGCCTTGTCTGTTAAGCAACTTTACCAATATTCCATTTGAACATCACTGAAGTCTTATAAAGAAGATCTCCTCCTCCTCCTCTTCCATCTGTCTCCTCTTGGGCCTCCTCATCCACTCCCTCCTCCTCCTCACCGTGATTATCCCTGTAGTGTAGAGGTGGTAATTCAGAGTGGGCTCTGTATTCAAACTTCTTATGTTCAAATCCAAAGTGCATCACTTATTTATTTTATGTGGCTATCAAGGTACTTGTGCTGGAGCCCTGACGGCACAGTGGTTAAGGGCTCAGGCTGCTAACCAAAAGGACGGCAGTTTGAATCCACCAGCCACTCCTTGGAAACCCTATGGAGCAGTTCTACTCTGTTCTGTAAGGTCACTACGAGTCAGAATCAGTTCAGTGGCAAAGGGTTGGTGCTGGAACTGGCTTTCATTGGCTTATTAGAGCTGATTCTATACATGTCTTTTCAAATTTAATGTTCAGTGATGTCATGTTAGTATCTTGAGATTGGCTGTGGTGGGAATATTTATACCTAGGAAACTGGCAAATGGTACAAACCAGGACATTTTTCTTTCTTTTAGTTTTCATGGAGTGCCATCTTACCAGCATGTCACTGGGTATAACATACATTCCAGTTAATTGTGTAAGATGCACTCCTCTTAATTGGGCAACTTGGTGAATTTTTACCTATGTATACACCACTACCCATGTCAGGATATAGAATATTTCCCAAATTGTTCCTTCATGCCTTTTCCTGGTCAAAACTATTCCCATCCCAAGGTAACTAGTTCATTTCTATGATCATCGACTTTTCCTTTCCTTGAACTTTATGTAATAGAATCCTCAGCATGTTCTTTTTGGAATCTGACTTCTTTTGTTTGAGTATATCTGTGAGAGTCGTGATTATTTCTGTATGCGTCTTTTCTTCTCTCTCTCTTGCTATACAGCTATACTGTCCAGTATGTTATAAGGTAGCCCATAGCTACACGTGGTCATGGAGTGCTCAAAATTTGGCTAGTGTGATGGAAAAACTGAATTTTTAATTGAATTGAGATGTGCTGTAACTCGTAAAATACACATTAGATTTTGAAGACTTTGTATATAAAAAAAGAATTTAAAATATCGTAATATTTTTATATTGATCACATTAAAGTGATAATATTTTGGATATATTGTGTTAAATAAAATATGTTATTAAAAATAGTTTCACCTTGTATTAATTTCCAAGGACTGCCTCACAGATTACCACAAACTGGGTGGCATAAAACAGAAGAAATTTATTCTCTCACAGCTCTGGAGGCCAGAAGTCCAAACTTAAGGTGTCGGTAGGGTTGGTTCCTTCTAGAGGCTCTGAGGGAGGATCACTTCCATGCCTCTCTCCTTTCTTCTGCTGGCTGTTGAGAATCCCTGCCATTCCTGCTTGTGTATACATCATTCCAGTCTCCGTGTATACATCATTCCAGTCTCTGTGTGTCATGGACTGAATTGTGTCCCCCAAAATATGTGTGTAGCAACTTGGCTAGGTCATGATTCCTGTATGATTGTGTTATCTGATGTGATTTCCTTATGTGTTGTAAACTGTATCACTGTGATGAGATTATATGTGATCTCCTTATGTGTTGTAAATTCTATCACTGTGATGAGGCTAATACTGATGAGGTTGACAAGATGAGTGTCTTAATGCAATCTCTTTTGAGATATAAAAGAGAGAAGCGAACAGACACTTGGGAATCTCATACCACCAAGAGAGCAGTGCCGGGAGCAGAGCGCGTCCTTTGGACCTGAGGTTCCTGCGCAGAGAAGCTCCCAGACCAAAGGAAGACTGATGACATGGACTTTCCTCCAGAGCCGACAGAGAAAGCATTCCCCTGGAGCTGATGCCCTGAATTTGGACTTGTAGCCTACTGGACTGTGAGAGAATAAATTTCCCTTTGTTAAAACCATCCACTTGCGGTATTTGTGTTGGAGCAGCACTAGATGACTGAGACACTGTATATACATCATTCCAGTCTCTGTGTATACATCATTCCGGTCTCTGCCTCCATCTTCACACAGCCTCGCCCTCTGTGTCTCTGTGTCTTCTCCTTTTCTGTCTCCTATAAGGACACTTGTCATTGGATTTAGGAATCCACACTAATCCAGTGTATCGTCTTCAGATCCTTACCTTAATTATACCTGCAAACCAAAACCAAACCAGCTGCCATCTAGTTGATTCCAGCTCATAGTGGCCCCATGTGTTGCAGAGTATAACTGCATTCCGTAGGGTTTTCAGTGTTGTGACCTTTTGGAAGCAGATCACCAGGTCTTTTTCTGCGATGCCTCTGGGTGGGTTTGAAATGCCAGTTTTTCAGTTAGTTGTCAAATGCTTAACTGTTTGCACCACCAAGAGACCTTATTCTAAATAAAATCACATTCTGAGGATCCAGGTGGGCATATTTTTCTGCAGGAACACTGTTCAGCCTACTACATATTTGTTTCTTTTTACTTAATGTACTAGAACTTTAATATCACAAATATGGTTCTCATTATATTAAGTAGTGCTACTCTCTAGTATTCAATCATATAAAAAAAAATTACTGTCAAGTTGATTCTGACTGATAGCGACTCCTTAGGACAGAGTAGAACTGCCTTATGGGGTTTCCAAGGAGTGGATGGTGGATTTGAACTGCCCACCTTTTGGTTAGCAGCCAAGCTCTTAACCACTGTGCAACCAGGGCTCCTTCCATCATATAACTCTACCTTAGTTTTAAATCAGTACCCACTCTTATTAAAAAAAAAAAAAGAATCCCAGCTGCCATCTCTTCATGCATTCTCTCTCCTTTCTTTCTAGAGCTCCACTCGCATGCATGCTAATAGTTTTCAGTGCCCCACGTGTTTCTTTCTCTCTTTCACTTCTGTATTTTTTCTCTCCATGCGATTTCCTGCAGACTTATCATCCAGTTTGATAAACCTTTCTTCGGTTGCTTCCAGGTTGCAGGTAAATTCATTTATTGATTTCTTAATTCCAGTTATCTAATTTTCCAGATTTAGTTTTTCTATTTCTTCCTCTTCTGCAGATCCCAGTTCTCTACTAAAATTTTTGACCTTATGTCAGTTTCTTCTATATTTATCAGTATTTTTTTAGTGTTCATGTCTGAGTATTCTGTGAATCTGTTTCTGTTGTGTTTTTATTTTTCTCAATGTCTTTTTTTTTTGTATAGTTTGTAATGGTTTACTGAATGCTTGAGATCATGTTTGAAACACTGTAGAGGCTCAGGATGATGTTATCTGCCTCCTAAGTGTTGCTTTTGATAGGTGGCAAAGGAACATCAACTCATTCTAGCCAGGGATTGAGCAAACTCAAGACTAAGTTGCAGTTTTTATGATTCATCTACTTGTGCTTCAAACCCTCATATCTTGTAGTCCTTTCGGCATTACATCTCTGAACCTGAGGGTTTACTCGGACCTCTTCGCTTTGGAAATTTTTTAATTCAAATTTTAAATTTCCCGGTACCATATGACTACTAATAACTCTTCTGTGCTTTTCAGTCCCTTTTTACTTGTTAGAATTTTGTCCAGCACCACTTTGAATACCTTAAAGGGAAATCTTACAATGAGGGTGGAGATCACTTCACTGTGTCTCTTCTCTTTAGGCATTTGGTCTCTTAACTTCTTGCTAATTTGGCAGCTCTAAATTCCATTTTTGTCTCTATAGTGCCATGAGATTGTCAAAAGCTCTGCTGGCTTCTCAGCCGTTTAGTACCTTCCATCTGCTGGGCTTATTATCTTCTCATTCTGCACCAAGAATTGGCAAATGGGAGTTCTGGCAAAATGGCGCTCTAGGCAGAAGCACCACGCCGTCCCTCCACAGCAAAGATCCGAAAAACTAAGCCAAACACAGAATACAACAATCCTGAAACCCTAAAACATCAAATGAAGAGATAAAGAAGTCAGCCAAGCACCAAATGGAGTGAGAAAACTGACAGAGAAAGGAGAGCAAGGAGAGATTCATGCAGAGGTCCCCTACCAGCTAACACAGCATGGACCCACCGTCTTGGACTCCTATCGGAGACCAGCAAACGGGTACGAGAAAGCAGCCTCACGGAGTGTCCAGCGGGAGACAAAACAACTGCTCCACACACAACAATCTCCCTGCTGCTTCCTGCCTACCTGCACCGTGCGCTTGACATCACACCACCAAGCAGTACAGGCACGGCCTACTAGAACCTGCCCTGCACTGATTACCAACCCGCCCTGGTGGCTGTAGTAAGTGCCACAAACAACCCGTCCCAGTAACTCCTCTTCAGCTAGACCTGCCCTGCTGTACCGTATCTGAGTGACTGACCCTGCCAATTGGAGAAGGAGGCGAAAAGTATTGAGCGCACAGACGAGCAAACAACAAAGAACACACAATCCGCCTGCTCAGACACAGTCAAATTTTTTTTCTTTAGAAAAGGGATGAAACAAACAAATCTACAATCAATAAACGAGAAAAATAACTACTGAATACCCCCAAAACAGCAGACAATATCAAAAAGTTTACAAAAACAGGACAGGATGGTTCCAGTAGGCGTCCAAAATAAAACACCAGATGAATCTCCTGTGGAAGAAAATGCACTAGAACTACCTAATAGGGAATTCAAATCTCTAATACTCGGAATTCTCCAAGAACTCAGGCAAAAAGCTGACAAACATGAGGAAAAAATAGACAAATTCATGGAAAATACAGATAAAAAATTGGAAGAATTCAGGAAGATGATGCAGAAACAAAATGCCAAAATAAATTCACAACTAGAAATTATACAAAAACAACAATTAGAAATCCAAAAGATAAACAAGATTTCAGAAATGGATGATGTCATAGAAGGGCTGAGAAGCAGATTTGAAACCGTGGAAGACAGGATCAGTGGAACTGAAGACAAACACTTGGATACTACTCTGTTTCAGGAAAACTCAGAAAAAAGAACAAAGAAAAATGAAGAGACCCTGAGAGTTATGTGGGACACAGTTAAAAGCAAAAATTCACGAGTGATTGGAATTCCAGAATGGGGCGAAAAGAGAAAACACAGAGAGGATCATTGAGGAAGTACTGACAGAAAACTTCCCCAATATCAAGAAAGATGAAAAGCTGGCCTTACAAGAAGCTCAAAGAACCCCATGTAGAAGAGACCCCAAAAGAAAAGCACCAAGGCATATCATATTCACACTCACCAAAACCAAAGACAAACAAAGAATCCTGAGAGCAGCTTGTGAAAAACAAGAAGTCACATACGGAGGAGAAACAATAAGACTAAGCTCAGATTATTCGGCAGAAACCATGCAGGCAAGAAGGCAATGGGATGACATATATAAAATCTTGAAAGAAAAGAATTGTGAGCCAAGAATAATGTATCCTGCAAAACTCTCGTTCAAATTTGATGGTGAAATTAGGTCATTTCCAGATAAACAGAAACTAAGGGAATATGTAAAAGTCAAACCAAACTTAAAAGAATTATTAAAGGGAGTTCTTCATTCTGAGGACAAACAGCTTCAGCTCACAGGAAGAACCTAGGACACAGGATCGTATGTGCCAGATACCAATCTAGGAAATGAACTCTCGAGGACTATCCAAAACCGAAAGAAATACAACAGGGAATCAGAGCAATCAATCAAAGGATGACAGCAACATCAAAACAATGAAAGAGGGAACAAACGGCATAGGTATAGAACCTTCTAATGGAGAGGAAGGCAAGGCGATACCAAGTAATGGTAGACTGCTTCAAACTTAGAAAGATAAGGGTGAAATTCATGGTAACCACAAAGAAAGTTAACAAACCAACTCATAAAAATAAAGATGAAAAACATAAAGTCTCAGCAAAAACAAAACCTACAAAAACAAATGAAAAAAAATCCACAAACAAAAGTAACTCAGCACAAGAGAGTAAGAAGAACAAAGAAAACTTCAGCGCCACAAAAAAAAAGCACTACAAAATGACAGCAACAAACTCACATCTATCAATAATTACACTGAATGTAAGTGGACTCAATGCATCCATAAAGAAACGGAGAGTGACAGAATGGATAAGAAAACAGGATCCATCACTATGCTGTCTACAAGAGACACACCTTAGAAACAAAGATGTGAATTCATTAAAAGTCAAAGGTTGGAAAAAAATATATCAAGCTAACAACTACCAAAAAAGAGCAGGAGTGGCAATTCTAATCTCAGATAAAATAGACTTTAAAACAAAATCTACCATAAAAGACAAAGAAGGACACTATATAATGATTAAGGGGAGGATCCATCATGAAGACATAACCATAATAAACATCTACGCACCCAATGACAGGGCTCCAAAATACATAAAACAAACTCTAACACCACTGAAGAGAGAAATTGACAGTTCCACAATAATAGTAGGAGACTTCAACACACCACTCTCAGTAAAGGACAGAACAACTAAGAAGAAACTCAGCAAAGATACAGAAGACCTAAAGGGCACAATCAGCCAACTTGACCTTATAGACATATATAGAACACTCCATCCAACCACTGCAAAGTACACATTCTTTTCCAATGCACATGGAACGTTCTCCAGAATAGACCACATCTTAGGCCACAGAACAATCTTCAACAAGATCGAAAAAGTTTGAGATAATTCAAAGTATCTTCTCTGACCACAATGCCATCAAGGTAGATATTAACACTAGAAAGAGCAAGGAAAAAGGATCAACTACATGGAAACTGAATAATACCCTGCTTACACATCACTGGGTAATAGAAGAAATCAGAGATGGAATCAAAAAATTCCTAGAATCAAATGAGAATGAAAACACACCATACCTAAACCTTTGGGACACAGCAAAGGCAGTCCTCAGAGGACAATTGATAGCAATAGATGCTCATATCAAAAAAGAAGGAAGGGACAAAATCAAAACATTAACTACAGAACTCAAACAAGTAGAAAGAGAACAGCAAAAAAAGCCCACAACCACCAGAAGAAAGGAAATAGTAAAGACCAGAGCAGAAATAAATGAAATAGAGAATAGCAAAACAATAGAAAGAATCAACAAAATCGACAAACCACTGGCCAGACTGACAAAAGAAAAACAGGAGAGGACACAAATAACCCAAATAAGAAATGAAATGGGGGACATTACCACAGACCTAACTGAAATAAAAAGGATTATAACAGAATATTGTGAAAAACTATACTCCAACAAATTTGAAAACCTAGAGGAAATGGATAAATTTCCAGAAACACACGGCCTACCCAAACTACAAGAAAGTGATGTTGAAAATCTGAACAGACCCATAACAAGAGAAGAGATTGAAAAGGTAATAAAAAAACTCCCAATCAAAAAAAAGCCCTGGCCCAGATGGCTTCACTGGCGAATTCTACAAAAAATTTGCAGAAGAGCTTGTACCAATACTCTTCAAGCTATTTCAGAACATAGAAGAGGAAGCAACACTTCCAAATTCATTCTATGAAGCTGACATAACACTGATACCAAAACCCGGCAAAGACATCACAAAAAAGGAAAATTACAGACAATATCTCTCATGAATATAGATGCAAAAATTCTGAAAAAAATTCTAGCCAATAGAATTCAGCATCATATCAAAAAAAATAACACACCACGACCAAGTAGGATTCATCCCAGGTATGCAAGGATGGTTCAACATTAGAAAATCAATCAACATAATCCACGACATAAATAAAAGGAAAGAAAAGAATCACACGATCATCTCAATTGACGCAGAAAAGGCATTTGACAAAGTCCAACACCCATTCCTGATAAAAACTCTCAATCAGATAGGTATAGAAGGGAAATTTCTCAACATAATAAAGGGCATCTATGCAAAACCAACGGCCAACATCATTCTTAATGGAGAGAGGCTGAAAACATTCCCCTTGAAAACAGGAACAAGACAGGGATGCCCTTTATCACCACTCCTATTTAACATTGTGCTGGAAGTTCTAGCTAGAGCATTAAGGCAAGAAAAAGAAATAAAGGTCATCCAAATTGGTAATGAAGAGTTTAAACTGTCCCTGTTTGCAGATAATATGATACTATACATAGAAAACCCTAAAGACTCCACGAGAAATCTACTGGAACTAATAGAAAGATTCAGCAGAGTAGCAGGATACAAGATAAACATTCAAAAATCAGTTGGATTCCTATACACCAGTAGGAGAACGATGAAGAGGAAATCAGGAAAACAATACCATTTTCAATAGCCCCTAAAAAGATAAAATACTTAGGAATAAATCTGACCAGGAATGTAAAAGACCTATACAAAGAAAACTACGAAACACTGCTGCATGAAACCCAAAGGGATCTACATAAATGGAAAAACATACCATGCTCATGGATAGGCAGACTCAACATTGTGAAAATGGCAATTCTACCCAAAGCAATTTACAAATACAACCCAATCCCGATCCAAATACCAACAACATTTTTCAAAGAGATGGAGAAACTAATCATTAACTTTATATGGAAAGGGAAGAAGCCCCGAATAAGTAAAACACTACTGAAGAAGAATAAAGTTGGAGGACTCACACTACCTGACTTCAGAACCTACTATACAGCTACAGTAGTCAAAACGTCCTGGTACTGGTACAATGACAGATACATTGACCAATGGAACAGAATTGAGAACCCAGATGTAAATCCATCCTCCTACGGTCACCTGATCTTCGACAAGGGCCCAAAGTCCGTCAAACAGGGAAAAGACAGCCTTTTTAACAAATGGTGCTGGCAAAACTGGATATCCATTTGCAAAAAAATGAAACAGGACCCATACCTCACACTGTATACAAAAACTACTTCAAAATGGATCGAAGACCTGAATATAAAGCCTAAAACTATAAAGTTCATAGAAGAAAAAAATAGGACCAACACTTCAGAGCTTAATACATGGCATTAACAGGATACAAACCATAACCATCAACGCACAAAACCCAACAGATAAGCTAGATAACTGGGATCTTCTAAAAATTAAACACCTATGCTCTTCAAAAGACTTCATCAAAAGAGTCGAAAGAGAACCTACAGACTGGGAAAAAATTTTTGGACAGTACAAGTCAGACAAAGGTCTAATCTCCATAATCTGCAAGATAATCCAACACCTCTACAACAAAAAGACAAATAATCCTATTAAAAAATGGGCAAAGGAAATGAGCAGACACTTCACCAAAGAAGACATTCAAATGGCCAACAGAGACATGAGGAAATGCTCGCGATCACTAGCCATTTGAGAAATGCGAATTAAAACCACAATGAGATACCGTCTCAGCCCGGCATTACTGGCACAAATCAAAAACCCTGGAAATAACAAATGTTGGAGGGGCTGCGGGGAGATCGGAACTCTTATACACTGCTGGTGGGAATGCAAAATGATACAACCATTTTGGAAAATGATATGGCGCTTCCTCAGAAAGCTAGAAATAGACATACCATTCGATCCAGCAATCCCATTCCTAGGAGTATATCCTAGAGAAATAAGAGTTGTCGCTCGAATAGACATATGCACACCTATGTTCATGGCAGCATTGTTCACAATAGCAAAACGATGGAAACAACCTAGATGCCCATCAACAGATGAATGGATAAACAAACTATGGTACATACACACAATGGAGTACTATGCAATGAGAAAGAACAACAATAAATCTGTGAACCATCTCATAACATGGATGAAACTGGAGGACATTATGCTGAGTGAAATAAGTCAATCACAAAAGGACAAATATTGTATGAGACCTCTATTGTAAAAACCCATGAAAAAGTTCATACACAAAATGTAACCATCTTTGTTCGTTACCAGGGATGGGAGGGGTGGGGTGGGGGAATATTAAATAGATAATAGATAAGTGGTATCTTGGGTGAAGGGTGAGATAGTACACATTACAGGAGAAACTAGCACAACTTGTACAAGGAAAGGTCATGGAAGCACCATAGACACATCCAAACTCCCTGAGGGTCTAAATTGCTGGGCGGAGGGCTGTGGGGACCATGGTCTCGGGGAACATCTAGTTCAATAGGCATGACACAGCTTATAAAGACAGTGCTCTACATTCTACCTTGGTGAGTAGTGTCTGAGGTCTTAAAAGCCTGTGAGCGGCCATCTAAGATACTCCACTGATCTCATCCCTTCGGGAGCAAGGGAGAATGAAGAGAACAGGATACAAGGAAAAGATTAGTCCGAAGGACTAATTGTCCACAGCTACCAAGGCCTCCACCAGACTGAGTCCAGTACAGCTAGATGGTGCCCGGCTACCACCGCTGACTGCTCTGACCAGGATCACAACAGAGGGTTCTGGACAGAGCTGGAGAAGGATGTAGAGCATAATTCTAACTCACAAAAAAAAGACCAGATTTACTGGCCTAAAGGAGACTGGAGAAACCTCGAGAGTATGGCCCCCAGACACCCTTTTAGCTCACTGGTGAAGTTACCTCCGAGGTTCACTGTTCAGCCTGGGAGTGGACAGCCCCGGAAAACCAACTGAGACTAACAAGGTACAGTAGTCCAGTGACAAGGGCCAGAAGGCAGAAGGGGACAAGGAAGCTGGTGATAGGGCACCCAAGGTTGAGTAAGGATATTGTTGATGTGTTGTGAGATTGTTAACCATTGTCATAGGGCAACATTTGTAGTGACTGTTAAATGAGAAACTGTTTTGTTCTATAAGCCTTCATCTTAAGTGAGAATAACAGCACAATTGGAAGAGCGTAGTCAATGTCACTGAACTGTGTATGTAGAAATTTTTGAAATGGTGTATGTGTATTTTCACCCAAAAAAAAAAAAAGAAAATGTTGAGAAGTTAGGGGGTTAATATGTTGTGGGGTTGTTAACCAATGTCATAAAACAACATGTGTACTACTGTTTCATGAGAAACTATTTGTTCTGTAAGCCTTCACCTGAAGTACAGTAAAATAAAAAAATTAAAATAATAAAAGAAGAACTGGCAAATGGCTCCAGGGGAAAAACAGTGTGCAGAAAGTTGGGCTCAAGTCAAGGATCTTTTTTTTTTCCCCCATTACCTTGGCCTCTGAAGTTCTGGCTTCATTGCAGGTCCTACTATTTACTACTTCAAGCAGATGTTTTGTTTTATCTGCCTTTTCTAGCTGTTCTCACTAGGAGCTTTGTTATTCTTCACTCTGCTTCATTGTAGTCAGAAGAAGGCATTGCACATTAGTATTTTAAGCGGAATTCAGAGAGAGTTTTATTAAACTTTAATTCCGCTCACAGGCAGCATATCCTATTTTTTTCCTTACCTAAACCCTTAAATTCTATGATTAGAAATATAAGTGGTAGGCTCCACTCCTGCCTTAAGCCATAGGTCCAGCAATGACTATTAAAAGAATGCAGGGTAATGGAAACCAATCTCCAGTCCAAGCTTTATGAGAAACTAAAGCTGTGTTCTAAGGTAAGCCATGTCATGTTACTTGACTCTCTGATGCATTCATTTATTCACAGGCTTCACTTTCTAGCTGCATTCGGTAACCCAGGTTGGGCCCTGGAGTCCCTAACATAACTCTAACTATTATCTCTAATCTTGGAATTGGTCAAATACCTTGTCACTAATCTCAACTTTATTATCTGATGTTAACATGTTATTGTTGTTAGCTGCTACCTAGACAGCTCCGACTCATGGTGACGCCGTGTGCAACAGAACGAAATACTCCCAATTCCATACCATCCTCGTCATCTCTGGCATACTCGAGTCCATTGTTGCCTTCCAATTAAAGGGACTCATCTTCTAGCACTGTATTGGACAATATTCTGTTGTGATCTGTAGGGTTTTATTTGGTTAATTTTCAGAAGTATATCAGTAGGCCTTTCTTCCTAGTCTGTATTGGTCTGGAAGTTCTGCTGAAATGTGTCCACCACAGGTGGCCCTGCTGGTATTTGAAATACCGGTGGCATAGCTACCAGCATCACAGCAACACGCAAGTTACCACAGTACACCACGGTACAACGGACTGACAGATGGGATGTTACCATCCCATCTCCAAATCTTCTCTACTTTTGCAACACTAACTGGACAGGTTAGGAGATACATTTTTAACTTTATCACAGTATTCTCCCAATATTGCTGTATTAACTGGCCTAGTCTAGATTTAAAATTACTTTTTCTGCCATAGGAAAGTTTGGGCCAATAGAATAAGCTTTTGAGAGCTGCGTTTCATACTCTTGTGCAGGTGACAAATAGGTTTCAACCTATGTGCCAACTCAAATCCATCGAAAGTAGCTACCTTGCAGGCTGAAAGAGTGCCATGGCTGATGGGTCATATCCATCTCAAATATGGAACAGACTGTATGTATTACGCTCATGTGAAATTTTAGATGTGAAATGTTCCTTTCAGATCCCATTTAATAAAAGGAGGAGGAAGAGTGTCATATTGAGTAGCTTTTATGTGTTAGGTGTTTCTATATATTTTACCCCACTGCTTTTGAGTGGGAGCCCTGGTGGCACAGTGGTTAAGAGCTGCAGTGAGCTATGGCTGCTAACCAAAAGTCAGAAGTTCAAATCTACCAGCCATTCCTTGGAAGCCGTTTGGGGCAGTTCTACTCTGTCCTGTAGTGTCACTAAGAGTTGGAATAGATTTGACGGCATCGGGTTTGGTTTTAGAATTTTGGGCTTTCTGGTGATGAAATATCTAAGGATGTTTGATACCTGAGCAGCAGAAGAATTTAATTATAATATATTTTACTTGGCATGTATCCTAAAAAGAGTTTATAGCAAATGAGTATTTATGTTA
Organism: Dugong dugon; assembly: GCA_030035585.1. NCBI lineage: Eukaryota > Metazoa > Chordata > Mammalia > Sirenia > Dugongidae > Dugong > Dugong dugon. Next base: position 10,648,721 of record CM057480.1, on the reverse strand, counting down.
CTATAGTCAATTTACATAAATCCTGCTGATTTTCAGTCGTGCATAAATGCTTTTTATACTGAAATGTTAAGTTTATTGAGGCATAATTTACATATGGTATATGCACAGATATTAAGTATGCAATTTTGACAAATGAATACGCCCATGTTACCCCATCTCTGTCAAGAAGAGAACATTTTCATCACCCCAGAGAGTTTCCTTATGCCCTTTCCCAGTCAAGTCCCCGCCAAAACAAACGCTGATCTTATTTCCATAATACATTAGTTTTGTGTATTGTAGAATTTTATGTCATTAAAATAATACAGTATATACTATTTAGTGTCTGGATTCTTTCTCTCAAAATGTTATTGAGATTCATTCATGTTGTTGTATATATATGTAGTTTATGCATTTTATTACTGTGTATTCCACTATATAGCTATACTGTTGCTTGCTATTCCTCTGTTAATGGGCACATGGACTTTTCTAGATTTGGGCTGTTATGAAGCTTCTGTAAAAATTTGTGTATGAGACTTTATTGTGGGTTCTTATTTCTCTTGAATAAATATCTAGGAGTGGAATTTCTGGGTCACTGAGGTGTATTTTTAAGAAATGCCTATGCTAATGATACACTATATCTTGAAGTCTGTTTTGTCTATTATTTATATAGACTACTATTCATATAGTGATTGTGTGGTATATCTTTTTCCCTTGTTTTAGTTTGAACTTGTCAATGTATTTATATTTAAAAAGTATTTCTTATAAACACCATATAGTTAGGTCTTGTGTTTTAACCCACTCTGACAATCCCTGTTTTTTAATAGGAGTATTTATTCCATTTAGATTCAATGTAATCATTAGTACGTTTGGGTTTACCATCTTGATATTTGTATTATACTTGTCCCATTTGATCTTTATTACTTTCCTGCTCTTTGGATGAGTCTAGTAACTTTTAGTACTCCATTTTATCTTCTTTATTGACCTTTTAGTTATACCTCCCCCCAACTGTTCTCTTTTTAGTGGATGTTCTAGAGAAAGGGTCAGCGAACTACGGCCTGTGGGCCAAATTTAGCCCTGTTTTGGTAAATAAAGTTTTACTGAAGCACAACCATGCTCATTCATTTACATATTGTTTATAGCTGTTTTTGCAGTTCAGTAGAAGAGCTGAGTAGTTGTAACAGAGAGTCCATGGCCTACAAAGCCTAAAATCCTTATTATTTGGTCCTTTACAAAAAAAGTTTGCCAATTGCTGCTGTAAAGATTAAAATAAAAAATGCATCTTCAACTTATCACAGTCTGCCTTCAAAAAAAAACAAACCACTGTTACACAAACTATATAAAACCCTTATAATAATATATGTCCAATTACCATGATATCCTGCACTTTGTTCTCATGTTGTCACGTATTGTACTTATATATATGTTATAACCTTTCAATACATTTTTAATAGTTTTACATTAGTCTAATGTAGTGAAAGCCCATAGTCTTTTTAAAAGATTAAAAGCTGAAAGTCTTTTTAATCTTGTAAAGCAAATCTGGTGATGATGTTTTGTCTATTTGGTAATGTCTTTATTTCTCCTTCGTTTTGAAGATATTTGCATTGGATATAGAATTGTAGGTTGACAGTGTTTGCTGTTTTTTTTCCTTTCGGCACTTTAAAGATGCCTTTTTATTGTCTTCTGGCCTCATTAGTTTTTAATGAGAAACCAGCTATTACTTTTATCATCGTTTCCTTTCTTTACTCCTCTGGCTGCTTTCTAGATTTTCATTTATCTTGGTTTTCATCCAAGTATGATATGCCTTGGTGTGATTTACTTAGATTTGTCCTGCTTAAGGTTGACTGAGGTCCTTGAATCTGTGGGTTGATTTCTTTCATTAATTTTGGAAAATTCTCAATCAGTATCTTTTCAAATATTTCTTCTGCCCCTTACTCTCTTTTGTCCTTCTGGGACTCCATTTATACACCTTAAACATTTTGATATTGTCCTGCAGATCTTATGCACTCCATTTTTTAAAATTTCCATTTCTCCTTGTATTTTGGTTTGGATAATTCCTATTGACCAGTCTTCAAATTCACAGAGTTTTTTCTTCTGCTGTGTCAAGTCTGCTGTTAATCCCATCAAATTAATTTTTTTTTAATATTTTTTGTTTCTAGCATTTACATAGGCTTTTTTTGTAGTTTTCATAACTTTTCTTAAATTCACGATCTGCTCAAGCATGTTGTCTACCTGTTTATATACTTTTACGTAAGTATTATAGCTGTTTCCATAGTTAGTTCCTGTTCGATAGTTCTAACATATACATCATCTCAGGGTATGGTTCTGTTGACTTTTTTCTATTTATGACGGGTCACATTTTCTAACTTTTTCATAAGTCGCATAATTTTTTATTGAATTCTGAACACTGTGTATAAAAGAAAAAAGTAGAAGCTGAAGAAAATAGTATTTATACCCAGAAAAAGGCACACTTCTTCTTCTGTTAAGCTGTATAGTGCATATGTGTGCATGTGGGAGATGGGTAGGGTGGTGAGTCAGTCTAGTCTGTAGTTGAGCTGTGTCTGAGCTTCATTGTTCAATACAGATTTGTCTCAGTTCTTCTGTCCTACTCTCAGACTTCAGCGGTCCCTGTATCTATACTAGTGGAGAGATTTTCCCTCTTGTGCTCCTGTTCTAGTAGTTTATGGCTACTCTAAAGCTGAACACGGTTGTGGGGGATTTCTCAGTTCTCTCAACTACTCTTGTACTTCACCAGGCCCAAATGTTTATGCACCTCAAGGAATTCTCTTTTAGCTCTCCTGCCTCTCCTCCAACAGTAGGTAGCCACCACCTGATATTTAGTGTAAGACCCAGCATCCCTGTGGGGTTTTTTTTCCAACCCCTACAAACAGCCTCAGACTTAATAAGTACTGGTGGACATTTGTCTGGCAAGGGACTGTCCTGCTCCAGTAATACAAAGCTGCTGTTCTTGGTGCGAGGCATAAATTGCCTGGAGTAGTCATCCCACTTTTCCTGCTCTGCCATAAAACTTCACAATCAGTCTCAGTCCTGTGGCCCTGCCCTGGTCTTTCTCATGAATATTTATGAAGGCCTATGGAAAATAATTAACAGAGGGGTGGAGACTCCCTTTTCATCTGGGGCTCCCAGGCTAAATGATCATGCCAGGCCACAGATGGCCTTAAAATTTGTTCAGAGTTTACCACTTGTCTCATCCCTTCAGGAGCAAGGGAGAATGAAGAGAACAGGATACAAGGACACGATTAGTCTGAAGGACTAATGGTGCACAGCTACCAAGGCCTCCACCAGACTGAGTGCAGTATAGCTAGAGTAGGTGCCCAGCTACCAACGCTGACTGCTCTGACCAGGATCACAACAGAGGGCTCTGGACAGAGCTGGAGAAGGATGTAGAACATAATTCTAACTCACAAAAAAAAGACCAGATTTACTGGCCTAAAGGAGACTGGAGAAACCCCAAGAGTATGGCACCCAGACACCCTTTTAGCACAGTGGTGAAGTTATCTCCGAGGTTCACCGTTCAGCCTGGGAGTGGACAGCCCCGTAAAACCAAATGAGACTAACGAGGTACAGGAGTCCAGTGACAAGGGCCAGAAGGCAGAAGGGGACAAGGAAGCTGGTGATAGGGAACACAAGGTTGAGTAAGGATATTGTTGATGTGTTGTGAGATTGTTAACCATTGTCATAGGGCAACGTTTGTAGTAACTGTTAAATGAGAAACTATTTTGTTCTGTAAGCCTTCATCTTAAGTGAGAGTAGCAGCACAATTGGAAGAGAGTAGTCAATGTCACTGAACTGTACATGTAGAAATTTTTGAAATGGTGTATCTTTGGCTATGTGTATTTTCACCAGAAAAAAAAGTTGAGAAGTTAGAGGGTTGACATGTTGTAGGGTTGTTAACCAATGTCATAAAACAATATGTGTACTACTGTTTCATGAGAAACTATTTGTTCTGTAAGCCTTCACCTGAAGTACAGTAAAAAAAATAAAAAATAAAAAAATTTGTTCAGAGTTTGACAGTTTTCTTCTTGCATTTAAAGCAACCTCCTCTCTATCCCGTTATTCTGCTAAGAAGGAAAGCAGACATGGTTCTCTAGGAGAGACTTGTTGCATTTTGGATTCTAGTTTAATAGTTTTTTTTTTTTTTTTTTTGTAGAGGAGCGCAACTTTAACTCTCTCATGGGCTTTCAAAATAACCTTGATTTTTTACATTATCTGGCTTCTTATTTCGTTAAAGTGGGAACACATTTATCTTGCGATTTTCTGTTTTCAATAGAAGTGGAAGTCGATAGTGCTTTTTATGCCAGTACCTCAGAAGCTCGGAGTAAAGTCCTTCGGAAGTTAACAGAGGTCAGCATTATCATCTTCATTTAGACAGTCAGGGAAATCAGTTTCACAGCATAGTAGTAGGGAAAAACCTAGATTCTTTTCTCTATATCCTTTCTCTTGTGCCTACCACTAGTGTACTGTGTAGCCAGTTATAGACCATAGCTCATCTGAGCCTATCACCTTGAAGCCCTGGCAGGGCAACTGAATTGTGTGAGGTAGAGGACAAGCAGGAACAAAGGCCTCTGATAGAAAAGCTGCCATTCTCTTGAGGAGATCAGGACTATGTTCATAGTCCCAGCCTTGGGTATAATATTGGCTTTTGCTCATGAGTCCTCTTACAAATACCCTCTGTCTCACTCTGTGGCATTTAGCTGGAACAACTTTAAAAAGTGGAATGGATGAATTAGAGCCTCATTGTAATTTGAGCCTGTGGGTCTAGAATTGCCAAAGCTGTCTGTTGAGACCATTATGTTTTATTTTATTTTATAAGAACAGTGATTCAGGGTCTCTAAAGGAACTGCATGTGACTGCTAAGTGACTGAAATGCTTTGTTTACAGAAAATAATACAGCTCCTTGACATCAGCATATAAATGCTGATACGAATTCCAAGTAATTGCATTTTTTTGCACCTAGGTTTGGAATCAAATTATAATAGCAAATGCCTTGAAATATTCTTGCACTGAGCTTCCTGTTGTTGCTTAGGCCAGTGACATATTTGTTCAATCATTCACACACATTACTTTACAAAATTAGGTTTGCTTTTAGGCTTGGCTTAAAAGGCCTGGGTCACACTAAATGAAGAATTTAGTTAAGCATAGCAGTAGCAGTTGGCTAGGAAAAACCACAAATGATGGCTGGCAATATAACTTTTGATATACTGAATAGAATCTTATTAGTGTATACAGGACTATCGTTGGTAGTCCCCATAGCCACGTTGAGGTCACTGGGCAAAGATATGATGATGTTCTGTATAAGCTGGGGCCTGAGCTATTTTTCAGGGCATCAAATTAGGAGTCATCCTTAAGGAAGTAGAAATGAGTTTATGTAGAAGAGAGATTCTGGAGGCTTACACGGAGGGTAGATATCACATCTTTCTTTACTCACATGCTCAGTCTGTGGCCATAGATAGGAGATGGAAGTATAATTGAGTTACTCTGAGGCTTGTGGGCTCTAGCTTGCGGTCAGCTCACAGTACCGTATAGCAGGGCATAGCCCCTTTCCCTAAGCCTTTTGTTCATCTCTGTGTTGATTTTTATACATCAATGGGGTTGAATTTTAGAAGACACCAGTGGATAAATCATAAAAGAAACATGATAGAACTGGATCTTAAAGGTGGTTTAAGGAAGGGGAAGAAATTCATTCAGTAAAAAAGAACCATAACATTTCCCACCCCATCCCTCAAATAATTAAATCTTAAATTGATCAGCTGTCACCTTGTATTACTTTTGGTGACCTCATATGAACTGAAACTTCACAGAATGGGGAAGGCATGGGCTTATTTTATTTAGAGAGCATGTTTTCCTGATAGATGTAAAGACAAAACTGTAGCTTATTTCCAGCCAAAGTAGCAATTTCCAGCTTCTTTTCCTAATAACTCCCTAAATTAAAAATCTCTGTTATTTCAATACTAAAAATCCTATACCTGTTGCTGTCAAGTCAATAAGTCAATTCCGACTCATAGTGACCCTGAATATAAGTAATAAAAATAAAACTATTGGAAGTTTCAAGTGTGCGCTACTGCCTGAGTAATGTTAATCCTTATTTTTCAGTTATACTTGGGAAGTTACTCTCAGAAGTGGACCAAGTGTAGAAGAACTAGCTTTTTTTTTTTTTTTTTTTTACAGTACCAAAACCAAACCAAACCCATTGCCGTTGAGTCGATTCCAACTCACAGTGACCCCATAGGACAGAGTAGAACTGCCCCATAGGGTTTCCATGGAGTGGCTGGTGGATTTCAACTGCTGACTTTTTGGTAAGCAGCCGTAGCTCTTAACCACTATGCCGCTTCAGTCTTGGCAGAGTTGGAATTACCACTCAAACTTTGAAAAAATCGCCAAGGCATGCTTCACCACAAGTTTATTTATATCAGAATCTCAGAATCCAGGTGATTCCAAGGTGCAGCATGAAGGTGGAACAATTGCTTTCTCCCTAATCTCTAAAGCAGTAGTGCTGAAAGTGTGATCCTCAGGCCAACAACATTGAGGCCATCTGGGAACTGGTTAGAAATGCAAATTGCTGGGCCCCACTCCAGCTTACTGACTCAGAATGTCTGGGAATAGGGCCCAGGGATACGTGATCTGACAAACCCTCCAGTTGATTCTGATGTACAACTTTGAGAACCACTGCTCCTAGAGAGAACGAGACCTGAATTCATTGGGACAGTGCTTCAGTGATTCCAACTCTTCTCCAACCTTGTGAGTTCAGATATTTTGTGTTCCTCCATAGGTCCCCTGAGCGAATTGTCACATTTCATCTCATCTCAGAACTTCCTTCTGGCTTTTTTTTTTTTTCCATATATGTTTAGATATTTGAAAGAAAAGGCTCAAGATGAAGTTGTGGCACAGTCAGAGGAAGCCTGGTGGTCTACGAGGCTTCCAAGAAATAGGATGGTATGACCATAGTTCATGAGCGTTGTCCTCTGTCCTCAGAGTTTAGAAATCTTAACGTGTTGTTTTCTCAGAATTAAAGTGATCCAAGGATACTGTCAGTTCATTCACTTACAGTGAGACATAGATGTGCTTGAAAAGACCACATAGACATGTCCTCTGGTCAGTAGATTCTCTCTTCAGGAAAACGACATGGGCTGCTTATTTGTGACCAGAAGGTAGTAAGCATGGAATCAGAATAATTTATAATCCAAACTAATTATTTAATGAGATCAGATGATGATAATCAGAGATGGCAAAAGATCAACCTATTTTCAAAAGTAGCCTACAGAATGCCTTGGGTCAAAGTATGCTGTCCCCTGCAAAGGGTCAGGTGGTCACTGCTAGCATTTGCTTCACTAAGTCATTTTTTTTAATTCTATAATTCCACATGAACAATATCTCTTTGGATTAACACATGTATTGTTTAGATACTAAAGCTTTAGTCAATACTTACTCATCTGGGTGATCAGTCTCTTAAGTGAGTTTGCAAATCTCTATCTAGTCCAAAATCTTGAGTAACTAATTACTACATTTTTTAATTAACAGATTTATTGAGGTTTATTAACATAAAATACACCATACATATTCAAAGTATAAGATTTGATAAGTTTTAAGGTACATATACTTCTAAGAAACCATCATCTCAATCAAAATAGTGAACATATCCATTACTCACTAAAATTTTCTTGTTTCACTTGGTAATCCCTACCTCCCTCTTGCTTATCACCAGACAACCACTGATTAGCTTTCTGTCACCTGGTTTATTTTCCAAGTTCTAAAATTTTATATAAATGGAATCATGCAGTATGTATAGTTTTTTGACTGGCTTCTTTCACCAAGAAAAATTATTTTGAGAGTTACACATGCTGTTGCATATATTAATAGTTCATTCATTTTTATTGTTAAGCACTATTCCATTGTAGGGGTATACCATAATTTGTTTATCAGTTCACTTGTGGATGGGCATTTTGGTTGTTTGCAGTTTTTGACTATTACAAGTAATGTTAGTGTAACATTCATGTGCTAGTTTCTGTTTGGACATATGTTTTCATTTCTCTTATGTAACGACACAGAAGAGGGATGGCTGAGTCATATGGGAGATGTACATTTAAATTTTAAAGAAACTTCCAACTGGTTTTCCAAAGTGACTATCCATTTTACATTCTTACTAACAAGGAGTGAGCATTCCAGTTCCTCCACTCCGTATTCATAGTTAGTTGGAAGGGTCAGTCCTCTTGATGTTTGTCATTTGAATAGATGTATGATACGTTTTTTTGAGTACTGTAATATGTCATCTAATTTTATTCTTTTTCAACATTTAGAGGAAGAGTAGAAATTGATGTGAAAAGGTAAAAATAGTTCTGATTTTCTGTCTTTTTTTGATCAAAAACAGCAGTCCTCAAAATGTGCTAGAAACATCAGGGGTTCCCAAGACCCTTTGAAGGCGCTCAAACGGTCAAAAGTATTTTGATAACAATACCCAGATGCTTTTTGGCTTTTTCACTTTTACTGGGTGCAATGGATTTTTCCAGAGGTTACATGAACTGTGATGGCATAGTTTCTCTGATAGCTGATAGAGTATGTGCTTGTGCATACCGTTTTAAAAATATGTCAGTTATAATTTCAGACGTGGTAGATATCAGTGCTTGTAACCATCTGCATATGCTAAAGTGCTTTAGGATTCTTATTTTTAAAAACATAAACTGTTCTGAGACCTGAGACCTGGAGAAAAAGCAAAAAAAACAATATAATAAAATGTGGACAAAATATAGAAATTGAGACAAAGCACATACTTTAAAGTAAAAGAAGAGGAATACCTTCAAACTTCAAGGTTTACCATTTATTTTCCCTCAGATGGGGAAAGGAAGGTAACAGGACAATATAAACCCATTTCTACCTGCTGTTCATCTCCCTAGAGAGGTGGCTTTTATTCTGATGCTGGTAAAACTTTGATTTCTCCAGTGCTAGACCTGTTGTCTCATTGCTTTATCCCAGGGTCATATTTAACCTACAGCCTGTTTCCACTGTGCCTGTTCCAACAGAGCATTTTTCAGAGCTTATGAGGAAGCTGTCACCAGATAGCTTGCTCCCAAAATGGGAGATCACTGCAGAGACTGAGAGAAGCTGTAGTTTGCCATTGAAGCCCACTTACTTCTCTGAGAGATTCAGTGACTGCTGGGATTCTGCCACCCCAGGAAGAATTCAGTGTTAACAGAAGACAGGTAGGAAGCAGAGGCAATAAAGAGAATGCAGTGGTTTCTATTTTTCTGTGCCTGCTGGTATATGTATTATTTGTTAACATGTAGATGGTTTAACATGAATGAAGAGAGGGTTTCTAGAAAAAGTAATCAAAATTTGTAACCTCTGGTTTGATTTCTGGAATTGTCATGTGGCTAGTGGAAGGCCAGAAGTAAAACTTGCTGCTTCTAATTCTTACGTCAATACCTGTTAGCTCTAACATGCTACCTCACTGAGTTTGTGATGCATGACTGGGATTTACAAAGTCACGGGGGTCTAAGTAGTTTCAAAATTTGGCATAATTCTGCTAACACAAATCATTGTAATTAATTCTTTGTTAAATAATGTTACTTAATGGCTTTTTTGTGTGTACTACACCAGTTTCTTCTGCTAGATATATAATTACTCTTTCAATTTTAAAAATCTTCCCAAATCCTGAAGAAGTTAAACATAGAATTACCATATGACCCAGAAATTCAACTCCTAGGTATGTACCAAGGAAGCTTGAAAGCAGGGACTCAAACAGATACTTACACACCCGTGTTCATTGGAGCATTATTCACAACAGCCAAAAGGTGGAAACTACTCAAGTGTCCGGCGAGAGATGAATGGATAAACAAAAAGTGGTACATCCATACAATGGAATATTATTCTGCCATAAAGAGACATGAAGTTCTGGTACGTGAGAAACTGAAGGAACAAATGAACAGTGGCCAGATCGTATAGACACAGGTAGAACTCTGACACACTGTCTGCAACATCCAGTCCAGGAAGTCAAACCACTGCCTGTAATGACCGGTTCAGGAAGCCAAATGATAATCTTTGTAACAATAGGCCCCAAATGGCCAGGGCTTGATTAATTACTGGCAGCTTCTTAATTTTTATCCCTGCTTCCAATTTAGGACCAACCAGAGAAAACCAAATATGCTCCTCTAACTAATCACATGAAGGAGGCTTTGTGGCACAACAGTTAAGCACTCATCTACTGAACAAAATGTTGGTGGTTCGAATCTACCCAGTGGCTCCGCAGGAGAAAGACCTGGCGATCTGCTTCCTTGAAGATTACAGCCATGGAAACCCTATGTGGCAGTTCTGCTCTGTCATATGGGGTCACTGTGAGTTGAAATCAACTCAGTAGCACCTAACAACAACAGCAACAAACTGATCATGTAAAATGCCCTGCTTCTAGTTGGCCCACCTCCAGCTTCCTTGTGCCAACAGCTTCCAACCAGGGCACACCTGAAACCTTCCCTGTCTTCCATTATAAAGCTTTCCCGCTCTCCTGCCTGCCTTTGAATCTCTGCCAAACGAAAGTGAAGCTGGCTGACTCCCTTACTATAGAAAACTCTGAATAAGCTGGCTTGTTCCTATTTGGGTGTTATATATCTATGCTATGACATGGATGAACTTTAAAAATATTATGCTAAGTGAGATAAGTCAGACACAAAAGAACAAACATTGTATGATCCCACTTATATGAAATATCTAGAATAGGAAATGCATAGAGATGAAAACTTATTAGTTCTTTCTTAAGGAATACTGATAAAGGAAGTGGTGGTTCAGCAGTAGAGTTCTTGCCTTCCATTCAGGAGACCCAGGTTTGATTCCCAGCCGGTGCACCGTATCTGAAGTCACCATCATCTGTCAGTGGAGATTTGTGTGTTGCTTTGATGCTGCACAGATTTCAGCAGAGCTTTCAAACTAAGACAAACTAGGAAGAAAGACCTAGTAATCTACTTCAGAAAATCAGCCAGTGAAAAAACTAGGGATCAGAACAGTCTGATTCCGTTGTGCATAGGGTTGCCATGAGTTGGGGCTGATTGGAAGGGAGTACTGAGTGTCTCTTAGGGGTGAAGAAAATAGTCAAGATGGTTGCACAACATGGTGAATGCCAAGTATATAATGTCACTGAATTATACACTTAAAAATGGTTAAAATGACAAATGCCTTGTGTGGTATATTAAAAAATAAACAAAAACCCAAATCCATTGTGTGAAGTCGATTCCAACTCATAGCAACCCTATAGGACAGACTAGGACTGCCCCATAGGGTTTCCAAGGAGCGCCTGGTGGATTCAAACTGCTGACCTTTTGGTTAGGAGCCGAGCTCTTAACCCCTGTGCCACCAGGGCTCTAATATATCTCTTATCTCTATCTCTATATGTCTGTCCACAATAAAAATTAAAAAAAAAAAAAAAAACTCTGTAGAATATAAGTCTAAAATATAAAACATTTAGGTAAATCAAATTAAGTAATATTTTTTGAGATCATAATTAATAGTTTCTCATACTTTTTTATAGGCATCTAACTTATTTTTACTCCAACAGTTACGATGTTTATTCTTCTTGGTATTTTTACAATATGTTCTCTCCTCCTGAGGTTAATTTTAGGTATTCAAATTAAAGCAACTGAATGAGACTTTTAAAAGGCTTTCTTTAAAATAAATTAACCGTACATAAAATATAATTTGGGATTGTATATATTTATATAGATGCTTAGACACAAATTCCATAGGTAACTTGATGTAAGAATATGTAATTTGTAGACAGCGTTTTGGCAGAATGAGTACAAGCACCTCCTGGGAACGCCATTCTCAGGGAAGGTCCTTCCAAGCTACACCTGCCTGAGGCTTTTGTTATTATTAGCTGCCTTTGAGTGAGTCCCGATTTACGACTACCCCCCACACAAGGAAAGGCTGACTGGTCCTGCCCAGTCCCCGTAATTGATTATTGATCAGACCATTGTGATCCATAGGGTTTTCATTGGCTGACTTTTGGAAGGAGATCACTAGGCCTTTCTATGTAATCTTCTCTTAGTCCAGAAGCTCTGCTGAAACCTGTTCAGCATCATGACATGCAAGCCTCTACTGACAGATGGGTGGTGGCTGTGCATGAAGTGTGTTGGCTGGGAATAGAACCCTGGTCTCCCTCATGGAAGGTGAGAATTCTACCACTTGAACTAGCAATGCCTCATTGCCTGTGGCTGGCCGTCCTAAAAATCTTATCTCAAAACCTGGGCTAGTTTTCTGTTGAATAGCTGTCATCATTATAAAGGAGGAATTCCTACAGAAAACAAGATCGAGGCACGTTGCCCTCCTCCGGGAGGGGCAGTAACATTACAGGGCCTGAGGGAGGAGGCTGGGATGGGAGACTGTGCACATGGAAGAATGGAGACCAGGGTACCAGCGACAGAGCTGAGGGCCTTCCCCCATCCCTGGGCCTCCCATCATGGGTAAAACTCACCAGCAAAACACCTCTGAGCTTTCAGCATCCCATGGGCTAGTCAGCCTCCTTTCTTCTTGTCAGGAAATTATTACAATGCTAAAAAGTTCAATAAATATTTGTAGAATAGATCTTGAATGAAATTCCAAATTATTTTATGCAGAAAAGGAAATCATTTATGAACGTCTGTACTTTATTGTGTGTTGAGCCATGGGCTTTAGATACTGATCGCAATCAGTTGGTTACCCTGGCATAGCTCAGGGTCGCTGGTGTACAATCGGCCATATCAGAAGGATGTCTGTGTCTGAAAGTGGATCAAGGCTGACGATCTAAGGACAAGCCAGGTAGGGCAAGCAGAACAGGTACTAGAATAAGAGGAAGAAATTGCAAGACGGAAACAAAAGGTGTTCTCTGCTTTGTTGTTTGAATTTCCTAGTGTTGTATTGAAGTGAGGTTTCCAACCATGTTCTGAAACCTTTGGGTTTGGGGAGAGCTTTGGGGCCAGCTCTGTGCATGTGTATGTGTGTGCTTGCGTGTTGGAGAATGCAGTGATGTGCTACAGCTGCCTCTTACTGGCTGGTGACACCTAGTTGCTTGTGTATACATTGCTTCCCAAATCCAGGTTCAGAGACCTCATGATAGTGGCTTGAAATTGCCTGTGGTGGGATGGTTCACACCAGAAACCTCCAAACACTTCCAGTCATAGCTGCGACCTCCAGTGGAGAGCCAGGTGTTAACCACATATCAACACACCACTGGATAAAGTTTCAGGCACCCTAATAATCAAAGATTACATTTAATAACAAAAAATGGTAAAAGTACCTTAGTAAATGAATTAGCTATTTTTATTATTACAGAGTTTGTCAGTATTTAATGGCAAATGTGTCTGTAATCAGCATTTCTAAATGACATTAAAACAAGAGAGCTCCCTTCTAGAAGCTTATAAACTCCTTAGGATGAATGTTGGTCAAAGGACTAAAAAGACTAATGATACCTACTCAAAGGTAAAAAGATTTAGATATTTTTTCTTGACTGATTTCATGTAGGTTTTGTTTAGCTCAGTTCTTCTCATCTTTTACTGTGCGTATAGGTCAACTAAAACCAAAAAAACCAAACCCATTGCCATTGAGTCAATGCCGACCCATAGCGACCCTATAGGACAGAGTAGGACTGCCCCATAGGTTTTCCAAGGAGGGGCTGGTGGATTCCAACTGCTGACCTTTTGGTTAGCAGCCTGAGATCTCAACCGCTGTGCCACCAGAGTTCCATAGATCACGTAGGGGTCTGTTAAATGCAGATTCTGATTCAGGAGGTCTGGAGTTAGCTTGAAAGTCTGCATTTCTAACAGGCTCCTAAGTGAAGCTGATGCTGCTGGTCTGTGGACCATATTTTGACTAGAAAGATTAACTATCTATGGCAATTAGCGAAAAGCAGATAAATAAAAAGGCAACAAATGCATTTTAAAAAATCTAGTTTCTATGAAAGTAAAAATTGTGTATTATCTTTGAATTGAGGTTCTTTGAACGGACTATTGCACTTCTTTTATTTTATTTTTTTTTGCCAATGTTTGTTGAGTTCACACAATACAAGAAAAGACTAAATGAGCTGGAAGCATTAGTGATCCCAATTATACAACTCACTGACTGCCCGTAAGCCTGAACAAAGGAAGGCATTCTGTGTGCTTTACTCATTTAACTTCATTTAAACCCTTCTTGGCATCTGAGTTGCATTAATGTGATAACTCTTATGTAGCAATTAACAAACTGTGGTGATTTTGAACACTTCTGGATTTTGTCATGTTGAATGGGAGCAGGCTCCAGGCATCTAATTTTTACTCGTTTTCTAAGGTTGATGTGGCTTAATAGATGATATTATAGAGAGAGAGCAGGAGCCCTGGTGGCTCAGTGGTGGCCAGAGGTTAAGAGCGATGGTTGCTAACCAAAAAGTCGGCAGTTCGAATCCACCAGCCGCTCCTTGGAAACCCTATGGGGCAGTTCTATTCTGTCCTATAGGGTCACTGTGAGTCGGAATTGATTGGGCAGCAATGGGTTTGGTTTTATATATATTTATACATATATATATATTTTTTTTTTTCCCTCCATTTTGCTTTACCACAGCAATCAAAAGTTGAACAAGTGGGTCATGGCTTCATCTTGCTATCAGACATTTAGATTCAGAAGTCATTTCTAATGGATGACTTTCAAGTCGTTTCCTTCTTTGTACTCTCTTCATTAAAAAAACACTTTGAATCTTCAAGAACATAATCACATGGTACCCACACAAATGCACACCCAACACTTCTGCAAAGGTTTCCAAAGCTGACTGTTCTCCATTGCCCTAAGCCATGTAAGCGCAAGCACATTGACAGGCAAATGGGAGCACTGTATCCAGTGCTAACAATACGTGATATTGTGTCTATTCCAGTGCCTTCGAATTAACTGTGTGGCTGGAAGAAGGTTTGAGGAAGAGAATAAAGCTTCTTTTCCAAACTGGGAGGATGGAGGCTGTGTTACCCAGAGGAATAGCTGATGTTATTTTTTTAGTGCTGAAATGCAGCATTGTTTTCGTAACAACCAAATTGGTGTTTGGAATCCTGATTTGAAGGAACTAAGTTATCACCTTCAGGCACTGGAAAATGGTAATAGATTTATTAGTTCCTACCCCTGGGAAAGCAGGGAATGACTTTCTTTGCTTTATGCAAGTATGTATTAAGATTAAGGCTATCCCTTCACAGCGAACCAAGTGGCGGAACATAATGTTCCCGCTGAGTGTGTAGGTGGGCCTAGAGCATGGATGTAGGAGTAGTGATCTTGTACAGCAGCTTGACTGTATGCTGCAAATGGGTTGGCTCTGGTGGATTCTCAAAGCAGGTATCCTTTTATTATAGCAAAATAGGAGTCTCTGCCACAAGCTTTGTGTCCTTTTTAATCATTTATGGCTAAAATTTTGCTGCTCATCATTTTGCCATTTTTCATCATAGTATGCCAAAACCATTTAGGATGTTGTTATTATTTTTTAACATTACTTGGCAGAATAAATTATTGGCCTGTATGTATAATGGAGCCCTGGTGGCGCAGTGGTTAAGAGTTCAGACACTAACCAAAAGGTCAGCAGTTCGAATCCACCAGGCGCTCCTTGGAAACCCTATGGGGTAGTTCTCCTCTGTCCTACAGGGTCACTATGAGTCGGCATTGACTCAATGGCAACGGGTTTCGGTTTCTTTTTTATGTGTAATCAGAAGAATTTTGAGCAAAAGTAATTTCCAAAGCATGTATAAAGAAGTCACAAAAATATTCCTTAAGAAAATACAGCCAACAGGAAGGGGGGTGGGGTGAGGGGAAAAGGGAGGGAAACAAGGAAGGAAGGGAAGAAAGCAGGAAGGAAAGAATGGAGAGACAATGCAAGGAAAGGAAGTGTATATGGTGTTAACACAGTGTGAGAGGAAACTTCAGAACTATCCAGTGAAGTCCGGCTTCTCATATCCTATTGTTATCTTAAACATTGTCATTTCATCGATGTTTCCCTGAGATGAAGTTCAGCTTTATGATTTAGTGAGTAATCAGCCCCATATATCAGACACGACTTCAAGATATATGTGGAGTTCGCCCAAGCATCCTGTGCTTGTACTTACTTCAAGTTCAGACTGGTTAAAAAAAAAAAAGATGGTGTAAATTTTACAGAAACAAAAAGGAAATCAGTTGATTCCAGAAAAATCTCTAGGGATTGTCCAGCTTGGAACTAAATTGTTGTCCACGTAGCTGAGACATCATTTTATCACAAATAACTCTAATCATTCTTATAGTAAATTTTAGCTCAGCAACCTCTTTTGTAATAGCTTTGAGCATCAGGAATTAACTTTGCTACATTACTGGAAAAATAAAATAATTGCTGTTAATAAGCATAGATAAAAAATGAACATACTTTCCTTGGTATTTATGAATGTTCCATTGGGAACTTAATGGTTAGTAAATAAATCACAGCAACATGTGGGGATTGTATGGTTTGAACGTTGGTTTATGGGAAGCTGTCTAGGTTGTGGTTGTATCTTAAGGGCTAAGTGCCTCTTCCTGCATCCAGGGCTATGAAATAATTGAGCATGAACACTTTATCAGTTTAGATGGCTAGTTGTGGCGAAAGCGCAACATGCAGAAGCCTGATTGTCTTAGTTATCAAGTGCTGCTATAACAGAAATACCACAAGTGGATGGCTTTAACAAGCAGAAATTTATTCTCTCATAGTCTAGGAGGCTAGAAGTCCAAATTTAGGGTGCCAGCTTGAGGGGAAGGCTTTCTCTCTCTGTCAGTTCTGGAGAAAAGTCGTTGTCATCAATCTCCCCCTGCTCTAGAAGCTTCTCAGCTCAGGGACCCCAGGTCCAAAGGACATGGCACTCCTGGCTCTACTTTCTTGGTGATAGGAGGTCCCCCATGTCTCTCTGCTTGCTTTCTCTTATATCTCAAAAGAGATTGACTTAAAACAAACCTAATCTTGTAGATTGAGTCCTGCCTCACTAACATAATAGCCTCTAACCCTGCCTCATTAACATCATAGAGATAGGATTTACAACACAGGAAAATCACATCAGATGACAAAATGGTGGATAGTCACACAATACTGGGAATCATGGCCTAGCCAAGTTGACAGATATTTTTTGGGGATACAATTCAATCCATGACACTGATTTTGTATCTTGGATGATTACAAATCTTGAGTCCTTGTAGCCAGTGTTCAATGCTTGTCTTAACATAACGTTGGTTACCTGACCACCAAGGGAAGTACCTTTTTATTTTCTCAATACTTTTTACTTTGTTTTTTTCCCATGAGTGATGGAATTCCTTTATTGTTAAGCTTAGCAAAAAGAAAAAGGTCTTTCTTCCCAGATCTTTCCATTAAAGCATTTTGCTCTATTTCCTGGGCTGTTTGCTGATGCTGTCTCTATTATAAGAATCTATGGAATCTTTACAATTCATAATTTCTCATACAATTTCTTTCTGTCTTACGGTAGGAAAAAAAAGTCAATTTTTGCTTCTCATTACCCACATCTTTAAAAGAACACAAACAAAGGTAAATGACCTTTGTTTCCTTAACAACAGCAGCAAAATACACAACCTTTCGGTCTCAATTCTGATTAAGAAAATGTTACACTCAGCTTGAGTCCCTCTGTTGGCTGTGAGCAAAGGAATATACCCCTGCTAGTCCAAAGTATCATTCAGGCCCATCATAATAGCCAAAGACAATTTTTAAAAAATAAACTTTTTGTATTAGAATAGGCTTAAATATACAGAAAAGTTGTGAAGTTAATACAGAGAGTTCCCATATGCCTTATGCCCAATGTCCTCTATTGTTAACATCCTACTTTGGTATGCTAAATTTATCACAACTAATTAACCAATATTGATGCGTTATTATTAATTAAAGTCCATGGTTTATTCAGCTTTCCTTTGCTTTCACCTAATGTGCTTTTTCTGCTCCAAGATCCCATTCAGGATATCACATTATGTTTCATAGTCATGTCTCTTTAGTCTCCTCTGGTCTTTGACAGTTTCTCCAACTTTCCTTGTTTTTGATGACCTTGACAGTTTTGAGGACTACTGGTCAGATATTTTGTACAATGTCCCTCAGTTGACATTTGTCTGATGTTTTTCTCATTATTTAACTGGGGTTACCATATATGTTTTTGGGAGGAAGATGCAGATATAAAGTGCCATTCTGAAGACATCATTTCAAGGGTATTCACTGTCATTGTGACTTTTCACCGATGATGTTATCCTCGATGTCCTGGCTGAGGTGATGGTTGTCGGCCTTCTCCACTCCATGTCATTCGTTTTCCCCCTTTCTGTAGGCTCCTCTTTGGGAAGAAGTCACTATGCACAGCCCATACTCAGGAGTGGGGAGGCCTGCTCACTTGCTTGAGGGTAGATTATCTACATAAATTGTTTGGAATTCTTCTCCACAGGAGATTTGTCTATTCTCCACAATTTATTTGTTTATTCAGTTATTTATATCAGTGTGAACTCATGTCTGTTGACTTTATACTTTGGGTTATAAGCCAATACTCCATCATTAATTTTGTTGCTCAATTGTTTTATGTTTTTCAATAGTCCTGTGGTGGTGGATACGTGAATCTACAAATGTGATAAAATTGCATAGAACTAAAAACACACACACATGACTACAAGTACAACTAGGGAAATCTGAATAAGATCCGTGCATTGTGTCAATGTCAAAATCCTGTTTGCAATATTATACCATAGTTTTGTGAGATGCTATTATTGGGGGAAATGGATAAAGGGAACAAGAGACCTCTTTGAATTATTTTTTATAATTACATGTGAATCTACAATTATCTCAAAGTAAAATTTAAAAAAATGAAAGCAGACAACCCTGATTTTTGAGAAAATGTGTTATGCAGAGTCTTATTCTTAACATACTGCATTGATGGGTTTCTAGATTTTTTTGTCAGAAAAACCAAGTTGTAATATGCTGTATATGTTAAGATACCATTAATGTCATATTTAAATAAACCAATTTCATATATTGTATGTAGAGACATAAGTTGGGAAAGTATCCAGATATATCTGAGAATGATAAGTACCAGTTTTGGTACAGTGCCTACTTTTCAGGAAAGCGGGAGAGAAGGGAAATATATGTTATTCAAATTGTGTTTATTAGGGCTATATATGTGAAACATTTTGCTTTTTAAAAGTTATTTTACTTTAAAAACAAATTTCATTTCTACTGCATGAAACAATTGCTTTGAAAAAGTGTTTTAGATAGGGTTACGTGAAGCATCTTGAGGGGGATAACATTTCCCTATGTTATAATGGCAGTAGATTAGTTAAAAGAAAATCAATTCTAAAAAGTGTGAAACTAAGGGACTTGAATCAATCCCTCACTTACCATGTATTTTTAACTTTCTAGCAGAATTTGAGGCAAATTTTAAGTTAAACAAAACAACCCACAAAATAGGACAATTCAGTATAAAAAGCAAACAAATGTGGAAAAGAAAGAGATTAAGTACAAGAGGCACCATGAATCTGTAAAAAGTAATTACTTTCATTGAGCACTGTATTTGGATCTGAGTTTCTAGAAGGCTAAGCTAAAAATCAATTGGACTGCATAGTTTTTATTGGTTGCCAAATGAGATCGGGTTACTGCACTGGTTGCTACAATTTATCCTTGAAATTTAACTCACATGGGGTTCAAAGTGTACGAAGTAGGGGTTTCAGCCCAGAACATTCCTTTTAATTTTCTCCCTAAATCATACTTAACCTGCTCCAAACCATTCCCTGACATTGTGGTAGGAAATTCAGTGTCAGCCATTTTGGGGGTTCCCTTCCAGCCTATACACTGTTTTATGTCTTCTGGTCTCTTAGGTGGCAGAAAAACCAGACAGGGACTGTTTTGTCGATGGTGTTCACTAGATTAGTCATAGAGAGTCTCCTCATTTAGAATTTGATAGTCATCATCATTTATATCCTGAATCCTACTGCTCATTGTCCTCAACAGTCTGCAGCTCAGAGTCCACAGCCATACCTTCCAAGGATGGTCCTTTGTGTAAGGGGACACTTGCTCCTTGTCACCATTTTACCCAGATATATGCTCAGACTGCCTCTCCAGTTGAGCAACTTCTACCTCCCCCATTTACAGCGTCTCCTTCTATGCCCTTCTCTGCAAGCAGAACCTCACATTAATGGCCTTGGTCATTCTTCTTTCTGGAGTGAGAGTAGAGAAGGGATATTCTAGCAGTATTTTTGTCCCCTTAACACAATTACAAAAGTAATTTACCAAACCAAAGTTTAAGAGAGCGAGGAAAGAATAGGGATATGAACACTATCTGAAATTCTTCACGGTACTAGCATACGTAGTTGCAGTTCTATTAAAAGGAGACAACCAGTATTGCAGTGATCCATGGGCAAACAGATCTCAAATGTACCTTGAAGGATTATTTGAGGGCAGCCAGATGGATTGATTTTAACTTGGTGGTATTAAAAAATGTAAAACAAAGAAAAAGAAAGGAAAAAAGATTTTTCTTTCCATATGTAGGAGGAAAGACAGGCTAGGAGAAAGCATGCCCATTAATAAGGGAAAGAAAGACAAAATTAATTCTAAAGTGGATGCATGGGAGTACTTTATAAGAAAAATAAGGACACTCGGTATTGACAGCTGGAAAGTAATAAAGAGCAAACTGAAAGAGTGGAGCGAAAAATAAAATAGAAAAGGGCATAGGCATGCCATTAAAACTCTAATTTTCAACTTGGGGTAGGAGAAAATAAACTCATTCTAATCTGATTTTCTTGAATACTGATATTTCTGTTTGCAGTAAGACCATAGGCATGACTGTTAAAGGCAAGCATGTTTCATAGACGGATTCCTTTGAATAGAACTGTAGACCTCTAATAAGGCTGCCCACCACTTTGCCAGTTTTTCGTACTGTGGTGGCTTGTGTATTGCCATAATGCCGGAAAACATGCCACCAGTATTTTAAATACCAGCAATGTCAGCCACGGTGGACAGGTTTCAGTGGAGCTTCCAGGCTAAGACAGACTAGGAAGAAAGGTCTGCAATCTGCTTCTGAAAATCAGCCAATGAAAGCCAGATGGATTACAGCAGAATATTGTCTGATACAGCGCTGGAAGATGAGCTCCCTAAGCTGGAAGGCGTTCAGAATGCACAGTGGCCACAGCAATGAACTGGAGCATGCCAATGATGGTAAAGATGGTGCAGACCAGGCAGTGCTTCATTCTGTTGTATGTAAGGTTTCCATGAGTCAGAGCTGACTCAGTGGGACTAACAACAAACAATAAGGTTGTGCTCTTGCCTTGGTAGAACCTCATTCCTTTTTCCAGAAGTTAGCTAAGACAAGCTGAATCCCAAGGGAGGGAGGGTAACTTCACACTTACCAAACAATTTCATAAAAATGAATCTTTTGCATTTCTGTGATATGCCCAAGTAAACACAAACATTTAACAAAATCATTTTATGATTAGATTGGTTTACAAAGGGGAAAAAAAACCAGTTTGGTGCATGTACTATAATCTGTAGCAGGGGTTGGCAAACCTTTTCTGTAAATGGCCAGATGGTATATACTTTTGGATGTTTGCAGGCCATGTAGTGTCTGTCTTAACAACTCAACTCTGCTATTGTAGTGTGAAAGCAGTCATGAGCAATACATAGGCAAATGGGTGTGGCTACTTGCCAGTAAAGCTTTATTGACAAAAACAAATGGCTGCTGAAATTGGCCCAGGGACCATAGTTTGGTGATAA
Source organism: Dugong dugon (assembly GCA_030035585.1). NCBI lineage: Eukaryota > Metazoa > Chordata > Mammalia > Sirenia > Dugongidae > Dugong > Dugong dugon. Next base: position 10,627,030 of record CM057480.1, on the reverse strand, counting down.
CTGGCCTACAACATCTTGGAGGCTGGGATATTAGCCCATTGTTATTGTTCTAGAAGCGATTCTACCAAGGATGCTATGAGAATAACATAGGTTTAGAAACTGAGGAAGTGTAAGATGTTGATTGAATTACTTTACCAAAAAGGATAGTTGTTGATCTATTTAAAAGCATGCTTCTAAACAAGTACAGTTCTTCAAGATTACAAATGCTTTCTTAAAAAAAAACAAAACTATTCTACTTAATGGTATATACTTTTTCTACTATGTACAGAGCATGCATCTTTAAAAATAACACCTCTTTCATTTATTTCTTTTCCCTTTCTGCCTTCAAATTCTAAGGTGTATTTAGTCATTTTTCTTCTTCATAAAAGGTCTTTTAAATTCATTAAAAGACTCAATGGAAATTGAATTGGGAAAGTGAGGAAATTAAATAGACTCAAAAGTAGAACTAATTAAGAAATTCAGTGCAGAAGAGTTACAATGTGGAACTAAGGGTCAAAATTTATAATGATTAGAAGATTTATTCATGCATATATGCATTTATTTAAATGATTTATTGAAGCCATACTGTGTGCTAGGTTTTGTGTTAGGTATAAAATACATAAAAAATACGAAGTATAAAAATAAGTCAGGCTTCTCTCCCTTGACAGTGAATGTGGACAAAATTGTGTTACCTTTAGGTGAAACTGAAAGTTTTAAAGCAACATTTCAAAAAGTTAGCTTCTCTTTATATAATGCTGGGCATTCAGCTACTGGCACAGGGAGCTTAGCCTAAAAGAACTTAACCAAACTCTATTTTTCAGGAAGTAGCTGAGTAATGAGCATCTTTTCCAGTTACTGAGGAATTTTATTGGTGAGCATTGTACTAAAGCCCTGGAACTCTTCCTTTCTCCCCAGTGTCTTCTTCCTTTAATAGATGACAGCATTCTGCTTCTGCTTCAGTTCAGTTATATACTCAGTCTTGTTAACTCTAGATGTTTTTTTTTTCTCCCCTGAAACAAAAATAGTGGGAATCAAGGCCAAAGGAAATTAGTTTACCTTCGATAGTTTTTTTTTTTTAAATGGGGGAAAGTGGGTAGTCAGTAGATTCCATTAGACATGTTAGAAAATCTTAACAAGTGTGAAGACTACAAATCTACCCATTTTTCTTTTTAAATAGTTGTCAGGAGGCAGAAAATGGTACTGTGGAAGGATTACTCCAGCCATTTGACTTGGGAACATTGGGCATGACTTAGAAAAATAATAACAATATCACACTTAAAATTTCAGCTTTTTCATTACCAAAGAATGTGTCAAACTGATGAGTTCACCCACCTCTGATGTAGAGACCAGGGATGAAGTGGCAGTGAGGGTTGAGTGAAAGTGAGTAATGGTACGGGAATGTGGAATGGGAGAGAGGTCCAGGATGATGTATGGGTCAAGGATGGGTGTTGATGTGCACAATACTCTATAATTTTTTTTTTAATCATGATTTTACATTTAACAAGACCATGGGGTTTGTTTCTAAATCCCAAGGAACCACTTTGTGCATCAGCGACAAGGAAGAAGGAGTGAATCTCTTTCTAGGTTCACATCTGTCCATTTTAGCCCTGGCTGAGGTGAACATAATCCCATTCCAGTATCCCATCTTGATCATTGATCTCTGCAGACCTGTTCTCTGTTGTTTCTTCTTCTGATAACAGGACCCCTGCAGGCCCAGAACTCTTCCAGCAATTTTCATTGCCTTCTGGGTTGCAGGGAATAGTTACATGGTTATGTTCTTCAGTCCACTTTGGGGTATAGGCAACTTATTAAGCCCGTCCAAAATCGTTCCCCATCTCATTTGAAGTATGAAGATGCATGGGGCATCAGTTAACTGCCAAGTACACAAAACTTGGTCATGTAGGAAATATGGGAGGCTGTTTCAGGCCATTTCCTAGACCCATCACCTGGACATTTCTACTCTACTGCTTGGTTGCCAATTTTGTCTTTGCATTTAGGAGTGGAATTCTATAGTCGTAACTGCTTCATTCAGTTCTATTTGGTCTTAAAACTATGTGAGGTTTCTGGATTTTCTATGCTACCTTCTCATTCTTGGAATTTGGGAATTTGATTCAGCCATTGGCGGCAAGTGGTGGGGTATTGACCAGTATATAACTTTTTAGCTTCCCCAATGACTCACTAATATCAGGAATAAAACACTAATAGGTTAAGCTTTAGGGAAAGGTTGGCAGGATAATTTGGACCAATTCTTCTGCAGAGAACAACCAAAATGCTAGGTGAAATATTTATAAAAATTCTTAAAAGCATCAAAGAACTACCAATATAGTAAGAAAACAAAATTTTGGAGAAGACAAGAACCCAGAGAAATTAGCCCAGCACATAAAGCTTCTTCTAACCTAAGGGTATTTTTTGACCCAGAAAAACAGCTGTAAAGATAAATTGTGTTTTGGCAGCCTATGAGGTTAGCAGGGATCAAAAGTCAGTGCCTGTGGCCCATTAAGGATGGAGACACCTGTAAAAGCACTTCCGCTTGAAGCAGGGACCCCAAAGGCTTTACTCCTAGGGTTTGGGTGAACCTTGGGAATAGACTTACACAGCCTGTCTTCACATTAGTTAGGTGGTCTAGAGAATCTCAGTTGATTAAAGTGGTTTCCGGCTGTTAGCATCTTGCAGAAACAAAACAGAACAAACGCAAATTTTAAAAATTGGAGAAAGTTACCATCATCTCAGTCCTCAAATAATTCCTACAAATAATTTTGAAAATAAAATGCCCAAGACACAGTAAAATGGTGATAAGGCACTCAAGGGAAAAAGAAACCATGAGTAATAACCAGCAGAAACCAGAGAGAATGAAAAAGATTTGCAAAGACTTTAGATATTGGAAAATCAGGCTGAGATTGCTTATATATTCAAAGAAACAAAAGTTATAAATAAAACAGGAAACTGGAGCTGGAGAAAATAAAAGATTTTAATAGGTACCAAATAAGAATTTGACTCCTGAACAATGCAATAACTGAAATAATTCAGTGGGCATGTTTTAAATCAGACTGGACACAGTTGAAAAGGAAAATAGGGAATAAAAAGATTGTTCAGGAGTTCCGGCAATAAATGTTCAGGAAGTGTAAATTAAAACAAAAGTGAGGTACCACTAAACACCTATCATGTTGACTAAAATTGAAAGGTCTGAGGATTCCATGTATTAGAGAGATTATGGAGTGGTGGGAACTCTCATTCACTGTGTTGGGAGTACAAATTCATATAGAACCTTTGGAAAATATTATCAAGTAAAACTGAGAATACCTTCCCTTCTGAACCATCTATTCTCTGTATACACTGCTAACTGGATAGCATGTACATGTATATCAGAATGTGCACGTGTATAAGCATCATTTCTCATGATAGCCAAAATAGAAAACAACCCAAGTATCTATCAACAGTATTATGGACAAATAAAATGTATTATCTTCATACAGTGCAATACAACACAGCAATGAATATGAACAAAAAAATAGAGAGGCAACAACATAATGAACAAATGTTGAATAAAGGAAGCTGAACACAGAGAATACATGACTCTATGTAATTTTTTTTTTAAAACCAAAAGACTGAATTATATTTTTAGTATGCATTTATAAGTGGTAAAATATATGGAACGTTGAGACTTGAATATCATTAAATTCAGGTAAAATATTTTCTCTAAGAGAGTCAGAGGAGGATGGGATCAAGAGGGATGTATAGGAGCTGCTTCCAGTGTTATGTTGTTTTTAGTAGCATGAAGTTTTGTGATTATTTCCCTTATAAATTATTCATTTTCTTTTATACTTTATCCGCTTTTTTGTATGTGCTATATTTTACAACAAAACTATTTTAAAAGCACAATAGGAAAAATAATTACATTGATTTACATAGCAAAATGTTATCCATTAAGAATAAATTTTATTATGTATTTATCAATATGTTAATATAAAATTGAGGTAAATTCCTGGAAACAAAGCTGCTGGATTAAAATTTCAAATAAAAAATGTTGATAGATGTTGTTAAATGCTTGCAGTGTTTTCACATTTTCCATTCCTACCAAAAGCATAGGAGTTCCTCTATGCAAAAATTCACAAAAAATTTTGAAATTTTCAGTTTATTACAGGGTCATAAATGGGATGTTTTAAATTTGAATTCCTTTAGTTATTACTAAAAATTAGATATCTTTTTATATGTTTACTGGCCATTTATTTTTTTCTGTCATTGTCTCTTCATATATGTGTTCATTTTTTTCTATCTGGTTGTTTTCCTGTATTTTATTAAGGTTATAAAAACTCTTGATACATTTTGAAAATTAGACATGATTTTTAAATACTTTTCTCAGGTTCTTAATTGTTTTTGACTTTAATGGTTTTTATCATACAGATTTCTTTTTCTATTCTTCATTTCTTTTCCTCATTTTTCAATTCTTTCCTTTAAATTACCTGGAGTTATGTCGTATTTTGAAAGGATTTTCCCTTCTCTGTGGAGGATGGTCCTAATATTCTTTTTCTATACTCCTACTTATATTTAAACTCATGTTACTTTAGTTGCTTCATGTTTGTCTTACAATTTTCATATACTTTTGTTTTTCCCAGTATTTCTAGTTGCCTTTGTTTTTTTGTTGTTGTTAACAAAAAAGAATGCTGTGTCTTTAGTATATCTCAAATTTATCTGGAATCTCAGTTGTATTTTCTGTTCTTGAACTCCTTGTTTCCCAACAGTCATTGCTTCAAAAACACTTTGTCCTGCTTCATTCAGGACTAGATGTTCTCTAGGCCTGCTGCATAGGTGTCATCTTGAGAATTTCCCTGACTATCCCCCTGGGTTATACCCGCATTTCCTGAAACTGTATTCCTTTTCTTTGTATGAAGTAAATTTTTAGAATTCTTGTATGTTTGAAACAGATTTTGTTCTAATATCACATTTATTGATAGTTTGGTATAGAATTCTAGGATTAAAATAATATGTCGTGTAACTTTGAAGGCATTTCTCCATTTTCTTCTAGCATCAAGAAAGTCAGATGGAAAATTCTGGTGTGTGTCTGATTCTTTTGTAGGCAACTTCTTCATTTACTTGGAATGTTTTTTTCCTTTATAGACATTTTTAGGGTTTCCTTGTTATCCTGGAAGTTTCAAGCTATTGAGAATTTGTCCAAGCCTAGGGCATTTTTATTCATTCTTTTAGGACGTTTTAGGCCCTTAGTGTTGGGCCTCCTGATTACTACTCTGTGTCTCATATATTGTCTCCCATGTGTTTTACCTTTTGAGGACAGTAGTTAAGAGCAAGGATTCTATAACTAGACTTCTTCTGTTTGAATCTGAGATGTGCCTATTTGTAAGCCTTAGCCACTAGGTGACTGTTTTCTTACCTGTAAATTGGACATAACAATAGAATCTACCTCATGGATGTGGTGTGAGGATTAAATGAAATAATATATGGAACATGGTTACAATAGTGCCTGGTATTCAACAATGTTAGCTGTTATCATTTCTCCTTTTCTGATTATTTTCGGACATAGCTATTTGATGTTATCCTCCTGCCACTCCATTGACTTTTTTTTTAATCTTGAAGAATTCTTTCATATCCCATGACTTCTGTTTTCTTTTCTACTTCATTTTCTTTTTTTTAACGTGTAATATCTTCTCAAATCTCTATACTGAATCCCCCTTTTTTTATCTTTAATTTCCTGTATGATCTTTTATGTAGAAATTAGTTTGGTCTTTCTCTTTTATACTGTTGGGTTTTCTCACATGTCTGATGATTCTTGCCTGTGTCTTCATATTTAAGAATGATAGATAGGATAGGGTAGTCTGTTTCATGATGGGCCTATCTATTGTATGGGAAGTTTGACAGTATTGGTGAACAACAACAAAAACTGTTGCATCAAGTCAGTTCCAAACTTATGAGGACTGCATGGGTTACAGAGTAGAAATGAACTCCATAGGGTTTTCTTGGCTGTAATTTCTACAAAGGCAGATCACCAGGCCTTTCTTCTTATTATTATTTCTTTGTTACATAGTTATTGGCCTTATTTATCTCTCTCTGTCTCTCCCTTTTTCTCTTACAAATCCCTCATTCACTTTTTTTTTTTTTAACTCATTTCCTTTGGAGCTATGGTTTTCCTTAAAGATTTATTAATTGATTTCTATATTATTTACAATCCATTGTTTTCATAGTGACCATTTGAAGCAAATCATCACATTTAATATAAAATTAATCAAACCGGTTACTGTGAAGTGGACTGACTTATGTCAACCCCATGTCTGTCACAATAGAAATGTGCTTTCAATGGCTGATTTTTCCAAAGTAGATTGCCAGGCCTTTTGAGGCACATCTGGATGGACTCCATCCTCCAACTTTTTGGTTAGTAGCCAAGTACTTTAAACATTTGCACTACCCAGGAACTCCAGTGTAAAATTAGGAGAAATTAAATTCACCCAGCTTAAACCTAATATCTGCTTATACCTTCTGGAAGAAATGGAGATTCCATCAACTATCTTACTATTTTTAACGCTGAATCCTACTAAAAAATCAGTATAGCTAGTTGTTTAGGAAATAACCAGCTATTGGAACAGATTCAAGTTTGTGAAGTTTTCTTTTTTTTCTAACCAACCAACTAGTTGTGTATGTATGAGATTCATATATCCACCAACTGTAGAAAATTTCTGGTGGAGCAGTCATTGAATATAATAAGTAAGGTTTGAGGATTAACTATGGGTTTCATTGTTCTCTCTGTGTGTCCCATTTACTCTCTGGTTAATTAAGAACCTCTCTACTCACCACCTTCATATCATAGGGATGGGTAAAGATGAACATGACAGATAATTGTAACATACTTTTAGGAGGTCAAAAGGATGTCCTTTGTTAATACACATATGTCTTAAGAGGCATTCTATCTTTATTTCCTGCTTCCTTGAGCTTGACCATATAAACAAGAGTAGGAATCTTTTTCTCATTTCTGTTCTTCAGGCCTGCTTGGGACTTACAACAAGCCCCTATCTAGCAGAGATTCAGAACTCCTGAATTCACCAATACTTACACCAGAGCTTTGGGAACAGAGCTGTTGTAATTCAAGTGACAAACAGTGAGGAATCCTTGGTTGACTTGGGATGCATAAAAACCAGAAATAAGGTTGCTATCATCACAGGAATAATAAATAGTCAATTTGAAATTTTATATAAAGCAATCATTTCTTCTAATAATAATAATACAAATTTCAGGAGCCATCAGTTCCTAAGAGAATGAAATGAAAATGAATGAGAAAAGAAAAACCTGACTTACTAGACCTGTCCTAGTTATAATTTCGTCTTGAAGTTTTTGCAGTGGTTAAAGTCCTATGCCATCCCACTCCACCTCTTGGAAGATGTACTCAATGATATCTTTCCATTTTAATTTCAATAACTACATCTTTCTTTTCACTTGGAAGGGTTTGTGTGTGAGTGTGTCGGTTCACATATTGTATGTGTGGGCAGATATAATTAACTCTAGTCCTGAGCAAAACCAATGGTATGAAAAAAAAGGTTTAATCGTTTCCTCGCAATGTAGGTATTTACATAATTTAATCACATAAATTAATTAAATGTCAGGCCATCTGTAATACAAAAATCAAGCAATACCATAGGTCATCAGAAGTAGTAATTAGATATGCATGTATAATCATGTTAAAATCATATTAAGAAAAAAGTGACATCAAGTCAGGTCATTTCTTTGTTCCTAATTACTTTTTTATAGTATTGAGTTGATTTACTGGCACCATTAGGAGCTGCATAAATGTGTAAGTGTGTGTATATATCTGTGTGTATTACTTTAATTGAGTTTTTTATATGTCAAGTCGCAGTTGTCAAATGGATTGTTTGGATGTTTGGAGAGTTAGTTAAAGAATTAGCGAGAAGGATAAACAAATAGTATATTTTGACCCTTTGCTGAGCATGCTACATTTTGATCCTCCAGGAAATTTAGTTTCCAATATATTGCCCAGATTTGAACCAAAAATAAGATGGATGCTTCTTGGCAAATACTAATGCACTTTTCTTTTGTTTCATTAATTTAAATTTTTTTTAGTAATCTTAAATAAAAATATGTTTGCATTGAATCCTTTTTGGAATGGGATTTGATAGAAGTGTAACTAATGTTAATACACGGCTAAAATATTTGTTTTGTAAGATCAAGCAAAAAACCCTACAATATTAAAATTAATCATTTGTCCTAAGAAAATGTAAGATATAACTGATAACTTATTCCTTATATCCCTTATATAATATAGAGACATGCAATGCTTTTTACTTTTAAAACACAGTGTTTCTCTTAAACTTATTAAATGATTTGCTTTGGTTGAATTCAGAGACATTTTGTGTTTGCTTTTTGCTGTTCAATAATGGGTGTGATGAAAACAGCCAAAGGTAATAGAACTCTCAAGGAGACAGCCGACTTTAATAAGCTGGCGCAGTTCTGTAACAGTAGGAGACCATTATTAAATTGGTTTTGAGGGACAGGGATGACACTTCATTTTAAGCTTTCCACACTTAAGTAGAGAGAGCCTCTTTTTATTATGGGAGATAGATTTGACTGGCTGGTATTATATGACCAAAACTGTATTATAGCAAGATGGATCATAAAGATTTATTAAATATTTTAGACTGATAGTTAAAAACAACAACAATTCTGAAAAGTAAAGATTAGTCACAAATATTAAAACATATTGTAAACCTATAAAATTTAAAGTAATTTATATCTATGCATGAATAGAAGGTGCAATGTAATGGATGAATCAGAATAGAATTTCTAGGAATAGATTCAAACATCTATGAGAATTTAGTATATATTAAGATTGCATTAGAGATCACTGGAAAACAAATATTTAAATAAATTATTTTGGTAAATTAGCTAGACATAAGGGAAAGAATAAAGCCTGAAACTTACTTAACACTTTGTTGTCATTGATAGGTAGGTGCCTTTGAGTCGATCCTGGCTCTTAGCAACCCTGTATACAACAGACCGAAACACTGCCTGGTTCTGTGACATCCTCCCAATCGTTGCTATGTTTGAGCCCATTGTTGCAGCCACTGTGCCAGTCCATCTCATTGAGGGTCTTCCTCTTTTTCACTGACCGTCTACTTTACCTAGCATGGTGTCCTTCTCCAAGACTGATTACTCCTGATAACATGTCCAAAGTACATGAGACTAAGTCTCACCACCCTTGCTTCTAAGGAGCACTCTGGCTGTACTTCTTCCAAGACAAATTTATTCATTCTTCTGGCAGTCCGTCGTATATTCAGTATTCTTTGCCAACACTATAATTCAGATGCATCAATTCTTCTTCGGTCTTCCTTATTCATTGTTCAGCTTTCTCATGCACATGAGGCAAATTAAAATATCATGGCTTGGGTCAGGCATATCTTAGTCTTCAAGGTGACATCTTGGCTTTTTAACACTTAAAAATGTCTTTTGCAGCAGATTTGCCCAATGTAATAACGTTGCTTGATTTCTTGACTGCTGCTTCCATGGGCATTGACTGTGGATTCAAATAAATTGAAATTCTTGTCAACTTCAGTATTTTCTCCATTTATCAGGATGTTGCTCATTGGTCCAGTTGAGAGGATTTTTGTTTTCTTTATGTTGAGGCGTAATCCATACTGAAGTCTGTAGTCTTTGATCTTCATCAGTAAATGCTTCAAGTCCTCTTCACTTTCAGCAAGCAAGGTTGTGTTATTTGCGTATTGTAGATTGTTAATGAGTCTTCCTCAGATCCTGATGCCGCATTCTTCGTATAATCCAGTTTCTTGGATTATTTGCTCAGCGTATAAATTGAATGGAAACCCTGGTGGCGTAGTGGTTAAGAGCTATGGCTGCTAACCAAAAGGTCGGCAGTTTGAAATTCACCAGGCATTCCTTGGAAACCCTATAGGGCAGTTCCACTGTGTCCTATAAGGTCACTAGGAGTCAGAATCCACTCGATGGCAAGGTTTTTTTTTTTTTTTTTTTTTAAATAGATTGTATAAGTACGATGAAAGGATACAACCCTAACACACACCTTTCTTGATTTTAAACCACACAGTATCTCCTTGTTCTGTTCTTGGTCTATGTACTGGTTCCTCATGAGTACACTTAAGTATTCTGGAATTCCCATTCTTCACAATGTTATCCATAATTTTTTATGATCTACATATTCAAATACCTTTGCATAGTCAACAGAACACAGGCAAACATCTTCCTGGTATTCTCTGCCTTCAGCCAAGATCCATCTGATACCAGCAATGATGTCTCTCTTTCTAGGTCCTCTTCTGAATCCTGCTTGAATTTCTGGCAGTTCCCTGTCGATGTATTGCTGCAACTATTTTTGAATGATCTTCAGCAACATTTTACTTGTGTATGATATTAATGATATTGTTTGATAGTTTATGCATTCTGTTTGATCACTTTTCTTGGGATTGGGCACAAATATGGATCTCTTCCAGTCAGTTGGCCAGGTAGCTGTCTTCCTAATTTATTGACATAGAGGAGTGAATGCTTCCAGCACTGCATCTGTTTGTTGAAACATCTCAGTTGGTATTCTGTCAATTCCTGGAGCCTTCTTTTTCACCAATGCCTTCACTGGACTTCTTCCTTCAGTATCATTGGTTCCTGATCATATGCTAGCTCCTGAAATGGTTGAATGTCGACTTTGGTATAGTGACTCTGTATATTCCTTCCATTTTCTTTTGATGCTTCCTGCATCACTTAATATTTTCCCTGTAGAATTATTCAATATTGCAACTTGAGACTTGAATTTTTTCTTTAGTTCTTTCAGTTTGAGAAATGCCAAATGTGTTCTTCCCTTTTGGTTTTCCAACTCCAGGTCTTTGCACATGTTATTATAATACTTTACTTTGTCTTCTCCAGCCACCCTTGGAAATCTTCTGTTCAGCTCTTTTACTTCATCATTTCTTCCATTTGCTTTATCTACTTGACATTCAAGAACAAGTTTCAGAGTCTCTTCTGACATCCATTTTGGTCTTTTCTTTATTTCCTGTCTTTTTAATGACCTCTTGAGTTCTTTATGTATGATGTCCTTGATGTCATCCCACAACTTATCCAGTCTTCCATCATTAGTGTTCAATGCATCAAATCTATTCTTGAGAGGGCCTCCAAATTCAGGTGGGATATACTCAAGGTCATACTTTAGCTCCTGTGGACTTGATGTAATTTTCTTCAGCTTCAACTTGAACCTGCATATGAGCAACTGATGGTCTGTCCTGCAGCGGGCCCCTGGCCTTATTCTGACTGATAATATTGAGCTTCTCTATTGTCTCTTTTCACCGAAGTATTCAATTTGATTCCTGTGTATTTCATTTGGTGAGGTCCATGTGTATAGATGCTGTTTATGTTGTTGAAAAATGGTATTTCCAATGAATAGATCATTGGTCTTGCAGAATTCTATCATGTGATCTCTGGCATTGTTTCTATCACCAAGGCAATATTTTCCAACTAGTGATCCTTTTTCTTTGTTTCCAGCTTTCACGTATCAATCACCAGTAATTATCAATGTATATTGATTGCATATTTGATCAATTTCAGATAGCAGAAATTGGTAAAAATGTTCAGTTTCCTCATCTTTGGCATTAGTGGTTGTTATATAAATTTTAATAATAGTCTATTAACTGGTCTTCCTTGTAGGTGTATGGATATTATCCTATCACTGATAGCATTATATTTCAGGATAGATCTTGAAATGTTCCTTTTTGATGATGAATGCCCTGGCATAGTAGGCCATATGATTGTCTGATCCAAAATGGCCAATACCAGTCCATTTCAGCTCACTAATTCCTAGTATATTAATCTTTGAAAGTTCCTTTTCATTTTTGACAACTTTCAATTTTCCTAGATTCATACTTCGTACATTCCACGTTCTGATTATTAAGGCATGTTTGCATCTGTTTCTTATTTTGAGTCATGCTATATCAGCAAATGAAATTCGCAAAAGCTTGACTCCATTCATGTCATTAAGGTTGACTTTACTTTGAGGAGGCAGCTCTTCTGCAGTTGTTTTTTGAGTGTCTTCCAATCTGAGGGTCTCATCTTCCAGCACTATATCAGACAATGTTCTGCTGCTATTCATAAGGTTTTTCCTTGACAATTTATAACTTAATGCCTTTACACTGAAATAATTTTGAGATCTACTACAGTTTGATGTGTAAATTAAATTGTAAAATTTTAGATTTGAAAGAAGTTAAATAATCATGGAGTAGATGAGGTCTTTCTAAGAAAGATATAATGTCAAGAAGCCATAAAAAAAAGTAATAAATTTACTACAATGAATTTAAATATATATGCTTAGATGCATACATATATGCATGTGTATATATGTGTATGTAAATGTGTGTATCTTTCCATACACACCACACATAATGCTAATAACTGGGGAGTATCTGTCTGATTCCTAGTCTCTATATTCCTACCACCCTTGGAATGGGGCCACGAATTGCTGTCTTCCTGTTTCATTAGTCTGGATTAATCCTGACTTATTTGAGGGCACTTAGGCTTGCAGAGAATAATTTTACACCTTATCTTCAAGCAAACCTCTCTGTTAGTACCATGTTGAATTGGTCAACTGGTTCCAGGAGGAGTGTGACTGTAGATTTTGCTATTAATATGTATTCTTCTGTTTTTCTTTTTCTTTCTTTCTTTTTTTTTTTACTGAAAGATACATATCTTGAGTCATCTGTTTATAGTCAGAGCTGAAGAATAACTCATGTTTATTTTGCAAACAGAGAAGTGCTTTTTAAAAAAAAAAAATCAAAAAAACTTCTTTAAAGATTGCAAAGACTGGAAACTGTGTAGAAAATGAAGGTAACCACTAGTCACGGCCTAAGTGGTAGATACAGAGATGCAGAGAGTGTATCTCTGTTGAGGAAGATCTTGAGAAAATTGGGTTTCTACTTTTCTGAATTTCTATGTAGAGGTAGGTCCAGATTTTGTGAGGACTGGAGCATATACGGTTTGAAGGGCTTTCTTTAAAAAAAAAAAAAATTACAAAATTACATACATAAAATTAGTTATAGAAGCGAATATTTATTTAGATGTTCCTGTGCAAATGAGCACCGTGATGTTTAAGCTTCATTACCCTCATGCTGATTCCACCTCTGCTCCTATGGTAATTATTATCTGATCCATTGTACACCATTCATTCTGGCACATAATCATACAGTGTCTAATTTTGTTATTTTACTCTCCATGCCTAGAATTTAAATTCCTGGAAAGTGTTTTTCAGAATTCATTCTTTTCTACCATAGTTTTCTCTTCTTTATTTCACCTCTGTGATCATCCTGTACCAAATACCTAGTGCTCAAAGTGGGTCCTTAATAAATATTTTATCGACTGATTCTTTGAATAAATAGGAGATGGATAGCTGTTTCCTCTGAAATGGGCATCTATCCTTTGAAATAGGTAGATAAGAAATAACTAGACTAAATGCTTTAATATAAGATGCGTTAATTAGTAATCTATATATGGTTGAATCATTGAAACTGGGTGACAGCAATCTAAGAGTTTATTAATGTAAAGAACCATTGTTATTTTTCAAAATGAGCTACTTAATACAGTCAACCAAAGCTTGAGATCTTTGAGGGACAATTGAATTAATTCAACAACGTGACCTTGTATACAAGACATGGTGGAATGTCTTCCTCAGCAGTCCAAGTAAATAACAAGCTTATATTATCATCTCTGCCTGCTGTCATTTTGATAATCAGAGTGGTTATTTCACTACTGACAGTTGTTTTTCACCATCATTTCGTCTCAGATATTACGTTGATATGGTGAACTACTCTTGGTTTCTTCATCTGTCCTCGCCTTCTTCCTTATTAAAAAATTACCCATGCAGAAAATTAAAAAGAAAGCAAACTAACTATGAAATCACAACTCAAAAGCACCCCAACAATTCGTAATTTTTGTAACTGTTAACAATATACTCCCTATGGACTGCAGCAGAGATGAGATAGGCTGTTGGTTATGCAGAAGCTCCAACTTAATCCTTCCCTCCACTCAAGAAGACATAACAAAAGCAAGTAAGGGGAAATGATACTGGGACAACCTTAGATTAATCTTTATTATTTTTTTTAAAGAAAACAATTAACAATTATAGGTTTTTGTTTTTTTTTTTTTAATAGGAGTAAAACAAAATACTTCCAACACCAGGATGCAATTTTTTTAGCAAAGTTGAGAAAATACAGACTTGGAATTTTTACTTCTTTGCCACAGAGATATGGATGTCTGTTGTCTCCTTATTACCATTGTCCAACTAAATTCTATTAGCATTTAAGAAAGCACAAACAAAGGGAACCAGCATCAGCATGAAAATATGTAAAGGGGTCAATGACCTCTCGTTGATACGCACTGGATTGTATAATTGGAGCACAAGAAACATCACCGGAAAGTTTGAAGGCATACTGTTAATGGCCCCATCTTCTGCTACTGAAGCAGGTAGGGATGGTACATTGTTCTGTCTAAATAAATCGAGCCCTGCTCTCAAGACCTCACTTGCCATATTTTTTGTTTATAGATGGAGTAACCAAAGACTGTTTATTGACCAAGTAAGAATTTGAGGAATAACAATTGCCTGGTATATTCCATATATGAAATAGTATTTTCTGTTCAGTGATTATAGTGGTTATACATGGCTGGGGATCAAGCAGTGATAAAAGTAATAATTGAAGGAAAAATTAGTCTTTAGGGGAGGGTGTAAAATGGAGCCAGAATGAGGTTCCCACACAGTGAGACCATGGGGAATAGTACAGATACCCTGAGTTTGAACTGTGGAGTCAGACTGCTGGGTGCAAACCTTGTCTCCACCCATCACTTACTGTATGATATTGGGCAAGTTATTCAATCTCTCTGAGCTTCATTTTGCTCTTTGTCTCACAGATTTATCATGAGGACTAAATAAGTTAATCTAAGCACTTTGCACAGTAATGCCTGACATATACAGTTAATTACTGTATGATCTCTGAAAATAATTATTTTCAGATAAAATACCAGACCCCAAAACCAAACCCACTTCCATCGAGTCGATTCCGACTCATAACGAGTCTATAGGACTGCACCATAGGGTTTCCGAGGCTATAAACCTTTACAGAGGCAGACTGCCCCATCTTTCTCCCATGAAGCGGCTGGTGGGTTCGAACCTCAGACTTTTCAGTTAGCAGCCGAGAGCGTTAACCACTGTGCCACCAGGGTTTCGTAGATAAAAAGCAGGAAGGAGTATTTTAGAGTAATTCTGAGGTGCCATTTTGTTTCTTGTTTGTGAGCCCCACTTCAGACTTCTAGAAGAAGTGCCAAAATGAAAAGAGGAGAAATAAAAATTTAATGTCACCAGAATAAGAAATCTGAGTTGAGCTTCCAGTCCAGTAGGTCCTAGGTGCCAAATTTGTGACACTCCTGTTTGGAGGCCACCTTTATGCATTAATGTGCAGGCAGTCTCCTGGTTCCGAACGCCCGAATTATAGACACCTTATACTTGCCCTTTAATGTCTTGTAAATTTTCCCTCCCTTCAGAAAGATTGCACTAACCCCTACTCATGACAAATTCTTCAGTACGTTCACCTTCACTTGCAGCGCGTGCAGCTTTTAAATCATTGAAAAGACTTTAAGTATTTTTTTCCACTAATGGAAGGCTGAATGAAAACAATATGCACTTGTTCTGACTTACCTACAGATGTTTAAAGACAGACTCAGGAATGGCTCTCATTCATCACCCAGGTACTGCCTGTATTTGATAAGCTAATATTATGCTAATGCTAGAAAGCCCCTGGATTCTTCTCTAGTTGACATCTGTGGCAGAAATACTAATCCTGGTGCCGGAGGATTTAAATACTCAGCTATACGGTGCTCTTGAATGAGCCTGTGTTAATCTACTCTTTCAAATATTTAAAATGGGCTGACGTTGCCATAATACTCTCCCTTCTGCTCCACTGAGTTTCAGTGTCTTTCAAAATGGACTAGGTAGTATAGCTGAAACTCTTCAATAAGTTCACTTGTGTCCAAAGAAAGCAAGTATTGAAATCCACTTCATAAGCAGAAAAAGAACGTATGTTCCATGATGGTGGAAACTGTGTCTTGTGCATGGCTGTATCTTCACTCTTAAAGTATTCCGTGGTATATACATTAATAAACTTTCAATATGCTTTGATTGTGAATGAATGTATGGGTGGAAAGAGAGATGACTATTTCAATGAAAGAATAGGTTGTATATTTCTGGCTGTATATAGACATGAAGATAAAAAAAAACCTAGTTACAGCTAGAAAAAATGTAACTATAAAAACTCCAGAATTTCTTGGGGTTATGTGGGAGATTTACAGCTCATGAATCAGTGAATCCACTGCTCTAATTTTGTAGACATGTAGGTTTTCAATGCAACAAACACAATGCAGACAGTTATTATAACACGTAATTGAAATTAAACCTAACTCGAATTTTCATTTTTTTAATTAAGGTTTTTATTTTGAGATAATTGCAGGTACCCAGGCATTTGTAACAGTACAGAAAGATCCCAGGTACCTTTTACCCAGTTTCTCCCAGTGGTACGTCTTGTAAAACTATAGTATAATGTAACAACCAAGATTCTGACATTGATACAGACAAGATACAGAACATTTCTGTTAGCACAAGAATCCTTCCTATTGCCCTTTTATAGCTATACCCCCCTCCCTCTCCTACCCTCTCCCCTCTACCTTAACCCCTGGCAACCACTAATCTGATCTCCATCTCTGTTATTAGGTCATTTCAAGAATGTTCTATAAATGGAATCATACAGTATGTTACCTTTGTGATTGCCTTTTTGCCACTCAGCATGACTCTTTGGAGATCTATCCAAGGTGTTGTGTGTTAGTAATAGTTTGTTTCTTTTATTGATGAGTATTATTCCATGGAATGGATGTACCACAGTTTGCTTAACCATTCACCCACTGAAGAGCATCTGGCTTCTTCCCAGTTTCTGGCTGTTATGTTGTGTGAACATAAGTCCTCATTTCTGCCGTGTAAATGCCCATGAGTGCAACTGCTGGATTATATGGTAATTGCATGTTTAGTTTTTCTTTTTTTTGGAAACTGTTTTCTAGGTTATAGCATTGTCAATTCTTACAAGCAATGTATGAGTTTCTCCATATGCTTACCATCATTTGATGTTTTCATTATTTTTTATTTTATGCTTTCTGATAGTTATATAGTGATATTTTACTGTGATTTTAATTTGCATTGCCCTAATGACTAATCGGAGCCCTGGTGGAGCAGTGGTTAAAAGCTACAGCTGCTAACCAAAAGGTCGCCAGTTCATATCCACCAGCTGCTCCTTGGATGCCCTATGGGGTGGTTCTGCTCTGCCCTATAGGGTCACTATGAGATTGAAAGCCAAAAGGGAAGAAAACAATTGGCATTTCTCAAACTGAAAGGACTGAAGAAAAAATTCAAGCCTCGAGTTACAATATTGAAGGATTCTACAGGGAAAATATTAAATGACACAGGAAGCATCAAAAGAAGATGGAAAGAATACAGAGTCACTATACCAAAAAGAACTGGTCGACATTCAACCATTTTAGGACGTAGCATATGATTGGGAACCAATGGTACAGAAGGTAGAGGTCCAAGCTGCACTGATGGCTTGGCAAAAAAGAAGCCTTCAGGAATTGAGTGAATACCAGTTGAGATGTTTCAACAAATAGATGCAGTGCTGGCAGTGCTCACTCATCTATGCCAGGAAATTTGGAAGACATCTTCCTGGCCAACTGACTGGAAGAGAGCCATATTTATACCTATTCCCAAGAAAGGTGGTCCAACCAAATGTGGAAATTATCGAACAATATCATTAATATCACACACAAGTAAAATTTTGCTGAAGATCATTCAAAACCAGCTGCAGCAGTACTTGACAGGGAACTGCCAGAAATTCAAGCTGGATTCAGAAAAGGACATGGAATGAGGGATATCACTGCTGATATCAAATGGATCTTGGCTGAAAGGAGATACTACCAGAAAGATATTTACTTGTGTTTTATCAACTATGCAAAGGCATATGACTGTGTGGATCATTAGAAATTATGGATAACATTGCAAAGAATGGGAATGCCAGAACACTTAATTGTGCTCATGAGAAACCTGTACATAAATCAAGAGACAGTCCTTTGAATAGAACAAGGGGATATTGCATGGTTTAAAGTCAGGAAAGGTGTGCATCAGGGTTGTATCCTTTTACCATACTTATTCAATTTGTATTCTGAGCAAGTAGTCCAAGAAGCTGGACTATATGAAGAAGACTGGGGCATCAGGATTGGAGGAAGACTCAGTAACAACCTTCGTTATGCAGATGACACAGCCTTGCTTGCTGAAAGTGAAGAGGACTTGAAGCACTTAACTGATGAAGATCAAAGACCACAGCCTTCAATATGGATTACACCTCAACATAAAGAAAACAAAAATCCTCACAACTCTACCAGTAAGCAACATCATGGTAAATGGAGAAAATATTGAAGTTGTCAAGGATTTCATTTTACTTGGATCCACAATCAACACTCATGGAAGCAGGAATCAAGAAATCAAAAGACTCAGTGCATTGGGCAAATCTGCTGCACAAGACCTCTTTAAAGTGTTAAGGAGCAAAATGTCACCTTGAAGACTAAGGTGTACCTTACCCAAACCATGGTGTTTTCAGTCACCTCGTAGGCATACAAAAGCTGGACGATGAATAAAGAAGACCAGAGAAGAACTGATGCCTTTGAGTTGTGATGTTGATGAAGAATATTGAGTATACCATGGACTGCCAAAAGAATGAACAAATTTATCTTGGAAGAAGCACAGCTGGAATGCTCCTTAGAAGCAAGGATGGTTAGACTTTGTCTCCCATACTTTGGACATGTTGTTAGGAGGAATCAGTCCCCAAAGGACATCATGCTTGGTAAAGTAGAGGGTCAGGGAAAAAGAGGAAGATCCTCAATGAGGTAGATGGAATGACACAGTGTCTGCAACAATGGGCTCAAACTTAACAACGATTGTGAGGGTGGCTTAGGACTGAGCAGTGTTTCGTTCTGTTAGAGTCCCTGTGAGTTGGAACCAACTCGATGGCACCTAACAACCAACAACAGGGCCTGGAATCATATTCCCTGCTTCATTCCTGATATTAGTAATTTTTGCCTTCTCTTTTTTTTCCCCCACACCTTTGGTAGTCTTGCTAGAGATCTGTCATTTTTTTCTTACCATTTCAAAAGGAAGAAAAGCTATATTTTACAGGTTTTTTTTTCGGCTACTTTTTTTTTTCAATTTCATTGATTTCTGCTCTTATGTTTATTATTTCCTTCTTCTCTTTGCTTTGGGTTTATTTTGACCTTCTTTTTCTCAATTCTTGGGGTGAAAGCTCAGATTATTGATTTGAGGCTTCTCCTGTTTTCCAATGTGTGTATGTGGTGCTATCAATATCATTTTCAGCATTACTTCAGCTGTGTTTCACAGATTTTGTTATGTCATATTTTCATTTTCATTCAATGCACTGTATTTTTTATTTACATTTCTTAATTTCCCTTGAGACTTCTTCTTTGACCCACGGATTATTTAGAAGTATGTTATTTAGTTTCCAAGTGCTTGGAGATTTTCCTATATTTGACTTCTAGACTGATTCCACTGGAGTAAGGGAATGCACTGTAATATTTCACTTCTTTTAAATTTGTGCCTGATATAGTCTAAAAGAGCTCTGGTGGTGCATTGGTTAAAGCACTTGACTGCTAACCAAAAGGTCAGTCGTTCGAAACCACCAGCTGCTCCACAGGAGAAAGACGTGGCGGTCTGCTTCCATAAAGATTTACATTACAGCCTTGGAAACCCTGTGGGGTCACTATGAGTCAGAATCAACTCAACAGCAGTGGGTTTGGTTTGGGATATAGTCTATGTTGATATATGTTTCATGGGTATTTGAACAGAATGTGTATTCTGCTGTTGTTGGGTGGAGTGTTCTACAAATGTCAGATCCTGTTGGTTGATGATGTTGTGGAGTTTTCCTATAGCCTTGCTGGTTTTCTGTTTACTCTTATTGATTGGTGACAGAGGGGTGTTGAAGTCTTCTACTGTCATTGTGGATATGTCCACTTGCTTATTCTGTTCTCTAAGTATTTTTCACCTACTTTGTAGCTCTGTTGATTATGATTGTTGTGTCTTCTTGAAGGATTGTCCTTTTTATAATTATGTGATGTCTCTACATATCTGATAATTTTCTTTGCTCTGAAGTCTAATTCATCTAATATTTAAATAGCAACATCAGATTCTTTTTAATAAATGTTTGCATAATATATCATTTTTGCATCCTTTTTCTTTTCACCTATCTATATCATGATATTTAAAGTGAATTTCTTATAGACAGCATATAGTTGGTCATATATTTTAATCCTCTGCCAGTCTCTGCCTTTTGATTGGTTTATTTAGACCACATTAAATATAATTATTGATATGTTAGGGCTTAAGTTTGCAACTTTAAATTTTTTTCCTTGCCTTCCTATGGATTACTTGGACATTTTTTAGAATGCCATTTTGATTTTTCTATAGTGTTTTTGAGTCAATTTGTGTATAATTTTTGTATTTGTTACTCTGAGTATTACATTATATACATTGGTCTACCGGTGTTAACATTTTAATAGATTGTGTACAGTGTAGAAACCTTACCTCCCTTTACATCTATTTGCCCTCCCCATTGTACCATATAATTGCCTTAAATATTTTCTCCATATGCATATAGAACTGGTGTTATAATTTTTACTTCAAGCATCAAACATATTATGGAAAACTCAAGAGAAGAAGAAATATGTATTTTATTTACACATATTTTTACTGTTTCTATTGTTCTTGCTTCCAGCTTGATATTTCAAGACTCCTTTTATCGTTTCCTTTCTGTTTAGAGACTTACCATTCGCCATTCTTTTGAGTAGGTTTGCTGATGATAAATTCTCTCAGTTTTCTTTATCTGAGAATGTCTTGAATTCCTTTCATTCCTGAACTATATTTTCACTGGATATAGAATTCTTAGTTCACAGATCTATTCTTTCAGCACTTAAAACATATTGTGCCAATTCCTGCTGGCCTGCATTGTTTTTGATTAAAAAAAAAATCTGCTGTCATTCTAATTGTTTTTCCACTATAGATAAGGTGTTGTTTCTCTCTTGCTGCTTTCAAGATTTTCTCTGTCTTCAATCTTCAGAATTTTGACTATGATTTGTCTTGGCATAGATTTCTTTGGATTTATCCTGCTTCCTCATGAATCTATATGTTTATTTATTTATTTTTTGCCAGATTTGGAGAGTTTTCAGCCATTATATTTGAGTACTTTTTCAACTTCACCTACTTTCTCCTTTCAGGACTCCAGTGGCATAAATGTTAGATCTTATGTCATTAATTCCATATGGTCCCTGAGACACTATTCTTTTTCTTGGAACAACAGTCCAGTTGTTCAGATTGGATAATTTGTTATCCAGTTGTTCTGTCTCCAGATTCAGTAGTTCTTTCCTCTGTCTTATTTATTCAGTTGTTGAACCCAACCACTGAGATTTTTACTTTAGTTATTGCATTTTTCAGTTTTGACATTTTTATTTGTTTCCTTTTTTCTATTCTCGAAGTATGTTTCTCCTATTTTGTAGCCCTGTTGATTAGGATTGTTGTATTTTCTTAACCCTTGAAGGATTGATCCTTTTATAATTATTGTATTTCTTTGTTGAAACTTTATATTTTTTATTTGTTGGAAGCATGCTCATAATTGGTTGTTGAAGTATTTTTATGATGACTGTTTTAAAATCTTTGTCAGATCAATGTAACATTTCTAACATCTAACATTTCCACTGTCTTGGTTTTGGTGTATTTTAATTGTCTTTTTTCATTGATATTGAGATTTTCATAATTCTCAATACGATAAGTGATTTTCAGTAGAAACCTGGACATTTCGTGTATTGTGTTTTGAGACTCTGGATCTTAATATACTTGTAGTTACCGTTGTTTTTCTTTGACACTACTCTGGTAGAGAAGGGATGACATTGCCTCATTACTTGGTAGTTGAGGGTAGAAGTCCTGGTTCCCCACTTAGTCTCTGTTAATAGCTGCTGGGAGGAGGGGCTCCTCATTACTACTGGGTAAGGATGAGGTTTCTGGCTGCCTACTAGGCCTCTGATGATACCACCCTGCTCGGGAGGGATGTTGTTTTGTTGTGTGCTGTTGAGTTGATTCTGACTCATAGCGACCCTGTAGGGAAGAGTAGAATTACCCCATAAGGTTTCCTAGGTTGTAATCTTTATGGAAGCAGATTGCCATATCTTTCTCCCGCAGGGCAGCTGGTGGGTTTGAACCACTGACCTTTTGGTTAGCAGTCAAGTGCTTTAACCACTGTACCACCAGGGATCCTTTCTGGGAGAAATACCCATACTATATCATACTGATTGCTGTCAAGTCAATTCAGACTGACAGCGACCCCATAGGACAGAGTAGAGCTGCCCTAAAGGGTTTCCAAGGAGCAGTTGGTAGATTTGAACTGCCAACGTTCTGGTTAGCAGCTAAGCTCTTAACTGCTGCTTGCCACCATAAACAAACAAACAAACAAACAAACAAAAAAACCTCAAAACCCATTGCTGTCGAGTCAATTCTGACTTACAGTGACCCTATAGGACAGAGTAGAACTGCCCAATAGGGTTTCCAAGGAGTGGCTAGTGGATTCAAATTGCTGACCTTTTGGTTAGCAGCCAAGCTTTTAACCATTATGCCACCATAGGAATGTCTTTTTACTGCTTCCCAAGTGGCCTCCACTGATACAGTGGGAAGAGAGTGGCCTTGCTGTCAGTGGGTGGGGGTGAAACTCCTGACTCTACTTGGCCTCCTCTAACAGTGCTTCAGTAGGGACCTGGGGTATCTCATTATTGCCGTAGGAGTGGAAGTCCATATGCTCCAGATAGTGTTGACTCACACTGTAGGAGGTGACCTCATTGACACCTGGCAAGAATGAAAGTCTCAGCTCCCTACTCAGCCTTGCCTGAGACTACCAGGGAAAGGTATCAGGTACCTCTTCACAGCCCGGTGAGGGTGGAAGTCTAGGTCCCCCACATAGCCTTTGCTGGTGGGTGAGATGATAGGATCACAGTTCTTTCTCTGGTGTTTGGCTGGTGTAGAGTGGTTACTGTCTAAAATATTTTTTCTTGCTAGAATGCCCCTTTCTGATTCTTTGGCTAGAGAGAGCAGACTCTCATTAGGGCTTTTTTTGTCTGTGCCCATTGGCATTTCTGAGTTGCTGGCTTCTTCAGCTCCAACTCTGAGATTTATGAGGCAGAAAGTAAACCTAAGGAACCTAAGCATTCTGTAGTGTCTTAGGTCTTCAAGTTCCTAGCTAGTCTACTTTCTTCTCTCCACTTTTCAGAGTCTCATTATATTTGTTTTATATATAATATCCAGAATTTTTACTTGTCCTTAGTGGAAAGTTGCAAAAAGTATGACTACTCTGTCTTCTCTTGCCAATAGTAAAAGTCCACATTATTCATTTTTTCTTCAGTTTTTAGACTTTCTTTCATGAGGGAATAGAACAATTTTTTCTCCTAACAGGCTCTCTGTAACTCCGTTCCTCCTCTCTATACTGACACAAAACGTGGGTATGATTTATCACAGTATTTCTGTTTACCATGTTGGATTTTTATTATTGTAATAAAGTATGAAAAGGGAGTATTCAATATGTGTCTAAGTGAGTTGTCTCCTATAATTTAAATTAAAAAGTGATTTCCAATATGATAACTTTCAGTTAGTATGCTGATCCTATGAGTTATTTTTCAATACAGAAAAGAAATAGAGAAGAGATATTTCAACAATTTAGAGAAACAATACAAACACAACTGGAGGCCTAAATTTGGATATAGATTCAACTGTTTATGTCATCATGCTCAGTGAACAAGTTTATATGTTTAAACTGAGTCTATAATATTCATATCAATGCTCTGGAATATTGCCTTCAAATTAAGTGGACTTTAAACATATTGAAAATGAAAGCTCATTGTTTTTATATTGTGGTATTTCATTTGCTTTTATCCAACAGGTGAAATAATGTAAGAAAGGACAGTGCCACTCACAGTGTGGTCCATAAACCACAGCATCAACATTACCAAGGAGTTTATTAGAAATGCAAATTCTTGGGCCCTACCCTAGACATGATTAATCAAAATTTCTGGGCATGGGGCCCAAGAGTCTGTGTTTTTAACAATTCCCAGGATCCACAGATGATTCTTATGTACGCTTTTGGTGAAGTGAGCAGAATCCTTTGGTCTCCAGAGCCACATTGCACATTCCAGCTCTACTACTTCTTAGCTGTGTCATCGTTATTCATTGTGTGCCTCATTTTCTTTATCTATAAAAGAGGACAATAATCGGATATACCTCCTGAGGGTGGTTTTCAAAATTAAATAAATGAATAGATAAAACGTACTTATGGTAGTACCTACCACCTATTTAACTCATAGTTAAAGTTAGCTGTTATTATTTAGGAGCCCTGGTGGCACAGTGGTGAAGAGCTCAGCTGCTCACCAAAAGGTCGGCAATTTGAATCCACCAGCTGCCCCTTGGAAACCCTATGGGGCAGTTCTACTCTGTCCTGTAGGGTTGCTATGAGTTGGAATTGACTCGATGGCAGCGCGCTTATTATAATTATTAAGATGTATACTACCATAAAACAAACAAACCAAACCCATTGCCGTCGAGTCGACTCTGATTCATAGCAACTCTATAGGACAGAGTAGAACTGTCCCACAGAGCTTCCAGGGAGTGCCTGGTGGATTCAAACTGCCGACCTTCTGGTTAGCAGCTGTAGCACTTAACCACTACACTACCAGGGTTTCCTATATTACCATAATAACTAGAAAATAGACCTTTCATTTTTATTTTTCTTCTTTTATATTTTCACTTTCACTGGAGTTTATATGGTATGGAAATATTTGATTGTACAGTTTGCCAAGGCAGTAGCTATGCAAATATGAGGCTACTTTAGTTTATATTAATTTTATATTTTGTATTGTCTATATAATTACATAGACAATACAATTTTGTATTATAGATATAAATTTATATTCTCTGAGGGGCGATATTTTGATGTACAAAACATGAAAACATGTATGCATGAGCATGCACATGCACACACACAATACTAGTTGGCTTAGATTATATGTGTAGGGGACAACTCATGACACCCAATCAAGATGAAGCACTGGGATGGTCTCATAACTGCTCCCTTACTCTGGTGGCTCCTCTGACCAGTCTAACCTCCATATATCCCTCCCAAGTTAAAGGTTCTAGCATACCACACTGACTCCTCCTTCTTCCTCACCTTCTCCCTGCCTCCAGAGTCTCTAAATTCGAGGACCTCCTGACTACTTGTGCAGGACCTCCTGACTACTTGTAAAAATAAACTCTTGTTATTTAGGCCCACTAAAATCTGCTTCCTTTCTAACTTCTCCAAACCCACTTTCTACTGCTCCACTGTAATAGCACTCCCTTTGATCCAGTCCAGTCTATTAGCCTCTGATCTTGTTGCCATGTAGATTCCTACCCCCTCCTCATCCTCATCTCGCCTCCTGCAGCATGGATCTGTTAGAAGGACCAACGTCATCCGTAGGCTATACTTGGGTCTTTACATTTACTTGTATATGAATATATCCTGTCTTATCTTCCATTTATGCATTATTTTTGGTTCAGGGACAAGTGCGTGTCTTTTATATGCTTATGTATTCAGCCTTTGATTGTTCCATGTCTTCCATAAAGTAATTTAAAAAGAGCTGCAATTTTGATAGCACTTTTCATTTTGTGAAGTATTTTCATAGACACTTTCATAATAACAACATCATTTGTGGAGCTCTTCCTTTCTCTCAAGTATTGAGATACCTCAACTGACTTATGTAATTATCATCCTGTTTTTCAGAGGAGGAAACTGACACCAGTGACTTCCCAAGCTCACACTGATAGTACATGATGGTGACTGATTTGGAATTCAGGCAATCTGACTCCAAGAGCCCTCCTTCTCTACCATCTCGCTCCATTACTTGTTAATCAGTGTTATTGAAAAGGGCACAACAATTCAGAGAGGTTAAATAAACTTGTCCTGGGAAAATTACTCAGGTTTTCTGGCTTCAAATTCTGTATTCTTTCCATTATATCACAGGACCAAACAAATGCTTGTTAGTGGAAATTAAGCCCTTGGGAAGACTTCTGTGGATTATATTTTTTCTACTCCTGACTTCTAAGATCTCACCACAGTGATGCAAATTGCTTGTTGAATATTATAATAGAGAAAGAAAGTGACAGCAAGAGATGGAGAAAGGAAAGAGGAAAAGGAGGAGGGAAGAATGGAGGCTGAAAGACGGTACATGTCTTTAAGGGAGCGGGTATTTGTAATTTCCTATGAACCACCCGTGTTGTGTTTCTGTTTTACCGGTTGTGATATAAATGTTCTCATATTTATTGTCAGCATTCAATTATAAATGAAGATCTATCTGAAAAGGCTTTAAAATAGCCCCCCTTGTTATACAGAGGAGTAAGAAGAAAGCAAACAATACCAGCAGAAACAAGCCTTACCAATGTTGATGTTGGCAATTACCAACCACTAAGTCTAGCTTCAAATTCTATTAAAGTAATGGAGCCAAAATTAGGAGAAAAACTCTGTACATATCCAGGGAGTAACAAAACATTAGCAAGAAACAACTTGGTTTATAAAGAGCAAATTGGGCTAGACAGATGTGATCAGACTTTTCTCATTGAATCAGTGAGTTAGTGAATGAAGAGAAAGAAGTAAGTATAACATGTTTGGCGCATGGGCTGAGGACACATGGCTGTATGTCTCTGTACTTAAAGTCCAATCCAAGGAGAAGGAAGCTGAGGGAAAACCAGCCAAATCAGAAAATTACTTCTGTGTCACTTGAACAGTGAGGAGGAATCAGAAAGCAATGAAACGTAACTTTGTATAATGGGAATGGTGCAAAGTAACCAATTCCAATTCCATAGCTGCATCCTATCAATGCATTTTTGGAGCTCTAGCTCTATCCCAGTTTATACTGAAAACTCAGAGGTGGAAGTCATAATCCACTATCATCTTCTACGTACCAAGTGGTCTCATGGCTCGTCTGTACCCGTTAATTTTAGGCGCCTGTTACCTGTACTTGGACTCTGGTCTTCTGGGGGTATCATTGTGGTCACTTTAATTCGTGATCTTCTGAACTGAGGAACAATTTTTCATGCCCATGGAGCTTGTTTTCCAGGAACTAGACTTTGAGTCCAGAGGATAGCTCATCTTTCTTCTAATTTCCCAGGAGCTTAGAGCTGTTCCCTGTCTTCCTTTGTTATCCACAGAAGCATTGTCTTTCAGGGTATTGAACTGCTGGGCTATATACAAGCACGTTGGCAGTTTCATAGTTTTGTTTTATTCCTTATGGTTTTCCTGGATAGAGGAGACTTAGCAGCCCATTAACTCCCCGATATGCAGCTGGCCAGCTCATTTTCCATCAAAGGAATAGACCTTCCCCTCTATTTATAGCTAGCCACTTTCTTGTAAGACAGAACATTATAATTCAGCATTGTCTTTCTCTTGAAAACTCTTGCTGTATGTAAAAATGGCTTGGGGGCAGTGTCTGACCTCCTCTTACCCGACAAGGAGGAAGGAGAATCAGGATCAACACCCCAAGGCTGACTCTGTGAGGCAGTGGTGGCCAGACATGCCTGTTCTCTCTGCCATCTTTACTAATTCTGATACCAGCTGTCCCTCACACAGCACTCTCTTCTTCTCTACTGGGTTCAGTAATTCATTATAATGGCCACACAGAACTCACAGACCATACTTACCATTATGGGGTTTATTGGGGAAGTACCAGTTACAATTCAGGCTCAAGAAGACTCAGGATACAGTTTTTTTCATCAGGACAGCCTCTTCCCAACTGTGCTTGC
The DNA here is from genome assembly GCA_030035585.1 of Dugong dugon. Lineage (NCBI taxonomy): Eukaryota > Metazoa > Chordata > Mammalia > Sirenia > Dugongidae > Dugong > Dugong dugon. The sequence continues at coordinate 10,599,084 of CM057480.1, read as the reverse complement.
AAGCGCGCCTCTCCCTGGCCCTAGGCCTCTCCCCAAAGGCACTCAGTTTCCTCTCTTCATGAGCCAGGAAACCCACCATGCTGTCTCCTGCTGCCAGGTCTCTCCTTCCTTGATGGTGGGCTCCTCTTCTCTGCTCTGGAATTGGCTGTCTTTTAAGGCAAAACTGACCAATCCCCTTGGTAGACCACAGTTACCACTATCACACAATCACCTCAGTGGGAGTTACAGGACCATGACTAGTAAGGCCACACACAAAAGTAATTAATTGCACCACACTATTTATGGAAACAAGAATCAGAAATAGAGCCAAGAAGACCAAACTATGTTCGAGAGCAGCTATTTCAAAACAAGTCCTGTCTTAGAAGCCATAAATTCTATTGTTTGATTAATTATATGATTTTCCTAAATAATTTTAGTATTATACACATTGCTTTTTCTTTTCAAAAAGAACAATTGACTTTTTTCCATATATGCAAGCAGAAGATCTTCTCCTTAGTGATGGTTAAGAAGATCGTGATAGAAAAAAGAAATTTAAAGTATGACCTGTTCTTCCTTGCTACAGCTCGGCTTTTTCTCTCTAAGTCTAGTCCTACCTTGCCCAAACCCTTAATTACAATTCGTTCTTTTCACATGTGTCTTTGGACACTGTGTTTGGCATACTGACCATCCTCCTCCAAGCACGTTAGTTTACAAAACTGAGGCCAAGCCTGTGGTTGTTTCTTCTTTTGCTGCAGTAATACCGAGGTCTCCTTGCTCGCAGATGTGGGTGTAAAAATGAATTTCCTATGATGTTAATAAATGAAGAAAATGAAACTGTCATTTTTTTTGTATCCTTGTTGATTCTCAACTATATACCAAGCCTTGTTCTAGGTGCTTTACCTGATATTTTTCCCCTTTCATTTAATCTTTCCAATAAAGCTACAAGGAAAGTATTGGTATTTCCATTTTGCAGTTGAGAAAATCAAGTGTTAGAGAGTTCAAGTTTCTAGCCAGAGATCACAGAGATAGTGAGTGATGGAGTGAAACTGAAAACCAGGGACTGCCCATTTTCCAATAGGAAGTGTGCTCTTGGCCAACATTTCCAGAACAGGTTGGGTCCCTTCTTTCGTAGACATCTCTCTGCTACTATCTCCCTTTTTTATTTCCACTCTCCTCCCTCTGCCTATGACATTTATTGATAACTTTTTACAAAAATAAACTTATTTGTTGAAGGATATCTTAAATATAGAAAAGTGCACAAATGATTTGTATAGATCAACATATCGTCACACAATGAATATTACTGTATAACCACAACCCAGATCAAGAACTAGAATACTATTAGCACCAGAAGCCCCCATCATTCTCATGCCCCTTTTTAGTAACTCTCCCCAAGGTTATCACTGTATTGAATTCTAACAGCATAGATTAGTTTTGCCTGTTTTTGATCCTTAAATAAGTCAAATCATAGACAATGTACTCATCTGTGCCTTGATTTTGTTCCATATTTTGTTTATGAGATTCTCCATTCGTAAATCATCAGGCCATTCATTTTCAATGCTGTATAGTATTCCACGGAATGCTATAATTTATATCTTCTATTTGTAATGGATATTTGATCTTTTTCTAGTTTTTGGCTATTACAAATATTGCTGCTGTAAACATTGTTAACAAGTCTCTTGATGCACATACATATATAATCCTGTTGGTTATACATCTAGGAATGAAATTACTGGGTGTATATGTATGTGTATATTCAGCTGTAATGACTGTTGCCAAGTAGTATTTCAAATTGGTGTTACACCAGTGTATAATGTTCCTGTTCTTCAACATCTTTAACAGCACTTGGTATTGTCAGTCTTTTTAATTATAGCTGCTTAGTGGGTGAGTTTAGATATGTTGTGGTCTTAATTTACATGCATTAATTTGCATAAGTACCTTTTCAAATGTTCATTAAAGTAACAACCTTTTGTTCTGACATCTCTAGCTTGAGTCCTTGGCTGTCCTACTGAATATGACTTTTGCTATTAGCATTGTGACCCAAGCATCTCAGATGAGTGAAGGAACTACTCACCCTCAGGCCTTCCTCTGGGGTTTGGGTCTTGTGTTGTCATCCCTCAACTCTACCAGGATCAACACTGAGGCACTCTGGCAGTCCCTGTCTGACCACCAGCCCACTCCACTTCCAAGAGTCTTGCAATGCCTTTTCCTTCTGCTGTGTATTCTCTACATTGTAAATAAAGATGCTGAATGTGTAGTTTTTCTTGACTTGAACGTTAAGTCAAGCCTACACTACTCTGTGGAGAGGTCTGGCCCCAAGCAAAGGCCTCCATGCCTGTTCTCCTTTCCTCTATCTCTTGCTTTGATTTGTGGCTTTGATGATGATAGTTCTCTTTATGACTCTCTTGTTTGCCCGGGATCATCCTTCCCTTGGTCTTCAGGCTGATCCATTCTGGATCTATCCAGGTCAGGAGAACTGGCATCTGGGGTCTGTTCCCATTGTGAATAAGGTTTGGGAAGGCTCCAGAGTGGTTTTGAAAATGATCCCTGTTCAGTAGAAACTACAATCCCCACTTCTTTATAGCAATTAACTTTTAGCATCCCCCTCTCCCCCCGTCTTGACCAAAGAAAACGCAGAGGGGCGGTTTTCTTTCCTATTTTATATCAATTCAGGAAAAAAAAAATTAGTCTTGGTTTATGCTCAGTAATTTAGCAAAAAGTAAAATCATTACTTGTGGAATCTAAATTACAGCCTTGCTATCATGGGAAACTGATTTAAAAAAAAATCCACTCTTCTGTACAAAATCACTTCTTCAATATGATAAGGGATCAGATGTGGAAGCCACTTTGTTTCATTACGATGAATAAAGAAGTATACTCCGGGTAGGATATTTAGGATGCCAAACTTGAAATCAGCTTTGTCTTCAACACTTAACTAACGGAGTGCTTTATCAGTTTAATTCTTTGAGTCCCTGGTACTAGTCAGGGAGAAACTTCTTTTTTTCAAATATTACTCATTGAGCTGTACAGTAAATTTTTTTCACTATAAAAAATGAACAAACTAACCAACCAAATGAACATAAAGAAGAGGATTCTCACATGTACACATACAATAACCCAGGGACTATAGTTGTGCTCTGTCTGACAAGTAATTGAGAATTTCTCTTTGCTTCCAGCTTTTAATGCTACACAGTATGGATCCCATTGACCTTGCAGATAAGAATGATGTCTTGGAGACTGACTAACAAGAAGTTTGCACTGGCTTATGTTAACAGGATATGAGATTTTTTAAGCACTAAAAATTTTAATTGCCTATTTATTAAATGAGTGGCCACTTATCTTTAAAAATAAATACAACTTTAAAAAAATCCTTTAAATTGAAATCTGTTCATAAGTTTGGCATATTTTTATTGTTACCTAAAATATAAGAAACAGTAAGTTAATAATGGCTGAAGATTTAGTCCCAGATGATGATGTTTGTTTCGGCACTGATTAAGCAATTCATCGCAAAAGGTTTTCCATGCTCATCAAATAAACACCTAGATTCAGAAACTCAGGAAAAGACCATTGCTAGAAAGTGTGTAGGGCAAAAAAAATGACTCTGTGGATGTAACAGTGTGCATCTTTGTACTTTAACTTCCTGTTTGTTGCAAACATAACCAAAAAAAACCAAACCCGCAGCCGTTGAGTTGATTTCAACTCATACCGAGTCCATAGGACAGAGTAGAACTGCCCCATAGTTTCCAAGGAGCACCTGGTGGATTCAAACTGCCAGTCTTTTGGTTAGCAGCTGTACCTCTTAACCAGTACACCACCAGGGTTTCCATTGCAAACATGGGTTTCCGAAAAGCTTTCATATCCGAGCTAACCATTTTCAGAGTCCCATTCTCTGATGACAAGTCCAACCTCTTTTGGCAAATGTTAGGTACTGACCACGTAGACACAGCACCAGAAAGCTACATTGCAAAGAGGGGGCACACACCCTTGTCTCAATCCTCATGACAGCTGATGCTCTGTTGGTTGTTTTCAGTTGCATTTCCAGTTTGACACCCAAAAATTAATGGGGTATGTGTTTTCTAGAGTGTCCATTTTGTGTGTGATTCGCTGAATTTACTCACCATTTCAACTGTGGCAAACATTCTGTATAGCAGAAAGATTAAAAAAATAACTTTAAAATCCCAGTCTCCCAGTTACTTTCTCTGTGAATTTGGGTTCCTTGTACACAGAGACAAACAGAGAAAATAAACAAACAAAATGAATCTTGGAGGCATGAGGGTCGTTGGTTCCAGTTGTCCTCAAAGCCATTTGCATGTCTTCTCTCTTGGGTTTGGTTATTCAGCCTCTCCTTGGAATCTGTGAGCCAGTAAATTATTCTCTTACTTTATGGAGTTCAAGGTGGATTTCTGGTAGCTGCAACTGTGGGTACTGACTCATACGAGTTTTTTTTTTTTTTTTTTTAATGAAAATATATATTTGTATTTGTATTCTTGATTTCCCTTTTGTATTTTTTCTAATATTAGTTTGCATTTCAGAACTGTGTATCATTTGTCATATAAGAGGAAAAATTGAAGAACTGGATTTTGAAGTTTCTTGGGCATTCTGAAATAATAATAATGAATACAATAATAGTCTTAGAGACCATGAGGGTAAGTATAATAAATTGGGTATAGGTGTAGGCAGCTATACTACTCATCATTTTGAGAGAGATTTTAAAAACATATATATTCTCATTGTATATGATATATACTGAAGATTATGAAATGCCTAGTGTTGCAAGAATAAATTACCATTATCATCATCTTCATTATCATTATTTCATGATCTTCATTTGCTTCCCCCAGTGCATCTGTTTGTTTGTTGTATTATGGGGGCTTACACGTTGCTGTGATGCTGGAAGCTATGCCACTGGTGTTTAAATACCAGCAGGGTCACCCATGGTAGACAGGTTTCAGTGGAGCTGCCAGACTAAGACATATTAGGAAGAAGGACCTGGAGGTCTCCTTCTGAAAAAAATTGGCCAGTGAAAACCTTATGAATAGCAGTGGAACATTGTCCGATATAGTTCCAGAAGACGAGCCCCTCAGGTTGGAACCCACTCAAAATAGGACTACGGAAGAGCTGTCTTCTCCAAGTAGAGTCAACCTTAATGACATGGATGGATTCAAGCTTTTGAGACCTTCATTTGCTGATGTAGCACCGCTCAAAATGAGAAGAAATAGCTGCAAACATCCACTAGTAATCGGGATGTGAAATGTACAAAGTACGAAACTAGGAAAATTGGAAATTGTCAAAAATGAAACAGAATGCATAAAGATTGATATCCTAGGCATTAGTGAGCTGAAATGGAGTAGTGTTGGCCATTTTGAATTGGATGATCATATGGTCTTCTATGCTGGAAATGACAAACTGAAGAGGAATGGCGTTGTATTCATCATCAAAAAGAACATTTCAGGATCTATCCTGAAGTGCAATGCTGTCAGTGATAGGATAATATCCATACGCCTACAAGGAAGACCAGTTAATAAGATTATTATTCAAATTCATGCACCAACCACTAAGGCCAAAGATGAAGAAATTGAAGATTTTTGCCAACTTCTGCAGTCTGAAATTGATTGAACATTCAATTAGAATGCATTGATAATTACTGATGATTGGAATGCAAAAGTTGGAAACGAAGAAGGATTGGTAGTTGGAAAATACGGCCTTGGTGATAGAAACAATGCTGGAGATCGCATGATAGAATTTTGCAAGACCAATGTCTTCTTCATTGCATATATCTTTTTTCACCAACATAAATGGCGACTGTACATGTGCACACTATAAGTTGGAATCGACTTGATGGCAATGGACTTTTTTTTGTTATACATGTGGACCTCGCCAGATAGGATACACAGAAATCAAATCAACCACATCTGTGGAAGGAGACGATGAAGAATCTCAATATCATCAGTCAGAACAAGGCCAGGGGCCGATTCTGAAACAGACCATCAATTGCTCATATGCAAGTTCAAGTTGAAACTGAAGAAAATTAGAACAAGTCCATGAGAGCCAAAGTATTACCTTGAGTATATTCCACCTGAATTTAGAGACCATCTCAAGAATAGATTTGATGCATTGAACACTAATGACAGAAGACCAGGCAAGTTGTGGAATGATATCAAGTACATCATACATCAAGGAAGCAGGAGGTCATTAAAAAGAGAGGAAAGAAAGAAAAGACCAAAATGGATGTCAGAAGAGACTCTGAAACTTGTTCTTGAACATTTTTTTTGCTTGTTTTTATTGTTGTAGTTTAAGTGAAAGTTTATATTTCAAGTTAGTTTCTCATACAAAAATTTATACATTGTCATGGGACCATAATTGCTCTCCCATACTGTCATACCACACACCTTCTTTCCACCCTTGATTTACGATGTCCATTCAACCAGCTTCTAACCCTCTCTGCCTTCTTGTCTCACCTCTGCACAGAAGCTGCCCATTTAGTCTCATGTATCTACTTGAGCTAAAAAGCACACTCTTCACAAGTATCATTATATGTCCCACAGTCCAGTCTGATCTTTGTTGGAAGAGTTGGCCTCAGAAATTGTTTTAGTTCTGGGCTGATAGAGAATCTGGGGGCCATGCTTTCTGGGGTTCCTCCAGTCTCAGTCAGACCATTAAGTCTGGTCTTCTTACTAGAATTTGAGTTCTGCACCCCACCTTTCTCCTGCTCCATCAGGGAGTCTCTTTTGTGTTCCCTGTCAGAGTGGTCATTGGTGGTAGCTGGGCACCACCTAGTTCTTCTGGTCTCAAGACGATGCAGTCTCTGGTTTACGTGGCCCTTTCTGTCTCTTGGACTAATACCTTCCTGGTGTCTTTGGTGTTCTTCATTCTCCTTTACTCCAGGTGGTTGGGACCAATTGATGCATCTTAGATGGCCACTTGCAAGATTTTAAGACCCCAGATGCCACTCACCGACGTAGGATGCAGAATATTTTCTTAATAAACTTCGTTATACCAGTTGACCTAGTTGTCCCCTGAAAGCATGGTCCCCAGACTCCCACCCCTGCTACTCTGTCCCTTGAAGTATTTGATTGTATTCAAGAAACTTCTTAGCTTTGGTTTAGTCCAGTTGTGCTGACTTCCCCTGTAGTGTATGCCATCCTTCCCTTCACCTAAGATAATTCTTGTTTACTATCTAGTTAGTAAATAACCCTCACCCTCCCTCCCCACCCTCATAACCATCAAAGAATGTTTTTTTCTGTGTTTAAACCTTTTCTTGAGTTCTTATAATAGTGGTCTTATACAATATTTGTCCTTCTATGGCTGACTAAATTCACTCAGCATAATGCCGTCCAGATTCCTGCATGTTGTAAGATGTTTCACGGCTTCATTGTTGTTCTTTACCGTTGCATATATTTCATTGTGTGAATATACCATAATTTGTTTATCCATTCATCCGTTGATGGGCACCTAGCTTATTTCCATCTTTTTGCTATTGTGAACAGTGCTGCAGTGAACGTGGGTGTGCATATATCTATTTGTGTGATGGCTCTTATTTCTTTAGGATACATTCCAAGGAGCTGGATTGCTGGATCATATGGAACTTCTATTTCTAGCTTTTTAAGGAAGCACCAAACCGATTTCCAAAGTGGCTGTACCAGTTTACATTCCCACCACCAGTCTTTAAGTGTTCCAGTCTCTCCACAACCTCTCCAGCATTTATTATTTTGTGTTTTTTGGATTAATGCTAGCCTTGTTGCGGTGAGATGGTATCTCATTGGAGTTTTGATTTGCATTTCTCTAATGGCTAATAATCATGAGCATTTCTTCATGTGTCTGTTAGCCACCTGAATGTCTTCTTTGGTGAAGTGTCTGTTCATATCCTTTGCCCATTTTTTAATTGGGTTATTTGTCTTTTTGTTGTTGAGGTTTTGGAGTATCTTGTAGATTTTAGAGATTGGACACTGATCAGATTTGTCATACCCAAAAATGTTTTCCCAGTCTGTAGGCTGTCTTTTGACTCTTTTGGTGAAGTCTTTTGATGAGCATAAGTGTTTGATTTTTAGGGGCTCCCAGTTATCTAGTCTCTCTTCTGGTGCTTGTGCGTTGTTACTTTTGGTTCATATTCTGTTTATGCCATGTATTAAGGCTCCTAGTGTTGTCCCTATTTTTTCTTCCATGATATTTATTGTTTTCAATTTGACATTTAGGTCTTTGATCCATTTTGAGTTAGTTTTTGTGCATGGCTTGAGGTATGGGTCTTGTTTCAGTTTTTTGCAGATGGATATCCAGCTATGCCAGCACCATTTGTTAAAGAGACTGTCTTTTCCCCGCTTAATGGACTTTGGGTCTTTGTCAAATATCAGCTTCTCATAGGGGGATGAATTTACGTCTGGATTCTCAATTCTGTTCCATTGGTCTAGGTATCTGTTGTTGCACCAGTACCAGGTTGTTTTGACTACCATGGTGGTATAATAGGTTCTAAAATCAGGTAGTGTGAGCCTCCCACTTTGTTCTTCCTCTTGAGTAATGCTTTTCTTATTTGGGGCCTATTTCCTTTCCATATGAAGTCTGTGATTTGTTTCTCCATCTCATTAAAAAATGCCATTGGAATTTGGGTTGGGATTGCATTGTATCTGTAGATCGCTTTGGGTAGAATTGACATTTTCACCATGTTGCATCTTCCTATCTATAAGAAAGGGATGTTTTTGTTCTTGTACGCTGAATAGCAAAAGTGAATGAAAGAGCTGAACAGAAGATTTCAAAGGATGGCTTGAGAAGACAAAGTCTTATAATGACATGCGCAAAGATCTGGAATTAGAAAACCAAAACGGAAGAACATGCTTGGCATTTCTCAAGCTGAAAGCACTGAAGAAAAAATTCAAACTTGAGTTGCAATAGTGAAGGATTTTATGGGCAAAATGCTGAACAATGCAGGAAGCATCAAAAGAAGATGAAAGGAACACATTCACTGTCTTGGTTATCTACTGCTGCTGTAGCAGAAATACAAGTGGATGGCTTTAACAAAGAAATTTATTCTCTTACAGTTTAGGAAGCTAGAAGTCCGAATTCAGGGTGCCAGCTCCAGGCATTCTCTCTCTGTGTCTCTGGAGGAAGGTGCTTGTCATCAGTCTTCCCATGCTTTAGGAAATTCTCTGCGCGGGAACCTTGGGTCCAAAGGATGCACTGTACTCCCAGACCTGCTTTCTTGGTGGTATGAGGTCTCCCTCTGTCTCTGCTCACCTCTCTCTTTTATATTTCAAAGGAGATTGGCTTAAAACACAATCTAATCTTGTAGATTGAGTCCTCCTTTATTAACATAACTGCTGCTAATCCTGCCTCATTAACATCATAGAGATAGGATTTACAATACATAGGAAAATCACATCAGATGACAAAATGGACAACCACACAATACTGGGAATCATGGCCTTGCCAAGTTGACAGATATTTTTGGAAGACACAATTCAATCCATGACAGTTACTGTACTAAAAAGAACTGGTTGACATTCAGTCATTTGAGGAGTTAGCCATGTGATCAAGAACCTATGGTACTGAAGGAAGAAGTCCAAGCTGCACTGAAGACATTGGTGAAAAGAAAGGCTTCAGGAATTGAAGGAATACCAACTGAGATGTTTCAAAAAATGAGTGCTGTGCTGGAAGTGCTCATTCATCTATGCCAAGAAATTTGGAAGACAGCTGGCCAACCATCTGGAAGAGATCCATAGTTATGCCTATCCTAAAGAAAGGTCATTCCACTGAATGTGAAAATTATCAAACAGTATCATTAATATCACACACAAGAATTGCCAGAAATTGAAGCTAGATTCAAAAGAGGACATGAACGAGGGATATCATTGCTAATGTCAGTTGGATCCTGGTTGAAAGCAGATAATACCAGAAAGATGTTTACCTGTGTTTTATTGACTATGCAAAGGTATTCAACTGTATGGATTGTAACAAATTATGGATAATATTGCAAAGAATGGGAATTCCAGAACACTTAACTGTGCCCATGAGGAACCTGCACATAGACCAAGAGACAGTCGTTCAAACAAAACTAGGGGATACTGGGTGATTTAAAGTCAGAAAAGGTGTTCATCAGGGTTGAATCCTTTCACCATACTTACTCAATCTGTGTGCTGAGCAAATAGTCTGAGAAGCTTGACTATATGAATGGGACATCAGGATTGGAGGAAGACTCATTAACAACTTGCATTATGCAGATGACACAACGGTGCTTGCTGAAACTGAAGAGGACTTGAAGCACTTACTGATGAAGATAAAAGACCACAGCCTTCAGTATGGATTATACCTCAATATAAAGAAAACAAAAATCCTCACAGCTGCACCAATAAGCCACATCATGATAAATGGAGGAAAGACTGAAGTTGTCAAAGATTTCATTTTACTGGAATCCACAATCAACACCCATGGAAGCAGCAGTCAAGAAATCAAACTACACATTGCATTGGGCAAATCTGCTGCAAAATACTTCTTTAAAGTGTTAAAAAGCAAAGATGTCATTTTGAGGACTAAGTGCACCTGACCCAAGCCATGGTGTTTTCACAATGCAAAAGCTGGGCAGTGAATAATAAGGAAGATCAAAGAATTGACACCTTTGAATTGTGGTGTTGTCGAAGAATATTGACTATACTATGGGCTGCTAAAAGAACAAACCTGTCTTGGAAGAAATATAGCCAGAATGCTCTTTAGAAGCAAGGATGATGAGACTTCGTCTCACGTTCTTTGGACATGTTATCAAGATGAATCAGTCCCTGGAGAAGGACATCATGCTTAGTAAAGTAAATGGTAAGGGAAAAAGAGGAAGACCCTCAATGAGATGGATTGACACGGTGGCTGCAACAATGGGCTCCAGCATAACAGTGATTGTGAGAATGGTTTAGGACTGGGCAGTGTTTCCTTCTGTTGTACATTTGGTCTCTGTGAGTCTGAACCACCTTGATAGCACATAACAACAATGTTTGCTTCATAATATTTTTCTCTTCCTGAAAGAAACTCATATAGCATAAAAGTTAAAAAGAAAAGAATAAGTTTACTGAGGATTAGAAGTCATAGCAAATAGGGAGAAATTAATAAATGGGCATTGTAATTAATCTAAAACATGAATTACTGGACAGCAACAAGTCTGCATTATGGTTTTTGTGGACCCTGGATACTTCTGCCTTCACAGGCCCTTTCCTCCATAAAAAGAATATTAAAAATTATATTTGAGGACTGTTTTGTAAAAAGACAAATATATTAATATGATATGATAAAATATCTTCTGTGGCCTAGAGGTTTTTTTTTAGTTCCATCTCGTTAAAATAATTGAAATATTTCATAGATTTCTAAAAGTATTATGGCCCTAGGCACTGTGCCTACTGTGCCTATCAGATATGTCAACCCTGCACAGCAAGTCAGCCAGTTTACTGTCAGTTGTTAATATATATTTAGATTAGATTATCTCAGAATTGGGCACCTTCTTAGATAATCCAGGGCAAAGCTTGAAGGAATGAAATGTAGGACAGGTAACGTTTAATAGAAAGATCAAGATGGTAGAACCTTGACCTTGAGAGAGAAGACTTCAGTTCGGTTTGAAGAGTTGGGGATGGAGGTGACAGTAGGAACTGAGTTCTCAAAACTGGAGAAATATTAGAAAATGGAACAGATGGAAGGGTGAGTACAGCAAACAAAATCCCTAAATCCTGATTTAGAAGATCTCTATGGCTGTCAGTAAAATCGTACATGTTGGAAATCACTCTAGTCTTCATATCCTTTATGGAAGAAATTACTTTTTTTATATCAACTAAATAATTCGTGATAAAAAGTCTATCCATTTACTTTCTGCCTTATCTCAATGGAGGAAAATTATTCTCCTCCATGCACTTGCAACTCTGTAAGAAAATTACTATTTTTTGCCTTCCTATGTTTTTTCCCAGCATAGCTTTTGAGTTAACTGACTTCAAAAGCTTTTTACTTGCAAATCTTTTAATTGAAGGAATGTTGAAGCCTAATGTGCCAATGGAGACTTGCAAGCTTAGTGTTCTTTTTGCTTGTGAAAAGTTAGTCACAGCCCTTGTTGAACATTCTCATTCATTCGTGTTGAAAATAATGCTAAAACTTTAAGTGTGTGTGTGTGTGTGTGTGTGTGTGTGTGTGTGTGTGTGTGTTTTGGTGGGGGGGGGGAATGCTGTTGTGGTGGTGTATGTTTTAAAGAGGTTTACCAAGATATCTATGAGGACTGCTTTGTGAAAATTAGACGAATACATCCAAGAAACCCAAAACCAAACCCACTGCCGTCGAGTCGATTCCGACTCATAGTGACCCTATAGGACAGAGTAGAACTGCCCCATAAGCTTTCCAAGCCTGTAAATCTTTACAGAAGCCGACTGCCACATTTTTCTCCTGCAGAGCGGCTGGTAGGTTCGAACAGGTGAGCTTTTGGTTAGCAACTGATTGCTTTATCCACTATGCCACCAGGGCTCCTCTTGACTAGTACACGGGTACACGTAAATATGTTATGGTTGAATGCTGTTTGAGTTGTTTGTGCCACCTTATGAAAACGTCATTTGTATTCTGTAATATTTAAGAAAAGCACAGCTGCTTTTATTACAAGGCATGTCCTTTGACTCGAAATAAAAATTGATTTTCTTTCAGCATATTGGTTTGTCATTAACACTATGATAAAATTTCATGATATTACTATCATTTTCCATGGACACGTATATGAAGAAAAGTACATGCTATCTTTTCCGGTGGGTTATGGAAAGAGACGGTTTGGATAAATTGCTTCAAGACAGACTCCCACATTTTGTTATGTCTTTCATCAGGCAGAGAGAATAGGGAATCAAATAGGGATGAGCAATTCTAACGTAACTAACACACCGGCCACAAGCTGGTATAAATAGTATTAACATGGTGCATGTCAACTCTAATAACTGTACAGTTTCTTTGCAACCTCAGCAGGTCCATTTATCTAGCAATAAAAGGACCATGTAAAAGCCATGCACAGTGGGTCATGGTGAGGACTATTAAAAAAACCACTAGAGTTGGATATACATGTGGTGATCATGGAGTGAGAGTGTGCAGTGTTCTCAAAACCTCAACAACAAAGCTTCAGCATAAACCTTAAGTGAACTACTTTGGGTGGGTTTATCAGGGGCACACAGAAGCTCATTTAGCAAGATCACCAAGGGAATTTATCCCTGGGAGAGAGAAGGGACCATAAAGTTCACAATAGTCAGTGTTGTCTGAGTGAGTGAGCTGGTTAAGTACAGAAGCAGCGAATCTTTAGTCAACCCTAGTTTCTTAAGAAGCAGAAAGAAAAGTTTCGGCTTGCAAACTTTTTCTTTCATTTTCTCTTCCTGTTTGATGGCCCGTTTGCACAGTCCTTACCTGAATGATCTGAATTACAGAGGTGTTTTCCTGCATAGTGTTCATGCCGGGATACGAACACATAGAAAACTTTGGTTTCATTAAGTGCATACTGCACACGCGTGTTTACTTTCTAAACAAACACTAAGTGATTTATAGACTAATAGCATACAGGTTTCTGTTGCTGTTTTAGGGAGTTCTGAAGATGTATTAACTTTTCTGCATTTGCCTCCCACTGTCTTTGACATATTTCAGGATTTTATCGTCACTTCTCACAAAATACCTTGAGTTTGATGGTTATCATAGAAAGTGCTCCAAACTCCAAGTATTGGATAAAATCTGCGGTTATTCAGAATGCTAAAGGCAACTCTGATTCAGCTTGACTTCCAAAATTAAAAACCAAGGCTCTAAAGCTTTGTAGTTTATATTTTATGTGTGCAAATAAAGCGATAGACTATTTTTCGCATCAGTGCAATCCTCAGAATAAATTCTTTGTCCTTTGTATCGCTTTTCTTCCTCATGACCCTTTTTCAAGCAAACAGATTTTGCAGTCAGACTACTAGCTGGGTGTTCATCAGCTGTGATGGATTACTTTTAATAGTTGCTATTTTCCTACTTCATTAGCTGCTCTTTATCTGGTGTTGTTTCTTTGGGCAAGTTAGAGAAGGAACAATGGTTTACCCATTTACCTGAATAGGCAAAGGCACTAAGCGTATTTTAGAGAAGTTGATTGTGTTTATTTTGGGAGTGTGTGTAAGAGCTTGCGTGCGTGTGAGTGTGTGTGTGCTTCTTTCAACTTAAAACTTTCTGACTGGCGGACTGCCATCCCCATGCCAGTCTCCATGGCAACTCCCTCAAGGATAAAGTAACAGAAATGTGAGGAGGCTGCCTGCCCACAAACAAAGCTGCCACAGCTGTGCCAGAGGCCTGATGAGACAGAAATCTCAGAACACTGCACATTCCATGAGACTTGTGCAGGTTACTGCAGTTGGCTACGTTGGAAGGTGCAGCTCGTCCAGTCCTGTGAAGAAAGTAACCAGTAACCCCACATACTGGAATGTGGATGCATAATTCACCTATCTTGCCATTATTTTTCCCTTCCTGTTCAGTTTGAATAATTTCAATATTTGAGATCTACCATTTATTTGTTAGTGATATTTGCAACATTGCTTGACAGAAGACCATTGCCTGATACGTTATGTTGAAAACCCCATCGGGACATGATTTAAATACCTTTAAGTCACGTGCATAAAATGTTGACTAAGTGATGCCTTTAGTATTTTATTCTCTTCTGCTTTCATGAAAACAATGTATTTAGTTTTTAATGAATCTTAATGGATTTATGCAAGTTTTCCTGAGAACTTAATGATACAATAATATTATTCATTAAGAGATGTATACGTATATAAGTGTTTGTATCAGTGGTTCTCAAATGGGGACAGTTTTCTCCAGAGGACCCTTGGCAATGATTAGAGATATTTTTGCTTGTCACAACTGGCGCCATGCTCCTGGCATCTAGCGTGTAGAGTCCAAGGATGCTTCTAAATATCCTACAATGCTCACACAGCTCCTACAACAAAGGATTACCTGCCCCCAAAGTGTCAATAATTCTGAGGTTGCATAACCTTAGTCTCTAGGGACCAGGCCCTGGAGAAGGACATCATGCCCAGTCAGCGAAAAAGAGGAAGACCCTCAGTGAGATGGACTGACACAGTGGCTGCAACAATGGGCTCAAACATAGCAAGACTGTGAGGATGGCGCAGGACCAGGAAGTGTTTTGTTCTGTTGTACACAGGGTCGCTATGAGTCAGAACTGACTGAACGGCACCTAACAACAACAACTATACATAGATTTAATACGTGTGTGGAGTCCCTGGCTGACGCAAATGGGTAAGTGCTCTACTATTAGCTGAAAGATGGGTGGTTCAAACTCACCGAGAAGCCCCTTGGAAGACTGGCCTAGAGATCTGCTTTCCAAAGGTCACAGTCTTGAAAACCCTGTAGCAGTTCTACTCTATATACATGGGATTGCCGTGAGTCAGAATTGACTTGATGGCAACTAATAGTAAGTGTATGTACACACACAGATACACGCAGATTTTAAAATAATACCATAACGTGTAGGATCATGTATAATTCAGATAGGAATAAACTATGTGAAGGTACTTTTCTGTCTCAGTTGTTTCTGCTCTGTCTGCTCAGACTAGGCAGCAGAATTTTCATGACAGTTGTCAGTCCTGGGTACTGTGTTTTTAGCACTCTTATAACAGCAGTTGTTTTTTTAAGACCACAAAAAGATTACCTGAGAATACCAACCCTACTCCAGGGAGTGAAAACTATATAGAGTTTACTCTACCTCTAAGACTGATTTCTATGCAGTGAACCGTAAATAATATACAAAGTGTTTTTGACATTAACTATTGATTTTTTCCCGTTAGGAATTAGTAAAATGCTTAGTAAGTTTGGCTAAGGGGAAATATTTATTTTTATTGTGCTTTAGCTGAAAGTTTACAGAGCAAATTAGTTTCTCATTAAATAATTAATACACAAATTGTTTTGCGACATTGGTTGCCAACCCCATGAGGTGTCAACGCTCTCCCCTTCTCCACCCCAGGTTCCCTGTTTCCGTTCGTCCATTTTTCCTGTCCCTTCCTACATTCTCGTGTTTGGTTTTGGGCTGGTGTGCCCGTTTAGTCCCTGATACATGACTGAACTGTGAAGCATGTTCCTCCTGTGTGTTATTGTTTGCCCTATAGACCTGTCTAATCTTTGGCTGAAAGGTGACTCTCAGGAATGACGTCAGTACTGAGTTTAAAGGGTGTCTGGGGGCCACACTCTTGGGGTTTCTCCAGTCTCTGTCGGACCAGTAAGACTGATTTTTTTGTGATTTAGAATTTTGTTCTACATTTTTCTCTAGCTCTATCTGGACCCTCTGTTGTGATCCCTTTCAGAGCAGTTGCTGTTGGTAGCCAGCCACCATCCAGTTTTTCTGGGCTCAGTCTGGTGGAGGCTGTGATAGTTGTGGTCCATTAGTCCTTTGGACTAATCTTTCCCTTATATCTTTGGTTTTCTTCCTTCTCCTTTGCTCCAGCCAGGATAGGACCAATAGATGTACCTTAGATGGCTGCTCACAGGCTTTTAAGACTAAGGGGAAATAGATATGATCTGCAGCATCCCGTTGCTCATTTCCATTGTCTAAGTTGTGCTGATGCTCTCAAAGGTTTTCATGTTGTTTCCATCCCATACTATTCAGCACAGCTTCCTTATGTCGGTGTTGTTTTTTTAAAACCAGTTATGAAAAATTCTGAGTCTCTATTTGTGCAAATTCAAAGTTCACTTGAAAGACAAACCAAGGAAGTTTTGCTGTGTAAAGCAACACAGCTCAAAATGTGGTTAACAACCCCCACATCTCAGAGGCTCCAATCATCAAAGATTTGTTTCTGGCTCACATGATGTGTTTATCATGGGTATGCAGGGACTATCTAGTTGCTCTCATTGTAGTAACTCAGGAAGCCAGGCTGATGGAGCATCCACCACGTTTAACATTTCTGATCGCTGTCCAGAGAGAAAAGAAGATGGTTCTTCATATCAGATAATGAAATTCTGTGGCTCAGGGTGACTCCTATGTCCCTTCTCTGAACTCAGTGGCCAGATTTAGTCACTTGTCCCATCCAAACATCAGAGAAAAGGATTGCAAATATCCTATATGCCCAGGAAGTGAAGATCCAGAGAGATTTTGTAAACCACATTAATGACTGTGATATTAGAAAACTCCTAGATATTACTATTCAGCACGTACCTCTGGCTTTAACATCCCTGGGTTTTAATATTTAGTATAACACTTCCACTTTATGTAGGCATAGGAGACAGTATAAGCAAGCAGAAAAGAATATTTCCTTTGATTTCAGATAGAATCCTATCCCTGTAATTTAATAGTGGTATGACCATACATAAATTATTTAATCACTCTGAAATGGGACAGTGAGCTCACCTCAAGGGTTGTCACGTAGATTAAACTGGATAACTTTCATTAAAGTGCCTTGTGTATCGCTTGTTAAATGCAGTCAAACAGAAGTGTGTTTCATTAGGCTATAGTAGTTTCATCTCAGTTTCTTTTAAAAAAAATGTTTTTGGTTTAAAAAAGTCTAAGTGATATTGGAATAAATGTAGTTAGAATTCGGCTACTGAAACATGATGGATGCTTAAACATATTTATAATCTTGTCTATTGTCAGTCTAGCCAATACATCATGCATTCTTTATGAAATCATGGCGGGGTGAGGCGGATATGAGTTATCAGTTTTTTCCCTTGGGTAAAAATGTTTCCAGTCTCTCACACATTTCCCTCGTAAGGCATTTTGTGGTGCCGCTCAGGTCCTTATTGTTCTAGATGACTGTGTAATATTGTTTCTAGGAAATTAAAAATGTGATATTGTGGGTCTTATTTCAAATCCCCATTCAATTTCAACTGACTTTCAGGCTAATTACGTATATATATATTTTTTTTTTCTGTTTAAGAGGTGATTATGTAGTTAATTCTTTTGAAAGAGAGATTATTTAATAGACTCAAACTAAACATAATAATGATAATATGTCAGAAGATTGTTTCTGCAACCAGCACGTGATATTGATAATCAGAGCAACTTTCCATTTATGAGAAGCAGAAAGCCGTTCCTGCAGCAGTGAAGCACATGCCAATGATTCATCCCCATTGTAGCAGTTAACACTCAAGCTTTGGATTTTTCCTCTCTTGCTCTGCCACCCATGAGCAGTTTGATTATACCATGGACTCAATCTCTTGCTTTCTCTATCTCCTTCTCTCTCACCCTTTCTGGACACTAAACATGTGCCTGTTAGTTGAAGGACATGTGAAAACTGGTATGTTGCATGTGTAGCTGAGTTCCTGGGCTTAACTTTCTTTTGAGTTATGGATTGAACTGTGTCCCTCAAAAAGAATTCATAATTCCTAACTCCTGTACCTGTGGCTGGGTTTTTCTTTGAAGATGTTATCAGTTGTGCTGGAGTAGGGTGGGTCCTAATGCCTTCTGTGAGGTGTATTATAAAAGAAGAGAACAGATATGGAGGCAGAGTTACTCAGGGGAAAGACAGATGTCACCTGAAGACGGGTGCATTTAAAAGCCAAGAAATGCCTGGGGTACCATAAGCTGGAAGAGATAAGGATCTTTCCCCAATATGGGTAGACAGAACATGGTCCTACAGATGCACTGAATTCAGACTTCTAGCCTTCAGAACTGTGAGACAATAAATTCCTGTAATTTAAAGCCATCCACTGTTTGGTATTTTTTTATGGTAGCCGTTGGAAACTAAGACAGGGGTCACTATTATTGTTTTTGTCATGAGCTTTGTGGTAGATGGATGTAAAAATCCTGCCATTTTGTTTTGCACTCTTCCCTGTAACTATGCCTACTCAATGGGGCTCTGAAATTCCTCCCTGGATCTGCATCATGACTTGACATACCAAAAACCAAAACCAAACCCCCTGCCACTGAGTCGATGCTGACTCATAGCAACCCTATAGGACAGAGTAGAAACTGCTCCACAGGGTTTCCGAGGAATGACTGGTGGATTCGAACTGCCGACCTTTTGGTTAGCAACGGTGGCTCACTGTAGCTCTTAACTACTGTGCCACCAGGGCTCCACTAGCAGGGTAGCATCTTTGAATCTCTTTCTTCTCTATGAACCTCTGCTTCTATCATCACGTCTCGTTCTCTGATTCTGACATTCCTGCCTCTTTCTTATAAAGATCCTTGCGATTATACAGCCCACTCAGGTAATCTAAAATAATCTTCCCGACTCAGGACCTTTATCTTAAAAAGCATCTGCAAAGTCTCTTTTGCTATGTACTAAAACATATTCATAGGTTTTGGGGATTAGGGCATGGAGATCTTTGAGATGTCATTCTACCTACCATGACCATCTTTCTAGATAATTTTCTACAGCAAATATTATTATAGGATTAAAGGTGGGATACATAGTAAAGTAGTTAGAAACTTTCATAAGGAATTGATATACAGTGAAAAGTAAAGCAAGCTCCACAAGAAAGTCTCTTCAGTTTCTAAGCTACTCCTGAATAATTCATGATCCAAATGGTTTTATCTAGTATTTATGAAGAACAGTGCAGCATCAGGATTGGAGGAAGACTTATTAAAAACCTGCAATATGCGTAAGACACAACCTTGTGTGCTGAAAATGAAGATGTTTTGAAGCACTTAGTGATGAAGGTCAAAGACTACAAAAATCCCCAATACTGGACCAATAAACAACATCATGATAAAAGGGGAAAAAAACTGAAGTTGTCAAGGATTTCATTCTACTTGGATCAACAGTCAATGTCCTCGGAAGCAGCAGTCAAGAAATCAAGCTACGTATTGCACTGAACATATCTGATGTAAAAGTCCTCTTCAGAGTTTTGAAAACCAAGATGTTATTTTGATGACTAAGGTGTGCCTTACCCAAGCCATGGTATTTTCAATTGCCTTAGATGCATGTGAAATCTGGATAATGAAAAAGGAAGACAGAAGAAGAATTAATGCATTCAAATTGTGGTGTTGGAGAAAAATATTGAATATATTGTGAACTTCCAGAAGAATAAATAAATCAGTCTTAGAAGAAATACAACCAGAATGCTCCTTGGAAGGGAGGATGGTGAGACTTCATCTTGCTTACTTAGGACACGTCATCAGGAAAGACCAATCACCTGGAAAGGATATCACGTTTGGTAAAGTAGGGGAGTAGCGAACAGGAGAGAAACCCTCAATGAGATGGACTGACAACAATAGCTTCAGCAATGGACTCAAACATAGCAATGATCATGAAGATGGCAGAGGACGAGGCAACATTTTATTCCGTTATAATAAGGTCACTATGAGTTGGAGCCAACTTGACAGCAACTAACAACAACAACAGCAATTTTTACTAGTAAGACCATTTTTAATAGAAGTCTGTCAGCCAAAAGCAAATAATATTTTGAATGAATAGGAAAATGGAAATTGCCCATGCTATGTCTATTCTCTGATGCCTTAAAACCTGGTAATAAAGGCAGATGAGGCAGTGCCTATGGCTTAGTCATATGTCTGGTTTGTGGATAAGACCTGGAAGCTAAACCAAATCTTTTAAGACCTCTAAGGTTATTTGTGCATATCTTGCCTTGGGGTTTGATCACCCCTCACTTAGCTATACCACTGTCATTGTTACTGTTGATCTTAAAATTATTCAACTTCTTATTAACTCCGTCCATAGTCTGTGACAGTCGAATCTTTTGAAGCATTGACTACCACAAGCTGATTACATCCTGCAGAGAAAACATTTTCTTTTTATATGTTTTGTTTACTTTTCATTTCCTACCTGTAACCCTAGTTCTTGCTTTGTAAAATTACATAAAGAGAAGACGATTTAAAAAACAAAAACAAAAAACTATCACTCATGATAGTATTAAAACAGTACTTCTTGGTGTCTTCCATTAGCTAAAATGAAAATACTAGTAATTTTTGTCATCTCAAGTAATCCAAATACATGGCCTTGTTTCCCATTGTACTTCTTAGAAGGCCCTCTAAATATTACTCTTTATATAGAAAAAGATTATTTACCTTCATTCTAGGACTGTTTCACTTCTGGTTCTAAGGCAAAGTCGCTGAAATCGAATGTAATTCTTCAGACGATGTTGGGTTCTCTCTCTTTTCACATTCCACCAAGCATCCTGTTTGCTTTTTGAAAATTGGTTTTTCACGGTGAAGAACATCATCAAAGTAACTCCAAAATAACTCCAAACTATTTTCTCCATAGAACATTTGCTCGGTTTAGAGCCCAGCTGTTGACAGATGTAAGTTACAATGGAAAAGTTACTGTTCTGTGATATTTACAATCTTGCATTCACATGTTATGCTCCTGTGACAGTGAAATGCTATGAACTGACATTTTATACAAAGGTTAAAAAAAAAAAATCCAGAGTGCCGCACCTGAAAGCTGATTTGTTGCTTTGCCAACACGTATGATTTCTTTCTGGAGTAATTTTCCTCTCCCATCAATCTGCCTCCTCGGTCGATACATTGGAGTCTCTCTGGAGTTCCTTTAGATCGTCTATTTGTGGGTTTCCCCCTCCTATCAAATCAAGGCAAGTTACCATCTTCAGAAACCTTCTCAGTTACCATTTGCCGCCTTTCTTCTGATTTTGAGATGCCTACAGAATTCACAAGTCCTGAAACTACTCATGGTTGCCTCAAATACTTTTCACACTACAATCCTTAATATTGTCACTGTGTAATGATTTATTTTCCAGCATTTGATTTGTGTCTGTGTGTGTGTGTGTGTGTAGGTATTTATTTTAATTCACAGTTTGACCTAAGGTAAAATTGGAGTTCCAAACTGTAGATGGAGTATTCTAAAGAAGGCAGTGTGACTTAGTAGTTAAATGTAGGACTGTGACATCAGAACATATGGATATACATTACGCTCCACTGTTTACTACTTTTGACTGCTTAAGCAAGTTACCTTTTCTCTTAAGGCTCAATTTCCCCTTTCAAATAGTGATAATGAGAGAACCTTCTGTATAGGGTTTTGGAGAGAGTTCTTAGCACAGTGCTTGGCAGGTATGAAGTGCTCAGTAAATTTCACCTCCTACTTGTTATCTAAGTAAAGATGTACAAATGTTTAGGAAATTTCCACCTGAAATAGGAATATGATTATATTGTTTAAAAAATAACTGAGGTTTATTTACTTAGTGTACATTTATTAAATACATATTACATGGCTGTCACTGTGGATGTAAATTCAAGGTCTCTGCCTGTAAGGGATGCAGAATATAGGGGGAAACAGACAGCAAAAACAAAGAATGACAACACAGCTCTAACATATGTTGTGATGGAGACATGTCCAAGGCAGTAGAAGTAGAAAGGTGTACTTAGCCTGTGTGATGATAAGAAGGTGGCAAGGAGAAGCCCTCCTGGAGGCAGTGAGATCTAGACTGAGTCCTGGATGGTGGACGAGTAGCAGTTCACCAAGTGAAGAGAAGGTTATTCTAGGCACAGGAGTAAGAAGAATGACGTGATGTATAAAAATAATTCTAAGCAGTTAGATTATGAAAGAGAAACTGAACTTAATGTCTGGTATAAATTTGTATGACATCAAAAGATGGTTAAGGAAGCAAACAACTGATTGGACAGGTCTTAAAACCAGTTTCAGTTGCCATGGAGTTGATTCTGACTTATGGCAACCCCATGTGTTTCAGAGTAGAGCTGCACTCCAGAGGGTTTTCAGTGGCTGCAATCTTTGGGAAGAAGATCGCCAGGCCATTCTTTCGAGGCACCTCTGGGTGGATTCAAATCATCAACCTTTTGGTTAGTAGTCAAGTGCTTAACCATTTGTGCTAGCCAGAGACTCCTCGGTCTCACTTAAGCAGTGCTCTAAATATCTGGCTTAACTTCAGCCATTGGACAAAAGTTAATTTAAAAAAAAAATGACTACTAATTTTTGGGTATCTATTATATGCTAGGAGCTCTGTGGCACAGTGGTTAAGAGCTATAGCTGCTAACCAAAAGGTCAGCAGTTTGAATTCACCAGCTGCTCCTTGGAAACCCTACGGGGCAGTTCTACTCTGTTCTATAAGCCTGCTATGAGTCGGAATTGACTTGATGGCAATGGGTTTGGTTTTTTATGGATTATATGCTAATAGCTGAAGTTGTTTGCTTGAAAACTATTGTCCTCTCTATACATATGATGTTATTTTATCAGTTTTAAAGCTAAGTATGGTGAGGCATGCCATCACTACAGAAACCCTCCTGTAGAGATTGTAAGGGATGTTAGACAGAGTTGGGAAGTTGGCTTTTTTTACTCTGCCCTGGTGATCTTTATTATGAGGATTAGGGCTGCATATTAAAGAATTCCCTCCCTGATGTGACCAGACATTTATCTTGATATGCTAATGTTCCACAGCTTTAAGATTCAAAATAAAATTATTAAGAATCTATAAATTTCCTGACTGCCAACAACCAGTGTTACAACTTATTAACCACTGATAATTTTAAACTATGCAATTACTAAGTTACAAAATGTGAAATGTTACACACTTTCCTCTCTAGGTGTCATTTATTCCCTTTCAGGGAGCAGTGTAGACAGTGAACCTTCTATCAGAGCTTCTGGACTTGGGTGGTGTTACAGATGGAATTGTGTCCCCCCAAAATGTATGTCAACTTGGCTAGGCCATGATTCTCAGTATTGTGTGACTGTCATCCATTTTGTGATCTGACATGATCATTCTATGTGTTGTGAATTCTAACCTCTATGATGTTAATGAGGCAGGATTAACAGAAGTTATGTTAATGAGGCAGGACTCAATCTACAGCATTAGGTTGTACCTTAAGTAAATCTCTTTTGAGCTATAAAAGAGAGAAGCAAGCGGAGAGGAGTGGGACCTCATACCACCAAGAAAGAAGCATCAGGAGTGGAGTACATCCTTTGGACCCAGGTCCCTGCGCTGAGAAAATCCTAGATCAGGGGAAGATTGATGGCAAGGTCCTTCTCCCAGAGCCAACACAGAGAGAAAGTCTTTCCTGGGAGTTTGTGTCCTGAATTTGGACTTCTAGCCTCCTAGTCCATGAGAGAATAAATTTCTGTGTGTTAAAGTCATCCACTTATAGTATTTCTGTTATAGCAGCACTAGATGACTAAGACAGGTGGCCTCCAGAGGGAGTCAAAAGAGTTTGTTAGCCTTCCACATGGAGTCCCTGGCTGGCACAAATGGTTAAGTGCTTGGCCACTAACTGAAATGCTGACATTTCAAAGCTACCCAGAGATACCTCAGAAGAAAGCCTGGCAATCTACTTCCGAAAGATCACAGCCGTTGAAAAAGCCTATGGAGCACAGTTCTACTCTGAAACATATGGGGTTGCCATGAGTCAGAATCAACTCTATGGCATCGAGTTAGTGAGCTAGGCTTTCACATGGAGGTCCCTAGGGAGCATTAGAAAAAGGAGACAAAGCAGTGAAGAGGTCCTTTCCCTTCCTTTAATAGTGGACCAAACCTGTTGCCACTGAGTCGATTCTGACTCCTTGAGACCCTATAGGACAGAGGAGAACTGCCCCATAGGGTTCCCAAGGAAGTGGCTGGTGGATTCAAACTGCTGACCTTTATGGTTAGCAGCTGAGCTCTTAACCACTGTGCCTCCAGGGCTCCTTAATGGTGGACAGTCATTTGGACTGTGTAAGATGCTGCATCCTTGAAGTTGGGCCTCTTTAGGGAGAATGTAGCCTCTGTAGGAAATGTAAAGAGCCTGGCTGACCATACCTGACCCCTTGTTGGAGTTGCTTCCTTTGAATACTAAAGCTCCTGTCCCTTTTGGAGGCAGCTCCCGGATGCATTGCCTGCTCTAAGTGGAAGTGAAGCCTCTTTGTGAGTGTTGACCCCCTAATGTGCATGTGCTTCCAGTGGTCACAGTGGTGTTAAGTGTTTGTGTTCTGTCTCAAAGATTTAATTGTGATGAATGGAGCTAATGAAATATTTAACCAGGTGATGCAGTTACAGATTCGACTGTCTTAACAGGATGTTCCCACATTTCTCCATCTCTCTACTATCTTATTCTACACACTGAATACACTCACAGAACCAAGACCAGTCCATTTTGATTAGTTGCCCATTTTTCTTCTGAGGCCTATTTTACCATGCCTCTTAAAGAAGAAATCTAGAAAGACGTCTAAAACAGGGATAACAAATACCTAGCTACCCATCTCTTACTCATAGAAGCCATCACCAACTGAGTATTTTACTCTTGTCTGCCCAACCGAGACTTGGCCTCAGAATCTTCTCAATCTCTACATCCAGACAGCCACTAACAAGGAAGACAGTTGGCATATGAGATGAACCTGTTGGTCATTTTCCCCCAGTGCCATGTTTTACATGCCTGAAATTGGGGAATCAAGTGAAATTGGGCAGGTGGGCTTAAATTCTTCCAAGGTTCTGAGAAGAAAAAGTTTACATTCATGTATGTGTATTCATGTATCTATCTATGTGTTTGAGAAGGATCTTTGGTGGTGCAGTGGTTAGGTGCTCAGCTGCTAACTGAAAGGTTAGTGGGTCAAACCCACCAGCTGCTCCACAGGAGAAAGATGTAGCAGTCTGCTCTTGTAAAGATTACAGCTTTGGAAACCCCGTGGCACAGTTCTATTCTGCCTTGTAGAGTCATTATGAGTTGGAATCGACTGGATGGCAATGGGGTTAAATGTATGGGAGGGATATTAGTTGATTATATACAGGCACACAGATATAACTAGGGGTGTCTGTGTGTATAGAAGTTTCATAATCTGTAATAATACATTCAATTAGTAACTTGTGGAAAGTAATGAGTTTGTAGAATTTTCCTCATTATCCATATTTATCATTTGTAACTAAGTAATGCTATTCAAAATTGGCTTTCTTGTAAAGAAACATTTTCTGTCTCTATGAAAAAATGAGCCTGCAAGCACCTGCACAGGTTTATGGCTGGGAGCTGCAAGCCTTTTCATGGAATTTTAACTTGGAGAATGTCTCACATAGATTTGGCTGTCATGCCAAAGCTAGCCAACACTTTGAGCTTTTCTTCACTTTATGGGAAATGAAAAGGTGGGTTGGGGGAAAGCTGATATATCCTGTTGGTCCATTACTGAGTAGACGTGGATGGTTCTCCCTCCTTTGCTTTTGTGTATCATCCAAAGAGTGGTGTAGAAAGCTTTTACATCACGTCAGATCATTTCACTTTGCTGAGCAGTTTTGAAGTGTTTCTGCATAGCCCTAGGTTGGTGGAGCACCTCGTTTCTAGTAAAGGTTTTCTATGCCGCCTCCATTAGATTTAGTTACCACCTGCTCAGCATGTTTTCAGACAGGAGCATCTAAACTCTTTGTCTAAGTTTTGAGTTAATTCAGCCACACTCCAGCAGATGAACAGGATAAAGATTATTTTGCTGCTGCTTCTTCATGGGAAGATAATTTTCTTCCTTTGGGAACAGTCCTGTTACTTTAATGTATCTTTTTAAAAAGTTCTTAACAGTTCCAGGAGCTTCCACCTCTCTCTTAAAATGCTTTGTAAATAGAATTGCGATCAGTGAAATAGGTCATTCCTGTGATAGAGTTTTTTTTTTTTTTGGTCTTTTGCTTTCTTTTTCATTGTTTGAACTGTATCATGTTAACAAATGAAGTTAACCAAAAGATGATTTCTCCAAAGTGTTCATTAAGAGATGCCTGAATTTCAATAGATTTTGGTAAACTGTTTTGGGAGAACCAGATTCTCCTTGGGAAAAAAAGAAAGATTTGCCAATATCTTATATTGGAAAGTGGTTTTCTATCTGACCAGTTGTCATCTCTGTTAATGAAAATTAACAGCCATCTTGAAAAGCATTTTATTGTTGGTGGTGATGGTTGGCTTCCTAGACATTTTTGGTTGAGTGTATTGTGATTCCATGTGAATTTCTAAATGTCAAAAATATTAGCTTGGAGTTGAAGACTGAGAGGCAACCATTAATATCCCTTTGTCAGGCTATGAAAAGAAGTTCTTAAGGAAGGCAGTTGGAAGGTAACCACACATTTAACATGTCTTCCCAGGCAAGTTTAATAATCACAGAAAAAAAAAAAAATTAACTCCCCTACTTACCCTACAATGTCCAGAAAAGCTGACAGCGCATTGATTTTGGGGAGACAGAGAGGGAAATGGTATTTAGGAAATCCAACCAGCTTTTATTCTTGCCCTTTGAATATGTCAGAGAATTTAGAATATACAAAGTTAGGGATTGGGAGGACAACAAACGGGGTTAAAGAAATGGCACTATAGGAATTTGAGTTCCTCTCTGATTGTGGAAACGTGGAGCCAATCACAGACCTTGCCACGGGGACTAAAAATTAGCATTTGTGTCAGACAAGTGTGGGATTTTCTTTTCTTTTCTTTGTTTTGGATTATGAAAGGCTTGTTTGTGGTCTTTGCTTGTCCCTTCAGTGTTTTTCATCTAAGTCTGAGAAGAGAGTTAATGCAAGGTGATTTTCCCCGTGTTCATCCTTATTTCCCCCCTTTCCGTTCTCTGAAAAAATACATTTGGTTGGGTTAGAAAGTGAAGTTAGTGGTAGCAGTGGCACTGCCAAAATCCTGATGGCTAAAATATCCTCTCAAAAAACATCATGAGTAATATTTATGAAAATAGAGTTTTCATTCTAAGCAAAATCACGTGGAATTTTAGAACCCTTTGGTGATAACTACGTTTGGGAGCTTGTTTTTACAATAGAATTAGATCTTATATAGGCATCCTAAAATCAGGGCATAAGCAAAAAATCTCACACCAACAACCTTCCTCTTTGAAAAATCCCCTGCATTTCAACACTCTCAGGCTCTGAATGGCACTTACCCTCTGAAATGAGCTGAGAAACAAGATTCATGTCTTCCACCTAACCCAATTCTGAGTCATACGCATTGGACAGATTATTAAATGAAGCAGCCACTGCTATTTAAAAAAAAAAAAAAATGGTCTCAGCATGTATAGTTGAACTCCTATTCATTAAATTTACATATGATATTCTGCACCCCTCTTTAGTGACACTGAAATTCCATTTTCACAGTTAGGTAACAGGAGTAATTTCTGGTTATTATGAACGCGATAGAGACTCTGCTGTCCAACAGTTAGTTGCATTCCTTAACCCACTCATCCTGACTTGTGGCTGACCCCCTAATTCCTGGGAGATTTTGGCTGCCTTTGTTCCATTTTTATCCCACCTCACCTGTCTGTCATGGGCTGTTAGTTATCAACAGGCAGCTCAAAACTGCTTATGAAGCCAAGAAGTTGATCAGTGACTGCACCAGCCATTGGGTTTGCTCTTGCTTTTGCATATCTTAGCCACATTATCTAACAGTAGGATAAATGAATATAGGTCCATTTCACAGAGATATATGAGAACATAAAAAGTGAAATACCAGTGATAATTCAGATTAAGGAAGATAGATTTGAAATCAGATGATTTAGTATGTTGCACTCATTTGCCATGTTGGCTTAGAATCTACAAACAATGGAATAACGTGGTAGATTATTAGAGTAATGGCCCCTGATGAATCATACCTCACTGTCTTCACACCCTTGTGTAGTCATTCCCACATTAACTCTAAGCTTGGTCGTGCGACTTGCTTTGGCCAATCTGACATTAGCAAATGTGACACAAGCAGAAGCTCAAACAGGACTTGTGCTTGGAGACTAGCTTTCGTGTAATGTTTCCACCATGTCTGGGCTACAGTATTAGAGACTCATGACCTAGCTGACAGCCGCCATCAACCACCAGACAAGCAAGTTCATTTCGCCAGTGAAGGATAGCTACATGAGTGACCCAAGACAAAACCAGCAATAATAATAATAAGTAAATTATAATGAGTAATAATGAGGAAATATGACTTTAAATTTTTTTTCTTTGCTTTTTTAAACTGTGCTTGACAATAAGTTTGAGCGCAGGTGTTCCAGAGCTGGTGCGGGGGATAGGTGATGTCATCAAGGAGTTTTATACCTGTAATGTCTCAGCTTGCTGTTCATGGCAAGATGACTGCCCTACCTACAGGCATCACTTCTACACTCAGGACAGAAAGAAGCCCTGAGTCACTGCATGGGAAGACAGCCGCCCTGGGGAATCAAAGGTTCTGCCTAGTACTTCACATGAGTGAGAAAAGACATGAATTATGTCAGGCCACTGAGATTTCTGAGTTTATGTGTTACTACAACAAACCATGAGTAACACAGCTTCCTCCTTCATAGTCATGCCTCCTAAAGTTGTAAGGTAATGTGAATTAAGATCCAGGATGTTTTGCTCATGATTCTGCTCCTATCCCACTAATTAGGAAAGCAGGATTTCTCACATATCCCTAGAAGATTTCTGTGTTTCATTGGGCAGGAATGTATCATCCAACCACTTGTAGCTGCGGGGTGGCTGGGGAGGAAAGTATTTAGGTTTTTCAGCCCCTTTTGTGGAGGCAGCATGGGAGGAAGATGCGACAGTTTGTTCCCATAAAGATTTACAGCCTTGGAAACCCTATGGGGCAGTTGTACTATGTCTTACAGGGTTGTTATGACTTGGGATCGACTCGATGGCAATGGGTTTGGTTTTCTTGGTGAGTGGAGACAGAGACATAGTTTTGGGAATGGCTACTGTGTTAGCTAGCCAACAGTATCAGATATATGTCCTTTCTTGTCATATTGCTTTTATTTCAGTATTACAAGAAACTCTAGAAGAGGAACCCAGATAAACCTGGATTTGAATCTATTTACTAGATAACACCCGTTGAGCCTCAGTTTCTTTATCTGTAAAAGGTGAAGCAATACTGGGTAGTTCAACAATGAGTTTTGAATATTATAATATCAATAATCATACAGAGACATGGTATTAAGTAGATCTGAGAATTTAGGAAAATGTTCTTTTTGCCAGTTTTGTGATATATAAGGCAATTTGGCTTTGGATGTTCAAACAGGTACACAATAGCTTTCCTTTAATCTTACCTTAAAATATCTCTGACAGACAAATTGGATCCTTGATCCTGAATCTGTTCTAACTTTTTATCAAACTTGTTTAGAGATGGGAAAGGTAAATAATGTCCCCCCACCCCCGCCACCAATCTGGTGTGTAAATTTAGAAGGTTTGAAGTTTATGTTGGAGAGATAAGAGTTGTGGTTATGAATAATTTAGAATACAAATTATGAGATAAGACTTCGGGAGCAGACGGACACAGAAGCTCCCCTGACATATATCTATTTCTCCTGATCAGTTTCCTTTCAATACCCTACTCCTCATCTTTGGCCAGTTGACATTACTGGACTCCTTCGACATTACAGGTGACAAATCACCAATAAAATCCCTGAAGATTCTTGAGCCAAACATCCTGGGTCTTAGTTTACATTACCTTACAACTTTAGGTGTCATGACTATGCAGGAGGAAACTGTGTTACTCACGGTTTGTTGTAGTAGCACATAAACTCTGCAATTTCAGTGGCTTGACATAATTCATATCTCTTCTCACTCATGTAAAGTACTAGGCAGAGCCACTGATTCCCCAGAGCAGCTCTCTTTTCCCATGCAGTGACTCAGGGCTTCAGGCAACTTCCATCTTGTAGTAGAACCATCTCAGGATGGTCATAGTAAGTCGGTGGTAAGAGATAGAGGAGGCACGTTGGCTTTCATGAGCTTGGCCTAGAAGTGACATTCATTACTTCTGATCCCCCTCTACTCTACAGAACTGTCACACAGCCCAATGTAACTGCAAAGGGAGAAGGGACTGGGAATTATGTGGATATTTGTTAAGCATTAATTGTCTTTGTCACAGAAAAAAACTGGTTGCTTAGTAATTGTAGCTTTGAGGATTAAATTAGATGAGGTAATATTTGTATAATACCCAGCAGAATACCTGGCTTTGTCAAGGCTGGAACCTTGTATGTTTTTTGTTCGTTTCTATATGCCCAACACTGGGCAGAGTATTTGGCAAATAGGAGGGACTATAAAATTAATGAATGAATGATAGAATGACTGACTGAATAAGTGAATGAACAGACAGTGCTAACTTCCTTTATTTCAACAATGTAGTGTTATCTTTGAGTGTAGAAAATAAAACTTATATTTCTGCGTCTTCGTAGTTTAGAAAAATGCTCAGCACATAGTATGCGTTCAATAAATATTTGTTGATGATGAAGTTGATGATAAACAAGGCTAATAGTTAACAGTCTAACTGTGACTGTCCTGAGTAGTTTTCTTGTCCTTCTACCAGAAGGGTTAAATTTTTACATAGAAAGAATTGCGTCCTCCTATGGCATTTTGATTTATGTATATTTTAGAAGTAGAATCTTGAAAAACATTCTTCAGGTTTGAAATACCAAGACGAATGTTCACCATGTGCTGCATGAAGCTTAAGGCATTTAATATAACTGCACTGTGTTTAGCACATTGCTTTTCTTTTCTAAACAACGTAAATTTGCTGAGCTGGGCCTTCGAGAGCTATGATTTGTTGACATGGATTCAACATGATCCCAGCCTGCATAGTAAGAATGTTTTCATTCTTGCACCAACTTTGATTCCTTCGCCAGCTCTCATGGAACATGCTTTATGATACTGGCAATCTACTGCATATTAGCTATCCCATTTCTTCTAATTTCCAGGGAGAGACATTAATTATTTTTCTTTGTACTTGTGAGAGTCATATACATGAAATTACTAGTGAACAGCTGTAGATTGTTTCCCTGAGGCATTTTAAATTGGAGTGGTATCAAGGATTTCTGAAAGTTAGAGACCAGGTCTAAGTGGCTCTCTCTCTGTTTGTCAGAGCTTGATAGTTCACCCAGTTGCAGCAAACGCAAGTAGAACGAAGTGCTTAATTTCCATGAAGACGTGCCAGACACCTTTCCATTTTTACTTACAAGGAGTGCTGTCTTAAATGGAAACTCTAGGTAGTTGTGGAAATCTGCATGTTTGGATTTGCAACACTGAGAACATGAGCTGGAGAAAATATTAGAATCTAAGCACTTGGTACCGATGCCAGAGAGTCTGACCGTCCACCCAGGCAGATGAAGAAATGACCTGGGTTGTATAAACAAAGAGTTCTCAGGGTTGCCACAAAATTGTGTTGCAAAGTTTGGGACTTGTTTGTTGATTTTTGATGCAGAACGCAATGGAACGTGAATCAAGAATTAGTATGCCTGAAGGGTATTCCCTCTTCTTTCGCTCTGTTGCATCACGGTAGAAGTAACTGAGTATTTTCCTAGTCCTAAATTATTTATAAGGATCCCAGGTGGTGCAAATGGTTAAATGCTTTGGTGGTAACTAAAAGGTTAGTGGTTGAACCCACCAAGGGCTTCACAGGAGAAAAGCCTTGGCGATCTACTCCCTTAAAGATTACAGCCTAGAAAACCCTATGGGGCTGTTCTACTCTGTCACATAGGATTGCTCTGAGTCACAATCAACTCAGTGGCACCCAACAACATCAACAACAACAAGTAATTTATGCATTATTTCAACAAAGAATTATAGAGTCCCCTTCCATGTGTTAGGTGCTCAAAGAGAGTGATGAATAGACTGACATGGTCCTAATCCTTTTAGAGTTTATAGTGTGCACCCTGCATAAATAATATAAAAATCAACATACAATTACAAATGGTAAGCACTTTTAAAATATAATACTAGGAACACAATGTTAGCTTGGGCGTTAAAGCAAGTCCTGTCTGAGGCAGTAATATTTAAGCATCACTTGAAGGATGAATAAAAGTTAACCTTGCAAAGAGAAGAAGAAAGGGTATTTCAGGGAAGGGGAACAACATAGACAAAGTTACTGAGGAGGCAAAGAATGTGGAGCTTTCGAAATATAACGGAGCTGAGTTCGCAGAGGAAATGGAAAATGACTGGTCTGAGAGATAGGAGAACAGCCAGGAGAATTTGTTGTCACAAAAGTCAAGAGAAAGTGTGGGCACATAAGGTCAAGCAAGTTTAAGATTAAAAAAATAAATAAGTAAAAGTTCATTGGTTTGAAACTGTTAGTGACCTTTCATTTTTGATATCAGCATTAACACAAGGGTTATTTTCAATAGTGTTTTTAAAATTTCAAGTGTGTTTTTTCTCATCGAGAGCGAAGTCCTAAAGTTTGTATGGAATGAAGTGTCTTTGTAGTGGGTTGATTGATTAATTAATGGACAAAGAGAAAGTGGCCATTGCTTGCATAGATAATACCTTATGAGCAGCTTTCATGTGGAGAGGAGGAGAAAGAGAACAGCAGCTAGAAAGAGAGGTGGCACTCAGGGTAGCGTGGGCGATTTTTGTTTTTTTAAGTTGCGACCTAGTAGAACAAGTTAAAGTGCTGATTTCAGAGAACTAGTAGAGAGAGCCCTGGTGGCGCAGTGGTTAAGAGCTCAGCTGCTAACCAAAGGTGAGCAGTTTGAATCCAAGAGCTGCTTTTTGGAAATCTTATGGGGCAGTTCTACTCTGTCCCGTAGGGTCACTCTGAGTTGGAATTGACTCGATGGCAACGGGTTTTTTGTTTTTGTTTTTTTTTTCAGTTGAAAGAGAAAGGCTGAAAATGCCAGTGGGAGCAGATAACTGAGGTGGCAAAAGGGATAGAATTTGGGCACCGTAGAGCGACTGGCCTTTTCTAGAACGGGCCTGACTTTCTCCAAGATTTCTGGAAGGAAAAAGGAAAAGATGAGTAGCAAGGAAATAGATTATAGATTTGATAGCAATACTGAGTATATTATTTAAGAAATATGAAGCAAGAAATCAGTGTGGAGCTGAGAGAAGACGTGTGGTGGGAAGAAGAAAGTTAAAGTATTTGAAGGCAGTGGAGGATGCTGGGGAGAGTGAACTTGTCAGAGAAAGAGTGTTAAGAATGTCAAGCAGTTGGGTGGTCATTTTAACTGGCCATTTGAGTTTATAGTGGTACCAACAACTTAGAATCGAGTTTCAGTGGGCCTGGACTCAAATGATAGTAGTATATGTAGCGTTTATCTCTCAAATATCTTGGTATGAAGTTCAAACCAGTAAACTAGTTGCCATCTTGTCAACTCCAACTCATGGCTACCTTATGTGTGTCCGAGTAGAGCTGTGCTCCGTAGGGTTTTCAATGGCTGATATTCGGAAGTAGATCTCTAGGCCTTTCTTTTGAGGAACCTCTGGGTGGACTCAGCCTCCAACCTTTCAGTTAGCAGCCGAGTGTATTAACCATTTTGGCCGCTCGGGTATTAATTCCAGGGTTGGTAAAATGTCTCTGCAATTATCAGGGACACAGACTCCTTCTATTTTGGTACTCTGTCTTCTCCATCACTCGACTTCCATTTTATGGTCCAATATGGTGTTCCATTCCAGCCAGCAGGAAGGGAAAAAGGGACAAAAAGAGTACATCCATTACCCTTTTATGATTGTTGTCACAGAGTGGGAGGATTGGATTAGTGACTTAGGAGGCTGAGCAGTTTCAGGTCTTGGTAAAGTCCAGGATCTTATTGTGGGAATGGGTGGCTAAGGTGACGTGAGAGCAGGTCATCTGAGATGTGGAAGTCAAGGATCAAGGAAGCCATATTAGATGGGTCATTCTCATGGACTATAATATCCAGATTGATAGCATAATCTGAGGAATAAAGAGAGAGAGATATCCAGTGCCTGACTTGTTACTGAATGAAGAGGAAGAAGCATAAAGACAGTACAAAGGAACAGGAGGATTGGGAATATTTTCAAGATAGTGAATATAGCAATCATCTATGAATGCTAAGCTGGATAAAGAGGCAAATGATGGTAGGAGGAGCTTGATTGTTGGGAAGAAGGATATGGTATCAGTGAACTGGGGGTATTGAGAAGGTGGCATACAAGAACAAATGACTTGGGAAATAGAGAGTCGTGATCCCTTTCAAAAGAAGCCTAGCTTTTGTTGTAAACAAATGGGAGATGGTTGTTATCCAACATGGTACCCCAGTAATTACTTCTTCATACTCAGGTTGTTGATGTTCTCAATGTTTTTCTAAGAAATAAATGGATAATAAAATTTTATTTTGAGATACTTGCATAAACATTAGTTGACTGACCAAACAGCAAAATTTGAATTTTTTGGATACATAATCCTATGTCCTAATCATGTAATTTTTTTTAATTATTATTATTTTTTTAAATATCTTATTGTACTTCAGGTGAAAGCTTACAGAACAAACAGTTTCTCATGTAACAGTAGTACACATGCTGTTTTATGATTTTGGTTAACAACCCCACAACATTTTAACCCTCTAAATTCTCAGCTTTTTGTTTTTTTTTTTTTTTGGTGAAAATACACATAGCCAAAGATACACCATTTCAAAACTTTTTACATACACATTTAAGTGACATTGACTGCGCTCTTCTAATTGTGCTGTTATTCTCACTAAAGATGAAGGCTTACAGGACAAAATAGCCTCCCATTTAACAGTTACTACAAATGTTGCCCTATAACAATGGTTAACAATCTCACAACACATCAACAGTATCCTCACTCAACCTTGTGTTCCCTATCATCAGTTTCCTACTCCCCTTCTGCCTTCTGGCCCTTGTCACTGGACTCCTGTACCTCGTTAGTCTCATTTGGTTTTACAGGGCTGTCCACTCCCAGGCTGAACGGTGAACCTCGAAGGTAACTTCACCACTGAGCTAAAAGGGTGTCTGGGGGCCATACTCTTGGGGTTTCTCCAGTCTCCTTTAGGCCAGTAAATCTGGTCTTCTTTTTTGTGAGTTAGAATTATGCTCTACATCCTTCTCCAGCTCTTTCCAGAACCCTCTGTTCTAATCACGTAATTTTTGATGATTTTTAAAATTTGGGAATCTAAACCTAGTTCTGGTTATCCTCCCAAAAATGGCCTTTATTTTGCTTTAGTGTATTATTTAAATTATAAAATAATGTATGCACCAAGTATAAAAATATAACATAGAAAGTTATAAAATGAAAACATCAAAAATTCTTTCTCTCCTTGTGCTTTCCACTCCTGGTGCCACTCCTTAGAGGCAATTGTGTTCAAAATTTTCCAGCCTCTCCTTGGTGGTTAATCTAATAATTTCAAATATGGTACTAATTCCTGTGGTTTTTTTTTGTTGTTGTTGTTGTTGCTTTATCACATTTATATAGTATTTGTTTGATAAATTAGGAAATTATCACAGTTATCATTATGACATCCTCCTTTACTTCCTCTACCTCCTTATTCTGTTAGTAATGTTATTGTTATTATTTACATAACCCTTTGTCCATAAACTTTGGACAGTGTTAGTAAGTAATACAAGGAAGTTAGTCTACTTCTCGAACTCTATTTTTCACCTCCCTTTCTTAACATGTAAAGATTTACGTCTTTTACGTCCTGTTCTATCATTTTAATTAGCTCTAAACTGTTTTATTCATAAGTTGATACTAAATTTTGAAAATTCTATAAGTAGAATTTACAGTATTATAATTATATTAATATTATTCACTTTAGGATCAAAATGAAAAATATAATGTCTCTAAACCCATGCTGAATTTAGAAGACTATGTGGAAGGCATAGGTAAAGTGTATTCTTTTTTCTTGCACTCTATCTGTTACTAAAAATCATGATATTTTTTCGTCCCCCTTCGTATTTGGAACAGACTCGTCTTTACAGATTTTTACTCAATGTCTAATAATCGAATAATCTTGTTTTGGTAGTTGATGGAGAACGCCTTCGTCTTATTATCACATCATCCATACAACGGAGTTTCTGTTCTTCTTGAAGACATTTTTACACAATCCTCCAACTTCTTGTTCTGTTTCAGTGTTTACTTTTAAGGGCTCTAACTTGCCTGGCATTCTTTGATTTTTGTTGCCGTTGGTTTTCATTTCATTTCTAAAATCACTCCATGGTTTCTAAGATAGCATGATTTCTCTCTCTTAGGTAACTCTCTGTTTGCTGGAGTAGATTTTTTAGTGGTTTTTACTTATTTATTTATTTTTAGAAAGAAGATATGGAAAGTACATTTTTACAATTCCTCCATGTCACTCTTGATTGATACTTGTTATATCTCCATTTTTTCCTACCATGCTATTTTAGCGATGACAATTTTGATACCACTTTGATTTTTATTCCTTTGTAGATAACATGCTTTTTCTTTTGGGAAGATTTGGGACTTTTTTTCATGGACTGTTGAAAGCTCACCAAAATGAGTATGTGTGAATACCTTTTCTTTGGCTCTGAAGACTTGAGTCCTTCTTTAGCTTAGATAAGTTTTCTTATATTTGTTTACTTCATCTCCCCCTTGTCTTTGTTCTGTCCTCCTATAACAATTTTTAGATTTTTTTTTTTTGGACATTCTGAATGTATCCTCTATGTCTCTTAACTTTCCTCTAATATCTCTTCATCTTTTTTGTACCATGCTCTCGGAGTTTTTCTTTATCTTATCTCTAATTAATTTGTCCTGTATCTATGTGTGTTCTGTTGTTCAGTCTCTCTATCCAACGTTTTATTTTGCAATAATGTTATTGATTTCCAAGATCTCTTTCCAAGCTCCTTTTTATAGCTGCCTGTCTTTTTATAGATCCTCTATTTTTTTTTTTTTCCCAAATTTCTCTGAGGAAAATAAATAGCATATCTTAAAAAGCACTTCCATTTTCTGCCATTATTTTTGTGTCCTTTGGGCAATTGTTTCTTTTGTTCACGTTCATCTTTCTCTTTGAAGTTGTGAATATTCTCAAAAACTAAATGAACCTTGGTTGATTATTGATAATTACAAATGAATAACTATATTGATCAGTGTAGGTAGCTGGCCTGGATTTCTTTTATGATCACGGAGCTGATGTCCCAAAAGTCTTACACTCTGAAAGGGAAACCTAATTCTGTTTAAAGATAAGAACACTGTCAATGTATACAAGTCCCTTTAGAGAATGTGGGCAGGGATTATATAGACAAGCCCAGGGCCACCATAATTACCCAACTAAAGAATCTTTTACCTTAGTTGCAAAAGAAAGAATCCACTCCAATTTGTTTAATCAGGAAGAAATTTATTTAGAGATATTAATAACCCAATAGTTGAGAGGGCTGGAGGATCAATCTCTAGAAGAAGCTGTGAGAAAAAACAATTGCCATAACCTCATTGAGAACTGACCTAATTAGACAGCTGATGCTTTATGTAGCTTATGTCCAGATCAAAGTCTTGTATGGATACAACTGATTGGGGCAACAAAAGTCACATATTTGCATCCTAGTTGCAAGGGAGGTTGGAAAATTAGGGCTTTAAAAATTCTGTTTTGAGAGACAGTATTCACAATATGGTGGACCATCAAAAGAAGAGAGACTGCTTCAAAGATTCAGAGCAGTCACAAATTCAAATATCCCCCACCTGAAGAAATGTGCTTTAGTCTATTTCCATCCCCTGGTCCAGCTGTCTTTCCTTTTCACCCTAGTGATTCAGTGACTTCACAATTTCTCTGCACCTCTCTCTAGTCCAAAATGCACACTAATAGTCCTTTTGCAGATAAATCTTTCTCATTAGAAAGCCCTATATGAAGCTTGAGATGGGATTCATTGTAGCAGCCAACCAAACAATATGAAATTGAAAGAGCTGAGCAGCCCAAGGTGTGCACTGTAAATCCTTTAATTACTTAATTCCCACCCCCAGCCCACTTGTACTTCCTGTACCTGCTAACTCCAAACTTAGAGGCTCTCGAAATTCCACCAGGAAGCAGTATGCCCACCTTCATTGCAGCCTCCGCTGAATATTTTCTCTAAACTGGTTTATGCATCAATAAGACCCATCTATCCGCTCTCATTGAATTTGGAAAATGTCTCGCTTACTCATGACATCTTCTTTCTTTTTCCTGTGCTATTAGGAGTAGATTATTTTTACATATCTGCTGCCATCTCACTGGGAACTTGGAAGGAACTGGAGGTAAATGTGGGTGTTAAGGCAATTGTTTTATTACAAACTTTAGTCATTATTTTAGGAAAAGCAAAGCAAATCTCCTACCTAGTGCTCCTCTCTGCCCTCTGCCTCATGTTTGCCTCCACATTGTCTATAGCTGGGGTAGGCAAACTTTTTCTATAAAAGGTCAGATAGTAAATATTTTAGGCTTTATGGGCCTAAAATGGTCTCTGTTACACAACTATTCAACTCTGCTATCATGCTACTAAAGCAGTCATAGACAATATATAAAGCCATGGGCATGAATGTGTTTCAATAAAACTTTATTTACAAAACCAGGTAGTGGGACAGATTTGACCAACACACCATAGTTTTTCTACCCCTGCTCTACATGAAAGGTCTTAAGGGAAAATATACTGATAGTCGCAGCACTAGAAACGGAATGAAGTATTTGAGGATGCATCTAATGTGTACTGGGTAGCTTGCTGAAAGTCTCAATCTCTCATTGTCCATTGGTATTGAAGAGATTTTATGGGAAAAATATAGGTTTAAGAACACACCATCCCACCTAGAAATTATTTTGTTTCATTCTTTCCTTGTGTCAACGAATGAAATAATTTCTAACAGGTGCCTTTGTGATTTTTTTTTTTTTTATTGTACTTCAGGTGAAGGCTTACAGAACAGTTTCTCATGAAACAGTACTACACATGTTGTTTTATGACACTGGATAACAACCCCACAATATATCAACCCTCTAACTTCTCAACCTTTTTTTTTTTTGGTGAAACTACACATAGCGAAAGATACACCATTTCAAAAATTTCTACATACACAGTTCAGTGACATTGACTATGCTCTTCCAGTTGTGCTGTTATTCTCACTTAAGATGAAGGCTTACAGAACAAAATAGTTTCTCATTTAACAGTTACTACACATGTTGCCCTATGACAATGGTTAACAATCTCACAATACATCAACAATATCCTTACGCAACCTTGGGTTCCCTATCACCAGCTTCCTTGTCCCCTTCTGCCTTCTGGCCCTTGTCACTGGACTCCTGTTCCTCGTTAGTCTTGTTTGGTTTTACTGGGCTGTCCACTCCCAGGCTGAACGGTGAACCTCGGAGGTAACTTCACCACTGAGCTAAAAGGGTGTCTGGGGGCCATACTCTTGGGGTTTCTCCAGTCTCCTTTAGGCCAGTAAATCTGGTATTTTTTTTGTGAGTTAGAATTATGCTCTACATCCTTCTCCAGCTCTGTCCAGAACCCTCTGTTGTGATCCTGGTCAGAGCAGTCAGCGGTGGTAGCCGGGCACCATCTAGCTGTACTGGACTCAGTCTGGTGGAGGCCTTGGTAGCTGTGGACAATTAGTCCTTCGGACCAATCTTTTCCTTGTATCCTGTTCTCTTCATTCTCCCTTGCTCCAGAAGGGATGAGACCAGTGGAGTATCTTAGATGGCCGCTCACAGGCTTTTAAGACCCCAGACACTACTCACCAAGGTAGAATGTAGAGCATTGCCTTTATAAGCTGTGTTATGCCAATTGAGCTAGATGTTCCCTGAGACCATGGTCCCCACAGCCCTCCGCCCAGCAGTTCTGTCCCTCAGGGAGTTTGGATGTGTCTATGGGGCCTCCATGACCTTTCCTTGTACAAGTTGTGCTAGTTTCCCCTGTATTGTGTACTGTCTCACCCTTCACCCAAGATACCGCTTATCTATTGCCTATTTAGTATTTCCCCCCCACCCCTCCCATCCCTGGTAAACAACAAAGATTGTTACAATTTGTGTGTGAACTTTTCCATGGGTTTTTACAATAGAGGTCTCATACAATATTTGTCCTTTTGTGATTGACTTATTTCACTCAGCATAATGTCCTCCAGTTTCATCCATATTATGAGATGGTTCACAGATTCATTGTTGTTCTTTCACGTTACATAGTACTCCATTGTGTGTATGTAGCATAGTTTGTTTATTCATTCATCTGTTGATGGGCATCTTGGATGTTTCCATCGTTTTGCTATTGTGAACAATGCTGCCGTGAACACATGTGTGCATATGTCTATTCGAGTGATGACTCTTATTTCTCTAGGATATACTCCTAGGAGTGGAATTGCTGGATCGAATGGTATGTCTATCTCTAGCTTTCTGAGGGAGCGCCATATCATTTTCCAAAATGGTTGTATCATTTTGCATTCCCACCAGCAGTTCATAAGGTTTCTGATCTCCCCACAACCCCTCCAACATTTGTTATTTCCAGCGTTTTTGATTCGTGCCAGTAATGCCGGGGTGAGATGGTATCTCATTGTGGTTTTAATTTGCATTTCTGGAATGGCTAGTGATCGCAAGCATTTCCTCATGTGTCTGTTGGCCATTTGAATGTCTTCTTTGGTGAAGTGTCTGTTCATTTCCTTTGCCCATTATTTAATAGGATTATTTGTCTTTTTGTTGTAGAGGTGTTGGATTTTCTTGTAGATTATGGAGATTAGACCTTTGTCTGACTTGTACTGTCCAAAAATTTTTTCCCAGTCTGTAGGTTCTCTTTTGACTCTTCTGATGAAGTCTTTTGAAGAGGATAGGTGTTTGATTTTTAGAAGATCCCAGTTATCTAGTTTATCTGTTGGGTTTTGTGTGTTGATGGTTATGGTTTGTATCCTGTTAATGCCATGTATTAAGGCCTGAAGTGTTGGTCTTATTTTTTATTCTATGAACTTTATAGTTTTAGGGTTTATATTTAGGTCTTTGATCCATTTTGAAGTAGTTTTTGTATACGGTGTGAGGTATGGGTCCTGTTTCATTTTTTTGAAAATGGATATCCAGTTTTGCCAGCACCATTTGTTAAAAAGACTGTCTTTTCCCCATTTGATGGACTTTGGGCCCTTGCCAAAGATCAGGTGACCGTAGGTGGATAGATTTACATCTGGGTTCTCAATTCTGTTCCATTGGTCAATGTATCTGTCTTTGTACCAGTACCAGGCTGTTTTGACTACCGTAGCTATATAGTAGTTTCTGAGGTCAGGTAGTGTGGGTCTTCTTACTTTATTCTTCTTCATCAATACTGCTTTACTTATTCAGGGCTTCTTCCCTTTCCGTATAAAGTTTGATTAGTTTTTCCATCTCTTTAAAGAATGTTGTTGGTATTTGGATCGGGATTGGGTTGTATTTGTAAATTGCTTTGGGTAGAATTGACATTTTCACAATGTTGAGTCTGCCTATCCGTGAGCATGGTATGTTTTTCCATTTATGTAGATCCCTTTGGGTTTCATGCAGTAGTGTTTTGTAGTTTTCTTTGCATAGGTCTTTTACATCCCTGGTCAGATTTATTCCTAAGTATTTTATCTTTTAGGGGCTATTATAAACCATATTGTTTTCCTGATTTCCTCTTCATCGTTCTCCTTACTGATGTATAGGAATCCAACTGATTTTTGAATGTTTATCTTGTATCCTGCTACTCTGCTGAAACTTTCTATTAGTTCCAGTAGATTTCTCATGGAGTCTTTAGGGTTTTCTGCGTATAGTATCATATCATCTGCAAACAGGGACCGTTTAACTTCTTCATTACCAATTTGGATGCCCTTTATTTCTTTTTCTTGCCTTATTGCTCTAGCTAGAACTTCCAGCACAATGTTAAATAGGAGTGGTGATAAAGGGCATCCCTGTCTTGTTCCTGTTTTCAAGGGGAATGTTTTCAGCCTCTCTCCATTAAGAATGATGTTGGCCATTGGTTTTGCATAGATGCCCTTTATTATGTTGAGAAATTTCCCTTCTGTACCTATTTGATTGAGAGTTTTTATCAGGAATGGGTGTTGGACTTTGTCAATGCCTTTTCTGT
Organism: Dugong dugon; assembly: GCA_030035585.1. Lineage (NCBI taxonomy): Eukaryota > Metazoa > Chordata > Mammalia > Sirenia > Dugongidae > Dugong > Dugong dugon. The sequence goes on along the minus strand of CM057480.1, from coordinate 10,556,571 downwards.
GTCAATTGAGATGATCATGTGATTCTTTCCTTTTATTTATGTGGTGGGGATTACATTGATTGATTTTCTAATGTTGAACCATCCTTGCATGCCTGGTATGAATCCTACTTGGTCGAGGTGTATTATTTTTTTGATGTGATGCTGAATTCTATTGGCTAGAATTTTGTTGAGAATTTTTGCATCTATATTCATGAGAGATATTGGTCTGTGATTTTTGTTTTTTTGTGGTGTCTTTTCCTGGTTTTGGTATCAGGGTTATGCTAGCTTCATAGAATGAATTTGGAAGTGTTGTTTCCTCTTCTATGCTCTGAAATAGCTTGGGTAGTACTGGTACAAGCTCTTCTGTAAATGTTTTGTAGAATTCTCCAGTGAAGCCATCTGGGCCAGGGCTTTTTTTTGGGTTGGGAGTTTTTTTTATTACCATTTCAATCTCTTCCTTTGTTATGTGTCTGTTCAGATTTTCAACATCACTTTGTTGTAGTTTGGGTAGGCTGGGTGTTTCTAGAAATTTATCCATTTCCTCTAGATTTTCAAATTTGTTGGTGTATAGTTTTTCATAATATTCTGTTATAATCCTTTTTATTTTGGTTGGGTCTGTGGAATGTCCCCCATTTCATTTCTTATTTGGGTTATTTGCGTCCTCTCCTGTTTTTCTTTTGTCAGCCTGGCCAGTGGTTTGTCAATTTTCTGGATTCTTTCAAAGAACCAACTTTTGGTTTTGTTGATGCTTTCTATTGTTTTTCTGTTCTCTATTTCATTTATTTCTGCTCTGATCTTTACTATTTCCTTTCTTCTGGTGGTTATGGGCTTTTCTTGCTGTTCTCTTTCTACTTGTTTGAGTTCTATAGTTAATGTTTTGATTTTGTCCCTTTCTTCTTTTTTGATGTGTGCATCTATTGCTATCAATTGTCCTCTGAGGACTGCCTTTGCTGTGTCCCAAAGGTTTAGGTATGATGTGTTTTCATTCTCATTTGATTCTAGGAATTTTTTGATTCCATCTCTGATTTCTTCTATTACCCACTGATGTGTAAGCAGGGTATTATTCAGTTTCCATGTAGTTGATTCTTTTTCCTTGCTCTTTCTAGTGTTAATATCTACCTTGATGGCATTGTGGTCAGAGAAGATACTTTGAATTATCTGAACGTTTTGGATCTCGTTGAAGATTGCTCTGTGGCCTAAGATGTGGTCTATTCTGGAGAACGTTCCATGTGCATTGGAAAAGAACGTGTACTTTGCATCGGTTGGATGGAGTGTTCTATATATGTCTATGAGGTTAAGTTGGCTGATTGTGCCGTTTAGGTCTTCTGCATCTTTGCTGAGTTTCTTCTTAATTGTTCTGTCCTTTACTGAGAGTGGTGTGTTGAAGTCTCCTACTATTATTGTGGAACTGTCAGTTTCTCTTTTCAGTGTTGTTAGAGTTTGTTTTATGTATTTTGGAGCCCTGTCATTGGGTGCGTAGATATTTATTATGGTTATGTCTTCATGATGGATCGTCCCCTTAATCATTATATAGTGTCCTTCTTTGTCTTTTATGGTAGATTTTGTTTTAAAGTCTATTTTATCTGAGATTAGAATTGCCACTCCTGCTCTTTTTTGGTATTTGTTAGCTTGATATATTTTTTTCCAACCTTTGACTTTTAATAAATTCACATCTTTGTTTCTAAGGTGTGTCTCTTGTAGACAGCATATTGATGGATCCTGTTTTCTTATCCAATCTGTCAGTCTCCGTCTCTTTTTTGGGTGCATTGAGTCCATTTACATTCAGTGTAATTATTGATAGATGGAAGTTTGTTGCTGTCATTTTGTAGTGCTTTTTTTTTTGTGGTGGTGACGTTTTCTTTGTTCTTCTTACTCTCTTGGGCTGAGTTACTTTTGTTTGTGGATTTTTTTTTCCATTTCTTTTGTTTTTGTAGGTTTTGTTTTTGCTGAGACTTTATGTTTTTCCTCTTTATTTTTATGAGTTGGTTTGTTAATTTTCTTTGTGCTTACCATGAATTTTACCCTTATCTTTTTAAGTTTGAAGCAGTCTACCATTACTTGGTATCGCCTTACCTTCCTCTCCATGAGAAGGTTCTATACCTATGCCGTTTATTCCCTCTTTTATTGTTTTGATGTTGTTGTCATTTACTGAGTAACTGCTATGATTCCCTGTTGTATTTCTTTTGGTTTTGCATAGTCCTCGAGAGGTCATTTCCTAGATTGGTATCTGGCTGGTATGATTCTGCGTCCTAGGTTCTGCCTTTGAGCTGAAGCTGTTTGTCCTCAGATCGAAGAACTCCCTTTAATAATTCTTGTAAGTTTGGTTTGACTTTTGCATATTCCCTTAATTTCTGTTTATCTGGAAATGACCTAATTTCACCGTGAAATTTGAACGAGAGTTTTCCAGGATATATTATTCTTGGCTGACAACTTTTTTCTTTCAAGATTTTATATATGTCATCCTATTGCCTTCTTGCCTGCATGGTTTCTGCCAAATAATCTGAGCTTAGTCTTATTGTTTCTCCTCTGTATGTGACTTCTTGTTTTTCATGAGCTGCTCTCAGGATTCTTTGTTTGTCTTTGGTTTTGGCAAGTGTGAATATGATATGCCTTGGTGATTTTCTTTTGGGCTGTCTTTTATATGGGGTTCGTTGAGCTTCTTGGATGGCCCGCTTTTCATCTTTTATGATGTTGGGGACTTTTTCTGTCAGCAGTTCCTCAGTGATCCTTTCTGTGTTTTCTGTTTTCTCCCCCTGTTCTGGAATTCCAATCACTTACAGATTTTTGCTTTTGATTGTGTCCCACATAACTCTCAGGGTCTCTTCATTTTTCTTTGTTCTTTTTTCTGAGGTTTCCTGAAACAGAGTTGTATCCAAGTGTTTGTCTTCAATTCCACTGATCCTGTCTTCCACCGTTTCAAATCTGCTTCTCAGCCCTTCTGTGACGTCGTCATTTCTGAAATCTTGTTGTTTATCTTTTGCATTTCTAATTGTTTTTTTTTGTATAATTTCTAGTTGTGAATTTATTTTGGCATTTTGTTCCTGCATTATTTTCCTGAATTCTTCTAATTTTTTGTCTGTATTTTCCATGAATTTGTCTATTTTTTCCTCATGTTTGTCAGCTTTTTGCCTCAGTTCTTGGAGAATTCTGAGTATTAGAGATTTGAATTCCCTGTCAGGTAGTTCTAGCGCATTTTCTTCCAGAGGTGAGTCATCTGGTGTTATATTTTGGTCGCCTACTGGAACCATCCTCTCCTGTTTTTGTAAATGTTTTGTTATTGTCTGCTGTCTTCGGGGCATTCAGTAGTTATTTTTCTCGTTTATTGATTGTAGATTTGTTTGTTTCGTCCCTTTTTAAAAAAAAATATTTGACTGTGCCTGAGCAGGCAGACTGTTTATTCTTTGTTGTTTGCTCATCTGTGGGCACAATACTTTTCGCCTCCTTCTTCAACTGGCAGGGTCAGTCACTCAGATATGGTATGGCAGGGGAGGTCTAGCTGAAGAGGAGTTACTGGGACGGGTTGTTTGTGGCACTTACTACAGCCACCAGAGCGGGTCAGTAATCAGTGCAGGGCAGGTTCCAGTAGGCCGTTCCTGTGCTCCTTGGTGGTGTGATGTCAAGCGCATGGTGCAGGTGGGCAGGATGCAGCAGGGAGATTTTTATGTGTGGAGCTAAGATGGTTATGGGAGAAAGGAGAGAGGAGCAGGAGCCAAAAACATACAAACAAACAAAAAAGAATGCAAGGGGAGCTTGCCGTTGGAGTATAGAGATGAGAGACTATGAAATGGATTAAAACAGAAAGGGGAAAAGGAAGAAATGAAAAGAATGCATAAATAAAAATCAGAAAGGTTAAACAACCGCAAAGTTCCCAGGGATCCCACTGGTGCAGCTATGTGATCTGGGGAAGTCGCTCTCAGGTGTTGCAGTACAGCCTGGCTAGAAGGCCTAGAGGTATACAACGCCAGGTATTCAGGGAACAGAGAGAGAAGGAAGATATAGAAAGATGACAAACCGAGCAACGAAGAAAGAGAAAAAGGGAAAAAGAGGGAAAACAAAACAAAACAAATTAAAAAAAAAAAAAGTACAAGAAAGGCCCCCCCAAAAAACACACACACAAAAAAAAACCAACGCTAAAAGAAATGCCCTCAGCGATCCCTCTGGAAATCTGTGGAAGCCAAGGGGGAGTCTCCTTGCCATGCAGTTCCGCCTGGCCAGAAAGGGCTCCCAACTCAAGAAAAGGAAAAGAAAACAAACAATTCAAAACAAACAAACGAACAAAAGCCCTGGGATCCCACCAGCACGGCAGTCCAGACCGGCAAGTAGCTCCACACTCGAACGGAGCTCCGCAGCCCCTCAGGAAGAAGCAAAGATGGCACACAGAGCCAGGTAGTCCAGTGAAAGGAGGGGGAGCTGGCGAAATGCAAGTAAGAAATCAAAAGATGCAGAAAACAAAAGCAACACTAGCAGCCAACAAATGGCACTCAGAGAGCCAGCTAGTGCAGGCTGGTGTTTCTGGACAAGAGACTGTGTCCGCAGGAAGCAGAGGGGGCCGATTGTGGGTGAAGAAGGGTAGAGAGTGGGAAAGCATATATCACAAATTACCAGAGCTCTGCAGCCCCTCAGGAAGAAGCAAAGATGGCGCACGGAGCAAGGTACTTGAGTGAAAGGAGGGGGAGGTGGCGAGAGGGAAGGAAGAAATCAAAACAAGTGGAAAAAAGCAATACCAGCAGCTAACAAATGGCACTCACAGAGCCGGCCCATTCGGGTGTGTGGAATCCAAGCAGCCGGTGTTTCCCGGTCAAAAGATTGTGGCCGCGGGAAGGAGAGGAGGCCGAGTTGGGGTGAAGAAGGGTGGGGGGTGGGAAATTGTATATCGCAAATTACCGGTTGTTTTGTCTCCTGCGGGACTTTCCATGAGGCTACTTTCTCGTACCCCGTTTGCTGGTCTCCGATAGGAGTCCAAGATGGCAGATCTGCACTGCGTTAGCTGGTAGGGGACCTCTGCATGAATCTCTCCTCGCTCTCCATTCTCTGTCAGTTTTCTCACTCCATTTGGTGCTTGGCTGAGTTCTTTATCTCTTCATTTGATGTTTTAGAGTTTCAGGATTGTTGTATTCTCTGTTTGGCTTAGTTTTTCAGATCTTTGCTGTGGAGGGACGGCGTGGTGCTTCTGCATAGAGCGCCATTTTGCCAGAACTCTGCCTTTGCGATTTTGCTCTTCACAATGTGAAAACAGCAATTAAAAAGAACTTTCTCTGGTGTATAACACCCTGATATCAGAAATATTTCCTCGGAAATTAGTATGTTTATATGCAAAAGAGGAGAAAGGTAAAATTTCCAAAATTAATTTTAGAAAATGGGAATTATAATGTTGCACCCATACCTGGTGAATTAGCATACGTGGTGGTGAGTGCAACAAGAAAGGTTTGTCTATCATTTTCATCTAAGTTTCCACTTAAATGGGAAACCTTACCATTTGGAGGCAGGGAAAGGGTATAAATGGGGAGAGTAGCTACAATAAAAAGTATTTGAAGTCTAAATGGATCAGAAAGTTGCTGAAAACAGACTTTCCTCAGGCATTTTCTAAGGTGGATTTGTGACAGAAGCAGACTTTATTTCCCGCTTCATTTAATCCATGCAGAACTTCAAAACATTCAAAATCCCTTTAACTCAAATGTTCAGCTTGACATTTGTATATGCAAACTGGAGAGAGAAAATTCAACCCTGACGTGGTCCTGGAAAGAGCAGTGAACCTTAAGGAGCAGGGCGTTAATCCTCCAAGTGAGGGAAGAAGTTCATGAGGGCTGATTCTCTATGCTTTGTCAGTCAGTCACTGCTGTTGGTGCTCAGGTGGTGGTGGTTGTTGTTGGGTGCTACTGAGTCGATTTTGACTCATAGCTGTTGAGGAGGGTGGCTCTCCTTGGGTGCTGCTTTTATGTCTGCACTCACCGCTTCCACTGCATTGCAGTCCAATGGTTTGTACTCCCGCCCTCATCCCTCTCTCAAACATCACTGAATAACTTTCTAATGGGCAATTCCAATGGACTAAATGACGTCATCTTTCTTGACTGCTATGTGGCATGTAACCTTTTTCTTTGTAAACTAAAATCTCTGATTTCTAAATTCTTTTGTTTCTTGGTTTTTTTCCTAAATCTTTCCTTACTTTCTTTATCATTTAGAATTCTTTCTCCACTACTCCTATTTTGAAAATATTAGGGTTTTTGCCAAAATCCAGTGCTCATTGAGGGTTAGGGTTACATAGTGGTTTATGAGCACAGATTCTCAAGTCAAATAGTATGGCATCAAATCCTTGCTCTGACACTTACTTACTGTGTGATCTTGAGTAAGTCCCTTAACCCCTGTGTGTCTCAGTTTTCTCATCTTTAAAATAGGGCCAGTAATAATGTTTACTTTGTTGGGTTATATGAAGATTTACTGAGTAACATGTGTAAAGCAGTGTTCCTCAAACTTTAACATTCAGATAGATGAAATAGGAATAGTGATAAAATGCAGATTCCGATTTAGAAGTTCTGGGGTGGGGCGTGAAAATCTATATTTCTAACAAGCTTCCAGGGCTTATGGATGCTGCTTGTCTGGTGACCACGTGTGAGTAGCAAGGACAAAAAGTGCTTAAAACCATGAACGACACCATGGAAGTGTTAGCATCATCATTATCGTCATCATCGTCATTTTAGAGTCATATTTCTCTTTCCTTGAAATGTTCCCTCCTGTCAGTGATCTCACCCATGTCCTTAGGATCACCCTACAAGAATGAAGACCTTGTGGGTGTAGGGATCTTGTTTGTCTCGTTATACCTAGGTGTTCAATAAATATTTGTTATAAAGAAGGAGAAAAAAGAGAGAGGGAGGTAAGGAGAGAAGATAGAACACTGTTTCATGTGGACGACTCCCCATGTTTTTCACCAGCTCTAACGTCTCTCCAGAATTCACTCCCACGGCACCAACTGCTGCACGTCTCCATCTGGATGTCCCCAGGGATCTCAAATGCAACCCTTAAAAACTGATTTAATATCTGCTCTAGCCTTTCCCTGTTCTATCCCTCTTTTCTCCAAATCTGTGATTCTCTTCTGTGTTCTCTTTCTCTTCGGGGCACTCTCACATTTTTTTTCCCTTCTTTCTTTTGTTCCTGCCATTGTTTCTGAAAGGAAATCTCTCAGTCAATTTCCATCTGGCAAAACTGTAACTATTTGCGATGGCGCATCTCACACCTTACTTCCCTCAAGAAGCCTTCCAGTAGTCCCCAATTAGACATATATCCTGAGTATTCTGATGTCAATAATATTGTAGATGGCACCTCTCTTATGGCCTGGCCTATAGCAGTGTTACCCAACTTCACTCATTCACATGCCATCTTTATGATTTTTAACATACCCTTGTATCACTTCTATTATTATTGCATGTCACTTATATTTTATCAAAAATATATATGCATGCAGTTTGATATTATGGTATATCCACACAGTGATAAAGAATAATGATGAAGCTGTGAAACATAACATGGAGGAAGCTGGAGGTCATTATACTAAGTGAATTGAGTCAGTCACAGAAGGACAAATACTGCATAAGACCACTATTATAAGAACTCAGGAAAAGGTTTAAACGCAGAAGAAAACATTCTTTGATGGTCACGAGGGTGGGGAGGAAGGGTGAGGGTTATTTACTAACTATATAGTAAATAAGAATTATCTTAGGTGAAGGGAAGGACAGCACACACTACAGGGGAAATCAGCACAACTGGACTAAACCAAAACTAAAAAGTTTCCTCAATACAATCAAACACTTCGAGGGACAGAGTAGCAGGGGTATAGGGGTCTGGGGACCATGGTTTCAGGGGACATCTAAGTCAGTTGGCGTAACAAAGCTTAGTAAGAAAATGTTCTGCATCCTACTTTGGTGAGTGGCATCTGGGGTCTTAAAAGCTTGCAAGCGGTCATCTAAGATGCATCAATTGGCCCCAACCACCTGGAGTAAAGGAACATGAAGAACACCAAAGACACAAGGAAAGTATTAGCCCAAGAGACAGAAAGGGCCACATAAGGCAGAGACTTCATCAGCCTGATACCAAAAGAACTAGATGGTGCCCAGCTACCACCAATGACCACCCTGACAGAGAATACAACAGAGAGTCCCTGATGGATCAGGAGAAAGGTGGGGTGCACAACTCAAATTCTAGTAAGAAGACCAGACTTAATGGTCTGAGACTGGAGGAACCCCGGAAAGCATGGCCCCGGACTCTTTGTCACCCCAGAGCTAAAACAATTTCCGAGGCCAAGTCTTCAGACAGGGATTGGACTGGACTGTGGGACATAAAGTGATACTCGTGAGGAGTGTGCCTCTTAGCTCAAGTAGATACAAGAGACTAAACGGGCAGCTTCTGTCTGGAGGTGAGATGGGAAGGCAGAGAGGGTTAGGAACTGGGTGAATGGACATGGGGAATCAGGGGTGGAAAGGAGGAGTGTACTGTCACAGTATGGGGAGAGCAATTAGGGTCACATAACAATGTATATATAAATTTTTCTATGGGAGACTAACTTGAAATGTAAACTTCATTTAAACTACAACTATATATATATATATATGCATGTAGTTTAAACAGACAAAAGTTCTAAAAGTCTGTAGATAATCTCTGAAACTGAAAAAAAGCAGCAGCAATAGAAAAATAATAGTCCTTTCCATCCTGCCTGTATCATACAGGGACCCACTTTTTCTCCTCCAATATAGATATATCATGATTTGGATTAGATCTATATTTAGTGTTTACATTAGTTTGACAGATGAATCAATAACATACCTTTCTTTTTATGTATAATTTTTGCTTTCCCCCAGGCTAATCATTGTGAGATGTTTTTTCCTCCACTTCCTGAATAATCTATGTATTTGTCACTAATTGAATCCCAAAGTCACCAAGTTAGATACTCTCTTCTCAGTGTATTTAAACCCATTGGGCTCTATATCAGTTTCACTTTGTTAAAGACATTTCTCCCAGAAATTTCCTTCCACTTCATTCTATACTTCCAGGTTTTTATTGAGAGATATTATTATGGGATCTTCCTTCACCACCATTTTGAGGATTTCCTTTACGTCTGTCTAATGTCGGATCCTTTGTTTCTAGAATCATGGGCCTTTCCCTTTTTTGGGTTACTTCCTTGTTTTGTGGAGTAAAATGTCTACTATCTTTGTGATAAAGTGTACAGGTAAGGTAAATTTTTTGCAACCATGCATATCTGAAAATGTTTTGTTTTTTCCTATATCACACTTGATTGATAGTTTGGTTGGATATAAAATTCTAGGTTGCAAATAATTTATCTTTAGAATTTTGCAAGCACTGCTCCATTGTATTCTGACTTCCAATACATCTATTAAGAAATCTGATGCTATTTTGATTGTTGGTATTTCATATGATTTTTCTTTTCCTCTGTGTCAAATTTTAGGATTTTGATTTTTTTTTTTTTTTAATTTACGTTATTATTAAATGGTGGCATAGTAGTTAAGATTTCGGCGGCTAACCAAAAGGTCGGGCAGTTCAAATCCACCAGGTGCTCCTTGGAAACCCTGTGGGGCAATTCTACTCTGTCCTATAGGGTCACTATGAGTTGGAATTGACTTGACGACAATGGGTTTGGTTTTTTTGGTTTATTAAATGTTGTCTTGATGAAGATTTGTTTTCCTGTGTTGTTCTGGAAAATCAATGGGCCTTTAAATTTGGAGATTATGAGTTCTTTATTCCTGAATATATTTCTGTATTTTGTTGTTGTCATTGGTATTTCACTTCTGTCCTACTTTAACTCAGCTTTTCTCTTTGGAATGTCTATTATTCCAATGTTCCATCTTTTGGATTAGTTCCCTAAAATGTCTTAGATTTTCTTTCCTATTTTCATTTTTTTCCATCTTTGCTCCATTTTCTGAGACAGTTCCTAATCTTTATCTTTTAACTTTTCTATTGAAGTTTTAATTTCTACTGACATATCTTTTAATTTTCAAAAACTCCTCTTTGTTCTTTGAATGTTCTCTTTATATGATGATTGTCTTGATTCATGAATAAAATATTTCCTTTACTCTATTTGAGAATGTTAATGATACTTTTGATACTTCTTCATGCATCATTTGTATTTCCCCCAAAATTTCTTTTTTCTGTGTGATTTATTCCCCCTCAAATATCTGGCAAGCCTTCCCTACTGCTCAGGCTTAACAATGTGATAGCATGAAGCTGACTGGAAATTCTTATATGCAGATGGTGATTTTCAAATGTGAATTAGCCAGCCTCTTTTATTGGTGTTATAAAAACAGTCATATTAAGCTAATAATAAAAATTGATTGAAGTTTATTGAATATATAATTTGCAAATCGGGGTAACATTTTGACTAGAGAGTCAAAAATGTTCCAAAGATGAGAATTTCCAGAGATTCTTATACCACCTCTTACAGGCATTGTTATAGAAGCAGCCAAGGAACAGTGTTTACATAATAACATAAAACACAGCTTCCAGTCTGACCCTGGAGTTGTTTTCTGAAGCTAACTGAATTCTTGAGAAGATCACAATGCCCAAGGCAAAACGGTCTTACTAATTAGCAAGATTATTTTTAGACTTAAAGAGGACTTTAGGAAACCGGTTTTCTCAAGGCTCAAAGTTTGAAAGATCTCAAAGGCACTGGCCTGGGTTGGTCACACCAACTCCATGCACTCCAGAAATCTGGATTCTAGGAGAATTAAACCGGTTTCTCATTGGGGAATTCTTAAAATCATTACCTTTAAGTCTTATCTCCTGGAATGATCAGAATCACCAGAGAAGAATTTTCCGGTCTTTTGCAGTCTCTACATTTGATGTAAGTTTTTACTTATTCCCTGTTTTTGCTAACATACCTCTGCTCCTAGCTCTACCTTTTTGTTCACTTGCTTATAGACCAATTTTCGGGCACTAACCTTTCAGTCTTTTACAGTGAGTGGGTAGTGGCTGTCGTCTGACAATGCAAAGTGGAAAAAGGAATCTGGGCATCAGAAGTTAGTCTTAAAAAAAACTTAAAATTAACTCTAGTTTTTCTCCACCATCACTCCCCCTGCTATTGTTTCTGTTAAGTGCCGTCAGGTTGGTTCTGACTCATAGCAACCCTATGTACAACGTAACAAAACACTGCCCAGTCCTGCACCATCGTCATAATCGTTGCTATGTTTGAGCTGGTTGTTGCAGCCACTGTGTCAGTCCACGTCACTGAGGATCCTCCTCTTTTTCACTGACCCTCTACTTTCCCAAGCGTGATGTCCTTCTCCAGGGACTTGTCCCTCCTGATAACCTGCCCAGAATAAGTGAGACAAAGTCTCACCATCCTCGCTTCTGCAAAAGACTTCTTTAGAGTATTAAAAAAGCAAAGATGTCACTTTGAGGACTAAGGTGTGCCTGCCCCAAGCCATGGTATTTTCAATATTCTCATATGCATGGGAAAGCTGGACAATACATAAGGAAGGCCGAAGAAGAATTGATGCCTTTGAATTATGGTGTTGGCAAAAAATATTGAATATACCATGGACTGCCAGCAGAATGAACAAATCTGCCTCCCTTTTCTAGAAGTTCCCATATTACTAGTGCACGAGACTGTGAGAATTCCGTAGTGAGTTGTTTCTTAGCTTTTCCAACGCTGCTTTCAGATTCAGGATTCCCAGGATTGGGTGAACAAGTTTCCCTTAGGCATTCTGATTTCAAACTCTCAAAACTATGTTGCTGCTGTCTCCTTTTCATTTCCCTTTGTCCTTGTAGATTTCTGTCTTTTAAAACATCTCTCTACTGTCATGATAGTGAACCTTCAGAAGGAATTCATCTAAATAAATTTGTCTAATTCTCCCCTCAAACCCAAAACCCACTGCCATCGAGTTGATTACAACTCATAGTGACCCCATAGGATTTCTGAGGCTGTAAATCTCTATGGAAGCAGACTGCCACATCTGTCTCCTGCGGAACCATTGGTGGTTTCAAACTGCCAAACTTTCAGTTAGCAGTTGATCACTTTAACCAGTGAGCCACCAGTGCTCCTTAATTTTGCCCCAGGTCATTAGAAAAAAAACAAAAAACAAACCCTTAAATGTCTTCTTTGGCTTTATCTTAAGCAGTATTTGCAAAATAATGTATGCAGTTATGGATGTTTGTTTTTTGCACAGCAAAAAATACACAACTACTTTTTAATTGCCTGCATAATGCCCAAGATTATTTTATGAACTTCCAAGTTCAAGCATGCCATATTTTGAGAAGTCCTTTGCAATATTACTGAGGATGAAGATGACACTCCTTGGACATTTATTGACTTGAAGAGTTAATAGTCCCTGGGCATTTCTTAGAACATATATATATATTTAATTCTGTATTGTACACACATATGTTCTTGCATACAGCTGTGTATATATGCGTGTGCGTATGTGTGTATGTGCGCACGCACACACGCCTGTGTAGCTAATCACTCAACCACTTAGAAGAATACTGCAGATTGTTTGTGTACCCCCAGGAATAATTCCCCTCTGCTTTGTTGCCATATCACTCAGCAGGGTTGAGACCCTGGCATTGGCGTAAGTATTATCACTATTTTCCAGAATATTACCATCTGCTCGTTTGATCCATTAACCTCCTATTGTACCTCATAAAAGAAATTTCCAGGCATGAAAGCAGATACAGTATACACTAAGCAGGGGAAAATACGTTAGACACACACTTTGCTTTGAAAATAGAGGTTAATGCTTCTCTTGTTTTCTTTCTCTTTCCTGGAAAGTTCATTAACTTTCCTGAAGGGAGGTTGTAGATTGTCCACATAAATGAAATGATGTTGGTCCAGTTTGTTTATTTATTGCTGCTAACAAGTTAAAACAAATCAATTAGTATTAATTTGGTTATTTTGTTCTGTCCAACAAGGACAGAGAAAATAAATGAGCTAGTAGCTGGTTTAATTAACATACAGCTATTTTTCCTCCTCCCATACTGACTTTCTTAACCAGTCATTATAACACATTGTAATTTTTAATTCTGTTAGTCATATTGACATTTACCTGAGGTTGTGGAGTCTGAAAAATTCTGATTTGGTGGTTTACCTGAGTTACTTATATGGGTACTTTTTAATATATTCCCATCACTTAATAATAGTAGTTAATATATCCCATGTGACAGCTACTGTTTAAGAACTATGAATATTAACTCATTTACTCTTCACAGCAAAGTTTTGAAGTAGATATTATCCCAACTCAGAAAAAGGTGAGACACTCGGAGAATTAAGCATCTTTCTGACAGTCACACGCCTAATAAGTGGTGAACCCAGTGTCTGAAAGTATGCCCACTGGCTCTAGAGTCTGCCTTTTCCTATAATAACCCATTGCCGTCGAGTGGATTCCAACTCATAGCGACCCTGTAGGACACAGTAGAACTGCCCCACAGAGTTTCCAAGGAGAGCCTGGTGAATTCGGACTGCCTGACCTTTTGGTTAGCAGCTGTAGCGTTTAACCACTACGCCGCCAGGGTTTCCACCTTTTCCTATTACACTCCCATATTAACTTCTACAGGAGCCCCTGGTGGTGCAGTGGTTAAGCGCTTGGCTGCTAAACTAAAGGTCAGCAGTTTGAATCCATCAGCTGCTCTGCGGGAGAAAGATGTGGCAGTCTGCTTTCATAAAGATCACAGCCTTGGAAACCCTATGGAGCAGTTCTACTCTGTCAGAATAGTCGGAATCAACTCAGTGGCAACAGATTTATTATTATCATTTATATTAACTTCTAAGACAATACAAGTTTCAGCTTGACTGAAACATGAACAAAAGTCTTTTTCTTCTTTTTTTCTCTGACCTGAAGTTATGCTTATGATACAGGTTGTACAGAAATCCAAGGACTACAAAAGATATTCAGTATAAGCCCATTGCTTTTTCTAGATTAAATAATGGCTTCTGTTAGTTTATTTATATTAAATCTTGTTTAAGACTGGCCTAAAATTAAAATTGTGTGAATTCAGTGGACTTCTAGACTAAGGAAATTATATTAAAATAACTAACAAAAATTCAAATGATGTGACTCCTGGGCACTTATATTTTTGAAACTTTTTAATCCAAAGAAAACAAAAACTCTTAAGTGCAAAGTACACCATTGTTTTAGTTATAAAGAGATTAAAAATGGGGCCAGTTTAATTTTACAGTGTTACTGTCTAAGCGATTTAAAGCCATTGTTGTTTCCAAATGTATCCACCTAGTTGAAAACATGACAGCGTTAGTGAAAATTAAGCAAATCACTGACCCACGTGTATTCCCTTTTGGGAGGTAAAGGCTCCAGCAGAAAATAAAAAACACCTAAAAAGTAAAACCAGAGCATTCCTCTCCATTCACCCAACTTTTGTAACAATTAAATAAATGTAACCATAATCATGTACATGTACATATAAATATAAATATATATATATTTAGAATTTTGTAACTTCATTACCACCTTGTTCCAAAAAATGTTCCAATTTTATGTCTGAGTTAACTTGGTTTTATTTTATATTTAGTTGATGAGGCAATCTTTTTTATTTAATTCTTTATAAAGGAGTTGTATTTTGCCTCAGAGCTGAATTCTTCATAGATAATTAAAGATTGAGGGTTTGAATAGGAAGCTAAAATGGCTTGATCATAAGTTTTAGACTCATTCAAGATTGAAAGGTAATAGGGAAAGACAATACAGGCTTCTTTTCCCCCCTTCCTTAAAGTTTTACAGTATTATCTGTTTAAGGAACATTATTATGAAAATTCAGGTAACTATAACTTAACTAAGATATTTAAAGACTAAATGTCAAATATACACACATATACAGATAACACAGATAAATGCATGTATATGAAATATATGCACTTATATGTAAATAAATATATGTGTATATGTATACACACACACGCATATTATTTAGGTCCATGTTGTGATAGACTTCTGTTTACTAGGTCTTGTATACCTCTACTGCATCCGTGTTTTTCCAAGACTGTTAGTTGCTATTCTTCAGATTGTTCTTCTTCATCTAAAGCTATCTGATACAAGACAATCAGACTTAAATGTTGCATATGAGGCAAACGTTCTTAACACTCAAACAACTTATTCTAACACTATTTTAGACCAAAGATGACCATTAAAGATACTGACCAAAGTACACTGGTAGAAGGTGAGCTCTATAAATCTGTAGGTAACTGTCTGTTTCCTAAGATATAAACGAGCTCTATCAGTCCATGTCCACAGAAACTACTCAGGGACTTCAAACAGAAGGAATTTAATACAGGAAAACGGGTTATAAAAGAGTGAGAAGGACAAGAACAAAGAGGAGAAAGAGAAGTTTCTCAGAGTTTCGTAACTATACAACTGTTAAACACCCTTTGGTGTGGAAGAAGAAAGGAGGAAATCCTGTTACCCGGAATCCATGATTGCTGGGCTGTTGAGCCTGCTACACCATCTGGTGAGGCTCCCATTGGCCATGGGCAAGCCATGGCTCCTGCCATTTTGCAAGAAGTCTGCACTCCCAGTGCAGTGCTAGTTTTTATATTTACTCTTTGGAATTTTATTTTCTAATTGTTTATTGCTGGTGTAGAGAAATGCAGTTCATCTTTTATTGGTTAAGTATCCAGAAAATTGCTAAACCCTTTTATCGACATTCTAATCATTAATCTGTAATTTCTTTTGGATTTTCTGCATAAACAATTATATCATCTGCACATAATTCTTTAGATATTCAGTTCTTTTTTTCCTTCTAGGAATTTGTCCCTTTTGTACAAAAGCAGAAAAAACAAACCCTTGGCCATCACGTAGATTCCGACTCACAGTGAACCTGTAGGAACCTGCCCCATAGAGTTTCCAAGGAATGGCTGGTGGATTCGAATTGCTGGCCTTTTGGTTAGTAGCTATAGCTTGCCGTCGCTCTCAACCACTGCGCCACTGGGGTCCTCTTTTGTATAGATTTTAAAACTTACTGGCTTAAAATTGTTCCTGATATCCTCTGATAATAATCCAGCAAACATCTGCAGTATCTAGTTATATCTGTCATATCTCCATTTTATTCCCAGTGTGTTTCGTGTTTCTCGTTCCTTTGTTTCTTGATCAGCTGCACCAGAGATTTGTCCATTTGAGTAGCCTTTTCCCAGAACCAAAGTTTTAGCAATGTTGAATCTTTTTTTTTCATTTTGTCATTAAATTCTTTTCTTATTTTTATTATTTCCATTCTTATACTTTATTTGAGATTTATTTCTTCATATCTTCACTTCTTGAGATGGAAGTTTATTGAATCAATTTTCAGCCTTTCTTCTTTTCCAGTATAATTGGTTATGAACACACACACATACACATTTTGTTGTTGTTAAGTGACATCGAGTTGATTTTCAACTCATAGTAACCCCATAGGTCAGAGTAGAACTGTTTCATAGGGTTTTCTTGGCTGTAATCCTTAGAGGAGCAGATTGCCAGGTCTTTCTCTGCAGAGCCACTGGGTGGGTTTGAACTGCCAACCTTTCGGTTAGCAGCTAAGTGCTTAAGCATTTGCACTACCAGGGTGTTCTCTCTCTCTCCCCCTTATATGTGTATATATAAAATTTTGTGTTTCGTCTGATCTTCTGCACCACTAGAACTATTTTCTTCTCTCATAAAGTTTCTGCCCAACGTTCTATTCTTCTGTAGGCTCCAGAGTTTTTGTCCCTAAAAATATCTGTCACTACAAACACAGAATTTGAATTCTGAAGTTGTATTTTTCTCATAGTTGTAGGTGAGAGTTGGTGATATTTTCATTTTCCTCGATGATCTGCATTTTATTTTATTGTTGTACTTTAAGTGAAAGTTACAATTCGTCTCTCATACAAAAATTTATCCATACATTCTTATGTGACCCTAGTTGCCTTCCCTATACTGTGACAACACACTCCTCCTTTCCACCACAGGTTTCCCGTGTCCATTCAACCAGCTCCTGACCCTCTCTGCCTTCTCATTTCACTGCTGGACAGGAGCTGCCCATTTAGTCTCGTGTATCTATTTGAGCTAAGAAGCACACTCTTCACGAGTATCATTTTATGTCCCACAGTCTAGTCTAATCTTTGTCTGAAGAGTTGGCCTTGGGAATGGTTTTAGTTTTAGGCTAACAGAGAGTCCGGAGGCTAGGCTATGGGTTCCTCCAGTCTTAGACCATTATGTCTGATATTTTTACTAGAATTTGAGTTCTGTATCCCACCTTTCTCCTGCTCCATCAGGGACTCTCTGTTGTGTTCTCTGTCAGGGTGGTCATTGGTGGTAGCTGGGCACCATCTAGTTCTTCTGGTCTCAGGCTGATGCAGTCTCTGGTTTGGGTGGCCCTTTCTGTCTCTTGGGTTAATACTTCCTTGTGTCTTTGGAGTTCTTCATGCTTCTTTACTCCAGGTGGGTTGGGACCAATTGATGCATCTTAGATGGCTGCTTGCTAGCTTCTAAGACCCCAGACACCACTCACCAAAGTAGGATACAGAACGTTTTCTTAATAAGCTTTCTTATGCCAATTTACCTAATGTCCCCTGAAACCATGGTCCCCAGACCCCCGCCCTTGCTACTCTGTCCTTCGAAGTGTTCGGTTGTGTTCGGGAAACTTCTTAGTTTTGGTTTAGTCCAGTTTTCCTGACTTCCCCTGTAGTGTGTGCTGTCCTTCACTTCACCTAACATTGATCTGCATTTTTTAAAGGATATGTTAAAAGATTGAGATTGATGTGTCTTCCATTATTTTCTGAGAAGATGAAGCACCTCTCATTTTTCTTGTATCCTGTTAAACATACATTTGTACATTCTCCATCTAAAAACTGAAATATCTGAATCTTCTGTGGGTCTGATTCTGCTATCTGCTATTTTTCCTTGCCATTTTTCACAAGAAGCCTGGTGTGTTTAGTAAATTTTCACTGCAAGATACTCTCTTTAAATTTTTATTGTGGATTTTTACAAATTATTCCAGGATAAAAATTGGTCTCTCCAGAAAGGAATTTTGTTTGAAACCCTGGTGGCATAGTGGTTAAGAGCTACGACTGCTAACCAAAGGGTCAGCAGTCTGAATCCACCAGGTGCTCCTTGGAAACCTTATGGTACAGTTCTACTTTGTCCTATAGGGTCGCTATGAGTCAGAATTAACTCGATTCCAGTGGGTCTTTTTTTCTGTCATCTGCCTGCGGGCACCAGCTCACCTTTATGAATAAGGATATGCCCTTAGGATTCTAGCTTTGTGTAGCATCTCACCTAGAAAAGGCCCTCAATTTTTGCTTCTGTAGCCTGAGTTCCATGAGTCTATTAAAAGTGATGCCAAAATTCACAGTTTGGAAAAATACTCTTAAGGTAAAAGCCAGATTAATATGTTTCTGGCTTTAATTATTGTCATGGATTGAATTGTATCCCCCTAAAAATATCTGTCAACTTGTCTAGGCCATGATTCCCAGTGTTGTGTGACTGTCCACCATTTTGTCATCTGATGTGATTTTCCTATGTGTTGTAAATCCTATCTCTATGATGTTAATGAGATGGGATTAGTGTCAGTTATGTTAATGAGGCAGGACTCAATCTACAAGATTAGGTTGTGTTTTAGGCCAGTCTCTTCTGAGATATAAAAGAGAGAAGTGAGCAGATGATACATGGAAACCTCATACCACCAAGAAAGCAGCACCAGGAGCAGAGCTCATCCTTTGGACTCGGGTTTCTTAAATGGAGAAGCTCCTGGACCAGGGGAAGATTGATGACAAGAACCTTTCCCTAAAGCTGACAGAGAAAGAAAGCCTTCCTCTGGAGCTGCACCCTGAATTTGGACTTCTAGCCTCCTAGATTGTGAGAAAATAAACTTATGGTATTTCTGTTATAGCAGCACTAGATAACTAAGACAAGTATTAATTCCTTAAATTATTGGCAGCTCACTGATGCAGTCAAGGGAATATTAACATTTTTAAGTCTAGTAAAGGTTTCACTGAGAAAACCATTTGTTTTGTACCCCATGTTAGGAGATAAAACACACCGTAGTTTCTAACAACATAAAATAGGAATACTCTAAATTACCATGTATAGATGAATGTTACATAAATAGATGAATGTGGCATCCATACTGTGGGACATGGGATACTCAGAAGATCTTTAAACTGATTTGTGGTATCTATATATGCTGACCAAAGAACCCCAGTGGTGCAGTGGTTAAGCTCTCGCCTGCCAACCGAAAGATCAGTGGTTTGAGCCTACTCATTGCTCTGTGGGAGAAAGATGTGGCAGTCTGCTTCCATAGATTTACAGCCTTGGAAACTCTATGGGCCAGTTCTACTCTGTCCTATAGGGTTGCTATGAATT
This sequence comes from Dugong dugon, assembly GCA_030035585.1. Lineage (NCBI taxonomy): Eukaryota > Metazoa > Chordata > Mammalia > Sirenia > Dugongidae > Dugong > Dugong dugon. Next base: position 10,537,279 of record CM057480.1, on the reverse strand, counting down.
GGAATTGACTCGATGGCAATGAATTTGGTTTGGTTTATATATATATATGCTGATCACCACCCGTGTGTCACTTTGTTGTACTGTGATAACTTGCATGTCGCTGTGATGCTGGAAGCTATGCCACTGGTATTTCAAATACCAGTAGGGTCAAATACCATGGTAGACAGGTTTGAGCAGAGCTTCCTGACTGATAGACTAGGAGGAAAGGCCTGGTGATCTCCTTCTAAAAATTAGGCAATGAAAACCCTGTGGATCAGAACAGAATATTATCTAATATAGTGCTAGAAGATGAATCCCCTAAGTTGGAAGGCATTCAAAATACACAGTGCTCACAGCAATAGACTCAAGTATCCCAGTGATGGTGAAAATGGGACAGAACCAGACAATGTTTCATTCTGTTGTACATGGGATCACCATTAAGCAGAGTAGAGTAGGCAGCTAACAGCAACAACATATGCTGAGTGTAAAATGCTTTTACAGTTTTGAGATAAAAGCAGGTTACAGAATAACACGAGAGAAACATATGCACATAGATAGCTGTATATGTACAAATATAAATACCTTAAATAGTTCTTCAAGGATGCATTAAGAGTGTTACCAGCAGTTACTTGGAGAGAGGGGAGTTAAGATCCATAGTAAAACTGGAAGTTGAAGAAACAGTTTTACTTTTCAGTCAGTTGCCTTCTTAATTGTTCATACTTTTAAGAGAATATATGTTCATGTGTTAATTTTTTAATTGAATTTTCAGGAGTCTTGATAGAAGATTCTATCACTAGCATGTCCTTTACATGAACAAACCTAATTCCCTAAATATAAGAAATACAATTTATTTTGCCATTCATATGTATATATTTAATTAGCAATTTAATAAAACTTTTCAGTGAAGTACAAAGCTTCTGAAAAAGTACACTTTATAACTTAAATCTAAAACCAAAAGAAACCCTATTAAATCAAGATAATACCTCCTTGATATAATTTTTATTTTGAAATCTCATCTTTCCTTCACCTTGAATTGGCATTGCTTGAATCATCGGTACACTTCACAATTTCTGTCTTTTTAAACTGCTGGAATTTCTTTTGGGGCCAGTTCTATTAAATATTGTATCTTAGATTTGTTCTTTAAAGAAGTTTAAATTAGTTTTAATTCAGAAAAAGAATTTTCTTCTGTAGACATAGGTATAGGATTTGTTGAAAATAAAATTACTAATCAACAAATTTCAGAAGAAGATTTCTTCCTGTCATGTGAGTTTGTGGTGAGTACTTCAGCAGTCTCAGAGATAATTACCTTTTTCCATGAAACATTTTAGTGATGTTATTTAAAGTAGCAATCACATCAGTAACAATGTTGCGGAGATTCAAAATTTTCTTCGACACCATCTCTGTTTCTCACAGTGCATTTTTTTCACCATTTGAATCATTGGCCTGGAAGATAAAAACGAGACGCTATCTTTGGCTGTTTACTTACACTATTTTCCTGGAGACCCCATGCCAAAATAAATTATGTATACCAGAATGATACATCTGTAGCCTTAGTCTTCAAAAAATGCATTCAGAGTTTTATTTTATTCCTCAGCACTTTGGTTTTCAGATGCATTAACCTCTTTAATATGTAACAAATATTACTGTAAACCTTCACTCTCACAATAGCCCTCAGAGCACAGTGGACCTATATTAAACCATTGACTGTGTTGCTGTTGTTGTTGTTGCTGTAGAGTCAATTCCAGCCCATGTGTGCAGAGTGGAACTGCACTCTGTAGGGTTTTCAAGGTTGTGATCTTTCAGAAGCAGATAACCAGACCTGTCTTCCAAGGTGTCTCTGGGTGGGTACGACCCACCAACATTTCAGTGAGTAGTCTAGTACTTAACCATTTGTGCCAGCCAGGGGCCCCTGCATTGACTATAGTGGCTTCCTTTTACCAGTCAGTGATGTCTGAAGCAGGAAGAGGGGATTGGCAACTGGAGAAACGGCATTCCAAGTAGACGAAGGAGCATGAATAAAGGCTTCAAGTTATGAAACAGTGATTGCATTTGTTGACAGCAAATAGTTCAGCATGGCTAGAAGCTAGGCTGCTGTATGGCTGGAGCCTAGGGTACAAGAAGCAAAAGAGACTCATGCACCGGGAGAAGTAGATAGGAATGGACTTGAGTCATGTAGAAGCTTTGATGCCACTCCATGATTTACTAGATAGATAGATATAGAGAAAGAAAGGAATAGATGAATAGATATAGGTATAGAAATAAAAAGATAGGATTATGTTATGCACTACACAAATAAAATACATATCACACATTGACTTAAGAAAATGTAATACAGTTCAACATATTAGATTTGTGTTTGGGTCTTTAATCAAAGTTATCAATTCCCTTTCCTTATTAGGTATCTTACATCTACACGTATGAAGGTTTTTTGAGATAATACAGAATTGTTTGCCAGAAAAAAATTAAAATTTTGCAAAATTCCTATCACTTCAGAAAACACTTGAACAAATTTCTAATGAGAATTTGGGTTATTTATTAGGCATATTCGCTAACATTTATTAAGGAAAACTGATATCAGGGCTCTCAATTTAAATTCATCTTCCCAACCTCGTCCTCATTTTTTCTTGCACTCATCCTTCATTTTTTTTTTTGCACGTACCCATTAAGGTTCTGCAATATTAATATGATGGACTATATCATTAAGTGTTATTTGTATGGGACATATTATCAGTGATGTAGGAATTTAAAGGTGGTAGAGCTGATGCCCTTGAGATAGTTTAAAGGTTTTAAACATGTGGAAATCTCTGTATGCTATTATTCGCTCAGTACATGGTCAGAAGTGTATTGTTAATGGGTAGAGAAACTCTCTGGAATACTCTGTCCATATTCGGGTATATACCTTAAAATCTAAACACAGGGTGAGTACCTAATGTAAGTTAATTATGACCAACTTATCAAATGGTGTATCATTAAAATTTCCGTGTGGTTCCAAATAGATCTTCCTTCTACAAATTCTGTACGGTGTTCCTTGGGGACTGTTGTCTCTTTGTTCTTGTTTTTTGCCATTGAATTGATTTAGACCCATGATGACCCCGTGTGTGCAGAGAGAACTGTTCCATAGGGTTTTCAAAGCTGTGACCTTTCCGAAGCAGATTGCCAGGACTATCCTCTGAGACACCTCTGGGTGGGCTGAAACTGCCAACCTTGTGGCTAGTACTCGAGTGCTTAACTGTGTCTTTTTGTAGAAAATTTAAAAAGGAGAGAAATATCTCTTTCATAGGAACTTTGCAAAAATGGAACAAAACTTCTCTTCTTCCTAAATCCCTAGCTTATTCCATTTTCATTGACATTTTCCAATTCAAGGGTTTTCAGCATTTTTAAAGGTCAAGGATGGAGGGAGAAAAGCTTCTCGTCTTAGGTTCTGTTTTATTTGCCTTTAATGTTATGTATTCATGTTATGCTAAAGTTGGATATTCTTTATAGTATAAATAATTATTGGTTGACCCCTTAGAAAGTACACCATTGTTGCCCTTTTTGGTACATAACAAAGCCTATAACTCAAAGTTTTGTTAACATGACATAAAGTATTTGGTGACTCATTATATTGTGTTGTAATTGATATGGAAATTACACAAACGGTAAAAGTGCCAGAGAAATGTACTAAATGTACTAAAATAGCTTAATTTGGGGGTTAGTCTATTTCGTTAATTCTAAAATGCACATTTTCACATCATAACATCTCCAATATTGTAATGTTCTCTACAAGGTATGACTGGCTTACTGTCTCAGCAAAAATGTCATTGCCTGCTCACATGTCAACTTGGTTGTGATCTGTGGTGGCATGTCTAGACAACCTCAACTCTCAGTGTTCCATCTGACACACCATTTAAGGACCAATTGAAGAGGGAATATGGATCCTGCTTGTTGCCTCAAAACCTTCCAATAATACTTACTGTTAAGATAATGGTCAACATAAAGATTGGCAGAATGGGTGTAAGAAACTTGGAAGAACACCTCAGACACACCAGTCATGCATCCTCTTAATAACAGCTACATCACCAATGCTCCTGTTGGGTCAAGAGTGATACTTGTACAGAAAAGCTTAATAGTCACATCTGTGAGTCAAAAAGTGATACAGAAAAAATCAGGCTCGGAATGTGATGGAGTATTATAAGTTCTTCTATTTTACTTACATTTTCATTTCTATAATTGTACAAGAGTGATAGAGTTATTTTTTTAATGTGTCAGTAAGTCTAACACAGCTCTTTAAGTATAAAATAAATAAAGTGATAAGGCTTTGGGTAAATGTTTACTTGGTAGTTGTTTTTATTCTTTCATAGAATGTATAAAATAATGAGAATGTATAAAATAATGATGTTTGACACTATTAATAGTATCTTAGAATTGATCTAAAAGTGTAACTTGCCACAAAAGGACAAATATGGTATGAGACCTTTACTGTAAAAACTTATGAAAAAGTTTACACACAAAAAGAAACAATCTTTGTTGGTTACAAGGGATGGGAGGGGTGGGAGGGGAAAAACTAAATAGACAATAGGTAAGTGTTAACTTTGGTGAAGGGTAAGACAGTACACAATACTGGGGAAGCCAGCACAACTTGTACAAGGAAAGGTCATGGAAGCTCCATAGACACATCCAAACTCCCTGAGGGACTGAATTGCTGGGCAGAGGGCTGTGGGGACCATGGTCTCGGGGAACATCTAGCTCAATTGGCATAACACAGTTCGTAAAGAAAATGTTCTACATTCTACCTTGGTGAGTAGCACCTGGAGTCTTAAAAGCCCTGTGAGCAGCCATCTAAGATACTGCACTGATCTCACCCCTTTGGGAGCAAGGGAGAATGAAGAAAACAAGATACAAGGAAAAGATTAGTCCAAAGGACTAATGGATCACAACTACCATGGCCTCCACCAGACTGAGTCCAGTACAACCAGATGGTGCCCGGCTACCACCACTGACTGCTCTGACAGGGATCACAACAGAGGGTCCCAGAGAGAGCTGGAGAAAAATGTAGAACAAAATTCTAACTCACAAAAAAAGACCAGACTTACCGGCCTGACAGAGACTGGAGAAACCCTGAAAGTGTGGCTCCTGGACACCCTTTTAGCTCAGTAATAAAGTCATTCCCCAGGTTCACCATTCAGCCAAAGATTAGACAGCTCCATAAAACAAAACGAGACTAATGGGGCACAGCAGTCCAAGCACAAGGACTAGAAGGCAGTAGGGGACAGAAAAGCTGGTAATAGGGAACTGAAGGTTGAGAAGGGACAGTGTTGACATGTCGTGGGGTTGTTAACCATTGTCATAAAACAATATTTGGACTAACTGTTTAATGAGAAACTATTCTGTAAACCTTCACCTAAAGTACAATAAAAAGAAAATCAGAAAAAGAAAAGTGTAATTTGCTTTTTATTGTAAATACAGTGCATATTATTAAAACTTTGTTTTTTTTTACTATTGGGGGTTTTATAGTATCGTCCCTATAAAGATTAATTCTGGCTGTGCATACTGCCTATTAAAGTGTAAAGAATAAAGAACATAGGACTAAATATAAAGTAACATTAAGCCAAAAATTGCTTCTCTTTGTGTCCCTGATACCAGCTCTTAATTTCTTTTGGCCTGACATTTAATTTTAGGAAAAAAGAACCCAAATAACCCCAAACCTTTATTTATTAGACTCTTATTTTATTCAGAAATTTATTGTTTGACTTTTGCTAAATACTTACGTTTCGTAAAGTATTTAGTGACTTACCATAGATACTATTTGGCCTTATATTCTTGTGAGGTTAAGAGCTTGACTGCTTATCAAAAAGTTGACAGTTTGAATCCACCAGTCGCTCCTTGGAAACCTTATGGGGAAGTTCTACTCTGTCCTGTAGGATTGCTATGAGTCGGAATCGACCTGATGGCAGTGAGTACTCTTGTGATCTGCTTTAATGATCTACAGGAAATTCACGGGCTCCAAGAAGAACCACTCAATGTAGATCTATAGGGGACAGCTCAGTATCTGTGCCTTCTATGTTTGTTTGCCATCCGTGCCCTCCCTCTGCAAGGTATTTTCAATAAGTACTGCTATGCCTTTTTTTTGTACATGTTGTTGCAAAAGTTAGCAGAGTGCACTTACAAAAATACCTCGCAGGAGGAGGGCAAGTTTAGCAAACAAACATAGAAGGAGCGTGTTGTTTGTGTAAAATTTGGTAAGTCTTATTACTTTAACATCTCATAAACCTTATTCTTTAAACCAGCATATATACTTGTAATGGAAAATAACACTTTTTTATTATAGTCTGAGTGTGATCATTTATTATATGCACTTTAAAAGTGTATTCCATCAGAGTAGAGAAGAGAAAATGGAAATATTATGCCCTAACACAATGCCATCTTATGCTTTGTTTAAAATTATTGATTTTAGTTTACCAGGAATCTGTTTCCCTAGCTCATAAATTCAACAGCTGACTAAGACCTAACAAATACAGTACTTCCTTGAGATATTAGAAATGTAGGAGGGATAACGCACTGTTTCCATTATCTAGATAATTAGGAAGCAGTTTGTACAAACAACTGTTAGCATTTATCTCATCATAGCGTGTTTATCTAATGTGCGCGTCTGTCGACTGAACCGAACCACGCACTTTTTGGAAGCAGGCATCTTAACTGCTGCATCTTTAAATCCACGGCACTGTGTGCCTGTGTAGCTCATAGCCTATCGTATGTGCTCAATAAAGCATAGTGAATGGAATGTAAGCCATGTGAGGTTATGGACCTTATCTATCCTGTCCCTTTCATTCAATAGGTGTCCGCTAAATATCAAATACATTAATTAAATAATAAAAAAAAGTTATTGAACTTTTTCCCAAATTCTGAGCATTTGTGAAACAGATGACAATATGGAAGAGGAACGTCTTTAGCCGCATTTGTGCACCTGACCTTTGAGGGGCTGCCGAGTCACCCTTCCCACGATAGATCTCCCTTCAAAGCCCTCCTGTCCTGCTCAGCTGCAGACAGAGCTGGCAAACAGGAAGGAAGGCATGCCTCCCTGACCTGGCTTCCCACAGTCTCCAGGCCAGCTGCAGGCCTGGGACAATCAGGTTTTCAGTAGGTCTGCCAAGCGGATTCATTGGGTTTAAATGAATATTTACATATGTATCATTAAAAAGGCTCTAATTCAATCTTTAATAATATTTTCTCTCTGATTGACTCCACTCTGATGTTAGGATTCCAGGGTATAATGGGAATGATCTGTAAATGAAAAACAGTGTTTGGGTGGCTGTTCATATCCTAAGGAGACAGCTTTCTAAGGTTGATGACAGCATTTAGTGTCCAGCAACTGCTATTTAGAACCATATTCTTTGCTGAAATTCTACCTAGAAATGTGAGTTCGTGGGCTGAATATGAGTTGTGTCTCCATGATTTCAGAAGCTCACAGTTGAATAAAGGGACTTGTGTCTCTTCTCTTGGAGCAGGATATTATTTTATAGAGGATGAAATTTATTTTTAAAACCATGGCCCCTGACTCTGCACTCTCGTTACTTCTGTAATTTTGCCGCTTTTATATCAGGTTCCAGGACCTACCCCCTGCCTTTTTGCACATGTTTTTCTCTCTCTTCAAGTCCTAAGATCTTTCTTTCATCCCCACAGCTCAACAGTGTGACTTTTAAAACCATTTATATTCCAAAGGTTTGAGGAACTGATTATTTTAAGAAAGAAAGGACTTGGAAAATTTAGCTATTTTCATGAAGCTCAGCTATGTAAAATAAAATTGAAAAAAACGTAGGTTTCTGAAAAAGTAGGCTTTTTTTGGGAAATCTCTGAATGGCAATCTCACCCCAATCTGTCAACAGCATGACTCGAGTCAGTTATCCTAACAGATGTCTCTGTAGATTGTCAGTGAAGAAGCGCTCTCTCTGCTCAGTGGGCACTTCAGATAGCAGTGTGTATCATGAGAACAGAATAAGGCATGTGTAGCCGAGGCAAAACCAAATGGGACAGGATGAAGTAAAACGGGAGAAATGAGAAAAAGCTATTGACAGCTAAACTGTTCACGCTTGCCTTTTCTTTCTCCCTCCCTCCCTTTTCCTCTTTAAAGACTTGAGGAACTATGGGAAAATGCTCAAAGGTGAAAATTTAGAAAATCAGACACAAAGAAGCAATAAGAGATTTTCTGAATAAAGGAAAAGGGTAAATGGGAGAAAGGATGGTAGCTGAACGTGGACTACAGCAGAATGATGGTAGATATTAAATTGAATACTCAGGCAAAGGAGGCAAGGAAAAGTCATTTATAGTTTTGAACATACATTGTTCTAATCAATGAAGTCTATATTTTATCTGCATTTAATTCTCACAACAACCCTATGAGGTTGACGTTATTATGCCCATATTTACAAATGAGGAATGTTAGGCTCAGAAAGTTAAGTAAATCATCCAAGTTCTTACAGTTTTAAGTGACATTGGATGAGCCGAGGACACAAGTATGTTACTCCAAAAGATGCTAAGGAGAGGTTGAAGAATGCAGAAAGAATCTGAGAGGTTGAACTATCAAACATGAAACATGAAAATAAGGATAGTGAGGATGATGACATCTTACATATGTAAGAATTTGGAACAGAGAAGATAACATGGACAGAGCTCGAGCCAGGGGCTTGATTCTCCAAAAGAAGAGGCAAATAAATACATCCCTTTATGTACTTCACATTTCAAATGTTTCCCAAAATTGTTCTATAGTAGAGAAATAATGTGTTAATGGAAATTTAATCTACTTTGCCAACATCCTGACTTTGTAAGTCCCATCTGTGAGACATATTGAATGGAAGCAGAATTCTAGGATCCATGAGATGGGGTAGTGAGATGGGAAGCTACATTCATAGTGAGTTTGAATATCTGGATTCGGAGTTTAACTCTGTCACTTCTCACTTAAGTTTCCAGGTCCTTGGTTTCTTTGCCTGTATCAGAAGTAGTTCTACAAGGTGACTTTTAAATTTTCTTTCTCTCTGTGATTCCATGATCATTAATGTGGGGTGTACAGTTGGATAATTGTGTCCATCTCCATGTAACTTTTGATCTTTTAGTTGTTCTTTCCTAATGTACTAAGCTGTGAGGTTTTTGCTGTTGATTTTTTTTCCTTACAGACGCTTTCTTCAGCCTTTAAATAACGTGTACAAGCTCTGAATTATTGTGTCCTTAAGAAATATTCAACCTTCATGTACCTTTGTTTTCCCATCTTTCAAATGGGAATACCACAGTGTTATTATCTAACTCTTAAACTTGGTAGATAATTTAATAAGGTTCTTAATATACTGCTTGTCATAGAGTAAATTCTCAAAAAATGATAGCTCTTCTACTTTTCCAAACTAAATATTGATTCTTACTTTTTCAGAACCTGGAGGCTATCTCCCCAGAAATTAAATATAACATCATCTATTTCATTTTCTGGAAAAGTCATTCTCCTTCCCATGGCTTCAAAAATTGTGGCTCCAGAAATTGTGCCTCATAATAACTCTTAATGCTAACTTGAATGAACCCTTTTATTTTAGTTATTTTCTGATTCAGCCATTGTTCTATGCAAATCTAATGCTAGTTTATAGAAAGATAAATAATTCATGACTTTGCTGACTGACTAATAGGTAACATTTTGCAGTTATTTAGTCAAAAAGTACACTAATGTACTCAAATTAAATTGACAAAATCATTGTGGTCACTTTACTATCTTTAACTGCTGTGCTTTTGTAACAACTGTAAAGTCTGCTTCTTGGCTATTTTATAAACTTTCTGAAATTTTGCTTTGCCATTTAAATGTGTATCAGATACATGTGTCATCTCTCTAAAGACAGAATTAACTATTTTCAAAAATTAATGGTCATAGGGATCACCCAGGGAGCTTGGTAACAATTCTTATTTCTTGGACCTACCCCCAGAAGTCCGGATCCCATGGGTTTACAGTGGAGTTCAACAATCTCACTTTTAAGAAGCATCCTAGGGGACTCTGATCAGAAGGAGGAAGACATGCATTGTTTACTATAGCATAGAAACAAATTTAAAACCTTGATTCATATTTCCTACAGAACACACACATAGCAGCTGCTCAATGAAGTCTTAAGTGAATGAATGAATCAGTGAACAAGTGAATATATCTATGTTATCTCATGGGTGGATACTCTACCATCTGATCATGGCTTAATTAATGTCACTTTTGACTACTTGCAGATATCGAAGTAGAAGTATTTTGGTTTTTGAGAGGCTATGATTGAATTCATGGGGCCTGTATCACAGTTGATAATTCCTGATTGATATAGGCCCAGATTCCTAACATTTTATACCTTCTCTCCTTGGGACATCACCAAATTCATGGCACACACTAATATGTGAAGTACTTTATACAACAAGGCAGATATAAAATAAATGCTTCATCATATAATAAAATAGTGCCATCTTCTTTTTCCAGCATTTTTACCAGCAGGTTTTGAGAATCTCAGCCACAACCTGGTCTCCATTCCACACCATTTAATCAACACACTACATTTTAGAAGGGGGAATTTGCAACAAGAAAGGCATCAAAGAAAGTCATTCATGATATGTATCCCAAGCTTATAGCACTGGCTTGGTGTCTATCTGGATGGTTTAATTGTATTACTTTTCATATACCTTGAAGTTAAAAGCTAACAATGTGTGGGTGAGTTTGATGTGACTCAGTTATGAGGACTATACATTATAATGCAGGCAACCTGTTCAAATGGACAAAACCTGAAATTGCTAACCTTATGGCAGTTAGAAATTGGTGAAAATTAAAAGACCTAATCATTCCTGTTACATATAACCAAAAGCTCTACTTTGAGCACTATATTAGAAATTATTTTTCTTCTAACTATAAGTAATATTTATCTGTTGGAAAATTTGGGGAAATTAAAAAATGTATAACAAAGCAACAGCACATTCTCCATAATCTCATTGCTTAACTGTAACTACAATGAATCTTTTTGTGTAATATATTTTATTATAAGAACCTTAAGTGTATTTGAATCATGATTTTGTATCTACTTTTTCCACTTCTATTGCTAGCAATTTTTATTACATTAAACATTATTAGAAAATATTCCTATTTTTGTGTATATTACTCTGTTATACAAATGTACCATAATTTATTTAGCTGTGCCCATTTATTATATATTTAGGTTATTTTTCTCCTAATAGAAAGACAGACATCCTAACATGTGAATCAGTGAGTATACCTCTTATTATTTGCTTAAGATAAATTCTAAGAAGTGTAATTCTGGTCATATTGTCTAATTACTCTTTCTAAAAGGTTTATCAGTTTATATCATTGCCAGTATTGTTTGGGAATGCTCATCTTTCCATAGCATCATCAACTTAGTATAGGTACAAAATAGTATCTCATTGATTCATTTTCTTTTCTTCGATTAGTATTAACATTGGTATAAATGCAAACTTTAGTTTCCTCCTTATTTTTTTTCAGAAGTTCAGAGGGCTGGGAAAGAAACATTGATGGAAATTTCTACCTCAAGTATGTTTTCTATTAGGTATATAAGTCAGTAAATTAGCAATGGAGGACCTGAAAAACTTGCGATGTTCAAATGCAGCTGATCACCTGATCCTCTTGATATTGACCAGAGAATACTGAGAAAAACAAGCAAGACTTTAGAAGATAAGAATGAGTTTATAATAATTAGCCCGAAAGTTTAATGTATTTGAGATCGCCAGATAGCAGACCACTTGGTTAAGAGCATGGGCTTTTGAATCCTGCAGCTTTGACTTGAAATTCTAGCTCTATCATTTATTAGCTGGGCAATTTCGACCAAGTTATGTACCCTCACCATAAAGTGAAAATAACTAAGTCAAGTTCAACAGGATTGTCTTGAGTATGAGATTGTTGTTGTTGTTGTTAGCTGCTGCTGAGTGGGTTCCGACTCATGGTAACCTTATGCACATCAGAAGGAAACACCACCTGGTCCTGTGCCATCCTCACAATGGTTGTTATGCTTGAGCCCATTGTTGCAGCCACTATGTCAATCCATCTCTTCGAAAGTCTTCCTCTTTTTTGCCGACCCTCTCCTTTACCAAGCATGATGTCCTTCTCCAGGGACGGATCCCTCCTGATAACACGTCCATCCTTGCTTTGAAGGAACATTGTCTGTACTTCTTCCAAGACAGATTTGTTCGGTTTTTGGCAGCCCATGGTATATTCAACATTCTTCACCAACACCATAATTCAAAGGCATCCATTCTTCTTTGGTCTTCCTTATTCATTGTCCAGCCTTCTCATGCATAGGAGGCAACTGAAAACACCATGGCTTGGGTCAGGGGCACCTTAGTCTTCAAGGTGACATCTTTGCTTTTTAACACTTTAAAGAGGTCTTTTGCAGCAGATTTGCCCAGTGCAGTGCGTCTTTTAATTTCTTGACTGCTGCTTCCATGGGTGTTGATTGTGGATCCAAGTAAAATGAAATCCTTGACAATTTCAATATTTTCTCCATTTATCATGATGAGATAGCTATTATAAATTTCTAGACAACTGTTTGAAGGCATTTAATAAATGTATGAGTAATAGCAGTAAAAGTTGTTATTAATGTAGAGTGTTTGCTGTTATTCTTATGCAAGGCAGGCTGACACAGAGGCAAGGTCAACTGTGACCTATGAGAACCTATGCTGTGGTTGGGACAACTCCATGAAGGTATGCCCTAAAAACATCAAGCTCCCTCCCTCAACCCCCAACAAATCTCCATCTGCCACTGTTGCCTGAAATCTGCCTTTAGAGATTTGTTCATTTACCTTGAACTTTCGGTACAGGTTTCCCACGCTATCCAAAAGTAGAGCGTTCCTATGAAACTTTTTGTAAGCTGAAATGGCGTAAAGCGAATAAGCACTCCCCATTAATTTATATGGGAAAAAATTTTGAGCATTCCCAGACCCCCAAAAATAAACTACCAAATCATACCAGATAACACTTAAAACCTAAAATAACACTTGACATATAGTAAAAGCAGGGTTGATATGATAAACACACAACCTGTTCGGGGTGCGCACCGCCTCTTTAACGGCTCGCTGCAAACAAACACTGAACGCTATTTCCGCTTTTTGACTTTTTTCAAAAAAAGTGAAAATCGTCTTCGGCTTTCTTTCCTTTAGCGAAAACAGATACTAACGTCAGTCTTCCATAAAGGCGAAATGGCGTAAAGCAAACTTTCGAAAAGTGGAGCTTACCTGTATTTTAAAATGGAAAAATCTGGAAAGGTGGGACTTGTTTTGTTGTTTAAGCAAATCATTTATGCATTTATCCTTCAATGCAAGTTAGTTGATTGGATTCTAAGTGCAGACTTTAATAATGAAAAACTTGAGTGCTTTGTCTGCCTGAGGGGGTAGTAAAGAATTATATATCTTGGGGTATCACTGACTTGGGAAAGGAACAGACAAATGGTAGGGATGCATACAAATGGTTAGGAAGGAAACTTACTGCATTCAAACAGGAATTTGTCAGTCAGGCATTGAGTACAGTCAATGTATTTGGTAAAATTATTTATTGAGGGAAATGCATATATTGTGTCATGTATTCAGTTGTTGTTAGGTGCCATCCAGAAGGTATGGACTCACAGCGACCCTACGTGCAACAGAATGAAACTCTGCCTGGTCCTGCACCATCCTGATAATTGTTATGCTTGAGTACATTTTTACAGCCACTGTGTCAGTCCATCTTATTGAGGGTCTTCCTCTTTTTTGCTGACCCTCTACTTTACCAAGCACAATGTCCTTCTCCAGGGACTGGTCCCTCCTGATAACATGTCCAAAGTACATGAGATGAAGCCTTGCCATCTTTACTTCCAAGGAGCACTCTTGGCTGTACTTCTTCCAAGACAGACTTATTCGTTCTTCTGTCGGTCCATGGTATCTTCAGTATTCTTTGCCAACACCATAATTAAAAGGCATCAATGCTTCTTAAAAACAAAAACAGAAAACCAAACCCATTGCTATTGAGTGGATTCCAACTCATAGTGAACCTACAGGACAGAGTAGAATTGCCCCATTGGGTTTCCAAGGAGCAGCTGGTGGATTCAAACTGCCGACCTTTTGGTTAGCAGCCATAGCTCACCATAGCTCTTAACCACTGTGCCACCAGGGCTCCTCAGTTCTTTGTAGGTCTTCCTTATTCATTGCCAAGCTTTTGCATGCATATGAGGTCATTGAAAATACCATAGCTTGGGTCAGGTGCACCTTAGTCCTCGAAATGACATCTTTGTTTTCAGCACTTTAAAGAGTTAATCTTTTGCAAAAGATTTGCCCAATACAATACGTATTCAATATGTATTCATTTAGTAGGAATAAAATAGGTTCTCTAAACCATGAATTCAGGAGAACAAGATAATATGGGAACAGTGATAATATAATGGGGCAAGGCAGGAATACCTCTACTCTAAAGCTTAAGAAAATGAAGCAGAATGATTAGCTGTGTCTAGACATGTTTTACTCTAGTCACTGGTTCTGGGGCTCCTCCTCTTTATGTTATCTTAATAATAAAAACCATATGGGGTATCGATTAGGAGGCCCAACAACCTGTGGTTTGGGAAATGTTGGAAGTATTATAGATAAAGGGTGAGACAAGGATCTTGGATTGAATAAATTTTTGTGAGAGAGAAAGGTCCAGAACTTCTGGGGGATGTTGTGGACAAGTTGTCCTTCCTACCTTCATAATCAAAGTCAGTGAAAATAAAGTAAGTGCTGTGTGTCCTCCTGTCCTACTGGGGGCGTTGCTCAGAATCCCTGAAACTAGTGACGGAGGAGCTCCTTCTCCTGGTGGCTTGTGTGGAGTGGCTTATGATGCCAGGTTTTTGTTTTCAGCCATGTGGAATCTTGTGTCAATGTTTGTTTCCCATTTACTTGCAACCCACCCAGGAAAAAGTAGTACATTCACAGGGACTAGAATTTTCAGAAATGGAGGCCACAGTAAAGGTATCTCCAGAATGATGGAGACTTAAGGGAGTTTTTTTTTCCTTTACTTTTAGCCAACCACCCCTGTAGGCACTGAGGATATCATTTTATTCTTTCAGGAGTATATTGTTCAACAGTTGCTAAAGTTGAATTTAGAAGATTAAGTTGGTAAATATGCAAATGACTAATTAAACTGACTGCCTCTATTCATATCAGTACGTTAGGAAAGTAGAAATATCAAGTAAAATATGGTGCTTTGAGGAATCAGGTCACAATTTGATCTGTTGTAAGGTTGACACTGGTCTAGCCACTTTCTGTTCCACAATGAATAATTATGGCCCAATTAATCCAAACACTGTTATTCAGACTTCTTCCTTCAATGGTAAATTTTAGAAATCTGAAACTAAAATCTGAAGGTTTGTTATTAGTGAAAAAACTCATTCTTAAAACTTAGCCCTCTCTTGATAATCCAAGAACTCATTAACTGTGCTTTCTTATTGGCTTTTTCTGCCTCTCTGCTTCCCACCTCTGTCCCTCAGACCACTTGTCTCCAGTTATTTCATTCCTGATTAGCGCTTTCACTAGAAGATGGATCTGTAGAGAAATCGAATTCAAATAATTCATTTTTATTGCTTATAGAGGAGAGCTGATAGAAAGTTGAAAAGAGAGAAATGAGATTTTAAAACTCTTGTACAGATTTCATTTATTCCACCCATGTTTATCGATTGCCTACTGTGTGATAGATACAGTGGGGGATATAGACAGCAGGAAGTGAAAGCATGGTCTCTGTCCTCCAAGATTTAAATCTCCAAAAGAAAAAAAAAAATAAGTTCTATATATAAATTATGCTATCTTAAATCTCCTGCTGAACAAGGCTGATAAAAATAAGTATATACTCATTAAAAATTAGCTTCACCACCAGGAAGTTAAGTGTCATATAAATAGCATAGACAATAAATGATGGAAGAATTCAATTTAGAGAGTGACAAGTTTAGAGGGTGAATGATCAGGAAAAGATTTACTGAAGAATTGGCAATTGTCATGTTAGATTTGCAAGAGCATAATACCTGCGGTTATTTCAAATTCTAAGAGTATTTTAAACTGATTACACAAAATTGGAAAATACAGAAAAGCATAAGGAGAACAATCAAAAGTACTCATAATCCCAGCTAGTGAGAGATCCATTGTTGGTTTTTTTGCTGTATATTGTAATTTTCTTTTTTCCTCTCTCTCTCTTTCATACATGTGTATGTTTGTATTTGAATTGTATGAGTCAGGGTCCTGACACGAAACAGATGGAATACTCTAATTATATATGGTTGGGTTAAATATAGGGGAATGACGGGGCGGAGGAGTAACCTAGAGCTAGTAAGGAGCTATTACCAACTCTAGGATATTGATGAAGGAATGAGTGGAGGGTATGCTTACTGGAATCTGGAAGAGGAGATAGTAGAGAAGAAGGCACCTTGAGAGGAGCACAGATGTTCATTCAAGGGACTCAGCCAGCCCAAACAACCTCACTGGAAGAGAACCAAGAGAATAAATACTCTGATCTCTTTCTCTTCCCCTTGACTTAGATCTCCTGCTTGGGCTTTCCATTGGCCAAACACAACTCGAAGACACAGGTCAGGAAGGCCCATTGAGGAGTTTATATAGGCCAGTTTCCTGGGGCAGAGAGCAAGATGGAGAAGAATCATGACTAGCTCGGGAAGGGCCAATTAACACATCTTCCAAAATAGGATCAACCTATACATACTGTTTTATAACCTACACTGTGACCGTTAAACATGTTATTAAATATTCTCGTTTCATGTTATTTTTAACTATTATATATTATTCCATTCAATGAATGTACTATAAATTATTCAGTGCATATCCTACCATAGAGCATTTAAGATACTTAGAATGTTTTCAATTTTTTTACTATTAAAATTAATGCTACACGAATACAATGAATACATGTATATGTATATATACATATACATTTATACACACACACACACACACACACACATATATATAAGTGCATACTCTCCTTGGGTGATACAAATGGTTAAGCACTCGCCTACCAGCTGAAAGACTGTCAGTTCAAACAAACCCACAGGCACCACAGGAGACAGGCCTGGTAATTTACTTCTGAAAGGTCACAGCCTTGAAAACCCTATGGAAGAGTTTTTCTCAGTATGCGTGGGGTCACCATGAGTCAGAATCGACTCAATGGCAACTAACAACAACAACGTGTGTGTGTATACATATATATACACACACATATACATCCACCACTTGTCTGTCAGTTTGTTGTACTGTGGTGCCTTATGTGTTGCTGTGATGCTAGAAGCTATGTCACTGGTATTTCAAATATCAGTAGGGTCACCCATGATGGACAGGTTTCAGTGGCGCTTCCAGACTAAGACAGACTAGGAAGAAGGACTGATGGTCTACTTCTAAAAAAAATTCGCCAGTGAAAACCTTATGAATAGCAGTAGAACATTGTCTGATATAGTGCTGGAAGATGAGCCCCTCAGGTTGGAAGTCACTCAAAATATGGCTGGGAAAGAGCTGCCTCCTCAAAGTAGAATTGATCTTAATAACATGGATGGAGTAAAGCTTTCAAGACCTTCATTTGCTGACGTGGGACAGCTCAAAATGAGAAGAAACAGCTGCAAACAATAATCAGAACGTGGAATGGATGAAGTATGACTCTAGGAAAATTGGAATTCATCAAAAATGAAATGGAACACATAAAGATCGATAATCCTGGGCATTAGTAAGCAAAAATGGACTGATATTTGCCATTTTGAATTGGACAATCACATGGTCTGCTATGCCGGGAATGACAAATTGAAAAGGAATGGCATCATGTTCATTGTCAAAAAGATCATTTGAAGATCTGTCCTGAAGTACAATGCTGTCAGTGATAGGATAATATCCATATGCCTACAGGGAAGACCAGTTGATAGGACTATTATTCAAATTTACCCACCAACCACTAAGGCCAAAGATGAAGAAATTGAAGATTTTTACCCACTTCTACAGTCTGAAGTTGATCAAATATGCAGTTAAGATGCAGTGATAATTTCTGGTGATTGGAATGCAAAAGTTAGACGCAAAGAAGAAGAATCTGTGGTTGGAAAATACAGCCTTGGTCATAGAAACAACCCTGAGATCACATGATAGACTCTAACAAGACTAATGACTTATTCATTGTAAATACCTTTTTTTTCAACAACATAAATGATTACTATATACTTGGAACTCGCCCGATAGAATACACAGGAATCAAATCGACTATATCTGTGGAAAAAGTCGGTGGAGAAGCTCAAGATCATTAGTCAGAACAAGGCCAAGGGTCAACAATGGAACAGAACATCAGTTGCTTATATGCAAATTCAAAGTGAAGCTGAAGAAAATTAAAGCAAAGTTTACAAGAGCCAAAGTACAACCTTGAGTATATCTCACCTGAATTTGGAGAGCATCTCAAGAATAGATTTGGTGCATTGAACTCTAAAGACTGTAGACCAGACAACTTGTGGAATAATATCAAAGACATCATGCATAAAGAAAGCAAAAGGTCATTTAAAAGACAGGAAAGAAACGAAAGACCAAAATGGATGTCAGAAGAAACTCTGAAACTTGCTCTTGAACAAAGAGTATCCAAATTGAACAAAGAAATGATCACATAAAAGAGCTGAATAGAAGATTTCAACGGGCGGCTCAAGAAGACAAGCTAAAGTATTATAATGAAACATGCAAAAACCTGGAGCTGAGCAAATACCAAAAGGAAAGAACACACTCAACATTTCTTGAGCTGAAAGAACTGAAGACCAAATTCAAGGCTCGAGTTGAGTTGCAATATTGAAGGATTCTGAGGAGCCCTGGTGGCTCAATGGTTAAGAGCTCAGCTGCTAACCAAAAAGTCGACAGTTCAAATCCACTAGCTGCTCCTTGGAAACCATAAGGGGCAGTTCTACTCTGTCCTACAGACTCACTATGAGTTGGAATCGACTTGACAGCAACAGATTTTTTTTTTTTAAATTGGTAGAATATTGAACAACGCAAGAAGCATTAAAAGAAGATGGAAGAAGTACATAGAGTCACTGTACTAAAAATAATTGGTCAACATTCAAACATTTCGGAAGGTAGCATATGATCAAGAAACTGATGGTATTGAAGGAAGATGTCCAAGGTGCACTGAAGGCACTGGCAAAAAACAAGACTCCAAGAACTGATGGAATACCAATTGAGATGTTTCAATAAATGGATACAGTAGTGGAAGTGCTCACTTGTCTATGCCAAGAAATTTGGAAGATAGCTACTTGGCCATACAACTGGAACAGATCTATATTTGTGGCTGTTTCAAAGAAAGGTGATCCAACATAATGCAGAAAATATTGAACAATATCATTAATATCACACACAAGTAAAATTTTGCTGAAGATAATTCAAAAATGGTTACAGCAATACATCAACAGGGAACTGCCAGAAAATCAAGCGGGATTCAGAAGAGGACCTAGAACGAGAGAGATCATTGCTGCTATCAGATGGATCTTGGCTGAAAGCAAAGAATACCAGAAAGATACTTACCTATGTTTTATTGACTATGCAAAGACCTTCAACTGTATGGATCATAACAAATTGTGGATAACTGTATGAAGAATGGGAATTCCAGAACACTTACTTGTGCTCATGAGAAACCTGTATATACATCAAGAGGCATTTGTTCGAACACAGCAAGGGGATATTGCATGGGTTAAAATCAGGAAAGGTGTACACCAGGGTTGTATCCTTTCACTGTACTTATTCAATCTGTATGCTGAGCAAATAATCTGAGAAGGTGGGCTATATGAAGAAGAATGTGGTATCAGGATTGGAGCAATACTCATTAACAACCTATGTTATGCACAACCTTGCTTACTGAAAGCAAATAGGACTTGAAGCACTTACTGATGAATATCAAAGATTACAGCCTTCAGTATGGATTACACCTCACCATAAAGAAAACAAAAATCCTCTGACTGGACCAATAAGCAACATCATGATAAACAGAAAAAATACTGAAGTTGTCAAGGATCTCATTTTACTTGGATTCATACTCAACACCCATGGAAGAAGTAGTCAAGAAATCAAACGACGTATTGCGTTGGGCAAATCTCCTGCTAAAGACTTCTTTAAAGTGTTAAAAAGCAAGGATGTCACCTTGAGGACTAAGGTGCGCCTGACCCAAGCCGTGGTATTTTCAGTAGCCTCATATGCATTCAAAAGCCGGACAGTGAATAAGAAAGACCAAAAAAGAATTGATGCCTTTGAATTACGTGTTGATGAATAATACCGAATATACCATGGACTGCCAGAAGAACGCACAAATCTGTCTTGGAAGAAGTACAACCAGAATGCTCCTTAGAAGCGAGGATGGCAAGGCTTTGTCTAGTGTACTTTGGACATGTTATCAGGAGGGACCAGTCCCTGGAGAAGGACATCATGCTTGGTAAAGTAGAGGGTCAGTTATAAAGAGGAAGACCCTCAACAAGATGGATTGACAAAGTGGCTGCAACAGTGGCCTCAAACATAGCAACGACTGTGAGGATGGCACAGGACCTGGCAGTGTTTTGTTCTGTTGTACATGGGGTCACTATCATTTGGAACCAACTTGATGGCACCTAAAAACAACAGCATACATGTACACATATATATATATATATACATATGCACATGCATGTATATACATATATATAGATGTGTGTATATATATATGCATATACACATATACATATGTTCATATATATACACATATGTATTTTATGTATATATGTATATTTGTATATCTAGGTCTATACCTATATATGTAGATATGTCTATGGCTATATAGATATCTCCAGGTATATATCCTAATTTTCTTAAGATCAATTTCAACAAATAGGATTGCTTGGTTAAAGGTCATGCTTATATTCAAGACTTTTGATTTATATTGCCAAATTATCTTCCAGAAGCATATCAGTGTATTAAAGTAAGTTTTTAATGAGTAAGATTTTGATATATGAAGACAGCTGGACTGCTGATACATGGGAATTTGAAGGAACTTCCACATTATCACTATGAAAAAAGGAATGGATCTGAAAAGGCATATGTTATTTTCAGTGATTGATAACTCTTGTAGTGTGACTTTAGTGGAATTAGTAACAGAGTCTAATAGTCCATCTCACACTTACAGTTTGGAAAACTCCTAGAAGTAAGATGGACCAGAATTGTAACACAAGGCAGCTCAATATAGCATAGCTTCAGAAAAATAAACCAAAAATTACCTATGTACCCATAAGTAGGTTCAAGATTTAAACAGGTAGAAATGAGGACAAGTTTAACCTCAGCATCCTAAAGAAGAGGTACCTGGTAGAATTATGTTCCATGAGTGCAAGTCATCTTCTTACAAGAGATACAGCCTAAGGGTGTGTTTGACAGATTTTGGTTCAGAACGTGACTCCACCACTTACTTGCTGTGTGACTTTGGACAAGTCTTTGTGTGAGGGTTGGAGATTTTCTGTTGAAAGGTGTGTGGCTCAGCATCTGGCACATGATAATGGCCCCATAATTGGACACCACTGAGGAATGAGTCAAGAAGCGTAAATGGTGACTGCGTCTTGGGCTTCTGTTTCATTGGATGTTGGTCCAGCTGGTTGAGGAAGGGCAGTAAGTACATCAACAGGCTGATATTGCAGGTACTGAGCAGTTGAGTAACATTTATGCTTAAAGTTTAACAAACTGGATGGAAGTGTTCAGCTGGTAAAAGAAAATAATAGATTTCTCTAAGATAAATCTACAGAAAAATAGAATTTTATCAGTTATGTATTTTATCTCATAACATTTTTAAACCCTTTGGAGCCTGTTACCACTTATTTGCTTTTAGGCACTAATAAATATTCAACAAATGATGAGTAAAAACAAAATAAAACAAACCCACTGCTGTTGAGTCAATTCTGACTCACAGAGATCCTATAGGACAGAGTAGAACTGCCCCATAGAACTGCCTTGTTTCCAAAGCTGTAATCTTTATAGATGCAGGCTGCCACATCTTTCTCCCAAAATGATTAACAGCATTCACATACTGGCATTTGTTTTTCCTGTTGCCGATCACTTGATTATAACTCATGGTGACCCCCTGAGTTGCAGAATAGAACTGCTTCATAGGGTTTTCTTGCCTGTAATATTTATGGAAGCCGATCACCGGGCCGTTCTGCAATGCCACCGGGTGGGTTTAAACTGCCAACTTTTAGGTTAGTAGCCAATTGAAAACAGCTTGATCCACCCAGTAAATCTCTGTAATATTCTACAGATGGTTCCCGACTTATGATGTATTTGAGTTACGACGCACTGCACTTACGACTGTCCTTATCGTTAGTAGTATGTACCACATACAATGCTGCAGCATGTAATTTGCTGATGTTATCCTTCTCAGATGTTCACTGACAGATGTTCGATTTTATGATTTACTATTCAAAACACTGCCATATTTGTAAAGATACTATAATAAAAGGCAATAATAATGAAAACTAAAAAAAAAAAATTACTTACATCAGGGCTGACTTACGACAGAGTCGTTGGAATGGAACCCTGCCGTGAGTTGGGGACCACCTGTATTATGCATTAGTATGTGTCTTTTGTTTCGCCTGCCCGGATTCCACTGACCCTTTTTTGAGTATCATCACAATTTCCCTCTGCAAAAGTCTTTCCAGTTTTCAGGCCATGAGGTTTGAGTGGACCTCTGAGAAGGGAACTTGTAATTTAGTCCTGACCGTTTACGGCACAGGACTTCTGTAACCTCAGTGATTGGTTCAGGAGTAAGCACGTGACCCAAGTCAATTCAGTCAAAGTGAAACCTGCGATTTTATGAGGCGTTTGATGAGATCTCACTCTTTCTCACTGGACTTAGGGATATAGGGGTGAGAACTTGAATCTGCCGTTAGTCATTTTGCCATGAATAGGTTGCTGAGAGAGAAGCCAGAATGGACATGGGCTGAAGAGAGCTGAGTTGAGAGACGGAGAGAGAAAAATCAGCTCCTGTCACTCCCTTGATAACCTGGATCACGCTGTACCTGAAGCAAGGCAAGAGGCAATCATTTCTTTTTTTCAGCTTCAGTAAGTTTGATTTGGGGTTTTCTGTAATTATCAACTAAGATAGAGGTGGGTAATATATAGGTTCTTAATTCTTCAGCATTCCCTTGATGAAACTAAAAAGTACATTTCATATTATTCAACAGTGCTTGAGAACCACTAAGCCAGAATGTGCTGGAGGTCAACACAGCACCTCTTTGGACTTGAGGGCATTTTTTTTTTTTTTTTTTATCTTTTATGCAAGAGGAACTTTAGCAGAAAGCCATCTCCTTACTGAAATACCGTTCTTTTTAAATATATACGTACGTAAGCCAAACACGTGAGGAATCTGGAGGAATCTCGCCACTTCCTCAAAGTAGAATCTTCTGAAAAGAGAGAAACTTGCGTTTGTTGGGCTTTTTCTTTTTCCGAAAGGCAGGATCGTCTGGTTTCAGTGTACCACAAATCATTTGTATCTTTCTCTGTAGCCTTTTCGTTCAGGATAAAAGTGACACATATCACTGCCAGCTCCAATCCGCTCGCTGCAGACTGATTTCCTCGCGCTTTCATCAGAGCAGTCGCTAATGCTACAAATAGGCACAGTCTGGAGTCTGAGGGAGAGGACGAGTGCAGTGCAACTCCTTAACTGCACAACCACCGGGAAGCATCTGGGGAAACCGCAACTCCAGCATCCAACTCAGAGAGCTCTTGCTTGAAGATGGTAGAGGTAATCACTGACAACTGATAAGTAAGACTATCTCCTTCCTGCTTCCCTTAACCTTACAGTCTCTGGGTGTGCAAGCAGTTAACACACTCAGTATTAAGAGAAGGGTTACTGGTTCAAGCCCACCCAGAGGCATCTCAAAGCCCTGGTGATCTACTTGCAAAATATCAGCCACTGAAAATCCTGTGGAACACGGTTCTCTTCTGACACACATGGGGTCATCACGCTGGAAATGACTTGACAGAAACTGGTTTGGTTCTCTTAGTCTCTGGTTTGAGTAGGAACCCTTGATCAATGTATTCTCGGGATGAAACTGAAGAGAAAGCGGTATAGAGAATGTGGACCCCTTGGAGAATTCCTGCCCACTGCCATGGATATTTTCAGAGTGTTCCCTTTGTGTGGTTTTGGGGTAAGGGATAAAGGCGAAAGCCAAGTGATATTTGAAATGGGGAAGACAAGGAGGAAAACTTGATTTCTGCCTTCTTCCTCTCTCTACTTGCTTTTCCATTTACATTCTGCTTAAGGTATTGCAGAGATCCTTGGGTGGTGCAAATGGTTAACACGCTTGGCTACTAGCTGAAAAGTTGGAGGTTCAAGTCCACCCAGAGGCAACTTGGAAGAAAGGCCTGGCAATTTACTTCTGAAAAATCAGCTATTGAAAACCCTGTGGAGCATAGTTGTACTCTGACACACATGGGGTCACCATGAGTCAGAATCGACTTGACAACAATGGATTTAGATATTGTAACCTGACGTTTGAATTATTTGTGGATTGCTTTTGAACTCTCTGGATAAAATATGGTAATACAAGTCTCCTGCATTTTTGTTTATTTCCTCTGTGCTTACTGGGTAGATGGGAATGTACCCTAAATTAAATGAGGAGATAGGCAGAAATCTTAAAAAGTTAATTTCTTAGGCCCTTTCCTCTTTTCCTCCCCCTTCCACTCTTCTGTTCTTGGTTTATGTTACTTCCCACCTTAGAAGAGGAAGAGGCGTGGAGAATTTCTTCTAGACAGTGCATTGTCCACATTCATTGAGGATGGCATTCCATGAAATGTGATTCCATAGTCCATAATTTTCCTCCCTTGTTTTCCTGTTTCCTAGCTGTGTGCTTTAGTTTTCCATCTGCCTCTCTTGCTTCTCTGTTTCTCATTCTCTCTACTTCCTGTTTTTCTGTAGAATTTTCAAGCTTACCCCCACGCAACTTTATAATAGTCAATTTCCTCTCCCCAGCCCCCACCTCTCTCTCTCGCAGTATATGTACGTTCAGCTTCCCTCTCTATAAATCTTCCTTTTCTGAAGTTCTCCTCACTCCCAAGGCCCTGGGCAGCACTGCCCAGGTTACCTGCAAGCATCGTAGGGGAAAGGCCTTGGAAACTTTACTGGGACAGTAACAGTCCAGGCTCACCATGAATGGCTGAGAATCCACAATTCTCCCTGGTGTGAGATTTTTCCAGAGGCCCTGTCCCTAAACCCATAATGCTTTCACACTAGAACTTGGAGTTTCCAGATGTGATATTAGGGTCTGGCTAGTCAGTTTGCCTACAAAAGCAAATTGGAAGCTTAGCCTCTCTTAGTTATTGAAAAAAAGCTGTTTCCATGACTTTCCTCTTTTGTTTAAATTTATTTTTTTGTACTTTTATACAAATGCATGGCTTGGAATGCTCTCATTTAAACTAGAAATATTAAGGTGCTGGGAGTATAATTATCTCACAAGTGTTAACATGGTGGGTTCCATAAACTTACATCCCAGCATCCATTCCATCTCTGACAGAGGCTCACCTTTCCTCTTAATGCCTGTTTTAAATATGTAGGTGTAATTTAAACCTTATTTGCATATTCATGAGAAAAGCTCTTTCCCATCTCCTAATTCCCACCATGGTTGGGTGTAATATGACAGATTTTCACAATCCTGGTAAAGAGTCAATTTCTAGAGGTAAGAAATATTCAAGGAAAAAAGAAAAACCTGTTAGGAATAGAAACTACAATACAGAGACTGTTGCCAGATGGGCTTCTGGAATGAGGCACTGCCTGTCACCCCAAGAACCGGCTGTGGTGTAGTAGAAGCTGAGACTCCAGTATGGTGTAGTAGAAGGGGAGACTCCAGTCTCAGTTCTGCCAACTTCTGGCTCTGTGATCCTTGGAAAGTTACTGATGGAATGTAAGACTTAGTGCCTCATCTTTAAAATGTAATCTGGGAATAATAATGGTTATCTTGTAAATTTATTTATAGGATCAGATAAAATAGTATTTGTAAAGTACCAAGCACATTTGTACTTAAACACTTAATACTTGCCAGACCGGATTCTAAGTACTCCGCAGATCCTCTTCCATTCCTCATAATGCCCCGGTGAGATTGTAACTATTCTCATTATCATTCCCATTTTACATAGAAGGGGATTAACTACAGAGGGTGAGGACTTCCAAGGCAGGGATCTGACAACCAAGACCCTCACTTAACCACAGAGTGGCGCCTTCCACACACTGCATTGCTCCATGAATGTCAACACCCATTCCCATTGTTTTTTCATGATTGCCTGTGATGAATATTATTATTTCACCTGTAATGTGACTATTAATATTTGACTTACTCTTTTAATGTCACCATTTCCTTAACTTGTTCCTTTCCCATGTCCCCCTCCTTTTGTCTAAACTTAACTTTCCAATTCCCCAACAACTTCCTACTTTCTTAGGCCAACACATACTTTACAGTGGTGTCTGGTTCATCTTGACAGTTCTTTTTGTTCACTGAGAGCTCTTAAACAGAACTCAATAAATTACCAGAAAATAAATTATAGCCCCCATCAAATATAGAATAATTTGCATTTGGTTTTAAATGTCTTGTTTTCTACAGCTACATTCTCAGCTAATAAATAAAGGGCCTGATTTATTGTAGGATTTTTCTTGGCTTGATCTTCAAGGCAGGTGATCTCACTCCACCAGACCTTCTCCTTAGCACTAGCTTTCTTACCTTATTTGCTTAGTCTAGTTTTTATGGCTGGAACAAAATATGATACATAAATTCAACTTCCAGAACATAATGTCACGTGTCTTTAAAGACTGAATGAGAATCCCTCTCTCTAGGGTTGTCCATAGGTCCAGCCACTCCCTGTTGTCTAACTCCCCACTGCTGGATTCCTGCCATTAATTCAGCTTCCTGGCCCTGCAGTCCTCTTGAGTTTGTGATGAATGTTTTAGCATTTGATTTCTTGATACCCCAAGGTACTAGCAATGCCTCTTGCCTTGTTTCTAACTTTGCCTTTTCCTTGCATTCCATCTTTTTTTGACTCCGCCATCAATCCATTCCCAGACCCAAGACAATTCTGGCTTTTCCCCAATTCTTGTATGATTCCTGTCCAACTGCCTTCATTGTTCTGTCACCATTGGGTCTTGGCTCTTCCATTCCCATTGGCCCCTCACTTGGGCCCAGTGCCTGTTGGATCCCTGTGTCCTGTTCTGGGCTAGCCCTACATGGCAGCGGTAGTGTCTGTTTCTTCCTTAGCCTACCTGCTAACTCAGGGGCTTCCAAAACACTCAGCTTCTGTATTGTTAGCACCCAAAGGACTGTTTCTCCTTTTCAGCCTGATCAGCCTTTTGTGACATTTCAATCAGGCTTTAGGAACTGCACTATCAAAACCATTGGGAATCCCCTACTTAATGTCGCTTTTATCACCTTCTTTGTGCTTCAGAATAGGTTATATGCACACTCCTTCTTACCAAGCATTAAATGTATTGATTTTATTCCCAGAGTGCTATTTAGAGTGTGTAGTAGAACTACCAAGGAGCCCTGGTGGTGCAGTGGTTAAGCACTCGACTGCTAACTGAAAGTTTGGTGGTTCAAACTTGCCGAGATGCTCCATGGGAGAAAACCTGGCAGTCTGCTCCTGTAAAGATTACAGCCTAGGAAACTATATGGGGAAGTTCTGCTCTGTCACATGGGGTCACTATGAGTTGGAATCGACTGAATGGCACATCACAACAAGTAGAAGCACTATTACCTCCTTCTTCAGTCAGTTTACTGCATATACAGAGAAGTTAGCAAAATGCCGTATGCATGAGGTTTTGGCTGGGCCCTAACACAACTTACACAAAATAAGCTGCTAGTGCAGCCCCTGACCCACATCCCAGAATCCTCTGGGGAAAGCATATAAATTAGATCCAAAAAGAAACTCTGGGTTTCCTACACTATTGTGATAACTTTGCATAGTCATCCTGACAAAGAGCCCCCTATAAGTCATTAACTCTTTAGAATCTAACCTGACCTATTCCAGGTTAGTTCACACAATTTCAAGAACTCAATCCCTCAATAAATATACAGTGTTCTCAGTTGATAGCGCACAATTTTTGGCAAAGATGTTTTCTATCAGTGCCCCAAAGGCAGGTCTTTATTGACTGCCACTCCTGTTTCAAGCTGCAGATAGTAGGGGTAGATAGAAGCACACATCTGAAAGCACACAGCCGATGGTTTCTTCCCAGCACCAGACGTTTCACTCCTAGAATAGGGCCAGACTGGAGCTGTCTGGATTCTCCGTGAGTTGCTCCAAACTAACATATTTATTATCAAGGAGGCAACCTTGCTTGACGTGAGATTGCTGATGTTTGCCTTGCACTGTTTTCTTGCAAAAAATTGCAAGACAGTAATTGAAACAGGTTTGGCCAGGGAACTACAGAGAAATTTACTTTTTTCAAGGGCAAAATCCCAAAAATATCCTGACAGGTAGGGGAAACTGGTTATTTACTTATTACTCTATATTTGTAAGGTAAATGATGCATCTTAAAAAAATAAGGAGTGATACTATATAAGGGGCCAATTGTATTTTATTACTGTTTCTAACGTTCTTGGTTATGAGCAGGAGAGTTTATTTTTAAATTACTGTTTGGCCCTACCCTTATAAACATCTGCATTCTGTTGGTACAACATACAAATCTCTTGTGGTGGTTTTGAGAAAACCCCAGACTTTCCAAGTCTGGGAACAGATGGAGCTCTAAATGCAACTGCATTTCACAAGAGGGACATGTGTTACTATCTGCCAGTCTGTTTTCACTTTATGTGAGATGTTCCATGCGCTAGTCTGCAGAGTTATTAAACATCTATGCCTGTACAAGCTTTTGAAATGGATGTGGTGTAAGTTTATAAAATTTAAGGGAAGGGGGCCCAGTTAGGACTTTTAACAGTTCCTGGTAATGAAGAAGACCTTTGGAAAGTGTAGCAATTAAAATATGTTTTACAAATGTGCTCTATAGCATTTTGGTCACAAGGTATTAATATACATGAGTCTACAAGAACTTGAAGTTGAATGCTTTGAAAATGCCTAGATAAAATAGTTCATTTAAATCCTAAAATTTCCCATTCCCTTATTTAAAAACAAAAAACAAAAAAACCTATTTCTGTTGATTCGATTCCCACTCATAGCGACACTCATAGAACTGCCACATATGGTGTCCAAGGAGCAGCTGGTGGATTCGAACTGCTGACCTTTGGTTAGCAGCCGAGCTCTTAACCAGCTGCACCACCAGGGCTCAGTTGCAGCACCAGGGTTCTTTATTTATGCGTATCTGTCTACCTTCCTCCCTCCCTTCCTCCCTCTCTTTTTTACTTCAGTGATATAACATTATGGAGGCAACTTTCATGAAAGTAAGCATTGCTTTCAGCAAAGAGCGTGTATAAACTTGTTGTGTCTCAGTTTCTCACATACCAAGTTTGCTACATCAAACCTAAAATGTATTAACTGTTAAATCAGGGGTCAAATTATTTAACTTAAAAAAAAAGTAACACTCAATCAGATGATTCATTATCAGTCTACTTTGACTAGGAAAGACCCTCACTGCATTTAAAATGATTCAACTTTTTGAATATACCTTTTCTATAAGAGTATGCCTCTTGTTGTATCGTTAGATGCCGTCGAGTCTGATCTGACTCATAGGAACCCTACATACAACAGAATGAAACACTGTCCAGTCCTGCACATTCCTCACAATTGTTGTTATGCTTGAGACCATTGTTGCCACCACTGTGTCAGTCTCTCTTATTGAGTGTCCTCTTTTTCGCTGACGCTCTGTTTTACCAAGCATGATATCTTTCTCCAGGGACTGGTCCCTCCTGATAACATGTCCAAAGTACGTGAGATGAAGTCTCGCCAACCTTGCTTCTAAGGAGCATTCTGGTTGTACTTCTTCAAGATAGATTTGTTTGTTCTTCTGGCAGTCCATGGTGTATTCAGTATTCTTCACCAGCACCATAATTCAAAGGCATCAATTCTTCTTCCGTATTCTTCATTCACTGTCCAGCTTTTGCATGCATATGAGGTGACTGAAAACACCATGGCTTGGGTCAGGTGCAGCTTAGTCCTCAGAAAGGCATGTTTGCTTTTTAACACTTTAAAGAGGTCTTTTGCAGCAGATTTGCCCAATGCAATGCGTCATTTGATTTCTTGCTTGCTGCTTCCAGGGGTGTTGATTGTGGATTCAAGTAAAATGAAATCCTTGACAACTTCAAACTTTTCTCTGTTTATCATGATGTTGCTTATTGGTTCAGAAAGGAGGATTTTTGTTTACTTTATGCTGAAGTATAATCCATACTCAAGGCTGTGGTCTTTGATCTTCATCAGTAAGTGCTTCAAGTCTTCTTCACTTTCAGCAAGCAAGATTGTATCATCTGCATAATGTAGGTTTTTAATGAGTCTTCTTCCAGTCCTGATGCCCAGTTCTTCTTCATATAGTCTAGCTTCTTGTATTATTTGCTGAGCATACAGATTGAATAGGTATGGTGAAAGGATGCTACCCTGATGCACACCTTTCTTGATGCTTCTTAGCTGGCCCTAAAATACTGACTGGGTAAATTAATCAGTCTTAGAGATGGTACTTTGTACAGGGTTAACTACACCAGCATAAATCATTGTTAGCATAGGATGAATTTGTTACATCTGAACCCTGGAGAAAATAGCATTTGAAATAGGGAGACATTGGCATAAGTATTTTGGTGTGTTCAAAGCCTTAATGAGTCCCTTGCATTTCACATTTTCAAGATTATAGTCTCTGAGATTGGGCCTCTCTATTGCTTGTATCATTAAATCTCTGCTTTCCTTTGCATTGCCCTCGGAAGGCTCTGCAATTCCGGCTGGGATTTGAAATAGCTAGATTTGTTTGTGTGTTTATTTTGTTGTTGAATCTGTGGAACTGGATTGAATGGGGAAGTCTAGGTGAAGTTTTAGCTTTTAGTCCTTAGCCAGATGGGTATTCCCCTTCCTGAAATGTTTCTCAAACCAAAAACAAACAAATCCATTGCCGTTGAATCGATTCTGACTCATAGTAACCCCATAGGACAGAGTAGAATTGCCCCATAGGATTTCCAAGGAGCCTCTGGTGGATTTGAACTGCTGATTGTTTCGTTGGCAGCCTGAGCTCTTAACCACTGTGCCACTAGGACCCCAGTGTTTCTCAGGGCTTGGAAGACGTATCTCCTTTATGTTTTCTTTTAATAGAATGGACCATGACTAAACTTGATTGCATAGTAAGTGACTAATTAGATATAAGTCTTACAGAAGGTACCAATTAAGCACAATGTAAAAATTTCATGTTTAAGGGTGGCAGACGAGGAGCTGGGTTAGAGAGTTGGGTTTTTGGTGTTTTCCCTCTGTTTTGTGTGTAATGAAAAAAGAGATTTCTTTAAACTGGTGGTTCTCAAAGTGAGGTCTCTGGAAGAGCAGGGTGAACTACATCAGAAATGCAAATTTTCTGGTGCCTCTCTGACTGATCCTAATGGTAAAAGGTCAGGAACGTGAGAGAAAAGTCTTCAGCCAGGTTGTCCTTTAGATAACCCTTAAATCACAGGGCACATGGAGCCATCTGGTTGACCTACTCATCAGATAGTCTGGGATTGGAAGGATTCTTGTCAAACTGTCTCTTTGCCTCTTGCCTGACATGGAAGGACTATACTTGCATACATCCATTTCGGTTGAAAATAATCCTACTTTAAAAGATTCCACAGCTTTTAAAATAGTCTAGTCAAAATTTAACAGCCCTCTTCATCTGAAAATTCCTCCTGTGGCTTAATTAAGGCAAATCATATTCTTAAAATCATTTTTTTTAATAAAGAAAAAAGTACATTAATCACTCACATGTTGTTGTTGTTAAGTGCCGTCAAGTTGATTCCAACTCATAGCGACCCTCCCTGTAGAACAGAGTAGAACTGCCCCATAGAGTTTCCAAGGAGTGGCTACTGGATTCGAAGTGCTGACTTTTTGGTTAGCAGTCTAGCTCTCAACCACCGCACCACCATGGCTGCTGGTTCCCTTTAGATACTTCAAAATCGTAATAAAAAGACGATTTACTTTTTGGAGCCCTGGTGGCACAATGGTTAAGAGCTTCAGTGATCTATGGCTGCTAACCAAAAGGTTAGCAATTTGAATCCACCAGCCGCTCCTTGGAAACCATATGGGACAATGATTTACCTTTTAGACTTCAGGCTTGTTCATGCAATCCTTGTTTTTCTAAGTTTATCTTTCCAGGACTTATTTCCCAACACTGTCAGAATGAACCTGATTTTCCAATTGAATACGTGTTGAAACAAAGTTCTCGTTTTGCGTACGGATAAAAAATGACAGTTGTTTAGGTACAAAATTAGTTCCTTTTAATCCTCCCCCAAGGTGCACTATTTTGTGCTCCGACTTGTATGTCCTGTAAACCTTGAGGAATTTTATTGTCTTTGAACATTATCCAGCAAATCTTCTCTAATTAATTTAATCCCTACAGACATACGCTTGTTGATCAGTACAAATCAAGGCCAAAAATATCAGTCCCGCTTGGAAAGCTCTCCTTTTGGCAGGAAGAATCTTGATCTGAGTTGTTGAGAAGTTATGCAGTGAAGATGTTCGGGGAAGTTTGTGTCCCCCAACGCACTCCCCACCCCATTTTATGGTGTCCACCGGCAGATGCACTGGCCTTCCTATGTGTGCTGGTCTGTTCTGACTTCCTTCTCTCAATTGCTAGTGGAAGTTACTAGCGTTTTCACATTTGCAGACATAGTCTTTGTATCATCAGTAGGCTAAGTTCCAGAGAAGTCACTTAATACATTTTTTTTTTTTTCTCAAATCAATTTTCCTTTAAATGATAGCAGTGGATGGATGTCTTTTTTTTTTCCCCAGGACCTCCAGACTTGAAGAACCAATTGTCTTCCAGATAGTGTAGTTCCACGATTAACAACATACTGTCAGAGACGTCTTCCTAATGCATAAGCTCAGTGGCTTCAGCTGTAGTTCAAAGTCATTGTCTCTGCCTTGCCTTCTTGGTGCCTGAAATCCCAGTAGTAAATCACCCCTGTGCTTTCTTCTCTCCTCACTAAATTATCCTGATTCCCTTCCTCCTTTTCCATCTATCTTAGTTTCTAGCTTTCTGCCTTTCTCTTATTTGTCTCTTAAAATTTTCTAAACTCTTCATATAAATCAGACTTAGTATTTTAGTAGGACCAAGACAGTACTGACCTGAATGAATAGAGAAAGTACCTAATAATTCTTGGTATATTTTTATTCTTATACCCCAGAGTCACATTGTAAAATCATAGACTCCTGTGATTGCTTTATTCCTTCTTTGGATACTTGTATGTGGATTTAGATATAACATGTCTTTTTCTTGCCTATTTTATATGT
The DNA here is from genome assembly GCA_030035585.1 of Dugong dugon. Classification (NCBI taxonomy): domain Eukaryota; kingdom Metazoa; phylum Chordata; class Mammalia; order Sirenia; family Dugongidae; genus Dugong; species Dugong dugon. Next base: position 10,503,898 of record CM057480.1, on the reverse strand, counting down.
TGGTAGACAAATAGAAAACCCTCTTATTGTTTTTTTTAAAGTATAGAGTTTGAATCTGCAGTGTCTTCCTATAATACTTTTCTCAGGCACATTACATCAGAGGTTGATAAATCTTTACTTTAAAGGGCCAGGTAGTATTGGCTATATGGCCTTTATCACAACTACTCAACTCTGCTGTCATTGTGAAAGTAACCATAGACAATATATAAACAAATGAGTGTGGCTGTGTTTCAATAAAATTTTATTTTTGGACACTGAAATATGAATTCATATAATTTTCATGTGTCACAAGTATTTTTATGTAACCATTTAAAACTGTGAAAAACATTCTTAGTTTGTAGGCCACGTAAGAACAAGTGGTGGGCTAGATTTGGTCTCGAGCTATAGTCTATTGACTACTGAACTAAGTGAAAAGGATAATTTTGATACAATATTGAAAACATTTATTAGGCTGTAATATATCCCTTTGATTACTTTAGTGTCTCCCACACTTATTTACTGGCATAATATTTTACAAATCAGACCAATTATCACTGTTTTCTAATGTCCTTTCTGGCATCAGTTTAGAGAAACCTAATCTATTACATTCCTCCTAATAACAATGTCTGGCAATGTTCAGATTATGTTGAGTGAGTGAATGAATGACAAGGAAGGAAGAGACAAAGAGATTACTTAGAATGGAGATAATTTTATACTTGGTAAAAAGGGAAAAATAAATATAAGTAAGCTCTTTGAAAGAAGGAATCCTCTGTCTGCTCTCATTTCAGTATTTTTGTATTTTGACCCAAGGAAAAAATTGTTAAATTGACTATAATTTTTTGCTTTTCCTACTTTTAGTATTACCCAAGATATGTAGGCAACTTTTGATTTTTGTGGCAAGATTAAGATAGAAACACCTGTGCTATTTAAAAAAAAAATGCATCCCAGTATAACAAAGCTATACTCCTATATATGGTGGCTTTACTCAGTTAATAAGAATTTTGTGTTAAGTAAAGCAAGGTTATTTGTTCAAATCTAACATGGACCAATTACTTCCATAGACCCAACTTTCTGAATGTGAACAACAGTCTAGTAAATGCTTACACGTGAGAAGAAGATCTAGAGAAGAGAATGGAGTGAATCAGGATGAATCCTTCCCTGTAACTAGAAATGCGTATCTTTTGTTCTGTGGGTAAATGTTATTTTCATATAAGTGAAGGACAACACATTTAGAAAAATATTCATAACTGAATTGGTTTAACGTGGTATAAAATCCATCCTAGTCAATTCTTTTTTTTAAATGAATTAATCCTTTTTGAACACAGCAAATCTATATCATTATTGTACCTATATTTATATTTTCCTATGCACGTAGGTATTTATGTAAACTTCCCTGGACTTTTTTACTTTGGAGAAACAATGCTATTTTGTAAACTATGATAACATATTTCCTTGCACTTTCTGTGGCTTCACTCCTTTCAGTATATAATGAGCAATACACTGGAAATGTTTCTTTAAATAAGAGAAAATAGAAAAAAAATCCACTCATTCAAAGGTGTGTATGTGCTTTGTATTCTATAGAATGTGACCAATTGGCTCTGGAAGGGTTTAGGCTCTTAAAGAGTAAAAGAACAATCCATATCCATTAGAACAAGCTGATGAACTGCATTTCAACAGGCTTGACTTGGTCCTGTTAAGTGAGAGACAAGCTAGCTAACAGATCAATCAGATAAGCTAGCTAAGGCCCCTGTTTTTATTCCACAGGGAGGGAGCATCTATTGAGAGGAAGCCAAATTTACCATTACAGTGCTTTCCACATATGCTTTCTGGAACTCCAGATACATAAAAGACACCCAAATGAAGGATTCTTTAGTGAAATTAATTTAGGAGACTCTCTGGGATATGACCTGTCACTGGAGAGACATAGGGCACATTAAAATCTTAAGGGATCTGAGTGGTACTGCAGTAGACAGCTGATACACAGTTTGTTGATCATTTGCTTCCCTCTATACACTCACTCCTCACTTATTGACATGGTTAGGTTCCAAATACCAAGTTGTAATATGAAAATTGCCATTATATGAAATTGGAGGATGACCGCATCAGATCACAAAACCTGGAGGATGACTACATCATGACATAACTGCCAAATTATATCATTCCATAACTGTCAAACCACTGAGAATCATGGCCCAGCCAAGCTGACACATAACGTTAACCATCACAGCTAGCATTACTCTCACTTTGAACCTCCGTGTTTGTTACATTGTTAATGTGCAAAATAGTCAGTAGATTGTTTACTGTTTTCATAAATGCAAAATGTCAGGTAATCATTTAGTCGATAAGTGAGAAGTAGGTATACTTTATGAGGTTAAAATTAAGTAGCACTTTGTTAACCTAATATGTCACTTCAACCCCTGATTTTGGGGCATAAAAAATTCCCCAAGAAGATTAGATCAAAAATCAAATAACTTTTTTTTCTTCTATAAAATGCTCTTTCTTTGCTTAGAGGTGAAAAACTATAGTTTTTCTACTTTAAAGTGATTGAGATCTTGTATATTCTAAACTTGAATTTTTTAAAGCCTTTGAGGAATTGGCAGCAAAATGAGAAATAAAATACTACCCTTCCAAATTCTTTGAGAAGTGCCAAAGTGTCTCCATTGAACTGAGTGTGCTCTGAGCTAGGGTCACTAGTCCACAGTCCTAGTTTTGCAACACCCAGTGGTGCCTTTGGTTATATTAAGGGATGTTGCAGAAATACTAAAAATGAATTTTAATTTTTTTTTGCTTCCATATAAATGGTGAATGCATGGCACATGGCATGTTTAAAAGACACGTGTTTTGAAATGATAGGCTGTGACAACTTTCAAAAGATCATGGCTTACGGAGCTAGCACAAGGTTTCTCAACCTCAGAACTATGGGACCTTTTAGGACAGTAATTCCTTGGTGTGGGGGGCTGTCCTGTGCATTGTAGGATGTTTAGAAGCATCCCTGGCCTCTACCAACTAGTTGCCAGTAGCAGTACTACTCCCAGTTGGGACAACCACAGATGTTGCCAGACATTGTCAGTTGTCCCTTGAGGGCAAATTCAATTATGGTTGAAAATCACTTGGCTAGCAGCTCTGCTGTGGGTCTCCTTGGTTAGGTCTTTGCCAGGCTGCCTTTTCTTTCCTGCAGACTTTATGACTTGAGTTTTTACTACTCTTGTAGTACCCAATTCACTCACCTGTGAATGGGCTCCAAAATATGGCCTTTTAGTTATGAGCTTGGGGCTCATATTATTAATACATTATTTTAAAATAAATTCATGTTTAGTAGAGCTAGTTTCATTATTCTAAAGTTCATATAGTGTATAAGGCCCCAGTTTCTCCTATTAATGGGGCAGAGCTTGAAGCAAGAATAGTTTAGGTGAAATAACTTCTAATGTAGTCATTAAATGATACGTTAATACATTTTAGAGTCTCAGATGTCTACGTCCAGTGATGTGAAATATCGAAAAAAAAATTGGGGGGAGGCTGCTGAGTAATCTGAATGTGTGATTTTTATAAGTGAACACTATTTAGCTGAGGAAAAAAACTGTAAATATAATTCACTCTTTTCATAAAGTGAATTCTTTTTCAGATTGAAGAAAATCAACCTCTAAGCACAGTAAGAGCAGTGACAAATGAGATATTTTCAGTGATGAACTTTTCACCCTAGATGCTTGGGTCCACATCTTTATTTTCCACTGAAAGAGATTCAGAGAACTGAAAAAAACAAAAACAAAAATTCAAAAATGTAGACTAGAAGAAACAGGTTATAAAATTTTGTGAACTATGATCTTGGAGAGAGGGTAGATTTTTTAAAATTATGCTAAAGAAAAGTCTTGTAAGCAGTGCAAGTGCCTGAGTTTCTTGTAAGTCTGTCCTTGAGCATAATTTGAAAAGCGTTATCAAATTCCTGCCATCTTAATAACAATCTAAGTAATATTTAGATGGGCTTTGTTTATATTTTGGAATTTTGCTGTTTTCCTCTTGGTTATCTTCAGTTTTCTATTTTATCCAGTTTCTCAGATCGGAAGACTAAGAGCATATAACTGTCTGCTTAAAAAGAAATCTGCTGAGCAATTGCTGATTTTTTTCACACAAACATGTACATGTGTACATGCATCAAAATAAAGAAAAAGCAACAGAGAGAGAGGGAAAGAAAGGGAAAGGAGAAACAAAAAGCTAAGAGGTTACTAAACATACCGTGTACCTATCTCATTAAAACAAGATAAAGAAGGAAAAGACAGCACTGACCTTTAGTAAGAGAAGATGTAAGAAACTAAAATTAAGTGCCCTCCCTTGGGCCAGATGCTGGAATGACCCTGTGGCAAGAAGCTCCTGGTTCTTTGCAGGCTTGAGTGGCAGCGACATGGAGAAGGTTTCTTCGTCCTGCATGGGAGACCAAGCAAGACAAAACATAGCTGCTTCGTGGGCATGAGTTTTCAGATGTGTGTGCACAGGACACCGTTTTCAGATGTGTGTGCCCAGAACCCCACTGTTTGGATCTAGTTAGTCTTCTAAAGCACCAGGATTGGCCCTAAGAACCATACATTGAACAGTCCTCAGTTCTGAGAAGGGGACCATCATTTTGTTGTTCATTCACTTTGGGACCTTGGGTGTCTCCTTTTTCATTTGCCATCTGGGTAAGGTGCTGTGAGAAGAGCAAAGATACACAACATATCGTCCCTGACCTTTAGGAGCCTTTACTCCATTAGACCCTCTAGGATAAAGGGTTAAGAGAGAGAGTCATCTGTTCTTGAAAGCTATGCTCATGAGGGAACAGTGGATTTTTGTTCCTTTTAGCATTTAGAGCCACCACCCATCAGTCAGTTTGTCATACTGTAGTGGCTTGTGTGTTGCTGTGATGCTGGAAGCTGGGTCACCAGTCTTTCAAATACTAGCAGGGTCATGCATGGTGGACAGATTTCAGCGTATCTTCCACACTAAGACAAACTAGGGAGAAAAATCTGACAATCTACTTGCAAAAATCAGCCAATGAAAACCTTATGCATCACAACAGAACATGGTCCGCCTTGTTTACTTTGGGGAAGTTGTCAGGAGAAATCAAACTCTAAAGGATTGTGAGGATGGCACAAGACTGGGCAATGTTCTGTTGTATATAATCTCGCCATGAATCCAAGTCAACTAGATGGCATCTATCTCTCTGTCTGTATATCTATCATCTGTCTAATATTTGGAGCCCTGGTGGTGCAGTGGTTAAGAGTCTTGGCTGTTAACTAAAAGGTGAGCAGTTCAAATCCCCCAGCTGCTCTTTGGAAACCCTATGGGACAGTTCTTCTCTGCCTATAGGGTAGCTATGAGTTGGAATCGACTTGACAGCAAGGAGGTTATCTAACATTTAGAGCATCTGGTCTTGCTCATGCTGAGAACAAAGAATGGCTAAAAGCGTTGTTTTGATGTATGTCTTTAATTTACCTTGTATACTTTCTAACTAGTGAGTAAAAGGATTAAAGACAAGATTACAATTTATAAACCTTTTATTAGCCCTTAATATATTATTTTGAAGTGATCTAAGAAATATATATTCAATAAACTAGAATGACTCTTTCTTCCCCCACTTAACTGTGAAATTATCAACGGCAAGTTCTGTATCTTATTCATCTTTTAACCATAGCTTATTAACTATATGCCTAACATATAGTAACAAAACAAAACAATCAAACCCATTGCCATCAAGTTGATTCCAACTCATAGTGATCCAATAGGACAGAGTAGAACTGCCCCATACTTTCCGAGGTTGTAATCTGTATGGAAGCAGATTACTACATCTTTCTCCCGAGGAACGGCTGGTGAGTTGGAACTGCTGACCTTTCAGTTAGCAGCTGAACACCTCACCACTGCACCACTAGGGCTCCTATGAGCTTCGTAAATGTGAAACCGAGTCAAGCTCAGAAACGTGATATGAGATCTTAAGACCAGTGAAATGCATGGTATCTATTTATATTTAAAGAATAGTGGGGTCTAATTAAATAAGTTTACTGTTAATAAAAAGCCACATTCCACTGCCCATAAGATGACTAAAGTGGCTTTTGTCTGATTATCTAAGAAGTTAGCTACCTAGAGGTGCAAAAGAACAAATATTCTTTTACACCCGGAACACTTCCTTTTTGCCTCGGGAGACTGGCGTTGGCTTACCCATTCACTCCCGTCCCTTTCATTCTGCCATTCAAGAAAAGATCCATATATACAGTGATCACCAGTTTTCCTATTTGTTTATTTCCATCTCATCTTGTTCCCAAAGGGGTCTGATTGGAAAAACGCCCTTGAGAATTAGGTGCCTGGTGATCATGCAGGCCTGAGTTTTCTGGTCGCCTTTCCTGGTCTTTTCTTAAGAAGTTGTGCTCTGAGCTGGTTTCCAACTCTAGTTGCTAACAACATGTCAGATAAATAATAAATGAAGCAACATATGTATTTCTCATGTGCCATGGAAGACTTACTCTGAATAAATAATAAAGCATTCAGAGGCTAGTGAGAGGTTATGAAGGATTGTTTCCATCAAGCTTTCCAGCCCATCTGGTCTATAACAAAAGCTTTACCCCAAGTAATGTCTTCTGTCACCGTGAATTGTTTTTCCCCACCCCTTTTGGGTGGAAGGAATCATGAGAGTAAAATGTGGTTTCTACCAATAAGTTCAGAAAATGCTGACGAATGGCAAGAAATTCAAGGAGACAGGATCAACAGCACTGTTACTCAGGAATGGTTCCATTATGATGCTCAAATACCTTCTTCCATTTGTGTCTTTTTATACAAAGCAGGTTGTGAAAAAAACTTTATTTTGCTGAATTTTTAATTCTTTTCAATCTTAAAGTCATCAATTTCACCTTCCTAATACTATGTATACGGAGCCCTGGTGGTGAAATGGTAGAGCTTGGCTGCTAACCAAAAAGGTCAGTAGTTGGAATCCACCAGCCGCTCCTTGCAAACCCTATGGGGCAGTTGTACTCTGTTCTATAGGGTCATTATGAGTCGGAATTGACTCGATGGCAACCAGTTTTTGATTAATACTGTGTATATGGAGGCCTGGTGGTGCAGTTGTTAAGTGCTTGGCTGTTAACCAGAAGGTTGGCAGTTTGAACCCCCCAGCTTCTCCACTGGAGAAAGGTGAGGCAGTCTGCTTCTGTAAAGATTTACAGCCTTGGAAACCCTATGGGGGCAATTCTACTCTGTCCTACAGGGTTGCGATGGGTCAGAATCGACTCCGTGACAATGAGTGTACACACGCACACACACACACACACAGAGCACACAGAGACAGTCCCCAGATTACGAACAAGTTCCGGTTCCTAGTCGAGTTTGTACGTATGTTGGAACAGTTAGGTACAGTTGGTATCGTTAGTCAAACATTTGTCATAGTATATAGTATATAACGTATCTTTCTATGCATAAAAAAATTAAAGAAACACTTCCAGATACACTAAAACATCGTTAACATAATACAGTAATAAGGATAGTAATGTGGGTTTTTTTTTTTTTTTTTTTTTTTGAGGCTTTAATCATTTTAATGACTTCAGCAGAAGAGAACAGATCAAGGTCAGGAAAGTTCAGAAACAATGATCCCTGTTTCTAGAAATACTTTACATGGAAGAGGATAGTAATATTTTGATGCACGTTGCAAAGTAATGCCTGTTTGTCATTACAAACCATTGTATGTACCTTGAATTTTTAATATAATATGCTTTACGGGGCTTGGTTTGTAACTGCGGGTTGTACGTAAGTTGGATGTTCATAATCTGGGGACTGCTTGTATGTGCATGTGGACATGTGTATGTTTAATTAATACATTTAAATACAGTGGGGCCACATGTGGCTTGATTCAAGTACGAATTTAAACTTCGTGTATAATATCAGTATCTTCCTAAACCAGAGGTCAGCAAACTTCTGCCATAAAGGGCCCAATGGTAAACATTTTCAACTGCGCAGTTCGTAAGATCTCCATTACAACTACTCTGCCTTTCTTATAAATAATGCTAAACGAGTGGGTGTGGCTGTGTTCCAATAAACCTCTATTTACAAAAACAGGTGGCAGGCAGAATGCTTCCAGCCCTGTAGTTTCTGGATCCTTATTCTAAAAAGATCCAAAGTAGCTAATATTTGAGAAAGAAACCACCTATCTGTATAACAGCCAGCCAGTTATCTTTGTGTAAACAGATTTATAAGCAAGTTCAACTTCAAGCAATGGTTAAATTCCTTGAGTACTAGATTTTTTTTTTCTCCCCAGGCTACTTATAAATTAATTGTTAAATTGTTAATTGTCAAATATGAGGAGCCCTGGTGGTACAGTGGTTAAGAGCTACAGCTGCTAGCCAAAACATCAGCAGTTTGAATCCAGCCAGCTGCTCCTTGGAAACCCCATGGGGCAGTTCTACTCTGTCCTGTAAGGTCGCTATGAGTCGGAATTGACTCGATGGCAATGAGGTTTTTATCAAATATGAAAATAATGCCTTTGTCACTATCAAACATTGCCCATCCCCCCTTTATGTTATGCCTCTTAGCATAGTTTTCTTTTTCACTGAACTGCTTGGTGATAAACCTCACTGGCAAGAAGGGACAGAGGTTTGCTGCCAGAATGACTTAGCATCCTCCAGCCCCTGCCTGCAACTTCGAGAAAGCTCCAGAGCTCAGCTGGCCGCCTGGGCTGGCACTCTGTTACCATAGGTTAGAGTGGATATCACATTTCTAATGGATTAGCTGACTACTGGGAATGCAGAAGGGTTTTTAAAGTCTCTTAACTTCTAAATGCAGCACATTAATGGAGTGCTATGAATATTTAATTTGAGCGCAAGACCTGAAGTTCTTTGCAATTCGTTTAACGGTTGCTTTCAGGAAAGATGAGCATTTCCTTTGAGTGGTTTTGGATTTATAGTGCCCTCTTTGTTTTCCTCGTTTGGGAACTTACCTTGAGCTGCGTCACAGACATTTTTATAAAATGGTCAGAGTCCATTTTTCCTTTGCTCCATCTAGAGCGTCTTCTTTCAGTCATTAGTGTAGAGATGGAATTTTCAGGTACGACATCTCATACATCTTTAGTTTAACCTTCCCTGTGGCGCTGAACAGAGCCCAGGAAACTCAAGTTGGCCTAATGGATGAGCAGCGTCTGCTGCAAATTCATCTGCTAGCCTTTCCAATGAAACAAGAACCTTATTCTCAGCACAACCCAGCTTAAAAATCCAAATGATCTTCTTTTGCCTTTTAAATATGCAAAAAATGCAATAATAGTTCCGGACATAGTAGGCTCTCAAAAAATGCTCATTGACTGAATAAATTCCAAGGTTCTAAACTTAGTTCTTTCTCTAACAGCGTTGTCTAGAGCAATGCCCTTAATATTTCTGAATAAGAGCCTCCTCATTTGTAACATGGGATATTTTTATAAGGTGGCTTTATGTTGTTGTTGCTGCTGTTATTGTTGTTGTATGCCATTGAGTCCAATCCGACTCAGAGTGACCCCCTGTGACAGAGTAGAACTGCCCCATAGGGTTTTCCTGGCTGTAATCTTGATGGAGGCAGATGGCCAGCTCTTTCTCCCGCATAGCCACTGGGTGGGTTCTAACCGCCAACCTTTAGGTTAGCGGCCTAGTGGTTTAAGGTTGCACCACCAGGGCTCCTTATAGCTCTTACATATGATGTGTTTCTGGGCTCAACACTTCGCTAGGTACTGAAATGCCTTCAAAATATTGCAAATCCCTGACATCTAGGAAGCACAGCTTAATTAGAAAGACAGTGGAAACATGTAAAACAGCTAGAAAAAAGTAAAATACGTCATATGACCAAGAATGCCTCGTGCTGTTGTTAGAAGACAGGTCATTGGGAATGTGGGAAAGGTTGATAGAAAGGAGAATTTCAAGTGGATCCCTGTTAGGGATTTACTTGTGTCCCCCAAAAGATGTGCTGGAGTTCTAAACCCGAGTCCCTACGAATGTGACTTTATTTGGAAATAACGGTGTTTGCAGATACAGTTAGTTAAATGACCATGTAGTTTTACTGGGGAAGAGTATGACTGGTATCGTTATAAAAAGAAGGGAAGAGGCACACAAAGGGTAGAAGGCCATGTGAAGACAAGGGCCGAGATTGGAGTTAATGGCAGCCACCAAGCCAGGGAATGCCTGGGACTGCCAGAAGCTGGGACAGAGAAGAGAACAAATCTTCCTCTAAAGCTTTTGGAGAGAGAGCGGCCCTACTGACACCCTGACTTTGGACGTCTAGCCTCCAGAACTGTGAGATAATAACTGCTGTTGTCTTAAGCCACGTAGTTGGTGGTAATTTATTATAGCAGCCCAAGGAAACAAATGCAGCCACTGATATAGAAATAAGGTTGCTAAAAAGAAGAAAGGGCAAGTTTCTAGGAGAGACAGTAATCAAAGAAAAGTGTTAAAAAAAACCCATGGAAACCAGGAAACAAGATGGCGTGTATTGAGAGAAGTTGGGGGTGGGGGCACCGGTACAGAATGCACAGTCCCAAATCTTAACGCTTCGTTAACATTGCAAACGCCATGCCATAGACAGGTTCTTTTCCCTTTCTTTGTCGCTTCCTTCCTTTCTGCTCTCCTTCCTTCCATCTTCTTTCGAAGTGGACATGGGAGAAATCTCTCTCAGGGTATTTTATTCACTGCCTGTTCGTTGAACACTCAGTGTGTGCGTTAATTCAAGCCGTCATCATTGCTTGCTTGGACTATTGCAATGAGTTCTTCACTCACCTCCCCGTGTCCCCACCGCCCCCCTTCACTTCCTCTACTTCACCAATGCCAGAGTAGCTTGGACGTCTAAAACATCCAGAATGTGAGTCTTTCCATGGCAGTTGCCTCTCAGTGTTTGAGGACACAAGACAAGCACTTCTCATGAGCATCCTCCCCTCCAGACTTGGCTCCATCCACCTCTCCGGCTTCTGGCCTTCTGATGCCTACATGGCACCTTTGCTTCAGTAAGGCTGGAATGATCTCAGTTTCCTAAACGTACCTGATTGCTTTCCACCTGCACCCGCTAGCTAAGACAACCAGTGAATTCCTATCAGGGCCAGTTCCTCTACCTTGCTTGTTTCTCAAATGTTCTTTTCGTCACTCTCTGCTGTTATTTGGTTGCAGGAACTAAATGGTGTTTCCGTGAGATTCTATAAAAGGAAGCCTTGTACCATTTCATCTTTGAATTCAAAATATCCAGCACAATATTTGGCACATAGCAGGTGTGTAATGACTATTCAGTAAATGTCTAGCCCTCAGTAAAAACAAACAAATGAAAACAAGCCCGTTGCTGTCGAGTCGATTCCCACTCATGGCGACCCTATAGGTCTGGGGTACAAAGTTTACATTTTTCCCTCTATAAATCAAAATCTCTTATGTTTTCCCAAAGTTATTGTCTGGTTTTGCTGATGTATTACTTTATCTGACTTTCTATCTCATTGGAATCTCATTTTTAAACTATCTATTTCTCTTATCTTTGTTAGTGTCAGTCTAGCTCCATTATTAATATTATGAATAAATGTTCTAATGCATTCAACATAGAATGTCATAGCAATTTTCTATAATTTGTCCCATCACCATCTGCTATCTTTGGTGGTGATTCTGGAAAATATTGTGAGCTGCCATTTGTGGGAGAGTCTTTATGGATTAAAGCAATGCTGTACTTCTCTTTCACAATGTACACGTCACAACAACAGGGCAACATGAGACCTTCCATAGCAACATCTGTGGAGAAATAAATCCTTTTGTGTGGGGAAGCATCTGTTTCCCATATATCTCTGAATGGTTAGGACATGCATTTCCCCGTGTCTTTGTTTAGCACAAACAACATCTATTTTGCACAGGCTAGTTGAAGATGTATGAATATACCATATATGTATATAACAGCTCCCCCCACACACGCTTTAAATAGGAATAAATACTAAAAACATTCTGCATCAGTGACTTCTTCTAAATTTATGACCATTTTACGACTTACTCCATGTTTCTGGCAATTTGATGAACTTTTAAAACAAACAAATGCATATTTTGCTTCTTCACCATTTATTCATTTTAAATTATTTACTTTTAACTGTAAAATAAATTATAATTACATGAATAGATCCCCATTTTTACCTTTATCTGCATCTTGATCCACCTCTTCAGACACCACTTGAATCAGCTATCAGCTTGATATTTCTGCTTTCAGATCAATTTCTTTGCATTGATTTAGGTATATACTCATAATTTTTTTATGAAATATGTATGCATATATAGATAATTTTGAAGATTGCTTTTAGCAGTTAATAATATATCTTAGAGATTTTTCTACGTCAGTAAATACAGATTTGTCTGATTCTCTTTAACTACCACATAATATTCCACAGTATGTATAACAGGAGACATTTGACTTCAAGTAAGCAAAACTCCTCTAATAGTGGCTTAAACAGTATCTACACTTTTTATTTCACTTACAAGAAGACTGAAAGTAGGTATTGCCAGGACTAGGTCAGTGGCTCAACAATATCATCCAAGGACGCTGCTTCTTTTCATCTTTCTTAACCCTCCTCGTATGTTGCCTTTTTCCCTCGTGCTTTTTGACTTCCTCAGCTCTAGACATCTGTTCATACTGTGTTTAAAAGCAGGAACAAGAGAGCTAGGACAAAATAGCTTTACTTTTATCTATCAGGAAATCCAGTGCCCTTCAACATACTTCCCAGTGCATGTTATTGACCAGAACTGGGTCACATGTCTGCACCAACTGCAAGATAGAGTGGGAACCTGAGTGTCCAACAGAGGGGAAACAGATGTCACCACTGGTTTAGACCAATAGTGATGATGTCATTGGACTCCACATATTGCTGCAAATGGAACTGCTCTGATTATAAGAAGAAAGGAAGGGATGGCTGATGGGCAGGCAACAAACACAATCTGCAACAGAATGTGCATTCTCTTTGTGGAGCATAGAGGATTATAAGTGTGTGTGAATATGTCTATCTGTGTATCCAGCCCCTTAATTATTCAAATCCTCTATAGCATTACTAGCTGTTTTTTTTTTTTTTTGCATATTCAACCTGTCAGTTTCTTAGAAATATAAGTTAAAATTTCCTATAGCTGTACATTTGTCCTCTCGTCTTGCATTTCTCTTCTCTTGCTATATAAAATTCATTTCAGTTATATTGTGTGCTTACGGTGTCTAAGGTTCCATCTTTTTGGCGAATGGTTCCTTTATCAATATGAAATATCTATCTTTTCCCCGTTTCATTGGGTTTAGCTTTGAGTTCCATATTAACATTGATTCTCTGGAGGTATGTTCTTCTATTTATTGAGTTTTATGTCAATCATTTAAGCTGCTGGCTTGAAAAACAAACTTAGTGATTTATGGTTGGGGATCCATTTTGTTTCTGAGATTTCCTGTAAGTCTCTCACTGAAGGCTGCATCTGTCCCCCAGCACCTGCTCTAGAGATAGAGGTGAGTCTCACTGCTGGGAAGTGTGTGCTTCTCCAGTTTGTCTCCATGGACAGTGGAAGAGGAGGAGGGATGCTGACAAGTGTAGTGGGACAATAGCCAATCCTTGAATCGGGTCCTCTCATTTTTTCCTGCATGTCACCAGTCATTAGGGATCCTTCCCTATCTTTTTCTTTTTTAATTGTGGTGAAAATATGCATAACACAACATATGCAAGCTCAGCAATTTCTGTATGTGAAGTTCAGTGACATGGAGTACATTCTTCAAGTTGTGCAACCATTCTTGCTATCCTTTTTTGCCCTGTCTCTTTAAAGCATGTAACCACACTCCTCAAATGCAAAGTTTCCTTCCTCTTTCGATAAATGTTCAATGAGAGCCCGCTAGGTTGCAGACACTGTTTTAGGAGGTGTAAATACCATAGTGAACAAAACAGATAAAGCCCCTGCCTTCCTGAAGCTTACGTTCTCATGGAAAAAAAAAAAAAAAAAATATATATATATATATATATATATATATATATATATACCAAACGTGTTGCAGTCGAGTCAATTCTGACTCATAGCAACCCTAGAGGAGAGAGTAGAACTTCCCCAAAGGATTTCCAAGGAGTGCCTGGTGGATTCGAACTACTGACCTTTGGTTAGCAGCCGTAGCTCTTAACCACTGCACCACCAGGGCTCCACATTCTAGTGGAGGGAGACAGTTTAAAAAATAAGTAAATACATAATATGCCAGCGGTAGATAAGTACTTTAGAGAAAAATTAAAGCAGGTATGTTAGTTTCTTTACTGTTGTGTAACAAATGACCCCAAACTTAGCAGCTTATAATAATACACATTCTAAGAGGTTCCGTGGGTTAGGAGTCCAGTAAGACGTAATTGGATCCTTTGCTCGGCCTCTCACAGGGCTGAAATTAAGGAGTTGGCTGGGGCTGCCATTTCATCTGAGGCTTGAGGTCTTCTTCCAAGCATATTCAGGCTGTTGGCAGAATCCAGTTCCTTGAAAAGGTAGATCTTTGCACCAGGGGTGATTCTCAGCTCCTAGACCCACCCACTATTCCATGCTACGTAGCTCTCTCTACAACGTGGCAATTGCTTCTTCCAGAACTGCAGGAAACTATCTCTGCAGGAGACTATCTCTGCTGCTTTGAAGCTCTGACTCCATCTTTGATTTTTAGATCCAGAGTTAAGGGATTCATGTGATTAGGTAAGGCCCACCCAGATAATCTTCCTTTCTTAACATCTACTGTGCCATATAACCATCCTAGGGATTATGCAGGGCATGTCAACCAAGGGGTGGGATCTTGGGGGCCATCCTAGAGGGATACAGGATAAGGGGATCAATGGGAAAAGAGGGTGATAAGTGGCATTTTATATGCAATCATGAGGAGCAGCAGATCTGGCAAGCGACATTTGAACACAGCTATGAGGTTTCTGGAGGCGGAGTGTCCCACGATGAAGGAAGTAAACAAGTATCAAGTCCCCAAGGTATGGATATTCTGAGTATGTGTGACAGACAGCAAGGAGGCCCCTGGGGCTGCAAAGAGTGATTGACAGGAAGAATGGGAGTAGAGAAGATCATCGTGGAAGTTTCCGATCACGTAGGACCTTGAAGGCCATAAGAATATTGGTTTTACTCTGAACTATTGCTTCTTTATATAAACTCGCAGCTTAAATCCTGATTCTATTAAAAAAAAAAAAAAAGAGATTTTTATACAGGGTATTGAGATGCATTTAGAAAAATATACGTGGAAACTAAGCCTATATTACTGGTTCATAGCCTGGGAACGCTGAGGTCTACAGTTGTTGTTGGGCCTGGTAATGGCATGGGTGCAGGTGGTAAGGAAGTTTACAAGCTATAGTCAATGTTTGGAAAGAATTAACAAAAACTGTATTTTCCTATGGTGAAGTTTCTGGAGGAAATACAAATGTCAAGACTCACACTTAAACACACACACACACACACACACACACACACACACATACATATCCACACTTACAGTATTCACCCTACTTAGTGATGTTTTAAGGATCCTTGGTGGTACAGTGCTTAAAGTGATTGACTGCTAACTAAAAAGTTGGTGGTTCAAAACCACCAGTGACTCCACAGGAGAAAGATGTGGCAGTCTTCTTCCGTAGAGATTTACAGCTTTGGAAACCTATGGGGTCGCTATGAGTTGGAATCGACTTGATGGCAGTTTGTTTTTTTTAAGTGATGTTTATGGTGTTGGTGAATAATATTGAATATACCATGGACTACCAGAAGAACAAATCTGTCTAGCTCTCTTGGACAGCCAGAATGCTTCTCAGAAGTGAGGATGGCGAGACTTCATCTCATGTACTTTGGACACGTTATTAAGAGGGACCAGTCCCTGGAGAAGGACCATGCTAGATGAAGTACAAGGTCATCAAAAAAGAGGACGACCCTCAAGAAGACTGATTGACATAGTGGCTGCAACAGTGGGCTCAAATATAGCGACAGTTTTGAGGGTGGCACAGGACCAGGCAGTGTTTTGTTCTGTTGTACATAGGGTTGCTATAAGTTGGAACCAACTTGACGGCACTTAACAACAACCGTGATGGTTTTAGTCAGACTAAATATATGGTGCTTTTTAATTTAAGGACTGTTTCAGTTTCAACTTATATAAGCAAACTTGCATGCCCTGCCTAATCTTAACCATGACATACTGTGCATTCTTTGTTTTTTTTTTTTTTTTTTTTTGTTAAATTTTTGGATTAGAGTGTGCAAAGTTGAGACTTCCAATGTGACAGGAAATAGAAGATCAGCTTCTTTAATTGGGCCACATATATTTCCTTTTACAACCACAAAACCTGCTCTGCTATATCTACTTAGACATCCTAAGG
This sequence comes from Dugong dugon, assembly GCA_030035585.1. Taxonomy (NCBI): domain Eukaryota; kingdom Metazoa; phylum Chordata; class Mammalia; order Sirenia; family Dugongidae; genus Dugong; species Dugong dugon. The sequence goes on along the minus strand of CM057480.1, from coordinate 10,487,610 downwards.
AAAAAGAAAAAAGGAAAAAAATCCAAAATCAATTTAGCAAAGCAAGACTTCTGCCTGAAAGGGTTGCTGGTGTGTAACTTGCATATCTTTTTGCATAATTGGCAGTTCTCTGACTACAGAGGTGCAGATAATCCCCATCCATCTTTCTTACTCACACAGCAACTTCAAAAGTAATGTGATGAATTTCTAGGCATTTCTCAGACGCTTTACCTGGATGTCTCAATCCTTGTCCAAGTTCTGACAATTGCCTTTTCTCCTAGTTTTGTTTCTGCCAAATTCATTCCTTGCTGATGGAGACACCATCTGCTACGTGTGCAATGACTGAGGCATTACGGAAACTCCACCGTCAGATTTATCCCTACATCCAGACAATTACTAGTTGATTTTTGAAGCAGATTCCCACTCTAAAGCCCCACATTTATGCTCCAGTCATCCCTCATGTTAATATCTGCAACCTCAAGGCAGATGTTCTAGAAGCAACTTTTCATTGACTTGTCTTTCATTGGCTTGCAGAGCTTGAATACCCTTCCGGCCAGATACCTGGTGAGAGTGGGTAGGTGAACAGTCAAAGAACTAGAAAACTGTGATTACTCGGCCAGTTAACCCAGAACATCACCAAAGCAGCAACTATGATGAGTTTCTCAGTTATCTTCGCTGTCCCATTACAGATAGCAGCTTGTTCCTCCACACAATAAATTCCCAAAAGGAAGTTTGGCTCTTGATGGCCCTTTCTTATGAAATTTTCTCTCCCTTACTGTCTCTCATTTATTTGACGTTTGTGGTCATTTCTACTTCTGCATTTTATCTATTGAGTAGAGGGCGCTATAGCAAAGTGGTTGAAGAACGTGTGCTCTGGGATTAGAGATACTCACTTTTGAAACCTGGTTTCATCCTTAGCTAGCTCTATCCCAAATATCCATCTCACACATGGTTGTTGTGGAGATCAATTAAATAATCTACACAACGTGCTAGGCAATGATAAGCCTGGAGGCACAGTGGTTAAGAGCTTGGCTGCTAACCAAAAGTTTGGTAGTTCACCAGCTGCTCCTTGGAAACCCTATGGGGCATTTCTACTCTGTCCTATAGGGTCGCTATGAGTCGGAAACGACTTGACGGCAACGGGTTTTGGTTTATATATGTAATATATATATATATACACATACATATACAAACTATATATGTATTTTATATATATGTATGCATATAGATGAATTGTGTTTCTATTGTAAATTTATTGAATTATTTGGTTTATAATACTCTCTTCTAAGAGCCCACTCAAGTTTCCTTTATTTCCTGGAAGCTACATAGACTCCTGAGGAAAGTCTCACTGAATCATATCTGAAGGAAGAGGTGAAATGAAAAAAAGCCATCATTATCCAAGACTCTATGATTCTGAATCATAGTGACCTTACAGGACTGAGTAAAACTGCCCCATAGGGTTTCCAAAGGCTGTAATCTTTATGGAAGCTGACTGCCACGTCTTTCTCCCAAGGAGGGCTGGTGGGTTTAAACCACTAACCTTTTGGTTAGTAGCCAAGCTCTTAACCACCAGGGCTCCTATGTACACACATATAGTATATTATCATTTACATATGTATATGAATTTATGTATATACGCCTAAACCCTTTATAGCACATTTCCCATATTTGCAAATGTTGTATCTCTAGAGTAAACTAGATTAGGAGAGCACTGAAGAAAAAGAGCCCAAAAAACCTAGAAAGTTCTCAGTTTTTGTTTAGAACCGTAGAATGAGATATGGCTGCCAAACACTTGTGAAGATAATGATTACACTTAATTTGTGAGATTCCCTTCAAATAGAATTCACCTGTTAGTACTGATTAACCAGTTTTCTTCTTTGCCCCATACTTGAAAGTTCACTTTTCCCTGTAGATGACCCAAGGTCTTTGGTCTTTGTTCTTAGCCTTCTGATCTTTTTTTTTTTTTTCTTTCTTTGAATTGGTTCCTTGGGAACATAGTCTTTTAAAATCATTTCAATTATTTTGCTTTTCTTTCTCTACATTATCAAAAATAGGCTTCTCTAACCTGCAATTCTCTAACTTTATGTTTAGATGTATTCATGTTTGTTGCTGTAGAACATTTCCAACTGGATATCTTGTAGATATAGATATATGGACCATAATACGGATCAGTATGTTAATGTTTCCACTAAAACACTTTCCTTCTTCCCTATCATTTTCATTAATACTACTATTCACCCTGTTTCACAGAGCTGCCATCTTGGGGATCTTTTTTCTCCTCTGAATTTCAAAATTAATTGTTTTCCACAGTGAGATAAAGAAATTTATGAATTGATTCAAAGTCTTTTCTTTCAGTGCCTTCTATTTCATAGCATTATGATATGATAGTTGTTGAGGAAGGTGCAATAATAAATTTAAAAGTTGGCAGTCTGGAATAGGATTTGGCAAACTTCCACGAGCCAAATCCAGCCCGCCACCTCTTTTTGTAAATAAAGTTTTATTGGAACACAGCCATGTCCACTATTTTACAGATTTTCTATAGCTGTTTTTGCCCTACAATGGCAGAGTTGGATATTTGCTACTGAGACCAAATGGCCCACAAAGCCTAAAATATGTATTTTCTGGCCTTTTACAGAAAAAGTTTGCCAACTTCTGATCCAAAAGATTACAGAATATATGAGTGTGTGTTTGTATGTGTGTATGTATCATAGTGGAAGACATATACGTATGTATAAACACACTTTCTAATAATTTTGCGCTTAGCTGTACCTACAGTGCAAAACAAAAATTGATCCAAATTCCAAAGTGATGTAGTAATAAATAAAAATACAAAATTAATAACTACTGAAGGGATAGAAAATGGGTAAGATTTCACAGAAAGCTCATATTTCAGTAGTACATTTGAAATTTAGTATACTTTTGATAACAAGAGGTGAGGAGAGGTAGTTTTTTTTTTTTTTTTAAATAAACATTTTCTGAGTACTGTCATGTAAGTGGAAACCCTGGTGGCATAGTGGTTAAGAGCTACAGCTGCTAACCAACAGATCGACAGTTCAATCCACCATATGCTCCTTGGAAACCCTGTGGGGCAGTTCTACCCCGTCCTGTAGGGTCGCTATGAGTCGGAATCGACTCAACAGCAAAATATCTTTTTGGTTTTGGTCATATAAGTGGAGCCCTGGTGGTGCAGTGGTTAAGAGCAATGGCTGCTAACCAAAAGGTTGGCAGTTCAAATCTACCAGCCACTCCTTGGGAACCCTATGGGGCAGTTCTACTCTATCCTATAGGGTCACTGCAAGTCAGAATTGACTCAATGGTAATGGGTTTGGTTTTTGGTTTTGTCATATAAGTGAGTCAAAAATGGCCTCTGTATGTTTATTTCTTCAAGTTATTTACTTCTTCATGGCAAGCTGTGGCCCATTAACCCAGAGAAGCCCACCAGCACCACACTCAAATTTGTACACGTCCAATTGTTTTAAAAATAAGGGGATTTTTTTTAGCCACTTAGAGCCTGCATTCTTTACATACTCTGCTAAACTGCACCCACCATCTGCTGTCCCTAGATTAGATAAAATCCTATAGTTAAAAGGATCCTAAGGAGCTGCTGCCTTTGGAGCTCTCTGACTCAGAGACTTCCCACCTTGTACAGGAAGACCTCACCTAGGGTACGTGAAAGCTTTCCTCCGTCCCTTCTTTTCCACTGGAGTTTCCAGGCCCTCTTCCCCTGGTGGCTTCCAGCACCTCTTGCCTTTAGAAGACCTCCTTCTGTGGGAGACCACCCCTGTGTGTGTCTATCAATGTGTTGGCCCCAGTAAATAGCTTGTTCCGAAACCTAGCTATCTCCTCGTCATATGCATATAAGATATAGATACATAGATAGATATTTTCTTTCCCCCTTGATCAGACCAATTTCTTTCAAACTCAGTACAAGTACCTACTGGTATATTCAAATAGAAAGTTTGCTCAGGGGACGAATCTTTCACTTCCTTGTGCGCATCACAGGGCCTAACTACCCTAGCGCATTGCACATACCGGAGTAAGTTGATGAAAAATACCTGTTATTTAATTAGCTGATGAAGTAGTATGTCACAAAGGCATGATACAATTCTATAGTATAAACTGTAACAATGTTGAGGAGGCAGGGTTTCTTGAAGATGATGCGTTGGAGGGTCATTGTAACTGACGTTATGTGGCGGGTAGGACAGTTGTGAGGATGATGATTACCATTTTTTATTAAGATTCATTTGTTACTCTAGCCCTAGTTCTCTGACAATAGTCCTGTTTTTCAGTCTATGATGATTTTCATGGCTGGTAGAGAGTATATTGTTTGCTTTAGAATGAAAACACCTGATTGTGCCCTTTGAAGTAGAACTCAGTAAGTGGTACTGGTATTAGAATGAGCTTGAGGCCAAAGGCAAGTTATTCCTGGTACATTGCCATACTTTGCAGCGTGGAAATAGTAATTTTATAAAATTTTCCACTAATAAGCCAATCCTTATGTCTTTGGCCTATGGAAATTAATTTTTTGGATACTGGTCCCAATTGAATTAACTCATCACCTTAAGCTTCTACTATTAACTTTGGTGATAGCCTTAAGTTTTCTGCCTTCTCATCTCAGTTCATTTGCATGTTCTTAGTTACTAGTGACTTCTGAATTCCAGCTGAGAGCTTTCTGCTGAACTCCAGACCCACAAAATTCTACTTGGTAGATACACAGACATTTCAATGTCATTGTGTTCAAAATTGAGTTCATTAACATTTATGCTACCCACCTCCCAATCATGATCATCTATCTTTGCTTCCTTGTTGTGGATTGAATTTTGTTCCCCCAAAATATGTGTTGGAATCCTAACCCCTGTACCTATGGATATGATCTTGTTTGAAAACAGGGTTTTTGTTTATTATGTTAAGGAGGACCTACCCATGTTGGGCGTGACCTAAATCTAATCACTTTTAAGTTATAAAAAGAGCAGATTAGACACAGAGGCACACACACATGGGGGAAGACAGATGCCATGTGAGGATTGTCTACAAGCCAAGGAAATCCAAGGAACCAAGGGATGCTGGAGCTATTGACAAGGAAGGAATCCAGTCAGTCGAGACCCTGGTTTGGACTTTCAGCCTCCAGAACTGGGAGAAAATAAATTTTTGTTCTGTAAAGCCACCCACTTGTGGTATTTCTGATACGACGGCATTAGGTAACTAAGACATCCCCATATCAGTGAATGACATCATCTACCACCTTGGAATCATGCTTGATTCCTCATGCCTTCTCCCCTTCCCATTCCAGCAAGTCCTAATGACAACGTTTCTTAAATGTATCTCAGATGTGTCCACTTGCACTAATCCTGATTCAGACTGCCACCACCTATTGTCTGCACCACTAAATGATTATTCTAAGGAAACCTCCATCCTTTGGCCTGGCCTTTTCCCCATCTGTTTTCCAGGGGGCTTCCAGAGTCATTATTGCTAAATGACAGTCCAGTCGTGTCATTTACCTGGTTAATTATTTCACTGTTTTCTCCTTGCTGTTGGGTTAAAATTTAAACTTGTTAAACCCTTCTGAACTTGTGCTCTCCTTACCTCTCCATGCTCATATTTTGCCCTTCTTCCCCTTTAACTCTTGCCTTACTGAAGTTCTCACATTAACCACATTATCTCTTGCTTCTGAGACTTCACACAATCAGGGCCATTCTTTCAGTACACCCACTCCTCACTTATCTCTAGGGTTAGGTTCCAAAGACCAGGTCATTATGCGAAATTCAGCATTATGTGAAAATGGAGGATGACTACATCAAATCACAAAATGGAAGATGACTACATCATTACATAACTGCCAAATTACATCATTATATAACTGGCAAACCACTTTGAATCATGGCCCAGGTGAGTCGATATATAACCTTAACCATCACAGCCAGTGTTACTCTCACCTTGTACCTCCGGTGTTCATTACTGCCGGACATATGTCATTAATGTGTAAAATAATTGGATAGTGGATTTTTTTACTATTGTTGTAAATGCAAAATATCAGATAATGAGATAGTAAGTGAAGAGTGGGTGTATTTCCATACTCTCCTCATCAAGATCCTATTATACATATTACTTTTTTTAGTTTACACCCAGCAGTACACAAATTCTTGCTTGTAGGCTCCTTCCCAGCCCCCATGTTATGGTAGGCTCCTCTGCTATCTATTCTCATTTCACTATGTAATTCCCCTTTAAAACAATTGTATCACTGTTTTTGTTAAGTGTTTATTCAAAACACTGCCTTCCTTGGGGATTATTGATCTATATGAAAGCAAGGTCTGCGTCTCTCTTTCCCATGGTTATTGTCCCTGTCTCTGAAAAATATTGAGCCATTGTAGGCCCTCATTAAATTAATGTTTAATGAATGAACTGATGGACAACTCATATGGAGTACCTACTATGTGCTAGACATGGTGTCTGGTTGTGGGGATGAGCTTATTAATTCCTGCCCCAGCATTACTCAAGTCTAGCATTGAAATTTCTCTTAAAACAGATAAACTAGCTCACCTCTTGACGTTAAGCCATTAAAAGACATATCAGAGTCTTTTTCCATTTATCTTATTGTCATTTTTATAGGCTAATTTCGTTTTGGGGAATCAGCACATTCTAGTTGCAGTCACTCTGGGGCTGTGGGACTGTCCTCCAGGGATGTTCTATGTGACTTTAACTTCCAGCACACTGATGTAGAAGCAGAAGTGTGCTTGGGCTCATTGAATGTGCACTGAGCCAGGAATCAGCTGTAAAGTGACTTTTAGTGTGGAAAAGAAAAATAAGTATTAGAATCAATTACTCAGATATGAAGAAATTAGCTACTGCTGGGTTAGTTTTTTTTTTTCCCCCCCATTTAGGAGGAAATAGAAGGAGGTAAGAAGGAAGGAATGAAGGAAGGAAGGAACAAAGGAGGGAAGGAAAGAAGACGTACAGAAATTCTAGTTCCCAAGCATGGTTATGTGTATGTACTGTTTTAAAAATCAAAAATAAGTGGTAACATTCTAGTTCAATAATAATAATATCTAAAGAGTATAAGACCCTCTACTAAATGTTTTATTAACCTGTTTAATGCCAATGACAATCTTAGGAAGTAGGTTCTATTATTAGTCCAACTTTACAGATAAGGAAACTGAGGCACATGGAGGGCAAGGGACTTTACCAAAGGGACTTTACCCCAGATTTGATAAAGCTGGGGGGTATCAAAACCCAGCTTTGATCATGGCAGTCAGCCACACAACCTGTGCTCTGAACCACTTGTTCCCACTGTTTCTCTTTGCTCATGGTGTCTTCATGGAGTAGCATCTCTGTGCCAGACACTCTTGCATACCTCATCTCATTTTAACCTTCAGAATAACCCAGGCAGCCTACGCTTTTCAGGTGAGAGAAGAATACAGAATTATGTAGTGACTTGCTCAAGATTACAGAAGTAGACAGAGGCAGAGTTGAAATCTATGCCTAGGTGTTATTTGCATTCCCATCATAAGTACCTGAACGTTTCCCCAGTTGAGGACATGAAAGTAACTGAGAAAACTGGAAATTTCCTCTCCATTCGCATTGATGCCACAACCCACCTTTCCAATCTCCAAAGCGCCATTATTGTAATAATTAGTACTAAGTAGTGGGAAGAGTCTTCTTTCTTTATGTGAATAGGGATTTACTAGTCACTAAGTGTTGTTAGGTACCAACCAGTCAATTTAGACTCACAGCCACCCCATGTGACATAGTACAACTGCCCCAGAGCATTTTCTAGGCTGTAATCTTTACAGAAGCAGATTGCCAGGTCTTTCTCCTGCAGAGCCACTGGGTTGATTCCAACCACCAATCTTTGGTTAGCAGCTGAGTGCTTAACCACTGTGCCACCTGGGCTCCTTAGTCACTAAGTATACCCCATTGCCGTCAAGTCAGTTCTGACTCATAGTGACCCTATAGGACCAAGTAAAACTGCCCCACAGTGTTTCCAAGGCTGCAATCTCTGTGAAAGCAGACTGCTACATCTTTCTCCTGCAGAGCGGCTGGTGGGTTAGAACTGCTAACCTTTTGGTTAGCAGCTACTACTACGCCACCAGAGCTCCTTAGTCACTAAGGAGCAGTTCCCAGTTTCTAGGAGGGAACATCTAGTCCAGTCAGGGTGGGTCAGATGCCTGTCTGGTCCAGGAAGATACAAATGGAGCAGTATCACTGGTATACCCTTGTTGGTCTCCAGGTATTCTTCATAAGAAGCTGTGGGAGTACCAGCCTGGCTGGCAAGGGGAGAAAACATGTCTGCTAGAGCATACAGAATGTTCTGTCACATTCCAACATTTGAAGTTTTGAAGGTCAACAATAGTCATAAAGTGCCAGAAAGCACCATGTTTTATGATTATTTTGTAAAAAAGGAGGCTGATGAGCAAAGCCCACTCATATGCTTTATGTTTACAAGTTGTTGAAAAAGCAATGTTGGAGAAATAAAGACAATTCCTATGTTAGGGGAGCCACAATAACAGGAACACAGAAAAGCCTCTTTTTCCTCAGAGAGGCAAATCTGCTGAGACCAGGCAAGAGACTCTTCTTTGAGGAATGTTACAAAAGATAATCTGTCAAAGAAGAGGAGACAACTTTTTCTGTTCCTCTGGGGTGATGGGGGGCGGGGGGGGTGAGAACAACTTAAAAGTTTCTACCCGTTTCCTTGTGGACCGTCTTTCCTTTTGAGTGTCACAATTTAGATTCATTTTAAAAAGATTTGTTTGAAAGAAGCTTCTTATACCATAGGGTCAGTGTGTATGTCTCTCTCAAGCCTTTGTAAATGAACAAAATAACCACTTGTCCCACACATGGGGCAAAGAGAGGTTTGGTGTGGGTTTTGCTGTCCATTCAGGCTCTATTCAGCTAGTTCTAAGTGGAATCTTTAGAAACCACACAGCGGGAATCCTTTGCTTGGGGCAGGGGGTGGGGAGGGAGCTTTGAAAAACCTATTGAAGCTTTGAGAGTTATTGAGTAGAAACTGTTCTTTTTGGACTTTCTCTCCTGCAGTACAGGAAATAAACACACACAGGAAGTCATTTGGCTTCTCTGTGAACCTCATGTTGACATTTGTTAACCAAAAAGTCAGCCCATTGTGGGTACTTAAAAAATATATGTAGGAATGTGTATATATATATAAGTATGAATATATATGCATGGACATGCATATATGTTTGTGTGTGCATATATATGCGTGTGTGTTTGTGTGTATAAATATGCTTAGAGGGACAGAGTAGAACTGCTCTGTAAGGTTCCTAAGGAGTGGCTGGCTGTTGGATTTGAACTGCCGACCTTTTGGTTAAGAGCTATGTCTCTTGACTGCTGTGCCACCAGGGCTCCAGGAACCAGACAGTCCTTGGTTTCTCCCTCCATCTGAGCCATGTGGTCTCTCTACTCTACTCTCTACACATCTACACCTTTAACTGCCTAGTCAATGGCCATTTCATTGCAGTTTCTACTCAAGATCACTTAAGCAGAAAGGAGGAATTTAATATCTGGATACAGGAATATCTCATGGAATTCAGAATCAGGAGTGCAGTCAGGTATTGCAAGACACTGGAGCCAAAAAACTAAAAAGCCATCCAGAAGTGAAATTTTCCTCCCATATCCTTTGAGGAAGCTTGTCTCTTGTTTCAGTTAGTATCTCTTTCTCCGTCTCTCCCCAACCTTGCTTACTCTCCCTTCTCTCCTGCCTGGATACTTGTTTTCTTCACTCACACGAACAAACCCCAGCTCTGCCTTTATGTCTCTTCTTAGTTCAAAGTTCATAATGGAGACTTACGATTCATAGAATGGCACTTCTGTATTTCTGACAGAAGTCATCTGATTGAGTCAGATGCAACTTGGGGAATTCACCTGGACTAATCATGTCTACACAGGAATATGAAGGTCCCTGGGGGGTACAAATGGTTTGCACTAGGTTGCTAACCCAAAGGTTCCAGTATACCTAGTGGTGTCATGGAAGAAAGGTTTGGCAATCACTTTCATAAAATTATCGCCATTGAAAACCCTATGGAGTGTAGTTCTACTCTGATACACGTGCGTGGGGTCACCATGAGTTGGAGTCAACTTGATGGAAGTGGGTATATAGGGATATGGCGGCAGTGGTGGTTCAGTGGTAGAATTCTTGCCTACCATGTGGGAGAACCAGTTGTGATTCCTACCTAATGAATCTCATGTGCAAACATCACCTGCCTGACAGCTGGAGGCTTGTGTGTTGCTGTGATGCTGAGAAGGTTTAAGCAGAGCTTCCAGACTAAGATGGACTAGGAAGAAAGGCCTGACGATCTACTTCTGAAAATCAGCCTGTGAAAACCTTATAGATCACAACTGTCCGATCTGCAAATGATTATAGGAAAGGCACAGGACTGGGCAGTGTTTTGTTCTGTTATGCATGGGGTCACCATGAGTTGGGAGTGACTCAATGACAGCTAACAACAACAGCAATAAATATAGAGGTATACTTTAGCAGGAGCTGTGGGTAGGCTAGCTGGGGTGCTAGGGCTGGTGAAACATGTCCATTGCAATAATTTTAGGACTCTTGGCTCTGTAGGAGCCCTGGTGGCTCAGTGGTTAAAAGCGCTTGATAGGCTAATCCAAAGGTCAGAGGTTCAAATCCACCAGCCACAATGAGGGAGAAAGATGCAACAGTCTGCTTCCAGAAAGATTTACAATCTTGGAAACCCTATGGGGCAGTTCTACTTGGTCCTGTAGGGTCGCTACGAGCCAGAATTCAACTCGACAGCAGTGGACTTTGGTTTGGTCTGTTAGTACACACAGTATATTCCGTGAATTTTAAAATTATTTATTAGAAAGACGTAATTCTCTTTAAGAATAACTTTTGCAGTATTGTTAGGTTGCCATTGGAATAGCCTTAAAGTAAATTTATGAACCGTATTTCTAGAATTATCTTGCAATTTCTTCCTGCCAAGGATAACATTCACTGACGGTGGCTGAGCAACTTTTAAAGGTGACAAATGTGGCAGTGTGAATTGGCTATTGTGTCATCACTGAGAACTAATTAAACTTGAGTTAACTTTGACGTTGATGATATTACAAACAGGGAGAGATGATATTATTTTATAATAGAGTTGCTCTCGTGCCTCCATCTCAATCATCCTTAAGCTCTTCTAGATCATCAGCTTTCTCTATTTACATGAACACATATCTGCAACGGTGTCTCTTTTAATCTCTTTCAGAGTAGAATATGTGGTTTATTCCCGAATTTTATTCTTTGGGGATGGCAAGTCTTTACTAAAATAATCAATTCTAATTCTGTAGTCTCTGAATTTGTAGTCCTCAGCCCTGCCTGAATCCTTACTAGCCCTATCTCCTTAGGCAAGATGCCTAACCTCCTTAAGTCTTGTTTTCTTTGGCAGTAAAATGTGATTAATAACATCTATGTCATTAGATTGTTCTGAGAATAGAGTGACAATGCATGAGAGACGCATAGCAGCAAGCGTTCAGTTGACATGCATGTTATGGTAATCATCATTGCACTCGTTCGTCTTAGAGAGGTGGCTGTAGCAGCTTTGTCTGGTGACTGCATCACGTTCCCCCTGCCCCATCTCTTGCTTCTCTCAGATTTCAGCTGTAACTGTGATGGATAGACTGAGTCACGTAGTACCGACAGCATCTAACCTGACTTTTTCCGTGTGTCTTTCCACCTCCTCTCATGTCAAGGGAGCTCATTCTCCCATTCCCAGACACTGCTGGGAAGTACCGGATGTAGTAATTCTTTTAAGGGAAGTGCTTACCCAGTGAGGAACAGAACAAAGCCACTTGACAAATTCTCCATTCTCTCATCTTTCAGTGGATAATTCTGAGAGCCATTTTGAACATTCTCAGAGATCCCAGCAGAATCCAGAGCCTTTTACCTAGGGCATAGATCTCAATAATGCACGTTTATATTGGTTTTTCTTCCTTTTCTGTCCCACTCTCTCTGTTCCTTTTCTCTTATTTTTTGAGAATCTGCTTTAGGAAGAACCCAACTAAGACAGTGCTATAGTAGAGTAGTTGAAACAGTTTATGGAGTCACCTGCCTTAATTTCAATTCCAACTCAGCTACTTAGTATCTGTGTGACATTACATTATTAACTTACCTCATTTCTTTGTGCCTCAATGTTCTCCCTATAAAATGCAGACAATAATAGTTACTAATGCATAATATTGTATTGTTATGACAAATATATGAGTGAATAGAGCATAGATATAAAGCAGTTAGACCAGTGTCTGACAGGTCGTAAGTTGCATGTATGTGTTAGCTATATTATCAGCCCCCTGGAGCACTCATTCAGTTGTGTCTAGCAATCTTACCAAGTTGATTATTCCCTTCATCCTCATTTCTTTCTTTCTTTCTTTTTTAGGTGAAGCTTCCTTCTGCTCCTCCCTTTATTTTCCTTTTGTTTGCTAATGCTGACTGAGTAGACAGATCAGCTAGCGTTCCCTGGAGCTTTGTAATTTCTGGAAGCATGTAAGAGGGCTTTTTGCTGTGCTCCATTTTTTCTTGCTCCAACATCCCTGATCCCTGATCTGTTGGCAGATACCCGATGATGCTGCCAGCTCTTGGTTATTCAGAGGCCCTTTATCTAGACTCTTTGCTGTCCTCTCCGGCTGCCTGCCTTTTGCCTGTTAGATGCTCCCTGGCATTGCTCTCAAAGGGCGTGCCAGGGAAGGAAAAGACAGTGGAACTTTTAGATTAGCCAATTATAGGGTCTAGAAAATTAAAATTTTTGGATCATTGGATTTCAATTTCCTTAGCCATCTCTATCCTTTGTTACCATGGAAAATTCAGAATCAGTCTTTTACAACGCAGTGTAGTTTTCTTTGATTGAGATATAATTAAGGCGTAGTAGAATGCACAGATCTTCAGTGTTCAGTTCGATGTGTTTTGGCAGGTGGGTCCATTTGGGTAATGACTACTCAAAATAAGATAGCAAACATTTCTATCATCCCAGAAAATTACCTTATTCCCCTTTATAATGAATTCCTCTCACCTTACCTGGCAACCACTTTCTGATTTCTAGTACTTTTGTGTTTTTCCTCTTTTTGGATTCAAATGAATGAAATCCTACATCCAAACCCATTGCCATTGGGTCGATCCTGACTCATGGCAGCCCTATTGGACAGAGTAGAACTGCCACATAGGGTTGCCAAGGAGTGGCTGGCAGATGCAAACTGCCCACCTGTTGGTTAACAGTTATCTCTTAACCACTGTGCCTGTAGGGCACCAAAATCATACATACCTATTCTTTTTTGTCTGTCTTCTTTCACTCGGCATGTTTTTGAGATTCATTCATGTTAGTACGTGTATCAGAAGTTGGTCCTTTTTTAATTCTGAGTAATATTCCATAATATGCATGTACTCCAATTTTTTTTTTTTATCCATTCTCCTGTTGATGGATGTTTGAGTAATTTCCATTTTGGGGGCTATTATGAATATGGCTGATATGTACATTCTTGTAAAAGTCCTTTTGTGTACATATGTTTTCAGTTCTTTTGGGAGAATAGGGGAAGAATTGTTGGGTCATAAGGTAAAAAAGTATGTTTAATTTTATGAGAAATTGCCAAACAGTTCTCCAAAGTAGTTGTACCATTTCACCCTGCCGGCAGAAATGCATGGAAGTTTCAGGTCCTCAGTAATCTCACCAACACTTAGTGTTGTTAGTCTTTTTAATTTTATCCATTCTAGTAGGAGTGGACAGCTATTTTATTGTAGCTTCATTTATTTTTCCCTAAGGACTAATTTTCAGATCTTTTCCACATGCTTACTGGCCATCCCAATATGTTCTTTTGTGAGTTGTCCTTTCAAGCCTTTAATGGTACTGTAGTCAAGTCAATTTGACCAATATTTTTGAGCCCCTGTTCTCAATCACTCAGAAGGAAAGTATGAGTGTCTGGGGTCCTATGGCAGATGCGAAGATGTTCAAGGAATAATCCCAGCAGTGGTAGATGGTCTTGTTGCTCTGGCCCTACCTTCTTGGCACTTAGTTTTCCAGGGCATGCCAACAGTGTTTTGGGACTCTTTACATGAGACCTTTCTTTTGGCCTATGTGCCAGGCAGAAGTGCCAAGGAATTAATGCCCCCAGGAGCAGCCCTCAGCCAATGATGGGTGGAAATTGGAGAATAAATACCCCATATTCCTTGTACTTTGAGTAGAATAACTGAGGCATGTTCTATACCATCTCCCAGAATACCCCAGTGGAATTGAGCCTCAACTCAATAATTGAGTTGTCCATAGTAATAACTTATTCAGTGATGCAAACGTATTGGATCACTTCGTTTCCTTTCTCTGTCACATTTACCATCACCTGCTGATTTCCTCCAGGATCACCTCAAAAATGAACTACTTATACTCAAGTTCTTATGTTGTGATCACAACCTGAGGCATCTATCCCAAAAGATGTGGGTAGGAAGATAAGAGTTGTTGTGTGAAGGACAAATTAAGAATTTTGATCAGCACATAAGTTATGCTAATGAAGTTATGAAAATGATTTCCTGGGTGGCCACACAAATGAAAGGAATTGATGAACATGGAAAAAAATCAGTAATGTCATTGCCAAGTAGAAGCAAAAATCCCTGTTGTCTGGTGGTTGGGGCTGTTGGGATAGGTTTTCCAGAAAAGGTGGAGTCTGTAGGGTCATTGAAATATGAATTGAGAGGAGGGGAGAACATTCTAGGAATTGATGGGTTGTGGCAATGATATGGACATACGTGGCGTATTTCAAGGAACAATCTGTCTGAAACTTGAGATTATATGGAAAGGAACAAAAAAATAAGCCTTGAAGTGTTGGTTAGGATAAAATTTGAGATATTCTTAAATGAGAGGCTAAGAAGTTTGACCTTTGTCTTGGAGGTGATAGAGAGACATTGAACTTTTGTTCAGTATGGGAGCAACACAGTGAAAGCAGGTTTTTAGAAAGGCTTATCTAAAGTCAGAGCCCTGTTGGTACAGTGGTTAAGAGCTTGGCTGCTAACCAAAAAGTTGGCAGTTCAAATCCACCAGCCGCTCCTTGGATACCCTATGGGGCAGTTCTACTTTGTCCTATAAGGTCACTATGAATTGGAACCAACTCAACAGCAACGGGTTTGGTTTTTGTTTTTATTTATTTTTTGATTAACCTGAAGTCATTGTACAGGGTCAATCAAAGCTTAAGGTAGAAAGTTCTTGATGCAGTGGCCCTGATATAAACTAACAAAACCCTAAAAATGGGTATTAGTAATGAGGAAGGAAAAGAAAACATCAAGTCAAGAACTATTAAAAAGATTCTATAGAATTTGGTGACACTTGTAATGGAAGTTGGGGGAGAGGTAAATGAGTCAAAGTTGTTCTAAGGCTTCAGTGCAGTTGGCTTAGAAATATGCTTAGATTAACAAAAATGAAGAAATTGTGAGGGAGGTAAAATTTTAGAGTAAGACAATTAATTCATTTAATTTTATGTATGGTGATTTAAATTTTGGTTCCCTTTATGGTGATGTTTAGGCATCAATAGCCAGCAGATATCTTAAGATTTAGGACTGAGATTGCGAGTTTGGACTGTTAAATTATATCTGCGAGTCACCCACAATTATGGAGAAAAAAGAAAAGCTAGTAGGTGATACATGAAGGAACTAGTGAGAAGGATCATGGTTTGTAAAGGGAAAGATGATTTCCACAAATGGGGATAAATAATGTTAGAGGCTTCAAAGGTCAAGAAGAGTGAAGACTCCTTAGAACTGTAGGAAAGGTAATACATGATCTTGACCTCAGTGGGCTCTCAGCCTGGTTGGAGAGCTGAGATTTACATATATAGAGAGCAATACAAAACACCATAAGTATGTGTGAAAGCTTTAGGATCACTGTGAGGGCTGTCTGAGAGTAGGAGGGCAAGGGGTCAGCATAAGCCAGAAGCATCACGAATGGGCCCAAGGAGAAGGTAAAGCTTGAGCATGAGCACTGCAAAAGAGGAAGAGAATGGGATTTTCAGGGGGAAGACCATCATGAATAAATCACAGAGGAGACACTGATGCCATTTGGCATGATAATCAAACTATAAGGTGAGGGTATTTACAAACTTACTTATGATACTCACCCTGCTTTTCCAAGAATTTTAAGGCATCTAAGCTAATCTAAATGTGAAAACATAAAGGGCTGACTAACTCTGTTGACTTCAAGGCCTTGTCTTGAAGTAGTTACCTACAGAGTCAGTTGAGCTGGTGAGAGCAATTAGTTTTAATAACCACAGATGTAGAGCAGAAACCAAGACACTCCAGGGCCAAAGGTAAGGTTTGTCGTGGATTCATTTAATTTTTGAAGTGACTGTGTACATGGTACAAAAAACAGAAGTTATTTTATAAATACAGAGCTTCAGTACTTAAAACTACCCAAATGTCCTATTTTTATAGAAGTCCACAGTTACTTCTCCAGCACAGGGGAGATATGCAGTAGTAATTACCGTTTTATTACCACATCAGCACGTCTCTTTAAACTGTTGAGCAACTGGGTAGCGCACTTGGTTAGGGTGATGATGGGAATGGGTGAGGAAAAACAGGCAGCTGGATAAATTTTTCTACCTTAACAAGACTGCATTCTCTCCATTTTGGAGTTAAATATTTTAGATTGGCAGCTACCACCAAATCACTGATTTAAATTTTCTTTTCCTTTTCCAAATACTTGGAGGCTGTTGTGAGAGGTTGGCTCTGCCTTGTGTGTTTGAATTGCTGAGGTTCTTACTTTCATTTGGTGACCCCAGGATGCCCAGACCTGTCTTCAGAAAAGTTGTCCCTCTAAGTATCTTATGGTATCAGAATCTAACCCAATGGGAAACACAATCTCGGATAAAAATTTCTTCCCCGCTGGGTTTCCTGAAAATAATGGCAATGAGATTAGCACATTTTCCCAGTGATTGAGTTGGCATGTACCCATAGATTTATAAATAGAATTTATTGTGAAAGTTACTCTGCTACTTGGGTAAGTGGCTATTGCAATTTGATGATAGAAAGTGTTCTCTGAAAAGAAACTATTATATGCCTTACATGCCATGGCCATCTGCAGACAAGGCGGGACAGAAGATACAAGTGAGTTTTGTTTTCAGTTCATTTTACCCTATATGCAGCTATGAATACCCAGATAGGTTTGACATTTGACAAATTGACTGATATTTTCCTACTCCTCTATTGACCTATTTTTAATTACAGGGTAGGGTAGGTTGGGGGTAAATGCTGATTTCAAAGCCATTGCCATTTTGCTGTCTCTAGACAGTGGAGTAGTGAGTTGTTGGAATGTCTCCAGACTTCTGCTGGTGTCTCCTGGGGGAGAGAAATAGACTCATGGAGTTTGAAGAGCGTTTAGAGTCAGGCACCAATCTGTGTCTCAGTCCAACCCTCAACTGAAATTTTTGTTTATTGCATTCAGAGAAGTTGATGGTGAATTTCCAAGGTGAATGCTGTGATGAAAGGACATTTATGTAATTGAAAATGTCACCTTTACTGTCATCATTGAAACGTAACTCATTTCTGAAGGATGGAGTTGCATATTGCAGCTAGTAAAAGAAAAAAACCAAAGCTGTTTTCAACAAGATCAATTTCAGTTAGCCTTTGTGCTTTGTGATCCAGTTGAAATTCTAATAGTGAGAAAACACTTCTATCCTGGTGGCACAGTGGTTAAGAGCTAGGGATGCTAACTAAAAGGTTGGCAGTTCAAATCCACCAGCCGCTCCTTACTGTGGGGGCAGTTCTACTCTGTCCTTTCCTGGTCAGAACAGTATTTAGTGCTGCTGCTTACGACATCAGCCATTTCCCTTCACCAGCTGAGCCCTGTGCCATGATCGTATATGCTATAGATAGCTGGCTTGGATTTTATGCAGAGCTGTCTTTACATTGCATTTCTTTCTTCTTGATAGTCTAGCTCCACAGTGAGAGCCTATCCACCTAGTAAGTCACGAGTGACCATGAGCCCTGGCTTCAGCTCCCAGTGGAACAGCAGCCAACCAGCTTGGAATACATACTCCTTCCCAAGAGCAAGCTTGCACTACCAGTCTCATGCCAGCTACACCTACTGTACTGGACACCCAGCTGTAAGTACTCCACTTGCCTGTGTTTAGCAAATTACATGACTTTATTAGTCTATTCTGGATGCAGAGTAAGTGGCTTTCCGTTAATTGGGCTGTTTTTGCAATGCTATGACTCTCCTAAGACAAGAGTATGGTGCTTTTGAGTAAAAGAAATGAGCAATGGAGAATGTCTAAAGTGCTTAAATGATGTATGTCTGAATGATCTCCACTGAAAATTGATGTTTCATTTGAAGTTATTTTGAGATGATGTAGGTTGGCAGAATTTTTGGAATGGTGTTGGTGTGGAACCTGATGTATGTATGTCTCTGGTTTTATTACTGTGGCTTCCTCCTGGCTATTGCTTGTGAATTTAACTGGTTGAGTTTTCGCTGGCCAAGGGTGGCTTTCAAAGTGGCGCAGGGTAGACAGTGAAACCTGGATGTCCCCACCTTCATTAATGGTCTTGTTGATATAGTAGTGTAGGTGTAGATATATAGATATAAATTTATCAACAGGTTACCACTACACAGGACTCTGAGGATGTTGGCATAGGTGACTCAAAAGGTGAAAAAAATAAACTTTTAGTAGGGGAGCAATGAACTCATGGAATTTGAGGACCTTTTAAAACAGAGCACCTCTTTCCACCAATATGTTTTTCTGTGTCTCAATCCAATCCAGAAAAACGAAGCTGTTTGTGTTATTGCAAATTACACTTTGAAAAGTTCATCATGAATATCACTTAGGAAGATCTCTGCTTGTTGCTGAAAATCTAAACACAAGGTAACAAGAGACCTCCCTTAGGCAACTCGTGTGTTTCTGATAGTAACTCCTATAGCTGTCCAGTAACTGTAGACATGGATTCTTCAGCTTTTTAGAAGACCTGTTGTGGACTTCTGAATTTGGGCTATCTTGTTTGCATTTTAAGGTTACTGAATTGTATATATATCTGGGGCTTCTAAATTGAGAGAATGTGTCTCAAATATCATGTCATAGAGTCACTGAAAAGGAGATTCAAGGAATCCACTCAAAATGTAAATTAGTATAACTTTGTTAAAAGACAATTTGGAAATAGCTATCAAAATTTAAATTGAACATACCTTTTGACTCACTAATTAAACGTTTTGGAATTTAATTGAACATGTACAGGGCTGTCTGCACAAGGACGATCTAGCAAGATTTTTGAAATGACTTGCAAAAGGAACCTAAATAACCATCATTCATTTTCAGCCATCCATCCTTTCATAGAACATTTATTAAGCATGATAAGCATTTACTCTGTTCCAGCATTCTAGGGGAAAGAGACATAGAAATGAAAAAGACCAACTCTTTGCTTTCAAGGAGCTTCCGTTCTAAATAATGGAGAAGCTAGTAATTACATAAATATGCATATTAAAGTAAAAGAAGCAACCAAACGAGAAAAATACACAATAGCCATCAGTGCTTTGCAGAAACTTAAAATTTAAGTTGAGGTGATAGAGCATGACTGGGTGGCTCCTTGAGATTATGTGGTCAGCCAAGTACTCACCTCTGAGCCCAGGTTTTATCGGAGATTTGAAAGAATAAAGGATCCAATCATGCAGAGTTAAGGAGGAAGAGCATTGCAAGAAGAGGAAACAGTGTGAAGGACTGAGGCAGGATGAGTGTGGATGTTCACAGCACCAGAGGAAAGCCAGTGTGCCTGGAGATTAGTTGGAGGAGAATGGATGGAGATGAGGCCAGAAAGCAAGCCTGGGGCGAGAACGTGTAGGGCTTTGTAAACCAGAGTAAGGATTGTGGATCTTATTTAAATGTGATGGAAAGCCATCTGAGTGTTTTAAGCAAGTAAATGATATGACATAATTCAAATTTATTTAGGACTCACCCTGGCTACTGGGTGGAGAGTTTCTGGTAGAGGAACAAGGAAGACAGGGAGTCAAGTTAAGAGGATATTTTACACACACACACACACACACACACACACACACACACACACACACACACACACACACACACACACACACACACACACACACGTGCTTCCACTGATCTTAGTACAGTGCCTAGAGATGTTAAGTGCTCTATAAATGTCAGCTACTTTTAGATGACCTTCCAGCCAATAAGAGAAAGTATGTGTGTGTGTGTGTGTGTGTGTGTGTGTGTGTGTGTGTGTGTAGTTCTGAAGAGTGGAATTGAAATTCTGTAGTGAGAGGAAGACTTTTTCTTGTATATCTTTTGAGCTGTTTGATGCAACTTGTTTTCCTAATAATAGAAAGAGGTAAAATTTTCTTTAGTAGCCAATTCCATATCAAAACTGTCTCATTAGCTTTTCCCTTCAAGTCATTGTTTGTCAAGCCAGCAGATGATAAATTACACTTAATGAAGTGTTTCAGTTTAGATCCTTATAAATTATATCCTTCAAGGTCATCTAAAAGTAGCTGACATTTATTGAGCACTCAATATTTCTAAGCACTGTTCTAAGCATCTTTATGTGCATTATTTATCTTTTTTTATTTTCACAATAGCCCTAGGATGTAGGTACTATTATTATCATCATTTTAGAGGTTAATGTAATAAAGCGCAGAGAAATTAAGGACTCGCCCCAGGTTACACAGCCAGCAGAGGAGCCAGAGATTCAAACATTGGCTATCTTACCTACAGTGTTCTTATCCATTTTATTGTACTGCTCCCTTGCCAGTGACTTTCTGTGTGTTTATTTACATGCTGAGGACAATTACATGATTGTACCCAAGACAGAACTCTTTGTACCGTCGTTGAATTTAAATATGTATGTTACTTCTTAGAGAAGTGTTTATAAGATACATGATCTAAGGTCTAGGGGTAAAGATGAGAAATAGATGCTGTCTTGTCTTAGAAACTATTGGGTTAATTACAGAATGACTAGCCCCTTTCGTGCTTCAAAGGAGCCCTGGTGGCGCAGTTAAGTGTTGGGCTGCTAACCAAAAAGTTGGCGGTTCAGATCCACCAGCTGCTCCATAGAAACCCTACGGAGCAGTTCTACTCTGTCCTAAAGGGTAACTATGAGTTGGAATCGACTCAATGGCAACGGGCTTGGTTTGGGTGCTTCAAAACCCAGCAACTGATGCTTTCCTTTGTCAGTCACCTGAGAGTAAAGTCAGTCCAATATGGGAAGTAGAAGAAAAAAATTAGAAGATGCTTAAAAAACAGCCACGGTATTGCACTTCTGATTTGAAGGATGCTCTAAGGATCAATTTTAAAGCCTACTTGATATTCTTCTATTATTTCAACATTTCTCCTCTTTCATATCTCTTTCCATACCTCATGAGATGATGGCAGATTCTTAACTCCAAGGTTAGTGTTTGTTCAGCTCTACTGCTGCTTTGTAAAAAGAATTCTATCATCTGAAAATAAGCCGGAGGGTCAGTCTAGGGAGACTTGAGAGATGGGTTAGGATGACAACAACCAAAAAATGTTGTCTAGTTCATAATTTTCACATGTGTCCATCTTGCCCCTCAGACTACTATAGAAATATTTTGAGCTCCAAAATGTGAGAGTAGAGTCCGTGGTTGCCATGCACTGTAAGGTTCCCAGTGGTTTTGTGGTTAAAACCACAGAAACTGAATTCTTGTCTGAATAGATGCCCAGTAATTTTCTGGAGTCATGTAATTTAGTAGTCTTTAATGAAGCTAGAATAACTCTGCCTGCTTGTGAGACTAAGGCCCTTTTCTCCCAGTGACTACCTTTGATTGAAGGTTTTCAACTCTTTAACTCATTTCCTGGGATTACAAGGGAGTCAGCCAATGTGATGCTTGTATAGGGGGTAAGATGTGACTTAACGGGTCCCCCTTTGCCTCCATTCTCAGGCTGCTAAGGAATCCTGATACCCCACAAGTATCTGTTAATTCACTTGAACTTGATAAAAAAAAAAAAAAAAACAAACCAAACCTGTTGCTGTCGAGTTGATTCTGACTCATAGTGACCCTATAGGACAGAGTAGAACTGCCTTATGGTGTTTCCAAGGAGCAGCTGGTAGATTCGAACTGCCCACCTTTTGGTTAGCAGCCGAATGCTTAACCACTGCACCATCAGGCTCCTCGAACTTAATAGCCTTGTCAAAATTTCAGAATACAGTTAAGCTTCTACCTGACCAAGTCAGGATTCAGAGCCCTTTTGTACATCACTGTATTAGTTTCTTCTGGCTGCTATAACAGATAACCACAAACTTGGCTGCTTAAAACAACCTACATCTATTCTCTTACTGTTCTGGAGGTCTGAAGTTCAAAACAGGTTTCTCTGGGCCAAAAGCAAGGTGTCAGCCAGACCACGCTCCCTCCAGAGGCTTGAGGGGAAAGTCTGTTTTGTCATCTTTTTCAGCATCTAGGGCTGCATTCCTTGGCTCATGGCTCATGGCCATCTTCAAGACCAACAGATAGTATCTTCAAAACCTACTCTATTCTGTCTTCACATGGTCTATTGCTCTGTCTGTAGTCCATGCTCCTTCTGCTTCCCTGTTACAAGGACACTAGTGATTACATTTAGGGCCCACCTAGACAATTCAGGATCATCTCCTCATCTCAAAATCCTTAATTTAATCGTATCTGTAAACTTCCTATTGCCATGTAAGGTAACATTTATAGGTCCTGAAGCGAATGAGGCTTATCTCACTGAGAGACATAATGTGAGAGGGGTTCCTGCAGTGATGGCAGACTGAAGTAGCTACCTCCTGGCAACTGAGTATTATGGAAACTTGCTAACTCAAGGCTGATTTCTCTGAAACTCATTTTTTTCACTTCTAAAATGAGATAGATGATAACTATCCTCTTGATAATCACTCAATACTTATCTATAAAGACGTGAGGTTATTGAGGCTCTACTGATGTTTAATTCACTGCATTAATAAATGAAAAAGCAAAGTGTCCAGGCACCTAGGATGGCCTTTTTAATTTAAAATATGAAATAGCAAAAAGTCATTTTAAAGTATTCAAGATGTGCTATAATATACCTGAATATATAGATCAAATATTAAATATCCCATGCTCTCTTTTATTGTCTAAGGGAGCTAACTGATATATAATGGAAATTTCTTACCTAGTGATATTATGTAGTGCATTTCATTTATAAAATCATTCTAACAATTTCCAAATAGTGTATTGAGTAGTGTGTTGGTGTGGATTTTTATTTGACACCTCTGTCCCCAGCTAAATGATACCCATGTCTGCATCATGACTTGACATACCAAAAACCAAAACCAAACTCACTGCCATCGAGGCAATTCTGACTCATAGCGACCCTATAGGACAGAGTAGAACTGCCTCATAGGGTTTCCAAGGAGTGCCTGGTGGATTCGAACTGCTGACTTTTTAGTTAGCAGCCGTAGCTCTTAATCACTATGCCACCAGGGTTGACTTGACATAGGGAACTACATTAAACTTGCCAACAATTTCGTGTTAAATTGGTAGTTGTTAAATGATTGAGAAGTCCTTGGATGGTACAAATGGTTAGTACACTAAGCTGCTAACCAAAAGCTTAGTGGTTCGAGTCCACCCAGAGACACCATGAAAGAAAGGTCTGGCGATCTACTTCTGAAAAATCAACCATTGGAAACTCTGTGGAGTGCAGCTCTACTCTGACATGCACGGGGTTGCTATGAGTTGGAGTCAACACAATGGCAACTGTTTTTTTAGTGACGAGAGTCATGGTAAGATCAGGAGGAGGGGGTTCATTGGACTGGTCTTCATACTAGCTCTCTACTCTCCCTGTACCTGCTTCTCGCTTGCCACCTTTTATCTTCCCCTGCTGGAAAGGATGGTAGCATTTGAGTGATGCCAGTGAGACAGAGAGAGGAGAGGGGAAGGGGGAAAAGACAACATGTAGATGGCAGTTATCCAGTTCTAGTTGCTGGGGCCAGAAGCCTGGGCATTTTCTCCTGTTTCTATAGTGAGGAAGCACACAATGACTTTACTCCCCATTGAGGTAAATCAGGAGACAGCGGGTGCCAACACCACAAGGCACTGATCAGGTGGAGCCCAGTTAATAAGGGAAGCAAGGCAGAAAGGGGGAAAGAAAAGAAAGCAAAAGAAAATTTAAAAAAATGCAACAGGAGTGTTCTCAGGGGTTTGCACTGCCCAGAGGTAGTGGATGTTTCTGCTAAGGTCCTGTCTGTCCTTCACAAGAAGAGCAGGCAAGTAGGGAAGGAAGACTGGGCAGCCTGGTGCTAGATTTCCCTTTCCATAAACCATTTGCAGCAGAAAAGGTGAAGACATAGCATTGTCTTGCTAGAGTGCTCTCGTTTTTAGTCATTCAGTAGGTTTCCAGGAGATTCTTCCCTCTCTAGAAACTTGTTTACAAAGTGTAGAGACCCACCCACCCCCACCAGAAGTTAAGCTGTGAAATAAAATAAGAGTTCCCGAAAATTCCCAGAGGGGATATCACCCCACGATAAGGGCATTTGCTTGGACACAGTAACTTTATATACCCATGGTAGCCCAGACCCTACTTTTCCACATGGGCAGGGGCAAGTATTTCTTCTGGAGATTTGTAGAGGAAGTTGGAAGAGTTTGTAAATTTTCTTTCTCCTGCATAAGAATTTTTATGTTTCTGGTCTACCTACCTACTTTAGAAGTAAATAGCAAGTCCTTGGAAGAGGTCCCCCAGGTCTGGTATCCAATACCCAAGCTAAAAAGATGTCTTGGAATCACAGCTTGTGTGTTTGTGGCTGCTGAAATGAAACAGTAGTGCTGGCATTTAAATTATTATTTTTTTCCACTGGTTATCCCAACTATTATTATTCTATTTACTAACAAGTGTTGGAAGTGCTTCAATACTTTAGTGACCAGTGTGGCTGAATACTAGCTTAATAATAGATCTGTACACGTTCCTGTGGCTATGAAAAAACTTTGTACAGAAAATGGACAGTGTTCAGGGAAAGAATGACCAGCTCTTCAGCTTCCATGAGTTCTAATTATAAACTGATTTGCCTGATAACGTAACAGTATTCCAAAAGCTAGGGTCATCATACAACCCAGCTTACCTGGCTTATGCTTATTTCCTAGCATAGTTATTAATAGTATCACTTTCACTCTCAAAAGAGTTCAGGTTTGGAAGATATGTTGTATGATCTTCCTATCACAGCTCTTCACAAAAGACATACATACTTCTTGCTCTTAAATCTTACTTTGGCTCATTGCTACAGGGTGTAAAAACTCCCAAGGGGACACCAACAAAGAAGATTCCTCATGTAATGCTTAACCAGGAACCATAAGCCAATAGCACTTTCAGTCTTTTTCTATCCACCCACCCACCCATCCATCCATCCATCCATCCATCCATCCATCCATCCATCCATCCATCCATCCATCTACACACACAAACAGACACACACAGACAAAGGGTGAAGAATAGTGTTATCACGAAGTTATCTGGAACTTATATTCTTTACATTTGTTGAAATGTATAATGAAAATATTAGATAACATAAAAATGGGAAACGGGGTATATAACTTTTAAAAATTCTTCTTGGAGTATGTTAACAGAGAGCTTGAAAACCACTAGTCAATGGTCATTTTTCTTAAACTTTTTTTTTTTCCTCCCACATCATGGATGCTGCTCACAGTAAAAAGAGTCTAGCATGGGACTCTGGCTGCTCAGATTTTCCAAAGGCAAGAGATTAAATACCTCAGCACTCCTGTCTTTCATATTATACCATGTATAAAGCTATCGCTCCCCACTCCAAGGAAATATCCTACAATACTTAATATCTAATGTAGATAAAAGCATGATTGCCTTCACTGAAGTTGGGTAGGGAAATAAATCATTAGGATTCCTTTGCTGCTTGCAACAGAATATACAACTGACAATGGATTCAAAAAGATAGATGCATATTAACTCTCTTAATCTCTGGATGTAGAGGTGAACGTTTATATTTTTAAAGATTGCTGTAACGATACCACTTATGCCACATGCTTTACTGCAATGTGACATTGCCATTCCCCCACCAAGAAGTGGATTCTAAATGCCTTCTCCATGTATCCAGGCTAGTCGTTCTGATTCACTTCTAAATGACAGAATGTGGTAGAGGTGCTGTTCCATGACTTCTGGATCTAGGTCAGAAAAGATCATGCAGCTTCTACCTCATTCTCTTCAAAAGCCTAGTTTCTGAATGCTCTCTGGATACTTCTTTTCTGGACCGAGTCACCATTCTGTGAGGAAGCCCAAGCTGCAAGGAGAGGCCATGTGTGTGTGCTTTAGTCAGTCGTTCCAGCTGAGCGCAGCCTTTGAGTCTTCTTGTCCCAGGTGCTGGACATATGAGTGAAGAAGTCTTCCGATGATTCCAGTCTCTAGCTAGTTGAGCCACTTCCAGATGTCTGTGTCTTTCCGTATAAAGCCCCAGACATGAAAGAGCAGGGACAAGCAATCACTATGCACTGTCCAAATTCCCAATCCTGAGAAACTGTGAACATAATAAAATGATTGTAGTTTTAAGCCACTAAACCTAAGATAGTTACCACTCAGTAATAGCAACTGGAGCAATAGACATTTCCAAAGTTGGTACAGCAGCTGATCAAAGTCACCAAGGACATAGGTTCTTTCTACCTTCTGTCTCTGCCATCTTTGCTGTGTTGGTAATGTCAACTTTCCTTGGCACAAGTTGAAACCCATGACTCTAAACATTTCATTTGAGCACAGCAATGCCCCAGGAAGGAAGGAGGAGGGCAGAAGATTTTTCACCTTGCACCCGTCTATCTTATTGAGGAGAAGAGCCTTTCCCAGACTCACCCAGGTAGCCTTCCCCTTGTATCTTATTGATAAGAACTGGTTTACCTAATCGACCCTAGATCAACAGGCAAAAGAAAATAGAATTGCCAATAACTCTAAACCTGCTGTTCTCAATCCTAGATGTATATTAAGATTATTTGGTGATTTAAAGCAACATCAAAAACAACAACAACAATAACAAAGAATCCCAAGCTTAACCCAAGACTAATAAAAGCAGAATCCACTCATGATTCTACTGTGCAATCGTAGTTCAGAAAGACTGGTTCAGAACCTTGCAACTCAGATCTGATCTCCTGAACAGGGGTATCAGCACCACCTGGGAACTTGTTAGAAACATTTCAGTTTAGACTCATGGAATCAGAATGAATATTTTAACAGTATCCCCAGATTATTTGTAGGCACACTGAAGATTGGAAAGCACTGGTTTAATACCATCATAATTTATCCCTTGGGGTTGAGTGTATTGTTAGCTAAACAAATTTAGGGCTCTGTTAGCACAGAAAAGGGGGGATTACTATTGGAAAGGCAACCAATAGTCCCTGCTCCAGGTGCCCAGACCTGTGCTATCTCCCACCATGATTTGTGGTGCCTCGCTAAAAGATTAATGTTTCTTGGAACAGTTTTAAGATCACATATCAAATGTTGATTCCTGCTATGTCACAATCTATGAAGCCAAGCTTAAATCAGGTTTGTGGCTGGTTTATCTCCATTCATATGCTCATGTGTACTTAGCCCAAAGCATCTACTCCTGGTATCGCTGTCCTTAACATTTCCTCTTCTTTTCCATGATCCTTCGGAGGCATGGCTTGTTTCACTAGTGTGTTTACTTACTGACTATGTCTTTTCTGTTGTCGAGTACTCATATATCCTTCCTAGAGCAGCTGAGTCCCAACCGTGACCCCTAAACTATCTGAAACTTTGAATAGTTATATCTCCTGTTCAGCAAATGTCAATGAGTACATGCTGTGTGCTGGACACAGTGCTGAGTGGCCACATTGGTAGGTGTGAGAATGGAGAAACATACCAATGGTGCATATCTCCAAGTTGCTTAAAAGCTAGTGAGAAAGAGAGTTGAAGAAACAGACTGATAATAGATGATAATAACCCAAAAAACCAAATCCATTGCCGTTAAGTCGATTCCGACTCATAGCGACCCTATAGGACAGAGTAGAACTGTTCCATAGGGTTTCCAAGGAGGAGATGGTGGATTTGAACTGCCAACCTTTTGGTTAGCAGTTGTGGCTCTTAACCACTGCATCCCCAGGGCTCCAATAGATGTTAATAGAAGGTTCTAAAACAATGGTTCTCAAATGCTAAATGTGGGCTCTTGAAACACTATAGCTTGAGGAAATTGCAACATTAATGTTTAAGCATTGGGGCTCTGGAATCAGACTGACTTGAGTTCATATCCCAGGTTTATCTCTTACCAGCTGTGTGATCTTGGGCAAAGCCATTGAACCTCTGAGTCTATTTCCTCTATAAAATAGGAAAATAATAACCCTCTTCCTGAGGTCTTTGTGAGAATTTGATGAGATTATACACGTACAGCTGATTGACACAGTTTATCCCTTATAGATCACTTAATAGATAGAATTTATATTAAAATAGTAAAGAAATCAAGTTGCGTTTAGGTAATCAGAGAAGACTTAGAGGCTCCAGTTTGAACTTTTAGGGTTGCGTCTTCACTAAGACCCCGTGACTCAGGTCCATGAAGACTTATTTGTGGTGTCTGAGACTTTCAAACTTTCTCCTTCACCAGACACTGAATATCTGTGCGTTAGTAGACCAAGACCTAGAGCTGGTCGTTCTTAGTGAGGCCAAAGATCTAAATGCCATTTGTTTCATTGGTTTTCATCTCAGAGGCAGTGTTTTCCAAACAAAATTGAGAGTCCTGATCTACCTCTCCCTCTTCGTCTTGATTTCTCCCACACAGTTTGAAGACTGAGGTTTTGTCTTTGTATTTCGTGTCCTTTGTTTAGTTTGCTTTCGTGATAGTCTCCCTTCCTGTTGTCTCTCCTGTCCTCTAATAGTCCCTTACCCCAGCTCAGTAACGCGTGACTTGATACTACTTAATTCTGAATATCCAAAACCAGTGTTCTGGGGAATGGATTCAGCCATCCATCTGACCTTGACCCATACCTCCCATGGCAGAAGCTTGGATTCCATAAGCTGTTGTTGGAGCTCTAGGCTGCGGGGTATCAGGCTGTTGTTGTTTTTAGGTGCTGTCGAGTCGGTTCCGACTCCTTACTAACTTTGACGGCTCTCTGTTTCGCATGTTTGATTTTTTAAAAATCCCCTATCATGATAATTTTTTTTAAATCAACATTAAAATTAATTACATGCAGTAGAGTATTACATTCAATAGTAAATTTTAAAATCATCAGTAAACAGTCACCTTATAATAGAAAAACTATTTTCAGAGACTTCAGTTGCGAGCATGGCATCTTGTAAAAATTAGTTATGACCGTTGGGGTGAGATTAAACTACCTTCATAGGGAGGAATCTGATACACAAGGGAAATTTAAAGATAAAGGGGGGAAAAAAGTTGCACCATTATTACAAAAAGGCATGTGCAACGGAAAAGTTTTGGTTTATGATCATTGCTGTTCTACATGCTAGGGCTGACATAAATTATTGGGTTTTTATGTTATCTGTATCCGTGTTCTACCACCCATCTATCTGTCATAGTCTAGTGGGATACATGCTGCTATGATGCTGGAAGGTATGTCACCGGTATTTGAGATACCAGCAGGGTCACCCATGGTGGACAGGTTTCGGTAGAGCTTCCAGACTAAGACAGACTAGAAAGAAATACCTGGCGAACTACTTCTGAAGATTATCCATTGAAAACTCTAAGGATCACAACAAAATATTGTTCAATATAGTGCTGGCAGATAAGCCCCTAGGTTGGAAGGTACTCAAAATACACAGCAACCACAACAATGGATGAGCACACCAATGAAGATGACACAGGACTGGGCAGTTTTATTCCATTGTACATGGAGGTTGCCATGAATTGAAGCCAATTGGGTGGCAGCTAACAACAACAACTCATATCTATGTGTGTGAAGCCTCCTAAACATAGTATTGTTAACCTGAGTCTTTGAAAGAAACAGTGGTAAACATGCTTACATTGTGATGGGTCTGTTTTGAAAATAAATAAGTAATTTAAGTTTAAAAACAATGATGGTTCTAATAGGCTCCCCTTGTACTGAAGGCAAATTTTATCAGTCCTTTCCCTGAAGGAAACACTGAATACTGTCTCTTAAGGCCAAGTTTCGAGTAGCCATCATACAGTGAATTCGGATGGCATCAGCTTACCAGCTGAGCTCATTGGAGCCTCAGTAATCATTCGTGTATGAACACTCATTAAGCCTGGGTCAGACCTTTGGTTTATTTATTTATTTTTTAATTGAGAAACTAGTGCCGTTTCTTCTGGGACAAACGTTCAAACTTTTATAATATACATTAAAGTGAAAGTGAAAAGTCTTACTTGCTTCCTCCCTTGCCATGGAGAACAGTTTGTTTATTCTTCCAGACACTTGGAGGTTTTGAGCATTATTCTCCTTTAATAGTCTTTTAAACTTAGATATATGTTTAAATACCAATAATAGAGAAATAATAACAAAAATAGAACAAAAAGGGTGCCTCTAAATCTGACACCTATCTTCCAAAACAGAACATTATCAATACTTTTTTAAGAAATTTATTTTATTGTGGTTGTTGAGAATAGGCACAGCAGAACATACACCAATTCAACAGTTTCTACATGTATAATTCAGTGACACTGATTACATTCTTTGAGTTTTGCAACCATTCTCACCCTCCATTTCTGAGTTGTTCCTCCCCCATTAACATGAACTCACTGCTCCCTGAGGTTCCCATCTAATCTTTTGAGTTGCTATTGTCAATTTGATTCCATATAGATACATCTTAAAAGAGTACAATGCTCAAAGCAGACATTCTTTACTAGTTAATTTATTGTTTGGTTTTATGTAGACTTCAGGGGGTATTTTTGGTTTAAGGTTTAAGATTTAAAGATTATCTCAGGGCAATAGTTTCAGGGGTTCATCCAACCTCCATGGCTCCAGAAAGTACAGATTCCATGAGCTTTTGTAATTCTGTTTTGCATTTTCCCCTTTTTGATCAGGATTCTTCTATAGAATCTTCAATTGAAATGTTTAGTGATGGTAGCTGGGTACCGTCTAGTTCTTCCGGTCTCATGGCAAAGAAGGTAGTTGTTCACGGAGGTAATTAGCCACACATTCCATTTCTTCCTCCTATTGCTGACTCCTCTTCCTCTTTTGCTCCAGGCAAATAGAACAATTGTCATGCCTTGGGTGGCCCCATGCAAGCTTTTAAGACCCCACACATTATGCAACAAACTAGGAGGTAAAACAGAAGCAATAAACACATTATTAGACCAGTGAACTGGGATGTCCCTTGAAATCATGACCCTAAACCTCCAAACCAAGGAAACAAATCCCATGAGATTTTTGGTTGTACGTAAGCAGCCTTGTTCCCAGATTCCCCTTTTTTGCTGCATCCCCTTCCTAGCCCCCGGAGGTAACCACAATCCAGAATTTTGTTTAAGCATTTTCTTGCCATTCTTCATAGTTTTGTCACATATAGGTACCTAAACTTGTGATTGTCTAGTTTTGAATTTATATAAATGCAAAATGTACTATAGTTAATTTTGCAATTTTTATTTGTTTTGTTTTGCTCAGTGTTATATTTTTGAGATCCATCCCTTGTGATGTCATTGTTGTTGTGGTTACTTGACATCGAGATGATTCCCACTCATTTGTGCGGAGTAAAATTTCCGCATAGAATTTTCAAAGTTCTGACCTTTCTGAAGCAGATCACCAAGCCTGTCTTCCGAAGAGTCTCTGGGTGGTTTGGAACCACCAACCTTTCAGCTAATTGAGCACTTAACCATTTGTGTCACCTGAGGACACCTAGGATGTGATCAGGTGTAGTTTATTCAATTTCACTCTTGGATGTATTTCATTGTATAAATATACCGCAAGTGATATATCCCTTTTCATTTTGATGGGGCTGTTTAGTATTTTTAGTTTTATGAGCAATACTACCCAGTTCTGTCTCCTGGTATATATGCTGCCAAGGAGTGGATTAGCTGAGTTGTAGAAGATGGTGTCTTCACATTGTCTCAGCAGTGCCAGATGTGGCTGTACTACGACTTATGACTGAGCATAAGCCTTTCTTATTTTTTCTGTGTGAAATGCTTGTAGCGTCCTTTCTTAATTTTTCTTTTGGGTTATTTGTGTTTTTCTCTGATGATGTGTGAGGTTTCTTTATATAACTGGATAATCATCTTTTGTCAGTTATGTATATAGCAAGTACCGTCTCTCAGTTTGTCCCTTATGTTTCATTGTTTATTGTGTCTTTAGATGAACAACATTGTTAATTTTAGTGTAGTAAAGTTAATCTTTTTTTCATGGTTAGTGTTTATGTTTTCTGAGTAATTCTTCTTCACCCAAGACAGTTGTATCTTCCCTCCCCTGTCCTCTTTTAGGATAACCTGAACTTTTACCTTGTTTCCATAAGAAATCCACCCTCAGAGAGTCTTTGTGATTTTTGTATTGGGAATTTGAGGGATGGCTAAGAGAGCTCACACATTCAGTGCTCAGTTTTGTCATACATCCCATTCTTTCTCCTTGTCTCTTTGATCTTCTCTCTTTCTCTGCACTCTCTATGAAACCCCAAGAAGTTCTCTGGAGTAGAACAATACCACATTTACTCAGGCCCCCTTAGGACCTCAGATTCTATCCCAGAAAATATTATCAAGGAATTTCGGTGGAAGAAATGCAGTGCTATCCCTGTAAAAAAAATCTGGTGAGTTGGAAATAAGACTTAACAAAGATGGAAGCCCAGTATCCTTACTATTCTGGAACTCCCACTTCACTCAACGAGATAGCATGAACATCCTTTCTTGTTAAAAATATAGAATCTATTTGTCTTTTGGAAACTGTAGTGGTTAAGAGCAATGGCTGCTAACCAAAAGGTCGGTAGTTTGAATCTGCCATGCGCTCCTTGGCAACACTATGGAGCAGTTCTGTTCTCTCCTATAGGATTGCCACGAGTCAAAATTTACTCAACGGCAACGGGTTTGTTTCTTCCTTTTAGTTGTAGTGTAATGCGTAATAATATAGCTTTAAATGAAGCATGAAGATATTTCCTTATTAATGAGTATTTAGGTGGTCTCCAAATATTCTTTATTCTCATAATGGTAGAATGAATATATATGCTGGTATAACATATTACATAATGTATGTTGTGTATATGTGTACACATACATAATTCACATATATACACGCACACATAAAGGTATAAAGGTGTATGTGTGTATGTTTGTGTGCATTTATGTGTCTATCCCTATATATTTGTGAGACTCCATCTTTAGGATTGTTTCTGAGAAGTGAAATTGCTATGATACCTTGGTTTCAAATCTTTATGGTGGCTTCTAGGTTACCTTCTCACCAATGTTGACGAGGACACCCACTTCACCACACTCTAGCCTATACTGGCTAATTAGTCAATTAGACTTGTTAATCTGGATAAAATAGTATTCTATTGCTTAAATTTTCATTTCTCTCATCACCTGAGAGGCTAACCATCTTTTCCAATATTTATCAACCATTTAAAGTTCTTCAAGACGTAGGCTTTTTCCCTGAATAAAAGTAAAGAGTGAAAATACAGACCAGTGAAACTTAAGAGACATTTGCCATTTTATTGTGTTGTATTTTCATTAAAAAACCAATAGAATTAAATTCATATCACTTGCAGATTGGTATTTTTGGAGCTATTTTTACTTAAACGAAAAAGTCACAAACCTAACAGTGCTAAAACCTAACAGACTTGTGTGGGTTTGTTGCCTGAAATTTTTGATGTTTTAAAATAAGATGAAAAATAATAACAGTAGGTTTTCAAAACACTTTCACAAATGTTATCCTGTGTGATCAATTACATTTTGCCTGAAATTTTTGATGTTTTAAAATAAGATGAAAAATAATAACAGTAGGTTTTCAAAACACTTTCACAAATGTTATCCTGTGTGATCAATTACATGTTAGTAAGATATTTCTAAATAAGCAAATATCCAATTAAAACACAATAAAAAAAAAAACACAAAGAAATGATTATCACTTTATTACCACCAAGGTTCTTAAGTTGATGCTATTTGAGATTCTAATCCAGATCCCGGAGAACAAGCTTTTAATGAAAATATTTTAAAATGTTAATGACAGAGTGTAATAAAAGCATAAAGAAAAATCTAGGAAATTAGAATAAGAGGCAGTGATTGGGAGGGCACCTGGGTGCTTCAACTCTCCTTGTAATGTTCTATTTCTGAAGTGGGAAGAATGGACACAGATATTTGCATATGTGTTTTATACTTTCCCATATTTGTGAAATATTTCTTAAAAACTAAAGCCTTAGCGCTTGCCTTTTTTCATTTCTACAGAGGCTCATGAAAAAGGTTGACTAATCTAAAGCTTAATGATCACATCTGAGAGGTTCAAATGCCAGTACTATTGGCAGCAACACAGTGCAGGGATACGGGAGCCAATTCACCGATTCCGAGCATCCTGGATGCCTGTACGTAATCTGGCAGAGGCGAACACTCAAATGATAGCCATTGTTCTAATTCTGTTAGTTCAGCTGGCCCCTTAAGTAATAAACGTTCTTAAAGGCACCTGCAGCAAAGGATGAAAAATTGGGATAGTACATGACTCAACAAGTCTACTCCAAAGCACTCTTGTAAAACGTTTTTTAAGAAATTTGGACGACAATGAGATACCATCTCACCCCGGCATTACTGGCACGAATCAAAAACACTGGAAATAACAAATGTTGGAGGGGCTGCGGGGAGATCGGAACACTTATGCACTGCTGGTGGGAATGCAAAATGATACAACCATTTTGGAAAATGATATGGCGCTCCCTCAGAAAGCTAGAGATAGACATACCATTCGATCCAGCAATTCCACTCCTAGGAGTATATCCTAGAGAAATAAGAGTCATCACTCGAATAGACATATGCACACCTGTGTTCACGGCAGCGTTGTTCACAATAGCAAAACGATGGAAACAACCAAGATGCCCATCAACAAGATGAATGGATACACAAACTATGGTACATACACACAATGGAGTACTATGCAACGTGAAAGAACAACAATGAATCTGTGAACCATCTCATAATATGGATGAAACTGGAGGACATTGTGCTGAGTGAAATAAGTCAATCACAAAAGGACAAATATTATATGAGACCTCTATTGTAAAAACCCATGGAAAAGTTCACACACAAATTGTAACAATCTTTGTTGGTTACCAGGGATGGGAGGGGTCGGGGGGAAATACTAAATAGGCAATAGATAAGCGGTATCTTGGGTGAAGGGTGAGACAGCACACAATACAGGGGAAACTAGCACAACTTGTACAAGGAAAGGTCATGGAGGCCCCATAGACACATCCAAACTCCCTGAGGGACAGAACTGCTGGGCGTAGGGCTCTGGGGACCATGGTCTCGGGGAACATCTAGCTCAATTGGCATAACACAGCTTATAAAGGCAATGCTCTACATTCTACCTTGGTGAGTAGTGTCTGGGGTCTTAAAAGCCTGTGAGTGGCCATCTAAGATACTCCACTGGTCTCATCCCTTCAGGAGCAAGGGAGAATGAAGAGAACAGGATACAAGGAAAAGATTAGTCTGAAGCACTAATTGTCCACAGCTACCAAGGCCTCCACGGGACTGAGTCCAGTACAGCTAGATGGTGCCCGGCTACCACCACTGACTGCTCTGACCGGGATCACAGCAGAGGATTCTGGACAGAGCTGGAGAAGGATGTAGAGCATAATTCTAACTCACAAAGAAAAAAAAGACCAGATTTACTGGCCTAAAGGAGACTGGAGAAACCCCAAGAGTATGGCCCCCAGACACCCTTTTAGCTCAGTGGTGAAGTTACCTCCGAGGTTCACCATTCAGCCTGGTAGTGGACAGCCCAGTAAAACCAAACGAGACTAATGAGGAACAGGAGTCCAGCGACAAGGGCCAGAAGGCAGAAAGGGACAAGGAAGCTGGTGATAGGGAACCCAAGGTTGAGTAAGGATATTGTTGATGTGTTGTGAGATTGTTAACCATTGTCATAGGGCAACATTTGTAGTAACTGTTAAATAGAAACTATTTTGTTCTGTAAGCCTTCATTTAAGTGAGAACAACAGCACAATTGGAAGAGCGTAGTCAATGTCACTGAACTGTGCATGTAGAAATTTTTGAAATGGTGTATCTTTGGCTATGTGTATTTTCACCAAAAAAAAAAAAAGGGGTTGAGAAGTTAGAGGGTTGATATGTTGTGGGGTTGTTAACCAATGTCATAAAACAACATGTGTACTTCTGTTACATGAGAAACTATTTGTTCTGTAAGCCTTCACCTGAAGTACAATAAAAAAAAAAAATTTGGACAGCTGTTCTTTTTTATTAGTAGTTTGCATGTATTATAATATAGAGCTGATGAATGCATCAATGACTCATTGATGATTTCTACATCTCCCAAAATATATTTGTTATCAAGGACTACGGAAAATTGTGACCAACTTCACATGGTCACCTATTTGGACATCTGGCTCATTTTAAAAGATCAATAAATTGAAACACTAGTAATTGGTATTTTGGGACTTAATAATTAAAATGCATAAAAAGTTATTTTATGGAACAACCTCTTCAGGAGATCTAACTTGTTTAAACAGATTTAACATTTGTTAACAAGGATTTTTAATGAAGAATGTGAATAAAAATGTCTTCTCAGTTGCGGGGGACATATTTAATGGGTATACTTTTGCACCTGTCATTGGCGTTGCTTTCCCCCTCAGGAACCATAGCAGAGATTTACCCTGAAATGGTGTTACGTTAGAGTCGGTGTTCAACACTGCTGTCAATGGCAGTTCACATTTATGGTACAATTCATTTAGGTTTTTATGAGTCCTTCGAATTCCCATTATGATCCCAAACAGAAAATGTCAATGTAGGGAATGAGTAATACCGTACACCACAATTTCTTTGATTTTCTTTTTTATGTTAATATTCACTAAACCTCGAAACTCAAGAGCTGATTTTCCTCAACCTCAGGCCCTGTGTGTATCTTGGAGGTCCTTGAGCATTACCTGAATGGAATTTCTTACTGCAGAGTGATAATGACTTCTTTGACCCACTTTGAGAGCATATAGTTTAAGGACAGAGACTTAATATATTATGGTACATGATACTGTTAATTTAAATACTTTGCTTATTTAACAAATACTTGTTGCCTACTTATTGAGGACCTACTACATGCCAGTCAGTTTTCTGGGTCTTGTGGTGTATTTGTTTGGCTGTTCATGCAGCTGGTTGCTGTAACAAACAGTCCCCCAAATCTCAGGTAATAGCAGCGAGAAACTGCTTAATGGGTAACGACTTTTACTTTGGAGTGATAGAAATATTTTGAAATAGACAGAGGTTGTGGGCATGACATTGTGATGTAGTAAATGCCCCCTGAATTGTTCACTTTCATATAGTTAATTTTATCTTATATGAATTTAACCTCAATAAATTATTTTTAAAATTCAGGGTATATACAAAATAGAAGCTTAATTTTTCATTCACATGATATTGAATCAGGGGTTCATAGGTTTTCCATGCAGTGATTATGGTCTTAGTTTCAGTCTACCTGTGCCTGTCCAATCCCCTAGGGCCTTGGAGTCATCCCCATGATCCCCTGCATCCGACCTGCAGAGGAAGAGGAGAGTATAGAGGACAGCAGTTGGGAAGTCTCTGTGGACCCGACGTTTCAAGGACCACACATCACTGCCACCCACATCCCGTTTGTGGTCCTGCGGACTGCAAGGAAGCCTGGGAAATGTGGCACAACCATGTTTTCAGGGAAATAGGAGATAAGTTTGATGATGAAGGTGGTCTTTGCAGTGTAGGCTGCAACAATAGGGGTTCCTACTTGTATACGACCTTCCGTTCTGGTATAGCAAGAGAGATAGTAAACGTGTTAACAAACACATAAACAAGAATTGCATTTAATGATGAATGCAGTAAAGAAAACGACATAGGGTTAAGGGATACAGGGAGTCAGGGCCATAAACGTGTAAACACATGCATGAATAAGAATTGAATGTAGTCATGAATGCAGTAAAGAAAACAATGTAGGGTAATGGGATACAGGGTGACCAGCAAAGGGAAGAGAGCGCCTTTGAGTAACATGATCAGAAAAGGCAACTTTGTTGAGATGATGTTGTCTGAGATCTGAATGTGCAGAAGGAGTCAACTGTACAAAAACCTACATAAAAGTTTTCTAGACAGAGTCAGAACAGATTTAATGTGCTCAAAGGACAGAAAGAAGATGAGTCTGGCTGGAGCTTATTGACTGGGGCTGGGGTTGAGATGGATGGGCAGCAGAGGAAGCAGGGGCCACGTTGTGCAGATCCTGGGGGGTCTTTGCTGATACTACGCGAAGGGCTTTTCACTAAGCATTTGGAGGCATTACCTTATTTTATCTTTTCAACAAATTGGAGAGGTGGATATTATTGTTCTCCATTTAGAGATGAGAAAATGGAGACTGAAAGAGTTGAACTACCTTGTCCAAGGTCACGCAGCTGATGAAGAAGCAAAATCAGACTGACATCTGAGTCTGACTATGAGTTGGAATTGACTCGACCAACAGTGGGTTTGGTTTTGGGTTTTTTGTCTGACTCCAGAGCCCTTGCTTCTCACTGTGGTGCCACTATGCTTTTACCCCAGTTCTTAGTCAGCGCTGGGAACTTGTTTTCTATTCCATGCATGAGATGATACAAAAGGATGTGCAGCCTTTTGCACATCTACCGTAACATTTCTGATGACTCAAAACCAATGAGAGTCTTCCTAAGCCAATGTGTATTTAACAAGACCTGCCAGTTTTTGAATCTTCTGTGGTGAACATGTTTGCTCTTATATTAAGAATTTCAGTCCTATTTATCATTATCAGTGATTAAAATTATTGTGATGGAAGGGAACTTGTGAAACTTAATCTAAATCATTTCATACAGAAATACTATTCGCCAGTACGCTCCTCCCCTAAAATGTATAGTAACCTTATTCCAAATACAACTCGTAGGAATATCCGTGGCATTCCTCTTTTCGCTCATCTAGTCTGCTGTTTTCAGGGTTTATATGTGTTCAAAGTAGCCCTGTTCATCTTTCCCATCTCCTCTTTTCTAGCGCCTAAGTTTCCTTCAGTTTGTCTGTTTAACTTGGAACTTATTCTGAAGCATAGATTAATAGATTAAATTATTATCAGTCTTTTTTCTTTCAAAATCCAGACCTGTGGAAATCTTCAGCCGGTTAACGTTGAAAGCTAGCATGGAGTCCTTGTCTAATGCTGTCAATCGATTTTTCTTTCAATCAATGTCTTCCCTTTCCTTTCATCGCGCCTTTTGCTCATGGCATCCTGTCTCTGCCTAAGGAGGACAGGTACAAGCTCACTTTTGAACTCTGGGATACAAAAGTAATTCAATATGAGACAATTTATGTGGAAGAATAGTCTTTTGCTTTAATTTCCATAAATGATGTGGGATTATCAGAGAACAGGGAACCTTGTGTAGTGATGCTGTGTGTGGAAAATATCTAGAACCTGATTGGTAAAACCTTGAAATTGTTGTATGATGTGTAAACCTCAGGATAGGAAGTCTTCCTTTTATTCTTCCTGGTTCTACTAATATATGGAAGATTCAATAGATTAAACAAGTATATTTTTCTCTTTTAAGACAGGGAGAACTCTATTTGCTTTCAGGGGAAATTGAACAGATACAAGCACTTCATAATGGATGGAAGAAGAAGAAGTCCAGTAATATTTTTTAGAAAAAAAAAATCTAAAAAATGTCATCTCTACTGACATACCACCCATCTCCTCTTTCCCATCCTCCTTTCCTGTTGTCTCTTATAAGATTGACACTATGCAACAGGCAGAGAATATAGTGTCAGACAACCCAAATTTGAGTCCTGACTCTGCCATTTATTAGTTCCATGACACTGGGAAAATCATTTGTAAATTTGGACTTGGTTTTCTTCTCTGTAAAGTATGATAACGTCGGTGAGAGCACTTAGTAAATATGTATTGTTGTATTAATAGAAAAATGTTAGCACTTTGAGAATTGAACTTTTTTGATTCAATCTAGCACCCTGACTACTAAGTTCCTCTCATTCTTGTTGTAGAATCCCTGTCTTCCCCGGGCTGTCCATCATGCCTAGACTATCCTATCTCCTAACTTATTCCTTATTTTGCTTCATCAAAAGCTTTTCCTATAACCATCCTAGGTTCAAGGAAGCATTTTATTATTATTATTAAGTGAGGATAGATTCATAGATTAATTAATTCATACACTCTTGCATTGTTCAACAACTGTCATTCCTTCCTCTACCATGTCTACACTTACCCCTCCTTTCTTGCAGGTCCCATTCTGTCCACACTGTTTTTTTTTCTTCCAGGAAAATGCATTCTTATTATTTCTTTGGACTTAATGAGTTTTCCATTTCCCTGGGTAACATGGTGCTCCCACTGCAATGGATAAAGAAGGTCATTTAAAGTAGTTCCCTTTATTTTGAGCTTAGCGGAGTCATCACTTCTTCCAGGAAGTCCTTCCCTTCCTGACTCCACTCTCCTTCCTCTGCACAGCAACGTTGCTTCATGTTTGCAGATATACATTATGCTATTTCACAACCTTATATAAATTTGTTTCTGAGGAAAATATGTTTTGAATTACAAAGTACTTTTGATATTCTTTTAAAACACAAATTGTTTCTAAATTGAGAATGGCTTATATATTCACCCCTTTATTCATTCTTTTGACAAATATCTATTGAGCATCTGCTATGTATGTTGGTCTAGGTACTCGGGATGCAGAAAGGCATAAGATGTAATCACTTTTATGTTTAAGTTTAAGGAAATAGGAGATACATACAAATCATTAGAATCTCAGGAAAGGGTAAATCAAAGTATGTGGCAAGTAGATAGAAGCATTAAATATGAGATGACTCTTTGCTTTATACTCAGGGATGCCTTCACAGAAGAAAGAATGCTTCAGTGGAGTCTTGGAAAGTAAGTGTTAGCCATGTGTGGGAGAAAGCAGTCATTAAAAACAGACAAAACAGCAAGTGCGAAGATGTATTTTTTCATGCATCATCAGGCTCTCTGGACCCAAATTCACCTGCAACATGAGAGAATTGGCTTAAATTAGTTTTCATGACTCTCTCCAAGTTCCATGCCCCATGCTGTTAAGATTCTGTGGTATTGTGAATATGCGATATATGCAACGCAATGTTCTGAGCCATGTGGGGAAAATGTTAGTGATGTCCTCAAGGAACTTTCTGGTAAGACGTGCCAAAGATGATTTCTCGCCTTCAGCTACCCAACTGAAGCAGCTGCTTGAAGTGCTGCGTTGAAAAGAATTACAAGAGCACATCCAGGTTCATCAAGAGTGGGGGCTGTAATTGATTACTGATGGCTGTTCTGGTAGGGAGGGACCAGGGCATGCATGTGCAACAGGCACTTTTCTTCCTTGTTCTAATCACTGAGGTAAAATTTAGTCGGTCACCCAAAATCTTATGAAAATAAAAATGTGAAGAAATTAATTAAGAAAACAAACAATAACAGTTACCCTGAAAGCCAGTGTCATTTTTATGAGTATTCCCTGCATTAAACACAAAATCCTCAATTTTAAGGATTTGTTTTTTAACAACTGCCCCAAAGTCTGTAGCTAGTAAGTGTTCATGTATTTTGGGGATCCCAAGGATAAACTAAGTGTAAATGGCAGAGGATAAATTAGATTTCACATGCTGTCCTGATAGCCATTAGTCCACTACAACACCCCTCAGATGTGTACCCCCATTGAATCTATACACTCTGGGAGGTCAGGGGCCACTGGGTCAGTTTACTGACCCCTGTGTCCCCAGAAGTTGGTGCAGGACCTCTACACAGGAGATGTTCAATATGTACCTGCTGCCTGGAGGTCGAGTGAAAAAATGCGAAGTTTGCTGGGATAGTTTGTGTAACTTTTCGAGCTGTTAAGGTAGATGCAGAAAGTTCACGGCTGCAGATGATAAACAAGATGTGAGAGAAAGTCAGCTTTTCAGCTGGAGCCAGCAGTGCACCCAGGAAGGGAAGTTTAGAAGTGATGTTATTTCAGAAATAAAAGTTTATGCCTCTTGCATATAACCAAATAAGAAGACTGGCTTTTCATTTACACAGTAGAACTGATTATTAAAATATTCATACAGACTAGTGAGAAACATAAAGTTATTCTGATAAAGTTTTAAATGCAAAGAATGAATACGTTTTATAGACTTATCTCAGCATGTAACATTTTGCTGAATACAATGTAAACCACGGATGTCGAATTCATTTATGCAGATTTTACAGCATAACCCATTAGAATTCTTGAAATACATTTAGCCCATGTTTAATAAAAACTCCAAAAAATATACAATTTCTTTTGTGTCTCTGTCTTTCCATTTTTCTCTTAACCTATTAATACAAGACAGGCTACTTCTATTGTGGGGTGTGACTTTGAGAGAACTTCTTTTATTCATTAAATTTAGAGAAATGTTTCAATTCTAGAAGTGCTACTTTCCAGCTAAACCTTATAATCTTTTAAAGTTAGAGACCCATTTCTGCCCTTACCGTAGCAGCAAACTCCCATTTATGTTAACACAGTAGATTAAAATATTGATTATAAAAATGTTGAATGTAAAAACTTCAGTTTAAGTACTTGTTAATTTATAAAGTCAGCCCCTTTATCATCAGAGTATAGCATATTATTTCAAATCCTCTTTGCAATTGCTTTTCAGGAAGTCTTTTCTTATTTTCTTTTTCTACCACAGGTATAGTATTTCACAGGGACACAATTTGTGACTTTGTAAGTAAGCTGTTCTTGAACCTCATGCCGTAGGATAGAGTTATAATGGTGGCACTTTATTACTTCCAGGCATAAACACCATTAGATGGGTTCAAGATGGGCTAGCCTCATGTTGAACTTGAATGTGGAACTTTTTTTGTTATTTGAGTAATTCCCAGACACTCAAATCTATCTGTTAAAAAAATAGCCCCCGACCTAATGATGTATTCAAGTTATGACAAACCACACTTACGACAATCTTTTATTTTTTTGTACATCTTATCATTGGTGATATGTACTACATACAAATCTTAAAATAGATCTGTAAGTTTATATGTAATGTTTACAACCCCCAAAAGACAAATAAAGATCAGATTTATAAAGATACTGATAATAAAAGGCGATAATAATGAAAACTAAAAAAGAAAATGAGGTTTTTGACTTAATGTCAGAACTGACATAAGACAAAGTCCTCAGAACCTCATTGTAAGTCAGGGACTGCCTGTATATATTTGTGAGTGTGTATACACACACACACACACACACACACACACACACATATGTGTATATATATGCGTATATATGTATATATTTGTAATCAGATTAAAACAAAGGAAAACAAAACGAAATGATTACACATTCCACAGTTCCCTA
Source organism: Dugong dugon (assembly GCA_030035585.1). NCBI lineage: Eukaryota > Metazoa > Chordata > Mammalia > Sirenia > Dugongidae > Dugong > Dugong dugon. Next base: position 10,444,260 of record CM057480.1, on the reverse strand, counting down.
GCGCAGTGCTTTGCATATTCTTCTTTAGCAAACCTGGGAATGGACCTGTGAGATTTCCCAGGCAGAATCAGTCAATGTGCAAGAAGAGTAATGTGAAAGATTGCCAGAGAGAAAGAATTAACTTGAAAAGATGTGAATAACTCATTTTCTAACTCTCCCTTCCAGAATTTAAATCCTGCACATTATTGGACAGAGATAACAGGTTCCTGAGCTTGGCTAATTTTGAGACGTTTAATTGACATTGAATTGAATGCATTTCTTTCTTCTTCTGTTTTTTTTTTTTTTTTTTTTTTTTTGAGTATATTTCTTCAACATGAAAATTTTAAGTGTGTGTGTGTTTTAATCTAAAAATGGTCTAGGAGTCTACTTGGCCATGAAATTCACGTGATTAAATATAACAAGTGTTTTTCCTCCACAGAATAAATAAGCTCCTTCCCATGTGTATATGGATATAAACTCTCAGTGCGTTTGTTTTATGATTTAGCACAGATGGTTTCTCCCTTGTTGGAGGCTGAAAAATGGATTTCCTTTTGACTCCCCTGGAGTTCTTTATCTTTGATGGTTGGAGAGTAGGTGTTAGCTTTCCTTGAAAATCACACATAAAGAAAACTGTTGTTATGACTTTAAATTTTTTTTTTAATTTGTGTATATTTCAAAAAAGAAACACACTATTGTATCTGTTGTTAGCACACATTAGAACTTACATTCTCATGAAAGGAATGAGAATAAAAAGAACAAAATGCCCTTAGAAAGCCAGATGAACTTAAGAAAAATCACATTAAAATATATTAAAACAAGTGCTTGGCATATATTGTACTATTTATTTCATATATTTTGTTAGTGTCAGCCTAAGATTCAAAGGCATATTATTTTACCTGTTTATCACGTTTAGATAGAGATAATAAAATTAATCAAAATAAGTCGACTATAGTCAGAAGATATTTAGCAGTGTGTTGAAAAAGATTTAAATAGTTCTTTCTCTGTTTTATCTAAGCTATTTATAATTACTAAATATGTTTCCAGGTCAGCATCATTTAGTCTGGCATAAGGACTTGGTATTGTCTAAACCATTTGAAGCTGTTCCTTCGTAACTATCAGAACAATACCATGAAGTACATGGAGCTGTGTTCTCTAATGTCATAGATACTAAGAGACAGAACTGTTAAGTGGCTTACTTTCAATGACCCAGGATTTGGGAGAAAGGGATTAAGTAAATATTAGTCTATAGCTTTTTGTGGGAATAATCCTGTCTTCTGAGGCATGGCACTTGAACAGATCTCATTTTTATACTGCATATCCTCAGTGGGGAACATTCTCTCCTTGGACACATTGTGTCTGAAATGAGCCTTAGGATAATAGGATTAGTACTAGTAGTAATAGTACTACCACTGGTAGGAGTGGTAGTAAACAGTTAAAGGAGCCCTGGTGGTGCAATGGTTAAGTACTCTGCTGCTAACTGAAAGGTCAGTGGTTCGAATCCACCTGCAACTCTGCAGGAGAAAAGATCTGGTGATCTGCTCCCATAAAGATTACAGCCTAGGGATCCGTATGGGGCAATTCTACTCTGTCATGTATGGTCCCTCAGAGTCAGAATCAGCTCAGTGGGGGGCACACAGTAACAACAGTAATAGCACTTACTGACTGCTAATTATGTGTGATTACCCATAGATAGGGGTTGTTACTATCACCACTTTATAAATGAGGAAACCGAGGTTTAAGGACTAGAAACTGAACCAGTATTATGGAACTGGATAAATAGTGTAGTCTAACACCAGATAGTCTGCTTTTCACTAAGGTGCTATGTCGTGAGAAGAATTTGGATGAACGGGAAAACCAAGACTGAGCCCATTATTAATAAGGATATTGCAAAAAAAAAAAAAAAAAAGCACTGGTCCAATTCTTTAAATTACTGTTGGACAAATATAATTAAGCCTCAAAAGTAACTCATCAGATTAAGATCCTACATTATAATTTAATCCTTTTGGGTTTGAGTATTGCTAGAACCACAGAGCTGTTTTTTTTTTTTTTTTTTAAAGTAAGGCTTTACAGATCAAATGAATTAGCATTTGTACTATGGTAACTGTATCTACTAAAGTAAGCTAAGCAAACAAAGAATTCACCCTTTGTATGTGGGTCTTGCTCAGACTCATCCATCCTTGGTATCATTGCTTTTTCAGACGTTGTTTGGCCATGACCTGGGCTAGTTCTCCTCCTTGCTTCTGCAACTTGTTCCTTCCAGTCCTGCTTGGGTTGGATCCTTTTTGCTCCACTAGATACCACTTTTTCTATTCATGCTTCATTATTATTATTTCTCATTGTGGTAAAATATACACAACATAAATTTTGCCATTTTAGCTATTTTCAAGTATACAATTCAGTGGCATTAATCATACTTCAAATGTTGTGCAACCATCACCACTATGTATTTCCAAAATTTTTCATCTCCCCAAACAGAAATTCTATACTCGTTAAGCAATGATCCTCCACTCCCTGCTCCCCTCAGCTTTTGATAACCATTAATCTACTGTCCGTCTCTTTGCATGTGTCTGTTCTATGTATTTCATATAAATGGGATTATGCAATATTTGTCCTTTTGCGTCTGGCTTATTGCAAGTAGCACAATGTTTTAAAGGTCCATCCATGTTGTAGCAGGTATTAGAACTTTATTCCTTTTAATGGTGGGATAATGTTCTGTTATGTCTCTGTGTGTGTGTGTGTGTGTGTGTATGCATGTATATGTGTATATATATGCATGTATGTGTATGTATATGTGTGTATATTATACATATATACATATGTATATATATATTTAGTTGTTTGTTTATCCATTATTTCTTGATTGACACTTGGGTCATTTCCACCTTTTGGCTTTTGTGAATAATGCTGCAGTGAACCTTGGTGTACATGTTTGAGTCTTATTCATGCTTTCATAAGCCTGTTCACTATCCCTAAAATACCTTGCAAATCTTTAAAGATTCCAGATGCAACTGATATGTGACTGGGGCAGGGTCTATGGAATCACTAAGAATTTTAAAGCCAACTTTAGAAGGGCTGTAATTCAGGGGCAATGGTGAGCGAGATGGTATAAATGAAAGGCTGTGCTGCGATTAAAACTAAATCAATATATGCTAAATGATTGGATGTTTCCATTCTCCATGCAGCTTCGTCAACCTCCTTTGTCCTTTGGGTGGTATTTCTTGTACTTAAGAAGTCTACCTAAATATTCCATGCATTTACTGTGCATTTAGCTAAGTCTCTTTCCCTACCACCTTAAAATTTTGGATTTGCAGTACTTCTGCTCATTTTATTAAGGAGCAAAACAGCTTTGCAAAGAAACACCATCCATCAATAGAAAGTAATGAGATTTTTCTGTGCATAATACACTGGGGCTTTCTTTTTCCACCATAAGTTGTTCATAAGCCACACATACTGTCCTTTCTAAGCTGGGTTGAATTTTATTTGCATTTACTCTGTCATAGATGAACTCTATCAGATTTTAAGATCAAAAGCTCCAAATGGACTCCCTGTGTGAAAGTATATTAAAAATAAAGAATAAAATACAATTCTTCAAAATGAGAATAATGAAAAAAATCATGTTTAATGCATTTGACAATTATTGAATTAACAGTTTCCATTGGTTCCACATGGAGTTGGCAGGGGCAGGGGAACAACCAAGTCAGAAGAAATAGTTTCATTCGTAGAACTACTCACAGCCCTGAGATTTTTTTATTTTTACGCTTCCTATTGTTTTCTTGTGAACATCCCACCACCCCCGTGTAAGCTAATGGATTAATCTGCATATAATTACACAGAATCATTATAAAGTAGGAGATATAAACCAAACTCTCCAACCTCCAAATCCTATTCCCTTGGAATAAGGGTACGTTGTCAATATTGCTGAAGGATTAGTGTTATCATCATCTACATAGCTTTCAAAATTTTCCATGAATGTCTCCCACCACTCTCCTTACTCCCAAATAACTAACATATGTTCCTGTATTAAATAAAAAAAAAAAAAAAAAGATTTCTTTAAAAATCTTTTAAAAACTGGTCTTAAAACAAAACAAAATACCCAGATGAATAAAGAGATCCTGCAAAGATGATAGAAGTGGAAGGAAGCTCATGGTCTATGTAGGGGATGATACAGCGTAGAAACTAAAGATTCCACCCCCCTTTCACGCCAGTTGGGATTCTAAGATTTTTAGTTTGCTTCTGTTGAGGAGGGAAACCCTGGTGGCACAGTGGTTAAGAGCTACAGCTGCTAACCAAAAGGTAGGCAGTTCAAATCTACCAGGCGCTCCTTAGAAACAGTATGGGGCAGTTCATCTCTGTCCTATGGAGTCACTATGAGTTGGAATCGACGTGATGGCAATGGGTGCGTTTGGTCTGTTTATGAGTGCAATGAAAGATGCCATAACTACATAAACAGTAGATATTTTGAACAAATTCTGTGGCCTTCTCACTAAACTAAGCCCGCCTTTGAAAAGTTATTGTTGTTGTTGTTGGGTACCGTTGAGTTGATTCCAACTCATAGCAGCCCCATGTGACAAAGTAGAACTACCTCTTAGAGTTTTCTAGGCTGTCGTCTTTATAGGAGTAGATCACCAGATCCTTCTCCCTGGGTGCCACTGGGTGAGTTCTAACCACCAATCTTTTGGTTAGCAGTGGGGTGCTCAACCATTGCCCCGTCAGGGCTCCCTGAAAAAGTGATTATCCCTTGACAAATTTGATGGACACAATATAACAGATTAGGCTAGTTCTTATAGCCATCACAATAGGCACATGAGGGAACAGTTGCAGTTTTTCTGTCTCTCAATATCATCACTTATCGCAGATGGCTGTGCTCACCACCTTCTTCTCTTTATTCATCTCCTCTCCTCTTCACACCTTCACTTTTCAGACTGTGTAAGTAGAAATGAGGGCATTACTTGATCTCATTCATTCAACAAGAATTTAAATTCCTTTTAAGATGTAGGAGTATAAAGATAAGTAAAACACAGTGTCTACCTCTAGGAACTCATATTCCAGTAAGAAGAAAGGTACATTAAGAAACAAATAACAACACTCAGTATAATGTAATATTAAGCCAGTAGAAGAGAGGTATGTACAAGGTACATGGAAAAACCAGGAAGAATGTGGTGAACTTCTCTGAGAAGGGGATGGCGGAAAGGGACAGACCTGTGCAAGCAGAGATATAGCCGAAGTTGACTTAAAGCACTAAGATGACCTCAAGACCTATCCATGACTATTATTTTTTTTTTTCCACAAGTTTCTAAGATTTTATATCCTCACAGGTTACTTTCATCTTCAGCTGTGCTCCTATTTGTGCAGGTTCTGGCTCACCCAATGTCAAATAGAAGGAAAACATCAGCGCTATCATCTATATCCTCAAATATGTTCAGTCACACTAAGCTTCTCTGACCTTGAGTAAGTTTACTGAGTAGTTCATGATCTCAGAGAGAGGATAACAGATGTCACACAGCTTCTCACCATCTCCCTGGCTTGCCCCTCTCCTGCTTGACTTTGTTTTCACACCCATGGGAACAACGAAATATCTCTTCTGGCTCTCTTCAGAGTAATCAAACCTCCTTTTAGAAACTTTTGGCAACAGCCTGCACTCATGCCCTGACAGACTCACTTAGCCCACGTGGGCTTATCAGAAGATTTTTCTCAGCAAAGGCAGTCCTCCCCCAAGCAAGAATTGTCCTACCAACTGTGAGAGAATAAAACTTTTATGACACAAAGAAAGCTTTACTGAGACAATGAAAACTTTGCTGAATGAATGAATAGCCTTGGGTCATTCCTACATAAATAAAATTAGGTAATGCTCATGAGTGCTTACTATATGCCAGGTTCTGCTCTAAGGATAATAGTTGATGATGTTTAGCAGCAAACCTATGTGGTAGTGCTAGTAATGTCCTGATTTTACTGAATGCACAGAGGTAAAGTCACTTGACCAAGGTTCCACAGCTAATAAACGGGGAACTCGGATTCAAACAAGGAGCGCTAGTGGCGCAAACGCTTAAGAGCTCAGCTGCTCACTGAAAGGTTGGTGGTTTGAACCCACCCAATGACTTCGAGGGTAAAAGATCTGGCGATTTGCTACCGTAAATATTGCAACCAAGAAAACCCTATGGGGCAGTTCTACTCTATCTCATGGGGTCGCTATGAGTTGAAAACAACCAAAGGACTGCTGTTGGTCCTAACAACAACAGGATTCAAACCCAGACAGATTGACTCAAGCATGGGCTTCTAAAGATTATACTTTATTCCACAGGAGCTGGGCATTGAGTGGCAACTGAAGCCTGTCAAAACACTCTACATGTATTGGATGTCAGATTGGAAGTTATAAGAGAGACCCAAAATAATAGCTATCTTAAAAAATTATGACTAGAGGAACTCTGGAGTCCTTGAAATTGTTGCCCTAAGATAATCTTTAAACCTTAAACCAAAAATATCTCCTGAAGTCTTCTTAAAACCAAACAATAGTTTAGCTTAACTAGTAAATAGTATCTGCCTTGAGCCTTATGCTCTTTTAAGATCCACATATATGGGATCAAATTGACAACAGCAACTCGAAAGATTTGAGAGGAAGCTGAGTGAGCAATGAGTTTATGTTAATGGGGAGGAACAATTTGGAGGGTGAGAATGGTTGCACAGCTCAAAGAATGTAATTAATGTCACTGAATTGTACATGAAGAAATTGTTGAACTGATGTAAGTTATGCATGTATTCGTTGCTTGTAAAAGTCACAAGAGCTAATTGGAAATTGACACATCACATCTCATCTCATATCCATTGGCTTGTACTTAGTCACATGGTGATGCATTTTTACAAAGAGAGGCTGATAAATCAAGTTATTACCTTGATGGTCATGTCCTAATTAAATTTGTAATACTAAGTAAAAAGAAAACAGATATTGGGGACAACTAGCAACCTGTGCTAAAGTGTGTTAACTCATCATTCATATGTATCTTCAAATTCTTTTAAAGAACTATTCCTTCTCTAAATAGTTTTCCATTATATTTGAGATACAAAAGAACATAGAGGGTATTCATATATAATAAATGCATCCTCATGGGGTCGCTATATTTTTATACCCATATCTCTGCAGAACACGGACACGTGGAATCATTAGGATGGGATATTTAAGGACGTATGGGCATCTTTTATGTCTAAATTAACATCACAAGAGAAGAGTTGTGCCTACGGTGCCTACAGGTACAACCTAGTTCTGTAACATGAGGCTAACCTGTGATTTTGCTCAAGTTAGGAACAGAATACAGGCTGCTGTATATTTTCTGAGTGAGGAAATATAGGCCAGAGGCTGAGAACTTGATGTTGAGAGGGAGTCTTGGCCTTTTCACATTAATGGGACGCTAATTGTTCATTCCTTCTCATTGGATTGTGATACAAGAGTTGGTAAGTAAATACTCTGAAAAGGGCAGACAAATCTCATCAAGGGATAAAGATGGCACTGTGTGAGGGGCATTGACTTTTTAAAGCTGTGTGTCACATGTTAACTGATGAATCCAGAGCTGTTTTAATTGATATTATGCTCATTTAACAAGGTCGAATATACTGAGGAGCAAAACATATGACAACACTGAGTCCTCTGATTGCTTCAAAAGTAAATATAAAGTGGATGGGTAGTGTTAGATAAAACAGGTATTCGGGAGTGTCTGATAGCGTGCTGATTCTGTTACTATATGTCAGACATTGTGTTGTTGTTGTTGAGTGCCGTAGAGTCAATTCCATATGTGATAGAGTAGAGCTGCCCCATAGGGTTTTCTTGGCTGTAATCTTTATGGAAGCAGATCGTCTGATCTTTCTCCCGTGGAGCCACTGACTGGGTTCAAACTGCCCACCTTTCTATCAGTACCTGAGTGCTTAACTGTTTGCATCACCAGGACTCCTTTTAGACATTGTACTGTTGTTGTGTGCCATCGAGTCAATTATGACTCATAGCAACCCTATATGACGGAGCAGAACTGATCTCATGGTTTCCTAGATAGTAAAGTTTACGGAAATAGATCTCCAGGTCTTTTCTCCTGCGGAGCCGTTGGTAGGTTTGAACCACTGACCTTTTGGTTAGCAGCCGGGTGCTTAACCATTGTGCCACCAGGGCTCCTTAGACATCATCTTAGGCAGTGGGAATACAACTGTGAGCAAAAATAACATACTGGCCTTTGTGGATCTTCTATGCTGGCTAGGGGAGAAGAACAATAAAGATATAAACTAATTAATAAAGAGTGGGTCAGTCATGTGATGGTATGTGCTAAGAAGAAAAATAGAGTAGGGTAAAAGTTACAGAAAAATGACAAGGGCGGTTTTAGGGCAGTCTGGGAAGGGTCCTCTGATGAGGAGACTATTGGACAGAGATCTGATTGCAATGGGGAGTGAGCAAAGCAGTAGTCACAGCAAGTGCAATGGCCCTGAGTCAGGAGCATGATAGGGTGTTCCAGGAATATCAAGGAGACCAGTGCTGACGGGAACAGAGCAAGCATGAGGCGGAGTGGTAAAAGATAAGTCTGAAATGTTTCTGGGGAATAGGTATTGTAAAGACTTGTAAGCCAAGGAAGAGACTTTGCATTATATTCCAAGTGAGATAGGAAGCTGTCGGAGGGCTTTTAGCATGTTTTCTCCTGTTCTTCATATAACAAAGACACTCTCTCTTCTCCACAAGAAGGAAGAGACGAGCTCAGCAGTCATTTTCATCTATGGGTGATTGTTTATTCTTCCTCTAATTTGTTTGCAATCTCACCTAAATATTCTCTAACTTAAAGATCATTATATAATACAGGAAAGAAAGAGGGAGAGAAAATAAAGTGTTATTAATAAACAAGATGATAGGAGAGGAAATGTGAATATCTATTACAGCCCTCATTTACCTCATAGGACATGAGACTGCTGTTGATATTTATAACTCCCTCCTGCCATTATCCATTTCATATTCCCTATGCCATCAGCCGGAGCCTTGGTGGCACAGTGGTTAAGAACTTGGCTGCTAACCAAAAGGTGGGCAGTTTGAATCCATCAGCTGCTTCTTAGAAATCCTACGGGGCAGTTCTACTCTGTCCTATAGGGTTGCTATGAGTTGGCATTGACTGGACTGCAACGAGATAGGTTTGGGTATACCATCAGCCAGCTCTTCATCTGCATAGTTTTTAAACTGTTGGGTTAAATTAAGCCTTCATCCCTGAAAAACCTGAAAGGCTTGAATTCTCAGTGTCTATGTCTTGCTGTTTTCCTGTAGCTTTCCAATCAGTTATGCTATTGGACATAACAATAGTAAGAGATACCTCAGAGAATATCCCAGGTTCCAGACATATTCCTCCCTGAACCCAATGTATGACAGCAGCCTGATTTCCTCTTGGTGAATGGGATGAATTACTCAACCAATATGTTAATTACCTTATTTCTCCATTTCTTGAGCAGGAAAAAGAGCCCAAAATGACCAGGTGATGGTGTCAGCTTCCAGTTCAGTGGAATCTTGTTGTGTCATCTGATCAAATTACTCTTCCCTTGGAAACTAAGACAATTCAATTAGCAGAGCTCAAAAACAAACAAGTCCATGAATGATCCATTAGTTGTAATGTTGAGAGGGATCACTTTCACTTTCACCAGAGTATTTTGGTTATGGCAAAAACAGCATTGTATACTGATCCCTTGTTCACAGGCTGTACCACATCCTAGAGGCTAATGTCCCAAACTTCCAAAGTGTTGCTTCCCAATGGATGCCATGTCTGAGTCTTCAGTAGCCTATTCACTGTTCTATCTGACCAGCTGCTTCTGGGTAATGGCATATGTGGTAACACCAATGAATTCCAGGACATGGGCCCATTACTGGGCTTTTTGCTGTGGAATGAGTTCCTTAGTCAAAAGCCTTGTTTTGTGAGGTGGTGATGCTGTCAGAAGCATTGCAGAAGGGACATGCACCGAGTATCTAGAATAAGTGCTTACACCTGTGAAGACAAAGCACTGCTCCCTTTGTGATAGATGGGCCAAGTGTAATTAACTTGAAATCAGGTGGCTGGTTGGTCCCCTGGGATTGATGTCATACAGGGGCTGTGCTTTGGTCTCTAAAGTTTGCAGATTAGCAAGCGTGACAGCCTGATCAGCCTTGGTGAGGGAAGTCCATGCTTTTGAACACTTGGATACTCTCAATCCCAGCTGCCTTGGGCTTTCACAGATATTCTACACTTTACTGTGGGCCATCAAGTGACCATGCATAGTAAGCTACCTACCATGTTATTTGACCTACAAATCCAGAAGGTTGCGCATTGGCAGTATCAATCTACCAAGTTGAAATGGGAAATAAGAGATGAATGAACACATTTACAAGCACGGGGATATTTAGAGAAAGATGCTAACATCCACTGAGTATGTCTTCTTGTTCTCCTGATTATTGAAAACCTCCTATGTAGTGGATGACATTTGGTCATAATTCATATGACACAAAAATATCTTTACATGTACCCATCCAGAGAAATCCATCCACATACGTTCTTCTCAGACCACCTAGTGACAAATCTTCCAGTTGTGTTCCTTACAAGTCCCTGACCATTCAGCAACACCATTATCCACTGCTCATGAATCAAAATAGATCCTTTCCTGTGACAATCTCAGAATCTTGAGAAAGGGACAACAGAATATACTGCTCAGAGTTTTATCCAGCAGGATGTTTTCTCTTTACTCCTGTCTTTTAGGACTACTCTTGATTGGAGCACTGATGCTGAAGCAATCTATTTCTAGTGGCTTTCAGCATACCATGCTATAAACCAAACCCAAGTTTCTCTGCTTGGTAAAACTGTTCATAAGAATTTCACATGCAGCCTTAAGTTTATGTTGAGGGAGAGGTAGCAATGTATCAGGAGTCGATGTCATATGAGTCATGTTATTAGACAACTTACTTCTGCGTTTAGGATCTACTCTAAGTCAGTCTCCTATTTCCCATTTCTGCTTGTAGATTGCTGCTGCCTATGCCCAACCTTCAGGATTGGTAGGTCAAATAACATGGTAGACAGCTCAGGATATATGGTCACTTGATGGTCCTCAGTCAATTGTAGAATATTAACGAGAGTCCAGTAGAAATCTAGGAGATATTTCTCAAAAAGATAATCTATTTATCATAAAGAGAATCAGATAAGGCTTTGATCCAAAACATTAGAGGTCTACTCTGTGATTTTCCTCTTGAAGTTTACTTGCAAGTCTATGAAATACCCCTATTTGCCACCCATTCCAACCATTGCTATCAAGTTGAATTCCGACTTATAGCAACCCTGTAGGACAGAGTATAACTTCCCCAAAGAGTTTCCAAAGCTGTAATCATTATGGAAGCAGACTGCCACATCTTTCTCCTATGGAGCCACTGGTGGGTTCGAACTGCCAACCTTTCGGTTAACAGCTGGATGTTTAACCACTTCACCACCTGGGATCCTCTTCTATTTGCCATAAAACCTTTAAGTTCCATTGGATCTGCTAGGTCATAAAGCCCACATGGCAGAGCAGCTGTCACTGCAGCCTAGACCTACAGGAGGATCTTCTCTTACTTTGGGCCCCGTTCAAAATCAGTAGCTTTAAAGTTCCTCTTTAAACAGCTTAGAGGAACACACTCAAATGTCATATATTTTGCCTCAAAAATCCAAAGAAACAAAACTAACAGCATGCCTCTTTCTTAATTCCATGTAATGCAAGTTACCACAGTTTGTCTTTTGCTTTGGAGAAAGTATCTGAACTTACCCCAGACCATTGGAGTCCTAGAAACTTCACGGAGGTAGTGGGCCTCTGAATTGTGTGTGAGTGTGTGTGTGTTCTCCTGCCCTCTGGCATTCATGTGTCTTTGTAAGGCATCCAAGCTTCGTGCTATTTCCTGTTCACCAGGTCCAATCAGTACAATTTCATCAGTGTGGTGAATCAGTGTGGTTATCTACAGAATGTCCAGATAAACAAGATCCTGGTGGACTAGATTATGGCAAACGAAAGGAGAGCTGACATAGCCCTGAGGCAAGACAATGAAGGTACACTGTTTCCCATGTCAGGTGAAAGCTAATAACCAGTGCAGGAGTTAATCAGTAAATCAGTAGAGCAATAGTATTTTAAATCATGAGACTAGATAAGTTCACCTAAAAAGTGAGTGTAAAAAAAGAGACCTGGTCTGATGAATAAACCTAGGGTCACTGTAATAATTTAGAGATCAGAGAAACGAGGTTGAACCAGTCAGAGTGATTGAGAACAAATGTCCAGGTAGCCAGGAAGAAAACTAGAAGAGGTTAGAAGCCAGGAACAGAAAGTGTTTCAGAAGAAGGTATTGATAGACATTCTTTACTGAAAGTTCAAGTAAAACAAGAATCGAGAACAGAATGCAGGCTTTTGCAATATGGGAATCTTTAAACCCCAAAACCAAACCTGTTGCTGTCAAGTCAATTCTGACTCATAGCAACCCTATAGGGCAGAGTAGAGCTGCCCCATAGGGTTTCCAAGGAGTGGCTGGTGGAGTCAAACTGCTGACCTTTTCGTTAGCAGCTGAACTCTTAACCACTGAGCCACTAGGGCTCTGTGGGGGTCTTTAGTGATCTAAAAAGAGCAGTTTCAGTGGAGTGGGGAGCAGAGAACCAAAAAAGCCTTATTGAAATGAATTCAAGAGAGAATCAGAGAGAGTAATTAAAGAAACCAACATGGAAGTTCTTTCAAGGAATTTTATTGTGTAGATATTGAAAGAAATGAGTGCAAACTGGAGGGAGTTAATATAGCATGCTGCTGTGCTGATGGAAAAGCTCTAGGAGAAAAGGGGGATAATCACATGCATGAAGACGCTGAGTACACAGATCAGAAGAGGGATCCACAGTTAGGGTCCAAGGATGCCCACAATAGCTTGAGGAATCGTGGTGATCTGCAGTTAGGGCGCATAAAAAGGAAGAAGAAGGGCAACAGTTTGAACTTTGCATATTTAATTATTCTGCAAAAGATTGGCTCAGAATTACTTCCCCCTTCTTCCCCCAACCTTCCCAACACACACACACACACACACACACACACAAACAAACACACACACACACACACACCCCTTACCATGCAGATACAAATATATTATTAGCATCATAGCATCACAGTCTTGAAGGCCAGATAGAGGTGCTCATGAATATTCATAAGAATATCATGTCGGTGTTTCCTGACATTCTGCCCACAAATATCAGTGTATTGTTTCAGGACCATGTATTTTTACTGTTAGATTACAAATTACGTTAGGACCCAGAAAAGTCTGCACAGTTTTAAAATAACAATGTACATTTCATAATTTTTTTTTTTTTTTTTAATATATATTTTATTGTACTTCAGGTGAAAGCTTACAGAGCAAATAGTTTCTCATGAAATAGTAGTACACATGTTGTTTTTTGACATTGGTTAACAACCCCACCACGTATTAAGCCTCTAAATTCTCAACCTTTTTTTTTGATGAAAATTACAGATGGCCAAAGATACACCGTTTCAAAAATTTCTACATTCACAGTTCAGTGACACTGACTACGCTCTTCCAACTGTGCTGTTATTCTCACTTAAGATGAAGGCTTACAGAAAAAATAGTTTTTCATTTAACAATTACTACACATGTTGCCCTATGACAATGGTTAACAATCTCACAGCACATCAAGAATATCCTTACTCCACCTTGTATTCCCTATCACCAGGGGGCTTCCTTGTCCCCTTCTGTCTTCTGGACCTTGTCAGTGGACTATCGTACCTCTTTAGTCTCATTTGTTTATTTATTTATTTATTTTTATTTTATTTAAACACCATTTCAAAACTTTTTACTTACACATTTAAGTGATATTGACTATGCTCTTCCAATTGTGCTGCCATTCTCGCCCAAGATGAAGGCTTACAGGACAAAACAGCCTCCCATTTAATAGTTACTACAAATGTTGCCCTATAGCAGTGGTCAACAATCTCACAATACATCGACAGTGTCCTTATTCAATTTGTGTTCCTTATCATCAGTTTCCTACTCTCCCTCTGCCTTCTGGCCCTTGTCACCGGACTCCTGTACATCGTTAGTCCCATTTAGTTTTACTGGGGTGTCCATTCCCAGGCTTAACATCGAACCTTGAAGGTAACTTCCCCTCTGAGCTGAAAGGGTGTCTGGGGGCCACACTCTCGAGGTTTCTCTAGTATTCTTTAGGCCAGTATATCTGGTCTTCTTTTTTTTTTTTTTTTTGGGAGTTAAAATTATACTCTACATTCTACTCCAGCTCTGCCCAGAACCCTCTGTTGTGATCCTGGTCAGAGGAGTCATTGGTGGTAGCCGGGCACCATCCAGCTGTACTGGGCTCAGTCCCGTGGAGGCCTTGGTAGCTGTGGACCATTAGTCCTTCGGACTAATCTTTTCCTTGTATCCTGTTCTCTTCGTTCTCCCTTGTTCCCGAAGGGATGAGATCAGTGGAGTATCTTAGATGGCCGCTCATAGGCTTTTAAGACCCCAGACACTACTCACCAAGGTAGAATGTAGAGCATTATCTTTATAAGTAGTGTCATGCCAATTGAGCTAGATGTTCCCCGAGATCATGGTCCCCAGAGCCCTCCGTCCAACAACTCAGTCCCTCGGGGGGTTTGGATGTGTCTATAGGGCCTCCATGACCTTTCCTTGTGCAGGTTGTGTTAGTTTCCCCTGTACTATGTACTATCTCATCTCTCACCCAAGTTACCACTTACCTATTACCTATTTAGTATTCCCCCCCCCCCCATCCCTGGTAACCAACAAGGATTGTTACATTTTGCATGTGAATTTTTTCATGGGTTTTTACAATAGAGGTCTCATACAATATTTGTCCTTTTGTGATTGACTTATTTCACTCAGCATGATGTCCTCCAGTTTCCTCCATGTTATGAGATGGTTCACCGATTCATTGTTCTTTCTCATTGCATAGTACTCCATTATGTGTATGTACCATAGTTTGTGTATCCATTCGTCTGTTGATGGACATCGAGGTTGTTTCCATCGTTTTGCTATTGTGAATAATGCTGCCATGAACATAGGTGTGCATATGTCTATTCGAGTTATGACTCTTATTTCTCTAGGATATATTCCTAGGAGTGGGATTGCTGGATCGAATGGTACGTCTATTTCTAGCTTTCTGAGGAAACGCCATATCATTTTCCAAAATGGCTGTATCATTTTGCATTCCCACCAGCAGTGTATAAGAGTTCCCGTCTCCCCGCAGCCCCTCCAACATTTGTTATTTCCAGTGTTTTTGATTCGTGCCAGTAATGCCGGGGTGAGATGGTATCTCATTGTGGTTTTAATTTGCATTTCTCTAATGGCTAGTGATCGCGAGCATTTCCTCATGTGTCTGTTGGCCATTTGAATGTCTTCCTTGGTGAAGTGTCTGTTCATTTCCTTTGCCCATTTTTTGATAGGATTGGTTGTCTTTTTGTTGTAGAGGTGTTGGATTTTCTTGTAGATTATGGAGATTAGACCTTTGTCTGACTTGTACTGTCCAAAAATTTTTTCCCAGTCTGTAGGTTCTCTTTTAACTCTTTTGGTGAAATCTTTTGAAGAGCATAGATGTTTGATTTTTAGAAGATCCCAATTATCTAGTTTATCTGTTGGGTTTTTTGTGTTGATGTTTATGGTTTGTATCCTGTTAATGCCATGTATTAAGGTCTGAAGTGTTGGTCCTATTTTTTCTTCAATGAATTTTATAGTTTGAGGCTTTATATTCAGGTCTTTGATCCATTTTGAAGTAGTTTTTGTATATGGTGTGAGGTATGGGTCCTGTTTCATTTTTCTACAAATGGATATCCAGTTTTGCCAGCACCATTTGTTAAAAAGACTGTCTTTTCCCCATTTGATGTATTTTGGGCCCTTGTCAAAAATCAGGTGACCGTAGGTGGATGGATTTACATCTGAGTTCTCAATTCTGTTCCATTGGTCAATGTCTCTGTTGTTGTACCAGTACCAGGCTGTTTTGAGTACTGTAGCTGTATAGTAGGTTCTCAAGTCAGGTAGTGTGAGTCCTCCAACTTTATTCTTCTTCTTCAGTAGTGCTTTACTTATTCGGGGTTTCTTCCCTTTCCATATAAAGTTAATAATTAGTTTTTCCATCTCTTTGAAGAATGTTGTTGGTATTTGTATCGGAATTGCATTGTATTTGTAAATTGCTTTAGGTAGAATTGCCATTTTCACAATGTTGAGTCTGCCTATCCATGAGCATGGTATGTTTTTCCATTGATGTAGATCCCTTTGGGTTTCATGCAGCAGTGTTTTGTAGTTTTCTTTGTATAGGTCTTTTATATTCCTGGTCAGATTTATTCCTAAGTATTTTATCTTTTTAGGGGCTATTGAAAATGGTATTGATTTCCTGATCTCCTTTTCATCGTTCTCTTTACTGGTGTATAGGAATCCAACTGATTTTTGAATGTTTATCTTGTATCCTGCTACTCTGCTGAATCTTTCTATTAGTTCCAGTAAATTTCTCGTGGAGTCTTTAGGGTTTTCTATGTATAGTATCATATCATCTGCAAACAGGGAGAGTTTAACTTCTTCATTACCAATTTGGATGCCCTTTATTTCTTTCTCTTGCCTTACTGCTCTAGCGAGAACTTCCAGCACAATGTTAAATAGGAGTGGTGATAAAGGGCATCCTTGTCTTGTTCCTGTTTTCAGGGGGAATGTTTTCAGCCTTTCTCCATTAAGAATGATGTTGGCTGTTGGTTTTGCATAGATGCCCTTTATGATGTTGAGAAATTTCCCTTCTATACCTATTTTATTGAGAGCTTTTATCAGGAATGGGTGTTGGACTTTGTCAAATGCCTTTTCTGCATCAATTGAGATAATCATGTGATTTTTTTCTTTCCTTTTATTTATGTGGTGGATTACGTTGATGGATTTTCTAATGTTAAACCATCCTTGCATACCTGGTATGAATCCTACTTGGTCGTGGTGTATTATTTTTTTGATATGATACTGAATTCTATTGGCTAAAATTTTGTTCAGAATTTTTGCATCTATATTCATGAGAGATATTGGTCTGTAATTTTCTTTTTTTGTGATGTCTTTGCCTGGTTTTGGTATCAGCGTTATGCTGGCTTCATAGAATGAATTTGGAAGTGTTGCTTCCTCTTCTATGCTCTGAAATAACTTGAGTAGAACTGGTACGAGCTCTTCTGTAAATGTTTTGTAGAATTCTCCAGTGAAGCCATCTGGGCCAGGGCTTTTTTTGGTTGGGAGTTTTTTTATTACCTTTTCAATCTCTTCTCTTGTTATGGGTCTGTTCAGATTTTCAATATCACTTTGTTGTAGTTTGGGTAGGCCGTATGTTTCTAGAAATTTATCCATTTCCTCTAGGTTTTCAAATTTGTTGGAATATAGTTTTTCATAATATTCTGTTATAATCCTTTTTATTTCAGTTGGGTCTGTTGTAATGTCCCCCATTTCATTTCTTATTTGGGTTATTTGTGCCCTCTGCTGTTTTTCTTTTGTCAGTCTGGCCAGTGGTTTGTCGATTTTGTTGATTCTTTCAAAGAACCAACTTTTGGTTTTGTTGATTCTTTCTATTGTTTTTCTGTTCTCTATTTCATTGATTTCTGCTCTGATCTTTACTATTTCCTTTCTTCCGGTGGTTGTAGGCTTTTTTTGTTGTTCCTTTTCTATTTGTTTGAGTTCTGTAGTTAATGTTTTGATTTTGTCCCTTTCTTCTTTTTTGATATGTGCATCTATTGCTATAAATTGTCCTCTGAGGACTGCCTTTGCTGTGTCCCAAAGGTTTTGGTATGATGTGTTTTCATTTTCATTTGATTCTAGGAATTTTTTAATTCCATCTCTGATTTCTTCTATTACCCATTGATGTGTAAGCAGATTATTATTCAGTTTCCATGTGTTTGATTTTTTTTCCTTGCTCTTTCTAGTGTTAATTTCTACCTTGATGGCATTGTGGTCAGAGAAGATACTGTGAATTATCTCAGCATTTTGGATCTTGTTGAGGATTGCTCTGTGGCCTAAGATGTGGTCTATTCTGGAGAACGTTCCATGTGCATTGGAAAAGAATGTGTACTTTGCAGCGGTTGGATGGAGTGTTCTATATATGTCTATGAGGTCCAGTTGGCTGATTGTGTCCTTTAGGTCTTCTGTATCTTTGCTAAGTTTCTTTTTAGTTGTTCTGTCCTTTACTGAGAGTGGTGTGTTGAAGTCTCCTACTATTATTGTGGAACTGTCAATTTCTCTTTTCAGTGCTGTTAGAGTTTTTTTTATGTATTTTGGAGCCCTGTCATTGGGTGCATAGATATTTATTATGGTTATGTCTTCATGATGGATCATCCCCTTAATCATTATATAGTGTCCTTCTTTGTCTTTTATGGTAGATTTTGTTTTAAAGTCTATTTTATCTGAGATTAGAATTGCCACTCCTGCTCTTTTTTGATAGTTGTTAGCTTGATATATTTTTTTCCAACCTTTGATTTTTAATAAATTGACATCTTTGTTTCTAAGATGTGTCTCTTGTAGACAGCAAATAGATGGATCCTGTTTTCTTATCAATTCTGCCACTCTCCGTCGCTTTATGGGTGCATTGAGTCCATTTATGTTCAGTGTAATTATTGATAGATGTGAGTTTGTTGCTGTCATTTTGTAGTGCTGTTTTTTGTGATGCTGAAGTTTTCTTTGTTCTTCTTACTCTCTTGTGCTGAGTTCCTTTTGTTTGTGGATTTTGTGTTCATTTCTTTTGTTTTTGTAGGTTTTGGTTTTGTTGAGACTTTATGTTTTTCGTCTTTATTTTTATGAGTTGGTTTGTTAACTTTTTTTGTGGTTACCATGAATTTTACCCTTATCTTTATAATTTTGAAGCAGTCTACCGTTACTTGGTATCGCCTTGCCTTCTTCTCCTTTAGAAGGTTCTATACCTATGCCGTTTGTTCCCTCTTTCATTGTTTTGATGTTGTTGTCATCCTTTGATTGATTTCTCTGATTCCCTGTTGTATATCTTTTGTTTTTGGAAAGTTGTCTGTAGTTCACTTCCTAGAATGGTATCTGGTTCATGTGAACCTGCATCCTAGGTCCTAGGTCCTGCCTGAGGGCTTAAGCTGTTTGTCCTCAGATCGAAGAATTCCCTTTAATAATTCTTGTAAGTTTGGTTTGACTTTTGCATATTCCTTTAGTTTCTGTTTATCTGGAAATGACCTAATTTCACCATCAAATCTGAATGAGAGTTTTGCAGGATATATTATTCTTGGCTGACAATTTTTTTCTTTCAAGATTTTATATATGTCATCCCATTGCCTTCTTGCCTGCATGGTTTCTGCTGAATAATCTGAGCTTAGTCTTATTGTTTCTCCTCTGTATGTGACTTCTTGTTTTTCCCGAGCTGCTCTCAGGATTCTTTGTTTGTCTTTAGTTTTAGCGAGTGTGAATATGATATGTCTTGGTGATTTTCTTTTCGGGTCTATTCTATATGGGGTTCGTTGAGCTTCTTGGATGACCAGCTTTTCATCTTTCATGATATTGGGAAAGTTTTCTGTCAGCAGTTCCTCAATGATCCTCTCTGTGTTTTCTGTTTTCTTCCCCTGTTCTGGTATGCCAATCACTCGTAAGTTTTTGCTTTTAATTGTGTCCCACATAACTCTCAGGGTCTCTTCATTTTTCTTTGTTCTTTTTTCTGAGTTTTCCTGAAACAGAGTTGTATCCAAGTGTTTGTCTTCAGTTCCACTGATCCTGTCTTCCATGGTTTCAAATCTACTTCTCAGCCCTTCTATGACACCGTCCATTTCTGAAATCTTGTTGTTTATCTTTTGGATTTCTAATTGTTGTTTTTGTATAATTTCGAGTTGTGAGTTTATTTTGGCATTTTGTTCTTGCATCATCTTCCTGAATTCTTCCAATTTTTTGTCTGTATTTTCCATAAATTTGTCTATTTTTTCCTCATGTTTGTCAGCTTTTTGCCTCAGTTCTTGGAAAATTCCGAGTATTAGTGATTTGAGTTCCGTATCAGGTACTTCTAGTGCATTTTCTTCCACAGGAGAGTTATCTGGTGTTTTAATTTGGACGCCTATTGGAGCCATCTTGTCTTGTTTTTGTAAATGTTTTGATATTGTTTGCTGTTTTCGGGGCATTCAGTAGATATTTCTCTCGTTTATTGATTGTAGATTTTTTTTTTTTTTTCGTTCTTGTGGTACAGCTGGGCAGATCTAGTTGAGGAGGAGCCACTGGGATGGGTTGCTTGTGGCACTTACCGCAGCCACCAGGACGGTCGGTAGTCAGTGCTGGGCAGGTTCCAATAGGGCGTGCCTGCACCGCTTGGTGATGTGATGTCTAGTGCACGGTGCAGGTAGGTAGGGTGCAGCGGGAAGATGGTTATGTGTGAAGCTAAGCTGGATATGGGAGAGAGGAGAGAGGAGGAGGAGCAAAAAGCGTACAAACATAAAAGAATGCTAGGGGAGTTTGTCGTTGGAATGTACAGATGAGAGACTATGGGATGGAGGAAACCAGAAGGGGGAAGAGAAAGAAAAGGAAAGAATGACCAAATGAAAATCAGAAAAGTTAAAAAACTGCAAAGTTCCCAGGGATCGCACCGATGCAGCTATGAGGTCTGGGGGAGTCGGTCTCAATTTTCACAGCTCAGCCTGGCCAGAAGGTACAGAGGCATACATCGCCTGGTATTCAGGGATCAGAAAGAGAAGGAAGAGATAGAGGGACAAGAAATTAAGCAATGAAGAAAGACAAAAGAGAAAAAGAGGTAAAATATGACAAAACTAATCAAAAAAGGAAGAAAAATAAAATTGAGAAAAAAAAAAAAAAAAAGGGCAACACCAGCAGTCAGTGCCTACAAATGGGACCCAGAGAGCCCCCACTCAGGGGCGCGAATTCCAAGAAGCCGATAGTCTCGGGGTTAAGTGACCGTGGCCACGGGAAGCAGAGGGGCCAACGAACAAAGGCCCCAGGATCCCACCCGCGCGGGAGCCCAGACCTGGAAACAGCCACACGCCCGAACGCAGCCCTACAGCCCCGCAGGAGAGAGCAGAGACGGCCCTCGGAACCAGGCACCCAGGCAAAAGGAGGGGGAGGCGGCAGAAAAAGGTCCGCTAGGTGCCAGCAAACGGCTCCCAGAAAGCCCCCAGCCCGGGCGCGCGGAACCCAAGCACCGGCGCCCCCCCCGCCCAGGGACCCCGGCCACGGAAAGCAGAGGGGTGAACGAACAAAGGCCCCGGGATCCCACCCACGCGGGAGCCCAGACCCAGAAACAGCCACACGCCCGCACGCAGCTCCACAGCCCCGCAGGAGAGAGCAGAGACAGCACCCGGACCCAGGCACCCAGGCAAAAGGAGGGGGAGGCGGCAGAAAAAGGTCCGCTAGGTGCCAGCAAACGGCTCCCAGAAAGCCCCCAGCCCGGGCGCGCGGAACCCAAGCACCGGCGCCCCCCGCCCAGGGACCCCGGCCACGGAAAGCAGAGGGGCGAACGAACAAAGGCCCTGGGATCCCACCCACGCGGGAGCCCAGACCCAGAAACAGCCACACGCCCGCACGCAGCCCTACAGCCCCGCAGGAGAGAGCAGAGACGGCACTCGGAACCAGGCACCCAGGCAAAAGGAGGGGGAGGCGGCAGAGAAAGGTTCGCTAGCTGCCAGCAAACGGCTCCCAGAAAGCCGCCAGCCCAGGCGCGCGGAATCCAAGCACCAGCACCCCCCAGCCCAGAGACCCTGGCCACGGAAAGCAGGGGATCCCCAGCTGAGGCGGAGAGGGGTGGGTGGTGGGAGAGCGCGCACCGCAGTTTACCGGTCGTTCTGTCTCCGACCAGATGCTCTGCAAGGCTGCTCTCCCGTTTGCTGGTCTCCGATAGGAATCCAAGATGGTGGATCCGCGCTGCGTTAGCTGGTAAGGAATCTCTGCCTGAGTCTCTCCTCGCTCTCCGTTCTCTTTTAGTATTCTCACTCCGTTTGGTGTTTGGCTGAGTTCTTTATCTCTTCATTTGGTGTTCTAGGGTTTCAGGATTGTTGATTCTCTGTTAGGCTTAGTTTTTCGGATCTTTGCTGTGGAGGGACGGCGTGGTGTTTCTGCCTAGAGCGCCATCTTGCCCCCATTTCATAATTTAACAACAAAAACAGTTATCATTTAAAACACAGATGCCGTTGGTTGCTCAAAGGGATAGCTGTTGTAACATGAAGTCAGGAAAAGGAGAATCTGGCTTTGCTATATTATAGGGTTAGACATTTTTTTCTTTAGTCATATGTGTAAACCAAAAACCAAACCCACTGCCATCAAGTCAATTCTGACTCATAGCAACCCTATAGGACAGAACAGAACTGCACCACAGGGTGTCCGAGGCAGTAATCTTTATGGATGCAGACTGGCACATCTTTTTCCCACAGAGAAGATGGTGGATTTGAACTGTTGACCTTTCAGTTAGCAGCCAAGTGCTTTACCCACTACACCACCAGAGCTCATTCTAGTCATAGCTATCATTTGCCTATATTGTTGACATAAGGGTGTGTGCAAACTTCTTTTTGTAAAGGACCAGATAGAATATATTTTAGGCTTATGAGCTTATGATCTCTGCTGCATCTACTCTTTTCTGCTGTTGTAGTACAAAATCAGCCATAGACAATGCATAAATGAATGGATGTGAGTACATTCCAATAAAACTTTATTTATAAAAACAGGTAGTGGACCACATTTGGCCCACTGGCCATAGTTCACCAATCCTTGGCCTATGTAATTTTAGAAAATAAAATCATATTTATTTGTCACTGTTCCTTAAATTTGAACCTTTCTAATATCCAACAGACAAGAGTAATAGAATATATGTGTCTAAAATATTCTGTCACGTTGCATTTAATCCCCCAAGAACCCTTTGCAGCTTGTGAATTATTGGCTTTTCTGTACTTTCTTAGGCTACTTGGTTCATTAAAATATGGTTAAGAGGAGGGCAGCTCTTAAATAAAAAAGAAATATCATTACAAAGCAAGAGCGTCCTGACATTTAGCTGGGATAAAATGTTGTATCCGATGCATATGTATACGTCCCTAAGAGCAAAGTGTTTGCATTCAGATACTAATTTAAAGGATGGTGGTTTGAACCTACCTACTGGCGAAAGAAAGGCCTGGTGATCTGCTTTCATAAAGATTACAGCCAAGAAAAAACCTATGGAGCCCAGTTCTGCTCTGTAACACATGGGGTTGCCTTGAGTTGGAATCGATTCAACAGCAATGCTTTTATATGTGTGTGTGTGTGTGTGTGTGTGTGTGTGTGTGTGTGTGTGTGTGTGTGTGTGTGTGTGTAAAAACACATTGCCATTAAGTCAATTCCGACTAATAGTGACCCAATAGGACAGAGTAGAACTGCCCCATAGGGTTTCCAGGGAGCAGCTGGTGGATTTGAACTGCCGACCTTTGGTTAGCAGCCAAGTTCTTAACTAGTATGCCACCAGGGCTCCATATATGCATATACACACACACACACATATATATATATGTGTGTATGTATATGTGTGTGTCTGTGTGTGTGTGTGTTCCAATGATTTTTATGTAAAACAAAAGAAAAAAGGTGGAAGTAGATAGATTTACTTCTAAAATGCTTAGTTTACTTTAACCTGGTCAAAATTAAGTATTTTTCATGTTATAAAATAACATTTCTATAAATCATATTATTGCCAACTGTTACTATTCATACTCTTAGCATTTTGAAAAATCTTGGTAGTTCCTCAGTCATATCTTAAGGCCTAACCAACTGGCTTCAGTTCATCTTCACAGGAAGAACTCAGACAATTCTGTAATGTCTCCCTCGTTTGTTTATGGATTATTATAAGAGAAATGTTTATTTTAGTGGATATTTACTGCTCTTTTCATATAGCACTCATTCCTCTTCTTTAAACATCCCCTCCCCGCCTTTGGGCAACCTTCACTTATTTTAGTGTGTGCATTTAAGGTAGAATTGATAACAGTCCTTTTTCTTATATAGGCTTGGCCATCATTTCTGACCACTGCACACTGTTTGCCCATTGATTCAGAAACAGGCACACCCCACACACAGAACCAGTCAGACTCAATCAGTGATATTTCCAGGACTTCTTGAGAACCTGGCAAATGGGGCATCTCCTTTGCCTTTGTGATGGGTGATGAAGTAGAATGTAGTCCTGGAGCCTTTGACAGATATCTTGCCTCTGTGGGGGTTGAACCTGCCTGAGAATGGAGGTACTTCTGAAGGAAGCAGAGTTGAAAGACAGTGAGAGAGGAGACCGTGATGACTTTGTTTGCACCTGCTCAAAGCAGGGCTTCGAACTGGTTCTGTCCAGTTCAAAATCCTGCTGAGAATTTGCGTTTCTGACAAGTTCCTTGCTAAGAATTTATATTTCTCAGGAGTTCCCAGGAAGTTTTGCAGAAGAGTCACCTGGGGATCTTGCTGAACTGTAGATTCTGATTCAGTATATCTGGGGTGGCAATGCAAATTCTCAGCAAGGAACTTGTTAGCAAGGCAAATTTGCAGCAGGGGTTTGAACTAATGAAATGGTTGGAAGCCCTGGCTTAAAGCCACGGTCATAGGAGTCAATAAATTGCCTTCTGCCAAGCCAGTTTTAGTTAGATTGTCTCTTACTAGCAATTACAGATGTCCTGAAAAATAACATATATTCGCCATCATTTGGATTGGCAGTCACTGTTGTGAGCATTTCCCATAATACCTTGGTTTTACATCATGGTAAGTTTCTGAGGTAAGTTTTCTAATTACTATTTTACAACTGAAGGAACCACGACTTAATCATGGAGCCTCAGTTTCTTCATTTATAAAAAAACAAGTTTCCCAGTAGCATCCAGAAATCAAATTCATACCTCCCATGCACTTAACCTCTATGCTTTTCTGTGTCTCAAAAGCGAAGGGAGACATCATAGGAGAGGCAAAGGTCCCTTAATTTTCTTTTATCTTATTCAGCCTCTTCCATTCACTGCTTTACCTCCAGAAACCAATCTACTGGGGAGGGAAACATAAGGAAGTCGAAACCTGAAGAAACAGAATTGGTTAGTCTGGAAAATTACTATATACTAGATCTATATCTGGAGCCCCTGGGTGGTATAAACAGTTAATATGCTTGGTTACTAAAACAGAGTTTGGAGGTTTGTGTCTACCAGGGGTGCTTCAGAAGAAGGGAATGGCAATCAACTTCTAAAAAATCACCCACTGAAAACCATGTGGAGCACAGTTCTACTCAGACACACATGGGGTCCACATGAGATGTAATCAACTTGATGGCTACTGGTTACTGGTTTATATCTAGATCTGTTTTATAGTTGACCACATTAATGTGTCTTTTTCTGATATGAAGAGGTAAATTCATGAATTCTTCCAGACACTGATAAGGCAATGTAGCCTGGTTGATAAGAACACATTCTCTGAAGTTAGCCTTCTTAGACTTAAATCCCAGCTCTGTTACTAGCTATGCGACCTTGGCCAAGTTCTATACCACTCTGTGTCTCAGTTTTCTCATCTCTAAAAAGGAGAGAGAATATTAGTAATCGCCTTGTAGAATTGTGGGGGTAAATTAAATATGTTAACATGTACAAAATGCATAGAACTGGATCTGGTGTAAAATAAGCTCTTAGCCATTTTTGGCTCTTATTATTTTCATTATTGTAGCTTTAGAGAATCTGCCACATTCTCTTGGAGGATTTTTTTTTTTTTTTAAGCACTAGGACTAGGATAGTCTTTACCTCAGCTTTCTCATGCTTTAACACATGGAACCTTGTTAGGTTACCATCAAGATGTAACCTTACAGAATAGATGGATCCAGACAGACTTTATTGAGAAGCCAAAATAATTTATTCTTCCTTCCTCCCTGCCTTCTTCCCTCTCTCCCTTCCTTCCTTTCTTTTTTTTCTTTCAGACAAGCTTTATTGAGCCTCCAAAAGAATTTCCTTCCTCCTTCCCTCCTCCCTTCCCTCCGTGGCTCCTCCCTCATTCTTGTACCATTTGCGGGGGGTTGGCAGTGCTAATGTTAGAAGAGTATTAGGATAAGTTGGATTTTAATATGTTGGTGTTGTTATAGTTCGTTACCATTGAGTTGGTTCCAACTCACAGCGACCCTATGTACAACAGAAGGAAACACTGCCCAGTCTCATACCATCCTCACAATCCTTGCTATGCTTGAGCCCATTGTTGCAGCCACTGTGTCAGTCCATCTCACTGAGGGTCTTCCTCCTCTTTGCTGACCCTCTAGTTTGCCAAGCATAATGTCCTTCTGCAGAAACTGGTCCCTCCAGATAACGCGTCTGACATGTTTTCTTATGAGAGAAAGTCTTGCCATCCTTGCTTCTAAGGAGCATTCTGGCTGTCTTCCAAGACAGACTTGTTTGTTCTTCTGGCAGTCCATGGTATAGTCAATATTTTTCACCTACACTGTAATTCAAAGGCATCGATTCTTCTTTGGTCTTCCTTATTCATTGTCCAGCTTTCACATGCATATGAGGCGATTGAAAATACCACGGCTTGGGTCAGGCGCACCTTAGTCCTCAGAGTAACTACGTTACTTTTTAACACTTTAAAGAGGTCTTTTGCAGCAGATTTTCCCAGTGCGAACTGGGTTTTACTATAGTGATAAAATATCCCTGAAATCTCAGTGGCTTAACACAGCAAACTTTTTTTTTTTTTTCTTGCTAATCCTGCTTGTCTGCGTTGTCAGGGAACTCTGCTCCAAACTGTATCTCAGGAAATTTTGCTAATAGAAGTTCTACCATTTCAGTATAAACACTGATTCTGGCATCAGTGTTTATAGCAGCTGAAGAAAGAGCATTGGTAACTTTTTTTTTCTTCCTTTAATTTTTTCTGTATTTTCCTAAATTAAAAATTTTGGTAGATGTTTTTAAGTGAAAAAAAAATGATTCATTAAAAAAGAACTAGGCCTCCCTTACAGTGAACTCGTGGAGCCCTGGTGGCACAGTGGTTAAGCTCCGCTGCTTCAAGGTCGGCAGTTTGAATCCACCAGCAGCTCCTGGGAAATCCTATGGGGCAGTTCTACTCTGTCTTATAGGGTCTCTATGAGTCAGAATTGACTCGATGGCAACAGGTTTTGTTTTCGTTATGGTGAACTATGCCCCAAAACAAAAGAAAAATGAAACAAAAAACCCCATAATATCTCAGAGAGAAATTTAGTAGTAATTTAAAAAAATAACAAATTTATAGTACTATAATGTTGAATCTAAAATTTTGAGTTTATATTTAAACAAAATATTGTCTTGCTAATATTGCCCCTATCACTAATACTATTTAAAAAGATAAAATAATGGTAGTATGTACTACCAGGGAAATTCAAGGTTAGTAACACGTTAATGCTTGTGAACTTAGAAACTTTTGAAGGTTTCATTTTACTGCAATTCTGCAAAATGTTCTCTTTAATGTTATTTCATTTTTAGTAACGTTATGACTGTTAAGAATTACTTTTAATTCAGCAGTAATTCCTTAGTACTTGATGAAACACTCTTCCCATGATATTTTTACTAAGTACTGCCTGGCTTGTAGAAGAATATATTATCCTTTGCTTACAATCAAAGAGCTGCAATTAATTTTAGTGGGAGTTCCTGTCTAAGAATGAAAGATAAATTGGAAAACTGCTATGAAGACTGAAGAAACTTGATCTTTTCCCCTGAAGAGTATTAATTGTATGTCTTAGCAGATACTTGACTAATTTTGTATCATTCTCAGAATGCCAAAGAAGTAAGGTCTTTGAATTTGTCTTCTCTCTCTCCACAGCTATTACAGAGACATAACTCTTGATTAATATTTTGTAGTTCAAGCTTAGATGTTGAGGACATTTTTTTTCATCTCCTTCTTTCAATTTCTATTATAGTTTTCCATATTCATAGTTAATCCAGCATTTCTCAAAGGAAAACCAGGAAAAATAGCTGTCCGCTGCTCTTCTCTTGCTTTCTGCTTCCCAGGAGCAACTACTTGGAATTCCTCATGGTTTCCTTGATTGTTTATCTCCATAGTTCTCAATAATATGTCTGTACTTGTGGTTATTGATATTTCAATTTTAGATGTTATCTACTGTGATCCCATTATAAAAATTGAAGCTTTAACTCTCTTTCTCACACACCTATACATATATTTCCCTATAGTTGCTGTTGTTAGGTACCGTCCAGTAGATTTCGACTCATATAATGTGATAGGTTTTGACTCTATGTGACAGAGTAGAACTGCCTCACAAGTTTTCTAGGCTGTAATCTTTATAGGAGCAGATCACCAGGTCTTTCTCCCACAGAAGTGGTGGGTGGGTTTGAACTGCTTTCAGAAAGACTTTCAGAAAGCAGGTGAGCATTGAACCATAGAGCCACCAGGGGCTTCTTTTCTCTATCATACTTCTCTATCATAAGTCTCTCAACATAGTTATATCTTAATGTTTACTTAGATGATTGTTCAGTGTTGATATTATTATTATAACAGCTGAGACATTTTTTATATTACAATTGCACCTTTTTGTGTGTTCCCTGAAACTCAAAGATTTCCTTAGAAACCCTATGGGGCAGTTCTACTCTGTCCTATAGGATCTCTATGAATTGGAATCAACTCAATGGCAACAGGGTTTTTTTGAAGTAAAAAAAAAAAAATCTCACATTTATTGTTTTTTTTTTTTAGTTTCTGGTCTGGATGGTAGCTCTCTAGATCTGCTGCAGAGATGGCTTCCTGGGTTTTCCCTGCCTGGGGATTCCCCTTCTCCCTCTTGTGTGTTGGATCCTCTGCCTTCTGGCCTTGATAACTTTCCTTTTACTTGCTCACGCCTTCATTTTGGTGATATATATCTTACAATAGCTTCCTAGGCAGGAGTGTGTGGGAGGTTAATTTTGAAGGCCCTGCATATCTTTGTTCTTGGTTCACATTTTGTTGATAGTTTGGTTGGGTATAGAATTCTTAGTTGGAAATACTTTTTTCATACAGTGTTGAATGCATTTCTCCACTGAGTCTTAGCTTTGAAAGTTGATGTTCAGAAATCAGATGGCTGTCTAATTCCCAGTTCTATATACCCCAAAACCAAACCCACTGTTGTCATGTGGATTCCAACTCATACCAACCGCATAGGACAGGGTAGAACTGCCTTATAGGGTTTCCAGGCTGTAACCTTTATGGGAGCGGACTGCCACATCTTTCTCCCATGGAGCAGCTGGTGAGTTCGAACCGCTGACCTTTTGTTTAGCAGCTGCATGTGTTAACCACTGTGCCACCAGGAATCCTTCAATGCTGTATAAGTGACATGAAATTCCACAATAATCTGACTTCATGTGGGTGTTTTTTCATCAATTTTTATAGGAACTCAGTAAACCCTTCCAACTGGGAAAATCATGTTGCCAATTCTGGAGAAATTCCTGAGTTTTTTTTTTTTTTTTTTTTGATAAATTTATTTCTGGGAACCGCCATATAGGCTTTGATAAGGAGTTGGATTTCATTTTGGTTTGAAGACGAAGCTGTAGGAAAAGTTATAGGGAGTGATGTGGTAGAGCAAATATGTAATCAAACCATGATACTAATAATGTCTCAATTTTTTTAATTTATAAATTCATCATAGTAAATCCATAAGGGAGCATTGAAATTTTAATTTTTGAATGTTTATCACGATATCATGGTTCAAAAATCAAGCATTATGTAAAGGTGCATTGTAATCAGTCACACTCTTACTCCTTTCCTCTATCTTCCCAGTTTCCAACATTCACCAGCAAGAGGCAATCACTTTGGTTGTTTGTACACATGCCCTTTATGAGGGAAAGAAATGAATACTGTCATTTTTCCTCATTTTTATAAAAACTATGCACACAATTTCACTCTACTTTTTTTTTAACTTAAGAATATATCTCAAATATCCTTCTGTATTAGTAATCAGAGAGCTTCTTTAATTCTTTTATACAACTGAACAGTATTCCGTTTTATCCTTGTAATATAATGTAACAATCTATTTGTTTATGTCTTCTATTTATGGGCATCTTATTTATTACCAAACATTTACTAGTAACAAAGACTAACCTTGTATATATGCCACTTCTGCAGGTATGCAAGTATACCTATCGGGTAAATATCCAAGACTGAAATTGTTAGGGCAAATGGTTAATGCTTTTGTAATTTGGATAGATATTGGTGTTTTTGTTTGTTTTTAACGTTGTCTTACTTATTGGTTAAGATATTAGATTCTAAAATCAAACTAATGTGGGCTCAAATCCCAGCTTCCCACTCTTACCTCTTTAAACTGGATAGTTTAACCTAACTCAGTGTCCCAGCTAGATCTGTTTCAATTAAGATGGGGTTAGAATCCAGTACTGAGCTAATTGAGGGTATAGACATACTATGTGGGGGCAATTATTTCAAAACTTTGTCTGTGACATGAAAGAGAATGTAAAAAGCTTGGGAAAATGGGTGAAGGGACTTTTTCAAAGTGGGGAGGACTTGAGTACGTTTAAATATTGATTGGCATGATCTGGTTGAAAAGAGCTGGTTGGCTATACAGGAGAAAATCAACATAAAAGTTACGGAGGAGGAAGATGATAGAAAGTGAGGACGAAATAATGGGATTTATTGGGCTTAGTCAGAAGGGTGCCTCTTTCTCATAACAAGAGGGATCATGAGGGTCAAAGAAAAGGGAAGTTCTAGTAGAAAGGAGCTAAGGGGATTTCCACTCAATGGCTTCAATTATTTACAGTAAATTAGAAGGTAGGGTCACCTTTTGCAATTAAGAATAGAAGAGAGAAGGGTCGGAAGTTGGATCTTGGAAAACACCTATTGCTGCAGACCATGAGAAATTGAGTTGGAGCAAAAAAAGTGGAGCATGATTGCCAGCCAATGCTATGCATCCGTTTGAGTTTGGTGATTATAACTTTACAGTACCCAGCAACACTAGGACTTCAGCGGGGCTCAGCTACTCAAGTGTAGAATATGTTTTGTTCGGTTTATCCCTAAATAAGAAATGAAGTGGAGAAAGCAATAGATTGGGAAAAGGTAGAGGGTTTTGTTGGGTGAGAACAATTTAATACATAAACAGGAAGAATATGCTGTAATAATAGTTGTTTTTGGTATTAAATAAGATAATGAACACAAACCATTGAGAACAATAGTTCTCGTAGTTAATGCTCAATAAACGTTAGCTGCTGTCATCCCCATAAATAGAATTGTTTTATACATTTGTCCTACCTAACATGTCTTTTTTCAGTTCAAAAAGTACAGGATTCTTTAAACAGAGAAAGTTGATCCTCAAGGTGTGGTCAACATGGTGGACTAGTTAGATGCCTCCTATATCCCTCTTACAACAAAGACCTGGAAAAAACAAGTGATTTGATTCTATGTGAACATCTGGCAGCCCTGAACAAGGCAAGGTTAAGAAATCCATCTGAGTCATACCAGAGAGGAAGACTGTTTGGAAGAGGTGAGGAGCACTAGAGCCGCATCAGCCACATAGCAGAGACACAGCCACGCTGGGCCGCGGTGAAGCAGGCAAACAGCTGCGCTGTGCACGCGCTGGAGAAGCAGTTTCCACACTGAGAGAGACCCGGCAGCAGAGATTCTGCTTGGACACTCCAAACCAGTGAAGAGCAGCTCCCAAGAGGCTAGGATAAGAACATGGGCGCAACCTTTTGCAGCGAGTTAAAAAAAAAAAAAGAAAAAAAAGCCCATTTGGAAGAAACCTCTCTTCCTTTTACCGCCTCCCTGCTCTGCACCGGGAGTCCACTGGGCTGGAAATAGATCCCAAAAGGTGCCCTGACCCATTCTCCTGGCCTTGGAGAGGGAACAAATAAGCTGCTGGCTCCCCTAGGCCAGGAATACAGGGTCAGCACAACTCCTTTGCTGGCCGTAGAAATCAGGGGTCCGTAGACTCTGAGTGCCATATACCCCTGTATAGACTTGTGGGGACCCATCTCAACAGTATGAGCCCTCACTACCACAGTACAACAGGGCAAACATCTGAAGTTTAACTTCAACTGCTTCAGCTGTGAATGGGCAGATTTGTGATCCTCGAAACAGCCCTGTCCCTCAAATAGGCACTTTTATCGATCTGCAGCAGGGTCTTGAAGACTGGTGGTAGCTGCTAAAGTGCCTAGTCATCTGCTTCAGGAGTTCAAGAAAAAGTGGTGCCCTTGAGTCTTTGCAGCCAACATAGTGGGGCGCTCTTAGCCTGGCTGGAAAACGCACCTACCTATCCACCCTAGAGAATAGGGACATGCTTTTCTTTCAGACTCTCAGGGGCAGCCGTCGCCCCCCTGCCTGGCTCAGCACGTGATCCCCTACCACAGCCAGAGTCCAGTGCCTGCACCAATCACCCATGCCTCTCTAGGACTGGGGGTGAGAGCCTGCATCACACACTTGGTGATCGACTGCCTGCACACCCGAGCTGATCCCATATAGGAAATTTTAACGAACACTGGCGTGCACATACTTAGTTACAGAACCAACTACGTGCTGACAGGACATTAGAGATAAAAAGGTGTCAAAAATTAAACTAGTGCACACTAGCAGCCTATTTGGGCATATCAAAACAAAACAAACTAAGAAGCTAGGTCTCATTAAGCAAACACAAAATAAAATTATAATAAATTATTGATGGCTCGGAGACAACAGTCAATATCAAGTCACACAAAGAGGCAGTCCATGATGGCTTCAGCAAGCCCCCAAAATAAAGAATCAATAAATTCCCTGGAAGAAGAGAACTTCTTGGAATTACCAGAGACAGAATACAAATTAGTATACAGAACTCTTCTAGAAATAAAAGAGGAAATTCGACAGAATGCAGAAACCCAGGCAACATACAGACACAGTAGTAGCGGAACTTAAAAAAGTTATTCAAGAACATAATGTCAAATTTAATAGGCTGCAAGAATCCATAGAGAGACAGCAATCAGAAATCCAGAAGATTAACAATAAAATTTCAGAATTAGACAACTCAATAGAAAGTCATAGGAGCAGAATTGAGGCAGTGGAAGTTAGAATCAGTGACACTGAAGATAAAGCTCTTGACGCCAACTTATTTGAGAAAAATCAGATAAAAGAATTAAAAAGAATGAAGCAACTCTAAGAGTCATGTGGGACTCTATCAAGAGAAATAACCTACGAGTGATTGGAGTACCAGAACGGGGTGGATAACAGAAAATACAGAGAAAACTGTTGAAGATTTGTTGACGGTAAACTTCCCTGATATCATGAAAGGTGAGAAGATATATATCCAAGGTGCTCATCGAACCCCACATCAGGTAGATCCCAAAAGAAAGTCACCAAGACATATTATAATCAAATTTACAAGAACCAAAGATAAAGAGAGAATTTTAAAAGTGTTTAGGGATAAAAGAAAAGTCATTGACAAAGGAGAGTCAATTAGAATAAGCTCAGACTACTCAGCAGAAACCATGCAGGCTAGAAGGCAAAGGGATGACATATTTAAAGCCTTGAAGGAAAATAACTGCCAACCAAGAATTATATATCCAGCAAAACTGTCTCTCAAATATGATGGCAAAATTAGCGCATTTCCAGATAAACAGAAGTTCAGGGAATTTGCAAAAACCAACCAAAATTACAAGAAATACTAAAGGGAGTCTTACGATTAGATAATCAATAACACCGGCTAACAACGCAAGACTAGAACACAAGCCAGAGCAACCAGATGTTGACTCAGATACGGAAATCGAAATTACATCAAAGCTAAAACATTGAAAATAGGGAAACAGATATCAATATGTAAAAAAAAGGATAATATTAAAACAAAAAAGGAGGGACTTAAAAAATGGAGACATTGATTTTCTATATGGAGGGGAAGTTAAGGCGATATAAAGGAATAAAAGAATGGTATAAACTTAGAAAATTAGGGATAAATATTAAGGTAACCACAAAGGAATCTAACAATCCTACAAATCAATATAAAAAAGTAGAAAAACATAAAGACCCAGCAAACACAAAATTACAACAAAAAAAAAGATGAAAAAAAAAATACATGAAGAAACATGACTCAGCACAGAAAACTGAGGAGAACAAAGAAACTGTGAACAACACACAAAAAGAGATACCAGGATGACAGCACTAAACTCATACCTATCAATAATTACCCTGAAGGTAAACGGACTTAATGCACCAATAAAGAGACGGAGAGTGGCAGATTGGCTAAAAAAGCATGATCCATCTATATGCTGCCTACAAGAGACGCACCTTAGACTTAAAGACACAAACAGGCTAAAACTCAAAGGATGGGAAAAAAATATATCAAGCAAACAGCACTCAAAAAAGAGCAGGAGTGGCAATATTGATCTCTGATAAAATAGACTTTAAAGTAAAATCCACCACAAAAGATAAGGAAGAGCACTATATAAGGATTAAAGGGTCAATACACCAAGAGGACATAACTATAATAAATATTTACGCACCCAACAACAGGGCTCCAAAATACATAAAACAAACTCTAACAGCTCTGAAGAGAGAGAGAGACAGCTCCACAATAGTAGTAGGAGACTTCAACATGCCGCTTTTGGTGAAGGACAGAACATCCAGAAAGAAGCTCAACAAAGACACAGAAGAGCTAAATGCTACAGTCAACCAACTTGATCTCATAGACATATACCAAACTCTGCACCCAACAGCAGCCAAGTATACTTTCTTTTCCAATGCACATGGAACATTCTCCAGAATAGACCACATATTAGGTCATAAAGCAAGCCTTAACAAAATACAAAACATCGAAATACCACAAAGCATCTTTTCTGACCATAAAGACATAAAAGTGGAAATCAACAACGCAAAAAGCAAGGGAAAAAAATCAAGCACATGGAAACTGAACAACACCTTGCTCCAAAACTACTGGGTTATAGAAGAAATTAAGGATGGAATAAAGAAATTCATAGAATCAAACGAGAATGAAAACACATCCTACCAGAACCTTTGGGACAGAGCAAAAGCAGTGCTCAGAGGTCAGTTTATAGCAATAAATGCACACATCCAAAAACAAGAAAGGCTTATAATCAAAGCGCTAACCCTACAACTGGAACAAGTAGAAAAAGAGCAGCAAAAGAAGTCTACGGGTGCCAGAAGGAAGGAAGTAATAAGAATTAGAGCAGAATTAAATGAAATAGAGAACAGAAAAAGAATTGAAAGAGTTAACAGGTCCAAAAGCTGGTTCTTTGAAAAGATCAACAAAATTGCTAAACCAATGGCCAAACTGACAAAAGAAAAACTGGAGAGGAAACAGATAACCCATATAAGAAATGAGATGGGTGATATCACAACAGACCCAACTGAAATTAAAAGAATCATAACAGAATACTATGAAAAATTGCACTCTGACAGATTTGAAAACCTAGAGGAAATGGACAAATTTCTAGAAACTCACTACCTACCTAAATTAACACAAACAGAGGTAGAACAACCAAATAAACCCATAACAAAAGAAGAGATTGAAAAGGTTATTAAAAAACTGCCAACAAAAAAAAGCCCTGGCCTGGATGGCTTCACTGGAGAATTCTACCAAACTTTCAGAGAAGAGTTAACACCACTTCTACAAAGGTATTTCAGAGCATAGAAACGGATGGAATACTCCCAAACTCATTCTATGAAGCCAGCATAACCCTGCTACCAAAACCAGGTAAAGACACCACAAAAATAGAAAATTACTGACCGATATCCCTTATGAACATTGACACAAAAATCCTCAACAAAATTTTAGCCAATGGAATTCAACAACATATCAAAAAAATAATTCACCACGACCAAGTGGGATTTATACCAGGTGTGCAGGGATGGTTCAACATTAGAAAAACAATCAACGTAATCTATCACATAAATAAAACAAAAGACAAGAACCACATGATCTTATCAATCGATGCAGAAAAGGCATTTGACAAAGTCTAACACCCATTCATGATAAAAACTCTCAACAAAAGAGGAATAGAAGGGAAATTCCTCAGTATAATTAAGGGCATTTATACAAAACCAATAGCCAACATTATCCTGAATGGAGAGACTTTGAAAGCATTCCCCTTGAGAACAGGAACCAGACAAGGATGCCGTTTATCACCACTATTATTCAACATTGTGCTTGAGGTCCTAGCCAGAGCAGTTAGGCTAGAAAAATAAATAAAGGGCATCCAAATAGGTAGGGAAGAAGTCAAAGTATCTCTATTCGCAGATGATATGATCTTCTATGCGGAAAACCCCAAGGAATCCACGAGAAAACTACTGGAACTAATAGATTTCAGCAAAGTTTCAGGATACAAGATAAACATACAAAAATCAATTGGATTCCTTTACACCAACAAAGAGAACCTTGAAGAGGAAATCACCAAATCAATACCATTTACAATAGCCCCCCAAAAGATAAAATACTTAGGAATAAATCTAACTAGAGATGTAAAAGATCTTTACAGAGAAAACTTTACAAGACACTGCTGCAAGAAACTGAAAGAACCTGCATAAGTGGAAAAATATACCTTGCTCATGGATAGGTAGACTCAACATAGTGAAAATGTCAATTCTACCCAAAGCAATCTACAGATACAATGCAATCCTGATCCAAATTCCAGCAGCGTTTTTTAATGAGATAGAGAAACAAATCACCAACTTCATATGCAAAGGGAAGAGGCCCCGGATAAATAAAGCACTACTCAAGAAGAAGAACAAAGTGGGAGGCCTTACACTACCTGATCTTAGGGCCTATTATACTGCCATGGTAATCAAGACAGCCTGGTACTGGTACAATAACAGATACATAGACCAATGGAACAGAGTTGAGAATCCAGATATAAGCTCATCCACCTATGAGCAGATAATATTTGACAAAGGCCCAAAGTCCATTAATTGGGGAAAAGACAGTCTCTTTAGCAAATGGTGCTGGCATAATGGATATCTATATGCAAAAAACTGAAACAAGACCCATATCTCACACCGTGTACACAAATTAACTCA
Source organism: Dugong dugon (assembly GCA_030035585.1). Lineage (NCBI taxonomy): Eukaryota > Metazoa > Chordata > Mammalia > Sirenia > Dugongidae > Dugong > Dugong dugon. The sequence goes on along the minus strand of CM057480.1, from coordinate 10,407,380 downwards.
AAATGGATCAAAGACTTAAATATAAAATAAAAAACGATAAAGATCATGGAAGAAAAACTAGGGACAATGCTAGGAGCCCTAATACATGGCATAAACACAGTACAAACCATACGTAACAATGCACAAGCACCAGAAGAGAGACTAGATAAATGGGAGCTCCTAAAAATCAAACACTTATGCTCATCCAAAGACATCACCAAAAGAGTGAAAAGACAACCTACAGAGTGGGAAAAAAATTTTGGCTACGACCAATCCGATCAGCGTTTAATTTCTAAAATCTACAAGATACTCCAAAACCTCAACAGCAAAAAGACAAATAACCCAATTAAAAAATGGGCAAAGGATATGAACAGGCACTTCACCAAAGAAGATATTCAGGCAGCTAACAGACACATGAAGAAATGCTCACGATCATTAGCCATCAGAGAAATGCAGATCAAAACTACAGTGAGATATCATCTCACCCCAACAAGGCTAGCATTAATCCATAAAACACAAAATAACAAATGCTGGAGAGGTTGTGGAGAGACTGGAACACTTATACACTGTTGGGGGAATGTAAAATGGTACAACCACCTTGGAAATCGATTTGGCACTTCCTTAAAGAGCTAGAAATAGAAGTACCATACGATCCAGCTGTCCCGCTCCTTGGAATATATCCTAGAGAAACAAGAGCCGTCACACGCATAGATATATGCACGCCCATGTTCATCGCAGCACTGTTCACAATAGCCAAAGGATGGAAACAACCTAAGTGCCCATCGATGGAGGAATGGCTAAACAAACGATGGTATATCCACACAATGGAATATTACGCAACGGTAAAGAACAATGATGAAGCTGTGAAACATCATGTAAGTTGGTGGAAGCTAGAACTTATTATGCTGAGTGAATTTAGTCAGTCACAGAAGGACAAATACTGTATAAGACCACTATTAAAAGAACTCAAGAAAAGGTTTAAACACAGAAGAAAACATTCTTTGATGGTTATGGGGGTGGGGAGGGAGGGTGAGGTTTATTAGACAGTAGATAAGAATGATCTTAGGTGAAGGGAAGGACAGCACACAGTACAGGGGAAGCCAGCACAACTGGACTAAAGCAAAGCTAGGAAGTTTCCTCAGTACAATCAAATACTTTGAGAGACAGAGTAGCAGGGATGCGGGGTCTGGGGACCATGCTTTCAGGGAAAGTAACAAATGTATTAAGAAAATGTTCTGCATCCTCCTTTGGTGAGTGGCATCTGGGGTCTTAAAAGCTTGCAAGCAGCCATCTAAGATGCATCAATTGGTCCCAGCCACTTGGAGTAAAGGAGAACGAAGAACACCAAAGACACGAGGAAAGTATTGGCACAAGAGACAGAATGAGCCACATAAACCAGAGACTTCATCAGCCTGAGACCAGAAAAACTAGATGGTGCCTGGCTACCACCAATGAACATCCTGTCAGGGAACACAACAGAGGGTCCCTGATGAAGCAGTAGAACGATGGGATGCAGAACTCAACTGCTAGTAAGAAGACCAGACTTAATGGTCTGACGAAGACTGGAGGCTCCCCGGAAAGCATGGCCCCTGGTCTCTCCATCACCCCAGAACTAAAACAATTTCCAAGGCCATCTCTTCAGACAAGGATTGGACTGGACTGTGGGACAAAAAGTGATACTCATGAAGAATGTGCCTCTTACACAAGTAGATATAAGAGACCAAAGGGGCGGTTTCTGTCCAGAGGTGAGAGGGGAAGGCAGAGAGAGTTAGAAGCTGGTTAGTTCATGGGGAATCAGGGGTGGAGGGGAGGAGTGTGCTGTCGCAGAATGGGGTGAGTGGTTGGGGTCTCATAACAATGTAAAAAAAAAAATTCTGTAGGGGAGACTAACTTGAAATGTAAACTTCATTTAATTACATCGATTAAAAAAAAAAAAGAATAAACAGAGAAATTCGAAAAGATAGCCTTCAAGCCTGCTGCTTATTTCAAAGGTGTAAAATCAATCCCCTTTTTTAATCTGACAAGCCAATGGGACAGTTCTTTTTTGTTTTCCTTATTTCTATGGCAGACACATTGCGCTAGCTTTGAGAGTGATAAAAGTACCAGACAGATGAAATTTAACCTGGTCAAATCGAGCATTTCTGTGATAGCCTTCAGAAGCTGCCACAGATTAGATATCTGATTTAAAGCAGGCATGATCCCCTTCCTTCCACCTCCCCATCTTTGATGAGGTTGGGTTGTGGAATTTGAGATAGTGAAGGTAGAAGAGGGTGAACACATCTAGATCATTTGATGTTGCTAGAACTAGGGTGTGTATTGATCAGTTTCGGTTATTCGACCCTCTTGTGATTCTATTATTCTAATACAGTAAGAGTATGAGTCTTGGACAGCAAGCTGTTTTGCTGGGTGTTCTCTTGTATGCTGAAGAGTAGTTGGGGAGAGTGGAAGAACAAGTATACAAAGCTGAATCCAAACAGTGAAAATAGGTAACACAGTGGAAATCATCTAATTTGTTATCTGTATGAATGTGAAAGCATAGAAGAGAGCAGAATTTTTAGCAGCCTTGGATGAAAGATTAAAATAATTCAGAGTGATTTGTTGCGAGCCATGTGACAGGTCAGCACATTTGAATCTCATTTGAATTCAACGGCAATCATAAGAAGTGTAAGCAGAATATCTTCAGTTAACTGTGCCTGGCTTTTACTGGCGCTGTGAAAAATAAAACTCGTTTGCTGTACCTGGGTACAGAACTTAAATGTGGCTGCCATTAGGTCTTCTAATCTTTCCAGTGGACATATATCTTCCCCACTGATTCTTTTGATTTTTGTTTGTTTTGTTCTTTATTTTCTGTCTTCCCTGTTAGAGAGCATGGCCTATGTTTTGTTTGCTTCAGTTCCTAGAACTGTGCCTGGAAGATACTATTGGGGGCTCAGTAAATATTAGTTGAATGAATTAATTAGCGAATGACAGATGAATGTCTAAATTGTGATTTCCTCCTATAAGTAAATTGTATTTTTCATGAAAACATTTGATTGGCACTACGTATGAAAACCTCATATTTTTTAATTGCCTTCACAGAGTAGCAGTTTAAGGAGATTTAGTGGGTAGGTCCAGTATGTGTGGGGCAGAGGGCTTGAACCACTGTCAGTGATGTAGAATGTCTACCGTCTGAGCTCATGCTAACCAATACGGTGGCATTTCATGGGGGAATTTACACTTTGCTTGATCAGAGTGAAGGATGATGCATTGTTGGAAATGTCTTCAAGTAAAAGAGTTTAGAAGACAAATACTCCAAAACGTATTTACAAAAGTTTTCCATCAATTGAATGTGAATTGAAAACCATCCAGGTTTTTTCCCTTTAAATAGAGAACTTGTAGCAAATTGTTGTTTCAGTCTTCATGGTTACACAATATGCAAGACTCTCTTAAGATCATTACAAATAGTGTGACTTAGAAAGGAGAGCGCTTTGATTTTTTTTCCCCAAAATTCTTTTTCCTTTGCGAGTGAATTCTTGACTGTATAAAATATTGCGTCCTGATTTCCTCAGATGAGAAGCAAATATATTCCTGGATCTTCTTGTTATTTATTTATGAGTCACATTTATTTTACAAACAAGTGAATGGTCCTTTATGTATTATTCTTTAAAAAGAACTCTGGATAATCTATATTTACAAATGACTCGAGAAATCCAGTAAAAATGGGAGAGAATTGCAGGATAATGGCCAGCTTTCAAGCAGAGAAGAAGCCTTTTGATTGCACAGAGTTTTCTTTCTCTGTTTAAGAATGCGGTGTCCTTTATCCTTGTGACTCACCTCTGTTTGCAGGGATCCTGTATATAATGAGGCATGGCATGCAAGGTGTCAGAGAAAGGTCCAGATAAGGGAAAGAGCGTCATCAGATAGTTCTTGTCTAACACACGGTATTTCTTTCCATTACCCTTATCTTGTGTAGTGTACTTCTATTGTTATCCTTTTTCCAGTTTCAAAACCAGTATGTAACTGTGTAGCATTTGTATGGTGATAACATATTTCAACCACAGGATTTACAGATGTTAGTTTATTATCTATTAATGTATGTATGTGTGCATGTGTGTATGAATTAAAGAGCCCTTTTGTTGAAATATCCAAATAAATGTACAAGAGTCAAAACCAATGATTTGTAGAGGGCATTTGCCTTCATGTTTTATGTGGCTTTCAAGATCTAGCTCTTACTACAGTTTACATTTATATCATTTTTTCCATCTTCCCAAATTCCCTAGCATCAGTTTCGTTCATTTTTCTGTCAGAATCACTTGAGTTGTTTTAAAAGCACTGCTTCCATTTTTAGAAAAATGATTTTCCTAGTATATCTGTTGCATTCCTAGATTTGAACAAATTTATGGAAAAGCTAAGATTGAAAAAATGACTAATACTTTATTTCAATTTTTTTTATTAAGGTGTAGTTTATATACAGTAAAATTTTACTATTATTACAGTACAGTTCTGTGACTTGTTTTTATTTTTTTTTCAAATAATATTTTATTGTGTTTTAGGTGAAAGTTTACACAGCAAATTAAATTTCCCTTTTACAATTTTTGTACAGATTGTTCATGCCATTGTTTACAATATTTACAATGTGTCAGCATTCTTTTTATTTTCATTCTGTTTGTTCTGTTTCCATTGATCTAGCTTCCCTTCCCCTCCTTGCCTTTTCTTCTTTACTTCTGGGTAAATGTTGACTATTTGGTCTCATATAGTTAATTGTTTAAGGAAGTATATTACTCACCAGTAAAGTTGTTTATTTTATAGGCCAATCTCCTATTTGGCTGAAAGGTGACCTGCAGAAATAGTTTCAATTCCAAGTTCACAGGGTATCTCAGGGTGATAGTCTTGGGGGTTGCTCTAGTCTCTATCAGCCTAGCAGATCTGATGTTTTTTAGGAATTTGAGTTGTGTTCTATATTTTTCACCCATTCTATCTGGGACCTTCTATTGTGTCCCTGGTCAGAACAGTCAGTAGTGATAGCCAAGAACCATCTAGTTCTTCTGGTCTCCAGTTATAAGAGGCTGTGGTTCATGTTGGCTGTTTAGTGCTGTGGACTAGCTTCTTCTTTGAGTCTTTGATTTCCTTCATTTTCTTTTGCTCCATAGTAGTAGAGACAAAAAGTTTTATCTTAAATTGCTGCTTGTAAGCTATTAAGACCCCAAACACTACACACCAAACTAGGATGTAGAACATTATCTTTGTGAACTATGTTATGCCAGTTGACTAAGGTGTCCTCCCAACACTATGATTCCAAGCCTTTTAACCCAGTAAATCAATCCCACGAGTTGTTTGGATATGTCTAGGAAGCCTCCATAACTCTGCCCCCTATGTGGTTTGTCATATATGTGGATATAGATGCAGCATTGAAAATTACTGATGATTGGAATGTTAAAGTTGGAAACAGAAGAAGGAACAGTAGTTGGAAAATATGGCCTTGGTGATAGATACGATGCCGGAGATCACATGATAGACTTTTGCAAGACCAAAGACTTCTTCATTGCAAATACCTTTTCTCAGCAACATAAATGGTGACAGTACATGCAGACCTCGCCAGATGAAATACACAGAAATCAAATTGACTACATCTGCAGAAAAAGACAATAGAAAAGCTCAATATCATCAGTCAGAACTCGGCCAGGGGCCGACCCTGGAACAGACAATTGCTCATATGCACGTTCAAGTTGAAGCTGAAGAAAATTAGAACAAGTCCACAAGAGCAAAAATATAACCTTGAGTATATCCCACTTAAATTTAAAGACCTTCTCGAGAATAGATTTGACCCATTGAACACTAGTGACCAAAGACTTGACAAGTAGTAGAATGGCATCAAGGACGTCAGTCGTACATGAAGAAAGCAAGAGGTCATTAAAAAGACAGAAAAGAAAAGAAAGACCAAAATGGATGTCAGAAGAGACTCTGAAACTTGCATTTGAATAGCAAGTAGCCAAATCAAATGGAAGAAATGATGAAATATAAGAACTGAACAGAAGATTTCAAAGGGCAGCTTGAGAAGACAAAGTAAAGTATTATAATGAAGTGTGCAAAGATCTGGAGTTAGAAAACCACAAGGGAAGAATGCTCTTGGCATTTCTTAAGCTGAAAGAACTGAAGAAGAAATTCAAGCCTCAAGTTGCAATATTGAAGGATTCTGTGGACAAAATAGTGAATGATGCAAGAAGCATCAAAAGAAGATGGAAGAAATACACAGAGTCACTGTACCAAAAAGAATTACTCAACGTTCAGCCATTTCAGGAGGTAGCATATGATCAAGAACTGATGGTATTAAAGGAAGAAATCCAAGCTGCACTGAAGGCATTGGCAAAAAACAAAGCTCCAGGAATTGACATAATACCAACTGAGAAGTTTCAACAAATGATGCTACACTAGAAGCACTCACTCATGTATGCCAAGAAATCTGGAAGACAGATCCATATTTGTGCCCAATCCGAAGAAAGGTGACCCAACAGAATGCAGATATCATCAAATAATATCATTAATGTCACACACAAGTAAAATTTTGCTTGAAGGTAATTCAAAAGAAACTGCAATGGTACATCCACAGGAAACTGCCAGAAATTCAAGCTGTATTCAGAAGAAGATGTGGAACTAGGGATGTCATTGCTGATGTCAGATGGATATTCACTGAAAGCAGAGAATACCAGAAAGATGTTTACTTGTGTTTTATTGACCATGCAAAGGCATTCAACTGTGTGGATCATAACAAATTCTGGATGCCATTGCAAAGGATGGGAATTCCAGAATGCTTAATTGTGCTGATGAGGAACTTGTACATAGACCAAGAGGCAATTGTTTGAACAGAACAAGAGGATACTGTGTGGTTTATAGTCAGGAAAGGTGTGTGTCAGGGTTGTATCCTTTCACCATATTTATTCAATCTGGATACTGAGCAAATAATCTGAGAAGCTGGACTATATGAAGAAGAACAGCACATCAGGATCAGAGGAAGACTCATTAACAACCTGCGAAATGCAGATAACTCAACCTTGCTCGCCGAAAGTGAAAAGAACTGAAAGCACTTACTGATGAAGATCAGACTACAGCCTTCAATATGGATTACACCTCAACATAAAGAAAACAAAAATCCTCACAACTGGACCAATAAGCAAAATCACGTTAAATGGAGAAAATATTGATGTTGTCAAGGATTTCTCTTTACTTGGATCCACAGTCAACGCTGATGGAAGCAGCAGTCAAAAAGCAAAAGACACATTGCATTGGACCAAACTGCATCAAAAGACCTCGTTAAAGTGTTAAAAAGCAAAGATGTCACTTTAAGGACTAAGATGCAGGTGACCCAAGCCATAGTGTTTTCAGTCACCTCATATGAGTGTGAAAGCTGGACAGTGGATAAGGAAGACCAAAGAAGAATTGATGCCTTTGAATTATAGTGTTGGCAAAGAAAATGAATATACCATGGACTGCCAGAAGAGCAAACAAATCTGTCTTGGAAGAAGTATAGGCCGAATGCTCCTTAGAAGCAAGGATGGAGAGACTTCTTCTCACATACTTTAGACATTTTATCACGAAGGACCAGTCCCTGGAGAAGGTTATCATACTTGGTAGATGGTCAGTGAAAAAGAGAAGATTCTCAACAAGATGGATTTGCACAGTGGCTGGAACAGTGGGCTCAAGCATAACAGCTATTGTGAGGATGGCACTGGGCCTGACAGTGTTTTGACAGGGTCGCTATGAGTCACAGCTGACTTGATGGTGCCCAACAACAGCAATAACAACAACATGTATCACACACAAGCATGTGTATACATATGCCTACAGATACACCTATACATCTATGTGCATTTATTTGGTATTCCTTTCTATACACCTGTATACATCCATGTCTACCTAGGTAACCACACACATATTTTTTGTTTTTTTAATTGTTGTTGCAAAATTGTATGTGTTACAGAATTTACGGAAATAGATCTTTTTTCTCGTGTACTTCTTAGTGTCTTATTTACGTTGGTCAAGTTGTGCTGACTTCACCCTACTTGGGATTGCTTTTCCCATCACCAAGAGTAACAAGTGTCTACTATCTAGAAAGTGATTCTCCCTCCTTTTCCCTCTCATCCCTGGTAACCATCAAAGAACTTTGCTTTCTGGGTATATTTTTATAATAGTTGGATCATGTATTTTTCTTTTTGTGACTGACTTATTTCACTTAGTATAATGTCCTCCAGATTTGTCCATGCTATAAGATGTTTTGCAGACTCTTCATTAATTCTTTACAGTTGCATAGTATTCTGTTGTATGCATGTACCACAATTTATTTATCCATTGATGGGTACTAAGGTGGTTTCTGTCTTTTTGCTATTGTGAATAATGCTGCAATAAACATAGGTGTTGTGGTGGATTAATTACTTTTGTGTGTGGCTTTTATAGCCAAGGTCTTGTAACTCCCACCCAGGTGATTGTGTGTTAGGGTAATTGTGGCCTACCAAGGGGATTGGTCAGTTTTGCCTTAAAAGAGAGCCAATTCCAGAGCAAACAGGAGAGCCCACTACCACCAAAGAAGGAAAGATCTGCAGCAGAAACTGGCAGCAGAGACCCGCAGGAGATGGCACAGTGGGCTTCCCTGTCGACGGAATGAGAAATCTGAGTGCTTTTGGGCAGAGACTGCGGGCCAGGGAGAAGTCTACGCCTGACGCACAAATTTGGGACTTGCCAGCCTCCATAACCTCGTGAGCCATTTCCTTTATATGGTCCGTGAGTTCTTTGAGACATTGCAGGGAATTAGGGAACCCAAAGACAGGAGGGAGAGTTCTCAGGCAAAAGGAAGTAGTTGATGTTAGAGATGATGGAGTGGTACAGCAGTTTGGAAAAGTTGGACATTTGTGATATCTTTAATCTCAGCCTCATAGGAACCAGCTTTGTGCTGACATTATAAAATAAATTATTCATTTAGTGGTATGCATATGTCTATTCATGTCACTGCTCTTATATCTCTAGAATGTATGCCTAGGAAGGAGATTGCTGGATCATATGGTATTTCTATTTCTAGATTTTTGAGGATGCACTATACTGTTTTCCATAGTCATCGTACCATTTTACATTCCCACGAGCTGTGTATAAGAGTTCCAGGCCCCCCAGAACCTCACCATCATTTGTTGTTTTCTGTTTCTTTGATCATCGCCATTTTTGCAGGGGTGAGGTGGTATCCCGTTGTAGTCTTGATTTGTGTCTCCCTAATGGCTAGTGATGGTGAGCATGTTTTCATGTATTTGTTGGCCGCCTGAATGTCCTCTTTTTGAGTTCACATCCTTTGCCCATTTTTTTGATTGGATTTTTTGTCTTTTTGTTGTTGAGTTTTTGAAGTTTTCTGTATGTTTTAGAGATTAGACCTTTATCAGATATGTCATTGCCAAAGATTTTTCCCCAGTCTGTAGTTTCTCTTTTTACTCTCTTGGTAAAGTCTTCTGATGAGCACAAGTCTTTAATTTTTAGGAGGTTCCAGTTGCCTAATTTATCTTGTCATTTGTGCATTTGTGGTTGCATTTGATAGGCTGTTTATGCCGAAAATTAAGTCCCCTAGTTTTAACCCTATGTTATCTTCTGGAAATTTTATAGTTTTAGCTTTAACATTTAGGTCTTTGATCCATCTTGACTTCGTTTTTGCACGTGGTGTGAGGTATGGTTCCTGTTTCGTTTTTCTGCGTATGGATATCCAATATTGCCAGCACCATTTGTTAAAGAGACCATTTCTTCCCTATTGAATGAACTTTGACCCTTTGCCAAAGATCACCTCCCTGTGGATAATTGGATTTATTTCTGGGTTCTCAATTCTGTTCTATTAGTCTATGTGTTTGTCATTGAACCAGTACCAGGCTGTTTTGATTACCATGGCTGTATAGTAAGTTTTCAGGTCGGGAAGTGTGAGACCTCCTACTTGGTTCTTCTTCAGTATTGCTTTAGCTATTTGGGGCCTCCCTCCTTCCCACATAAAGTCAGAGATTAGTTTTTCCATTTCATTAAAGAATATTATTGGGATTTGGATCTGGATTGCTTGTTTTCTTGATCGCTTTTGATAGTATTGACGTTCTCACAATGTGAAGTCTTCCAGTCCATGAGCATGGAATATATTTTCCATTTATGTAGATACTTTTAGTGTCTTGCAGTAATGTTTTATAGTTTTCCTTCTATAATTCTTTTTTGTCCCTAGTTAGATTTATTCCTAGGTATTTCATCAATTTTGGGGCTATTATAAATGATACTGTTTTCTTGAATTCCTTTTCAGAGTTCTCCTTGTTAGTGTAGAGGAACCCAACTGATTTTTTGTGTTAATCTTATACCCTGTCACTTTGCTGAATCCTTCTATTCCAGTAACTTTCTTGTGGAGTCTCTGGGATTTTCTATGTATAGGATCATGTCATCTACAAATAAGGATAGTTTTACTTCTTTTCTAATTTGGATACTCTTTATTTCCCTTTCTTGCCTTATTGCTCTAGCTAGGACTTCCACTGACTATTGAATAAGAGTGGTGATAAAGGGCATCCTTGGCTCATTCCCATTCTCAGGGGGAATGTTCTCAATCTTTCTCCTTGGAGAATAATGTTGGCTGTTGGTATTGCATATATGCCTAAATTATGTTGCGGAATTTCCCTTCTACTCTTATTTTGTTGAGAGTTTTTATCAGAAAAAGGTGTTGGATTTTATCAAATGCCTTTTCTGTGTTGGTTGAGATGATCACATGATTGTTTACCTTTGTTTCATTTGTATGGTGAATTATGTCGATTATATGGTGATTTTCTAATGTTGAACCATCTGTGAGTCTCTGGTGTGAATCTCACTTGAATAGGATGTACTATTTTTTTAATATGGTGTTGAATTCTATTGAGAATTTTTGCATCTGTATTCATTAGGGATATTGGTCTGTAATGTTCTTTTTTAGTGTTGTCTTTGCCTGACTTTGTTACCAAAGTTATGCTGGCTTCATAGAATGAATTAGAGAGTATTCCTTCCTTTTCCTATGTTCTGGAATAGTTTGAATAGAATTGATATCAACTCTTCTTTGAATGTTTGTGAATGTTTGGTAGAATTCTCCAGTGAAGCCATCTGAGCCAGGGTTTCCACCCCCCACCTCACCCCACCCCAGGAGTTTTTTTTTTTAAATAAATATCTTCAATTTCTTCTTTTGTTATGAGTCTATTCAAATTTTTGATCTCTATTCGTGTTAGTTTAGGTGAGTAGTGTGTTTCTAGAAATTTGTCCATTTCTTCTAGGCTTTCAAATTTGTTGGAGAACAATGTTTCTAAATATTCTGTTATGATCTTTTTTATTTCATTTGCTTCTATTATAATGTCACCCGTCTTATTTCTTATTTTGGTTATTTGCATATTCTAACTTTTTTCCTTTGTCAGTTTGGCCAGTGATTTGTCAATTTTACTGATCCTATCAAAGAACCAACTTCAGTCTTGTTGATTCTTTCTTTTTTTTTCTGTTTTCAATTTCATTTATTTCTGCTCTGCTCTTTATTATTTCCTTTCTTCTGGTAACTGTTGTCTTCTTTTCCTGCTCCTTTTCTATTTGCTTGAGCTGTCAGGTTAGGGTATTGATTTTGGCCATTTCTTCTTTTTTTGATGTGTGCATTTATTGCTATACATTCTCCTGTAAGCACTGCTTTTGCTGTGTCTCAGAGGTTTTGGTATGTGTTCTTTTCATTCTCGTTTGAGTCTAAGAATGTTTTAATTTCATTTTAAATTTCTTTGAATACAATAGTTTTTGAAGTGTTATTCAGTTTCCACATATTTAATTTTTTTCCTTTTTCTTTCTGTTATTGATTTCTATTTTTATAGCATTATGACCAGAGAAGATGCTTTCTATTATTTGGATGTTTTTGAATTTATTGAGGTTTGCTCTATGGTCTAAAATATGGTCTATTCTGGAGGAATAATCTATGTGGATTGGATAAAAATGTGTACTGTGCTGCTGTTGGTGGTATATTCTATATATGAGGTTGAGTTGATTGATTGTGTTTTTTAGATCTTCTGTATCTTCTTTGAGTTTCTTTCTAGTTGTTCTGTCCATCATCGAAAGTGGTGTGTTAAAGTCTCCTACCATTGTTGCAGAACTGTCTTTTTATCTTTTCAATTCTGTAAGAGTTTGTTTTATGTATTTTGGAGCTCTGTCATCGAGTATGTAAATATTATTATGGTTATGCCCTCTTGGTGGAGTTCCACGAGTTTTGACAAATGCACAGTTATGTAAGCACCACCCCTCAAAATTTTCCATGCCTCTTGATGTTCAACTACTCTTCCAAGTCTAGTCCCTGGCAACCTGTGATTTTTTTTTTTTTTAAATCCCTACAGTTTTGCCTTTTCCAGAATATCATAGAAATGAAATCATGCAGCATATAGTACTTTGAATTTGGGTATTCCATTTACTATATTTAAAATTATCTATTTATAGACCATGTTGTTGCATGTATCAATAGTTCATTTCTTTTTATTGACTAATATTCCATTGTATGGATATACCACAGTTTTATTTATTTTCCAGTTGAGGAACATTTGGGCTGTTTCCAGTTTTTGGCAGTTACCAATAAACTACTCTACGTGATTTTACTGGCTTTTGTGTGAACATAATTTTTTATTTCCCTTGTGTAAATACCTAGGAGTACGGTGCTGGATCACATAACTTTACAAGAGGCCTCTAAACTGTTTTCTAGAGTAACTGTACTATTTTTGGTTCCACCAGCAATATATACAAGTTCCAGGTGCTCTGAATCCTCACCAGTAGTTGGTACTGTCACTTGTTTTTGTTTTTCTTTGTCTTTTTTTTTTATTGGATTCTCTAGCAGACATTTAATAGTATTATATTGCGGGTTTTTAAAAACTAATATTTTCTTAGCCTTCATCTAAAGTACAATAAAAAATAATTAATAAAAAAATTAAAAAAACAAACAAACTGGTGTTTCCCTAATGACTAAAATTGTTCAAATTGTTCCCCATTTTAATTGGGTTGTTTTTATTTCTTGTCAAGTTTTTAGAATGCTTTACACTTCTGAATATAAGTCATTTAGTAGATATATGATTTGTGAATATTTTCTCTCATTCCATTACTTGTTTTTTCATTCTCCTATCTTTTTAAAAATAGAAGTACTTAGTTTTGAGGAAAACCAATGACCAATTTTTTATTTTACGGGTCATAGTTTTGATGTTGTAACTTAGACATTTTTGTCAGAGATTATCTTCTATGTTTTCCTGTAGAAACTTTGTAGATTTAGGTTTTACATTTGGAGTTAAATTTTGGATATGGTGCAAGATAAGGGTTAAGGTTCATTTTCTGCATGTGGATGTCCAACTATTCCAGTACCATTTCCTTTAACTCCTTTCTCTATTCATTTGCCTTTACACCTTAATAAAAAATCAGTTGAGTATATATGTGTGAGTCTATTCCTAGACTCTGTATTATGCATTAATCTACATTTTCCCTTTCTTTAATAGCACATTGTCTTGATAGTCGTAAGTTTATATAAGTTTTAAAAGCAGGTAGCACAAGTCATCTAACCTTGTTCTTTTTCAAAATTGTTTGTATTTTCTAGTTTCTTTACATTTCCATACACATTTTAGAATCAGTTTGTCAGTTTCTATTTGAAAAAATCACTGGAGGGATTTTAACTAAACTTGTGTTAACCTATAAATCAATTTGGGATTATATGGCATTTTTACAATATTGACTCATAATCCATGAACATAGTATGTTTTTCCATTTGTTTAGTTCTTCCATGATTTTTTCCATCAGTGTTTTCTGACTAATAACTTCTAATTATTTCATTTATGGCTTTGCTTTTCTTGTTTTTACATTATATTTTTTGAATACCGGTATCCCTGGTGAGTTTGGCTGTTCCTAGAAAGCTGTCAATAAATTTTACATATGCTTTTCTGTATCCTCTGCAATAGCCATCCCCAAACTCTTTTCCTTGAACCAGTAACGTTGTGCTATTTTAACAGGCATTTTATGCAAAAAAAAAAAAAAAAAAAAAAGAGGGTTCTGTGATCAGTAATTTTGAGAAATTTTGGGTTAAGCAAAACACACACACAGGTTCTTAATAGAGGACTTCTCAGAGCATTTGACAGTCATAGTCTAGCAAGTATGGCATTTTTCTAGGGTTCTGAAATATAGCTGTAAAGAAAACAAAGATTTCTGCCTTCATGGAATTTACATTCTAATAGCAGGAGACAGATGTAAAACATAGTAAGTACACTATATGGTGAATTAAAGAGTGATAAGTGCTGTAGAAAAAAGAAAAAGTAGACTAGGATAAGGGGATTGAGGAAGAATGGAGGTGGGAAGGATGTGAATGTCAATAACCTAAATGAGGTTAGGCCTCATAGAGAATGTGACAGTTGATCAAGACTTGGAGGTATAAGGAAATTATCCATGAGAATATAAGGGAAAAACTTCCCAGGCAAAGAAAACAGCCAGTGCAAAGGCAGTGAGGCAGGTGCATGCCTGGTGTATTTGAAAAACAGCATGGAGTTATGTTGGCTTTACTCTAAATGAAATGGGAAAGCAATAGAGGTTTTAGACAGAAGAGTAAGATGATCTAACTTTTTTTTTTGGTAGACGCAATGAGAAGTGGGCAATTATTGGGTCATTTTGAAGACAGGCGTGACGCAATTTCTTGATCTATTGAATGTGCTGTGTGAAAGAAAGAGAAATGTGAAAAATCTATGACCCGAGTCATAGTCTATGACCTGAGCAACTGAAAGGCTGGAGTTACCATTGACTTCAGTAATGGTGAAGACTGGGTGGAACGAGTAAGATGGAGATGTCAGTTAGGCATCTGAGTGGTGTTGTCAAGAACCTAGGTGTTCAGGAGAGGCATGGTAGCATAGTGGTTTAAAACATGAAATTTTGAGCCTACCTGCCTGGGTTCAAATCTCACATCTACAGCTTACTGGGAATGCTACTTTACTTCTTTGTGCTTCCAGTTACCAACTTTAAAATGATGATAATGATTGTATGTACCTCATAAACCAAAAAACCAAACCTGTTGCCATCGAGTCGATTCCGATTCATAGCGACCCTATAGGACAGAATAGGGTTTCCAAGGAGCAGCTGGTGGATTAGAACTGCCAACTTTTTGGTTATAGCTGAGCTCTTAACCACTGCACCACCAGGGCTCCATGTACCTTATGGGGTTCTTAAAATTATTAGATGAATTGATATCTATAAGAAGCATCAAATATGATAAGCACTAAAATTTTCAGCCATTATCATCATAGTCATCATCATCATTTTAGCCTGGAATTTGGGAGAGAGGTCTGAGCTGGAAATTAAAAATTAAGTCATCTACTTACAAATAATATTTAAAGCCGTAGGACTGAATCCTATCATCAAGGAAGGGCATGGATGAAGATCGATAATGTAAATAGTGAATGCCTCATTTTCCGAATTTCCACGGACCCAATTTTTTTTCTCTGAAAGCACTTCTTAGGTCTAGTATTTTATAAAAAGAATGTTATAAAAAGACCCTGAGTGGATGCTCTGTGAAAACATTTTGATTAGAAAATGTGTCCTCAAAAAACTTGGAAATAAATATTGTAATCTTCCTTAGAAAGTTAAATGTCTTGGGAAAAGGTCAAGAGGTCTACACGTCAGTGGGCAAAGGCAGAGGGTAGAAATCAATGGACTCACTGGAAGATATAGTAGCTGCCCAGTAGATATCCCTATTTTCTCCAGTTATTCCTATCTGTCACACATGCATGCAGGATACAAAGCTTCAGTTATACTGTCTCCACCAGATGGAAAACTGTGCAAATGAATTCTGTGCTATCAGCAAGTACAAGCAGCTCTCTTATTGGTCACTGGCCAGATGCTTAAATATAAAGCAACAGGTCAGCTGGGCAATCCAGATACTGTCCTGAGCTATTTCTTTCCTTGTCAAACTTTTCCCAGCAGCTAGTTCTACAGTCCACTGCATTTTTCCTGGGACAAGAACTCCTGTTCTTTATGCCTGGCGATGTAGCTGACCCATGGTAAACAGGTCATAGCTAGAATCATTTCTCTGGTATTGGTAGATAGATTTCCAGTGGTCTTTTAATTCGCTCACATCTGTTGTCAAACTTGTGGCCAGATACTAGAATTAACAGAGGGTTGGCTGGAGCTAACGGTTTGGCCATTTACCATGGACCAAAGTGAAACTGACTGACTCATGTGAGTTTCCATCAAATCCCACAGTCTTGACAGAGCTATGTTCTAACCAGCGTCATGCAGTGCTTGAGATATAATACTAGCTGTTTTCGGAATCCGTGATTTTCCAAAAGAGCCCTTGTGAAATTGATAAAAGCTAATTAACCCTCTCCTCCTTTCATAGAATTTATAAAAATGAAAATTCCAAGGTATTACTGATTTTTCTTCTCTCTGCCAACATTTTACTAAGCATTTCATATGTATTATCTCACTTAATCCTCAGAAAATGTTGTGGTGCTATCTCATTTTCCCGATGAAGCAGCTGAACACCTCAGAGGTCAACAGCATCCCATAGGGTCACATAGCTAGGTAGCGCTGATAAGAGATTGTCACACTTCCATGCCTGTCCTACCTCAGAGCCTGTGATCTTTTCTTCTATCATTATAGCAACTCCTACAACGTGATGTTTTTAGTCACGGACACAGTGATGCTGCACTCACTCAAGTTGACACATTTGATTGTTGAGGTTTTTTTGTTTTTGTTTTTGTTTTTGAATTTCTTTGTCACTTATAGACATGATTTGAATCATCAGTGAACAGCATTCTCCCATCAGATGCATTTTCCTACCTGGAGGTGTCTTACTGATGTTTTCATGTATCTACTGTAAAACAGTCCCTGTTATCACAAGAGTCCCTTGAGTATTTTTCTTTCTTTGTCTCTTCTGTGAGGAAGTCAGTCTGTTCTGCTGTATAAAAATCAGCCAGAAAGATAAGATGCTGCAGAGTTAATTTGGAGGCTTATGACTGAGGGATTTCTTTGCAAAGCAATGGTTTTCTTTAATCTATACACACACACACACACATACAGTTGTGTGTGTGTGTGTGTGTCTGTGTGTGTGTAAGTATGCATACACATTCATATATATACTTTCATTTGGTAAAATACAGAATTCTGAAATATACAGCATGATGGTACCACTACCCACATCAAGATGTGGAATACTTTTATCTCCCCAAGAAGTTCTCCCTTGCCTTTTTCAGTCAGTAGCACCCCCCCCCCCCACATACACATGCACTCAGAGGTAACCGATTTTTTTTTTTTTTACTTCTGTCACCATAGACTAGTTTTCTCTGATACTAAGCTTCATATAAATAGAATCATAAATGCATTCTTTGAGGTCTGGCTTCTTTCAATCAACATGATACTGATCTATGTATTTTTTCATTTCGCATTAGTTTTTCTTTCTTCTTCTTCCATTTTCATAGCTTTTGTCCATTGTCTGAATATCTTCCAGTTTTGTTGTGTTTTTTTATTGTTGTTGTTTTTTAACCTATATTTCTGTTGTGGATACGTGGGTTAAAGTTACTATGAGCATTCTTGTCACAAGTCTTCGTAAGAACGTAGGCACTCATTTCTTTTGGTTATGTGCGTATGAGTGGAATTGCTGGGTCATAGGCTTGGGCTTATATTTTCAAAACTTGATTTGGAAAACTGTTCAGAGTGAAGGAAGGCAAATCAAATGGTTAAAGTGAGGTAAAGTAGTACTTATGATTGGAGAAAGAGGAATTGGGGTTACTCAGTCTGGCAGATATGGTTAAGAGGTGATTCCCTAATTCTCTTCAAGTATATAGAGGGCAATTTTAAGGAAGAAAGGAACACACTATCAATTTATAAGAAGTACAATATGGGATTAAATTTCAACAAAAGAGTACTTAGGCAGAGCATTATCATAATTAACATAGAACTAGGTTACTGTCCCCAGGGTGTCTTCAAACGTATAATGCTGTCTTCTTGGATGAAAGGTAGATAGGTATGGAAGCAAAATTTTCTTGCTATCTCGTTCATGAGTCCTTATTTTTGATTTGCCTTCTGGAAGATACAGTTTTCTTGCTAATAGGTCTTAGGTCTTTAGAGTGACTATATTTTTTTATTACCCAAGCCAGAATACTTTTGTTCACTACGAATGCTAAACTGAATGGTATGCCAGGTCAAAAGCTTAAATGTGGAATATCCAAGGAACACTGGAGTACGTGGTCACACTATATATGCTCAATATTTCTGGAGCAAACCAGTAACCCCTGAACACATTGAATAAAAGTAAAGCTAGTGACGAGTTCAGCTTCCAGTAGAGCACCAAAAAAAGACATTGCTGTCGAGTCAATTCTGACTCATAGCAACCCTATAAGACAGAGTAGAACTGCCCCACAGAGTTTCCAAGGAGCAGCTGGTGGATTCGAACTGCCAACCTTTTGGTTAACAGCTGAACATTTAACCACTGCATCACCAGGGCCCCTCATAGACCAACACGTCCACTTATAACAACTACAAACTCTGGATAAAATATAAAATACAGCAAACTGAAAGTACTGGAAAGAGACCCAAAGCAGGTAGATTCTGGAGGGGATTCAACACTAAGAGGCATGGAATTGCTGTGGTTGAATTTTTCATTTTCATGGCTTCTAGTCTGAGAAAAGGCTAGATAGCTTAAACTTCTGGAATTATCTTCAGCTCCTATTTGTGGCAGTGACATAACCTCATAGAGTTTTGTGAGAGTGGGATGCAGAGACCACTTTCATTTGCCTCTATAACACTGGCAAACCCTGGTCTTAGCTTCCATTTTTCATTTTCTTTATCTGCCTAAGGGTTACCTTGTGTTATGCATAACAGATAAAGTCAATTTGCATGCCTGGTATTAGGTAGAACCACGGCCGCTGTTAGCATACGTGACACCATTATGAGAATTAAAAATCACTACCCTTTTTGGGAAAGCAGCCTAAGGAGAGAATTTGTTGACATGCAGTTTAGAAAAAGATGAGTAAGACCATGGCTTAGCAGAACTTCAGGGGTGCTGTTCTCACAGTAGTCTATATGAATGACACCTTCTTGTGCTGGGCTTAACCTGCTCGGCCTTAAGGTGTTGCTATGAAGGGGCTCCTTCTTCTAAGAGGTCTCTGTCCCATTCCAGAGCAGGTGGCTTTGTGAGTAGAATGTGAACTGGTTTTAGCCACAACTTGTTATGCAGTGAATGAGCTCCATAGATGTTATGGAAGCCTTGAACCAACTTGTTCTTTCATGGCTAAGGACATTTCCGGTTTAATTTATACACTGGGGCTTCCTTACCTCCAAAGTGCTGATCATGGAGCATTGTTTGTCATCCTTTCCTGTTGCTCACTGTAGTTCAGAACTCTCCCTGATGTCAAAGTTAGTCTTCAAGGGTGTAGAAATTTAAAAACAAAACAAAAAAATACACACACATTCCAAATGCTACAGATTGATAGCTTTTTCATAGTGCAACTTGAGTAAATCACTAATTCTCATTATCCAATCATGTACCGCCATTTTGGAAGATGATCTTATCTAAATTTTGCAACTGAAGAATCCTTTCTTTTCTTCTTAAAAAATGTAGCTAATTTCTACCTGTGCATGTCCTTGATTGGAAAATATGGACATTGTGTTGTTTGGAATTTCAAGGATAACTATTTTCCTTTTTGGTCATGGGAACCCATTGCAGAGATGGATTTTGAACAGTCTTCCAAGAACATATTGATTACGATATTAGTTTTCTATTGCTGCTGTAACAAATTACCACAATGTGGCTTAAAACAATACAAATTTATTACATTTCAGCTTTATAAGTCAGAAGTCTGGTATGGATCTCACCAAGGTGAAAACATCAAGGTTTTAGCCAGCTGTGTTCCATTCTGGAGGCTCCATTTCCTGCTTATTTGGATTGTTGGCAGAATTTAGTTCCCTATGTTTGTTGACTGTCAGCAGTGAGTCATTCTCAACTTCTATAGGCCTCCACGGTTTTGGGCTCCTGCTCCTTTTCATCCAACTTCAAAGCAAGCAATGGCAAAGCAAGTCCATCTCAAAGCATCTCTCTTCAACTCAACTCTTTTTGCTTCTTCTCGCGCTTTTAAGGACTAATGTGATTAGATTGGGCCCACCGGGATAATCCAGGATAATCTCCTCATCTCAGAATCCTTACTCTTAATCGTATCTCCTAAGTATCTTTTGCCATGGAAGGTAAGATATTCACAGGTTCCTGGAGTTAGGACCTGGTCGTTTTGAGGGGACCTTTATTCTGCCTACCACAAACATTCAGATATTCTGCCCTCGTTGCATTATTACATTAATTTGTTTAGCGAACATTTAGTGAACCCTTAGTTTGCAACAAAGAATATAGAGGCAGATAAATTATAATTCTGCTCCCAGGTGCTAATAATCTACTGCAGAAAACACTCGTATTTATAGATACACACTGAATTCATACTGAATTCATTATAAATGTCAGTTTACCTGGTGGCTCATTAGAAATAAAAATAATGGTTTAATTGATAGATTCCCGGTGCCAGGCTTTCTATGTGACACATAATAAGGACTGAACATGTATTGCTGAATTCATTAATTCTAAAATATTTGTTAAGCGTCTACTCAAAACCAAGTGCTATTCTAGATATTTTGTAAACATTAAAACCCATTGCTGTCCAGTCGATTCTGACTCATAGCCACCCTGTAAAACAGAGTAGAACTCCCCCATAGGGTTTCCAAGGAGTGGCTGGTGGATTCAAACTGCTAACCTTTTGGTTAGCAGCGGAGCTCTTCACTATTGTGCCACCAGGGCTCTTTGTAAAACGTTCATGAACAAAATAAACAGAATCTAGACCCTTGTGGAGCTTACATTCTAGTGAGGGTATTTTTATTCCATAGCTGAATGATTAAATCAACAAACATATGAATAAGGTTGAAAAAATAAATTGGCAACAGAATATTAGAGATTTTGAATACCTTATTAGGGTGTCTGAATTTCATCTGATAAGCAGTGAGGAACAGGGGAAGGCTCTTAAGCAGAATTGAGTTGACAAGACATATTTTTGGAAATGCCTGGTGGTAGAGTAGAGGATGGATGGATTAAAAGGGGGGAATGACTGATCAAAGGCTTGACCTAAGACAGTGACATTTGGAATGGAGAGGTGAAGATATGCTCGAGAGATATTTATGGGGCTGAGTCGTGGAGGAGGGAAAAGGGTTAGGAAAACTGTTCCTGGCGTATGGGATGCTGGTAAGAACAAAGGTCTTACGTTTATAATCTATTTCAGTATACCAAAAAAAAAAAAAAACACAAACCAAACCTGTTGCCTTTGAGTCGATTCTGACTCATAGCAACCCTATAGGACAGAGTAGAACTGCCCCATAGTGTTTCCAAGGAGCAGCCGGTGGATTCAAACTGCCGACCTTTCGGTTAGCAGCCGAACGCTTAACCACTACGCCACTCAGTTGTCATTGAATCAATTCTGACTCATCCATGTGTGTCAGAGTAGAAATGTGCTCCATACAGTTTTCAGTGGCTGATTTTTTAGAAGTAGATCACCAGGGCTTTCTTCAGAGGTGCCTCTGGGTGGACTCGAACCTACATTCTTTCGGTTAGCAACCAAGCACATAAATCATTTGCACTACCCAAGAACTCCCTCTTTAAATTACACAGATGCTTGCTTAATGACAGAATTTTTTTTATTGTTAATGTATTAAAATGTGAACACACAGCAACATCTCAAGGTAAAATATTCTGTCATTTTGTATCATGCTGCTAACAACCAATGTTATATTCAGCATAAGTGAAACATACAGTATCCTTCAACATTCAAACAGAGAATGTAGGTAATTATTCTTTATGAAAGCAGTACGCTTTATGTGCAGAGCCATCAGAAATGAAAGCTTGACATGGGAAATTTAGCAGCTGAAATGCAACAAGAACACATCAGAGGTGACCTACATAAGGAAACTTAGTACGAATGATTCCTTCTTTGGGAATCTACTTTTGTTCTTTCTTGTTCAACTGGGAAGAGGGAAGAAATCTTGTCTATAAAAATGCTAAGAAAGAAACTAGGATGTAGTACTGTTTTAGAGAGCCCATTTACATTGAATTTATGAGAATTTCCAATAGTTAGGGGTTAGAAGCTACTCGATCCCTCCCAATAGCCTTCTTTTCTTCATGGATTTTTAATGACAGCTCTCTTGGGCCTGTCTGGCCAGTGTCCTGCAGCTGTATAACAATTGATTGGGAAATTTTTCTGCAACAGAAAGGATCCAGAGGTATCCAGCAAGTCCACTGGAATCTTTGAAATAGCAGCCTGTCTCCTGACCCTTCCACTGATATTTGAAATCTTTTCACACTTAAATAGAGCAGTCATTGTAAGCCACAACAAGAAAGGAGGCAACCATCTTCGATTTTATAATTGCTGAGATAAATACACACACACATGCGCACACACACACGCAGATGTGTTAGTAAAATCCCAACATAGGACTATGAATGAGGGCCAAAACTTCAAATGCATGAAATGTTTGTTTACGTTATTGAGAACCTAATGAGATGCTTAGGGTAAACTAGCTCAGTCAGCTGACTGGGAGTTTTAGAGTTCAAGAATCAATCACCAATAGTGTGAAGTCCAAATTAACTGTACTGTAGGATGGGAGATACTGGGGTTGTGCTATTTTCCATATAATGTATTCACACATGCATGCACACACATGTATCTGGTTAAAAAAAAAAAAACATGGAAAAAACCTAGTTATCGTTTTGAAAATTGTAAAGCTGTATCAGATAATCTCAAATTCTCTCTAGCTTATAAAGATGCTCTGCACCCAGTACCTTGTGCAGTGAGTCACTAGAAAGCCAATTCGGTAAACTTTAAGTCACGGAACTCTGAAAACTTAGAGCCAGAAAGGGGTTAGTCCAGTCCCCTGATGGAGAGAGGCATGTCGATTATCTGAGAATTTTCCAAGTTCACAGAGCTAGATAATTGCAGAGCCGAGCCAGGACCCAAATATCTTATCTGCTTTTGAAGAATTTCCATTCAGTGTTCTTGTATTTATTCGTTTTCCAACTGGTGATAATGTTTATAAGAGATTAGGAGTGGAATCTCAGTAATTTAAGGTCCAGAATGAAGGGAGTTTGGAAGTACATCTATCTGTCTTCTTCTCTGTGTCTTTCTCTTGCTCCCAGTTCTCTGCTCTTCTGTTATGTCACTCTGGAAAGCTTTATTCAAATAGTCTGCATTTTGAAGTTTCCTCCCTCTTGAATATCAAAACTTCTGGCCTTTTACTTATTACGTGACAATATTATGATTACTGGAGAGCCAATTTTTTGAAGAATTGGAGATCCTTGAGGGAACATTCCTAAGATTTAAAATTAAATATTAAAGATTTTATAAATGTTTTGTCTATTGCCTAATCTTAGTGCTTTGAGGAAGATAAACAGTCAAACTCAGCAAAATCAAAGGACTGAAAAGCAGACAATTTCCTAAAATTGAAACGTTAGGGAACTCCAAGTGTGAGGGCTATTTCCCCCCCTAAAACTGATATTGTTATTGGACTAATTGTGAAGTTGTAATATTTCTAACTTGTTAGGAGGTGACTAAAAAAACAAAACAAAACAAAACAAAACAAAGAAACTTGATTTCACTAAGAAAATAATTTATTTGTCCTGTTTCTTTATTCCAAGCCTTCCACTTTGTCCACTTGCTTTAAAGACTTTTTCTTAAAAGGCAAAGTTCCTAAGAAAGTGAGAATGATTGATGAAATTGCATTACGTGACAAATTGAGGGAATTTTCTGTTCCAGCATAAAGTGCTGAAAGTAACTGTTATAATATTTCTTGCTATTTTTTTCTCAGATCAAAAAGTTAAGGGATAAATAGATTATAATCCACTCAAAGATAGGAGCCATGCCTTATTCAATTCTCTTTCAAGACTTTTACGTAGAACACTCAACAGATATTGTCATCCTGACCTGTAATTGGCCTATAGTTCAATTGTAGTAATTGGAAAGAATGTGTACCTAATATTCCTACCAATTTTTCTATTGCCCTCAATTGTATGGACCAATTTTCTATAGACTATTTCACCAGTAAATCGGTCCATATCTTTGGATTTAAGATGCTAAAGCATTAAATGTGTTTAACAATACCAACCTGCCTTCAAGAATGGCTTCCATGAAGGTTAAACATTATAGGAAAGAATCTTACAGAATGGACTATGAAAATTAAAAAAAATAAAATACAATAAGGAGTGGGTACTTGAACTTATTCAATTATTTTAATTTATATTAAGGCAGTATTATATAAATGCAGTATTGCATTTCCATTTGTCACTGATTGCTTATTATTTTCAGAGTGTATTATAGTTGAAAAAGGAAGAAATATCTAGTTCTTGCCCCTTTTCCTCAAAGGATGAGAGCAAAACAAAGTGTTTGTATATTCTAAATTTCTTAATGTATTCCCATTCCCTTTAATGATGATAATCAAGAAAAAGTATGATGACTCTAAAACTTGTCACTGAAGATTATGTTCTGTGAAGCAGCAAGACATGGCTGGAATGTTCATGGATTTTAGAATGATATAGATGTAGATTCAAATTGGCACCTGTTACCTTGGAGAGTTAGTGAAGCTTATAGAACTTTCTGAGCCTCCAATACTGCATCTGAAGAAACAAGGTGTTTCTGAGGATTGATTGATCAAGAAAACAAGTGCAAGAATATCTAGCACGTTGTCTGGCATGAAATATTTGCTCAGTACATACGAGTTTCCTTTCCTCTGTATCAGCTGGTGGTACTCACTTCAAGCAAATGATCGGCAATATGAATGGAAGAAAGTGCTTTCTATGATCATTTAAATATTGATCTGCATATCATTTTATACTCATACTATGTTCTCGCTCCTCTCCCAAGAGTCAGCGCCAATGGAAACTAGCTACAGTTGCCTGTTTAAGATGAATGATACACGTATTCTCTTATTTCACTATCAGTGCTACTCCTTTCCCTCTTTTCTAGTAAGCTGTCCACCTTGAACAGAATGTTGTTAAAGGCAGTGGGCATTTCCTATGTACATTCTGTACAGTGACTACTCTCACATTTTAATAGTAAATAGAAATGTCTCTAAAGAGTTGCTTAAGGATGACGGCAGCTGCCAAAGGCTGTTGAGCACTGTGTTGGTTAAAACCCAATGCCGCCATCTTAACCAGTGATCAAACTTAACATCACCTATAATGGGATCCAAATAACAGTGTGTGCCTCCTGATGTGATGTACTAAGAAAGACACTTCACCTACATAGTGATTTTGCCAAGTAAAGTTTGCCCTGAAATATGGTCTAGAATGATCATTCATTGACGTATTTGCCTAATTGCTCAACTAAAAATCACAGTTATCTTCATTATTTCTTACCCTTACTCTGACATTCTATCTGTCAACAATCCTGTCTCCTCTACCTTGAAAACATATCTGACATCTGTTAAACTGCCTTTCTCTCCATTGTTACCATCCTAGTCCAGTCATCTCCATCATAGCCAACTGGCAACAGCAAATGACTTATCTCCCACCTTCCACTCCTGCCCTCTTATTAATCCAATTCTCCCAAAAGCAGCCAAAGAAACCTTCTAAAACTATACACTAGATCATGTGCCCCTTCCCTGCTTAAACCTCTCCAGTGATTTCTATCACACTTAGAAAAATAAAATCCATGCTCCTCACCTCCGTAATCAGTCTCCTACCTCTGGCCCTGACCTCTGCCTTCTCCTCTGAGCATTTTTTTTCCTTCTGTTTCTTAACTCCTAAACTCATTCCTGCTAGAGTTTTTCTCTCTGCCTGAATACACTTTCCACTCTTCTTCATGTAACTGGTCCCTCCTTGTCCTTCACATCTCAGTTCAAATGGTACCTCCTCAGTCAGTGTGATTGTTAGGGTTGTGTGTCAACTTGCCTAGGCCACATTTCTCAGTGGTTTGGCAGTTATGATGTAGTTTGCCAGTTGTATAATGATGTGATCACCTCCATGATGAGATTTGATATAATGTGATCACCTCGATAATGGGATCTGCTGTGAGTAGCCAATCAGCTGAAAGAGAGTTTCCTTGGAGGTGTGGCCCATATCCAGTGTGATTGGACTTTCTGACAAGGCTCATGGGCTTTTGCTCACCCTGGATCCTGCAGCTGGCTCCTGTTAGTCTGACTTCCGGTTCTTGGAACTTGAGCTAGCAGCTTCCCTGCCATCGTGCCTGTGGATCTTCGAATTCGTAGGTCTTTCCAGCCCATGAGCCAGAGCCCTGCTGTCTGACTTGGAAATCTTAGGTTCATCAGCTCCTGTGGCTCCATGAATCAGGAGAAGTCTCCAGCCTGACCCACATTCCAGCCTCTAAAACCTTGTGAGTCATTTCCTTAGTATAAATCTCTCTATGTTTATATTTATACGTTTTACTTGTTTTGCTTCTCCAGAGAACCCAGACTAAGACAGTCAGGCTTTCCCTGATTCCCCAACCTAAAGTAGCGCTATGTCTCTCACACTCCCATCACCTAACTCAATTTTCTGCGTTACTCTCTCATCATTATGGTCACTTTACACTTTATTATCTGTCTTCCCCCATCTGGTAAAGTTCCACAAGAACAGAGATACTGTTTGTCTTATTCACTGTGGTGTTGCTAGCAACACAGATGATCCCTGCTACATGTAAGTGTTCCGTGAATGTTGAATTAATTAAAGAAAGAATGAATAGTTGATTACTGTGGAGGCGTTCCTGGGTTGAGCAAATAGTTAAGGGCTCGGATGCTCACTGAAAGGTTGGAGGGTCGAGTCCACCCAGAGGCACCCTGGAAGAAAGACCTGATGATCTACTTCCAAAAAATCAGCTATTGAAAACCTGTGGAGCACAGTTCTACTCTGACACACATGGGGTTGCCATGAGTCAGAATCCACTCAATAGCAACTAGTAGAGATTAACTGTGGAGCTGTATCAGTCAGGGTCCAAGGGGGCATGTAGAATCCTTGTGAATTATTTAAGACAAAAGGAATTTGGTGCAGGGACTTGGTTATACAGGTGGTCAAAGAGGCAAGAAGCCAAGCAGGGCATTGTGTGCAACTGTGGGATTATCAGCAGCAAGAAGCCCCCATCACCTCCAGGCTGGAGGGCAAATGGAAAAAATTATGGTACCGGAGCCCCAGACCAGGTCCACTGGTAGAAGCTGAAACTACAGAGAAGCTACTTTCTGATGCAGAAGCCTCCAAAGGCAGAGAAGGAGGGGAAAATAACTTTTTCCTACTCCCTGCTATCCAATCTTAGCCAGATGGAACCCAAGTAGTCCTCAACAGAGACAGGAAATGCAGGCTGCATAGTGAATCACTCCTCTAATGGGGGTTGGGAGCAGCAAGGCATGGTTATGAGTGCAGGTGACCAGGGACTTACCTGCACAGGAACCTTTGTTGGTAGGAGAGAAATACAAATTTATTCTGAAGCATTTGTTCTTCATCACTGCCAGCTATGCTTATATTTAGGAGGCCAAGAACACCTGAGAAAATCCCAAAAGACTGAAAACTAAGGCAAATCATGTATTTATTATGCTTTTTTCCAGATGAACAACTGAACCCATTGTTTTAAATTTACACCTGAAAAGGTCTCTTGAGGTTAAGGAAAAACATATTTTTCATATTATTTAGACATGTAACTAATATATTTTTACCTTATGTTTCCTAACTTGGAGGCTATCTTGTAGTATACTGGCCCACATCTCTGTAATCTGTAAGTGTGGTCACCACTTGAAATTGTATATCACCAAGCGAGCATCATGCTAAAGCAAGTGTTAATTTTTAAGCACTTGAACTCAGGATTTTTTGCTTTTTCCTATAATTTGCAAAGACAAAAATCAGCAATTGGAGGGGGCCATGTTGATGGTTTCAACTCCATTACCTTGAAGCCACTGGCCCAACTACAAGATGGCAAAGGGATTGACTAACCAGATGTGTGAACCCCCAGCTCCTTCTAGCAGTTTCACACCTGCTCTCCTCTTGTGTCCTTCCTCTGCCACACCTTCCCTCCACTTCTCACTTCTTCATATGCCAAAGGAAGTAGAGAGCACAGTGTCTCCTACCTCCCAGTGCCACTTTTTTCTGAAGCTCCTCTCCTGTCTCTCAAAGATCATCCGTGAAAGAAAGCACAAGGCAGAGCACATCCCAGATAGTAACTCTCCCGAGGGAAGGTATACTTTCACAAAACGAAAATAAATGAGTTAATATTTTGGTAGCCTGTGATGTTATGCAGAACAGACAGATTCTGCTTAGGGTTTCAATCCCCTTAAGCCTGTTATGTAAGGGGGGCGGGCAGTTAGAGGAGACACCATTAAAACAGGGCATTAATGTACTTCTAAAAGTAACGGGTCAGATGTATAAATCATGGGAGGGATGTAGTACAAAATAGTGAATGAAATATTTACACATTCTATTGAAGCTTAGCAGAGGTATCAGAGGGAGATGTTCTAGAAAGATGGGTCTTCCCCTTTGTTCTGAATCTGGTTTTCCAATTGCTCTGACACAGCTGCTGACTTCACAATCATTCTGAAATTGATTAGATCAGAAAGCTGAGGCTTGCCTGCCCAGCATGACCAATGGCAAACATAAGTTTTCATGTATTCCAGGTGTGGAACCTGTGTATTGAGGTTGTTTTTGGTGTTCTGCGAGTCTTGGAATGATTTCTAAATTTAAGAGCTGCTGTATGTATAAGTCGTTTGTGTGCTAAACAGAGCCACAGAATTCCCGGTGGGTACACTTGCATAAGCTCTACCAATTGAGTTTGAAAACGGCTGTCAGATTTATAGATCATAGCTATGATCACATTCACAAGAATGCTCAGCTGAAAGCAACCACGGAGCCTTATTACCTTTGTTTTGCTTGTTCTGATAAGGGAAAACACTTGACTTTAACTTTCAGGGAGTAAATTGTTACCTATTGAGAAATTCTTTTGACTTGCTATGGATTGATTTAGTGTTTCTAAGAGATAGGGGTTTAGGTAAGCTTAAAGCAGATTCTTTTCTGTCTGAGGGTCAGTGAGATTTATATAAAATTGCTAAACATGGTAAGAGATGTTACGCTAAGTGTTTTTCAACCATTATTTCATTTAATCTTTACAAAAACCCAAGGAGAGAGAAATGGTTTCCAGTCTCCATTTTACAGATGTGGAGATTGAGGTTTACGGAAGTCTTGCCCCCCAGTCCACACTTAGCACAGGTTCTGATCTCAGGTCTGTTGGTGCCTTTTAATAAAGCATTGTTCTCCCTCAAGAGGGATTCTTCTAAGAGAATATCGACCTCTGGGTCTCTGTGACCATGGGCATGGTCTGGGGTGTTTTGGGGCCTCTTTTGTTGAAAACCATAAGGAAAAGAAACAAAAGAAACAAACCCATTGCCTTCGAATGGATTCCAGCTCATAGTGACCCTATAGGACAAAGTAGAGCTGCCTGATAGGGTTTTCGAGGAGCAGCTGCTGGATTCGAACAGCCAGCCTTTTGGTTAACAGCCGAGCTCCACTGCACCATAAGAGGCTCTGCCGAAAACAGCAACGTTTCCACGTACCTTCCTCAGGTTCCATTGCCAGCTTGGCACCTTAAAAGCATTATCTTGCCAAAAGGTACCTGGTTTCTAAATACAGGATCCAAAGCCAGCATCATTTTTTCTATGTCATTAGGAGTGTTCAGCTGAATTATTAAGTTATTATCTTAGTTATCTAGTGCTGCTATAACAGAAACACCACAAGTAGATGGGTTTAACAAACAAGTTTATTTTCTCACTGTCTAGGAGGCTAGAAGTCCAAATTCAGGGTGCTAGCTCCAGGGGAAGGCTTTCTTTCTCTGTCGATTCTGGGGGAGGGTCCTTGTCATCAATCTTCCCCTGGTCTAGGAGCTTCTCAGCACAGGGACCCTGACTCCAAAGGATGTGCTCTTGCTCTTGGTGCTACTTTCTTGGTGGTATGAGGTCCCCCTGTCTCTCTGCTTGCTTCTCTCTTTTATATCTCTAAAGAGATTGGATTAATACATAGACAACTCTTGGAGATTGAGTCCTGCCTCACTGACATAAGTGCCGCTAATCCTCTCTCATTAACATCATAGAGATAGGATTTACAACACATAGGAAAATCACATCAGCTGGCAAAATGGTAGACAATCACACAATACTGGGAATCATGGCCTAGCCAAATTGATATACATATTTTTGCGGGACACAATTCAGTCCATGACAGTCATGCTATATTTGGAAATGATCTTAAAGTTCAGCTGGTCCAAACCTCTCATTCTCCAGGGAGGTGAAGGGATTTACCTAAGGTTCACTGGCACAGTTGTAAAGCACTCAGCTGCTAACCAAAAAGTCAGTGGTTCAAACCCACCAGCTATTCCAAGGGAGGAAGATGTGGCAGTCTACTTCCATAAAGATTAAACCCTTAGAAACCCTATGGGGCAGTTCTACTCTGTTCCTTAGAGTTGCCATGCGTTGCAATTGACTTGACAGCAACAGGTTTGGTTTGGGTTTTGGACACAAGTAGGGAGGGGGCAGTCCTGGTATTGGAAACTCTATATATGCACTCCCAGTCCTGAACTCTTTTTAACCATATAGCATTGCCGATACACATGGTGTAATTTCACCGGGCAGCAGGTAGAGTTTTCTTTTGATACTGTATTATACTATGTTGCATAGATGTTGAATATAGCCAGGACATAGTAGATGATCATTTTTTTAATCTCCACAGAAGAGTTAGTTTTTCATTTATCATTTTAAAATTCGCAGCTGAAAATTGTCTATCATCTTTCCTCAAAAAGAAACAGAAAATGAAATTGCCTTAGAATATCCTACAGTAAAGATAAGCATATAGGGAACAAGACTAGTCATAAGGTTTTCTTTTTCTACTCTTTCAATGCTATGTTTTTATAGGAATTTTGGCCAGGAGTCCAGAGAACAAATCTATATGCACAATTCCGTAAACTGATACAGTTACAGCAAACACAGGGAGGGGCACTAAGGGGGCTATCATATCCTAGATATTGACATTTCAAATGACAGTATTTTCTTTACAAGTGAAGATTCCTAACCCTTAATGCTTTCTGAGAATTTGACATTGAATTTCTTTTATAGCTCTAAAAAAAATCAATTTAGAACAACAACAAAAAAGACTTTAGAAAACATAGCATATTTTTTTCCTGAGGACACTCAGAGACTGCCCTGTACACATGTTTTGTAGTATAAGGAGGCATCCTAACCGAATATTATATGTACGAGCCCTTCTCATGAGCTAGGGGAAATCATCAGACAATTATGTAAATGCCTGAATGTACATGGCCACGCTATTACCTTCACCTTTGAAAACCTGGCTATTATAGGAAAAGGTTATTTCAGATAAATGCTAGGTCTAAAGCACTTTTAACAAACGTGCTGTTTCTGTGTTTGGAAACAGTTAAAAGGGAGCTGGTGAAAAGCAATGAGTATCTTCAAGGGACTGACTGCGAAGGAAGGAGGCAGAATATGAAATATCATGCAAGTGAAATTCAGCCTTCGAAGCCATTCTCTGGAGATTCGGTCTGGAGAACTGAATGGAGAGAGAGTGTGTGGAACATTTCCTCCAATTTGTAATGTTGGATCAGGTCCATTTTAAACTGTGCTAATTTATTCTTCATTGAACCATGGAGATTAATTAATCCTTTGTTTTGCTGGATTCATGAGTGATCAATATGCCAAAAGGGGGAAAAGAGAGTGATTTCTTCTCAAGGAACAAACCATCCAGGTAGCCAAGTCATTTTTTCTTTTCTGTTTACAAAGTACAAGGCAAAGCATGAGATACAGTACGCGGCATTCAAGGGGTTTAGAGCTTTTTTTTTTAAAAAAAAAAAAACAAAAAATCTAAGGTATCCTGAGTGTGTGGAGTCCCTGGGTGCTGCTAACAGTGAATGTGCTTGGTCGCTGACTGAAAGGTTGGAGGTTTGAGTCCACCCAGAAGTACCTTGGAGGAAAGGCCTAGTGATCTACTTCTGAAAAAAAAAAAAGCCATTGAAAACCTTACGGAGCACAGTTCTACTCTGAAATGCATGGGGCTGCCATGAGTCAGAGTTGATTCAATGCCAACTGGCTTGATTTTGGTCATTCTAGACCTCTGGGACAGGTGGACTAAAATAACCAGTGCAATGTGGATGGGTTTTGGTGGCCTCTGCTCTTCCCACAAAATTTAAGTCATTTCTACAGTTCTTTGACACCCTCATAGGATGAGAAGGTCACCTCGCCTCAGAGGCACACCCTGACCATCAAAAATAAATTTGGTCATCCCCTCTCCCCACCAAACCAGTCCCTGTCAACAAATCCACTTATTTTCATCTTAGTGTTAATCAGTGTGAAATTATTCAGTTAGGTTATTTATTTACCTGCTGTTGTCCATTCTAACCTCCAACTATAAAAGCAGGAATTTTGTTGGTTTTGTTCATCTGTGTATTCATTGAGTCTATAAGGGACATAGCAACCAAGTAATAAATATTTGTTCAATGAGTGATAACTTTGCAGTGGAATGGACTTGACCTGAAGCAGCTTCTCTGAGAGAGACAGGGTAACGTGAGGGATTAGGTGTGGAGAACAGAGTACTAAATGGCTTAAAGCAAAGTGAGATCTGTTCAGAATATCACAGCACCTTATGAAGCTGTACTTGATCTCTGGAATACTGTGGGCCTCCTACATTCCCCTGGGTCAGGAACTTTCTTGAGTTATTATGCTAAGATTTTCACTGAGGCTCTGGTCTCCTCTTTGCCTGTCTAGTCTAAGCAAACTTATATGTAGTCCAGGGGTGGAATAGCATGTTGGTGACGTAGGTGGGATGGATGGAGGGCATGTCTGAACAGGATGCTCTTCTTAACTGAGAATTATCCCGATACTACGTAGCATCTCCTGCCACCATTATAATTCCTACTTGGCAGATTTAATGACGGGTAAGAGACCACACCCTGTGGAATAATGCATTGTTAGTTTTGCAGGAGTTCATTTGTAGTCGTAAGTTCTGGGATATATTCTTATATCCTATCATGACTTAGTTATAATTAGGCAATCTCATTAATAATTATGTTTCTAAGCTTAAACAGTAGGGATACTATTGTCTGTGATATATTCTTTTTTGGTTTGAATGAGGACTTAGAAAACACTTAAATGAAATATGAAAGTGGCAAAAAGTGGTCCTTGAAATTTTTTAACATGTGTAATGTATTGCCAATAAAAAAAATACAAAGTTTAATTAAGGTATGTAATCCCTTGACCTCAGAACTGGCAAATGATCCAATACATCAGACAAGCCTATGTACTTATAAATAATTGTGATATTAATCCCTTCAAATAAAATTGAGAATGCTCTTTTCATTTGCCTTTTCTTATGCCATTCTATTTTAGAATGGGAAGCCAAATCTCTAATTTTAAGATTTTTTTTTTAAATTACTGAATATTTTATTTAAAAGAGTCATTGTATATAGAGGCCATTAGTGACAGGCAAGAGAAACTAACTCTGGCTAAAAGCAACAAAAGGTACTTACTGAAATGATATGTGGGTTGGAAAATAAGTTCTTCTCAAAGAAGAGCTAAATTTAGGACATCAGGGGAGCTGGAACTACCAAGGGCTCTTTCCAGGACATCACTGTTACGGTGAGGAAAACAAAGCAAAATTTAAAAAAAGTAGTTGCCTTTAAGTTGGTGCTGATTCATGACCACTTCATGTATGTTGTTAGAGTAGAACTGTGATCCATAGGGATTTCAGTGGCTGATTTGTTAGAAGTAGATTGGCACCTCTGGTGGACTCAAACTGCTAACCTTTCCATTAGCAGTTGAGTATGTTAACCATTTGCACCTCCCAGGGACTCCTTATGATGAAGAAATGCCAACCATTTTCCATCCTGAGGTCATTCTGCTCAAGACACAAATTTTCTGGGAAATGAATCTGCTTGGTGCTGTTGAGTCACGTGCTCACTCCTTGTTATGGGTAGGAGGCATCTTATAATGCTGCTTCAGAAATACATAAAGGCTACTCCCTAGGAGAAAATTAGCACACTAACACACACACACACACACACACACAAAAGGTGAGGTCTGGTAAAGGATACTGGCCAGGCAGAACCACAGATGTCTACAGCAACTGAGTTATTCTCATCAGTTCTTCATATTTTGTTTCAGAAGCGTGGGGAATAGTCACTCATACTAATCATGTCACCTTCAGCAATGATAAAAGAATAAACTTAGATTAAATCTTAGTGTTGATTAAAGTACAATACAGCTAGTACTTTAAAAAGACATATTAATTGATGGTGACAAGGTAAGAAAATGGAAGGAAATTAATATTTAGAGAGAGCCAAGTGCTATGCTAATTGCTTTACGTGAGTCTCATTTAATATTCATGAAGATTATGGGAGACAGGCATTCTTAAACTCGTTTTTCTGATAGGGAAACTGAGGATCAGAGAGATTAAGTAAGTAACTTTTTTTCAAGGTCACATACTTACTAACATACAAATATAACAATGTGGTTCGACTCTTACATTACCGTCAATACAGTCTTAAAGGAAAACACATGTAATTGTTAGTCTGCCTTGTTGACGTGATGTTGTAGTTGTCACGGATAATTACTATATTCTCCTCTCTGTTGGAACATCACGTTATATTGAGACCTAATAAAATATAAGCATCCTTTTTTCTGTCAGTATTGTTAGGATTGTGAACATTATCACTGGATAGCATTCTCTTTTCTTGCTAACAATCTCAGTTGTGAGTTTCTATTGGAAACTGGCTGTATTGTGTCTAACCCCTTAGTCTTAGATCTGGTTTCCTAGAAGCAGACCCTGAGATAGGGATTTAGGTGTCTGTGATTTATTGTAGGAGCACTTTTCATGAAACAAACAACAAACAAATACTTTAAAGGAAGTGAGAGACGCAGAATGGGGAAGAGTCACACAAGGATGTGCTCTCAGGTGAAAACTAGCCTTGTCCTGACCCACAGAGAACTCTGGAACATAAGTTGTACCAGCAAATATGTCTCCCTTGAGAGTGAGGTGGAAAGCAATTATCCAGGGGAGGGGCAACTGTGCACATTTAGCAGATAATACTCACAGGATCTGGGGGATGGTGCATCAGTTCTGATCAGATCAGAGGGGATCTGGGCCAGTTATGAGCAGAGTCTACTATCATTTGACATCCAGGTTGAATCTTTGCCAGACACGTCCCTGTGATCAAAGGTAGAGCAGGTCTTTGCTTCCCTTTTCCTCTCTTTACAAGAACTGTTTCTGCTCGTCAGCAAGCTTCCTCTCTAACGGGAAGACAACATTCACAGCTGAACCTGCTAGTTCTTAGGAGAAGGGTCTGTATCCTTGAATACCTCTGTCAATGCCAAACCAATGCCTAGGGTGTGGATCTACCTTGATAACTGTAATGATACAATGGCCTCATCAGTGGCCATGCTGTCGAGCTATGATGAGTCATGATTGTAGCTGTGCTCCTGTATTCTAATGATGAAATCTTGTGATAGAAGAAATAGTGTCTTTTTAATTTGCTTGTTTTCTTAGCTTACAGATCTAGCCTAAATGCTCATATCTTAGTTTTATGTTTTAGGTGGATAGCTTTTGTATATGTCCCTATTTCCCTTTTCCTTGTCTGTGCCTCTTGAAATGAGTTTTGTGAATTGATGGGCTTTTATGGTTTAACAACATCAGACTACTTAATATGGTTTCAGTGTGCTAACACTGTAGGATTTCTAAGCAAAAGCATTTTCAAAAGTGACATAAATAGGTATTTAATACCTTCTTCTGCCTTATCTTCAAATGATTGCCAAGTTGTATTTGTTTTTAAATTTTATTTTTTTGTTAAAAATATACATGACAAGAGTTCACTGCGGATCAGTTTCTCAGAGCCGTTAGTCCCTGTTGGAGGCTCCGCCCCTCTATTCCTGCATTTCTCTATGGTCTCCCTCCTTGCAGGATCCTCTCCGTTGCCGCCCGTTCTCCGCACTGCCACGGGGGTCTGCTTTATTAAATCCAGTTTCTATATTTTTTGGTATCTGTTGAATTTTTCCTTGTGCGTGCTTTACAAAAAAATCAACAATTAATTAAAAATTATAAGCATATAAGAATTATATATGTAAAATTATAAATATATATATCTCAAACTATGTCATTTTCTAACTTATGTTTTACTGGTTCTCCATTATGTAATTGGTCATAAATAGTAATTGTGTGTGTGTGTGTGTGTGTGTGTGTGTGTGTGTGTGTGTATACATACATAGAAGGAGCCCTGGTGGCACAAACAGGTAAGTGCTCAGCTGCTAACTGAAAGGCTGGCGGTATAAACCTACCCAGTGACTCCACAGGAGAAGGAACTGGCCATCTGCTTTCATAAAGGTTACAGCCAAGAAAATGCGCTGGGGCAGTTCTATTCTGTCACATGGGGTCACTGTGAGTCGAAAGCGACTTAACAGCACCCGACAACAACAATGCAGTGCATATATAGAGAAAATAAAAAACCAAACCCGTTGCCACTGAGTTGATTCCAACTCATAGACACCCTGTAGAACAGAGTAGGACTGCCGCATGGGATTTCCAAGGAGAAGCTGGTAGATCAAACTGCTGACCTTTTGGTTAGCAGCGAGTTCTTAACCACTGCACCAGCAGGGCTTCCCTATATAGAGAGTTACACTATATATATAGCCATACCTCAGAGATATTGAGAGTTTGGTTCCAGACCACGGCACTAAAGCAAGTCACACGAATATTTTGTTTTCCCAGTGCATACAAAAGTTATGTTTACACTATACTGTAGTTTATTAAGTGTGCAATAGCATTATCCCTTAAAAAAACAATGTAAAGACCTTAATTAATAGATACTTTATTGCTAAAAAATGCCAGCTATCATCTGAGCTTTCAGTGAGCCAATTTTTTTTCCTGGTGGAGGGTCTTGCTTCAATGTTGATGGCTGCTGACTTATCAGGATGGTGGCTGCTGAAGGTTGGGTGGTTTTTGCAATTTCTTAAAATGAGACAACCATGAAGTTTGCCACATCGCTTCCGTTCATGAAAGATTTCTCTGTAGCGTGCAATGTTGTTTGATAGCATTTTACCCACCGTAGAACTTTATAAAATTGGAGCCAATCCTCTTAAACCCTGCTGCTGCTTTATCCACTAAGTTTATGTGATATTCTAAATCCTCTGTTGTCATTTCAACAATGTTCACAGCATCTTCACCAGGAGTAGATGCCATCTCAAGAAACCACTTTCTTTGCTCATCCATAAGAAACTCCTTATCCATTAAAGTTTTATCATGAGACTGCAGCAATTCAGTCACATCTTCAGGCCCCACTTCTAATTCTAGTTCTTGCTATTTCCACCACATCTGCAATTACTTCCTTCACTGAAGTCTTGAACCCCTCAAAGTCATCCGTGAGGGTTGGAATCAACTTCTTCCAAACTCCTGTTAATGTTGATATTTTGACCTCCTGCCATGAATCACGAATGTTCTTAACGGTATCTAGAATGGTGAATCCTTTCCAAAAGGTTTTCAATTACTTTGCCAGATCCATCAGAGGAATCACGATCTATGACAGCTATAGCCCTATGAAATGTATTTCTTAAATAATAAGACTTGAAAGTTGAAATTACACCTTGATCCATGGCTGCAGAATGGATGTTGCTTTAGCAGGCATGTAAACATTAATCCCTGTATGTACATCTCCCTCAGAGCTCTTGGGTGACCAGGTGCATTGTCAGTGAGCAGTAATATTTTGAAAGGAATCTTTTTTTCTGAGCAGTAGGTCTCAACAGTGGG
Organism: Dugong dugon; assembly: GCA_030035585.1. Classification (NCBI taxonomy): domain Eukaryota; kingdom Metazoa; phylum Chordata; class Mammalia; order Sirenia; family Dugongidae; genus Dugong; species Dugong dugon. Next base: position 10,369,594 of record CM057480.1, on the reverse strand, counting down.
CTGAAAATATTCCGTAAACTATATTGTGATCAGATGTGCTGTCATCCAGGCTTTATTTTTCCATTTACAGAGCACAGGCAGAGTAGACTTAGCATTATTATTTATATGTTATTTAGGATTTTGGGGATGGTGAATTGGCTTCAAATTAAAGTCACCAGCTGCATTAGCTTCTAACAAGAGGGTCAGCCTGTCCTTCGAAGCTTTCCGGCCAGGCATTGACTTCTCCTCTCTAGCTATGAAAGTCCTAGATGGCATCTTCTTCTAGTATAAGGCTGTTTCCTCTAAACTGATAATCTGTTTTTAGCGTAGCCACCATCATCAATCATCTTAGCTAGATCTTCTGGATAAGTTGCTGCAGCTTCTGCATCAGCACTTGCTGTTTCAACTTGTACTTTTATGTTGTGAAGATGGCTTCTTTCCTTAAACCTCATGAACCAACCTCTGCTAGCTTCAGACTTTTCTTCTGCAGCTCACTCACCTCTCTCAGCCTTCATAGAATTCAGTAGAGTTACAACCTTGCTCTGGATTAGGCTTTGGTGTAAGGGACTATTGTAGCTGGTTTGATCTTCTATCCAGACCACTAAAACTTTCTCCATATCAGCAATAAAGCTGTTTCGCTTTAATATCATTCTTGTGTTCACTGGAGTAGCACTTTTAATTTCCTTCAAGAACCTTTCCTTTGCGTTCACAACTTGACTAACTGGTGCAAAAGTCCTATCCTTCAGCCTATCTCAGCTTTTAACATGCCTTCCTCACTAAGCTTAATCATTTCTAGCTTTTGATTAAAGTGAGAGACGTGTGACTCCTCCTTTCACTTGAACACTTAGAGGCTATTGTAGGGTTATTAATTGGCCTAATTTCAATATTGTCGTGTCTCAGGGAATAGAGTGGCCTGAGGAGAGGGATAGAGACAGGGGAATGGCCAATTTGTGGAGCAGTCAGAGGGCACACAATATTTATTATGTTTACCACCTTATATGGGTGCGGCTCATGGCGCCCCAAAACAATTACAATAGTAACATCAGAGATCACTGATCACAGATCACTACAACAGATATAATAATAATGAAAACGTCTGAAATATTTCAAGAATTACCAAAATGTTACACAGAGACATGAAGTGAGCACATGCTATTGGAGAAAATGGCGCCGATAGATGCACAAGGCCGTGTTGCCAGAAACTTTCAGTTTGTAAAAAAATGCAATATCTGCAAAGTACAATAAAACGAAGTCTGTCTGTATATATATTTTCATACTTGTCTTGTGCCCTGCACACCAAACTACTTGCAGAACTGTGAGCACTTGAATGATTCAACTCGAATCTCATCTCCTCAATGAAGCTTTCCGTGCATTTCACAGGCCATGCTAATTATTCACTCTTTCTCCTGTATTTTTATAGCCCCTTTTATATATGTATGTGCATTTTAATAATTTGTAATTATCTATTTACATGTCTGTTTCTCTTCTGAGACCCTGAGGGCAGATATATAAACATATAGTTGTGGTTCCCTGAGCTTCACCTGGTTGTTGTCTTTACATGATTACGCTGGCCTAAAACGTTGTAGAAACTATTGAAAACTAATACCACACCCAGCTGAAACGTGAGGCAACATAGTGTCTTAGGTAAGATCACCTACAAGCAGAGCCAGAGATGGTTATTCTTTGTGATTTATGGAGGGAATGCTTTCAGGAGAAGCCTGTATCTCAGTGAGGGCAGCAGAGTACTACGGTGGTAGGAGTTAGGCAAAGGTGTGGTTTCAGAAACTAGCTTCAGCCCCATCCCACATGGAGTGGAGGGGCCTCTGGAGCATGAGGTTTGCCTGCTTTGAGGCAACAAGGCTGGGTTTTATACTTCTTGGTCATTAGTCATGAGCCACCCCCTGGGGTGGTGGTGGTATAACTTCCCAGGCATCTCTGGGTAAGGTGGCTCCTGCAGCCTAAAGGCAACCTGCAAAGGAAGGGATGGGGATGCAGGCTTGGTATAGGAGATCTGGGAGGGCAGAAACTGTATCTGCTACACATACCTAAATATGTTATATATATATCTTCTTTTCCTTTATCTGCCCTTCTCATCTACCTTTCATGTATGTATAAAGGTTATTGTTGCTGTTTGCAGTAGTCCATTTGGCCCTGACTCATGGCTACCCCATGCACATGGAAACAAAACTGTGTCTAGTCCTGTGCCCTTGATGGATTGTGGATTATGACCATTGTGATCCATAAGGTTTTCATTGGCTGATGTTTGAAAGTAGGTCACAAGGCCTTTCTTCCTAGTCTGTCTTAGTCTGGAAGCTCCTTGAAACGTGTTTAGCATTGCAGCAACACACAAGTCTCTATTGACAGATGGGTGGTAGCTGCACATTAATGCATTGATCAGGAATCAAACCATGGTCTCCAACATGGAAGGCAAGAATTCTTCCACTGAACTACCAGTGTTTCCCCTATGAAACAACGTAATAATAGCTCTTATTTGTTGAGAGCCCACTTTTTGCTAAGCACTTACATCTGTGGCTTGGGCCCTTTGTTGCTCTATCCTGGATCAGTCTATCTATATTTACGTATGTTTGACCAACTTTCAACCAAGTGTGAATGTTATACAACCAATGCAGTCAGTGACCCAGGGAAACAATGTCTGTGTCTGTATTTTATTGAATTTAAGAAGCTCTAATTGCAAGACATGTTATTTTATGTTCTACTAGGAAAAAAAAAGTTTCCTACTAAAATATAGTATGTCCATATTGCCCACTAAATGGCATAACTTGTCTTCAGAGATGCTGCAAATATAAAAACATTAATTAACTAACTAAAATGTGCACATGAAATATGGAAATTTACAAATATTGATAGCAAAATGACAAGTAGGAAGAAGTTTATATTTGGAATTATACAAGTTTTAGATTATTAATCAAGTTAATCTCTTTGTAATTCTACAGTGTGTTATGTACAATGATTATTACATGCTTTAAAAATAGTATAGTATATACAAGTATTTGTAGGAATTACATGCACTTCTAAATAAATCACAAGGACAGATTTTTGATAGAATCTTTGTATGCTTTCTGGGACTTACATTTGATCCAGGACAACTATATTTGGTTCTCTCACATGATCATTGGATATATTATGCGTTATATCTGAGAAGAGATTATTAATTACATTTATCAATAGTTTAACATAACTATTATTATACATAGTTATGTTAAACATTGGAAATAATGTTTCTTGTTCATATTTTTTAAACCTCTAGTATAAAGCACAAAACCGGTGAGGCTATTTATAATTTTCAAAAGATTTTTAAATAAATGAGGCCAAATTGTGCTTAGTCTTGTATGCTACACCATCTTCAAATCCCCACCTATTGCTTCCCTGGCACCTGACACATCTCAAGAGGTAAAAAGCCAAGAACACAGCAACATCAGCTGGATGAAATCAGTATTTCTGAGTTGGGGCAATGGGCCATTCCATTATAAATTGCCGTTTTCCTAATTCTCAAACATTAGTGTGAACTTTATAACATTAATTATAATATTATTGTGAACATTGTAAGTATTAGCCAGGAAACATTTTTTTCCCCAATGAACATTCTTTGAGTAGCAGCCAAATGAAATGAAACAGCTATACTTGTTATGATTTGATTCAGTTAGTTAATTGAAATATGAGAGATTTCTTTATTTAGTCTATGTTAAAAAGTACTTATTGCCTTAGCCAGCTAGTTGCTATTACCAAAATTAAAAACTGTATAAATTATACAAAGCTATCCACAGAGGCTAGCAAAAAAATTACTTTTGCCCCCGCTGAGGACAGAATGATGTCTTTGGTTGAATTGCCAGATAACAAAATAACAGCAAGAGATAAATTATTTTTTGGACCATTATTAAGGATTAAAGGTTAAGTCCCAAATCTCTGGTGACCAAACTCATTTTCTTCTGTATGACTGGTATGACTTTGCTCGGTTTTGAATTATTAAAAAGAAGTGTCTGTGATGTTAAGTAAGGCTGAGAGTTGCAAAGAAAATGAATCCCATTTATTGTTTTTGTTTGTTGGTTTGGTTTTATCTACCATTATCAGAGAGTCAGTTTTAAACATATTCTCCAAATTATCAAAATTCCCTATTGACTTGGCACCTAAACTGATAAAAAGAACATAAAAGCAGACCACTGATAGGATTCAAGTCTTCTTGCAATCATTAGATTTTTTTTTTTTTTTTCTAGAACTGGAGGTCTAATTCAGAATTATTTCTTCCTTGTGTGGGGGTAGGAGGCCGGTAACAAAAAAAGTTTTCATCACATGGTTTTGTCTTTAGATATAAGCTTCAATTTTTCTCTCACCTAAGAAACAATATCTCAGACAAAACCAAAAGGAAAACCTTTTTAAGAGAATGTGAGAGCATCTCTCTGCTGGACCATTCGATTTGGCCCATGATGGAATTGTATCATAGAAAAATTGAATAGCTTCAGATGTTATGAAATTGGGTCATCTCCCACCATTGTGATTGATCAGAGACTACACGAAATCCAGGAGAGTGGGAAAACCCAGGGAAACTGCTGCAGAGCTTAGGTACATTTTGGGGGGTATTTGATTCAACAATAGATCAAACAGATATTCTTCTTTAGTTTGAAAAGAGAAGAAATTTAGTTTATTTTCCAGGCTAAGAATAAAAAATAAAACCAACAAACTGAACCCACTGCACTTGAGTTGATTCTGACTCATAGAGATCCTGTAGGACAGAGTAGAACTGCCCCATAGGGTTCCCAAGGCTGTAAATCTTTACAGAAGTGGACTGCCATGTCTGTCTCCTGTAGAGTGGGTTTGAACGGCTGATCTTTTGGTTAGCAGCCGAACGCTTAACCACTGCACCGGAAGAACAGTGAGATGAGTAGCATTATACATTTTTCCTTTTTATATGTTTTTATGATTTTAAAACTCATTGGGAAAATTTTGGTTTAAAATCAGGAAAAGTATGTGTCAGGGTTATGTCCTTTCACCACACATATTCAGTCTCTGTGATGAGCAAATAATCCAAGAAGCTGGACTAAATAGAGAAGAACAGGGCATCAGGATTGGAGGAAGACTCATTAACAACCTGCATTATGCAGAGGACACAACTTTGCTTGCTGAAAGTGAAGATGACTTGAAGCACTTACTGATGAAGATCAAAGACCACAGCCTTCAGTATGGATTACACCTCAACATTAAAGAAAACAAAAATCCTCACAACTGGACCAATAAGCAACATCATGATAAATGGAGAAAAGATTGAAGTTGTAAAGGATTTCGTTTTAACTTGGATCCACAATCAATGCTCATGGAAGCAGCAATCAAGAAATCAAACAACATATTGCATTGGGCAAGTCTGCTGCAAAAGACCTCTTTAAAGTGTTAAAAAGCAAAGATATCACGTTAAGAACTAAAGTGCGCCTGACCCAAGCCGTGGTATTTTCAATTGCCTCATATGCATGTGAAAGCTGGACAGTGAATAAGGAAGACGGAAGGAGAATCGATGCCTTTGAATTATGGTGTTGGTGAAGAATATTGACTATACCATGGACTGTTAGAAGAATGAATAAATTTGTCTTGGAAGAAGTACAGCCAGAATGCTCCTTATAAGGAGGATGAGGAGACTTTGTCTTATGTACTTTTGACATGTTATTAGGAGGAATCATTCCCTGAAGAAGGACATCATGCTTGGTAAAGCAGAGGATCAACAAAGAAGAGGAAGACCCTCAACATGATGGATTGACACAGTAGCTGCAACAATGGGCTCCAACATAGCAATGATTGTAATGATGGCGTAGGACCAGGTAGTGTTTCGTTCTGTTGTACATAGGATCGCTATGAGTTGGAACTGACTCAATGGCACCTAACAATATCAACAACATAGTATGTTAGAAAGTGATACAAAAAAAAAAAAGTTTTCCGTCTAGTCCATTCGAACTCATAGTGACCCTATAGGACAGAGTAGAACTGCATCATAGGGTTTCCAAGGAGTGGCTGGTGGATTCGAGCTGCCGACCATTTGTTTAGCAGTTGCGCTCTTAAACACTGTGCCACGAGGGCTCCTAGAAGGTGATAAGAGCTATAAAAAATAAAGTGAGGTCTTTACATTGCACACAATTTCAGAGGGCACCATTCAGAGTATGTTTTATGAGAATCTTATCCCCTGGAGCTATGCAACAGGAAGGAGGGGCTGTTGAGTTGCTTGAGAAGGTGGCATGAAAGACTTGGAACCCAATCAGTGCTACTTAAATGGATAGTGTTCTCGGCAGTGAAGACAGCCAATAGAAAGGGGTAAGAATGATTGGCATGCTTGAGGACTAGCAAGGAGGCAGGTGTGGCTGGATGAAAGTGAGTGTTACAGGGAGATTAGCAGGAGCTAAAGTCTGAGAAGTCACTGAGAGTCTTATGCAGTGAATGAGTTATGAATAGAGAAATGACATGATCTGACTTAGATTTTTTAAAAGAATAGACTATGGGCATGGAGTGGGCAGGAGTGGAATCCAGGAGACTTATTTAGAAGCTAATGCAGTGATTTCGATGAAAAAAATGATGGTGGTTCAGACTGGGATTGTAGCAGTGTTAGGTAGTGTTAAGATTCTGGATTTATTTTGGATAAAGGGTCAATTAAATTCCTTGGCATGTAGCATATGAAATAAAAGGGAATGGAAAGAAAGGATAAAAAAATGACTTCAAGTTTTTGGCACTGTTAACATGGGGATATATCTGTTTAGTACTGTTTTATAGATTTATATGTATATGTGTTTATGTATACAAAATATTTTGAGGTTGTAATTCTATACCATCTGCTAGTGCCTGCATTTTTTTCACTTAATGTAACTTATATATCATGAAATGAGGATATCTATATTCTTGCATATTATCTGAGAATATGATTTTTAAAACAAAAGTTATATAGCATTCTACAAATCAGACCTACCAAATACACAGAATTGGGATGGGTCTTTCCTATAGAAGTCTTTCAAGAAGGCATTTGTTTGCATTTGCCTTGCTTTTATCATACTACTTCAGAACTATTGTTATTTGGGAGATTTGCCCCAAAGGATTTACTCTCTGAATTTAGGGAAGAGGCCAGGAGTCAGGTGGCCAGAGTACTGTTCTTTGTCCAGCAGGGTGCCGTGTTCTAAACTAGATGCAACCCTGATCCTCCTCCTATGTTGACTGGGCTATTCTCACCTAACGTAGGGCTAGGCAGACCGTTCATCATGGTCTCCAGTGATACTGGTGGATCCAGATATGCCTCTACCACCATCATCCTTGCACAGACGGTGGGTGCTACCAGGTTATACTAGAAATTCTTGCATTGAGATCCCAGATAGGTTGCTCCCTCACATGCCTGCCCCTGTGATCTGGTTGTAGGACACAGACAATAAACAAATACATACTGTGTCAGGTAGTTCTAAGCACCATAAAGAAGTGTAAAGTGGGGGTAAGGAGATAAATAATGTAGTGAAGGTGTTATGTTTTATACAATAACCAGGAGGAACCTCTTTAATAAGGTGGCATTTGAGCAGTGGTCCTATGGGAAGTCAGGAAATAAGTTATGTGGTTATTTGAAGAAAGCTTGTTTTACACTTAGGAAAGAAAAAGTGTAAAGGCTCCAATGTGAGGATAAGCTAGACTAATGGAGGAACAGCAAGGAGGCCATTGTGGCTGTAACAGTGAGCAGGAGGAGCATGGTAGGAGATGAGGAAGAAGGTGGTCAGATCATGCTGGGCTTTGAATACTCCATTGCCTGCCATTCTACCATTATTGCTTCATTTGTGTAGATCTCAAAGATGTTTATATCTTCCAGAGTTCCCTTTTAGGATAGAAATTCTCCCAAGGAAAGGCAAGAGTTTAAGCTCCATATCACTGTAATGGTAATTTTCGGTTAACTTCTTGAAAAATTTGATTCAGAATAGGTGTCTAGGTTTTGAATTAAGGAGGGCAAAGTTATCAGGGAAAAGAGTGTGATAAAGTAGGTGGGAGGGTAACAAAACAAGTTTGTTTGATATTGGACACGATGATGTTTTGCCTACTCAAATGAGCTCATCTTTAATTCCCACTTTTTTCTTTCCTTGTGAGCTCTGATTATAGTCTACAGTTCATGCTCCTTTCTTCATATAACATATGAAATTAAAAGAAGAATATGCAGCCATATGATGTGAGAAAGTGGTTTTTTTCTCCCAGGCTCAGGAGGTGAACCTTGTGTTGTCTTAGCCAATCATGATAGTTCCATTTCTGTCTATAGTGATTGGCTTGGAAAATTGAAGGCAACCAATTATGTCTAATGAAACAATGAAACGTGAGGGGAACTCTGCTGTGTGTGTGTGTGTGTGTGTGTGTGTGTGTAGGGGGGCTTCTAGTAAAGATGTCTTAAATCTTTTGAAGATACAAGAGGAAAAGTTAACTACCTCCAGATGTTGGTGGATGAAGATATCATGGCTGAAATTATTGTTAACCGTCTTGTGACTAGGAGTGCCGGTATCAACAATTACCTTGGCACCTCATCTATTGAGAGATATTTGTCTTTTGCTGCAGAAGGGAGCCCCAGAATCAACACCAATGAGGGGAAAACCCTAAAACTCATACAAAGGCATATATACATAACTGTTTGCTGTGGAGTTGATACTGACTCATGGTGACCCCATGTGTGTCAGAGTAGAACTTTGCTCCATAGAATTTTCAGTGGCTGACTTTTCAGAGGTAGATTGCCATGACTTACTTCTGATACATCTCTGGGTAGACTGAAACTCCAACCTTTTAGTTAGCAGCAGAGTGTGTTAACCATTTGAACTACCAGGGACTCTCACGTATGTGTGTTTGTGTGCATGTGTATACATATACATATTTTTGTATATATCTACACACACATGTATACATATGTAAAGATTTAAGTTGTAGTCTATTTATAATAACAAGTATAAGAAACAACCTATATATCTATCAGTAGCAAATCATAAAATAATACATTAAAATATTATGTACCAATTACATGGTGTTTTCTGTGAAAATGCTCACAATATGTTATCTGAGGAAAGAAGTACACAAAAATATAAATGATGTTTTTATCTGAATTTCATATATATGGAGAAGAGAGAAAGAGAAAGACAGAGAGAAATATATTCATATATTCATGGGAGAAAACAAAAAAGCAAATAGACTAAATAATAATAGCAATTACCTCTGGGTGATGTGATCATGTGTTGAATTTTGGTGTTTGTTTTTATATGATTTCGCATTTCAACATGTTACAGTGAAAACGTAGCGCTTTTATAGTCAAGTTAAAAGTGATTAGTTTTGCAAAAATAAATAAATGAAAAATGCCCTATACACCTTCCCTAATACAGCTTTTAAAGTCTTGGAGTCTTTTCCATGGAACTGAGAGGCACTAGGACTTTCAATCAACCTTTGTCTCAATCCATCTCTGGCCTCAGTTTGAATACTTCACGTAACTCAGAGGTCTGGGCACCAGTGTTTTAGAATGAACGTTCTCCACAGTCTACGCAGTCCTCTGCATTTCTCTATCTCATGGAGCCAACAGACTAGCCCTGCAGTGAATGTGAGGCTGTCAGCTGAAGGCTGGGTGGTTCTCTTCTGTGGCATCTTGCCCTTAATTTCATGAACCATGTCGGCATAACACAGTAGACTCTGGCCCTCCTCCTAGGTCGTGGCAGTATCCACTGATGACCTATGCTCAACAAGGATGGCAGTGATGGGTTCTATTGCCTAAATCTTTTTTCCATCCCAAGGGCCAAGGCAGTGTGAGACTTAAGCATGCAGTTGGCATCACCAAGATTGATCATCGTACAAATTAGGATTCTAGTCAGCTGAGTCATGCAGAGGCTTGGGACCTCTAAGCTCATTTATGGGGACCTGCAGAGGCTAAAATGAGGCAGAATCTGGACTTTTTCACTAGTTAGGAGACTCTGGGAATGACTCCTGAGTGACTGGTAAGATACAATATATGGCGCTAAAATATTTAATGTTTCAGAATCCACTAAGGCACAGTCTTACTTCTCCTCACAATTTCCTGTCATAAACACAGCATATAACTTGTCAGTCTATACTGACAGATTGGGGCAGGGCACCCTTGGTGGATTGCTTATCTGCTGCATGATAGGAAAGAAAATGGGGTGGTGGAGGATCAGGTATACATTTCAGTGAATAGTCTGCCAGTGTGACTGTCAGTGTGGTGATGTCCCATATTGTCAGAACTTGGGCTCCCTGAAAAGCAGAGCCTGAGGCAAGGACTTGGGTGTAGGTAGTTTATTTTGTAGGTGATTTCCTGAAGCAGGAATGGGGGAGTGGAGAGAATGAGTCAACGAAGAAGGAAAATCCAACATAATGGTGTTATCAAGGTCATTGCTATGTTAAGGGGGCTCAGTCTCATCAAGGCTTTCTGAGAAGATCCAGATGGACTTCCAGAATTGCCTGCCCGCAGGCTAGGAGGCAGAAACATTTCTCTACCAGCTCCTGCCCGCCACTGGTGTAGTGCTGCCTTGGCGCAGTAACCTCATGCTTGTGGGCTGGTTGGCCGGCAGTCCTGCCACCTCTGGTAGCACACTGTGGGAGAAGAAGGTCCTGGTGCAGAAAGAGGAGAGCTCTGTGGAAGTTGCTTGAGGTGGGACATTCTCTGTAAGGTGAATCTGTGCTGGCATGGAATTGCCCTTCAGAGCTGTGAATGAATCAGAGGTGGCCAGGGGGACGTGATGTGAGCCACCTGGGGTTTTGTCCAGATATTGTGTGTGCCTTTAAAAAAAACAAAAACAAAAAAAATTTACTCGGAGCCCTTAGAAATAGCATTTTTGGCTCAGGGCTTGAGACTAATTGGGCTTGGCCTATATAGTCTGTATTTTAGTTTATTTATTGAGTTCCTATTACGTTCCTAAGTGCTAGGGATACAGAAAGGGATAGGATACCTTTTAAGATTCCAGTTTGGCGCAGGAGATAAGTTCATTTCAATTAAATGTGTTGCCTCCTTGAATGGTATCCCTAATGAGGTGTCCTGGGGGAAGCCATCCTTGTTCCTGACTGAGGATTTAGGGTTGGGGGGACTCTCTAGAGGATGTAAGAGTTTAGACACACTACACAAACACACACACACACACTTCTGCATACCTAAATCTACATGTACGCTTATGTGTGTGCACACGTGTATGTGTATGTATACCCAAACCAAATCTGTTGTTGTCGAATCGATTCCAACTCATAGCAAGGCTGTAGGACAGAATAGAACAGTCCTGTAAGGTTTTTAAGGAGCTACTGGTGGATTCGAACTGCCATGCTCTTAGCCACTGTGCCACCAGGGCTCCATGTGTATATATACATACATACATGTGCACATGTATGTATGTATATACATATATATATGCGTGTGTATATGTATATGCACATTCCTTTGGAAGGATAATGGCTGCCCGCTTCATGTAAATTATTTATCCTTTTTGTAAAAGTTTAAATTTAGAAGTATTTTAAGATTTATGGAGTGCAAAGACTAGTTTTAGTGAACATGTGTTTTCATATTTCTGCTTTGCATATTTTTATACACCTTATTTTCTAGTTGTTATTTATGTTCATTACAAAAATAAAAAGCATCCGTGAAGCTTATTCCTAGGTTAGAATTTCTATTCGATGGAAGAAAGCCTTTCCACCTGCCACTAAAATGCAGCCATTTCTGGAGTAGAATGCACCCAGCTGTTCCCCAGTCTCCAGAGGCATGCTAGGCAGTTCAGGACTGAGAATGAGGCACCGTATCCCAGGCAGATGAAACTAGTGGGGAAATTTCAAGTTGACAGAATGCAATTACCCAAATTGAAATTAAGCCAGGGGCATATTAGGAGGCCCTTCCCATCTGCTGGGGAAAGGATCACCAGAAATTTAATGAGGGCAAGTGGTCGGGACCTTAGCTCTAGGAGTCATTTAAAGGCAGACACTCAAAAAAAAAAAAAAAAAAAACCTAAAGGAAAGCCATACCTGGCATAAAAATCATGTCCCTTCCCTGGAAAATAAATAACGTTAAGGCCTTGAGAAGCTCAGCCCCTTCCTGCTCCGGGAAGAAAGCAATGTTTATGGATGGTGAGGTTAAATATTTCCACATCAGCTCCTCTTAGCAAGGACATGGTATAATGGACAATTGGTTATACCGGAACTGACAAAAAGAGATTTCCCAAACCAAACATACTGAATCTAGTACATTTATCGCTGGTCATAATGGATAGATCCTTCCATTACTAGCCTGTGGAACGGCCTCATACAATTTTTCTAGGGGCCGTGACACAGCAATGTTTCTTTACCAAGAAAATAAACTAATTTTTAGAATTTGCAGAGGGAAGAAAAAAAAGCTGGGGATGTACATCAGGCTTCTGCAACTACTGTCTGACAGTTTCACAGCAGAACCATAGAGCCCACAGGTCCATTTTTTGTACCAGGAATCCCCTGCCTGTTTCCCCTGCTCCTGGTAACATGGGTCTCTTTCTCCTTGAAAGGTGACTTTTAGTGAGGGATAGAAGAATCTATGTTAGTCTCCATACCAGTATAAACCAAACACTGGCACAAACTTTCCACAATCAGAGGGAGAGAAAGGAATAGAGAGAGACAAGAGGAATGATGCATCTCACAGCAGATCATGGTTTGGGGAGCTGGTCACAATGAGCAGACAGACTGCCTTCTCTGTGTTCCTGCCAGTAATGTATTCTTGTAGACTGAGAACTTAGCCGTTCCAGCTTGAGGAAGGGATATTGAAGAGGCATTTCTGGGCCAGATGTCTCCTTTTCCAACTGCTGATTTCTGGAAGATGTGCTTTCCCCAGGGTTCCCACGGCCACTCCCCAAAGGAAAGTACCAGGGAGTCTTCTCCCTACCCTCTCTGCATGGCGATATTTGCTGTTAACGTCAATCATCCTGGAAAGCTCTCACTTCTTTTCCCAGTGGGATGTAGAGATAAAGGAAGAGAAATGAGCATGTGGGGAGTCTTCTTCAGCACTTAAGTTTTTGGGAGGTGGTTCACTTTTAGCTCTCCTTGCTTGCCAAGAGGCAGCATGCTGGGGAATTTGAGAGAATGGCCAGGGCCAGAGGGGGTGAGACAAGGTGGACTGTCAATTTTAATGCAGCTGCTTCTAGTGGGAGGGAAGAAGCAGCAGGAAGCCACCTCCATGCTGGGTCACTTTGCAGTATTTCTGTCACCCCCAGCACGTGTATAATACCTTTGATCACCATTGTGTCACTGTGGCAGGTAAGGAAATCCTGGTTGGGTAGTGGTTAAGAGCTACAGCTGCTGCTAACCAAAAGACTGGTAGTTTGAATCCACCAGGCACTCCTTGGAAACTCTGTGGGACAGTTCTACTCTGTCCTAAAGGGTCACTATGAGTCAGAATCGACTCAATGGCAATGGATTTTTTTTTGGTGGCGGGTAAGGTGGGAGACCATGGGTCGAAAAATCACAGGGGCTTTGCACTGATTTCTCCACCACACTGTACTGAAAAATCTCCAAAATGAAGCTCAGGCCAACCAATGGCCCATACTGGCCATAAGTGGATATTGGTTTTAACTCTGAAGAGGTGTAAGCCCTCACTCTTACTTGCTGAGAGAGAGGTTTGTCATACTCTTACTAATTGGTCAGGACAGGTTTCTTAACCTCTGTGTTTTGGTTTCTTTCTTGGTAATGTGTGAGTAACAAAGTTTTTCTTTCCCAGAGGAATGTAGAGATCATATTGACCAGTTCATGTTGACCAGAGCTCTGCAAATGTTAGAAATTTGGCATTATTATTTAGAGGTTTAGCTGGTACTAATTACCTGCTAGTTTTACTAGCCCTATATAACAAGCTACCTTCTGCACATTTTATGTGGAAACAGATTTTCTGAAAGGAGAAGAGTTGTTGGAACAGGGAATGAAATAGGCGCCAAGTTTTATTTCCTACGAAATAATCCTCCTCAAGGTGGGTAAACTTTTAGTAGTTAAATTGAGAAAATTAAGGATTCTACACTGCAAGAACAAATCTCCGCGTGACAATTATTTGTCTGTGTTCTTAGCATTTACGAGTCTCAGTAAATAGTACATTTATGTTCCTCCCATTACCTTCGGCCATAAACTTCCTTAAAGGAAAGCGAATGAGTATGTTTCCCAACTGTGTAATGAGCATCAACATTCGGAATACCCAAAACCCCCTGGTGGGGTGGGAGGTGCATCTAGACGGGCAGCCATTGAACCTGTTTCTTCCAGGCACTGGCACAAGTATCAGGCTGACCATACGGCCCCGATTTAGTGCCATTCATGGAGATGTAATTTCTAGAAAGCAAATGGTAATTTGTGGGACTATTTTTGGAGTCGGGCCTCCCAGCGAGTGCACAGCTGGTGAGAATGGCTGGGAATCACACAAAGTCCCTGGTTCAAGTGTGTTACTGTCATGCTTTTGGTGGGTGTGGCCCTCGTCTCCACCCTCTGGGGGCTTTCAATGTACCCCTGTCCCCAAAAAGACACCAGTCTCATCTTACTTCAGCAACAATTGCATCCTAACGTAGTAGAATACTGCTATGGGAAATGACCTTAAATGACCTCATTAAAGCCTGCATTTTACAAAGGAAGTAACTGAGGCTCCAGCTAGGAATCCACCTGCCCAAAGTCAGTGACTTGCAGCCAGGAGACCCCACCCACATCTTCAGACTTTGGGTTTGATGCTCTGAAATGTCTTCCTTGGGGTCAGGAAGGCAGCGCAGGGTGGAGAAGAAGGAAAAGAAAAAAGAGAGAGAATGTGTTCAGAAAACAAGAAAAGCAAATGAAGGGAACGAAATGTTTCCTTTGTAGCTCATCTGGGTTCCATGACTCTTTGTATTGCAATCAGAAAACAAACCAATACATGTTCTCACCACCAGAACTATGCAAATGGAAATCAAGGAAAATAAGACAACTTTTCATTTTCTGGAGTAGCACTTCTCACATTTTTTGTGGTAAAAAGATGGTTTTTGCTTTTTGTTTTTAAATAATTGATTCCAACTGATATTTGGTAAAAATAGAGGAAAAATGACAAGAAAAATGAAATGAAAAAAAGCAGACATGAAATGCAAGCCCAAACTTTTATTACTTGGAGACAAAAAGACACAAAATTCTTCTGACATGTTGTTGTGAAGTTGCTGGACACTTATCCTCCATCCCTGTCCTCGCGGGCCCTGGACACACAGAGTCTGACCCCCAGCAGCACACGTCTGTGGACCCCACTTTGAGTAACCCTGCCCCTGATCCTTTTTTATATCTCTTTTTCTCTTGTGTTTTGCACATTTGTTTGATCCCCCTATATTGGACCTTCCTGCTATCAGAGATAGGACTCTCAGTATCTGTCATTCTTGACAGTCACTTTATTGTGCTGAATAACAATTTAGGTAAAAATTTAAATTCTCCCTCATGCTAAAAAGAAGCCAGTTTCAAAATGCAGGAAAAATGAAGCTTCTAGAACACCGTATGCCTTCATACTCGGTACACGACTAGGGTTTAATTCTCTAAAAGGGGACTTAATGTTGGCACGTTTTTGGTTTACCCAGGGTCTTAGTTATCCAGTGCTGCTATAACAGAAATACCACAAGTGGATGACTTTAACAAACAGATATTTATTCTCTCACAGTCTAGGAGACTGGAAGTCTGAATTTAGAGCTCCCGCTCCAGGGGAAGGTTTTTTCTCTCTGTCGACTCTGAGGGAAGGTCCTTGTCATCAGTCTTCCCCTGTCAAGGAGCTTCTCAGTGCAGGGACCCCTGGTCTAAAGGATGTGCTATTTTCCTGGCTCTTGTTTCTTGGTGGTATGAGGTCCCCATGTCTCTCTGCTTGCTTTTCTCTTTTATATCTCAAAAGAGATTGGTTTCCAATACAATCTAATCTTGTAGATTGAGTCCTGCCTCATTAATATAGCTGCCCACTAATCCCACCTCATTAACATCACAGAGATAGGATTGACGACATACAGGAAAATCACATCAGATGACAAAATGGTGGATAATCACACAATACTGGTAATCATGGACTAGCCAAGTTGACATATATTTTGGGGGGACACTGTTCAATCCATGACACCCAGTGAGAGAGTAAAGAGGTTTGAAAATGTTAACTAATGCCAGTTATCATTACGTCTGGGCTCTGCTAAATCTTCTCTGTTCTCTGGAAGGCCTGTGAACTCACTCAGTGCGTCAATGAGGAGTGGAGTTGCCAGATACGTTGTTGCTGTGTGCCATCGAGTCGATTCAGACTCATAGCGACCCTATAGGACAGAGTAGAACTGCCCCATAGGGTTTCCAAGGAGTGGCTGGTGAATTTGAACTGCCAACCTTTTGGTTAGCAGCCTGAGCTCTTAACCACTTCGCCACCAGATTTAGCAAATAAAAATATAGCATGCCCAACTAAATCTGAATTTCAAACCATGAATAATTTTTTTTATTATAAGACTGTCCCAAGTATTACACAGATCATACCATATGCAATATCTGGGACATGCTTATACTAAAAATGTATTCATCATTTATCTAAAATTCAAATTTAGCCAGGTATTCTGTATTTTATCTGGAACTTCCTATTAAGAGCCTTTCAGCCTATACTTCTGCAACTCTGGATTTTTTCTAAGGAGAACCAGCAGCTCAGCTGCATCAAATCTAGCCACATCGACCCAACTTGTATAGCTAATGGCAGTTGGAAGCTGAAGTCAATAAAAAGGGATGGTATTCCTTTGAGAAAAATGTGTTTCCCATGTGACAGAGCACGTACTCATCTTTCGCTATTTTGAGACTTTCTGTTTGTATCCAGTGTGCTGGTCCACTAAAGGCCCAAATGATGGCAGAATGTGTGTTTGTAAGGAAACAAAAGTCAAATCGATTTTTACGGATGGTGACCCCCTCCCTGTGTGTCAGAGTAGAACTGGGATCCATAGTGTCTTTAGTAGCTGATTTTTCAGAAGTAGATTGCCAGGGTTTTCTTCCAAGGTGCCTCTGGGTGGACTTGAACCTCCAACCTTTCAGTTAGCAGCCAAGTAATTTAACTATTTCTGTCACCTAGCTTGTGAGAAGGGCCACGAGAATTTGCCAGCTGCATCCAGACAGTTGGCTCAATGGAAAGCCAAATAATGGAATTCTGTCTGTGGAGATTTAGTGACGGGAAGGCATAGTGATAGACTGAAAAAAAAAAAAAATCCTATTCCTACAGCACGTTGTGGTTGCAGCAATGGGCTCAAGCATAACGATGGTTGTGAGATAGCACATTCTGTTGTGTGTGGGTTTGCTATGGGTCGGAACTGACTCGATAGTGCCTAACAACAACGTAGCACATTGTAAACAAGCTGTGAGAGATACACCAATATTTTTAAAAAGAAGTTTAGTGAGAAACTTAGAAGTATGAAGACATAATTAGTTGATGTAAAAAAAAAAACAGTTTTTGATGATTATCAGTGTTTATTTTAATTCTTTTAAAGGCATGCTTTTTTTTTTTTTTTTTTTTGCTATGGATAGCTTTGTTCTTTTCATTAAATGAGAAAATTTTCTTTCAGTCTTAAATGAAAGTTTTGACATTATTTTGATGTAGAGTTAATGCTCCCAGACTTTAAAGAAAGAGTTAGACTTTTCATAAATCAATGCCTGTTACAGGTAGGATTACACATTTAATTTATTTTGATGTTATCACCTCTGGTCTTCTTAAAGTTTCCTCTCAGCTAAAGTACTTATGATGTACACTTATCTACTTATGATATAATATAATATAGTATAATATAAAATACAACATAACAGACATTAAAAAATGATTTATTTTACATAATGCAATGCATGCTCATTTTAAGATAAATTGGAAAATGCCAAAATTGGAAAATGCCAAAAAATCACCAATAACCCTGCCACAGAGGAAAAATTGCACTGTTAACATTTTCATATAGTTCTTCCATTCTCTTTTGTGTTCTTATTTCATAGTTGGAAACATACTGCATATACAGTGTTGTATTCTGATTTTTTTTCCATTAGCTATTCAACTTAAGCACTTCCCATATTGTTAAAATGTTTTCTAAGTATCATTTTAGTGGTTGAATTATAGTCCATTTTGTGATTTATTTGACCCACCTGTTAGAGTTGGTCATTTCAGTTTCTACAATTATTTAATCTTAAAATGCTAATTTGATTATCTATTTAAGATAAATTCCTGCAACTGAAACTACTAGGTAAAAAAGGATGAGGATTTGTAGGACCACACTTTTTTTTTTTCTTTCTTTCTTTTTTGTTGTACTTTAGGTGAAGGTTTACAGAACCAATAGTTTCTCATTAAACAGTCAGTACACATATTGTTTTATGACATTGGTTAACAACCCCACAACATGTCAACCCTCTCCCTTCTTGACTTTTTTTTTTTGTGAAAATATACATAGCCAAAGATACACCATTTCAAAAATTTCTACATGCACAGTTCGGTGACATCAATTACGTTCTTCCAGTTGTGCTGCTATTCTCACTTTAGATGAAGGTTTACAGAACAAAATTGTTTCTCATTAAACAGTTAGTACACATGTTGTCCTATGACAATGGTTAACAACCCTGCTATGTGTCAGCACTGTCCTTACTCAACCTTGGGTTCCCTATCACCAGCTTTCCTGTCCTTGTCCCTGGACTGCTGTGCCTCATTAGTCCCATTTTGTTTTATGGGGCTGGCCAAACCCTGACTGAATGGTGAACCTCGGAAGTGACTTCACCACTGAACTGAAAGGGTGTCTGAGGGCCATAGTCTCAGGGTTTCTCCAGTCTCTTTCAGGCCAGTAAATCTGGTCTTTTTTGTCTGCGTTAGAATTTTGTTCTACATCCTTCTCCAGCTCTGCGCAGAACCCTCTGTTGTGATCCCGGTCAGAGCAGTCCGCGGTGGCAGCAGGGCACCGTCTAGCTTTACTGGACTCAGTCTGTGGAGGCCTTGGTAGCTGTAGTCCATTCGTCCTTTGGACTAATCTTTTCCGTGTATCCTGTTCTCTTCATTCTCCCTTGAGGACCACACTTTTTTTAACTGTATTAAAAAGCATAGACATTTACTAGGAATGTATAAAGGTGCCCGTTACACTGGACCTCCATAGCTACCCCTATTACCTTTCATTTCATTAACCTGTCATGCAAATAGAGTTTATACTATATGATGGAACATGCTTATTCTTTCCAGTTTTCTCTGTGTTCAATACCATGTGTCTCTTTGAAGGTAAAACTGACTTACCTTATTTTTCCACAAATAACACGTGTTATACAGTTTTTACCAAAAGCCCAACTTTCTCATGCATTATTTTCATAATCGTTATATGTGTAGGCATGTTACATGTGTGTTTTATCTGTGAAAAAATACAGTGTTTAGAACTTTTATTTATATTATTACTTTTTCATTTTAAACACAGAAGATTATCTCATCCAATTTTATAATAAAGCATTTAAGGCCTCCATCAAATGATGCTGAGGAAAAAAACCTGGGTTTGGGTCCATACAGTCCTGAATCAGGAATATTCCTCTACCAATATATAAGTGGATAAACTTGGATAGTGTACTTCCCTCTCCCACTCACTATTATCAACTGTAAAGTATGAAAAATCATATTCATATCCCATGTGCTTATGAGTTTTAACTAAGAAAACATTTATAATCTAATTCAGTGTCTGGAGTCTCTGCATGGTGCAAATGGTTAATGTGCTTGGCTGCTAACCTAAGGGTTAGAGGTTAGAGTCTACCCAGAGGCACCTCGGAAGAAAGGCCTGGTGATTTCCTTCTGAAAAATCAGCCACTGAAAACCCAAGGGAGCACAGTTCTGCTCTGACATGCATGGGATCGCCATGAGTCAGAATCAGTTTGATGACAGCTGGTTAACTGGTTTAGTACAACGTCTAGTAAGTAGTAGGCTAACCTATATTTTAGTTCATTTCCTCCGCCACTGTCTTTCTTTTTTCCCTGGTCAACCCCATACCCCATCACCTCCCCTCAATAGTCAATGCAGAAAAACCTTTCCTCCTCCTGAATGTTCAGTATTTTAGCAGTTTTCCTCCCGGAAAATCTAGCATACTTTTTAACTTTTGGGCATATGTCTCATTTCCCTTTCTATTATTTCCCTAAGTCTAGCATATTGACCACTGATAAATAAATGAGATGATTTTAGATGGAACAGTTTATTCATTCATTTATTCAACAGACATTTATTATGTGTATATTAAATCCCAAGGACTGATCTAAATGTTGGGGATATAGCCATGGACATGACAGATAACTTCTCTGCTTTTATGGTATTTAGATATTGATGGAGATATACTCAAACAAGGAAACCATATACAGTATAATAGAAACCATATATAATAATAATAATTTGTTTTAATTATAAAAAATATAATAACAATAGTCAAACTGTAAGTTATATTGTATTAGGGTAGGCTAAGTAATATTGTATCTGGTGGCTGTGGTAAGTCACCAGATCTCAACAGCTTAATGTTACAAAGGTTTGTTTCTTACTCATGGTAAGTCAATGGCTGGTCCAGGCAGCTGTCCAAGGCAGCTGTCTGCAGCCTTCCAAGATGCTTCCTTTTATGGTTCCTCCACATCAGCTCATACTTCCACCAGAGAAGAATGGTCAAGAGAATCAAACATTAGAAGTTAAAAGATTGTAAGCGTGCCACTTCTGCTTTACATTTTATTGACCATAGCATGTCACGTGGCCATGCCTACTTCTGACAGAATGAGGAAGCATGAGTGTTAGTAATACTTAGTGGTAGATGACAACTATGCCTATCACAAATATTAAGTGCTATGAAAAATGTATATATAGAGAATATGGTGTGTATTTTTTACAAAGATAATAGAAGCAAAATCAACAAGAGATTTCTTGCAGATTATTTCTTAGGATTATGTTAAAATATGCCTTCCCAGAAAAAAACAAAGAACAAGTCAAGTTAAAATTATTAATAACTATTGTTTCAGTTGGAGGATCCCCGGTAGTGCAGTGGTGAAGAGCTCGGCTGCTACCCAAAAGAATGGCGGCTTGAATCCACCAGGTGCTCCTTGGAAACCCTATGGGGCAGTTCTACCCTGTCCTATAGGGTCACTATGAGTCGGAATTGACTTGACAGCAATGGGTTTGGTTTGGGTTTCAGTTGGTACTCAGATATGGGTAACAGCATGAAGGTGTTTGATGAATGGCTGAAGTTTGGTAAATACTGAGTTTTTAAATCTACTTGAAGACAAGTCAACAATACTTACATTGGTGTCCTCAGTTATCTTGGCACACAGTAGGTGCTCAATGAAATTTTGTTGAATAGTGTTCGTTGTTTTAAATTATTCTTTCTTTTCTTCTTGATTAACTGTCTCAGATTATATTTTTTTATTGTAATTTTATCCTGAGGCTTGAGATTTTCTTTCAAAGGTCCAATTTAATTGTCTTTATCTATATTAAATTTTGTACGTTCAATTAAAGTTTAAATTTGGAACACACACGCTTACATCGCTTGTTGTTTCTTTCTCCAAATTTGTCTCAAGTGTTTTCCTGAACCAGGAGTGAGTTTTTAGTAGGAGAAAAGAAAGTTATAACACTAACTTAATGTTGAAATTTGTGATCTACCATCTTGTCTTTGTAAAACAAATTTTATTACAAACAACTTTTATATTTAACCCCTTTGGCAAACCGTTATGTTAGAAAGGGATTTCACACATTTGAATAAAGAAGGCATAAGATGCTGTGTCTGTTTGTTTGTTTTTGATTTTATTCATGATCACAGATGTCCCTCTTGAAGATAGAATACTATACTTGCTTTTGAAGATAGAGTTATGTTTTCTATTTATGTATCTACTGTTCTTTACTTTTAACTACCGTTATCTGTTGTGGTGGAGTCAATTCCTACTCATTGCTACCCTGTGTGATAGGGTAGAACTGCTCCATATGTTTTCTTGGCTATAATCTTTATGGAAGCAGATCACCAGGACTTGTTTCCATGGAGCCAATGGATGGGTTTGAACCACTAACCTTTAGGTTAGTAGCCAATCACAAACTGCTTGCGTCACCGGAGGACTTTCTTTTGACTAAGTATAGTTTAAAATATACATTACCAAAAAAGAGAACTATTCTCTGAGTGGACAGTCAGGGGTGGGCCAGAAGAGAGTCTCCATTTCTCTACAATTTGACCCTTACATCAGTACTGTCACTCCCCCACATCTGGGTGGCATATCTGGACCACTGTCTCAATCCCATTAGCCAAGAACTTGTCTTCACCAAGTACCTCTCCAGCCTGAACTGTGATTCATGTGAAAATCTGTGAGAGTCCATACCCTTTGATGCAGTTTACTGCTCTTGGATTTGAACAAAAATTGGTGGTTAGTTGGTAAATGGGACACAGCTGGCTTTTGATTTAGAGCGTAACTTAAAACTAGTTACCTCCTACCTTAACTTGATCATTTAAATGGACGGCACTGTTGCTCCAACAGAGCAGAAATGATATAAAAACTATTTCTGACATGAGTATCTGGACTTTCGAATCGCCATGACTACTGGTATCTCTGAGGGAAAAATAAGATAAATAAAAACGGAGGCTTTAGGATTCTCAGAAGTGGTAAGCCCTCTTTGCATTACTTAAGTAAAGCTTTAAATGTGCAATGAGTGTTAGGCTAATGACAGTTGGTGCCCAGAACATAACAATAATCCAATGAACTAGAATAGCATTTTGGAAAGTGGCAATTTGTGTAGAAATTGCTGATAGCACCAACCCATGCTGAGAACTTTACATTTAAGTGAACTAAAGCTTGGGCTGAGGAATTATTCATTTGGTCTTCCGTTTGTAAATAAGATATTATTCCTGTTTCTTCAAGGAGCATCAAGGATAGTTGTTTAACTGTATTAAGTGGGCCATGACCTTTGAGGGATGAGGGCAGAGAGACAGAGAGACATAGCAGATGGATGACTGGAACTGAGGCATCCTGGGTCAGAACCAAGGTTTTAAATGCTAACTACTCTCTCAGGGCCCTGGACATGTTCATGACCATCCTTGACACTCGGGTTTCTTCCTTGGAGGGCATTTCCCAGCTATCTCTGCTACTCTGTCTTTACTAGGCTTATATTTCGTTATGGTGCTAAATACCACCTAACATTGTGTTCTATATTTACCTGTTTGTTCCCTTGTTTATCTCCCCCACTATAATATGTGATCCGTGAGGGAAGGGTCTCACTCTGTTCTGTGCTTCACTGCATCACCTGTACCCAAAAATAGTGGCTGACCTGTGGTAAGCACTAAAGTGTACCGAAAGAAAGATATGAATTGGGTTAGAATTATTATCAGGTTTAAAATTTTTTATTCTTCAAGCATTAACCAAGTACCCGTTTTGTGCCAGAGTCCGTGCTAGTGTTTGGAAACAGGAAGGTGAATGAGAATGATGTGTCCTCATCTCTCAGAGTGTAGACCATCCTGGAAGAAAAAAGCAAATACACTATCATAGGCATTCTATTAAGACCTTAAGGGAGATAATATCCATGCCGAAACCTGAAGAATGAGATGGAGCATAAAAGATGTGGGAGTACCCTAAAACCCATTACCATCGGGTCAATTGTGACTCATAGCGACCCTATAGGACAGAGAAGAACTGCCCCATAGGGCTTCCAAGGAGTGGCTGGTGGATCCATATATACCCAAGAGACTTGAAAGCAGTGACTCAAACAAACACACGTACGCCAATTTTCACTGTAGCATTATCCAGAGTAGCTGAAAGGTGGAAAACAACTTAAATGTCCATCACCAGATGAATGGATAAACAAAATGTGGTGTATTCGTATAATGGATTATATTGCCATAAAGAGAAGCAAAGTCCTGATACATGCTATAACATAGTTGAAGCTTGAAAACAGTATGCTGAGTAAAACAAGTCAGTCACAAAAGGACAAATACTGTATGATCCCACTTCAGTATCTAGAATAGGCAATGCTATAGAGACCAAAGTTTATTAGTGGTTACCAGAGATGGGAGGGATGGGGGAAAGGGGAGTCATTGCTTAGAAAGTCCTGAGTGTCTGTTATTGGTAATGAAAATTTGGCAGTGGATACTGGTAAAGGTTGCCCATGATTCATGCAATTGGTGTCACTGAATTGGCAAACGTTGTGTTATATATATTTTTGCCACACTTCAAAAAAAAAAAAAAAAAAAAGGTGAAAGCTGGGTTGGGGGAAAACTCTGGACAGAAGGAATGGCAGAAAGCCCCAAAAGAGCCTGTTTCAGGTCCTGAAAGCACTTCAGTGTGACTCAGGAGTAGAACGTGCAGGGCAGAGGGCAAGACCTGAGACTGGAGAAGGACGTAGGGGCCAGGCCATCAAGGGTCTGGAAAACTGTCCCCAGGAGTCAGGACTTTATTGTCTGAGTAGAGTGATGCCACTGAAGGATTTTAAATCAAAGTGATTTTTAGTATCTGAATTCATTTACTGCTGTCACCTGAATAAGTTGGCAGTATTTCCATTTTACAGGTGGGACAGCTGAGGCCCAGCATAACACACTTTAAAACTTCACTGGAGTTGATTTAGTTTTTCCAATTGTAATATTGCCAGGCTCCTAACTCCTGCCCTTCCACCTTCCCTCCTTCTTCCTTCTGATTGTTATTCTTGTCAACAGTAAAACATCAGACTAGCCACCACCCTTATCTTTCTCTGTGGAACATACATAAAACTTACACAACTTCCAGAAACCAGTTGCCCTGAGCAGAAGCCAGTTGCCTCAGGAGTAGTGGGACATGTACTTGGATGGACATCATGTTACATCATCATCCTTGTGTGCCGTCGAGTCGATTACGACTCATAGTGACCCTGTAGGACAGAGTAGAGCTGCCCTGTAGGGCTTCCAAGGCAGTAATGCTTACGGAAGCAGACTGACACATCTTTCTCCCTCAGAGCTACTGGTGGGTTTGAACCATTGGCCTTTGGGTTAGCAGCTGAACACTTAACCACTGTCCCACCAGGGCTCCTTCACCATGTGTGCAGTTGGCTGGAATTCTCCGTTCTTATTGACAAGGACCCTGGATTTGTACTAGGAACTTCTATCTGAAAACTTCTATCAGGAGCACAGAGCCGACTTGACAAAGTAGAGAGGAGCTCAACGCTGGTCTGCCTACGCTTTGGGCATGCGTGAACACTCATAGCAAAACACAGCTGGCACATCTAATTTTAGCCTTGCCCGCCTTGAAAAGGGACCCTTTAAGGAAATATATTTTCTCTGAAACAATTTGTATTCTAATGTAGTGGCTGATAGACATGTCAGAATATTACTTATTATTGGTGGGGAACAAAACTGCCAAGTAATTATGATGTTTGTTCTTTTTTTTTTTTTTTAATTTTGAGATGATACCAGTAAAATGATTAAAATACCCATGAATTAAAATAATCACAAAGGGATTTACATAGGGAGAAGCTTAGCGATTTTACTTATAAAGAAGCTAACAAACCTAAGGGGGTCACCTCGTTTGATTTTTACAAAATGAATGCAGTGATGAGAATTATTATTTCTGATGTGCTAAGTGGATCTTTGCTAACTGATGCTGCATAGCTTGTTAATAGTCCTCCTGGAGTGGACTCGAAAATTTCTTCAATACTTAGCATCCTCCCCATCCTCCAGGAAGTGAAACGTTAGTTTCCAAACCAAGTCCTTGGAGTCATCTGGATTTAGTGTGTTAACAGGCTCTGAAGGCATTCGGGACACTCTTTTTCCATTTTAAGCAGCAAGGTTAGTCTCTCTGCCTTTATTTGTTTATTTTTTCTCCCTCCTTTCTTCCTCCTCTATTCCCTCCCATAGTCTTCTGTGTTTTGTTTAGCCTTGTGGCTTACCTTGGGACTTGGCAAGAAAAGAAAAGAAGGCAGGTCTTGTGTCGGGTAGATGGAGAGAGGGTTGGGGAATAATCCACCGCCTGCATTCAGGTTCCCCAGGTTCAGTTCCAACTGCAGCAGCGTTGCTGCAAAAATCACTTTGCTATTCGAGATAGCCAGCAGAGGGAATCGGAACTTTGCTTGCAGCAGGGGTTGAAGCCGCTTTTTTTTTTTTTCTTGGAGGAAATACTGCAGCCTTCTGGACTGCGTACGCCACTCCCTGGAGAGGCTCTCTCGGTTCCACCCACCGGCTGGAAGGAGGGGAAGTGAATGAAAGGCCAGGACAAGCCCCGAACACCATGTCACTTTGGGAGGGAGACAACAGCAACTAAGCTGTGCAAGGGTTTTTTTTTTTTTTTTTTTTTCCTTTTTTTCTTTTTCCTTTTCCCCTTTCTTTTTCTTTTTTTTTCTTTCCTTTCCTCCTTTCTCTCTTTTTCTTTTTTTCTTCCTTTTTTTTTCTTTTTCTTTAAGGTGGGGAAAGAGAAACGGGAGACAGGAAGCTGAGCTGCAAGGATTCGGAGTTGTGCTAAAAGGACTTTGATTTTTTTTTCCCCCTTTACAAACGCTGGCCATTGACATCACTACAGGCAGCCTGGTTAGAGAACAAACTGCTTCATCTCAAGTGGACCCCAGCAGCAGGGAGAAGAAGCCAGGAAGATTTGGGACGTCTGTGTGTGGGTCTCTTTTTTGCCTACCGATCCCACCCCCACCTTTTTTTTTTTCTTTTTGGTGTGTTTCTTTTTTTAAATTCTTGCTGTGTTGGAAGTAGCGAGTGGTGGAAGACCGAGGAGTCTACGAAGCCTCATCAGTCATCGGGACTGTCAGGAATAGTGGTTTAAGAGGAAGCCCGGCCTGGGGCACTATCCCTGTCATCCAGTTCCCTGCCTCGGAGATAAAGATTCCAGCTACATGGGCAAACGCCTGGATCAGCCACAAATGTACCCCCAGTACACTTACTACTATCCTCATTATCTCCAAACCAAGGTATGGCTCGACCCACAGTCCGGCAGGCAGTGTGGTATCGTCTGCACTTGGATGGGAAACATAGACAGGCGTGTGAATTATTATTTCATCCCTCCCCCCATCCCCTCTCCCTGCCTCTTTGAAATTAGTAACATACCAGTGGAGTTAATGAGGCAGAGGAGGATAGCAGAAGAAAGCAGCAAACCCGGAATTGTGGCTTTCTCTTTAAGGGGAGATAATAGTTTTCGGTCTCATTCCTTTGTTGTTATTTGGCAGAATAAGTGTTCCGGCTATCCCTAAAGTCCTTTGCAGATAGGCAAGATTGTTAGAAAGGAGATCACAACAGTGATTATCAGGCAACAGAATACAATTTCAGGGGCTTTTCTGGTGAGCTGTTCTTTGTTTGTGCCTCTCTAAGGGTTTTTCCCACTGGCTCAGACATGCCAGGGTGGGGGCGACTCAAACTTTTGATCGCTGAGTATAGCGTGAAAGAAGGGTGTGGGAAGGCATAGGGGCGCTAACCAAAGTCTCTTAGAGTTTGTTTGGGTGCGTTTTTATTTTCGATTTGCCTTGTATCTTTAATTTTCTATTTATGATGATCAGCGTCCTAGAGACTGTATTGAGGGGCTTTGCAATAGACATTACTTTTAAAGGCTCTATTTTTCTGTGTTCTCTGCCATCCGGAGGCCTGGGTTTTGCAAAGGGAAGGAATGTAACGGATGGTAATTGGCCTTGAATTGGTTAAATACTTCGGGCTTTCTGTGTCTGAGCTCAAATGGTCATTAGGGGCTCAGAGGCAAGCCCACATAACTAAGCAGTGGGCAGTGCTAACCCTGAACTTCATCCTGCAGTTAAGACATTGAAAGATTCTCAGGTGTGAAATCATGGCTCCAATTTGTCAATTCAGTTGGACTTTATTGGGGGGTGGGGGGTGGGGGGCGGTGTTGGTAGAGTTACCACTCTGAGTGCATGGACTGTATTTCTTTACAGATGATATTACTTTGTATTGCATTAGCCAGACTCCGCTGTCTTCTTAAGAAATAAATATGCCGAGAGTGAAGCAGGCGTGCCAGAGTGATCTGTTCTGTCACCAGGACTCTGATATGATTAGGGTTTGGTAATTCATGCTGTAGTTGTCTCTCATTTATTCTGTCTCATCAGACAATGCCTGTTTGTAAACCAGCGGGCAGCAGACTTTCAGTATTATATTAAAAGACAGTTGCTTTTTTTTTTTTTTTTTTCCTTTTTCAATCGCTGGATGATCCGCCTTGCCCCTCCAAGGTCGACTCACATTGCTTTTTGCCTTTGTGAGCATTTAGTTTGTGCTGCTGCTGCTGCTTAAATAGACCAGCCCTCCGGTTCCAGTGCCTTGAGTTTTAACTCTTTGGGGGATTGGGTAGAGAAGATTGCCTGCTGTTCCTCAAAGAAATGGCAAAGCAAGGACAAGATAAAAAGGGCAAAATTTATAGTCCTTTCTCATCCCCCAAAAGAAACGAAAACAATAACCCCAAGGGTTGGAGGAAAAATATCAGACATTCCATCCTTTTTACTCATTTGCCTAAATTTTTCCAAATGTTTCCAGTATCACACTTTCTGTTGGGTACTTGTTTTCTATGGTGGAGTATATTTGGAAAGGAAACTTTAGCTCAATATGAATGAAATAATTGCTTTTCTGCATGAGATTTCTTTTGACCTATCACTAGCAGGAAATAATGAATGCTGTGCAGATTATATTGAAGACACAGGGATGCGTGCACTGGTGGAAAAAGTGTGTGTGCATGTGTGTGTGTTATGGGGTAAAGAGGAAGAGTGGTGTGGTGAGGGAAAAGAGAAGAACCTGAAAATAATGGAGAACAATATTTTTTTTTAATCTGTTTGGGGGCCTGTATAGTTTAGTGTTGTGTAGACAGGCAGCATCTGGATCTTGTTACTTTCAAGCTAGCCAAAGCCATCAACTTCTGGGACATTTTTAAAGAAGTTAGACCCATTAGGCATCTTAAGGTGCTATTTGGGTGATCAGATATCAGGGTGGTAGGCCATATAAGATCTGCTGTTCTGGCTATCATGGTAGTTTGTATTGATTATCATGCTGTAAAATTTTGACAGTGCTGTGAAGTTGTCAAATAGTGTTAGGGTGAGTCTGAAATGACAGATGTTGAAAACATTCCTGGAAGCTGAAGATATGAAAACGTGCCCGTTTTTGAAACTTGGGCACAGAAGGGATGGGAGCAAGGGTCAATATGCAATAGTATTTTCAGTGTGAGGACTTTCTGACAGGTTTAGTAATATGTAATAAAGTACCGTAATGTCCTAATATAACAGGAAAACAACTGGTGGATGTCAATATCACTTTTGACCCCTTGTATGCTTGTTTCTCTAATATAATTTATAATAATTTGGAAGTAAATGCATGCTGCTTATATTTATTTGGTAAGGCTAGGTGGAATCCATAAAATCCACTGTTCTTTTAAGCCTTGCTTGCAGTTGTAATCCACTTATCCAAGCTGTTTAAAATGATGCCAATAGATAAAGAATTCATGTAGTTGATAAAAATAGAATTCTGTGATTTGTAACAAAAATCATATTCTGGTGATATCATACCTTAAATTGTTGTATAAACTCAGGTGTTCCCCCATCCCATCCATAGGAGCTATTTTCTAACATTAGATTTTGGGAGAAAATGTTCATGGGCCTTTAAAGAACTGAAAATGTTATTATTGCATTCATTCAGAAAATGCGAAGTACTGAACTTTCTCTTTCTACTTAAATATGAGTATTGTTAGATACATCTGCTATTTTCTTATGATAAAACAAAATGAAAATAGAAATTAAAAAAAAAAAGATAAATATTTTCTATTCCCTCAAATGCATATGAAAGTTTTTGAGAAACTTGCGCGGCTTCACGTCTCCGTTGCTGTAGGTTTTCAGTCTTTTAGATCCAATCTCTTTGCTGCTTTAAAAAAGAAAGACTATATTTATGTTTCTCGCTCCCGAATACTTTCGCAAGTGTTTAATGTGAGTTATCGTATTAGAAAAATGTATTTGTAAGTTAAAAAATAAAAAAGATGAAACTAGGAAGATCCTCACTTGAAACTATACTTTGTCCCAATGTTGTCACAGCCTGCTCCCCTCCCAGACTTTACATCTTAAAAGTCATCATTTTCTTTCTTTTTCACCTATTTTTTTTCTCCCCAAAGAAGCATTTTCAAGAAAGAACATTGCTTTTGGTTATGGAGTAATGAAAAATCTCAGTGGCATATCATGATATTTAAATAAGAGATGTGACTGGATTAAAAGTAAAAAAAAAAAAGGTTTTATCAAAGCAAATTTGATGTTAGAAAGAACACCCAGCATACCCAGCAAATTTTAGAGAGAGAACAACAACAAAAAAGGGTTCATTTGACCTGGGAATAAAATATATAATGATATTCGACTGGACTACAACCTACATTTTTCAAATATTTTGTTACAGTCTCTTCAGTACAATATATTACTATGGCATTATGGGACTCAAGGTGAGTTTCTTTCTGAACTTGAGGTACTTTATTGCGGGGTGGGGGCTGGTTCTTGGGAAAACAAATTAGTTGAACTAGGAAAGCCAAAAAGGATCAAACATGGTCACAGCCTTCTGAGTTGACATTTTGCACTTGAGAAATAGCTATTCCTCTCCTAAGTGATATTTGGAAAGTTTTAGTCATCTTCATAAAGCTTAAGCACACACAGTTAAATCTGTCCTTCCTTCCTTTGCCACGTTCTTAATAGTTTACTACAATTTTACTCTTACCCATTTACTCTGTTTTAACCAATAAACCACGGCACAGTTTCTAATCCCATTACTCTTATATGTGCTTACTGCATTCCCTTCTTTGGCCATCTGGTTCCCCAGAAGGTCTAGAAGAAAGGGTTCAAACGATGGGATTCTGACAGGGCTTCTCTGGCTGGTGGTACTCAGATTTTGTTCGGTGCCTGGTGTGAAGTAGGGGTCAGGTGTAAGGACTAATTTATCAAACGCACTCTGATTTCAGACTGAATTTCCAACCATCTGCAGCCTGGACTGCCGCCCATCTCTAAAAGTCTAGCTGGGGCCCAATTGATTGTACCACAGAAAGCGCAAACACTTGAAAACACAAGGGCTGAGGACTGGGCAAAGAGAGAGAGGCTCCTATGGGGTGAAGCATAGCCTTAAAGATGTGAATATACAGAGCCTCCAACAGCAAAACAAAACAGCGCCTTAACATGCTTCTTAACGCAAGAAAATGCAGAAAATCTTGCAGAGGGAGGGAACGCGTTTAGAATTTCCTTAGTACTTCCTGACTCAGATTTGCGTTGATAGCCAGAGTTGCTAACTTGCCAGCTGTTTGAAAACAGCCTTGAAAACTCCCAAGTTCTGTTTTCCTTTGAAAGCCTGAAACATACAAAACTGGTTTTCTAAAAATCTTCCAGCAATAAAATTTTTAGGTACAACTCAAAATATTTCTTTCGCTTCAAGGGGGGTAATATGAGAACATGAAACTATGATAAGTTTTGTTGGTCTCATTTTTGAATGTATAGACCTTTAATTTGTTTTAAATAAGAGAAAAATAGACACAAGGGGCCACCCTCTCTTTTTACTTTATTTTCCTTGCTTACTCCCTCCAATCTTTATTATCAGTGGAATGGTACACAGTTCTAAGGCATAGTTTGCATTCTTTCTTATAATGTAATCATATTTTAACAACAGTAAATGTAGTGCCTACTTAAAAGAAGTAGAACCGTAAAAAGTCCATGTTATTTTTCCAGAAGAATTCCAAGCCTATGGGAAACACCATGTATATTTCTTTTAACGGGATCTTTCTAAGCATTTTCCTTTTATATTCTCTCACTTTGGAGAGGAAAAAATAACAAGATTATAACTCAGAATTATTCCCATAAAGTCATAAAATCTATTTGAGTGTTGGGGGTGGGAGTGATTCCCAGGGAGGGACTCGAGGAAGGAGAAGGGAGGATGTGAGTTCATTCCAGGTCTTTCTGGCTCCAGGAATTCTGGAAAGCTTCACTTTTGCACGAATATGATTTTACACAGTTCTTTTTGACATTATCCCTCTTTTTTGGCAGAGAGAGGGCACAGTTACAGCTATGCCCATACCGAACTCTAAGACAACCAGTCTCTTCTTTTACAAGAAAACTTTTCTCGTGTCGAACTTTTCTTCAGAGTAAATGGTTGATGTTTATTCACAATTGGCTTCGCGTGCTGCGTTAAAATTGTGTTTTGTAACAGTCTCATAAGCCACAGCTGTATGTGATTAAATAGTGTATTATCAAAAGCATGTGAGAATAGGCATTTTTATGCTATAGCCTTTGCACAGTGTGAGTGCAGATGGAGCTGAAGGAACCTAAGATCAGAACTGTCTGATATGTGTGTTGAGGATATGGGTGGCTATTTTTTGCTGTAGTGGGGGAAAAGATTGAATTACTTTTGACACGCTTAAAAGATACATGCTTTCCAAAAATGGCAACAGCCATACCACACCAATTGTTTCAAAAAAGATGTAGCGTGAATGTCATTTAATTAGAAAATACATAGGTGCTGCATGCGTCCAACACTAATGCAAAGGGAAAAATCAAAAATTACTCCTCTGGAGCCCGCATTCAAAAAGCAAAAGCCAATTTTTCATTTTGTGTTTTGAAATTACAAAAGTTTCTCTTCTCTGTTTTTTGCAGCTTTTATCTGTGGAACTGAAGTAAGGAAAGCTACAGGCCATTTATTCTTATAGAAAAGAGGGGTAGGTAATAAGGATCTACCAGTTAGAGAAGGAGAAATAGGTGGCTGTGTGTTTCTTTTGTAAGATATTTGAAAATATGATATTCAGCTTTTGTTGCTATTGTTAAAATTACAGTTACACAAGAGGCACTATTTTTGCTTCTGTTTTTTTAGCAGAGATGCTACAGTAAAGAGATTTTCTTTCCTCTTTGGTGCTTTAACCGTGGTGTTTCTAAGTCGTCTTAGTTCCTGAAAACAATGATCTCTAGAATGAAGGGTATTTAACAAGTGATTGTTTCGAGGGTCTTCAAAAAGCTTCCGGAGATGGCTATTAGTTTTTAGATTTCAGATTTTATACACTAAAAAAGTAATTCTAAGAAGGAACAAAGAAAAAGTGGACGCAGGAGAGTTGGATTTTGTTTTTATTTTTTTATTTTTCTGTCCTTCAAGTTGATAGTGGCAGAGAATTGGGTCACATATAAAAACCTTTGTTTTTTAATTCTACCTAGGTATATTTGGCCAGGAAAGAGATACCATGTGAATTCTGATACATAAATAAAAGCTTTGGTAATTCAGAACATCAACCTCTAATACGTGTCCAATTTTGAGAGTTTGAGAGTATGGATAATAAAAGATAAGATGTGGACTTCTGTTTTTCTTTGGGGAAATTTTCTGATTTGTGTGCCAGTGCCCTGGTGTCTAGGTCAGGTTCTCTAAGGTCCCTTCCAGGTTTAACATTCCTGACTCCTGCTTTGTGACAGATGAGGCTGCTTTGATGTATTAGTGGTATTGGAAGATGGCCTCGGTTATGCAGCATTCATGAGTTTCTGTTTGGTTATCCAGTGCTTTCTACAGAGCAGGTCAAATGCTGCTTTGCCAACTCCCCAGAGATTTGACAAATTTCACTGTCTGTGTCCTTTCCTATGTCTACATCCAGTGCACCATGAGAAACACTTCCATCAGTTGGGAGTGGGTGGAGAGCAGTTCCCAAGGGTAGAACAAAATGACAGGCATCATTTAATCATTATCGTTGCTGGCTTTGTTGCTGTGGTTAAGGTTTTCTCCTTTGAGTGAGGAAAATTAGAGCTTATCCAAAGACTTAATGGTGACAGTGCCATGCTTAACTTTTCCTCATATAACACCCTCTCTACAGTGGTTGAAGAGCAGAACGGTTATGCACATGTTTGGCTAAGCCAGTTGAGGGAATGACAGAAACTAGGATTGCCACATGAAGATGCTGACAAGCCTTGTTTCATGAATAAATATAGGAGCGAGCGTAAATACGGAAATAACAGTTTCTACATGAAATGCTATTTTGATTGGAGTTTCCAAAGCCTGCAAATTTCTTAAAACTCTGAATAATAGCCTTTAAAAAATAAGAAAGGCATACAAGAGTTGCTATGCTGTGTGGTATTGTAGGAAGGAAATAAAAATGTCTCCAGGACATATAAAGAAGAAAATGATCTTTTCCACTTTTTCTTGCGAGATACCGTATTGTTTCTCCAGAAGCCTCCTCTTAACAGAATTAATGAAAGAGAATAGAACCCTGAAGCTATTGCCCGGAATTTCGTTTTATGAATGATAAAGAAATACAAAAACAAGGCTACGTACAGGATCAAGGTGACTCTAGCAGTGTTCTTTCCTATTCTGTGGAAAGTAAGGTATAATAGAAGAAAAATAAATTCTGCAATACTCTAAAAATTGGTAGTAATCGTTTTCGGAACTAATTTTCCATTTATTCTAGAATTAGCTTTCTCATAATCATACTGTGCAGCTAAGAAACTGGTATATATTACATTTAATATAAGGAGCCCTGGTGACACAGTGGTTAAGCGCTCGGCTGCTAACCCAAAGGTTGGCAGTTTGAACCCACTAGCTGCTCCCCAGGAGAGAATAGTGGCAGTCTATTTCTGTAAAGGTTACAGCCTTAGAAACCCTATGGGGCAGTTGTCAATAGCAATGGGTTTGGGTTTTGGGGCACTTTATGTGTTAGGTGAAGATCATCTTTCAGGTTTCCCATTCTTACCTGACAGTTTTAAAGCTGGATATAGATGACGTGGAAAATTTAACAAGGATTTTTTACAAGTCTTCCTATTGTTTTAAAATCTAGTGTACTGCTATTAACATAGTCATACTGCTGAGTGATGGCCTGTGAATGAGAAGGAAAATGAAAAATAGAATGCTGACTACCTGGTTTTCTGGAACTGGTTAAGATATCTTAAAAGCTTTTCTTATTTGTTTGAGTCATCGTTGAAACTGTTGATGTTGATACGCTGTCACGTGGTTATTGTTAGGTGCTTTTGAGTTGGTTCCCACTCATAGTAACCCTGTGTACAACAGAATGAAACACTGTCCTGTCCTGCACCATCCTCACAGTCGTTGCTATGCTTTCGCCCATTGTTGCAGCCACTGTGTCAATCCTTCTCATTGAGGGTCTTCCTCTTTTTCACTGACCCTGTATTTTACTAAGTATGATGTCCTTCTGCAGGGACTGGTCCCTCCTGAGAATATGTCCAAAGCAGCATTCAGGTTGTACTTCTTCCAAGACAGATTTGTTCGTTCTTCTGGCAGTCCATGGTATATTCAATATTCTTCACCAACACCATAATTCAAAGTCCTCAATTCTTCTTCCATTTTCCTTATTCATTGTTCAGCTTTCATATGCAGATGAGGCAATTGAAAATACCATGGCTTGGGTCAGGTGCACCTTGGTCCACAAAGTGACATCTTTGCTTTTTAACACTTGAAAGAGGTCTTTTTTTGGCAGATTTTTCCCAGTGCAATACGTTGTTTGAATTCTTGACTTCTGCTTCCGTGGGCTTTGGTTATCAACCACTCAGATTGAACAGTGACGTCCTGATTATAACTTAAAACTAAGGTAAGTTAGTATTCATCCAAGTATACTTTTCAACTACCCAGTGGTTTTGAGTAAATGAAGTATTTGGAGAAGTGTGTGCCATGCTTGGGATGATTTTGGTGACATCACTGCTGATAGTCTCATCTTCATATTTACTTAAAATCAGAGATAGTTATCCTGAATACCACCCAAAAAAACATATAGTATTCCTACAATGTTTAATTTCTTCTTGAGTGATGAGAACAGCACATTTTCTTTTCTTTGACTTGGTACTAATCCCTCAAAGGCCTGTGACAGTTCCAAGATTAGCCTTGATCTTGGCTGTGTTTCCCTAGGTCTCTTGTCCATTGTCGAATACACAATTGAGAGCACACCTTCATAAATAAGAATGTTATATTTTTCATCTATGTTAGACAGGAAATTCTGGAAGGAAGAAAATTATGATGTTTACTTTTCGCTTTATTCCAAAATAGTAAGAACTGCCTTTATGCTTCATTGTTTCACTGTTTAGGGCAATCTCATTTCAGTTAGAAATCAAAAGTTTTTCTTTCTTATTGTTTGCATTGTTGTGTTTAACTTTGTTGATAAACTGGGAAAAAAGAGGAGGAAAAATTCAGAGGGAGCAGATCAATGAACATGGAAGAAATTTTCTCCAAATTAGTGACTTCCTCTAACAATGGAAAGAAGCTCAGGGTCATTTTAAAACCTTCATATTTTTTTCCAGACTATCCTACTTTTGGAGGCCCCATCCCACATCCTGACAAACACAGAAAAGTTTACCCATATCCTACATAAAATGTAACTTCTTTGCAATAAATTATTGAAAGAGCTTTTATAATTTTGCTGCTGAAACTCTCTGAGTACAAGTAAGTTATCTTGGATATGGGGTGTTCTTGAAAAATTAAAAAAAAAAAACTACATATCTTTTTGAGGTATGAAGAGATTGTTAGAAGACTAGGACAGTTGAAGTTGACTGTGTTTTGTTTTGCAGGTGTGCAAAGAAATGTTTATCAATTTTGACTTGACGGTTTTCAGAGTCTAAAGTTTCTTCTCTCTCCAGTATTTCGGTAGATCCCTCAAAAGCTACCTACACTTCTCGTTATTGTGGCCTTTTTGCATTCAAGAAATCACCCCATTTTAGTAATCCCAAATTTCCAGGGAGTAACACGAGACAGAAGAGCACAGTATATCGGAAAATGTCATTAGCATTCATTGACTAAAATAATCTCAAAAGCAGACACATTGGATTGACCTCTGGCAGAGAGAGCAACTGGGAGTTCCCGATCTGGGTGCCAGCTTCACAGAATTATTTTATTGTGCAAGTGGTGAAATAGTTTACTAGAGAAAGGGCTTGAATATAACAGGTGCTTCCCTCAGCCACCGGCTTAGGGATCCAGGCGAGAGGCAAATCAATGGCACAATATTTATATGGCATAGCCTATCTAAGTTCTTCCATCTCAGAATAAAGTTGTAGATATTTTTACAAGTATTAAATCTGCCGCCACCTCCTTTCCCCAAGTTTCTATGGTTGTTCACGCAGGGTAACTTCTCTTGGTGCCCAGAAGTTCCTCTCAGCCTTAGAGCATTCAAGTGCCTTTTAAAGAACACAGGTCTCTACAGGGGTGCCCACTTCCTGCCAGACCTGCCGTTACTCTCACTACGGGCTGGACACCCTGAAGATGCTGCTTCTCCAGGTGAATGAATGCCAAGCATGATGGCTTCCTTCGTTTTCATTCTTTATCCTAGTATTACAAGAAAGGCAGAGTCCCAGGCTCAGAGTATGACCGTATCCTCCCATCTTAGTCAGGAAAAAGGATTTTCTCTTCTCAGATCCATGCAACCTTTTACACCTGAAAATTCACTCCATCCCCCAATCCTGGAGGAAGCGTTCTCCTTCAGTCGCTCTAGGTTTTGATTCTTTATCGAAATTACTCCATTTTTCTCCCCAGCCCTCTTTCCAGATCTTACTGAATTTCATCTGCAGAATCAATGAATCAGCTTTGATTGATCTCTCTCTCACACAACACACGCACGCATGTACACACATACACGCATACACACACATTTCCAGGAACTTTAAGGGTTATTTCAATTGTTCTGATTTTCTTTGAGGCTAAATGACCACAGAGAAATATGGAGTGGTCTTGAGAAGTCTATCTATTCTTTCCAGTTCTGGTAAGTCTTTTTTGGCTTCTCATTGGTAGGCAAATGGCTCCATGTCACCAAAATGTGGGTGACTAATATTGTTCTCCATCTTTCAAGAGCGGTATCTTCCACCGATCTGAGGTATACTTATAGTGTATTATGCACATTAAAAATATACTTTTTAAAATAATTTAATTTTGTTGTTGTATTGAGAATATACACAGCAAAACGTACACCAATTCAACTGTTCCTACATGTACAGTTCAGTGACATTGATTACATCTTTCGAGTTGTGCAACCATTCTCACCCTCCTTTTCTGAGTTGTTCCTCCCCCGTTAACATAAACGCACTGCCCGCTAAGGTTCCTATCTTATCTTTTGAGTTGTTATGGTCACTTTGATCCCATATATATAGATCTTAAAAGACTATGATGCTCAAGGCAGACATTCTTTACTAGTTAAGCTAAACTACTGTTTGCTTTTAAGAAGATTTCAGGGGATATTTTTGGTTTAAAGCTTAAAGATTATCTCAGGACAGTAGTTTCTAGGGTATCCCTTCTTTTGCATGTAATTCTTGATGGCATCTTTCAGAATCTTACTGATTGATTGATTCGAATTTTCCCCAAATAATTTCATAATAGTTGTTTATACTGTAGAGAGTCTAACGATCCTCAAAGCTTTTAGTGATGAGGTTGTCAACAGCATGGTAGGAAAACAATGAAAAGATGGCAGGTCTACAACTTTAATCTTATCAGTGATGTATGAGAAGCACCAAGAAGGATGAAAGAAGAAAATACAAAAGCTGTGGGTACCGCATTTGATCTGCTTTGGAAATTTTCTGGAAGATCTCTACTTATTTTCCTTTCTAAAGGCAAAAGGTAAGAGTTGATTGGCAAGGAAAAGGTAGTTTACAAACATGAAAAAAAATTGAGAAAAATTTTAAACTGAATATAGACTTGATATTCAGGGCTCATGTAGTTGAGACTCTTAGCATCTTCTAAAAAAACTAAATGCTGATTCTGACAACTTGGTGCTTTGTTTTGATTTTTCACGTATTGCAGCACTCAGGAACCTCCAGAACTTGCTTTGTTGTTTTGACTTGTACATCAGTAGGTCTGAGGGAGGACCAGGATAAAAGCTGTATTGTTAAGCTTTATTGATAACTTTGATTGGAAACAGGGGTGTTTTTCAGAAAGCGCCTTTGGAATCAGATGTAACATGCATCTTGGAATTTTTCATATATAAAATGCTCACATAAAATCTTTATATGCTCAAAAAAATTAATTGTGCATGGTGCTGGTGGTTCTCAGTGTAGAAAGGATCTGGTCTTAATAGGAGAAAACAACAACGACCAGAACTATATTAATTAAGAAACCAGCAAAGACATATGGGCACGAGAATCACACAATGCAAACTGTTAACCAGAGAGCACTGATGTTTGGGGCCACTAAGGTACCTGGGGAACCAAAGGGCGGGTGAACTGAGGCTATGTGTGCAATCATGCCTGCGTGCTCAGATCTCTCAGCACAAGCATGTCAGAAGGTGGAGCCTGATGGAAGAGTATCTAGATTCCAACATGGTTGCTGAGAAGTTTAGGTCAACAGGGGTCCAAGAGGGGAGCTTTTATTTTTTCTATTTTTCATAGTCCATCTTTTCTGCCAAGTTCATTTTACTCACTTTTCTATCCTTATTCTGTTGAAGGTGGCTGTCTACAGGGACCTTGCTTTTACGTTGTGTTTTCTACATCTCTCTGTTTTTCCCAGGTTGTTCTTCCTGGGAATCAAGTGCTTTTATTTCTGTATTACATAGCTTCTATTATGCTTGCCCTTTTCTGTGCACCCTCTTACTCCTATTCCCAACTTGTCTACTATGGGTTTGCCTGTTCTGCCTCCCCGCCCTCTGATCCTAAACTTCTACTTCCTCCTTTCTGTTCTCTCAGCTTTCAATACCCTTCTGTCTTATGTGTAACCATTGTCTTTTGTTTTTTCCATTCCTTTCCAAGTCAGAGTGGGATTGGGTTTCAACTTCTTTTCTCGCTTGGTTGTGAATTATTTTTTAGGTTTTTTGAACACACCTTTACTCTTCAGGATCGTATATGTGTTGGAGTTAGTCTGTGACCCCCCTGAGGACTCGGACCACATAGTCTTCATCTTTGAATGTCCCTGCATTATCTAGTATAGTGCCTGACACGGATGAGTACATAGTGGATTTTCAGAATGAGTTAATCTCCCTCATTCTATGTGTCTCTTATATTACTCTGTTGTTGAAGGCAGTGATTTTTTCAAAACCAGAGTTGCTTAGTGTCATCTTCACTTCTATAATGCTTTATGTCATAAAGTATCTCACTTTAGCTATCCAGACCCATGCTGCCTCTCCCCCTCCGTTTCCCTCGACCCTATCCCTCAACCCGCCCCTCCCCCTCCCCCACTTCCACCTCTGAAACATACTGTAGACCGCTGATTTAGGTACCCTTGGGCTTTGGCTAGAGTTGGGTTACATCCCCATCTAATGGGACATAAAACGACAGCAGAAAATGATCTAAGTAACTGCAATAGGAAAAAAAAAAAAAAAATAGAAAAGAAACCACCATCGTGCTGCATTCCCAGGTGTTGGCAAGGGAGTCAGGATACTTGCCAACTCAGGGAGGGGCAGAATGGATTCCCAAACAGCCTAAGTAGCTGTATTTGGAACTTGGGAATGAGCAAGAGCAGTAGCAAAGCAGTAAATGGTAGTGGTAGTGGTTTGGAGGGGTTGGAGAGGCAATTCCTGAGCAATTGCCAAGAATATCAGCTTCTGTATGTGGCTTCCTTTCATGGGTTGGCAGAGAGTTGGACATGTCAGAAGATCAACTTAGCTTAAAACGCTAGGAGATGGGTTGAGTGTTAGAGAACCTTCTTGTCTATTTTGCTTAGTCAGGACAAATCATCTTGAGTATAATAGTTACATATCATCAACCTATGCCAAATACCTATCCAAAACAATGCCCAGATGGTTTTTTTAAGTCAGAATTTTGAAAAGACATTTTCAAAGATCACATGAGAATGATGAAGTCCACCATTTAGAAAGAGATTCCCTATACAATGAACGAAGTTCCCCTATACAATACAGTTTCCCTGTACAATTAACTAAGCAGGTACAAAGACCATGTCTAAAGTAATGATAGACGATATAAGATGGAATTCTGATAGAAATTTCAAAGGCTTACTGAGGAATGTGTGAAAACAGTAACTCAGTTGTGGCTAAGAGAACAAACTGTGTTTTTGGTTTGGACGCCTCTTGATTTTTCCAAGTTGTACTGATTCTCTTATGTTTATTCTGCAATTTTTTTTTCTCTATCATGTTCTTTTGTATCGGGTTCTCATTGCATTTTGTAGAAAATGCAGTTTGTCTGTAATTCCTTAACATGTAGTAAGTTTTTCTCACAGAGTAATTCATACCCGTTGAATCCAGTGAAAACAATTCAAGATATATAATGAAAACATGAATGATCTCTCTTAACATGCCACACCACACCATTCTGTCAAGAACTCGCTGAAATAGCCAATATTAATAGCTGAGTGTGTGTCTATCCACAGCTTTCTCTATGCTACTTGAAATACCCAATCCTACTGATGATATATGGGGTCATACTGAACACATTATTTTACTACTTTTAAAAAATTGCTCTATACTTCGTGCATGCTCACCAGGACATTAGAGATATTTTTGTTGTTGTCAGGGTGATTGTTCCTAGTGGGCTTGTACCACATTTTATTTAATTGTTCCCCGTGGATGGACCTGCATTTTTATTGACATTGTTTTGCCACTGGGAGTAATGCTATAATATGTATTCAAGGTACTCATTTAAATACTGAAAATGGAATCAACGACCTTCTAAGCAGGTTTGCTTCCTTTAACACACTGAAAAATGCCTGGATGAGTTTCTTATTTCACAAAGAAATGACATCTCTTCCGGGTTTCCTAACGTGAAGATTCTGTGTCCTGCGTGGTTGGCCTGTCCCTTTGCGTTTTGGTGATGAGGGCTATGGTCTGCTTCTTTTGGTGAGAAGATTAACTTCCTGTTTCAAGCTGAAAGGGAACTGTCTTCTTTGCAGAAGTAGGAATGCTTCATTTCCTTTGTGACAACATCATGGATCCCAACAGGTGCTTGAGGGCAGCAGTGCTACCATTTCATTGTATCTCAGCCATTTCAGGTGGGCTGCTCCTGTGTTCCAGGTCAATGCCCTTTGTTTGACAGCTCCCATAACAAGCTGAAAGGGCAGCAGTGGGCAGGGACAACTTAAAGCAGCCCAAACCTCCCTGATAGATTAGAATTCTACGGAAGCATTTTTGCCCAAAGCAAATGTTTTGTTCCAAAGCCTTGGACGTGGGAATTTGCCTTTTTGTATTATTATCTTAGAGATACTGCACAACTGTATTTTGTGATAGCCTCCATTTCTTGAACTTGTTTGGTGCTACTTGATCATAGGGGAAATGTCATGGTAAGAAGCGAGTGAGCCGGAAAAAGTGACTCTGGTAAATCAGGTGAACCTAAGCGAAATCTGATTGTATTTCTTCTTTTTTTTTTTCCCTTGTCCTGTTTCTCACATTCAATATCAGTTTTAATTCAGATCAGAACACGGCAATGAAGAGAGTAAAATGAAAGTTTACCTACTGGAGATGCTACACTGAGATTATATCAACGTGTTTACTACCTAAAATCTACCTACAAGTCAGTAGATCATAAAATAGCAATTGTTTTTCTCCCTAAAAGTAAATTTAGACCAAGCACACGTATTTCTAAACACTTAATTCACTTCATATATTTACATTCTACAGATATTAACCCATGCCTGCCAAAGTTGAATGGCCAAGTCTCCTGTACTTCTTTGTAAACTCATGAAGTTTTCCTGAAGAAAAATATGCAAAGCTGATATTTTTTTTCCTTTGATGTGTATAACGTGGGGGCAGGGAGTTTAGTTCAACATACCATACAGACAAATTTCCATTTTCTTCTTTTTACAACTGGGAGACTAACCATCTTTTATCCATGCTTGAATACAAGTAACATTTGTCATTGTTGCCAGTTGTCATTGAACTGATGCCGACTCACGGCGACCCATGTGCGCAGAGCTGAAATGCTCCCTAGGGTTCTGAAGGCTGTGACCTTTCAGCAGCAGATCACCAGGCCTGTCTTCTTAGGAGCCTCTGGGTGGTTTTGAATGGCCAACTTTTACTTCATATATATTTAGTACAAATAGAAACATTTTAATAAAGTTTGAAAAAGAAAGAATCAGAAATGAAAACAGCAGTTTGTTCAGGTGAAAGGATTTCCAGTTTGCTAAGAATGGCTCAGGTAAACTTTTTCTTTTGTACTTTAGATGAAACTTTACAGATCACATTAGTTTCTCATTAAACAGTTAATACACGTTGTTTTGTGACATTGGTTGCCACCACCATGACATGTCAACGCTCTCCCCTTCTCGACCTTGGGTTCCCCATTGCCAGCTTTCCTGTCCCCTCCTGCCCTCTCGTCCTTGCCCCTGGCTGGTGTGCCCCTTTAGTCTCACTTTGTTTTCTGGGCCTGTCTAATCTTTGGCTGAAGGGTGACTCTCAGGAGTGACTTCATTACTGAGCTAAAGGGGTGTCTGGGGGCCATACTCTCGGAGTTTCTCCAGTCTCTGTCAGGCCAGTAAGTCTGGTCTTTTTTTTTTTTTTTTTTTTTTTTTGTGAGTTAGAATTTTATTCTAAATTTTTCTCCAGCTCTACCCGGGATCCTCTGTTGTGATCCCTGTCAGAGCAGTTGGTGGTGGTAGCTGGGCACCAAGAGACTGGATTTCTTGATTGTAAAATTTGCTTCAGTCTTGTTTCCGCTGGGTTCCCTTACCTGTGTAT
The DNA here is from genome assembly GCA_030035585.1 of Dugong dugon. NCBI lineage: Eukaryota > Metazoa > Chordata > Mammalia > Sirenia > Dugongidae > Dugong > Dugong dugon. The sequence goes on along the minus strand of CM057480.1, from coordinate 10,326,172 downwards.
ATTTCAGCTTCCTGCCATTTTTTTCCATCACTGGAATATTTCGTTATTTGGTAAGAATGTCTTGAGGATCAATATTAGACTAGTAGTAATATGTTTCAAGGTTCTGCAGAGAATGCAATGTATTAACATATTATGAAGATGATAAAATATAAATAAGAACCATTAACTCCAAGAGATTGTTATTAGTGATAACAGTAAGGAGAGGGTGACTGAAGGGCCCAGGACTCACTTGATACATGAATATAATGATGCAAGGATCCTTATGATGGCTCAGATCAATGCCATTCATTGAAACATGTCTTTGCACTTTCCTTGTGTTTCTCCAGCATCCATCCCTGCAATCAGCGACACGGAAATCATGTAGAGGGATTTGCTTTCAATATTTCTCCTACTTTCTACGTGAATTTTTAAAAAATTGTTGTTTTGTTTGGTTGTGGAAAGCAAAGAAAGTCTGTCTCAGAGCTCCACAGAAAAGTTACCCCGCAGTCTGAGATGAATATATTGGGACATTGCCTGGTTTTTACATGACCGTATTTCACGATGCTTATACTTTCCTCATCTAAGTTCTCAGAATGCCTTTTGTCCCTGAAGGTAACTAAATTAGAGAGGAAAATGGGTGTCTTTTTTTTTTTTTGCAGCCAGCTGATAGAATGTCAGCCCTTGCTTATGTAGAGTGCAATCTCATACTTAAAAATGCTGTAGGTGGGTGTGGTGTTGGGTTTTAAATAGATGATTCTCCAGACTATTCACTGGGGAATGGAGGAATGGACTTTCGTTTCAGTTTTTCCCGCTTAGCGTTGAACTTTCAAATATCCTTCAAACTTTCTCAGATTTAGCATTGCTGAACTTTAATTTTACCCTTTTGTTAATCGTCCTCCAGCTACCCTTGCTGCCCTCACCAAGCTCTTCATGCTGATAATTCAAGGGCCATCTCAAATTTCTACAAGCTGTGCAATCCCCTAATACCTGACCCTGGCACATAGTAGGTGCTTCAAAATGTTAATTGACTGAATGACTGATGTGTCTACATGGACATTGCTCTTCTATCTTCTGAACTTTAATGACACTTACCAGTAGATTTTTTTTTTTTGTCTGTTAACCATTTCTTCTTTTCAGTGTGTCTATCCTCTTAGTTCCCAGAGAAGAAAATCCTTGTGTGCTTCATGTTCATATTGCTGTCAGATCCTACAACATCAACTTGCACATCATCTGTGCTAGTCAGTATCTCCCAAATGAAAAATGGGTGGTCTCACTCTCTAGACACCCTTTAATTGATTTTATAAGCTTTAGGAAAGTTTCAAAGAGCCCTGGTGAAGCAATGGCTCAGCTCTTCTGTTGCTAACTGAAAGATTGGCGGCACCACGGGAGAAAAGACCTGGCTATCTGCTCCCATAAAAATGACAACCTAGAAAACCCTACGGGGCAGTTCTACTCTGTCACATGGGGTAGCAATGAGCCAAAAATCAACTTGATGGCCCCTAACAACAGGAAAGTTTAATGAAACCTATACCACACTTATTTGTGCTTCTCCTATAGTTTGATTTATTCCTTTTAATTCCACATAATATTTCACTTCCAGTTCCTATAGTACTCACTTAATGCTGGGAAAAAATGCTAAGGTAAAATTCTATGCAAGGTAATATGGCATTTTTTTTCTGTAAAGTATTTGCTTTCTTCTAGCTTACTTACATGCTTACTCTCAAGTCAGCGGTGACTCAACCAAAAATGGGGGTCTGAGTACATCTGCCTTCTTCTACATCTTTGTATGTGTTTGGTCTGAAGACATTTATAAAATTAAAAAAAAAAATGAGAAAAAAGATTATTCAGTGTTCGTGCAATATTGAATTATGGTATCTTTCAGCCTAGTACTGTGTCTATTCATTTTGCATCCCATAGTTACTATTCTATATTTATTATTATATTTTAGAAAGTGAAGTAAAACGTATCGATCAGTGCATGTTTATGGAGTTCTTCCTTTAGATCAGCACTCTATGGGGTGTTTTCAGGGAGGCAGGAAAAGGTTATAACAGGACTCTTGCCCTTCAAAAGCTGATAATTTATTTGAGGAATCTGAGATGGCACATGGAACTAAAGAGAGTAATGAAATGCTGGATTGTGTGATATTGATTAAAGTCAAAGAAAGGGTGAGGGCTATGTGGACAAGAAGTGCCAGGAGGAAGAACAGTCTTGAACTGGTCTTGAAGTAGGGGAAGGATTTGGGTATTTGGAAGATTAGTTAAGTCAAGAAAGGAAGGATATTCCTGCTGGAACAAGAGCAGGAACATAACATAGACATGAGGTTAGAATGGAGGATAATGAGAAGCAGATTTAGCTAGAACAGAGAAGCAGTTGAAGAGAGACAAGGTTGAATAGCTAGAGCTCAGCAATTACTGAAAGGCCTTGAAAGGTAGAAACAGCAAAAAGGTGAATAGTTGTTTAATCTTCTTGCAGGGAGTGGTTTTATAAGCGTCATTCTAAAGGCATAAACCATAAATGAGAAGAATTATAGATTTTAAATTCTTTGTTATTTGTGTAAAAATCCTATAAAAAATTACATTTATCTGTCAGAAAGCCACTATAATGAAAAGTAAAAAAGCAGACTAACAAACTTATAAAAGAGGTTTGCAACAACAACAAAAAAACCAAACTCATTGCTGTCGAGTCAGTTCCGACTTATAGCAACCCTATGAGACAGAATACTATCCCATAGGGTTTCCAGGGAGCGGCTAGTGGCTTTGAACTGCTGACCTTTTGGATAGCAGCCAAGCTTTTAACCACTGCGCCACCAGGGCTCACATATTTGACATCTTAGATATATAATAAGCCCCTACAACTCAGTAGGAAAAAGAAAAGAGGAAAAAAAAAAAAACCTCTCAATAATAAAAGAGACAACAATCTGTGAAGAAATAGAAATAGCTAAGAAGCACTTAAAAGTATGAGTCACTAATAATCAAAGAAATGATACCAAAAACAACAATGAAATATTATTTTCTGCTAGTTTTTTAAAGAGTTAAACATTTTCTAAAAACCGGATTTGGTTGAGATATTGGGAGACAGCCACTCCAACACACCGTTTATACTCAGGAGAATATTACTGGATAGGTGGATTTTGAATCCAAATTTGAATGAATGTGTCAAGGCTAAAAATATATATATATATACTCTATAACACAGCAAGTCCTAGTCTAGAAATTTCTGCTAAGTGGTTAGAGTATATACACAAAAATGCCTCTGGCAGTATTTCTTTTATTAGGGAAGATTGGGAGCAATCTAAATGCCCATCAATAGGGAGTAGATTAAATAAATGATTCTATACCTATACAAACTGTTACAATACAGCCATGAAGTTAATGGGTATAGATATATTAAATGGGGAAATGCCATATTATTAGGTTAAAAAAAGTTACAAAACTGTTACAATATGATCCCAAATCTGTCTTTAGTTCTGTATATGTATATGCATGTGCATGTACTTGCTTGTGTGTGTATATGTTTCTAGAAAAACATACAGAGGTTTTTGGGTTTTTATAGTTACAGGGATTTTTAAAAAATTTGTTCGAGTGTAAACTACTGTTACAATTAACGTTGGAAAATAAGTTGTTTCTAAAAAAAAAATAATAATAACAAATTAAGAGGTGGTCAAGCAAAGAAGTAATGATCTTGACGCATTTAGTAGAAGGGAACCATTGCGCCTTGTTTAGTTGAAAGAGCAGTACCCGTATGTTTACTCAACTAACACTCGCTTTCTATGTTTGTTTGCCAACTGTGCCCTCCCACCACGAGGTATTTATATAAGTGCTGCTATGCCAATTTTTAAAAATATGTTGCTGGAAAAAATTTAGCTGAGCACACTTACGAAAATACCTCACGGGGGGAGGGCGCGGGTGGCAAACAAACATAGAAGATGTGCGTTATTTGCTAAAAATGGAGTAACATACATGAGAAAGAAGTGCTTTGAATTGATTACTAAGATTTTGCAGGATGAGGTGGAGCAGAAAGGTAACTGAAGAAGCGGTTTAGTAACTCAGGCTAAGCCTAAATGTGCGTAGAAAGGACAGCACAAAACAGAGGACCAGTGAAAGGTCAACGTGACAGATAATGCTAAGGTGAGGGAAATGGTGCCTGCAGCTTATCTGAAGAAAAGAAAACAAAGATCCGGTTTTAAACATTAAGTTTGAGGTTAGAGTGGGACTTCCAGATGAGGATGTGCCATAGGCAAGTGGAAAAACAGGGCTGAACCATGATCTGAACCCAGTGCCAAACATAAAAATGAAAGTATCATCTGCATGGGGCGACATTTGAAGTAACGAATGTCAATGAGCACAAGAGTGAGCATATAGCAACAATTGTAGAGGGGGTTTAACTGATTTGAGAACTGTAAGAAGAGAACCGTATTCTCCTCCCGTCCCGTGATCTGTTTCTTTACTTATGGTTTAAGAAGATGGTCCTCAGCACGGACAGACTCTTTTAAATGTCAAGAAGAGAATTACTAACTAGAAAGAGTATTGAAGTGATAAACCTCAGAGAATTTAGGAAACTGGTGTAGCAGACACTTACCAAAATCAACACCAAACATGTTGCCATCAAGTCGATTACGACTCATAGTGACCCTATAGGACAAAGTAGAACTACCCCATAGGGTTTATGGAATCTTTATGCAAGCAGACTGCCACATCCTTTTCCTGCGGAGTGACTGGTGGGTTCGAACCGCTGACCTTTCGGTTAGCAGTTGAGCACTTAACCACTGTACCACCAGGACTCCTTTAACAGAAACTTAACCATGGCTAAAGTCTGAAATATTTCTTTCCAGGTTTAAACTTTTATCCTCACGTGAAATATACCTCATCATTTACTTCCTGTTTTGCTCCAATGATCCTTTTGTGTGTGTGTCTACTTATTTTTGAAAAAAGATTAAAGAGTTAATACAGTTGCGTATGTTTCATTTTTTATGTGCTTTTCTGAATGTTTGGTTTGTTTGTTTGAATGACCAATCAACTGTTTTACGCAGGACATCTTTCTTGAGTTGTATTGTAGGGCACTGGTTCTCAAACTTCAGCATGCATAGGAATCCTCTGCAGGGCTTGTTAAAACGTGGCTTTATGCTTCTTTCCTCCAGAGCTCCTACTCAGTAGTCTGGAGTGAGGCCTGAGCATTTACGTTTCTCGTCATCTTCTAAGTGATGCTGGTACTGCTGAACTTCCAACCACAACTCAAATTGATCTGGTCTGGGAAATGTGATGTAAAAAGCTCACTTTCATTTTTAGTTAGTCTCTTTTCACAAAGACACATCCAACTGCATCACCAAGTACTCTGTTGAAATTTACTGATGGTGGCACTTTTTGATTATTTTATATGTGCTAGTATATAGCCAGAGCCCTGGTGGCATAGTGGTTAAGAGCTTGGCTGCTAACCAAAAGGTCGGCAGTTCATATCCACCTGCCACTCCTTGGAAACCCTATGGGGCAGATCTGATCTGTCCTACGGGGTCGCTATGAGTCGGAATCAACTTAATGGCAATGGTTTTTAGTATATACCAGACGGCGCAGGACCAGGCAGTGTTTCATTCTGTTGTACATAGAACGACTATGAACCGACTCGCCGACTCCTAACAACAACAGCTACAGTATATAGCCGTTTGGGGTCCCTTGGTGATATACACGGTTAACTCGCTAGGCTGATAACCAAAAGGTTGGAGGTTCAAGTCCACCCTAAAGGCCATCTGAAGAAAAGCCTTAGTAATCTACTTCAAAAAACAAAAAACAAAAAAATCAGCCATTGAAAACCCTGTGGACAGGGAACACAACAGAGTACCTGATGGAGCAGGAGAAAAGTGGGGCACAGAACTCAAATTCTAGTAAAAAGACCAGAATTAATGGTCTGACTGAGACTCGAGGAACCTGGGAAGACATGGCCCCCCTGATTCTCTGTTAACCCAGAACTAAAACCATTCCCAAAGCCAACTCTTCAGACAAAGATTAGACTGGACTATAAGACATAAAATGATACTCATGAAGAGTGTGCTTCTTAGTTCAGGTAGACGCATGAGACTAAATGGGCAGCTCCTGTCCGGAGGCAAGATGAGAAGGCAAAAAGAGACAGGAGCTGGTTGAATGGACATGGGAAATCTGGGGTGGAAAGGAGGAGTGTGCCATCACATTACAGGGAGAGCAACTATGGTCACATAACAATGTGTGTATAAATTTTTGTATGAGAAAGTAACTTGAGCTGTAAACTTTCACTTAAAGCACAATTTAAAAAAAAAAAAAAAAAAGAAGAAAACCCTGTGGAGCACAGTTCTACTCTGACACACATGGTGTCACCATGAGTCAGAATTGACTCATTAGCAACTGGTGGATACAGTCATTTATGCAGATTATAATTGGCCTGTAATTTAAATCATTAAAATTGTTCTTAGGGCTTGCCTTCTGACTTTTCTGATATGATTGGAAAGAGACGTCAAGGGGATCACACTGATTGGTTCCCTGGATCTGAGAAAAGCAAGAAATTAGTTTGTCTTCTAAGAGTTTAACTGATTTTATTAGTACATGATGAAAAACAATATTTATTCCACATTCATTTGAATATCTATGTAGTTTGATCAGTGGTTTTTTTTAAGATACCTGGAGAAGGAATATGTCACAGAAGGGACTGACAAATCTAGAAAGGCAACATTGAATTGAAGTGTGCTGCCTTTTCCAAAGGAGAGGAGCTCTGAATTCTGAGATCCAATAGAAAGGGCTTCTCTGCTCTGTGCCTGGGATGCTTCATTAGCCTGCAGTCTGCTCCAGGGAAAAACCCCTCTTTCCTGTCCATTTCCATGTCTCGTAATTGCAGTTTGCTAGCAGCCTTCATATGCTGTTATTTCTCTAGAATGTGACTATGCTGGTCTTAAAGGGATATCTTCTGTTGTCCATTGATAAATCGGCCTTCTGATTTATACATTAGTCTCATGTGAACTGCTTTAGAGTGAGTCTGTCTCCCGGATTCTGATCGTCTCAGTGTGTGCTAATAAAGTCCAATTCCTGAATCTGCAAGATTGAAAGAACAAACCATAGACCACCATAAATTCACCAAGACAGCCACATGGTGAGTCCTCTCAACAGCCAACAGCCACGCTACAGTGGAGACTCATCTGCTTTTCTGAGCACTTCACCTGCTACTGTTCGTCAGTCCGTTGACGAGGAAGCAGAGTGCCAGAGCATTTGATAAAACTGAAAAGAACTTTGAAGTAATCAGAGCCACCCCTTTCACTGTGTTGCTGAGGCCATCACCTTCCGTTGGAGTCTAATTATCTCTCGAATTTAGCAATTGCCATGATTCCAAAGCTAGGTTCACTGTTGAGAAATATTCCACAGTATTGTGGCGTGTTTCTCTATTGTGATGTCTTAGTCTGAAGAGTGGCGGTTAGCATGGGGTTCAGGTGCTAATGATAGAGTGAGAATCTATCAAGCCTTAACCCCTAGGCCCTTTTCTTGGTTTCATTTAAGAATTGTATATCTGCATTATGAAACCTGTCTGTATGGCTCACCGTTAAAAGCAATCTTTTCTTTTATTGAATCTCCCTTTTTAACCTTCGTAGCACAGGATGACATGTCTTGATAAAACGTGCGAAGTAAAAATCCTGTTGATATGAATACATTCTTAAGAGCATATCAGAGGGAAAAATATACATCAGAGCACCAAGTAAGGTTGGAAGGACTGTAGATAGTGTACGAATAAAAACAAAGCATGCATTCAAATATCCATTAAGAAAGGGGAGTAGAGAAACTTTTTTTTTTCCTTTTCAGAGTGAAAGCTTAATATTTGTTTGCTTTTATGTGCAGGCTGTTCTTATGGAAGAAAATGATCATGAAAACTTCATTTTGTTCATTTACTAACTTTTTGGGGTTTCCGCGTGTGCTTCTCAAAAAGAGTTGTTGCAGGGATTAGGAATAATGCATGTTATTTACCTAGGAAGTGACATTGGTAGGTACTTACTTAGTGGTAGTCATACTTATGGAATGAATGTATTCTAAATTAAACTGTTGCTTGGAATAGGAGGTAAAACTCTGAGCAAAGATGGATTTAAAAGCACTGAGAGAATACGTCTGGACTCACCTGTTTTTAGCCCAGCCTCTCTCTTCTCCAGCTTTTCACAGTTGCTTCCACTGATATCAGATAGTTGTCAGTTTAGGCCTGCCCAATCTTCTTGACTGACATGAGAGACTATTATAGTTCTCCCTACCACTTGGAAGTTCCCAGAAATAAATTACCTACCCAAGTATGGAGTGTGATAACCAGACATAAATACTGGCAATGCCAGTATTCCTCACAGGTCCTCTTTAGGTAGCCATAGTGCCCTTGAGTCTTGGGTGCTTTTTCTTTGGTCTGCCTACTCACTATATAGTTATTTCACCTGATATTTCTGTCCTGCTTATGCCCTGTGCTCTGTTTCACGGTGGGGTCCTGGTTACCCAGTGTTGCTCATACCCGTCTTCCTCCTTGTAATTGAATCCAGTCCCTGCCACAGCCAGTGACCTGAGCCCTCCTTCAGCACATGCCCTAATTCCCAGATTATGGCTCTTTACTGATTTCACCATCCATCTTTCTGTTCTTGGGTTCTCTAGCATCCTAATTTACATCCATAATGACCGCTTCGTGCAACATCACCTGTGTTTGTCCTTTATAAACCACTATTACCAACCAACCGCCTGGCCCCAACCCAGCTTAGGACCTCATCTCCTATCACCCTGCCCTCATGCTCTAACACTTCAGCTACAGTGGCCTTTCTTTCTGTTGCTCAGACATGCCAAGGATTTTCCAGCTTCATCCAGAAGAACCTCAACAAGAGTTGTTCCTGTTGTTTAGATTTCCTTCCCAACCACCCAGTCTTAACATGACTAAATTCTTCTTCTTTTTCAGATCCCAGCGTAAATGCCTCTGGTGACTACCCAGTTTTAAAGAAGCCCCCAGTCAAAGTCCATTGCTTTGCCCTATTTTGATTGTTTGATTCTTTGCCGTGCACACAACCTTTATCATTACTGGTGGTCTTTGTTGTTCTTTTCTTATTTTTTTTACTGTCTGTTCTCTCCATTAAAATGTAAACTCTATGAGAGCTGGGATCTGGTCCATCATGCTCTGTGCTGTAGCACCAGAACTCCAAAGAGTGGCTGGCACGTAGTGGTGTTGTTGTGTGCTGTCCAGTTGATTCCGACTCATAGTGACCCTACAGGACAGAGCACAACTTCCCTGTATGGTTTCCTAGGCTGAAATCTTTATGGGAACAGATCACCAGGTCTTTTCACCCATGCAGCCACTGATGGCTTCGAACCGCTGACCTTTTGGTTAGCAACCAAGTGTGTAAACGTTGCACCATATTTGTTGAGTGAGTAGCCAGATGCCCCTCAGGTTTACATCTGTATTTGGCTTTGTTCTCCTAGCCCTTGTGCCAGGTGGTATGCCAGGATAGTACTTTGTTTGTCTTTGATTAAAAACAAACAAACGAAGAAAGAACCTATGTACCTCAGAAACATTAGCCAATTTCATCCACCCACCACTCTTAGCCAGAGAGACATGATAGTAGATGGCTGTGCCCAGCGTTGCCTCCGGATCCTCACAGTGCTCCAGGCAGCTCCCCCAGTTGACCTGAGCATGCAACCAAACAACTTTCCTGTCTCTGATTCTTAGAGATGTTTCCAGATTTTCATTCTACCATAATTGGATTGTTGATACCTGCAGCGAATTATCCACGTCCTCTCTAAGTACAATGATTTTCCCAGAGAAAATTGTTCAGGAAAAGTTTGTTCTTCATTTTGGAAACATCTAGAGGAGGTTATCAAAATAGTAAATTGTAGAGATCCAGAGTTTGGGTTCTACTAACCTCTGTAGGGCCCATAGGGAGAGCACTCAAAAAGAAGATAACCTTCAGCAGACCACGGATCATTCATCAGTTTTTCTAAAACTGCTCATGCACACACCTATGAAGACACAGTGGCACATGTGTGTGCTTGTGCACACTCCCAGGCCCGTTTGTTGTTTGATAAGTCTCTTTCTTTCTTGTCTCTTAGACCTTTAGAAAACCTCGGTTCTGAAAATTGCATGGTGTGAACGTCTGATTTTGCTTGTCTAGTATCCATTCTCCTGTGTTTGCATAATTACACCCCAGTTTTCTTATTGGGGAACTAATCACCCACTGAATATGGTTGAGTTCAATTATTTATGAAGGGACAGGGCACCTGGAAACCAGGTGGACTCTTGAGCCAATCTAGGGAAAGCACGTGTTCTTTCCTAAGAAGGCATATCTTGATTTTTAACATTTTTGTAAATTTTATTGTTTTAGGTGAAAGCTTACAGCACATATTAGTTTCTCATTGAAAACTTTATACACAAATTGTTCTGTGACTTTGGTTATAATCCCCAATGTATCAGCAATGTGTATCAGCACTTTCCCCCTTTCCCTTTCCATCCTGAGTTCTTTTTGTCCATTTGTCCAGTTTTCCTATCCCTTTACAATTGATTTTTAACATCTTATAGAGACCGTCTGTTAGCATCTTAACCTTAGATACCCAGAGCATCTCTGATTCCTGTATTTTCAGGGGCTCAGTTCTTCAGATTTGCCTTTGCTTTAGTTAGTCAGATTTTGTTTGTTCGTTTTGGTTGACCAAAATCAGTTACTGTCACTTGCAACCATGGGATCTTAACTCATTTAATAAATATTGAGCAATAATAAGACAAAGAAGTGCCATTTAGCATGATTGGGAAATACAGCAGAGCCCCAGATTTTCCTCTCATTTCCCTCCCTTCTTTCTGCATTTGTGCCAGAACCAGAGCTATCTGATATATGCGTAAATAAGAGGAAGAAGCCTGTGTTCTTCCAAGGAATGTCAAGTCTCCCTTCCTAGAAGGCTTCCTTCAGTTGACCAAGTTGATCCTCTGTGTGAGGGAGGGTTTGCTTGCTTTCTATGTGCTGTCCCTTTTGTTTGGAGTTTCCTCAGGTCTTTCTGCTCCACCCGCATCTTCCTTGTCCTGTTCACATCCTACCTCCTCCAGCACATAACGTCAGAGATGAAAATGAAACTTTCTCCTGTCCTTTCCCTTGTCCTTCATGGAGTCTTATTCATTAAGAAGCACTCATAGCACACAGCCGAGGGCTTTGCATTTTTTGCTGAACTTTAAAAAGTCATATTTTTAATTTCATCTGTTAAGTGAAGGAAAAAAAGACACACCTAAGAGGAAGCTTGAAGATTTAAAAAAAAAAAGAAAAATATGTTCACCGCTGAATTTGTTGACCTTGTTTAAAATAGCTACTGGTTCTGCTCCCACTCTTTCCATTTCATTCATCAGACCCAGGCAGCCTTAGAACAAAGCCTGCTCTCTACGTTCACTCCCCTCTCCTTACCAAACAGCTCTACCTGCGTTTGTCTCCTTTCCACACCTGGTCGTAGAGCTAATCAATGCGTTGTGCTTTATCTAAAGAAATCGTAAGTGGAAGCTTGAGGGAAGGTCAAGCTCTCTCTAAAGTAAATATTTTTGTAATAGCTTATAAGCAATTATGTGTGTTAGCCCTGTTTTGAGTAACTCATTTACAGCTGGCGCTCCAACGAGTAGGCGTGTGATTCTCTATTTATAAAGCATATCCTACTCCCGTCCCATGCTAGCCTGGCTAGAAGTAGTGGTCTATATTGGGAGAGGGGTTTTCTGGATGTCATGATGATGCTGAGAAGGAACAGGGAGACCCAGAGGACTGAGGGGACTTGTTGCCATGCCCTGTTGGTGTTTCCTCGGGACCATGATGTTGTTCAGTGCAGAGCTGAAACCTGAAAAGGACAGATGAGAAACCCCATTTAGAGCATTCACCAGTAGGAAGTGGCTGTCCTGAATGGTGGGATTTTAAGAGAAAATAAAAGGCATGCAACCTATGGAGTAGAATAATATTACAGTCCGACCCACTGCCATTGAGTCCATTCCGACTCATAGCAACCCTATAGGACAGAGTAGAACTGCCCCATAGGGTTTCCAAGGCTGTAAATCTTTATGGAAGCAGACTGCCACATCTTTTTCCAGTGGCTAGTGGGTTCAAACTGCCGACCTTTTTTTGGTTCACAGCAGAGCACTTTAACCACTGCGCCACTGGGCTCCTAACAATAATCCAAAGGTTGTTTCATTTTAGCAATGGGGAAAATGGAAGTCTTTGTAAATTGTTTGCTGGTCTATGATTTGAGGGGGTGCAGAACAAGAGCTGAGGACGGCGGTGGTTCAGTAGTAGAATTCTCACCTTCCACGTGGGAGACCCAGGTTTGATTCTAGGCCTATGCACCTCATATGCAGCCACTACCCATCTGTCACTGGAGGCTTCCATGTTGCTATGATGCTGAACAGGTTTCGGTGGAGTTTCCAGACTAAAATGGACTAGGAAGAAAAGCCTGGTAATCTACTTGCAAAATTCAGCCAATGAAAACCCTGTGGATCACAGTGGTTCAATTTGTAAGCAATCATGGGAATGATGCAGGACTGGGCAGGGTTTTGCTTTGTTGTACATGGAGTTGCCATGAGTCAGGAGCTGACTCCACAATAAAAACCAAACCAAATCAACTGCCATCGAGTCGATTCCGACTCATAGCAACCCTATAGGACAGAGTAGAACTGCCCCACAGGGTTTCCAAGGAGCGTCTGGTGGATTCGAACTGCCCATCTTTTGGTTAGCAGCCAAACTCTTAACCACTACACCACCAGAGTTTTCAGACTCAGGAATAGCTAACAATAATAATAACAAGAGCTATTGACAATATAGCTATTGAGGAGGGCTGGTGACAAGTGGCTACGGCTGCTAACCAAAATGTTGGCAGTTCAAATCCACCAGCTGCTCCTTGGAAACTCTATGGGGCAGTTCTACTCTGTCCCACAGGGTCGCTATGTGTCAGAATCGACTCGGCGTCATCGGGTTTCTTGGGTATAAATCATCTATTGGTTGATTTGATATAAGATATTTGATTTTATGTATAAATACATTTTGTTAAATCAATAAATCAATCAATGATAAATAAGTAAATTGTATAAATCAAGAAAGTTATAACTCTCACTTTGCTTTTGAGTTAAATGCACTGAAAATGTAGTAGATTCTTCACCTCTTAGAAAAATTAAGCCTATATACAGAGAAAGAAGTTCCTGGGTGACACAAATCATTAAGCGCTCGACTACTAGCTGCAAGATTGGCAGTTGGAACCCACCAAGAGGTGCCTCAGAAGACAGTCCTGGCAATCTGCTTCTGAAAGAGCACAGCCTTGAAAACCCTATGGACAAGTCAGAATCGACTTGATGGCAACCAACAACAACAATATAGAGAGAGAAACCCAGTATTTGTGAATTAGCATTATATAAACCTGTAACGTCGTGGGAAGGTATAGCCTTGACAGTTGGAAAGTGTACTTAATACTGAAAAATGCTGAGTTAAACTCGTCATAGGGTTATTGGCTTGTCATAGAGATTCGAAGTGTTTCAGTTAGCATTGCATCTATTTCACTTGTAGTATTAGGGACAATTTCATTCTGTTAATATTTATTTAGCATGTATCATGTCCCAGCCAACACTGAATTAATAAAGGAGGTAAATTACTAAATTTATTGCTGTTGTTAGGTGCCATTGACTCAATTTTTGACTCATATGACAGAATAGAACTGCCCCGTAGGGTTGTCTAGGCTACAGTCTTTATGGGAGCAGATCACTAGGTCTTTCTCCCACGGAGCTGCTTGGTGGGTTCGAACCACCAACCATTTGGGTAACAGCCGAGTGCTTAACTGTGTGCCACCAGGGCTCCTTATAGTGCTGAATAAGACACCAGTATATAATTTCGGAAAGGATTTACGACAGGGACATGCATTCCTAGTGTATGATATAGGATATGTTTAGTCTTACAGGAGGTGCAGAAACAGAATTTAGAGATTACATCCATCTGGAATCAGTGGTGAGAACTTCATGAAGATTGTGCCATTTGAGATGGATTTTAAAGAATGTGTAGAATTGTGTATAAACAGAGGAAGGGATGGCATGGCCAAAGCTCTGGGTTTGGAAAAGTGTGCCTTGAGAGGAACATAGGGTAGCGGTGGAAAACAGAAAGATAAGACTGGAAAAGAAGTTTGGTCAGGAGTTGGGAAGACCTTGCATGCCATGGTAATGCTGAGATGTTTTCTCTGGAGAATGATGAGCTGTAATCTTTTTCCAATATGGGACGATATTGGACAAAGGTTTGAAACGGTTATTCCAGTATCAATTGGGATGGCGTAGCTAAAGAGAGAGATTGAAGGCAGGAGGTCAGGTTAGACGTTATAGAAATAACCCATGATCCTGGCTAATAGCTTTTCAAACCTTGGAGAAAAATCTTTAAAAAAGTTTCATGTGTCACCTGAAACTTACACATTTAACATTATCAAAAAAGGAATGCTTCTGCACTCCTAAAAGGCTGCTAGAAAGAAACAACAATTAAAAAGCTAAGAAACTGTCTCAAAGACATTTTTTAATTTTTTCACATCCTTCCTCCACAGTAAGGTAATGTTATTAAATAATCCGTTCCATTCACAAAATGGCTCTCTGCATCTGCTCTGGTGTCTTCTGCATATCATTGCATATTTACTGGTGATTGAGTTAAAGGTTTCCTTGGCATTGTTATTTCGATAACCTGAAGTTGTTCTCAAACCACACCTCTGATCCAGTAGGCGAGTGGAGCTGCAGAGCATGGCCATGGTTGATACAGAGAACTAATAAGCAAAGCCAGACCTTATCTTTTATGTGCAAACAGATTTGAGGTGGGTTTTGTTTGTTAGCTTCTCTTATTACCCTGGAAAGCCCTGGCAGGAGAATATCATTCTGTAGTTCTCTGAACTGAAATGGACATCTCTGATCCGTCTGCATTTGAAGAATGTATTAAGGGTCTCTACAGACTGCTTCATGCTCCCTAGCCAAGCCTCAAGGATGGAAGGACACAGGAGGGTAGGAAATTGGCATGAGATCTGAGAGTGATGGCCAATGACTGCTAGGCTGGATTGAGGAATGAGTGCTTGATATTTTACATGACACAGTGTTTCATATCACAATGGGAAACCACCAAAGGAACTTAGTACTGGGCCAGCAGTTGTGAATCCAAAGAGTAATTCTGGCATATGTTCCTGGGGTGCCTGATTAATTCAGATACTCAGGAAACATTTGGGATTTACTGTTGTAGGCAATTTGAAGTAATTGTAGATTAATAAGCATGGGTACAATGTGATGAAATCTGCATTTAAGAAAATTTGTTTGATTATGGCATAGATACCTGGCTAATAGCATATATATCTGGATAAGAGGAGGCAAGAATAGGGATACTGGCTGTTTTCGTGGTATAGAGGTGAAAGAATCAGAAAGAATCAGAACATGTCCGTGGCAATTACATCACTTGCCATCCACTATTTTGCAGCATTTGAATTGCCTGGTACGTGCCACTAGATGGGCCTCAGTTTCCCTATTTGGAAATGAGAGGGCTTGAATTGGATCAGAAATTCCCAACATGTGTCTCACAATGCACTTGACATGTGTGCTGTGAAAAATAAAGTAAGTTTGGGAAATGCTGAGTATTCCATCTCCATCGTGAAATGTCCCAAAGCCCATTGGTATATTAAAGGTTCTGAGAAGGTCTGAAAGTAAGAAACATGTTCAAATTTGATGACCCCACCATTTCCCAAAACTTTCTGATCACATAGTCTTTTTTTAAGTTGTGCTTTAAGTGAAAGTTTACAGCTCAAGTTAGTTTCTCTTACAAAAATTTATATACACGTTGTTATGTGACCCTAGTTGCTATCCCAATAATATGACAGCACGCTTCTTTCTACCCGGATTCTCTGTGTCCGTTCAACCAGCTTCTATCCCCTTCTGCCTTCTCATCTTGCCTCCAGACAGGAGCTGCCCATTTAGTCTCGGTGTATCTACTTGAACTAAGAAGCACGCTCTTCACAAGTCTCATTTTATGTCTTACAGTCCAGTCTAATCTTTGTCTGAAGAGTTGGCTTCAGGAATGGTTTTTGTTCTGGGTTAACAGAGAATCTGGGGCCATGTCTTCTGGGGTTCCTCCAGTCTCAGTCAGACTATTAAGTCTGGCCTTTTTACTAGAATTTGAGCTCTGCATCCCACTCTTCTGCTCATAAGGGACTCTCTGTTGTGTTCCCAGTCAGGGCGGTCATTGGTGGTAGCCGGACACCGTCTAGTTCTTCTGGTCTCAGGCTGATGGAGTCTCTTGTTTAAGTGGCCCTTTTTGTCTCTTGGGGTAATATTTTTCTTGTGTCTTTGGTGTTCTTCATTCTCCTTTGCTCCAGGTGGGTTGGGTCCAATTGATGCATCGTAGATGGCTGCTTTTAAGATCTCAGATGCCACTCACCAATGTGGGATGCAGAACATTTTCTTAATAAACTTTGTTATGCCAATAGACCTAGATGTCCCCTGAAACCATGGTCCCCAGACTGCTACCCCTGCTACTCTGTCCCTCGAAGTACTTGGTTATGTTCAGGAAACTTCTTAGCTGTTGGTTTAGTCCAGTTGTACTGACTTCCCCTGTATTGTGTGTTGTCCTTCCCTTCACCTAAGATAATTTTTGTCTACTATCCAGTTAGCGAATTCCCCTCTCCCTCCCTCCCCACCCTCATAACCATCAAAGAATGTTTTCTTCTGTGTTTAAACCTTTTCTTGAGTTCTTATAATCGTGATCTTATACAACATTTGTCCTTTTGCGAAGGACTAATTTCACTCATCATAGTGCCTTCCAGATTCATCCATGTTATAAGATGTTTCGTGGATTCATTGTTCTTTATTGTTGCATAGTATTCCATTGTGTGAACATACCATAATTTGTTTATCCATTCGTCCATTGATGGGCACCTAGGTTGTTTCCATATTTTTGCTATCGTGAACAGTGCTGCAGTGAACATGGGTGTGCGTGTATCTATTCGTTGACGGCTCTTATTTCTCTAGGATATATTCCAAGGAGCAAGATTGCTGAATTGTGTGTTACTTCTATTTCTAGCTTTTCAAGGAAGCGCCAAATCGATTTCCAAAGTGGTCGTATCATTTGACATTCCCACCAGCAATGTATAAGTGTTCCAGTCTCTCCACAACCTCTCCAACATTTATTATTTTGCGTTTTTTGGATTGATGCTAGCCTTGTTGGGGTGAGATGGTATCTCGTTGTGGTTTTGATTTGCATTTTTCTAATGGCTAATGATTGTGAGCATTTCTTCATGTGTCTGTTAGCCACCTGAATGTCTTCTTTGGTGAAGTGCCTGATCATATCCTTTGCCCATTTTTTAATTGGGTTGTTTGTCTTTTTGTTGTTGAAGTTTTGCAGTATCTTGTAGATTTTAGAGATTAGATGCTTATCGGACATGTTGTAGCCAAAATTTTTTTCCCAGTCTGTAGGTTGTCTTTTGACTCTTTTGGTGAAGTCTTTTGATGAGCATAAATGCTTGATTTTTAGGAGCTCCCCGTTATCTAGTTTCTCTTCTGACATTTGTGCGTTGTTAGTTATATTTTGTATTCTGTTTATGCCATGTATTAGGGCTCCTAGCGTTGTCCCTATTTTTTCTTTCATGATCGTTCTCATTTTAGATTTTATATTTAGGTCTGTGATGCATTTTGAGTTAGTTTTTTGTGCATGGTGTGAGGTATGGGTCTTGTTTCAGTTTTTTGCCGATGGATATCCAATTGTGCCAGCATCGTTTGTTAAAGAGACTGTCTTTTTCCCAATTAATGGACTTTGGGTCTTTGTCAAGTATCAGCTGCTCATAGGTGGATGAATTTACCTCTGGATTCTCAGCTCTGTTCATTGGTCTATGTATCGGTTGTTGTACCAGTACCAGGCTGTTTTGACTACCGTGGCAGTATAACAGGTTCTAAAATCAGGTAGTGTGAGGCCTCCCACTTTATTCTTCTTCTTGAGTAACGCTTTACTTATCCAAGGCCTCTTCCCTTCCCATATGAAGTTGGTGATTTGTTTCTCCATCTCACTAAAAAATGTCATTGGAATTTGGATGGGGATTGCATTGTATCTGTAGATACGCTTTGGATAGAATTGACATTTTCACAATGTTGAGTTTTCCTATCCATGAGCAAGGTATGTTTTTCTGCTTATGTAGGTCTCTTTTGTTTTCTTGCTTTAGTTTCTTGTAGTTTTCTTTGTATAGGTCTTTTACATCTCCGGTTAGATTTATTCCTAAGTATTTTATCTTCCTGGGAGCTATTGTATATTGTAAATGATATCGATTTGGTGATTTCCTCTTTGAAGTTCTCTTTGTTGGTGTAGAGTAATCCAACTGATTTTTGTATGTTTATCTTGTATCCTAAAACTTTGCTGAAATCCTCTATTAGTTCCAGAAGTTTTCTTGTGGATTCTTTGGGGTTTTCTGTGTATAAGATCATATCATCTGCAGATAGGGATACTTTTACTTCTTCCTTACAAATCTGGTTGCCCTTTATTTCTTTTTCTAGCCTAATTGCTCTGGCTAGGACCTCCAGCACAATGTTGAATAAGAGTGGTTGATCACATAGTCTTATGGTTATATTCTAACACTGGAGTTACATTCTGAATTATAAGGCAATTATTGGGAATTTAAAATTCTACACCAAAAATCCAAAAACCAAATCCATTGCCATCAAGCTGATTGTGACTCATAGCGACCCTGTAGGACAGAGTAGAACTGCCCCATAGTGTTTCCAAGGCTGTAAATCTTTAAGGAAGCAGATTCACCTTTCTCCCACAGAGCAGCTTGTGGGTTTAAACCGCTGACCTTCTGGTTAGCCGAGCACTTAACCACTGTGTCACCCGGACTCCTTAAAAATTCAACACAGCCAATTATTTTGTGTTTAAAATTTTTTCTGACATAATCAGCTTGTATTTAGGGGCTATGCTTTTGAAGAATATATGCTCTCTCCTCTTTTTTTTTTTTTTTTTTTTAGTGAACTGCTTGTAACTTGGCAAGAAATTCACTGACACAGAGTCATAAAAGAACCAAGAATGACCAAGGGAAGAAAAATTCTTCTTTCAGGTCCTGAGCGTACTCTCTGTTAAAAATTTATCAGGGGGATGGTGATGGCAGTTGTAAGTGATCACATATTTAAACCATGAATCCCTTCTCATTCCCATTCTTTCTGTTTCTTCTCTCTCTCTCTATGTGTGTATCTATATCTATTTCTGTCTCTTTCACTGTGTCTCAGTGTCTCTCTGTCTGTCTATCTCTGCCCCTTCATCTCTGTCTCTCTCCTCCATTCTCTCTCTGTCCTTGCTTTTCCCTTCCACTTCCTTTTTTCTCTCCCCCAAACCAGAATATTTACAAACATAGAGTTGAACTTCCATAAATTAAATGTGCATGTGCTTCGCTATATTGACCTTTAGCCAGACTGCTATTTCCTTGGAAATGCGGACACTCAAGTTAATCCCAAGATTCCCTGCCTTTGATCTGCTCATTCTCCTCTCCTTGCTATTATAGGCCCAGTTCTGCTTTCCCCCTTGACCTCACTGCACCCACAGCACCATTCTCCCATACCCCATTCTTTCAAGACAGAGGCATGGCTAGGGATGAGAGAGATTGCCCTTGCTCTACCCCCTAGGCAGAAAATCGCTGCATTTCTCAATGCCTACCTGGAAGGCATTTTGTGCAGTCTGTGGATCATGTAATTAATTACTTTTTTCAGGGAATGTTCATGTTTCTTATCTTGCTTGTTACGCACATCGTTTTTCAAACCTTGGAACGATGAGCTGGCATTTCAAGTAAGGGTGGTCCCACAAATCAAATGCAGTGTGACTTTGGTTTCATTTCTTTGTTGAAACATCTGGTCTTGTTTAGTGCATGACAAGAAAGAGGTAGGAAACACGTAAAAGCCCCACTGCCCTCAGCCCTGACGGCTTCTCTTTATGCCATTGTATTATGAAAACTTCTGCCTCCAGTAGAGAAAGGAAGTTAATTCCACAGCAGCTAGATTTGCCAAGACACACTTCCATGCCCATGGATATGAACGCTCTGTGTGGCCAGCTTTTCCAGATTCCAGTCTGGGACTCCTGCCTCGAACAAGAAAGGTTGAGGTACAGATTACTGGTGTCAGTGGTAACATGATTTACTTCAACACTGTCAAGTTAATGTCAAGGCATTAATAAGGATTATGGGAATCACTGCCATCTCTCTAATTCACTAGCCACAAAGCAGTACTTTTTGCCCTCAAGAATCCTAAAACTTCCTCATTGAAATAGTATTCTGTAGCTTATGGTACATAGACTTCAGTTTGGCCATGGTTTGTGAAAACGGTACGAAGCCCACTGGAAGGACAACTCAGGTTTCCAGAACAAGCCGTATGTGCCAAGCAGTGATGGGTTTACAGATGGGCAGCATGCTTAATAGGAGTCTGATCTATTTTGCAGAGTGTCTCTTGAATGCCAGCTTCAAGTCTTGGCCACATTCCCTCCCAGAGTTTATTTGTTGACAGTTTTGGCGAAAGGAAAGTGCAGGATGAGTGGAGAGGTAGTCAGTAGACTTAGAGGGATTACCCTTGAACAATAGTGGAAATCTCCTTGCTGTTACTTCTTCTTATCCTCTTACTGCTTTTTCATTGGCAAATTGTTTTCCTTTGTTTCTGTCTACTTCATGATAGAGGGGTAGCGGAAGTATGGCCATCATGGTAGTGATGGAAGTAGTGATAATAATCATGCTGTTGTTAGGTGCCGTAGAGCTGATTTCAACTCATAGCAACCCCACTGACAGAGTAGACCTGCCCCATAGGGTTTTCTTGACTGTAATCTTTACCAGGTTTGCTGATCACCAGGTCTTTTTCACATGGAACTGCCGAGTGGGTTCGAACTGCGAACTTTTCGGTTAGCAGCTGACAGCTTAACCATTTGTATCACCAGCACTGACATAATATAGACCACCTACTTGATAACAAACTCAATTCTAGCATCACTAAGTGGTAACAGTGGTTTGCGCTCAACAACTAACTGAAAGGTTGGTGGTTTGAATTCACCCAGTGGTGCCACGGAAGAAAGATCTGTCATTCTATTTCTGTAAAGATTACAGCCAAGAAAACCCTGTGGAGCAGATCCACTCCTTAACATATGGGGTTGCCATGAATCATAACTGACTCAGCAACAATGGGTTTGGTTTGGTTTATTTAGGTATTTTGCATATTAATTCAGCCCACATAGCAAACTTGTGGTAAAATCCCATGACACTGTACCTTAGAAATTTTGATATAATGTAATTGATAGTTGGCTCTAGGATCCTGGGAACTCTCAGCCAGCTAGCTAACTCTGGTCATTTCATTTACCTCACATTAATGCATTCTCAAATTTTATCGAATTGAATATTTAAATACCGTTTATAGAGATATAGCTTTTGTTGTTGTTAGGTTCCATTGAGTTGGTTTTGACTCATAGCAACCCTATCTACAACAGAACGAAACATTTCCCAGGCCTGCGCCATCCTCACAATCGTTTTTATGCTCGAACCTGTTGTTGCAGCCACTGAGTCAATCCATCTTGTCGAGGGTCGTCTTCTTTTTCACTGACCTTCTACTTTATCAAGCATGATGTCCTTCTCCAGGGACTGATCCCTCCTGATAACATGCCCAAAGTTTGTGACACACAGTCTTGCCGTCCTTGCTTCTAAGGAGTATTCTGGCTGTACTTCTTCCAAGACAGATTTGTTTGTTCTTTTGGCAGTACATGGTATATTCAATATTCTTCACCAATATCATAATTCAAAGGGGTCAATTCTCCTTCAGTCTTCCTTATTCATTGTCCAACTTTCACATGCATGTGAGGCGATTGAAAACACCATAGCTTGAGTCATGCACACCTTATGCTTCAAGGTGACATCTTTGCTTTTTAACATTTTAAAGCGGTCTTTTGTAGCAGATTTGCCCAGTGCAATGTGTCATTTGATTTCTTGACTGCTGCTTCCATGGGCGTTGATTGTGGATCCAAGTAAAATGAAATCCTTGACAATTTCAGTCTTTTCTCCATTAATCATGATGTTGCTTATTGGTCTATTTGTGAGGATTTTTGTTTTCTTTATGTTGAGGTGCGATCTGTACTGAAGGCTGTGGTCTTTGATCTTCATCAGTAAGTACTTCAAGTCATCTTCACTTTCAGCAAGCAAGGTTGCGTCATCTGCAAGCACTGGTTGTTAATGAGTCTTCCTCCAATCCTGATGCCTCCTTCTTCTTCATATAGTCCAGCTTCTCAGATTATTTACTCAGCATACAGATTGAATATTTTTTATAAAGATATGGCAGAGGTTTATTATCATATTAGTATCCTTATTTTACAGATGAAGAAATTGAGGCACAGAAGGTTTAAGTAACTTTTCCAAGCTGATACAGCTAGAAGGCAGCAGGCTTAGATTCATATTGAATCAATGTGGCTACAGAATCCATGCTTTCCACTCCTGCAGTATAGACAGAGGCTTATGGAAAGACATCTAGGGGATAAAGTTGTTGTTAAGACTCAGTAGGCCATGGCCCTGCCCCAAGTTTAGTTACAGGTACCCTGTGTTTTGCATTGAATTCTGAGCCTGCTGGATGCTTACCTCCTCCTGCCCCAGCTGCATGGGGTGGAGGGAACCAGATGTGGGGAACTGGTTTGTCAAGGGGCCTTGACTTTGAATTAAAGTTTTATCTCTTTTAGTGGGTTTCATGATCTGGAGGAGTTATTTTAAACTAAGTTCATGTAACTAAAACTGTGATTTCCTGAATCAGTCGCTCTTTCCTAAAGTGCCACCAGAACGCATGTGCTTTTCCTTGGTAAGGTGATGCCAGTAGCTGGCATATGACATCAGTGAGAAACATGCCAAAAGAGCATCGGATCTTCTATCTGAATTTGGCTTTGGAAAATACGGAACTGGGAAACATTTAAATGTCTACAGCCAGAAATACAGAACTCAGATGTTCACAGCCTAAAGCTTTTAGGCCTAGGAGTATGGCCATCTCTGGGCTAATGCACATCTCTTTCTTCTATCTCTGTTTAAAATTTAACTTGTGAAAGAAAACATATAAACTAGACACTTTTTGCACTATTGAAAAGCATTGTGACAGTATTTTTGAAAACCCTAAAAATGGTCATAAGCTTTTATCTAATAACCCCATTTATGTTCAGAGATGTTCTTTGCAGTGTTATTTACTTATTTAACTAAAGAATAATATTCTAGTTGAATATTAGAAGATAGAATAAAATGTGAAAGCGCTTCTCACTCCAAATCCTCTACCTGAAGTTTAACTGCTCTTAATGGTTTGGTACATCCTTCTAAACCTTATCCTCATTCTACTCCTATCCCTCTTTCCCACATATACACCCACACATACATACACATACTCATTTATATACATGTACACATTTACTTACACTTTTACACAAATATTAAGAAAATTTTAGTTAGGCTGTAGATATTGCCCAGTAACTTATTTTTCTCACCAAACTATGGATATCCTTTGTTGTCAGAGCATATGTATCTATATAGTTATTTTTGTCAGCTGCATAGTATTTTAGAGTCAGGATGTTTTGTTATGCATTTAAATATGTCCCTATTGGTGAACAGTAAGATTGTTTCCAATTTTGTTTCTACTAGTCACCACATTTTGGTATATGTATAAGAGCATGTCCATTGGAATAAAATTGTAGAAGCAGAATTGCTTAGTCAAATGGACATTTGAATTTTTATAGATCAGCCTAAATGTGCCTTTTACCACCGTCACTGCTAAAGCTCTACCAATTGCCTTCCCATAAACGATGTATGAGAGTACTTTGTTGTTCTTTTTCTAGCTTCTTGAGATGAATGCTGTTTCTTTTATTTTACATGTTATAATAAATTGATTAAGGCTATAAATTTTCCTCTGAGTACTCTGTTGGCTGCTTCTCATCGGTGTTGATACGTACTTTGTTGTTGTCGTTAGTGGCTATCAAGTTGGCTCCTACTCAGCCAGCGTTATGTATAACAGAACAAAACGTTGTCTTGTCCTGTACTACCAGAGATGCTATTCAAAATATTTGAGAACTGGTTACAGCACATCAAAAAAGGTGCCATGGCCACAGATGCCAGCCTTAAACAACCGGCATGGCTGTACTGGTGTGAATCAGCCAGATACCAGACGTGTGACACTCACTGCTATTTACTTCCTACAGCCCAATGCCCAACCAAACTGTACCACTTGATATTTTCTAAATATCCCAAATATATCTTGCCTATATACCTTTGATATGACTCTTGTGTTGGCTGGGATTGCTACTGTCGATGACTCTGTTGGTCAAAACCCTGACCCGTCATTCAGGGCTCATCTAAATGGCATCTCCTTGGTAAAGAAGAAGTGGTCCTTCTGTGAATTATTTTGTCATTTTGTCTGAACTTCTGTTTTAGTACTTATTGGAGCCCTGATGGTGCAGTGGTTAAGAGCCTAGCTGCTAACCAAAAGGTCGGGAGTTTGAATCCACCAGCTGCTCCTTGGAAACTCTATGGGGTAGTTCTACTCTATCCTATAGTCAAAGTTGACTCAGCGGTAGAGGGTTTGGTTTGGTTTTTAGGTATCTTCTTCACCAGGGGTCAGAAAATTTTTCTGTGAAAGACCAAATAATGAATATTTTGGGCTGGCTGTGCATACATTCTCTGCTGCCCTCCGCTCTGCTCTTGAAATGTGAAACAGCCATAGATAAGGCCTAAACGAATGGGGGTTCCAATAAAATTTAATTTACAAAAATGATTGGCCTACCCACAGGCTGTATTTTTCTGACCCCAGATCTGCATTATTTAATAGCTATTATGAACTTATCCACTGTCTAAAATTCTAATTTGGCATATAATTTTGTACTTCTATTGCTCCCTTGCTCACGTGCTAGATCTAGTTTATTCTTTGAGAGTCATTCTTTTGTCAAAAGTTTTTAGGGATAAAAGGAGTTCAGGAAAAAAACAAAACAAAAACTCAGCCTAATGTTTGAAAAAAATCCCAAATCAAAATATAAGTCTAAAAGAAAGCCTATCCAAATTGAATTCTATGACGTTTATTCCTGTCTAGAAAGATATATATGTGGGTTGCTGATTTGTTTTTAGTTTAACTGAACTAAGCTATGATAGATCAAAACAATAATATAATCAGAAAGCAAACACAGTATGTTGAATGAGATTGTTTTATCTTTTTACCCTTATAGTTCATTACATGTTCTGATTCTTTAGGAGAACATGTTGTTTTATTTAGTGTATCTCTCTGGTTTTAGGCTTTACAGGAACCTAAAAGCTTTAAATCATCTAAAAAATGAAAGTCTTACATATTCCATCCTTAATGTGATGAGCTAAGGAATGTGTAATGAATTTGCAGCGATTCAGAAGCTACAGACGCAAAATACACGTATGCTATTATTAATTGGATAGAAAAAGACAAGAATCAATAAATACTTGTAATGCAGAGAGAATAAGAGTGTGACAGAGAGAGAGAGAGAGAGAAAAATAAAGAAAACTAGATATAAATAATAAATAAATGTTAGCGATTATAAAATATGAAAGAGATTGTCTATGTTTAACTACTAATTATTTGAGAAGAAATACTTCTACTTTCTAAGCATTAACGGTAAAAAAGAAAAAAAAAATTACAGTAATGCCTTATCCTCTAAACTGCATAGCTCACCTTCCAGAGGGAGGGGGAGTATTTTTTATTTGCCCTTAGTTTTCTTCTTACAAGACTACACTTGTTCCATCCACTCATGGAAAGAACAGCTTGTCTTATTACCCTCCAGTGGAAATGAGTTATGAGACTTTTATCTGGAGTTTACAGGACAGCTTTAACCTTTTTATAGTTGAATTCCAGTTATGAATGCAATATCTTATTTCATCTTATTTAATTTTTTTCAAGAATTCCTTTTCCTGTTCTGATCTGTAGATACATACAAGATCGTATCACATTAAACACTTTTATATTGTCCTGCAAGTCTTCGGGGTTAATTTCCTGTTTCTTCTGCTGTTCATGTCTATGCAAATGGACAGACCAAGCATTTATGACATTCATAACAATTTGGTTCCTTCACTCTACTTCAAGGGAAGCTTGCATTTTGCAGCTACCCACCTCAAAAGAACACTTCATGCGTTAATTTGGCTAATTTCTTAGGTTTATGAGTAAGGCTCGCAAGCATCTTGTGAACTAAAGATGTAAGGACTGGGGTCTCTTGGACATCAGTTGCAGGTCAGGATGATCGCTCACAACATGTAGAAGACCCTGTCCTGGGTTCTGTAAACAATAGCAGGACGAATGAGATGCAATGCCTATAGCAAAGAGGTGTCCTCATGTGGCAGCTGGCCCTTATCTCACTTCTCTAAAGTCTTCATAGTGCGCGGTCCAAATTGTTTTCACTCATCAAAAACAAGAGCCCCTTCCCATGAAACACCCTGTCCCCTAACACTGATTAACAGTTTGCTCTGAGTGATCACTTTTGGAAGATCAGAACAGAGCATGCTATTTGCCCCAAGTCAGATCCAGTGTAGGAAATCCTGGAATACCTCCTTTCTTTTGACATTTTATTAATTCATTCACACGTTAATCATTCATCGAGTGCGAACTGTGGGCCAGGTATCATGCTATGTGCTGGAGATACAAAGTTGAATGAGACAACGTCCCAAATTTCAAGAGGCTTATCACAGTCATAAATATGCAAATCAATGATTGTATTATAATTTTTATCAGTATTAGAAGTATGAACAGTATATGAGGGGAGCATTGTTGGGGGGCATGAAAATCAGATTCAGGGAATACCCTGGAGGAACTTATATTTAAACTGACTTTTGAAGAACAAGTAGGACTACTAGTTACAGAAGAAATGAGGCATCACTGTAGCCTGTAAAACATAAAGGAGACAGAGAAACAGCACCAGTTGTTTGAGTAATGACAAATACTTCCGTGTGCCTTGTGCAATGGGTAGGTGGTAGATGTTGAGGCTAAGGATGAAGCCAGAGGCCAGACTCCAAAGGTTGTGATGTTAAGTTAGGGAGTATGACTCCATAACTTAGAACAAGGTGATATAGTTTAAAGGCAGGATTCACCTTGCACATGCTATGTAGTATGCTGGCATCAGGCCACCTCCATGTCATACAGCACAAGCTTGTCTCTTGCCTCATGCAGGGCATTTCCATGGGCTTAGGGCCTGAGATTCAAATCCTAGGTATTTCCTAGTAAAGACAGGCCTCCTTTCCTTAGAAGGAATTCACATACCAGTTTCTAAGATAATATATTCTTTATCCCATTTTAATTGTATTTCCCCTCTTAAGCTCTGGGAGCCTGCTTAGCCTGCCTATTTCTTGTGCACTGTTTTCTCTTTATTTATATGAGCTTTACTGTATATGAATAGGGGGAAGAGATGCTTTCATGGGAGACACATAGGGTAATATGACTTACCAAGTACCTGCTGTGGGTTAGGCACTGTGCCAGACCATTTAGACAATTCTTAACTTATTCCTCACTGTATCTATTGAAAAGGAGCCCTGGTGGTGCAATGGTTAAGTGCTCAGCTGCTAACCAAAAGGTCAGTGGTTCCAACCCACCAGCAGCTCTGCAGGAGAAAAGACGTAGTGATCTGTTCCTGGTCCTTTAAAAAACCCTATGGAGCAGTTCTACTCTGTCACATTAAGTTGCTATGAGTTGGAACTGACTCCACAGCACACAACAATAGTAACAACAACATATCTTTTGGTATTATTCTTATCTCCATTTTACAGATAAGGAAAGTAAATAACTTGCTTAAATTTGCACAGTGTATAGGAAATTTGGTTTTTGAAATCTGGTTGGTTGTTTCCATCCACCATTCTTTGCTCATTCCAGCATTTCCCAAGTCTGGGGAGTATTCCCAGGGAGATCTTGCAAGTACGTAGAACGTTGATCAAGCCATGGCCTGCATCTGTTCTTATTTGAATTGGCCATGTCAGCAAATGTCAAAGCTGTTGGGGATACAGTCAGTGAGCACCCTCTTCCCATAATGCCCTGCCCTCTTGAAACTTTTGCATGGATGTTTTGGCAGGCACACTGTGGCACAGTAGAAAGAATGCATTTTGAGATTCTGGACACCCAGGTTTGAAGCCTGGTACTGACCCTAACAGTCTTTGAGATTGGGCTCAAATCACTTGGCCTCCCTGGGCTTTAGTCTTTGCTATGTAAAAGGAGGCACCTGACTCATTTCGTCTAGTCCTTTTGTTCTAAGGCTATGGCTTTTATTTTCCCAGAGAGATGTTCATTATATAGGCTATCTAGATCACCTTTGTATGAGCTGCTGGGTTATTTTTAGGTAACAAGGAGTTAATTTCACCCTCAGGTTAGCCCATGGTTGATCTGTGGATGGGAAGGGACAGAAGGCTCTCCAAAACTGGAGCACCTTCATAAATTCAGAGTTTTCTGAAAGGTTCAGAATACCTCTTGTTTTAACTCTTAGATATCACACTCTATGAGAATTTTCCAAAGGAATTTCATGAAGATATTCTCTCCAAAGATGGAAGGAGCTATTCGTTGTTTAATAAACTAGATTATCTTCTATGGCACATAAGTGGAGAAATTTATACTATTACAGAGAAAAATTTACAAACATGCCACATCACTTGGAGATTGTTAATCGAAGAGAATTTTAGTCACTGATAGAAAACCATTTTTAAAGACACATTTGCTAGCAAGTATATTTTCTATTTTGTTTTAGCAATTGATTAATAGGGACCCTGGTGGCACAGTGGTTAAGAGCTCTGCTGCTAACCAAAATGTCGACAGTTCAAATCCACCACCTGCTTCATGGAAATCCTATGAGGCAGTTCTACTCTGTCCTACAGGGTCACTATCAGTCAGAATTGACTCGACGTCAATGGGTATTTATTAGTAACATTGTAGTTTTGCTATCCAGGCACATTGAAGTCATCAAACATGCATTGAAGAAAGGATATTATTTTTAGTTATTAATTAAGAATTGGAATAAATAACTAATTTTAGTTTTATTTTAGAGTGAAAAGCTATTAGGAAGTACTGAAATGCCAGATAAAAATACTCCTCAACAAAAAAGTAATAAATATAACATGACATATCTGAAAGAATAAGACTTTGAAGCCAGAGAGGACAGAATTTCAACCATAGCTCCAGTGCTTTGTAGTTTTAAATTTGGGGAAATCTTTGAGATTTGTTCCCCTGTCCTGCAAAACGAGTGTGCTTTGAGGAATAAGCTGCATTAGCATGTGAAGTATTTACTCAAGGAAGGTACCAAATTACTCTTAGCTTTCCTAGTCATTTCATGGACAGAAGCAGGAAGATAAAATTCCCTACAGCTATTTATTTCATTTGTATCCTAAAGCAAAAACCAAACCAAACCCGCTGCCATAGAGTCCATTCTCACTCATAGCAACCCTGTAGGACAGAGTAGAACTACCCCGTAGGGTTTCCAAGGATTCAAAACTGCCAGCCTTTTTTTTTTTTAAAATATTTTATTGTACTTCAGGTGAAGGCTTACAGAACAAATAGTTTCTCATGAAACAGTAGTACACATGTTGTTTTATGACATTGGTTAACAACCCCACAACATATCAACCTTCTAACTTCTCAACCTTTTTTTTTTTTTGGTGAAAATACACATAGCCAAAGATACACCGTTTCAAAAATTTCCACACACACAGTTCAGTGACATTGACTGCGCTCTTCCAATTGTGCTGTTATTCTCACTTAAGATGAAGGCTTACAGAACAAAATAGCTTCTCATTTAACAGTTACTACAAATGTTGCCCTATGACAATGATTAACGATCTCACAACACATCAACAATATTCTTACTCAATCTTGTGTTCCCTATCATCAGCTTCCTTGTCCCCTTCTGCCTTCTGGCCCTTGTCACTGGACTCCTGTACCTCGTTAGTCTCATTTGGTTTTACGGGGCTGTCCACTCCCAGGCTGAACAGTGAACCTCGGAGGTAACTTCACCACTGAGCTAAAAGGGTATCTGGGGACCATATTCTCGAGGTTTCTCCAGTCTCCTTTAAGCCAGTAAATCTGGTCTTTTTTTTTTTCTTTTTTTTTTTTGTGGCTTAGAATTATGCTCTACATCCTTCTCCAGCTCTGTCCAGAACCCTCTGTTGTGATCCTGGTCAGAGCAGCCAGCGGTGGTAGCCGGGCACCATCTAGCTGTACTGGACTCAGTCTGGTGGAGGCCTTGGTAGCTGTGGACAATTAGTCCTTTGGACTAATCTTGTCCTTATATCCTGTTCTCTTCATTCTCCCTTGCTCCCGAAGGGATGAAACCAGTGAAGTATCTTAGATGGCCGCTCACAGGCTTTTAAGACCCCAGACACTACTCACCAAGGTGGAATGTAGAGCATTACCTTTATAAGTAGTGTCATGCCAATTGAGCTAGATGTTCCCCGAGACCATGGTCCCCAGAGCCCTAAGCCCAGCAACTCAGTCCCTCGGGGAGTTTGGATGTGTCTATGGGGCTTCCATGACCTTTCCTTGTACAGATTGTGCTAGTTTCCCCTCTATTGTGTACTGTCTCTACTTTCACCCAAGATACCACTTATGTATTGCCTATTTAGTATTTCCCCTCCCACCGCTCCCATCCCTGGTAACCAACAAAGATTGTTACATTTTCCGTGTGAACTTTTTCATGGGTTTTTACAATAGAGGTCTCATACAATATTTGTCCTTTTGTGATTGACTTATTTCACTCAGCACAATGTCCTCCAGTTTCATCCATGTTATGAGACGCTTCACAGGTTCATTGTTGTTCTTTCTCGTTGCATAGTACTCCATTGTGTGTATGTACCATAGTTTGTTTATCCATTCATCTGTTGATGGGCACCTACGTTGTTTCCATCTTTTTGCTATTGTGAACAATGCTGCCATGAACATAGGTGTGCATATGTCTATTCGAGTGATGACTCTTATTTCTCTAGTATATATTCCTAGGAGTGGGATTGCTGGATCAAATGGTATGTCTATTTCTAGCTTTCTGAGGAAACACCATATAGTTTTCCAAAATGGTTGTATCATTTTGCATTCCCACCAGCAGTGCATAAGAGTTCCTATCTCCCCGCAGCCCCTCCAACATTTGTTATTTCCAGTGTTTTTGATTCGTGCCAGCAATGCCGGGGTGAGATGGTATCTCATTGTGGTTTTAATTTGCATTTCTGGAATGGCTAGTGATCGCGAGCATTTCCTCATGTGTCTGTTGGCCATTTGAATGTCTTCTTTGGTGAAGTGTCTGTTCATTTCCTTTGCCCATTTTTTGATAGGATTATTTGTCTTTTTGTTGTAGAGGTGTTGGATTTTCTTGTAGATTATGGAGATTAGAACTTTGTCTGACTTGTACCGTCCAAAAATTTTTTCCCAGTCTGTAGGTTCTCTTTTGACTCTTTTGGTGAAGTCTTTTGAAGAGCATAGGTGTTTGATTTTTAGAAGATCCCAGTTATCTAGCTTATCTGTTGGGTTTTGTGCGTTGATGGTTATGGTTTGTATCCTGGTAATGTCATGTATTAAGGCCTGAAGTGTTGGTCCTATTTTTTCTTCTATGAACTTTATAGTTTTAGGCTTTATATTCAGGTCTTTGATCCATTTTGAAGTAGTTTTTGTATACAGTGTGAGGTATGGGTCCTGTTTCATTTTTTTGAAGATGGATATCCATTTTTGCCAGCACCATTTGTTAAAAAGACTGTCATTTCCCCATTTGATGGACTTTGGGCCCTTGTCGAAGATCAGGTGACCGTAGGTGGATGGATTTACATCTGGGTTCTCAATTCTGTTCCATTGGTCAATGTATCTGTCGTTGTACCCGTACCAGGCTGTTTCGACTACTGTAGCTGTATAGTAGGTTCTGAAGTCAGGTAGTGTGAGTCCTCCAACTTTATTCTTCTTCTTCAGTAGTGCTTTACTTATTTGGGGCTTCTTCCCTTTCCATATAAAGTTAATAATTAGTTTATCCATCTCTTTGAAGAATGTTGCTGGTATTTGGATCGGGATAGCATTGTATTTGTAAATTGCTTTGGGTAGAATTGCCATTTTCACAATGTTGAGTCTGCCTATCCATGAGCATGGTATGTTTTTCCATTTATGTAGATCCCTTTGGGTTTCATGCAGTAGTGTTTTATAGTTTTCTCTGTATAGGTCTTTTACATCCCTGGTCAGATTTATTCCTCAGTGTTTTATCTTTTTAGGGGCTATTGAAAATGGTATTGATTTCCTGATCTCCTTTTCATCGTTCTCCTTACTGGTGTATAGGAATCCAACTGATTTTTGAATGTTTATCTTGTATCCTGCTACTCTGCTGAATCTTTCTGTTAGTTCCAGTAGATTTCTCATGGAATCTTTAGGGTTTTCTTTGTATAGTATCATATCATCTGCAGACAGGGACAGTTTAACTTCTTCATTACCAGTTTGGATGCCCTTTATTTCTTTTTCTTGCCTTATTGCTCTAGCTAGAACTTCCAGCACAATGTTAAATAGGAGTGGTGATAAAGGGCATCCTTGTCTTGTTCCTGTTTTCAGGGGGAATGTTGTCAGCCTCTCTCCATTAAGAATGGTGTTGGCCGTTGGTTTTGCATAGATGCCCTTTATTATGTTGAAAAATTTCCCTTCTATGCCTATTTTATTGAGAGCTTTTATCAGGAATGGGTGTCGGACTTTGTCAAATGCCTTTTCTGCGTCAATTAAGATGATCATGTGTTTCTTTTCTTTCCTTTTATTTATGTGGTGGATTACGTTGATTGATTTTCTAATGTTAAACCATCCTTGCATACCTGGGATGAATCCTACTTGGTCGTGGTGTATTATTTTTTTGATATGATGCTGAATTCTATTGGCTAGAATTTTGTTGAGAATTTTTGCATCTATATTCATGAGAGATACTGGTCTGTAATTTCCTTTTTTTGTGATGTCTTTGCCTGGTTTTGGTATCAGCGTTATGCTGGCTTCATAGAATGAATTTGGAAGTGTTGCTTCCTCTTGTGTGCTCTGAAATAGCTTGAGTAGTACTGGTACAAGCTCTTCTGTAAATGTTTTGTAGAATTCTCCAGTGAAGCCATCTGGGCCAGGGCTTTTTTTGGTTGGGAGTTTTTTTTATTACCTTTTCAATCTATCCTCCTGTTATGGGTCTGTTCATATTTTCAACATGACTTCGTTGTAGTTTGGGTAGGCTGTGTGTTTCTAGAAATTTATCCATTTCCTCTAGGTTTTCAAATTTGTTGGGGTATAGTTTTTCATCATATTCTGTTATAATCCTTTTTATTTCAGTTGGGTCTGTTATAATGTCCTCCATTTCATTTCTCATTTGGGTTATTTGTGTCCTCTCCTAGTTTTCTTTTGTCAGTCTGGCCAGTGGTTTGTCGATTTTGTTGATTCTTTCAAAGAACCAACTTTTGGTTTTGTTGATTCTTTCTATTGTTTTTCTCTTCTCTGTTTCATTGATCTCTGCTCTGATCTTTACTATTTCCTTTCTTCCGGTGGTGTAGGCTTTTTTTGCTGTTCTCTTTCGATTTGTTTGAGTTCTGTAGTTAATTTTTTGATTTTGTCCCTTTCTTCTTTTTTGATATGCGCATCTAGTGCTATAAATTGTCCTCTGAGGACTGCCTTTGCTATGTCCCAAAGGTTTTGGTATGATGTGTTTTCATTCTCATTTGATTCTAGGAATTTTTTGATTCCATCTCTGATTTCTTCTATTACCCGGTGATGTGTAAGCAGCGTATTATTCAGTTTCCATGTAGTTGATTCTTTTTCCTTGCTCTTTCTAGTGTTAATTTCTACCTTGATGGCATTGTGGTCAGAAAAGATACTGGAATTATCTCAACGTTTTGGATCTTGATGAGGATTGCTCTGTGGCCTAAGATGTGGTCTATTCTGGAGAACGTTCCATGTGCATTGGAAAAGAATGCGTACTTTGCAGCGGTTGGATGGATTGTTCTATATATGTCTATGAGGTCAAGTTGGCTGATTGTGCCCTTTAGGTCTTCTGTATCTTTGCTGAGTTTTTTCTTAGTTGTTCTGTCCTTTACTGAGAGTGGTGTGTTGAAGTCTCCTCCTATTATTGTGGAACTGTCAGTTTCTCTTTTCAGTGCTGTTAGAGTTTGTTTTATGTATTTTGGAGCCCTGTCATTGGGTGCGTAGATGTTTATTATGGTTATGTCTTCATGATAGATCATCCCCTTAATCATATAGAGTCCTTCTTTGTCTTTTATGGTAGATTTTGTTTTAAAGTCTATTTTATCTGAGATTAGAATTGCCACTCCTGCTCTTTTTTGGTAGTTGTTAGCTCGATATATTTTTTTCCAAGCTTTGATTTTTAATAAATTCACATCTTTGTTTCTAAGGTGTGTCTCTTGTAGACAGCATAGTGATGGATCCTGTTTTCTTATCTATTCTGCCACTCTCCGTCTCTTTATGGGTGCATTGAGTCCATTTACATTCAGTGTAATTATTGATAGATGTGAGTTTGTTGCTGTCATTTTGCAGCGCTTTTTTTTGTGGTGCTGAAGTTTTCTTTGTTCTTCTTACTCTCTTGTGCTGAGTTACTTTTGTTTGTGGATTTTGTGTTCATTTCTTTTGTTTTTGTTTTTGTTTTTGCTGAGACTTTATGTTTTTCGTCTTTATTTTTCTGAGTTGGTTTGTTAACTTTCTTTGTGGTTACCATGAATTTTATCCTTATCTTTCTAAGTTTGAAGCAGTCTACCCTTACTTGGTATCGCCTTGCCTTCCTCTCCATTAGAAGGTTCTATACCTATGCCGTTTATTCCCTCTTTCATTGTTTTGATGTTGTGGTCATCCATCGATTGACTGCTCTGATTCCCTGTTGTATTTCTTTTGGTTTTGGATAGTCCTCGAGAGTTCATTTCCTAGATTGGTACCTGGCTCATACGATCCTGCGTCCTAGGTCCTGCCTGAGGTCTGAAGCTGTTTGTCCTCAAAACGAAGAACTCCCTTTAATAATTCTTGTAAGTTTGGTTTGACTTTTACATATTCCCTTAGTTTCTGTTTATCTGGAAATGACCTAATTTCACCATCAAATTTGAACGAGAGTTTTGCAGGATATATTATTCTTGGCTGACAATTTTTTTCTTTCAAGATTTTATATATGTCATCCCACTGCCTTCTTGCCTGCATGGTTTCTGCCAAATAATCTGAGCTTAGTCTTATTGTTTCTCCTCTGTATGTGACTTCTTGTTTTTCACGAGCTGCTCTCAGGATTCTTTGTTTGTCTTTGGTTTTGGCGAGTGTGAATATGATATGCCTTGGTGATTTTCTTTTGGGGTCTCTTCTATATGGGGTTCGTTGAGCTTCTTTGATGGCCAGCTTTTCATCTTTCATGATATTGGGAAAGTTTTCTGTCAGCAGTTCCTCAATGATCTTCTCTGTGTTTTCTGTTTTCTCCCCCTGTTGTGGAATGCCAATCACTCGTAAATTTTTGCTTTTAATTGTGTCCCACATAACTCTCAGGGTCTCTTCAATTTTCTTTGTTCTTTTTTCTGAGTTTTCCTGAAACAGGGTTGTATCCAAGTGTTTGTGTTCATTTCCACTGATCCTGTCTTCCGCAGTTTCTAATCTGCTTCTCAGCCCTTCTATGACATCATCCATTTCTGAAATCTTGTTGTTTATCTTTTGGATTTCTAATTGTTGTTTTTGTATAATTTCTAGTTGTGAATTTGTTTTGGCATTTTGTTCCTGCATCATCTTCCTGAATTATTCCAATTTTTTGTTGGTATTTTCCATGAATTCGTCTATTTTTTCCTCATGTTTGTCAGCTTTTTGCCTCAGTTCTTGGAAAATTCCAAGTATTAGTGATTTGAATTCCCTATCAGGTAGTTCTAGTGCATTTTCTTCCACAGGAGATTTATCTCATGTTTTAATTTGGATGCCTACTGGAGCCATCCTGTCCTGTTTTTGTAAATGTTTTGATGTTGTTTGCTGTTTTTGGGTCATTCAGTAGATATTTCTCTGGTTTATTGATTGTAGATTTGTTTGTTTCATCCCTTTTAAAAAAAAAAAATTTGAGTATGTCTGAGCAGGCGGACTACGTGCCCCTTGTTGTTCACTCGTCTGTGTGCTCAGTACTTTCCGCCTCCTTCTCCAATTGGCCGGTTCAGTCACTCATATGTGGTACAGCAGGGCAGGTCTAGCTGAAGAGGAGCCACTGGGATGGGTTGTTTGTAGCACTCAGCAGAGCCACCAGGGCGGTCGGTAATCAGTGCTGGGTAGGTTCCAATAGGCTGTGCCTGCACAGCTTGGTGGTGTGATGTCAAGTGCACAGTGCAGGTAGGCAGGATGCAGCGGGGAGATGGTTATATGTGAAGCTAAGCTGGATATGGGAGAGAGGAGAGAGGAACAGGAGCCAAAAAACATACAAACAAACAAAAAAGAATGCTAGGGGAGCATGCTGTTGGAATGGAGAGATGAGCGACTATGGAATGGAGAAAAACAGAAGGGGGAAGAGAAAGAAAAGAAAAGAATGAATAAATAAAAATCAGAAAGGTTAAAGAACCGCAAAGTTCCCAGGGATCCCACCGATGCAGCTATGATGTCTGGGGAAGTTGCTCTCAGGTTTCACAGCGCAGCCTGGCCAGATGGCGCAGAGGCATACAACGCCTGGTATTCAGGGATCAGAAAGAGAAGGAAGAGATAGGGAGACAAGAAATTGAGAAATGAAGAAAGACAAAAGGGAAAAAGAGGGAAAAGAAAACAAAACGGCTCAAAAAAAAAAAAAAAAGTAACAAGAAAGGTCCCCCAGAAAAACAGGGGAAAAATAAAAAAACCAACGAAAAAAGAAATTTGTTCAGGGATCCCTCTGCACATCTGTGGAAGCCAAAGGGGAGTCTCCCAGGTATGCAGCTCCGCCTGGCCAGAAAGGGCTCCCAACTCAAGAAAAGGAAAAGAAAACAGAGAAACAATTCAAAATGAGCAAACGAACAAAAGCCCCGGGATCCCACCATCGCGGTAGCCCAGACCGGGAAGCAGCTCCACACTCGAATGGAGCTCCGCAGCCCCTCAGGAAAAAGCAAAGATGGCACACAGAGCCAGGCACTCAAGTGAAATGATGGGGAGGCGGCGAGAGGTAAGCAAGAAATCCAAGGAAGCAGAAAGAAGACAAAAAAAAAAAAAAAGCAACACCTGCAGCCAACAAATGGCACTCAGAGAGCCAGCCAGTGCGGGCTGGTGTTTCTGGATAAGAGACTGTGTCCGTGGGAAACAGAGGAGGCTGAGTGTGGGTGAAGAAGGGTGGAGAGTAGGAAAGCATATATCACAAATTTCCGGCACTCTGGGGCCCCTCAGGAAGGAGCAAAGAGGGTGCACGGAGCCAGGCACCCGAGCGAAAGGAGGGGGAGGCGGCGAGAGTCAAGCGAGAAACCAAAAGAAGCAGAGAAAGAAAAAGAAAAAAAAAAAAAGCAACACCAGCAGCCAACAAATGGCACCCAGAGAGCCACCCGCCTGGGCGCCTGGAGTCCAAGCAGCCGGCACCCCGCAGCCAAGAGACCGCGGCCACAGGAAGCAGAGGAGCCCGAGCCGGGGCGAAGAGGGGTGGGGGGGTGGGAAAGCGCACACCGCAAATTACCGGCTGTTTTGTCTCCCACTGGATGCTCCGTGAGGCTGCTCTCTCGTACCCCCGTTTGCTGGTCTCCGATAGGAGTCCAAGATGGTGGATCCGCGCTGCATTAGCTGGTAGGGGACCTCTGCATGAATCTCTCCTCGCTCTCCGTTCTCTTTCGGTATTCTCACTCCGTTTGGTGCTCGGCTGAGTTCTTTATCTCTTCATTTGATGTTCTAAGGTTTCAGGATTGTTGTATTCTCTGTTTGGCTTAGTTTTTCGGATCTTTGCTGTGGAGGGACGGCGTGGTGCTTCTGCCTAGAGTGCCATCTTCTTCTCGGACTCCCAAACTGGCAGCCTTTTGGTTAGCAGCCATAGGTCTTAACCATTACACACCACCAGATTTTCCTTGACGTTGTTAACAGGTATAAAATAAAGTGCCTCCATGCATCAGTCAGTTTTTTGTACTGTGGAGGCTTGCATGTTGCTGTCAAGCTGAAAGCTATGTCACTGGTATTCAGATACAGCAGAGTCACCCATGATGGACAGTTTTCACCTGAGCTTCCAGACTAAGACTAGGAAGAAGGACCCGGCGGTCTACTTCTAAAAAGAATTAGCCAGTGACAACCTTATGAATAACAGTGGAACATTGTCTGATATAGTGCCGGAAGATGAGCCCCTCAGGTTGGAAGGCACTCAAAATACAACACAGTGGCTTACAACGATGGGCTCAAGCATAACAACGATTGTGAGGATGGCACAGGACCCAGCAGTGCTTCTTTCTGTCGTACATAGGGTTGCTATGAGTCGGAACTGACTCGATGGTACCTAATAACAACAGCAACAACAACATAAAATAAAGTGAGGTAATGACAGATTTTTACTGTTTCTCATTTAACACATGATGCATCTTTAATTTACTCAAAGCTAAGTTTGTAAGAAAATATAATAATTTGATCATATGTACTCGTTGTCGTCGAGTTGATTCTGACTCATAGTGACCCTATAGGACAGAGTAGAACTGCCCCATAGGGTTTCTAAGGAGTGGTTGGTGGATTTGAACAGCCAACCTTTTGGTTAGCGGCAGAATGCTTAACCACAGTGCCACCAGGCATTGCTATGGAGATCACAAAATCCTAGTTTCATTTGTCTGAATCTGACAGAAGTTGGTGCCGTTTATGCCCGCAGCAAGTCAAGAAAGACTGAGCCTCAGAACGCTATTCATGAGGGTCCTGAGTGATATCAAAACTTTTACATATCTCAGTGCTTGTCAAGATAACAGACATATAACTTATACATAAATTCTTTTTCTAAATAAAAATAGCAGTGTACTTTAGTTTTCTTAACAAAGTTCCTTTTTTTATGACAGGCCTGCAAACACAATAGAATTTGCAATGATTGTAGAATTATCTACAAACTACCATAGTAAAGAAACAACGATGTAAATTAGCTCATCTTATCCCTTTGATCTTTTCAATGTTTGATCAGAGCAAAGTTTTCCTTTAAAAATTTGGCAAACTTGTGACTGGGGTAACTAGAAATTG
Source organism: Dugong dugon (assembly GCA_030035585.1). Classification (NCBI taxonomy): domain Eukaryota; kingdom Metazoa; phylum Chordata; class Mammalia; order Sirenia; family Dugongidae; genus Dugong; species Dugong dugon. Next base: position 10,287,100 of record CM057480.1, on the reverse strand, counting down.
GAAAAAGCTGAGAGTTGGCTGTTTGTATTATTTATGTTGTTCTGATCTTTACATGGCCTACAAAGCATGTTTTACTCTGGCACAGACAGCGAGAGACAGAAATCAGAGGTCATATGTAACCTGGCTGTTTTGCTTTGGTTCATTTCTTCATCCCTTTTCTTCTTCAATGTGTGCCTTTTCTGATAATTTAGATGTAGGATTTGTGTATGTATATATGTTATATATATATATACATATATATATGTATGTATGCATTTATATGTATATATGTTTATATATACGTATGTGTGTGTGTGTGTGTGTGTGTGTGTATACATATACAGAAACCCTGTTGGCGTAATGGTTAAGAGCTACTGCTGCTAACCAAAAGGTCCGCAGTTTGAATCCACCAGGCGCTCTTTGGAAACTCTGTAGGGCCCTGCACAGGTCCTGTAGGGTCGCTCTGAGTCAGAATTGACTCAGAGGCAACGAGTTATTTTTGGTTATATATATATACATATATGCACACACACACACACACACATATGTTGTTGCTGTGGGCTGTCTCAGTCAATTTTGATTCATAATGACCTTATATTTATAATGTAGATAGTGTTATATATGAAATTTTTAAAAAATCAACTATTTAATAACTTTTCGTCTCATTCACACCCTTTCTTATCATTTCTCCCATGATTTCTATTTAAGCATAGTAACCATTTCAGGTATAAAATAAGCTTTTTAAAGCATTTTGCTGTTTTAGGGATTTTTGGAAACTGCTAATGAAGCCAGTAAAATAGTGAACCCAGGTGGATATTACCCTTGTTCAAACAGAGTTCTGAAATGGAGCCTGTTTTCTTGGGTTTTCCCACTCTACGTGCAAAAGAAAATACTGTAAGCTAAATTTCCTGTTTGTAACAATACCTAGAGTATTTTTGTTTGTTTGTTTTTTAACTCTGAACTTTGTTAAGAGGACAAAGGAGCTCACTGGAGTGGGAATACGGTAGATTTTACCGTGCGGTCAGCTTCAATGAAATCCTATAAAGCAAGTCATGAGTAGTGACATCTACCTTTCATTTTTGTCATGAGGGACCCAGTTGGAACCATCAGTCAGTGGGGCTTAGGAGAGACACTGTTTTGGTCTGATCCCTGGGTTCTTCTTTTCTTCTTCGATCTCTTCTTTGTCCCTTTCTATTTGCAGTGCTCTTGTGCACTTCTTATAGTTGTTGTGTGCCAACAAGTCGACTCTGATTCATAGTGACGAGATTCCAGCTCATAGTGCAGGCAGAACTCTTTATGGGAGCAAACTGCCAGGTCTTTTATCCCATGGAGCTGCTGGTGGATTTGAACTGCCAACCTTTTGGTTAGTAACTGAGTGCTTAACCATTGCGCCACTAGGGCTCCTTCTTATAGTTAGGGCCTCATAACTACTTGTATCGTATGCTCAGTTTTGGCTAATACGATTGTAACTGTCTGTCTCAAGAGCCAGGTCTTTATATGTAGTTGGCTTTTTTTCCAGACGTGGCCCTCAGTCTGGATGGCCCTGCGTGGGTTATCGGTTCTGAGATGGCTGCCCCTGTGCTGCATTTTTGGCCTTGGAAGTGAATTTTTCTGTGCTGCTAGAGGGACAGGGTTGTTTGGCAGGAAGAGTCATTTCCTTGTTATGCCCTCCCAGCATTGTACAGCCCCACGATGTTCCCATGTCCTTTCCATGAAGCCTCCCACCAACCTGTACGGTTTAACCATCTTCCTTCTCATGTGGTGAAGAAGACAAGAACTTTCTTCTCAGTGAAATCTTTTCTTCTACTTCTTTTTCCTCTTCTCCTTCCTCCTTTAGCTCCTTCTTTGCTAGCATTCCTTCCGTCTTTTCTTTCTTTCCTCCCTCCCTCCTTCCTTCTCTCTCATTCTTTCTTGTTTTCTCTCTCTGTGTCTCTCTCTTATTCTTTGGTGTTATCTTTGTTCTCCTTTCATTTATTTATTTACTTATTTATTTTTGGTCCTTGTTGTTATGAAAAATAGATCCCAACTTGTGGGGATTTATCCTACAGATCTGTCTGCACACAGGTCAAAGGATACATGTAGATGGATATCCATTGCTGCACTGTTTGTGAAAAGAAAAGATCAGGAACAGCCTAAAAGTCCACCAACAGGGAGCAAGTTGAATAAACTATAAAAAAAACAAAAAACCCGTTGTTAGCGAGTCAATTCCAACTCATAGCGACCCTATAGAACAGAGTAGAACTGCCCCATAGTGTTTCCAAGGAGCAGCTGGTGGATTTGAACTGCCGACCTTTGGGTTGAATAAACTATAGCAGGTCCATCTAATGGAATGGAGCCCTGGTGGCGCAGTAGTTAAGGGCTCAGCTGCTAACCAAAAGGCCACTAGTTTGAATCCACTAACTACTCCTTGGAAGCCCTATTGGACGGTTCTACTCTGTCCTATAGGATCGCTATGAGTCTGAATTGACTGAACAGCAATGGATTTGATTAACTGATATGCAACTTTAGAAAAGAATCAAGAAGCATTCTATGTATTAATTTGGAAACATCTCCAAGACGTTTTCCTAAGTGAAAAAAAAAAAAAAAAGTGCAGAATAATTTGTATTATCTGCTTCCTTTTGTGAAAGAAGAGAGTGGGGAGAAGATTCTATTTTTGCATATAATTGGGACTAGTAAATACACAAAAAATTTGTGTAAGAAACACAGTAAACTACTCATGGGCAGCAGGGGACATCAGGCTGAGGAACAGTGGGAAGAGAGTTTCACTGTTGTATAGTTTTGTATTTATCAGATTTTTAAAACATGTTAATATAATATCTATTCAAAAAATTAAATACAGTAGAGTAAAACCCCCAAATGAGAGTAAGATTCTGTTGAAAGAAAACTACTGACCCATTAAGTGCTAAATAAATGAATAAATGAGTAAACAAGTAAATGAATAAATGAATAAACAAAAAATAAATACATAAATGTGTATTTGTCTAAATTCATGGGTACACTCTTAGTACGTAGTTGTCTATGGTTTGAACCATGTGAAATTGTCATTTATATAGACAAAAAGTTATTGAACATATGTAATTTTATACAACTTGATCTTTCTTTGTCTTATTTAAGGCATCAAAATTCCATCACCTGGCTACTTGAGCTTCGACGCCCTTAAATTTTACTTCATTCCTCTTCTGTGCTATAGAAGCCCTGGAGCCTTACATCGTTCCTTTCTCCATACCCCCTGGGTAGTACTGTGAAGTGTGGCGTTTCTTTCTACTCTTGAATCACCTTTTCATCCAAGCTTTATTAACCTTGCACATAGCCATGGATGAAACCTTCATTATCGACTACTGGGATTATAATATTTTCCTGAGAGGTCACTCTGAATTCCAGGTTTTCCTTGCTGGTCTAACCTCATCATTGCCACCAAAGTTATCTTTCTACAATGCAGCTTGGATCATGTCACTCCTGTCTGAATGCACCCCATATCTCTTTACTGCTTACACAATAAATACAGACTAAACTCTTTGGAGCAAGGCATACAATTCAGCCCCAGTCTTACCTCCAGCTACTAATTCTTTGCACGGATATTCTACGCCTGTTGTCTCTCCAAATTACACTCCCTAATAGATCTCCCTGACTTTGCTAATCACTTTCTGTTTACCAAGAAGGAACTTCTCCACCTTCTGTGTCTTTCAGATGTCTTCTTAATCATTTCAAGTTCCACATAAATAAGCCTTCTCTCTATAGCATTCTCTGACCCCCAAACATTTGATATTAGTTTCTCTCTCATTTGTTTCCATAGTCCCACACATATAGTCCTATTGTAAATGTATTTATTATGGTGTATTTCAGGTATTTGCTTATGCAACTCTCTTCCCTACTAACTAGTGAGTACTTGGTGTTAGAGATGAAGGTCTTGTTCACTCTTGTATCCCCGTGCTTAGCCAGTATTTGGTAGATAGTTTTGTGCTTAGTAAATATTGATGCATTGAGTAATGTTTCAGTCTTACTATTGGACTTCTTCTTACATATGGGTGCATTTAAATATATATATATATATATATATATATATATATATATATATATATATATATATTTTTTTTTTTTTCTTTTAAAGGTGTGAGGCTAACGTTAAAGATCTTGGGAGGGAAAATAAATGCCTTTCAAGTTTAGCACAATTAAGTTGGAAGTTGAAAGCAAACTCTCCAGTTTCTTCATTATTTGCCATGAGGACAAGCTTTAGTTTTGCATGTATTCCACTAGGTTCTCTCTGATTATCTTCTGTGCTTCGTGTTTGTGTTCATTTTGATGATGATTAAGGCAATATGCTGGTGCTAAGTGTGTTGTCATTTTTGTTAATTATGCCTTAATAAAACTTGCCCCTTCCTTGTGCTTTGAACTTATGTTCATATTTATTGTAGAAGTTCAGGCTACCTCTGTGCCCTGGACATAAATGAATATTTTCCCCAAAATTCAATGTGAAAATTCTGTTGGGGGAGAGAGAAATTTACTCTTCCTACTTCTTTCCCCCTCCTCTTGTAACTTCATTACATTATCACTATAGCCTTGGTGGCGCAGTGCTTAAGAGCTTGGCTGCTAACCGAAAGTTCAGCAGTTTGAATCTACCAGCCACTTCTTGGAAACCCTGTGGGGCAGTTCTACTCTGTCCTAATGGGTCACTGTGAGTCGGATGGACTCGACGGCAGCGGGTTTGGTTTTTGGTGGTAATCTGGTTTTTGGTGGTTTTGGTGGTAATCTAGCCTATCTAAATTGGTCTTGTACGTTTGTTGATAAATATTAAGCTATCCCTTTGGTATAAATACTCATCTTGGAATGTGAATTCTTCAATTGTATGGGTCTCCTGTTGATTGCAAGGATATATTACTAAGTGGCTTTAAGAGTTGGAGTTACTCTTAAGACAAAGGGGTGTTTTAGTCATCGTATTTTTATGTTATCCAAGAATCAGACACCCCGTTTTGTAGCGTCTAATAAAAGTTAGCATTTACATGTAACTTTGTATTGCCTTTTCAGTTAATCAAAATTAGCGCCAAAGGTATTGTTCATCATTTTGGAGTGCTAACACTGATGGAGGATCCCTGGTGGTGCAGTGGTTAAGAGCTCAACTACTAACTAAAAGGTTGGCAGTTTGAATCCACCAGCCACTTCCTGGAAACCCTATGGGGAGTTCTAACTCTGTCCTATAGGGTTGCTATGAGTTGGATGGAAGTTTTGGAGTATGAAAGAAAGCATTCCTGGACCCCGCGTCTTAATTGTTGGATTCTTTCCTTTTTCTTTCATCAGTAAATTGTTATTACCCATGACCAAAGAAAGAAAAGAAAATGGCATCCATTTAGCAGTGTGTTCACTTAGGTGGGACCAACTCTGGTCTAGTCTATTAGAATGTCAGTATGTCTTACTAATAGCCTTGTGGAGTGCATTACCTTACAACTATTTTCAGAATGCCCCTCCATTTAAACAGCGTACAACATTGAAATGGTTTGAGTGTACTGTAACTTTCTTTACTTATTGTGCATTAGATTAAAAAATTTTAAAAAAGCGAATTTTGTATTCAGACCAGGAGTATATGATGGTGGAGATGAATGAAATGTTGAAATGAAAAGACTCTGAGAATGGTGAGATGGTGTCATGGATTGTGTCCCCCAAAAACATGTACTGTAAACCCTGACCCCTCTACTTTAGATAGAATCCCATTTGGGAACTGGGCTTTCTTGATTATGTTAATGAGGCCATATCAGTGTAGGGTGTGTTTTAAGCCAATCACCTTCAAGATATAAAAGCAGATTACTCACCGAGAAATAAACAGAGATGGGGGAAGATAGATGCCAGGCCACATGGACGCCAAGGAACCCAGGAACAGAAACTGAAAAGAGACAAAGACCTTCCCCCAGAGCTGCCAGAGAAAGAAAGCCTTTTCCTAGAGTCGGTGCCCTGAATTCAAACTTCTAGACTCCTGTACTGTGAGAAAATAAATTACTGTTTGTTAAAGCCACCCACTTGTGGTGTTTCTGTTATAGCAGCACTACATAACTAAGACAGATGGTGATTAGCTGTTAAAAATGATACTTTTTATGAACTTGAATAAGCTGAAATAACATTTTAAACCTTGCAGAGTTGAAAAAGAAAAAAAAGATATTTAGTGTTTGTCTTAGTTTTCTAAGGCTGCCATACCAAAATACCACAAAGTGGATGGCTTTAAAGAAAAGCAATTTATTACATCACAGTCTGAAGGCTAAAAGTTGAAAGAAATCAGGTTAAGAGCCATGCTGATTCCTTCAGAGGGCTTTGAGAGAGGGGCTGTTCCTTGCCTCTTCCTAGCTTCTGGTAGCCCTGGGCATTTGTTGACATTCCTTGGCTTGCAGCTGCATCTTCACATGGCCCCTTTCTTCCTCCTGTGTGTGACTGTGTCTCCGTGTCTGTTCTCCCCTTGTATAAGACACCACTCAAAAGGCCCCACCCTACTGCCATTCAGTCTTGTTAATGTAACTGATAATATCTGGAAGGAAAAATCCTATTTCCCCAAATGAGGTCCCATTCACAGGTGCAGGAGTTAGGATTTCAACATACCTTTTGGGGAGGGCAAAATTCAATCTACAGAGTATTATCCAATTTCTTCTAAATTCTATCATCCCTACCACCCAGTTTTTCACTCCAGAAGTACAGTTGATCTATCACATTCCACAGGTTCACTGCAGTAGTTAGATGACTTAAGAACTCTGGAATTTGAAATTCCTTTCCCCCAACCTCCAGGTAAGTTTATTGGCAGCTAATGCTGCGAGTCTTTTCATGACCTAGAAGGTGTTCTCTCCTTTCTTCGCTTAATTAACTTCCGTTTATCCTTCTAATCTCAGTTCAGGTCTCTAGTCCCCATGAAACCTTCACCTCCTATGTTGGGTCAAAGCCCCCTGCATGGGGTACTCAGAGCACTGCTTACTTTCTAGCACTCATCATAATTGCAAGTGTACATTTATTTACATGATTATTTTATTAGTCTTTCTTTCCCATTAAGTCAAAAGCCCCCAAAAGGACAGAACAGTGTTAAACTCACCATTGTATTTTCAGTTCCTAATAAAATGTTTTGCATGTAATAGGCCCTGAGTAAATGTTTTTAAATAAACTAATGGCTGTTTAGATCGAAAGCTATTCATTTTTGGCTATAGTATATCATTTAGGAAGTCTCTATCAAATGTGTACATAGTTATGATTTCATTATTTTTTTCGGTTTTATGAAATTCAAATAAGTATCATTTATTTACTCTAAGTACATTAATGGTGAGTTTTCAATGTCAATATAGAGATAACAGAAGGTAATATAAGATTTTTTTTAAATTCCACAGCATATTGTATCTTTTTTTTCCCTATAATTTAATGAAAAGTTCTCCAGTTTTTTTGACAATAATCATTTTGGTTTCAAAGCATAGCCTCATCCACATTTTCAAAACCAATTACAATTGTAAACATATGGACTTTAAAATGTATATAGAATTCTCCAGAGCTCATGATGTAATTAAAATTTGGAAGGGCAGGTGGTTGAGAGGTGCCAGTAGTTGATTATGGCATTCGAAGATCCAAAAAACACCAAACCCACTGCAGCTGAATCAATTCTGACTCATAGTGACCCTTTAGGACAGAGTAGAACTGCCCCATAGAGCTTCCAAGGCTGTAAACCTTTAGGGAAGCAGACTGCCACATCTTCCTCCTGTGGAGCTGCTGGTGGGTTTGAATTGGTGACCTTTTGGTTAGCAGCCAAGCGCTTAAACATTGCACCACCAGGGGTCCTTGTTCAAAGACCAGAATCCAAAAATTTAAAAATTCCAGTAGATTTTAGAGTTAGCATGTGTCCAATGAAAGCCATAGAATTGGTTCCCCCGAAAGAGAATTTATTAAAAAGACTCAGGATGAGACCAAATGAAATAACCTGTTAAGGGTTGAATCATAGAATAGCATCATAGAAAAATGGACAAAGTTTAGAGAAATCTCTTTTTCTTTGCCTTCTCTGTAGGCCACTGAAGAGCTTTAGCTAGGTAGACTATAACTGTCTCAATTCAGTCATTCCAAGAAAAGTATTTCAATGCACCATGCACTGAGCTAGGTGGTGGTGTTGTTAGAAGCTGTCGAGTCGATTCCAACACATAGCAACCCTATGTACAACAGAATGAAACATTGTCTGGTCCTGTGCCATCCTCACAGTCGTTGTTATGCTTGAGCCCATTGTTGCAGCCACCGAGTCAATCCATCTTATTGAGGGCCTTCCTCTTTTTCGCTGGCCTTCTACCTTACCAAGCATGATGTCCTTCTCTAGGAACTGATCCCTCCTGATAACATGTCCAAAGTATGTGAGACGTAGTCTTGCCATCCTTCCTTTAAGGAGCATTCTGGCTATACTTCTTCCAAGACAGATTTGTTCATCTTCTGGCAGTCTATGGTATATTCAATATTCTTCGCCAATACCACAATTCAAAGATGTCAGTTTTTGTTAGATATTCCTTATTCATTGTCCAGCTTTCACATACATATGAGGCGATTGAAAACACCGTGGCTTGATTCAGGCACATCTTAGTCTTCAAGGTGACATCTTTGCTTTTAAACACTTTAAAGAGCTAGATATAAAGTATAATTAACCACAGACCCTACATCTGAGTGATGAGTTGGTTTTCGACTAGCTAATGTAATTTTACAGTTTTGTTCCTGGTCTAAAGAGGCCATGCTCAAATCTGGAAAATAGGAACCCCTTGTCACATTCACGGGATGCTCTAAAATTTTATACATTCCGCCAACTTCTAGAAAAAAATTGTCCTATGCCATTTTTCAAATGTTTTTGAAATAAATGTCTTATTATGTAACAGTCACTGGCCTCTATTGCCAGAATAAACTAGGTCTTTGGAGCTCTGTGTTTCTATACTGTAGATATCAGACAGTGTTTGGACAAAGCACAAACCCAAACATGTACAACTGCTGCTCATTAAAGGTCCCCAAATAACTGAGTTTCAAATATACTACTCTAGGGTATTTTGGTCTCTATTTCTGTACACTACGAAAATCTGCCTTCCTGGATTCCCATTGCCCTGTTTTCAGAGTGGGTGTTTGTTTATAGATGCTAGCCTTGGTTTATAATTCCAGTTATATTTGTCATTCAATAGCTACTGCATCCAACCATCCCTTTACTGCATATACTTTGGAATAAGTAATATTTAATAAGTAATATTTTAAACTGAACTGCTTTATCTAATTTATGAAGCCATTTCAGCTAGAAGAGACCTACAGCAAAACACATAGCTCATCCCCTTTTCCAGAATAGTGGGATAGATTTTTATTGTCCATAAAATCCATTGTGGGTGGGTATCTATTCTCAGCCTTCATTATCTCCAGTGATAGCAACTCCACAGCCTCCCTTGGCAACCTTCCCTATTGCTGAGCTAGCCTTGCTTATTAATTCTATAATAATACCTTATGTTCTCTAACTATTGAAGCCGTGCCTAAGTTTGCCCTGCTAACTCATTCCTCCCTGCCCACCCTGTGAAATCCTTCTAGAGGGGGGGATAATTATGGAAGCACACAGCACCAAATGATGTGTTGTACAGCCTTGTCCTGAGGCACTCAGCAAGGGACTTGTTAGGATGGACGTTGTCAGTCCATAGAAGATTAAGCTCTTAAATCTGCAGCACCAGGGTGGGGATCAAATTGCTTGTGCCACTGGGATGAAATCGCTTTGCAGATACATGAGTTTCACAGCCAGTGGTGTTCTTCCCTTCTTGTGTGTTCTAATTGTACCGTTAGATTAATGCAATGATTTAAGGGCTGTCCTGGCATGTTTGTGCTGGTGTTGGGGAAAAGGGCATTGTCTGGCACCTGTCCTAGGAAAAGAATTGATGGTGATTAGATAAAAGCATCCTCTCCCATTTTTCATCCGTTTGTGCACTATGCATCGCTGGTGCTCTACTCGTATCTCCTTGAAACCCTCACGTCATTTCTGTACTCCCATCTACCCAGACTCTGTATTCTTTGCTTCTGCTGGCCAGCACTTGTAACCTCCTTTGGAGGACTTTTCCTAGGGCTACTGAAGAGCTGAGGTGCCAGGGAGTTCAGCTCCTTGTGTTTATAAAAGCCAGGCTCCCTTGCATTCAGTTAGGACAAACCCTGTCTTAGTTACCTAATGCTGCTATAACACCAATACCATAAATAGGTGGGCTTAAAGAACAAAAATGTATTTTATCACAGTTCTGGAGACTGAAAGTCCAAATCAGGGTCTCAGCCTTCTAGATTCCTTTCTTGTTGGTAGCCCTGTGCATTCCTTGGTTTCTTGGTGTTCTTTGGCTTGTAGACAATACTCACATGGCTTCTGTCTTCCCTTATGTGTGTGTCTGTTCTGGATTTTTTATATCTCAGGAGTAATTAGGTTTGGGATCTACCCTACACTGCTGGCAGACCTCATTAACATGAAAAAAAGAAAAACCCTATTTTGAAATAGTATCACATCTTCAGGTAGAAGTGCCAGGAATTCAAGACATATTTTATGAGTACAAAATTCAATCCATAATAGCCTAACATGTAACTTACAGACTGTAGTTCCTGAATAACTGACTGAAGCTACCCTTTATGGCACTTTACTTGAAAGAGTCCTCTTGCTTGGCTTCTTTCCCTCCTTTGTCTTGCCCCCCCACCCCCCCCCCCCCCGCCCCCGACACTCTTCCTTACTAGTTTATCCTGGAGCAGTTCTCTAGTAAATCTTGCCTAAGGATCTTTATGTTGAACTTTGTTTATTGGAACCTGACTCAAGACATCGGCATGTGTTCTATGATCTACCTAGAACATAGCAGGCGTGTTCTCCAGCCTTGTGTGGTTAACTGACTTGATTTCCACGGAGGCTTATCTCAAGGTGAGCGTATCTGATCCTGCCCATGGAAATCACAACATCTTGTCCTAGCATGTAAAGAGTCTTGCCCATAATATTTCTTTGAGTTTTCTGAGATTGCAAAGCTTACTTGGTATTCAAACCCAGAATGCCCCCTGTTATGGATTGAATTGTGTCCCCCCAAAATGTGTGTCAGCTTGGCTAGGCCATGATTCCCAGTATTGTGTGGTTGTCCACCATGTTGTCATTTGATGTGATTTTCCTGTGTTGTAAATCCTGCCTCTGTGATGTTAATGAGGCAGGATTAGAGACAGTATGTTAAGGAGGCAGAACTCAGTCTACAAGATTAGGTTGTAACTTGAGTCAATCTCTTTTGAGATGTAAAACAGAAAAGCAAGCAGAGAGACAGGGGGACCTCATACCACCAAGCAAAAAGAGCCAGGAGCCTGTGTCCTTTGGACCTGGGGTACCTGCACTGAAAAGCTCCTAGAGCAGGGGAAGAATGATGATACAGACCTTCTGCCAGAGCTGACAGAGGGAGAAAGCCTTTCCCTGGAGCTGGAGCCCTGAATTTGGACTTCTAGCCTCCTAGACTGTGAGAGAATAAATTTCTCTTTGTTAAAGCCATCCACTTGTGGTATTTCTGTTATAACAGCACTAGGTAAGAAAGACCCCCCCCCCCGCCCCTTTTTCTGGAGTTTTTTCCAAATGCTGCATCTATCCTGTGCTCCTCCTGGAACTGACTTTTCTGTGTCTCAGAGCACAGACTACCCTCTGCCTTCATTATAGGACTGGCCTGTCTCTCAAACTTAGCTGTGTATTCTTTGGGGAGTCCGTGGTTATCAGTGCACCTGACAAGCAGCTCATATGGTGTCTTACACTCCAAAGCTACCCAATAGTTGTTTGCTGCCTTCTACTGATGAAAGGCTCATGTATACCTGTGTTCATGATAATAGGATCTTGGGTATGAGAAGGCATGACGGTTTTTCTCCTCACGGCTGATTCATTTTCATTCAGTAGCTTTTGTTTCATTTTATTGAGTTTAGATCCCAAAGATCTATATAAAATACAGTGGTTAAGAACTATGACTGATAACCAAAAGGTTGGCAATTCACATCCAGCAGCCGCTCCTGGGAAACCCTATGGGGCAGTTCTACACTGTCCTGTAAGGTCGCCATGAGTTGGAATCAACTCAACAGCAATGGGTTTTTTATGTACATTTTACGTCCAATAAAATTTATATCTGCAATTCAGTAAGTATCAGATTATCATAATAACCGAAGACCAGTGGCAAAGTATGAAGGAAGAAATGCCCACTTGGGGGCAAAACAATAAAGACCAGCCATGGGCACTTTGTCACCTGCTTTTGCTTTTTCCTGTGGGTCTTTTCCAGGCATTTCTCTCTTTCTTGCTCTCACTAGCAAATTTTTTTAGAGATATTATCTGGGAAGCATACTGTATCTTAGAAATAAATTTCTTTCCAAGAATGAAAGCTGACCTGAAGGTAATATCATATTAGCCCGGGGCACCAAGGGCAACTTGGCTGGTCATGAATGTTCTAGAAGTTATTACTGAAATTTAGAACAATACCCTCATTGTGATATCAATGTCTCCTTCAGTTTTAAACTCTTTAAGTAACTACTTGAAGCAATGAGATATATGCCCTCTTTTTAATAGTGCCTTGCACACAGTTGGCATCCAATAAACGTATTTCAGATTGATTTTGAATAAATAAAAACAAGGATCAGATGAACTTGGCAGCATGTCTATATTACTTGTGAGCACAAAAAGCTGTTTTCCTAAGTCCTGCCCCAAATGCATTCTTGATAACATTGAAAAATAAATAAGGAAGTTGTATTTATGTTGCATGTTCTTGCAATCATTAGCAGACTGACTTTGGAATGAGAATTCAAAGTATAATTAAATAATGAAACTATTCTAGCATGACTTCATACCCTTATTGTGGACTAGCATATGGTTTTGCTGTTTATTATTCTCTGCAATTTTTTTAAATATTGAAAAATTTCAATAACATGAAAACCTAACCTATTACTCAGTAACCTTGTCATTTTTTTTTTCCCATTCAGTTGGTATCTTCTTAAATTTGTATATGTATGTGAGTATGTAAGTGTCCCGGTGACTCAATGAATGGCGCCAGGAAACCCTATAGGGTTGCTATAGGGTCACTGAGTCTGAAACTGTAAATTAGTCCATCATCAAATTAATTGTCTGCATCTTTCATGGCATGACCCTAGCTGGTAAATGATTTTCCTGGCATTCTTGTCACCAATAGTGAGATAATCCGTGATCATTGACACCCAAGGCTCTCTGGAGATTTTCTGCCTAATTAGAGACAGTGGTTCTGTTATGGCGTGTCAATACGGGTAACATTCCATGCTGGGAAAGTGTCTTAAAGAAGTCATGGAATCACATTAAAAATATACATTAAATAAATAAGCAAATAAATCTATTACATCAACCCATTCTCCTTCTTTAACCCCAGATCACGTCGTGGGAGGAAGATCAAAACAAAACAAAACTACTTTCAATCGATTCGATAATTTAACTTTTAGATTAATATTGTAGCTATACTTAAGGCAATCTAGCAATAATCCCTGTCCTCTGTTGGCAATTGCCCCTTGTAATCATGGTGGGTGAGTCCTGAAATAGTCAAGAAAGCCTGATGCACGGGAGTGAACTGTCTCCATTGCAGAGTTGTTGAATAAGCAGAGAGATGCAGGGTTGTCTTTGGTATTTTAGTATGACTGAGTATAATCTTTGATATAACTAACTGACAGTTCTTTATAAGATAGTCTGACAACCCTATTTAGTTTTTGTTTATATGTGAAAACTCCGCTCTTGATACAATACAGCCAGGAAATACAGTCAAACAGAATGATTAAGGGCTCAGTGCTTCTGGAATCAGAGAGATCTGGATTTAAATCTAGCCCAGTAACGTTTTAAGCAAGTTGTGGAATTCTAAGTTTGATTTTCTCCCTTTGTACAATGAGACTGTACTTAGAGAGTTGATGTGGGAATGAAAATAAAAGCAAATGTGTTTAAGATGCTTAGCATAATAACTGACACTTGACAAGTGCTCTATAAAGAGTGGGGCTAGTAATAATACTAGTAATATAGCCATAGCTGTGGAATTACCCTTTGGTTTTTACGATACATGGTTATTATCTAAGCTTTTCTCAATTCCTATATGCCATACTAGGGGAAGTGGTGGTTCAGTGGTAGAATTCTTGCCTTCCATGTGGGAAACCTGGGTTTGATTCCCAGCCAGTGCATATCATGCACAGCCACCACCCGTCTGTCAATGTTGTTATGATGCTGAACAGGTTTTAGTGTAGCTTCCAGACTTAGGTGGACTCAGAAGAAAGGCCTGGTGATCTAGTTCCAAAAATCAGCCATTGAAAACCAACAGCACAATCTGCAATCAGTCATGGGGGTGATGCAGGACCAGGTGGCATCTTGTTCCGTTGTACACGGCATCGCCATGAGTCAGGGGCTGAGTTGAAGGCAGTTAACAACAGCAACATTTGCAATACTAACATAACTTAGCGTTTCTAGTTTACTCCAGGATTGAAAGTGAAGATATCTTCAAGGATATGAAGAATTAAGGAGCCTGTCTGTTTGAATTAGTTTCTATTCCTAATTTTATGAAATATATATTTTAAAATTTTTATTGTTGTGAAATATATATATAAAAAAACCATTTGTCAGTTCACCCATTTTCACACATACAATTCAGTAACATTATAATTACATTCACCATGTTGTACAACCATCACCATGATCCGTTTGCAATTATTTTTATCACCATTAACAGAAATGCAGTACCCTGTAAGCAATACCTCTTCATTTCCCCCTCCCATTCGCCCCGGGTAACCACTAAGACACTTTGGTCTCTATGCATTTGCCTCTGCTGGATATTTCCTATAAGTGAGATCACACAGTACTTGTCCTTTTGTGTCTGACGTTTTTCACTCAACATTATGTTTTCAATATTCATCCATGTTGTAGCACGTAGGAGAACTCCGTTTCTCTTCATGGCTGAATAATATTCCATGGTTTCTTTCCATGTTTTGGCTATTGTGAATAGTGGTGTTGCAGTGAATATTGATGTGCAAGGACCTGAACCCCTGCTTTCAGTTCTTTTGAGTATATACCCAGGAGAGGAATTGTTATGGCATATGGTAATTCTGTATTTAATTTTCTGAGGAACTGCCACACTGTTTTCCACAGTGGTTGCACCATTTTGCAATCCCAACAGCAATGGGTGAGCATTTCCTTATCTTAGTATCTTTGCCTACACTTGTTGGTTCCAGTTTTTGTTTTTGTTCCTGATAATAGCCACACATTGAGGGTGAAATGGCATCTCATTGTGGTTTTGATTTGCGTTCCCCTAATGACTAATGACGTTGAGCATCTTTTCATGTGCTTTTCGCCCATTTGTATATCTCCTGTGGTGACATGTCTTTCAAGTCCTTTGCCCTTTTTTAAAATTGGGTTTTTTGTCTTTTTGTTGTTGATAAGTATTTTCTTAAAGTACCCTTGCATTATTTAATAGTTTGTTTTTTCCCATCATACAAGAATGTTTGTAAAGACTCACATGTGTCCATGTTTTTTAAGAAACAAATGGTGTTCTGTTTTTATACTCAGTTTCATAGTTGCTTTGCAACTGTGAGACAGCAGATGATAAATCAAAAACTAGTATTTCCAGCTCCTTCAAAAAATAAAATCTGTGACAGACTAAATATGGGCTAAATGAGGCTCATTGATGTTTTATTCTAATTAGATATAAGATAAATGTTCTGCCATTGTGGTTTTTATTAAAGTTAGAACATGTGGTTGTTCAGGCTTTCCTGCGGTGCCCTTTTTTTTTTTTTTTTTTAAAAATATTTTATTGTACTTCAGGTGAAAGCTTACAGAGCAAATAGTTTCTCATGAAATAGTAGTACACATGTTGTTCTGTGACATTGGTTAACAACCCCACAATGTATTAAGCCTCTAAATTCTCAACCTTTTTTTTTTTTTTTTTGAGGAAAATTACAGATAGCCAAAGATACACCGTTTCAAAAATTTCTACATTCACAGTTCAGTGACATTGACTACGCTCTTCCAACTGTGCTGTTATTCTCACTTAAGATGAAGGCTTACAGAACAAAATAGTTTTTCATTTAATAGTTACTACACATGTTGCCCTATGACAATGGTTAACAATCTCACAGCACATCAAGAATATCCTTACTCCACCTTGTGTTCCCTATCACCAGGGGACTTCCTTGTCCCCTTCTGTCTTCTGGACCTTGTCACTGGACTACTGTACCTCTTTAGTCTCATTTGGTTTTTTTTTATTTTATTTTATTTTAACACCATTTCAAAACTTTTTACTTACACATTTAAGTGATATTGACTATGCTCTTCCAATTGTGCTGCCATTCTCGCCCAAGATGAAGGCTTACAGGACAAAACAGCCTCCCATTTAATAGTTACTACAAATGTTGCCCTATAGCAGTGGTCAACAATCTCACAACACATCGACAGTGTCCTTATTCAATTTGTGTTCCTTATCATCAGTTTCCTACTCCCCCTCTGCCTTCTGGCCCTTGTCACCGGACTCCTGTACCTCGTTAGTCCCATTTAGTTTTACTGGGCTGTCCATTCCCAGGCTTAACATCAAACCTCTATGCAGTGCCCTTTAAAAAATCATTTGAAAATATTTTGGGTCTGCTCTCACTGAGACAATATAGTTTGGCAGTGTACTGGTAACTTAATAAGCTCACTGCATTTGTCATGCAGAAACTGTTCTTACTATGCAAAGCTGTCAGACAGCTTGAGTATATAATTCTTCTTTGCATGAAATAATATGATAAAACTTCAGTATCAAATTGAATGCTGTACTAGCATTTGGAATCTTTCATGCATAGGTTGGAATTGTTTTACAATGGAAGCATTGTTTGATGACAAATACTCTTTTTGTAAAATTCATCACTTATGTTTTAATAGCAGGCATTATCCTCCGACTACAGGTCTGCCTTTTTTGCTGTTAACAACCTGGAAAATGAAGCCTGCTTCTCAGTTATGTTTGACGTTTTTTAAATGGTTAACTGCTACAGTTATATTACACTATCAAGGTTGTAGATGTTTTTATTCTTCTTACAAAAGCGTAACATATCAGATTTTGCCAATTTTGTGACAGAGCAGACAATATTTACCTTCTTGTGGTGCCGTAGATAAAGTCTCAGCTCCAAGGAGAATGGCATGTGGTATGGACCAGTAGGATGCATCTTGACATGAACAATGGGAGAACATTGAGCAGAAATGTGGACAGAGCCCATGGAGCAAATTCCAGATGGTCTGGCATTCATATTTTGCTCAGTGGTGGACATCCTCGAAGAACTGGCCCTGCCATGTTAGTTTCATCAGGTTGAAAGAGAGGAAGATCCCTACAAATAAGCATACAGCAGATGTGCTTAAAGCGGCTCTTTTGCCAAGCAAGTTCCTGTTACAGAGTGGCCCTGTGCCAGACCTCTTCCAAGCACTCCATTTGCTACTTTAGGTATTTGGTATGTGGGAGAAACTCGTAACTCTGGGACTGCCCACTGTACAATGTCTGTCACGTCTGAAGTGTGAGCCTTACAAAGACACACAGCCACCCAACTCTGGGCTCAACAGGGAGATGTTTTAACTGTGGGAGGGTTTAAACAGAGGAGGAAGAGGGAAGAGAGCAAACAGAGTGTTTGTGAAGTTTCTCTCTCTCTCTCTCTCTCTCTTTCCCTTCTTTCCTTTCTCCCTTCCTCCCTTGCTCCCTCCCTTTCTCTCTCGCACTTCTCCTCCCTTCCTCCCCCCCTTATTCTTTCCTTCTTTTTTTCCCTCCCTCTTCTCTCTTTTCTCCCTCCCTCTCATCCTCTGTATTCTTCTCTCCCTCCTAGCTCCCTTTGCTTTTTTTTTTTTTTTTAATTTGGTTTAGTTTTTGAATGGAGCTCTGTTCTAGTTGTAGTAAAAAATGATGAAAACATATTCATGGAGCCCGTAGGCCAGGATTTGGCAAACCTTAATTCTTCAGCTGTTCAGCCTTTCCGGTTTTTTGGTAACAAAAGAAAACTAGAGTTTTCACATCTCGTAACTTCATAGAGATGTCTCCATCTGGAATGAATTTGGCGTCTTTCACAAATATTTGTTCTCTATTCAAAAGCCATCTAAAAATAGTACTCCAGCAAGTAAGAAAAAAACATTTTGACATTTTCTTCGTATTTTGGGTGGTAGGCACAGTTCGAGACAGTCTTTCTGCTAATTTTCACAGGCTTAGGGCTTCTGTACTCTTGTATGCATGTACAGTGTATTTTGCTCCAGGATGACTTTCTGATCCACAATACAATCCAGAAGTTGTGTTGATTAGTAAGTTACTACCGCTCTTATCATAAGCCACCCTTCATACAGCGCAAGCATCCAAAGTGAAATATTCAATAAAGGTCTACTGATGCATGCCACTACTGATTTTTCTTACATAGTTTAATGTGAAGGAAACACCAGCTAGAGTCAAGCTAGAAACGCAGCCTGATCCACAAACAATCCTGGATGGCAGTGACGAGTAATGAACCAAAGGATTACCTTCTAGGAAAGCTGGGCCCTTCTCAGAACAAAAATCACCCCTATAATTGATTGATCAGCTACCTAGTGTATTAAACCAAACCAAACCTGTTGCTATAGAATCAGTTCTGACTCATGGTACCCCTGTGTGTTAGAGAGCAGAACTATTTCATAGGATTTTCTTGGCCGTAATCTTTATGGAAGAAGATTGTCGTGCCTCTCTTCTGCAGTGCTTCTGGGTGGATTCGAACTACCAACCTTTGTGTTAGTAGTCAACTGCAAACCATTTGTACCACCCAGGGACCTACTGTCAAGTCGATTCCCACTCATACTGACCCTATATGATAGAATAGAACTGCCCCACAGGGTTTCCTACGGTTTCTATGAGTTGGGATTGACTTGAGGGCGCACAGCAACAACAACAACAGCAATCCTTACAGGAGTAGATCATCGGATGTTTTCTCCCACAGAACCGCTGGTGTATTTGAAATGCCTACCTTTCCATTAGCAGCCAGGCACTTGAACCATTGTGTCACCAGGGCTCCTACCTAACGTATTAGGTACCATGAAACGTACTATATAATCTTATAAAGAAGGCATTAGTCACTCCATATTGAGAAAACTGAAACTCAGAAAGTTCGACAAGTTGTAAAAGGTAAACTGACTGATAAATACTAGCCAAGACATTCAAACCCAGGCTGGATGCTGTCTCCTTTGCCATCATATTTCCCCCTCTGGAGAGGAAAAAATGGCAATTTACTGATCTTTTTGGTCAAATCTGTATTTAAATCATTTAAAAGTATTAGCTCAAATTCTGTACACTTTCTTCCTTTTCCTAGCCTTTTGACAGTAGTTGATGCTTTAAAAAGTTTTCTATTATTATAGGAGCCTGGTGGCACAGTGATTAAGTGTTTGGCTGCTAACCAAAAGGCAGCAGTTCGAATCCACCAGCTGTTCCTTGGAAACCCTGTGGGGCAGTTCTTCTCTGTCTTAGGGGGTTGGAATCAACTCAACAGCAAAGTGTTTGGTTTTTGGTTTTCCGTCATTATAATTTCATTGTAACATGTTTAAAATGATAAAATTGACCCTGGGTCGGTAATGAGTATAATAACTTTGATTATTCTTAACCCCCAAAGCTTATCTGTTTTGTTATTTTGTGGAGATGATGAAGAAAAATTCTCCAATTTAAAGTTGGCTGACATTTATAAATTATAAATTAATGAAAACAGTTATCACACGTTTAATTTCTAGGAAATCAACATATTGTCCTAGGAATGTCTGATGTGAAATACTGAAAATTCTGCCATCAATCAAAACTATTTCTCCTATTAGAGAAATGGTACTTGTATGGTTCAAGCAACCCATAAGATTTAGGGAAGCAGAAAGGAAAATTATGTTTTAGACTTGCATGCATGTTCTAACGTCATGTCGCTGCACAGAACCGAGGGCCCATATAATAGGCAAACCATCAGATAAACCTAAGACATAAATAGGAAACAACCTCACAACACTAGTCATCTTTACTAGTGCTGAGTGTCCCCAGGTGTACAGTTAAGGGAGTTGTTTGGCAAGTTGATCTTTCTAAATTACCTTTATGGTACAAAACAGTATCCCATAATTGTGTTCCAGGGGAGAGCAAGTGATTTGAAAAACAACCAACCAACTGCATTTATTCTCTGATAACCTGGACTAGAATGAGACACCCAGGAGGGATTTAGGTCTTCTATTCTGGCCTCCTCATTTTTGAGATGAGAAAACTGAGGCTCAACTGTATCAAGTGACAGAACCAAGACCCAAAGCCAGTTAAAGGTGCAGGGAACTGGGGACAAAACTTGTGTCCCTGGTCTGTGTTCTTTCCTCCACCTATCATCGGCCTTCTTTAAACTCATTTGAACAAATTCCACATCCATTTTATCTTTGGTTTGCATTTGTTTTATTTGCAAGCTATAAAATATCAATCCCAGCATCTTAAATATCATAAATGAGGCTTAGAATGTATTTTTATACTTCATCTCTGAGTTATATAAAGGCAAATAAAATGGTTCTGTACTTTATAGATTGATGTCAGCTGAGGCACAAAAAAAAAAAAAAAAAGAATAATTGCTTGCCTTCAGCCGGACAATAAGTTCTTTGTAAGCTACAGAATAGAATCTCTCCTGTAAAGGTTTAGATCTGTGGATCTCAAAGCATGATCCCTGGGCCAGCAGCATCATCAACATCACCTGAGAATTTGTTAGAAATGCAAACTATTCAATTCCTTCTCAGATCTATGGAATCAGAATCTCTGGGGTTTGGGCCCAGTGATCTGTGTTTTAAAAGCTGTCCAGGTAATTCTGATGCAGGCTAAAGTTTAAGAACTACTTATCTATTGATTTAAATTACAGGTCTTCCCTGACTTATGATGAGGTTCCGTTCCAGCGACTCCTTCATAAGTCAGGGATTACCTATATAGTGGTCTAGTTTTGTTGCCTTCTTCCCTCCGTCCCTCATTTCTCCTTCTCTCCCTTCCTTATTACATAAATACTTGAGGTTTTTTTATTTGTTTTTGCGTAATTAATGCCTTTTAAATAAATAGTTATTCAGTACTCACAGTATCAGCTATTATTCTGGACTTTTAATATGGTTTACAACCAGTTCCATCACCCCTTTATGGATGAATGAACCAGCATCATCCATTTTGATAAGCTTCTAGGCGGGTGTTTTCTTTGCTAATTCCAAATGATTGCCCTTCCTATTTGTCTCTGCTTCACTTGCTGCTAATTGGCATCTTTGTTGGCTGACCCCACTGAAAGGTCAGCCATGGAACGCTGGAAGACTCAACGGTCCTCTCTCTCATGTTGTCCTCTCACCCATGCTTGTGGTCTCTCCTGATCAGGACTGTGGAACAGGATGCGTTAGCTGGGGAAGTCTGCCTTCTCTGGGGCTCACGCCATAATTCTTCTGGAAATAAGCAGAGAAGCCTCATTCCTCAAGCTCTAGCCCTAAATTCCCTTTTCTCTGACACTAAGTTCACTTCATTATTCTTGTCTGGCGGCAGAAAGACCAAGATAAATGGCATTTGCAAATGAAAAGAATCTTGGGGGCAAGGGCTTTGGAGTGTGCCTGATAAGAAATCAGTTGCTCTCTCTGTGTTTCGTCTGCTGCTGGGAACTCCAGGAAGTGGCTGCCCTTCCTTCTCCATGCAGACTTTCTGATCTTTTGTTGTCCAAAAATGGTTGGAGAGCACTATGTTGCAGAGAAGTCATTAATCATGATTATTAAGCAAAGAGATAGAAGCGCTTTACAGCTGTTTGATATTTAACTCTACCAGCACTGTGGAGTGGATAGACCTTACCCTTTAAAAAAAAAGATCAGAATGACACTGTCAGGAAAGTCACATCTGTATAGTGAGGGGGCCAGTTGTATTAAATAAGTAGTTACCAAACAAATACAATCTCAAGTGTTCTAGCAAGAACTGCATCTAAAATAACATGTTCCTGACAAATGGCACATGCCGGAAATTCTTTTAATAGAGAGGAAAACTTGGAGTAAATTAAAGGAAGACATGAAGTTGAAATGTCTTGTGAAGAGAGAAACTGTTGACTTAAAAACACAAGATGGTACAGAGTTCTGATGTGAGATTATGGGGTAGAGTGAGGACACATTTTGTTGGGTGCAAGGTAGGAGGAAACTGAGAGCCAAAGTGTCCTTTGGACCTAAAAGGATGACCACCAAGGGAAAAAGTGATGGGGCCATTGACATACGTGTGCCTTGCATTTTGCTGATGTCTGTACTGACAAATTTTTTTCTGTCAAATTAGTGTGTTCCAGGTGACAAGGTCATGTAGGAAGAGTTTGTGTGTCTTCTAGGAGTCCCTAGTTGACACAAATTGTTAAGCACTCAGCTACTAACCAAAAGGTTGGCAGTTGGAACCTAGCCAGCAGCACCTTAGAAGAAAGGTCTGGAAATCCTCTTCTGAAGGGTTTACAGCCTTGAAAATCCTATGGAACACAGTTCTACTCTGACATACATGGGATCGCCATGCACGGAAATCGATTGACAGTAACTGGGTTTTTCTTGTTTGTTTGTTTTTGGTATGTCCTCCCTCAGGACTGGCTACATAATTTGGAGGCCCCAGTGCAAAATAAAAGTTGAGGCCCCTTCTTTAAAAATTATCAAAAATTTCAATGTAGTAACAGTAGAGAATTAAACCAAGAGCCATGTCTTCCTAAGCATGGAGCACAGTACACAGGTGTCATGTCAGTGAAGCTGGCTTTGTTTTTTCAGGATGTTTTCTCTCATTTCTGCCCAATGTGCATCATCACCATTGGAGTGCTATCTTATGACAGAGTGCAATTTCATAAAGTTTTATTTTGACATCATATCTTAAAAATTCTCTCTTGACTTCAGTTTTGAGAATGGAGGAAAACCTTCTCAAGTGGCCAAATAAATTGAAAGTTGAATACGTCTTAAAATCTTAGGCATCTACCTCTTCATCATATTCTTTAGAGCATTAGTTCCAAGTTCCTTCTGTTCAAAAGTCAAGTGTCCTGGGGAGAGAGAATGCCTGTTGCCTGATCCCGTTATATCAGAAGCAAAGCTGATCTTGTCATAAACTCACCTAAATCCAGTTCTGTTTACATAAGATGTCAAATATCAGTTTATTTGCTTTGTGTTTTATTTGTTTATTTGTTTTGGTTTTGGGGGAGAATTGGAAAAGATCCCCCCGGCCCCTTCTCACTGTAAAATTCTATAATCCTGAGTGTGTAAAATAAAGAAAGCGTTAAAAGTCCAGCCAGGAATTTTTATTGGACTAATTTACCGATGGAAAAAAAAAATGGATTTACTGGCTTGTGTTAAAGGGGAGGATGAAATTCTAATCAGACAAATATTACATATTATAGATTTAAACCATTTAAAAAGTTGCACTATTAGGAAAGAATTTCAGTGCAACTGGTTTCTTACATAGTTGCTCCTCAGTAGAAGAATGATTTCTGAAATGATGCAAAGTTTCCCTCTCTCTCTATATATATATGTATATATATATTTAACTTATAACTAGATTCAGTAATGTGTTTGCGTTCATGTTTTTGATTTAATCAAGTAAGAGATGTTAAAACAACCTAAGAAAGAACATGCATGAATCCAGTGGAAGTTATGATTTCTGGGTTGAGTGAACTACTTTTGGGGAAAAATTTATAACAAATAAAAATGCACACAAGCGATGCTGTATTAAGACTTGCTTTCCTCTTAAGACATAGCCGATTACCTGTGGAAACCGTGTGTTTTCTACTTAAATCTAGTCATACCAGCACTGATAATGTTGCCAAATCTAAATAAACCACTTTAATACACAAAGAGGAACAGTGCAGTTTAAAATTAAATGTTCTAATCCCAGTGAATAATTTTAGAAACTTTCAGAGTAAACTTTTCTACTTGAAAAGTTATTTTACATATTTATCTAATTAATGGAGCCCCGGTGGCGCAGGGGTTAAGAGCTCAGCTGCTAACCAAAAGATCAGCAGTCTGAATCCACCAGTCAGTCCCTGGAAACTCTATGGGACAATTCTACTCTGTCCTATGGGGTCGCTATCAGTCGAAATCAACTCGACGGCAACAGGTTTGGGCTTTTTTTTGGTTGTCTAATTAATATCTAACAATTTCTCTTAAGTAGCTGGTTGCTATTTTCCATTTATTTATGAAAGACATTTTCTTTTGTATGTAATATCAAATCATAGAGCAATTTCTTCTAACTTCAAAGGCAGATGATAATGTTGTCCCCTGGAATGCTACCTAGTTCTTGGTAGGAACATTGGTGAATTGAAGCACCAGGGGAGCTGGTTCTAACTCATTGCCCCTCAAAAACACCTCAGAATCAATGACTTAGTTACAGTGGCATAAATTTAATTGCCCTGCGGGCTTTGATCCTAAGGTCACTGCTCCTAAGTGGTGGAGCCAGGATTTGAACTGAGACCACCTGCTCCCTTCCCCACTGTGCTGTACTATACAGTGGAATGGGCTGTGCACAGGTCTCCTTGACCCTGTTGTGTTGTTCTTTAGCACAATGATGCACTGCCTCAGAACAGCACTGCAAACATAAGTAGTAAGTTCCCATTTCATTGATTACAAAACGTAGCGGGTGTGGTGTTAAGGTTCTCGCTTGAGGTCGTCAGGTGGCAAAGCTGAAATTTGAACCAAGACTGCCTTCCTTAAATATATTTTATTGCCTGTATTCACCCTGAAATCCCTGGGTGGTGCGAATGGTTAACATGCTTGTTTGCTAACCGAATGGTTGGAGGTTTGAGTTCACCCAGAGGCACCTTGGAAGAAAGGCTCCGTGATCTGCTTCTAAAAAATCAGCCATTGAAAACCCTATGAAGCACAATTCTACTCTGACACATAGGTGGTCACCATGAGTTGTAATCAACTCAATACCTGCTGGTTGACTGACTCCAGGCAGTGGAAATCCTTCCTTCCTTCCTTCCTTCCTTCCTTCCTTCCCTCCCTCCCTCCCTCCCTTCCATTAAAACAAAGGAACTAAACCCTCTCAGTTGTAAAGGAAAGCCTATTTCTTATAATATTTATCCATCCATTATTTTTGAGGGCATGCTGTAGGGCCAGGTCTGTGCTAAGCACCATGGAATGCTGAAAATTTTTCAATACTGTAACAATACAATGTTTTCTACAGAATTTTAGTACACAACAGTGATAGGTTGGTTCCTGGAAGGTATAACAGATATTGTCTCCTAAAAACTTACCTTTCCCTTAAGTAAACAAGGGCAAATTGAAATTGTCCTTGGTTCTGCTTCCGTTCACCAGTTCTGAATCTTCTTTTGGGAATTGCTGGGAGAGAGCAAGTTCTCAATCATAGCTGCTATTTTTAGTTTCCTAAGGAGCCTTGTGTCTATAAATGGTGTTCCCTTTGTTGAGGCTAATGTCTTAAATGCAGTCCAGAATCAATTAGCTATTATGTGCAACAAGGCTACCCATTAGAAAGATAACTTTCCTCTTTTGTGCATGCGTACCAGTATGTGGCCTGGAAACCACAGGGTAGGGAATTTAGATGGTTACTGTTGCTTTTCTGGGAGTCGTTTAAGCCAACAGTTTTCGTGTTCATGTCTGCCTGTTTCCAAAAAGGATCATTTAAAATTGATAACATTTTACCACAGAGGAAATAAATAGATTATCATGTCATTTCTCCATAAGGGAATTTTCCAGAAAAGAGAGAATACGGACACCCCCAGCAGCTGTCATCCTAGTCCAACACATGCAGATTACCCTCTGGGAACTTCAGCCCCAACAAGATGTCTTTTCACAAAAGGCTGTAGGTTTCATAATTACAAAATGTCCCATTCCAACCATCCTGCAGACACTATTTAGCCAGCTACATAATGACAGCAATATTTGTCTTGTTAAAGACCCTGAAATTGAATTACTGCTGCACTATTTTCCTTCAAAGCCAGCTTGTTAAGTTATGGGGGACGTGAGCTATTGAGTGAGGTCTTCTCATTCATCCACATTCCCTTTATACTTTTAAATGATCTCCTAAGCTAATGGGCAGCAATTTGCATTCTTTATTCAATGAATTCTACCTGACATTCCTGTCTAAAATTTTTCTGGTGAAGTGAACAGAAAGATTGAGAATGAATGAAAACCCCTGGCTGTAGCTAGCTACTTGTGTCACAGAAAGGCTATAGAATTAAATTTTCTTGACTGAGGAATATTTAGTAACAGGAATTCCTACATGCTAACAGTAAAAGGGAAAGTAATGGCTAAAACAGGGTTTTGTTTTTTCTCTCTCATTCTTTCTTGCTTTCAGCTATGCTTCCATAAAATTTTGTTCCTCCCCCCCATTGCTTTTATGGGGATTCCTCTGAAAGACACAAAATGCCTCTCCCTATAAGAAGTCCTTTCACTGGAGACGGTTCCTTCCATCTTTACCTTTTACTTGAGTTGCATGTGGGTTTTCCATTCAAAGTAAAGCATGCCATGCCCTACTGCAACTTACTAGGAGCCTCTAAGGAAATGCATGTGGTATGGATTGAATTGTGTTCCCCAGAAATGTTTGGCATTTGTCTAGGCTGTGATTCCCAGTATTGTGTGGTTGTCCACCATTTTGTGATCTGATGTGTTATAAATCCTAACTTCTGTGACGTTAATGAGGCAGGATTAGAGGCAGTTATGTTAATGAGGTGGAACACAATCTACAGAATCAAGTCGTATCTTGAGTCAATCTGTTTTGAGATATAAAACAGAGAAGCCAGCAGAGAGGAGAGGGACTTCGTACCACCAAGCAAGAAGAGTCAGGAGCACATGCATCCTTTGGACCTGGGGTCTTAGTGCTGAGAAGCTCCTAGACCAGGGAATGATTAATAACAAGGACCTTCCCTCAGAGCCAACAGAGGGAGACAGCCTTCCCCTGGAGCTGGCCCCCTGAATTCAACTTCTAGCTTCCTAAACTGTGAGAGAGTAAACTTCTGTTTGTTAAAGCCATCCATTTGTGGTATTCCTGTTATAGCAGCACTAGATGACTAAGACAGCATGTTAATAGGCTTATGTTTGGATCTGATATCTTAAGGCCCAGCTAATAGTCTGTGGCCAGAGGAGACCATTAAGGAAACAGGTTTGATTGAAGTCCTGACACAGATGTTGACAGCATAATTAAAATGATTAATTTGGAGTCAGAGACTGTTTCAAACTAATTAGAAAAATAGCTTGGTCATACCCTCAAACTGTACGTGGATAAGAGAAGCCAACTTTTTGATATAGAGAAGGGAAAAGTGAAGACATGCATTAAAATGATGTCATTCTTCTTTTATCAAAAGGATACTGCAAAGTTAAAACTACCAAGTTGACTTTGTATGGATGGTTTTTCAATGAGTCATTGGGTCTCTTATCTCATGTCTTTTTGTGAAGTTGCTGATTGGGATTAGAGGATACAGCCATGTTCAAGGAGCCGATTAGCACAGTGCTCTAATAAACAGAGAGAATATGTGTACACACTCAGGGTTGACCCATATTGATATTTTAATTCTCCATTAGAAGAACTACCTATTTACCTGATTGCTGCTGCTTTAGGGGCAATGCAAATTCGCAGCAACACCAGCAGACACACATAATAATTGCTCGATATTTTCTGCATGTGCTGGGGCAGCTGAAAGAATGCTTTTGCTTATTGCAAAATGATAGCAATGTATAGTTTGCTTTCAATTCATGCTGTTTTGTTAACCATTTCCGATATCCTGTGAATTTTAGTGAAGGTCATTAACCAAGTCTTATAGTTCAGAACCCATGAATTACCAGTAAATGATGAGTCTGTAGATTATAAATGAACATTAGGAGGGGGCATATTTCCTGGCCTCTGTGCATACACAACTTACTTTAAAATTTTTCTTAGCTTCTGTAAAAGCTAATGTTAGATATTGTGGGGTTAGTACACATCACGCACAAAGAAAACTATAATATAAAAGAACTCCTTTGGCTCACAAATATAACATCTCAATAGCAGTTGACTGGAACTTTCTAACTAAAAGCAGTATGAAAAATACGTTCTTGTCAGATTTCCTGCTCTCCTCCTTAAAGTCTGGTGCGGGGAATTTCAGTTAATGCCTTTGGCTAAATGAAAGAGGAGTTTCACCAAGAATGTTGGGAATTCCTTTGGTGCTAAGGAGGAAATATGAAGACTCTGGAGGCTGAGGAGAGAGAGAAAAAATGTGGAAGCTGTAAACCCCATGCTAATTCCTGCAATTTATTCATTTTCTTCTTAAAATAATAACTGAAATTGCTTAAGAGAATTTTAAAATAGTCAACTTGGTCTAGCACTTTCAAGTTTAATGCAAGTCAGTGTTTTTCAGGTGACCCACAGTTATGGGTAGGTAAGAGCACCATTTCTAGGTCTGTAATTTTTAAAGATATTTAAAAATAGGTTCCATTCATTGCTTGAAGGGTAGACTAACATTGACGGGGTAAGGGTAGTTTAGGGATCTCTTTGTTCTAATTTATTTTAAAAAATGAAACGCACTTATAGTTCAGTTGAACTATAGTCTATTTTGTATATTCTTGATAAAGTTATTATCTGTAGTGTATGTGTATGTGTCCGTGTGTGTGCACGCCTGTGTGTGTGTGTGAATGTGGGTAGGTGGGTGTACGTGTTTATGATGGGAAGAAAATGGCCTCATGGGAAGAATGGCATTTTGACGGATCACAGGAAGTAGTAAATTATGTAGATTCCACATAGTTCCCAAGGTTATGACAAAGATTTTACCCTAGAAATTCATGAACCAAGGTCCTAAAGGAGCTTGGATAGAACTAAAACTCTAGTTTGGTTTAC
Organism: Dugong dugon; assembly: GCA_030035585.1. Taxonomy (NCBI): domain Eukaryota; kingdom Metazoa; phylum Chordata; class Mammalia; order Sirenia; family Dugongidae; genus Dugong; species Dugong dugon. The sequence goes on along the minus strand of CM057480.1, from coordinate 10,258,352 downwards.
TTTGAGAGGAGTAGAGGACGGGGACAGAATTAAATGTTCAGTTTATTTCTCCAAACAACACCCATTGCGACAGCCACTCTTGAGGAAGAGAGAATGGAAGCTTTTCCCTCCGCACTCAAAACGTTTGGCAATGTGAAACACTGAAGCATGCAAGATGATACTGGCCTTAAAAAAAAAAAGTTTACGTTGGTGGTTATAATAATAACCAATTCAAAACAGTTCAGGAAAGAACACAACAGCGCTGAATAAGGTTGACTATATACATGAAGTGACAATGAAGGGAACAACAGTGTATAAGTTTTTACAAGCTAGCACTTACTTGCGATACACTTTTAGGGTCTCTTCATAAATAAAGTTGGGAACCTTATTTTCTTCTCAGAATTCGGTTTTCCTCTCAAGTCTCCTGGCTGCCTTGTCATTTAAGTTAATTAAGGCTGAAAATAATTTCCCAAAGGGGATATTGAACTAAAACATTTTAGGCAATATCCTTCCAAAGACTTTTAATCTAGTCAGGAGATATTAATAATATGCAAGTGGAGTTATGCATAAAGGAATGCTATAAAATGCTACATTGTTCATGGTGCTTATAGTCAGACAAAACACTGCGTTTACTGTCTCCAGAAAATGAAAGTTAATTTATGTAGTTCATCCACAGGCTTTATTATAGTGCCACATATTTGTGGTGGACCTAAGGCCATCGGAACTTTTCACTCTTGACTCCTTTAAAAGAAAAAAAAAGAAAATCACTCTATTTTTTTTTTAAAAAGGGGTACAGTATACTTACGGAAATGTGGTTTATGGTCTCAGCTTTTCACTAGGTAGTTGAGTAGCAATTGGCAAAAAATATCAACAACAACAAAAAACGCAAAAAATAAAACTTAAACCTCTAAGCCCTGATTTCCTCGTTAATTAAGAGAGGTCACAGGGATCCATGATTGACTTTAAGTAGCAAATACAATCTCAATTCAGAAATTAGAATGTGCAGTTTGCATACAATAATCCATCTTAATAAAAATGCACTTTAATATTAAATAGTGTCTCTTCCAGTTCCTGTCTGCTGCAGAATGGACTCTTGAAAGGAGGGAGGGCGGCATGGTGTTGCTTCTGTCTCTCCCCACCCAACAGTTCTCTTCTTCCCTTAGCCTTGTTGTTGTATGCCATCTAGTCAATTCCAACTCAGACTGACCCGATAGCACAGAGTAGAACTGCCCCAAAGGATTTCCTAGGCTGTCATCTTTATGGGAGCATTGATCCCTAGTTCTTTTCTCCTGCAGAGCGACTGGTGGGTTGAAACCACTGACCTTTCGGTTAGCAGATGAGTGCTTAACCATTGGGCCATCAGTGCTTCTTTCCCTTAGCCTGCAGCCTCCCATTTCTGACCCCTCCCCTTACTTCCTAGTGTCAAAGAGAGAGAGAGAGGAAAGGGAGAGCTGAAGAACACAGGGAAGTTCCTACTTGACTACACTGTCTTAAGATGGCTTTGCATTCTCTGTCCTAACATCTTTCTTTCTTGAGAACTTTCTTAGGCTCTTCAGAGACTGCCACTGCAAATGTTCGAAGACATGTCTATGACATGCTGATAACATTTTATCCAGCTGTCTCATTCTTCCTTTGCACCCTGCAGGTCCACCCTGCAAATTCACTACTCTGTAAGAGTCTCATTAATTTCCCAGTGGTTCTCCTGGATGGGAGACACAAAAACTCCAGCCTGGAGCTTATGTTTGTCTCACGCTGTCTTTCTGCTTGCCCTGTAACCAAGATCTTTTTCACAAAACTCTTCATACATCTTTTTTCTTAACAAACTCTAAGAGGGTAGTCTGTTCCCAATATAGTAATACCATTTCACTTTGCCTCGAAAGCAACTCATCACCTACTCCCTTTGTCATCTACAAGTCCTGAATAACCCATTGCTGTTGAGTTGATTCCGACTCATAGTAACCTTATTAGGACAGAGTAGAACACCCCATAGGGTTTCCAAGGAGCGGCTGGTGGATTCCAACTGACGACCTTTTGGTTAGCAGCCAAATGCTTAACCACTGCACCACCAGGGCCCTCCAGGTCCTGAATAAGAAAGAACCAATCACAGAACTTTGTGCACTATTAATTTAGGGGAAATACATTAAACTTTTGAAGGCCCCTTGGAAGTTCCTCTCACTAGACTTGAGTTGAGTGGGAAGCCAAGAACAAGGCCTCCTAACAGATCTTTTTCACAAATCCTCTCTCCATCTCTGTTCTCGTGGCTCCCACCATTTTTTAAATGATCAATGTAGGTTTAAGGCCATCTAACCAGTTCTGTGTCATCCTGCTCTGACATTCTGCAGACTCTGTTGTGTGGTGTGGTTACAACTTTCTTTGGTATCTGCTATCTATTTAATCTTAGTGCCTCAGTTAAAAATCCAATTTAACATAAAGTTACAAATAATATGATTTAAATTCTAATAACCTTTACAATTTCTTCTTATTTCTGTTTCTCTTTATGAATCTATTCAATGAATTCCTGTTTGTTCCTATACTTCTAGCTTTTCATTTGGGACATTTTCGAAACTAATAGATTTTTTAAAAATTGTCATTATAAAAGAGTGGCTGAAAATTAACGGTTGACTGTTGCTGTTAGTTAACACTGTTGGTTATTTGCTTTGTTTTTATAAATTGAGTGCTCAGTCGAGGTAGAATTTGTTCTTTTATAGACTACCGATTTATTTACAAGTAATTCTAGGTCTGGATTCATGTACATGGAACATAGAATTCTGTAGGTAAAATCCAACCAATTTAATGTGTGTAAAATTAAAACTCAGTTGAATCTTAACAATTCTTCATTTGACAAAATTGTATAGAATATCTTATTTGTGCAAGGTGCTGTAGTAAATGGTACAGGGCCAGTGAAGATTGTTAGAATTAACCTCCTCCCTTCCAGAAGAGAGCTTATGGTGATTGTTTAGTATGAACTTTAATCAACATCACATATCTGGGGTAACTTAGTTTCTTTGACATGGTGATTGATAACGTTGAGAAATAATTTAAAACATAACATCAGTAGTGTGTTTTTTTTTTTTTTTTTAATAATAAGAGCTACATAGAATAAACCAAAAAAAAGTCCATAAACCACTGCCCAGATAGTCTTTTGACATAAAAACTAACAAAATAAAAACAACAATACATATGCATGATAAGAAAATTTTAATTATATGGAAAAGTATGTAAGCAAAAGTGAACATCATCTATCTATTGTGCTGTTCCTTCTTTCCAAGTCTATCTAGTAATAATTCCTGCCAGTTCATACATACATATCATGCTTATAAATGTATCATTTCTGATACGCATATACTGGCTTGCCTACTTGATTTCTTCCTTCCTTCTCTCAGTTCTTCATCTTGCTTTTTTCTCTTTCAGCTCTGCCTTTGTTAAAGCTAATGGTATATTCCTTACTATAGCAGAATGATGATATAGATTTACAAGTTGATTCTAAGATAGAATCCATAAATTTATAACCTAACTAGTGTAATTGAGTCTGGGTTTTGCCATAACATCTCTAGCATTATGATCTTTGAACTTCCAAATTTTTGCCACTGTGATCTATGAAATACACAGTCTTGCTGTTTTGCTGTGCATTTCTTTCATTATGAAAGAGATTAAAATATGCTTATTCGTAATTTGTGTATTTTTTCTGACTGTCCTTTGCAGATTTTTATTTTGGACTCTTGGGCTTTTTATTAACTTGTTTGAATCCTTTGCAAATTAAAGAAATAAACTCTGTATTTAACATAGAATAGTATGTAATTTCCCAATTTCTTTTCTGTATTTTGATTTCAGTTATGATATTTTTACCATATAGATGTTTTAAGTATCTACCTTGTCGAATCTAACTTTTTGTTTTTACTTCTGAGCCTTTTAGGATTTGAGACCCACTTAAAACAGCTCTCTTACGCAAAGATTATGAATAAATTCGACCATACTTTCTTCTAGAATTTTTGCATTTATTTTTATACTTTGTTGTAAGGGATGAAACACACATATATACACACACTTATGTACCTACATACATCTATAAATTTATATGTACATGTCCATATAATTTTAAAATAATATACAATTTTAAAATTTAATCAGGCGGACCTATAGTCTCAACATTAAGTATTATATAATTCTTCTTTGAATACTTATTTGAAATTTAGTTTTACCTAGGATTTAATTCCTATATATTGGGTATATTTCTGTATTCTTCTATTTTTTTCCATTCACTATAAATCTATTCTCCCACAAAAAGAGTTTTAATAATTACAATTTTGTAATTAGATACAGAATTTGTTAAAGCTAGAATCCCTTTTTTAATTTTCACTGGAAAATATTTTCTGCAAGTCCTTGTGTCTTTTTCTGAGAAAAACATAAACACTGTATATTGTGAGTATTGTAATTATGACTACATTGTACTTATAAATTAATTTTGAACAATTTGACCTATTTGTACTATCATGTCTTCCTATTCTAATGCTTGGAATTCCAATGAATTCAGTAAAATAATCTGTGTTATGTAGTAGAGTTTTACATATGCTCCACGTAAGTGATGCAAATTTATTTTATATTTGTACCTAGTATTTTATACTTTTGCTTGGTGTTGAAAATTGGTTGATCTCTTGCTTTATATATTTTTTTTACATTTTAATGAGAATTTTGTATATCACTCCTTTATAGAATTATGTTAGGGTTTGGAATATATTTTTAATTAGATATTCCTGAGTTTACTTCAGGCAGAATCATAACGTGTAAGATCAGTGATATTTATGTCTCCTGCTATCTTATTTTTATTTTCTCTTATTGCATTATCTAGTACCTCCAGAGCTGTATAAAATTTACTAGAATGAGAATGATTCTTCTCTTTCCCCATTAACCATGATGTTGGCTTTAAAAATAAGTATTTCTATGATCAAGGATTGTTTTAATATCAGTATTGGACTTGAATCCTGTGCCATTTTGATACAAATTAAGGAGTACAGATTCACAGGAACATTTATTTTTTAAATGGCCAAGAGCCCCTTCCTTGTCTGGACTGCAACTGGGGATTTTTGCTGTTCTTTTACTTACTTCTAGTTAGGTTTATGGGTAGAAAGAATTGGAGATCATGGCTTCATTCTGCCATCTGAAACCAGAAGTCCTGGTGGGAATGTTTTAATTATTCATCATGCAATCTCAGTATAGCAAATCAAATAGAGTTATGTATTTTTCACTTGATGATTTTACTAATGGGATTCTAATATTCATAACTTAAGAAACCAAAAACAGCCAATAATGTTTTTAAACAACGCAATTATTTGCTTGGAAGTTTCTACTACAAAGTGTATGGACTTCTATAAGACAAAATTACAAACCAGAAAAAGAGATCAGTGCTTATATTTTAATACTTCCGTGCTTTTTTCTAAGAAAATCTCGTTGCTAAACACATGCAGAGTTATTTTAGGTATGAACCAAAAGTCTTTTAGAAGTAGGCTCTTTCTACATATGTGAACTCTACAGCTTTTGAAATCACGTCAGTTGACACTGATCAGTATTAGATCTGGATGCTTTGCCAGCAGTTCTTCCAGTTGCCAGTGAAAGATAGAGGGCTTTTAGTTTGTTTTTAGTTTCTGATTTTATTATTTGTTTTTAGTGTTTTAGTGAAATACTCCTTAAAATCTCTCTTTCAATTTATTAATTATTATATTTTTTATTTTTCTACTTAATGTTTTTTTCCGAACTAAAATTAGGAAATACCTACATATTTGAACATTTGCATTCTCTCTCTCCCCACATTCGTGCGCGCGCACACACACACACGTGTGTGGTATGTATGTATATGTATGGCACGTATGTGTTTATATATGTTTGTATGTTAACTTCTACAAATATTTGATGCTCATAAATATTCATTCCATGATAAACTCTTGTTCATATATGATGTGGAATATAAATATCAAGCAAACATATCCTTGTACGCATGGTAGTATCTCCCATCTATCTGTCTAGCTATCACTCTCTCTCTCTCTCTCTATGTATCATCTGTCTCTATCAGCAAGCTACATAGTCAAGTTTTCAAGGACTTCCATGGAGTTAAAACAGGAAGAGATGTATGATACTTAAAAGAAGAAGCGTCTGCAAACATGATGCATTCATTTCCAACATAAGGGACATGCACGTAGCATAGTGGCTGCTGACCAAGAGGAAGTCCTCTTGCCCAGGTGGTGCTTATTTAAGCAATGCCAGTGTTGTTCCATGGCACCTTCCCTGGGAGGCCACATGTCTCCCCAGTACTTATTTAGCGCTCTTTCTGCCAGGCTGTGTTCTAAGAACTTTGCATGTATTACCTTACTTAATCTTTACAAAACTTTATGAGACAGGTACTATTTATCAATCCCCTTTTCACATGGGAAATTGAGGCCCAAGGCATTGAAGAAACTTTCCAAGGTCACACATTAAGTGTAAACCAGACTTGGAACCAGATAGTTTGGTTCCAAAGCCCACAGTCTTATCCACTACAGCATCATCTCCTGTCTCATCCGTTTTTCATGCTGTTAGATTTACTCTAATGAAATGAGTGCCTCTTCTAGATGGCATGTTCTCTGAATAAGGGGCCATGCCAGTCTTGCCAACTTATCTATTCCATGATAAACTCTTGTTCATATGTGTTGTGGAATATAACTATCAAGCAAACATATCCATGTACACATGGTAGTATCATCCATCTATCTGTCTAGCTATCACTCTCTCTCTCTCTCTCTCTCATCTGTCTCTATCAGCAAGCTACATAGTAAGTCAAGTTTTCAAGGACTTCCATGGAGTTAAAACAGGAAGAGATGTATGATCATCACAATGCCTGGCATATAATAGAGAATGTATAACTTGTTTTCTTTGTTAATAGAATTAAAGTAAAAGTTTTTTCCGTGATTCCCATTTTCCCATGTCTCACCAATAATCAGCCTTTATAATAAGCTTTGAAAACATGAGGCTTCATTACAAAAAAGCAATACAGAGAAACAACCCTATATTTCTTAATATATGCCTCATGTAGCCTTGTGCCTACTTTATGTTTGTCATCAATACACTTTAGAATTTTTATGACAAGCAACCATTTTTATTATCTTGGAGCTTCCTAATACACTACTCACTCTTTTAACCAAACCAGGTTACTCTGAAAATCTGAACAGTGGGGGGAGAAAAGGTAGAAAATCCCATCATCTTCTGGTGACACTTGTTTAATTAGGAAACATGGTTGTATGTTTGTTACATTCCAGAGAAAACATACTAGTATTACAACATTGAGTGGTCCTAAATACCAGTGACTCCATAGTGTGCTCCTTTGTTTTCAAAATTAAAGAGAAAGCCTGGAATATATGGCAATTCCTTTTCCCCCCAAAAAAGTAATCATTGTAGAAATGACTTTTGAAGAAAAATTACAAAAGGAAGCACAAATCTTAAGTGTACAGTTAACTTTTGATAAAGGTGTGCATCTATGCAACCACCACCCCAATTAAGATACAGAACAGTTTTATCCTGATATTTCCCACATTTCCCCTTCCAGGTAATGCTTCCCACTTTCACTTCTCAGCAACCGTTGATCTGATATCTGCCACCATAACTTAATTTCACTTGTCCTAGAATTTCGGTAATTACAGGACCATCATTCTTTTTAGTAAACTTTGTAAGGTCTACTAGTTGGCTATATCATAAGTATATCATTCAGAGAAAAAGTGTTAACAAAGGACAACCAGTTGAAGTCAAATTCACAAGTGAAGTAGCGTCGAATGCAGACATTTAAGGGTGTTTGCAGATTATTACTAAAAACAGGTCTCATGCTAACAGTTTTTCTCAGCTCAGTTGCATTGTCTCTTTCTGTTGAATGACTACTGTGTGGTGTGGTTTGACAACCCTCTCAGTAAAGTCGTGATGGGAAATTATATTCACTCTATGTTTTGTTGTCCTGGTGGTAAATCTGGTGGCACCCAGCTGTGCAGTAATTAGATCACAGTCATCTCTCAAGAGAATGTTTTAAGGCAATTTATTGAGTCAACAAACTCGCCAGAGAAATAGTAGTATCTTAATTTAAGAAAGCTTGGTTAACCTTTGTCAAGACTAGCCAATATGTGATCTTAGTGCTTTTCGTTTTCTTAATTAAGTATTTAAGATTGTCTTGACCATTGTTACTGAATTTTCATATGAAAGTACCATGGCCACTGTAACTGTTAAATGAGTCGAACTTTCTTCAAGTTGGTGATTTTTACATATTCCTGTGATTGGTCGGAAGTTTATTTAGTGAATAATATTCACTGGAAAAAATATGTGTGTTTGTCATTGAATGTGTGCATGTGTTCAGATACCTAATGCCTCCATCGTGACCACAGAGTCCCCATTTTTCCTCCACTATAAATTAGAAGTTAATAATAGCCCTATTGCATCAAGCTGCTGGGAGGGCCAAATGAGGTAATGTGCTCAAGAAACGTTGGATGTTATTTGGTTTGTAAATTTATAAAAAAGGGCAGATCCTATATTAGGTGCAGTCTTTATAAGGTCTTACAGCAAGTGATGGCATATAAATATCCAGTTGAGAAAGGAGAAAAATAGTGGGTAAGGTAACACTTTTAACCTGTATGGTTTCTTTCAAAATGCTACAGCTTCTTCTCTAGATTGAACCGTGTATATATATTGTCCTAGAAAAATGGGTTAAGGTATTTTTAAACGTAGTATTGACTATGCTTGAGTTTTATCTGACTTTAGAATTGATTCCCAGGCAAGAGGCAACTCCAGTGTATTGCAGTTCTTTAGCCCTTTGGGTAGAGTCCCATTTGGGATGACATTCCATCCTCAATATTTTTTAGCAAGTCTGTTATCTGAAAAGAAATAAATAAGTGATTCCCTTGTTTTTGATGTTTCAGACCATGTGGGGACTCTCCCTCCCTATCATCTGTCTTTAAGGCTGGTCTTACCTAGATTCCAGTCCGTCTTTAACATCTGATGATGGTTGTAATGTCCAAATCTGATTTACGTCCTTGCTTCTAAGATATTTTGGTTGAAGCTGGCCTTCTTCATGATCTGGCCTAAGTCTTGGAAGTCACTTATTATAATTTTGAGGAGGCATACTTATATAACTGAGAAGGAATGAGGCACAATATGTTTTATATATATAATATTTGAACAGAAATAAGACTGGAAAAAAATAGGACCAAAGTGTTCCTTACTTGAATGTGCCTACTTCGAGCAGGAGCATCTTTACTGCAATAATCAGGAAGAGTTCATCAAGACCTGATTACTATAGAATGCAGTCCCTACAGAGGTTCTCTAACGCAAGGCTTTGTGAAATATCAGAATGGAAAAAGAATGATGGAAGATGCACTATGTAGTGAAAACATTTACACGTCACTGCAAAATTAACCGAAGTTCAAATTAAAAGCAGCAATGAGAAAACTTTGCCACTCGATTGATAAAAATATAAGACGTATATCATCCAATGTGGGCAAGAATAGGCAGAAAGGTTACTCTCATAGATTACGAAGCCTAAATTCAAAAACTTTTTGGAGTACTATGTGGAATTATCCATCAAAATTTAAATTTCATAAATCCTAGGCCCAGCATTTCTACTTCAGGGAATTATGTGCACATGTCCAAAATGATGACTGTACAAGAATTTCCCTCGCAGACACATGTTGGAAATCACCTAAATGTTCAAAGGGAAAGGGAGGGAGGGGGAGGAGTGGGTTAAATGTGGTAGAGCTGTATACACTGACATCGAAAAATCTCAGACACATTATAACCTAGCAAAACCTGCAAAAACAATTCATTTAAAATGCTTACATTATGTAATGAGTAGCTTTATGGATATACATCCACGAACATTTACAATTACATGGAAACATTAGCAGTAACCTAATGAGAGGAAGTGGTTTGGGGAAAAGGTGAAATCAATGACGGAAGACAAATTTTTAGGAACCTACTGGTATTTGTTGCAGATCCCAATTATAGAAGACAGAACATTACAGAGATTTTTTTCCCCTAAACACAATACCTCTCATCTACAGTTCCTCATGCTTCAGGAGCAGAATATGAATAACTAGTGAAAACAACCAAAATATTTGAATTTGAGCTTGCTGGCCCAGATTGGCTTCATTTCTTAGGAGTCTTGATGAAGGTAGCTAGCTAGCAGCAAAAGAGTATAGAGAGTACAGTCTTGAGTCTTTTTCACATCCTTTATATTTTTCCATCTATAAAAAGATGCTTTTGAAACAGCCGTAAAAGTCCTTCTGGACTAGCCCAATCTCTGCAGCCTTCTAAGATGCATAGACACGTATCTCCTAGTGAGATGGTCGTGCTGTGAAAGTCATTAGAATAATAAATAACTTCTCTGTGCGCAGGCTTTTTAAGCTTCAGGTGCCGATTCCTTTTATGCTTTGTTCCATTTTCCTGTAACTTGAAGTATTGGGATTGTCTACCTATCCTTTCTTCCAAAGTTTTACCAGTATAATGAGTTCATGGAATCACTGATGCTTAAAATAATTTGTGGAGTTTGGATTGCAATACCTTTACACAGTCCTCCTTTTTCTACATTTCTAGGAGCTCAGTGAAAAGACTAGACCTAATTAAGGAAAATAGACTTCTCAAGGAGGCGGGAAATGGAAGATCACATAAGATAATTTTTGATATTTTGTATTTAGCATCTGACCCCAACTTCCATTAGTATCAGTATTAAGATCATCCAATAGCACCTATTTATATGTATGGAAATTATCACACTAAGTTGCAGTTTTCAAACAAAGAAATTTTGGAAAAGGTTTTGGGCCCACCAGATGGAAATTTCCCTAAGTGGAACAATATTTGTGAGGAAGGCTTCAGAAAGCAATCATATGTAAATTTAACCTTAAGCTTTGCCTTTTAAAAATAAGAATATCAAAAGGATTTAAGGGAGGTAACATATTGTATACATTCTTTTCAAAAATTTAAGAAATTGGCATTCATTTTAGGGAATTTAGTGTGATAGAGCATTTTCCCACAGTCCACATGTTGTCAGGACATGTCATTCCCTCCCTCCATATCAAAGAGAAGGAAAACAACGCTTTCTTATAAATCGTAATTGGCATCTGGATCTGGGAAAATAATTCTAGGCTAAAGTTGTAGGGAAAATATTACACCTCAGTGCTATGAACATGAAACAAAAAGACATACTATTTTGGGGATTGAATCTTTTTGTTTGCCCCTCCTAGCCTATAATCTTAGAAGAGATATACTCTCTTTCTTCTACCTAAATCCCATTCTCTATGCCATTTCTTTCTTTCTCCTGGTGATGGTATGTTTATTGGCTTGTATTTCCTTTAGAAACTGTCTCCATAACTTCTGCCTTTAAATAGATGCAACTGTCAACTGTATTTCCTCTGTTCCTGAATGGAACAAAAAATTAATTTAGCTGTGAATTTTCCCACTTAGTTGTTTCCTATACTTTATATCTGAAGCTCTTGAGCCCTTCATTTCTGTAGATTTTCCTTCAGTTCTTGGATGTTGGCTTGTGAGCTGTGCATGGTTCTTACCAGCTTATTGACAATTGTGTTGGGACCTCACATTTGGCTTTAGTGCAAAAAAGTCACAGATTATAATTGTTGGAAAGAGGATGTGAAATAAGGGTCCAACCCACTTTCAGTTTTAAGAATATTTTACATTGTAGTATGCATGTAAATTTGGGACAGATGAAGAAATTACTCTTTGAAGAAATGTAACTGATGTCAGGTTTGTATCTGTCATGGTTTGAATTATGTCCCCCCAAAAAAGTGTATATCAGTTTAGCAGGGCCATGATTCCTGGTACTGTGTGATTTTCCTATATGTTGTAAATCTTGCATCTATGATGTTAATGAGGGAGGATGGGTGGCAGTTGTGTTAGTAAGGCAGGACTGGATCTACAAGACTGGATTGTGTCCTGAGGCAATTTCTTGAGATATAAAAGACAGAAGTGAGCAGTGAGACAGGGGGACCTCAGACCATCAAGAAAGCAGTGCCAGGAGCAGAGTGCGTCCTTTGGACCGGGTTCCCTGCACAAAGAAGCTCCTAGTCCGCAGGAACATTGATGAGAAGGCCAACAGAGAGAGAAAGACTTCCCCTGGAGCTGACACCCTGAATTTGGACTTTTAGCTCACTTTGACTATGAGGAAATAAACTTCTCTTCATTAAAACCATCCACTTGTGGTATTTCTGTGGTAGCAGCACTCAATAACTAAGACAGTATCTTTTAAAATAAAAATCATTTAAAAACAGGATTAGTTAGGTAACAATTCTATTATCAGTACCATGCAGACGCTGCCCAATCACGTAGATCTATATGGATCTATTTGAGAAATATGAACTCAGGATACTGATGAAAGGGACCTTCAAATCAGTGCTTCTGAACCCAACTGTATTAAGAACTAGGGGGAGGATGTGAAATTTCTGGGGCCAAAAGTTCCCTGAACACCCCAAAGAACAAACCACTGCTTTTAAAGCAAGTAAAGTTAGATTCATCTCTACATTTTTTCTCCTTCCTTCTGTGACTGGGCTATGCCACTTTTTTGTGTGTGTGCTGTTTGTTTGTTTTTAATTTCTCACTCAAAATTTTATACACATATTGTTTTGTGACCTTGGTTGCAATCCTCACAATGTGACAGCATGACCCCCCTTTCTACCCCGGGTTCCCTGTGTCTGTTTGTCCCATTCATGTTCCTTCCTGCCTTCTTGTCCTGCTTTTGGACAGAAGCTGCTCATTTGGTCTCATGCATTTTATTGAACTAAGAAGCACATTCCTCATGCGGTTTTTTTTTTTGTTTGTTTGTTTTGTTTTGTTTTTTTGTTTTATAGGCCTTCTAATCTATGTCTGAAAAGTGGGCTTTGGGAATGGTTTCAGTTCTGGGTTCGAGGAGTGTCCAGGGGCCATAGGGGCTTCCTCCAATCTCTGTCAGACCAGTAAGTCTGGTCTTTTTACGTGAATTTGAATTCTGTTCTACATACTTCTCCCACTCTGTACGGGACTCTCTGTTGTGATTCCTGTCATTGCAGTCTTTGGTGGTAGCTGGACACCATCTAGTTCTGGGCTCAGGCTGGTGGAGTCTCTGTCTGGTTCATGTGGTCCATTAGTCCTTTGGGCTAATATTTTCCTTGTATCTTTGGTTTTCTTCATTCTTCTTTGCTGAAGATGGGATGGGACCAATAGATGTATCTTTGATGGCTGCTCACAAGCTTTTAAGACCCCAGACACTACTCATCAAAGTGAGATGTAGAACATTTTCTTTATGAACTATGTTATGCCAGTTGACCTAGATGTCCCCCAAGACTATGGTCCCCAGGCCTCATGGGCTGTGCCACTTTTTGATGACTTCTTTGCCATTGTTTCTGTATCTACAACTTTAAAAATGAAAGTCAGTTCCTGCTAGTAAAACATTTTGATCTTTTGTCAAGTAATCAAAATAATTATAGACTGGCAACACAGATCTCTAAAATGGGGGAAAGATTATTATAATATAAGCATATTTTAAGAAATAAATGAAATTAAAATGTAAAAAAAATAAATGACAAATTTGTATATATTCTCTGTTGAAAATTGTGAACAATTATTTGGGAGTTGAATGTACAATGTAGATATATATTTAGGTGGTTTTCAACATGCTTATAACATTTGATGTGGTATTCTATTTCATTAATACACTTAGAAATGTAAAGTTTAGGAAAAATTGGTGTTCATCCCAGCATTAATTACCAAAAGTCCAAACCAAACCCACTGCCATCGAGTGGATTCCAACTCATAGTGACCCTATAGGACAGAGTAGAACTGCCCCATAGGGTTTTCAAGGCTGTAATCTTACAGAAGCAGACTGCCACATCATTCTCCTGCAGAGCGGCTGGTGGGTTTGAACCACCAACCTTTCGTTCTGTAGCCGAGTGCTTTAACCACTGTGCCACCAGGACTTCTCAGCATTAATTATAACAGAAAAATGGTTTTATCTAATTCTAATAATATGCAAGCATTTAATTAGTTTGTATATCTGTGACAAGATATCACATCACTGCTAAAACTTATGTTTTAGCAGAATACTAAAAGACCTGAAAATGATTGTGATATACCTGTGACAGAGAGGGAACAAGACAGAGAACATTGGATGCTGAAAAGGAATGTGCCAAAATGATAGGAGCGATGAGAGAAGCATAAATGATTAATTTTTCTTTTATAGAATTGTGTATTTTCCAAAATTTCTGTATTGACATGTATTACCTTTATAATCAGGAAAATGTAATAAATGTTATTTATCAGCACACAAAAAAGCATAAAAAACTCAAAGGATATACACTTTCTCAAAATGTGGCTGTATTTGCTGATGGAAATATAATTGCTTTTTCTTTCTTTCTGACTTCCTATATTTTTTCATTTTTCCCTAGAAAGAATACATATACTCTTCGAAGAAAAAATAAATGTAATGTTTTAAAATGAGCAAACAGAACATTCCCCCATACTTAATCAAATATTTTGATGTAACTAGAAAAAATAAAAGATAATAATGTACTTTCTCTACAAGCAGATGATTACTAATCAGGAAGGACAACAGTGCAGTTTATTTTATTATGTTTTCGTCCTCTGTTCTAAGCCAATAAAGAAAAGGAAATACTGAGGACAGTATGGTCAAATGGTCATAAAACAAAGATCAAGATTTCCATTTTGATGGAAATAGGAGAATCACTGCTGTATCTTTCTGTTAGACATAGAGACCACTTTGCACATAGAACTCATTGAAACTATAGCATGTTCTTTAAACCATGCATTAGCCAGATAATGGCAAAATGTCTCCATATATATATATATTTGGGATACTTATGTGGCCAGCGGTTTATTTAATTTTCTTTCAAAATAGAGGAGTTTAAGCCTGAACTAGCAGGATATTAGAAGTTAGAAACAAGTCTAACATTGCATCATGTCATGAAAAAGACTCCTAAGTTCTGTGTTCCCATGTGTGGAGCAAAGCTAATACAGCTCTATGAACTAAGCGAATCGTATTGGTACTTGACCTGATCATCTGGAACGATGGAACTGTCGTCACTGAGATGTGGAAAGCTAAAAATGTAGCATGTTGTTCTATGTTCATGAGAGTTATGGCTGGGAAGTGAATTTGTCATCACTCTATCCCCGATGCCTCATACATTGCCTGGCACTTAGTAGGTGCTCAATAAATATTGGTGGCATGAGTTAATGTATTCTAAAGGTTTCTGTCTGAGTTGTCTTCCTTCTTACTATTGGAAAAATAGGAGTTCAGGAGGGACTGTTAAAAAAAGAAAGAAAGAAAAGCCTTCATTTTAAATTTAAATAGAGCAAAGGGAAATACTTCGAAGAACTGCTTTAGGTTTCTTGAATCTGTGATATTCCCAATTTTTACTGTTGTTTTTTTTTAAAATCTTATGAATGTTTCTAGTAGTTTAGATGACAAACTCTTAAACCACCGTTCACAACCTTCACAACTCTTCAAAAAAGAACACACACACACACACACACACACACACACACACACACACACTCACACACTGGTTGAGAGTGGGGAAGAGAGAGAAATGAAGAAAATAAAGTTGGGTCGATCAAGGGAACTGTTGAAATTTCTTTTCTGATTGTCTTGGTGATGGTTGGGTAGCATCAAGGAAGGAGGGAATATAGGGGTAAGTGGTGGGCAAAAGTGCTTCAGATTCCTGAGATAAGTGGAAGAAAGAAAGAGACGTATGGGGAACGGCATGGAATGGAGAATTGGACGTAGAAATGAATGTAGATGAAATTCTTTCTGTCCAGTTAAGAGGTCCCAAAATGGCGACAGTGAAGATGTTTAAAGGCAGCCGTTTAGGTTCTATTCTCCAGTCCCAACCTTGAGTTGCAGAGATAAATTTTTTCTCAGTAAGGTAGTAGCTCTGAAATTTTAGTTCCAAACCTTCAAGGTTCTGGTTTAATTAATCTGAAGAGACAGTGTTAGCACTGTTTTTTTTTTTTTTTTTTTTTTTTACAGATGTCATTTTCTTGAAGTCTAAAATTATGTTTCTCTAATAAATAGCCTAGAGAAATGCCTTTGTGGTTTTCCTTTCATACATTCAAGGATGATGGACAGACAGGCCTTATGACAGGTGGTTCTCCTGAGTCCTTCTAATTGACATGTCCACAGACTTCAAGAATGCAAACAGCCAAGTTGTCTGCTAGGTCTTCTGTCCCCTTCCTGATGATTTCTCTCATGAGAGGGCATGTAGATTATGACATAATTTTGGTTTAATTTGGGTCTTGTTAAGTCTGTGGACCTGTTTGAAGTATAGTCAGAATTGACCATGCATCTCACATCTTAAATGAACATTTATGTAAACAATTTTTCAGAAAGTGCTCTTCAGGTTGGGCATCCATCTTTATGTTAGACAACCTGTTTTGACGTTCATGTCTCCTGGTGAATATATTGCTTTTGATGAGTTACTGGACTTTTAATTTCTGTATTTTTGCTCTCTTTTGGACTCAATAGACATGTTCTTGGGATTTTAGTACTTGATTTTTAAGGCATATTCAGGCCAGATCCTTTCTATTGTTTAACAGTGATATAAACCTGCTCTTCCACTCATGTGACTCCTCGCTTCGGAGTGTCTAATAAATCACCAGAGGAGGAATAATTAAAAGCTTTTTTCAGTTCTATTATTAAATCACCAGGAATGCCTGGACTCTGCTTCTAGATGTGCTATAATTTATACTGTTAGTGTGGATTGTTTTGGTTTTCTAAAAATAATAAATGATCCAATGAATAGCATTTGGCCAGAGGCATAGAAGAAACAATCCATAGCATATAGATTTGTTCCGTGGCATTTAAAAGACCTTGATTAGAATTCAGTCGGGGCTGGAGTAATGAGAATGCTGTTTACTGATGGCTGTTTGAAGTCCTCCTATGTGGCAGAGGCAAGAAGGATTCACAAATAGAAACATTTCTTACCTCCAGTGGCTGGTCCAGCTGTCAGGAGAAGCTGACATTTTAAAAGAGAGGTATAAAAATGTCTAAACGTCATGATTACTGATGCCATTTTCATGTGTTGTTTTTATGCAACCTTTGTTTGCTCAGAGCTCCAGCAGTGAGCTGGGTCAGTGTTGCCAGGATGCTGTGTCCTTATATTTCCTTGTGAAAATGCTGGAGATTTTGTACATGGAGTCGCTTCTCTGACATACCTGTTCACGCACACGTGCGTTCTTGTCAACCAACCTAAGAATCCTTTCAACATCCTTAGTAGTCTAGGTTTGGTAGGTTGTTTTGGATAGTGGGGGGTGGAGTGGATAGGCAGGTACAAGGTTATAAGTTTACATAGTTCATCTTTGAAATGGAAACAAGGACATTTTATTAGTTTTTCAACTCATTGGAGCAATCCCTGGTGTTGATAAAACAGACATGTGTACTTGATGGACCAGGCAGGCATATTCTCCAAGATTGGATCTATGTTTCTATCTGTAAAGTTATGTTGAGAACACAAACACGTTTTATTGAGTGAGCAAATATGGGCACTGCTTTCAGGGAATTGCACAAATAATTACAGTTAAACGAGAAAGTGATATTATTAGCTGTTCTAAGAATGTGGGTGAGTGGATGTGAGAGTGGATGTGAATGTGTGTTTGTGTGAATAATGGTAAAGGGAGGCAGAGGGTGGCACAGATCCATTTGTCTTCATGGAATCAGGGAAGGCATGTGTTTGACCTAGGTCATGCAGGAAGCCTCCAGAATGAGGATGGAGGGGATACTTTGAGGAGACTGAAAGATAAACCAGCACTTGGAGAACGAGGCAGTTTCAATCAATTCATGTATAAAGAGATTTTTTTTTTTTTTTTGGAATTATTACCCCCTACCCTCATCTCCTTTTAAAAGATCCCTCCATCCATTTATTTATTGATTCATTTAACTTTTTTTTTTCTCTTAATAGTGATCTGTTAGGTGCTAGAAAGTCAAAGATAATTATTCTAGACCACAGAATAATAAACATAGCTAAAAATCACTCAGTAAAGGGGTGGGGGGAGCCAAAAGCACATTTAAGCTTCCAGTAATTACTGGTAGTATGCATATATGCATGTACCAGATAGTTAAATTAGAAGAGTTTACCAAAACATTACTTTCATTTTGAGAGAAAGGAATTAAATATGTTGTTTAAAAAAAATAACAACTTTACTAATTCTTGATTTTATCTTGTTCGTGATGAGATAAGCTAGCTAAGTCTCATTATTTTCCTCTGCTGATGGACAAGACAATTATATAGTCAATAATCAAACAGGAATATTTCAGAAATTTCAGTTAGAAACTATTGTAAGGAAAAAAAATTAGAACTGTCTTCGTTTGGAGCCAAAAATCCCAATGTCTTTATTAGCCGATAAGCAATAAAAAAAATTCCACTAGGTTTTTTTTTTTTTAATTGCAGTGTTTTCCAAGTATTGTTTTCCTGTTTCTCACTCTTAATTTTACTGTTATTCCTTTAATTAATAAATGACTCTGAGAGACTAAGCACATCTTTCTTCTGGGGAGGGAAAAATGATACAGTTAACTGAGGTGTCATCTCTGTGTGGAATTGCCATTGCAAAAAAGAAAATAGGTTTATCTTTAAGTTTACCCACCTATAAAGTGGAAATGATAATAAACCTAACTCATAGCTTGCTTGTGATGTTTCAATGAGAAAAAATGCACACAAAGTCCTTAGAACAGTGCCTGAAACTGTGCTAGCTTTTTATATTTCATGTTTACACTTTAATAAATCTACATATAAAATTTAAAATCTAGCAGGAAGAGTTTGAAAACACTGGCCCACACTTCCTCACACTACAACTTTTTTCTGAATTTTTAATTCCATGAAAGGGAGAGCTTGGAATTTATGTTAGGGATTATCATATGGGGTTGCTTATATTAAAGGGCCTATATGGGGAGCCCTGGTGGCGCAGTGGTTGACTGCTAACCAAAAGGTCAGCAGTTCGAATCCACCAGTCATTCCTTGGAAACTCTATGGGGCAGTTCTACTCTGTCCTTTATGGTCACTATGAGTTGGAATGGACTCGATGGCAATGTTTTTGGTTTTTTCTTTGCATGAGGTGGTGATGTCACGGGCCTCTGTGTGTTAGTCTTGAATTCCTTCGGTCAATTTGCTTCCAGAGCCCACTGATCATGTGCAATCTGACGAATACTCAGCACTGTTATTCTGGGTAAAGCCAGCTTCTGAAACTGGGCAAAAAAAAAGGATAATGTTAGGTCATGCCACGGATTTTCTTCTCCCCTTAAAAGTCTGGCTTCTCGATAATACCAGCTGGGTATTCTCCCTAACCTCCTGGCTGCACATATGTGATGAATAATTGTGATTTATGAAAAGAAAGTGAATGGAAATGGAACAAATTGAAGCAATTAACTAAAACATGTAAAGGAGAAACAAGAGTCAGACTTGTCCCCAAGACCTTGTGGGAAGGAAACCCTGGGTGTTGGTTGAAGAAATGATAATGATCACTTTCCTTGTTTGCAGACTGTTATCAGTGGTTAAGGTCCTTATGATTTGCTCTGGGGACTGAGAAGGAATGCTAACATATGAAACTAAGCAAAGAAGTGGCAAATAATTGAGCCTTGAGGGATCCGTTTGGAAAGCATCTTGTCATTTAGAGGAATGCATTTTGATATTCATCTAGCTGGTTTCTGAGTGCCTGTTTGCAGGAAATGAAATTCTAGGCTTTGCTGTTTGAAAAGGGTAAGGTAGGGGTGGCTAGTGTTCTCAGAAGTAATCAAAGCCTTTTTAGCATTAAAGATGAAGGTGAAATGTTAGGAGCTGGAGGCACAATAATGCAAATCAAATGGTGTATTTGTATGTTGCCTAGGGAGCGTGGAAGCCTTAACAATTTTTCTTGTGGCTGGATGGTCAGCATTAGACACAATGCAGAGAGGCAAAGATACCCAGAGTGCTGTGCATGTTTGCTGGGTGAGAGAGCAGTTGGTGAAGGGGCGGGGGACACCATGGGCTTGCCGGAAAGGCAACTGTATGAGCCATGGGACTATGATTATTTTGACTTTCCTCCATCCTGAGTGTAACAAGCAATCCAAAATGGCAGAGATCAGAAAGAACAAGGTACCAAAATTTTGAAAGTGGGTGATTCACAACCTAGATAAACAGCCTTTCAGTAAATGTGAGTTGATTTATAATGAAAATATATCTGTTAAATTGGAGAAGGTATCAGTGGTACAGATAGCTCATACCAGCTTGCTAGAGTCAATTTTTTTTTTTTTTTAATTTCCAGGAATTAAACACAGTCTTATTTAAAATTACATTATGAAAACTTACAGTTAAATAAATTATATTAAAAAGACAAAAGTAATAAATACCCCGCATTTATCATTTCATAATGACTTCACTGCATTTTACCACTTGCTTTTGAGGTTTATTTTCATGTATTGTATCTGTATGGTAAAAATACTATGTAATGGTGTGCTACCTTACATTTCTCCCCATCTCTGCGTTCTGTGCTGTTGGTAGCTTGAAATCATCCTTCCGTTCACCATTTGAATTGATCCTACTCCTACCCACATAAAGTAGCAGCAGGGTGGTGATTCCAAAGGTTTCACAGGAGCAGTTAAAAAGACACAATCTGTTAAATCCAATGCTGTTTGCTAAAATCAGCCTCTTTATCAGTCCTCCTTTGCTTTCTAAGTGGCTCCATTTTTATCAGTAATGAGGAACTTTTATGGCTACAGCAAGAGAGCCCTACCCAAACCAGAGGACCTCAGAGCACCAGTGGTGGTCAGACACACATGAACTTTGGAATCACTTGGGGAGCTTTGTAAACTACTGAAGACTGAGTTCCACCCCCAGAAGTTCTGATATAATTGGTCTGGGGTGAGGCATTGGCACAGAGATTTCTAAAGGCTGTCTAGTGATACTATCAGGGAGCCAAGGTTGACACCGCTGCTCCAGGCAAAACTGAGATTTGTTTTTGCCTTCCACCTCCCTATCAAAGTCATCTTCCCTTTGTTCCCCTCTGCCTACACAACTCACCTGTCTTCACTTTCCTAGTGATTCTCCCTGCCCCTCCTGATAACATGTCCAAAGTACAGGAGACAAAGTCTGGCTATCCTTGCTTCCAAAGAGCACTCTGGTTGTACTTCTTCCAAGACAGACTTATTCATTCTTCTGGCAGTCCATGGTATATTCAATATTCTTTGCCAACACAGTAACTCAAGGGCATCGATTCTTCTTCAGTCTTCCTTATTCTTTGTCCAGCTTTTGCATGCATATGAGGTGATTGAAAATACCATGGCTTGGGCCAGGTGCACCTTAGTCCTCAAAAATGGTAGTAGTTCTAAATTTAGGAACCTACGTTATTTAAAGAGTCTAGTTTTTCAGCAAGGGTGTTATCAGAATGAAAGTAAATTCTCTGTTGCATGCATTTTTGTTCAGTAACTATATACTGAACCCATTCCAAATATCGTAACTCCAACATACAATAGTCCTGATTCTTCTTGTTGAGCGCTGGTTGCCAGGGAAGGCCAAATGCTATGGTGGAAAACTACTGAGGTCAATCTCTAATCTGCTGCTAACTAGCTTTACGGCCTTGGACGAGTCCCTTAACATTTCTCTATCAGCTGTCTTCTCTGTGAGATAGAGATAAGAATACCTGTGTTTACCTCACTGAGGTATTGAGGATGAAATGAGATAATGTTGATAAGTTTTGAAAAGTGTATCAACCTACAGCTGTAAAGTATTGTTCATAATTTCCTGGCTAACCAAGTGGTGTTAGCTGTTACAAGTAAAGATAATACACATGCAAATAGATACGTTCAGATGATTATTTTTAACATAAATAGGTTTTATCCTGATATAAATTCTCTTAGTTGCAGATCTGAATTGGTTGCAGATTGTCTTTGCTAAGATAGAATTTTATTGCAATTCTTAAAATGACTTCTGGTCTGATCATTGTTTGCCATTAAGTATGGCATCAGAATTAAAACAAAAATACATTTATGTAGGAATAGACGTACTTCATTTTCCAAATAAGCTCTTTTGGGATTTGGGATAAGATTTCTTGTTTTATTTTATAATTTCTTTGAAACAAGCCTTGCTGGTTTAACTCTCTTACCTCTAGAGTGTCAGCTATCTTTTGTCCACCTAGAGACATTGTTTCAAGGTCAAACTCAGATTTATAGCCTTCTTTGAATCTACCATGATAAAATTCTTTTTGCCATTCTCTGTTTTCCTCTGCATCACACACACACAAAAAACAAACAATAACACACACACACTCAGACACTCACAGAGATAATATAACGCATATTACATTTTATACGGGTTATTTGTTCATGCTTTACTCTCAGATTCTTGAAAGCAGTGACCTGGTGTATCATTGTATCCTCTTCACCTAAAAGTAGTGATATGTACTTGGCATCCACTAAATGTTGAATAAATAATTGAATCAGAAAATCAATTTATGAAGGAGACGAGAAGCTAGAGTGATAAGTAAAAAGGTCAAAAGAAGACCGGTACACTTTATTTTAGATTACTACAGAAATATATTTAATTGATTCAACAGTATTTATTGCATATTTACTATATGCCAGCTATTGCACTGGATATGGGATTTAATAATAAAGACCGTAAGTACTGTCCTGATACCCACTGAGGTAGACAATGTGTAAACAGGCAAATAAATGCTTTCAGATTGTTACCAGAGTTATAAAGGAAATACGCAAGGAACGGGAGTGGACAATGAAAGGAGAGACTGAATTTAGTTAGTGTGGTCAAGGGGGACACTTTGAAGAGATGGCCTTGTGTCCAAGAACTGAAGAAATATGAATTAGTTTTGCAAAGACCTTGAGGAGGGCGTTTCTGAGAGAGGGAACGAGCAAAAGAGTATGAGGACCTGCAAGAAGATCAAAGGGGCAAGAACGTGATGAGCAAGAGACCCAAAATGAAGAGTGGTTTCCATATCACTCAGAGCCTTTCAGCCAGGCTAAAGATTAAAGAATGCTAAGAAGCTACTGGCTCTTTAGTGGGAGAGTGACACCACAGGTGTGTGTGTGTGTGTGTGTGTGTGTGTGAATGCATAAATAATTCATATTTTTTATGCTTCCGTTGCTCCTCCCCCAACTTATACGTGAACCTTCTCTTTTCTCTGTCATCGTTGTTTCTCTTCTGGGCAATTTGGATTCTACTCCTAGTAATTTCTCTTCAGTGTGGGGTTTTGTCTTGGAAGATAGTATGATATGTTAATTTAATAGTCTACAGGGTCCAGATTGCTCAGGCACCTTCAGACCACATCACATTTCAACCTCCTGCCCTTGTTTTGAATTGGGTCCTGCAGAAACCCTGTGTGGTTTGGGCTTCTGTTATCAAATTGACCTACCCTGCCTTTTAATGAGTTATTGTGGTTAGCTGTTGTCGAGTCATCTCCAGTTCATGGACAACAGAATGAAACATTGCCCAGTCCTCCACCATCCTCACAATTGCCAGCATTTTCAAGTCCATCATTGTGGCTCCTGTGCCAATGCATCTCACCAAGGGTCTCCCTTGCCCTCGTCGGCCCTCTACTGCACCAGACATGATATCCTCCTTTAATCATTGATCCCTCCTGAATATGTTTCCAAAGCAAGCGAATTGGACAGTGTTCTGTTGTAATCCACAGGGTTTTCATTGGCTAATTTTCAGAAGTAGATCGCTAGGTCTTTCTTTCGGATCTTAGTCTGGAAGCTCCACAGAAACCTGTCCACCGTGGGTGACCCTGCTGGTATTTGAAATACTAGTGGCATAACTTCCAGCATTATAGCAACATGCAAGCCATGACCACAGCATGACAAACTGACAGAAGGATGTGGTCCTATGACAATTTGGGGTGTTTGTTATTCTTCGTGCCATCAAACCCAGTTCCTATACTTCCCTTGCCTTTACTTCCTGCAACTCAGATGCTGATTCCACATGGGTCTTGTAACTGGTTTGTGGGTTGTTCCCACATGCTCACGTTTTGGGGTTTGTAGGGTTTTGTGGTAGATATTGTCCATAGATTTTTGGTTTTTCTACACTTGTCTATCTGTTTTTATGAATAGATTGAGGGATATTCCAAAACTACTTGGCTACTTCTAGAATCTTACCAGAATCCTTGTATTTTTTTTTAATTGACTTTATTTGTTAGAGCAGTTTTAGATTTACAGAAATATCATGCAGAAAGTACAAAGTTCCCATATACTCCGTTCCTCCGTGCACACAGTTTATCCTATTATTAATATCTTGCGTTCATACAAGTAATTGATTTTTAGCAATATTTTATAATTACACCTTTTAAACCATGTTAACTTACTATCATGTTGTTGTTAGTTGCGGTTGATTCGGCTTTGACTCATGCAGAGCAGATGTATAACAAATTAAATGTTGCCTGGTGCTGCGCCATTTTCATGACCATTGGTATGTTTGAGTCCATTGTTGGGGCCATTGTGTCAGTCTATCTTATTGAGGGTTTCTCTTGTTTTCTCAGAACTACTTTACCAAACACGATGCCCTTTTCCAGTGATTGGTCTTTCTTGATGATGTGTCCAGAGTAAGCCAGTCAAAGTCTGCTATCCTCGCTTCTAAGGAACATTTAGATTGTATTTCTCTTCAAGACTGATCTGTTTGTTATGGTTTGTTCATCTGAGTGACAGGGGATGCTGATCTATTCTACTATCTGTTATATGCTGCTTTATACATTTTGAGGGATACACGTTGCAAAGCCAACTTATAAAGTGGCATAATAAAAGTAAAATCTAACACACGGTGGTTACTCTGTGCTAAGTATTGTTTTAACAGTTCTGCTTGTCTGACTTGTGTTAACTCATGTAATCCTCATAGCAACCGTATGAGCTGATAATTTTTTGTCACCATTTTACAGATGAGAAAACTGAGGCATAGAGAAGTGAAATAAGTTGCCCAAGTTCACACACGTTTTTGTTGTTTGTGCGGTTGCATTGGTTCGACTCATAGTGACTCTATAGGACAGAGCAGAACTGTCCTGTCTGGTTTTCTAGGCCGAAATCTTCATGGAAGCAGTTGACGAGGTCTTTTCTCCTGCAGAGCAGCTGGTGGGTTCAACCTGCCGACCTTTCAGTTAGCAGCCAAGTGCTTAAACATTGTGCCACCGGCAAGGATGGATTATCCGATAGGCAAGGTGAGCATGGTGCTTACCGTGCTTGTCTTGCTTACCCAGGGACAGATTAACCAGCAAGCAAGGTATGCATGGGCTTACTTGAGCTTACTTCCTAATCTGTAGTGCACAATTTCACATAGGTTTCACCAAAATTGTGCACTACAGATTAGTATGTAAGAGCAAGTAAGCCCATGCGTACCTTGCTTACTGGCTCATCCGCCCCTGTGAAGGATTGTAAATTTGAAAAGAGACTTTGATTCTGTAGGAGGGTGCTGTGGGGTTGGACAACAGACAGATGCCAGCCATACCTAGAAGCAGAATCTTTGATATGGTGAAAAAATATGAAATCGTTCACTACTGATGCGCTGGTAGGCACGGTAAGCAACGTGCTTACCTTACCTATTGGATATGCCCCTGGCCATCAGGGCTCCTTTCACACACATTAGTAAGTAAGTACATTAGTAAGTGAGTAATGGAGGACAAGTCAGGTAGGGCAGTCACTCAATCCTGTACTCTAAACCAAACTGTAGTCCACAGACCGATGCCCATCTGCGAACTATTTACTGTTGGTCTTTGACAAGATAAGTACAGAAATTGAGAGTCAGTGTGTGATCTTTGGTTTTGTTTCATTGAATGAAGTATAGGTTGGTCTAGGTATTGTCAGAGTAGTGTGGAATTGCATGTGACGTGAGCTGAATATGAGTCATGGGCTGTAGAACCACATATTGGCTCATGATGGATTGGGAGAGAAGTGGTCCTATACCTCAGATAGTTCCAAAAGCCTTGCTCTAAGCTGTCTGCTATGCTTCCATAGATGCAGTAAGGTGCTAAACCTCCCCTCCTATGTCTCTTGATAGTCAACGTGATACATCATGTGCAGAAAGTTTCCGATCATTTGTAATTTGCCTCATGGGAGCTCGTTTTATTTCTTTGTTGCTTCTTGAGCCTGTGAGGAAGTAAGTAGGAGAGAAAGGTCCAGAAAGGGAAGAGGTCACATGACCCACTGCTCTCCATTGACACTGCCACATAATAGTTTGGGTTCTAGAGTATAATTGTCACACCTTCATGAAACCATCCTGCAGTACCTCTGGGATTGTGAGCCTGTGGGAAAAGCAAGATAGTGTAAGTGCTAAGTATTTATCATCACTGTCTCCGGTCAAGTGGTTCAGAAGATTTGAACATGGAGTTAATTGGACCAATGGTATATGCTACCTTTTATCTCTGTTAAGGCAATACTTTATCCTGTAACCTCAACCTACCAGCCTGAAGACTTGAGATCGCTTATGAGGTTTAGATGGACTACTGTAATGTCATCAGCCTGGTTGATCTGGGATGGGCAGGCTTTTGGGGTGGGGGGGAGTCACAGTGCCATCTATGCATATGAAGAATGGAGTCATTATTCCCAAGTGAGGAAAATAATATAAGAGTAACTGAAGTGGTGGCGATCTTAACATTATGCAGAAATTATCTAAAAATCTGTAGATTTTAATCCATTATGATAACCCTAAAATCATATCTTCCTCCTTTGCTTTAACTAGAAAGGCTTATTCTATGCCCTTAGCTAATGACTCTTGCTATGGGCCAGATATCAGATCTGTGTTACCTGGGTGGAAATGGTTAGTTCGTTTTTGTCTTTGTTGTTGTTGTTGTTAATGTCACTTCCTGGGTTCCTGGCTGTGGAACCTGATTCTTCTCTCTTTTCTGAACAAAGTTAACAGTTCCCACATCCTAGTGGAGGGCCAGTTGTATGCCTGTCATTTTCACTTTTTTTTTTTTTAACTGGAGATTTAGGAAACCTTTTGATAAAAAATCATACTGCCGAGTAAATATTACCACTGGATTGACATTTCATTATAGCTTCAAATAATTGAGACCTGACCCTGATTAAGACGTTCTGAAGGCTTACAGTTCTCACAAAATCCAGATGCTTCCTCAAACAAGTCACACAGAGGAAAATTGTGGAATTTTTGGAAGACATTTAGTTCACATGTTGTCTTAGTTGAGAACAATGAAAATTTCATTTCAAATGAACCACCAACTATCTCTAATAAAAGACAGACTTTCTCCATAGGTAGTTTCCTTCATGGATAGTAAACGGAGGCAGAGAAGTAATTCCCCTGCAGCACACAATGACTCGAGTGGTCCGACATATGTAATAATTTGTATGTCAAAGTCATGGCTTTTTACTTCATTGATTTCTTCCTTGATACTTACTACTTCCTATATCTTCAAGGTTATAGGGTCTTGCCGTGTTGCTTTATTATCTCAATTGCCTCACTTAAGGAATTTGTCCACTGTTTGTGGGGAAGGGAAGGGATATATAAAAATTAATGCTCTGAAGTTTTAGACACTCTTTCATTAACTCTTAGGAACATCAAGAATCAAATAGCGTTGGTGGGATGATGACTATGTTTATTGAGATCCTGGGAGCAATGTGTTTTGACTTGAAGAGGCAAATACCTAAATTATAACGTCATCTACTGAAACATCTTTTCCAGTTTTAATATAGAATCTAGATACGTAGAAAGGTAGCAACTTGTTGTTTTTCTTTTGTGTCTCTCTTTCTCCACCCCCATTTAAACAAACCGACACCAACATCCTTTATAATTTTAATGTAGAGTCTAGATACATAACATTCTAGATTTTATTGTTATTTTTTTCACCTTTTTCTTTTACTAATCCTTTTTACGCAAAGTCTGGGTGATTAATTGAAACAAACGTATGCCCCCTCCCCACACACACCCATCCACATACATTGTTAATGACCCCTCTGGTGAGAAAACAAAACAAAATGAAGAAACCTCTTCTCTTATTCAAAGTGTGAGGTATCAACGTCAAAGACAGTGGCTGAGTGAACAGTCCTCTCACCTGTATGCAGGCCTTTCAGGCCCCATAAGCAACCTCCAGGGCAGCAACGCCATACATGATCTATTCTGTTAAAATAGCAATACCTTTTATTTTAAGGCTGCTACTTATAATGGAAAGCTGACCTTTGCCAAGATAGTTATAACCATTTTGATTCCAAAAATAAGTAAAAGTTGCTTTTCTAGACCATAAAGATGGAAATTTAAGTGGAAATAGTCATTCTTCGAGAATAACTCAACTTCTAAGTGGGAAGAGTTATAGTGTATATCCTCTTCTGCCTCTTGTACTGATGCACAGCTTTGGGATATCAGTATTTTCTGATGCTGCTTACTCCTTTAAAATGGGGAAAAGACTCCAGAAAGTTATTTTTGTAATGCTAATCTTTCTTCAGTGACACTTGTGAATTGATTTGCCAAAGATTCCTCTCAATCTACAAGCATGCTTTAAATCAATGCAGATTGCTAGTTTAATTTATTATGGTTCAGACTCAAACTCTTGTGTGGGTGTGTACTTTGGAGTCAAGGGATAGAAAGATACTGTTACCAAGAAATATCTAATTGTACCCTGGACTTTTTACCCCTTTCAGTCACTTGTCATATTTAACTTCATTCTGTAGTACCTAAACCAGTACCTGGCAGTATACTGTAGTAGCTAAGAATATGTGTGCTCTGGAATCTAACTAAACCAGTTGTCATCAAATCAGCTCTGACTCACGGCAACCTCATCAGTGTCCGAGTAGAACTGTGCTCCATAGGGTTTTCATTGGCTGATTTTTTGGGAAGTAGATTGCCAGGCCTTTCTTCCAATGCTCCTTTGAGCAGGCTCGAACCCCAACCTTTTGGTTAGCAGTTGAGCACGTTAACTGTTTGCACCACCCAGGGACTCTGGAATCTGACTACCCAAGTTCAAATCCTGGCTCTGCTACTTACTAATCATACAATCCTGAGATCATAAGTTTTCTTGTGTTTGTAGTGTTTCAGTGACTTCATCTTGAAATGGGGACAGTATTTTAATTACCTCATGAAATTGTTATGTTTAAAGAAGATAACGCATGTAATTTAGCCCATAATAAACAACTAATATTTGTTAACTATATGCAAAGTGGAGCCCTGGTGGCACAATGATTAAGAGCTTGGCTGCTAACCAAAAGGTCTACCATTCGAATCCACCAGCTGCTGCCTGGAAACCCTATAGGGCAGTTCTACTCTGTCCTGTAGGGTCGTTGTGAGTCAGAATTGACTCGATGACAACGTGTTTGGTTTCTTTTTTATATTTATACTAAGTATTATACTCACTGTCTTAGTTTCTTAGTGCTGCTGTAACAGAAATACCACAAATGGGTGGCTTTAGAGAACAGCAAATTATTTTCTCATAGTTTAGGAGTTCGAATTCAGGGCACCGGCACTAGGGGAAGGCTCTCTCTCTGCTGACTCGGGAGTGGTGGGGAGGGGCGGCAGAGGTGGATGGGAAATCCTTGTCTCAACTAGTCATGCTTAGAGTTCTGGGTTTGTAGACTAGTCTGTCTACATTGGTCTTCCCCGTGTCTGCTTGCTTCTGTGTCTAATCTGCTCTTTTATGTCTCAAAAGGGATTGGTTTAAATCATACCCTACGTTGATATGACCTTATTAACATAATAAAGAAAACCCTATTCCGAAATGGAATTACATTCACAGGGGTTAAGGTTTACAACACATATTTTTGGGGACACAATTCAACCCATAACACCCATCAAGCTTTGTATTAAACTGTTATCCTGAGGTGGCTGGCAACTATGAAATTAGAATGGGAGAGAACCTAAATGTGAAGGTGGAATTTTAACTTTGCTTGGGAAAAAACAAAACAAAACAATGTACGTCCCAAAAAAGATAAGCCAGAGAGACTGTAGACATATTAAATAACATCTGACAAGATTTGAAGGAGGATAGCAACAGCAAAAAACCTGTTGCCATCGAGTCGATTCTGACTCATAGGGAGCCTGTAGGACAGGGTAGAACTGTCCCATAGGGTTTCCAAGGAGTGCCTGGTGGATTCAAACTGTTGACCTTTTGGTTAGCAGCCGAGCTCTTAACCATTGCGCCTCCAGGGCTCCTGAAGGAGGATAGCGAAGTAAAATAGAGGCCAGAGCTACTACTGTTTTCTGGTCTGAAATTCTTTACGGCACTACCAGCATCGTAAAATGGAGATGAGTTTTGCTACCATTGGTGATGATTCGATGCCTTAACCCTGTTAATCTGGAGTCTAAGTAATAAAGTCTGAAAGGAGACATGGACATTTCGGAGGCTTAGAGCTGTGAAAGCAATAGGCAACTTCCTGCCTTCCAGGCCCCTTTGCCGAAAGATCCTGGCTCCTGAGGGCCTCTGACATTCCTCAGCGTTGTGAGCAGGGAGGAGAGAATGCTTTTTAGGTGGCTCAGATTACCCTCTTCTGGTTAAATGAAAAAGTATTAGCATACATTCCTTGTCACCACAATTCCAGCTGTCTGAGCCAGTACGCTGGAGCAGAGATACAGGATCTTTAACTCCTGAGGTTAAAAACGAATGTGTTGGCGAACAAAAGCTCACCCTCTCTGACACCCAGTTTCCTGCCTCTTTGTGTGCTTCAAGAAGTTAAAGTCTAAATAATAGATACTCTTCAGTAAGTGTTTAGACCAACATTAGCTGCTGGTAAACAGTGTTTGCCATTCAGAATGGCACTGATCAAAAGACATACTCCTTCAGGAGAAAAATAAGCCATATATTTTTGGAGCGCTGTTCCTAAGTAAGTGTTAAGAAGACCTCAGTTGTTTTACTGTCCGCCTGGCAGACCTTCATAACCAATCCCATTACCACAAGATGCCTGAGACTGTCGGGTCAACACTCAAACCCTAATCCCCCACAGCTTTTCCCACTCCCTTTTGACTCCATATCTACTCCCTTCCCCCTCGGCCCTCTGGAATGCCAAGAAGGTCATACACAAAATCTCTCTTATCTCCAAACTTTTCTTGGACTGTTTTTTTTTCCCCCACTTTCTAGCTCAAACTGAACTTGGATATCCTGGAAGGCAATACTTCCCCAAAAGCCACCCAGGACAGATGACCCAGTAAGCAAGGTACACACAGGCTTACTCGTGTTTACTTACTAATCTGTAGTGCACAGTTCCACATGGACTTTACCACATCGGGATGTGAAATTGTGCACTACAGATTAGTAACTAAGCACAATTAAGCCCATCTATACCTTGCTTACTGTAAGCCTGTTTGTACCTTGCTGACTAGTTAATCCTCTCCGAAGCCATCTCAAATTGGGGGACCACTCACTGCTGGCGGCAGTGGAACTTCCTCATTGTCAAGGATTTCATTTTACTTGGATCCACAATCAACACCCATGGAAGCAGCATTCAAGAAATCAAATGACATATTGCATTGGACAAATCCGCTGCAAAAGACCTCTTTAAAGAGTTGAAAAGCAAAGATGTCACTTTGAGGACTAAGGTGCGCCTGACACAAGCCATGGTGTTTTCAGTCACCTCATATGCATGTGAAAGTTGGACAATGAATAAGGAAGACCAGAGAAGAATTGATGCCTTTGAATTATGACATTGGCGAAGAATATTGAATATACCATGGACTTCCAGAAGAACGAACAAGCCTCTCTTGGAAGAAGTACAGCCAGAATGCTCCTTAGAAGCAAGGATGGCAAGACTTATCTCATGTACTTTGGACATGTTATCAGGAGGGACCAATCCCTGGAGAAGGACATCATGAGCCATTGCTTTTATAATCTTTTCTTTGTCCCTTTTTCTCCCCACATTCCCATGTCCCTCCATACTCCTATTAGATTTCATGGAAAGCCGTTATTACGCTGTTATGTATACTTACATAAAATTCCTTGCCCCCTAACCTTACTCTCCTTTAAACTGCTCTGTAAAAATCTTAATCCTGGTTGTGTCCAACTCTCTCTCCCATTTACCTGCATGCACACACCTGAACATGACTGGAGAAAGACACTCTACCATGCTGACTGATCCCACTGTAACTTCATGAGCACTAACTCAAGTGGGAACCCTGGTGGCGCAGTGGTTAAGAGTTTGACTGCAAACCAAAAGATCTGCAGTTTGAATCCACCAGCCACTCCTTGGAAACCCTATGGGGCCTTTCTGCTCTGTCTTATAGGTTCACTGTGAGTTGGAATTGACTCAGTGGCAACAGGTTTGGTTTGGTTTGATAATCTCAAGTGGACCCTTATTACAGCCACACAACCTATTATGTTTCCCTGGTTTATTCATACTTCCACTGATTTGTATGCTTCCTGTCCTGTTTCCTCCTAAATATTTACTACAGCTGATGACCTTTCTTGGTATTTCCCTGAGAACATAGAAGCAATTAGAAGAGAGCTTCTAAATTTTCCTACCACAACTTCCAAACTTTCCAAACATCCAACATCTGTACACTTATACACTTCTTTCTTTCCTTCCTGTTATTGTAGGTGAATCAATGATACCCTACGAAAGGTCAGCACCTCTGCTAGTGCACTGGATCCCATACCTTCTCAATGAGTATGACTATGACTCCAGCAATTTTCCCCTCCTCTGCATCAACAATTAATTTTTTTCCCTTCTAAATAAATTGTTCCCTTAAACATACAAAGATGCTGTAATGTCTCTCTTTCTTAAGGAAAAAAAAAATATTCTCAACTCCATTTCCTCTTCAGTACCTGCCAATACTCCTGCTCCTTTTTAACCAAAACTCTCTAACAGAGAAGTTTCTACTCACTGTTTCCACTTCCTCTCTTCCCATTCTCAATTGAACCCACCCCAATCAGATTTTTATCCTGACCACTCCAACAAAATACTTCTCGTTAATGTCACCAAAGATCTTCATGCTGCCCAATTCAATGGACCTTTCTGTTGTTCATTTTACTTTAAATTTTGGCAGCATTTGATACAGTTGATTGCTTCTTCTTTCTTAAAACTAGGCTTCTGAGACACCATTCTCTTGTGTCCCCTACTAGCTCACTAGCTTCTGCTTCACGGTCTCCCTGGCTGGTCTCCCTTTATCTCAATGTTGGAGGACCCCAGTGCTCAGTCCTTGGATCTTTGCATGTCTTCTCTATCCGCTTCCATTCCTTCAGTGAGCTCACCTCTTTAAATATCATCCATATCCAGATGATTACCAAATTTATATCTCGAAACTTGACTTCTTGCCTGAACTGCAGACCTTACAGGAAACCTATAACATTTCTACTTTGGGTGTTAAATAGAAATTCTTAATTTAACATGCTAAAAACAAGTCATTATTCCCTCCCTCTTAAACCTGCTTTAGCCTAAATCTTTACAATCTCAATAAAAGTCAAGTGTATCCTTCTAGTTGCTCAGCTAATATTTCTCTTTTCTCTCACACATGTTGTAAAAATGGTGACATGGAGGTGTCTGCCCTCCTCTAACTTCATGAGGGGGAGAGAGAATCATTATCAGTATCAACACCCAAGGTTGATTCCTATGAGGTTTAAGTCAGGCATACCTCCTCTAGGAGGGTCTCAGCACAGGGATTCAGGTCCAAAGAATGCACTCTGCTCCTGTCTGTTATTCTTGGTAGTAGTCAGGTCCCCCTTTCTGCAACTGGGAAGGCTCGTTTTAAGCCTGTGGTGATGGCAAAACTGACTAATCCCCTCGTTAGAGTTCCACACACCTTATTTACATGGTCTCATCCCCCACAAGAGTGCCATGTACCTTATTTGCGTTATTAGCAAGTTGTCCAATCCCACTGGTGGGCCACAAGCACCTTATTTGCATAGTCCCAGCCAATCATTTGGTGGGAGTTACAAGACCATGGCAAGAAAGGCCATATAAAAGTGACCCACTGCAGCACACACGTTGCATAGAATTCATCAGCAAATATCAATGACTTTACCTGACCACTTCTCAGCATTTCCATTCTTATGACACCAGTCCAAGTCCAAACCAACATAACCGCTTGCCTTATTGCAATACCGTTTCAGCTCATAACCCTGCTTACATCCCTGCCTCCCGTTGATGTGTTCTCCTCTCTGCAGCCAGAATAAACCTTTTAAAACATATATCAGTTCGTGCCATTCTATTGCCCAAACCTTCCAAAAGTTTCTCATGTCATTCAAAGTAAAAGAAATGTTTCTAGATATCTACAAGACCCTGTTACTTTGTGCCTTACCTTCTTCCACTCCCTAATTTACTGCATTCTAACCACGTTGGCCTTTTACCTATTCCTTGAGTTAAAGGACCCCAGTCCCACTCTCTTGCCACTCCCACCCCAGTTGTCTGTTTGGTTTATTCCTTCAGGTCTCTGATGAAATGCCAACCCATCTGAGAGAACTTCTACAACCAAAGTATATATAGTAGATATAATAAATACATATATATATCCCTAGCGTTACATATACCTTAACCTGCTTTATTTTTCTCTATTTCTTAAACCACTTTAATATGTTATTGTATGATTAAGTATATGTAGTTTGTTTATTGCCTGGCTCCCAGAACTAGAATGTATGCTGCTGCAGGAAGGCACAAACGTTCACGTCCTTTGTTCATTGTAAGGTTTCCAGCACCTAGAAGAGTGTGTGCACCCAGCAGGTGCACAATAAATATTTGTTAAATGAATGCCTCATGGGAGCAATGAGTATGAGCCTAGACTTGACTGATCTGTCTTTCTTCACTGCAATATTTACCCCAAATTTTGCTTTCCAGGAAGGCCAAGTTTAAGAAACATGTAATTAGAAAATTTGGCATGGAGAGTTTTTCTGCTGCAACAAGACACCATTTTTTTCCCACTGAAAGAGCTTGAAGACTGGATGTCTCCCTCCGTTTAATGCTGACACATCGTTAGACAGAGCTCCCAGTATGTTAGTCTGAGCATGAATTTGAGAGGGACTGGGTAGAGGGGGATAGCACTTTACTAAATCTTCTCTTGATATATATTTTTTTAAATTAAAGTGTCGTTGAACTGAATCATTTTTGGAGAATTATTCTGCCTCAGGAAAAATGGAAATGTGCTAACAGCAGGATCACTTTGATTCTCCCTCTAGGCAAGAAAAAAAAATTTAAACATCTGCATAAAGATCCAGCTCTCACTGTCTTTTCTCCCTCCTCTGATTGCCCAGGTGTGTTTTCTAGACATGGATTCTCAAGTCCATTCTTTGCCATTAGCTTAGCTTTTCTTCCCCCTTGTGCTAAAATGTTTTACCCTTGGGATTGCTGTAACAGTGATTCCAATGTCTAAGACAAGTTTACAAATTTAATGAGGATACAAGAATGGGGAGAAGCCTGTCTTTACATCACAGAGCTGCATGTGACTCGGCCTTTGCTGCCAGGCATTTGTATCTAAGCACCTGAATGAATGTCTTCTCACAGAGACTGAACAGTTGAGGGACACACATGCCACTGAATGTCCTCAGGGATAATGTATTTGTGGACTGGGCCCCCTTCAATAGGTTCTGACTCCAAGGTCAGACTACCAAGGGTTACATGTCCTACTTGCTATCTTGGCCCAGTACCTCTCATCTAGCTAATTTATGAGTTTTACATTGAGTTGCAGGTGATGGATATGCTTAGCAAAGTGTTTTCCTTGGACATGAAGTTCTCTATGGTGATAGACACTGGCTGGAACTTGGGAAAGTGGGTCACAGGTAAAACAAGAGCAGTAAAACTCAGCCTTATTTTGGTGACTGTGGTCTCTTCTTTCACTCACTAAATGAAGATTGTGGTTTAGTTTTGTTTCTCAATCAGGGTTTGCTGTTTTGGGGCTGAGGAGTCTAGGTCTGTAGTAGTAATGGCTCCAGAATTGCTCCATGAGAGAGGGTGGGGATCAGAGGCTGCTAATGACATGATGAGAGATGGGGCACTGCTATTGGAAGTGGCCAACTTACTCTTTTTACTTAGGCTGTATATTTCTGTTTGTGATGGCTTGGGAAGGGATTGATGGGGCCAGTTGCTGATGGATGGGATCAATGGGGCAGATTTTAAAGAACCCCTCCTAAAATGCCCCTTGGAACCAAAAAAAAAAACCAAGGTTTTGATTTCTGTTTGAATGGCTTAATGTCACATTCCATGCTTCATGTGTAATTAAGATATGAAGATTTTTTAAATTATTTTGAAAATTGAAGTTTTCAGGAATCTTTCACTGCCTTTGTAGATGACTCGGGGATTTCCAAATTCAGGATGAGCTTTCAGCATTCTAAAATAAATAGATTTGGGAAATACGGTTTTGATACAGTCTTTTCCAAAATATGTTCTATTACAACTTATTCAAAGAGTTATTTTGTTAATATTTTGTGATTTAATAGAAGAAAGTTTCATGGTCGATGAAATAAGCCACGTGAGACAAACAAAACTCATGGCCGGTGAGTCAGTTACGACTCACAGAAGCTCTGGAGGTCAGAGTAGAACTGCCCCACAGGATTTCCAAGCCCCTAAATCTTTACAGAAGCAAAGTGCCACATTTTTTCTGCTGCAGAGCAGCTGGTGGGTTCGAACCAAAGACCTTTCAGTTAGCAGCCAAGCAGTTAACCACTGCACCACTAGGACTCCTTCCATGTGAGACAGTGCCTCCTAAAGTATTTCATTAAATCTAAGATGATGTTGATTGTAATATGTACCATTTTAATATACTAATACAAAAGAAAAAAAATGCTACCAATTAAATGTGATTAGATTATGAAATGTATCTCTGTATCAGAGATTATTTGTAGGGAAACAAAAAAGTGTGTCTTCAAATATATTGAATACAATGTATATAACCTCTCTGGAGAGCCACAGATCGCTGTATCACATCATTGTTAGGTGCCGTTGAGTCGGTTCCAACTCAGAGCGAATATATCATAGGTTCTGAGAACTACTGCAGTCAAGAACTCTGCTAATGATTCTTTAAATCAGCATTGCCTAAACTGCATTAACCACCTTAGTGACTGTCATACTACCCGCCTCACAGGAGTTGTTAAAAAATTCTTTAGAAAAAACTTAATGCAGTACCATCCAACACAAGCATGGTGAAGATGATTGAGCCACTGAAAGACTGAAGAAATAGTGAGAAAGGGAGGAGAAGACGTGAAGGACAATCTGGAAAGGAAATGGATGTGACAAGTCAGATCGAGCAGCTGTTAAAAATTCAGAAAAAATCCAAGAAACTATTCTGAGAAGCTACTGAATTTGTGCAAGAAACTGTCTGTGACCTTGCCAAGAGGAGTTCAGCTCGAAAAAGGGTAGAAAGGGGATTGCCTGTGATTGTGATTGGTGAGCGTTCATGGGGAGAGACACAATTACAAAACCTGTTATTATCTGGATATAATTGTAGCTATGATCATAGAGCTTTTCTTGGAAGGCTTTTTAAACCTGACATCAGGTGGTGACCCAAATGGCATTTGTGAAAGTTATATGGAAAAGGTACAGAGGAAAGGTAGGGTTCAGATTCTTGGGAAAAAGATGTTCACCTTGACATTGCATTTGCTGCTTCTTCATATGTAAAGTAGGATGAACAAAAGCAAGTAGTTAAGGCCCTTAGACCTTAAAGGTTCAGTGGCATATGACTCTAACAAGGTCAGATTCTGTCAGGGAGAGGGGAGAATGAAATTATAAAGGAGAGACTCCAAGAAGTTACTTCCTTAATGACGTTTTGACAAAAACCTATTTGTGACAACGGAATAAAAAAAAAAAGATACCATATATCTATATATATATATATATATATATATATATAAACCCATCGCTGTAGCATCAATTCCGACTCATAACGAACCTATAGGACAAAGTAGAACTGCCCCATAGGGTTTCCAAGGAGCAGCTGGTGGATTCGAACTGTTCACCTTCTGGTTAGCAGCAGAGCTCTTAACCACTATGTCACGTATTCATATATATATATAATTCTTATTTTGTAAAACTAAATAGAGAAACCTAAAGCAATGACATTATGCAAGTTGTTGATAACTGAATGAAATGTATAACAATGAGAGCTATGTTTACCTTAAGGGATGAGGTGCAACCATGATAATAGAGTTAAGTTAAATTCAAATAGATGTGTGCATTGCAACATCTGAAATTATCTTTTGCTTATTTGCTTATTCACTGTCTCATCCATTTTTTTTTTCTTAATCGTATTCCAGCTCTTACGTTAAACGAAAACCCATTGGCGTTGAGTTGATTCTGACCCATAGTGACTCTATAGGACAGAGTAAACTGCCCCCTAGAGTTTCCAAGAAGCGGCT
Source organism: Dugong dugon (assembly GCA_030035585.1). Classification (NCBI taxonomy): domain Eukaryota; kingdom Metazoa; phylum Chordata; class Mammalia; order Sirenia; family Dugongidae; genus Dugong; species Dugong dugon. The sequence continues at coordinate 10,220,141 of CM057480.1, read as the reverse complement.
GCTGGATTCGAACTGTGGACCTTTTGGTTAGCAGCTGAGCTCTTAGCCGCTGCTCCACCAGGGCTCTTTTGTTAGTGCCTGGAATACAGGAGTCACTCAATAAATATTAGCAAAATTATTGAATAAGTGAAATATTTGAATTTAATCTGTAGCATTTACTACTTATCCTAATTTGATAATTTGTTCTTCATGACAGTTTCCAGCCTTTGCCTAGGATATGACATTTTTTCTGAGGAATTTATTGAAATTACCGATAAGAACATATTTTACGCAACAAATCATTACATCACAATGGGGAAATGTTATACATTTCTATTAATCTCCTTAATGCGATCAGTCCTGATCGCATTTGTAGGGAGGCAAGAGTAACAGAAGAGAGTCTGTAGTATGCTTTACCCAGCTGGAAGGAGGTCCTGCTGGACATCACTTTACTGCAGTTGCTGTTGTAGCTTTGCAAAATGCATGGTGTTTGTGGAGGAAACAGGAAGCAGAGCCTTCTCTTTTCTCTGTTACAATTTTTGTTCCAAAGCTAAGGGCCAAATTTACCCTGCTGAATTTTTCTTTTTTAATATTTTATTGGGTTTTAGGTGAAAGTTTACACAGCAAACTAGATCCCCATTTGATAATTTTTATACAGAGTGTTCCGTGACATCGGTTACAATTTTCACAATGTGCCAGCATTCTCATTATTTCCATTCTGTTTGTTCTGTTTCCATTGATTTAGCTCCCCTTGCCCTCCTTGCTTTTTCATCTTTGCTTTTGAGTAAATGCTGACTGTTTGGTTCATATAGTTGATTGTTTAAGGGAGCATGTTACTCACAGGTGAGTTTTGTTTGTTTTATAAGCTGATCTATTATTTGAAAGGTGACCTCCAGGAGTAGCTTCAGTTCCAAGTTCAAAACGTGTCTTAGGGCAATAGTCTCAGGGGTTCCTCTAGTCTCTATCAGTACAGTAAGTCTGGCCTTTTTTAGGACTTTGAATTTTGTGCTACAGTTTTCTCCCCTTCTGTCCGGGACCTTCTACTGTGTCCTTGGTCAGAATGGTCGGTAGTGGTAGCCGGGCACCATCTAGCTCTTCTTGTCTCAGGCTAGAAGAGGATGGAATTTGTGTGAGCTGTTAGTCCTGTGGACTAGTTTCTTCTTTGAGTCTTTGGTTTCTTTCATTCTTTTTTGCTCCAGACTGGTAGAGACCAATAGTTGTATCTTAGATGGCCATTCTAAGACCCCAGATGCTACGCACCAAACTAGGATGTAGAAAATTATCTTTAAGAACTATGTTACGTTGACTGAGTTGTCTGACTAGACTATGGTCCTAAGACTTTTAACCCAATAAATCAATCCCACGGGGTGTTTGGATATGTCTAGGAAGTCTCTGTAACTGTGATTCCTATATGCTTTATTATTTATATGAATGTATATACAGCACGCAAAGACATGCATATATATATATGCGCTTACAGATACACATATACGTGCATGCACAAGTACTCACATATGCCTTCCTATACACATATATACATACGTATCTACCTCTGTAACCACACACATATTTTTTGGTTGCTATTACTTTTGTTGCAAAAGTATATATGTTATAGCATTTACCTAAATTGTCCCTTATTCTTGTGTATTTCTTTGTGTCTCCATTTACCTTGGTCAGATTGTACAGAGTTCACCTATATTTGGTATTGGCTTTTTCATCACCAAAAATAACAGTTGTCTACTATCTAGTATGGAAACCTAGTGGTGTAGTGGTTAAGAGCTACATCTGCTAACCAAAAGGGCAGCAGTTGAAATCCACCAGGCGCTCCTTGGAAACCCTATGGGGCAGTTCTACTCTGTCCTATAGGGTCACTGTCAGTTGAGTTGACTTGATGGCAACAGGTTTTTTTTTTTTTTTTTTTTTTTTTTTTTACTGTCTAGAAAGTGATTTCCTCTTCCTCTCGCTCCCATCCCTGATAACCGTCAAAGAACGTTGCTTTCTGTGTGTATGCGTATTCTTGTCTTTTTAAGTTCTTGAAGTTCTAGTGGGCCCGTACAATATGTGTCGTTTCGTGATGGACTTATTTCACTCAGCATAATGTCCTCCAGATTCATCCATGTTGTAAGTTGCTTCATGGACTCCTCATTATTCTTTTTAATTGTGTAGTATTCCGTTGTACGTATGTGCCACAATTTGAGTATTCGTTCATCTACTGATGGGCACTTAGGTTGTTTCTATCTTTTTGCTATTGTGAATAATGCTGCAATGAACATGAGTGTGCAAACCTTGCTGGATTTTTCTTTTACATTTTTACGAGAGAGCCACTATTTCCCTCTTCCTTTAACAATGAGTAAACTTTTGCAGCTTTAGGTGTGAAAACTACACCACAAAAGTAAAGCTACCATCTTTGTAAGTCAATGCTGAGATGAGGATGAAATGAAGTCTCGACATCCACGGGATATAGGCCTTTTTTTTTTTTTTTCAATCATGAAACTTTGAATTGTAAAGTTCCAAAATATATTTATGTGAGAATATGTACAAGGGAATATATTAAGTTCTCTTTCACTCCGCATTCTAATGCTGCCTCAGAAGAGGTGAGCTTTTCAACATTTTCATTTGAGAGTTGTCCTTTTTTTAATATAACCTTAAAGTTGATTCAAAATTTAGCATTTTTTTAGTGACAATCCTCAAGGCAATCTGGTTTATTTATTTATTTTTGTAACTTTGATATATTTTCATTTAACGCTTAGAAGACTGGAATCTTTACCATGGCATGTAATATAAAATACTGTGTGGACATATATCCAGATATATCCCATCTCTACATATAGTAATTTATTTAACATTGTAACTCAGAAACTACTTTGAATTCTGGAAATTAAAAGATGCATAATATTCGATATCTACCCTCAAGGAACTCATAATCCAGGTTATGATACCAGTATGTAAATAAATAATCATAGCATAATGTAATAAAGATAAGGAATGGGCTTTTTGACATTATTATGGGTAAATAGAGGAGAAAGTTGAAGAATCAAAGGATTTAGGCAGAGTAAGTTTAAGAGACATATATCCCGAAATTTACACACACACACACACAATTAAATTAATTTTTTGTGAAATGGAAAACCTCAACATAAGGAGCGAATGAGATGGACTAGTGGGTGATGGGAGCCCTGGTTGCACAGTGGTTAAGAGCTACGGCTGCTAACCAAAAGGTCAACAGTTCGAATCCACCAGCCACTCCTTGGAAACCCTATGAGGCAGTTCTACCCTCTCCTATAGGGTTGCTATGAGTCAAATCAACTCGACAGCAACAAGTTTGGTAATGCGTGATGAACTACACAGACACCTAATTGTTACATTTTGCAAAACCAGACTTAACATATAGAACTAAAACATCACACTGATCTTAATAAATGTAGGTCAGATCTTGGATTCCTGTGCCCAAAACCGTTTAATGGCTTTCCAGAGTCCCCACATGAGCCTATACGATTCTCCATAATCTTCTCCCCACCTCTACCTCTTTGAATGACTCTTCTGTTACTTTCCTACATTGTCCACCCTGCTGTAGCCACAATGGCCACAGTGTCTTCCTTACTGCTTCTCAAATATGGCCTTGTCTCAGGCCTTTTGCTGTTCATTCTGCCTGAAATCTTTCTTAAATAGCCACACTTCCTTCATAACTTTGCTCAAACGTCACCTTATCAATAAAGCCAACACTGACCACTGTGTAAATTTTCTAATTGCCTTTCTTGCCTCTCTTCCTACCCCCACCTTCCAATTTCCCAACCTTCCTCTGTTTAACTGTATGTTGGGTTGGAGGTCAATGTCTAAAGAAGAAGGTCTAATATTTTCCAATCCTTCTTACCATTTTCTAAATCAAATGTGAAAAGCACAAGGAGACAGTTATCATAGAACCCTACTCCACTCTATTCCTGGCCATATTCTACCATAAGTTTTTCTACCATTAGATCTATCCCACCTTAAAATTCTGCAGTGAGATACTAGCTTGTGTAATTGACATTAAAAACATGGATGTACATCTGAATGTGTGTGTTATATGTATATACTTGTATAAAGGCATATAAGATATTAAAAACACTGGGTCAACAGTCACAAGAAATTCTTGTGGTCCAATCCCTATTTGGAAAACGGGGCTAGTACCTGTCCTACCTAACTCACAGCATTCTCCTTAAATGAAAATAAGTTAAAGCATGTCAAAGTGCTTTGAAAAATGGGGGGTGCTATGCCATTTCCCATTATTTTTATAACAGTGACACACTAACATTTAAGTGCATGCTTGCATTTAATAACACCATATATTTGTGTATAGCTTCCTACTTTCGAAAGCACATTCATGTGCCAATGTATTCATTCTCTCAAAAGATATTACTGACATCATTTAAGTGGTAAAAACTTAAATTCAGAGAAGGTCAGTGACTTGTTTATGATCAAGTTATTACTAAGTGATAAAGTGTTGAGTGTCTTTTCCCCTCCACCATTTTGTTTTTCCCATACTACCATGGGTCAAGGGAGCCTTGGTGACACAATGGTTAAGTGCTCAACTGCTAACTGAAAGGTCAATGGTTCGAACCCACCAGTGGGAGAAAGATGTGGCAGTCTGCTTCTGTAAAGATCAGTCTTGGAAACTCGGTGGGACAATTCTAATCTGTCCTGTAGGGTTGCTATAAGTTGGAATTGACTTGATGGCAATTTTTTTTTTTTTAACCATGAGTAAATATTAAAATCAAAGTAAAAAATCATCAATGGGTACTAAATCTAGGAAAGACATTTTTATTAGGAATAGGATATTTGCGTGCTCTTAATGTACCTCTTCAAAGATTGCTTATTAGATATAAGCTATAGGGCAGTGGTTAACAGCTACAGCTGCTAACCAAAAAGGTCAACAGTTCAAATCTACCAACCACACCTTGAAAACCCTATGGAGCAGTTCTACTCTGTCCTACAGGGTTGCTGTGAGTCAGAACAGACTTCATGATAATGGGTTTGTGTTTTTTTTTATACAGTAGCACCTTGGTGGTGCAGTGGTTAAGCACTTGGCTGCTAACCAAAAGGTTCGTGGTTCAAACTGAGCAGCCACTCTGCAAGAGAAAGATGTGACAGTCTGCTTCCTTCCATAAAGACTATAGCCTTGGAAATTCTATGAGACAGTTCTACTCTGTCCTATAGGGTCGCTATGAGTTGGAATCAACTCGACAGCAGTGGGTTTTTTGTTGTTGTTGTTTTTTCTAAATAGAGTAGAGAAACTAGTCAACACTTCAGATGATCAAAATCAGCATCACCAAGGAGGTGCAAGTGTACATCATGTACCTATAGATGTGATATCCTGAGAGAGACACAGTACCATTTATGTAGTATCCTAGCCAGGTATGAATAACTTAATCACAAGGAAACATTACCAAGAAAACAAACAAACTTGTTGCCGTTGAGTTGATTCTGACTCATAGCGACGCTATAGGACAGAGTAGAACTGCCCCATGAGGTTTCCAAAGAGCGACTGGTGTATTCAAACTGCTGACCTTTTTGGTTAGCCACCGAACCTTTAACCACTGTGCCACCAGGGTAGATGGCCAAAATACAGGTAGTCCCCAACTTACGACGTATTCAATTTATGGCGGACCGCACTTATGACCATCAAGATTCTGCTGCTTCTTGGTAATGCCCCAGGACATCTTCCTTATGTAGATGATCTAAATCAAGATGTGAAAGTGATGTTTCAACCTCTCAATATGACAGCTGTGATTCAGCCTATGGATCAAGGTGCAATCACCCTTTCAAGACATACTACCTGCGAACTATGTTTACTCAGGCATTAGTTGCAACAGATGGGGGTACGGTAACATTGTGTGATTTCTGGAAGAATTATAACATTCTTCAATGTATCTGGAACATTGCATCTTCATGGGAGGAAGTTATGGGAAAACGTACGCAGAATATTTGGAAAAAATTGCTGTTATGTGAACACGCTCCAAACATTTGATCAAGATAATATGATGGAAGAGATCAGTGGAAAAATTGTCCATATAGCAAAAATGCTGAATTTATAACTTGATGTCACTAATGTGGAACAGCTCGTGGGTCACAAAGGAGAACCGACAGATCAGGACTTAATGGATTTTGAAGAGGAAGGAACTGCTGAAGAAGAAAGAAATAATGAGGAAGGAGAGAAGTTGTGAAAAAATTTTAGAGTGACAGGATTAACTGAAGTTTTTTTCTAAAGTAAATCAATGGTTTCAGTTGCTTGACAGCATGGACCCAAATGCTGATCACTTTGCTAAAGCTGATAGGCAACTTTGGAAAGCAGTAAGATGTTAGTACAAAATAGGTGAAGAAAAAAAGAAAAGGGCCATACAGACAGCTTTCACTGATTTTCTGCCTAGAAATGCTGTCCCCATCCCCGGGGATAATCCAGATGATCCAGAACCTTCCACAAGTGGAGTTATTATCACCACTGACAAAATGCCAACGTCGTCTAACACTTCTTCATTGTCAGTGTGAATTTTTACGATTTGTGTGTTTGTGTATGTATGTATGTATTAAAATATATCTGTAAGTTTATGTATAATGTTTCCAACCACCAAAGACTAAGATTGGATTTATGAAGATGCTTATAATAAAGGGCAATAATAATGAAAACTAAAAAAAAAAGAGGTTTTTGACTTACATCAGAACCAACTTATGACGGAGTCATTGGAATGGAACCCCATTGTAAGTCAGGGACTACCTGTAAAGAACATTCTTAAAAAAAAAAAAAAAAACGAAAACCTATTCTTAAAAAATGTCAGTATTACAAATGAGAAACAAAGGCCAAAGAACTGTGTCAGATTAAAGGAGACTATGAAAACGTGACAAATATATACACTATGACTAGATCCTGTAAAAACAAACAAAAAAACCCATTGACATCGAGTCGATTCTGACTCATAGCAACCCTATAGCACAGAGTAGAACTGCCCCATAGGGTTTCCAAGGAGTGCCGGGTAGATTTGAACTGTCGACCTTTTGGTTAGCAGCCGATCTCTTAACCACTGTACCACCAGGGATCCTATAAAGGAGGAGAAAAATGTTATTAAAGTCATTACTGTGTTAAATGGCAAAATTGGAGCACGCATGCTAGGTTGAAGTATTACGTTAAATTTACTACAGTTGATAACTGTACTGTAGTCATATAAGAGACCGTGCTTATTGTTAGCAAATTTACTCTGAAGGTTTTAGGAGTAAGGTATTATGACTTATTCGCAGAAAAAAAGCTTTTAAATAAATGTGTAGATGCACAGATAGATTTAGATCTAACAGAGAGGGCAGCAAAGGGAGGGAAATGTAATAGGTGAATCTGGAGAAGGGTTATATAGATATTCTGGGATATTCTGTGTACTTAATTACAACTGTTCAGTGTTTGAAATTATTTTCAAATGAAAGATTTAAAAAAAAATGAGAAACTAGGTTATCATTTAGTGTAGGGTTGGAGGCTTCCATTTATTTGACTCATCTGAAAGAGTTTATTTTCTTTACTAAATACCTAACTCACAATTGGACAGGGACTTACTCTCTTGGGAAGAGAAGACCTTTTGTACATAAAAATAGCAATATGGAGGTGTTTGATATGGTAATATTTTACTGCGTTTTCATTTTTTATTATTTATTATTAATGAAATGCAGTTGTCTTTGAAGCCTGCTGAGTGTTTAATAATGAAATTGTGCATTGCTCATTCCCAAACGTCTGTTCCCCATATGTGTTAGGAACACAAATTCAATATGCGCTTCAAATCATTTCATAATATGAGAACTACAGACAGAGTTAACCAACTGATGCTCTTTAAATGAATGTTTATATGCACGGTTGTCAGATTTACTTGGCAGGTTTTGAGCTTGTGTCTTGTATGCAAAATATCTATTCGCCAGGCTTTTGGCTTCATGGTCTTAGATATCTACTTGAACAAACGAACAATCAAACAAACAAACAAGTTGTAGTCAAGTGGATTTCCAGCTCATGGTGACCCCATGTGTGTCATGGTAGAACTGCACTCCACAGGGTTTTCACGGTTGTGACCTTTCGAATGCAAATCCCCAGGCCTTCCTTCTAAAATGCCTCTGGGTGGATTCAAACCACTAACACTTCAGTTGTAGCCGAGCGCTTAACTTTGTGCTACCCAGGGACGCCTGATAATATAGCATGTTTAGTAAAATGTTTCCTGTGGTCCACAGTTGCATTTATTCATGTTCAAAGACCAATGATAGATTTCTTAAGATCCCAGGATTCTTTTTATAAATTAGCGTGGTTCTTAACTTGTGATTGTGCTATCCTTAAGACTGGCATGGTCTTGAATTACTGGGTTACTATGTGAAATGGTTCTCCCAGCTTTGACCATTTGTACTCGCATGCTTAGCACAATGCCTGCCCTTGGCTGATTGGGAGTGAGGGAGTGACATTAGTTTTAATCCTCAAGAGGACCAAGAAGTCACCTAACACACATATGCCCCAAGCGCTTTGCCTTCACATCTGTCCTTTTCTCCTCTCGTTTCTCCATTCCCTCTTCACTCCCCATTCCCAACTCTCCTCCTCCAAGCTTCCTCTTCATTTTAGCCACAAATGAGCTGCAAGCCAGCAATTCTATAACCACAGGATCTTGCTCTGGGACCAGTGACAGAATAAATAAAAGAAATGCTTCCATGATGACCAAGTGTTCCATCTGTGGTGAGGAAGGAAGGATGTGGGAAAGACTACCTTTCAATCTCCTCACAGCCTTTGGAGAATTATGGACGTAGCTGCCCTCAGGACCATTAATGAGGGTGGAAGTCTTTACATTCAAATGGAACTAAGTTTAAACCCCTTCTCCACCACTTAGTTATGTGAGCATCATCAGCTAATCTCTCTGAACCACAGGCTCTTCATCCATCAAATGGAGGTAATGACAGTATGAGAGGGTTCTTACGGGGATGAAACGCGATTGCACAAATAAAATAACTCCTACAATGGCTGGAATGCTGCCTCAAGTGCTAGGTATATTGTTATTTTAGTCAATAATCTCATTTCTTTAATTATACTTTTTGGAGTGTTTACCTCTTCAACTCTAAGACAATCGTTCCAGATCTTTTCTGGGTAATGAACAGGATGGATAGAATTTGTGTGAAGGAGCTCATGGATGAGCAGTGCAAACCCTTCTCCCTTCATCTCTCTAGTTCTCAAGAAGTAGCCCAGTGAGGTCTCAGCAGCTAATAATCTCATAAGCTGTACTTCCTAAAACCACATGCCAGCTATCAAAGTGAAGAAAATAGTGGTTTCACTGATAATAGCCAGATCTTGGATGGGCAAAGCTGGAATTATTTTTTTTGTGATTTGAAAATTCTTACGACTTAGAGATGAAAAGATCCTTCTCAGATCTTCCTTGGTGGCAGGATTTCTGACAGAGCACATGGCTGTGGTCCACGATGATGACAGTTTGTGACTAGGGCTTCTGGGAATGCTGTTGAGATGGCTATACAGTGAAGTAATGTGCTTAGTGATAAAAGACCCCTGCCTTCCAAGAATTTCATGTGCTGCGAGTGTCAAGTGACCCAAAAAAACATTTACATGGCGTGAATTAAACCAAAAACTGTGAATCTCACCCAGCCTATTTTTTATGGTGTGTCGACACGTGGGAGGATTCTTGCAAAAGGAAGAGTGTGACTTAGCCCTCTTGGAACTCAGCTTTGAAGAGGATGGTTTTGGTGTTTTTCTTACAGTTTTCTGCTGTACATCTGGGAAATGCTTGTTGAGAGTGTGAATCACTTTTTAGATCTCCTCAGAAAGGCTTTTCCTTTTCCCGTGCTCCCAGTGCTAGGCAGTGTGACTGGCTGAATGCCAGCTTTGGAAAACCATTTCTTCCTCCTGCATCAAGCCTGTTCTCTCCTTCTAGCCCCGTCTCATCGAATTTTAATTTTGGGTGGGCAAAGCTGGAATTATTCTTGTCCCCTCAAATTTCAATTTCCTCTCCTAAATAGCAAGGCATAATCACTTAGAACTAATATACTTTCATGCACACATACATCTCTATATGTCTTCATCTCATAGACTGATGCCAACTAATAATAACTTGGTAATAAAGAACTTGAATCTGAGGGTGGTTTTAATGAATATCACTGTTTCTTGCATTTGTGGGCTTAGGTACAATTTAATCAGGCGTTGTGATTAAGAAATAAATGCTCTCAGATACAAGTAAGAAAAATTACCTATCTATTGGGAACCTGCCCCCACGTGTCTGTCAGTTTGTCATACTGTGGGGCTTGCGTGTTGCTGTGATGCTGGAAGCTATGCCACCGGTATTCGGATACCAGCAGGGTCACCCATGGTGGACACGTTTCAGCTGAACTTCCAGACTAAGACAGACTAGGAAGAAGGACCCAGCAGTCTACTTCTGAAAAGAATTATCCAGTGAAAACCTTATGAATAGCAGCAGAACATAGTCTGATAAGGTGTCACAAGATGAGCCCCCCAGGTTGGAAGATACTCAACAGATGACTGGGGAAGGGCTGCCTCCTCAAAGTAGAGTCAGCCTTAATGATGTGGATGGAGTTAAACTTTTGGGACCTTCATTTGCTGATGTGACATGACTCAAAATGAGAAGGAAATAGCTGAAAACATCCATTAATAACTGGAACATGGAATGTATGAAGTATGAATCTAGAAAAATTGAAAATCATCAAAAATGAAATGGAAAGCATAAACATCGATATCCTAGTCATTAGTGAGCTGAAATGGACTGGTATTGGACATTTTGAATCAGACAGTCATATGGTCTACTATGCCGGGAATGACAATTTGAAGAGGAGTGGTATTGCATTCATCTTCCAAAAGAGCATTTCAAGACCTAGCCTGAAGAACAGCACTGTCCATGATAGGGTAATATCCATATACCTACAAGGAAGGTAAGTTAATACGACTATTATTCAAACTTATACACCAACCACTAAGGCCAAAGATGAAGAAATTGAAGATTTTTACCAGCTTCTTCAGTCTGAAATTGATCAAACTTGCAATCAGGATGCATTGATAATTACTGGTGATTGGAATGGGAAAGTTGGACACAAAGAAGGATCCATGGTTGGGAAATAGGCCTTGGTGATAGAAACGATGTCGGAGAGCGCATGATAGAATTTTGCAAGACCAGCGACTTCTTCACTGCAAATACCTTTTTTCACCAGCATATACAATGACTATACATGTACACCTTGCCAGACGGAATACACAGGAATCAAATCGACTACATCTGTGGAAAGAGACAATGGAGAAGCTCAATATCATCAGTCAGAACTGAGGGGCTGACTGCAGAACAGATCATCAATTGCTCCTATGCAAGTTCAAGTTGAAACTGAAGAAAATTAGAACAAGACCATGAAAGCCAAAGTATGACCTTGAGTATATTCCACCTGAATTTAGAGACCGTCTCAAGAATAGATTTGACACGTTGAACACTAATGACTGAAGACCAGACGATTTGGGAAATGACGTCAAGGAAATCATACATGAAAAAAACAAGAGGTCATTAAAAGGGGAAGAAAGAAAAGACCAGAAATGGATATCAGAAGAGACTCTGAAACTTGCTCTTGAACATAGCTAAAGCAAAAAGAAGAAATGATGAAGTAAAAGAACTGAAGAGAAGCTTTCGAAGGGTAGCTTGAGAAGACAAAGTAAAGTATTATAATGACAAGTGAAAAGAGCAGGAGATAGAAAACCAAAAGGGAAGGACATGCTAGGCATTTCTCAAGCTGAAAGAAATGAAACAAAAATTCAAGCCTCAAGTTGCAATAGTGAAGGATTCTATGGGGGAAGGTATTAAACGACTCAGGAAGCATCAAAAGAAGATGGAAGGAATACACAGAGTCATTATACCAAAAAGAATTTGTCAACGTCCAGCCATTTCAAGAGGTAGCATATGATCAGGAACCAATGGTACTGAAGGAAAAAGTCAAGCAGCCCTGAAGACGTTGGCAAAAAACAAGGCTCCAGGAACTGACAGAATATCAATTGAGATGTTTCAACAAACAGATGCAGCACTGCAAGTGCTCACTTGTCTGTGCCAAAAAATTTGGAAGACAGCTACCTGGCCAACCAAATGTAACAGATCCACATTTGTGTCTGTTCCCAAGAAAGGTGATCCAACTGAATGTGGAAATTATCAAACAATATCATTAATATCACATGCAAGTAAAATTTTGCTGTTCATTCAAAAGCGGCTGCAGTATATCGACAGGGAACTGCCAGAAATTCAGGCTGGATTCAGAAGAGGACGTGGAACCAGGGATATCACTGATAATGTCAGATGGTTCCTGGCTGAAAGCAGAGAATGCCAGAAAGATGTTTACCTGTGTTTTATTGACTATGCAAAGGCATTCAACTGTGTGGATCATAACAAATTATGGATAACATTGTGAAGAATTCTAGAACACTTAATTGTGCTCATGATTAACCTGTACATAGATCAAGAGGCAGTTGTTCGGATAGAACAAGGGGATACTTTGTGGTTTAAAGTCAGGAAAAATGTGCTTCAGTGTTGTATCCTTTCACCATACCTATTCAGTCTGTATGCTTAGCGAATAATCCGAGAAGCTGGACTCTATGAAGAAGAACGGGGCATCGGGATTGGAGGAAGACTCATTAACAACCGGCGTTATGCGGATGACACAACCTTGCTTGCTGAAAGCAAAGAGGACTTGAAGCACTTTACTGATGAAGATCAAAGACCACAGCCTTCAGTATGGGTTACATAAAGAAAACAAAGATCCTTGCAACTGGACCAATAAGCAACATCATGATAAACAGAGAAAAGATTGAAGTTGTCAAGGATTTCATTTTACTTGGATCCACAATCAACATCCATGGAAGCAGCAGTTAAGAAATCAAAAGACGCATTGTATTGGGCAAATCTGCTACAAAAGACCTCTTTAAAGTGTTGAAAAGCAAAGATGTCACCTTGAAGACTAAGGTGCGCCTAACCCAAGCCATGGTATTTTCAGTTGCCTCAAATGCATGCAAAAGCTGGACAATAAATAAGGAAGACTGAAGAAGAATTGACGCCTTCATTGGTGAAGAATATTGAATATGCCAAAAGAGCGAACTGATTTGTCTTGGAAGAAGTACAACCAGAATGCTCCTTAGAAGCAAAGGTGGTAAGACTACGTCTTACATACTTTGGACATGTTGTCAGGAGGGGTCAGTCCCTGTAGAAGGACATCATGCTTGGTAAAGTACGGTGTCAGTGAAAAAGAGGAAGACCCTCAATGAGAAGGATTGACACAGTGGCTGCAACAAGGGGCTCAAGCGTGGCAAGAATTGTGAGGATGGTACAGGAGTGGGCAGTGTTTCATTCTGTTGTACATGGTGTCGCTATGAGTCGGAACCGACTCGATGGCATCTAACAACAACAACATTGGGAACCTGAAAAACTGAGGTTTATCTGTCTTTTAGAAAAGATAGCTGAGATAAGGACCCTAGGGTTGAGAAGCTGCTCAAAAGTTTCACATACTCATAACACATTGGATTTAACATCATGGTCTCAAAAGAGCTACAAAACATCCAGGCATCATGCCCTGATTACATCAATATCAAGCATCGTGCCCATGTTTAAGAACTCACTAAGGCTAAGGAGAAGGAACTAAAGGCAAAGACGTGTGCCAGCTGAGCCTATTACTTTTATTAGCAAAGTATGTTTTTTTTCTCTGAAAGCCGCCTTGGCCAACTTGCTATTATGCATCCCTGGCCAGAACTGTCACAAAGCCATTTTTAGATGGAAAATGGCTAGGCAGGGAGAAAAGTGGGATGATGGATAGTCTGAATCATTTAACCAGCTGTGTTTGCCGTAAGTCCCAAGAAATTATTGAATATGATTTTTTTTTCAGATTAGTCAGGTGACTTGTAGAGTCTAGGTGAGTCAAACTGTATTTATGTCCCAGGTTGTTGTATTCAGATTTTAAAGAGATGGCACAAAAACATATCAAAGGTTTTATAGATTTAGGAGTAGAAGGGTCATTATACCAAGCAGCATAATCAGCTAGCCCAAGCCCGTCACCATGAAGTCGATTCCAACTCATAGCAACCCTATAGGACAGAGTAGAACTGCCTCTTAGAGTTTCCCAGGAGTGGCTGGTGGATTAGAACTGCCAACCTTTTGGTTAGCAGCCAAACTCTTAACTACTGCACCACCAGGGCTCCATAATCAGCTAGAGTGGTAATTAATTTTTATGTGGTTGCAAATATACATAAAAATAATTTGCCTTTTCAACCTTTTTTAGGTGTACAATTGAGTGATGTTAATTACATTTGCCATGTTGTGCTACCATCACCTCCATCCATTTCCAAATTTGTTAATCACACTTAACAGAAACTCAGAGTCCCTTAAGAAATAACTCCCTACTCCCTCTCAACCCACCCCTGGTAACCACTGACAAACTTTGGTCTCTATGGGTTTGACTATTCGAGATATTTCATATAAATGGGATTGTACAGTATTTGCTTTTTTCTATGTGAATAACTTCACTCAACATAGTGTTTTCAAGGTTTGCCCATGTAGTAGCATATATCAGAATTTCATTTCTCTCTTTGACTGAATAATATTCCATTCTGTGGGTATACAACATTTTGTTTATCCATTCATCTGTTGATGGACATATGGCTTGTTTTCTCCTTTTGGATATTGTGAATAATGTTGTATCCTGCTTTCAGTTCTTTCCAGTATATATGTAGGAGTGGAGTTTCTGGGTCAGATCGTAGTTCTATGATTAACTTTCTGAAGAACCAGCAATCTGTTTTCCATAGCAGCTGCACAATTTTCCATTCCCACCAGCAATACATGAGGGACCCAATTTCTCCACATCCTCATCAACACTTGTTGTTTTCAGTCTTTCTGATAATAGCCATCCCAGTGGGGGTGACGTAGATCTCGTCATGGTTTTGATATGCATTTCCCTAATGTCTAGTGACTTTGATCATCTTTTATGTGCTTATTGACCATTTGTATATCTTCTTTGGTGAAATGTCTGTTCAAGTCCTTTGCTCATTTCTCAATTGAGTTGTCTTTTTGTTGTTGAGTTGCAGGAGTTCTTTGTATGTTCTGGATATTAAACTCTTAACAGATACATGGTTCCTAAATATTTTCTTTCATTCTGTAGGTTGTCTCTTCATTTTGTTGATAAAGTCCTTTGAGGCAAAAACATTTTTAATTTTGATGAAATCCAGTTTATTTAGTTGTCATTTGTTGTTCATGCTTTTGGTGTCGTATATAAAAATCCATTGTCAAAAACTAGTTCCTGAAGTAAGTATTACCCCTATTTTTTTTTTTTTATAAGAGTTTATTTGTTCCATTTCTTACATTTAGGCCACTGATCTATTTTGAAATAATTTTCCTATATCATGTGGGGTAAGAGTCCAGCTTCATTTTTTTGCATGCGAAAATCCAGTTGTCCAGCACCATTTATTGAGGAGCGTATTCTTTCCTCCATTGAGTGGACTTATCACTCTCCTTTTAAATCATTTAACTGTAGATATACAGGTTTATTTCTGGAATCTCAATTCTATCCCATTGGTATATATGTCTATCATTATATCAGTGCCACACTGTTTTAATTACTGTGACTTCATAGTATATTTTGAAGTCAAGAAGTGTGAGTTCCCCTACTTTGTTTTTCAAGATTACTTTAGCTATTCAGGGCCTCTTGTAGTTCCATATAAATCTGAGAATTGGCTTTTACATTTCTGAAAAAGAAGGCTGTTGAAATTGTGTTAGGGATTGTATTGAATCTCTAGATTGCTTTTGACAGAATTGACATCTTAACAATATTAAGATGTCTGTAAACATCTTAATATTAAGATGTCTGTAAACATCTTAACAATATTAAGTCTATAAACATGAAATGTTTTTCCATTTATTTGTGTCTTCTTTAATTTCTCTCAGCAATGTTTTATAGTTTTCATTGAACAGCTCTTTTACTCTGGTTACATTTATTCCCAGGTAATTTATTCTTTTAGAAGCCATTGTAAACGTTTTCTTGGTTTCCTCTTCAGATTGCTCATTTCTGGCATATGGAAACCCGACTGATGTTTGTATATTGACCTTGGACCCTGCCACTTTGCTGAATTCATTTATTAGCTCTAGTAGCTTTCTGTGGATTCATTGGGGGTTTTCTATATATAAGATCATGCCATTTGCAAAAAAGGATAGTTTTACTTTTTCCTTCCTGATTTCTTTTTTATTTCTTTTTCTTGCCTAATTACTCAGGCTAGGACTTCCAGTACAGTATTGAATAACAGTTGTGAGAACAGGCATGCATGTCTTTTTCTGGATCTTAAGAGGAAAGCTCCGTCTTTCTTCATTGAGTATGATGTTAGCTCTGGGTTTTTCTAAAATACCGTTTATCATATTGAGGAGTTTCCTTTCTATTCCTAGTTTGTTGAGTGTTTTTTACTATGAAAGAGTTTGGGATTTTGTCAAATGTTTTTTCATTGTCTATTGTGATGATCATATGGTTCTTTTCCTTTGATCTATTAATGTGGTGTATTACATTGATTGCTTTCCTAATGTTCAACCACTCGCTTGTTCTTCGGATAAATCTTAGTTAATCATGGTGTGTAATCGTTTTAATATGCTTTTGGACCTGGTTTGCTGGTAAATTGTTGAGGATTTTTGCATCTGTATTCATAAAGTATATTAGTTTGTAGTTTTCTTGTGGTGTCTTTTTCTGGCTTTGGTATCAGGGTAATGCTAGCTTCAAAGAATGAGTTGGGAAGTGCTCCCTCCTCCCCACTTCCAGACTAAAAGTAAGCAAGAAAGGATAATAGAAGAAATAGAGATATTTCGAGAAAGGATGTTAATTTGCATTACTCAGTCTTCCAATACTCATGCAAGTCACAGGTACTCTGTCTTCTCCTTAAATGCAAGGGAAAGTCAATGTCCTCAGTGTTTTAAGTGTCTTATGGATTATAAAGAAAAACTTTGAAATTGCAGTAAGGAACTGCCCCCACACCACCCCCAGAAAAAAGGATCCATAGTGGAAAACTAATTCAAAAACTTGAAAGTAAACAAATAAGTGAATAAATAGAGTTTTCAGTCTACCAGTCATCGTCAAAAAAAAAAATCCCATATTAATTACATATCATTAAAAACGTCGTGTTCTATCATTTAATGTTGATACAAAATATATTTTAGTGAGATTCTATTGCATCATCAATAAAATGAAATTACAGGCAGTCCCCTGGTTACTACAATCTGACTTAAGGACAACTCAGACAATTCTCACTTGCTCTTTAATGTTATGTAAATTTGCCCTCAATTTGAAATGATTGAGCCAACCCCCTACTCTCAACAAATTCTTCATTACAATCCTTCACTTGCCGCACTTGCAGCTTTTAAATCATTGAATAGACTTCAAGCCTTTTCTTGCACTAAACCAAAAACCAAACCAGATCTGTTGCCATAAAGTTAATTCTGACTCATCAGTAAGGCTAAATAGGAACCATATGCACCCGTTCCGACATACCTACAAATTCTTAAAGACACACTCAGGAACGGATCTTGTTTGTAAACCCAGGGACTGCCTATAAAAACTGTTACATGTACCTGTGCTAAAGAGATGTGAAATCTAAGTAGTTAGGGCCTTCTGCATTTAGCCTTTGCGTTTTCAGGATAATCTTTGTCAAACGGGGTGGAGTGTTTCAGAACAATGCGACTTATATCTTGAGAGGATATTTAATGCCCTCGTTGGCACAGAGCTCCATAAACAAGTATCACTTCTCCTTGCTACTGCTGATTTAAACCCAGAGATGCTTTAATAAGAGGAGATATAGTAAGACCAGGTAGTCTTTAATTAATTTAAAAAGTGATAATCACTTTAGGGTCACAAAGGAACGTAGATATGTAGAATGACATCAGTGGGAACTTCAGAATGAAGATTAGGGATAGAAATCTGCCTTCCTTTCAAATAAGGTGTATGAGTAAAACTGAACTTGAATTTCATTTCCTTTAAACTTGGTTAAACAGAGAAACTCTCTTTACAGAAAAACTTTAGTGCTGAGGTTTTCTCCTCAGTATTCAGACAGCTGCCACAATTCTTTTCTATCTCAAGGTCACTGTTACAACAGTTAATATTTTTTTTAAAAAACTGGAAAAGAGGAAATTGCCTCAAATTAAAGAAAAACAGGTTTGAACAAGTTACCCCATCGTAGAGCGTTTTAAATGTCAAGAACGTTAGTGAAGCTGCCTATACTGTAATTTAGATAATAGCACAGACGCCAAGTTGGGTGCATGTTAGCTGTTGAGACATGTGGTGATTGTGACATTCAGGGGTCTTTATTTTATGTCACAGTGTTGGCTTTTTACATTGACAGTAACAAAAATAACCCCTAGTGACATATGGAAGACTAAGCTCTTGGGTATATGCATGAAAAAAATATTAAATGCTATGGGCTTCAGATCGTAAGAGGCATGCCCATAGGAAAACTTATTCTAATGAAAAAAGAGCTTATCTGGAATATCGTTAACCAGGAATTCAAAGGAGTCCTGAAAACTCCAGCAGAATTGTGTATTAAGTCCAATACATGATGAGCTCAATCACTCATTTTAGAAATCAGTCAAAATATTTCAAGGTCGCATTTGTTTTTGTATTCCCTGCAGAGAGTTTATGTTCAATAAATGTTCCTCGAATGAACAAATTAAGTAGTGACGTCGGTTTTATAAAACGGAAACCCAAAAATGTCAGTAAAATGAAGTATCAGTTGTGAGATATGTTTCAACTGCCTTTTTTCCCACGAGGAATGGCAGTGAGTTAGCTCTATCGATCTTTTCAGGGAGATCTTGGAAATATGTTCCCATTTGATTATAAAGTATTCTTGAACAGAGTGTAATTAGTTAAAAATCTGCATACTCTGGAGACTCCCCTGTATAAAATATGGCATCTTTAATGATTTGAAACTCGTATTCGATTTGAAATTTCTCAGGGTGAGGGACTTCGCTCTGCTCTGTATTTGCAGTCTGTGGCGCGGAAGTTTACACCAAAGAATATTAAACTTGGGTTGATAAAACAAAATTCAAATTCAAGGCTAGCATAAAAAGCTGGAGTTATTGGCACACAGCAACTCCGCAGTCCAAACAGATGGAAGCGAAGACACTATGATCTCATACAGTAGTTATCTGCTGTTTTTACTTCATTTACTGAGCATTTAATTTGTACAAAGCCCTGCAGTGATACAGCAAAGCAAAAGAGGAGTCTTGCATGTTTTAAGGTAGGAGAGAAAAAGGAAGAGAGGATTGAGCTTTTGGTGATAAATCAATCAGACATCATGACCTGTTCTCAAGCCAAGTAAGAAGGCTATAAAGTTAGCAATTAAAAAAAAAAAAAATGTAGTTCCTACTTTCCTATCATTCTTGGAAAACTGTGGCTATTGTAGATGATATTTTTCCTTATCCTGTCAGCAAAGGCCTGGAGATGCCTAAGCTGAGGTGCAGAAAACCCCAAAAGGAAACCCGTTGCCATCAAGTCAATTCCGACTCATAGTGAGCCTATAGGACAGAGTAGAACTGCCCCATAGAGTTTCTAAGGAGCGCCTGGTGGATTCGAACTGTGGACCTTTTGGCTAGCAGACATAGCTCTTAACTACTATGCCAGAGGTGCAGAAGAAGGTGTCAAAAGAAAATAAATGCACATGACATAGGTGGATGCATTACTTTGCCCAAGAGCTGTGGACTCCTCTTATTTCAGGAGGTTGTTTAAAGCAGAACAAGTGGAGCACCTGCTGTCACTTTAAGTTCAGGCATGACTGAAGGAAGCAATACTGTGCACTGTCCCAACCAGACCAGCTCCAGGTAGAAGAACTGGAACCACGTGGGTAGCCAGCTTCATCTTCCCATCACCCTGATTACCTGAGCTGGGGAAAAGCTAATGTAGACCTGTAAGAACTGAACCTCTGACTTTAAGCCGAATCCATTGTGGGGTTCACAGGGAAGGTAAGAATTGGGAAAGCAATGGGATTTCTGGAAGGAAGTTCCAGAGCTGTTGAAAAAACTGGGCCAGGGTCGTGTGATGGCCATGGGGAATCTCTGGAGAGAGGATGGTAAAGTGGATGGAACAAAGAATTACAGTTGAAATTTGGGAGAAGTATTTTTAGTTCTCTCTTTGTCACTGTTAAAATGATTGTAGACATGGAATTAAAGATCTTTATTAACAAAGAAACGAATTCCTTCTCTTTGCTTCTAACCTGACAAAATAATAGTGAAGCAACTTTTAAAAAAATATACACAGCTGACCCAAAGACAGGGAGCGTTGTATAGTTCCCAAACTGCCCAGTGATTTCTCCCTTCTCCCATATAGAACTTCTCTGTAACAGAAATTTGGGTGAGTTTTATGTTCTTTTTCTATTGATTAACCCAAAACTCTGTATGTGACATCATCATTCTCCTCTGTGGATTGTACAATCTCATCTTATATTAGATAAGAGTGAAGAACATCTAAGTGTTGTAAAGAGACCACTATCCTGGGTGGAAGTCTGAAGGGGTGATTTCCAGTGTGCTTTTCGTACTACCAGACGTGCCAATCAAGCTTTTATTTCAAAACCATTGCAGACTGATACTTAATTATAAAGTTTACATTCAGATACTTAGATGTCATGGCAATGTCAAATTGGCATAAAGGTTTCTAAGTCTTTACTCTTAATTTCTGTAATTGATCCTGTTGCAGACTTGTCAATAGTTTGCTGATGGGCGCAAGTCGAGGGACCACACTTTGAGTAGCACCGAGTTAGAGTTCAGACTCTACTGTTTGTTTTTGGGATGGTGACTACACCTGGCAGAGATTGTAGTCCCCATTTATAAAATGGAGTAGGAACACAGTAAGCGATTGCTGAAATTCTGGGATGCTATCATTATTTTGAGAGTATTTTCTTTTCTTTTGACTGGTTAGGAGATATCTGTTGTATGTACAGCCTACTGTGTAAGTGGTCTCTGTTAGATCCCACTTCTACAAATGAGTGAAGAATATGCTTTCACTGAGAACTTACAGGCTACATTTTTGCAGAGTTGCCACTTAAATGCAGTGCAATTTTCAGAGTTGCAACTGTTTTTACCAGCTAGTTGGAGGAACAACATAACTGCCCGCATAGCTTCGGATTTTCTGGTGACCCTCTCCCTCCTTGCTAATGCCACATGCTGTGTCCTAAGTGCTCTGGGTAGTGTCATAATGATGGGTTGACAGGTCAACCCCCAATGATAAATCTTCAATTTACTTCACTAACAGAGGTGTGAGTATTCGGTTACAAGTAGGTCAGTTCTAAGGGCCCTGGTGGTGCAGATGGTTAAGTGCTCTACTGCTAAGCGAAAGATTAGAGGTTTGAACCCAACCAGTGACTCCACAGGAGAAAGACCTGGTGATCTGCTCCCATAAACATTACAGCCAAGAAAACCTTATGGGGCAGTTCTACTCACATGGGGTCACTGTGAGTCAGTAACAACTTGCAATTCCTTGTTCTAATGTAGAAATACCAAAATTTTATTCTGTTGTTCTGAAATTCCACTCAATGGCATCCAACAACAGGTCAGTCCTAAAGATGGCAAAGTACCTGCAAACCGAACACTTTAGCTTCTTTTTCTCTCCCCAAACCTGTACTGAAGAAGTAGATACTCGAAAGCTGGGAACCAAAAGTAACTGTAAAAATTATTAATTACGGTCTCAGGTATTTAACTGTGGAAAGATTATTAAGTTAGCAATGCTAGACTGTTCCCTTATTAATATTAATGAGTTCATATTAATATTAATGAGTGATAATAAAACTAGAAATGGGAAACAAACAAACATTTTTCTAGAGTTAAGAGCCACAATAACCATGGGTAATGGATTGCTTTTAGTTGGTTTGTGCTTAGAGTTTATGTTTTTAGAATATGTTTTAAATTCTAGGACCAAAACCTGTGTCTTCATGACTTTTAAAAAGTTCTTCTCAACAGAAAGTTAGACCTTATTGGGGAGGTCAGTTGTTCTTTATGTGGAAAGTATTTGGAATCCTCTGTGCCGTCTCTGAGAATCCAAGATTGTCAAAACTTTTTCTGGGGCGTTATTCATACTTAAGGGTCTCCAGGAAAAGAAAATGTTATTTTTCCACCAATATTCTGAAACAATAAATACTTTTATCCATTTTTTTTTTGTTGTTGTTGGTTTTGAGACAAATCAGGATATATTATTTTCAGAGTGAGGTTGACTGGTCTTTGGTATTGTCTCACTTGACATACATATAGTGGTAATGTACCCTGGGTAAGGTGAGACGGGTGGAGTGTACTAATTAGGTAAATGAGTTATGATAAACATAAACACACACACATACACAGACTTGTGTAAACGTATCTTGCTTAACTCAGTCTGCAAGTCATGTGGCTATTGTTCATCTATCTGCTTCCCTTTTCACCTACAGCTGAGGAGAAAGCTCAATCATTTTAGATGTACTTGCAGTCATTCGAAGTGTTCCTGGTGATCGACAGATTGATGTGGCCACCAGCTTGTTTAGGTGTTTTGGCTTGTCACTATTAGGAAGAGGTGAAGATACTGCACAACTTTTGAACTTACTCTGCCATCTTGAAAGAAGTGTATTAGATTAGACAGATGAAAAAATAATTGGATATCCCCACCAAAATTCTGCCTCAACCCAGACATGATGTTTTTCCCTGTTGCATATCTAAATTGTTGAAGAAGAAATGAACGTATTTCCTAAACGCTCTTCTAGGGAATTGCAAATAAACATCCAGAGCTATGTTTAACAAACCTTCAAGTTACAGGGGCAATCATGGTGATGTTTGTCTAGAGCCAAATTAAAGTCACTATCTTTGGTGCATTTCTGAAGCAGACATTCATTCAGCATTATGATCCGCTCTCGATGTGTTAGAACAACTGTGGCTCACAGTTATACTATCTACACATTCATTCTTTGCGCCTGACCTTAAGATAATGTAAAAAAGCAATTAGGTTTAAACAGTAGGAATGCTATCAGTGTGAAAGAAACAAATTACCCAGTGGGGTGATATTTTTAGT
This sequence comes from Dugong dugon, assembly GCA_030035585.1. Lineage (NCBI taxonomy): Eukaryota > Metazoa > Chordata > Mammalia > Sirenia > Dugongidae > Dugong > Dugong dugon. Next base: position 10,197,104 of record CM057480.1, on the reverse strand, counting down.
GATTTTTAAGGAGATTATTAAAAATGAAATCTACACTAAGAGATGTGATGTGTAATCTTTAAAACTGATACAGAGCAATGCATTCATTTCAAACCAATACAAGTCCCTAAATGACAGTCCAGGCCCCTTTCTGAGTCCTAATGAAAGGTGGACTAGCTCATTAAACCACATCACAACTCCCCCTGAATAATCAACCCAAACATTCCTTACACATGATTTAAGCTACCCTTTGCCTTGTCATTCAGTTTTTCAGCAAATATTTTCCGTGCACGTTCCATGAGCTAGAATGGAGCTTGGCAATAGAAGCAATTGTGTATAACCCTTAAATAGACCCTCAGGCATGTTTTAAAATCATGTATGTGTGCCCCCCCATACACATAATTTTACAGTTTAATAATGTTGTTTATTCAACTAAATTTTTACCTTTTGTAGACCGTGTACTCTCAGTTAGAAATACCAAAACATTGTATTGTTTTGAAATTCCACTTGTATTCGTTTAAGTAGTAAAGCAATCCTAAAATTGTCAGAACTTTTTTTATGCACAAATCAAGTTTGCGGCCTGTATTACAGTCGCTTACCTATATCCAGGTTTATATTGCCAAGAAAGATATGGCCTTCATCTAAGTTAAATCACCGTTTAAAAATCGTATTTGTGAAACTTGCACATATACTGATCTTATAGACGGTGTCTCCAGGTTGAATCTCTGAAAATGCAGAAGTGGTCTGGTATCTTTTATAGAATCAATGTAGATTCTAATGCACTTCAATGATAAGTTTAAAGACAATGAATACAAATGATAACTATGACTATGACTGCTTGCTTGCTTGGTACCAGGACTGGTATAAGTGACTTACGTCTATTTATTCACTTGGTCATCTCAACCAAGGAGGTTGGGACTATTATTATCCTCAAGTTCAGACAGAGAAACTGAGGCTCAAAGAAGTTAAATAACTTCCCCAAGGTCACATGTCTACCATCTGATGGTGCATGTGTGCAAATGGAGACAGTCAGTCTCCAGAGTCCCCACTCTACGTTCTGTGTTCCATTCTATAGTCTGTATTTCATTCCATGTGCTGTGGCTGAACAGCAGGTGTACTTTTGTTCATCAATATAGTTATCATAATTTGATTAAAATATGCATAATCCAAGCATCTTAGTAGAGGCAGGTATAGTATACTTATAGTTTGAGTTAAATCTGCAGAGTCAAAGAATTTTAATATACACAGACATATTATACTTATCCTAATTTGATTAAAATTTGTAGTCAAAGAATCTTTGTATAGTAGTCAAAGGATGCTTCTGGGGCTGGGGTGGCCCATCATTCAGCTAGGTACTTAAACATTTTCTACAACATCCTCCCTCCTCACCCTAAAATATAATTGAGTTGGCCTTGAGTATCACCTTTGCTTCTGTGGCCAAAATGACGCATGTCAACTCTAACTCTTAACACAATCTTCCTTACACTGAATACAAGTCATTGTCCCAATAGCTTATCTAGATAAATCAGTATCAAGAAAGTTATTATAATTTTTTTGCATAAATATTCTAACTTCAGTAGTAATGGACTAAGTCACATTATTAATGGAAATAAAACTATTTTTGTTAGGTGCCATCAAGTCTATTTTCGACCCATAGGGACCCCATGTGACACAGCAGAACTGCCCCCGTAGGATTTTCTAGGTTGTAATCTTCATGGGAGCAGATCAGCTGGTCTTTCTCCCATAGAGGTGCTAGATGGGTTCAAACTGACAACCTATTGGTTAGCAGCTGAGTGCTTAACTGTTGTATTACCAGGACTCTTTGGAAATAAAATTAAGGGCATTGAATATTAATATCTTTAAGAGACATTGCAAAATTTGGAAGAATGAAAATAGATCTAACTGGTGACTTTTAAAAAACTGGATAAATAAAATGTTTCTATTTATTGTGTATGGGAATCACAGATTTGTTTTAACCCAAGTCGGCCTTTGATTTTTTTTTTTAGTAATAACTTCACACCTCTAAACAATTTCTGGTATAATTATTTAGCTCTTCTAATATAATTATTTGATAATGGTATTTAAATTACTCTATAACCTTAGGGGACTTAAAGGCCTAAATAGGTACAGATCTCTGACTCTTTATATATTTTATAATACAGTATATTTTCTTAATTTATTTTTTTTCTAAATCATGGAATGAGCTTACAGCAGCAGGTCCCAGCTCTTTTGAAAAGCGTTCATCCTATTATATTGTATAATACTATACCAAACAATTGCTTTTTTTTCCCTTCAGAATATACACAATACAGAGTTGAAGAATCTGTATCAAAATGCTCAGCTATGATGAGGCTGAGCTAGAAGCGTTTTACAACAAGAATCTTCTGTTGTCTGGTGGATTCATATTACACCATGGCTGCCAACCAAGACCCCTTTCTTTTCAGGGTGTAGCGTTGCGTAATTAGTTTGTTGTTGCAGTCAAGTCACTAGCAACTTGTATTCTAATCCCAGTATAAAATGAAATAGACTCTCTGGGCTGGAGGGTACCTTTGAGGTTTGCTAGTTCAACTTGCTCACATTAGAGATGAAGAAACAGCCTTTGGCAGATTACATGTCACAGCAAGTTGGTTAGCTGTATGTCATAATCTTAGAAAAAAAGGTGCATTTTTAAGTGACTCTTTCAGTTATCTTTTCCTGTATAACAAGTAGCAAGAGATAAAGTGGCTAAAAATACTAATGATTTATTTTTCTCATGAAGTAGCAGGCCCTCTGCTCCAGGTGATGCCAGTTGAGGTCACATATAGAGTGCCATTCTTGTGGAATCTCGGCTGGGGAACCTTGGTTCTCCTCCATATGGCCCCTTTGTTCACCTGGTGTCTCATCCTCCAGGTCCTCCCCGCATGGCCTCTCTCTCCAGCAGGATAGCCTGCACTTCCTTGCAGCGTGGTGGCTGGGTCCCAAGAGGGGTCATCCCAAGAGAACAAGTTCAAGTGCTATCAAACCTCTGCCCTGTTTCATACTTGCAGATATCTTTGGGTCAAAGTAAGTTATATGACTAAACCCGTCATCAATGTGGTAGGCCATTGTACTAGGAGATATGGTTCATTTGGAGTCATCAATGTGTCTGTCTGTACACTACAGCGATAGATAATTTACACGGTCAAGGTCCAAAGAGCAGGTTAGGATAGCATGATATAGGTGATGCATAATTTTATGCTACCTAAATTAGCCTTTTTTCTTTTTTTTGGTATTCATTGCACAGTCATGGGTCAGTTTTGTGATTGGAGGATCGCTGGAACTTTCCAGAATAGGATGAGTATTGGGAATGTTCACATTGATTTGGGCAGCCATTGTTTTTTCATTTCAATAAGGGAGGTTGTGATAGAGCCAGACATTTTGCAACATTTACATTTTTAACCAAAAGACCAGAAAAGAGCCAACATTGTCAGTGCATATGAAATGAAGAGCAAAGGCTTGTGAAAGCTATTTTGGATATGATTTACCAATCGGAAGATAAAGACTTGAATATTAGTGTTTTATGGGGATGACAGTTATGACAATTATTCTGACCTGAGCTTGCCCTGAACTGCTGCAGCCTATAACTAAGAGAGGAAAAAGTGCCGCCATTGAACTGCAGGCCTTCTAGCAAGTGTCACTTATCGGCATGGATAAACAAATACAAACATGAGTCTGTCATGAATCTCTATCCTGTGTTAGGCCATCTCTTAACCTCTCTCGCGTCCTTGACACACACCTGAGTCACTCAGACAGTCAGTATGAAGACTGTCTAAAAGCTCCAGTAGGCTGGTCTAGACAAGGGAAACCTATCTGTCAGTTGCTGTGACACTTCCCCTCTTGGATCCTCATGTGGAAATATGTCCTTGAGATACCCAGATGGATGAATTACGCCAGTGTCTGGTACCACAAACATCTGACCAAGTGGTCACTTCTGCTTCTTGTATTGACTTTCATAGCTGAGCCCCTCTCTGCACTGCTCCCCAAGAATAAAGTTTGAAGACTAAAATTTAAACCCATGGTAACACTTTTTTTTTTTTTATTCTCAGTGAAAAGGATTCAGTACCTTTTCAGTGAAGGAAGTTAGAACATGATGAGCCCCCTGTTTGGGAAATCATAGTTTTCACTGGGCGTTTTTCAACACTGTGTGTGTGGACTGGTGTTGACAGGAGAGGACGTGCAATTTCAGATCAGCTGGTGCTTGTCAGTTAGTCCTATAGCTGTTGGAAGGTTCCAGGAAAGATGGTGGCATGGAGTTATTTTAGCAGGCCTGTCTATTAAGGGCATTTATTGGAAATGGCCTCATTATTCCTATCTTTCTTTCTTTTTTTTTTGCAAAAAAGCCAATGCAACAATTGCAAAAAGACAATTGGAAAAGGAAGTCCAATCTCTCTTTCTCCAGTGATTTTAAGGGTAGATAAGATGGGAGTCTATTGCCTATGTCAGGTTGAAATCCCTAGAGAAAAGTTAGAAGTGGCAACAACAGGTTCAGAAGAGAAGCCATTCCATAGATAATTTGTTTGTTACCTATGGACTGATCGTCATAAAGAGGATGTTCTCATCCATCTGGCCTAACAGAAAGATTCACACATACTTCCTTGTAAACGAAGGTATGGGGACATGAAAGTAATGGTAACCTCACCATGTCGGGATGGCAAACAGTAACAATCAGAAAATCATTAATAAAAATATGCTATGAATTTTAACCTAAAAAAAAAACTCGGTACCATTGAGTCGATTCCGACTCACAGCAACCCTGTAGGACAGAGTAGAACTGCCCCATAGGGTTTCCAAGGAGCAGCTGGTGGATTCGAACTGCTGACTTTTTGGTTAGCAGCCAAACTCTTAACCACTGTACCACCAAGTTTCCAATTTTAATCTAGTACCAGAAAATTATTTTCTCTTTAGAGAAAAACAAAAATCCTCAAGTCTGTGGCAAACAATGTAGGCAGGTATGTGTAAGGTTTAAGACCAGACAGGACTGATGCCTTTGATCGTTTTGACAACTACATGGTTCATAATTTCATCAGATAAGAACCTATTTGCCATTTTTCAGGAAATGCTCCAAAAAGACGTAGTTTTGTTATTGACAGACATCCAAACCATTTATTTTATTTGGTAATAATGTAGTGTTAAAAGTCTGAGCAGATCTGACCAGGATCACAACAGAGGGTTCTGGACAGAGCTGGAGAAGGAAGTAGAACATAATTCTAACTCCAAAAAAAAAAAAAAAGACCATATTTACTGGCCTAATGGAGACTGGAGAAACCCCAAGAGTATGGCCCCCAGACACCCTTTTAGCTCAGTGATGAAGTTATCTCTGAGGTTCACCGTTCAGCCTGGGAGTGGACAGCCCCGTAAAACCAAATGGGACTAATGAGGTACAGTAGTCCAGCGACAAGGGCCAGAAGGCAGAAGGGGACAAGGAAGCTGGTAATAGGGAACCCAAGGTTGAGTAAGGTTATTGTTGATGTGTTGTGAGATTGTTAACCATTCTCATAGGGCAACATGTGTAGTAACTGTTAAATGAGAAACTATTTTGTTCTGTAAGCCTTCATCTTAAATGAGAATAGCAGCACAACTGGAAGAGCGTAGTCAATGTCACTGAACTGTGTGTGTGGAAATTTTTGAAACGGTGTATCTTTGGCTATGTGTATTTTCACCAAAAAAAAAAAAAAGGTTGAGAAGTTAGAAGGTTGATATGTTGTGGGGTTGTTAACCAATGTCATAAAACAACATGTGTACTACTGTTTCCTGAGAAACTATTTGTTCTGTAAGCCTTCACTGGAAGTACAATAAAAAAAAATATATATATATGATCAACTTTTGAAAATATTCAACGAACACATGAAAAGAACATGTAGTGTCATTTTATTTAATATGTAATTATCAATTCAACCCTTAAATTACATTGTTCAGATTCTCTATACCCTTATTTGGGAATTGGGAACAGGAAGGATGTTCTGGGGAAATTGAGAAATTAAGTTATTGATTCTGACAATTTATCCTCTTTTTCGTAAAGGTTTTGTTCATATGTCTTTCTCCATGGTTGTTCAGCAATAAAGTTTCAACTGTTTTATTAAAAAAAAAAAAAAACTGAGCAGAGTGTCTTGCCAGAGAGAGAGTGAAACTTTTGTGCCTGACGGTGTTTGGATGAGCAGGCTAATTATACCCTTGTCCACCGCAGATGCTCTGTTTTTCGCTTTGGCAATTCCCCTGTTCAGTGTGCAAATAATTTTCTCTACTAAAGTGGCTGGTAATTTGCTACAAATATATTTCTGCTCCGGCAAAGAATGGGTCTTTCCCGTCACCACTGGCAAGTAGCAGCTGAATTGATTAGAATTTTTATTGTCTCAGACGCAAGCAGAAATTTGATGTGAAGCAAAAAGAAACTCGTATGAAAGCCTCATGTTCATCAAATGACGTGATGCCCAGAGAGATGTTATTTACTAAAAGAGTTGGAAGACTAATTATAGCAGCTCTCTTGACGTATTAACACTGAGTTTTGTTTTGTTTTTTAAACTGTGAAGTCTCAGTGTTGACGTTCAAAGAAATCTTTCAGTTCAAATATATGTAAGGTCAGTTTATGAAAAAAAATGACCTTTATCTGCATGTATTTGCAAAATCTTATGTGCTCTCCCTGCCTCTGTAGGTCTCTACCAGGCAAAATTCACAATATATAGTGATGCCCAAAATGTAGAGCTAACTTCCTTCATGGTTTGGACAGATATGTATGAGTGTCTTATGTTTGAAAAAATGGGTGTACTCTCTCTGGCCGATAATAAGCACATATATTTCCTTAAGCCACTCTGCTTTCTTCTTTTGGGGTGGCCCAGCTGCTGTGGTTCTGTCTGTAAACAGCAGGATAGCAGGTGTTTGGCAGAGAAGTGCCAAAAGTTAAAAATGGAGGCGATGTGTTTTCTGTAGCTCCCTTTTCCTGTTCTTAGCACACGATCTGGGGAGCAGACCCTCAGCAGTACGAAGGCAAGCATAAACACTTCTCGAGTTGCCATGTTTTCACAACCACATACTGCAACATACATTTATCTAATAAAACTAATGATATAATTGGAGGTTAGGCTTCTGGAGTATCCCCATCCTTCCCCAAGAATAATCATTGTTGACAAGATTCTCTGGGTAAAATTCAATGTCCAGCTAATGGTTATTAAATACCAAATGAAAGATTTGTCCAAAGCATAGATAAGTGCTGTGGATCAAAGGTGGGTCTAGCCACACACCCTGTCCTTGATGCTCCAGCACACCAGGGGTGAAATAGCTACTGAAGGACAAAATAGTGCACAAAATACTTATTCCCAGCATAGCCCTGAGGAAAATGCGCCCAAGACCTTAAGCAGGGAGGAGTAAATCTGCCTGTGATAAAGCTTTCTCAGAAAAGGTGAAATCTGAGTCAGGCCTTCAGGATGAATAGTTTTATGCTACTGGGGAGCCAGCAGGAAGGCATCTCACTTAGAGCAACAACAACATGGATATGGGGAGGCAATAGATTCTGGTTTTGCCACGACTTTATCAGAACAAGCTGGAATACCTCTCTTAGGTGGCTGTTGTTATCAGTTGCAATCAAGTCAGCTCTGACTCATGCGTACCCATGAACAAACAGATCAAAATGGTGCCTCCTCGTGCACACCCTCATGCTCGTTGGTATGCTCGAGACCATAGTTGCAGCCACTGTACATTCTGAGTGTCTTCCAACCTGCAGGGTTCATCTTCTAGCTCTATATTAGACAGTATTCTGTTGTGATTCATAGGATTTCCATTGGCTAATTTTTGGAAGTACATCGTCCGGCTTTTCTTCCTAGTCTATCTTAGTCTGGAAGCTCTGCTGAAATCTGCCCACCATGAGTGGCCCTGCTGGTATTTGAAATAACGGTGACATGGCTTTCAGCATCACAGCAACATGCAAGCTACCACAGGACAACTAACCTAATAGAGGACTTTTAGGTTAGATGGTATGAAAATGTTAGCTGGCCCTCTTGGAACATTTGCATTATGTTATTTCTATCCTTGTGTTTTAGGAAGAGTTGCAGCCGAAAACCCAGAAGAAATTCAGTATAATTTTGATAAGAATTTCAAAGTATCCTGTGTGTTCTTATCTTAATAAAGACTTAATAGCTGAAATATTTATCACCATACTTAATTCTAGTTGAATTTAGTAGTCACATTGGAGTTATTTGATATATTATTAAAAAATGGTAGTACAAATAGCAGTATGATAGAATTCTAGGTACATCTGGGTTAAATGAAATTAATGAAACGTTTTAATCCCATGGTGCTTAGCAGGACCTCCTGATCACTTTTGTTTCCTCAGTGCTGAATTTGCATTTCTGGTTCCAGATAAAGAGAATTGGGTGTGTAAGGGCTATCTGCAGAACTAAATCTCTGCTTAAAACATCTCATCTCAAATGCTATATATCACTGAATAGATCCTGTTTAAATTTAGGAACTTCCTTTCCTGTGGAACGGTCAGTGCCTTATTTAGTGAGATGTTCTTCCTTCGTTCTTCTTTTTATTTAACCTTTCTCTGCTACAGCTGCTATTCTATTTCCTCTTCTCTAGTCACACACACCTAGACGAGTCTATACCTGCGTGCCCTTTTCCCCTTGGGAAAATGCTTAAAGGCACGCATTAAAAACCAACAATTTGGGGTATTATGTTCTCCTTGCGGAGAGACCGTTTAAGATTTTAGAAAGAGACACTGTTGTCAGGCAACCGGTGTCCATTTCTAATGACTGTTGAATCATTCCTGCAGTTTCTGTTTTATCCTTGTGCCTGACCATAGCAGATAATGAGCTTTTGGAATAATACAAATAAAAATATTGGGCTGTAATCAAGTAATGCGTTATTACCTGGTTAGGCAAGTTGCACAAAATATTTAGTGAAAAATATCCTTACTAGGAGATAGACCACAGTCAAAAGACCCCCCCCCCCCCTTTTCCACTGATGTGTGCATAGCTGGATATGCTTCTCCCTGCTCTTTCTCTTCTCTACGGATCACCATCAAGGTCTTTGTGAAAAAAAAAAAAAAATGAGTTAGAACCAAAAACAAAGGAGCATCATTCTGTACCCAATAATTTAATTACTCAAAAATGCTTTTTGGCAAAACATGGTGTCTAGCATCTTCCATCTTCCTGCTATTTATCCGTACTCTGGATTACCTCATTCATTAGTTCTGACAGGGACTGTATTTGTATCATTGCCTGACAGATGTGTTACATGTTTCAGTCCTAAAATATTCAACTCTGAGCTCAGTGCTGCATACTTGGGAGATGATGTTAAATCAGCCTCGGCGACACACTGCTGTCATCGTGCCAGATAACTCAGGGAAAAACGGTAAGGCTATAAAGAGATCAATAAGTCAAGAGAACCCATGCTTTCAAAGTTTAGGCGAAATATGAGTAAGACTATCAGTCAGGCATTGGGGTGTAAATAAAGAATATACCGTGTTTGGGACACTGTTTCGTTACAGTGAGCCAGTATCCTAGGAGTAGTAAATCTCTCTTATGTTCGCCTAACCCCTTTAATACAGGTCATTCTACAATACAGCTGTAAGATTCACTAGCATATTGATCAGGCTGGCGCTGCCCTTGCTTCCCTCCTAATAAAATAAGGATGTGGCTTAGGAATGCAGAGAAGGTCGACTCCCAAACCATTGTGATGTGAACGGTCACACTGGAGTATACTCCCTTCCTGATGAAAATCTGTTTAACTCACATCTTTGTAAATATGAATTGTGCAAATACAGGTCTGCCATTTGAGATGGTATTACTCAACAGGGCCCTCAGAAGTGTCCAGCTGTGTTGGATTTTTAGGTAGGAAACAGACAAACTGTAGACATGTGTAATTTGGAAAATAAATGTGCATCAGAAAGCAAGAGTTTTCTTTTTCAGCAAAAAGCATTACATTATTCTAAACTTGCAGAAATAAATAGGAGTAGCTTGCAGACCCAAGACGGTAAAATTTATTAACATTTGGAAATAGCGGTTCGTTTTTCTCTGCTAACGGTCAAGGAGAATTTGTGAAAATGGTCCAACCAAAACTAAACCCACTGCCGTCAAGTCAATTCTGACTCATAGTGACCCTACAGAACAGAGTAGAATTGCCCCATAGTTTCCAAGGAGCAACTGGTGGATTCGGACTGCAGACCTTTTGGTTAGCAGCTGAGCTCTTAACAACTGTGCCACCAGGGCTCCACGTGAAAATGGTCCGGAGTCCTTGCATGTCAGGCCAAAGATGGTCTTTAAACTGTGAAGAGCCTTTTGTTTTAGGAGGACAAAGCTTCAGGTTGCGTGCAGGATTAGAGTATTTGGGGCATGGGAACAGGAAGCATAATTTGGAGACAGTTAACAGTAATCTGTCTGTGAAGGGAAATCCACCTAGACAAGAGTAGGAGCAGTAGAAATGGATGGAACAGACAGATGTGAGAGACGCTGAGAAGGAAGCGTAGGCAGGACTTGGTGGCTGAATGATACATAGCTGTGAAAATAAAAAGCAGATGGATCCAAATGTGAAGTCGCCAACACGCAGTTCATCTGTGGAAAATGATTGCCAACTTCAAGTTGAAAATTCACTCAAGGAATGAAACTATATCTGTGATGTAATAATGTAGGATGAGATGTTTATGCCATAATGCGGGCAATGTGTAGCAGGTGGAGCCTTCAGGAGACGTCCAGAAAAGGGCACCAAGGGACAAAATGCTAAAAGCACTTGTCAGCAGAGGGAACAGCGAGTAGAAAAACATCCTGCAAATGGTCACAGGAAATACTTACATCTGATGATGGGAGATCACATAATGGGATGGGGAGGAGGTGGGACGGTGGTTGGAGATGTAGGTTGAGAACTCATTGGAGGCAGGTTTGGCAAGCAGCTGATGACGCTGAAGATTCAGTCCCTTCCCTTCTCTTGGGCCCCTTCTGTGCTCCTGTATCTGATGTTGTATCATCATTATGATTTTTCTCTTCAACATGATCATCCAAATTGTATAAATTTTAGGTTGCGCCAAAGCTTCATTCTTCCTTTGCCAAGCAATGTGTTCACATGGTGATATGTTTTATAGAAGAAAGTGTTTTAATCACAACTGGTTAAGACTCATCTCTTTCCACTCCAGCTTCCTCAATTACGCTTTCCTTTTAGTCAGCGGTAGGGGATATTTTAATATTTATCTAAGGGGAAATTAGAAGGGAGATACATTTAGTTTGGATTTAATAGGATTTTTTTGTGTGTTATCATCAGCTGTTCTGTGGTAGAAAGGGCTTCCAAGGATATTCATACTGCCTGCTGTGCCAATGTCCTGGTAATTGTGGCAGGAATATACTGGGCCAAGATCTTATTTTGATAGGAGTATGGCCTCTGGTGCCCAACACTGGAAATATGTGGTAAATGGGAGAGAAAGGTTTTCAAGGTCTTAAGACAGAAGATAGTCTATGCAAAATGCACCAAAGTTTTTGTCCCGAGTGTTACCATTCTAATACTTTAAGAGCCATTACATTAATGAATTATGAAGCTTAAAGAAAACCTTTACTTAACTATCACAATTAAAAAAAAAACTAATTTCTGTCAACCACTAGAGGACAGAAAAAAATTGTCTTTTTATTCTCTCTATAGAAAATATTATAAAATTATTGCCTTATGAAGAGGCAATCAAATGGTGTATAACACCCCCATCCCCCTCAAAAAAAACCCCAGAAATTATTTTTGAAGAACTCAGCTGCTAACCAAAAGGTTGGCGGTTCAACTCCACCAGCCACTCCTTGGAAACCGTATGGGGCAGTTCTACTCCGTCCTATTGGGTCAGTATGAGCTGGAATCGACTTGATGGCAACGGGTTTAGTATTTTTTTTTATTTTCTGCATTTCTTGATATTTGTGTTGTCAACTTTTTCAAATCGGTAAATTGTTGTGACTTCGTTTTTATTCTAAATGATATTCATTTTTGTACACTAATTTTATATTTGCCAATTTTATTCTTTTTTTAAGGGGCCCTCAAAATTACATAAGCTTTAAGTACAACAAAACATGAGTCCATCCCTATGTTGGGGGCCCATAATTGTAATCGAGTACATAATCTTAACCTCTGGTCTGCCCATTCCGACCATTTTGGAGTTAAACATGCATTGCTTTCAGCTTTCAAGATGCTTACTGTTTTTGCCTTTGCTCATTTATTGCTACCTTATAAACTTAGCTAAAATACTCCTTAATTCTGGTTAAAAAGAATCTTCCCCTTTCTGCATAGCATATTATTTGAGAAATATATTTAAGTAGATCTTTAAAACTGGTTCAGCCCAGATACATTAAAAGGTGTCACCACAGTAGAACACGTAGAAAAGTCAGGAAGATCTCAGCATTAAAGTGATCCCGCTTAGAGAGTTTCAGTAATTTTAACCACTTTCACTAAAAATAAAAATGTTCCCTTTACAGAAGTACATGAAGGATCTTGAACTATCGCCAGCCCAAAAAACCAAAAGCAAACCTGTTGCTGTCGAGTTGATTCCAACTCATAGCGACCCGATAGGACACAGTAGAACTGCCCTGTAGGGTTTCCAAGGAGCAGCTGGTGGATTCAAACTGCCAACCTTTCAGTTAGCAGCCGTAGCTCTTAACCTTTATGCCACCAGGGCTCTGAACTGTTGCCAATAAAGAGGAATAACCTATTAATTATCAATTCTCTGTTGCTAGCAAAACCCCCCACCAAACAAAAACAAAACAAAAACTCATTGTCATTGAGTCGATTCCTACTCATAGCAACCCTAGAGGACAGAGTAGAACTGCCCCATAGGGTTTCCAAAGCTATGCATCTTTACAGGCAAAGCAAATGTTAAATAATAATCTTTACTCCATTTTATATTTGAACACATAAGATGGGTTCTGGCTCACTAGAAAACCACCTACTGGAATGTACGTTTATGGAATGAATTGCTTTGCAATGGCATTGATCTTTTTTTTTTTTTTTTCCCCTTCTATTTTTCCCTAATTCTTCTGTCTTTAATGAAAAATAATCTACAACCTTAGGTAGAAATAATACATGGGACCTTGACTGATCACTAGAAGTGGCATACCAGCCACAAACATAACTTTCATTTTCATTCCACTTATAAACAAGGGTTATCTTTACCTTTATTTGACTGACTGGGGTGTGATGAGTAGTTCAGAGTAAGTGGAACAAACTGGGTCATGCTATTCTCAGTCTTCTAATGAAGGGAGAACAAGTGCAAAATATGCTTCTTGTTTATCATTACGTCATCGCATGAGTTTATAGATGGTGTCTACAGTGGAAACTGGTGGCGAAGATTAGGGGTGTGTCTGTCTTGTTTGTCTCCCTCTTAAATTGTTAATATATATCACTGAGTGACCTTGTCAGAAGCCTTATCACTAGCTGACATTAATGACAGTGGAATACAAATAAATGAAAGGAAATGTGCCCTCATACATGCCATAGGCAGTTTCAGGATGAGCGTTGTAGAATATTGTAACATATCAAACAGCATTTCTTGGTCGGTGGTAGGTGTGATAGAATCTCGTACTTCTACATGCCTAAATCAAGAAGTTTTGGCATTAAGAGGGAGTTGGTCACTGATTCAATTGAGAATCTCTCCTTTCCTCTGCTAAATTCAGGCTATAATACCAGCGGATACCTGTTGCTACTGGATAAAACATATTCTTGTGCCAAAAAAATGTCTTAAAGATGAGTCTACTGATAGATCATTACTACTTTGAGTAAAAGTCACCGTGCTCTTAGAGAAAGTTCTATACTGTTAGTTCCTTCTCTCTTATTTTTACCTCTCATATAGCTAAAAGTCATTTTCTCCAATTTCTGCAAACCACATGAAAGGGCAGTTCAGATTAATTCCATTTATTGTCTCTGAAAACTCTAGTTATAAAACTAGAACATTCTACAGTTCTATTCATTCTAATATTTAAAAAAGATCACTCTGAATAGTAAAATCTGTTCTTTATTTATTATGAAGAGTATAACTTACAGTAGAGGAAATGGACATTCTCCTAAGAATTAACTTTAGACGCGAAGCACCCTTTACTCTTATACTCTAATAAGAGATAAATATAGATCACATTTTGGTATGTATCAAGTTTCTCTCTCTTTGATTTTCTTTCTATGCTGTGATTATATGTACTGAGAACTGTATGCTAACTTCACTTGCCTGAACTGCCTCTATTTTGTTCCCTTCTGGCTTAAAGGATTAGTTGTTGGTAGTTATATTTTATCTTTTAAAAATATTTTCTCAAAATAACGTTTATTTTTATAATATTGTCATTGAATTTACCTGAATAAATTCTAAGTGTGTGTTCTGGTTTTTTTTTTTCCAATATTATTTCCAGTTTTTACTGTGCATACACATAACTTATAGTACAGACAGCCTTTACAATATATATGGTTTTATCACCTGATTTATTGTGAACATTTTACCTTGTCTTCAACAGTAGGAGCCCTGGTGGCATGGCAATTAAGAGCTTGGCTGCCAACCAAAAGGTTGGCTGTTCGAATCCACCAGCTGCTCCTTGGAAACCCTATAGGGAAGCTCTACTCTGTCTTATAGAGTCACTATGAGTTGGAATCAACTTGATGGCAACAGGTTTGGGTTTTTTGTTTGTTAGTTTTTACAACAGTTAAAATACTTGCATAATAAGAAGAAAACATGAATTAACAAATCTTGTTGAGGAAATTTCGATCTAATTTTTTTCCAATACGATTTCATTCTCCTTACAATGCCTTGAGAAAATAGGAGAATTCTCTTATATCACTTTCTATGGAGGATGGAAATTTGCCCTTCGGTTTAGCTTTTGAGTTTGCTTCTCTACGCCTACCTCATCATCAATCAAGTAATGTACTTTATTCTTTCCACTCTTTCTCTCCCATTTGCTTCCTCTCTTCCACCCAGTCTCCCTGTGCACCCGTATTTCTATTACTCTAGCACTCCTGTGGCCTCCCTTCCATTAAAGATATTTTCTTTCCTTTTCTCTTTAAGGTACTCTTTATTGATCTTGACCAACTCTATTAAATAGTTCATCCTCAGTTCCACATTAGGATTCACGTTTAATAATCTGAAAATAGAATTCATATGTTTAAAGGTAACACTGATATGAACCCCTTTGTAGAGCTGGATATATCAAGAAACACAGGGCTTGGGCACAAAGTAGATATGGTCAACTTTTATTTATTTATTTATTTTTAAGGCTTATTCTCTTATCTTTATTTATTGATTTATTTTTTATTGTACTTCAGGTGAAGGCTTACAGAACAAATAGTTTCTCATGAAACAGTAGTACACGTGTTGTTTTATGACATTGGTTAACAGCCCCACAACATGTCAAGCTTCTAACTTCTCAACGTTATTTTTTGGTGAAAATACACATAGCCAAAGATACACCATTTCAAAGATTTCTACATACACAGTTCAGTGACATTGACTACGCTCTTCCAATTGTGCTGTTACTCTCACTTAAGATGAAGGCTTACAGAACAAAATAGTTTCTCATTTAACAGTTACTACAAATGTTGCCCTATGACAATGGTTAACAATATCACAACACATCAGCAATAACCTTACTCAGCCTTGGGTTCCCTATCACCAGCTTCCTTGTCCCCTTCTGCCTTCTGGCCCTTGTCACTGGACTACTGTACCTCATTAGTCCCATTTGGTTTTAGGGGCTGTCCACTCCCAGGCTGAACAGTGAACCTCTGAGGTAACTTCACCACTGAGCTAAAAGGGTGTCTGGGGGCCATACTCTTGGGGTTTCTCCAGTCTCCTTTAGGCCAGTAAATCTGGTCTTTTTTTTGTGAGTTAAAGTTATGCTCTACATCCTTCTCCAGCTCTGTCCAGAACCCTCTGTTGTGATCCCGGTCAGAGCAGTCAGTGGTGGTAGCCGGGCACCATCTAGCTGTACTGGACTCAGTCTGGTGGAGGCCTTGGTAGCTGTGGACAATTAGTCCTTCAGACTAATCTTTTCCTTGTATCCTGTTCTCTTCATTCTCCCTTGCTCCCGAAGGGATGACACCAGTAGAGTATCTTAGATAGCCGCTCAACTTTTATTTTTCTGAAGTAGGTTTTTGGCGAGGGAGGACAAGGCAGAGGAAAGCAGTTGGCACATTAAACAAGTATTAGGGCCCATTATTGAAATATATTCATTATTTCAAGACAACTAACAAATGATCATCTTTCAGTTACAACAGTAGAGTGACAGCCCTTACCGACCGTGAAATTTCCATGACATCTAAACTTGTAGTTTCAGCAAAAGGCAAGTGTCAAGTAACAGAACAGTGTAGAAAGGCAGATGCCAGCTAGCATAAGACTGGTGCATACAGATAGTGTTAATTCTGGAGTCCTGAAGCTGCTAGGCGCTCATCCATCACATGGCCATCACAGCCAGGTAGATTGTCTGAGACAAGCACTGAAGCCAGCCGTGCCAGCATTCCACATGGAACACTTCTCAGGCAGCCAGGTGTCATGGGGCACAGACCCACAGTTCTCCTTGTGAATATCATACTCACAGTTCCGTCTGTAGAAGCAGGGAGGGCAGGCACAAAAGGATCCTGGCATGCAAGTTTCCCCATTCAGACAGCAGGTCTTGTTTAGTTAGCTCTTGACTGTCCTGGATGCCTGCGAATGACCAGCTGGAAAGGCTGATGACCAATGGCAGGCTCCCCCTGGAACTGAATGTCTCAATCTCCCTGTGAGGGGCGTGCAGATTCAAGGTGGCCCGACCCAGCAACTAGTCCCAGTTCTAATGCTTCCGAAAATGCCATGATGAAAATCATACTGGAAGAGAAGCACTTCATCTTCCTGAGGTCCATTTAAAAAAAATCAAACCCTTTGCCATAAAGTTGATTCTGACTCATAGTGACCTTGTAGGACAGAGTAGAGCTACCCCATAGGGTTTTTAAGGAGCACGTGGTGGATTTGAACTGCTGACCTTTTGGTTAGCAGCCAAATGCTTAACCACTGTACCACCAGGACTCCCTTGAGGTCCATAGCTCTTAATAATTCAAGGAGAAAAATGTTAGCATGGCTTTTTCATTGACACAGTCATTGCCAAAACATCCAAAGGAAAACATTCATTTCCTGAAGTGAAAATGGGAGTATAAAAAAAAAATCCCAAGTAAGAAATACAGCTTCCCCAGAAGGAGTCAGGGTGTCCAAGAAAACCGAGGAGCTCATCACTTCACAGCTCCAATGACAGCTTTATGTTTGTTTTGTACACAAATGTAGGTACCAAATAAAACATCTAAATGACGCGTACCTCAGAGCCTGGATTATTAGATATTAACTTGATGCATTGTCACAGAAGAGAGGAAAAAATACATTTTGTTGAAGAAAAAATATTTTCATAATTAGCATCTATATAGTGAACAATACCTTTAAGGTAATTTAACTTTAAACCATCTCTGAGGATGTAGGGAAGGCAGGATAACCATTCTTTCCTCAAACTCCACTCACTGATTCATTCATTCATTCAACATCACGTATTTTTTGAGCATTTAATATGTGCAAATGTTATGCTAGGCACCACATATAAAGATAAATACTAGCCCCCACGCTCTCAGACCTCACAGTCGAGAACAGGGTCCTAATTTCTTGGAAAGGGATCAGCAGAGTGTGCCAAGACGGCAGAGGGGAAGTCTTACTATGTCGAGAAGAGAGGTTGGTAGTTGGTGGCAGCTGTATATAGAATATGATGCCCTAGCTAGGAAAGGAAGACAGAGGAAGCGAGTGGAGATGGTCGAAGTGGGGAGGTGGGGTGAAGAATAAGAGTGTTCAAAGTAGAGGAAAAAGAGCCCTCTTGGTGCAATGGTTAAATGCTTGGCTGTTAATTGAAAAGTTGGTGATTTGAACCCACCGCCTGCTGCATGGGAGAAAGACCTGGAGATCTCCTGTAAAGATTACAGCCTAGAAAACCATATAGGGCAGTTGTGCTCTGTCACAGGGGGTCTCTATGAGTCAAAATGGACTCTACAGCACCTAACAAAAACAACAACAGACGAAAGAAAAGGACCCTGGTGGAGCAATGGTTAAACGCTCGGATGCTCACTGAAAAGTTTACAATTTGAACCCCCCCCAGGAGCTGTGCAGGAGAAAGACCTGGCAGTCTGCTTCTATAAAGATTACAGCCAGGAAAACCCTATAAGGCTGTTCTATTCTGTCCTGTACAGTCGCTGTGAGTCGGAATTGACTCAACAACACCCAGCAGCAACAGGCAGAGGTGATGGAGGCCGTATAAAGGCATGTGGACTGGGAGTGCATGCCAACGCATCAATGCTGGCGTGTCAGTGGATGCAGGTAGCTGGATGCAGTGTCCTTGGTGCATCCTGTTTTCCTTCTAACACTAATGTGTTAAGCAGGGCTTTCCAAAGTTATCCTGCATAAGAGTCACCTCGAGAGCCTGTTAAGTCATAGATTCCTGGCCCCATGCCAGAGAGTCGGCTTCAGTAGGTCTGGGGTGAGACCCCAAAAATAGCATTTCTCACTGGCTGGTACCTAAAGCCAATGCTACTGGCCTGCTTTAAGTAGGACTTCTTTGAAGTTTTGGGGCAAAATTCGTTAAACACTAGATAGGAAAGAATACAGCTATTGATGAAGGTGATGGTGATGGCCATGAGAGGGTGATGATGAAGAAGAAGAGGGAATGATTATGAGATGAGAACAAATAACACAGTTAAAGGAGAATTGGCACAATTCAAGACACTTGTGTAGAAACAGGGTGTCTTTAGGTATTTTATAAATGGGAGAAATATTCATTCAATGTGTTAGAGCATAAGAGTATTTACTCACCAAGCAACATTCATAAAATCATATATCATTATAATTTATGATACATCTTGTATTATGTCATTATTTCTCAAACTTGTTTACTTGGTGTCTGCCTTCATGATTTTTAGTATATACATATATAACCTGTACTATTCTTTAACTTAATGTTTTCCTGCAACTCACTTTTAAACATATGCATTTTTAATATCACTTAATCTCGACATTGCTAAAAACTGAGTTTACTGAGATAATTTGATACATATTTCTAATACGTATTAAAATACCTAGCCATTAAAATAAGAAGGGGAGAAAAAAATTCATTGCCGTAGAGTCAATTCCCTACAGGACAGGGTAGAACTGCCCCATAAAGTTTCCAAGCAGTGGCTGGTGAATTCGAACTGCCAACCTTTTGGTTAGCAGCCTAGCTCTTAACCACTGCACCAGCCTGTCTTGTATTCCTTAGTATCCTTTCTCCTGTACCTTTGGCTTGTGTTCCATTATCTAGATGACCTTCTGCAAACCTTGGATTCACAGAATATGGATTATGCAAAGGAATGCAAAACAGAAGGTGTGGTACTTTTGCAGCTTGGGCAGAACTAGTAAAATGAACATGCTTGGTAAAGTACAGGGTCATCAAAAAAGAGGAAGACGCTCAAGGAGACAAATGGACACAGTGACTCCAATAATGGGCTCAAGCACAACAACGATTGTGAGGATGGCGCAGGACTGGGCAGTGTTTCATTCTGTAGTACATAGGGTTGCTATGAGTCGGAACTGACTCGACAGCACCTAACAACAACAGTAAAATGACCGGTTTTATTGGTTAATTTCTCTAGAATGATATACATCATGACTTAATTCTAGGCAGTTTGATGTCCTTAGGTGGTTAAACTGTAGAGACCCATTGAAAACAAAAGCCTGACATGACGAAAATAGGCCTTTAGATTGTATGTCCTTTTGCTCACTTTTCTTTTCTTACTCTAATCACTACAGAACCCTGTTGTAAGCCCCAGGCTTTCCGGAATGAATGTTGCATTCAAGTTAGGAAGCCCAGCAGGAGTCTGACGACTTTTGGTTCTCTATACTTTTTAGATGGAGGAGTTCTTTTCTTGGCTCTGTCATACCTCTAGTTGGCCTGAAGGAAAGCAATTCTGCAGCATTTGTTCCATGGAGGAGCTGAGTGATCTTCATAATTTTGAACAAACAAATTATACTGTCATTTAAAATTGGCAGCATTTTTAGAGGAGAATATGTATCGCTAGCCAGCACAGCCACTTCTGTGATGTAACAAGAAACAGTGAAGGAATACTTTTATGTTGTACTGTGGGCTACATTTTTTATCCAGTTTCTGAGAATTAGAAGTCTTTGGTCTTTCTGTAAGGAGCCCTGATGGCACAGTGGTTAAGAGAAAAATGTGGCAGTCTGCTTCTGTAAAGATTTACAGCCTTGGAAACCCCACGGGGCAATTCTACTCTGTCCTGTAAGGTTGCTAGAGTCAGAAATGAATAGATGGTAATGGATTTGGTCTTTCTGTGGCATAATATAAATAACTCTTAGGTAACCAGATGCCTCCTTCAAGTCAAAATTCTGGACAGAAATTATTAAAGTATTACGGCAGCTTAGGAAGTTGATGTATAGAAAAGAAACTCTATTTGCAAAACTGTAATGAGCTGTAATTTTAGGCTGCTTTGCTTTGTAAGTGGAACAGGTTCTTACCTGTACTCTGCCAAAGTTTTGGGTTTCATGTGATGTTGGTTATAAGTCGAAGTGGTGATGTGCTATACATGTGTTTTTTTAATGTGCATGTAGGTTAATGTATAGTCATCGTATTAAAGTGTGTAACCCCACCAGCTGTTAATTAGATACGTTTCCTGAATTCAGCAATACTCATAACACTACTGACATTATGATTTAAGGGGGTAGCTTTACTGTATTTTTTCGCAAATAACGTGCATGTCATACTGGTTTTTTTTTTTTTTTTTGCCAACCTGGCCCTCCCCGCGCCCCGAGGTATTTTCATAAGCACGCTATGCTAATTTTTTTAAAACAACATGTATCTCATTACTCCAGTAGTTAATGCTATGCCCTTCGCTTTGGTGATGGATGCTGGCTCAGTTTAGCTCATTATGTTTGGATGTCTGTTATGATTCTGCTTAAGATGCTTTCAAATTCATAGTGTTAGTGGTCAGCCATCAAAGACTTTAAAATAGACCCCGAGTATCTATATGGTGAGGGATAATGTCAGTAAAGAGTCTTTCTTTTCAGGGAGATTGCTATTGGCTAATGAATAGAGAGGCTCTCCTTAAGTCCCATCTTTCTTCATGGAATTCTTATCTTTTCTCTGTTGGATCATGGAGATGACCAAATCAGCCTGCACATTGGCTGCTCCACTTTGCCATAGTCCCTTCTGGCCCACAACACCTGAGGCAGGGCCACCAAGAAGTTCTTATTCTATCCTCCCAGGTTACTCCTACTTGCTTCTTTGCTACTTCACCATGTAAGTCCTTTCGTTTGTTTCTATCTTCTAGGACTTTGGGCCATTTGAATAGCATTTCACCTAGAGTAACATCCATTGTACAGTGCACTGCTGGGGTTGGCTTGTACCTCTTGCTACAAATCCTGGCTTTTTGTCCCTCGTTGTTTGTTGCTGTCAAATTGTCTCCGACTCATGGCCATCCCATGTACAGCAGAATGAAATGTTGCCTGGTCTTGCACACCATCTTCACAATTGTTGCAGCCACTGGGTGTTTTGAGTGTCTTCCAGCCTAGGGGCTACTACTTCCAGCACTATATTGGACTATATTCTGTATTCCTTCTAGTCTGTCTTAGTCAGAAAGCACCACTGGGTGTTTCGAGTGTCTTCCAACCTAGGGGCTACTACTTCCAGCACTATATTGGACTATATCCTGTATTCCTCCTAGTCTGTCTTAGTCAGGAAGCACCACTGAAATCTGTCCACCAGGGGTGACCCTGCTGGTATTTGAAATACCAGTCGCATAGCTTCTGGTATTTCAACATGTGAGCCACCACAGTACAGCAAACTGACAGATGGGTTGTGGTCACACCCCTCTGAGATCCAAAATACCAGCACACAATAAATTCTGAATTAATTTTATGTTTTGATCCCCCACTTCTGTCAGTTTGCCTCCCGTGGCATAGAGCTAGCCCTGAGCCTTCTTTTGGAGAAGCAAAGGAATGGTCACTCTAAGAAAATTCTTTTTTTTTTTTAGCGGTTGTACTTCAGAAAAGGTCAAGTTCCATGTACCACAGAATATTCTCCAAAACAGAACAAAATCAAATCACAGTCCTCTGGAATACTGGAGATGTGTAGTAGCCCTTTGGAATGTATAAATTTATGACTATCCCATTTGTAAACAGTAAGCTAATTGCTTCAACCCCCCTAGAGCACAGAGCATACAACTTGTTAAAGAGAGAATTAAACTGAGATAAACCATTTAAACCATTGTTTGCTCACAAAATATTCTTGCAGGGCAACAATTTTTAAAAACCTAATTATTTTTAGCATTAGAAGCTACATTGGTATAGTTCATTTTCTATAAATAAAATACCTTTTACTTAAGTGCATGAACATGTAGTAGTTGATGTATTATTTAACTGAAGTTTTTCCGCTGACAATGATAGATCATAGTTTAATGAGGACTTTTACAATTTATGAATATTTTCCCAGAATCTGTATATTCTAAGAACAATCGCCCTTGTGCGAGTTTACATTTATCTTAAAAAAATTCTTCTCAGGTTCTTGTCATCCATTTATCTGAAGGCAGCTAGTATTAGGATAGTACAAACTGAGCCTGATGTCCTATTAAGGAATGATATATATGTGTTTTTTTATTTCTAACCTAGAAAACTTCAGCTTGATCAGCATCAAAGGACTTGGTCCTTTTTATTATAAGATTTTAAATCAGGCAACCCAGAATTTGACAGATCATTTACTGGAACAATATACCTCTTATTCAAAAGAATTTTTCATTCGTGGGTACAACCAGTATCGAAAAAATACTTTAGACTTGACGTGATAGTAACAGCTAGCTCCCGTTCTACACGGGATCACTCCTTTGAAGCTTTTAAGCATCTTCTGAAGTAGTTATTATCCTGATTGTTATAGAAGAGGAGACTGAGGCAAAGAAGGGCTAAGTAGTTTAGCGGTGGTCGCACAGACAGTGAATGCTAAAGCAGGACTTCCACCTGGGTGGCGTGGTTTCAGAGTCTGTGCTTTTACTCACTGTGCAGTAATGTCCTCTCTTCTTGAACCTTTGGAGTCGAAGGGCAGCAGCACTACCAGTACTGGTTGCCGTCAGTCAACTCAGACTCATGGCGGCCCCATGTGTGTCAGAGTAGAACGGTGCTCCATAGGGTTTTCAATAGCTGGTTTTTAGGAAGCGGATCATTAGGCTTTTCTTCTGAGGTTTCTCTGGGTGTACTGGAACCTCTAACCTTTTGGTTAGCAGCCACCATGTGCATGGTCCAGGGACTCTCAGTAAAGAGCACAGGCCCTTTATTTGCTGATCTGTAAAACCCTCAATCACCTCTCAGTCACGCCAAGAGTAATTTGGAGAAAGCAGGATTATCTTATTATTGGGGATAGTTTATTCTCTTGATCATGAGCCAAAAAGAATGTTCCAGTGATTCCACAACAAAGAGAAAATGCATTAGAAATTGGATGTGTCTATATTATTTTTAAAAATTCTGTAAGGTACAAGACAGATTACCTTAAAATATACTGAAAGAAGCAGTCCTAATGGAGGTTTTGGAGCCTGGTGGCCCAGTGGTTAATGCTATGGCTGCTAACCAAAAGGCTGGCAATTCAAATCCACCAGCCTTTCCTTGGAAACCCTATGGGGCAGTTCTACTCTGTCCTATAGGGTCACTATGAGTTAGCATTGATTCCATGGCAATGAGTTTTAATAGAGGTTTATAATTCTGAGAAATAGAAGTTTGAATGTGTAAATATTTCATAAGTTCCTGATTATAAAAATTATAATAAATTTATGATAACAATATAAAATGCCTAATATGACTTTTTATCATCAGATCATTTTTCTTGGAATTTGAGCTCTGATTTATTCTCATAGTTAAGATCTCATGGCCCAAAATACAATAAATGTTGAAAATATGTTCACAAAAAATTATCTGTGCAGGAGCTCCTTCCAATTTTTATAATGAAGCAATTATTTTGCATATATTAATTGTTGTTGCATTTTTGATCTGTATTCTAAGGTAGTGTTCTTGAGGAAATAATTCTGTTTTGTAATCTAAATTTCTCAGATTTAAGACTTTAAAAGCCTGTGTTCTGTTCCCATTTAATTTTGCTACATCAGTAAAATATGAATGAACTGGCTAATAAAACAACAAAACTATTTTATGTCATGGAATATAGGTTATTGTTCATGAATTGCTGAATTTTCGTGGTAATATACTGTGAGAAAGCTTTCGTCTTTTTTGCTTTGGTCCTGTTTAGAAGGAAAAAAGATTGGTAGCATGGGATGTCATGCAGGGTAGAGAGCCCTCTTCTCCTGGGATCCATAGGTAGAGTGGTTGAAGTACTATTGGAAATACAGAGAGACAGAGGCAGGAAGCTTGTCTGTCAAAGAGAGAGACATTTATTCGGTAACATCAGTTCATCTCACTTGCTCCCTTTTCTTAGTATTTAGCAGTTTCACAATACAGATGAAATTTTAGTTATCGGTTAAAAACAAACAAGCAAATACATCTTGTTCTTTCCACAGGCCCCATTTTATTTCCTGGGAAACTCTTTTAAAAAATAATGTCCACTTTTGGTCAGGGGAAGTATCAGTTGAAAGAGAGATTTGCCAAGGAAAACCTAGACCCACTTGTGGGGAAAAAATAATTTAAAATATGGACTCCACTGAAAGGAAATTAGTTGCACTCAAGAACAAAAACCAAAAACATCCATGTAAAGCATTGTAGAAACTGTCCAGTGACCATTTTTTGCTCAGCACATTTGGGTACTCTAGATTAAAATAAATTTGATGACCATGTAAAATGCCTAATCTGAATTTTTATCATCAGATCATTTTTTCTTGAATTTTGAGCACTGATTTATTCTCATAGTTAACTTCTCATGGCCCCAAATACAATAAATGTTGAAAATATATTCACAGAAAATTATCTGTGCAAAAGCTCCTTCCAATTTTTATAATGAAGCAATTATTTTGCATATATTAATTGTCGCATTTTTGATCTGTGTTCTAAGGTAGTCTTCCTGAGGAAATGGTTGTGTTTTAGAGTCTAAATTTCTTAGATTTAGGACTTTAATACAGTCCCCTTAGCCTCAGGGGATACGTCCCGCGACCCGGTGGATGCCTGAAACCGCGGATAGTACCAAAACTTATGTATATTATGTTTTGTCCTATCTGTACATACCCATAATAAAGTTTAATTTATGAATTAGGTACTGTAAGAGATTAACAACAATAAGTAATAATAAAATAGGACAGTTATAACAATATACTGTAATAAAAGTTCTGCAAATGTGATCCCCTGGTGGAACGGAGCAGGACAGCGGCAAGATTTCATCCACTACTCAGTTAACATTTTCGTGACTGCAGATGACCGCGGATAACTGAAACCACAGAAAGCAAAACCGCAGATAAGAGGTGGCTACTGTACTGGGTAGTGTGAGGCGACAGTACTTTGTAAGTGTAGGAATGATCTGTATCAGCACTGCTGAATAGAACTTTCTATGATGATGGAAATGTTCTGTGTCTGCACTGTCCAATACAGATGTCAGTAGCCGCTGTGTAAGGGTGGCTGAGAAAATAATGTTTTAATTTTTTGATTTTAATTAGTTAACATTTAAATAGCTGCTGTTGTATTGGGCAGCACAGATCTAGAGTTGATCCTGGAATTAACCAGAAGGAAGACTGCCTAGCTTCAGGCCCAGGTGTACCACTTAGTAGCTGATCAATCTGGGAGAAGTCATTTAACTTCCCTAAGTCTCAGTAATCCTCCTCTTCCATGTGAGTACAAGAATGGTAGCTACCTCCAAGAGCTCTGAAGTAATTAATGAATATAAGCTCTTAGAAGTGTGCCTTCCATATAATACATGCTCAATAAACGTTGTTCCAATACAGAGCCTTGGTGGCACAATGCTTAAGCACTCGATTGCTAACCAAAAGGTCATTGTTTGAAAGCCATCCAGCAGCTCTGTGGGAGAAAAGACCTAGTTATCTGCTCCCGTAAAGACTGTAGCCTAGGAGACCGTATGGAGCAGTTCTGCTCTGTCCTATGGGATTGCTGTAAGTCAATAAACATCAGCCTTTGCTATTCTTAATATTTTATAATCTTTTGTAGATTTTAATGATATGAGAACCCAAAAGAGAAGGACATGAAATAGCTCGAAAGTAATAAAATGAAAATGCCATGAAAAGGGTAGAATTTTATGTGATCTTAGAACAATGTGTGAGATTTAGATAAATATAAAGTAATTGTAGGACGACCATATATCCCAATGTTCATCCAGTCCCAATTTACTCCATGTGCCTCAGTTAAAGTACTCTTAACTCCCCATTGTGCTCTCAAGGAGCCCTGGTTGCATAGTGGTTAAGAGCCTGGCTGCAGTTCAAATCCACCAGCCACTCCTTGGAAACCCTATGGGGCAGTTCTACCTTGTCCTGTAGGGTCACTATGAGTTGGAATCGACTCGATGGCAGCGGGTTTGGTTTGGGTTTTGTGCTCTCAAAAGTGCCCCAGTTTGTGAGATAAATTTTACAGGCACCCTAGAATCCATGCAGCACAGGCCTTCCAGGTAGAGGGGAGAAGGCAAGGTAAGATAAAGAAGCAGGTGTGTCACGAATGATATGTATGAGTACTGGGAAGTAGGAGGTAATAGGGCTAGATATAGGCTGGAGACACATTATGGACGTGGAATGAAAGTCTGGGAAAAGGAATTAGGTAGAACTGTATATGCTATTTATGCTATTATTATATTGCTCCTGAGTCAACATAGATTCACAATCAGAAAAGCAATAATTCTGATTGAACTGGAGAAAAGCATTTGGTATTTCAAAAAGCCTTTTACCATTTGGTATTTTGATTGACTTTCCATTATTGATGGCAATTTTTGTTATACATGGTTGGGAATAAAATGTTTTATTTCTGTCACCCATTAGCTACCAGTACCCACGTCAGGAATAGGATTAATGTATTACTTAGTCAATCGAGTGGGAAAATGGCACATTACATCTGTTTCTGTGACTGAAGGGGGAGATTTTGAAGGAGTTCGTTTAGTTGCAATCGTGTTTTTTCCATCATATCTTCCGGTAGTGATCATTAAGCTACGTTTCCTGGTCTCCATTCTCTTTAGGAAGGCATGCATAATGGATCTAGGGGAGTTAATTGTTTACAATGTTACCAGTTGTAATTTTGGATAAGCAGAGAAAGTATTGGACTATGAAACATAGAATAGTGTTGGTAAAATATAGAGTATAGAAAAAAAGAACCCAAAATATTAGGTAAATATATCTTATAAGTTACATGAATGTGACTCTACGGTAACTGATTTACTCTTTACGAGTCTTCCTGTTTATCTCTAATTGCATTCTGAGTTGAGATGTTGGCCACTGGGTATCCCAGGGATTCCCTGTGAACAGTTGCTGGTGGCTAGTTTTAGGTTTCCACACTTTGCCAAGTGATATTCTAGCTGTTATGAAAGCAGGCATTTGGGTGATCTCTGAACAAATGAAACAGAAGTCCCTTTCAGGATCACAGTCACTTGCAGTAACTCCAGCAAATACCCTGACTCTACTAATTCTCGTTTATAGCATAGTCAATACTGTAACCTCTACCTGGGCAGGCAATCATAGCTAGTTTTTCCACAAGGAACCAGTGATTATCAGTATTGGAGTTATGAGCTTTTGGGGTTATTTTCAAAGTTTAGATCTGACTTTTTAAACTAATGCCATAAGCACCTCAGATTTTGAAGGTGTTTCTGTTTGTTTATTTTTCCATTAAGAGATCAAGAGTTGGACAGTTATAAAGAGAGGTTGGGGCAAAGGCTAGATGTCATTGGCTTATGGAGAATTGGGCAATGTTTATAAAAGCCCGGTACATTATTTATAGCAGTCACTTTTCTCTAGCTTCTAAATTAATTAAATTGTTTTGTAGGTACTTGAAAATGAACAATAACTAGTTGACTGTATTCCCAAGTACCATGAATTTTAAAATGTCATTTAATATCTAAACCTCTGAGTGGAATTCACCAACTTATATTAAGCCTATTTGTAAATAACACAGAACAAGTTGCGATTATGCAATCCGATGAGGTTTTAAAAAACGAATAGAGCAAAAGTGAATCTCATCCTAACAGAATTTTAATAAAAACTGCGCGGTGATTTGTAAATACCTTGAAACTAATTAGCCATTCTATTCACAGTGATCGTTTCTTTACTGCTTAGTTACTGTTTTTGGTTCTGGATGAAAATGGCAAACCACTGTTCTAGTTTGATCCCAAGCATACTGGCTCTCATGCTTAAAATAAATGATTAATTCTTATAACACCCCCTTATAGGTAAAATTTCCCCAACCACCACTGAAAGAGTAATGCAGTTTTTAAAGAGCTGCCTCATGATAATGATGTTGAGGCAAATGATAGAAACAAAAAGGATTTATTGAGTATGGACTATGTGGCGGTCAGTTGTGCTAAATATTTTCGGGTAATTTATATATTTAAGCCTTGCTCCTGTGAGGTGAGACTGTCATAATCCGGCTTTTACTCATGACAAGTGGTTTAAGCGCCTGGTTAGTGGAAGAGCAGGGTTCACAGCAGGCAATCTGGGGCTCTTAACCACCACATTACCTCTGCTGACAGCACTATTACCTAGGCCAGTTGACAGAGAGTGTTCAAATGATTTCCTTTTGTGAAGAGTGTTGTCCCTTATTGCTGATTTCCATATCTGAGCTGTGGGTTGGAAACGAGAAGTAGGGCCAGTTTTCGGCAAACTCTGTTATAAAAGGCATCATGGAAACAATTGTTTTTTACAGTCATAGTGCAGATAATGGCAAGGCAATTGCCTAGCGTAAAATGCCGAGCCTTCATGCATGTGGTTCATGAAACTATGGCTAAAATCATGTGGCTTGCCTTGGATATTTATTTAGCTCACATGTATTATTTCTTGCATGGTCAGTATTCGTATTCATCCTCATCTGAGGCTATTATAGACACACCAGTGACTCTGCTACCGCTCTTGCAATGTCAACTCTCTCATTTGTGTCCACACCTGAGGAGAGGTCTGTGGAAGCAAGGTTATGGGGAAATTACCGTCGGGGAGAGGAGTCCAGTAGCCGGCAGCAGGACTGTCCACCCAGAAGTGATTGCATGTGTACGTGCAAGCTAAATAATGTATGATTTAAGACAGGAGTGTGGTTTGTATTCATTTTTGGATAGTAAAAGAGTTGGCGTGTCGGTCTCATGGGAGACTTTATCCAGGATTTCACCCTTTAGTAGATAAAAGAGTGAAAATTCTTTTGCACTGAAGATGAATAAAAGCAAACTGAGGAGCCCGTTAGCAGAACAGACGGCTGCGTGATAGAGTCCAAGGCTTCTCCAAAACGACCAGACCAACGGCCTTCTAATCCTGCCAGCAACCAGATGCTGGGAATAGAACTGACTGCAGTTTGGCATCAGGGCCTTGTGATTGCCATCCAAGGGAAATTGCATGCAAAAAAGATATTTAAAATTCTCTTTGTAAAAGAATGATGTTTTCAATCATAGAAAGAAGTCTGTCTCAGACCTAGTCTGCTGCAAATGACATGTGGCACACCAGCGTCTTGGTTACAGAGGGCAGAGTTATATATAGGAGGGGTTAAGAAGATGAACTTTGGTTTCAACGAACTGGTTTTAGATCAGTGGGTTAGTTAGGATCATTAATTGATGAAGGGTACTGTAGTGGCCCTTCAACTAGAGGGGCTGGGTCTCTTTAAATCAGTGGTTCTCAACCAGGGCCAATTTTGCTCCCCAGTGTACATCTGGCAATATCTGGAGACATTTTGGTTGTCGTAACTGTTCTTTTTTTTTTTTTTGGTGGGGGGGTGGATGTAAATGGCATCTAGTGGATAGAGGCCAGGGATGCTGCTAAATACCCTACAATCCTACAAAGCACAATCCTGTCCCCTACAATTAAAAAAAAATCTCGTCCAAAATGTCAGTGGTGCCAAGGTTGAGAATCCTGGTTGAAAATAATCTGGCTGAAAATCATCTGGATAGTGTACATGTATTACAGTTACACTTGCAGACATGGTGGTCATCAAATATAGTCTGATATTGTATAAGATAGGATTCTTGATGATTTGCTTTAACTTGTTGACGTGTGAGTAACATTATTGGCTATACCAAATGCTTTCTGTTGAAACAAACAAGCAGAAACAACAACAACTACATACATCAGTCTCCAATCTACCTCCAGTATACAAAGGCGGCGGGCGGCAGGGGCAAGCTCACAGGAATTAGCCCGCTTCCAAACCTTAGGCACACACACCGCACGTTTTACAGGAATGTAGGAGGACCCGGCTGACTCACTTTTCAAAACTGAAAAATGAGGTATATTAACAAAGCACACTAAAAAGAATCAGCTGTTCAGGATGATCTACAAGCCAGTTCATTTTCCTGTTACGAAATAACAAACCGTGAATCTTGACAAATGAACCCACTTGTTTGACATTATTTGAAAAACTCGTAACACACTTGGCTCTGATGGTCCCTTCCCCTTTGAAAATTACGTTTTAAGGTGGACTTCATTTACATTCTGATAGAGGGAAAGGGCTTGTTAACCTTCATTCTGATTGCATGCTCTTTATCATCTTTATCACTCTTTTCCTCTCACTTATACTTGGATGCACCTGGGCTCCTGCCAGAGTGTTGCACAGCAAAGTGGTTGTTGTTGAGTTGTGCCCGTGTCAGTAACAGTGTTAGTTATGCAGTGCTCTTGAAGACCGCATGGCTTTGGGAACCAGACTCTCTGGGTTCCAGTGGGAGTTGTAGCTGTATGACCTTGGGAAGGTCATTTCCCCTCCTCTGTGCCTCAGTTTCCTCATCTGTTGCAGGATAACATATAAAATTTTAGTGAACACATAATCAATGATACTTAAAATTGTTGTTGTTAGGTGCCATCGAGTCAATTCTGACTCATAGTGACCCTACGTACAATGGAATGAAACACTGCCCAGTCCTGCGCCATCTTGTTATGCTTGAGCTCATTGTTGCAGCCACTGTGTCAATCCATCACTTTGAGGGTCTTCCTCTTTTTCGTTGACCCTCTACTTTAATGATATTTTCCAACATGGATGGCCAGTCATTTTATTTAATTTCCTAAAGAGGACGCTCTTTGATCAGCAGATCTAGCATGTGGTTGACGTTCTTAGGTGCCACTGAGTTTATTTCAACTCACAGTGACCCCATATGACAGAGTGAAACTACCCTATAGGGTTTCCTAGGCTGTAATCTTTGTCTCATGTACTTTGGACATGTTATCAGGAGGGGCCAGTCCCTAGAGAAGGGCATCATGCTTGGTAAAGTAGAGGATTAGCAAAAAAGAGGAAGACCCTCGATGAGATGAATTGACACAGGGGCTGCAACAGTGGGCTCAAACATAGCAACGATTGTGAGGATGGTGCAGGACCGGGCAGCGTGCTGTTGTACACAGGGTCGCTATGAGTTGGAACTGACCTCGATGGCACCTAACAACAACAACAATCTTTACAGAAGCAGATCGCCAGGTCTTTCTCCCACAGAGCCGCTGAGTGGGTTTCCACTGCTAACTTTTCAGGTAGCAGCTGAGCACTTAACCGTTGCATCACCAGGGCCCCTTAACATATGGTTAAAAAAACAAAACAAACCTGCTGTTGTAGAGTTGATTCTGACTTATAGTGACCCTATAGGACAGAGAAGACCTGCCCCATAGGGTATCCAAGGAGCGGCTAGTGGATTTGAACTGCTGACCTTTTGGTTAGCAGCTGAGCTCTTAACACTGCGCCACCTGCACTCCCAAGCTGAGTCAACATCTAAGAACAAACCATGTAGTTGCCAACTATATGGAGCTTCAAGAGAAGTCCTGTATGTCCCTTCTTCAGTCAGTGTGCCATCCAAAGCCCGTCTTCTGAAAATCTGCCATTTGTGCTGGGGCTAACCAGCTGACACTGCAGATCCATAGCACGCCTTGCCCTATTCCCGCACAGTGTTACAGAAGTCAGTAACCCCAGACGGTAAGTGCTCCCTTCTCCCAGTGGGTTTTGTAAACTGTGACTTTGAACAATATGGGAAAGTCAGTTTTATCTGAGGGAAAAAAAAAAAAAAAATTTACTAACATTTTAATATTTCTTCCTAAATGCCTCAAAGTGATTTAAAAGCTAATTGATCATAAACTTCTGAATGCATGTACAGACAAAGAGTTGAGAAAGGAACAGAGCCACTTTTGATCAGGAAAGTGGCTGCTGTGACCCCTTAACCCCTAGAGAGTATTGACAGTCCTTGTTTTTTTTTCCTCCCTAAGATGCTGTAGTTTGATCATCTGTCTTTGGCATGAGAGCGTATAAAATCACTTTTACTTTTCACAAATTAATTCATTTGGGCCTGTGCGTTTGTTAGGCATTCCAGGAACCTTCTGCCAGCCTTTTGGTGATTAAAGGATGTGTACTTTGAAAATGGGTGGAAAGGAAGGAATTTCTAATTCTTAAAACCAGAGACTGATTTACAATGCCGACTGGTACCTGAATCATTAGGTAAATCATCAACAGATAAATGAAATATTAAGCCTTAGGAAGAGTCCCCCCATTGGGTCTTAAAATCCATGGATTGTTTGATTCAATAACACTGAGAAGGTCTACTTATTTCAGCAGGATTTCTAGAATTCACAAAGAAGAATACGATACAGAAAACAACCTTTAATTGTGTATTTCTTTTAAAGGGCTTTTGAAATACACCCATTGTCCACAATAATTCGGTGCTTCGACTGTTATTTATAAATTGCATACCCTGTCTCTGTGCACACAAGTTCTTTATTTTCAACCCAGCTTTGGTTTGCTTCTGGCTGTTTTGTTTAGTTTTTTCTTAGTGAATACCTTGGACCCTTTGGAGGGCACATTTATTGTTTTAGACAGTATGTAATTTACTAAATGGTGTTCCAGGTATGGAATTATTCACAAAGAATGAAGAGGAAAAAATAAGAGTTAAGTAAACAGGTATCGATCATCACGTAGTTGGTGTTTTCATATCTGATCAGTCAAGGGCTTGGTAGAACTGGTCCATCTGATCTGTGATGCATACAGCTGGAGACTTTTTTTTTACTCCCTGGTGGTTTTAAAGGCTAAGCAATGGGAAAACTGCTTTAAACAAAGCCTCATTTTAAAAGAAGCCTAAGTACAGAATGGAATTCAAAGAATTTAGAGCTAGCAGAGGTGAAAGTGGTAGCAAATAGCTTTAAAAAGGCTCCGGGAAGTTTAAGAGAATAAAGCACATAAGGGAAAGTAAAAGATAAATCGAGTTCATCCCATTTTGAGATACAGAGACCAAAGAGACCCCTTCAGCAAGAGTGTATAAAACACCCACTATATGCAGGGTTGGTGGCGTAGTGGTTAAGAGCTTGGCTGCTAACCAAAAGGTCTGCAGTTCCGTTCCACCAGCCGCTCCTTGGAAACCCTATGGTGCAGTTCTACTCTGTCCTATAGGGTAACTACGAGTTGAAGTTGACCCGACCACAATGGGTTTGGCTTGCGTTTATGTGCAGGGCTTGTAGCAGAGGTAAAGATTTAAGTTTTATGGGGAGTCCAAGGAGGAGAACAGAATACTTTAGATCAGGAAGCAAGTAATAGTTTTTCATGCTGGAAAAGAAACTTGTGCTTTGTGTAGATATTTGTAAAAATGACGTGGGAGTGGTGTCTGACCTCCATGAACTTCACAAGGGGGAAGGGGAAAGAGACTCAAGATCAACAGCCCAAGGCTGATTCCTGTGAGGTGGAAGTCAAACATGTCCCTTTTCTCAGCCATCTTTACCAACTCTGACACCAACCGTCCCTCCGATAGCACTCTCTACTTCTCTGCTGTGTTTGATGATTCATTGCAGTGGCCACACAGAACTCACAGACCATACTCAGGATTATGATGTTTATTCGGGAAGTAACATGCTACAATTCAGGCTTAGGAACACTCAAGGATACAGTTCTTTCATCAGGACAGCGTCTTCCCAGCTGTGTTCTCAGGCACACCTCTCCTTGGCCCTCAGTCTCTTCCCAAAGGCACTCAGCTTTCTCACTCTGTAGGCCAGGAAGCCCACTGCACCACCTCCTGGGGGTCTCTCTTGCTGGTCTCTCCTTCCTTAGTGGTGGTGGGCTCTTCTCTGTCCTGCCTCTGGATGGCTCACTTCAAGGCCAGTGGGATGACAAAACTGGCCAATCCCTTTGGTGGGCCTTAATTACCATGTCACACAGTCCCGTCCAATCACTTGAGTGAGAGTTACAAGACCATGGGGAGAAAGGCCACACAAAAGCGATCCATTACACTGCAGTATTAAATTGCAAAAGGCAATGGATATATGCAGTTTTACTCAGATGTTGGGGGGTAGTATTCTTCTGTATAGTTCATTTAAAAATTCTGCATTTAAAAATGTTGATACTAAATTAAATAATCCTAAAGAAATGGTTGAGAAACGTGTACATTTCGAAGAAAGGAGTCGGGGGCCCTAGATTTGGCTCCTGTCATATCGGATCTCTCATCTCTCAGTTGCGTAAAACAAAACCAACCAACAAACAAAAACTGCCCAATACACTCTTGGCCAGTTTATGTTTGCATTTGACTATTCTGTTTCGTTAAAGTGGGAAGCCTGAAGTCAAGTAGGCCAGATATGAAGCTTGAGCAGCTCTTTACCTATGAGATGGTTCAGACTCAGGTCTAGGGAAACAATGGGAATTCAGATGAAAAAATTATTCTATAACCTGGTAGAGGTTTTGGTGCCTGCCCATGTTCTGGGAAGTAGGATTAGGGAATAGAATAAGCCAACCCCAAGCTTTATGCCATAGAGGCTGGAAGACTGACAACAATGTTGAGAGAAATGGGGTAATGGTGATGGGTGTCTGGATGGGGAGTTGGGAGCTGAGAGAGCAGATGTAATGGGTAGCATTTTGACAGACTGAATATAATAGCTGTTGTCTTATATCCAGTTGAGAATATGGACCTGGGCAAATCTGAAATCCTGGAAAGGTTAAAACAGATTATTCTAGCAAGAAACAAGGCTGGGTATTGCTAAAACTTGGCCCCCATTTCTATGGGCTAAGTGCTGTGTTTATTCTATCTTTATTGTACTCGATGTAGCCTAAATATTTACAGGGTCAACAAAAAAAAAGAGGAAGACCCTCAACAAGATAGACTGACACAGTGGCTGCAACAATGGGCTCAAACATAGCAACAATTGTGAGGATGGCACAGGACTGGGCAGTGCTTTGTTCTGTTGTACATAGGGTTCGATATGAGTCGGAACTGACTCAGCGGCACCAAACAACAAAAACAAGTGTTTATTAAGCACTTATAAGGTACAAGGCTAGGCTATTGATATAAAAGTTGACACTGTCTGCCGTCAGGGAACATATAGATTAGTGCTATAGACAGATACTAAATAAGTAACTGAAAACACATTAGGTAATGCTAAGTGCTTTGAAGGTAAATAACAGAGAGCTGTCGTGTGAAACTTAATCTGAGATTGGAAGGATGGGTAAGAACCAGCTGAGCAGACTTAGACAGAGAGTGAGAAGGGTGCAGGGTTGGGAGTGGAGCTGAATCTGGTCCAAGATGTGATTGGAGAAATAGCCAGAGAAAGACTCATATGGGGATTTGAGGCCTTTTTAGTAAGTATAGATTTATCCTCAGTTCAGTGGGAAGCCACTCTGGAATCCTACAAAAAGAGTTCAGCTGTCTTTGATCAAGGCCATGGTCAGCTCCATTTCCAGGGTATTTGACTGTCTTCCTGGGCCCAACAGGCTGTTGAGTCAGGCTTAAACACACAGTTTTGGAATGAAAAGTCTGCACTGTTTATCTGTCGATTGTATTTGTGTTTTTTTTTCTTTTTAGAATGAGACTGTAGAGACACAAAGTACATTTTTTTCCTTCCCTCAAATCCTCATTTAGCTTTCTTCCTTGGTACAAAAGGTCTTATAGTGTGACCACCTGTGAATAAATACTTTTTTGCTATTGTGTCAAAACTTGTTGTTTGGTAAATCCTGATCTCCCAGCCCTGATAAAACAGCTAATAAGTCTTCAGGTTAGAACCCAGCCAGAAGTTTCCCCACTGGAATCTTGATAAATGTGCTCATTGTTTCTTTGGCAACCTTCTGGGTTATGACTGAGACAACCTGGGGTAGTTATATAGACTAGTATCTCTGGCAAGAAAGATATGAGCCATAAATATTATCATTATTATTATTCCTACAACTTTCATTATTAACATTTATTGTCCATTTATTAATTTTCAGGTACCATATTGTTTACATCAGCTCACTGAGTCTTTGTAAAGACTCTGTGATGTAGAAAAATACTATTATATCCTCTTCATGTTAATGACTGTCTTAGTTCTCTACTGCCGCTATAACAGAAATACCACAAATGGATGGTTTTAAGGAAGAGAAATTTATTTTCTCACAGTCTAGGAGGCTAGAAGTCCAAATTTCGGGTGCCAGCTCCAGGGAAAGGCTTTCTCTGTTGGTTCTGGAAGAATGTCCTTGCCATCAGTCTTCCCCTGGTCGAGGAGCTTCTCAGCACAGGGACCCCGGATCCAAAGGGACATGCTATTCTCATGGCTCTTGTTTCTTGGTGTTATGAGGCCCACCTATCTCTCTGCTTGCTTCTATCTTTCATGTCTCAAAAGATATTTACTTAAGACACAACCTAATCTTGTAGATTGAGTCCTGCCTCATTAACATAACTGACTGTAGTCCTGTCTCATTAATATCATAGAGATAGGATTTACAACACATAGGAAAATCCCATCAGGTGACAAAATGGTGGACAGTGCAAAATACTGGAATCATGGCTTAGCCAAACTGACAGATATTTTGAGGGGACACAGTTCAATCCATGACAGTGACAATGCTGAGTCTCAGGAGGTTAAGGAACCATCTAAAGGTCACATGACCAATTAGAGACCCAGCAGCGACTCAAACCCAAATAGTTGGTGTGATTTGAGAACTTAAGCCTGTATTGAATAGTAATAATAATCAAGTAAAATGAGTGCATATATTTACAATAATGGCACAATGGCATGTATAATTATAAACATCCTCATATTTTGTGTTACAAGTTGTTGGGGGTCATTTTATCATTTCCATTTTGTCAAAAAATGGCATGACAGCTTAGTGGTTCTAGACTGGAGAGAAATCTGTTCCCCAGGGGACAATTGACAATCTCTGAATACATTTCCTGTTGTCACAACTGGGGGTGAGTGCTACTGGCATCTAGCGGAAAATGGCCAAGGATGCTGCTAAACATCCTACAATGCACAGGACAGCCCATAACAAAGAATTTTCCTGTCCAAATTGGCAATAATGCTGAAGTTCAGAAACCCTCTATTAGAGTAATTTAAAGAGGATCTTGAATCCAAGGAGAGAAAGGTAGCTTAGTCTTACAAACAAGGGACGTTCGATAGAAAGAAATGTTTTTGGAACCAGGGGAAAGAGCTAAGATAGATTCATTCATTCATTGGTGGAATTACTGTTTATAGAGTGCTGGATAATTATGGTGAGGAAAACAATGGAGCAAACCAAAAGGGCTTAGCTATTAAACGTAAGTTAGGGGTATAGTATTGGTGCCAAGAGTCAGCCATTTTCTTTTATCAGGGAGGGAGATAACATCTTACTTTACAGGTCTAAGGAGAATTACAGTGTGGTCAGGGACCAACTTAGAAGCCATATGCTACTTACAGGAGTACCTGGTAACTTTTCTGTACCATTTATGACTGACATATGCTGATCCAAAGACAGGGCCAGAAGGGAAAAAAGCAAATGATGTTCTCAGAAGCAACATATGGTAGTAATCTAAATATGTGTGTGTGTGTATGGACTGGAGAGGCCGAGAAGCTTGCATTGCTTTCAGATTGCTCTGCTGGCCTGTGAACAGGTGCTGGCTTTGTTTTTCCAGTAACAGCTTTTTCTGTTTCCAGCAGTCCTATGCACCAGCTCCCCACCCCATGGCTCCTCCCAGCCCCAGCACAAACAGCAGCAGCAACAACAGCAGCAACAACAGCAGCGGGGAACAGTTGAGTAAAACCAACCTGTACATTCGAGGCCTTCCACCAGGCACCACTGACCAGGACCTAATCAAGCTGTGCCAACCGTAAGTGCCCCTCTGCTCTATGCACTGTTTCTACCCCACGTACTTGGCCCTGAGGGCTCAGTCCACAGAGGACTTGTTATTGTACCCAATGTACTGATTCATTGGTGTCTTGGGGAGGTACAAACAGAACTTAAAGTTGACATTTTAGTTCAGTTTATTTTAGGGATTAGGATTTGTTTAATTTTTGTTACGAAATTGGATGTTCTTGAGCAGATATATGTGTGGAGTGCTGATTGACACGTCAGCATTGACCCGAAAAATAGTGAGAACGTATTGAGTTGCACTCTCAAGCCAAGTGGCTTGTGGAACCAATGAGAAATCTCATGAAAGATGTAGCTTTTCTTGAGAAGTGTTGGTGAGGTAAATCTCACAGCTCAGAAGTGGTAGTTCAGGATGGTTATCTCCTGTCTTGCAGAGCATTTCCGGCCAAGGCTTGGTAAATGTTGATACAACCTAAAAAACCCACCAAACCCACTGCCGTTGAGTCCATCCCAACTCATAGCAACCATGTAGGACAGAGTAGAACTAACTTCCTCATAGGGTTTCCATGGATGTAAATCTTTATGGAGCAGACTGCCATGTCTTCCTCCCATGGAGCTGCTGGTGGGTTTGAACCACTAACATTTAGGTTAGCAGCCAAGCACTTTAACCACTGTGCCACCAGGGCTCCTATAGGCCCAACCAGAGCCAGGTAATTGAAGAATTATAAGGCTTATTTTCCAGTTTCCTGGAAAACATCTACTGCCAAGTCCAGTGGAGCCATCTCCCCCACAAGGCCAAGAACTGCACTCACCAAGTAGTTTTGTCTTTGTTAGGAAATGCTGGATTGATTAAATCACCTTCCAAAAGAGTTCATTAATCTGTTATCTACCAACACTTATTTTATCAACTCTTTTATTTCTATGCAAATAAACTAGACATATTTAAGCTTACCCTCCAAATAAAGGTATAGTGGATACTGAACTAAGAATCACAGAACTGTATTTTTGTACTGCTGTCTGAGTACTTTCAAAATAGTATCAGTACAGTGGATTTGTCATTTGATTATGTCTTAGCTGGGTATTTTTAAGAATTGGGAAACTATTACTCAATTGTTTTTTCTCTCTTTTGCAACACTTTTACATGAATGTTGAGAGGATATTTATTTTGTAAATTTTCCAACCTCTAAAATATTAAGAGAATAAAACAAAGCAGACAGTATTTATTTGCCTTTGTTCTGGATTTTAAGATGGGGAGTAAATATCAAAATAACAGGAAGTGGCAGATAAACCAAAACACAAATACATAACTATATAATCAGCTGCCAAGTAAATATGTGGATTAGGGCGGAGGCACCCAGTTGTTAACAATTGCCTTCATTGGTGAAGGAGGTAGGGCAGAACCTTGAAAAGTAAATATTTATTTAAAATCAGTTATTTAAAAAAAGGGAATGTGAAAAATTACAGGCCTAAGACACTAAGACATAGAAATAGGTATTAGATTTTGTTCCAGGATGATTACAAAATATTAAGGTTGAGTATTGGAAGGTAAATAGTACAAGTTTTTCTGGTTGTTAGAAAAATCTCAACTATTTTGGAAAGTCGGGTCTTCAAAAATGTGGAAGATTACAGGCTATGTGATAGAAGCATCAGATGAAGTATCTCCTTTAAAGGATGCTGATGTGAAAAGAAAGAGTATCTGTTATCCTTTATTTGTATATGAATCTCATTCATTAAAAAAATATTGGTAGGTGTCAAGGAAAGCCCCCCCACCATTTCCCTATACCTCCTGGAAAGCTTGTTGAAATACAGATTCCTGGGCCCAAGTTATTATGATTCATTTGATCTGGGGTATTCCCAAGAATACTCATTTCTAAGAGGCTCCTGGTCTTGTTAATACTGCATGGCTATGGATCCCATTTTAAGAAGCACTGTATCTCCTATAATATGAAGACCACTGACTCTTGGTCTTGCATAAAGTTGCACTTAATATTTTGAGGGTGGGTGAAGTAGAATCCTGTGTATTAGAAATTGCTCAGCCACTGTGTGATCTTGAGGCCCTTTGAGCCTCAGTTTCCGCTTTATAAAAGGGTGGGTTGCGTTGGATTATTTCTCGATTTCCTTGTAGTGGCAGTGGCATGATGGAGCTACCTCTGACTGCTTCACTAGAGCCAGTCATTAAATGTTGAGAAATTTGTTGTGTGCTGGCTGTTACTGACTCGCTGGTTTGAAATCAGTTGCCATGAGAGTACGTGTACCACGGAAATCATCAAGCCTTACAGGTCAGGCCTTTTCCTTCTTCCTCTGGAGAGCTGCTTTATGGATACACTGCCAGTTGTAGTGTCCTGCTGTTAATTTCATATCAGTGTCTGCGTCTGCACATAATGTGGCCAGAAATTGACATATGGAAGGTATTCCCTGAAAGCCTGTATTAGTGTTTTTAACTCAGCAAAAAGCTGTGATGACTCAGAAACATTGAGGAAAGACATTTTGCGGATATTTCTAACATGTCTTTGAGAAATTTAAAGAATGTTAAGTGAACAAAAGGAAATGGTTACTTGTTCTATTACTTGTTGCTTGCTGATAAGATCTGGCCCATGCTATTGTTATTTAAAAAAATGTTTGTTGGACTTCCAGTTACTGAAGGGGTCTGGACCTGGGATGGATCGCTGGATTCTTTTTTTAGAGAATCTTAGAGAACCCGTGTGACAAGGCAACATGGCGTCATGGACATGGCCGTGCACTAGGAGACTGGGTTTCAGTTCTGGCTGTACCATCAGCTGGGTCTGTGGCTTTTGACAAATCACTTGTGCCCTCCTATCTTTGGTTTCCTGCATGTACAAAATAATGCGTTTGAGCTTGATAATCTGTCCGGCTTGTTTCACTCTAAAATTCTGATATCTGCATGCAGGCCCCATGATCTAGCAGTGAACCTTCTCTGAGTCACTTTGGCATCTTTTCCCCAGTCCCTTTTTGCAGCTGTTGGCAGGATCACAGCCTGAATTGATTCAGCTGCATGAGTTTGAGCTGATGGCTGGTGAAGCCTTTGGTAAGAGACCAGTGCAGGTCCTGCTAAGTCATGTTCCTTCTTTTGCAGTTTGTTCTCTTATAGTGGCCATTACTATTTTACATTAGTGTCTTCTAAAAATTCAAATGATTTTGCCTTGCTGTATTACTCATCTAACACTTTAGAATGATTTCACCTTAAAAGCAGGTAATATTTGTAGGTTTCAATGACCTTGCTATCAGGATCCATCTTCCATGTGTATTGCTATAAAATGATAAGTACTTTTAGATTTAATATTTTCTTATAATGTAGGAAGTACAATATTTGCTAACATCCATGGTAATAAAATAATAGAAAACAGATATACAGAAAAGCTGAGACATATTGAATTATCTGGTATTAGTATACAATATTCATATTAATACTAATGAACAGCAAGAAAATTACATTAGAGAAAAAGAAATTACATTATTTCTC
Organism: Dugong dugon; assembly: GCA_030035585.1. Classification (NCBI taxonomy): domain Eukaryota; kingdom Metazoa; phylum Chordata; class Mammalia; order Sirenia; family Dugongidae; genus Dugong; species Dugong dugon. The sequence continues at coordinate 10,155,525 of CM057480.1, read as the reverse complement.
TCTATATAATCTGAGAGCAAATACTTATTGAGCAATTTTATTCACATTCATCATCAAAGCTCCTATGTTAGGATTGCAAGTAAAAGCACAGGAAAAACAAAGAAACCAAAAAAAACACCAAGGAATAATAAATATGAAGAATGGTTTTACTCTGTGGAAAACCTCTCTAGCTATACCTATGTTTTGGGTGAAAGAATACATTACAATCGTGTGTCTTGTAAGAAATGCTATAGTTAAAAGACCTTGTAATGTCTTCATCTTGAGAAATATGGAAGAGTTTTACTATATTTACTCTGTAAGTATCAATAAATATTTGCAGAGAACTTGCTATACGCCAGCAGGCATGTCCTGAGGATTCGGTGGTTAAGTTCATTTCGACAAAGCATTGCCTTAGCAGAGTTTATGTTCCATCAGGGAAGAGGGACATCAATCAAATAATCATATGATTTAACATGAAATTGCAACTTTAAGTGCAAGGCAAGAGAGGGACCTGGTACTAAGAGAGTCTGTCACACGGGGTTAGACCTAGTTGGGGTGATTAGGGAAGGTGTCTTTGACAAAGTAACAATGGAGATCAAAGAACAAATAGGTTTAACTAAGTGAGGAGTGAAGGGAAGAGTATTTCCGGCAGAGGGAACAGCATGTGCGTAGCACCAATGGATGGAGGGAGCATGACAAGGACAAGGGGCCAAAGAAAAGGCCAGTGTCACTGTAGCAGAGAGAGGGAGGTAGAGTGTGGAAACGTGGAAAGGGATAAGTAGATCCCTTTATAGATTATGATAAGAGTTTTGTTTCATTCAAAGAGCAATGGTCGAAACCGTTGGATTGTTATAAAAAAGAAGATAACCATCAGATTTTTCTTCAGAGCATTACCAAGCTCATGAGAGCAAGAAACAATCAGAATAGGAATGGCTGAAAAGCAAGTCAGAAGAGTTTGTGGCCAGAGAAGAGGGTGTCTGAATTAATTACTTGGGTGGTGGTACAATTATGTGTGGTGACTGATATCATTTGTCAATGTATTCATTTTTCCATTAAAAAAATAAGGACCTGAGAGACAATTAGCCGAATAAACTCCAAAAGAAATAGTAATGTGAAACAGAGTAGAATCTAAAACATATGATTTTGAATTAATCACTTTTTCTTACCCTGTCATGAATGGGTTAGCAATGTGCTGTTAAACATTTAAAGACAAATATAACGAAAACCGAAACTTCAATTGACTGTATAAATGCATTCTTGGGGTGAGTTATCACTTGGAGACTATCGGTGGAACACTTGGATTATGTACCCTCTATACTTATCTTGGAGCCCTGGTAGCACAGTGGTTAAGAGCTCGGCTGCTAACCAAAAGGTGGGCAGTTCGAATCCACCAGCAGCGCCTTGGAAACCCTATGGGGCAGTTCTACTCTGTCCTTTAGGATTGCTGTGAGTCGGAATTCACTCGACGGCAATGGGTATATGGTATACTTATCTCAGGAGCCCTGGTCTCACAATGATTAAAGTGCTCATCTGCTAACAAAAAATAGGATGCTATGGGAGAAAGATGTGGCAGTCTGCTTCTGTAAACATTTACAGCCTTGGAAACTCTATGGGGCAGTTCTACTCTGTTCTATAGGGTCGCTATGTGTCAGAAATCAACTCTCTGGCAATGGATTTTGTTTTGGTTTACTGTATGTTTGTAATGCCCTTGAAACACATTGAAATTGCTTTAAAAGAAAAAAAAAACAAACATTTAACATAATGGACAGTATTTAAAATGGAATAAATGACTAATATGTTTATATATTCCACAACCACAATACCTTTTATCTAAGAGTCTTCATGATTTATCAATTTTACTTAGTACAATGCTCTCAAAAACCCATAAAGTTGTCCCCACTTCTAGATGAGTAGCTAATCCAGAGTTAATTGAAATATTGTCCAAGTACAGAGTGAATTGTTCTCCAGTTATAAAGCAGATGCGCTGCTGCTAAAGCCACTTGAAAGACAATGAAGGAAAAGGGAGACAAACTCTTGAGTAAGTGCTCACATATTTCCAGTCATCATGAGAAGAACAGGAAAGTCAGCTGGGCGGCCCTTCATTTTTCTGTTTAAATGCCCTCCTTGCTCAAGTTATGCCATCCTAGCATTGCCCTTTGAAAGGAAGCTGTGAATGTCACTTTCACATTTAATAAGAGAGGAGAAGTGTCTACAATGAAAAGGCAGGGAAACAAAATGGGAGCGTGTGGTTGAGAGCTGCAGGGTCTGCGCAAGCTCATCTCCCAGATTTTTACCCAAGCCTATTGGATATCTCGATGTGTTGTGTGCTGAACACTAAATAGTAAGAGCAGACTCAAGCGCCATCTGGGCTCCGAGTGCAGAGTTCATCGTACAGGGTGTCAGACAGTTTTGATAAATGCACCGACACAATCAAACCTTCTATCAGTTTATAAGTAACCTTGTCACGTAATCTGTCAAACTGTTCAGATACAACTAAAGAAAAACAAGTCATCACGCACTCCAGGGTAACCGTGTACAGGCAGTCCTTGGGTTATGAATGGATCCATTGCTAAGTCTATCTTTAAGTCAAATTTGTGGGTAAGTCAGAACAGGTACATATGGTTCTTATTTAGCATCAGATAGTCAAATGTTTGTCTTAATAGATAGTATATATTTTACATTTCTATGCATATATAGGAAACCCTGGTGGTGTAGTGGTTAAGTGCTATGGCTGCTAACCGAAAGGTCGTCCGTTCAAATCCACCAGGCCCTCCTTGGAAACCTTATGAGGCAGTTCTGCTCTGTCCTATAGGGTCACTATGAGTTGGAATCAACTCCATGGCAATGAGTTTTTTTTTTTTTTTTTGGTCATGCGTATGTAACACTTAAAAAACAATTCCAAACTATGCAGTGTTTTCACGAGCGTCACAAAGTAGTGCGTGCATTCGTTATTATGAACCATTGTATGTACTTAACTCAAATTTTTACTATAATAGGTTTTATTGGCAATCCGTTCTTAAGTACGAGTTGTCCATAAGTCAGACGTTCATAACTCGGGGACTGCCTGTAAATAAAAATGTGACTGAAAATTTTTGAGTTCTTTCTTACTGTGTCATTGAAGATTTTAAAGTTCCCTCTAATAAGACCCGAGGAAATTTATTAGTAACTTTCTTCTCCAAGTCAGACTCAAATGACGCAGCTGCTTTTGAGGTGTCTTAAATCTGCGTGGAGGCAGGTGTGACAGGAAGTGAATTTGAAAATCTTTGAACCATGCTTTTGTGTAATTTAAATGAGAGAGTGCCTTAAAGACCCAAACTGGATGTCTGGATTCAGTTAATTAGCACACATCTGACACTTGAGTACATATATTAATTCAGCTGTAGGCTCAACTATATTTGCCAAGTATCTATTGTAAACCAGATACAATATTTATTTTCTAATTAATAATAGTTATAATTAATAAGATTGTTATGTGTACATCTTATGAATAGTATTTATTATTTATTATATACCATGTACTCTGTGAAGCATTTATAGTATTATTTAATACTCAGAACAACCCTGTGAAGTAGGAACAACTAACTATTACTTAGTAATAGTTGAGTAAACTGAGACTCAAAGAGGTTAAGGGCTTGTCCAAGCTGACATAGCCACTGAGATGCAAAACCCGGCTCTGACTTCCAAGCCCTCATTCATAACCGCAAAAAGTACTCATTTAATGGGAACAAGGGTCATGGGTTCTCCAACTTGGGCGCCTGTGAAGATCCCTGGGGGGAGTTTTAAAAATTACTAATGCCTGGGTCTTACACCCAGGGGTTCTCATTTAACTAGCAGGTGATTTAGCCTGGATGTCAAGGTTTTTTTAAACCTTCCAGGTAATTCTCATATGCACCAAAGTTTGAGAACCCCAGAAGTCAGTGATACCTGCATTAAGCAGAAAACATAATTTAATCCTGTTTTAACTTTCTTACTCAGACTTTCATATGAACTAGCAATTTCATAGGATCTACCAATTTGCTTTAAATTAACCAGGAGACTTAAAAATAATTTCTATTAAGAAATTTGAGAATGCATTGAATTTTCTGATCACAAAATTGGATTTTTAGACCAGGCACATGGAAAATCAAGTCCTGGAGTAGGTCTCTAAATATGCTTTAAATAATGTAATTGGAAGGCTCTCACTCTCCTTCACACAATTTTCATATGTTAAACATGTTTTCCAACGTTCTTGCTTTTGATAATGTTTGTATTTAGTTGATGGCTAAGCAAGAGATTCTTCCTATTTTGACTCATACTATTAAAATTCTATATATATTTTTATTTTTATTGCTGACCTATAGTCTAATGAACATAAGTCTAGTGAATTTTAAAAATAATCAGCATCTTCCAACATCTCTGGGGGCATCCTGAGAATTTTGTCCCACTGACCCATTGACTATTCATTATTGTTTTCCTTACATTGAATGAGGAAAATTGTGCTCAATGTTTACTTATCACATGATTTGTTTAAAATATATTTATTTAAATTGCCTGATATCTGATAATGATTTTCTCCCATTATACTAGACGTAGACAATAATAAAAATGAAATCATTGAGAATACCAGTTAACTCGGGTTTTGTTGTTGCCGTGTTGATGGTAGTACAAAAAATCTGGAGACAGGAAAGGTTATCCTCAAGTCTTTCTGCATGGGTCAGGCAAGGTCCTGGAGCTGTGGAAGAGGTGGAATTCCAGTCACACATCACACGGAATGCATAGAAATTTGACGGACTTGGGGTCAAGAGCAGGACTCTGACAAATTTACATGGCATCCTGGTTTCCAATTTGCTGACTGACTTTCTTATTGCCAAATATAGCTGATTCTATTTTAGTCCTCATTTTATTTGCTCTCTCTGTTACCTGGCCTTGTTGACTCCTTATTCTCACAACTCTGTTTCCTTGATTGTCATACTTCTGTTTCCCAGTTCGCCTATATTTTTGAGATTCTTCTTTGCAGCTTCTCTTCCTTCAGCTGCCTCTTGAGTATTTTGGTGTTAGCCAGAGGTTGTACCTTTTCTCTTCTCACTCTACAAGCTGTCTTCTCCATTTAAATAACTTTAGCTATTCAGTGATTATTAAACCTGTATCTGCAGCCCATGGAGTCTTGTTTTCGTCCTTGATCCATGTGTTACTATTCCCCGGATAGTTCCAACTTTGTATCCCAAGAATTATTTAACTCATTGCCCATAAAGGATTGTCCCTAGACTCGTTCCTTCCTTGGTGTTCTATTGTTTCTCAGTGAATGCCACTATCAACCACTCAGTCATCCAAAAAAAAAATCTTGAGGTCACTCTTTTCCTCAACCTCCGATCAGTTCCCAAGATCTATAGATCTACCTGCTTCATGTTTATGACGTCCACAATCTCTTCTGCCTGCTTACTGCTATAGTTCTTTTACTCGTTTATTCAATAGTAATTGTTGGATGTCGTCTATATGCCTAGTACTGCAGATACCATAAAGAAGGATACATTTCTGCTGTCACAGGACTTCTAATAGAGAGAGACAATACACAAATAAATTAATAAGTAGAGAAAAACTTACAATATGTAAATGCCATGAAAAATAGGTTGTGAGTAATGATGGAATGGTTAGTATAGACTGATGAGCTCTTTAAGGTAAGATCTCAATTTTAAGAATCCAGACATATGATAGTCAGGAAGAAGGGAATTACGGTTAACATCTTGTACAAAAGTCCAAAGGTAGAAATGACCTTGTTGTATTTAAGAAACATAAAGAAGGTCAGAGAAACTAAAGAATAGTGAGTAAAGGGGTGGGCAAGGTACGGATGGTAAGAGATGAAGTAAGAAAGGTAAACCAGCTAAATCAAAGGGTTTTGTATGCCAGTATAAGGGGATAGGATTTTATCCTAATTTATTGATTTTTTTAAGAAAAAATATTCTGGTTACTTTGTAAAGAATGGATTTTAGGAGAGCATGAGAGGAGAAGCAAGAGAATGATCAAGGAGGCCATTTGGAAGTTCAGAAAGGAGATGATGATTTTGAGCATCATAATGGTGGAAGTTTGATGTGATGGATTCAGGATATAGTTTGGAGGTGGTTCTGGTAGAAGTTATTGGTGAATTAGATATGGCAGGACGGTTAAGTGAAAGAGGAATTATAAATATCTGCTTGGTTTTCAGCTTCAGCATCTAGAGGGGGTGCAGAACCATTTTTAAAAAATGAGAAGGACTGGAGGAGTAGCAGCTTTTGGGGTAGAGAAATCGAGTTCTCCTCAATCTTGTTATTTTTGAGATCTTATTAGACGTGTAAAATGAAACATAAGCTGACAATTTGAGATGCCTCTAGTTTTCAAAGCAGAGGTTACAGTAAAAGACATAAAATGGGAACCATAAGCATTGAAAATAGCATTTATATAAATTGTACTGTGTGAGATAATAATATAGTGGTTGTATGTGCTAGACACACTTCTAAGTACTTTACATGTAAGTGTTTCATGTTATATGTTTAACTCATTTATATCTCACAGCCATCCCCATTTTATAGGTGAAAGAGAAAATGATACAAATAATTTAAGTGACTTTTCCACGGTCACACAGCTGGTAAGGCAGGTCCAGGGTTTAAATCAAGGAGTTTGGCTTAAGAACCACTTCTCTTAACCATGATCCATATGTAGGGAGTGTACTTAGCAAAAGAAGAAAAGTGATCACAGAACTCAACATTCTAAGATTCTAAGAGGAGAAGACACCAGAAAGAGGTTTATCAACCAAAAACTAATGAGGTAGAGGAAAACCAGGAGAGCAGGAGAGTGTGATATTATGGAATCTGGGAGAAGAATGCATTTAAAGAAGTCAGAATGATTGAAGGTGTGGAATAATATTGAGAAGTCAGAAATGTACAACAACTCTGGATTTGGCAACATCAAGGTCATTGGCAACCTTGACCTGGGCAGTCTTTGTACAGAGATAGGAACTGAGGGCCATTTGGGATGGGCCTTTCTTCAGGGTCATCACCTGACAATCCTGCCACATGGAATTGCTTGTCTCTTCTTGGTGCCTTGGCTATAGCTATACAGGCATGTTTCCTAATATTTAGGGGGAGGTAAGCTTTTGAGGGCAGTAAACTTACCTCATTTATTTTTATACCCCTAGTGCTTACCAAGGAGCCCTGGTGGCACAGTGGTTAAGCACTTGGCTGCTGCTCGAAAGGTCGGCGGTCTGAGCCCGCCAGCCACTCCATGGGAGAAAGATGTGACAGTCTGCTTCTGTAAAAATTACAGCCTTGGAAACCCCATGGCACAGTTCTACCTTTCCTATAGAGTTGCTATGTGCTGGAATTAACTCGATGGCAGTGAGTTTGGCTTAGTACCTACCACAACTTTTCCAATTTGGAACCATGCAGAAGCCTCTTGTTCTGTTTGAAGAACTACCTCTTGACCCATGTAAAGGTTCTACATGAGGACAATGAAGTGTTCTTTAATTTCCATACTTCATAATGGTATCGATAATTTGTTACGATTCACACAGTTGAATGCCTTTGAATAGTCAATAACACAGATAAACATCTTTCTGGTCTTCTCTGCTTTGGGGCAAGGTCCATCTGATATCAGCAATGGTATTCCTCATTTTCCTAAATCTGGCTGGACGTTCCTTGTCAATGTACAGCTGCAGTCATTTTTTAATTCTTTTCAGCAAAACATTTCTAGTGTGTGGTATTAATGATATTGTTCTTTGAGTTCTGCATTCCATGCGATCACCTTTCTTTGGAACGGGCATGAATATGGATCTCTTCTAGTAGGTTAGCAAATAATCTGAGAAGCTGGACTGTATGGGGAAGAATGCTGCATCAGGGTCAGAGAAATTGTCCTTAACAACCTGCAATATACAAATGTCACAACTTTGCCAAAAATGAAGACTACTTGAAGTACTTACTGATGAAAGTCAAGTCTACAGCCTTCAGTATGGATCATGCCTGAATCTGAAGACGCCAGATATCTTCACAACTGGACCAATAAACAACATTATGACACTTGGAGAAAAAAAATTGAAGTTGTCAACAGTTTCATTCTACTTGAATCAATAATCAACACCCTTGGAAGCAGCAGTCAAATCAAATTTGTGATGGGCACATCTACGGTAAAAGACCTCCTAAAGTTCTAAAAAGCAAAAATGTCACTTGGATGACTAAGGTGCACCTGACCCAAGCCATGGTCTTTTCATTCACCTCATATACATGTGAAAGCTGGACAATGAAAAAGGAAGACAGAAGACTCATTGATGTTTTCAAACTGTGGTGGTGCTGGTGAAGAATATTGAACATACTGTGGACTGCCAGAAGAACAAACAAATCAGTCTTAGGAGAAATACAACCAAAATGCTTCTTAGAAACAAGGGTGGCAAGATTTCAGCTTCGCTTTGGATACATCATCAGGAAAGACCAGTTGCTAGAAAAGGGCATCATGCTTGTTAAAGGATCATCCAAAAAAAAAAAAAAAAGAAACTGTCAGTGACAGTGAGATGGCTTGACACAACAGCCACAACAATGAACTAACACATACCAGTGATCACGAAGATGGTACAGGACTAGGCAACACTTTGTTCTGTTATGCATAAAGTCAGCCTGGGTCAGAGCCAACTCAATGGCAGCTAGCAACAGCAGCAACAACAACAGCAGTGCCTAGCATGGTGCCAGATATATTTCAGTGATATTTAACTGATAAATATTTAATGACTGGATAATGCCTGAATTCATCAGTAATATAAAAGTGATTTTATGGGATGTCACCATGACACTTGTTCTAGGTAGGCTTTGATTTTGTGTTGGAGAATACAGGAAAGAGGGTTTTATCTTAGACGCTATCCAAAGAGGTACCAAAAGTTTTTAATATAAAGGTCTCTTACTATGTAAATCCCAAGGAGAGTTTTGGAGGAAGGCCTCAGGATAATGTGAGTCACATGTATTTATGGAACCAAATAAGGGTCAGTAGTTTGCTTACACGTTCAATATTGCTTCTGAGACAGGAAATAGCCATTTACTCTTGCCTAAGCCATCGGATTTTCATCTGTCAAACAGATCACAGTGTTCCACTGAATCTGCTAATTCCATACCTAAAGTAAAGTAATTTGGACTCATTGAATAGCGTTTGCTAATTTGTTTTGGTGGGGGGGCTCTGGAATTTTTCCACAGATTTCTCTTTGCAACTAATGACTTTTTGGGGCACAGAATAAGAGATGTTGATGAAAATCACACAAAGCGAATCTGTGTATTTGTCATATTAAAAACAATAGCCTGTTATTTGAAAATAGAAAGTAGTATGATTGAAATAAATTTTTTAATTGTGTAATTGAGAATAAGTTATAGTTCCATCTTTATCTTAATTTTTTTAAAAAAACACCCTTTTGCTTTACTTTCTCTCATCATATTCATATTTCTTTAAAACTGTGGCATCTCTTGACAAGTGAGTACCTTATTTTACACCATAAATACGTCCCTGATTTTATTTCCTAAGTAGACTTGTTGTTTGAGTTTGTAAGTCAACATTATAGACGAGTAAAATTAAATGGACTCATTTTAAATGTATGGTTCTATGAGTTTTGACAAATACATTCATCTGTGTAACTACCAGAACAATCAAAATATGAAACATTTTCACCACCTCAGAAAGTTTTTAAAAAAGCAATCTTATGCTAGGAAGTTCATAATTTAAAATTACCCTACTAGGAATTACTTCAGAAAGCAAGGAGGCAGCAGGATACCATGAGAGCAGCGTGAGATTTTGAATCAGTTGTAAGTTCTAATTAATCATTTCCTAGTTGTGGGACCTTGGCCAAGTCATTTAGCCCTTCTGCACCTAATAATGCCTGGTAACATATTAAGTTCTTAAACAATGCTCTTGTTTTTCACTTTTGCAGTGGAAAACTCTTTATCGTCATTCGTCTTGTTATATAGCAGGATTAATTAAGTGAAGCTCATCTGTAATTTTAAGGGTTTTATATTCAAACAAAGTACTTCTTTTGGTTTATACAGTATTCCTATCTTATTTGTCTCTTCTGTGTGGTTAACTGAGATTATACACATAAGGTAACTGTGAATGCTTACATGTATTATCATTGTTATCCATTGTGTAATGGTACGTTTTATACTGTAAACATTAACGGTATCAAGATAAACACATACAATTTAAGCTATATATTTGAAATATGAAAATAAAATATACTACAAAACAAATTTAAAAGCACTTTAGAGTGTGCAAGGTTGTCATAATAATATGCTTTTAAAAAATGAAATGGAAGCTTTTGAACCAAAGAGATGCCAAGCATTTCAGCTCTTGAGTGTAAAAGCTGCCATATTTGGGAATCTTAGTTAATGTGTAACGTTAATGGTATTCTGATATCATTTAAACATTATTGCTGAGTCAATAAGTTGAGTTTGATTTTAGGTTGAATCAGTTCTTATCAACGAAAGTAGATCTTTTAAAGAATGTTTCTTTAGTGCTTCCCATAAACAATCTTCTTTTAGTTATTTTTTGTTTGCTAGAGACCTCTAGTATAATTACCTACTTATTTAAATAATTATACTAGGTTTAGAATCAGGGAGAAAGATACTTAAATTGCCTCGAATATTCTTTGATAAATATTTAAATTCAGATACATCTTGAGCTTGCTTTATTTTGACTGCTTTCTAGGAAAATACAGACAGCCGGTTGTCTCTATGCTTTGTACAAGTAGTCTATCATTATAAGGCCCGCCCTGGGCCAGAATGCCCAGGGCATTCAATCCCAGATGTATCACTCATTAGCTATGTGTCCTCAAACAAGTTCTGCAACTTCTCTGTGCCTCAGTTTTCCATTCTATAAAATGGGTACACTAAGGTTGTCATTTGCTGCTCATGGCAACCCATGTGTACAGTAGAACTGCTCCATAGGGTTTTCAAGGCTGTGATCTTTTGGAAGAAAGATCGCCAGGCATTTCTTCCATGGTGCTGCTGGGTGAATTTAAACCTCCAGCCTTTTGGGTGGTAGTCAAGTGCTTAACTGTTTTCACCACCCAGAAACTCCAGATATACTACGAGTTCCTCCCTTATGGTGTTGGTCAGAGAATGAAATGACTTACATGTAAAGCACTTAAATAGGCCCCGGTGTGGACTGAGTGCCTAGTATTATGTCTATGAGAATTTGCCCAGTATAAATCGCAGTTAATTTGCTCCCATCTCGAATGTTCTGTTTGAAGCTAATCATCATTTTTTCGAATGATTTTTAGCCGAGTATCGAAACTCTGTATATCACAACCTATTATCCACAGTCCTTTCCAGCTCTGATATTCTGTGAGGCTTTAATTCTAGACCATGACTACGTAAACATAATTGCCTTCATTGTTCAGGACATAGACCTCGGTTTTGGTAATTGCAGCCCTCTGCCCATGAGTTTGCAAAGGCACTGAGCCTAACATTAGTTTGTTACCTGCCCAACTGAGCCTTGCTGATTCTTGCACAGGAATCTTGGGAAGCCAACCAAGTTTAAGATAAAGAGCTGACCTGTTTCACCGACTCATGCTTCAGCATCACAGGGCAAGCCGGAGACATCATCTGTAGATGACCTGCCTGTCTCAGCACAGACGGATGGTGCAATTGAGTAGTGAACTTGCTGATAGCTAAACTCACCTGTGTATTTTATGGGCTATTAAGTGTCCTTAGGACACTTTCATTTCACTACAACAAACCAGAAAAAGGCTGTAAGATGTTCAAGTAGGAACAAGAAATGAGGTTATCAGAGAGCCGTAAGAGGTTCCCTGATTTCAAAATTTAAAAGAAGAGTCATCTTGCACTAATAACGAATGACACCTCCGAGAAAGGCAAGCAGGCATATTTCCAGGGAAGGCTTTCATGCTGGGATCATTTTGTCTGAGCGGAAAGCAATTTGCTGCAGGCCTTTTAATGAACAGCCAGTACTTGGCCCTCTGCTTCTGTATATGTCTCTGTTTTCTCTAACTCTAAAGCAAAAGAGTAGTATTTATCAGGTTATGACTTCACGCTAATTTTGTGGAAGATTAATACATTCGGACTCATTACCCAATTGAAGAGGACAGTGATAGTGAGAGATGGCATTTTAGCAAGTGTTTGTAAGTATCAAGAGTGCTGTTACAGGAACTTTATAGGTAGTGTGACCAACGTGTCCAGGTTTGCCCAGGACATTCTCAGATTCAGTATGAAAGCCCCATATATGGGGACCCCCCCCCCCCCAGTCCTGGGCAAACAGGATGTTTGGTTCCTCTATTTAAAAGTATGATTTCATTTCTTTATCAATCTCCTTCCTCCCCAGTGAAGCACTATTATTCTCTTTTTCAGCTAAAGGAACTGAGGCACAGAGATGTTAAGTAACTTTCTGCAGGTCACACAGCTACTGACAGTTCCTCAAAGTGGCTGAATGGGAACTCAAACCCATGCATTACATCTACTCTATCAAGTTCTACCTGGGTTTAACTACTGAAATAAACGCGTAAGGAATCAAACCAGACCCTATTCATCAAAATGAACAGGGGATAAAATTATTAATTGCATAGTGAGTGTTCTAAGGGGTATTTTGGGCAAACAGAGTCATTGGTCCCAGGAGCTTTCAAAGCAGATAATTTCTGGATCCAAATGCGTTCATTATGTTTACAGGATGTGAAGTTTACATTTAGGAATGACATCAGATATCGGGAGTTTCCTCTGTGAGGAGTTCATAGCCTTCAGTTGTCGTATGCACAATATTTAACTCCCTTATAGGAAATGTCTCTCTCAGCTCTCAACTTATTTACCACTCTTTCGTACTTCTCATATACAAAAACCCTCAAGACTATTTGGTCAGACCTAAACAGATGAGGCATAGGCATGCTTTCTTGCAACCTGGGCCAATGGAAACAAAATAAGATGAGACAGGCCAGTGACTTATTAGCTACCTCTTGTTCTTGGGGCCTTTGCCATGGTTCTGATTATGGACATCCTCATAATATATTTACCCTGGAATGTAGGATCAGCAATTTCTGCTAAATCTATAACAAAGGCTAGACTTCTTGAAACAGCTGGAAAAAGGGAACTCTATGATTTTTAATGTCAACATGATGAACAGTTAAGTTATTCTGTCCCCTAGAATGTCCATAAGCCTATATCAGTAACACGATTCATAAGTAAACCTCAAGTGTTGTCCAATATTGTGCAAAGAATTAAAACCAGTTCAGGGGAGTAAGAGAAAATAAACAGTTTCAGCTGCTGAGTTAAGCAAGTAGTCATCATCAGTGCCCCATTAATTGATTCAGCCTTTGTTTGCTTGATTTTATGTAGAGGACCTGGATTAAGGTTTATGAAAACCAAAAAAACTAAACCTGTTGCTGTTGAGTCTATTCTGACTCATAGCGACTCTAGGACAGAGTAGAACTGCCCCGTAGGGTTTCCAAGGAGTGGCGGGTGGATTCGAACTGCTGACCTTTTGGTTAGCAGCTGTAGAAATGTGATGAACTTGGGAGAAATATGTATCGGTTCTAGCCTTCTCAAGTAGCTCAAACCAGGAGTTTTATATTAAACAGAAGAAATTTAGATAAAGTCAGGGTTCTTAATTAGGGTTCCAAGGAACCCCGAAAATTATACGCAACATTCTGAAAGTATGCTCCAATGCCTGTTTCTCTGGCAGAAGTTTATATGGCCTGAAACTGGTTTCATAAATTTTAATGGGTTCTTGGTATACAGCAACTCAATGCATATAATCTTGCTATTAATGAGTTTATAGAGTGGAGAAAATCTGCATATTCATTGAGTTTACCCTGCAAACTCTGAATCCCTACTGCTTCCCCTCCTTACTAAGACAGAAGCCACAGGGACGGCGACAGCTGTTTCAGGGTCACCAAATTGAGCTAATCTCAAATGTTCTTTTAACCCATTTGGAAGGTATGTTTTTGTGTGTAGCATTTGCTTTTCAACCCTTTTTTCTGGAGTGTTTCTACTCCACTTAGGAAAAAAAGAAAGAAAGAAGATCAAAACAAAAACAGAAACGCCTTTGGACTTAAGGATTCCAAAGGAAGGAGATACCGCTGGGCTGCATTTTAGACAGGGAAGTGCTCTGTATCTCCAGTTTGGCACAGTCTGGTGAAAATTGTTGAACTGCAGCATTTCAGTTCTGGTGCCAGCCCTGTGGCCAGATGCCAGGATTGCTATTTGGCAGCAAGCAGCCAGACAAGCAGCTGGTTATTGCAGCAGATCCGAGCAGCGTGCTCGGGGCCACGTCTCTGGAGCCAGATCCTCCAACCCTGTTAGCAACCTGAACTCCTGAGGCTTTCTCTGGCTCTGTTCCCTTCCTGCCTCGTTGTGGGCTTTACCCTGGCAAGGGTGGTCTCCAGCAGGTTGTCCTGCCTGGGTCCTGAGCTCTGGCATCTGGCTGGAGTAGGATGCTTATGGATCACCTAAAGCTGAAAGAACACTTGGCAGCTGTGATTGACTCTGTAGGGGCACTGGCCAGAGCATGCTTTCACAAGAGGCTGGCTGGAAGCAGGCAAAATCAATATGAGCTGCCCGCACTTCCTTCTAGCCAGGGGTGAAGAAGTGACAGCCTGCTGGCGTCTGCCTTTGGCCCTGCTGGCATCTATTTCATGCTGTTCTTTGTGAAGACTACTAAGACTGAGGGACCTGGTGAGCAAACTTGTCAAGAGAAAATGAGCAAGAAGAGGTGAGGGACGAGAAACTGGCCCACGGGATATTGCCCCAGTCAACGAGTGTAATGACATCAGCAGTGGGTGAGCCGGGTCTCCTTAAATTTTCTCTGTGTTTCAGAAGGGCAGAGAATTCCTTCCCTGGGTACTTTAACTCTCTTTTTCAGCCAGAACTTCAGCACCTTGAGAATCGTTTGGTGTTAGGCTTTTGGAAGGGAGAGAATACAGCTTCTCAGGAGGCCCGGTCTCCCTGTAGGTGTTCCTCTCCTGGGGTCTGGCACCATCTGCAAGTTTGCCACAGCTGCTGATGAATTTAAACTGATTTAGCAGGAGTCAGACATAACCTATTTGGAAAGCCCCTCGTCCCTCTTCTTTTGTTGGGGTGGGAGTGAGGAGAAAGGACTCTGGCAAGATTATTTTCCCACTGTTCTCTAACAGACACCATAATACACTTTTTAGCACTGTGTCCCTCCCTCCATGCTGACTCCTGGAACTTAGAAAGCTATTGAGAATGGTTCAAAATGAAGCTTGACTATTTGAACATAGCCGTTGGGTAATTCTCAGCATCTTTCAAAGGATGCCTGTAATTTCTCCCGGGGAAAGTTGAAGTATATTACAATGGTGGATCTATTAAAAATACTGGCACGGAAGAACAAGGACTGCATTATGTTTAATTGCTGGGATTCCTGCTTCACCACATAGGACAAGCACCAACAGGACGCTTTCTATGAAATATGTCTTTTATTCTTAATACTTGATCGCTTTCTGGAACTAGGCATTGTTTATCAATGTTGATGAAATAAATAGAATGCGACTATAGTTCCACTGTCAGGCTGCAGCTATGACATCTTTTCCTTTTTCTGATAAAGCGCACCACTGACTTTTTTTTTTTTTTACTTTTTTGGTCATTTATCCAAGAAACATTATTGTTGTAACCTACCATGTATAATAATAGGGCTGTGTGAGTCACAGACAAAGCAGATTTGCATAAATATGACGTCAGGTAAAAATCTGGTGTGCATTTACATAAGCAGTGTTTCATTTAAAACAATTGTACAATATTAAGCCTGAGTCTTTTTCCGATTTTCAAGGATGCAGTTCAATTGTTAAAATAGCACATTGGCATTTTTCTTCACTAAGTCATAGTTGGGTATTTTGTGTTCTGGCTTTCTTGCATCCCATCTCTTTTCATAGTCTACCTGCTGAACTCCTATCCGTACCTAAGCAACCAACTCAAATATATTGCACCATGCACTACCCGTTCCTTCTCCAGTAGGGGCAGAATCATTTGCCTATGCATGTATGTTCCCAGTCCACTTTATCTGTACCTCGGTTATCACACTTAACCACCCTGTGTCCTAGTTCATTTCTACCCATTTGTATCTTCTGCTAGACCATGAGTACTCTGCAGGCAGGAACATACATTCGTATGAATTTTAATCTCAGTGAAAGCGAATTTTTATAACCATTTGTTGCAAGAGCTGTCTAGTTTCCAAATATACAGATATTATGTATTACTGATATTTTAATACGATAGTTGCCATTTTGAGCGTGTGGCGGAGTATAGAATTAGAAAGCTTACCTCTGAAAGAAATAAAACAAGTTGTAGGGAGATATGGAGGAAAGTCGGGTTTTGTAAAAATAGTATTAGGGCGTTTTCACTGGAGGTAATTTTAAAGTTATATGACATCCAAAGTATTCTTTATCTTGAGTGCTTAATTCAAGGGGAAAAAAAAGAATAAGACAATCTTAAAACGTTTTTTTTTTTCCTGAAGATACTACACTCCCTATAGTTTCCTCTATTATAGAAATTAATAAAATATTCTACAAAAAATATAGAACGCATAAAGTCACATCATGAGCACCAATATGTGCACAATAGATTTACAGTAGCAGCAATGAGCTTGCCTGAGAATAGAATATAGATATCCATGTATTATTGATGATAATTCACTCTGGGGAACTTCCCTCCATAATTTATCCAATGCAGTATGTATCACTGGATATATTTTATGTATCTTTTTATTCATCCTATGTGGGATAATGAACAGTACCAGAAGAGTGTATTCATTAAGACTCATAGGAAAGTAATGACCATTTTCACACTTAATGATTTTTTCTAAAAGAAAAAAAAAAAAAAAAACCAGGGTATTATACTTCCAAGGCATCATTCAAATACGTGTGCATGCACAAGAATTTGAGGCAACTCAAAAAGGCAACTACTTCATCTTTAAGTAAATATGTTCAATTATAGAATCGAGTGTGTGTGGAAGATGATATAAGAAGCACTTGGCAAGAGGCATTAAGTCCTGCCCTAGCCCTGATAAGACAGGGATAAAGGGAGGCATAGCCCACAAATAACTTTCATGCAATGGTGATGGACAAAAATACCATGATGAAGATGTGCTCAGCGCGGGAAGACCGGGAAAGTATCTTTTGAGATGGCCCTTGTAAGACAGGTTGCGTTATGATGAGACAGAAGGAAATGTAACGAATGGCACAGCATACTGCATATTGAAAGTCAGACTTTAGCCCAGTCACAATTCAGCCATTGAATCCTGCGTGTGGAACATATGGCATGAGTTGGCAAAGAGTTGGGTTTGACTCACTGAAACCATTTATCTGAAAGACATCCTCGACTACTCCCTCTTTCTCCACTTCCTATCATGTCTGTCTCCTGGATTTCTCCTGCGTTTGTTCATCCTCTGCTCTTCAATCTCCCAACCACTGCCTTCATCCAGGTCCCTGCTTTCTCTTACTGCAAAGGTTGCTTGACTGTTCACCTTGCCTTAATAAAGGCCTTTCAATGTCTTCTCCACGTTGCAACCAGAGCCAGCTTCGAGTAATATCAACCAGATAATGCCATTTCTAAGCCCAGAGCCCTTAAAGGTTTCCCACAGTCTTTTCATGTTGTAAAGGCCACCCAAGATCTGATAAGCTCTCCGCTTTCTTCTCAAACACATCTCTTACCGCTTCTTAGCTTGAGCTGTTTCAACATTAATAAACTTGTCTTGAGGCCCTGTGGATGCCAGGTTGTCTTTTATGTCCAGGTATTTGTGCATGCTTTTTCCTTTGCCTGGAACACCCTCCCCTCCCCACAACCTAGGTAATTCAACCTCACCTCTTTAGGTGTCAATTTACATGCCAGTTTCTCTAGGAAGCCCTTCCTGACTCCTCCTAGATTAGATCAGATGTCCTTCTGAATTTCTCACAGTAGCACTGAGCGCTTAGTCTGAATTGAACTGATCCACAGTTGAATTGTTGGCCTCCCTTCCAAATAGACTATAAGCTCCTGGAAGACAAGGACTACAACTTATTTACTAATGTATATTTCCCAGTATAACTGAAACTGGCACGATTGGAACATAGGCTAGTCAAGAGTTTTGGTGGCAGGATAGTGCTAAAATTAGAGATAAACATTATTTATCTGTATATTACATATCTACACACACACACACACACACACACATAAACATACATTTATGGTTAATTATTGAAGTAACATAGAAATTGCATAAAAGACCTATAAAGTCTTGACAAGACAAATGGAAGAGCTACCATTTAAATTGTTTTACAAAATATACGGGCTGTTGTATTGCAAATTGCCTGTCTTTGTAGAGAAATTGGATGGAAGGAGGTTAAGCAGGATGAATGTTATCAACAAGCTCTCTTCTAAGCATCATATATAACTTTTCATTAACATTTAGGGCTATGTCTACTTTTATTCAAATTACAAAAATTTTTTCTTTGTAACTAATTTTTTTTTTTTTTCAATTATATCAAGGTATGAGCGGGAGCCTGGATGGCACAATGAACAATGGAACAACTATCAGGACATTTCATTTTGATTTTGTTACAGTGGGCAAGTTGTTTTAACTCTCTTGGCCTCGAGCTTCTCCTTTGCCCAAGAACTATTGGGATGTGACAGTCAGAACCTGCAATGCATTTTTTTTTTCCCTCAGACAAATGTACTATTGACACTCTATTATGTGCACGGCACTTTGCAAGTTCCATTAATTAACTAACACACATCATCATTTCTTATAATTGTCTTTAGGAAGTAAGTTGACATAGTTTAGTTTTCTTAGTTTAAGACTGTGAACCACCCCCTTCCCACACACACACCCAATCGTTTTATAGTCCAGTAGCTGGTATCATGCAGTAATAGTGTTTAGTGAGGAGGGCACCTCGTTAGTAACGTCGTTAGGCACAGCTTGACTAGAATTTTAAAACTCCATTTATATGTGTGCATCTGTATCTATCTATCTGTCTATCATCTATCTATATGTATGGAGCCCTGGAGGCTTAGTGGTTAAGAGCTACAGCTGCTAACCAAAAGGCTGGCAGTTTGAATCCACCAGCTGCTCCATGGAAACCCTATGGAGCAGGTCTACTCCATCATATAGGGTCACTATGAGTTGGAATCAACTCAACAGCAACAGGTTAGGGTTTTCTGCATATACGTGTGTGTGTGTGTGTGTGTGTGTGTGTGTGTGTGTGTGTGTGTATAGTCTCACTGCCAGCTGAACAATCAGACAAGACTATAACATTCATCTAAAAAAATTGAAGTATTGGCTCTCTACCTGTTTAGATTGCCATGACAACCAATTATAGTCTTCTTATAAACTGTCCTCTGCTTCATGGCGTAGGTGTTTATCATAATGAAAATATCACTCATTTGGGATTTCAGTTATTTAGCAAACTCTTACTAATGACCAGCTAAGCGACATTTAAGTTTCTGCGATACGTTCTGGGAATAAAGAATGATTATAGCAAAGACCCAACCCAAGAGGACCTTCGAGATGAAAGGAAGAGGAAGGGAAGGAAATAATCACAGCACTGTGCTAAGTGCCTGATTTCTAACTTAAAACATTTCTGCATTAGGTGCATGACTTTAATAGAGGCCCTTTGGAAAAATTTGATTGAAAGCTTAGATCAAAAATAAGCTAATGTGAGGCAAGAATCCAGAATTGAGAGAATCATAGACTCATGGGGTTAGAAAGGCACTAAAGGGCGTTTAGTCAAAACCATTTTCTCAAGATTGAATTCCATCTAAAACCAAAGTGTGGAGTGGCCTGCTGGCTTAGCTTGAACACTTCTAATAATGATATATTCCTCACCTCCTGATACATTTCATGTCATCGTTGATCATCTCTCATTGTTTATGAGGTTTTTTTCTTGTAGTGAATCTAAATCTATCTTGCTGTTCAGAGCAAAGCTAATTCCAGTTCAGCATGGCAGCCTTGCAAACATATCAAGTTAATTGTCAGTGCCCTTAGATCTTTTCTTCAGGCTAAATAAAATCAATACACCATTGGTAGAAGCCCATTTGCCATCCCAAACACTCATTTCTGAATACACCCAGTTGTGTTTTTTCAGTGTGCCGGTTGCCGTCTGTGAGTGGTGAGATCAGACCATTAAGAATTAGAATAAAATACAAAATGTCTAAGTGTCTTACGCTAAGTGAGCATAGTATTGTTTCATTAAATGTCTGTTTCAGGTATGTGCGTGCATGTCTGTCTGTGTGTATTCCTGTGTGTATGTTTGTGTGTATATTGACTCCCAAGGTAAAATTTACTTCTTAATGTGGGTCACAATAAATATTATAAAATACAGTACCGTTGAGATATCCCCACAGGAGACCTCACATCCCTAATCAGCGGTCCTTGATCTTCAGCGTGCATAAATATCACCTGAAGAATTTGTTTTAAAAAATAGATTGTTTTGTCTCAAGCTCTCCCTAGAGTCTGATTCAACGTGTCTAATGTGAGGTACAGGAATTGCATTTTAACAAGCCCCCAGGTGGTGCTGCTGCTGGTCTGTGAAGCCCCTTCTGAGCACCACTGCCCTAAATGACACTTGAGCAGCTACATAAGAACGGAGTGACAGCATGGGTGGCCAGCTGTATAGTAAATGCTTAGTGGTGCCTATTTTAGATTGTGATTCTTAATTTCGTCTTAAGAAACTAAAATGCAAAATCAACTAAATACAAATAGAAGTTGAATGACGTCTCCTGACATCTCACTTTGGAGACAGATAAATACTTGAGAATAGTGCTTTAAGGGGGAGAGCAGGGTTAGCGATAGACACGCAAGAAGGACTCAAAGGCAACAGTGCTTGATTCCCAGGAGTTAACTCTTTTATATTTGTTGACCTCAGAGAGTTTAACCTATCTCACTTTCCCCATATATGTTCCCTTAACTGTCCTTAATTTGTTTTGGGGAGACCTTATACTCATTTGTCTCAGTTTTCCTTTAGGGTCTCACCATCAGTGAGATCTAAATCCTTCAGTCTTAAAGTTGGTTTTCCTAAACAGAAAACTTAGATGCAAACGAGTTCCAAAATTATGCATCCTTTTTGTCACTTTCCAACTTGACACTTCCAGTCCTAAGCAGATGCCCTGTCTTGATTTTTTCATGCTTTGTTTGTTTGTTTGTTTTTAACGTCTTTGACATTCCATTTTCTCCTCTTTGTTCCTTTCTTGCACCCTTAGTTCTATCTTGGAATCATCCAAAGGTTTCTTTTGAGAACACTTGCACTGCTTACCATCTTGAGGGATTTCCCCACCCTCTAAAGCTGTCTTCCCTTTCAGAGACTCATGCCTTGGCATCAAGCGCATTCTTTATCTTCTTCCCATCTCTCTTGCTGGAACCCAGATGCTCACCTTACTTGACTTTACCTTTCCAAGTCTCCATGACCCCTTCCTGTGCCATTGGCCTCTCCGGGACTCTTACTGTGCAGACAGCAAGGACAATGACAACACCAAAATGACATCTCTAGTTTCACACAATTTCAAACACTATTCACAAACTGTAACAATTACAGAAAGAAGCTTTGATATACCTGATTGGAAAGGTGCACATTTTGGTAAAACTGTAACATTGTAGAGGACTGAGTGCCTGAAATATGGGTATAAGACTGTTGTTGTTGTTAAGAGCCGTGGAGCCGATTCTGACTCATAGCGACCCTATAAGACAGAGTAGAACTGCCCCATAGGCATAGATTCATAGTGGTTTTCTACTCTTGGAGATTTTTTTTTGTAAACCTTTAATATTTTGGGGTCTAGTGAAAGGAAGTGTGAATGTGGAAAGGAAGTCTAATCTTTTGGGTTAAAATCTGATACTTATTAGCCTTGTAACTTTGAGCAAGTTACTTGATTTCCTGAATCTCTTTCTTTAAGTAGGGTAATAATACATCATGAGACTGAGCAATTCAAGTGCATGATAAAATATAAAGAACTACACTTATGGGCTGTTCTGGCCTAATTGCCACTGTTAATCTGATTCCTGATTAACAATTACGGCTTTATTTGTTAGGCTAAATGGCAGTCTCTACAGACTCTTCCTCAATGGTGTGAATATCAGCTTCAGGTGGCATGCCTCCTTTTATGAGTCTGCCTTCCATCTCTGCCATTTTTTCATTTCATTTTGTTGTCAATGCCAGATATTTAATAACAAATCACTGGCTTTCTTGCCTGTATACTGTTTTATATCGCCTTCTAATTGGGTTGCATATCATATTCTCACTTACGTTGTCCATTTAGTAAGCTTTCTGGACAGTGTAGGCTAAATTGTTGACAGCTATCTGGCCTCAGGCTTAGAGCTGATCCAGCTCAGTTTTCTTGGTCACTTCTTACATGCCTTGTGGCTCCTAATTCAGGGATAATGCCACTCTCTCTGCTTTTCCCAGTGCTACGTAGCCCTTAGGATTATTACACCACTGACATTACCCCTGCTCCTCCTCCTTTGGCATTAGCAATAAAGAGATTTTTGATGCTCTGCCAAAATACATATTCATAGATTGCTACTGTAGCTAGGTTGTTGAAAATGATAACTGCATGAACTAGGAGGTTGGATTTTGCCAATTACAGGGCTTTATGTATTGCTTTTGGCTTAGAAACACAAAATGACTTAATGAAACTAAGGCTTGAAGTGCAAAATTAAACTTTTCAGAAAAACAAATTTTTTTTTTTTAGATACACACCTCATACAGTCTAAGACTTTTGTTTGCTGTGTATTATGTGACTCGTGCTGTGGTAAGCATTGGGAATAGAGGGGGCAACTGTATATAGTGCTGTCCTTGTGAATTTTCAAGCCTGATGAAGGCAGATAGATGTGAAACTATGAAAAGTTATGAAGGAAAAGTACAAGGTATTATGAGAGCGTATGCTAAATGAATCTGATTTAAACTAGAGAGAAGCAGAATCTTTAGGGACAGGCTTTCATGTCAAAGTGATATTTAGGCAATACCTATCTCAAACTTATATGTTTGTCTTAGTCATCTAGTGCTGCTATAACAGAAATACCACAAGTGGATGGCTTGAACGAAGAGAAGTTTATTCTTCACAGTTCAGTGAGTCCAGGGGAAGGCTTTCTCTCTCTGTCAGCTCTGGAGGAAGGTCCTTGTCATCAGTCTTTCCTTGGTCTGGGAGCATCTCAGCACAGGAACCTCAGGTTCAAAGGACATGCTCTGCTCCCGACACTGCTTTCTTGGTGGTATGAGGTCCCACTGTCCCTCTGCTCACTTCTCTCTTTTATGTGTCAAAAGAGATTGGCTTAAGACACTGTCTAATCTTGTAGATCTCATCAATATAACTGCCACTAAGCCATCTCATTACATCATAGTGATAGGATTTACAACAATAGGGAAATCACATCAGATGACAAAATGGTAGACAATCATACAATACTGGGAATCATGACCTAGCCAAGTTGACAGATATTTTGGGGGGACACAATTCAATCCATGACACATATTTTATACTTTTATAATAATTTTTATTATTTTATAATAATTACTTTTAGGTAAACATTTAGCTATTATTGGTGCTCAGGTTAAAAACATTAGCACATTTTTCTCTCTCTCTCTCTAGCTATAAAATAAAGCATAGCTTTATTTTTATTTACTTTTCTTAGTATTTTTTTTTTTAGTCTACTTTAGATGAAGGTTTGCAGAGCAAATCAGTTTCTCATTAAATAATTAATTCACATATTGTTTTGTGACATTGGTTACCAACCCCATGACATGTCAACACTCCCCCTTTCTCAACCTTGGGTTCCCCATTACCAGCTTTCCTGTCCCCTCCTACTTTTTTGTCCTTGCCCCTGGGCTGGTATGTCCATTTAGTCTTGTTTTGTTTTATGGGCCTGTCTAATCTTTGGATGGAAACCCTGGTGGCGTAGTGGTTAAGTGCTACGGCTGCTATCTAGAAGGTCAGCAGTTGGAATCCACTAGGCGCTCCTTGGAAACTCTATAGGGCAGTTCTACTCTGTCCCGTAGGGTCTCTATGAGTCAGAATCGACTCGACAGCAAGGGGGCGGGGAGGGGGGAATCTTTGGATGAAGGGTGAGCCTCAGGAACGACTTCAATACTAAGTTAAAAGGGTGTCCAGGAGCCATACTCTCAGGGTTTCTCCAGTCTCTGTCAGACCAGTAAGTCTTGTCTTTTTTTGTTTGTTTGTTTGGTGATAAAACATAATTTTAGATTAGGAAAGAAAAATGAATGGTGTATCTGTCACTTCTCTATAGTCTTGCTCTGCAAGGAAATACCATCTAAATATATGGCTTAGCATATTTACCCCAATAATCTTAGCTTTTGAGATATTGGGGTAAGTGTGTTGAAACTCAGAGCCACTGTGTTGTATGGTTCTCCAGTCATTCTTTGTAGTCAACTTCTTTCTCCTTCCAGACCTAGTGTCTCACCACTGCTCTTCTTTCCAGAAATGCCCAGTCCTCTTAGCACTCTTGCCACAAAAAGATAATTTGCACTCTTAGTTACAAAAAAGATTTCAAGCCCTCTGTCAAAATATAAAAACCCCAAGGCTGTATGCTTGTGGTTAATGAAAACAGTGTGAAAGTAGGAACACTCTTCATTCATAGAGAGTGTTTATGATGCTACTCTCAGTCTTAGCAGCGGCAACACTTAGTCCACAGTAATAAGGACACCTCATTACTTAGAAACCCTCTAAAGTAGGCGTGAGGACCCTGTATTTCTCCCTCCTTTGCTCCCTACCTGTTCCCTAAAATATTCTCTAATCTACACATTAGATGAAGCTATTTTGTGGAACTAAGTTAAACAAAATAAGAAATTACAGTGTTATTCTATTGCCTTATCTATTCTTAGGTGACTATATGTTGCCCTTTCTTATATTCCATATGTTGTTGTTGTTGTTAGGTGCTGTTGAGTAGGTTCTGACTCATAGCGACCCTGTGTACAACAGAATGAAACACTGCCCAGTCCCATACCATCCTCACAATTGTTGCTATGTTTGAGCCCATTGTTGCAGCCACTGTGTCAATTTCATGTCGTCAGGGGTCTTTCTGTTTTTCGCTGACCCTCTACCTTACCAAACATATCCTTCTCCAGGGACTGGTTCCTCCTGATAACATGCCCAAAGTATGTGAAACGAAGTCTCGCCATCCTTGCTTCCAAGGAGCGCTCTGGCTGTACTTCTTCTAAGACAGACTTGTTCATTCTCCTGGCAGTCCATGGTATATTCAGTATTCTTTGCCAGCACCATGATCCAAAGACGTTAATTTTTCTTTGATCTTCCTTATTCATTGTCCAACTTTAATATGAGTATGAGGCAATTGAAAATACCATAGCTTGGACCCCTAGTGGCACAGAGGTTAAGTGTTCTGCTGCTAACCAGAAGTTCAGCAATTCGAATCTACCAGCTGCTCCTTGGAAACCCTATGGGGCAGTTCTACTCTGTCCTATAGGGTCATTATGAGTTGGAATAGACTCAATGGCAATGACTTTGTTTTTTTTTTTACAGGTGTCAGGTGCACCTTAGTCCTCAAAGTAATATATATCAAAGTACAATTCAGAATTTATGGCCAGCTAGGTTCCCTCATTGACCAATGAAACATTTTCGATACAGTACATAATTATGGTTTTTGAGAACTTCAGGATCTACTGTGATCTTGTCTGTTCATGCACACATGTAGCCCCTAAATAACATGTATTAAAAACTCACCACAGTTCAGTACCAAGTCAGCCTGCCACTACCTAGGGCTTTAAGGTTTCTAAAATATTACTGGAAATGTAAGACAATGAAGAAAGTTGTGAGTAAGTCTTTGCTTGTGACCAGTGAGGAAGAGGGGTGAGACCTCTGATGAGCGTGAGAAACAATTTTATGATTTCCGAACCACCATCTAAAGTGGGTGACTGGCCAACTAATGGGTATATGTTTTTTTCAAGATGGTTGAAAGAGATGTTTGCTAAAGACAATAGTGGTCAAGTTGAGAATTGCTCCCCTTTTCTGACCCCCAGCACCCCCAACCTCTCCTTTAAAATATCAAATTTGAGTTTGAAAGGCACCAGATTATCAGTCCGATTAGCCCTTTGAGTGTATTCCGACTCATAGCGACCCTGTAGGACAGGATTGAACTGCCCTGTAGGGTTTCCAAGGAGTGGCTGGTGGATTTGAACTGCTGACCTTTTGATTATGTCGTTCAAATATGTCGTTCAAGCCATGGTTCCTCTCAGCTAAACTAGACACAATTTAAAGTTATGGCCTTGTCTTTTTTTATTTTTCTATATCTTCTATGGCACTAAAACAAAACCAAACCCATTGCCAATGAGTCGATTTCGACTCATAGCCACCCTATAGGACAGAGTAGAACAGCCCCATAGGGTTTCCAAGGAGCAGCTGGTAGATTTGAACTGCTGATCTTCTGGTTAGCAGCCAAGCTCTTAACCACTGTGCCACTTAACAGTGACCAAAGAAATACTTGGCTGATGGATTGAGTTCTTTATGGCTGCCAGGGACCACAAGGCTATTAATGAACTTTATTCTTCAGGAAAAAAAAAAATACCCATTTCCAAGATTCATTTCCAGTGTTACATTCTCTGGGAAGCCTTGGAGACTTGTCTTTCTCCATTCAACCCCGCCTTATCCCTAGCTCTGAGTATAGATTTATCCATGCCTGCCCTTGTTTTCTCATGGTGTCTCATTCTGTGTATGTCAATCACATCAGCTCTGTACCACTAACCCTGTTTTGTACTGACTCCTTTTCATGCCTGTGTTCCTGCATTAGTCAGTAAGTATTCTGGGGACAGAACTCATATCTGATTCATCTCTGCATTCTCAGGACAATGATTGGAATGTAGAAGGTTCCTGATATATAGTTACAAAACACATGAATGAATAGTAAATAATGAACATATCAGTGATAAACACTTTCATTTACCTTTCTAGCTCAATCTTATTTCTCTAAAGGAGAGTGCAGGGTCCACAAAGAAGGAGGACGATAATGTAAGAGATTTTGAAGATAGGGAGTAGAAAGTGTAATTCAGGAAGCTTCTTTCTGCTACGTTCTGAAAATCCATAGAAGTCCCACAAATAAACGACATAAGTGTCGGCAAATGAATTTATTGTTGTTAACCACCAGCTTTTTGGTGTAATACTTGAACGTTAGTAGTTAGTACGTTTTAATGACTGTTTCAAACCTACAGATGTTTATTTAGAGATGGGAACACTACAGCCCTTAAATAATTAACAATAAATAATTAATATGTTCCTCCAGAAAAATGGCTTCTATTATCGCTGACCTATTGGATGGTCTCCATTTATCTTTTTAAAAGGTTTTATGATTTGGATCAAAATAGGGGCTAAACGTGCATTTCCTTTGAAACTTTTTTTTTTTTTTTTTTTTTTGGCGTATCTGGTAAGCCTTCTGAGCCTGGAGACCTTTCAGAAACATATACTTTGTATTTGTAGGTTTGGAAATCTATTTGGTGTAAAAACCTGTTGCCATCTAGTTGATTCCGACTCATAGTGACCCTATAAGATGTAGTAGAACTGCCCCATAAGGTTTCCAAGGAGTGGCTGGTGGATTTGAACTGCCAACCTCTTGGTTAGCAGCCAAGTTCTTAACCACTATGCAACCAGGGTTACAAAACAAAGCTGTTTCACTCTTTAATTGGAATACTTTGTGTAAAGTCTAAAATATGGTGTTTTCAGAAACAGTAAGCATTGCCATTGAGAAGATTTCTGTATCCAAAGCAACTACCCACATCAATGACTTTCAAAAGTCAGCTTTCATTAAGTGTCCTTTGTGCCGTGCGGATTCTGATCTCACTTGAAGGGTATCCTAAATCTACGCGGTGTTATTTTATTCCCTTAAATGCCATCATAATTTGGGTCTGGACATGTTGTGGTGGAATTGACAAGGAGAGAAAGATTTGGTCGTTCTGGCTTGCCCTGGGCCATCGAAACAGCTGTGTAAGCAGCAGGGCCTAGAAACGCGGGGCTCACAACTTTTGGATATGATTGAGGAAGCAGCGTGGCTTCACTGCGGGGCCTGACTCACTCCCTGTAGCTGTTCCTTTGTGGTCATTCTGGAAGTCAAAATTCAGTATGAATGCCTCGTGAGAAATGCTTTTAATGAAGTATAAAAATCAGCCGTCTGAAGAGAAGGCCATTTCTGATAGTTATTGTACTCATTTCTGCACACTGATGCCAGTTAGGGACTGTGGATAGGGGACAAGTAGGAGACACACCATACTGCAGCCACAGCTGAATTGTGGCAACTGACAAAGCAGATACTTGGAAGCTGGTGGTTTCTCTCTGAAAAGCAGAGCTCAGCCTCATGTACTCTTCACACTCCCTTTCAAGTGCTGTCCCCATGAACCCTCCAAAATGCTTTAATGCTTTAATTTGAAATCGTCAATCTGCATTCAGGGGCCTTAGAAATTGTCTTTTTTTGGGAGGAGTGGGGTGAAGGTTCTTTTTGGATGACGAAAATTTTAAGACTTTTCTTTCTTTAGATTATGCATTTGCATAGCTTTTGGATTCTTTTGAAACGAATTTGCTCCTAATGAAACATCTGAAAACGTGAACAAACAGTGAATAAGCAGAGCTCTCCAGAATAATGATGCTATTGTTAAGTGAGTGAATACTCAGGAGATTAATATCATGGTGTACTGGCATGTTGGTTGATTCCAGCCATAATTTAACCGTACAACCTACTTAAGAAAGTAGGAGGCTGAGCGGCATGTCAGATACAAGGCGTACACACATAAAGCTCAACACAATAACAAATTAAGCACTGTTGATATACAGACATGGTTGGGCTTAGTTTTTTCTTAATCTGTGATTTAGGAATAATTACACTGTAATTTTAACTCTGTCTGCAGTTTGAATGCTTGCTTAATTGTTTTATTACCATTGTATTTACTGATACTAATACGGGGTGCCAGCGAAATTTGGCTCTGTGTCCCTAAGTTGTTATTTACATAAGGCTGGCATTGATTTAGACTTGATAACCCATATCCAGTTTCCACTAGATTACTCTAAAATTGTCTGACCAAAGGCTATGAGTAACTTTTAGGCCAAGTAAAAACGTATAATTAAATTTGTGATGAGTTCTCACATTTTTTGAAGCTAGCTTTATTTTCCTTGCATAGATTAGAGAATTCCTCAAATGAGACCAAAATATCTTTTGCTCAAATTTTGGCATACCATGAGGGGTCCACGTGTATTAGCTGTGGTACTATGGGAACATGTCAGCTGAAAAGCTGTACAGAATCTTGCAAATGGAGAAGAAAAGAACAGTCTCGCATAAAGTTCAAATCTACCTTACACCCACTTCAGCATTGGCAAATGTAGAGTTTTACTAACAAGAAAAGTTATTTCGACTCTGAATACAAAATGAATTTGTTCAGGTCCCTAATTTCAACAAAATTGCTTGGAATTACATGACTTTTGTTTGTGTGTCCTAAAATGGTGTGTATCTGAAAGTCATGTGCCTCTGAAAGCCTTGGGGATCTTGTTAGAACGCAGGTTCTGATTAAGGAGGTCTGGGGCAGGGTCTTAGTTTTACATTTTGGAGAAAATCAAGGTGATGCTGCTACTGTGGTTCCATGGACCACACTTTGAGTAGCAAGGTCATAAAACATAAGAATTAAAAACGTGGCATGTTTTGTAGGTAAAAGTACGTATTCTTAGACTTTCCAAAAATATGTACAGGTATGCTAATATATGCTAATATTAGGAGTCTCTGGGCGCCACAAAGGAGCCCTGGTGGCACAGTGGTTAAGAGCTCGGCTGCTAACCAAAACGTCAGGAGTTCAAATCTACCAGTCGCTCCTTGGAAGCCTTATGAGGCAGTTCTACTCTGTCCTATAGGGGCACTGTGAGTGGGAATCAACTCGACAGCAACGGGTTTTGGGTGCCACAAAACATTGAGTGCTTGGCTACTAACTGAAAAGATGATGCTTCAGATCCACCCAGAGATGCCATGAAAGAAAGGCCTGGTGATCTACTTCTGAAAGGTCACAGCCATTGAAAACCCTATGTGCAGTTCTGCTCTGAAACAGGTGGTGTCGCCATAAGTGGGAATTAACAGCAACTGGTTGCTTTTTTGTTGTTGTTATTGTTTATGATACTATTAACTTGAAACATTGAGGGCCTATTAGGACTTTTTTCAGGGTGGAGGACTAAATAATGGTTAACCTTTGCTTATTTAATCTTTTGAGGAATGCTGTTGATAACTTAAGCTGTATTTTTTCTCTACGTCTGTGTGTAATACAGAAATATTTATGACAGTGGATGTGACTTCAAGGTTCTGAGAGACCCAGTAAAACTGGGTTGCTTTTGTTGATTTTATGCTTTTCACATGAACTTAAGAGTCTGCCAGCAGTCTTCATGCTAAATTGTTGATCTTCTCGAAATTTTACCTCCTAAGGAAAGGAAGGACATACCAGAAGATCTGCATGTCCTCTGACTCATGTGGAGGCAGATCTTCCAGAAGGCTTGTAGCTTGAGGGAACTTACGCTTGTTTAGATAACCGTGCACAGTACGCATATGTTATCTCTCCGGAAGGGCTTAGCTTTTTATGTAGCCATTATCCTTGGAAAAAGCATCTTGTAGAGTTAAGGTAATCTGGAATAAGTTAAGTGGGTGATCCTGAGTACTTGGTGGACTACAGTAACTTGTAAGAGTTTGGCTTTTAGGCTTTCCAGTACAGAAAGTACTGCAATATCTTAAGTACTATATGGGAAATAACTTCAACTAAGATGAACATTGATCTCAACTCTTAAGTTTGTCTCTGTGGTAACACCAGCAAAACATGGTTTTACTTTTCCTGTCAATGCCTATTATTTGAATTAAGTTAGTGCCCTTTAAATAGTTTCTCTGATAGGAAATCAGTTTTCTAAACTAAAGGAGTATTCTCTACACCTAATGTAAACTGTGTCAGCCTCTTGTAGAGACAGAACCTTCTAAGGTAAGTGTTTGGAAACATGGCTGCTCTCTAGATAATGTCACTTGAGGTTGCTATCTTTGCCTGTATTGTACCCAAAGACACACATACACACACACACACAAAGACTCAAGATTCCGCTTTAAAGTATGGTGAGTTATAGAAAGATGATGGGACATGAATCACAAACTATACCCTTTCTAAAAATCAGACCGTATATTTGAACTAGTTCATAACTCAATAAAGTGATAGTTCAACTTTCTCATAAATAGCAGGAATACCTGGAGACTCTGTCTAATTCAGATTTGTCCATCAAATTTCATCACTCCACTGTTTATTAATTTGTAAAATCTAAAAATGTTACTCACAAAGATAACATTTTTATAACAGCTTTATTGACATATAATTCACATACCATATAATTTACTCATCTAAAGTGTACAATCCAATTTTTTTAGTATTATTTACAGAGTTATGCGATCACCACAATCAATTTTAGAACATGTTTCATCACCCCAAAAGGAAAAGGAAGTCTCAGAAGTACTATTTTCACTTGCTGGAATTATTTTATATCATAGGACCTTAGTTGTTGGTGGGTTTTTTGTTTTTTTCCTCCTCATTGTCCTCCAATATGGTTAAAAGGTCCCTGGGTGGCACAAACTGCGCTAGACTACTATTCAAAATGTTGACAGTTCGAACTCACCAGCTGTACCATGGAAGAAAGTTCTGGTGGTTTGTTTCTGTAAAAGACTGCAGCCAAGAAAACCCTATGGAGCAGTTCTACTCTATAACACATGGGGTCGCCATGAAATGGAAAAAATTGGAATTGGCTGGACGGCAATCTTGTTGTCATTTTTTAATGGCTAAAAGTCTTTACATAATAAAAACTGATGTGTTGGCTGAACAGCTTGTTCTCATCTCTAATTTTATTTTTGTTTTTATATTTGTTTTTTTAATCTGTGATAAATGGTTCTAAATTAAGGTTTGTAAGGGAGATTAAAAATAACAGAGTAAAAATTTTCTGGGTGAATATGGATGGGAAGAATTTTTGCCACTCCATGTCCCTGTGGTTTCTCTTTCCCAGAAAGCGTTGTCAGGTATATTGTTGCTGTCACTAACAGGATTATTTTCTAAATATTTTTGTTAAAATACCACTATGGAGAAAAATACAGTCATCCTAAGTGTACAGGTGGATGTATGCTCACAAACTGGGCACATTCATGTAACCAGCATCCAAATCATGACACAGAACATGACCAGCACCACCCAACCCCCCTCCTTCCCTTTCTAGTTTCTACCCACCTTAATTTAAAGAGTAACCACTATTCTGACTTATAATACATGAATTAATTTATACAAATAAAATCATATAGTAAGTACTATTATCTTTCTGGTGTCTTTTGCTCAACACTGAATTCATCCACGTTGTTGCATGTAGCTAGAGTTTGTTGCTCTTAGCATATAATGGTATTCCATTGTTTAAATAAGCTCAATAAATGTATCCATTCCATTATCGGTGAGTTTTCAAGCAGTGTCCAGTTTTAGGCTGCCGATGAACATTCTTATATTTATAAACAATGCTTTTAATGCAAGGCATTAATAAAAAGAAAAAGGAATACAACTTCCCTAATAGTTTTACATGGTGTAGTTTATACAGAAGAAAAAAAAATCAAGTTTGAGATTTTTTCTAAACTATTTACATAGGATTAACATGTTTATCATTGTCTATTCAGTAATTTTTATTGAGCACCTACTATGTGCTGGGTCCTGTATAGTTGCTGGGTGACAGGAATTAGGAAGACACAGTTTCTGTTCCTGGGAGCCCCTGGAAATAAGCCTGCGCTTACTTAACATCCATAGGGAAGAATGCTATGATCGAGATAGAGTAGGCATCCTGAGAAAGAACGAGAAACTCCTAACTCAGCTAAAAGAAAGATGGTGATGAAGTCTTTCTAGAGACAATTGAACCAATATTAGGCACAGGAAGTTTCAGATGGAGGCAGGAAGAAGAGAAGAAAATTCTTGTACAATGGCATTGAACTATAGCAGGGAACATTCTGGAAACTTCTAATAATCAAGTTTGGTTGGATATGGTAGCTCTCATTGGGGAGTGATTGGAATAGACACGAGAAAGAGACACGGAGCTTAGTATCTCCCCTGAAAAAGAAATCATATAAAGCATTTTGTAGGGTCAAAAGCACATTAACCATAAAAATATTGATGGATTTTGTACTGATATGATACTCTAACCCAGGAGAGCGGTGTTATACTTATGATAATGAGAATTTAATTATGGTGTTAATAGTGTCTATAATGGACTCTTAAGGCACAAGCAAATATATAAAATAAGAATAATTAATCGACAACAATGCACTTGTCAGTAATTTATTAGGTTTAGTAAGTTTGTCCTTATTTGCACTGCAGTCAAGAACAGCGGGTCTTATCTTTCCTGGAGAAATATTAGAATATCATCAAATGTTCACTATGTCTTTACTAGGTATAAATACTCTTTTCACTTTGAGTCTGTATAAATCATGAAGCTTCTCCTTAAGTATCGTGGGACATGATCAGTGCTTAAATTCGAGTTTCATAGTCATATGTGTTACAAGAAAGTATGGAAACAGGGCTTTGGGTTGTGAGAGTGCAGATATTATGTCATACTGAGCATCATACAGGGCCTTATGGTAGAAGTTGTTAAGTGCCATCCAGTAAGTTCCAACTCATAGAGACCCTGTGTACAACAGAACGAAACACTGCCCAGTCCTGTGCCATCCTCATAATTGTTCTTATGTTTGAGTCCATTGTTGCAGCCACTGTGTCAGTCCATCTCATTGAGGGTCTTCCTCTTTTTCACCGACCCTCTACTTTACCAAGCATGATGTCCTTCTCCAGGGACTGGTCCCGCTTGATTACATGTCCAAGGTACGTGAGATGAAGGCTCGCCATCCTCGCTTCTAAGGAGCATTCTGGCTGGACTTCTTCCAAGACAAATTTGTTCATTCTTCTGGCAGTTCCTGGTATATTCAATATTCTTTGTCAACACCATAATTCAAAGGCATCAGTTCTTCTTCAGCCTTCCTTATTCATTGTCCAGGTTTTGCATGCATATGAGGTGATTGAAAATACCATGGCTTGGGTCAGGCACACATTAGTCCTCAAAGTGACATCTTTGCTTTTCAACACTTTAAAGAGGTCTTTGGCAGCAGATTTGCTTAATGCATTATGTCGTTGATTGTAGATCCAAGGAAAATGAAATTCTTGACATCGTCAATATTTTCTCAATTTATCATGATGTTGCTAGTTGGTCCAGTTGTGAGGATTTTTGTTTTCTTTATGTTGAGGAGTAATTCATATTGAAGGCTATAGTCTTTAATCCTTGTCAGTAAGTACTTCAAGTCTTCTTTGCTTTCAGCAAGCAAGGCTGTGTCATCTGTATATTGCAGCTAGTTAATGAGTTATAATCTTGGTGCTACGTTCTTCATATAATCCAGTTTCTCGGATTATTTCACACAGCATACAGATTGAATAAGTACAGTGAAAGGATACAACCCTAACACACACCTTTCCTGATTTTAAACCATGCAGTATCCTCTTGTTGTGTTTGAATGACTGCCTTTTGGCCTGTGTACAGGTTGCGCATGAGCACCATTAAGTGTTCTGAAATTCCCATTCTTCGCAGTGTTATCCATAATTGGTTTTGATCCACACAGTCGAATGCCTTTGCATGTTTACCTCTGTGGTAGAAGTTAGAGATCATATATTTAAACTTTATTAAATAAGAGTTGGTCGTGTAAAAAAATCAATAAGACCGTATTATAATCTTACTAGCATGTGGGGAGCAGCTGAATTTCTCTTGCATTTTCCCTTTAGCCCATGACCTCCCAAGTGTCACGGAGTAAAAGAGCATCAGAAGTGCGTTCTTTGTCATGTAAAACATTTTCCCTGGTGAGATGAAAGGAACGCACTCAGGTGTGGGTGTGGCCTGTGGTGCAAGTGACAAGAGTTAAGGCAAATGAACCAGGGGTCACTAATACTTGAACTGAGACAGCATGGCATGATTTTTATCTTGCCGTGTACTTGCTTTCTTAATTATGTTTCATGAAATCTAATTATGACATCAACCTGACTTTTCTGACCATTAGACACTTGAGAGTTTGGGCATTACTCCCAGCAACTGCTATCTTAAGCCCTGGTAGTGCAGTGGTTAAGTGCTTGACTGCTAACTGATAGGTTGGTGGTTCAAATCCAGTAGCAGCTTAGCAAGAGAAAAGATGTAGCTTAAGAAGCCCTATGAAGCAGTTCTACTTTGTCCTATAGGACACTATGAGTCGGAATCGACTCGCTGGTACACCACAAGAACTATAGGCCTGTCGTTGAGTTAGAATGCTTGACAGGTATCCTTTTATTAAATCTTCTCACTCACCCTTTGAGGTATTACATACATTTCACATTTAATTTTTTTCCAAGATTATCTCACAGTGCTTTATTTAAATAACTCATACTTTCCTTTCTTCCCAGTTCATATTAGCTTCTTGCTTTGTTTTCTAAGACCATAAACTCTTGGGATTGAACTTGGATGCTTGCTTACTACTTATTTTTGTGTGTGTGAAAATATACACAGAAAATGATGCATCGTTTCCACAAATTGCACATCACATATGGTTTGAAAAGTTCTGTCGATAATATAAAGGGCCTATAAAGCAAGTAAACTCCACATAGGTACCTGGACTGTATATTGATATATGTTATCATGAATTATTGAAATATCCATTGGACAAGGCCTCCTGCTCTAGTTACACAGATAAAGCCCAGAACAGCTTTATCCAATGTGGTTCTCAAAGCTTAATGCAAAGGCATTAATTTATTAACAAAAACGATTATGTGTTCTCATCCACTTGGGTATTTTGTTTTTATAAGTTTCAGGAAGTAAGGATAAGATGATTTTTTCCATTAAAATTGGGCTAGTTTCTCATCTTTCTGCCTTTTTTAGAATTTTTGTACGTGTGAGCTTTACAAAACAGAAAATGAAAATTGCCTTCGTGATGCCACTTCTTTCTATGGGCTATAGCTTTGTCTGTTTTTCCCTTTGTGGGTTCTGTTTCTTTTAAGTGAAACAGCAGCGTCCTTGTATTATTTAATCACAGAAGTGCATTTTTAAATGTTATAAAGCTCAGAAAAATTCCAAAGACAGCTGAAGACTATCATTCTTTCTCAGACAACTCCCCCCGGGAAATAATGTCAGTGAGTTCTTTGCATTAGGCCCTTACTCACACCAACAGTAAAAGTTGTGCATCCATTAAAATGCTTAGAGCCACTGCTGTACTATATAAAATTCTTCTTTCAGTACTTTCCCTCATTTTATTTTCTTAGTGTCTTTTTAGTTTTAAAATAATACAATGCCATCAACCACTTACAATAAAGAATTTAAAACAGTTTCTCAGCTGGCCTTTCAGTGATGTCATAACCCACTCTGTCTTTGAATGGAAGGAAGTGAATGCGCTCCATATCAGATACAAAGCGTGATGTGTCGTTCGTAGGGTATGCACTGCGCCACCTTGCAAAATGGAAGAAAAATCTGTACCTCTATGTACATCACTCTCACTACAATTCTGATCATCTTGTCTGATGTCAGAGGTGGGGTATGCGGCATTTATTCATTCATTTATTTATTCAACAGACATTTTTTGGCACTATATGTAAGGCCAAGGAGTCCTAGTGGTGCAGTGGTTAAGCACTTGGCTGCTAACAAAAAAATTGGTCGTTCAAACCCACCAGCAGCTCCACAGAAGAAAAGACCAGTCAATCTGCTCCCATAAAGATTACAACCCAGGAAACCCTATGGGGCAGTTCTACTCTGTCCATGGTATCTGAGATTTCATTTCTTTCCCAAATGTTGTTGTTATTGGGCGCTGTTGAGTTGATTGCAACTCCCAGGGACCCCATTTGACAGAGTAAAACTGCCCAGGAGGTTTTCTAGGCTGTAATCTTTAAAGAAGCAGACTGCCTGGTATTCTTCCACGAAACCAGTGGGTGGGTTCAAACCACCAACCTTTCAGTTAGCAGCCAAGTGCTTAACTGTTTGTGCCCCCAGGCCTCCTTGTCTTTCCCAAATAGCAAATGTAAATTCTACTGTGAAGCTATGTTTTTCATTATTCATCAGTTGATGTTAGAGTCACATTTCTACCAGAATGTGCTACATGTTGTGAAACCAGAAGCCTCTGTAAGGAGCAAGTTTCTTTAGAAGTGAGTTCTAAGCATCAGTGGTGAATGTCCAACTATATTATTTCCGGTGAATGTTGGTCATTTTTCTGCCTTATTGGGGATAAATTGTGTCCAACATTTACAAAGACCTACAGATGGTTTAGTGGCTCCTCGATTGGCTAAAGAACTGACTTTTATCTGGGCTTGCTCACTGTGCACTAGGGACATGGTAGTATTAGGGAAAGAGTAGGGAAATTGCACCAGGTGACGTGAGTTTAAGTCTAAACAATATAACTTAATAGCTGTGTGATCTTGGAAGGAAGTAACTTAACATATCTAGCTTTAATGTCTTCATATTGAAAAAATTGAGAATAATAAGATCTACTCATTAGGTTGTTGTGAGAATTTGAAGTAAAATACCTAATGCAATCTGTGTAGTGCTTGGCACAAAAAAAAAAAAAAAAAAAAATTGCCATTGATTTGATTCCAACTCATAGTGGCCCTAGAGGACGGAGTAGAACTGCCACATAGGGGTTTCCGTGGAGTGACTGGTGGATTCGAACTGCTGACCTTTTGGTTAACAGCCGAGCTCTTAACCGCTACGCCAAAACCAAAAACCAAACCCGTTGCTGTCAAGTCAATTCTGACTCATAGTGACCCTATAGGACAGAGTAGAACTGCCCCATAGAGTTTCCAAGGAGCACCTGGTGGATTCAAACTGCTGACCTTTTGGTTAGCAGCCACAGCACTTAAACACTACGCGACCAGGGTTTCCAGGTGTTTAATTAATGGTGCTGTATATGTGTGTATCCATGTAATCTAGCTGTTAGAAGGTGTTTCTGATCTGGAAAAAACTTGTCAGGCTCATGAAAATTACTTAAAAATCAACATATTGTCATGAAGGCTTATTATACATGGTCTATGCTGGATATTTTAGGGATGACCACAGAAGCATGAAATATTATCTGGGCCACTGAGAAAATCAAGTCATGGCTGGAGAGCCATTTTCATGGGGGTGGGGGTGGGGGAACATATAATGTCATAAAATAATTTTAAAAAATGAATAAAGTGCTAGGTGATTTTATACAGAATGTGAACACAATAGCTATTCAGATTTGGGAGAAATGAATGACCATCAAAGAAGTCAGAAGAACATGCGATTTACCCTTGAAGAGTCTGTTAGTTAGAAAGAGAAAGGGAGACTGGCTGGAAGACATCAGTGCCAAGGTCACAGACTGGCAGTTCTTAGGCTAAATCCTCCTGGAAGGTCTGTTTTATTTGGACTTCATATCGGTTTATAAAAATCTATGAGCCAACTCTTAAAACTCCAGGTTTCTTTTGAAAAAATCAGAAGGCCTGTCAACACTGGGCTGACATTCCTTCATGGAAGTAAGGGGCTAGGACTGAAATGAAGCTGCCCCTTCAGCTGGTTCTCTAGCTTATCACTGTTGTTATTGTTGTTAGGTGCCGTCAAGTCCCTTCTGACTCACAACGACTGCATGTACAACAGAGTGAAACGCTGCCCGTTCCCATATCATAGTTTCCACCTTATACACGTTTCACTACCTGACTACCTTTTGCCCTAGAAATATTTTCAGAGATGGAAGAAAGGAGAATATAGTGAACTCAACTTTGTTATGTTGTATTTAGATGACCATTCAGCATTCGAGTAGAAATATCTAATAACTCTAACTGGGGATTCAGGACTGAGGGTTGAAGGAGAAGTCAGATCCAGAAGAGGAAATGTGAGAGTGTAACACAAAGAGATGGAAATTGAAAACATGGTAATGAAAGAGGTATCTGGGTCCCTGAAAGCTTGTGAGTGGCCATCTAAGATTCAACTATTGGTGTCTACTCATCTGGAGCAAAAAAGGATGAAGGAAACCAAAGACTCAAAGAAAAAACTAGTCCGCAGGACTAACAGCTCACATGACCTACAGCCTCTTCTAACCTGGGACCAGAAGAACTAGATGGTGCTGACCGTTCTGACCAGGGACACAGTAGAAGGTCCCAGATGATGGTAGAAAAATGTAGAACAAAATTCCAGTTCCTAAAAAAAGCCAGACCTATTGGACCGACGGAGACTAGAAGAACCTGCAAGACTATCACCCTAAGGTACCCTTTGAACTTGGAACTGGAGCTGTTTCTGGAGTTCACCTTTCAGTCAGCTAATAAATTGGCTTATAAAACAAATGATATCACCCTTGAGTAATGTGCTCCCTCAAACAATCAACTGTGTGAGACTAAATGGTCAGCATTTACCTAAAAGCAAAGATGAAAAGGCAAGGAGGGCGAGGAAAGCTAGATTCATGAAAACAGAACAGACTTGAAGTAATGAGAATGCTGACACATTGTAACCAATGTCACAGAACACTTTGTATAGAAATTGTTAAAGGGGAACCTAATTTGCTGTGTAAACTTTCACCTAAAACACGATGAAAGATTTAAAAAATAATAAAAATATAAAATAAAAGTTGAGCATTAAGAATTACCACTCTAGTGGATATGGTAGCACTAAAGCACAGAGGGTCTTCCGATCAAGACTGAGGAACACCCATGGTCTGAAACCTCAGGAGAAGGAGCAAGTGATAGAGATGAAGGAAGAACTGTCAGCAAGGAAGGAAGATATGGACCAGGTCAGTGTAATGCATGGAACCCAAGGAGAAACTGTTTCAAGAGCAAGGCCTTCAAGAAGGTCAAAGACTAGTGAAAAGGCAAGGATGATGATAACTAGTTACTTTACTTGTTAAGAAGTTACTGGTAACTATTCTAATAGATATTGATCCCTGGTGGCACAGTGGTTACAGTGCTCAGCTGCCAACTAAAAGGTAGATGTTCAAACCCGCCAGCTACTCTGCGGGAGAAAGATGTGGCAGTCAGCTTCTGTGATGTTCACAGTCTTGGAAACCCTACGGGGCAGTTCTACTCTGTCCTATACTGTCACTATGCGTTGGAATCGACTCGATGGCAGTGGGTTTGGTTTTGGTATTTGAATAGATAATATTGTGCCAGCAGGTAGAAGCCAGTGTTTAGGAGTTAAGCAGAAATTTGATAATGGGAAGTAAGAAGTAGCATGAGAAGATCAATCATTCCTGAAAGGTCTTACAGGGAATGAAAAGAAAGAAACCTGATGATAGACAGTGTATAGAAAGGAAGGCAGAGGCGGAACAGTCCCGGCAATAGGGGTAAACTTTAAATTTCAGAAAAATGTGGGTAATATATAGGGAAACAAAGGCACATCATGGTAGTGATGGATGAGAGTTTTAGGAGAAAAAAAGGAAGCAGTAGCTTTTTTCTTTATTTTTTGAGATAGCAGGCAAGCAGGAGGCACTGGAGCCTAAGAGCGCCAGGTTGAAATGTTGGCAGAGCCTGGGCTTTGAAGACAGAGTGCCGGGTTTGTATCTGGTTTTTGCTCCTTCCTAGTCATACGATTTTGAGAAACTTACTTAAGTGGTCTCTGTCTCCGTGTCCTCATCTGTAAACTGCAGCTGCGATAGTACCCACCTCATAAGGTTGTAGTAATGATTAACGGAAGTTGATGTGTTTAGAGAGCTTAGAACAGATGCTGACCCATCGTTGCTGTCTTTAGTTACCTTCGCCTAGCCTCCGACGCATGTTAACCTCGTATGTCAAACAAAATGAAACATCGCCAAGTCCTGCGCCATCTTCCTGATTGTTGGTGCGTTTGAGTCCATGGTTGTGGCTGTTGTGTCAGCCCATCTTGTGGAGGGTTTCCCTCACTTTTGCCAACCCTCCACTTTACCAAACATGGTGTCCTTTTCTAGCCATTGGTCTTTCCTGATGCCCGTAGGAAGTTTTATAAAAATGAGTGTTAACTAAGTAGAACAAATTTGGATGGAGTAAGAGGGGTCTTAATGGAGTCCTGGTGGCGCAGTGGTTAAGAGCTTGGCTGCTAACCTGGAAGGCTGGCAGTTCGAAGCTCGCTCCATGGAAACCCTATGGGGCAGTTCTACTGTGTCCTAAAGGGCCGCTGTGAGTTGGAATCAACTGAACGGAAATGAGTTTGCTTTTTTTTTTTTTTTTTGAGGGGTAAGAGGGATCATTAAGGGGAGGATCTTAATTTCCCAAAAGGATGGCTTTTCTCCCAGTGGGAAGCATTGAAAACTCCTCAAATCTAAAAACCACTTACAGAAGACCTTGAAAATTGATAATATGGAATTGGGTGCTTGAAGACAAAATGGCCCTGGGCGTGGGTTATTGTTCACAATCAACTATATGTGAATAAACAGGTTGATAGCAGTACCAAGGGATGCCTGTCATGGTGTGGTAGACCAAGCACAACGACTTCCCTGGCTGATGGCCAGGAAACGTAAAAATCAAGAGTCGGGTGAGCCTGAGATATTAACCTAGAGCAGTGGCTACTGGTGGAAGGTCAAGGAGGCGAAAGCATCTTGGAAAGCAGTGGAGACAGTGTTGAAGTAGCTGAACCTGGAGAACAAACTGAGCAGGTAGTTAGGTTTCACCCAAAGAAGTCTAAGTGAATTAAGAGGAAACTGTGAAGTGACTTGCAGTATGAGTGAGAAATCCTAATAGTGGTAAAGCAATGCTGGAGGAGCTGTTAGTGCTTGCTAAGGGTGCCTCAGTAAGCATTTGAACTGGGACAGGCTGGGTCTGTCAAATGATTAAGAGATATTGATATCTGAGCTATCATTTTTACACTATGCAGTAAATGTAGAGGTGATAAAGCAAGATTTAGTAAGAGATTAGAAGGAATTTCGACATGGCACACATTGGCTAGGAGTTTTAACACATACAATTTTATTCCATCTTTACAGTCACTATAGAAAGCATGTCTCAGTGATAAGAGTAGATGGATCACAGATCAGGAAACAAATGCCTAGGGATTGAGTAATTATTCCCAGATCATATGGTGATAGAGCTCAGATTCAAGTACATATTAATTGATTCTAAAGTCCATTCAGCAGACCAAGTATTAAAGGATGTTCAACATGCTGAGATGTGCTTTGACTTATTGAAAATGCCCAGAAAGATGTGGTTTGAGACTATGTTTGCATGGAAACCTCTTTCTCACAAGTTTTTGCTGAAGATGGCAGGCTATATACCCAAACTATAATAAGCCAAATATAGAACCTAAAGTATAATCCAAAGTTGCTAATTCTAAGATCCAGTCACTTAGTGATTTTTTTTAGAATTTAAAAGTATACACTTTGTTCTGGTATAGCTGTTCCAGATTTACATCCATTGTTACTTAAATAATCAGTAGACAGTAGGTACTCATCATTATCCTCTTACCAGCTTTCTCACTAGATTACTACTCCAGTACAATCAAACTACTAATCAGCAACTAGTTATTTCAGGTGAAGGAAGGGAATTATGTAGCCATTGACCGTGGGTTTTCATTGGACTTTCTTTCTAAGTTATCTGAAAAATAGTGTCAGAACTTCTTACACTTGAGTTGTAAATTGGCACTGTATTGACTCAGTGTATCACTTGAACGAAAGCAAATGTTGTTTGCAGTTTTTAAAGTAGTCCTCCATGTCTGTAGAAAGCCCCCTCATTCTCTGGTGTCGTTCATATAACAAACCATGTGCTTCGCTCTTTGTGCGTTGTGTTCATAAAGCAGTGGTTCTCAGATAGGGCTTCCAACTGGTTATTTCTGGTTGGACCCCTGCTGAGAATTTGCCTTTCCACCCCAGATGTACTGAATCAGAAGCTACATTTTAACAAGATCCCCGCATGATTCTTATGTGAAATGCAAATTCTCAGCAGGGGGTCGAACCGGAAACTAACCCATTCAAAGCCCTCTCCTCAAAGCCTAGTCCTGGAATCAGCAATATCAGCATCACCTGGGAATTTGTTAGAACTGCAAATTCTCTGGGCCCACCTCATATCTACTAAGTTGGAATCTCTGTTTGAGCAAGCCCTCCGAGAAATTCTGACGCACGTTAAAGATGGAGAACTACTGTCCTAGAGTAGATCAGATTTTAAATGCGACATTACAGCTCTAGGACCCCGGTGAACGTATTTGTAGTGTGAAAATAACAGTTTGCTAAGTAGTAATACACCGGCCTGAAAGAAGAAACCCATTTTTTAGAATTGTTTTGCTTATTCCTAAAAAGTACAAAGAGCATTTCACAGTGTCAAAAATAGTCCTTTCTTCAAACCTTCCTCTTTCAAGAAGTTTTCCTCAATGCTCCCAGCTAAAAATTTCTTCTTTTCTTTTTTTTAAATTGTGGTGAAATGTGCAGAACAAAACATTTGCCACTTCAACCACTTCCACGGGTACCACGTAGTGACGTTAAGTACATTCACCATGTTGTGGGACCATCATCACTATTTCCGGTTTTCTTCGTCATTCATAACAGGAACTCAGTACCCCTTAAGCTATAACGCCCCCTTTCCCTAACCCACCTGCCCCGGTAACCATTAATAAACTTTGATCTCTATGCATTTGCCTACTCTAGGCATTTATATAAGTGGGGTCATATCATACTTGTCCTTTTGTGTCTGACTTATTTCACGTGGCATGTTTTCAAAATTCATCCATGCTGTACCAAGTATCAGAACTTTTTTTTCTCTTCATGGCTGAGTAATATTCCATTGTATGGATGTACCACATTTTGTTTATCCAT
This sequence comes from Dugong dugon, assembly GCA_030035585.1. Lineage (NCBI taxonomy): Eukaryota > Metazoa > Chordata > Mammalia > Sirenia > Dugongidae > Dugong > Dugong dugon. The sequence goes on along the minus strand of CM057480.1, from coordinate 10,111,851 downwards.
TCATCTGTTGATAAACATTTGAGTTGTTTCCACCTTTTGGTGATTGTGAATAGTGCTGAAATGAACATTAGTGTACAAGTTTCTGCTTGTGTCCCTAATTTCAATTCTTTTGGGTATATACAAAGCCAAACTCACTGCCATCGAGTTGATTCTGACTCACAGCGACCCTGTAGGGTGGAGTACAACTGCCCCATAGGGTTTCCAAGGCTGTAAATCTTTACAGAAGCAGACTGCCACATTTTTCAGTTAACAGCTGAGTACTTTAACCACTGTGCCACCAGGGCTACTCTTTGAGTATATGCCTAGTAGTAAAATTGCTAGGTTACATGTTAACTGTATGTTTAACTTTCCAAGGCACCACCAAACTGTTTTCCATAATGGCTTACCATTTTATAATCCTACAACAATGGAGGAGGGTTCCAATTTCTCCACATCCTCACTAACACCTATTGTTTCTCATTTTCCTGATAACAACCATCCTGAAGGGGGTGAAGTGGTATCTCACTGTGGTTTTGATTTACATTCCCCTAATGACTATAGGGTCACTATGAGTCAGAGTCGACTTGATGGCAACGGGAATGACTAAAAACTGAGAATCTTTTTATGTGCCTGTTGGCCGTTTGTATAGCTTGTTTGGTGAAATGCCTATTCAGGTTCTCTGCTCATTTTTTGATTGGATTGTTTGTCTTTTTGTTTTGAGTTGTATACATACTTTTCTTTTAGTCTCTGCTCTTTGCAATGCACTATCCCCAAGCTGTATGTTCATAAATTACGGTTTGGTTTGTACAATAGGCTTGTGAAATTTACTTGGTATGAAGCCATCGCTGTAAGAATTTGATCATCTCTGGGGAAACAAAAAATGCCCTGACCACAAAGCCAACAACCAGGCTCTGGATTACCTAGTTGTCTTCATAATCTCCGCGACTCTGTGATACTTCTTGAACTCTGATATCACACACCAGTGTTGGATGATAAAGAGCTTGGAAGTCTTAGGTGGTGGTTTGGAGTGGCCAAGTACAAAATAATTGATTAAAGCATTTAAAGGTGGAATGTTGTCTACTGGATAATCTCACCTCTTTTCCCTTCTACAAAGCCCACCATGCCTTAGAAAAGAGGTTATGCATAGCTTTGACCACTTGTTTGTAGACTGAATTTATTAATGCTTCAGATTATTAATGGGTTATGGACTTCTCTTGTAGATGAAACCTAGATAATATAGCCCACCACAGGGATAGTCCCACCACATTCCAGCTGGGTCCCTAAAGCTATAGATAAACTCCATTAGCATCCTAAAATGCCAAAGAATAAATGAGTCATCTAAAAATAGGCAAAAAAAAACACATTTTCTAAAAGGATAATGTTTCATCGATTAAATAAATGTGCTACCTTTTTCTAGTCTGGTATCAATATAGAAGGCATGTGAAAAATGAGTTAGCTGAGAGTTAATTGACTGCGGAGACTCTATTTTCAGTCACTGCCTGTATTTTTTGAACTACTGTACACAGTCGGAGATTCAGCAAAAGGATTTAAAAATAAATTATAGAAAGATCCCACCAATTTGATGTCTTCGTGATTGATAAAGAGTAGGCCCTTAATAGCTCCATTTTCTCTTCAACTTACGAAAATAAAAGATGCCATTAGCTTAAATTAGGCTTGTATATGGATTAATCAAGTATCTCGACAAATATAGTTTGATTCAGATGCTATTTAAGAATAAGAATAGTTGACAAGCTAGGCCAAAAGTGTTTTAAGGAGTTGATAGACAACATGTGAAAAACTCAGTTGTGAAAACTCAAAATATAATAAATGGGTGCTTATTACAGAACTGTAAGTTATTATTATTGTTTTACAGAGTACTGTTAGAAAAAAAATATATATATGTGTATAAATTATATGTAGGCCAGGCTTTATTTTGAGAATGGATTTGCACTCTAGGCCGTTGGTGAATGTGTGGATATGATATGAAGTTGCATATTTTTATGCCAAGCAGACAGAGCTTCCTAGTTATGCCGTATAATGGGTTTTTCACATGGGCTAGAAAAAGTACTGAGTGCCCGCCAGGAAATATTTATGGTATAAAGTGTGTTCGCTGCACTTATTTGTCTCCTCCAAAATTCTGACCCTCAGGTGGAATGACCACGGTAGTATTTTACCTTTTCTAGAAGCAAGAAATGAAAGCATAAAGAAGTGAATTGGATTTGTCTAAAATCTAGAGCCAGAAGGCACAATGGGACCCATGCTCAGGTGTCTATTTCCAGGCATCATTTGAGTGATCTGGGCACATATTTCTCTCTAACAGAAGATTTTGTTTTCCACTCATGGGCGGCATCATTGGAAAAAGACTTTAGGAAGACTTACAGCCTTGATGTAACCCTTAAGAGGGGAAGAGTAAGCACTTGAGGTGATTTCAGTTTAGGAATATCTTCTATCTAAAATCTTTTCCCTTCTCCATCAGAATGCATAAAAGAATGTACGTTTAGTCTGTATTACATTTGTTTTCACTCTATTAGCATGCTTTGACAAAACATCAGGGGAGAGAGATTTAATAAAATTCTTCACAGGTGTATTATACTGGTTTTTTATTTTTATGGTGGTTTGGGGCTTTAAAATAAAAGAAACGTCTAAACTTTATTAAACATCAATTGTTGACTTTGCAGAACATGGAGAATAGAGCACCAGTCATGCAGAAAGTACCTGTTTGTCACCGTGAGTGTTCAGACATGAATTGTAACCAGTGGCCCATTAAGTGCCTTCTCTTGTTGTTTAAAGCATATTTTAGCTTTGCAAAATGATTGTGAATGCAGGACGTTGTAGCTGAGCCAAGAAATGAAATTCCTATGACTGCAGTCAGAGCAAAGGCTGTGTCAGGTACTCTCGGTTATGTTCTATTGTTTTGTGATTTGTACTATTGGAAAAGTCTCATCTGGAGTGTAATCATTTGACTGCTAACCAAGAGGCTGGCAGTTCGAATCCACCAGCTGCTCCTTGGAAACCCGATGGGGCAGTTTCTACTCTGTCCTGTAGGGTCGCTGTGAGTCAGAATCGACTTGACAGCAACGGGTTGGTTTGTTTGTTGTGCAACCACAACCTTACAATAGTACTATAAATAGAAAATCACACACACCAGAAAGCAAATTATATTATTTCTTGACTTCCCTATTCCTAATTACACTCTGATAAAAAACAAAAAACAAACCCATTGCTGTCTAGTGGATTCTGATTCACAGTGATCTGATAGGACAGAGTAGAACTGCCCCATAGGGTTTCCAAGGAGAAGCTGGTGGATTTGAACTGCCGACTTTTTGGTGAGCAGCAGAGCTCTTAACCAGTATGCTACCAGGGCTCCGGTACTGTAATACTTTCTGGTAAATAAAATTCTTTTTTTTTTTTTTCCCAAGAAAGGTGCTCTTTGCCAAAATACAAATGTTTTCCATGAGAAAGCATTTGACTTCCTTTGGCTGTAAAAACAAAAATGATAGCCATTTTGTACATAGACGAATTTGAATGAAGGAGATGACATCCTTGTAATATTCATGTATTAAGATGACATGCACACCATAGGTTAAAAGTTCAATTGTGACATGTAATTCACTATGAAATGTAGTGATTTTTTAATTTACTCTTTGAAAGACAGCTACATTTCAATTTTGAAGGTGCTTATACAAAATTTCAGGAGTAGCTTTTGAAACCAGTTAAGAAGGATTTTTGTCTTCGGGGTTTGTGTGCCTGATGTGAGGTGGTTATAAATGTTCTAAATTCTTTCTCTGTCTCTGGTGTTTACCTTTCCAGTTCTCTAATAATGGTGCTTTGTGTGAAAAGAAAGGTTGAGCAAAAGTTCTTTTTCTTCTCTTTTTGCTTCTACCCTGTTTGAGTGCCCTTCGGTGGCCAAAACAAAACACCACCAAGTGGGTGGCTTCAAAGAAAAGAAATTGATTTTCTCACAATTCTGGCGGCTAGAAAGTCAAATCAGGTATTGGCTGTGTCAGTTCCTTGTGAGGGCTTTGAGAAAGGAACTGTTCCATGCCTCTCTGCTAGTTCTGAGGGCTGCAGGCAAAACTTGGTGTTCCTTTGCTGCTTATAGAGACATCCACCTCCTTCTCATCATGCCCGTCTTCCCTCTGCACTCTTTGCCATCAAGTCAATTCTGACCCATAGCAACCCTATAGGACAGAGTAGAACTGCCCCTTAGGGTTTCCTAGAAGCGACTGGTGGATTTGAACTGCCGACGTTTTGGTTAGTAGCCAAGCTCTTAACCGCTATGCCACCAGGTATGCCTCTCTTTTTATAAGACACCACTCAGAAGAGATTAAGACCCACCCTACTCTAGTATGACAAGGGTAACTTAACTGATAACATCTGCAAAGAAAAAACCCTATTTCCCCAAAGTAAGTCATATTTTATAGGCACATAGCTTTTTGGGGAAATTCAAACCCCTAACTTTCTCTAAAATACATTCAGTTTTATGAATGTTTCCTTGCCTGAAAAGCCCAAACTTGGTGAACTTTACTGCTGGTTAGTGGGTATAGTGGAACATACCTTGAACAAGTGTCTACTGAAGAGACTGTTCAAATATGATTTTATTTTTCTGGTTATTTTACCAAGAGAGAAACTCTTAGGATGAAAAAGAGCTTGAAAGAGACACGTGTGTGTGTGTGTGTGTGTGTGTGTGTGTGTGTGTGTGTGGAGAGGGAGATTGAGATTTGGGCAGCTGTGGACTTGTACGGTAAAGGGGTGAGGTAATAAACAGTTTGGTAATGCAAAATAAAAAAGACTTTGAACCTACTAGCATTGGTGTGATTAGCTATAGAGAGAAAAGAGTTAATAAATTCCCTAACAGTAAAAATAATAATGTAAACCTTGAGGAATTAGTTTTGCTTGCCAAACGTCTTAGTGGGAAATTTTGACAGTCACCGTAATTTTTTAAGCTGTCATTTGGAATAGAACCTTTATCCCCTTTCCATAACATTCTTATCGACCTTGGGGAATGCCAAGGGCTGGAGGCATTTTTAAATAGCAGATTATAGGAAGAAAGTAATTGGAAGAAGAGCTGGCGTTTAATGAGCACTTACTCTGTGCCAGCCACTGTGCTTAGCACTTTAAATAAACCCCATTTAACCTTACAACTCGTTGAGGTACACATAATAGTCCCCATTTTATAGGTGAAAAAGTGATACTAAGAGCAAATACTACTTAGACAAACAAATATACCCAAGCAGAATTGGGATTTGAGCCATGGAAGTTTAGTGCCATTTCATGTCCGTTTAAACACTATAATACATTGTCCTTGGAGTCTAACATCCGGATTCCCAATTACTTGAAGGTTAATTGAATCAGAAGATTTGATATATGTAACTTCTCTTCGATAATGGCAACATATAATAGTCAAGCCCTTTGCAGAACTCAGGAATCCCATATTCAAGTCCCTGCTGTAACTTTAACAAATTATGAGATTTTAATCAAGTTATTGATTTTTTTTTAGATCATGCTTTCTTCATATGTGAAGAAGTAATGAAAAAATTCAGCCCTAGAATTCTTTGACTTAGTTGACTGTAGAGTTACAATGCATGCGAAAGCTAAGCAATGAATAAAGAAGATGAAAGAAGAATTGATGCCTTTGAATTATAGTGTTGGTAAAGAATATTGAATATACATGGACTGCCAGAAGAACAAACAAATGTGTCTTGGAAGAAGTACAGCCAGAATGCTCCTTAGAAGCATGGATGGTAGGACTTCATCTCACATACTTAGGACATGTTATCAGGAGGGACCAGTCCCTGGAGAAGGCCTTCATGCTTGGTAAAGTAGAGGGTCAACGAAAAAGAGGAAGTCCCTCAAGGAGATGATTTGAAACAGTGGCTGCAACAATGGGTTCAACAATTGTGAGGATGGTGCAGGATGGCAGTGTTTTGTTCTGTTGTACATTGGGTCGCTATGAGTTGGAACCAACTCAATGGCACCTAACAACAACAGAGTTATAATAGCACAGGGAAGGCAATGACAAAAGGGGTGAAAGTACCTGCAATCTCAGGGTTATCCTCATAAAATCTGCCCAATTCAGTGTTGGAAAGCTCCATCCCGATTTTGACTGACCTTAACAAAGGAGGAGCTTTGAGGTGACTGGTAGAATTGTCTTGGACCTCTTCATTTGATATCATACGAACTATTTCTGTACATATTGTGACCTCCAACAGTTCAGCTACTATCAGACTAATGTTCAAAGCTACAAGTAAAATCACTTTCATTACATTAATTCCATCAATATCTAGAGGGGCCCTTGTCCATCTTTGTCAAAACATCGGGAAAAAAAATACAAAAGGATTTTCATACTTATGCCATTATCAGTAGTGGATTTTAATTAGTGGACACTAAACGCCTCAGAGGAGCCCTGGTGGTGCAGTGGCTGAGAGCTTGGCTGCTAACCAAAAGGCCAGCCATTTGGATCAACCAGCCGTTCATTATAAACCCTATGGGGCAGTTCTACTCTGTCCTTGAGGATCGCTATGAGTTGGAATCAACTCGACGGCAAAGGGTTTGGTTTGGTTTTTAAATGGTTCAAAAGAGTTTTAGTGATATATTAAAAGACAATGAAAAATGCTAAAGAAGAATTGGCAATAGGGAACCTGGCTCATTGGAAAACAGAATTTTCAATATTCGTCATATGTTTTTACACTTGCTCTGGAAAACAGAATTTTAAAAAATGCTGAATACTTGGTGAATGTGACTGATGCCTTGAACATAATATGACTTGTTAATAAACTTGACGCTTGGATTTGCATCATAATGTCTCCATTCAGAAACATTTTGGAATCCTAAAGAATGAAGGGATTTTCGGGAACATCTTCAGTCCTATAATTTTATACATAAGGAAACTAGAGATTAAAGGTATCGAGTGACAGTCCCCAAATTACCCGTCATTTTAAAAACCCAAGCCTAGACTAAATCTTCTGCGAGAGATAGGAAAATAAGTATATATGCATGGTGTATGTAGATATCTATAGGAGAAACTTTGTTGTAATGCAGAGTACCTTTGGATAAACTGTATCATTCATTTATGTATTTAGGAAATTTATTAAGCTCCTGTAGTGTCATATGCAGGAGCCCTAGTGGCACAATGGTTAAATGCTCAGCTGCTAACCCAAAGGCTGGCGACTCGAACCTACCAGCTCCTCTGTAGGTGAAAAGACCTGGGATCTGCTCCTGTAAAGATTATAGTCTAGGCAACCCTATGGGGCAGTTCTACTCTGTCCTATAGGCTGCTGTGAGATGGAATCAACTCAACAGCATACAACGTAGTGTCAGACATTGATAATACAAAACTCTGGCCTTATCCTTAGTTAACTTAGAATCTATTTTTAGTAGCAAAAATATGTCCATTTTATCCTAGGAGCACTGCTAGGAGATTTCAACATCTTCTTTAACCTTCCTTCAAATCCTGAATTGTGAATATTATGGGTCTCATGTTCCCAGATGAAAAAACTGTGGTTTGGAGAACTTAGGTAGGCTGTCCAGGGTTACAGCACTAGGTAAGACCAGAGCTGGAGGCAAACCCAGGTCAGCTTGGCGCCGAGGTCCAGGCTTTCTTCCTGGAATCCACGGGGTGCAATTTACTTTGATAGCAATCACAAGCAATCCCCTTTCAGCCAGGTATGACAGCCTGACGGGTTTATTTTTTTAAGACTCAGCCCAGTGCTTATGTAGGAAAACACATACCGGAGTTAGCAAGAAGAACTGGTGAAAAGAGATCATCCAGGTGTGAAATGGGAGTTCAGAATGTGTTTTCTTGGTTTATTCCTGCTCAATTGTGTGTGTACCGATGTTCATTAAGGTATTTTAAGTGTCTTCACTGGAGCTATAATAACATGGATTTTTTTCCCTCTCTCTCTTTTAGGTATGGAAAAATTGTATCTACAAAGGCAATTCTTGACAAAAACACAAATCAGTGCAAAGGTATGTGTAAGGGCATCTTCTCCTGAGCTCTCCTCGGTGTTGTTTGATTGACATCTGCTCCGTTACAAAGGTCCAGGCGTTGGCTGCACAGTGAGCGTAATGTACAGTATATGGCCAACCTCTCTAATAACGCCGATGCTTTGATGAGTTGTATTTCCAGTAACATTGCTCGTTAATTTTTTAAATTAACAAACAAAATGAAAATCACAAATCAGAACAAGTATCAGATGGCTTCAGTGCAAAACTAAATTGTCTCCTAACAACTTGGGGTTGTCTGATTTGAATGATATCATCAGTGATGCACATTGATTTCCTACATAAAAATGAAGAACTCTTGGGAAAAGTTTGCCGTGCAAAACATGTTTTAATTTCTCTGTTTTTTAAAGCTTTAGCAACATTGGTTGACTAGGAATGAATTTACTGATGGGTCTGTTGTGTCTGAACCTCAGATACAAATACCTCACAAGATCTCTGAGTTGGTATTTATTAAGTCAGACTTTTCTTTCCCCTTGGAAAGTATTTCTGAAGTAATTTGACTATATCTGTGGCTCATGTTCTTTGTGTCTGGGAATCTCATACTCTTATATGGGTTGTATTAAATAATTTGTGAAATATATATGGTCTCTCTTCCATGGCTTAGTTCTTAGTGGGAAATTGGAATGCTTCTTGTAACATATGTTATTTGTTGTTCCTCTAATCCAGCCTTTGTAGTAATACTGGAATCAAGAAGTATGTTAAAGCCAAGATCATTCTAAATATGGGCAATTACCCTACTTTATATACAAATATAATGTACACAAGTATTAGGGAAGAACACCCATAAACTCTAAATATATCCTAGCCTCCTTGGGGGATGGTAGTCAGATTCAATGCAGTATTTTTTTTTTTTTTAAAAGTGTTCTATGTCTCCTACAAAATTAGAAATGCACTAAATACTAGGAGATAAAGAATAATAAAGTATAATTTCTACCATCTAACAGTTAAATTTCTCATTGAAAAGAGAGCCATGCTCATAATCCTCCTCATATACTTGGGAGTGTAACAGAAGTAACTATAACAGGTATACACAAAATACTGTGAGAGAGGAATATGGAGATGCTTTTTTGAGAGATGAAGTTTATGCATCAAGGCAAAGCAGAATGGATGGACTTAGGAAAGGTTGATGTTCAGGAGAAAGAATTTCAGAATGTCTTTGAGGAACAGTTCCTAGACCCATGTAACTGGAATTTTAAAAAAATGCATAGGAAAGGATATTGGTGGAAAGTTGGAAGGGGTCAAGATTTTGGAGTCTTTCAACTGTATCCTGGTTTATCTTGACCTTAATTCGGAATGTAGCATAGACCCCTTAATAGTTTTTGGAGCTGACATGATCTAATCATATCTATTTTAAAAGTTATTTTAGCAAAAGTGAGTGAAATTGATCTATAAGTGGAAAAACTGGAGACAGAAAAACCAGTGTAGATTTTATAGCCATAGTTCAGGAGGAGAATGGTGAAGGAGTGTTGCAGGTGCTGTAAAGGGGGTCACCAATGCGTCAAAGATAGAATTGATTAATTGACTTGATAATTCTGGTGCTTTCAGATGTGTCCAACTCATTTCCAAAGGCTTTTGGTAAAAAATGTCTGTAGCAACAAGCAGACAAAATTGAGGCATCCGAGTCAGACAGTCAGTAACACTGTTTGAGCACCAGTCAGATGCACAAATACTTTCACGGGCAAGTGACACCTGTAAACCTTTAGTAGATTTCATTATGTGTCTGATAATTGGAGTGGTAGATAGGAAGGGACCCTTCTCTATGTAAAGTTTTGCTCAAGAACCCAGATATCTCTTGTTACTGTATAACAGTGGAGAGTACAAATTGTAAATTGGCAGCCTGGACGAACTGGTTTTGAAAGGGGTGTAACTGAAAAAGGTAGTCATTGTTTCCTATGCAAGTTATCTCTGGCAGTGAGGTGCTAATCTGGACAGATCATACTGTGAGTATTCCTACCGCAACTCCTAGCACTTCTACCCACATTTTCTTATAAGTGCTTGTTTAATTCTCTCGCCAAAGAGGCTTTACAACTCCACGAAGGTGCCTTGTGTCGTCTGGATTACTTATCTCCAAAGTGGGGTGTGTGCACAGTAGTACTTGGGTGCTAGAAGAAAATACGGTAAAACCTGTGAAAGCCGGAATCTGTGTAAGGCAGAAACCTGTCAGAGAAGGAAAACCCGAATATTTCTCATGACAATGAGTGATAGAAAAGTGGTAAGACTACACCCTGTCAAAGGTGGAACACTTGCGAGACCTGGAAAAACACGGCAATCCCGCTGAGTTCCGGCTCTCACAGGTTTCACTGTAGTAGAAGTTGTATCTCTCTTTATTTTTATATCAACTTTTTGTGTATTTCTTGTACTGTATATGTTGGTATAGTTTTGAAAGTACATATGTTTTAAATGAAAATATTGGGCTTGCCACTATGAAATATTTTGTATTCATCGGAATATAGAATTAACAATAATTCGGAGGCCACTGGAGTCAAACATAACAAGAAGGAGGAAAAGGAGAGAAGGAAGGAGGGAAGAAAGGGAGACAGAAAAGGGTGGAAGGAGCAAAGGCAGGAACAAGGGAGAGAACCATGCAAACACCAAGGGCAATCATGTCAAAGAAAGACAGCTAGCAGATAATTTTAAGGGGGGGCATAGCGCCTGTTCAGGTGCCCTGGCTATGCAACGGTTAAGCACACAGCTGCTAACTGAGAAGTTGGTAGTTCAAGCCTACCCAATGACACCCCAGAGAAAAGACCTGATGATCTGCTCCCATAAAGATTAAAGCCTAGAAAGCCCTATGGGACAATTCTACTCTGTCGCTTTATGTCACTATGAGTTGAAATCAACTCAGTGATACCTAGCAACACCAACAACACAGGGGATACTGGACCTCTTGCCTTGAGAGTAATGTGAAGAAGGCAATCTGATTCTGTGGCCATTATTCGCATGTAAACACCTCTGTATGCCTTTTATAGGGTCACTATGAGTTGGAATCGACTCAACAGCAGTGGGTCTGTGTGGTCTGAGATGCCTTTTTGGCCCCAGCATTTGGAGTCTGTGATTAGCGGTAGTAACGCTGAATCACAGCCTTCGCTAAGTACATGGAGAGGTAACCTAAAGACTAGGACTCGTGGTCAGAAAGATATTACTGTCACTTTCATGTTTGGTGAAAATACTATTTTAATGATACAGTGAATCTTATTTAGAGCATTTCCTTTTAGAAAAATGACTCTTGCAATTGTTACAAGAAGAAACTCAATAGGATTAGGAAGAGATAACAACTATATGTATGAAAAATGTTACACATTAAAACCTACGAAAGCTGGAACCTGTGTGAAGCAGAAACCTGTCAGAGAAGGAAAACTCAAATATTTTTCACTAATAGAGAGATAGAAAAGTGGTCAGACTGTACCTTGTCAAAGGTGGATAACTTGAAGAAACAAGACAGTCCCGTTGAGTTCTGGCTGTCACAGGTTTCCCTGTGTTTGTTCATGATAAACATGGTATCAAGTGGCTGAGGTTGGGAGGAAGATACAAGACCATGGAGCAGTTCAGGGAACTGCTAGGACAGGGTATCGAGACGACCACCTAAGTGTTTATTGAAATAGCCAAGAACTGAAGCAGGTGTAGTATCAGAAAAAGTGAGTGATCCAGAAGGTATTAGTGGAGAAATAACAGTAATGATACCTAGGGTCACTAGGTAATGGAGCATAACGAAACCTGGTTGGTTATAAAATACAATGACATGACATTTTAGTTTGGAGATTTTAGGTAGGAGTGGAACCATACTAAGGTAAGAGCAAGGAGGACTCCTCATTCTAATGAGAGGAGGAATATAAGAGAAAAAAATGAGAGGGCTACAGGGGAAGAAGTATTCTCAAGAGTTAGGGAATGATTGGAAAAATGCAAATTAAAGCAATTTGCAGTGATAGTTTATACCCATTCAAGTCACAAACATTGTAAATTATAGGCCATCCAATGCTGGTAACTGTGAAACGGGCTCATCCATTTTTCACTGGCACCATATGCCCAACTGGTGGGGAAAGAGCAGTGAGAGACATTCCATGGATACAGGTAATTCTGCTGAGCACATTCCCAAAATATTTTATTCAGACATATTAAAAGATAAGTACGTATGCACAATTCTGAGCATCTTTTTATCTCTATACTACAAAAAAAAAAAAAAGGAAACATCCAAATGCTCGCTTTAGAAAAATAATTCAGGAACTTACAGAGCATATACAACTGTATGTAGCTCATAAAATTATAGTCATGAGGACTAAAGACCATGTGAAACCCTGGCAGATGATGATTATATGGAGTTGAATGAATATAGAAGAATATAAAATCGTATGTACAATATATATGAAACGATGTAAATTAGTTGGGAGTCAGTATTACCCATATTTGTAACTATGGTGGAGCCAGATTACCTGGATTGAATACTACTTTTTTACTCAGTAGCTGTGTGAACTGACGGAAATGACTCAATCTGGCTGTGCCTCCATTTTCTCATCTATAAAATGGGGATAATAATAGAACCTAACTCATACCTAACTTGTAGGGTTGTGATGATTAAATGATTTGATACATGGGGAATACTTGACAATACTCTGGCTTGCCTGTTGTGTAAAATTCTTGCAATATTCAGCAAAACAAAAATGTCTCTGTGTTAAGGTGGTGGGATTGTTAGTGACATTATTATCTTTACATTTCTCCAAATCTGTTATGTTGTCTTTTCAGTCAAAAAAAAAAAAAAAAAAAAAAAAAAAAAACCTCTTGGAAAAGTTGAACTGGTTTCAACTATATTTTAGTTATTCTATGAAACCTGAGTGGCACATGGCTATATGTTTCTTTGCTTTTGTAAAATAACGTCAGATGAAAAGGCAAAGAATTAAGAGAAAATGGCATGCTTTGCATCTTTAAATAATAGATTGTGTTCTTCCTGACCAATGCTTTTTTATTATTATTATTTTAATTGTGCTTTAGGTGAACATTTATAGTGCAAATTAGTTTCTCATTCAAAATTTTATACACAAGTTATTTTGTGACATTGGTTGCAATTCCCGCAATGTGTCAGCGCTCTCCCCCTTTCCCCCTTGGGTTCCCCTTGTCCATTTGTCCAGTCTTCCTGTCCCTTCCTGCCTTTTAGCCTCTACTTTTGGACAAGTATTGCCCATTCGGTCTTGCATACTTGATTGAATTAAGAAGCATGTTCCTCCCGTGTGTTATTGTTTGTTTTATAGGCGTGTCTCATCTTTGGCTGAAACATGGACTTTAGGAGTGGCTTCAGTTCTGAGTTAGCAGGGTGTCTGGGGGCCATAGTCTCAGAGGTTCTTCCAGTCTCTGTCTGACCAGTAAGCCTGGTCTTTTTATTTTTTGTGATTTTGAATTTTGTTCTACTTTTTTCTCTAGCTCTCTCCGAGATCCTCTATTGTGATCCCTGACAAAGCCGCCGGTGGTGATAGACAGGCACCATCTAGTTGTTCCAGACTCGAACTGGTGGAGGCTGTGGTTCATGTGTTCCACGAGTCCTTTGGACTAATATTTTCCTTGTGTATTTGGTTTTCTTCTTTCTCCTTTGCTCCGGACAGGATGGGACCAATAGATGTGTCCTAGATGGCCGCTTGCAAGCTTTTAAGACCCCAGACGCTACTCACCAAATTAGGATGTAGAACATTTTCTTTATGAGCTATGTTATACCAATTGACCTAGATGTCCTCCCAGACAATGGTCCCCAGCCCTCACCCCCAGTAACTCGGTCCCTTAAGGTGTTTTGATGTGTCTGGGAAGTTTCTATGACTTTGCCTCGGTCGAGTTATGCTGACTTCCCCTGTATCGTGTGTTGTCTTTCCCTTCACCAGAGTTAACACTTGCGTACTACCTAGTTAGTGATTTCTCCTCCCCACCCCTTCCCTCCCTCATAACCATTAAAGATTATTATTACTTTTCTGTGTAAAGTTTTTCCTGTGTTTTTTAAAAGTGATCTTACGCAGTATTTGTCCTTTTGTGATTGACTTATTTCACTCAGCATAATGCCCTCCAGATTCATCCATGTTGTGAGATGTTTTGTGGATTCATCATTGTTCTTTATCATTGCATAGTATCCCATCGTGTATATGTACCATAATTGGTTTATCCATTCAGCTGTTGATGGGCACTTAGGTTGTTTCCATTTTTTTGCTATTGTGAATAATGCTGGGATGCACATGGGCATGCGTATGTCTGTTCATGTCATGGCTCTTATTTCTCTAGAACATATTCCTAACAGTGGGATTGCTTGATCACATGATATTTCTATTTCTAGCTTTTTAAGGAGACTCCATACCTTTTCCATAGTGGCTGTACCAATTTACATTCCCACTAGCAGTGCATAAGAGTTCCAATCTCCCTGCAATCTCTCCAACATTTATTATTTTCCATTTTTTTGATTAGTGCCAGTAACATCGGGGTGAGATGGTATCTTATTGTAGTTTTGATGTGCATTTCTCTAATGGCCAATGGGAGCCCGGGTGGCACAGTGGTTAAGAGCTCGACTGCTAACCAAAAGTTCAGCAGGTCAAATCCACCAGCGTTTCCTTGGAAACACCATGGGGCAGTTCTACTCTGTCGTGTAGGGTCATCACAATGAGTCAGAATCGACTCAATGGCAATGGGTTTGGAATGGCCGATAATTGTGAGCATTTCCTCATGTGTCTGTTATTGGCGTGAATGTCTTCTTTGGTGAAGTGTCTGTTCATATCCTTTGCCCATTTTTTAATTGGATTGTTTGTCTTTTTCTTGTTGTAGTGTTGAAATATTCTGTAGATTTTGGAGATTAGACTCTTGTTGGCTATGTCACAGCCAAAAATTTTTTCCCAGTCTGTAGGTTCTTTTTTGCTCGTTTGGTGAATACTTTTGATGAGCATAAGTATTTAATTTTTAGGAGCCCCCAGGTATCTAGTTTATCTTCTGGTGTTTGTGCATTGTTAATTATGGTTTTATTGTATTTAGGCCGTGTATTAGGGCCCCTAGTGTTGTCCCTACTTTTTGTTCCATGATCTTCATCGTTTTAGGTTTTATAGTTAGGACTCTGATCTATTTTGAGTAAGTTTTTGTGTGTATAGCGTAAGGTATGGGTCCTGTTTCATTTTTTTTTTTTTTTTTTACAGATGGGCATCCAGTTTTGCCAGCACCATTTGTTAAAAAGACTATCTTTTCCACATTTAATGGACTTTGGTCCTTTGTCAAAGATCAGCTGACCATAGGTAGATGGATTTATGTCTGGGTCCTTGATTCTGCTCCTGACCAATGCTTTCTTAAGGAAAGAAATGGAAAAGATGTCAGAGGTGAATTTTTCAGATAAGAGCACAAGAGCAATGAGCCTGTCATTAGAGAATATAAATCGGATTTGGTTTTTTCAGAGACACTTGCTTCTGAATCATTTGCAACTTTGCCTCCAACTAAGGCTATAAAATTAAAACTAAATATTAAGAAGAGAAGGAGGGACTTATTTATTTTTCTTTTTAACATATGATATTAATCCACCCTTTTTTCACCTCTTGTGCATGCAGCATATTATATGCAAGATAGTGTTTAGTGAAGTGTAAGAAACAACACGTACTAGTTTCTTTAGAGATTTTTTTTAAAAAAGCATGAAAATTAACCTTGATGTATGAATCTAACCTAACATCTGAAAGAAAGGCTTTTGTTCTCTCCTACATCCCACTCAACCCCTATAAGTTAAGTACAGTAGTCAGACCCAGATAAACATTTATACCCACTTCTTGATTCCAGAGGGGGTCGTCGGGGACTCTTTCAACATAACCTCTCATTTTTAAGATCGTTCTTTCTTGGGTGGTGGCTGCGGCAGCTTTCATTCTGTATAATATGGGAACATGAAACAAAACAATCACTGCCAGGCCAAAATGACCAGAAAGTACTGAACAAAGCGGGCAACGGCTCCAGATGGAGAGTAATGAAAAACAGACCACAGTTCATTCAGATATTCAAACACAAGGACTAAATAAGATCTATTGTACAAGTCACAGAGATTTGCTCTGCTTCCACCCCCCCCCCCCCCCCACCATGTGTTTTCCTCCTGGGTCCAGTGTATTTGCTAACGTAAAAATCAGGGAAAAGTAAATGAAAGAAACCATTGAAAACAAGGTGTAAATCCTAAATGAATTTACTTGTCTCTGTCTTTTCATGCTTCTTAAGTTTGGTTTCCTTTTTTTTTTTTGGTCCTCTCTCTCTGTATTTCTGACATGCTATGAGTTTAGAGCAGAGGGGATGAGTAATGGATATACCATAGAAAGTCTCCATGCCTAATAGCCATAGGATATGAGAGCAGTTAGTGTGTGCCAAGCATACCAGCTCACTTCTAAGAGGCTGAAATAGTCCCTTCCCCCTTTGTTGTCACAGACTGGTTGAATTCTATTTATGGAAGTTTATGTTACCCTTAACATTTTACTGGGCCCTTAAAATCAATGATGAAGACAAGTATCCAGAAGTTCTGAAATCATCCATGAGGGATATCATTCCTTCTTTATCAAGTGAAATCATAAATTGTTTTCTTCTTCTGCAAGAGAAGCAATTGTGCATACTATACTCATTTTACAGAGAAGGATAGAAACAATCTAGATCACTTCAAGGATGGGAGTGACTTTGTTATTGAACTGAATCCATTTAGTAGTTCTATATGCATCCTGTACACATTTCTGGGTGAATAACTATGAGGCCATGTAATTGGACAAACTTGAAATTAATCAATTCTTTTTTCTCTTCTCCTCACTTATATTTACATAACACGTGAGGAAATGTGGATTTCTGTGTTAATCACCATGCACCGGGGGAAGAGTGGATATTATATTTTGTCATACTCTTAGGTAGATTCATTACAGGGTACGAAGTAGCCCCTACTTCAATTCCGACAAGGGTCACTGCCATGCTCCTGGAGTAGAACATATATCCGTAAGTGGAACTCTCCAGTTTCTGGCAGATAGCATACCTATTCTGAACTAGCCCACAGGGAAACAAAAGCCAGTAAAGGAAGAAACTAAACACTGGGGGAAGCTTCTTTTCCAGTACCTTTTATTTCCTGAATTCAGTGCAAACTAAAAGAAACGTTCTGTGAAATTTATGAGTCTGAGGAATTTCCTTGTGAGAGGAATAGGCGTCTCCCCCAGGTGGACTTACAGCCTGTTGAGCAAGAAGCCTATGAAGCAAAATGATCAGAAAAACACATTTATTCAATTTTGCAATAATGAGATTAGGTTACCACTCTCCCAACCCCCCCCCCCCCCCCGATAAAAAGACAGGAAACAGTTCTGTTTTTGACCACTGCATTTCCTTTCCTTTTGGAATAGGAGGTGCGTGAATTTTACTTTATTCCAGTATTAGTTTTACCACTAGTCACAACCGATCAATATATAAACTTCTGTATTTGCTTCATTTGGTATTGATATTGACTTTCACCTTTGTTTCAGAAAAGGTTAGCTTGTGTAGGAACTTTTGGTAACCTCGGTCAATGCATCCTTTACTCAGAATTGGCCTGTATACCAAAACCAAACCTACTGCCATCGAGTCAATTCCAACTCTTAGCGACCCTATAGGACTGGGTAGAACTGCCCCATAGGGTTTCCAAGGCTGTAATCTTTATGGAAGCAGACTGCCACATCTTCTCCCGAGGAGTGGCTGGTGGGATCCAACCTCCAGTCTTTAAGTTAGCAGCCAAACACTTAAGGACTACACCACCATGGCTCCAAATTGGACTGTAGGTACCTTTTATATGGGATTTTCATGCTGGGCGTCTTTTGAGAAAATGCCGATTTTTATGATCTTGTAACTAGAATTGCAGGAGCCCTGGTGGTGCCATGGTTAAGCACTCGACTGCTAACTGAAAGGTCGGTGGTTCAAACCCATTAGCCACTCTGGGGGAGAAAGATGTGGTAGTCTGCTTCCATAAAGATTTACAGCCTTGGAGACCTTATGGAGCAGTTCTACTCTGTCCCACAGGGTCACTGGGAGTTGGGATTGACTCAGTGGGTTTTGGTTTAACCAGAGTTAGGGAAAAATTGCCATATTGAAGGCAGTAGTCTCTTTTTGTTAGCGTCAACTCAACCTGACAACTATGATCAAAGGCATTTTTCCCACCAAAAATAATCTGTTATTTCCTATAGCAGGATATTAAAAACTTTAGAGTATTCTCTCATTACTATTATTATCATTATTATGCTGTGTTAACTTTAAACAGTCTTTGAAATAAGTATAAAAGAAAATATGTAGTTGTAAGATGTTTTGGGAGTCATTTTGCTTCAAAAGTATTTTATAGCTACATATTTACTCAGCATTTCCTTGTCATCATTGTTAGGATACATATTAAACAAAATCAAAACAATCTGCAAACATTAAATATAACAGGCGACATTACCGTTTTAAATGTAAATTTATATTTCACAGCATTTAATACCGTAACTTACCTCTCTAACTCATTTGCACCTGCAGAAACGATATGTTTTTATTGGGAAAAAAAGGTTGTTCTTTTTGTGGAGTTTCAAATGGTTCCACCAAATGGTAGCATTATATTACTTTCACTTATAATCTGAACATTAATTTTTCTAATCCGTGTCTTCCAATGGAACAGAAATTCTCCTGTCCAAATATTCTGTTTGATCTGCTGCGCCTGTCTTTCAGTTTCCTCTTGATAGGATTTAACTTGTGTCAGTGCACAACAATGCTCTTTCTCTTTATTGGTCCGTGTCTGTTTTTCCTGCCCAAATTCACCTTCTCAAGAAATT
The DNA here is from genome assembly GCA_030035585.1 of Dugong dugon. Lineage (NCBI taxonomy): Eukaryota > Metazoa > Chordata > Mammalia > Sirenia > Dugongidae > Dugong > Dugong dugon. The sequence continues at coordinate 10,093,096 of CM057480.1, read as the reverse complement.
TTCAGTTGACTCATCCCATCGTATCTAAACATTTTGCAACAGCACTACCTCCTTGGAGCACCATCTGGGGGCAGATATGCTACTCTCTCGCTCATGCTTTCATGAGTATTTTGTGGTCTTCATCTAGACTTTGAAATCCTCAGCATCACAGTGGGGCATATTTTCTGTTGTCAAGGTATTGAGGACACAGAACAGTTCAGAGTGGTTACTTAGGTTCCAAATGCTTTGCCTTTCCGTCTGCGAACTTTTGATGTCACGTCTACGGAAAGCACAAACATGGCCTAATGTATGTTCTCTGGGCTGGTAAAAACACCAAGAATGTCAAAAATATGCATGTGCTCGTGTTTCCCATAATGTTCTTTAAAAGTAAGCATTTCTAACTCTTACTGAGACTATTTATTGTATTAGCGTGGAATTATGTCTTTACTGGTTGGAAGTTATCTACTTTCAATCACTGATGATTTCATAAATATGTGGTAAGTTATATATAGTAATTTGCATTTAAAATAATATGTAACATAAATATATTATACAGAGATGTGTGTGTTCAGTTCATTAAAATTCATGTAAACTTGTGATACCATATAAATAAATATCCTCTCAAATATAAAAAAAGACACTTAGTCCTTCGAGGATTTTCCAGTTGAAGTCTATACCAACAAAATGTCTAAATAATAACATTAATTTCCTTGGACAATTTACATGACATCTCTAAATAGCTCTCTCCTCACCTATCCAATGAGATTATTTGTATCTATAATGCAGAAAGTATTTTCAAAATCACATGGAGCCATATCTGTAATGTGCCTGGAAATTCATCAGGTAAATGTTCTAAGACCTTGAACTTGGATTTCTTCTCATAGGAACCATATTGTCTAGAGCTTCTACGTAACTTATGTAATTTAATGCAGTTCTGAGTACATTTTAAGTGTTTAAGGAATATGTGTTTCATATATTGCTTATTGAGACTGGCTTTGTTAATAGCAAAAAGTATAGATACTTAAAGGATGTTTCTTTCATACAACTTGGGGTTGTTTGTATGACAGCCCGGAGTACTTTTCAGGGCCTGTAACCCCAATGTCTTTGAGGAAACCACGTTCTGTCACAGTGGCAGGTGGCAGAATTCATTATAATTGAGTTGGAGAGGTTCTGGGGGAAAAAAAAGTTTATTTGTTCACCCTTTGCTATACTGTTCACTCTGTAATGATGTTTTATAAGTCAAAAGGTTAAAAAAAAAAAAAAAAAAGCCTAAAAGATTCTCCTTCCCTTAGTGTTTGAAACCATAGTAAAGACATATTTTGTTTCAGGCATGGTTAGTGGGCATTTAATTTGATGCTTGCCATTGTTGTTATTGACTTATTGGTTAATGATATTACCATTAAAATAGCTATTTTTTCTTTCCTTTGGTAAAGAAATAAGAAAAGAACCTGGTGTATGAAAAAGTCATGCATGGTTAAAAAAAGAACCATAAAAATGTAAGTGGAATATGAAAGATGAATGAATGTATCATTTGCTATGGTTCTGAAAGAGGACTTTGTAAGAAGACTCTGATGTCTCTTTACCCATAAGATATTAGTGATGTAAGGTCTCTGTTTCATGTGATCATTTTAAAACTGGCGTGATTTTCTTCCTTTGTTGAGGATTGAGAAAATCGTGAGGTTTGCATTTAATTTCTATCATTTCTCTTAAGAAAAGGTTGTTTATTTTAATTACTAGGCATCTACATAGACCTGTTGGTCCTCATCTTACACAGCCCTGAGTTGGAAGAAACTTGTATTCATGAAGCATCTTTGGAGTGCCTTCTCTTTGCTACTTTTAAAGATAAAATTTGTCTCAATAAGAAACAGAGGCTTAAAATGTAGATAGCACCACTGTTTGGGAAAATTAAGAGCTGAAACAAAAGATTTTAGGGGAGCAGCTGTTAAAGAATGCACTGAGCTTTAGGTTTAATGTGAAAATAACCATATTTGAGATGTACTAAATGAAATCAAGGGGCAAAATTCCATGAGAACTATACTATAAGATACCTTGGAATTTATTTCTTTAGGGGTACTTTTACTACAATAGAATATTTAAAGTGAAAACTAAGTCTTTATTGAAGGAGTTTGTAAAAGAAAAGGAAGATTTTTTTTTTCTGAAAAGGAGATTTATGTGAAGTGTTATTTAGAGCCTCATTTAAAAAAAATACTATTAAAAAACTGTGGTTATAAAGTTTCTCAAAGGTTCCCTTTAAGATTTTTTGAGTGACGAGGGGCTAGAGATCGCAAAATCCTTAATTTCATATATAATGTATCAGGAAATTATGGCTAATGCAATATCTTCTCATAGAAAAGCAGAAGATGAGTTTGAGAATGATTTGGCAAGCCAAAGATCCCCAGCTTCCCATATGAAAAGTGAAATTTTTCCTAATCTCTCTCTCAATTTCTAACCGTTGTTTTCAATCAAATGAGAATAACTCTAAGTAAGAAATGTATGTATAAATATGGAGCCCTGGTGGCACAGTGGTTAAGAGCTCAGCTTCAGCTGCTAACCAAAAGGTTGGCAGTTTGAATCTACCAGCCGCTCCTTGGAAACACTATGGGGCCGTTCTACTCTGTCCTATAGAGTTTCTATGAGTTGGAATCAACTTGATGGCAATGGGTTTGTGTGTGTGTGTGTGTGTGTGTGTGTGTGTGTGTGTGTGTGTGTGTGTATATATATTTACATACATATATACACATATATATATAATTGCATGTATATGCCAATATGTGTATATGTGTGTGTGTCTCATAGAGACAAAATTTAAGACCCTTATATTCTAAGAAGTTTTTAAAAATCGTTGTATAAAGATTTATCCTAAAGTTCACATTTTAGCTAAACAAAATGTAATTTTTTAAAAAGATCTTGTAGTGAAACCCCCACAGTTGGTCGTACCTTAGCGTCTGCTGTGTTACATAAGCCAGGGAAGTCCTGGGGAAGTTGTTCTGCCTTAGGTGGTTGTCAGGTTCTTTGTGGTTTTCTTCTGTTGTGAGAAGACAATGAAAGACAAGTAATAAATGAACTAATGTTCCATATACAATTACCAAATAAAAGTTTGTGTAAGCATTGAGGAAATGTTCATAAGTTTGAAATGTTGAAAGTTTTAGCTTTCCTACTTTACGTCATTGGATATGCCACCAGCTACGTCCTATCATGGTATCTAATTCAGACTACCTTTTCTCTTTCTATGTCCTTCAAAAGTTCCCAGTTTAGACTCAGTAATTTGTCTCTGCTTCCTATTTGTCAAATAAAATAAAAAAATGGATTGACATAGAGAGTAACTTTTCAGATAAGATGTTTATAATTTATAAGTGACCTTCAATAGACAATAAAAGCCAGCATGGTACATGATATGGTGAAAACATCAGACACTGTGACAAACCAGACGATAATTTGTCCATTGAAGGGAGAAAACATATGGTACCTATATTAACCCACAGTCTTTTGCCATATCAAGGGTCAGGCCTATCAGTATTCACTAACATTTTTACCATGTATTTCCCGTCTGAATTCCCTTAAGCATAAGTCAATTCTTCAGCCTATTGCCCACCAACCAACCAACCAGTGAATGAAATAAAACACATTAACTAATTAAACAAGCTAACTAATAAGCCAAAAAAGGAAATGAATCCCAAGAGTAGGAATCAAATATAGTGCCGTCGATTTTTTTGCCCAGGAGACGATACCTGCTTAACAGATGGAGCCAGGGAATGAGTTGATAAGGAATGGTGGAGTTCTCAGAAACATGTAAAATCATGATTATAGTGTCAGGAGATATATTTATACCAATATGCCATGCAACTCCACCTCCATCAAACAGTTGTTCATCAAACTGGGATCTAGAAGTCACTTACAATATTCCCATAATTTTTGAGAAGGGCAAATTTGTCTAGTGGAGGAATATTGTTTGGCTACACTGCTTAAAATATTTAGATGGTGAATGCTTTTTAGTGGAGCTTAAACCACTCCCTACTTTCCTAAAACAAGCCCTCTTTTCACACTTGTGTACCTGTTTGGCCACTAAAGACATGTACTTCTTCAGCATTCAATAGCCTATACCATTACTAAATGGATATCAAGTGACTGAGAGTTATTATTATCCCTGTTTTACTGATGAGAAAAGAAACCTGGAAATGCTGAATAACTTGTCCAACATCATCTATCCAGCATCCTTGCACAAGTGTGTCTAACTCTCTAGCCCTAAGTATGTCTAACTCCCACTAGTACCTCTGCCTCTCTCAAAATAACCCTTATAATAGCAGAATTGATCCTGGATATTAATGACAAGCAGACACAAGCACAGTATTTGAGTTTGTATAAAGGTGGACAGCTTGAAAGAAATATGCAGAAGTTCCTATCCACCCACTTCCATCCCATTATAGGCAATATTGATTTGGGGTTCCAGTTCTGTTTTGTAATGTAATATAGATATAGGAAACATGGAGGCTGTGCCTTGGAAGCAGACATCTTTTGAAAATATGTTAATCAGTTTGTTTCATGTGGAGACTTTTTCTCTCCCTTTTTTTAATATTTTGAGCAGTTTCCTGTTAGCTTAGATTTTGAACTACCATTATATTGAGAAATCTCTAGCCTTCTTTCTGTGTTCACTTTAAACTGAGAAACAGTTTAATCAATTTTAAGTGGGAAAATAGCCGCAAAATTATGGGTGGTCATAAGAAGACAAAGTGAGGTTGATAATTTCTTTTACTCTTAGGACTCAGAATGAGGCATGTGCTTCCTGAACGGACCTGTGTGGAAGAGTGTCACCGGAAATGCTCTCTTTCATCTTATTTAAGTTCTGTTTGGCTTGCCTCCCATGTTTGCTCAGTGGGGATAAGGTTAAGACCTCTGAAGGGGCCACTCTATCCCAGTTACTTACCCAGACTCCCCTCTTTCCTTTAAATAGCTGTCCTTAGTTGTGGAGAGTATTTGGGGGTCATTATCTTCTTGATGGATGAAACTGAGGGTAAACAATTATTTTCTTTTTAGATTCTAAAGATAAGATAAGGCATAATCCAAAAGACTTTTAATATTTTGAATTTATTCAGAAACCAGTTCCTTCAGGAAAACATCCAAATGCCTGGTAAGGCTAATTTTCTTTTTTCAATCTGGTTTTTCTCAAAAGGCTCTTCTCCTATCCACGTAATTTCCTACTATCTCAAATCTTCCTCCATTTTCTAACTCTAACCAAAATCCTTCCTAGTTGCCCATTCCCTACGTGTTATAGAGAAACCTTGAGTGTCTGTGTTCAATTTTCTTCAACAGCTATTTTCAACTGCATTCCCTGTCCTCACTCTAAACCCCACCCTCACTTTTTCAGTTACACTTTTTATAACATTTTGAGTTGCGGCCACATTTGTTTCTTGTCTAATCCCTGGAATTCATCTAAGGCCTGATATTCTAATTCCAGATATTGACGTAATAACTCAAACCTACTTACTGAAACTGTTGAGAGAATTAGTTTACTTCACTAATGCCATCATGTACATTCTGTTTGTTTTTGTTGATGGGGTTTTTGTAGGAAGCAGCATAGCAACAAGGCAGTCATTTCATATTTGTAACCAAAATCAAGTCATACTCAGGGCAGAGCATGGATGTATTTTGTCCTGTGTCTTGTCAGTCTGAAGGTTGTTATCCATAGGTAACTATGAAGTACCTGAGCTTTGGAACCGGTAACACCCTTTGTGACATGGCATCTGTGTTTCTCTATGGGAACCAGTTAGTTTTGACATTGCCAGAGGTCTTTAAATTTTTTGGACAAACAATGGGAAAACATGTAAAGGCTTTCACATTTAGATTGAACTCACTAGCTAAAGCATTACCTGAAGCTCTGTGCTGCAACTGGTTTCATTGGGCTTTGTTCTCTAAACAATTTGTAGATGGTTGTGTTCTGAATTCCCAGCCCTCATTAGCTAACTGCACACATGTGGAAACAGAGAGGCTATGACCTTCAGATCCTCTCCAGAAATACAAACTTGGTCTCCAGATTTAGAGAGGAAATGCTTCCGCTTCTCTAGCCAGAAACCTGGACTGATGTTTTGCCCAGGTCACATACACATCTCAGCTGTCCCAGCCAGTAGGAGGAAAAAAAAAAAAACTCTCCTGGGTAATATGTGCGTCACGAAGACTTGACTATGCCCTTGGCCAAGTGAGAAGTGGCTCATTTGAATTGCACTGACCTTTATTATAATAGTTTTAAGCCATAAACATGGACCCAAATAACATGGAAATTACTGATAATTGGTCCCCAAGAAAAACAAATATTGTATTTATTAGAGTTGCCTCTTTTCTATCAGGTTTATTTAAAAACAAGAGTTGTTCTTCTTTTTAATGACTACATTGTAACAGTTTCTAAACTTTCCATATCTTTTGAACAAATAAACCTAACGAATTTTTTTTTTTAAAGAAATCGTATTTTAGGAATGGAAAAGCTGTACATATGAGTGTAATCTTTGCATCGTATTACTAAAAATCATAAAAATAACCTAAATATTCAAAGATGGGTGAATGACTAAACTCTGGTTTAAAGCAATGGAATATTTTAAACCCATTTAAGAAGATAATTGTTAAGACTCTAAGACAGCATGGAAGGCTAGCTGTAGTATGGTGTTAAGCAGGAAAAATAAAGAAGATCAAAAATCTATGTATACTCTGTTAATAACTAGGTCAAACATGATGTATGATGACTACTGGTTTGTTAGTTTGTTTTTTGTTTGCTTGCTACATGTAATTATTGGTTGGCATGTCCCTCTCCTCTGAACTGTGAATTTGTTGAGAGAAGGACCCTATTTTAACAAACCTGCAAAACCAAGACCTGGTCCATGATAAGGGTTCTTAAGTATTCCTCAATTAGCTCATTAGAAGATAACGAATAGCAAATTACAAATTTCTATCTACAATCTGACCACAGTTTTGTAAAAATAATGCATTCAAAGGGATAAGGAATCGAAGGCATCATGGAGCAGTGACTACAAGGATTCTCTGTGATGGGATAGAGATTTTGAATGTCCATTATATATATTTTTAAATCATTGTGCTATTTAGAAAAACAGCAATCATGTATAGATTGTATAGTGTCAGCATGATGTAACAGTGCTGAAATGCAACAAGAAGAAAACATTTATTTATCTAATAATTAGGAAATTTAAAGCTATGTATCTTCACTGAAATTCAACTATATGTGTAAATTCTTGAATCTCTCTCATTTGGAATGAGATATCAAAAATGATAAACTTATAACTACTTATCATAACATATAAGGCCTTTCAGGATCTGGCTGGTCCTCTGTTCTGTAATACCAGGGTGTCTTAGTCATTTAGTGCTGCCGTAACAGAAATACCACAAGTGGATGGTTTATTTCCTTACAGGAAAGTAGGCTAAAAGTCCAAATTCAGGGCATCAGCTCCGGGAGAAGGCTTTGTCTCTCTGATGGCCTTCTTCTCTTCGGTGTTCCCCTGGACTAGGAGCTTCTCTGCGCAGGGACCCCGGTCCAAAGGATGCACTCTGCCCCCGGCACTGCTTTCTTGGTGGTATGAGGTCCCCCTGTCTTACTGCTCACTTCTGTCTTTTGTATCTCAAGAGATTGCCTCAGGACACAATCCAGTCTTGTAGATCAGGTCCTGCCTTTCTAACACAACTGCCACCCATCCTCCCTCATTAACATCATAGAGGCAGGTTTACAACATACAGGAAAATCACACAGTACCAGGAATCATGGCCTAGCCAAATTGATACACACGTTTTTTGGGGGACATAGTTCAAACCATGACACAGGGCTACAGCACTTTTTGTACAATATGAGCCCTGCACAACTCTGGGGCTGGGTAGTGTTTGCGTTGTAATCCACGTGAACAGCACCACTGGAGTTGTACAATGTGCAACCCGTATGGCCATAATGATGGCCCTGCTCGAGCCTCATCTCTTACCACATTTCCTACCATACCCAACTATTTGCAAATCATGTGCGAAGGCATTTTGGTGCCTATTCCCTTTTCCTAAAACATCACGCCCTCCGTTTAATAACAGATACTAGTATACTGGTATTTATTGAGCACTTAATATGTACATAAATTATGCTAAGAACTATATACACCTACTCCTCACCTATCAACTATCTCGTGATCCAACATTTCACATTTATGACAATAATAAAAAATCCACTATCCAGTTATTTTGCTCATTAACGACATATGTCTGGCAGTAACAAATGCCAAGGTGTAAGGCAAGAGTAATGCTGGCTATGATGGTTAAGGTTATGTGGCAACTTGGCTAGGCCATGATTCTCAGTGACTTGGCAGTTATGTAATGATGTAATTTGGTAGTTATGCAGTGATGTAATTTGGCAGTTATGTAATGATGTAGTCATCCTTCATTTTTGTGATCTGATGTAGTCATCCTCCATTTTCATACAACTCCAATTTTCAGAACCTAACCATGTGGATAAGTGAGGAGTGGGTTTGTATAGATCTAAAATACGAATTCAGGCCTGTTTTGTTCTAAAGCCTGACCACTAAATCACTTGTGTATCATCCCCCTCCTATGTTGCCTGTGTGCCCATACGTGACCTGCAAGTCTCAGCTCATGAGCACCAGGTCTTCAATGCTTTTTGTTTATCCTCTGCCTCAGCCCAAGCTCACTTAGCTTTCCTTCCTGTGTATTCCTCACTAAGCCTCTTTGTTCTCCCAAAAGTGTAGCCCGCAATTAGCATACTGGATATAATCAGTTATTTTTCTTTTTGGTGTTCCTCTCTAGACTATGGGCTTATTAAGAACAAGAATTGCACATTTCTGCTTCAAAAAAGGACTGTATCTTGTTCATTTCTTATAATAAGCTTGTGTTTAGCACATGCTTGACACATGAAGTAGTTATCCAGTGAATGTCTGGAAGGATAGAATAATGAATGGCCTAACCACATCTTAGGTTCTCAATACATGCATGTAACATCAAGAAATCATCATGCATGTGATTTTGGTTGTGTTTAGAAACAGATAAAATTGTAGCCATTTATCACAGAGCTGTAGCAAGCCCAAGCTCCTGTTAAGAACATTTGGACTCAGGGTACTTCTGCAGGTACATTTCCTTCTTTAAACGGTGCTTTAATCATACCACGTGCCTGCTTAAAACCTGTGTTTGACTTGTTATTTCATTCCTGATCAAGTCTCAATTCTTCAGTATGGCTTGAAAGGGCCCCGTAACCTAGATCCACCCACAACATTTTCCAATCCATGTAGACATTTGCTTTTAACTCTAAGCAGTCCAGCCATTTCACTCTCCCAGCACATCATACTTATACCACCCTTGGGTCTTTACTCAGCTCCTCTCCCTTCTCCAGAATGCCCATCTCTAGCCTTCTTCCTTTCTAAACCTGGCTTATCTTATTGGACAAATCCAGATTCTGTGTCATTTATGGAGGCTTCCCTCTCTGTTTTAGCTCTTGGCAAGCTCTCTTTTCTGTGAAATCTTATTGCCCACGCCAGAGAATTTACCACTTAACCATATCGTTGACTATTTCTGGCAGTGCTTTAGTTGTGTTATATTGTTTTCTCTGCAAAATTGTTAACAGACTCCAATGCATTTCTTTTATTGCTCAAAACTACCAGGCATTGAATTTCCACTGTTTGCTAGAATCTTGTCTGCATGTTTTACAAACAGATATATATATATATATATATATATATATATATATATATATATATATATATATATATACATATATTCCTTTTAATTAATGACAAAGGAGAACATCTTTCAACAGAGACAGGGAGAAGAATTGATTAGAGACAGGTCAAATTTTGTTTCTAAAGATAAGTCTGACTCAAATTTAACAGTGACCCCAATGCATCGTATCTGAAACGATGACAAAATGAAACTAGTTTTGTGCTTGAGTGTTTTGGCTGACTTTAATATTCAGGAGTTATATGCGGAGAGCCATTTTTTTTACTCTCCTTTGATACTTGTTGGGACCTTGGTAAGTCACTATGTTTGATCTACTGACTCTGTGTTAGAAGACCTCAAGCCTATATTTAGTCCAACACTTTACCAATGTCTGCTGTTGGTTATAAAGTGGAACTGGGCAAGACAGCTTGAACTGCTTAGCATTATAAATAAGCAAATAAATAAAAATACGGGCTTTCCTCATAGGACCTTCATATATAAAGAATAATATCTTTTTTTTGCCTTTATTTGGAAATCCAGGTGGCATAGTGGTTAAGAGAGCTCTGGCTGCTAACCAAAAGGTCAGCAGTTTGAATCCATCAGGTGCTCCTTGGAAAGTCTATGGGGCAGTTTTGTCCTATAGGGTCCCTATGAGTCAGAATCTACTTGACGTCAACAGATTTGGTTTGGTTTGGTTTACCTTTATTTGGAGGATATTAATCACTTCACTGTTTATAAGAATAATAACAAAACGGGATTTTCATGTTTTTGCTTTCAAGCTGAGGGATCCCACTGTGTTTTAGGAAGGAATGAAAGCAATGTGTCACAAGACTAACTGAAAACAGAAATTTCATTTCTGTTCAAGTTCAGAGTCACTTTGCTGACACTGTGCTCCTGGGTTTGGAATTCCTTGTAGAGCAGAAGTTGGAAAGCAAAAGGCGAGCCTCTCCAGTAACATTTGGTTTAAATTTACATGCAATTAAAACTCTCATGTTATGGTATTAATATATACTTTTTTTCCTTTCTGGTTTCAGAAACATTAAATGTTTCTAATACATTTAGCAAAAGCCTCTGTTTTCTTATCATTTCTAATTACTTGTTCAATTTTACTAAAAATAAAAGGCAAGAGAAAGAAAAAAAAGGAGAAGTGTCCATTATGGAAAAAATTGCCTTTCTTATCTCTCATCAGATAGTTGTTAGGGATTGCTTAACAAATGGAAGATCGCTGTGTTGTATTTTCATATTATGCTGGAAAGTGAATAAATGTATCACAAATTCCTAAGTTTTAGATCTGGGCATTTGAAAAGAATTTTTAAAAACAATTTATTCTTAAGCTACAGCATGTGAAGAATGCAACGTGCAAGTTATGAATTCACCTGACATTACAGGGTATATTAAATCATAATCTATAGACTGTAAATGTAACATGAACCCTCCTTAAATTTAATGATTAATATATATATAAGATTGTTCACAAGTCTTCCTACAATAAGTAACTTAAATAGCTCCAAGACGTTAAGATTTGATATCGAGATGTAACTGTCATACTATTCATTTACATTGGCCATTTGATATTTGATCCAGTCTACTTTATGGTCCCCTTGCCACCAAGAAACTGACCCAAAGACTTGAGAATTAACACCAAGGGCCTTTAAGAGAAAATAGAAACAAAAACAGCTAACAAAACAAAAAGCAGCGGTGGATATGGCTATAATACTTCTTGTACCTTGTAGATCAATTTAGGACAAAGGCTGTCTAATATTACAGTTTTTTTGTGGCATGTGAGCAACACTGTGTGCACTGGACTTCCAAATTTGGCATTTAGACTGAGTATATATGCGGGAGAGGAGTGTTCCAACCATCGGTCTTTTCTTTATAATCTTTTCAGCAGTTCCAAAAGTCCTTAGCTGGAGGATATATTTGGAAAGTGGCTGCTTTTCCGTTCTCTCCACAGTCAGGTAACCATTCCAAAGCTGCTGAGGTTCCACTTGAGAGGTGACTTGCTATTACCATTTGTGCTGCGTGTCATAAACGGGCCCTATTATTTTCAGCGAGACCCCTTAACAGCAGTTCCAAGGAAGTGGCTAGAGATTTGATTATAGAGGTCTCTCTCCTGAACACATCCTTTCACATTTGACATTTACACTGGTGGCAGATTTTTAAGTAACTCGTTAGAGAGCAGTCTGAGCCTTAAAAAGCTGTAAGTCTTCTTAGAACCCTCTGGCTAAGGAAAGGCTTTTACTGGACTTAAATATTTTGAGTTGAAACCGTACTTGTCTGATTGGAAAGTGTTTCGGGGAGCAGATTTTGTTATTTTTCTAAGCTAGGCTACAGGAATTGATGGAGATATCACTGACCAAAAGGAATTTTTTTGCTCAAAGAGCTGAGAACCAAAGGAAATGACTCCAATCTTTAAAATCCTTTTATTTCCTCTGCGGACGATATCTGTGCAGCTGAGAGGAATCATTCCAATTGGCCCCTGCCCAACCTTTATAAGAACTGAGATCAGGAAGTTGTATGGTCAAAATAGTCGTTGTACAAATTGCTTCCAGTTTAAAAACCTCAAAGTTCTTGACAAAGCCATGATTTCTTGCCGCATTTTGTTTTTCATATGGTGACTGACCTGTCACTCACTCATTACCCTGCCAGGATTTCTTCAGTTCCTTTAGTAACTTCTGCAATTTTTCTGCCATTTCTTTTGCAAAGAGGAAGCAGAGTTTATGAGAGAAGAATGCAGGGTCCCTGTAAAATTTCTTTGTGAGGCACCACGTATCTTGCCCCATTTCCGTTGCCTTCCATCTGAAATAAAATATTGCTGGGCCATAGTCAAGCTTATAAAAATGTGATTTCTTCCTTTCCTAATTTCATTCTACACTTTCCTTCCTGCCTTGCTTTTGATATCTGAGAAGAATAAAATGCTTGATGTGTTCCTGAAATTCAACCCCCATAACTCCCTTTGACACAATCATGCCCTGGGGAAATAGAATGGTATTCATCACTCTATAAAACATTCTGTGCCCTCCGCTTCCCTCCCCCACCCTCAGGATATTATTCGTCTTCATATTCCTGGTGCCTACCATAGATCTTGATAGGTTCAGCAGCCTGGATATATATTTAAAGGGTGAAGTAGGCTAGAATAGGGTAGCATTTATACAGATGGGATGCATAGAGTAAGTAGGAAAGGGGTCTATTATATACCTTAAAAAGTCAAATCAAGAAGTGTTCTTGAATTAAAAACTGTGTTGAGGAGGGAGCTATAATAAAATTCTGTTTTTCTAAAAATATGAGTCAGTTCCTATTCTTAACAACTTCATTGGAAGTTATGTAGCAAAAGGACATTTGCCATTCTTGACTTCATTCTATACCAACCTAATATTAATCAGACTTTCTTGGAGTTAGTTGCTCTTCTGTGTATTTCTATGAATATTTTGGTTTTCATGGAGATTGATAGATGTTCTCTCATTTAACGTATGTAACAGCATTCCACTTGAGAACGGGAACCAGACAAGGATGCCCTTTATCACCACTCTTATTCAACATTGTACTTGAGGTCCTAGCCAGAACAATTAGGCTAGAAAAAGAAATAAAGGGCATCCACATTGCTAGGGAAGAAGTCAAAGTATCTCTGTTTGCAGATGATATGATCTTATACACGGAAAACGCCAAAGAATCCCAAGAAAACTACTGGAACTAATAGAAGATTTCAGCAAAGTTTCAGGATACAAGATAAACATACAAAAATCAGTTGAATTCCTTTACACCAACAAAGAGAACCTTGAAGAAGAAATCACCAATCAATACCGTTTACAATAGCCCCAAGAAGATAAAATACTTAGGAGTAAATCTAACCGGAGACGTAAAAGACCTATACAATGAAAACTACAAGACACTACTGCAAGACACCAAAAGAGACCTGCATAAGTGGAAAAACATAACTTGGTCATAGATAGGAAGACTCAACATTGTGAAAACATCAATTCTACCCAAAAGTATCTACAGATACAATGCATCCCCAATCCAAATTCCAATGGCATTTTTTCATGCGATGGAGAAACAAATCACCAACTTCATATGGAAAGGCAAGAGACCTCAGATAAGTAAAGCATCACTCAAGAAGAAGAACAAAGTGGGAGGCCTCACACTACCTGATTTTAGAACCTATTATACCGCCACAGTAGTCAGAACAGCCTGGTACTGGTACAAGAACAGATACATAGACCAATGGAACAGAATTGAGAATCCAGACGTAAATTCATCCACCTATGAGCAGCTGATATTTGACAAAGGCCCAAAGTCCATTAATTGGGGAAAAGACAGTCTCTTTAACAAATGGCATAACTGGATATCCATCTGCAAAAAACTGAAACAAGACCTATACCTCATACCATGCACGAAAATTAACTCAAAGTGGATCAAAGACTTAAATATAAAACTGAAAACAATGAAGATCATGGAAGAAAAAATAGGGACAACACTAGGAACCCTAATACATGGACTAAACAGAATACGAACCATAAGTAACAATGCACCAGCACCAGAAGAGAGACTAGATAACCGGGAGCTCCTAAAACTCAAATACCTACACTCATCAAAAGACTTCACCAAAAGAATAAAAAGACAACCTACAGACTGCGAAAAAATTTTTGGCTGCAACAAATCCGATCAGTGTCTAATCTCTGAAATCTATAAAATACTGCAAAACCTCAACAACAAAAATACAAATGACCCAATGAAAAAATGGGCAAAGGATATGAACAGACACTTTGCCAAAGAAGATATTCAGGTGGCTAACAGACACATGAAGAAATGCTCATGATCAGAAGCCATTAGAGAAATGCAGATCAAAACTACAATGAGATATCATCTCACCCCAACAAGGCTAGCATTAATCCAAAAAACACAAAATAATAAATGCTGGAGAGGTTATGGAGAAACTGGAACACTTATACACTGTTGGTGGGAATGTAAAATGGTACAACCACTTTGGAAATCGATTTGGCACTTCCTTAAAAAGCTAGAATTAGAAGTACCATACAATCCAGCTATCCCACTCCTTGGAGTATATCCTGGAGAAATAAGAGCCATCATACGAATAGATATGTGCACACCCATGTTCATTGCAGGACTGTTCACAATAGCAAAAAGATGGAAACAAAGTAGGTGCCCATCAGCGGAAGAATGGATAAACAAATTATGGTATATCCACACAATGGAATACTATGCAATGATAAAGAAAATGTTGAAGCCATGAAACATCTTATAACATGGAGGAATCTGGAGGGCATTATGCTGAGTGAATTTAGTTAGTGGCAAAAGGGCAAATATTGTATAACACCACTATTATAAGAACTCAAGAAAAGGTTTAAACACAGAAGAAAGCATTCTTTGACGGTTATGAGGGTGGGGAGGGAGGGAGAGGGTTATTTACTAACTTGATAGTAGATAAGAATTAGGTGAAGGGAAGGACTGCACACACTACAGGGGAAGTCAGCACAACTGGACTAAACCAAAGCTAAGAAGTTTGCTGAATACAGTCAAACACTTTGAGGGACAGAGTAGCAGAGGTAGGGATCTGGAGACCATGCTTTCAGGGGACATCTAGGCCAGTTGGCATAACAAAGCTTACTAAGAAAATGTTCTGCATCCTACTTTGGTGAGTGGCGTCTGGGGTCTTAAAAACTTGCAAGTGGCCATCTAAGATGCATCAATTGGTCCCAGCCCACCTGGAGTAAAGGAGAATGAAGAACACCGAAGACACAAGGAAAGTATTAGCCCAAGAGACAGAAAGGGCCATGTAAACCAGAGACTTCATCAGCCTGAGACCAGAAGAACTAGATGGTGCCCAGATAGCCCCAGTGACCGCCCTGACAGGGAACACAGCAGAGAGTCCCTGATGGAGCAGGAGAAAGGTGGGGTGCAGAAGTCAAATTCTAGTAAGAAGACCAGACTTAATGGTCTGACTGAGACTGGAGGAACCCCAGAAAGCATGGCCCCCAGTTTCTTTATCAGCTGAGAACTAAAACAGTTTCCAAGGCCAACTCTTCAGACAGGGATTGGACTGGACTGTGGGACATAAAGTGATACTTTAGAGGAGTGTGCCTCTTCGCTCAAGTAGATACAAGAGACTAAATGGGCAGCTTCTGTCTGGAGGTGAGCTGGGAGGGCAGAGAGGGTTAGGAGCTGGTTGAATGGACATGGGAAATCAGGGATGGAAAGGAGGAGTGTGCTGTCATAGTATGGGAGAGCATTTAGGGTCACATAACTATGTATAAATTTTTATAGGGGAGACTATCTTGAAATGGAAACTTCATTTAAACTACAACAATAAACAAAAAAAGAAAAAGGAAAAAAAAAATGAAGCTCAGCAGCCTGATACTTAGCATTGAACGAGATTCGGATATGATAGTTGCTCAATCTAATTTAGTTTGATTTAATGTTCAAAGTATGTGTTTTATAAATGACACTTTGCTTGGTACAGGGGATGAAAAACGAGGAGATGTATTCCCTGTCCCCAAGTGTTCAAATGTTCAGAGAGGAGGATTTAAAGAAAAAAACAACTAAAAACAAACAAAAAAAACATTTGCCATGGAGTCAATTCCAACTCATGGCTACCCAATGTGTGCCAGGGTAGAAATGCTATACTCTGTAGGGTTTTTTTTTTCCCCTCTAAACTTTGTTTATTTTGTTGTTGTTGTTGTTGTTGAGAATATGCACAGCAAAACATACACCAATTCAACAGTTTCTACATGTACCATTTAGTGACATTGATTACACGCTTTGAGTTGTGCAACCATTCTCGCCCTACTTTTCTGAGTTTTTCCTCCCTCATTAACATAAACTCACTGCCCACTAAGGTTCCTATCTAATCTTTTGAGTTGCTGTTGTCAATTGATCCCATATAGATAGTTCTTGAAAGAGCATAATGCTCAAGGAAAACATTTTTTACTAGTTACGCTAAACTATTGTTTGGTTTTAAGAAGACTTCAGGGGATGTTTTTGGTTTAAAGTTTAAAGATTATTTCAGGGCAATAGTTTCAGGAGTTCATCCAACCATCATAGCTCCAGGAAGTCTAGATTCCATGAGAATTTGAAATTCTGTTTTGCATTTCCTCCCTTGTGATCAGAATTCTTCTAAGGAATCTTCGATCAAAATATTCAGTAGTGGTAGTCAGGCACCATCCAGTTCTTCTGGTCTCATGCATGGCAAAGGAGGCAGCTTCTCATGGAGACAGTTAGCTATGTATTTCATATCCTCCCATTATTTATGATTCTACTTCTTCCTCTTTTGTTCCAGGTGAATAGAGAGCCCTTGAGACCCCAGGCACTGCACATTAAACTAGGAGGTAGAACAGAAGCACCAAACATGTTATTAGGACAATGAACTGGATATTCCGTGAAACCATAATGCTAAACCTCCAAACCAAGAAACCAAATCCCATGAGGTTTTTAGTTGTACGTAAGCAGCCTCAGCAGCTACTCTTTTTTTTTCTTTTGGTCATTGTTGTAAATATATGTATCACACAACTTTTGCCAGTTCAACTTTTTAGAGGTGTATAGCTTATTGACAGCAATTACAATAATTGGCTGTGTAACCCTACCCTTAATCAATGAGATATTTCCATCACCATTCACTCCCTCTTTCCCCGTCCCTCCCACCCCTGGTAACCACTAATAAACTTTGTTTTCTATATACATTTGCTTTTTTATATAAGTGAGGTCATAATATTTGTTCTTTTGTGATTGACTTATTTCACTCAGCATAATGTGTTCCAGCTCCATCCATATTGTAGCATGTATCAAGACTTCATTTCTCCTACTAGCTGAGTAGTGTTCCATTGTATATATGTACCACATTTTTGTTTATCCATTCATCTGTTGATGGGCATTTAGATTGTTTCCACCTTTTGGCTATTGTGAATTGTGCTGCAATATACGTTGGTGAGCAAGTCTCTGAGTCCCTGCTTTCAATTCTTTTAGGCATATACCTAGGAATGGAATTGCTGGGTCATATGGTAGTTCTATTTTCAGGGTTTTTTTTGGAAATACCACACTGTTTTCCAGAATGACTGTACCATTTTGCATTCCCACTAGCAATGGGTAAGGGTCCTAAGTTTCCCACATCCTTACCAACGTTTGTTATTTTCTCTCTTTCTTTTTTTTTAATCTCAGCCATCCTAACCGTTGCCATCAAGTTGATTCCAACTCATAGCGGCACAGTGGTTAAGAGCTCAGGCTGCTAGCCAAAAGGTTGGCAGTTCGAATCCACCAGCCACTCTTTGGAAATCCTATGGGTCAGTTCTGCTCTGTCCTGTAGGGTCACTGTGAGTCACTATGCAGCCATCCTAGTGGGAGTGAAATGGCATCTCATTGTGGTTTTGATTTGCATCTCTCTGATGGCTAATGACATTGAGCGTCCTTTCATGTGTTTGGTGTCCATTTGAATGTCTTCTTTGGTGAAATGTTTGTTCAAGTCCTTTGCCCATTTTATGATTGGGTTATTTGTCTTCTTGTTGTTGTCACAGTTTCACATATATTTCGGCTATTAGATTCTTGTTGGATATATAGTTTCCAAAGATATTCTCCCAGGTGGTAGTTTGTCTTTTCACTTTTTTGGTAGTCTTTTTGTGAACGTAAGTTTTTTAATTTTTATGCGGTCCCATTTATTTATTTTGTTTGTTGCTAGTTTTTGTTTTGTTATTAAATAATCCATTGTTGAAAACTAGACCTTACAGTGTTGCCCCTTCTTTTGCTTCTAAGAACTTTATATTTTTAGTTTGCACATTTAGGTCCTTAATCCATTTTGAACTTGTTTTTTTATATGGTGTGAGGCATAGATCCTGTTTCATTTTTCTGCATGTGGAAATCCAATTTTCCCAGCACGATTTATTGAAGAGACTCTTCTTTCCCCATCAAATTGACTTAGCACTCTCGTCAAAAATCAGTTAACCATAGATGTATGGGTTTATTTCTGGACTCTCAATTCTATTACCTTGTTCTGTATGTCTATTGTTATACCATTACCGGGCTGTTTTGATTACTGTAGCTATATAGTATGTTTTAAAATCACGAAATGTGAGTTCTACTTTATTCTTCTCTTTCAACATGCTTTAGCTATTCGGGGCCTCTTGCCATTCCATATAGTTGAGGACTGGTTTTTTATTTCTGTAAAGAAGACTGTTAGAATTTTAATCGAGATTGCATTGAATCTATAGATCACTTTGGGTAGTATTGACATCTTAACAATACTGAATTTTCCAGTCTACAATTATAGAGCATCCTTCCATTTATTTAAGTCTTCTTTACTCTCTTTCAGCAGTGTTTGTAGCTTTCATTGTATAAGTCCTTCGCGTCCCTATTTAGATTTGTTCCTAGATATTTTATTTTTCTTAGATGCTATTGTAAATGGAATTATTTCCCTAACTTCCCTTTCACATTTACTATTGGTGGTATATAGAAACCCAACTGGTTTTTGTTTGTTGACCTCGTACCCTGCAACTAATCCAAGAACGTATTAAGAGTCATACACCATGACCGAGTGGGCTCTATTCTAGGAATGCAGGGTTGGTTAACATTAGAAAATCAGTCAATTTAATACACTACAACAATAGAACACAGGAAAAAAACCATATGATCATCTCTATGGATACAGAGAAAGCATTTGACAAAACCCAACACCTTTTCTTGATGAACACCCTAGAGAAGATTGGAATAGAAGGGAAATTCCACAGTATCATTCAGGACATATATGAAAAGCTAACATTATACTTAAGGGAAAAAAAAACTGAACTATTTCCCCTTGAAATCTGGAACAAGACAAGTGTGCCCATCCTTACTACTTCTATTCAATGTTGTATTGGAAGTCCTACCCAGAGCAATAAGACAAGAAAAGGAAATCAAAGGTATACAGATTAGAAAAGAAAAAGTAAAATTTTCTCTATTCATAGATGATGTGATCTTATATATAGGGTTTTCAATGGCTGATTTTTTGTAAGTAGATTACCAGACCTTTCTGCTGAGGCATCTCTGAGTGGACTGGAATTTCCAGCCTTTCAGTTAGCAGCAGAGCATGTTACCATTTGCACCACCCAGGGACCCCTTAATAAAGGATAATGTGACTATAATAACTAATGACAATATCTAATGGCCACTGAGCGTTTCGTACATGTCATAGCCTCTTCTAATGATTCTACATGTCTGAACTCATTTAACCCAGTTGATGACTCCATGAGGTAGGCATTAAAATTCTCAGTACTTTCTGGCTGAGGATTCTGAGGCAATGTGCTTGAGATCACAAAGCCCCCAACCCACTGAGCCCAAATCCACCTAGTCCAGGTCCAAAATACGTGCTCTTAACTGCTATACAGTAAGGCTAAAAATAAAGTGCTCTTAGACAAAGATGATGAAGCAGTTAAATTTCTCCCAAGTTTGGAACTACACAGAGGAAAGCTTCAGAGAGGAAGTGATATCTGAGCTTTACTCTGAAGGATGGAGGCTTATCTAGTAGAGATGGCAGAGAAAGATTTACCTCAGAAAGAAAGAACATGGTGATAGCAGAAAGCTATAGAAGCACATGACGTGTTCTATGGCTAAAAGATATGATGCTTGCATGTATGTGAACAGTCAGCAGTATGACCTAAAATGCTGGCTGCAGTCTTATTGTGAAGGATTTCACATAAAACCCGGTCTAAAGAGCTTGTTCCAAAGTCAATGGGAACCAAAGAGAGATTTACAAAGAAAGGAAATAATGTGACCAGAGGCATGTTTGGGAAAGTCAAAATATTGGCAATTACCAAACCCAAACCAAACCCATAGCTGTCAAGTCAGTTCTGCCTCAGGGTGACCTCATGTGTGTCACAGTAGAACTGTGCTCCATTGAGTTTTCAGTGGCTGATTTTGTGAAAGTAGATCACCTGACCTTTCTTCTAAGATGCCTCCGGATGGACTCAAACCTCCAGTCTTTAGTTAGTAGCTGAGTGCGTTAACCACTTGTGCCGCTAGGAATTCTGCCCGAATGCATAGAGATTATTATTTCTCTTTTTACAAATGGAGAAACTGAGGTGCAGAGGGGTGAAGTGAGCTTGCTCTATTTCACAGAACCCAGGACTTCTGAATCCAGTTCTTTGTTCATCTTATGTTCATCTTATAGGTCCTAACAATTTCCTTTAAGATACTCTCCTGGCTGCAGCAATCTCTGATAAAACCTGTACCCATTACCATCAAGTAGATTCTGGCTCATGGTGACCCCAAGTGTTGCAGAGTAGAACTACTCCATAGGGTTTTAGTGGCTGTAATGTTTACGGAGTCAGATTGCCGGGTCTTTCTTCTGAACTGCTGGGTGGGTTCGAAGTGCCAAGGAGGAGTAAAGCTAGATGCAGGGTCAAGTGCTAGGAGGATGTACAGCTGAGTCTTGTTATTCATAGTAGTTATGCTCTGTAAAGTTGTTGTCAACACTTAATTAGCAAATACTGAACCATTGATCCTAGGGGAAATATGGGGTTAGGTTACTATGAGCCTCTGGTCATAACATGTTTGTCAACTGATAAATACATTATTTCTTGTTTTATGTTTCTGTTTAAAAACACCTTATTTAATATGTATTGTTAATACATTAACATTGAACTCAAGCCAACAGCAAAATAACTCATGCCGGAATGAAGCTTATCTAGCACTCCTGTTTTCTCCATAAAGCACATCACAGCCTCCTCGTGCTTAGGAACACTAAAGAACATTTGACACTATGCATGGAGGTCATGTTAGACAGTGTAACCGCCAATAAAAAGCATGAAAACGTGAAAAATATGGCCCTCAGTAGACCACGAAGAGGACCCTTGTTTGCAGCATGAGCGCTGAACAAGAAAGCTGAGTGTGGCCTTGTTTGACCGCAGCTGGGAACACCTGCTTTGGGTGGCTTAAATTTTTCGCCACTCTGCGCATGTCCACAAATAACTGCAGAAGCATTGTGAATATTGCTTTTGAGGTTACAAATAAATTTTAGCAACTACATAGATTTGCCAGTAAAGGACCAATAAATAATGTGGATGAACTGTATGCTTTAACTTGCGTTCATGTGCTGGTAAGAGAAAAAATAATGACTAAACAGTGACTTAAACTATTTCCTCCCCTAGAATAGAGCCATTTAGTGGCTCCCGTCATTAGGGACATATCACTCAGCTATCCTAGGTGGGTCCCTTTTATCTGCATGCCTTTGCTTTGTGGTAGCAGGTGGTTGCTCCACTTGAAGCACTCCATCTGCATTCCAGGCAGGAAGAAGGGGAAAAGTGAAGGGCAAAAGACAAGTGTCAGCTGAATAGGTCCTCGTTCAAGAGCTTTGAACTTGAATGTCGTCAGCTCCAAACTGTAACATGGTCATGGGTTACATGATACTCAAGCAAGGCTGGAAATTGTAGTTTTTATAGCTGGGCACATTGCCAACCGTTAGTAAAATTAGAGGGCAGGTAGGAAGAGAATTTGTTAGAGTGGATATGGCACTCTAACTTGAGTGTTAACGACGACGTGGACAAGGGGCCTTGAGAGTAGAAAAGGTGAAGTGGAGGCAAAAGTTAGAGATGAAAATCAGCAAGACCTGGGGACCAATAAGATGAGGAAGGCTGGGAAGGTGGAGAATAAAGGATGATGCTGGAGTTTCTGTCTTTGGCAACCAAGTCAGCAATAGTGGTTTTAACTGAGGTGGGGAGAGTAAAGAAATACTACTTTTTATGGACAAAATAATACATTTGGTTCGGGATACACTGAGTTTGAGGTATCTTCGGGACATCCATGTAAACAATCCCGTAAGGTGCTATAAATAGGCCTAAAAGTAAGGGAATGATGATCTGAGCATCAGCGTGATCTCGCTGAAACCAAACTCATTGCTGTCGAGTCAGTTCCGACTCATAGTGACCCTACAGAACAGGGTAGAACTGCCCCATAGAGTTTCTAAGGAGCACCTGGTGGATTTGAACTGCTAACCTCTTGGTTAGCAGCCGTAGCACTTAACCACTATGCCACCAGGGCTTCCCAAGATAATCTAAACCACAGTAACTGATGAAATCACCCAAGTAGAACATACAGAGTGATATAGCAGAAAGCCAAGGAGGGGAACTGTTTAAGGGCAAGCAGATAAAGTCAGAGGAAGGGACAGGGAGCTATGTCATAAAAGCCAGGGGAAGCATTTCTCAAACAAAATGGTCAACACGTGGAGTATCTTAGAGAGTTCAAGACTGCAAAGACAATGCTGGGTTAGCAACTAGGTCATTATTAGTGCTCAAGAGATGTTGAGAAAAATGAACGATTGACACATGATATTCTTAACTATGTATGTAGCTTGATTTCTTAGTTTCGCTGAAACTAAATGTGTTAAGATCAGAGATCACATAGAAGTCAAGGCAATTCCAAAATCTGTTTGAAGACAAAAATGGTAGCTGTGGAAAAGAGACATCAAGGAAATACTAGGGACCGGTACCATGACCAAAGTTCTAAGTGAAGACATTGGATTTTACATGCTATTTTGGTTCCTTGAAGTCCTTCTGCATGCCTGGGTTTTTTTCCCCAAATATCCATTCTTGTACCTTTTAGAAAACTCACTGTGTTTTGCAGAACATCTTGGTATAACCAAAAGGACAGAAAGAAGGCCTGTTTTGCACAGAAGTAAAAGTAACTTGCAGCGCCTCCATTTTTTAGATAGTTCTTTTCTCTCATTTCTTTCTGAGTACAGGGAATTTGTGCAACATGCATCCGTAAGTGTACACTGAGTGATCATTATATGTACCTGGCTCTACTGGACACAGACCACTGGGTGTAGCTACTACCAGCATTACTAGAAAGGAGTCAGCCAGGTTTACAGTGGTTAATTTCAGGAAATATTAAACATATACCCAGTTTTTGTATGTGCACCCTCAACCACTGAGAAATAAATTTGCCTTTTGAATTTGAAAGATAGAATAGCTATTGTTTTATGAGTTACCACATAATGACATTGGGTATGATGTCATAGATCTCCTGGGATACCAAATTGCTGCTTCCACCTTCACTGACACATACAAATAATGAAAATAGTTCAGGAAAAATGCAGAAAGATTCCACTGTTAATAAATGAATATGGATTATCACTTCCTTACCCTTTCCATAGTGAAAGACGCAGAAGAAGATGAAAATATTGGTAGTTTTCAGGGTCAGTTAGCAAGTCTCTTTTTGTCTTGGCAGGACATGTCTAAAGTTTAAGTGACCGTTGGCATCTTATCAACACGCTTCATACCACTTCTTCGTCTTTCAAACTTGGTAAAAGATAACTTAGCTCACTCACAGTCTGTAATTTGCTGAAGGCAGGGATCCACTTACATACACACCGAGTGTTCTTAAGTGGCAGAGACGACATTTTTATTTTGTATGTCATCTAATGAAGTATTTACTTCAATCCACGAGGAATTTATTATGGTGTTCACCAACAAATTTAAGTGAGGATGATAGAGAGATATATGTGAGAAAGGCTGATCAGGACTGGGATAGTTGGATAAGAAGAGAACACTTGGAAGAGGGTATTTTATATCACTGAGATTACAATGACCCATCTAAAAGAAAGTAGACTATGAATAGTCGAAATCCCCTGCCTTCCGTCTATGCTCTAAAAATGATGATAGCCTGAGGGACTGGCAGTGCTGTAGCAAAATTGTCATATCTTCTATTGATGGCTGCAGTGTAAACTGGTACAGCCCTACTAGAAAGCACTATGTCTTTATATTTCAAGATCCATAGATATATTACCTCAGCATACGCACTACCGGGAACTAATCTTGGGACAGAAACTAACCCAAGAGAAGAAGAAAGTCATCTGCCGAACCGTAGGTGAGAAATTCAGAGGGATGAGTAAGGCAGGAGCCGTGAGAATGGCTCCTGTGTTTTTATTTGCTAAATATGGCAACCTAGCCCCAATACTGGAGTCCCTGTGGAGTGCAAATGATTAAGCACTGGACTACTAGGTGAAAGGTTGGCAGTTTGAACCCACTCAGCGGCGACTTGGAAGACAGGGCCTAGCAATCTGCTTTGGAAAGGTAACAACATTGGAAACCCAACCAAACAGTTCTACTCTGCACACATTTCAGTTGCCATGAGTCAGAATTGACTCCACAGCAACTAACAGCACCAACAGCCCCAATATTGGAGACCCTGAATGATACAAAAGGTTAATGCACTTAGTTGCAAACCAAAAAGTTGAAGGTCCTCATCTACCCAGAGAGTCCTCAGAAGAAAGGCCTGGCAATCTTCCAAAAAATGAGCCATTGAAAACCCAGTGGAGCACAGTTCTACTTTAACACATGTGGGATCACCATGAGTCAAAACTGACTAGACAGCAACTGGTTTGGTTTACTTTTTAGTCCCATTATTAAGAACGTTGTGTTGTTAGGTGCGGTTGAGTCAGTTCCAACTCATAGCGACCCTGTGTACAACAGAATGAAGCACTGCCCGGTCCTGCGCCATCCTCGCAAGTATTGTTATGCTTGAGCCCATTGTTGAAGCCACCGTATCAATCCATCTCGTTGACGATCTTGCTTTTTTTCGCTGATCCTCTACTTTACCAACCATGATGTCCTTCTCCAGGAACTGGTCCCTCCTGATAACATGTCCAAAGTACGTGAGATGAAGTCTCACCGTCCTTGCTTCTAATGAGCACTCAGGCTATACTTCTTCCAAGACAGATTTGTTCATTCTTCTGGCAGTCCATGGTATATTCAGTATTCTTCTCCAACACCATAATTCAAAGGGATCAATTCTTCTTTGGTCTTCCTTATTCATTGTCCAGCTTTCACATGTGTATGAGGCAATTGAAAACACCATGGCTTGGGTCAGGTACACCTGAGTACGTTAAAAAAGCACATTCATTCTAATGATCTAGACCAAGTGACAGTAACTATGAGCCAAGTGTGGCAACTGAGCACTTGAAATGCAGCTAATCCAGATTGAAATGTGAGTACAGAATACACCCCAGGTTTTAAAGACATAGTATTAAAAAAAAAAAAGCAAAATATCTCATTATAATCTCATACATATTCATATATATTGACTACATGTTGAAACAGTAACATCTGGGATACATTAGGTAAAATAAAATATAATAAAATTAAGTTCACCTCTTTCTTTTACTTTTTAAAATGTGGCTACTAGAAAATTTTAAATTCTGTTTGTGACTTGCATTATATTTCTGTTAGACATCACTGGTTCTCTAGACCTTGGAGAACATTGGTTTTTAGGTGTTTTTCTTGCAGAAGATATTTCCAAGAAGGCAAGCATATACCATCAGCACAGTAGACTAGATAGAAGTTGTGGAAAAATTTAGACAAAACAAATTAGCTGACCTAAACAGGGGAAAATGAGAATAGATCTTCATGTTGGTGAAAATGGTTTAATCTGACAAACACTTTTGTGGGGAGAAAGGGTTAGTTCTTCCCAATGGAAGAATGCATACGCAGTATGCACAAAATAATATAAAGGGTGAGTTATGCTTTATTACGATGTCTCAACCCAAACACTGAAAGTGGTGATTTCTTTGTGGTTTCAAAATACATGTAATATTTCCTCCATGGCATTCCATTATAACTGGTTGGTGTTTAATTCTGTTCAGTGAGGCTAAAAGGGTTCTATAGCATGGACACCTAAATTTGGAAGGAATCCCACCGTATTACCTGTCGAGGTTCCAGTTCATGTCAGATCCAATATTAACCGTTCCCTCTGCTTGTAACGCTCTTTCTCCAGCGAGTCCCAGGGGTTGCTCTGTTACTGTGTTCAGGTCTCTGCTCAAATGTCATCTCTTCAAGAGGTCCTTCCTAACCGTATTATCTAAAATAGCACCTTGTCGCTCTCTGATTCTTTCCATTCTTTATTGTTTTTTTCATAACACTGACATTCTCTTCTATTCCATTCCATCTATTATCTTACATATTTTGAATTATACTAAGTAGTATATGTTATTTTCTGTCTCCTTAACTAGTATAAGGCTTCCTAATGGTGACACTGTTCACTACAGTGGCCCCAGAACCTGGAACTGTGCCTATTTCCTAGATTGATTTTGTTGTTAGTTGCTGTCAACTCGATTCCAATTCACGGTGACGTGTGTGCAGAGTAGAACTGCTCCATAGGGTTTTCAAGGCTGTGACCTTTCAGAAGCAGATTGCCGGACCCGTCTTCTGAGTCATCTCTGGATGGGTTCAAACTGCAACCTTTCAACTAGTAGTGGGACTATAACTGCACCACCCAGGAGCTCCATTTCATAGGTAGGTGCTCAACTAATTATTGGTTGTGGTGTTAATAAATTTTCTGATATCTCCTAGTGCATTTATTTTTTTGATCCTTTCTTGTTAGCTGATACTTTGTTTATGTCTCAAAAATCAAGTTTATGTTGGTACTTTGCATTTGGGCAATCAGCAAAATGGAGCTCTTAGAACTCTGCTTTTTTTTCATGTCGGGGTCCCTCTGTGAGTAGGTGCTGGGGCTGCAGCAGTAATCCATACAGCCAGGGCTTCAGAGCTCAGTGAGATTGCATTCCTATGAATGATTTTACTCTTCCTGGCCTTACACTTCCTTTCTGAAGTGCCAGAACATCAAGTTCATGATGTACACATCTGTGCTGAAAAATGTGTCTGCTACTTTTTGAATGGACTCAAATAATGATGTGGAATTATAATAACTAATAGTTTAAAGAACTTGCTTAAGCCTCTATGTAGAGTAACTCATTCCCCTCACTATCGGATCAGTGCTCAGTGCTATCATTTCCTCTGTTTTTCAGATGAGGAAGCTGAGGCATGGGGAGGTACTGCTTGCTCAGGTCACGCAGCCAGTTATGTGACCGCAGACAGATTCGAATCCAGATTGTCTGCCTCCAGAAACTGTTAACAACCTGAGTACATAAGGTTGTACAGCCAACCTTGTGCCTTTGCCAAAAGATAACTACTGGTGACCTTTTTGTTAAAAGTTTAAGGTCATGAGTTATTTAAGCTGGCTTGGGCATGCAGTCAGTTTGGAATGTCCTTGATCCGGGTCTTAGCGTGACCCAGTGCTACCCATTCTACAAGGCTCAACATGCTGGAAAATCAGAGTTCATTCAGGAAAACAGAAATGCCTCTCAGGGGTTCATAAAAAAGGACTGTTTGCAGTAGAGATGGAAGAGCTGAGAAGCTAAGTGCAGGCCAGAGGGACAGCCCAGAAGGGAGGACCGTAAGTTGCTGCTAGTACGTCTA
The DNA here is from genome assembly GCA_030035585.1 of Dugong dugon. NCBI lineage: Eukaryota > Metazoa > Chordata > Mammalia > Sirenia > Dugongidae > Dugong > Dugong dugon. The sequence goes on along the minus strand of CM057480.1, from coordinate 10,065,194 downwards.
GACCTGGGAGGACAGTGGAAGGAGGTAGGGTTAGCACAGCCCAGAAGTTGGGGCGATGCAGTGAAAACAAGAACCACAGCAGGGGCTGTCTGGTGGGACATGGGACCAGAGGAGACGTTGTAGAAGAGAGAAATACCTTGGTTTCTCCTCTGCTTTCGCCCGTCGGTCTTTTGCCAGTGCCTGCCATTGGCCCAGCCTACTGCAATCTGGTTGGCTAAGGAGCCTGCAAAATTTATTTTCCAATGATAAGGAGCAGAAGGGTGGTTATTTTCACAGACAGGTAATCAACCAGCACCCGTGATGTATCTTCTGAACTCTGAACTCCCATTGTTCTTTCTTGATACCTGTCCTCTCTTGTGGCGTTGCACATGTTAGAATAGGACCAGGTACACAGTCAACGCTCTTACTAAGTGCCAGCGCTGCTGTGAGTGCTGTCCATAGATTAACTCCTCTAGTCCTCACAAGGGCCCTGTAAAGTAGGTAAAATTATCCTGCCCATTTTCCAGATGAGAAAACTGAGACAGATGGAGGAAAAGCAACTTGCTTGTGTATCTAGTACAGGGCATTGCATGTAGCAGGTGCTCATTAAATACTTGCTAAAAAAAAAAAAAAGAACAGAATTTTCTGATTTTTTTATACTAGGTTCTTGAACTTTTATAACCACTTCAGTTTATTTGTTTTCCAAACTGTTTTTGCTTTTTTTTTTTTTTTTTTTTAATGTGTCAATAATCTCATCCCCCACATTCTGGCTGTTTATTTCTGTGCTTTTTCACCTCTGTTGGCAACTTTCACAGGGTCCACTATCCAAAGATACCTTCTTTATAGGTTCCCAATGTCACCTAGGCAAGTAATATTGTAATAAAAACCAGCCCTCATTCTTTAGAACAGAATCAGTTTGGTTGCTAGAAAGTTGACTTTAATGAGGCAAACAGTCTTACAAATGATACTTTATAGGTAATATCAGTCTACCATTGATAGCTTACTATACTTCAGAAGTTTTACGTACATGATCTCTTGTAATTCCCATGCCAACTCTATAAGCCTTCTGATAAAATTTTTCTACACACTTATTTTGTGTCCTTTTTCGCTAACCTCATTATTCTTCAACTAGCGTCCTGTCTAGCTTCAAGATGAGGAAACTCAGGCTTATATGGGTTTAATGACATCCAGTAAGTGACAGAAAGGTGATTTGAACCTGTATCTGCATAGCTACAAAACCTAACAGATGTTCCAGTGACCCACAATGCCTTGCAACATGAACACATACAGACATGAAGGACATGTGGCTGCTCCTTCAGAATGTGCCTATGGAATGATGAGGACCCTTTAGGGTCATATTGTGTGCTGATGTGACAATACAATTTGGCCTGGAAGATATGAGTGGCTTTCTCTAAATTCTGAGAATGATTTGCTGTGACCACAAAGAGCAAAAGAAAAGCATCTGAAGAATGAATATATTTTTAATGAGCAAAACATTAATAAACATGTATTTAAATGTAGCTGGGAAAGACATTTAATTACACAATCCTCATCCATCTCTTTCATTTTGGCTTTTCCTCCAGTTGGGTTTCTGCGTTTGACAGTGTTAGCAGGGACTGTGCCTTAAAAGAAAAAAATTATCCAAATCTTACTTCTTGCCTCAAGAACTGAGTTTGACTAGGCTCTGTATCAAAATAAAATCCAGAAAGGCATTCCTGAACTTGGACCTTTTGTCCACACTCAATTCCTGTTGACCTAGTAACAGCCTTTCAGCTGGGCTGCAGCTAAGCCATTCGCACAGAACAGGGGGAGCAGTGTTTTCAAGGGCAGCAAAGTCTTGAAGCTGATTAGAAGTAGCATGGGATGCAACCAAGATGTCAGTTCTCTTTCCTTTTGGGTTTTCTTGGGTCCATAGGTCAAAAGGAAGATGGTGCCGTTCAATACATTGATTTATAAGTGCAATCCCACGGTGGCTCACAGGTACAACATTCAGATCCTTGTCTCTGCCGGTTCTTCAGTTTATCTTAGTCCCCTGAACACAGGCTTGTGTGAACATGCTATTAGCAGGCAGGGTCCAATTTCAATATTAGCAGTTACATTCGGTTTCAAGCTCCTTGCAGTTGTCTAGGCTGGGTATGAATCTGGAACTGCTGCCAATTTTCTTTGAGGGCATTTTAGTATCATTATCCCAGCGCTTATGCTATTATCCCTGAAGTGTTGTTTTCCAGCTATTTTCTGCCTCTCAAAAGACAGGGTAGTTTTGCTGTTTTATCAGTGAAATTTGAGCATGCCGTGTCGCTGACTCTTGACTTGTGATTCTCCTTTTTTCTTTTTATTCCACTGCCTAGCAGAGGAAACACTCAATATTTACATTGGAAGGCACCTTAAAGATCACGTAGCTCCTTGCTACTCAAAGTGCAGTCCATGGAGGAACAGCGTGTGCATTACCTGGGAGATTGTTGGAAATGCACAATCTCAGGCACAATCTCAGACCTACTGAGTCAGAATATGCATTTTAATAAGACTCTCAGGCGATTCATGTGCACATTAATGTTTGAGAAGCCGTGGTCTGGCCTGCGTCCATACCTGTAAATGGGTCTTCTAAGCAGTCCTGACAGGGGTTTTCCAGCCTCTTTTTGAATACTCCCAGTGATGGGGAGCTCACTTTTGCAAGATTTGTAGGACAACTGAACTCTGATTCCTTACAATTTCAACACTGAGACCCTTTTTTCTTCTGTTTGGAGAACAATAAAGTCTAATATAACCATTCTGATACTTGAAAGAAGCTGACGTATATTTTAACTATCCTTTATTTTCTCTCTCTCTCTCTCTACTAATATCCTACCACTGACCTTACTTCCATCCTTTTGTCTCTGTCATTCTCATTCTCATTTCTTTTTATGCTGAACAGTTTACTCACCCATGTCTCACCTTGCCCTGTTTCCAAACTTTTCAACTTAATGGTTAATATTTTACTAATGGACTCTAATTGTCAGCCTCTCTCTTAACATGTAATGCCTAAAATGGAATGTAATATCCCATTAGATGTATCATAAGTGGATTACATCATGTGTTTCTACAGAATTCCAGGGCCTTCTAAGAACTGTGTAACAGAAACAGAGCTGCTGCTGTAGACTATGAAATACTTAAAAGCATCCTCCTGGGGGATCTGCTACAGGATCCAGCGAGTGAACTCTTTTATTTCAGACTATCATCAGTTGGTAGGGTAGAAAGTGATGGGCAGTAGCTACTTAAGTGAGAGCTATGCGAAGTGGTACCAAAACTGCGGTAGAATTATGTGTTTTCCTTCCATTGGCCATACTCACTACCTAACACCATTTAAACAAAGCCCTAAAGTAGAAGTTAGACCACTCTTTCTGGTCCATGTACATTGTCCTTGCATGGATAAATTAAACAGCAGAATCAGAAAACAGTGGGTCCTGACTCACATACTCAGTGTATCTGGGTGTGAAATTTTTCCCAGCCCAGTTAACACCAACCAGGTAACTGGGGGTTCAGTGATAACATCAATTTGATATAATGTAGAGACATTCATTATGTGATTCATATTTAGAACCTTCATATTTTTAATGTTTTTCTTTTTTTCAAATACACAAGCACTGCTGGTTGTCTTCAGAAGGGTAATTGGAAAGAGGTGTAAACAGATTAGAACAAGTAATTAAGAAATGCTAAACATGTCTGAAACATTTAAAAATGCAAATAAGTTTAACAAATACCTTCCTTTAGGTGGTACGTATGGTACTAAATTGTCTAAAAATGTGTACCAACAATAGCAGCACATTAATGTCTATAATATGCAAGAGGTTAATCATTTAGACTCTCCCTGACCCCCGGAAATTTATCGGTTACATTGTCATATAATCGTTTTATCCTGTTCACCTTCATTAGCATTTTACGCTTGCTCGAGAATTTGTTTTCCAACTCAAGTGCCTTTTGGTTCAGAGAAGCACAATCAGTCCTATAACCAAGTATCACACTGAAAATGTGTGAATTCTTTGGAAAATTGCTCTCTAGAAAGAGTGTGGGGTAGAATAATCATTTGTTCTCGTGTTGTTTTTGAGAAAATAAAAAAAATAGAATCTGACACTGGTTTGGTATTCATATTTTAGGATTGATAATCACAGTGGAAAAAAAAATGTGAGTTTATGGGATGGAAGACCCCAAAGCTATACCGTACTAGGAACTTTTCACATACACAGGATCTAATCTTCTAAACGATGACAGCCATTGTTAGAAGTCACACAAATGTGGATTTTGATCATGTGGGTGAAAAGCGCAGAGAGAGATCAGCTTTTTAGGGAGAAAGGAGGAAACGGAAGACCACTAACATGCTTACAGATGATTTTTAATTAGCTCACAAAAATTGAAAATGCAAGGAGCCACAAATAAAACAGTTAATCATTTTTAACATCCTTATTTAAATCTAAATCTGAAAAAGACATTATGGCTATGAAGACAGCATGAACAGAAATCAGAATTATATATACAAAGTGTATCCGTGCCATAGACATTCTGATGTTTTAAATATTAAAAGACAGCATAGATTGGTCTCTTTTGAAATTGCTCATTATACACTGTTATGAGTCATTTTTCCAGATATGCTGAAGTCCTGTTTCTGGTCCCTGTGAATTTGACCTTATTTGGAAGTAGATTCTTTGCAGATGTAATTAGTTAAGTCAACATGAAGTCAAACTTGCATGGGGTAGACCCTAATGCGATGTGATTAGCGTTCTTGTAAAAAGAAAGGAAGAGACTCAGAGATAAAGAGATACAAAGGGAAGATGGGCCTATAACAGCAGAGGCAGAGATCAGAGTGATACAGCTGCAAACCAAGGAACGCCAAGGGTTGCAGAAAAACACCAGAAGCTAGCAGAGACACAGGGAACAGACTCTCCCTCAGAAGTCTCCAGAAGGAACCACCCTTGTTGACAACTTAATTTCAGACTTCTGGCCTCCATAACTGTGAGAGAACAAATTTCTGTTGTTAAAGCACCCAATTTGTGGTACTCGACTATGGCAGCACTCGGAAAGTGATACATGCTAATACAGTAAAACCTGCAAAAACCAGAACCTGTGTAAGGCAGAAGCCTGTCAGAGAAGGAAAACTCAAATATTTTCTACTAAAATGAGCAATAAAAAAGTGGCAAGACTGCACCCTGTCAAAGGCGGAATACGTGTGAGACCCAGAAAAACAGGGCAGTCCCGTCAAGTTCCAGCTCTCACAGGTTTCAGGGTACATACGCCATTGCCCTAGGGACATTAATAAAATAAAACGATTGCTACAGATGTGGGTACTTGGGGGCAGTCTATGGGTTCATCCTCTAATTCTGTCGAAGAATGGAAATCGAAAGTTGTGTTTTTATTTTATGGATTGGACGCACAGCTCACAAATATGGCATTGTGAAAGTATGGGATTTTGCAAGTAAATGGGATACGTGGCAGTGTTTATGAAATTCTCTTAGCCCTTCATAAATCCAGGTAGGCAATCATTGAAAAAGAAACACCTGAGAAGAAGTTGTATGCTATGGGATGAGAACTGATTTCACTTGCCAACATTCCAAATAGGATGAATGGTACATTTTGTTGGACGGTAAGTAACTGTTTTCTTCATCCCCACATATTTCATTTTCTTCTGACATTTCTTTATCCTCTGCAAGGTTTCTCCTGCCCTGCATACTTTAGGAACTTGTTCTTTTATCTCAAAATCCTCCCTTCACCAGAACTCATCCAAGCTGACTCTGTTTTGTACCTAGATCCAGTGTCTTTGCCCTTTCTAGGCCATTTGTTCTGAGAAATAAATACTAGCTCCTATGCGATTTATAATGAATATTCTTATGGAAATTAATCAACACAAATTAAACTCTGACAACAGCTAAAACAGCACATCATAAACTTTCCCGAAGAATAATAATATAGATCCAGTGTACAATTGTACAGTTTTCACCCCAGAACTTTGGATGTGTTGAAATAAAAACCCAAAAAGAAAACTCACAGTGATAAAATTTGATATGACTTAACAGTTACAATTTGTAAACTTCGCATGGAAAATAATTGACCTAGAAAATAATTTCAGTGCAGTTACAATTGAAATGGAAATTCTTTGAGGGCATATACAGAAAATTGATAAAGACATTCAGCTGGCTAAATGCAGTTGATTTTTGAGAAATACTTTCAGCTGGCTAAATGCAGTTCATTTTTGAGAAATACTTTGTGAAAATTATTTAATGTTGATGTAATGTGATCTAAATTATTATATTCATAAATATGAAATAAAAATGTCTCGTGGGTCAAAAAATGAAGTCTAGATGGTGAGATCAGTATGTCCCTTAATCTCAACAGCTTGGTGGGTTATTCTTCCTAAGGATACTTATAGTTTTGCATTTTTACAGAGCTCAAAGTATTAAGGAAAGGAATGAAAATCAACTGTGCTTTTGAGACATTCGCCTCTGAGGGATGGAGGCAGATATTTTGGGGCCATTATCCTGGGTGGTGGTCTATTCCACTGCTATTCCAAGTGTGGTCTACAAAACAGCAGCATCAGCAGCCTCTGGGAGCTTACTGGAAATGCAGAATCTCAGTCCCAAGCTTTAATCTGCTGAATCTGCATTTAAACAAGATCCCTAGATGATGATGCATAAGCACATTGAACTTTGAGAAGTTCTGTTCTAGTCTACCTCTGCAAAAGACTGGCCTCATGCGTGAGATTCACAGGATTGTTTTCATTTCAGTTTGTTTACAACTACAACTGCATGGTGCTACTCCTCACCTTTATGCTTCTATAAAAGGATGTCTTTTGTTTCTTATTTGTTCTGTATTTCTACTTCATTTATGAGGCGACATAAACAATGTCATTTGAAAACAGAACCTTATGACCCGTTTCAGAGCAGCGTTTTGTAGCTAGAATATTTATAGAATAAGAGATACCAGTGTTCCAAGTGCCCTCTGTTGTGGCTTCTGATGTTTTTGTTGTTAATAAGCACCCTCCCATTGGCGTTGGAGCATCTCAGGTGTTCCTGCTGAGGCAGCAAGGAAAATGCAATCTTCTGCTTGTGCAGGATGTTGTCCTGGTAACGAATATGGTGCTAAACCTCTGTCCCTCTCAACATTTATCAAATCTGGACATCAACGTTAGGAAGAAAAATAGAACTTGGACCAGGAGGGTCTGAACTACACTTGGCTAGCCCTTTTGGGGGTCAGTGTAAACTGTCTTTTGTCACATAGCAATTCCCTAGTATTTTCCCTTTTTCCATTACTTGTCCATTCTTCTAGAAGTCTGATCAACTAACTGTTTTGGTCTCCGGTCCATGTACTCTGTTCCTTGGAACAGCAGAAAGAATGTAATTCTGAGTCTTAACCAAAAAAAAAAAAAAAAAAAAAACCATTGCCGTCGAGTCAATCCTGACTCATAGCGACCCTATAGTGCCAAGTAGAACTGCCCCATAGGGTTTCCAAGGAGTAGTTGGTGGATTCGAACTGCCAACCCTTTGAAGCCTGAATTTGCACAGTACCTGCTAAAACTGCAGACACTCAATAAATGTTGGTTTCTTTAATCTTATTAATAATTAGATATGTGACTTTGAACTTACTGTTTAAACGTTCTAGCTTTCATTTTCCTCATCTGTTAAGTGGGAATTAGACTGAAAGACCATGTGTATGTGTGTGTGTGTATATATATATATATATATATATATATATATATATATATATGTATTTATACACGTATACATACTAGCATCCAGTATAGATGTCTTAGGTGCCATTTTGAGTTGGAGGAAACTGCTGAGTGGCCTATGCTCCAGACTCCGTGTTAAATCTCCTACAACCACTGTACATTTTAGGGTTCTTCATAAAATTCTTATTGAGAAAAAGTTTTCAGTCTTAAAAATAAGAATGACAGCTGATTCTAAGATATAAAAATAATCGATCGTAGGGCCAGAAGGCAGAAGGGGACAAGGAAGCTGGTGATAGGGAACCCAAGGTTGAGTAAGGATCTTGTTGATGTGTTGTGAGATTGTTAACCATTGTCATAGGGCAACATGCGTAGTAACTGTTAAATGAGAAACTATTTTGTTCTGTAAGCCTTCATCTTAAGTGAGAATAACAGCGCAATTGGAAGAGCGTAGTCAATGTCACTGAACTGTGTATGTAGAAATTTTTGAAATGGTGTATCTTTGGCTATGTGTATTTTCACCAAAAAAAAAAAAAAAAGGTTGAGAAGTTAGAGGGTTAATATGTTGTGGGGTTGTTAACCAATGTCATAAAACAACATGTGTACTTCTGTTTCATGAGAAACTATTTGTTCTGTAAGCCTTCACCTGAAGTACAATAAAATATTAAAAAAAAGAAAAAAAAATGATAGTGTGAAGAGCATCAAAATCACTCTAACGGGAAGCAATAAAACACAGCACTGGCGGTGCAGTGGTTAAGAGCTCAGATGCTAACCAAAAGGTTGGCAGTTCAAATCCACCAGCCGCTCCTTGGAAACCCTATGGGGCAGTTCTGCTCTGTCCTATTCGCTATGGGTCAGAAGCGACTCAGTGGCAGTGGGTTTTGGTTTATGTGTGTAGCCTTCTAGTTTTCACTTTGTGCAGTGACAAAAATTAGAGAAAAATGGCTGCTAAAAAAATATTTTGAATGAATTAAGCCACTGGATTCCTACATAAATTTGCTATCTGGCTTTTGGGACTTGGACTAACTTTCTTTTTAAAAATTACTACCTTAAAGACTTACAAAGATTACTTTTCTCTTAGGTGCCTTTTTCTTATTTTGAATGGTTGGGTTTTACGCCAATCCACCATGAAGCTGTCACAGGCCAGAAGCATTTAGGACTGTATGGTCAGTTCAGATTTCCTCATGCCAGTTTCATTATAATGCAGTTATTTTAATCTATTGTTGTGTATTAAATATCCCCTTTGGAATTTATACTTCTGCTCAGTTCTTGCTACAAAGATTAAGAAAATCTGTTTCCAATCTATTTGTTCTGCCAAGCATTACATGCCCTGTAATGTAAAAAAAAACCCCAAAGAAGTATTTGCCGAGTGTTTCTTGATCAACATTATGAGTCATTTCTTAAGTCACTCCTAAAGGTGTTACATTTTCCTGTCCATTTTATTGATGGAGATGTAAAAGCAAGAGTAATTAAACACAGTGGTTCCGATTAAGAAAGGAGACCAGGCTGATGTCTTTGGAACTTCATGGGTTTAGTTCCCTCTTTATCCTACTACGTGATGTTCTACCTTCAGGTAATGGTACCTTCCACCTGTAGATAGTTGTCTTTCTTCTCCGTAGTCTGGGGACAAATGTCACATGCCAGCAACATCCTGCCCAACCCTTTACTTCTAATTGCATTCTACTTTGCAACCTAATCAGATATCCTTAAATAGAAATCTGAAGTTTCTGTAGAAGGAAAGGAAACGCTAGCTGGATACCTTGTACAAAATAAGTGGCTTCTCCCTCACACATGTCTTGGTTGATAAAACAAGGTAACAGGTTTAAATCATTCTTTTAACAAGTATCTAATTTTCTAATTGTAGCCAACTAAATTCATATTATGTAATGGGGAGAAAACAATAGAAATGTCATTCTTACAGGCGTGTCATAGGTGAGAGATCATCTATGTCAGTTACACGTGACAGGTTTTTTTCTAAAGGTTCTTAGCACCTTGAGTTAACATTAAGAAATTTAAGGTCGCCAATATCAGATTTTTAGATTTGTTGGAGTCAGTTTAACCTCTTGGATCATGAAGTTATTTAGCAGTAGGAATTTGAAAGAATTCATTTCAGAACTTATGGATTGTGAAGAATTAATTGCACTTTAAATAAGCCTTGATTATCTATTAGCCTTCAAGTACAGTGACACAGATTTCAGCAGCCCAGCTGTCATATTATCCACTGATATCAGATATCTGACACAAACTTGGTAACAAATTACAACTGCAATACATGTTAATTAGTTAAAAGTTTTTCGATGGGAACAACTATTGATTAAATGGAGGCATTTGAAGAAGAGGAAGCCCAGCACTCACTGAGAAAATAAAAATGCAGTCAACGTTATGATGTATGTTGACAGCTGGCTTTATGGAAAATGCCAAACTAAGTATTGAAGGGGTAGTTTATGTCTATGAATGAGACTGACTGCAAATAATGGGGCAATTTAGCATACAATTTTACCTGTGGGTCTCTATTAAGGATATTACACTGTCAGAGAATGGGTTTATGTTTTTGCTAACTTTCCTTAATGATTTTCAGAGCAATTCTGAATTGAAACAAATATACTTTGTATGTTGACTATATTCGTGTTAGGGATCGTGATGACAATATCATGATAGAGATTTTACAAGTGTAACTTAACAATTGTTTTAATGTTGTACTTTGAGTGATACTGTAATGCATCTCATTTGCTGGATGTATGTAAGATCACTTCCATTAAAAGTTTTTCGTTACATGCCAACTGTTAAAATTCTTTGACCATGGCTAAGTAGGAGATAATTGTCTGCCCTTTGGGTATGACAATTATCCTGATGAACTTTTTTTCAACCTCAGGAGATCTCTGAAGACTCAAGATAGTGGAGTTTTTTTGTTTGTTTTTTGATCTGGAGATCAGAAAAGCCAGGTCTACACCACAGTCTCTTACACACGCTTTCCTCGCATGCTCTAGTAGTAGAGATTTTTTTGAGACTGATAAAATAGATGTCTATTTCATCAGGCATTTAAGTATGAGATCAGTGGTTGATGTCATTACTTTCTTTTTATTGCTAGTAAGTAGCTGTTGAATTGCAACTGATCAGGAGGTATTTGGGATGATGGGTTTGGACTGCCTGGCTCACCTCAGGGGCTGATTTATAATTCAATCAGGGATTCTAGTGACGTTATTTCCCACTTACTGCTGGTCTATACATAGTCTGTTGATGTGACATGTCAGCAAAACTTGATCATATGTGTTTGAGATTGAGTTATCCTATAGTTTTCAAAATGTATTAAATCTTATTTCTCTTTAATTCTCATCTGAAGCTTTGAATCTTTACAGAATGAGCTAGACGTATATATTCCTGCCAAGGAATGACCTCTAGAATTCTTAATGAGGGGGAATAAAGGACCTGGAAAGTTTGCATGGTGTGTAGTCTCCAATTTCTTTCTGATTTGCATTGCTTTCCCAATAGCAGATATCTGGGAAAGGCAATGCCAAGAATCTCTGGGTAGGCATACACGCTCCACACACACCCAGCGGGAGCAAAGGAGTCATTAACTGGAAGGAAGCTTGACATTCAAGGGAAAGGTGTTTTGTATGTGTGTATGTGTCTGTTTGTTTTTCAATGACCAAGTGACACTAGTATTCAAAATATGCCAGTTCAGCACATTTTTATTTTCTCAGACTAGCTGGAAAAAAAAAAAAAATCTATAAAAGTACTTCCACGATTACTGAATGATTATTCCAGTTTCTAATTTTTACATGGCTCATAGTTTGTAGCACATGTTGCGTTAGTTTTGCTACAGCTATGTGTTCTGTCCTGATGGTTACTGATTTGGAACATATGCTGTTGTAACTGTACCACGATCTCCATCATATTTTACTACCATAACCTTGCAAAGGGTTAGGAGGACTTGGAGACGTGTCAAAAGAGCTTACTGCCCTCATTCATTAGCCACGCTGTACAGCAGGGCTGTGGGAATGAGCTGCAAATTCCAAGCAGCGTACTGAGTATGTAATTTATTTGTTCTCTTTGCAGGCCAATTAATTATTTCATGGGACACCACCCTAAATTGTAACTAGGAAGACAGAGAATGAATTGTCACATTCTGCACCTGTCTCTGTTACCACTTAGGATGACAACAGCAGTTTCTCACCGACTGCAAGGGGTAGTAACATGAAATATGATGATCAGGTTGGACTCAGAGATGTTGGTCAGTTTGTCTCAGAGACAGAGTTTGAAATGACTTTAAAGTGGTTGTATTAATTCTTTCATGGCATTTAGGCTCTTGAAGGGGGATCAAGGAAAAGGAAAACAATAATTCTCGTGCGATACTGGCTGTCATGTGTACTTCCTTTCCGGAAACATAGGGAATGACGGTTTCCTCCAATTTCCAAACTGATTTTTCCAAATAGATTTGGTTGGTTAGTGTATCAATAAAGAAATGCTTCTAGGTATTTTGTTGGAAGGGAGAGGCAATCAGAGAATAGGTATTAAAAAAAAAAAAAAAACTAGCACATGGGTTAGTGACTAAAAATAGTGTTTATAGTAAAAAGTGAAGCAGCTAGATTACTCATCACTGAATGGCTACATCTAAAACCTTTGCAAATAACTCCTCTTTTTCCCAAGTTGAAAATATATTTATGTCGGCAGAATGGATCGCTGGCATGTTTTCATCAACACAAGTGGGATTTGAAATGGTTTATCAGGGCCTACCTTTGGCCCTGATTTCTCTTCACTAGGTGAAATGTTTCTTTACTTGTCAAAAGAGTAATGTTTTAATGGAAGGACAGTCTATCTCCAAATCCCTCCCCTTTACAATAGCAGTTTGAGGTCAGTATATACTAGTGAATAACATGAACTCCTAAGAAGCTACCAGAATAACTACGAGCTAAATTGCTTGGATGAAAGTTGCTTCAAGAAGCCCTTGTGCCACCTTCACAAGAACCACTCAGAGAAAACAAATTCTACCTCCAAAATCATAACTTTGATTTCATTTTTCACCCTGTGAGTCATGACAGTATGGATACACTGCACTGGCAAATTCTTCAAGTCTACCATTTGGGATGTGTGTCTATTGGTATGTGTCTAAGTATTGCAAAATGTGGAGAGCAAGGAGCAGATCCTTTCATGATACCTAGTGAAATGAGCTATACTCATCATATTAACCCATTGATTATTCTTAACTGTAATATCTCATTCACATCCTCGGGCAGTTTATCACGCACCATAGAAAAGCACTATAGACTTACATTGGGTCTTACTCAAGGAACGTGAATAAATAGCAGATAATCAACAAAATACTCGTGCACTTATATTGCTGTCTAGCACGCACACAAACATTTATAAAATATCCTGGCCTCTGTTCTACTTATCCCAGAAAAGATTTGAGATGACTTACAGACGAATGAATTTTACAGTGAACATAAGAAATTAGAACTGGAAATAGAAAATCAGGAACACAGACAGGAAGAGAAAGGAAATATATACTGTTGTTGAGTACTAAGCTTCCTGGTAACCCAAACAGAAAGGGACGCAAATAAGAAACACTATTATCCTTATTATAACTGAGGAAGTTCTTCAGCAGAAGCCAGAGTCTTCCCTGGAAGAAATTTCTAAAGGAAATATTTTTCATATTTTAAGTAAGAGCTGCTTACAAACCACTGAGTATGAATTTGCGTGGTGCTTAGCAACAGTCCTATGGGTAGATTTATATTTCCAAATTATAGACTTCGGACTTTTTCAGTATTGCTCTTATACATTCCTTTGTATTCTAAAGGGAAGATGGTCAGCATCGAGGGGTTTGCTCAGTAGACTTAGTCCTTGGGGTCTGTAAACGCACATGGTGTCAAGGAGGCAGTACCATATTGAGTCAACCTAGATTCACATCCAGGCTGTGATCTTCAAGATTTTTCATCTGTAAAATAAGAATGTTAAGTTCCATGCATGGTTATTGAGGTTACATGAGAAGATATATGTAAAATATTGTAAGATTCACATAGTACTGTCTGAAACATAGCTGGGTTAAAATGGAAAAAAAAAGGTTTCCCGATTTGTTATGCTTACACTTTTTATTGTTCACTAATTTCAGTGTATATCATAGAGGAGTAAGAAACACAAACGAATGAGTATAAATAGCAGATATTATAACTAAAGTCTGGATTTCTGACTCAGGGAGTTCCATTAGGCACCCCAATAGTATACTTACCTGGGATTTGCAAGAAATGAGTCATTATGGATACGTAGGCTTCCAAAGCTAAGGATATAGATTATAGAAACAAAACATACTGGTTTTTCAAAAAATAAAATAAACTATTTATAGTGGAATTCTTTCTCACATTGTATCGTATTCTTTCTTGCCTTTTAAAGATGATTATACACAATAAAAATAGACGCTTTGGTGATAATTCAAGATCACCAGATTTTATTTGACTTTAATACAATGCTAACTCTAGGGCATTTCATGGTCGTTGGAATGCTTGTCTTATACAAGTAGCTCCAGCCTCCTGTGCATTTTGAATTTTGGGTCACGCTGTTTCCGTATGCCAACCTTTGTGGCCCCTTTACCCGCTTCTAATTTGTTACCTCTAATCTGCTCTGAATTTGACAGTTAGCCATGCTAATTTTAACTGTGAATACAATAAGAATAAATAGAATCTGGTCGTCCGGGTGCCAAGTGACTGGGTTGTCATACATGAACTCTGTGACTTCAGTTTGAGCCCTTTGGAACTCCTTTTGACTTAATTGCTGGTTTTCACTACGTTCTGAAAAGGTGAAATGTTATCCTGTTTTCTACAGGAGTTATTAAAGGCTGACAAGACATGGTGAGTGCTCCGCGTGCACAAAGTTCAAAATCATTAAAATGTTTGAATGCTTACATCTTCTGCTGCATTCACTAATGAGGGAGTCTCAGCTCTCTTGTCTAAGTGTATCTGGGAATTATTCACAAGAGGTAACTGTGTTTTCCTTAAAAAATTTGAGAGAAGGAAACTTGCATCTTCTCTGTAGGTTTGGTCCAAAGTTTAGCAACTTTCATGGTTCATGCATTCTCCCCTCTGTCTCAGCTACATGCCTCCTAGGAATTCGTTGTCCCTTTTCTTTGGGTTTCATTCAAAGTGAAAATGAAAGAAATTCTCCAACAACTTTTAACATCTTTTAAGTTCACTATTAAATATCTCTAAGTTTCATTTTTCCATTTTAAATAAATTACGTTTTAGCCTTTCTTTGTACATAAGCTATACCTGCAAGTCCATTGTATAGGAAATGTTTTTATCCCCATCTACTTCCTAAAGATAAAGTGATGAAAAAGTTTTTCTTTAAGGAATAAGTGCATCCCAGATGACAAACATAGTTCTTAGCCTTCCCTGATATATTTGACAACAGACTTCTATCGTTTTCTTATTTTTTTTATTTATAAAGTGGCTTTGGACTGGTTTGTTCTAGTCTGAGTCCCTGCTGAGAATTTGCATTTCTAACAAGTTCCCAGGAAGTTATACATAAGAATCACCTGGTGATCTTGTTAAAATGTAGATTCTGATTCAGTCTATGTGGGGCAAAAATGCAGATTCTCAGCAGTGAGCTTCTTAGAAGTGTAAATTCTCAGTAGGGGTTTGAATGAGAGCGAACGGGTTCAAAGTCCTGATTTACATCTTTACTGAAGTGTCATTTAGGCAGTTAATTCACTTCTTTCCATCTGACTGTACGTATAAGACACTGATGTATATGCAACATTTGTTCATTACCGGGCAGTACTCTCACCTAATATTTCTAATGTGTTTGTAAAGCTCTAGTCACATACTGAGTAGTATCTAGAACGCTTCTACAAGTCCTCCTGCTAGTTAACATTTATCTGTGCTGAGCCCCGGGATTTACATACATGATTTCATTATTTCTCCACAGTAAGTCTCCAAATGGATAATGTTATAATTTCCACTTTACTGATGAGGTAGTTGAGGTCTGAGAGATTAAGTAACTTGCCTCAGCTAGTGAGTAGGTATGTGAGCTGGGATTGTGCCCAAGCAGAGTCAACATACCTCTTGACGTCAGTCCTCTGAGTGATACCACGGACATGTGGTCATTGGTCTGGGCAGGTGCGTAGATCAGAAAGCTGTGGCACACACCTATGCACAACTCTTCTGTTCCTGCAGGAAGGAGTAGACCTGCAGCCTTGGGCACATCTCCATTTGACATAGGGATCCATTTCTTCATGGAAGTTATGCACAATCTCTGACATTTCTCACAAGAGTTTCCTGACTCTGCTAAATTGCATTATAATATTCATCCAACTAATCTTTACTCAAAGGAGCCCCAGTGGTGCAGTGGTTAAAACACTCTGCTGCTAACCGAAAGGTTGGTGGTTCGAACCCACCGGCTGCTCTGCAGTAGGATAGACCTGGATATCTGTTCTACCTATTTCCTTTGTTGATGGACTGACTTCTTAGTATATAAGGCCCAAACCAAAAATTAAAAAGAAATTTACCCCTTTGGCATCAAATCAGTTTCAGAACAGAGACCCTACAGGTCAGAGTACAACTGCCCCATAGGGTTTCCAAGGCCATAATCTGTACAGAAGCAAATCGTCAGGTCTTTCTCCTGCGGAGGGGCTGGTGGGTTTGAACCACCGACCTTTCAGTTAGCAGCAGAGCATCTAACAACTGCACCACCAGGGCTGTTTATAAAATTCCCCATGAGGATTAAAACTTCTGTCAGGTTCAGCTGCATTTCCGTGATCTCGAAGCATACCGGGACATGGTGAACCCTCAATAAATATCTGTTGAATGAATGAATGAGTGAATGAATGAATGACAACTGGGTGTGATTTATCATAAGTCAGAACAGGACCCCCCTCCCTTTTTTGCTTAAAACATACAGAATTACACAATGTCTTTCCAGTTTAATACTTTGTCCCTTTTCCTGTCGTTTATTATAACAAGCAGCTGGTATTCTTTCCCCCCAAATCATGAGTTAACATCCCAAATTTTTGAAGAGCAAAGTTGGTGACAGTTTTCTCCCTGTTAAATACCCTATTCCCTCTAGTAAGTGTTGAACCATTTCAAGATTGGCTAACAGTTGTAAAGTTTGAATAGTTCTGCTTTTTTTTTTTTCTTTTGCCTTATCTCCCGGGGGCCTTTATGTCAAAGACTTGCTTCTTTTCTTGCCTTTTGTAAAAAGATCAGAGAATCTCTTAAGTAATCTGTAAAATACTGTTCACCATCCCTGGTGAAGATAAAATTTAATAGTCCATGAGAGTTTTCAGAAGCAAGGAAAATATTTTAAAATGATTTAAGTTTAAGAGAAATGATAAAGCTATGTTCACCACAGGGAAGAGTCCTCTGTGCTGCGCCCCCTTTGAATGAGGGAGACTTTCCGGAAGGTTGACAGAGGAAAGAGACCAGCATGGGTGGGGGTGGGGGGGTTACAGCTGTGAAAGCTGGGTACCTCCTTGACCTCTGACTGGCATATCTGTCAAGTTTGGAGACTAGAGGTAAGCTTTACTCTCAAAAGATAAACGCAAGTCTTGCTACATGTACCAGGCAAAGGTTTACATTTTCTGAACCTATGAACTCAATTTGAAATAAAACCAGAAAAAAATTTTATGAAGCAAGAAAAAATAGCCACCAAAAATTGTAATCTTCCGTAGTCCTATAAACAGGTTAGTTTTTTTTTTTTTGGAAAAAAAATTCTCTGAAAAAGATCACATATGATAATTCATATTTACCAAATAAACAAAGGGACCAATACTAAATTACTTAGCTAATTCGCTATGTTGCCATGCATTATTTAATATGCATCCCGTAATCTGCTTTTGAAGCAACAGCTGTAAAATACAGTGTTTTAATACTCTTTTCTATTTTATAGGACACTTGTAATATTCTTTTTAAATAGAAAATATGTAATTTCCAGTAAAAGGACTGGGAGGATATTAGTGTTAAATAACTATTCATCATCCTATTGATTTTTAATAGTTTATTTTAATGATTATGGGAATAGTAAATGCTTTAAAAAATAATTTTTATAATGCTAAGAGAATTATCAGCAAAATTGCCATTGACATCCTAACACATTATGTAAAGGAAGAAGTGAAAGTAGATGTCTTCTAATGTTGTGACCTTAATACCAACCCAGTTGCAAAAGACGTGAGGTGAAAGATAATTTATTAATTCAGTTTTATTTTTGCCAGAGCTTAATATCAACTTAAAGAAGGAATCAATTAATGAGCAGAACAGAAAATAGAGAAAAGCAGGGGAGCAATAAGATGTTGGAGATCATTTTTTAACTCATTTAGTTTTTAGAATTTTCTAGAACTGATAATGAAATTGAGTTGGCCCATGCTCTCTTGAGAAAAATTAAAAGGTTGGCTTTTTAACAGATGTGGAGCAAAAAACTCACTGGGTTAGTTTTTATATTAGCAGGTCCCTTCCTTGGAAATGGAGCCCTGGTGGTGCAGTGGTTAAAAGTTTGGTTGCTAATCAAAAGATCGGCAGTTCGAATCTACCACCACTCCTTGGAAACCCAATAGGGCAGTTCTGCTCTGTCCTATAGGGTCACTGTGAGTCAGAATCTACTCGATGGCAACAGGTGGTTTTTTGTTTCCTTGGAAACATTCAGGTGTATCGGAAAGGTCAGTAAGCCTAGCATACAAACACTTGAGCTGATTTCACCTGTGGTTACTAGATAATACTTAGCCCAGTCATATTCTCCAGATTTCAGTGGCCAGTCTGTAAAACAAGAGGGTTGGGTTAAGTTTCATGAATTTGTGTAAGATTTTCAGTGCTTCCCAAATCACTAGAAATTCTACTGAACCGAATATTCTTAGACTAGAAACGAGATGAGGTGGGGGAGACTTGTGTGTGTGTGTGTGTGTGTGTGTGTGTGTGTGTGTGTGTGTGTGTGTGTGTGTGTGTGTGTGTGTGTATGTGTATTTGATGATAGCCCAAGATGACAAGAGAATGGTTTAAATCGATGCAAATATGTTCTATAAAGGATCATACAGTCTTTGTCACAACTATTCAACTCTACTATTATACCAAGAAAACAACCACATTCAGTATGTATACTAATGAGTGTGGCTGCAATCCAATTGAATTTTATTTACAAAAATAGGCACCAAGATAGATTTAGTCCATGGCTGTAGTGAGCTGACCCTTGGTCTAAAAGAACAAGATTATATATGCTGGTGAAGGTGTGTTAACTATTACAAGCCTTTGGGTAGGTAATTTTGAAGTTACTATATATCAAAAGACTTTATAGAAGTTCTTGTAGTCCCTGGGTGCTGCAAATAGTTAAAACACTCAGCTGCTAACTGAAAGATTGTAGGTTCAAGTTTACCCAGAAGCACCTTGGAAGAAAGGCCTGGCTATCTACTTCCAAAAAATCAGCCATTGAAAACCCTATGGAGCACAGTTCTACTCCAACACGCATGGGATCACCATGAGTCGGAATCAACTTGACAGCTACTAGTTCTTGTTCTGGTTATAAATATTTAGCCTTTGACACTGTAGCCTCATTTCTAGCAGTTTATCCTAAGGAAATATTTGTAGTGACATATAAAGATACATGTACAAAGATGTTCATTGTAGTATAATTTATAATAACAGCAAAAGGGAAACAAACAGTAAGAAATAAATTACATGTGGATTATAGTTTATGCATACAACAAGATACTCTGAATCTACTTGTCTGTATGGGCTGCTGTGGTATAACATCTATGATACATTGTTAAGTGGAAAAGAACAAACTATAAAACATCAAGTATGATAGGATACGTTTGATAAAGTAGAGGGTCAGTGAAAGAGAGGAACACCCTCAACAAGATGGATTGACACAGTGGCTGCAACGATGGGCTGAAGCATAGCAACGGTTTTGAGGATGGTGCAGGACCAGGCAGTGTTTCGTTCTGTTGTACATGGGGTCGCTATGAGTCAGAACCAACTCGATGGCACCTAACAACAACAACAACATGATGCTTTTGCATATACTTTATGTCTTTTGGAGCCCTGGTGGCACAGTGGTTAAGAACTCAGCTGCTAACCAAAAAGTCAGCAGTTAAAATCCACAGCTGCTCCTTGGACACCCTATGGGACAGTTCTACTCTGCCCTATAGGGTCGCTATGAGTCAGAATCAACTCAATGGCAACAGGTTTGGGTTGTTTTGGTATATGTCTTTTATAACCAGAATAATTTTTAAAAAAAGATATTTTTATTTGGAAAAGAAATACGTAAGATTAAAAAGATTATTCAATTATGATGGAACAGATATTTTCAATAAAATCTTAAAATATTTTATAGCCCTATAAATACTCTTATGCAGTTAATCTAGTGTTTACCAGTGGGATGCAAACCCTCGCAACCTAAAAAAAAAAGGCAAACTCTAATTTGCAAAGAAGTATTGCTGTGCAAACTCTTCTATAAAGAGGTTGTGGTAGCTCACTGGATTTATTTAACATTACAACTCAGACTCCTCTTGGCATGTCTGAAATGAAAAATGACCTCCTCTTCTCATTATACCATTGTGGCTACATTCTTTGCTGTTTCTCAGAGAAGGATGGATTTCACAAGTTGGTTGATCCAAGATTGTATGATAGCTTAGGGATCGAGTTCTTTCGGAATGTTGAGAAAGCTTGGTCGGCTGTCCAAAAGCCCCAGCTCTGTGCCCCTCTCTAGTATTTCTATTTATAAAATAAAGATGACTAGGAGCTTGCAAGAGGAAATCTCATCACTTCTTCAATCTACCCTGAAATGTTAGTTTTCCTAAAGAAAACGTTTTCCCATTGGTTAGTCGCGCATTCTATAAGAATAAAACGTGCTGACAAACAGTAACAGCTTTTTTGAAAGGCTTTATATAGTGCTTAATATATTGCAGGCACTGTTTGATGACAAGTCTCCAAACCAAACCCAAACCCACAGCCATCTAGTCAATTCCCACTCATAGCGACCCTATAGGACAGAATAGAACTGCCCCACAGGGTTTCCAAGGCTATAAAACTTTACGGAAGCAGACTGCCAAATCTTTATCCCACAGAGCTGATGGTGGGTTGGAACCACCAACCTTTCAGTTAGTAGCTGAGTGCTTACCCAGTGTGCCACCAGGGCTCCTTGATGATAAGTATATACATATAGGTTAGCTCGTTTATCCTCATGATAACCCCAGTCTCATTTTATTGAAGAAGAAAAGGAGGCACAGAGAGGTTAAATAAATTGCCAAAGGGCACATGGGCAGTGTGTGACAAGGTAGGATTTGAGACCAAGTTGCCTGTACTATTGAGTGCTGCTGTGTAGCCTCCATCGCTATCTGACACCCATTTATGAGATTCGTGTACGTGAAAAGTTTTAAAGAGGCAGTATACAGTAAAAGTTCATGGTGAACAACTTTTTATGTGCATCTAAAACAAAAAAAGTAACAAACGTACTTACCTTAAACTTGAAATTTTGTGCCAGTTCTGGCAAAAAAATGGTTTTTCAAAGTTCTGAACTAAATTTTTGACACAGTGTGAATACATATTTGAGGACTTGAAGCACTTACTGATTAAGATGAAAGACCACAGCCTTCAGTATGGATTACACCTCAACATAAAGAAAACAAAAGTCCTCACAACTGGACCAATAAGCGACATCATGATAAACGAAGAAAAGATTAAAGTTGTCAAGGATTTCATTTTACTTGGATCCACAGTCAACGCCCATGGAAGCAGCAGTCAAGAAATCAAACAATGTATTGCACGGGACAAATTTGATGCAAAAGATCTCTTTAAGGTGTTAAAAAACAAGATGTCACTTTAAGGATTAAGGTACGCCTGACCCAAGCCATGTTGTTTTTAATCACCTCACGTGCATGCAAAAGCTGGACTATGAATGAGGAAGACCAAAGAAGAATTGATGCCTTTGTATCATGGTGTTGGCAAAGAATACTGAACATACCATGGACCGCCAGGAGAACGAACAAGTCTGTCTCGGAAGAAGTACAGCCACAATGCTCCTTAGAAGCAAGGATGACGAGACTTCATCTCACATACTTTGGACATGTTATCAGGAGGGACCAGTCCCTGGAGAAGGACATCATGCCTGGTGAGGTAGAGGGTCAGCAAAAAAGAGGAAGACCCTTGATGAGATGGATTGACACGGTGGCTGCAACAATGACCTCAAGCATAACAACAATTGAGAGGATGGTGCGGGACCCGGCAGTGTTTCATTCTTTTGTAGAGAGGGTCACTATAGTCAGAACTGATTCTGTGGCTCCTAACAACAACAACAAATATATGTCCGGGCAAGTAACACAATGGTAGTGCCTCCCAGGTAGGTGTTGTTTTTCGAATCCAGAATTGTACCAGGCTCAGACACAGGCAATACTTTGCTTTGGAACCCAGGCAATGAGCATTCCTTTCTCTAGAGTAAGTACCCCCTTTCCGCCTTGGAAGTGAAGGTGTTCTAGAAGACTGTCACCTATTTCCAACAGGAATCAAGGAGAATTGATGGCTGAACGCCTGAAGGCAATGACTACATCTAGAAATCTTAGAAAATATCTGTAAGTGATGACAAATTATACTATATTTTGATGTTAACAACTTTATTAAACTTTTTATGAGGTGAATTGACACAGTGGCTGCAACAATGGGCTTAAACATAGGACAATTGTGAGGATGGCACAGGATTAGGCAATGTTTCATTCTGTTGTACATGGGATCGCTATGAGTCAGAACTAACTTGAAGGCACATAACGACAACATCTTTGTGAGAATTCCACCTTCTTTAAGTTTTACAAAGAATTTGCCATTTTTCATTTTAGGTGCCATTCAGAGAGTTATAAATTATCGTGGGTGACAATTTTTATTACACTCTCTATCAATCTCATGTGAGTCAGAATCCACTCAATGGCAGTGGGTTTTGGGTTTTTTTGTTTGTTGGTTTTTTTGTTTTTGTATCGACCAGTACAATGTAGGTAGTGATTCTCATTTTCAACAAGATCCTAAACAGATGGTCTATCACCTGCTTTCCATGAGTCAACTGCAAAAACAATTGGAAAGTAAACAAAACTGCCCCTCATCCTTGTAAGTTCGATTAGCCAAGAAAAGTAATGGAAAAAAATAGAACTGCCCAAACCTTGATGGCTGTTATTTATATTTAAATATTTCATGATGCTGAGCCATCTTTCTAATTCTTTTTTTTTCAATGAAGACGTTTCACTGAAATAGAAATGGAATTCGTAGAACAAAATGACTAAACAGGTTGTAAAAATCAAAAACAAAAAACAAAAAAAATGAAAAATCAAAAACAAAAACTAATCCATCTTTCCCGAAAATCACATGCCATTTCTTTGAGTTCAAGTCCTTTCAGGGAGCAGTTTGTATGGATCTGCTAGAAGAGACAGGTCACGTTTTACTCGTAATTACTCGCAAGCTTGTTTGTGGTTTGAAACGTTTCCTAGCAAAGAAGTTCAGCCATAAAAGTTAATGAAAGAGCTAAATAGGAGTGAGGAGGCCAAGATTTATAAGCAAAAAGGAAAATTGTATCAAGCCAGAAAACCAACCAGGCTTTTATAAATTAAATGTCATATGTCATCTTTTGGCTCCCACAGTAGCCATCTTGTATTAGAACTACAAGTCACTTGGAATGCGTGTCTACAGCCAATGCTGGTGACCCGTCTCCGGTCCTCAGCATCTGACTCTCCTTTCTGGAACCACTCCACAAAGATAAAGAAATCCTGTCAGTTTACCAAGCAAGCTCTTTGTCCAATGCTTCTACCAGCAAGAACAAAGAAAAGACACAATGCCAAGCTCCAGGATATTAGATGTTTGTTGAGATGGACAGTCTTGGCCAATATGTGTTATTTTCATGGTAAGCCTAATGCTGACACATAAAAGCTGCTGAAAGAAAGAGAGTGAGAATCACTTCAAATCCAGGAAACTCTTTTCTGAATTTATTGCTGTTACTTGGTGTTGTAGAGTTCGTTTTGACTCATAGTGACCCTATGTACGACAGTACGAAACACTGCCTGGTCCTGCACCATCCTCATACTCCTTGCTGTATTTGAGCCCATTGTTGCAGCCACTGTGTCAGTCCATCTCACTGAGGGTCTTCCTCTTTTCTGCTGACCCTCTACCTTACCATACATGATGTCCTTCTCCAGGGACTGGTCCCTCTTGATAACATGTTCAAAGTACATGAGACGAAGTCTTGCCATCCTCGCTTCCAAGGAGCGCTCTAGCTGTACTTCTTCCAAGACAGACTTGTTGGTTCTTCTGGCAGTCCATCGTATATTCATTTCTTTGCCAACATTATAATTCAGAGGCATCAATTCTTCTGTTTTCCTTATTCGTAGTCCAGCTTTTGCATGCATATGAGGCAATTGACAATATCATGGCTTGGGTCAGGCATACCCTAGTCCTCAAAGTGACATCTTTACCTTTCAATATTTTAAAGAGGTCTTTTGCTTCAAATTTGCCCAATGCAATGCGTCTTTTGATTTCTTGCCGGCTGCTTCCACAGGCGTTGATTGTGGATTCATGTAAAATGAAATCCTTGACAACTTCCGTCTTTTCTCCGTTTATCATGATGCTGCCTATTGGTCAGTTGTGAGGATTTTCGTTTTCTTTACATTGAGGTGTAATCCATACTGAAAGCTGTAGTCTTTGATCTTCATCAGTAAGTGCTTCAAGTCTTCTTCACTTTCAGCAAACAAAGTTGTGTCATCTGCATATCGCAGCTTGTCAGTGAGTCTTCCACCAATGCTGATGCCACATTCTTCTTTATGTAGTCCAGCTTCTTGGATTATTTGCACACCAAACAGATTGAATAAGTATGGTGAAAGGATACAACCCTGATACACACCTTTCCTGATTTTGAACCACCCAGTATCCCCTTGTTCTGTTTGAACAACTGCCTCTTGGCCTATGTACAGGTTTCACGTGAGCACAATTAAGTGTTCTGGATTTCCCATTCTTCACAATGTTATCCATAATTTTTTATGATCCACACAGTTGAATGCCTTTGCATAGTCAGTAAAACACAAGTAAACGTCTTTCTGGTATTCTCTGCTTTCAGCCAAGATCCATCTAACATCAGCAATGATATCCTTCGTTCCATGTTCTCTTTGTTCTCTTCTGAATCCAGCTTGAATTTCTGGCAGTTCCCTGTTGATGTACTGCTGTAACCATTTTTGAATTATCTTCAGCAAAATTTTTCTTGCATGTGATATTAATGATATTGTTCGATAATTTCTGCATTCTGTTGGATCACCTCTCTTTGAAATGGGCTCCAATATAGATTTATTCCAGTTAGCTGGCCAGGTAGTGGTCTTCCAAATTTCTTGGCATAGATGAGTAAGCACCTCTAGCACTGCACACTTTTGTTGAAACTTCTCATTTGGTATTCCATCAACTCCTAGAGCCTTATGTTTCACCAAAACATATCTACTGAATTACAGATCACCAAATGGATGACCAGAAAAATAAAGGTAGGCACTGGGGCCAAATTCTCCTCTTTTCTTCTCTGTTCTTTCTCCATCCTTCCTCACCCCCTTATCTATGCTTTTGTCTTCTCTTTGGCTCATGTTTCCTTTCCATCCTTTTATTTTTTTTTCTTACTCGTTTTTTCCTAGTTCTTACTGTCAATATTTGTCCCATCTTTCGATGGCCCTCAATGACATCTTGAGCTTTTTTGGTGTCAGGAACAATATTCAGGGATAAAGAAGATATTGGCCCTCATTTACAGGAGAAGATGAAGTAGTTAGGGAAGGAGACTGCTTTTGATCCTCAGTTTCTGGCCACTTTGAGTCAGAGAAAAATGAAAGGGAAACAGTACAATTGGACTGAAATTTGAAAACACTAACCAGTAGAAGAATTTCAAGTTAGCAAGAATGTATGGAGTGCTTACGAAGCCTGGAAGCTGTGCTAGGCCACTGAGAAAAAATCTAATCAAGTTTCATCCCCCATTTCCAGGTTTATAGTCCACTGGTGCTGTATTAGTCAGGATAGGACAGGCTTTGCAGCAGTAACATTTAAACCCTTAATTGCAGTGAAATAAATCCCAAAGTTCATTTATTTCCCACTAACACAGTCCGATACGGCCAGCAGACACTCTCTGTCATCTGGTAAGTCAGCATTTGAAGTTCCTTCCATTTCCTGGTGCTGCATTTCATAGCAGATTTATTAGCAAATGAGATACAGGATGCCAGTTAAATTTGACCATCAGGTAAGCACATTTTTTTTCTTTAGTATGAGTATGTACCCTGCAATACTTGGGACATACTTATACTTAAAAAGTATTTGTTGTTTATCTGAAATTCAGTATTTTAGAATAATAATTTTAGTAAAATAATAGTATAACAAGTTTTCAATATACAAATAGTATAATCATGTGATAGTTTAGCATACAGTGTGTAAGATTTATATATGGTATTATGGTATACTTGCATATAATATATTATGCATCATAGCATAATCATTTGGTATAATCATTTTTAGCACAAGTATGTCCCATGCAAATATTTTGGACATGCTTACACTAAAAACTTATTTGCTGTCTATCAGAAATTCAGATTTAACTGAGAGCCACGTGTTTTATCTGGTACCCCTACACATTTCAGCAGGTAGCTTCGAAGGTTAAACTAGTCAGAAGAAGAAAGAGATGGTGAATATCACTGTTAATTTATCTTCCTTGGCCCGGCAGCGATACATATCCATTCTGCTCATGATCTTTTCGTCAAAACCATCAACGTGGCCTCAGTCTAACTCAGAGGAGACTGGGAGTTGAGAGGGTTCATGGACATTTGGTGACCTCTGCGGTCTCTGCTACATTCGCCCTATGACACTTACACATCAATAAACGGAAGAAAGTGCTTAAGGGTCAGTAGAGACGTCGGGAAGCGCTATGAGTATTTAAGGGAAGGAACAATCTGTTCTACCTGGGAGATGGAATCTAAACTGAGCATTTAAAGGACAGGTAGAGAGAGGAAGTAAAAGAACACTCCATGGGCAAAACAGCACAAACATTACCATTGGGGTGGGAAAGTAGAGCATACAAGTGAGGCCGACATTGTTCGGATGCATTTTGATAGGCACAGAGAGTTCTTAAAATTTGTCCATCATCATTGTGCTCGCCCTGTTAAAGAGGATAGAATTTTGGATTGACACTCGATATCCTATGAAAATGATTTGGAAAACTGGTAGGGAGAGGATTGCAGATTATAGACACATTTGTCAAGAGAGTACTTATGTATAACAAAAAAAGTAGATGGTAAATTACCAAATTATAGGAATTAGCTTATGCTTACAGGTATAAGAACAGGGGGGGATCTTGTCAGATTAACAAATCTGAAGCTTAAATGTAAGGAAGTTTTGGAATAGATGCTTTAAACATGACAAAGCTGCTATAGACGTAATAGTTATAATCAGACTCA
The DNA here is from genome assembly GCA_030035585.1 of Dugong dugon. Classification (NCBI taxonomy): domain Eukaryota; kingdom Metazoa; phylum Chordata; class Mammalia; order Sirenia; family Dugongidae; genus Dugong; species Dugong dugon. Next base: position 10,038,114 of record CM057480.1, on the reverse strand, counting down.
ATCGTATTTCAGTTTTTACCTTGTGGATTCTGTGGTTCATTAGTGGTGAGTTTTATTTGTAGGAAAGATGTCAGATATTTATTGAAACTCAAGAGAGAATTTGTGAGATGTTGGAAAAGAAAGAAACACCTTTTACTTCATCAGAATTTTAAAAAGTAATCTGAGATGTTAAATTTGAAGATGCATCCAAATCAATTTCTTTCTTTTCTGGAAGCATTCAGTGTATCAACAGAAAATAAGTAGGAGTTCTTATCACAAACATCTTACAAGATGTACACATCACTTAATCATGTGAAGATAGACCCCCTTGCTTCTAGAAAAGAAAGATGGAGAACCTTTACTTCCCATTCTTTACTGCAGACTCAGTATCTGCTAACTCAAATGTTGATTTGTTTCCATAAGATATATCTGAAAAATAATAAAATGTTCAAGCCCATAAGTCATTAAAAAAATGAAACAGACCCCTGAACCTACAGCCCCTGGATGAACTGTTAACCCAGAACTGAAAACATTCCTGAAGCCCACTCTTCAGACAAAAATTAGACAGAACTATAAAACAAAAAATAATACATGTGAGGAATGTGCTTCTTAGTTCAATTAGATATACAAGACCAAATGGGCATCTCCTGTCCAAAAGCAGGATGAGAAGGCAGGAAGGGACAAGAACTGGTCAAATGGACACAGGGAACCCAGGGTAGAAAGAGGGAGTTACATTGTGGGGACTACAACTAATGTCACAAAATACTATGTGTATAAATTTTTGAATAAGAAATTAACTTGAGCTGTAAAGTTTCCATTAACGATAACATTACACATCAGAATCTATTTTTATACACTTAAAGTAGTGATCAGAGAAAAATTCAGAGCACTAATTTTTTTTTTTTTTCAGTAAAAAGTAAAAGCATGAACTAAATTCTCAGCTCAAAAAGCTGGAGAAAGGAACAGAGTGAGCCAAAAGAAAACACATGCAAGAAAATAGTAAAAATAAAATCAGAAGTTAAGGAAGTAGAGAACAGATACACATTGGACTTAACTAACAATAAATAATTATCTAACTAATAATCTTCTTTTTTTGGAAAACCTGAACAAAATAGGCAAGCCAGTAGTTAATGTGTCATCAAAAAAAAGAAGAAAACACATATATACAAAATAAGAAATTATAATTACAAAGAGGAAATAATCATTGCAATAGAAGAAAATTTTAAAAATCCTAAGAAATTAGTTTGTAGGACTCTATGCAAATAAGTTTGAAAACCTACATGAAATGGATAATTTTCCAGGGAAACAGAGTTTACCAAAATGGACCCCAATAGAAATAAAAATCTTAAACAGACATAGTTCCGTAGAAGAAATGGAAAAAGTTATCAAAAAGCACCAAGTTCATGTAGATTCAGAGGGGCCGGATGATACCGATACTCCATAAATTGTCCCAGAATATTGAAAACTTGGTTTTTCTTTTTATGAAGCAAGTATAATATGGATGTTAAACCTGATAAAGATGGCATAAAAAAGAAAAGAAAATTACAAATATAACTTGTGACTATTGATGCAAAAGTGCTAAATAAAAATTAGTTAATAGAATTTAATACCACATTAAGAAAATAATATACCAAGTTGGTTTTATTTCAGGAATACAAAGTTGGTCCGCCATTAGGAAATTCATTAATATAATACCATGTTAATATATCTAAAGAGAAAATCATGTGATTATCTGCATAGATGCTGAAAAACTCTTCAACAAAATTCAACATTTGTTCCTGACATTTTTCAGTTAAGTAGAAACAGGGGGATGTTTTCTTAACATGATAAATATATATTCCTTAGTCATAAAGCTAGCATCTTACCTAACACGGAAACACTGGTGACATACAGAACTCAATAGCCCTCATAGACATAGATATTAACCAGCTAGAGGATATAATGGTAGAGAAAACACCGTTTATAATAGCAACAAAAAAACATAAAATACTGAGAAATAAGTTTAACAAGGAAAGTGCAAAATTTGTATAAGGAAATGTTAAAAACATTCCTGGGAGGAAAAAGGGAGACTTGAACGAATGGAAGAAAACACTTTGTTTTTTAGAATACACGTTTTCTTGGATAGAATAACTCGATCTCACAATGTCAGTTTCCCCCTAATTAATTTATATATTTAATTTCATCTCAATAAAATACCAGCGAGCTTTTAAATGAAGCTACACAGTTGGTACTAAAGTTCATATGGAAACAGAAACATGAAGGAAAAGCTATGATGGGAAGACTAACTCTGTTGTTGCTATTTGCCATGGAGTCAACTCCAACTCATGGTGACCTCATGTATAACAGAATGAAACATTGCCTGTCCTGCACCATCTTCGTGATTGTTGATAGGAGTCCATTGTTGTGGCTTCTGTGTCAATCCATCTCATTGAGGGTTTCCCTCATTTTTATTTGCCCTCTGCTTTACCAAACATGTATTCTTTTCTAGTGATTTGTCTTTCCTGATGACATGTCCAAAGTAAGCAGGTCAAAATCTCCCCATCCTCATTGTAAAGAATATTCTGGTTATATTTCTTCTAAGACTGATTCTTTGTTCTTTTGGTAGTTCATGGTATATTCAATATTCTTCACCAACACCACAGTTTGAGTGCATCAATTTTTCTGTCTTCCTTTTTCATTATCCAATTTTTGCATGTGTATGAGGCAATTTAAAGACCATAGCTTGGGCCGGATGCACTTTAGACGTGGACTAACCCTCATATGCATTGAAACATTATACTATAAACTTGTGAGCACACCTAGCACACAGATCTTGGTTTCTAAATGCCATTCTCCATTAAAAGTAACCAAAGGTTCTTGGAGAAATAGCTGGTTCTAGGAACTGGGGCAGAGAAAGTACAAGTTAAGTCTAGAACATCTTGTTGTGCCTGAAAGCAACGAAGTATTTGAAGAATGATGAGTAATATCAGAAGGACACAGGAGCTCCCACTGACACAAACTGGGATAATTTGAGCATCAAAATGAATGGATTATAATGTGCAGAACAAAATAAGAACCCATGAGTCTGTACTGATATAAGTATGTAATTAAATAATGGAGAAAGGGGAAAGCTTTTCCTTACAGTAGAATGTGAACCGATAAATGTAGAAAGACTGATGGATTTTGAAAATACCATGTACCACCTGATATAATGTACTAAGAAGGACACATCACTTCTGTGGTATTCCTGCCAAAAATGCATAATCTGATTTTAATCATCTGAAACATGTGACAAGCCCAAATAGAAGGACATTCTACAAAATAAATGTTCTTTATTCTTCAAAATTGCCAAGCTCTTAGGAGACAAAGACTAAGGAGCTATTTCATAGTAAAGAAAATTAAAAAGACATGAGAACGAAATGCAGTGTGTGATCCCGGGCTGGATTCTGATCCAGGAGCATTTCTTTTTCCCTTTTGCTACAAGGATATTAGTGGTATAAATGCAAGATTTGAATAAAGTCTGTAGATTATTAAAAAAAAAAAAAAAAGGAAGAAAAAGAATCAGTATGTGACAAATTTCCTTCTAGCCTTCAGTACCAAATTTAGGTGGCAGTGCATGTCAGGGGCTTCTTGGGAAAATCCTGAATTTCAGAATTCACAGTGGAAACCCTGACGCACCATTGCTTTGGGGGATGAATGGAATGTTTACTCTTAGTGGGGCTGGTGGGTAGGTTTCATCAGAACATTACCAAGAAAATATATTTCAGTTCTCAGGACCATGTTGTCTCAATGTGTTCACATTCTTGCCCTTTTTGGAAGCTGTTGTCATTATTCCAAAGTCACAAGAGTTTTGCTATAAGAACTAAATTGCTACCCTCGCCCTTTCTGAACTAGGCAACCATAGTTAGGACATGCATTAAAAAAAAAAAAGAAAAGACGCATATCTTTAATGAAAACAGTCTTTGTACTCTAGAATCTTCCCTGCGGCGTGACTCTGAAATGGCCTGCTCTTCTCTTCGCCTGATTTTTGCAATTCCTGAAGTGTGCAGAGGAAATGTTTTATTTCTCTTTAAAGCACACTGAGAATAAAGGTAGTTGGTAATAAAATGCTACAGTCGTCGTCTCTGTGTAAAAAGTGAAAAGCAGTATTATCCTGATGGCTATTGACTGAAGAAAAGATGATCACAATTTTCAACACCTCAGAACTGAAGGGTTTTGTTTATTCCAAGGTTGTCGCAGCTCCCTGCGGGAATGCAAAATAAACATGTTCACCATGCACGTTCAAGTTTCTTAGGATATTGTGTTCTGTAGAGAGATAGCATATGGTAGAAGCTCATTGCTTCCCTGAGTTCCGAACCTGCTTCCATTAACTAGTTTTGTACCCTTGGGAAGGCCAACATACTACTATGCTAAGTCTCAATTTCTCATCTGCAAATGGGGCTGGTATGGAATAGTATCCATCTGACAGAGTTGTTATGAATATTAGACCACATTAATATCTGTCAAATGCTTGGGACTCATTGTACGGTACAATAATTCTTAGTAAATATGAGAGAATATTGTTTTATTCCCAAGTTACCAAAGCATACCTCAGAACATACATATTTTTTTCCCCCTATATCTCATCATTTCCCACTTTCTCAGTTTTAGACATATTTAATTATACATGTTGTCTTAGATTAGGTTCTCTGGGAAATAGGCTATGAGGTGGATATTTGCAGGCACAGGTTTATTGGGGAGTACCCGTGGGGTCAACACTGGTGGGGAAGTGTAGGAAGCAGAAACAAGCAGAGGGAGAATTTGGCCTGTCACAACAAGACTTTACCAACTCCTTGATATCATGCGAAGCTCTAGAGCTGGGATGGCTCTTCCAGGTCGTCCAGTTTGGGAGGAAGGGACCAGGCCTTTATGCATTGCCACATCAATGAGTCCTTGGATGCAAGTGCCACCTGTCAGGGAAAGGGCATTATCTTCGGTCAGGTGATTATCTTGAGGGTACTTCCCAGAGAGTTATTCATCTGGTAGCTGGCAGTCACCAACTCCATCCACAACCCGGGAACAAGCACCTCAGCCCTCAAGGGGGCATGTGGTAAAACGCCACACCCACTATGTGTGCGTATGTAATGTTTTCATTTATCATGAATGTCTTGGTTTGTTTTAATGTAGATAATGCATGCCCAGATTGAGAACAGTGTAAAGCAATTTTCTTACAATACCAAAATGAACTGTCTAATTTAAAGAACAGTAACATTTCCCCCGGAGCGCGAATTTGGAAGTTTTAGCTTGTCATATCATTATAGTGTAGACACAGTCTCTGAGTTTGTGAGTGAGTAGTGCTGGAGCATGTGTTTTATAGTTACTGTAAACTTCTTCCAAGCTTAGCTCACTATAAACATTTTTTTTCCATTTCTATGGCATAAATAACATTGTAAGATTTTTCCATTTCCATGGCATAAATAACATTATAAGAAAAATAAAGGAGATTTTAAATAAACACATCATTATTACATACCAGGATATAAACTATATATATATTTTTAAATTCCCTTATTATCCTTCCTAATACGCATATGTATTTTACATAGGCATGTTTATGGTATATACACTTTTTGCATTACCTTTTCTTCTTTAACTTAACTTTCTACATTGCTACTAGTTGTTACAATTGTAATTTTGATAAAAGCACCAGATTTCAATAAGTTGCTGTACTATAATTTACTTAACCAAGAAACCAGTCCCGTTGCTGTTGACTTGATTCCAAATCATGGTGACCCCATGGGTTACAGAGTATAACTGCTCCATAGGGTTCTAGTGGCTGTTATCTTTATGGAAGCAGATTTCTGGGCCTTTCTTTGTTGGCACCACTGGGTGGATTCAAACTTCTTACTTATAGGTTAGCAGAGAAATGAATAGAACACCAATGTTCTTCATCAAGTGGGATTCCACACATGAGATTATACGATCTCTTCAAATGACCCTTCATCCCAGCTCCTCTCTTGGATGGACCAGCTGTGTTTTGTTACGTTGTCCCCTTTATCTACAAACAGAGGAGCCAAGTTCAAACTTAGAAACCCAAACATAAATGGAACAGTAAGCACGCCAAGTCATTTGACTGCTTGGGGATCAGGAGGGATTAGAATACCTTGAAATCTTTTACGTTCATTTATTGAGACACGCCAATTCCTGTGAGACATGAAGTGCTTTGAGACTGCGATCAACATTTTTAATGTTGTTGCTCCTCATCTAAGGTGGCATTTGGTCCTCTGCGCTGCCCCTCCTTCTGTGGGTTACCCTCACCCTTACTCTCATTTGTGCATATGGCAGGACACAAGGCTGTTTTCACTCCCTCATTTAGGTTTGTATTTATGGATGACCCACTGCTCCAAAGAGAAATGGTTTGTTTAAGAGAATGAAACATAACTAAACGTAATAGTAGTAATTCATTCTTATACACCACTTGCAACGGCCAAATCAAGTGCCTAATGAAATATAAGATATAACCAGATTACCTCTGGAATATATCATAGGTGAAAACATGTTTTAATTTGAAGACGTTTGGGAAGTGATTAGCTACATTAGCTATTTCAAAATATATATATTTATAATTCAGATGCCATTGGAAATAGTCTACCAGTTAGCATAAACTTAAATAAAAAATAGCTCCTCACCGGGTAAAATGCCTTCTGCTTTTAGGGGACAAAGTTATATGTCCACACCAGTTTTTAAACAATGCAATTCTAGTCGATCAGTTGCGGCCAGAGTTAACAACTTTTCTGTTGGTATGAGAAGCAACCCATACCCTGGAGCTGCTGGGTATAGGGAAGACAGTAAACTGTAATAGGCAAGGTGCTAGATGGGGCCCTCTTAGTGCAGTGCCCAGATCCCCTTGGATCCCGCTTATCTGTTTTGTGAGTCCTTCCCCGTGCTTGGGTGCTCTTTTGCTTCCAACTTCTCACATCTGTGACTCTTCCTCCTGGGAGGAGTATTCCCTATCAAATCATAATGTAAATTATGATTTGTATTATGGGGCAGGCTACTAGAAGTGCTTTGCCTGCAGGTGCACAGAGCCAGAAATACCTGAAAGGCAAAAACACCCATTGCCCCTCACCCCTGCTCAGGACTCATACCCAGTGACTGTCCACTGCCTGAGTAGGAAAGCCCAGCTCCCTTTCCTCAGGCCAGGACAAACTGAGGTGTGACACTCCAGAACTCCCTTGAGGGTCTGGCTAAAGCCAACCTTCATGAAACTTTGAAAATCACCCTGTTGCCTGGCTTCTTCTCCTGCCCTGTCTGCTTCTGCCCTTCCAACAGAGATTTTCCTGGGAGCACTTCCTTAATCAACCAATTCCATGTAAATACTGTCTCATACAGTATACTTCTAGTGAACCTGACCTAAGACAGTGCTTCTGCTTAAAAACTTCTACTTGAAAACATCCCTTTCCTGTTGTCCACCTTTTAGAGATATATGCTGGGCTAATAAATCTTCTAAACTCTGCAAATATGCCCTGAGAGGAATAAAAATAATGAAACTGAATATCCCCAGCAACCGGAAATGACGTACAGATCCAGGAAGCAACATGTCTATGAACAGGAAAACCAGGCTACCTGTGCAAATGATGTTTATAAGGTGGCCCAGGCACAGTGACCGTCCTTGCCCTCCTCCTTTCTAGATCAACACCAAACCCAAAACATCAAACCCCCTGCCATCGAGTCAATTCTGACTCATAACGACCCTGTAGGACAGAGCAGAACTGCCCCGTAGGGTTTCCAAGGCTGTAATCTCTGCGAAGGCAGACAGCCACATCTTTCTCCCGCAGAGCGGCTGGTGGGTTTGAACCGCAGATCTTTGGGTTAGTAGCCAAATGCTTAACCACTGAGTCATCAACACAGAGACTACAATTCTAAAGAGCTCCAAGCTCTGGCTGAAGGTCTATTTCCCCCAAGCAAGATGCTATAGGCAGTGAGTCAGAAAAGCAGACCTAGTAGAAGGGCATGCTGCAGGGGACTGAAGATTTTGTTTTGTTTTGTTTTTTGTTGTAGTTTAAATGAAGTTTACATTTCAAGTTAGTCTCCTGTACAAAAATTTATGCATACGTTGTTATGTGACCCTAATTGCTCTCCCCATACTGTGACAGTACACTCCTCCTGTCCACCCCTGATTCCCCATGTCCATTCAACCAGCTCCTAACTGGCTCTGCTTTCCCATCTCACCTCTGGACAGAAGCTGCCTGTTTAGTCTCTTGTATCTGCTTGACCTAGGAGGCACACTTCTCACAAGTATCAGTTTATGTCCCACAGTCCAGTCCAATCCCTGTCTGAAAAGTTGGCCTCAGAAATTGTTAGTTCTGGGCTGATAGAGAATCCGGGGGCCTTGCTTTCCGGTGTTCCTCCCGTCTCAGTCAGACCATTGAGTCTGGTCTTCTTACTAGAATTTGAGTTCTGCACCCCACCTTTCTCCTGCTCCATCAGGGACTCTCTGTTGTGTTCCCTGTCAGGGCAGTCATTGGTGGTAGCCGGGCACCATCTAGAAGATTTTAATGGATTTGATTGGTTCAGAGACTCAGGTAAACAGCACAGGAGTAGAAGAGTCACCCCCCCCACCCCCACCCCTTCCAGGATCTCCACACAAACAGCCCTTGACAGACACTGAAACTGGTCTAGCAGCAGTCCAGTTACAGATCTGATTGGGATTTTAACCCAGATATTTAAAGCCAAGGGAAACCCACTAACTTTGTTTCTAAATACCTGGACTGGGTAGTTTTCTCATGAGTTTCAATAAGTGGGGGGAAAATGTAACCTACAAAAACCATCCTTCGGCAAAAATGAAAGGGAACAACATCCTGAAAACAACAGGAAGAGCAGACCTCTGGGTGTTATTTATAATGGGAACCAGAAACATTTAGAGGACTATTTATCGTACGTAATCTGATTTCAGAAGACATTGCCTTTGGTAAACAGGAAGTGAAAGCCACAAAATGGAGCAATCTGAGATGAAGGAGCAAAGGGTTGAGATGAAAACAGGACAGGAGGTGGGACCAAGGCAACGAGCTGAGAGAATGGGAATTCGGTGAGGTAAAGGAGCGTGCAAGGAGGTCAAGGGAACCATTTCAAAGCTAAAATCGTGTTGGGCCCACACACACATTCCAAAATAGCACGTGGAAGAACAGAATAACGTGACAGTAGAGGAAATGAAAGCTAGAGAAAACAAAAGAATGAGATAACCAATAACCAAACCAGTCACCATCGAGTGGACTCCAAGGCACGGCGACCCAGTGTGTGTCGGAGTAGAACTGTACTCCATGGGATTTTCAATGGCTGAGTTTTTACAACTAGATTGCCAGGCCTTTCTTCTGAGGTGCCTCTGGGTGGTGTCGAACCACCAACCCTTTGGTTAGCAGCTGAGTACATTAACTGTGCCTCCCAGAGATTCCAAGAATGAGATATAAACTGAGAATTTTAAGTGTTCCAGAAGGAAACTAGATTAATTGAAGCAGACACAATTGAAGAACTCTGCACAAATTGGGGAGTCAGGAGAAAAGGGGGGGTGACCTAAAAATGCAGATCACAGAGGCTTACCATGATCTAGGCAGAATTATTTAAAAGGGAGTTAGACACATATTCTGATAATATTTTTAATATTATAAGGAAAAAGACTGACAAGCATCCAAGAAGAAAAACACAGGCTATCTATAAAGAAATTAATATTAATTTAGCTCTGTAGAATCGTTTGAAAAACTAAAAGACAAAAGATGATGAGGCTAATTTAGAGAAGCAGCCATTCATTCAACAAATACTAACCTCCTGGTAGGTACCTGGAAACCCTGGTGGCATAGTGGTTAACAGTTCGACTGCTAACCGAAAGGTCGGCAGTTTGAATCCGCCAGCAGCAACTTGGAAACCCTATGGGAGAAATTCCACCCTGTCCTATACGGTTACTGTGGAATCAACTCGATGGCAATGGATTTTTGGGTTTTTTTTTTAGTAGGTACCTGAGTCCCTGGAAGGTGCAAACAGTTAAGTGCTTAACTACTAACAGAGATGTTGGCAGTTCAAACCCACCTTGAGGCACTTCAGAAGAAAGTCCTGGTAATTTGCTTCTGAAAGGTCACAGCCATGAAAACCTCAGAGCACAGATCTGCTCTGCAACACACGGAGTTGCCATGAGTCAGAATCGACTTGAAGGCCTCTTGTTCGTTTTCTTGGTTTTGTATATGCCTAGCACTGTGTTGGAGCCCTGGTGGCGCAGTGGTTAAGAGTCTGGCTGCTAACCAAAACGCTGGCAGTTAGAATCCACCAGCCATTCCTTGGAAATCCTATGGGACAGTTCTACACTGTTGTTATGAGTCGGAATCAACTCGACCGCAATGGATTTAGCCCTGTTAGGTACTGTTAATACTTTAGATGATCTGTGTGTGGAATTAAAAACTTAATTAAAGCAACTATCATAATTGCATCCAGAGATTGATGTAATGGTATGATCATCATCAACTGTTTATATGCTGGCCCTCTAACCCCAGAGTTTCTGGTTCAGTAGGTCTAGGGTAGGTCCCAAGAATTTGCCTTTCTAAGATATTCTAGGTGATCCTGATGCTGCTGGTCCTGGACCACATATTGAGAGGCACTGACTTCTATTTTCAGAAATTCAGGAGTGAAAACAACTGAGATATTCAGCTGCAGTGGGATAATGAAATAATTGTAGCCACTTAAATAATATGTTTGAAGATTTTTTAATGCTGTAGAAAAATCCCAGCAGTACAGTGTTGCAGTGAAAAGTTAGCATATAAGATTTTATGTATCATGCTCTTGAACCACATAAAAGATGCGATTAAGAAGGGAGAGCTAGAAGTCAAATCCACATCGTCAGAACCACAAAAACTGTTAATACTAATTGTCTCTAGGCCAGATCGTTATAGTTAATTTATGTTTTCATCTTTGTACTTTACTGCATTTTCTAAATGAAAATACATGAATTTTTATATTGAGAAAAAGGAAGATATTCCCTAAAAGGCCCAGTTCAAATGATGTCTCTTCGGTGAAGCTCCTACTGGTCTCCCATACCATTAAGCCAAATGCCATCTGCGAATTCCCTGTCACTACACCATGCAAGCGTTCATCATGTTTTATATCTCTTATTAAAAATTGACTATGCCTATTAGAATTTTAAAAGGCTCTGAGAAGTCTCACTGTGTGTGTGTTTTTTTTTTAAGAATTTAATATTGTTTATTCCAGCATTTTCTACAGAAGCATGCAGAACAGCTATTTGTGTTCTGCAAAATAAATGTTCCACAGTGTTATTTGCCACCCTTTGGCACATATTGAAAGAATGATTGGAATCAATGAATTACTGGCTAAAAGCGTGGACTATTTATTTATTAATATTATCTTAGTAGTAAACCTAAACCCAGAGTTTCCATTCAAAGGTCATTAGCACTTTTATTTATATATACTTTTACTTCCCATTGCGTAAATAACTCAGCATTATAAACTGTATAAAGTGGCTACTGACGTGCAAAGGTGTTTTATTTTACATGGTCAGATTTCAGCCCAGTGTTAATTCACCAGTTTCTCACTTATCCCAGCCTTCAAAGATATTAAAATCACTTGTGACAGACGACTGTGAATTCACATGATTATCACTAAAATTTGACCAAGAATGAGAATTTGGTTTGATAGGGATGAGAAATGGCAATGGGAGAATCTAAGCATCCTCTCAGAGACATGTATAAAACTTCCTGCTTTGTGAAAGTTGATGACACTGTATTTCCAAACAAATATTGCATGCCAAAAAAAAAAGAACCCGTCTGGAATTGTATAATTAATTTTCTCTGCCGAAGAATCTTTTTTCCGCTGTAATGGCTGCATTTCATCCCGTTACTACCTCAGATCCAGGGATTTCTCATGGCCCTTTATGTTTTGCAACTATAGGAGTTAGGAAAAAATGCTTGGAAATACTTGGTAACTCTGCAATGAAAATAGTATGGAGTGTCCTCACGTATATCAACAGTGAGCTTCCCATGCATCACACGCACACACACACGCACACCATCAACGAAGACACATTGAAACCAAACTCCCAAAATGAACGGAACATTATATAATAAGATTTAAATGCAATGTTGTTTTCATGCGAGGAGTGCAAAATGCTTTCGCCTGACACTGGTTCTATAGGAAGTGCCACAGAAGAGTTTGTTCAGGAACTTGCAATAGAATAAGTGATGTTGTGATTTTGAAAGAGAAGAAGAATCTAGGGGTGACTGCAATTAAAGATGGTTGTTTTATTATATAAACTATGTTTTTGAAATGTCTTCATGTGTACAAATAGTTTCCCCGTAATGAGATGATAAAAACCATATATTTTAATAGGGAATGTCATTTTTTTGCAAAATCGGACAACTTGAAAAACGTTATTATCTGCCTTTAATAAACATAGAAAATGAAGCAGCCCAGTTAGATTTACAGGTCAAGATCATTCAGTGAATTAGAAGAAATAGAAAGGAAATCACTATTCTGTCTATGCATTGAAATTAAATGCTGGTCTTGATCACTTGAAGTCAATACAGGCGGAACTGTGACTCATTTACCACCACTAAAAAAACCAAATCCATTACCATCTATTTATTTCCAACTCATAGCAACCCTGTAGGACAGAGTAGATCTGCCCCATAGGGTTGCCAAGGCTGTAAATCTTTATGGAAGCAGACTGCCACATGTTTCCCCTGTGGAGCGGCTGGTGGGTTGGAACCGCCAACCTTTTGGTTAGCAGCTGAGGACTCACCATTATTTAATTCATAAAATAATTACATATGTAGTTTTTAATCAAATGACATTTGAAGTCTTTACTGACAGAAAAATAATAATAATATTACTTATTTCTAGTTATAAATAAGATGTGCCAGGCACTGTTTTAAATAATTTACAAATATTAACTCATTTAACCTTCACAACAGCCCTATACATTATAAATAAGTAACGTGATGATTTCCAGTCTACTAATGCAGAAACAGAGGTGCAAGAGGTTGATAATCAAGATATAACATCAGATGGTCTGGTTTGAGTTCAAGTGGTTACCCATGGTACTCTGCTGGCTCTTTCTAAAGCAGTGATGTATGTTTGGGCAAGACATTGAAATACATATTTATATATTCTTGTAAAGTGGACTGACCCAATTTATGGAAAGAATGATGTAATATTAACTGATAACAAAGGGTACCCCATATAAAGTTACTTTTACTTCTTGAACATGATTCTGTTATTGAACTATAGTATCCTGTATTTCTCAATTTCCAGAGCTCAGACAATCAGAAATACAACTTTTTAACTGATTTTCTTGGTTGGCATTGTCCAAGGGTTTGCCAGGCAGGAAGTGGCAGTGAGTGTGGCTCAGTGCCCTGGTGGTGCAGTGGTTAAGTGCTACATCTGCTAACCAAAAGGTCAGCAGTTTGAATCCACCAGCCACTCCTTGGAAACCCTATGGGTCAGTTCTACTATGTCCTATAGGGTCGCTATGAGTCGGAATTGACTCGACGGCAACGCGTTTGGGTTTTTTGGATTTTTGTGGTTCAGTGGGGACGATGGAAAACTGATACAATATAAAGATCGAACTAAAGACAGCAGTCCCTAATCAGCGACTATCACACAGGCTTCTCCTGCCCAGTCTTCTGATTGCTGAAGAGAAAATAAACATTTGATTCGTGTGTGATATTTCTCAATTTTGAAAATATGTCGCAATGGATTAAATTTAAAAAAAATTTTTTAAACATAGTACAGCCCAAAGAGATCCCATCTGTGGGCCAGCACTAGTACACGGGCCACTGGTTGGCAACTTCTGATCAGGGGGCATGATAGAGTGTAGAGCATTTGTTCCCATCCTTGGCTGTGCATTGAAGTCACCTAGGAGCTTCAAAAAATGTGAATTTATTTGTGCTGAGGTGTGACCTGTGTATCGGGATTTTAGAAGTTTCGCCAGGGGATCCTGATATGCAGGCAGAGCTGGGAACAACTGGCAGGGAGGGCAAAAGCACCCAAGGCTCTTCCACAGCCTGTCAAGACCAGTCAGAGCTGGGGTTGATCATAGAGTCACCTGTGCAAAGTGATGGTGCACTACCTCCGAAGGAACCATCAATTTACATCAGCAGCTCACCTGAACAACCTGCTGTTTCCTTTCTTCTACTCATACAACCAAGAAACTATCTTTTCCCTTCAAACCACCTTACACTACTTGGTATAAGGTTGCTCTGGATATAGAATTTTAGATATCCTGTTAGACATTTTGAGGGTCTACCTTAAGTTGTTGATTGCTTGCAAAGAGGATCTGCTGTCACTGCCATTCCTCCTTCTCTGTAGATTTTCGTTTATGCATATCCTAGCTCAGCTTTATCCTCCTTTGACGCATTCTCACCCATCACGAGCATAGGCCATCATTCAACAAAACACCAAATCAATGTCTACTCATAGTCAGTGCATGTTACAAATATGATGCCTTCATGGGGAAGCCACTCTTGAGTTAGCAACAACCTACCCGGATGATTTCATTTGTGTTTTGGACACAAAGATGTGATTTCAGGTGCTGAAGGATGGAGGTGTATGTGGGAGAAAAGCCTAGAATGAAAAGAGAGAGAGAGAGAAAGTTAAGGGGTTGATATATTTGGCCAGCACAAGACCAGGTTTTGTGTGATCCTGACCTGTGAAAGGAAACCCTGGAAGCGTGGTGGTTAAGAGCTATGGCTTCTAACCAAAAGATTGGCAGTTCGAATCCACCAGGCACTCCTTGGAAACCCTATGGGGCAGTTCTACTCTGTCCTATAGGGTTGCCATGAGTTGGAATCGACTCGATGGCAATGGGTTTTGGTTTGGTTTTGACCTGTGAAATGATAATCCAATAAACTTATGGAAAAATAGATCATTGCAGAGGACTGCCATTTTCCCATACTTAATCTGTCCTGTCTCCTGTTCCCAGGAGCCACAGGAAGTAGAAGTATGTCATTTCATACTTCTGAGTCAGGGCCATTTCTATTAGTTTGAAAGATGTAGGGAAGGAAGATGCATATTAACTGATGAAATATCCTCCTAAAACTCTCAGAGATGTCATGCTTTAACCCGAGTGTCCGTTACCCAAACTGATGACTAGTCTAGGTCTATCCTTTACCCCTTCAGAAGTCATCATTAATCCATTTATTCAACTGGTATTTCTTGAATGTCCATCATATTCCAGACACTGTTGCTGGTGATGAGGCCACGGTAGTGAATCAACCCCTATCTGAAGACCCAGCCAAGATATGTCAGTATGGAAATTCTTACATCTTTGATCTTTATTACTAAAAAATGAGCCCCTAGTGATAATTACTCAAGAACAGAATATTTGAATATTATGTTTTCATCCATCTGTTTATTCAGTTAATATTTATTGAGGACTTAAATCGTACCAGCTACTTGTCTGATGTGCCGGGGACCAATAGATAATATTAATAATGATAAAAAATCCTTGCTAGTATCAGTATAAGTATTATAATTAAAGCATCTTTAGAAAATGTTTCTGAATTTATGATTGCCTTTATTGTTTTAAATATGTATTACACAGAAGCCCAGCTGCACTGCTTAATATTACTTATTCAACTCATCTATGTTACAGTGAGAAAATTTCAACTCTGAGACTAGGTTCCGAAAAAAAAACAAAAAACAAAAATCATTGTTGTCAAGTCAATTCTGACTCATAGAGACCCTACAGGACAGAGTAGAACTGCCTGCTAGGGTTTCCAAGGCTATAAATCTTTACTGAAGCAGACTGCCACATCTTTCTCCCAGGGAGCAACTGGTGGGTTCCAACTGCCCACCCTTTCGGTTAGCAGTTGAACACTTAACCATGGTACCACCAGGGCTTCTTTGAGACTAGGTTACCAAAAACCAAGCCAAACTCACTGCCGTCAAGTGGATTCCAACTCCTAGAGACCCTGTAAGACACGGTAGAACTGCCCCATAGGGTTTCCAGGAGCAGTTCTTGGATTCGAGCTTCTGACCTTTTGGTTAGCAGCTGAGCTCTTAACCACTACCCCACCAGGGCTCTTGAGACTAGGTTACCCAAGTGCAGGATGGGAATAATAATACTTCATTTATAACGTTGTGATGAGATTTAAATGAGATTATCAAAAGCGGTACGGTGCACAGCACGAAGTATTTAGATTTTATTCTTATTGTTAGGTACATTTCAATATGTATACTTTGGACAGTAGAGGATATTGTGTGCTTGAAATCAGGGAGTTTAAACTACCCTGCAGAAATTGCTGGAAGAATAGTTAGAAACTGCTCTCTGGCACCACCACCGCCCCACCTCATTTTTTCAGCTTGAAATTCACCCCACTGTAACGCTGTAGCAGCTTAGGAAGGGAAGCTTCCCAAACGACAATGCCATCAGTCTGGAAGTGAATAGCAATGAGTCAACTCCGTCATTTCCAAGAAAAGAGCACCTTAAATAAAAAAGCAACAAACTCCAAATAGCTGATGATCCTGAAGTACTCCTCACGTTGGCTTCCTAGAAGAGGATGCTTGGCGCGGCAGGAGTTTCCTTTTGCCTTGTGTTTCTCATCCTTTCCTTCCTCATAAGGACAGGAACAAGCTCTCAGACTGTTTTGTTCCCTGGGCGCCTTTCAAGCCCAGAGGGAATTCCGGGCTTCCCGTTCCTCAGCAAAAGAAACTGACAGAAAAATGAAGATGACGGAAATGTCTTCTCCTCTCACCACAGTCTGGAGAAGGGAGCTTCATTTCTGTTCCAAACGTGTATTTATCTTGTATATGATTTTTGTTAAATGGCGAAAGGACCTGCACGTGCAGGCAAAAGACAGTTTTCAGGAACTTACAGGGAGTAAGTTACTAATGTGGTGTAAATATGTCAGAAAGGAAAAAAAAAATGCTATTTCTGGTTCATGAGGCTGTTGTTGAATTTTTTGTGTTTGAAAACATTGCCAAGGTCACGTTTCTAAGGGCGGGATTTGAAAACAGTGACCGTGCTGCCTCTGCAATTACCCAGCTCCCCTCCAGCACTGTGGCATTATCCAAACAGTACTCTCTGTGGACATCGCTGATCTTGGCGTCCTCCCTCCCTGTAGGAAGAGCCATCGGTTTACTGACTTATTTTTCTGCTGAGCAATATTGTTCCTGGGCCCTTTGGTTCGGTAACAGTGAACTCGGCAAGCAACCCGTGGGCCCTTGACATAGTCCTTTGTTGATCTGAAAACCACGCTGTGCTTACGTCACCTTAAAACCCTAGAGCATGCAATGCCAGCTCCTCAAAATCAGCCAAAACTTTAATACCAAAAACAGCCAAAGCATTAACACCAAAATGCTTGACATCCTTGTTTCCAGTGTAAGCGTGGCATATTTAGAAAAGATAACTCTGCTTTGTTAAGATAATTACTATCTTTTTAGTCACAGTGACTTTTCCAGTCAACATATTCCATGTATCTCTGGAAGTTAAATATGTTGCTCTCTTGTGCCCCAACTGGCGTAAATACAGATCAGACCAATGTTCCGATGTTAGGGTTGGTATTGCAAATTATGTTTGGTTAAAAAAAAAGGGGGGGGGGGCAACGAAAATGAGGAAAACCCTCAGTAAGATGGATTGATGCAAGAGCTACAACAATGAACTCAAACAAACCAATGATTGTGAAATGGCACAGGGCCAAGCAACGTTTGGTTCTGGTATTTATAAGGTCACCAGGAGTCAGAGCTGACTCTAAGGTAGCTAACAATCGCAAATTCACAGAGGGCAGTGGTTTTCAGTGGTAGAATTCTCTCCTTCCACGTGGGAGACCTGGGTTCATTTCCCAGCCAATGCACCTGATGTGCAGCCACCACTATATTGTCAGTGGAGGTTTGTGTGTTACTATGAGATTGAATAGCTTTCAGTGGAGCTTCCAGAATAGGACTGGCTAAGAAGAAAGGCCTGGCAATCTACTTCTAAAAATCAGTCAGTGAAAGCCCTATGGATCACAACGGTTGGATCCCATTGTACATAGGGTCTCCATGAGTCGGGAGCAGACTCAGCAGCAGCCAACAGCACTGCAAATTCCCAAGACTGCGTTGTCCCTTAAATTCTTATAACCAACAGGCATGTTAGAAGGAGAGGTTTGTTAAAGAATGGTTTGTTAAAGCTAGTTGTGTGAGTTATAATGCCTGAAGATATGTATGTGTCTGAGTAAAGGCTAAAAGTTTTAATTTTTGTTATGAATTTACTCATTCATTCACTCACTCACTAATCCTTTCAGTGATTAATATAAGCCAGTAAGGGTGGTAAGTTCTGATGATGCAATTATGAGTAAAATCACCCAGTTCGCTATTATCATGACACTTGCAGTCTATTTGGGTAAAATATAATACTCATAAACAAGTAGTGAAATAACCCACAGATTGTGTTCAGTGCAGTGAAGGGCATAAATAGCATGTGGTCATCATGGCTAATGGAGGAGAGGAAGAATCCAGCTTCTCTACAATCTGGAAGATGAGCATTGCAAGCAGAGGGAACAGCAGGTACGATAGCCCCGAGGCAGTGTGGCTGGAGTATAGTGAGTAAGCAGGAGGGAACCATGAGATTTGGTGTAAAAGTTGTTTAGAAGTTCTGCATAGTCAGAAAATGCTATCTGTTCCATGTGGTTTCACAGGACACTTCCCTCAACCCCTCTACTTTTCGTCTGTATTAGATGTCCCCTGTTAAGTTTTCAAACCCACATTTTACTTCCCTGTCCCAAATCTTTGCTCAAACTAGAATGCTACTTCTCTCTCATCTCTAAGTGTTACCATTGTGCTTAACAGAAACAAAACCAAAAGCAAAATGAGGAAAAATGGGAAATAGTGTGATTCCATTTCTGTGATATTCTAAGATAGGTACGATTTATCTATAATGACAGAAAGTGGATCAGCTGCTGCTTGGAACCAGGAAGTGGAGGGGTGGGTAGAGGGTTGATTACAAAGGACTTCAAAGTATTTTTCTGGATGATAAAAATGTTCTGTATCTTGATTGCGATAGCAGTTACACAGGTGATTATATTTGTCAAAACTCTTCAAAGTGTACATGAAATGGTACATTTATTATGTGTAAATTATGTTTCAGTGAAGCTGATTAAAAAGTAATAAATTAAGAAAAAAATCTCCACCAAAAAAAAAAAAAAAAAAAAAAGCACAAATTCATCTTCCGCATTATCTCTACCCTAGTCGGAAATAAGCTCTCCTTCCACCATCTTGCTATGGTACTATATATAGGTTTTTGTACTTGCGACAAACATATCGCATACAGTCTTTATGAATATCATGGTGTTAAACTATGTCTCCTTTGGATTTGCATATACCCTTAGGAGGGAATCCATGTCTCATTTGTCTTTTTCTTCCCTCTTAGCATCTAGCTCAGAGCCCATAAAAGGACCTCACTGAGGTTTTGTTAAGTCAGTAGTAACATATTTAAATGCACATCCTGCACAGTTCCCAAAAAGGATGAACAGGAAACAGAGTTGATTTCCAGAGATGGCAGAATGAACGGACTGTTCTTGGCACTGGCACCCACATCCTGGCTCCAGGTGTAAAAATTAGGGGCAGAATGTGTTTTGACCTACCTTCTTCCCACCTGTGCTTGCGTATTGATTTCAGGAAATGCTTGTGACAGTTTCTTGTTCTCCAGTAGGTAAATGCTGTACAGACCCTCTGCATTGTCCTTCCTAATGGTCCATTATTTCTCTGTAGAGAGTCCAGTGGTAGAATCAGTGTTGGCAAGCCACAAAGAGGGGGACACAACAGTGTGAGAGGAAGGAGGCTATTACGTCCCATTATTACACTAATGAAAGAAAATCGAAGGAGCATAGTGGTCTACAGCATAACTGCCACTCTCGGGTTGTTAACGGGGAGAACTCTGTAAATCAGCCTTCCTGTGCTTACTCTTCCTGCGTTCCCTCTCCCTGTGCAATTTTTGGAGTTCTCAACTGGCCGATTACCTGGAATATTATCTTTTCAAAATAGGACACAGAAGTTCACCGATTCTTTCCAACTCATAACACCTCAAAATTGCAACTCCAAATTATTCCTGTAAAAATAGCTGATCTTTGTGACTCCCAGGGGATTTCTCATTTTAATCTGGAACCTTTGGAAATGGTTCCGTTTTGTGGAAATGATGGGAATGTCTGTTCTTAGCAGTTTTTGCGTTCAAGGGCAAATCAACCTCTATGCTTGCTAACTCTAATTTTCCAAGGGTTATGAGACTTTAATTTGATTCTTTATCCAGTGTGCATAAAGTGTTCACTGGAATTTGCATAACACATTTATAGTATAATCACTTTTCACATTGGCTACCTGCCTCCTCAAATGAACATTGCTTTTTAAGGAGATATATTAATGTAGGACCAATTCGAACTTTGTAACAAAACAGAATTAGGTGTATCTCTGAAGGAACAAGCATAAAACAGAGAAAGGAAGAGAGCCTGTGGTTGTTCTGAAATTGGCAATTATGTAAAAATAGCCCCGATCCTGTAGTCTCCAATATTCGGTTTGCAAATAGAAGCTGGGGGAGGGTTACTGTCCTTAAAAATATGAAAATACGTTATGTGAAGAAGGGAATACGCTTATTTTGCTTGTCTCTTAAAATGTGTTTAAGGCAAGTAGATTAAATTAAGGCTGGATTTCGGTGCTGTTTAAGAAGATGAGGGACTGAGGGAAAGGATGTCTTTGGCACTAGGCCAAGTGTGTTAAATGAATGTAAGTTCATTCAATACCCAGAACCAACATATAAGTTAGGTAATTGCATTAATACCCTTATTTTTGGTTGAGTGTTCTGTTCCTAAGGAGCCCTGGTGGTGTGGTGGTTAAGAGCTACTGCTAAATGAAAGGTTGGCAGTTTGAACCTACCAGCAGCTCTGTGGGAGAAAGATGTGGCAGTCTGCTTCCATAGAGATTTACAGCCTTGGAAACCCTATGGAGCTGTTCTACTCTGTCTCATAGGGTTGCTATGAATTGGAATCGACTCTACAGTGACGGGTTTGGGTTCTGTTCCTACAGACTCATGGCTATCAAGTAGCGGAGCTCAAATTTGAACCCAGACTTACAATGTCAACATCTGCGCTCTTCAACTACACCGAGCAGTTTTCCAATACTGTGGTCTAGTGTGGGCTGCCTTGGAAGACTATGTATTCCTGAACATTCCCTAACATCTCCAGGTGGAGCCTGAATGAGGGTTTGGCGAGGAGGCCATTGGGAGGTTTGAAGATAAAATAGAGATGGAATGAGATGGCATTGAAGATCCCCATTTTCCAATTTTATAAGAGTACTAAATACATCCCTGACCTGAATGGTGGCTTATTGTAGAAGAAGGTGTCTCAATCTTTAATGTGAATACAGATTACCTGGGGATCTTCTCCAGATGTAGAGTCTGATTCAGCAGCTCTGGGGTGGACCTGAAATTGTGTCTTTCTAAGAAGTTCTCAGGTGACACCAACGCTGCTGGACCATCGGCAACACCTACAGTAGCAAAGTAGTCAACCTCCCAGGTGAGGTCTTCTTGAATCTCCTTGCAGACCCAGTTCTCTAATGTTCCAGGCACAGAGTCTAGGAAGGACAACTTAAACGTCCTGTTCAGAGTTTCCTAAACCACATCTCAGCGAGCATGTCCTAGAAAGGTAAAGTCCTCTTTTCTTTTCACAACTAGGATTCCTTGAGCAAGCTCTGCTTATAAAACACAAGACCTCAGCTGGAAGTCAACTCTTCAGTTATTTAAAAAGACATCAAAGAGTGTGTATCATCAGCTAGCGCACCCCTTAGGGTAAAATTTCCTTCTGGAAGACGTGGTTTTGATTGTTGAAAAAGAAATTGACTTTCAACTTACGATAAATAAATATGTAATAGTGCGTACAATGACATAACTATTCAAACTCTTGGTATTCTTTTGGAGTCACAAATCTCCAATTGTTTCCCAGAGGGTCCTGATATATTTCCAAAATCCCTTTGAGATGGACCCAACTTAATTACAATGAGAAGGAAAATGGACTTTCAATTCCCTGAATTTCAAGAGGGTGTGGTTTGCATTTAATATAACTGACTTTTGATATCTTTGTGTGCAAGGCATAACAGCCCTTCTTTGAAACATCTTTGGGGGAAGAAACCAAAACAAAACAAGAAAAATCACTCTCTAAAGTCTAGAGGGCTTTGAAAATATTGTATATTTTTAATTTGTTTTAAAAAGTATTTCCAAATGTTGGAATAAAAATGAGTTTTACAAGTTAGGAAACAATTGACTAAGGTATTCTGCACAGCTCTGAAATCTTTAAGAAAGAGTTGGGCAGTAGGCTTATTGAAATAATGGATTGCTGGGATTATAACAATCCATATTTATTTGCCAGGAAAGGCAGCTGTATGTGTGGTTAGGGTAAAAATCAGCTTACAAAATGGTGCATATAATCTGATAGAATTTTGGTTAAAAATAAGGACAAATTTTAAAATTTTTGACAGTTTATTAATTTTTGGGTGATGGCATCATGGTTATTTTCTCTTGTTTTTCAAGATGTCATTCTGCTTTGACTGAAATTTGTTCAATAAAAATATATAACCTTTAAAATTAAAAGAAAACAACATCATTACTTGCTTTTTAGGGAAAAATAGAGAAATGGTGAGCTATCTATGAAGTCTTAACAACAAATGGTTTTCATTTTATATTTTTTGAAGCCAGAATTATGTCTTTATTACTGCAGTCCACCCCAAGGTACCTCAGAAGAAAGGCTAATGTGCTTCTGAAAAACTAGCCATTGAAAACCCTATAGAGCATAGTTCTATCTGACACACAGAGGGTCACTATGAGTCAGAATCAGCTGGACAGCAACAATTTTTTTTTAAAATACATCCCCAAGTGTTTCTAGTACATATAATAATGAGAGATCAAAGAAGTGGTTCCAGTTAACCTTTTCAACTTCAAACATCAGAATGAATCATAGGACAGTTTTTTGGGAAAGTCGACCAGAGCATCAAGGTCTGGGTAGAAGGGCTGGGGAGTTACATTTTACTTAATATGGTATTGTTTGGCTTGATTTTTTTTTTTTTCCACTGTGTGCATAGTTACTTTCAATTACCTGTATATCACTTAAGTTTATGGTTTCTTTTTAATTCTAATAAAATATTAGAATTGCACTTGGTATGTTGTATAGGGTGGAGAGAGTAGTTTTTCATATTGATGGGGGCAGTATTTGTGCACATTTACTTAAGAATACTTGGAATAAGGCCTATACACAGGTGAGTGGAGACACTAACCAGTAAATGATGGGTATAAAATAGGAAATTCTCAACTGGACTTAAGCAAAATCTTCCCAAGGATTTAGAAGTGAGCTTTGTCAAAGCTTTGGAACAAGGGACTAATAGATGGGTCCCCTTCCCAGGAAAATACTGGTGTTTAAAAGCATGGTGGCTTTGTCTGGAAACTTAGATGAAATGGCAAACCCGTGGAGGGAATAGCTAGAAAGTAGGACTGAACAAGAACAGAGGCCCACAGATAAGGTACGCTTCTTAAAAGGCTTGACCTGTCTGTAGGATTCACTTTCTCGTCCTTCTCTTCCACACAGAGCTGCTTAACGCACCCCTCCAGGTGGTTGTCAAGTTTTACTGCAATGTCCATCCTTTAGGGTGGATGGAAGGTGGGGAGGTAGATGGATCATTGCTGAGAAGGGGCTTGTCTTTGCTGCAGAAGGATAAGTCTGACAACAAACTTGCTTCCCATGCCATTTTCTGGATGTGTTGAGCGTGAATGTGGATTGAAGTACTGGTGGCGAGTGGGATCACTGTGGGTCAGGATCAACTTGATGGCAATGAGTTTGTTTGTTTTTTATTTTCTTGGTTTGGTGGGTGGGAGAACTATCCTTCCCTTGATTCTTACACATTGTGGCTACTATGTCTGATGGGCTTTGCTCCTCTGATGGAAGAATAGTTTACATTTCTACCCGTCTGTTAGACCAGAGCAAGGAGAGGGAGGATAAGATGGGGCAGCTGGAAGGAAAATCAGTGGTTAGGTTTGCCTACCCTACTGTGGCCTGGGAACTGTAGAACTGTAATTAAAGTGTTCAGTTATAGTGTTATTCCATCATAGTAACGAACTCAATGGAATTGTTTTATAGATACCCTGGGCTGTTCCTGTAGTAGCCATTATACGCTTATACCTCCTGCTGCTGTGGATGGTAGAGACACATAGGACCAACTGTTCACACATTTGTATCATGGAACACTGCCTGTTAGCAAAAGAAAGTTTTCCTAGCTAGTTCACAGAGGTTAATCTGCCCCTTTGCAGCCAAGCAGACTTCTCCCTTGATTTCCGCAATATTGTAATAAAGTAATGGTTGCGATACACGGGGACCTTGGCAAATCAGTGAGTTTCTTAATCTCAGTAAAGCATAGTGATTGTGCTAAGCCCATAAATAATGATCCTATTCCTAATTTTGACTTCATTCAGTATAAAGAGGCAATTTGTCTCATTTAAAAATCAATTGATTGGGGTGAGGAGGGAAGCGAGTTTGGGGATTTGAATTTGTGTTTGGTTTAATAAGACTTTTTGTGTGACATAAATGGAATGAGAAAGTGTCCCATTTTCAAGTGGCATACTACTAAGTGCTTCACTCTCTAAATTTGTCTGCCTTTGTAATTGTTTTATCCTTCTGGGAAATGCCTTTGGAGACCTAATTTCTTTTCCCCAGTCCGTGCCTTTGTCATTTGCACACAAAGTGTACTGAGTTTGCCACCACCTGGATGAAATATTTGCTGTTTTGGAATCCTAGCACTTTCCACCCTTTGTGGGGTACAGATTCCACTCTACCTTGTATTTAGCATAAATGACTTCAACTGTCCACGCCAACTAAAAGAGAGATGATAGAAAGACAGGAAAATACATACATGCTTAGCATTTAGAAGGTGGCTAATTTCACTGTTTTTCCACTTACTGAAGGGGGCATTGGCTCAACTGTTCAACTCTGTTGAACAGAATTGTACGTACAAAACCATGCATACCATATCGTTACTATTGTTGCTGTGTGATGTCAAGTTGATTCCAACTCATAGCAACTCTAAATGGCAGAGTAGACTGTAAATCTTTATGAGAGCAGATCACCAGGTCTTTCCTCCCTTGGAGCCACTGGTGAGCTCTAATCACTGACCTTTTGGTTAGCAGCTGAGTGCTTAACCATTGGATCACCAGGGCTCCTTATGCAGACTCTACTGAATAAAATTAGTTCAATAATAGGTAGATCATTTTCAGTCTATGCCATTTTGCATATGTGTACCTGTTATGAATTGTGTCCGCCAAAATATGTGTTGGAAATCCTAACCTCTATACCTGTGAATGTGATCCCATTTGGGAATAGGGTTTTCTCTGGTGTGTTAATGAGGCCATTATCAGTTTAGGGTATGTCTTAAAGCCAACCATGTTTGAGTTGTAAAAGGAGCAGATTAGGCACAGAAGCAAGGGCAAAGGGGGAAATATAGATGCCACATGAAGATAGCCAAGGAACAAAGATAAGGGCCTTCCCCCAGAGCCTAAAGAGAGAGAAAGCCTTCCCCTGGAGCTAGTGCCCTGAATTCAGACTTCTAGCCTCCTGAACTGTGAGAAAATAAATTTCTGTTCATTAAAGCCACCCACTTGTGGTATTTCTGTTATAGCAGCACTAAGAAACTAAGACACCACCTAACTTCATCCCACTGTGTAAGAGGCCCCTCTACACATTTAAATTTGTATATCTACCTTACTAGACCATAAACTCTTTGACAGGAAGGGCCATGTTGGAGTCATCTGTCTTTTCGCTCAGGATCTAGCACACTGTCTTCCTTAGACATAGCAGTTGCTCAGTAAATTAAATAATAATCATAGAGAGTCACATCATGGCTCAAAAGTGTCCCTAATAACAGTCATAATAAATTATGGCTAACATTGCAAAGAATGGGAATCCCAGAACACTTAATTGTGCTCATGAGGAAACCTGTATATAAATCAAGAGACAGTTGTTCGAACAGAACAAGGGGATACTGTGTGGTTTTAAGTCAGGAAAGGTGTGCATCAGGGCTGTATGCTTTCACCATACCTATTCAATCTGTATGCTGAGCAAATAATCAAAGAAGCTGGACTATATGAAGAAGAACGGGATATCAGGATTGAAGGAAGACTCACTAACAACCTGCGTTATGCAGATGACACAACCTTGCTTGCTGAAAATGAAGAGGACTGGAAGCACTTACTGATAAAGATCAAAGACCACAGCCTTCAGTATGGATTATGCCTCAGCGTAAAGAAAACAAAAATCCTCACACCTGGACCAGTAAGCAACATCATGATAAACGGAGAAAAGATTGAAGTTGTCAAGGATTTCATTTTACTTGGATCCACAATCAACACCCAAAAGATCAAAGACCACAGCCTTCAGTACGGATTATGCCTCAGCGTAAAGAAAACAAAAATCCTCACACCTGGACCAGTAAGCAACATCATGATAAACGGAGAAAAGATTGAAGTTGTCAAGGATTTCATTTTACTTGGATCCACAATCAACACCCATGGAAGCAACAGTCAAGAAATCAAACAGTGTATTGCACTGGGCAAATCTGCTGCAAAAGACCTCTTAAAAGTGTTCACAAGCTAAGATGTCACTTTGAGGACTACAGTGGGCCTAACACAAGTCATGGTATTTTCAATCGCTTCATATGCATGCAAAGACTAAACGATGAGTAACGAAGATCGAAGATGAATTGACACCTTTGAATTATTGTGTTAGCGAAGAGTATTGAATATACCGTGGACTGCCAGAAGAACAAACAAATGTCTTGGAAGAAGTGCAACCAGAATGCTCCTTAGAAGGAAGGATGGCGAGACTACAGCTCACACACCTCGGACATGTTATCAGGAGGGACTAGTCCCTGGAGAAGGACATCATGCTTGGTAGAGGGGCAGTGGAAAAGAGGAGGTCCCTCAACGAGATGGATTGACACAGTAGCTGCATCAATGGGCTCAAACATAACAACGATTGTGAGAATGGTGCAGGACTGGGCCGTCTTTAGTTCTGTTGTACGTAGAGTTGCTATGAATCGGAACCGACTCGACGGCACCTAACAACAACAACAAATGACAGTCAAATCCTAATTCAGCAGTTGAAATCTTGTTTTAGTGAATCTGGCACTGTTATCGCAGAATGTTAAGGCAATTAAGCCCAGACATCAGGGAATATGGTGAAAGATCCGTTTGCCATATGATGGATGCGGTCACCCATCTTATTGAACTCTATCTGCCAGGTGTCTGAGGGTGG
Source organism: Dugong dugon (assembly GCA_030035585.1). Lineage (NCBI taxonomy): Eukaryota > Metazoa > Chordata > Mammalia > Sirenia > Dugongidae > Dugong > Dugong dugon. The sequence continues at coordinate 10,010,869 of CM057480.1, read as the reverse complement.
CAGCCCTTTGCACAGCAGGCACATATGCTGTCCATTTTCTGCATAAAATCTTTGGATCCTATTTTCCAGAGATGTTTCAAAGCATGATTTGGGATTTTAATGGTATAGGATTTTTGTCCCCCTCAAAATAAGCTCCCTTGTCTCTGAGTTCTGCATTCTACCAAGACCTGTCTTTTGCTCTGATAATCTCACACGTCTCATTTAGGCCGTATGGCGATTGCATTGTTCATCAACAGTGCCCTTGCTTCACTGTAATGATCACATACCAGAAATGAATGCAAAAGGAGACACTGACGAAATGACTGTCGGTTTTCCTGTTAGTTTATTTTTGTAAGCAGAAAAGTAGCAATGAAATGATCAGTGCTGCCCTCAGACACCTTCTTCGATCACAGACTTCAGAGAACTAGGAAATCCAATAGTAAGAAAATAAATTCAGCAAATCCTCAACAGGTTAGGGATGCTTAGCTCTGCCAGAGAAATCTAGCAGAAATACAGAGGCATGGAGGTGGCTGTAACCCCACAGGACTTCTAGGAAGCTGGCAAAGCACTCCTCCCTCCTTGCAACTCAAGCTTCCCACTTTGAGCCTAATCAACAGCCACAAAATATTGTTAAGCATAAAGAGAAAATAAACATAACAAAATAATAAAAAAAAAAAAAACAGTTGCCGTTGATTCAATTCTGATTTGTGGTGGCCCCATCTGTCTCCACGTAGAACTGTGCTCCATAGGGTTTTTTCCAATGGCTGGTTTTTCAGAAGTAGATTGCCAGGCCTTTCTTCCAAGGAGCTTCTGAGTGAACTCGATCCTACAACATTTTGGTTAGAAGCCAAGCACTTAACTGTGTGCACCACCCAGAGACTCCAAACCTAAATAGATGGAGGGGGTATTTTTGGAAGGACAATTCATAAACAGCCTTAACTGTTAAAGTTTGAGTAGAATTTCAGTTGGAAGTATAATTTCTTAGACAGAGTGTTCACTTACTCTGTTTAGAAATCACAATTGACTCACAGCTGGAACGTCTTTGAAAGAAGGTGGATGTTACACCAGCCATCTGTGTTTCGCATGGGCTTTTATAACAGTCATTCCGAAGGGGAGAGACAATGCAAATGTTGTAAAATTGAGTGTGCAGTTAACGCTTCGAGAACAAGTCTCCCTTGGCTAACTCTAGATGCCACCGCAAATTTTAAGCAAGAGTTCTGGTTTTAGCCTTGCTTTCCCCCCACGTAAAGAACAATCTCAGTGATGGTAAATAAGTAAGCAGTTTATGTAGAGAATCTAAGGGGCTAGCAGCCACAGAGAGTATAAAGTAAGCTGCTGAAGAGGTTAAAGAGACTTTTCATGGAATTCCAAATGGATTGTGGCATGGAGTCCAGTTGACTGGCAAAGGTCACGGGAAAGATTTGCCTGCAAATGCGTTAGTGAAAACCAAACAAGAACCCTCTGGGTAATAACTTTTGTGTGCAGAATTCTGTTACAATTTACAACTATATATAAAATTCTTTTTTAAAAAATTTTTTCCCATACAAAAATTTATACATACATTCTTATGTGACCCTAATTGCTCTCCCCATACTGTGACAGCACACTCCTCCTTTCCACCCTTGATTCCCCATGTCCATTCAACCAGCTCCTAACCCTCTCTGCCTTCCCATCCCACCTCCGGACAGAAGCTGCCCGTTTAGTCTCTTGTATCTACTTGAGCTAAGAGGCACACTCCTCACGAGTATCACTTTATGTCCCACAGTCCAGTCCAATCCCTGTCTGCAGAGTTGGCCTCGGAAATTGTTTTAGTTCTGGGCTGATAGAGAATCCAGGGGCCATGCTTTCCGGGATGCCTCTAGTCTCAGTTAGACCATTAAGTCTGGTCTTCTTACTAGAATTTGAGTTCTGCACCCCACCTTTTTCCTGCTCCATCCGGGACTCTCTGTTGTGTTCCCTGTCAGGGTGGTCATTGGTGGTAGCCAGGCACCCTCTAGTTCTTCTGGTCTCAGGCTGATGAAGTCTCTGGTTTATGTGGCCCTGTCTGTCTCTTGGGCTACTACTTTCCTTGTGTCTTTGGTGTTCTTCATTCTCCTTTACTCCAGGTGGTTGGGACCAACTGATGCATCTTAGATGACTGCTTGCAAGTTTTTAAGACCCCAGATGCCACTCGCCAAAGTAGGATGCAGAACATTTTCTTAATAAGCTTTGTATAACTATATATATAATTCTATATATATATATATATATATATATATATATATATATACAGTTTCTAAAATAGAAGTATTTGCTTTTTTTCCCATAAAGTCATCAGGTTTGTATTGGCATAAAAATAGCAAAAGTTTAACACAAGGTTCAAAACATTTCAGGAAAGCATTGATTCTATCTGCCAATAGAATGAGTGTGTTTGGCCAATGACCTAATTAGTGTAGAGTTGGTTCTTTCTCACTGCTCTGCTTCCTGCTAATGGCAGAACTGCTGGCCTTCTCCCCCGACAAGGAAGAAGAACAAGGACAGGGATGCATGGAGGAAACAGTGACATTCAGTTTTAATTCATTGGAACCTGCTGCCAAGCTTAATTATGTAATTGAGAGAGTGAGATGGGTGGACTTATAGATCCTCGGACCACAGTTTCAGACGGTTAGCATTCACCGGTGATTTGTCGAGATTTTAGCAGTTACTATAAAACATCATTAACTAATCTCTCTACCCTTCCCTCATTAGATGCAGGTACACAGGTTCCAGTTCCCAGACTTGGTTATTTGTCATTAAGGAAAGCAAACTGAAACCAAATTATAGTTGCTTTATTCTTTAGCAAATACATCATTATTCTTTAGGGACAGCTTCATATTTCATTCGGCGTGGTATATGTTGTCACATAAAACTCATGAATGCAACATTTATTTCTAGAACTGGAGTATTTTTCAGGGTTTCTTGAGACACGTTTACCTCTGAACTTTCCATTTTAACTAGTGGTAGTGAGTATATATGAAAAACACAAAGCTCAGGGAAATATTTCACTGAAGGCTTATCTTTTGTTTATTTATTTGTTTTCTTAAGGATTCTTAGGCCCCCTTTTGTCTTGGGACCATCAGTGTAGAAGGTGTTTTGTCTGGAGGTGCCACTCTCTCCTTGCTGACAAGATGGCGCTTCAGCATTACAGTTTTCTCAAAGTTCACGCATAACTTCCCGATTCAGAGAAATCTCCGGGCGTCTCATGCCCTCACGGAGGTTTCTGCTGTTCGGATTGGAGTTCAGCCCTGGAGGTCAACATAGTGATTTTGTAATATCCTGTGTACTGTGTAGGCGTGGAAGGGAAGGGAGGAATCCAGAGAGAAAAGTCAGAACTAGAGACAAGGCCGAATGAGAGTCCTGAAAATCCGGGGCAGCCGTGAAGGGTGGAGGCGTGGCTGAACCCAGACCACAGCTGCTTGGCATTTATATTGCTCTGGATAGGCAAAAAGTGATAATAAACTTGTTTATCAGTTCATCCCCACTGTAGTTCCATGGGAAACCCTGGTGGCCTAGTGGTTAAGAGTTCAGCTGCTAACCAAAAGGTCGGCAGTTCAGTCCACCAGGTGTTCCTTGGAAACCCTATGGGGCAGTTGTACTTTGTCTTAAAGGGTCACTGTGAGTCAGAATCAACTTGACGGCAACAGGTTTATAGTCCCATGAGGTAAATTAGCATCTTTTAAACATGTTCTCAATTTATAATGACAAATATTTATTAAGGAATGACTAAGTATTAGGCACAGCCCTAGTAACTGGGGATATTAAAAGAACTAACATGATAACGAAGAGTGCTCTTTTTTTCTTCCTTCCAGTTACAGTGGATGAAGGTTAGGGTCTATCTCTTAGCGAAGGCCAGCACTTCTAGGTCCCATCCCCTCACCCTCTCAGCAACTTTATTGTATAGGTTATCCCCCTGCCTTTCTGTAGCTTCATCTCTTGCTTTCTGTTTGATCTTTCTTATTAACATGCAAAGAAAGTACCAAGAACAATATAGTAAACAAACAAACAAAAAAATAAATCTATTGAGTTGATTCCAACTCATAGCAACCCTATAGGACACAGTAGAACTGCCCCATAGGGTTTCCAAGGAGCAGCTGGTGGATTCGAACTGCCAACCTTTTGGTTAGCAGCCAAATGCTTAGCTGCTACACCACAAGGGCTCCAAGAACAGTAGAGTCGGTGCTCAAGAAATTTTTGGTGAATGACTTGAATGAACACGCAGTAATTTTCTACCCAAGCTCCACATGGGAATCAATTCGGGAATTTATATATACATGTATGTACATATACATACGTGTGTGTGTGTGTGTGTGTGTCTGTATAACTGGGCCCCATCCCAAAGATATTGATTTAATTCTCCTTAGTATGGGGTTTGGGCATTGGTATTTTTTTTAGGCTTCTGAAATGAGTCTAGCAGCTAAGATTAAAAGCCACAGTATCTCCTATCTGAAAACAAACAAAAACAATTCATTTGACTTCGTATCCCCCTCTAGCTAAAGCAGTCTCTTAATTCTCCTTCCCAGCCAAGATAACCGCAGAGGCCTGTGTACACTCTCTCTACCTTCTCGTCTTTCTATTGCTCTTCAACTGCTTGAGAAGGCTTCAGTCCCCAACCCACCCAAGACTGCCTGAAGCAAATCTTGATTATGAGATATCTGTGTTCCCAAGCACACAGGCCACTTCCAGCTCTCGTCTTGCTCAAGCTCTCAACAGCTTTTGGCACAGCTGACCTCTCCCTTCTTCTTGGAACACTTTCTTCCCTTGGCATTTGAGGCAACCGATTCCTTTCTTGGAAACTCTGGTGGCATAGTGGTTAAGAGCTACAGCTGCTAACCAAAAGGTTGGCAGTTTGAATCTACCAGGCACTCCTTAGAAACCCTCTGGGGCAGTTCTACTCGTCCTGTAGGGTCTCTATGAGTCAGAATCGACTTGAGGGCAACAGGTTTTATTCCTTTATTATTTCCTTCTTTCTCTCCCCTTCTCTTTCAGCCTCCTTGCAATCTCATTTTCTTATCTGAGTCTTAAGTGCCGAAACTGTCCAAGCCCCAGAACTGGATCCCTCTTCCTTTTACTCTAGGCATTTTCATCTTTGCATCTCTGTGAATAATATCTTTATGCTGTTGACCTCCTAATTTATATTTCCCACCCCATCCCCTTTTCTGAGAGCCAGGCTAGTATAGCCAACTGCCACTTGTCCTTTCAGCTTAGATGTCTCTCGGGCATTTCTAACTCAGTGTGTCCCAAACTGACATTTTCGTTTTCCCTCTCCAGAGTGGGAGCCTCCACCAGTCTCCACATTTCAGTAAATCTCATCTCCACCCACCCACTGGCTTAGGCCAACAAAACAATAGTAACCCTTGTCCTCTATATCTGCCTTACTCCCAACCCAATCCATCACCACCTACTGTTTAATTCTGTCTCCAAAACAGAACTCAAATCATCCATTTCACTCCACCCATTTTGGTGCCAAGTTAGCATTTTCTAGATTGCGCAGTAGCTTCTAACTGGTCTCCCTTCTGGTCTCCCTTATTCCATTATCACCGTCCCCCCATAACAATTCATTCTCCAGGCAGAAACCAGCTAGAATGATCTTTAAAATATATATATATATATATATAATTTTTTATCACTCCCTTCCTAAAAATTTTCAACAATGAACACTCAGTAGTTACATTGTGTATGATAGTCTCTCATTTCTTTCAAGGAAAGCATGCCATTTCAAATTATAGATTCATTGGTATAGTTATTTCTTTAATGCTCGTTTTCCAAATCGACTAAGGGTTGGAACTGGGACTGTCTTTTTCATCATTATCCCAATTCTAGGAGCCCTAGTGGTGCAGTGGTTAAGCACTCGGCTGCCAATTGAGAGGTCAGTGGTTCGAATCCATCAGCCACTCTGTGGGAGAAAGATGTGGCAATCTGCTTCTGTAAATGTTTACAGCCTTGGAAACCCTATGAGGCAGTTCTACTCTGTCCTATAGGGCCGCTATGAGTCAAAGTCGACTCAACAGCACACAACCACATACCCCATACCTGACGTAGTACCTGGGCTGGAATTTCACCAGTGAATTCAAGCATTTGCATCTAGATGGATAAGGAAGATTGTCCAGTGCGTGAGGTGGAGGGGTGCCTTGCCAAAGCTCGCTTAGGAAGTTGTACTGAGAACTCAGCCACTGCAATGGTAATTGTTCTGACTGGATGAATGGACTGAATCCTTTTGTGCAATTGTTTAATTCCATTGCCTAACTTCAAAATCCAAGGAATTTTCCAGAATTGTGTTCCCTGGTGGGCTTCAGAATCCACTAGGTCACTGAAACGGACATTTGCAGGCTTGGCTTCAAATCCTGGATCTGTCAGTTAGGTAGCTTGTGATGTTAGGCCAGTCACATCATCTCGCCTGAGCCTCGGTTTCCTCATCTGTGTAATGGACATGAGCCTGATAGTATGTGAAGTTGTTATAGTTTGATCAGGTGTTAGCCTGTCACCCACCTAGAACGGAATCTGGCGCATGGAAGGTAATGTCTAGATTTTAGTTTCATTTTCCCTTCCTCCTACCTCCATTCCTTGATTTATTTTGTTCTTTTTCGGTTGTTTCACTTGTCCTTTCGGCTTTTTAAAAAATCTTACCTTAGTGAGAGCTCCTGCTCATAGTTTGAACGGTGTTAGAAGAACTATCAGTACTTACAGAGCAAACTTCCTTTTGGATTAGAAATGGAAACTTCCCAGCTTCTCAGCCCAGCTTTACAAGAGCATTTGACGGTGCACTGCTGTGTCCCAAGTTCATTTTCGGATAACATGCTGGGAGGGAGAAAAAGAAGACGAGATTAGAGAGGAGAAAATGAAATCGTTAACTAAAAGAAACAACTTGGTAATTGGGTTCTCTTGTACTCTTCTGCGTTTATTTGGGGGTCAGCAAGTTTGCTTTAGTGACTCACCTCAAAACTTCCAAATGAGAGAAATATGAGAGTATAGAGCAGATAGATCTCTGACTGACAGATGAGAAGACGCGTGGGATATACCTGGTGGGCTTTTTAGGCACGCCAAACAGAGCTGCCCTGAAATGCACGCTTGAGCATTTTTATTTGGAAATATTCTTGGCAGCTGACATTGCAGTTTGCCTAAGCCCTGGACTGATATCAGCCCTGCTTAAAAGCAAGCAAAATTCCCCTTTCATTGACTCTGTTTGTTGGCCATTTCTTTGTTCTTCCCACATGTACACGCCCACAGGGACGGACAACTGCCGAACACCATAGGCAATTCCTTTTCAGACTGTACTCTAATAACAAATATATGATATGGGCCTTTGTTTCTCATTTTTAGAAGAAGCTCGGAGGTTTCTCTGTTTAATTATTATCACAGATCACTTAAAAGTCAACATAGTTGATTTGTGACATTATCTTTGAGAGAAAGTTCTGTTTGGACCTAGGAGTCAAGTGGAACTAGGTTCAAACCTTTGCCGTCCACAACCTTTATTCATTCATGCAGTTGACATGTATTTATTGAACACCTGTGCCTGCCAGACACCATTGAGGTTGCTGGTGATAACCTTATGCAAGTTATACTATAGCTTTTATTAACATCAATTTTTTTTAAGCTCTGAAAGTTAACTTCAGAGAGAGACTTTTTTCAAGCAATTCATTCTCCTCACTCTTGCAGCAAATCCCTTGAAGAAAGAAGCACGTGGTTAAACAATGTATCACTTTATTCACCCAATTAGCCTAAATCAGTTGGCTGATTAGGTACCCAATCTCCAAATCAACTTCTAGAAAATAAGAGATTTACTGCTTTATGTCTAAAGACATTCTGGTAACTTTCCCAAAGGGTTAAGGACCATTGCTTCGGGAAACTTCATGGTCAACCAGGGTCATGTGTCAAAAGAAGTAAATGCAAACACACATTTCATCAGCATGATAAAGATGAAGCTTTTTGTGAGTACTAAGAAGGGGCTTTGTGTTTTCACAGGTTATGGTTTTGTAGATTTTGACAGTCCCGCAGCTGCACAGAAAGCAGTAGCATCTCTCAAGGCAAATGGCGTGCAGGCACAGATGGCCAAGGTAAGACTGGTGTTTGGATTCTGTATTGTTTTGTTTATTGTTTCCTTTTGGGATAAAATATTTCTCTTTTGCTCTGAGATGACTCAGAAATTGAGTTTACAACAATTTGGACTGTGTAAGGAAAAAAAGAAATCCCACAATAGGTTTGGCTTGGAAGACTCTTGACTGGTATGTTGCATTGTTTCTTTGTGTCTTTATTAATGAGTTCTTTTGTTATGGGGAAACCCTGGTGGTCAGCAGTTTGAATCCACCAGACGCTCCTTGGAAGCCCTAAGGGGTAGTTCTACTCTGTCCTGTAGGGTCACTATGAGTCAGAATCTACTCGACAGCAATGGGTTCAGTTTTCTTGGTTTTTGTTACGGTACCCTTTTTAGTAATTTAAGGGCACTTATGAAATGTTTTGCCTGGAAATGGAGTGTTGTTTTTTTGTGTGTGTATGTGTGTGTGCAGGTGTATCTAGGGTTTTCACCACCAAACAGTTTTGGTGTGGTCCAAGTTGTTTTTCATGAACTGTGTTAAACAATGGCCCGCCTTCATGCTGATGGGACCTAATCGTTGAACAATGAGACTGTCCGATCTGTGCAGGAAAATGAGTTTCACTATAGTGTGCCTTGTCTATATTGCTAGAATTCTACTTTGGACTTTATACATAGCGTTTCCTAGATAATAATAAGTTGCAGTGCTAATTTATTAAAAATTGCAGAAGAAACGTCTCATTTTGGGCAAAAAAATTTGAAGAGAATATTTACAGTCTATTTTGCAGCTTTTGATATAGTCAAGAACTTTTATCTGAAATTATAACACATTTTTTATATCCAAGAGACTGAGTAAACTCATTTATAATAGTTTTGTATCCTACGTCCTAGTGGTTATAGGAATTGACACATGTAATAAAATGACGTAGAACTAGGTACACACATTCTGCCAATGTCAATTTCCTGGTTTTGATAGTTTACTAAAGTATGTCAGATGTAACTGTTAGAGGAAACTGTAACTATGTAAGATGTAACTTAGGGGAAACTAGATGAAGGGTACATTGGATATCTCTGTGCTATCTATGCAACTATAGATATTCCGATAGATATATAAATTTTTTTAAGTTAAAAACCATAATAACATATGGATGCTTGGTAGATATTTGCTTTAAAATAATGGTTATATGGGATTTGTTCACATGCAACTTATTTTGAAAATATTTTTCTTGATCACTCAATTTACTATCTCCAGATTCTCAATATTTTAGGTAAAATAGCCAACTGATCTCAAAATCCTGACCTAATGCGTTTATGTCCTATTAATATATAAAATTATCCTTAACTATTTCCATAAGACCTGAGTGATATATATGAGTAAATGATGAAGTTGTCAGATTTACAGACATTTGGACTTTGGTATGATTGCAAGCATTCTCTGATAACATTTTCCAATTTCAACTTCAGATAACTAGAGATGGGATATTTGGTTTCTTCCAACAACTTCGGTTGTCTTATAGCATGGTGGTACTGCTCATATCTGTTATCCTTTTGCTGGGGGTCACTTCCCATATAGATTACTTTGGTGGAATGATTGCCCTTTATGACACACTGATTGTTTTTCAAGGTGGTATAAATTAGAATTTGAACTCATTAGGCTGTGTGATGTCTTCCTCATCAGGATTATGCCTGGGAGCTTTGGATTGGTTAACAACTCAGATTGATGGAGTTAATATTTTTAATTAGTAAGATAATTGCATCAATTCCTTGGTTAAAAGATTGCTTGGCAAAGATTAAGTGACAAGTTTATTAAGTAGTGACTTTCATACCCGAGGAACAGATGATAAAATAAAGTTGTTAGGTATATGCAAAATTTAAATCTTGAATAGGAACTGAAAGGTACCACGTGTTGATAAGAAAATTATTATAAAAATGCTTAATTAAAAAAAATGTTATTGGAATGTCTTTGATCTTTTCTATTGGTAAATTCCCAAACTTGAGAAATAGCTAGATTGCAGTAGTATAGGAGTAATTACTACAATGTGCATTTTCTCCACTGTTTCAGATATTCTCAGATTAATGTGTGTGTACACACACACACACACATACACACACGCACATACATCAGTCAGTGACCCCTCACCTACGCAGTAGGCTATCAAAGGGAAATATTTTAAATAGCTTACTGAAATGAACAATTACTTCAGCCTGGATTTTGGCCCTTGGCATATGCCCAAGATACAGAGTAAGGCGATTCAGATTGGAATGTTTAAGACACTTATTTTATGTCTGTAATTGCTCAAAGATTTTATGTTTATCAGTTCCGCTGTCGGTGGAGTAAATTCTTCTCCCTTTTCTCGCAAACTCTGAATCTAAAACTCAGAGCTTTAAGTTCACATCTGCCTACTGGAAAACTTTCAGCAGTAAATGGCACTGTAATTTAACTACCCGGAAGCAAATAAATAGCCTGCCTTTGACAAAGAAGTGGAATAAACTTTACCACCTGTATTAGCAGATTTCTGACTGAGCTATTGGATTTCATGGCCTTTTTTTCCCCTTTGTCCTGGTGATAACTATTATTTATTATCATATAAACCTGCAGTCTGCAGAGTGTGTGAAACTTGCTCTGTATTTTTGGCCATTTAAATATCTACTGAATCACCTCCTGCGTCCTCATTTTCATCAATATCCTACCAGGCAGGTTGCAGTGCCACATTTTAATGACTCCAGGATCTTAAGACAAAAATGCTACAAATAACTGAGGTTCCTAATAGCAACCCGGAGTGACTACAAAACCCTCCAAGAGAATCAGTTTGTCGAGCTGACTTATTCCTGTATGAGCATATGAAAAATTCAACTGATCTGTCAACTAAGAGTAATTTAACAATAAATCATCCAGTAAGTGGTAGTTGATTTATAATGAATAACCATTGACACAGACTCACATTTTCTATATCCTTGCTGTTCTGCCAAAAAGATTTTTAGGGACCAAAGGGTATGTCTCTTTTAGAAGAGCAGATTTAGAATTGGTTAAGAGCATATGTTTAGAAGGAGATAAACTAGTCCTGGAATGCTGGCTCTGTTACTACCTGGCTGTGTGACCCTTGCTAAGTTATTTAAACATATCTGACACTCACTGATAATAATACCTAGGTTATAATATTGTTATAAGAATTAATAAAACAACGCCCAAAGAAGTCAGCATAATGCCTGAACTACAGTAAAATTTCAATAAATGTTAATAACTCTTATTAGTTGTTGTTACACATTAAGTTCAAATATGCTACTGAGCCTTCTATAAATTCTAATGTATATTTTAATTGTTATTTTACTGCAAAATCGTTTCTTGAGGAATACAATAAATAGTATCAGCCAACAAACATTTTTATATGCCTACTATGTGCTAGGCGTTGCTCTACATGTTGGGGGAACATCATTGAATAAAAACTCTTTATTATTCTGAATTTTTAACATTTAGTCTTTCACACGGGGTTGTTACAGCTCTGGATTCAGTATTTTGGCTGTTCCTGTTTCTTCTTGCCAACCCAAAGGTGACTAAAAGAAAGTCCTTGACTAAGGAATATTAGCCTGTAAGCATAAAAAGAAAAGAACTAAGAAAAGAAAAAACAACTAACAATAGGTTTTTAAACTTATGGGTGTTCATATTACTCAAGTAACAAGAAGGAGGCCATAGGTAGGCAATGAAGGGCAGATGCTTAGGAGTGTCATCAAGGAACAAGGCTCCCTTCATTCTCTTGATTTACTATCTTTAATGAATGACTTTCATCCATACATTCACGTGTTGGCTTCTACAGCTCCAATTATTATATCCACATTCAAGCCATGAAAAAGAGAAAAGGGAGAAAGGCTGAAGAAGCATAATGGCTGGTTCTGTTCTTTTCAAGACTTTTCCCAAATTCTAATCCAGCAACTTGTGCATCCATCTCAACGGCCAACTGAGTCAAGCGGTTTCCCCCTTAGCAGTGGGAGAGTCTGGGATGATGAGTATTTTAGCTCCTTTGCCTGTGTAATAGGGAAAATTAAGAGTAGTTCATCACTTTGACCACCCAACATCTATGACACCACTCTTCCTATACATACATTTTGGATGGCATGCCATCATTCTTTCCCCAAGGGGGCCCACCTCAAAGCCTGTTACCACATCCAGCGATGCAGTCATCTCTAGTAGGTGCAGACATGGACAGCTGATTCTAATGGTTCAGCAACCCATAACATTAAAAGACAAGTTATCTGCCCCAAGACCCCTGATATAGAATGATAGAGAAGCAACAGGATTTGTGGATTAAAGGAACACTACCATTTAGGAAAGGAGAAAATAGGAAGCAAGCAGAAATCATTGGTCCTCAACACATTTAAAATCCTGATGGGCAGAAACAGATTTCTTGCTTTGTTAGTGCGTTATGTTCCTTGGTTAACCAACTGCGTAAACCCTGCATCTGCTTATAGAGGGATTTTGCCCATTATTCCCCATGACCTCATCGAGGCCTCACTTAAGAGCTGCATAGCTCTATAAACCAACTTTTTTTTGGTGTAAATTTCAGAGGCTCTGGAATCACCCTATTCATTGAACCAAAACTCATTTTCATAGTATCAATTCTGACTCGTACTGACCCTATAGGACAGAGTAGAACTGCCCCATAGGGTTTCCAAGGAGCAGTTGATGAATTCGAACTGCCGAACTGTTGATTAGCAGCCATAGCTTGTAACCACTGCACCACTAGGGCTCCATTTATTGAACGGTCAATGATTATTTCCTGCCAAAAGCATCAGTAGAGTTACTTCATACACTTAGCAGGCCTGTTTCTTATTTGCTTTCTGGTTGGTCATCCACATGAGTAAACATAATGCATCACTTTCTCTCTGAAAGTTCCACAAAGAAAGAATACCTCCACTCCTGAGGGTCTTTAGATAAAGTCTCATCATATTCACAATCAGGCCTGACATTCCAGTTCCCAAAGGTGATTCACTGGACTGTGGGATATGTAGAGTAAACCAAAGTTAACTAGTCACAAAAGGGACCATGTGTCCAACATGGTGTCAACCACTTTGACAGAGATAATATCAGAAATATCTTAAGACCATGACTAAGAACCAGATTGGGATCAGAGGAAAGGAATTGTCTTTTATAAATCAATGACCTTGATGGTTGTGCTCATAGGAAGAAGCAAAATGAGTGACCAATTTTTTCACTTGAGATCTGAGAAGACAAAAAGTCAAAATCTGTGAATATAAGGAAATAAAATGCTTTAAATTCAAATATCTTATATCCATACTATTAAATTCTTTTTTAAAAAATCACCTCAGTGGAACCCTAAGAATTACATTCCAGTAGGAGAATTTTAGTTAATGAAGGAAGGGCTATTCCATAGAATATTCCTTTTTTTTTTTTTTTAAGTACAACCATTAGTCTCCTGATCTGGCTTATTGTCTTCCTTTTTGAGTGAGAGGACACACGCCAGGTTGGTCCAGTCAGACTCCTCTGGTTTAAGGCAGCATTAGCTGTTTCTGCTATTACTATTTCTAAGTACAGCAGAATAAATAGGCAATTTGTTGTATATGGGTCATACAGTGGGTGAGGCCTACTGGTAAACCAGCCAAACAGGGAGGCTTCTCAAAGACTCTAATGTGACAAAAGAAGAGGCATTACTTGAAGGCAACTTGAATAGGGGTTTGGGGAGATGTTGATTACTGAAGCTCATTGGGAAGCTCAATCAATACATTGTGTAATGATGGGGCAAGTGCTTTCTGGATATTCTCATATCCCCAAAATAATGTCCAGGACTTTTTTTGCAACAAGGTCAAGGGACAAAGAAACCCATATACTATCATTTGCCTATACCCTAATATTTTTTCCAGGGGAAACCAAGTATCATAGCCTAGAATTGATGCAAGAATTTTTTTTTTTAATTCTCCTAGTTTCTCAGCACATTTTTCTTGAACACCTATTATACACCAACGATGGTTCTAGATGCTGAAAACATAGCGGTAAACCGGACAAAGTTTCATGAAGATCAGATTCTACTGGTGGAAAATAAACATAAAACAAAGAGACATGGTGTGTTAGGCAGCATGAAGTGGCTTGAAGACAATTAGAACAGGCTAGGGGTACAAAATGGACAGGATACAGATGGAGACTGTGGTGAAAGATATTCAATTTAGATAGAAGGGTCAGGGAAGCCTCTCTAATAAGGTGAGGCTTGAGTGGAGACTTGAAAGAAATTAGGGATCAAACCATGTAATATATTTAAGAAATTATGAACTTCTGAAAAATTATGAAAATATTCTATAATAATGCAAAATAGAGTAGGCTTTTTCTTTAGCTATGTGTTTAGAATTTGTTATCTCTACCCCGTACCTTTTGCTTAACAATACAAACTTCATATATACACAACTATCATGACCCCTTTGTTTTTTGTGGAGGTTCTGTGGTTTCAGATCATGTTGTGGACTATTTCTTGGAAGATTTTTTTCTTGTATGCACCCAATTCTAATTGAGTCAATGTTTTCCTTCAATACTTCACGTCTTCAAATCATGTTGTTCTGTTGTACCAGTGGATGTCAATATATGACAAGGTAACCTATATCCCTGCTGTGGAATGCATTTTAAAGGACTGCGATTCCATGGAATGGCAGTCCGATGCTAGATTTTACGTAGTCCATCACTACTGGATGACAGATGCCATTTAATGAAAACTTTGCTCTATCTTATTTCCTAAAATGAATGTTTTGGATGTGGGTCATATGCTGCTGTGGAACACATTTCCTGTAAGAAAACATCTCTCCCAAGGTAGAGAAGGAGAGAGTGTTGACATGCTGTGGGGTTGGCAACCAATGTCACAAAACAATATGTGTATTAATTGTTTAATGAGAAACTAGTTTGCCCTGTAAACCTTCATCTAAAGCATAATTTTGAAAAATGTTAAAAAGAAAACATCTTTAACAAACATGCAACAAGTATTATTGTCCCCATGGTTGAAATTTTCGAAGTTGTCAGTCAAATAAATACTGAGTGGTTGGTCTTTTGCGTATCTGTAAAATATTTATGAATGTCCACTTTGTTGGCTATGTTAACTTGGCTCAATTTCTTATTATTATTTTCTTCCTAATCCTAATGCTGAATGCGGAGATTCAAAACCCAATATTGAAATTGTCAAGGTTAATCTTAATCCTCTTTGTTAATTATTTGAAATTTTGAAGCAGAATCTTCTGAAGCTAAATATTTGTCTTAGCTCCTACCAAATAATTTACATAATCTTTTTGTGGGTGCTCCTAAGGGACTTTATTACAGCCGCTTAGGTGGAAATGGTGGATTTATGCTCCAATAGAATTGCCTGCTTTCCTAGCAGTTGAAAATGAATGAATGAATGAATGAGTGAATCTTAGTGACCTAAGTTGGGCTATCTAACACTTGACCAGGTCCTTGCTAACTTCAGCATGTGTTTGGAATACCAGTTCTCTCCAACTTGCAAGAAATATCAACCCTTTTATCCTGCCTTTCTAAGGAGAATATAGCCACAGGCTGATCTCAATCAATAACTCATTTTTCCATATACCTTTGAGAAACCTAATAATGAATGGTCTTCTTTCATGGCTTTAATAGTTTGTCCTTCAAGCTGAAAAGATCTTTTCTCTAGTCATTATTGTTGTGGGTTAAGGAGACCAAATTAAAAGCATTTCTTTATCCCATGTAGATTCTGAGCCAATTGAAAAAGACCAAGAAGTAGGTCAAAATAAGAAAACCATCAATTGAATCACTGACAGGACTTTATTAGGAAAATATGGCTTAGATTTGTGGGGAAAATGAGTCTTCTAATACTGAGTGCCTAAATTCATTTTATTCATCCAATTATAAGCAGTATGGGAGAGCCATGGGCCTCCCTGCAAAGGTATAAGGTCTTATCACCAGAATTAGAATAAAATAGAGAGAATGTGGCCTCTGTAGATGCCAGGGAGAAGGGACAGAGCAAATAACCCACACTTGCTCCTCTCATTTGGGGATAGGAAGTGGACAAATAAGAAAAGGGCTAGACGTGTAACACCAAAATCCTTCCCTGCGGAAATACAAAGAGGAGACAAAGAAGGTTCACTGGCCCGTACTCCTAAACAACTGTGATTGTTTTCTGCATCTTATTTCGTTTGCACTGTACCCTAGGGAAAATGATGGAAAGAATTAGAATGTTAGGATTATATATTATATACATTATGCTTAATGGTTTAACATTTCAGCATGGGGAAGCCTGCGGAATGCTGAGGTGGATGGTTAGCATTCTGTTTCTCACTGGTTTGCTCGGTGACTTTCTAAGTCTCTCAACTGTATCTATTCTAAAACAGGGAAAGAAGCAGAAAAGAGGATGCAGGGGGTAAAAGAAAATAATATTTTGAGCACCTACTGTGTGCACTAATTAATAGGTTGGATACTTTCATAGTTACTGTCTTATTTCATCCTTGCTAGGATCCTGTGATGTAGGTATCATCATTTCCATTTTACAGATGAAGGAACAGAGGATGACCCAAGTTCACAAAACTAATTGGTGGTGAAGCCTAGATTTGAACTCAAACCTATCTGGTTCCAAAACTTT
This sequence comes from Dugong dugon, assembly GCA_030035585.1. Taxonomy (NCBI): domain Eukaryota; kingdom Metazoa; phylum Chordata; class Mammalia; order Sirenia; family Dugongidae; genus Dugong; species Dugong dugon. The sequence goes on along the minus strand of CM057480.1, from coordinate 9,994,249 downwards.
GTTCTTTCCAAGACAATCCCCAGGCTGTTAGTGCTGCTCTCTGGTCTTTTCAATGGTGCTTGGCTATTTGATTTATACAGTAAAAGGCTAGACTGTAGAAAATTGTTAATACTGTGGATAGCTGAATCTGTCAAAGTACTTGATTTATATACTAGGAGCTTAATCTTTGTTGAATGAATGAATGAATGGAAAACAACCAGTGTTGGCTATGTTGTAATTTTTTTTTTTTAAATTTGATAAAACATTTTGATCTTCAACTAAACTTACACAGGGATATTCCTCTAAACTCGTCATCCTCGCCAGTGACCCCAGAAGGCATCACTCCTGAGCCCACAAACAAGAGTTCAATGGTTAAGAATTCCAAATATTGATTGGGGGGTGGGTAATGGGACAGATGACTATCTTTGTTTTTTCAGACATTTGGAAATTCAGACCAATCACACTTGCGTTTTAGAAGCTTTAAATAAATTGAGTATACAATTGCATGTGTGCACATTCATGCACACATATGTATCCACAAAATATATTTAGAATAAAAGATGCTTAGTTACGCTGAGTTGCTGTGATTTTTCCATGCATTTATACAATAAATACAAAAATGTTTTACAGCTCCACAACATGTCTGCCTTCTGCTTGAAAATAGAGCCTCAAGTTAACTAATAATGAAACTAAGTGATAGACCCTATGAGCCCTGGTTTTCTGGGAATCGTATATTCTTTACATTATGACCTATCACTTGGACACTTGCGGAAGCAGTTGACAAATTCGTTAGAATGGAGGGGAACAACAACAACAACAGAAGTTTGTGCTCTGTGAATGAATTAAGCCCACACTCTTTTTTCCAACCACCTCCAGGATATACTTTTTTCCTGGTGCTTGAATTATTCAACCAAGCCACCCAACACAGAGCCTGCTGGCCGGATCAGTGGGAGTTGACATTCCAATCTCTGTAAGCACTTGTACCACCTTCTCCGTATCTAAGAAGTGTTTGAAACATAAAGAAAAATATTCAATTTCAAAAAAATGGTGAAATCCAAAACAAATACAGACTTCCTTTTTCTATTGAAGTTCCTTTTTTGACATCTAAAAGAAGGTGACTTAAGCAACTGGGCTTTCCTACAAATGAAATAAAGTTTTGAGTTGAAGCAATACTAAAGGCTTGTTTTCTTCTGCTAAAGAATGACTTTTAGGCCTACAGATTCATTGGGGAGTCATGGTCATATATCAAACATCATCTGTCTTCCCTGGTGTTAACATTTAAGGTAACTGAACAGAGCTGCTTGATAAGCCCAATGCAAAAGGAATTTTACATAAAGATATTTTCTAATTCAAAGGTAAATTGCTGGGAAAGCAATAGACATTACTGAAATCATTATCATTCAAAAATGTAAGTCATCTGTTATGAGAAAACTGACATGTTGCTGGAGGTACCAGCACACACAAATGCATCCTTGGGAACCTGGCTTCAGAAGCAGCCATGGTTAGATATTCATATTCATGTAAGAAACGTTACCACTTCATAACAATACAATAAAAAAAAACAAAAAACTGTTCCGTCGAGTTGATTCCAACTCATAGTGACCCTACAGGACAGGATAGAACTGCCCCATAGGGTTTCCCAGGAGCAGCTGGTGGCTTTGAACTGCTGACCTTTGGGTTAGCAGGCAAGCTCTTAACCACTGTGCCACCAAGGCTCCAAGAATTCAGTATCAAACAAAATTTTATTCAGTTGAAGAATACTTTGGTGTTGAAAACAACACGCAAACGTCTATTTTGTAAACTCCCAGAAAACAAATTATTGTATCACTAACGTAAAAACCATTAAAAATATCCCTCCAGCCTCTGGTTTCACATATCCCTGAAGAAGCCACTCCCATTTTTCACATGAAATATGTAAAGATACAGAAGAAATGATCAACACCTAACTTTTTTTTTTTTTTTTTTGGACTTTTTTTTTTTTTTTTTATTGTACTTCAGGTGAAGGCTTACAGAACAAATAGTTTCTCAGGAAACAGTAGTACACATACTGTTTTATGACATTGGTTAACAACCCCACAACATGTCAACCCTCTAACTTCTCAACCTTTCTTTTTTTTTTTTGGGTGAAAATACACATAGCCAAAGATACACCACTTCAAAAATTTCTACATGCACAGTTCAGTGACATTGACTACACTCTTCCAGTTGTGCTGCTATTCTCACTTGAGATGAAGGCTTACAGAACAAAATAGTTTCTCATTTAACAGTTAGTACACATGTTGCCCTATGACAATGGTTAACAATCTCACAACACATCAACACTATCTTTACTCAACCTTGGGTTCCCTATCACCAGCTTCCTTGTCCCCTTCTGCCTTCTGGCCCTTGTCACTGGACTCCTGTACCTTGTTAGTCTCATTTGGTTTTACGGGGCTGTCCACTCCCAGGCTGAACAGTGAACCTCGGAGGTAACTTCACCACTGAGCTAAAAGGGTGTTGGGGCCATACTCTCGGGTTTTCTCCAGTCTCCTTTAGGCCAGAAAATAAGGTCTTTTTTTTTTTTTTTTTGTGAGTTAGAATTATGTTCTACATCCTTCTCCAGCTCTGTCCAGAACCCTCTGTTGTGATCCTGGTCAGAGCAGTCAGTGGTGGTAGCCGGGCACCATCGGGCTGTACTGGACTCAGTCCGGTGGAGGCCTTGGTAGCTGTGGACAATTAGTCCTTTGGACTAATCTTTTCCTTGTCTCCTGTTCTCTTCATTCTTCCTTGCTCCCGAAGGTTTGAGACCAGTGGAGTATCTTAGATGGCCGCTCACAGGCTTTTAAGACCCCAGACACTACTCACTGAGGTAGAATGCAGAACATTGTCTTTATAAACTGTGTTATGCCAGTTGAGCTAGATGTTCCCCGAGACCATGGTCCCCACAGCCCTCCGCCCAGCAATTCAGTCCCTCAGGGAGTTTGGATGTGTCTATGGGGCTTCCATGACCTTTCCTTGTACAAGTTGTGCTAGTTTCCCCTGTATTGTGTACTGTCTCACCCTTCACCCAAGATACCACTTATCTATTGCCTATTTAGTATTTCCCCCAACCCCTCCCATCCCTGGTAACCAACAAAGATTGTTACATTTTCCGTGTGAACTTTTTCATGGGTTTTTACAATAGAGGTCTCATACAGTATTTGTCCTTTTGTGATTGACTTATTTCGCTCCGCATAATGTCCTCCAGTTTCATCCAAGCTATGAGATGCTTCACAGGTTCACCATTGCTCCCTCTCGTTGCATAGTACCCCATTGTGTGTATGTACCATAGTTTGTTTATCCATTCATCCGTTGATGGGCACCTACGTTGTTTCCATCTTTTTGCTATTGTGAACAATGCTGCCATGAACATAGGTGTGCATATGTCTATTCGAGTGACGACTCTTATTTCTCTGGGATATATTCCTAGGAGTGGGATTGCTGGATCAAATGGTATGTCTATTTCTAGCTTTCTGAGGAAGCGCCATATCATTTTCCAGAATGGTTGTATCATTTTGCATTACCACCAGCAGTCCATAAGAGTTCCGATCTCCCTGCAGCCCTCCAACGTTTGTTATTTCCAGTGTTTTTGATTCGTGCCAGTAATGCCAGGGTGAGATGGTATCTCATTGTGGTTTTAATTTGCATTTCTCTAATGGCTAGTGATCGCAAGCATTTCCTCATGTGTCTGTTGGCCATTTGAATGTCGTCTTTGGTGAAGTGTCTGTTCATTTCCTTTGCCCATTTTTTGATAGGATTATTTGTCTTTTTGTTGTAGAGGTGTTGGATTTTCTTGTAGATTATGGAGATTAGACCTTTGTCTGACTTGTACTGTCCAAAAATTTTTTCCCAGTCTATAGGTTCTCTTTTACTCTTTTGGTGAAGTCTTTTGATGAGCATAAGTGTTTGCTTTTTAGAAGATCCCAGTTATCTAGCTTATCTGTTGGGGCTGTGCATTGATGGTTATGGTTTGTATCCTGTTAATGCCATGTATTAAGGTCTGAAGTGTTGGTCCTATTTTTTTCTTCTATGAACTTTATAGTTTTAGGCTTTATATTCAGGTCTTCGATCCATTTTGAAGTAGTTTCTGTATACGGTGTGAGGTATGGGTCCTGTTTCATTTTTTTGCAGATGGATATCCAGTTTTGCCAGCACCATTTGTTAAAAAGACTGTCATTTCCCCATTTGATGGACTTTGGGCCCTTGTCGAAGATCAGGTGACCGTAGGTGGATGGATTTACATCTGGGTTCTCAATTCTGTTCCATTGGTCAATGGATCTGTCGTTGTACCAGTACCAGGCTGTTTTGACTACTGTAGCTGTATAGCAGGTTCTGAAGTCAGGTAGTGTGAGTCCTCCAACTTTATTCTTCTTCTTCAGTAGTGCTTTACTTATTTGGGGTGTATTCCCTTTCCATATAAAGTTAATGATTAGTTTTTCCATCTCTTTGAAGAATGTTGTTGGTATTTGGATCGGGATTGCATTGTATTTGTAAATTGCTTTGGGTAGAATTGTCATTTTCAGAATGTTGAGTCTGCCTATCCATGAGCATGGTATGTTTTTCCATTTATGTATATCCCTTTGGGTTTCATGCAGTAGTGTTTTGTAGTTTTCTTTGTATAGGTCTTTTACATCCCTGGTCAGATTTATTGCTAAGTATTTTATCTTTTTAGGGACTATTATAAATGGTATTGTTTTCCTGATTTCCTTTTCATCGTTCTCCTTATTGGTGTATAGGAATCCAGTTGATTTTTGAATGTTTATCTTTTATCCTGCTACTCTGCTGAATCTTTCTATTAGTTCCAGTAGATTTCTCGTGGAGTCTTTAGGGTTTTCTGTGTATAGTATCATATCATCTGCAAACAGGGACAGTTTAACTTCTTCATTACCAATTTGGATGCCCTTTATTTCTTTTTCTTGCCTAATTGCTCTAGCTAGAACTTCCAGCACAATGTTAAATAGGAGTGGTGATAAAGGGCATCCTTGTCTTGTACCTGTTTTCAAGGGGAATGTTTTCAGCCTCTCTCCATTAAGAATGATGTTGGTCATTGGTTTTGCATAGATGCCCTTTATTATGTTGAGAAATTTCCCTTCTATGCCTATTTTATTGAGAGTTTTTAATCAGGAATGGGTGTTGGACTTTGTCAAATGCCTTTTCTGCATCAGTTGAGATGATCATGTGATTCTTTTCTTTCCTTTTGTTTATGTGGTGGATTACGTTCATTGATTTTCTAATGTCGAACCATCCTTACATACCGGGTATGAATCCTGCTTGGTTGTGGTGTATTTTTTTTTTGATATGATGCTGAATTCTATTGACTAGAATTTTGTTAAGAATTTTTGCATCTATATTCATGAGAGATACTGGTCTGTAATTTTCTTTTTTTGTGATGTCTTTGCCTGGTTTTGGTATCAGTGTTATGCTGGCTTCATAGAATGAATTTGGATGTGTTGTTTCCTCTGCTGTGCTTTGGAATAGCTTAAGTAGTACTGGTACAATCTCTTCTGTAAATGTTTTGTAGAATTCTCCAGTGAAGCCATCTGGGCCAGGGATTTTTTGGTTGGGAGTTTTTTTTTTATTACCTTTTCAATCTCTTCTCTTGTTATGGGTCTGTTCAGACGTTCAACATCACTATGTTGTAGTTTGGGTAGGCTGTGTGTTTCTAGAAATTTATCCATTTCCTCTAGGTTTTCAAATTTGTTGGAGTATAGTTTTTCATGATATTCTGTTATAATCCTTTTTATTTCAGTTGGATCTGTTGTAATGGCCCCCATTTCATTTCTTATTTGGATTATTTTTGTCCTCTGCTGTTTTTCTTTTGTCATTCTGGCCAGTGGTTTGTCGATTTTGTTGATTCTTTCAAAGAACCAACTTTTGGTTTTGTTGATTCTTTCTATTGTTTTTCTGTTCTCTGTTTCATTTATTTTTGCTCTGATCTTTACTATTTCCTTTCTTCCGGTGGTTGTGAGCTTTTTTTGCTGTTCTCTTTCTATTTGTTTGAGTTCTGTAGTTATTGTTTTTTGATTTTGTCCCTTTCTTCTTTTTTGATATGTGCATCTATTGCTATAAATTGTCCTCTGAGGACTGCCTTTGCTGTGTCCCAGAAGTTTTGGTATGATGTTCAACACCTAACTTTTAAGATTAACAGATAACACATGCCTAGAAATTTCAAGGATTGGGCAGTAACTGCTAAAATGCTGGAGTAGAATTGAGATTCATCGCATCCCACTATTGTGCTATTAATTTTTTTAACACTTCGAAGTCCAATTTTCACATCCTTTCATCCCTTCACTTCTAGAAGAAAAAAAATTACACACACACACATGCAAAATTGCCAAATATTGGCATCTTCTATTGTGGTTGTTCTTGTTGAGAATCAGAGTCATCTGAAGAGTTTTGTTTGATTTTTTTAATTCTTTTTTTTTTTTTTTTTTTTTCAGAAAGCATTTTATATCTCTTCCATGAACTAATAAGTCAGGACTCTAAAAGCAGAATCTGGAATGTGTATTTTAAAAATATGTCACTGGTGATATTTATGGTTAAGTGTGTTTATGAACAACTTTCATAGAAGATTCAAGATATGTGGTAAAAGAGGAGCAAAAGTCTACAGTGAGAGAACAAGCTTGAGTGCGAATTCAGTAGGACAGAACACAAAACATTAAGCCAAGGGGAATAGTGAACTGAGTGAGATAAAGAAGTATTAAAAAGAATTTAAAAAACAATAGAAGTCTACATATTGGTGGTAGGTAGAGGCAGAATTGACACTACAAAAATACGAAATCAGTGTCTTGAAGAACTGATGAAAGCAGCTCTCCCAGTATGCGGAAAGAAAATGGTCAAATTATACTGACAATGAGAGAGAATTTGTTAGACATGGAGGAAGGGGAGTGGAGATCCCTTATATGACTGGATCTCTCATCTAGAAGAAGAAATAAGGATAGCTGACACAGAAGCAGTAAACAAATACATAAACCGAAGTTATCCTTCCAGAGCTGATAAAACATCTGGCCCTGGAAGAGTGAAAGGACTGACCATATTCCAAGCAAAATGAAACTTTAAAAAAAATTAAACATTAAAAAAAAAAGAGAGAGAAAAAGAAAAAGAAATGCACAAACATTCATGCAGGAAATTAAAAAAAAAAAAAGAAACTTACTGCTCTTGCGTCGATTCTGACTCATAGTCACCCTGTAGGACAGAGTAGAACTGCCTCATAGGGTTTCGAAGGAGCTGCTGGTAGATTTGAACTACCAACCTTTTGGTTAGCAATTGAGCTCTTAACAGTGCGCCACCAGGGATCAGTGCAGGGGGTAAAAAAAAAAATTTAAAACCTAGTAAATTGAAAAGGAATACAAATCTGCCCTTTTGTGTATTTACTATAAGGTTAAAAATCAGAAGAGAGTGGAGTAACAATTGCTGATTGTGGAAGGGAAATTGCTATGACCCCAAAATAGCATACTCAGCCTTACAAGTAAAGCCACAGAAACACTATCCCTTTGAAGTGCAAAAGGCTGATCTTAACATAAAAAGTGCTATATTACTCAGTAAATATGCTAAAATCTAAACATAAAAAATAAGAACAGACATGAATAGACAACTCACAGACAAAGAAATGTATATGGCCAATAAAATTATAAATCATCATAAATATTACTAGTAAAAAATGAAACATGAACAAAAAACAAGGGATCTTTTTTCACTGTCAAATTTGCACTAATCAAAGCAAATAAAAATGTAATATTGTAGCAAAGTTACTGTTGGAAGAAGAGTTGAGTTGACTTTTCTGGAATCGATTTTTTGAGTCTGAGCTATTAATTTCCTTCTAAAAATCTAACTTAAAAAATAATCTAAGGTGAAGACCAAAGTCTATTGTACCATGAATTACAAGTGTGAAAATTTTGAGTTACATCAATTTGCCAGGAATAATCTAAAGAGACATGGTCTCTGTAGAGTAAGAGTTTGATAAATTATGACAAAGCCATAAAATGCAGCCATAAAATGGTATTTGTTGAAGTATATTAGAACTTAAGAGAAAAAAATGATTACAGTAGAATATGAAGTGGAAAATAGGGTAAAAAATAATATCTAATATTACCCTACTCAAAAAATAATTTGCATTGAATTCATCTAAAAGGATATATACTGAAATCCTAACCATGGTTATCTGTAGGTTGAGAAGTATTAGTAATTTTTATTTTCTTCAGTGAGCTTGTCTGTGTTTTTCAATTCTCTGCAATAGATATTGGCTACTTTATATTAAAAAAATTACATCATAATAAAAAGATAAATGCTATTTGTAAGACTCCACCTAGCTGATGTTCAGAGAGCCAGCCTGTCACATATGGTTAATGTATTGTCGGCACGAATAATGGTTGCTGCTATCTTGATCAAATGCTAAGGCTAATTAAACTTCTTCAGCTGTGGACTGGTTGTGACAACTGAGTTCACCCTGACAGCATGATATGATTAATATGATATCTGTGTATTACAGGGAAACTCTAGTGGCGTAGTGGTTAAGAGCTATGGCTGCTAACCAAAAGGTAGGCAGTTCAAATCCACCAGGCCCCCACCTTGGAAATGCTATCGGGCAGTTCTACTCTGTCCTATAGGGTCGCTGTGAGTCAGAATCAACTCGACGGCAGTGGGTTTGGTTTTTTTTTTTTTTTTTAATTTATTATATATTATACAATAAACACATATAAGTATGTAAAGTCATAAGTATATAAAGATTCTTTTTGCACAATGCTGTTTTTTAACCAAATAGCACTTAGGGAAATGTAATTCTGATGTTTGCTAATAATCATCATGAAATTTAACTATAAAAGAAAAATAATTCTGTATGCTGATTCCACATGATAAAAGTATGTATGGCATTTTTGAAATTATGAAGTTGAGGTCCCTCCTGCTGCAGTATAATCAATAAGCTCTTAGGTTCTTCAGGAATGTCTAAGATTACATGAATGGCGTTGTTTATCACAGCTTGAAACTTGTTGAATAACCTCCACGTAGAACTATTGAGTTGGAAGGAATCATAAAGAGATTCCAGAAATATTCAGAGTGATAGAGTGATATGCCAGGGTTAAATGGTGAACCCTCATTATGTGTGCTGAAAACTTAAAGGACAAGTGTTTATGTTAATAAAATTTTGCTAGTAATTCTCACAGTTTTAAAAATCAGACTACTCTCCCTTTTATATTGTTCAAAAATTATTTCACTGTACAAATGATTTTTAATTATAAAGAAAGTAATAACACAGTCCTGTACATTAAATAAGCCAGTAATTAGAATACTGAAAGGGAAAATAATAATAATAATCCTCTGGTCACTTAATTGTTTAACTGAGACCCTCAGTCTTTTTTTTTTGTACTTGAGATGAAGGTTTACAGAACAAACTAGCTTCTCATTAAACAGTTAGTGCATATATATTTTTTTGTGAGATTGGTTAACAACCCCACGACGTATCAACACTCTCCCCTTCTTGACTCTGGGTTCCCTATTACCGGCTTTCCTATCCCCTCCTGCCTTTTAGTCCTTGCCGCTGGGCTGGTGTGCCCCATTAGTCTTGTTTTGTTTTGTGGGCCTGTCTAATCTTTGGCTGAAGGGTGAACCCTGGGAGTGACTTCATTATCGAGCTATAAGGGTGTTGGGGGGGCCATACTCTCGGGCCACTAAGTCTGGAGACCCTCAATCTTTTTTGTCTAATAGTGCATGTTTTTATTTTCCTTATGTCTTGAGACTAGGAAGGTAAAATAAGAGATGGTAGCAACATCACTTATGGGTGAACATAGGCAGTGAAGGCCTGAGTGAAGGTAAGAGGAGACAGGTGTGTTGGTTCCCCACCTTGGGGAGCCTGGCTTGCTGAAGAGCAACACTTGTAGCTGAGGAAGGAAATAAATAATATTATGTAACTATTTGGACACACTCTGAGCCCTAATACATTTCTAGATGCTGTGTGGGACCTTCCTGGTGGTTCATTCTGTTCCATACTGCTCTCAGTGTAGACAAGGAAGTTCCCAAAACTGTAATAAAGAGTTTTACCAGCATAATTTCTAGTACCAAAAACTTGTTGCCGTTGAGTTGTTTCTGACTTGGAGTGCTGGTGGTGCAGTGGCTAAGAGCTTGGCTGGCTGCTAACCAAAAGGTTGACAGTTCAAATCCACCAGCTGCTCCTTGGAAACGCTATGGGACATTTCTCCTCTGTCCTATAGGATCACAATGAGTATGCTGAATCACTAGTAGACTGCTATCTTTTCTTTTTTACACATTTCCCTTCACTTGAAATTGCTGGCGTTTTCTCATATGTATGTATTTGACAAAGAAACCACAGATAGTCTTCTTGAATCTTAGATGGAGGAAATGGTCCATGGACTAATGTCTGAAGGGTTCAGTGTTGGCAGTCAAGGCTCACCTCAGCATTTGCTGGGACACAGGAAACCAGCTAATGGCTGATAATCACCAGGAAATTAGTAACTTGTGCATATGGTAAGTGCTGCGTTCCCAGCCACATGATTTGTTTAGCTGATGTCTAGTGTTCTCATAGGAACCATTAGCACAGTGGCATAGAAGGGGTTTATTAACTGGACTATGTGCTGATCCTTGGTGTCCCCTAGCTTAAGAATTTAACCATGATACACAATACAGTGGGAAATTATGTATCCAGAAAGCCAAAATGTTAAAGGCACCAGAATTCTATACTCTAGAAGGGCCTTTTTATTTAACACTATTATTATCAAAGTTTTCTCATAATACTGTTATCTAAATTAGTTTAGAATTCTGTAAAAGGAATAATGAATACCTTAGTTCTGAGAAAGATATTAAATCCCATGTCATTTTTCTTAATATCCTCTTGTATCCGTTTATTTTGTCAGTGATGTTGTTGATTATATCCATCTCTGGCTTTCATTCATTGTTACTTGTGCTGTGTATCTTCACATATGGTCTCTCCCCACCCTTCTCCTGCTCCCCTTTCATAGCTAACTTCACTTATCCCTCAAATCCTTGTTCAAGTGTCAGTTTCCATGGGAAATCACACTGACACCCCAGTCTAGGTCATACTGCTCTATATTATCTTGGTCATGATTTTCAGTCTAGGTCATGCTTCTGTATGTTCTCACAGAACCTTGTTCAACTTCACAGAATCTATGTTCACTATTGGTCATTTGATTTTTATTTGGGAGACTATTGGATCATTGTCCCTCTCCCATTCTAGAGTGTGAAATTCATACGTGCAGAGAGCATACCTGCTCCTGCTTCTGTTGTATACCTCCTGAGCCAAGCACAGTGCCTGTCCGACATGTAGCAAGTAATAATAACTACTTGGTGAATGAAGCAGTGATGGGGGAGTTATTATCATCCTAGTTTTACAAATGAGGAAATTAAAGCTCAGAAAGCTTATCTCATTTATCTAAAGTCACACAGCCAACTGGGGTGTCAGCATACCATCTTATATCTGACTCCAAAGCCGTGACTGTATTCGAGTTCTTTCAATAAGACAAGGAAAGTACTGCAAGATGTATACTCCTTTTTATAACGAGACTGAATCTTATAAAACATGTGTAATATCTCTGTATGATCTGTTAGAGCAGTGGGTCTCAACCAGGAGCAATTTTGCCTCCTCCTAACCCCGAGTTTGGACCCTGGTAACGTAGTGGTTAAGAGCTACAGCTGCTAACCAAACCGTTGACAGTTCTAATCTACCAGACGCTCCTTGGTAACTCTATGTGGTGGTTGTACTCTATCCTATAGGGTCACTATGAGTTGGAATTGACTCAACAGCAACGGGTTTGGTTTTGGTTTTGGTTTTGACCCCCAGGGGACATTAGTAATGTCTGGGCTAATTTTTGATTGTTACAGCTGGGGTGAGGGTATGCTACTGACATCTAGTGGACAGAGGCCAGAGATGCTGCTAGGCATCCTACTATGCACAGGACAGTCCCCCACCCCGCAACAAAGAATCATTAAGTCCAAAATGTCAGTAATGATGAAACTGAGAAATTCGGTTTTAGAAGGATAAAGCCGAGTCATTGGGATGTCTCCGTTGCATTTTAAAATGCAATTTAATTATCTTACCCTCAATTACTGTTTACATGGGTCATAATAGACAATGGAATAGTATATATATATATATATATATATATATATATATATGTATATATGAGGTTTCATCTTACAAGTGGTGAGCAACTATGATTACTTATCAGAAACAAATTACATTTTTAATACCTTTAACTATCATGTCATACTTAATCCTAGTAATTTATTGCTCTTCTTTCCTTTTGAATTTCTATCATGTTCCAGTCTTAAGCCTCTATGGTGCTTCCATTTTTTTAGTATAATCCTATGATGATTTTCTTTTTGAGGGCAGAGTCCATGCCTGATTCATTTTTATAATTCCTGAGGAGCCCAGGTGGTGTAGTGGTTAAGAGCTTCGGCTGCTAACCTAAAGATTGGCAGTTTGAATCCAACAGCTGCTCCTTAGAAGCTCTATGGGGCAGTTCTACACTGTCCTATAGGGTTGCTATGAGTCAGAATCGACTTGATGGCAATGGGTTTGTTTTTGGCTTCAACACATTGGGGGTGCTCAGATTTTTGTTGGATGACTCAGAACAAGCTAATTCTTTTTCAGAGGCTCGGCAAGTAAATGTCTGCTGAAACTGATTCATTGAAAATGCTTATATTGCTGTACCTTCAAATGGACCCAGATATTAAATTTTTGATGAATTAAAATTCTTCCAGTTAGAGTTCTGAAATCATATATGATTAAGCTTCTGGATAATTTGCTGTAAATATTTGAGCATTTTCAGGAAATGATTCTTTTTTTATTTTTAGTATCCATCACTCAGTGGCTTTTAGTAGTTAGCAATAATTAGTTTTCCTTCAGGGGTAAACCATTAGAGTAGTGGAAATTTGATTGGCATTTGTCTCCCAGCGTGTCTTTTTAAAAGGAAAAGAAAATGATGATGAATTGAACCTTAGGTGCGTGCTGATATCTTTTGGTATATTGGCTATACTGACACCTTCTCCCCACAAGGAAAGCAAAAATAAACCTTATAATGACTTTCTTTCCTTTTTGCTTTCACGGGGGTGACTTCCTCCTGAGTTCTCTTCTCTCTGTGCAGACACGACTTGCTCATAGCTTGTCTGTATAACTTGCACAGAAGATTCTGGTTATCTTCTTTCTCTAAATATTTCATATTCTGTTTTTCTTATTGTAAATTGTTTATCCTTGATTACTTTTTCCTTCTGTAAAATGCAATCTAAAAACAAGTTATGAAGTGGTGCACCTGGTGCAGAGTATGAATTTTCAAGCAGAAGAAAAAAACAAAACAGAAAAATACTACAAGTGTTCGCTTGTTGTCATTGATCTGATTGTAAAAAAGTTAGTGCATCAGTGTAAGCATGGACAGCGTTTTCATACAGACAGGTCTTCATCTCTAGACTGTTGTGCTCTTCAATCTACAAGATAATATTCTGTGTAATTCTTTAGGAATTCCTTTGAGTTTTCCAGAATTCTGACTAAAGTGAATCCGTAAAAGCTCTATGTCCCTCTTCACACATGATCTTCATGGCAGACCTTGGTAGAAAAGAGAATGAGTGGTGTTGAGATTGGTTGCAGGTCACAACCTGGCTATTCAAGAAGGATATAGAGAAAGTAGAAATGAGAAATGATACAACATTGCTTCAGAAATGGATAAATGAGTAAGAATAAAACAGGAATCTCTGTTATACTTGGGTCTTGGCAGTTCGGATTCTAAGGGGGGAAAAAGTGCAGCTTTTTTTCTGACCCTTTTTCAGAGTTTTCCTTAATTCAACTTTTAATGTGTAGACAAGGTGTACCATATTCAGTGTGCAGGCTCCCGTGATTGCATCCTCCTATACTAATGCTGCTACCACACGGCACTCTCAGAAATGCTGCAATAACTGGTTAGAAGCTGGCCTGATATAACGGTTAGGTGTGTTATATGGTCTTCTTGCTGTTTTCCCTTCTTTATGGCTTTAAGACATGAAACAAGCCAGGGTTCCTTTATCGCTGCTTGACAGTTTGTAGCTATCTTAGGAGATACTTTTTGGATTCCCATTAAAGTCCATCTGTCACTCCAGCTTTGGTGAAACAATTTGCAGAGTTTGGCCTTTCTTAATAAGTAGGGGTTATGATGAATTTTCTACAGTTGAGTCATGAGGTTGTGGATCATCTGTTCTGAGTATCTCTAGGCGGTTTAATGATAAATTAGATCAGGGTTGACTGTCTTTTCTCACTCTTTTTTCTAATACGAGATACACTTAATGGTGTTATAGCACTCTTAGGATGGCCATGTAATTTAATTGATGGTTTGGGACTTGTTTCATATCTTGGTATATGCAAATGATACGGGTCAGTGCTTGGCTGATAGACATTCTGGTCAGGTCATTTACACACCAAAAGATTTTGTTATCAAAGGTTTTTTAAGTGCATTTAACTTCTTTTGAACATCAACATAAAACTTACTAGATCCCAGCAGATTTTAGTGACACATATAATCTCGCATCAGAGCCGGGGTTAGAGACGGTTTGCTCATATCGTAGGAATCGTTCTCAAAGAACAAAGCATCCATGAGAAGCTGCCATGTGCAATTTCTTGTAATAATTTGAGTTGATTTTATGAGTAGAACATATGACTGTATTTTATGTATCCAATCTAAAATCACAACCAGGCATAAGGGGACATGAGAAAAACCAGCAGCCAAATTAAACATGCACATCTGTTTGAGTTGGTTCTGTGCTATCCCTTTACTATTCATTTACGCATTCTTTCATCTTTTAGAGCTCAGTTGTAGACAAATGTTAGCGATGCCAATGTTTGAAGAAAGGGACATGGAAGAAAGGAGAAAAAATTCTATCTGTCTGGGTACTAGTTTTTTCTTTAAATGGGAGGAGGGGAATCCACACTATCTTAGGACAGAATCCTTTTGCAGGAAACACAGCTGTTCTATCATAGGCAATTCACTTTTTCTGTTACACAGCAATAGGCACATGACACAAAAGAAATTAATAAATACAACAAGCTGAAAGAGAAAAAATACCATTTCTTTCAGAGCTTGACTCAATGTAGGTAGTCTAAGAAAGTCAGCATGCTCAGGTATGTTGAAAAAATGGCAAACATCCTGTTTGTTATACCGTAATTGCTTCATTGGGTACCTTTCTAAGATATTGTTAATTTAGTTTGTCAGGTTATTACAGTAGTTACATGTTTATGAATTGAAAGATATAAATGGCAAATCAGTACATTTTAAATTTGTAACTAAGTTTAAAATCCCTCTTCTATTTGCTATGCAATGGGCAAAAAGGGTTATCTATTTTCTGTTTTCTGGCTTTTGCGTATTTTTCCAGATATCTTGCCTAGAAAGAAAACTTACACATTTTGCAGTTTTACTCCACTGGCAGAAAATCCAGATCCATATTTTACTGTGTTGGATTTTTCACAGTATGTGTCTTGTATGAATTTAGCAATCACAGCATATTAACACTGAAATGAATAAAAAAATTGGATAGTTTTGAATGTACTTTTTTTGTATAAATGTTACCTTCCTTATTCCTTTATAATGTTACTTCCTTGCTACTGATTTTACAGGTAAAAATAAGTTTTGTTGAGAAAGATGTGCATACACATATTTTACATATATTGCACACTTATTATAGAACTGTAAAACATACACAAAAGCAGAGTTAATAATATAAGAGCATAGTATAAGGACCTCAATATGCCTATCACCTAGCTTCAACATTTATTCTACCATCAATCTTGTTTCATTGGAGCCTTCTCTCAATTCCTTCCAATCCCTGTCTGCTAGAACACAACCCAGACATCATATCATCTTAACTGCAAGTATTTCAACATTTACCTCTAACAGATAAGGAATTTTAATGCAGCTTTTTTTTATTTTGTTAGTATTTTTACAGTGAGATTTGACATGATATAAAGTACCCAGAACTTAAATGCGTAGATCTATAAATTTTTATATATGTATAGAGTCATATATCCACCACGAAGACCAAGGGTTTGTTTCGTAAGAAATTTTAATTGTTGTGGAAATATTTAACAAGTTGGATGGAGTACCCTTAGCCAAATCAAATCAAATTTGAAACTTTCCAGTGAAATCATTACGAACTGCCTGAAAACAATAACTTAACACTCAGAGCAATGATGCTGTTGAGATATTGAAGGATGTGTCATGGCACTTTCCTCTTTCCCTTCTTAGTGTCATTCTTTCCGAGTTAGATTCCATGTAAAGTCAAGACTATGCAGTTTCACAGACAGCTTCCCAGGCTAATTGCCTTGGGGTTGGTTCCTCGGTCTGCTTTGCCATCGTTTGGATGTTCAAAGGTGGCCGAACGTACTTTCCCTTACATGTATCACTCATCTAACTTTTATACTTTTTTTTTTTTTTAAATTTAAACTGCATGAAACAGCTGGAAGTGGGAGAAGAATACGGTCAGGGCAAGACCAAGCAGCTGGATGCAGTCACCAGAACAGCTCAGGGAAACTACTCCTTAATTGATACTTTAACCAGAAAAGCTGAGAGGACAAGAGGTTCCAAATGTCCCCAAAAGCGTTGTAGAGTTTCAGTGTGCATAATGGCTTATTTCTATATGTGTATGTCTCTCTTTGATGTTTCTTCCTTGGGTTGGGAGAATCTTAGAGGGTGGCCAGGGGTCTTCTCTTATGGAATCCTTTTTTCTCCCCTCCTTTCCCCTTCCCTCTCTTGCCCTCCTCCTTGCCCTCCCATCTCCCATATCCTCCTCTCAAGTCCCGATTCGGGGAGGACCCCTCCTTGTCAGTAGCCCCAGCATTGCTTGCCTGTAGAGGTTCCTCACATGATCTCTTCCCCTTTGTATGTGTCTGTGTCTTTTCTACTCTTTTCATGAGACGCCTCTCGGAAGGGATGAGGTTTAGGACCCACCCTCCTGTGGTATGGCCTCATTAACATAACAAAAGAAAAACTCTGTTTTTTAACAGGGTCATATTTACAGGTATAAACCAAAAAAAAACCAAACCCCTTGCCATTCAGTTGATTCCAACTCATAGCAACCCTAAAGAACAGAGTAGAACTGAGTTGTAGGGTTTCCAAGGCTGTAAACCTTTAGGGAAGCAGACTGCCGCATCTTTCTCCTACAGAGTGGCTGGTGGGTTCAAACCACGAGCCTTTTGGTTAGCAGCCAAACACTTAACCACTGGGCTACCAGGGCTCATTATTTATAGATATTAAAAAAACCAAACCTGTTGCCGTCAAGTCTATTCTGACTCATAGTGACCCTATACGACAGAGTAATACTGCCCCGTAGGGTTTCCAAGGTTGTAAACCTTTACAGAAGCTGACAGTCTGATCTTTCTCCTGTAAAGTGGCTGGTGGGTTAGAGCCGCCGACCTTTGGACAGCAGCCAGGTGCTTAACCACTGCACCACCAGGGCTCCTTATGAGGGTTAGAAATTCAACATAACTTTTTGGCAGACACACTTCAATCTCTAACAGTTGTAGCAGCTCAGAGTCACTGAAGTAAGGTGCACATATGTCAGTGTCAGGATGTACAGAGCTTCCTTTCTAATCAGATGTAAGGGGAAGTGAGCACAAAAAAAGGAAAATGAATTGTTCTTGAGCTTGTGTTCATATCACAGAATTGTTAGTGCACATTTACTATGACCTGCACGTGGGGCTTTTCTATTTGCCCTAATCCTACTAGCATGTTTGTAGCTATAAAGAATTGACTTTCTTCTCATAAGTAGAAATGCTATTTAAGATATATACTTACATATACATATAAATTTTACTTTGAATCAAGGCTAATTTTTTAAAAAAAGAGAATTATTTTAACACTTTATTCTTGATATTTTTAACATGATGATTTATTTTCTTTATCTAAGGGTAAGCACCGAGGTGGATATGGAGTATTTAGTGATGAAAGAGGATAGGAGATGCATGTGGGTCCTGCTATTAATGCCTGGTTGAGTTAAATATGACAGATTAATACATGCACATCAGCTAGAAAAATAGGAACTAATATAAGGCTAAATGCCCACAAGAAATAAATAAGTTTTATACAGAAGTCACCACAATTTGTCATGTTCTTTTCAAGACCAGGCCTATGTCTAAGACTTGCTCTCACCATCTGCCCTCACCCTGCTTGATGAAGGAACACAGTTAGATATCCACTTAGATGTTGCTTCTTTCAGGACCATTTTGAAGGATAGTTACTCCACCCACCTTCAGTTATGGGTTCTTTCTTTAGGCCTTCCCAGCCTCCTGGAATTATCTTATCAAAGGTCATAAATCATGCTGACGTTGGCTGTTTACTTCCAGTCTCTCTCGTAGCATTAGCCTCATGCCTGGCATATAGGGGCTTGCTATGGATTAAATTGTGTCCCCCAAAAAATGTGTGTTGAAGTCCTAACCCATTTACCTGTAAATCTGACCCTATTTGGAAATAGGGGTTTTGTCTTGTTATGCTCGTGAGGTCATCGCAGAGGAGGGTGGGTTCTAAACCTAATCACTTCTCAGAGGTGTCTTATAAAAAGAGCAGAATAGACAGAGATACACACAGGGGAAAGACAGATGCCAAGGAATGTCAAGGGACACAAAGGAACTCCTGGGGCTACTGACAAGGAAGGACCCTCTACTAGAGCTGATGCCCTGATTCAAATGTCTAGCCTCAAAACTTGGAGGCAATAAATTCCTGTTCTTTAAAGCCAACCGCTTATGATAATTATCATTGCAGCCGCACTAGGTAACTAAGACAGGGCTCAAGTTCTGTGTATGTGTAGATAAGACAGATAAAACAATATATTTTGGATTAATGAACCTTCAGAAACCATGTGGCCTTGTTTTAATTTCCTAGAAAACACTCCCACTTCTGCCGCAGCTCTTGCCGGGCACAGGTGTGTAGAGTGCATGGGATCGTATGTTGGAAGGAGAAATGATCCTGTAAAAGATTCTGCCGCAGCTCTTGCCGGGCAGAGGTGTGTAGAGTGCATGGCATCGTATGTTGGAAGGAGAAATGATCCTGTAAAAGATCCATGCGTTCTGATGGAATTCTGCACATTTTTTAAAAACTGTATAGAACATATGTTTCCACACGCATATTTTCTACCCCACATCCCTGATCCCTTCAGCCTTTCTTGGGGGAACAAATCTCATTCTGCTTTTGGTATATTTCATGGGATTTGTCAAGTCTTTGGTGCAGACATGTTTTATTTCCTGAGTAATGAGATACTTCCGTTTGTAGAAGAGCATCTTGCCCTGCTCCAAATGAGTATACCAAGCCAAACATGAATTGGAATGCCAAACATTATGTCTTACGTGTTTGTCAGGTGGGTGATCTATTTCCTAAAACCCAAATGCAGTGCAGTGGCATATTTGACTGTTTGTGAACCTTACCTTCTGTTAATATAATTGAAGCAACTGGAAATGGAAGTTGTCAGGGCAATTTAACAAAAAAGCCTTGTAAAATTTATTATAGTCCAGGTAGTAAAAATCAGTTTAGAAGGCATATTCTTCAAACCTGAGTTTTATTTGGTAAAACACATTGGTGCCTGACCTTTCAAAAAACATACCCAAAAGGAGTCATTTAGAGGTCCCTGTCTTAAATTATAAACAGCAGCCTGATTGGATTCGGCTGTATTTTGCTCCCAGTATATGATAGAATACATAAGTACCTCAAACAGACAGCTAAATGACTGGCTATTTGGATGAGTTTGATGTGTATTTTACGTAATTGCATGCTCTACAAAGCAGTAAAAAAGGCCTCCTTTTGTACCGGAAGCATGTTAGTATTGAGAAAATCAAAGAATCTTCACAAGTTTGTAATTCAAGTTAATTGGGCAACAGATAAAAACCACGGGGCAGGAGCTCCCTACTCATAGGCAACTTTGTAATTTCTATAGTTGAGGTTTCAGGAAAGAAAACTAGAAATGTTGCAAATTTTGCACATTAAAACATTTTTTGGGGGTGCATTTTGATTTTTAAAAAATTGCAAGTTTCACAGAGTATAAAATGCAGAGTAAGCCCTTGTGCAGCACCCCATCTGTCCCCAGAGATGAGCATTTAACAAGTCCTGTATATACATCCAGACACACGTGCATCCTCCCCAACGTGCAGTCATGAGAGGTGGTACAGCATAGTGGTTATGAGCACGAGGTCTCGAATCCAGTTGCTGGGCCTCCCCTGCTGTCTCTGTGACCTTGAGAATCTTGCCGAGTGTCTCTGCTTCTCAGTTCCCTACTGCATAATTGAGAAGGATTATAGTATCTACGTCATAGATTAACTGTAATTTTAAGCTTAGAAGTGACCTACCTTATTGAAGAAGGATTCCATCAAAGTTAACTATTGATTTTTTTATTATTATGTATAACAAGAGTACCCATTTAAATAGAAAGAATGGACATAGATGTATGTAAATGGATAATTGCATATATGTATTCTTTCATATTCATACAAATGTGTACTTGTAGTTAACTAGTCTACAACTTGCTCTTTTGCATATACCTCAGACACACTGTCATGTGAGTATATAGATAGTCTTCTTTGTAATCGTGCATAAAATTTCTATTTCTATTCATGGATATACCATACTTTATGAGCCCTCGATTGATGGACATGCAGTTTTTCCAGTCTTATACTATAATGAAAATGTTATAACACCTCTGTATATAATTGTGCTCTTATAAAATTATATCTGTGTGATAAATGCATAGTGGAGGTTGCCAGAGCACATGCATTTAAAATTTTTAAATTTAATATGCATTTAAAATTTTTAAATTTAACATGCATTTAAAATTTTGGTAGTTAATGACAAATTTTCTGCCATGGAAGTTGCTGTATAAGGGAGATGTTTTGTAGATGGGTTATGCAGGACCTAACCTTTGAAAAAAAGTATATGAGAATAGCTCAGAGATAGAAGAGGCCATGGAAGAGTTCAGAAAATTGGTTTAATTGGTAGCAACTGAGAGCTTTTCCTTTTTTGACCAGTAGTCACACTTCATAAACCAAGCTGGAGTGGGGAATTACATTCCAAACATTCAACTTCATTGAAGTCTAAAGAAATTGCAAAAACCAACCTTGACAAGCTTGGTATATTATTTTAGAATTGTGTAGTTATGTCATAGGACTAGTTTTGTAACAAAATTATTACAATTAATTTTTTTAAGGACATGAAATAGGGAATTTTATTCAATCCTATTTCATGGGGTCCTCACCTCACCTTATTAGTGTCAGGGCTGGCTTCCTGGGCTTGTGACCTGTGAAGTTACACAAGGCTCCACATTCGAAAGGGCCCCATACGTGGTGACCTCTTTGCCATCTTTAAATTCTTAATAATTTTTCAACAAGGGAGCCCTAATTTTCATTTTTCACAAGGCCCCACAAATGACGTAGCCAATCCTGATTAGCAACATACGTTTCCTGCTAATTCGTCTGGCTCAGCTGAAACAAAATCAGTATTTTGTTTTCTTTTTGTTTGTTTGGAAATGGATGTGCCCCTGCCTTATATCTGAGAAGACGGCCTGATTTCCATATCTATACAGGATATCAGCAAATGTTTATCAGCCATGTGTTTGATACAGAGCACTGAGAAAATAATTGTGAGTGAGACTTTGATGTAGGTCCGTTTAAAAGGGATTCTGTTTTCTGAACAATAAAACGACCTCCATTTCTATAAATGTTTATTCTACAGGGTGGTGGTAGAATGTCACTGTATGTGGGAAGAATATTTTCCCATGCAAAGCGTTCGGCCAAATGGAAGGTTGCTCATTTTGTGCTGATGATGTAGATGTTAGAGATCTAATTGCCCACAAATCCCAACTGAAGCTCAGGCAATTTTAACAATTTGCGCCCAGTGACGTTGCACACAAACCCTAGATCTTGAACTTGAACTTTGCCACCTTGTTTTTTCCCCGGTCCAGATCGCTCATGCCACGCTGATTGAGTTTGATTTTTGATAAATAAATAACCATTTTGATAATTGGTTCTAGTTCAGGGCAGTTGTCACCATAATATTTTATAACTGAGTTCACCTACCTGATATCAAAGTTAAAAGCAATTGAAGGCAGGTTTTTCAAACAGCTGTGGAAGGTGAGAGCTGCTCGTAAGATGAAATTAGACCGCTTGGTTTCTCTCCTTGAGCCACGGAGAGCTTTCATTTCCTGAGCTTAGAATGAGGGTAATAATACCTGTGCCACAGAAATGAGTTTAAGATTAAATGAGATATTCTGTGTGAAAGGACTGGACCGGGCTTAGCACTCAAAAAAAAAAAAAATGATTGTTTATAAACAAACAAGCAAAAAGACATTTTACAAAAATGGCTTTTCATACATGTCATGTATATCATATAGTAGGATAAGATGTATTTTAAATCAGATATTACATTTCTAATAATCTGTCCAAAGAGTCTAAGGTAAGCAGAAATGAAAATATTACCTAAATTATGAGGTTTCAGTGCTTATAACAACGTGTATATAGTGTGTGCCTTGGATTGACAATGTTGCAATATTATAAAGAAGTATGTAGTTTGGAGCATCTTTAAATTAGCATATTTGATTGTCATTTTTAGAACTTATATAATATATTAACTCCTCAAGGCTGCATATTATGTTGGTTGAACAGAATTTTAATCACCTCATGTCACTTTATTTAACTGGCAGATATAGACTCTGTATTTGTAGGTCATACAATTTTCTTGAGGAGTTTTTTGTATTGCAGTAAAAGACATTATAGATCATTTCATATAGACTCTTCATTTACAAGTAAGAACATTGAGTTCCAGGAAGACTGTTCAGTGTCCAACATCGGATCACACATCAAGGCAATGACAATTTGTATTCTAAAACTGAGGCATTATGGGAAATTAAGTTTATAGACTAGATATGGCTCATCATCATCTTTAGCAGTGAACATAGAGTGCCGTCATTCTGAGTTCCATTTCCTAAGTGACCCAGGGATCTCCCACAGGAAATGGCAAAGTGCATGGGACTGAAATCTGTTTTATTTTCCTTTATCAGTTCTCCATATGAATGAAAAGTCTCTGAATTGGCTTTTGGTTTCTTTCAACAGCCATAAAGTGATGGGAGGAAATAATAATTTGCAGAATGAGCGATAGACATACTAGCTTTGGAGAATTTTACGTTAGGGTTTAGGGAGCTTTACCAGCCCTGGTTGAGGAAAAGAAAGCCTGAGAGCTGTGGAAGCCAGTGGTTCACGGCGTGGCTTCTCTCAGGGTTCCTGTGCCAGAGACGCTGACGGCATTTGCAGAAAAGGAGAGGTGGTTACGGGAGGAGAGGGTAGAAAAATTGAGCCAGCTCTCTTCTTTTCCAATTTTCTTCTCAAACGTTAGCTTTACTGATGTCTGTATTCTTTATCACAAACTGCATCCATTGAAAATGTACAATTTTATGTGTTTTGATAGATGTATACAACTGTGAGGAGCCCCAGTGGCACAGTGGTTAAGAGCTTGGCTGCTCACCAAAAGGTCAGCAGTTCGAATCCACCAGCCACTCCCTGGAAACCCTATGGGACAGTTCTACTCTGTCTTATAGGTTCTCTGTGAGTCAGAATCCACTCAATGGCTTTTTTTTTTTTTTTTTTAACAACTGTGAAGGAGCCCTGGAGGCACTGTGGTTAAGCCCTGGGCTGCTAACCAGAAGGCTGGCAGTTCAAACCCACCAGCCACTCCACGGGAGAAAGATGTGGCATCTGCTTCTGTACTCGACGGCAGTGGGTTTGGTTTTTGGCTTGGTTATACAACTGTGAGACCAGGACCACAGTCAAGCTGCAGAACATGTCTATCAGTCCCAGAGTTTCCAGTGCTTCTTTGCAGCTTAGGCCTCCCTCCCTGACGTGCTGCAGCTGCAGACCGGGAGCTGGGCCTTGCAGCCTAATAGTCTCTCTTCCCATGTCCCAAAATAAGCTTATCTGCTGCAAGTAACCCTAGGGATTTTATTTTTTTAAATCAGTATGTTTGTTCTCTATATTCCTGGGAAAATAAACAGAATAGGCTTCATAGTTAATTGGCCAACTTGATTTAATGACTAGAAACAATTTTATGGTAGAAGCCATATTTAAAAGGTATAATAGTAAAGCCAAAATGCTAGCTTAACTCTTATAAATACAAGATGATACATGGGGAAAAATATACAGGCGGAAGGGTCTCAGGAAGATCAGTTTTTGAAAATACAACACCTGGGTGCCCGCAGATGGGTCAGGAGTAAAATGTCACTTCCATTCTCACTGCATTGCTCAAGGATGGGAATCATGGAATAAAGGGAAAGATGGAAAGGTGAAGGAAGGAAAGAGAGAGAAGACCACATCAAGGTCACTCATGAGAGTCATTCCAAAAAGTGAGGGGTAGAAGAGAAAGAATGTTCCTGTAAGACTATGTCACCCTGGTGGAGAACTCGTAGTTTTAACATTAGAGAGGCCCAAGTTTGAATCCCAGCAATGGCACCAGTGTCTTGACATGGGCTGTCTCTCAACCTTGCTGGACTTCATTTTCCTGATCTCTAAAATGAGAATAATACTGCCAACGTTTTTTGCAGGGTAGATTTAATGATTAAATGAGATCACGCATGTTAAGTCAGTATAAGAAGCCGGACACAGAAAAGAACATACCCTATGATTTTGTTTATGTAAACCTCAAACCTGTCAAAACTAAGCTATGGTGATGAAAGCCAGACAAGACGCCACCTTTGGGTGGAGGATAATTACCGGGAGAAAGTACACATGAGCCTTCTGGGTTGCTGATAATGTTCTATTGTTTTATCTGGGTGGTAGTTATATGCGGGGTGTGTGTGCGTGTGTGCATACTTGCATATGTATGTAAACTATAGAAAACGTTTACTTAAATAATGCAAGTCACATTTTTGTGTTACAAAAAAAACAGGGAGTATTTATAATCCTTTTTTTCTTGCACGATGATTTAAAATCTCCCCAGATATTAAAAAATATAGTTTAGGGTGGGGATATGTAAGAGAGGGGTGGATGGCTTTTCACAGAATACTTTTAAATACTTCTCGATGTTTGAAGTAATATAAATGCATTACCTACTTAGGGAATTGAATGGAAATTTTGAAAGTTAGCACACAGCCAATTCCAAGTTCTACCCCCCGGGTCCTTCCTCATTGGCTCCATCCGTATGTAACTACAGGTGAGACAATGCTACAATGATGAGGCTCCCAAGATACTGTAGTCCAAAAAAAGTGAACTCGTGGACAGAAAATAAGGCTCCTTTTCCTATGGCCTATAGTTAAGAGCTCAGCTGCTAACCAAAAGGTCCACAGTTGGAATCTACCAGCCACTCGTTAGAAACCCTATGGGGCAGTTCTGCTCTGCCCTATAGGGCCACTGTGAGTCGGAGTCGACTCGACGACACTGGGTTTGGTCTGGTTTTGGTCTATATTACCAAGAGGATTCTGGTTTCCAGCAACTTCTGTTAGAAATTTCGGTTAACCCAACAGCCGTTTTAAATACCACAAGAATTTTAGCAGATAGCCACCATCGCAGCCCCTAGCAAGCACTTGAATGCTGCTTTAATTTGCTTTTTTTATTTCCTATCCCAGCAAGAACAACCACAACAACAAAAATTAACTTGGAGAAGCATCTGCTGGAAGGAGGGGTGATTATTTCCGAGCTAAAATAAAATTAGGTAGGGAAAGACTTATGCAGAAAGAACATTCTTCAAGATCTTCTTGTAAAGCGTGTGGGAGAGTATGTGAGAAGGCAAACACACATGTAAATAAACTTTTTTATTATACTTTGAAAATGATACAGAAGTGGAGTCTGAAAACGAACACAGTTCTTAGCTAAAAAAAAAAAAAACTCCATAAAAATTGTGATTTCTTACGAAAATCAAGGATAGTTCTAAAATGCTTAAAGTCAAAATGATAGACGTGATATTGCAAGCTTTTTTGTGGTGAGGACCATGGTGTATATTGCTTTTGTGCCTCTCCTGCCATGGACATGGGCATATAAACAGGAGATCTTTAGTGTAGTCTGGGATGGACAATGTGGCAAGAGAAAACACAGTAGATAGAGAAGGAGTCTATCTGCTCTCTGCTGACGTTAGACAAGTCTCTTACCTCAGCAGGCCTCAGTGTATCCACCTATACAATGGACCCATTGCTCTAATTGACTTCTACCAGTTATAAAACATGACTTACTTGATTTAGCTGAACACTCCAAAATTTCTGTGCTACAGGATTTGGGCACAGGAAATTGTTTCTTGCTGAACTCTATTATTAATGAAGCGAAGTTTAACCTTTTGACACCGCCTATCTGTGCCACATCTCTTTGGATAGAATCTAAGTTACACATGTATTAAATTGTTGAGGGTAGCACGTGCTGATACAGCGAGTTTGTTGTTGTTGTTGTTATTTTTTGTTTTGTTTTGTTTCTTGCACATGAGGCTGTTTTATTCTTATCTTCCTATAAGTATTTTCTCTTAAACGTTTTATGCTCCCAAGGGACTGTGGTATGTTGGCGGTATTTACTAAAAATCCGTGAACACTTTATCTTAGGAGATAAAAAGCATAGGGCAGGAGAACAAATATACAAATGCCTTGAACCCTGAGAAAATTTGGCTGTAAGTTAAAAGGGCCAATAACGGTGAGAAGAAATTTAAAGATCTCAGAAAACAGATGAGAAAACTGGGGAGACACCAATGGCAAGAGTGAATTTAATCACTTTTATTGGTCACATGAAATGTCATCTCCTGGCCTCAACCTTTAATGGTTAGATTTGCATGTTATAGTTCTTATTTTATTGACATCTGTGCATCTGCGCCTTACTAAGAATTCCAAAGTGCTAAAGCGTTTTTTGTTTTTTTTTTTTTTTTTTTTGGGCATGCGTTTCGAATTGCATATTCCATGTGATTGGCTGTTTTTCAATGACTACTTTATAGGATGTTTGGAAGCATCTTCCCTTTGCGTCTGCTATGATTTCTCTCTCATATGTTCCAGTGTACAGCTTCCATCTCATTTCCTCTTGAAACAATGTATCTGTCACCAGTGACCTTAAATCGCAACACACCTAAAAGAATCTCAGTGGCTACAATCAGGATAAAGCTTATGTGGTATAGGTTGCTTGTTTTTTAACTGAGGTGGACCACCTAGTCTATAAATTGTCAAAAAAAAAAAAAAAAAAAAAAAAACCTCAACAGAATAATGTTTTGAAGAATACTGTCTTTGTGGGTGTATTTTCACATGGTATTTGCAAACTCATAGAATCTGGTCATAATATATGGTAGAATGTACTCGATTTTGCATTTAAAACAGTATGTTCTAGCTAAAATTTTATTCTGACAAATTTCGTAGACAAATTGCTGACACTCTTTGAAGGACTTTTATATAGGGAAGAAAAGTGCTTAAATAACATTTTTTTTTTCTCTTACAGATATTTGCTAACAAGTCCACCTAGAAGCCAGTCCCTGACTATTTTGAATTTCCTTTTTCGGTAACCTAAAGTTACTGGTTTAGCTTTTTTTTTCAAAAGGTCTTCTTTTTAGGGAATTGGGTAGTTCTATTTATAATTGAAATACTGTAATTAACTAATTATTGTAAGACCTAAATATATCTATTAAGGCTAAGAAATCAAATATTCCGTGTTTTTAAATGAAACGCTACCTCTGTGCCCCTTAAACATACCCAGGAGACACATAGCTGATACGTGCTGCTGGAACGTGCTGGCTTACATGAGAATTAATCCAATCGAGTGTCTCTCAAGCTCTGCTTCTTGCCTTGAAGAGTCCCCTAGGGTTGTTTACTCATGTCTCCTTGCTCCAAATAGATGCTTCTTTTCTTTATGCATCTATTGGGTGAAAGACAGTGTGATAACTCTACTTATTAAAATGTAACCAGTGTGATAAACAATGGGATAGAACTTTCAACTCTTACCCACTCTGAAAACATTGGAAAGGCCAGAACACATATATCTGAAGCGCTACTGTAGGCACTCATGTGGTTATAAATGCTGGACTTCAGAAAATTGAAATACCGTCCATCTCAGGATGCTCAATGGTCAGTGGGCAAGATAGGGTTGTCTTAGTCATGTACTGCTGCTATAACAGAAATACCACAAGTGGATGACTTTAACAAACAGAAGTATATTCTCTCACAGTCTGGTAGGCTAGAAGTCTAAATTCAGGGCACCAGCTCCAGGGGAAGGCTTTTTGTCTCTGTCTGCTCTGGAGGAAGGTCCTTGTCATCAGTCTTCCCCTGGCCTTGGAGTTTCTCAGCACAGGGACCCTGCGCCCAAATGTGCTCCCCTCCTAGTTCTTCATTCTTGGTGGCATGAGGTCCCCTTGTCTCTCTGCTGCCTTCTCTCTTTTATATCTCAAAAGAGATTAACTTAAAATACAACCAAATCTTATAGATTGAGTCCTGCTTCATTATATAACTGCCTCTAATCCTGCCTGATTAACATCATAGAGGCAGGATTTACAACACATAGGAAAATCACATCAGATGACAAAATGGTGGACCATCACACAATACTGGGAATCATGGCCTAGCCAACTTCATACACATTTTTGGGGGACACAGTTCAATCCATAACAGGTTGTAATACAGGCTCCTGATTGTCATGGGCTCTGTAGATTTTTTTTTTTTTAAATGGTCTATCTGTCATTGTTAAAATAATAAACACAAAATATAGGGGTCATATCTATAGAGAAGCCTTCTATTATTTGTATTAAACTATTCAGCAAAAGTGACTATAGTGTTACCTCTATTAGTTGTGAAAGAAAAACTGTATCCTGTCAGAAAAGTCTTCTGACAACTTAGTAGCAACTTCTGGGATGAAAATAAGAGAGACTATACAAGACTGGGTTCGGCCAAGATTAAGGCTGCATTTCACTTTGCTGTAGGAGCGGAAAGTGCGCTCTGTGCCGTTTACAAATAAAGGCTCTTAGAGAACAGAGGAAATTCCAGTGGAAAAGACATCACAGACCTGTGAAAAAATAGAAAACTCACTTCATGGAATCAGCTCTAATCTTGAAATTAGGATGCCTGTTCTACTCTTGGCTTTGCACAGTCAGACCATTTAGAGAATACCTACTATGCATCAGGCACAGTGCAAGGTCCCAGGGATACAATGAAAATAAATTGGCTTTTCATGTTCTTCATTTATAAGCCTCAGTTCCTTTTGTTTGTGAAATTAAAGAATCTAATGGTTTCCAAACTCTTCCAGCTCTGAGACTTTATGGAAAAAATCAATGGACATATTTATTCTTTCAACAAATATTTATTATGATTTAAACACTGTACTGCAGGTATTGGTGATGGGGTGAACAAGATAGAGAATATTCCTGCCCTTATCTGGTTTACATTTGAGTAGGCGGAGACAGGTCCTGAAATAATTAACAAATCAATAATAAAATATAATTTCAGACAGTAACAAATTCAATGAATGAAACAAAGGTGATGTGATAGTGCTTGGGAGAGCTAAGCATGTGATCAGACTAGAGGTCAGAGGGCAAGGTGTTATTGTTGACAGTGTACATATGTGATCCATATACAGATTGTTTTAATGTTTACAATATGAATCTAAATTTAGTTCATAGAATAAATGCATCAAGACGTCTGGAGAGACAGCTTTAAATAATGGGCCCGCAAATGTTTTTCAGTAGAACAGTCTCCTGTGAGATGAAGTGACCTGCTAACCTAGCTATCCTGCAGAGGAGAAACATCCAAGCTATAAAAAATTAGCAAGTGCCTATGAGGGTTCCGGGAGTTTATATAAATAATAAGTACCATAATAAGTACCATCAAAATAATGCTAACCATGGAGAAACGGTGAGTTGTGGTTTAGAGCATAGGTTATGGAGCCCAGGCTGCCCACAGTCACACTCCAGCTCTCCCATTTACTGTGAAACCTTATACAGCTTGACTTCATTTCCACATGCCTCAGTCTCCTCATCTGTAAAATGGGGTTAAAAAGTAGTCCTCACTTCATAGGGTTGTTGTGAGGATTAAATGATATAATCTACTTTTTAAGGGGCATAAACTACTTTGAATATTTTGTTTTAATATATTTGGAACCCTGAGTGGCACAAACAGTTAAGCACCCAGCAGCTAACCCAAAGGTTGGAGATTCAAATCCACCCTGAAGCACCTTAGAAGAAAGGCCTGGCAATTTCCTTCTGAAAAATTGTCCATTGAAAACCCTACGGAGCACAGTTCTACTTTATACATATGAGGTCGCCGTGACTTGGAATTAACTCCATGACAACTGGTTTTTATTTTAATATATTTAATTTTAAGATGATCCTAATGCAGTTAAAACAATACCAGTAAGTAATGCTGCATACTAGAAAATGAATAAACATTTTAAAAGTCATTTCTCTTCCCTGTGCCTTCCACCAATGACTTTTGTGTTACGCAAACAAGTCATTTTTTTCAAAGGCTATACTGAGATGATATGAGTTGTGACAGAGGAACAATGAAAACTTCACCTAGAAGAAAACTAACCCCAGTGCCCTTCATCAGCTTATTGGAAAACAGAATACGTCCTTGATTATAGATGTCAGTGAGCATTAGCTGCACAATATAAATGAGGCTCAAATTTTACAGAATGTTATTGCAACATTTCCCCAAATTGCCTGCTGGAACCAATAGATGTTTATATATGATGTGTCCAGTAAATTAATTTTTTGGAGTGTAGTTCACTTAAATTATGAAAAGAGCAGACAGCCAATATGGCTATTATGAGAGGCTGTTTTACTTTAAACTTAAAATCCGAGGAGTTACATTGGTGTCTAACTTGAACTCTAAGATCCTGCATTTTCAAAAAGACTTCCGGAATATTCCCCAAAGTTACTTGTAAACATAGTCAGCTAAGCATGTGTACATGAGCCACAATGTAACTTTACCTACAATGTGGATAGCAGTCATTTCAGTTAAGGTTTTTTGTAAAAAAAGCACTTTTTAAGTTCTTTTCTAGTATACCTAGAAATGAAAGTTGTTCACTGTTTCATACCTAGGACAGTGATGTAAAAGTCGAGACCCCTAAAAATTAAAAAAAAAAAAAAAAAAATCCCAGAATTTTATAAGGCAATTAAATTAGGAAACTTTGTTGCTAGAAAGTGTGGCCGTGAAGAGTTAATTACAGATAAAGGTCTTTGCTATTCCCGTTACAGACTGTTTGGAAATCGCTTTTGAATGTCCTGGAAGTATGGAAATAGAGCCTGTAAACAGCTATATATTAGCCTTTGATTGACCAGATTATTTCTCTTCTTTCTATGTTTTCGTATTATTTTCTGAATTTTCTCTCTGATTACTGGGAAGTGGAGGGAGGTGAGAGAAAAGAACAACGTAACAACTAGTAGACACAGAATGTTACAGTTCATTATCAGTTCCTGATATGTATGCATCTCATCATTTCAAAACTTAAAAAATAAAAAAGGCACATAAATAAGCATGTGTAAGTCTGAACATATTGTTTTTATCCCCAAAGAAGGTTCACCATATAATGGTATCTTTTAAAGGAAAGGAATATATCTCTTGATCTCATCACGTTTTCCCTTGGCTTAGAATATTGACTACAAATTATTTAAATTGGACAGTGAAAAATACAGTCTACGCCACTGAAGGCGAACTGTGGCACTACTGAGCACAGTTGTTTTATTTTGTTTTGTTATTTTCCTGCAGTGTTTGTGTAACAGACCCCATGGAACCAACTTAGAACAAGCACAAGCAAAATCTTTGATCCTTGGGGAAGATGTTTGGATCCAAGAAGTCTTTTCTTGGTGAAGCCTCTGTAGGCTCCGCCATTCATCAGCTTTGATGGTTTTCTGTGATCTATAGCCAATAATCCCCGCGTAATCTACAAAGTGTCAACTCCTCCTGAACTGCAAATGTGCTACCCAGGTGCTAAAAAGGTCACCAGACTGGTTCATTTGCTGAGATGTAAGAAAATAGCCGTTGTTGTGGGAGATGCACTTCCCCTGAAGTCATGGGGAAAAGAATAGTTCCAGAATAGTGACTCAAGTGCTAATTTCAGCGCAAACAACAACAAGCTCTTTGAAAATATAATAGCGTGTGTGTATTGGATGTCTGAAGTTCCTTGGTAGTGCAAATGGTTAACACACTCAGTTGCTAACTGAAAGATTGGAGGTTTGAGTACACCCAGAGGTGCCTTGGAAGAAAGGCCTGGTGATCTACTTCCAAAAAATTAGCCACTGAAAATCCTATGGAGCACAGGTCTACTTTGACACACATAGGGTTGCCATAAGTTGGAATCAAGTCCTCGAAACTGGGTTTTATTTTTTATTGGGTCCCGGTGCACGCCTATAAGGAGCCCTGGTACGCAGTGGTTAAAGCAATCGACTGCTAACCAGAAGGTCGGCGATTCGAAACCACCAGTGTGGCTCTATGGGAGAAAGATGTGGCAGTCTGCTTCCATAGAGATTTACAGCTTGGAAACCCTATGAGGTCACTATGAGTCAGAATCAACTCAACGGCAGTGGGTTTAGTTTGATTTTGGATGCAGGCCTATGCTTAACCACATGTATCTTTTTGATTGTAATGATGAAAGAATGGCCTCTATTATCCTAATCTAGAAACAAAGTTGAGCATTTTGGGGTAGTCCAGTGTAAACTAGGTTGGACAGCTCTGATATCAGCTAGTTATTTGATCTTGCACAAGTCCCTTAAACTCACTGAGTCTCAGCATCTCTGGCAAAACAGGAGATGGATATTTGGCCCACTACCTCTTCAGAAGTTACTGTGGGATTCAAATGAGATAGAACATGGGGAAAAAAATTCACAAGACTATGTAAATGGCAGTAACATCTGCTTGAAAAATAAAACCAAAACCAAACCAAACCCGTTGCCATAGAGTCCATTCCAGCTCATTGCGACCCTACAGGACAGAGTAGAACTGCCCCAGCGGGTTTCTGAGGAATGGCTGGTGGATATGAACTGCCAACCTTTTGGTGAGCAGCCGAGCTCTTAACCACTGTGCTACCAGGGCTCCTGAAAGTAAAAAGCCTATGAATTTTAACAATACGTCATCAACCTTTCTTAATCCTGTTGTTGTTATTAGGTGCTATTGAGTAGATTCCCAGTCATAACGACCCTATAGGACAGTGTAGAACTGCCACACAGGGTTTCCTAGGCTGTAAATTTTTATGGGAGCAGATCATCAGGTCTTTTCTTCTGTGGAGACAGTGGTGAGTTTGAACCTCTGACCTTTTGGATAGCAGCCAAGCACTTAGCCATTGTGCCACCAGTGGTTTTTTTTCTGTGAATTCTAGACTTCAATATTAGCCATTCTAGCCTGGGGGAGATACAGTTTAAGAACGAGCGTTGCAGTGTGGGTGGGTGAAAGGGCAGTGAGTGATCTACATCTTGAAAAATTAGGAAATAATATTTATCCAGAGATTTACTATGAGCATATGAAGGGTATTTTGACCATTCTTGTTCTAATAATCATTGAGAAGTTAGGAACGAATATGCGCACGAAGTAATAGTAGCAATGTAATAGTACGAGGAATAAATGGTACAAATCAAAGTGCCTGCAGTATCAGTAACAAGGAGCCCTGGTGGTAACAGTATCAGTGGATTTGGATATAAATGCCAATGTTTAATAAATATCACCGAGTGTAATATAGTGAATAGAACAAAGGCATAGAGTTGGATTAAGGGACTGAATCCTGGAACCAGAGTGTCCAAAATCCTATTTTGTTACGAACCAAGTAAATGATGACGAGTTACTAAGTATTCAGTACTTGAGTCTTTATATGCTCAATTGGGAACTATAATAGGATTAAGTAAATTAATACATATGAAGTACCTAGACCTTTCTAACACATAAGAAAGAACTGGCAATCGTCACTGTTATTATATAGAATAATTAAGTCTGGATTTCTCTTCTAGTTGTGCTGCTTCATCTCTTTGAGTCTCGGTTTCCTTATCTGTAAATTGCTAGTAAGACTATCTACCTTCTTCCTCGCTCAAAGACTTAATGGGATCATGTATTCATTTGCACTGTAGCTTTCAGGAATGATCCAGATGTTAGTTTCATTAACGTCTGTGGCAGTCAAGTGTCAGCCACCTTGCCCCACATTTGCACATTGCACCTACTTCTCTATCTCTGTCTCTCTCTTTTTCTCTCACCCCTCTGTGTCTAGCTAACTCTAAAGTAGCGTTTCCCTACTTGAACATTATTGACACTTCGGGCTGAAAAACTCTGTTATGGGGGACTGTCATGTGCTCTGTAGGAAGTTTAGCAGCAGCCCTGGCCTCCACCCACTAGATGCCAGTAACACACCACCACACCCAGTCATGACCATCAAAAATATCTCCAGACATTGCCAAATGTCCCCTGCAAGACAAAATCACTCCCAGTTGAGAACTCTGCTCTAAAATATGCTTCATATGGTAGCTTAGATGCCACTTCCTCCAGGAAAGCACTCCCTAAGCCTCCCAGATGGAATTTGTCATCTCTCCTATGTGCTCCTGTGTGTACACTTCCAGATAATTGCTTACCTTGTGTCATAATTACCTGTTTACTTATCTGTATCCCCCTACAGACTGTACGTTGATGTGAATCAGGAGTTGTGTCTTATTCATCATTGGTTTTCACATAGTTGAATGAATCAGTGAAGGAACCAAAACCAAACCTGTTGCTGTTGAGTCGATTCTGACTCATAGCAACCCTATAGGACAGAGTAGAACTGCCCCATAGAGTTTCCAAGGAGTGGCTGGTGGATTCAAACTGCTGCCCTTTTGATTAGCAGCTGAGCTCTTAACCACAGTGCCATCAGGGCCCCCAGGGAAGGAAGGAAGGGAAAATAAGACGATTGGTAGCTGATCTGGCCATGTCACTGGTCTATCTGGGTCTCTGTTTTCTGAAATGGAAAATGGAAGGTTGGCCTCAATACTGTATGACATCTCATCTTATCTCTTTCAGGGTTCTTTCTCTGTGGGAAAAAATAAAAGGATAACTAGGTTTCTAAGGAGTTAATGTGCAGAGGCCAGTACTTACTTCCAGGAAGAGGCCCAGCTTATGCAAGATTCTTGGTACATTGTTATTTATGGGGGAGCAACTCTATGTTTAGTAGGCATCTTACATCTCTGGATAGAAGCCCAAGAGCTTCATCTAGACATAGACCAGAACCTGGAACTAGCCCTTTTTTCCAGAGGGCTGTTGAGTGTCTAATACAAATTTCATGAGAGGGAACTCCCAGATAAGTCAACTGTAGTTGGTTAATTAACACTCAGTAGCAAAGTAAAACAGAGGGGCTGCCTCAGCTGTTCCATGACTTCATGTTTTTGTGAAAACAATAAAAACAAAACAGAACAAACAAAAAAATGGCTGGAGTCCACATTTAATGTTAATACAACTGGGACATTTCCCCCTAGAGAAAAGGAGGGATAGATGTTTTCTTCACAAGAAACTAAATACATGGGTGATTCTCTCCTCAGACTTCTTTTCTACCCAGCCCTCAGAATAGATTTCAGTGGGAATGAAATGGAGAGGGGCCATGTAGTCTTCTCTCGAGAGGACTGGTGCTTGCCATATCCCAACCATTAGAGGCTACCAAGAGCTTAAACAATGGTCTGGTATCTCATCCTAAGTTCCTTGCTTTGGGTTTAAAGAGATTTATTATTGCATTGTTTTGGAGTCCCTGGGTGGCACTAACAATTGAGTGCTTGGCTACTAATCCAAAGGTTGGTGGTTTGAATCTACCCAAGAGGCTCCTTGGAAGAAAGGCCTGACAATCTTGGGGTTGCCATGAGTCAGAATTGACACAACAGCAACTGGTTTGGTTTTTTGGTATTGCTGGATTTTATCACGTTTAATATACCTTACCTAACAGGGAATCCACCCCTGACTGTGTTGTGAAATATTTTTTTATTTCTTCTGCCAAGAATTTTGAATTTTGTCTAAGGGCAAATGGGAATCAGCAGGTCAAATAATTGATTCTATTCTTTCTCCTCTACTCCTTTCCATTCCGACCTTTAAACAAATGTTAACACACAGACTAAGTCAAGGCTTAAAATACAGTTGACCTGACAAGGCTGTTGTCTATTTTAGACTAGCATATTTCCTTCTGTGCAATAACCTCTAGTACAAGTGTTAAAAACTCAATTCAAAGGATTAGCATTATCATTCTTGGTGTTAATTCTGTAATGAATTCATCATAGGTCGTAGGCAATCCATCAGAAACTTCTCATTACATGAAAAAGAAATAGATAGGAAGGCAGGAAGTAAAAGACAGTTCATAGCTTCTCCCAGAAGTTGATGGAAACTTGTTAGGTACTGGTTACCTCTGGTGGTGTTTTTTTATTTTCTTTTTGATTCTTATTTTTTCCATCTTGCCAACTCCTGAAGAATCTGGAGGAAAAAAAAAAGCATCTCATTTTTCATAGACTAAGAAACAGGTTCTAGTCTCTTTCATAAAATGTAGATTAGGACTTCCACTGGGTGCCATTTTGGTTTGTCTTTTAGTGTCGTTGTTTGTTTGCTCATTTGTTTTCTTTTTTGGTCTCTTACGACAAGCAAGCTGGTGAAAGACGTTGTCATAGTCACCAACAGCTACTATCCAAGTTAGGAGAATTTTGGAGAAATGGATATTATCATCATTGATTCGTATGCATTTTATTGTGTTAGAAATATTTATTTCAATAAAAGAAAATGAGCAGCCTGAAAGCAAGAATTGGGGACTAACTCATTGTAGATTCTCCAGTGCCTAGGACAAAAACCAAAACCACATTGCCGTCGAGTTGATTCCAACTCATGGCGACCCTGTAGAACACAGTAGAACTGCCCCCATAGAATTTCCAAAGCGCTGCTGGTGGATTCAAACTGCCGATCTTTTGGTTAGCAGCCAAGCTCTTAACCACTGCACCACCAGAACTCCAGTGCCTAGTACAGTGGCTGACATACAGATGGCATTCAGTAAATTTTTGTTGACTGTCATGAAAATAAGAAAGAATAGTAGAGAGAAAGGAAGAGAAGGGAAATTAACTCTTCAGAGAAGATTTCTTTCTTTCTGAACCACACCAAGAAGGCAACTGGAATAATCATATGTATCATCATCTGCATTTATGATTAGAAGTATAATTCCTGAGTCCCACCCCAAACCTACTGAATCCAAATCCTCAAGGGTAAAGCTTGGAAATCAATCTATACTTATAATTATCTCTCTGGGTGATTCTTATGCTCAGGCAAATTTATCAAAAAAAAAAAAAAAACACGGAGGGACAAGAGTGCTTTAAAAAGAAACATGTTTAAGTTACTAAAACTTGTTATGATTCAGACCAATTTAGCAATGGGAGTATTAAAATGTGGTGCCGGGAAGCAAAATGATTGAATGGGGACTCTTGTTTTTGGCATGGTTCCAACACCATCATTTGACTCTTCCTCCGAGCTCTCTATCACTTGTAATTGAGGAGCAGAAGCACATTCAATTTTACTCTGATTTCAGTTCCTAATATTCCACAGTGCTCAGAAATTTTGAGTTTTTTTTGAAGGAATTAAGTTGACACTGAGTCAGAGAAGGAGTGACTCAGAAGGTGAAAGGCTTTTCTGTCTTTATTAATTACATTATATGCATTACTGTAGTAAACATAATAAACAGTAAGACAGTATTTTTCCATAACGTAAGTACATAAGATCACATAAAAATCAGACCATTTCTTGAGGCTCTTCTTTTCACATGTTTCTATTGCAGTCTTTCAAAGAAATGCATAATAACCTTGTCAAGCTCTATCTGTGCACATTTTCTGTCTCCAGACATGTAAAATGTCGGTATCATTATTTTGTCTCTAAAACTTCTTTTTGCTATCATGAGGGTGTAAATCCACAAAAAAAAAAAAAAAAACACCATTGCCATTGAATAGGTTCTGAATCATAGTGACCCTATAGGATAGAGTAGAACTGCTGCATAGGGTTTCCATGGTGCAGCTGGTGGATTCAAACTGCTGACCATTTGGTTAGCAGCCAAATGCTTAACCACCGTGCCACCAAGTCTAGTAAGGCATTATGAATATTACTGAGTTATCTGATAGCTCGATCTCAGAGGAAATAAGAGGTTCAAATTTCCATGTAAAACTTTATTAACATTTATATAAATACGTGCATAAGTAGAGATTCTTTTTTCAACAGTTCTAATGTGTTATGACTTTCCTTCAGTAAGACACGTTGACACACCATAGGTCAAACAGCAGAATCCTGCTAGAATAAAAGTTGACCATAACCAGAATAATCACTGATGTCCTGAAACACTGGCTGTTTATTGATTGGTTCCTAATGAGATTTTCTGCAATGAATAGTGTAGTCTGAGCGTGTTTTTTCTGTCTTTGTAAATCACTATTTGTCTGTCTGAAAACCTCTTCTGTTCTGTTTGCAGAGCACCTTTCACTTGCTAATGATCTGTGCAAATTAGACAGTAAAGGGGAGGAGAGGCAAGGATAGCTTTTCAAAGCTGCTTTGCTCTGGGTGAATGGTAAGCAAGAAGCAATTATCTTCCAGCTTTCCCAGCGCTCTGCCACCAGCATTCCCACTGCATGCTTCCCAGCCACCAAGCAGAACAGGGAATACGCACACGTGCCTGCACCCGCCACCCAGAAAAGCCAGCTGGACAGAGGGAAAGCTCATGCCTCCTTGCAAAGGAATAGCACTTAGTCGCTTTCTTGATCCTGTCTAGTCCAGTTTTTATTGTATTTTTTGCACAGTCACTTCAGTTCAGGGCCTGGACATGGGCTTGGATGAGATTTTCCCACTGGGATTCCCTTAGGGTAGAGTGATGTTCCACCTCAACCGAATGTTGAATAGATGTAGGCCCTGAGGATCCAAGGAATTAGCCACTTCTTCAAGACCACTGATCGTTTAAATACCTAGTGTGAGAAAATAAATTTCGATTTTTTGTGGGATGATCTTTGTTCTATATTAAGTCTCTTTTGTTATTTGCCATCTCCCTTACCAGTCTTGGAAATGGAGCAGGACTTGGTCAGTGTTTGCAACTGAGCGTGTTTATAGTTACTTAGGATTTACTAGTTGGTAAGGAGCCCTGGTGGTGCAGTGGTTAAAGTGATCAGCTGCTAACTGAAAGGTCAGCAGTTTGAAAACACCAGCGGCTCCAAGGGAGAAAGACGTTGCAGTCAGCTTCCATAGAGGTTTACAGCCTTGGAAACTCTATGGGGCCGCTTTGAGTCAGAGTTGACTCGATGGCAGAGGGTTTTTTTTTTTGTTGTTGTTTATGACAAGTTATTTTTTAATTGTCATGCTAAAAACCTGTTGCCCTTACGTTGATTCAGGCTCATGGGACCCCAAGTGTTACAGGGTAGACTGTATTCCATAGAGTAATCTTTATGGAAGCAGATCTCTAGGCCTTTCTTCCATGTCAGCGCCGGGTGGGTTTGAACCAACAACCTTTAGATTAGTAGCCAAGTGCAAACCATTTGTGCCACCCCGGAACCTTAATCGACATACTAGAAAGCTTTAAGATTCTAGTTTTCCTTTCAAAGAGCTGCTCAGTATTTGGGCACTTGAGTATCTTGGGATTTGATAATGCTATTCCTTCCTTGCTTAGGGCAGCTATTACTTTTTATAAATAATATTTCATTGAGTTTTTGGTGAAAGTTTACACAGCAAGTTAGGTTCTCATTTGACAATTTCCGCACAAATTGTTCGGTGACATTTGTTGCATTTATCACAATGTGTCAACATTTCTTTACTTGTTTCTGGTTGTTCCCTTTCCAGTACTCTAGTTTCCCTGTCCTCTTCTCATCTTTGCTTTTGAGTCATTGTTGACCTTTTGGGCTCTTACTGATGGTTTTTAAGTAGGGCACTGATTTTACAGGTAATAAACCTGTATTTTGTGTGCCATTCTGCTATTTCGCTAAAAGGTGATCTCAGGGGATAGGCTCTGTTCTAGGTTTAATGTGTGTCTCAGGGCAATAGTCTCAGGGAGTCCTCTGTTCTCTACTGTTCCAGTTTGTCTGGCTCCCCCCCCCCACCCCCTTGATAAGAATTTGAGTTCCGCTCCATGTTTTTCTCCCATTCTATCTGGGACCAACTATTGTGACCTTGGTTAGTGGTGGTAGCGGGGCACCATCTAGTTCTTCTGGTCTCAGAGAGTAGATGAGGTTGTGGCTTGTGTAGATTTTTTCTTCTCTGAGCTTTTGGCTACCTTCTTACTGTTTTGCTCCTGGAGAGTAGAGACCCATAGTTGTGTCATAGATGGCCACTCACAAACTTTTAAGACCCCAGACACTACTCACTTCACTAGGGTGCAGATCATGACTTTTTCTGAAGTATGTTATGCCAGTTGACTGAGTTGTCCCATGAGACTATGGTCCTAGGCTTTCAAACTCAGAAAACCAACCTTGGAAGATGTTTGGTTATGTCTAAGGGGTATCTGTATTTGTCTTCAATGAATATATGTGCCTGCACCCACATATTTGTATTTACATGTATCTATAGATACTTCTATCTAGTCTCGCCTATGTACACACCTGTGCCTGCCTGTATACCAGTTTGCCTATACTCATCCATATTGTGCTCAAACACTTGTTTTTACTTTGGTTGTGCTGTGCTAACTACATCCACATTTGGTGCCACTTTTCCCATCACCAAAAATAACAATTCTCTATGATCTAAAGCATACTTTCCCCTCCACCCCTCTTCTCCCTGGTAACCACTAATGAACATTGATCTCTGTATAAATATCTATTCTTGTCTTCTTATAGAAGAGGAATCATACAATATTTGTCCTTACATGCCTGACTGATTTCACTTAGCATTATATCCTCCAAGTCCATCCGCATCATGTTTCAGGGACTCATCATTGTTCTTTGTTGTTACGTAGTGTCGTATTCTATTGTGTGTATGTACCACAATTTGCTTATCCATTCATCCACTGATGAGTGCTTTAGTTGTTTCCATTCATTTGCTATTGTGAATAAAGCAGCAATGAACATAGATGTGCATATGTCTGTTTGGGGCATTGTTTTTAGGTCAGTAGGGTATATAGCTAGGAGTGGGATTGCTGGAGCATAGGGTAGTTCTATTTCTACTTTTTTTGAGAAAGTACCATACCATCTTCCGTAGTGGTTGTACCATTTTACGGTTCCTCCAGCAATGGATAAGGGTTCCAGTCTCCCTACATCCTCGCCGACATTTGTTGTTACCCTTTCTTTTTTTCCATCGGTGCCATTTTAGCTGGGGTAAAATGGTATCTCATTGTATTTTTGATTTATGTCTCTGTAATGGCTAATGATCTTGAACATCTTTTCATACGTTTGTTGGCTGCTTGGACGTCCTCTTTGGTGAAGGTTCTAGTCATGTCCTTTGCCCATTTTGTGATTGGGTTGTTTGTCTTTTTGTTGTTGAGTTGCAGTTTTCTATAGATTTTAGAGATTAGACCCTTATCAGATAAGTTGTTTCCAAAGATTTTTTTCTCAGTCAGTAGTTTGTCTATTTACTCTTTTGATAAAGTCTTTTGATGAGTATAAGTTTTTAACTTTTATGG
Source organism: Dugong dugon (assembly GCA_030035585.1). NCBI lineage: Eukaryota > Metazoa > Chordata > Mammalia > Sirenia > Dugongidae > Dugong > Dugong dugon. The sequence continues at coordinate 9,952,764 of CM057480.1, read as the reverse complement.
GGTCATGTTTATCTATTTTGTCTTCTATTGTGTATTTGTTGTTATGTTTGTTATCCTATTTTTACAAAATATTAGGTCCCATAGTTTTCTTCCAGCAATTTTATGGTTTTAGGTTTAACGTTTAGGTCTTTGATCCATTTTGAGTTAGTTTTTGTGTTTGGTGTGAGGTATGGGTCCTGTTTAATTTTTCTGCAGATGGCTGTCCAGTTTTGCCAGCACCATTTATTAAACAGACTGTTTCTGCTCCACTGAATGGACTTTGACCCCTTGTTGAAAATTAGTGTCCATACATGGCTGGGTTTAATTCTGGGTTCTCAATTCTGTTCCACTGGTCATTGTGTCTATCATTGAACCAGGCTGTTTTGATTACAGTGGCTGTCTAGTATGTTTTGATATCGGTAAGTGTCAGGCCTCCTGCTTTGTTCTTTTTCTTCAATATTGCTTTGGCTATTTAGAGTTTCTTTCCTCTCCAAATGAAGTTGGTCATTAGTTTTTTCATTTAAGTAAAGAATGTTGTTGGGATTTGTATTGGGATTGCATTTTATCTGTAGATTGCTTTAGATAGAATTGACATGTTCAGTATATTAAGTCTTACGATCCATGAGCACAGGATGTCATTCCATTTTTGTAGGTTTCTTTTAGTCTCTTGAAATAGAGTTTTATAATTTTCATTGTATGATTATTTTACGTCCCTGGTTACATTAATTGCTAGGTATTTTGTCAGTTTGGAGGCTGTCTTATTCATCTAGTGCTGCTATGATAGAAATACTACAAGTGGATGGCTTTGACAAAGAGAATTTTGTTCTCTCATAGTCTAGTAGGCTACAAGTCCAAATTCAGAGCATCATCTCCAGGGGAAGGCTTTCTCTGTCAGCTGTGGAGGAAGGTCTGTGTCATCAATCATCCCTTGGTCTAGGAGCTTTTCTACACTGGAACCTCAGGTCCAAAGGACACACTCTGCTACTGGCATTGCTTTTTTGGTGGCATGAGGTTTCCATCTCTCTTCTTGCTTTCCCTTTCATTTTACATCTTGTAAGATAAAAGGTGGTGCAGGCCACACCCCCGAGAAACTCCTTTTACATTGGATCAGGGATGTGACCTGAGCAAGGGTATTACATCTCACCCTAATCCTCTTTAACCACAGGCAGAGACTATGATTTCTGACATAGGAAAATCACAAAATGGAGGACAACCACACAATACTGGGAATCATGGCCCAGCCAAATTGATACACACATTTTGGGGGGGACATAATTCAATCCATGACAGGGGCTAATGTAAACGGTATCATTTTCTTGATTTCTTTTTCAGAGTAGTCTTTGTTAGAGTAGAGGAACCCAACTGATTTTTGTGTGTTGATCTTGTACCCTGCAAAATTGCTAAATTCTTCTGTTAGTTCTAGTGATTTTCTTGTGGACTCTTTAGGGTCTTCTATGTACAGGTTCATGTCATCTGCAAATAGAAATAGTTTTACTTCTTCCTTTCCAATGTGGATATCTTTTATTTCTCTTTCTTGTCTTAGTGTTCTGGCTAGGACTTCCAGTACAATGATGAAAAAGAGTGGTGCTAATGAGCATCCTTGTCTCGTTCCTGTTCTCAAAGGGAAGACTCTCAGCCTTTTACACTGAGTGTAGTTTTGGGCGTTGGTTTTGCATATATGCCCTTAATTGTGTGGGGAAATTTCCCTTCTATTCCTATTTTGCTGAGAGTTTTTATCATGAAAGGGTGTTAAATTATATTGAATGCCTTTTTTACATCAATTAATATGATCATATGGTTCTTTTCTTTTATTTATGTAGTAGATTACATAGATTGATTTTCTAATGTTGAGCCACCTGTGTAACGCTGATATGAATCCCACTTGATCATGGGGAATGATTTTTTTTGATACGTTGCTGAAGTCTGTTGGTTAGAATTTTGTTGAAAATTTTTACATCTCTTTTCATAAAGGATATTTTTCTGTAATTTTCTTTTTTTCTGGTGACTTTGCCTAGTTTAGGTATCAGGGTTATGCTGGCTTCATAGAAAGAATTCAGTAGTATTCTTTCCTCTTCTATGTTTATGAAGAGATTGAGCAGGATTGGTGTCAACTCTTTTCTGAGTGTTCGGTGGAATTCTCCAGTGTAGCCGTCTGTACTTGGTTTTTGTTTTTGTTTTTTGTTTTCTTGTAGTTTTTGATGACATCTTCAATTTCTCCTTTTGTAATGGGTCTGTTTAAAATTTCTACTTTTGTTTGTGTTTGAGTAGGTAGTGTGTTTCTAAGAATTTGTCCATTTCATCTAGGTTTTCAAATTTCTTGGAGTACAATTTTTCTTAGTAATCAATTATGACTCTCTTTATCTGTGTTGGATCAGTTTTAATGTCACTTTTCATTTCTTAATTTGGTTATTTGTCTCTTCTAGTTTTTTTTTTTTTCTTTTGTTAACCTAGCCAGTGGTTTGTCTATTTTATTAATCGTTTTAAAGAACCAGCTTCTGCTTTTGTTGATTCTTTCTATTATTTTTCTATTTCATTTATTTCTGCCCTGATATTTATTATTTCCTTTTTTCTGGTATTTTTTGACTTCTTTTGCTCTTCCTTTTCTATTTGTTCAAGTTGTCGGTTTAAGTTAATGATTTTGGCTCTTTCTTGTTTTTTAATGTAGTTATCTAGTGCTACAAATGTCCAAGTACTGCTTTTGCTGTGTCCCAAAGGCTTTGATATATTGTGTTTTCATTTTCATTTGATTATAGGATTGTTTTTTAATTTCACTTTTGAGCTCTTCTCTAAATCATGAGTTTTTTGAGTAGCGCATTATTTAGTTTCCATGTATTTTTTTTTTCTTCTTATTTTTCATGTTGTTGATTTCTAGCTTCATACTGTTATGGTCAGAGAAGATGCTTTGTATGATTTCAGTCTTTTAAAATTTGTTGCCACTTGTTTTGTGTTCTAGTGTATGGCCTATTCTGGAAAATGATCCATGTGCACTAGAGAAGAATGTATACTGTTCTGAGGGTGGGTGGAGTGTTCTGTGTATGTCCATTAGGTCCAGATGATATATAGTTTTATTTAAGTTCTCAGTGTCCTTAGTGATCTTATTTTTAGATGTTCTGTCTCTAATTGAAAGTAGTGTATTGAAGTCCCCTACTATTATTGTGAGGTTGTCTATTTCTCCTTTAATTTGAGTCAGTATTTGTTTCATGTATTTTGGGGCATTGCTGTTAGGTGTGTAGATATTTATAATGGTTGTCTTCTTGCTGGATTGACCCTTTTATATATAATCTCCTTTATCTTTTCTAATAGATTTTGATTTAAAGTCTGTTTATCTGATATCGGTATGGCCTGCCCTGCTCTTTTTTTATTTGCTGGTTGCATGGAATATTTTTCTCCAGCCTTTTATTTTCAGTCTGTTTGTGTCCTTATATCTAAGGTGTATTTCTTGTAGACAGCAAAAGAATCAATCACGTTTTTTTCTTTTTTATCCGTTTTGCCACTCTCTGCCTTTTGCATGGGGGTAGTTAGGCAGTTTACATTTAAGGTTATTAATGAAAATGAAGTATCTACATCGTTCATTTTGCTATTTGTTTTTTGAGTGTTTCATATCTTCTTTGTTTTCTTATTCTGATTTTTCTGTTTTTGTTAGTATTTGGGCTGCTTTCTTGTGATGAGCCTTTTTGCTATCTTCCTTCTTTTCTTCTGAATGTTTCTTCTTGGTGACTTCTTAGTGGTTACCGCATATTTTACATTCCACAACTTACAATTGCAACAATGTTTAACATATGAACAACAGTTAACATACAACCTTAAGATAATAAATCTATTCCTGATATACTCCTCCCTCCCTCGTTTCTGTTGATATGTCTCCATTAACATCAATATACAACCTGTATTCAGTGTTTACTTTGTACTTATTTCTTACCAACTTTATGTTGTATTGTTTGCAGGATTTAATTATTGAGTTTATTTCTTGAAAATATCATGTATTTGGTCCTTATGATTGCCTGTGTTGTTGCATTTTTTGCATTTTGGGGGTCTTTATCCTATTTTTTGTTTATTTTATATTTTTCCCATGTATATACATATCTATAATTATTTAATGTTCTTGCCTTTCCATTTGGGATACTCCCTTGAGTAACACTTGGAGAGTTGGTCTGGTAGTGATAAATTCCCAGTTTCTACTCGTTTGGGAGTCTTGATTCCCCCCTCATTTTTGAATGACATCTTTCCTGAGTAAAGAATTCTTGGTTGGCAATTGTTTTCATTCAGTATTCTATATAAGTCACTCCACTGTCTTCTAGAGTTTCTGGGGAGAAATCCACTTTGATTATTTTGAAAGCCCCTTGGTTTGTTGTATTGCATTTTCCTCTTGCTGCTTTCAGAATTCTTTCCTTGTTTTTGTTTTTCAAGAATTTTATTAGGATGTGGCATGCAGTTGATCTTTTTGTGTCTTTTCTAATTGGGGTTTGTGAAGCTTCCTGTATTTGCAGGCTTGGTTCTCTGTTCAGATCTGGGAAATTCTCTATGATTATCTCTTGGAAAATTGTTTCTATGCCTTTACTGTTGTAATTGTGCTCTGGGATTCCAATAATTCTAATGTTAGATTTCTTAACTGAATCTCCTTTTTCCTTTTGGGTTTCTTCACTTTTCTTTGTTCTTTTATTTTTCTGGAGACTTGTTAAGTTGTTATTTTGTCTTCTAGTTCATTTCTTTTATCTTCTGTCTGTTGAACTCTATTGTTGAGTGTTTCTCTTGCTTTTACTAATTCAGTTGCTTTATGCTTTAGTTCCAGTAGTTCTCTTTGTTTTTTGTTTGATGTTTTCAGTTTTTTTGTTGAGTCCCTCATTTTGTTCCTCCATTCGTTTCCAGATCTCCATTAGTCTGTTTTCTGTGTTCTTTTCACTTTCTTTAAATCTACTTAGCACCATAGTCTAAAAATTATCAATTCTTTGCATTAGCCTGACCTGCATAGGAGAAATTTCCTCTTCTTCATGTTTTGCTTTTGATTGGTCCTTCTTCTCTTGTGATTTTGTGTGTTTTACTATTTTTTGTTGAACTTGGGCCATTTTGTTATCTTTTTGTTGTTGTTGTTACTTTAAATTTTGCATTCTAGTTTTTGTGGGAAAATTTTATGATTGGGCACCCTGGTGGCACAGCAGCCAAGCTCCTGGCTGCCAAGTGAAAGGCCAGGGCCCCCATCCACCAGCCGCTCCAGGGGAGAAAGATGTGGCAGTCTGCCTCCACAAAGACTCATAGCCCTGGGAACCCCATGGTTCAGCTCCATCCAGCCCCACAGGTTCACTACCAGTCAGAATCCATCTGGCTGCATTGGGCTTTATACCTTCTCCTGAGAACCACTAGAGGGCACTCTTATCCTTAGGTCTTTTTCAGTGCTGATTCAGGAGTTCTGGATTCTTGATCTCTGGAATTCCATTCACATGTGCAGGAAGGGGGGCATTTAGCTTGTCAGGGGCTCTGAAGTATGTGGTGGGGCTCACTTTTCCTGAGGTGAAGGTTAGGTGCTCTCTATATCTTTCCCTCATGAGCACCCCTTCACAGGCTCTCCCGTGGTGTCCTGCTGTTGGCAAGAAGCTAGCTATTTTCCTCTGTGTCACTGTTTGAAGTATTCCCTTCACCCTGCCACCCTTACAGTTCCCCCAGTCCTTGTGCCCATCCATCTTCGGCATCAGCGAGATTCAACAGCAATCTCTCGCAGTGTCATGGTCTCCCTTCACTCCCTCCCAATTGTGCAGTCCATGACTCCCATGGCCAATCTGTGCCACCTTAAAAAATTGGGCTATATCTTCCTCAGATTAGCTCCCTTTCTGTGTTCTCTGTTTGGGGTGTTGCTCAGCCTTGTCTCAAGAGACTGCAATGAGTAAGTGCTCATGATGTTAGTAGGTAGATTCTCCCACCTTCTGTGCTGTCCCTGCTACTCCTCTCCCCCACTTCTGTACTCACCCCGACTCTCCAGTACCTCAAGCTGCCATCCAGAGTTCTGAAATCTCAGTCTGCACTTGCCTTTATTTGTTGTTCGGTGGGTTAGTTGCTGGGGGAGTAAATGGGAGCATCCACTCACTTTGCCATCTTCCTCTGCCTCCTCAGTGCAGCTAGTGCTTTTGATGATAATTACAAAAAGGATTTTGTTGTGACTTTGAAAATGTGCAGTGTTGTAAATAGCATTTTGGTATCCAAAAGCCAGTGGAAATGACTAAATGGATCTTTGTGACATTTTGAAGACATTAAAAGGTAACTTCTCTAAGATGAGATTTAGGAATGTATAAAACTTAATACGCAAAGAATAGATCTCTAGGTGCCTTCTTTCCAGCGTTCAATTTGAGAGTTTTTCTTTCGACATTAGAAGAAAAAGGTCCTGCATAGTTTCTTCTCTGCTGTTTTTTTGATTTTCTTCTGAATAACTGGCACAACTACATGTTTTTACTTTTGTTCCAGTGAGGTTTATTGTGTGCTAAAGGCAGTTTTATAAAGATCTCCAAGCAAATTGACTACTATATTTCTATAAATCATACTTGAGAATGTTCTGTGGAAATAAGTTCAAGGTTTTCTCAATACTCAACCTACCGAGTCATGATCTCTGCCTCTGCTTCTGTTTCCAAGTATGTAGTACCCACTTATCCCTAACCACTTTTATTCCCATATATCAACAATACTCAGGAAATGAATTGAGATTTTTGAATAGCTATCTGAAAATTTGGTTATTCATATAGAAGGAATGAATGTCTCAGCTTTCTGCTTGATTCTTGTGGTCAAATTTAGAAATACAACTTGATTCTAATTCCCTACTTATCCTACTAATAATCTTCTCAAGAGTTATTTGTTCTAGGGGGAAAAATGCAGCTGGACAATAGCAGGAAAATAAATTGAGTAGGTATATGGCATTACATCTTCATATATCCTCTAGGGGTTGGATAGTCATATTTATGTAGTTCATCTGATTTAAACTGTATAATCTGCCATACATTTTTTATTAAGGATCCTTGTGCAGCAAGAGCATCAGGAGATGAGAGAAGGGTTGTGGCGTATCAAATTATTCTGGCATAATGTTACTGTTTCCCTCTCAGTGTCTTGTATTTTGAAGTCTAGAATCAAAGTTAGTGTTAAATGCAAGCCTACTACCATTATGAGCATCTAGATACCATCTTGCTATTTGTGCTCAATCTTGTAACACACCAAAGGGTTTCTTTTTGCTTCCAGATGGTACATTCTTGGGCAGTTGCTGGTTTGGCCAGTGGCAGAAACCTAGTTCTACCCTGAAAACTGCCTTGAGCCATAGGTACAGATCCAAGGTTCACATAAACGACAATTCTTTATTTGCCTGGATTCTCAGAAGCAGAGTGAGAGAGATGAATTCCCAGATAAGTACCTGAAATCCCTGCCATGTTGCTCTAATCCAATAAAAGTCCTGGCTGATTTCCTGGCTGGATTAAGACTGGCCTGACTCCCATTCCATATTTTATCTGCTGAATAGTGATAGTGTTGAGTGTGCAAAAGCTCATTTAAATAACCCCAGTCAAAAATTTATTTTGTATATCGATCATTGACTGGGGTTATTTGAATGGAAATGGAAATAACCTGCAAAAGTCTGAAGCTGTGTAAGACAGAAACCTGTCAGAGAAGGAAGACTCAAATATTTTCCACTAAAACAAGTGACAGAGAAGTGGTAAGACTGCACCCTGTCAGAGGTGGAAAACTTGGGAGACCCAGAAAAACAAGGCAGTCCAATCAAGTTCTGGCTCTCATAGGTTTCACTGTATATATATATATAAAGTCATTTGGTACAATGGAGACTAGTAATCTGCTAATATATCATGAATAAATTTCATAGCAGTCTCTTAACACCTGTAGTACTAATTGTTGCCTCTGGCCAAGAAAGATGTTTATATCAGCAGAATAACTAAAACTACATTATCTAATAGGTATTTATTGATCACCAGCAGTTTTTCAGCATTGTGTTAGGTAGGCATTGTGGGAAAATGCTATATTCTTTTCTTGATGCTGCTGTTCCTTGAGGTGGCTTATTACTACTTGACATTTGGGTGGTATAGCATTTTTCCCATTATTAGAATTATTTTAATATGTATAAACATGCAATTTCCCAGTAATACGGGCACGTTTTTCATCTAAAAGAGAGGTATGGACCTATTTTCATAAGTCAAGTATACCTTTTTCACCTACAATTTAGTAACTTAGCAAACTCTGTTGGTTCCTCAGTCATGTCTCCTTGTCTTTATCTCTGTACCAAATGCTACTTGCTGCAAACACCTGGAACTCTCTACCTGCATGCTGTTTTCTAGAAGTGGCAGCTCTCAATCAGTAACAAATGTGGGGTAAGTAAAGAAATACCGCAGCCTCCTCACCCCTTTTTTGGATAAATCTGAGGCAAGTGTCTTACACCGTCTCTCAGAAGTCCCCAGCAGGATTGAGCTCTAATTTCCCATAATGGTAACTCACTTGATAATGGCTTTAACTGGCTTCCTCCGCTTCCCTGACTAACTCTCCCTACCCTCCCCCCCAGTTATTTCCTGAGATCACCCCCTCAAATAAACTGCTTGTACTTGAATCCTTGCCTCAGATTTTATTTCTGGGGCAACCCTAACTAAGATAATAACCTTTTGTAATAACCCCTATTCATTTAGGTTAGAAAAATTGAGATTCTTCCAAGACACCACCCTTTCCTTCCCCATGCTCAGTATTCAGCTGGTCACCAACACTCACCCACTGAGCTCCACCTTTCTGTAGTATACTAGTTCTGGCCTTCTTCGACTCATGTCTGGACTGAGGCAGCAGTTTTCTAGCCATCATTTCTACTTCTGGCTTCTGTACCTTTCAGGCAACCCTGTAAGTCACCGTCAGCCAAGTTTTACTAATCAACTACTCATTCCATGTTGGTACCATTTCAGACTCTTCAGAGGTTCCTACATTCACTACCTTGGTGAATGTATCATCTGGTATAGGGTTTCCAATGCTACCCAGGACTCCTTTGTATGTCTACTAGACATCTCAGATTCAAAATATAAAAGCTGAACTCCTGATCATTACGCCCTGGTAGTATAGTGGTTAAAGAACTCAGATTGCTAACCAAAAGGTCAGTAGTTCAAACCCACCAGCTGCTCCATGGGAGTAAAGACCTGGCAACCTGCTCCTGCAAAGATTACAGCCTAGGAAACCCTACGGGGCAGTTCTATTCTGTCCTATAGGGTCACTATGAGTCAAAATTGACTCAATGACACGCAACAACAGTGGGTTTCTGGTTGTTGGGTAGAGCATTAGAAGCAAAGATATTTTGTGTGACCATTCGTGTTGGAACTACTGAAAAATGGATTATCTCCAGTGTAAGTGTAGTTGTTTCTGTCTTTTTTGCCGTGGGATGCAGTTTTCTGCATAGGTATATGGAGCCCCATTTTTATTAGTTTGTTCGTTTTTTGTTTTTTTTCTTTCTTTAATGAGTAAAGTAACAGACTGAACCAAGAATAAAGGATTTATCAGTATACAAATAACAGGCAACTGTTTACCTAAGTTATATAAAGTAGCAAATGGGTCATTTCAAGGAAGCATGAGGTGATATATTTCATATATGCATTAAAAGTAACTATTCTTAATTTCAGTTCCAGGTTATTAGTGTATGGAAGCTATTAATGAGGTCGGAGAGAATTTCTCGCATAGGAACATCCTGGCCTTTCATTTACAATGATGCCACTCAAAGTTTGCTTCAGCAGGAAGCAGCACTTTTGATTATTTTTGTTGTCACTCGTTTGTGGGTTTATTTCTACTTAATTTGCTGATCCGAAGAGACGCCAGATTGGCATCCCTGGGGACTGCAGTTTCCTGTTGGTGTCTGTGCAAATGAAGGCAGCAAGCAGGAGCTCAGTGTCTGCTGGAGTTCTGGGGATATTAGGTTTTCAGAGGCAGAACTTGAAAACTTGGTTGATATCTTCTTGCCTCCTCCCCTACAGCTCACCTTCCCTTGAAACACAGCAGCAGTCTAGTTCATTTGGTTAAGGTTGGTTTAGGAGAAACTAAAGGATTCGTTATTATTATGCCTTTCTCAAATATAACCTTTTCAGAACCCCAAATCTTTGTTAGAACGCATTGGTTCTGAAATCGCCTGGTGATAAGAGATACCTGCTTATTAAAAATGTAGATTCCAAGAACCTTCCCTTGGAGGTTTTGCTCATTAGGGCCTGGTGAAACTGAAGGTTCTGTGTTTGTAACAAGCATCTCAGATGGTTTTTATCATCAGGCAAATTTAAGAAGTGCTCTCCTTGCGTGAAAGGTCAGCGTGATGGATCTTGGACTAAAGTACCAAGTTTAGTATTATATTTGGAAGTCCCTCATTTCCTCATTATGGAGTATTTATTACCAGGATACACTTGTGAAGCCTTTAGTACCCATAACAACAGAGGCACTGGAGTAGACCATTTCTCTCTTCATAAAATAAGAGTAATAGCTTTTAGAGCAATAAAGAAACATGCCAAAAACAACATTCAAGCTCTACCAGTATTTAAAGGCCCTGAAGAAGCCTCTGATTGTACCTAGATGCCACCTTCTTTGTGCTTTGCCACAAGGAAAAGAAAGACTGTTCAGTTTTTCTTGAACTTCCATACCATTTGGAGGAATTGTGCATTGTGAAAGGATACCTTTGCTTCTAGAACTAGGTTTATTTTAATAGGAAACGTAGGTTAAGGCACATCTGTGGGTTAAGCAGTGTTGGAATGTATTCTTAGAAAGCACAGGCAAAAACAATACCTAGGAAAATAAAGAAGCCACCCACCCTCCACACACACATACCCACTAAACAAAGAAGATACCAGAGCCTAAAAACCAATTTGTTTGTTTGTGAACAATATGCTGATGAGTTTCAGAGTAGTGAGTTTCTGTGTATTGTAACTATTTAGAAAAACATGCCAGGACAGGATGCATTAGGCACATGATACTTCTGGAGTAAGAACATGTATTAAAAGCCAATCCAAGTCAACAATAGATTATGAGCCTGTATTATGGTGGGTGGTGGATATATATTTAAAATCATCCATCTACTAAGGCTATACCTTATAACTTTTGATACTCTGCTATTATCCTGAGAATTCCATTTAATCTACCTGGATCATGTGGTTTATAAGATTTTCCCTCACAGTTGCAAAATTACTTGGTAGTTTGTCTGTCACCATCTTCTGTTAACCCAACACAGCTCAGAAGCTGTTCATGGGGTCTTATAGCCACTAGTGAAGTATAACTCCGTGTTCTTGCCTCATCCTGGAACTAATAAAAGATAGTATCCATCATGAAATATTCAGTTGCCTTTTAAGTGAATGATTTGTGAAGCATTTGAAGTTTGCAAAGATCTGTAAGGAGGAGACAGGCGAACACATTCCGTTGTTTTTCGTACACTAAAATATCGTCATCGGCATTTCTTGACTTGAATTACAGCAGGAACAGTTGCAAAATGTGCTGTTATTTAGACATTACCAAATTAGGTCCATTGTGAGTGCTACACTTTTTGGTTGTTTGTGTCTCACGTTGCAAATTAGCCCAAAGTTGTTCACCAGACATTACTTCAAACTTAGAAAATTTCTTAAGGTATAACATTGTAAAATAAGACCGAAGTTTTTATTTAAAAATTTGAAAAATATGTTGATATAAGGAGCTTTGGTGTTGCAATGATTAAATGCTCGACTGTTAGCTGAAAGTTTGACAGTTCGAACCTACCCAGCGGCTCCATGGGAGAAAGACGTGGTGATCTGCTCCTGTAAAAATTGCAGTCTAGAAAACCTTATGGGGAAATTCTGCTCTGTTACATGGGGTCACGATGAGTTGAAATAGACTTGACAGCACCTAACAACATGTTCATATATCTGTTATCTTCTAAAAATATGAATCAAAACAAAACCCATTCCCCTACCCGAGTTAAAGGCATTTCCTTTTCTTGTCTTTTATTATAAAATATATTTTACAAAGGTACAAAAATGTCATTATAATAAGAACAGTCCAATTGGATATTTGGGGAAAGGGGCCTCAGTGGGGCTGTTGGCATGTTTAGATTATCTACTTTGGCTGAATTTCAAAGTAATTTAATTTTTGTGCGATAGGCAGCAGAGTTAATACATCTACTTTTGCAAAAAATGATTTGGAAATCACCTTCATACCCAAGAGAAAGGAAATGATCATGTACAGGAAAGATAATTTAGAGGCACTGATTAAAATATACAGATTCCTAAGTCCTATCACAAACACACCAAATCAAAATATTCAAGGAGAAGAGTCTGGAAGTTGTATTTTTAATGAACATCTCTGATGATTCTTATCATTCTGCAAACTTTGGAAAAATCACATTATTCCATCTGTAAGGCAGAATTTTAATTGACCATTATATTCTACTTTCAAAGAGTTTGTTCTAAGATGAAGAAAATTCACAAAAAAATTAATGGCAACTAAAAAATAATATTAAACTATACGTATAGTATGATCACAGTGAAGCGCAGAGTAAAAAATGTGGCATTGTAGAATTTGGCCTCGAAAGTCCTCTCTTTTTTTTTTTTTTTTAGGAAAATATCTGGATGAGAATGGAGAAGCCCAGTGTAGGTCTGAGAAAAGGGCTGATATAAAACAAAGAATAGCTGAAAGGATTGCAAGAAAGTGGCAGAAATTTTTAGTTCCCTGGGGCATCCTGGCTTGTGATGAGGACAGATATGTTTAGAAGGAAAAGAGAGGGAAACTGAGCAAGAAATTAAAGCCTGAGGAGAAAGATGAGAAGGTATTGACTGGGATAATCCAGGTAGTGGGCATAACCAAGAGATATGCAGTCAGAGGTGGCCAATATTAAGAGGTAAATATTTGCTATGCAGTGCTGTCTTGAGCTCTGATATAATCCTCTCTGCTGCCTAACCTTCAGTAAGCATGCCCTTGGAGGATTTAAGAGAAAAGCAGAGTTTTGAACGATTTTGAACCAATTCGGTCATGACTGATGAAGTAAAACCAGAACAGACCCAAATTTTTTTAAATTGGCTGATGTGGAACCATAACCAGAACAGGAAAAATTACAGGTCGAAGCCCTGGAATGGGAGACTTGAAAGAGGCGTAGTGAGCCCTTTCAGGACCCTGATGCATGAGATTGGATTATTCCCAGGATCTAGGAGAGCCACATCAAATCCACATAGTCGGCTGCTACCTTTGAGCAGGGCACCACTGTTTCCGACTCTGCACAAAATCCAAAGGACAGGAGGTTTGGTTGCTATGCAGTGCGTATGCTGCCCTTGTTTTCTAAGAGGGAGATTAAGTTTCTAGCAGGGCTTCGACCCATAATTTTTCCCATTCCAGTTATGGTTCCAGTTCACGCAAATTTTAAAAATTCAGATCTGTTCCAGATTTGCTTCCTTGGCCATGACTGAACCAGGAAGAAACAATTTCAAGCCCTGGAGAAAAGGCTCTGCTGCATTCCATGCATGTGTTGATGCAAGACAGAGGGCAGGGAACACTGCAAATCAGACACTTGATCAAATGCAAATTGTAGCCATATTAATTATTTCCCCAAATATATTAAGGGTGACTCCAGAAATCTGGAAAATCTGGATAGTTCCATGCAATTCACACTTTGGTTATAAATACATACACACACATGCAAACAACCACACACACACACAAGAGCGGAAAGAACAAACAGCAAAAGGTAGAAGGATTATCTCTGGATGTTGAGATTAATAGTGATTCATATCTTGCCTCGTTACTTTCCACTGTTGAAAATATATTACCTATATAACGAAGGGGAAAAACATTATCAAACTTTTGGGGAAAAAAGATCATGTTCAGGTGTTTTTTAACAAAAAGAAATTCAAATCTGATAATTTCATGAGGGGATAAGCCAAGTCTAATATTCAATTCAAAATCTTACAGTACTGAGAGCCATACCATGCTAAGATTTTAGAATGGCATTGATTAGTCATCTAGTGTAAACAAAACAAAATCCCTGGGTTTTCAAAGGCTGATGAGCTACACAAAGTAACTTATACCCGGCTATTGGATCATGCATAGATTCCACTGGTTCAAAGTAGGCAAAAACATTTTAATGATTTTACATTCATCTGTGCAATTCCTTTTGCTATCAATCATACAGTGACTTGGTTCCTTCCCCTTATTTTACAGATAACTTTTCCCCTATTTAATACTTATGAGACAGAATTGTATATAGTCCATAAGCATTCAGTTTCTACTGTCACCCACCTCTACCCCTTACTCCTGGGTGACATCGGCTAAGTTACTTATGCCTCTCCAGCTGTGTTTCTCCATCTGTAAATGGGAAAATGATGCTTCTTACTTCATAGGGCTTTTGTGAGGATTATATGAGTTGATGTACTTCTAGCATAGTCCTTGGACAATTATGTAAAATAAATCATCTATGATTAGTATTTGTTCTTAATAGAAAGTTTAGAAAATAAAAAAGCAACAAGAAAGAAATAAAAATAATCTATATCTCACCCTCAATGTAAGCAGGAGTATCATTTTGATATCCTTAATCTTCTTTCTTTGTTTAAATACAAAAAGGGATCCTCTCATACATATTATAATCTTCTTTTTGAACTTTATATAAACTAAATCATTTTCTCTGTTATTATACATTCTTCTAAATTATCATTCTTGGTAGCCACATGCTTTTCCATTTGTAAGGAGGTGCCATACTTTATTTAAACAATATTATATTGTTGAACATAAAGGTGATTTCTGAATCACTGATATTTTAAAAAGGCTATACTGACTATCCTTATAACTGAATATTTGTGCATATCCGTGGTTATTACCTTAGAATCAGTTGCTAGAATTGGAATTACTGGACCAAAGGGTATATTTTCAATATTTATTTCACATATTTTTCATATGTATTGCTAAAATGCCTTCCGGAAAGCTTGTACCAATTTCCACTTCTACCAACAGTACATAAAATACTCTTTAAATAATAAGAAACTCTTTGCTTCTGTTTGCCCCCTGCAAAAAAAAAAAAAAAAAAATGGCAATTACCTTTAATTTTTTAGCTTACTGTATTGAGACCAATCCTTCAGTATGGATTATACCTCAACATAAAGAAAACAAAAATCCTTACAACTGGACATAAGCAACATCATGGTGAACAGGGAAAATATTGAAGTTGTCAAAGATTTCATTTTACTTGGATCTACAGTCAACACCCATGGAAGTAGCAGTGAAGAAATCAAACAACATGTTGCATTGAGCAAATCTGCTGCAAAAGACCTCTTGAAAGTGTTAAAAAGCAAAGATGTCACTTTGAGGATTAAGGTGCACCTGACCCAAGCCATGATATTTTCAATAGCCTCATATGCATGTGAAAGCTGGACAATGAATAAGGAAGACCGAAGAAGAATTGATGCATTTGAATTACGGTGTTGGTGAAGGATATTGAATATGCCATGGACTTCCAGAAGAACGAACAAATCTGTCTTGGAGGAAGTACAGCCAGGATGCACCTTAGAAGTGAGGATGGCTAGACTTTGTCTCATGTACTTTAGACATGTTATCAGGAGGGACCAGTCCCTGGAGAAGGACATCATGCTTGGTAAAGTAGAGGGTCAGGGAAAAAGAGGAAGACCCTCAACGGGATGGACTGACACAGTGGCCACAACAATGGGTTTAAATATAGCAAAGATTGTGAGGATGGCTGAGGCCAGGCAGCATTTCATTCTGTGGAACCGACTCAACGGCACCTAGCGACAAATAACATTGAGACTAGGATTTTCTTGTCATCTTTTTCTGTTGTATATTACATGAACATTTGGATCTTTTAAAGAATACTTCATTGCTTCTAAAATTGCCACATTTGCTCAACATTTGTTGAGTGGCTACTGAGGGCAAGCACTTTGCTTTGGGTGAAGGGTACAAAGACTCTAACGCTAATGTTAAAGCGGGTGGTTTCATCCTTCCGGAAAAGGCCAAGTGAACTTTGCATAATTCCCTTGGGGATCTCAGAGATGTATACTAATCACTAAAGGGTAAGGAATCCCTCCTGAGGTCCATTGAGAGAAAAGAAATTTCCAAGTAGAGCCTTCTTCCCCCAAGTGAAAGGGAACCAAGAAATGGAATTTTGACAAGTGCCACACAAAGGGGACTGATATTTCCGAGCATTTTACAGGGAGATTAAGAACTCCAGTTTCGGTTATTAAAAAATAACTGCTTTCATTTATGGAACATGCCTATCATGACATATCAGCTCATGGCTGATGTTTTACTACTGTCTGTAATCTGAACGTATATTGGCGTAGGTATGCCAATGAAGCAGATCCTGATTCCCTGTGAAGCTAACTAACTTGCCTAAGAGTGTCCACTTATAAGTGGAGATGCTGGGAGGGATTCATCATCAGATCTGACATCAAGCCCTCCCTCCACTCTTTTACACCCGGGCTTGTCTACTTCCAGTCTTTGTTAACCTTTGTGATGTTTGGGCATATCTGCATGCTACTTTTCCTTAAATTGATTTCCCTTGTTTTTAAGTTTATTTTAACAGGAAACTTTGTATCTCCACAATAAAAGGAAAATCGGTAATATTTGCAACATATAAATAGAATAAATAAAAATATATGCTTCTGTGTGTATCACCTCAAATCATTTTATCCTTCTGCACTCTCCTCCAGTCTCCTTCCAGAGGTCAGAGGATAACATGTGGGGAAACAGCCCCCTACTCTGCTTCTGTAAGAGGGAAAAAAACAAAACACAGTTACTAGGGACGGCAGAATAAGATTATGGGAATCTTGCAAGAACATGGGTCCTTTGTACCTTTCTCTTGTTGGTTTCTTTGTTCTCCTTCTCTTCTGTATGGTTCCCAGGAGTACTGAGGAGACAGTTTTTACGGTGTGAAGAGTACTTGTGCATGTCTTGGGGGAGAAACAGAAGAGCTCTTCAGGGTCAGCTAATGCTCAGAGAAAGAGCACACGCCTATCTTGTTTAACTTGATTTGAGCTGCAAGGGGCTAAAGAGTCGGAGCATTAAAACAAAACCGACTGCTTTATTCTCAGGGTACTTCAAGGCTTCCTTTCCATCAATAGATCCCAGAGAGATGGCTAGTCAAGCCTGGTGATTTCCATTTACCAACACAAATTAAGCATGTCTGGCCAGGCTTTGTCTAGTAGTGTTTTTCTAATCAAATATAATGCCAGTTTGAATAAACACTTAAGTCCATTGAACATTTTTCATGTTTTATAATGGAGGAAAAAAGGCAGTTTGTTTCTTTGAACACTTTAAAAAAAAAAAAAAAAGAGTACTTTTCTCACTGTGTCAGTCTTTGTTATTGTGGGACACCACAGTTATCTGAAGAGAACCAGCCAGATTTAATCTGACAGCCACAGTCAGTGAAGGGTGCTACCAATCTAATTATCCAGTAATCTAGTCAGAATGGGAGTACTGTAATTCTAGGCCCTTCTCGGGGAGCTAATCACATTGCCTGTGCATTAGCAGGCACACATGGGGAGCTTTTAGGAAGGAGGCTTTTGGCCTGCGTGGGCTTTGTGGGCCTTGAAGCCGTGTCATTTCTTTGTTGACTTCTCCCAAAGTGAGTTCTTCAGGTTTTCTTTTTTTTGTCTTTTCTACTCTTCGCCTTCATTGCTGAGGTCATCTTAGTTCAGCTTCAGCTTCTAAGTTTGACAAGCTTCTGACCTTCCTTTCAGAACACAGCCAAAGAGGGCGAGTGAATTCTTGGCTCCTTCTGCTTATTTTCTCATGCAGGGACAAATGAAGGAGTGCAAAGCGATCTGCAGGCAGAAAGAAAGGAAAAAGAGAAATGAGGAAGTTATTTTCTTTAAGGAAATCACTGTTGTTTGTGAACGGTTTTGCATGTCATTTCTCTATCGATGGGGCAATTTTAGAGAGATGATTTATAGAGAAAAGGCAAGAGAAAAGAGACAGTTAACAGATATTTAGTCTGTCGGTGTCTGAATGTCAAGCTCTAGGCAGTATCGATCATGTCTCATTTCTGTAATCACAATTTTAATATGAAAGTGTGAGAATTGACAAAAACGGGGATGGGGGGAGTACAGCCAGCAAGCTGAGAACTTGTGCTACTAGGTTAATTAATACCCTGCCATTTTCTTTCTCTGTAAACCTCCATTTAGGATAATTTTATATTATTCCTGTAAAGCGGAATGGTTTTCAGGTGCATTGGTTTCTGACACGCCAACGTTAAGGTGTCTCTGAAAAACCATTATACCAGCAGTGGGTCTCTTTTCTCTACTCTGTATTTTGAGCATTTCTCCAACTTGTCATAATCACTGCTTGGTCAGTCTGAATCTAAACATTTCAGTCTAGCAGGGGGCAATTCCAGACCCTAATGGGTTTATAATGTAGTAGTTTCTCCTCAAGTTATCTGTGGTAAATGGGCTTCCCAAATAGCCTCTAGCAAGCATAACACGTTAGGTGCACCATCATAAAAAAAAGAACATGTTTGAAATGCTTTTTTCAATTGTGGTGGCGTGATTTGGAAGAAGTTTCAGCCACACTTTGCACCCTCTCAACTGAAATTATTTGTGGGCTTACAAATGGCTTTACTCCTGAAACCATGGGAGGTATACACACCTAGAGGCTAAATTGTTTGGGTGTGCCTCTAAGCACACACAGTGACTGTTGGTGAATCGTAAGTGTATTTGAATCGGGAGTCTGAAGTGACTTGGCTGGTGTGTCTCCGATAGAACATGTAGACTGGTGTCAATGCTCATTGTTCTGCTTCTAATTATGTGGCCTCCTGATTTGTTCTAGATTCAGATTCCACAGGACTTTGTATAAGGAGTTTACTAAAAGTATAGATAAGGCCTAGTTTTGAACTGGGGATGGTGGTGATTCAACGGTAGAGTTCTCACCTTCCATGTGGGAGACCCAAGTTCTATTCCAGGCCAATGCACCTCAAGCCCAGCTACTACCCAACTGTCAGTTTTGGTTTGTGCCTTGCTATGAAGCTGAACAGGGTTCAGTAGAGCTTCTAGACTAAGACAAACTAGAAAGAAAGCCCTGGCAATCAATCCATTTCTGAAAGTCAGCCAGTGAAAACCCTTTGAAGCATAATGGTCCAATCCACAACCAATCATAGGGATTGGTGTAGGACCAGGCAGCATTTCATTCCACTGCACATGGGGTCACCATGAGCCTGGGGTCAACCGGACAGCAGCTAACAACAAGCACTGAATTATTGTCCAATGTAATATTATAGAAATTTTGTGTCTTATGGCAGTCATTATCAGTTTGACTCTCAAGATAAGAGTAATTAATCTCAGCTATTTTTATCCATGCTTCCGTGAGCCTGAATGTGTATTTCAGTCCAGATGAAATGTATTCTCTAGGTCACTAATTGAAATGTTTCCTGGATAAAATTATATTTAAACATGTCAATATTACATCACTTCATATAGCATCTTTCATCTGGGAATATGAAAGCATTCATAGGAAATTAATACCAAGATGGTTGATCCCTACAGAAATGTTGCTTAACCACAGCTCACTTCTTGTTGAATCAAAATGAGAAAAAAAATATGTTATGGCAATGACTTGTAATGATTCCAGCATCTCTTAGTATGTAATTGGCACAAATGAAAAGAACATCAGTTCTTACATCTCTCAAGGCTATTTCTCAGTACAAGTTAAAATGATTCAGGGATGAGAGGGATGCACAAAAGAGGCTGCATATTAAGAGCTTATCTGAGCAATAGAACCTCTAGGTATTTACAAATACGGCACGCTTTTCTCTGCTTTAAACCCTAGATCTTGAATTACTCAAGTGATTGTGATCTGTAAATATACATTGTTGATTCTCTGTTCAAATTAATATCTGCTGAATGAGTTGGGCTCTGTAAAAGTTCAGCTTTGTGTCTTATTCATTCTCTGCCAGGGTGTCTGGTGCTGTCCAAGAAATGTCCCAGGACAAAAGGGTCTTTGTACAAAGAACAATAATAAATTTCATTATTGCCATATATGAGTTCCCAGCCTG
The DNA here is from genome assembly GCA_030035585.1 of Dugong dugon. Classification (NCBI taxonomy): domain Eukaryota; kingdom Metazoa; phylum Chordata; class Mammalia; order Sirenia; family Dugongidae; genus Dugong; species Dugong dugon. Next base: position 9,932,801 of record CM057480.1, on the reverse strand, counting down.
CCTTCAATCAAGTTAGTTTCAGTACAGAGGGTGCAGTCGACTTTGGACTTCGGTTAAATCATGATGAGGCAACAATTTCAAGTTTCGATCTAATGAATAAGGGACCTTCCATTTCTGTGTGGTTTTTAATCTTGTTTATTTCCCATCTCCTTTGATTTTTTTTTTTAAGTCAATTCATGCTATATATTTTAGTTTTGAGGCAGAGTCTACTTCAGGCTTTTGATCTTTTTCCTTTCTTAGACCAACAGAAATTTCCAAGGGGGCCTTCAGTGTTTTGCAACAAGGATGGCTATACGTCCCATATAGCATTTTCAATGTCTCTGATCATGTGAAAAGAATTGGTAGTTCAGGTGAATTACTGCTGACCATGATCTCGGATGGATTACCCAATAAGCAAGGTACACATGGTCTTACTAATCTGTAGTGCATAATTTCACCTGCTTGATGTGGTGAAACCCATGTGAAATTGTGCACTACAGATCAGTAAGTAAACACAGTTAAGCCCGTGAGTACCTTGCTTACTGTAAGCTTGTGCATACCTTGCTTACTAGTTAATCTGTGCCTGACCATGATCCCAATTCTCCTCTGTATATAATCTTTAAATTTAGATGGTCTGTGAACCTGGGCCTTTGCCATGGCCTACATTCTGGAACTCTTGCAAAGTCCAACATTACCTCTAATCTATTTAGGCAAGTCTGCTGGACATGCATTGATATTTTATATTGGCAACATACAATCCTGCTGCCCTTCAGGATGTTCCCCTAAATCTATGCTGCCTAAAATAGTAACCATTTGCCACATGTGCTTATTTAAATTGAAATTATTTTAGTTAAAGAAAACTAAATGTTCAGCCCCTTAGTCATACTAGTCACGGTTCAAGTGCCCAATAGCTACATGTACTAGTGGCTCCCAGGTTGGAGAGTACAGATATAGAGCATTCCATCATTGCAGAGAGTTCTGCTGGAAAGGACTGCCTTAAATGCTTGATAAACTCACAGAGGGTCTCCATTAACTTAGAGGTAGAGCACAGTCATGGCCACAGAAGCCCACGTTCAATACCAGAAACAGCAAAGTCAATAAAAGTAGTTGAGATTCTCGGAAGGTGCACTTGTAATTACACCTCATCATAAGTCTCTCCACAATTCAATGAAATCATTCCAATGTTGGTTTTATTAATTCTTTAAAAGGAACAGGGCAAATGGCCACTAGACAGCTCGCCTTTGCATCTCACTGCTGTCAACGGGTCGCCCAATGATTCCTACCAATATGCCCACCTTTAAATACTGGCTTATGTTTCTTAACAGTTTTTCTCTTTTCTTTTTATACAAAATTATTTCGATGCCATGCCAGCCAAGGGCCCCTAGTTCCTCCTCCTTTTTTTTTTAATCACTGTATCCTGACTACGGTGTTCTCTTCCCTTCCTTTTCTTCCCTTCCTTTCCCTCTCTTCTCTTCCTGAAATTCTGTCTTGATGTATCATTGTTGGAGGGAACAGAGAGAGGAGAGTTAAGTTTATCTTTTTTAGTAGATTCTCTGTTTTTTGTTTTTTTTAATCTCCCACATTGTATCCTGTTTGTGCTCAACTACTAACCTAAAAGTTGGCAGTTAGAACCTAGCCAGCAGCACCGTGGAAGAAAGAACTGGCGACCTGCTTCCATAAAGATTACAGCCAAGAAAACCCTATGGAGCAGTTCTACTTTGTAATACACGGGGTCACCGTGAGTTGGGATGGACTCAATGTGTTTTGGATTAAGTGGACGAGTCTTTGGGGTGTGGCAGCCATCTCGCACATTTCTCTTGCTCCTCCTGAATATGTGTGTACATGTGTAGGTGTGTCTGGTAGCACATAGCAGGCTTCTAAATAATCCTTTCTCTCTTTTCCTTTCAACTAACTGCTGGCACCTGAGTGCCCATGGAAGTTGGTGGTGCTTGCTAGGAAGTGTCCTAGCTTTCTTTGTATACTGCTGCTGCTTGTTCTTTCCACACTGGGACTCATCAAATTGTCAAAAAAAACTTGTCTATGATTCAGAGTTTCCCCATGAGACAATGCCATGGCAGAAGCCTAAATGTTCCATTATCAGGTTACAAGGTAGAGAGGAAATTTCATATCAACTGAAAATATGCTAGACTAATCCAGTGTCGAAACAAATGCACAAACTAAGGGTCATGTTGCTCCCTAGTGTTTGTAAACGCATAGAAGGTTCAAGAATTTGCAATGATCAGGCCTATATTATAGAGCTTCCAGGCTGTGTATTTCAGAGCTGGAGCTAACCTTTTCCAGAAACATGTTTAGACAACCCTGAAAGTTTAATTAAGAATTGGGGATTTCATAGCACTGTGTTATAAACATAGAATTCTTGCTGTGATTTGTTTTTTTTTAACTGACCACAAACATTTCTTTGGAAAATATAGATACCTAAAACCAAAAAAGCCAAGCCCATTGCCAGTCAATTCCGACTGATAGCAACCCTATAGGACAGAGTAGAACTGCCCATAGGTTTTCCAAGGAGTGGCTGCTGGATTTGAACTGTGGACCTATGGGTTAGCAACTGTAGCTCTTAACCACTGTGCCACCAGGGCTCCAAAATATTGACAAAGGCTATTAAATGTACTGAAAATATTTTTCAAACCTTTTGTGAATGTCCTGCTGCTTGCCTTTACGGCTTTGTCTGCTATCACTCTCCACAAGCACCCCATTTTAGCAATCTCTAACCCATGGCATGTCAGCAGAGTATGCTGTGCATGCGCTTTCTCTATGGCTGGAATGTACTCCATCCCGTCATCTAGTTTGAGAACTTGTACTCACTGTTCAACTTTGTTCAGTTGTTCCATTTATAGTGGGATGTCCCCCTAGCCCTTACCAGTTATCTGTAGCTGTGTGACAAATTACCACAAAACTTGTTGGATGTCGTTGAGTCGATTTTGACCCATAGTGACCTCGTGTGACAGAGTAGAATTGTGCTATTGGGTTTTCTAGGCTGTAATCTTTACGGGACCTGTTGTCTTTGAGTCAATTTCAACTTATAGTGACCCTGCAGGACAGAGTAGAAATGTTCCATAGGGTTTCCAAGGCTGTAATCTTTACTGAAGCAGACTGATACATCTTTCTCCCACAAAGCAGCTGGGATGTTTAAATTTCCAACCTTTCAGTTAGCAGCCAAGGGAGGTGCAGCGATTAAGTGCTCGGCTGGCAACAAAAAAGTAGGCAGTTCAAAGCCGCTAGCCACACCGCCGCAGAAAGATATGGCAGTCTGCTTCTGTGAAGATTACAGCCTTGGAAACCCTATGGGGCAGTTTTACTCTGTCTTATAGGGTCGCTATGAGTCAGAATTGACTGGATGACAACAAGTTAATCTTTATAGGAGCAGATCTTCAGGATTTTGTCCTTCAGAGCCGCTTGGTAGGTTCTAACTACCGACCTTTTGGTTAGCAGCCAAGCGCTTAACCATTGTGCTACTAGGGCTCCTACCCCAAAATTTACAGGCTTAAAACAGTATTTATTATCTCATAGTTTCTGTGAGTCAGTCATCCACGAGTGGCTTTCTTAGGTCCCCTGGCTCAGGGTCTCTCAGAAGGCTGCTTTCTGGGTGTTGGGAAGGGCTGCATGTGTGGGAGGATCTGCTTCCATGTTCACTCACATGGTTCGTGGTGGGATTTAGTTTCTTACTGGATGTTGGACTGAAAGTTCAGTTCCTTGCTGGCTGTTCGCTGCTAACCACCATCAGCCAGCTACACGGGCTTCTCTATAATGCTTCTCTCTAGGGCAGCTCATAACATGGCAACTTACTTCATCATATCAGAGCAAGCACATGGAAAAAAGCCAGAAAGAAAGAAAAAGACATAGAAAGAGAGGAAGTGTAAGAGTGAACAAACTGGATGAAAATCACTGTACTTTATAACCTAATCTTGGAAATGTTGTCCTATCACGTTTGATGTGTTCTATTGTTAGAAGCAAGTCGTTAGATCCAGCCCATACTCAAGGGGAGGAGGTTACAAAGGAATATGAATATCAGAAGGTGGAGACCTTAGGGAGCAATGTCAGAAGCTTCCTACCACGTCCCCTTGCTCATCCATGCTAGAGGTACTAAGCATCGAATCCTTATACTACCCTATTACAACACTACTCTATAGAATTAAAATTATTGATTTCCATGTCTTATCAGTTTTCAGATTCTCAGCATTGGAGTCCTTGGGTGAGACAAACCTTTAAGCGCTTGGCTACTAACCAAAAGGTTGGCAGTTTGAACCCACCAACAGGCACCTCGGATCTGCTTCTGAAAGGTCACAGTCATGAAAACCCTATGGAGCACAATTCTACTCTTAAACATACGGGGTTGCCATTAGTTGGAATTGACTTGATAGTAACTGCTTTGGTTTCGGTTTGGGTTATTCTCAGCACAGTGACTACATGGGTTGTTGTTGTTGTTAGGTACCACAGACTTGGTTCTGACTCATAGTGAACCTGCACAGAACAGAATGAAACACTGCCCAGTCCTGTGCCATCCTCACAGTCTTTGCTGTGTTTGAGCCCATTGTTGCAGCCACTGTGTCAGTCCATCCTGTTGAGCGCCTCTTTTTCACTGACCCTCTACCTTACCAAGCATGATTTACTTCTCCAGGGAATGGTCCCTTCTGATAACATGTCCTATGTACATGAGACGAAGCCCCGCCATCCTCGCTTCCAAGGAGCACTCTGGCTGTACTTCTTTCAAGACAGTGTGACATGAATGTTAGTTGTAGAACTAAATGAGTGAATCAGTCTCAATTCTCAGGATTTGCGTAAGGATTATCAAGGCCAGTTGGATCTACTTCGAGTAAAATCATACAGAGGTATTTCTACTGTAAGATATCATGAGTTCCTGAAAGACCTCACGTTCTGCAAAATCATGCACTAAAAATAATGAGGCTTATGGGAAAAAGAGGGATGTGGCAAACCATGCAAAGCCTATGGAACTCTTCAGTTATGACATTTAGAAAAATACTCGCAATCCTGATAAAAACACCAGCACAGATAAAATCCTACTGGCATTTGTGTTTGTACTCAGCACCACAGTCAATCCTTTACATCCTTAACCGACGCCTGTGCTTGCTCCTTTCAGACATAGGGGTTGGAGAGCATTTACTTCTCTTAGATGGTCTTTTCATAAGAATTAAAAAAAATAAGATCCAGTTTCTTCCTCCTTAATCTATTGCTTTAACATGGGGGAAATGTTTTTACTGCTTCTCAACCTACGCTCACAGCTCTGCCAGATGAGTCAACATAGTAGAAAGCAGACAGTTCATGAAGCTTCTAAACCACCTTGCATTAAAGGAAGGCAATTCTGTAGAACACTGAGCTTTTTTCCTAAACATCTCTAAGGTTTTTTTCTTTAATTGTAAGAAAGGTTACTTCTGGTCACTTCAAAACATTAACATGCTTGGAAGAAACTCAGAAGAACCAACAAGACTTCCATGCTAGTCTTTACATCATTCTTATTTTTCAATTGCTATTTAACATCATGGAAACACCAAATACAGGAGAACTGAAAGTCTCATTCTTCCCAATTAGGAAAATCCCCTAGAAGCAACACAACTTCGCCACCAGTGTTGAGGGTACAGAAGGTACTCTTATACCTTGTGGGCTAACTAACATGGTGACTTCGTCCTTATTCCCTACTTTAAAAGCAGTTTAATTTTCAGTTAACATAATTTCTTTGGTGCAAGCCTCTCCAAATCTGTTACTCTTTGTTTCACGGTCTTCTTTCTTTATAACTATATGTCACCATGTTATTTTTGTCTTTACTTTTAATTCATTTATAATTTGTTTACTTAATGAAGGTCTCTGGGTGGTACAGATGGTTTGTACTTGACTCCTTCCCAGTGACACTGTGGAAGAAAGGCCTGGTGATCTCCTTCCATAAAGATTACAGCCAAGAAAACCCTCTGGCACAGTTCTATTCTGTGACACATGGTGTCTCTGTGAGTCGGGTTACTTTTTGAATAGGCAATATGTTCACGTGGTGCTAAATGTAAAGAAGAATCTCCTTCTTAACCCCTGTCCCTCATTAAGACAGTCTCCCTCCTGGAGTCCAAGGACTCTTGTCACACAACTCTGGGGGCACAATTTCTATATTATGAAGTTGTGCAAATGCCATGTGAATTGATCCTCATGTTTCGGACTGTGTCATCGAATTCTAACATGCGACACCTTTTTAACTCATACAGCCATATTCTTACTTTAGCTAACAGGCAAGCTAAGTGAGTGAAAGAAACACATGACCTGTGACCTGGGAAGGTAATGCATTACTTGAACTCTTAGGAGTTGTAAGGAAAGAAGTGCCGGCATGGGTGATGGGTGTTTATTATAAGCATATGTGGGAACGGAGGAAATATAAAGCACCTTCTCAGTAGCTGCCAGGTCCCTCTGGATGTCAGAGGTCCCCAGTCTGAGAATTTCTCAAACAACTGGAGAGGTGGAAAGATGATACATTGTTATTTATGACACAAGGGCAAGTCTACTCACCATATTTTCTTATTTTCTCCCAAAAAGCTTCTTTTTTTTCTTCTGCTTTTGCATGTATATTTGTACACTCCCCAATATCAGTCAATATCCAATGTGGAGATCTTCTGTAGGGGGGTCGCTCAGTGACCCGTGATTACATAGATGCCCTCCATATCCATGAACGCCGTGGACTCCCACTTGAACTCTGGAATAGACCATTGTGATCAAGGTGGTAGGTTCTCGAGGCACAAGACCCGGCACCTTCAGTCAGAAAGACTGATTCCCCTTTGGCCACTCCCCTCGGAATGGGATCCTGGTGGGCAAGACAGGCGTGTAATTGTTTCAGAGAATATCCAGAGGACAGTGGTTTTCTTTGTGTTCAATTTAACATTCTTGCATGGATGTTATTTGATTTTATTTTAAAAGTGTTATCTGAGAGATAAAGAAGGACCAAGTATTTTCTTATTTTACAAATAAGAAAACCAACACTCTGGAAAGTTAAGTAATGGATTTGAACTCTGTGAGAAGCCTAGCCCATAAGTCAACTAGTTCCTTTGCTTTTTCTACTTGAAAAGATAGTTTCATTATGGCAGACAAAGTGTCTTATGTGTTATGTTTCACAAGGTCAAATGAGTAGAATTAGACAAGGCAATTTAATTCCTGGGTAAGAAACTGCTTAAGTTTATTAGAAGGCAGCCAGAAACTTGTGTTTCAGGTGTGGTAGCTACAAGTGTCCATTTCATTAAAGCTGCACTGTTGTAAGACTTTACAATGGCCCAACCGTGTATTTATTGGAAGATCTAGTGGTCTTAACCACATTTCAGGAATTTATGAAGTATCAAATTGTGTTTAAGAATGCCATTTATTCACCAGCGCGTCAACACAATTGCTTTTATAAAACCTGAAGTCTTACTAGGGCTCTGTACCCCAGGATAAATCCCAACTAACTTAGGTGTTGATTTCTTTTGGTGTTGCCTTTTTAAAAAAAGCAAAACCATGTTTATTACTTTATCAGATCAATAAGTCATCAATCTGTCCCATGAAATGCTACGAGACTCACTTAATAACAGCCAGCTTGGATCAAGAACAAATGCCTCCCCAGCTACAGAGGTTACTGATTTCAGGACATGGAAATCAGAATAGGGGCCTTGCTTGGGCCTCCGCCTGGCATAAGCAGATTAATACATATAAATCACGATGAATGTGCTGACTTTCCTGTTTAAAAAGATTATCTACATTTTGCCATTGAAAAATTGGAGGAAACTCAGAGTATGTTTTTAAAAGAAAACTGCTTTATTGTGGACTAAGACCTAGGGATGATAACTATGATTGTTATTCTTTGAGCAAGTCAAAATTATAGATATTAGCACAACTGAAGGAAACCTCCCTCAGCCTCATGTCCTGGTAGAGTTAAAGCTGAAGGGTCTCCTATGTTATGTGTTTGAAAATTCAGAAATTAAGCAAAAAATTCCTTTTGCTTTGCTTCAGCTTTCAAAACTAAGAGAGTGCATGGATATTGTTTTTCAATTGAAAGTTGGTTAGTTTTCAGAAACTGTTAGTTCTGAAATAAAAATCTCCTGCCCAATTCTAAATAGCGACCTCTTTCTACATATTTCCATCGAATACTTCAGAGAGATAAATGCTGTTAAGAGTAAGTGCTTAGTTTCTCTATTTCAAAGCAAAGAGCTGAATGATTACAACAGTTTGTAGGTGGGGGTGATCGGTAGCTTGGCAAGACCTGATTTAACTCAGCCCTCGACACAAGTTATCATATCCCATATCATGGTTTTGAATACATTCTAGAAATAAACGATATAATTCTACTTACATTACTTATTTTTTTCATCCTTATCAAAAGTAAATGGTAGTATTTGATCTTTTGTTTTAGTCACCTTAAATACTTACACTGCCACACTCCTGCTCACACATACACAAATATGTAATTGAATTCTCTTTCTCCTGTTTGGATTATTACTGACCATAAACTTCTGCAGTAGACAATTCCCTTTTCTGATGATGGTGGTGATCACAGGATGTCTTTCATCTCAAACAGTCAACAAATGTAGAGAGTTCAATGTGTGCACAAATTCCCAAACTTCCTGAATCTGTAAAACACACAAAGATGAATGGGGTCATAATTTCCTCAGCTGCAATTTCATCCTGTTTGGTTTTGGTTTTCATACATATAAATATAAATTTTCACATTAATAAAAAGTTCCACAAAACCTAAAATTTACCAAAACCTTGTATTCTTGTAGGGAGATGGGAGATGAAGTAAAGGGAAAGCTGAACACTCAAATAAATGGCAGTTATTTAAGATGTCACCGGGGTGCTCTCCAAAATATATCAAACTCAGATAAAGATGATTAGGTAAGAAAAGCAACACTATTTTTAATTTTTATGCCCACCTTCAGGCATTTAATATTTGTCACAAATCAATGGTTTTAGGCTCCCCTGCTAAACCAAAAAACCAAACCAGTTGTCGTGAAGTTGATTCTGACTGACGTGTGACAGAGCAGAACTGCCCTCCATAGAGTTTTCGTGACTGTGGTCTTTCAGAAGCAGATCACCAGGACTTTCTTCCAGGGTGCCTCTGGGTGGATTCTAACCGCCAACCTTTTGGTTAGTAAGTAGCCCAACCCTTAACCATTTGTCCTCCCAGAGAGACTCTCCTACTAGTAATGTGATAATCACATGCCTGGCATGCATATGGAGAGGAGGTGGATAAGAGGCTGTGGCAGGATTGTATTACTCACATACATAGAATAAGAGACAAAACAAAATTTTCCCAAAGGAGGTTCTTTTTGGAAATGTCTAGATCAACTCTCGAGGGGGGGGAGGGGAAGGGTTGACAGTGTTTGAGCAGGCCAGACCACTTGGAATTCTGTTTTTCAGAAGGTCTCTGATGGTGGTTTGGTGACTGAAGTCCTCTCAGGTTCTTTCTTACCTGAAGAGTCTCAAGGGAATCTCTTAACCAAGCCATGTGCTCTCATGAATTTCTGAACTCTACAGAAATGCAAACAGCCCTAGTATTAATTTTCTGCTTCCGGAAGTGTAAGGCTGACCTCTGAAGTTCAAAGTCTGTTTTATTCTCTTTGGATTCTCCATATGATAAAAGTAGAAGAGAAGTAATGGGTAGAGGGCAAGCAAACAGATAGCAGATGATTTTATGTAGGTGAAAATGTGGAATAGAAAACAATTTCTGTAGTCAAATTTCTTATGAGAGGGAATTAAGAAGATGACAGATATTTGGAGATAATGACTGGAAAAGAGTCATTATTGGAAAACAAAATGAAAAAGTTTCATAAAGCATGACTTCCGTTGTTAAGGTCTGCTTGGTGGCATCATGGTGAAACTACATCCATACAGACCTAGCATGTAATTCCAGATGGCTTGTTTACTATGACCTCAGATACACCACTTAAACTTTCTGATTTAAATCTCCTTCTATGTAAAATTGGGATAGATATACTTATTCATATTGCCTGGCTCCTTTGAGGATTATAGATCGTGAACAGAAAGTTTAACGTAGAACATGGCAGAGGGGAACTTACAACTACCACGATACTTTCTTCTCATGCTTGTGATCCTCATCATCATCACTGGCTGTTAAAGTCTAAAAGATAAAATAGAGCTCCAGGCAAACATCTCTGAACCATGATTAACTGCTTGAGGCCAGGTAAACAGTAATTTCAGGATTAATATTTTCATGCAGCTGAAGGATTCTAAGCCATGGACCAGGGTGAGCATATGTCTTTATGGGCTTCAAGGTGATAATAGTTCTTGTGCCTACACCTTAATTAACATAATTACCTTCTCACACTAATAACACTTTCACTGTGGTGTTGGCCCATACCAGTAGGGGGTATCTTTTTTCACCAGTAGAGCCCGACAGCTACTCTGAAAGCATCAGTAGCAAACACCATAATGTATCTCTTGGAATCATCTTGTCACAATTCTGCCTTTCCTGATTTTGCCATGAGTCAAGTTTCTTGACCAGATTGTCTGAAGTTTCCTTTAGAACAGAAATTGTTCAATCCTCAAATCCATGGATCTGTATTGTCAAGCCACATTTTCAACGTCTGGATAAACCTTATGCATTCCCTTATTCAGCATATATTTGCTCTTCTATGCTCAAGAACTCATAAAGATGTTACAGATCTTGTCCCTTTTGAGTGGACTTCATTCCCCCTTCATTTCAACAAGAAAGAAGGATGGCAGTGAATCACGTTGCAGGTACCACCTCTGAGATGTTGCTCTGACTGCCCCCTTTTTAACAGCTGCCCCTGTAGATCCAAGAAAGAAGAGTGTAGAGAAGAATGGCAGAAAAGATACTGCATATAGTCCCAGTGCTGATAGTTTTAAAACCACGTAACAAATGGTAAAACTGTGATGTAGTAAGGAGAAGATTTGGTGACAGAAGACACTAGGTTTCTTAACTCTGTAGTGACATATAGGGCCACAAACTTCTGTACCATCAAGGTCACAATAATTATTGGCCACAAGGTTGCCAAGTGGTCATCGTAGCGAATTGTTGAATGCACGCTTGGTGAGTAGGGAGACACCACTACTCATGTACAACTGTAAGGTGCCCTGAACTGCAGGCGTATGGGCTGAGTGTGACCATATCTTCTGACTTTTCAAGAGAAGCCAAAGAACATGGAGAGTGTATGTGTGTGTGAGTTTTAAACATTAGCAACTATTTTTAAAGACACTAAATAAAACTTGGCCTATTGAGCGTGTGGCCTCAGAAGATTAGGGTTTGCCTTTATATCCGTATGCTTTGCTTCGTGGAGCATTTTGACTACTGCCCTGTTGTTTTATTCTGTAGTCTGCCCCTCATACGCTTTCTTCATCAGTGTCTTCATCTGTGAAATAGGAATAAGGCCATGTGTTTTTCTCTTTCTTTTTTGCCTCCAAAAGACCAAGGATCATGGTGCCTGTGAAGATTAATGAGGTCATTTGGTTAAGTGCTTCTTGCTGGGTGGAAGAGAGATAGCTCCTGAATACTGAGCAGTGTTTGAATCATGTGTGCTTTCATGGAAAGAGAGCTGGACCATTTAGCTCCTTCTCTGCAGGGAGTTATAAAAGAGGAAACTAGGGAGAAGGAGGCTGAAAATATTTCTTCGTGACCGTCTCCTGTGGTGAACTATGAAGTGGCACTGGGAACTCTGGGAGTTTGTTTGCATCAAAATATAGTCTCTGTATGCAGTGTAATCTGAACAGAGCAGCAGCCTCACAATGTGAACTTTGGAGTTTATATCTGTTGGAGTAGGGCGAGCAAGTGCACGGGAGAAATAACGTGCAACCTATCTGCCTAAAGCTCTTTCCACAATACTTTTTTATGCTCTAATTAAATTGTCTTTTTATCCCTGGGCTCTTATTCTCCCCTGCTACCTTGATGAGGCTAGACTAACTCCTGAAATACACCCCAAGTTTTCATTAGATTAACCCAATAACAGTCCATTTCTTCCACAGGTATTCTTGGTTGGTGGGTAGCATTCCACATTATGATCCAGGAAACCAAATCTCTTCTATCCTGTGGCTCCTTCATCCTCTAGGCCTCCTCATTAGCTGGAGGATGGAATAAGAACACAGGGAATTACACATGGAAGATTGTTATGGGCCAAGCTTGTAAGTGACACATGTGACTTAAGCTCACATTCGATTGGTTAGAACTCAGTCACGTGGCCACACAAAGGCAGCTGGGAAATTTAGTCAGTCTCTACCCCAAAGAAGAGGAAATCATTTTCATCAGTCCACAGTCAGTAACAAGCCTGAAATGTTGGCAGTCATTTTTGTCTTTCCATTTTATCATCTGCCAGCTATTTGACTGATGTCTTTAATGTCAGATACTGAAGGTACAGTTTGGCATTCTCTTCACTCTGCTGCAACTTTGCAGCTAGCAAACTGGGTTCTTGATATTCTTATAAACATTGCTGCACACTATTTTGCAGGGTGCTCTCTCCACATACTAACTGCGTTCTCCATTTTTTTTTGCTGAGAAGAGAGGTTTCTTCTCAATTGAATGTTGAGAGTGTTTAACTTCTAAGACCTTTGATGTCAGTGTCTTTGACAGTGACTAACATGGCCTGTTACTGTCTGTGATTTCCTTCGCTATGGCTCCTGATGGACATTGTTGATTCCTGGATAGAAATCCAAAAATATGTCTGGTATATTCAGTTGTTTGCGTTTTCTTTTTTTTTTTTTTTAAATTCTGAAGCTATCATGTGGGGCATGACTCTTTGGAGTGATGTGTAGAATAAAAATAAAATGAGTGACTATTGTGAAACCATACAATACTTTGATTAGTGTAGGCAGTCAGTACTAATCAATGCACACAAGGCAATACAAATGTGGTTGCTTTTTTCGCAGAGTGTTTTACATGGTGTGGCTGTTGATGGTTGATAAATGATGAGAGAAAAGAAGATAGCTATATATCCACCTAAGCTGGTGCTCGTCATAAAGATGGGCAACAGGAGGATCTATAAAAGAAACATAGTTTTAATTAATCTTCACCAATGCTTCTGTTAAAAGATCTGAGGAATTGAAAAGTTTCCAGATACTCAAGTGTAAATAAATGACAAAATAAAATCCTCCAATAATTGCCTGTCTCTAGGCAGTAAAGTGTAGTGGTTAAGAGCTCTATATGCAAAATAGAAAACAGTTGCCCTGCCGTCGTTTCAACCCATGGCAACCCCATGTGCGTTAGAGTAGAACCTGTGCTCCATTGGGTTTTCAGTGGCTGATGTTTCAGAAGTAGTTTTCCAGGCCTTTCTTGTTCTAACCAAAATGTCAGCAGTTTGAATCCACCAGCCACTCCTTGAAAACCCTATGGGGCAGTTCTACTCTGCCCCATAGGGTCCCTATGAGTCAGAAGCAACTCAATGGCAACAGGTTTGGTTTTGGTTTTGGTTCTTCCAAGGCACCTCTGGGTACACTTGAACCTCCAACCTTTTGGTTAGCAGCCAAGCATGTTAACCATTTATACCACCCAGGGACTCCAAAAGCAGACTACCCAGGTTTAAATGTTGGGCCCACCAAATACTGTCTGTGTGATTGTAGAGAATTAATACTGAGATTTAGCTTCCTCTTCTGTAAGATGAAGATGATAACAAAAATTTTGTTGTTAGTTGCCCTCGAATTGTCTCCGACTCATGGCAACCCTGTGCATAACAGAAAGAAATGTAACCCAGTCCTGTGCAGTCTTCATGATCTTGGTATGGTTGAGTTTGTTCTGGCTATTGATAACAAAAATAGAACGCATGATACGTTAGCGTGGATCAATGATATCACGTTTATAAGGAGCTTATAACAATGCAAGTAAAAAGCACTTGATAAATTTACTTGTGACAATCATAAAAAGAAGATAACCTTATTTTTTTTAACATAATAAAATGGTTTCAACCAGTGCTTCTCAAAATATTATGGGCATTGCAGTCATCTGAGTAACATATTAATAGAGAGATTCTTTTTCTGTAGGTCTGGCATAAGACTGTGCATTTCTTACAAGTTTCTAGGTGATACCAACTTTGCTGGTCTGTGGCTCACACTTTGAATAACAAAGATTTAAGCTTTAGTTGTGGTTATATTCTTATCTAAATCTTGAGTTATCTGTTAACTATGAAGGTGATAATTCGATTCCTGGAAAGTGATGAACAAAATTTCTCTTTATGATGTAAAGTATCTGAGAACCTTCCATAAGTAAACAAGAGATGCTGTGAACCAAATGCCTGATAAACAAAATAAGTCTTACGTAATTTGATGTTGAGAATTGTTACAGCCTATAAAACGAGTGAAGTTTTAAGGGCCCATGACATAGGGTTGGTAGGCATCAGTGTTAATGAGACTTCTTGATTTTCTGGTTTTCTTTTATTTTTGTTTGCTGACTTTTTTTACACAATCTCTTTGAACTGCTTGCCTGGCATTGGCTGTTCTGGCTTTATTATCTCCTCAATATGCTGAAGAAAGGGCTGGAAATTTAAATGGGTGATAATAGCTGGTTTTTAAGGTCTTCTAAACTTTTTGGCTCCTAACCCTGATAGATCTTTTTGCATCTGTTTTTCAGAGCAGTGTCTTGGAATATCTTCCAGATTACTTAATTTAGTTCCCCCGTTCCCATTAATATCATCTATCTTTTCCCTGAATTATCTACCTAGTAATGTCTTATCTTGTTTAACATTAGTGCTTAACATTAATTAGCACGTCATTGTCGAAGGTCCTCTAATATTCAGGTTTTGAATCCTTCCATATCTGTTGGTCATCATTTCTCTATATGTTCATTATTTCCTCTCTTCCTTCAAAGTGAGCCGATCTTTATCTTAACAGAATTCTAGAGCTGAATCTAGACTTTGGCTAATGTTGTCAATGGTCTGTAGGTGGGCTTTAAAATGGATTCCCACTTTTTCTTTTAGTTATCCTTGTGTCTCTCCTGCCACCACATTTCCATAGTGAATGGTACAATGCTTATAACTCAGGGAAATGGATGATGCAACTTCCAGAGGTTGGAATCCGAGACCACCCACTTATCAAATTCTTAGTCTCTACTTGATGTCCCAGTGGACTGTGGCCACAGTGCATCTTCAACAACAAAAACAACCTATTGCCATCAAGTCAATTCCGACTCATAGCGAAACACTATAGGACAGAGGAGAACTGCCCCATAGGGTTTCCAAGGCTGTAAATCATTACAGAAGCAGAATGCCACATCTTTCTCACAGGGTTGCCACTGGGTTCCAACCGCTGACCTTTCGGTTAGCAGCTGAGTGTTTAACCACTGTGGCATCAGGGTTCCTGTGTACATAGTTTCAGTGCTCACAACTAACAGTCCTGTTTGCTATTTTGCATATTCATCAGCTGAGTGGTCTATACATCTTTTAATTGCATTTACTTTTACTTTTTTAAGGAAAAGTTCTATATTTAAGGGTTCATTGCATGAGATTGTTTTATTCAAAATAGAGGAAGAAGAAAAAAAAAAGACATGTGAAAACACACACACACACACACACATATAAACCAAACCCAATGCCATCAAGTCAATTCCAACTCATAGCAACCCTATAGGACAGAGTAGAACTGCCCAATAGGGTTTCCAAGGAGTTGCTGGTGGATTCAAACTGCTGGCCTTTTTGGTTAGCAGCTGAGCATTTAACTATGGTGCAACCAGGGCTATATATATATGTGTGTGTGTGTGTGTGTATATATATATATATATATATATATATATATATATATATATATATATGTTTATTTATTTATTTGTTGTTAGGTGCCATCAATTTGGTTCTGATTCATAGCGACCGTATGTACAGCAGAATGAAACACTGCCCAGTCCTGTGCCATCCTCACAATCACTGTTATGTTTGAGCCCATTGTTGCAGGCACTGTGTCATTTCATCTTGTCGAGGGTCTTCCTCTTTTTCTCTGACCCTTACCTTACCAAGCATGATGTCCTTCTCTAGGGACTGGTCCCTCCTGATAACATGTCCAGAGTACATCAGACTATATATATGTGTGTGTGTGTGTGTATACGTACACATGTTTATGCACACACACACATATCTGTGTGTGTGTGTGTGTGTGTGTGTATATATATATATATATATATAAATTTATGGAGTCCTGCCACTCTGAAAGAAAACATTGGAAGGCAGCCTAATTACACATTGGCATCTGCTACCTAGTGTTTTCAACAGAAGTGCAATTTATACTACCTATTTCTAAGTACTGGCAGGAAGGAGGGAGCATTCAGATTAACTGACAATAAATAAATAATAGTTTGTTTTATATTTTCTGGAAAAAAAAAACATAGGCAATGCCTTGTAGATATTAACTCAGCTCATTTCATATTTATGCAGTGGAGGAAACCCAGATTCTTGTGGTAAAACAAGCAGGCTTCGATGCTTGTCTAAAGCAACTGAAAGTTAGTTAAAAAGCCAAGCTGTCAACACAAACTGCAGACACGCTGAATTCCAACACTAGGAGAAAATTTGGTTTGAAAGTGAACGCTTCACACCGAAAATTCTCTGACCACTTTGATTTGTCTGATGGTTCTGCCCTTCTCCAAATAATTAGCTTTGAATTCTGCCCATGTGATCCTTCTTTCTTCTTAAACTGCCCCTTTAGAGATCTCCTCACCATGCATGGCACAGTGGTTAAAGCATTTGGCTGTTAACTGAAAGGCTGGTGGTTCGAACCAACTAGCCGCTCTGAGGGAGAAAGATGTGGCAGTCTGCTTCCGTAAAGATTACAGCCTTGGATTTACTGGCCTAAAGGAGACTGGAGAAACCCTGAGAGTATGGCCCCCTGATGCCCTTTTAGCTCAGTGGTGAAGTTACCTCCGAGGTTCACTGTTCAGCCTGGGAGTGGACAGCCCTGTAAAACCAAATGAGACTAACCAGCTACAGGAGTCCAGTGACAAGGGCCAGAAAGCAGAAGGGGACAAGGAAGCTGGTGATAGGGAACGCAAGGTTGAGTAAGGATATTGTTGATGTGTTGTGAGACTGTTAACCATTGTGATAGGGCAACATCTATAGTAACGGTTAAATGAGAAACTATTTTGTTCTGTAAGCCTTCATCTTAAGTGAGAATAACAGCACAATTGGAAGAGCGTAGTCAATGTCACTGAACTGTGCATGTAGAAATTTTTGAAATGGTGTATCTTTGGCTATGTGTATTTTCACCAAAAAAAAAAAGTTTGAGAAGTTAGAGGGTTGATATGTTGTGGGGTTGTTAACCAATGTCATAAAACAACATGTGCACTACTGTTTCATGAGAAACTATTTGTTCTATAAGCCTTCACCTGAAGTACAATAAAAAAAATAAAAAATAAAAAATAAAAATATATGTGTTCTATAAAGTTTATGGAGCCCTAGTGGCACAGTAGTTAAGAGCTATGGCTGCTAACCAAAAGGTCAATAGTTCGAATTCACCAGCTGCTCCGTGGAAACCCTGTGTGTTAGTTCTACTCTGTCCTATAGGGTCTCTATGAGTAGGAATCAATCCGACGGCGACGGGTTTATAATATTTATATATCCAAACCTAAGAAACTTTCTTTCTGAAAAACATTATCCAGGGAGAGCTTCTGTGGAAACATCTGTATATACAAATGAATGTACGTTGTTTAAAAAAAATCAGAATAAAATGAACAGCAGTGTACCAATTAAAAAAAAAAAAAAAAGATTACAGCCTTGGAAACCTGATGGGGCAGTTCTACTTTGTCCTACAGGGTCACTATGAGTTGGAATCAACTCATAGGCAGTGGGCTTTGAGGTGGTGGAGCTGCCATAGGGAGCAGTAAAGAGAGACATGGAAATAAAAGGTATCTTAAGAGGATGAAGAGGTCCACCAGTGGGTTGGTCATAGAAAGGTTGTGCTGCTATCATACCGTCTTTGAATTTTATTCATTAATATAAATATGTACAATGTCTGGTCTTTCCAAGAATATCTCAACATGCGAATATAAATCTGCCCTAGTTTTAATAAATTTCTGGTGTTCTTGTTGGTATAGATGTTATCCACCAAGATGAGTCCTGTCTGATGGAAAGTTCTTTGGAGATGAAAGCTGGGCTTTATTTTCTTAACCTTGGTCATTACAATGACTTTCTCAGACCAGGTACTCAAAACAATGTGTGTTGAATTCATGTTCTCTCTCCACACTTTGCCCCTGTGATTTATAATGGAATAAGTGAAAAATGGTGTATAGTTTTAAATCACCTCCATGACCATTTCATGAGGCAGAGATTTAATACCTGTTACCTCCTGAGAAAGCCCAAATGGTCAATAACTCCTGAATTTCCTTAGTAGCTAACGTTAGCATACTGCAACAATTGAAATTAATTTCTTGCACGTTGAAGACATCAACATTGGATTTGAATAATGCTTGTGTGTGTATATCAGGAAAAAGTGATTTTCCATAGTTTTGGCTAATAAAATGCCTATGAAGATATTGTTGTGGCCTTGAATGAAACATTTTTTCTGACTCTTCTGATAATTTAATGACATTCTTTTAAAGTGGACAGAGAAGTTCCTCTTTGGGCCCAAGATTATACAACACGATTTGTGGAGTCAGTTGATGAGCTAAGGATAAGGTAGTCACCAGAGGCAGTTCTGAGAGATATAAGTACTTCAATAGCCTCAGGAGGCCTATCCAACTGCTGTTGAGTTGATTGGACTCATAGTGACCCCATAGGGCTTCCAAGGCTGTAAATCTCTATTGGAAGCAGAGTGCCACATCTTTCTCCCCCGGAGCCACTAGTAGTTTTAAACTGCCAACCTTTCAGTTAGCAGTCCATCGCTTAAACCCAGGAGGCCTGTACTATCTAAGAACTTTTATGATTAGTCTGAACACATCATGGTGTCAGTGGGAGGCTCCTCACAATTCATTATAATCAGTGATATCCATAGGTTCTTTACAAAAAAAATAGTATTTCAGCTAGAGAGTGTTATGGGTATGGTTAGCTCGTATGTTCCTTGACAGCAAGAGTTTTATCTGTTAATTCACAGCTGTGTTCCCTGCCTTCCAGACTAGTGCCTGCAGGGACGGGAACTCAATAAATATTTTAGATGAATGAATGAATGAACTAATTAATTAGATAATTTCTATGTGTTCAAGTTCCTTTTTTTTTTTAAATAAACTTTTAGAAACAGAAGCTGTTGAAATATTTTTTTAAACTAAATACTGCAGTTAGATTGAACTGTAAGTAAGTATGAACTGCCAGCAAAGTGGTAAAATTACCTTGTTCTCACTTATGACCGCAAATTTCACTACTTTTAAGACAGAAAGAATATGACGTTTCTAATTAGGACCCAGTAAATTTAAGGTACTGGATGTCATGGATTGAATTGTGTCCCCCAAAAATCTGTCAACTTGGCTAGGCCATGATTACCAGTATTGTGTGATTGTCCACCATTTTGTCATCTGATATGATTTTCCTATGTGTTGTCAATCCTACCTCTATATCTTAATGAGGCAGGATTAGTGGCAGTTATGTTAATGAGGCAGGACTCAATCCACAAGATTAGGTTGTGTCGTAAATCAATGTCTTTTGAAATATAAAAGAGAGAAGTGAGCAGAGAGACATGGAGACCTCACATTACCAAGAAACGAGCACCGGGAGCAGAGCACATCCTTAGGACCCGGAGTCCCCGCACTGAGAAGCTCCTAGACCAGGCGAAGATTGATGACAAGGACCTTCCCCCAGAGCCAACAGAGAGAGAAAGCCTTCCTCTGGAGCTGGTGTGCTGAATTCGGACTTCTAACCTCCTAGACTGTTAGAGAATAAATTTCTCTTTGTTAAAGCTATCCACTTGTGGTACTTCTGTTATAGCAGCACTAGATAACTAGATAACTTGGGGATTGGATATCAACTGCATTTGATGATCAAGGTTATTCTTAGCTGATATATTTGTCATGACTTGTCATTGTTTTCCTAAGTCGAGGTAGTGATTCTTTAGAAATATGTTAGATGATATAACATTATCCAGGGAAATAGAATCAAAGTAGGAAAATCTCTTTTACCAAACCCCAACTAATAATAGGCTTGATGAGAAGAAACTGTTTAATGTGTTCTTTGGAGCAACAGACATTGAACAAAAAGAGTCTGTAGGAGATACTTAAATACTTTGAACACGAACTCTGTTAACTGAAACCCAATTGTATATGTAGATTGAAGCCTGGTTTAGAATACATATAAGTTAACAGGGTTTATTTCTGAACACCAAATAGTAAATAGTTCATGAGGACATAATTACAATCTTTCTGGATTTCTGTACAATGGAAGAACCCATTGGGGGGAAAAAAAGAAAAATTACTTGAGTTGACAAGAGGGGAGAAAAAAGGAAGAATATTTAAGGCTCAGGTATGAGAATAAAGAGTAGAATTAATTGTGAAGAATATTGTTCAGTGAAATATCATCCCAGATCTCTAGGTAATATTAGCTAAAAGAAATGCATACAATAATTAATAAAGATGCAAGTAATTCGAATTAGATATATCCAGTTTTTTAAAACCAGTTTCTACCAGATTTCTGGAAGATATTTAGCTAGTTATTCTATGTGTGATGGTAGATTGAACCCCTTCCTTACTGTTTTTTCTGGTGTTTTGTAACGAGACCACTGAAGAATAAATAAATTCTGCATTGCCCCCAAGGAAAAGATAACCTATTATATATATCAGTGCTTCATGTAGTAATTGAATACTGTCATCTTTTTCCTCTGTAAAACATCAACATATTTTGAAGGAAAAATAGTTTACTTATTTTAGCCTTAACTGGATTTAATGATTCTATTATTTTTCATCAAGAAACTATTTCAATAGTTCATAATTCTTTCCCTCCTCTCCCTTCTCACCTTTGTTTCTCTTTCTCCCTACCAGCCTAACCTAGTCCATTTGTCAGGAATGATATCGTGAACATAAACATTCCGATAATAGCCACTCTTCTTTGCAAACAGAACTGATGACAATATAAACAGTTGTTGTAAATAAGTAAGTATTTAAGTTGAGCAACGTTTCTCTTTGGGGTTTTACAACCCACTCAGAGCCCACTTCAATTTGTGAACAACTTGTTGGTAACCAGTTAAAAACAGTTTGATCTCTTTCATTTCAAATGTTTTTCTGTGTGCTCAAAGAACAACAACAACAAAAAAAATTATTTACCACTCATATCTGGTACTGTGGTTGGGATTCTATATGAAATTTTCCAACTGTGCCGTGTAGATAAAGTTTCTAATCTTAATTAAATACCAGTGCCATTATCTGAAAGTGCCAATTCATATTTAATGTTTAATAAAAGTCCCTTCAGTGGCTCCCCATCTCACTCCGAGTAAAAGCCAGTCCTTAGAACAATCTACAAGGCTCTAAAATATTGCTGGTTTTCAATTTACCCTCCTCTTATTTCTGGCACTCTCTCTCCCTTGCTTACTCTGTACAATACAGTCTGATTTCTCTGCTGTTTTTGGAACTCCACAGGCATGCTCTCATATCAGAGCCTGGGTACTGGCGTTTCCTCTGTGTGTAATGGTATTCTCTCAAATATCCCTTGTAAATAGCCTTTTCATGTCTTTACTCAAATGTTACATTTTCAGTAAGGCCTTTCTTGGCCAACTTACTGAAAATTATATCACCCCTGTTCCAGTAACTTCTATCTTCTCATCCACTCTATTTCTCTTCATAGCACTTAAAATTTTCTAGTATACTATATAATTTACTTGTTTAGTTGTCTAGTCCCACCCACTAGAATGAAAACCCTATGAGGGGAGATTCTTTGTCAGCAGTTGTCACTGTCATATGCCCGTGGCACGGAGCAGTGTTTGACATCTAGTGGGCACTCAATTTTGTTTAGATATTTGTTTAATGAATGAATATGCATGCATATTTACTGCATGCTGTGGTTTGAATTGTGTCCCCCGATAATATGTACTGGAATCCTAACCTCTATATCTTCAAATGCAATCCCACTTGGGAATAGGGTTATTTTTGTTACATTAATGAGGCCGTGTCAGTGTAGGGTGGGTCCTAAACCTAATCACTTCTGAGTTCTGAAAAGAACAGATTAGACACAGATGCAAGAGCATACGGGCGAGCATAAATGCAATGTGAGGATGGACAAGAACCAGGATAAGCACAAGCATGGGACACCTAACAAGGAAGGAATCAACACAGCTGAGACTCTGATTTTGACTTCTAACCTCCAGAACTATGACAAAAGAAATTTCTGTTCTTCAAAGACAACCACTTGTGCTATTTCTGTTACAGCAGCACTAGGATACTAAGACATTGCTTTTTATATTTAACAGGACTCTTGGACTATTTTTACTATGTCAATAAAAACTAACAACAAATAAACAAACAAGCCAACAATGGCAAAAAAAAAACCCAGTTGCCGTGGAGTCAGTGTTGACTCATGGGCATCCTAGTATCTTATGTAGAAATTAGATGGGCTAGGGGAAAAAGTAACACCTTTTTATACTTGAATGGAGAGGAATGACACATAATCAATTACATGATCATGTAAAACTAGTACTATAGTTTAATCATTCTTTTAGTGAAATATTAATTAATGAACATAGCGCCATTTTGTATTGCTGGCCTTGGTGACAGAAACGATGCCAGAGATCACAGGATAGAATTTTGCAAGACCAGTGACTTCTTCATTGCAAATACCTTTTTTTCAACAACATAAATGGCTACTATACACGTGGTCCTCACTGGGTGGAAAACACAGGAATCAAATCTACTACATCTGTGGAAAGAGACGATGGAATAGCTGAATATCATCAGTCAGAACAAGGTCAGGGGCCGACTGCGGAACAGACCTCCAGTTGCTCCTATGCGAGTTTAAGGTGAAGCCAAAGAAAATTAAAACAAGTCCACAGGAGCCAAAATATGACCTTGAGTATATCCCACCTGAATCTGGAGACTATCTCAAGAATAGGTTTGACGCACTGAATACTAATGACCAAAGAAGACCAGATGAGTTGTGGGAAGACATTAAGGACATCAAATAAGAAGAAAGTAAAAGGTCATTAAAAAGACAGGAAAGAAAGAAAAGACCAAAACGGATGTCAGAAGAGATTCTGAAAGTTTCTCTTGAACACAGAGTACCTAAAGCGAATGGAAGAAATGATGAAGTAAAAGAGCTGAACAGAAGATTTCAAAGGGCAGCTTGAGAAAACAAAGTAAAGACTTATAATGAAATGTGCGAAGACCTGGAAGTAGAAAACCAAAAGGGAGGAACATGCTCGAAATTTCTCAAACTGAAAGAACTGAAGAAAAAAATCTAAGCCTCGAGTTGCAATTTTGAAGGATTCTGTGGGAAAATACTGAATGTTGCAGGAAGCATCAAAAGCAGATGGAAGGAATACACAGAGTCACTGTACCAAAAAGAATCGGTCGACATTCAGTCATTTCAGGAGGTAGCATATGATCAAGAAACGATGGTGCTGAAGGAAGAAGTCCAAGCTGCACTGAAGGCATTGGTGAAAAACAATGCTCCAGGAATTGGTGGAATACCAACTGAGATATTTCAACAAACAGATGCAGTGCTGGAGGTGCTCGCTCATCTATCCCAAGAAATTTAGAAGACAGCTACCTAGCCAACCAACTGGAAGAGATCTATATATGTGCCCATTCCAAAGAAAGGTGATCCAACAGAATGCAAAAATTATCAAACAATATCATTAATATCACACACAAGGAAAATTTTGCTGAAGATCATTCAAAATCAGGGAACTGCCAGGAATTCAAGCCAGATTCAGAAAAGGATGTAGAATGAGGGATATCATTGCTGATATCAGATGGATCTTGACTGAAAGCAGAGAATACCAAAAGGATGTTTACCTGTGTTTTATTGACTATGTGAAGGCACTCAACTGTGTAGATCATAAGAGATTATGGATAACATTTGAAGAATGGGGAATTCCAGAACACTTAATTGTGCTCATGCAGAACCTGCCAAGAGGCAGTCATTCAAACAGAGCAAGGGGATACTGCATGGTTTAAAATCAAGAAAGATGTGTGTCAGTGTTGCATCCTTTTACTCTGTAGGCTGAGCAAATAATCCAAGAAGCTGGATTATATGAAAACGAATGTGGCATCAGGATTGGTGGAAGGCTCATTAACAGTCTGTGATATGCAGATGACACAACCTTGCTTGCTGAAAAGGAAGAGGAGTTAAAGCCCTTTCTGATGAAGATCAAAGACTATAGCCTTCTGTATGGATTACATCTCAACATGAAGAAAACAGAAATCCTCACAACTTGACCAATAAGCAACATCATGATAAATGGAGAAGAGGTTGACATTGTCAAGGATTTCATTTTACTTGGATCCACAGTCAACACCCATGGAAGCAGCAGTCAGGAAGTCAAAGGATGTATTGCATTGGGTAAATCTGCTGCAAAAGACCTCTTTAAAGTGTTAAAAAGCAAAGATGTCACTTTGAGGACCAAGGCACACCTGACCCAAGCCATGGTGTTTTCAGTCGCCTGATATACATGTGAAAGCTGGACAATGAGTAAGGTAGACCAAAGAAGAATTGATGCCTTTGAATTATGGTGTTGGTGAAGAATATTGATATGCTATGGATTGCCAGAAGAACCAACAAGTCTGTCTTGGAGGAGGTACAACCAGAGTGCTCTTGGAAGCAAGGATGGCGAGATTTCGTCTCATATGTTTGGACGTGTTATCAGGAGGAGCCTCCCTGGAGAAGAACATCATGCTTGAGAAAGTAGAAGGTCGGCAAAAAAGAGGAAAACCTTCAATGAGATGGATTGACACAGTGGCTGCAACAATGGGCTCAAAAGTAACAATTGTGAAGATGGTGCAGGACTGGGCAGTGTTTCATTTTGTTGTACATAGGGTTGCTATGAGTTGGAACCAACTCGATAGCACCTAACAACAACAATATATAAATCTTCCAGGAGACCATATGTTTTTCAAATTGGTTACTTTGTACAGAAATTGTTTAATAGTTAGCATATAGGCACAAACAGGAATTAGTCCATCATAATTATCAAAACACCCTTTAGCTTCAAAGTTCACTCATCTACCTGCACCCTACTGACCTGTCCAGTTTAATGATCCACTAAGGTCAGGGATTATCCTGCTAGCACTGAACAGGGCAAATAAAAATAAAGAAGAGCAAGAAAGGTTTTACTGCCATGTTTTTTACTCATTAAACCAATTGTTCGAATTATCTGACAGTGTAAATTATTATCTAATATTTAACCAAAGTTCCTTCCTGCTGCAAAAAATCTGGGAAATAATGAGCTTGTGCCTCCCACTTTCCCTGAAAACTAGGACGGTAACAAGTGGAAGACGTTGGTGATAGTTGGACGTGGTCTGGAGTCTGTATATGATGAAATGTAATCCTGAAAATTAAAGCTCTCTACTGCCTCCAGGTTGACACTGACATCAGTTGGAAAATACCCACTTTCTTGTGTAAGAATCCATCATTTGGTTGCAGTTAACCCTCAGAGGCATCCATAATGTGTCTCAGTGGTTCTTTAAGCAGGTTCCCTGAACAACCACATCAGCATCCCTGGGGACTTGTTTGAAAATGTAAATACTCATGCCCTCATCCCAGACCTATTGAATCAGAAACTTCTGGGGTGAGGCCCAGAAATTTGTGTTTTAACAAGTCTTCCAGGTGATTCTGATGCAGCTAGTCTGAGAAACATTGATTTATCTCATTTAGTAAATATGAACCAAATCTCTAACTATATATATATATGTATATATATATATAGATATACACACACATAGGACACTATATCTTGTAAGGAAAACAAATACGCAAAATGTATGTTTGCTGTCATAGAAGAAATTATTCTGAAGATGACTCAAGGCAAGATTCTGAAGGAACGTCCATTCACTCAAGCTTCAGAAGTGACAGTTTACTAGCACACATTCATATTATTTGTTGGTACTATGCAGCATTGACATAGCCTTTCCCTGTCTTTTGATTTCATTTTTAGCTATGGAAATCTGTAAGTCCAAATCTGGAAATTAAAATTTGTAAGATAAAAATTAAAAAAGAAAAAGTATAAATTGAATAGAAACGCTTCTATAATCCTCTAAGGAAAGCAAATCATACCCATGAACAATTGTAATAAAAACCAAAATGAGTGTTCTTTTTTCTCATGCTTATTAAATTTTGACCCAGAAAACAGGGCAAAGGGTAATCTATCAGAATAAGGGTAGCAAAAGCCCCCAAGATACTTCCTTTACTGTTCTTGGGCTACAAGATTAGCCACTGAGTCTCTTCACTGTTGTTTCACCGTACACAGGATCAGCTTCATCGTGGGTGAGGCCTGTGTGATGTTGTATCAGCCGGTGTCCAGACCAAAAAAAAAAAAAACCCAGAAACTATTCTAGGTATTTCAGACTAAGGGCCTTTAATACTGGGAGTTGTTCATAATACAAGTGTTAGAAGGGCTGGAGAATGAAGAGTGGAGGATGAAGTAACCCAGAGGTTAATAACAAGAAGAAACTGCTCCTACCCCTAGGCCTGGCCAAACAAAACTTGAGGACATGGTGTTAGCAGATCACGGGGACTCACTCATCTCTGACACTGCGGTAGGGCTCTGCAACTGTTGCAACTGCCCCAAACCTACTGCAAGGGCTGCCAAATGCCACTGGTGGCCAGGCTGGCCCTGCCATTTTGTTCAATACCGCTGGGAGCTAGCACTAAAGTAGAACTGCCCATGGTTGCTGGAACCTACAGCTGGGTGCCAATGCTAGTGACACTTCCAGAAGTGAAGCCAAAAAAAAAAAAAAAGGTGTTTTCCCTTTCTCCTACCTTCCGATCTCCCATTAGTGCCTCCCATTGGCAAATCTAACCAGAAGTCGGCCAGGAAGTCTGGGAAATATAGTTTGCAGGGTCCTAGCTCCTGTGATACAGAAAACTGCATAGGTGGAAGGTGGAATGGAGCTGAAGAAAAAAAGACACAAAGGACCTGCACAGATGTGAGGACATATCTTAAAACGATCAGTTGGAACTCATAGTATCATAGAATGCCAGGGCTTAAACGAGCCTTGGAATTCTTCTAATTTTTCAAATACTTACCAGCTATGGAACTGAGATTTTGGAAGGAAATGTTAGGAAGAAGTTCATTACAAGATGTAAAAAGGTAAAACCCTGCAGAAAGATTAGAAGATTAGATCCCTGTCTGTAATGGATGCCGTTGTACCCCATGTGGCTCCCCTTTGCCAGGCTAGTGACCCCCCCTCCCTCAGTTGCCCGTGTGTCTCCCAACTGCCTTTTTCTCTGGAGAAATTGCCTCACACTGGGGGAATCCACTGCACTGACTGATCGGTACAGATTTACAAAAAGCCCGTCCCCTTGTCTCAAGGCAGGACAGGTCTATTTTGAGGAATGTTCCAGAGTCCTAGATGGAGAAGGCCAAGGCTGGACTTTACCTGAACACACATCTTTGTGTGGCTCTTCCCTCTTCCCCATCTTGTTTCACCTCCCTTGCAGGTTTTTCCTGAGAGGACTCCTTCAATAAATCATATGTACCTGAATTCTTGTCTCATTGCTAGGAACTAACCAGGGAAGGATTATCCAATAGGCAAGGTAAGCATTATGCTTACCTTGTTTACCAGATCATCTGTAGTGAACAGTTTCACTACAGATTAGTAAGTAAGCACAAGTAAGCCCATGCTTATCTTACTTATTGGGTCATCCACCCCTGTTAGGGATTGAAAATTTGAAAAGAGGCTTTGATTCTGTAGGAAGGTGCTATGGGGTTGGGAGAGAAACAGATGCCAGCCATATCTAGAAGCAGAATCTTTCATGTGGTGAAGAAATGTGCAATATTGTAATCACCGTGCTTACCTTGCCTATTGGATAATCCACCCCTGGACGTTCCCCATACTCTTTCCTCTCACCCCTCAACCTCGAGCCTCACACAAGTTGCCTCATTGTAGAGTTGACAAAATTGAGTCACAGAAAGGCAAGGCCTTGTCCAAGGTCATGTTGCTTGTTGGGAATAAACTTAGCATTCTGACCTGAATCACTATATAACACTATTCAGGACCACTTTTACTACCTCTGTAATTTCCCTTAGGACTCACTAAAATGGGAGTCCAGAGTGGCTGGTAGATAAATTTAGCAATTTAAGAACAGAGATTTCACTGGGGTATTAGATTACTGACTCCCAGAACCATTTTCAGGGTCCCATGGGAAATTTTTTAAGCCTGGACATGATTCTGGGTTCTCCCTTCATTCTCGTTTCTCCCTCCTTTTGGTTTCCTACCCGTGCTCAGTGCTAACTTGTGTTTTTTTTTTGCGCTTAAACCACCTGTGCCAAAGGAAGAAGGACATTGGCTTCCTCCTGGAGCAGACTAAACATACTCATACCCATCCAACATTGTTTAACTTTGACTTATTTGGCAAGTGTTTTTTCATAGCATCGAGTCTAGCTGTTTTCTGAAGACATTGTACATTGATGTCCTTTGCCAAGCTTACAATCACTGGGTCTTATCTAAGGCCTTTCAACCTAAGATTTGTCGGGGTTTTTTTTTTTTCTTCCCCCTCCCCCAGCTTCTGAGCTTTTCTAACACAGAGTAACCATACAGTCATCCCCTGTAATTGTTGATTTGTCCAAAATTTTCGTACACGTACTAGTTGCCATTGAGTCAACTCCAGCACACGGCAACCCTACGTGTACAGAGCAGGACTGCTCCATAGGGTTTTCAAGGCTGTGACCTTTCAGTAGCAGAATCCCAGGTCTTTCTCCCAAGGCTCCTCTATGTGGGTTCAAATTGCCAACTTTTCAGTTAGCAGTCAAGTGTTCAACCATTCGCATGACCCAAGTAAATAGTATTTAATGTATTTCCACCTGTGCAAAAGACTGGAAAATCATAAGGAGGCCTGAATCCATGTCTCGTGCTACCTATGTGATCAATGGAACTCATTTCATCCAGCAAAGCTGTACTCCAAGAGGTTGTTTTTCAGTAGGGCATCTCAATTTTTACGTAAATGGAATCACGCGTATGTATCCTGTTTTCAGAAGCTCACTCTGTTTTGTTTATTTTGTGTTTTGTACCACTATGTATTTTGTTGATTTGGAAGGTGTTTAATATCTGGATGATTTGGAAGGTGTTTAATATTTATTTTAGCTCTTATATGGATTACTTTTTAAAATTAAATTACATAGATACATCTGTTTTAGGCACATGAAAAACGAAGAAATAGTAAACTTACCTTTCCTCTCATTAGCTCTGTTCTCCAGTTTCCAAATCTAAAGATTCGTATTATTGTTTTTACAGTATCTGGTTGCATAACGTTTACACTGTGTTCTATAACCATTTTAACCAAATTGCTCAGCTTTAGTTCTGCATTGAAGTAAAATCAGTGTCGATGTTCCATCATTTTATATAATGGCTATGCAATTCTTGAATTCTTGTTTTTATTTATATCACAATTTTCTATACGTCATCAACTAGTAGCCTTTTAGAGAAAACATTGTGGGTGCAAAGTTCCAATGCCTGTGCATATTTCAGAGTGTATTTCTTTTGCGTTTGTACATGAATGATAACTTTACTGGATATAAAATTTTTTAATCATCTTTTTCTTTCAAAACTCATTGAACTATAGATTTTTTGTTTCTTTGCTTGCTTGCTTGCCTTGTTGTTTGTTCTGATGTTGAGTATCCTGAGGTGATTATGATTTTTCTTCCTGATGGGAAAATTCCTTTCTGAGGATGAATGCCTCAAGGATTCTCTCTGTCCTTGAAATCCAATAGTTATTGCTTGTTTTGTTTTGTGTTTTTCCCCAGAAATACAGTATTATATTTCATTCTACAGGCTTATGAAAGTCGTCCTTAATTTTTTAATACCCAAATATTTGAATTTTTTTGTTTGGTATGATTTTTTCTCAAGTCTGTCATCATATCTGTAATTTCATTTTCATGAGTATCCATTCTACTTCTCATTCCAAATTTCTCTGCATTTGGCAGATATACTTCAACATCTGCTATCTGGAGTTGTAACATTTTCTTAGTCTTATTGTGGATAGCATCAGCTTCCCAATTTTTATGTTCTTTATTTTATTGGGTTTTCCAGAATACGTGCACCTTTTCTCTATAGACATTCTAGGATAGCTTTCTTGAAAATTAAATATAGTGAAGGATAACTTAATAAGAGTTATTAAACTCTTGGTGTTATTGTGATGTAATAGAAAATCCTCATAATGAGAGTCAGACAGGCCG
Organism: Dugong dugon; assembly: GCA_030035585.1. Lineage (NCBI taxonomy): Eukaryota > Metazoa > Chordata > Mammalia > Sirenia > Dugongidae > Dugong > Dugong dugon. The sequence goes on along the minus strand of CM057480.1, from coordinate 9,902,606 downwards.
AACTGTATCTCTATCACATACCAGCTCTGTGATCTTGGTTAGACTACCCAAGTTCTCCGAGCCTCAGTTTCTTTACAAGATTGAGGATTAGTTAAATAACCTACCTAAAACTGTGAGTTAGTTATATATGAACTGTAAAGGCAAGTGTTAGCTACTATGATCTTCTTTATTTAAAAGCAATCTTAAGGCTACAGAAAGTAAGATTAGTTTATGCAGGAACTGCGAAGCAATCCTTCCATTATGCCGTGCTCTGATTAGACCTGCGTTACAGATTTCTTTTCCCAGTCTTCAACCCTGTCAACACATGACTCATTGAGTCTTTTGTTGATATAAAATATTCTTTTGGATTGAGGGTGATGGGAGAAATCTAAAAATTAGAAAGGGCTTTACAATGTATTAAATAGAAGCTTTGCTTTTTAAGTACTTACATGTACTCAGTTTGGAAAGAATTCAAAGGAGATTTATAAATATTGTTGGGGGCTAGGAAGCAGTCCCTATACCAAACACTAAAGGAACTGATAATGTTTTGCGCGGAGAAGTCAGCAGAGAGATGTAAGACTACTTCTTATGATACAGAGGAAATTAATAACCAGCCAAGGTTCTTTGTCTCCAATGATTATGGGCAAATGAAAATTGGCTTTAGCTGCGTCGATAATAACCTCCAGATAGTGAGAGCAGGGATGGGCTTCCTGCTAGGGAGGGGCCTCCCGCTTGTCATGATATCAGGGGATTGGGAAGGGCTACTCATTCCTTTATAGCCTATAAATTCTTCCCACATCTCAGAGACTGATGCTGTAATATCCATAATTAAACTTTCATTGCTTTGGTTAGGCAACAAAAGTATTTGTCACTCATGAAGAGGCAGTCACCTCAGGGAGAGGTGGTATAACAGTTCAAAGTTAGCTGATAGTTTCCGAAAGCACATTTGATTGGCCCTGGGGAGAGAACAACAGGATACTGAGTTCCCGATGTGGGAATAAGCTTACATCACTGGAGAGTGGAAATGTGCTGGGTAGGGATTCTGGAGGCCTACCTACCAACTCACAATAGACGCTATTAACCTCTGACTGACTATTGAGTGAGATGATAGAATCATCTTTCCGGACATCTGTAAAAGCTGGATAAATTATTTAATTTAGCCTACATTATCTCCCAAACTTTTGGATAACTATTTAGTTGTGGTTGCATGCATCAAAAAGGTTTGGACCACTGTTGCTCCAAATGGGCCTAGGAACACAGCATTAGCATCATCTTGGAGCTTGTTAGAAATGCAGATTAATGGCCAACACCCAGGCCTGCTCAATCAGTGTCTTTGAGAGGGTGTGTCCCAGCACTGTGTGTTTTAACAAGCCCACAGGTGACTTTTATACGTATTAAAGTTGGAGAACCACTGACTTTCTTCTTTACTACTTAAGAGCACCCATGAGCGTCTTGTATTTATTTATTTGCCTCTTGGCAACATGTGCCCATGTGCAAACAACTTAAAACAGAGTAAAATATGTCTTTGAAGCATCCTTCAATTTTTCTATTTGCCAGTCAAACTCTTGGCAGAGTTTTTATTAGGGTCCATTTTGCTATACAATAGGTTGCCAAGATCATGGTTAAGAAGCGTATTCAAATGAATTTAAAATGTTTAAATGGGAAGACCTGGAGATGTAATTGCCAAGATTTAATCAAGGATTTAATTTGTAGCTCAGACCAGCCAAATAGATTTTCTCGTTTTTCAGTTTGCTGTTTGTACAAGGAAATTAAAAAGTATGGAACCACAGGTTGAGCAGTGAACCCTTGAAGCATATTGCAGTGTGCTCACTTATTCTTATTAGCCATGTTATATCATGCTTACTCTGAGGAACTTGTTAGCAAAGCCAGACCAGAGTGAGCAGGGAAAAAAAAAAAAGATAGCAATATATTTTCTTTTTAGTCAAGTGTTACAAGTGTTGTAAATTATTGCCAGAGCATATTAGCTCACACATTGCTTTGAACATTAATAGGATAGGATAAATATCCTGTTCTCAATGCTGCTTAAAACATGCCCTTGTTTAGCATGCCGTGTTGAGCTGCCCTCAAGCCACTAAGCTGGGGTGAAAGCACAATTTAGAATTGGACCACATTTCTTAAGAATTTGATGATGACCACCACTGGTGAAATACCTTTGCATTACCTCTTTGGTTCTGCCAGTGATAATAGGTTTTCACTGAGCTCTTTGCACTTACCTTACAAAAGCCCAAGCTTTGAATACTTTCTGGGCCACAGTATCCATCATTTAGACTCTCAAATCCCCAGTGTAGAATTGACAGAGCAATAGTTTACCAGCCACGGTTTGTCAAGTCAGCATCAGAATCTATGTGACCAGAGAAAAAACGAACCTGTAAGGTTGGTGATGATCTAATCAAGATGAGGCAGAAGTGATTTTATGTTTACACTTGAGTGATGCCTTGCCTAACAAAAGTGCTAGAGTAAGATACAGCTTGGTGGTTAAGGGCTGAGCTGCTAACCGAAAGGGTGGTGGTTCAGAACCACCCAGTGGGTCTGTGGGAGAAAGACCTAGTGATCTGTTCCCATAAAGATTATAGCCTAGAACACTCTATGGGGCAGTTCTACTCTGTCACATGGGTTTGCTATGAGTTGAATTTGACTCAGCAGTTCCTAACAATGACAACGTTGTGGACCACTTCTATTGCTCTGGGAAAATGAGGATAATTGGTTCTAAGTAAAATCGTATGTCTTTTTCTCCCTGGGCTAGAGTTGTGTAATCACATCTCAACACTTGTTTGTTAAGAAGAAAATCAAGACATTCCAGTAACAAGTCATTCCATGAGTTTTAATTTTCACCGAGTGCAAATGGTGGCTGAAAGATTGCTTGTTCCCAATCAGAAGGAAACAGGAAAAAAGAATAGCTAGATCTTAACTGTTTCATAAGATTAGGTATTATTGTAGGTTTTCCCCAGTATTTTATTATGAAAACTTCAAGCATCCAGAGTAGTAGAAAGAATGTCACAGTGAAGTCACCACCTAGATTCTGCAATTAACCTTTTACTGTACTTACTTTGGAGCCCTGATTGCTCAGTGGTTGAGAGCTCAGCTGCTAACCAAAAGGTCAGCAGTTCAAATCCACCAGCCACTCCTTGAAAACCCTGTGGGGCAGTTCTCTTCTGTCCTGTTGGGTCGCTATGAGTCCAGATTGACTTGACAGCAACAAGTATACTTGCTTTATTACATATTTGTCCCTTTATCGGTCCATCAATCCATCTTATATTTTAAATGGGGCATCAGTTGTAGACGTCTGTACACTTGACCTCTGAATACTTCCGCATGCATTTTATTAACTACAGTTCAATATTAGCTTTTTTTTTTTTTCTTTTGGGGTAAAATTTCCCTATAATGAAGAACACAAATCCTGAGTATACTGCTCTATGAGTTTTTTCCATATGTGCCCACTGTGTTAACACAAAACCTTATCCAGATATAGAACGTTGCCGTCACTCTAGAAATTAATTAGTACCCACATGTCTAGATTGATGTATACATACTCCTGGACTTCTGATAAGTAATTTAATTATGAGGGCCACCTAGGACGTTACATAGCTATTGTGGGGGCTAACATGTGTATCTTCTCTCTGCTAGCTTTCTCTACTCTCCTACCTACTAAAAATGACATTTTTTTTCAGCCTACGTATCCAACACTAAGCTCATCCTTCACCAAAATTAGTAGAACAATGCACAAATGTATAAAGAGAAAGTAAATCAGCCTCATCCTCCCATCACTACTTCCAGCCCAAGTGAATGGCCTTGTGCCACAACTTTCTCCATGCTCACTCATCTTAAGGAAGGATGGTAGAGCAAGGAAAGCAATTAGATGCTATTAAAAACAAGAACAAACAGCTCTGGGTCATTGATGATGCCTGATGGCTGCTTGGAGTGCTGTGTTGAGAAGGATTCTGAGGCTGTGTCAGGGCTCAGTGGGAAAGTACCAGCTTTGCTTAGTGATGTCTGCCATGGGTAGGAGCCTGGGGCTGGGAAGCATCAGCGTGGATCCATTTGTTTTCCTTTCTCTGTTTGGAAACTAAACAGCCGAACTTTCCCATGTGGTCATCCCGGAACACTGCTGGGTTGAACCAGCCAACTGAAAAAGCAGAAGGGTACCACTCTTAAACGTGTCTTTCCCAGTTCATATCTGTATCTTATTAGATCAGTGTCTCTTATGCAACAATCCTATCCACAAAAGAAATGCCTAAATGGGGTTTAAAAAAATGCAAGGTAGGGGAGAAAGAGACGGAGAGGACGGGCACTGGTGTCTTCTGCCATTCTAAGATTGAAAAAGGGTCACTATTTGTCTGATGGCTGATATTCGCCAGGAATTACCCTTCCTATGCAATGTATGGAAACCCTGGTGGCATAGTGGTTAAGTGCTATGGCTGCTAACCAAAAGGCTGGCATGTTCGAATACACCAGGCGCTCCTTGGAAACTGTGGGGCAGTTCTACTCTGTCCTATAGAGTCGCTATGAGTTGGAATTGGCTTGATGGCAATGGGCTGGAGTTTACGCAATGTTTAAAATTCTAAGTGGTTAAATATTTGGCTCACTGCTTCTACGGGCTAAGAACGCCCAGTTCAACTTTTCTGCTTTTCTCTAAAAAGCAAATAGACATTGACTGAGTCAAGATTTTTCTTAGCTTGGGAGGGGGGGCAGGATGGTGGGTTGGGGAATCAAGCGTTGCTTTCATCTTTTTACTACCCGGCGTTATTTATAACACTTCAGCAGATGTCAGGGCAATTTGTTTTGTTCCATGGAGCCTCTGTGTGATCTCTCTCTTCACTGCAGTGTTCCCCAAGTGTGAGTTGCTTGGCTTAGGATCATTTTCAAAGGCTCAATTTTCAAAGCAAATACACACACACAATCAGTAGTAGTATTTTCAAAAACAAAGGTTATCACATTTTTCCAAGGGGGATAGACGAGAGAAGGGAGGATGCTGAGAACAGAGTGAGTTTATTTCACATGGCGGGTCTCATAAAGATTGTTTCCATAAATGCGCTGTCACACTGAACGACGGCAGAGGGGAGGAAAGGGGGGTGAGTGGGGCTCCGATGAGAGCAAAGCAAGCGAAGGGAACAACTTCAGCAAAGTGTGAAGTTTAGGGAGACACGCCTGTAGGGTAGGTTTTCCTTCCAAGCTTCCAGTTAACTCTTGACCAGAAATACACAGGGGAGGAAAATGTGCATACACACACGTGCACACGTGCGCGCGCACACACACACCCCCTCCTTGAGGGGGGATCAATTTTATTTCATCAGGATTGCTAAGGAATGTTGCTGCTGACAAGGCTACAGAAAATATTTCTGGGAGTGCATTTTCAGAATTGGGAACAGAGACAGTCTGTCTAAACCCAAGCTCAACTTTTCTTTCTTATCACTTTTTAAAAGTATGTTATCTTTAAGAGCCAAATTAACATTTCATGATATGGTTTCTCTGCAGCTGATCCTTGGGCATCCAAAGGCTGGACAGGAATGACTAAGCAGTTTTTAAAAACGCCTATGCCCAGAGCTGCCTGTCTTGAGTGCTTTGGTGTCAGTTACGTATTTAGGCTCATTTGTTCCTTTCTAGATTTATGTAGACTTGTAAGTGTAGAACTGCTTGTTCCAGGAAGATGTGAACAGTGTTTAATAAACAAAAGGAACCACAAAGAATATTTTTGGGAGAAGCCAATTAATTATTGACACTGACCGTGTTAAAAGCATGGTTCATTTTCTCTTTCGAGTATTACCTTACGTAGAATTTCCTCAGTGCATTTAGAATAGTAATATTATGGGTAGCAATTTTAAGAGTTATGGTGCTGTGCTGGGCTGTGTATCAATTAAAACTCGAAAAATAAAATAAATACAATCTCTACTCTTAGGAGGACCTGCGTACCTATTTAAATTTTGACTTTTGACACCTTACCGTTATTCTTTGACCCTCTGAAAAACATCAAAAGCCATATTATAATGTACTCTAGTGTTTAAAATAGGTGAGATCTTCAGAAATATACAGTTCTGTAAAGTAAGGTAAATAAATGGATGTCTGTGGGTAGCTATATGATAAAATGTTTTGCCACATGGTTATTTAGATCATCAAATATAACTGTGACTGATAAAAATCACTTCTAGTGGATTTATTTGCCTGTGTATGGAATTGTATTTAGGGTGTTATAGAAAGACCATTTTTCACAGAAAACATTGTTTTGCTCATTCGTTTTATGTTTGTTTGCTAAAGATACTTTGAATAATAATTTTCCTCATAAATTCCAGGATACCGTATTTTTGACATATGATTGCTTCCTTCTATTTCTTAGAGAAAAACCAATTTTTTAATGTTACATTATTATCTAAAATTTGAATATCCACATCCTGCCTGGCTTCTGATGTCAGACAATATTAAAGAAAAATGTAGTGTGGTATGGCTGTGGACCAAACTCCAAACAGCAAAAGTTAAGATTCATCGTGTGCGTGCGCACGCGCACACACACACACACACACACACACACAAAGTAATTATGAGGTAAAAAGGCTTTCTGTGTACTTTAAGGAGTAGTACTCCGTCTTCTTCCTATTGTCTGTGTTTCTTGATAAACTCATACAGAATTATTTTTTGGTTTATGTTGCGTGTTCTATTGTTTTGTTTTCTTGGATTTTAATTTTTCTCTTATGTATATGTGTATATTGTGTGTATACACACATACATGTATATATATTCCAAACCCAAAACCAAACCCGTTACCATCAAGTCAGTTCGACTCACAGCAACTCTGTAGGACAGTAAAACTGCCTCATAGGGTTTCCAAGAAGTAGCTGGTGGATTCGAACTGCCGACCTTTTGGTTAGCAGCCGAGTTCTTAACCACTGCGCAACCAGGGCTCCATGTATATATATAAATATGCACATATATATATACACACATATATGTATACATATGTATATGTGTGTACATATGTATATATATGCATATATATGTATACATATATATATACGAATTCACATGTATATGAATATATCAGGGACTGTCAGAAGAATGAACAAGTCTGTCTTGGAAGAAATATAGCCAGAGTGCTCCTTGGAAGTGAGTTTGGTGAGACTTTGTCTCACGTACTTCAGACATGTTATCAGAAGGGACCAGTCCCTAGAGAAAGACATCACGCTTGGTAAAGTAGAGGGTCAGTGAAAAAGAGGAAGACCCTCAACGAGATGGATTGACACAGTGGCTGCAACAGTGGGCTGACATTTAACAATGACTGTGAGGATGGCACAGGACTGGGCAGTGTTTCGTTCTGTTGTACATAGGGTCACTAAGAGTAGGAACCAACTAGTTGGCACCTAACAACAGCATACACACACACACACACACACACACATATTTAACATATCTTTCAGTGGTAAAAACAATCTGAGAAGATTTTTTTTTATAGAGATAATTTTCGTACTTTCAAGGTGTAAGTTTCTCTGGATTTTTTTTTCTTTTATACATTTGATGTGACGCTCAAGTCACTTTTAATGTCTATGCCCCCTCTGTCTTTTCCACCCGTGGGAGTCCATGCAAGTCAAAATAGGTCAGCATCCTATCTTCTAAAAAAGGGAAGAACATTAGTGGCAGCCATTATTCCCTCCCGCCCTCAGCCATGGATATGGAAAGATAAGTAGACAGATGTATAAGTAGGTGTAGGTACAGTGGTTAAGAGCTCAGCTGCTAACCAAAAGGTCAGCAGTTCGAGTCCACCAGTCTCTCCTTGAAAACCGTATGGGGTAGTTCTACTGTCCTGTAGGATTGCTATGAATCAGAATTGACTTGATGGCAACGGGTTTAGTTTTTAAGAAAAGGAAAAAAATACATGTTTAGAAAGAAATCATTCCTATAAACGATAGGAGTAAACCATGAGATCTGATCTTGTACAAGCAGACGTAATGACTAGGAAAAAAAAAAATCTTTTTTTTTTTTTTTTTTTTTTTAAGTGAGTTTTCTTTAAGAGAGTTTGTGCATTATTCTCAGGACATATCTAGGGCTTGCCTGCAACATCATTTTGATAAGAACTACAATTTTAAGTTTCTCTAGCAGTCTTCTCTGGGCACTTTCTGTCAAGGTCACTCCCACCTCACCCCACCATCTGTGCCACTGTCACCACTCCCACCGCCCCCCCACTTCTGCAGCGGTGTGAATCCAGTTGACTTCTAATGTTAGTTTCCCATCTGATATGCTTTTCTCAACAGGCCTCCCAGAGAGGCTTGTGACTGTTGTCATTAGTGGCCATTGAGTTGACTCTGACTCGTGGGTGACTTTATGTGTAACCAGGGGTGAATTACTCAATAGGCAACGTAAGCACTGTGCTTACTTTGCTTACCAGATCATCTGTAGTGAACCATTTCACATTTTTTCACCACATCAAAGATTCTTCTTCTAGGTATGGCTGACATCTGTCTCTCTCCCAACCCCACAGCACCTTCCTACCAAATCAAAGCCTCTTTTCAAGTTTACAGTCCCTGACAGGAGCGGATGAGCCAGTAAGCAAGGTAAGCATGCGCTTACCTGCACTTATTTACGAATCTGTAGTGAACAGTTTCACAGGGGTTTCACTACATCTTTGATCTGGGAAGTTGTTCATGACAGATGATGTGGTAAGCACAAGGTGCTTACTGTGCTTACCTTACCTACTGGATAATCCATCCCTGTATATAACAATGAAATGTTGCTCTCTTCTTTTGAGTACACTTTTGAGGCTATTATGTCCATCCATCTCATTGAGGGTTTTCCTCATTTTTGCTGACCCTCTACTTTATTAAACAATGATGTCCTTTTCTAGCGATAGGTCTTTCTTGATGAGTGTTCAAAGTAAGTGAGTTGAAGTTTCTCCATCTTCACTTCTAAGTAGCATTCTGGTTGTACTTCTAAAAGTGATTTGTTCATTCTTCTGGCAGTTCGTGGTATATACAATATTTTTCACCAACACCACAATTGGAGTGTATTAAAAGGGGCTTGTTGTTGTTGGGTGCTGCAGAGTTGATTAAGACTCATAGCAACGCTATAGGACAGAGTAGAACTGCCCCATAGGGTTTCCTAGGCAGATTGCCACATCTTTGCTCCCATAGAGTGACTGATGGGTTTGAACCACTGACCATTCAGTGAGCTGCCGAGTGCTTAACCGTTGTGCCACCAGAACTCCTTAAAAGGGGTTTAAAAACCAAAAAACCAAACCAAACCCACTGCTATTGAGTAGACCCAAATTTGAATTGCATAACATTGCTTTCCCTGTCTGGAGCTTCATCACTGGAGGTGGAGGCAAGCCCATCTCCATAGCAGGCACTTTGATCTTGGACAATTGAGTGTCAGCTGGCACTTAGTACATACTCAGGGGGGCTCGCCTCACAAGTCTTTCTCTGGCTACTGTAGACAGACGGTGGAGATTTTTCTTTGATCTCTCACTTGCTCTATCTTGACCATAGGTCTCTTCCTTTAATGACCACATTTTAACCTGATTGTTTGCATGTCTTCCAATGAAAATGTAGCCTCCTTGAGTTCCTCAAAAGCAGGAACTGTGTAATTCCATTTTTGCAAGCGCTGTGTGTCAGTGAAGGGCCAGAATGTATATTTGTTGTTGAATAGAATATCACAGATAGTTCTAATATTTTCAGTTAAGAGAAATGCAAGAAGGAGAGAGAATAAATTAAATGTAAGAACCAATGGTGGCTTATGTTGATAGCCATGCCTGCCTTTTGTGTTATACAGCTATCATGGTATATGTGAACTCCAAAATAATATAACTTTAAACAATTTAATTTTTAATATTTGTTGTTTTTTTTTTTCCTTCACTTCCTGCTTGCACAACAACATTTTGGGTTTCTGGGGAAATGGATTTATTCTTTTTTTAAAGGCTATAGGGCCTGCCTTCCCTTGTAAACATGAGTTTTGTCTTTCCTTCTCTGAGATAAAATAGAGGGCACTGGTTAGATGTTTCACTCTACAAAATATACATTATTGGTTATATTTTACATTCAAACTAGTGCCAGGAAGGAATGAGATCAGGCATTTTGAAAGTACAGCACATTTTGTACGTTTTCTTTATGCGTGGCTTCTTCTTGAGTCAGATTTTTTTGTCCTCCCATTTTAGGTCTCACTTTCTCCTTTATGCCAAATCTTGTAAACTGTGTCAGCTGAGGACATATCTACAGATAGTAGACATGATTTTAAAAGCCAGCAAACATAAATCGATTTTCTGAGTCTCCAGAACAGCCAGGTTTCTTTAATCCATTCCCTTCAGAATGTATCTTACACTCTTGATGTTTACAGCGAGGTGATCATCTGCAAATAATCAAAAGGAGAGAGACTTCAAAGAATTCAGACTACTGGCAACATGTATTATGTTATTTTAGTTAGTTTTGACAAGGGCATCTACGCATTTAAACATTATTACCTACAGGTTGTTTTTCTCCTTCAACATAAAGACATTTAGTTCAAATTTGTCAAAGAATGTCAGTTTCGTATTTGACATGAGGTGTCTCAATTTAGCCCCCATTTTCCATCATTAGACAGGCACTGAGCTAATTATTTTTTTTGGTAAATAAATGATAAATAACAACTGTTAATTAGACACCAAGACTTTTGGGGTATGCTGCGTAGGCACACATGGGAAAATGTTACTTCTTTTTTTAATGTAAGATATTATACCATAAAAAGCATTGGTTTGAAGGAAAAATTGGGGGCCATCAAACTTTCTCTTCTCATATTCTAGGATGATAAGAAAATACTAATATTTTCGTAACTGTGATTTGCTAGAAATAAGTTGTGCAAGATAATAAAATTATATGCTCTCTGTTAATTGTGGTGACAACTAGCTTCAAAGTGATTATTAGCCCCATGAACTGAAGTCAGGTGTATAGATAATAGGGTAATAATTAAATATTTGGAGTATTTCCAGATTACAGATACTTTAATATTTCCTTGCCACAAAAGACAACCAAGTCACATTCTTATTTAATAGTACTTGAGGAAACTGCATGGAGCAGAAAGAACAATTACTGTCAATTCCATGGAGCATCCAAATTGATTTTGTTTTCATTCATCTCCACCCTGACTGCTCAGTGTTTTTCCCAGAGCAAGGGCCAGGTTTCTTATCTTCTGTTTGATAAGACGGATTCTTCATGTTTACCCGTTTTTTTTTTTTTTTAATCTTCTCTTACCTCCTATTATCCGTAGGCAGTACCACAACGTCGAGCAATGGATAGTCTTCCAACAATTTTACGTGTATTAATTTCATTTCCCTATTTTCTTGAGGGCAGAGAGATCATTTTCTTCTTCAGTGGTTCTCCAAATTCTTAGTGCCAGGTGAAGGGTTTAATGTATTTTTGTAAACAGAAATTCTTTTGTTAGTTTAGAAGAGGACAAAGGGGACACTTTTCTGTCCACAGTGGTAATGCCTTCAAAGGCTGTACACGTTACCATCTGCATCTTTCTGGAGGAGAGCAGATTGCCATATTTTAAATTTAATCTTTAGTACATTAAAAATTGTCCAACTTGGTTAATGGAAATAATCAAGTGAGGCACAGAAAGTCACCGGATGTTCCCTGATGTAGACTGATGGAGAGATTTGTTCTTAAAAGGGAAACTAGGGAAGTGGGAATTTGTGAAGAGGAAATCTTTTGCATGGGATAGCATCACAGCTCCGTTATCTATTAATCCTGTACCAAAATTCCTAGAGGTAACTTTTTTTTTAATCGTATTAATTACCTGCCTCCCTTAGAGTTTATGGATTTGGTCAAAATATTTTTATTTTTTAAGCATAAATTGCTTTAGGAATTTAAACTTATCTATTAGAATGCGCTGGGTAGTCTTTCTGCCTTTAAACACAGCAACATGCGTATTTTTAAAAGAGAATCTGCATTTTGTGCCTGTCATTCCTTCTGTTCTCCATGCCTATAGGGAAGGATTCAGATGGAAGTTATTTAGGATTCTTTTTCTTCACAATTTTTTCAAAGTACACAAATTAACTTATGAGAAAATGTGGCCTTAAGCTTAATTTTATGACCCGTACATTTTGAATATTTAAAATTGGGCAAATAGAAACATAGCGATAGATATTCTCAGGAGTTTAATTTTACTTGTATGAGAAGAGTTAATGGTTTGTGAGTTTTATAACATTTCATTAAGGAGATTTTACCAGGGAAGTGGAATGGAATATATACAAAGGTTTATCCAAAATTGGCAAAATAGAGTCCTTAACAGTTTGTGATGAACTGAATGCTTACCTTGTGAGGAAGCACTATGCAATTAATTTTATTTTCTTGATTATTAGAGCAAGAAGGAGACAGAAAATAACATTATTATGGATAAATCTTTGTATTAGCAACCATATTTTACATTTTTATATGAATATCTTAGAAGGGAGGTACTATAAGATGATTACCTCTTTGATAATGTAGCCATGGGCTACCCAGAAGAAAACATACACTGCTGAAGATACTGATTTTCTGGTGCATTTTGGGAGAATAAATTTTATTTTTAACTTTTCTGACAATACATGGAAGAATATAAAAAAAATTTGAGTAGATAGAGATCTTTCAGATAAAGTATAGTGACATAAAGCTTTGGGTTTTTTTTTTGTTTTGTTTTGTTTTTATAACTGATTCAAGTTGTCCTTCACCTTCTAGGAACTTTAATCAATTTATTTTTATTTTTATTTTTTGTGCTATATCTTTGATTTGGTTATATATTTGTATGATTCTCTTTTGACAATATTCAAGTGCTAAATAATCTCTATATTTACATTGTCAAAAGAGTTTTGAAAGTAATTTTCATTAATTAGTTCTATACTGTATGATCCAAAGTTTTAGAAGACCAAATCTTCTTTCAAGTTCTGGGCTTGCCATAAGAGTATTTCGGTTTTGTATTTTTGTTTTGTCTAAGGAGTTTGACCTTTGTGCTCTGTCATTAAACTCCTACATTTACTTTACTGCCTTTTGCTACAGTTTTACTTTTTGAATTAATTTTGGCGTGTCAACATTGGCTAGAAAATACCATTCTTTTATGGACTTTTATGTTAGTATAACTCGTTGAACTGAAGAAGTTCCATATCTCAATCTGAAAAAATGGGAATATACTTTTGATTTCATGATTAACATCTGCTTAAAAAGGTTTTATATTCTCTTATGTGAACATTTCGCAAAGTTTATAAATGTATGGAGGATTAGGCATACCTAGAAAATACACCTTTGAGATGGGATTCTGTTATCTTGTGGTATGAAAGGCAAATTTAACTCCTCTAAACTGCAGGCAGGAAAAGATAGTATACAAACATGCCAATCATATTTTTGACATCACAGCTTGTATAGACACTTCCATCAAAATATGGGAGAATAAAGCATTAATCTTGAGGTATGAGTTCTTGTAAATAATCTCTATAGCAAAAGTTTTCTCCTGTATTTATACTAACTATTCTAGGCCACAAAAATAGGAAGAAAAAAACTAACTAAATGGTTCAGAGATCTGTACCCCTTCCCCTAAATGCTTGCTCTTGACCTGAGGCCTTTAGTGAGCTCAATCTGAATATGCTTGAGTAACCTAACGTACTGACATTAAAAATAAAACAGGAGAACCGAAAACAAAACAAAACCTGTTGCTGTGGAGTGAATTCCAACTCATAGTGACGCTGAAAATAGAACAGAGGGAAAAATAAAACCTTAAGATAGTTCTTATAAGTTCCCTACAGTAAGAGAACTTATTTGACAGCCCAATCAAAGAACTGGCCATTTGTATTCTCTTCCCATCATTTTTTCAGATATTGATCAATGTGATCCATAGCTTCCATTTTAGGCCTCTCCTCAATGTGAAAATAGGAGGAGAGGAGAAGGAGGAGTATGATAGAGTCATTTATCCAGCCCTCTACACAGACCAAACAATAATCTGCTTGTAAAGCACATTGCAAATTCGAACAGCTGTATTGCTTCTGCATAATAGTTATTAATATACTGGGAACTCCAAAGGAGCTGGTAGTTAAAATAGGTCTTTAACAAAGCAGGTAACATAATATCACACTGAATGTAGTTATGTTGTCTTGTCTTTAGGGTAAGTGATTAGCGTTCACGTCCACTGCTTATACTTGCTCTGTGAAAAGTGCAGTGTGCTCATTTATTTTATTTTGTTTTATTTATTTATTTTTGGCCTGGAAGGATGCTTTGTAAGATCACTTCGTTCAATATTTTTTAATTACTGACTAGAAATCATGATTTACATGTATATTTTCATAAACATATACCATAAGTCATTCTTTTAACGGCTAAGATACTTCTGCATGAAGCATCTTAAAGACTGAAGTGGTCTTTTGCCAAGATACCTTCCTCTATGGCAACCATTATGGTGTCTGAGGAAAAACATTTTTTTTTTTCTTTTCCCCCAAATTTTAGAATGGGTGAAAAGCATCCAAATTTTAGAATGGGTGAAAAGCATCCACACACCAGAAAACATTCATTAAGAAAGCATGTTTTGAATGTTTGAGGCTATACAGGGCAACTTCAGACCAACTATAGATCTCAGATTCATGAATGTCATTTTTTATGAATAGTTAAAATATATTTAAGACGGTTAATACCCTTCTTGAGTAGTAATGACATTTATCAATTGCATATACATGTATATACTTTCCTGAAAGCCTCTGTAAGGATGCATATATATATGTGTGTGTAGCTTTATAGACATGAGTACAAATTTTAGTTAAGACTGTTGAAACTATTATAGGTGTTTGACGTGGAGAAGTCCAGTCATACATTTTTGTTCAAAAGCATATCCTGGCGTGTGTAGGTCAAACAAACATTTTTAGTCAACTCCTCCACATACCTTGAATAGTTGAGTATTTGGTCCTTTATCTGTATTTAGGTTGTGTATACCATCATTTGCTTTATCAAATCACAGCCCAAGCCATAAGCAAAAATGTATCCAATAATGAGCGGGGAGCCCTTGTGGTGCAGTGGTTATGCACTCGGCTGCTACCAGAAGGTTGGCGGTTCTAACCCGCCATCCACTCCACAGAAGAAAGACGTAGTCATCTGTTTCCATAAAGATTACAGCCTTGGAAACCCTATGGGGCAGTTCTACTGTATCCTGTAGAGTCCCTGTGAGTCAGAATTGACCCAGCGGTAATGGGTTTGGTTTGATTAGTTTAATGAGGCAGGGGCATGGGGAAAGTGCACCAGTTCATTTCAGCTGAGCTAACCTATACTGAACACCTTCATTGATTGACTCGGATCTTGTACTAATGACTTACTCTTCTTGGTCCTCAGTTTTCTTATTTGTAAAATAGGCCATGTTATTTCACGAGGTTTTTTGGAAGGATTACATAATATTAACATCCATGAAAGCCTAATGTGCTTCATTTGTACGTTCACTTATCGGTTTTATAAACCTGCCTTTCTTGGTAGAGAAAACATTGAAGTCAGTGAACCAGGGTGAAGCTGAAACTGCACATAATGATAATTTCAATGATTTGAACAATGGTTTCAAATTGATTTTTTTGAATTTTTTTTTCCAGTTTTTCCCCTTATGTATAGATTGGAAGGAGCCCAGGTGGTGCAGTAGTTAAGTGAGACAGCTGCTAACCAAAAGGTCAGCGGTTCAAATCCCCCAGCCACTCCTTGGAAACGCTATGGAGCAGTTCTACTCTGTCCTCTAGGGTTGCAATGGGTCAGAATCAATTCAAAAGGCAAAGGGTTTTTTGTTTTTTTTATAGATTGGAAATACTGTTCTATCCTGCAAAAAAATTTACCCATTCTTTCTCAAACACTGATTACTATAGTCAGTATCAACATGATCAGTGTTTGAGTTGTAAAGCAATAGTTGACAGTAGGCACGCTGCTTCATAATGGCTTCTTCAAACACCATAGAAAGACCGGAGCCATAGCCTTATGCAATGTCACATGTATTTGCTTGTCGATCCTTGGTACTTGTAACATGTTTGGAATAAATCCTCCACAACAGCCAAGTTACCTTCTAGGGAGGGAGGCAGGGAGTAGGGGGAGGGTTGTCATGACTATCCTATTCACCTCTTCTGATTTCTCGTTTCCACTAAATTTTGGTTAATTATCTCATCTCTTTGTCGGCTACATTTCAACCCAATGTGGAACTTTGTTTTCTCTTTTCACTCCTACCCCCCAAAATCATTAATGGGAGCCTTTGTATTTCTGGAGCCCTGGTGGCACAGTGATTAAAAGCTCAGGCTGCTAATCAAAAGGTCAGCGGTTGGAATCCACCAGCTGCTTGTTGGAAACCCTATGGGGCAGTTCTACTCTGTCCTGTACGGTCACTATAAGTCATAATTGCCTCGATGACAGTGGGTTTGATTTATAGCAAACTTCACTACAATTTTAGGGAAACAATTTTATGTCATAAAAAAATCAACCTTCTTGCCACTCATTCATGAGAAAAAAAATTGTTTAAAAAAGTTTAGAGGACTGCTCTTAGTTAATCATCTTCCTGAATAAGGTATTACTCTAGAACTAATTAGGAGAGAGGCCCTTTGTTCTGGGTTAATTGGGACCCATTATTAGCAAAGGCTAAAGAAGAGTTTGGAAATCAATATATAAATGTGTGTGGTCACAATATGTTCCTGCTTGAGATTTTGAATTCTGATTAATATAGGAAGTTATTTGATCTCTTGGTAATGCAGGATTTCCAGAAGGTTAGAGTTCAATTATGTCTCGAACACATTTTCTATACAAGACACTAGATGTAGCTGAAGAGAAAGGAGCATTACAAAAAAAAAAAAAAAGTTCCTGTTCCCCAAGCAGTTTAAAACTTAGTAAAGTGAAAAGGATGCATATTAAAAAAAGAAGAAGGAGAAAAAAGAAAACAAAGCAGATGGCTTTACCTTCCTTGAACAATTGTCAGGCACAGGGAGTGAAGGTAGAGACCCTCCTGGTATGGTTGTTCATAATCTAAGCCTGCCTGGTTTTTATCCTTGCGAGCCTTTCAATGCCTCCCTTGACTCCCGCCACTGGGTCACCCACTTTTCATTTAGAGAGCAAATTGAGCAATTCTTTGTTTGTTTATTTGGAACAAAACCTTTGCTTAAAGGACACCAAAAATCCCAACTTCCTTTTTTGCATATTACTCTCACTCCTACAGTAGCCAGATTTGCTCATATTAATATATGTATCTCATGAACTGTAGAGGAGGAATGAATTCTTATTCCAGTTTGGCAAAAGTTTAGTACAAGAAACAGTAAAGGAAAAAAAAAAAAAAAACCTGTAAAAGTCAGATTAATATGACTTCAGGTCTTGGCTCTGTGACTTTTTCCTTTTATTAAATTTTAAAAAATAGAGTTAATAATATTGATTGCATTGGATTAAATAGGTTAAATGAAACAATATGGGTGATTGGATGGACCCAGAGTAGACATTCTACACATGTTAGTTCTCTTCTTCTAAAGTTCTGATTCTGCTGGATTTCCTTTCTTTTTTTCCCCCCCGCCAATGTGAAATTGTAAGTGGAATCCCAGGCAGCCCTCAGGTAACAATTTCATGTGAAAAATTAACCATAATGTAATGAATTGGTTATCAGAGGAGTAATTCCAGGAAGTTATAAAACTTTGCTAACTGTTATTGATAAAGGTTTTTGTTTTTTTTTTAATTTTAAATAGTTAGAAGACTGTAAGTAAACAGCATTGGAGAGCAAACCAAGACCTTGAACTACTTCTAAATGGTTCAGTCATGGCCAGTGGAGACAAGGCAGGGCTTCGAACCAGTTCAAAGTGGTTCAGTCATGGCTGATGGAAACAAGGGCAGCATATGCATTGCATAGCAACCAAATCTCTTGCTCAATGGCTTTTGACTCCCATAGGAAACAGGCAGTGGTGCCCCGTGTCACTTTGAATGTATGTGGGTCTTCACAGTCCTGCCAATAATCCAATCTCCCACATCAGGACACTTTCAGGAGCCAATAATCCAATCTATCTCCCACATCAGGACACTTTCAGGAGCCTGATGTGGGAGACTGGATTATTGGCAGGACTGTGGAGAGTAACACACATTCAGAGCAGCAGGGTCGGCTGACATCTTTGAGCGGGGTACTGCTGCCTGTTTTCTGCTCAGTTTAAAAGACTACATGCAAGAGATTTGGCTGCTATGCAACGTGTATGCTGCTCATGACTGAACCATTTAAAACCAGTTCAAAGCCCTGGAACAAACTCTTACTTGTATACATTGCCAACTTTTGCTTAATTTAATTTTACAAACAATTGCAAGCTTAATTTTAGCCAAAAATTTAAACCAGTTCTCACAGCAAAAGTTTTGCTTATTTCTAATTTGATTTTCATTCCTCTGTTGACTGAACTCGTCAGTTTGAGCAATGAGGTAGTTAAGGGGCAAATGGTGGGGTCTGAGGGTCACTGGCTACTGTGTTTCCCCTAAGCCAAGTCAGGTCAAGCTCTAGAATATCAGTGTTTCCTTCCTCCTATGTACCTTAAAAAGGAGCTCTGGTAGCACAATGGTTAAACGCTCGGCTGCTAACTGAAAGGTCGACGGTTCGAACCCACCAGTGGCTACGGGGGAGAAAAACATGGTGATCTGCTTTGGTAAAGACAACAGCCTAGGAAACTCTATGGGACAGTTCTACTATGTCATGTAGGGTCACTGTGAGTCAGAATCAACTTGATGGCACACAACATGTGCCTTAGATGAAGATCCCCTAGTCAATGAAGTTACAAAAATCCTTTGTTTTCTGCTAAGCAACCCCCTAAGGGTCCTGATCCCCGCAACAATGATGGATTGGGACACTTTATTATGGAAACTCCTATCCAAGTAGTCCTGGCTTCCAAGCCCAGCTGTGCCGCTCACTAGCTGTGTGAATTCACGTGAGTTAGGCTCTCAGTTTTTTCATCTTTAAAATGGGGATTATAATAGTACCTGTCTTAAAGGTAAGATAAATATACTTACTTATCTAGCAGTTGTGTTCCATGCTATGTGCTAAATGGTACCCGCCATTAACACTGCAAGCTACTTAAGGGTGATCATGTAAACTCATCGGCTGTTTTACTGAGGGAATGCAATGCTATCCCTCAGGGACTAAGCATTTGTTAAAGAATGCAATGTTGGACACTACATGAGAATTAGGAAGGGGGCATCTTTTGTTACATCAGCTGCATTGTCTTATGGGTGACTGCCAGGGCATCCTTTCTTAACAGAGGTCACAACAGGACGGTCAGTTAAGTGAGTCATTTCATTTATAACACTTGAGAGTTGGTGATAATTATTGTATTAGCTTAAGTTCTCTGAGAACAAGTAGTTCATTTGGGATGTGAAGGAAACACTGGTATTCGAGAGGGAAAGTGAAACAAGGAAGAGTAATTTATCAACGTGGCTACCACTGTGGGTGGTGGGAGTGTAATCCTGCTAGGGCTACTCTAAGAGACAAGGCAGGACACACGCCTCAGGATTATTACACACAACTCCTGATCGTCGCTAGGTAAGGGTCCCCCTTAGTGGGTTGTTAGTTCTCCAGCACTTCTTTAAAAAAAAAGAAAAAGTTGCCATTGAGTCTGCCCCTTAGGGTTTCCAAGGAACGGCTGGTGGATTCGAACTGCCAACCTTTTGGTTAGCAGCCAAATGCTTAACTACTGTACCACCAGGGCTCCAGCACTTCAAGTCTGTTACAAAGGAGAGCAAAACCACTCTAGTCAGCCAGAGAAGTTCTTACATAGAGAAATGCAGGACCCATGTGCCCTGAAATGGTAAGGATAAGGGAATATAAATGCTTCCCAAAAGCATCTTTGCATTATGATTATCTTATACAGTCCTTTTGATATGAGTTTGGAGAGGTTTTAATGAGAATCTTTCTAAGTATGCATTCTTAAAGATAACAATTGAAATGTTGAAATTTGGTATTGAAACAAATGTAGTTTTGGTAAAGAAAAGTTATGAACAACACCTATGGAATTTTAAACAACTCCCTCCAAAAATCAGCTCACTGCACAGTCGTATCAATTCTGTTTTACCCCACAGGCTTGTCTCTCTCTGAAATTTTGGGAAGGAAATGACCAGAGCTTCACCCAGCTTCCTTTTTCTTTTTATTATTTTATCTGCCTGTTGGAAACCCTGGTGGTGTAGTGGTTAAGAGTTTGGCTACTAACCAAAAGTCAGGAGTTCAAATCCACCAGGTGCTCCTTGGAAACCATATGGGGCAGTTCTACTCTGTCCTAGAGGGCCACTATGAGTGGAAATTAACTCGATGGCAATGGGTTTGGGTTTTTTGTTTTTTTATCTACCTGTCTGATCTACTTTGCATATCAAGACCTTATCCCTGAACTGCCAGGATAAGACTTATTTTAACCTAATAATCAGCTTCACAAAGGAAGGAACTTTTTATACCATAATGTTAGTAACGACTCTGTTTCCTGATCTGCTTCGTAGTGCATCCACCTGCAGATTCTACCAGCTTCTGCCTTTTCGTTATATTGCCGATAATTGTTTTTCTTCTGACATGTTCCGTGTGCACCCCAGTCTCAGTAACGAAGGTGAAAAAGCAACACAGAAATCGTCATACCTGGTGCTTCGTTTTTTGTGGGCTCCCTGAAGGGACAGGCTTGTGGCTGTGCCTATATTCCTGTGAAATTAATGCTCCTTCTTCACATGCCTGTCATTCTATTTATAGCCACAGGGCTTCAGTTTTCTAAGTGTCCAGAAAGTTCTGAGTAATGCACAGAATTCTATATACACAGCAAATGCAACCTTGGCAAAATGTAGTCCCTGGTGAGAGAGGAAAACAGAGAATCAACAATGTTTTGCTTTTATTGGAGTAATAGAACTGGAGCAGCTGTTTGTGTCTGAAAGCATGGTAGACCAGATATTTCTGTGTGTGTCATGTAAATCCCATAGCCAGAATACAGTGGACATCATCATGAATGTGCTAAATGGAGAATTACAGTATTTGGAGAATACTCGGCTTCTCAACACTCATTCTTTCATCATTTCCTCATTCAAATGGGCATGTTTTTGTGGATGGTGAGTCAAGACCTGGGCTTCAGCAAAAAAGGATTTCATGTCAGCATGAAGAGAATTGGAGTATGTCTATCTAAACATAAGTAACAAGTGAATCCAACCATTACTGTCACCATCTCCCAAGACTTCTCCTTCATTGTCACTTCCATCTCATTCACTTTTCTCAAGTATTAAACATTTCAGAAGAACTCTCTGTGATCTGTGCTATTCCTAATGGTTATCAAAGAAGGGGCGTTTTACTCAACACATACAGCCTACTCTTAAGTATTGTTCTGGCGCTTTGAATATAATTGTATATTTCTTTTGCAAGAAAAAAATATGTAATTAACATCATCATATTAAAGAGTATTATAAAATGCATATCTTGAAATGCTGCCATGTTTGGCTGAGGGATGGAAGGAGTGAGGGTGTTGGACTTTGGAGATTCAATGTATAATGGGGTGGAGCCTAATATACAGTAATGAAATGGTCTCAACATACCTCTGGATACAACAAACCAATGCAACAATTCCATTTTCCAAAAGAAAGGATGAGATTTTTAAAATTTCCATGGGTCCATGGGTCCGTAGCTGGGCTCTCTGTGCTTCTGATAACTCTAGCTTTCTCTCTGTCTCTCTGTCTCTCTCGTTCTCTGTCTCTTTCTCAATTCTCTCTCTCCTTTACAATGGTATGAATGGCTTGCATTTCTCTTCATTATATCATCTTATAATCCATTTAGAATCATCTGGTTCCTACTGAAACAAGAGAAAAATATCTCCTTTTTTCAGTAAATTTGGTTTAAAACTGGCAATTATATAAGGTAATACTTATAAAAGGAGATCGTGGAGAGGGGCCTACTGGTCGTTTAAGGATTAGCACTTGTGATGGCAGGAATATTCGCTCTAAGCCCCAGTCAAGGTTCTCATTATTCCACCTCTAATTGGGCCTCCACTGCTTCATTTAGAAGCCCTTTGCTAAGGCAAATGTATTATTGAAGATGCTGAGCTTTTGTTTTATTTCCATATCTTAGGCTACTAATATGTTCAGTAATAGAACCTACCTTTTAAATTTTTATTTATTTATTTTATTTACATTAATGCAATGTATGGAAAATAAGCTCTGGTTTTAGTTTACTTTTTTTCTGTATGCTGATATTAACCTTTTAAAAATATGTGTATTAGCCATTTCAATTCTGTGAGTTATCTATTCATATGCTTTGCTCATTTTTCTTTTCTTTTTTAGTGTTTTCTATTTTTATTATACAAGTTATCAGACATATACAAAGGTCAACAGTATAGTATAATGAACAGCCTTGTTCCCATCACCTGACAAGTATTTACTAAAGGCCAATCTTGTTTCATCTATAATTCCTCTCATTCCCTTTCTTCTGAGATTATTTTGAAGCAAATTGTAGATACATTATTACATCCACAAATATTTTTAAAATAAAAAGACCACTTTAAAAACTATAACCACAATGCCAAAAATACACCTACAATTAATAATAATCCATTTATATCAGTATATGGTTAGTCAGAGTTCATATTTTCTCTTAAAAGTTTTCAACAGTTTGCTTGAATCGGGATCCAAGTAATTTCTATACGTATGATTGGATGAAATATCTCTTAAATCCGTTTCATTTATAGGCCATTCATTCATGTCTCTTTTTTCCCCTTGCAATTTGTTTGTGGAAGATCCAAATTATTTGTCCTGTAGAGTTTGCTACAGTTTGTATTTTACAAAAGCGTTTCCTTGGTGCCATTTAATATGTTCCTCTGACCCTGTACTTCTTGTGAATTGATAATTAGACTTCAGGGTTTGGAAAGATTACTTCATGGGTGGTGTCATGTGCTTCCATCAGGAGGGATGCGATGTCTGGCTGTCTCATATTTTGTGATGCAACAGCCTTTGGGGATCATTGCCAAGATCCATTACTCCATTAGGTGTGGCAAAATGATGATACTCTGACTGTATCATCTCTTCCTTATTTGGAAACCGTAGTGGCATAGTGGTTAAGAGCTATGGCCGCTAACCAAAAGGTCAGCAGTTTGAATCCACCAGGCACTCCTTGGAAACCCTATGGAGCAGTTCTGCCATGTCCTATAGGATCACTATGAGTCGGGATCAGCTTGACAGCAATGAGTTAGGTTTTATTTTATGTTTTTGATTCTTCCTTATTTATTAGGTAGAATACTTGTATAAAGTGGAACTGCTACTTTTTAACTACTTGGTGACCCTGTAGTATAGTTTGTACAGCAAAGGCAGGTTAAATGCTTAATTCCTTCCCTTTCCAATCAAATATCAAGATTTGCTTCCCTAGCATTTTGCAAATGTGGCCAATGAAGGTCACATTTTGCTTTGTTCTAACTACCATTATGAACTCATGGATTATTTATTTATTTATTTGATGCTTCAATTGTCCCACTTGAGAAGGTCAGTGGGAGCCTCTTCAAGTTCGCTTCTGAGACATTATTGACCAATTCTAGTAGTCTCAGATAGCTTCTTTCCTTTCAGGTAAAATATAGATATTTCAAGCTCATTTTGTACTTTTTCTATCCCAGTACTACAGTCAGGTAATTTTTCAAAGGCGCTGTGGTTCCTTTTGGTGGAAAATGATAATTAGACAGACTCTGGGCACTAGGAGTGATCATCCCATTGGATTTTTTTTTTTTCAAGATAAAATATATCGTGAACTCATAAAATAATACTTCCAATTCAATTCAGGACTACAAGCTTTTTGTTTGACCTCATTGATCTTACATTAGTATTTCCTTTTTTACATCAAAACTCTTGGTCTTTAAGAAGACATTTTGCTAGTTACTTATTTGTACAGTATTCAGTCTTAGAATAACCATACAGTCCAACCACCAGAAATATGATACTGAAAGTTTAAGATATTCTACAGTTATTTTTTCCTAAGTGGATACTGTACTGGAGACTTACAACCAAATTAGTATGTGTTAAAATCACTTTGTATAGATCTGCTCTGGGCGCTTACGCCACCAACTGTATCCTGTTTTGGGCTTATTTGTTTCATTTTACTTTCAATTGTTTGGGACTACTTATTTAATTCAGTTTTGTGTTTTAATTTGTAAAGTGTGTATAAGGCTCCAAAGTAAAACTATAAAACAAAGTATATTCAGATAAGTCTAATTTTTATCATTTTCTTCACCAGTTTATAACATACACACATAATTTCTAGAAATTAGTTTATATTTTCATTTTTTAGTATAAGCAAATGCGTGTGTATGTATTAATATAAACTCCATTGTTTTAAATACGTAATAGCATGGCTTCATGGTTTTCTCCATCTAGTTTTTTTCATACAACATATCCCAATCCTCCCTTCATAATAGCCTATAAAACATTCTTCACTCATTTTTGACAGACACATAAAGTTTCATTTTGTGAATATACCACAGTTTAATAAATCAGTTGCCTGTTGGTGGGCAATTGAGTTATTTCAGGATTTTGTTGTTAAAATACTACCCCAGTGAATAACCTTCAGCAGACACAAATAATCTTTTATAAGTCATTTGTTTCCAAATGTAGAACCATTTTCTAATGGCTAAAATTCAGAATGTGGAAAGATGGAAATGAAAACCACCTGTCATGTTACAATTACAATTAATTGTTATTAACAATGTCCTTCCAACTTTTGTAAGAACAGCTTCCTAATATGATTCAGAAGGTTGGGGGGGACCCAAGATTACGCATTTCTAACAAATACCCAGGTGAGCCAGTGTTGCTGATCCTCAGACAGCAATTCAAGTAGCAAGGGTATGGAGGATGATGTTGGCCCAGTATTTTATTTTACTGCCTCTGAGACTAAGCAAGGCAACTGGACTTGGCTTGAGTATTTAGATAAATGTATGGATGGACACTCTAGAAGTTATGTTTATCGAACTTTCTAAGAGATCTTCTAAGTTAGATACTCTGTCTAGGCTATTTTAGCCACTTTCTCAATAAAGCCCTACTACTGCACTGAGTGACCTCTGGGTATTCTTTCTTTCCTCTGTGTCCTTTGATCTCAGGGACACTTTTCTTTGTCCTTTCAGTGTCTGCCCTTAGGCCTACTATAGATGAGTGGAGGTTAAACATCAATATACGGAGATTGTTTGCTGTGATAAGGTAGAAAGTACCTTCTTAGTAAAGACAGATACAGTAAGGAATTCTTCCTCATCTTATTCCATGTGTTGCTGAATCAACACCAAATAGTATTGTGTGTGAAGCCCTTCCAGTGAGGCAAGTCATGGGATATGACCTGATGAGGCCCTAGAATCTCTCTGGAATGCTTCTTTCCTACATCCCTTGCAAGGCCCACATTCCCAAATTATTCATTGTACAAAGACTCGACTGGCTCTAGGGATAAAAGTGCAAATAGGAAATTATATCTGCTCTCCAGGACCTTAGAGTTTAGAATGGCAGACTGGTAAGAGAGTTGGTAATTATAGAATTTTATTGTATAGTTAATACTAGAGTAACGTGTGAGTAGGCACAGAGGAGGGAATCTTAACACAATACTTCAGGAATTTTTTTTCTAGGTAAAATGAAGACAAGGGGTAATTAACCATGAGAAGGAAGATGGGGGATTCTGAGAGAAGAAAATAGCTGGTAGGCAGGTTTATGTGTATTAAAATAGAAGAGGAGGAGGAAAGCAAGGCAAATTGAGGAACTATAAATAATTTGTCTAGAGAACACGGGGGGAGATTATGAGTGTGTGTGTGTGTGTGTGTGTGTGTGTGTGTGTGTGTGTCTGTGTCTGTGTGTTGAGGGTAGGGCATTGTGTTTTTGAGAAAGATAAGAAAGGATCTTATTAATCTAAAATTTTTGAAAATAATTTTGAGCCTAAATTTTAAAAAGGTAAGTCTCACACACACACACACACACACACACACACACACACACACACGTGCGCGCGCGTCAATAAAAGCCCAGTCACTGCAACTTGGAGAATGAATTACTGGGTAGCATGTCTGGAGGCTAAAAAGACTAATTAAGAGCCCTAGAGAGGTTAATAATGACTAAATTTGTGACTGTTTATGCCAACAATAAATGCCAATACTAGCTACAGGTGCTATTTTGAGACATTTCAAAGGTATTATTTAACCCTCATAGCAACCTCTTTAGGTGCTTATGATTCTTTTATAATCATCTCATTTACATTAAAGTACAGTGAGGCAGAAGTATGCTTGAATTACACTTCTGAAGTTATAAAACTAGGCAGTAGTAGAAGTGTGACCTAAATTCATGTAGTTTGCATGCATTGTTCACTCACTTCTCTACTGGGCTAGTCTACCTTCCCCATGGAGACTGTGATGAAGCAATAGCGCAGAACTCTTTTGATTATAGTTGGTTAATATATGTACATATTCTTTTAATTCAGTGGGGAAAAATTAACTCTAAGGCTAGTGAAATTATAAAAAACATAATCTAAAGTGAACATGTAGAAAAGACCAGTTACCAGACTTTTTTAACAGATGCTATTTAAGAGGGGCATCTGAATATCACCTAGGAAATATTATAGGTGGACACTTTCTATCTGAGTACATGTAGGTTCAGAGGTGCTAACATTTTCACAATGCAGAAATGTTTTTACAGGTGATTGACTTAATGTCCAGTCCTGGTTAAGCAATATTATAATTAAGCTGAATTGATTAAAAATTCATTTACTCTTTTCATGGTTTAATTTCTATCAAGCCAGTCACCATTAAGTAGATTAAAAACTGACTTCATTAGGATGGTTTTAGAAGATTGAGAGTTAAGATCCAGATTCCCAGTCTTATTCCAAGGGACCTACATATAATAGTCTTGAAATATTTACTTAACCTTTGATTCAGTTTCAATGTAAAAAATTTATATGTATATTCCAGAAAATTATTGGTGGATACGGAACTCGTTATTAGATAAGCGTTCCAAGTGTAGAAATATAAGTACATTTTGACCATTACCTCATTTTTTTATATTTTAAATGCCTCCTCATTTTTTTTTCAAGCCCCCAAGAGAAACAGAAGCATAATGTCTTAGAAAGACCCGGGAACCAGACAGTTCTAGGTTCAGATCCGTTTCTGCCAAACTGATTATGACTTTGCCTCTCAGAGCTACATTTTTCTCCTCTGTAATTGGTAATAATAGCCATATTTTCACAGGATTATAGTGAGAAAATACATGTAAAGCAACGGACATTCAACCAATTTTAGTTGGCTTATTTCTTTTGCTTTTCCTGTGACTGCAGCTGTATTATCACTATTTGAAATGCTGATATCACTTTCCAAACTGCTGTGTTTATTTCAAGCTTTCCAACTGAAATAATTACTAAAAAAAATAAAAAGTTAGATCAAGATGAAGAATATAGATTTGAGGTAAGTGAAAGGAAAAAAACAAAATAAAACTATGCAACTATGCTTTAATTCTACCCAAAGATTAGCAGGGTTTACCCATAAAGGTGAAATATTTTTCAGAAAAAAAGGTCAATTCTCTCAACATGGGATTTAATAGCATTGGCCATTGTTTGGCAAGGTTAGGTATCAATTATAAAATGATGAAGTTAGAAAGACTCTTGTTTGTTGCTGGACTATGGTTTCAACTAAAATGAGACCCCACGGTTTTACAAGGGCACATGCTTCTTGGTGTCAGTTTCCTTGTGCTTGTAACGAGACACTAGCGTTTAGCTTAGGGATGTTTGACTCACTAAATGAAGCCCAGGCCTTCCCAGTCATGTTCAGAGTGAATGGTAATTCTGCTGTACTTAGCCAGCCATCAGAATCACATTGCAGGGTAAGAAGTTGGATGTTTTTCTAGCAGCTAAGGCCCACAAGTGACTGTTACTTAGATATAGTATCTTGTATACAGCTTAAAAAGTAAAAAGAATAGATGGGGCAAACCCTCCCACTTTTATCTTTGGATCAGGATGTGGTCCTTAAAAGTGGCACATCATGCAGATGAAGTTCACTCACTTTCTTCTCCTTCCTTTGGTTTTTGTAACATAGAGAATCCCATATTGAAGGAGCTCTTCCTTTTCTTTGAACTCAGAGTCAGAGAAGTCACTCCAGTGCATACGAGAGTGCTTGAACTATAGTAGTTTAGCACAAAGGATTAAAGCATAATGAAATTGGAAGTGATAAGTATTAAAAATGAAATTTAATTAATCTAAATTTCATTTTCCTTGTTGTGCATATTATAGTTTATCTGTTTTACCCTTTGCATTTTCTTTAGTCATCCCCTACGTTGACTCACAGCCACATCCTCCCATGAACCTCCTCCTTTCATTTACGTCCCCCACGCAAACCTAAATTCACAGAGAAGCGTTATCATGACATTATTATAATGTTAGGAACTCTAGTGGCACAACGATTAAGGGCTCAGCTGCTGACTGAGAGGCCAACAGTTCAAACCTACCCGTAGGCTCCTGTAAAGATTACAGGAGAGAAAGCCCTATGGGCAGCTCTACTCTGTCACACGGGTTCGCCGAGTCAAAATTTGACCCAGAGACGCCTAACCACGTCATCATAGCATTATCATGAATCGCAGGGTTGCAGTGAGGATGGACTGACATGGTACATATAATATGTATGCAGATGGCAGGAGTTAGTGTTGATCTTCTTCTGAAGAGTAGAGAACTAGGGTGAAAGGAACCTCATACAATTGATACTACTATTCATGTAGCTGACTGTGGTGATTTCAGGTTTGTTTACTTTCTGAAAACAAGAGAGTAAGGGTTGGGGCTGGGTTTCACCTTATTCTTCAACAAAGCAGCAGATGGACCAGCAAGGGCTCTGCCTTCCACTCTGTGGCTGTCATTCCCATCAAGCTGGTCTTAGCAATTGTGAGCCACCAAAGCTGCAAGGACATGACGTCACCTGCTGAAGGCTTCCATTCTGTTATGACAGAATAATTGGTGCCTGGTACAGAGGAAGCATATGCTGGTGGTTGTGAGAATCCTACCACTTGATGTCAGGAGGAGAAATCATAAACAGTGGTGAATCCACAGTATGCCTGCCTGAAATTGTCATGAAAATCCCTCTCGTAGAAACGCTCCAGCCCTAACATTCATAATTACTTCTTTTCTGCAGCATAATCCCAGTGCTATATTTTCCTGCATTGATACCTGTCATTCCCCCACCACTAATAAAATCTCTGAAAATGTTGACGTATCAGTAGCCCTGATTTGCTCTGTTTTACAAAGCGTGCTATGATGCTCTCATGACATCAATCAAGAGTGACACATAAATTAAGACTCCCAAGTCTGAGCCGGCTCTATTGCTTTATCTCACTGGCAGCCCCAGGGAGGGGTGTGTGTGTGAGGAGTAGGGTTGTGGGGGAGATAAGAAAGGGGTATCTGTCTAAAAAAGATACCTCCAAGGATGCCTTTGAGTGAAGCTTGGACTCAGGATTTGGCAGAACTCATAGAGTACGAAAACATGTGCCTCACCACACTACTCTCCCATAAGAAACTCTTCAGGCAGAACAACCAATGATATCTTGAAACATTCTATAGATCTTCAGGGATGGAGCCATGAACAGAAAGATTGTCATAAACTTAATCAGCATCATTTAATAACTCCGTGTCTGACAGAGGGATGCCTTAGCGAAATCAGTGGCTCATGTATTTTTCAAAAATCATTTGTACAGAACGTTGTCATTACTGCTTTTCTAAGTTGCTCTAAGAATAGTAGATGGTGTTAAGAGAACCAGAATCTCCAGAGTTATCTCGCATCCATTTCTTGGAGTGGAAAGGAAGGAAATGCAGACTTTTCCACAGATAGTTTGCAGTTTATCTGTTCTTGATATATTCCTGAGGCCACAGAGAAGTCAGTGCTGTAGCCCTTTAAATTGATAAAGGACTGGTGAGGGGGGATGCTTTGTATAGTTTTCAAATTCAAGTTGGATATATTACATGAATTGACTCTGCCTTTGTATGGGTACAAAAATCTAAATCTATTGTGTGCTGTGGAGTTGACTCTGACTATAGTGACTTTATGGAACAGAGTAGAACTGCCCCATTGGGTTTCCAAGGCTGAAATCTTTATGGGAGCAGATCACCAGGTCTTTTCTCCCTCTGAGTGGCTGGTGGGTTCTAACCAACTTTTCAGTTAGCAGTTGAACGCTTAATCATTGCACCACAAAGCCTCCTCCAAGATACAGTAGGGAACTTCTTACATGCATACCACTGTCTTCCATGAAAGGTGGCTTTTTCATATCTGAAAACTTTATTTTCCCTGTATCTTAATGTTTCTGTCCCCAAATAACAAGTAAATACAAAGGTTTCTCATGTATATTTTAAAGGGATTGTGACAATGCCTATTTAGATACCTTTTTAAAAAATTATTGCAAGAGGAGAAATACATTGTACTAAATAAACTGGAGTCTACTTTTATGCCTAGTTCTATTGATTGGGTTAATAAATACATTCATCCTCATAGTCAGAAAATTTCTGTGAAAAATCAGAGTTAATGACAACATTTTCATAACATTTCTATAAAGGAGCCATCTTTTCTGAATCTGTTTATTTTTCAAACACAGTTTGGAGTTAGTGTGATTGTTCATACGTAGGACAATGGGTTAATTACCACTGCCTCAACTGTACAAACAAAAGAAATGTCTGACAAGAAGAACCACTAAATAACACTTTTGCAAAAATAAGTTGACTGTTTTTCTATTTTTCATGTAAAGAAAAAATATGCCTTGCTTTTTCTTTGTCTATCCCTTCAAGCCCACGTAAGGTTGAGCAAGACACAACTCATGTTTATGGGAATCAAAGACACTTTTATTTTTTGGTCCCCTGCCATTTCTCCCTGCCGTGGGACAATTTCTTACTGTGTTTCTTGCCAGACGAGCGTAGGAATGGAAAGACTGTCCAGTGCCAGTAAGCCCATCTGAAAAAAGACAGGTCAAGGTTTTTCATTTGAGAAAACCTACAAAATACATAACAGGTCATAGTTATGTGCTGCGATGCTTTCACTAGACATTTTTATTGTGGTGTGTTTTATTGTTAAGTTACATGGAACATTAAGTGATTGCCCTCGCCTGTGGGATGACCCTCAAGTGTGACAATGTCAAATGTTCCTGGTGGCAGGCCTGACATGGGCTGATTGCTCCTTTCATTTAGAAAGCATTATGCCTTTTGCAACCAAGAGCAAATCAAAGCCCCTACCAACTGACAGCTATATATGCTGCTTTTGTTTTTAGTGCTTGAACACTTGACGCTCTCAGATGACAACAAGAAGGAGGCCAGTTTCAAAGAAATCTTTCTTTAGCATTCAAGAGGCAAGAGAACAGATTGAAAATGACCTTCAGTACTGATTATCTCTAGTTTTCATTTAAATATCAGATGGGAAGTTTTGAAGCATGCTAATTATGCTGGTAAATAGTTACTGACCCAAGTCTTGGGAGATAAAATAGTCACCACTTTAGAGACACTGCTGGTTTTGTCTCTGAATGTAGGCAAAAATATTAAGAATCCTCCAAACTGTTGACTGCAACAGGTGTTCTATTTGAGAAATTAAAATAATAAATAATATGATCCCTACAGAGTTTGTGTTAGGTCTTGTGGGAAATGAGTAACATGGAGCCCTGGTGGTGCACTGGTTAAGAGCTCTGCTGCTAATCAAGAGGTTGGCAGTTGGAATCCACCAGCCGCTCCTTGGAAACCCTATGGGGCAGTTCTACTCTGTCCTATAGGGTCGCTAAAGTTGAAATCAACTTGACGGCAACGAGTTTAGTTTTGTTTTTTTTTTTTAACATGTTAAGCACTGTGCAGATTTAATTTCTTTGGTATTGTCATTATCTGGATCTGATACTCTCACTAAGATGCTGGGAGAAAGTTCAGGGCGTTTGGGTGGGTCTAACAGCAGCTACTGCTCCATCATTGAAGGGGTGGACTTATCTAAGCCAGCTACCACTGGTGTCAGAGTCTATGGATAGGGTCCTCACACCTATTTCTTCTAGATCTATCCAGAATCACAATAAGAGAGCTGACTAAACTTTGGAAGCACTGAAGGATGTGGTGAACTGGGATGTGTCTTCAGTGAAGAACTTGTTACCCTAGCTGCTGGGAGGGCGGTTGACAGACAGCCTTCAACCCTCAGCTCCTTTAGGGCTGGTCTCAGCTGCAGAGAGCCACTTGGCCCAAGGTCATGCCGTTTTTGGAGCAAGCCACATCCAACAACTCATCAGTGTGGTATAGTACTAAGGCCTGGCCATCTCGGCCCAACTCAGAACAAGGAAGGGCAGTTCTGGCTCCAGGACTTCCAGTGGGGCCAGCCAATGTCAGGTGAATCACAGCTCCATTTCTTCCTCTGCCCACTCTCACGTCCTTACCCTCCCTTTCACAGGTGATGATCCCAAAGACTCTCCTTAACACGTACCATGCACTCTAAACTGTCTCAGGGTCTGCGTCCTGGGGGACACAAGCTACGGCAAAGAGTAATCAGACCTGTTTAGAATTCTTGTACTTGATTTTTTGCACATTCTAGTAACATTGTAGGATTGTGACCCTGTTTTAGGTTTGTTAGGTCTTGTTAGCAATGTCAGCAACTTCACAGCTAACATTAAAAGTACAGAAATGTTATGGGAACGAGGCTAAGGAAGGTCCCAAGCCTTTGTCTTTACTTGTAGGATCAAGTGTCAGCTTCTGACTGGGTTGGAGAAAATCAAGACTATATTTTATTTTGTGAGAAGTATATTGGCTTTAGTGTAATGCAGATGTTTTTACAGTTTTTTGAGTTATGTGCATGGCACCTATGAACGTTTGCCTTTTAAAAAAACTTCTACTCTTCTGGTTTAGGATTTTAAAGAATTATTACCTTTATTATCAGTACTCGCTGATGCTACCGGTTCACTTATCTACAATGGAAGGCAGTGTCTTTGAAGTACTTTTTTTCCCCCTTACATTTAAATATAAATGTCTTATATGCTACACATTTCAAAATATAACTTTTAAATAAACTACTGGTGGATAATTGAAAAAAAAAAGGGCTATATATTTGATTCCTTCTCTAAGAAAACTATAATTATATATAATCATAAAGAATCATATTTTTGTTCTTGTATCAGTCACAAAGAATATTAAAAGGTATTAGAACGAATATGGGGTCAGTCAACACTTAAGGGAAAAATAAGTTGCCAGTTGTCAGACTGCATCCATACTTTCCTTAGCAATTGCAAATAAAATGGAAGGAGATGATTTACATGAGAAATTGCATTTTTCAAACCTGGTCATAAAATGCATGAGCATTTTAGATGAAGACATCCTTTAATTCCTTTGGATTTTAAAAGTTCACCTCTCTGCTCTTAGAGTTTTATTATTTTGCCTTTTCAAACTTGTAAGAACTCAGGACTTACGAATTTAAAAGGACTTTTTTTCTTATTGAAGGAGGATAGTCATTAGGAAAGCCCTTGTTCTTCTCTGTGTCAGTGGTAAAGAGCTCAGTGATGATAAAAGCTAAAATTCATAGCATAGATGCCCTGTCCCGGCACCATACAAGCACCTCTAGTGTTAGTTCCCAAGATGTTTCCCCAGAAGTCTTGTGAGAAGCTCAATTAAGCCTACGAGAAACTAAGACTCGGAACGTTTAATTTACCTAACGTCACACAGCTAAAAGGTAGCACTTACCATTCGGGGTCAGTCGGCTGACTCTGGCAGCCACATCCTTTCCAGAATATTGAACAGTCTCAGACAGCAGCTCTGCGTCATCAAAAGGAATAGAATCAGCTTCGAGTGGAAACGTAGCATGCTCGCTCAGAGATGGAAAACCATCATCTGTGCCATTTTATTGAGTTCTCCTTATCTAGTTGTCACACCAGGCATAGTGTGTCACCTCTTCTTTTAGACCTTCTGAGACTGAATTTCAGGGGTTACTGTTCTCTCAGGGGGCTTCCAAAAGGTATCATGCCACCCACTTCTTATGTTTTATTACTTGGCACTGATTTATTGCTATGCCTTATGGGAGTGCTTTAATTGCTGCATTTTTCAGTATAAACAATGGTTCATACATTCATTCTGCCAAAAGACATTCATTCCTTATCATAAAATATTTGAGCACCTGCTATGTGATAGGCAATGCACCAGGCACTGAGTATTGCATAGTAAGAAAATAGGCATCCTGCCCACTTCTGTGGAGTTTATTTTTTTAGTGAGGAAAAGAGGCAAGCATGATGAGTTCTAAGAGCCAATTTATTGACCAAGAAAATCATAGTATAATCTGCTCTAACGAATTCATCCATGAGCTGTTAACACTCTTATCCTGAGGATATTCTGAAATAAAAGGGATTTGCTTCTCCTCAAGAAAATATTTTTCTCACATTCCTTGAAAACAATCAAATGTTATTAAAAATGCCTGGGTCCAATATAAAGTGGTGTCTGAAAAGCAGGATTTGAAGCATGTGCTTGCTAGTTAACACGACCTAAAGCTTTAC
The DNA here is from genome assembly GCA_030035585.1 of Dugong dugon. Taxonomy (NCBI): domain Eukaryota; kingdom Metazoa; phylum Chordata; class Mammalia; order Sirenia; family Dugongidae; genus Dugong; species Dugong dugon. The sequence goes on along the minus strand of CM057480.1, from coordinate 9,868,212 downwards.
ATTGGTTGTAAATTGTTATTGTTGTTAGGTACCATCTACTCAGTTCTGACCCATAGTGACCCCATGCACAACAGAATGAAGCACCGCCCGGTCTTGTGCCATCCTCATAATCATTGTTATGCTTGAGCCCATTGGTGTAGCCACCTTGTCAGTCCATCTCATTGAGGATCTTCCTCTTTTTCAGTCACCCTCTGCTTTACCAAGCATGGTATCCTTCTCCAGGGACTGATTCCTCCTGATAATGTGTCCCAAGTACATGAGACGGAGTCTCGCCGTCCTTGCTTCTAAGGAGCATTCTGGCTGTACTTCTTCCAAGACAGATTTGTTCATTCATTATAAATAGTTATGATTATTATATGTGTTTTATATAATTAAAATTTTTAAAAAGTGTTCAAAAATATACAAATGATTATCTTTCCCTTTTGTTTTGAATCCTCTTTTCCCAAAGATTGTACCTCAGCATGTTTAACTCGATTGATACAGCTAAGATACACAACAATCTAGCAGCCCTAAGCCCTAAGCTTTTCCATAGCTGTTCCCAAACATTGGGTCATCCTTCTGAGCACATTAGCTCGGACAGCAGCCAGTTCTGTAAACAGCTAATTCTCATTATAACTCTGTCCAAAGCTTAGTGTCATCTTCCTATTTATTGGAGCGGAATGTGATTCATGACCCCACCTCTACCAATATGACGTGTAATGTTGGCCTGTTCTTGAATGTATCTCTTAGACTGTTCCTGGAAATGATTTTCTCCACATTTGCTGGCTCGCTCTCTGAGCTGTCCTGAATATGCTTGGGAAGAGACCTTCGATGTTCTGGGTCTGTGGACTTTGCCTGAGTATAAATAACTGGGTCATGTTCCTGGCCTCTAAGGAAGCTGGAACATGGCCTGAGGGGTTGCCTGATGGATGCAGTCATGGAATTTGGAACTGGATGGGACCTTAGAGACCACCTAATCCAACCATTTCAAACAGATGCAGAAACTCCAGAGCCAAGAGGGATCAGTGGCTCACCCAGGGTCTCACAGTGAGCTCGTGGCAAAACCCAGGCCAGAATCCAGTACTTTCCTCCAAGGGTCACTCTCTTCCCATGGCTCCATGCACTGTCTCTAATCTTTGGCACACCCTGGTCTTAACCTAATAGGATGGACAATTCTAAGCTTTGGATAGGGGTTTAATGAGGATTAGCTATTGTTCTTTGTGATTGAGCAAACATCTGGCTCAACTCTAGTATCTGAAGAAAATAAAAATAAAATAAAACAAAACCAACTATATTAGTTATCAATGTAAAAGTGAGTACTGGTGTAACTACTGGAAAGGATAAGAATTTGATGGATGACAACTGCTCATGTATCTTTGGGTAGCTTATAAATAGTCACTGTGTTCTTGGGTTATCACTTTGCTGCTCCTTTTTCCTCTTTTCTGTGATTAATTATGATAGAAGTACATTTTTCCCCAAGCCCAAAGCTTGGAGAATCAGAAACTGCCCGCTTAATTTGTTTTTTCTAAGAGAAAGGGGTGTTTTCTGTCATTGAAGAAGGAGATGTAAAGATGTGATTTGGGCAATATTTATACTTTATTACCTCCCTAATGATGAATTTGTATTACAAATGTCTATTAGATTATATTGAGCTAGTTTTAAAAAGCAAACCCACTTGTACCACAACGTACATAATCCATATACAATCGGATGTTAGACAAGTTATCAGTTCCATGCTGTTTCTTCTCCTTCTTTTTTACTAATGTTTGCTTCCGTGACTTGGTAGATTCCTGTTACCCTCTTCTGGTTTTGAGTGTCTCCCTTCTGACCCCATATAAGGATAAGTAAAACCCTTAAAAGAAATTATAATAAATAACTTCATTCTCAAGAGAAATGTAAGGTATAATGTGCTGTTTTCCTGGGCTGTTTGAATTTCACCAATCCTAGAACCAAAGAAAGGAATCCATAATGGAAGCTGTCTTAGTTATGTAGTGCTGCTATAACAGAAATACCACAAGTGGATGGCTTTAACAAACAAAAGTTTATTCTCTCACGGTTTAGGAGGCCAGAAGTCCAAATTCAGGGTGCCAGCTCCGGGGAAAGGCTTTCTCTCTGTCAGCTCTGGGTGAAGTCCCTTCTCATCAATCTTCCCCTGGTCTGGAAGCTTCTCGGGGCAGGGATCCCAAGTCCAAAGGATGCGTATGCTCTTGGCACTTCTTGCTTGATGGTAGGAGGTCCCCATCCTCTTTGTTTGTTTGTTTCTTTTATATCTCAAAGGAGATTGATTTAAGACACAACTTAGTCTTGTAGATTGAGTCCTGCCTCATTAACATAACTGCTTCTAATCCTGCCTCTTTAATATCATAGAGATAGGATTTACAACACATAGGATAATCGTATCAGATGACAAAATGGTGGACAATCACGCAATACTGGGAATCATGGCCTAGCCAAGTTGACACACATTTTTGGGGGACACAATTCAATCCATTCACAGAAGCCTACGGCAGCCTTCTGCCTAGAGGAAATTAGTTTGTTTCCTGGTTCTAGGAGTATGCCCATACCTGACTGGCCACATCCTATGCTAGCTCCTCTATACAAACTACACTGACCCTTTCTATAGCATAAGCAAAGAAATATCATCTTTATACTTGTGCCTTTTTGGCCTAACATTCTCTAGTTCCTGCCTCTCTGTTAATGGGTGGAAACCCCAGGTTCTTACTCGGCATGACTCATATTGGCTAATAAACAAGAGATTGAGGAAAGTCACCTTTTATTTCGTTGTACAAGGAAATGGAGTCAGTCGGAGCTGCTGCTGCCAAGACTGCTCCCCAAGGGCGGGCAGGCAAGTTACTATTAAAGGGATTTACAAGTAGGGAGTTTATACAAGTTACGTCAGCAACATTTTTAATCATACTACACAGGCTCAATGGGGTTTACATACAACCTCCAAGCAAAAGCAGGATTCAAATGCAAAGCTGTGGAGGAGAGAGCCCAGCAATGGAAATGATTTTTTAATACAACACTGTAGGGGAGGAAGCCAGGTAAAGAACATAGCACTGTGGGGGCGCTGTCTCATCTCCACTTCACATTTTCTTTAAGCTGCACTAGTCACAAACTTGAGTGCAAAAATGCTTTCTGCCTTAATGCATTCATATACACAGTATCTCTGCTTCCTCTAAGCTTGTACACTGTCCTGAGAGCAGTGGAACCAGCTGATGCTCCCAAATTTTGTTTAAAACTCTCTTCTTTCTTTCAACAAATATTTACTGAGCTCCTACTATGTGCCAGGATCTCTTCTAGGAACTGGCGCCACATCGATGAACAAAACGAGCAAACGTCCTTGTATAGTAAGTCATATTGTGCCATATTACTCTGAAGAAAGATAAGGCACATAAGGGGAGTGTGGTAAGTATACCTGTGTGTACGTAAATTTAAATAAAGTGGTAAAAGAAGACCTCTCTAAGAAGGAGACTCTCTAGTTAGCCAGTGCTGCAATAACATCAATACTACAAGTGAGAGGTTTTAACAGACAAATTTATTTTCTCACAGTTTAGGAGGTTGGAAGTCCAAATTCAGGGTGCCAGCTCTAGAGAAAGCTGTCCTGGCTGTGTTGGCTCTGGGGGAAGGTCCTTGTCTCTTTTCAGCCTCTTGGTTCCTTGGAGATCTCCATGTGGCATGGCATCTATCTAACCCCCTTCTCTGCTTCTTTTGCTGCTTGCTTTATCTGCTCTTTTATATCTCAGAAGAAATTGGTTGAAGACACATCATATGCTAATACTGCCTTATTAACGTAACAAAGAAATCTATATTCCCAAATGGGATTATAACCACTGGTATGCTGTATTTTTACGCAAATTACACACACCTTCTGCATTTGTTTGCTGGCTATGCCCTCCTCCCACGAGGTTTTCATAAGCATGCTGTGCTAATTTTTTTTTTACAGCAACATGTGGAAGAGGATTGGCATGGCAGCGCCTGTGAGGGTGCCTTGTGGCAGGGAGGGCACAGACAGCAAACAAATGCAGATAGGGTGCATTATTTGTGTAAAAATATGGTAGTAGGATTTGCAACACGTATTTTTGGGGGATACAACTCAATCCATAACAGACACACTTGTCCAAAGATCTAATGGAGGGGAGGGAGAGTGAGCATCATGCGGTTTTCTGGGGAAAGATGATTCTAAGCAGAGAGAAGTGCTCAAATGCAGAAGCCCTGAAGCAGGCACATGCTGTCTGAAGAACAGCAAGATGGGACCAACTGCTAGCGCAGAGTGAGTGAAGGGAAACTAATAGATGATAAAGTCGGAGAGAAAAGAGAGAGCCGGGCAGGATAGGGTCTCGTAGGCCATTTTATGGATGTTTGCTTTTATTATAAATGAGAAGAGAAGCCATTGTAGGTGTTGAGCAGGAGAGTGACATTTATAGTGTGAAATGATAACTCAATCTGAGAAAGGGCTATAGATGGGCAAGAGTCAAAGCAAGAAGAACAGTTCGGAGACTATTGTGATAATCCAGGTCAGAGATGACGGTAGCCTGGACCAGTGGGCAGCGGCAGAGATACGAAGACGTGGTTGAATTCTAGATGATTTTGAAAGTGGAACTAACGAAATTTAGTGACAGACTGAATTCAGAATATAAAAGGAGAGGAGTCAAGAATGACCCCAAGTTTTGTGGAAGATTTAAAGTTGCCATTTATAAGATGGGGAAGATTAGGGAAGGAGCCAGTTGGGATGATGGCCAGTGTCTATGAAGCATCCAAGAAATGGAAATATTGAGTAGGCAGTTAGGTCTATGAGTCTAGCAGTAAAGGGAAGGGACAGGGCAAGAGGTATGATGTATAGATGGGATTTAAAGACATGAGACGGGATAAGATAAGCTCCTAGGGATCAAATGTAGGGTAGAAAAGACAAGAAGTACGTGAGAGTGAATATTCATTTTTTCACAGCTCTCTTCTTCCTAGAAACACAAAGTTGTTGTCGTCGGTTGCCATCCAGTGGCTTCTGACTCTTGGTGACCCCATGTGACCCCAAAGGAGCAGATGTAATAAGTTACTTTAATTTCTTTCCGTTTAACATGTAAGGTAGGATTAGGTTGTAAAAAGTAATTTTAGACACGTAGGTGGGTGGGCACACACACTCACATACTAGCTCTGAAGAAACGGAGGCAACGTTGAATGGTCTCTTTCTGAAACTTGGCCTGTGATGAATATAACAGCCGTGACAGGCCTTGAGGCAAATCTTTCTTCCTGGGCCGAAGCCTGATTATTCGGGCGTGTGCTGTGTTTCCATGCTACCGAGCACAAGGAAATCGTGTGTAGTTTCATCACTCAGAGATAGTAGATGACTGTTTTATTCTTACTAAAAAAATAAGAACAGCAAATTCTTGAAGATAATTCCATCCCCCTGCCCTCACCCCACCCCTGCCCAATTCACGGTTGTGTTTGAAACTTTGGTTTTAGGAACACTTTCCAGAAGGTGATTTCCTTTTCCTTTGTAAATTGTAAAATAACGTACACCAGTCAAGCAAGATTTACTTCTTTAATGAGCCTCTTGAAACCCAAGGGCACCAAACACTGTGTCGGGCATTTCAAAAACGTCCTTCCCTGATTCTTCTGGTATCCCTGGGATATTGGTACAGGGCGTGTGTGTGTGTGTGTGTGTGTGTGTGTGTGTCTGAGAAAGCGAGATTCAGAGAGGCTAAGTGGTCAAGTTAGTAAAATGGTTTTTTGTAACTTGAATCCTGTGCTCTTTTCTCTGTTTACAACACTGTGTCTTTTTTTACACCTCTACCTTCCAGTACTTCTTCAAAGATTCTATCTATGGTTTAAGCCCAGCAGATCTTCCTGAAGGTATAAGTCCCTCTGCTGTCTGTTTCTTCCCTAGAATCACCCAAATGACTAAGCATACATTTTAATAGTAAATTGGGTGTTCCTGGGTGGTGCAAATGGTTTGCACTGGGCTGCTAACCAAAAGGTTGGAGGTTCAAATCTACCCAGTGGCACCACAAAGGAAAACCCTAGCCCTCTACTTTTGTAGGATCCAGCCATTGAAAACCCCATGGCAGCACACAGTTCTGCTGTGACACACTCAGGGTTTCCATGAGTTGGAAGTGACCCAGTGGTAATAGGTTTTTAAGTTTTTGCGTGGACAGCATTTTCCCTTGGAGGACCCCCCAGCGTGTTCGGCATGCAACGTGTTCGATGTGCAATGACATGATCCTTGTTGCTCATGAATCGCTGTTTTTACCATTGCATAAACCTGGTATCTGAGGCACAGAGAAATGAAAAACTGGTCTCAAAGTCAGAGGTCAAACCATGGGCCCAGACTCGGTTCCCTAGTGGCAATGCATTGCTCTCAGTGCATCCTTCCTGCTTGGGCTTTGTGGGTGTTCAGTGAAGGGACTGTGCAGTTGAGTGCATCAAATGAATGCCCGTGTTTGTGCACAAACCTCCACTGTTTGCTTCCTTGGCCTCCAGAAGTCGCAAACTCGTCTGATTACTCTGATGCTTGTTGTTGTTCTGCCTTATTATTCCTAGGAAATAAAGAAAAACTGTCTTAAAACATGAGGTTTTAATTTCGATGACTCTAAAACCAGAAAGCATAAGTGGCACCTAAATTCACACCTTTCAGCAAATAGATTGGCAAAGATTAAAAGGATGGATCACACAACTGTAGTAGGTGTTGGAGGAAAATGGAACCCTTATATACTGTCGGTAGAAGTGTAAATTGGTACAAAAGTTTGGCAATACCTAAAACACATTAAATTTGCATCCCCTTTTATTTAGTAACTCCACTTATAGAGATGTACCGTCCAGATGCAGTCACATAGCTATGGAGTCAAGTTATACCTGGACCAGTATATTTGTTTAGCATAGCATTGTTGAAAGATAAAGCATTCTTATACGGCTTTCTAAAAGAAGAGGAGTTAGCTCTGAATTTAAGTTTATGAATTTACTAATGCTACAAGTTTTAGTCTCTCTATGTTAAAAATTTTGAACCCACAGGTAAGAAAGAATGAAAAAGAGAATGTGTTCATGATGCTACCACCCATAGAAGGAGCCCTGGTGGCACAGTGGTTAAGTGCTTGGCTGCTAACTGGAAAGTTGGCAGGTCAAACCGACCAGTGGCTCCGTAGGAGAAAGACCTGGCGATCTGCACCTGTAAAGATTACAGCCTAGGAAACCCTTTGGGGCAGTTCTACTCTGTAATGTAGGGTCACTATGAGTCACAGTCAACTCCATGGCACACAATAGCCACTACCACCCATAGATAACCATTCCTAACAATTTGATATGTTTTTCTAGTTCTTTTCTATGCACAGTTATGATGTACCAACATGATTTTTTTTCTGCTTTTTCCACATAATTTTATAACGTTAGCATTTTCCTTTTATTTAAACTTCCTATAAGAATTATTTTTAATAACTGTTAAGTTTCCCTGTTATATGGAGGTAGAGTAAATTCAGCTTAACCGTCAGGTAAGATACTTAGTTGTTTCCAATTTTGCTTTAAAGTACTCTGATGGTGGCTGGCCAGAAAGTACCTACACTTTCCTTTGTAAAATTAATTTCTGTCTCACGTATCCTGAAGGATTCTGGGTTTGCTGAAGCTTGACTAATAAGTGTCAAGTCAGTCCATTCTAATTGGTTTCTCTCTTGGTAAATCACCTTTATGGCTGGGAGAGTAAGTCAAGAAGTTATGATCGTTACAGGAAATGCACTTTTTTCTTTTTATTTCAGTGACAGCATTTGATTTCAAGGTATAATTTTAGAGTGGCACACGTTATGTTATTAGAATGTTGTACTATGTAATATGGTATCTTTTAAGAGCTTAGACTCTGTGGTCACCAAGCCTAGGTTTGAACCGTGACTCCGGTAGCTGTGTGGTTTTACCCAGATTCTTTATCCGCTTGGAGCTTCTGTTTTCTCATCTACAAAACAGTGATGACAAAAATACACACCTTAAAGACTAGATATAAGGGTTAGAGACGATGCAAGGCACAGTGCTCAACACATAAACCTGTTGCCCTCAGGTTAATTCCGACTCATGGCAATTCCATGTGTGTCAGAGTAAAACTGCACTCAACAGGGTTTTCAATGGCTGATTTTTTGGAAGTAGATTGCTAGGAGTTTCTTCCCAGGTGCCTTGGTGTGGACTCGAACCTCCCAACCTTTTGGTTAGCAAGCTAATCACTTAACTGTTTTGCACCACCCAGGGATTAAGTTCAACAAAGGTTGTTGTGTGCTATTGAGTGAATTCCAACTCATAGCAACCCTACAGGACAGAGTAGAACTGCCCCGTAGGGTTTCTGGGAAGCGGCTAGTGAATTCAAACTGCTAACGTTTTGGTTGGCAGCCGAGCTCTTAACTACTGTGCCACCAGGGCTCCAACACAGTAGGTGCTTACTAACAGATAGTTATCATTATTATTGTTACTTGTTGCTTATTATCTGCGCCGTTCTTTTGGTATTATCGCAGTTTTTGTTTTGTTTTGGCCACACACTTTCTCTTCTAGTCAAAAATCTTCTCCTCTGTTGTAAAGTGTATCAAACTTATGTGTTCATTTTCTGTAATAAGTAAATCCTCCCGTCTCCTCCTCTTTCTCTTTTCTCCCCTTCCCCACCCCAAATATTGCTAAAATTTTAATTATAAGTTATCAAAATTAAAGTAAAAATTATGACAAAACCATGAGTTCTGGATTATCTTTCGTAACTATATGGACTACCAATACCGGTTGCTTTTGAATTGATTCTGATCCATGGCGACCCCAGGTGTGTCAAGAGTAAAACTGTGCTCCGTAGGGTTTTCCATGACTGATTTTTTATAAGTAGATCACCAGGCCTTTCTTTTGAGGCATATCTGGATGAACTCGAACCTCCAACCTTTCAGTTAACAGCCAAGTGCATTAACCGATTGCACCATCCAGGGGCTCCCTATATGGATCAAAACCAAAAACCAAACCTGTTGCCGTTGAGTTGATTCTGACTCGTAGCGACCCAATATGGGTTGGTACCATTTAAATCAGAACTACTGAATTATTTCTTTGTTATCTTTTAACATTTCTGTAAAATTTAGCATAGTTCTTCTGCCCGTACAGTCGTAACAAGGCCTTTGATTCATTAAGATTGGCCAGAAGAGTGGGACATATAACGCTTATAATTCTCTGGCTCACCTCACGAGTGGAAACTTTAGTCTCAGTTTGAAAGTGATCCCAGTGCAGACTTCAAAATGGAGAGGAGGTGGAGGAGAAAATTGATTGAACCACATCACAAGTTAATAATACCTATTTAGAGCTCTTTATTATACCCTGTGGCTTTCTGGATCCTTGACTTTGGGTTTTGCTTGAAGGCGCTTTATATTTCTCAGGGAATATACTCAAAGGATCATGAAGGGGCCACCCGTTTTTGAAGAGGCCTCTTGGCATTACGAGGAGCCCTGGTGGCCACAGTGGTTAAGTGCTCGGCTGCTCACTGAAAGGTCAGTTGTTCGAACCCACCAGCTGTTCCCTGGGAGAAAGATGTGGCAGTCTGCTTCCGTAGAGATTACAGCCTTGGAAACCCTGTGGGGCAGTTCTCCTCTGTCCGATAGGGTCACTATGAGTTGGAGTCGACTCGATGGCAGTGGTTTGGAGTTTATTGTCATTATTCAACAGATTATCATGGAAAATGGAAGCCAGAAAAGAGACATCGTAAATAACAGTTCTTAGTATGTGGGTTTATTTACGCTGGCATTTGCTTACCTATCTTAATATAGAGATTAAAATATCTCTTTTCCTGATGTTTTTAATCCCCACTTTTTGAATTGATAAATGTAACAGGCATTGTAAAACAGTAGTAATAAATGCAGAAATGTCTGAAGTAAAAGTCCCCTGTAAATGGGCCCCCAGAGACACACACTAATAATTTGGTGTATAAACTTTCCCATCTGTCTCCTTGCACATACATGCATTCCAGTCTATATATTTACATATATCACATGTCTGCATCGTATGGAAGTTCCTGGGTATCACAAGAAGTTTATAATCAGCTACTAACATAAAGGTTGTCAGTGCAAACCCATCCAGAGGCACCGTGGGAGAAAGCATTGGCAACCTGCTTCTGTCAAGATTACAGCCAGGAAAACCCTATGGGGCAGTTCTACTCTGTAACACATGGGGTTGTCATGAGTTGGAATCAACTCAAAGGCAACAAGTTTTTTATGCACCACCAGGGCACCATGGGTATTATATACACTTTAAAAGTAGCATTCGTTTTGGTTCCCCCAAAGCAGACTCTGAGATAAGGATTTGAATACACGTAGTTTATTTGGGAGGTGATCCCGGAAAATAGAAGTGAAGGAGTGGGAAAAGTGAGATAGGAATGGTCAAAAAGCCTTTTAAAAGATGATCTAATAAGCAGTTTTGGGCTGTGGGCAATAGAGGCTCATTCCTGCTGGGGACTCTATGAGGAACCATGTAGATCTCCATATAGATATGTATGTATGTGTACACACATATATATACACACACGTATATATAATTTTTGTTGTTGTTGAGAGTAGACACAGGAAAACATACTCCAGGTCTACAGTTTCTACATGTTCAGTTAGTGACATTGATTACATTCTTCGAGTTGTGCAAACATTCTCTCCCTCCTTTTCTGAGTTGTTCCTCCTCCATTAACATGAACTCACTGCCCCATAAGGTTTCTATCTAATCTTTTGAGTTGCTGTTTTCAATTTGATCATATATAGATAGATCTTAAAAAAGCGTAATGCTTAAGGCAGAAATACTTTACTAGTTAAGCTAAACTGTGGTTTGGTTTTGGAGCCCTGGTGGCACAGTGGTTAAGAGATAAGGGAGCTAACCAAAAGATCGACAGTCTGAATCTACCAGCCGCTCCTTGGAAACCCTTTGGGGCAGTTCTACTCTGTCGTATGGGGTCACTATGAGTCAGAATCGACTTGACGGCAAGGGGTTTGATTTTGGTTTATTGTTTGGTTTTAAGAAGACTTCAAGGAATATTTTTGGTTTAAGGTTTAAGGATGATCTCAGGGCAATAGTTTTGGGGTTCATCCAGCCTCCATGTCACCATAAAGTCTGGATTCATGAGAATTTGAACTTTTGTTCTACATTTTTTCCCCTTTTGATCAGTATTCCTGTATAGAATCTTTGATTAAAATGTAATGGTATCCGGGCACCATCCAGTTCTTCTGGTCTCCTGGAAAAGGAGGTAGTTGTTCATGGAGGCAATTAGCTACACATTCCATATCCTCTTCCTATTCCTGACTCCCCTTCTTCCTATGTTTCTCCAGAGGAATAGAGAACAATCGTTGTGCCTTAGATAACTGGTGCTTTTTGGTTTTAATGGCAGCATTCCTCATGAATGCTAGACTGAGCGAGCTAATCATTTGAGAGCGTACAATACCAATTTTTGTCCTCATTTTACTGTGTCAAAGTACATACAGGTATGTTAAATAAACCTCCTTAAAACCAAGTGTGATTTACCTTCCTTTAAAGCATTGCTTCTCAAACACTTACGCACACTTGAATCACCCACAGATCTTGCAAAAATACAGATCTGACTTAGTAGGTCTTGGGTGGGACTCTAAAACCAAATAATCAGAAGGAAACTTGTACATCGTGGAAGCAGTCTTTATAAGAGCCTGGAACATTTTCATAAAGATAGATATATTGAACTGAGATCCAGGAGTATTTAGGTTCTAGATACAAACTTTCTTGGGACTGTGGACAAGTCTTTCCCATTCTCTGAGAATATTTTGGTCACAGATTTCATTCAGGTTGGTTCCAACTTAGTATTTTATGATCCAGTGTGTTCATTCCTTTGCTTACAAAGAGAATATGCCTCCTGCCTCCTTAGTTCTATACATGTACTGGGCCAGGCTAGCATATAAAACTGGATTTAGGATATTCCGGGATCCCTCAGTGTTTACACCATCATTACTACTCTTATTAATTGAAACTAGATGAGTTAGATCACAAACCTAGATGTCAAATAGGTATTTCAGACTTAATGGATCCAAAAGAGAATTCTTGACTTCCCACTCAAATCTGGTCCTCCATGTCTTTGATCACAATAAATAGTAACTGTGTGGGAGAAGATGCACATGTGAAAACCCTGAGATCATCTTTGAACCTTCCTTTTGCAAATCCCTCACATCCAACCCATCGTAATCTACCTGCAAAACAGGTCTTTTGTCTATCCACTTTTCCATATAACATCATCTCCACTGTTATATCCATGATCCTCCTCTCATCTCCTGCAACAGCTTTCCAGCTAATGGGAACCCTGCCCCTTCTCTTAGCCCCACATTTATTTTTTCTTTATCCAAAATATGATCACTGGGATGGTTTCCCACACATCTTCATTCAGGGTACTTTCAGTGTTGCTTCCGTCTGAAGGAGCATCCTTCTAGAAACCTTGCTTTTCCTCCTGTAGGCTGGCAGAGGACCATGAGGCAGCCAACACACAAAACTACTGTTTGTACATGGCTATGACCGTGGTGATTTTATGGTACCTGGGATTTTCACATCCATGAAGTAGGAATTAGGGCTCTGTCTCCATCAGGCACTTCTCTTATGTTTCTTCTTCTCTTCTTCTGGAGAGGGCTGAAGAAGATCCTTTGCAAGAGGCGTGTTTGCGTGAGAAGGTCATCACCACTAGAAAGGCCAAATTTGTTTATTTTTCTTTTAAGAAATCAGATTATGTCTTTCCCCAATTAACTCTTCAATACCTTCCCAATGCAATTAAGAATATAATACCAATTCCGAGCATGTAAGCCCAGCATGGCCTACAAGAAAGGCCATGTGATCTGGCCCCTGCTTACCTCTCCAGTGCCATGTCATGCCACTGCCTCCTAGCTCTCTCTGCCCAGCCCCAGTGGCTGTTTTTCTTTACCTTGTGCCCAGGGAGCTAGTTACCGCCTAAGAAGCCTGCCCTTCCCACCTGGCCGGAAAGTGTTTTGATTCTATGGATTTTCTAGTAGTTTTCTTTTTAGTTCATCAGAAATTCATCAATACTTTCTTTTGTAAACTGTATCATATATACAGCCATTATAAGTCTTAATCTGGCACTTAAAAAAAAAAAAAAAGATTCATGAGAAGATCACATTAGAAAAAACTAAAAAGAAGCCCTGATTTCTGTCCTTTCTCTCTGTCCCCCATGATTTCCAATTTGCTGTATGCTAAGGCAGGTAGCGTTTATACAGATTATCTAGTAAGTTAAAACCCTTACCTGTAAACAGATATATTTTGATTTAGTGCTACCTTTAATGTAAGCTTCTGAAATTGATGCCTTATTCTCGCAAGTCCTTAATTGTATTTTGTTTCTCATTTACTTGAGAAGAAAAGTTAGACAGGTACCCAGTGAATGTGTGTAGTAGATTAATACAAGGAGAAAAGAAAGATATTAACATCTGTAAAATGCCCATTTAATCTTCGCAGCAATGCTGTGTTGTCATTATCCCTGCCTTAGATGACCAGTGCTGCTGTAACAGAAATGCCACAAGTGGGCGGCTTTAAGGGGCAGACATTTATCTTCTCACAGTTCAGAAAGCTGGAAGTGTGAATTCAGGGCGCCAGCTCTAGGGGAAGGCTCTCTCTGTCAGCTTTGGGGAAGATCCTTGTCCCTTTCAGCTTCTGTAGTCCGGACTTTCCTTGTTTCCTTGGTGATCTTGACATGGCATCTGTCTCCTCCAGTTTTGTACTTGCTCCTATGTCTAATCTGCTCTTTATGTAACTCAGAAGGGATTAGGTTTTAGGATACACCCTACATTGATATGGCTTCATTGACATAAAAACCAGGAGTACACCCACAGGGATGAGAACTCCAACACATATTTCTGGGGGACACAATTCAGTCCAGAGCAATCCCTCTTTACAAGGATGAAGAAACAAACACTTGAGCGGGTGAATTCACTAGTTTGGTCCAATATGTAGCTTATGTTGTGTGTCATCGTGGATTTGAACTGCCGACCTTTTGGTTAGCAGCCGAGCTCTTAGCCACTGTGCCACCAGGGCTCCTTGGAAACCCTATGGGGCAGCTCTGCACTGTCCTGTGGGGTCACTATGAGTTGGAATCAACTTGGCAGCAACAGGTTTGGTTTTCTGGAATCTTTACAGGAGCAGATCACCAGGTCTTCTGAACGGCAGACTTTTCGGTTAGCAGCCGAGTACTTAACTATTGTGCCACTAGAGCTCCTTATGTATATGGATTTGAAACTAGATCAGCCATGGAAATTTCCAGTGGGATCTCATTGTATTGGCGTCTTTCATCTGAGATCCGTGGAAATAAGTTTTAAGCATTGTGAGTTCCCCATGAGAGTGTTTAATTTAGGGCGTTCCATTCCATGATAATCTTTTTAAAAATTATGAAAGCATATTTGAGATCGTCTGGATGAGCAGTTGATGTCACTGCTTGTGTCTGCATTTATGTCTATAATCACGTGATGCCAAGGATACCTGTTGTCATTGTCTGGAGCTAATGAGGAAAGAAAGAGATAAACTTAATAAGCAGTGATGCTTTTGCGCCGAATGAAAGCCTGGCAAGCTACACTTACATGAAGGTTTCACAGTAATTGAAATAGAAAAAAGTGGTGAAAGAATCAGAATGCCACGTGGTACAGAGAACACAGTCCACGGGTCTCAGACAGTCAGTGTTGTAGCGGTCGACATAGTCACGTTGCAAGCAGCAGTTTAGATTTGGCAAATGGCATCCTTTATAATATTAAATCAGTGCTTTTAATTCTAATTGTGTTGGTTATTCAGGTTTGCTTTTATGCAATTTTAATGTGTTTGGTTTAACAGTTACATTAGAGCTATACACAGAGGCACATGTACTTCATTATGTTTGTATATATTTAAGGGTCTTTAATAAGAATAGCCAAATCTACACTAGGGAGGCTATTATGTGTTTTTATGTGTACTGTATAATAAATAATAATGTATGAATTATACGATATATAATGATATATAGATATATAACGTGTATGTGTATATATGTATAACCAGTTGCCGTCAAGTCAATTCCGACTCATAGTGATCCTATAGGAC
This sequence comes from Dugong dugon, assembly GCA_030035585.1. NCBI lineage: Eukaryota > Metazoa > Chordata > Mammalia > Sirenia > Dugongidae > Dugong > Dugong dugon. The sequence continues at coordinate 9,853,185 of CM057480.1, read as the reverse complement.
AGAGAGAACTGCCCCATAGGGTTTCCAAGGAGCAGGAGTGGCTGGTGGATTTGAACTGCCAGCCTTTTGGTTAGCAGCTGAGCTCTTAACCACTGTGCCACTAGGGCTTCACACACACACACACACACACACACACACACACACACACACACACACACACACACATGTAGACATGTGTATATAGATATATAGACATAGATAGATAGATAGATATTTTCCTCCTTAAAGGGCTCCATACCAGAGTATATTAATCTCAGAAAAATTGACACTTTGAGCCTCATGCTTTGTCATGGGGCCCAGCCATCCCTGGTCCCTACTCACTGGGTGGCCAGTAGCAGTCAGCTAACCTTAGGTGTGAGTGACAATGGAATCCATCTCCAGATAATGCCAGCTGTCTCTTGGGGGCCAACATTGCCCCCATTTCAGAATAACTGCTCTATATATTACTCACATATAGGAAAAATGCCTTATTCCATGCTGAGTATGGGGTCATGATTGAGGGGAAAAAAAAATCAGTCAAATTCCTCTTCTCACACCAAATGGTAAGGATCGATTCATTTCAGTTCTTTTCCACTTTTGTTCTAACACCAGCATGCAACATTTCTTGTTCTGTCCATAACCACCCAGTTATGTCAGACCTCACAAGTTATAGGGCACAGTCATCCAAATTGCCAAGTCTGCCCAAGACCACAGATGCCAACCACAAACTTGGAAGTCCCCCCATCACCCTCATTTCTCGCTTACTGGCTACAAATTTGGAGTTTTCACACTACCCCTTCAGGATGCCAGCCATAAGTTTGGGAGTCCCCAGGGTCCCCCTCACTTCTAACCAGCTGACAAATTTAGATGTTCTTTCTATTCCTCACAGTACCAGCTATAACCTTAGGGGATCCAGCCCCCTCACATCTTACTTGTTGGCTCCCACTACTCCCTTGGGTTTGATAATTTTCTAGAATTACTCACAGATCTTAGGAAAGCACTATACTTATGATTATAATTTTATTATAGCAAAAACAATATAGTTGGAGAGACACATAAGTCAAGATCTGGAAGAGTTCTCAGCATGGACCTTCCATGTCCCAAAAAATGATACGCTATGCTTCCACGTGCATCACTGTCTTTCACCAACCAGGAAGCCCATGGAGCTTTCACGTCCAGAGCCTTTACTGGGGACTCGTTGTGTAGGCATGATTGATTGAATCAGCCCACCTCCTCTGAAATCAGCTGATGTTATGAGGTAGTGTTTCTGGCCTGGTCAGTGCCTACCTGAGTCACCTCATTAGTGTAAACTCTCAGGTGTGGCCTATAGATAAACAAAGGCATCTCATTTCTAAGGGTTTAGAGTAATCTTTCTGGAATCAAGGACAAAGACCAAATCACTTTAGGTAAAGTTATATAAACGCCACAGGTAGCAAATTCACAAAAGCATCAGCTGCCTTCTTATATACTAATGAGAAAATGATCCTGAGAATCCATGTGTAGGCTACACTATAAGGAAGACATTGATGATGGTTCAGTGGTAAACTGCTTTCCTTAAGTGCAGAAGGCCCAGACTCATTCCAGGCCAGTGCATATCATGCACAACCTCCAGTGGAAGCTTGCATGATGCTATGATGCTAAACAGGTTTTTGCAGAGCTTCTAGACTAAGAGGGACTAGGATGATAGGTCTGACGATCTACTTCCAAAAATCAGCCAGTGAAAACCCTATGGGTCACAATAGTCCAATCCATGATCCATCATGGGGGTGGTGTAGGACTGGGCAGTGTTCCTTTCCATTGTGCATGGTCACCATGAGATAGGGGCTGACTCGATGGCAGCTAACAACATCAGGAAAAAATCTGACAGTGGTGTGGGGATAGTTGTCTACATTCAAAATGAATATCCTTGGCTTTCCTTTATGCACCATTGTGTATAGATATCTGAAACCCAGTATGAGTCTCCATCTTCATTTTCTGTGTAATTAGTTGGAGAGAAATTTTGCCTACAGCCTTTAGTGGAGACTATGAAATGGTAGTGTACAAATAAACAAAAGAAGAGACACTGTTCAAGATGTTGTTGTGTATGATAATCAAGGTATATTAGTGGAGGCAGATGCTGACTTTCATATTTTTTGTTCTTTCTGACTTTAGGGCGTGCAGTTTGAATGCAAGACAAAGAATGTATACTGCATATGCTATCTTATGTTTCTTTTGTAAAGTGAACTACTTATGATGAGTAAAATTGTTTCTTGGGGGTGTTTTGTGTGTGCATGTGTGTGTGTGAATTTTAACTACCAAAACTAATAGCTGGTTTCTTTTAGTTATGCTTTCATTTTAACTTTTACTTTAAAATAATTTCAGACTTTAAAAAAAGTTGCCAAAATATCTCCACTGAAAAGTTATTGTTTTTTCCTTCAAAATTAATAAATATCTTCTGGAGAGGTTTATTGAAATTATGCAGATTCCTTAGTTTTCATCAAACTTTCCCCTACTGGTTTTGTCATCATCTGATCATTCTTGCCTGAATAAATTATTACTGTCCTGATAGCCAAGCAGATATTTTCTGATTCCAACATTTCTTCTACATTTATTAGTTTGCATTCTGCTTCAAGGAATATCTTTGTCTTCTCCCTCATTTATTTATATCAGTATGGACTCTTGTTTTATTTTCTGGGATATAATCATTACTATCATTTTGTATTTTGATGCTCAAATGTTTTAAATAGATCTCTAACAAGATAAGGATTAATGACCAGTATAAACTACTTACTCTTTTCTCACTCTTGGTTAAGTGCTTGACTAACAGACTAAATGTTGATAGTTCAAACCCACCCAGTGACACCTCAGAAGACAGGCCTGGCAGTCAAGACTTGAAAGTCAAGACAAGGTCATAGACTTGAAAACCCTATAGAGCACAGTTCTGCTCTGACACATGGGGTCACCATGAGTCAGAATAGATTTGATGGCAACTAACAACAACAACAGTGTAGCATATTAGTTAATTTTGCAGTCTTATTCAGATATCTGAGTCCCTGGGTGGCACAAACAATTAACTTGCTCTGCTGCAACTGGTTTGTGTGTTTGGTTTTGGTTTCTCAGGTATTAGGGTAATCTGGCGGAAGGGGTGGTTGCCTCAAAGATTGAGTGCCACTTTTGCTTCACTGGCTTATTGGAGTGAAGCTGAAGGAAAAGAAATCACTCCCTTCTTGGATGCTGAGAGCATTTTGTTGTCCTTAAGTGTGCTGACAATTCCAAAGAAAGGTGATCCAATGGAATTCAGAAATTATAGAACAATATTATTAATATCACATGCAAGTAAAATTATACTGAAGATCATTCAAAAGCATTTGCAGCAGTACATCGACAGGGAACTGCCAGAAATTCAAGTCAGATTCAGAAGAGAATGTGAAACAAGGGATATCATTGCTGATGTCAGATGGATCTTGGCTGAAAGGAGAGAATACCAGAAAGATGTTTACCTGTGTTTCATTGACTCTACAAAGGCATTTGACTTGTGGATCATAACAAATTATGGAAAACATTGCCAAGAATGGGAATTCCAGAACACTTAATTGTGCTTATGTGGAAGCTGTACATACACAGATCAAGAGGCAGATCATTAGAACAGAACAAGGGAATGATACATGGTTTAAAATTAGAAAAGGTGTTTGTCTGAATTGTATCCTTTAACCGTATTTATTCAATCTGTATGTTGAGTAATTAATCCAAGAAGCTGGACTATATGAAGAACACAGCATCAGAATTTGAGGAAGACTCATTAACAATCTGCGATACGCAGATAACACAACCTTGCTTGCTGAAAGTGAAGAGGACTTGAAGCACTTACTGATGAAGATCAAAGACCGCAGCCTTTAGTATGAATTACACTTTAACATAAAGAAAACAAAAATCCTCACAACTGGACCAGTAAGCAATAAAATAAATGGATAAATGGAGAAAATATTGAAGTTGTCAAGGATTTCATTTTACTTGGATCCACAATCAACGCCCATGGAAGCAGCGGTCAATAAATGAAACAATGCATTGCATTGGGCAAATCTGCTGCAAAAGTGCTCTTTAAAGTGTTAAAAAGATGTCACCTTGAGGACTAAGGTGCACCTGACCCAAGCCATGGTGTTTTTAGTTGTCTCATATGTGTGCAAAAGCTAGACAATGAATAAAGAAGACTGAAGAATTGACGTATTTGAATTATGGTGTTGGCGAAGGATATTGAATATACCATAGACTGCAAGAAGAATGAACAAATCTGTGTTGGAAGAAGTACAGCCAGAATGTTCCTTAGGAGTGAAGATGACGAGACTTTGTCTTGCTTACTTTGGACATGTTATTTGGAGGGACCAGTCCCTGGAGAAGTACATCATGATTGGTAAAGTAGACAGTGAGTGAAAAAGAGGAGGACCCTCAATGAAATGGATTGACACAGTGGCTGCAACCATGGGCTCAAACATAGCAACAATTGTGAAGATGGCGTGGGACTGGACAGTGTTTTGTTCTGTTGTATGCAGAGTTGCGATGAGTTGGAACTGACTCGATGGCACCTAACAACACATGCTGGGAATGCCAGTGACACTGAAGCTGAGGGGGAAAAAGGCTCTTAATGAGTTTCAGCATTTTAATGTACCGCAGGTTCCCAGTTGTGTGAATTTAAGAAGCTTAGCAATTTGGTATCTTCTGAATAATAGCATTTATTTTATACCCTAAATATTCCCAAGGAAGTCTGAATAACATTGCAGTTTCTTTGGTGTAATAGTTTGGGTGGGCTAATTGACTTGAATGGTAGAATTGCTCCTTAAAAAAAAAAAAAAAAAAGCCACATGATTTTGATTAATGAGCCCAGTAATAAATCATTAATCTTTTTAGTTCATAAATGATAGGAACAGTGTTCTGTTCCCCCCTCTGTGATATATTTCTAGATTCTTCTGATGATACAATGGCAACATTTTAAGGATCTCATCGTCAATTTAACATGCCCACCTCCACATAATTCAATATAATAGGTAATAAGTTTACACCTGTGAGGAATATAATGGGGCACATTAAAATCAGAAATACTTGTTCTTTTATGAAAATGACTTATACTTAGTAGCTATCCTCTTGCAGTGTCCTAAATTTCTTTATGTCATAGTAATAATTACAGAAATACATATGTACCAGGTGCTTTAGTAAATTTTTGGTTTCTTGTATCTTTGCTTTCTCACGGTAACCGTCTGAGGTTATTACTGTTTTTACCTCCATTTGTCAGTCAGGAAATTTGCTGAAAAATGTTAAGAACTAGATAATGTCACTATCTGTTCACAGAGCATTCCTACCCAAAGTTTTCTGAGGTTTATGAACAAAATCACTTTTTGCTGAAATGGAAATATATAAATACAGGTAGTTTTCCGACTTATGATGGGGTTCCGTTCCCATAATTCCATTGTAAGTCAGTTCTGACTTAAAGAAGAATACCTCATTTTTTTGTTGTTTTTAATTGTTATTGCCTTTTATTACCAGTATTTTAATAAATCCGATCTTAATTGGTCTTTAGGAGTTGAAAACATTATGAAGAAACTTACAGATATGTTTTAATACATACATACATAAAAAAAATACACAAATCATAAACATTTACTCCAACAATGAAGAGCTGGATGATATTGGCATTTTGTCAGTTGCAGTAATAACTCTACTTGTGGAAGATTCTGGATCATCTGGATTATCCCTTGGAATAGGGATGCTGTTTCTGCTCAGAAAATTAGTGAAAACTGTCTGTATGGTCCCTTTCTTTTTTTCTTCATGTAATTCGCACTAACATCTTACTGTTTTGTTCAGCTCATCCTTGAGAATTTTCAGCAGCTTCAACATAGGCACTTCATGTTTCTCCAGTGACACACATGTTATGTGAGCCTAATGGACATTTGAAGTGATGAAACCAGCCCTTGCTGGCGTTGAAGTACTTGCAGTATTCTTCTCTTTGCTGTCCATTCAGGTTTTCAAAAAGGCTGAGTGCTTTTGTTTGAGTCGTCAGTAAACTCTTAGGAATCCTCTTCTGGATTTGGTCTTCTGTCCAAATCATCAATAGCTTCTCCATCTCATGGATTGGCCCTTGCCTCTTCTTTATTAAATTCATCAATTTTATGCCAATTGCTCATTTAACTGCCTCAAAGATCCTGTTCTTACCCTTAATAACTCTCAAAACGGTAGAATGAGACAGTCCTTCCCCTCGTGCTATATGGCCAACTTTCTTCCCATTTTAATAGGCCTTGATGATCTTCATCTTTATATCCATGTCTAGAGCCTTCCTTACCTTCTTTTCTGGATTAGAACTTGCAGTGGCATGCCTTGTTTTGCTAAACATACTGTTGGGGGTATAAGCAGTGCAGGTGTTACAGTCTGAGAAACCTGAACAGCTCGGCTTCACGTTAACAACTGATGCTTCTGATGCTATGAGACGCTGGCTGCCATCCAAAAGGTCACCAGTTTGAATCCACCACCCGCTCCTGGGAAACCATATGGGGCAGTTCTACTGTGTCCTGTAGGGTCGCTATGAGTCAGAATCGACTCGATGGCAATGGGTTTTTGGGTTTTGGATAGGCCTGGTCTACAAAGAAGATGGCGTCCGTGTCATAATAATGAAGTTGGAGTCCTAATGGTTGTCAGTCACATGTGCAGTTCAACTGTCATATGTCCTTAGAGTTGAACATTGCCCAAATTTCTGTTATGACTCTTGACACCAACACCGACTTCACTGAAGGCCAGCCCGTAGCCTGCGATAAGGCAGTGTTTTGAACAGTAAATCAAAAAATTGAACCTTGAACATCTGTGAGTGAACATCTGAGAGTGGTAACATCAGCAAGTTACACTCAGCAACACTGTATGTAGTGCATATTACTAAGGATAAGATGTACAAAAACAAAAATAGAGGGTCGTAAGTCGGGTTCCTCCTAACTCGAATATTTTGTAAGTCAGGGACTACCCGTAGTTATACAGACAGCCCAAACTATAATTTGTGGTTGTTTTAAGGCTTCACATGTCCCATAGGTTTTTCTATTTCAAGCATTAATTTTCATGTTCTTTATGTAACCGAAACACCGTTTGGAAATAATTTAGATCTTCTGATTACCAGTTTAAGGAAAATGGAAGTTCAAGTTATGGTTTTGTGAGACTCTAGGGGGTGGGTATCTATATTCTTGACTGCCCTAGTGTGTTAGCTAATGAAAAGTAGCGCTTTATTATTGAGATTTAGTGGTAAACTATCCACTAGACTCTATAAGACAGGCGGGGAACATGGTCCATCATGTTGGTGTCTGGTGTCCTCAGAGTTTAACTCAGTGGCTGGCTTACACTAGAAGATTAAAGAAATGTTGAACGAGTGAATGAATGAATGGTCAAAAATAAGTGGATGATCCATTTAGTGAAGTATCCTGAGTCAAGATCTGTAAATCAATAAGTGACTTTGACTTGGATTAGCTTTGTAACCATAAGTGTTATTCTACCAAGCTACAGTTCTCCTGTCTGTAGAAAATACATGAATGACCGGAAAACTGAAAGGGTATGTCCATTCCTCTCTCATTGACCTTCTAGGCAATCAAACACCAAACCAGTTGCCGTTGAGTTGATTCTGACTCATGGCAACACCACATGTGTCAGAATAGAGCTGTACTCTACAGCATTTTCAATGGCTGATTTTTGGAAAGTAGATTGGAGTCTCTGGGTGACATAAATGGCTAAGTGCTGGACTACTAACTGAAAGCTTGGTGGTTTGAACCCTCCAAGAGATGCCTCAGAAGACAGGCCTAGCGATCTGCTTCTGAAAAGCCACAGCCATAAAAACCCTGTGGAACAGTTCTACTCTGCATACACGAGGCTTCCATGAGTTGGAATCAGCAACTAACAACAACAGCAAGAATTGCCAGGCCTTTCTTTTGAGTGAATTTGAACCACCAATCTTTTGCTTAATAGCGAAGTGTTTAACTGTTTGTACCACCCACCCTGCAGTCCTGGTGAAATCATTTAACTCTGTTGAGTCATATGAAGAATAGGACTTCTTTCTTTCCCACTGATGAGTTTTAAGAAAATTACTCTTAATACATGTAATGGAAGCTCCTCTTAAATGGCAAAGTGGTTTATTTAATTTGTGTACCTTCAACCCCCTGCTTCGCCTTCTTTTTGCTGCTTCTCTCAAACCAAAAAACCGAACCTGTTGCCGTCAAGTCGATTCCGACTCATAGTGACCCTGTAGGACAGGGTAGAACTGCCCCATAGAGTTTCCAAGGAGTGGCTGGTGGATCTGAATGGCCCACCTTTTGGTTAGCACTCAAGCTCTTAACCACTGCACCTCTAGGGCTCCCCTGCTTTTTCTCTACTGAAGTCAAAATGTTAACTGGCAGCTTAAGAAATGGAAGCAAAATAGTAGCACCTGTTTAACTTCCTCCCTCACCTCACCCTGCACTGATAAACCTGTTTTCATTGAGTAATAAGCTCAGACATACACGCACGCACGCACACCCCAGCATCACATACCCATTTTCTCCAAGCTGTTGTTAAGGATCCCAGGCTACCAAATGTTTTGCAGTCTGTTCAGACTTTTTGGAAAGGCTAGGATTAAATAAATCTAGACTATGCCTCCTTCGCTTAAGCTAACAGAATTTTAATGCACATCTAAAAAAAATTTTTTTTTTAAGTGCTGGTGTAGAAGTGACTGCTTCCTCTATAGCATGTGAAATGCACATGACTTGACAGAGCCAGTTCCCTGTGAAATCGATTTTGGACAATTTTGGAATAAAAGTAGATTCAAGCAAAACAGTAACACAGCAGCAACATTTTGTGTAGCACACAGTGGCTTTTCACTCTCTGACATATTAAACATATTTAAAATTTTATTCTTATGTAATGGAAGTTAAAAGGAGCCTTGGTGGCGTAGTGGTTAAAAGCTTGGCTGCTAACCAAAAGGTCAGCAGTTTGAATCCACCAGCCATTCCTTGGAAACCGTATGGGACAGTTCTACTCTGTTCTATAGGGTTGCTATGAGTTGGAATTGACTCAGCGGCAACGGGTTTGGTTTTGGTTTATAGTAAACATACGACTATGTTTATGCCATGTCCATAATTCCATAGTAGTTCAAAGGAAGATCATGGATCAACAAATCAGGTGAGAACTTTCTGTCTCAGAGTTCACAGCAGCAGCCACCTATGAAATAGACAATAAGAGAGAGACCCTTCAGGGTGGTGACTTAGACTCCGAGAAAATGTGGTGTGATTTCTTTACAATATTGAGTAGCTCTCTATGGTTTTGTTTCCTGTTCTCATTTCCGGCTACCAGGATCCTGAGTGCAAAACCACACATATTTGTGATATTATAATCTATTACAATAAAACTATAGAGAAATCTCAATATTGTAAAATGTTAATTTAGCATTTTCTCACAGGAGAGACCATCACATCAGGGCTGATAACTGGTGATACTGAGCTCGAGTTCATGAGGTGCATGTGGAGGGAGCAGTCAAGGAAAGCCAGGAATCCAATTTGGCCACCTGTTCCAGGACCACAGGTAATTCAGATTCAGTCATAAAGACTCAAGAGGTGTACGTAGTCATTCACTGCACATCTTGACTTGAGGCTGCTCAGTCAATCTAGAAATAAAAGCTGGCCTCAGCCTTGAAGAGCAGCACAATGGCTGGTGGTCAGGAGCTCTGAGCCGTCTTTGGAGTTTTTTTTCACCAGAATTAAACTCACCAGTTGAACTTGAGGATGTGAGCTCCAGTTGCCAAGATGGAACTTATATTAAATCTATCGTAATTAAATGATTCCTTTTTTAAAAAATTTTTATTAGGGAAATTGTTCTTTTTGGTACCTTGGGAGGGACAACTGGTATCACCTTCCGTTAACTCCATCAGCAGCACACAGAACTTGTTGTTGTTATTGTTGGGTGCCGTAGAGTTGATTTTCAACTCATTGCAACCCAATGTGACAGAGTGGAACTGCCCCCGTAGGGTTTTCTAGGCTGTAATCTTTAACAGATTGCCAAGTCTTTTTTTCCTGTGGAGCTGCTGGATAGGTTCAAACTGCCAACCTTTCTTTTAGTAGCTGAGTGCTTAACCATTGTGCAACCAGGCTTCTTTACACAGAATCAGGGGCAGGGAAATCACTAGCTTTCTTTTCATGGAGAACCCCTTTTACCACTTAGCAAAGATGACAGAGGTCACCTATATAGGGCACCATTTAGGGTTGAAAGCTGACTCCTTGGCATCCTTCTTCACTTCTCCCTTTGGCTTTGAACCTTGGGTGTATGCTTCTGGAGCTCCTATCTTGAAGTTGCTCTTGTTGTTGGTCGCCATTGAGTTGCATCTGACTCATGTGGACCCCAAGTACGATCAAACCATTGTGTTCTCTAGGGTTTTCACTGGCTGATTTTTCAGAAGTAGATTGCAAGGTCTTTCTTTCTAGGCTGTCTTAGCCTGGAATTTCTACTGAAAGGTTCAGCTCCTTATCAGTACATGAATTTCCACTGCCCAAATGGGTGTTGGCTGCATTTGAGAAGCATTGGCAGGGAATTGAACGGGAGCCTGCCCCATGGAAGGTGAGAATTCCACTAGTGAACCGCAAGGCTGTGCATGTCTCTTTACCTGGTCAAAGACAGTGGCCTTTGTGACCAGGGAATGCTGAAGTCCTATTGTGACAGTCTGAGCTGACAGAGACCTTATTTTTTTTTAATAACAGCACAGATTTGACAAAACAGACACATGTAGGATACTGAAGCAAATATGACCAAAACAGCAGGCTTCTTCCAAGTCTCATCAAGAGGTGCTCTACTTCCTATAGCCATGCCCCTAACATGCTGATAAAATCACCAGAAAAGTGAGAGTATCTTTGTAAAAATTAGTGTTAGACTCATTCAAAAATATCTGATGCCTTTGGGGCAGCTTGTTAACGCGGGAGGCGCTAGTTCCTTGCTTCCATTTTCAGGGTGAGAGAAAGCATTTAATTTTTGTTATTACTCATTTTTAAATTGCTACAGCATTTAAAATAGGCTCTTCCATTAAAAAACAATTACTGCTTTGTCTCCCATTGATTTTCCTTTCTACAGGTGAGATCCATCGAAGGGCAGTATTTGTAAGTAATCTCCAGAGTCAGTATAGTATAGGAGAAAGAGGACTAGATCAAGAGTCCAAAAGTATCATTTATGATGTCAGTGAATTCACTTACTAGTCAGGTAACCTTGGTGAACTTCTTAAGATGTCAGAACCAGTTTTCTCGTCATTAGAATGGGGATGATAAATCTCTCCATCTCTACCTCATAGGGTTGTTATAAAAGGCCAGATGAAATAAAATAAGCTTGAAGCATTTTCAATACTACAAAATGCTGCTTTTTGTAAGTTAATAGTATTATTGCCTTCAGTCTATATGAACTTCCCTCTCAATGTGTTTTTAAATATCTATAGTCACATGCTTGCTTTAGAGTTGTTTCACCTTTTAAATATATTTCTGGATGTTTTGTCAACATGGCTCAGGATAATTCATCTTGAGACAGCAAACAGATTGTAATAATAAAATCAGTTGTACACAATTTTGTGATTTAAAAAAGGACTTGGGGAGTTCCAGCAAAATGGCGCTGTAGGCAGAAACACCATGCCGTCCCTCCACAGCAAAGATCCGAAAAACTAAGCCAAACAGAGAATACAGCAATCCTGAAACCCTAAAACATCAAACGAAGAGATAAAGAACTCAGCAAAGCACCAAATGGAGTGAGAATACTGACAGAGAACGGAGAGCGAGGAGAGATTCATGCAGAGGCCCTCTACCAGCTAAAGCAGCGCGGATCCACCATCTTGGACTCCTATAGGAGACCAGCAAACGGGGGTACGAGAAAGCAGCCTCACAGAGCATCCAGCGGGAGACAAAACAGCCGCTTAGCTCCACACATAACCATCTCCCCGCTGAATCCTGCCTACCTGCACCGTGTGCTTAACATCACACCACCAGGTAGTTTAGGCACGGCCTACTGGAACCTGCCCAGCACTGATTACCGACCCACCCTGGTGGCTGTAGTGAGTGCCACAAACAACACATCCCAGTGGCTTCTCTTCAGCTAGACCTGCTTTGCTGTACCGTATCTGAGTGACTGAACCTGCCATCTGGAGAAGGAGGTGAAAAGTATTGAGTGCACAGACGAGCAAACAATAAAGAGCACGCAGTCTGCCTGCTCAGACATAGTCAATTTTTTTTTTTTTAAAAAGGGACAAAACAAACAAACCTACAATCAATAAACGAGAGAAATAACTACTGAATACCCCGAAAACAACAAACAATATCAAAACATTTACAAAAACAGGACAGGATGGTTCCAGTAGGCATCCAAATTAAAACACCACATGACTCTCCTGTGGAAGAAAATGCACTACAAGTACCTGATAGGGAATTCAAATCTCTAATACTCGGAATTTTCCAAGAACTGAGGCAAAAAGCTGACAAACATGAGAAAAAAATAGACAAATTCATGGAAAATACAGACAAAAAATTGCAAGAATTCAGGAAGATGATGCAGGAACAAAATGCCAAAATAAATTCACAGCTAGAAATTATACAAAAACAACAATTAGAAATCCAAAAGATAAACAACAAGATTTCAGAAATGGATGATGTCATAGAAGGGCTGAGAAGCAGATTTGAAACCGTGGAAGACAGGGTCAGTGGAAATGAAGACAACCACTTGGATACAACTCTGTTTCAGGAAAACTCAGAAAAAAGAACAAAGAAAAATGAAGAGACCCTGAGAGTTATGTGGGACACAATTAAAAGCAAAAATTTACGAGTGATTGGCATTCCAGAACAGAGGGCGAAAAGAGAAAACACAGAGAGGATGATTGAGGACCTGCTGACAGAAAACATCCCCAATATCATGAAAGATGAAAATCTGGCCATCCAAGAAGCTCAATGAACCCCATGTAGAAGAGACCCAAAAAGAAAATCACCAAGGCATATCATATTCACACTCGCCAAAACCAAAGACAAACAAAGAATCCTGAGAGCAGCTCGTGAAAAACAAGAAGTCACATACAGAGGAGAAACAATAAGACTAAGCTTAGATTATTCAGCAGAAACCATGCAAGCAAGAAGGCAGTGGGATGACATATATAAAATCTTGAAAGAAAAAAATTGTCAGCCAAGAATAATATATCCTGCAAAACTCTTGTTCAAATTTGATGGTGAAATTAGGTCATTTCCAGATAAACAGAAACTAAGGGAATATGTAAAAGTCAAACCAAACTTACAAGAATTATTAAAGGGAGTTCTTTGATCTGAGGACAAACAACTTCAGCCCACAGGCAGAACCTAGGATGCAGGATCATACGAGCCAGATATCAGTCTAGGAAATGAACTCTCGAGGACTATCCAAAACCAAAAGAAATACAACAGGGAATCAGAGCAGTCAATTGATGGATGATAACAACATCAAAACAATGAAAGAGAGAATAAACAGCATAGGTATAGAACCTTCTAATGGAGAGTAAGGCAAGGCAATACCAAGTAATGGTAGACTGCTTCAACCTTAGAAAGATAAGAATAAAATTTATGGTAACCACAAAGAAAGTTAACAAACCAACTCATAAAAATAAAGACGAAAATCTTAAAGTCTCAGCAAAAACAAAACCTACAAAAACAAAAGAAATGAAGACAAAATCCACAAACAAAAGTAACTCAGCACAAGAGAGTAAGAAGAACAAAGAAAACGTCAGCACCACAAAAAAAAAAAAACACTACAAAATGACAGCAATGAACTCGCATCTATCAATAATTACACTGAATGTAAATAGACTCAATGCACCCATAAAGAGACGGAGAGTGACAGAATGGATAAGAAAACAGGATCCATCAATATGCTGTCTGCAAGAGACACACCTTAGAAACAAGGATGTGAATTTATTAAAAGTCAAAGGTTGGAAAAAAATATATCAAGCTAACAACTACCAAAAAAGAGCAGGAGTGGCAATTCTAATCTCAGATAAAATAGACTTTAAAACAAAACTACCATAAAAGACAAAGAAGGACACTATATGATGATTAAGGGGAAGATCCATCATGAAGACATAACCATAATAAACATCTACGCACCCAACGACAGGACTCCAAAATACATAAAACAAACTCTAACAACACTGAAAAGAGAAATTGACAGTTCCACAATAATAGCAGGAGACTTCAACACACCTCTCTCAGTAAGGGACAGAACAACTAAAAAGAAACTCAGCAAAGACACAGAAGACCTAAAGGGCACAATCAGCCAACTTGACCTCATAGATATATATAGAACACTCCATCCAACCGCTGCAAAGTACACATTCTTTGCCAATGCACATGGAACTTTCTCCAGAATAGACCACATCTTAGGCCACAGAGCAATCCTCAACAAGATCCAAAACGTGGAGATAATTCAAAGTATCTTCTCTGACTACAATGCCATCAAGGTAGAAATTAACAATAGAAAGAGCAAGCAAAAAAAAATCAACTACATGGAAACTGAATAATACACTGCTTACACATCACTGGGTAATAGATGGAATCAAAAAAATTCCTAGAATCAAATGAGAATGAAGATACATCATACCAAAACCTTTGGGACACAGCAAAGGCAGTCCTCAGAGGACAATTCATAGCAATAGATGAAAATATATATATATATATATATATATATATATCAAAAAAGAAGAAAGGACAAAATCAAAACATTAACTACAGAACTCAAACAAATAGAAAGAGAACAGCAAAAAAAGCCCACGACCACCAGAAGAAAGGAAATAGTAAAGATCAGAGCAGAAATAAATGAAATAGAGAACAGAAAAACAATAGAAACTATCAACAAACCAAAACTTGATTCTTTGAAAGAATCAACAAAATCAACAAACCACTGGCCAGACTGACAAAAGAAAAACAGCAGAGGACACAAATAACCCAAATAAGAAATGAAATGGGGGACATTACAACAGACCCAAGTGAAATAAAAAGGATTAGAAAAGAATATTATGAAAAACTACACTCCAACAAATTTGAAAACCTAGAGGAAATGGATAAATTTCTAGAAACACACAGCCTACCCAAACTACAACGAAGTGATGTTGAAAATCTGAACAGACCCATAACAAGAGAAGAGATTGAAAAGGTAATAAAAAAACTCCCAACCAAGAAAAGCCCTGGCCCAGATGGCTTCACTGGAGAATTCTACAAAACATTTACAGAAGAGCTTGTACCAGTTCTACTCAAGCTATTTCAGAGCATAGAAGAGGAAGCAACACTTCCAACTTCATTCTATGAAGCCAGGCATAACCCTGATACCAAAACCAGGCAAAGACGTCACAAAAAAAAAAAAATTACAGACCAATATCTCTCATGAATATAGATGCAAAAATTCTGAACAAAATTCTAGCCAATAGAATTCAGCATCATATCAAAAAAATAATACACCACGACCAAGTAGGATTCATCCCAGGTATGCAAGGATGGTTCAACATTAGAAAATCAATCAACGTAATCCACCACAGAAGTAAAAGGAGAGAAAAGAATCGCGTGATGATCTCAGTCGAAGCAGAAAAGGCATTTGACAAAGTCCAACACCCATTCCTGATAAAAACTCTCGATCAAATAGGTATAGAAGGGAAATTTCTCAACATAATAAAAGGGCATCTATGCAAAACCAATGGCCAACATCATTCTTAATGGAGAGAGGCTGAAAAAATTCCTCTTGAAAACAGGAACAAGACAGGGATGCCCTTTATCACCACTCCTATTTAACATTGTGCTGGAAGTTCTAGCTAGAACAATAAGACAAGAAAAATAAATAAAGGGCATCGAAATTGGTAATGAAGAAGTTAAAACTGTCCCTGTTTGCAGATGATATGATACTATACAAAGAAAGCCCTGAAGACTCCACGAGAAATCTACTGGAACTAATAGAAAGATTAAGCAGAGTAGAAGGATACAAGATAAACACAAAAAAATCAGTTGGATTCCTATACACCAGTAAGGAGAACGATGAAAAGGAAAACAATACCATTTTCGATAGCCCCTAAAAAGATAAAATACTTAGGAATAAATCTGACCAGGGATGTAAACGACCTATACAAAGAAAACTACAAAACACTACTGCATGAAACCCAAAGGTATCTACATAAGTGGAAAAACATACCATGCTAATGGATAGGCAGACTCAACATTGTGAAAATGGCAATTCTCCCAACGCAATTTACAAATACAACGCATCCCAATCCAAATACCAACAACATTCTTCAAAGAGATGGAAAAACTAATCATTAACTTTATATGGAAAGGGAAGAAGCCCCGAATAAGTAAAGCACTACTGAAGAAGAAGAATAAAGTGGGAGGACTCACACTACCTGACTTCAGAACCTACTATACAGCTACAGTAGTCAAAACAGCCTGGTACTGGTACAACGACAGATCCATTGACCAATGGAACAGAATTGAGAACCCAGATGTAAATCCATCCACCTACGGTCACCTGATCTTCGACAAGGGCCCAAAGGCCATCAAATGGGGAAAAGACAGTCTTTTTAACAAATGGTGCTGGCAAAACTGGATATCCATCTGCAAAAAAATGAAACAGGACCATACCTCACACCGTATACAAAAACTACTTCAAAATGGATCGAAGACCTGAATATAAAGCCTAAAACTATAAAGTTCATAGAAGAAAAAAATAGGACCAACACTTCAGACCTTAATACATGGCATTAACAGGATATAAACCATAACCATCAATGCACAGCCCCAACAGATAAGCTAGATAACTGGGATCTTCTAAAAAGCAAACACCTATGCTCTTCAAAAGACTTCACCAAAAGAGTCAAAAGAGAACCTACAGACTGGGATAACATTTTTGGACAGTACAAGTCAGACAAAGGTCTAATCTCCATAATCTACAAGAAAATCCAACACCTCTACAACAAAAAGACAAATAATCCTATTCAAAAATGGGCAAAGGAAATGAACAGACACTTCACCAAAGAAATCATTCAAATGGCCAACAGACACATGAGGAAATGCTTGCGATCACTAGCCATTAGAGAAATGCAAATTAAAACCACAATGAGATAGCATCTCACCCCGGCATTACTGGCACAAATCAAAAACTCTGGAAATAACAAATGTTGGAGGGGCTGCGGGGAGATGGGAACTCTTATGCACTGCTGGTGGGAATGCAAAATGATACAACCATTTTGGAAAATGATATGGCACTTCCTCAGAAAGCTAGAAATAGACACACCATTCGATCCAGCGATCCCACTCCTAGGAATATATCCTAGAGAAATAAGAGTCGTCACTCGAATAGACACCTATGTTCATGGCAGCATTGTTCACAATAGCAAAACTATGGAAACAGCCTAGATGCCCATCAACAGATGAATGGATAAACAAACTATGGTACATACACACAATGGAGTACTATGCAACGAGAAAGAACAACAATGAATCTGTGAAGCGTCTCATAACATGGATGAAACTGGAGGACATTATGCTGAGTGAAATAAGTCAATCACAAAAGGACAAATATTGTATGAGACCTCTATTGTAAAAACCCATGAAAAAGTTCACACACAAAATGTAACAATCTTTGTTGGTTACCAGGGATGGGAGTGGGGGGGAATATTAAATAGACAATAGATAAGTGGTTTCTTGGGTGAAGGGTGAGACAGTACACAATACAGGAGAAACTAGCACAGTTTGTACAAGGAAAGGTCATGGAAGCCCCATAGACACATCCAAACTCCCTGAGGGACTGAATTGCTGGGCGGAGGGCTGTGGGGACCATGGTCTTGGGGAACATCTAGCTCAACTGGCATGACACAGCTTATAAAGACAATGCTCTACATTCTACCTTGGTGAGTAGTGTCTGGGGTCTTAAAAGCCTGTGAGCGGCCATCTAAGATACTGCACTGGTCTTATCCCTTCGGGAGCAAGGAAGAATGAAGAGAACAGGATACAAAGAAAAGATTAGTCCGAAGGACTAATTGTCCACAGCTACCAAGGCCTCCACCAGACTGAGTTCAGTACAGCTAGATGGTGCCTGGCTACCACCACTGACTGCTCTGACCGGGATCACAACAGAGGGTTCTGGACAGAGCTGGAGAAGGATGTAGAGCATAATTCTAACCCACAAAAAAAAAAAGACCAGATTTACTGGCCTAAAGGAGACTGGAGAAACCTCGAGAGTACGGCCCCCAGACACCCTTTTAGCTCAGTGGTTAAGTTACCTCCGAGGTTCACTGTTCAGCCTGGGAGTGGACAGCCCCGTAAAACCAAATGAGACTAACGAGGTACAGGAGTCCAGTGACAAGGGCCAGAAGGCAGAAGGGGACAAGGAAGCTGGTGATAGGGAACCCAAGGTTGAGTAAGGATATTGTTGATGTGTTGTGAGATTGTTAACCATTGTCATAGGGCAACATTTGTAGTAACTGTTAAATGAGAAACTATTTTGTTCTGTAAGCCTTCATCCTAAGTGAGAGTAACAGCACAATTGGAAGAGCGTAGTCAATGTCACTGAACTGTGTATGTAGAAATTTTTGAAATGGTGTATCTTTGGCTATGTGTATTTTCACCAAAAAAAAAAAAAAGGTTGAGAAGTTAGAGGGTTAATATGTTGTGGGGTTGTTAACCAATGTCATAAAACAACATGTGTTTCATGAGAAACTATTTGTTCTGTAAGCCTTCACCTGAAGTACAATAAAATAGAAAAAAAAAAAAAAAGGACTTGGTAATATAAAAAGAAAGAAGAATCAATAGCCTACTATGACCCACAGGAGTTATGTTATAGGGAAAAAATAGGAAAGTTCCCTAAAACAGTGCTACTAAAGTTTAGTCCACAAACTGTTACTTGTCCGCACTAAGTATAGGAGTTCGAGTAATCATTTAAAACCTTTTATAATAATTTGGTATTAACATGGCATCAAATCTAAAATGTAATTTTGTGTCTGTTAAATATAATCATAAAAAGTTAGGGCTTATATTTTTCAAATCTTTTTTTTGGCTTCAACAAACTGAAATTCATTCTTTCACAGTCTAGGAAGTTAGAAGTCCAAATTCAGGACATCAGCTCCAGAGGAAGAGTTTTGCTGTTGGCTCTAGGGGAAAGTCCTTGTCATCAGTCTTTCCCTGGTCTAGGAACTTCTCAGCACAGGAACCCCAAGTCCAAAGGACACGCTCTTCTCCTGGCACTACTTTCTTGGTGGTATGAGGTCCCCCGTCTCTCTGCTCGCTTCTCTCTTTTATATTAGTTTTCAACTTTCTCTCTACTTCTCAGCTTTCTGGTGGAGGAGGCCTTTGAGGTACAAGCAATTTTCCTCTGCACTTATTCATAATATCCATGACAACCACTGAGCTTCCTATGTTTTTTGAACGTGAGGGTCCTCCTGAAACATCAGAATGCCAGTCCTCACATAGCGCAACTCTCCTGCATCTTGGTCAGGGGATGAGGTTTTTCTCTCCACATCCACATCTCCCAACACATTGTCCAAGGCCTTCACCTTCTTTCCAGAATGTCAGTCAAAGGTGATACATCTGCTCTCTGGTCCTTTTGAGATTAACTACTACTTTTTCTTCCACTTTAAAGACTGCCCCCACCTTCTGCTCTCATCCCTGTGTCTCTTCCTTCCTCTCAGTATTCTGCAGGGTTGCCATTTTGAGATAGGAATGGGAACCCAAGAGAACTGAATCTTGAGAACTGGGTCAGTCCTCATGGGTATGAAAGCAGCAGCAAGATCATTAGCTGAGGGGCATTCACAGTAATGGGAGCATGGAGTCAGAGGCTGTTATTTGAGTCCTCAGGTCTTGTTGTTGCTGTTAGGTGCTGTAAAGTCAGTCCCCCCACCCTGAGTCATGAAGACCCCATGTACAACATAACAAAATGCTGCCTGGTCCTGTACTATCTCCACGACCTGTTGCAGAGTGGACCATTGTGATCTGTAGGGTTTTATTGGCTGATTTTCAGAAGTAGATTGCCAGGTCTATCTTCCCAGTCCATCTTAGTCTGGAAGATCCACTGAAACCCGTTCAGTATCAGAGCGATATGTAAGCCTCCACTGACAGATGGGTGGTGACTGTGCATGAGGGTCTCTTGCAAGGAAGCAAGAATGCTACCACTGAACCACCACTGCCCCCGTGAGTCCTGAGGTAGTACTTACTAAATACCAAAACCAAAAAACCAAACCCATTGCCATTGAGTTGATTCCGACCCATAGCGACCCGATAGGACAGAGTAGAACTGCCCCCATAGGGTTTCCAAGGAGCTGCTTCTAGATTCAAACTGCCAACCATATTTTTGCAAATCTTTTTATTTTATTTTCTATTAATTCATTCGTATTGTCTTTTACAAAATACTGGTTCACGGCAGATTGGAATAAAAAATGGTCCTTACCCCAGGTAACTTGAAAACACTGCTCTAACGTCTCTATTTAATGCCAATAACTATTTCCTGGATATGTAGATGCATTTTCCTGAAATATAAGTATTATCAGACTGTTGTTAAGTTACGTAGTGTTCGACTAACAGCCTTTATCAGAATCAATTTCAAATAATAGTCATAATGCATGCCCAAGAAACACAGACCCAGACATAACCTTTGGTCTAGATATGGGCCACAGGTTTGTCCTCTATGCATATACTCATTTGCTTAGCTATACTGAAGTGTTCTGAAGTTCTGCAGTTGTCTTACACTTCTTAAAAACAAATGAGTGACAATAAATCTTAATTTGGCAGTTTACATTCATGAAGGAACCCAAGGAAAGGGAAGCCATTTCAGGGGAAATAAAATTATTTACATATTCTTAGTGAAATGATAGGCCTCTGCTTCCATTAACAACGGAGAAGATACGTATCTCTTCTAATTTTTTCATGAGCTGTTGACAAAACTAAATAACGAATCAATAAATCCTTCTACAGATGAAAAGATGGAGAAACAGATCAAAATGGGTGATTTACTTATGGTGACACAGTCAAATGTAATAGACGTATGAATTGTAGTTGTATACTTTTACAAACTACTGTATGCCACAGTATATTCATTCAGTGGCTATGTGCAGAATGCTGACTAGGGCTAGGAGCTCTTTCTCATAGTCTTAAGTCTGTAGTTAAAGCTAATTGATGAATAGGTAAAAGTGAATAGAACAAGGAATTCAGAGATAATTTATTTTTGTCAGTACAAATTTTCCTTTAAGCCATAACCTACTGTCACTGGACTTTAAGACGACAATGTCATGAATTGGAAAGAATACTTGACCAAGTATAAAAGTATGTGGGCTCTATTTCTGGACTTTTGCTAATTGGGTGGCCTTGGGCAAGTCATAGTCAATCCTATGGCTTCTGTATTTTTCATCTGTTAAATGATCAGATTGGACAAGATGCTTCCTTAGGTCCATTCTGGAGCTAAGTGTTCTTCATGAATATTTAACTTTAAAAAGATTTTTAAAAAGGTCTTTTGGATTGTAGTCATTGCATGAGAAATTTTCCTGAGACATTGAAAGGAAAGAGCTCTTCGGTTCATAGTGTCAATGGACCTTTTGAAAGTGACCATCCACTTCCATAAACCTGATAAGTAAATACAGTTAAAAAATAAAAATATAGATGTATATACTGTTTTCAAGTTTATTCTACACAGAAGTTATATTCTCTTGTCAAGACAACAAATATATTCAAGAGTAATTCTGTATTTCAAAGGAGAGAATTACTTAATAAATAACACTACCTGACATAGTGCTGTGAGGTGACACAGGACCAGGCAGTGTTTCATTTTGTTGTACGTAGGGTTGCTATGAGTAGGAACTGAATCAATGGCACCTAACAACAACAACCCAAAGCTATCCACCACACGTATGAAAGTTTGTCTTACTGTGGTGGCTTGCGTGTTGCTTAAAGCTATGCCACCGGTATTTCAAATGCCAGCAGGGTCATCCATGGTAGTAGACAGGTTTCAGTGTAGTTTCCAGACTAAGGCAGACTAGGAAGAAGGACCTGGAGGTCTACTTCTCAAAAACTTGGCCAGTAGAAGCCTTAGGAATAGCCGTGGAACATTGTCTGATATAGTGCCAGAAGATGAGCCCCTCAAGTTGGAAGGCATTCAAAATGCAACTGGAGAAGAGCTGCCTCCTCAGAGTAGACTCAGCCTTAATGATATGGATAGAATAACGCTTTAGGGACCTTCCTTTGCTTATGTGGCATGACTCAAAATAAGAATAAACAGCTGCAGATATCCATTAGTAATCAGAGCACAGAATGTACAAAATGAATATAGGAAAATTGGAAGTTGTCAAAAATGAAATGGAATGCTTGAAGACTAATATCCTAGGCATTAGTAAGCTGAAATGGAATGGTATTGGCCATTTTGAATTGGATAGTCATATGGTCTACTATGCTAGGAATGACAGATTGAAAAGGAATGGTGTCCCATTTATCATCAAAAAGAACATTTGAAGATCTATCTTGAAGCATAATGCTGTCAGTGATAGGATAATATCCATATGCCTACAAGGAAGACCAGTGAATATGACTATCGTTCAAATTTACACACTAACCACTAATGCCAAAGATGAGGAAATTGACAATTTTTACCAACTTCCGCAGTCTGAAATTGATAAAACATGCTATCAAGATGCATTGCTAATTACTGGTGATTTGAATATGAAGGTTGGAAGCAGAGAAGAAGGATCTGTAATTGGAAAATAGGGCCTTGGTGATAGAAACAACGCCAGAGATCACATGACAGAATTTTTCAAATACCTTTTTTCAACAGTCTAAACAGGTAGTGTACATGTGGACCTCACCGGATGGAAAATCCAGAAATCAAATCAACTATATCTGTGGAAAGAGACTATGGAAAAGCTCAGTATCATTAGTTAGAACAAGGCCGGGGGCCAACTGTGGAGCAGACCATCAATTGCTCATAGGCAAGTTTAAGTTGAAGCTGAAGAAAATTAAAACAAGTCCATGAGAACCAAAATATGACTTTGAGTATATCCCACTTGAATTTGGAGACCATCTCAAGAATGGATTTGATGCTTTGAGCACTAACGACTGAAGACCAAACAAGTTGTAGGATGACATCAAGGACAGCATACATGAAGAAAACAAAAGGTCATTAAAAAGACGGGAAAGAAAAAAAGACCAACATGGTTGTTGGAAGAGCCTCTGAAACTTACTCTTGAATGTAGAGTAGCTAAAGCGAATGGAAGAAATGATGAGCTAAAAGAACTGACTGGAAGATTTCAAAGTTTGTTTCGAGAAGACAAAGAAAGTATTATAATGAAGTGTAGAAAGACCTGGAGTTAGAAAAACAAAAGGAAAGAACACGCTTGGCATTTCTCAAGCTGAAAGAACTGAAGGAAACATTCAAGCCTCGAGTTGCAATTTTGAAGGATTCTATGTGGAAAATATTGAACGATGCAGGAAGCATCTAAAGAAGATGGAAAGAATACACAGAGTCACTGTGCCATAAAGAATTGGTCAGTGTTCAACCATTTCAGGAGGTAGCATGTGATCAAGAACTGATGGTACTAAAAGAAGTCCAAGCTGCACTGAAGGCATTGGCGAAAAACAAGACTCCAGGAATAGACAGAACACCAGCTGAGATGTTTCAGCAAATGAATGCAGCACTGGAGGTGCTCACTGTCCTATTCCAAGAAATTTGGAACACAGCTACCTGGCCAACCAACTGAAAGAGATCCGTATTTGTGCCCATTCCAAAGAAAGGTGATCCAACAGAATGCAGAAATTATTGAACAATATCATTAATATCACACACAGGTAAAATGTTGCTGAAGATAATTCAAAAATGGTTGCAGCAGTACATTGACAGGGAACTGCCAGAAATTCAAGTCGGATTCAGAGGAGGACACGGAACGAAGGATATCATTGCTGCTGTCAGATGGATGTTGGCTGAAAGCTAAGAATACCAGAAAGATGTTTACCTGTGTTTTATTGACTATACAAAGGTATCCGACTGTGTGAGTCATAAGAGATTGTGGATAACATTACCAAGAATGGAAATTCCAGGACATTTCATTGTGCTCATGCAGAACGTGTGCATAGACCAAGAAACAGTCATTTTAACAGAACAAGGTGATACTTCAGGGTTTAAAATCAGGAAAGGTGTGTGTCAGGGTTATATGCTTTTGCCATACTTCTTCAATTTGTATGCTGAGCTAATAATCTGAGACGCTGGACTATATGAAGAAAGAAAAGACCAGCAGGATTGGTGGAAGACTCATTAACAACCTTTGATATGCAGATGACACAACCTTGCTTGCTGAAAGTGAAGAGGACCTGAAGCACTTACTGATGAAGTTCAAAGACCACAGCCTTCAGTATGGATTACACCTCAATATAAAGAAAACAAAAATCCTCACAACTGGACCAGTAAGCAACATCATGATAAACGGAGAAAAGATTGAAGTTGTCAAGGATTTCATTTTTCTTGGATCAACAATCAACACCCATGGAAGCAGGGAGTCAATAAAGCAAATGACGTATTGCATTGGGCAAATCTGTTGCAAAAGACCTCTTTAAAGTGTTGAAAAGCAAAGATGTCATTTTGAGTTCTAAGGTGAGCCTAACCCAGACTGTGGTGTTTTCAGTCACCTCACATGTTTGCAAGAGTGGGACAATGAATAAGGGAGACCAAAGAAGAATTGATGCCTTTAAATTATAGTGTTGACAAAGAATATTGAACATGCCATGGACTGCCAGAAGAACAAAGAAGTCTGTCTTAGAAGAAGTACAGCCAGAATGCTCCTTTGAAGCAAGGATGGTGAGACTTTGTCTCATGTACTTTGGACATGTTATCATGAGGAACCAGTCCCTGGAGAAGGACATCATGCTTGGTAAAGTGGAAGATCAGTGAGAAAGAGGAAGACCCTCAATGAGACGGATTGACACAGTGGCTGCAACTATGTTTCGTTCTGTTGTCATAGGGTCACAATGAATTGGAACTGACTCGATGGCACCAAACAACAACTCAACTGTATATTCTCTCTGCAAATACAAATTAAGGACTAATCCCACCCAATGCTATATCGTCACTGTGAGTACAAATTCAGAAGTTGGCCTTGCTGTTTAAATTTAGATTTAGAGATGAATATAGTTGACCGAGCAATTTTTTTTTTTTTAATTTACTAAGTTCTATGTAGTTATTACATATCATTTTGAGAAACTGCTATGCGTTCCACACTTAGGGACTTTGGAAATGGATTTGAATCAGGATAAACCAGTACACTGCTGCTCAGAGAAAATGGTAAGATCTGTACAGTACCCGTGGTAATGGGGAAGGTTGCATGTGGTTGTTTAGCCAGATTGAGGGCTGAGGATTGCAGAATGCTGGACCCTTTGCAACCCATTTATGCAACTGCCATATACTGTGATTCACTCATTGGGAAGCTCTGGGTTATGGCAGGCTGTGAGACATGTATCTGTCATGGAACCTGAGTAGGTCTAGGTGTATAGGACCTGGCAGTCACAACATAAGAAATTTGTTCCTTTCTCAGTTCTCTTGTAGGCCTGATTTCTTCCCAGAAGAAAAACTCAGCGTGGTGCTAGTGTGCTTCTAACACCTCTCTTCATTACAGATCACCTTTGTAACAGAGAGAGTCAACCATGAGACTCAAAGCCCTCTGCAAAAAAAGAAAAAACAAATCTACCTATAATTTCAGAACAATTGATTTATTTGCTATTTTTGCAATCATCTGTTTATGACAAGCAACACTGGCTTTTCAGTAATGGTGGGAACATAATGTTTTCTTTTAAAATGGATTTATTTAACCCCCAAAGGTGTATTGATTTAAAGAAATCTTATTTAGTAAATAATAGTGCATACCTGGTAAGAATTTCTAAGATGAGATACGAATGATTGAAGCACAGCAAACATTGGGCTGATGGGAAATATAGCTAGCTAGACAAGAAACTTGGTTGCTAAATTGAATTCTAGCCCTGTCACTAATTATTGGATTGTTTTCGGGCAAAGTGAAGACTCATGCCTCTGTTTCCTCATTATCCAATAAGTGTCATAATGTTTGCCAAGCTACCTTTCAAGTGACAACGTGAAGATTAAAGTTAAATGGTGGATAGTGAAGTACTAGAAAAGTTAAAAATTGTATGTACATAAGGTTCCTTGTTCTATATCTGAAAGTTCTCTCTCTCTCTCCGTCTCTCCCCCCCCCCCCCCGCCCCCCACTATTCCAGCCAAAAAACAAGATTATAATCGTTTTAGGAAGGGAATATTATATCTTTTGTTCTTGTTAGGGTCATACCATAGTGAAATATGTGCGTGTGTGTGTGTGAGAGAGAGAGATAGAGAGAAACTGGCTTTAGCTGTACTGTTTCTGCTTCTATATTACTCCTGAATACAAAAGCCGTAGTTCTTTTTCAGATTGATTACATCTGTTTATCTTTTGCTATTTTCCATGATGATAAAAAAAGAAAATTTAAGACTAAGTTATGTTTAAAAAATGAACCTAATTATAGAATTTATTCATTGCAGAGCTTAATAAAAAATATTATGACCTGCCTGAACATTTAGAGGTGTTAAAAATAATGAAATTTAGTTGCATACCAAAATTGATCCTTAACCTGAATTAATATTTGAGATCTTGCTTACTGTGTATTTTTATTGTGCCTAAAACCTTGAATTTTCTGCATAATATAACACAACTCTTCACAAAAGGTATCTTGCTATTACATAATGTAATTTCCCATAGACTGCAGAATGTCTTTTTCCAATTTAATCTCATTATTTTCTCTGAAGTTAAGGTTGTTATTTTCATCAAAATATAATGGTTCAGCTAAGTATCTGATAATGTTTTAATATCAGCTGATTAATCATATCAAGTTTATGGCTATATTTTTATTCTGAAGTAAATATAGAACTTATTTTCAACTTATCAATTCACTATAAAATAGAGAACATCCGTACGCTTATAAATATCAGCAATTGTGGTTTCGTTCCCATTCTATTAAGCAAAGCCTACTTAAACAGTGTTGCTACTGAATTAGGAAATGTAGACACCCTACTCTCATTCCTCTGTCATATTCGTGTATGACCTATGCCAGTGATCTTCAACCCTGAGCGGTCATCAGAATCACCTCTGTAGAGCTCGTCAAAACAGATTGCTGGGCCCCATCCACAGAGTTTCTGATTCTGTAGGTCTGGGATGGGGCCAGAGAATTTACATTTCTAACAATTTCCCAGTGATGCTGATGATTCTGTTCTGGGGACCACACTTCGAGAACCGTTGGTCTACTGGAAGGCAGTAGAGCAGAGTGGTCAAGACCGTGGACTTTGATGAAAGGCCTAGCATTCAGGCCTGGTTTTGACACTTACCAGCTGTGCAACTTGGACAAGTTAGGAATCAACTTTGCCATCTCTAAAATAAGAACTAATATTTATTGGGAATATCAAATGAATTAAGCGCTTAGAACAGTGCCTAGCATGTTATGTGCATGCACTAAATAGAACATTAGTAACTAGGGCTGATTGTAATTAAGAGTGTTAGTAGTAGAAGTAGTATTTAGTGTTAAAAGAGAAGAATATGTATGTTTACCTTAGTTAAATTGCAGC
This sequence comes from Dugong dugon, assembly GCA_030035585.1. Classification (NCBI taxonomy): domain Eukaryota; kingdom Metazoa; phylum Chordata; class Mammalia; order Sirenia; family Dugongidae; genus Dugong; species Dugong dugon. Next base: position 9,825,597 of record CM057480.1, on the reverse strand, counting down.
AAGTTTATAAGGCTTTGCCAGGGAAGGCTGGACAAAGAGCTGGCTTTCCTGGAAGATATTCTTTCTGTGACAAACATTTTGAGCTAGAAGAAAATCTGGGGAAAAGTAGTGCCCCTAGTGAAAGCACTTTCAAGAACATGTTGGAGAATGGAATCTCGATTACAGTTTAAGCAAAAGTTTATCTGTTTGTGCAATAAGTTTCTCAGTATTCAGAACTTAACTGCATTTGTTTCTTTCCTTCCCTTAGCAACAAGAGCAAGACCCAACAAACCTATATATCTCAAACCTCCCCATTTCTATGGATGAGCAGGAACTTGAGAATATGCTGAAACCCTTTGGACATGTCATTTCCACAAGAATACTAAGAGACGCTAATGGAGTCAGCAGAGGAGTTGGCTTTGCCAGGTAAATCACTTGCTCTGTTTAAATTCCGTCCTCATTGTTCCCTTTTAATTCTATTTGTTTCTAGTATTAGGGCCCAAAGTGAGAGAATATGCAGAAAAAAACAAACAAACAAAAAAACAGGAGCTTTATAAAAGTATCTCTGTTTGTATCTTTGCTTCCAGCCAAAGAATTCCGATGTAATTATAAATACAGTGTGCTTGCTAAAATATGTACATAGAATGTTTATGTGTGTCTTGAGTCATAATGATATGCATACTCGGTTCCCAGGCCTGTCTGTGCCTGTAGATCAACACAATCAGATGCTGCCAGTTTCTGTGGGGGAAAATAAATGCCCAGAACCCCAAAGCAAGAGAGCCCAGGTGGTGAACAAAGCATCCAAATGTTTTTGCACTGCTTTACCAAGAAGAGAGATGGAGGAATTTCTCAGCAAGGAGACGAGAGGAAAGGTTTAGAGAAACATGAATTGTTGGGAAGTCCCAAGGAACCCAATAATATAAGGGGAGGTCAAGAGGGTGTTTGCGTTTAAGAGAGCCTAGCTGTGTGTTTTCGATGTTTTGAGAAGGACAGGAAAAAAAGCAAATTGCTCTTCTTTCATTGTTGGAAAAGGAAGAGTAGTTTTCATTTTAACTTTAAGGGAATGTTTACAAAAGAGGATCGCAGCCAGGAATGAAGTTAAAATGGTTGTACCTGCTGTGCTTTCATGAAAAACAAAGCTAAAAGAACCACAGAGAAAAAGCAACTGCTTTGCTCCATAAGAAAGATGCAAAGCAAAAGCGTTGTCTCCATGGTTTGGTGCCTTTATGTGCGTCTCCAGCTAACGTGACATAGATGGATGGAAGGATGTTATGTGCCACATCTGAAGTCAGCCCATTGCAGACAGGTTGTCCACCTAAAATAAACCCTGCTATGACATGGAAAACCATTCCAAACCAACTTCTGTTAACCCATCTTGGAAGATAACAAATTGTATTGTAAATGCAAACTGATCTCTAACTTGACTTCCTTAAGGTCAAGGACCATGTTTTAAAATTCTTTTTATTCCCCACAATAGTTTACACACAACCAGTAGACATATGTGCAAGGTACTTGATAGTTTGATTAGAAATAAGCAGAATGAAGAAAATCTCCCTGATTTGAATGTATTTATGAGACATTCAGGCTTTAGAACATTGATGACTGTTGATTTTTATGATCAAGGCAGAGCTAAGTCTCTGAATTTTGCCTAATGAGTCCTTGAATGTGTACAATCTGCTGTTGGAGGTTTGACTATCACTGAAAGGACTGATGTGTTTCAATTTACACAAGGCACAACTTCCTTTAGTTTTTCTTCTCCCCAACCCCACCCCTCAAAAAGAAAACTCTTCTGTAACAAATTAGTTTCTCCCTCATTTGATCTCCTACTGAGAAACGAACGTATCTCAAATTCAAGAGAACATACTTTCTAAAACAAGGTGTAGTGATGTTTTTAAAACAGAATTTTTTTTTGCTACAAAGATTGAGTTATTCATTTCTTTTCCATTTGCCTTTTCTGGACATAGAGTTTGCTTAAAATGAAGCATATTCTTCTTTAAGTGCAGAGCCAAGTAGTATACATTGTAAGAGGCAAAACTGTAATCATAGCATAGGATACCACAAAGTGATACAACTTAACAAGATTGTTGTCTTTAGAGTGGTGAAGGGTGGGGATTTTAAATAATTATGTGCCTGATCCAAATGCAGCCTCTCCCTCCTCCAGTGCATTTCATATACAGCAGCAGTAACGTTCCCTTAAAAATGCAAACCAGATCATGCCAGGGGGCTGCTTACAACTCTTCAATGCAGCCTCAGCGATTTGCCTTGCTGACCTCAGCAGCATCTGTGACCTTTCTCACCTTCCTGGCCTTGTCTCTTCCTACCGCGTGTCTAAGGGTGCAAGTCAGGAAACTGCTGTTTCCCTGGCTTATTCATCATCCCCCAGCTGTGGGCTTATATGTCCTTTCTTCAAAGAAGCCTTCCTTCACTAACCTCCAACCCCAGCCTTCAGACAACGTTAAGTGCTCTTGGTTCAGCTCCTGTAAAAGTTATTTTTGTCGTTTGCTTGTTTTTTTTTTTTTAATGTAATTTATCATAATTGTAATCAATTAGTTATTTATATGTTTACTTAATGTCTGTGCTTATCCACAAGATTGCACTTGCCATTAAGTTAGGGATCATGTCTGCCTTTTTCATTTTGGGGTGAATTTTTGAGTGGTTGGTTGATTGCACTATTACCATTCTATGACATCCCTGAATGGCTAAACTCAAAGCAAACTTTGAGGTTTGAACGTGAACTATTGGCAGTCACCTTCTAATACTGAAACTTAGGTTTTGGTACTCGAAATCGTATATTTTCTAATTTCAGAAAGTGCTATATTGTTGGAACAGGAAATCATAAGTTGAAGTCAAGACAATGATTTCTTATGCCTAAGAAATTGAAAAGGAAATAGCATCTATCTCAACTGTATAAGAAGCCAGAAACCAATACACTATAAGTATTTCATTCTCCACGTATCTTAGACCATAAGTTGTGAAGAGCAGGATCTCATATGATGTATGTCATTGCATGGGGCAAGAGTTATTAATTTAATTTTAGCTCTACCATAAGTAAGTAGATCTGCCCAAATTCCTACTTCTCGACACTCTCCAACATTCACACCTTAAGACCTTTACGGCATGTGCTTTCCTTCTCTTTCAAATACCATCCCTTCCCTTTTTTCACTCAGCCTTTCTCAATGCGAGTTTCTTCTCTGAACCACAAAACGGAGATGATTTGAGTTGCTGTTTTCTCAATTCGTTGAAGGACGGTACATAGCTAGTGAGAGAAGTTAATGGATTACATGCAATGGAAGCCTTGGGGCAGTGGTCCTCAAACTCTAGTTCCCAGATCAGCAGCATTGGTATCACCTGGGAACTTGCTAGAAATGCAAGGGATTGGGACTCATCCCAGGTGTATCGAATCGGCAATCTGGAGGGTGGGGCCCAGGAATCTGTGGATTATCAAACCCTTTAGACTCTGTTGATCTCTAAAGTTTGAGAACCATTGCCTTAGGGCATTAGGGCTGGTTCTCAGAATTATCTGCAAGGCCTATAAAAATGCTTATTGCTGTTCCCCCTCCTAGAGTTTCTGATTCAGTAGGTCTGGGGTGGGACTCAATAATTTGCATTTCTAACAAGTTCCCAGGTAATGCTGACGCTGCTGATCCAGAAAACAATTTGAGCACCACTGTGCTAAAGCCATCTCTAAATTTTCTAGGTACAATTGATTTTTGTTGGTGCTTCCATCATACCGTACCACTTTCTCAAAATGTACTAACGATGACTCGATCTCCCTTCCTGTCTCTCAAGGGTAGAGACCATTCCTTGTTCTTCTTCATATATGTTCCAGAACCTAGAATGTTGTCTGACATGTAATTGACCTTCAGTAAATTTTCGATGATGAAAGAATGAAATCACTTTGTTATTTTTTTGACTGTAGCAACCTGCAGGAAGACAGCCTTTGATGATAACGATAAGGCAGGTTCTGATGTCGGCTGTCCTGCAACATTAGAGCAAATGGTAGTAGCATCAGCCATTTTATTATTATTGCTTCACAAATTGTTTCTTCCTCTGAGAGTTCACAATGCCACAGGCATTATTCAACTAATATTATTATTTGATTGAGAGAACAGCCAGCCTGTAATTGTGCCTGGTAAAGTTTTGTACATATCTCTTGAAGTTATGACTTATCTTGAATCATGAAACCTGAATAACTCAGCAGGCTTCACTTTGAGTATTACCATAGTCACTCTTAACCACCAGATGTGGTCCCTGATCCATGTTCAGGGGATCTGAAAATTCCTCTGTCAGGAAAGAAACCCCCCCCCCCTACTATTTTACTTGCAAACTATACATTAATCGTCTTTGATAACCATCGCTTCAAAGTAAAAGTAGAATCTTCATTTTATATTTAAAATGCTGAACTTCAAAGCATTGATTTGAATGCCAGTAGGGTGCACAAGACAGCACAATTACAGGCTTTTCAAAGTTCCAGAAGCACTAGATAGTGTCTGAAATTACAGTTTATTTTATTTTTTGTCGGGTTTTTTTTTTTTCTCGCGCCCTTTCTTAGTATCTTAAAAAGGTTTTGTAAGATCCACTCCTCTCCAGGCAGCATTTTATAGCCGAGTCATAAACGTCTAAAAACAGAAGTTTATGGTGGGAAGGCCGACAGTCAGAGCCACAACCACGGAACGCATGGTGCTCACGGTGCCCACAGACTACCTTGCCTGCGAGGGTGAGGATCAGAGCATAAATCAGCTGGATGGAGTCTGGAGGCACAGAGCTGTGTGTTCATGCTATCCATTTCCAATTCCCAGAAACATGAGACCATTTGTCCAACAAAAATCACATTGAGAGAATGTTCTAAGAGGCCGGGAGAGAGTGACCCAAAGTGGAGAAGGAAGGGGGGATAAGCATTCACAATGAATCCAACTTCAACATCTGGGAACATAGACACTCTTTGAGAACTGCATTTACTGTCCCCTGGTGAGTTAAAGAGCGTGAGAGACTGATGAGAGCTGAGACCTTTATGTGTTGTAGTATTTTTCGCCCCTCTTCAGTACTCTTTAATTTGAGTCTCACGGAGCTTTGTTTGAATGACTTCTAACATACGGCTAGCTCTCCCTACTGAATTAGCAAGTTTTCTAAAGAAATAATTGAAGTCCTCTGTTCTTTCACTATGTTAAAAAAGTAATTATGGTTTTAGGCAGGCAAATATTAGCCTGATTTTTAAAAATCAGTATAAAAAGGAAGCTGAAGTATTCTTTTTTGTGTGTTTTCTTTTAATAATTTTGAATATCCTTAAAATTTTATCAATTCACCACCTACCGCTTGATACCTCTTCTTGCCCCCATCCTCTTCTACCCTCTGAAATACAGTGCAAACGCTGATCCTGAATAAATATAATGAAAACATAGAAATTAAAAAAAAATCATAAAGCAAATGCCAATATTTCCTTTGTAGGCAAATATACCAAAAACCAGAACCAAACCCGTTGCCATTGAGTCAATTCCAGCTCACAGCAACCCTATATGACAGAGTAGAACTGCCCCATAGGATTTCCAAGGAGCGGCTGGTAGATTTGAACTGCTGACCTTTTGGTTAGCAGCCGAGCCCGCCTTTAAAACCACCGTTAAGTCTATCAAAATTTGTTTTTTATTGTTTGGAATTTGTCTTTATTATATCTACCTTGAGTTCATCTCTTGATCAGTGATTTCTCCCTTACCTTTTGGGCAATTCTTTTGTTATTGTTATTAGTATCTCTAACACATGGAACCAGGAAATCACATGTGACCAAAGAAAATCTCTAAATATAAACTTAGTGATTAGTAATCTCCAAACCACAGCTGTGTTTGCACAGAAACAGGTTACAATTGTGTTTGCTGATTTGAGGGAAATGGAGGCCGTTATATTTTATTCTTTTTGATAATTTTAATTCCTCTCCCAATTGCTGGCAGATGTGGTCCACTGCAGAGTATACTCCTGGCCCACCCTCCAGCTTCTTCATCTTTATTCTTGTTTTGTGTGTGTGTATATCTTCTTTTACCCTCATCTGTTTCTTATCATTGCCTCTTTGTCTGTCTGTCTTTTACCATCAGAAAGTGGAAAGTTCACGATCACGGCTGGAGGAGGCAGAACATTCTGCTTTCTTTCTCTGTCTATTCTGAACCCTGGGTTCCAGAACCACAACTAACCAATCAATCAAACAAACAAATGAATTAAACCGCACCAGATAATCTTGTTAATTCTGAAATTTCCTGGACTTAATTCTTGTTCTATGCATGCTTTGTAAAAAATTGGAGAAGGGGAACATATGTTGTATTCTTTCATTATTATAAAGTTTAAATGGCTAGATTCCAGAGCCTGCCTTCTGCAGAATGGAAGCAGAGGTCCGGAAAAGGAAAGCTGTAAAACTGAAGATGGAAACCTTTGTTACCTCCAGATTAGAAACAGTGGCCCGTCAGTATGTTCGGGGCCTGGAAGACCTCTCCGTCCTATACCTACTGTAAGCACAAACCATGACGGAGACTCTGGGCGTTCAGAAGGCTGTCGGGATTTGAGATGGGTTGTCTGCTTCCAGTCAATAGAGAAGAAAGCCTTGGAAATCTAGCACAATATGCTCTGGACTAGAAGTTTGATTCTCTTTCATTTAGTACCTTGTGTTGCCGTTAGGTGCCGGTGAGTCTGTTCCGACTCTTAGCACCCCTGTGTACAACAGAATGAAACACTGCCCTGTCCTGCGCCATCTTCACAATGGTGGTTGTACTTGAGCCCATTGTTGCAGCCCCTGTATCAATCCATCTCATTGAGGGTCCTCCTCTTTTTTGATGACCATCCAGTTTACCAAGCATGATGTCCTTCTCCAGGTACTGGTCCCTCCTAATAACATATCCAAAGTATGTGAGATGAAATCTAGCTATCCTTGCTTCTAAGGAGCATTCTGGCTATCCTTCTTCAAGACAGATTTGTTTGTTCTTCTGGCAGTCCATGGTATATTCAATATTCTTCACCAACACCATAATTCAAAGGCATGAAATAGGGGACCAGCTTTCTGTAAGTTGGACCAGTCAATTGCTTTTCTATATCCCCATGCTTAGAAACCTGGCTTTAGCTTACATCTCAGTTTTGCACTTTGTAGCTGTGTGTTTTGGGGCCAGATACTTAAACTCTCTGAGCCTCCTTTTCTGATATGTAAAATTTATTCATTCATTCAATTCATCAATAAATACATTGTGGGTACTATTAGTATGCCAGTCATTGTTCCTGGTGAAGTAATTTATAGGTGTATCATAAAAGAATGTAAGCTCTGCTTTCATGGAGCCTACATTCTGCTGGATGAGAGATGGCAATCACACAAATAATTAAATATCAACTATTTAGTATTACAAAATATAAAGTGTTTTAAAAGAAAACAAATGAGTATGATAGAAAGTATGGGGGTAAGAAGTGGGAGGTCAGGGATAGGAAGGCCTTTTGAGGAGGTAACATTTAAACTGAGATGTGAACGATAAGAAGAAACCAGTCTTGAGAATCTCTCGCTGGAGTGGGGAGGGCAGAGAGTTTCCTGTCAAAGGGAAAAGGGAGTAGAAGATCTAAGGTGGGAAACAGAAATAAGGCAAACTTGTTAGACCACAGAGTATGGGAAAGAGATGTAATAGAGAATACTATCCAGGAAAAAAATATGGCTGTAGCTCAAAGAAATTGATTAAAAGATATAAAACATTCCAGTGGCATTTGATGAGAGGCCTTCTCTGAACCTGAGCTTACTATGCTTATTAATTCCTTCTTTACCTCAGTTTTAGTTTTTTAATTTAATTTTCTTTCGTTTCGTTATCAAAAGTCCCTTTGAAAACACCAATGTATGGTTAAAAGATAGATTTAGACTATTATGCATCTGGACAAGTGTTTACCCTAGAGTCAGGCACGTAATCTAAGTGAGAGAAGCAGTTCCTAGATTGAGTGTTAAGGAAAATATTTTTTTTCCTTTACATTTTTATTGAAACACACAGCCTCTGGGGTACCTTTTGGTTCCTCTGTGTTTGATAGTTTTATGATGTATCTATCAGGGTGCTGGCTGGAAGCAGAATTTCACCCTAGGTGATTGAAATGAGGAGCTAGAATGAAGGATTATTTCCAGAAGTGTGGGCAGAGTTAAGGAAACTGATGAGGAGGTGTTGACACACTCAGAGACCAGCAAGAGAGAGAAGTCCTCACCACACCTAGGGGTGAAGGGGCAAGTGGAGAGACATGGAGGAGGGGCTGCCTGGCAAGAGTTGTAGTTAGGGAGGGATGCAATCACTGTTAGACCCACTGCCAGATGTGGTGGCAAAGCAGGAAGAGATGAGGAAAAACCTCTCAGGCCTCTGTCTACTCCTGCCCTCAGAAGTCCTGCCAGGCCTCCACTATCTGGGCCTAATGGAAGCCAACAGATAAGGGAGACATGGTGATACAGTACATAGAAGGGTCATTTCTTAAGGGCACAGAACAGGGCAGCGAAGGCATATGTTGTCGTTGTTGTTAGGTGCCTTTGAGTCAGTTCCAACTTCTGGCAACCCCAAGTACAACAGAAGGAAATGCTGCCCTGACCTGCACCGTCCTCACAGTTGTTGCTAGGTTTGAGCCCATTGTTGCAGCCATTGTGTTGATCCATCTTGTTGAGGATCTTCCTCTCTTTCGTTCACCCTCTGCTTCACCAAGCATGATGTCCTTCTCTAGGGATTGGTCCCTCCTGATAACATGTCCAAAGTAAGCAAGACAGAGTCTTGCCATTCTTACTTCTAAGGAGCATTCTGGCTGTACTTCTTCCAGAACAGATTTGTTCTTCTGGCAGTCCACGATATAGGGTATATTCAATCTTCTTCACCAACACCGTAATTCAAATCTGTCAATTCTTCTTTGTTCTTCCTTTTTATTTTTCCAGTTTTCATGTATATCAAGCAATTGAAAATACCATGGCTTGAGTCAGACGCACCTTAGCCATCAAAGTGATGTCTTTGCTTTTTTTTTTTTAACACTTCGAAGACGTCTTTTGTAGCAGATTTGCCTAATGCAGTATCTCATTTGATTTCTTGACTGTTGCTTCCATGGATGTTGATTGTGGATCCAAGTAAAATGAAATCCTTGACAACTCCGATCTTTTCTCCTTTTATCATGATGTTGCTTATTGGTCCTGTTGTAAGGATTTTTTCTTTATGTTGAGGTGAAATCCATACTGAAGGCTGAAGTCTTTGATCTTCATCAGCAAGTGCTTCAAGTCTTCTTCACTTTCAGCAAGCTAGGTTGTATCATCTGCATATGGCAGTTTGTTAATGAGTCTTCCTCCAATCCTGATGTCCCTTCTTCTTCATATAGTCCAGCTTCTTGAGTTATTTGCTCAGCATACAGATTGAATAAGTATGGTGAGAGGGTATGACCCTGATGCACACCTCTCCTGATTTTAAGCCACGCAGTATCCCTTGTTCTGTTCAAAAGACTGCCTCTTGATCTATGTCCATATCGGGGAGGAGCAAACAGGAAAACATGCAGATAATTTTTTTTTTTCTCTTGAGTCCACTATTTAGAAGGAAAAAAAAGTAAGATCCGTGATAATAACATCTGATACTTCATCTAAGGACTGACAATTGATGGGTGCCATGAAGAAAACCTGGGTTAGACCATCCCGTTTTTCAAGAAGAGTCAGAAATGTAAATTTTCATGTGAAATCTTCCAATTTTTCATTGTTGACAACTATTTCAAAATTTCTGAAAATTCTTTGTATTTCAAACAATACTTATCTGTAGTTTGGATTTGGCCCGTGGTCTGTTGTTTGAGACACCTGACCCAGAACTCCAGAACAGTATTTTTCAACCCTGGCTGCACACTGGCATCCCCTGGGGTTCTTTTAAAACTATGTGTCTGAACCTTATGCCAAATCAATTAACTGAGAATCTCCTAGGTTGGGGCCCAGGCATTGGCATTTTTAAAAATAGTTTCCTGATAACTTTATTGTACAGTAATTTTTAATAAGCTTTTTATTTTGGAAAACTTTTAGATTTACAGTAAGAAAAGTTGCAACATTAGCACAGAGTCCCCGTATACCCCACATCCCACTTCCCCCATTGTTAACCCATTGTATTACCATGGCACATCTTCAAAATTAAGAAACTGACATGGGTACATTGCTATTAACTAAATTCCAGGCTTTATTTTTATGTTGCCAGTTTTTCCATTAAGACCCTTTTTCTGTTCCAGGATCCAATCCAGGGTACCATATGCATTTAGTTGTTATGTCTCACCAGTGTGCTCTGGTCTGTGACAGTTTCCCAGCCTCTTCTTGTTTTTCCTGAGTAATGCTGGCCAGGTATCCTGGAGACTGTCCCCTGGCCCCCAGTCTGGGTGTGTCTGATGTTTTTCTCATGATTAAACTGGAATTATGGGTTTGGGGAAAGAATGCTATGAAGGTGAAGTGCCCTTGTTGTCACATCTTATGGGGTAGCACCATGTTTGACTGAGTAGAGTGGAGATAGCAGGACCCATCCAGCTTCGGAACAGATACAAGTCCATCAGTATGGGAAATCAGAAAGGAAGACGAGGCGGCCAGCTATGGCGTTCCATCTCTTCCAAATAAGCCATCTGAATTGAGAGTTAAGAAACACAGGTTCTACTCTAGGCTCATCCACTAACTAGTCTTTAGGGAAGCCAGCCACAATCTCCCAGTATTAGTTTTTTCATCTGTACAATGTAGAAGTTAATATCTGAGGCCATTTCCAGTCCTGAAAGTAAATGCAGTCCTAGAACTGTGGGGTGAGTTTCATTAGTGAAATAGTGTTCATCTTTACATTTCCTAAGAGAAGTGAGTTGTTGTGCTGAGCAAGGTACAGCCAAAATATCTGGGTTTCTGCCAAGGCAAGGAGGCCGCTCTGCTTCACTCTTTGTCATTTATGACACTAGTATCATAAGAATGTCAGGCACCTGGCAGGAAGAACAAAGAATGCAAAAACTAAGAGAATTCAACTCATTCATTCACTCATTTGTCCCTGGGACACACTTTTAATCCTTCTGTAACACAGATTAAGAAGTAAATGACATCATTTGTTTTTGAAATATAAGGAGTACATGCACATTTTAGTATTTAATTTTTTTTTTTTTATGTTGACACTTTGCATGGATCTTACCAGATATGAGGGTGAGTGGCTCGGAAGCCGGATGCTCTAAGTTGCCGATGATTTGTACAGGGCCTGTGATTGCAAAACCTCAAAAATTTCACAATAGTGGAAACCTCTAATTAACCATAATAAATGAGAGTACATTTGTTTTTGATCTGTGGTGAATAATGCTTATTTCTTTAAGAACATAAATGGAGAGATTCTTTACTGAGGTGAGATAAATGTGTTCTAGGTAGGCTGGAAATGGCTTTGCAAAAGATTTTCCACTACTGTGAATTAAGTCTGACCCAGAACATTCTACTCGTATTGGATCAGGCTCTTCTCTGCTGTAATTTGCCTGTGGGGATTGTATTGTCTATGAACCTAGCTCTTATTAGTAGCTCTTTAAAAAAAAAAAAAAAAAAAAAATCACAATTCTGTGGTACATTTCGAATGACTGAAAGCAGGTTCCTAGGCAGTAGGACAAGAAAGAATGTCAGACAGGACCTTTACCATGTGTTTCTATTTAAACATCAGACCGAACAGAAAACCTTGAAACTTTATACAACGATTAGGGCTTGTAAGAACCTAATTAACGTATTGTCGGGTGAATGGTTGGCTTGGCACACGAGCTGTTCCGAGGGACGTGAGGGGGTTCAGGTACCACCAAGGAAGAATGCATGCAGTTGTACTGATTCAGTGATTCTGAAAGGGACGTGTAAAGGCAGCTTTGTCTGGTGTACCGTCTTTCCAGACCCACTTAATAATGCTGGTGTCAGTTTCAGCTGAAGCGTGTGCCAGATTTCAGATAGCTTGAGCTGGCATCTCAGCATGGTTAATTGTGAAAAGTGAGAAGAAAATGGGCCCGTTTTCACCAAGATGGCTATTCAAAGCCCACCCCTTTCCTCACAAAGCTCTGGGGTCTCACTTTGGTTCTGTTCCCACATAAAATGCAGTAGGTACACCGAGCCTTTCCCCTCTGGCAGGTCCTCTGTTACTGTCTTTGCCGGGACTGCTGGGACTGCTTGGCCTGGTTCAGATGTGCCCCGTGTATTAAAATGAAATTGTCACTGCTGGGTGGTGCAGCGTAACATGGTTTGACACTAAACACCGGCAGCTACAGAGAACAGACTTCTTTCTCTTGCATTTATTCTTTCAGAGACGAGAGTCTCTAAAGGCTCGCTGTAGACATTCACTTAGTTAAATCTGAATGAAGCCAAAGTGAGCAATCTAAGCCGCTGTCTTTGTGTTCATAGAAACAGCCCCCATCTGGCTTGCTATGGCTGTAAAACAGTGCTAAGATGATCAGACTTAGAATCCAGAAGGGATAACTTGAGGCTGTCAGGCCAGGAAAAAATATTTTAGGAGGGGAGACAGGTTAGTCACCTGATTCCCTCGTTTAGCTTCCCCTGTGTTCTCTAAAACACATTGTGTAGAATCAAGAAGCATGCACACACAAGTACACAAACACACACGCACGCATACAGATTAACCCCCATCTAGTCTTAGTCTTCATTTAAAAATTCCATGTCATTTCAAGGCAAAGAGAAAGGATTTGATTTGTAGGACTCTTGCAGGCAAGCTTCAGATTCTTAACTGCCTTTTATCTAGATGAGTGCCCAGAGAGGGATCGAACGGGGAGGGGGCTCTGGGGTATAAGCTTTTCAGTCTGTAGCTCCCCTGGAATAAAAATTCCATAAAGTAACATCTGTAGTAATTAAGGGCTTACATTTCCTTTCCCATTCATGTCTCTGCTAGGAGGAAAGGTTATTTTCCCTAAGAGACAATGGATAGTAGATCCTGTGGGAAGAGAGAAGGAGCAGAATTAGAATTCTTTTTTTCCTAGAAATGGAAGTTTCCTATCTCAAAAAAAAAAAAAAAATAATAAGCTGGATGACTTACTGTAAAAGGTTCTCTGAAAATAAAACAAGAACGTTATGAAAATTATGCTTAGCAGCGCCTGAATATTTGGAATAGGGAGAGATTATTCTTGCCTTCCTAGTCCCAAAATCTTCTGTTTGGGGGGAATTTGTGATTAAGTGGTGAATATACTAAATGTTACCTTTGTTTTTATTTTTATTTATTACAAATCACATAATACTAAGCTTAAAATTCCCCCCTCCCCCCCCCCCCATTTGGAAAAAAATTGATTCTTTCTTAAGGCTTTCTTCAGAATAACACTTCTGTGGATCCAGTGTGCCCATGGATAAAAGAAAGGCTGATCTGTTCATGTCCTATTAGTTACCATAATAGCAAGACCAGCTACATAACTCGTGGGCCCAGGGAAAGATGAAAATGTGAGGCCCCTTGTTAAAAAATTATTAAGAATTTCAAAACGGTGACAGCAGAGTGTTAAACCAAGTGTGGGGTTGTTCTAAGCGGAGGGCTCTGTGTGACTGCGCAGGTCTCATGTCCGTGAGGTCACTCCTGCTTTGTTGGTAGAGATTTTCCATTTGTATCAATATAGAAAGACGTGGGTCCCTCTTAGGCCTCGTAGGAATGTTCATCTGAGATCAAATTTTTAGAAATTAGAGTCAGAAAATAATTTGTTGTTACCGTTGTTTTGTGCTGTTAAGTCAGTTCCTACTCAAAGCGACCCTATCTGATAGAATAGAACTGCCCCATAGAGTTTCCTAGGCTGTAGTCTTTACAAGAACAGATCATCAGGTCTTTCTCTTGTGGATCCTGGAATTGCTAACCTTCTTCAGTTAGTAGCCAAGCATTCACTTAACCGTTGTGTGACCAAGGCTCCTTTCAGAAGATAATTATAGTTCTTCAAGTGGAACCTGTATCTGATATCATCTTCAGACTCCTTAACCTGATAATTCTGATGTACTTATCTGTATGTTAGCTTATTTCCAAGAGTTTCCCCAGTGAAATTTCCACTCCATCCACAGTCACCTGCTCAAAGGCCCTCTCGTGTATCCAGCCCACCCTCTGCCCTAATTCTCTCAAGAGGCTTTTCTCGTCTTCTGTGCCTACTTAGTGTCTCCCGGGCTTCTGGGCTACCTTCAACTTTTGATCTCCTATAACTATAATGGAAACCCTGGTGATGTAGTGATTAAGAGCTCGGCTGCTAACCAAAGGCTGGCAGTTGGAATCCACCAGCCGCTCCTTGGAAACCCTATGGGGCAGTTCTACTCTGTCCTATAGGGTCGATATGAGTTGGAATCAACTTGACAGAAATGGGTTTGGTTTTGGTTTTTATAACTATAATAAATTATCACTCATTTGGCAATTGTTAACATATTTTTTCCTTGTTTCCTCACACGTGTAATATGGGCTGAAAACACCCAGAAAATTCGGATGTAGGAAAGCTTTACAACTTGTGTCTAAGGGCTCCATTCCAGGAAAGTGCATATTAATAACAGCAGAAAATCCAAAGTCATAATTTGCCTTTTAGCCAAATTTCACACATTTCATATACATTCTTTCATGCGTATGTGTGATGTTTCTAAAAATTTAATTTTTTCTTTAGTGTACTGTTTATGGGACTCAATTTCCTTTCATCAAAATCAACCCTTTAATTTTTATCTTCCCAACCCAATTTTCCACCACTCGTCTGTCAGTGTGTCATACTATGGTGTCTTGCTTGTTGCTTTGATAGTGGAAGCTATGCCAACGGTATTTCAAATGCCAGAAGGGTCACCTATGGTGGACAGGTTTCAGCGGAGCTTCCAGACTAAGACAGACTAGGAAGAAGGACCTGGTGATCTACTTCTGAAAAAATTGGCCGGGGAAAACCTTACGAATAGCAGCAGAACATTGTCTAATATAGTGCAGGAAAATGAGCCTCTCAGGTTGGAAGGTGCTCAAAATATTATTGGGAAAGAGCTGCCTCCTCAGAGTAGAGTCAGCCTTAATGACATGGATGGAGTCAAGCTTTAGGGACATTCATTTGCTGATGTGGCATGACTCAAAATGAGAAGAAACAGCTGCATATATCCATTAGTAATTGGATCGTGGAATGTGCAAAGTATGAATGTAGGAAAATTGGAAGTTGTCAAAAATGAAATGGAATGCTTGAAGTTTGATATCCTAGGCATTAGTGAGCTGAAATGGACTGGTTTTGGCCATTTTGAATCAGACAATCATATGGTCTACTCTGCTGGAATGACAAATTGAAGAGGAATGGCATCACATTCATTGTCAAAAAGAACATTTGAAGATAGCGCTGTCAGTGATAGGGTAATATCCAAACACCTACAAGGAAGACCAGTTGATAAGACTTACACACCAACTTCTAATGGCCAAAGAAGAAGAAATTGCAGATTTTTACCAACTTCTGCAGTCTGAAATTGATAAAACATGCACTCAAGGTGCACTGATAATTACTGATGATTGAAATGTGAAAGTTGGAAACAAAGAAGAAGGATCTGCGGTTGAAAAATATGGCCTTGGTGATAGAAACAACATGAGAGATCATATGATAGAATATTGCAAGAGCAGCCACATATTCGTTAGAAATGCGTTTTTTAAAAAAACATAAATGACGACTATACACGTGAACCTTGCCAGATGGAATACACAGGAATTAAATCAACTATATCTGTGGAAAGAGTCGATGGAGGAGCTTAATATTACCAGTCAGAACAAGGCCAGGGGCCGACCGTGGAATAGATCATCAATTGCTCATATGCAAGTTCAAGTAGAAGCTGAAGAAAACTAAAATAAGTCCATGAAAGCCAAAGTACAGCCTTGAGTATATTTCATCTGAATTTAGAGACTATTTTAAGGATAGATTTGATTCATTGAACACTAATGACCGAAGATGAGACAAGTTGTGGGAGGACATCAAGGACATCATACATGAAGTAAGCAAAGGTCATTAAAAAGACAGGGCAGAAAGAAAAGACCAAAATGCATGTCAGAAGAGACTTCTGAACTTGCTTGTTAATGTAGAGTAGCTAAAGTGAACAGAAGAAATGATGAAGTAAAAGAGCTGAACAGAAGATTTCAAAGGGCAGCTTGAGAAGACAGAATAAAGTATCTCATGAAATGTGCAAAGGACACAGAGTTAGAAAACCAAAAGGGAAGAACATGCTCAGCATTTCTCAACCTGAAAGAACTGGAGAAAAAAATTCAAACCTCACATTGCAATATCGAAGAATTCTACGGGCAAAATATTGAATGCCGCAGGAAACATCAAAAAAAGATGAAAGGAATACACAGAATCAATATACTATAAAGAATTTGGCGATGGTCAATCATTTCAGTAGGTAGCATATGATCAAGAACTGATGGTATGGAAGAAAGAAGTCCAAGCTATGCTGAAGGCATTGGCAAAAAAACGAGGCTCCAGGAATTGACAGAATACCTGTTGAGATCTTCCAACAAATGAATGCATCACTGGAAGCACTCACTTGTCTATGCCAAGAAATTTGGAAGACAGCTACCTGGCCAACCAACTGGAAGAGATCCATGTATGAGCCCATTCCTAAGAAAGGTGATCCTACCAAATGTGGAAGTTATCGATCAATATCATTAATATCATATCAAGTAAAATTTTGCTGAAAATAATTTAAAAATGGTTGTAGCAGTGCATCAACAGGGCACTGCCAGAAATTCAAGTTGGATTCAGAAGATGTGGAATGAGGGACATCATCGCTGGTGTCAGATGGATCTTGGCTCAAAGCAGATAGTACCAGAAAGATGTTTACCTGTGTTTTAGTGACTATTTGAAGACATTTGAATATCTGCATCATAAGAAATTATGGATAACATTGTGAAGATGGGAATTCCAGAACACTTAATTGTGCTCATGCGGAACCTATACATAGACCAAGAGATAATCTTTAGAACAGAACTAGAGAATAGTGCTTGGTTTAAAATCAGGAAAGGTGTGTGTCAGGGTTGTATCCTTTCACCATACTTATTCAGTCTGTATGCTGAGCAAGTAATCCAAGAAGCTGGACTAAATGAAGAATACGACATCAGGATTGGAGGAAAACTCATTAACAATCTGCGATATGCAAATGACACAACCTTGCTTGTCAAAAGTGAAGGAAACTTGAAGCGCTTACTGATGAAGATGCAACACCACAGCCTTCAGTATGGATTACAGCTCAAGGTAAATGAAAAATCCTCACAACTGGACCAATAAACAACATCATGATAAGCGGAGAATATATTGAAGTTGTCAAGGATTTTGTTTTACTTGGATGCACAATCAGCGCCTATGGAAGCAGCAGCCAGGAAACCAAACAGCATATTACATTGGACAAATCTGCTGCAAAAGACCTATTTAAAGTATTAAAAAGCAAAGATGTCCCCTTGAGGACTAAGTTGTATCTGACGTAAGCCGTGATATTTCCAATCACCTCATATGTATTGCAAAGCTGGACAGTGAATAAGGAAGACCAGAGAAGAATGGATGGATTTGAATTTTGGTGTTGGTAAAGAATATTGAATATACCATGGACTGCCAGAAGAACAAACAAATCTGTCTTGGAAGAATTAATGCCAGAATGTTCCTTAGAATGGAGGATGACAAGACTTCGTACATGTTATCAGGAGTGACCAGTCCCTGGAGAAGGACATCATGCTTGGTAAAGTAGAGAGTGAAAAAGAGGAAAATGTTCAATGAGATGGCTTGGCACAGTGGCTACAACAATGGGCTCAAACATCGTAATGATTGTGAGGATGGCGCAGAACCTGGCAGTGTTTCGTTCTATTGTACATGGGGTTGCTGTGAGTTGGAATCGACTCAATGGCACCTAATAACAACCACCACCACCACCACCTAGTATAATGAAATGATAAAAGGCAGATACAATTTATTATTTGGAAAATATTGCAAATACTGCCGCACTTAAGAGATGACAATACTGCTAAAAATGGCATTATGATCGTATGGATTGAAAGCTCAATCATTAGCTTGTATGTGAGATGCCATAATTTGGCATAAGAAACTCAGTTTAAGAATATAATATCAAATATAAAAAAAGAGAAAGTTGTGTAAAATTCAAAATTAAGAAAGGTTTATGTATATTTGTCTCTGTCCCACATTTGGGAACCCAAATCACTCTGTTTAGGTATCCTTCACCCAGTGGTTTTTCAATGAAAGTGTCATGTTAGTGCCAACATTACTGTATCACCCACTCTGTTGGGCTGCAACCTGGTCACCTAAAACACATCTGGTCAGCTTTATTTGTGGAGTCCCTCAGCAGTTTGCTTAGTAGTTACATTACACACTTTAGTGTTGGTCAGGCCTGAATTCAAATTCTGACTACCACTTTTTGGCAAAGTAGTTCATCTCTCTAAGCTTCAGTGCCCTTATTGTATGAAGGACAGTAGCAAGTCCCTCTTTCATGTTTGCTAAGAAGTCTTGATGGTGCAATCGGTTAAGCACTCAGCTGCTAACTGAAAGGTTTGTGGTTCAAACCCCCCACCCCCCAGCAGCTTCATGGGAGAAAGACACGGGTATCTGCTTCTGAAAAGATTATAGTCTAGAAAATGGTATGGGACAGTTCTACTGTGTCACGTGGGGTCACTCTGAGTCTAACTGAACTCTACGGCTCCTAACAATAATTCAGTCATTCAACAGGTGCTTATCGAGCACTTCCACTTTCAAAACTTCTTTGTGTGAATTAAATGAGATAGCATCTCAGTGTTATCTCTGGTGAGGACTCATCTGAGAGCTGTTCACACAGGCAGCTTTCAATAGAGAGTGAACATTATTCCAGGCAATGATGAGTTTGTGACGTTCTCCCACCTGTTATGGTGGTCATTGCAACAGTTGGCATTTCTGGCAAAACTCTCAAAACAAGCTTGTCCATGCTTTCTTAATACCCATTTTTTTCTTTTCCTTTTTATTGTTTTTCCCTGGGTGTACACAACTTCACAAAAGTCAGTGACACTCTATTTTGTCTTCTTTTTCCAGAATGGAGTCTACTGAAAAATGTGAGGTGGTAATTCAACATTTTAATGGGAAGTATCTGAAAACGCCACCAGGCATCCCAGGTAAGAAGTGCCATTAAACAATCACTAAATTGTGCCTGGGCGTATTGTTCTTTTATAATCAGTGCACGACAAGGTCCTTGATTGGTCACTGGAAGGGAAAAGATTGCTTTGATAAGTGTGTATTTGTTTTTAGTACTATGTTGCAGCTCATCTTTCTCAACGCTACTGAAAACGTTTTGATTATTCTTCTGTTACGGATTGAATTGTGGTCCCCAAAAATATGTATTGTAAATCCTAACCTCTATGCCTGTGATTATAATCTCATTTGGGGAAGGGTTGTCTTCATTGTGTTGATGAGACAGAATTGGTGTAGGGTATGTTTTAAATCAATCTCTTTCGAGATATAAAAGAGCTTAGACAAGCAAACAAGAGAAGCAGAGATGGGTAGGACAGCTGCCAAGATACACAGAGATACCCAAAGAACCAGGAAGCAGAGATACCCAAAGAACCAGGAAGCAGAGATACCTAAAGAACCAGGAAGCAGAGATACCCAAAGAACCAGGAAGCAGAGATACCCAAAGAACCAGGAAGCAGAAGCTGAAGAGACGAGGACCTTCCTTCAGAGCTGACAGAGAGAGAGAAAGCCTTCCGCTAGAGCTGGTGCTCTGAATTTGGACTTCTAGCCTCCTAAACTGTGAGAAAATAAATTGTTCTGTGTTAAAACCACCCACTTGTGGTGTTTCTGTTATAGCAGCACTAGATAACTAAGACATCTTCTTTGATGTTTCGTTTGAATCTCTGTTGCTGATTCCCTAAAGTGAGCTGGAAGGAAAACAGAGCAAAGAACAGTTCAAGGATGCCCTTGAGGTAAAGGAAGTTTTTGACTCTTATCGTTAATATTGGTATCCTGATCTCTGGTTTATAAAATACGTAAACGGTGATATTCACAGTTTGATGCCAGTCCCCAAACTGTTTCTTACCAACCTGCCACAGAAAGAGTATAGAAAGTGAGAGTAAGCATTTAGAAACTTTGAACAGCAATTTGACATTGTCATAACATCTGAGTGCATAATATTACATTTCACAAAAGTTTCAGTCACTGACAGATTGGAAAGTAAACAAAAAACAAAAAAAAAACTGAACATTCATCACAGACGGTTTGCAGAGTCCTAATCTAGTCCATCCCAGGGACTTTCACTTGGATTCTTAATGTTTTACACACATCACAAAATGACATAAATTTATGCTATTAAGAATTCTGCTCAACATAATCGGATTGAAGATGCCATGTTTGTCAGGGCCCTGGTGGCACAGTGGTTAAGAGCTTGGCTGCTTAACCAAAAGGTCAGCAGTTAGAATCCACTAGCTGTTCCTTGGAAATCCTCCAGGGCAGTTCTGCTCTGTGCTATAGGGTCGCTATGAGTCGGAATCAAGTAGATGGTAATGGGTTTTGTTTTGTTTCGTTTGTTTTCAAGCTGGAAATATCTCAACTTGCTATTAATTTATATTAGCAAGTTTATAGTCATATATGTTTGTTGTCATTGTTGTTAGGTGCTGTCAAGTCAATTCCAACTCATTGGGACCCCATGGGACAGAGTAGAACTGCCCCATAGGGTTTTCTAGGCTGTAGTCATTACAGGAGCAGAGTGCCATGTTTGTGTCCCTCAGAGCTGCTGGGTGGATTTGAATCGCCAACCTTTTGGTTAGCAACGGAGCCCTTAACCATTGCACCACCTAGGGCTCCTAGTATGTAGGGGACGTATATAGTATTAGGTGGGAAAGTCTTGAAACGGATCTTACTCATGGCATAAAAAATAAATAAATACAGATTGAATGGAATGCTAAAGTAAGAAGAATTACAACCAGCAGGTAAGAAAAGAATACCTGACTACTGCATGCTGGTTCATTTGTTGTTCTGTTTTTGGTGCTTCTCAAGGGAAAAAAGAAATAGTGACTTCTTCAGTCCTACATTTTGCCTTTTGATCTCTATAAGCTAGATTTCAATAGCGTTTGAAGTACACCCGCTTAAATACATCTGTTTAAACCCCAAGGTTGATGAGTTCAAGGGTAAGGCACATAGTGACCCTATTGGTCAGAGTCAAACTGCCCTGTAGGGTTTCCAAGGAGTGACTGATGGATTTGAACTCACAACATTTTGGTTAGCAGCCCAGCTCTTAACCACTGTACCACCTTAAAATACACTGAGGTTATACAGAAGAGGAAAAATGAACAAAAAGAGGAATAGTTTTATGGAAGGGTCAGGGGTCCTTTTAAGACTTGGTTGGTTTTTGGAAGATCTTGGGAAAGCAGAAAGTCCCTTCACATCAACATTTTGGAGGAGGATCTGGGAAGTTTGAAAGTGCTGATCACTGGTTAATGAGTGAGTCAATATACAGTGAAGACAGCTCCTTGATTTGATTCGCTGCCATGTGTCAGGTTCCCTTGAGAACTGACTGCATTATGATCCAGTTGGAGACATATGGTGTTGTTGAGAAAAGAGTTAGCAGTTTTCATCACAGCATGTAAGCTGCCCTTGTATTTTGGGAGAAACACTTTTTTCCCCCCTCCCTTTTAGCATAAACAGTGAAGCCCTGTGGCACAGTGGTTAAGCGCTCACCTGCTAATCAAAGGTCAGGAGTTCTAACCCAACAGCCGCTCCACTGGAGAAAGATGTGGGAGTCTGCTTCTGTAAAGATTTCTACCTTGGAAACCCAGGGGACAATTCTATTCTGCCCCGTAGGGGCGCTAGGAGTCAGAATCGACTCGATGTCAAGGGGTTGGTTTTAGCTTAAACAGGCAATTTCAAGATACTCTGTTCAGACCTATCATTGAATAAGAGTTGCATTGTTAGTGGATTTCCCCCTTACTTATCCTTTTTTTAGCTAACAGATGCCCATTTATAGAGAAGGCATTCAAAGGAAGTGGATTGGATAGTTATATAAAAAATTGAAGAATAAGCAAACTGTGTAGAAATTAGTGTTGATTCACGTTTCAATACGGGTCTCAGGTTTTTTTTAGTTTTTTCCTTTTTGGAAAAAGACATTGAAATCTTTCTTGGCCCGATTAATTTGGAAGTATTTTATTTGGTGCTTTCCATAGAATAGACAACTGACTAATAGAATTTAAAGTTAAAGACAAAGAAAGTCACTACAAATCCCCAAATGTCTGGGTATCCTTCCTGAATTCTCTGGCTGCAGTACTAACCTATCCAATATCATAGCTACACCCAATGGAAACATTGTGAATAGCAAGAACTTAGGAGTTTTTCACTCACTTTTATCTTGAGGGAGCATGAGAGGCAAACTAATTATGCTCCGTTATAAAACTCTTAAGAGATATAATTTCATGCTTCTGAGATCCGAGCTCAACATAATAGAATTAAATATGCGATATCGATCATCATCCATTCTTGAATTTGCTCACTTCTGCATTACTTTGGAAGCTAAATAGAGTTTAATAAGTGTTTCAAATGCTAACTGAAGATATTTAATCTTTGATAGTTAAATTTGATGAGGAATTTAAAAAGGACATAAGACAAGATTTGGGTACTTTGGAAGGTACAGTAGTAAAATGTCCTTATTGGGGTGCATTTACTGAGTCATGAGACCAAAAACCAGTGTATTTACTAAGTCATAGTGACCCTCTAGCACAGAGTAGAATTTCCGTATTAGGCTTTCCAAAGAGCAGCTGGTGGATTTGAACCTTTTGGTTAGTAGCCATAGTTCTTAACCACTTAACCACTGCACTACCAGGGCTCCAAGTCATGAGAAGTATAATCAAATTTGCCTGTATGTTGTGGCTCCGAAACAACTGGTTTTGGTTGTTGTGTGCATTTATTGGTTCTTGTTGCTTTTTCATCAGAACTGACTTGACAACACCTAACAACAACGGTTGAAACAGTGTTTTCAGAAACTCGTATCTTAATCTAATTTTCTATTCTAGCCTAAAGGTTGAGACGGAGATGTCACTATAAGCCCTGATACGACATTGGAAGCCATTCATTTGATATTTTCAAACGAAGTGACTAATTGCCTAACTTTTTTTTAATACTATTGTATCTTTTGAGAGATTGTCCTTGCTTCTAAGATAGGCTAATTAAAACCAACTATAATTAGACTTGCCCACCTGCAACTAAAATAGAATTCAAAAAAATTCTAAAAATCTCAGTGTTCTGCATTATTAAGATCAGTATCTTTGAATTCAGAAATAGGTAGCTTTGTAACGTTGCCTATTTATGGTTTCAATACAATGCTGTAAGGTTGTGTGGATGAGGGAACTTCAATGATCCAGTAGTTACCTGAGATCCTCAAGCCTAGGAAAGATATTGACAAGATTGTACATTAACTCAGTCACCTTCTTCTCACACTAGAGCCTTGCCTTCCACTATGCTGTAAGCAAGTAGAGAGCAAATGGTGCCATATTCGCATTGCTTACTTCTCCATTTAGGGACAGCTTGGAAGAATGTGCATGTGTCATGGGGCACATATAGTACCATTTTGATTTCTGTCATTCTTGACAATGACAATTGCTCTTAAAAGAGATACAAAGCTAATTATTTTTCCTGAGAAGGATCATTGATTTTCCAAATTATCTACTGTGGCATTTCTATAAAAGGACAAGGGAAAAAACACACTACTCCAACCCAGTGCTTTGACACTGCTCTGAGTTTCAGATTCTCAGGTCATCGTGTTGTTGCTGTTGTTGGGTGCCTCTGAGTTGATTTTGACTCACAGTGACCCAGTGTGACACAGTAGAACTGCTGCATAGGGTTTTCTTGTCAGTAATCTTTATGGAAGTAGGTCTTTCTCCCATGGAGCTGCTTTGCTTGGTGGGTTTGAACCATCAACCTTTTGGTTAGCAGTGAGCACTTAACTATCTGTACCACCAGTGCCATAGTTAGGGATGTTTGAAAGGTCATATAACATTGGCCATATTTATTTTGCTGTACTCCTTTTTGAGTCATTCTAGGAACTATTTACTCATTAAATATGATTCAGTTCCTGATAGATTATGTGGGCTGGAAGGGAACTTTGTAGATATCTTCATTTTGACCATACTTCCTCTCTCTGGGTTTCTTCTCCTATTTATTCATGAAAGACCTAATATTAATGAATACATCATGGATTGTGAATGCCTGTTAGAGCCTGCCAGAACTTGGTGTGCTCTGTACACTTTGGTTTATAATGTTATTCCCCAGATTTTGGTTCCCTGGATCAATGAAGCTCAATATGCCTGCCATAAATCAAATTATCTGAGTTCTGGTATATATGGTACAGGAAGTTAATAAGATCCGACATCTGTGTTGCTACTGGTAGGTGGGAAGGACTTAAAGAAGAGGCTGAAAGGCCTGTGTTAAACAGTGTCAATCATTTGAGTGCTTTAGCCATCAGTAGAAAGAGATCATCCAGTATCTTCTCCATCCCCTACAGGGAAAAGAAAACACAGTGTTCCATAGATGTTGCATGTCCTACATATCGATCCTGATGTTTCTGGACAAAATGAAGGATCATTAGTTGCTTGCCTGTCTAACCCCAGACATTTCTTTGTCCCGTAATGAATTGCACAGTAATACTGTGCAGCCCCAAAGCATTCCATTTTTAAACCTCTGCCAAAAGCAAAGGGTAAGTTCCCAGCCACTTCAGGGATCTGTCGGGCATGAGCTTGAAAGGCTCGCTTTCAAAGAGCCCCCAGTGCTGTGTGATGCACCATGCAGAAAAAGCTTCTGTGTGTAAGGACATGTATTGATGAACAGAACGTGCAGGCCAGTTTGTGGAAAAATAAATCACGTTTTGCTCCCGAACTAGATTTGTGCCTATTAGCACATGTTCCTATTGGTGGTGCAGTCTTTGCAGAAGAAAATGGGGTAACCCACTTTTGATTTAATTTTCTTACTCTTTCTAATCCCTATTGAAAGCCACAAAGTAGTGGAGGGTTGAGAGGGAGCTCACCACATTACGGGACCTTTGAAATTTTAACAACTGTGACCAAGAGAAATACAGACAAATAACTAAGCGCTTAAAGCAATCATATTTTTCTAATAAATAAAATAAAACATGCGTGCTTTCTTGATATGTTGACATCTAGTAATTTTACTGCATATGCTTATGTAAATAAAAATGTGTATGATTGTGGATATATACGTATAATTCAAGGAAACATGAGGAAAAATATTTATAATCTGGTAATGTTTTAACTAAAATAAAATATTGTTTAAAACTTTTCCCAAGGTACGATATCAATAATGCACTTAAATGAAATCTATAGTAAAAGACAGGATTCCAGAATCTAAATATTTGAGGAAAGATTTTAAAATTTTTATCAGTGGAAAGTGTTGCAGAGTTTACAGCTTTTGCTTCCTCAGTGGTAAACTAGTTGCCATCAAGTAGACTCCAACTCATAGTGACCATATGTGTCAGACTGGAACTGTGCTCCATAGGATTTTTCAATGGCTGATTTTCTTGAAGTAGATCACCAGGCCTTTCTTCTGAGGCACCTCTGGGTTGACTTGAACCTCCAACCTTGCGGTTAGCAGCCCAGATCATTAACTATCTGCACCATCCAGGGATTCCTTCTCAATGGTATCTGCCTGTTAAGTCCATAAATGTAACTATAGTTGAGAAAAAGGCAACAAATAGGAAAATACTATGATGTACAGTTTGGCAAAAATGTATTTCTTGTTTTGCTCAGGTGAGGCATTGCCCAACTCTGACTTTTTCATTTTCACGAAACTAAAACACCATTTAAATAACAAGTTTTGTCAACACTACATCCCCCAATTGGGTATCAGTTTAGATTTCTCATTAGTAAGAGGTCTTTTGCGATACTAGAAGCTACTTTCTGTGAGGCCTCTCATCTATAATGTTAGTGATGCCTTCTAGATCATTTCTACGTATCAGACGCAGAGCTAGTTGATTCATGATGAAGCAACCTTAGAATATTATTAGTGAACTTCACAACTTCATGGTCAATACAGTCTAAGAATCTGTGTGAATCCTATAGAAGTGGACTTGGTCAATCATTCTCAAACTTCTTATGGAGCTACACCTGATATTGTGAAGGTGAACACGGTATGAGTTGGTAACTGATCAGATATGAAAGAAAGGAGGCAGAGATGATTAAATTTCTAAATCTGAATAATGAGAAGCTAGATAGAGAAAGCACAGAGGATCGTTTTCAGGTGAAATGGTTGGAGTGAGTTTTGTGCCCTGCACCACATCCCTTCCACACACCTGTGCTTTTGGCTGCAGCCGAGGTGGCCAGTCTCTCTGCACCCTGGAGGCATCTCCCGTCATCTGCCTTGTTTCTCCGCTTTTCCACTTCACGGCAAAATCCATAAAAGCTTGCTCATTCTGACACAGGCCGTCTGCAAACTTTGGGAATCTTATCACCCCCGGGACAACCCTCAATCAATGGAATATGGGGGTCAGTGGATAAGGTTCCAGCCTCTCACCTTTGGAGGGACAATTCTGAGGCAAATTCTATAGGGCTTGTTAGGAGATGCCACAATGGTATTGCCCACAATGATAACCAGCTCAACAAGGCACTTTTTTGGCATTTTTTTTCTTCCCAGCTTCTTTCCCTTCTGCATCATATCTACTTCTTGGGATCACCTCCCAGTTAAACTACCTTGTCCAAGGCTCTGATTTTAGGGAATTCAAATTAAGATGGGTGATTTAAGGGTTGTGGTGGGAGACTATTTTTTTATTTAAAACTTACGGCCATGTAGGAAGGTGGGCTCAGCTAGTCAACTGAATTTCATGGGCCAAATATACTGTTTTCATAATTTTTTTTTTTTTTTTAACAGCAGAGATTATCAACCACATAGTAGGAGAGATAAAGGTAAACATTGGTGGTCGGAAGCAGTTGGTAAGCCAGGATTGAAGTTTTGCAGGAGAGGGAGGATGGAAGATAGGGACAAAGTGTTATCAAGGCAGGGCTGAACTCAGAACAAGTGAGAGCGTAAAGAGATGGATGGTTGATGAAAATTGTGAGGGGCTGTGAGAATGTAAAGCAGCCATAGTGCCAGCAAAGTGAAGGTGAAGTGCAGACATACAAAATTAAGGTCCCAGAGAAGGGACTTTTTGAGTTTTGGGCTGCGGATAAACGTAGAATGGTGGCGTCGATAATGAGCTCCAATTTGGTGGCTGAGGTGATGTGGAAACTGTCTTATGCCGAGCAAGTGGAGTGATTAGGGTATTGGAAGGGTTACAACAATAGTCCATGTTTCCTTACTTAGCAAGTTTAGTTGAACATGTTTTGTTGGTGCGAGTTTGGTAGGAGCAAGATAAGAAGAAGCATGAACAGTGGAGAAGTAGTAGTTGTTTTATTTATTTGTTTCTGAGTTTTCCAGCTCAGGGTCTTTTTCATCTTGGTAGCGTAAAGGGCTGTGTGCTGAGCTCCATGTAGGTTTTCAGTAAGTTCTTTTGAGTTGAAGTGTAATTCAGTAAATTGAATGACCAGCATACTTTTCTTTTTTCTTTTTTTAATATGATGCTTTAGATGAAGTTTACAGAGCAAAATTGTTTCCCATTCAACAATTTGTACACATAATGTTCCAAGACGTTGGTAGCAGTCCCCTCAATATGTCAGCACTCACTCCATTTCCACCTTGGCTTCCCCCTTACCATTTGTCAGGTTTTCCTACTGCTTCCTGCCTTCTCATCTTTGCCTTTGGGCAGATTTTGCCCTTTTGGTCTCATATAATTAACTCTTCTAAGGAGCTCCTTCCTCTTGGGTGTTATTGTTTGTTTTGTACACCTGTCAATTGTTTGGCTGAAAGGTGATCTCCAGTAGTGGCTTCAATTCCATGTTACAACGGTATCTTAGGGCCACAGTCTCAGGGGTTCCTCCAGTCCCTATTATACCAGTAAGTCTGGTCTTTTTTATGAATTTGATTTTTGTTTTACATTTTTATCCCGCTCTGCATAGGACCGTCTATTGTGATCCTGGTAGGAGTGATCAGTAGTGGTAGCCGGGCACCATCTGGTTCTTCTTGTCTTGGGTTCTTGCAGGCCGTGGTTCATGTGGTCCATTAGACCTTTAGCCTAATTGCTCCCTTGAGTCTTTGGTTTTCTCTGTTCTCTTTTGCTCCAGCCTGGATAAGACCAATAGCTGTATCTTAGGTGGTCGCTCACAAGCTTTTAAGACCCCAGATGCTACTCACTAAAGTAGGATGTAGAAATTGTCTTTATGAACTATGTTATGCCAATTGACATAGATGTTCCCCAAGTCTATAGTCCTCAGCCTTCAAGCCTAGTAACTTTGCCCTGTAAGGTATTTGGTTATGTCTAGGAAGTTTCCATGACTGTGCCCCTTGTGTATTCTGTTGTCTATATTAATATACATGCAGCAACTACCAATGGGTGTGTAATAATATCCTCAACCCAACCTATATCTGCAGGCAGGTGTGCTCCCTTACACCCTCCCACTCCTCTTTTGCATATCCCTCTAGTATGTATCCATTCACAGATGATCGTTTGTTAATACTGTTGTTGCAGGGTTGTCCATGTTATGGTAATTACCGTGATTGCCCTTTAACCTTGCATTCCTCTCAGTGCCTTTCTTTGTCTTTGTTCTGTTGTGCTGACTTCCCCCTAATGTGTAATGTCTTTCCTTTCATTAATATTAACAAGCCTTCTTTCTAGTTGGTGATTTTCCATCCCTCCGCCTCCCATCCCAGGTGACCATCAAAGAATGTTTATGTGTGTGCGCAGGTGTGCACAACCGTTTTCTTGATTTTTTATAGTAGTGGTCTCATATAATATTTGTCTTTTTGTGATTGACTTATTCCACTCAGCATAATATCCTCCGAGTTCATCCATATTGTGAGATGTTTCATGGCTTCATCATTGTTCTTCATCATTGCATGGTATTCCGTTGGGTATATGTGCCATATATTTTTTTATCCATTCATCTGTTGATGGACACTTAGGTTGTTTCCATCTTTTTGCGATTGTGAATAGAGCTGCAGTGAATATGGGAGTGCATATGTCTATTAGTGTCACAGCACTTATTTCCCTATGACTTATAGCTAGGAGCGGGATTGCTAGCTCATATGGTACTTATATTTCTAGCTTTTTATGGAAGCACCATACCATTTTCCATAGTGGTTGTACCAGTTTACATTCCCACCAGCAGTGTATAAGAGTTCCAGTCTCCCCACAACATTGCCAGCATTTATTGTTTTCTGTTTTTTTTTATTAGTGCCATTATTGTCGGGGGTGAGATGGTATCTCCCTGTAGTTTTGATTTGCATCTCTCGGATAGCTAATGATTGCAAGCATTTCTTCATGTGTTTGTTTGCCACGTGCATGTCTTCTTTGGTGAAGTGCCTATTCACATCTTCTACTCATTTTGTTTAATTGGATTGTCTGATTGTTGTTGAGATGTTGAAGTTTTCTATAACTTTTAGAGATTAGTGCCTTGTCGGATATGTTGTAGCCAAAATTTTTTTTCCCAGTCTGTAAGTTCTCTTTGCTCTTTTGGAGAAGTCTTCTGTTGAGCATAGTTGTTTAATTTTTAGGAGGTCCAGTTTACCAGTTTATCTTCTGCTGTTTGCGCATTTTTAATTATGTTTGCTATACTATTTATGCCATGCATTAGGGCTCCTAGCATTGTCCCTATTTTTTCTTCCATGATCTTTATAGTTTTAGGTTTTATATTGAGATCTTTAATCCATTTTGAGTTGGTTTCCGTGTGTGGGGTGAAGTATGGTTCTTGTTTCATTTTTCTACAGACAGATATTCAGTTTTTCCAGTACCTTTTGTTAAACAGACTCTCTCTTCCCCCATTTAATGTACTTTGGCCCTTTATCGAAGATCAGCTGTCCATAGGTGGATGGATTTACTTCTGGATTCTCAATTCTGTTCCATTGGTCTATGTGTCTGTCATACATACTTTGCTTTTAATGAACTTCCTAAGGGAGTGTGGAGGAGGCACAGCTCTTGCTGAATAAACATGCAAGCAGCTAGGAGGAAAATCTTCAAATCTTGTCTTAATTTTTTATAAAAATCCTCTACAACAAATTTGTGTATCTAAATATACTCACAGAATAAATGTTGACAAGAGTAAGAAACTTACTTAATTGAGAAACACTTCAGTTACTTTTTGAAAAGCCTCATTTCTCCAATACTGCTTTTCAAGGTATTCTGCAGGCATCCTTATTGTGATTTCTTTAAAGAACTCAACCTTGGACAGTGCAATGATGAATTTTGTTTTCTGACATGGCAAATTGCCTTGTTTAATTTATATTGAAATAATGTCGAGATCTTAATTTTTTTGCCACTGGAGCTAGTTAAGCACTATTATTATTATGCTGCACTTTTGCTTCTCCCCTCTCCCCCAAATAAAAATGTAAATATCTTAAGCATAAACAAGAGTGTTTTTTGATCTATGGTTTTATTCCCTTTGGCATAATTTTGTATCTCCCTTCCTAGTGGAAATACCACCTTCCTATTATAACAATATAATATAATATAATCTGTATTTTTATCAATAGGATATGTTAAATACTTGCTACTCTCCATATCTTTTGTATACTTATGTATAAAGCACCAGTGAGTACTGGAAGAATTTGTTTGGAGACTGTTTGGCCCCAGGATCCAAGTTGTTTAAAGTGGTGGTAATTTCATGGACTGGAAAAGAGGAATAAGGATATTTTCTACACATCTCTAGAATCATGAGCCTTCTTCATCAATTATTTCTAAAATAGTAATTCTATTCAGATCTGCGCAAAGTTTCTGCATTAAAGATTTCAGTCTCAAAACTTAGAAAATAAATAATAAAACCTTAATTTTATTTCTGAGATGATGTTGGATGTTGGGATTTGTCTTCTGTCACTGTCACTAATGAATAGTTAAACCACTGAGTATCCGTCCAAGTGAGTCCTATTAGCAAGCCAAGAGGGTTGAGTGGCTTAAGACCAATTAAGACACAAGCCAGGGAAACAAAACTCTGAATAATTAAGCAATTAGTGCATTTCCGAATCTAGAATCTCATTTAATAGGATTGATTTAGAAACAAATTCTAAACACTTTTGGATGAATAAATAGTATGTTAAATTAAATCCCTGCCACTCTCTCCCGGTAACCATTAGAAACCTGTCACACCACCAACTCATTATTTATTAGCTAATCTTTTAGAATAAATCTGAAACTTGAAGAATATATTTTAAGGGGACTATGAATGAGGACAGTCATTAGGCAAGCTCTGAGCCAGCCAACATTTGTTTATCTTGTTAGCTGTTTCCTCTGATTTCTTACCTCTTTAAGTCTATGAATAATGAATCGGTTAGTTTACTATTACTTTAGTCATTTTTCAGCACAAAAACACAATTTTTCACAGGAAATTGACATGCTTATGGTCTTTTTTTAGACTTCATGCATTTCAGAGACACGTTTATCCCATTGGATTATGAATTTTTGTAGGAAAGAACGTTGATGTTTGTCTTCCTCTTTCTCTTCAACAATTAGTCCACAAGTCCTTTGAATACAAGGACTGCAACTTTCCGTTTGTGTTTCTGGTATCTAACCCAATGCCTGGCACAGAACACTACTTACTAATAACTGTTAGATAAATAAGTAAGTATCTAATTGTGGTAGGCAGAATTAAGAAAAACACACACAAAAAAACAAGAACACATGGCCATTGAGTGGATTCCAACTCATAGCAGCTCTATAGGACAGAGTAGAACTGCCCCATAGGGTTTCCAAGGTTGTAGTCTTCAGGGAAGCAGACTACCACATCTTTCTTCTGTAGAGCAGCTGGTGGGTTCGAACCTCTAACCTTTCGGTTAGCAGCCGAGCACTTAACCACTGTGCCACCAGGGCTCCTTTTGTAGGCAGAATAATGGCCCTCAAAAGATATCCGTACCCTAATCCCTGGTACCTACTAATATATTATGTTACATGGCAAGGGGGATTAAGGGTACAGATGGAATTAAGGTTGCTGATTAGCTGACCTTAAAATAGGGAAACTATCCTGGATTATCTCGGGGTGCCCAGTGTAATGGAATTAAGGTTGCTGATTAGCTGACCTTAAAATAGGGAAACTATCCTGGATTATCTCGGGGTGCCCAGTGTAATCACTGAAACAAACCCATTTGCTGTTGAGTAGATTCCAGTTCACAGCAACGCTATGGGACAGAGTAGAACTGCCCCATAGGGTTTCCAAGTCTGGAATCTTTACAGAAGCAGACTGCCACATCTTTTTCCTGTGGAGCCGCTGGTGAGTTCAAACTGCTTACCTTTCTGTTAGCAGCTGAGTGCTTAACCACTGTGCTACCACGACTCCTTCAATGTAATTATAAGGGTCTTTAAAAGTGGAAGAGGGAGGCAGAGGAGGAAATCAGAGCAATGGGATGTGAGAAGGACTTGACCCACTATTGCTGACTTTGAAGATGGAGGAATGGAGCCATAAGCTAAGGAATGTGGGTGGCCTCTAGAAGATGAAAAAGGCAAGGAATTGGATTCTCCCTGAGCACCTCCAGAAAGGGACTCAGACGTGTCGGTACTGATTGTAGCCCGGTGGGATCCGTGTCAGACCTCTGACCTATAGAACAGCAGATACTTATATCTCAGAGCATATCAATTTTGACCCAAAGAAATAAAATATTAATTTATACCATCT
The DNA here is from genome assembly GCA_030035585.1 of Dugong dugon. Lineage (NCBI taxonomy): Eukaryota > Metazoa > Chordata > Mammalia > Sirenia > Dugongidae > Dugong > Dugong dugon. The sequence goes on along the minus strand of CM057480.1, from coordinate 9,792,985 downwards.
GGTATCATAAAATACGCCAGGAAAAGTATACCAACTGCAAATCTAAATCCATGCAAGTGTGATTCTCTTAGGTCTTAACCTCATTACTTATTTTCAAGAATTCCTGACACTGAAAATTATTAGGGCTTGGAAAGCAAAATGGAGCTCATTGAAGTTATGTAGTTGATATCAACTTTAAATTTTAAATGATAATATGTAAAGCATAGATGATACTCCCACCCCAACTCACTTCCCCATGAAATAACCCTGGTGGCGTAGTGGTTAAGAGTCCAACTGCTAACCAAAAGGTCAGCGGTTTGAATCCATCAGGTACTCCTTGGAAACCCTATGAGGCAGTTCTACTCTGTCCTGTAGGGTCACTATGAGTTGGAATTGACTCGACAACAAGGGGTTTGGTTTTTGGTTTTTGGTTTTTTAAAGCTTTAAATTGTTGAGTCCCATATGGAAGCCTAAGTTTGAGACACAAATTAAAAATCCAGAGAAGGTAAATATGGATATATATTATGCATTAACAAAAATAGGTAACTCTAATGACTCAAGTGATTAAAAAATAAAATTTTCAGTGATTTTAGAAAACCATGTTTCTCAGACAAAGGTATATTATCCCTGTAGCAAGAACTGAGAGTGGGACTTATTTTGGACGGGGTTTATATCAAACAGTAGCACTAGCTGGGTCTCTAAAATGATCTAAGGTAAACCAACTCAACAATTTAAGGTGATTTCTAAACGAAGAGTGGATTACAATTCATAGGACAGGGTAAAACTGCCCCATAGGGTTTCCAAGGAGCAGCTGGTGAATTTGAACTGCCAACCTTTTGGTTAGCAGCCAAACATTTAACTACTGCGCCACCAGGGCCCTGAAGTGATTTCTAGCTGCTTGATATTAGAGCACATGTTGTTAGTGCTCTGCAGTGCTTGCTTGTCTTTCAACAGCCAAGCACCAGCACCTCTCTTTCTAGGTGGACTACCCTCAGGCTTACAAAAAAAAACCCAAAAAACCAAACGTATTACTGTTGAGTCAATTCCAACTCATAGTGACCCTACAGGACAGAGTAGAACTGCCCCATAGGGTTTCCAAGAAGCGCCTGGTGGATTCAAACTGCCAACCTTTTGGATGGATATGGGAAATCCAGGGTGGAAAGGAGGAGTGTGCTGTCACATTATAGGGAGAGCGGCTAAGGTCACATAACAATGTGTGTATAAATTTTTGTATGAGAAACTAACTTGAACTGTAAAGTTTCACTTAAAGCACAATTTAAAAAAAAAAACAGCATAGACAGTTTAATGACTGATAAGATATTTGTAATGGTAGATAAGGGTCTCTGGGTGGTGCAAATGGTTAATGCACTGGGTTGCTAATGCAAAGGTTGGAGGTTCAAGGACATTCAGAGGCACCTCAGAAGAGAGGGTTGACTACTTCTCAAAAATCGGTCATTGAATACCCTATAGAGCATAGTTCTACTCCGACACACATGGGGTTGCCGTGAGTTGAATGTCAACTGGCTTCTGGTTTCATGGTAGATAGAACAGTGATCATGTACTCTGTAGGGTGAGTAGATCACTGCTTGGTAGTATGATTTAGGGGATCATAATGTATCTTGATAAAGGTCAATTCAAAAGAATCAAAATTGAACCAATGCATAAGATAATAAGGCTTTAAAACAAAACAAAACAAAAATATCTTAAGTAAGTACAAAGGCATTGAAGTCAAATGCTGAAACTAATATACATTTATGTGCAACTGTTTTAAGATGGCATGGTGAGTTTCAGCTAGGTGGTGTGGTCCAGAGCAGGAATTCTCATATGCAGTTCAGAGACCCCTAGGAGTGGTTCAAGTGATCTCAAGGTCAAAATTATTCTCATAATACTACTAACAAATTATTTGCCTTTTTCACTCTCTTTTCTCATGAGTGTGGAGTGAAGTTTCCCAGAGACCACTTGATGTGTGATATGGTAAAAGACTGAATGCAGAAGCAGATAGGAGAATCCAGCTGTCTTCCGTTAAACCAGACATTAAAGAGATTTGCAAAAATAGAAAACAAGCCACTTATAGTTATTTACTTTTTTGAAAATACTTTTTTTTTTCATAAAATGTATACCATTTATGTGAATAAGTAATGGGCTAGTTATTATTATTTTAAAATAAATTAGTAAGGAAGTTTTAATTTTTTTAATGATAAATATCAATAGATATAACCTATGTAAAGAGAAGCTTTTTTGAGATCCTCAGTCATTTTCAAGAATGTAAAGAAGCCCTGAGGCAAAAGAAACTTCCAGAACTGCTGATAATGTAAAATCCAAGCCCTTTCACCTTCCGAGAACTAGGAAAGACTAGGGAAGGTAGCCAGGATAAAGTTTAAAATGTCTTCTCATTTTTCTGATCTTATTTGGAACAGCCAGATGTGTTTTTGAAAGCTATTTTAAATGGAGGAGTTAGGAAATCATTTTGAATTAAGCGAGTAATATTGCCCTCTGTCTGGAAACAAGTATGCAGGTGCCTTAATCTGTAGTGACAGTTTTGTTTTTTTAAATGCAGAAGCAATGGTTAGTCTTCTGAATATTTGCATTATGATTTGTATCAGCAAATAGTATATTGTTTCACAGAATATGTGAATGTTTTATTAAAGCAAATGCACGCACATAGCATGTGTACAGAGCTAGAACTGGGATGGTAGGAATGGAACTGTGTGAATTTGTGAGCAGCATGTGAGTCCTGCAGAATTCAAAGAGAGTTTCAGACTAATATCTGAGAAATACAAAGCTAGCCACGTACATAAAATCGAAAACGATAAAGATCATGGAAGAAAAAATAAGGACAATGCTAGGACCCCTAATACATGGCATAAACACAATATGAACCATAAGTAACAATGCACAAGCACCAGAAGAGAGACTAGATAATTGGGAGCTCCTAAAAATCAAACACTTATGCTCATCAAAAGATTTCACCAAAAGAGTAAAAAAAAAAAAAAAGCAACCTACAGACTGGGAAATAATTTTTGGCTAAGACAAATCCGATCGGCGTCTAATCTCTAAAATCTACAAGATACTGCAAAACCTCAACAACAAAAAGACAAATAACCCAATTAAAAAATGGGCAAAGGATATGAACAGGCACTTTGCCAAAGAAGATATTCAGGTGGCTAACAGACACATGAAGAAATGCTCACGATCATTAGCCATTAGAGAAATGCAGATCAAAACTACAATGAGATATCATCTCACCCCGACAAGGCTAGCATTTATCCAAAAAACACAAAATAATAAATGCTGGAGAGGTTTTGGAGAGACTGGAACGCTTATACACTGTTGATGGGAATATAAAATGGTACAACCACTTTGGAAATCAATTTGGCGCTTCCTTAAAAACCTAGAAATAGAAGTACCATATGATCCAGCTATCGCACTCCTTGGAATATATCCTAGAGAAATAAGAACTGTCACACAAATAGTTATATGCACACCCATGTTCATTGCAACACTGTTCACAATAGCAAAAAGATGGAAACAACCTAGGTGCCCATCAACGGATGAATGGATAAACAAATTATGGTATATCCGCACAATGGAATACTACGCAATGATAAAGAACAATGATGAAGCCGTGAAACATCTTATAACATGGAGGAATCTGGAGGTCCTTATGCTGAGTGAATTTAGTCAGTCACAGAAGGACAAATATTGTATAAGACCACTATTATAAGAACTCAAGAAAAGGTTTAAACACAGGAGAAAACCTTCGTTGATGGTTACGAGAGTGGGGACGGAGGGTGAGGGTTATTTACTAACTAGATAGTAGATAAGAATTATCTTAGGTGAAGGGAAGGACAGCACACACTACAAGTGAAGTCAGCACAACTGGACTAAACCAAAGCTAAGAAGTTTCCTGAATACAATCAAACACTTTGAGGGACAGAGTAGCTGGCGTAGGGGTCTGGGGACCATACTTTCAGGGGACACCTAGGTCAATTAGCATAGCAAAGCTTATTAAGAAAATGTTCTGCATCCTACTTTGGTGAGTGGTTTCTGGGGTCTTAAAAGCTTGCAAGCAGCCATCTAAGATGCATCAATTGGTCCCAACCACCTGGAGTAAAGGAGAATGAAGAACACCAAAGACACAAGGAAAGTAGTAGCCCAAGAGACAGTAAGGCCACATAAACCAGAGACTTCGTCAGCCTGAGACCAGAAGAACTAGATGGTGCCCAGCTACCACCAATGACCACCCTGACAGGGAACACAGCAGAGAGTCCCTGATGGAGCAGGAGAAAGGTGGGTGGAGAACTCAAATTCTAGTAAGAAGACCAGACTTAATGGTCTGACTGAGACTGGAGGAACCCCAGAGAGTGTGGCCCCTGGATTCTCTATCAGCCCAGAACTAAAACAATTTCCAAGGCCAACTCTTCAGACAGGGATTGGTCTGGACTGTGGGATATAAAGTAATACTCATGAGGAGTGTGCCTCTTAGCTCTAGTAGATAGAAGAGACTAAATGGGCAGCTTCTGTCCGGAGGTGAGATGGGAAGACAGAGAGGGTTAGGAGCTGGTTGAATGGACATGGGGAGTCAGGGGTGGAAAGGAGGAGTGTGCTGTCACAGTATAGGGAGAGCAATTAGGGTCACATAACAATGTATGTATAAATTTTTGTATGGGAGACTAACTTGAAATGTAAACTTCATTTGAACTACAATAAAAAAAAAAAAAAAAGAAAGAAACCTAGCCACATAGCTGTTATGATCACAAGGCCTCTTCTGCGTTGTTTCCTTTGGTCACTGATAACTTCATATAGTGCTCATCTCACAGTGGGCTGCGCCCCCAAGTGCTAGTTACCATGCAGGGCACTTCTGAAATATGGGCTTCCAGGTTTGTTAGGTGTAGCAAATAATAATACCAATATGATAATAATAATGTAAACACTGGTGTATAACTAATTGAATACTATATGTTATTAGTGTTCAGATAAAGTATTTTTTCATTATTTTTCAAAATTCCTCTATTGTGCAGTCACATAATCGTGACTTCTTCAAGGTTATTGCGTTGTAACCTCACTTGAAAGATCTCTAAGGAAAGTAATTGTCTGATTATCCTTAGTAACTAGCTATAATCTTAACCAAATGGACCCATCTAATAGATGGGAGAATGTAAGATAAAATTTTCTCCTGTAATTTATTTTGAAAAGATCTGATGTTTGTTTATACTCTTTGACAACCCCTCATTTCTCTCATCCTGACAACAAGTATTTTGCATCCTTACTGCATCTATATAATATTAAAGAAAAGAGCAACATCCATCCAGTTTATGATATGCTTTCCATGAGAACCTTGTGGCTGGAATCCTCTTTTTCCTCTGTGAATTTAGTTGGTGGGAGAGCATACAGAGGGAAAGTCTTTGGAGGCAGATGGATCTTGGTTTGAGTTTTGACTGTCTTTTCTAAGCTTTTGAACTTATGTAACTGGTTTAGACTCACTGTGTGCCAGGTTCCTCATGGTAAGATGTTTATAATTTTTTTATGTTTATGTTTTTTTATGTTTTTAAATGTTTATGTTTATAAGCTTCTTCACAGAGGGGCTGTTAGAATGCACTGAGAGCTTATGTGCAGCTCCAGAAAGAGTTCTGACAAGAAATGGGTGATTTTCCTCAGGGACCGAATTACTGAGCAGCTGAGCTCTTAACCACTATGCCACCAGGGCTTTTACTATTAGGCACCTGAAAACTCTTCCAGCCTCTACCCATTACCCAATCCCAAAACTACTTCTACATTTTAGGTATATGTTAGAGCAGCACCTCACTCCCAGGACCAAATTCTTAGATATCCAGTGCTGCTCTAACAGAAATACTACAAGGGGATGGCTTTAACAAACAGAACTTTATTTTCTCACAGTTTAGGAGGCTAGAAGTCTGAATTCAGAGTGCCAACTCTAGGGGAAGTCTTTCTGTCTCTGTCGGCTCTGCAGGAATGTTCTTGTCTCTTTGATCTTCTGCCCCTGGTCGATCATCATATAAGGCTTGGCATCTCTTTTCCCCCATCTCTGCTTCTTTTGCTTTCTTGTTTAATCTCAAAAGAGACTGATTTAAGACACACCCTACACTAATCCTGTCTCATTAATATAAAAAAAGGCAACCCATTCCAAAAATGGGATTATAACAGGCATAGAGATTAGGATTTATAACATGTATTTTTGGAGGACGCAGTACAATCCATAATCATCGCTTTTCTAGGGAAAACAACAAATGTGTAGCACCTCAAACTTCTTGGAATGATTTCTCAGTATATCTTTGGACCTCCAGTTCACGGTGCCTAGAGTCCCCTTCTATCCTCATTTCCCAAAGAAATCCTATTGTTGTTGGGTGCCAGCAAGTCAGTTCCGACTCATAGCAACCCCATGCAACTGAGTAGAACTGCCTCATAGTGTTTTCTAGGCTGTTATCTTTATGGGAGCAGATTACTAGGTCTTTCTCCCCCAGAGCCACTGGGTGGGTTCAAATTGCCAACCTTTGGTTAGCGTTGAGTGCTTAACCACTGTGCCACTGAAAACTCATTGCCATGGAGTTGATTCTGACCCATAGTGACCCTGTAGAACAAAGCAGAACTGCCCCCATAGGGTTTCCAAGACTGTAAGTCTTTATGGAAGCAGACTGCTACATCTTTCTCCCACAGAGCAACCAGTGGGTTTGAACCACAGACCCTCTGGTTAGCAGCGGAGCCCTTAATCCCTGTGCCACCAGGGCCTCTTAAAGAAATCCTGCTCAAATATAAGTGCAACATTTTTATTCAGATTTTACTGATTTCCAACTCCCTTCCCCTTAACTCTCACCACACTCCATTGAATTGTTTTCTCCTACACTGGCTATCCATTTATGATATGTAGCCTCAGACGATGATTGCTGTATACTTATTCCACTGGATGGCAGAATTATGCCTTTTTTTAATCTTTGTATCCCTTCCAATGCCTGGCATTTAAACATGGGGGGTGCTTAATATAGACACACTGAATTGAATTAAAAATAGGTGAGCATATTATTCCAGTGTGATTTCCTAATTCTGTCTTCATAATGGCATTTGATTAGCAAATGCTTGTAAACTGGGTTCAGAAAACTTCAACTGTGACGATTCCACACAGAAAAATTTTGTGTAAAATATTTCTCTTTGTAAATTTTAAAATATTTAAACAGCAAAAGCTTTCTTTGGGATAGAGGACAGTGTTCAAAAGCACAGGAATGCTTTTCTTTCTCATAAAAGGTTAAATAATCTTTCTATTTTGTATTCTACTTTCCATTGTTCCTTCTCCAGATTAAAAAAAAAAAAAAAAAGTAATAACCTATGCAAATTAATAGAAGCTAAAGGAATATAAAATAAATGTATTGGAACACCAAACATTCTGTTGGTTGTTATGATTAATTCTACAACTAGCAATTAGACTTTTTTTTTTTCCTAATTAAAATCTTTTGAGAACACAGTTCAAGTCTACTCAAAGGTTTCTCTTTTCCTAAAGCTTCCTGCAGGAGATTCTGTCTTTGTAGGGCACGGAGGCTGTAGTATGTGGTGACATCAACAAAACGGATTCATGATCCTTTACATTTATTTGAACTGCTTTTGAGTAAATATTTATACCCCTTTTCCCTGATGGCTTAATGAAGTTCTTCTTTCCTTGACCTTTGCTACCTGTTAGCTCAGAAAATTTTCATCAAGCTGTTTTATTTACATTGTTAATCACTTGCTGCCTCCCCCAGGTCAAGTTTGTCACAGACATGCATTCCTCCTGAGTTCAGCAAAATTATTTTGCATTCTTTGGGCTTCTGCAGAGAAGACAATTTCAATTTTTGGGTTTCCTCTTTTAACTTTAGTATTTAAGTATCACCTAGTTTCTGCATATTTGTCTTTCTGGTTTTTTAATTTGCATTGAGCAAATCTGCTGCAAAAGACCTCTCTAAAGTGTTGAAAAACAAAGATGTCACTTTGAGGACTAAGGTGCACCTGACCCAAGCCATGGTGTTTTCAGTGGCCTCGTATGCATGCAAAAGCTAGACAATGAATAAGGAAGACCAAAGAATTGATGCCTTTGAATTATGGTGTTGGTGAAGAACATACCATGAACTGCCAGAAGAACAAACAACTCTGTCTTAGAAGAAGTTCAGCCAAAGGGCTCCTTGGAAGCAAGGATGGGGAGACTTCATCTCATGTACTTTGGACATGTTATCAGAAGGGACGAGTCCCTGGAGAAGGGCGTCATGCTTAGTGAGGTAGAAGGTCAGCGAAGAAGACCCTCAGTGAGATGGATTGTCACAGTGGCTGCAACAATGAGCTCAAACATAGCGATGATTGTGAGGATGTCATAGGACTGGGCAGCATTTTGTTCTAATGTATGGAGAGTTGCTAAGAGTCGGAACTGACTCATCAGCATCTAACGACAACAACCCAGAGAATTTCCCTTGTTACTCTTTTTATGTGCTTACTTCAAGTACACCTTTTGACATCAATATCTCCCTGGTGGCACAGTGGTTAAGAGCTCAGGCTGCTAACCAGAAGGTCAGCAGTTCGAATCCACCAGTCGCTCCTTGGAAACCCTATGGGGCAGTTCTACCCTGTTCTGTAGGGTTACTATGAGTTGGAATTGACTGGAAGGCAACCGGTAATGGGTATCTCCTAAAAGACACAGTTAGAACCAGGAGATGTCTCTGTTCCTCTGTCCCCACGTCCTAACAATGAACATTTGTATGTGTGCGTGTGTGAGTGTGTGTGTGTGTATGTGTGTGTGTGTGTGTGTGTGAAAGAGAGAGAGATAGTGAATTAGTTTACTAAGTGCCAAACATTATGCTTAGTGCCTGATTATTCTATCTAATTCCTGAAAGCACTCCTAGGGAAAAGGCACTGTTATTCTTTTGTTTTGCAGTAAGGAGGCTGAGGCTGACAGATGTTATGTAAATTGCTCACATACTCAGATCAAGTAGTGGGCTGATTGATCCCCGGACTTAGTGATACCACTTACTAGATGTGTAACTTTGAGCAGGTTACTTAACCTCTCTGTGCTTCATTTCTTCATCAGTAAAATGGGAATAGTCATAGCACATTTCTGTATTAGTATTGTGAAGGTGACTGTGAAGATTAAATAAGTTAAAATGTATAGAGCTCTTGAAACGTTCATGGTAAATGTTATTGTTGTTGTTAGCTGCTATCATGTTGGCCCCTGATTCATAGTGACCCCACGCAAAACTAAAGAAATGCTGTCTGTCCTGCACCATCATTGTGATCGGTTAGGATAGGACCTTTGTGATCCATAGGGTTTTCATTGGCCGATTTCGCTAAGACTGCCTTCCTAGTCCTTCTTAGCCTGGAAGCTCCGCTGAAACCTGTTCAACATCATAGCAACACATAAGCCTCTATTGACAGGTGGTGCTGGCTACTTGTGAGGTGCATAGGCCAGGAATTAAACCCAAGTCTCCGGCATGGAAGGCAAGAATTCTACCGTGAACCTCCAATGCCTCTATACATGATAAATACTAACTGCTATTTAGATGTTCACTTTGTTATTAAAACTGCTAAGCCATAATGTTTCTTCTTGGAAGTAGTAGGGAAAGAAATCAGCAACTTTTATAAAATCCAGTGACTCTTCCTCTTACGTATATTTTCCCTCCATTCTCAAAATTGGAGGACCAAGTTTCTTCCTTATTTGCTAAATAGAATGGCTGTTAATATTTTGTATTGAGGTCAATGTTTCATTTCTCTAGTCCATTCAAAGCCTTCTTCCTTGAGATTCAGTTGCTTATTTCAATACTCATTCTAGTTTTCAGAAGAATGGAAATATTTGACCATCACGTTCAGCAAACCATGAACTTGGTTTTTCTATGTTAAAACAAAAATCCTATTAAGCCAATAATAGAAACTGATTGAAGTTTTTTTAATATACTATTTGCAAATTGGGATAACATTTTGACTAGAAAGCCAAAAATGTCCCAAAGATGAAAGAACCTTGAAGCACTCTTACACCAAATCTTATTGGCATTGCTGTGGAAAAAAGGGTGGGAACAGAACTGAAAAAGAAACTTGTGGTCAGAAAGGATTTACATACAGCTTCTTGAAGAATAATTAAAATAATTACCGATTTACCTTAAACATAATTCCCAGTCTGACCCTTGGAGTCTGTTTCCCAAAACTCACTGAATTCCTCAAAAGAGCAAATGCCCAAGTCAAAAGGGTCTTACTCCTTTACCTAGACCATTGTTTGACTCAAAGGTGAACCCCAGAAACCATTTTCTCCAAGGCTCAAAGTTCAAAAGAATGCCCGAGAGCAAATGGCCTAGGTCAGTCATCCCAACTCCATGAACCCAGAAATCTGGATTTCAGGACAAGTAAAATAGTTTCTCATATAAAAAACAAAAAACCAAATCCATTGCCATCGAGTCGGTTCTGACTCATAGCGACCCTATAGGACAGGGTAGAATTGCCCCATAGGATTTCCAAGGAGTGGCTGGTGGATTCAAACTGTGACCTTTTGATTAGCAGCTGAGGGCTTAACTACTGTGCCACCAGGGCCTGGTTTCTCATATACTAGTGTTTTAAAAGTGGGTCTTTGGTTATAATAAAAGGTAACCTATTTATAGAAACTTCGTTTAGAGAAGGAGCGCTGGTGGCACAGTGGTTAAGCACTCGGCTGCTAACGAAAAGATTGGCGGTTTGAACCCACCAGCTGCTTTGGGGGAGAGAGATGTGACAGTCTGCTCCAGTAAAGATTTACAACCTTGGAAACCGTGTGGGGCAGTTCTGCTCTGTCTTGGTCATTATGAGGGGAAATCACTCCGATGGCAGTGGGTTTGGGTTTGGTGGTCCTGTAGAGAAAAGAACTTCCTTTAAAACTGAGCTGTAGAATGATGTTCATTTTGCTATTTTGAATTGCATATAGTTTGAGAACTGGGCCCAGAAGAACATGCCCAGTACTAAAAAGCCCCAATTAAAATAATGACAGATCCATATTTTCTCTGTCTTCATGGTCTTTTAATGTGATGGACCAGAAGAAGCCATGGCAACCAAATGGAGCCTAATAAAGCTTTTTTTTCCCTTCTTCCTTGCATTCCTGAGATGCTGGAGAGAAAATATGTTGTTATCAGTACTGTATGTGGGGCTGAAAAGTACCACCTAATAAAACAATTACCCCAAGTACCTAATTCAAAAGCAGGTCTTCCAATTGGTTTATTCGGGTTCAGACCTCTGCTGAGGATTTGCATGTCTAAGAGGTTCCCTGCTGATAATTTGCATTTCTACCCAATATACTGACTCAGAATCTACATTTGAATAAGATCACAAGATGATTCTTATATATGACTTCCTGGGAATTTGTTAGACATGCAAATCCTCAGCAGGGGTTCGAACCAGAACCAACCGGTTCAAAGCCCTGTTCAAAAGAACTGAACAGAACTCCTTCTGTGGTTACAAAGGGTCTTCAAATTTCAAAATCATAAAAATAAAGTAAAATCTACTGAGGTGTTAACAATCCCAGCAATCCTAGGTAAAGACAAAAACTTATCGACAGGTTAGAGAATCCATACAGTTCAATGACTAAAGGCCTGATAAGAGTGAATACTTTAAAGCCTAGTTAATTAGCTTTTCTTGTGATGTATCAGTATCCTCTTTACTAGTAGACCCTTGAATTTTTTTTTCTTTATTTAGTAAACAAATATTTCTAAAATTGAATGTAAGATATAGGAATAAAAAGTTTTCGGTGTAGAGGTGTTGGATTTTCCTGTAGATCTTAGAGATTCAACCTTTGTTAGATTTGTCATAGCCAGAAAATTTTTCCCAGTCTGTAGTTTCTCTTTTTACTCTTTTGATGAGCTTAAGTGTTTAATTTTTAGAAGGTCCCAGTTATCTAGCTTATCTTTGGAGTTTGTGTGTTGTTAGTTACGGTTTGTATCCTGTTAATGCCGTGTATTATGGTCTCTAGTGTTGATTCTATTTTTTCTTCTATGTTCTTTATAGTTTTTGGTTTTATGTTTAGATCTTTGATCCATTTTGAATTAGTGTTTGTGTGAGATGTGAGTCCCTTTATACTTGATTATGATGAGTTCTTCTAATGTACACTAGATTTATTTTATGAGTCAATAATATATACAAGTAGCTTCACAGTAAGAAGTAATTTTTCTACCTTTCTTGTGACACAACTACCCTATTTTTCATCCTAGAGGAACTACTGTCAACAGTTTCTTGTGTTTCCAGAAACATTTCCTGCTTTCCAAACATATATATCTATCTATATTTTCATGCCAATAGTGGCAGTTTATACACTCTTCTGAACCTTGATTTTTTTCACCTAACAATGTACCTTGGAGTTTATTCTTAAAAATACAAGGAAAGCTGTCTTGTTATTTTTGATGGTTTTATAGTAGTCCATTTTTTAGTTATAAAATAACAAATTCCAAACATTTTCTTACTGATGTTTATGTTAATTCTAATTCCTTTCTATTACAAATAGCACTAAAATGAGAACTGAAGTTTGTACCTTTTTGTCACATAGATGTGAGCATATCTACAGAGAAAATACATAAAGTGGACTTGCTGGATGAAATAGTGCAAGCTTATTTAATTTTGATTAATTTTTCCAAAGTATTTCCCCTGTCGGTTATCCAGGAGCCCTGGCGGCGAAGTGATTAAGAGCTTGGCTGCTAACGAAAAGGTCGGCAGTTCGATCCACCAGCCACTCCTTGGAAACCCTATGGGGCAGTTCTACTCTGTCCTATAAGGTCACTATGAGTCAAAATCGACTCAACGACAGCAAGTTTGGTTTGGTTTATCAGTTTTCCAAAGTCACATTGACACCAGCTGGTATGAGAATTCCTGTCTTCTGACACTCTAGCCAGTACAGTGGATATGGATTTTTTTTCCTTGTAAATCTGAAAGGTGAAAATTTTACCATATTGGATCTTAATAGGAGAAATGCAAACTAAGATTGAGCATCTTTTCATTTGCTTAAGAGCTTTGATATTTCCATTTTTGTATACTGCCCCTTCATATTCTTTGCCAGTTTATCAACCCCCTAGTGGCCTTTTTCTTATTAATTTGTAGGGACATTTTACATTAAAAATATTAGGGCTTTGTCAGTCATTTATCTTTTGACTTTATTCATGGTGTTCTTTGCCATAAAGATTTTTAAAAGACTATTTTTATAATTGAAATCTTTTTTTTTTTTTTGACAATTCTCACTCGGAGAATATTAAAAGTCAACCATTTGTTTTTCTCCAGTAATTTTATCATTGCATTTTTAAAAATTTACTCTTTCATTAACCTAGAGTTTGCTTTAGCATAAATTGTGAGGTAGAGAAACCAGCTTTTTATTATTATTATTATGTCATGAACTCTGGTGACACAGTGGTTAAGTGCTTGGCTGCTAACCAAAAGTTCAGCGGTTCGAACCTACCAACCGCTCTGTAGGAGAAAGATGTGGCAGTCTGCTTCTGTGAAGATTTATAGCCTGGAAAACCCTATTGAAAACAAAAGATGCCCATTGCCATTGAGTCAATTCTGACTTATAGAGCAGTCCTACAGGGCAGTTCACCTCTGTCCTATAGATTCACTATGAGTTGGAATGAACTCAATGGCAATAGATTTTGGGTTTAGGGAATCAGTTGTCTCAATACCATCTGTCGTTGAATTTAAATGCTATATATTTTATCTACTAAATTTTCATGTATATGTTCTTTTTTATTCCTGAAATTTCTATTGTTTTCTGTCAATTTATGTGACCTTAACTTATAATATTTGTGATGAGTATATTATAATACCTGGGAGTGCTATGCCCACCACCACCCTGACATTCATCTTATTTTTAATAAGCCTGGCTTTTTTTTGCTTATCTATTTTTTCACAGTAACTTTAAAATTCATTTTTCACCATTCTCCCCCAAATATGTGATCATTTTATGATTTGCACATCTATAATTTTAAGTGAGTCCAACCTGTCATTTTCTGGATGAGATTTTCAACTTGCAGTGTTTGTTACCAAAGGAAAACTATGACATCATCAAAATATAGCCAGATGTTCCAGAATGGTTTCTTGCAACCTAGATGGTGTGACTGAAATCCCCTTCCACTCTGTAGGTCACATTATTCATTCTCTCGTTAGAACCCTTTGAACGGTGACAGGTGATATTAGCTGAGAAAAACCAACCACGTGGAGATCCTTTTCTACTTTTTTTTGACTGTGAACGTACTTCTGCTAAAATGATTCTCTCTTCTGAACTGATATAAAGAAAATGTTTCTTGCCCAATATTTCAAATACTACTTAGAGAATCCATTCTGGGGGGGGGGGGGGAAGAGTTTTGGGAAAAGTCATATATGAAATTTAAACCATTGTATCAAAACAAAGCACAATTGTGCCGTAAAGGTTAGATCTCACATTTAAAGTAAGAAAACACTTCCGCTGAAGCACTTAATTTTGTGAGGCATCTTTTGTAAAGTCTAGTGGGCCATTATGAGCGCTCCATTACATAGGTTTGTACTTTGTGGGTTTTGACTACATGAATTTTCAAAGAGCATGTTTCAATGGTGAGTAACCTGTAGCCCATACTCCTTGTATACTCATTAGAAAAATCCTGCCTTGATGATCTTTCATTGAACAACAAAGCTTTCAGAAGTACACCATTGGGAATAAGCTTCTACACAAATGTCAGATATTCTCCAAAATGGCCCAGTCAATACTTCCTTCACCTTTCTTTTCTCTGGTATTGTGATTTACCAAGTGTTTTACAGGAAGAGATTAAGCATTTGGGAGAATGACTTAATTTTTAGAAGGACTACTTTTTTTTTTTTTTTCCTGCCTACCCACATTGTCTTGATTTTTGAGTCAGTTTTAGTGCATTTGAAGTTTATAACACTGGGAAATTTTAGAGCTTCGATAGTAAAATATTTATACTTTGATATTGAATGAAATCTCCCAGTTGGCGTGATCTTTGAAATACAAATTTGATCTTCATTTACTTTTCAAAGCTATTAATTCTTTTTGGTGACTGTCCACTGATACTGCACTCCACAGACTCATTCTGGTTGCTTAGCTTTGGCTCCTCCTGTGCCCTGGGCCTTAAACTTGGCTGGAGACTGGCAAGGAAAGCGGAGCAAACCTCACACCCCAGCCAGTGAGAGCCCATGTATTTTATTCCTCTGCTCCAATATGTTTGTGAAATATTGTAAGAAATCCTGCTTTTAGAAGTCCTTCTATTTTTGTTTTTATTTTGTTTTGTTTTGAAAGAGCCTCTCCTACACAGATGGGGTGAAGAGGTGAATCACGTTGATTTCTTTCAAAGAAGGGTGCTATGTAAATGTCACCGGGTAGAATTTCATTTCCATTTCCTGCACTGATCTCATTTGAAAGCCTTGCAGTCAGTCCTTTTTTTTTTTTTTTTTAATGTATTGCTGTTTTAACAGAAATTCCATGTTACAAAATGAAAGTGACTGACCAATGATGTTGAAATGATGTTTAAAAGCCTTTTATGTATCATCTTTGCAGCTTCAGGATGTCATTTAAAAAAAAAAAAAGATGGTAAAGAGAACAAAGTGTGTACTTTAGCTGACATGATTATTCAAATAGCTTCTCAGTGTTATTTTGTTTTTTGTTTTCTTTCGTCCTAGAAAAACAATTTTTGGAAGACGACTTGGAACTATAAGGGGTAGATTTTCCTGTTTATCATTAAGAGTAGAGGACTTTCTCACCTTAAGGGTAGTACAGTTGAGCCCATCATTAAATTGCTAAAACTCTTCTCTAGCTCCAAACTCCAGCTATTCTGCTAGGAAACCAAGGACAGAAACTTCTCCTCTATTTAGACATTCTGGTGGGGTCCACTAAATGCTAGTGTGTGGATAACCCGGTGGAGATTTCCACCACCCAAGCAGAGGCACATATGCCAATGACTTTTGCATTTATATTGCAGCTTGGACATGTATTAGAAAGCCTGAGTCGGCACTAGCATATAATGCATATATATTCCTATACTTCATCATTACTACTAATTTATCTCTTATCCTAAAATGACCAGATTCTAGATTTTTATCATTGAAAATGATGATAAATGTTAGTCTTGAGATTTGCTTTAACTCCTATTTTAGTTTAACAAATGTATTTTCAGTTTATCAGAAACATCTGTGATCTCTACCTTTTACTCAGGTTTATTAAAATAGAAAAATATCAGGTGCATGGACCAGAATTAATAGCACCTCTGTGCACCATATAATACAATGATTTCTTCTTTGTGCCTTGTGGTATTTTCAGTCTAAGCATGAGAGGTTAAAGAGGAGAAAAAATGGATTTAAACCAATATCGAAACCTTCGTTTCTTGCTTTAGTCCATAATTGTCATCCATTTTTCACAGTCTCATCCACAGTTATCAAAAGAGAGGGACTCAACACAAACTGCATTTCAACTTCTGCGAAAGAATTTATGTTTATCTTCTTGTTGCCTATATTTTATTTGAAATTCAGAGCCCATCATAGTCTGGCAGTCACTGAGTTTTTTCTAGCATTGTCTTCTTCCACCACATACACATACCTTTGTATCTTTGGCTGCTCTTAGACAAGGAAGCATTAACTCTGGAGCCAGACTGCCTGATGAGAATACCAGCTCTGCCACGCAAAAGTTGTATGAGCTTAAGCAAGTTACTTAAGCCCTCTGTGACTCAGTTTTCTCATCTGTATAATGAGAACAATAGAGCACACACCTCATAGTGTTAAGATAAATGAGGTTATATAGGTAAGGGTCTTAAAACTGAACCGCCACGTAGTAATTGTTCAGTGAATATTTGCTACAGTAGTAATTTTATCATCATTATCACAAACAGATGTTCCTTTTCATTTATATATTTTCACCTTGCTTTAGCACATTGTAAGCTCTGCAATTAATCCTTTTGGAATGGGGAGTTGCTATTCATGTTAGCAGCCATAATTTTTTTCTGGAGTAAGGCAAGACCAAAAAAAAAAAAGATAGTATTTAGGGAAATCACTTGAGTAAACTGTCTATGCTGAAATTTATCCCGTTACTCATCAGGCATTAACTGAATCCCTACAATGAACCAGGCACAGTGCCAGACCTGGCTGAGGGTGATTTTATGACATGGGCATTTATAATTTTGTTATTACTGGACCCCTTAGATCCCCCGGGCTGCGTGTTTGTTATCAAAGGCAGCATTTCTCTGCTTGCTTCTTCTACCATTTTAGCTGCTATTGAATAAGGAGTAGGAGAGGGCAGAAGAAGGATGGTGAACAAAATGGCATTTGCTGGTACTTTTCTCTGTCTTTTGCCACGGCCGTAAGTGCTTTTCACCATCCAGGGTTTCCTAGGTGGGAACGGAAGAACACAGACACATATGTGAGCGCTCACAGAAAGTGGGAGCTGGTATCGCCGTGAGATTCCTGCTATATCTTGGAAGTATGTTGAGACATGCTCCACCGCTATAAACCTCAAGGCTGAGTACTTACTTGAAATTTATCCTTGCATTTTCTCTGATTAACTACATACATGCCAGGCAAGAGGAAATCATGCTGTTTGTCTTCTTCTTCTCACATAATTGCCATCTTATAATTGTATATCTGATTGGCTTGTTTGCTCATTAATTCCTGTCGCCCTGCACTACAGCATCAACTCTTTGAGATCAGGAGCCTTGTCGGTGTGGTTTGCTGTTATGTCTGTAACCTAAAACCATATGTGTAGTATAAGCTCCACAAATGTTTGCTGAATTAATAGATAAGTGGTAGTGAAATTAGATTTCAATCCATGATATGCCGCTTGGAAGTTATATAACTTGAGTACAATTTAAAATCCTGTGTACTCCTCTTTCTCCTCCGTAAATTAGGGGATCAAGGGGGACAACTAGATAAACTCTAAAGGTTCCTTCCAACTCTAGCATTTTATACATTATCAGCCAGAAAGGATAGTGTGCTGATCCATTGCTCCACTGGTTCATTGATTCACTAGAAATTAGAATTCAATAGAATAGAATGAAATTGCATTTAGTACCTTCAGCATATGTGCCAGCCAAATTAAAATAAAACACAGCTCCTATGCTGGTAGAGCTCAGACAAGTGGGAAATATGTATGAATCCGTAGATCATCATACAGCTCTGTGTAATATGAGAGGAAAAGATAACCAAAGTGCTGTGGAAAGCTTAGGCAGTCATAACTTATAAATGGCATATAGACACTCTCTTGAACGTCGAGTAGGAGTTTTCCAGCTTGAGAAGGAATACAGCATGGAGAACATGATCCCATTAGGAGGGAACATGGAAGTATGAAGTAGCGTGTAAGAGGGGAGAATGGGGGAAATTTCAGTAAGGATGAAATTGTTTAACTACTATCTGTGGTCAGACAATTTGACATAAAACTAGAGTGGCAATATGAGGTCAGATGTGCACGTAAAACCAGACATTAAGAACACACACATTAAACAACAGTTTGGGTTTTGTCTTCTAGGGTATAATCATCAAATATAATACTACAGTTTTACTGGTGAGGAAACGTAATCTAAGAAAATTACAGTGACCTGGCGAAAGCCATACAACTCTTAAATGCCCAAGCTAGAGTTTGAATAGAATCCTTTGATCCTAAAATCAATGCTTCTATTGCATTGTGTTTTACCCCCATCCCATTGGACTCACTGCATAGATGGATTATTCAGAATCTAAAGAGGGTCTAAATTCCACAGT
Organism: Dugong dugon; assembly: GCA_030035585.1. NCBI lineage: Eukaryota > Metazoa > Chordata > Mammalia > Sirenia > Dugongidae > Dugong > Dugong dugon. Next base: position 9,774,313 of record CM057480.1, on the reverse strand, counting down.
TAATAGTTCGTGTTGGTTAAATCTTTGACCAAATCTTGGATGGAACTTTTTTTTTTTTTTTTTTTTTTTAAAAAACAAAGGAGCTGCAGAACAGGGTGTACATAGCTGGGCAAGAGAAATAGACGAGGCAATATTTGGTACAAATGAAATTTTTCAAAGAAAAAAAAAAAAAACCTGGTTATTTGGCCACAGAGGAGTATCAGGTGACTAACTTAGATTACAAACTTTTTCTGTATTTCGTTTTTAGGTATAAAAAGACACATATGAAGAGAGAGAGAGAGAGAAACTAGAGAAAGCAATGTGTCAAAGATGTCCAGAGATCAACTATGTCTCTTCTTTTGTTCCACTGGCAACAGAAAATTCCATAACATATACAGAGGTGGAACATAAAGTCTTTCCTTGAAATCTGAGATTTGCTAACACACTTGCTGGCTGCCAGCATTCTGGACTGTTCCCCAAACCATTTAAAGGAACTTTAAAGATCTAACTTAATAGAAGAGGGCAGTGGTGGTTCAATGGTAGAAGCACCTTCCCTGTGGGAGACTTGAGTTTGATTCCCAGCCAGTGACTCTCACGCTCAGCCACCACCCATCTGTCCTTGGAGGCTTGCATGTGGCTTTGATGCTGAACAGGTTTTAGTAGAGCTTCTAGACTAAGACAGACTAGAAAGAAAGGCCTCATGATCTATTTCTGAAAATCCTCTGGATCACAACAGTCCGATCTTATTTTGGCATGATTTGGGGGCTGACTTGACTACAGCCACTACCAATTTTATAGAATCCTCATCTTAGCCTGTTTGCAAGTAATCAGACCAATGACATGGAAACGGAGATTGACACACCATTATGACCAAGTTCTATCAAGTATGGTTGCAGGGGTGGAAGTTTTGGTGACTCTATAGAATTGGTTAATCCATCCTCATTGGTTAATCCATCCTCACTGGTTAATCCATCCTCACTGGTTAATCCATCCTCACTGGTTAATCCATCCTCTGGGTCTTTGAAGTCATCTCTCATGCACAGGTGCTGCTGGAACATTAACTGTGGCGCTGTGTACACTTTGTTTTGTTTTCTCATCACTTTGAATTGTATGATCCTTCCAGTCAGGGACCCTATTATCATCTTTTTCTGTAGCTTTAAGTATTCAGCTAATATTTCACTGTCTTTCCTTTCTCAAGATATGCCCTTGATTTAGCAATGAGAGCAGTCCGTGCCCCTTAATGAAGTACTAGTGAATGCCTCTCAACTATTCATGAATGGAGCTGACTTAATTCTAAACTACACTTCCAGAGAAGAAGGTCAGAGAAGACGTTTCCAGCACAGATGGTCAGAGTTATGCCAGTATTATACAATCCTCTATCTTCCTCTGCCAAGTAACCACGTTTCCAAATTGTCAGGGCCTTGATTTTTTCTGAGTTATCTGAGTGACAGGATATGCTTGAATTCCCCACATTTCAGTATTTGTCTTTAAATGTAATCCCTCTGTGCCTGATGAGTAATCATACATCTATGCTGTAGAAATATCCCCTGCAACTGTCTCAGCACATCAAGACAAACTATGTTAATAGCATTGAACTTAATGCCAATGGCACATCAAAAAAAAAAAAAAAAAAAGATTCCTGGAAGGAAAGACTCTTTTTCCCCAAGTCAATTTAAAGCTTTCTTATTCATCTTAAATATTTCATTGCATTAATTTTTCAAAGCAACAAAACAAACATTCTTCAAGTGAAACTAAGCACGTCCCCCTTAGATGGGTACATCCGTTGCTTTCCTGCTGTGTCCCTGAATAATTCATTTTAATACATTTAAAGTGTACACTTCATTAAAATGGGTTCTACTTGTTTACGTATAAAATTTGCATTGATGGAAACTCAAACACAAGATGTGAGAAAGCTGACCCTGGAATTGTGTTACACTTTGTGACTTACACCTAGCTGCCTCTGTCTGTTTGCCTCTACAAGAAAGGTGTATAGGCATCTCTGCAACCACTGGCCCATTGACAGTGAGAATTGTCAGCGGACAGGACATGTTTAAAACGTTAGTGAGGCTGTTTTGATATCCGTCTCCCACAGCCTTTGTTGCTTGTGAACACCTTTAATGAGATTTGTAGTCACTGCGTGTCTCCTTAAGCTCCCTCTGCTCACACTGCATAATAGATGCTTTGTGGATGCTGAATGACTTCGAGGAACCAAAGTCAACACAGAGAATACTGATCAGTTTACACTTCTTGGAAATTAACCTCTGTGAAATCATCAGATGGAGTCCAGGAAAAATCTTCAATTTCATTCACTCCCCACCTTTTCGAACTCTGTTAACTGATGATCTTCACCACTCACCTGTCAGTTTGTTGTACGGTGACAGCTTGTGTGTTGCAGCGATGCTGGAAATGATGCCGCTGGTATTTCAAATACCAACAGAGTTACCCATGGTGGATAGGTTTCAGCAGAGCTTCCAGAGTAAGAAAGGCTAGGAAGAAAGATCTGGTGATCTACCTCTGAAAATAAGCCAGTGAAAACGTTATGGATCACAACAGAACACTGTCCAACTCACCTGCTTTGGACACATCATCAGGAGGAATCAGCTGCTATAAGAGGACATCGTGTTTGGGGAAATAGAGGGCCAACAAGACTAAGGAAGACCTTTGGTGAGACGGATTAGCACAATAGTCACAACAGTGGACTCAAACATGCTACTGATTGTGAGGATGACATAGGACTAGGCTACTTTTAATTCTGTTGTACATAATGTTGCCATAAATCAGAGTTGACACCAAGGCAGCTATCTATCTATCTAACTGAAGATCTGAATGGCTTTGGGGGAAGGGATTAGTATTTTTCACCATTTTAGACTTCCCCTCATGCTATGGTTATATCTTAAGCCTAGAAATGTTAGAAAGAAAGAAAGTGAAGGTAAAGGAAGGAAAGGGAAGAGAAGAGTTTTACAGTTAAAGATAATGTTGAATTTTCTCTTTCGAGGAAGTTGCTTTCTACACACTTTTTCTTTAAAAAACAAAATAAAATTAAAAAAAAAAACTCAGCTATTTTCATATAAATGTGGCATATAAATTTTCAGTGAAGTAGAATCAAAGTAATCAAATCATTACTGATACATTTTCTATTCGGTTCTCTCATAATTTTTCACAATTGTCTTTATTCATATTCTTTTGAATAAAAGACTACATAAGATCATCAGATCTCAAGAGTTGTGTACAAAAGCTGTAGTACAACAAAGATCTTTTATATTAAGGGCTAATCATAGCAGTACAATTTTAAAATTCTGTAATTATTTTCTGAGGAGAGAATTTGCCTGTATTAAATGCTGCCTGCCCATTTCTTTTAGTAAAAGTAAAGATAAATTATAAAAAACAAAACAAAACACAACTTTTTTTAGTAATGAGTGATTGTCACCTTACTTTTCAGAAATTAGTCTTTGGAAACATACTTTTCTTTTTTTAACTGATGTGATTAAATGAAGTTTACATTTCAAGTTAGTCTCCCATACAGAATTTTTTTTTTTAAACATACATTGTTAGGAGACCCCAACCACTCACCCCATTCTGCGATGGCACACTCCTCCCCTCCGCCCCTGATTCCCCGTGAACATTCAACCAGCTCCTAACTCTCTCTGCCTTCCCCTCTCACCTCTGGACAGAAGCTGCCCCTTTGGTCTCTTATATGTACTTGTCTAACGGGCACATTCTTCACGAGTATCGGTGTATGTCCCACAGGCCAGTCCAATCCCTGTCTGAAGAGTTGGCCTCAGAAATTGTTTTAGTTCTGGGGTGATAGAGAGACCAGGGGCCGTGCTTTCTGGGGGAAACATACTTTTTTTAAACCTCATAATATTTTGATCCATTACAGTTTTTATTAAACTTTCCCATTCTATAGAACCCTTTTGTCGGAGAGAAAAAAATGCCCCGAAACTACCTACCTCACGTTTCTCTGCTTGCTTGTTCACTCTGCCTTGCTTGTTCACACACACACACATACACACACATTTATAACCAGAATAAAGAAATAAATGAGGCATAGTAGTCTCATGGTGACATGCTAATGAAGAATAATATAAGCAAGTTTTACATTATTTATTTAAAGCAGAATCAAAAGCCAAAGCCTTAATGTTTCTTAGGAACATGAAAACAGCAATGGAGGTCAGTGCCCAGGTCACCTGGAGACCTCATTGCTGTTCAGTGGTGTTATACATACCACACTTGCAGGCTTATTGCTCTTCATTTCAGCTTCCTGTCTTGTTAGGGAGAATGCCATGTAGCCAAGTCCAAATATTTCACTTCTGTTGTTTCTTCCTCATTTATAAGATGTGTTCCTTGCTGTAAAAGAAAAACAAGTTCTAGGACAAATTCCTACTCACAGTTTGGGTTTTCTCACATGCTCTTACGTATGGCTTTCTAGGAATGGTCAGGTGAAATGTCTGCTTTTTTTCATGCCTTGAAATACATGAGTGGAAAGATCCAACCTTTAAAGTCAGATAGGGTGTGAGTTCAAATTCTACCTCCTTCCTTTACCAGCTCCATCATCTTCATTTCCTCACCCATAAAATCAGGCTGCTCCTACCTTCCTTTTTGGGTTTTTATGAGGAAAAGAACACATGATGTGTGTTCAATAATAATAGTTCCTATGATTTTTATTGCTTTTTTAAAGCTGTCTGCACTTATCAATGTCTCTGTCATTTTCTCTCTCCAAAAATCTCAAACTCTCATTTGATTTCAAACAAGATAACGTACACTTTGGAAAGTATATACCGGCACTAGTTGCCAATTCTGACTCATGGGGACACCACGTGCGTCAGGTAGAACTGTGCTCCATAGAGTTTTCGATGACTGATTTTTCAAAAGTAGATCAACTACTTTTTATGAGGCGCCTCCGGCTGGACTCGAACCTTCAACCTTTCAGTTAGCAGCCAAGAGCATTAACCATTTGTACCACACAAGGACTCCTCAGGGAAAAACTAACAAACAAAAAAAAAACCCACTTGCCACCAAGTCCATTCCGACTCATGGTGAACCCATGTGTGTCAGAGTAGAACTGCTCCATAGGGTTTTTAAGGCTGTGACCTTTTGGAATCAGATCACTAGGCCTTTCGTCTGAAGCACCTCTGGGTGAATTTGGACGACCAACCTTTTGGTTGGTAGTCAAGCACTTAATCAATTACACACCCAGGGACTTGAGTGGAAAATATGGAGCATCACATATATGTGGAATAATTAGGATCAGAGATGGTTAGGCCTGTGAAAGGTTTTGCTGGTTTTATCTGGGGTCTTTCTATGAATCACACTCTTATCCTACTCCCAAAACCTAAGAGGAAGCCTGGGCATAAGCCAGGGACTTTTAGGAAATCTCTAAAGAGGCATCAGCACATGAGTTTACTTTATAGGGTATTGATACCCTACTGTTGTTCATGTGTCTGGATGGGGCATGACAGAGTCATGGGATTTTTTATGTAGATTCTTAGAAGACATTCTGCTGTTCTCCTCATAATACATCAGCACAAAGGTGTTCTTTAGGTAAAGGGTTTTAGGTAATATATTATCGTATACAACATATTGCAATTCTCATCGTAGCAAGAAAAGTATGTTCAATTCTTCAATTCATTTGATAATGGCCTTTAAAAAATTCTGGACTAACCCAATGTTTACCTAAATATAGCCTATTACCATTATAACATGCATTATCCAAAGAACATTGTTTGCCTCTGACAAATGCTATTTGCCCGCATGTCAACTAAGTGAAACAATAAATCAAAGATTTTAGTTTATAGTATTTATTCAATATGCTACTTATTTTACTTTAATCCAATGCCTTCTATGTCAATTTATGAGTTAAAAGTAAGGTTGGCTGAAGGGTCAAATTCTAACAGAGAAGGGAGGCATTTGACTGGGTTGGCCTAGTGGAGTTAGGACAGTGTGATAGAGCAGAAAGAATGATGACTAGTATTCGGTATGGTTTCATCATTTACAAAGTGGTGCTGTATATGTTAATATATTTTATCCCTATAATAAAGCATTTTCTACCTTTAAGGCCCAGCATTCTAAATGGTGACTAGTGAAGAACAAATACTCTTAATTGATGTGAGGGAGTAGAAAAGGCATGACAAGACAGTAGACACTCTGGCAATATTAATCCAGTTGCCATCAAGTCAGTTCTGACTCATGGCGATCCCATGCATTACAGAGTAGAACTTCCCTCCTTAGGGTTTTCAAGTCTATTGGAAACATATTGCCAAATCTTTCTTCCACGGCACCTCTGGGTGAATTTGAACTGCTTTCGGTGAGTAGTCGAGAGCTTAACTACACCGTCCAGGGACTCTCTGAAAATATTATCTAGGATTTCATCTGAAAGAGCTAGTATTATAGCTCTATTGTATGATCCCATTAGATTTTCACAACTCCGTGAGGTAGACAAGATCAATAACCCTGTTGTGCAGATGAAGAAACTAAGGCCAAGATTGAGTAAGTGACGTATCCAAGATCCAGCCAGATCCTCTCTCCTTTTCACTAGTTATGTGGAACCTGGAAATTCATGTTCTAGTTTGACATTTTGCATTTTAGAGACTTGGGCAAACCATTATTTTCATCTGTTTAATGAATAATACTAATCCACTGCCATGCCTGTATTTCTGGAGCCCTGGCGGCGTGGTGGTAAAGAGCTAAGGCTGCTAACCAAAAGGTTGGCAGTTCGAATCCACCAGCAGCTCCCTGGAAACCCTGTGGGGCAGTTCTACCCTGTCCTTATAGGGTCACTATGAGTCGGAATCGACTTGACGGCAGCAGGTTTGTTTTTGATTATGCCTATGTTTCCAGGTGGTTTTTAGATTTAAGTTAAATGTTGACTGTGAAGATGGTTAACAAAAAACTCAAAGGTATAAAAGTACTGAATATATATATATATATAAAACATTACCTTTAAATGGCAACATAGACTATTCTGCCTCTGCCTACCCCCACTGTACTGTTCCATGAATATTTCTATTGAGAGGAAGTTTGTGGACAAAGGAGTGTTGAAGATGAAAGCTAGAATTGATTGGAGCATCTATCACCTTAATGTATGCTTTACAGTTTCCAAACTGATTGGGTCTTGTGTTTCTGAAAATAGAACCAGAAAATATATTTCATCAACATGTTGACAACATTTCAGATGTACAAGTATATGTATATTCAACAATCTCAAGCTTATAGAAAAATTGCAAGTACAGTACAAAGAACATATTTTTAAACCACTTGAGAGGAAGTTGCTGACATATTCTCCATAAATGGGTAGTTAAAATTGTTGTAATTGTTATGAAATGATTATTTATTATTAATAGTAGAATCAAGTTTAATTTGACAGTATGTATACACGTACAGTGGAGACAGTAAGTTATTTTATTCTTATATGTATATTTTCCCTCTAAATTGTTTGTGACTTTTTTATAAAAACGTAGAAGATTCATTAGAGAATACTTAATCCAAATCCATTATCACAGATAAGGAAATTAATGCCAGGTTAAGACATTTGCCCTGGACTTCCATGTTGCTTGTAATTAGGTTCGTATTAAATATGACAAAACTTGGCCTTTACACCGCTACTCTCAGAAGAAAGTAAGACTGAAATTCTTAATTTGTCCTTGTTACTCAAGAGGTCTAGTGGTGTTCACGTCTGATATAAAACTGACAAGAAAAGTCTGACAGATAAGAGATGTACATAGGTGTCAATATGGAAGCCACTGGTTTACAGTCTGTTTCTGACTCGTTAGGAAAATTAACAGAGGAAAAGAGGACCATGAAACAGGCCAAATCATTTATAATTAGCTTCACAATATACAGATATATTCTATTTGGGTTAATGTTCTTTTAATACATGCCAAGTCATTCAAAGGCAACCCAGAGCTTGATCAATGGCGAAAGAGAAGCCCGTCTGTGTTCTAAGATTGATCACAGAAACTCTAGAAATTGGATAAACTATGTGCCAGTTATTGAGACTCAACTCTACTGTTTTGTTACCCGTCAGAAATAGTAAAAAGTAATGTTGTGATAGAAAGACTATACCTCTAACACTCTGTTTTGTTTTGGTTTTTTTTCCCCCTATTTTATCTATTTCTTTCTAGAAACTAAAGATAGGCCATTTTTTCATGGAAACTCTCAATTTTTAAAATTTCCGTCCTGTCAAAAAGCCATTTTGTTCACTTTCAAAACCTGGAGTAAAACCTCAGTTTGCATAATGCCTTAAAGAAATGAACAGATGAATCTGTGATGCTTTTATCTGATATATGAATAAGGAAGCAAGTTGCTTTGAATGGTCTAATTAATAACATAGCTTGATACAGTTTATCATGTGTTCTGGGCAAAGACCTGTGTGTGTGCGTGTGCGTGTGTGTGTGTTGGTATAAAAATGAAATGAGTGAGTACTCATAGCATGACTAAGTAGCAAAATTCTGTTGAAATTCCCAGGGATACCTACTGAATCAGTTTAATTCTCTGTTCTGACGCAACTAGTAACGTTAAATCCTTTTTGTTTATTATCTGTTCTATGACTGGATTGCAGAGTTTCTAAGTACATTACAAACAGATAAATATAAAGAGATTACTGTTCTCTCATATGTATTCAAAGTTGGTTGCAAAGTCTCTATCTCACCTTAACTGCTCTCTAATAGCTGCTTTCGGTATTAATTTGTCTTCAAAATGTATGTGAAGTAAGAGTGACTTAGAGAAGTTGCCTGTTCTTTTTCACTCCAAAGTTTAATAGATATTTTTAAATCAAGGTTTTGAGCTGCGAGTCATACCTCTTTTCTCATACAGAACCAGAAACCCATACACAGAACCAGAGCCCCTCCAAAAAACCCAAGCAAAAAATAGCACAGAAAGCTTAAAAGAGCAGAATACCTTTTTTTTTAAACCACTGATTTATTTTCTGTCATTTTGATATCACCATGTCACTGTGCAAGTATTTCCAATGGCCAAATGACAAAATGCTTCATCTCCCTGCTCTCGCCTTGATAATATAAGTCAACGAAAGACAGTGTAGACAGAGGTGGTCCGTTGCGATAATACGAAAGTCACACAAAAGTGTGTTCTTAGAATGTAACATATTTTTGGAAGAGTTGAGCTGCAAATTTAGTATCATTTTGCATTCCCTATTGACCATACCAGGAGCCCTGGTGGTGTAGTAGTTAAGAGCTCAGCTGCTAACCAAAAAGGTCAGCAGTTCGAATCCACCAGTCGCTCTATGGAAACTCTTATGAGGGCAGTTCTACTCTTGTCCTATAGAGTCACCATGAGTCAGAATTGACTTGATGGCAATGGGTTTTTTGGTTTTATTGACCACACCACCTGGTAGAGTTTTGACAGCTAATAAAGGAAACCAGCACAATTTTTAAACCTGTTTTGGTATTTCTCACTCTCAAAGACTTAATATGAAGTCCATAGGTAAAATGTAAAATTGGTGGAGTAAGGAAGACTAGAGGGATCAAAGCGTTAGTTGTTTCGTTGTGGCTGTTTGTTCAATACAGCTCAGTTTATTATGGCTCCTTAATAATTTTTATAAGGTGATGTCAGACTTATGGACCATAGTGGAATCTCTCCCGCTTTATCCAGGTACACCATGAATTCTATTTCTTTTAGCACCTACTGGTTATTCTACACTGGGACTTGAATGTTGATCAAAGACCTTTGCTTTGATTATCGGTTGCTTTTGACGAATTAACTATTTGCAGTTACTTTTTCAGTAAAGGACTTGTATCCTCTTTGCAGCGCGACTGGAGTAATCAAGGGTTGATATGTGTGAATTTTTCCCCCAATTTAATAAATATTTGAGTACAGAACATCAACATTCATTTTCAAATGTCAAAATCCATCCACTTTGATTATATGCATTACTATGCTATAAACTGGGCGTGTGTGAAAATATCTCCTTTAATTTACAAAGGGACAATTAAACAAGAAAACCTTTAGCAGCAGAGAAACAAATATTGAATCTTACTTCCCGAACAGGACCGGGTTATAGAGGCTTCAAAGGAGGGCGGGAAGATCTGCAAGCACCTGTCATAAAGTAGTAAGGACATAAAACTGTCAGCATCCAGATTGCTTTTTCCTATCGCAACATAACAAAAATCCCCCTGCCTCACTAACTAAGCCACTGTCTTTTTCTACTCCACATAAATCTAGCCTCTGAGCTTTTCCAAATCCCTTTTGAAATGAGGCAGGGATTCAAATACATTAATAAACAAAATGAAATGAAATAAAATATTTTATACGATCCTTGCAGAGACATAAAATCTTATTGGAAGGTGATTTTGCACTGCTTATTAAAATTTAAGGTGTGTATAACCTACTGACCTTACACTTTTATATATAGCGCTCTGTCCCACAGAAATAATGGCATCTATGCATACAGATGTCTGTACAAAGATGTTCACTGTAGCATCGTTAGAAATATCAAAACTTGGTGTCACCGCTCCAGTGTCTCAATAGGAAAATGATTTTTAAAAACTCATAGTTTACTCATACAATGGCATACTATGAAGATACATTAAAAAAAAAAAAGTCACTGTGATGACCTGGAAAGATATTCCACATTATATTATTACGTGAAACAAGCAGGTTATAGATTACTAGATAGAGCTCACAGCACTGTAGAAATAGAATATTATGTGAAGTATGTGTATGTATGTAATATCTAAATATATCTGTATTAGTACTGGGAAATAATATTTTCTCATTTCCAAATTCTAATCCTATTCCTCCTCTCTCTCTCCTGCAGTTTAATCCATCCCAAATTTCAGTTCTTACCTTTCCTAAGTGAAATTGGCTCTCTCTCTGCAAAACCCAGCACAGTTTTTCCAAATTAGTGTCGCCAAAATTTGAGTCAAAGTTCAACCCACATACCACAACTGATTCTATTTTTAAATATTAGCAAATAAGTTGCTCCAACACCAGATTTATTGTAGAGGATGGGGACCCATGGTTTTTGGCACTTTATCTTCATTTTTTATTTAAAGCACAATTAACAGGTCACCACTTGGTTATCACCAAGCTTCAGGATCTCCTGCTTGCTGGAACCATTTTTTGTGGTCATTTCCTTTTGTTAGCTATGTCAGCAGATAATATTCATATTTTAATACCTCTATAGCTGAGCATCAAAGCCCCATAACTTTTCAGCCTTTTTCCATCCTGGGATGTGTTCACTGACCTTTCACAAATTTAATTATTTATACCCAATTTGGCTTCTTCTCTCTTTCTTTCTGCCTGCTAATATATCGAATGTAGAATTGATGCTGTCAACCCTGCAGTGGAGTGTGTTCCAGGAAATATCTCACCTTCTAAAGCCAAGTGACAGATGAAAAGGAAAATGCCAAAGGATTTTGCAATTTGAAACAGAGGGTGGTAAAATAATAATGCATTACTGAGGTTCTGGTGTAACACATTCATTTCCCCCCTGCCGGGGGGAAATTTTATACAATACCCGGAGCAGATCTTCTGATCAGTTATTCAGTAAAGTGCTCAAGCTTAATGCTGGTCCCATAATCAAACAGCACCAGAAGAATGTGTTACATAACTTAGTGTGATCCACCCTGCCTTCTTAAGCTCAGACACTACAATATGACTCTTCCTGTTACCTGTTTGGTTATTAATTCCTCATACCTATTCTTGTGTTTTGAGAAGAATTAAATTATAAAGAGAGAAGAGAAAGAGATAGGCTTTAGGAATGAGTAGCCTCAGCACATTGGATAACATGGTTTGAAAATCATTGTAATGACAATAACAACCCTGTTATTTGAATGAAGTTAAGACTCTATTTTAAAAGATCTTTTAAGAACCCTTGCTGAGTTCTGTTCCATTAAGGATTTTAAAGAAAATAATGTAAGATAATATGGATCCCAAATGTGACTTGTTGCAGTGATGGAAAGGAACTTAAATATGGATCCTTCTTATTTTTCCTTAACTGTGGAGTGATCCAAAGATCTTCTTAGCACTGATTTACTCTTATTCCCTAATAGTCAATGCAGTAGAAGATAAAAGAAAACTTAGAAAGCAGAAAATAATTATTTGTTATAATCTGAGACTTCAAACGTTGACTGGAACGATAGTTTAAAAAGAAATATTTGTTGGTGGACCAGTGGAAGAAATGAGGAATTTACATAAAAAGCACTTTTTAAAAATTAGTTAACATTCAGAAGTTAGTACTAAGTTCATTTTGTCATATTATTATCGGATGATTGGAGGTACATGATAAGCTATCTTTTTGCACTTGATTTTTTTTCTTGTTTTCTCCACACACATACCCACACACAGAGACACAATAAAAATATATATATACTTTAGTCAAGTTGATTCCGACTCACAGTGACCCCATAGGGTTTCCAAGGCTGCAAATCTCTATGAAAGCAGACTGCCACATCTTTCTCCTGCAGAGTCACTGGTGGTTTTGAACCTTTACCTTTTGGTTAGCAGTCGATCGCTTTAACCACTGAACAACCAGGGTCTTTTTTATTACAATTAATGAATTGTTGTTGTTATGAGTCAGTTCCTGCTCATAGTGACCCTATGTACAGCAGAAGAAAACACTGCCCAGTCCTGTGCCATCCTCACGATCACTGTTATGTTTGAGCCCATTGTTGCAGCCACTGTGTCAATCCATCTCGTTGAGGGTCTTCCTCTTCTTCGCTGACCTTCTACTTTACCAAGCATGGTGTCCTTCTCCAGGGACTGATCCCTCCTGATAACATGTCCAAAGTATGTGAGATGTAGTCTCACCATCCTCGCTTCGAAGGAGCATTCTGGTTGTACTTCTTCCAAGACAGATTTGTTCGTTCTTCTGACAGTCCATGGTATATTCAATATTCTTTGTCAACACCACAATTCAAAGATGTCAATTCTTCTTCAGTCTTCCTTATCGATATATTATTGTTAACTAAAGTCCATATTTTATATTAGGCTTCAATCTTTGTATTATATAGTTCGATGGGTTTTACAAATGCATGTCATGTATCTGCCATTACAGCATCATGTAGAATAGTTTCACTGCCCTTAAAATTCGTTGTGTTCCACCTACTCATCCTTCTCCCCCTCCCCCTAAACCCTAAACCTCCGGCAACCACATATATATATATATATATATACATATATACATATATATATGGTGTTGGCACTGATATATCGAAAGTATATTCGTTTTCGTTTCTAAATCTTAATTTTGATAATTTTTCCTCTGATTTCCCTCAAATGGGAAATGGACAGAAGAAACAGTGCTTCGTGAGTAGGTAAAAGAATATTAAATATGCTTTGTTGGATAGAGTTATTTAAGACTGGAGATAATATATACTTAAATCCTTGTTAGAAATATAGATTTGGTTCTTTCTTTGGTGTTAGAGAATTTTATTCTGGTAGTTTCCTGTCCTCACTGTTGTATCAGTGGTAAGAACTCCAACAACATAGAAATGATTTCAAGCGTGAGTTTGATTTTCACTGAAAGGGCTTTGCGTGGTGGAAAAGAACATTTTTTAAAAACACCTAGGTGTTTACATTGTTTTTTTAATTCATTCACCCATATAGATACCCTATATGTGTGTGTGTGCTGTGTTATACCACCTTAGTATGTACATGCATATGGTTGATGTATTAGTAATAGGGGTCTTCAACTATGTGATACTTCCTGCCAATTTTCACGATTAAAGTTAAACCCACTGCCATCAAGTCCATTCCAACTCATATTCACCCTGTAGGGTTTCCAAGGCTGTAAATCTCTATGGAAGCAGACTGCTACATCTTTCTCCCATGGAGCTGCTGATGGTTTCGAAACACTGATCTTTCGGTTAGCAGTCTATCGCTTTAACCACTGCGATACCAGGGCTCCTTATTAAAGTTACAAGTGCACCTTATATTTGATCGATGAAGATTTTTTGTTTTGTTTTTTTTTCCTTCTTAATAGAAGGCAAAGGGACAGTGGCTCTTTTCACAGCTTACTTTTCTGTGTTGTTCCCAAGTGGTCTCTGTCTTCTCCCAGGGTTTTCTGGGACTGGCGAGAGAACGCCTACTTTTGGGGTAATCCTCCTTAAGGTTTGATTACGGCAGTGATTAACACAATGGCTGACATTTCCTGTGAAGGCAGCAGTGGGAGAATGAAATGCTTTCCAAATGAAGAAAAGAACTTCATCTCAGGAACTTGAAGGGAGAAGAAAAATACACCTGTGACATCTGTTTAAAATAAACATTCTGTCACACACACCCCCATCTTTGTTCTTAAATTTTCCTTCCACTGGTGAGACATTTTAAAGTTTTGTTTTATCTCGTTTTACCACAGTATTGACAGGCTGTATGAAGAAATTTGCATATGTTCTTGTCTAGGGAGCATCATTTTCAACTTTTTTTTTTAATCAGAGTCAAACAGGCTATTACAGTTAAAGATATAAAGATCACAGTGTACACTTAATTAGTACAAGTACATGATTATTTTCATCCTGATTATAATTAATACAATATTTCCCTGTAAAGATAGTAATCTTGAAAAGGTGACTTGGGTGGATAAGAATAAGAGACATGATAAGTAATGTCTAGTTAGAGGTAGGAAACCCTGGTGGTGTAGTGCTTAAGTGCTATGGCTGGTAACCAAAGGGTTAGCAGTTCAAATCCACCAGCCACTCCTTGGAAACTTTGGGGCAATTCTACTCTGTCCCATGGGGTCACTATGAGTCAGAATCAACTCGACAGCAGTGGGTTTTTTTTTAAATTAGAGGTAGGTGGTGTCTTTAGCTCTAACGTTCTCTGCATCTACAATTGTATATATATTTTTTATTCCTAACTTAAATATTAAACTTGTTCTGGACTCCTGCTTGTGTTGTCAAGGATTCTTTGGATGCTTGTATGTCACTGCAGCTTATTTCTGTTTAAATGAGTAGTTGAAATCTTCAGACTGTCTTGGAGTTGTTTGATGTTGTTGACAAGCCTTCTTCCAGGTGACATTTTGAATGTACATACAAACACACAGACCTACAAGTATGTGTGTATTATATATGTGTGTGCACGTGTGCATAACTTTATTGTAGGAGAATAGTACGAATCAAAGTTTAAAAAAATGAATATTTCTCTTACATCCTTGACAGCATTTTTTCCTGCCAAATAACAGACTCATAATACACTGACCCTTAGTTTTGGTTACTTTTGTTTTTTATTTTCTTTATACCAAATGGTGTGTTTGTGTGTGTGCGTAAGAAACCAACAAAAAATACACCTAAGTAGTAAAACAAACTCTCCCCAGAGGAACCTATTATATCATTTACTTTTTGGTATATGTATATTCTTCCTAATTCATTTCTATGAGAATAAATTTTTTCTCCATAAAATTGGGTTGTTGACTTTGACTATGTTGTTGTTGGCTGCCTTTAAGTCAGCTCCAACTCTTGGCAACCTTAGGTACAATAGAATGAAATGCTGCCCATCCTGTGTCATCTTCACCATTGCTAGCATGTTCGAGTCCATCGTTGTCGCTGTTGAGCCAAGCTATCTCATCAAGGGTGGCCTTCTACTTCATCAAGCATAATGTCCTCTTACAGTGATTGTTGCCTGCTGATGACATGTCCAAAGCAAGTGAATAGGGCAATGTTCGGTGGTGATCCATGAGATTTTCATTAACTGATTTTTGGGCTTTCTTCCTAGCTTGGAGGCTTCACTGAAACTTGTCCACCATGGCTGACCCTGCTGATATTTGAACTAATGGTACCATAACTTCCAGCAACATACAAGCCATCACAGTATGAAAAACTGACAGCTAGGTGATGGAGTTTGACTAAAGGGGGCTACAGTTGTGGCATCTAATCCTGGGATACTTTCCCCTTCTCTTTTTTTAAGCCTAAATTGTGTGGTTCTGGGCTTATGATGAGAAGGAGGTGAAAGGGGCAAACGTTTTCAATCCCTAGGAACATAGGCGATTTCTTCTCTCCTGGTTGTAGCTCTTCAGGTAATGACTGGTAGCTGGCGCTGTCTGGGGGGGGCTCTCTTGTGTGATCCTTTGGTGCTACTACTCTACTTATGTTTCCTGACCTCCAAGTGCCACCCTTGCATCAACCTCTACTTACACCAGCAGCCAGCTTGTGGTGCCCTTGAAAGCCCATAGCCTTTGGCAGCTAGTGTCTCCATGTCTAGCAAACCAAAAAAAAAAAAAAAAAAACCCACTGCTGTCGAGTCAATTCCGACTCATAGCAACCCTATTGCAAGCGGCCCTCTTAACTGGTATATCAGCAGAGACGCTCAAACAGGCTATTTCTACCGCACTTGTTCTACAAATATTTGTTGAGCACCTTCTGTAAGCTTGGTGCTATTCTAGGTTCTTGAGATTTATCAGTGAACAAACCCACCCAAAACCCTTGCCCTTGTATAGCTTGAATTCCAGGGACCTCTAGGAACCTCTTGCATCTTTACGTGAGGCAGCTTCAGATTTTTCCCTCTCTCTGTCTTATTGTTCCACCCAATTTCCTTCTCCCCAGCTCCCTTAAGCATGGTGCAGGTAAACAAATGCCCATGCTAAGCAGATGTTCAACCAGGGAATGAGACTCCAATGCCTATGTCTTGAAAGTACCCCCAATCTCTTGTCCACTAAAACAAGAACTTATGACTTCAAAACTTTTCTCTCCTTCTCACCTCCCAGCCTTCTTATATTGGCTTGGAATGGGATGGGAGTGCTAATCGTGGCTGATGTTGGTCGCTGGCAGAGCTTGTTCTGCCATTCTTAGGAATTAGTAGAGGTGTATGGTCTTTTTGTGAATGTGGAGAACTCTTTATCCCCAGCCTTGAGTCTTATATGTTAATTCCTGTGGAATGGAAGATATCATGCTCTATAAGTTGCTGTATGTCCATACTTTACAACAGACATAATAAGATATTAGAGTGGAACTTCTCTGGCTTCAGCTTCCTCTGAGGGTACCAAATGATAGTTACCAGGATGCAAAGTGAATGTGAATCACACGCTTCCCTCCCCCACAGGTGGAATTATAGAGAAGATGGTTCCAAGTACGTAAAACAATTCTTGAATACAAGCCCATCCCTGCCTTTAAGAAAATTATAATAGAGTCCTGTCTTCTGGCCCCAAGCTTAGTGAGGCAGGCTTTAAGGAGATCCCCACCGAAAGCTTTGAGATTTGTTTTCTGCTGTTGGAAGACTGAGTATTGGTGCTTGACTTAGATGCAAAAAAGCTAAAGCAAACCATGGACTGGGCTCTAGCTCTCTCCCTAGTTCCCAAAAATCTGGAGTGCAGGGAGAGGACTGGTCAACTGTTTTAGTGGCAGAGCCAGGAGCCTGCTGTTGTGTTGGGATCCTGTCTGTCCTTCTAACACTTGAAGTGGGAGGCATATTTAAAGCCAAGTCAAGTTCAAAGTTTGGACAATATATTACTTGGCTTTTGACATTTGAAATATTCAAATTAAAATATTTTTATTATTAAAAACGAGAAAAGGATTTTTTTTCTTTTTTAAATTTGTTGAGGGTGACCAGGAAAGTATGAAGTATACATCACCTATGCTTTTTTCCTATGGGCAGGGAAGATTATGGCCCCACCTCCATGGATAAAGTTTAAAGGGATGGTGGGAAACATAAATAAAGTTGCGTTTTCATTATACCTGGAATCTTGCTTTTTCAGCTTATCAATTATGTATGTGTATGTATCATATAGGCACAGATATATATACATATGTAAATATATACATTATTTTAAACAGTATGTATTATTGTATTACATGAACTCCTTTACATAGAAATATGCTTCTTAATGGTTTCATTTGCCGTAATATCCCCTCTTATTGGACGTGAATGGTGCTTCCAGTTTTTCAATATTATGAGTAATTCTGTGATGGGTATGCTTGTGACTACACCTTTTCATAGGTCCTTAATTATTTACTAAGGGTAAGTTTCTGTAAAAGTCATTCTTTGTTTCTGGGTCACTAGAAATACCTTGGGGAGCCCTAGTGATGCAGTGGTTAAGCGCTCTGCTGCTAACCAAAAGGTCAGTGGTTCAAACTCACCAGCCACTCAGCGGGAGAAAGATGTGGCAGTCCGCTTCCATAAAGATTACAGCCTTGGAAACCCTATGGGGAAGTTCTACTCTCTCTTATGGGGTCGTTATGAGTCAGAGTCAACTCAATGGTAATGGGTTTTATAGATACCCAGTTGATAATGTGGTAAATATTTTGCAACCAACTCTGGAAAACCTTTTATTGATGTTATTAAAAAATGATATTTCCATTACATTCTTGGCATAACAGCCCCCTAAAAAGGGGTGAGTTAGCATGTCTTCCTAGAAAGTATGGGCCCCTTGGAAAACCATATTGTGCTCTGCAGAGATTCAAAACTGACTTCTCATATTCCATCTGTTATGGAGCATTTTCTAGTGAACTGTGAGAATTTGGAAAATTACTAATGGTAATTTAGGAAGACAGAAATTTAACCCACAGCCCTCTGCTATCTGTACCTCCTAGCAGAAGATAAAGCTTAAGAATGAGGGTTTCCTTAAAGAATTCAGCTGGCTTTTTGTAAAGGAGGTAAGCCTTATTGCCAGTTTAAAATCAAAGCAAGATGACCTTAGAACCTTAGAAATAACAATGGGATAATTTTTATGATTTTTATTTTTAAAAATCCTCTTTCATTTACGAAATTCTCACTGTAAATATTTAAAATACTCAGAAGTATATGGAGTAGATATGTATAGTACAAACGTGTTTCCATGCCAAGTGCAAGCACGTATAGATTTGAACCATAGATGGGAATATATTATAACTATTTTTTGGCAACTTGCTTTTTGTGTTTAACAATATACGGTACCCTACTGTCATGATACACTGTAGATATAGACCTATCTTAATTTTTCAAATGGTTGGTTTCACAGTATTCAGTTGCATGGATGTACCATAATTTCCTTAACCTTCTATTTTTACTACAATGAAAATAATAAGAATGTACATTTGAAATACTCCCATTTATTGAGGGCTTAATTTCTTTACCTGTGTAATCGCATTTAAATTTTATAATAACCCTAAAAAAGAGGAAACAACACTGCAAAAAATATCTTTATATGCACACAATTATATATTTTTGCTACTTCGGTCAGAAAGACTCCAAAAAGTGAGATTGCAAGGTTGTAGAGTAAGTGCATTTAACATGTAGTTACATCATGCTGATTTGACCTTCCAATTTCTACAAAATTTAAAAATAGAAATACATAGTTTCCGAGAAGTTCTTTATTTTACAGATGAACACAGAGATGACTGTTTCAAGGTTTTTCCATCATTAGTAATTCCTTCCAGGAGAACCCTTTAGCTTTGATGGTTCCAGAATGAACCCTGTAGCTTTGATGGTTCCAATGCCTCCTAGCATTGGTATTTGGGAGCTTGATCAGGTGTTATTCATAACACTAAAAACTCTTTGTCTTTTATTCATCGCTGTTGCTATCCACGTGCTACCAGAGAATGTCTTTTTGAAAAGATTTTAAAAGCATTGGATTCATCTCTTGATAAGAACTAACGTTTGGTGAAAGACATCGTGAGCTGTGGTATCACAATGACTATTGTAATGGCAAAGATTGCCCAGGCACAGTCAATTGAACATTAGCTCATCTTCATTCCCCATCTCCCTGGCACTTTCCGGAGGGGCGTGGTGTCTCATCAGTCTGCAACACAAACCTAGAGAAGATTCAATTGTTGCTTTGCTTTCCTCTGGATGCAGGAATAAGCATCGACCTGGCCGTATATGAGAATTCTCGGGTTCCTAAATTTCCCTGAGCGAGGCTTCCCCCATCTGCACTCTATTTGCCATACACACCCAAGCCCTTAGATATTGCCCAGTTCAACTATTGCGCAGCAAAGATTATTTATAGTTTTCTGTTGTACAACTTTAAACATTTAAAACCACAGTTCTGTCTCTGTTTTTATTTCTTCTAGTCTCCACATTTTCTGTATGAGGCCACATAATGTAATGTCTAAGAGCAAGGACTTGAGAGTGATGCCTAGGTTAGAAGTTGAAGGCAATTTATTTAACCCCTCTAAGCCTCAGTTTTCTCCTTGTTATACTAGGGTTAAAATTAAAATTAAAAACAGGGTTTTGTGAAGATTAAATAAGATAGTATATTAACTATTACAGTGGCTATTATTGGCTTCCTGAAATAACTCAGTAAAAAAAATATCTTTAGTCATGTCATAGCGCAGTGTAGTTGAGGTAGAGGAAATGCGGATTCTAATCCATGCAGACATTCTGGAATCCATGCCTGTTCCATCACCTGGCTGGACCATTTTTAGGGCCTCTGAGTCCTCTACTGATTCCTCTTCTCTCCAGTTAGCAGGCAGAGGATGAGAGAAAATACGGAGGACTGCCTGAGTAGCAAAGTGTAGACATCATGCACATCACTTCCACACACATCTGATTGTACAGAACTATATAATATGACACCCCGCCCCCCAATGCAGGAAAGCAGGGAAATGTAATCAGCTTGTCTCCTCAGGAGAAAGAGAGCATAGATGTCGGTGAACAGTTTAGCAAGATAACTGCTGTGATTATCATTTGGATATAAAACCAACAGATTTTTGTTACTTGGCACAACCTCTAAGCATTGCTTTGATTATTTGCTTTTAAAGTTTAATGCAGCCAAGCTCAGAAATCAAAGGTTCTTGTGTGTTTGGAAAGAAAGATATTATGAATGTTCATAATTTGGAGTTCTTTTCATTTTTACACCAAAATTCACCTTTTAAAAATAGTTGCTTCCGTATCCAGAAAACTTTTGTGAACCATAATAATTGGCACAGGGTACCAAGGTATGTTTGTTCCTAATTGGCAGGTAGATAGATAGATAGACAGACTGATCGATTGATTGATCGATAGGTAGATCAATAGGTTGGTATTTCAGTAGGTCAGTAGGTCGGTAGGTAGATAGACTGGTCGGTTGGTCGATAGATAAAAATAGGTAAATAAAAAATGAAATAGATACCAAATATCTACTTATTAGTTATCACTTTTATTACTCTTTTAATTTTTTAAATTAAAATGGGTTGTCTTTCTCACCAAATCTTTTAAAGGACACAAATTGAGTTTAATAATTGTGTGTTCTCTTAAATTCTCATTAATTCTGATTGAATCTGAAGGTAGAAGTCAGCATGCATTTAGGAAACAAACCATCAGAAAGAAGAAATGCTTTCGGTCGGCTTACTTGATAGAGAAAAGTAGATTTATTCATACAATGTCATCATCCATTTTAGAGTATCATATTCCTAGTGAGAACTATGTCTATGTGGGCTAGTGGGGAGAAAGAACAAACAAGTTTGAACAATTTGTGAAAATAATTAGAATATTTAAAAAAAAAATAGAAAGAGCCATTATGGTGTTGTCTTAGTCATCTAGTGCTGCTACAACAGAAATCCCACAAGTGGATGGCTTTAACAAAGAGAAATTTATTTCCTTACAGTAAAGTAGGCTAACAGTCCAAATTCAGGGTGTCAGCTCCAGGGGAAAGCTTTCTCTCTCTCGGCCTTCTCATCAGTGTTCCCCCGGACTAGGAGCTTCTCGGCGCAGGGACCCCGGTCCAAAGGACACGCTCTGCTCCCTGCACTGCTTTCTTGATGGTATGAGGTCCCCCTGTCTCACTGCTCACTTCTGTCTTTTATATCTCAAGACATTGCCTCGGGACACAATCCAGTCTTGTAGATCAGGTCCTGCCTTTCTAACATAACTGCCACCCATCCTCCCTCATTAGCTTCATAGAGGCAGGTTTTACAACATACAGGAAAATCACACAGTACCAGGAATCATGGCCCAGCCAAACTGATATACACATTTTTTGGGAGACATAATTCAAACCATGACACGTGTCAACAGTCTACTTCAGTAGTGCTCCTTGAGTCCATGTATTATTGAGGTGCCCTCACATCCATCCATCCATCCATCCATCCATCCATCCATCCATCCATCTATCCATCCATCCATCCATTCATCCATCCACCCATTTAGCAAAGATTCATTGCACACATGCTATATGCCATACTCTATGTTAGGTCAGGTCTTTCACAGAAAATTGTGCTTAATCTTATGTTTAATTTTTCAGAAACCTCATTTTAGGTTTATACGTATGTACCTCTGTAACACACAAGGTTGTCAATTCTGACTCATGACAGCCTCATGTGTTACAGAGTAGAACTGCTCCATAGGGTTTTCTTAACTATAAGCTTTACATAAGCAAAGTGACAGGCCTTTTCTTTTGCAACACTGGTGGGTGGGTTTGAACTGCCAACTTTTAGGTTATTGGTTAAGTGCAAACCGTTTGCGCCACCCAGGGATGCACACACATATGCATATATATGAATATGGATTAAAAAAAAAAAAAAACCCAAACCCGTTGCCATTGAGTCAGTTCTGACTCATACAACTATAGGACAGAGTAGAACTGCCCCCATAGGGTTTCCAAGGAGCAGTTGGTGGATTCGAACTCTCAACCTTTTGTTTAGCAGGCACGGTTCTTAACCACTGAGCCACCAGGGCTCCTGGATATGGATATCCATATAAATAATGAGGAAGATATATAATCTGTGTCACAGTAAATGTTGTGCTGTATAAACATGAGAAGTGAAGAGTCAAGCTCCATATTTTTCACTGAAAATTATAACTTCTATCAATAACTACTAAATTACCCAAAAAAAACTTTGTATCGATTTTCTATTCCACTAACAAGGTACAGTAGTATTTCTCACATCTTTTTCTGTACTTGTCAGTTTAAAATGTTTGCCCATCCACATAAACCAGAGAATTCATCAGCCTGAGACCAGAAGAACTAGATGATGCCTGGCTACCGCAAATGACCACTGACAGGGAACACAACAGAGAGTCCCTGAGAGAGCGGGAGAAAAGCAGGGTGCAGAATTCAAATTCTAGTAAAAAGACCAGTCTTAATGGTTTGACTGAGACTGGAGGGACCCTGGAAGACATGGTCTCCAGACTCTCTGTTAGCCCCAAACTAAAACCATTCTTGAAGCCAACTCTTCAGACAAAGATTAGACTGGACTATGGGATGTAAAATGATACTTGTAAAGAGTGTGCTTCTTAGATCAAGTAGATACAAAAGACTAAATGGGCAGCTCCTGTCCAGAGGCAAGATGAGAAGGCAGAGAGGGTCAAGAGCTGGTTGAATGGACACGGAAAATCTGGGGTGGAAAGGAGGAGTGTGCTGTCACAGTATAGGGAGAGCAGCCAGGGTCACGTAACAATGTATGTAAAAGTTTTTGTATTAGAAACTAACTTGAATTGTGAACTTTCACTTAAAGCACATCAATAGAAAAGATAAAATAAAATAAAATGTTTGCCCATTAAATGGGTAAAGAAATAATTCCATTTTTTTTTTATACTTGTTAGTTGTAGGTTTTTTTCACATGTTTTGCCTATGAGTATTTGTATTTCTGTGAGTTCCTTCTTAAAAAATTTGGCCCATGTTTCTAGTGGAGCTTTGATACTGCTTGAATCTTACTGATAGAATTTCTTGGTAATTCAGGATTATGTTCTGAAATCAACCCTTGACGTGGACATGCACTTATAAAAATTTTGTTGTTGATGATGATAATCTTTATAGATTATATGAAAAGTGTAAAGAATATTCAACTTACAATGCCACCTTGGTTTTCTCCATGGAAACTGGACTGGGATAAGCAAAGCTGCTATTTATTATGCTGCAACCAAATAAACAGACTATGTTTCTAAAAGCAGGAAATTATAGTGAAATAAAAAAGGAATGCATTCCATTGTACATCAACAAAATAAAAATGGTATCAGCAATTTGTACTATGTTCCTGGACTGATGATGGGTGGTTACACATCAAGTGTTCTAGTTTTATCTCTTTCTCCAAAGGCAACCAACCACTCTCCAAAGTAGTGTGTATCCTGATCCAACTCTCACTGGTTATCCTTCACAACATGCCCATAATAGCAGGAATTGGCACACTTTTTCTTAAAGGGCCAAATAGTAAATATTTTATGCTTTGTGGGTTATACGGTCTCCGTTGCAATTATTCATCTCTGTTCTTGTAGCACAAAAGCAGATATAGACAATATAGAAATGGATAGAGATGGCTGTTTTCCAGTAAAATATATTTACATAAACAGAAGGCAGGCTAGATTTTGCCCACATACCATAGTGTGCCAACCCCCGTTGTATTGTATTAATTGGTATATTTTTAAAATTTTTTGAACGGCATCATAATATATTTTGGAAATTCTTTGTACAGTGAACATCATGATTCTGAGATTTATACTTACTGGCACATATGGATTTACTTCATTCATTTAACGTACTATTTGCAATTACTTTTCTAGTCTTCTAATGATGTTTCCAGATTTTCAGTGTTACCAGCAATGCTGCAGTAACGACCCCTCAACCTCTCTCTCTGTGTGTATATGCAAAAGAGTCTCTACAGTGCTGAACTGCTGTTCAGAAGACATATCAGATTCTACGTGTCTAAGTTAGCAGCTCAAAAGACATTTTCTTGTAGATGGAAATTATAGACAGGAGGATCAAGCTAAATTTTCTGGTGAATCTCAACAGAATCAAAGGATTAAAGCCATCCTCTTTATCTCCACTACTCTTATATAAAACATTCAGTGAAGGAAATGGTGAATTTAAACTCTGTGGTCTGTATGTTTAATTGGCATAATATCAGAACACAATGACTTTATTTTTAAAAGTGAAAATTTGAATCCTTTCTGATGGAAAAGCGTAGACCTTTCCTACAATAGGAGTTGGATGATTTCCATTTTTATTTTACCAGTGGTTCAGTCAAGCACCATTTAATTTTTTTCAACTATGATTTTTCTTTCAGCTTGGATTCAAACCAGCTGATTGAAAAGGATTGCATTTTATTCAAATTGTAGATATTTGTAAACTCGGGATGCAACTTATCCCTTTCTCTCTAAGACATTTTCTGTCACCAACTAGACTTTGGTCTTCAAGATTGTGTCTTTCAAGGTTCATTGCCTATAATTCAGACAAACTACCACTGGACAGGCAGTGGAATGTGTTGTTTTTTAAACTAATCAAAGCCTATGATGCTATAAAATCTCAAGAGTATAAGAGAGTACACAGTGGAAAGTAAGTCTACTTCCAACAAGTTCTCTTCTTTGGAGGCAGCCAGTGTTAGGTTTGTCAATAGTCTTCAAGGGTTATCAGTGCCTAGAATAATGGTGTTCTGTGTTTAGAATAGATTGGCCTCCTATAGAAGCTCAAGTGAGAAATGCATGCTGTTTTAGTTATTTAGTGCTGCTATAACAGAAATACCACAAGTGGATGACTTCAACAAAGACAAATGTATTCTTTCACAGTTTAGGAGCCTAAAAGTCTGAATCCAGGGTGCCAGCTCCGGAAGAAGGCTTTCTCTGTCTCTATCAGCTCTGGGGGAAGGTCCTTGTCATCAATCTTCCCCTGGTCTAGGAGCTTCTCAGCACAGGGACCCTGGTTCCAAAGGATGTACTCCCCTCCTGATTCTTCATTCTTGGTGGTAGGAGGTCCCTCCTCTTTCTTCTCCCTTCTCTCTTTTCTATCTCAAAAGAGATTGACTCAAGATGCAACCTAATCTAGTAGATTGAGTCTTGCCTCATTAACATAACTGCCTCTAATCCTGCCTCATTGACATCATAGAGGTAGGATTTACAACACATAGGAAAATCACATCAGATGACAAAATGGTGGACAATCACACAATACTGGGAATCATGGCCTAGACAAGTTGACACACATTTTGGGGGGACATAATTCAATCCATAACACACGCTTATCTATTCCCTTGTGGTTTTTCTGCCAAAATAGAATCTGTTATCCAAACACCCAAGTATACATATTAACCAGCATTACCATATAGTCATTTGTGATCATTGATAGGCATTTTTAGAGTAAGTTTTTATGGATTATAAGCACCTAGGCAGAACTGTGGGCTCAAACGATGAGCTCAAACATAACGATTGTGAGGATGGCGCAGAACTGGGCAGTGTTTCATTCTGTTGTACACAGGGTCACTATGAGTCAGAACCAACTCAGTGGCACCTAACAACAACAATAACAGGCATAATTGGATTTTTCCCTCATTTATCTAAAACTTTGCTTAGATTATAAAAAGTTTCTGGATTCTTTTTTTGCACATCTTTTGCCACTTTCAATTGTCCTTGCGTTTTGTATGTATCTCTTTAATGCATAACCATGAACCGTATCTTGAGTCAGCTCCTAAGCCTCCTGGTTATTTTAATCTGTATTTCAGGTTTACTTCTATGCCCTGAAATGGTTCACAATGATATTTGAAAGGAATCAGGATTGTTTAAATGATTCCAGCAGCAGATAGGGCAGCATTCACTTAATACGTAAATATGCAGAGCAAAGCTAACAAGCATCCACTAATAAAGAAGGCATGCAAATTTAGGAACCCCGTATGCTTTCAACTGGCTCGTGTTTTAGTAATCACATGATAGGCAAACAATCTGTGTGAGACATCATCTTTTTTTTGTGTGTGTGTGTGTTGTGGAGCCAGAATACCAGAATGGCTTCCTATTGAACTGGAAACTGGAAAGCACAGCAGAACAATTTTAAGAGAAGGTCTGAACGATAACAACACTTGACAACTTAGAAAAAGCTGGAAAGTAGGCTAGCAACTAACTAAGTTTTGATATCAGAGCAATGGATGGAAAGAGGTCTGAATTATGTTCACAGTTATCAAGTTCTTACCCTTTTTTCTGTTTTGTTTTGTTTTTCACCTTTCTCGTTACTTCTGGGCAAATCAGATTTTGGTAGAAAGTGCATCCCTTTTTATTGCCGTTAGAAAATGGAAATCTGAAAACAAGGGATCAGAAATCCCCTATTACATGTTCATTCATCGGGTCATTAATTAAGATTCGAATACCTGACTGCCATTTTGCACACCACACAAGGATGATAATCCTTAAGACACTGGGTTTCAGGCTTCTTGTGTGCTTTTGGTCAAGCTGGTGGGTGCTCCTCTCCTTTTCACCCTCGCTCACACATGCTTTGGTTTTCAGGGTGCTCTGTGCCATTTGGCCCTTCTGAGTCTGATGTGTGAATCCAAGTAATAGAGAGCCGTATTCCCCCTCCCTTCAGTCCAGTGCATCCCTAATTTTAAATGGACTCTTGCTGCCATTTTCCCAGTTTAACCCCTGTTGCTGTGATTAAGTAGTCTAAAACATTCTTCAACGATGTCTGAGGCTTTGGAATTTAAAAGCAAATTACATCCGGGAAAAATAAATCAAACTTGCATTGCAGACCTACAGAACGTGCATTAAAAGATATTACACTGCACTTTCTTGGTGGAATAAATCAAGAGTCTCAGGAATGTTTCTTCTTGCAAGGTCAGATTCTGAGACACTTCGATTAATTTTGGCTTTAGATTGAGTTTCTCTCCAATACTCCACTCTCTATTTGATGTGTCTACGTTTTTCAGTGTATCCAATGACAATTTATGCCATAAATTATTGGCTTTGGGGCTGAAAACCCAAGCTAGAAAGGTAAAGCAATATACAGGAGAGAGTGCATGAAGGTATGGATTTGATCTGATTTCCCATTACTGATTTGCTATGTGACATTGGGCAAACTGTACAAACTTAGTGGGCCTTCATTAATATCACCCTTCATGTCTACCTATGATGGTGTCGTGGGACTGCCGTATTACATTTGAGACATACATTCTGGTAGAAGATGATGAGGTTGGTGGTGAGGAATAGTCTAAAATTCCGCAGTGTTTCATATAGACACTGCGTGCTCCGTTAGAGATAGTTTAAAAGGACAGATTAATAAAGCCTGATACGTAGAGGAATTCATGGTGTTTTGTTGCTTCATTCAGGAAATTGAATAATTCACTTTTTCTAGCAATGAGGAGAGAATGGATATTCACTTTTGTGTTGTAGCTTAACTTTTCTTTGGTCCTTTGTATTAAAATGTAACATACATTTAGAAAAATGTACATACCATAAATACATAGCATGATAATTTTTCACAAATTGCATACACCCATGTAATCAATACCCCCATCAAGAAGCAAGGCATTGTCAAACCAAAAAATAAAAATAAAACAACCTGTGGCCGTCGAGTGGATTCCTACTCATAGCGACCCTATAGGACAGAGTAGAATTGCCCCATAGGGTTCCAAGGAACGGCTGGTGGATTCAGACTGCTAACCTTTTGGTTAGCAGCTGAGCTCTTAACTACTGCGCCACCAGAGCTCAATGAAAAACCCCCTCATGTTCTCTTGTTCTCTTCTAATCACTACCCTCTTGCCCACCAAGGATAATCCTTATCCTGACTTAACTGCATAGATGAGTTTTACCTGTTTTTGTGCTTTATATAATTGGAATCTTATACTCTGTACTCGTTCATGTATGACTTTTTTCTTTCATCCATATTATTCCACGTAGATGTAGATCATTCGTTTTCATTGCTACATAGTATCTTTTTGTGTAAATATACCACAATTTATTTATCTACTCTAATATTGATGGACATTTGGGTGGTTTCCAATTTTTTGTCCATTATTAATAGTGCTGCTGTGAACATTCTAGAATAGCACAGTGTAATAGAACTTTTCTACAGTGATGGAAATGCCACATCTCTCAAGGTCAGTCTTCTCTGGATACAACACACTCCAGAAGAAAATAATACTTTAGGGAAAAAGAAATGAAACCAAAGGAATTTTAGTAGAAACCACTATGGTAACTACTTTTCATCTAGATAGGAGCCCTGGTGGTGCAGTTGTTAAGAGCTACGGTTGCTAACCAAAAGATCGGCAGTTCAAGTCCGCTAGCTGTTCCTTGGAAACCCTATGGGGGCAGTTCTACTCGGTCCGCTAGAGTTGCTATGAGTCGGAATCAACTCAGCAGCGGTGGGTTCACATCTGGATATCTGAAGACTGAAGATTAATAGAGGGGAATTGGATCTCTGGTCTCCTGACATCTTGTCCAGCCTTTTTTCCTCAGCGTACTCACTGCCTCTTTGAACGTTGTTACTAGGATTTAGTATGATTGAATAGCTTACTAGGTAACAGTGTTGACATAGTAAGAAAGGGAACATTGCTAAACTATTCCCAGGCCCTTACAACAAAGTTAGAGGAACCATCAAGTCCTTTCCAATAACACTGAGGCCAGTCTGAGACTGAAATTGTTCATAAACAGAATTATGTTGCGACAACATGCCTTTTTTCTTCAAGGAGGTCCATTCACCAGAGTAAAAGATAAAAGATATAGTCTTCTCTCTCTTGAATGAACGTGTAAATGAATGGGTGGATTTATGAGAGAATGCATGAATGGATGAATGAGTGAGTGAATCAGTGAGTGAATGAGTAAGTTCCTTGAGGCATAAGTTCTTCATTTCTATCTGTTCTTCAGCCATAAAGAGATGTTACTAAAAATATATCTAAAAACATAGGAAACAAAGGCAAATTAGTATGTCTTTCTCTTCCTCTTCACCCTCCCTTTTCTTTCTCGTCCTCTTATAATAATAACAGGAGCTAAGAGCTATTCGGGGAATCTATTAAGGAAAATATTATGCCAGGGCTCATTCTCTTCTCAAGATGCCAGTAATTCTCTGTTAAAGGGATTCACAGCAGTTTTTTCCAATACGAGACTTGTATTCCTTGGAAGATATGATGTTTTGAAAATTTAGTAAGTTTGAGAAGGAAATTTTTTCAGTTTCCAAGAAATATGTTTGAGCAGTATATTATATTTTTTAAAAAGTAGTATAAACGTGTTCAATTCTTTAATGTGAGTTCATGGCTATATATATGTATGGCCATAAACAATAAAAAATGTATATGCTAACCTATGAAGTTTTAAAACCATATTTGAAGTAGTTGATTAGTGTATCTAAGAAATCAGTGATTAAAACTTTTTTTTTTTTACTTTTGAAGAGCTATTACCAAGTGAATCAGAGATTAAACTAAGTAAAAGTCCATCCATAGAGGAAATACATGTTGAGGCCAGTGTAGCCTTAAGTTTTATAGAATATGTAAAACCATGTCCTCTTTCTAAACCCCATACCTAGTGAAAGTTCATGAAAATTGTCTTTGGAAAGCCTCAAATGAAAGGAAATATAGAACTGGTTTTTTCTTCTTTTCTTGTGACCACCTGTCCCTAGGGCTACTACACTGTTTATTGTTCTTAAAATCCCCTAATGTTTCCCTGTTGCCTCTGGAATGTTAACAGACTTTTACCATATAATTTTTAAACTGCTGGCATCAAGAGCTAGGGGAGTGTCTTATGACCATCTGACTCTGAAACGTCACTAAGGTAATATGACTTAAATAGAAAGTAAACAGAATGTTTAGAAAGAATTTAGAACACTATGGAAAATGGCTTCAATTAAAATATGCAGTTTTGTATAACATTTCCTTATAAACATGCTCCCTGTGGTTACTTTTGGCAAGGTAACTAAACGTGATTGAAATATATATATATATATGTAAAACCCTTCCATTTAACTTAATATGATGTATCCTAGAGAGGAATGATAAAGATATGAAATTATTTTGAAATGGTAGTGACATGATTATAAATTGGAACAAAAAGGACAAGGGTAAGTGTATAGCACTGATTCACAGAGTGGTATAGCTCCCATGAGTTTTAATGGCAAGCCAAGGTCCAATAAAACACAGCCGGACCTTCTTACGTGAGCCCTCAGGGGGGCCTTCAATTCATTTATGTTGTCCTTCTGTTCCTTGTCATTAGAATGAAATACCTGGTTTTTAATGACCTACTTCCTTGGCAACAATAATAAAAGTAAACTACCTCAGTCTGACCTTTCCATTTGTCTCTAATTTGAACCACTACTTTGGGATGGTCTACCAATTATATTCCTGACAAACAATGAGAAAGGGTCAGAATGAACTGTCATTCAAACAATGAAGACTAAAGATGTTGTACAGATATCTCATTCTCAGGATATGTATCATAAGAATAGCAGGTGCTGTGCGAATGTATTGATATGAGAATGATCAGAGTAGGGAAATGGAAAATGCAAGTGTTTGGTGCACTACCATACCTGAATTTCAGAAAAACCTAAGTGATACATGAGGAAATGCTCGCGATCACTAGCCATTAGAGAAATGCAAATCAAAACCACAGCGAGATACAATCTCACTCAGGCATTACTGGCATGAATCAAAAAAACCGGAAATAACAAATGTTGGTGAGGCTATGGGGAGGTTGGAACTCTTATGCACTGCTAGTGGGAATGCATAATGATAGAACCATTTTGGAAAACGATATGGTGCTTCTGCAAAGCATCTCATAACATGGATGAAACTGGAGGACATTATGTTGAGTGAAATAAGTCAATCACAAAAGGACAAATATTGTATGAGACCACTACTATAGAAACTCATGAAAAGATTTACACACAAAAAGAAACGATCTTTGATGGTTACGAGGGATGGCAGGCAGGGGGAATACTAAATAGACAATAGATAAGTAGTAACACTGGTGAAGAGTAAGACAGTACACAATACTGGGGAAGCCAGCACAACTTGTAAAAGGAAAGGTCATGGAAGCTCCATAGACACATGCAAACTCCCTGAGGGACTGAATTGCTGGGTGGAGGGCTGTAGGGACCATAGTCTTGGGGAACATCTGGCTCAGTTGGCATAACATAGTTTATAAAGAAAATGTTGTACATTCTACCTTGGTAAGTAGCGTCTGGGGTCTTAAAAGCTTGTGAGCTGCTGTCTAAGATACTCTACTGGTCCCCCTGTCAGGAGCAAGGGAAAATGAAGAAAACCAAAGACACAAGGGAAAGATTAGCCCAAAGGACTAATGGACCACAACTCTCACAGCCTCCACCAGACTGAGTCCAGTACAACCAGATGGTGCCCGGCTACCACCACTGACTGCTCTGACAAGGATCACAACAGAGGATCCCGGACAGAGCTGGAGAAAAATGTAGAACAAAATTCTAACTCATAAAAAAAGACAAGACTTGGAGTTCTGGCAAAATGGCGCTCTAGGCAGAAACACGACGCCGTCCCTCCACAGCAAAGATCCGAAAAACTAAGCCGAACAGAGAATACAACAATCCTGAAACCCTAAAACATCAAATGAAGAGGTAAAGAACTCGGCCAAGCACCAAATGGAGTGAGAAAACGACAGACAACGGAGAGCGAGGAGAGATTCATGCAGAGGTCCCCTACCAGCTAATGCAGTGCGGATCCACCATCTTGGACTCCTATCAGAGACCAGCAAACAGGGGGTACGAGAAAGCAGCCCCACGGAGTGTCCAGCGGGAGACAAAACAACCGGTAATTGGTGATATATGCTTTCCCACACCCCACCCTTCTTCTCCCCGACTCAGCCTCCTCTGCTCCCCACGGCCACAGTCTCTTGACCGGGAAACAGCGGCTGCTTGGATTCCACACACCCGAACGGGTGGCTATCTGAGTGCCATTTGTTGGCTGCTGGTGTTGCTTTTTTTTCCACTTCTTTTTATTTCTTCGTTGCCTCTCCCCACCTCCCCCTCCTTTAGCTCGAGGGCCTAGCTCTGTGAGCCATCTTTGCTTCTTCCTGAGGGGCAGCGGAGCTCCGTTCGAGTGTGGAGCTGCTACCCGGTCTGGGTTGCCGTGCTGGTGGGATCCTGGGGCTTTTGTTCGTTTGTTTGTTTTGAATTGTTTGTTTGTTTTCTTTTCCTTTTCTTGAGCTGGGAGCCCTTTCTGGCCAGGCTGAGATGCGTGGCAGGGGGATGCCCCTTCGGCTTCCCTGAGGACATTTCTTTTTATGTTGTTTTTTTTTTTTTTTCCCCGTTTCTTTGGTGGCCTTTCTTTTTTTTTTTTTTTTAATTTGTTTTGTTTTCTTTTTCCTCTTTTTCCCTTTTTGCCTTTCTTCATTGCTCAGTTTCTCGCCTCTCTATATCTTCCTTCTCTTTCTGTTCCCTGAATACCAGGCATTGTATACCTCTACGCATTCTAGCCAGGCTGTACTGCAACACCTGAGAGCGACTTCCCCAGACCTTATAGCTGCACTGGTGGGATCCCAGGGAACTTTACGGTTCTTTAACCTTTCTGATTCTTATTCATTCATTCTTTTCTTTTCTTCCTCCTCCCTTTCTGTTTTTTTCCTCCATTTCATAGTCCCTCATCTCTCCACTCCAATGGCAAGCACCCGTAGCATTCTTTTTTGTTTGCTTGTATGTTTTTGGCTCCTGTTCCTCTCTCCTCACTCCCATATCCATCTTAGCTCCACACATAACAGTCCACTGCTGCATCGTGCCTACCTGCACCGTACTCTTGATATCACACCACCAAGCAGCACAGGCACGGCCTACTGGAACCTGCCCTGCACTGATTACCGACCAGCTCTGGTAGCTGTACTAAGTGCCACAAACAACCCGTCCCAGTAACTCCTCTTCAGCTAGACCTGCCCTGCCGTACCATATCTGAGTGACTGACCCTGCCAGTTGAAGAAGGAGGCGAAAAGTATTGTGCCCACAGATGAGCAAACAACAAAGAACACACAGTCCGCCTGCTCAGACATAGTCAAATTTTTTAGAAAAAGGGACGAAACAAACAAATCTACAATCAATAAATGAGAAAAATAACTACTGAATGCCCCGAAGACAGCAGACCATATCAAAACATTTACAAAAACAGGACAGGATAGTTCCAGTAGGCGTCCAAAGTAAAACACCAGATGACTCTCCTCTGGAAGAAAATGCACTAGAACTACCTCATAGGGAATTCAAACCTCTAATACTCAGAATTCTCCAAGAACTGAGGCAAAAAGCTGACAAACATGAGGAAAAAATAGACAAATTCATGGAAAATACAGACAAAAAATTGCAAGAATTCAGGAAGATGATGCAGGAACAAAATGCCAAAATAAATTCACAGCTAGAAATTATACAAAAACAACAATTAGAAATCCAAAAGATAAACAACAAGATTTCAGAAATGGATGATGTCATAGAAGGGCTGAGAAGCAGATTTGAAACGGTGGAAGACAGGATCAGTGGAATTGAAGACAAACACTTGGGTACAACTCTATTTCAGGAAAACTCAGTAAAAAGAAGAGAGAAAAATGAAGAGACCTGAGAGTTACGTGGGACACAATCAAAATAAAAAATCTGCAACTGATTGGAATTCCAGAACAGGGGGCGAAAACAGAAAACACAGAGAGGATCATTGAAGAACTGCTGACAGAAAACTTCCCCAATATCATGAAAGATGAAAAGCTGGCCATCCAAGAAGCTCAACGAACCCCATGTAGAAGAGACCCCAAAAGAAAATCACCAAGGCATGTCATATTCACACTCGCCAAAACCAAAGACAAACAAAGAATCCTGAGAGCAGCTTGTGAAAAACAAGAAGTCACATACGGAGGAGAAACAATAAGACTAAGCTCAGATTATTCGGCAGAAACCATGCAGGCAAGAAGGCAGTGGGATGACATATATAAAATCTTGAAAGAAAAAAATTGCCAGCCAAAAATAATATATCCTGCAAAACTCTCATTCAGATTTGGTGGTAAAATTAGGTCATTTCCAGATAAACAGAAATTAAGGGAATATGTAAAAGTCAAACCAAACTTACAAGAATTATTAAAGGGAGTTCTTCTATCTGAGGACAAACAGCTTCAGTTCACAGGCAGAACCTCGGATGCAGGATCATACCAGCCAGATACCAATCTAGGAAATGAACTCTCAAGGACTATCCAAAACCAAAAGAAATACAACAGGGAATGAGAGCAGTTAATCAGTAAATGACAACAAAATCAAAACAATAAAAGAGGGAATAAACAGCATAGGTATAGAACCTTCTACTGGAGAGGAAGGCAAGGCGATACCAAGTAATGGTAGACTGTTTCAAACTTAGAAAGATAAGGGTAAAATTCATGGTAACCACAAAGAAAGTTAACAAACATACTCATGAAAAAAAAAGAGGAAAAGTATAAAGTCTCAGCAAAAACAAAACCAACAAAAACAAAAGAAATGAAAAAAAAAATCCACAAACAAAAGTAACTCAGCACAAGAGAGTAAGAAGAACAAAGAAAACGTCAGTACCACAAAAAAAAAGCACTACAAAATGACAGCAACAAACCCACATCTATCAATAATTACACCAAATGTTAATGGACTCAATGAACCGATAAAGAAATGGAGAGTGACAGAATGGATAAGAAAACAGGATCCATCAATATGCTGTCTACAGGAGACACACCTTAGAAACAAAGATGTGAATTTATTAAGAGTCAAAGGTTGGGAAAAAAATATATCAAGCTAACAACTACCAAAAAAGTGCAGGAGTGGCAATACTAATCTCAGATAAAATAGACTTTAAAACAAAATCCACCATACAAAACAAAGAAGGACACTGTAAAATGATTAAGGGGACAATCCATCATGAAGACATAACCATAATAAACATCTACGCACCCAATGACATGGCTCCAAAATACATAAAACAAACTCTAACAACACTGAAAAGAGAAATTGACAGTTCCACAATAATAGTAGGGGACTTCAACACACCACTCTCAGTAAGGACAGAACAACTAACAAGAAATGCAGCAAAGATATAGAAGACCTAAAGGGCACAATCAGCCAACTTGACCTCATAGACATATATAGAACACTCCATCCAACCGCTGCAAAGTACACATTCTTTGCCAATGCACATGGAATGTTCTCCAGAATAGACCACATCCTAGGCCACAGAGCAATCCTCAACAAGATCCAAAACGTTGAGATAATTCAAACTATCTTCTCTGACCACAATACCATCAAGGTAGAAATTAACAATAGAAAGAGCAAGGAAAAAAAATCAACTACATGGAAACTGAATAATACCCTGCTTACACATCACTGGGTAATAGAAGAAATCAGAGATGGAATCAAAACATTCCTAGAATCAAATGAGAATGAAAACACATCATACAAAACCTTTGGGACACAACAAAGGCAGTCCTCAGAGGACAATTTATAGCAATAGATGCACATATCAAATAAGAAGAAAGGGACAAAATCAAAACATTAACTACAGAACTCAAATAAATAGAAAGAGAACAGCACAAAAAGCCCACAACCACCGGAAGAAAGGAAATAGTAAAGATCAGAGCAGAAATCAATGAAATAGAGAACAGAAAAACAATAGAAAGAATCAACAAAACAACAAAACCAAAAGTTGGTTCTTTGAAAGAATCAACAAAATCGACAAACCACTGGCCAGACTGACAAAAGAAAAACAGGAGAGGACACAAATAACCCAAATAAGAAATGAAATGGGGGACATTACAACAGACCGAACTGAAATAAAAAGGATTATAACAGAATATCATGAAAAACTATACTCCAACAAATTTGAAAACCTAGAGGAAATGGATAAATTTCTAGAAAAACACAGCCTACCCAAACTACAACAAAGTGATGTTGAACATCTGAACAGACCCATAACAAGAGAAGAGATTGAAAAGGTAATAAAAAAACTCCCAACCAGGAAAAGCCCTGGCCCAGATGGCTTCACTGGAGAATTCTACAAGACATTTACAGAAGAGCTTGTACCAGTTCTACTCAAGCTATTTCAGAGCATAGAAGAGGAAGCAACACTTCCAACTTCATTCTATGAAGCCAGCATAACCCTGATACCAAAACCAGGCAAAGACGTCACAAAAAAAGAAAATTACAGACCAATATCTTTCATGAATATAGATTCAAAAATTCTTAACAAAATTCTAGCCAATAGAATTCAGCATCATATCAAAAAAATAATACACCACAACCAAGTAGGATTCATCCCAGGTATGCAAGGATGGTTCAACATTAGAGAATCAATCAACATAATCCACCACAGAAGTAAAAGGAGAGAAAAGAATCGCGTGATGATCTCAGTCGATGCAGAAAAGGCATTTGGCAAAGTCCAACACCCATTCCTCATAAAAACTCTCAATCAAATAGGTATAGAAGGGAAATTCCTCAACATAATAAAGGGCATCTATGCAAAACCAACAGCCAACATCATTCTTAATGGAGAGAGGCTGAAAAGATTCCCCCTGAAAACAGGAACAAGACAATGATGCCCTTTATCACCACTCCTATTTAACATTGTGCTGGAAGTTCTAGCTAGAACAATAAGACAAGAAAAAGAAATAAAGGGCATCCAAATTGGTAATGAAGAAGTTAAACTGTCCCTGTTTTCAGATGATATGATACTATACACAGAAAACCCTAAAGACTCCACAAGAAATCTACTGGAACTAGTAGAAAGATTCAGCAGAGTAGCAGGATACAAGATAAACATTCAAAAATCAACTGGATTCCTATACACCAGTAAGGAGAACAATGAAGAGCAAATCAGGAAAACAATACCATTTTCAATAGCCCCTAAAAAGATAAAATACTTAGGAATAAATCTGACCAGGGATGTAAAAGACCTATACAAAGAAAACTACAAAACACTACTGCAAGAAACCCAAAGGGATCTACATAAATGGAAAAACATACCATGCTCATGGATAGGCAGACTCAACATTATGAAAATGACATTTCTACCCAAAGCAATTTACAAATACAACACAATCCCAGTCCAAATACCAACAACATTCTTCAAAGAGACGGAAAAACTAATCATTAACTTTATAAGGAAAGGGAAGAAGCCCCGAATAAGTAAAGCACTACTGAAGAAGAAGAATAAAGTGAGAGGACTCACACTACCTGACTTGAGAACCTACTATACAGCTACAGTAGTCAAAACAGCCTGGTACTGGTACAACGACAGATCCATTGACCAATGGAACAGAATTGAGAACCCAGATGTAAATCCATCCACCTACGGTCACCTGATCTTTAACAAGGGCCCAAAGTCCATCAAATGGGGAAAGACAGTCTTTTTAACAAATCGTGCTGGCAAAACTGGATATCCATCTGCAAAAAAATGAAACAGGACCCATACCTCACGCCGTATACAAAAACTACTTCAAAATGGATCAAAGACCTGAATATAAAGCCTAAAACTATAAAGTTCATAGAAGAAAAAATAGGACCACCACTTCAGGCCTTAATACATGGCATTAACAGGATACAAACCATAACCATCAATGCACAAACCCCAACAGGTAAGCTAGATAACTGGGATCTTCTAAAAATCAAACACCTATGCTCTTCAAAAGACTTCACCAAAAGAGTCAAAAGAGAACGTACAGTCTGGGAAGAAATTTTTGGGCAATACAAGTCAGACAAAGGTCTAATCTCCATAATCTACAAGAAAATCCAACACCTCTACAACAAAAAGGCAAATAATCCTATTAAAAAATGGGCAAAGGAAATGAGCAGACACTTCACCAAAGAAGACATTCAAATGGCCAACAGACACATGAGGAAATGCTCGCGATCACTAGCCATTAGAGAAATGCAAATTAAAACCACAATGAGATACCGTCTCACCTGGCATTACTGGAAGGAATCAAAAACACTGGAAATAACAAATGTTGGAGGGGCTGCAGGGAGATTGGAACCCTTATGCACTGCTGGTGGGAATGCAAAATGATACAACCATTTTGGAAAATGATATGGCGCTTCCTCAGAAAGCTAGAAATAGACATACCATTCGATCCAGCAATCCCACTCCTAGGAATATATCCTAGAGAAATAAGAGCCATCACTCGAATAGACATATGCACACCTATGTTCATGGCAGCATTGTTCACAATAGCAAAACGATGGAAACAACCTAGATGCCCATCAACAGATGAATGGATAAACAAACTATGGTACATACACACAATGGAGTACTATGCAATGAGAAAGAACAACAATGATTCTGTGAAGCATCTCATAACATGGATGAAACTGGAGGACATTGTGCTGAGCGAAATAGGTTAATCACAAAAGGACAGACATTGTATGAGACCTCTATTGTAAAACGCCATGAAAAAGTTCACACACAAAATGTAACAATCTTTGTTGGTTACCAGGGATGGTAAGGGGCGGGGGGGATACTAAATAGGCAATAGATAATGGTATCCTGGGTGAAGGGTGAGACAGTACACAGTACAGGGGAAAAGAGCACAACCTGTACAAGGAAAGGTCATGGAAGCCCCATAGACACATCGAAACTCCCTGAGGGACTGAGTTGCTGGGCGGAGGGCTGTGGGGACCATGGTCTCGGGGAACATCTAGCTCAATTGGCATGACACAGCTTATAAAGACAGTGCTCTATATTCTACCTTGGTGAGTAGTGTCTGGGGTCTTAAAAGCCTGTGAGCGGCCATCTAAGATACTCCACTGGTCTCATCCCTTCAGGAGCAAGGGAGAAGGAAGAGAACAGGATACAAGGAAAAGATTAGTCCGAAGGACTAATTGTCCACAGCTGCCAAGGCCTCCACCGGACTGAGTCCAGTACAGCTAGAAGGTGCCCGGCTACCACCACTGACTGCTCTGACCAGGATCACAACAGAGGGTTCTGGACAGAGCTGGAGAAGGATGTAGAGCATAATTCTAACTCACAAAAGAAAGACCAGATTTACTGGCCTAAAGGAGAGTGGAGAAACCTCGAGAGTATGACCCCCAGACACCCTTTTAGCTCAGTGGTGAAGTTACCTCTGAGGTTCACTGTTCAGCCTGGCAGTGGACAGCCCCATAAAACCAATTGAGACTAACGAGGTACAGGAGTCCAGTGACAAAGGCCAGAAGGCCGAAGGGGACAAGGAAGCTGGTGATAGGGAACCCAAGGTTGAGTAAGGATCTTGTTGATGTGTTGTGAGATTGTTAACCATTGTCATAGGGCAACATTAGTAGTAACTGTTAAATGAGAAACTATTTTGTTCTGAAAGCCTTCATCTTAAGTGAGAATAACAGCACAACTGGAAGAGTGTAGTCAATGTCACTGAACTTCGTATGAAGAAATTTTTGAAACGGTGTATCTTTGGCTATGTGTATTTTCACCAAAAAAAAAAAGGGTTGAGAAGTTAGAGGGTTAATATGTTGTGGGGTTGTTAACCAATGTCATAAAACAACATGTGTACTACTGTTTCATAAGAAACTATTTGTTATGTAAGCCTTCACCTGAAATACAATAGAAAATTAAAAAATAAATAAACCAAAAAAAAAAAAAAAGACAAGACTTACTGCCCTTACAGAGACTGGAGAAGCCCCGAGAGTACATCCCCCAGATACTCTTTTAGCTCAGTAATGAAGTCACTCCCAAGGTTCACCCTTCAGCCAAAGATTAGACAGGCCCATAAAACAAAACAAGACTAATGGGGCACAACAGCCCAGGGACAACGACTAGAATGTAGGAGGGGACAGGAAAGCTGGTAATAGGGAACCCAAGGTGGAGAAGGGAGAGTGATAACATGTCGTGGGGTTGTTAACCAATGTCATAAAACAATATGTGTACTAACTGTTTAATGGGAAACTGTTTTTTCTGTAAACCTTCATCTAAAGTACTATTAAAAAAAAAAAAAAAAAAAGAAAAGCCTAAGTGATAATAACAATGCTCTGTGTAGAATTGTGGAGCTCTGGTGGTGCAGTGGTTAAGAGCTCAGCTGCTAACCAAATCCACCAGCCGCTCCTTGGAAACCCTATGGGGCAGTTCTACTCTGTCCTGTAGGTTAAATACGAGTCAGAATTGACTCAATGGCAGTGAGTTTGGTTTTGGTTTTTTTAAGTTGGTTAACACATCTTTACCAAGTTGTTAAGTTGTAACAAGCCTTAAAAGAGACACAAGGGGGAAACTGAGTGGGCTAAGAATCACAGAATTTAAAATGAAAATTGTCCTCTGGAATAGCCCTCTGCATTCCAGCAGGCAAGGAATTGTGTTAGGAACTCTGCTTAAACCAAGAGTTTAAGTGCCTGATCTAGAATGATAGCTCTGTTTTGTGGTCATGGAGGCTAGAACCTAAGTCTGCTTTCTTAATTGCTAGTTCAGCATCCATAAGGTCGCAGATCTCATAAGTCTCCTTCATTCCCCTCTGAAGATTTCTGTAGCTGTGCCCTAATTTCAGCTACCATCAGTTAAGTTTAGCAGGGACAATTTACTTTGAAAACAAGAAAAAAGCTAATGTCTTAGTTTCTAAGGGGTGCCATGACAAAATACCACAAAGTGGATGGCTTTAAAGAACTGAAATTAATTTTCTCCCGGTCTTGGAAGACAAATGTCCAAATCAGTGTACCTACTATATTGATTCCTTCTAAAGAGTTTGAGAGGGAAATTATCATGTCTCTCTCCCAGTTTCTGATAACTGCCGACAGTCCTTACTGTTCCTTTGTTAGTTGTATATACATCTGCTTCTGTGGTCAAGTGGCATCTGTCCTCCCCCTGTGTGTGACCCTGTTTTGGTGTCTGTTCTGCCCTTTTAACAACTACCACTCAAATGAAATTAGGATTAGGACCCACCCTACTCCACTCTGGTGTGATTGAACTGATAACACCTGTGAAGACGGACTACTTACACATTCACAGGTACAAGGGTTAGGACTTCAACATACCTTTTGCAAGGCAGGAGGCACAATTCAATCCATAATAAAACCCTTGGATTCAGTGATCCTTTTAAGACCATACGGCCGTCAGGATGGCACTCCCTATGTTTTGGTCAATGGCTTCCTTGTGACAATGATTGTGTTGCTTTTTCATTTTTAATAAATATCCTGGAATCATAGAAATTTTAGGTATGCAGAATCCTTTTGTTTTGTTTATCTTTTGTCTTCATTTTAGAAATACGCATACTGACAGCCAGCCAGGTTAACTGAGTTTCCCCTGATTACACGGCTCCTTTATTGGTGACTGAGCCAAAGCTGGAACTCTTAATTTTTTTTTTAATTGTGCTTTAGATATGTATTTTTTATTGTATTTTAGATGAAGGTTTACAGAACAAACTAGCTTTTCATTAAACAATTAGTACACATCTTGTTTTTTGACATTGGTTACCAACCCACGACATGTCAACACTCCCCTTCTCGACCTTGGGTCCCCTATTACCGGCTTTCCTGTCTCCTCCTGCCTTCTAGTCCTTGCCCCTGGCCTGGTGTGCCCCTTCAGTCTCATTTAGGGCCTGTCTAATCTT
This sequence comes from Dugong dugon, assembly GCA_030035585.1. Classification (NCBI taxonomy): domain Eukaryota; kingdom Metazoa; phylum Chordata; class Mammalia; order Sirenia; family Dugongidae; genus Dugong; species Dugong dugon. Next base: position 9,732,289 of record CM057480.1, on the reverse strand, counting down.
TGGCTGAAGGGTGAATCTCAGGAGTGATTTCATTACTGAGCTAAAGGAGTGTTTGGGGGCCATGCTCTCAGAGTTTCTCCAGTGTCTGTCAGGCCAGTAAGTCTGATCTTTTTTTGTGAGTTAGAATTTTGTTCCACATTTTTCTCCAGCTCTGTCCAGGACCCTCTATTGTGATCCCTGTCAGAAAGTCGGTGTACTAGACTCGGTCTGGTGGAGGCCGTGGTAGCTGTGGTCCTTTAGTCCTTTGGACTAATCTTTCTCTTGTGTCTTTAGTTTTCTTCATTCTCCCTTGCTCCCAAAGGGGTGAGACCAGTGGTGGAGCTCTTAATTCTTGACTTGCATCAGAGGCTTTCCCTCAATTCCACGCTGTGTGACATCTATAAGAGTAACCTGGGTACGTTTATTAGAACTGAAGCACAGGTGAAATATTATTTGAGTATGATACTGCATCTGGTGTACATAGCAGGAACAAAATACGTTGTTGCCTCAGAAAAATAAGGAATGAATCCAAACAGCCCATTCACTAAGTAACCTATAGAACTGACAGTTGGCAAGATGGCAGGCTGAAAGAAATCGTCCAAAAAGGTGATATGGAAAGGCGTAAGGAAATGGAACACTCAGAATGAATCCCTGTTGAATCTTTTATGTTGTAGTAAATGTTTTCCCTTATGGTAGCTTCACAGCATCCAGCAGCTCTGAATCATTTCTCTCCTTTCCCCTTGCTCTTACCCTTGACTTCCCAAGGGCACCTCTGTTTACAATTTTTTGCTTCACCAAAAAGATACTTGACTTTTTTTCATAGGATGTAATGGAGGAGCAATATAACACAGAACTGTTCAGCTCCCAACCTGAATCTATTAGCAACACTCTCTTGGAAGTCACTTTCCAGCTGCATGAAATTTCACGGGTCTCATACCCCAAAGCGTCCTGACTTGCTGCAATCAACTCTCCCTTTAAAAACTCTTTCTCTCCTTCTCTAGCGTAAGCCTTCAGCTCTACCTGTTTGGTTTTTGTTGTTTTGCATTTTTTGTTTTGTTTTGACATAAACAAACCGCTTGAAAATATTTGGTCAAACCACTTACATATGCTGCTGGGTCAATATGCACACCTTACTTTCCTGAAAGGAGTTAGCGCTAAGTAACTCAGAACAAATTAAATAATGTGTCAGGTACATTGTCTTCTGTTACCTTTTTTTTTCCCCCCAGAATCCAAGTGGTATGGGAGGACAGGACATACATCTTTTCTTCAAGTGGATTACCGACATTGTCCCCAATGTGACCAAAAAAATACCAAACCCTTTGCTGTCAAGTAGATTCCAACTCATAGCGACTCTATAGAACAGAGTAGAGCTGCCCCATAGAGTTTCCAAGGAGTATCTGGTGGATTCGAACTACCAACCTTTTGGTTAGCAGCCATGGCACTTAACCATTGTGCCACAAGGGTTTCCCCAGCATGACCTGGTTCCTTAAATAAAAATGTGTACTTACAAAATTATATAACATTAAAAGCATTAATGTTATAAATTTCACATTTCTCTAGACAAGCCTTAAAAAGAACAGTCTCTGGCAGATCACAGAGTAACAAAGGTAACAGATGTTGGATTGGAAACTGCAGTCTGGAGAAGGAAAATGACTTTGTGAAAAAGTAGTTGTGTTGCTCCCCCCACACCACCCCCATATGTGTTTTTAATGGCCTTAGCAAAGCAGAATGGAAATATTTGCATTCTCTGCAATCAATTTACACGCTTAAACATTTGTTTTTCCTTCCACCCTAAACATAGCTGCCTGTTCAGTAATAACCCGTATAATGGGAAGAAGGGTCAAGAGATGGTCTGTGTCTTTGGCATTCAGCCTGCGATTGGCAAGAAAATGCCACACAGTCTACAGTGCTAACTTGGAGCTTCTTGTCTTACTTAGTGATGTACAACTTGACGAACGTCCTGCTAAGATAAAATAGATACGTGTCCCATCTCTCTGTTGCAGTCTCTTCTCTCTCTGCCATCTGACTTAACTCTTCCATCTCACTTCTCCAGAACTACCACCAAAACACTCTTTGTTTTTCTCTTCAATATATTTTGGAGTATTTTGAAAATAGCCAAAGCAGAGGAGGGCTGAAAACAGTGGGGAGATGAAAAGAAACGGCTTTTATCCTCCACTGTGCACGTTGCAACTTTGATTTTCTTTTCCTCTTTTTCAATATCATCGTTTGCTTACAGTTGACATGAAGAAACCTTGCAGATTGGCAAAGCAGTTGTGATTCCGCCATTTACAACAGATTCTATAAAAATGCCACCACTTCGCCTTTTGTAATATCAGACATTAAGAAGGAATGCAGAGTGGTCTCCAAAGGACTCGTAGCTGAGGACAGACTAGAAAAGGAGCAGCAGGAAGAGCATGCCTCTGCTAAGGGGATTTGTCTATTTATCCTACATACCAAGCTCATTTCTTATGCTCAGATTTTCTGGTGTACCTGGTTAGAACATGCAGAATTGAGATGGGGCTTCCTGTCCTCTAAGGGCCCCTGGTGGCGCCATGGGTAGGTGTTCAGCTGCTAACCGAAAGGTCCGAAGTTCAAACCCACGAGCCGCTCTGTGAGAGAAGACCTGGCAATCTACACCCATAAAAATTTTAGCCTGGGAAGCCCTATGGGGCAGTTCTACTGTGCCCTACAGGGTCGCTATGAGTCGGAATCGACTCGACGGCGCAGAACAGCAGCCCAATAACAACCTTTTCTTCTATCCCTCATGTTACTTCGGTCAAGGAGATTAATCACCCCCCAAATTGCCTTTTTCTGGAGTTGCTTATGAAACTCTTATTTCAGTTGAATAGAAATCTGCCCTGTTAGCCTGTTGTGTTATTGCTTTGGGCTACATTTATATATGCATTACACAGCACGAACCATTTTGGCAGATGAATCTCTTTTTCTTCACATGTTTTTTTTTCTCTTGGCGCATTTTTGAGCAGGTTTGCTGGGAACAACTTGAAAAGGATTGTTTTTCTGTGTTAAAAATGTTAAGCAATTTGACTAGATACAGTTGTGTGCATGAAACTAAAGCTAAGGGTTAATTTATGAATGGGACATTTTAGCTCTTCCATAGAAAAACTTTGTTCTGGTGCAGATATCACACAAGCAACCCTTTTATACCGTCTTCAGCTTTTCTGTGATCATCTGCTATGCTTGTAACCCAGACGCTTATCTCACAAATAAACTCAAGTCGATCTTGATGGTAGTGAAGAAGCAAAAGAGCCTGTTACTAGCACTGGAAAAAAAAAATTCAAAACATAAATCTTTATGATTGTGGTCATTAGACCACTTTGTTCATAAAGCTTTGACAAAGTATAATACAGAAAGTGGGTGTGTATGTAACAGACAGATACAGGCCCTGAAAGCCCCCTGGAGATTTTCTGTTGATGAGCATTTTGGTCCTTAACTGAAAATCACGGCTTTCAGAATCAAAAGACGTGATTTTCTCTTTCTGGTGAGTGCATCCAATACAGAAGCAACTTGTTTGACTCACAAATTGCAGTTCAGACCCTTTTCACAAGTGCATTCATTTTCAGCAATGTTTGCAGTACCACTTGATCTTAAACACCTAACCAAAAGCGGAGGCACTGCGAGCTAGCGTATTATTACCTCACCAAGCATAGCCAGCGAGAATTACATTGACCTTCAGCTTCAGATTTCTCTGTCCTTCCTTAAAGAAGGGATATACAGAGTGCTAAGTTGATTTATGTTAAGTTGAAGCTATTTCAGTAAAGCAATGACCTTGTACCAATGAATGTTTAAGTATCTAGTTCTTCAGGGATCTGTGGGAAAAAAAATACTGTTCTTAAAATAACACAGATCTTCTGTGAAAGCTTTTGACTGCCTGAGAATTTACTCAAAGTGGATTTTAAACAACCTTCATATACAAAGGAACTAAAACACGCCTACTATATGCTTTTACTTTAACTTTAAACTTACAGGTCAAACGGTGTCAAAGATGAATGAAAATGGAAGAACTGGAGAGCAGGTTACGTTAGTTTGCTCATAATATGCTGATCAAATCCTTTTTATGAGGACTTAGTAGGAGTTATGGACGTGGATTCCAGACCCACTTTTTTGTTTTTATTCTTAAAGTAAACTTAATCAATGTCCCTCATGGTGGGACCTTTCTGTACCTCTGTTTTCTTGGTTACAAAACAAAAGTGGAGGAAAACTTGATAGTGCAAAGTCTTTTCAAGCTCTAAATATTCTGGATTTGTATCTTAAAAAAAAAATTGTAAATTATCCATGATTCAAGATGTGCATACGATCAGACATCTAAAATAGAAAATTTTAAACTGTAGAAAGGGAGTATAAAATAAATGTATGAAATATACAGACTCATATGATTATGATTACAAAGATGGCCCAAGACCGGACAATGATTTGTTCTGTTGTACACTGGGTCCCCATGAGTCCTGGCTGACTTAATGAGATGTAACAACAACAGGTTCATACAGCTACTGTAATTAAGTATTATAATTACCCCCAACAAACTTGACATAGAAGATAAAGTAAATATTTCAAAATCTCACAAATACTTTTACTTAGAAAAAACAGAAACTTTTAGTAAATCTTTTAGAGGTGTTATTTCCCTTCAAAATTCTGTATAAGATTCTGATTTACCAAAGGCTGTTGGATTGATTTTTCCTCTTGTTTTTTCTGGGGGGTAAGTTGATATGGAATTTGCTAGGAACATCAATACCTTTTTGATTCATCCTAAATCCGTCAGAGTAAACGGTCACCTTAAAAATTAATAAAATGGAGGGAATTGGTAGGATGGGATGGAATATTTCATAAATAACAAAAGTTATCCAAAATCAGCTTTGATTTTGTTGTTAAGGAGTTTCAGGACTGAATATGCTGATACCACGTAAAGCCAAATAGTCAGGAATTCCATATTTTAGGCCCAGTGCTACCTACTGCTTCCCTGGGAACTCATTCTAATTAATGGTCAATGCATGCAGTATAGCATTCCATTTCCCATCCTCCTGCCTTGGTCATCTGAGTAAACACTAAAGACTTGAGGTCTTTGGTGACTGTGAAGTAGTGGGTCCAGGGATAGATTGAAAATGAGGAGAGACACAATCCTATGGAGTGATAGGTAATAGAGCACAGATGACATGGTAAGCGGACAGGTAGCCTTGCCTGCATTAAATCCAGGCTGTCTCCCAAACATACTACTTCATATCCATCCTTCTATTTATTCTCACTGGAGGGGTGGTAGTTTTCATGCTCTGTACTGTGGCTTACCGATTATTGCCCCTTCTTCTGTTCGTAAGCCCCCTGCTATCACACAAGCTGTCAAAGGCACCCTCTCCACCTATCATCTGCTGGCCTCCAGATAATCCCCTCAGTCACTGAGGACTTTTGGCAAATTGGTAAGTTTCTGTCTCTAATACAAGTCCTAACATCATCTTAGGTGTCTTCAGTAACCATTTACTCTATTGAACCATCCTGAATTGAACTGGTTTGTTGACTGCCCCACACCTGGGCCTCTCAGCAACTTGACCTCATTAGTTTCAATAACTTCCTCTTCAGTTTCACCTCAGTCACTCACTCCCAGAGTCACATGAGGGACTATGCCAACCACATGAGATTGCTTTTTATTCAGAATCATGAAATCAACATCTTACTCTTTCCCCATAGCCTCCTACGTTCCAGCTTGGTTTTTTAACTAATACTCTTTCTCCAACCTTCAGTCTATTGACCCCGCTTTCGTAGTCCTGTCCACCAGCTCCGATTTGTCATTCTTTATGGTACCCTATGTGATTAAACCCCAACCTGGGATGAGCCCAACTGCCTTCTTTCTTAGTGTCTCCTTCCGTGTAAACAATGGATAAAAAAAATCAAAAGAGATTAGTATCACTATAATCACCAACCTCAGCTAGTTCTCTGGAATTCCTCTAAAGTCCTACTGTTTTCAAAGAGAAAGAGAGAAATGACTTGTAATACATTTTTGTCTGATGCAAATTCTTTCGTTTACACCAAACTATGGCCAGACAGCAAATCTATGGAACTCTAATAATAAGTTTACATATAAGACCATGGGCTAGCTTTTTTTACCTCAGTAAGTCAACTGGTGTTTGTCCTCCCACTACCTCTAGATAATGGTGACCTTGCCATTGAGTGAGTGCAGAAGCAAAAGAAATGACCTTTCAAGTCTAATCTTTGGTTTGCTATCTAATTCTTGAACCGTGCTACAGTCAAGTGATGGCATTGATTACATTGGAAGCTTGGGCCAATCACTGTTAATACCTGGACACTATAATGATAGTTGAACACCAGTGTCTCTCTTCTAAAATGATAGTGATTATGAGTCTGTTGGATAGACAGCTATTCTAGTGAGCATAAAATGCAGTAATGTTTGTGTCAACTCTTTTTAACATCATTGCTCATTAATATTTCTGAAGTCCTTATGGTTACAGGGGTTTCAGTATGGATTGTATGAGTTATGTCTCGAGTATTCACATATAATTTCCCTGCTTTTCTTCTTCACACTCTAATTGTACTTGGTATACACTTGGAACATTTACCTCTGATTTCTATCTTACTCAGTAAAGCTTGTCAATCTTCCCAAGCTTTAGCCCTGTCTCTGCCTTATATCAATTATGAGTCAGTTTAAGAATCAAAGCTAGATGAAATGTTCTATCCCACCCTCAGGTTTGATATGAGCTAATTATGCATTTAATAAACCCCTTCTTCCAAGAAAGAAAGTAAAATTGCTAGGATGAATATTTCTCCTTCAATATTTTATGAGGTCAAGATAGACTCATTATTTTATTAGTTGGTCATCAGTATTGTTCCTGGAATTTTCGTAACAATGCAATGAACATTAGGTGTCAAGGAAGGGCAAAATGTGAAACACCAAAGCCAGGTAATAGTGATTTTAGACGCCAAAGATCAAAGTAACCTTCCTGTGAACCTTGCTGAGGAATGTGATGTGATTGGTTGGTTTTGTGTGCCAATAGTCATATGTTCCTATTGGCTATATTTGGTGAACCATTTTCTTTTACTTGATATCTTCCTGCATTCCTTCATATTATCAGAAGTCTTTTAAGTTATAAGCATAGGAAAATATTACAGAGCTTCAATGGAGGCACTGTTTCCCACAGATTTTCCTGTGATGTATGAAATGTGCAAAATTATCATATTCTAAGCTAATGTCAGGAGCCCTAGTGGCGCAGTGGTTAAGCGCTCAGCTGCTACCTGAAAGGTCGGCGATTTGAACCTACCAGCCACTCTCTGGGAGAAAGATGTGGCAATCTGCTTCCATAAAGATTACAGCCTTGGCAAGCCTATGGGGCAGTTCTACTCTGTCCTGTAGTATTGCTATGAGTTGGAATCAACTCAATGGCAACAGGTTTGGTTTGGTTTGGAAGCTAATGTCACAGAGTAGGTTTTCGATAACCCTTAGTGAGACGACGTTTCCCCATCCTGGCTTCCAAGAAGCGCTCTGGCTGTATTTCTTCCAAGACAGACTTGATCGTTCTTCTGGCAGTCCATAGTATATTTAGTATTCTTTGCCAACACCATAATTCAGAGACATCAGTTCTTCTTCAGTCTTCCTTATTCATTGTCCCTTCTGAATACTTGCATAGTAAATAGCCCATTAAAAAAAAATAGAACTAATAGTTTCTACTGCAAGTAGAATATCGATTATTCATTGATAACACTTTGATTGTGGCTAGACTACTTGAGTCTTAAGTAATGATATTTTCTTCAATATTATATTGATTTTGGCCCTCCTTAAATAGGACGTTTCAAACAAATGGAAAACTTTAAAAGAAGTTAAGTAATAATGGTAAGAACAATATTATATTACATTGTGAATTTCCCACTTACTTTCTAATAGCGTGTTTTCATTTATCTTACGCCATAAACCCATTTTTTTTCAATCTAAAAGATTTTGCTTCACCTTGGTTTTGGAGGATTTTAATTGCTAGATATTTGCTGAATTTGGTATGGTCAATTATTCTTTAGTTCAAACTAACAATTGAGTCATCTTAGTTTTATGCGGTAATTAAATCAGTTGACCAGAATGACCAAATACATGTACCCATAGTGTCAGGTTTATATTTCTATTGTCAACTAGAGTTTCTTTGTTGATAAAGCAAATTAAAAAAAAAAAAAAACAGGCTCATAAATTCTGCAGTATCGAGTCCCATTAGGTATCTCTCAGAATGTAGGTATAATCCAGAAGAGAAGAGTATTTGAAATTCACTAGTTTACGTTAACAAACATTCTTATAATGGCTGCCTGGGAGACAGCTTTTAGTGGAATTATCTTTTGTGAGTGTTGCTCATTAAGGCATGAGATCCTACTAAAGTGAATAATTCGTCTTCATTCCTGAACTACGATGTCAAACATAATGAGTGGATCTGTCAATGCCTCCTTCCAGGTAGCCCAAGTCCTTCATCTGTAGCCATTAATTCGGTGATAGCCAATAATCATTCTAACTGGCTTCTGGCGCTGGAATGTATAGATGGCTTTCGTCCTGTTTGGTGCACGTTGCACTTTTAAATACCTGAGCAGTTTCTGTTACTCCCCCAAAAAATTTCCTGACAGTGATGACATTTGGCCTTATCATTTATTCTCTCAGTTACAAGGCCTCCCTGCAATGGTCCCCATAGTCAGGAAAGCTATTGTCTTAGAGCCACCTACCAACATCTGCTGCCAATATTTTGCTTGAAGTGTCCTAACTTCTTTTAAAAAAATAAGGCCCCCTCATTTATGCTTTTAGATTACTTTCCTGCAAAGAATGTCATAATGTTATGAAGCTTTAGGGGGGTTGTTGTTGTTAGGTGTGCTTGAGTCAGTTTCAACTCATAGTGACCCTATGTACAACAGAAAGAAACACTGCCCAGTCCTGCGACATCTTCACAATGGGCTATGTTTCAGCCCATTGTTGCAGCCACTGTGTCAATCCATCTCATCGAGGATCTCTTTTTCGCTGACCCACTACCTTACCAAGCACCATGTCCTTCTCCAAGGACTGGTCCCTCCTAATAGCATGACCAAAGTATGTGAGACGAAGTTTCCTCATCCTTGCTTCCAAGAAGCACTCTGGCTGTATTTCTTCCAAGACAAACTTGATCGTTCTTCTGCCAGTCCATAGTATATTCAGTAGTCTTCGCCAACACCATAATTCAAAGACCTCAATTCTTCTTCGGTCTTCCTTGTTCGTTGTCCAGCTTTCTCACGCATATGGGGCGATTGAAAACACCATGGCTTGGGTCGGGTGCACCTTAGTCATCAAAGTGACATCTTTGCTTTTTCACACTGTAAAAGAGATCTTTTGCACCAGATTTGCCCAATGCAATGTGTCTTTTGATCTCTTGAGTGCTGCTTCAGTGGGCATTAATTGCAGATCCAAGTAAAATGAAATCCTTGAAAAGTTCAACATTTTCTCTGTTTATCATGATGTTGCTTATTGGTCCAGTTGTGAGGATTTTTGTTTTCTTTATGTTGAGGTGTAATCCACACTAAAGGCTGTGGTCTTTGATCTTCATCGGTAAGTGCTTCAAGTCCTCTTCGTTTTCAGCAAGCAGTCTTGTGTTGTCTACATATTGAAGGTTGTTAATAAGTCTTCCTCCAATCCTGATGCCACATTCTTCTTCATATAGTCCAGTTTCTCAGATTATTTGCTCAGAATAAAGATTGAATAAGTACGGTGAAAGGATACAACACTGACACACACCTTTCCTGATTTTAAACCATACAGTATCCCTTTGTTCTGTTTGAACAACTGCCTCTTGGTCTATGTACAGGTTCCTCATCAGCACAAGTTAGTGTTCAGGAATTCCCATTCTTTGCAATGTTATTCATAATTTGTTATGATCCACACAGTTGAATGCCTTTGCATAGCCAATAAAACACAGGTAAACATCTTTTTGACATTCTCTGCTTTCAGCCAAGATCCATCTGACGTCAAAAATGGTATCCCTCTTTTCACATCCTCTTCTGAATGCAGCTTGAATTTCTGGCTGGTCCTGCTTGATGTACAGCTGCAACCATTTTTTAATTATCTTCAGCAAAATTTTACTTCCATGTGATATATTTTTTATTTTTATATTTTAGATGAAGGTTTACAGAACAAACTAGCTGCTCATTAAACAATTAGTACACATATTGTTTTTCGACATTGGTTACCAACCTCACAACATGTCAGCACTCTCCCTTCTCAACCTTGGGTTCCCTATTACCAGCTTTCCTGTCTCCTCCTGCCTTCTAGTCCTTGCCCTGGCCTGGTGTACCCCTTCAGTCTCTTTGTGTTTTATGGGCCCATCTAATCTTTGGCTGAAGGGAGAACCTCAGGAGTGATTTCATGACTGAGCTCAAAGAGTGTCAGGGAGCCATATTCTTGGGGTTTCTGCAGTCTCTGTTAGGCTGGTAAGTCTGGTCTTTTTTTGTGAGTTAGAATTTTGTTCTACATTTTTCTCCAGCTCTGTCTGGGATTCTCTATTGTGATCCCTGTCAGAACAGTCAGCGGTTGTAGCCAGACACCATCTAGATGTGCTGGACTCAGTCTGGTGGAAGCTGTGGTAGTTGTGCTCCATTTAGTCCTTTGAACTAATCTTTCCTTTGTATCTTTGGTTTTCTTCATTCTCCCTTGCTCCAGATGGGTTGAGAGCATTGGCCACTCACAAGCTTTTAAGACCCCAGATGCTACTCATCAAAGTAGAATGTAGAATATTTTCTTTATAAACTGTATTATGCCAATTGAGCTAGATGTTCCCTGAAACCATGGTCCTCACAGTCCTCAGCCCAGTAATATGGATGGTCCCTCAGGGAGTTTGGATGTGTCTGTGTAGCATCCATGACCTTGCTTTGGGCAAGTTGTGCTGGCTTCCCAAGCACTGTGTACTGTCTTACCCTTCACCAAAGTTATCACTTATCTACTTTCTATTTAGTGTTTTTCCATCCCCACCCCTCCCCTCCCTCTTAACCATCAAAGATTGTTTCTTTTTGTGTGTAAACCTTTTCATGAGTTTTTATAGTAGTGGTCTCGTACAATATTTGTCGTTTTCTGATTGACTTATTTCACTCAGCATAATGCCCTCCGGATTCATCCGTGTTGTGAGATGATTCACAGATTCATCATTGTTCTTTATCATTGCATAGTATTCCATTGTGTATATACCATAGTTTGTTTATCCATTCATCTGCTGATGGGCATCTAGGTTGTTTCCATCTTTTTGCTATTGTGAACAATGCTGCAATGAACATAGGTGTGCATATGTCTTTTTGTGCGATGGCTCTTATTTCTCTAGGGTATTTTCCTAGGCGTGGGATTGCTAGATTGTGTGGTATTTCTATTTCTAGGTTTCTAAGGAAGCACCATATCATTTTCCAAAATGGTTGTACCATTTTGCATACTCACCAGCAGCGCATAAGAGTTCCAATCTCCCTGTAGCCTCTCCAACATTTGTTGTTTTCTGTTTTTTTGATTCATGCCAGTAATGCTGGGGTGAGATGGTATCTCATTGTGGTTTTGATTTGTTGCATGTGGTATTAATGATATTGTTTGATAATTTCTGCATTCAGTTGGATTACCTTTCCTTGTAATGGGCACAAATATGGATCTCTTTTTGTCGGTTGGCCAGGTAGCTGTATTCCAAATTTCTTGGTGTAGGCAAGTGAGCACCTCCAGCTCTGTAATCATTTGTTGAAACGTCTCAGTTGATATCCTGTCAGTTCCTGGAGCCTTGTTTTTCACCAGTGTCTTCAGTGCAGCTTGGACTTTTTGCCTTTGGTACTTCAGTACTGCTACATCCTGAAATGGTTGAACTTCAACCAATTCTTTTTGGTACATTGATTCTGTGTGTTCTTTCATCTTCTTTTGATGCTTCCTGTGTCATTCAATATTTTGCCCATACAATCCTTCAAAATTGCAACCTGAGGTTTGAATTTTTTCTTCAGTTCTTTCAGCTTGAGAAATCCTGAGCGTGTTCTTCCCTTTTGGTTTTCTAACTCCAGGTCTTTGCACATGTCGTTATAATACTTTAGTTTGTCTTCTTGAGCTGCCTTTTGAAATCTTCTGTTCAGCTCTTTTACTTCATTGTTTCTTCCATTCGCTTTAGCTACTCTATATTTAAGAGTAAGTTTCAGAGTCTCTTCTGACATCCATTGTGGTCTTTTCTTTCTTTCCTGTCTTTTATAATGACCTTTGGCTTTCTTCATGTATGATATCCTTGATGTCATCCCACTTTCGTCTTGTCTTCAGTCATTAGTGCTCAGTGTGTCAAATATGTTCTTGAGATGGTATCTAAATTCAGGTGGGATGTACTCAAGGTCGTATTTTGGTTCTCTTGGACTTGTGTTAAGTTTCTTCAGCTTCAGCTTGAACTTGCATATGAGCAATTGATGGTCTGTTCCAGTCGGCCCCTGGCCTTGTTCTGACTGATGATATTGAGCTTCTCCGTTGTCTTTTTCCAAAGATGTAGTTGATTTGACTCCTGTGTTTTCCATCCAGTGTGGTCCAGGTGTATAGTTGCCATTTATGTTGTTGAATAAAGGTATTTGCAATGGATAAATCATTGGTCTTGCAAAATTCTATCATGAGATCTCCAGTGTCATTTCTGTCACCAAGGCCATATTTTCCAACTGCCAATCCTTCTTTGTTTCTAACTTTCTCATTCCAATCCCCAGTAATTAGCAATGTATCTTGATTGTGTGTTTGATCAATTTCAGACTGCAGAAGTTGGTAAAAATCCTCAATTTCCTCATCTTTGGCATTAGTGATTGCTGTGTAAACTTGAATAATAGTCATTAACTGGTCTTCCTTGTAGGTGTATTGATATTATCTTATCACTGACAGCATTGCACTTCAGGATGGATCTTGAAATGTTCTTTTTGATGACGAATACGACACCATTCCTCTTCAGTTTGTCATTCCCACCATAGTGGACCATATGGTTATCTGATTCAAAATGGCCAGTACCAGTCCATTTCAGCTCACTAAAGCCTAGGATATTGATCTTTATGTATTTCATTTTTTATGACTTTCAGTTTTCCTAGATTCATAATTTGTACATTCCACATTCCGATTATTAATGGATGTTTACAGTTGTTTCTTCTTATTTTGAATTGTGCCACATCAGCAGATGAAGGTCCTGAAAGGTTGACTCTATCCACATCATTAAGGTTGACTCTACTTCGAGCTGGTAGCTTTTCCCCAGTCATGTTTTGAGTGCCTTCCAACCTGAGGGGTTCATCTTCTGACACTGTATCAGATAATGTTCTGCTGCTATTCATAAGTTTTCCACTGGCCAAGTTTTTCAGAAGTAGACTACCAGGTTCTTCTTCCTAGTCTGTCTTTAGCCTGAAAGGTCCACTGAAACCTGTCCACCATTGGTGACCCTGCTGGTTTTTGAAATACCAGTGGCATAGCTTCCAGCATAACAGCAACATTCATGCCACCAGAGTAGGACAAAGTGACAGATGCATGGTAGTTTATAGGGGTGCTCTTCTCAAAATTTTTAAAGATATAATTGAGATAACATTGAAAATGTGTATAAAATGTTACCTAAAAAGCAAGTAATAGAAATTAACACATTTTTATTTCATAAATCATTTAAATATAATAAAAAATACTCAGAGGAAATATAGCTAAATATAATAATCATTTATCTCAGCAGATGAGTTATAGTTTTTTTATTTGTGTGTTTTTACAAATATTATAAAATAATTATTAATTTTAAAAATGTTTAAAAAGTTAAAATCATGATTATATGGATAATCATTAATATGAAGGAAAATACTACAAAAAAGAATATCTTTTCAAGGATTTTTGCTGTATGATCTTACTGTAGGTTTTTCTCTATGATATTCATCCTAGTTACTTTTCACATTTCAATATACTTTGAAAAAAATGCAGGAAGACTTTTAATCCTTTCTAGCTTCCATTCTTTTCTTCCTTTTCCTTTATTTATATCCTTCTTCCTTTCTCTTCTTCTTACATCTCTGCATTTTTAATATGTAGCTGTAAGGAAAAGAAGAAGATATTGGTGATCTCTACTGGGGGACAATTCATTGGCCTAGGCCAGTGTTTCCCAGACTTTTTGTGTCAGGACCCCGTAACACTCTTAAATATTATCAGACTCCACAAAACTTTTGTTTATATTGGGTATGTGTATCAACACTCACCATACTTGATATTAAAACTGTCAGTTTAAAAATATTCATTAATTAAAATAATAAACCATTTAATATTAATAAAAATAACATTTTATTAAAATAACTATGTCTTCCAAACACACACATAATTAGTTGGAAGGATGAAATTGTTCTATGTATTTGCAAATCAGTTTAATGTTTGGCTTAATATAACACAACTTGATTCTCCTATCTATTTCTGCATTCAGTATTTTGCGATATCAGACCTCATGTAGCCTCTTAAAAACTCCAGTGTATCTGTAAAGAATGAGATCAAAAAAACAGTGAAGAAAGAACAAAACATATTATTAGTGTTAATATTAAATAAATATTAATAATATTATTTTTTTCCTTACAAGCAAGATTTCAGTGAATATCCTTTTTAAGACATATTTGTTCACATACATGGATATATCTAAAGGTTAGATATTTAAAAGTGAAGTACAGGGTTAAGGTATGCATATTTTAAAGCGTAGTGTGTTGCCCCCCCCCCCCAAAAAAAAAAATTGTAAATGTTTAATTCAACCAAAACAATATAAGCTGCTATTTCCCAGCTCTTGAAATACTGGGCAAGAATAAATTTTGAATTTCTGTAGATCTAATAGTTTTAAAATGTTATATTTTAGTTTTCATTAGGATTTCACTCTTTAAAAGTGAGTTTGAGCATCTTTTCATGTATTTATCATTCAGTTATATATCTAATTCTTTGTTGATTTTTCTATTGAGTTGTTCATTTTTACATATTGATTTGTCAGAGCTCTCTGCATATTGACTTAATTAACCCTTAATTTGTTGCAAGTCCCACAAATGTTTTTCCCATTCAGTACAGTCACTATTTTTTATAGACCTTCCTCAGTTTGGTTATTTAGAATTTCAGTACTGTCCAAATTCCACAGACTGTTCCCCTACCCCCATGGTTTTTATTAGTTTGGGAGTATCTAGTACTGACATTAATTAAACACCCATTTCTCTGCCCCCATTTAGTGGAAACTCCCAATATAATGCATTTAGATATCAAAATCTTTTGAGACTACTCTAGTTTTGAAAAATGCATCAGGAAATGATGGTTTCTATAATTGGAGCAATGCATCAAAATAGATGAATTCCAAAATGTTAATAATTTCTGAAGTTGTCATGAGGAAAAATCTGCTCTACTCTCTAATAAGTGTTTCTACTTTCTTGCTAGGAAGAAGAAACATAGTCTGAAATACAAGTTTAATTTTTCCCTAGGCATAAAAGAGAAGACTTCAGTAATTACTTGTCTTTTTTACCCAACCACTTAGTGTGTTCTTTTCTTGTTTTTCCCAGTGATTGCAAAAAGTACGGATCCCTGTAAGGAGAAAATATTCTCCTCTTAGAATGGCTTTTCTTAGACCTTCAGTTATACTTTTACCTTCAATTCATTCTTTGGTATATTTCACAATTTTTCACAGTAAAAACTACTCCTCACTTAACACTGTTTTGAACACATTATTTTGAATTTTCTTTTTTTTTTCTTTTTGTGCACTCTCCATGCTATGTCATTATTAAATGCATACTGGAAAACAAATCTTTTTAAAAATCTTTTTCTTGCATCTTGAAGGGACTGAATAAACAAAGCTACTTTTAAAAACTTTTCCTTGAAGCTTTGTTCAGAATATGATTATTTGTCAGTATTAACTCTAAACATCAAGATATAGACATGCCATAAGCATTGGAATACGGTGTTGCCAATTTAGGCTCACCTTTTTAAAGTGTGTCGACCAAGTCCAAAATCTTATTTGAGATGACTTAATGGCTCAGTAGATATTTGTTGAATCAATGAATGAATAATAATAATAACTATGTTGAAAAAAACAAACCCATTGCCATCGAGTCAATTCTGACTCACAGCGACCCTATAGGACAGAGTAGAACTGCCCCACAGCATTTCCAAGGCTGCAAATCCTTATGGAAGCAGACTGCCACATCTTTCTCCCGAGGAGCAGGTGTTGGGTTCCAGCCGCTGACTCTTCGGTTAACAGCTGAGCACTTCAACCACTGCACTACCAGGGCTCCGTCCTCATGCCCAGAATCTGTGAATACGATGCCTTACGTGGTAAAAGAGACTTTAAAGATGTGATTAAGATAAGGATCTTGAGAAGAGAAGATTATCCTGGATTTTTTGAATGGACTGGATGTAATCACCAAGGTATTATTAGGAGATGTGACGAAAGCGGTTGGAATGATGGGAGAAAAGGGGCCACAAGCCAAGAAATGCATACGGTTCTAGAAAGTGAAAAAGGCAAGGAAACAGATGCCCTCCTGAAGCCCCCAGCAGGAATGCATCCCTACTGACCCCTTGTTTTTAGAATTCTGACCTCCAGAACTATAAGGGAATAAATTTGAGTTGTTTTAAGTTGATAAGCTTGTGGTAATTTGTTACAGCAACAGTAGGAAACTAATACACTCACTTTACCCCCATTTCTTTCTATCATCCATGCCATTAGATACTGCTTCTAAAACCAAGCATCTATGGTAGTGCTTACCACTTAGGTTGTATAATATATGGAGTTCATGTTTAAGTTCAACACCCTTGCTATAATGAACTAGCTAGCACAGTTTGTGTGATGATTGTTCTATGAGCTTCTATCAGATCAAACGTCTTCCTGTCTTTGTTACATAAATGTAAACAGAGCCAAAGAAAAAATGCTGCACGTTTTCAGAAGCAGCAGGTTGTCCTTGCAGAAGTAAACCCCATCTCTTCTTTGGAAGATACTATTAAATTTGGTTTAAAAGTTAAGAGTACAGGGCCGCGTAGATGAGGAAGACGGGACTCTAGTGTTTTTATTACCAGCATACATTGATCTGAAAACCTTGAAATTACTGGAACTATGTTCACAGGTAAAAACTTATATTTGTTTATTCCAACAGCCATGGAGGTATATTTCTTCCTTTACAATGTATAACCAAGCCCTTTTCTATAATACATAAAGAATTTGTCAAATCCGTGGAGGTTAACTAGGTTTTTTTTTTTTTTTTTTCTTTCTACCTTCATTAATGGAAAAGGAATTGCATCTGCTATTGTTTATATTGCACATGTAGAAGTGTAAGGAACCAAATGTTAAAAGTTGATCTCAATTAGTCTGTTCACAGAAAGTTTAATTTACGCCTCTGAGGGAGAATCTATTGACTAAAACACTTGTCTGCAATCTTCCTTGGCTTCATATTAGAAAAATATATAGTTTTACTTTTTCTGGTTTTGGTAGTAGTTCTGTCTATATCAGGAAGAATGCAAATAGATGTTGTACAGATTCCTGGGTTATATAAATCTTACTTTAGTTGTAAAATAAGTGACCATTTTTGCTGAGATGGGCTGAGAAGGCTCTTTCCAATACTTTCCCTATAATTGGTTCCCACAGGGACCTGCACAGTCCATAATTTCAGTAAAATGGAGACCAACGGGGGAGTTACAAATTAGAAAGCAATTATGACTGGACTGTTCAATAAAATTTCACAATCAGTTATTAGAGTGTTGTATTTAACTTTTGTTAGCACAGAGTACAGAAATGTTGCTATCAACTAACGTGTAATTTGGTCATGTTTCTTGGTAGGATAATAACACTATTAGTTGATGTTTAATCCAGACTTTCTATAGCAGGTTATGCAGCATCAGGCAATATGATTACTATCACCACTGAATAATTTAGAATTATTTCGTCCAAATAAACGAGTCCCATTAATGGGACTGAATATAGTCTTCAGTGGAAGGCTCCGACTCTGGATTCAGATAGCCTGTGTTTCCATTCACCTACTGATCATGTGATTTCGAGCAAGTTATTTAATGTTACTTTGCTGTTGCTGTTAGTTGTCACTGAGTGGATTCCAATTCATGGAACCCCAAGTGTGCAGAGTAGAACTGCTCCATAGGGTTTTGCAGACTGTGACCTTTTGGAAGCAGATCACCAGGCCTGTCTTCCAAGCTGCCTTTGGGTGGCTTTGAACCACTAACCTTTTGGCTAATAGTTGAGTGCTTAACCATTTGTGCCACCCAGGGGCTTAGTGTCTCTAAGATTTATTTATATAATCCTTAAATGGAGGTAATAATGTATCTCACTGAATAGTTTTAGGAATTAAATGAGTTACTGTATCTGAATTGGTCAGAATAGGATATGTCATGTTGTGGTAACTAATTCTCAAATCTCAGTGGCTTAACTCCCAAAAAGAATTATTTCTTCTTCATATTTCAAAGTTATGTTGTTGGGGGCTCGGCTTCACAGTCACTCCAAGAACCATGTTAAAGGAGGGTCTGCCATCCTGTATCTGAACCACCTAGAACACACGGCCTTCAAGGAAATGAAGGCAGGGGGTTAGAGACTGAAGACGCACATCAGTGTTCAAGGCTTTGCTCAGAAGTGCCACGTGTCACTTTTGT
Source organism: Dugong dugon (assembly GCA_030035585.1). Taxonomy (NCBI): domain Eukaryota; kingdom Metazoa; phylum Chordata; class Mammalia; order Sirenia; family Dugongidae; genus Dugong; species Dugong dugon. The sequence continues at coordinate 9,713,715 of CM057480.1, read as the reverse complement.
TAGTTCATCACCCAGTGAGGTTTAGACACAAAGAAAGACATGGAAGCATGGATATTTGATAAGCATGTCTTTGCCACACATCAAAAATGCTTTGCAGGATGGCTGACACAGAGTTAGAATAGCTCAATAAATATCAGTCATCATTTTTATTGCCATCATCATCATCACTGGGATTATTTTAGAGACGGTGCAGTTTATAGTTAAGAATCTGCCACTATTAACTCTATGATGTTTGGCAAGCTTTCAGAACACTTCAGGTCTCCATTTCTTCCATGGTAAACTAGGTTTCACCTCGTCAGATCGTTGTAAGAGCTAAAAGAAATAAAAGGTTGCCATGTTATATACCCTCTTAAAAAGATGGCGATATTTTTTGTTGTTACTGTATATTTTTCCTCAGAATTTTATCTTTCAGTTGATTAAAGCCAACCAAATGACTATATGTGTGTGCTTTTAAACCAATGGTGTGAAGATTTCTAAGTTCATCTTAGCATTTATAAACTAATAAAATGTTGATTTTCCACTTGTTGGCAGATATATACTATTATTAATCATTCAGTCAACAGGTATTTATTAAGTGCCTACTGTGTTCCAGGGGAAACCCTGATGGTGTAGTGGTTAAGAGCTGTGGCTGCTAACCAAAAGGTTGGCAGTTCGAATCCACCAGGCTCTCCTTGAAAACTCTATGGGGCAGTTCTATTCTGTCCTATAGGATCACTGTGAGGTGTTTTTTTTTTTTTTTTTTTTTTTTAGCTATGTTCCAGAGGTTGAGGATAAGTACTAGCTAGTCAAGATAGACAAGGTCTCTACTCTCATGGAGCTTGTATTATGCGGCAGTGAAGAGGGAAAGAGGTATTAAAAGAGCAAAAAAAAATGAACGATGTAATTTCAGATCAAGGAGCCCTGGTGATCCAATATTTAAGCACTTGAATACTAATGAAAAGGTTGGTGGTTTGAACCCACCAGCCTCTTTGCCGGAGAAAAGACTTGACGATCTGCTCCCATAAAGATTTCAGACTAGGGAACTCCATGGGACAGTTCTCCTCTGTCCTACAGGGTCACTATGATTTGGAATCTTCTCAACAGCACACGACAACAACGACAACTTCAGATCATGGTAATTCCTATGAATATACTAAAACAATAATTTGGTAAAAGCTAACGGGGGAATATTATATTTTGGGTGATCAGGGATGGCGTTTCTGAAGAGACAACATTTCAGCTGAGGTCTGAATGACATAAAGATGTTTGGAGGAAAAGCCTTTTTGGCAGGGGAAATTCCAAGTGCAAAGGTCCCAAAGAGGACCTACCTTGACTTGTTCAAGTGTGATTAGAGCTGAGCGAGCAAAAGGCTAAATTGTGAGAAATGAGGCCATGTAGTTAAGTAGGGACTCCTTGTGTCTGAAAAGAGTTTAATTTTTTTTTTTTCTAAATTCGATGAGAAACTGTTGGAGGTAGAGGGATATGACCTGATTCTTGCTTTAGAAAGATCACTCGGAATGTGTGTAGGAAATTGATAATAGGGGCTGTTGCAGAATCTTGGAAAAAGACGGTGGTAGTTTTGAATGAATTAAATGGGTGGGAGATGGAGAGAAGGAAAAAGATTTGGGATGTATTTTGAAGGTAGAGTCAAAAGATAATTAAGAGTGTGGAGGTGCGGCCATCCAAGGCACAGCAATTGGTCACCATTCACCTGGAGCAACAGAGGAAGGAGAGTCAGGAATAGGAGGAGGATATAGAATGTGTGGCCAATTGCCTCCGTGAGCAACTGCTTCCTTTGCCACGAGATCAGAAGTGCTGAATGGTGCCTGGCTACCATTACTGAACATTTAATCAAGTATTCTACAGAGGAATCCTGATCAAAGGGGGGAAAATACAGAATTTCAAATTCTTATTAAAGACTCCAGAATTCTGGAGCCACAAAGACTGGATGAACCCCTGAAACTATTGCTCTGAGTCAATATTTAAACCTTAAACCAAAAATATCCCTTGAAGTCTTCTTAAAACAAAACAATACAAAACAAACAAACAAAAAAAGAAACCCATTGCCATAGAGTCAATTTTGACTCATAGTGACCCTACAGGACAGAGTAGAACTGCCCCCATAGGGTTTCCAAGACTGTAATCATCATGGAAGCAAACTGTCACATCTTTCTCCCACAGATGGTGGGTTCAAATCACTGACCTTTTGCTTAGCCACTGTACCACCAGGGCTCCTTGAACCAAACAATAGTTTGGCTGACTAGTAAAGAATGTCTGCATTGAACATTATGCTATTTTAAGAACTTTCTATATGGGATCAAATTGACAGCAACTCAAGAGATTAGATAGGAACCTTAGAGGCAGTGAGTTTATGTTAATGAGGGAGGAAAAACTCAGAAAAGGAGGGTGAGGACAATTGCACAACTCGAAGATGGTAATCAGTGTCACTGAATTGTACGTGTAGACACTGTTGAATTGATGGATGTTTTGCTGTGTATATTCTCAGCAAGACGACAAAATTAAAAAAAAAAAAAAGAATACGGGCACAAAGGAAGGTGGACACCTAGATTTAGGACTTGAGCAACCGAGAGGATGGTACTGAGCTGAAGAAGGTTGAGGAAAGAACGAGTTGTATAGAAGATAGCAAGAGTTACACTGAGGACCCGTAACGTTTGAGATGCCTCCGAGATACCTAATTGGCTGTTGTTCATCTGCAGATCTTTCCACCTTTCAAATAATATAAAAATGTTAGCTTAGGATTGTGTCTATTTTTGGATGACTGCTTGTTATGCATGCAATTCAGTACTGTGATGAATCAATACCTTCCCTTTTAGGTGCTCTGTTGCAAGCAAGTTTAGAATTTAACTCAGTTTAGAAGTGGATAAACATCCTCTAAGGGAATACTTGATAGAATTTACAAAGATAGGCTTATCAATCCAGCCAAATAAATTCTACTTGAGAGGCAAAAAAGGAAAACTTGCCTTCAGTTGAGGATTCATCCAGGGTCCAAATGAAGTGATTAGCCACGAAGAAAGAATAGTTTTTAATCATAATAGGTTTGTATTTAAAAAAAAGAGACGTTGCTTTTGACTTGATTCCAACTCATAGGCCCCTATAAGACAGAGTAGAATTGCCGCATAGGGTTTCCAAGGAGTGGCTGGTGGATTCGAACTACTGACATTTTGGTTAGCAGCTGAGTTCTTAATACCTTCCTAGTTTTAAAGAGTCAGCTTTTTTTGTTTTGTTTTTTCCTAAAGTCATACAATATTAGACTTGAATTTTGTGTCAGTTAAGTAGTTTGTTGTAGTCTACCACTCCTATGCCCATCTGACGTAGTGCCCAGGAAGAAGTGAAAGATACAACAGGTCATACTGCAAGGTACACATGATAACAAGGTAGCACAGGGTAAATACATTTTTCATTTGAGGGAAGTTCTTACGTGACAGAGCCTTGAGAAAGCCTGTTTTGGAAAGATAAATGGATGATGCCATTTAGAATGATGAATTAGACCTTCTCTTTATCTTTTTAATCATATCTAATAAAACAGTTTATTTTAAGCAGGGGCTCCTACCTTCACTGACCTAAGATATAATATTGTACGAGATACGCACTGTGTAGATAAATAAACTGATCCATGTTTGTTTATATGCAGCTCCTGCAAGGAGATATTAGCTCTCAAGTTCTGGAATCTTTCTCTGTGCTTACTACTTATAACTTTGTACTTCAGGGTCGTAGTTCCAATGTCAGCACACCAAGTGCTTGTTTTGGCAGCTGAAGGCCTTTTATTATGGGCAGAGATTAAAATTACTTGGGGCCAAGATCTATAATTTTCTGTATTAAGTCTTGGATCAGTGCCTTATGCTACTAAAGTGAGGTATCAGTGACTCATTTGAAATTCTTTTTCTCATGAGGTAGTCAGGATAGTCATTCTGTGAAGTCTAGTAAGGGAGATAAATCTGGGCTACTCTAGTTTTATCTTGTGCACATAGCGGGAGTTGGCTTTTCCCTTCATGTTTTGTGGCGTGCCAGGACACCCATTCTCAATATGGAGCAGAACCAATTCTTTGTTCACGTCAGGTTCTCTACACCTCTGAATGAAGGAACTCATTGTTTTGGTGCCTGTCAGCTGCTGATGGCCATTTAAGGAGGGAGGGTTAGAGAGCTCACTCAAGTCCTTCCCTCCAAAGACAGCCCACCCAGAGTCTCGCACAGAAGCCAGCCAGCGCGGTGGTGATGCACTTACAGCATCTGTCTCCAGTATGCCACAGATCACCTTTCTTCATTGGCCTCGGTTCTTGAACTATGCCATTGATCATGGATCTACTGCTGACATACTATGTCATGATTCATATTTAACAGCAGCCCAGGGGTTTCTAATTTGTCTTTTCTATCACTTGAAGTTTATAGTTTAATATGCTTTAGATTTTGTTTAGGGATAGCTAAACAAAACTTTAGGTTCCAGAGTAGCTCAGGCAAGGCAAGTCCAAAAAAAACCAAACCAAACCCACTGCCATCCAGTTAATTTTGCCTCATAACAACCCTATGGGACAGAGCAGAACTGCCCTGTGAGGTTTCCAAGGCTGTAAATCTTTACGGAAGCAGACTGCCACATCTTTTTCCCATGGAGCAGGCTGGTGGGTTCAAACTGCCAGCCTTCCAGTTAGCAGCTGAGCACTTTAACCACTGTGCCACCAGAACTCCTTAAAGAAAGTTCAGAGGGTTAAAAAATAATCTAGGGCTTTTATTTGGAAGCCTTTGTATTTTCTGTGAATTGCTTTAAAATACTTTAGCCAAAAAAAAAAAAAAAAAAAGGAAGATTGAGGTTACATAAAACAAGATAGGCAAAGTATGAATAATTGTGTCTTTGTTAAAATTGAGTGATGGGAATATGGGCAATCATTTTACTATTCTACTTCTGCAAGTGTTTCAACATTTCCATAGAGAGAAGTTATTAAATTACAAAAAAAAATGAAAACAGGTATGCAAGGATGATCAAGCAGTTTCTGTTGTTATTTTCTGTTTTTTGTAATTTTTTTTTAAATAAACTTTTGAGAAGTTTTTGTGTTATTGAAAACTCAGGTTCAAGTATATATGGGGACAAACTAAAGCTTAGGTGGAAAGTTGAGTTGGAAAATGTTATAATTCTAAGACATTGTTCAATTTCACATTTATGGGTGATGGAATTTAATGTTTTGAGTGTAATTGGGGTCATTTTTATTTAAAGAAGAAATCATGAAATGTATTTTTGCATTTGTTAATATATTTGCAGCCTCATAGAGACTATCTGGTATTCTTTTCTCTAGTAATACAGAACTAAATAGGTAAGTTGAGAAATGCATTCAAATCTATTGCTTTTTTTTTTAATATTCTCTTTCACACACACACACACACACACACACACACACACACACACACACACACACACACATAAACACACAATTCCTAGAATTCCTTCCACTCCTGCCACCAAAGGCATGTGTGCATGTGTGTGTGTATTTCACCTTTAAAAGCAGGTCAAGTAACAGTTGTTGTATAGTATAAGCATAGTGTAAGTATACCAAATCCAACCCAAGCTGTTGCCATCATGTCGATTCCGACTTATAGCAACCCTATAGGACAGAGTAGAACTGCCCCATAGGGTTTCCAAGGAGCTGCTGGTGAATTCGAACTGCCAACCTTTTGGTTAACAGTTGAACTCCTAAGCACTACTCCATCAGGGCTCTAGTATAAGGAGGTCAGTTATAGAGATGTTTTATAATATACATTTTATAAGTTAGTATTTGGATTAATCAGGTGAGATCCATGAAATCTCTTTCAAATTCAGATTTGATATATATAATTGCTCCATTATAAAATAAGTTGGGAAGGTCCAATAGTATTAAAAGAAGAAAATCAACAACAAAAAACTTGCATTTATGGAAACATTTTTAAAAGCAGGAAGCAATTTATAATGACTTTTTCTTTTGATGAGTGTTGTAATAAGGGTAATGAGTTAAAGAATGAACCCCACCTATGTAATAGAAAATTCTTTGATTCTCTTTCATTTAAGAATTTAGAAGCAGCAGCTCAGACTCTGGGGGGGTAATCAGTAAACAGACCAATTATTTTAGTGAGAAAAAAAAATGAGTTCCTATGAATTTGTAGCATTTATTCTTCCTCTGTTTTCCAAAGAATATTCTATGGCTTCCTTTTTTTTTTTCTTTTTTCTTTTTTTTTTCCTTTTCCTGATAAAGATAATAGGTAAGCAGAGCTGTAAATTTGGAAGGATCTGGGACAGGCTGGCAACATTCCCTTCTGGAATACTACTAGCAAGAGAGAAGACTAGATCCAAGGTCACAAGGCAAGGAGGTACAAAGACAAGGAGAGTCTGTGAAGTCTGAGAAAGTAGAAATGCTGGTGGAAATGAATGTCAAAGAGAGTGGAAAGAAGAGAGAGAGAGAGAGAGAGAGGGAGGGAGGGAGGCTTATTAATGCCACCTCCCTGCTGTTCTGTTTTTAAGGTGCTAGGATAGGTTTGTTTTTAGTTTTTCTTATTTTTCTTTACACTCAATCACCTGGTTATGCAGCAGGTGAACACCCTTCTCAATATCAACTTCCTAAGAGGTGATTGATTATAGATGTGAGGGCCCAGCTCAGAACCAGATTTCCATGTGAGTTTTCTAGATATGGACCCCTGGTGGCTCAGTTGTTAAGAGATCAGCTGCTAACCAAAAGGTTGGCAGTTCAAATCCACCTTGGAATCGTTGGAAATCATATGGGGCAGTTCTGCTCTGTCCTATAACATCACTATGAGTCGGAATCGACTTGACAGTGATAGGTTGGGTTTGGTATTCTAGATATGAGATACAAAAGCCATGCTGAGACTGGACCATTAAAGAAGCCCAACGTTCATTCAGCTTACATGATCATTCACAAATAAAATATTTGATCTACTTTCTTGGTGACTGTCCACTAATTATAGGGGGGTGAATGCCCACGAGAAAACTGTCTTCTTATTTTCTACTTTCATCCTCTCTTCCACTGAAACTAGAGTTTCTTCAAAATTACCTTATTGCTACTTTTCTGGACTCCATCCAGCCTCACTGATTTTTCACTCATTTATTTTCCATTGTCACCGGGAAATTGGGAGCCACATGGAAAAAGGGTTGTCACTGATGCTTAGAATGAAGGACGTTAGACAGCCTCTCCTCCAGCATCCTCCTTTAAATATGAAGACTCTTGCCCTAGTGAGATTTGCTGTCTTTACAAACAAATAAAGCCTAAATCTTTAGGTGTGGCCATGGAAGAATGTCCATCTAATTAGAAACACCTAGTTCTTGAAGGAACCTTGGTGGCACAGTGGTTAAGAGACGGGCTGCTAACCAAAAGTTGGCAGTTCAAAGCCACCAGCTGCTCCTTGGAAACTCTAGACCGCAGTTCTACCCTGTCCTATAGGTTCACTATGAGTCGGAATCAACTTGACAGCAATGGGTTTGGTTTTTTGGCTCGCTAACCTTCAAGATACCAATGTCCTTCAACTCTACACAAAAGTGGTCGAGATCTGACCATTGGTAGCTCTCTGATCTCCTCACCCACCGCCTTCCCCTTCCTCAGTCCAGTCAGTCCCATGCTTCATTGCCATCTTCCAAAACATCCTGCACACACCAGCCTCAGGACATTTGTACTTTGGTCCCTTTGACTAGAACACCTTACTCCAAGTATCTCCAAAACTTGTGTCCTCCTTTCATGTAAGTCTCTGCCAAGATCTTCCTGATTATCTAAAAGAATCACCTCCTGCCCTATCAATTTCTGCTCCTTACCCTGATGTCCCTCTTTTTCTTTTCAGCACTGGTCACCAACAAAGTAATACTTATTCTTACTTGTTTATTGACTCTCTCTGTTTTCTACAATATTAACTCTGTGATGGCTGGTGTTTGCTAGTTGAGTTCTTTCCAACCTATAATAAGCCTGACACATAGTAAGTGTTCAGTAAATAATTGTTGAATAAATAAATGTTCTCCCTTTACTGTTGAGAGAAGCCTGGAATTGATCGAGATTGTGATAAGGAGTAAGGAGGAGGCTATCTATGATACAAGGAACAATATCAAATAAACTGTAGACTCTCAAAATGAGTGAATCCTGGTTCTGTTTCTTATTAGCTGTGGATACTTGCTCGATTTACCTAATCTCTCTGGTCTTTAATTTTTTTTTCTCAAAATGAGTTTCAACTAAAAAACAGATTGTTATGGGAAATGTAATAATGCACTAAAGCATCTAGCACAATGCTTGACACATAGGAAGTTTCATCTCAAATATAGTAACTATATAATTTACCTTACAAAAGTTCATCCATTCTTTAGAACTTACAATTCATGTCAAATCTTAAATTCCAATTTACTTTCTTGCCATCTTAATATCTACCAGCCCAGAGCACATTCTGGTACATCTATTTTTTATTATATTTTGAAAAAGGCAGGAGATTCTCCCTTCTAGCTATCTAAAATTAATCTTCTTAGAAGCAACTTCCCATGGGACAACCAGGTGATTGATTCTAGATATGAGCATCCTTCTTAGAACCAATTTCCCAGGCAAGCAACCAGAGGATAAATTCTGGATGTAAGCCCCCTTCAGAAGACATCCCATCTGCTTCTGGAGTCCTGAATGCCTCAGGGTAGTAGCTAAATAAGGTTGTAACATGACAGTTCCCAGTACCGAAACAAGAGCAGCTCACCGGTTCTGGTAGGAAGATTCTTTCATTTCATTCTTTTAGAGAGAGGAAGACAGATGTTGGCTCTTTGTAAGCTAACTTGGTTTGAGAGTATCCAAATGGAAAAAGTAAAGAATGGTTTTACTTTGTCATTTCCATTATCTGGCTAATTTGACAGGGTCTCTCATGGGCTGTGTCTTCAAGAGTGAAACAAAATAGTGTTTGGTGGTAATGCAGCACATTTAGGTCCTTTCACAAAGTCAACCCTGCTAAGTCAGTCACAATCCATGTACGAAGAAAGCTCTCCTTTTCATCACTTGAAGTTTTTTAGTCTAAAATAGAACCTTTGGACTCTCATCACTTCTGAAGTTCATCACTGTGATGCCTGTAGAGTTTTAGGTAGATTTTCACTTGACTGTTCTATTCCTATAATGGGAATGAAATAAGAGATGTGACTGTAAGAAAATATCCCTAAAAGTAATATTTTTATATGTGTCCCCACAATATTAATAGCAGTTAACATTTGTTTTGTGTGCTTCGTGGCTCGTAAGTAATTCCCCTGCCTATCTTACATGATGTTCCTGTAATTACTACCAATCTTTCATCCATTCGACAAATATTTACTGCATGCTACTGTGTACCAGGTTTGGGGTTATGTGCTGAACATAGAGTAATCTAATCCTATGAGTTAGGGAGTCAGGTCCATTTTATAAATAAGTTCCAGAAATTGTAAGTGGCTGCTCCAAGTTTGTACAACCAAAAACTAGTAAAGCTGGCATGTGAACATAGAATGTGTTATCAGCTATCATACCCTCAGCCATCCTCAGTTTGTGAGAACTACATCAAACAGTACCTTTTTATTTGTGTAAAACATTTATAAATTCCTGGATAGTGAAGTGTGATTGCTTCTACATGTCTTGTATCTGATAGCACACCTCATGTATACTGTATAAAAAATTGTATGTCCAGGCCGTGCTTGCTGAGTTCAATACAAAATATTCACTTCTTTAATTATGATTATTTTTAAGTAAGAATGAACATATTGTCAAACAACAGTTACTTAGAGTGTGTTTGACACATTGGATTTTTAGGAAACTGAAAATTTTGTGATCTTTAGGAAAGAGAGAAGGTTTCCAGTGCCTACTTTAGATAGGAAAACCTTCTTGACAGAATTATTAAGCATTGAATGCATTATCAGGAAATATCAAGACTGTTTTTGCAGAGGTTTTTAAAAACATGACAAATACACCCACTGTGCCATTGGATTTAGTGCGGTCTTGGTTTATGGAGCTGGGAGGGGCACAGGAGAACAATTAAAGTGTGCTCTGCTACTGAGAAGCCGTGGTAGGAAAGTTTGAGGGTGTCTTCAGCCCTGAAAGAAAAAACTAGATGGGCTTGCTAAAATCGTGTGTATGAGTGTATGTGTGTGTGTGAGCATGTGGGGGTAATCTGCTTTATTACAGGAACTGCATTATGTTTATACTTTGGGAATGCAGAGATGAATAAAGCAGAGGTCTTACTCCCAAGAGGCTTTTTTTAAACGAGTAGGGAAAGACTTGAAACAAATCAGTGAGCTGAAGTGTTTTAGAGATGCTGAGGTGGAAGTCTGAATGGTGTACGCATAAAGGAAGACATTGGAACTGATTGATTTTTTTCATTACTTATTGTATGTCTGCTTTGCTATCAGAAAAAATATATATATATTTTTTTAAGGACCAGGACTGTGTCTGTTTGTTCGCCCGCTTATTCCTCGTGGAATTCCTCAGGGGGACCAGGTGGAGACGCAGGGCTCCTGAGTGCGCAGGCGCGGGGCTAGCCCACCGCGGTGAGGAGGAGGGGACGCCTCACCTGAAGAGCTGCTCTGTGAGCATTTCTCCTGCTTGTGTGTCAGGAGGAAAATCCAGGGTGGCCTGTTGCTGCTGGGCCCATGTCCCTCCTTCCTCCTTTCGCCTAGCACCTTCCGTTGTGTTCACCAGACTTAGGGGAGGACCTGCCAGGTGGGAGGACAGCGAAAGCTTTGCAAATGAACCCTGAACCTATAGGATGTTAGCACTCTACTGCAAAGGCGTATCTAACGTATGGCAGGTATGGCATGTGCCCTGGGATCCACTTGAAGGGGTGGTGGGGGAAGCAGGCGGCTCCCCGGAGCCGTTCCTATTAACCTGGTAGGGTCCAGTGTCCTTCCTAAAGCATGTGGACACAGAGGCGTGGGGAGGGGTGCAGGGAGCAGAGGGCGCACTTGCCCAGGCACAAGTCCAAGGGGGTGCCAGACGAGGCATGAAATGACATTCCAAGGTACCACAATATGAAAGGGGCCCTCAGAGACAGACAAGATGGGGTAAGGTGTTTCTGCTGACGGATCACCGCTATCAGAATCTGTTCACGTTGAAATTGGGAGGGGGCGCAATTTAGAGATTGCCCTTGGGCAGCTCCTTATGGGCCTGCAGGGAGGAAATCTGAGTGCTTGCCATAGGTGCTATTTTCCATAAATACACCTCTGCGAGGGATCATCCAGTCCCGGAATTTTTTGTTTTTTCTGAAATTTTTAAACATTGGAACTTGTTCTTCAAACAATTGTCAATGTGTGAAACGAATCAAAATTTTAAAAAAATGAGAAAACAAAAAAATGGCTTTGTTAATGGGTGTGTGTGTGTGTGTGTGTGTGTGTGTGTGTGTGTGTATTTATAAGGAAAAACGGAGAAGAGATTGAAGTTGGCAAGGATTTCATTTTACTTGGATCCACAATCGACGTCCATGGAAGCAGCAGTCAAGAAATCAAACAACATATTGCATTGGGCAAATCTGCTGCAAAAGACATCTTTAAAGTGTTGAAAAGCAGAGATGTCACCTTGAGGACTAATGTGCCCCTGACCCAGGCCATGGAGTTTTCAGTTGCCTCATATGCATGTGAAAGCTGGACAATGAATAAGGAAGACCGAAGAAGAATTGATGTATTTGAATTATGGTGTTGGTGAAGAATATTGAATATACCATGGGCTGCCAGAAGAACGAACAAGGCTCTCTTGGAAGAAGTACAGCCAGAATACTCCTTAGAAACAAGGATAGCAAAACTTCATCTCATGTACTTTGAACATGTTATCAGGAGGGATCAGTCCCTGGAGAAGGATACACGTGGTAAAGTAGAGGGTCAGTGAAAAAGAGGAAGACCCTCAACGAGATAGATTGACACAGTGGCTGCAACAATGGGCTCAAGCACAACAACAATTATGTGGATGGAGCAGGACCGGGCAGTGTTTACTTCTCTTGTAGACAGGATAATTACAAGTCAGAACTGACTCAATGGCACCTAACAACATATATATATATATATATGGCGTGTTCTCTCTATGGGAATTTGGGAGATAAGCAAAGTTGTCAGGAAAAGATTCTGTGAAGGTAATTAAGTAAAAAAAGAAAAAAAAAAAGGAAGCCAATCCAGGCAGAAGGAACAGTAGCATAAATAAATCTAGGACGCTATGAAACACCTCAACCCTTTTTGAGTAGTTCTGTGAGGTGAAGATGGAGATGTATGTATTTGGATGGGTTAAGTGATGATGTTGGAGGGCCTTGTGTGCTGAGAAGCTTGGGCTTTATCCTGTAGGTGGACATGCAGTGGATTAACATGATGAAATTTGCACGTTGGAAAGATCTGTAGAGACAATTGAAATCTGTATAAAGATACCTTTAGGCTCAGTCCCAATGGAAACATTGGTACCTGTCTAAGAAAAATGGATTTCAGGCAGTTATTCAACCTTTTCCCCTGGAATAGTCTAGTCCTAAGCTATTTTATCCCTTTGTTTCTATGGTAAAAACAATGGATGTTCTATTTTAGAGCAATTTGTATGCCTTGTTTTTACGCTAAACTCCTCCATAGGTGGATGCCACGTTTTGAGTTTTTTTTTTTTTCTTTTTTTATGACTCCTTAGATTGATTTATCCATAGATGTTTAAAGCAAATATAGTCTTTAACACCTTTTTGAAAAAAACTTTTCAGTTTCTAGGATCTGGGCTAAATTTATATTTATCGATTAGTAAGTGATTCAGGCTACATGAAAAGGCTACATGAAAATGCTCTTCAAATTGTCACAATTTCAGTACCTTGACTCTTGAATTAGTAAGGGCTCAGTCCCAAGTCATTGCCTCTGTAAATCCTTCACCCACTGAAAGTGCGTCCCTGCTAATGCCTCTGGCTTTGTTAACTGATACCTATGGTGTAATACACAGCTTTCACTTTGAAACTAGAATTATATTTATTTCTACTAACTCAGTTCACTGCATTTGGGAAATTCCTTCAGCCTCCAGCACAGGAAATATATGCTTAGGAACAGCATGTGAGAAATTGAGATATGTTTTCTTGACCTGAATTTGAGCCCAGTTTGGGGGTGCTTATGTGACTTCTTCCTTAGTGGAGGATTGTAAGTGGATGCTGGAAAGAATCCCAGTGTATTTCAATTCAGCATTCCTCTCTAGCTTTTCCCCTTTCATGTGTTTTCTTTTCCTAAGTCAGTTAGCATGAACATGAAGTTAGTGTTACGCTTGGGTTTAGGACTTGGAATTCTTTCTTGTTGCCATTTTGTTTTGGGGTTTTCCCTAAGTAAACTGGTTAGTTGTATTTAAATATGGAAATGTGGCACTGTATGCTCCTTTGTAAGAGGAAAAGATTCCACACCACTTTCTAGCCCCTTAAAATTTCATTAATTGACGTAATTTTAAGAAGCTGTTTTGTCGATCTGTCTGCATTTATTTAGTAATTTGGTCAACAGAGAATGAAATATGTATTACCACCAGCCACTTTATGAGGCCACTGCGGGGGATGCCAGGCAAAGGTGAAGTGGATGCAGCTCCTGACGGTAATCAAATCAAATTCTCATAACAGTAGAGAAGAACATGGAAATACATTATGGAAATTTCATGAGATTTAGCTGGTCCCCTATTGATGGACATCTACATCATAATTATACTACAACACTGTGCAGCCTTTCAAAAGGGTAATATGGGCTGATATGGAAAGATCTTCATACATAATTAAGGTAAACAAGCAAATAAAATTAATATGCTGAGCAACACTGGCGTCTTTGGAGTTTAAAAAAAAAAGCAAAAAACAAAAACCTAGGATCGGTAGATACTTATTTATGTATTTTTGCCTGGAAGGAAAAATAAGAAAGTGGCAGGGAAATCTTTTACTTTTTATTTTTAACCTTTGTATAGTTTGAATTTACCAACTTTACCAACCTTGCAGTTAATAGTTGAGTGCTTAACCATTTGTTTGCTTCTGAATGGTCCCAGCCTTGAGAATCTTATGGAGGAGTTCTACTCTGCACACACATGTTTGATACGAGTCGGAATCGGTTCGACAGCAACTAACAACAACAACATGCGTGTCTCAGGTCCCTGGGTGTTGCAGTTGTTAATGCGCTCAGCTGCTAACTGAAAAATGGAAGATTCTAGTCCCCAGAGGCACCTCAGAACAAAGGCCTGGCAAACTACTTTCTAAATATCAGCCACTTAAAACCCTGTGGGGCACAGTTCTACTGTGACACATTGGGTCGCCGTGAGTTGGAGTGGACTCGTTGGCATGTGATCTGCTACTAGGATGCATGTCCTTTTTCCATTTCTTTGTGTATTTATTTTGACTATCAAAGGAGTATCTGCACTGTTATTAGAGCTATATTTTTTCCTTTTGTACCTCTTTCTAGTAAAAAAGGCATGTTATACACTGTGTATAATAATCTATAAATGTTACATATGGTATGCAAAGTGCTCTGATAGAGGCAAACGCACAGCTCTGTGGAAATAGAGAGGAGGGAGAAATGAGGTGGAACCAGATATACTCCGTTTTGGTCCGTATTATGGGTTGAATTGTGTCCCCCAAAAAGATATGTTGAAGTCCTGGCCCCCAGTACCTGTGAACATAACCTTGTTGGGAAATAGGGTCTGAGGATCTTATCCGTTAACATGAAGTTATACAGGAGCAGGGTGGATCCTAATCCAATATGAGTGATGTCCTATAAAAAGAGAAGAGCTACAGATACAGACATTGACACAGATGGAAAATACCCTTGTGAAGACAAAGGTAGAGATGGGAGTGATACATCTATAAGCTAAGGAATCCCAAGAATTGCCCGGAACCATTAGAAGCTACGAAAAGGCAAAGAGGCATCTTCCCCTAAAGCCTTCAATGAGATAGCAACCCTGATGATACCTTGAATTCAGACTGGTAGCCTCCAGCACTGTGAAATAATAAATTTCCGTTGTTTTAAGCCAGCCAGTTTGTGGTATTTGTCATGACAGCTCTAGGAAATTAATATAGTCAATGTGTAAGATTCTCCTACTGTTAAAGACTCTCCATCTTAGAAACCTTTTTCTTGACCTTTTGCCTTCCAGCTAATAGAGGTTCCCCAATCTGTCACCCAGGTAGGTAGATAATGAGTTAATTTCTTCTTGGAAGTGCTGGTACTTTACATTTTCTTAGTGTCAAAATGTTGTCTTCGTCCAACAAAACGTCTTGGACATCTTTCCCCCATGAAATGAACTAAATTTAACGTTCAGTGAATAGTTTGCATCTCATCTATTTGAAACATTAACTTTCTCTGTTATGTTATTCCCTTTATGGGGCTTGGTTTTTCTTCAAAACCATATTTTACTGTATGAAAAGAATTGTTACCAGAAAAAAAAAAAATGGTGTTTTAATCCTTAAAATAGAAAGAAGAGCTTGAGATAATTACCTAGGCCATAATATGATTTATAAAAAAGTGGTTTGCTCTGTCTTGTTTCTAGACACACAGCTGTTCTCTGCTTTGATTATCACTTTGGAGGCATTTTCCTTTAAGGCTGTTTCCCATAGTAGAGAATTATGTATGGAACTAAATATAAGCAGTGATCCATTACTGAGGGCAAAAATTGGGAATGTAGATGCCAAGTACACTTTCTTTGCAGTGTGTTACTAACTTTTTATTTATTTGCGCTTTTGAGTTCATAGTCCTTTGCCGATTTTGCCTTAAATAAAAGGAATAAACATCTATTTGACACCTGTTAAATATAGCCCAACTTATATGTTTATTCTGTTAAACCAAAATGTTAATAGAGTGGCAGTGTAGATCCTTTTTGAATATCTCATCAGTCCTTAGTTTTTAGTTCTAATCATAACCTGTGGTCAGAAAACCACTGTAATCGTATTTTAATGAATACTAAATCTTTTGCCCCCTCCCAAAATAACAAAGTCAGTCACAAGAACAGTTTTTGAATTTGTTTTCTTTTACCTATGATCATAAAGGAGGTTCAGAGTAAGCAGTTGGAGATAGCATTGACTTAGAAATCAAGAGGACACAGTTCTGGGTGTGACTTTGCCACCAGCTACCACACATTAACTGGCAATTCATTAAACATTTATTTTCCTCATTAACAAAGTAAAGACTTTGACTTAGATAAACTTTAGGATCATGTAACAGACAGAGGCTCTATGCCTTCCGGTATGAAATTTTATTACAGCTCAGAACTATCCAAATAACTACACCTCACAAAACATAATTAAGTGGAAAACAAGATACTAGGAGTCAAAAGGAAAAGTAACCAAATAGTCTCTTTTCCCATATGCAAAAGGCTTTCTAACTCTAAAATATTGTAATTCTGTGTAATAAGATTCAGGTAACTTCTGCCGTATAAATTACAGTTTAAATTTGGGGCTTGCTGGTTCTACATCTAGAAATATGTATATGACAGCCCAGGCAGCACAAATGGTTAATCGCTCAGCTACTAACCCAGAAGTCGGCCGTTCAAACCCACTAGCTGCTCCGTGGGAGAAAGATGTGACAGTCTGCTTCCATGAAGATTTACAGCCTTGGAAACCCTATGGTGCAGTTCTATTCCATCCTATAGGGTTGCTATGAGTTGGAATCGACTCAAAGGCAGTGGATTTGGGTATTCCTCATCATAAAATGGAAGACGAGCAGCAGTCATCTGAACGGAACAAGGGGATACTTAGTGGTTTAAAACCAGGAAAAGTTTGCATCAGGGTTGTATCCTCTCACCATACTCATTCAGTCTGTGTGCTGAGCAAATAATCTGAGAAGCTAGTCTATGTGAAGAAGAACACAGCATCAAGATTGGAGGAAGACTCGTTTACAACCTGCTGTATGCAGATGACACAACCTTGCTTGCTGAAAGTAAAGAGGACTTAAAGCACTTACTGAAGAAGATCAAAGACTGCAGCCTTCAGTATGGATTACACCTCAACACAGAGATAACAAGAATCATCACAACTGGACCAATAAGCAACATCATGGTAAATGGAGAGAAGGTTGAAGTCGCCAAGGATTTCATTTTACTTGGATCCACAATCAACACCCATGGAAGCAGCAGGCAAGAAATCAAAGGATATATTGCATTGGGCAAATCTGCTGCAAAGACCTCTTTAAAGTGTTCAAAAGCAAAGATGTCATTTCGAGGACTAAGGTGCGCCTGACCCAAGCCATGACATTTTCAGTCGCCTCATATGCATGTGAAAGTGGGACAGTGAATAAGGAAGACTGAAGAAGGAATGATTTCTCTGAATTATGGTGTTGGCAAAGAATATTGAATAAACCATAGACTGCAGGAGGAATGAACAAATATGTCTTGGAAGAAGTACAGCCAGAATGCTCCTTAGAAGGTAGGACGATGAGACTTCGTCTCATGTACTTTGGACGTGTTATCAGGAGGGACCAGTCCCTAGAGAAGGACATCATTTTTGGTAAAGCAGAGAGTCAGCGAAAAAGAGAAAGTCCTTCAATGAGATGGATTAACACAGTGGCTGCAACAATGGGCTCAAATATAGCAATGATTGTTAGGATGGCGCAGGGCCAGACAGTGTTTCATTCTGTTAAACATGGGGTCACAATGATTCGAAACTGCCTTGACTGCACCTAACAACATCCCTAGTTCAGGGTAGTTCCAGCACTAATTATGTACTGAATAGGCCTTGAAAGTTTTTTTTTAAAAAAATGAATGAATATGTTGAAAATGTTGCTGAGTTTGATTAACATTCTTAAATTAATATAATTTTTTAATCCATTAGGATGAAGAGCTTTTTAATGTGCAAGTTACCCAGAATATCAAAGGAGTAGTTTTGAATTTTTTATTTGTTTAATTTTTTTTAACTGAAAACTAACTCAGGTTCACATGGTTTTTTTTTTTTTTTTTTTAAAAAAAGGTAGTTTCTGGATCAAAATTTTATCACATTTTAATTTCAGGTCCTTGGTATTCTTGTTTGTTCATTTTAAATTCCTCTACCCTCAATCCAAGATCTTATAATCTCATCTCCAGTGGTTAAGGGCTCTGTCGCTAACTGAAAGATAGGCAGATCAAACCCACCAACCACTCTGCGGGAGAAAGATGTGGCAGTCTGCTTCCATAAAGATGTACATACAGCCTTGGAAACCCTGTGGGGGAAGTTCTACTCTGTCCTATACGGTTGCTATGAGTTGGAATCGACTTGACAGCAATGGGTTTGGTTTTTTTTTTGGATCGTTGTCATTAGCTCATCCTCTCCACCCAGCCATCACACCCTATCTTTTTTTTCTGAAGTAAGATTTATAATCTATCTGCAATAAGGAATTTGTATATTAAATATTTAAATGACCAGACCTGGTAGTTACAGTAAGACTGCTTTAATAAAGAGATGTCAAGAAGTCATCACCACAATCCAAATAAATACTGGATGAATTTCAATGAGTGCAATAGTAAAAATAAGAAATGTTCAACTTCTCTAAAGAACAGCAAGAGCTCTGCTATTGATGGAGATTAGCTAAAATCCATGTCATCAATATCTATTTGTATAATACGATGTTAGAAAACATTCTTAAAAAACCAAACCAAACCCATTACCATTGAGTCTATTCTGACCCATAGCGACCCTATAGGACAGGGTAGAACTACCCCATAGGGTTTCCAAGTAGGGGCTGGTGGATTCTAATTGCTGACGTTTTGGTTGGCAGGTGAGCTCTTAATCACTGCGCCACCAGGGCTTATAAAACTGAAAATGCATTAAGTTTTAAACACAAAGTCAAAACAAAATTTTTTACATTAAATTTCCTAATACAAATATTTGTTGTTGTTGTGTTTGCTTAAAACAGCAAATTCTATACACCACTAGATAATAGAATAAGTCTATGCCTTGGGTGTTTTATGATTAAAACAAACTTTAGAAGACTAGCAATACTCCACTAAGTGAGCAAACAGTAATTACTCCTTCATAATCACTGTGCAACTTTATTGCCATGCATTGTTATAATTATATTTTAAATACTCCCCGTTCACATGATAGACCATAATGTCTCCTAACATATTACAGTCTGTAGCTTATAATAGCATTTCACTTCCACAAAGTCCCCTTCTTCATTTAGTCTCTATCTTAACTACTGCTAAAAGGGACTAAACAAAATTAATTGGCACAGTAATCCTGCAGGAAGGGAATTGTAGGCAATATAATATTTCTGTGCTACTGAAATCATATCATTATTCAGAAGATTTTATGTTTACCATCTAAAATGTATTCCTCCTTCAGCTAAGGAGCCAGTCATAATCAGATTAGTGATTCTTGAACTTTAATGTACAAACACATCACCTGGGGACCTCATGAAATGCAGATTCTGATTAAGTCAGTCTGAGGAAGGGCCCAAAAGTCTGCATTTCCTACCAGCTCCTAGGTGATAATACCATTGCTGCTGGTCTATGGATCATACAGTGCCTTGAGTATCATCGATTTCAAGTATTATATATACCTATGTACAGAATTATGGCACTGGCAAAAATATTGAATATACCCTAGACTGTCAGAAGAATGAACAAATCTGTCTTGGAAGAAGTACAGCCAGGGTGTTGCTTAGAAGTGAGGATGGCAAGACTTTGTCTCACTTAATTTCGACATGTTGTCAGGAGGGACCAGTCCCTGGAGAAGGACATCATGCTTGGTAAAGCAGACCATCAGCAAAAAAGAAGAAGACCTTCAACCAAGTGGACTGGCACAGTGGCTGCAACGATGGGCCCAGACATGGCAATGATTGTGAGGATGGTGCAGCACCGGGCGGTGTTTCGTTTTGTTGTACATAGGGTCGCTTTGAGTTGGAACCAACTGGATGGCATCTAACAATGACGTGTGCAGAATGCCGCTAACCATATTCACACACATATGCACACATAGATGCCCGCTCACAAGCTTCACTCTGACTTCTGCTATAATCACTTTTCTACCCTCGAGCCTGGAAATTAATTGCTACTCTCAAAGAACTTATTTCACACAAACAGAAACAACATTCAAATCATGAAAGTCTACCAAGGTAATTTCACCTTGAGGTGGGCAGAGGAGGAGTCAAAGAAGGCATCTCAAAGAACGTGACATTTGAGCTTCATTCTGAGGGATGATTGCTAGTTTGCCACATGGAGGATGGGAAAGTTGAGAAAGGAAATTCCAGGCAGGAGGAAAAGCATTTAGAGGTGAAGGAAGTGCAAGCTACTCATGGGCTGGGAGGGGACTGATGAAAGATAGGATTAAGAGGACAGATCCTTAATCCTCTTAAATAGGAATTTCAATTTTTATCTTGCAAATATTTAGGAATCACCTAAAAACGAGACAATAATATTCATATTAATTCACCTGATTTACTAATGTCCTATCTTCTACTTTTCCATGAAATATTCTCCTTTGGGGAACTAACAATCAGAATTACAGACCTGGAATTCAAGGATAATATTATAGATATATATCCATCTTTTTATTATTACTCTTTTGTAATGGCATATTTGAACATTTGTTTCTGGGTTTTATTATTATTATTTAAATACATTTAGTAAAACATTGTGCTCCCACCTGCTTTGCCATCATAACCCAACTCCAAACCAAACCTGTTGCCAATGAGTTGATTCCTACTCATAGCGACCCTATAGGACAGAGTAGAACTGCCCCATAGGGTTTCCGACGCTGTAATCTTCACAGAAGCAGACTGCCACATCTTTCTCCTGCTAAGTTGCTGGTGGGTTTGAACCGCTGATCTTTCAGTTAGCAGCTGAACTCTTAATCACTGCACCACTAGGGCTCCTTTTTGTCTTCATAATCATCTTCAAATTAATAAATTGCCAGCAGATGTTTCGCCTTATCAGTGTAAAGAAATATAGGTAGGTCATTATCAACATCCACAGCCTAACAGCTTTAAGTGCTTATGAATATCCTGGAATATCAGAGTGGTCAAGATTGGAGGCCTCCAAGATACTGTATAACACAGTTCACAGAGACATCTCATTTGAAAGCTAGTGAACTCTTCCTGATGACTTAAAATTTCCCTTAGTGTTAAAAACAATTCTTTGAAAGCTCTCTTTTCATTACTTCAAAAAATTCAGAATTCTGAAGTCTGTATAGATTTGCTCCTTGGCCATGCTAGACTGTTATTTGGCGATGTTGGTTGCATGGATGCTTTTACAAAAATTTTTTTCAGCAAGTAGGTATAGGATATCCTAAGATTAGTAACTGTTTCAGCTTTTTTCTTTTTCTGTCAATGCTGTCCCTAATTCTATAGCTTCCACGTTTCCACAAAAAAGTAATTATGTGCGTGCATACATATATACATTTATCTCATAATACCCTAGTTTAAATAAGTGTATTTATATGTGTATATTGCATACACCCATATATGTATATGTATATAAGCATATGTATAATACATGTACATTTACTGACTATATTCTTACAAGGGAAGTGGAAAAAAAGCCTGCTCCTATAGATATGTAGTTGTTTTAGGGAGATCAAACAAAAAGTAGAGATTACCTGTTTCAACAAAGAAAAGTAGAAAGTGTGTGAGACTCTGGGAGTTAGCTCTAAAACAGTTATTTAATGTTTCCATATGGGACCTAGAGAAGAGAACCTCCATTGAAATTTATTGCTGTGTATATGTTACTATACTTTTCCTAATAGTAAAATACAGCTTTGATGGATTTAAACTTTCAATAGATTTCTTGTGATTGAGTGACAAAAAATGATAATATTAATCATGATAATAATTTAAAGATAACCAGAAAGAGGAATAGGGAGCATTCATTGTAGGCAATTGCAGGTTAACACACATTAGAGTAAAATAAGTTGCTTCATAATCAGCAGACAATGGAAGCCAAATTCTGGTGATGACGCAGGAGGGAAACCTCATGCTGTAGTGGCCAGAAGGTCCAAGGAAAAGCTATAAGTCAGCAAGAACCATTCTAGAAACATTAATTCTCTTCATGAGCAGATCTTCTTTTCCCTGTTTCTGGAGTATAGTTGAAAGTTCTGTGGCCAAACTCCCGCGGAATTAAAATGGAACAGATCTGATGAAAAAAAAGTCTAGTTGATTAAACACTGTGAAGCCTAACACTGACAAGTGATCAGGTTTCACAGCTGATAACTGGGCAGTGGCAGGCAGTGGCTAATAGAGAGATTAAGCAGTAATGACAGTTGTAGCTACATGCTTTTAGTACTTATGTGCCATCTTCTCTTTTAAGCCCTTTACATACACTAATTTATTTAATCCTCGTAACAACTCTATGAAATAGTTAACCTTGCTATTTATGTCTTATATATGATGAATGGAATTCCTGGGTGATGCAAAAGTTTAACATGTTTGATTGCTAACCGAAAGGTTGGAGGTTCAAGTCTGCCCAGAGATGCCTCAGAAGAAGGGACTGGGTGATCTACTTCTGAAAAATCAGCCATTGAAAATCCTGTGGAGCACAGTTCTACTCTGACACACATGGGGTCACCGTGAGTTGGGGTTAACTTGATGGTAACTGGCTTCCTGATTTATATATGAGGAAAATGAGTCACAGAAATGGTAAATAATTTGCCCACTGTCTTGTAGCTAATAACCCAGACCTCGAACCTAGATAACAGACACCAGAGCTGGAATGCCTAACAATTAAATGCACTCCACGTATGTGGTAAAGTTTATAGAGACACGAACTACAAAAGAGGAAGGCAGGAGGGGTGGAAATAGATGCTGAAGTAAGTAGTTGCTCCCATGTACTCCCCCAGCAACTAATCCGCTGAACAATGAATAAAAACAAGCACACTGAGATCTCAGAACTTTGGAGGGCACCTGAGGTGTTGGAGAGTTGAGATGAGTCTAGAAGCAGGGAAGAGAAGGAACAGGGACAGCACAGAAGCTGCAAGAAGCTACCTGCTAACATTGGGAATATTTGGTAATCACAGCCATTTTGAGACAGGGACTGGGCAACACCTCAAACAGGGAACACAGAAAGGAAGCTAATCTGAGGAAGATGTGGCCCAGTTTTTTTAAGATGGCGCAAATTGGCCGTGAGGGTTTGTGGGCCACGCAATTGGGAAGAGGTGAAAGGAGATAATGGCGCTATGAGAGACTGCTGTTGAATCTCATAGAGGCCTGAGATGGACAGGCACTAGGATGAGAGGAACTGCAAGGGCAGCAGGGCAGTGGAATACTTCTGACAGACAGCAACACAGAGGAAAATGGTTAGGTCCTGGCCCACAGCATGACACCGTGGGAGAGCCTATGAAGGGGTGCCTGTGAAGGAAAGATATAGAGAACCCCCCACCTTTGCCTTGAGAAAGTTGAGCCCCACTGCTTACATCAGAGTCTGCAACCAGCTAAACCACTCTTTTCCCATGCATGTTTATTGAATTCCAGAGATCAAGCATCCAGAACTCCTGAATCAACACTGAAAAAAAACCTAAGGATAAGAGTGCCCTCTACTGGTTCTCAGGAGAAGGTACCAAGCCCACTGCCACTGGGTCTATTCTGACTCATACGACCCTGTGGGGCAGATTGGAGATACCCTTGGGGTTCCCAGGGCTGTGAGTCTTTGTGGAGGTGGGCTGCTGCATCTGTCTCCCATGGAGCAGGTGGTTGATGCGGGCCTCAGCCTTTGATTGGCAGCCAGGCACTTGGCCACTGCGCCACCAAGGCACTCAATCAGAAACTTTTCCAACAAAAACCAGAGTACAAAATTTAAGGTAAAAACAAAACAACAACCAAAAAAAAAAGATAACAAAATGGCCCAAGTTCAACAAGAAATAGTAAAACACACAAAATCACAAGAGAAGGAGCAATCAAAAGCAAAACATGAAGAAGAGGAAATTTCTCCTGTGGAAGCCAGATTAATATAAAGAGTTGATAATTATCAGACTGTGGTGTTAAATATGTTTACAGAAACCGAAAACACAGAAAATAAACTACTAGAGATTAGGAAACAAATGGAGGACCAAAATGAGAGACTCAACTAGAAATTTTTAACAGTAAAAAAAAAAAAAGAACTACGCATTGGAACTGAAGAATAAAGCAACTGAATTAGACAAAGCAAGAGAAACACTCAACAATATCAACAATAGAGTCAAATAGATAAAAGATAGAATAAAGGAACTAGAAGACAATAACAACTTACCCAGTCTCAAAAAGAAATAAGAGAAAATAACAAAGAAAAGCAAACAAATCCAAAAGGAAACATGGAATTCAATTAAGAAATTTAACATTAGAATTATTGGAATCCAAGAATACAGTGACAGCAACAACGGCATAGAAATAATTTTCCAAGAGATAATCAGAATTTCCCAGACCGGAAGAGAGAACACAACCAATCAGAAAAGACAAAAAAGATCAATACCATGTCATATGCTAATAAAATTCTTGAAAACCAAAGACAAGGAGAGAATTATGAAAACAGGAAGAGAAAAATGCACTATAACATACCAAGGGTCTGTTGTAAGAATCAATGCAGTTTTCTCCCCAGAAACTCTAGAGGCCAGAAGAAAATGGAGTGACATATCTAAAATACTGAATAAAAACAATTGCCAACCAAGAATCCTTTACCCAGCAAAAGTGTCCTTCAGAAATGAGGGGGAAGTCAAGACATCCCCAAGCAACCAGAAGTTCTGGGAATTTGCCACTACCAAATCAGCTTTGCAAGTATTACTCAAGGGAGTACTCCAAATGGAAAGGCAAGAGCATTAGATAAATACCCATATCTATACATGGAAAAAAATAATAATGATAAACAAGAGAGAGATCTCCAGAAAACGCAACAACATGGGCAATCATAAGGACCAAGTATATGATATTTTCAAGAAATAAAATCAATAATTAAATCCCACAAGCAATACAACATCATGTTTGTAAGAAATAAGCACAAGGTAAACTTATTAAATATAGGTTGTATGTCGTTGTTAATGGAGATGCATCAACAGAAATGGGGGAGAGAGGCGCATATAAGGAACAGATTTATTATGTTAATATCTTAACTGTTAAACATTGTGGCTGTTGTCAGTTGTGTAATGTAATATATCTGGCAACCACTAAGAAATCACCAAAAAAAAAAATTGGAAGAAAGCAAAAAGGCTCATCACAAGAAAACAGCCAAATACAAACAAAAACAGAGAAATCAGAATAAAAAACAAAGAAAATATGAAACACTTAAAAAACAATAGCTGAATGAGTGAGGTAGACAACTTTGTTTTCAGTTATAACCTTAAACGTAAATGGTCTAAACACCCCATGCAAAAGGCAGAGAGTGGCAGAATGTATAAGAAGACATGATTCATCCTTTTGCTGTCTACAAGAAACACATCTTAGACATAAGGACACAAACAAACTGAAAATAAAAAGATGGAAAAAATATTCCATGCAACCAGTTCAACAAAAAAGAGCAGGGATGTCCACACTGATATCAGATAAAATAGACTTTAAATAAAAAACTATTAAAAAAGATAAAGAAAGACATTACATGTTAATAAAAGGGCCAATCCAGTAGGAAGACATAAAAATTATAAATATATATGCATCTAACAGCAATGCACCAAAATACATGAAACAAATACTATATGAAAGTAGAAATAGACAACTCTGCAATAATAGGAGGGGACTTCAACACACCACTTCCAATTATAGACAGAACATCTAAAAAGAAGATCACTAAGGATATTGAGAACTTAAACCATAAGCCAGTCGGGCTTAACAGACATATGTGGAGCATTCTACCCAGCAACAAAATAATACAAACTATTCTCCAGCAAACATAGATCATTATCCAGAAGAAACTATATGATAGGACAGAAAACAACAAATTTTTAAAACGTTTAAATCATACAAAGCTTCTTCCCTGACCATAACAGTATGGAGCTAGAAATCAACAACAGGAAAAATAAGGAACAAAGAAATACATGGAAACTAAATAATACACAACTAAAAATCTATTGGATCATAGAATAAATCAAACAAAAATGAAAACACAACAAATCAAAACCTTTAGGACACAGCAAAAGCAATATTCAGAGGGAAATTCATAGCAATAAATGCCTACATTAAAAAGAATAAACATCCAAAATCATTGACTAAAACCAACAACTTGAACAAATAGAAAAGGAAGAGCAAAAGAAGCCAAAAGCTACCAGAAAAAAAGGAAATAATAAAGATCAGGGCAGAAATAAATGAAATAGAAAAATTGACAAAACCAGAAGTTGGTTCTTTGAAAGGGTCAATAAAATAGACAAACTACTGACTTGATTGACAAAAGAATAAAACCAGAAGAAGCAAATAACCAACTTAAGAAATGAAATTGGTGACATTAAAACCAATCCAACAGAGATAAAGAATATCATAACTAATTACTATGAAAAATTGTACTCCAGCAAATTTGAAAACCTAGATAAACTGGACAGATTCCTAGAAACACACTACCTACCCAAACTAACACAAACAGAGACAAAAAATTTAAACAGACTCATTACAAAAGAAGAGACTGAAGATATCATCAAAAAACTGTCAACAAAAAAAAGCCCCCGCCCAGATGGCTACACTGGAGAATTCTACCGAACATTCAAAGAAGAGTTGATACCAATCCTACTCAATCTCTTCAAAAACATAGAAGAGGAAGGAACACTACCAAACTCTTTCTTTGAAGCCAGCATAACCCTGATGCCTAAACCAGGCAAAGCTATAACAAGGAAAAAAAATTACAGACCAGTATCTCTTATGAACATAGATGCAAACAATTTCAACAAAACTCTAGCCAACAGACTAAGGTAACATATCATAAAAATCATACACCATGATCAAGTGGTATTCATACCATGATTACACAGGTGGTTCAACATTAGAAAATCAATCAATGTAATCCACCACATAAACAGAACAAAGGAAAAGAACCATATGATCATATCAGTTGATGCAGAAAAGACATTCGGTAAAATTCAACCCATTGCCTGGTAAAAAAATATCAGCAAAATAGGAGTAGAAGGGAAATTTATCAACATAACTAAGGACATATATGCAAAACCAACAGCCAACATTATACTCAACAGAGAAAGTCTGAGAGCTGTCACTTTGAGAATGGAAATAGGATAAGGATGCCCATTATCACCAATCTTATTTAACAGTGTACTGGAAGTCTTAGCCAGAGCAATAAGACAAAAAAGAGAAATAAAAAACTATCCAAGTTAGAAAGGAGGACGTAAAACTATCTCTATTTGCAGGTGACATGATCCTGTACATAAAAACCAAAAAAATCAAACTCACTGCCATCAAGTCAATTCTGACTCAGAGAGACCCAATGGGACAGGGTGGAGCTGCCCCATAGGGTTTCCAAGGAGTGGCTGGTGGATTCAAATTGCTGACCATTTGGTTAGCAGGCAAGCTCTTAACCACTGTGCCATCAGGGCTCAGATCCTATACATAGAAGACCCTGAATATTCCGTAAGAAAACTACTGGAACTAACAGAAGAATTTATCAATGTTGCAGTGTACAGGATCAACACACAAAAATCAGTTGGGTTCCTCTACACTAACAGAGTACTCTGAAAAAGAAATCAAGAAAACAATACCATTTACAATAACCTCCAAATCAATAAAATATATAGGAATTAACCTAATCAGGGACATAACATTTTTATGCAGTGAAAATTAGAAAACACTACTACAAGAGACTAAAAGAGACCTACAAAAGTGAAAGACATCCTTTGCTCATGAATTGGAAGACGTAATATAGTGAAAATGTCAATTCTACCTAAAACTATCTACAGATACAGTGTAATCCGGATACAAATGCCAATAACATTCTTTACTGAAATGGGAAAACTAATAACCAGCTTCATATGGAAAGGAAAGAGAGCCTGAATAGCCAAAGCAGTACTGAAGAAAAAGAACAAAGCAGAAGGCCTCAAGCTTCTGAAATCAAACATACTCGACAGCCACTAATCAAAACTGCCTGGTATTTATTCAGTGATAGACGCGTAGACCTGTGGATAGAATTGAGAACTCAGAATTACACCTAGCCATGTATAGACAACTGATTTTGGACAAGGGGTCAAAGTCCATTCAGTGAGGCAGAAACAATATTTTTAATAAGTGGTGCTGACAAAACTGGATATCAACAGGCAGAAAACTGAAATAGGACCCATAACTCACACCATACATTAAAAAAAAAAAAAGAAAGAAAACTTGCAATGACTCAAAGACCTAAATTTTAAATGGAAAACCATAAAATTCCTGGGAGAAAACTATGGGATCTAATCTTTTGTAAAACTAGGATAACAAACATAATAACAAATGTGTGAATAAAAGAAGACAAAATAGATAAATGGGACCTCGTAAGAATTAAAAACTTATGCTCATCAAAAGACTTCATTAAAAGAGTAGATAGACAACCTACAGACTGGGGAAAAGATCTTCAGAAATGATTTATCAGATAAGGGTCTAATCTCTAAAATCTATAGAAAAATGCAACAACTTAACAACAAAAAGACAACCCAGTCACAAAATGGGCAAAGGACATGAACAGAACCTTCACCGAAGAGGACATCCAAGCGGCCAACACTCATATGAAACAATGTTCACCATCATTAGCATTACAGAGAGATGCAAATCAAAACTACAATGAGAGGCTGAGGGCTGGGGACCACAGTTTCTGGGAACATCTAGCTCAACAGGCATAACATAGTTTATAAAAAAAAAATATTCTGTATCCTACTTTGGTAAGTAGCGTCTGGGGTCTTAAAAGCTTGTGAGTGGCCATCTAAGGTACTCCACTGGTCTCACCCCGTCTGGAGCAAGGGAGAATGAAGAAGACCAAAGACACAAGAGGAAGATCAGTCCAAAGGACTAATGGACTACAACTACCACAGCCTTCACCAGACTGAGTCCAGCACAACTAGATGGTGCGCAACTACCACCACTGACTGCTCTGACAAATATCACAATAGAGGGTCCCAGACAGAGCTGGAGAAAAATGTACAGCAAAATTCTAACTCACAAAAAAAGACCAGACTTACTGGTCTGACAGAGACTAGAGAAACAAAGAGAGTATGGCCTGCAGACACCCTTTTAACTCAGTACTGAAGTCACTCCTGAGGTTCACCCTTCAGCCAAAGATTAGGCAGGAACACAAAGCACATAGCTCAACCACATATATGAGTCTAAATGGGCACACCAGACCAGGGATAAGGACAAGAAGACAGGAGGGGCTAGGAAAGCTGGAGGAATGGAAAAGAGGAACCCAAGGTCAAGAAGGGGAGAGTGTTGACATGTCGTGGGTTTGGCAACCAATGTCACAAAACAATATGTGTATTGTTTAATGAGAAACTAATTTGTTCTGTAAACCTTCATCTAAAGCAGAATAAAAAACGAAAGAAACTGAAATGAGGTACTGTTTTCTCCTAGCTAAAATGGCACTGATTAAAAAAAAAAAAAACAGATAAAAACAAATGTTGGTGAGAATGTGGGGAGATTAGAACCCTTATCCATTGCTGGTGTGACCACAGAATGGTACAACCAGTATGGAAAACCATGTGACACTTTCTCAAAACATTAGAAATAAAACTACCCTTTGATCCAGCAATCCCACTCCTAGGTATATACCCTAGAGACCTAAAAATAAAGACACAGACAGAGACATGAACACCTATGTTCATTGCTGCTTTATTCATGATAGCAGCAGAATGGATAAGCAAATTGTGGTACATACATACAATGAAATACTATGCAACCATAAAGACCAATGATGAGTCTGCGAAACATATAACATGGGTGGACCTGGAGGGCATAATGCTAAGTGAAATAAGTCAAGAATTTAAGGACAAATGTTGTATGATTCCTCTTTTATGAGAAGGCAAAAATAGATATATAGATACCAATGTTTGTTAGTGGTTACCAGGGAGAGGAGGAGTGGAGGAGAAAGTACACTTTAGATCATAGAGGATTGTGATTTTTGGTGATAGGAAAAGTGACACCAAATGTGAATGTAGTGAACACAGCACAACCAAGGTAAAAACAAGTGTTTGAGCACATATGAATGGAGTCCTATTGGTATTTCGGTAGGTACAGGTATATACATAGGTGAGAACAGATAGAAATATCTATAGGTACGTGTAAATATAAATATGTGAGTCCAGGCACATGTATTCATTAAAAACACAAATACAGATATTCATCAGACATAACCAAATACTTTCCAAGATTGGTTTTCAGGGTTTGAAAGCTTAAGGCCACAGTCTCATGGGACAACTCAGTCAATTGGCATAACATACTTCACAAAAGTCATGTTCTGCATCCATATAAAGTGAGCAGTGTCTGGGGTCGTTAAAGTTTGCAAGCGGCCATCTTAGATACAACTACTGACCTCTACACACTAGGAGCCAAACAGTAAGAAGGTAACCAGAATCTCAGAACAGAAACAAGTCTACGTGAGCCACAATCTCATCTATCCTGAGACCAGAAGAACTAGATGGTGCCTGGCTAGCACCACTGACCATTCTGACCATGGTCACAGTTGATGGTTCGGGACAGAATGGGAGAAAACTGTGGAGAAGAACTCAAATTTTTTTAAAAAGAAAAACCCAAACTGGAACAGTAGAGAACAGAAGACTCCCTGAGACTATCGCCCTAAGTCACTCTTTAAACTGAGAACCAATCTTATACCCTGAGAGCACCTTTTAGTGAAATAGCAGAGTGGCATACAAAATAAAGTATATTACCTGTAAGATCGATGCACTACTTAAAAACCATCTGTATTAGACTAAAAGATCAACAGTTACTCAAAAGCAAAGATGAGACGATAAGGGAGCAAGGAAACTGGAGTACTACCGGCAATGAAACAAACAGAACACAAGTAAGGGAGAATGTTGGCACGTTGTCATAAATGTTACTAATGTCACTGAACACTATGCACAAAAACTGTCAAATGGGAGCCTAACCTGCTGTGTAAACTTTCACCAAAAACTCAATAAAATATTATTTACAAAAAAAAGGGGGGAAGCCAATATTACAGTATTTTTACACAAGTATCACACACCCTCTGCATTTGTTTGCCAGCTGCACCTGCCCCTCAAGCCACCTTCACAAGCACCACCCTGCCAGTCCTCTTCCCCATGTTGTAGAAAAATTACTATAGCGTACTTACAGAAATACTTCATAGGACGAGAGCACGACCGGCAAACAATTGCAGAAGGCACGCATTGTTTGGGTAAAATACGGTATATTCTATTGAGGTCCAGTAATTACATTTAGCCTTTATGCTTTCATCTGGAGTAAGGATTCAGGTGACTTCTAATGTGAGGGCACTGACTGTCTACAGACATTCCAAGTTGCAGCCTTTCCCTTTTGTGATTTTTGTAGCGTCACCAAATCACCCAAGTCTGCGCTCATTAGAGCAGACATGAAAATCAGCTGTGCTCAATGAGGCAATGCTATTTGTTGAGTGCTGTCTCTCTGTATACCGTATTTTTATGCAAATAACACATGCCTTCTACATTTGTTTGCCAACCACACCCTCCCCCTCTGGGTATTCTTGTTAACAGCTATGCTGATTCTGTTACAGCAACATATAAAAAAATTGACATAGCAGCACTTATGAAAATACTTCGTAGGGGGATGGTGTGGTTAGCAAGCAAACGTAGAAGATGTATGTTATTTGCGTAAAAATGCAGTACAGAGCACATGCCAGGATGATTTACACATACCTACATGCTGTCTTTATAGACAGAAAAGAGATTTTGTTTTTCATTTATCTTGGCCAGTGGTGACCCCCCTTTCCCTTTGAGCCATTTCCTCTAGTGCCAATGAACAGAGTTGTGCTATTAATACAAAGAATGGGTCAAAGTGGTGGATAAAATATCATTATCCTTTAGAACAAAATGAATTTAAAATATTTATTTATAAATATGCCTGTTCTTCTGTATTATTTTTCCATTATTGATTTTGAAAACAATTGTAAGTCCTATGATTTTATGATAGTATTTAGCTTCATCCATTAGAAAATGTAAGCAATCTGGCCGGGAGTGGGAAATGGGAAGAAATGGGTATTGGGAAATGTGTCAGTTATCTATTAAGACAATAATGCCACATATCAATTACAAAATCTTAGTGGAGTGAAACAATACAAATTTATTAGTACACATATTTTTGGGGTGGACTTAGGAGATCTCACGTAGGCTCATACATTTTTCTGCCATCAACTGTAGGTTAAATAAGCACCTTGCTAATCTCAGATGATCTCACTTACATGTCTGGATGGTGGCTGATCTAGGTGTTGGATGATCTAGTATGGCCTTGGCTGGGATGTTTGGGATGACTCACCTTCATTCATGTCTCATCCTCTGGCAGACTAGCCTGGTAATGATCACATGAGAGAGGAGCAAAAGAAGCAAGCCCAATGTCTCAACTCTTTTCAAACCTCTGTTTGAGACCATTGCTAAGAGTCCATTAGCCAAAAAAGGCACATGGGCTCAGTCCAAGAGTCAGAAAGAGAGGGCTGGATAAAATGACATGGTAAAGGGTGAGGATACAGGGAGGAGTGAAGTGTTAGCGACAGTAGCACAGTTCCTCTATAACGGAACACATTTTCCAGGGGGAGGAACGGGAAGAGAGTAGGGAGGGATTGTCGTTCTTGTGTTCAGACTGTAAATTTAATATTTGGTTTAGTCAAGCAAATTAACTAACAGCAACAACAATGAAAGCCCTCCCAGCCATCTTAATCTACTGATCAAGTTTGTTAGGCCAATAGGAGTTTCTCTTTTTAATTCGTTTTTAAATACACTGGTCACAATAACAAGTAGCAATTTTTCCAAATAACAAGGTCTATGGAAGGATTTGTCAGTTCTGAAAGAATACATTTTTGCCCTGGTGTGTCTTAAAAATAGTAATTTTGCAATAATATTGTTGAAAGAAGAGCTCTGACATACTTCAGTTTTGTTCACTTCCTTTTGGGAAACAAATTTGCATAAGTTACCCAGGACCACTTCATTTTCCCCAGTACACAATCCACCACCTACAACTACATCCTTTGTATCATATGGTTTACTTAATAGTTTAATAATTGTTCTCCCTAGAATCCTAGCTAGATTTTTACTGGGAAAATGAAGTAAGAGTGGTTGGGCGGATGATCAACTTCTAGCCTTTCTGAAATAGCAAAGGATTAATGAGAAAACAAAGCTAATTTGGTTGTACTTAGCAAAATCAGTCTCTTTTTAGAAAGAAACTCCTAAGTATCTCTTTCCAGAAGAGAATCCTCCCGTTTCTACAGTAAAAACACAGTTGCTTTGGGAGGGAAATATTTATCCTCACACAAATACCAGTTATGAATAAGTTTCTAACATAACTGGAAGGAGACGACGCTTTCCTCTTTACTTCTAAGGCGAGTTCACATTCCACTTCATTTGATTATTTTTTCAACAATATTTGTTATATTCTTTTATGGCCTGCCAGTGGGTTTTTGAAGCCCAGTTACAACAGCGGCCAGCGGAGTTGAGACTAAAAGGGGGCCAAATATCTCTCTAGAAGCGAGATGTTACTTCAAAAGACATGCATTACAAAGCACTTCTGTGACTCAAATAATCACTAGTTATTAAGGGGGGGGTTGCTAATGTGGAATTGGTTTCTTATCTTCACAGCCCCTAGTGAGCCTTTACTGTGCAAATTCGCTGATGGAGGACAAAAGAAGAGACAAAATCAAAGCAAATACACCCAGAACGGGAGGCCTTGGCCCAGGGAAGGAGAGGTGAGTCCTGATTGACAACTTTTGCTCAGAAATTTGGGAGCAGACACCCCTTAGAAGGGCAGCAAGGCTGATTTTGGATGCCATGATGAAATCGGGTCCAGTGGAAAACCAAATGACTTCAAAGGGGGGGAATGAGCTAGACTTGTATAGATGTGTTCAAGATAAAATAGGACTGAAAAATCAGCCTCAGTTCTACACTACAGCAAGTTTTCTGTCTTCAGAAATCTTGAACCCAAAAGGCACTCATGGAAAGACTTATCTGTAAAGAACTGATCTGTAATTGTGTAATGGTTATAAAATGAGGGGCTAATTACTTAAGAACATATTTTCAGTGAAATCAACAGTGAGAGCTAAATGTATTTTGAAAAATGCAAATGAAAATTTAGATCTGTTTCATTCTACCATTGAGAAGATCTGTCAACTTGTACATCTATGTATATTTATGCATGTGAGCACACATTCATAATGTGTTGGTATAAGTTACACATATGTATATACATATACATACATATAATACTGATATACAGGTATATATAATGAGATGTTTTCTGTTAGTCAAGAAGGAGAAAGAAAAGTTGATACACATGGCATTTTGCTTTCCACATCAGGGTGAAGGAAAATCTTTAACAGTTGTTCATCCATTTATCCTTCTAATACAGAATAGTAGAAAAGCAAGCTTATGGATCCAATGCCACTTGGGAATGGATTCTGTTTGGTTACTTTTTTATTGTAAGGAGACAAGAAAAAAAAGAAAAGCCTAGGCTTCTATGAGGTCTTTTCATTCTTTGTGAAATGGAATGAAATTGTTTGAATGACTTGAATAAATGCCATTCTGTACCAAGGCCATAATTTCAACAGAGGAGCTTTATTTAGTATTTCTATTCAAAGCACCTACTTCATCCGTTTATCATTTAAAAGGCATCCTACTTAATGCAGCGATTTTATATTTTCAACGCCAAGAGAGCAGTTGCAAGGAAATAAAGAATGCTGGAATTTTCTCAGCAAAACCTTTAGCCATTCTTCGGTTTATAAGACCACTGTTGTTTTGAGAATTTTCCGACAGGTCTCAGAGCCTCTCAGAAAAGTTCATAGCTATGTTGAAGAACTGTATAATCTGTAACTTGGGACCCTAAGACATGAAAAAGAGAATCATCATTGAGCATCTAAAGCTAATAAAAAAGGCAAGCATTTCAATATTCTCAACTTTAAAAAGGCAATTTCTGTTGTGTTCAAAAGAGAAGTGGGGATGACCTATACATGTAATTGTATCATGGAGTTTAGCGCGTCAGTGGGCAGTCCCATTGTCCCCAGAAGGCAGCTGATGACTGCTAGCGCTCATTACCGCATCCATCCCATTCCAAACATCCATGGTCCAGGGAGACATACTTGTTTTTTTTTTTTTTTTTTTTTCCATTTGTTTGGGTCAACTATCTACTGATTAGAGATGTCTCTGGATTCCAGGCCATAACCAGAAAGCCCCAAGGCTCCATTATGCAACTTAGCATTAATGACTGAGTCTTTACTTCCTGTCTCCTTAAGAGCCTGCAGTATTACACTCACATAATAGATGCCAAATGCAGCAAGACTCCTCAGTCTGAGCCTACATTTCTTGGAAATGGAATCAATATACAGTAAGGAAATGCAGAATTAGAGCTGCCACCCTGCCGCTGTAGAGAGAATCAAGGGTTTTTGGTTCAGAGCATGATAAACACCATGTGTTCTATGACGTGAAAGTATTATGAAGTCAAGTCTAGGACCCAGAACACCTTACAATGTAAATGTTTTGAAGGTGTCTTTGCTTTTAAAACTTGCTTTTTAAGAGCTGTGGATTTTCCTGTTGAGCTATGAAAATCAAGAGGCCATAGTAATTTATCTGTGGTTGATAAAAACATATGGTAAATGTGTAGACACAGAGGAAAGAAATCATTCAAAAAAGAAATAGCATTTACTAGAAGTACGCATATAAAATGGAAACCCTGGCAGTGCAGTGGTTAAGACCTCTGCTGCTAACCAAAATGTCAGCAGTTTGAATCCACCAGCTGCTCCTTGGAAACTCTATGGGGCAGTTCTGCTCTGTCCTATAGGGTCACAATGAGTCAGAATAGGCTCGACAGCAATAAGTTTTTTTTTTTTTATGCATATAAAATACCTTGTTTTGGAGATGAACATGTTCATTTTGTTTACTTTGTAGTTTTAGAAGTAGACACATCAAGAATATTGGATAACTCTGCATGCCCGTTGTTACAATTTTTTTCTTCTATTTTCCGTGGCATTGTACTTGCTAGAGTAATTTAAAGTGTACTACAATAGTTGATAAAGCATGGTACGATACAAACTAATCCTATATAGGTAATATTTAATTTTTATGTACCAGTAAATTCTAACTACTGTACTTCATTGATTCTACAACACTTTTTTTGTTGGTGGTGGTGGTATATTTTTTCCCCATATTTTAACACTTTTGAAATGGGTTCTCCTGTTATATATTAACGGCATCTTACAAGACAATTGTATTCATCCCTCCTAGTTGACTCAAGGGCACCAGGTTTGGTTTGGTTTTTGGTAGCCACCTGGAGGCACTATCTATGTGAAATTACTCCACATTCTCTGCTTAAGGTCCTTGACCACACTGGTTGCATGAATTGAAACACTAATCAAAAAGTGAGGACTGTGGGTTAAATTCTCAGGGGAGTTTTTTTTTTTTTTTTTGATCCCCTTCCTTCATCCAGTGTCAAGATGGAGACATGCAGCTTTCCTTAGTGTCCATGTCTGATGGTTGGTTTTGTTTCTCATTTACTTCTGCACTAAAGGTGTAGCCCTCTGGCATCCTGGATGTATCAGGAGAACCTCCTAGGTGTTCTTTTTGCTTCTTTGTTTGTTTTGGTGTATAAAACAATGGTGCACCTTTCAATCCTTGTTGTCTTAGATAAGGTGAAAGGTGGTAACTTTGATTGAGCTGCTTCAGAATTTGAGATAATGGCACAGACTAAGGTAATGTTGGGGCCCTGGTGGCACAGTGGTTAAAAAGCTTGGCTGCTAACCCAAAATGTCAGCAGTTCGAATCCACCAGGCACTCCTTGGAAACTCTATGGGGCAGTTCCACTCTGTCCTGAAGGGTCACTATGAGTTGGAATTGACTTGACAGCAACAGGAAGCCTAATGTTTACCTTTCTTCTCTCTTAAAAGTTAAGTTAAAAAATGATGATGTGAAAAGCATTTCTAATGAAATGCTTAAGATACAAAACAAGTGGATTGCAAGTATTTTAGAAGTACCGCAAAAATAACAATTGATAGGCTAATTATAATTTTAATCTGTTACTTAAAGCTGTTTTCTTCTGGGTGACATTTTGATAATTTTATTAGCATAGTTTTGGTGAAATGCGTGTCCATCTAATAAACTGATTCTGGAAACTTTATACACAAAAGTAAATTAGCAAGGAATTGGAGTATAAGTATATGCTGGTGGATATATTTTTGCATAAGTGAAAAACACTTATGGAATACTGTAAAGAGATATTATAAAGTTATTAACTAATCTTTCAAGTGACAACCAGAACTCTCTTAATCAAGAATCTTCAAGGGATTGGGACTCTTAGGTCCCTCTTTTCTGATGCTCTAGAGTTCTTATCATTTTATTTCCTAAAGCAGCAGTTTTCAAACTCTTTGGCCTCTGGATCCCTTTACACTCTTGAAAATTATTATTCATTAGTTTATTAAAATAAACAGTAGTAAACTCATTGCATATTAACAAAAAAAATCTTTTTATGAAAATTAGCTCTATTTTTCAAAGCAAAAATACATTTTTTGACAAGAGTGGCACATTTTTACAAATCGCTGTGATGTGTGCTTCACCATTTATCTGTTGCTGTATGTTGTTTTGGTTTAAGCATGTGAATAACATCTGACTTCACACAGATTTATGGTTAGAAAAGCGTGAACCTTCTGGATCTCCTGAACGGATCTTGGGGACCCTAAGGTATTTTTTGTCCTCACTTTGAGAAGCTTGAGCCAAGGACAGGAGTGATAGTCAACTTCTATAAACCAGAAGAGCCAAGTTGGTTTTTAAAGTATTAAAATATGCTTGTATCATTTGGTAAAGAGCCCCTTCCTCTATTTGACCAGTGTGACTCCACTGTTCTTACCACTCTGGGGACCCTTCCAGAAACTCGAGAACACACCATCCAGCAAGAATAGGGTACTGGCTAGTACACCAGAAGTTCCCCCGGGATCCTCCTTCAGCATTTACATCCCAATTGGCCAGTGTTTCTTCTATATAGTGGTGAAATATTTTTAATATTACCCCCATCTCTGGGGTGACTTCACATTATTATACTTTAACCCCTACAACATTGCATCTAAGGCCATATTTGCAGTCCTTATTTCAGAAAAAATGCTGTGGAGAATGACTTTGTTAGTTCTGTCCCAAATGACCTACTGGGGAACAGGACTGTTTCAAACCAGCTCAAAAATATATCAGAAATATGAAGGCAGAGGAACTCTCATTGCCTCCTTCTGTGTTCCCAAGGAATATATTTACAGTGACTACAAAGAAGCTACCGGATTGATTTGGACTCTGTATCCCCAAATGATAAGAAGAGTTGATCAAAAATCAAACTGGTGTAAGAATTTCAAAGATGACCAGGTTTTGAGATCTGGCAACCTTCCTGGCTCAGTAAGATAATAATAAATTAAAATAAGACGTTCATTCATTCATTCAACAACATACACGTAGGCACATATACTGACTTGTAGTATATATATTTTTCCACCCTTATTCAATTATGTTGTAAAGACAATTGGATCCAATGAAAGAAGGGGTAACTTCCCATTACAGTGAGGAGAATAACTCAAATTTTGAAATTATTTCTATAATGAAGTTAGTTATATTAACTTTTAATGTGACTAGTGTTTGCGCTTCCTGTAGAATTTTCAAATATAAGTAAATGCTAAGTTTTAAATCACATAAGACGGTGCTCTTTCTTCAAGTTTTTCTGCTGGGCTTTTATCCTTCAATGTTGCAAATATAAATGAATCAGAACTTACTACTGTCAACACTCTAATCTAGCTCTCATAAAGTCTTTCCAAGCCATGTACTAATTGAGTCAGTAAATGTCATTGATAACAGTTGCTTTGAGAATTATGCTTCTAATATTTTGGCCATAGACACAAACAAGAGACATGGCAATCGAACAAGCAATTACCCAACTAAGTACTCAGATGTCTAGTGAAAAAATGCTAAGATTTTATTATAAAAACAGAAATCAATGAAGTGACATTTCTTGCCTTTCTCTTATTTACAGTTCTCTGCTAGCGTCAATTTAAAATCGATAAAAAAATAACAAATATTTTCTCTCCAAAGATTAGCTTCACAGTCTGGATATGAATATGAACTAATGGAACTAATGTTGTAGTGTTAACTATCAATGCTCAAGTTCCCAGGAATAGTTTTCATGTAAGTTGGAGGGAAAATCAAGTAAGTTTTTTTGGGTGGAATGCCAGGTTTACTGAGGCTTGGAATTCCTTAACCAATAACTGGTTGCCATTGAGTCAGCTCCAACTCGTGTGTCAGAGTAAAACTGTGCTCCAGAGAGTTTTCAACAGTTGATTTTTCAAAAGTGAATCGCGAGGCCTTTTCCAAGGCACATCTGAGTGGACCTGAACTTCCAACCTTTTGGTTACCAGACAAACACCTTAACCATTTTACCACCCAAGAACTTCTGAAATTCCTTAGCTGTTCTCAACTAAAGGGTAACATTTAGGTGAGGCATAATGGTATATTATTTCTCAAAGACATTTTATTTAAGTTCATCTTTATTTGCCCAAGACACAGGTCTCTGAGCACAGTGTAGGATATGCACTACGCAACTCCAGGGTGTGCCATGCACACAAACTAGTAGTGAATGGCACCCCTGGGATAGTGCAATGCAATGGCCCTGTGTGGGCTGTTAGTAGGAAAAACTTGAAGAGATGTAATATACTGACATGGCGTACTTTAAATTTTCTTAAATGAGTAGCTCACAAAATCCACTATTACTGAGCTGAAAGCTCCGTCAGTCCTTACTAAGGTTATCAGTTTAACACAGCTAATTTCAGCTAAGTGATTTGTTATGACCTATAACCCAGATCATATGTTATCTATTTTCAGACCCAAAGTCAACTTGTTTTCAGTGATGGATGAAAACTTACTCTGTGCTGTAAAGTTTTATAACGCTTCTCCTCCATTCAGAGCTACTATTAATAAAAATTCTCTTCAGTGCCAGTAAGCGAATGAAGGCCTGCAAAGGTCATGTGGGAAAATGGGATTTCCCAGGCTATTATGAAGTCCATGGCCAAGTGCAAGCAAAGTTGATAAACCTGATTCCAAATACCCAGCTTCCTCCCTGCTTAGCCTCAAGGCATTGGGAGTAATTACTCATTCTGACAAAATCCATTTATGGTTGAGACAGAGATGGCTTTTTAGATTTCCAAGTTGGCAGATAGCCATACTCCACAACACAATAGTTAAATCCTATATTCAGGTCTCAGGTTAATAAACATTTTCTTTAAGGGATTATTTCCTTTTTGTTTGGTTGTTAGCTTTTGTTATTTAAATGAAGGTGAATGCACATAGATTTGACATCATAATTATCAATTTCAGCAGTGTTTATCACCATCATCGTAACTATTGTTAGAAAACGTAGGCTCCTTTCACAGCTTATACTTTATGCCACAACTCCGAGGATGCAAGGAGGGATAAGGAGCCACCCTGGCCTCAAGGGAGAACCCGCTCAATTCCCTTTTGTTTCCTATTTGATTTCTTACTTTCCTAAATGTATGATGCCTTTGTGCAGAAAAATCTTATAAAATAATCCAGAACTCTTTTGGAAATAAAAATTTTAAAAGGCGGTATTGAAGAGTGGCTTAAACAAAAAGCATTCAGTAGGCATTTAGTGAGTCCCCACTACTTGTGAGGTGCAGTACTGGACGCTATGGACAGGATTGTGAACACCCCCGGAGCCTTCAATTGCAAAGCTCTTCTCTGTTTATCGAGTAAGAGATTAAAAGTGGACTATAATATACTCTAGTGTTGTAGGAATAAAATCACCAGCTGTAACTGGTTGCAAATCTATCCAACAGTGAAAGAAAACCGAAGCCTAAATAATAATAATAAACATGACAAGAACTACAGCCACAGAGCATCAGTTTACATTTGTCTTATCACTAAGCTTTGTTTGTTTGCCTTTCAGGGTGGGTAACTTAAAATAAACTGGTCTATCTGCATTTGCAAACTAGAAATACTCCCCGTAGTTGGAAATCCCCACTTGTCTCTTGGCCAGTGGAAGCTTCTCTGCCCCTGAGTTGCTGCCTGGCACAGTGAAAACAGTGTTTGAAGAAGCACCTTGAGCTTTGGGTATAAATATTTAATAAATCTTAAGTCCTCTGATGCAAGCTTTGTGAATAATAATTTCGAGGAATCGTGTGTCTCACTGTCTGTGATGTGCTTGATATTTTCTTTCCTCCATAATTTTCCAGGCACTCTGCTTTAGTGGTTAAGGGGACAAGTTCTAGGGGTTAAATCAAAATTGCAAAGCATTCAAACTGAGTGATACTGGGCAAATTCCTCAATCTCCTTAAATTTCAGTTTACTCATCAGTAGAATGAGAATGATAAATGGACGTATTTAGTAATAGGAAGGATTAAATGAGGTGGGAAATGGAAAGCACTAAGAGCTGTGCTGGCAAACTATATTGAGAAGTATTAGCTATTATTATAACTATCACAATAATATCGTCTGTACCACTCAGAGCTTTTTAACCTGAAAACCAGCTTTGCTATGTGTTATGACTAGAACGGCCACCTGGTGGTGCAGTGGTTAAGAGCTCAGCTGCTCACCAAAAGGTCAGCAGTTCGAATCCGCCAGCTGCTCCTTGGAAAGCCTATGGGGCAGTTCTGCTCTGTCCTGTAGGGTCGCTATAAGTTGGAATCGACTTGATGGCAACGGGTTTTATGACTAGAATTCTTTGATCCTTGATTTCCAATTTTATGGCTACATCAATTTATTTTCCAAATTGCAGTGATTT
This sequence comes from Dugong dugon, assembly GCA_030035585.1. Taxonomy (NCBI): domain Eukaryota; kingdom Metazoa; phylum Chordata; class Mammalia; order Sirenia; family Dugongidae; genus Dugong; species Dugong dugon. The sequence continues at coordinate 9,671,981 of CM057480.1, read as the reverse complement.
TTAACAATGTAGCATTTATTTAAAAGAAAATTTAGCGTCAGTATGATTTTCCTGCTGAATTTTTTTTAATAAAACATATTACAAAACAAGTAGAAACGAATATATTTTAACTTTGACCCACATTGTATTAATATTTTATAATATCACATTTCAAATTGTAAAGCATTGTATAGAACTATAACCGTATGTGATTTTTAAGTTTGTAGTCAGTTTTTCCCTTGAAAGTCACGTGCTCATTGTATGACAGGCAAGAGATGATAGGAGGAGGGGGCTTGCAGGGAGAAGATACATTTCAAAAAGGAAAAAAAGGGACAAAAAAGAAAAACATGAACTATTGCTAGAATTCAAGGAAAAGACTGAGCTACTACCAAGAAGCAATAAATTACACGGTTGGTGTTTTTAAAGGGAATGAAGATGAATTATTAACCTACTTACCCTGACAAATAATGGCAATTAATTCTGAATACCAAAGATACTTATTCCGCTTGGTGGCTTTGAGAAGCATGAGTAAAAAACTCCTCATGATCAAGGACTTCCCAGTAGCCTTCAAGGCAATTCTTTTTGACAGAAGCATTCTATTGCCACAATGTTTGTCCTACTGGATTTTACAAAGAATTGGGCAACAGGAACTCTCTTGCATATACTGTGACTGAAACTGAATAGGAATAATCTTTATGGTTCCACTTCCTTATCTATGTATTGAAGGTGGTGTTACCAAATTCTTCTGTGTATAGAATTTTTAGAGTCCTTACAGAAGTGGTATTAATGATATTTACAACATTTCTTCTTTTTTTTTTTTTTTACTGAAAGACTCTTGAAGTTACTGATTCAAAATTGTTTTACAGTGTTTGTTATTTAGTGGGATATAGTCTATTGATTAAATTTTTGCCCCTCCTAATTATATGAAAGAGTCCTAGTGGCTCAGTGGTTAAGAGCTCAGCTGCTAACCAAAAGATCAGCAGTTCAAATCCACCGGGCACTCCTTGGAAACTCTATGGGACAATTCTGCTCTGTCCTATAGAGTCACTATGAGTCAGAACTGACTCAATGGCAACAGGTTTATATATATATATATATATATAATTTGCTTGAGTATCAAAAGTTATAGTATACCATTACATGAGTAAATTACATAAATTACATTTATTTGAAGAGTTTTGTTAGCAACAATTACCAATTTGTATGGATTTAAAGCCATAGAGTTCTTACTATAGTCAACCAAGAAGTCCAAACTTTCTAAGGAATTTGGAAAAAGCCCTGATTCTATTCTCATTAATTTAATGTCTCTATGAGTGACCAGTTGACTTGTAATCATCATTTCTTAAAACCATTAAAAATTTGACCCAATAAAAAGATTTATATACCTTCCTTAGCTAGAAAAAATCTTCAACCTGGCACACTGAGTTATTCCTACTATCATTTATAAAATTGTTATTTACTCATGTATCTGCATATGAGGAGAAGGCTATTACCGCTTTACTTTAGGAACCAAAATGGGTCCCATTTGATATGAAAAAACAAAAAAAAAAAGGATGTTTAAGGGCACAAGGATGGCTGTGGAAGTAAAGGCAAATATGCTTCAAACACACTACATAGAATCTAGAGAGAAAAAGGTTATCTATAAAGTTACCATTCAAGCAAACACAATTTCCTATAAAATAGTATATCTAACGCATTATTTGGAAAGCTTTGTAACAGCGTACAGACGCAGAGTGTCTTAGACCATCTGTGAATGTAGGAATAGTGTCTGTATAGTCCACTACTTCTTCTTTGGCGCAATTAGTAACCCAATTATTTTCTTTAACAAGACTTTGGGCAAAAAAGGAAGACATATCTGCCAACATGGCCAGGTTCTGCAAATTTTCCTTTGAACCTTGAACTGAAGGGTAATATTTACATATGTGATCTTGAAAAGAGTAGTTGACTGTTACGATGCTTGCCAGCATTGCAAGTTTGAGTTGGTAAGCTAGTTTACCAGATGTGCTCTTATTTATTATCATATGCTTTGTCTGCAATTTAGAGAGCAGGTTCAAGATAAATGACCCTTCTAATCATAAAATCAATCTTCCCATTGGCACAAGAATTTGAATTCTCAGTAATTCAGCATGGTAACAGTTTTACGTATTAAGCCTTGTCTTATTTTAAAATAGCAGGGTACAATATCTACTAACCAATGGTCACTAAAAATAAAAAGTAAATCTAGTAAATCCTGTAATAATGCAATTTTGTATATAATGTGTTTGGTGATCCACTTCTTTACCTAGCCTCCATTCGCAAGGAAAAAAATGGACTAGCATATGTATGTTCTTGGGGTGGGATAGAAGTCAGGGGTATAGGAGAAGATTGAGGCTAGGAAGATCATAGCAAACAATCACAAGAGGAAAGCCTGACGGTTATCTCCATGTCCCCAGTATCCCCTGGCTCCATCTCCATGGATTAGGAAAAATAAATGGAGCACCAACCAACTGGGAGATTTCTGGAGTTGTAGGAACTGCCGTGGCACTCCCAGCCCACCCCGAGTCTCAGAATCGTCCCCATCAATATTGAAGCCACAGTTTACGACCCCCCATGTGGCATCAAACAGCAGCTGGGGCATGGAAAAATATGGATCAATTAGTCAGACACCTGGAAGTTTCACCTAACTAGCTGCACAGGATCACACTGGAAGTCACCACAGAATTTTATATTTTTGAACTGTACTTATTATGGCATGGTCAGTTTTAAATATATATATACTGTGTCCTTGATGCTAAGATACCAACATTTAAAGATGAAATATTATTTAAAATACCACTAAAAAAAAAGAATAGAAACTGGACCCCATCTCACACCATATACAAAAATTTACTCAAAATACATCAATGACCTAAATACATGATCTAAACCTTAAACTCTTAGAAGTAAATCTTCAAGACCTTGTATTTGACAGTGGATTCTTAGATACTACACCAAAAGCACAAGCAACAAAATAAAAAATAGATAAATTGTACTTCAAAATTAAAAACTTTCATGCATCTAAGTACATTATTATATCAAACATTTGAGCAACAAAAGACAAAACAGATAAATTGGACTTCCTCAAAATTAAAAACGTTTGTGCATCAAAAGACTTAATCAAGAAAGTGAAGAGACAACCCACAGAATGGGAGAAAATATTTGGTAACTATATATCTGATAAGGGTTTAATAGCCGAAATATATAAGGAACTCCTACAAATTAACTACAAAAAATACAAACAACCCAATTAAAAAATGGGCAAAGGACTTTAATAGACATTTCTCCAAAGAAGATATACAAATGGCCAATAAGCACATGAAATGATGTTCAACACCATTAGTCATTAGGGAAATGCAAATCAAAGCCACCATGATACCATTTCACCCTCACTAGGATGGCTATTATTAAAAAAAAGGAAAACAACAAGTGTTGGTAAGGGTGTGAAGAAACTCGGAACACTTGTCCATTGTTGATGAGAATGTAAAATGATGTAACTGCTGTGGAAAACAATTGACAGTTTTTCTGTAAAAGTTAAGAGTAGAATAACCATATGACCCAGTAATTCCACTCCTGGGTAAATACTCAGAAGAAGTGAAAGCAGGGAGTCAAATAAATACATCAATGTTCACCGCAGCCTTATTCACAATAGCCAGAAGATGGAACTATCCAAAGTCCATCTACAGAGGAATGGATAAATAAAATGTGGTATATGCATAAAATGGAATGTTATGCAGCCCCATAAAGGAATGATGTTCTAATGAGTGCTATGACATGGATGAACCTTGAAAGCATTATAATAGGTGAAGTACACCAGACAAAAAGGAAAAATGTTGTATGATCCCTCTTATAGGAAATATCTAAACTAGGCAAATGCATAGGGACAGAAGGTAGGTTGGTGGTTACCATGGGCTGGGGGAGGGGAGAATGGGGATTTGATGCTTCATGGGTACAGATTTACAGTTTGGGGTGATGAAAAAGTTTGGGAACACATGGTGGTGATGGTTGCACAAAACTGTGAATATAATCAATGCCACTGAATTGTACGCTTAAAAATGGTTAAAATAGCACATTTTACGTTTACATATATATATATATATACACACACACATATATATAGGAGCCCTGGTGGCAAAGTGGTTAAAAGCTCAGTCTGCTAACCGAAAGGTCGGCAGTTCCAATCCACAGCTGCTCCTTAGCAACCCTACGGGGCAGCTCTACACGGTCCTATAGGGTTGTTATGAGTCAGAATAGACTCGACGGCAATGGGTTTTATATGCATTTTACACAGTGAGAAAAAATTGAAAAACAACACAAACTTGCCAAACTGTGAAATACCATCCAATATCATGTGAATCCCAGTTCCAAAGATATTAAAATGTAGGAAAAAACGATGTCTTGGAATCAATGAAGTTCAGTCATTTAGACTGAGATAAAAACAGAAGCACCTGCATAAAAAATTGTAACATCCTCAGGTCTCTTTTATGGTTATAAATCAAGGCTCAATTTAACTTTGCTTTTGATGACACAATCAGACTAGGTCTTTATTTTTTTTCGCCCAAGACTTTGAGACCTCTAGCCAGCTACATCATATAAAGCTGTCGTACCTTTTCATCTATTTCCCTTTTAATCAAGGTTTTTCTCTGAAGCCAAGACGTTCTCAGACATCTCGTCTTGGTTTTGTCTGTACCTTTCTATCTTGTCCCTCTCTGTTACTAAATAAGGGAGACATTTCTGTGTGCATGACAAGAGTGTTTTAGCAAAAGGCGAAAAAGAGAACGATTGTAACCACATAATGCATAAACAACAACATGACACCCCTTTCCCAAACATAAAGAGGTTAATTTTCTCTGTTCTGTGGGTACTTGTACTATTTTTAATAAACAATAAATCCCCTGCGTCTCATTGGCTCTATTCCTGACACACCCCTGAATATGTCAAAATGACTTTCAACAGTCCCTGTCTCTTCCCCACTCTGGGTCGGTAACTTAGAGAAGAGGACTTCAGCTTTCACAGCTGCCTCTGATTCCCTGCCCATGATTTGGTCCAAGTACACTGGCTTCCCACTCTTTGGCATTGGGATTGGTAAGGTCTCACAAGCAATCCTCATAATCATATTGCTTTCCCCATCTCTACTGACCAGTCAGCGGCTGAAAACATTTTCTTTAGAAGTTCATCTGAGTCCAGCTGACCTTTTCCCACAAAGAAATTTTACTAATAAAAAAAGGGAAGATTAAAAACACATTCAAATTCCGTTTTTCAAATGCAAATTTAACTAAAGTCTGAATTCGTAATTCTTCTTAAGTCTTGTATTAATTTATCCAATTCATTTAATAAACGTTTACTGAGCTCCTATTTGGAGCCCTTGGTGGCACAGTAATTAAGAGCTACAGCTGCTAACCAAAAGGTCAGCAGTTCAAATCTACCAGCTACTCCTTGGAAACCCTGTGGGGCAGTTCTACCCTGTCCTGCAGGGTCACTATGAGGCAGAATCGACTCGACAGCAATGGGTTTTTTTAATGGGAGCTCCTATTATGTTCCAAACACCAGGCTAGAAAGAGGAGGTACCAGGATGGACACGACCAAGATTCTAGTTAGGAGAAACACGTGGTGTCTTGGTTATCTAGTGCTGCTATAACAGGAATACCATAAATGGATGGCTTTAACAAAGAGAAATTTACTTTCTCACAGTCTAGTAGGCTAGAAGTCCAAATTCAGGGCATCAGCTCCTGAGGAAGGCCTTCTCTCTCTGTTGGCTCTGGAGGAAGGGCCTCATAGTCATCAATCTTCCCCTGGACTAGGAGCTTCTCTGCTTAGGAACTTCGGGTCCAAAGGATGCACTCTGCTCCCGGCACTGCTTTTTTGGTGGTATGAGGTCCCCACCTCTCTGCTTGCTTACCTTTCCTTTTATCTCTCGTAAGGTATAAGGTGGTGCAAGCCACACCCCAGGGAAACTCCCTTTACAGTGGATCAGGGATGTGACTTTAGTAAGGGTGTTACAATCCCACACTAATCTTCTTTAACATAAAATTACAATCACAAAATGGAGGACAACCATACAATACTGGGAATCAGCCAAAATGATACACACATTTTGTGGGGGCCATAATTCAATCCATGACACGTGGCAAAGCGAAGTAATAAGAGCTGCCATCGTCTGGCACAGGGACAGAACAAAGACAGCACTGAATGCTGCATGGAGAAGCAGGGAAGGTTTTATGAGGTCATGACATTTAGTCTGACGATGGAAGAGTAGAATTGCAATGTTCCCACAGACAAGAGTAAAGCAGGGAATTTTCAGCAAAGGAAATGCAACTTCAAAGAGCCAGAGGTCATGCTCAAGTCAAGATATGTCTGAATATGGTGAAGGGTGGTGACCCAGAGCTGCACAAGAAGTTTCTGGAAATTGATAGTTACATAGGGACTTGATCATGAAGGTTTCTATGAGCCATGTTTTATCTGAAAGGTCACAGGATGCCATGGAAATGAGAGCCATGCTGGGGTTAGATATACATCTCTTGAGATCAATCCTAACAACAAAAATAGCATGGCTGATGTATTGGAAGGAAGTTGTGATTGAAGCGGGGAGAGGAGATTACTAGTAAATACTCAAGCAAGAAATGGTGGCAGCTTTAAAGAAGGCAGTGACCATACACGTGTAGAATCCAAGATAGATACTTGAGTTTGAGACAAAGATTTAGTATTTACTGTAGCATGAGTGTGCTCGCTTCGGCAGCACATATACTAAAATTGGAATGATACAGAGAAGATTAGCATGGCCCCTGCACAAGGATGATGCACAAATTCGTGAAGCATTCCATATTTTTTGGAAACCCTGGTGGCGTAGTGGTTAAGTGCTACAGCTGCTAAGCAAAAGGCTGGCGGATCAAATCCACCAGGTGCTCCTTGTAAACTCTATGGGGCAGTTTTACTCTGTCCTATAGGGTCATTATGAGTCAGAATTGACTCCATGGCAACGGGTTTGGGTTTTGGTTTTGTAGCATAAGTAATAGGTGGGATCAGGAAGGAATGACATCTCTTGGTAACCATGTACAGAGGGAGAAGGAAGGGCAAATCTCGGCCCTGGGCACTAGCATCTCAAAGGCAGGTGGAGCAAGTTATGCCAAAGAAAATATTGCCCTCCAAGAGATCAGGAGAAAACTAGGGGAAGGGATCACAGAAGCCAAAGGAAAGGACTTTTGAGGGGAAAAAAATTCACTGGTTGAATGATACTTATCAAATATGATTTGGAATAAAAATATTTCTTGGATTCAGAAATGATGACAATTAGAGCGTGTGAGCCATTCCACAGGCTGGTTGGCATCTTTCATAGGGCAGTTTACCAGGGTTTCCCTGTTTTATCTCAGGACTATGTACCATAAGGAGCCCTGGTGGTGCACTGGTTAAGAGCTCAGCTGCTAACCAGAAGGTCAGCAGTTCAAATCCACCAGTGGCTCCTTGGAAACCCTATGGGGCAGTTCTTCTCTATCCTACAGGGTCACTATGAATCAGAATTGACTCAACAGCAACAGGTCTGGTTTTTGGTTTTATGTACCATGTTGTTGTTGTTTTTGTTAAGTGCCATCGTGTTGGTTCCAACTCATAGCAACCCCATGTACAACAGAACAAAACACTGCTCGATCCTGAGCCATCCTCACAATCGTTGCCATGCTTGAGCCCATTGTTGCAGCCACTGTGTCAGTCCATCTTGTTGAGGGTCTTCCTCTTTTTCGCTGACCCTCCACTTAACCAAGCATGATGTCCTTCTCCAGGGACTGGTCCCTCCTGACAACATGTCCAAAGGATGTGAGACGGAGTCTCGCCATCCTTGTTTCCAAGGAGCATTCTCGTTGTACTTCTTCTAAGATAGATTTGTTTGTTCTTCTGGCAGTCCATGGTATATTCAGTCTTCTTTGCCAACACCACAATTCAAAAGCATCAATTCTTCTTCAGTCTTCCATATTCTTTGTCCAGCTTTTGCATGCATATGAGGCAATTGAAAACTGTATGGCTTGGGTCAGGCGCACCTTAGTCTTCAAGGTGACATCTTGCTTTTCAGCACTTTACAGAGGTCTTTCGCTGCAGGTTCGCCCAATGCAATGCGTCTTTTGCTTTCTTGACTGCTACTGCCATGGGGTTGATTGTGGATCCAAGTCAAATGGAATCCTTGACAGCTTCAATCTTTTCTCCTTTTATGATGCTGTTGCTTATTGATCCAGTTGTGAGGATTTTTGTTTTCTTTATCTCGAGGTGTAATCTATACTGAAGGCTGTAGTCTTTGGTCTTCATCATAAGTGCTTCAAGTCCTCTTTACTTTCAGCAAGCAAGGTTGTGTCATCTGCATAACACAGGTTGTTAATGCGTCTTCCTCCAATCTTGATGCCCCACTCTTCTTCACAGAGTCCAGCTTCTCCGATTATTTGCTCAGCATACAGATTGAATAGGTACGGTGAAAGGATACAGCCCTGACGCACACCTTTCCTGACTTTAAACCATAACCCCCGTTTTATAGACCTTGAGAATTTCCTTGTCTGCTCCACCATTTGCCCCTCATCTTCCCTTCCAGAGAGAGGCTGGTTGCACAGTAGCTCAGGGAACATCCCTGCTGCTGGTGAGAGCCGAAACTTGTATGTGTGGCAAATTGACTGCCTCTGCCCCACTGGGAGACGCAAACGTTCGGTAGTCACCTGACCATGCCAGGGCCATTGCTGGTGAAGTTCTAACACCTGCCTGTTATGAAGGCCAGGAGTTTATTCTCTCATGTCCCCTTTCAGCAAGTGCACCAATAGTCTACCCTCGGTTTTTCTCAGAGCATATTGTTTTCTAGGATTAGTTCTTCCCTTAACAGGAAGGAAACAAAAAGTCCTTTCTTTGTTAAAAGCTCGACTTAGTATCAGGTCATGTTATGGTTTTCTGTTCACTGGTGGTTTCTATGAAGCCCTTCTGGCACAGTGGTTAAGAGCTACGGCTGCTAACCAAAAGGCCGGCAGTTCCAATCCACCAGCCTCTCCTTGGAAACCCTATGGGGCAGTTCTGCTCTGTCCTGTAGGGTCACTGTGAATCGGAATTGACTCGATGGCAACAGGTTTGGTTTTTTAGGTTTGGTTTTTTAGGTTTGGTGGTTTTTATGGATTCCTTATAATATTTTGAATCTCCACACATCTGGAATCGTATATGAAACCCTCAATTCTCAGCTAGTAGATTTTGGGATTATTACTAGAAACACTGTGTCATTAGCTCAGAATTTTCCGCCTTTATTCTTGACCTCCTGCCCATTTTAACCTTGACCCTTCTGCTTGTAACAGCCTCATTCCATCTCAGCTCTTCTGTCTTCTACTGACACAGCAAGGCTTAAGGCATTACTTTTATAAATAATGTGCCTTTTTTTCTCTCCAAATTTAAAACTTTAGAAGAAATCGTAGAGGATAGAAGTGTAAGAGAAGTGTAAGTTTTTTCCCCCATTATGAAAGCAATTCTCATTATACAAAACATAAAAGAGCAAAAAAAAAAAGAAAGAAAAGAAAAGAGAGAGAGAGAGAAGAAAAAAAAAAGCCATCTATGAGTCAGTGAGTCAGAATTGACTTGATGGCAACAGGTTTGGTTTTTGGTTTTTGTAGTTACATCACCCCAACATTTTAACATCTTTGAATTTAGTTTAGAATCTTATTTCTAAGCAAATATTTTTTAATTTTTTTGTTTTTTGGCAAAATCGTGATCATATTGAACACATAACTTGCATCATGATTTGTTAACTAAAGGATGTGTTCTAAAGAGAAATACTGGAAATAAATGTAAAGAAAAATAGGTGAATTTTCTCTAAAATAGCAGAACCTAACCATTATAATTTTCAGGCCACTTTTATACCCATTATCTTTTAAGTCATCTAATTTTATCTGCTGAATTTTTTAAGCATGTGTATCAAGCATTTATTATTAATCTGAGTGCTTTACATTATATCATTATATTATCTTTAATTCTTACAACTCTCTGATGTATTCTCTCTTTTTTAAATTGTGCTTTAGATGAAGGTTTGCAGAGCAAATTAGTTTCCCATTCAATAGTTTATACACAGATTGTTCCGTGACATAGATTTTACTCCCCACAATATATCAGCACTCTCCCCGAATACCACTCTGAGTTCCCCATTCCCATTTGTCAGGTTTTTCTGCCTCTTCCTGTCTTTTCATCTTTAATTTTGGGCATGTGGTGTCCTTTTGGTCTCCTATAGATGATTGTTCTAAGCAGCAGTTTCCTCACAGGTGTTATGTTAATTTATCGGCCTATTATTTGGCTGAAAGGTGATCTCCAGGAATGGCTTTAGTTCCATGTTAGAAGGGTGTCTAAGGGGTATAGTCTCAGGGGTTCCTCCAGTCTCTCTCAGACCAATAAATCTGGTCTTTTTTATGAATCTGAATTTTGTTCTACATTGTTTTTCCCCACTCTAACGAGGACATTCTATTGTGATCCTAGACAGTGCAGTCAGTAGTAGTTTCCTGGCACCATCTAGTTCTGGTCTCAGGCTGGTGGAGACTGTGGTTCCTGTGGTCCATTAGTCCTTTGGACTAATGGTTTCCCGGTGTCTTTGGTTTTCTTCATTCTCTTTTGCTCCAGATGGGAGGAGATCAATAGTTGTATCTTAGATGGCTACTTGCAAGCTTTTAAGACCCCGCACGCTACTCACCGAAGTAGGATGTAGAACGTTTTCTTTATGAACTATGTGACACCAATTGACCTAGATGTCCCCTGGGACATCTTTAGCCTTCAAGCCCTATAGTTCAGTCCCATGATGTGTTTGGTTATGTCTAGGTTATTTCCTTGACTGTGCCTCCTGTGCGCTGTATTTATACGAATGTAGATGCTACATATACAAATATGCATGTAGAAATATCCACAGCCAAACCTATATATATGCACGTGGGTGTATTCCCGTACGCCCTCTCACACCTTTTCAGCATACATATCTACCTATGTGTCCACTTATAAATTGGTGTTTGTAATTATTGTTGTGGTAGGATTTTGTATGTTATCGTATTTGCCTTCATCGCCTTTTATTCTTATGTGCCTCTCAGTGTCTTCCCTTGGCTTGGTTGCATTGTGTTGACCTCCCCCATATTGTGCACTGCCTTTCCCTTTACCAGAGTTAACATGTGTTTACTCTCTAGTTGGTGATTTTCCCTTCCTCCACCTTCCATCCCTGGTAACTATCAAATAATACTTCTTTCTATGTGTAAACCTTTTCTTGACTATTTATAATAGTGATCTCATACAATATTTGTCCTATTGTTATTGACTTATTTCACTCAGCATAATATCCTTCAAATTCATCCATATTGTGAGATGTTTTGCAAATTCATCATTATTCTTTATTGTTGCATAGTATTCCACTGTAAGTATGTGCCACATTTTATTTATCCATTCATTCATTGACAGGCTCTTAGGTAGTTTCCATCATTTTGCTATTGTGAATAATGATGCAAAGAACTTGGGTGTGCATATGTCTATTCTTGTCATGACTCTTATTTCTCTAGGACATATACCTAGGAATAGGATTATTGGCTCATATGGTATTTCTATTTCTAGCTTTTTAAGGACACGCCATACCATTTTCCATAGTGATTATACCATTTTACATTCCCACCAATAGTATAAGAGTGCCAATCTCCCCACAACCTCACCAGCATTTGTTGTTTTCTGTTTTTTTTTTTTTTTGGAGCAGTGCCATTATTGCTGGGGTACGATGGTATCTCATTATAGTTTTGGTTTGCATTTCTCTAATGGCTAATGATTGTGAGCATCTCTTCTTGTGTTTATTAGCCTCCTGAATGTCTTCTTTGAAGTGTCTGTTCATGCTCCTTGCCCATTTTTTAATTTGGTTGTTTGTCTTTTTGTTGTTGAAGTATTGACATTTTCTATAAATTTTGGAGATTAGACCCTTGTCCGATATGTCATAGCTGAAGAATTTTCCCCAGTCTGTAGGTTCTCTTTTTACTCTCTTGGTGATGTCTTTTGATGAGTGTAAGTGTGTAATATTTATGAGATACCAGTTTCTACTTTATCTTCTGCTGTTTGTGTATTTTTAGTTATGTTTGGTATTCTATTTATGCCACATACTAAGGCCCCTAACATTGTTCCTGTTTTTTTTTTTTTCCTTCCATATTTATAGTTCTAGGTTTTACATTTAGGTCTTTGATCCATTTTGAATTAGTTTTGTTTATGGTGTGAGTTGTGGATCTTGTTTCATTTTTCTGCACATAGATATCTAGTTTTGACAGTACCATTTGTTAAAGAGACTATCTCTTCCCCATTTAATGGACTTTGACCCTTTGTCAAAGATCAGCTGTCCATAGGTGGATGGATTTACTTCTGGGTTCTCAATTCTGTTCCATTATTCTACATCTGTTGTTGTACCAGTACCAGGCTGTTTTGACTACCATGGCTGTATAGTAGGTTCTGAGATCAGGGAGTGTGAAGCTTCCTCCTACTTTGTTCTTCTTCAGTAATGCTTTGCTTATCCAGGACTCATTTCCTTTCCATATTAAGTTGGTGATTAGTTTCTCCATCTCATTAAAGAATGATGTTCGAGTTTGGATTGGGATTGATTATATTTGTAGATCACTTTAGATAATATTGGTATTTTCACAATATTGAACCTTCCTATCCATAAACATGGTATGTTTTTCCATTTATGTAAGTCTCTTTTGGTTGCTTACAGTAGTGTGTTGTAGTTTTCTTTGTATAAGTCTTTTAATTCTCCAATTAGATGTATTCCTAAGTGTTTTGTCTTTTTGAGGGCTATTGTAAATGGCATTGTTTCTCTAATTTCCTTTTTGGAGTTCTTTTTGTTCTTGTAGAGGACTCCAGCTGATTTTTGTATATTGACTTTATACCCTGCCACTTACCTGAATTCTTCTATTAGTTCCAGTAGCTTGTTTGTGGAGTCTCTGGGATTTTCTATGTATATGATCATATCATCTACAAGTAGGGATAGTTTTACTTCTTCCATACCAATTTGTGTGCCTTTATTTCACTTTCTTGCTTTATTTCTCTACCTAGGACTTCCATTACAATATTGAATAAGAGTGGTGATAAAAGACATCCTCGTCTGGTTTCCATTCTCAAGGGAAATTCTTTCAGTCTCTCTCATTTGAGAATTATGTTGGCTGTTGGTTTTGTACCTATACCCTTAATTATGCTGAGGAATTTCCATTCTAGTCCTGTTTTGCTGAGAGATTTTATCAAGAATGGGTGTTGGGCTTATCAAATGCCTTTTCTGCATCAGTTGAAATGATCATGTGATTCTTGTTGTTTGTTTTATTCATGTGGTGGATTATATTGATTTTTTTAATGTTGACCCATCCTTGCATACCTATGAATCCCACTTGGTCATGATGTATTTTTTTTCTGATATGCTGTTGTATTCTATTGGCTAGAATTTTGTTGAGAATTTTTGTGTTTATATTCATCAGGGATATTAAGCTATAATTTTCTTTTTTAGTGATATCTTTGCCTGGTTTTGTTTTCAAGGTTATGCTGGCTTCATAGAATGAATATGGGAGTATTTCTTCCTTTTCTATGTTCTAGAATAATTGAGTAGTATTGGTGTCAACTCTTCTCTGAATGTTTGGTAGAATTCTCCAGTGAAGCTGTCTGGGCCAGGGTTATTTTTAAACTTTCTTCTAAAATATTTAGCTCTCATAGTATGGATTTTGTTTGGGAAGTTTAGAAATTTTCCCTTTTATGGGTGAAATACTAAGCCAAAACTCAGCAGCTATTGAGAAATGACAAAAATAACCCTTATATTTTAAATAAATTGTAAGTGCCTTCAATATACAAATAATGTGAAGCTTAAAAATGGAAAATATTTGTGAATTTAGTATTTACTGAGAGAAGCCTTTTTTTGAAAGAAAGCGACTGTATTAAACATCACTTTTCTTCATATGTGGTGTGACATTTTCATTTTGTTCCAAGCTATTTTACTTTTTGTGTGTCTCTGGAGTTTGTAAACATGCCTTAATATTTGGTAGTTACATAATGATGATTTTATGGTTCTAGTTTAGTATAAATGGTGGCTAGACAGAGCAGAAAAATCAATTTCTTTTTTACTTTTATCAAAAGAAACAAAAGAAAAGAATGCAAAATCTGCATTAAGACCATGTTAGAATTATACCTCAACAGTCTGTTACACATGAAGTAGAAACTGGGTACAGCAGAGTGTTAGTCATTGTGCTGTGATATTCAGCCAACTGGTTAAGTTCAAAACACCCATGTTTTAACCCACGCTTTGTTTTGTTATCCAGAAGATTCCAAATATGTATGACCTGACACCATTTCTTGTTGTCTTCTCTTGCCCACAGTACTCAGAGGCAGGGCTAACCCTAGGCAAAATTATGAAGTGGATGCAACCTGTATTCATTCACTACCCTTTTGCAATGATAATCTCACCTTAGATTCTCTACACCTTGCTGTCTCCAGGTGCCTACTCCAGTTGCCCATTGCTTGAGATTTACCCTGTTTTCCAGGGTGCTCCTGCTATTTCCTGTTGCCCAGGCCCTCTTTGATTGTATAACTTACCACTCAGAAATATTCACTGACTCCCCAAAAGAAGACTGCCAGTCAAGATCCTCCCTCCTTACTCTTTGGGTCTTATTTCCCACTGTGCCTCCCTACACGTTCTATTGCAGGAGGATCAGCCACCTTTCCCTTTTTATTTACACACATTTTCCCATGCTATTCCTTTTGCCTGAACTGGCCTTCATCACTCATCTTCATCTATGGAAATCCTACTTATTTTTCAAAGCTCCATTCAGTTGAATCTCCTCCATGTGCCTTTCCTGATCGCCCACAACCTCTTTTCTCCACACCTAAAGCATACCACTCATGTGACACTTACCACAGGTTGCTTTGTATTATGATTTTTATGTATGTGTCCTATCTCTAGGCACTGTTCTGGGAGTTTTACAAATGTAATCTCATTTAAATTTCACAACAATCCAATAAGGTAGATATTATCATACCATTTAACAGTTGAGGACACTGAGGCTCAAATAGGTTAAATAATTTTCCCAAGGTCATACTTCCAGGAAGTAACAGAGCTAAGTCTTTAACCCAGGTCTGTCTGACTCCATAACATGTATTCTTTCCATTCTACAGATTGCTACCTACTCAGTTATTACCCATCTCAAAAGAGGTGGTGAAGATTTAAGATGGAGGAAGAGACCAACTTAGGTTTTTATGATTATCAAATACATATTCAACAAAGAGCTAGAGTTTATTGATAATTACTGTATTTTCTTAGCTAGAAGTGACTGGTTAACTAGAATCCATGATGAATTCAAATGAAATGTGAGGAAAAAAAAAAAAATTCTTAACTAAAAGTTACCAAAACAAGGATGACATAAGAAGAGACTATTCAAGAAGGGCTAGATAGCATTGGTCTGTAGCACTACTGGAAAGTAAGTACAGAGAAACGAAGTAACTATGGAAAGGTTTCCGGTTAAGTGCCTCATGAATTAAACAATTGGGGTAGTTAGGAGGCTGAAGATATGACTGTCATCCTAAATGCTTCAAGATCTAACAATATCTCTGCTAACCTCAGCATGCTTCTGCTTCTAGTGTGGCATCTTGGGCAATTTAGAGGGGAGAAGCTCAGTGCTCCTAAAAGGAATCTCATCTCACATAAACAGCTTTTACAACTGCCGTCTCCAATACCCAGGGCCATGGAATTTCAGCTAAGTCCTGAACAGCTCCATTCAGGGGAATCTTCGGTAGGGCCAGGCTTCTGCTAGTAATGTGGCAGAGGCTTCCTCCCAGGGAAGAATTTAGACTTAGCATCTCAGTGTGTTTTATTATTATTATTATTATTATTATTGTAGTTTAAATGAAGTTTACATTTCAAGTTAGTCTCCCATACAAAAATTTATACGTACATTGTTATGTGACCCTAATTGCTTACCCGATACTGCGGCAGCACACTCTTCCTTTCCGCCCCCGATTCCCCATGTCCATTCAACCAGCTTAACTGTCTCTGCCTTCCCATCTCACCTCCGGACAGAAGCTGCCTGTTTGGTCTCTTGTATGTACTTGAGCTAAGAGGCACACTCCTCACAAGCATCTCAGTGTGTTTTGACACCACTACCTGTGTCTCTCCCAAGATAAAAAGCAAGAATCTTTCTTCATTGTTTCCTCTGCTCATTTCCCAGTCCCCTAGCTATTGTATTGTCAGTTGCATATTTCTTTAACATGAGTGAGATCATTAAGTTTAGCGAGATCATACAGTTATCATTAAACGTGTTCCCAGTGCAACTCTCTTATCTTCTGACAGCCATCTCAACTTTATGTGCCAACTCCATTTACAATTATGTGTGCTCTCTTTCTACCAATTTCTGTTTATATATAGTTATACACTTTTGTTCCTCATGCCAGTCTTAATAATATATGTATTTTTATTACTACTTAGGGAAAATAATGTATGCATATCTGAACTTGAATGTAACCAGCCACCCTGGACTTTAGGCCCTAGGTTAAGAAGCCTGCAAATTTTTATTTCAGTTATATGTTACATCTGAAGAACTCACCTAGTTCAGTAAGACAACCACCTTCAACCACACTGGAAAAACTCAAACATGAAAGCTCTCTTCCTTTTCATTAAAATTGTTATGGTGTTTCTTTTCCTCTGTAAATGCCCTCAAAGCTAATCCTGCATTTTTTTTTTTTTTTTTTTTTTTTTTACTTTTCACTTTTAAATAATTACAGTTTCATAGAAAGTTGCAAAAAATGTACAGGGAGATCTGTGTACCCTTCACACAGTTCCCCCCAATGGTAACATCTTGCATATTACACTGTCAAAGCCAGAAAATTGACATTGGTCTAATTCACTTTTAAATTTCAAGAATAAATAACAACAGCAAATTCACCCTGAAGACAATGTAGGCAGTTTCAAATTTTGTTCCACATTCTGTTCCTGCGTATGAACAGTGACCATGCTAACAGTCCTGGAAACCAGAAGGTGGTATGTCCAGAAGGCCCCATCTCCCACATTGCTGAAGATGACCCTCAGGTCTCATTCAAATTCTAGGTCAATGTCATAGTAGAGGAGTAGAAAGGAACCCATATGGTTGGAATCCAGTTCTGCCACCTGTGTGACTTTGAGCAAGTCTCTTGACCTCTCCAAGCTTCAGTGTCTTCATCTATAAAATGGAGGAAATATTTCTCCTGCCCACTTCATAGGGTTGTTGTAAGGATCAAATGTGATGATGTGTATGAAAGGCGAGATAGGCTGTGAATCAGCACTCTTAAAGTTTCTATTTTTTTCTGAAACTTCTGCCAGATTACAGAAGTGTAGTTTTGTAGCGATGGTTATTATTCTTAGAAACAGAACAATATCCATTGCTGTCGAGTCGATTTCAACTCATAGCGACTCTATAGGACAGAGTAGAACTGCTCTATAGGGTTTCCAAGGAACAGCAGGTGGATTCGAACTGTCAACCTTTTGGTTAGCAGCTGAGCTCTTAACCACTGTGCCACCAGGACTCCAAACAGAACAATACCACCTCCTTATTAACCACATGCCCTAGAATTTCTATCATGTGTAAATCACCTTCAGTTTCTACAACTCTTAGTAGGACAGACACTAGCAATGTAACCCACAAGCACTGTGTGACTCATTATTTACATATCTGAGGTATATGATCTATTTAAAAATACATATTTCTGAACATTTTCTTCTAAAAGGTCAAATACATTTTTAGTGGCTTTTATTTTTATCCTAACTGCAGACTTGATTATTACTTTTTTTTTCATGCCATGAGTTGTATGATAGGTGCTTTTGACAGCAGTGAGAAATTTTAAGTATGTCATGTTAGACAGCGGATGGTTTATGAAGTAAGAATGGAACTCATCCAAGCTGCCTTGTTCCTTGATTTGTCTGGATATACAATATAAACTCCCTAACTCACTGGTGGGCCTGGTACATGGGTAGTAAAAATGCTAGCCTTGGCAGTAAGAGTAGAGAAATATATAGGAGAAAATAAACTTAAATCATGGTATGTGTCTTAGTCATCTAGTGCTGCCATAACACAAATACCACAAGTGGACAGTTTTAATGAAGAAAAATTTATTTCCTCACAGTCAAAGTAAGCTAAAAGTCCAAATTCAGGGCATCAGCTCCAGGGGAAGGCTTTTTCTCTCTGTTGGCCTTCTTCTCTTCAGTGTTCCACTGGACTAGGAGCTTTTCTGCACAGGGACCCCAGTCCAATGGATGCGCTCTGCTCCCAGCATTGCTTTCTTGATGGTATGAGGTCCCCCTGTCTCACTGCTCATTTCTGTCCTTTATATCTCAAGAGATTGCCTCAGGACACAATCCAGTCTTGTAGATCAGGTCCTGCCTTACTAACACAACTGCCACCCATCCTCCCTCGTTAACATCATAGAAGCAGGTTTACAACATACAGGAAAATCACATGGTACCAGGAATCATGGCCTAGCCAAATTGATACATACATTTTTTGGGGGACATAATTCAAACCACGACAGTATGTAAAGATAAAAGTCTTTGTGCGTACTAAATGTTTTGGACACCACAATAAAAATTTTAAGATCTGTTTTCTTCCCTCTCCCCTCTATACACAGGCTGGCATGGCTCTGACCTATGACCCCACAGCCGCCATACAGAATGGGTAAGTAGACCCCATTTTCTTTATTCTAATTTGTAAGATATATTGGCGCTGAATAAAATAATACTGAAGAAAAATTTTCAAATCTGTCTTGCTTTTGTTTTACATCTTTAAACAAAATCTATAAATCAAACATTTCTCACCATTGTACTTTTCTTTCTTCCCATAAGTGACTCTGACTTCAAAGTATGCATGTCACCCATTTTTACACACATTAAGCTTTTCTCTCTCTGTCTCTCTTCCTCTCTCTTTTTTTTCTCTCACTCTTGCTCTGTCTTTTTCAGTCTCTCTGGGAAAGAGTAAGGAATAGGTTGTAAGGAGGGAATACAGATAGAGCTAGGCTGGGAGAATTATCAGTGTGGCTCTAA
This sequence comes from Dugong dugon, assembly GCA_030035585.1. Classification (NCBI taxonomy): domain Eukaryota; kingdom Metazoa; phylum Chordata; class Mammalia; order Sirenia; family Dugongidae; genus Dugong; species Dugong dugon. The sequence goes on along the minus strand of CM057480.1, from coordinate 9,652,948 downwards.
GATAAAAATGTTGCCCCTGCTAATAATGCTAGAGTCTAGCTTTCAACAATTTTTAGAGTGTGCCTAGGTTCCTTTCTACATCAATAATGCTTTTGCATTTTCATTCTGGAGATCAGGTTAGTAACTTGAGTGGTTGTATCTTAATTTAAGCATCAAGAATCTGCACTTTTTACTTAGAACAAGTCACATAACTTCAAAATTTTTTTTTAAAAATAAGATTATTAAACTCTATCTCCTGGCTTCTCTAAAATTCTGTTATTTTTAATATCTTTGGTTGAAGCTGTCTTCTCACTTCCCAATCCTTTTTCTTTGCTTTGGCTACCTGCAATAGACAGAATCAGTCTTTGGTTAGTTGGTTATTTTTATTTTCCCAGCCTTTTATCTTAGATTTGTCCACGGGTTTCAGTTGACTATCTTTTACTCTTATTTAAGAACCGACCAATGTGAAGGCCTCATTGAAGACGTCAGCATAGGGCGTAGAAGGAATGAAACTCTGTTTTCTATTTTGTCAGTGGCATCTAATGAAAATCTGTGAGATGCTGAAAGTGTTTAACTAATACCATTTATCCTTGTAATCATTCATTCAGGAATTCAGTAAACGTCCAATGAGTGTATCTGGCACCGTGCTATGTATATGAAAAGGCTCTTTCCCTCAAGAAGTTCACAAGCTACCATTACATAAAAGAAACACTCCCAGTAGGTTAGGGACAGGCGTATAGTCCTTTGTTTTTTTGGTTGATTAAAATTTCTCTCTAGGAATGAAAATTATGGATAGCCATTCATTCATCCAATAGACATTTATTTACTTTCAGGCAAGGTGCTCTAAAAATGGAAAGACATCCTGTGCTCATGGATTGGAAGACTTAATATAGTAAAAATGTCAGTTCTACCAAAAGCAATCTACAGATACAATTCAATCCCTATATAAATCCCAACAACGTTCTTTACTGAAATGGAAAAACTAATGACCAGCTTCATATGGAAAGGGAAGAAACTCCAAATAGCCAAAGCAATATTGAAGAAAAAGAACAAAGCGGGAAGCCTCACACTCCTCGATATCAAAACATAGTGTACAGCCACAGTAACCAAAACAGCCTGGCATTGGTTCAATGATAGACACACTGACCAGTGGAATAGAACTGAGAAATCAGAATTAAACCCATCCACCTATGGAGAACTAATTTTCAACAAGGGGTCAAAGTCCATTCGGTGGGGCAGAAACAGTCTCTTTAATAAATGGTGTGGGCAAAACTGGATATCCACCTGCAGGAGACTGAAACACGACCCATACTTCACACCATACACAGAAACTAACTCAAAATGAATCAAATACCTAAATGTTAAGCCTAAAACCATAATGTTCCTGGAAGAAAAAATAGGGAAAAAACTAGGGGCCCTAATCTTTTATAAACGTAGAATAACAAACATTACAACAAATGCACAAATAGAAGAAGAAAAAATAGATAAATGAGACCTCATAAAAATTAAAAACATGTGCTCGCCAAAGAATAAATAGGCAGTGTACAGACTGGGAAAAAAACTTTGGAAATGACTCATCAGATAAGGGTTCAATCTCTAAAATCTATAAAAAATTGCAACAACTCAACAAAAAGGCAAACAACCCAGTCACAAAATGGGCAAAGGGCATGAACAGAACCTTCACCAAAGAGGACATCCAAACAGCCAACAAACATACGAAAGCATGTTAACAATCATAAGCTATTAGAGAAATGCAAATCAAATCTACAATGAGATAACATCTTACCTGGCTAAAATGGCACTGATTAAAAAACAACAACCACAAATGTTGGCGAGGGTGTAAGGAGATTGGAACCCTTATACATTTCTGGAGGAACTGTAAAATGGTACAATTATTGTGGAAAACGGTATGATGCATTCTGAAAAAACTAGAAATAAAACTACCTTATGATCCAGCAATCCCACTTCTAGGTATATACCCTAGTGACCTAAAAATAATGGCAAGAACAGACATATGCACACCTGTGTTCATTGTTGCTTTATTCATAATAGCAAATAGAAACAACCGAAGTGCCATGAACAGGTGAATGGATAAGCAGATTGTGGTATATACATACAATGGAATACTACGCAACCATGAAGAACAATGATGAGTCCCCAAAACATGTTATAACATGAATGAAGGCATAATGCTAAGTGAAATAAGTCAATCACACTAGGGCAAATATTTTATGATCCCTCTTTTATAAGGCAAGAATAGATATATGCAGAGAGAGACCAGTGTTCATTAGTGGTTAGTGGTGGGGAGGACAGGAAAGTATGCTTTAGACTGTAGAGAATTGTTATTTTGGTGATGGAAAAAATGACATCAAATGTGGATATACTGGGCACAGCACAACCAAAATAAAAACCAGTGTTTGAGCACATATGGATGAGTATAGGCATATTGGTATACAGGTAGGTACAAATGTATATATAGGCGAGAACAGATGAAAGTGTCTATAAAACCAAATCCAAACCTGTTACCATCAAGTCAATTCCGACTCCTAGTGACCCTACAGGACAGAGTAGAACTACCCTTTAGGGTTTCCAGGGAACGGCTGGTGGATCCAAACTGCCATTCTTTTGTTTATCAGCCAAGCTCTTAACTACTTTGCTGCCAGGGCTCCAGAAATATCTAGAAAAAAGCCATTGCAGATGAGTCAATTCCAACTCATAGCAGTCCTATAGGACAAAGTAGAGCTGCCCCCTAGGATTTCTAAACAGCAGCTGGTGGATTTGAACTGCCAACCTTATGATTAGCAGCTGATCTGTTAACCACTGTGACACCAGTGCTCAGAAGTATCTGTAAGTATGTGTAAATACAAATAATGTGAGTGTAGGCACATATATTCATTGAACACACAAACACACATACTCCTCAGACATAACCAAACACCTTCCAAATTGTTTTTCTGGTTTGAAAGCTTAGGACCATAGTCTTATGGGACAACTCAGTCAGTTGGCAGAACATAATCATGATCTGCATCCTAGTGAAATGATTAGCATCTGGGTGTTAAAAACTTGCAATCAACCATCTAAGATACAACTACTGGTTTCTACTCACCAGATGCAAAATAGTAAGAAGGTAACTGTTATGCATTGAATTGTGTCCCCCAAAAATGCATGTGTCAACTTGGTTAGGCCACGATTCCCAATATTGTGTGGTTATCCTCTATTTTGTGATTGATGTAATTTTCCTATGTGGTGTAAATCCTAATCTCTGCCTGTGGCTAATGAGGCAAGATTAGATAATGTTAAAGAAGATTAGGGGTGCTTCTATAACAGAAGTACCACACCACCCCTCCACAGCAAAGATCCGAAAAACTAAGCCAAACAGAGAAAACGTGAATCCTGAAACCCTAAGCATCAAGTGAAAAGATAAAGAACTCAGTCAAGCACTGAATGGAATAAGAAATTGACAGAGAGCAGAGAGCAAGAAGAGATACATGCAGAGGTCCCCTATCAGCTAACACAGCGTGGGTCTGCCATCTTGGACTCCTATCAGAGATTAGTGAACAGGGGATACGGGAAAGCAGCTTCATGGAGCTTCCAGAAGGAGACAGAACAACTGGTAACCAGCAATATATGCTTTCCCACCCCCCACCTCAGTCTCCTCTGCTTCCTGCCACCACAGTCTCTTATATGGGAAGCACAAGCTTCACCCCAGTGCTGCTTGGATTCCACCCGCCCGCACTGGCCAGCTCCCTGAGTGCCATTTGTTGGCTGCTGGTGTTGCTTCTTTCCACTTCTTTTGATTTCTTCCATACCTCTCACCATCTCCCTCCTCTCTCTCAACTACCTGACTCCATGTGCCATCTTTGCTTCTTCCTGAAAGGCTGTGATAAGCCGCTCGAATGTGAAACTGCTTCCAGGTCCGTGCTGCCACACTGGTGGGATCCTGAGGCTTTTGTTTGTTTGTTTTCAATTCTTTGTTTCCTTTTTCTTTTCTCGAATTGGGAGCCCATTCTAGCTGGGCAGTCCTGCACAGCTTGGGACCGACCCGCTCAGGGGTATTTCTTGTTTCTTGGTTTTTTTTGTTTTTTTTTTGAGGAGGGGTTCTTATTCTTTTTTTTTTAATTCATTTTGTTTTCTTTTCTCTCTTTTTCCCTTTTTGTCTTTCTTCATTACTCAGTTTCTTGTCTCTCTATACTACCTTCTCTTCCTGTCTCCTGAATACCTGGTGCTGAGTGACACCTCTACTCCTTCTATCCAGGCTGTCCTTCACGGCCTGGGAGCAACTTCCCCAGACCTTACAGCCACACCAGTTGGATCCCTGGGGGCTTTTCTTTTCTTTTTTCTTTCTACTTTTTATTCATTTTTTTCTATTTTTCTTCTTCTCTTTTTTGTTTTTCTCCATTTCTCAGTCTCTCATCTCTCCACTCCAATGGGAAGCTCCCTTAGCACTCTTTTTTGTTTGTTTGTATGTTTTTGGCTCCTGTTCCTCTCTCCTCTATCTTCTGTTTCCCATACCCATCTTAGCTCCACAAATCACAATCTCCCACCTCCATCCTGCCTACCTGCACCATGTGCTGAACATCACACCCCCAAGCAGCACAGGCGCAGCCTAACAGAACCTGCTGTAGTACGTGCCACAAACAGTGCATCCCACCAATTCCTCTTCAGCTATAGCTGCCCTGCTGTACCATATCTGAGCGACTGAACCTGCCAATTGGAGAAGGAGGTGAAAAGTATCGTGCCCACAGATGAGCAAACAACAAAGAACACACAGCCCACCTGCTCATACATAACCAAATAAAACAAAAAAGCAGGATGAAACAAACAAATCTACAATCAATAAATGAGGAAAATAACTACCGAATGCCCTGAAAACAGCAGACGATATCAAAACATTTACAAAAGTAGGACAGGATGGTTCCAGTAGGTGTCCAAAATAAAACACCAGATGACTTTCCAGTAGAAGAAAAGGCACTAGAACTACCTGATAGGGAATTCAAATCTCTAATACTCAGAATTATCCAAGAGTTGAAGCAAAAAGCAGACAAAAATGAGGAAAAAATAGACAAATTTATGGAAAATACCAACAAAAAAGAGGAAGAATTCAGGAAAATAATGCAGGAACAAAATACCAAAATAAGTTCACAACTAGAAATCATACAAAAACAACAATTAGAAATCCAAAAGATAAACACAAGATTTCAGAAATGGACAGTGTCATAGAAGGGCTGAGGAGCAGGCTTGAAATGGTTGAAGACAGGATCAGTGAACTTGAAGACAAACACTTGGATGCAACTCTGTTCGAGGAAAACTCAGAAAAAAGAATGAAGGAAAAAGAAGAGACCCTGAGAATTATGTGGGATACAATCAAAAGCAAAAATCTGCAGCTGATCAGAGTTCCAGAACCTGGAGAGAAAACAGAAAACACAGAGGATCATTGTACTGCTGACAGAACGCTTCCCCGATATCAGGAAAGATGGAAAGATGGCCATCCAAGAAGCTCAACAAACCCCATATAGTATAGACCCCAAAAGAAAATCACCAAGGCATATCATAATCACACGCGCCAAAACCAAAGACAAACAAAGAATCCTGAGAGCAGCTCGTGAAAACCAAGAAGTCCAATACAGAGGAGAAACAATAAGACTAAGCTCAGATTATTCGGCAGAAACCATGCAGGCAAGAAGGCAATGGGACGACATATATAAAACCTTGAAAGAAAAAAATTGCCAGGCAAGAATAATATATCCTGGAAAACTCTCGCTCAAATATGTTGAAATTTGCATATTTCCAGATAAACAGAAATTAAGGGAATATGTAAAAACCAAACCAAATTTACAAGAATTATTAAAGGGAGTCCTTTGATCTAAGAACAAACAACATCAGCTCACAAGCTGAATCTAGGAAGCAAGATCATACCAGCCAGACACGAATCTAGGAAATGAACTCTCAAGGACTATCCAAAACCAAAATAAATACATCAGGGAATCAGAGCAGTTAATCTGTAAATGACAACAACATCAGAACATTAAAAGAGGGAATAAACGGTATAGGTATAGAACCTTCTAATGGAGAGGAAGGCAAGGCGATACCAAGTAATAATAGACTGCATCGAAATTAGAAAGATAAGGGTAAATTTTGAGGTAACTAGAAAGAAAGTTAACAAACCTACTCATGAAAATAAAGAAGAAAAACGTAAAGTCTCAGTAAAAACAAAACCTGTGAAAACAAAAGAAATGAAAAAAAAATTCACAAAAAAAGGAATTCAGCATAGAAGAGTAATAAGAACAAAGAAAAAGTCAGCACCACAAAAAAAGCACTACAAAATGATAGCAATAAACTCACACCTATCAGTAATTAAACTGAATGTAGATGGCCTAAATGTACCCATAAAGAGATGAAGAGTGACAGAATGGATTAAAAAAACAGGATCCATCAATATGCTGTCTACGAGAGACACACCTTAGAAACAAAGACATAAATTTATTAAAAATCAAAGGATGGAAAAAAATATATCAAGCAAACAACTACCAAAAAAGAGCAGGAGTGGCAATACTAATCTCAGATAAAATAGACTTTAAAACAAAATCAGCCATAAAAGATAAAGAAGGACACTATATAATGATTAAGGGGATGATCCATCATGAAGACATAACCATAATAAACATCTACGCACCCAATGGCAGGGCTCCAAAATACATAAAACAAACTCTTACAGCACTGAACAGAGAAATTGACATTTCCACAATAATAGTAGGAGACTTCAACACACCACTCTAAGTAAAGGACAGAACATCTAAAAAGAAACTCAGCAAAGATACAGAAGACCTAAAGGGCACAATCAGCCAACTTGACCTCATAGACATATATAGAACACTTCACCCAACATCTTCAAAGTACTCATTCTTTTCCAATGCACACGGAACATTCTCCAGAATAGACCACATCTTAGGCCACAGAGCAATCCTCAACAAGATCCAAAACGTTGAGATAATAAAAAGTATCTTCTCTGACCACAATGCCATCAAGGTAGAAATTAACAACATAAAGAGCAAGGGAAAAAAACCAATTACATGGAAACTGAATAACACCCTGCTTACAAACCACTGGGTAATAGAAGAAATCAGAGAAGGAATCAAAAAATTCCTAGAATCAAATGAGAATGAAAATACCTCATACCAAACCTTTGGGACACAGCAAAGGCAATCCTCAGAGGACAATTTATAGCAATAGATGCACACATCAGAAAAGAAGAAAGGGACAAAATCAAAACATTAACTACAGAACTCAAACAAATAGAAGGAGAACAGCAAAAAAAAAAGCCCACAGCCACTAGAAGAAATGAAATAGTAAAGATCAGAGCAGAAAGAAATGAAATAGAGAATAGAAAAACAATAGAAAGAATCAACAAAACCAAAAGATGGTTCTTTAAAAGAATCAACAAAATCAACAAACCACTGGCCAGACTGACAAAAGAAAAACAGGAGAGGACACAAATAACCCAAATAAGAAATGAAATGGGGGACATTACAACAGACCCAACTGAAACAAAAAACGATCATAACAGACTATTATGAGAAACTGTGCTCCAACAAATTTAAAAACCTAGAGGAAATGGATAAATTTCTAGAAACTCACTACCTACCCAAACTATCACACAGTGATGTTGAAAATCTGAACAGACCCATAACAAGAGAAGAGATTGAAAAGGTAATAAAAAAAACTCCTAAAAAAAAAAAGCCCTGGCCCAGATGGCTTCACTGGAGAATTCTACAAGACATTTACAGAAGAGCTTCTACCAGTTCTACTCAAGCTATTTCAGAGCATAGAAGAGGAAGCAACACTTCCAAATTCATTCTATGAAGCCAGCATAACGCTGATACCAAAACCAGGCAAAGACGTCACAAAAAAAGAAAATTACAGACCAATATCTCTCATGAATATAGATGCAAAAATTCTCAACAAAATTCTAGCCAATAGAATTCTGCATTATATCAAGAAAATAATACACCACGACCAAGTAGGATTCATACCAGGTATGCAAGGATGGTTCAACATTAGAAAATCAATCAACGTAATCCACCATATAAATAAAAGGAAAGAAAAGAATCACATGATCATCTCAATTGATGGAGAAAAGGCATTTGACAAAATCCAACACCCATTCCTGATAAAAACTCTCAATAAAATAGGTATAGAAGGGAAATTTCTCAACATAATAAAGGACATCTATGCAAAACCAACAGCCAACATCATTCTTAATGGAGAGAGGCTGAAAACATTCCCCTTGAGAACAGGAACAAGACAAGCATGCCCTTTATCACCACTCCTATTTAACATTGTGCTGGAAGTTCTAGCTAGAGCAATAAGGCAAGAAAAAGAAATGAAGGGCATCCAAACTGGTAATGAAGAAGTTAAACTGTCCCTGTTTGCAATGGTATGATACTATACATAGAAAACCCAGAAGACTCCACGAGAGAACTACTGGAACTAATAGAAAGATTCAGCAGAGTAGTAGGATACAAGATAAACATACAAAAATCAGTTGGATTCCTATACACCAATAAAGAGAATAATGAAAAGGAAATCGGAGAAACAATACCATTTATAATAGCCCCTAAAAAAATGAAATACTTAGGAATAAAAGACCTATACAAAGAAAACTACAAAACACTACTGCAAGAAACCCAAAGGGATCTACATAAATGAAAAAACATATCATGCTTATGGATAGGTAGACTCAACATTGTGAAAATGACAATTCTACCCAAAGCAATTTACAAATACAATGCACTCCTGATCCAAATACCAACAACATTCTTTAAAGAGATGGAAAAACTAACCAAACTTTATACGGAAAGGGAAGAAGCCCTGAATAAGTAAAGCACTATTGATGAAGAAGAATAAAGTAAGAAGACCCACACTACCTGACCTCAGAAGCTACTATATAGCTACGGTAGTCAAAACAGCCTGGTGCTGGTACAACGACAGATACATTGACCAATGGAACAGAATTGAGAACCCAGATGTACGTCCATCCACCTACGGTCACCTGATCTTCGACAAGGGCCCAAAGTCCACCAAGTTGGGAAAAGATAGTCTTTTTAACAAATGGTGCTGGCAAAACTGGATGTCCATCTGCAAAAAAATGAAACAGGATCCATACCTCACACCATACACAAAAACTACTTCAAAATGGATCAAAGGCCTAAATATAAAGCCAAAAACTATGAGTTCATAGAAGAAAAAATAGGATCATGCTACAGGCCCTAATACACAGCATTAAGAAGATACAAACCATAACCAACAACACACAAACTCCAGAAGATAAGCTAGATAACTGGGATCTTCTAAAAATCAAACACTTATGCTCATCAAAAGACTTCACCAAAAGAGTAAAAAGAGAACCTACAGACTGGGAAAAAATTTACAAATCAGACAAAGGTCTAATGTCTAAAATCTACAAGAAAATCCAACACTTCTACAACAAAAAGACAAATAATCCAATTAAAAAATGGGCAAAGGAAATGGACACTTCACCAAAGAAGACATTCAAGCGGCCAACAGACAGATAAGGAAATGCTCACAATCACTAGCCATTAGAGAAATGCAAATTAAAACCACCACGAGATACCATCTCACCCCAGCATTACTGGCACGAATCAAAAAAACTGGAAATAACAAACGTTGGAGAGGCTGAAGGGAGATAGGAACTCTTATGCACTGCTGGTGGGAATGCAAAATGATACAGCCATTTTGGAAAATGATATGGCACTTCCTTAGAAAGCTAGAAATAGAAATACCATACGATCCAGTAATTCCACTCCTAGGAACATATCCCAGAGAAATAAGAGCCGTCACACGAACAGACATATGCACACCCATGTTCATGGCAGCATTGTTCACAATAGCAAAAAGATGGAAACAACCTAGATTCCCATCAACAGACGAATGGATAAACAAACTATGGTACATACACACAATGGAATATTATGCGGCAATAAAGAGCAATGATGAATCTGTGAAGCATCTCTTAACATGGATCAAACTGGAGGACATTATACTGAGTGAAATAAGTCAATCGCAAAAGGACAAATATTGTATGCAACCTCTACTGTAAAAACTGAACAAAAAGTTTACACACAAAAAGAAACAATCTTTGTTGGTTATGAGGGATAGGAGGGTTGGGGGGGAATACTAAATAGACAATAGATAAGTAGTAACTTTGGTGAAGGGTAAGACAGTACACAGTCCTGGGGAAACCAGCACAATTTGTACAAGGAAAGGTTATGGAAGCTCCTAGACATATCCAAACCTCCTGAGGGACTGAATTCCTGGGTGGAGGACTGTGGGGACCATGGTATCAGGGAACATCTAGCTTAATTGGCATAACACAGTTTATGAAGAAAATGTTCTATGTTCTACCTTGGTGAGTAGAATCTGGGATCTTAAAAGGCCTGTGAGCAGCCATCTAAAATACTCCACTGGTCTCACCCCTTCGGCAGCAAGGGAGAATGAAGACAAGAAGATACAAGGAAAAGATTAGTCCGGAGGACTAATCAACAGCAACTACCACGGCCTCCACCAGACTGGGTCCAGTACAACTAGGTGGTGCCCAGCTACCACCACTGGCTGTTCTGACCGGGATCACAACAGAGTGTCCCAGACAGAGCTGGAGAAAAATATAGAACAAAATTCTAACTCACACAAAAAGACAAGATTTAACTGGCCTGACAGAGACTGGAGAAACCTCGAGAGTGTGGCCCCCGGACATCGTTTTAGCTCAGTAATGAAGTCACTCCTGAGGTTCACCATTCAGCCAAAGATTAGACAGGCCCATAAAACAAAACAAAACTAATGGGGCACAACAGCCCAGGGACAACGACTAGAATGTAGGAGGGGACAGGAAAGCTGGTAATAGGGAACCCAAGGTGGAGAAGGGAGAGTGATAACATGTCGTGGGGTTGTTAACCAATGTCATAAAACAATATGTGTACTAACTGTTTAATGAGAAACTATTTGTTCTGTAAACCTTCATCTAAAGTACAATAAAAAATAAACATTAAAAAAAAAGAGGATTAGGGTGGGATGTAACACCCTTACTCAGGTCACATCCCTGAGCCAATGTAAAGGGAGTTTCCCTGGGGTGTGGCCTGCATCACCTTTTACCTTAAAGGAGATAAAAGGAAAGGGAAGTGAGAAGAGAGTGGGGCACCTCATACCAGCAAGAAGGCAGCACTAGGAGTAGAGTGCATCCTTTGGACCTGGGGTTCCTGCGCCTGAGAAGCTCCTAGACCAGGGGAGGATTGATGGCAAGGACCTTCCTCCAGAGCTGTCAGAGAAAAAGTCTTCCTCTGGAGCTGACACCCTGAATATAAACTTCTAGCCTCCTTGACTCTGAGAGAATAGACATCTCTTTGTTGAAACCATCCACTGGTGGTATTTCTGTTGTAGCAGCACTAGATGACTAAGACAGTAACCAAAAGCTCAAAGAAGAAACAAGTCTCCATGAGCCACGACCTCCTCTACCCTGAGACCAGAAGAACTAGATGGTGCCTGGCTACACCCACTGACTGTTCTGACCATGGTCACAATAGATGGTCCCAGATAGAATGGGAGAAATATGTGGACTAGAACTCAAATTCTTAATAAATAAATAAATGAATGCCAGACAAACTGGAACAGTAGAGAACAGAAGACTAACTGAGACTATCGCCCTGAGACATTCTTGAAACCTAGAACTAAGCCTATTCCCTGAGACCACCTTTTAGCAAAATAGCAGAGTGGCACACAGAATAAATGATACTACCTGTAAGATTTGCACGCTACTTAAAAACTATCAGTATGAGACCAAAATGTCAACAATTACTCAAAAGCAAAGATGAGAAGATAAGGGGGCAGGGAAACTAGAGTACTGGAAATGAAACAAGCAGAACACTAAAGAGAAGGTTGACACATTGTGATAAATGTAACTAATGTCACTGAACAATTTGCATGGAAATTGTCAAGTGGGAGCCTGACTTGCTCTGTAAACATTCACCAAAGACTCAATAAAATATTACTGAAAAAAACTAATGTACATCAAGCACTTCTACGAGCAGGGCTCTCCATCAAGGATTGAGGACACACTGATAAACAACACAGACTTTCTGCTTTCCTACTTTGTAGCAATAGAAATAGACACTAACAACTTTTCATTTTTTATGCATAATAATCACATAATGTGAATAGCAGGACATTGTGAAGAGCCTGGCCTTGCTTGGATGGCTACCCAAGACTTCTGTGAACAGCGATACTTGAGCTGAGATCTCATAACACTTAATGACAAACTAGATGTTATATCATCAAGACCACATTTTCCTACTACCATTCCTTCTTTTTTGTATTATCTTTAGCAAAATTTTACTGGCATGTGATATTAATGATACTGTCTGATAATTTATGCATTCCATTGGATCACCTTTCTTTGGAATGGGCAAAAATATGGATCTCTTCCAGCAAGTTGGCCAGGTAGCTGTCTTCCAAATTTCTTGGCATAGACAAATGAGTACTTCCACTGCTGCATCCATTTGTGGATACATCTCAGTGGGTATTCCGTCAATTCCTGGAGGCTTGTTTTTTGCCAGTGCCTTCAGTGCAGCTTGGACCCCTTCCTTCAGTACCATTGGTTCTTGATCATATGCTACTTCCTGAAATGGTTGAAAGTTGACCAGTTCTTTTTGGTACAGTGACTCTCCGTATTCCTTCCATCTTCTTCTGATGCTTCCTGCTTTGTTCAATATTTTGTCCATAGAATCCTTCAGTATTTCAACTTGAGGCTTGAATTTTTTCTTCAGTCCTTTCAGCTTGAGAAATGGCAAACGTGTTCTTCCCTTTTGATTTTCTAACTCCAAGTCTTTGCACATTTCATTGTAATACTCCACTTTGTCTTCTCAAGCTGCCCTTTGAAATCTTCTGTTCAGCTCTTTTACTCATCATTTTTGCCTTTCACTTTAGCTACTTGGGTATTTAATAGCTTTAAGTTTTGCTGTCTGGATATTTTTATATGTCCCAAATTGAGCTCATTATCCTCATCAACCCTTTGTAATACAAACTGAACCGCTTTTGAGGAAAAATAAATGTCTAATAACTTTTCTTTCTTTTTTTTTGGAATACCCTTTATAGTTCTTAGGATAGAAACTCCAGAAGACTGGAGTCTTTCTCCTCCTACAATCTTCACAAACTAATTGGTCATTGTTCTTGTTGTTAGCTGCCATCAAGTTGACTCTTAACTCTGTAACTTATGGGGACTTTATGTATAATAGGACAAAACATTGCCCAGTCCTGTGCTATCCTCAAAATTGCTGGCGTGTTTGAGTCCATTGTTTCAACTATTGTGCCAATCCTTCTCACCAAGAGTCTCCCATGCCCTTGTTATCCCTCTGCTTCACCCAATGTGTTGTCCTTCTCTAGTGATTAATCCCTTCAGATGATGTGTCCAAAGCAAGCAAATCTGATAGTGTTCTGTTGTGATCCGTCAGGTTTTCGTCAGCTAATTTTCGGAAGTAGATAGCCAGTCATTTCTTCTGAGTTGTCCTTAGTCTGGAAGCTCTGCTGAAATGTGTCTACCATGGGTGACCCTGCTGGTATTTGAAATATCAGTGGCATCGCTTCCAGCATCATAGCAACACGCAAGCCACCACCGTATGACAGACAGATGAGTGGAATTGGTCGTTAAGACTTGCTAAATCTATCTCAAAAAATGTCTTCAATCCAGCCATTCTTCCTGGCCACCGGCTGAGTTCATTCTATCGTCATTCCTACCTGTACTAGGTTTTATTCTACTTGTCTCCTGTCTAACTTTCCTCCAAACCATTTTCACATTGCTTGTTGAATAATATTTAAAGCAAGTATAGTGACAGCAACCACCTATCTATCTGCTTTAAAGTATTAAATGGCCTTTAGTAACTACAGAATATAACTCAGACTCCCCAGAATGGTGCAAAAAGAGCTCCGTGATTTGGTTCCTGCAACTGAACTGAACTGTCTTTTGTTGTCAGAACATATCATGGTATTTTTCACTTCTGTGTCTTGTTGCACATGGAATTATCTCTGCTAGCAGTTTCAGACATGATGATTTCTTTTTTTTAAACACCGCTCTCATTCCAAGAACATCATAAAATCATAAAACCTACACAGTTAGTTACACAGTTAGTCATGAGAGAGGCAGTGCAAGTAGCAGTTAAAATAGCTGACTTCTGAGCCACGCTGCCCAGATGTCATTCACCAGGTGTGTTACCACTGGCCTTAATATCCTCCTCTGTGAGATGAAGATGATAGTACTGTTACTAATAATACTAACAGTACTTCTTCCTACACTGTTGTAAGAATTAAAGAGACCTGCATGGTACAATGTAAGCATCAATGTATATATTAGCTTTTATTGTTGTACTATATTTGATGTTCCTGTGATGTGTTTAACACTTAGTCTTTTATCAGGTAGCTGTTGATACGCGTAAGGAACCCTGGTGATGCACCCCTTAAGCTCTTGGCTGCTAACTGAAAGGCTAGCAGTTCAAATCCACCCAGTGATTTGCTCCCTTAAAGATTACAGCCTAGGAAACCCTATGGGGTAGTTCTACTCTTTCACTTGGGGTTTCTGTGAGTCAAAATCGACTCAACGGTACCTGACAACAACAACATTGATACCCGTAACTATTTCCCTGCTGGTCTATCAATTCAATGAATGTAGACCCTATGTCTTGTTCATCTTTACATCCTGTGTAACAGTACTGGGAATGCTAAATCAAAAAGAACAAATGTGACAGATGACATCTGCTTGGCTCCAGCAAGCTGGCATTAGGATTCCCTTCCCCATCAACCCAGTCTGTTCCCATCAATTCTTTAACTTGATTCTCCTTAAATATGGCCTCTAGTTTCACCCAAAGCAGCCAAACTGTCCACGAGTTTCTCATGTCCTGGGTTGAGAAAATAATTTTGGAAGCCTTAGACTATATCCATTGTGTTGTTGGTGACTAAAAGATAGAAATTTTATACAGTGAAATAGAAAGAAATAGAAAATGGCCACTAATTAATCTCATATAGATGACTTTAAACATTTGTGTTCAGTTTTGTTTTCATTACCTTATATGGTAACATTCGAATAAAGGGGAAGCAGTAGAACAACTATTTCTGTGCATGTAAGATGTCAAAATAACCACAAACATTTTCTCAGCACACTGTCCCTTGGATTGACATTAGCAGGCATCTCTTAGAGGCAAGGAAGCTGATTTAGATGACTGAGCATAACATGGAATCTAACATGAATGTCTAGAATAAACCTATTCACATTGCTGTAGTCAATCTAACAGTCAGATATAACTTCAAGAGATGTTGTACACATTACTGCAGGGAGGATGCTGGTCCCATTTTACATATAGAATAAATTATATCTAAAAATATAGTTGCAGCTTACCCAAATCTAGTTAATATTTTTAAACTTTGCTTAATGCTCAATCAACTCAAGCCTTTTTTGACTGTTTATTATGTATATTGGAAGGAAAGCCTGGCAATCTGCTTCCAAAAACTCAGCCAGTAAAAACCCTATGGATCTCAACAGTCCAATCTCATTGTGCATGGAGTCACCATGAGTTAGGGGCCGACTCTATAACAGCTAATAACAACAACAACGTTATGCATATGGCACTGTTTGAAGTCATTTTGGATTGGCACAGTGGCTGCAACAATGGGCTCAAACATAGCAATGATTGTGAGGATGGCACAGGACTGGGCAGCATTTTGTTCTGTCATACATAAGGTCACTGTGAGTGGGAGCTGACTCCACAGCACCTGAGAACAACAATAAAGTCATTTTGGTGATACAAATTTGAAAAAGAAAATCTTCTCGTTGTTAACTGAGGGACAATGGGCAGGTATATAATTCTTTTTTTTTTTTTTTTTTTTTTTAACTTTACAGTGCTTTTATTTGCAGAACTTCTTTAAAGTTACCACCTCCTGGAAAGTTGATTCTTTAGTGACCAGGTTTTAAACCATGTACTTGTAGTGACTAGATAAGATTGCAAACCAATGGGGGCTGAGGCGGAGACACTATCATGGTGCCTGTCAATGTAATAAAAGCAGTTATCCTCATCAGTCAGGTTCAGAGGCGAGCAAGGCCCTGCAGTTTGCTAAGTCAGACCCAGCACATTTCATAAAGGGGATTGAAAAGTAATGCTTGATGCTGCTCTACTTCAGATGAATAAATGGTGAGGACATCCCATACATTAAGTGGAACCATTCATTTCCATAATGTGATAGGATCATCTCCATTGATCCCTCCCTGCTGTAAGGACAGAAACTTGCCTTCGGTTCCCATGCCAGGCTTATCAGGAGCTCAGAGGAGTTGATAGGAAGCAAGGTACTAAACTCTTTGCCCAAACCCTTTCAAGATTTTCTGCTTATGTCTCTCCCTGAATTTTCTAGCTTGAATGTTTACATCCACTGAATCAATGGTAGATGCCAATACTCCACTCTCTTTTGTGTAGTATTAACTTAGGATGTGTAATTTCCCTTTCTAAACTCCCCCATATTTCATGGCTCTTAAGTAGTGAGTTCATCCCTACAAACTAGACCAATCTCTGCATGACTGTCTCATGGGTAAAACTAAGTGAATCAAAAATATGCCATCTTTTCCAGCACCCCTTAAAGTCATTTTCATCCTCCTAAGCTTATTCCTGGTCACTTAGACTGGAACCTATATCTAGTAACCAAATCCTGTCGTTGCTTATATGTGTCACATATTTTCTCTTTTTTATTTTTTATTATATTATTTTTTTCATACAAAAATTTATACATATCTTTTTATGTGACTCTAATTGCTCTCCCCATGCCGTGACAGCACACTCCTCCTTTCCACCCGATTCCCCATGTCCATTCAACCATCTCCTAACCCTCTCTACCTTCCCATCTCACCGGACAGAAGCTGCCCATTTAGTCTCTTGTATCTACTAGAGCTCAGAGACACACTCCTCACGAGTATCACTTTATGTCCCACAGTCCAGTCCAATCCCTTTCTGAAGAGTTGGCTTCGGAAATTGTTTTAGTTCTGGGCTGATAGAGAATCCAGGGGCCATGCTTTCCAAGGTTCCTCCAATCTCAGTCAGACCATTAAGTCTAGTCTTCCTACTACAATTTGAGTTCTGCACCCCTCCATTCTCCTGCTCCATGGGCAGTCATGGGTGGTAGCTGGGTACCACCTAGTTCTTCTGGTCTCAGGCTGATGAAGTCTCTGGTTTATGTGGCCCTTTCTGTCTCTTGGGCTACTACTTTCCTCGTGTCGTTGGTGTTCTTCACTCTCCTTTATTGCAGGTGGTTGGGAGCAACTGATGCATCTTAGATGGCCGCTTGCAAGCTTTTAAGACCCCAGATGCCACTCACCAAAGTAGGATGCAGAACATTTTCTTAATAAGCTTTGTTATGCTAATTGACCTAGATGTCCCCTGAAACCATGGTGCCCAAACCCCTACCCCTGCTACTCTGTCCCTCAAAGTGTTTGATTGTATTCAGGAAACTTCTTAGCTTTGGTTTAGTCCAGTTGTGCTGACCTCCCCTGTAGTGTGTGCTGTCCTTTCCTTCATCTAAGATAATTCTTATCTACTATCTAGTTAGTAAATAACCCTCACCCTCCCTCCCCACCCTCGTAACCATCAAAGAGTGTTTTCTTCTGTGTTTAAACCTTTTCTTGAGTTCTTATACTAGTGGTCTTATACAATATTTGACCTTCTGTGACTGACTAAATTCACTCAGCATAATGAGTTCCAGCTTCATCCATGTTATGTTTTCACGGCTACATCGTTGTTTATCGTTGCGTGGTACTCCATTGTGTGGATATACCATAATTTGTTTATCCATTCATCCGTTGATGGGGGCCTAGATTGTTTCCATCTTTTTGCTATTGTGAACAGTGCTGCAGTGAACATGGGTATGCACGTAACTATTCGTGTGACGGCTCTTATTTCTCTAGGATATATTCCAAGGAGCGGGATAGCTGGATCACATGGTACTTCTATTTCTAGCTTTTTAAGGAAGCGCCAAATCGATTTCCAAAGTGGTTGTACCATTTTACATTCCCACCAACAGTGTATAAGTGTTCTAGACTCTCCACAATCTCTCCAGCATTTATTACTTTGTGTTTTTTGGATTAATGCTAGCCTTGTTGGGGTGAGATGATATCTCATTGTAGTTTTGATCTCTGTTTCTCTAATGGCTAAAGATCGTGAGCATTTCTTCATGTGTCTGTTAGCTGCCTGAATATCTTCTTTGGTGAAGTGCCTGTTCATATCCTTTGCCCATTTTTTAACTGGGCTATTTGTCTTTTTGTTGTTGAGGTTTTGTAGTATCTTGTAGATTTTAGAGATTAGACTAGGTTATCTTTTGACTCTTTTGGTGAAGTCTTTTGATGAGCATAAGTGTTTGATTTTTAGGAGCTCTCATTTATCTAGTTTCTCTTCAGGTACTTGTGCATTGTTACTTATGGTTCGTATTGTGTTTATGCCATGTGTTAGGGCTCCTAGCGTTGTCGCTATTTTTTCTTCCATGATCTTTGTCATTTTCTATTTTATATTTAAGTCTTTGATCCATTTTGAGTTAGTTTTTCTGCATGGTGTGAGGTATGGGTCTTGTTTCAGTTTTTTGCCGATGGATATCCAGTTATGCCAGCACCATTTGTTAAAGAGACTCTCTTCCCCAAATAACAGACTTTGGGCCTTTGTCAAATAGCAGCTGTTCATAGGTGGAGGAATTTATGTCTGGATTCTCAACTCTGTTCCATTGGTCTATGTATCTGTTGTTGTACCAGTACCATGCTGTTTTGACTACCGTGGCGGTATAATATGTTCTAAAATCAAGTAGTGTGAGGCCTCCTGCTTTGTTCTTCTTCTTGAGTAATGCTTTACTTATTCAGGGCCTCTTCCCTTTCCATATGAAGTTGGTGATTTGTTTCTCCATCTCATTAAAAAATGCCATTGGAATTTCGATTGGGATTGCATTGTATCTGTAGATCGCTTTGGGTAGAATTGACATTTTCACTATGTTGAATCTACCTATCCATGAGCAAGGTGTGCTTTTCTATTTATGCAGGTCTCTTTTGGTTTCTTGCAGTAGTGTCTTGTAGTTTTCATTGTATAGATCTTTTATGTCTCTGGTTAGATTTATTCCTAAGTATTTTTATCTTCTTGGGGGCTTTTGTAAATGGTATGGATTTGTTGATTTCCTCTTCGAGGTTCTCTTTGTTGGTATAAAGGAATCCAAGTGATTTTTGTATGTTTATCTTGTATCCTGAAACTTTGCTGAAATCTTCTCTGAGTTCCAGTAGTTTTCTTATAGATTCTTTGGGGTTTTCTGTGTATAAGATCATATCATCTGCAAATAGAGATACTTTGACTTCTTCCCTAGCAATTTGGATGCCCTTTATTTCTTTTTCTAGCCTAATTGCTCTGGCTAGGACCTCCAGCACAATGTTGAATAAGAGTGGTGATAAAGAGCATCCTTGTCTGGTTCCTGTTCTCAGGGGGAATGCTTTCAAAGTCTCTCCTTTTAGGATGATATTGGCTGTTGGCTTTGTATAAATGCCCTTAATTGTATTGAGGAATTTCCCTTCTATTCCTATTTTGTTGAGAGTTTTTATCATGAATGGGTGTTGGACTTTGTCAAATGCCTTTGCTGCATTGATTGATAAGATCATGTGGTTCTTGTCCTTTGTTTTATTTATGTGATGGATTACACTGATTGTTTTTTTTAATGTTGAACCATCCGTGCATACCTGATATAAATCCCACTTGATCATGGTGAATAATTCTTTTGATATGTTGCTGAATTCTATTGGCTAGAATTTTGTTGAGGATTTTTGCATCAATGTTCATGAGGGATATTGGTCTATAATTTTCTTTTTTTTGTGGTGTCTTTATCTGGTTTTGGTATCAGGGTTATGCTGGCTTCATAGAATGAGTTTGGGAGTATTGCATCCTTTTCTATGCTCTGAAATACCTTTAGCGGTAGTGATGTTAACTCTTCTCTGAAAGTCTGGTAGAATTCTCCAGTGAAGCCATCCAGGCCAGGGCTTTTTTTTGTTGGGAGTTTTTTAGTTACCTTTTTAATCTCTTCTTTTGTTATGGGTTTATTTAGTTGTTCTACCGCTGTTTGTGTTAGTTTAGGTAGGTAGTGAGTTTCTAGAAATTTGTCCATTTCCTATGGGTTTTCAAATTTGTTATACTATAATTTTTCTTAGTAATCTGTTATGATTCTTTTAATTTCAGTTGGATCTGTTGTGATATCACCCATCTCATTTCTTATACGGGTTATCTGCTTCCTCTCCTGTTTTTCTTTTGTCAGTTTGGCCAATGGCTTATCAATTTTGTTGATCTTTTCAAAGAACCAGCTTTTGATTTTGTTAACTCTTTCAATTGTTTTTCTATTCTCTGTTTCTTTTAATTCCACTCTAATTCTTATTATTTCCTTTCTTCTGGCGCCTGAGGGCTTCTTTTGCTGTTCTCTTTCTACTTGTTCCAGTTGAAGGGTTAATGTTTTAGTTATGGCCCATTCTTCCTTTTGGATGTGTGCATTTATTGCTATAAACTGACCTCTGAGCACTGCTTTTGCTGTGTCCCAGAGGTTCTGGTAGGATGTAGTCCTGGTTTGAATTATGTCCCTCAAAAACTGTGTGTATCAATTTGGCTGTGTATCAGTGATTCCCTGAATTGTGGTTGGCCTCCATTTTGTGATTGTAATTTTATGAGGATTAGGATTTAAAAAGGATTAGGGTGGGATTGTAACACCACCTTTACCCAGGTCACATCCACTGTAAAGGGAGTTTCCCTGGGGTGTGGCCTGCACCACCTTTTATCTCTCAAGAGATAAAAGGAAAAGGAAGCAGGCAGAGAGTGAAGGACTTCATACTATCAAGAAAGCAGTGCCAGGAGCAGAGTGCATCCTTTGGACCAGGGTCCCTGAGCAGAGAAGCTCCTAGTCCAGGGGAACACTGAAGAGAAGGCCGACAGTGAGAAAAAGCCTTCCCCTGGAGCTGATGCCCTGAATTTGGACTTTTAGCCTACTTTGACTGTTAGGAAATAACCTTCTCTTCGTTAAAACCATCCACTTGTGGTATTTCTGTTATAGCATCACTAGATGACTAAAACAGATGTGTTTTCATTCTCATTTGATTCTATGAATTTCTTTATGCCGTCCTTAATTTCTTCTGTAACCCAGTAGTTTTTGAGTTAGGTGTTGTTCAGTTTCTATGTGCTTGATTTTTTTTCCTTGCTTTTTCTGTTGTTGATTTCTACTTTTAAGGCTTTATGGTCAGAAAAGATGCTTTGTAATATTTCGATGCTTTGGATTTTGTTAATGCTTGCTTTATGCCTTAATATGTCATCTATTCTGGAGAATGTTCCATGTGTGTTGGAAAAGAAACTATATTTGGCTGCTGTTGGGTGGAGTCTTTGGTATATGTCTATGAGATCAAGTTGGTTGATTGTAGCATTTAGCTCTTCTATGTGTTTGTTGAGCTTCTTTCTGGATGTTCTGTCCTTCATCGAAAGTGGCATGTTGAAGTCTCCTATTAATGCTGGTGTAGCTGTCTATCTCTGCTGTCAGTGCTGTTAGTGCTTGTTTTACGTATTTTGGAGCCCTGTCATTGGATGCGTAAATATTTATTATAGTTATGTCCTCCTGGTGTAGTGACCCTTCAGTCATTATATAATGTCCTTCCTTATCCTTTGTGGTGGATTTTACTTTAAAGGCTATTTTGTCCAAGATTAATATTGCCGCTCCTGCTCTTTTTTGAGTGTTGTTTGCTTGATATATTTTTTTCCATCCTTTGAGTTTTAGTTTGTTTGTGTCTTTAAGTCTAAGGTGTGTCTCTTGTAGGCAGCATATAGACGAATTGTGTTTTTTTATCCAATCAGCCACTCTCTGTCTCCTTATTGGTGCATTTAGTCCGTTTACATTCAGTATAATTATTGATAGGTATGAGTTTAGTGCTGTCATTTTGATGTCTTTTTGTTGTGTGTTGTTCACAGTTTCTTTGTTCCCCTTAATTTTCTCTGCTGAGTCATTTTGCTTTACGTATTTTCTTTTCATCTTTTTCATTGTTGTTGATTTTGTGTTTGCTGAGTCTTTATACTTTTCTCATTTTTTATTTTGACTTGTAGGATTGCTAGTTTCCTTTATGGTTACCTTAATATTTACCCCTATTTTTCTAAGTTTATACCAGTCTTTCATTTCTTTATATTGCCTTGGCTTCCTCTCCATGTGAAAAATATATGTCTACATTTTTTAAGTCCCTCTTTCTTGTTTTAATGTTGTCATCTTTTACATATTGATATCTCTGTTTCCCTATTTTCAGTGTTTTAGCTTTGATGTATTTTTGGGACATCCCTATCTGAGTCAATATGTGGTTGCTCTGTCTTGTGTTCTAGTCTTGCGTTGTTATCTGATGTTATTGATTTTCTAATCAGAGAACTCCCTTTAGTATTTCTTGTAATTTTGGTTTGGTTTTTGCAAATTCCCTAAACTTCTGTTTATCAGGAAATGCCCCAATTTCACCATCATATTTGAGAGACAGTTTTGGTGAATATATAATTCTTGGCTGGCAATATTTTTCCTTCAAGGGTTTATATATGTCATTCCATTGCCTTCTTGCCTGCATGGTTTTTGCTGAGTAGTCCGAGCTTATTCTTATTGACTCTTCTTTGTAGATGATTTTTCTTTTATCCCTACCCACTCTTAAAATTCTCTCTTTATCTTTGGCTTTGGCAAGTTTAATTATAATATGTCTTGGTGACTTTCTTTTGGGATCTAACTTTTGTGGGGTTCGATGAGCATCTTGGATAGATACCTTCCCATCTTTCATGATATCAGGGAAGTTTTCTGTCAACAAATCTTCAAAAATCCTCTCTGTATTTTCTGTTAGCCCCCCTGTTCTGGTACTGCAATCACTTGTAGGTTATTTCTCTTGATAGTGTCCCACATAACTCCTAGAGTTTCTTCATTTTTTTAAAATTCTTTTATCTAATTTTTCTTCAAATAAGTTTATGTCAAGTGCTTTATCTTCAATCTCACTAATTCTGCCTTCTACTGCCTCAATTCTGCTCCTATGACTTTCTATTGAGTTGTCTAGTTCTGAAATTTTATTGTTAAAATTTATTGTCATTATGCCCTTGAATAGCCGTTTTAAGTTCCGCTACTGCTTTGTCTGCGTGTTCTTTGGATTTCTCTGCATTTTAGAGAAGTTTCTTCCTAATTTCTTGAAGAGGTCTGTATATTAATCTTTTGTATTCTGCCTCTGGTAATTCCAAGAAATTCTCTTCCTCCAGAAAGTTTATTGATTCTTTATTTTGGGAGCTTGCTGAAGCCATCATGGTCTGCCTCTTTCTGTGATTTGATATTGACTGCTGTCTCCAAGCCATCAATAAGTTATAATTTTATTTTATATTTGTTTAATGCGTCCTAGCTTCTTGTTTTATTTTGTTTTGATACGCCCAAACAGGCCTCTCATATGCGCTAATTTGATTATTGGTGCCTTTGAAGCTCTATCGTCCTGTCACCAGGTAGTTAGGTCTATTACTAAGTATGTGTGCCCAGGAGTCCATTACATTTTCCTGTATGGATTCAGCTTAGGTGTCCAGGCAGTCAGACACCAAGTGTGTGGTGCAGGCTCTCACCTACAGTCTTAGAGCGGCATGGATGATTGGTGGAGGCACAGGTATCCGGCTGTACTTGGGGGTCACGCACTTAGCAAGGCAGGGGACTGACGGCTGCCCCTGAGTGTCTGAAAGGAAAGCATGTTCCTGGTTCCTAGGGTGAGTAGCTGGGTGAGTTTTGCAGCCAGACTATGACCACCCTACTCTGTTGGCTGTAAGGACTAGGGGACACCACTTATTCTTGGACTACTGTGGCAGGTGGCTAGGTGGCGTGGGTGGAGCCACCAGTCTTCAAACCCTTGATGTGGAGAGGTAAGGCGCCTGCTTAAAGGGCAGAGTAGTGTCAAACGTCACAACCTTCCACTTCACAGCTGAAATAGTTGAAGTTAGACTTCAGGTATTTACCCTGTTGTACAGTGGTAGTGAGGGCTTATGCTATTGAGATGGGCCTGCACAAGTCTATGCAGGGCTGAAAGGCACTCAGAGTCTGCGGACCCCTTATGCCTGTGCCTAGGCAAAGGAGCTGTGCCAACCCTGCGTTCCTGGCTTATGGGAGCTGGTAGCTTATTTTTTCCCTATTTGTTAGTTTGTTCCCTCCCCAAGGCCAGGAGAATGGTTCAGGGCACCTTATGGGATCTACTTCTGGCCCAGAGGACTCACAGATTGCTGAGGCCTACAGGGACCCAGTGCAGAGAGGAGAGGGAGGAGGTAAATGGCAAAGAAGTTTTTCCCAAATCCCTGTGGTAGGCCACATGCAAGTACTTATCTTTAGGCACTTGAGTGCTGCTTTTCACTGGTTCGGAATGTCCAAGTTAACTCTGTGCTCCCGGATCTCTCTCAATGTGGAAAGTGCCTCCCGAGTGAGTGAATGCAGCTGTTTGCCAGCCTCACTGCACACCCTGAGCTGATCCACGCTGAAGGGCTATGACTCCCACTGGGTCAGGTCAGGCAACTCCTCACTGCTTCCGAACCATTTCTCTCTCCCCCCGTTAATCAGTCTGATTCCTCAGCTCTGCCTTGTTCAGGCTCCTAGATATTCATATACAATCAATTCACTTGTTTTTTCAGGTCTTTGTTATAAGATGGACATAGGAAGCTGTCTGACTACTCCGTCATCTTGGCCCTGCCTCCCAGTGGGCATGTATATAATTCTAATACAAGATACAAAGCAAATAGTATTGAAATATAAGCAGAAAGTACTGTGAGATTGATGTATGTATTCATTTGTATTTGTAGATAGTATTTCTGAAAATGAAACAAGAAATTGGTAACAGTGGGTCTCTGGAGAGAACCAATGGAGTACTAGGAAATAGGGATGAGAGGGAGGCTCGTTTTTTTACTGTTTATCTTTTTGTATTCGTTTCAAAAAAAATAAAGAAAATTGATGCTCTAAGACCACAGAGGAGATGCAGTTGAGTTTCACTGAGGGGTTGGAAAGGTTTTATGATGGGGGACTGATGTGAATTTTCCCGTTGGAGATGTCCCATGTCTTAACTAAAGAAAATATTTTATTAGCCTGTGGTATCCTGGTGCTGTATACTAAACCAGAAGTTTTTATAAATAATCAAATATATGCCTGGGTTGTAAGTTAGTAGCTCAAACTGTGTAAAGAGTTTAATGTTCTGAATTCCAAGTAATCCACATTAATATAGCAGCATGAAAGTGAAATACAGAAAGACCCCAAATTTAACGTACTTATTGGCTAATGAAGAACAAGCATTGTGTAGCCATGGACCACGATGGTTTGTGCTGTCTGTCTTACATCTAGGAAGTAGGTAATATTGGTTCTGCCATCCTCCTGGATCTATCCAAATGATCATGTTTAAAAATCACTTCAATGTCACTTCTATCTAAGGCTTTGAAGGTTAGAGTAAAGAAGTGTCTGTATCACAAAAGAGGAGTAAAAAAGCTTCATACTTCTTACTATCAGCTAACTTATGAGAATGAAAATGCCCATTCTTCTCTCAGTTCTGTCTTGCAGAGCTCTATGATTTGTTATCACTATTGCCGTATTGCTTTTTTTAGCAGTTCAGTATGAAATTCCATCTCTCTCAAATATGAGTGTTCAAGGTGGAAAATAATCCCACACTCCCCCCCCCCCCATAGTCATATTCTCATCTTTCCTCTACCCTTTTTACGGGGGCTGTGGTGTTTTATTTGATTTGATTGTTTGATTTGAATAAAATATAGTGTTCGTGGGAGAGATGTGAAAAAGAATGTTTTTCTGTAGCATTGTTTTGCCAGCTGTTTTCTACGGGCATTTGATGTTAAGTGATACAGAAGCCTTACCTTATACTAGGAAAGTAATGTAATGTGAAGGATATGTTGGTATTACAATAAAAATGACCAATAACTTATTAATCATGTGCTATTGCGTTACCCCAAGGATGAAAATCATGGCCCTGACTCTAACAGTAGTGCCTGTGGACATGAAACACAAGCCAGTGTTGTTTATTTCCATGTGCAGATGGGATTGTGTATGGCTTCTCTGCAGCCAAAAACACCCTACCCTGGGGTTATTGATAGACGCATGTTATTTTTATTGTCAGAGAAACAAGATTTCACCATGTTACTACGGACTACCAAATCCCCTGAAGATGATTTTTCTGCAGGCAACGTAATATTCTGTTAGTGGCCTAGCCTTGAATTTTCTGGATTTCTGGGAGACACTTGCCTTAAATGCCAGAGAACCACGTAACTCTTTGCACTCCATAAAAATATTAAATTTTTCAAAGGCCAACTTACAGTTTTGTAGATCACACTTAGTTAACTTCTGTTAGCCACGTTGGCCTTGGGTATCTTGTACATGTGGAATCTCTCCAGACGTAACTAGTTCATATGCCTAAGGCAAGGTTTCTCAAAATGACACTGACGTTATGCACCAGATAATTCTTTGCTGTGAGGGGCTGTCCTGTGCACTGTAGAATACTTAGCAGCATCCCTGGTCTCTAAACACTAGATGCCAGTAGCACACCCCCGCAAGTTGTGACAACCAAAACTGTCTCCAGACATTGCCAGATGTCCCCTGGGGAGCCCAAACCGCCTCTAATTTACAACTTGGCTAAGGATAAAAGGGACACTCGTCATACACATAAGCTATGTGACTCTTGGCAAAGAAACGCCTCTTAGGAGAGTGAACTATTCCCGGGAAAGTAGTTTGTTAATGGACTTCATTCCCAATTCTCTGTAACAGCATTTGCAAGGTATAATGCGTTTATTACCAGATTCAAAAAGATAAAGTCACATGTTTAAAATTACCTTAGCTTTGGTGTTACGGCTAAAACATTCTGTCATTGTTCTCTTTCCTATTCCCCAGTAACATAGTATCTGTGCTTGAAGTATTTATTTGGGTGGTCTGATTATCCTTTTTCTTTTTTTTTTTAAATATGATGCTTATGGGACAGTGTTTTCAAACCATGACAGACATATGGCATGGGCTGAGAAAAACCTAAGCGACTGGGAAACATGTTTTGCAGTTCTCTCTTTGGAGTCTGGTCTTGTGGATTTTCTTCCGATCTGATACTTCTAAGCCTCCCGTGCAAGAACAGACTCTCCTGTCATGGTTTAAGTAAAGGGTTTCCTGTAAATTCATCCAGTTTATGTTTGGTCTTGGAAAGAGCTTATTTCAGAATACCAGAATTAGGGGATCCAGAGGCATGCTGACCCTGTCCATCCCAGTACATTTTCCGTACTGAATGACTCTGACTTGAGTGGCAGTATTGGAACTCACTGGGAAGAATGAAATATCATTCTCGTTTGATGGATAGGATTAGAGCAGAAAGAACAAAAATGCATTAAATTTTCCTCTAAGGTTCGCTTCGCTAGTATCAGTTTACTTGGCTGATTTCTTTATGTTTATGCTTTCTATTTTCCGCACAGAATTTCCTGTAAACTGCCTGTTAATCTAACACTTACTGCCTTCATTTTCAATACTCTAATTGGTGTCTTTTACAAAACAGACTAGCCATGCTAAAACCTGATGTGCGATTCATTCCCGTTAGTCTGAGAGGCTGAACCTGAGTTTCTTACAGAGGTTAAACCACTGCATGGTGAGTGAGAAGGCCTGTCGGGGACTCCTGTCATATCATTATGAGATTCAAAGTAAATCTTTCTGTTCACTGCTTCATAAATAAAATCTGTCAACAGTAAGACCTAAGTGCAATTTCAATTTGCAGATCTTAGATGGAAACCATAATTTTCCTAGAAAAGAACTGTTTTCTTTAGTTACAAATACCCTCACATGCTTAGAAAGTGGGTACTAATTAAGCTTCCACACTGAGCATGTACAAAGTTCTGCAGCTGGTACAGTCTGCGATTGATTACTAACCTAAAGGTTAGTGGTTCAAACCAACGCAGCAGCGCCATGGAAGAAAGGCCTGGTGATCTGTTTCCATAAAGAATACAGCCAAGAAGACCCTATGGAGCAGTTCTACTTTATAACACATGGAGTTGCCATGAGTCGGAATAGATTCAGTGGCATTGGGTTTGATTTGGTTTGAGCTTCTGCAGATATGTGACCATGGACTCTCTCCTTGGAATCTCACCTACAGATTCCTACCCGTTTTAGAGGCCCACCTTCCATACTCCCAACATCTCAGCATTGGACACCCTGTACTGTAATCAGTACTTATTTCCCTAAGCTGCTTATTTATTTAGCCATTCATTCATTGAGCAAATAGTTATTAAGTATCTACTGTGTCCCAGGCTCTGTTCTAGACAACAAGGCCACTGTGTCCTCACCCCTCTTGGAACTGACATTTTAGAGGGAGAAACAGTCAATACACATAAAGAAAAAAATTTTAAAAATACTACTTCAGTTACTGATAAGAGAAATGAAGAAAATAAATTAGGGCGTAGTGACAGAGAGCATTTGGGAAAGACGTAGCAGCTGCTACTTTAGCTGCAGGCTTCTCTGGAGAAGGGACAGTTTAGTAAGACCAAATGATGAAAAAGATGTAGCCATATGGAGACTTGGGGAAATGAGCATTCTAGGTAGAGAGAATTACAAGTTGAATGGCCCAAGATGGGAGTAAGAATGATGAGATTATGTGACCAAAAGAAGGTCAGCATGGTTGAATCTTAGTGGGAGAGAGGTAGGAGAAGTTACCAGAGAGGTAGGCAGGTGCCAGATTGGGCTGGCCAATACAAGGTGTTTGTCTTAGTTATCTAGTGCTGCTATAATAGAAATACCACAAGTGGATGGCTTTAACAAACAGAAATTTATTCTCTCACAGTTGACAAGGCTAGAAGTCCAAATTCAGGATGCCAACTCTAGAGGAAGGCTTTCTCTCTCTGTTGGTTCTGGGAGAAGGTCCTCATCATCATCACTCTTCCTCTGGTCTAGGAGCTTCTCAGCGCAGGAACCCCTGGTCCAAAGGACATGCTTTGCTCCTGGTGCTTCTTTTTGTTGGTCTAAGGTCCCCCTGTCTCTCTGCTTGCTTCTCTCTTTTATATCTCAGAAGAGATTGGCTTCAGATACAACTTAATCTTGTAGATTGAGCCCTGTCTCACTAACATAACTGCCTCTAATCCCACCTCATCAATATCATAGAAGTAGGATTTACAACACACAGGAAAATCACATCAGATTACGAAATGGTAGACAGTCACACAAGACTGGGAGTCATGGCCTAGCCAAGTTGACAGACATTTGGGGGAGACAGAATTCAATCTGACAGTGGTGAAATTTTGTTCTCATTGCAATGGGAGATACATAGATAAGATACGTTTTAAGTAGCTAAATAGAAAAATTCAGAGTTATGTTAGTCTTGCTCATCTTTGGAGCAGATAGTAAATGTGCAATAATTTTTTTAAGCGGAAGGATGGTTCTTTTTTCTTACCTAGTGTCTTAGTTATCTAGTGCTATTATAACAGAAATACCACAAGTGGATGGCTTTAACAAAGAGAAATTTATTTTCTCACAGTGTAGGAGGCTAGAAGTCCAAATTCAGGGTGCCAGCTCCCTGGGGAGTTTTTATCTCTGCGTTGGTTCTGGGGAAAGGTGGTTGCCATCCTTCTTCCCCTGTTCTAGGAAATTCTCAGTGCAGGAACCCTGGGTCCAAAGGACATGCTCAGCTTCTGGCTCTTCTTGCTTGGTGGCATGAGGTCTCTCTCTTCTCTGCTTGCTTCTCTCTTTTATATCTCAACAGAGATTGACTCAAGATACAGCCTAATCCTGTAGATTGAGTCCTGCATCGTTAACATAGCTGCCTCTAATCCTGCCTCATTAACACCATAGAGGTTAGGATTTACAACACATAGGATAATAACATCAGATCACAAAGTGGTGGGCAACCACACAGTACTGGGAATCATGGCCTAGCCAAGTTGATACAAATTTTGGGGGGACACAATTCAATCCATAACACCTAATAATTGGCTTTTTTTTAAACAGTCAGGTTTGTTGGGTATCATTTATATAGAGTATAGATGCACCCTTTTTATTGTACAATTCTGAAAATTCTTACAAACACATGCATTGTCTAACTACCACAACAATTACTTCACCTCCCAAAATTCCCTCATGCCATTTTGTAAAGAATTCTTTCTCCGACCCCCAGACCTTGGCATCTACTAATGTGTTTTCTTTCTGTCCATAGTGTTGTAGAAATGGAATCATATAATATGTAGCCTTTTGAGCCTCAGTTCTTTCACTTAGCATAGTGCACATGAGAGTCAGCGTTGTGGTTGTATGTATCAGTAGCTCTTTCCTTTTGCTTGCTGAGTAGTATTTCATTGTATGGATGTGCCACAGGTTGTTTATCCATTCAGTTGAAGGACTCTTGGATTGTTTTGAGTTTTTGGTGATTATGAATAAAGATGCCTTACACATTTAGATTAAGGCTTTTGTTTAAACAACATTTTCATTTATCTGGGGTAAATACCTATGAGTGGACCTTCTGGGTCATATGGTATGTGTTTATTTAACTTTACAAGAAATTGCAAACCTGTTCCCTGAAGTGGCTGTACCATTTTGTGTTCCCACCAGCAGTAAATGAGAATTCCATTTTCTCTGTGTCTTTTCCAGCCTTTCAAATTGTTTTATTTTTGTTTTTAATTTTGGCCATTCAAATAGATGTGTAATCAGTATCTTTTTTTTGGCTTAACATTGATAAATTTAAGGGTCTACCGTGTATGGATAGTGAGAAGATAATGTGTAATGGAGTAATCTTTCAGCTACATTTTTTTTTTTTTCTTAACCAAAAGAGTATGGCCTTGTATAATCCTTGCTGAAGACCAGATAAAATAAAACTAAGATTATAGGTCTCCAATCTTAGATTGAAGGCTTTTATAGGAATCCAAGTTGGAAGAATTTACTCTTTGAATTACGGTAACCTTGATTTCCTGCTCTCGTATGTTCAGTGGGTTTCTCCTAGAAATGCTTCCTTAAAGGTAATCGCTGAGATCCTGTATTCAAAATAGCAGTGACCTCTCTGGTGTAATGAAGTCTTGTCCCCAAAACTCCAACCTCAGTCATAATATTAAAAAGCATGTGTATTGAATATAGTGATTGACTTTTGCTTAGAGTATGGCAAAGTGAAATCATGACTCTATTATCCCCGATACACATTTTTTCAGATCTAGCCTTCACATCAGTGAAATCTTCCCTCTCGGGCAACTAACTTGGTTTTGTCTGTTCTGTGACTGGCCACTCTGGCCTTTCAGTTACCAGTGAGACAGGAAGGAGGAAAAATGATTCAAAATTCTGTTGGAGAATATGAGAGTTTAGTAATTGGTAGACTCTAAGAGATGGGCCGAGCAGAGATAGACATGTCACTGATTCCCATATCTAGAGATTTCCTTTGACGAGTTTCCTTTTACTAGGCTTCCAGAAGTATCATCCTTCATCTGATTTATTCAGTGAAGAGCCTTGAAGGACTAGAAAACTCAGAGCTTTTCATAGAATCTACAGGAGTATATCACATAGGACCAGAATCTCCACCAGTTCCTTGATTGTGTACCCAAAAAATACACCTATTCCCACCTCGACACAAATTGTCCTCTTTTTGCTCTTCTCGTGGAGAAAGTATTTAGCTCACTTTCTGCACAAGGGCTCGGATCTATGACTAGCGCAAAATATCCAGAACTTTCTAGAAGTGGACGTTTATTTTCTCAATCAAGAGGCGGGTTGCAATTCATGTATATGCGACATCAGCCACCTTTATGAAGCTTGGTGTTTTCATTTTGCCTTTCCCTCAAAGGACTTTAGAGTGGCATTTCCTTTTCTTGAAGACAACGCACATTGTTCTTCTCCCCCTGTTGGTTAGACGCTGTTACATTCATTCACCTGGCGTAAGAGAGATTTTGTGCGGCCAGTTTTTAGAAGATGACTCAAAGTTGTCATTTTGTTCCTAGCGATTTATTTCCCTTAGTGGAATCCGATACTATAAATCTCCTGGATGCTTCTGCTAACAGTTGGTGGGAAGACATAAGGGTGAAACTCTGTCTTTCCCAGAGGTGCTTGGTAGCATTTGATTAGCAGCCAGGCGTGCAGCTGCTTCATGAATCTTCTTTTTTTGTTTTCTGTTTGCAGATTTTATTCTTCACCGTACAGTATTGCAACCAACCGCATGATTCCACAGACATCTATCACGCCATTCATTGCTGCTTCCCCTGTCTCCACATACCAGGTATGTCCAGTTTACCTGCACCTCAGGAGAGATCTCCCTTGCAGTAATAGCCTATACAGAGCCAGTAGGACACAACTAACAGAAAAGCTGACTTCATACACCTTAGCTACATTTTAATGTGATAATTCTCAAGTTATGAATTAGCCTATATTTCAATGGCCTGTTTGCTTCTATTTCACTGAATAATAAAATCCACCATACCTTTCATTCTTCCTGCTGAGTGTTTATGATTTTGCCACTTTCCGGCCAACATCAGTACAGCTTTCTTACCACTGAGAAATTTTTGTTTGTTTCCTGCTATTTTGCTCGTTCACATTCCTTATTGTCTTTTCTGAAAGCACATTTCTAGGATTCCCCTCACTCACTCCAGGATATTTTATCATTGTCATCTCATTTTTGTCACGGTTGTCCTGGCAAAGCGACATGGATAGATGTTAAATCATATTTCCCAAGAAATAGAGAGGATTATCAAAGTGGTAAAATGTTATTCCTAATCCCTGCTCTTATTTCATTCTCGGTTCACAAGAGGCCACGAGAGACCTCATGGTTCTATATGTTGAAAAGCTAGACAATCTCAGATTCAGTATGTGTCCTAAACCAGACGTTGCAGCCAATTCATTCTAAGTGCACATGTGGATTGAAGTAGTCACACTTCTCCTTCAAAAATACCTCTCATCTTATGTCTCCGAGTTATCAAATATGATATACTCCCTGCTTCTCTTTGTCTAATATGGTTCGTTAAACAACTATTCTATTCTCAGAAGAAAATGCCTAGAAATGCTGCCTAGAGGAAGACAGTGTCTAGGGTCATTTTGTAAAAGTTTGGAGAGAGAAAGAGAATGAGAGAGAGAGTGTGTGTGCAAGTGTGTGCATGCATGTACTTCTAGATGTTTTGCAGATGGTGGGGGTGGATGTTTAAAGGGGGTAACACTGTAATGTTGCGGACTGCTATGAATTCAGTGAAGTTTCACCTTATCCAGTCACTACATACTATTTTTCAGGATGTCCCAATTGTCAGCGCATGCAACTTGAGACCACATGCATTTTTCCTTAACTGATCCCCACCCCCTGAAGCAGATCATTTTCATTCTTTTTTTGCACTCAGACTCTTGATACATGTTGGCAGGTGAACAGAGTAGACTTTTGTTGGAATTGCATTTGAGGGTCTCACAAAAGTTGATGTCTTAATTGCCTTTCCTTGGGGCCTCTGTAGCTATGTGCAGGTGCTGTTCAGGTTTTGTTCTTTCTGCAGGCCTGCCTAGTTGTAATGTGTTTTTTTTTTTTTTTTTTCTTCCTTTTTTTCACATCTTGGCTTCTGTTTCAGCCAAGACCACCCATTGAGCCCCAGTGTAGAGCACTTTGGTGACATGAAAAAAATACCCACAGAAAAGTGATTTTGCTTGCGAGGGCTAATGACTGAAATTCAACCCCAGCTCCCTTTTCTCAAAAAGGGAGTTAGACCAATTTCCTATGTTGTTGATTCTTGCCTCTCACCCACTTCTTCGTCTTTTATTTATTTATTTTTAAAAAATCTAAACAGTACTGGCAATTCCATTGGTATAAGTATATTGAAAACCAAATTCTTCAGGGTTCTCCTTGTGACAGTCAGTTCTTAGAAGCTGACTTTCTCATCTGGCTGACACGTGGTACATCTCTGAACACTTGGCCGGCTCAAATATTCATTTTTTTATTTGCCATACAAATTACTACAAGAGAAAAAAGTTACAAAGTTGCTTATCTTGGGTTGAACCCAAAGCCTTCTCCAGAATTTGTAGATTTTCTATTTAGTTCTTACCCCAACTTTTACTGCTTGGACATACTTCCAAGAAGGGTTCACTTGAGACTTTAAAGTTAGAA
This sequence comes from Dugong dugon, assembly GCA_030035585.1. Taxonomy (NCBI): domain Eukaryota; kingdom Metazoa; phylum Chordata; class Mammalia; order Sirenia; family Dugongidae; genus Dugong; species Dugong dugon. The sequence goes on along the minus strand of CM057480.1, from coordinate 9,618,810 downwards.
CCAATGATAGAAAAAGAAGTCTTAACTGTCAACTCTTGCCTTTTTCATTACTTGCCAGGACATCTCTGGGACTTGACCACCATATAGTTTCTGAGGCCTCCTGAGACTTTAGTCTCCATCACGAACTTCAAAATATGCCTCAAGACCCAACCTGGACCGTGTGGGCGTTACAGCCAGCTCCAGTGAAATGGGAAGTTACTATGCGTTTTTACCAAGTTTCAGAGATCAAATTAATCAGGCCCAAGAATCTCCTTTCTGTCCTTGGTTTTGAGCACTAATTAGCTACACAGTCAGATGGACTCCACTTTCTTATATCCTAGTGTGACTCCACTGAACACAAGAACCAAGTTCTCTCTGTGATTGCTTTGTGCTAATAAATGCTGTTTGATGCATAGGTCCAGAGTACTTCATGGATGCCTCATCCGCCATACGTTATGCAACCAACAGTAAGTGTTCTCAGTCACCTGAGGCTAAATATTTCTATTATCCAAGTGCAAGCTTTTGTAATGCATAGAAGCTTTGGGGTAAAGCTTTTGTTATATTCCATACCTCTTTCAGGCAGCCATATTTTCCAGTTAAAATGCTGTTCCTGAATTTCTAACAAAAGCATGTAGGGAGAGGGAGATAGAGGGAGAGTGAGAGAAGGAGAGAGAGAGGAAGAGAGAGAAAATGAACAAACTTTATTGGAGGAAATAGCAGTCAACCTCCCAAGTCGATGTCTACAATTTGTTATGAGTGGGAAATTTCTGCTTCATGCAGGAACTCAGAACTCTGGGCAATTAAATCCATTACAGAAGGAAAGCATTTCTGTTTTCCTTCTCTTTCTGGTATGCCTTGCTTTCTTTGGATGCAATTTGATATGCTTTGGGGAAAATTTTGATTATCACAGCCAAGCATTGACTGTAAAGCAATGTATTTGAAATTTGGAGGTAATTGTCTACTAAATAAGTGGAGATACACAAATAGATAGCAAGGTGGATAGGTATTTTTCAGTTAACTATCACCATTATCTTCTTTAAAGAAAAATTTTTTCCAAAAAATATTAAAACTCTACTTTCTACTTGTTAGATTTCCCACTGAGTGGCACAATATTACATTAGTCCAACGTTTAAAAATATGACGTTTAATTAGAACATAGATTGAAGGATAGTGGTTCCATCTGCCTTTGTCTGGGTCTTCCAGGTTGTCTAGCTCTGTAGGGTATATGATAGCGAGATTTCAGTAGCAGCACACTCAAGGGAGAAGCAGGAGAAAGAGCCCTAGACTGGAAGTTCTGTGGCAAGGTCTTTGGTGCACCCTCCTGGGTATGCTTACATCTGTGTCTTTGTTTCCTTTTCTATCACTGTACCTAATGGGCTTTCGGGAGGACCAAAGGAGAGAGTATATGTAAAAGCAGTTTTACAAAGATGTCATGTTATCATCACTATTGTTGACTGTGTCAGTTATTCAAAGAGGGAATGTTACATTTTACCCCTTTCAGAAGCTGTCTTTAAAACAGTAAACCAAACCCATTGCTGTCATCCGACTCATAGCAACCCCATAGGACAGAGTAGAACTGCCCCATAGGGTTTCCAAGGCTGGAATATTTATGAAGCAGACTGCCACATTTTTATCCTCCGGAGCAGCTGGTGGGTTCCAACCACTGACCTTTCATTTAGCAGCCAAGCGCTTTAACCACTGTGCCACCAGGGCTCCTTTTAAATAAGGTACCACGTATTAAAGACCAGGAAGCTAAATACATAGACTTGCATTTTCTGGACTCAAAGTATCAATCCCAGCACCTGGTTTTCATATTTGAGCTTTGTCCACTTATTTTTTTTTTATATAAGGAACATTCCATGTTTTGCTTTATTTAAAAATTAAAATATATGTAGCTTACCACAGCAGAACTCAGGGTCATATTTTGTAATTCCCTCTGTTTACTATTATTTACACACCTTTGGGGTGTCCTGAGTTCATCTAGTCTATGTCTGTAAATCATACCAACATGCAGTGGATACAGGCTACACTTTTCTATGCAAGTTATGAGATAGAATTAAGCCTGGGCGGCTAAAGCAGTGTATCGCACAGACTGGGTCAACACAGGAAAAGGGAAGAAGTCCTGCAAGTTTTAAAGAGGAAACTTTCTAGAAGGTAACAACTTCCTTCTAAAAAAAAAAATTAATGTGTTCATCTGTAGAGCAGCAATGCTAATTTAGTCCTCACACTGAGGTTAAGCATCATCTCTTTGTGGCCCAAAGGAATGCGTATCTGGAAAAATCTGAATAGTTTGCCAGATGTCAAAGTATGTAAGATTCTACGGTACTTCTATAGCTGTGAGGAGAAAGGAAGATGGTTGTGTGGATCTTCAGCAGTCACTCAGGACCTTGGCAACGTTTTTCATGTACATCCCCCTCCACCCGAACACAACTTCAGCGCCATGTTTGGATATATTATTTCCAACACATCTTTCTGTAGCAATAGTTCTGTGTGTGTGTGTGTGTGTGTGTGTGTGTGTTTTAATTTGTCCCCTTGGATTTTCCTTGCTTTGGCTACTGCTCCCTGATACCATATTACTACCCATGACTAGACTGTGCATCACACTTGAGCTTAGACAACTCTTTAAACATGTAATATTAGCGGCTGGGGTGATTCCTGGCAAAAGGAGTGGCTGGACCACCCACCACTTTGTTGTCTTTAACATGAGACGTTTGCTAAACAAGGTCATGGAAACAAATTTGTCACCAGTAATCTTTACCCTGTGACAGTCTTGCTGGTTTTATATCGTGTAAATAATCTTATCAAACAGGCCTTCCTTAGCTTCTTCATCATTAATGTAGTGTTAAACATTCTGTGATGCTAAAATATAAAAATACTTCAGCCATCTGAAACTGAGAAACAAAATAACTGGGTCTGAAAAGAATCTCTGAATATCACTCCCATGAAAATGCCCAATGGTATAGTGTGGTATAAAATGATAAAATTGAATGCACCTAGAGTTACAGGTGGCACGGTAAATACTGCATGAATGAATGACTTCATTAATAGCATGGATTCTTGGTTAGGCTTTTGGGATAGAAATCTTTTATTAGTTTTGGGACCTTGGACAAGATACTTAACTTTCTGACTCACTGTTTCCCTATCTGTAACATGGGCATAATAATATCTAACTAATTACGTGTTTTGATCAGTAAATGAAATAAGGTATTAAAGCTTTTAAAATAGTCCTTGGCCAATGGAAAACCCTTGAAAATTATTATTATTATTCTGTTATATGGGTAGACCTCACATTACACTTTAGGTAAAGTACATAAAATGAATACTGATGTAGAAGGAAAGTTGAGAAAAAGCAAAACTCCATTATTTCCACCACATTGGTACTGCTTATTTAATTTATGCTGCCAGTAAGTTTGGTGGAGGTAGTCTCCGTGGCTATAAATAAACCATATCACTTTGACTCATACTTATTTCACTTCCTACTAAACCATTCAATACCTAACACTAAAATAATTTTTTAAAAATGTCTGTGAAGTACCCACTTTATGTTAGAAACTAGAACCTACTTTACAGATAAATTCCATGTGTCAATATCTACATGTCTCAAGTATGTTGCCCATAATTCCTATTTGTTTGCACTTTTCTCCTCTATCACATTGTCCTACCCCAACTTTGAGAAAATCTGATGTCAAACTCCCCCGTGTAGTCGTATTCCACCCTATTGCCATGACTCACAGTGACTCCTGATTAAAGAAAGAAGATTTGCCTCCACAGAAGCCCAGCAGGTTCTCTCTCAGGCTTGACTCCATCGGCTCTAAGTTCTCAGTCAGATTTGTATCAAAAGAGAAAACGGTGCTTCAGAGGAACATTTTGGAGTAGAGCAGAGTGCTCTTGGTCTCTACCAGACAGATGAATGGTAGAACTGGAGGGGTGACAATTAGTAAGAGAGAAATGAAGTGACACGGACAAGGGAAGAGAACAGTCAAGGAACTAGAGAAGAACAGAAAGCATGAGCACACAGCTTGCTTAAGTTTGCCACTGAAGTTTGCTCTTCCAGAGATTTGATTTTCTAACTTGTGCTCAGTCTGCTTTTCTGCAGATTTAGAAATAAGATCTGAGAGGCTCTTTACTTTTAAAGAGGAAGCGATAATAGTCTCCTTGCCCAGCTCATAACCCCCCGATCATTCTGGTGTTTGTGCAAGACATCTCTGTCAGTTATCAGACCCTGGAAAGTTGTCAAGCCCAGTCAGGGCAGCTAGTGCATTTCTGTTTGCACTTTGTTGATGTTCTGAACAGAAACGGAGGAGAGGGCACTGTAAGACTAGATTAGGTTTCATGGTTTGCTGCGAAGAAGCAAAAAAGGCTGACTTTGTCAATGCAATTAGTTATTTGTTTCTGCTTCTCAGTACAGGGTTCTGTACTATACTCTGAAATCTCACCATTACACCGATAGAATTTTAATGGGTGATGGATTGTACCAAATATCTTCTCTGCATAGCAGCATAATGTCACACTGCAGTCTCATATGAACGCACACTGGGCAATTCTCGTGTTGCGATACATTGGCCATATTGTTAAATTTGTGCTACTGACAGGAGAAAAGATGATATCTCTTAAAAAGAAGCATAATTTTATCCCCTTAAATTCTATTTAGGCTCATTTGAATCATAAATCATCTGTTGTTCATATAGTTGGTATTATTTCATCTCAAGGAGAAAGGTCAGCTTTTACTTTTACTTAGTTACAAACTGGTTATCTAATTACAGCTTCCTAAGAAATGTCTTGATTCACTGACTGGTGTGCTGGGATGCAAGGCTAAATTATGGTTTTTATGATTAATAAACCTCAAGTTTAAACCTGAAAGGTAAATATTAACTTCCCCCGTACAACAAGGCTATTCAAGAAAGCTATACAATGTACTTGATTTTGCCATTCTTTACTACAAACGCTTTGCAAGAAATTAGTTTTAGAAGTTGTGTCCATTAGAATTGCAAGCGTGTGTTGTACAAACGCATATCACTGAATTTGGAAAGGATGTTATAAACCATTAGAATTCTATCCTTTAAAAAGCATGGTTTTCAGATACCTCTCTTTAACACCTGAATTGAGCAAAAATCATAACCTTACGGTTTCATTATCAAAGTACCAAGTGCAAAATGCTTTTGGTATCTAACAAGTCATACTGGTAAGTATATATATGCCTATGAGCCAAATATTTTTTAAGTAAATAGCAAAAACAAAACTACAACCCCAACCCGTATATACTACCTCTACTGAAAGAGAATCTCAGTGTGAGAATAACCTTGAAGGGAAGGAGGCATCTACCTTTTTTGTACCACTTCCTTTCAAATAGACTGCTAGGTAAAGTAAATCTGTCTTGGGAGACCTGCGGCCAGAATGCTCCTTAGAGGTGAGGATGGCGAGACTTCGTCTCATGTACTTTGGACACGTCATCAGGAGGGACCAGTCCCTGGAGAAGGACCTTAGTCTTGGTAAAGAGAGAGTCTTGGTTAACCAAAGAGAGGAAGACGATCAAGGAGATGGATTGACACAGTGGCTACAATGACAGGCTTAAGCATAGCAACAATGGTGGGAATGGCACAGGACCGGGCTGTGTTTTGGAACCAACGCGATGGCACCTAACAGCAACACAGTAAATATGAAAAAAAAAATTCTATGCAACTGTAGCAAATATCTTGAAGACCTTAACTGGTGTGAAAAACAATGCTGGCTTTGCTATTGTTAAATGTAACTTCAAAACTCTACAGGTAATTTTTCAAAAGTAATCTTAGGTGACTATAGAAAAGAACTTTAAATAATGAAATTAATACAGGCTCATAGTTCAGGAAAGCATAAAATAAAAAAGCCTTCCCAACAAGGACCCCTCCTTTGTCAATTCTATTCTCCAAAAATAAACTTACTAAATTCATATATAACCATACAGTTATTTTCTATGTGTACAGAAATATATATGTGCATATGTGCAAATTGTGTATATTTTTAACATATTTACAAGATTATTCTACAAATACTGTATTTAACTTGCTTTTTTCCCCCACAATAATAGAATGTCCTGAATATCATAATATATGGGTCCCATGTAGATCTATACCACTTTTTTAACAGCTTCATAATATGCCTTTGTATACATGCACCAAAATGTATTTAACCAATTTCCTATTCATAGCCCTTTAAGTTGCTGCTAATATTTGAACTCAATTCTGTAGTATTGAGCACTTGTGGGAAAATATCTACAGGACAAATTGCTGGCTCAGAGGGTATGAGTATTTTTACATTTGACAAGTATTGTTATCAAATCACTCTTTAAAGTTTTTATTTCCCCATGGCCTTCCTTAACACCGGTGACCTCATGTTTTAAATATTTTGCTAATGTGATAAATAGTGAATGGTATCTTATTGATGTTTTACTTTTATTTCTGTGAGCCCTAGAGGGGTTGAATTGCTTTTCATGTTTATTGACTAATTTTATTGCCTTTTCCTCTGAACTGTAGGTTCATTTGCTTTGCACAGTTTTCTTTTGGGGTATGGATCTTATTTTATAAAATGATCTTATTACAATAAGTTAACACTGTCATAGATAGTTTAAATATTTTCTCAGTTTACTTTGATTTTTAATTTTATGGTCTTTGCCATACAGAATTTTAGTATTTATGTGTTCAGATTTATCAGTCTTTCCATTTAGAGCAAGGATCAGTAAACTTTTTCTGTAAAAACCAGACAGTACATATTGTTGGCCTCATAAGCCATATGATTTCTGTCACAACTACTAAGTTTTGCTATTGTAGTGGGAAAGGAGACATAGACTATACATAAATGAATGGGAATTGCTGAGTTCCAATAAAACTTTATTTACAGAAGTAGATAGGGGGCCGCATTTAGCTAGGAGGCAGTATTTTGCTGACGCTTGCTTTAGAGCATCTGAGTTTCATATGAAATACCTTTTCCACTCTAAAATTTTCAATACCGTATGTCTCTTATGTGTTTACAGGACTTTTAAAAAAGTTTTTGTTCCTTTTGGAGTTTATTTTATAATACAGGATGAGATTATGATCCAGCTTTTTATTATTTTTCTCCAAATGGTTAACTAATTCCCATAACAACTTCTACCTTATAAGCTATCTGTATTTTCAGCATTGATATAAAATTTTATGCCAATTTTTTATCACAGAATAAATCTCTTTGTATCTTTGGTCTGTTTCTGAGCTCTATTCTCTTCTATTGATCTGTCTATATTTGGGCCATTGTTCTACTATTTTAATTACTATAACTTTATAATACCTTACATACCTGCTGGGACTTGCCCCCAACATTATTTGTTTCATATTTCTCAATCATTTTTCTGGCTGTTTTACATTTCTATATGAACTTTGATATTATTTTGTCAAGTTAAGACATCCACTAAAATTTTGTTTGGGATCACTTTGAATTCATACACTAATTTATGGGAAATTCAACAATATGGCATATTTATATTATTGAATTTTTCTGTCTAAGAAAAAAGTCTGTCTTTCCATTTACTCAAGAATTCTTTTTTGTCCTTTAGGTTCTTTAATAGGGTGTTAACATTTTCTCCGTATATGTCCTGTATATTTCTCAAATATTTCATATGGCATATTAATATTTTTGTTACTATAGTTATGATTTTCTTAAACTGTATTTTCTCATTGTTCACTTTGGTATATAGAAAAATAATTTATTACATATACTAATTTTATTTATCTTAAATTAAAAATATCCTTTAATTATTCAAAAGAATGGTCAAAACTTGGAAAATATACACACATGACAATATGAATTATTAAAAATACCAATTTCCTCTTTTCTAAAGATTTCTCCAGTTAACATCTAATAGTATATCTTTCCAAATCTGTGTCTGTCTAAATCTCTGTACCTATTTACATCTATATACACACACATACCAGCAAAAGGATAAGAGAAGAGCAGGAAACGTAAGTGTATATTTTGCATGTGTGTGTGTATTTGTGGGTATGTGTATATAGAGAGATAAGTAGGTATAAATATATTTCTTTGACCAAAATGAAATCACACTGCACATACTGTTGTGAAACTACTGTTTTTAGCTGAATAATATTCACTTTGACATCTTAATAAATTTTTATCTTCTCTAGTATTCAAATTTAGAAAAATTCAAAAAGTTCATTATAACTGTTTTACACAAATCAGGATCCATCCCTTAACTACATATTGCATCTGGTTGTTGTGTCCTTTAAGTCTCTTTTAATCTTGCATAGACTTTTTTTCCCCCCTTATGTTACGGAATTGTTGGACAGACTAGGCTCACTGCCCTGCAGAGCGTCTCACTTTTTGATATGTCTGGTTGATTCTTCATGGCATTGTTTAGCCTGTCCTTCTAGCCTATATATGAAAAAAAAATTATCACCAACTATCTTTCTGAATTCTCTTATTGTTTCCAGTAGAGTGTTTCATTTATTCTCTTGAGTTTTGCAGGTCATCAAAAGTAATGTAATTTTCCACCTCATTTCGTGTATCTATATTTCATATTCAGTTTTGCCATCCATTTGCTTTGGAGTGGATTCTTTTATCCCTTACCATATGAGAATGCTACTGTGAAGTGTTTGGGTTTTTAATCAGCAGTAGATGTTGAAGTTAACTAAAGGTCTCTTGAGAAACTATTGAGATTCTGTTTTTCCTTTTCCCCATTTTATTTTATGAATGTATTTTTATCATTTACTTTATAATGAATATTATTAATATATTTAAGGTGGACCCACTCTATAATGAACTCCATGTTGTCCTACCGTCTCCTCTTTTAAAAAAAAGTATGCTCTTGGATTATACTTGTTAATATTTTATTTATGATTTGGGCATCAATATTAATGAATTACACAGTTGTGTTTTCTTTTTTGTGTCCTATTTTTGCCAGGTTTGCATCAGAATTATAAGGGATTCATAAAAATAATTTGGAAGTATTCTTTTTTCTCTAAATCCTGGAGCTATCTTAAATAGCATTGGAAGTATCGCTCAAATGCATTTATTTCACCAAAAAAAGAAAAAACAAACAAACAAACCCCTTGCCATTGAGTTGATTTGGACTCATAGCAACCTCATTCATTACTCCTGTGAGAGATTAATGATTTCAGGAGAGTGAAACTGTATATTCCCTCTCGGGATTTGTGAACATCACATCTGATATCCATTTCGGGATTTGTGAAGAGCATGTCTGCGCATCACGTCTCTGTTAGATTGTTGCAGAGTTGATAGTGTAGTTGCTAAAATGATAAAAGACAGTTGGGTTGTGAAATGGTATAGTCGTAGCCAAATTGGCATTAGTAGTTGCTCAATGATTACTTGTTGATCTTGTGGGTCACATAGATCTTAAATTAAATATAGTGCAAATTAAAAATAGTCACCTGTCATTTAATAAGAAATTGTTAGATATCAAGAGTTGTAGATCAATAACTTGCCATTTGGTGAAATTTGAGAAATAATTCCCTCAAATGTTTACTTGATTCAGTTTTTCTTTTCCTGAGCCCTTGGCTATACCAGTCGCTGGCTCTTTATCTTAGGAAACAGAGAATCTTGGGTTCAATGAAAAAAAAAAATCAACAAATAATCATCGGGTATATACAGAATATTATTCTAGGTGTTTTTGGTAAAGGGGGAGAGGAAGCAAGAAATAATCTGTCCTCAAGTCATGCAATCTAATTGTAGAGAGAATTCTTATATACATAGGAAAATTTAATTAAAAGTATACAACAAAGTGTATTAATTGTTTAGCAATTACATAATATTAAAAAAGGAGATATCTATGAACAGTTAAGGACAGAGAAGAACAAAGATATAAACATGAATTTAAAGGATGGGTTATGTTTATGTGTTAAAGAGAAAGAATGTACAGTAGATGAAGAAAAATACGAGAAAAGTATGGGATCTTCATTTTTCGGGAGATAGAGAGGCAAAAAGCCTGCATTAAGTGAAAATGTGCTAGAGGATATGGGAAAGAGTTGGTTGGAAAGGTGAATTTTGGTCTACTGGAGTACAGCTTTTTTTAGTTAAATCTGGCAGACTTTTCTATACATTTTTTTTTTATTACCTTGGCAGTCCTAAAGCCATTGTCTAGAATTTGGATTTCCTGTGGAAAATGTAAAACAGAAAGGGCTAAATTATTTTACTTACATGTGTAAGAAAAGTCAAATTCCACTGGAGTAGTGGATGAATCAATCACAAAAGGAAAAAATTTTTAATTAGGCTGCATTATAAAAATGCCGTTATAGGTACAGGGTTGCTATGAGTCAGAATTGACTCAACAACAACAACAATTATGAAAAGCCTGTGTAAGAAAAATCTTTCTGCATCCATAGAAATATTTTTTGGAAGTAATTTTCTGCTTCCAAGTAGGTCTTCTGAAAGCTACTTGGAGGGAACATTTCCTGATGTCTAAGATCCTTGCCTCCTAAGCACAGGCGTGGTTTGAATCAGCAGGGATTCCAGAATCCTTTGAAATCCAAAAATATGCTCTAATTATTTATTTTGTTAATTTTGAGATATTGGTAGTTGGAAGCTGCCAAGTGCTAGACACCCAGCGTATCTCCAGATCATCTAGAAGGCTACTCCTTCTATATCCAGTAACATAAAAATTGCACCAATTGGAATATTCCAACTTCTGTACTATGGGAATGTGTGAGAATATATGTCTCTGTGTATGTGGTGTGTGTGCACACAGCCCATCTTTCTGCATACGTTTTTAGGTTGTTTTACCATAGACTTTTATAAAGAAAGAAAAACTCAAGGAGTAATGTATTACTTTTTAGAAATGTAAGACAGTCTTGAAGACAAGAGTGAAACAGCTGCTAAAGTGACAAAATTACAATTGTACGTGACACCCAATGTGTCCTTGGATGAACCAAACCAAACCAAACCCGTTGCTGTCGAGTCGATTCCAACTCACAGCAACTCTCATTTGTGTCTGTGAATAGTACTTAGAAATTTTTCATCACTGCATCGTCAGTAAACCATAACATTACTACCCAGCCAGTTCCTTCGTAAAAGCATTGACAGCATTACTCCCTTAGTAGCTCTTTAACATACTAAATATAATTATATAGAAAAACACTTTAAGTATCCAATTTATTAAAGCCATATTTCCTTAGAGAGAGCAAATACACAGCTAAAAGAAAATCCAAGTCAGATTTTACAGAAAACAGCAAGTTGCCAGGGCAACACAATCATATGGAGATAGGGTAGATCATTTATTTCATAAATGTTGCCAGGGCAACACAAACTACTTATGAAATCACTGAAGAGTTGAGAGTGAGGGTACAGTCTACGGAACTATTTACTTTCATAGCACATTGGGGTGAAATGCCCATACGTAACTAAAACCTTAACAGTTACATGAAGCATGTGGGTCCTCATTAAACAGATGATCATGAATGGGTTCAAAATGGGGAATATTCCTAAATACCAAAAGATATTATTCTGTTTCTTGCCTTTAAAAATGTTATTGGCACACTTCACTTTGGTTTAAAAGATTGACCTTTGCTAGGTTAGCTCAGGAGAGCTTAGCTAGTTCTACCTCAGGTGCTATGTCTGCATTTCAGGATAAGGGTTAATGGTGGTGTCTAGCTTAGGTTTTGTAGGTCAAGCAAAAGACTGTCTCCAGAGGGGAATAACAGAGAGAAAAGGGAAAGGTATATATATGTATGTATAAGTTCATATATTATACAAGTTCAGCTGCTTCTGAAGGCTGTGTTTGAGAAGTGACAGCAAAACCCCATCATCATCGGAGAAGAGAAAACTTGCCTTCCTGCCGACTGTGTCAGGAAGACATGCAAATAGTTCAGTTGGCATCAGCCCGTTTATGTACAATATTCCTCAAACTTGGAGTGGTGCTTGTCCCTTTTTATGTCACTTAACATAAGTATAAATTTATTGCACGTATGAAAGAAAAATATGAGGATCAAGCCAACAAAACAGAAGCAAATTTCAAGAAAAAGGATTAATCCTTATCCATGTTAAAAAGAACAACGGTGTTCCTGGCTTTTTAATTCTCATTTAGCAGAGAGGAAATCAACCTAATTATCAACTTGGGTTCTTAATAATAACCTTAAAACTTCTATTCAGAAGAGAGACCTTTTATCAAAGAGATATTTTTAAAGGGTTTTTAATCAATACACATTAGAACCATTTCTGCATAACAATGTTGTATAGTAAAAATCAATTCTTACTTGCCTATAAAGTCTTTTATCTCCTTGGTCTTGTATCTCTAAGTATTTTCAATCAATACTGAAAAACCATTATGAGGCCAAGTTTGTGTTACACACTGCATGTATAAATCCTTGTATTTTAATGTCCCTTTCCAAAATTATTTCACTCTAACTTTTTTATATATATATTTATGTATATGCATACATATATACATACATATATGGAAGCTATTTCAAAGAATAGTTTATACTGTATGTTCATGGGCAGATGGATGGGTAGATACAATGTGCACATGTTCACATATGCTGATCTCTACAGTAGGTATTATGTAGCCAAAACACTGACCTATACATATAATACCAATATTTGTTTATACGAATATGTTCAGAGTCATATTTATATGATTAAAAATAAAGACTGGTGAGCAGTGTTGAGATTCATGGTATAAATTAGAATAATAGGAGAAAGAACAAAAGATATGAAGAAGGTGAACTAGAAAAACGGTGGAAGAAAAAGAGAAAGGTTATGAAGGATAAGTAAGTCAAGACTGTAGCCCATTGCAGCCCTAGGAAATGAGGTAGAAGGTGACGTTCGTAAACTGAATTAGTAGGTGCAATTAGTATGTGAATTAGTATGTGTAAGAGAAGTTCAAGATCAGGAACATGAAATTCTCTTTGGGCATGTAGAGTTTTCTGGGGCCAGAAAAAGATTTTTAGTATATGGCTTAAAATACAGATTTGATGCTCAAAATTGACGGCGACAGACTTCAGAGTCATTCATTCTCATGGGAGTGAAAAACGAGCTTTCTAGCAATCCATTTACTTTTCACTGAGAATTACTATACTTGATCTGTGCAATAGCTCTTCAACTTAGAAATATAAAATAATATATACTTCGTTGTTGTTGGGTGCCATCGAGTCGGTTCTGACTCACAGTGACCCTACCGGACAGAGTGGAACTGCCCCCTATGGTTTCCAAGGAGCAGCGGGTGGCTTTGAATTGTCGACCTTTTGGTTAGCAGCCGAGCTCTTAACCACTGCACCACCAGGGCTCTGATATAGATACAGTGACATCATATTAAGTGCACTAGGCTTACGTGTGCTAAATCAAATGCTTGCTTATACTTCTTGCAAGCAAGATTATTTAGCAACCTCTTTAAGTTTCGCATACACTGTAATTTTAAAGCTGATTATGTATTATATTACAGTATCAACCAAATGTATATGTACCTGATGCTTCTACTTGGGGCACTAACCTCAGTGACAAGTTAGAAAATAGAGATAGATGCTTCAAATTGGAATAAATCTTAGAGGCCATTTAATCCAACCCCCACTGAAGAACAGTAAGTCCTGGGTTATGAGTATCCAACTTCTACTTGCCCTTTACTGTTATGTAAATTTGCCCTCACTTTGAAACAGTCAAACCAGCCCCTACTTGCCACAAATTCTTCATCACAATTACCTTCACTTGCTTCACAAGCGGCTTTTAAATCACTGACAAGTCTTCTAGCCTTTTTTTTTTTTTCACTAAAGAAATGCTAAGTAAGAATCATATGCATCTGTTCAGATTTACCTGCAAATTCTTAAAGGCACACTTAGAAATGGATCGCATTCATAACCAGAGGACTGCCTGTATAAGAACTGAGATAAAGGTTTCAGAAATTGTCGTGTGTATCTATACCTAACTTTCAGTCCTGGGTAGCATTTCAGGAAGACATGTTTTTCATTAAATCACCTTTCCACTCTTGCCACAAATGCAGCAAGAAGGAGAACAACAAAATTAGAAGAGAATAGCAGCAACCCTCTGCCGAGTACAAACCACGAAGGCAATCAGCTCCTTTGTCAAGTCCGTAAGAGAATCCTAGATAGGTTATCACCACTTTTAAAAAGGTAGAGACTTCGGTATGTGTAGATTTATCTGTTTCATTGTAAGGTCCCTGGGTGGCGCAAACGGTTTGTGCTCGACTATTAACTGAAAGGTTGGAGGTTTCACATCCACCCAGCAGTGCTGTGGAAGAAAGGTCTGGTGATCTACTTCTGTAAGATCACAGCCATTAAAACCCTGTGGAGCAGTTGTACTCTGAAACGTGTTGGGTTGCCGTGAGTTGGAATTGCCTGGGGGCAACAGGATCTCATTGTCAGTAATAGTGATGTAGGAACTCTATAAATTCTAGACCATCACCAATGAAGGTCTCCTACCCCTTGTAGCATACGGTGATGTCTTCTTCATGCTCTGGAGACATTTTCGTTGTTGCTTTATTGACAGGATAGATTATTATTTCAGGCTTTGCTGGATAATTTCAGCCTTGGCACTGGGGGCTTTAAACTGTATTTTGCTCTAACATTAAGGTTGGTAATAAGAAACACTTTTACTGATCATAAAAGTATGAGCTCAGAGTGACTCAATAATTCCAGTGTTTCAAATGGCCAACTTGAAAGAGCTACACAGGGCATATGAGAGCTCAATTATTGAAGAAAATCACAGTTCCCTGTGGGATTTTTCCATGCCCTGAGTACTTTATATTTGCCATTCGTTGGTGTTTTCTCTCTGTCCTATTTAACATTTTAAAAACCAGAAAGTTAAAGTAACTGTCTCAAGGATCCCTAACAGTATGTCTGTATCTTTAGACAAGTGTTTACAGATTGAATTGTGACTCAAAGATTTAACTTTCCTTCTTATCTTTTTCTAAAAATAAGGTCAGTATGAAATTGGGGAGAGTGATGACTCATTGACAATCGGCAGGAGGGTATTTTAGTGGAATATTATCTGTAATACAACAAGATTAAGTGTTTCAAAAATAAAACTTTAATCCCTACCATCTAATTTCTGACATCTGAACCAGTATCAAAGAAATTGTCTTTTAAAAAAAAGTTTGTGTTTTGTTTTTTTACTTTTGCAATTCTAACCAAAAAACAAAAGAAGCTCTTATAATTCTTCACCTGGAAAAAATGTTTAATGCAAACGTATGTAGCTTTAGTCTTTTCTCTTGAGGTGGACTATGATGTGCTCCCAGGATTTCATAATGCTGATTTGCAAGGCGGCCCTTGCATATGAAGTCATGCAGACAGACCCACGTAAAGCAGAGCGGTAAAATCGTTTAATCATGTCTGTTTCTATTACACATAGCCGGGCATGTGATGAGAAACGTTCTGGCTGACACAATTTCTTCTTGTAACAGCCCTAGAAAAATGAAATAAATTGTTACAGCACTGATTTTCTGGCAGAGACAGATTATGCAAGAAGAAAGTAGTACTGCTTGATAAATCCCTCTCTCTTGTTCTTTCTCCTTTTACTTTTGGTTTTATACAAACTAAATTCTTTAGACAATTACCGTATTTCACCATGGTTTCGTTTAAAGTGTATCTTCTCTTGAACTTAAGTTTAATAATTTACAGTAAAAGTCCATCAGAGAGCACACACTTCTTTTTTTCACGTTGAGTGGTTAAATTTTTTGAGAACACCGGATTTTGAACCTATCAGGAAGTAGTTAGATATTTCTTCTGTTACTTTCATTGGAAACCCTATTTATTAGTTGTTCAGGAGAAACAAATGTTTGTCTATTAAATATCACATTAATCTAATCAAAATTGTGATGGACCACTGCAAGTGTAAATGAATCAGAAACATATGGCTTATTGTAAAAATGGCATGGCGGAGGTGTCTGACCTCCTCTAACTTCACAAGAGAGAAGGAGAATCAAGATCAACAGCCCAAGGCTGATTCCTATAAGGCGGAGATCAGACATGCCACCTCTCTCCAGCCTTTTATACCAATTCTGACACCAGCTGTCCCTCCCATGGCACTCTACTTCTCTTTTGGGTTCGATAATTCGTTGCAATGGCTACCCAGAACTCGCAATACTCATGATTATGGGGTTTATTAGGGAAGTAACAGGTTATAATTCAGGATAGAGTTCTACGATCGGGACAGTCTCTCCTCAGCCGTGTTCACAGGCAGGTCTGTCTCTGGCCCTCGGCCCCTAGGCCCCTCAGCTTCTAGGCCCCTCAACCTCTAGGCCCCTCAGACCCTTGGCCTGGCCTCTGCCCTGCTTGGGCAAGTGTTACAAAGCTCTTTAACTCTTTCGGTAAGTGCCCAGAGGTACCCCACTCTGCCAGTAAGCCTTGGCCCAAAGGCGCTCAGCTGTCTCTCTCTCCATGAGTCGGCAAGCCTAGCTCCATCGACAGGTTCCCAGAGGCACCCCACTCTGCCAGGAAGCCTCCTGCCAAAGGTACTCAGGCGTATTGCTCCACGGAGCCTTACGCTGGTCTCCTGGTTCTGTTGCTGCTGGCTCTCTGCCACACTTGCTGCTGCTTCTCATTGTCTCGTGCTGTCTCTGGTTTTACAGCGCTCTGTCTCCTAGATCTAAGAGGTTCTCGGTGCAGGAGTCCTGGGTCCAAAGGACACGCTCCACTTCTAGCTCTTCTTCTTGGTGGTAGTTGGTTCCCCCTCCCCGACTTGTTTCTCTCTCCTTTTGTTAGATAAAAGGTTTGACTCAAGTAAGGGCATGGCTTAAATAAGGGTGGTAAGGGTGGTGGCTTGGTAAGGGTGCTGACTTAAGTCATTCCCTCTAGTAAGCCAATGACTCAAGATACATCCCACCCTAATCTTGCCTCATTAACGTAACAGACAACTCACTCCCAAACAGAACCATAACCACAGGCGTAGAGGCTAGGATTTACAACAAATCACAAAATGGAGGATTAATACATCTGATCACAAAATGGAGGATGACTACATCATTATATAACTACCAAGGTATACCATTACGTAACTGCCAAACCATTGAAAATCATGGCCCAGCCAAGTTGACACTTAACCTTAATTCTCAGAGGTTGCATACACCATATTTGCATAATCCCACCCAATAATTGTGTGAGCATCACAAAGACTATAGCTAAAAGGGCCATATTAACCAATTCAATCCGCTGCTGTTGTATTTCCAGAAAAATGTATGTGCATTTCAAAAGTAAGAAGATTCGTTCCGGGTGGAAAATAGGTTTTAGATTTTATCAGTCTCAAGGTATTTAACAGTACTCCAAATGGAGGTTCAAAAGCTTCAAATTACAACCATTAGCAATCAATGTCTGGAATATTTCCACCAGAATCAAGGATATTTCTTTTGCTGCACCTTAAAAGAATGACAGCAATTGAAAAGTAGATCATTTATTCAGTTTTTCTTTTTCCTGAAAGTATTGCTATTAAGGCAATAAACTTATTGGGATAATGAAACCACAGTCATTCATTCACTTATTCATTTATTAGATGTTTGCTATGTGCCACACACCATTCTAGACACTTGGGATATAAAACCAAACCAAACAAAATCCCTTTCCTTATGGAACTTACATCCTAGATGGGGGAAAAATAATAAAATAACAAGCAATATGCTAACACACCATGCTAAATATTTAAGGCCATATTTTGCTAAAACTGTCAAACAGATAAAATTTATCTTTGTGAATCTCAGCCATTACCTTTAACTTCCTTTTCTTGAACTGGGCAGTGCCCTTTCTTCAAGACAGTCATGTTCGAAGGCCTCATCTTTTCTCTCCTTTGCTTTTTGTAATTTAGATAATATTTATAGAGAAGCCAATTTGTGCCCGACACTGTGGGCCGTACCAGGTGTAGGAATACAGTGGAGAGCAAATAAAATGCAGTCACTGCCCTTATGAAATTTACAGTCTATTGAGGAAGAAAGAGATTAATCAAATGAGTATGTTAAAGAGTATAAAAGTCAACTGGTGATAAATTCTAAGAAAGAATGATATATGAGACTCTGATCACATGTTGTAGAGGGTCCTGACTTGTGTGTGTGTGTGTGTGTGTGTGTGTGTGTTTGGTGGAAGCTTGGAGAGGAACCATAAGGATTAGAAAACAGCCGTCCAGTCCAACTAAGCTAACGGTGTGTGTACTTCTCTCAAAACATCTTTTGAAGACTTTGATCTAGTCATTGGTATCTTGGTTTGAATGACGTTGTCAGTGGGCTTGGTATTTTATTTATTTATTTGTTTTTCTCTTACTATGTAACAAAAAGTTTGTTCCTGTCTAGAGAATTCCCAGGAGACCCTGGTTGGTGCAAATGGTTAAGAGCTAGACCGCTGACCGAAAGGTTGGTGGTTCAAATTCACCCAGAGGCGCCTCCAAAGTAGGCCTAGTGATCTGCTTCTGAAAGGTCACAGCCTTGGAAACGCTATGGAGCAGTTCTACTCTGCACACACAGGATCTCCATGAGTTGGGACCGTCTCAGTGGCAACCAACAGCAACAACAGACAATTCCAGGCGTCAGCAAGCACGTGCACTGGTCTTTCGGATTTGAATCTTTCTCTTCCTTTGGGAAAATGCCCTGCCTTTTGGGTTACATGGACATGCTTCACTCTGTCTTCATACGAGCTTCTTGATGATATTGTATATGCTCTCATAATAGTATATTATAATAATACTTTTACGAATGAGGAAACTAAGGCCCAGAGAGGTTGACTTTTCAGATATTAAACAAGTTGGTGGCAGAGCTGGGACAGGTACGTTTCAATCCAGATAACACCAGTTCTGTTTCAGTATAACTGGCTGATTCTTCATTGCATTTTTATAATTTTATACGTAGGGTTATATAATTGAACCCACAGGAAATCAAGTTGGCAGTTTAATAAAAAGTATTATGATTGGGTCCTTTTGTACAGAGAATACAAAATATTAATAAATCAGCTATGTGCATTAAAACTGATCAGACTAGCATAAGAATGTAAGATCCTTTAATCTTTTAGCTAACCCATCATTATGCTTTCAGTGGAAAGGAGTTAATGCGATTTAGTTCAAAGCTTTGGTTTTTGATATACACCTTTATCCAAATAGTATCATTTAATACCGTTAGTCTCAAAATTGTATCAGGCTAGTGGATATGTCTAAGGTAAATATGCCTAACTTTTAATCTGCATTATCATTGGAAATGACCCATATTAATACAATGAATATTGTAGAGATACTGTAACTTACTTAATAACACTTTTTGCATTTTAAAATGGTTATATCAGATAAAGTACATAAGAAATAACAGAAAAGTCTACAGTAGTATGGTATAAAAAGGACACCACTGTATTTTCTTTAAGACTGTGTTAACTAGAGCATTGTTTGAAAGTTATGTGCTAAAATCCATTATAATTTTTCCACACAGCATAGTTTTTATTGTAGCAAGTGGGTAATTTAGAGCCTTGTGTAATAATTTTAATTTTATTTTTAAAGAGCAGACTTTTTTTCTTAAAACCTCACATATTAAGCCAAAAAAATCAAGCAGTTCTGAATTAAACCCAAACTGAATAATTTCTTCTAAAATAATAATATGTTGTCACTTTCCTTACTTTAGGTAATCTGTTTTGTAAAGTAAAAGTAAAAATAGTCATTCAAAATAAAACCAAAAGAAGAGATTATGCAGGGCTTTTGTTTTTCATATAGGCTCACATTATTTTTTAAATGAGAAAACAAATATTAATAAAGATGAAATGTTTCCTACTTGTTTTTTAAAATAACTTTTTAAACTTTTTAAGGAGGTTTTGCATAAAATCCTGTATGAATGTAACCACACGGTTATGTTAAAGAATTTTCCAAACACAGACATTTTAATACTGCAGAAACAATTTTGGCAGCAACTGGGTTTTATAGACCTTCACCAGTTACCTGACTCACTCTAAGTAAGAAAACAAAGCTGGGTACTGCCCACTCCCTTTGGAAGACTAGATCAATAGGAGAGGGCCATCCACAGCCTGGGGCATTGCAGTATCTCTCCCAGGAAGTCACAGATGGTCTGGTTAAGTAAGGAGGAATGACTTTCACATAATGGGGAAATGGAACTGTCAGAACTGTACAGTCTTGTTTCGGTTCACGAGTCCTAGCTACCTTGTCTGTAGACCCGCGTAACAACTGCAGAACACACATTT
Organism: Dugong dugon; assembly: GCA_030035585.1. NCBI lineage: Eukaryota > Metazoa > Chordata > Mammalia > Sirenia > Dugongidae > Dugong > Dugong dugon. The sequence goes on along the minus strand of CM057480.1, from coordinate 9,598,696 downwards.
TTGCGAAGGCCATGACTGCTACCAAAAACAAAACCAAACCTGTTGCCATCAAGTCGATTCTGACTCGTAGTTACCGTAGGACAGAGTAGAACTGCCCCATAGGGTTTCCAAGGAGCGGCTAGTGGATTCGAACTGCCGACTTTTGGTTAGCAGCCATAGCTCTTAACCACTGTGTCAACGGGGCTCCACAGTTGCTACAGTTAGTGACTATAATCATAATTTTTGTTAACTGCTAATCTCAGTCATAATTTTTGTTAACTGTCCCTCTGCTTGCCCATTGTAATTTCCTGTCTCTCAATAGTTATAAGGTGTGGGTCCTTGGCAATTTTGTTTTAACACTTCAGATGCCTCCAGGGAGTGGGCTTTAGGGAATCCTTCCCACAGCTAGGTGCAGATGCCAGGAGTTCTAGATAGATGCAGGTTACACCTCCCTAGAAAATAGAGCCCCAGCTCCTAATGCTGAGGTCTTTGGCTGAGGCAGCTGCTCTTGCTTCTATAAACTCTGCTTTTCCCCACTTCATTCACAAACCTTGCTCCCTCATTGTTAACCCAGTGTCTCCCCTGCTCTTCCCCACTTATCAACTGTAGGAAGAAAATTCATGGAATAAGTTGGTTCGTTTAATAGGACGGTAGAGCGTTAGCCCCGGGACACCTCAGAAAGCCTAGTTGTTCCACCATTGGCCTCTCTTATGATATATATTTTTAAAATATACCTGGATTAAAAAAAAAAAAATCCTCACCACCTCAGGAGGCCAGATTCATGTTAGCTCACGCAAGGCAGTAATAAATAAGTCAGTCACATGCGATTGACATCAAACCAGACCAAAAATACAAGGTCAATGAAATTAAATAGAATGAAATTTGAACTATTTCTCAGTTTCGCTGATGTCTTGGTCATCTAGTGCTGCTCTAACAGAAATACCACAAGTGGATGGCTTTGACAAAGACAAGTTTATTCTTTCACAGTCCAGTAGGCTATAAGTCCGAATTCAGGGCATCAGCTCCAGAACGCTTTTTCTGTCGGCTCTGGAGGAAGGTCCATGTCATCGATCTTCCCTTGGTCCGGGAGCTTCTCTGTGCAGGAACCCCAGGTCCAAAGCACGCGCTCTGCTCCTGGCACTACTTTCTTGGTGGTATGAGATTCCCAACTCTCTGCTTGCTTCCCTTTCCTTGTATCTCTTGAGAGATAAAAGGTGGTGCAGGCCACACCCCAGGGAAGCTCCCTTTACACTGGATCAGGGATGTGACCTGGGTAAGAGTGGTGTTACAATCCCACCCTAATCCTCTTTAACATAAAATTACAATCACAAAATGGAGGACAGCCACACAATACCGGGAATCATGGCCCAGCCAAACTGATACACACATTTTTGGGGGGACATAATTCAATCCATGACAGTTGATAAAGTTTCAAATGGATCAGCAGATTCCCAACTCCTTGTGTGTCTGTAAGTACAAATTAGGAATCTGAAAGACTCATTTATGCTTTGGCTTTTGAAAATTTTGCGGAATGTGAGTAAAATGACAAGTATGATTACTGGTATTCACAATGTAGATGTTAAAAGAATGCTAAATTAAGCATAACATTCTGTTATTGTATGCAAAAACTGGTTCTCTGTCCTTTTTTGAAATTCCTGCACATCACTACCTTCATCCAAAAAAACCCCAATATTCTTTAAAAAGATTCTTTTCCCCATCTGAGTCAACATTATAACCATACCAAGTAGGTTAGGGTGAAATCACCATTTCTTATATGCATATTTTCTTGGAATATAATTTTTATTTTTAACTTTAGCAATTGATTTTCTGATTCTTGAAACTGCCCAATGAATATATGTAAAAGAAATGGTTATTATTAAAAATCTCAGGAACAATTATGAACTACTTAATTTTCATTATTTTAATAAATTCTCAATTTTCTGCATTTGGTGGCAATGTATAGAAATAATTGCTTCAAAGGGACTTTATAACAAGATCACTGGGTATTGATATTTGTTAGGCCTATGCTGTGAGGAAACCGTGGAATTGTAACTCAAGTTTTTGAGGTCTCAATCTTGCATAATATCTGCTATAGTCAGCATAGTCGCTTATAATGTGTTGATTAGCTAAGTTTGCCATCCCATTGCCACATAAATACCTAAAAGCTGTCAATTGAGAGGTCATTTTTAAGGTGCTGGCAATATTTTTAGGAAGAATGGCACAGTAAAGCATTCCCAGTCAATTAACAAATGCCCTGACAACCAGCAATGATCAAAGAACTGAGGAGAGAGAGGGCTCTCCCCATCAGTGAGCTGTGACTGACAACAAAAATTAACGTACCTGGAATTTTTGCCAACTCTTCAGAGATGAGCTATTCATCCTTTGAGGCTTCAGGACTGTACTCCTATAAAGGCATTTTTGATCCTGATAACTGAGGTAACTACTGAGTCATTTGTAGATACAATCTGGGGTGTCTACAATTCTCCCTCATCTTTTAGAACTATTCCCTTCTGGCATTCTGTTCTTCACCCTGGTGCTTGTCAACCTCAGGCTATTTCCTGGGTGCCCACAGCCTCCTGCTGCAGCACAGCATCCAGGCTTGCTCAGCCCAAATAATGTCTTAACTTAGAAGGAGAGACACAAGTCAGGGGCTGCACCTGTGACTTCAGAGGTTGAGTTTTAGCAGTCAGCCATTAGCAGCCATGCCAATGAAGACAGAAATGGACATAGTGTAACCAATGATATTTAATTCTGTGGAAATGTTTAATCTCCTCTATCACCTTGCCTGTATTATATTTTTGAAACTTGTTGTGTTTTTAATCTCTCATATTAAAGTTATTTAACTACTAAACTATAAATTTTCTGAAGGCAGGACACAATTGGTACTCAGTAACTATTAGCGAATGAATGATGTTCTTGTTCTTAAACTCTAACTATCACCTAAATATCTTTAAAGAAGTTATTATGGTCCTAACATTGCAAACGGTTTCACATATACCCTGTAATTTGAGTAACCCTCTCAACATCTGAAAGTGATGTAATTCTTAATACTAAAAGTTTTGCTTTGTCAATTTCTTGCAAGCCAAGATAGACTTGTTGAAAACCAGATTAGTTTTTGTTCCTAAAAATTTATTCTAATGGCAGGGTATAATTCCACCACAGAGCAATTCATGTGAGTTTTCTATCCGTTTACAAAATGAATTATACTCTCTTCACAGTATTTCAAAGAATTGGATGTGTTGGTGGTGTAAACATTTCCTCGTGGGAACTTTGTACAATCAAAAGAAAAGAAATGATTGACTGATGTATACCCCAGCTAATTGAAGTGGCACAGAGTCAACCAGATGTTTTCAGCTGAATCATTCCCACGGATGCTAGTGTTCTGTTTTTCCTTAATCTAGGGATTACCCCAATTGGCTAGTTTGGTGATACTTGAACGTTCCAGATGAGCTCGCCTTTGCTTTGTTGCATACTTTGTAAAGAGCTCTTGTCTAACGTGGGCCCACCTCTTGCCCTGGAAATGTTGTAAAGGAAGTTATCAGGGCTGTTTATTTTTCCTACACTTGGATGTGGTCTTCCGTGAGGTCAGAAGAATGGAATGGGAGTGTCCACAGATGACACTGGAACTATTTCCACAGCTGGCTGCAGAGTGGGCGTCCCTTACAGATGAACTAGCGTGCTGAGGTAGATGATACGAAACATCTGTCACAACGGAATAAGCAAAAACAATGTGTCTTTGAAGATAGCCTTTTAATGATGAGGTGGGGGTTCTCTCTCCATAATGGAAATGAAGAATGTAGTTGCTGGAGGGCAGATGGCTTCAGGCTTGCTTTTGTATGAAATAAAGTGAAAGTATATGTTGAAAACCTCTGATGCTAGTCAAACTGCCTGATTTTGCTGAACCTCCGTTTCCCCACCTACCTCACTTATAATCTATGAGAAAGAGAAGGGTGGGCTAAGAGAAAATGGTGGGAGAATAACTGGTTCCGAATATTTTTCTCTTGGATAACTTTAATACAAGGTGATGATTTCAGCTGGGTGGCTGAGAGGTCAGAAAAAGCATTTTTGCAGTAAGTTTACTTTCATGTATTTGCAGCTCCACATTATTTTTTACAGAAGTTTTGAAAGGGAATATAAAAAGGGCATGCCATCAAAGCACATGATGATAAATCCAGCAAAAGTTGAATACCAGTTAGTGGACGTAAGTCATATTTATTTCCCTTCAAGAAATAGGCAATATTCAGAATATCTTAGTGAACTATTTTTGATAGAATGATATTAGCTTGGTTTCTCTCTCGCCCCGTCTACCTTCAAAAAGAAATTAAAAACAATAAAATTGGCATATATTTCATAAATATAGCTGCTATAGAAAGAAAAATCTTTGTAATAGCTTAATCTGATAGCCAATAATGCTGAATGTTCTCAAACAATCCAATTCTGGATAATTCTCCTACATGGCCAGAAGGGCATTATTGGCACTGTTGACCCCAAAACCACACTGCTCTGCTCTGGTGAGAAAATGGCCACCTGGCTGCTGCAAACCGTGGACTCACCCTACGTCTGCCACCACCAGGCCAGCAAAATGGATGCCACAGGCCCCGCTCAGCTCTTATTCTAACCTGTCTTCCAGATCTAAATCCTCTGCCTGTGCTTCTGATCACCAGAAGTTACATATCTACATCCAACAGCAAGAGAGCCTAGGAAATGTAGGTTTTTTTCAGTTCCATGCTGAGAAAGCAGGATTCACACTGGGAAGTAATAATGGGGAGTGATGGCCCAGGGACACTACAGGAAGTAGTTGGATTGAGCTCAATAAGAGATGGTGAAGTTCTCAACCTAGCCAGTAGCAGTTGAGAGGAATTGAGAGCAGATTTAGAGACATTTATGGTGTAGCATTGACAAGACTTGACTAAAACCATAACCGTCGAGTTGATTTCAACTCTAGGCAATCCTATAGGACAGAGTAGAACTGCCCCATAGGGTTTCCAAGGCTGTAATCTTTATGGCAGAAGACTGCCATATCTTCTTCTGTGGAACAGCTGGTGGGTTCTAACTGCCACCCTTTGAGTTAGCAGCTGAGTGCATAACCACTGCGCCACCAGGGCTCCAGGCTTTGACTACTGTGTTCTTATTGGTGATAAGGGAGAAGGAGAAGGTAAAGATGACCTACAGGTTTTTATATTATTCCTAGAATCAAACAGAAGAGAAAGAATATACTCTGAGTGTAGAAATAGGAAAAATATATAGATACAGATACACACAGGCACGCACAGACATATATATAGGCAGCCCCACGGTTAAGAACAAGATCCATTCCTGTGTCTTTAAGTCAGATTTGTAGGTAAGTAGGAACAGGTGCATACAGTTCTTATTTAGCCTTACTTTAGTAAGCAACAGGGCGCCCTGATGGCGCAGTAGTTAAGAGCTCATCTGCTAACCGGAAGGTTACCAGTTCCAATCCATCAGCCACTCCTTGGAAACCCTATGGAGCAGTTCTACAAGGTCACTATGAGTTGGAATCAACTCGATGACAACGAGTTTGGTTAGTCCAAGAGAGGAGTCCTAGTGGTGCAGTGGTTCAAACGCTCAGCTGCTAACTCAAAGGTTGGTGGTTCAAACCCTTAAGCTGCTCCACAGGAGAAAGATGTGGCGGTCTGCTTCCATAAAGATTTACAGCTTTGGAAACTCTATGGGACAGTTCGACTCTGTCCTATGGGTCTTTATGAGTCAGAATTGACTTGACAGCAGTGGGTTTGGTTGGTTTAGTGCAAGAAAAGGCTCAAAGATGATCTAAAAGCTGCATGTGCAGCAAGTGAAGGTCATAGTGATGAAGAATTTGTTGCGAGTGGGGCTTGGTTCAGTCATTTCAAAGTGAGGGCACATTTACATAACATTCAAGGGCAAGTATGAGTTGTCCATAAGTCAGACGTTCGTAACCCAGGGACTGCCTGTGTGTGTGTGTGTGTGTGTGTGTGTGTGTGTGTATATATATATATATATATATATATATATATATTCAGAAAGGGGCATGATTGTTTTGAGGTGCCTGAGATTCTAGACTTAGTGAGCAGTTGGAAATTTGGATGAAGAGTTCAGGAAAAAGGTCAAGGCACAAAAGAGATGTTAAAAACTTTAATTTTAAATGAGTTTGAGCAGTTTTGATTGATTCCATCTGTGCATACAAAGTAGCAATATTTTTGAACTTTGCTTTTAATACTTTTTATTTATGCTATATATATGTACAGGACTAACCAAAGTATTTCCATGCTGGCCCTCATTATCTTACAAGATATACAGCATCTCTTCCAACGCTTGGCTGGAATACCTGTTGCCATCAAGTCTATTCTGACTCATAGCAACACTGTAGGACAGAGTAGAACTGCCCCATAGGATTTCCAAGGCTGTAAATCCTTACAGAAGCAGACTGTCATATCCTTCTCCTGCAGAGCAACTGGTGGGCTCGAAGCACCAACCTTTCAGTTAGCAGCTGAGTGCTTAACAACTGCACCACCAGGCCTTCTTTCAGTTGTAATAGCTGTTTCAAATTTACTGGTGAAGCAGAAGATGCTATTTGGAAAGAATGGCGGTTTTATTTTGAAGGCTGCCATCAAAATATGTCATAGATACTGTAAAGAAATTTTATGGTAAAGGCAGAAACCCTTTGGAAATTATTGAGGAACTGAATTAAATATTAACTGGCTGTTTGTGCTTATATCAAGGAGGCATATTTATGTTACTAAGATTATTTGAAGCTATCTAGCCCTCAAATAAGAACTGATAAAGAAATTAACAAAATGGTTATGATTGAAACCAAGAGTCTTTTTCAAAGCGGTGCAATACAAGATTCACTCAAAGCCATGGGAGACAAAAAAAAAAAAAAAAAAAAAAAACCTAGAACAGTGCTTCTCAAACTTTAACATGCCTAGGGATCACCTGGGGATCTTACTGAAATACCGGTTTTGAGTCAGGGGGTTTATGAAGGAACCTAAGATTCTGCATTAAGCTCCCATATGTTGCTATCTTGACACCACACCACACTTTGACAAACAAGGTACTCATGAGTGTAATACCATTCAAAGTCTCTAAGTGTTGCAAGAGGTTAAGGGCTGACTGCTAACTAAAAGGTTAGAGGTTCCAGTCCACCCAGAGGTGCATTGGAAGAAAGGCCTGGTGATCCACTTCCAAAAAATCGGCCATTGAAAACACTGTGGTGCACAGTTCTACTCTGACACACATGGGGCTGCCATGAGTCAGACTCAACTCAATGGTAACTGGTATTTAAACTAAGAAAGAGGTAAGATGACTGTATTGCTTTTTAGGAGAAATGGCTATAGAACTTAAGTGGAAGAAAACATGTAACTAAGTAACTAACAAAACCTACAACAAATATTCACAGATGAATAGAAGCATAAAGCTGGCTTCATCTCATCTGCTTGACCGCTTTCTATATGTTTGTTGAACAGCTTGCAGGCTTCAGAATATATGCTGGTTGATGATAATACACAAGTTGTGACCTTAGGATATGGCGTGTGACCTTAGGATATGGCCATTCTACCAGGACGTATTTTATCCATCATTAGATTACAAAGAGCCCTGGTGGCTCTGTGGTTAAGAGCTTGGCTGCTAACCAAAAGGTTGGCAGTTCGAATCCACCAGCTGCTGCTTGGAAGCCCTATGGGGCGGTTCCACTCTGTCCTATAGGGTCACTATGAGTTGGAATCGACTTGATGGCAACAGGTTTGGTTGTTTGTTTTATTCCTTTTGGTTTATTAGATTACTAACACTTCATCAACAGAGTATATACTGAGTTTGAGACACGTTGGTAACAATAATACTAATAGAAAGTGTACTTTAAAGGGGGTGAATTAGTTCTTAAACAGGGTTATGACTTCACACATGTATCCTTTCGTCGGCCTGAGTTGCCAGCTCTAAGCAAGCAAATTCCTCAAAATGTCTTCGAGGAGAAAACAAATAACCCAGAAATGTCCTCTGAGAGACCACAAAATCAAATGCATTTTGTAGCAAATTGCAGGACAAGGAATAGCTATTTTCCTAGTAATAGCCAAAATCGAGGTGCCTTGTTGACATATTTAGGCAATTTGCACTATAAGGAATGGCCGTAAGTAAGATAACAGGCAGCTTTTTCTCTTGATCACCCCTGTGGTTTAAGAAATGATTTCCCAGACTCATTTTCCAATAGGATCCTGCAAGACCTTGAAAATGATCTACAGCCGAGTCTTTCGGCTGATTTGTCAGTAAGGAAGTTTTTAATGAGAAACTGTACAATGGCTTACAGTCCTGAGTGCTAGTTAAAGCCAGATAAACATTTGACCACACAAAAGATGGGGCCATAAATATTCAGATATCTGCTGGGAACCGTGTTTGCTTATCGTCGGGAAGAACACTGGCCTGGAATACTGCTTCTAATATGCATTTTAAACTTTCTGTACATCAAAAATCTGCTTAGAGGTATATAAAGTGATTGCTGTCCAAGTGAAGAAAGCATTTCTTCTCTTATTGCATGGCAAAGTTTGACAAGAAGGTTAGGCAGATACATGGCTATTAAAGCAGTTAGTGGCACAGGAAAGGCGTAATAATAAAGCTTACGCTGCATCTGTGGCAGTGCATGTTGGCCGTGATACATAAAGGAAGTGTTGCAGCATTTAATCTGGTGTACATAATCCTTGCATAGCATGGAAATCATACAGTGACCTCCAACATTAAACTTCACCTGGGTAGCGTGTGGGTCACAGAAGCCCAGGAATCCTCATACTAAATGGCAAGATGGTCAAGCTGGCAGTGTTCAGAAAGGGACATCCTCTTGCCCTATCAAGAGAGTGCTTCTGTTATTGCAACATAATCTTCTTGCCCGATTTGGGCGTGGAGCTGCTGTTACTGTTTTGCATTCCATGGAAGTCATGGGCGGTCTGGCTGCTGAGCACGTACCATTCACTCATTTGGTCGCTCAGTCACCATTTACTGAGAATCTGTTTCGTGATAAAATCTGTGTGAGGCTTCAGGACCATTAAAAATATAAAGCATCGTAAGTGATGCCAGTGAACTTAGAATCCAGGAGACAAAGTATGATCATGATCAAGGTGTGTACAAGTGTTAGGAGAGACAAGAGGAGCAAGTGACAAACAGCCTGAGTCAGTCAGGGGAGATGTCCCCTCAAATGTAGCATTTGATATGAGTCTTAAAAGACACGTGCAAATCCACTTTAGGTGACCAGCACTCCTGGCAAAGACACCAAGCATGGGGGAGTAAGGTGCATCACAGGATGGTGAGTAGTTCCTTGTGGTGGGAGGAGAGGCTTCATGTGGGTGGGCTAGGGGAATTAGGCTGAAGGGTACGTTGGAAACCATGTGATCTTTGTAGACTACCTGTACTGTGCTGAAGGGGCCATCCTGGACACGCCTGTAGGAGCCTCCTGTTGGGCAGGAATAATGCAGAAACAGAGTAGAAAGGCACATACTCAGGGGTGAACCCACTCCTCGGCCTCTCTAAATGGCTTCCAGATAGGGCAAGCATGAATGGAAAATGTTTTGATCTCATCACCGAATTATCCTAATTTCCCTTGCACCCTTCCAAAACCCTTAACTTACAACAGCCTCTGGCTTAACTGTACTTGTGTTGTAGGACATCTGACAGTTTTTCTACTATGAACTAATATTTTTCAGGATGCTAACTCAGCTGCAAAAATGCGATCTAGGCTGGACTGTAGTAGAGAAGATCGTTTAACATAGTTTCTTTTATATTTCCTCCTGGAAGGAAAAAATAAGAAAACATCTTTATAGGGACATGTATATATATTTATGTATGTATATATGTGTATATATATGTATACACACATATGTATATAAACCAAACCAAACCCATTGCCGTCAAGTCAATTCTGACTCATACCCAGGCAGAGTAGCACTGCCCCATAGGGTTTCTCCAAGGAGCAGTTGGTGGATTCAAACTGTCAACTTTTTGGTTAGCAGGGGAGTCTTAACCACTGTGCCACCAGGGTTCTATATATATATGTGTATATATATATATAAATATGTATATATATATATATATATATACACACACACACATTGATATATATATACATATACATATGTACAAATATATACATATATGGAAACCCTGGTGGTGCAGTGGTTAAGAGCTATAGCTGCTAACCAAACGATTGGCAGTTTGAATCCACCAGGCACTCCTTGGAAACCCTATGAGGCAGTTCTACTCTGTCCTGTAGGGTCACTATGAGTCGGAATGGACTCAGTGGCAACTGGTGTGGGTGTGTGTAGTGTATATATATATATGTATGTATGTATTTGTTTAATGCTGTTAAAGTATGAAAATGGTTAGGATCTGTTCACCATAGGCTAACAAAATTTTCTATTATATAATAGATTTGGTAGGTAGAGATCTGAGGTTCCCTTTGTGTATTAAAAGTATGCAGGGTGCTGAAAAATACTGATTAATCCGTTCATTTGGTAAGCATCATAGCTTAATGGTTTTCAGTCTTGGTTGGTTGGTTGGTTTTTTTCAAATCCCTTTAAACTGATTTTGGAGCTGTGTAATGTATCTGTGTGGGGAAGACTTACACCACTGGGACCAGGCAAAGTGAAGCCAAAGTGCTTGGAGTATAACATTGCTCTTTTCTATACAAATAGTCTGATTCCTTCGCATCATCTACACTGCACCACCCTGGTTTTTATGGTAGACATGTTCGTGGGTGGTAGACCCCCCAGCTGAGAACCACCTTTTGGTTATGTAATTGGAATGAGAGGCTTAAGAACATGAGTTTACTCTGTGACCGCAGCTATCAAAAACTCAATGCAGAGGCTCTGTAATCCTTCCCTGTGCAAGTAATATTTTCTATTGGCTCACCAGCTATGATTTCTTCAGTTGGAAATATGAAAGGAAAAGACTATAGTAATCCAGCTGCAAAATGAAATTCCTTTCACGAATTTAATAGCATCAGTTTTTATAATCAGGAGTACAAGTTAAATGATAAGAGAACTAATCATTTTGTACATTAGTTGAGAATCAATCAACAAAACCGTTTGACCAATGGGTTCCAAAGTCTTCAAATTTTCAACTCTCCCCCAATAAGGTAACATATTGAAAAGCCTCTTTCTCTGTTAGAATTCTAAGGCAGCTTGTTGACAACATCAAAAGTCACTGTTAAACAGGTTTCTTCAGTTTTAGGCATAAAATGCTAAACAATAACAAAAAAGTGCTGCTAGAAATCCTAATTATCTGTGTACCTGTTTGGGTAAGGAGTACTTAAATGTGACATATTTACTTTATAGTCTCATTCAAAATGACACAATTGTATAAATAGGTACTTAACCGATAATAGAAGCCATTATTCACAGTTGAATAGGCATGGTATATAATTAGGATTCTTTTAAAGGAAACTCCACGGTTAAAACTAATCTGTTTTTAGTGTCTTTTAATATTATATTTAAAACACACACAAAAAAAACTTCTAATTAGTGGTAACTGAATCGAAAAGCAACCTGAAAATAAGCATATTTGACTTAGAAGTTGAAGATTAAAAAAATATATATATTTTGTAACTAATACATATTCTCTCATTAGGCAAACTAGGTACATAACTCTTCTGAATTTACCACATAGCTATGGAAAATGTCTTACTTTTAAACATCAAACATCTAGCCCATAACCTGTTGACTACACTTGTATAGGTAGCAATCCAAATATTATGCAAGAGCAGGAAAACAGCAACCCAACTCTCAAACCAAAACCAAACCCATTGCCGTCAAGTCGATTCTGACTCATAGTGACGCTATAGGACAGAGTACAACTGCTGCGTAGGGTGTCCAAGGAACGGCTGGTGGATTTGAACTGCCAACTTTTTGGTTAACAGCTGAGCTCTTAACCACTGTGGCACCTGGGCTCCAACCCAGCTCCAGTTAGCTACAATTACAAAACAAATAGCAAAATGAATTTTGAACTTGAAAATAGTCAAATAGCCATTGACAGTCACATACGAGTCTTCTTTTCTTTGCTCAATTATAGGATTTGGGAAATTGATTTAGATATCAGGGCTGTGAGAAACTGGTTTATATCAGTAATATAATCTTATCACAGAGTCTAAGATTTACAGCTTGTTTGTGGGGCAGAGTAAATGAATGATGTATGCCATTTCGAATTACTACAGTAACAAATTCATTCTCGTTTTGTAAATAGGGAGCTGACAAATACATGTATGTATATGCTATGGGGAAACCCTGGTGGTGTAGTGGTTAAGAGCTACAGCTGCTAACCAAAAGGTCAGCAGTTTGAATCCACCAGGCACTCCTTGGAAACGCTATGGGGCAGTTCTCCTCTGTCCTATAGGGTCGCTATGCGTTGGAATCGACTCGTTGGCAGCGGGTTTGGGTTTGGATTTTTTTTTAATATGCTATGGGCATGGTTTCTGAACCTCAGCACTAATTATATTTTGGGCTTTTTGTTGTTGTTGTTGTGGGGGCTGTCCTGTGCATTATAGATGTTTAGCAGCATCCCTGGCTTCTACTCACTAGATGCCGGTAGCAACCCTCCCTCAGTTATAGCAGCCAAAAATGCCTCCAGGCATTGCAGAATCGACCCCCAGTTGAGAATCACTGCAGTATATGCACACAGATAATTTCTGTTTTAATCATTTCTGTGGGTTTGCTATGAGTGATTGCATTTGTAGAACTTCTTTACCTTGAATGAATTTCATATCTCCTCTTTTAAGGTATGGTGTTTGGAGATATGAATCAATACACATATACTTGAGCTGATCAACCATGGTTTTAAAACTAAATTGCTCCTTGAAAGAACAAGCTTTCTCAAAACTTTTGGAATGCTTCCATTTTGACGAGTCATCTCAAAGTAACATTTCTAAGTATTTTTTGATTTGGGATCTTGTCCTTTCATCATTTTTCCCACAATTATTTTCGAAGCCACAGTACATGCCTTATGCTACAGGCAGGACTGTACACACGGCAGGTAGACAGTGGTGAACAAAACAGATGGAATTTCTGCCTCTCTAGAATGGACGGTCTAAATCAGAAGTGTCGGTCAGTGTTAACTCTTTTTAATTTAACTGATCAGTTAGTGTACTGATATATAATAGTAATTCACATAAAATTTTTGAGTACCTATTGTGTGAAATTCCTATTTATAATGATTATAAAAGGCATGTAAGCCTTGCCCTCTTGGACGGTATGATCTTGAAAAAGCAATTAGAGAATAATTAAGCAGAGGAAGGGATTAAGTGCTAAAACAGTCATAGGAGGAGTGCGCCTTCCAGCTTAGCATGGCGATCTATCGTTCTCCCATACCTTCGGCATTTCTGAGCAATCATCCCAAAATGCTTCCAAAGTTGAAGTAAACTACCATCTTTGCCATCACTGTCTCAATTTCAAACGTAATTTTTTTCAAGTCAGATGCCCCCTCCAAGTCAAGTGGAAATTTCTCAAGGTAGCTGTGGGTTAATAAGTGTTTGTAAGGATGGGAGACCTTTCCTAATTTTTTCTTTTTTTTTTTTCACTTCCCACAGCAACCCTTTGTAACCCCTCTCCCTACCCACCCACCTCTCACCACAAAAAAAAAAAAAAAAAAAAATCACGCCACCATCAACAGATGAAAAAAGTGAGATATTGAGGCCATGTGCAAATACCTAGTGATCCCTTCAAGAGTCCTGTTCAGGTGATGTGATTTGTCTTTACGTATACCACAAGACAAAGGGTGTTGCACACCATTGTTGCAGGACACTGTATTTGGAGAGCTATTTCCCAAATTAAATGAAAACCTCTATGTTTTTCATATTATGAAGTCGTTGTTGCTATTGAAAAATATGCTAACTGGTTTTCTTGTAAACTCATATCATTCTTCGCACTCCATTTTGCAAGATCTAGAAGTAGTTTGGTGTGCACAAATCCAACTAGATATCTGTTCTAGAAGTCTTAAAAACTGCTAAAGAGGTAGGAAACATACAGATGGGAAAGAAGAAAAAAGGCTTTAACCAACATTTTTTAAGTCATGAACCAAGTTGTTATATAAGAAAGTCTTATCGTTTTGCATAAAGCACTATTAAAAAAAAAATAGTCTACTATGGGACCATGAGCATTTTCACCTGCAGTTTCTAGATAATAGAAGAGGGGAAAAATGGGGTGACATTTCCTTTTTCTTTTTTTCTCTCATATCATCCAAATAATTTTCTTACTATTTATTTTGTGTTCTATTTTGTATTCTTATAATTTCAACTACAAGACTTACTAAAATTCTAAATTGGGAGGATTCTCCAACATGTTACAGAAGCCAGGCTGATTAGATGGAAACATGTGAGGTCACCAGGCTTAGGCCTGAATTATTCAGATAATCACCCGAGTTCAGCTCATCACGAATGCGAGCTTGGCTTCTCCGAGTTTGGTAACAAGATGTAACGTGATTGTTCTATAAAGGCCCATGGCCTATAAAGAGACTGCTTTAAAACAAATAATTGAGAAAACGTGTATACATAAAATAAACCCAATTCTTTGCATCTGAGAGCTGTAACACTGGTTTTACAATACAATTTGTAGACAAATCACACCGCCCAAACTTTAGCCTACATCAGAATCACCTGGATAGCTCGATAAAACACGGTTTCTTCATTCTGGGTCCGTTACTGCTGCTAGTCAGCAGATCAAACTTGGAATGGCACCGGCCTAGAATATTGACAAAAACGAGAATGTTATGTTAATACAAGTAATTTCTTCTCAGTGTAGTCCATGTTCTGGCATTAATATAGGTTTTAAGCCAGCTCCATGTGCTCTTGATAGGAGAAAGCCTGGTTATGTCTCCCTGATGTTGCCGCTGGTCCTATATTTCAGTTGGGAAGCCAAATACTGATGAATTCTCAAAGACTTGAAATTTCTTACAAGGACTGGCAGAAGGTTAACAACACAGATGCTTTTTCTGGCCTTAGATCAGACCTGCTTACTCCACACGTGATGGTCTTTGGAAATGTTTCCCAAATTGCTGTTGAAGTTGTTTATTTCAGAGCTAGGGTGCTCAGACCTGCCCTACGCCGCTTGGATGTGAGCAGCTTTGTTCTGCAGAGGCTGTGGCTAAGAAGGACCAGACGTTCCCATCAGTTGTTGGGTCATTGTGCTTTCTAGTGGAATTACAGCATGTTACAGTATTTTTCCTTGCAGCTTAAAGATTGAGCAAACCCAGACATCCGGAGATGCTAAAATGGAAAATCTGTTTCCTCTTGCTTTGCCACTTGCCAAGTGAACTCTGTCAGACAGCACATTCTATACATTTGAAGTAAACTAAATCACCCTTGATGTGTTGGCAACATCTGTCACAAAACACTCTTCAGACTATCCCTGAAATGCATTGGGTGGGGACAGATCTGACAGTGTATTTAATGAGGCAGTTATTATGGAGGGCATTGGTTTTGCCTTAACAACCATAGGTTTTCCTTTAATTTAGTCTGTTGTTGTTGTTCTACCCAAAAATAAAGGCGGTTCTGTAAATGTAATGACCAAAGTAGCTGGCAAGCACCATTCTTTGTTCTAGGTAACCATCACTTCAACCTCTAACTTGTCTGTCTCCAATAAAGTATCATCAAGGAAATTAGCTTCTCCAAGAGGTTCCTGTCCATTACTTCCTGCATATTCACTGATTGCAAACTTCTTTCATCCCTTGAGACTGTTAAAAGAATTTATGTTCATGATATTTTTGAGGGAATTCTGTATTCATTAAACCTTTTTATAGAATGTGAACTTTTAGAAAGTATATTCTGGCATGTTCTTCCCTAAAGAATCCTTATCTTATCGTTCATGTATTTGCAATAACGGGTTCTGCATGGGAAAGGGATGTTTATTTTACGTTGTTTTCCACTCTGGGCCTAGCACTGCTATTTACAATTCCAAAGGATGACAAATCCCTTCCCACGCTTCCCTTTGATTGTCAGGTTTTCTGGTTTATACGCAGAAGCAGCATTCACTCTGTGGTGGCATCTGTAATCACAGAGTTCCCAAACACAGCTGTCCGTGAAAGGATTGCCTAAAAGATCAGACAGTCCTTTCTAAATTAATTCCAAGTGCAAGCATTCGCTCCTTCTGTTCTTATCATGCATGAATTTTGATTGATCTGTCATATGCTCGCATACCTCATTTGCATATTGCCTCCCAAACAAAGTTTAACGGCTACCATGGGCCCCATGGGGAAGGAGGCCACCTCTAGGACGTTTAGAAGAAGGTGTCCTTACCAAACACAAAGTAGTCCTTATCTCTGATTAATGATCAGGGGTCCTTTCTATGGCTAGAACAGGCTGATTAGAACTGAGGGTTTTCCAGGCATGTGGCAATTCAGCTACATGTTGTAATCTTTAGGGGACCAGATTCTAAGAAAACGTCCGAAGTCTCAAGTTTAAGAATAGTGTTGAAGTCTTTCACCTGCTGAGGATTAGACTGTTGTGAATGTGCCACTTTGTGGTTGAAAAAAAAGTGCTGCAGGACTTCTATCTCATCTCTGAGGTTACTCTACAGTTTATGCTCAGTTATTCAAACCCTAGGTTTTCTTAAAGTGTTTACTTCTGATCTAAAATAAAAGCCAGTAAACTTAAATAAATAATAAAGGAAAAAGCAAAATGCTTTTGTTAAAGAGATACAGGCAGCAAGAAAAAAGAGTGATCTGTCTCTGAATTATAATTCCATAAAAGCTTATCTGATCATGTCTTTCATTAAGAAGCATGCTGATGAATGACAATTCCTAGAAGCATCGAGAAATTTGAACCACACAAATGCACAACTATGTATATTTACAAACTACCGGCCTATAAAATAATGTGTATGCTTTCTGATTGGTTCTACCTCAAAAGGCCTAATGTCTTTGCAAGCAAAGCTAGCTCTGGAAATCAAACTTTTCCAAGTATTGGCTCAAGATTTCTACTCTCCCTCCATATTGAACGGGGAGGAACCCTCAAGGAAGGCAGAAGGGTAGCTTGGTCCTTTGACAGATAACAGTCAAGAATTTGGGTTTTAATAACATCTTGAAAAATTTATCATCCTGAGCAAACACGTTTTAGGAAACATTTGCTTGTGGGTAGTTTGGATGCTGAGACCCTCCCATCTTCACACATACACTCTAGTTGTATTTCTGCAGAATGTTTACTTAGGTGGAAAAAAATATCATACAGTGAGAGAAATAATGTTTAGACAAAAATGATTTATTCAGATCACAATCATTTTATTTTCACTGAATATTTAAATGTGTTGTTATATTCAGATTCAGCCTTTATTATCATCTTTAAAATAAAGTATTTGAATTATATGATTTCAATGATTCCATCCAACCTTAGCTTTATAATTTTGCTTTTTAAAAAACTGCTTCATTCTCCAAGGTAGTCAATTAAGGTAGAGGAATAGGGTAGATGGGAAGGACAGGTAGGGTAACATGGCCTGGCTCAGTTCTTTGCTAACCATGTGATGCTTTGACTATGAATGGAGGTTTTAAAAATGTCTACCATTTCTTATACTACCCACAGTTATAATAAATCAAAAAACACATTATAGAAGTAAGCACTTCATAACACCTGGAAAGCTTGACTCTATTTTTTTTTTTTTTAATTGCATTCGACAAGCATTTACCAGAGCTTTCACTCTCTCAGGTTAAAGGCACGATAGAAAGGAAGTAGGTGAAAAGACATGGGAAGTAGTAACTGTGATTTTAGATTTTTTATGTTAGATTTTAATATGTCCTTCAAAGAGATAGCCAATCAAGAAGCCCATCTGGGCCAGCATTGTTCCCCCACAGGTAGATTATATTGTGCTTATCAAGTATTATTCATATTAACTCATTGCCCTTGAGTCGATTCTGACTCATAGTGATCCTGTAGGACAGAGTAGAGCTGCCCCATAGGGTTTTCAACACTGTAATCTTTATGGAAGCCAACTGCCGTATTTTTCTCCCATGGAGCTGCCGGTGGGTTTGAACTGCCAGCCTTTCCTTTAGCAGGCAAGCACTTTAACCACTGTGCCACCAGGTCTCCTTATTAATCATAGATAAATGGCGTAAACTGGGAGTTTTATTCAGTATCAAGAAACATTAAGAGGAGTTCTGGCAAAATGGCGCTCTAGGCAGAAGCACCGTGCCATCCCTCCACAGCAAAGATCCGAAAAACTAAGGCGAACAGAGAATACAACAATCCTGAAACCCTAAAACATCAAATGAAGAGATAAAGAACTCAGCCAAGCACCAAATGGAGTGAGAAAACTGACAGAGAACGGAGAGCGAGGAGAGATTCATGCAGAGGTCCCCTACCAGCTAACGCAGCGTGGATCCACCATCTTGGACTCCTATCGGAGACCAGCAGACAGGGGGTACAAGAACCCAGCCTCACAGAGCTTCCAGCGGGAGACAAGACAACCGGTAATTTGCGGTGTGAGCTTTCCCACCCCCCACCCCTCTTCGCCCCTGCTCGGCCTCCTCTGCTTCCCGCCGCCACGGTCTCTTGACCGGAAAGCGCCTGCTGCTTGGATTCCACACACCCAAGTGGGCGGCTCTCTGGGTGCCATTTGTTGGCTGCTAGTGTTGCTTTTTTTTTCCTGCTTCTTTTGATTTCTCACTTGCCTCTCACCACCTCCCCCTCCTTTCACTCGAGGGCCTAGCTCCGTGCGCCATCTTTGCTTCTTCCTGATTTGTGGTATACGCTTTCCCACTCTCTACTCTTCGTCACCTACACTCAGCCTCCTCTGCGTCCCACGGACACAGTCTCTTGTCCAGAAACACCAGCCCGCACTAGCTGGCTCTCTGAGTGCCATTTGTTGGCTGCTGGTGTTGCTTTTTTTTTTTTTTTTTTTCCCCCTGCTTCTTTTAATTTCTTGCCTGCCTCTCGCCGCCTCCCCCTCCTTTCGCTCGAGTGCCTGGCTCTGTGCGCCATCTTTGCTTCTTCCTGAGGGGCTGCGGAGCTCCATTCGAGTGTTGAGCTGCTTCCCGGTCTGGGCTACCGTACTGGTGGGATCCCGGTGCTTTTGTTCGTGTGTTCGTTTTAAATTGTTTGTTTGTTTTATTTTCCCTTTCTTGAGTTGGGAGTCCTTTCCAGTCAGGTGGAGCTGCATGGCAAGGAACTCCCCTTCAGCTGCCACAGACGTGCAGAGGGATCCCTGAGAGCATTTCTTTTTTCATTTTTTTTTTTCTGTTTGTTTGGGGGGCCTTTCTTGTTCTTTTTCTTTTTTTTAATTTCTTTTGTTTTCTTTTCCCTCTTTTTCCCTTTTTGTCTTTCATCATTGCTCAGTTTCTCATCTCTCTATATCTTCCTTCTCTTTCTGATCCCTGAATACCAGGCATTGTATACCTCTACACCTTCTAGCCAGGCTGTACTGCAACACCAGAGAGTGACTTCCCCAGACCTCATAGCTGCATTGGTGGGATCCCTGGGAACTTTGCGGTTCTTTAACCTTTCTGATTTTTATTTATTCATTCTTTTCTTTTCTTTTCTTCCTCTTCCCCTTTCTGTTTTTCTCCATTTCATAGTCTCTCATCTCTCCATTCCAACGGCAAGCTCCCCTAGCATTCTTTTTTGTCTGTTTGTATGTTTTTGGATCCTGTTCCTCTCTCCTCTCTCCCATATCCATCTTAGCTCCACACATAACAATCTCCCTGCTGCATCCTGCCTACCTGCACCATGCGCTTGACATCACACCACCAAGCAGCACAGGCACGGCCTACTGGAACCTGCCTTGCACTGATTACCCACCTGCTCTGGTG
Source organism: Dugong dugon (assembly GCA_030035585.1). NCBI lineage: Eukaryota > Metazoa > Chordata > Mammalia > Sirenia > Dugongidae > Dugong > Dugong dugon. The sequence goes on along the minus strand of CM057480.1, from coordinate 9,578,962 downwards.
GCTGTAGTGAGTGCCACAAACAACCCATCCCAGTAACTCCTCTTCAGCTGGACCTGCCCTGCTGTACCATATCTGAGTGACTGACCCTGCCAGTTGGAGAAGGAGGTGAAAAGTACTGAGTGCACAGACAAGCAAACAACAAAGAACGCACAGTCCGCCTGCTCAGACACAGTCAAACTTTTTTTAAAAAAAGGGACAAAACAAACAAATCTACAATCAATAAATGAGAAAAATAATACTTAATGCACAGAAGACAGCAGGCAATATCAAAATATTCACAAAAACAGGATAGGATGGTTCCAGTAGGCACCCAAAATAAAACACCAGATGATTTTCCAGTAGAAGAAAAGACACTAGAACTACCTGATAGGGAATTCAAATCTCTAATACACGGGATTCTCCAAGAGCTGTGGCAAAAAGGTGACAAACATAAGGAAAAAATAGAAAAATTCATGGAAAATACAGACAAAAAATTGGAAGATTTCAGGAAGATGATACAGGAACAAAATGCCAAAATAAATTCACAACTAGAAATTATACAAAAACAACAATTAGAAATCCAAAAGATAAACAACAAGATTTCAGAAATGGATGATGTCATAGAAGGGCTGAGAAGCAGATTTGAAATGGTTGAAGACAGGATCAGTGGAATTGAAGGCAAACACTTGGAAACAACTCTGTTTGAGGAAAACTCTGAAAAAAGAACAAATAAAAATGAAGAGACCCTGAGAGTTCAGTAGGACACAATAAAAAGCAAAAATTTACGAGAGATTGGAATTCCAGAACAGGGGGCGAAAACAGAAAACACAGAGAGGATAACTGAGGAACTGCTGACAGAAAACGTCCCCGATATCATGAAAGATGAAAAGCTGGCCATCCAAGAAGCTCAACGAACCCCATATAGAAGAGACCCCAAAACAAAATCACCAAGGCATATCATAATCACACTCGCCAAAACCAAAGACAAACAAAGAATCCTGAGAGAAGCTCGTGAAAAACAAGAAGTCACATACAGAGGAGAAACAATAAGACTAAGCTCAGATTATTTGGCAGAAACCATGCAGGCAAGAAGGCAATGGGATGACATATATAAAATCTTGAAAGAAAAAAATTGTCAGCCAAGAATAATATATCCTGCAAAACTCTTGTTCAAATTTGATGGTGAAATTTGGTCATTTCCAGATAAACAGAAATTAAGGGAATATGTAAAAGTCAAACCAAACTTACAAGAATTATTGAAGGGAGTTCTTCAATCTGAGGACAAACAGCTTCAGCTCACAGGCAGAACCTAGGATGCAGGATCGTACAAGCAAGATACCAATCTAGGAAATGAACCATCGAGGACTATCCAAAACCAAAAGAAATACAACAGGGAATCAGAGCAGTTAATCAATAAATGACAACATCAGAACAATAAAAGAGGGAATAAACGGTGTAGGTATAAAACCTTCTAATGGAGAGGAAGGCAAGGCAATACCAAGTAATGGTAGACTGCTTCAAACTTAGAAAGATAAGGGTAAAATTCATGGTAACCACAAAGCAAGTTAACAAACCAATTCATAAAAATAAAGATGAAAAACTTAAAGTCTCGGCAAAAACAAAACCTACAAAAACAAAATAAATGAAAAAAAAATCCACAAACAAAAGTAACTCAGCACAAGAGAGTAAGAAGAACAAAGAAAACTTCAGCACCACAAAAAAAAAGGACTACAAAATGACAGCAACAAACTCACTTCTATCAATAATTACACTGAATGCAAATGGACTCAATGCACCCATAAAGAGATGGAGAGTGACAGAATGGATAAGAAAACAGGATCCATCAATATGCTGTCTACTGGAGACACACCTTAGAAACAAAGATTTGAATTTATTAAAAGTCAAAGGTTGGAAAAAAACACATCAAGCTGACAACTACCAAAAAAGAGCAAAAGTGGCAATACTAATCTCAGATAAAATAGACTTTAAAACAAAATCCACCATAAAAGACAAAGAAGGACACTATATAATGATTAAGGGGATGATCCATCAAGAAGACATAACCATAATAAACATCTACGCACCCAATGACAGGGCTCCAAAATACAGAAAAGAAACTCTTAACAACACTGAAAAAGAGAAATTGACAGTTCCACAATAATAGTACGAGACTTCAACACACCACTCTCAGTAAAGGACAGAGCAACTGAGAAGAAACTCAGCAAAGATACAGAAGACCTAAAGGGCACAATAGGCAACTTGACCTCATAGACATATATAGAACACTCCATCCAACCGCTGCAAAGTACACATTCTTTGCCAATGCACATGGAACATTCTCCAGAATAGACCACATCTTAGGCCACACAGCAATCCTCAACAAGATCCAAAACGTGAAGATAATTCAAAGTATCTTCTCTGACCACAATGCCATCAAGGTAGTAATTAACAATAGAAAGAGCAAGGAAAAAAAATCAATTACATGGAAACTGAATAATGCCCTGCTTACACATCAGTGGATAATAGAAGAAATCAGAGATGGAATCAAAAAATTCCTAGAATCAAATGAGAATGAAAACACATCATACCAAAACCTTTGGGACACAGCAAAGGCAGTCCTCAGAGGACAATTGATAGCAATAGATGCATATATCAAAAAGGAAGAAAGGGACAAAATCAAAACATTCACTACAGAACTCAAACAAATAGAAAGAGAACAGCAAAAAAGCCCACAACCACCGGAAGAAAGGATATAGTAAAGATCAGAGCAGAAATAAATGAAATAGAGAACAGAAAAACAATAGAAAGAATCAATAAAACCAAAAGTTGGTTCTTTGAAAGAATCAACAAAATCGACAAACCACTGGCCAGACTGACAATAGAAAACCAGGAGAGGACACAAATAACCCAAATAAGAAATGAAATGGGGGACATTACAACAGACCCAACTGAAATAAAAAGGATTATAACAGAATATTATGAAAAACTATACTCCAACAAAATTGAAAACCTAGAGGAAATGGATAAATCTCTAGAAACACACTACCTACCCAAACTGCAACAAAGTGATGTTGAAAATCTGAACAGACCCATAACAAGAGAAGAGATTGAAAAGGTAATAAAAAAAAAAACTCCTAAAAACAAAAGCCCTGGCCCAGATGGCTTCACTGGAGAATTCTACAAAACATTTACAGAAGAGCTTGTACCAGTACTACTCAAGCTATTTCAGAGCATAGAAGAGGAAGCAACACTTCCAAATTCATTCTATGAAGCCACCATAATGCTGATACCAAAACCAGGCAAAGACGTCACAAAAAAAGAAAATTACAGACCAATATCTCTCAAGAATATAGATACAAAAATTCTGAACAAAATTCTAGCCATTAGAATTCAGCATCATATCAAAAAAATAATATACCACGACCAAGTAGGATTCATACCAGGTATGCAAGGATGGTTCAACATTAGAAAATCAATCAACGTAATCCACCACATAAATAAAAGGAAAGAAAAGAATCACGTGATCATCTCGATGCAGAAAAGGCATTTGACAAAGTCCAACACCCATTCCTGATAAAAGCTCTCCATAAAATAGGTATAGAAGGGAAATTTCTCAACATAATAAAGGACATCTATGCAAAACCAACAGCCAACATCATTCTTAATGGAGAGAGGCTGAAAAAATTCCCCTTGAAAACAGGAACAAGACAAGGATGCCCTTTATCACCACTCCTATTTAACATTGTGCTGGAAGTTCTAGCTAGAGCAATAAGGCAAGAAAAAGAAATAAAGGGCATCCAAATTGGTAATGAAGAAGTTAAACTGTCCCTGTTTGCAGATGATATGATACTATACACAGAAAACCCTAAACACTCCATGAGAAATCTACTGAAACTAAAATAGAAAGATTCAGCAGAGTAGCAGGATACAAGATAAACATTCAAAAATCAGTTGGATTCCTATACACCAGTAAGTAGAACGATGAAAAGGAAATCAGGAAAACCATACCATTTTCAATAGCCCCTAAAAAGATAAAATACTTAGGAATAAATCTGACCAGGGATGTAAAAGACCTACACAAAGAAAACTACCAAACACTACTGTATGAAACCCAAAGGGACCTACATAAATGGAAAAACATACCATGCTCATGGATAGGCAGACTCAACATTCTGAAAATGTCAATTCTACCCAAAGCAATTTACAAATACAATGCAATCCCGATCCAAATACCAACAACATTCTTCAAAGAGATGGAAAAACTAATCATTAACTTTATAAGGAAAGGGAAGAAGCCCCGAATAAGTAAAGCACTACTGAAGAAGAAGAATAAAGTTGGAGGACTCACACTACCTGACTTCAGAACCTACTATACAGCTACAGTAGTCAAAACAGCCTGGTACTGGTACAACGACAGATATATTGACCAATGGAACAGAATTGAGAACCCAGATGTAAATCCGTCCACCTGCGGTCACCTAATCTTCAACAAGGGCCCAAAGTCCATCAAACGCGGAAAAGACAGTCTTTTTAACAAATGGCACTGGCAAAACTGGATATCCATTTGCAAAAAAATGAAACGGGACCCATACCTCATGCCGTATACAAAAACTACTTCAAAATGGATCAAAGACCTGAATATAAAGCCTAAAGCTATAAAGTTCATAGAAGAAAAAATAGGACCAACACTTCAGGCCTTAATACATGGCATTAACAGGATACAAACCATAACCATCAACGCACAAACCCCAACAGACAAGCTAGATAACTGGCATCTTCTAAAAATCAAACACCTATGCTCTTCAAAAGACTTCACCAAAAGAGTGAAAAGAGAACCTACAGTCTGGGAAAAAATTTTTGGACAGTACAAGTCAGACAAAGGTCTGATCTCCATAATCTACACCAACACCTCTACAACAAAAAGACAAATAATCCTATTAAAAAATGGGCAAAGGAAATGAACAGACACTTCACCAAAGAAGACATTCAAATGGCCAACAGACACAAGAGGAATACTTGCGATCACTAGCCATTAGAGAAATGCAAATTAAAACCACAGTGAGATACCATCTCACCCCGGCATTCCTGGCACGAATCAAAAACACTGGAAATAACAAATGTTGGAGGGGCTGCGGGAAGATGGGAACTCTTATGCACTGCTGGTGGGAATGCAAAATGCTACAACCATTTTGGAAAATGATATGGCGCTTCCTCAGAAAGCTAGAAATAGATATACCATTCGATCCAGCTATCCCACTCCTAGGAATATATCCTAGTGAAGTAAGAGTTGTCACTCGAATAGACGTATGCACACCTATGTTCATGGCAGCATTGTTCACAATAGCAAAATGATGGAAACAACCTAGATGCCCATCAACAGATGAATGGATAAACAAACTATGGTACATACACACAATGGAGTACTATGCAACGAGAAAGAACAATGATGAATCTGTGAAGCATCTCATAACATGGATGAAACTGGAGGACATTGTGCTGAGTGAAATAAGTCAATCACAAAAGGGCAAATTTTGTATGAGACCTCTATTGTAAAAACCCATGAAAAAATTCACACACAAAATGTAACAATCTTTGTTGGTTACCAGGGATGGGGCGGGGGGTGGGGGAGTACTAAACAGGCAATAGATAAGTGGTATCTTGGGTGAAGGGGGAGACAGTACATAATACAGGGGAAACCAGCACAACTTGTACAAGGTAAGGTCATGGAAGCTCCATAGATACATTGAAACTCCCTGAGGGACTGAATTGCTGGGTGGAGGGCTGTGGGGACCATGGTCTTGGGGAACATCTAGCTCAATTGGCATGACACAGCTTATAAAGACAATGCTCTACATTCTACCTTGGTGAGTAGTGTCTGGGGTCTTAAAAGCCTGTGAGCAGCCATCTAAGATACTCCACTGATCTCATCCCTTCGGGAGCAAGGGAGAATGAAGAGAACAGGATACAAGGAAAAGATTAGTCTGAAGGGCTAATGGACCACAGCTACCAAGGCCTCCACCAGTCTGAGTCCAGTACAGCTAGATGGTGCCCGGCTACCACCACTGACTGCTCTGACCGGGATCACAACAGAGGGTTCTGGACAGAGCTGGAGAAGGATGTAGAACAAAATTCTAACTCACAAAAAGAAGACCAGATTTACTGGCCTAAAGGAGACTGGAGAAACCCTGAGAGTATGGCCCCCAGACACCCTTTTAGCTCAGTGGTGAAGTCATTTCCGAGGTTCACCGTTCAGCCTTGGAGTGGACAGCCCCATAAAACCAAATGGGACTAATGAGGTACAGCAGTCCAGGGACAAGGGCCAGAAGCAGAAGGGGGCAGGGAAGCTGGTGATAGGGAACCCAAGGTTGAGTAAGGATATTGTTGATGTGTTGTGAGATTGTTAACCATTGTCATAGGGCAACATGTGTACTAACTATTAAATGAGAAACTATTTTGTTCTGTAAGCCTTCATCTAAAGTGAGAATAGTAGCACAACTGGAAGAGCATAGTTGATGTCACTGAACTGTGTATGTAGAAATTTTTGAAATGGTGTGTCTTTGGCTATGTGTATTTTCACCAAAAAAAAAAAAAAAATGGTTGAGAAGTTAGAGGGTTAATATGTTGTGGGGTTGTTAACCAGTGTCATAAAACAACATGTGTACTACTGTTTCAAGAGAAACTAGTTGTTCTGTAAGCCTTCACCTGAAGTACAATAAAATATTTTTTAAAAAAATTAAGTAATTTATATTAGTGTTCATATTTTCCAGTCAGAGAAGGTTGTATGTATTTAGAGCAACAGAAGAAGGGGTATATATGATATCTTAGAATTCCTTCTACATAGATTGTTGGAAATGTAAGTGGTAGGCATTTTTGACACATCACAGATAAACCAGCTTAGAGGAAAGGAAGTTATTGATGCCATATATTTAGACGACCAGAAAATGGCAGTGACAGAAGTAAAAACTATACACGGTCGAATTTAGCCTCGTGGGGAAAAAGTAAACACATCTGACATTAACAGAGTTTACTAGGTTTATGTTTTAAAAAATGTTTTCCTCCTTGTGGAGCATGTTTTCAGATGGCCTTTGTGTGCGCTTTGCAGGGTGCTGTGATTACCCCAACAATGGACCATCCTATGTCAATGCAGCCGGCAAACATGATGGGCCCCTTGACACAACAGATGAATCACCTTTCGCTGGGCACAACAGGAACGGTGAGTTGAAGAGTTTGTTTTGTTTTGTTTTCTTGGACTTCCTTAATAAGAAGCAATACACTTTGTTTTTACCAGCATTGTCAGTGAAACTGGTTCTCTGGTTTCCAGCCTTGACTAACACGCCTTCCAGGTTCCAGTACAAACAAGCTGTATTCTGCATATGTATTCAATTCCAAGGCACGTTTACTCACATTGACAAGGCAGGGGGCTCTGCTGTGTTGCATTTAGATTTCATGTACTTCTTGTCCCTCTGACACAATGCACCAGATAAATGTCTATTTTTGGAAAGGTGTCTTTTTGCATGCACTGCGAATCTTGACCCTGTGGTTTAATATATTTGAGCTTGGTTTTCTTTTCCCAGCTCCTACTACTTCAGTTAATGTATGATTCCTAGTTTGCTCACAAGTGAGGTGTCAACCTTGACTATGACTGATGTGCAGGGATTTTTATTTACTTTCAATGTTTAAGTCAATAGAAAGTAATTGACAACCTGACACATTTGAGTTCTTTTAATCTTTCTTTGGATATATGTATGTAGATGACGTCAAAAAGAAGGAAGGGAATCTAATGTATTTGATCTTTTCCTGTAGTTGGGATATTTTGGACTAATTATATTTCTCCTTAGGGAATACAAGTATTTTGAAATATGCCTGTTCCAGCCTTGATTCTACATTGTCGAGTCATTTGAAGCCAAGAGTAAAACCCTGTTTTAAAACAAAATTTCTTCAAAAAGAATACTTCAAATGCTCGAGAGGACAAATGTCTAATACAGCTACAGCTAGCATACTGCAAATTTGTTAATTACTCTTACAGAGAACAATGAAAAACATTAACAACACCATTAGTAACAGTTTTATTTTTTATAAATGTTAGTGCAGATAATCTTGTCAGTTTTAAAGATGGAGAAAGAAAAAAAAAGTTTTCTTCTGACTGAGGTGGCTTAAATATTGTAGAAAGAGCACCGGACTAGAAGTCAGGAATCCTAGATTTGAATCTTGATTGATCCCTCTGGCTTCTATCTGTCCTTGGGAAAATAACTTAATATCTTTGGGCCTTAGTTTCCCTTTGTCTCTAGTTGCAATATTGAACTTGATACTATTTGAGGGCACCTTCACATGTATGACTCTGTGTCATAGATGTTATAGTTGCTACCTCTGTGTCTGGAGTTACTCTTCAGGATACGCTAACATCATCTCCAAATATTTTCACTGCTATGTTTTGGGAATTTTACCTTATACCAGTGCCTGGCTAATGCCACATAGATGTTGTTGACTTATAGGCTTCTTGGAATGTAAGAAATTGCTGACATGCCTGTTGATGCCTCACTAATTTGCCCTAAATAGGAAGCAAGTCCACATAACTTAATGAAAGGTGTCACACTGTCTCAATAAAGAAATTTAGTTTTATTAACAGAACCAAAGTACCTATCTCCAAGACCTCAGTTGCTGAACCTATAAAAAACAGTTGATGATAACTTACCTACCGAAAGGCTTGGGCTGGATCAAATGCTTTCTTAGGTCTCTGACCTAGACTTTTAAGTCATGTCTAAGACTGCATTTAAAACTCAACACCATCGTATAGCTGATTTTCATAGAGGAGATGGAGTTTGAAGATGAGACTATTTTTACAGCTTTTAGCAATGTGTAAGGATTATTTCCACTACAAATGGGAGAAACTGGAGGGAAAGGAGGGATAACAGTCACCAAACAAGTCAGCAGAAGACATTAGATGAGCTGTCAAAGCTTGAAAATAATCCTCTGTTCTCTGAGACCATTTGGGCAATGGCCCTGCCCTCCAGACTCTGAGTGTTGACCACACTCTCTGGATTCTGGGTGAAGACCCCTGGGTCCTGGGTTTCAGCTCCGCCTTGCAGGCCCACTGGGACAGGAACTCTGCTCCCTAGGCTTTGGGCAACCCCATTTTTAACAATACATTTCCTCTAGCTCTTTTTTTCCATTCTTCTCCCCCTTCACTTTGGTAATAAATGGTGCTTAGATACATTATAAGATCTGTGTAGCATGCTGCTTTGCAGGGATTTAAAAGTTTATAAGGTTCTGGAGAAACAGAGGGGACAGTACTAACTGTGTCGATTCATTCAACAAAATATCATTGAGTGTTTTAGTGTCCAGAATACTGTGCACAGTGTTCTATTCATTTGTTAAACCATCTCTCTTATACTTTGATATGCCGTCATGGATTCATGTATCTGAATTTTTGATTGGCATTTGGAATAGCTATTTATGCAGTTGAAGATTTTTTTTTTAATAAAACTTTTCCACCTTATTGCATCTTTCCAAAGTACTTTATCCTTTGCTGGGAAGGCAGCATGGTGTCATGAAAGACCAGCGGACTCTGAAGTCAAACTTGAGTTCAAAGACTGGCTCTGCCCCTTATTAGCTATGCATGTTTAGGCAGGTTACTTAACCGCTCCAAACTTTAATTTCCTCTTTTACAAAGTGAGGAAAATAATATTTACCTTCCAGGGGTGTTGTGTGAAATGAAATGATATGTCTATAACAGACCTAATACAGTGTATGACACTTAGTAGATGCTTATCAAACAAGGAACCCTTATTCTTCTAGCTCCAATGGCTTCTAACTGGTGAGATTCTAGTCCAGATGGCCAGATGAGATGAAGCACCCTATCAAGTGTGCAGTACAACTCAACTCACTGGCCTGCTGTATATCATTTGATGCAACTTATTTCACTAAAATGTTTACTTGTTTAGCTCCTAATATACCGTTTCAGGTTTGGAAACCAGAAAAATCTATGGAGGTCAGCCAGGTGACATTAATGACTAAAGTTGGTTGAGTTCAAGAAAAAAAGTAAAAACTAAAAACACCTGGAAATATAAAATCAAATTTTCTCTATATTTATTTAAGTCATAAATATAGTCATACAGTACAAATATACATGATATTGGAGATTATATTTTAAATTAGAGATATTTTTAATGCAGTAGTAGTGACATCTCTGCCTGAGTATTAGGTGAACAACAGGGAGAGGTAGTGCCTTTGGCAGCCTGGAACATAGATACCTGGTCTAGAAAGGACAGCACCACTCACCTCCAGCCAATTATTACCATGTAGACACATAGATTCAGGATGGCCTTATCTTCCAACTTTTCAAGCTAAGCTGAATATTTGGGTTATAACTGTTGGGCACAGTTTGACCCAAGGACTCCCAGTTTGTGGTCCCTACCCAAGATTTTCCTGGTTCTCCACTGGCCGTCTGACCATTCCTTCTTCCTTTCATCACAGATAACCTTCTTTTCGTTTTGCTCACTCCCTCCTTAGAAGCTGGGTTTCTGTTTTTAAACTTCTCATTCCACATCGTTTCTCTAAGCAATCTCACTCACTTTCATGGCTTTAATCTCTTCTTCCGTACTGAAGATGCCTGCCTTGGAGTCCTCAACACTAACCTAATCTTAGAATTTTAGACTCATTTATCTAACTACCTGCCAAATGTTTCCATGCAAATCTCCCTCAAAACTTTCAAAGTCACTACCACCCAAACTAATCTCATGATCTTCTCTGAGCTCCCTCCCCACTGACCTCCTTCCTCTGAAACGTTCCTTCTCCCTATTTCATTGTGGGCTAATCACACGATGATTCACCCGGGTACCCAAACCTAGGACTCAGTCTAGACTCTTTCCTTTTCCATCACCACCGTGTACAATTATTTTTCAAGTCCCACCAGTTTTGGCTCATAGGCATTTGTCAAATCCATCTTTTTCTCTGCATTTCTGTGGCCCCTGCCCTGGACCTAGCAACATTCCTCCCTTGATTAATTGTGATAGTCTCCTAACTGGTCCTCCTACTTCCAGTCTCGACTTGTTTCAACCCGCCCTCCACAGTATTGCTACAGCCAGTCAGTCTGAAATTATCTAACCTTGTCTCTCCCCTACCTGGAAGTTTCCAGAGGCTTTTGGATGTCTGAACTCACTGAAATTCCACAGAGCAAAGTGTAAGCAGTGAGAAATCTAGATTAAGACAGGAACTACAGCTTCAGAAACAGATGGGTTCAAAGGAAAGAGCGGAGGGAGATACAGTGAATAATCTAGAGTAGGCAGTAACTAGGACTGATGGAAGTTACAGCTAGTTTAAGACTTTCCATTTTTAAAAGGTAGGACTTAGGCCATAGGCCATGTCCCACTTTGCTTTTTAAGATCCCTAACTAAAAGGGAGGGGGAGACTCTTTTCATCTTCAAAGAAAGCAGATACATTTGTTCCCACATAACCTCAAATTTTAAAATGGATGCCGTGTGGTTTAATTAACCTTTTTCTACCATTTGCCACCTCATATGTTTATTGTTCAATTCACTACCTATTTTTAAACTGGACAGAGTCTGCAGGCCTTAAAAGAAATAACTTTTATGAAAGCAGTATTATTGTTTTATTTCAGGGCTCGGCTGACCTTCAAGAATTTTCTAGCTGTTTTGCTTTTGTTTGCTTTTTGTCGCCAGGATTCCCTCGATGGATCCAAAGCCCTGTACTCCATCATTTCTTATCACTTTATTGTAAGCGCCAGCAGAGACCACTGGGGTTTTACTGTGTTGTGGGAACCTCCAGATTGCATGCCAGTCTTGTTTTACAAGCTTCTTATCACTTTTTCATTCGTTCAGTTGGTGGTCATTAGTGGCTTACAGTGTCACCAGAATCTGTCGAAAGACATAAAAAGTTTTTATTCTGCAGGATTCTTATCTGCAGTTCTGTTTGTGTTCTCCAAGCCACTGGTGATTTGTAGCATCGCTGGATTCCCGTGACGTAACCATAGCCACTTACAAAGATAATCGTGCAATTGTACTCCACGTGTTCACCGTATGGATAGCATTTTTCAGTCATGCCGTTTCTCCTTTACACACTAAAATTCTGATGGTATCAGGAGAAAATCCTGAATTATTCATTTCGCTTAGAAATTATCTTTCTCTTTCAATTATTCTGTATGAATAGAAGTGTTAAGACTGAGAGTGATAAAAAGCAACACAGCAAGTTAAATAGACTTACGATTCCGGAAATAGTATCATAAATAGTAATGAGTACATCTCCTTAAAAGGTTTTTCAGGGAAAAAAAAAAATATCAATTAATTTTAAAAAGTCAAATACAAGAAAGAATATACGATAAAAAGAGCATTATTTAAAACACGTTTAGTCTTTTGCAAGATATAAAATATCTTATTGTCAGGGATTATAAGATGAATAAAGAGAAACTTTGAAAGTAGTCTTACAATATAAACAAGTAGGCTTTAAGTGACACGCTTGTGTTATGAAAGTTTATTTACAAATATTAAGCTATTGCTATTTAAAAAAATAAGCTCTGAATACAAATAAATTAAGTAAGTATAAACCCCCAATAGACAAAATGCCAAACAACGTGGGTACATAGTTGAGAAAAGATGAAATACAATGCCAAAGAACAACAAAAAATGGCAATCAAAAAATAGTAATTTCATCACATACATATATCTCCCAACAAATAAGAAATGGCGATAAAAGAATACACACGCTGACAAAGGTATGGACAAGCAAGCATTCTCATGTACTGACGAGGGGATGATAGGAGTCTAAAGTTGTACACGTGTCAGCTGGAGAGTAAGGTAGTCATTCAAGACTGTTGATTAATATTGAATGACCAACTAGTTGTGGTTTTGAGAAGCTAGTCTATGGAGATATTCTGAAATAATAGGAAAAATTTTATGCCTCAGAAATGTTCTGCACAGTGTTTTTTATTATCTCTAATAAATAAGAATGATTAAATAAATCATAATCCATCCATATACCTGAATATAATGCAGCATTAAGTTATATTGTAAGAGTTTTAAAGTGATTACAAACTGGAATATTTATAATGTTGAATAAAAAAAAATCATGGTATAAATTTGCCTCTGTGGAGTGTAATATCAACCATGAAAAAATATTCATAAAATAAGGCTGTAGGGAAGTACAGATGTTATCTCTGGGGGAGGGATTAGAGGTAATTTGTATTTTAATCATACTTTTCTTCGACATTCTCCAGTTACTCAATAATGAGCATGATTTATTTTTGTAATTTTAAAAATATTATCAATATATTCTTGGAAAATCACTAATGGCATGATCCAAAAATTAACTCTTTTATAAAATTAACTTTTGGGGGAGGTGGCTTGGAGTGGTAAGATGTGATTGCAGTTTTTAAAAAGGTACTAGGAATTGCTACCACTTTTAATAAAACTTTGGAGACTCTTTAAAAATTGTTTCACTTATTCTAGGCTCTGAGATTCTAACCAACTCTTGAGTTCATGTATGTGTTGCGAGAAACAAAGTAACTTATGTCTATCCTTTATTTGCTTTTGAAGCTGTTGATCAGTGTTTGCTTTTGCTGATCAGAGGGCTCTACAATGTTCGGGTCCTACTCTATCTTCTCAAATGCCATTTACTCATGAGAGACTGATTAACATTGCCCTTTTGTGGCAAGAAGATGGCATTGAGAAATTTGTGATAGTCTGAAAGTGATCAAATGGGTGGAAAAATAAAGGTTGAGGTTTCAGGTTTTAAAATGGAATAAAGATCACATGAATGGAATGAGAGTCACAAAAGCACATCTGTCTCACCATTTATTGACGGTTTATTTGAAGGTGAACAATACCTGGTCCCTTTCTCACAGTTTACCCCTCCAAGGGAGAATTTATGATGCTTTGGAAAAAGGCAATGGTTATCTCTCGAATAGATTCTATTCTGTTCATCTGTGCTTCCTCAATTCCAACAAATACAGTTCCTCGGCCTTGATCCCAGAACACCCTTCTCTCTGCCTCCCTATACCCACTGGGATCAGAGCTGGGCCCAGTGAATAAGGAAACCTGAGCTTCAAAATGTTTCAGCCTCTATAGATTATGAGAATTTACTAATTTTTCATTTTTGTCTTTTAGAATTTAGTTCCTTCCTTTTTTCTCCAGGACTCTGTTTCAGACTGTGCTCTGGGCTCCCACCAGATGGGCGGCCTTCTAGAACTCTTTTGTCAGCCAGAGAGGGTGAAAAATATTACATTGATTCCCCAAGGGAGGAACCAAAATTATAACAGACTGAGGAAGATGACAATGGTCTGGGACAGACTGTACTGTCCTAGCAGGTCAGCCTGGTCCTAATGACATGTGCAGTTGTGATAATGGGGACCGTGATATCAACTGTAAACTGGGGACCATAGAGCCTTGCCTGTTTCACGGCAGACTCATATGATAGACAGTTGGCCCTTTCAGTTTTTAGAGAGCTAAGATTCTATTTTATTTTCTTTTGTTCTTCATTGCATTCTTTCTCATGCTCTTTTCATTCAAAGATTCAGTCCCAAGACAGGATTATGATACTCCACCAGCTGTTGTGTCAGGTAGGAGAATTCTAATTCCTTTAAGACGTGACCGGAGGGGAGAAATGGAGGCTGCCCGGTTTCCTCCAAAACTCTTTAAAGCAGTGATTCTCAACAGGGTTGGGTGCATGGAATTTGAAATTCTGTTCAGATGGGGGTGGGGCGGAGGGGTAATATGTGGTCCAAAAAGCATGCTTAATATTGCAATCCAGTTTTATATCTGGAAAATAAATATGCTGCACTAGAAATAAAAAGTGAAAACTAACTTAAGGATATGCACGTGATAGAGTCTGTTCTGTGTATCAGTGATTCTCAGGGTTAGGAGGGGTCTGCAAAGTGGGAGAAAGGAATTTGTTCGTCAAAAAAAGGCACAGATTAATAAAAATAGTTTGAGAAGCACTGCTTTAGAGACCAGAGAATCAGAGAATTCTCTGAAATCAGAGAATCATCCCATTTTGCTTGCTCAGCATCCAGCATAGTATCTGACACATAGTAGGTGCTCAATATAATTGTTTGTTGAATGAATCAAAACTTCAAATTTGTTCCCAAAATGATATTTTTTGGACATTAAAAGACAAGCTGTTGAGGTGTGACTTGACAACAAGGCAAAAAGGTTGCTTTGAGAATACTTCAGTGTCTTGAGGATTTTAATTAGCAATATTTAAGTTCTTTTATGAAAGTCAGTTGCGCAGTTTGTAATAAGGTATATGTATATGAAAAGGTGTGTTTTTATTTTGAATTACACAGATCTTCGTGTGCATTCCTAGTGATTTTGACCTTTGGTTTTATGCAAAGAGGAAAAGGGACACAATTTCTTGTTTTTGTTGCTTTTCTTTAACTAAACAAACTAGTATGAAGAACTTTGAACTCGTTGATTCTTTAACGTGTCAGATGGCAAGGACATAAAGTTCAAACCAAGATGGACATCTAAGAGACAGAGTAAACAGTCAAAGCGAGAAATAGATGAAAGAGCCTATGGGGCAGTTGAGTCTGGCAACTGGACCGTGGTTTTCAAGTAGAGAACGTCTTGTCCTTGGCCATCCGGTTTGTTTGACACAGCATCCAAAGGATAATTCTTTTCTCATGTCTTGTGGACTTATTATGCTCATGGCTGAATACTCATCTTAGAACTTCAATTAAGAACGCATCAATCGAAGGGCAATAAGTTAGCTTTCAGCTGTGATGTACAGGAAGTCCCTGGGTTACGAGTGAGATCTGTTTCTGTGTCTTTAAGTCAAATTTGTAGGTAAGTCAGAACAGGTCCATACGGTTCTTATTTAATCTTAGTTTACTGCAAGAAAGGTGCATGGCTTCCACCGAAAAATCAGAGGTTTGAACCAACCAGTTGCTCCACAGGAGAAAGATGTGGCAGTCTGCTTCCATAAAGATTTACAGCCCTGGAAACCCTATGGGGCAGTTCTACTCTGTCCTATAGCGTCTCTATAAGTCAGAATTGACTCGACAGCAATGGATTTGATTTGGTTTGGTTTGGTTTGGTTACTGCAAGAAAAGTATCAAAGCTTTCTCGATGCTTTAAAAGCTGCACTTGCAGCAAATGAAGGTGATTGTGATGAAGAATTTGTTGTGGGTAGACGTTGGTTCAGTCATTTCAAAGCGAGGGCAAATTTACAGAACATTCAAGGGCAAGTATGGGTTGCCCATAAGTTGGACATTTATAACCCAGGACTGCCCATAACTTTGGTCTTAAACTGAAAAAAAAAACAAACAAAAAAAAACCCTGTTGCTGTCAAGTTAATTCCAACTCATAGTGACCCTATAGTACAGAGTAGAATTGCCCTGTAGGGTTTCCAAGGAGTGACTGGTGGATTTGAACTGTTAACTTTTCCAAACGCTTAACCACTGTGCCACCAAGGCCCCGAACTTTGTTCTTGGATATGCCTATAAATTGCCATTGATTAAAACATCACTTATCTTTTTCCTAAGTTATTACCTGTCATATCTTAATGTGCCTGTTTTATTTAGAATATGGGACCCCTGGGAAGCGACTTTGTGTAATGTATATAGCATCTACTTTATATAGCTTGTCTAGTATCTATTCTTGATAGTTCTCCAGTATTAATAATAATAAAAGACACAAAATTGGAACTTTCCTTAAACTAGGTTTCCTGATTTCACTTTCAAAAGCCCAATGGAAAAGCAATCAAAACATCAAAAGCACTTACTAGATAATCAGCCATCCATCGGACTACATGAATCAGTTGAGGCTGAATGTCTGACTGCAAATCTAGGTTCAGAGGTTTCCACCTGATTCCTTAGGTAGGCGCCCCTGAACAGTTCTTGATCAAACAAAAAACATCGTCAAAGTAGATATTTAAGAAACTTATTCTGGCAGTGTTATATGTACTCGAGGAAGAAGAAACAGGAATCACAGAGAAGAGTTAGAAAGCCTAGGTATGATACAATTAGAATAAAAAATTGTGCTAGAAATCCAGCAGTGGAATGCAAAGGAGGGGATCAATATAGAGATGAATTGAAAAATAATAATTTGGGGGATTTTACAGGGCTTTTTTCCCCTTATAAGCTTTGATTGGTGGTTTGACATCTTATAAATTTGCACAGGCTTCTTTGGTCTACGTGTAAGTCAAAGCAGACTTGTCTTTTGAAATGTTAATGAACGCTTAACAAATTACCTGGTGGAAACAGCTTGCATGGCTTTTGAAAATGGTGTATCTTTTGTCCAACCCTTGACTACATAGGAAAGTGAAAAGATGAGGGTGTTGTACAATCTTCCAGCTATGTTTCCCAGTGTGCCAATATTAGACAACTCAAATACTAATCAATTCTTTGTGAGTGTAGGAGCCAACTAAACTGACATAATTTATTCGAGTTCCAGATATTCTGCTTGATAAACTATAGAGCCATAACCCAACCCAATTTCCTTCAATCAATATGTGAAACATTTATTGAACACCTGCTGAGTGCTAGACATTGTACTCAACTACTGGGGATTCAAGATGAATAGACCGTTGATAAAAAACACAGTGTTCTAATTTAATGTTGTTATTGTTGGTGCTGTTATTTGTGATGTTAAAGGTATAAACTATAGAAACGAGAATCTAGAAAGAAGATTAGAAATCCGCAGGAATAAAATGAATTCTGAGCTAGATTTGTAAGAACGAATAGGAGCTCACCAGTTGGACAGGAGTGGGAAAGTTGCATTAGATGAATGGGACAGGACGTGGAAACTCTTGGTGGCAGGGAACAATGTGGAATCATGAGATGGCAGCAAGTCATTTAGAATCATTGGGGCAAATGATCACGATGGCAGACATTCAGGTTGGGTCAGGGTAGATGTGATTTTAGGCAAGGACCTTTGCTTCTTTGAGTCGCATGTCACCATGTTCTTTTATTCAAAAATATTTATTGGGAGCATACTATGTGGTAATTATTATGGTAGGTGCTAGGGATGCAACTTCTCTCTAAGAACTTAGACTCTAGTTAGGAAGTTAGGTATAAACAAGTTATTACAACACAGTGTCTTATGTGCTGTAATGCAAACAAATATATTTAAGTTTGTAAACTCTTCAATCAGATTCCTGAGTTCAGAATCTACTTGTGTCACTTACTAGTTGTGAAACCTTGGAAAAATTACTTAACTTTCCTATTGTTGTTATGTTGTTAGGTGCTGTCAAGCCAGTTCCGACTCTTAGTGACCCTATGGGACAGAGTCGAACTGCCCCATTGGGTTTCCAAGGAACGGCTGGTGGATTTGAACTGCCGACCTTTCGGTTAGCAGCCAAGCTCTTAACCACTACGCCACCAGTTTACTCATCTGGGGTAATGATAATAATTGTCTCATAAGGTTGTTATGAGACTTAAGTGAATTAAGATATATAAACTTCTTAGTACAGATTTTTGGCATAAAATAAGTGCTCGCATATTGTTAGCCACCGCTACTTTAATCATTATTGTTCCTAGGGGCTACAATGATACAGAGAAAAAAACAACTAACATTGTAGGGGAGGTCAGAGAAAGAGTTCTGGTAGAACAGATGTCTAAACAGAGACTTAAGGATGTACAAGAATTAACCCATTGCTGTTGAGTCGATTCTGACTCATAGAGACCCTATATGACGAGTAGAACTGCCCCATAACGTATCCAAGGCTGTAATCTTTATGGAAGCAGAGTGCCACATCTTTTCTCCTGTGGAGCAGCTGGTGAGTTCGAACCACTGACCTTTTGGAATTAACCAAGTACAAAATAAATTGGAGGCAGAAAGTTTCAGACCATGGAGACAGCATGTGCAAAAGCTTATGGTCAGCAGGGAATGGCTAATTCAGGGAACCATAGATAGTTCACTAGAGTAGGGATACAGCTAAAGAGAAAGGGAGTAGAACAAGTCTGGAGAAATCAGCTGGGGCAATATCACTAGACATGGTGACTTGAACTCTATCCTAGTGGCAGTAGAAATACATTAAAGGATTTTAAGTTGAAGAGCAACATGACCACTCTGGCTATAGGGTGTAAATGCATTGAAGGAAAGCAAAAGTAGGAAAAGAGGAATGGAACTCAAGAATTGAATCAAGAAATCATGATGGAATGTACTTAGGTTGTGTAAATGAGAATGCAGAGAAGTCGACAGATTTGTGATGTATTAAGGAGATAGAACACACAGGACGTGTTATCTGAATTAATGTCAGGATCAAAAGAGAAAGAAGACTCAAAGGGAGATCTCAAGTTCACCGCAGTGCAGTGGCCCAAGGTGCCGTTTTCTGAAGACTGAACTACTGGAAGTAAGATCGGTTTGGCAGGAAAGAGGCCAAATTCAGCATTGTGCATGTTGAGTTTGAAATGTCTCTGAGACATCAGAGGATCCCAGTGGTTAAACTCTTGGTTGCTAACCGAAAGGTTGGTGGCTCAAACCCACCATCAGCTCTGTGGGAGAAAGATGTGTCCGTCTGCTTCCATAAAGATTTGCAGCCTTGGAACACCTGTGGGGCAGTCTGTTCTGTCTTATATGGTCACCATGAGTCTGAATTGACTCAACGGCAACAGTTTTTTGTCTTTTTTAATGAGACATCCAAGTGGAGCTGCTCAATCGACGTTTAGATGTGTGTCTGGGGCTCAGAAGACAGCTCTAAGCAGGAAATGGATTTTGGAGTTATTAGCATGAAAATAAATCATGACACCCAGAGAATGCCCTTAAAGTGAAGTAAAAGAACCTTGAAAACAAAGAATGAGAAGAGGATACTGAAATACAGATTGAAAAGAGCAACTAAAGACATAGAAGGGAAACCAAGAGCCTGAGGTTTCAAAGAGGCCAAAGGGAAGAGAGCGTTTCAAAAGAGAAGCCTGTGCAGTAGGATGTGCCCTGAAAAGAATCCATTGTGTTTTGTTATATTGGGATTAATTAGTGAATTTGATGGGTCAGTTTTAGGGAGAAGGACAAACACAGTAAAGGTCATGTCATGTAAGGCAGTGAAAGTAGCCAAGTGTAGGAAACACAACAATTTGGCTTTAAAAAAGAGTAGAGAAGATAACAGGAACTAAATGGAGAATGGAACGGATTGATTTATTGACTTTTTTTAAAGACTGGAAACAGCTGATCATGATGGGAAGAAGCGAGGAGAGAGCTCTGAAGGTTGAAGATGTCACTTCTAAAGGGGATGACTGATAGAGCAAGGTCCTTGAGGAAGCCAGACATCTCTTCCAGGAGAGTGGAGGACAGGAAGAAGAAGGGAAGAGAGGTGTGCACGTACAGTTGTAAATGTGGTAGTAAGTCAGAAGATTTTTTACATGAAAAATACTGTTTCTTTCTATGTGAAGTATGAAGTGGCATCTTCTGAGAATATGCAGCTGATGCCATGGTAAGAAATCTAAGGAGAATGAAGACTTGAGAAATTCTGGAGTGAGAAAGCCCACTAGCAAAATATAGAAGGTTCGAGGGGCAGTACTGGGAGTCCATTTGATCTGTAGACAACGGATCTTTGTGATACCTGTGAGTGAAGATGTTTGATTTTCCACAGTAGTGCTCAGAAGCTGAGATGGCACACAGGTGGATTAACCCAGGATTAAGGTTTTACTGAGTAGGGGTTAAAAAGAAGGACAATGTGCAAGGCCAGATTACCTAATAAGCAAGGTACATACGGGCTTACTTGTGCATGCTTACTAATCTGTAGTGAACAGTTTCACCTGTTTTCAAAGATGTGGTGAAACCCATGTGAAATTTTTCACCACAGATTAGTAAGTAAATACAAGTAAGCCTATGCATACCTTGCTTAATGTAAGCCGGTGTGTACCGTGCTTACTGTTGAATCTGCCCTTGGCAATGTGCACTGATGCAGTTGGCAAGGGAAGGACTGAGTGACAAGCTGTAGTTACCAGGAATAGGAAAAGAAAAGGCAGCAATGGGGAGTGGGAGTTAGGAAGAAAGCAGAGAGCAGAGTCTAGAGGTCTCAGTGAGATGTCCGAATACACTGGTCAGAAGTGGAATACTTGGATTTAAGATTTTGATAATGAACTATTTCTTGGAAAGGTCCAGTTCATGGGAGCAAGAAGCCAAAGAACTTGGTGAGAAGGTAAGAGAGGTTAAGGAAATCAAGCAATATGAACATAAGAAGCTACTATTTAGGTGCCATTGATATGATGTGGACTAATTATCAGAGAAAATATCCAGAAGTAGCGGGAAGACTGACAGCTTTTATTTCTGGAATATGTTGCAAAGGTACTGAAGACTTTTCCTCTGAGAATTTTTAGGAATGAAGTTCTTTGCAGAACACACGGGCTGATTAAGGGCAGAAAATTGTCCTAGATCATTGTTTGTGTGTCACCAAGGATACTTAAAATGATTTTAGGGATGAAGGAACCCAAACTTTATTTTTACTTCAACAGTTGTACAATTATTTTAATGTGTTCAGTAAGTTCATCAAATGCATGGCTTTGTGGATATTTTTGTTTAGGAAGAATCTAATGGAAGTAGTTAAGATGAAACAGTGAGTATAGTTTGTAAAAAATAATCATTCGTGATTGGTTCAATTATTCAGGCTTAGGCAAAAATACAGAGTTGCTGAGAACTTGGGTTTTAGAATTAGATTACCTGGGTTCAAATGCTTACCTTTATCATGTAGTAACTGGGCATCTTTGGGGAGATTACTTGACCTCTCTGTGCCTAAGTGTTCTCATCTACTAACTAAGAATAATAATCATAAGTGCCTAATATGATTATCAAGTAGATTAAGTGAAATAGTGCATGTAAAGCAGTTAGCAGAATACCTGGTGTCCGTGGTCAGTAAATGTTCATTGTTTTTGCAAAAATAACAGTAATAATCATTCAGAAAAAGTAAAGATAAGGCAAGACTAATGTCCAGAAGAAAGTGGCTGAAGTTTGGGGGGGAAAGGGAGTGTCTGATTTATTTCACTGGAATCCTCTCTCCTGCCTACATCTCTGCTACACTTTGGTCAGCTCATTACAAGAACAGAGGACAGAAGGCTGGAATCACCTTGTAACTTCTCATACAAAATCAAGAATCTGTTCTCTTTTTAGTGTTTCTTTTACATAGCAATTGTAACTTCTTAAAGATCCTCCTATTTTAAGAAAAATTTAATAAAAATATATATGTGGAAATGAAGAGTAAAACACCATTTTTAAAATATATGTGGTTGGATTTTATAAGGCACATATGAAAGCAATAGCTATTTTATAGTCAAATATTTATCTCATTGCCTCGAACCTAATTTCCTGAAAGAGCATCAGCATGAAATCAAGCAAAAGACTAGTCTCAACAGATAACAACTTAGGATCAAAAGTCATCCGCCTTTACTAAAGCTTAAATTCAGAATTTGAACCTGGTCTTGGAAAAATGAAAAACAGGGACAAAGAAATACATTGAAGAGAACCTACAGACCATGGAACAGATAATGCGTTCTCTGCCATATCTTTTCTATACACCAGGTAAAATACGTTGAAAATATTTACTAAATGTCATCGGTATAACGACACAATGAGATGTCACAGAAAGAGTATAAGTAAATCACAACAAAGCTCACTCAGTGTAGCTGTATATTAAGTCCTTAAGTGTTACATTTTTAACTAGGACATTACATTCTAAGAATGAAATCCTTCACAAAGGAATTTACATTGGATTATGGCAAAATTCACTGTTTAAAGAGAAGAGGCTTTCTTTTTTCTTCCACATTATTTTTGCTAGTCAGTAATATAAGTTTGCACTGGAAAGCCTTGTTAATTTGAAATGGGTAATCCTCAACCAAAGATGTGGTTGAAGCCTACCTTTATACCGCTGCTTCTTGGGTGAGGATTACTTTATAAACCTGTCCCATATGGGCAGAATGTTCAAGCTACTTCAGAGAACAAAACCATTTTTTCAAGCTCTAAGCAACATTTGTTTTCACAGATACCACGAGCTAATTACGAACGATTTCCATCTTGTAATTAAAAATTAGGTCCAATAATACCTCTAATTAGCAACAATTAGCCCTTAAATTGTGTTTCCTGTAACTGACTTGACACAGAGTTATGTGTTCACACAAGCCTCACAGGAACACCAGTTTCATGTCTTTGTTGCAGTACTGTGATCTACTTTGGTTACCAAATTGCCTTTCTTTAAATGTACTAATTAATTGATATTTTGTTTCTCTTCAGTAAGTTCTGATTAGGGAGAGTTTACTATTTATTGTTCATTCAACTAATATTTATTGAGCTCCTACAGTGCTACAAGGAACCAGGGTGAGGTGGTATAGAACAGTATATGTATTCCTTGCCCTCAAAGAGCATGGAATCTAATGACAGAGGACAGAACCAGACAGCTGTCCGTCAGCCACTCTGCAGAGTCGACTTTGCACATATTGGTTTGTGAGTGGAAAAATGGCCACATGCATGTTGAGTCTTTGTGTTCTGCCGGTGTGTTTATATTGTTCACTAAATTTATTTAAAAATGAAGCCTTAAAGACCTTTCCCGTGAGACCACAATTTTTATTGCTGTATTCAAGAAACATATCCTAAAGGCAGCTTAAACAAATAGACTGTCCCTATATATAAATATCACTGTTACTTAGCTCAGTTGTTTTTTAAGGGGGGGATATGTAGGGAGGTGAAAAATCAACTCTCTTCTAATGCAGGAGTCAGCAAGTTTTTTCTGTAAAGCTTTGTCCATATAGGAAATGTTTTAGGTTTTGCAGGGTGTAGGGTCTATGGGAAAGAACCCTGGTGGTACAGTGGTTAAGCACTTGGCTGCTAACCCAAAGGTCAGTGGTTTGAACCCACCAGCAGCTACGCGGGAGAAAGATGTGGCAGTCTGCTTCCATAAAGGTTTACAGTCTGGGAAACCCCATGGGGGCAGTTCTACTCTGTCCTTTAGAATCAACTCAACAGCAACACCATTATAGAGGGTTTATGTCACAGCTGGAAACCCTGGTGGCGTAGTGGTTAAGTGCTACAGCTGCAAACCAAAAGGTCAGCAGTTTGAAGCCACCAGCCACTCCTTGGAAACCCTATGGGGCAGTTCCACTCTGTCCTATAGGGTCGCTATGAGTCGGAATCGACTTGATGGGAACAGATTTTTGGTATGTCACAGCTACTCAACTTCGCCTTTATAGTGTGAAAACAGTCACAGAGAGTATGTAAACAAATGAGCATGGCTGTGCGCCAATAAAACTTTATTTACAAAAAAAAAAAATTATTACAAAAACAGGTATTTCCAAGACATTGTTTATTTAAGGCAGCAAGCTGAATTTGGCCTGTGGGCTATAGTTTGCCTATTCTAATTAATTTATTTTTGTAAATATTCCAAATTAAATTCCATCACTAGCATTCTTTATAATAAACACGAAGTGCCTTTCCCTTAAAATGGGCATTTTTATGCTTTTTGCTTCATCAGATCCCAACCGAATGTAAGAAAGGCAGAGGTAGGAGAGATCGAGACGGAAGTTGAGAGAGGTATTTCTTATTGTGATAGTTTTTATAGCATAACCGATGGTAGTACTGGAGTGTTAAAATACTTTAAGTGCATTTTTATTTTTCATATTCTCATCCTGTATTTGTCTTCTGGGAATTATTTGTATGTATTAGCAACAGGGGATCATCAACCAGGAGAAACAACTGTGCATTTGGTTTAATATTTTCTTGTCAGCAGTTAGAATTTTGCACTTATTGAAATTTAAAGGTTAAGAAATATATCATTCCAATGGATTCATAGTAAAAATACATCTTACATCTTTTTTATACTACCTGGGCTGGTTTTGTTGTTGCTATTGTTAATTAGAGTCCATTGAAGTTACTCTTGATCTGTCAGTACTGTTACTGTGTGCCATCAGATAGATTCTGACTCACAGCGACCTTACCTGACAGAGAAGAGCTGATACATAGGATTTCCTAGGATGTAATCTTTATGGGAACAGGTAGCCAGGGGAGTGGCTGGTGGGTCCAAACTGCCGACCTTTCGATTAGCAGCTGAGCACTTAACCACTGTGCCACCAGTACTCTTTCTATCAGTATTAGCTATTCTATTTTACTCTGGATAACTGCTTCTCTGAGTATTGTACTCTGCTTTGCATTCTGATGGCAAAACAAGTTTTCCTGGTCTTGTCTAAAGAGTAAACAATGCATAGGGCAGGCGTGGGATGGTTGGAGATGTGACTGCTCTTCTGAGGCATGCTTGGAATCTCAGCGTGGGCAGATGTGCTCAACTGCTAACGAAAATGTTGGAAGTTTGACTCTACCCAGAAGTACCTTAGAAGAAAGGCCTGGCAATCTACGTCTGAAAAAAACCAGCCACCGAAAAGCCTGTGGAGCACAGTTCTATTCTGACACACACGGGGTGGCCATGAGTTGGAGTCATCTCAACAGCCAGTGGTTTCTGAGGCAAGGTCAAAGCCGAATGCCATTTGGCTATGCAGCACACATATCGAATGGAAGGTTGGCATCCCCCAAAGAATGAGGCTGTCTCTTCGCAGTAACATCCTTCAATTAGTGGCAGCAACAGGCTTCAAGGCTACCACAGCAGCAGCGCACAGTGTCACTTAATACCTCAGTCACCTGCAAAAAGGCAGAGCCTGTATAATAGGTAACGTAGGAAGAGAGCACTTTGAAGACAACAGTAGATTTTAAACTAAGCTAACTACTTATACCCGAGTCAGCACGTTGGGGACTGACAGCATTTGGCTCCATTTTTAATCTCAGGTACAAAGTGGGCACTTGAGGTTCCCATCAGAGACACCAGCCGTGAATTGACTATGATTCACCACTTGCCAAAGGCATCCGTGAGACATCTGATCCTGGAGAGATGGTAATAGACACACTGACATTTCTCTAGACTCTGTGTTAAATTAGTTTATCAGAAAACAAAGTACCTGAACCATCTGATTGCACATCCCTATAGAAATGCTTTCTCAAGATTTACTGTATTTTAACCTCTTTCTTTCTTAGAGGGGTGATATATGACACATAAATTTGAACAGTGTTACTCACTTCTTTGAAACACCACAGTGGAAGTGATTGTCCACTATTTTCCCAATGTCCTTTATAAAAAGAGGCAAATGATAAATTCTTCTTGAGTTCAGTCGCTCGGCAAGTGGCTCTCTCCAGGTGAGTGGGTATACTTCTTTTTAACTGACAATGTGAAACACATAACTTAGTCTGTTTCCCTTTTGGCCTTGGTGATCAGGATAGTTGGAGTCAGATGCAGTATATTCTAAAGGTTCCTGGTAACATGTTCTTTTGTTGCTCTCAACTATTTCTTGTTTTGGTAATTTTGTGTGTGTGTGTGTGTGCTTTAAGGGAAAGTTTACAATTAAAGTTAGTCTCTCATACAAAAATTTATACACACATTGCTACGTGACCCTAATTGTTCTCCCTACACTGTGACAGCACACTCCTCCTTTCCACCCAGGATTTCCTGTGTCCATTCAACCAGCTCCTGACCCTCTCTGTCTTCTCATCTCGCCTCCAGACAGGAGCTGCCCATTTAGTCTCATGTATCAACTTGAGCTAAGAAGCACACTCCTCACGAGTATCACTGTGTGTCCCTTAGTACAGTCTGATCTTTAAGAGTTGACCTCGGAAATGGTTTCAGCTCTGGGCCAACAGAGAGTCTGGGGGCCATGTCTTCCAGGGTCCCTCCAGTCTCAGTCAAACCATTAAGTCTGGTCTTTTTATGAGAATTTGAGTCTTGTTTTGGTAATTTTTAAAAAATTTTTATTATTATTATTTTTTGCTGGTGTCTTTAATTGTGCTTTTTAATATAGTGCTTAGTTTTGTTAACCCTTTGCAAATTCAACTTGGGAGTCCAAAGACTCTAATTCCTATAGTAAAAAGTAAATGAAGAAATGCTAATGGGCCAAGGGGAATTTGAGTGCCATAGAATCTCAGCGGAGAGAGAAAATGAAAGATGATTGTGATTGTGTGTTGACTTTGTCTGAAAATTCATCAGTAGGCACTGTTTTCACCCATTCACACACATAAAGCTCAGAATAGGAAAAGGATGGTATAAGAAATAGAAAAGGCTTTCAGAGTCAGGATGGCATATACGATTCCTGGTCTCGTTATTTAATAATTATTTGATAACAACAGTTACTTAAATTTTCTGAAGCTTATTTTTCTTCTCCTTAAGTATAGACAATAGTGTAATAGCAACTCTTTAGGTGTGCCCAATAACATGAGGATTATTGGGATGGCATAACTGTAATACCTAACAGAGCACCTGACTCACAGATTAAATAAGTGAGGCTTCCTTTTCCTCTTTCTTTTCTACATTCAGGGAAGTGTTTTAAGACTTTTGTAAGTATCACTACCCTCCCGTTTGCCATTACAGATTGTCAGAACCAAATTAGTGTTTAAAAGTAAAGTTTCCAGACCCAAGACCCAAAAATAGGAGAAATGTTAAGGGTGCTTGTTACATATCTTACCTAGTGGCTGAATTATTACAATAATACCAGCTGAGCTAATATAGTAAATACATTATAAATCTTTTATAGCAACATGGAAATAATATTTATAATAAAACGCACTGCCATCGAGTCAATTCTGACTCATAGTGGCCCCATAGGTTTTCCAAGGCTGTAAATCCCTACAGAAGTAGATTGCCATGTCTTTCTCCCATAGAGACCCTGGTGGTTTCAAATCGACCTTTCGGTTAGCAGTCAGTCGCTTTAACCACAGTGCCACCAGGGCTATACAGTAAAGAAAAGTGACAAATTGACGAATCATTATAATTTTGAATCCTAAAACATGCACATGATAATAAGCTAGAAGAGAATGCATAAAATGATCATCGTATGTGGTTTAAATTTCTATTTTTGAAACATTTTGAAATGTTGCTTTGCCACTTGTAAATTTACTAAGATTTTAAAATCACAGCCTGAATAGATACCAAAATATACCAGGATATATGACTTTCTTAATCTGAAAATGAAAATAAAGATGATGATGATGATGGTGGTGATGACGATTTTGGTGGCAATGGTGACTCTAAAATTTTCCTTCATGTCGGTCATCACATCTTAATACGGTGGCATTCAAAGTGGAATTTGAAGAAATATTATATCTATCTACATAAGTGTCAGAGAATCTGGAGTCATTCTGTAAGTCTAAAGCCATTGCTAAACTTTATGTAAATATATTATCTATCCACTAGAAAGTCAGCATCTCTACAAGCGATTGACTGCCGCTTTAATAATTTTCATATTGAAATCACATTTCAAATGATATATCCTTGCATGCAGTACAGAGAACAACCTAAACTCTTCCCAATTTATTTACTGTGAGGCTTCCAGTCCTTTGAGGTTTGTGGAATTGAAATCGGGATCATGTATAATATACTTTGATTACATATTGAAATTAAATCTAACTTTCATAAGATACACATATATATTTAAAAAGCTATTACCATATATGTAACTTTTCATTTTTCTGATTAAAATAATTTTTTTTTTTTTTTTTTTTTTTGCTATTGGAGGTATTTTTTTTCCCCAAGCTGTAGGTCACAAAATATTTATACCTACCAAAATCAAGCCAATGTGATTTTAAATTCGGTTTGCCACCTAAGATATTGCTTATTTTTCTTTTTTTCTATCTCTAAGTTTTGCTCATTTTGATAATGGGGAATGTATCACAAGCAGTGCATTGATTCTTATTAGGTCAGTCCTCCTTTTACACTTGAATGGGCCACGCACTTTGGAGCATTTACTGTGATTTAGCTTGGATAAAATATTGATTGAAATGCTATTAGCTAACTGGACCTGAGATTACATATCAAAACTCTAGTCGCTTCACATCAATTTTCCTTAAAAATGGAAAGCAAAAAGCTGAAAAGATTTTAAACTAATGGTGTCCTCTGATTTACCTGAAATCAGAATATCTCAGTGGCCGGCAAAATCATGTTGGTTTCAGAGTGATGGGTTATAGGCCACTACTGAGCATCAGTGTAATTAGTTTATGTGCCTGCTCTGAGTTCAGCAATCTGCCCAAGGGATTCAAATCTTGTGAAACACAGGACTCTCATTTCAGGAAATGTGAATTTTATTCATAACTGAGCAGTTACTTTAGCAAATCAAATATGCAGGGGTGGTAAAAATCATTAAGATTCTGAGATACTTGTTCTGGAAGGTTAATGCCTACCAGCCAAAGAAGACCAGGGACCAAGTATAGTCAAAGTGTCTTGGTTATCTAGTGCTGCTATAACAGAAATGCCACAAGTGGATGGCTTTAACAAAGAGAAATTTATTCTCTTACTGTCTCGAAGGCTAGAAGTCTGAATTCAGGGTGCCAGATCCAGGGGAAGGCTTTCTCTCTCTGTCGGCTCTTGGAGAAGATCCTTGTCATCAATCCTCCCCTGGTCTAGAAGCTTCTCAGCGCAGGGACCCTGGATCCAAAGGATGTTCTCTGCTCCTGGCTCTTCTTGCTTGGTGGCATGAGGTCTCTCTCTTCTCTGCTCGCTTCTCTCTTTTATCTCAAAAGAGATTGACTCAAGATACAACCTATTCCTGTAGCTTGTGTCCTGCCTCATTAACATAACTGTCCTTAATCCTGCCTCGTTAATATCATAGAGGTTAGGATTTACAACACATAGCATAATTGCATTAGATCACAAAATGGAGGACAACCACACAATACTGGAAATCATGGTCTAGCCAAGTTGACACATATTTTTGGGGGACACAATTCAATCCATAGCACAAAGTTAGATTTACTAGCTTCCTACAAAAAAAGGAGAATGTACACCAGATGAACTATGGGGAATCATAGAAGATGAAGTTTCAAGGGGCTTATTATGGAGTTCGGCTTGTGCAATGCTGAAGGAAATTAAGGTTTGTTATATATTGGGTCCTCTCAGAAAATGGAGGGCAATTCGATGATTGGATATCTTAGTAAGTGTTATCTAGTAAATGAGAGGAACAAAGTGGGGATAGACTTATCATTGGTCAAGAAATAATAGTCACATTAGACAGAAAATGGAGATATTTAATTGTTTTTAGTTTTGCAGAATGTCCTTGTCTCTGTCTTTTTTCTACCAGTCATGGAGTGGCTTAATCTGACAGTTGTTGATAATCTTTGAAAACTTTTTATGTTTAATTGTCAATCCTATGACCTTGCTAATAACTGCCAATTAATTAATGGTCATTTGAAAGATTTCCATAATGATTTTCTTATCTCAAGGGCAATTATAATGTTCTCTGAACAAAAATATAGTAGAACATTGAATGACCTTGAGAAAGTGTCAATACAAACATGAAATAAGTCAAAATGGTGTTTCATTCATCACATGTATTGAGTGTATGCGGAAGGTGCTGGGAATGTAAAAATGAATTTGCACGCACAAAAATATATAGACACTATGCTCTAGAGGCTGAGAAGAGTGCTTTGTGTAGATTGATTGTCACTCACAGTTGATTGTCGCAATCCTCCTGTAAGGAAGGTTCTGTGTCCTCTACGAACTGATTCTTTATAAACTCAGTTGGTCCTATTGATTCTCTTTTTATTCATCTTACTGATTCCCCAGAGCAGATATTTTAAATGTTTTGTCCTTCTCACATTTCAAACACAACACCTGCCATTTTTGTTCAGGAATCGGCTGCCTCCTCCTTTATAACGACGGGGGTAACACATTTGATCCAATCTTACTCAAATGTTTCCTCTTCACTGCAAATATCCATTTCTTCCTTCTCCTTCTCTTCCTATCCTCCTGTTTTTTATTAAGTAGTGACCTTCTCTTTTGTCAGTACTAACTCTTCCTTCTATGTTCTAGATTGCATCTGTCTTGCCCTTGTAAGGGTGTTATGCCATTAATAACCCTCTCTCTCACATGTACTTTCTTCAGTATATACTTACCCATTGGTAGCTTTTCCTCTGCCCAATGAAATGTTTAGATCTTTTCTATCTTGTTTCCCAGGATGCTGGTCTTAGGGTGCTTTGCTTTCTCCATTCTCTTCTTCAGTAAAATTTTCTTGTTCCTCAGCTTTAACTGTCATATGTATGACTCTCAAATCTATATTGTTAAACGTATCTTCTCCTTTGATTTCTAAGTGAGAAAAACAAGGTAAACGGAAGAAGAGTAAGATGAAGTTAGCATCAACTCATTGTCGTCAAGTCAATTCTGACTCATAGTGACTTTATAGGACAGACTAGAACTGCCTCATAGGGTTTCCAAGGCTGTAATCTTTACACAAGCAGACTACCATGTCTTTCTCCTGTGGAGCGACTGGTGGGTTTGAACTGCTAACCTTTTGGTTAGCAGCTGAGTGCTTAACGACTGCACCACCAGGGCTCCTTGAAGTTAGCATGAAGACTAATAAAATAATGCCATTAAAACTTAACAGAGTCAGGCAGCAATAAATTACTCAATTCACTGTGTTCATTAGGTAAGAAACCAAGCCATCATCAGTGATTATCTAACTACATCCTAGGTGTCCCTCATCTACTCCCACTACTCTTGGGTGACCCATTAGAAGTTTAAACTTATAGTCACAACTTCAGTCCCATAATCTTTCCTCTTAATCCGGTTTCTTTTGTACAATTCACTAAGATTCAAGCAAACCTATATAAATAAAATTTCTCTAAGCCAAGTTTTGAAAGTTATATGTAGCTGTGAGTTTAGTATTGTTACGGTCCTTGACAGTGACTTGGAGTATATCTGTTATTTTTGTGTTATATCCATATGTTCTAACATTCAGCTAAGGTTTGAGCAGGATAGACAATCTCTATAAATTGACAAGTCATTTTTCTTCCAGCCAGATACCTCAGAGACATTTTGACTCATTCTACCCCACATGCAATCATCCTTTTTTTCATGTAGATTCTACTTCCACAGTGTATTTTGAGTCTGTTCTATCCATTTCATTCTGTTACCCCTGGTCCTGCATGGGTCTTTGATACCTTTTAATATTATTGCAGTATTCTCCTGGTGACAACACCTGGCCCTTCCTTTTCTTATTCAGCCTTCACACAACTGCATAAATTTTTAGGTTAAGCTTTTTTTTTTTTTTTTTTTTAATCTTATCGGTAAGGATATGGTCTTAATATCACAAAAATAAGACTTAACTTAGTAGACTATCCCTGCCATCTGATAAATGCCAAAAAGTACAGATCGTATTTCTTAATCTAAAGCTGTCTTTTCTAATAGCAACCCTTGAAATTGTAACTAGTATATACCAGAAATGCTACACTACTCGAAGCTATGGGTGGTTTACAGAGGTTTTCTACAATGAGGTGAACGTTAAGATACAGAAAAGTATGTGTATTGGCAGGGCCGCGTGAATGGGTTCTTTTGAATTCTTGTTAGTTTCTTCAATTTAAGGATATCCATTCAATGCCAAGTTCAGCTGATTATTAAAACATATGGCCCTATATGTAACCAGCAACAAAGAAAGCTACATTCCAAATACTTGTCAAGAAGTATAGCAATTCCAAAGTCACTGCCACTCATATCTTTCAGAAGCGTGGCTAAGAGAAATCATATTTTCCAGAGGAATAGTTGGACATTATGAAATTTATCCATTCTCCTTGGCTCTTCTAAATTATATCCCTGGGTTAAGCTGGGAAATCTGTCTTACCTGGATGACTGATTCTCACTGGCCTCCTGAAAAATAGCTTTTCCCCAAGTATGCATTGGCAAAATGCCATTCACCTGTGTTTGAAGGACACTGTAATAAATAGCCCTTGGAAACTGGCTTTGCTTACTTAAGTCTGTGGTTCGTTGGACTACGCAGTGTCTGCTCCATTCAAACCCACGGGAAAAATTTCTCTCTGGCCTCCATATTGGAAATAGTTCTTCTGTACATTGGGTTTATTTTCTTATGCACTGGATACAGTGAACTGGATAATACATTGCTGCCTAACTTTGATAAGGTTTTAATGGCGTTTATTTTATTAGCCTCCATGCTGTCTTCATCTTACTTTTCTTCCCTTTGCCTCATTTTCTACACTTACTTAATGCTACTATATTTATACAACTTTGAAAGCTGCCTTAAATTCGTTTGGGGAACAAGTCAGGCTATAGTTAAATTAATAAAATTCTGTAAATAGAGACTCGTAATATATTATTTTCCCAGTTAAGAGTCACAACTCACAGGCTGCAAGAATGAAATCAGCCTTATGTTCAAGACCTGCCACAATATAATCCCCACGCTATCTTTCCAATTGTTTTTCTTACTAACCTCCTGCATAAACATATACTTTCACTGGTCATAGTTACTTGTAGGAAGTGTGTCATCAGCACTTCCTCTTTCTTGCCTTTCATGCCAAACCTCTACCTGGAATTACTTCCCTGCCCCGCCTGCGGTCTCCACTAGTCAAATTTTATCCGTCTCTACAGATCTATTTCTTCCATGAGTCTCTTTCTGATTTTCACAGCCAGATGTGATTTCATTTTATTTTGAAAACTCTGAAAGTTTTCTGTTAGCCCCTATTGTACAACACCTGATATTATAGAGACTTGTACATACCTTACTACTTGTCCGTCTACCTCAACTTACGTTGTAGGTCCCTGGAAGGTTGAAGATCAAGGATGGCATCATTTCTTTTATCCCTTGTAGTACCAAAGCTCAAATGTTTGATGAAAGTTTAAGTCTTGGAGTAAGGCCTTATCCTCAGTTAAATAGTTCAACATTGATATTTACTCCAAATAAATGTGGAGGAAAAAATGTAGAGGCAAAGCTAGACTGGTCCAATCTCTGAATTTTCTCTAAAAGACCTAAAATTTAGGCCTTCTTTTCCTCTTTCCCCTCTCCCTCCCCTCAAAATTTACTCCAGGTAACTTTCTTGCCTTGGCAAAATTAGGGTGACATCCTTCTAACTGGTCTTGGTGATTCAAGCCTTATCACGCGCCAGTCCATTCTCTCTAAGTCACCAGAGCCACGTTTCTGAAACAAACATGACCTGTTTAAAATCTTTCCACAGCCTTCGAGATACAATCCTCACTTGCTAGCCTGTGTGAGGGCCTTCATGATCTTGATGCTTACATCTCCGGACTCATCTCTTACTACTTCTACGCTCTAGGCAAAATAAAACACTTTCAGTTCCCAAGATGGGCCAAGCCTCCAGGATCTTGGCGTAAGTGGGAAAACAAGAACTATGCACACTGCCCTTGTCTAGAATGCTTTCCCCTCCACTCTTTAACTTGCTAGTGCTGGCCTACTTTGCAGGGCTTGTCTCAGTTGCTTTCTTCTCCTTGGAAGCCTCTCTCACCCTTCTGTCTTATCTTGTTGTTGTTGTTAGGCGCTATCAAGTGGGTTCCGTCTCATAGCGACCCTGTGTGCAACAGAACGAAACACTGCCTGGCCCCATACCATCCTCACAATCATTGTGATGTTTGAGCCCACTTTTGCAGTCACTGTGTTAATACATCTCATTGAGGGTCTTCCTCTTTTTTGCTGACCCTCTGCTTTACCAAGCATGATGTCCTTCTCCAGGGGCTGGTCCCTCCTGATCACATGTCCAAAGTATATGAGACAAAGTCTTGCCATTGTTGCTTCTAAGGAGCATTCTGGCTGTACTTCTTCCAAGACAGATTTGTTCATTCTTCTGGCAGTCTGTGGTATATTCAATATTCCTCGTCAACACCATAATTCAAAGAAATCAGTTCTTCTTTAATCTTCCTTATTCACTGTCCAGTTTTCACATGCATATGAGCTGATTGAAGATACCATGGCTTGGGTCAGGCACACCTTAGTCCTTAAAGTGACATTTTGCTTTTTAACACTTTCAAGAAGTCTTTTGCAGAAGATTTGCCCAATGCAATATGTTGTTTGATTTCTTCACTGCTGCTTCCATGAGTGTTGATTGTGGATCCAGTCAAATGAAATCCTTGACAGCTTCAATCTTTTCTCCGTTTATCATGATGTCGCTTGTTGGTCCAGTTGCGAGGATTTTTGTTTTCTTTATGTTGAGGTGTAATCCACACTAAAGGCTGTAGTCTTTGATTTTCCACAGAAAATGCTTCAAGTCCTCTTAGCTTTCAGCAAGCAAGATTGTGTCATCTGCATATTGCAGGTCATTAATGAGTCTTCCTCCAGTCCTGATGCAGTGTTCTTCATATAGTCCAACTTCTCAGAGTATTTGTTCAGCATACAGGTTGAGTAAGTATGATGAAAGGATACAATCGTGACATGTAGCTTTCCTGATTTTAAGCCAGGCGGTATCCCCTTGTTCTGTTGGAACGACTGCATCTTGGTCTAGGTACAGGTTTCCTCGTGAGCAGTAGTAAGTGTTCTGGAATTCCCGTTCTCTGCAGTGTTACTCGTAATTTCTTATGATCCACACAGTTGAATATCTTTGCAGTCAATAAAACACAAGTAAACATCTTTCTGGTGTTCTCTGCCTTCAGCCAAGATCCATCTGACATTAGCAATGATATCACTAATTCCACGTCTTCTTCTGAATTCGGCTTGAATTCCTGGTAGTTCCCTGTCAATGTACTGCTGCAGCCATTTTTAAATTATTTTCAGCAAAATTTTACTTGTGTGTGATGTTAATGATATTGTATGCTAATTTTTGTCTTAGAGTTCCGCTTTCTTTTTATTCCCTTCCGTCCCTGGGGTATATTCCGTCATAACATTTAGCAAACTGCATCATCGTTTTTGTTTTGTTTGTTTAGTTATTTTTTTACCTTCTAGTGTCAAGACTATAAATTCCTTTAGAGCAGAAACTACTCATATTATCTTATCCCTCCAGGAGCCACCCAGCAGTGTCTGACCCATAGTAGTTGTTTAATAAATATTTATTGATTGAAGATATGATGTCTGTATGTGAGAGCAAAGATTTGTTAGACATATTATTATTCTCATATATATGTAAATCTAAGAAGCTGGACTATATGAAGATGAATGCGGCATCAGGATTGGAGGAAGACTCATTAACCACCTGTGATATGCAGATGACACAACCTTGCTTGCTGAAAGTGAAGAGGACTTGAAGCACTTACTGATGAAGATCAAAGACTACAGCCTTCAGTATGGATTACACCTCAACATAAAGAAAACAGAAATCCTCACAATTGGACCAATAAGCAACATCATGATAAACAGAAAATATTGAAGTTGTCCAGCCATTTAGATTTCAAGTTTATTTGGAGAGCTAATTCCATATGACTCTTAAGTGTATATATAGCCCAGTTCCTAAGATCCCTTTCCTCAAGAATCTCACCAAGAGCAGAATGCTACCAGCTGGCCAATGCAAACCACGTAAGCTTCACAAGTCTTTTTCTAAAACCGATATTTTGTGTGTTAAGAAAATGAGTACTAAGGTAAATAACACAACCAGTGCATGCTTGTTAAATAAAGTGCAACAAAGTGCAGTTTTTGTGTTAATTTCTGCAATGGGTTTGCTTTATCTCCCATTCCTCGGGATAGTCTACTGTCAAGTGACTAGGCCAAATGAGGAAACTTGACACCTTAATGTCCCATCCCCTCTCAATGCCAGGCAAGCAGTACACAGTGAAGAAATAACAGAGACTTTGAAGACATGAACCTTTAAATCCTAGCTATTCCACGTACTCTCTGTGTGGCCTCTCTGGAGCTGATTTCTAATCTGTATAGACTGCTAACCAAAAGGCTGGCCACTCGAATCCACCAGCCGCTCCTTGGAAACCCTATGGGGCAGTTCTCCTCTGTCCTATAGGGTCACCATGCATCAGAATCAACTCAACGGCAATGGGTTTTGTTTTTGTTTTTTTAATAGAGATGTACTGCGAGAGTTATCCTCACTTTCCAGATTTCCAAGTTTATAACTGAACATGTTCAATTGTCTAAGCCAGTGGTTCTCTAGATGTGCTCCTAGATCAGCAGCATAAGCACCTCCTGATAACTTGTTAGAAATGCAAATTCTCAAGTCCCTACCCAAACCTATTTTTGTTGTTGTTAGGCGCTGTTGAGTCGGTTCCCACTCATAGCGACCCTATCTGTATACAGTAGGACGAAACACTGCCAGGTCTTGCACCATCCTCAAGATCGTTGCTATGCTTGAGCCCATTGCTGCAGCCACTGTGTCAATCCACCTCATTGAGGGTCTTCCTGTTTTTCGCTGACCCTTTACTTGACCAAGCATGATGCCCTTCTCTAGGGACTGATCCCTCCTCATAACACGTCCAAAGTACGTAAGACGGAGTCTCGCCATCGTTGCTTCTAAGGAGCATTCTGACTGTACTTCTTCCAAGACAGATTTGTTTGTTCTTCTGGCAGTCCATGGTATATTCAGTATTCTTTATCAACAGCTAAACCTACTGAATCCAAAACTGGAGGAGGGCCCAGAAATCTCTTCTTTCACAAGCCCTCCAGGTGATTTTGATGCACATTTAAGACTGAGAACCACTGCTGTAAGCAATCAGTCAGTCTTAGATATGTGTGTGAACGGGGGAAGGTTAAAATAAGACAATGGGAGGGAATTAAACTGATGGTGGAATAAAAGCAGAGTGTTAATTATTTGCTATTATTCAAACTCTATCCTTCCTTCCAGGTTTCTATTATATCTTGTTTTCTTTCACTATTTCTTTCCTTTTGCATTTTTTTAAAGACTAATAGAGTTTAACTTAGATGGGTTTATGACTATATTGGGTTCCTTGGGGAAAAATAGATAAATCTCTATTTGAATGTGTGCAGTACTGTCAGAATTCATGGTATAAATGAAATAGTCATGGTCTAAAATGATATATTTAGGCATTCCCAGGACAATGTAATCAAGTGAATCAGCACATTGGCAAAGTATGCATCCGCTTATGGAATGGTTAGTTACCAAGAGATACTTTTAGAACTTTAGAGACCCAAAATCAGAATTTTAGATCGCAGTCCTGCCTCTTGGACTGGATAAGAAGGAACCACAGATGTTTACAAACATAGCAGCTGTAATTTGTATGTCTGGTGAATCCTTCAGGTCTTCTTTTTACATGGTTACTTCAGGGAGGTTTGACTAATGCAAAGTTAAGCCTCTATTTTTTAAAAGTGCTTGTCTTAGTTATCTAGTGCCGCTATGACACAAATACCACAAGTGGATGGCTTTAACAAACAGAAATTTATTCTCTCACAGTCTAGGAGGCAAGAAGTCTGAATTCAGAGCGCTAGCTCCCAGGGAAGGCTTTCTGTCTCTGTCGGTTCTGGGGGAAGGTCCTTGTCATTAATCTTTCCCTGATCTAGGAGCTTCTCAGCACGGGAACCCCAGGTCCAGAGGTCATGCTTTCCTTCTGGCACTGCTTTCTTGGTGGTATGAGGTCCCCTTTCTCTTTCTGCTTGATTCTTTTATATCTCAAAACAGATTGACTCGAGATAAAACCTAATCTTGTAAATTGAGTCCTTCCTCGTTAACATAACTGCCTCTAATCCTGCCTCATTAACATCTTAGATGTAGGATTTACAACACTTAGGAAAATCACATCAGATGACAGTATTGTGGACAAGCACACAATACTGGTAATCGTGTCCTAGCCAAGTTGACACCCATTTTGGGGGGACACAATTCAATCCATAACAGGGCTACGACCCATACGATACATATATTGAAGCAATCACACCATGTCAACAAGTCTCTGCCTCCCTCATACATCCCTTTAAGCCTCCAATAATTAGGACAGTAACTGTATTGGTCCTTTTTATTTTCCACTGATGTCAATACCAGCTAAAAGGATTACACTGTACTTGGATATTAAGGCTCTTTTCCTAACTGGCAGAATCTAATCCTGATTATTCACTGTTTGTATTGCTAAAATGTATAACACTAGAAACGAAGCTTTCAACTGAATCCCCAATTTCACACCCAGGTTGACCTTCATTGTCTACAAATTCTCTGTGTCTCATTGCTAATAAGGACAGTTGTACTTTTTGTCTTTTTTTTTTTTTTTTTTTTGTCAATGCCTGCAGAAAGAATTCTGTGTAGAATTGGGAAGGAATTCTACTGTGTACATACTTATTTCTCTCCCGTGCCCTTCACAATTGCTTTTAGTTCCTTTGGGGATTTTTTATTTTTTTTTTTTCTGTTTTACTTCCCTGTTCTTTATGCAAAATACAATCGCAGAGAGGAATGATAGAAATTCAGAGTACTCAACACAAATTTGTCACTTAAACTTTGTTAATCTTTCAGTCATTTGTATAAAATATAGATTTCTTTGTGGGAGATACTTAAGCACCATTTCCTAAACAATTCCCTAGGGTAGAAAATCTCAAATTTTGTAGCATATTAGAATCACTAGGGGAGCTTTAAATATCCCAATACCCAGACCACACTTCAGACCAATTAAATCAGAATATCTTCAGGTGAGGCAAGGCATCAGTATTTTGGTAAAGCTTCCCAGGTAATTTCTAGTGTGGAGCCCAGTTCAAAAGCCAAGGTCCTACCAAATGCACCTCATATCTCATGAGATGTTAATGAGATACTTAAAAATGAAAGCTCTGTGATCCTCTATTTCTAGTTTGGGAAATGCACCAAACTGTATATGTCTCCATAGAGATTCACAGTAAACATATGCATATTAAAGACTTTGAGTAGTTCTGTAGGAAGGGAAAAAGTGATTACAGTAATCCCCTCTTATCCACAGGGAGATATATCTGTTCCAAGACCCCCAGTGAGTGCCTGAAACTGTGGCTAGTACCAACCCTATATATACTATGTTTTTTCCTGCATATCACATACCTGTGATAAAGTTTAATTTATCAATTAGGCAAAGTAAGAGATTAACAACAATAATAATAAAATAATAATAATATAATATAAATAATAATATAATAAAACAATTATAATAAAGGTTATATGAATACGGTCTCTCTCAAAATACTAAGTGAAGAACTTTCACCTTTTCACTTAAAGGAAGCACTGTATGGCTTCTCTTTGGCATATCTGAATTGCCAGCATCACTATGCTTGTGTTTTGGGGCCATTATTAAGTAGAATAAGGGTTACTTGAACACAAGCACTGCGATAGTGTGACAGTCGATGTGATTTCCCAAGACAGCTACTAAGTCACTAGCAGGCGGGTAGCATATACAGCATGTATACACTAGACAAAGGGATGATTCACTTCCCAGGTGGGATGGAATGACATAGCAAGAGAGCAGGACAGTGCCAGATTTCATCACACTACTCAAAATGGCACACAATTTAAAGCTTACAAATTGTTTATTTTCTGGAATTTTCTGTTTAATATTTTCCAACCAAAGTTGACCGCAGGTAACTGAAACTGTGGAAAATGAAACCATGGATGAGGAGGGACTACTGTATAAAGAAAGAAGGAGGAGAGAGAAGGAACTCTCACCTCCAAGAAAAACAATACCTGCCTAGCTTTGGCTTATTCCATCATTTTTCAAATTTATTTACTGTCTTAGTCATCTAGTGCTGCTGTAACAGAAATACCACAAGTGAATGGCTTTAACAAAGAGAAATTTATTCTCTCACAGTCTAGTAGGCTATAAGTCCAAATTCAGAGCATCAGCTCCAGGGGAATGCTTTCTCTGTCAGCTCTGGAACAAGGTCTGTGTCATGAATCTTCCCTTGGTCTGGGACCATCTCAGCACAGGAACCTCAGATCCAAAGGACGTGCTCTGCCCCCAGTGCTGCTTTCTTGGTGATATGAGGTCCCCTTGTCTCTCTGCTGGTTTCTCTCTTTCATATCTCAAAAGAGATTGGCTTAAGACACTATCTAATCTTGTAGACCTTGTCAATATAACTGCCACTAATCCATCTTATTACATCATAGTGATAGAATATACAACACACAGGAAAATCACATCAGATGACAAAAGGTAGACAATTGTACAATACTGGGAATCATGACCTAGCCAAGTTGACAGATATTTTTGAGGGACACAATTTAATCCATGACATTTACTCAGAGATGTCTTTCTAGATTTGAGACCTGTAAAAAATCCCTTGGGACACTCCTTCTGAAGAATATAATTTGGAAAATAATTTGATTAGAAGCAATCCACAGCCAAATTTTTATTGCAATGCATATGAAAAACCCGGCTATGTCTAGATTTAGCTACACTGTCACATGGCATTTGATACCTAAGATAGCTTTCAAGTTTACCATAAGCCTTGAGAAATTATGCAAAGTGTAGATAGAAATAGGGTGTTTGGATCACAGGCACTGTCCAAGAATAAGAACATGTACTCCACTAAAGTAAAAGCAAAGAGATTTATTGAAGGCTCAACACAGTTCAAACCGAGGACATGCCAGATCTCACAAAGTGAAAACTAGCGCTCCAAGCTGGTGAGGTTACAATGACCTATTTATATGCTCAAATCAGGAACTAACAATGCAAAATTTCTAATTGGTGTTAAATGATTTAGGGAAGTGAGAGGTGGGGCAACTTGAAGTGGGGGCTTGAGAGGGATTGGTGCAAAGTGTATATGTGTGCTTCTTAGATTGATTACCTTAGATAATTGTAGAAGTTCATGACTAAAAAGGGGCTTACAAGGGGTTCACAAGATAATTAC
Organism: Dugong dugon; assembly: GCA_030035585.1. Taxonomy (NCBI): domain Eukaryota; kingdom Metazoa; phylum Chordata; class Mammalia; order Sirenia; family Dugongidae; genus Dugong; species Dugong dugon. The sequence goes on along the minus strand of CM057480.1, from coordinate 9,537,552 downwards.
AGGATGTTATTTTCTCAGAACATTCTGGTAAGATAGCATCTTTAGCAAACATTTTCTGAGAGTTGCTTGCGAAGGAAATTTCTGATAAGAGGCTTGCATCAAGACCCTCCCTTCAGAAAGTGTTTCTATATCCTTGGCTTAACCACAGAGAAAAACATTTCCTTAGTTACAGAATTAAGTCTGAACAAAGGTCAGTGGCTGTTAAAGAAACAAGTGAGCCTGAGGCTGGGTGCCTCAATTTTGGTGCTGTCACACAGCACTGTATAAGATTTAGTTTATTTTCCCAAAATTAGCAGAACAAAAGAGTTCCAATGAAATGTGTCTGGAGAAACCCAACATTTAGTAACACTGGAAAGGTATGAGAAATCCATTCAGGTGGGAAGGTAGATTGGTATCGTAGCAGAAGTGAAGTGGTATGGTAGCTTTTTGATCTAGTATTTAATAGCATGTGAAGGATCATCATAAACAAATTCGTTAGTTTGGGACTATCCAATATATCCCTCTTCTGTTGCACCCACTCTTTATATTAAATTCTCTTCTCTCAGGCTTTAAAACTTTATCTCAGAGCTTTATATTTCTCAGATCTGTCCAGTCAGCCTTAGTCTTATAGTGCCTTCTTTTCTTCATCAAAACTATCCTTGCATCCTTTTCTCAGAATTCTTACGGTTGTTTCTTGGGGGCTGATTATATGATAAAAAACTAATTTCAAAATATGTTAACGTTTATCTCCAGTGATGGAATTTGAGGCACTTTAATAGATTGTTTGCATGTTAGTCGTGAGACAGAACTGCAGGATGATGGCGGCCATTCTCCATGTGGGTTTCCTATGAGGTCTCAAAAAATTCTCCTAATTTTAGGAAGTTTTTGAGTTGCAGTAAATAGTGATGAAAATTATTTAAATAAGCAGATTGGATTTGAAAAAAACTTTCAAATGGACAGCCAACTATCAATTTCAGAGAAGGTTCTATTGGCAATTGAGTAGTATTTACAGGGTAAGAGAGGATCAAATGCTTAATAGGCATGGCTCAGAGGCCAGTGTTGTCCCTGGTCTGGTACTTTTTTGGCCAACTCTATCAGAGCTGATAATGTATAAACTCATTTTCTCTCTGGCCTAGTTTCCCCTTCCAGCTCCATGTGACTTCTGCAACCACAAGAAGCTATTATATTCTCTTTGTTGCAAGTGACAAAATACCCAGCTCAAAATAGTTTAATTTAAAAAGAGACTTACCGATTCATGTATCTGAAAAGGCCATAGGAAGAGCTGGCTCAAATGGTGTCAGTAAACATTTGTTTTCTTTATTCTTCCCTGCTGTGTCATCTTTACATTCCACAGACTCACATCTGACACACCCAGGCCCTCCCTGTCATGGTAACCGAGTATCTGTCACAGTGATGACCTCACATGCTCACACATTACACCATGCAAGGGAAGAGAAAAATCATTTTTGAAAGAATCCATAAAAGAGAGAGAATGGTTTAATTTCCCAGAAGCCCCAGCAAACATCTCTTCAAGTCTCATTGGCTCTGGTGGAGTTATTTTCACCCAAGTTTTAAACTAATCATTGTGGACAAGGGATCAGTATACAGTAACTGCAGTGGAGTCAATCCCATTCAAACGACATGGTTGGGAAAGGAAGACATAAGGATTCTCAAAGGAAGTATGGGTTACCACTGAGAAAGGAAAATGGAGACTGTGTGAGTGAGGGACAAAAGAAATACAAAAAAGTTTATTGAACCTGCCCTTCGTTATCATTCTTCATTTCCTTGTCTCTAGAATATACACCTATTTTTACTTTTGATTAATTTTTACTTTTGACCTCTCATTTTATCAATATCCTTTAGATGAGACATCTAGACATTTTTAAGGAAATTCAGTTTCATATATATACTTTAAGCAAGTATGAAAAACATTCAAGAAGAGACTGTATCATATGAGTCACTATATGCTCATAGCATCTTAAACATAATTCGCTCTCAATAGATGTTTTTAAATGATATATAGGAAACACAAGTCCATTGGACAATAGAAAGTGAAAAATACGACCAAAACTCTAGAAAAATCTATGGTTAACGTTCTTGGAAGATAGTGTCCACAGTAGCCTGGGAGTTAGTGAAGGAGTGTTCCCAGGCCAAAATAGAAACTAAAGGTATCTAGGATAATGAGCTAGATGAGACTGAACTGAGCCAAGGAAAGTCAGGGCATGAGCATTAAGAGTAATGCTGATAATGTGTATATATGTATATATATAGTTCTCCTCCTCTCTGTTGCTGACTCTGGCTGCCTCACTTCTTCTGTGCCCCCACCCAAATAAGTGCACTCTTGGTGCACTTATTTGTATTTTAAATCCATTAGTTTTATGTATTTATGTAGCTGTTTCTTACATGCTACTCTAAATGATTAAACTCTTTACTTCCTCCTTCCGATGGATGGGAAATATTAAGATTTGAGGCTACCTTTCAGCCCTTTTGAGTTGATTGTATCAAATTTTACTTTCTTGGTTTAAAATTTATCCCAAATGTCCCTGGATCCCCCAGTCTTTTGAAGCCGGTTAAGATTAACTGGAAGCCCCAATTCCATATCCTTTCATAGTCTGAAGCTTCTGGCAATATTTATGTGCATTTTTTGAGGACATTATGGTCACTTCTGTCAGCTCTTCCCATTTTTTTGTCTTTCTAACCATCTCTTCTTGTAGGTTTAGTGTCTGTCACCCTTGCCTTTAAGGCCCTACTGGCCACCCGCAAGTGTCTTATCTATGTTATTTCCAAGAGAAGATAAATCAGCATTTCCTGCCTAAGCTGAATTCTGATCATGCTAAACTACTAAGTTAATAAATTGTTCACCTTATAATAATAAAAATAAAACCAATAATAATAATACTCCCCATCTATTAGGTTTTTAGTATGAACCTCGCCCTACGCTAAGAGCTTTGTATGCATTCTTGCTTTAATGTTTCTCAAAACTCCTTTAAAGTATGAATGTTTGACTCCATTTTACAGCAAGAAAACTGAGATTTAGACATACAAACCAAGGGGTGTCTTAACCATAACTGTGCTGTTGTTGTTACGTGCTATCATGTCGGTTCTGACCCACAGGACCCCATATGCAACAGAGCAAAACACTGCCCAGTCCTGCACCATCTTCACAATTGTTGCTATGTTTGAACCCACTGTTGTAGCCACTGTGTCAATCCACTTTGTTAAGGGTCTTCTTTTTCCCTGACCCTCTACTTCACCAAGCGTGATGTCCTTCTCCAGGGGCTAGTCTCTCCTGATAAAGTGTCCAAAGTTATGTAAGACGAAGTATTGCCATCCTTGCTCCTGAGGAATATTCTGGCTGTACTTCTTCCAAGACAGATAAGTTCATTCGTCTGGTGGTCCATGGTATAGTCAATATTCTTCACCAACACTGTAATTCAAAGGCATCAATTCTTTGTTCTTCCTTGTTCATTGTCCAGCTTTCGTATGCATATGAGGCAACAGAAAACACCATGGCTTGGGTCAGATGCATGTTAGTCCTCAAGTCCTTCATGTACAACCGTCATTGTACACAACTCAAAATGACGTATTTCCCTAGAGTTTCATCGGCTGTTGTTTTTTTTTTTTAATTCTAGGGATACTTTAACTTTATTTTGCACTGCCTTGAAAATCTTAAATGGAAAACTAATTCTAAGCCCCTATTGTTAAATAAGCAATGTCTGTGTAATCTTTTCCTTCTTCATATGGGTTTCCTAAGAAGTCTTACACCAATATTAACCTTATACCAATGCTTAAATTGTTACAGTACATATCACCAGTTGCCCCCAAAAATGGAGTTCCATTTTTTAGCCTTTTTTTCCCCCAGAATACATGGGTTTTTATCAGAAATGTAATAATCTTCATCATTAATCTGCTTTAATTTTGAGTGTGGTGTTATTTTTTAAGCGCTCCTCAAACTAATATGGTAGACTCTGAGAGTCAACCCCAAATTAGTTTTTTGTTAAGCAACTAAATACTTGAAAATAAAAGAAACAGAATGATTTCATAAGGTTATTTCCTATGTGTTAAATTAGAAGCAGCAAAAATACCATGTTACTGTGTCAGTATTCCCAAAGGCATAATAATTAATATGCTCAGGAAAACAATAACAACAACAAAAAGCAGGATCAGAGGAGAACAAGCTCAGCCATGCTGCTAGATTATTCTGTGGTAGAAGGTTTGGCTACCTTCCAGTGAAGCTTCTCTGATCAATACCAGCAATAAGAAGAGTTAATGTTAGGTATCCCTCCTCCCTGCCCATTAAGGAATTGTGAAAGCACTAGTGAGTCAAGAATATTAATACCTAAGTTGGTTTCATACTGGCAGTTTTCAAGATTTATGCATTGGAATTCATTCTGCAATTCAGCAGAGAAAACATCTGCTTCGATTTAGATTAAACTTGAATTCAAATGTGTCTTTCTTTCAGCCCTCAGGAGTGAAAGGCCCCTAGGAATGAGGAGGTGGGAAAGAAGAAGAAAGAATATTTACAGACTAAATAAGTAGTAGTTTTAGCTTTACCTATAGATATTTACATATCAGGCTTTTGAAAACCATCTGAAGTCTTACCTGGCCTGGGTGGAACCTGGGGACAATTAAAAGCCAATAGGCCTCTTGCCTTGTCTCCTGCATCATCATCCTAAGTCAGTCCTGCTGGGGCTTTTACTTTTATTCAGTCTTTCTGCTCAAGGCAGTCTGTATTCCTGGCCCAACGGATCATCAATGTACCGTTGACCTCACTCCTCGTCTTTTCCTCTGTGGCCTCTGAAAACACTTTTAAACCCGAAGATAAATTGCCCTACGTTCTCATGCTCTGTGCAGAAAGTTCTCTCTTCCTCCTGTCTTACTTGAAATCTAGTTTTTCTGGAGAACATATCTTCCCCAACCACTTGAGCTTCACTTTCTTCTGTGACCAGTGGAGCTGGAAGGAGGTGTTAGCAGTCTTTTAGATCACCATTGCCTTTTCTAGACTTTGTGCAGATTCTTTCCTCTTTAATTGATTCTGGTAATCAGCCTCACCTTCTTCTCTCAAAGGAAAAGGTGAGTCTCCTGTGTGAGGTTTCCTTCTGTATCCTGGCCCAATACTCATTTGCTCCCGCCTCCTCAGGTATCTCATTCCAAACCTACATTATTTCATTACCGTTGATCCCAGCCTCAGCCTCACCTTCAGAATGCTTCTCAACAAGTACTCCACAGCTTCTACCAATGCGTTTGTCATCCCTGTGTAGATGATACTGTTTTCATATGATGGAAGACCTTATTTCTACTTTTGGCATCCTGCTTCTTTTTGTTTATGACATAGTTTTGTTGTTGTTGTTTTTAATTTTAATTGACTTGTGGTTGGATTAAGTTTCTTTTCAAATACATGTAGAATATGGGGCAACATTTTTTCCTGGTTATGAGTTCCTTTTCTCTTAATTTTAATTCTGTTTACTTCATTCCTGCTTTTAACTGTACAAAAGAAGAAGAAGACTGCTTTGTTCGCTTCTTCTTTCTGAGTTTCTGTTGTTATCCATGCAAAGTCTAATGGCTTTCCACTCACATACCAAATTCCTGCTTAATGCAGTTGAGATGTTACCACCAAGGCCTAAAGTGGTCCTTGCATTTTGAATTCCTAAATGAAGCTGCTTACAACCTTTTCATACTAACCTCAGGTTTCCAACACTTGAAGGGCCTAATCGAGAGTCTCAGCAAATGTCAGGCATTTTTACCAAAGAATTTTGGTGAGTCTTAGGAAATGCTCATCTCTTACCTTCCTAATAATTCTCATAAGCTTTCTTTTATGCCATAATTGTGTTTCTAAACTAGTACCAAGCACACTATAGTCATATTTTGTCCACTAATTTACTTATGGCATAGGCATCAAGATGAAAACAAAGGATTAGGATTTTTGTGTTCTTTCCAGAACCACTAACTATATAGCTCCTGTGACCTGGAATTTTTCATCCAGAGTGTTAATTATTCATTCATGTTTTTATTTGTTCATTCATTCAAATGCATATTAAGTGCCACCCGTAATGAATCAGGCATGGTCCTTCAAGGAGCTTGCGTGGACGGACTGCAAAGAGCTGTAGCAGAGGTACGGATAAAGAGCCATTGGGTGTCATGGGAGAGAGTTATCACTTCCAGTGGGAAACTGAAACCAAGCTTCATGCACAAACTTGGCATTTGGATTCTGAGCTTGAGAGACAGATTTTGGAAGTGTGTTGTAGGTGGATAAAAAGAGACTTGAACACAGTGGAAACAGAAAAGGCAGGAAGTTACAAGGAGAGTCCTCTTAACTGTGAGCAATTGGATTTGGGTCCAACCCAACATGGGAGGATGATGTAAGTCACAATGATTATAAGAATTCAGTGGCAGTGGGAAGAAGTTTACCCCAGGATAACATCCTTTGGCTCTGCCTTTTTTAACAGCTGTTGTCAAATAAACCAGTCCTCCAGTCCTGTTGCAAAAAAGGGCATCTGGACTCTGGCGCCAGGGAGTCTATTTATTTCCCGTCCTCCTTTCCATCCTTTTGCTCTTGTTTCTTTACTTGGAACTCCTTGTATCTTTGGACACAATAATTTCTCATGCTTGATGGAAACGCCTCCATAATATCTTTGTATTGCCAAAGCTGTGTGTGCTCACATACATAGGGTAGTACCATTGATATCAGTGGGGTTTTTTTGTTGCTGTTGTTTTGGTTTGGTTTTTTCCCGTAAATGAGTACAGTCCTTACTGTCTCTAGGAGTATTTTGGTCAAATAGCTTTTATGTCCTATTTTTGCAGTTTCCATCTTGTAGTCTTCTTTCTATTCTCCCTCCTTATTTAGAACGTTACTCCCTCTTTGCTTCTTCTCCCCACTCCCGGCATCCTATTCACTTTCGTTTGCTCCCCACTCTTCTTGGATCAGTTTCTAATATAAATATTCTAAATACTTGAGTAGGTCAAGTTCCCTCTCTGGAAGTCTCTAGACTGAAAAACAAACACGCTAAAAAAGACAATGTTTGTTGACTCTTGCAGGGACTTAACTCTGTTTCCAAGGACATTTTAGGGGCACCCTCCACATTACCTCTTCTTGAGTTTTATTGTTTCTTCGTATCCGCTGGGATAATGGGTGTTCACCATGTGTGGGCCCAAGACCATTAAAAGGATATGTTTCATGTGGAAATGGAATTTACTATGTGTGTGGCAGTCTGGATGAGTTCCCTTTCACTTTGGCTGAAGAATCTTTACCCAGCCCAATTTAATGCTTTAGACTTTAGAACTTAAATAGAAAACAACAAAGATTCTTGGTAAATTGAGGACTTCTTAGTTTACTTGTCTATCTTCTTGATAAAGTCCCCTTAGGTCTTTCATTTACAAAATAAAGAAACAAGCCTAGTCTCCTAGAGAAAAGGATAAACGAGCCTGATGAAGCTGACGGCATTAGTTGTTGGACTGTGTGTTCATATAATTTTCTGAAAGAACAATCCAGATATTGATCATCCAGGTCATTTGTTAAAGTGATTTCTTCTTGATGCTTTCAAATTTAGAGAGCAATTCAAATGAATGTTGGTTTGACCTCAATATTTCTCTCATTTGAAGAGATCAACACTTTACAGAAAATTTTTATTCTTTACCATTGATAAACCATACTAATTTAGCAAAAACAATAGAGGATGTTAAGAAATGCCAAGGAGTCTAAAAGCAGACAGGAAATTAAAGCTGAAAATGGGAAGACTAACAGAAGAAAGTAGTAATAATAGGAAAGGTCAACTTAGAAGAATTTGATTAACTACTCTGTTTCTGGGTACTTTGGTGAATGTAAGATTGACAATAATGAGTAATACATAAAATTAAACAACTTTCCATTTGTAAGATCAGAAAGGGGAAATGCAGGACACCCATTAGGTTAGGCACAAAACCAGTTTCTTCTGGGCCTTTTGGGTCCTGTTGCACAATCCACGCTTTAATACTATATTATATGCTTACTGGAGAGTCCCTGGGTGATACAAACAGTTTGCACTCAACTCCTAACCTAAAGGTTGGCAGTCTGAACCCACCCAGCAGCACGGTGGCAGAAATGCCTGGCGATCTAGTTCTGTAAAGAGCAGCTCTACTCTATAATACATAGGGTCGCCATGAGTCAGAATCAACTCAACGGAACAGTTTTGTTCTTGTTTTGTTTTTAATGAAAACATACACAGCAGATCATAACCCATTAAGCAATTTCTGCACATATAATTCACTGATATTGGTTACCTTCTTCATTTTGTTGCACCATTCTTGCTATCTGTCCCCTCGTATTTCACCACTTTGACTTAGACTCACTGCCCCATAAACTACTCATTTATGCTTTGGAGTTACTATTGTCAGTTTGATCTGATATAGATAATTCTTTAAAAGAGCGCAGTGCTCAGGATGAACGTTCTTTAGCTTAAGTGTTTAGTTTGATGATGACGTCAGGGGTTAGTTTCAGTTCAAGGTTCAAAAATTTCTCAGGGCAAGAGATTTGGAGGTTCCTTCAGCTTCAGTGGATACAGTGAGTCTGGATTCTTTAAGAATTTTATATTCTGTTTCACCTTTTCCCCCCTTTTGATCAAGAATCATCTACTGAGTCCTTGATCAAAACATTCAGTAATGGTAGCCAGGCACCCTCCACTTCTGCTCTCATGGCAAAGGAGACAGTAGTTCATGAGGGCAACTGTACCTGCAATCAAGTTTCTTCTCTCAGTGGTAGCAGGTTTTGATATGCTTACTTAACACAATACTTGGGACATAGTAGGGGCTCAGTAAATTTTTATTGCATGTTTCAACAAAAAAGCACCTTAGCTTTGCAGTGTCTTGAGCTCCTGACTTCTGGTCATCTTTTCCTCTAGTTTATCCTAGAATTTGCCATTCCTAGTCACAGCACCAACTCCAACTCTGAATTTCAAATGTCCTAGTCGATTTCAAACTTGCCACTCTCTGACCACCATCTCATTCCTTTCCAGTACTTCTTCTATGACCCTTATTGCAAGAATTCTTTGGGCATTAAGCCTTCCTACTATTGTCTACCACTTTTTCTCTGTCGGTTTTCCCATTCATGTCCTCACGGCTGTGCCTGGCTTAGATTCCATAGTAGAACATTATAATCACTTGCTTTCATATGCCCTCACCTCCCTTGGTCCACTCTTCCTTCATAGTACTGTTCTGGTAAAACTTCCATCCTGCTTGTATCTATTTCTCAGTCTGCTCTGTTCTTTTGAATACCTGAATGGGGCTTCAGTAAAACATGCCATCAGGCTGATGGGTTTCACATTAATTCTGTGAACACACAACTTATACAGGCCCTCAGCACTACCTAGAAATCTTACTCCATAACCCTGGCCCATTCACTCTCCCACTCTCCATGACAACCATTTCATACGTTTTCTCAGACTCCCAGCCCCCTAGTCACTTTCACCTTGCATCCAAAAACCAAGCCCACTACCATCAAGTCGATTCTGACTCATAGGGACCCCATAGGGTTTCCAAGACTATAAATCTCTATGGAAGCAGACTGCCACCTGTTTCTCCCACAGAGCCACTGGTGGTTTCAAACCACCAGCCTTTCAGTTAGCAGTCGATCGCTTTAACCGCTGGGCCATCAGGGCTCCTTTCACCTTGCATACTACCTCCAATATAGAAACAATGAGAAGGTAACTTAGGTATCTTACCAAACCATCCAGCCTTCCTGCATCTGAATCCATACAGTCTGTCTTCCCGCCTGTTTGAATGGATAAACTGTCCTTGATCTCACCTTAAGATCAACACTTCCTTTTTTCTGTCTTTTTTTTTTTTTTGGTAAGCTCTTTTATTGAAATATAACATATGTATGTACAGAAAAGGCCACAATTCATGAGCGTACAGCTCAATAAATTTTACAAAGTGTAAATACTCATGTATCCACCACCTAGATCAAGATACAGAATGATCCTGTCATCACAGAAGCCTCCTTTTTGTTCCTTTCCTTTCCATTATCACCACAGAAGGACCTGCAATCCTGACTTCTAACAGCATAGACTTATTTTGCATGTTTCTGAAGTTCATGTAAATGGGATCATACAGTATGAAGTCTTTTATATCTACCTTCTTTAATTCAACATTGTGTCTATGAGATTCAGCCATATTTGTAGAACATTTTGTTTTTAAATTATTTTATGTTATTATACAATATAAATATATTATAATTTATTCATTCTACTGTTGATGGACATTTAGGTTAATTCCTGCTTGGGACCATTATAAATAATGCTACTCCTAAATATTTTTGTACATATGTTTTGTTGTACATATGTAAGAATTTCTGTTGTGTACGTACCTAGGAGTGGAATTGCTTGGTCATAGGTTCTGCAATGTTCTGCTTCATTGGCACTGCCAAACAGTTATACAGAGTAGATGTACCAGTTTAAACTTCCACTAACAGTATATGAGAGTACCTGTTGTCCACATACTCACCAACACTTGGTGTTGCCAGTCATTTTCATTTTTGCCAGCCCGATGGAGTGGAGTGTTATAATACTTTTAACTTACATTTCCCTGATGACCAACCAGTGAGACTGATCATCTTTTCATATGCTTGTTGGCCATTTAGACATTTAGATATCCTCTTTCCAGACATCTCTGTTCAACCCCGTTTATGTGTGTGTTTATATATGTGTATGTGTGTATATGTGTATTTTATATATATATACGTATATGAATTTTTGTTTTCTTAATTGAAATTTTTATTAATAGATTCACATGCAGTTGTAAGGCATAACACAGAGAGATTCCTTGAACACATGGCCAAGTTTCCCCTAATAGTAACATTTTTCAAAACTGTAGTGTAATATCATAACCAGGATATTGACATTGATACAATCCACAGATCTTATACAGGTTTCCCCAGTTTTCCTTGTATTCATTCGTGTGTGTATATTCCGCATTCTATACAATTTCATTGCATATCTAGGTTCTTTGACTCAGCCCCACAGTTAAGTTACCGCACAGTATCAACACTACAAGTAACCCTTCCGTTGTCTTTTTATGACCATACCTCCCTCCCTCTCACTCTCTCTCCTCCATTCCTAACCCCTGGCAACCACTAGTCTGTCCTGCATGTCTGAAAGTTTCGTCGTATCAAAAATGTTATACAAATGGAGTCAGACAGTATGTAATCTTTTGTGACTGGATTTTGTTGTTGTTGTTCAGCATAATTCCCTGGAGATGCATCCAAGCTGTGCATCTATCAATAGTGCATTTGAACCCACTAAATTTTTTTTTCTTTTTCTTACTGATTTGTGGAAGTTTTTGAAAATACGTATTCTGTATACAAGATTTTTTCCCTGATGTGTGTATTTATTGTAAATATCTTCCCTTAGTCATTTGATAGTTAGATGTTCTTAGTTTTAATGGAATCTAATTTGTCAATCTTTTATTTTATAGTTCTTTTTGAGTCAAGTTTGAGAAATATTTGCTTTCTCTAAGATTATAAAGCCATTCTTCTGTTTTCTTCTAAAATCTATATTATTATACTTTTATATTATCAAAAGTGATCTGTCTTAAATTAATGTGGTGTATGTTTTGAGGTAAGGAGCACTTGTGGTGCAGGGGTTAAGCTTGGCTGCTAACCGAAAGGTCAGCGGTTTGAACCCACAAGCTACTTCACAGGAGGAAGATGTAGCAATCTGCTTCCATAAAGACTACAGTGTTGGAAACCCTATGGGGAAGTTCTGTTCTGTCCTAAAGGTTTGCTATAAGTTGGAAACGATTCAATGGCAACAGGTTGTTTTTGTTTTTGTTTTTGTTTTATGGTGTGAGGTAGAGGTCAGGGGTCATTTTTTCTCATAAAGTTATCCAGCTGATCCAGCATCATTTATTGAAAAGACCATTCTTTCCCACACTGAATTACAGTGGTGCCCTGGTCATCAGTCAGGTGCCTGTGTATGGATTTGTTTCTGGTCTCTCTGTTCTGCTTCTTTGGTACGCTACTTGTCTATCCTTGCAACGATACCACACTGTCTTAATTACTGTGAATTTTAGTAAGCCTTAATATCTGGTAATGTATGTCCTCCAACTTCTGTTTTTTTCTCCAAGATTGTCTTGAATATTCTAGATCCTTTACATTTCAATATATATTTTATAACGGACTTGTCAATTTCTACCAAGAAATTAGGATTGCATTGAATGTATAGATCTCTTTGAGGAGAATTAACATTTTAACAATACTGAGTCTTCTAATCTATAAATGTGGTATACCTTTCCATTTATTTAGGTCTTACTTAATTTCTCTCATCAATGCTTTCTACCTTTTAGTAAAAAGTCATTCATGTATTAGACATATTTCCAGACATTTGGGTTTTTTGATGCTATATATAGGTGGTATTTTTTCCATTTTACTTTTTAATTGTTTGTTGTTGGTATATATAAATAAAATTATTTTATTGACTTGTATTTAGCAAGCTTGCTAATTCCCTTTTTAATTCTAATAATTGGGCTTTTTTGGTATACTCTTTGGAATGTCTGTATAACAATCATTTCTTCTGTGAAGGACAGCTTCTTTCTTCCTTTCCAATCTTTGTGCCTTCATTTCTTTTTCTTATTTATTTCACTATCTAGGACCCTGAGATCAATATTTATTAGAATTGGTGATACCAGATATCTTTGTCTGATTCTAAAACTCAAAGCAAAAGTGTTCAATATTTCACAATTAAGTGTGATGTTAACTGCAGTTTTCTTATATACAGACTCCTATTCCTAATTCCCATCTATTCTTGGTGTGCTGAGACATTTTATCATACAGGTGTTGGGTTTTATCGAAGATATTCCTGAATCTTTTAAAATGATCATACCATTTTCTTCTTTATTCTGTCAATGTGATGACTTACGTTGTTTGATTTTAAACCTGCCTTGCAATTCTGAAATAAACCCCACTTGGGCATAGTTCAAATTTGAATATACAGACAGTCTCCAGGTTACGAATGAGATCTGTTCCTAACCGTGCCTTTAAGTCAGTAACAGGTGTATAGGCTTTTTATTTAGCCTTACTATAGGGTCGCTATGAGTTGGAATCAACTCAAAGGTAACAAGTTTTTTGTTGTTGTTTTGTGCAAGAAGGAATGCCGGTGGTGCAGTGTTTAAGAGCTTCAGCTGCTAACCAAAAAGTCAGCAGTTCGAATCCACCAGCCGCTCCTTGGAAACGCTTTGAGGCAGTTCTCCTCTGTCCTATAGGGTCGCTATGAGTCAGAATCAATTCGATGACAATAAGTTTGGTTGTTTTTGTTTTTTGTTTTTTGTTTTTTTGGTTTTAGTGCAAGAACAGGCTCAAAGCCATTTCAGTGATTTGAAAGCTGTACGTGCAGGAAGTGAAGGTGATTTTGGTGAAGAATTCGTTGCGAATAGGGGTTGGTTCAGTCCTGTCAACGTTTCAACGTGAGGGAAATTTACATAACATTAAAGGGCAAGTATGAGTTGTTTGTGTAAGTCAGGCATTCCTAACCCAAGAACTGCCTGTAGTTTAATAATATATCACTGGGTTTTAGTGACTGAAATTTTATCTAAAAAGTTTGTCTCAGTGTTCATGAGAGATACTGGGCTATAGTTTTTTTCCTTTCTTGTAATGTCTCTGTCAAATTTTGGTATAAAGTCTATGCTAGCTTCTTAAATTGGGTTAGATGGTATTACTTTTTTATTATTCTCTGGAAGAATTTGTACAAGATTGCTATTACCTATCCCTTAAATATATGGAGAATTCATGAGTGAAGTCAACTGAGGCTGACAATTTCGTTCTGGGAAGATTTTTTTATTATGAATTCAATTTCTTTAGTACGTGTAGAAATATTTAGATTTTTCTATTTCTTCTTGCGTTAGTTTTGCTAAATGGTGTTTTTCAAGAAATTTGTCCATTTCATCTAAGTTGCCAACTCTATTGGCATAAAGTTGTTAATAATATCCTCTTACTATCTTTTCTACTCACTCATCTTTTATTCTCTGTTGATCTCAATAAGTCTTTCTTTCCCACTACTCCATGGTAAACACACTTTCATAGACACAAATGATTTCCATTCTTTGGTAATGGGCACTTAGTTCTTATCTTTTATCTGACTTCTTGTTCTTTATTTCCTGAGCGATCTTTTTGGTATACTCAATCTCTTCTCTGTCCATCTTTCTCTAGATGTCAGTTAGGAAATACCTATCACAAAAGATTTGTCATTATGGGTGGAGGGGCAGGGAATTAATAACATCTATGTAGAGTTGTTTCAAGTTCAAATTTTAAGACAGTTTCTTAATCAGGTATATTTCCATAGTATTGTATTTTCATTCTTATTGCTACAACAAACATCTGTGCACATGCTCAAACCTAATCAGCTTTGGTTCATGCCAATGCATTCATGAAAATTATTTTTTTTCTGCAAAATTGAAGGCCCTCATACCTGTCATCTGGTAGGAATGTGTTATGCAGGGGGTGAGGTTTTGTGAACTTCAAGCTAAGAACAACCTCCAAAATCCTTCCTTGTTTCTCCTTTTGCTGTTTGCCACTAGCAAATGGCCCCCTCCCGGAATGCAGTGATGGCAATCTGTATTATCCGCTTAATAGTTTAATGAATACCTCTCTGTGGGTTATATTTAGTGCTATTCTGGAGTACTGGATGGGATAACATAGATGATGAGTGCCCATTATCTAATGAGCCCACCAACTGGCCTACTCCCCTCTTTAAGTGCTTTTACTCACAGTAGGTGAATTGTATTCTACTGTCTGTATTCACTTCCGTCTACACTTCAGGGACAATTACTTCATTATTCACAACTATTTATTTTTTTCTATAACGGTACCTTGAAAAGTAAATAGTCTGCTTGATAAGTTAATTCCAACAAAAAACAGTATGAAAGCACACAGTATTACTCCTCTGAATGGGGATCCACTTCATTCTACAAAATTTCATTGGCAAAAATAGAAAGGATATAGAAAGAACTGAGCAGTAGCAGTCCAAGGAGAAGTTCAGCCTTACCATGCCCTATTGGGGGCACTCTCTCCTTTTAGGGAGAATGTCTCCACCGCTCTCCCTCTCTGTGGATGATCTCCCATCCATTGAGTGACTTGGACACTTAGAAAGCATTCTTGAAATTACACTCCAGGCAGCCATTACTAATTAGTCAAAGCATGTGAGATGATACCAGTTTGCCATCCCAGGTCCAGGCATTACTCCCAAATTCTGAGATGATAGTATTATTCAAATCCAAAAAATATGGCCTTCAAAACTCCAGAATACCTCTACCTCCGAGAACACTGTACCACTCTCTCAGTCATTCCCCCAACCCTGAGGAACCATAACTCAGGGTTTTTCCTATATCTTCAAGCTCCCTTTATTAAAAGAAACTTTGTATTAGATGATTTTGAAAGTAATTCACAGTGCATGCTGTTAGCACCATCTTCCACAATTGCTGCTTTCTTCTGCTCAACTTCTTTTCTGAGATGCATTTTTAGAACCCTTCCTGTTTCCTTCTCATGGAAGCTCCAGGCATGCTAGGACCTGGGCAACTCCCCTTTCTGCAATGAGTTAAGCAGCTTTAAGAATTTTATAGCTAGGACTGGAAGCATCAATTTAAAATCTCAATAGTATAATAAGTCAAAATGTGCCCATTTTGATATATTATTTTAGGAAATTCCAAAAATTAAAATATGGGAACTTCTTTACCACTCCCTTGCTCCACAAATAATTAAAATTAGAAGTTTCTGCATGGGAAATATGGAAAACATTTTTGTCGTGTTTTGTTTTCCTGGAGGAAGGGAGAGTAAATTCAGAACTAATAATCTGAGTTTTCTTTCTCTGTTTCCACAGAAATAATCAATGATTCGACAATAACAGAAACAGTTTATTTGTTTCAGTTTAAATAGGCAAAAACACAATTCCTCTCTAGCCTTTTTTTTCTTTTCTCTCTTTATGTAACTATATTGGTGATGCAGCGTCTAGACTTTTTGGAACAAGTGATGGAATCTGGAATTTATTTTGTGGGTGTGAAAATGGCTGCTCAGGGCTCCTGCATACTCAAATGTAAAAATCCATTGCATCCAGAATACGTAAAAATCATCAAGCTGCTTACCTCCAAACACATATCCATTATTGCTATAACTTCAAGCTGCTACCAACAGAGAAAAATCGCATGGGTTCATCCATTGTATCTTTGTTACCTCACTGTGATGTGGCTCTCATCAGCTCTAGCACTGAAATAATTAAAAATAATGCGTACTCATGAAAGAATCATAGCAGATATTTTCTCATCAAATCTTTTTGAACTTGTGAGAGACACCAGTAAAGAAATTAGCTTAAGGGATAGACATCCGTTCTTGTTGTGGTTTTCCCAAGTAATCCATGGGAAGTTATTGAATCGAAAGGGTGGACTTTTGAAATCACGATCATTCCCTTAGTCCTTTGTCACTTGTTAGCTGGATAAAATGAAAGCAGTCTTTGAGGCACACAGATCTAAACAGTGTTTGTGCGGCCTGGATTCTAAAATCTAACTATAGTTTATCTGTGCTCTTAAGGAAACCAAACTGTATGCTTACAGAGAAAGCTCAGAATCATTTGTCACCAATTACCCAAGGCTGAGAGTTGACCTTACCCCTAGCTATAGCTATTTCCTGTAAGGACTTGCTCCGAATTTTACAAGGCTGTCACTCCTTGAGCCTTTACCTTTGAAAATATATGTCTACTGCAGGAGAGCTTTGCTGCAAAAGTTTATACATAAATAATGGTTTTAGGGGACTTCCGGCAAAATGGTGCTGTAGGCAGAAGCACCATGCCGTCCCCCCACAAGAACGATCCGAAAAACTAAGCTGAACAGAGAAAACAACAATCCTGAAACTCTAAAACATCAAATGAAGAGATAAAGAACTTAGCCAAGCACCAAATGGAGTGAGAAAACTGACAGAGAATGGAGAGCGAGGAGAGATTCATGCAGAGGTCCCCTATCAGCTAACACAGAGTGGATCCGCCATCTTGGACTCCTAATGGAGACCAGTAAACAGGGGGGTACAAGAAAGCAGCTTCACAGAGCTTCCAGCAGGAAAAAAACAACCAGTAATTTGTGATATACGCTTTCCCAACCCCCACCCTTCTTCACCCCCACTCAGCCTCCTCTACTTCCTGCGGCCAAAACCTCTTGTCCTGGAAGCACCGGCTGCTTGGATTCCACCCACCCGAATGGGCCAGCTCTCTGAGTGCCATTTGTTGGCTGCTGGTGTTGGTTTTTTCCACTTCTTTTGATTTCTTTCTTACCTCTCACAACCTTGCCCTCCTTTCGCTCAAATACCTGGCTCTGTGCACCATCTTTGCTTCTTCCTGAGGGGCTTCAGAGCTCCGTTCGAGTGTGGAGCTGCTCCCCGGTCTGGGCTGCCACACTGGTGGGATCCCAGGACTTTTGTTCATTTGTTTGTTTTGAATTGTCTGTTTGTTTTCTTTTCCTTTTCTTCAGTTGGGAGCCCTTTTCTAGCCAGGCGGTGCTGCATGGCTTGGAAACTACCCCCTCATCTTGCACAGACGTGCAGAGGCATCCCTGAGGGCATTTCTTTTCTAGTGTTTTTTTTCTGTTTTTGGGGGGGCTTTTCTTGTTTTTTTTTCTTCACTTGTTTTCTTTTCCCTCTTTTTCCCTTTTTGTATTTCTTCATTACTCGGTTTCTCATCTCTCTATATCTTCCTTCTCTTTCTGTTCCCTGAATACCTGGCATTGTATACCTCTACGCCTTCTAGCCAGGCTGTACTGCAACACCTGAGAACAAGTTCCCCAGATCTCATAGCTGTACCGGTGGGATCCCTGGGAACTTTGCTGTTCTTTAACCTTTCCAATTTTTATTTATTCATTCTTCTCTTTTTTTTCTTCCTCTTCCCCTTTTTGTATTTCTCCATTTCATAGTCTCTCATCTCTCCACTCCAACAGCAAGCTCCCCTAGCGTTCTTTTTGTTTGTATGTTATCGACTCCTATTCCTCTCTCCTCTCTCCCATATCCATCTTAGCTCCACACATAACAGTCTCCCCGCTACATCCTGCCTACCTGCACCGTGCGCTTAACATCACACCACCAAGCAGCACAGGCACGGCCTACTGGAACCTGCCCTGCACTGATTACCGACCCACCCTGGTGGCTGTAGTAAGTGCCACAAACAACCCGTCCCAGTAACTCCTCTTCACCTAGATCTGCCCTGCCATACCATATCTGAGTGACTGACCCTGCCAAGAGGAGAAGGAGGCGAAAAGTATTGTGCCCACAGACGAGAAAACGACAAAGAACACACAGCCCGCCTGCTCAGACATAGCCAAATTTTAAAAAAAAGAGATGAAACAAACAAATCTACAATTGATAAATGAGAAAAATAACTTGTGAGTGCCCCGAAGACAGCAGACAATATCAAAACATTTACAAAAATAGGACAGGATGGTTCCAGTAGGCGTCCAAAATAAAACACCAGATGACTTTGCAGTGGAAGAAGAGGCACTAGAACTACCTTAGATCTCTAATACTCAGAAATCTCCAAGAGCTGAAGCAAAAGGCAGACAAAAATGAGGAAAAAATAGACAAATTCTTAGAAAATACAGACAAAAAATTGGAAGAATTCAGGAAAATAATGCAGGAACCAACTGCAAAACTAAATTCTCAGCTAGAAATTATACAAAGACAAAAATTAGAAATCCAAAAGATAAACAACAAGATTTCAGAAATAGACGGTGTCATAGAAGGGGTGAGAAGCAGATTTGAAACGGTGGAAGACAGGATCAGTGGAATTGAAGACAAACCCTTGGATACACCACTGCTTGAGGAAAACACAGAAAAAAGAACAAAGAAAAATGAAGAGACCCTGAGAGTTATGTGGGATACAATCAAAAGCAAAAATTTTCGAGTGATTGGAGTTACAGAACAGGGGGAGAAAACAGAAAACACAGAGAGGATCATTGAGGAACTGCTGACAGAAAACTTCCCCAATATCATGAAAGATAAAAAGCTGGCCATCCAAGAAGCTCAACAAACCCCATATAGGATAGACCCCAAAAGAAAATCACCAAGGCATATCATAATCACACTCGCCAAAACCAAAGACAAACAAAGAATCCTGAGAGCAACTCATGAAAAACAAGAAGTCCAATACAGAGGAGAAACAATAAGACTAAGCTCAGATTATTCAGCAGAAACCATGCAGGCAAGAAGGCAATGGGATGACATACATAAAATCTCGAAAGAAAAAAAAATTGCCAGCCAAGAATAATATATCCTGCAAAACTCTCGTTCAAATATGACGGTGAAATTTGCATATTTCCAGATAAACAGAAATTAAGGGAATATGTAAAAGCCAAACCAAACTTACAAGAATTATTAAAGGGAGTTCTTTGATCTGAGAACAAATAACTTCAGCTCACAGGCAGAATCTAGGACACAGGATCATACCAGCCAGATACCAATCTAGGAAATGAACTCTCAAGGACTATCCAAAACCAAAAGAAATACAACAGGGAATCAGAGAAGTTAATCAGTAAATGACAACCCCATCAAAACAATAAAAGAGGGAATAAACGGCGTAGGTATAGAACCTTCTAATGGAGAGGAAGGCAAGGCGATACCAAGTAATGGTAGACTGCTTCAAACTTAGAAAGATAAGAGTAAAATTCATGGTAACCACAAACAAAGTTAACAAACATACTCATTAAAAAAAAGATGAAAAACATAAAGTCTCGGCAAAAACAAAACCAACAAAAACAAAAGAAATGAAAAAAAAATCCACAAACAAAAGTAACTCAGCACAAGAGAGTAATAGCAAAGAAAATGTCAGCACCACAAAAAAAAAAAAACACTACAAAATGACAGCAAGAAACTCACATCTATCAATAATTACACTGAATGTAAATGGACTCAATGCACCCATAAAGGGACGGAGAGTGACAGAATGGATAAGAAAACAGGATCCATCAATATGCTGTCTACAAGAGACACACCTTAGAAACAAAGATGTGAATTTATTAAAAGTCAAAGGTTGGAAAAATATATATCAAGCTAACAACTACCAAAAAAGAGCAGGAGTGGCAATTCTAATCTCAGATAAAATAGACTTTAAAACAAAATGCACCGTAAAAGACAAAGAAGGACACTATATAATGATTAAGGGGACGATCCATCATGAAGACATAACCATAATAAACATTTACGCACCCAATGACAGGGCTCCAAAATACAGAAAGGAAACTCTAACAACACTGAAAAAGATAAATTGACAGTTTCACAATAATAGTACGAGACTTCAACACACCACTCTCAGTAAAGGACAGAACAACTAGAAGAAACTCAGCAGAGATACAGAAGACCTAAAGGGCACAATCAGCCAACTTGACCTCATAGACATATATAGAACACTCCATCCAACCGCTGCAAAGTACACATTCTTTTCCAATGCACATGGAACGTTCTCCAGAATAGACCACATCTTAGGCCACACAGCAATCCTCAACAAGATCCAAAACGTGAAGATAATTCAAAGTATCTTTTCTGACCACAATGCCATCAAGGTACAAATTAACAACAGAAAGAGCAAGGGAAAAAAATCAATTACATGGAAACCGAATAACACCCTGCTTACACATCTGTGGGTAATAGAAGAAATCAGAGATGGAATCAAAAAATTCCTACAATCAAATGAGAGTGAAAACACATCATACCAAAACCTTTGGGACCCATAAAAGGCAGTCCTCAGAGGACATTTATAGCAATAGATGCACACATCAAAAAAGAAGAAAGGGACAAAATCAAAACATTAACTACAGAACTCAAACAAATAGGAAGAGAACAGAAAACAGAGCCCACAACCACTGGAAGAAAGGAAATAGTAAAGATCAGAGCAGAAATAAATGAAATAGAGAACAGAAACACAATATAAAGAATCAACCAAACCAAAAGTGGTTCTTTGAAAGAATCAACAAAATCAACAAACCACTGGCCAGACTGACAAAAGAAAAACAGGAGAGGATGCACATAACCCAAATAAGAAATGAAATGGGGGACATTATAACAGACCCAACTGAAATAAAAAGAATTATAACAGAATATTATGAAAAACTATACTCAAATAAATTTGGAAACCTAGAGGAAATGGATAAATTTCTAGAAACACACTACCTACCCAAACTACAACAAAGTGATGTTGAAAATCTGAACAGACCCATAACAAGAGAAGAGATTGAAAAGGTAATAAAAAAACTCCCAACAGAAAAAAGCCCTGGCCCAGATGGCTTCACTGGAGAATTCTACAAAACATTTACAGAAGAGCTTGTACCAGTACTACTAAAGGTATTCAGAGCAAAGAAGAGGAACACTTCCAAATTCATTCTATGAAGCCAGCATAACACTGATACCAAAACCGGGCAAAGACGTCACAAAAAAAGAAAATACAGACCCATATCTCTCATGAATATAGATGCAAAAATTCTGAACAAAATTCTAGCCAATAGAATTCAGCATCATATCAAAAAAATAATACACCACAACCAAGTAGGATTCATACCAGGTATGCAAGGATGGTTCAACATTAGAAAATCAATCAATGTAATCCACCACATAAATAAAAGGAAAGAAAAGAATCACATGATCATCTTAATTGACACAGAAAAGGCATTTGACAACGTCCAACACCCATTCCTGATAAAAACTCTCAATGAAATAGGTATAGAAGGGAAATTTCTCAACATAATAAAGGGCATCTATGCAAAACCAATGACCAACATCATTCTTAATGGAGAGAGGCTGAAAACATTCGCCTTGAAAACAGGTACAAGACAAGGATGCCCTTTATCACCACTCCTATTTAACATTGTGCTGAAAGTTCTAGCTAGAGCAATAAGGCAAGAAAAAGAAATAAAGGGCATCCAAATTGGTAATGAAGAAGTTAAACTGTCCCTGTTTGCAGATGGTATGATACTATACACAGAAAACCCTAAAGACTCCACGAGAAATCTACTGGAACTAATAGAAAGATTCAGCAGAGTAGCAGGATACAAGATAAACACACAAAAATCAGTTGATTCTTATACACAAATAAGGAGAACAATGAAAAGGAAATCAGGAAAACAATACCATTTATAATAGCCCCTAAAAAAATAAAATACTTAGCAATAAATCTAACCAGGGATGTAAAAGACCTTTACAAAGAAAACTACAAAACACTACTGCAAGAAACCCAAAGGGATATACATAAATGGAAAAAACACACCATGCTCATGGATAGGCAGACTCAACATTGTGAAAATGACAATTCGACCCAAAGCAATTTACAAATACAACGCAATCCCGATCCAAATACCAACAACATTCTTCAAAGAGATGGAAAAACTAATCATTAACTTTATATGGAAATGGAAGAAGCCCCGAATAAGTAAAGCACTACTGAAGATGAAGAAGAAGAAAGTTGGAGGACTCACACTACCTGACTTCAGAACCTACTATACAGCTATAGTAGTCAAAACAGCCTGGTACTGGTACAATGACAGGTATATTGACCAATGGAACAGAATTGAGAACCCAGATGTAAATCCATCCACCTACAGTCACCTGATCTTCGACAAGGTCCCAAAGTCCATCAAATGGGGAAAAGACAGTCTTTTTAACAAATGGTGCTGGCAAAACTGGATATTCATCTGCAAAAAAATGACACGTGACCCATACCTCATGCCGTATACAAAAACTACTTCAAAATGTATCAAAGACCTGAATATAAGGCCTAAAACTATAAAGTTCATAGAATTAAAAGTAGAACCAACACTACAGGCCTTAATACACAGCATTAACAGGATACAAACCATAACCATCCATGCACAAACCCTAAAAGATAAGCTAGATAACGGGGATCTTCTAAAAATCAAACACCTATGTTCTTCAAAAGACTTCACCAAAAGAGTCAAAAGAGAACCTACAGACCAGGACAAAATTTTTGGACATTACAAGTCAGACAAAGGTCTAATCTCCATAATCTACAAGAAAATCCAACACCTCTACAACAAAAAGACAAATAATCCTATTAAAAAATGGGCAAAGGAAATGAACAGACACTTCACCAAAGAAGACATTCAAATGGCCAACAGACACAAGAGGAATACTTGCGATCACTAGCCATTAGAGAAATGCAAATTAAAACCACAGTGAGATACCATCTCACCCCGGCATTCCTGGCACGAATCAAAAACACTGGAAATAACAAATGTTGGAGGGGCTGCAGGAAGATGGGAACTCTTATGCACTGCTGGTGGGAATGCAAAATGCTACAACCATTTTGGAAAAGGATATGGCGCTTCCTCAGAAAGCTAGAAATAGATATACCATTCGATCCAGCTATCCCACTCCTAGGAACATATCCTAGAGAAGTAAGAGTTGTCACTCGAATAGACATATGCACACCTATGTTCATGGCAGCATTGTTCACAATAGCAAAACGATTGAAACAACCTAGATGCCCATCAACAGATGAATGGATAAACAAACTATGGTACATACACACAATGGAGTACTATGCAACGAGAAAGAACAATGATGAATCTGTGAAGCATCTCATAACATGGATGAAACTGGAGGACATTGTGCTGAGTGAAATAAGTCAATCACAAAAGGGCAAATTTTGTATGAGACCTCTATTGTAAAAACCCATGAAAAAATTCACACACAAAATGTAACAATCTTTGTTGGTTACCAGGGTTGGGGTGGGGGGGGAATACTAAACAGGCAATAGATAAGTGGTATCTTGGGTGAAGGCGGAGACAGTACATAATACAGGGGAAACCAGCACAACTTGTACAAGGTAAGGTCATGGAAGCTCCATAGACACATTGAAACTCCCTGAGGGACTGAACTGCTGGGTGGAGGGCTGTTGGGACCATGGTCTTGGGGAACATCTAGCTCAATTGGCATGACACAGCTTATAAAGACAATGCTCTACATTCTACCTTGGTGAGTAGTGTCTGGGGTCTTAAAAGCCTGTGAGCAGCCATCTAAGGTACTCCACTGATCTCATCCCTTCGGGAGCAAGGGAGAATGAAGAGAACAGGATACAAGGAAAAGATTAGTCTGAAGGGCTAATGGACCACAGCTACCAAGGCCTCCACCAGTCTGAGTCCAGTACAGCTAGATGGTGCCCGGCTACCACCACTGACTGCTCTGACCGGGATCACAACAGAGGGTTCTGGACAGAGCTGGAGAAGGATTTAGAACAAATTTCTAACTCACAAAAAAAAAGACCAGATTTACTGGCCTAAAGAAGACTGGAGAAACCCTGAGAGTATGGCCCCCAGACACCCTTTTAGCTCAGTGGTGAAGTCATTTCCGAGGTTCACCGTTCAGCCTTGGAGTGGACAGCCCCATAAAACCAAATGGGACTAATGAGGTACAGCAGTCCAGGGACAAGGGCCAGAAGCAGAAGGGGGCAGGGAAGCTGGTGATAGGGAACCCAGGGTTGAGTAAGGATATTGTTGATGTGTTGTGAGATTGTTAACCATTGTCATAGGGCAACATGTGTACTAACTATTAAATGAGAAACTATTTTGTTCTGTAAGCCTTCATCTAAAGTGAGAATAGTAGCACAACTGGAAGAGCATAGTCGATGTCAGTGAACTGTGCATGTAGAAATTTATGAAATGGTGTATCTTTGGCTATTTGTATTTTCACCAGAAAAAAGAGATTGGGAAGGGAGAGGGTTGACATGTTGTGGGGTTGTTAACCAATGTCATAAAGGAATATGTGTACTACTGTTTCATGGGAAACTATTTGCTCTGTAAGCCTTCACCTGA
Source organism: Dugong dugon (assembly GCA_030035585.1). Lineage (NCBI taxonomy): Eukaryota > Metazoa > Chordata > Mammalia > Sirenia > Dugongidae > Dugong > Dugong dugon. Next base: position 9,512,769 of record CM057480.1, on the reverse strand, counting down.
AGTACAATGAAAAAAAAATAATAATAATGGTTTTAAGGGGTATAAAACTCCGCAGCTTTGACGCTTTTAAAGAAATGTCTGTTCTTAATTTACTAACAACTTTCTCAAGCTCTATTAGATTTTCTGTGACAAAAGAAAAATAACCAGAAAGAAAAAGATTCTCATTAAAAGATACATGTACATGCACATATACAACGTATTGGCCTGGGCTGATCTCATTTATACTATAAAATCTGGATTGGTCCCGTTCAGAAGAGCAGCATAGAATTAAGTTACCAAGCCTGCACAGTAGTCCTCCTAGAAGAACATCAGGCATTCTGAATATGAAGTGAAAATAAAAACATGTATAGGAAAGAAATAACATAGAAAATGTCGCTAAAACTCGTATTATTCTATCTATATTTCTAATTTTACTTGGAACACCAATTGTTAACCAAAAAAAAAAAAAAAAAACCCAAAACCATTTGCCATTGAGTCAATTCTGACTCATGGCAATCCCGTGTGTTGTAGAGTAGAACTGTGCTCCATAGGATTTTCAGTAGATTGCCAGGCTTTTCTTCTGAATTTGAACTTCTTCTGAATTTGAACTGCCAACCTTTGGGTTAGTAGCTGAGTGTTTAGTCATTTGTGCCACCCAAAACCAAAACCAAACTCAGTGCCATCAAGTTGATTGTGACTCATAGCGACTCTATACGAAAGAGTAGAACTGCCCCATAGGGTTTCCAAGGAGCGGCTAGTAGATTCGAACAGCCATCCTTTTGGTTATCAGCCGTAGCTCTTAACCACTGCACCACCAGGGCTCCCTGCAATTATAAAAACCCGTAAGAAGAACAAGCTGCTATCTATGTTCCTTGGCAGTGATCAAAAGTAAGCTCTCAGAATCTCATTTACTTAACTTTGAAGATAATGTAAAGTGTGCTGAATTGCGGGTCAGAAGAACTGAGGTTCATTCCCATTATTGATGGGCCTCAGTTTCAACATTTGGAAAATGGGTGAACCATCCTACGTAACTCGCTGTATTGTTCAAAGAGAGAATGAGTAGGAATTTACTTCAGAAGCAGTTCAGCTTTAGGTACATTCACAGCTTCTTTGTGAGTCATGGGAGGAGCCAAGGTTTATTGATTCGGTTTAACTGAAGCAGAACACAGATGAGATTTTGAATAACTCAGAGTTATTTGAAGAAGCTTAGCTAAAAATCACATAAAATTCTTCTTATTAACCATCCTTCCTGGGAAGATCTTTAGCTTGGCAAGAGAAGTCTAACTAATGGGGTGGATTCTGTTGTGAACTAGTGAACATTGCTCTACGTGACCACAGCCATGTCCCCAACTCCCGTTCACAGAAGTAGGGATGGGTCAGAATATACTATAGGTGCTGGTAACATTCTCTTCTTATGAAAAGCCACATGGACTAATTTATTTGTTAGGCCTGCTTGCAAAGTTTGAATCACTAACTCCAGAAAAGAAAATGCACAGATGGGTGAGGAATTATCTTTTAATTGTTGTCAGGTGCCCTCAAGTCGGTTCTGACTCATAGCAACAGTACGTACAACAGAACAAAACACTGCCCGGTCCTGCTCCAGCCTCACAATAGTTGCTATGTTTGAGTCCATTGTTGCAGCCACTGTGTCAAGCCATCTCATTGAGGGTCTTCCTCTTTTTCGCTGACCCTGTATCTTAGCAAGTGTGATCTCTTTCTCCAGGGACTGGCCTTCCTGATAACATGGCCAAAGTACCTGAGACGAAGTCTCACCATCCTCCCTTCTAAGGAGCACCCTGGCTGTACTTCTTCCAAGACAGATTTGTTTGTTCTTCTGGCAGTCCATGGTATATTCAGTATTCTTCACCAACACCATAATTCAAATATATCAATTATTCTTTCATCTTGCTTATTCATTGTCCAGCTTTTGCATGCATATGAGGCGATTGAAAATACCACGACTTGGGTAAGCTGCATCTTGGTCCTCCAAGTGTTGAAATCCTTTAACTAGTGTATAGTAAATCTTGAAAAACCATGACCAGAGGGGAGAACAGAGCTAGAACAGTATGAATTCTGTGCCTAAATAAATTTATAGTTGGTAAAAATATATTTACTCTTGCTACAAATCTACTAGGATTTGTGAGATATGATTAAAGAAACATTTCCTAAATATGTTCCTTAGATCACTAGTTCTGAGCAAAATTGATAGGTGCTACTCCCCCCCTCCCCCGCCTAAAAAAAGAGAAATGCTGGTTTAACCATCCTTAAACAGGTTTCTGTAAAACATGATCTGTTGGAGTTTTTTATTGTATCAGCATCAAAGAAGAGGATATATTATGCAGCGTTGCTCAAATACATGGGAACACAGAAAGCTTCCCCCCACCCCGCAATGGAATTAGTGTTCCTAAAATGCATTGTAGGGAATGCTAAGTCAAAGAATATGTAAAACCTATAGAAAAGAGGCAAATCATCTGTCTGACATAGCCAGGAAACCATGATTTCCAACATATTCGTTCTGTTGTGCATAGGGCCGCTCTGAGTTTGAATCAAGTCGAGGGCACTGAACAAGAAAAACAACCTCTAGGGAAGTTTTCTTGTCAAGGCAAATAACTGTCCTAGGGTTCTAGGTATGAAATAATATTTGCTGAAATGTGACTCTAGAGTTGCCTACTTATTTAAAGCATTGACAGCCATCACATAACTGAATACTGTCTACTTAACGGAACAAGGACAGTGAGGAGAAGAGTCTGCTAAAATATTTGTTTAAAGGTTACAGACACATATAGGGTGGTGAAATTAATATCTGTAATGAGCTCAGAATTACCAATGGCCAAGGAGCATGCAAGATTTGGAACCATCGGGTATGGAAGAGTTAAGTCCGTTTCTTTTTGTTCAGCCATTGAACAATTGTTTACTGAGTACCAGGCATTGGACTGGGTGAAGGGAGATGCAAAGACAAAGAAAACTCAGCCTGTGCCCTTAAGGAGATGGCAGTGTGGACAATTTTAACAGAAGCGTGGTGAGTGCCAAGAGAGCAAAGACAACAGGGCCCAGAAATCTTCTCTGATAATCTTCCAACATAAAGCTGAAGTACTGATGTCACCAGGCCTTTCAGTAAATCCTCTCGGTCCAAACTACATGGTAGTTTTTTACATAGATATGAATTGCACTCAGTTGTTGTTAGTAGCAACACGTGGATTACAGACCATAGTTTGGGGTTTGTTTAATTTAGGGTTGCTTCATTAAGACTATCTCTATTTGTAGCAAATAGATACAGTAGAGCAGTACTTCAATAAGATGGGGATGCATTTATTGCAAAGGTGCTTTATTGCTAGTTTTTCCATGAATATCAGACAACTGCTGGGCTTGTCCCCATTGTAATAGTTCTCTTAATTCAGAATCGTATGTCTTGCAGATACTGAAAGTACCAAGATACGGAAAATGTAGTGATTTAGAGTTTGTGTATTTATATGCAGCCTTAATATTTAAACTCAGAATACAGACTCAGAAACTTTGTAATTTTTCCCTCAGAATCATTCCTCTAACCTTTATGAAACGAGAAACATTGTTCATTAGATGATCTTGCTTCCAGAGTTTTGTGATGTCAGTCAAGTTTAGAACCACAGAAACAGTTGATTCTGTAAGAAAACTCAATTCTCAAAGAGTACAATTTTTAATTGATGAAGGGGAATGTGTATTAAAAATAGGAATATGGATCATATTTCATGCTTATGTAGATGAACACATAATTTCTACGGGCATCCCTTTCTTCTTTGCAAAAATACTCATTATCTCCAAAACGTATTTTACTGAAAAGTACAACTTAGTGGAAAATGATTTGACTGTTTCATAGTTCATCTCAGTGATTAGGATTTTGAGGATTGAAGGAGTTAAACAGGCAATACTAACAGAGACTTGACAATCGAATTGGGAGAAAGGAATAAAGGTGACTTCAGTGTTCCCTACAGTGCTCTATTTTAGATGCAAAGTGACGATGTTAGTCAATTCTGAGTGTTGATACATACATATTTCTTGCAATACTCCTCTATTTTCATTTGTGTCTTAGTTAGAATTGATTACCAACTGTTAACATGATGATTCATTCATTCAACAAATATTAGTTGAGAGCCTACTATGAGACCAGTGTTAGCAATAAAATGAAGGAAAAAACAGACATCATCCCTCATGGAGTTATGTTTTAGATGTGAACTATGAAATGTTTTGAAATCTGACACAGAGTGTTTAAAAAGAGGGAGAGAATGGGGGTGAACTAACTTGTACTAATACTTTGGAGATGGGGTTGCTGTTGGTATTTAATCTGGAAGCAAAGGTCATTCTGTACTGACAGGAACTGCCTTATTTTTGGCCAAAACAGAGTCTGACTTTAACCGTTTAGTACCCGTGGGCCACACAGCTAATTCAGTCTTGTGCAGTATCTACTTTTGATACTGTTCTTCACCCCAAGTTCACATGCGTTTTCCTTTGATTCCCTCTAGTATATGACTGCTGCCACCCCTATGCAAGGGACCTACATTCCCCAGTACACGCCTGTGCCTCCGACAGCTGTCTCTATTGAAGTAAGTCTACTTTTATCTTACAGGAAGAGGTGAAGGGAGATCTATCTCAGCCGCGTATAACATGGTCCCCCAGAACCTGAGGAATCCTCGTGTGTGACTTTTGTGCTACTCGAACATTTGAAATTGCAAACTCAGCATATGAAAGTATGCTCATTTACTCCAATAGGCCTATGTTGTGCTCTGCACATGAAATGCGGTAGTCTGCCATGACGGTATAAAGGGAGTTTGAGTTTTCGTATTTAGAGGAAAGACCAGAGACCAAATCATTACCCCATCAAATGTTAACCACAAATACTCATATAGGGAGGGGAAAAAAAAGTTTGCAACTATTTGACTGAGCTCGTTCTTTAGGGCCTTTTTACTCAAAGAGAAGTCTCTGGACTGACATCATTCGCATCACCTGGGAGCTTTTTGAAGGTCCCTGGGTGGCACAAAAGGTTTGCGCTTAACTACTAACCCAAAGGTTGACAGTTTGAACCTACCCAGCAGTGCCACAGAAGAAAGGCCTGGTGATCTGCTTCCATAAGAATTCCAAGAATACCCAATGGAGCAGTTCTACTCTGTAATACAAAAGGTTGCCATGAGTCAGATCAACTCAATCATATCAGGGTTTTTTGAGGGGGTTTTGGAGCTTGTTAGAATTGCAGACCCTCAGATATCACCCAGACCTGCTGAATCCGAATCTGCATTTTAACAAGTTCCCTCAGCCATCCAGATGGGTATTAAAATGTAAGAGACGCTGGAGTAGTGTGCTGGTTCTCAGCCTTTTCTGCATACTGTCATTATTTTGGGAACTTGAAAAAATACTGATGCCTGAGTCCTATTCCCAGAGATTCTGATTTATTTTTCTGGGGCATGACCTGGGTATCAGGAGTTTTAAAAGCTCCTCAGGTGATTCTAATATGTGCCAGAGGTGAGAGTCAACGTTCTAGTGAATAAACCTTAACGATTTCGTGGCTTCCTTCAGGTAAGTAAGAAAACGTCGGTTCATTCTTATTTCTGTGGACACCGTGGATCAGGAAGACATGTTGTCCTTAATGGAAGCTTTACCCCTTTCCTTTTCTCCTTCCATTGGGCTGAATCCATCTCCTCCACACATCATTTTTTCTGAACAGAATCATCAAGCTGCGTAGAAAAGGAGGGAGCATAGATCTGGGCAGGTGGTGGTGAAACCCTTAAATATATATGCTTCTACCTGGTTCTTATGCCCGTCTCCTCCTTCTCTGATACACGTTTGCCATCATGGTCACGGTTCCTTCCTTTCCTTCACCTGGGACTCTTCTGCAGTAGATGTCACTGATACTTCATGGGTTTTGGCCAGCTAGAGTTTTGACCACTCCACATGAAAGTCCATCATTGCACCGCCAGGGCTTCGCTCATTCCTTGTAATGACCAAATAAAACCACCTACGCCTCTTTCGGAACCAAACATATGCCCCAGGTGATGACCACCTCCAGAAATTCATCCTTGCTGTCATCTATGAGAAACAAGAAATAGAAACCATAACGGGCAAAGCAAACTAAAATTAAGGACAAGTTTTTTCTTTTTCTTTTAGGAAACCTCTAAATGAATTCCAGCCCATGCCATGCAAAACAAAACAAAACAAAACAAATCAAATCGTTGAAGGAAAAACCTACTTAACTGTGTTCTTTAAAAAGAAATCCAACCTTTGATACAGATTTTTATTAAGGCCAGATTCCACTGTTTTGCCAAATCATATAGACATGGTACACTGTGTGACTCCAGGCAAATGTTTGAATATAAGGTTCTTTATAGAAATCCTGCATGAATTTTCTAATTCATAAATTGTTATTTGATGTGACTATGTGCCACCATGGTTTAAAACTACCAAGTATGGGCAAAATAATTTTCTGCGATTCGGTTGTTCCAAGGACTTCTGGTGGTAAGGCTGCTTGGTGGCACACTGGAATGAATTTCTGAGTCTTTATCCAAATGTGCTCTGTGGTTTGCCTCTAAGTACTTACTGCAGTTACTTTTTGCCACTGAGAACAACAACTCTACTCAGGCCAGATAAATGAAGGCTATCCTTCCCAATCCGTCGGGAAGAGAGCCCTTTGCTAAAACCAATAAGTCTTCCGTGTTCTTATTTCCTTCCTTAGGGCGTTGTGACTGATACCTCTCCCCAGACAGTGGCACCTTCATCCCAGGACACCAGTGGTCAGCAGCAACAGATAGCAGTGGACACATCCAACGAGCATGCATCTGCATATTCTTACCAACAGTCTAAGTAAGTGCAGGCTATGCTAAGCTGCTGCCCTTGAGATCAACCATCTTGACATCACTCTCTCATGCTGTATCTGCTAGCTTTTGCCATATAACATGTAAAAAATCACCCCCAAACCTAAGGACAAGCATTTATTTAGCTCGTGATTTTATGGGTTGGCAATTTGCACTGACCTCAGGTGGGGTAGATGGTTCTTCTGGACTTCCTCATGCATCTGGAGACAGCTACTGGTCATCCGTGCAGCTCAGCTTCTGGGTGTTGTCTCACTGTCCATTGGGTGATTGGAGTGACTGGGCCACGTGTTTCTCTTCCTGCAGCAGGCTTACTCACATGGCAGTCTCAGAATACCAGAAGCAGCAAGAGTGCAATCTCCAATTCACAAACACTTCAGTACTCTGCTTGTGACTAATTTGCCCTGACTCTTCGGCCAAAGCAAATCACATAGCCGAGCCCAGGGTCAATGTAGAGGGTACTGTCAAAAAGCTTGGATACATGAAAGACATTGCAGCCATTTTTACAAAAAACCTACCATACATATGTTTGGGAAAACTCTAGTATTCCCAGCTAAAAGTAGATAGTGAGTCTGCATTTTGGTCTCAGTTTCCTCATTCTTAAACACCTTGCAGGGTTGCTTTGAACACGCAGTCAAATAATTCATGAAAAAGGATAAAATATAAAGCAACATAAAAATAAAAACAAAAAAACCAAGCCAGTTGCTACTGAGTCAATTTCGACTCATGATGGCCCCATGTGTGCAGAGTAGGACTGCACTCCATACGGCTCTCAAGGCTTTCAGAAGCGGATTGTCAGGCGTTTCTTTTGAGGTGCCCTGGGTGGGTTTAAACCACCAACCTTTCAGTTAGTAGCCTGTTGTCGTTGAGTCGATTCTGACTGATGGCAACTGCCCCATAGGGTTTCCAAGGAGCAGCTGGTGGATTCAAACTGCCAACATCTTGGTTAGCAGCTGAGCTCTGAACTACTGTGCCAACGGTTTCAGTTAGTAGTAGAGTATTTAACTCATAGCAACCCTATAGGACAGAGTAGAACTTCCCCATAGAGTTTCCAAGGAGTATTTGGTAGATTCGAACTGCTGGCCTTTTGGTTAGCAGCCAGGCTCTTAACCATGAGCCACCAGGATTCCTAAAGCAAAATGGAGCAGGTCCAATTCAGGAATTAAATGGTATAGAAAAAAAGCAATAATCAGACTTACTCTTGAAAATCCTGAAATCACTTGTAAAGCAAGGTATTGTTGACTTTGTGTTGAGTAATTATGGAGACTAACACTGAAACCAGAGGAAGGAACGAAAGGAAACACAGGTGTCTTGGCATGCAAACCATTCTACTTTGTAGATAAAATCAAATCCCTGGTGAACAGAGAACCCCCAAATGATCCTGCCTGTCTGCAAAGTATTGCTCCATGTCTTTGTCATTATTCCTCTTTAACCTCAAGGCATATTAAGAGATTGTTGGTTGTTGAAAGATTAATCAAGATAATGGATCTTCCATATGTGGTTTACTTTCCAAAGTCAGCCCTGTAAATTCAGTGTGTTCAGGATGTGACATCACCATACAAATATAAAGTGTTACTATTATTGCTGATGTTATTATTATCACATAGTAACTTTTAGGCATGGTCGTTAGTAAATAAAACAGTATTTTTGTTAGATAGTTTGTTGGGGTTTTATTTTCTTTTGTTAATTTACCTGTGTTCTTGTTGTTAGGTGCCTATGAGTCCCTTCTGACTCATAGCGACCCTATGTACAACAGAACAAAACACTTCCTGGTCCTGCGCCATCCTTACAATCATTGCTATGTTTGAGCCCATTGCTGTAGCCACTGTGTCAATCCATCTCATTGAGGGTCTTCCTCTTTTTTGCTGACCTGTAGCCTGTATGAATCACTTTTACATACACCACAGGATATGAGAGACTACAGCATTCTACTCAGAGTCCCGGGGTTGTGCAAATGTTTGAACACTCAGCTACTAACCTAAAAGGTTGATGGTTCTAACCTACCCAGAGGTGTTTTGGAAGAAGGGCCTGACAATCTGCGTCTGAAGGGCCACAGCCTTGAAAACCATATGAAGTGCAGTTCCCTTCTGTACACATGGGGTGGCCATGAGTTGGAATCAACTGGGCGGCAACTGGTTTTGGTAGTAAGGGCACCTACAGAGACATTTATTAGAAAGCAGGTGCAAAACAATTTATACAGTTTGCTCTGTAAGCTTGATAAAGCCCAACTCTGTTCTTTTAAGCAATCTTACCAGCCCTTACATGAAAAATCCACTCATGTAGATTAGACACTTTATACAGATTATCCTTCTAGATGCCACTAGAAATCTTCTACCCTATGTCAGTCCCATTTTGAGCTCAAACCTCAAGCAATACCCAGAAAGTTACAGGCTACAGATTTTCCTACATTTTTATTATAGGTTGTTCATGTAGAGTAGAGAGTATCTCTGAATATTTTAGTCAATCCATGTATCTTGAATACTCCAGATTTCACAAATGGCAGTTCACTTCCAGCATCCATTAAGCTAATTAACCAGCTACTACTTTCATCAGGCCCCCATTTCTAACAATCACTACGCTAATTGAGGTATGGATAGCTTCAAGTACTTGTACAAACCTCTGGCCTTTCTCATTAAATGCTAGCTGAACTCCTGTGGGGTGTGAAATTCTAATTAGGGCAGCTGAATGCCCCCTAAAAAGTAGCTAGACCCATCACAGGTACATTTAACACCACTGTGTCTATACTGATGGTGTTTGAACATAAACCACAGCAGAAGGTCGTAAGAGAAAAGTCTGACACGGATACATGGTGTACCTATGAATCAACGAGTTATGTCTGGGATCTATGTCTGCAAACAGTGTAATATTTCAGCTTCCACTTTCCAAGCTAAAAAACACATTCTCACATTTAATACTCACACTTTTTTCTTTTTCCATTGTTAAAAGAGGCTAATAATACAAATGAGACTCTGAGCACTTATAGGCTAAAGGCAGAAATGATAACTGGGTTTTAGTTTGGAAATTCCAATTTCCATCCCAGTAATTAATGTTCTCCCTTGTGCTCTTTAGGAAACCTTAAGATAAGCAGAAATAAGTCTTCAGGCAAGGTGAAATTCTAACATACAGAAGCAAAGGTTCACATTCCGCCTTTGTCCCTCGCTAGTTGTCACTCAGCCTTTCTGAGCCTCACTTTCCTCTTCTGTAACATGAGAGGATTAGATTAGGGTTCCCTATGAGTTGAAATCGACTCGATGGCAAGGGGTTTGGTTTTGGTTTAAAGGGTGTAAGGGGGAGCCCTGGTGGCACAGAGGTTAAGAGCTCGGCTGCGAACCAAAAGGTCGGCAGTTTAAATCTACCAGCTGCTCCTTGGAAACCGTACAGGGCGGTTCTACTCTGTTCTATTCGGTGGCTATGAGTTAGAATCAACTTGAGGGTGGCAGGTTTTTTGGTAAAGGATGTAAAAGGAGCTCTGGTTGTGCAGTGGTTAAGCGCTCGCTGCTAACTGAAAGGTCAGCAGTTCAAACCTACCAGCCACTCCGCATGAGAAAGATGTGGCAGTCTGCTCCGGTAAAGATTACAGCCTTGGAAACCCTATGGGGCATTTCTACTCTGTCTTATAGGGTAGGTATGAGTCTGAAGTGACTCCATGGCAATGGGTTTAAAGGGTGTAAAGGAGCCCTTTTGGCACAGTGGTAAAGCGCTCAGCTGCTAACTGAAAGGTCGAAAGTTGGAACCCACCAGTCACTCCACGGGAGAAAGATGTGGCAGTCGGCTTCTGTAAAGATTACAGCCTTGGCAACCCTATGGGACAGTTCTGCTCTGTCCTATAGGGTCACTATGAGTCCAAATCGACTCAAGGGCCATGGGTTTGGTTTTGGTAAAGAAGCCTAACAAATTCTGATTGTCTACATGATGACTATTTTGATACTAATTTAAAAGACTGCATTCTTTCAAAAGCAATTTTTTATATTGGTAGCCTTCTTTGTTGGTACTCAACCAAGTGTATAGTTTCCCCGTAGATAATCCAGTAGTGAGAATATGCCGGTTGCCATGGAGTTGATTCCGACTCATGGCAACCCTGACTCATGGTCGCCCCATGTGTGTCAGAGTAGAACTGTGCTCTGTAGGATTTTTAATGGTGTGACCTTTCGGAAGGAGATCGCCAGGCCTTTCTTCCTCTAGGTGGACTCTAGATGCCTCTAGATGCCTCTAGGTGGACTCGAACCTCCAACCTTTTGGTTAGCAGCCAAATGCATTACCTTATGCACCACACAGAGACTCCAATAGGAATATAGCGTGCAGTAATTCCCAAACTCTGGACTACAGAACCCCCCTCTTTGCACATAGCATCACATGAAGCTAGTGTGTCAGAAAAGATCTTGGGAAATAGTATTTCATCAAATGATCTCTAAGACTTCTAGCTCTAAAAGTCTAGAATTCTAAGAGTATAGTTTGCTACTTCCCAATCTGCTCCCTCTGTTTTTTTGGGGGAGAGGGAGGGGGGTGGGTGGGAGGATACAAAATGATTCTGTGTTCTTAAATTTAGTCAAATACTTAGTTTCCCAACATTCTTACTAACCTTGGAAGACCCTCATGTCAACTCCAATATTGCAAAGTCTTCTTATTCTTCAGTCTTCTCTAACCACAGAAGGTCCACATGAACTACCACGAACACCAAGGTCTTATATATTGTCAGTGTATTAATGATGTGCAAATAATGTCCTTGATTACCACCCTATTTGTCCTTCAAGCTTGTGAGCTGTAATGCATTTTATTTGCACAGTGCTTTACAGCTTGCTAATTGCTTCATACGTATTATCTTATTCATCCGAATTTCTCTTTTTAAGTTGCAACCCGTTTTGTTTCCAAAGTAATCTCACTGCCCTACTGAAAATGTTTTTGTTGCTAATGATCATGACTTTGAACATTTAGAAGCCTTCTATTTTTATGTGTATCAGTGCAATCCATAAGTATTGTATAAATACGCACTTTCACACTTCATATAGGACAGAGAAGGTGGGCAGGAGTGAATTCAGTTCTATTATGTACCAACACCTTTTTCCTTCAAATTTCAGCTAGCAACCATGAAAATATAAAGAGCAACCATTTATCTCTCCTCATTTGTTTTCATGTAGCAATGAGGCCACGTTAAGGACCCGGCAAGTAATGGGAGAGGGATGTTGAAAACATTTGTGTAAAGTTATAAAACCTGAAAGCAGCTACAGCCTAGCTCATAAATATGGACGATGCCAAAAGCAGTGCATATAAAGCAACTGAGCAGTGAGGTCTTCTGTGTCGTTTTAGTCTGTTGAGTAAGATGCCGTCCACGAAGCAGCTGTTACAGAGATTCATGATGTTGTAGGCATTTTCTGCTCCCTGAGTGTGGGAGATGGGGATAAGGAGAAAAGAACAGAACAAAAAGCAAATAAAAACAAAAAAAAAAGAATAAAAGAAAAAAAAAAAAACAAACCTGTTCCCCCCATTCACCCATAGGAGGCTAGACTTTTAGAAATAAATGGAGCAAATCTAAGGTTTGCAAAGTTATGGAAAGATAGCTAAAATGTAGACCGTGGTTCCCATGACAACTACTAATAAATTTCCCTTTTGTTACTGCTGTGATGAAAATTGTAATTGCATTCCTTCTGAGAAGAATCTCTACTTTCTCTTGTAACATAGAAAAAAATATGTTTATTTCTAGAGACCTAAACTATTGGTTAAAAACTGAAATATTTGGTCTTCAACACTTTCCTTCATGATCTTCATAACAGGTTAATCAGGTTCACAACAGCTATAGCTGGCTGATAGGATGGAGTTGTTTTTTTTTTTTTTTTTTTGCAAATTAGGAAAAGGAGCCCCTTCTGGGCAAGTCACAGGCTCAATGTCACACAGTTCAAAACATGGGGGTGAGAGGGAGGCATGTTGCATATTTGGATACGGCCTCCTTGCTCAGGTCAGATGCAGAGACATAGCTTGGGGCGGCGGGGGGGACTGTGAACTGGAACTTAGCCTTCACTCACTTGCTCAGCCTTGAGTTTTGTACAGTGAGCAACCTGAACAACCATACCAGCAGCCCTGAGGCTTCTTCACTAAATTGAGTCATTGGGTATCAGAAGAAACTATAGGGCTTTTTCCTGTCATCCTGTGTACCATGAAGGAAGAGCTGTTCATCTGAATGTGACCTACAGATAGTTTAAAGATCCTTCTTAACACATCCCTGCTTGTATTTAGCAAAATCCTAATCTGTTGGCAAAAGAGCTAAGAGTAAAGGCCCACCCACTAGAAGCTCATCCCTGCAATATGGATGGGGCAGCAGCAGAAGACGTTATTTGGGCTGGACTAGGCAAAGTGGCATAGGGTAAAAATGACGTATGTGTAGTTAAACACCTAGTACGTGCACACGACTTTGTAAGGCTCTGGATGAATAAAAAATAAAAGAAGCAAAAAATATAGTCCCTGATCTCAAGAATTTAAAATCTTGGTGGGGGAAGGGTGTAGCAAGGGAGAAGAGAGGGAAGGAGAACAAAACATCATTAACCTCATAGCAATCTTATTTACTTACTTACGGGGCCTATAATGCTTACGTGAACACCCTTGGGCAATGCGACAAGATTTCATATATTCCAATGCTATATCTTGAGTATATAGCAGGAACTCCCATATTTGTTGACTGAGTTAGTGATGAATCTCACTGAAGTTCTAAAGGTATAGAATTACTCAAAGAATCTGTGGGAAAGATCATCCAGGCATTGAAAAATAAGTTCTGTGCACATAGGGAGTATCACGTATCTGAGTATATTTATATTATCTTATTGTTTTAGAATTGAAAGATATTCTTGACCTATTAGCCTTGATTTGTAACTTGACTAAACTGTCTGGCCTGGATATATACTTGTGAGAAAGTGGCCGAACTTGGCATCCCCAGGGGCCCAATGTGTTTTTACAGCTTCCATGAAGAGGGTGCTATATTGAAAGAGCTTAGTATCTTTTAAAGAGTCCCCACTGGAAAAGATCAGAGAGGATGATTCTGAAGTTACTTTGATTTAATGACTGCTCTCATTTGATTGTTTTCACAGACCATAAACAGGACTGAAGAATGTTCGTCTGAAACTTTGCCTTGAATGAAGAAACTTCATTGAACAAGAAGTTGACTTCCAGTTTGCACAGACATCAACTGAATGCTTTTTTTTTTTTCTACTTTACCCAGTGAAAACAAAGTGTTTTTATGTGCTGTGCAAATGGTTCCTTCATGTGGTCTGACAGTTTTATTTTTGCCATCATTTTTTTTTTTAATTAAAAAAAAAAAAATCCCTGAAGAGGAGGGGGAAAAAAAAAAAAAAAAAAAAAACCAAACCCTACAAAACAAACATTGAAGGTTGACATTTTATCTGGAAGAACATTTGAATTCAGAATTTACCTGAAGGTGTAGATAGATTTTTTTTTTTAAAAACATCAAACCTGATGTCAAGAGGTGGGCAAGCAGAAATGGAAAGAAATTGTCTTCCTCAGTAATTAAGCTACTCTTCCTCTTTTCCTTCTTGTTTAAATCTAGTCGGTTTTTTTTTTTTTTTGGTCTTTTTTTTGTTGTTATTTTTCTTTAAAAATTTAGGTAAGATTTATCTTGAATCTTAATTGCCTTAATTTTAAGGACATCAAAGCTCTCGAGGCAAACTGTCAACGTCTTGTTAAAATATCAAGAAAGAATTGAAATATTGTGCCAGCTTTAACTGGTACAGAAGTTTAAGACTATGAGTTTTTAGGGTGAAAAAAAAACTGTTTAAGAGAAAATGTTTTTCTTCATTTGAAGAAAATTTGTTGATAAAAGAAACCATGGCAACTGCAAGAATTGGGAAAATGCTGGGACTTTTCATGAACTTTGTCTTAACTGTTCACACGAGTCATTCTAGAAGGCTAAAACATTTTATGGTAAAGTTATTAATGTTGGTTTAAAAACAACTGCATTAGAAATAATGCGTGTTTGGGGGGCAGAATGCAGATTTTTTTTATTTACAAAGCGTGATCACTAGCAAAAGCATTAGTGCTTTTTATCTGCAGTCTTTTTTATGAGCTTTACAAAGTTTTTAGTCAGCTTTGCTTGTCACATCGCAAAACTTAGCTTAAGAGCATTAAAGAAAACTTAAGTAGATAGGAGCTTATGGTCTAAAAGTGCAAAAAAACCCCACAAAAAAAAAAAAAAAAAAAAAAAGCAATAGATAGAGAAATTGTTGACAATTTCTGTAGTCTTTCCTAGTTGTGATTAAATTCAGCCTATGGATGGCCTATTTTATACCAAAGATGAAGTGACACCCTGTCGCAGTCCAGAAGATAGAGGTTGTTTTTCTTTTCTTTTCTTTTTTTAAAAAAAAAAAAAAAATTATTTGACCTACATGGCCGGACCAGTTCTTACTTTGTTGTTTGTTTAAACTATCTTCCACTGGTATTTTACATAATGCAAAAAAAAAACTTTTTTTTTTTTTGAATGTATATTTGTTGATAATAGAAGCTTGCACCAATGATGTTCAGCGGTCCCAGATGAAGAGTTAGGAATACCACCTGATACAGCTAAATGGCTTTAAACTCCATGGGCTCTTGAATAGTGAAGCCTATACTGATGGCCACCAATAAGCCAAGACATTTGTTTAATAGGTTGAATTTTCTTTATGTGAATTTGGAACTAAAGATAGTTCCTGAACCTGGTCTGAAGTGTCACCTGTCAAAAAGCTTAGTGATATTCTGTGCAATGGTGAGTGGTCTCCCGAAAAAGGTCTCATTGTATTTGGAATGATGGTCTTCCTTTAAATTCAAACACCTCTGGGTTTTGTCTCCTCACCTCAATCTTTGTCATCATCTAGCATGAACAGTCACTTTGATTCTGCTATTGGGGGAGCGGGTGTCTTCTTTTGGCCCCTTTTCATTGTATTTCCATATGCGGGTGTTGTCCGAAAGAAAGACAAAATAGACCTTTTTTATTTCAAGTCAACTCTCTGAAGCAAGTAGGACCAATAAGATTGAGTATTATTTTAGTGGAATTTAGATAAGCTCTTAAAATGCTAGTTGACAATCAAGAAATTATCTGATTTATATCAATAAGAACCAAAAGAATTAGGTTTAATCAATCATTAAAGCCAAAGGAGATATATTTGCATTTAGAATGATGCAAAATTTTGTATAAAGTGGATTCAATTGACTTCCCTGGAAGACATCTCTGCATATTTGATTCATGAAATCCATGTTCAGTCTGTACAGTTTTACCGGAAATTAAGGATAATGTAATTTTGTTAGCTGAATCATTCAGTAGAATTGCTTTCTGAATGAATCATTAAAATCAAATGGATGAAACTCTTCACAAAATAAATAAGTCACAGAAACCTGTCTTAATCCAGAAAGAGGAAAGTGTATTAAGTGCATTGTAAAAGAAAACAGGGTAGACTTTTAAAAACCAACAAATTCAAAAGGTAAATCATGTACCCATGATCTGAATATGAGTCAACGTGAGTAATGGGGTTGACTTATATGAAATTATCAATATTCCATTATTGATGCTCTATGAAAAAATGGCCTAGCCTTGAAATAGAACCTGGTTCTCTTATTTGCAACCCCACGAAATGGAAGCTCACGTCTAGAGAATTAATCCATACCTTTGCAGTCAAATTAGAAACGAAAATGTATCCAGGAAAATGTAACATGTGCTAAAGAGAAATTCCAACTGGTCACACCCATCCTTACGGTTTTCCATGCTTTAGAGAGAATTCTAGATTTATACTTTCTTCTGTTCCATCCTTCACCTCCTCAGGTATTCTAAGGGTGGCATTTAACTTTTATCTTTGAAAAGTGGGCCCCCAAGTTAGAGGGGGTACAAGGAAGCATGTATGGAAACCTTATATTCTGTTCCTCTTTTCACTCTCTAAACTCTTTGTATAAATAAGGATTATCCTGGGCATAATTCATTTGAGTATGAAACCAACCCGTTTTCGTTTGTTTCTGTTAAAAAAAAAATTATTAATGAGATACAAAGAAAAGTCTCATTTACACAATCACCAATAAGGCTAAGAGGTAGCTACCATGTGGCTGATGAATGTGCCTAGGTGACTTCCTATTTCTGATCAAAATTGCTGCTTTATTTATACATTCAGAAACCTTTTTTTCAACTATGGAATTTCAATAATCTCTATTTTGTTAAGCCACTTCAGGCAAAAGGAAATTACTCTACCTGTCATTTTATGTGTTCATGTACGTTTTGTGTTTGGATTGTTTATATCATGCCTTTCTGTAAAATATCTTATTTCAAACCAAAAACAAAAAAACAAAAAAAAAGGAAAAATGGCACATGTTCAGAATTGCTCCCCTTTATCTGTCATCTTATAAGAGTCAAGTCTGGGGGAATAAACAAAACAAAACATCGACAGGTGAGCAACATTATATTATATGAAAAATAAAGCAAACCAAAATATGTGTTCAGTATATGCAGACACCAGAATCCTAACTTAATCGACAATATGTATTATGGTGATTTGAATCCTATTTAGGAGTATAATCACCTGTAAAAAGTTTTGGTTTTTTTCCATGTATTCTGGTTCACCAAATTTTCAAACATTTATTCAGATGTTTCAATTTCTCCTTTTGCCTTTAACTGCCAAGACTTAGTCTAAACATCAGGAAACAAACTGAAGCCACAGTCCAAATGGGATAGACACTGTCTCATCCAAACTCTAGTTACATGGTCAGTGGGAGAAAGGATTCTCTTTTAATAATGGTAAGGGGTTGTCGAAGGAGGCGAAGCGTGCATAGTTGCTGGGAACTCCCCAATGCGCGTCCATTTCTTCTAAAGAAAACAAGATGAACCCTAATCGAACTAAGGAGAAATGCTAGCAAGTGCCTGTGAGAGTGTGTCCTTAAATACTGCAGGTCGTAAAAACTTCAGGTGACATAATCTTCTAAACGTGTCCTCTACCTGGCTCCAGCTTGGCAAGGGCTAGCTTGTTGATTTGGTAGATTTTACCCGTTCAGAATGTTGTCTCTGTTTTCACTGTGATCAGTTCTTGCCATGACCTTAGCAGATGTGCCACATGTGACAGCATATGAGACTCACTCCTACCCCTTTCTAATGCAAAGCTACGTAATCATATTAAAAGCACTGACACCTGAAAGTATGAAATGGAAGGCTGAGAGCGAAAAAATGTTGGGTACTGGAGGAAGTTCACACAACTTTACTATAGCTACACAATGCACCGTTTACCCTTTTGCCAAACTGCTTTGAAATCACTTTCCATCATGCATGATCCCCCAAAAAGTATTTGATTGTTTCCCACTCTAACTTTATTTGCATAATTGGGGTATCTAGTATATATCTATGTATCTTTTACAATGGTCTAATATAAAAATTTCCGTTAATGGAAAGTGAAACTCTATTTAAATAGGACCCTTGCAGTCTTTTTCATGATTGAGATGTTTCCATAGGCTGGCTACACAGACTATGATATTAATAAGAGGCTAAAAGTACGTTTGGCAACTTAGTCTCATTCTTAATTTGAGTGCATGAGCCACTGCACAGCCAACGAGCTGATACATAGAAATTCTTAAGTGAGTTTCAGTGTTAAATGTTTTTGATATAATTTCAAATCGGTCAAAGGGATGATATTTATGTGTGTGTATAACAACATTCAGCACATTTGAGGAATCACACATCATAATAAAAGTTTATTTTAAACATGCCGTGGAAACTTGATCTGTATTATCCTGTCCACAGTAGAGAGTAAAGGATGAGATTTTGTTCTTCATATTACTGTAGCTGGCAGGCTTCAGAGTTTTGAGCTCACTGGGACTGACAGCCTCTCACTCCAGTGTGAGGGACTGACAGAATTTAAACAGGCTCATTGATTCAATATACTACACCCTTCCAGTAACAGAGTAATAGTGGGATTTCATTAATGAGTCAGTATGTTTTACAAGTGACAGCCACTGTGGCCTCAGAAGGCAGTTGGGTCCGGCTCAAGTTCAACATTTCTTACCAAACATGCTTAAAAATTTAAAGTGGTCCCTTAATCCAAGTGCTGTTGGTTATGGTTGCCCTTTGTGGATTACACAAAGTTCAGGAAAGTATAAAAGATAAATACTAAATACTGAGTGACCCCAAAGACATTTGATGATGTGGGCGAGGGGAGTCACCCAGATTTCTTTTATCTTGGATCTCGTACCCCAACACGTAAATGCTCACTGTGTCACAATAGAAAGATGGATGGCTTCTCAACATCCATTTCTTTTTATTTCTGGGAAGGAAAATAGTTTATCTAAAAAGTTACTTCCACTCAGGAAGCTTTAAAGGTGAAACTGAGGTAGAATCAAGCTTGAATTTGAGGAAGAATCATTAGGTCACTGAGTCACGTTTGAGCTTTACTTTCATTTTATTCACTCCAGTTAGTAACTGCCCAGATTTCTGAGTCTTGCAGAAATATAATCACTTGCAATTTTGGAAGGGCTAATTATCTACTTTGTGGATTTGTTCTTTTTTTTTTTTTCTTCTTTCAACTCTTAGGCCCTGGGCTCTGTTACCTTTTATTAGCATTTCACCCTGAAGGCTTAAAGAGAAAACAATTGGAGATAAAATTCAAATCAGTCTATTTTGTTTCTTATTAAGTAAAGATTTATTGAGAGAGTTTGATCCCTGGTAAAATTAATGTCAGTGCTTTATATACTGCAGATTTCGGTTATTCATGATGTCCTTTCCCACCCACCACAAACAATTGAGAGTTGGCTGTATTTTTGCAGAATATAAAGGAAAAACTATAGCAAAGAATTTGGCTTCCCTCAAAAGGAAATGGTTACGATTTCCTTTACTGAATTTTGAACCAGTAGTGAAAGAGGTGAACTCAAATTCTGTTATGAGACTATCATAGCAGCTCTTGGTTAAATATATACTCTTATCCCTATTTTAAATCTTTGACAAACAGCATTGTTTTTATTTTTTGACTTTGTGTTACCGTATTAAGGCTAAATGACTTTGACACTCCAGTGGATATTTTGTGATCACTTCAAATTTAAGTAAAGTCCCAAGTATAACTTCAGAGTTATACTTTGTATTTTAAACCCACTGGTCTTAGATTATTAATAAAGATGCCCTGTCCCCCCCAAAAAAACTTGTTACATCTTCATGTATAAAAAGGAGTTATTCATACTTTTCGGGAACTGTAAAAATTATTTCAAAAAGGCACTTGAAAAAGTTTTCTCCATTCTGGAAAATAATGACTTCCATTTACTTAACAAAGAAGAAGAATTTAAAAGAAATTTTAATTTAATTAAAGAAAAAAAATATATATGTTAAAGTGTACTTGCTATGAAATATTCGGTTTCTAAAAACAAGGGGACACAGCTTCTTTTAAAATCCTTGTTTCAGGCCATATTCAACTGGAACTTTTGAAACATCATCCAATTTGAACTTTATTTAAGAACATTTTTGTACTGCTGTCTCTGACTGTCATGGAAAGTTCTGTAATTCTATGATATTTCTGGTTTTATTTTTTTCATCTGTACCACAGTCAAAGTAGCTACCATATCCCCCACTCCTTGGGCTTTCTGTAGATCAGTGGATGTTAGGTTTAAACTTCTGTTTTATTTGATGAAGCTTTCAATAAAAAATGAAAATAAAATCAACCAAGTAGGGCCGTTGTGTTTTTCTGCCCTTTCCGTAGGGAATGTGTTGGAAGAGAGGAGCAGGTCAGGTGGGAGGGAGTAGTGGTCTGCACTTTATCAGGTAAAGTGCTGGCTTCCTACAGATTTCCTCAAAGAAAGGATCATCCCGGGTATTGTGGATCCAATTGTGTCCCCCCAAAACGTGTTGGAATCCTAACTCTTATACCTATAGATGAAGTTCCATTTGGGAATAGGGTCTGTTATGTCAGTGAGGCCATATCAGTGTGGGGTGTGTCTAAACCTAATCACTTCTGGGTTTTAGAAGCAGCAGCATAGACACAGAAGGAAGCACAAACAGGAGAAGATAGGTGTCATGTGAAGATCACCAAGGAATCTAGGAACAGAAGCTCAAAGAGACAAGAATCTTCCACCCCCCAAGCCAACAGAGAGCCTTCCCCTAGAATTAGGAATTCCAGCCTCCTGAATGGTGAGATATAAAGTTCTGTTCTTTAAAGCCACTCGCTTGTGGTATGTGTGTTACAGCAGCACTGGGAAACCAAGACGCCCGCTAAGGGAAAGTGAGAGGAAAAGGGCTATCTATTCATGCAAGGGGACCCAAGAAGCCCACTGTTTGGATTGGGGGGGGGGAGTAGTTCATTTAGGTCTTCCCAGGGCCTCTCAGAGTCTACCTACTTCTTATGCCCAGCTCTTATCTCCAAATATGCCCAACATCCACACGCTGCTTGATGCATCTTGTGTGAAGGCCAGAAGGTATAGATTTATACACAATAGAGGAACTTCATCTGATACCTGTGATTTGTATCCCTGTAAGAATTAAATTCCAGGTCTACCAAAACAAGAAGTGGCGTCGACTCCTCAAGCTGTGGATATCTCTGCTAAGCAAATAAGCAGAAACGATTTTTCTCTCATCCGGAATCATCCAAGCTGCCTTGGAACTTATGAATGTGAGCCACGAAAGTTCCCTTCTGTAAAATAAATTTTCCGTATGGTTGGAGCATATTCAATGTTACTATAGATGACAAGAATACAGATGGGATGGGTGAAATTCATACAATGTGTTAAATATAGCAAAGTAAGTAACCTTCAAGACAGAAGAAATACATAGAGCATGTTGAGTGTGAACAAATAGGAAGAGAGGAAATGACCAAGAAAACACTATGTATTTATGACGCATTAGATATACATAGAAAATCATGTATTCATGATACACTGAATAAACCAAAAAAACCCATTACTGTCAAGTCAATTCCAATTCATAGTGATCGTATAGGACAGAGTAGAACTGCTCCACAGGGTTTCCAAGGAGTGCAGGATGGATTCAAACTGTCAACCTTTTGGTTAGCAGCCATAGATCTTAACCACTACACCACCAGAGTTTCCACACTGAATATCCATGAGAAATATGAGGCAGTAACCATTCACGAGGTCTTAATTAGGCCAACCTTTGGTGATACCCATTCTGGCATCCATTAGCATCTCATCAGGCCAACTGGTGAACTTCAACCACTTGTCCCTACTCCTCGTGAATGGAGCATGTTTCATTGGCTCCTATCTTCTGTTAACTCACTTGCTCAAACCACAAATCTGATCCTTACAGCACACCATCAGTGGGGAAGGATAATGTAGCAGAGGGAGAGGCAGGGCTGTGAACATTGCAGAATGTTGTAGTGTGACCCTTCCATTCCTCTTATACTCCAACTGAGTTAGTGTACCCCGTGTCTTCCCCATTTGTTTTTAATGTGTATCCTAAATTGATTTAATAAACCCTACGATTTGAGCATCTTTATTTGGTCTGTGAGCCTTTCTGCTCCATGACCACTGATATAATTGCATGGGAATATACTTTGAGGCTGATATTGCATCAAGGTAATTTCTCATATGCCACCTTCATTCTTTAGAATATAAGCACCCAAGGTAAGCGACCAGGGTCCAGGCTCTACAAGTGGGTTGTATATATTGCCTTTCCCTATTTGGGCATCAGTTCATGTTGTAGATTTTGGCAAAAGAAAAAGCTGGAAAAATGGAGTTATTGGAAGTGTGATGGTTAGTTTTGTGTGTCCAATTGGTTAGGCTAGACCAGTACCAGTGCCAGTTGCTATTGAAGCAATTCTGACTCATGGCAACCCCCTGTGTGTCAGGGTAGAACGGTGCTGCTTGGGTTTTCAATGGCTGATTTTTTGGGAGTAGGTTGCCAGGCCTTTCTTCTGAGGCACCTCTGGGTGTACTTGAACCTCTAACCTTTGGGTTAGCAGCTGAGCGTGTTAATTGTTTGCACCACCCAGTAACTCCAGGTTAGGCTATAAACTCCTTGCCGTCGAGTTGATTCCAGCTCATAGTGACCCCATATAGTACCCAGTTATTCAAACAGTAGTCTAGATGTTGCTGTGAAGGTACTTTTTTAGATGTGGTTAACATCTACAAGCAGTTGACTTTAAATAAAGATTATCCTTGATAATCTGGGTGTGCCTCATCTAGTCTGTGGAAAAGCCTTCAGAGCAAACTTGAGGTTTCCCTGAGGAAGAAGTTTATCCTGTGGACTACAGCATCAGCTTCTGTCCAAGAGTTTTTAGCCCCACAGCCTGCCCTAAGGATCTTGTCCTTGCCAAGCCAGACCCCTAAATTGTATAAACCAACTCCTCAATTTCTTGCAATCTTTCTCTCTGTGTAGGTATGCAGTATATACATATATTTACTTATCATTAGTTTTGTTTCTCTAGTAGAATCCTGACTGATAAAGAGGTTATAAGAAAATAAGACTGAAGGAAGAATTTGATCTTAACTTTACCCACATTGCCTCCGAGTTTATTTAGAGCAATGGAGCCTGCCTTCCTTCCTTTTTTCTTCCCTCCTCCCTCCCTCCCTCTCTCCTTCCCTGTTTTCTCTCTTTTCTTCCTCCCGTCCCTTCTTCCCTCCCTTCCGTCTTCCTTCCTTTCTTTCTTCCACATTATAGACTCTTTCAAAGAAGATAATACCACCACAACACTTCTACTTCAAATTTGGGAACTTCCTGAAATGCTTTCATAGGCTTATGGTGAAGAAGCCCTGGTTTCAAGATGTAAAGATACGAGAAAGACGACTACAGAATGAGGAAACAAGTTACTTTTATAAATGCCCCTTGCGTATGAAATAACCACGATTTCTTGACCTCATATTTATGCATTTGCTTCATAAATTTTTTATAATTTGCTTTCTCCAGGAAGAACTGAGTGCTTTACCAACTCCTAATAGTTCCAGTAAGGCTCATGTTCCATAAATCTTTTCCTTAGGGATGTTGATGAAGATAACTTTTTTAGCTCCTTTTCAGAGGCAGTGGGGTGAAAAATAATACAGCTGTTACCTTAATCTCAGAAGATTCAATTATTTCAGGGTTTTCTGTAAAGGAAAGTCATTTACACTGATGATGAAACAGTCTCTATAATGTATCAAAAGTTGTGTTTTCATTTAAATCCTCGGAAACAGCGAGCAGCAACTTTCTGCTCCCAGGATCCTTCTCCTAGGAAGTTGTAGGTTACGCTCGTGGCAAGGTGGCCAGCAGGTGGCGCTGTTGCATTAGTCGCCAGTGGATTTCAAGCCCAACTCCCAGATGCTGTGTTCCTAGGCAAAATCAATAATGTGAGAGCAAGGATCATCATTAACTGAGACCTCATGATGTGCCAGATACCGTGCTGAGTATGCATTCCATTTACTTAAGTTCATACAACATTCACAAGAATGCTCTGAGGTAGGTATTATCGTTGTTCCCATTTCTCAGATGGGGCTTGGCGAGTTAAGCAACCTGCCCATGGACCTCCACTCGCAAAGGAGGAGAATATGTTTTTGGAAATAGGTTAAAACCCTCAACATTTGGGTTCTAAGGTTTCCGTTTCTGTAATAACTTTGGGAAATGCCAATGTGAAAGACATAATTTTTTTCCCCCATCAGCCATTAATTTTTTCAAACAGCTCATCTCACTTGACCAGAGATTTTGTGGTTTCTGTAAAGAAGGTGTTGTGTAGGGTTTTATCTTAGAAAATTAATAGAGAGGTACACTAGTTTGACATGCATAAACTAGTTTATTGCAAGGTAGTCATGGTAAGGCATGCAATTAAGACCTCCCAACATTCGTTTAGAACTAAAGAATCAAAATTAACAATTACAGTATTAGTTCAATGGTTAGAATCCAAATCTTTAGACTTCAGGCTTTTACTTTAACAAGAAGTCTCAGGAGGAAGGCTTAACAGCGGCTTGAACTCAGCAGAGGTCCCTCGTCGCTAGGGTCTGAGGTTGGCTGCGGCAGGCAGAGAGTCTCAGCAGGTTCTTGGTGTTTGCCTCTTTCGTCTTTCAGTGAATGAACAGAAATTTAGGGTTCATATGTGAATTTGTCATCTTGGCTCCACAAGACAAGGGCCAGTGTGACATCAAAGACTAGTGTGTCTTTTCTCCAGGGTTAGAGACTAGCCGAATGATGCACTTTTTCTTCAAATTTAGAGTTTACGGAGGTTGTTTAGATATATGTCTCAAGGCTAGTTTACAAAGATGTTATGTCTTCTTTCATCACAGCATGTCAGGTTAATGTCAACTTAAGGTTGTTTACCACATTTTTCACATCTATGATGCTATGTGTAAGTTTAAAGATTTTCTAAACAACTTTTTTATGACTTATAGGTTTCTAATGACTTATAGATAATATTAGAGAGTCTCACAAAGATAGACATTTCTGTTTCTAAGTTTATATTACGAGTGCTTCTATACATATATTTTGAAAGCACAATAGTGACTTATACCTTATGGGATCTGAGATCATTATAGAAACGTACAGAATAACAGGTGTTTGACACTCACTCAAGTCACTTTGGTCACAGAAGCCTAATACAGCTCACATTATCTATCACATAAGTAACTTGCTGTTCCTATCTCCTTTTGACTTGAACCTGTCTTTAATTTCTTCTGGAAAGGAGCAAATTATTACCAGATAGGTAGTCACAATGTTTAGTGACTCATTCATTCAGTCATGCCTAGCACATGAACAGTTGATAAATATTTTAATGATGGAATAGACATGGTTCTTGTTTTCAAGGATGTTATATTCTAGTAAGTTCTGGTTTATTACCACATTCTGGCATAAAATAAGATCAGGGAATTTTGTGGGCGGTGTGTGTAGCACTCCCATGGCTCCCTTAGCATGAAATAGTGACTGTAAATATATGTGTGTGTGTGTGTGTGTGTGTGTGTGTGTGTGTGTGCCTCTTTGCTTCCGTGGTCCCTCCTCCCTCTCACTCTCTTGTTTCACAGTCAGATTGTTTTGTTTTCACATGTATTTATTATAAATGAGCAGCACAATGGTTTTCACAAACTGAATACACGGGTGTAACCAGCACTTATGTCAAGAAACAGAGGATTATCAGCATCCAAACAAATGCCCCCAACCCATGTTCCCTTCTAGTCCCTATGTAAACCCCACCCACTCACCCAAGGGTAACTCTATCTTTAATTCTAATAACCTAGAATTGTTTGGCTGATTTTTACTTTATATAATGCTGACTGACTTGGCTTTTTAAGAGAATGTGGGTATTATACATGGAGAGAAGCACAACTAGTTTGCTTGTGTTTGAAACCCCAATATACCTATTGATCTCCTGAAAACAAATGTCATAGAGTAACTATCCTTACTCTGATTAATGTAAAACTGAGAGATTTATTGAAAGAAAAGAGATAGTTCAAACTGAGAACAGACTCAACCCCATGTGACGGAATCCAGTAATTCAAAATGGCAATGCACCAGTAACGTTTTATAGGAAGGGAAACAATGGATATGAAACACGTTACTTGATTGGTAGTTAGAAGCTTAGATCACCAAAAGACAGTACTTGATTGGTAGATCATTTTAAGGCCGGGCTTCTGGTGGCGGGAATTCATGAAGCAGGGCTTCCTGTAGCCGAACTTGTAACGAGTTCCTGTGCCAAGCTCTGTAAGGTGATTGGCTTAAAAGGGTATATAGGGCTCTTTCTTAGATTGGTTACAGTGTGGCAATTACATGCGTCTGTGACAAAGACGGGTCGCAGTGTATTTACGTCATCGTGACCGGACATCCTCTCTTAGAAACAGTATGGAAGATGACTGCCGCTAGGGGGAGAACGGAACGAGCAAGCAAGGAATTGCACCCAATCTTCAAACTGGCCGTTTCAGATCATATTAGGTACCTCAATTTTTTAAAAAAATTCCCTTACGTACTACATATGTGGCTGTATTATCGAAATTTTAAAGGTCTTTAGTTTCAGAGGTCACATAAATTCTCTCTGCAGTCTCTCAATGTTTAACATCCTTTATAGTTAGACACAGCAACAGCGCTAAACCAAATGTCCTTGAGAGGGGTAGCGGCATTCTTAAGGCAATAGCTGAGTTCCAAAGAAAGGCTGGTTGTAAAGATTCTTTTAAGGTTTGGCAACATGTCGCTCACTGTATACATGTCATTCATTGTCTGCTTATGCATACAGTGAGTGACGGGGCGGCTGATGCCAGACTTCATTGAGAAACCACCCACAGCCAGAAGTTGCCAGTACACCATTGTTTACACAAAAGCGGGACATACGGAGTATATTAAACTCTTGCCCACCAACTGAAATGACAACGCCTTTGGCTTCTGAATATAATTTTAAAGTGCTTGGGTCTTTCTTACCTTGGAGAGGTTATGCTCTCCTCCTTGCCTCCTTCCTGCCTCTGCATGGTTCGTGCGGGTAGAGATCAATCGTTCTTGTTATGATACTGCCCAGGTATGTGCTTCAGGGTTTATAGAACGTTCTAGGTGGAGAGATTACCATACATAGCATTCTTTTACCACTGTGGTCCTAGAAGTGGCAATCAAAGCCTCTGGGAGTCTAACATAAAACCTACTTCTTTGGTGAACCCTTTGGCAGAGTTTCTATTAAAATGTGCATTGTGCTTGAAATGCTTCGCAGCTGGTGTTCTCTGATGTTCTGAGTAAGCCTCAGTCTGGTGTCGGGGTGTGGCCTTTGAAAGTGTCGCTGTCCTCTTTCCTGCTGTAGTGCTGGTCTTAAGCATGGATTTCTGCCTCTCCGCCAGTTGTAGAGTGCTTTTTTGTTTTATTTTGGCTTTTTGCTCTGTTTTTGGTTGTTGTTGTTTCTTTCTTCTGGCTGCAAAGGGCTTCCACCAGTGCCTTAAGGCAACAGTTTTTGTTTTTGCTTTTCTCTTCTGTAGATTAAGGCATTGGCTTTTTCCCCTCAGAGGGAGATGGCTCTTGGTGGTGTTTCTGGCCTGGGTTGCTTTCTCTCTCCCAGCCAGCATTAGGAAAGCTTTCTCAGGGTTCTCCTTCGTTTCCTCAGGGGTGTTCTTGGAGAAAAGGCCCGCGGTGGAAACTCCGTTATATATGCAGCCCCTAGGGGATTCACACTCATGCTAGCCCACGTTTGGCCTTTAGAAATTCATTAAGAATGTTTAGTTGAATCTATTCCCAGTTTATAGGACATCCAGAGATTTTGACCCAAGTAAACAAAGGACATCCTATTTGGTAAAGTAGAGGGTCAGCGAGAAAGAGGAAGACCGTCAACGAGATGGGTTGACACAGTGGCTGCAACAATGGCTCAAGGATAGCAGTGATTGTGAGGATGGCGCAGGACCAGGTAGTGTTTCGTTCTGTTGTATGTTCTGTCACTATGCGTCAGAACCAACTGGATGCCACCTCATAACAACAACAATAACAAGAGGCAAAGGCTCGCTCAGGTCCTTTTTTCCCAACAGGTACCTGTTCTCCCAGATTTTAGTTTAGTGGGTTGCCCTGTGACCTCTGAGTTTCAGGTAGGTTCTAGAAAAGTCATTAATTTGCAGTCTGCTCTACCTTTTCCCTGTTATAAGTGTGGGAGACATGCTGTTTCCAGCTTTGTACATCTCCGAGCTGAAACTGGAACCCTTGATTATGTTAGCTTTTAATTTCAAAACCCTAAAGAAGATTTCTTAAATAAGAATTTACTCCAAGGCTAGTTAGGAACAAAGAAAAAAAAAAAAAGGGCTTTTGGCTTCTCTGAGTAGCTGTTTCTCCACTATTCTCCAGTCTTTCCAGGCCTAGAAAATAAAAGGAAAGATGGGAATAAGAGGGACAAAGAGTTTCATGCTGCCCAGCTCTCCATGAATTTGCTTGGACATTGACAAAGTGAAGGATCCCTGTGAGAGGGACGGGTCTGGCAAGATCCGTGCTAATAGTGATGCGAAATGGTTCGTCTTGAGATGGTTTTCTTGTAGCTCTTAACCTCTGCACTGGGAGTCATCATGACAAGGAAAATAAAGTAAAAGTCAGAAGCCTGTCAACTAAAGGACGTTCTTCCCAGCTGTTATTGGACTCACCCTAGACTCTGCCTTAAGCAACAGTGTATACCTAATACTACAGAAATTTTTTTTTCTCTAAGACTTTTGATATTTTTAACTTACTCCTTTTACTGATATTCAATTAGGTTATTACAAAGATAAATTTATCTTATGTAGTCTGACAAATTCAAATAACTTTCAATTTAATAATCACACACAGCCATCCATATTCATGAACAATATTTCCACTACGCTTCAAAACATAAAGTACACCTAAAAATATTAAAGTTAATAAAACATGGGGCTTCTAGTGGGAGAGAATTCCCAGGGCCTTCTCTACCTCAGCAGAAAAGGGAGAGACCAACAGCTAGAAGTACAGGCTTTCAAGTCAGGTGATGTATGTTTGAATCTCCGACTTCTAGTTTCTAGCTACGTGGCCTTGGACAAGTTATTATTTCAGTTTTCTAAACCTTGTTTTCCTCATCTGTAAATGAATAAAATGATAGTACCTACCCCGTATGTGTTTTATAAAGGTTAAATGAATTAACACATGTACAACACATAAAACGGCGACTGGTCAATGGTAAATGTTCAGTCAGCATAGGACGCTATGATTTTATTGAAAGGTTTCACTGAAATGAAGAATGAAGGAGATTCAATTAATATGCAGTGATTAAGGTTAGAAATCACTTTTTAGGCCTTAGTGGAAGGACTCATCTGAGATGTCAAATAGACTCTGGTTGAATGGTTGCCATTGGGTCAAGGCCACATTGGTCTTATTGCCTGGTCCACAGCAAGCTGGGTTGTCCGAGGCACCTCCTCTCTTCTTCATCTGTTCTGTTCCAGTTAGACTAAGCCTTAGTTATCCAATTCCAGTTAATGATGGAGGAAGAGAACAGGGAGCAAGGGAGCTGTCTTAGAACCTGACAAAGTAGTGAAAACCCCCCTATGAAAAAAGAGAACCTGGCTCTGCTCTGTGACATGAACAAGAATTATGGCAGGTGGCTAGCTGCTCAGGTATAGGGCCAGCTCTGAATGAGGTGGCTCCTGTGGAGCAAGAAAGAAAGAGGCATATGTCCTTTTGCTTTTCCTATTGGTATACAATGATAATAAAAATTAATAACCCTTTTGAACAGCACTCAGCAGTTCCCAAAACTGTCATGGGTGTTATTTCATCTTCTGCAGTACATATGGTCATCAGGCCAGGGATTCATCCCCCCTTTTTTTCAAATGGAAATATTGAGGCTCAGAGAAGTTAAATGACTTGCCCAGAGTCAGTGGCAGCCATTATTGTTAAATCCTTCCAGGAATTAATCCACAGTGCAGAATGGAAAGAATGTCCATATCTGAATAGAAACCAGTGGTGAGAACAGTGTTCAATGCAGTTCTTCTGAAGAAGTGTCTCACAGGATGTCTGTAACATCTCTCCTATACTGAGCTGTTACTTTTATATTCATTATTTGTTTCAAACAAAACCCAGAATCCTTAGTGCACTTTGATGTTTTTGTGCCTTGCATTCTCCTGTTTATGAACTCTGACCTCCAGCTCCCCTCCCTGCTTCATTTGGAGGACACCCAGGCTATAAACGCTGACACTGACAGTGTGTGCACTGCCTCCCAGACTCCGCTTTCTCCCTGGTTGGCTGGAGGAGTGCATTCTTTGCTTGAAAATCTGTGTGCAGCAGTGGTGAACCCATTCCCTGCATATTGCAGACCCTGGCTCTTGAATCCATGCTGTATTAGACGTACTGATACGTGCATGATGCTCACCTACTGCTGTACACGTCCAACAAAGGATGTCTCTTCTGTTAACATGTCCCCCTGTCTTATTTAGGGAATTGGATCCAGTCTCAGCTGCTAGAAGAGTCTGCTTTTAAAATAATCTTTTTACTTCAGTCTGTATTTAGCTATTTCACAAAACCGCTATTTAATTTTTCTCTAGCTTTTTGCTTCTCTGTCCGACTTTCATACTCTCAGTTGGGATTTTTCTTTATTCATTTAGTTGTTTTTTTTTTTTTTTCCTGATTATAAAATCTGTTCATGATTATTTTAGAGAATTTGAAAAAAATGTAAACTGCTTTAAAGAAGACAACAAATATCCATAATTTGACATCAGAGAATCTTATTTAGGTTCCCTTTTTCTTTTCCAAGACACAATTTTAAAAAATACCAATTCAGGATTATACTGTGCGATTCTGAATCAAGTTTTCATTTGCGTTGTGAGCACTCTCACTAAACTATTTTCAGCTGCACCGCTGTAAACATTGTATTAAATTCCCTTGGATAGACATACTGTAATTCGTCTCTGGTTTTGATTAATAAAAAGAGAAAAATACCATAAACTATAATATTGAGCAGTGATGGGCAATTTACTTCTGAGGAGCTGAACTTTAAAATACTTAAGTAAAAAAGTCAGTTTCCATTAGCAATACCCAGAAGACCGCCTTACTGTATTTACTCTAAGCTGCTTACGTTGATTGCCATTGTGCTCAGATCCATGTTGAAGATCTCAGGCTTAAGAAAGAAAAAAAAAATAATAATACTTGAGATGGTATATGGTGAAGTATAGCTAGTTTTTGATTCTTTTCTTTAAATATGGGGCAAACAAGTGTAGTGGAATGTCAGGGAGTTCTCATTTTGCCCTGACAGTAATTTTGAATTAATAAGAGAGATGGCTATTAAAATAAAGGAGGGTGCAGAACTATGTGTAGTGTGTCACCGGCTGAGTCACCAAAACAGAATTTATGTATGTAAATGTGCCTGTGTGTATGTTTGTGTGTGTGTATGTATTTTGATAGATGTAACAATGCACCCTTTACATTTACACACTCTCACACACCTCTGTCTCAGAAATCCCTTCCTAGGCGCCTCCTCTGGTATCTTCCGGCTTCTCGTTGGCTGGAGGAGCGGAACTGCCGGGGCTGTGCATCCACAAGGGAAACCTGGGGGCAGTGGGGACCATGGGCACATGTATACTCGGAGGTTGCCTGAACAGATGTTATGTGGTGCATGATGTATTGAAAAGTGATTATCAAATTGTTTACAATTTTTTTATATAGTAAATCTGTGCTTTTTTTTATTAATGCCACAAATAAGATCTAATGTCAGGTCTAGGAGTCCCTGGGTGGTGCAAACAGTTATGTGCTTTACTAGCTGAAAGGTTGGCAGTTTGAACCCATGCAGAGGTGCCTTGGAAGACAGGCCTGGTAATCTGCTTCTGAAAAGTCACAGGCTTGAAAACCCTACTTGGCACACATGGGGTCACCATGAGTCAGAATCAGCTCACCGGCAACCAGCAACGACAACATCAGGTCTAATGATTTCTGAAATTTTGAATTGTCGGTAACAAGTATAGTCTGATATGAAATTATTTGTCATTTCTATTGGTGACTGTTAGATTCATTGTGCTGTTGTAACAGAAGTACCACAAGTGGATGGCTTTAACAAACAAACATTTATTTTCTCACAGTATGAGAGGCTGAAAGGCTATATTCAGGGCGCTAGAAGGAGGACAAGTCTTTCTCCGTCTGCTCTGGGGGAATCCTGTCTCAGTTTCACTAGTACTCTTCTCGGCACCCTTAGACACCCCCAGATGGCATCGTTCCCCATTCTTGGCATTAAGACACAGCCTGCGCTGATATGACCCTATTCCCAAATGGGGTTATAGCCACGAACATGTTGTTGTTGTTGTTAGGTGCCAAAGAGTCGGTTCCCACTCATAGTGACCCTATAGGACAGATTACAACTGCCCCATAGTGTTTCCATGGAGTGACTTTGAATTCAAACTGGTTAGCAGCTGTAGCTCTTAACCACTATGCCACCAGGGCTTAGAGTTTAGGATTTACAGCACATATTTTTGGGGGACACAATTCAATCTATGACAGTGACCAAGCACTTCTGATAGTACTGTGGTTTGTTGCTTACATTTGTAATAAAATGAAATGTGAAATTTCTATTAGATGTTAAGGGGCATGTATAGGTAGATATAATCCAAATTCAGAAACTTCCTAAATTTTATCCCTAAACTCCTTGAGCAGTATGTTAACCCCAGGATAAGAGACCTTGTTGGAAAAGAATAACTTTGTATAAACCCATTGAATAAAACACAGTAAGGACTATAATGGGGCCTCAACCCAATCTGAGGGAATTTGAAGACTCACTACACAAGTGATATCTGAGTTAGGTCATCAAGGACAAGCAAGACTTACGAGATGAATAAAGGGAGAAAGGAATGTTTCAGAAGATGGAACAGTAAGAGCTATGGCAGGAGAGTGTGGAAACTTGTGGAATGTCAATTCATGGGAACTATGTGTATTATCGCTGAAGTACAAAGTCAGGAGAGGAGTGGGGACGGAGGATGAGGTCAGGGAGGGCAGGGGTGTGCAGGGGAGAACCTTGCATGCCTTGCGAGGAGCTTGGACTTTATTCAGGAAGCGATGGGAAGCCACTGAAGGACTGTAACCAGGGGAGGGACAGGGTCTGACTTGTGTTTTTATTGAGTACTCTGGCTGTATTGTGGAGGATGGGTCTGAGTTGGTGGGAGACCAGAGAAGAGGATACGTTGAAGTCTAAGCAGAGATGATCAAGAATGAAATAAGGACATTCTTTTTAGGGATGAAATAAGGACATTCTATTTTAGAGGTGAAATAAGGACATTCTTTAGAGGTGAGAAATATTTAAAACATTGTGATGGACTGAATCATCATTCCCTACTTTTTTGTGCTTTCGCTGTTTTAGAATTAAACACTCACACCCTTTGCCATGTGACAAAGTCCCCTGCACTAGAGGCAGAGTGTATTTCCTCATCCCATGACTTTGGACTTGACCATGTGATTTGTTTTCTTTGGCCAATTTGATATTAGTGGACTTGTAATGAACAGGGGTTTGAAACGTGATTGCACAATTCGCCTTCTTGATGTTGTTTCATTATCATGAAACATACTCCAGGTAGCCGCTGGTTCCAGGAGGATGAGACACACGTGGAGCACACCTGGATCTCACTCAGTCTGGAGCGAAGCTCAGGTGCCTAGCAGGCTGCAGCAGGGCCTCCCAGCTAAGCCCAGCTTAGATCGGTGGAACCATAGTTTCTCTGTGGTCCCATAAGCATGAAAATAAATGCTTGTTGTAAGCCACTGAGATTTTGAGGTTGTTTGTTATGCAGTACGTGGCAGTGAATACAGAAATAGAGTCAGAAGGATTCAGTGACTAAATGGGTATATAAAACCAGAAAAACCCTTGTCACTGAGTTGGTTCTGACTCAGAGCGACCCTGTAGGACAGAGTAGAACTGTCCCATTGGGTTTCCAAGGAGCAGCTAGTGGATTCAAACTGCCAACCTTTGGGTTAGCAGCCAGTCTCTTAACCTCTGCGCCACCAGGGTTCCTGAGTGGGTATAAAGTTCAGAAAATAGGGAAAAATAAGGTAAGATTATCCAAGTTCTGAATAGGGTATAATGGTTCTAAAAAATGAGGCCAGTATTAGCAGAAGAGGAACAGTTTTTGTGGCAAAAATTAATGAGGTCAGTAAAAGAACGTGTTGGCCTGGAGCTGTAGATGGCACATCTAAGTGAGACTATGTAGCAGAGAGTTATATATATATCTCAATGCTGGAGAAGAGATCAGGGCTGAAGATACACAAGAGTAAGTCATTATGTTATAGTTGGTTCTAGCAGCATGAGAAAAAGCCCTGGTGGCACAATGATTAAGCACTCGGCTGCTAACCGAAAGGTCAGCAGTTCCAACCCACTCTGTGGCTCCACAGGAGAAAAGATCTGGTTATCTGCTCCTGTAAAGATTACAGCCTAGAAAACCCTATGGGGCCATTCTACTCTGCCGTATAGGGTCACTATGATTCCGAATCAACTTGACAGCACACAGCAGGAACAGTAGCATGGGAGTGACGGAGATGGCTCAGGGAGAGAGTGAGGTATGAATGCAAAATTGGGATAAAGAAAGAACAGTGGTCGCCCAAACACTTAAGGCCTGGATCTAGGAAGAAGACCAAACGGGTGGCTGAGAAGTAGTTTGTAGCTAAATAGAAGTGATTACAAGAAGATGTAGAAGGATCCTAAGTACTGCTGTGGTGGGTTGGTGTAGAAGCCAGATTGTAAGTGAGCTGAGTAGCGACTTTGACAGGAAAATCTTAACTCTGCCAGAAATTTATTCCTAAACTAGCAATGGAATACATATATCTCAACCACAGGCAGGTCTTTATGCAATGGAGAAATGTATTCAAGAGATTAGTTTCCTCTATTAAATCAATTTATAAAATATTTTTAACATATTTTAAACTCCTGTATATGAAATGGAAGCCCAGGTGGCGTGGTGGTTAAGAGCTACGGCTGCTAACCAAAAGGTCGACAGTTTGAATCCAGTCTACCAGGTGCCCCTTGGAAACTCTATGGGGCAGTTCTGCTCTGTCCTTTAGGGTCACTAGGAGTCGGAATTGACTCAACGGCAGCAGTTTTTTGTTTTTGTTTTTTAAATATAGGAAATACATTCTGTCTGCATACTCTTCCATAGCTTATATCTGATTTTTAAAACAACCATGTAAGGCAGAAGCAGCAGATGAGTTGGCATTCAAACTCAGACGTTTTTGGCCTCAAATCCCATCATTCCTTTAGCTCCATTACATCATATTGATAATGGCCACGAAGTGGAATATCAATTATGTGTGAGTATATTCCCATGTCTCAGTACCTGATGAGCCCATCTGATCTATGAGAATCAGTTTGGTTATTACAGAAGGCAGATAAGAGCATCTTGGCAGTAACTGTGCTTTACTGCATCCTTTAAACAGAATTTAGGTAATCTAGGATCAAGGCATGGCAAAATGTCTTTCTAAGTCTGTTTTAAAGCCTTTTATACTTTGCCTAAACGTTTAAATATATTATGTTTCAGCAACTTTGGATTTAATTGAGAGCTCTCTCATAAAATGAGTTCAGTCAGAAGCAATTTGTAAAAGCTGTTGAGGCTCTGTGGGGTTCCTGTTAACACATGCAGAAATTTGGGGTAGAATTTGGGGTAGAGAGCCAAGAACAGGAGAGTCTAGAGTAGGAAAAGAAACATCTATTTCCTTTTGTAAAAATCACTTTCAGGTTATATTATGCATTTATTTGGTCAAAAGTTTAGAAAATATAGTTAATTAAAGGAGTAATAAAAGTCACCCATCACCCACCACTTGGTGACAGTTAATGCTAGAATATCCATAAATCATCTCATTTTAAAAATATATGAGATCATACTCTATTACAATTTTCTGAGTTCTTTTTAAAAGAATAGTTTCTATCCTATTTAGTTTTTTATATGAGTGCTTCTCAAACTATCTGTGGTAAAGAACCAGTGTATTGCTTTGCCTTTTTTTGGTTTGTTTTTTGATATTTCCAGTCTGTTGCGAACCAATGCTTTTGGAAAACCCAAGAATTTATTAGTAGAAATAATGAAATAAAAAAGACATGTAAAACACAACCCTCAGTTTTTAAGTATTGTTAGTATTTAATTACTTTGTCCAATGGCTATAAAAGTTTTAAAATGGTGATTCTCAGTTTTTGTTGTGATATCATCATACCAAACCCATTTGCCACCAAGTTGATTCCAACTCTTAGTGACCCAATAGGACACTGCAGAACTGCATCGTAGGGTTCCCAAGGAGCAGCTGGTGGGTTCGAATTGTTGACCTTTTGGTTAGCACCCAAGCTCTGAACCACTGAGACACGAGGGCTCCTATCTCATCATAGGTCAATGATATTATAAAAACAGTTCTTCAACTGGCACTTGCCCCCAGATTACACTTTGAGTAACCCTATGCTACAACATCATTTTTGACATTATATGCTCTATTCTTTTGCTCACATAAGGGAGCCCTGGTGGCGCAGCAGTTTAACACTCAGCTGCTAACCAAAAGGTTGGCAGTTTGAACCCACCAGCCACTCGGAGGGAGAAGGGTGTGGCCGCCTGCTTCCATGAAGATTTACAGCCTTGGAAACTCTGTGGGGCAGTCCTGCTCTGTCTCAAAGTGTCGCTATGAGTTGGAATGACTTGATGGCAATGGACTTGTTTTGGTTATTGTTCATATAGAAAAAATTTTGTACCACTTATCCATTCTGCCTTATAGCCTTCCCATTGGGTTTAGGCAGGGACAAGTTTTGGGAAGACCAGAGTCAGCAGTTGAGGGAGCAGTTATCATCAGAGTGGTAGATTGGAGGAGGGAAAAGTATGGGATTTAGTTAATAAAAATTAATTGCATACATTTTTAACAAAGCATTGTTGAAACAAAAATCATATTAAGCCAATAATATAAATTGATTTAAAGTTTATTTAATATACCAAAGATCTACTGCCATCAAGTCGATTCCAAATCACAGGGACCCTATAAGACAGAGAAGAACTGCCGCATAGGTTTTCCAGGGCTGTAGTCTTTATAGAAGCAGACTGCCCTGTGGGGCAGCTGGTAGGTTCGAACGGCTGACCTTCTGGTTAGCAACTGAGCGCTTAACCACTGCGCCACCAGAGCTCCTAGCTTATTTAATATACAATTTACAGATCGGCTCACACTTCTGACTAGAGTCAAAGTGTTCCAAAGAGAAAATAATTTTCAAAGATTCTTATGCTCCATCTTGTCCACATTGCCATAGAAAAGGGCGGGGGAATGTTGTTTAAATAATAACAAGTTTATGCTAAAACATACCTTCCAGTCCAACCCAGGAGTTTCTGTTTCCCGAAACTGATTGAATTTTTCAAGGAAACTGATTGAATTTTTCAAGAGCCCAATGCCCAAGGCAGAACAGTCTTCACTAATTAGCAAGACCATTGGGAAACTATGGGTCAGAATTGACTCTTCTCAGCAATGGGTTTTTTTGTTTTGTTTGTTTTTAGTTGTTTGACTTAAAGGTGTCTTTTAGGAGACCAGTCTGCCCAAGGCTCAAAGTTCAAAAGATCACATCAGGGCAGTGGATCCCAGAAATCCGGATTCCAAGAGGATTGAAAACTGTTTCTCATTATAAAAGTCAGCAATGTTTCGGTAGAGACAACCAGAAATAGAGAAGAAGCTGGCAGAACACTGGAATGGCTTTCATTCTTTGATTCCAAAAATGAGAAGAATCAAGAATACAACTAGTCTATGACCAGAGGGAGTTGTCTGTCCTATGAAACGTTGGGTTAAAGCATTAGTTTTCAATCTAGGGTACATATAGTAGTGGTAATACACCAAAACCAAACCAAACCCATTGCCATCGAGTCAATTCCAACTCAAAGCAACCATATTAAACCAAGTAGAACTACCTCGTAGAGTTTCCAAGGCTGTAAATCTTTATGGAAGCAGACTGCCACATTTTTCTCCCAAAGAGCGACTGGTGGGTTTGAACCACCAACTTTTCGGTTAGCAGCTGAATACTTCAACCACTGTGCCACCAGGGATCACTGGTATTATGCAGCATGTTATTTGGTGATATATAGATATGTTTTCATTTTTATACTTACATTATTAGAAAAATAGAACTTAGCATCAAATTCATGATATTACAGCTAGGATCACTTAAGGCTAAGTAGTAAAGAGAAAGTTGAAAGAAAACTATTAGTAGATAGTAGCACAGGTGGTGTATAGAGATGGCTTGTCTTAGTTATCTAGTGTTCCTATAACAGAAATACCGTATGTGGATGGCTTTAACAAACAGGAATTTATTCTCTCATGGTTTAGGAGGCTAGAAGTCTGAATTCAGAGCACCAGCTCCAGAGGAAGGCTTTCTGTCTCTGACGGCTCTAGGGGAAGGTCCTTGTCATCAATCGTCCCCTGATCTCAGTGCAGGACCCCGGGTCCAAAGGACACACTCCACTTCTGGTGCTTCTTTCTTGGTGGCATGAGGTCCCTCTACTTTTTGCTCAATTCTCTCTCTCATATCTCAAGAAAGATTGACTGAAGATACCTAAACCTGTAGATTGAGTCCTGCCTCATTAACATAACTGCCTCTAATCCTGCCTCATTAACATCATAGAGGGTAGAATTTACAACACATAGGATAATCACATCGGATCACAAAATGGTGGACAACGACACAGTACTGGAAATCATGACCTAGCCAAGTTGACACATATTTTGGGAGGACACAATTCAATCTATAACATGACTCTATGCAAATTACTCAGTTTTAGTGAACTCTGAATTCTGTCTAATTTAAGGTCCTATTCATAATGCAAAGAAGCCATGGTGGTGCAGTGGTTAAGCACTTGGCTGCTAACTGAAAGGTTGACGGTTCGAACCCACCCAGAGGCACCTCAGAAGACAGGCCTGGCGATCTGTTTCTGAAAGGTCACAGCCTTGAAAACGCTATGAAGCAAAGTTCAACTCTGATATACATGAGGTCGCCATGAGTCCGAATTGACTAGACGGCAACTTTTGTTGTTGTTGTTATTGTTAATTCAGAGTCAAAACTCTATATAATTTTCAGCTGTTGTTTTGGAACGTAGTATATGTCACAGAAGAAGCCTGGACCCTGGAAAAATGGGTAGAAACACAAGAGAGAGAAGGTTGTTTTGATTACTAATGCTGTGAAACAAACCACCTTCAAATCAGTGTCGTAAAACAACCACCATTTTATTATGTTCATAGATTCTGTGGGTCAGGAACTCAGGGCCCAGCTAGGATGGCTTGTTTGTGCCCTAGCATGTCTGGGTATCGGCTGGGAATATTTGAAGCATCCAGGCTGAGAGGATTTGAAGACCAGGACTGATGATCAGAGAACTTAACATGTTGTCCTGTGCATGTGACTTGGCGTCCTCACAGTGTGGGAGCCCTACTGTGGTTGGACTCCTTGCATAGCGGCTCAGTGCTCCAAGAACAAGGCAGAATCAGCATTATCTTTTCAGACCAAGTACAGAAATCACACAGCATCACTTCTGATGCATTCTATTGGTTACAAGCAAGTCTCAAGCCCACCCAGATGCAGGGGAAAGGAATATAGATCCCATATTTTGACGGAAGTAGTATTAAAGAATTTGTGGTCATCCCTTTCCTCCTTCCATCCTTCCTCCCTCCCCTCCTCCCTCCTTCCTCCCTTCCTTCGTTCCTTCCTCCCTTCCTTCCTTTCTCCCTCCCTCCCTCTCTCTATCTCTCTCTCCTTCCATAAAGGATGATTGGCTTGGGGAAGAACAAAGTGAGGAAATAAGAGAAGAGCCATGTGGCATAAATCCATATTTTCCCTACAGTATTAGAAACTTATGCAGCTTGGTTATGAAATCGTTCCACAAGTATTTTATACCGAAATGTGTTTAACAGTGCCCCTATCTAAATGGATAAATGGTAGATGATGGATGGATGGATGGATGGTTGGAAGGATGGATGGATGGATGGATGGATGGTTGGAAGGATGGATGGATGGATGGGTAGGCAAGTTGGCAGATAGAGAGACAGATAGATGAGAAAGAGAGGTAGATATCCAAGAATGACTGGAATAAAGTCACTTGAGAAAGATAAAACAGAAGCATCAATTAAATGCTTCTACCACATTTACTTGGGTTCTTTAATCCACTGTCCTTCCCCTACTTCCCTTGACCAGAAAAAACTGTCTATAAATTGTTGTTCTTGCTAACTGCTGTCAAGTCAGCCCGCAACTCGTGGTGACCCCATATGTTAAAGAGTAGAACTGCTCCATAAGGTTTTCTTTGCAGTAGTCTTTACTAAAGCAGTTTGCCAGGACTTTCTTCCATGGAGCTGCTGGGTGGGTTTGAACAGCCAACCTTTAGGTTAGCAGCCAATAGCAAACCACTTGCACTACCCAGGCTCCTTATCTACAAATAGAAGGGAGGAAAATGATTAAGAAGTTTCAAATGTGAGATTCTTTCTACCTGTTGCTCTCTGGCCGAACACTTAGTGAATCGTAATGTCTCTTCTCTTCGTGTATTTCACTCACGTATTACTACTCAGGGTGCTGAGCAGAGAGTTTGATTTATTTTTTATTGTGTTGTTAAATATTTTCTAGTCATTTCCAAGACTGCGAATTTCTGTTTTTTGTTTTTTAAGTTTATTTTAGGGACAAGAAAAATAAATAAGGAAGACACATTGTTATTAATTTAGCCTTTGCCATTTCATCCAAATGATTTTGCCAAATCAGTCTGTCTGCTCAAAAACATCACGATTCAAAAAAGGCAAAATTAGAATGGGAAACTGTCTGCTCAGAACAACTTTTAAAGGAGATAAAAAGATTACAAATGGCATGTACTTTAAAAAGAGGGAGAAAAAAAATCATTACCCGCTTAGTAAAAACACACAGAAAATGTAAGCCAGACCCCTGAATATTTGAGAGTAAAAGTTTCCATCTCTCCCTGGCTTCATCCTCATTCCTTGAGAAACTAAGCTCGTTCTAATGATGACCCCCTCGTGAGTGGTGGAGTTTTCTTCCTCAACCCTGTAAGCCTCCTTTGTATAAGCACCAGCTAACAGAAATGCTGAACAACTGAAACACAGCTGAATGCTTTGATGTGGTGACTATCATTAAGCAGGGCTCTTTACAGGAACGAAATAAATCAGCTGAGAATTGCTGTTTTAAACTGGTATTCTTTCTGTGGTTGAGCTTACACATATGCTCTCTAGCCATCTTTTCTTTTTTTCTTTTCAATAATACTTTGATTGAATTAGGTACCTTGGTGATGCAAATGGTTTGTGCTTGACTACCAACCTAAAGGTTGATAGTTCGAACCCACCCAGAAGTGCTTTGGAAGAAAGGCCTGGCGATTTCCTTCCATACAGACTAAATGAAGAAAACACCATGGAGCAGTTCTATCATGCAACACACGAGGTGCCATGAGTTGGAATCTACTCAACAACAAGGGGTTTTTGGTTGAATTATCCATATATTTCAGGGTAAATTATTGCTGGGGTTCTATGATGATGAACAGTGCTTCTCAAACTTTAAAGTGAGCATGAATCGCCAGGAGATCCTGTTAAAATGCAAATTATGTTTCAGTAGCTCTGTGGTAGAGCCAGAGACTCATGCCAATGCCGCTGGTCCCGGGGCTATACTTTGAGTTACAAGGATACCAAACCCATTGCCATCAAGTCAATTCCGACTCATAGTAACCCTATAGGACAGGGTAGAACTGCCCCATAGGGTTTTCAGGGAGCAGCTGGTGGATTCAAACTGCTGACCTTTTGGTTAGCAGCCAAACAATTAACTACTGTGCCACCAGGGCTCCATACTTTGAGTTACAAGGATAGGAAGACACAATATATTTTAGGTTCTGTTTCATTGAAAGAGGAGTCCTGGTGGCACAGTGGTCAGGCACTCGGCTGCTAATTGAAAGGTTTGTGGTTTGAACCCACCAGCCAGCCGTTCCACGGGAGAAAGATGTGGCAGTCTGCTTCTGTAAAGATTTACAGCCTTGAAAACCCTATGGCGCAGTTCTACTCTGTCCTGTAGGGTCACTGTGAGTCAGAATTGACTTGTCAGCAGTGGGTTTGGTTTGGGTCCATTGGAAGAAATTAAAAAAAAACCTTTGTATAATGTTTCTCCATACACAAACTGGTTCAAATTATTACTAGCAGTCAATTCAAATAAAATAAGTTAATGATCAAGTGAAAAACACTGCTGACTTTTTACTAGAAGCACAAAGACTAACAATATCAGACTTAGACAAGGAGACCTTTAAAAGATAAACTTAATAAGAAATGACAAAATTACGGTAGTATTCACTGAATATTTGATTAGTTCATTTGAATTTATAGTTCTGAGTTTGCAAGGCTAAGGCTCTTGACACAGGCTTTTTTCCTTCCATACCTGGCTGGCCCTTTGGTAAATGTTCAGTTACTGGACTTTGAGTGGAACCCACATCTCCTACCTCTCAGGATTTTCCTTAAGGTTCTTAATCTCAGAATGAGAGACAAACTGAACAAACAGAGCAGCCAAACACAACACAAAGGTACACACACACAGGCGCGCGCGCACACGCGCGCGCGCACACACGCACGGGCTAAATTTACTCTGTCCCAGTAGCATGCCCAAATGTGTGTGAAGAAACCATTTTAGATGTTTCTATCAGAGTCCTAACCCTTATTTTCAAGCTCTGAGCAGAAAGAAAAAGGCAATGGCATGTAATTAGAGAAATCTATGATTTACTCATTAATGAGCAATGAAATGCAACCCACCGAGGGGAGAAAGAGATTTGTGGCCAGCTAATAAGTGTCTGTACTTATGAAGGCAAAAGAAACAACCTGTGAAACAAATCTAAGCCGTTCCCAAACAGTGCAGGACAATTATATTTGGCATGAATTCCACAGGGAGGATGCAGCTTTAGAAATGTAAAGAACTGAGAAATGGAAGAGCCATCTGAAGATACAAGTAAAACATTTTTCAGATGTATCACAGGCAAGTGGGAGGATAATGGTGACAAAAAGGAGACACCAAAGGCCGTGGGGAAAAGAGAATACATGAAATTTGTCTTTTTTAACCTCAGCCTTCATTCTGGAAGATGATGGGGAAATTTAAATTTCAAAGTCATTCACAAGAACTGGGAGAATAACCTTGATGGCAAATTTCTAGCAGGACTATAGAGACCTTCAGCACCCAAATCAAAAGGAACAGATGAACAGTCCCTTGAAGAATTTATGCCTCTCCTGATGGTTACTTCTTTAAACACTGACTCTTTTATAGGAAATGAAACAAATATTTTGCCTTTGAGACATTACAGTGGAGAAGAAAGTCTGTAAACACACATACACACATATACTCTAGCAGTCATGTATCCCAAGTTCAGAATAATTCTGGACCTTTTTCTTGCTGGGAGCTCTGGGTTCAGATCCTACTTCAAATCTTCTACTTACTAGTAGTAAGAGCGACTGTAGGCAAAATACCTCTCAGAACGTTTGGCTACTTGTCTTTAAATTGGAAATGATACTAACTACAAGTCAAGATTGTTGGTGCTCTGCTCATGAATGTATGATTCTGTACCTGTTTTCCTGTCTTTCTGTTTGAATGAAAACATGCTGCAGAGGGCCAGGGTTAAGGATAATGTCTGGAAAATTCACATCAGTTATCTGTTTTCCTTCCTTTTTTCTTCCCTCCCTCCCTTCCTTCCACCAGTCATCATCATGTTGTTGCGTGCTGTCAAGTTGATTCTGACTCACAGCAACCCTAGCGGTTCAAACCCAGCCAGCAGGGCCCCGAAAGAAAGGCATGATAATCTGCTTCTGTAACGATTACAGCCAAGAAAACTCTATGGAGCAGCCCTACTCTGTAGTACATGGGGTCACCATGAGTCAGAATCGACTCAACAGGAACAAGTATGGTTCATCAGCATAGATCCCCAAAAATACTTTATCTTGAAACATATGGATAGTTCAACCATATGTCCTTTCCTCAAACTTCCTTCCTTCCTCCCTCCCTCATTTCCCCCCTCCTTCCCCCCTTTCTCCCTTCCTTCTTTCTTTCATTTCTTCTTTCCCTCCTTCCAACATTATTAACTAAATCACAAGATGACTAAAATTCCTGCACTTGATGGGCTCAGAGTGGAATAAAGAAACAAGAGCTGTAAACCATTTTAGTGCAATGCGATTCGTTTTATATCACGGTGTGTCCAGGTTACTAGGACAGAATCAAGGATGACTCTCCTAATCATAGGAGTCCCTTGGTGGGCCAGATGGTTAACATGCTCAACTGCTAACCGAAAGGTTGGAGGTTCAAGTCACCCAGAGGCACCTTGGAAAAAAGCCCTGGTGATCTACTTCTGAAAAATCAGCTATTGAAAACCCTGTGGAGTACTACTCTGTCACACCTGGGGTTGCCATGAATCAGAGTTGACTCCACAGCAACTGGTTTGGTTTGGCTCGTAATTAAGGGCAGGGGAAATGGAATGTTAAAGCTAATGGTGGTAGAAGTCATCAGTAAGCACTTCCTAACCATAGTGAC
Source organism: Dugong dugon (assembly GCA_030035585.1). NCBI lineage: Eukaryota > Metazoa > Chordata > Mammalia > Sirenia > Dugongidae > Dugong > Dugong dugon. Next base: position 9,468,128 of record CM057480.1, on the reverse strand, counting down.
ATTCATGATAAGTATAGGACTCTAATGGGTTTCTACTCATTGTCTTATTCCTAGTTTCTAGCACAAAGCCTGGTCTGTAAACCAAAAAAACCAAACCCATTACCATCAAGTCTATTATGACTTATAGTGATCCCGTGTACTTCAGAGTAGATCGGTGCTCTGTAAGATTTTCTTCACTGTAATCTTATGGAATCAGATCATTAGGCCTCTCTTCTGCAGCACCACTAGGTGGATTTGAACTGCCAACCTTTTGGTTAGTAGCCAAGAGCAAACCGTTTGCGTCATCCAGGGACCTGAAACCTGGTATATGTTGTTGTTGTTAGGTGCCATGGAGTTGGTTCCAACTCATAGTGAGCCTGTGTACAGTAGAACGAAACACTGCCCGGTCCTGCGCCATCCTCACCATCGTTGCTATGTTTGAGCCCATTGTTGCAGCCACTGTGTCAGTCCATCTTGTTGAGGGTCTTCCTCTTTTTCACTGACCCTCTACTTTACCAAGCACGGTGACTTGTCCCTGCTGATAACGTGTCCAAAGTACATGAGATGTAGTTTCACCATTCTTGCTTCCAGGGAGCACTCTGGCTGTACTTCTTCCAAGCCAGACTTAATTCTTTCATCTGGCATTGCGTGGTATATTCAGTATTCTTTGCCAACACCATAATTCAAAGGCATTAATTCTTTTCGGTCTTCCTTATTCATTGTCCAGCTTTCACATGCATTTGAGGCAATTGAAAATACCATGGCTTGGGTCAGGCGCACCTTAGTCCTCAGAGTGCTATCTTTGCTTTTGAACACTTAAAGAGGTCTTTTGCAGCAGATTTGCACAATGCAATACATACATAGTTGGAGATTAATGAATTGATGAATGAGTAGGTAAATGGTGGTGGCAAGGACAGCAGAGTAGATTGAGCTCCTCTAGTTCAGTAGTTATCAATCCTGGCTGAACATCGTAACAACCTTAGGAGATTCTAACAGCATACTTTTGGGATGGGGTGCAGGATGATGAGCTTTTATGAAGTTCCACAAACAATTGTTATGCATACTTGTGTAAGAATCATTGTGCTATAAAGAGGGGATTTCATGTGTTGAGTCTCAGAGACATGAGATTCCCCTTTGCTGACAGATAGTTAAGAATGCAGCAATTAGTAGCCTGAGGGTTCTAGGCAGAGCTATTGCCAGAGTAGGAGCCCTGGTGGTGCAGGTAGCTTGCGATGGGCTGCTAACATGAAGGTTGGCAGCAATCTGCTTCAAGAAAAAATTACAGTCAGGAAAACCCTATGGAGCAGTTCTATTCTCTAACACATAGGGGTTGCCATGAGTTGGGGGCCAACTTGACAGCAGCTGACAACCACTGCCAGAGTAAAGCAAAGGAAGTTCTCTCCCACTTAAAGAAATGTTGGGACTTTTTGCTAGATGACTGTCTTAGCCTGAGGTGCCCCCCACCCCCTGCCACACCCAGAACAGAGTCTGTAAAAAGGTCTTGTGTGCAGGTGGTTTGTTTGGAGATGATCCCAGGAATTGGGGACCAGGGAGTGTATAAAAGGAAAAAGTGTGGTATCGAGTTGGTAAATGGTGTGGGCAACTTCATTCAACCAGGCCTTGGGAGGAGTCTCTTAAACTTTCAGAATTTTTCTCCATGGAGAAATATGTATCAGCTGCGGTACCCAATGGTAGAAGTTTGCTCTAGGATGTGTCAACTCCCCTGTACTTCTAGGCTTGCCAGGCAGAGAAGCTCCGGGGCAGGAAGCAAAAAGATGTGTTGTCTACTTGAGGTGGGTGGCTAGCACAGCTAGAGAAATTGAATTTCATATGGAACTATGCTCAAACCACCTCTGAAATCAGAGGCCAGGCTGAGAGGATGAGAGGGAGGTGGGATACATGAGAAATCTGATATGCTGACCTCCAAGACTCCTTTCAGTGACCTGTTTAGACTCAGTCTGCTTCTTTGCAGCACACAGTAAGAATTATCACCCTCCTCCCAAAACGTGTTGCTTATTCCTCTAGTTGGTGCATGACCGTTCAACCTCTTAGAGTTTGCTGCAATCGTTTGGCTTGTGTTCTCTTCCTTCTTTACACAATAGATTCTCTATATAATAACCTATTTTTATAAATTAAGATTATGTTATACCTCCAATCTGCCATGATCAAAGGGTCTTAGAAGTACTGAGGGAATATGAATGTGGAAATCCGCATGGTGGGGTATGGCGTTGTCAGGGAAGGCTGACTGGTTGAAGTAGTAACTTTTTTGGCGAATTCTGTGAAATCCTTCACATATACCGCTCAGGCTTTCAGAGTTAGAAACTCTTTTTATCAATGTCTCAAAGTTTACCAGGATCAACTATAAGACATAAAATGATACTCGTGAAGAGAGTACTTCTTATCTCAAGTAGATACATGAGACTAAATGGGCGTCTCCTGTCTGGAGGCGAGATGAGAAGGAAAAAGGGACAGGAGATGGTTGAATGGACACGGGAAGTCCGGGGTGGAAAGGAGGAATGTGCTGTCACACTATGGGGAATGTAACTAGGGTCACACAGCAATGTGTATATAAAGTTTTGTACGAGAAACTAACTTGAGCGGTAAACTTTCACTTAAAGCACAATTAAAAAAAAAAGAGTTTGCCAGGATCAGGAATGCTGCTCAGCTGGAGATAGATGTGTGAGCTTCTTGAGGGCAGAATCAACACATACTTTGTGCACCATAATATAGAATATCATCCCCAGAATATTCCCCCAGACAGGTTCCCTTCCCCAACTAAAACGACTTTGGAAACCAGGAAGATCATGCAAATGACTGAAATTATAGGGAGTGCTGAGCCAGTGCGAATTGGACAGTATATGCCCTATTTAAAGACATTTGATTTCTATTGTTTCAAAATGCTATTTGACCAAATAAAATAACAATAACAACAACAGCAATAAACTGTTGGCACCATCTAGTAGGTGGTGAAAATAAACACTTTATTATTTATTTTCATTTCATGGGATTCTGCTATTTGGTTTACAAAATTTAAATAATATCCTTTGGCTGCCAATGTTACTCATGCAGTAATCAACACATTTATTCAATTTTCTCCTTTAGTCTTCTTCCTTAAAAGTATGTTTTATTTCTACTTATCAGAACATAAAATATTTGTGTCCTCTATCCTTGTTCCTACCCATTTGTTTTATATATATATATATGTACATGTACATATATGTTGTTGTTAGGTGCCATCGAGTCGGTTCCAACCTCAGAGTGACACTATGTGCAACAGAACAAAACACTGCTCGGGCCTGCTCGTTCTCACAGTCGTTGGTATGCTTGAACGCATTGTTGCAGCCACTGTGTCAATCCATCTTGTTGAGGGTCTTCCTCTTTTTCGCTGACCCTCTTCTTTACCAAGGATGATGTCCTTCTCCAGGGACTGGTCCTCCTGATAACATGTCCAAAGTGTGTGAAACGAAGTCTCGCCATCTTCGCTTCTAATGTACATATATATACATATATAGTATGTATATATGTATACATTTATGATGTTTTATATTTGTAAGTATTGACTATAAATATATAAGTATACGTTTATATTGTTTTATATATGTGTTGAATACACACACACACACACACACACACACACATATACACATATATATATGTATAATCAGTACTTAACCATTAGCCTTCTCCCCAGATTCCCCTAGTCATTTCTTAGTGAGATGAAGCTTTTCCTCTAGTAGATGACCCAGGAATGGCTCAGGAGTAAAGTACTCCCCAAGTTCCTGCATGTTTAAATCTGTTTGTCTCAAATCTCAATACTTGAAAGACAGTTTGTCTGGATAAAAATCCTGAGTCATACGTCCTTTTCTTGAGTTTCTTGAAATTATTACACTATTATTTTAGTTTGCTTGTTGCTGTCAAGGGCCTGATTTTATGAGTTTCAGAGAGGACGTGCTCTTTTTTCCTGCAGAAACAGAGATCTTTTTATTCCACTATAGCTTTAAAAAGGAACCCTGGTGGCACATGGTTAAAGTGCTTACCTGCTAACTGAAAAGTCAGCAGTTTGAACCCACCAGCCACTCCAGTGGAGAAAGATGTGGTAGTCTGCTTCTATAAAGATTTACGGCCATGGAAGCCCGATAGGGCAGTTCTACTTTGTCCTATAGGGTCGCTGTGAGTTGGAATTGCTGAGTTGGGATCCACTTGATGGCAGTGGTTTCTTTTTTTTTTTTTTTTCTTAATAGCTTTCAAGTCTAAAAATATTTCTCAAGGTCGACTCCTCTGGTCTATGATGGCTCCTTTCAATATGTACATTGAGATCTTTTATTTCTGGAAAGTTTTCTTTGATTATTGTTTTAAATATTAGTGTGTGTCACTGTTTTGTCTTCTCTGGATCCTCTTCCTGTCTTCTGTATTGCCTTCCTTATGATCCTTTCTTTTTTATTCTCTTGGATGTTTTCATTCCTCTCTTTAATGTACTTGATATGTTTAGTCCGTACTATACTCTCCAGGTTACTTGCAATGTAATCTGTATTTCATAGATGATTTTGTCTTTTTCTTTATTTCCTGAGATTGCTCAACTCTAATTTCACATCTTCCTGCTTTTCTCCGTTACTATTCTGAGTTTATGTTTGATTTAAGATGTTCTCTCATATCCGAAAATGCTTATTTAAAGATAGTTAATTCATATCAGAGTGCTGTTTTATAGGGTTTCTCTGTGTTACAGTTGGTCTTGCAAGGAACGTTTTCATTAGCTGAGAACTTTTGATTCTCATGTTCTGTTTTCTTCTTCCATGACTATTATCCACCATTTTCTATTTATTTATTTCACTACTGAGGTGAAACAGGAAAGTTGGGTGTTTCCTCCCTGGGTGGCACAAATGGTTAAGTACTGACTACTAGCCAAAGCGGTGGTGGTTCAGACCTTCCCAGAGGTGACTCGGGACAGGCCTGGTGATCTGCTTCTGAAAGGGCGCAGCCATGAAAATCCTATGGAGTGGTTCTACTCTGCACGCATGGGGTCGCCATGAGTTGGCATTGGCTGAGTGGCAACTAACAACAGCAGTGCGGAAGGCTAGAAGGGACTATCAATGGACATTTTCCTTCCTCCAGTCAAAGGTTAGAAGAAGGAGGGAGTTGAGTAATTCCACCTTGGTTAGGCTGATACCACCCATGCTGGCTGCCGACGTCCGTTGCCCTGGAGTCTGACTCATAGCGAGAGCAGAACTGCTCCACAGGGTTTCCAAGGCTGTAAGTTGTTATGGAAGCAGACTTCCACATGTTTCTCCCGTGGAGTGGCTGGTAGGTTGGAACCACGACCTTCAGTTAGCAGCTGAGCACTTAACTACTGCACCACAAGGGCTGTTTGCCTCCTTCCACATTGGGTAGGCTCTGGTAGTTTCCTTTATGGGTAAACCACTGTTAAGGAGAACAGAGCATTATTTCAGAATGGGTATTTTTCCCCTCCTCTTGTTGGAAGCATGAGAGGATTTTTCTCTGAGATCCATGGTTGAACTTGATGGAGCTCCTGGAGGTAAACCTAACAGTGTGAGCTGCCCTAAGTCTGGGCCTCCAGGAGTTTTTCTCTCTCAAGTTAGTCCACGCTCAGTCTCCAGCAATTAATCGGTTTCCCTTTCCGTGTTCCTCCCCGACGCTGGGTCCAGCTGTGAACTGTTTCATCTCCTGGTAGGTGGTGATTCTCTGCATTACTCTTGTATTTCTAGTTTTGGAAGTGGTGGTGTACCCTCCGGCCTAAATTCTGTGACGTATCTAAGGAGAGTTGTTGCTTTTCTGATTGTTTCAGCATTTTCTTGTTGCAAGGATGGAAGCGATAACTTCCAAGCTGTTTACATGCCAGGCAAGAAACCATTTTCTGTTTATTTCTAAACAGCTTAAATTTTCTAAGGCCGACGATGGCGTGTTTCTATAGAGAAGATTCAGGGTTTTAGGTGGCTTATTAGCTTTTTTACTTCAAGAATACAGTTTCTGGTTGGCATAGTAATACATAGGCTATTTAATGGAGTCTTTGTGAGGTGGGGGAGGGCTGTGTATTCTGATTCTCTCATTCTCCTTTGTTTCTGTAAGACCCTTAATTTCTGAACTTGATTCCTTCTTTCTCGTTCCCACCAAGCCTCCAAGGGAGGTCTTTTCCTACCAAGACAGCTCCATTTCTTCCATAAGCAGGGCTTTCACAAGACTGACACCTTTGGTCTCGGGCACTTTCAAATCCTTTCCATTTAATCCATGATGTGTATTAGTTATTTATTACTGCATAACAATTCACCCCAAAATTAGTGGTTTAAAACAACAAACATTTATTATCTCGCTGTTCTTACACGTCAGGAATTTGAGAGTAGCTTGGCTAGGTGGTTCTGGCTCCAGGGCCTTTTATAAAGGGGCACTCAAGGTATCGGCCAGGGCTGTGGTCACCTGAGGCTTTGACTGGGGCTGAAGGATTCTTTCCCAATCTCACTCATGTGGCTGGGACCAGAGACCGCAATTCTTCCCTGTGTGAGCCTATTTAAAGGGCTGCTTGACCATCCTTACAACATGGCAGAGGGTTTCCCCCAGAATGAATGATCATAGAGAGAGACAGAAAACACAGTATCTTTTATGAGTTGGCTGCAGATGTCACATACCATCACTTCTGCTGTATTCTAGTGTTCACACAGACCTACCTAGATACAACGTGGACAAGGTCTTCAACAGGGTATAAATACCAAGAGGCAGAGAGCCTTGGAAGCCATTTTTGAGACTGGCTACCACGCCCCAGTAACCAGTACTGTAATCTTTCAGGTTTCAGACTTTCAATATTTTCCCTCTCAGAGCAGAAACCCCTTCGTTTGTAGGGTGATGTTATATTGTCCCAAAGCTTCTAGTTCCCCACCACCTTCTCCTCTTTTCTGTTGAGTATCTGTTTGATACTTTTCCCTGGCGTGGCTCTTGAGTTCCTTTTATGTAAATTGAAGGCTGTGATATCTTGTATCTCTGTGTGATGCTGTAAGCATGGGTTATAGCTTATTATTTTTTATCTACTGGATGATATGCATGGATTTTGGAGGTTAAATGTAGAAATTTGGAGTTTGGCAGCTGCAGTTATTCCAGAGGAACCTGAAAGTCCCCCAATAAATAATTTTTGAATGTGTGCATGAATAAATAAACTGATACAAAACCAGAAGACTAATTTGTTAAATGAATTACACTTATCATGCATTTTGGAGACCGGATTCTCATGACTATATAACTAGCCTATTCTTCTTAACATATAGGGATTTGTATTATACTCAAGCCCTTGGGTGGCTCTCATGCACACCTGCCTGTTCAAATATGGCCCAGCCCTTTGTCTCATTGAGGGAAGCCCTGGTAAAGTGGGAAGGGCTCAAGCTTTAAAATCAAACCCGATTCTGTATCCCACAACGGGCTCTCCGCCATGACACCTTACTCAAGTTACTTCACCTCTCTAAGCCTCAAGTTATTTCTACAGACCCTAAAGACAACTTTCTATTTCTTTCTCAACCAGCACGTTTTCTTATTAAAGCTTTTGTTTGGGGAAACAATAGTTTTTATACTTCTTGTTGTTAGTTGCTGCCAAGTCAATTCCAACTCATGGTGACCCCATGTGTGCAGAGTAGAACTGCTCCATAGGGTTTTCAAGGCTGCGACCTTTCAGAAGCAGACCGCCAGGCCTGTCTTCTGAGGCACCTCTGTATGTGTTCGAACTGCCAACCTTTGCAGCTCATAGTTGAGCTCTTACCGTTTGCACCATCCAGGGACTTCTTAGTTTTTATACTATTGACTCAAATATTCTCAACTGTATCTGGTCAACTTCCTTATTATTGTCTTACTCTCAAAGACATAGTTTACATTTCTGAGGTAATTTAGGACGTCATGTTCCGCTGAATTCCTTCTAATCTGCTTCAGAGATTTTGGAAAGCACGTATTTTTTTCTTAAGCTAGGAGGCATACAGGAGCATGTTTTCTTCAGCTGTGTTTCAGAGGTGTCATTTTATAAAGGGGAATGACTAAAAGAGAGCAGCGTTATTTACTGGTAGAGGCCAAACCTAGAATCACTGGAGAAAATGGGCAAATGTACTTCAAATCAAGGTTGCAAACATCCATGGTAGGGCAGGTGTGTGTTTGTTTAACTAATTTATTTGCTTTTATGCCATTATTTCCAATGGTTCAGTTTAAGGGGGCATTTCCTTTATCGGTAGTAAGTTTTAGAGTATTTAGAAGTTCCAGTCTGGTGAAAGCACCAAACAAGTTATAAGACTAAGTTATCAAATACTATTTCTAAAACTTACAGAACCTAGTGTTATGGGACTTCTTTCAATGGGTTAAAAAAAAGCATCTCAAAAATCATGCAAGTCTCAAATTCTGGACAAATCAACCTAAAGAAAGAGTATTAAAAAAAGAAGAAACAAATGCTGGCTTTGTATTTCCTGGAAATCTTTCAAATGATAAGACAGAGCTACGTGCGTGAATCTAGATTTCTTTAAGAGTTGACGATTGTAAGAATTAGGAGACACCAGATTGATTCCTTCCCAGCAGAGGGCACCATAGACTACAATCTAGCCACCGTACTTGTGGGTTTGGGTACAAAGTTCGATGTTTTTGTACCAAGGAGAGGTATTTAAGATCAACAAGTGAGTATTACTGATTTGTCGATGAGGCAGGATTTATTTTAAAAATACCAATTTAACTCTGTACGTCCGGCTGACATTTTTACCCTCCAGATGGAAAAATAAAAAACAGAGACTTCATCGTATGTCTCTATGTGTGCTTTCACAGGCCTGTTTATTTAGAAATTGGATGCTGGAAAACTGTTTTTTTCTACAGTAACCTCCTGACAAAGTCCACCTACAGTTTTGCCTCTTGGGATTTATCTGGGACAGCTCTTTGGGATTTGTGGGCTCTGTGGAATTGTCGTAGATTCTGATTTCCAAGGAAGCTACAAGCAGGCAAGGCCCTGGTTCTCCAGATGTTTCTCTAGCAGTTAAGTGTGTCCATTCATTTCCAGTGCAGTAGTACTTTGAGAAACACCTGCCTTGTTCAGTACAGATGCCACAGCTCAGCAGCTGTTGGAAATCCAGGCTTTGCCCAAGTCACTGACAGTCAAATGCTTGCAAGCTTCCCTTCAGTTCATTTCAAATGCTGGGCCTGTAAAGACAGATTTGCTTGTACTCCCTCTGTACTCAGAAGGGCCAATTTTATGAGCTAAAAGCTTGCTCGCAGTCTCCTCTGAGCGTTCAGTATGCTTGTGAAGTTTAACCCCCATGGCTGCTTTCCACTGGCTGATTAGGATTGAAATGGTGCATTTGAAAATGGAGCGCTATTTGAAATTCATGGGCCGGCAGAGGATCCCAGTTGATCATAATTTCTCGTGTGAACGTGGGATTTCCCTCCCCGTTTCTTCTTGCTATGCTGTTGAGGAGTACTAAGTGAGGAGTACTAAGCACATTCCCCAGCCTATGACAAGGGGCTTGTCAGTGGCGCTGCTGGGGAGGCACAATTAAGAGCAACAAAGGGGACATACATCCCTCCTGGCTCTGGCTTTTAGACTTATGAAGGGATGGCTTTCAGGCTTATAGCTTGAGGAATCATATATGGGAATGAGAGCAAGTGCTTCAAAGCTGTTTAAGCCACTCCTCCAGCTTATAGTTTCTGCCATCACTTTGGATAATCATGTAAGCTTATGTCAAGCAATGTCTCAGAGATAGCATAGCTTTGAGGCTGAGTGGGTATCCCAGGCCTACATGGACTCTCTAACCTTCCCTGAGTCTCTGGATAGTGATTGTAATTGTTTCTCTTTTCATACAGCAGCTAAGAAATTCACTTAAATATGAAACTACCTATATTTACGCAGGTAGCACATGCCTTCTATGTTTGTTTGCCAAACGTGCCTCACCTCTGCAAGGTATTTTTGTAAGCACCGCAAAAAAAAAAGACATAGCGTGCTTATGAAAATACCTCGTGGCAGGAGGAGGGAGCAGTTGGCAAACAAATGTAGAAGATGCAAGTTATTTGCGTAAAAATACGTTACATATTGCATATAGCATTAATTATTTTTTTTTTTTAGCAACCATGACCTTTCTTGTGGCTCCCTTCCCTTCCCTTGGAATATCTGTGTTTTCCGTGTTCTAATCCTGCCCAATCCTAGACTATTATGTATCCTCCACAAAGCCAAAATCCCTGCTGAATTTATGAGAATTCATGAGTGCCCCGTGTTTGAACAATTCGATGGGAGACGTAGGCTGTCAAACTGAAGGTCCCAGGTCTACATGAATAGTAATGAGTATTGGCAAGTTGTATTCGATAATTCGAAACTCTTGATATGTATATTCAGGCTGAGCACAGCAGTATATTATTTCTCATTGGAATTAAATATCAACTCAGTGCAGTTGGTTGGGTTGATCAGAATGTATCTGACAATTAAGTATTTCTGACTAATAAAAGTAGGAAGTGGAAGGGTTGCTGAAAATATATATGGAGTTCTCCAGCATGCACGCATCCTTACTTTTACTGCCGTCTCTCTCTCCTTCCCTTCAAAGCTTATAAGGAATTGAAAGAAATATTTCTTGTCTGTACTTCTCATTTCCTCCACAACCCCCAATAATTGTTTTTTGCCTCCAAAGCTTCACTGGAACTGCTCATGTTAAAGTCTCCAGTGACCATTTGATTGCCAAAGTCGATAGAAGCCTTTCTGTCCTTGTTTGAGTTTCTGTAGGATCTGCCATCATAAACTTCCTTCCCTCACCTGATTCTTTCTTCTGATTTTCTTCCTTCTCTCTAGCCATTTCTTCTCTGCCTTTCTCCTGTTCCTCTCCCTACGCTTATGTATTCTCTTGAGCTCCATTCTTAGTCCTTTCTTCTCAGTCTACACGCACTCTAAGTAACTTCATCTCAACTTTAACTATTATTTATATGATGAAGATTTTTGAATCTTCTTGCCAGTTTAGACTTCTGATATTCATCGTCACATTTCTGTCCTATCAATATCCCTACCCAGATGTGTGGCAGTGGAGGTAATGCTTTACGTTCACCAAAAGGGTTGCTTTCTTTTCGTGTTTGATGGGGCATTTGTGCAGTTACCTGGGCCACGAGATAAACTTACCCTTTTGGTTCAATCAGTAATAATACGTACATTATTATTACTCTGTAAATATTATTCAGCATTCAGACTGATAGAGTACAATGATGATGCTTTTGTTCTTGTTCAAGATTTTGCATTTCCTGGAGTTCAGTAAATATATCTGTTTACTGTCTGCTTAGTTTTTTATATACCTATCACACATTTATCTCTATATTCTCAAAAAGAGCCAAACATTTCTTTTCACTACATTAAAATATATCAGACATTCAATATTTTGGGGCATGTTCCTTCTTAAAGCCTCCCATATTCATCTCCAATTGGACTGTATGTTTTTAGCATTCAAAATGTATAAATAGTGCTTATAAATCAATAATAAGAAGAAATAAAAAGAAAAAAGTGAGCATAAATATTAAAAAACTATTCACAAACGAGCAAGACAATGGCCAATAAACATGTGAAAATTTGCTCCACTTCGTGAGTATTGCAAATAAAAACTCTGATGACACTAAGTTTATGAAAAAGTAAAATTTATGCAATGTTGTAGGAATAATCAAATCCCATTTATCCGTTGCCAAACTGTGAGAATCGAATCAGTGCAGTCTGTAATCACTTCTCTTCCCCTCTGTTCTAGCTCTGTTCTGACACCAACTGCACATGCAGCGCTTCATCCTCTGACCCTAACTACCTGGAGCTAGGTCAGACCTCACAAGATGAAGGGCACCGTCCTCCAGTCTGTCAAGTTGACCCAAGACCTGAGAAGTGGGGTGCAAGCTTGGGAGTCCCTACTACACCCTCACTTCTGACCTGCTGGCTACAATTTTGAGTGTTCCCACTAACCCTTCAGGATACCAGTCATAAGCTTGGGAGTCACCAGCCCCCTCATTTATGACCTGCTGGCTCCCACTATTCCTTTGAGTTCGAAAATTTTGGAAGAAAGACTCACTGAACCCAGGAAAGTTCTATGCTAATCGCTATAATTTTATTACAGCAAAGAGGATACAAGTGAGGAGATGCATAGGGCAAGGTCTGAGAGGGTTCCCAGCTCAAAGCTTCCATGTCCCAAAGGTTGTGCTACCCTCCCACATGCATCCATGTTGTTCACCAACAGGAAGGCCACTGAGTTTTTATTGGGGCCTCATTATGTAGACATGATCAGTTGAACTTAACCTTCAGCTCCCTCCCCCTTCCTGAGGTCAGCTGATACCACTCAGCAGTCTTGCTGGCCTGGCCAGCCCCCATCTGAGTCACTTCGTTAGTATAACTCACTATCTGTGGTCTGGAGGACTCACTAAAGACACTTCAATCACTGGGGCATTCCAAGGGTTTAGAGATTATCTTTTTAGGAACCAAGCACAAAGACCAAATTCTTTGGGTAAAATTAATTTTAAACCCCAAAAACCTTTAGGGGGCGGTTATCATAATCTAATACCATTGCAGACATACACACTCTACAATCCAACAATTTGCTTATAGGTTTATATGCTAACAAATGTATGAGCACACGTATATTTATGCATCGAGTAGCATTGTTCTTGATAGCCCCTAATGGGAATAATTCTAGTGTCTATCAGTTGGACAACAGATAAATAAATTATGGTATATTCACACACTGGAATACTGTACTGAAGTGAAATTAAGTACAGTTTGGAAACCCTGGTCGCGTAGTGGTTAAGAGCTACGGCTGCTAACCAAAAGGTCAGCAGTTTGAATCCACAAGACACTCCTTGGAAACCCTATGGAGTAGTTCTGCTCTGTCCTATAGGGTCACTATAAGTCGGAATCGGCTTGAAGTCAGTGAGTTTGTTTGTTTTTTTTTTTGATGTGGCAGTCTGCTTCTATAAAGATCACAACCTTGGAAATCCTATGGAGTGATTCTACTCTGTCCTAAAGGGTTGCTATGGGTCGAAATCAACTTGACGGCCATGGGTTTGTTTTGGTTTTGGTATACTTTCACATGAAAGGAGCCCTGGTGGCACAGTGGTTAAGCGCTTGGCTGCTAACTGAAAGGTCAGCAGTTCAAATCCACCATCAGGAGAACAATGTGGTAGTCTACTCCCTGTCAAAGAAGAAAATCTTGTACTCTGTTAGGAGTGAAAGGAAAGGAATTTTATTGAGGAATAATATAGCTCGAGCTGGGCAGCCCTAAGTAAAATACAAAGCACTCTGGTCTCCCTATCAAATTAGAGGTTTTTATGCATAGAGAACAAAGGAAAGGTAGGGGGTTAATGACTGATTCAGCTTCACTTTGGAGTCCTTTGAAATGTAAAGGTCCGCCGTTTGGCTAGGGGGAGTGAGTTTCACTCCCTAGGTGAGTGGCACTGGCTGATTCAGTTATACACATACTTCCTAAGAACAAATTGTTTACATCGTGGCCTTTGTTTTCTGGGAGTGGATGTTGATCCTGCCATTCCTGTCCTACGATGAGTGCCTCCATGTTTGAAAATTTCTGTCTGCATTCAGTAAGGATCACAGCCTTGGAAATCCTATAGGGCAGTTCTACTCTGTCCAGTAGGTTCTCTATGAGTTAGAATTGACTTGAAGGCAGTGGATTTTTGGTATACCTTAACATATCCATATGGATCAGTCTCCTATAACAAAGGCAGAGGAATAATGCAATGTTAATTTTAGAATACTGGTCATTCCTGGGAGAAAAGTAGTGGAAACGGCGAGATGATGAGGTGGAAATATACAGAGAATAGAACAGTATTAGTTCCTTCTTTGTTAAGCTACATGGTAGCTACATTGTATTATTCCTTATGCCTCTTTGTCTAAAATATTTTAGAATACATGAAAAAATCCCACTGGAGTAAAATATTTTGTAGAAAAGTATATTCAGTGTGATTTTTGAATATGTAGAAATTGGTTGATTTGATTATTTATGGTGTCCACATTGGATGGATTCCCCAAGAAGATGATCATAAAATACTGTTGTTTAACAGAAGAGAAAGGAAAGGGCTAGCCACTTGATATTTTCTCCTTCTGTCTAAACTTCTCTTAGAGATCAGAGGTGCTGGTTTCGATGGTATTTTAGTAATGAGCCTCCTGGAGTGGCTTATGACTACTGAACAATTTCATTTTGACTCAAAGGAGCTTTTAAGTCTAGAAGTGTATGAAACAGCAATTAAATAATACCTGAATTAAAAACAAAAACAAAAAGGAACTTTGAATGTGCCAAGCTGTCATCATAAGCAGCTGGGAATTGTCTTCAGAAAATACGCAGTCTTCTGTAGCCCCAAATCTCACAGGCTTTAGCAGAAATGTGGAAGGCTTTACCAGATTTGCAGCCACTTTAATGTTGCAGGAGTTTGACTGGCTAATTATGCTAAGTGTGTGCTTCCAGTGGTGTTTATTAATAGAAACTCTAATCCAGTCCTAATACTTCTGGATGTATTTTATTTTAGATGGAACACATCTTTGCATTGGACTTCCAGTAGTTTTCATTGTAATGAAAGTTATTTGACTAAAAATTAGAGTTCTTGAATTCACTCCCTGATTTACTAAATTGGTGTCTGCTGGCATGGCAGGTGACTTCGAATCTCTTAGATTTACATACTAAAACGCTAAAAGGTTTACAGAGCTAACGGGGGTATATATAGCAAGACTTACTAAATGTTTAGAAATTCTTACTAATAAACTGCCTTTCTTGCAAAGCATTCAAGATACTAAAACTAATTAGGCGCTATCTACTTATTAAGTGCTAGATGATGAATGGTTTTACAGAGTTTTGAGATTCTGAGAAGAAATTGTGAAATGTAATTATTGTTGGCAGTTAACAGTGTACATAACGAATAGCATTAAAAATGTTCATATTATGATAGTAGCAGATTTTAAGCAATTTCACTGGCAGGACTGGAAAATGGCACTGTTTATATGGAAAGGTGCAGTTGACATAAAGAAACGCTGATACATCTAAATCCTTGGGGTGGCCCCTCCAGATAGATCTTCAGATGTCAGGTGATGTGAGACAGGAAGATGATAAACTTCTTTAATAGTTAAACTTCTTTGATTTGGTTTTTTCAAGCCAGTTTCTGGAACCAGAGGCAGTCTGCCTGAGAAATATTCTAGTGGCTCAGGAAGACACAAAATGGTATTATATTAGAGAAAAAAATGATTAGGACCGAGAAGAGAGAGAAACGTTGAACCCGTAATTTCAAAATGCCATTCTTGAATATTTCTGGAGCCGTTACTGAAAGCCTGAAGACAGGACTGGGGAACAGCAGCAACCATCCTAGGTCCTCTCTCTGCAGGTGAATCCAGTGGGATTATACCTCGCCTCTCAGCCTGACCATGCCAACACCCACCCTCCTGCCCCAGAAGCTATTAACTTTGTTTTAGAGAGAGGTTCTTGTCCTTTCTTATGTGCAGGTTGGTTATGCCCCAGCCTGCCTTACCAGTTGCAGGGAGCAACTTAATGGCGCTAGGAAAAAAAATGCATTTCAGTGACTGACTGTAGCTGTGAGGTAAACCAAAGAATGATTATCCTTTTTAAGTGTAAAGTGCTTTAGAGTTTCCAGTGTTTTCATACTCTGCTGAGTCCAAAGTCAGAGATGGAAGACCCATTTTTTTTTTAATAGCAGTTCCTCTAGGTGTAGGTATATTTATTCCTTTCAAAGCACTTTCTGTATGCTGAGAAGCGTCTAGGTCTCTCCAGATCTTAAGTTCCATTCTCAAAACTTTAAGTATGAAGGATCTAGAATACTTAACAAACGTCTTTTTTAAGGCCTGTATTATTTTGATTGCAAATGAATGAAAGCCACGTTTATATGACTTAAGCTCAAAAGGGGATGCATTTGGTTTAAAAAATAAAGCTTCAGGCAAATCAAGGATATAACGGCTCAGAAACATCTGGAACTAGGAATTTGAATGCCAACAGGACTTTCCCTCTCTCGTTTTTGCTTTTCATTGAATGCCAACTTCATTCTCACTGCGTTTAGACCACTGCTAAAGCTGTGCTGGTTTGTGCTTTCTCTAATTCCTAACTAAAAATAATAATAATAAAGAATGTAGGATATTTTAGTTCCCTAGTGCTGATTTAGCACAAATACCACAAGTGGGTGGCATTGAAGAGCAGAAATTTATTTTCTCACAGTTCTGGAGTCTAAAAGTTCAAATCAGGATCTCAGCCATGTAGATTTCTTGTCAGTAACCCCGGGCATTCCTTGGCAGTCCTTCCTCACATGGCATGTATCCTCTCCCGTGTGTGTGTGCCTCTGTGTCTAATCTGGCTTGTTTTATAATTCAGAAGTGAATAGGTTTAGGATCCACCCTACACTGGTATAACCTCAACTAATTAATTAGTTATATTACATTGGATTGCATTATGGAAGGTGATTACATTACATTCATAGGTATAGTGGTTAGGATTTTAAAACATGTTTTGAGGAGACACAATTCAGTCCATAACATAGGGGAAAGGCTTTGATATGGTTGGGAGGTGGCGTGGGAAGAATAAGAACATCTGACAGCTCCTATGGGAATCATATGGTTATAGCACAGAGAACAGCTGCTCCCAGAATAAGATGCTGTTCTCAGAAGAAATGGTGTTTGGGGCAGACAAAACAAGAAGTGTCCACTGTGAAATATCACTTAATCCTTTACCATTCCCAATTTACAGACGGGAAAACAGACTTAGAGTGGGGTGGCCATTTGTTCAAAGTCACACAGCTCTGAAGTGAGAGACTTGAGACTTGAACCTTGACTTCCTGTCTTCCAGGCCTTTCTGTTCTTTATTTTACTACCACGTAATTTAATCTGTTGATTAGTGGTGTAAAGTTTAGTGTATACCAGATGACAATGTGATATTTATAAAATTTCTCGAATGGACACTTGGAGGTTCTATATTGTTGCAAGGTGTGAGGTTGGCCTGAAAAATCCTGTGAGCCATCCTAGTGAGTCAGTCCCTGTCATTAGTCAGTCAACATCGATTCTATGAGCTGCATACTGTGTTAGCCTTTTGAGTTACAGAAAGGAAAATTAAAAAAACATGTTATAACTAATTAACTAAATAATTACCAAACATCCAACGTACAAAAAAGAAAACTACCTAACTCTGTGGGAGTATATCAGAATGATATAATACAGATTTTTTTTAATGGTTTGGAGATGTGGTCATGGAAATTTCCCTTATGAGAAGCCCTGAAGTTATTTAACTATGCCAGAAACAAGTTTGAGACCTGATTCTTTAATGTGCGTGAGTACCATATTTTTATGCAAATAGCACGTGCCTTCTATGTTTGTTTGCCAACCATGCCCTCCCCCTACAAGTATTTTCATAAGTGCTGCTCTGCCAACTTTTTTTTACATGTTGCCCACCCCCCCATCTCACCTCATTGTATCTCTGATTCATTTCACCCATTCCCCGTCATACTGGCCACCCTGCAATTCCTCAGACCAGGCAGGGATGTTCCAATCTCAAGCCTTTGCATTTGCAATTCCTTCTGCCTAGGAAGAGCTTTCTTGAGACACGTGAATGGCTCACTGCCTCATCAACTTTATCGGCCTTTACACAAATGATCCATCTTCTCAGTCAGGACTCCTCTGGCAATCCTATCTGAAATTGTGTTTCAGCCTCTCCCAACATTTTCTATCCTCTTTCTTTACTACATGTTTTTTCTTATTTCTTATCACTTATCATTTAGCACACAACATGCTATATAATTTACTCATTTATATGGTTTACTACAAGTCTTTCCTAGAATGCTAATTGAATAAATTAAGAATCTATGTTGGTCTATTTCCTTCACTTCTATATCTACTGTATCTAGAATCCGTAGGAAATATTAGGCCTTCAATAAATATTTATGAAATGAATGAATGAAACATTAATGAGTAAAGTGGATCTATAATTTTATTTTCTTATACTGCTTCCAAACCAGATAAGGAGAATAAGAGGCAATCAGTGTTGACATTTTGATATATTTTATATCATCCAACTTACCCATTTTTATTTACGGCTCACTTAATTGTTTTTGACAACAATCATTTAAATGTTTGTTGGGCAGTTACCAGGCAACATGCTGGGCACTGGGCTGGCAAGGCTGACAAATATAAATATTATTCATTTTTGTCTGCAGGCAGTTTCCAGTTTATACTTCAATTTTTTCATCTTCTGTTTAATACTATATTATGGATATTTCCTTTTGTTATAAAAACAAGCTTTCCATGAATATTAATTTTAATGGCTGTAGAAAAGAGGATTTAAAACAACCTCCCACTCCTTATATCACACTTGCAGACTTGCTTTGCTTATGTACTTAAAGTTCAAATCTGTTGCCAGTTATTAAAAAAATGAGATTGAACTTTAATAATCCAGATTTCCAGCTGCTTTAGCAAAAGAGGAAATTATAGAAAAAGGGGTCTACATCCGAAAAGGAAATTAATTGATACTTAGAACTGAGTGGCAGCATCCAGTTCAGACTGGGTATTGGCTTGTCAGGAGGGATTTCTTTCATCTGCTTTACTCATTTATATTAACTGATTGGTCTTCTAGTTATTTTGATTTTTTGGCCTGTCCTATTATATGGATATGTCATAGATTTCTTAACTGTTCTCCAGAGGTTAAACAATTACGTTACTGCTAATTTTTCACTGCCATAAACAAATAATAAATCCCTGTCAATATGTTAGATTCTTTCCTTAGGGTAGATTCTTAAAAGGAAATTCCAAAGTCATAAGGTAGGGATATTTCATTGCTTTTCAAAAATAGTATCCAATTTTCTACTCCCAGTTATGTATGAAGGTACAAATTTTAGTGATGGCCTTCTGAAGCTTCATTTTAGAAAGTTTTAATATTTGCTGATTGAATAAGCAAAAATAACATTTTAATTTGGACTTTTTTGATTACTACTAAGATTATACAGTTTTTGTATTTTTATTATCAATTATGCAGTGCTATTTGCAAATTATTTTTATTTTAATTTGCCATATATTTGTGTTTGGTATGAGCTGTTTTTATATTATTATTATGGATTGAATTGTGTCCCCCAGAAATAAGAGTTGTAAATCCTAACCTCTATGCCTGTGGTTACAATATGATTAATACTGGGACTGGGTTGTATACAGGATTAGTGTAGGATGTGTCTGAGTCAGTCTCTTACAAGATATAAAAGGAGCAGGTTAGGCAAGCAGAGATGGGGGGAGGATAGAGGCCAAGCCACGTAAAGATCTCCCAGAAGTGGAAGCTCAAAAGAGACAAGGATCTTCCTCCAGAGACGATAGAGAGAAAGCATTACCTTAGAGCTGGCACCCTGAATTCAGACTTCTGGCCTCCTAAACTATGAGAAAATAAACCTCTGTTTGTTAAAGACACCCACTTTTGGTATTTCTGTTATAGCATCACTAGATAACTAAGACAATTTTTATTCCATTATTACACTGTTGAATTTTATTTACTAGTACTTTTAAAGATATTTATATTTATATTCATAAATGAGATTACTCAGGTAGTTTTCTCTTTTGGCCTATATTTGTCAATTTTAGGGTGGGAGTACAATGAGATTTGTAGTCTCTGTCTCTTTATCTTTTTCAGGTTTGGCTTCAATGAGCAGGTTACACTTGAAGGAAGTGAGGACGTTAGTCATGCAGCTGTTTGGGGAATGTATTCCAGTAGGAGACAGCAGCCAGTGCAAAGGTCCTACATTAGGGAGTTTTTTCAATGTGCCAGGCATGGCATTGGATCAGGAGTTTAAGGAGGAATTTAAACTTGCCCTTGTGGATCAGGAGTTTAAGGAGGAATTTAAACTTGCCCTTGTGGATCAGGAGTTTAAGGAGGAATTTAAACTTGCCCTTGTGGATCAGGAATTTAAGGAGGAATTTAAACTTGCCCTTGTGGATCAGGAGTTTAAGGAGGGATTTAAACTTGCCCTTGTGGATCAGGAGTTTAAGGAGGAATTTAAACGTGCCCTTGCAGCTAGCAATGCAAGTATATGAATTCTTTCATGATAGTAAGAAAAACTGCTATGAGAGAGGTAAGCATACAGTGCTTTTGTAGGACATTAGAAAGGTTTCTAACTCAGTCTGGAGGCAAGATGTGAGAAGAACTCAGAGTAGAACTGGGTGCTCCATAGGGTTTTCAATGGCTGATTTTTCAGAAGTAGACAGCCATGCCTTTCTTCTGAGGCATCTCTGGGTGGACTCAAACCTCCCATGTCCTTTCAAAGCTTTCCTTCTTTCAAAGCATTCTTCATCAGAAGAATGTGTCACTACTATGAACGGCATACTTCTTTCTCCTGATACAGATTTTTCTTGCTGGAGTCGGTGACTATCAAACAGTGTGTTTTCCCTTCGTTTTTGATGGGCTGATACTATTGGAGGTGTTTGGTACTGATCCACTGTTTTTCTTTGTCTCAAATTGTATGGTCTATCATTTTCTTCTCCTTTCTGTGGGTAGGATGAGTAGGGCTTACCCAGCTGAAGAAGGAGCAAGATTTGTGTGAGAATAAAATTTAAAAAAACAGTGGCCGTGTAGTGGACTTGACTCATGGCAACCCCATGTGTGTCAAAGTAGAACTGTGCTCCGTAGGGTATTCCGTGGCTGGTTTTTCAGAAGTAGACAGCCAGGCCTTTCTTCTGAGACACCTCTGGGGGGACCCAAACCCCAACCTTTTGGTTAGCAGCCAAACACATCAAACATTTGCACCACCCAGGGACTCCATAAGAATAAAATACATATAAATAATGTCAAACAGTTCAGTATAATGTGAGTAAGTAGTACAGAAAAACCTGCAAAAGCTGGAACCTGTGAAGGTGGAAACCTGTTAGAGAAGGAAAACTCAAATATCTTCCACTAAAAGGAGTGACAGAAAAGTGCTAAGACTGCACCTGATCCAAGGCAGAAAACTCGCGAGACCCGGAAAATCAAAGCAATTCCATCGAGTTCCGGCTCTCCCAGGGTTCCCTGTATACGAGGGTGGTAATAAGAGTTGAGATGAGAGTGAGGAGGGGCTAATGATGTGATACCATCTTAGGTAGTGTGATTGCTATGTCTGTTTGCCAGTAAGGAGCTATTTAAGGGTTAAAGCAAGAGAAATACTTGACCATACTCTTGGTTTAGAAAAGTGGCTGGCGGTAGCATATATATTGATTTTGTTTGGATGGCGCAAAACTGAAGGCAGCAAGGTCAGTGAGGGTTCTGTTGATCATCCAAGCAAAGATGGAGACGTTGCTGAGCTATGGCAGACAGAGGACAAGGACAGAGTGTGTGCATTGGAGAGCTGTTAAACAGCTCAAATGAGCAGGCGTTGGTGGCTGACAGGATGGAGAAGGAAGGAGAGCTTGGAGACTAGCACAATTCCTAAGCTTTTGGAGTGTACGATTAGGTAAAAAGTATTGCATTCCCAGATAGGTTTCTTCCCAGATAAGGAGTGCTGGAAAAAGAGCAGACTGAAGGGAGATAAACCTGTTGCCATCAAGTAAATTTCGACTCATAGTGACCCTATAGGATAGAGTAGAACTGCCTCATAGGATTTCAAATTACCAACCTTTTGGTTAGAAGAAGAGCTCTTAACCACTGTGTCAGATAGTAAAGAAAATAAGGCCATCAAAGATTAAATGCCAAATGAAAGGCACTCAATTTAAACTTCCGAATGCGTGTGTGTAAGTTAATTTCCTTTCTCCAAAAGCGGTGTAAACTTTTATAATATATTAGATCTGAGAGCCTATTTTAATTTGTACTTAGACACCTAACATATGTATGTGTGTTTCTAATAAAGTCTAAATATATCCAGAGGGCTTGTTTATTAATTGGATTTCCTGAGGCATTACTCATTCCCATGAGGTGCTAATAATCTGCTAATTTCAGATCTTTAATGCCAGAAACATTGGTGGGAGCAGTTACATAACTTCTTAAAGACTTCATTAGTCCTATTTATATCCTTTAACTTTTACTAGGATATGAATGTCTTTCACTATCCTCCTCCCAGACACACAGCTCTTCTTATTTTAGGAGCCTTCAACCATGACTGTTTGATGTGTTATCACTCAAAAGACAAACTTATGTCTAAAAGTGTCACCTCAGTAGCACTGTTTCTACTAAGAAGAAGCTTGCCCCTGATTTTTGAGAGAAGGTTAAATGAAGCCAGAAGGCTCCTGTGTTCTGTCTCATTGACCTCCCCTCCAGGCTGTTCTCTGAGTCCTCCCACTGGGATGAATCAGTGCCTCCCATTACGTGAGCCCTCACATGTGAAAGAGGCAATAGCTTCAGAAGAGCAAGCAAGGGGAGGCCTGTGAAGCTGCCATTCAGCACCATGGGAGACAGACTACCTGGAAAGGGGCTGTGAGCCTGAGCCTGCTGGGCCTCATGGCACCCAAGGCAAAGCACAGCTCCCAAGAGGAAAGGAGACCCCTGAGGGGAATGGCAGATAAGGTCAGCAAGACAGAAGATTGGCAAGCATATAAAGATGAATGGTAGGATATAACCATGGCCTATAGATTGAATTGTATCCCCCCGAAATATGTGTCAACTTGGCTAGGCCATGATTCCCAGTATTGTATGATTGTCACCATTTTGTCATCTGATGTGATTTTCGTATGTGTTGTAAATCCTACCTCTATGATGTTAATGAGGCAAGATTAGTGGCAGTTAAGTTAATGATGCAGGACTCAATCTACAAGATTAAGTTACATTTTAAGTCAATCTCTTTTGAGATATAAAAGAGAGAAGCGAGCAGAGAGACTTATGGACCTCATACCATCAAGAAACTAGAGCCAGGAAAATAGCATGTCCTTTGGACCCAGATCCCTGTGCTGAGAAGCTTCTCGACCAGGGAAGATTGATGACAAGGACCTTCCCTCAGAGCCGACAGAGAGAGAAAGCCTTCCCCTGGAGCTGCCACCCTGAATTTGGACTTCTAGTCTCTTGAACTGTGAGAGAGTAAATTTATCTTTGTTAAAGTCATCCACTTGTGGTATTTCTGTTAGAGCAGCACTAGATAGCTAAGACACCATGGGAGAAGTCATTCTGAGTGCAGTTCTGAGAAACTAATATGTTTAACAAAAATTCAGACTAAGTGACTCTTGCATATTTGCAAATATCTGGGAAAATTTGAATAAGATTTGGGTTCATTTGGTTTGAAAATCAGTTAAGCACTCTACGGAATTTTCTGATGGAAAAGCTCCAATATTTGTATTAATCACGTAATTGCCACAATTCCATTCTAATGGATTTTTGCATGGTTGTTGTATAGCATTACTTCTGTATGGATGACTTTGATGCAGTTGCTAACACTGCAACCAACTCTGAAATCATGCCACCGTGTGAAAATTCAGATGAGAATAATGATAATTCACAGACTGAGAGCTACTATGTCAGGTACAGATTAATCCTCATATGAACGCTGCAAGGTATGGATTGTTATATCAATTGTGAAAATTAGGAAACTGAGCTGACAGAGGATGAGTGTGTTGTGCAAATATTGTATATACTAAAAACCAATGCTGAACCAAACCCTTTGCCATGGAGTCTATTCTGACTCATAGCAACCCTATAGGACAGAGTAGAACTGCCCCAAAGGGTTTCCAGGGAGTGGCTGGTGTATTTGAGCTGCTAACCTTTTGATTAGCAGCTGTAGCTCTTAACCACCACACCCCCATGGTTCCACTATATATGCTACCATACAGTAAAATACCAGAGTTGGGCTGTATTGTCTGGCTATTCTTGTTCTTTCATTTGTCTCTCCACTCCTACCATTTCTAAAGGGCAAGCTTAGGCAATTATAAATCTTTGTGGTAGGGCATAGAGAACTTGGTAACTTCAAAGTCAAGCCACCCTAGAACTTCTGCCAGGATGCTGACCACCTGTATGAAACTTTTCAAATGTATCACCATGCCCTTAAAAACATGGCTTAACCAATATGGGAGAAAAATTCATTGTTAGGCCAGAAACGTGAGTTGAAGTTTATATATGAAAGTCAAGATTTTTAAAGCTTGTGAACTTGGTGCTATAGACAGAAACACCACTCTGTCCCTCCACAGCAAAGACCTGAAAAACTAAGTAAAACAGAGACAAACATCAATCCTGGAATCCTACGCATCAAATGAAGAGATAAAGACCTCAACCAAGCACCAAATGGAATAAGAAACTGACAGAGAACAGAGAGCGAGGAGAGATATGGAGCGGAGGTCCCTTATCAGCTAATGCAGCACAGATTCGCCATCTTGGACTCCTGTCAGAGATCAACAGATAGGGAGTATGGGAAAACAGCTTCACAGAGCTCCCAGCAGGAGACAGACCACCTGCTGGGCCTACCCTGCTGCATCATAGGTGAGTGACTGGCCCTGCCCATTGGACAAGGAGGTGAAAAGTATTGTGCCCACAGATGAGCAAACAACAAAGAACGCATAGCCAGCCTGCTCAGATGTAACCAAATAAAACAAAAGAGCAGGACAAAACAAATAAATCTACAATCAGTAAATGAAGAAAATTACTAGTGAATATCCCAAAGACAGCAGACAATATCAAAACATATTTAAAAAAAAGAATAGGATGGTTCCAGTAGGCATCCAAAATAAAACACCAGGTGACTTTCCAGTAGAAGAAAAGGCACTGGAACTACCTGACAGTGCATTCAAATCTCTAATATTCAGAGCTATCCAAGAGTTGAAGCAAAAAGCAGACAAAAATGAGGAAAAGTTAGACAAATTCATACAAAAAGCAGACAAAATCATGGAAAAGACAGACAAAACAATGGAAAAATTCAGGACAATAATACAGGGAAAAAATGTCAAAATAAATTCACAACTAGAAATCATACAAAAACAACAATTAGAAATCCAAAAATAACAAGATTTCAGAAATGGACAGTGTCATAGAAGGGCTGAGGAGCAGGTTTGAAACAATGGGAGACAGGATCAGCAAAATTGAAGACAAATACTTGGATACCACTTTGAGGAAAATTCAGAAAAAAGAACAAAGGAAAACGAAGAAACACTGAAAATTATGTGGGATACAATCAAAAGTTCCAGAACGGGGAGAAAACGGAAAACACAGAGAATCATCGAAGAACTGCTGACATAAAACTTCCCTAATATCATGAAAGATGAAAAGCTGACCATCCAAGAAGCTCAACAAACCCCGTATAGGATAGACCCCCAAAAGAAAATCACCAAGGCATGCCATAATCACTCACTGAAACCAAAGACAAAGAATCCTGAGAGCAGCTTGAGAAAAACAAAAGGCACATACAGAGGAGAAACAATAAGACTAATCTCTGATTACTGAGCAGTCACCATGCAGGCAAGAAGGTAATGGGATGACGTATATAAAACCTTGAAAGAGAAGAATTGCCAGCCAAGAATAATACATCCTGAAAAACTGTCATTCAAATATGATGGTGATATTAGGACATTTCCAGATAAACAGAAATTAAGGGAATATGTGAAAACCAAACCAAAGTAATAAGAATTATTAAAGGGAGTCCTTCAGTTTCAGAACAAACAACAACAGACCACAGCCTGAATCTAATATGCAAGATTGCATCAGCCAGATACCATCCTAGGAAATGAACTCTCAAGGATTATTCAAAACTAAAAGATTTGCAACAGGGAACCAGAGAGGTTAAACTGTAAATGACAACAATGTCAAAACAATAAAAGAGAGACTGAACGGTGTAGGTATAGAACTTTCAAATGGAGAGGAAGTCAAGGCGATATCAAGTAATAAAAGACTGGTTCAAACCTGGGAAGATGAGGGTAAACTTCAAGGAAACCACAAAGAAAGTTAACAAACATACTGATCAAAATAAAGAAGAAAAACAGTCTCAGTAAAAACAAAATCTGCAAAAAACAAAAGAAATGAAAAAAGAATTCAGCATAGGAGAGTAAAAGGAACAAAGACAATATCAGCACCACAAAAAAACACTACAAAATGACAGCAATAAACTCACACCTATCAATAATTACACTGAATGTAAATGGCCTAAATGCACACATACAGAGACAGAGAGTGACAGATTGGATAAAAAAAAAGAAAAAGATCCATCAATATGCTGTCTACGAGGACACACCTTAGAAATAAATTTGTAAATTTATTAAAAATCAGAGGATGGAAAAAATATATCAAGCAAACAGCTACCAACAAAGAGCAGGAGTAGCAATACTAATCTCAGATAAAACAGAGTTTAAAACAAAACCCATCATAAAAGACAAAGAAGGGCGTTATATAATGATTAAAGGGATGATCCATCATGAAGACATAACCATAATAAGTAGCTACACACTCAATGACAGGGCTCCAAAATAAATAAAACGAGCTCTAACAGTACTGAAAAGAGAAATTGACAGTTCCACAATAATAGTAGGAGACTTCAACTCATCACTCTAGGTAAAGGACAGAACATCTAGAAGAACACTCAGCAAAGATACAGAAGATCTAAAGGCCACAATCAGCCAACTTGAACTCATAGACATGTATAGAACACTCTCTACCCAACAGCTGCGTAGTACACATTCTTTTCCAAAGCACATAGTACGTTCTCCAGAATAGACCACATCTTAGGCCACAGAGCAACTCTCAGCAAGATCCAAAACACTGAGAAAATACAAAGTATCTTCTCTGACCACAACGGCATCAAAGTAGAAATTAACAACAAGAACAGCAAGGAAAAAAAATCAATTACATGGAAACTGAATAACACCCTGCTTACAAACCATTGGATAATGGAAGAAATTAAAGATGGAATAAAAAAATCGCTAGAAACAAATGAGAATGAAAACACATCTTACCAAAACCTTTAGGACACAGTAAAGGCAGTGCTCAGAGGTCAATTTATAGCGTTAGATACACACATCAAAAAAGAAGAAAGGGACAAAATCAAAACATTAGCTACATAACTCAAACAAATAGAAAGAGAACAGCAAAAGAAGCCCACAACCACCAGAAGAAATGAAATAATAAAAATCAGAGCAGAAATGAATGAAATAGACAATGGAAACACAATAGAAAGAATCAACAAAACCATAAGTTGGTTCTTTGAAAGGATCAAAAAAATCGACAAACCACTGGCCAAATTGGCAAAAGAAAAACAGGAATGGATGCATATAACACGGATAGGAAATGAAATGGAGGACATTACAACAGGCTAAATTGAAATAAATAGGATCATAAGAGTATTATAAAAAACTACACTCCAACAAATTTGAAAACCTAGAGGAAATGGACAAATTTATAGAAACACACTACCTACCCAAGCTAACACAAAATGATGTTGAAAATCTGAACAGACCCATAATGAGAGAAAAGATTGAAAAAGTAATAAAAAAAGAATCCCAACAACAACAAAAAAAAAAACCTTGGTCCAGATGGTTTTACTGGAGAAGTCTACCAAACTTTCAGAGAAGAGCTTACACCAGTACTCCTCAAACTATTTCAGAACATAGAAAAGGAAGGAATAGTTCCAAATTCATTCTGTGAAGCCAGCATAACCCTGATACCAAAACCAAGATACCATAAAAAAAGAAAATTACAGACCAATGTCTCTCATGAAGATAGATACAAAAATTCTCAACAAAATTCTAGCCAATTGTCATGGATTGAATTATGTCCCCCCAAAAACGTGTGTATCAATTTGGCTGGGCCATGATTCCCGGTATTATGTGATTTTCCTATATGTTGTAAATCCTGCCTCTTTGATGTTAATGAGGGAGGATGGGCGGCAGTTGTGTTAGTAAGGCAGGACTCAGTCTACAAGATTGGATCATGTCTTGAGGAATCTCTTGAGATATAAAAGAGAGAAGCAAGCAGAGAGATGGGGAGCTCATACCATCAAGAAAGCAGTGCTGGGAGCAGAGCATGTCCTTTGGATCTGGGTCCCTGCACAGAGAAGCTCCTTTTCTGGGGGAACGTTGATGAGAAGGCTGACAGAGAGAGAAAGCCTTCCCCTGGAGCTGATGCTCTGAATTTGGACTTTTAGCCTATTTGATTGTGGAGAAATAAATTTCTCTTTGTTAAAGCCATCTACTTGTGGTATTTCTGTTATAGCAGCACTAGATGACTAAGACACCGATAGAATTCAGCATCATATCAAAAAAAAATACACCAGGTAGGATTCATACCAGGTATGCAAGGATGGCTCAACATCAGAAAATCAATCAATGTAATCCACCACATAAGTAAAAGGAAAGAAAAGAATCATGTGATGATCTCAGCCGACGCAGAAAAGGCATTTGACAAAGTCCAACACCCATTCCTGATAAAAACTCTCAATAAAATAGGTATAGAAGGGAAATTCCTCAATATAATAAATGACATCTATACAAAACCAACAGCCAACATCATTCTTAATGGAGAGATGCTGAAAACATTCCCCTTGAGAACAGGAACAAGACAAGGAATGCCTCTATTACTACTGTTTAACATTTTGTTGGAAGTCCTAGCTAAAGCAATAAGACAAAAAGAAAGAAAGGGCATCCAAATTGGTAAGGAAGAATTAAAACTTTCCCTATTTGTGAATAATATGTTACTATAAATAGGAAACCCAAAAGACTCCATGAGAAAACTACTGGAACTAATAGAAAGATTCAACTGAGTATCAGGATACAAGATAAACATACAAAAATCAGTTGGATTCCTATACACCAATAAAGAGAATGAAGAAAAGGAAATTGGGAAAACAATACCATTTATAATAGCCCCTAAAAAAATAAAATACATTAGGAATAAATCTAACCAGGGATGTAAAAGACCTATACAAAGAGAACTACAAAACCCTACTGCAAGAAACCAAAAGAGATCTACATAAATGGAAAAACATACCATGCTTATGGATAGGTAGACTCAACATTGTGAAAATGACAATTCTACCCAAAGTAACGTACAAATACAATGCAATCCTGATCCAAATACTGACAGCATTCTTTAAAAAGATGGAAAAGGTAATCATTAACTTTATATGGAAAGGGAAGAGGCCCCGGATAAGTAAGGCACTATTGAAGAAGAAGAATAAAGTAGGAGGACTCACACTACCTGACCTCAGAATCTGCTGTACAGCTACAGTAGTCAAAACAGCCCAGTACTGGTACAAGAACAGATACATTGATCAAGGGAACAGAATTGAGAACCCAGATGTAAATCCATCCACCTGCAGTCGCCTGATCTTCGAGAAGGGCTCAAAGTCCATCAAATGGGGAAAAGATAGTCTTCTTAACAAATGATGGCAGCAAAACTGGGTATCCATCTGCAAAAAAAATGAAACAGGACCTGTTCCTCACACCATACACAAGAACTAATTCAAAATGGATCAAAGACCTAAATATAAAACCAAAAACTATAAAGATCATAGAAGAAAAAATAGGGTCAACGTTAGAGGCACTAATACATGGCATTAACAGGATACAAAGCATAACCAACAACACACAAACTCCAGAAGATAAGCTAGATAACTGGGATCTTCTAAAAAACACTTATGGTCAGCAAAAGACTTCACCAAAAGAGTAAAAAGATAACCTACAGACTGGGGAAAAAAAATTTGGCTATGACAAATCCAACAAAAGTCTAATGTCTTAACCACTATGCCACCAGGGTTTTCTGCCTGAGCATGGGAAGATCTAATCAGGGCCACTGTGGGGTCTTACTCTCTCTGAAGTGCTAATTTGCATGTCAAACTCAGCAGTTAATTATACCCACCCCTTCCAGAGGGCTGTTTAATGACGATCTATTGCTATTTGTGGAGTCCCAAGGTGGTGCAAAAAGCCTGGCCATCTGCTTCTGAAAGGGCACAGCCATGAAAACACTGTGAAGCTCAGTTCTCTGAAACAGATGGCAACTGGTTTTCTTTTTTTTTTAATTGCTTCTTGATCAGGTTCCTTGTGGGCTTAACCCCACCTCAAACAGCTTGACAAATTATTACTTCTAACCTTGTAGAGAGCTCTCTCCAAGAGGAGTATTAAGAAATAGAGTTTTCTTCTTTTTCATATTTCCAGTGATTTTTTTGCAACACAGCGATACACCCATGGCTACCCACTGAACTTGTTCACCCCTCAATCCATTTCCCATGCAAGGTCACCATTTGAAAGAGGAGGAAGTCCATGCCTCACCTCACTGCGTGCAGGAGGTAAGTAATTGGAAGGAACTTCAACTCAAAACTACATCGCTTTCCCTAACTTGGAGCAAGCATGCCTAGAAGTGAGGCAGAGTGTGAGGAGAAAGGTGAGTGAGGCACATTTTGGTATCACCAGGTTCTGGGGACATGCTACAGATGTCCAAGGCCAGAAGTAGTAGAGGTCTGGGATGGCACACACTCTGCATTTGCATATGGCACCAAGGGCCCTGCCAAGTCTGCCTCCAAGAAGGGGCTGCATGCCAGGGAAAGGGTTTCACTCTGCCTGGCTACCTCATAGATGCCACCACAAAATGGAAAAAAAAAAAGAAAAAGTGTTCCACAGAGAGAGAAAACTCCCTATTGCCAAACCACAAAAAGGCAAACAAACAATAACAAAAATACCTCTCTGACCCCTTCTACCTTCTGGATGCTGAACTGTTGAAGCAAAGTCCAGTAAAAACAAACTTTCTATTGGAGGTAATAGAAAGCATATTGCAACGCCGTAGATACTTGAGTTAGTGAAGAAGATAAGCACAAGACTTCCACCCTAACTCATAGAGAAGGAGAAGCTATAGTAGCCAGTGGTGCTCTTCACTAAATTTTTATGGTAAAATTAAGAATGCCCTGTTAAATTAGGATTTCCAATGAATATTGAGTTATTTTTAGTGTAAGTAGGCCTGAAATATTGCATGAGCATATTTATACAAAAAATTGTGTGTTATTATATGAAATTCAATTTAACTGGGCATCCTGTATTTTTATTTGCTAAACCTGGTAATACTGCTGTCTGTCTTTTGGATATGATAGACTTGAATTTTCCTAAGTCTTGAAAAAGGTGGGTTTGGCCATGTGACTTGATTTGGCTAACGAAAGACAGTGGAAGGGATTTAAGTCACTTCCAAGTGGGAACTTTTAGGAACCAATGCACAATTTTCCATATTTCCTGAGTTGTGATGACATAGAATAGAGGCTCCACCCAACCCAGTTGGTATGAGAAGGAAGTAAACCTTTGTGGTTTTAAATCACCAAGATTTAGGAGTTACTTGTTTCTGCAGCATAATCTAGCGTATCACAACTAGTTAGTATCCTGAGTGGATACATAAATAAAGAAGAAAGGGAAGAAAAGAGACATGTATATGTTTTAGATTCCATAGGGTAAAATAGTGAATCTATTTATGCATTGTTTTCAAGGAAAAAAGGTTATGAACCAATGTTTTCTTAATTGTCAAGCTATGTTTCATTGTTAATTGAAGAGGATAATTTTATCAGGCAGGTGACATGTGATAGAGTCAAAGGTGACCCTTTTATGAACCCCGCCTCCTGGTGTTCGCACCTTTGTGTAATCTCCTCTCCATGAGTAAGTGCAGGACCTTCGACTTCTAACTGGTAATGGGATGAGATACCACTCTTGTGATTACATTACATTAATAATCCCCTGTCTTGCTAACAGACATGCTCTAGAGACTCTTCTTGCTAGTTTAATGAAGTAAGTGGCTGTTCTGGAAAAGCCCACAGGGAAAGGAATATCAGGCAGCGTTTAGGAGCTAAGGTTAGTCTCTAGCCAATGGCCAATAAGAAGCTGTGGGCCTCAGTGCTACACTATAGAAAATAGATTCTGCCAACAATGAAAGTGAGTTTGGAAACCGATTCTTCCCCAGTTATATAAGCCTGCAGATGAGAATGCAACCTCATCAGCATCTTGATTATAGCCTTGTGTGACCCTAAGCGGGGAGCCAGAAAAGTAAATGTATGCTGTTTTAAGCTACTAAGTTTGAGATAATTTGTTACTCAGGAATAAATAACTAATGCACATTGTTACCTAAAGTATTAGAAAATCAAATTCAGTAGTCCTTTATTTTTACTTGATCATGACCAAGTGAGGTAGATCCTTGTTTAAATATCTATTTTAAATGTCAGACAGCTAGAGAGAAACTGGACTGAGCTTGTAATTACAGATATTGCATGTTTTTTTGCAAGGATAAAATATGCTGTTTATTACACTTTAATTATAAAGTGTAAAGAATTGATTTATGTCTAATTTTTCTGGACAGAGCAATGTCTTCGCTATGCTAGATGCTTTTCTTCCAGGGCATAGTCTGAGATTTCATTTACCCACCCATAAATATTCTGTGAAACAGTGGGAAACTAGAGAAAAACAGACAGGGATAGAAAGAATAAGAGCTAGAGGGAAAGTGAGCGAGAGAGACAGCAAGAAAGGAGAGAAATAAAAAAAGATGCTTCCACAGTGTAAAAATGCATATTTATCTTATACCTACAGTTAAAAGCCTACTTAACAATGAAAAAAAAATTGACTTCCAGTTTCAGCTTTGACATATCAAGAGCTAAGATTTAGTCATTTCTGTTCTTACAACAAGAAAAAAGCTAAACAAACTAAAAACCAATGACTTTTTTGAACCCATCAGAGAACTGAGGTCACAGGTCAAGCAGCCACCACAGAATCTGGAGATCCAGGTGAATCCAGAGAGTCATAGCTGAGATCTTCTTACTCGGAACAGAAGCTACTTGAGCCTTAAACTGGTAGGAATATTTAAATGGTAATTTTGACAAATTGCTAGAGCCTGAGTGTGGACTAGCATGGGAGTAAGAAACTCCAGGGGCTGCAGTCTTGTGGGAGCCCCCACATTTTCTTGTATTTTTATCTCTAGTAAGCCCTCAAGTTTCTCAAGATGAAAAGCCAAGAAAGAACCCCTCGGGGCTCTTGCAGGGAGGAGGGAAAAGGCCAGAGCATTCTCCATAACGAAGCCTAATCTCCAGGGAACAAGACTTTCCAAGAGCCCTATCCCAACTAGAGGAAGGGTATTTCCTTGACTATAGCCCCCATTCTCCTGCTTATCTCACTTAAGCTGGAGGGGTAGGTGGGCAGAGAGTTAAGAAACACTTGTGAAGGTCACAGGCCAGGAGCATAGCTCACCAAAGCACTGAGATTTGATGATAAGATTATAGAATGCTTCCTCTCCCCCACACTCTACTACCACACCAACAGGGTTCTGGTAAAATAACAGTGGATTACAATAACAGCTAAAAGAGCTGCAAAAGTAAGATTCTATCTCAAGCGACATTCTTAGGGAATTCCAAAAGCAACAGAAAAGACCAAAACAAGGGCAGTACAAGAATCTGATGTTTCTGACATCTATAGCTCCAGCAAACATAGCCCAACCACTAGTTAAATTATCATACAATCTTACACTAAAGACCTATTCATCTCAGTTTTTGTTGCATGAATTCCATCCAAAAAATTACAAGGTATGCTGAAATCAGGAAAAAAAAGTCTAGACATAAAGCAAGCATCGGAACCAGACTCAGATATGATACAGATTTTAGAATGATAAGACAAAGAATTTAAAATAATTATATAGCAGTTAACAACAACATGATTAATATGTTAAGGGCTATAATGGAAAAAGCAGACAACATAGGTGGGTAATGTAAGCAGAAAGATGGAAACCAGGAAAGTATCAAAGGAAATGCTACAAATAAAAAACATGGTGATATAAATGAAGAATGCCTTTCATGAGTTGATCTGTAGACTGCACATGGCTGAGGAAAAAGTAAGTGAGCTTGAAGATATGTCAATAGACACTTCCCAAACTACAGTGCAAAGGGACAAAAAAAAAAAAAAAAAAAAAAAAGACAGAAACAGAAAAGAACTGTGGGACAATTTCAAAAGGCATAACATACGTGTAACAGGAATACTAGAAGGAGAAGAATGAGAGAACAGAGCAGAAGAAATATGTGAAATAATAAGGAGCAAGAACTTTTCAAAAATTAATGACATACCAAACCACAGATCCAGGAAGCTCAGAGGACATAAAGTAGGATAAATTTTACATATATATATATGTATATATATATAATGTAATATATAATATAATATATAATGTATATATACACATCTTGTTCTTAGGTGCTGTTGAGTTGGTTTTGACTCACAGCGACCTTGTGTACAAAAGAACCAAACACTGCCTGGTCCTCCTGCACCATCCTCACAATATTGCTGCGCTTGAGCCCATTGTTGCAGCCACTGTGTCAATCCATCTCAGGGAGGGTCTTTCACTGACCCTGTACTTTACCAAGCATGATGTCCTTCATGTCTAGGAATATCATATATAAACTGAAAAAAAAAAAAAAAAGAAAATTTTGAAAGAAGATAGAGGGGTGGGGAGACCTTACCTAGAGAGAAACAAGAATAGGAATTATGGCAAACTTCTTGAAAGACACTGTGCAAGCAAGAAAAGAGTGCAGTAAAATATTTAAAGTTTTGAAAGAAAAAGAATATCAACCTAGAATTTTATATCCAGCAAAATTATAATTCAAAAGTGAAGAGAAAATAAAGATTTTCTCACACAAACACTAAAGGCATTAATCTCAAACAGACTTGCCTTTCAAGAAATGTTAAAAGAAGCTCTTCAGGGAGAAGGAAAATAATATAGGAGAGAAGCTCAGATCTACATAAAGAAAGGAAGAGCATCAGAGAAACAACAG
This sequence comes from Dugong dugon, assembly GCA_030035585.1. Lineage (NCBI taxonomy): Eukaryota > Metazoa > Chordata > Mammalia > Sirenia > Dugongidae > Dugong > Dugong dugon. Next base: position 9,433,526 of record CM057480.1, on the reverse strand, counting down.
ATGAAGGTTAATTCTTTTTTCTTTATTCTTAATTGATTTAAAATATAACTTAGTTTAAGGTAATAACAGTAATAATGTTTTGGGTGATTATAGCATATGAATAAGTGACATGAATGACAGTAATGTCATACGGGACAGGAGGGGAGAATTGAGAATACTCTGTTATGAGGTACTTGCGCTGCACATGAAATACTGTAGTGTTATTTGAAGGGTGACTTAGGTTAGTGAAAAAATATATATATTTTGCATATTCTAGGGCAACCACTAAGAATTTTTAAAAGAAGTATAAAAGTTTTGCTAAAAGGGTGATAAAATGGAATTATATACAATTCTCAATTAAAACCAGAGAAGGGGAAATAAACAAAGAACAAATACAATGAGTACAAAACACTTACAAACTTATAGACATTTACAAATAATCATTTTAAATATGAATGGTTTAGATACACTAATTAAAAGCTAGAACTTGTCAAAGTGAGTTGGGGGAAAAAAACATAAGACCCAATTATATATTGTCTACAAGAAAGCCATTTTAAATATAAAAACTCAGATTGGTTAAAAGTAAAAGGATGGAGAAAGATATACCATACTAACACTAATACCCAAATATAGCTGGAGTAGCTATATTAATTTTGGAAAAATTGTTCTGCAGAACAAGGAAATTGATTAGGGATAAAGAGGAGTATTGCATAGTGGTAAAGGAATCAATTATTCAAGAAGACATAACAATTTATAGTATTAAATGCACATATTAGAAAAGAAGGATCTAAAATAAATAATCAAACTTCCACATTAGGAAACAAGATGAAGAGCAAAGTAAGGAGGGAAAAAGAAGAGAATGAAATTAGAGCAGACATCAATGAAATTGAAAAGAGGAAAACAATGGAGAAAATCAATGAAACCAAAAGGTGGTTTTCTGAAAAGGCAAATAAAACTGATAAACCTCTAGCCAGACTAGTCAAAAGAAAAAGAGAAAAGACACAATTTGTTAATATCAGAAATAATAGAGAGGTCGTTACTACTGACCCCATAGACGTTATCAAGATAATGAATAAATATTATGAACACTAAGATACCGCTATTGGTCTGTACTGATCTGTAGCAAAAGAGATAGAAGGAAACCAAAGACTCAGAAGAAACCAGTCTACAGGACCAGTTGCCTACACAAACCACGGCCTCACCTATCCAGAGACTGAAGAACTAGATGGTGCCCAGCTAGCACTACCAACTGTTCTGACCTGGGCCACAATAAATGGTCCGGGAAAGAATGGCAGAAAATTGTAGAAGAAAACTCAAAATCTTATAAGAAGGCCAGACTTAACTTGATCAGCAGAGACCTGAGGAACCCTTGAGACTGCTGCCCTGAGATACTCTTTAAACTTTGAACTAAAACTACTTCCGGAGGTCACCTTTCAAGTAATTAACAGATTGTCTTATAAAATAAACAATACCACCTCTGAGTACTGTGCTGCTTTTATTTAACAACAACAACAACAAAAACCATCTATTTGAGACCAAATGGTCAACATTCACCCTAAAATAAAGATGAAAAAGTCAGTGATGGGGGTGGGGGGGCAGGGAAGCAAGAATAATGGAAACAGAACAGTCAGAGCAGAAATATTGACAATATTGACGCAATGTGGAAAGTGTAACCAAGGTCACCGAACTGATGGTGCAGGGTGGGAGCCAGATTTTTCTCACTGTTGGAGTGAGAGAAATAAGCAAGGGGAGGAGGCTAAAATGATCCTTGAGGCAATGGATTAGAGTTGGAGACATCAGTATGAACTCATGTTTAGCTTAATATAGATATAGATGGTTACATACAGAAATATTTCTAGATATGAACACACAAACACACTATTTAGTATATCCACATGCATTTCTTTGCTCTGTCCACTGAGAAGACAAAGCAGTGAGCATGTCTAGCACCCAGATCTTTATTTCTAAAACCATTCTCAATAAAGGGAACCATTGCTCTTTGGAGAAATGGCTGATTCTAAGACCAAGGCAGAAAATATACAAGAGAGGTCTGAAGCATCTTGTAATGCCAGAAAAGAAGGAAATGTTTAAAAATAAAATTGGGGATATGTCAAAGGGACACAGGAATCAACTGAAAGGGCTCTTGATGGCCAAACTGGAGAAATTAGAGCAACAAAATAAAGGAAGTAGTACTGGATTATAACCCAAAGTATAAATGCATGAGTCCATACTGATATAGATAAAAATTGAGTAAGTACATAAATAAAGGGTAATAGACAAATCTCCCACGTGGAAGAATTCTAAATAATTTATGTAGATACTTCCTCCTCAAGAAGGTAGAGCACAGCCCCTTACTGTTGTTAAGTATGGGCTGTGCATAGTGACTTTCTTCCAAAGTGTACAGTATTGAATGGGGGAAAGAAAAATAATGCTTGTATAGCAGATAAACCTTACAAACACTGCCTCAGCCAGATGATCAAGGTCAGTATCAACAGCAATAAGTCATGGTGACAGTATTGACCTTTCATAGGATGAAATGAAAAAGGTACTTTACCTCTGTGGTCTCCTTCCCAGAATCTTATTACCCCAGCCTAATCATGAGAAAAACATCAGACCAATCCCAACAGAAGGAAATTCTACAAAATACCTTGTCAATACTCCTCAAAACTGTCAGTTACTAAAAAAAGAAAAGCGTGAGAAACTCTCATAGCCAGGAGGAGCCTAAGGAGACTTGACAACTAAGTATAAAGTGGCATCCTGGGTAGGATCCAGGAACAGAAAAAGGACATTAGGTAGAAAGAAAGGAAATCTGAGTAAGTATGGGCTTTAGTAAAATAATAATGTACCAGTATTAGTTTATTAATTATAACAAATATACTGTACTTATTATGTATAACAAGTTACAATGTTAGTAATAGAGGATGCTAATAATAAAGGAAGGAGTCTTTGGGTGGCACAAACGTTTAAGTGCTCGATTGCTAGCTGAAACGTTGGTGTTTTGAACCCACAGAGAGGCACCTCTTAAGACAGGCCTGGTGATCTGCTTCTGAAAGGTTACAGCCTTGAAACCCCTATGGAGCAGTTCTACTCTGCACACGTGAGGTCATCACAAGTCAGAATTGATTTGACGACAACTAACAACAACAACAACAAATAATAAGGGAACTGGGTGTGGGATTTATGGGAATTCTCTGTGCTATCTTGGCAATTTTTCTGTAAAGTAAAACTTTTTAAACATAATGTTTATTATTGAAAAATATATATATAAATAAATAAAAATATATAAATAAATATATATAAATAAAAAGATTAAAAATATTTACCATTATTACTGAATATTTTCCTGAATATACAATAATTCAAGAAACGGAAGTTAGCTATAAATATCAATATAAAAGGTAATAATATCAACACTTTCAAAATTTGCAAATACTTATCCAGAGAAGACTAGAGAATTAAATGAAAAAATATTGTTAATAAAGAATTTTAGTAACCTCACTTGTTACAAATAAGTATGAAGTAACTATCAGTAGGTTAATTAGTGTAATATAAATAAGATCCTAAAATGGAAAAAAATGAATATCTAGAGTAAACATATCAAGAAATACCCAAAATTCTTCCTTATCTTCTGATCTTCATTTTTCTTCTCTTTAAAAAGTGTAATAAACAATAAGTTTCCTCTCCCTTTTCTCTTTTTCTCTGAGGTAACTTACCTAGCTGTCAAGACCTGCAGGGTTGAAGCGGAGGATACAGTTGGGGAGTCAAGGAGCCCAGTAGGATCAGAGCTTAAGAAAAATGTCAAGATTGAAGGAGCTGTGGGCCTGAGGAGACGGTTGGGACTGAGGAGGCAGCCAGTGGCATCAGGAACTTGGTTATGTAGGAGAAATGAGAAAATGGGTACATTTATTGAGGATAAGGGTAGCCAGGTTTCTCACTGTTACAGAAAGTTGTGACAAATATGGAAAAGGTTAAGGCTAAAATGAGCTCTGGGGTTTTAGATTGGAATTGGAGGTATAAGTGTGACTTGTTTTTTTTGAATAGATATGTATAGAAATAGATATAAAATAGGAATGTAGATATATGTATCTGTTTGCCTATGTTGTTGTTAGGCGCCCTCGAATTGGTTCTGACTCATACTGACCCCATGTACAACAGAATAAAATATTGCCGGGTCCTGCGCCATCCTCACAATCACTGCTATGTTTGAGCCCACTGTTGCGGTCACTGTGTCAGTCCTTCTCGTTGAGGGTCTTCCTCTCTTTTGCTGACCCTCTACTTTACCAAGCATGATGTCCTTCTCCAGGGACTGGTCCCTCCTAATAACATGCCCAAAGTACATGAGACGAAGTCTCACCATCCTTGCTTCTAAGGAGCGTTCTGGCTCTACTTCTTCCAAGATAGATTTGTTTGCTCTTCTGGCAGTCCATGGTATATTCAACATTCTTCTCCAACACCATTATTCAAAGGCATCAATTCTTCTTCGGTCTTCCTTATACTTTGCCTATTCTTATACATGTATTCTACTTTGCCTATAGTTATATGTATTCCCTATCTGTGCCCACTGAGAGTGCCTAGAATAATAACATCTGAGTAAATTTAGCACCCATATGTTGGTTTCTAAATACCATTGTCTGCTAAAGCAAACCAGGGCTCCTTGGAGGGATGGTCGATTTTAGAGCTGGAGAAAAGAAAGTATAAGATGAGCTGGGGATATCTTTCTGTACCAGAAAGTGGTCAAAAAATGATAAGGACATGTCAAAAGGACACAGGAGCTAGAAGCAAATTAAAATTTATAAGAAAATAAGAGAATATATTGGTGGTGAGGTAGGGATGGGCTTTGAAGAATTATGGCTATGCTTTGCTTGTGGGAGTGTGATGTGGTTCATTGTTGGAGGTTATTTTCAAACATAAAAGTTTGAAAGTTCACACAAGAAGCTTTTACAGTGTGCACAACTCTATATCAAGCAATGTCTAGGAATTTAAGGGAACAACATAGAATAGGTGTGAAAAAGATGTTCTGAAAACCTTTATTTATTATAATTATGAAAATTTTCATACAAATTGGCCACCAGTAGAGGTTTGTTAAATCAACCAGAATCATTTATAAAATAAAATTTATTGTAGAATCTTAATATATAAATTAGATAAAGTTGCAGCTGCTTTGATTGAATTACTATACAAAAGTCCGAGATATAGATGATAAATATCACAAATAACATACACACATACATATGCATTTATGTAACTTTTAAACAACAGAATTATACTATATGCAACTTGCTTTTAAAAAATTAAATATGGTAGCCTGCCATTTTGGTACATTTGCATTTATCACATTCCTTCTTAACAGCTTCCTACTCTTCCTTATAGTCTTTCACATGTAGAAATTCTACTGTTGTTTGTGATCTTACCCAATCCATCTTTTTCTTTGTGTGTTCCCAGCAATTTTAGTTTTATATCTTCCTCCGCAAACTGAGGTCAGACACATACCCATGTTTTATTCTTCTTTAAATATAGTTTAATTTTTGACATTAAGTCATTTGTTTTACACTTCTAGAATGTATTTTGCAATGTATAGTGAGAGGTAAGCATTATTATTTTTTATAGATTCACGTGTTAACCAATTATCCTTGCACAGTTCGTTAAATGAACTGTATGTCACATTGAACTTTGATCTGTGTCATGAATTGAATTGTATCCCCCTAAAATATATATCAACTTGGCTAGGCAGTGATTTCCAGTATGGTGAGGTTGTCCACAATTTTGTGATCCAAAGTGACTATCCTATGTGTTGTAAATCCTAACCTCTATGATGTTAATGAGGCAGGATCAGAGGCAGTTATGTTAATGAGGCAGGACTCAATCTACAGGATTAGGTTGTATCTTGAGCCAATATCTTTTGAGATATAAAAGAGAGAAGCAAGCAGAGAGGAAAGGGACTTCATTACTGCCAAGCAAAAAGAGCCAGGAGCAGAACACATCCTCTGGACCCAGGGTTCCTGTGCTGAGAAGCTCCTAGACCAGGAGAAGATTGATGACAAAGACCTTCCCCCAGAATCGACAGAGAGAGAAAGTCTTCCCCTGGAGATGGCACCCTGAGCTCGCACTTCTAGCCTCCTAGACTGTGAGAATAAATTTCTGTTTGTTAAAACCATCCACTTGTGGTATTTCTGTTAGAGCAGCACTAGATAGCTAAGACAATCTGGAAATCAGAGATATGAATAGAGTACTGTAACCTTCCAATATCTCTCCTAGGGGATATTAGGCAATTACATCACTGCTCAGGATTCTTCTTCCCATAGTTGTATGATAAAAGCATCCCTTGTTTTTTTATGAGAGGGATGGTGAGGCTGACACATCTGTCAGTGTTATATGTGATAGAATGCAAAATAGCTGCATTTCACTAGAAGTGTCAAAACAAGATAATGGATGGCTTATTTGGACAGATCAATAGTGACAAAACTTCCTGTCTCCCCAGGAACTGCCTTTCTTAACTCCATTCCAAAACCCAAGGGATGCGTTAGAAAGGTGGATGGAGGATAATCAGAGAAGAATGAACAAGGTAGGCTAAGGAAAAATAAATAAAGACATAAACCGAAGGATGCCTTTGATCTGTGAGAATCTTAGATGCCCTTTGGCTCAGATACCAGAGAACTACAGGAAAAAGCTTTAAAAGTAGAGCCCAGAACAAGCCAGTTGCTACTGGCGTGAGACCAATGGAACTGCTGTAGGTATATTCAGAGCCACCTCTATGTCATATTCAGAAAGTATTCTCCACCAAAAGGTGGTGGGATTCTCATTTTCATTTTTCTGTTCATTTTCAGCCTCATGCTTCTGACTTTTGACTCCCGTGTAGCCACAGTTCTCCTGTGGCTACAGAGGTCACCTCATAGCCTGAGGTGACTGGTGAGACACCATTGAGAAGTCATCTTTTTAACTGAGAGCCCTGTTTAATCCCATTCAGCCCTGACATTATAGGGTCTGAGGGAGGAGCTGCTATTGAAGTAGCTGAAAGGTCACTCCTTCCCAGACAAGACTTTCTGAAATTACAGCCTGGGAGGAAAGTGGCTTCATGCCGGTTCTAATGTGTGTTCAAACTTGAGGTACAGTCTTAGAGGTCCAGAAGACAGAAGGAAAAAAATGTAAGTTGGATGATGTTCTTTCTTTTCCCTTTCACCTTATTATTTTATTCTGCTTGGGGACTGAAAAGATTTCTTAAAACTAACCAGAGAGAAAAAAGTGAATATATAGCAATGCCGATTTTCACTTGGGTTCATGGATTTTGCTAACTTCAAGTTTAAATTATTAAATGATAGACAATCAAATGAATAACTAAAATAATTCTAGTTTTGGTGTTCAGGAAGTGCTTTAAAAGGTACTAAATTTCAGTTCAATGGGATTTTTTTTTAATTTTTTTTTATTTTGAGCCCATGGCCAGATACTGTACCGGAAAGAACAAAGAAGAAATAAGGTGTGGTTCTTGCCCTGTCAGGTATCTCAGTCTGGTATTTTAGGGGAAGAAGGTTACAGTAAATAGTCTATAGGATGTTAAATATGAATGTTCCTGTTGTCTCAGAGTATCAGCTGAGGCCTCAAAACTAAGAATAATAGGTGCTAAGCAACCCTGTATTCTAAAGTAAGGTACTAGACTATCTAGGCAGGACTTGCAAAATGGGACAGTTGGAAGCTAAGCTATGCTAGTGTTCAGATAACTGGTGGGCTCTTTAAAGTGAAACATAAGTATGTAGAAATTTTTGAAGCGGTGTATCTTTGGCTATGTATGTTTTCACAAAAAAAAAAAAAAAGTTCGAGAAGGGAGAGGGTTGACATGTTGTGGGGTTGTTAACCAATGTCGTAAAACAATATGTGTACTGCTGTTTCATGAGAAACTATTTGTTCTGTAAGCCTTCACCTGAAGTACAATAAAAAAAAAAAAAAAGGAAAAAAAAAAAGTGAAACGTGTATTTACCTTATGACCCAGTACTGAAGATAATTCAGAAACGGTTGCAGCAGTATTTCAACAGAGAACTGCCAGAAATTCAAGCCAGATTCAAAAGAGGACATGAAACCAGGGATATCATAGCTGATGTCAGATAGATCCTGGCTGAAAGCAGAGAATACCAGAAAGATTTTACCTGTGTTTTATTGACTGTACAAAAGCATTTGACTGTGTGGATCATAAAAAATTATGGTTAATATTATGAAGAATGGGAATTCCAGAACACTTAATTGTGCTCATGAGGAACCTGTACATAGACCAAGAGGCAGTTGTTCGAACAGAACAAGGGGATACTATGTGTTTTAAAATCAGGAAAGATGTGTATCGGGGTTGTATCCTTTCACCGTACTTATTCAGTCTGTATACTGAGCAAATAATTTGAGAAGTTGGACTATATGAAGAAGAACAGGCATCAGGATTGGAGGAAGACTCATTAACAACCTGCATTATACAGATGACCAAACTTTGTTTGCTGAAAGTGAAGAGGACTTGAAGTACTTACTGATGAAGGTAAAGGACTACAGCCTTCAGTATGACTTACACCTCAACATAAAGAAAACAAAAATCCTCACAACTGGACCAGTAAGCAAAATCATGATAAATGGAAAAAATATTGAAGTTGTCAGTGATTTCATTTTACTTGGATCCATAATCAACACCCATGGAAGCAGCAGTAAGAAGCCAAATGAACATATTTCACTGGGAAAATCTGCTGCAAAAGACCTCTTTAAAGTGTTAAAAAGGAAATATGTCACCTTGAGGACTAAGGTGTGCCTGACCCAAGCCATGGTATTTTCAGTTGCCTCATATGCCTGTGAAAGCTAGACAATAAATAAGGAAGACTGAAGAAGAATTGATGCCTTTGAATTATGGTGTTGGTGTAGGACAGTGAATATACCGTGGACTGCCAGATGAATGAACAGATTTGTCTTGGAGGAAGTACAGCCAGAATGCTCCTTAGAAGCAAGACTGGCGAGACTTCATCTCATGTATTTTGGACATGTTATCAGAAGGAAATAGTCCCTGGAGAAGAACATCATGCTTTGTAAAGTAAAGGGTCAGCAAGAAAGAGGAAGACCCTCAGTGAGGTATATTGGCACAGTGGCTGCAATGATGGGCTCAAACATAGCAATGATTGTGAGGATGGCACAGGACCATACAATGTTTTTGTTTTGTTGTGCATGAGGTTACTATGAGTTGGAACTGACTCCATGGCACCTAACAACAACATGACCCAGCAATTCTTCTATTAGATATTTGTCCAAAAACAATGAAGACATACGTCTGTACAAGGAATTGTACACAAATGCTCATAGCAGTATTCTTTATAACAGCCAAAAACAACTCAGATATCCATCAGCAGGTGTATAGATAAACATATCATGGTATAACCACAAAATGGGATACTACTCAGTGATAAAAATGACCCAAACTACTGATAAATCCAATAGCATGTGAATGATCTTCAGGAACATTATGCCAAGGGAAAGAAGGCAGACATAAAAGAATACATGCCATATGATTTTATGTGTATGCAATTCTGGAATAGGTAAAACTAATCAGTAAACAGAAGGAGATAACTCGTTGCCTAGGATCAGGGGTTGGGGACTGGTGGGTTGGGGATTAACTGCCAAAGAGCGCAAGGGAACTTTCTGAAGTCTGGAAATATTCTACGTATTGATTGTGGTGGTGGTTCCAAGGTTGACTGCTATACCCTTAATATGGGTACATTTTAGTATATGTAAAATATGCCATAATAAATTTGTGTTTTTTTAAAAGCCACTGTGTACGTATGAAGTCCCTGGGTGGCACAGACCATTAAACACTTGACTACTAACCATAAGTTTGGTGGTTTGAACCCACCCAAAGTTGCCTCAGAAGAAGGCCTGGTGATCTACTTCTGAAAAATCAACCACTGAAAACCTTATGGAACACGGTTTTACTATGTAACACATGGAGTTGCTGTAAGTCAAAATTGACTTGAGGGCAACTGGTTTGTTTTTTTTGATTATGTTCAAATAAGCCTTCCTGATTACATAAGAGAAAAACTAACATTCATTAGAGAGTTAAGCAAGTTAGAAGATTTCTTTAAAGAGATACAGAGAGTTGTTGCAGAAGGAGGGAGGTGTTTTTTTTCATAAGACAGGCCACAGGAAGCCAGTGCCTGGGGTCTGGAGAAGTATTAAGTAGTCAGCTAGAAAAGGCCCCTGTAAATGGAAGATCCTGAGAGATATGAGATCTTCTAAGAACCAACAAATGTGCCCTACAAGAGTTAGGGTTTACTTTTGGGCATCACTACTATAGGGCAGTTCTACTCGACGGCACGCAACAACAGCAACAACCCTCAGAAAGCACTACATTATAAATGTACCACACAAGTAAAATGTATCTGTCTTTTCTCTTCCTCCACCAATTCTGCCAGCCATTGAAGAGCCAAGAGTGGCACAATATTGGCACATATGTGCTTACACAAAGCCAAACCTGTTGCCGTCAAGTCGATTCTGACTCAATAGTGACCCTATAGGACAGAGTAGAACTGCCCTATAGGGTTTCCAAGGAACAGCTGGTGGAGTAGAACTGCCGACCTTTCGGTTAGCAGCCAAGCTTTTAACCACTTCACCACCAGGGCTCCTAATATACCCCAGAGGTGGAAAATACAGGTGGGTGATCTTTGCCCCACGGGTCATGAAGGGGATATCAAATTCTATCCTTGATCACCTCTACTATGATGGAATGGCATCTCCTGCTGAGGTCTTGAAACTCATCATGGTTTTGGCTGTATGGTCCATATAGGCTATTTAGGTTTCCTCAGCTCACTGTAAGTTTGCTTCTGATATAAACTGTTGGACCAAACAGATAAGTGGTTACTGCTGGGACTTTCTATGGATCTTCCATTATTAGTGTGCTGGGAAGTCCTACAAAGTCAGAATCCCTGTCTTCAACGAGTTCCCTCCCAACTATTCCCAGATTGTTCCATTCCCCAACCAGTAATTTCCTACAAACTTAATTTCTTCTTTTTTCTGGATGTGAGTGTCTCTCAGCAAAAGATTTCCTTGGGGAAATCATATCTGGACTTTTGAAGCTTTATGGCCATCTCTACAGGGTCCTGGAGAGGCACCATCAAGAGTAGAGGAGTGACTTTGCAGGGCAGAGCAGGATAATGAGGAGGGTCAGCTCCAGTAATAACATCCTATCATGCTTCACTGTGAAAATCAATTGGACCTGAATTAGCCCCAAGGGTGTTTGCCATTTTTTGAGATGGCAAGCACCAAGGTGAGTGTGGAAGCCCCAGTGTTAGCCTCCTAAAATGTCTACTTACTAATTGCTGGAAACTGTGAATATGTTACCTTAAATTGCAAAATGGACTTTGAAGATAAGAATACGTTAAGGATTTTGAAATGAGTAGATGATCCTGGATTAGCTGGGTGGGCCCAAAATAATCACAAAAGTCCTTAAAAGGCAAAGAAGTAGGCAGGAAAGTCAGAGTCAGAGAAGGATATGTGATAATGGAAGCAGAGACTGGAATGATGTGAGACCATGAGCCAAGGAATGAAGACGGCCTGTAGAAGCTGGAAAAGGCAAGGAACTGGATTTTCCCCTAGACTCTCTGGAGAACATGTCATGCTGACCCATTTTGGACTTCTGACCTCCAGAACTCTAAGATAATAAATTTGTGTTTTTTAGTCACTAAGATTGTGGTAATTTGTTACAGTAGCAACAGGAAACCAATACAAGGAGATAGTCTAGATTTTCTGATAATATTGCAGGTGACTGCACACAAAATAATTTTATTTAAAAAAAGTTGTTTCTCTATTTAGGCAAGTAGGATACGCATGCTTGTGTAATGAATAGAAAATTATTTAAAAGAGTATGCCCTTTCAGGAGCCCTGGTAGTACAGTGGTTAAGAGCTCGGCTGCTAACCAAAGGGTCGGCAGTTCAAATCCACCAGCCACTCCTTGGAAACCCATGGAGCAGTTCTAGCCTGTCCTATAGGTTGCCATGAGTTGGAATCGACTCGATGGTAATGGGTTTGGTTTTTTGGTTTGGGTATACCTTTAAGGGGTTAATAGTATCACTCTTGGGAAATCAGGATTGTGGGTATTTTTCTATATTATCCTTTAGGCTTCTATTTTCTAATTTTTATAACATGAAAAAAATATGGATTTTAGAAAAAGTCAATATAATATGTTAGTGCATTCAATGGAGGAGAAATTAATTTGATAAGTGATGAAATGGAAGATGCTACAAGCAGACAGAGGAGAGGAAAGACGGTTCTGCCTGCTAGGAGATTTTATCAGATGCTAGAAACAAAGTTTTTCTAATAGTGGCCTGAAAAATGTAGTTTGTATTCTCTCATAACAGGAAGTCTGTAATTGGTGTTGTCTCAGCTGATCAGTTATGTCACTAAGGTCCTGGAACATTTCCAAACTTTCAATGCGCCATCGTCTGTTTGTTGACTTTTTGTCCATGGGCTTATTATCTCATGGTCACAATATGGCGGCCACAGTGTCAGACCTCATGAGGATATCCAAGGGCAGAATGCAGGGGTGCATATGGAGCAGATCTTTTTTGTTTTTATCAGAGAAAAAGGTAGATATTTCCCAGAAGCCTCTATGCTGACTTCTGCTTAGATCTCATCAAAAGGCTGTCCTATAATTGCAAATAAGTGGGAAAATGAGTATGTGATCCTTCGACGTGTGGACGAGTGAGAAAGGTTTGGAAATGGCTGTTGGGTTAGCAATCCAACAGAATCTTCCACAGAAAATATTTTAGTAGCCCATGAGGGTGGTAATTAGGGATTGTGGAAGTAGAGCAAGAGAATAAGAAATAAGTTAGAAATATATTTGGATGGTAGAATCTGGAGGACTTCATGATTGAAAGATGCAGATTGGTTAAAAGAAGTCAAACAGTGCTTTTCAAGTGGAGTGACTGTTGGGTTGTGATACCATGAACTAAATTTGGAAACAGAAGAAAATGAAAAATTTTGGAAGTGTAGAAGATAGGAAAGGTGAGTGCAGGTTTTGACATAACAGTTCTGTCATGATAGAGGTAGTAGCTGGGGAATAACATAAATCATGGGACATCTGTTATTATTATTCATCATAGGATATATTTGCATGGATTTTTAATCTACAAGAAGAAGATCTAGTAGTTACAGTTCAGTTTAGGATATGAAGAGAATTTGATGGGCTAAGTTTCCAGAAAATACAGAACATGGGGTGAGATCCAGTGTGCTGATGGTGAAGGTAGCTTTGAGTAAGATGAAAGGCATTTCAGTCTCTGGGACTGGAGGAAAAGAAGGGAAGGGTTGGTGTTGATGTAGATGAAGTTAAAAATAATAACTCATCTCTTATGCAAGAAATAAAAAGCAGGGGCCATTCAGTAGTCTCATTCAGGTTCACCCCTACTACACACATCATCACTTGGCTGAGCTCTAGGGTACTCAGTAAGTAGCTTGTCACTGAGGAGCTGTGAAAAACCTTAGAAACCAGTTAGTACAATTCCTTATCTTAGAGGGAAGGAAGCTGAGGTCTAGAAAGATTTAGCCAACTGAAGAAAACTACTTGAGCCAAAGCCTACCATGTCCCCTTCCCACTCGTCATTCCCATGAACACCTACCGGATGGTTTCAACCTATTACTCTTTTTGTAAGGGCTTTTTCTGGCTTCTGGACCCCATTTGGCATGTGTGTGTGTGTATGTGTGTGTACACAGACACACACATCTACACAGGGCAGGCCAGAAGAGGTAGGAAATTAGTATTTTCCTGGAGCGGTACTCAACCAATGACTGATGGGAATTGCTGAATAAATGCCCCAGCTCCCCCAGCCCTTGGTTTGGCATAACTGAGGCATGTTCTACATTGTCTCACAAAGTTCCAATCTCCAATTTCCCATAGCAGTAACTTGCTCAATAAACACATCCTTATTGGCTTGCTTTCCTGCCTTATTTTTCATACTCCCCCACTGGTGTCTCCTGGGATCATTGTTGCCGTGAGTTTGTGAAAATTTGGGGCTGATCAGGGAAAAAAAAAAATATGTATATGAATATAGTTAGCGTTGCACAACAAGCTCTTTATTGGGGTCCCGTACAACAGGAGTCTTCTGGAGGCAAGCAGCACAGGGAGCTACCAGAAGAGGATGAGGGCATTTAAAAAAAAAAAAAAAAATGGGGAAGAGTAAAAAGGAGAGGGTCTTGTGTGCATCTTGGTAATGTCCTCTTGCAGGTAGGCGTCCTTATAACTACAGGGTTTTTATCTTATCTAGGGATAGCAGATGTTGGGTGCAGTTTTGCAGGGTATGTAAAGCAGGTAGGCTCTAAGTGACTAAAAATCTGCTTACCTGGGCTGTTTTTAAAACAGTTGGATATGTAGAAATTTGAGTTTTGCGCCGGCGAGTTTTTTTGCAGCCCAGTGGTTAAGAGCTCGGCTGTTAACCAAAAGGTGGGCAGTTTGAATCCACCAGCTGCTCCTTGGAAACCCTATGGGGCAGTTCTACTCTGTTCTATAGAGTTGCTATGGGTCAGAATCGACTGGACGGCCACAGGTTTGGTTTTTTGTTTTTTAAGGAGCCTCAGCTTGCTATGAAGATGTAAACAACTTGGGGCCTGTACGCAAAGCCCGTCTTTGGCTCATTTATAAAAACCGTCGAGAGCTGTGAAGGGTCTGAGGTTATATTCTACTTGCACAATAAATAAGGTAGCCTGACAGAGTTACTTGGGTGCTGGCAGAATACACAAAATTCCTGGGTTAGAGACGAAGAACTTTATCACTCATAGCAAAGGAGTAACTAACCAGAGTATCAGCATTTGAGATGGTTCCTCAAGCCCCAGTTCACACAGGGCACACAGAAGGGCAAGGTGACACCTGGACATGTGTGTTGCATTATAGGAAATGAAATCCAAATCTTATCTAATGAGTGGTACGTCTGCCCGACCTTTGACCCAAAGCGAGACATTGTCTTTATTGTATTGGACGGTAAAACAATAAATGCACACAAACAAAAACGTACTTTTGGATTGTGGAGGGAGACATTATCTCCATCTTCCCAAGACGTTTGCTGTATAAACAGCCTCGAAGAGATGGTTCAGAACAAAGACAGTGGCTCTGCTTGCAAGATGTGCAGAAGTCTAAGAGACCTGTGGAGAGTGTCTCCCAACAGTCAGTTCCCAGATAAACTACTTGTACTTGAATCCTTGTCTCTGAGTCTCTTTCTGATGGAAGCAACCAAAGGCACACAGCAGGCAGTAACTTTTAGAATATCTTTTGAATTGCATTTTTATTATTACCTTTCTTCTTGCTCTCAGTTTCTTAGAATCTTCATCTGGGTGTTACCACTTATTTGAGTGACTTAGAGTATGAGTCTCAGTTTCCACTTCTGTAAAATGGGGAACATTATACTAGCCATGGCTAATGACCAGGTGGTAATGATGGTAATGAATATCATAGATGATGATGTACATGGAAATAATTTTGAACTCTGAAGCACGGTTCTTGTTGTTAGGTGCCATCGAGTCAGTTCTGACTCATTAACTACCCTGTGTACAACAGAGCAAAACACTGCCCGGTCCTGCGCCATCCTCACAATCATTGTTATGCTTGAGCCCATTGTTGCAGCCACTGTGTCAATCCATCTCGTGGAGGGTCTTCCTCTTTTTCACTATATATATATATACATATATATATATACACACATATACACAAGAGTAAGTCCAAAAGTATTGCTATAAAATCATAGAAACCTTTATTAAACAAAAATATCAAAATATAAAGCTGTTGCTTCTTGACGTATCCTCCATCTAGGTCTATATGCTTCTGAAGGTTGTGTTTCCATCTCTCTAATCCTTCCCTGAACAATTCTGCACTCTTGGATATATACTACATCAAAATGGCAGTTTTGGCATCCTCGAGGGACTCAAATCACATTCCTTTTAAATGTTCTTTGAGTTTTGGGAACAAAAAGAAGTCTGAAGGGGCAAGATCAGGGCTGTAGGGTGGGCGGGGTAAGGTTTCCCAATGAAATTCTTGTAGGACAGCCCTTGCTACCCTGGAAGAATGAGCAGGTGCATTGTCCTGATGGAAAAAAATTCCTCGACGCAATTTTCCTGGCCTTTTTCTCACCAGTGCAGTTTTCAGTTTTCTTCAGACTTCATTATAAGCCCCCGTGATCGTCCTGTGTCATTCAGGAAAACCTAATGTGATTACCCCTTTGAAATGCCCAAAAACACTTGGCATAACCTTCTGAGCAGTCTTCTCTCTCTTGGCTCATCTTAGAGTTCTTCCTGACCTTCCTTAAAAGGCGTCATCCATCTAAAAACTGTTAATTTTATGTGGGGCAGCATTCCCATAAACTTGTTGCAAAGTGTCAATGATTTGGGAAGATGTCCAGTTTAGTTTTATTAACAATTTGATATTAGCCCTGACCTCAAAATCATTTTTTCCCATGGCACAAAAAGTATCCTTTTTTTTTTTTTTTTTTTTTTGAAGGCATCATAACGAGGCTAAGACAAGTGTATTACTGAGAGGACTTGTCTGCAGCCATCCACTGATCACAGAGACATGTTTAAACACGTTTTGTTTGGAATAAACCCATGCACGTATGAACTGGAACCCTAGTAGCAATGCTTTTTGACTTACCCTCGTATGTTGATCTGGCAGATGATCGTTACCTCGAACAGTGTTTTTCTATGAAGAAAAGAATTAAAAATCCTGGATCCTTCTTACTTTTTTTTTTTTTCAGAGACTTAATAACAAAGGTTACCTAACCAAATTCCACACCAAAAACTAGATGTGGGGAATTTTTTTCTAAATTGGAAAATAAGCCAAACCTGCAGGGCTGCCCTCTGCCCTTTTGGAACACTGATTGTTGGCTAAATGTCACCTGGTCCTTCTCCCACTCCTGTCCCACCTGGGCCAAGGATACACAGTGCCAGCCACTGGTTCCTGCAGCCCCTACGTGGGGTGGCCAGCCCAGAATTCCCGCTGAAGTCAATAGTGGAGCAGTCCCCCTGCACCCATGATGCGTCCTCTTCCAGCTGTAAACAGCTTGTCAAGGCTGAGTAGCACAGGCTGGCTTTTAGAGATAGACAGAGACATCCAGATGCCAATTCCCTCTGCTTTTCTCCATCTGCCCTGAAAGCTGTGCATCCGCTGCGTGTGGGATGCAGGGTTTGGCCCTCACCCTCGCTTCTATGTCACCTTGCTTCAGAGGCCCCTGTTCATGTTGCTGGCAGCTGAAGTTCAGAGCCACTGAAATCACTACCTGTCCAAATATGCTGTTCTCCCTCTCTCCCTTCCTCACTTTTTCTGCCTGTCTTTCATTTGAACGTGGGTTTGTGTAAAAAACAAACAGCAGCAGCTATACGGGCTGTGAAAATTGACTCCGGCATAGAAGAAGAAACTAGGGCGGGCCAGTCTCTCCATCCTCACATCTAACTATGAGGTATATGGGTATGGCATGTGTATAATATGTGTATTATATTTTATAGCATAATAAAAATTTTATGTAATTATATTTTATTTTTATAGCAATATAAATTGTTACTGTTACTGTGTGCTGTCAAGCCAATTCTGACTTACAGTGACCCTGTGTGACAAAGTACAATTGCCCATAGGGTTTCCTAGGCTGAAATCTTTACAGGAGCAGATGATCAGGTCTTTTCTCCTGCGGGGCCACTGGTGGATTCGAACTTCTGACCGTTTGATTAGCAGTCAAAAGCTTAACCACTGTGCCACTGGGGCTCCAAATATTTATTAAGAAACTAGTGAAACATCATTCTTTTCTATGAGATGTAATCCACTTACAGCAATGTAGTCAAATTTTTTTTGTCTGATGTAATTTTGTGGGGTATTAATGACAGAAAAGCATTTTGAAAGGCAGAAAAAGCAGCAGTGTCTGTGTGAACGTTGCCTTCAGGTGATTGGTGCGTTTATTATTACAGAGTTCAGATACGCACAAAGCTTCTCTATGCTGATGCCCACTCAGAGCCATCAGCTCCTAGGAACAGTAACTGTGCCTGCCTTACATGGCCAATGAATGATCAGGAGACAGACAAATGCCTTCACTATTAAAGTTCAAATAGTCTTTTTTTGCCCATTATAAGAAATACACTAAAATCATAGATGACAAATTGGAAGTGATCTTTGAGATCAACCTTACCTAGATCCTTTTCACTTATTTGATGCTTTCCAAAATAAGCGTTGTATGTTCTTGTTTCTACAAGTGAAATAAAGGTAAACAAAGGCAAAGCTAATCACCTCTTCTTCCCTCCTCGTCTACAATGCCACATGGCTGAGAAACCCACGGGTGAAGTCTAGGTGAGTTATATCCTCCCATTCCTTCGTCCTTGCTTAAAAGTCTTAGAAAACATCTTCACATGTGTATGCTGGTGTATATGTGTATACACACATATAAAGAATTTCTTGCTTGTTTGCTTTTAGCAAAATTGGATAACACTGTCTATCACTAAGGAGCCCTGGTGGTGCAATGGTTAAGCACTCAGCTGCAAACCAAAAGGCTGTCAGTACAAACCCACCAGTGACTCTAGGAGAGAAGGACCTGGCCATTGGCTTCCTTAAGGGTTACAGCCAAGAAAATCCTATGAGATCAGTTCTACTCTGTCACGTGGGGTCACTGTGAGTCAGAATAGACTCAATGGTATTCAACAACAAAAACAATGTGCCACTTTTTTTTTTCCACATTTTTTTAAACAGTGTATCATGAACATACCTACCAGTGACTAGATATAAACTCTATCTTTTTTTTTTCTAATTTCTTCAGACATATATACACACAAACGTACTCACTTTTTACAAAATGGGTTCGTATCACACAGGTTTTTAAAGTGTACGTTAATTTTTCTATTTTCTGTACTTTTGCTTTTTCTCATACTTCTCCCTTCCTTGGCCTGCGTTACCCCTTCTCCTGCCCTGCCCCAAGCTGTGACTAGGTAATTCCTGTTACCAGCCTCGTGTGTGAATTTCTCAGACTCTTACAATCATATAAAATATGTAGATATATATATATATCTGAAGTATATTTGTAAATATACAGTTTTTCGTTCTGTTATACATAGGGTTGCTATAAGTTGGAATCAACTTGACGGCATCTATCAACAGCAACAATATATTTGTAAAAAGAAAAGTCATATACATATATACACCTATGTGGGTATGTATAAAAATATAATTTTACCGGAGTTGTTTTGCTTAACCAAAATGGAATCATATTCTTCCGCATTTTATTTTTCTTAATACTACCCTGGAGAAACCCTCCGTTCCTGCAGAGTTGCAGCCTAACTCAATTTTTCAAATGTCGCATCATACTCTCTAGTGTGGATAGGACATGATTTATTCAGCAGTCCTGCTTCTAATGGGCATTTGTTTTATTTGAGTTTATCTTATTATTTTTTGCTACTAAAAATAAAAAAATTATGCACATCACCTCTCTGTATTTATACTTTATGTACAATGCCTTTATTTCTCTGCAATACATTTATAAAATGGAGATTCTTAGGGTAATATGTATATACCTCTTAATGATTTTAGTTAGCTATTTTATAATGGAGCCCTGGTGGCGCAGCGGTTAGGAGCTCAGCTGCTAAGCAAAAGGTTCAGCGGTTCAAATCCACCAGCTGCTGCTTCGAATCCCTATGAAGCAGTTCTACTCTGTCCTGTAGGGTCGCTATCAGTAGGAATTGACTTGATGGCCACGGGTATATTTTATAAGAGTCGTTGCCGTATCCTTTGCCCATTTTTTTATTGATTTGTTTTATTCTTATCCATTTAAAAGAGCCACGATACAGTCTTCTCCCTGGGGTATCTGGGTGGCACAAAAGATTAAGTGCTTGGCTACTAACCTAAAGGTTGGTGGTTTGAATCTACCCCAAGATGTGATCTATTTCTTAGATATCAGCTATTGACAACCTTATGGAGCACAGTTCCTCTCTGGCACACAGAGCTGACTCCACACAACTGATGTGAGTATTTTGCTTCTACATAGCAAAAAAACTTCCAAATCTATTATTTACTGACCTTTAAAAATAGTATCTCTTGACATACAACTGTTTTAAATATTTTATACCCAAATACATCTATTATATGTCTTAATATAGCTTCTAGGTTTCCTGTCTTGTTTAAAATGGTCTCCCCCATCATGGGTTTATTAACTTGACTGTCTTCTAAAAACTGATTATGTCATTAAAAATATATATATTCAGTTATTTAATTCATCTGAGTTTTTTTTTAAACTTTTTTATTTTATTGTACTTTAAGGGAAAGTTTACAATTCAAGTTAGTCTCTCGTACAAAAATTTATACATACATTGTTGTGTGACCCTAATTGTTCTCCCTATAAATGACAGCACACTCCTCCTTTCCACTCCTGATTTTCCATGTCCATTCAACCAGCTCCTGACCTTCTCTGCCTTCTCATCTCAGCTTCAGACAGGAGCTGCCCATTTAGTTTCATGTATCTACTTGAGCTAAGAAGCATACTCTTCACAAGTATCATTTTATGTCCCATAGTCCAGTCTAATCTTTGTCTGAAGAGTTGGCCTCAGGAATGGTTTTAGTTCTGGATTGACAGAGAGTCCAGGGGCCATGCTTTCTGGGGTTCCTCCAGTCTCAGCCAGATCATTAAATCTAGTCTTTTTACTAGAATTTGAGTTCTGCACCCCACTTTTCTCCTGCTCCGTCGAGGACTCTCTGTTGTGTTCCCTGTCAGGGTGGTCACTGGTGGTAGCTGGGCACCATCTAGTTCTTCTGGTCTCAGGCTGATACAGTCTCTGGTGTATGTGGCTCTTTCTGTCTCTTGGGCTACTACTTTCCTTGTGACTTTGGTGTTCTTGAGATATATTTTTGTTTGTGGTATACAACAGAAGTCTCACTAATTTTATTCTAGATGGAGTTCCAGTTGTGCCAGCACTAATTATTAAATATAGTCTTTCCAATGAATCAGAATACCGCCTTTATTATATATTAAATTTCTGGAATACTTTCTGATTCATCTTTCCTTTTATATTTTATATTTATTCAATTCTTAGTCAATAACACATTAGAATGATTATACTAGATTTGTAATACATTCTGATATTTCACATAGCAAATTTCCCATCATGATTATTTTGAATTCTTCCTTGGCTGTTCTTGGACCTTTGTTCTCTATATAAAACTTTAAAAATCATGTTTTCCAATTAATAACAACCTGTTAGGATTCTAACTGCAATGGTATTATACTTGTATTTTAATTATGGAAAATTGACATTTTTATGAAAATGAAGTGTCATTTTATAAAAATGTCTATGAAAAATACTTCTGTTTTACAGTTCAAGAACCTGAAATATATTTCCATTTTTCACAATCTGTATGTCCTTTAGTAATGCTTTATACTTTTAATCTTGTATGTCCCGTTCCATTCAGATTAAATTTATTCCTAAATAATTTAAGTTTTTTTTGCTATCATAATGATTTATTTTCCCATTTTAATTTCTAGATACTTACTGCTAACTGGTTCTTGAGTATTTTATATTAGGTCAACTTACCAAAATCTCTTATTAATTCTAATTAATTAGAGATAATTTTACTTCTTCTTTCAATGTTAATTCTAGCTACTTAATATTTTCCTATTCTTAGACAAAAAGAATGCTGAATATTAATAGTGATGTAAGAACATACGTGTGTGTTTTCTGATCTTAATTTAAATAACTTAATGTTTGGTATTTTTGTGTTTATATAATCTTTATAAAATATAAATTGTTTTCTTTTCCTCCTATCTTTTCTTCTGATTATTATTTTTTAAGATAGGCTATTGTTGTTAGTTGCCGTGGAGTATCCTATATACATACTTTATATATTTCTGGATTCTGTTTGCTAATATTTTATTTAGAATTTTTGCATCTGTTAGGTGTAACCCAATGAAATTGCTATTTTTGCACTTGGAAAACAGTCAAATATCAGCAGTTAACGTAAATTTCAACCTAATATATTTATAAATAAGATTTGTCTATATTTTTCTTCTTTGTACTATGGGGACTAAAATTATCTAGGCTCCACCAAACAAATTGAGAGCTATATTTTTCTAGAGTCATTAATTTTTAAGTAATATTGGGATTATTTTACTTAATTTTATTGTTATTATTTTATTTTTGATAAGTAATGCATACACAGAATGGAGAATTCAAAATGTTTCAAATTTGAACATGAAAAGTAAGTTTCTCTCTAGCCTGAGACAACCACTATTACCAGTTTCTTCAGAAATAATTATATGAACATAAACACAAGGGACTATAACATATCCACTTTTTGGTACTTTAAGTTTTCCGTGTAATATTTCTTATATAGAGAGTGATTTCATTCCTTTTAATGGAGGCATAGTATTTCAGTATATGTTGTTGTTAGGTGCCGTCAAGTCAGTTCTGACTCTTAGCAACCGTACGTACAACAGAAGGAAACATCGCCTGGTCCTGCGCCATCCTCAAAATCGTTGTTATACTTGAGCCCATTGCTGTAGCCACTGTGTCAGTCCATCTCGTTGAGGGTCTTCCTCTCTGTCACTGACCCTCTCCTTTACCAATCATGATGTTCTCCAGGGACTATTCCCCCTGATAACATGTCGAAAGTATGTGAGATGAAGTCTCGCCATCCTTGCTTCTAAGGAGCATTCTGGCTGTACTTACCCCAAGACAGATATGTTCGTCCTTCTGGCAGTCCATGGTGTACCCAAACTGATTTAGCCCGTCTCATATTGCTGAAAATTTATGTTTCCAAATTCTTGACGTTTCTACAATGTAGCATTTTCTAACTTTGTTCATCTGGCATTTTGCATACGTGTAAGACAACATTTGAGGGATAAATTCCTAGAAGTGGAAGTAATATGCCAAAGGACAGGGGTATTTTAAATGTTGAAGGCCAAATTATTCACAGATTTTAGGCCAGGGATCAGATCTTCAGATTCCTTCTACAGCACTTGTGGAAGAATGGATTCTTCCATGATGAAACTGAATCTGGGCTGGCACAAGAAGTAAAGGCTAGATTTTCCTGAAGTTGAAAAAATATTCCTCTGAAGGCAAACTCTTTTCACCCGTGTTGTTGTTCGCTGTTGTAGAGTTGATTCCAACTCATGGCAATCCCATGTGTTACAGAGTAGAACTGCTCCATAGTTTTCTTGGCTGTAATCTTTGTGGAAGCAGATAGCCAGGCCTTTTCTTTTGCAGTGCTGCCAAGTGGATTGAAATCCCGAATCTTTAGGTTTCACAGTTGAGCACAAACCCTTTGCACTGCCTGGGGGCCTTCTGAATATATAAGTGAGATGACAAAAAGGGCAGACGGCCTGCCTGGTGGTCATTAGGTTAATGCTGGAGGATTGTAGGGATCAGCGGGAGAAAGTTTGTCTTTAGGTATCAAAACTTAATAAACTTGAGAAAGAGGTTGACTTTTCTGTGCAGATGAGTGGTTAGTGCCCAACAAAAGGGATTAACTTCTAGAGTACGCAGGTGAAGGATTAGAGGTACCAAAACCCATTATTGAGGGTTTTCCTCAAATTAGGTCTACTAACGAAAGGAGCAGAAGAGGGTTTTGTTATCAGTTCATTTATTTTTATCTTTCACTCATGTCCCCCTTCCATGTAAACAGCTCTTAGTATTTCAGTTCTAAGTCTGAATATTTGGTTGAAATTTTTCTGATGGGACCAGAGCCATCTGTTCCTGAATGTGTTTGCTTTAGAAACCACTTTTTGTACTTGGTGTTCCTTCATGTAAGCAGACATACTTCACTCTTGCTCTGTCAGAGTTTCTCTTAATGGGTTGACAAACTTCCTGCCAACTGCCAGAAGATGTTTCTCTTATTCCTTCTTCTTCTTCTTTTTTCCCCCAGCAATGCAGCAATAATCTTAATGTGCTATTGTGTTTTAGTAGTCAATTTAGGCTGACAATTAAAATAAAATAGCATGCTGTAAAACTCCTGTGTTGATGGGAGCCCTCCAAATGGTGGATCTTAAGAAGGTCTTGTTATTGTTGTTGTTTTTTTAAGGGGCCCCAAAGGGCACAGAACTTGATAGAGGGGGTCATCTGGCTATCCTACTCTGTCACCATTAACACAGTTTGTTATTTATCCTTCAGGCTGGTTTGTGTTGGGTTGCTGAGGTACTCAATACAGAGCAGCATTTTTTAGTGTGAAGGTTGTGCTTTTATCAGAATCGTTGTTGTGTGCCCTCAAGTTGATTCTGACTCATAGTGACCCTACAGGACAGAGTAGAACTGCACCATGGGTTTCCAAGGAGCAGCTGCTGGATTCGAACCACCGACCTTTTGGTTAACAGCCTGACCTCTTAACCAGTTAGCCACTAGGGCTCCTTGATCAGAATAAACACCATTAAATCAGACATTGTAAATCTACAGTTTGATAAGCAATCCCCTGAACGCCAGCTCAAAGCCCTAGTGGTGCAGTGGTTAAGAGCTCAGCTGCTAACCAAAAGGTCAGCAGTTCGAATCCACCAGCCGCTCCTTGGAAACCCTATGGGGCAGTTCTACTCTGTCCTATAGGGTTGCTGTGAGTCAAATCGACTTGACGACAATAGGTTTGGGTACCCCAGCTCTATCTTGCCCAGAAAGAACTAGAGAACCACCCCACAGAGAATCTCAGAGTTTTGTAGCCCATAGGCAGAACACCAGAACTGTCTTAATGTACATCTAAGAGAAACAGCAATATTTACTCAGGCATTCTTCCTTTGCTGATTCTAATTAAGATCCCAAGTATGAATGAACCTTAAGCAAAATTGGAACTAGATTATGTTTTCAGCAACTCCAACTCATTTTTGGATTCAACATCACCTAAACCTGACCAAGTCACTCTGTCCTCAGGCTGCTTTCTGACTACTCTCTGAATTTGAAAATTTTATGTAAGGTAATTTTCTTGTTCCTTATTTTTTCATGATCCTACTCCCTTATGCCATCCATGTGGTAATTTTTACATTGTATTAAGAACCCCCTGGGTATGATGCTTGAACCACAATGTATGGCCAGTGCAGAGAATGCTGAAGCAATATGGCAATATTATCAGGGAAACAGTTTAGGCCCTGGGAAGAGTTGGGGGTTTCTGTTCTTTCAAAAATCATATCATATGGGTTATTGCCTACTCTCTGAACTTACAGAATTGGCCTTGAGTCTATGGTCCTGAAGGCTTCATCTTAGAGAAGATACTCCATTGGGAAGTTAGAAACCTTCAGGGCAGATCATTTCAGACCTTATTCCTTCTCTTTTCTCTAAAATTCTTGCCCAAGTAACACCGTGTGAGGAGTTAATGAAAACAGAAATCCTAAGACGTACTTGACAAGTCCAAGCTTATCATGTCTGATATTGACTGGCTAGAGTGTTTTTTATAAGAAAGAATATTTTTTCTGAGGTTTAATCGTAGGTCTCTTAATTTCTAAATCTCATGAAGACACAAGACTTTGTACTGATACTGAGCACATCTATAAGCCAAGTTTTAAAAAAGAAACCACATCTGATTGAGTGTATGTGTGTGAGTCTGTGTTTGTTTATGCTCACAAGTAAATGTTAACTACAAACCTCAAAGTAGGACCTGAAAGTGAAGAGCAGCTTTGGGTATTGTTCGCAGTTCACTTCTTAAGCATATGTTGTTCTTTTAGAGGTTAAAAACTGGTAAAGAATGTCTGCCTAGAGCATTGTGTTCTTTCAAGATCTATCTATATGGGATCAAATTGACAACAACAACTCGAAAGATTAGACAGGAACCTTAAGAAGCAGTGAGTTTATATTAGTGGGGGAGGAACAACTCAGAAAAGGAGGGTGAGAATGGTTGTACAACTTGAAAAATGTAATCAGCGTCACTAAATTGTACATGTAGAAACAGTTGAATTGGTGTGTTTTCCTGTGTATATTCTCAACAACCACAAAAAAATAAATAAAATTTTTTTAGAACATGCTCTGATTTGATATGTCTGCACCTTTCTACACAAGCCTGTTTTCTCAACCCACTTTTTTTTTCTTTTTTTATTGTACTTTTGATGAAGGTTTACAGAACAAATAGTTTCCCATTTAACAGTTAGTACACATATTGTTTTATGACAATGGTTAACAACCCTGCAACATGTCAACACTGTCCGTTCTGAACCTTAGGTTCCCTATTACCAGCTTTCCTGTCCCTTCCAGCCTTCTACTCCTTTTGCCTGGACTGTTGTTCCCGTTAGTCTCATTTTGTTTTATGGGCCTGTCTAGTCTTTGGCTGAAGGGTGAACCTCAGGAGTGACTTCATCACTGAGCTAAAAGGGTGTCCGGGGGCCATACTCTTGGGGTTTCTCCAGTCTGTGTCAGACCAGTAAGTCTGGTCTTTTTTTGTGAGTTAGAATTTTGTTCTACATTTTTCTCCAGCTCTGTCTGGGACGCTCTGTTGTGATCCCGGTCAGAGCAGTCAGTGGTGGTAGCCGGGCACCATCTAGTTGAACTGGACTCAGTCTGGTGGAGACCACGGTAGTTGTGGTCCTTCAGTCCTTTGGACTGATCTTTCCCTTGTATCTTGTTCTCTTCACTCTCCCTTGCTCCCAAAGGGGTGAGACTAGTGGAGTATCTCAGATGGCTGCTCACAGGGTTTTAAGACCCCAGATGCTACTCACCAAGGTAGAATGTAGAACATTTTCTTTGTAAACTATGGTATGCCAATGATGCTACTCACCAAGGTAGAATGTGGAACATTTTCTTTATGAACTGTGTTATGCCAACTGAGCTAGATGTTCCCCAAGACACATGGAGAGACTTTAAATGCTGCCATCCTAGTGGGATTTGTAAGCTGAAGAGACAGGATATGGCTTCTCTTACACCAAGTATTGTCTACGCTCTCACGAGAGCTTTAGCATTTAGTAGTTGCCAATAGGACGTTTTTAGACTTTACTTTGTTTTCTTTAATCACAACAAGATAGAAATTGTGAGACACTGAAGAGCAGAGGGTAGTCCAAGGCTTCCCATAGCTTTTATTTCCTCTTAAATACAAGGAGAGCTAATATTCAGATGTGAGGTGTTCTGTCTCCAGCACTAGGCTTTGAGGGGGCTCTTCAATCCTCTCTGTGGTCCTACAGCCCAGGGCTAGCACATCCCACTCAGTGATCAGGAGCAGATTCCATGGGGCTGTGCCCAAAGCAAACGATGGAACCTGTATAAGTCACCAATTCCAGCAAAGAGAGGGCCTGTTTGGAGCAGCAAATGCAGGTGCCATGGTGAAGCAGAATTACAACTTCCTTTTCTGTACCTGAAATGTTCTTTCCTCATCTATTTATCAAAAAGATCAAGCAAACAGGAGTTCTATGCAAATAGACCTTACGCACAATATTTGCTGATGTTATCCAGCTTCCCTCAGGAAATATGTGCAGCCTATATTTCAAGATATGGTACAGTGTCAATGGCATAACTCACTTTGAGAATAAGAATGAAAGCTGTTAATGCCATTGGTTCTCAGGAGGAGAAAAAAATCACCTGGAGGTCCCAAAAGTCTCAAACCCCTCCCAAGGGATTTTTCCCTCCTCATAGATTTTCCAGAAAAAAAAAAAAAGTGACCAAGTTTAGACTGGATTTAGCTTCACATAAACTATTAGAAGAAATGACAGAAGACAAAAACCTAACTGACGAAAGTAAAAATTTAAGACCTATGAAGAATGGTGAAAGGAATCATAATTTTTTAATTTCAAGGAAAGTTTGCCAAGTGGCACCTTCACTCTCCTCATACCTAAAATTTTGCTGGGAAGAAGATGTAGATCTATACAGTGGTGATTTTGAAACTAAAGGGAATGAGTTCAAATTACCATAATTTTGGAGAAACTGTTTACCCAGTTTGGAGGCTGAGAGGTATGAGGACACTCCACAATCAATCCTAGTGAGATGTTTAGGAAAATATTATATTTAGAAACAGCAAGGGATTGGATTTAGTTACTTCTAATGATGGCTACCTGGTAAGCAATTTCCAGTTTTTTCTTTCCTTCTGTAACAGATGCAGCTACTGTCTCTGTCTCTGGTGTGATGAACCAAATGTGCTCTCCTCCTTCCCTAGGGTACAGGTACGCAGCTAATGATGAGACGAGAAGTCTGAAACCACACTTTCCTGTGGTCATCCCACTGGGCTTAAAATTATCCAAGGGAGCTGGTGGGGCGTGTCCTCTCGAGGGCACAGGATTGTTGTTGAGGTGGGGCATATCCCAGGGCTCTAAGTTAGCAGAGCGGCAACCAGTGTGACAGAGCTATCCCCAAACTCAGTGCAGGGATCTGATCCTCAGTCCTTC
This sequence comes from Dugong dugon, assembly GCA_030035585.1. NCBI lineage: Eukaryota > Metazoa > Chordata > Mammalia > Sirenia > Dugongidae > Dugong > Dugong dugon. Next base: position 9,405,270 of record CM057480.1, on the reverse strand, counting down.
ACTACTCTTGGTGTCACTCTCTTCTTGGCTTTTTCCTCATTTCTGTGTTTCAGATTCTGCTTGGGAGCAGTAGCAGGATATGCTACTTGACCTTGTTTATAGATTGTCTTCAGTGGTGGTGAGGAGACTCACCATCTGTGTAACTTCCTTTTTTCAGACCCTTATGCACAGAAGGCTTTCCTGGAAAAGGTCCTGACCATTTTCTGGATATTTATCTTTATGAGGTCTCCGACCTCCAAGATGCTTGTTATCTCTTTTAAGGGGAAAATCTTCCATGTGAATCTGGGTGATTTTTCTGGTACCTTTTACAGTAATAGAATAGATGTCTTTTTTCTCCAACTTGTTTACTAATTAGTATATATGAGTCATTGCTCAAACAGCAAACAAAATTCTCCCCGGATGGTTCAAATGAGATGCATTAATGAAAGTATGTGACAACTTTCAAAAGTTTGGGCCCAGATTGAAAAAAAAGAAGAAGAAGAAGAAAGAAAGAAAGAAAAAAGCAATAGTGAAACTAGCCACAGTGAGAATTTTACCATCCCTAGGGTTGAAGGGGAGGCCCCTGGGTGGCACAGATGGTTAAGTGCTTGCCTGTTAACCAAAAGGTTGGAGGTTTGAAGCCACCAAGAGGTGCCTTGGAAGAAAGACCTGGCAATCTGCTTCTGAACGATCACAGCATTGAAAACCCTATGGAGCACAATTGTACTCAGCAACAAATGGGGTCGCCATGAGTTGGAATCGGCTCAACAGCAACAGGTAGGGCTGAAGGAACAAGGGTAGAAGACAGTATTACCAGAACAAAGTGAGAGCTGGAGCCATTGAGGAATGGTCTAGAGGGCTGCAGTCATGAAGGCATGCAGCTGCTGCAGGGACCCTGCACCAGGGTAGGGAAGGGTTGGGGAACAAACACCTAAACTCTGTTCCTCCTGCCATCCCATCTCCTGCTACTGCCTCTCACTTATGAAACTCAACCAGAGGACAGCACAACTAATCTACTCTCCAACAGTAATAACAACAGCCACAAAGTCTAACTGCAGCAGAGGATAGATTCTGCTGCAGTTCTTTCCTTTCTGATATAAAGCAGCTGTGTTTTTGTTTCAGCTTTTTTAAAGTCCCAGTCAATTTAACTCAGCAAATTCCATCAATGAAAGGTTTGGTGAGGGATTTTTACATGCAAGGCTCAGTACCAAGCGTTGTAAGATACTGCATCTATTGTTAGAGAGCCCCCTGTCAGTGGATATAGGTTACCCCCAAACCAAAACCCAGGGCCGTCAAGTCAATTCTGACTCATAGTGATACCATAGGGTTTCTGAGGCTGTAAATCTCTATGGAAGCAGATTGCCACTTTTTTCTCTTGAGGAGCCACTGGTGGTTTTGAACAGCCAATGTTTCATAGATTTTGTGTTTACTGAAACTATGTTTTCTTTATTTTGATGAGTAGTTTTGTAAAGTTTCTTTGTGAAGACCTTGAAATTTACCCTTATAATCCTAAGTTTAAACCAGTATTTTATTACTTGGTATTGTTTTGCCTTCCTCTCCATTAGAAAGTGCTAAACCTACACCATTTATTCTCTCTTTTATTGTTCTTACATTGTTGTCATTTACAGAATAAACTCTCTGGTTCCCTGTTGTGAATTTTTTAGTTTTGATTAATCCTTGAGAGTTCATTTTCTAGGTCGGTATCTGGTTGTCGCGGTCTTGCATCCTAGATTCAGGCTGTCTGATGTTCTTTGCTCTCAAACCGAAGGACTCTCTTTAATAATTCTTGTAAGTTTGGTTTGGTTTTTACATAGTCCTTAATTTCTGTTTATCTGGAAATGTCCTAATTTCACTCATATTTGAATGAAAGTTTTGCAGGCTATATTATTCTTGGTTGGCAATTTTTTTCTTTCGAGATTTTATATATGTCATCCCATTGCCTTCTTGCCTGCATGGTTTCTGCCAAGTAACCAGAGTTTAGTGTCATTGTTTCTCCTCTGTATCTGACTTTGTTTTTCTTGAGCTGCTCCTAATTCTTTGTCTTTGGTTTTAGTGAGTGTGATTATGATATGCCTCGGTGATTTTCTTTTGAGGTCTATCCTATATGGGGTTCGTTGAGCTTCTTGGATGGTCAGCTTTTCATCTTTCATGATATTAGGGAAATTTTCTGTCAACAACTGTTCAGTGATCCTCTCTCTGTTTTCCATTTTCTTCCCCTGTTCTGGAACTCCAGTCACTTAGAAATTTTTGCTTTTGATTGTATCCCACATCATTCTCAGAGTTTCTTCATTTTTCCTCGTTCTTTTTTCTGATTTTTCCTGAAAGTGGTATCCAAGTATTTGTCTTCAGTTTCACTGATCCTGTCTTCCATTGTTTCAAACCTGCTCCTCAGCCCTTCTATGAGTGTCCATTTCTGAAATCTTGTTGTTTATTTTTGGATTTCTAATTGTTGTTTTTGTATGATTTCTAGTTGTGAATTTATTTTGACATTTTGTTCCTGTATTATTTTCCTGAATTCTTCCATTGTTTTATCTGTCTTTTCCATGATTTTGTCTGCTTTGTCTATGAATTTGTCTGTTTTTTCCACATTTTTGTCTGCTTTTTGCTTCAACTCTTAGATAGCTCTGAATATTAGAAATTTGAATTCCTTGTCAGGTAGTTCCAGTGCCTTTTCTTCTACTAGAAAGTCACCTGGTGTTTTATTTTGAATGCCTCCTAGAACCATCCTGTCCTGTTTTTTGTTTTTTGTTTTTTTTTAAATATATGTTTTGATGTAGTCTGTCTTTGGAACATTCACTAGTAATTTTCTTCATTTATTGATTGTAGATTTGTTTGTTTCATCCTGCTTTTGTCTTATTTGGTTATGTCTGAGCAGGCGGGTTGTGGATTCTTTGTTGTTTGCTCGTTTGTAGGCAGGATGCTTCTCACCACTTTGTCCAATGGGCAGGGCCAGTCGCACAGCTGTGGTGCAGCAGGGCAGGTCCAGCTGAAGGAGAGGGGCTGGGATGGGTTGTTTTTGGCACATACTGGGACCAACAGGGCAGGGCGGGCTGAGGGTCAGTGCAGGGCAGGTTCCGGTAGACTGTGCCTGTGCTGCTCGGGGGTGTGATGTTCAGTGCAAAGTACAGATAGGCAGGAGGGAGGGAGGAGATTGTGATATGTGGAGCTAAGTGGCAATGGGAAAGAAGAGAAAGAGGAGAGAGAAACAGGAGCCAAAAAAAAGTGCTGAGGGAACCTGCCATTGGAGTGGTGCACACCTGGGGAAGCCATGTGCCAGTGGCTTTCTAGCCAGGTCGTGAGGCACAGCCCGTGAGGAAAGGATAGATACAGCACACATAGCTAGATGGATGGGAGGAAGGAAAGGAAGGAAGGGAGAGAGAGAGAAGAAACTAGATTAAAGAAAAAAAAAGGAGAGAGAAAGGCACATGCAGCTTGGTGGTTGGGGGAAAGGAATGGAAGCACTGTACAGAGAGACAAGAAAACAAGAGAAAAAAGATGCCAGGTGTTTGGGAGAAAGGAAATAAAGGGAGGTAGAGAGAGTAAAGAGAGATGAGAAACCAAGAAATGAAGAAAAACAAAAAGGTAAAAAGAAAAATGGAAAAAGAAATGCCCCCAGGGATCCCACCAGAGACCGAGGAAGTGGCTCCCAGGCCTTGGGTCAGAGCCTATGTAGAAGGAGTAGAGATGGCACATGGTACCAGGTATTCAGGAAACAGGAAAAGAAGGAAAGTAGAGAGAGAGAGATGAGAAACTGAGAAATGAAGAAAAACAAAAAGAAAATAATAAAAATTAAAAAAAAGAAGAAATGCCCCCCAGGGATCCCACCAATGCAGCAGCAGAGATGGGGGAAGCAGCTCCCAAACCGCGTGAACTCCTGACTTTTTACCTATATCCAGGGCTCCTTGGATATAGATAAAGAACTCAAATTATACAAAATGTTGACTATTTATGTTCCTTAGAATGAATGCAAGTTCTGTGGGAGTTCAAAACTGAGGAAGAGTCTTATTAGCCTGATGGGGATCAAGATAATTTTCATGGATAAGAAGAGTCTTAAAAGACTTTGATGTATAGGCACGATTCTGACAGGCAGAATACAGAATAAAAGGAAAGGCATTCCCAGTGGAGGTAAGAGCTAAGCAAAAACTATGTTTTACAAATAATGGATAGTTCAATTTAGAGAAATTTTTACTAAAGATAGGAAGATAAGTAGGAGATCAGATAGAAGGTAAAAAAAAATAATGATTTGGAAAGAAGGATACCTGAAAATTAATGAAATGTGTTTCAACTTGAGTCTTGTGTTCTTCACGCCATGTCTATACATACTCCAAAAGGAATTAGGCACATTTCAATCTATACCAATTCCAGAAAGCAGAAACCATGGGAGAAGATAAAGAAAGCATATTTTGGCTCAGTACAAGACAACTTCCTAAGTAGCCCTCCAAATGCAAATAGATGCCTTGAAAATAGTTTTGAAATGTTCAAAGCAGAATGTACCAACCACATATAAGGGGTGTTGCAGAGATCCTTGCTAATCTCAAAAAAGTGAACAGGTGACCTTCAAGATTGCTTCCAACTTCAAATTTCTATGTCACAGAACAGTATACAAATTATAGTAATGAGATTTTAATTTCTCAGTATTTTTATAGCCCCTATATGGGAATAATTATAAATCAGAGAAATGAAGCATTAAGATTTTATTTTTGTTTTATTTTATTTTAATTAATTAATTAGGTTTTTACTGAAGAAGCATCAGGACTGAATGCAATGTAGAAGAGCACAGAGTGCTGAGGAAAGAGACTGACTTCTAGAAGACACTACGTGTATAAGAATCATTTCCTACTTCACTTGTATACTTGATAGGTAAGGATAGGCAGTATCTCGGAGCCTTCTGTGTCTCCTCTGTAAGATAAGATTACAATCACTTATAGGATTTTAGGGGGAAACTAATAGAAGTGGTGTTTGTAAATTTTCTGCTATATAAATACTTAATAAATGCTAGTTTTCATTCATGTAACCTCTTAACACCCTTTGGACATAAATTTGCTATATAAAAATTAGCACAATTTAAATTTAATAAGATAAATGTGTGATATTATTCCTTTTAGAAGAGAAATATTGTAGGAATATTTTCAATTAAAAGAGAGGATGATAAGCAATAGGAATTTTAGACTATCCCAGAGTAAAAATATGTGACTCTTTTCAACAGCTTGAAGCATCCAAAATATAGCTGGCTCAGTCTATCACACCTTCATAGCGTCTCAGTGATGAAAAACCTACTTAGCTTCTTCATCTGGGTTAGAACTGAAATCTGCCAATTGATTCAGGTAATTAAGATTTCCCAACGTTTGCTAAGGAAGATGGCCTCCTGTGCATGTGCTCCTGACATTCCAATCGCTAATAACTTGTTTTCATAAGTTTCAAGAAAAACAATTTTTATCTTAATAGGTAGATTTTGGAAACTCAGAAAAGTATACCTAGGCTAGTGCATAAGTACAGGAAAATGTAACCAATTTTTATTTTCTAGTCTTCTCAGAAATGAAAAGTCAAAAACTTAACCCAGTTAACCAACCAACCGAATCAAAAAACAAATTAAGAATCAAGTCAAACAACTGGAAAAAACAAAAATCAATTTTTTTCTAATGTCCAAGTCTAAGTCTTTATTGACAATATCATTCCTGGAATTTTAGTAAGACACTTTTTGTTGTTTTGGCTGATGCTGAAATAACCAAGGAAAAGCAGATATTCCATTTGCTATTACTACATAACAAATGACCCCAAAATTTGGTGACTTAACACAATGGAAATCATTTACTTTGATTATGAATCTACAATACTGTCAGGGTTTTATGAGATGACGTCTTGGTTTCATTTGGCATTGGCTGGGATGACTCATGTGGATGCTGGGAAATCCACTTTCAAGATGGCCCGCTTATATGGCTGGCAAGTTGGTTCTGGCTATTGGCTTGATGCTCAGCTGGGCTTGGTCTGGGGGACTTGGTTCATTTTGTCATGGGCCTCTCCAAGGGCTGCTTGAGCTTCCTGACAGTATTGTAGCTGAGTTCCAAGAGCAAACATCCCAAGAGAACCAGGAGGAAGTACATGGAATTTTTATGAGTTATCCTTAAACGTCACATAAGGTATTGTAAATCAATGCCATCAGAAGCATCCAGGTTTATGTAGAGGGTCTTAGGCACCATCACTAGATGGGAGAAATATCAAGATCACATTATAAAGAAAATGTGTGGGATGGGAGATATTGGTGTGGCTGTCTTTGGAAAATACAATCTGCTACAGGAAGATATTGGACTCTGACTTAGAAATGTTTTAAATTTCTTTATTTTCCCCAAGGAAAGGTATCAGGCATCTCATTTCTCTAGCATTCATAAGTTGTTTGGTGTAGGATAAAATCTTTTCATTTATTTAATAACATATGGAGTTCTGCTTCTGTGAGTAAAATTTTGCTAAATATTAATGCTATCTTCATGCATTTGTTTTAATCTTCTTTTTAATGAAATCTTTTTGCTTTTCTTTATGTCCCCTTGTTCTAATCTCCTGGTTTTAAAGACAGATGGATCAAAAAGTGTTGCAAATCAACAAGTGGTCTAAGCAGTTGGGGGAAGGGTGTTCTTTAAATGATATTTTTAAAAAATTGCAAATACTCCTCACTTATTGGTATGGAGGTTCCATAGACCAGGTCATTATGCAAAAATTAGCATTATGCAAAAATGGAGGATGCCCACATCACAAAGTGGAGTGTGACTGCATCATTACATAACTGCCAAATTACATCATTACATAACTACCAAACCACTGAGAATCATAGCCCGGTTGAGTTGACACATAATCTTAACCATCACAGCCAGCATTACTCTCACCTCGCACCTCAGTGTTTGTTACTGCCAGACATACATCATTAATGGGCAGAATAGTCAGATAGTAGATTTTTTGCTATTGTCATAAATGCAAAATATCAGATAGTGAGATATTTGATAAATGAGGAGTAGGTGTATTTTAAATGAGAACATTTCACCCTCTGTGCCATTCTCCTGTACTTTCAAAGACCAGCATGATGGTAGAACATTTCCTTAACACTATCCTTGATACAGAAAGGAACAAAAGAAGAATTCAGCTGTAAAGCTCTTTGAGAGCTAGGACTTTGCCATATTTTATCATTCTTAGTACCCATCAGAAAGTCTGGCTCATAGGAGTTGTTGTGGATTGAATTGTGTTCCCCCAAAATATGTATTGAAATCCTGGGTCTTGTACCTGTGGATGTGATTCTGTTTGGACATAGGATTTTCTTTGTTGTGTTAATGAGGCCACAGCAGAGTAGGATGGGTCCTAAACCTAATAATGTCTGAGTTATAAAAAGACCAGAATAACTGTCATGTGATTACACAGAGCGGGAGACAGACACCAAGGACCTCTTTGGGCTACTGAAAAGAAAAGAACTTCCTTGTAGAACTGTGCCCTGAATTTGGACTTCAAGACTCCTGAACTCTGAGAAAATTTCTGTTTTTTAAAGCCACTTGTGGTATTTTTTGTTATGGCAGTACTAAGTAAGGAACTACATAGTAAATGTCTATCTCATAAATGAATGAATTGATAAATAAATGAATAAAAACATGGCTTCTGTTCACAATGCGATAATGAACTGTTGGGGGTGTCACTAATTTATAAGGTAAAAGGAAAGGGAGGTATGTGGATTAGACTCTGATGTCAAGTCCGAAGCAAAGGATATTGGACTACACCTACTCCTCACTTATAGACTATCTCATTATCCAATATTTTGCGTTTATGACAATAGTAAAAAAATCTACTATCCTACTATTTTGTGCGTTAATGATGTACGTCTGGCAGTAACGGATGATTAGGAGCGAGGCAAGAGTAATGCTGACTGTGATAGTTAAGATTATATGTCAGCTTGGCTGGGCCATGATTCTCAGTTGTTCGGTAGTTACGTAATGATGTAATTTGGCAGTTATGTAATGATGTAGTCATCTTTCGTTTTGTGATCTGATGTGGTCATCCTTCATTTTCACTTAACACCAATTTTCGCATAATGACCTGGTCTTTGGAACCTAACCATGTCAGTAAATGAGGAGTGGGTGTAATAAGATGAAGATAAAGGAAGGAGGAATAGCAAGGTATATCCATCATTAACCTCAGCACTTAAGTGGTATGGGTGGGGGCACAGAGACTGCTGAGTGGCAGGGTGAGTGGTATGCAGAATCATATGACAGTTATTCACAGGTTGAAGGAGGATGGAATTGTGATTGAGAGCATAGATTTTAGTAACTGTGTGATATTGAATTAAGCTGTCTAGCCTTGGTTTTCTCATCTGTAAAATGGGATTTCCCTACGCTGAGCAAAGTAGGCATAGGCACACACATCCCATTAACCCCACGTGCTTTATTACAGCAGTGGAGTGTCAGAGTACAAATCCCTTAGTTCTCAGTGTCCCACAAGGAGGGCTGCTTAGGCAGGGCACACTGGATAGGACACCTCGTGGTGAGCTCTCCACCACAATGACCCCACCCGCAGTGCTCTGCATATCAACAGAGAATGCATCACGTGGACTGTCTCTGTGGAGAAGATGGCCTTGTTAGAAAGAGGGAGCCTGCAGAGCTCAACCTTCCATCTTTATGATAAGCCAGCCCCTTGCTAAGCTGCTGAAAGTAGGGGGGAAACAGGCTTCTGAGGCTGTCTGAATTTTCTACTCAACCTACTTTATAAAACTGCTGTAATGATTAATCTAAAATGCTTAACAAAGTGCCTGGCATGTGATAAACTCTCAGCAAATGTTAGCTATTATTGCATTATTATCGAGTTCAATGGATGGCATTCATAGAAGACGTATAGTGCGTGAGCATGTATTATAGAATATTATTGTTGTGGGGTTGTATCAGCTAGGGGTTGCCAAAAAACAGCAGCCATTTATTTTTGTGGATCCCTGGATTGGCTAGGGGTCAGCTGAGGGTGGGAAGATCTAGGATGGGCTCAGCTGGGGTGGTTTAGCTCTGTACCACGTGATTTTAACCCTCTTCCTAGGAACAGGAGCAAGCCTTGGCAAGTTTTTCTCATAGTGATGGGAGAGGCACCAGGGAACAAACAAGCACAAATGCCGTGGAAGAAAGGCCTGGTGATAAGCTTCTATAAAGATTAAGAAAACTCATTGCCATAGAGTGGATTACTATTCATGGTGACTCCATGTGTTACAGAGTCGAGCTGAACCCCATAGGGTTTTCTTGGCTGTAATCTTTACAGAAGCAGATCACCTAGCCTTTCTTTTGCAGTACTGCTGGGAGGGTTCGAACTGCTGACCTTCCAGTTAGCAGCCGAGCTCTTTAACCACTGCACCACCAGGGCCCCTCCGACTAATGCCACAGGGAGTAGAAATGAGAGTCTCCCCCCACCCATCCATTTCAGAATTACAGATTCAAGAACAAAGTAAATGACTGTAATGGTTTTAAGCCATTAAATTTTGGAATGGTTTACTATGTAGCAATAGATAACCAGAAAATCATTATTAGTCAAAATAATAAGTAATTTTAAGAACAATCTGGTAAATATGGGATAAACATTAAATAAAAATAACACATAAAAGCCTTCGAAAGGTCAGTGTCCAGGCCATATTTTCAGAAGTTCGAGCTGGGCAAACTTTATACAAATATTGGGATCTTCTGTCATTTGAATGTGTATAGAAAAACACTTTCTATATAAACTTGAAAAAGAGTCAAGACATTCCAAGAACAAAAATTAAGAATATATATAAATTGACCTGTGTGGGTCTGTGCCTGTATCTGGCCATGGCCGGGGAAATGATTTAAACAGTTCTCGCTTGTCTCAGAGTTAGTGGGTCATTGGGATGTGAATTCTCTCATCGTCCAGGCATACCCATCTGATAATACCTGATACTGCCCTTGGGTAGCTTCGTAGTCAAGGTTCAGCAAAGTGTAGTTTGTGGGCTAAATCCACTGCCTCTTTCTGTAAATAAAGTTTTCTTGGAATAGAGTAACACCCATTCATTTACTTACTGTCTGTGGCTGCATTCGCAGTGCAGTGACAGAGTTGAATCATCAAGAAAGAGATCATATGGCCTGCAAAGTTGAAAATATTTGATACGTGGCCTTTTACAGGAAAAGTTTGCTAACTCTTATTTTAGATAAATCATTTTGGGGCTACACAAAAGGCCAGGCAGCAAGATTGGTCTGAGGAGAGCTCAAATCCGTCACATCCAATATTTCTTCCTCAGAGAAACTCACCTTCTGGGGAGTCCTAACCCTGGGCAGCTTCCTGCCCCCAGAACTGAGGGGTAGAAGTGGGGGTCACAAGAAGGCAGGGAAGTTGCTTCCTGTTCTAAGTGTGGTTTGACTGTGAATTGGCTTCTTACGTAAAAGCCCGCATGTCAGGAGGATCTGGTGCAATAGGCAAGCTAGGAAGGGACTGACATATCTCAGAATGTTCCTCAGAAACTTTTGGTTGCAACAGACAAAATCCCAAGTAAATATCCAGGAGTTCATCCGGTTTCAGATCTGGCTAGAACCAGAGGCTCAAATAATTTCACAAATTGACTGTCTTCTCCTATATCCACTTTTCTCTGAGTTGGCTTTTTTTCTCAGAATCCCCTCAAACAGTTCAAAATTCACTTTGTCGTGACATTTAGCAATGCAGTGAGAAAAGATCATCTCCTTTCCAATAGTTTCACCGAAGGTTCCCCAAGAGATGTATCTCTTTGGTCCAGCTTGGGTCACACACTTATCACTGAACCAGTTACTCTGGCCAGTGGGATGACGTCCTCTGACTGGCTAGTTCTAGACTATGACCAGCCTTCAAAATTAATCCCACTGGCTAAGACTGAAGAAGGGGGATTTCACGGAAGAGATGCTATTAATTGGTACCAGCTTAGGCTTGCCAGCTAAAATACAGGTGGCCTAGTTAAGTTTGAGTATCAGGTAAGCAACAAATACGAATACATTTGTAGTATAAATATGTTGCAAATATTACATGGACCATGCTTATACTAACAAATTACTTATTGTTTATCTGGAATTCAAATTTAACTAAGCATCCTGTACTTTACAAATCTGGGAACGCTGTAATCAGCTCAAGATTTTCTTCATCGATTCCACCTGAATTTGGGGGCATTCTGAACAAGCTCACGAGGTTGTTGTGAGGAGCAACTGAGCTAATAGTAGCAAAAGCATTTTCTAAGTTACAAAGTTGTATGAAGCATAAGGAAGTATTATTTTTATGGGGTGGGTTCCTAAGTTTCCTTGGGTTTCATTTCACTTTCGGTCCTAGTGTGTGGTGGCAGTGTACGGTGGTCCAACCGTCCTAAACTAGAAGGCACGTGCTGCCCCGACCATTAAGAGGATGAACAGGATTGAACCTACATATGTATGCTTTGAAATAATCCTAACTTAAATGATTCTTCCTTATAGTCAGTAAAATCAAGTAAACACCATTTCTCAGAGACACACATGTATCTTTTCTCAATGATTCAAGGAAAAATCAAGTCCAATGTTGGTTTTCTACAACTTATAGTGAATTTTAAAATCTGTCTCAATATTTCCATGAGATTTGGCTCATATTCTGGTTTGGAGTTTTAAAAGTCTGTGTATGTGCCTGCTGCCAAGTTTTAATTCCTTCCGGTAGGGGATTCTTCTCTTCTTAGTCCCTGAGTTTATTCAGAAGAGAAACATTTGCTTGCTATGTCAAAGAAGAAGAATCCCTAGGGGAAAAAGGCTACTGCTTTGCCACTGGAACAATAAAAGCGGTTATCTGCCTTCCACTAATCCCCGAGAAGACCTCTTCTTGCTGTTCTCTTACAAGAGTAGGGGTTTAATCTGCACATAATGGCCAGGGTTAATTAAATAAAATCTCCAGGCCAGGTTTCCCTGGAAAGCCAGAAAATTCTACCTTTTACAACCTGGTTCCGTTAAAGAGGTAAAGTGATACCTCGATTGCAAGAGAAGAGCAAATTAAGATGGAAATACACTACTTGTATGCCAACATTTGTATACAAAGTGACCAAGTGCTAAATTGTTTTGCATAGGCAATTAGGAAACAGACACTATATAATGTGTTCATTATTTTGTAACTATAATCGCTGCAAGGAAATTAGAAAAGGAGAGGTGAGCACGAGGATGGAGTTATGGAGTTAGAATTGACAGTAGAGCATCCAGACTACGGGGACAATCAGTATTGGAAATGGACTTGACGTTACCCGACTGAGTGACGGTGAACTGGCTGTTTCACACGGGGTGCCTTAGTCTCCTCGGCCATTTCCATTTTCTCAGGGGTCTTTCAGTTTTTCCAAAGAAAATACTCCCAACTCCCGCCTGGGTGGGCGGTGTTGGTGACGTAGCAGTATGGGCACAGGACACTTAATCTCCGTATTTTCGGTCTTACGTTCCACATCCATCCTCCACTCTACCATATGTCCCAAGTCTACAGCATCTCTAGTTCAACTGCTCCAGAGAGTAAATTTGGGGTCTTCTTTGGGAGAAAGAGCCCTGGTGGAGCAGTGATAAAGCGCTCGGCTCCCAACTGAAAAGCAGGTGGTTTGAACCCACCAAGCCACTCCATGGGAGAAAGATGTAGCAGTCTGCTTCCATAAAGATTTACAGCCTTGGAAACCCTATGGGACAGTTGTACCCTGTCCTGTAGGGCTGCTATGTGTCGGGTTTTGGGGGGAAGAAGGGTAATAACGTGGCTACCAGGGGTTTTAACCGATGATGTTGGTCCATTTTTGATATGTACACCTGACCAGTTTGCTTCCACAAATGAGAAATATTATGATTGCTATTTTTCCTTAGTCACCATTTTAAGAGAATCTTGGTCTAGATTCTCGTGACTGTGTTTCATATTTACATTTTTGGTCCTGGAGATGTAATAGAAAGAGGAATTTCCAGTATCTATGGAAAAAATGAGGAGAATAGTCAGAAATTAGCTCAGAAGCAGATGTAGGAATTTGGAGAGTATTTTTGTTTTAGAGCAGGATCCAAGTACATACATTCTCAAAATCTATTACTTTTTTTCAAAAAAAGCCACTATTTATAACTGTTCTTTACCTGAGTCAGTTAGCTCTTGTGGTGGTTTTATAATATGTCCACAAAATCTTTGACACTCCTGTGCCATCGACAGTCTGCCTCTCATTTTCCTCCCCTTGAATATGGGCTGGCATTACTGACATGCTTCTAACAAATAAAAGGTTGTGGAACTGATACTGTGTGACTTGGAAGACTAGGTTGTAAAAGGTGACATTGCGTTGCCTGGCTCACTTGCTCTCAGAAACGTGCACATTTGGAACGCTGAGCTACCCGTAGAAAGTCTGGCTACCCTGCAGCCACCATGCTGGAGAGACCCCATGGCCAGACCACATAGCAATGCCTGAGCTGCCCCAGCTGTTCCTTTTTCTAGCTCAGTAAGTCTTCCCAGCTCAGGTGCCAGATATAGAAGTAAAGCAGCTTTCAAGATGACTCCAGCGTTATTGTGTGATTATAAACAGGAGAGATCCTAAGCAAGCACCTCCTACCCGAACCCAATTAACCTCCAGAGGTTAGTGAGGACTAATACTAGGAAGTGATTGTTGCTGTTTTATGCTGCTGAGTTTGGGGTGGTTTGTTTTGCAGAAGTAGACAACTGAAAATGTGGAGTGTTGGTTCAAGAACAAGTACTTACTGAGGGAAGAATGGCACGTTAACAGTGGCAACCAGTATTGTCTGAGAGTGTTTGACCCTGCCTCCATCAGCTTTGCAACCTTAGAGAAGTAACTGTAATGAGTTTTCCAATTCACGTATTTCCCCTTTGTGAAAGGTGGATGTTGACAGCCACTCACAAGGCTTTTTTGTGGATTGAGTGAGAAAAAATATGGGTATTACAAAGCATTTTATAAAGTTGTTATTGAAATGTTTACAAGAGGCACTGCTCGTGAGCTACCTCTGTTGAATGGTTGAGGCATTGGGGAAGAAAGGTTGTTTCTGTCCATGTAATCAAATTAATATCCTAATATTTTACTATATTTTCAAAAATTGTCCTTATTTCATTGACATATAAAATCACAAAGGGAAATGATTATATCTTCTTCCCAAGAAGGAAAATCTCAATTATATCCAGGGATGAGAGGATAGGAGGAAGGTTACTCACGGTGGGCACCTAGTAAACATTGGTGGTCGAAGATTGTTTCGATGTGTTTTCATGGGATTCCAGCACTTACCTCATCATGGGATGCATTCTTAATGGGTATCGCTTATTCACCATCAGATTCATGCATTGTATTTTTTTGTTTTTTGGGTTTTTTTGTTTTGTTTGTGTTTTACAGTAGTGAGAAGGGATTTACAATGATTTAATGACAATTTATGGGGCCTTGGAACCTTAATAACCAATAAGTAGGAGTGGTGATATGGCATGAAAGATAAGATCTCAGTCCACAAAATAGATGTGTAAGAAACAATACTTGATTTTTCTCTAAACCCCAAAACCAAGCCCATTGCTGTCGAGTTGATTCTAACTCATAGTGACCCTATAGGACAGAGTAGAACTTCCCCATAGGGTTTTTAAGGCTGTAAATCTTTATCAAAGCAGACTGCCACATCTTTCTCCTTCAGAGGGCTGGTGGGTTCGAACTGCTGACCTTCCCAGCAGCAGAGGACTTTAACCACTGCACCACGCACCTACTGCCATCCAGTTGGTTACAACTCATAGTGACCCCATAGGACGGAGTAGAACTGCCCCATAGGGTTTCTAAGGAGCAGCTGGTGGATTCAAACTACTGACCTTTTGGTTAGCAGCTGAGCGCTTAACCACTGTGTCACCAGGGCTAGTCTCGGTAATCTGCTCCTGTAAAGATTACAACCTAGGAAACCCTATGGGGCAGTACTGTTCTGTCCTGTAGGGTCGCTATGAGTCAGAATCAACTCGACGGCAAACAACAAAGATATATGTGTGTGTGTGTGTGTGTGTGTGTGTGTGTGTGTGTGTATGTACATATGTATATACAGATAAATATATACATATCTATCTAAATTATATACACTGAAAATTGTATTTACTTCTAGAGCTTCGCTTCTTTGGGGATGAGGAACACTGGCCATCCCATATGGCTGTGAGTGTTTTCTCTTTCATTTTCTGTGGTCTATGGGCTGCATTTTTCTAACTCCTTTCCAAATACTGAATTGCCTTACTTGTTGAGGTTGCTGTGAAATCTGTTAAGTCTGAGTTAAGAGGCTTGCTGGCTTGAAATGTACTCTACTTGGTGGTGTCACTGGGGGGGGGACAAATAAGAGGAAGAGTACAGCTGTTCAACGGTGAAGATTAACAAAGTGTCTCCTTGAAATAAAGACCTAGACATTGCGCCCACCCCGACTCACCACACGTGTACACGTAAAATTAGGGTTCCCCAGTGCTTGGTCCTGGGTCCTCTTCTTACTCTGGATGGTCCTGTCTCTAAGGTTGGTGACTGATATTTGCCGTTTTTTTCAAAAAAGATCATGGAATGTCTGTTACCCATGTGTCCCAGGAGCAAATTTGTTAAGGAAGCAGAGCACTGGCTTCGGAGTCATAGACTTGTGTTAAAATTCTGGCTGTGAGATGTTGGAACTGTGCGAGCTTGGGCAAGTCACTTAATGTCTCTGCGCTTCAGTGAAGCGGTGGGCAGTCATTCCTGTTTTCCAGGGTGTGGGGTTTAAACGCAGTCATGTATGTTGGTAGTGCAGTGGTTAAAAGCTTGGCTGCTAACCAGAACGTTGGCAGTTTGAACCCACCAGTTGCTCCTTGGAAACTCTATGGGACGGTTCTACTCTGTCTTAGAGGGTTGCTATGAGTGGAAATTGATTCGACAGCAGCGAGTTTGGTTTGGTTTTTGGTAATGTATGTGAAAGGAGCCCTGGTGGCACACTGATTAAAGCGATTGACCGCTAACCTAAAGGTCTGTGGCTGGAAGCCACCAGTGGCTCCATAGGAGAAAGAGTTGGCAGTCTGTTTCTATAGAGATTTGCAGCCTTGGAAGCCCTGTGGGGTCACGATGAGTTGGAATCGACTTCACAGCAGTGTAAATGTATGTGAAGGACTCCAGGGGTGACTCAAACAGTTAAGCATTCAACTACTAGCTGAAAGTTTGGCAGTTCCAACCCCCTCAGAGGTGCCTCAGAAGACAAGCCTGGTGGTCTGCTTCCAAAAGGTCACAGTCTTGAAAACCCTATGGAGAAGTTTCACTCTGTACTTGTGAGGTCGCCACGAGTCAGAATTGACTCAGAGGCACCTAACAATAGCCGTGTCCGTAAAGCTCTCAGCATCGTATCTGGCACGAACACTCAACGACTCGCAGATGCTGTTATGGCTCATATTCTCTTCTGTCTTGCGACTTTTCATCTCCATAGAAGCTCATCTTCTTTTCCTGGCCAGTAGGTGGAGAAAGCAAGCCTTCTATAGTAATTGAATCAAGAACAAAGCCGAACCAGGCTGAACCTAAATACCACAGATATTGAAGAGGGGAAATTTTGTTCTTTTTTCCCCTTACTCTTCTTCAGAGCTTTAGATGGCCTGCAGAGGCTAATCTGGAGAGATGTTTGGGAATTTTTCAGCAGTTCACAATGAAAGTGATTGAGTTTTAAGCATGGTTATGCCTTGAGGCACTGGATTTCACTCAGGGATGGTCCTTGGCAAATGAAGCTTATGAAGCTCTCAAAGTCAGCTTTCTATTACCTTCTCATGCTCCATGCCCTGTTCCCTCTTCACCCGCGTTTCAAGCAGGCACTCATTAAATATCCTTTTCTTTCTCAGGCGTTATATCCCTGCTGACTCTCAGGGACATTTGCCTTGTAAAAGAAACTCCCTTGTAACATAAGGGTCATGAGGATCTGTTGGACCCACTTGAGAGCTGTGTGAGCATCCTGTTAATACGTGTGTGGTTCCTTTGTGAACGCTGAATTCTATACAAATAATAATTTCTATTTATATTGAAAACCCCAAAACTGTTTGGAAAGCAAATAAAGCAGCCAGGATGATAGCATGCGGGTTTGTAGACGTTTGTAGACAAGGGTCTCTTGATGTTAAACATGCAGCTGAACCCCTGCCCGGCTCAGTTTGCTACCCTCATCTCCCCAGTGTTTCCTCAGTTTGCTGTATTTATGTAAAGTGTATCTCATGATTTCACTCCAGGTTTTAAAAGTACATGAACCCTTTTCGTATATTTTCTCCCAACATGAGAAGGCCAAAAGATTTTTGAGAAAGAATCTAAGTTGAGAAGGGGTAAAGGTGATGTGAAAGGATATGGTTCAAGCTTTGGTGTTCAACAGCTCTAGGCCCGGGTAGTAAGAGGAACCAGTAACTGGCTGCCGTCGAGTTGATTGCAACTCATGGCGCCCTGTGTGTGTCAGAGTGGGACTGTGCTCCACAGGGTTTTCAGTGGCTGATGTTTCAGAAGTACATCACCAGGACTTTGTTCTGAGGAGCCTCTGGGTGGACTTGAACCTCCAACCTCTTGGTTAGCAGCCAAGTGCACTAGCCATTCGCACCACCTAAGGACCTCCAGTAAGAAGAAATGTTATTTATGTAGGTTGGCATGCATTTCAAACAAACAAAATGTTCGTGGAGATCATCCACCTTCACTGCTACGTCTCACCCCAATCCCGAGTTTCTAAGTATTCTAGGTAAAGCCATTCCAGCTCCTTCCAGCAGAGGCTCAGGTATTGCTCCAAACTCCACATTCTCCTGACTTATGCTCCTCATCTCTTCCCTTCCTTTGGTTTCCACAGTCTCCTTTCATATGCCTTCACATCTGGGTTTACCTTCCCAGTGCTGCCGTTTCAGATGAACAACTCTTTGGAATGCTAACCCATTCCTTTGATGGGTATCTCTGAAAGAATTTTCTCATCAACTTCAAAAATTGCAGCTAGTAGCCCCATACCTGAGCCAACCTTCAGTAGTTCATGCCTGTTGCAGGCAAGGACCTGATGACCCGATGACCATTCTGATTCTCTTGTACATGAAAGTGCTCAGGCAGGAACTATGCATAGGTTTTTCATTTTGACCCATACTTTCACTCACAGCACAAAAATTTCTGCTCTCTGTAATGGAAATTACCCAAATTGCATACCAAATTCTCAATCTATCATTGATGTGATCTTTGTTGCAAAAAAAAAAAAAAAAAAAAAAACTCATACTTTTAAAATAATAGTCCTATTTGCATTTTCCCTGCTGAGCTTCATAGGCACTTTGTTGTTATTTTGGTTTTCCTATGTTATTTAAGAAGAGAAAAGGCTAGGGAGATATTTTAGTTTATGTTCAGTAAATTTCCTCTCTAAGGCCTGAACAAGAGTTCCCACAGGCAGCCAAGAGCTTGACTGGAGCCCTGGAAGGCTATTCTATTTAAATGCCCTTTGAAATAGCACACTTATTTCCACTAAATTTACTTAATATCTCATAGAATGATCACTTGTGTATAATTCACACACACACAAGTTACTAGGCTCTCAATATAAGATGAAATTCCCTATTTTCCCCTTAGAAAATGTTCTGATTTTCAATTTTTAGTGTCAATTTGCAATCACCATGTTTCATATGCACAAAATACTCGTATATAATATTAAATGCCTCATGTTGGGTTTTTCCCAAAGCAGACTCTGAGGCAAAGATTTGAGCACAAGTAGTTTATTGGGAGATGCAAGGAACACAAGTAGGTAAGAGGCAAAGAGATATGGGAAGGGGAGGGCAGACAGTAAAGGGGCTAATGTAAAGCTGGCTCCCACAGCGGGCAACTGGAGCTTAATCCTGTAGGGAAACTCTGGAAATGATGCAAAATACATTCTTCAGTATGACCTGGCCAAGGACAATAGAGCTGGGATATTTATACCCCCATACCAGTTGGTTAAAGGTTGTTGGGGGAGAGAAGTTAATGATCAGCCCTTCTCATCAGCCTTGTATGTGGGCTCATACATTTCATTCCAGAAATCCAAGGGCAACCCTCCCACAAAGATGCATTAGAATTAAGGCTGACATGCAAAGAAATGGTAAGGGATCTGGAAGGAAAGAGTTTGAGCACAGATGTGCCTGTTACACCAACCTATTGGAGAAAGTTGCTACTTATTTAATACCATCTATATCTATATCTATATATATAGATACATATATACATACATTTTTAAAAAACAAACCCCCAAACTAAACATAAATACATTGCTCCCCAAAGAGAAATCCCTAAGCCCAGATGATCTCATAGGAGAATTCTAGCAAGCCTTTAAAGAAGAATAAACAACAATTTTACGGTCTCTCCTAGAAAACAGAAGAGAAGGAAACACTTCTAGCTCATTTTATGAGGTTAGTATTATCCCAGTATCAAAACCAGGCAAAAAGTGTACTAAAAAGGAAAACTACAGACCAGTATCTGTCAAGAACTTACATGACAAATCCTTAAAGTATATTAGCAAAGTGAATCCAACAAGGGGTAAAATCATTTCCAAGTGGGATTTATTCCAGGAAGTATGCCAGTTTGACTCAACGTTAGTCCATCAATGTACTTCATTATATCAACAGGCTGAAGAATAAAAATCGTATAATCATATCATTGATGCAAAAAAAACTATTTGACAAAAGCCAATAGCCATTTGTGCTTTAAAAAAAAAAAAAAAAAAACCCGCAACAAATTAGGATTAGAGGGGGATTAGCTCAATTTGATAGACAGCATCTACAAAAACCCTACAGCTAACTTATACTTAATGGTGAAACACTGAATTCTTTCCCATCAATATTGGAAAAAGGAGAAGGATATCCACTCTCATTATTCTTATTTAACAGAGCACTGAAAATTCTAGTCACTAAGGGAAGAATAAATTTTAAGATGCGTATGGTTTGAAAAGGAAGAAATAAAACTCTGTATATGTAGATGACATGATTTTCTACATAGAAAATCCAAAGGAATGTACGAAAAAAACACTAGACCAAATAAATTAGTTCAGCAAGGTTGCCAGATATTAGATCAACACACAAAAACTAATCACACTTCTGCATACCAAATGAACATGTAGAAACAAAAAAACACAATATCATTATCAATCACACCAAAGAAAATGAAACACTTAGGTACATACTTTTAAAAAACATCTCCAGGATTTGAGTGCTGAAAATAACAAAATGCTGCTGGAAAAAAAAAAAAAAAAAAGATCTAAATAGATGGAGAGAATCCCATGTTCATGGATTGGAAGACTCAGCAGAGTAAAGACGTTAATTCTCCCCAAATGGATCAACAGGTTTAGCACAATGCCTCTCAAAATCCCAGTAGGGTGTTTTTTAGACCTAGACAAGATTACTATAAAATTTATGTGGAAATGCATAGGCCTTGCAATAGCTAAAACAATCCTGACAAAGAAGGATAAAGTGGAAGGAATCACTCTATCCAATATTAAGGCTTACTATATAATTACTCACTACACGTTTGTCAGTTTGTTGTACTGTGGTGGTTTGTGTATTGCTATAATGCTTGAAGCTATGCCACCAGGATTTCAAATGCCAGCAGGGTCACCCATGGTGGACAGGTTTCAACAGAGCTTCCAAATTAAGCCAGACCAGCAAGAAAGGCCTGGTGATATACTTCCAAAAACTAGCCGTGAAAACCATTTGGATTGTGTTACCTTATGTAGTGCTGGAAGATGAGCCTCCTCGTTTGGAAGGCATTCAGAATACACAGTGGCTGCAACAATGGACTCAAGCATACCAACAATCCTAAAGATGACGCAAGACTGGGCAACTTTTTGTTCTATTGTACGGAAGTCGCCATGAGTCAGAGCTGACTCGATGGCAGTTAACAACTGAGTCATCAAGATTGTGTGGTATTGGTGGAGAGATAAACACATAGAATAACGAAAGAAAATAAAGAACCCATAAATAGACCCACACAAAAATGTTCAATCAATTTTTGTACAAAGATGCAAAGCAATTAAATGGAGGAAGGATAACCTTTTCCACAAATGGTGCTGGAGCAATTAGACATCCGTAGGCTGAGTCATCCACCGGCAAAAGAAATGAACCGTGACCTAAACCTTACATCTTATACAAAGGTTAACTCAAAATGGATCATGGACTTAAGTGCAAAATATAAAGCTATAAGTTTCACATACTAGCTCTACCGTTTACTAGATTTATGTCTTGGGCAGAGCTTGGGCTATCTGAAATAATCCCTTCACCTAAACACCCTCGTTTGTAACATGGGGATTATAATGCCCTCCTCACACATTGTTATGAGAATTAGTAAGTTAACATGTGCACAGCACATAGGAAGTGGCACATAACAAATGCTTAATAAATGCCCATTTCTGGCTTTTCCTTCCCTACATAGGTTCTTGTCCCAAAAGGGAGGGTGCTAGATTTGCAGTTTAAATAAATGCCAAGTACATAAAAGTAACTTCAATCTAGTTGAGAAAATCAAAATTATTCAGTTATTTTGTCTTGTCTGACTAAAACTCTGCCACGCCACTTTCTCTATCATTTTTAATTGATTTCATTTCTTTTAAGAGATAGGATAGAGTTAGCATTAAGAGTGCAGTCTGTGGAATCTGAATATTTGGGGTTCCATCATGACTCTGCCAGTCACCGGCTCTGTGACTTTGAACGTGTTTCCTAAGTCGTCCGTCTCTAGTAGTTTTCTAGGCTGCTGCAGCGAAGTACCACAAAGTGCACGGCTTAAAACAACAGAAATTCATGCTGTCACAGTTCTGGAGGCTGGAAGTGTAAATTCAGCATCAGCAGGGCCATGCTCTTCCTGGAGGCTCTACGGGCGGGTCCTTTCTGGACTCTGTTTCCTGTATCCCGAGGTGTTTGCTGGTTTGCAGCTGCAGCGTAACTCCAGTCCCTGCCTTTGTCATTGCATGACATCTTCCCTCTGAGCGTCCATTTGTGTCTTCTCCTTTTGTAAAGACACCCCTCAGATGGGACTAGGACCTGACCTCCTCCTATATGACCTGATGTTAACTGAGAACATCTTCAAAGACTCTTTCCAAATACATTCATGTGTACAGATATTATGGGTTAGGACTGCACCATATCTTTTTGGGGGGACACAATTCAATCCGTAACACCTCAATTTGCTAATCTATGAAACGGAAATAATAGTAACAGCTTCTATCTCAAAGGGAAGCTGGGAGGTTTCAATCAGTCAACACAGGAAGCCTGTGGAACAGTCCCCCATACATGGCAAGAGGTCTGTGTTAACTATTTTATAATATTTCATTTTGAACATATCTTCACATTTTTTGTAATTAAGAGGATGTTTCCCAAATCCATCTACTAAAGGCTGATTGATTAAAAACAATAAGAACTCTGCATTTTGATCTTTTGTATTCCCAGGAAGGCTACGTAAGATAGTTGGATACTTTTGTGTATGTGTACGTGTGTTTCCAAGGAAAGCTGTTTCCAATCCCATTTTGCCCATGAAAAAACGTATTTGGTTATTAGAAGAAGAAAATAGACACCCACCTGAGATTTCAGCTTGGTACAAATAATAAAGACGGTTTGTAACAGAAATAGAATACTCTAAAAGTGAGTAGAAAAATAAATATATATAATGCACAAAGATGAGAAAGATATCAACAATGATGATATTTTTAAAATATATTTTTTCCACTCATGCACTGGAATTTATTTCTAAAGCTTTTGATACAAGATATTTAGCCCAAATTAAATACGTATTCCAGGTTCTGAGAAATTTCATCTTTAAATGAGGGATTGGTTTCCTGAAATATCCCGTTCTTTTCATATCCACCAAAAACTCTAAGAAATGATTTATTCTCATCACATGGTTACTTTCAAATGAGTCTGCTCAGCCAGTGTACCTAGGGGTTTGCTTTACATTTTCTTTGGCATCTATCCAATCAAAGTGTATTCTTTAATTTCATGCGTATTAGAAAGTTTAAAGTTAAAATTCTATTTCTGTTTTGCGTACTCAGCCTCATGCCTGATCTTGGTGGTCTTTCTGGCATTTGAATAGTATTTCTTTCTCTATAACACTGGTAAATTGCAAAATTATCTGTGCGTTTGCCCCTACTTATAAACCTTTCATTCTGCACATCTATACTGTTATCATTACTAGCTAAAAACAAGACTGTTGTGTGTGTGTGTGTGTGTGTGTGTGTGTGTGTGTGTGTGTTTTAAGTTTGTTCTTCTATAGATGTGCCACTTGGATTTCTCCCACTCATCTTACATGTGGGTTCATGTTAGCAGTAATTAACTATTTTGCTAGGTCTTGCTCCTACCTGCGATCACAAGACTGAGGTGGATTATCTGTTGTCAAATTGGAACCATCACCACTACTTTCTAAGGCTGGGAACTATATTTCCCAGAATCCTTTTCCATGTATTGTTCCAGGTTGGCATTGGCCAACATGAGTTGCTCATGTCTCATTCAAAAGTTGGAAGCCACCCTCTTCTCTGGAGGCAAGTGCAGGGAGAGGAGAGTTTCACAGCAGTGTCCTGGTAAGTCCAGAGCATGACATGCTTTGCAGGTGCAGCCTAAAGCAGATGGTGGGAGCTTCTCAGTGATGCTTGAGGGTTGTAGCTGCTGCTAGGCAAACTTTGGAGAATCACCCAGTTTGGTGCTTCAGGCTGAGATCTTCAGGGTCAATTCCTCTGATTTTTGCTGGCAGCTCTCCTGACTTTCCATAGTAGCTTCACTGACTGCCACTCTTCTAGTTGTTGTATAAACCTCTATACAAAGAAGCAAAACAAAACCTATTGCTGTCGAGTGGATTCTGACTCATGACAACCATTGACTAAACTGACAAAAGAAAAAAAGGAGAGGAAGCAGATAAACCATATAAGAAATGAGATGGGGGTATCGCAACAGACCCAAATGAAAATAAAAGAATCATAACAGAATACTACAAAAAACTCTACTCTAAAAAATTTGAAAACCTAGAGGAAATGGACAAATTTCTAGAAACTCACTGCCTACCTAAACTAACACAAACAGAGGTTGAACAACTAAATAAACCCATAACAAAAGAAGAGATTAAAAAGGTAATTAAAAAACTCCCAACAAAAAAAAGCCCTGGCCTGGATGGCTTCACTGGAGAATTCTACCAGACTTTCAGAGAAGAGTTAACATCACTACTGCTAAAGGTATTTCAGAGCATAGAAAAGGATGCAATACTCCCAAACTCATTCTATGAAGCCAGCATAACCCTGATACCAAAACCAGGTAAAGACACCACAAAAAAAAGAAAATTATAGACCAATATCCCTCATGAACATTGATGCAAAAATCGTCAACAAAATTCTAGCCAATAGAATTCAGCAACATATCAAAAAATTAATTCACCACGATCAAGTGGGATTTATACCAGGTATGCAGGGATGGTTCAACATTAGAAAAACAAGCAATGTAATCCATCACATAAATAAAACAAAAGACAAGAACCATATGATCTTATCAATCGATGCAGAAAAGGCATTTGACAAAGTCCAACACCCATTCATGATAAAAAGTCTCAACAAAATAGGAATAGAAGGGAAATTCCTCAATATAATTAAGGGCATTTATACAAAGCCAACAGCCAACATCATCCTAAGTGGAGAGACTTTGAAAGCATTCCCCTTGAGAACAGGAACCAGACAAGGATGCCCTTTATCTCCACTCTTCTTCAACATGGTGCTGGAGGTCCTAGCCAGAGCAATTAGGCTAGAAAAAGAAATGAAGGGCATCCAAATTGGTAGGGAAGAAGTCAAAGTATCTCTATTTGCAGATTATATTTTCTTATACACAGAAAACCCCAAAGAATCTACAAGAAAACTACTGGAACTCAGAGAAGATTTCAGCAAAGTTTCAGGATATAACAGAAACATACAAAAATCAGTTGGATTCCTTTACACCAACAAGGAGAACCTCGAAGAGGAAATCACCAAATCAATACCATTTACAATAGCCCCCCCAAAAATAAAATACTTAGGAATAAATCTAGCCAGAGATGTAAAAGATCTGTACAATGAAAACTACAGGACACTACTGCAGGAAACCAAAAGAGACCTGCATAAGTGGAAAAACATACCTTGCTCATGGACAGGTAGACTCAACATTGTGAAAATATCAATTCTACCCAAAGTGATCTACAGATAGAATGCAACCCCAATCCAAATTCCACCAGCATTTTTTAATGAGATGGAGGAACAAATCACCAACTTCATATGGAAAGGGAAGAGCCCCAAATAAGTAAAGCATTACTCAAGAAGAAGAACAAGGTGGGATGCCTCACACTACCTGATTTTAGAACCTATTATACCAGCACGGTAGTCAAAACAGCCTGGTACTCGTACAACAAAAGATACATACATCAGTGGAACCACACTGAGAATCCAGACATAAATTCATCTACCTATGAGCAGCTGATATTTGACAAAGACCCAAAGTCCTTTAACTGGGGAAAAGATAGTCTCTTAACAAATGGTGCTGGCATAACTGGGTATCCACCTTCAAAAAACAAGACCCATACCTCACACCATGCACAAAAACTAACTCAAAATGGATCAAAGACTTAAATATAAAATCGAAAACAATAAAGATCATGGAAGAAAAAAATGGGGAGAATGCTAGGAGCCCTAATACATGGCATAAACACAGTAGGAACCGTAAGTAACAATGCACAAGCACCAGAAGAGAGACTAGATAAATGGGAGCTCCTAAAAATCAAATACTTATGCTCATCCAAAGACTTCACCAAAAGAGTAAAAGTACAACCTACAGACTGGGAAAAAATTTTTGGCTATGACAAATCCGATCAGCGTCTAATCTCTAAAATCTACAAGATACTGTAAAACCTCAACATCAAAAAGACAACCCAATTAAAAGATGGACAAAGGATATGAATAGGCACTTCACCAAAGAAGATATTCAGGCAGCTAACAGACACATGAAGAAATGCTCATGATCTTTAGCCATTAGAGAAAGGCAGGTCAAATCTGCAATGGGATATCATCTTACCCCAACAAGGCTAGCATTAATCCAAAAAACTCAATAAATTCTGGAGAGGTTATGGAGAGACTGGAACACTTATACACTGTTGGTGGGAATATAAAATGGTACAACCAGTTTGGAAATCCATTTGGCTCTTCCTTAAAAAGCTAGAAATAGAAGTACCATACAATCCAGCTATTCTGCTCCTTGGAATATATCCTAGAGAAATAAGAGCTATCAGAGGAATAGGTATATGCACACCCATGTTCATCGCAGCACTGTTCACAACATCAAAAAGATGGAAACAGCCTATCTGCCGATCAACAGACAAATGGATAAACAAATTATGGTATATCCACACAGTGGAATGCTACCCAACGATAAAGAACAACGATGAAGCCATGAAACATCTTATAACATGGAGGAATTTGGAGGGCATTATGCTGAGTGAATTTAGTCAGTCACAGAAGGACAAATATTGTATAAGACCACTATTATAAGAACTCAAGAAGAGGTTTAAACACAAAAGAAAACATTGTTTGATGGTTACAAGGGTGGGGATGGAGGGTGAGAGTTATTTACTAACTAGGTAGTAGATAAGAATTAGGTGAAGGGAAGGACAGCACACACTACAGGGGAAGTCAGCACAACTGGTCTAAACCAAAGCTAAGAAGTTTCCTGAATATAGTCAAACACTTTGAGGGACAGAGTAGCAGAGGTATGGATCTGGAGACCATGCTTTCAGGGGACATCTAGGTCAATTGCCATAACAAAGCTTATTAAGAAAATGTTCTGCATCCTACTTTGGTGAGTGGTGTCTGGGGTCTTAAAAGCTTGCAAGCAGCTATCTAAGATGCATCAGTTGGTCCTAACCACCTGGAGTAAAGGAGAATGAAGAACACCAAAGACACAAGTAAAGTATTAGACCAAGAGACAGAAAGGGCCACGTAAACCAGAGATTTCATCAGCCTGAGACCAGAAGAACTAGATGGTACCCAGCTACCACCGATGACCACCCTGACAGGGAACACAACAGAGAGTCCCGGATGGAGCAGGAGAAGGATGGGGTGCAGAACTCAAGTTCTACTAAGAAGACCAGACTTAATAATCTGACTGAGACTGGAGGAACCCCGGAAGGCATGGCCCCTAGATTCTCTATCAGTCCAGAACTAAAACAATTTCTGAGGCCAACTCTTCAGACAGGGATTGGACTGGACTGTGGGACATAAAGTGTACTCGTGGGGAGTGTGCCTCTTAGATCAAGTAGATACAAGAGACTAAATGGGCAGCTTCTGTCCGGAGGTGAGATGGGAAGGCAGAGAGGGTTAGTTGCTCATTGAATGGACATGGTGAATCAGGGTGGAATGGAGGAGTGTGCTGTCACAGTCTTGGGAGAGCAGTTAGAGTCACATAAAAACGTATGTATAAATTTTTGTAGGGGAAAAAAAAATCATGCCTTGGGTCAGGTGCACCAAAGTGACATCTTTGCTTTTTTAACACTCTAAAGAAGTCTTTTGCCACAGATTTGCCCAGTGCAGTATGTTGTTTGATTTCTTGACTGCTGCTTCCATGGGCATTGATTGTGATCCAGTAGAATGAAATCTTTGGCAACTTCCGATTCTTCACCATTTGTCATGATGTTGGTTATGGGCCCGGTTGAGAGGATTTTCATTTTCTGCACATTCAGGTGTAATCCATAGTGAAGACTATAGTCTTTTACCTTTATCAGTAAGTGTTTTAAGGCATCTTCATTTTTGGCAAGCAAGGTTGTGTCATCTGCATATTGCAGATAGGAGACTTCCTCCAAGTTATGAGCTCTATCTAAATGATAGTACTTTTTTTTTTCTGTTTACACAAAGTAGCTTTGGTAAAATCCTTTTGTATGACTGTGTTTCAGATCCTCAATTGGAAGTTTACCTCTAACATTCTGTGAGTCTGTGTGTATTTTCTTTGTCTAGTATGGCTTTGATAGAATTGGCAACAACCACTGCAAGACTGACTGATTTTCTCCATGGCCAAGGCAAACTGCATTGGAACCACAATAGGTAATCCCTTCACGGAAATTCAGTAAATTTTGAGAGTAGATCTTAAACAGTGAAAAACAGGAAGCCTCTCATTTCAAAATGCTCTCTGGAGTTAAGTGTTATGTAAAATTAACCACCATAATCATCCTCAAACTTTTCCTTAAGCCACTGCTAGTGGGGACTGGGAATTTGCTTCTCAAACCAGTTCCTAAGGAGGCTTGGTGGTGCAGTGATTGAAGCAGTTGACTGCTAACCGAAAGCTTGGCGTTTCAAAACCAGCGGTGGCTGTGCTGGAGAAAGATGTGGCAGTCTGCTTCCATAGAAAGTTACAGCTTTGGAAACCCGGTGGGGTCACTGTGAATTGAAATTGACTGGATGGCACTTAACAACAAGAGTAAAATGTGGTTGATGCTCCCTTGGGTACGTACCTTGTATGTAACCTGGGGCCGAAATGAGCAACAGGCTACTTGGGCTGTTTAAACATAGAAGAGGAAGGAAACAGAGAGGAAAGCCAAGCTAATTTGCTGGTGTTATTTATGAAAATTAACGCCAACTACTGCAGAGATTCTTATCTAAAGGAAGAAGATGAAAATCATTAGAAGCAGTGTTATAAAAAAAAAAATGTTTTGAAATGGTCAACATCCCTCTTTCTTAATGCTGCTCCAGCCATACACTTCTCTCCACTTCAGACTTTATCTAATTTTTTTACTTATTTTCACCCTGTTTCTCATTTGTCCCTATAGCTGAAGGAAGTTCCTTCTTCCTAAAATTAAACCAATGCTCTCATTATTACTCTTGTTTTTGTTGTTGTGTGCTGTTGAGTCGATTCTGACTCACAGTCACCCCATGCCACAGAGTAGAAATACCTCATAGGGTTTCCTAGGCTGTAATCTATGGGAGCAGATCATCAGATCTTTTTCTCACGGAGCAACTGGTGAGTTCGAATCCTCGACTTTTTGGTCAGCAGCCGAGCTAGGCACCTATTTTTCATTCTTACATCTTCCGTGTCTTGTATTTCACCTGTAACATATTCTATTTTCTTCTGTTCTAGAAACACTATTTCCTTAACTCTGCTCAGTGTCATCCCATAACCTGTAACTAAGAGATAACCTCTGTTACTATTTAGGCAGATTCATGCATTCAAAATAAATTTAATGCTTATTTATGGAACGCTTACTTTGTGCTAGACAGTAGAAATGAAAAGGGAAATAGACTATAAATAAAAAAGAAATGAATAAGATTATTTTCTTCAAAGCATTTATCACATTCTGAAATTATGAGGGTAATGTCATGAGGAATGATAGATGGGGTGGTGGAACTACTTTAGATGGAATTGTTGGAGAAAGCTTCTTTGAGGAGGTGACATTTGGGCTGACACCAACATGTTCATGTACAGTTGATTCTCATTCTTCGTGGTAGTTATGGTCTATAAAGTTTCTGCAAACACTGAAATGGTGAACACTGAGCCATTGCTGCTAAAGGAGTTAGGTTCCCTTGAGCATCTGGTCACAACATTTTTGTCAACCAACCAGCACATAACTCTGTTTTATGTGTGTTTATGTTGAAAAACACCTTATTTAACATATCTTTCTTACAAATAATTAATTTTATGGAGTATTTCTTTATAAGGAAACACTAGCTGAGAAGGTTTTAGCATTTCCCTGACCCTGGATAATGTGACTGTAAATTTCTTTGACTTTCAGCCCTACAACAGCATTGTCCACCAGGCTTTGTTTATAATTTTTTTTTAATCAATCATCATCTCATGAATACAGAAATTTAGTCACTTTTCTGTGTTTTCCATAGTTTCATCATGCACTACAATATAGATACTACTTTAGTATTTTCCAGACTGGCCTCACATACATATTGGTGAATTTCCTCTTCCTTTCCTGGATGCACCATATTGTTCATTCATTAACGTTGAACCTAACTCATGCCTGAGCAATGCTTGTTTTCTCCATGAGGCACATCACAGCCTTCTTGTGCTTAGGATTACTACACAGCACATCAGCACTGTGTTTAAGGGTCATTTCAAACAGTAAAATCACCAGCAAAAAGCACAAAAATGTGAAAAACGTGTAACTGAATAGATAAAATGGACACTTGTTTACAGCATGAGAGCTAAAAAAAGAAGGCACCTATTCAACCTCAGCTGGGAAAGTGCATGTGGGACAATTGACATTTTTGACCACTCTGCACATGTCTGCCAATGACCATGAAAGCATCACGAGTATTGACTGTTGGGGTTACAAACTTTAACAAGTAGCCACATTCACAAATACAGATTCTGTGAATGATGAGGATTGATTGTGTGTATACAGAGACACGTATGCCTACGTATACCTATACATACGTAGAAAGAGATATACATTTTCATTTTGACCTTTAGTTCTCAATATTGTATATTAAAAGACCCCCTTTTTCTACCCTTGACACTGGCACTGTTTCCCTGGTAACTTAACACAAGACAGAGAACAGTATGACTTGTATCCTCTTGAAATTTGTCTGATCTTATGTTATACAGGGGGAGTCTATAGGAGCTGGAGTAATGGTTGTCCATGACCTAACCCCAAAATGGACATTAAAGACAAGGTTATAGAGGAAAGATAAAATATTTTGTAACCTCCAAATTTACAAACTTTTGCCAAATTCATATTATGGGATAGGAAATTGGAGGACCCTTAGCAGAAAAATGGAAAAATTCAGCCTGCCACTAATAAACTTTGCTCTTAACTCTATTACTTCTGGAAGTCCTCTCTCCCCCACATTCTCTCCTTTTGAGCACTTGGCGTCTTATGACATGTGGCCTATAAGCACTGAAAGAGCTCAGGTATCTCATCATGTGGGCAGGGATGGCATTCCTTGAGTCTTCCACATCCTGTTCAGCTTCAATAGATCAGCTGTTATTTAAAAATGCTTTGGTTTTACCTTTTAACCGGGAGAAAGATGAAGTCAGTCATGCCAAGACAGAAAAGATATCAGTTGCCAAGAAATACAAACTAGAATAGTTTGGACTTTTGATCTCTGCCTGCTAATTAAGCTGGAAGCCAAAAATAGGCTCTCTTAATACCATGTGTGACCTCTTTAATCCCTTAGCTTCTTTCTTTTACTCAGGACATGCTACTCAAATTGTGTCCTTGAAGGTCACTGGTGACAAATGACCTTTTAGTTAACAAAGTCCAATAGTTGTGTAGCAACCCCATCTTCAACCTTCCAGCAGCATTTGATGCTGTCAACCACGCTTAACTACTTCTGCCTGTCTTCATGCAGTAAATAGCACCACCCTCTTTGTCTTTTTACCTCCCAGAATTCTCCTTTTTAAGTCTCATTCACTGGTTTTTCACTTCATCACCCCATTAATATGAGGGGGCGCCTTTTTCTCCCTTGTGTCTCACCGTCAGTGATGCCAACAGTCACCTCCATGAGAATGCCCTGAAAGTCTGTATGCCTTACTTTAACCACTCTCTAATGACCCAGCCCTGGATTGTCGATGGTTTACTGGTGTTTGCACCTAGGTATCTCCACTGGTACCTTGTCTGTTTCTAGCCCAGCTCTGTAAGGTCCCCAGACTGGACAAAAGCACCTGGGTCTTTGTGAAAGCAATGCCCTGGTTTGAGCCTGGTATTCGCACACTTAGGTTTTCAATGATACCCCTCCGCCTTCCACCTTTTGCTTGTATGGACTCACTTTGAGTTCCTTTATGCTTTAACATATGCTTCTGTTGGATGTGCTTATCTGTGACTTCCTCCTGCCTCTCCTTTCTTAGATCCCTGGTTGTTGATCTCATCTTTTTGTCTTTAGATGGGCAATTCCATGCTTAGTCATTTGAGTAATATTCTCAATTGGCTCAACTCTGGAAACCACCCTAGTGGGAACATCTACCCCCTTTAACAGAACCCAGGCTTTAATTAAGGTGTTTGAAACTGGGTTTAGTGTCTCCATCTCAAACGCAACTTCTATCTCTGTTTCTTATTCTCTTTGTGGCATCATTATTCTACCATTGTCTCAAAAGCCCAATTCATCTTTGCTCTGTCAAATAAAAAGAAATAAACCCAGACATCGATAGGGGGAGGCTTTATTCAGAAAGAAAAGGAGGGAAAGGCAAGGCACTATTGTAATAATGGGGGAGGGGACAATTGCAATAGGGAGAACGCTCTGACCCTAACATCAACAAGTGACTCAAGAATTATGGAAAAATACTTCTTTTGTTTATACAGACAAAAGTGAACAAGGCTAGAAAAAACCAGATGTGGGGAAATGGGATGATTTACTCTGAGGCCAGCCTATTCTCCAGGAAGTATCCTTGAGGAGGGCTGTTTGTAGTGTGGATGATCAAGTCTTTCACAGATTGTGCCTCCATCAGTGTGAAAAATCTGATCCATAATTAAAATGAATTGAGACAATGAGGCATTTGTTAGTTTACTGTACCATGGGGGTTGAAGAGTGGGTGAAAAAAAAAAGCAAAGCCTATGATATTAACTTTCTCAAACTATCTTCCTGTTCTTATTCTTCAGAGATTGAATTACTTGCCATTAGCAATCCCCAGACCATATTTGATTGTCTAGGGCAGGAGAGAAAAAAAGGGACGTTTGTGAATAGTTTAAATAAATAAATTTGATGTTCCTCTTGGTGTAGAAGAGAAGTTCTCAACCAGAGGTGATTTTGCCTCCCCCGAGGGACTTTTTAGATACCTTTTTGGTTGTCACAACTGAGTAGGCACATTCACAAATACAGATTCCATGAATGATGAGGATGGGGTTGCTACTGGCATGTAGCAGGTAGAGGCCAAGGATGCTGCTAAACGTCTTAAAATGCACAGGATAGCTTCCCATAACAAAGAGTGATCCAGCCCAAAATGCCCATAGTGCCTACGCTGAAAATACTGGTATATGTACGGTGTTTGCAGGAGGCTTGCAGGTTCAACCAGCATAAAAAAACCAAGCCAAAGCAAACAAAAAAAATCCCAAAAAACTAAAGCTCCCGATTTCAGAACCACCAACCTGTCAAGCAAATTCATATCTGTAGCAGTTAATCATCTTACATCAGACACTTTGAACAGTTAGCTACCGGATGCTTTCACTAATTATCTCCATCAGGCCACTTGGCCCTACCTGTGATGAACATTCTGGACTGGGGAACTTGCCACTTTACAATTAGCAGAATGGAAACGTTTCCATTCTTTATGTTCTCACGAAACACAGAAGGCAAAAACAAATTCCACATGTCAGGAGTTTCTTCCTTTACAGATGAAGGACAAATAGATCTTTTTTTATTTTCCTCACAATGTACTGGGCATAAATATTACTAAATATATTATTAAATATATATTATTAAATATTATTATACCAATGAATTCTTGAAGCAAATTAAAGAGTGTTTTATTTAGTGACAGAGTCTGTAGTCACTTAACCTTAATTATGTCCGTTTATATCATCTGGTGCTATGTTCCGTTTCTCTTCCGCCATACCTTCATCTGTATCTAGTCACCCAGGAAAAGAAAGAAAGGCTAATAAAGTTCAGACCTCAGAAAGTGGGGCACACCCGTGAAGCTGAATTAATGTCAGTATGCTCTATCCCCTCTAGGTGAAGTTGGGCCTCTGTACCCAAGCCAGGCAAGGAGCCAGTAGATGAGACAAGCTTCTCTAATTGAAACTAGAGGACAGCCCAGGCCAACTAACACTGAGAATGTCATGTCTCATCTGCTTCTAATTTACCAAAGTGAGTCCTAATTGGGGACATGGCAGTCATTTGGCCATTTCCTCTCTGGAATCCCACAGAACCCAGTATAAGCCCTGAAACTTTTGAAGCTGGAGGTGGCCACAGGCTTGCTTTAATTGTGGAAACAATCAAAGAGCTCCTTGCCCCAGACTCTATTTTTGTTCCCACAGCAAGAGCACTGATTTTAATGGAAGGAGGATTAAATATAACATTTAATAAAGACAGATTGCTCTAAACCTGAACTGAGGTGGAAGTATGTGAACTAATATGATTTGCTATCTTCTAGCAAGTAATACCCTGATGGCACAGTGGTTAAGCGTTTGGCTGCTAACTGAAAGGTCAGCAGTTTGAATCCACCAGCCACTCCTTGGAAACCCTACAGGGCAGTTCTACTCTGTCCTACAGGGTCGCTATGAGTCAGAATCAACTCGACGATGAACAATGGGTTAATGGGGTTTAGGAAGTAATTAGCATTTCAGATAAAATATTTAAGCAATTTTCTGATATACTTTAATGAGACTTAGATTTCTTCTGGGGAGTTAGTTATCCATCCACATAGCTGTTAGAAGAATAAAGTTCTTTAGACATTTCTTTACTACCGCCTTCTTTTTCTCTATAAAAAAGAGAATTTTTTAAAATTTGTCTGCTTAGAGTCTTTTCATTTGGGTCAAATTTGAAATAAAACTTTGACACTTGTAATCTATCTATCATCATCAATCTATCTTTTTTTTTTTTTTTAAATTTTTTAGTACTCTGCCCAGCAGAGATGCTCAACCTCCTGCCATAAGTTGGAAAGAAGAGACCATGAGCTATAATGACATAGCGTGGCCCTCCTGGAAGCACTTCAGAGACACCCAGAGAGATTTCCACTTCTAGCCACAGTGAAGTAACTCCCACCATAAATAACTTGAAAACTGGAGAAGAAAATGAAACACCTACTTTTAGTTATTGGGAAACAGACAATAAAGGACTCTTGCTCCTGAGCAAAAAGAAAGAAACAGTGTGAGACCTACCATCACCCTGGCTGTATGCCTAGAGGCATTTTCTTCCAACGGCAAAGGGAAGGGGAAACTCAAGTAGAGCGTGGCAGTCTCGTTGAATTGAGGAGGCAGAGATTAGACCATCTGAGGAAACAGAGAGAATTTGTGGGGCAGAGTACTAGTGAGGATTGGATTGTGAAGAAAGAGAGCTCTAGAAGTTGGAATGGAGGTCTCTTTGTGTCTTTGGCTGGATATCTAGTTATGCATGCATGGGGTGACACTCCACAAGACTGGACTAAGAAAGAGGGATCTGTAAGCTGAATAATCTCCAGATACCCCTCAGGACTAAAAGATTTGAGTTCCAAGCAGTGGAGAGACCTCACTGAACACATGAGGCATTCAATAGAAATCCTAGAAGGGTCATAAACTAGCCCAGGTGGGGTAAGCTAGCCCTAGAGTAAAGCATACTTTAGACATGACCTAATAAAGCTTAAAAAAAAAAAAAAAAATCAAGTTTTTTTTTTTTTTTTTAAAGAAGATGGTAAATCATGTTAGTTCACATACTTCTACCTCAGTTCAGGTTTAGAAGAAACTGATCTGCAGTTAGCTTAAGTGCCCGCCAAATGAAAACTCAACAGTCTTTAAAGGAATACAACAGAAACCAGATACTTAACAATAAAATATTTACAATGTCCAGCATTCAGTTCAAACGAAGCTACTAGATATGAAAGGAAAGAGAAAAATGTGAACCATGACCAGGTGAAAAGTCAATCAATAGAAACAGAATGTGTTGGGAGTACCCCAAGAAGCTCCATTTTCAGAGAATTGTCATTATTTGACCCTATGGCAACTCTGTGGAATCCCCCAATGACAGGACTTGTCTTTATTTGAGCAAACTCAGGACTCATTCAGGGTAAAAAGTCTGTTCCCCAAGACATTTGTCAAAAACAATCAACAGCAATTGTTTAACATCCCGGCTTCCTGAGGTGGCAGTAACTGTTGGGGCAAACAAGAGGCTAACCAAAAAACTTAAAAGAATAAACTAAAAAATGAAATGTCTATAGGAGCCTGTGAAAAGCTCTGACATATTCTTGGGATACTAGAAGGCCACTTGCATGTGAAGATCTGTGTGCCTACCCAGGAAGACCTGAGATGATACTAACCTTTCCTCTGAGGCTCTGCACAAGCAGAAAGTGAAGGCTGAGGCAAAGTTGGGGGACTCATAGATTCAAGACATTTAAGGAAATCTCTAATTAATAGCTGACAAGGAGAAAATGAAGCAGAGACTTCAGTGGCCACACATGGCAAAGAATTCTTTATGGGATTACCTCAGAAAAGTCACTAAACAATCAAGCAGCATCAGCAACAACAACAACAAACAGCACATCCACACTATATTATTTAAACGTTCAGTTTTTAACAAAAAGTTTTGCCTGGAGCCAAATACATCTGAGTTCAGTTCCCCACCCTGCCAGTTAACCAGCTACATGGCCTGTGATAAGTTTGAGACATGCAAAGAAGCAGGAAAGTCTCATCCATACAGAGGAAAAAACACAGTCAAAAGATATTATTCCTGAGGTAGCCCAGACTTTGAACTTACTAGACAAACACTGTAAACCAGCTATTATAAGTATGTTCAAAGAATTAAAAGAAATCATGTTTACAGAACAAAAGGAGAGTGTGGGAAGCATAGAAGGATGTGTCATCAAATAGGGAATACCAATAGGGAGATAGAAACTATATATGTATTTTTTTAAAAGTACCAAATAGAAATTCTAGGATTAAAAACTATAATAACTGAAATGAAAAGTTTACTACACGGTCCCAACAGCGAACTTGAGCTCAGAGCAAAAAATCAGTGAACCTTATGGTAGGTCAGTTGATATTATGTAGTTAGTCTGAGGTACAGAGGAAAAAAAAAAAAAATTCTGACTGGTGTCTTAAGATGCTTTTCCAGGAGACCTGGTAAAATCTTGAAGCTAAATATAATGGAGGATGGTCTTTCCTGATTTTGACGGAATATCGCAAGTGGGGATTGTGGATGACTCTCTGGGTGTCCTTTGCTCTACATTTGAGGTTACTTATCATCCAAGAGAATTTAAAGATGGCTTTCTGAGATAACTTTTAAGGCTTTGTAGCACTCCCAACTAAGTTCTTCTTTCTGAAATCCTCAAAAGCTACTCCTGCTATACTCCAGTGATTCTTTAGAGTGCATCAGGATCACCTGAAGAGCTTGTTAAGATACAGCTTGCAGGGCCTCACCCATAGTTTCTGATTCAGTCGGTCTGGGATGGGCCTGATTTCTAACAAGCTCCCACCTGATGCTGATGGGCTTGGTCCAGGAACCACCCTTTGAGAACCACTCACTACTCCAGTCCTTTCTCCACACCCTACAGCCTGTATCGTCTGATTATGTCATCCCCACATCTCTACTTTAGACAATATAGTAACCAATACCAGTTGCTGTGGTGTTGATTCCAACTCATGGCAACCCCATGTATGTCAGAGTAGAACTGATCCATCGGGTTTTCAGTGGCTGATTTTTCAGAAGTAGATTGCCAAGCCTTTCTTCCAAGGTGGCTCTGGGTGGAGTTGAACCTCCAACCTTTCGGTTAGCAGCCAAGTGCATTAACCACTTGCACCACCCAGGGAAGCCAGGTACTAATAGATTTCCATTATTCTTTGGCTAAACTTATGGTTAACAAGCCTGAAAACAGTCTGGCCTAGCCATAAATATGTGTTGAATGAATGAATAAATAAATAAGCAAGACTCTAGAGATTTAGGATATATTTTGCTGTTGTAGTTTTATTATTTTTGTGAATACCAGTGCCCAAATAAGACACCATTGTGGTTAAAGTGCTTTTATGGACTATTGTGACTTTTTTTTTTTTTTTTGGCTGGAAGGAAGCATGCAATTTTTCTTTTTTAAATTTTTTTATTGTACTTTAGATGAAAGTTTATAGAACAAGTAGTTTCTCATTAAACAGTTAGTACACATATTGTGTTATGACATTGGTTAACAACCCCATGACATGTCATTGGTTAACAACCCCACAACATGTCAACACTCTTCCCTTCTTGACCTTGGGTTCCCTATCACCAACTTTCCTATCCCCTCCTGCCTTCTAGTCCTTGTCCCTGGACTGTTGTGCTCCATTAGTCTCATTTTGTTTTATGGGGCTGTCTAATCTTTGGCTGAACGGTGAACCTCAGGATTGACTTCATTACTGAGCTAAAAGGGTGTCTGGGGGCCTTTGGGGTTTCTCCAGTCTCTGTCAGGCCAGTAAGTCTGGTCTTTTTTTGTGTTAGAATTTTGTTCTACATTTTTCTCCAGTTCTGTCCGGGACCCTCTGTTGTGGTCCTTGTCACAGCAGTCAGCTGTGGTAGCCGGGCACCATCTGGTTGTACTGAACTCAGTCTGGTGGAGGCCATGGTAGTTGTGGTCCATTAGTCCTTTGGACGGATATTTCCCTTGTACCTTATTTTCTTCAGTCTCCCTTGAAGCGTGCAATATTTTTGAGCTTAGGAGGAAACGTTAGTAAGATGGAGAACACCTGACTGGAATGATCCTTCAGAATTCTGCAATGTAGGATTAAAAAACAAAAAATGTCTTTTGGGTTCACATATCAATTGCAAGACTCAGTGCATACAATGGATACAGTCCTTGGAGCTGGCTTCATATTTCCAGCTTTGACTTGGTAAGGTTTGTCCAAGTTATTTCAGTGATGAGAAAACCTGCAGATCACCAAATACTGCTCCCCTACATCTTCCCCTCACCAAAGTGCTGGGCTAAATAAAAACTTTACGATTCACAATTCATCAAGATGACTCTGTGAGTCCATCATAAATTGGGCAGATTAGATTTTGTATGCCTTTAGCTCCACAAACCATAATTTATGAGTCTCCCTGTTGGATGCAGAGTGATAAGAGAAATAATGGGAAATGTGGGGACCAGGGTGAGGTAATCTCATTTGAATTAGACAAATGAGGCCCTGCTGGAGGGGAACATCCAGTGTCTCTGGATGAATTTACGAAGTCAAAACAAAAATAATTACAGTGCAGAAATGGCTGGTGCTGGATGAACCTGCTTAGTTGCTAATGGTGGTTGGCAGCTCTTCATCCTGATTATTCCATCTGGAGATAATTGTGTGATATCATCCATAAAATTAAATCATAAATCAACCCAACTAGGGAACAGGCCAGCAAGCTGCCAAGAAAGCCACAAGTAGGGGAGGCGAGACTGCTTATCTTAATGAGAGGTATGGGCGTGAGATTAAGAGAAGAAGACATGCAGAGGGTGACCCTCAGCATGTCCACAAGATCACTTGCTGACAGCTGCTGCCAAAGTCCATGCCCCAGTAGTATCAGGATGGCCAACATGCTATCCACATTACCCATTTGCTGACGGCTGCTGCCAAAGCCATGCCCCAGTAGTATCAGGATGGCCAACATACTGTCCACATTACCCATTTGCTGATGGCTGCTGCCAAAGTCCATGCCCCAGTAGTATCAGGATGGCCAACATACTGTCCACATTACCCATTTGCTGAGGAGGACCCACATGTTTCTTTTAATGTCTTTCTGTTTTGAGTCATGGATATCCAAAATGAAAGCACCTATTCCCTTTTTTGATGAAACATTTATAGTTACGGGAAGTCTATGAACATAATGAAAGTCTTACCCAAGAGCATTTGGCCAACCATCCTTTCTAGGCTTAGTTTTCGGAGATTTGAAGAGTACGTTGCAATTTTTGATTAGTTTGTTAGTGAGCTGTGGTCAATTTGCAGGCTATTTTTGGAAAGAGTTTGGCTTCTTCAGAGAACAAAGTATAATTTTAATGTAGTTAATTATGATGCATAAGAGAGGAAAGTAGTTAAGATAAAGACCATAAAGGTATGGTTTGACTAGCTCCTGTTTATTACCACAAGTGTACTTTCTGTGGTGAACACGTTGGAATGGGTCATCTCATACTCTCAGATAACTCAAGCTGGAGCAAATGGCTGGAGGGCATATGCTTCTTTGAGTTGAATCCTTTGAGATGATAAACCCCAGTGACAATAGAGCTTCCATTTGTGTCAATAATAAATGTAAAGCCCAGCTGTGCATCAAGTTTTTGAATTTCCAAAGTAGCAACAGTAACAGATGCTGAGGGGCTAGTGCATTGTGAACATCTGCAGTGGGAAGGTCACTGTGCCACTCAGCAAAGATGCAAGTGGAAGAACAGTAATGAAGATAAATTCCATTCTTATTCCTTTTTTCCCTGTCTGAATAATATTAACATCAGTAGAACAAGAAAAGTCACCACTTCTGAAAATGCCTGTTTCTTTTTGGCTTTACATTAAATTGTATTGAATACATATAATGCATCTATCCAAAAAAAACAAAAAACAGAACAAACCAGTTGCCTTCAAGCTGACTCCAACTCATGGCAACCACATGTGTGTCAGAGTAGAACTGCTCCATAGGGTTTTCAAGAGCTGATTTATCAAAAGTAGATTGCTAGACCTTTCTTCTGAGGTGCCTCTGAGTGGATTCAAATCTCCAACCTGTCAGTAGTAGCTGAGCACATTAATTGTTTTCACCACCCCAATGCATATATACTGAACTTTTTATGCTTGTAAGTTGTTGTTGTTAGGTGCCATCAAGTCGGTTCCGACTCATAGTGACTCTGTGTACAACAGAACGAAACACTGCCTGGTCCTTTGCCATCCTCACAATTGTTGTCTATGTTTCAGCCCAGTGTTGCTGCCACTGTGTCAATCCATCTCATTGAGGGTCTTCCTCTTTTTCACTGACCCTCTACTTTACCAAGCATGATGTCCTTCTCCAGGGACATGTCCAAAGTATGCAGGATGAAGTCTCCTCACCCTTGCTTCTAATGAGTATTCTGGCTGTACTTCTTTGAGACAGATTTGTTCGTTCTCCTGGCAGTCAATGGTATATTCAACATTCTTCACCAACACCATAATTCAAAGGCATCAATTCTTCGGTCTTCCTTCTTCATTGTCCAGCTTTTACATGCACATGAGGTGATTGAAAACACCATGGCTTGGGTCACGTGAACTTTGGTCCTCAAGGTGACATCTTTGCTTCTTAACACTTTAAAGAGGTCTTTTGCAGCACACTTGTCCAACGCAATGCATCGTTTGATTTCTTGACTGCTGCTTCCGTGGACATTGTGCATCCAAGGAAAATGAAATCCTTGACAACTTCAATCTTTTCTGTTTATCCTGATGCTTGTAAGTATAGGGGCCTAACTGGTTTTGGGCAGCTCCAAAGTGTGGGCAAGTCAGAAAAAGAAAAGCCTTCACAGAGACAAATACTGTTTGGTTTTGGTGGTGTTGTGTGCCACTGAGTTGATTCTGACCTGTAGCGACCCTATACTATTTACTTGTTTTTCAATAACTTCCATTCTTCTACTTTCTGCTCTGCCCCCCAAGAATGTTTGTATTCTTCTTTTCATTTTGGCCAGACTGAACTAGAACCTGGAAATCTCATATACCAAGTTTATAATAATAAACCAGAATGCCATTTTCTTAGGTTTAGTTTATCGGTTAGAATTCTTTCAGTTGCAAACTTCAGAAATCCAATTTACACTAATCTGTGTAAAAAGAAGAGATTTATTGTCTTACATCTCTCTCTCCCTGTCTCTCATCAAAATATACTGACTCAGGCATGGCTGCATATAAATCTTAAATAACCCTGTCAGCTTGCCTATTATCTCCCTCCCTGGCTCCCTCCTTTATGTCTGTTTTCACCTCCACCTCTATCTCCATCTGTTTCTTGATTCTACTTCTTTCCTTGTGGCTTCATTCTCATTCAGTCTGTCTTCTGTAAAAGTAAACTAAGCCCAGGTGGTTCCAGGCCTATATATTCTTGAGATCCATAATTTCCCAGAGGAAGAGAGGACATCTTTCTCCGTAATTTCAGCAAATGTAATGCAAAGTGGCTGGGGTATGTATGGGATAATAGTGGAAGTTAAGGCTGGGCAGCATGATTTAAGTGGGATGAAATACCTTGCATTAAGCCCATAACAGGAAGCTTTCTAAAGTTTTAAAGTTGTAAAATGAAATGATTAGATCTTCATTTTTAGAAGGATTACTCTGGTAGCAATGTGGAGAATGAACTGGAACTGAAGAATCTAGATTCTAGAAAAGATCCCTGGAAGGTGCAAAGTGGTTTGCACTTGACTGCTAACCTAAAGGAAACCCTGGTGGCTCAGTGGTTAAGAGCTACAGCTGCAAACCAAAAAGTCGGCAGCTCAAATCCACCAGGCACTCCTAGGAAACCCTATGGGGCAGTTCTCCTCTGTCCTATAAGATCGCTATGAGTCTGAATCGACTCGATGGCAACGGGTGTGTGTGTGGTGTGCTAACCTAAAGGTTGGCGGTTTGAACTCACCCAGGGGTACCATGGAAGAAAAGGCCTGGTGATCTGTTTCCATTAAGATTACAGCCAAGAAAACCCTATGGAGCAGTGCTACTCAGTAATATATAGGGTCACCATGAATTGGAATCGACTCAATGGCAACTAACAACAGCAACAGATTCCAGGAGAGGAGTCCAGGAAGCAGAAGGGGAGGGCTTAGTGGCATTCAGAATAGAAAAGATTAAAAGCAGATTCAAAGGGCCTCTGAGGAATAGAATTTGAAATAACTTAGCAACCAACCGTGTGTGGGAAAGTGAAGAAAAAGGAAAAATTAAAGATGGCGTTAAAGTTTCCAATTTGGGTGATTCAGTGGATCTCAAGGCCGTTCACTGAGGTGTTGGGACCATTTCATAGAGCTGAATTTGAATATATTCTGTGTAGATTTTTTTAAATATTATTTTATTTATTTTGTTGTTGTTGTTGAGAATATACACGGCAAATCATACCCCAATTCAACAGTGTCTACATGTACCATTTAGTGACACTGATAACATTCTTTGAGTTGTGCGACCATTCTCACCCTCTTTTTATGAGTTGTTCTTCCCTCATTAACATAAAGTCACTGTTCCCTAACCTTTTGAGTTGCTGTTGTCAATTTGATCCCATATAGATAGCTCTTAAAAGAGTATAGTGCTCAAGGCAGACATTTTTTTACTAGTTAACCTAAACTATTTTTGGTTTTAAGAAGACTTCGGGGATATTTTTGGATTCAGGTTTAAAGGTTATCTCAGGGCTGCAGTTTCAGGGGTTCATCGAACCTTCATGGCTCCAGGAAGTCTGGAGTCCATGAGAATTTGAAATTCAGTTCTGCATTTTATCCCTTTTGACCAGGATTCTACTATGGAATCTTTGATCAAAATGTTCAGTAATGGTAGCCAGGCACCATGTAGCTCTTCTGGTCTCATGGCGGAAGAGGAAGTTTTTCATGGAAGCAATTAGCCACACATTCCATATCCTCCTCCTATTCCTGACTCTCCTTCTTCCTCTGTTGTTCCAGGCAAATAGAGACCATGCGTAGTGTCTGGGGTCTGTGTAGATATTTTAAAGTAATTTTTCTACCCCATCGATAGAAATGCTACCAAATCTGGTGTCTCTTTCACTCTATTTATAGCAGAGAAATTGTAGGACAGATTTCAGGCAACATTCAAGATTGGAACTAGGGTAATGTCTTGACTGAAACCATGGAAA
The DNA here is from genome assembly GCA_030035585.1 of Dugong dugon. Classification (NCBI taxonomy): domain Eukaryota; kingdom Metazoa; phylum Chordata; class Mammalia; order Sirenia; family Dugongidae; genus Dugong; species Dugong dugon. The sequence goes on along the minus strand of CM057480.1, from coordinate 9,362,011 downwards.
TATATTTGGCTTTATGACTGGGACCACTTAGACGCCGTCCCTGAAATCCTCCAGGCTAATTCCATAAAAAGACATCAAGAATTTAAACATTTCTTCTCAGCTTTTGGTAATTCAGAGTGTCGGTATTACAGATATTTGAGTTTTTGTCTAAATATTTTATGCTATTATTTAAAGATAATTTTTTAATTGTTAGTTTATTGAAGGGTTCATATAACAAGCACTAGGGGAGCAACATTCTTTGGAATTAATGTGTACTGTCGGGGGCAGCCATAATTGTAACATTAGCCATCATCTGGAAGAGGACTAAGAAATAACTAGGAGGTGTCTGATTTAGCCCACAGGTGCTGTACTGTGCAGTACGCAACAGGGCAGGTAAGGAAGAATACTGGGACCAATATAACTTCATTTATATCCTGGTGCATAAAACAAATAAACCTTTTTTGTGTCTAAGTCACTATAGTCAGGCTTTCTGCAATCTTATACAGAAAATTACTATATTGATTGGGGTTAATAGTTGCAACTCACAGTGATGTTTCAAGGGTAAAAGTATTTATTAAAGGATGTGAGGGTCTCTGATGGAGCCAGAAATCCAAGATCTGAAGCTGCACAACTGGGAACAATGCTCAGTGACAATATGTTAGCAAAAACCCCAGTGCTACTTGTCACGGATGATATTCAGAACCAGCTACCAGAAACTCCTCCATTGTCGTCGCCCAAAGGAATAAATACCTCTGCCAGCACATAGGACACCTCTTCACATTACTCACTACCAAGTTCAAGTCCCCTGGTGATGCATGTGATTGGCAGAAGTGAGGTCACAAGCCCAAAGCCTAGCTTCACGGAATTCTGGGAATGTGAATTTTCTGGCTTCCACTTTAGAAAGCAAGACTCCATAGAAGAAATTACCACAATATGGACAGGGAGGTAAAAAATATTAAACAGCCACAAATGACAAATGTCCATCCAGCAGATATTCAACTCAGTATCAGCCACAGTCTTGAACAAGTTCTCAACTTTTTCACACAGTGTTTCTAGGCTCCGGATTCTGATCTGTTGTGGAGCACTTTTGCCCCTTTGTCCCATAGAAGTTGGACTCCAGGGGATTCCATTTACATAGACAAGGTGTGAATGCCGCCCCCATGGTTGTGCAAATATCCTGTGACAATTGTTGCCTGTTTCTGCACCAGGTACCCAGTAGACCTGTGGCTTTATATGAAAACAACTTCATGTCTTTATTCAGTCTTGGTTCACAGAGATATGTATGTTGTTTCTGAGATACTTAAACGTATTTCGTATGTTTTAAAAAGATCCTTTGTTTATCATGGTTACGTACTTGGAGCACGAAAGGAGGTGGAAGAGGTGGTGTCCGTGTGAACCAGTTTTTCACCCTCAGCAAATATTAAAACAACTGTGTTGTACACAACTTTATTTAGTCATTCATTCAGCATTTACATCCACGATTTTTTAAGTTGACATTTGCTCCTAGGATATAAGATTAGCTACATTAAATCTTATAGAATATAAGATTAACTACGTCAAAGTGGTGCTGATAAAAGAATAGAAAGCCCAGAGGCAAACCCAGGTGTATACAGTGATTAAGTACATAATAACAACATGATTCCGTTTACTGAACATTTTTTGTATGTAGGTGTTGGGAGACAATTCTCCCTGGGCCTCTCACATTTCTGCAAGTCTTGTGGAAGAGACGCTATTGTCCTTTGTAACAGACTTTCTCTCAAGGATGTTCATATGGCACATAGCCTTGGAAGATTCTGTGATTCCCTCCAGAGCATAAGGGCAGGCACGTTTACTGAACATCATAGAAGATTTGGTTTCTCTAAACTCAGGGTTCTTCTCTTGTAATACACCCCCCTTCATGGACAGGCAATCATCTGGACCCATCCATTCACCACCGTGAGACTTGGGGGCAAGGGGAACCGATGGAAATAACGGTAACGCTCACACTGCTTGCTGTGCCTTGGGTGATAAAGTCTTTTGTTTCTGAAAAACAAAAAACAAACTTTATTTACAAAAACAGGTTGCTGGTCTGTGGGTTGTAGTTTGCCTATTTAATTTTTAAAATTGGATTATAATATTTATCTTAATTACTGATGGGGGCATCGGTGGTTCAGTGGTAGCCTACTCACCTTCCATGCAGGAGAGCCAGGTTTGGTTCCCAGCCGATGCACCTCATGCACAGCCATCACACACCTGTCAGTGGAGGCTTGCATGTCGCTATGATACTGTCCAGGAGTCAGCAAAGCTTTCAGGCTAAGATGGACTAAGAAGAATGGCCTGGTGATCTGCTTCTGAAAATCAACCAGTTAAAACCCTGTGGATCACAATGGTCCAGCCTGCAACCAGTGATGGGGATGGCACAGGATCTGGCAGCTTTTGGTTCCATCATGCATGGGGTTGCCATGAGTTACCAACTCCACAGCAGCTACCAACAGCAATCTTAATTACTGAGTGTTTTGCACACCCTTAGACTTGGCATTTGAGGCTGGTGCCTCACTCTTCACCATAGTCCAAGTCTTGTTGATACTAAGTTCCTTTAACTTAATAAAATAAGTCTTAATAAAACACACGCTTAGTGCCCTGTATTCAGGAGAGAGGCTGTGGAGAAGAAGCTTGAGAGCTAAAAAGCCTATCAGGTCATCAGACTGCAAGTCCAGATTCTTTTGGGGAGCCAGACTTACTTCCAGGGGTTGGAAGTAGCACAGGCCCATTTTGGGGCACCATCTTTCAAACAAAGCTAACCCAACCACAGTCGTTATGCCAAGGTGCAGTCTGGTAGATTTCCCTGGGCCAGTGATGTGCTCTTAAATTTTCCAAAACGTGCTAAATAGGAGAAAATAACTAATGAGATATGAGATTTTTCATTCTGAGCCTTGGCACTAAAAGTGTGGTCTGTGAACCAGCAGCATCAGCATCACTTGCTTGTTAAAAATGCAAATTCTCAGGCCACACCTCTGACGTGGATCAAGGTCTGCATTTTAATAAGAGTCCCCAGGTCATTTGTTTACACATTAGTTTGAGAAGTGGTCCCAAAGGGGAGTACAATATTAAGATCATAGAAACTAATTTTTATCTCATACTCTTAAAATGTATATATTATATATATAAATGTATTTTATAATTATATTACTACAGTAGTGCATATCTATTATTACTGAGGATATAGTCTCAAACTTTTTTTTATCGGCAGGAATACATGATCAAAAAACTTTGGATACCTCTACTTGGAAGGTGGCAACTCTGACATTTAAATCCTTGGAGAGAGGAGTAAAAGACGAAGCAACAAGGCTTAGAATATTCTAATCTTCTGGAGTGAACTTCAGAATTAATCTGTTATTCCAAGGTCATGAAGACTAATTGCTGCGTCTATGAATTAATCAAAATCCTCATAGAGCCATCCAGGAAACTTCTTTATCTGAGTCAGCCCCAAGTGGTTCAAAAGAACACGTACATTTCCATTGTTTTCCTTTAATACCTGATCCTGGAACAGTGAAGCAAGTTGGATTCACAAATTAATGGTAGAAAAATATCAAGTGATAAAGAACAAAGAAAACGGAGTATTCTGCACAATCATTTCTTAGACTGATGAATGGAGTCCTAGCCATCCTTTTTAAATTCTTTGTATTGCACTGTTTTATTTTTTTGAGTTAACAATGAAATGCAAATTCCATGGGCTATTATTGACCTGACCAATGTTCCATCTTTTTGGCAGATCCCTTTTCTGAGATATATCCTACTATGTAATTAGTAATGCTTTGACTCAAACAAGGTCAAGTTGCTTGCTTGCTTTCTTATTTCCTGTCTCTCTTTTCCCCCGTTTTTTTCTCCCTTCTCTCTCCTCTTTGCTACACAATTCAGATTATAAGTAACCCACATTAATAGAGAAAAATCAGTCAATGGCTCTTGTAAAGGCATTAATAATAACATTTAACTTGAGAACTACCTGAGAATTAGATAAGTAGACATTTTCAAGTGGTATTTAAACTTACTACTTTCATATTTCTGAATGTGGCGCTTGGGGAAAATTTAAGCAACAAGTCCTAGACCAAAATATTTTCTTTTCAGCCTTTGTACTCCAGTTGCTCAAGAATGCACATTTATAGTGTAAAGAACTCAAATTCAAAGGATTGCTTCAGGTTTTGTCTTCCAATTTACCATAATAAGCTTCACTCTTACAGCAGTACATTTGGGTTCACACTTGAATCTTGCTTATGAATGCTTCCTTTTGGCTTTTCAGTTGCTGCTAGTAAATCCCTTTGGCAGGCATCCAAGATGGGCCCAAGTCATGGAAAATTCCAGTCTTTAGTGCGTTATGTACAGTTTGAGTGTTGTTAGCACTTGAAAGCTACAATTACGGGAAATTTCTCCAAGAAAATCTGAAACGAGAAAAAAAGTGACTTGGTCTTTGAAAGTTAAAATATGAGAGGTAAAGCAACACAATTGGAACACAGAATTTGGAGTCAAATAACCTCATTTGCACGTTGACAAGTTACTTAATGTCTTAGGCTGGTTCTCTAGAGAGGCAAAACCAGTGAGGCTTATATATATACTTACCTGTATGTGTGTGTGTATATGTAGAGAGATTTATCTGAAGGAAATGGCTCGTGTGGTTGTAGAGGCTGGGAATTCCCAAGTCTGTGGTTCAGGTGTCAGGCTGGAGGCTTCTCCTGACTCAAGTAGCTGCAGGGGCTGATGAAGCCAAGACTGGCAGGCAATACAGCAGGCCACTGGCTCAAGTCCTGAGAACCAGAAATCAGATGATGACAAGCCAGATGCAGAATCTAGAGTGAGCAAAAGCCAGTGAGATTTGCCAGAACGTCCATATATATTGGATGCAGGCTGTACCCCCAAGGAAACTCCCCTTACAAGTGATTGGCTGATCACATTAAATTGCGTCATGGAAGTGATTAAATTATATCACAAAATAGAGGATAACCACATCATTATTTAACTACCAAACTACATCATTACATAACTGCCAAACCGCTGAGAATCATGGCCCAGCCAAGTTGCCACACAACCTTAAACATCATGTTTAATCTCTTTTAGCCTCCTCTGTAAAATGGGAACACATTTACTTACCTTATAGGGCTGTTCCGATTCGTACAGGAGATAAATATAAAACATTCTTCTTATGGTGCCAGGAACGTAGAGGTTACCCTCGTGGTCACTGTTGATATTATTCGTAAAACCAGCACATTGGTTCTGAGCCAGATGGGTGAAGGCTTTCTGAATAAGCTTGGACTGCTGTAACCTGCCTGAATGAATCAGCAACACATAAGAAGAAGACAATGTCAAGTATAAGAGAGTTAGGCAGATATAGAAGCACAGAAGGCACGTACCAGAGGGGAAAAACAGCAACAACAAAAGACACTGGCAGTAAGTTTTCTTTCTTTGTCAAAGGGAAAAGAGGACTTAATCAACCAAACTCAGATGTTTCTGATACCCAAAATGAGTCGGATGCCATAAGGTATCATAAACGGATGCCCGTTAACATGACAACATTTGAGATATTTAACTCTTATACTTTCCAGCCTTGGCTGCTCATTATAATAACCTGGGAGGTTTGTTTTTTTTAATTATCGATTACTGGGCCCCACCCCCTAGAGTCTTTGAGCTGATTGTTCTGCAGTGGGCTTCTTCTTGTTAGTTGCCCTCGAGTTGATTCTGACTCATGGTGACCCCATGTGTGCAGAGTAGAACTGGGTTTTCAAGGCTGTGATCTTTTGGAAGTGAATCGCCAGGCCTATCTTCCGAGGTGCCTCTGGGTGTGTTTGAACCACCAACCTTTCAACTAGTAGCTGAGTGCTTAACCATTTGTGCTACTCAGGGACCCCTGCAGTGGGCCTAGGTATTGGTATTTTATAAAATAAACCCATGTCAGGGTTGAAATCCACTGATGCAATTGTTTCTGTTCTAGTTTTATGCTTGTCAATCATCCTTCTGATCGCTGTGTAAACCTTGCCCACACAAACAGAGTGAGGGGCCCAAGAAAATGTTAAGTATTTCCAGGCCTGTGACCGGTATTTCTCCTGATGAATCACTGAGTGTGATTATGACTTGATTTCCATGAAGGCTGACAAAAAAGAGAGTATGTGCTGGAATGAATGTCACTGGTCTTGGGATAGTTACAGTTTTCACTGTAGGTTAATAAACCAACATGATGTGGCTCTAGCCTAAGCCCCCGTCTCAGGCCTCACATGAGTCATCTCCTCAGGATCTGGTCATGCCTAATAAAAATGTCTCTTCTGCTTTGTCCTTTTCCTCTTTATTTTTTGTTCCTTCCTGAATAACTTAGTCCAGAAGCAATTAAGTTCAAACAAGCAAGATTGGCATCTTTGTGTGGGGGGAGCCACAGGTGCCTGGAAGAGGATATTGGAACCCAAGTATGGAAAAGAGAACATTCACATAGGGTAAGGAGTGGGGGGACAGCCTAGCAGAGGTGTCACAGGTCAAGCTGAGTGAGGGGCACATCTGTGTGTGTGTGTGTGTTTTGGGGGAAAGGGCTAATGGTGACCCAGCACTGAGTGTTACAGCTAAGTGGGTGAGAAGAGGGTCCCCATGGACGGGTAGGTGGCATACGGTGTCACAGCCCAAGATAGGTGAGGAGGGTGCTTATGGGGAGTACTGATAAATAATTCCACTTAACAGCTATGAGGAGAAAATACATCCAGTTTTACTAATTGATCAGAGTGACGTGTATCCCCTTTAGAGTACTACGAATTGTTTATGACACGTAAAAATACTAACTATAATAAGCACTACATTGATTGTGGTGATGGTTGTGTTAGAATAAGATGGCAACAGTTTGAGTCAAATTATGGGCTGATTATGATCCTGTTTCCTAGAAAATCTGAGGGATGCTTCAACAACTCCTGCAGACCTTAAATACTAAGATGATGTCAATATGGGCTCTATTTTTAGCTCTAATAATAGCTGCTCTGCAAATGTTTTCCTTGCATCAGTATCTCAGTTCATGAAGTGAGGAATATCCATTTATCCCATCAGCTTTTATTGAGCACTAACTATGCCGTAGCCACTGTGTTAGACACTAGCAATACCGAGTAAAAGATTAAATTCCTTCAGTCTTGTTTGGGTTTTCCCAGCAGCATGCCGTAAGGGAAGAACTTGGTACAGACAGTACTTGGAAGACAATTCCAGGACACACAGGTAGATGAGAGGGAAAAGTAAGACAAGTCAGTTAGAAATAGCATGTGTGTTTTTATGAATAAGTTATCCCTGTAGGCAGCTGGGGACTCAGTCCTACTGGGGACACTTGGAAGAATCATGCAGAACATGTCTCAGAAGTGTCCCCTTGAGGGACAAAGGAGCAGGGTGTGGCATATTTTCTTTCCAAATAAGACCACAACAATATCTCCCATCCCACATGCTCTTTTTACAATATGACCTTGAGACTCTTCTATTCAAGAGCTTGGCTCTATGTTCATGCCCCATGAATACAGATGAACTTGAGACTTTAGTGGGAGTGGTGCTGTGTGACTTTAGAGGCTAGGACATTAAGGGCAATACAAATTCCTTCTGTTTCTCTTAGGTGTTTGCTTTTAGAACCCAGCCTCCATGCTATAAGGAAGCCCAAACTAGTCCTCCAGAGAAATTGCATGAAGATGACACATGCGGGTGTTACAGCCATCAGGCGCAGCTGAGGTCCCAGCTGCAACCAGCTCTGACTGCCAGAAATGTAAGCAAGAAAGCCTTCCCGTGATTCTCGCCCTCAGTCATCAAGTCACCCCCAGCCTTCCCAGATGAGGCTCAGACATTGGGAGCAGAGACAAGCTGTCCTCACTGTGCTCTTTCCAAATTCCTAGCTCCCAGAATCAATGAGCATGGGGAAATGGTCGCTGTACGACTCTTAGTTTAGAGAGGTTTGCTGTGCAGCAGCAGGTAACTGGACCCTGCAGCATTATCCACCGATAGCCAGCCCTCACTGGCTGTGAAGCATTAAATCTCCAGCATACTCAGGCAGCCCTGCATGGCTGAGCAAGCTTCTGCAGCCCTGGAGAAAGCCCACAGGCAGAGAAGTACAGAGATTTAGGCACGCAAAGTGGGCAGCCATCAGGGATTACATCTCTGTCACTGGCAGCTGTCGGTAAGTTCTTAGGTGGGCTGAGGGCACAGGGGAAGAGCAACACCAGCACCAACCTCACCTCTGGTCAATTTGCACACATTATTGGATGGAAAATCAGCATGCAAAATGGCAGGCTAGAATATGCTATATCCAATGATAGAGTTAGCACAGGGCTCTCTGGAAGCTCAAAGGAGAGCCTTCTAACCCAGAGCTCAAGATATGAGACGGCTTCCCAGGAGGACAATTCAACGAGTGCTTTGCCTTCCAGGGCACCAAGATGTGGTGATGAGGGTGAGGAGAACTTGATAACTTCTCCAGTGCGCTCAGCTGTTTTGGAAAAACACATTTTACAGAAGACATCTGTTTTGGGGATGGCATCGTGTTAGTCATAAAACTGAAACCCTGGTAGGTTACAGTCAAGCATATGGTGACTACTGACTTCTTTTCATAAGAAAACAGTATCTCAACCTGCAGAGAATTGATTTAATGACCTGAAGAGATGTACACAAATCATTACATACTTCTAGCTCAATAACTCTTCGCAACTTGTACATTATCACATGACCACCACCCAGCTCAAGAAACAGAACATAACCACACTCAGAAAGTCTCTGTGTGCCCCCTTCCCAGTGCTACCTCCCCAAGTGTGACCACCATCCTGATTCCTAATACCATAGGTTAGCTTTCCCTGCTCTGAACATTACATGAATGGAATCACCTCGTGTACTTGTTTGTGTCTTACTTTTTCACTCAACATTACTTTAGTGAGATTCATAAGTCTTGCGAGTGGTTGGCTATTTTGATTTGGATTGTTTAATTTTAACTGCCGTTGTTAAAATTTTCTTTCACTGGAAAACTTGGAGGTCCATGCTTGTCATCTGACATGCCAACGTTCTGCTTCCAACTGAGGAGAGCCTTTAATAAAGGGAAAAAAAGAATTTTCCTAAATGCACTGTGTTACAGCTAGTGTTTCCTCTGGAATTTTGGCAAGGGCATAGGAAGGGAAGTGCATGAGCCAAATTTGGAGGACTTTGTCCTCAGATGCCCTAATTTTGTAGTCAAACAATTCCCACTGGAAAGTAGAATTAAGACTGTTATGAGATTTCTGAGTAGAACTCCATATTAGAAATGCAAAACCTAGAGTTTTAATTCAAAGTACCACCTGTGATGTTTATTTGCATGTATTATCATAGTTTTGATTCTTCATCTCTGCTAGCGCTGGGAATTTGGGGCCAGAGATGAGAGGGGAAGCTCCTTCCTCTCTGAAATATGTCAGTGCCTCTTAAAAAAACGTATGCAGCAAGCAAACTTTAATTTAGTGACGTGTTACTAAGCTCCACCACACCGCAGCCAAACTGCAGAACCTTCCTCTCCTTTGCCCAGAAAGTGGTGATGTGCTGAGCTGAGCCTTGCCCAACAGGGGAAATAAACTGTTGTAAAGTGTGGCACCTGACTTGCCATCCGCAAATTTGTTAAAACACTATCAAGGTCCCTTTGGCACTGGGAATTCCTGAAACCTGATGGCGGCAGCATCCCTAACAACTGAGACTGAATCTTCCACCAGCCAGGTGAGATGGAGGCTGGAGTCTGATTTCAGTTAGTTGTTAAAAAATAAGGAATTGTAGTATATCTACCACACCTGATTTTGTAGCTGCAAATGTTTAACCAAAAACCAAACACGTCCCCGTCCAGTCGATTCTGACTCATAGCAACCCTATAGGACAGAGTAGAACTGCCCCCATAGGGTTTCCAAGAAGCAGCTGGTGGACTTGAACTGCTGACCTTTTGGTTAGCAGCTGAGCTCTTAACCACTGCACCACCAGGTCTCCTGTACATGTGTACTCTACACAAATATAAACCCTGTTGAGAGTTTACAGCCTAAGGTCATAGTACATGGGTCTCTCATAATGATTAGAAAGTGTTGCCATGTTAAACCAGTCAAAGGTGAAGACAGACCCAGAGAGATACTAAAGTGATTGATCCAGCTGCAACCAAAGTGTAAGCTGAGTCTAGGTGAGTGAAATCCGTAACTGTAGATTTCCTAGTTTGTAATTGCTCACTCTCCAGGTTTGAAAAATGCTGTCTTGATATGGTATCTATTATTTGAAGCAATATTCTAGTTCTGCTCATGATATTTATGGGAACCTGGTGGAGAATGGAAATGTAAATGGCCTCCCGATACCTTTGAGAGCCCAGCTTCCTGCCTTCTCTTGCGTTCAATCTCCAGGTTGCTTTTGCCCGGTTGGAGAACAGGAAGCTTAGAGAAGCGATTCATGATTGAAAAGGACATTGGAATCCTGAGATGAAGGTGCTCGGTGAGCCTGAAGTGCTGTTCCTTGAAGGATTACCTCTGTTTGGGCTTTGGCTACCACTCGGTTGTGTTTAAGGGAAAAGCTGGTTTCAGAAATTGATCCCTTTACCCTTTGAGCAAGCCAAAGCTGGCAGAATTGAAAAGGTGTTTGAGCCCACTGCTGGCTGCTTTGTTGCAGAGGCCTGTTATCACCCCTGCATGGGGACAGTCTCTGGGGCCTGGCTGGCCTCGAGCAGTTAATGAAGCCACCTGTAGGGTCACCTTAATCTTTTTGTGCTACACTCCAACACTTGGAGATGGGTGAGAGAGATGAGCTCCACAGAGGGAAAGAAAGGGGCAATTGCCTAGCCCATGCCTGCCAGGCCCCCTCAGTCCTGCCTTTTAGCAGATGGCTTTCAAACCTGTTACAATCAGGCAGTAAGTACTCACACCACGGGTCTCTGATGAGAAGAAAACTCTCTTGAATTGGGTTGGGTGGGGAGAAGGAGGCCAGGGGATGGAGAAATGGACTCTGGGAAGTGCTCATGGTCTGATCACTGCAGGTTGGGGACCTGTCAGAAGTCTTCACAAGCTGAGTTGCCCCAGAAGGTTGCATCTACCTGTCTCTCTTCTGATCTATTGCTACCCTTCTCTTGGCACTAATTTCCTTGACTTTGATAACTTTTCTTCTTATTTTTATTTCTTCTTCCTAATGGTTCTTGGTAGAAGCAGAGATTGTTAGAGCTTGGAAAGACTTAAGATATCATCAACTTTCCCACTTGATAGAAGAGAAAACTGAGACATGTGAGTGACCAGCCAAGCTGAGGACAGAGCCAGGGAGAAGAGTTTGAATGTTCTGGCTCCTTTCTGGGGCTCTTCATAGTAGGTCCCACTGCCTCGTCCTCTTTCTCTCTTTTCCTATCTCTCACGTTCACACAATGGTATGAGGAAGTAGGAAATTGGGGTCTTGTCCTGATTCTGCCACCAATCAGCCATATGGCTTGCTTGAAATTTCTTGGTCCCTAGGCTGCAGTTTGCTCATCTATAAAATGAAGAATTGGATTAAAGTATCTCAGTGGTAGAGATATATTCACTCCACTTCTGGGCACGTGGGGAGACTGCATTTTCCAGCTTCTGCTCTACAGCCAGAGGGGCCTTGGAAGAAAGGCTTTGTAATCTGTTTCTGAAAGGTCACAACCATGAAAACCGTGTGGAGCAGTTCTACTGTGACACATGGGGTTGCCGTGAGTCAGAATCAACTCCACAGCAACTTGTTTGGCTTTATTATTTGAGACCAGGTGACTGAGTTTTGGCCAGTGGAATGGAGTGGAAGTGATGACCACACCCAGGCTTGGTCATCATACACTGCCCAGTCCTCTTCACTCTCTCTTCCTGTTTTGTGGTGACCTTGAAGGACACATATGGAGGCTGGTAGCATTACAACATGGACGAGTGACTGTGTGCAGTATTAGCATTGTTCCCTGCCCCCAACATACCCCTTCTTCCCATCCACATTGAACCATGACATGAGAGCACAAACCCTTTATTAAGCTACTGAGAATTCAGGATTATTTGTTACAGCAGTTAGCTAACCCTGATGAATAAAATTTCTAAGGTCCCTTTCAGCCACAATATGTTAAGCTTCTAATTCTTGTTAGATGATTTTTTTTCTCCTTCATTCAACATTTATCCAGGGCCTGCAGTGTACTAGAAATTGTGCTAAGACATAGTCCTTGAGCCCTGTCAGAAGCCTTCTAGCCCCAAATCGAATTCAAAGACGATTGGGAGAAATGCAGTGTATGAAGCATAGCCTGCCTTTGATTTCTCAGTCATTCTCCCACCACAGTGCTTGTTATGGATTGAATTGTGTCCCCCCAAAATATGTGTCAGACTCCTAACCCCTATACTTGTGGATGTAATCTATTTGGGAATAGCATTTTCTTGTTAAGGTAATGAGGCCGTATCAATGTAGGATGTGTCCTAAACCTAATCACTTATGAATGATATAAAGAGCAGCTTAGACAAAGAGACAAGCAGCACAGACAGGGGAAAGATAGATGCCATGTGAAGATTGACAAGGAACCAAGGAATGCAAAAGCTAGAGAAGCTAAGAGAAGGATCTTCCCTCAGAACCAACGGAGAGCTTCCCCTATAGCTGGTGGTTAAGTGCTCGGCTGCTAATCAAGAGGTTGGCAATTGGAACTCACCAGCTGCTCTACAGGAGAAAGATGTGGCAGTCTGCTTCCATGAATATTTACAGCCTTGAAAACCCTATGCGGCAATTCTACTCTGTCTTACAGGGTTGCTACGATTCAGAATTGACTCGACGGCAAGGGGTTTATTTGTTTGTTTGTTTTTTGGTGGGGGGCAGGGGGCAGCTTCCTAAACTGTGAGAAAATAAATTTCTGTTTTTTTGAAGCCACCCACTTACGGTATTCCTGTTACAGCAGCACTAGGAAGCTAAGACAGTGGTTAACCTCACATAGGAAGCTGGAGGAAAGTAAAATGGCTTCCAATTGCCATTACCCAGCATCATTTTAAGGAGGTCTCAGAGCAATTATTGAGTATCAACAGGCCAACTTACAAAGGGACAGGAGGCAGAGGTCTTTCTAATTATGGGGCTGGTGGGCCTACTTGAAATAATCCAACCCTATCCACTTCAGAAGACTATGTGACCCCATTTAGAAATACCTATATTGGGCTTTTTGTGTTCTTTTGAAAACATCTTTGAATCAGGCCATGGACAATACTACCTATCCTCATTAGAACCGTCAATTCACCACTGGCTGTGGTGTCCACTCCCACTCTTGAATTCTTTAGGTCCATTTTTTTTCTGGGCACTGCAGCTCAGCACATCCATCTGGCCAGTGAAAGAATATAATAGGGCATATTTTCAGCATGACCAATTAGATGTTCAACTCCCATTAACAATAACAGGACTTACGCTCAAGATACTTCCTCAATAAATCCCGGCCTTTCCCCTTATGAGCAACAGATGGATTTTCCACGATGGCTCATTACCTCTGGCTCAGCTCTGCTGCCAGAAATGAAATATAAAGTTATTTATGAATGGAGAAAGATGCATAAATCACTGTGGATTATTTTCTGCCATCCCTTTTCGTTTATTTAGTTAGAGTTTTCTATCTCTTGAGATGAGTAAGTTAGAGAAGATGGTGGTGTCCCCACTGGGAATGGAGATGGATGTCCCTTCAGCTTGGTTACTTTTGCTGATGGCCACAGATCTCTGGGGGGGATGCTCCATTTTCCACAACAGATGGTAATTGGGATATTTCTATAGAGAAAACACCCATTCCTCAAAAGATTCTCTAACCCCTGACAGGCCATCTCTGTAAAATTTGGTCAGTAGGAGACAAGTCAGTGCCATTTAGCTGCACGTGGTACATTTGAGAAAAGAAAACAAATTGCTTCTCTAAAGAATGCCAGTATTTTTCAGCACCTGACATCTCAGCCAGATGGAGATTATTCCTTTGTCAATTGGAGAAGAAGGACAGGAAGATAGGTTATGCCATGCTGGTTGTTATATGGACAAGTGCACGGTAAAAGGGTAAAAATCCAAGCAGCAAAAGAAAGGTGAGCTGGGGAAAAGATATAGAAAATAGAACTGAGTAAAATATTCACAGAATTTGTGAATGTGAGACAGGCTTTGTTGTGTGAGTATCCTATTCAGTATAGTTCTGATTTGGAAAATGCCTTAAATTCTCTGTGCCTCCATTTTCTCATCTCGAACATGAAGATAATGATAGTAGGTATGTCATAGAATTGGTTTGAGGATTAAATGAATTATTAGTTGTAAAGCACTTACAATAGGGCCTACCATGTCGTAAGTGCTACAGCTGATGGTTACTTAAACTCAAGCCAGTAGCGGACGTTCATTACATTGTCTTTGCATGAGGTTCAGTGGGGCTGTGAATTAGAAGAACTTTCTTGCCCTTCAGGCCACAGGAGTGGATACATTATTTGACCCAAGTTCTTGCTTAGGATTTCTTGGATGGATACAAAGGAAGTATGGCCAGTTCCTTTCTTAAGGGTGAGGCTGTAAGTCAAGATGCTTCCAGAGGGCATGCGACCTGCTCTGTGGGAAAAGCTCATTAGCAACACAAGGGATGATTCCAGCAGAGACGAGAGATGGAGAGAGAAAGAGAGAGCCACCTAATCCATGTTCCAGTTTCTGGTTTCATCACTGTTCATACCTATGTCCTTCTGGCAGTTTTCTTACATGAATCAGGAGATCCCTTTTCTGGAGCAGGGGGGAAGGCACAATCAGTTCAAATTGGGTTTCTATTACTCATAACCCAAAGAGCAAAATTTACTGAAAAATACAGCTCCCTGTGCCCTACCTACCCACCTCACCTCCCCATGTTAAAGAGAAACAAAGAGAGAGACAGAGATTGGATCATGGGGTGTGGGTTGGATGGAGTGCCATTTTAAGAAAGACTTCTAAGAGAGAAGTAAGGTTAGGGTTATTTTGTAATCCAAACATGTGATTCACAGACTCTTAGAGTCCTGGAGCTGAGAAGGACCTCACAGATTTCACCTAGATAATATGACTTCAGAATTTGTCTGGATGTTACTAAGGACAGGGAAGCCAATTCTTCTGAGGTGGTCAATAGTTCTAGTGGTGAAGAAAGTTATTCCTTGTATTGAAGTAAAGCTGACTTAGCAAAGTGTTCCCTTACGATTCCTAGTCCTCCCCTCTGGGAAATTATAAGTTTCTTTTCTCCTTTATATGAGAGGATTACAATATTTGAAGACAGTTTTTATTTCCTCCTAAGTCTTTTCTTCCTTGGGACAAACATCCTCACCAGAACATTCCATTGATTATTACTGAGAGGTATACTTTAGGACACTCAGGAGTCAAAAGGATTGGTGGAAAGAATGTTTGCTTTAAGTAGGACCATATACTTTATTAAAATATGGCAAGCCTTATTGGAATCTATTACCTGGAAAAAAAAATGAACATAGTCCTGGAACAGCCTTCCAGCAGACAGAATAGGTGGCTATACAGTTGATTCCAGGCACTGGTGCCCCCTAATTTTGGAGCTACTAAACCAGAAACTAATTGGTAATACGTAAGCCCAATTTCGTTTTTCCCTGGGTCGATTTCCTTTACAATTGTCAATAATTAAGACAGATACCATGCTAAAGATATCATACTGTGGTTGGTGAGTTTTCATTGAAGAAATTTTATGTTGCGGGGTGTCTGTTGAAATTCTATGCACTTTTCAGTGAAAAGAACACATTTTCTGGATGTGAGGAGGAGAAATTAAACACTAGAACATTGGCAACTTCTTCCTACCTCAGGTTTCATGCCTCTGGACCTAGAGGTCTTGATTCTAGCTGGGATTTTATTCCTGTTTAGAAAGCAGAAGTAATGAAACAGCTGTGATTGTTCTTTTTTTTTTGTTTTTTCATAATTACAGCCAGTGGACAGGCAGGCCTCAGGTACAGCTGTGGAAATAAAATGAAGAAAAAAAGGGAAAGAACAATGACCTACAGCAGTTACTGCATTTCAAAGGACTGACGTATTGTCACTATCATATTGGAGGCTCTAGGAAGTACCACTGAACATTCTGAAAGCCTCATAGATTTTCAAATCTTTCTCAAAGGCTGCCTGCCCGCATCAGAAATAGTTAAGGCATAGGTTAACTTTGGCCATTTTCAATTTCAACAGTGAGAGTAACACTGAAGTTCGAAGAACCAGAAAACATTGCACCTGGATCATAATTGGGTTAATGCTTCTGTATTATTTAACTACTACCACAGAAATGCTACTCAAACTACAATTGGATATCATTGGACACCTATTTAAATGGCTAAAACCATAAAAGTTGACAATATCAAGTCCTGGTGAAGATATGGAGCAACTGAAACTCTCATACAATCATGGAGGTAATGTAAAATGGTAGGGTCACTTTGCGGAACAGTTTGGCGGTTTCTTATAGTTTCATATGACCCAGAAAGCCCACTCCTAGGTATTTACCCAAGATAAATGGAATATATATGTCCATATCAAAACTTGTACATGCATGTTTATAGTACCTTTATTCATAATTGCTCCAAACTGGAAACAACCCAATGCCCATTAGCTGTGAAACTGATAAACTGTGCTTCAAACACACAATGGACTACTACTGAGCAATAATAAAGAACGTATCACTGATACATGCAACAACACGGATTCATCGCAAATGCTTGACACTAAGTGAAAATACGGCAAGCACAAAAGACCACATACTATATGATTCTGCTTATATGACAAACTGGAAAAGGGAAATCTATAGAGACAGAACAGATCAGTGGTTGCATGGGGCTGGGAGTGGTGGAGAGAAATGAATGCAAAGAGTCATGCAGGAACTTTTGCGAAGGTTGTGAATATTTTATGTCTTGATTGTGGTGATGATTACACGAGCATCATGTAGGCATTTTTCAGAATTTATAGGACAGTATACCAAAAAATTGTATTTGAATTATATCTTAGTAAACCTGACTTTAGAAAGTGTTGTACAACAATTCACCCAAAAACTTTGTGGTTTAAAATAACATTTATTGTCTAGGAGCTATGGGTTGGCAGTGGGGTGGTGAGCAGTTGACTTGGCTGGGCACAGCTAGGGCAGCTGTACTTCATGCTGAAGGTCTACAGGCTGGCTCTGTCCTGCAAGTCTCTCATCCTCCTTGAACTTTAGGATAGCTACAGTATGTTCATCTCATGCTGATGGTAGAGGCACAACAGAGCAAGTCCAATGACAGGAGAACATTTCAAGCACTTGGTTGCATTTCATCTGCTAACATCCTGTTGGCCAAAGGAAATCACATGACTTAGTCCAAAATCAAGAGGTAGGGAAGTAAACTCTTCTTCTCTGGTGGTGCAGTGGTTAAGCATTCAGCTGCTAACGAAAAGGTCTTCAGTTAGAATTCACCAGCCACTCCTTGGAAACACTATGGAGCAGTTCTACTCTGTCCTATAGGGACGCTATGAGTCGGAATCAACTCAGTGGCAATGGGTTTGGGTTTTTTTTGTCTAGTGGGAAGAACGTGGCAAAAATGGGAGTGAAAAGTTGGAACAATAATCCAGCCTTATAGAAGGCTACTTACTGAATCACAATTTAGTGGTATGTCCCCATGTTTCTTCAAGGATGGTAAGAAGAAACGGTCTTATGAAAATCATTTTTACTTTTTTCTGCATTATCACTGTTGATGAGTTGGTCTTTATTTTATGGAGTGTTCTAACCATGAGGATCCTCATAATAAATTCTTCTTAGAATTTAGACCGGAAATTCATCTTCTATTTTCTGGAAAACAGTACAGTTGCTTTTATTAGACAATTAGAGCTCAATGGTTCATCTTGATTCCTTTTTGTATTGGTAACAAGGAAGCTCAAAGCCAACTGAATCATTCAACTGAGACAATCATGCCATTTTAGGTTCCTTTCATGTTTCTATTCACTCTGCATGATCTTCATATGTGTCTGCCTAATTTTGTATGTGCTTTTATTGGAAGATTCTCAAATATAATTTGAAAATAGGCAGAGATGTACAGGGGGATTCATAAATAACACAAAGAATGGTAGATGGGGTGGCAGAATATCTCCACTCTTTTCATTTCCTTGGAATATACTATGCAACCTTTAAAAATCACTTGGTCTCTCTATGCCTTGGTTTCATAATCGTTCTGTAAGGCTAATTATGTCTATCTCTACTTACTTTTCATCCTAATGTAAAAAACATGTGAAATTACAATGAGCTTTTTTTTTGCACAATGGACTCTTTGGATATAAGCCGTCTTCATTAAGTGAATACACAGGTGTGACTTTGGCCCAAGAGGAAGCCCATATTCTTCTATAAATGGAACAAAAGTCTACCCTTGATTTCTTGCAGTGGCTTTGTCTGCCGAGTGGTTCAGGAGATTTGTAATAAGAAAGAGAAGGCTCCACTTCAGCTCACACACAGTTTCTAACTTGAACGGGAGGATGACAGTTCTTCAGTTACTGGCAGTTGTGAAATGAGCTGGTGGTCTCAGGCTGATTTTAAGTAAAAAGCTCGCCACAGTCCCAGCAAGATCCTGTGGGATTTACTGTGTCAAAGCCAAGGTTGAATGAAGTGCAGGGATAAAGGAGCTTGACTGGCCGCAGAGGGGTGGCTTCTAAGCCCGTGAGTCATTGAAATGGTGTCTATGACAGTCCTTTGGTGAGAAGGTACAGAGGGAACTCTGCAATGAGCATAATTAGTTCTCTGACCTATTCATACTTTCCCTTGGCCCACAGTGCAACGCTGGGCAAATGTCACAACTTCTTTGAGCAATATTTTTCATCATGAAAAATGTTAAGAAAGTGACTTAAATGGACAATTATTTAGAATTTGTAGAGCAATTTGAGCCATGAGACTTGTGGTCTGCATGTGTCCAGAGACTATGTTTGATGTTATCAAAGTTTTGAAAACCGCGTGTTCCCTAGAAGCCATGGGTTAGTGCAAACTTACTTAAAGCTCGAAGTCTTTTATTTTATTGTTGTACTTTAAGTGAAAGTTTACAATTCAAGTTAGTCTCTTATACAGAAATTTATACATACATTGTTATGTGACTCTAATTGCTCTCCTTATACTGTGACAGCATACTCCTCCTTTCCGCCCCTGATTTCCAGTGTCCATTCAACCAGCTCCTGACCCTCTCTGCCTTCTCATCTCACCTCCAGACAGGAGCTTCCCATTTAGTCTCATGTATCTACTTGAGCTAAGAAGCACACTCTTCACGAGTATCATTTTATGTCCCATAGTCCAGTCTAATCTTTGTCTGAAGAGTTGGCCTCGGGAATGGTTTTAGTTCTGGGTTGGCAGAGAGTCCAGGGGTCATGCTTTCTGGGGTTCCTCCAGTCTCAGTCAGATCATTAAGTCTGGTCCTTTTACTAAAATTTGAGTTCTTTACCCCACTTTTCTCCTGCTCCATCAGGGACTCTCTGTTGTGTTCCCTGTCAAGGCGGTCATTGGTGGTAGCCGGGCACCATCTAGTTCTTCTGGTCTCAGGCTGATGAAGTCTCTGGTTTATGTGGCCCTTTCTGTCTCTTGGGCTGATACTTTCCTTGTGACTTTGGTGTTCTTCATACTCCTTTACTCCATCCAGGTGGGTTAGGACCAATTGATGCATCCTAGATGGCCGCTCAGTATTAAAGCTCGAAGGCTTTAGGTAATTTAAATGGTTAACATGCTCGGCTGCTAACTGAAAGGTTGGAGGGTTGAGTCTACTCAGAGGCACCTTGGAAGAAAGGCCTGTCAATCTATTTCTGAAAAACCAGCCACTGAAAACCCTATGGAGCATAGTTTTACTCTGACACAGATGGTTGCCATGAGTTGGGGCCAACTAGATGGCAGTTAACCAAAACAACAATTTAAAGCTCAGTGCAAAATTAAACCTTAGGGCCCTGTTTCTCAAAGTGCACAGTTCTTACTAAGGTAGCATCCTATGATTGATAATTTAATTTCAAACGACTAGAATCCCTTCTTTGAAGAGAATTTATAAAAGCATAAACTTGTGTCAGGATCATCTAGAATGTTTATTAAAAGTGCTAACTGGGGGCTCCATTCCAGACTTTCTGAGTTAGAATTTCAGAGTTGGGTCCCTGGAACTTTAATTTTAAACAGGTTGCTGTTTTAAAACAGGGACGATCCTAAACCATGCTTTGCAAACACAGGTTCTTGCTTCCCCAAGTGTACCCACCCACAGAGTAAACATGGAGCATCACACCACTGTTTTCCTCATTTCAAAAGCTAATTTAACTGGGACCATTAAGAGTCTTCATTTCAAAGTATTAAATAGAAGGCAAAAGTAGCCTGACTTTTTTTGGATAAAATGAGAACTTGCAAAGAAACGTCTTTGCTTGTAGGAGGTTGTTTTCAAGGATGTTTTCTGGTTTCTTCCGTACCCTTCACTGCCCTCGAAGGTATTTGTTTGGAAAGTTTAAGAGACACAGGAAGGATGCTCAGGGAGAAGATGCTGCCAGGGCTACAACATTCCCTGCACGTCTATTTATTTACTCTTCAAGCATTTTTGGAGCACCTACTACGTGGGAGGCTCCTGAAAAATATTAGAAAGGCCCCTAAATGAAAGGAGCCTGGAAAACAATGCCATTATGCTGTGAATGGTACACGTTATGGACCCATTGTAGAAGAAGGAGAAATTCTAGCTGTGGGGAGGAGTAGGGAAGGGTAGGGGATTTGGGTAGCTGTGCTGATGACTAGGAGAGGTTCAGCTGAAGAAATGGCATTTGTGCTGGGCTTTTGAGAGAGAAATTGACTTTGGAGCCCATGTTCTGGACTAAAAAAATGGACGTGAGCAAAGAGGAAACGGAAGGAAAGCAGCACTGATTAGAAAGGTCCAGGAGCCACCCAAGTGTTTCATAGTGATCTTTGGACATTTAAAACTCACTTTAATTGAAGCCTCCTTTTAAAATGCTTCCCCTGACCCTCTCTGTCCTTCAGCTTTGTCATGTTGTCTGTCTTTTCTTTAACATACTTCATCATCACAGGTGCAATATTAGTTAGCTTAATCTGACTAGGCATGCTTATTTATCATCTGAAATACTCTAATCAGGAACGCAGTAGCTGCCAGGTGGCAAAAGTGGTCAATGCTCCATTGCTAATTGAAAGATGGGATGTTTTAGTCCACCCAGATGCGCCTGGGAAGAAAGACCTGGTGATCTACTTCCAAAAACAACCAGCCACTGAGAACCCTATGAAGCTCAGTTCTACTCTGATGCACACTGGCCACCATGAGTTGGAATTGATTTGAGGGCATCTGGTTCGTTAGTTAACCAGGAGAGCACACACTAGGGGTGGATGGTTAGCTTTTAAAGGCTGTATTAAAACAGTCACTTATCAGGGACTGCTGTAACCGACTATCTCTGACTGATAATCTGGAGGCTGGGGATTGTTAATTTGCTTAATGAAGGTTAGAAATTATTTTTCATTGGTGAAAAAAGTGGTGTTCTAGAATAGGATTAGTTAGAAATACCACACAGGTCCCGTTGACCTTGCATGAATCGAGCACACTATACCCTGCCAGGCCTACGAGCATGTCACCATGTTGGGGGAATTCTGTGGCCTGAACAGACCAAGGTTAGCTGCATCCCACTGTTACAATGTTGTTGAGTGATTCTTTCACACAAAGGCACTTGTCAGAGGGCTTAAAAGGAAGGAGAGAGGAGGAGATTTCTGGAGCAGGACCATCTCACATGGATATTATGATTCTTTTAAAAAAAGGGGATGTATATGTGTCTGTTGTAAGTTGCCGTTGAGTCAGCTCCAACTCCTAGCGATGTTACGTATAACGGAATGAAACATTGTTAGAACAAGTACCATCTTCATGTTATACTGTGGTGGCTCGTGTGTTGCTGTAATACTGGTAGCTATGTCAACTGTATTTCAAATACTCGCAGGGTCACCCATGTACACAGGTTTCAGCAGAGCAGCCAGACTCAAACTAGGAAGGAAGGCCTGCCAATCTACTTTGAAAATTAGCCAATGAAAACCTTATGTGGGTATATATATATATATATATATATATATATGTATGTGTGTGTGTGTGTACATATATACCTATTCACACACAATTTTTTACTGAGGAAAAGAAAGCATATCTCACAATTTACAAATAGTAAAATATACAATTTTCTTTATTATAAATTCTATGCAGTCAATTGATTGCCATAGAATGCTTTCATTGATTTTTGCTGAATTCTTGAACTCGTAGTCAGTCTACAGCTGCAGTTCACAAAAGTATTGCTCTGGCCTAAATGCAAGTTGATATTTTCATTTATGTTAACCAGTGAGACAGAAGCAAAGCAACAAGGATGTGTGGGCCTTCACTCGTTTGTAACTAATGTGACTTCTTTGCTGAATTGTATAATAGTTTCAAATACTGGAAGAATATTTCTTCAGTTTTTTCTGCTATTTACAATGTCACATCTATAAACATGACATACTTTTAAGTTTAATCTACATTGTTAACATTTTCCTCACTTTAAGTCTAGGGCAGTGGTCAGCAAACTATGGCCCTTGGTCTAAATCAGGTCTGCTGTCCCTTTGGTCATTAAAGGTTTTTTGGAACACAGCCATGTCCATTCACTTAGGTATTATCTGTTTTGGAGCCCTGGTGGTGCAGTGGTTAAGAGCTAGGGCCGCAAATCAAAAGGTTGGCAGTTCAAATTCACCAGCCTCTCCTTGGAAACCCTATGGGGCAGTTCTGCTCTGTCCTGTAGGGTCGCTATGAGTTGGAATCAACTCGACAGCCGTGGGTTGTGGCTATTTTTGTGGTTTGACATCAGAGGTGAGTAGTTGTGACAGAGACCATGAGGCCCACAAAGTGAAAAATATTTACTTTCTGGCACTTAACAGAAAAAGTATGACAACCCCTGTATCCAAAGAATAGAGAGCACCAAATAAATAGAACAATGGGCTCTGTATCTTCAGTTACAGAAAGCAGGACTTGCACACTGATGAGTAACTGTTTTGGGAAAGAGGTCATAACACCTTAGGAACTGCAGAGAGGGTAAAAACACCTTTGGTTGGTCTATGCACGGATCCTGGAATTCCAGCATATGTGGCACACTATTTAGACTGGCAGAAGATGTCCATTATAATTCCCCTAGATGCTGATTATGAAGAAATTATTAATGGAAAATTTATGGAAGAGGAAACAAGCCAGCTCTGGATAAATGCAAATTATCCCTTTGTCTTTAATTTCATTATATTAACTTTTGAGCTTCATAGTATGCAAAGAACTGGGCAACTTCTGAAACAGAAGCATGAAACAATTGCCAGATAAAATCCTATAAAAAAAAAAAAATCACCTTCTCTCTCCTGGAGCACAAAAGCCTTAGGTTTCAAAAGTAGCCGCAGGTCTATCACATTTTCACAGTTCTTTTTAGATATTAATAGTACTCAGGAGAGAACGACATCTAAAAAAATATTGCAAGAGCAAATGAGAGCACGTGTGAGCCCCAGAAATAATGGGTGTGATAAAAGGATGAATGATATTACAGAAAAAAGGTGACAAAGTACTCAAAATGCAAGTCTTTATTTGCTCCTTTCTTTTCTGGGTAGCCAGCCCAATTATTGCTGGAATCAGGAACAGAAAATTCTTCATGGTGTATTTAATACTATTTAATATTATCAATCCATAGCATATTTAATATTAACACAGCAGTATTTATACTGCTAAAATGATACAGCGCTGAAAGTGCTCACTCGTCTACGCCAAGAAGTTTAGAAGACTTCTATCTGGCCAACTGAACGGAAGAGGTCCGTGTCTATGCCTATTCCCAAGAAAGGTAATCCAACCAAATGTGGAAATTATCAAACAATATCATTAATATCCCATGCAAGTAAAATTTTGCTGAAGATCATTCAAAAGCAGCTGCAGCAGTGTATCGATAGGGGACTTCCAGAAATTTAAGCAGGTTTCAGAATAGGACATGGAACCAGGGATATCATTGCTGATGTCAGATGGATCCTGGCTGAAAGCAGAGAATACTAGAAGGATGTTTACCTGTGTTTTATTGACTATGCAAAGACATTCAACTGTGAGGATCATAACAAATTATGGATAACATTGCGAAGAGACATTCCAGGACACTTAATTGTGCTCATGAGGAACCTGTACATAGATCAAGAGGCAGTCATTCGAACAGAACAAGGGGATACTGAGTGGTTTAATGTCAGGAAAGGTGTGTGTCAGGGTTGTATCCTTTCACTGTACTTATTCAATCTGTATGCTGAACAAATAATCCGAGAAGCTGGAGTATATGAAGAAAAACGGGGCATCAAGATTGGAGGAAGACTCATTAACAACCTGTGTTATGCAGATGACACAACCTTGCGTACTGAAAGTGAAGAGGACTTGAAGCATGAACTGATGAAGATCAAAGACCACAGCTTTCAGTATGAATTACACCTCAACATTAAAGAAAACAAAAATCCTCACAACTGGACCAATAGACAACAATCATGATAAACGGAGAAAAGATTGAGGTTGTCAAGGATTTCATTTACTTGGATCCACAATCAACACCAATGGA
Source organism: Dugong dugon (assembly GCA_030035585.1). Taxonomy (NCBI): domain Eukaryota; kingdom Metazoa; phylum Chordata; class Mammalia; order Sirenia; family Dugongidae; genus Dugong; species Dugong dugon. The sequence continues at coordinate 9,337,534 of CM057480.1, read as the reverse complement.
AGCAGCAGTCAAGAAATCAAAAGATGCATTGCATTGGGCAAATCTGCTGCAAAAGACCTCTTTAAAGTGTTGAAAAGCAAAGATGTCACCTTGAAGACTAAGGTGTGTCTGACCAAAGCCATGATGTTTTCAATCGCCTCATACGCATGAGAAAGCTGGATGATGAACTAGGAAGACTGAAGAAGAATTGATGCCTTTGAATTGTGCTGTTGGCAAAGAATATTGAATATACCATGGACTGCCGAAAGAACAAACAAATCTGTCTTGGAAGAAGTACAACCAGAATGCTCCTTGGAAGCAAGAATGGCAAGACTGTGTCTCACATACTTTGGACATGTTATCAGGAAGGATCAGTCCCTGGAGAAGGACATCATGTTTGATATCCCCTAGAGGGCCAATGAAAAGAGGAAGACCCTCAATGACATGAATTGACACGGTGGCTGCAACAATGGGCTCAAGCATAGCAACAGTTGTGAGGATGGCACAGGACCAGGCAGTGTTTTGCTCAGTTGTACATAGGGTTGCTATGAGTTGGAACTGACTCGACGGCACCTAACAACAATGACCTGTTTGAAGGTGGTACACTAAAATGAGACACTCCTACCAGATCTTTCAGAGTGAGTATTGTAAGTTTTGCTACAGGACAAGTTCTTTTAGGTCAGCATCATCTACTACTATGGGTCTTATAATGTCTCAATTCTTTGATCATTTTGCTCTTTTAGAAGTACTTCTAGAATTTCATTTGTTTTGCATTCCAGGGTGTCACATGACCTTAGCCTTGGCCTGAATTAATAAATAAATAAAAACGTAAACAGTGGCACTGACATGGCATAGCGTATTTTCAATTCAAGGAAGTACATACACAGTGTAGAAAATGTTTGTGTGTTTTTAGATTATCGTTAAACTAAACACATAAAGTTAAAAAGTTCTTATCAGGAACTCCCAGAGCTCTGCGTTTGAAAAGATAGGCCAGGCAATATTTTTTTCAAATGATTATGACTTTAAAATCCAGATAGTTGTGGCACATCCAGTGGAAACGCACATTGGGAAATACCAGACTCATGGAAGAATTCAATTCTCTTCATCATGATCCTTCCCTGTGACAGAATCGTGGACTGGAGAAACAGCTTCGCCTAGAGCTTGCTCTCTCAAGGTATTGGGGAAAATCCAGCTCAGTCTCAAATTGAACCATCACCTTTACATAGCCCTAAGCGTTATTAAGCTTTAAAAATAAGAAGTAGATCACTGAACTCTCTGGGTCCTGAGAGACCCAAAAGCTAAAGCACCAACTTGTTGTAAAGGAGCAGCTCTTTTGGTGTCTGACATGATGGGTTAATTGGCCGTTCAGGACGCTCTCAGGAGAGAGCCTGTTCTTAAGAAACTTGGAGACCAATTTTGTGGTCTTGGTAAGTGTGGATAAGTCAAGTCCCTTTCAGACTCTTCTGGGCTTTATCGTAATTATATCCTTATACTTACAGAACATCTTTTCTCAAGAGGCCTTCAGGATTTTTTATCAATATTAGAAAAAGAAAGAGCAAGAAAGGAAAGAATTTAAAATGAGCTTCTGTAAAAATAATACATGGCCATTATAAAGCATTGTAGCAAAATATCCAAGTATGAAAAAGAGAAAAAAATTTTTTTTAAAGTCATCCAACTGCCTACCTCCCAGAAATAATGACTTTAGCTTTAGATGAATGTTATTCCATGCATCTCTCCAACCACTTGAATTGCTAGCTCGATATGTAGAGAAGGAGGTGGACAGATTCCAGTCTATGAAAATGGGATCATAGTATATCATCTACTGCTTAATTAAATAATTTGAACTTTTAGTGGTGTGACATCTTCACATTTTTTTCTAAAACCAATGCATAAAATTACTGTTTTTCTTAAATATTCTTAAATTGCCTAGGTGTTAGTTTGCTACTGCTGCTGTAACAAAATTACCACAAGTGGGTGGTTTTAAAGAACAGACATTTATTTTCTTGCAGTTTTGGAGGCTAAAAGTCCAAATTCAGGATGTTGGCTCTAGGGGAAGGTCCTTCTTTGTCTCTTTCAGCTTCTAGTAGTTGCCAGTAGTCCTTGGCCTTCCTGGGCTTGTGGATGCATCTGCCTTGTCATCACATGGCATCTGTCTTCCCCCTGTGTCTGTCTGTCTGTGTTCGTATCCTCTTATAAGACATAACTCTGAAGGGATTAGGTTTAGGACCCACCCTACTCTGGTATGACCTCATTAACATAACAAAAGAAAAATTATATTTCTAAGCAGGGTTACATTCACAGGTACAGGAGTTAGGACCTCAATGAATCTTTTTTGAGGGGGCACAATTCAATCTCTAACAACCCATATAGATTATACTTGTTTTCATGTATAAATGCTGTTCACTAATTCTTATGGAAATTACGTTTCACACCCTCTAAACTAGACTAAAGGAGCCCTGGTGGCCCAGTGGTTTAAGTACTTGGCTGCTAACCCAAAAGTTGGCAGTTTGAACTCACCAGTTGCTCCATGGGAGAAAAATGTAGCGGTCTGCTTCTGTAAAGATTACAACCTTGGAAACTATGGGCAGTTCTACTCTGTCCACTAAGGTTGCTATGAGTCAGAAATGACTCAACCGCAATGGGTTTTAATGTAGTATAATAAAAGTTAAATGCAATAAAACGCATTTACAACTTAGGATGTACTAACCCAAAGATGTATTATTTTCTAAGAGATTTCTTCAACTTTATGAAAATAATTAAAAGTTTGGAGTAATTTTGGTATTTTCAAAATGCATATGTGCTTCAGTTTCAGATTCCTTGCTACAAAAGATGAAAATTAGACTCCTGTAATTCCTAATTTCGCTTCCCAGCATTTGATTTTTGTTACGTGCATGTTTGTGTGTGTGTGTGTAAGAATTGCATTTATGCTCCGGGAGTCCTAATCCCCACTGTTTCTTAGTTCCATTTCTCTATATTTGTAATGCTCATCAACACGTTTTTGTTTTGTTGTTGTTTTTACTTTGTCTTCTGCATTTCCAAGTTGATTTTTAAAAAGTCTCTTATTTATTGGGAACCCAAGTATTTTTATTCCATAAACAATTCATGAGTACTGACTGATTATAGTTCTTACATGTTTAAGAATGTTTGTGACTTTTATTGCTGGAATGACAACTTGATTGGGCATAATAATCACGGGTCACATTTTCTTTCTCATAAAATTGTATTGACTTTGCTTCTGTATTCTATCTTTGGATGTCAGTATGTAGAAGTTTAAATCCAGTTTAATATCTTCCCCATAGAGATGTCTTATTTTTTGCTATTTGAATGTGTGGAGAATTTTTTTTTTTTTCCTTAAGTTTAAAAGCTTTTCAAGAATATGTCTGAGTGTCAGTCACTTTGAATCTAATTTTTTCTTCTAAAACAAATTGGGTCCTTTCAACTTGTAGATCAAGTGCTCCTCACTATTCAGACCATTTCTTTGAATGCCTTTCTGTTTCATTCATTATGTTCCTTACTTCAGCAACTACTTTGAGGGATAGCAATTTTCCTTATATTGGATCAATTTCTCCATCTTATATAGTATTTTCTTTCCAGAATTGCTTTAATTCTCTGTCCCCCTTCTTGTGTGTGTGTGTGTGTGTGTGTGTGTGTGTGATTATATCCAGACTTTTCTTATGTCAGTGATTTTGTTGCCAGTCATGTTTATTGTGTTCCCTACTGTGTTTAATTAATTCATTATGTCGAAAATGGAGTTCTTTTTCTTCTCAATTTATTGCCTCAATTCTGAAATCTCTTTTTATCTCATTCCATTGTTTTTTCACCTAGGTCTTTGTTAAATTCATGTTTGTATTAAGTTATTTTAAAGCATAAATGATTCATGGAGCTTTTACTTCTGTTATTTGGATTGCTTTTTCTTCTGGAATAGATTTTTTCATCCATTTATTCTTTATTCCTTTCCTTCCAATTTTGCTATATATTTGTAAAGCTACTATAAGGTTACTTTTTGTCTTGATATTGATTGAGGTAGACCCTTCTCTCTAGCTATTTTACTTACTTTATATTATATAGTGTGCATGGATTATCTTTGATCTCTTTTACTTCCACTTTATTCAAGACATGCTTGTCTTTCCTGCTAATCTACAGTTTGAAGGTTGGATTTTAGCTTTGATTCATTTCCTGTAGTCTGAAGATATGGGGCAGGAAGGTCAGATCAGCTAGAATAGGTCTCCTTTTATGAAAAGTTATTCATTCTCTACCTAATAGTAGTTGTGGTGGTAGAAGTAAAAGGTTTTTTATTTCCATGAATGATCGTTTTAGATTATTCCACCAATTGAGCATGGAGTTCCAGAGACTATACTTAAAACAGAGTCTACTCTGATTATTTGTTTTCTTATTGTCTCTATTAGCTAGTGCTGCTGTAACAGAAATACCACAAGTGAGTGGCTTTAAGGAACAGAAATTTGTTTTCTCATAGTTCTGGAGGCTAAATGTTCAAATCAGGGTCTAAGCCATGTCAACTCCTTCTACAGCCTCTCTCCTAGTTTCAGGTTTCTGCAGGCAATCCTTGGTGTTCCTTTGCTTGTAGACACGTCCTCACACCCTGTCTGCCTTCTCCCTCTGTGTGTCTGTGTCTGTTCTACTCTTTTTATAATCCAGAGGTAAGTAGGTTTAGGACCCACCCTACCCTGCTATGATCTCATTAACAAAACAAAAGAAAAATTCTGTTTTCAAAGAGGTTCACATCCACAGATATAGGGGCCAGGTCTTCAGTACATATTTCGGGGGGACACAGTTCAATCCATAACACTAATTTCATTGCATCTTTATATGGTAGACATTTCCATTTCCTCTGCCATCCCTCACATCATAATAGGGAAAACATATGGATACTGCTTCACATCCTCCTCTCTTTGGATGTGGGAGCATTAGTGAGACTTTTCAGATTTGCCTGGCCTACTAGTACTGCTTTGGCTGCAGTTAGGGGCAATGCTGAATCATTTCAGAATCTTCTGTTTCTTCCCGCCAAAATCCCTTGATATTTATGATACTGGCCTGGGCCCCTTTATTGCTCTGTTTTTGCCTTTTTTTTTCTTTTCTTTCTGGAAAAGTTATTTTTATTTTTTACTGATTTCATTAAATAATTTAGGGGTGGAGGGTGGGAGTCTCTGATCTGGCCTCAATCTGACATAATTTTCTGCAAGTCCTCAGAAACTAATTTAATTCCTCCAGTGCTGATGAGTAAGGTCTTGTTGTTTTCATCACACTTCCAAAGGTTCTGGGCATTACCAGCTAATAATAAAACTTATTTTAACAACAACAACAACAACAACAACAACAACAAAAAACCATCCGTTTGTACGCAGCTGAGAACTAACTATATAAACAAATTCTTTATTGACATTTGTTGTTATAACACCTAACACAGAATTTGGTATCTCCAAGACAATTCTGTTCATTTTTATGGTAATGAAAATGCTGGCGATCTAAGTATAGAGTACCAAAGGGCTCTAGGGGCATTGTCTGTGGGGATTGTCCTTTCTGCAAAAAGGAAGGTCATGTACACGATTGCAGTATCTTGCTCAAGGTCAAACAGCTATAGAAGCAGCTTAGAGCTCTTGATAGCACCAGGACTGTGTCTTTTAAATGTTCCTTAGGCAAGAAATATTAAGCAACAATCACCACACTTACCACCCCACCGTGCAAAACCTGAGGTGGGGCACCCTGCTGTGAGGCATTGTATAAACCACCACTGACCCAGGCTGTAAACTTCCAGTCTTGACTAATCAATCCCCCCACCCCCCAGTGGATGATCAAACACCAGTGTGTACAGAGATGCTGGGATTTCCCCCTCTTCTGTTGGTTAATGTATTCCCTTCTTCCACTGCGGAATTATACTAGCTTAGAAGCTGCCAAGTTTGTGTCTCTTAAAAATTCAGCACATACTTTCCGCCGTAAAAGCAGAAGTCCAACTGATTTCCTACCCTAGTGAATTTTAAGATTTGATTAAAAATATCAAAAGAAATAGCTCTAAATGTTTAGCTTTATTGCATGGGGACAGAGGAAGGCCAGGGGGACTATCAAGAGCCCTCCAAGGTGGGAGGAAGATACAGGAGTCTCTTCCCTTATTCATTCTGAACCTGGAATACCCAGCATAATAAAACCCATACCTCTCAACCCTCTCTTCAAAGTCAGGACACCAAACCAACTACTTATGGGAATGCTGCACTCCTCAAGAATCACGATACATCTTCTTCAGTCACATGCACTGTTTTATTAATGAGAATTTAGATACTCATGGACAAGTACCGTTTGTAGTTCTCGGGACACTATAGGCACTTAAAACAATGAATACTTTATGTTATGGATTGAACAGTGTCCCTCTGAAAGATACGTTGAAGTCCTAACACCCAGTACCTGAAAATGTGACCTTGTTTGAAAATAATCTTTGAAGATGTTATCAGTTAAATTAATATGAGGTCATATTGGAGTAGGGTGGGTCCTAATCTAATCTGAGACACAAGAAAGACGGAGGGAAAATGTGAGGATGGAATTATGCTGCAGCCTCAAACTGAGAAATATCTGGAGCTATCAGAAGCCAGGAGAGACAGGAAAGGATCTTCTAGAGCCTTCGGAGAGAACATGGCCCGGCTACACCCTGAATTCAGACTACGAGCCTTCAGAACTCTGAAACAACACATTTCTGTTCTTATAAACCACCCAATTTGCAGTTGTTCGTAATAGCAACCGAAGGAAACCAATACACTGTGGTAGACATAATAATGCTGTTGTTATTGTTAGGTGCCATCAAGTCGCTTCTGATTCATAGCGACCCTGTGTACAACAGAATGAAACGTTACCTGGTCCTACACCATCCTGACAATCATTGTTAAGTTTGAGCTCATTGTTGCAGTCACGGTGTCAATCCATCTCGTCAAGGATCTTCCTCTTTTTGCACTGACCCTCTACCTTATGAAGCATGATGTCCTTCTCTAGGGACTGGTCCCTCCTGATAATATGTCCAAAGTATGTGAGATGAATTCTCACCATCCTCCCTTCCAAGGAGCATTCTGGCTGTACTTCTTCCAAGACAAATCTGTTCTTTCTTCTGATGTCCATGGTATATTCAGTATTCTTTTCCAACGCCATAATTCAAAGACATCAATTCTTCTTCAGTCTTCCTTATTCATTGTCCAGCTTTCCCATGCATATGAGGTGCTGGAAAATATCATGGCTTGGGTCAGGCACACCTTAGTCCTTAAAGTGACATCTTTGCTTTTTAACACTTTAAAGAAGTCTTCTGCAGCAGATTTTGCTCAATGCAATAAGTCATTTGATTTCTTGACTGCTGCTTCCGTGGGTGTTGATTGTGGATCCAAGTAAAATGAAATCCTTGACAACTTCAATCTTTTCTCCATTTATCATGATGTTGCTTATTGGTCCAGCTGTAAGGATGTTTTGTTTTCTTTATGTTGAGGTGTAATCCATACTGAAGGTTGTAGTCTTTAATCTTCATCAGTAAGTGCTTCAAGTCCTCTTTGCTCTCAGCAAGCAAGGTTGTGACAACCAAAAAACCAAACCTATTGCCATCGAGTCGATTCCAACTCATAGCAACCCTATAGGACATAGTAGAACTGCCCCATAGTGTTCTCGAGGAGCAACTGGTGTATTCAAACTGCCGACCTTCGGGTTAGCAGCTGTAACTCTTAACCACTACACCACCAGTGTGACAGCAAGCAAGGCATAATAATGGTCCCCCCAAAATGACCACCCCCTAACCCCCAGAAACTGTGAATATGTTACCTTTCGTGACAAAAGGGACTTTGCTGATGTGACTAAATTAAGGCTCTTGAGATAAGGAGAGTATCCTGGATTATCTGGGTGGGCCTTAAATGTAATCACAATGGTCCTTATAAAGGAAGAGTGAAACAGGAGAATCAGCATCAGCGATGGAGATGTGATAACAGAAGCAGAAGTCAAAGAGAGATTTTAAGATGTAATGCTGCTGTCTTTGAAAACAGAGAGGAGACCACAAGCCAAGGAATGTGTACAGCCTCTAGAATTCAGAACAGGCAAGGAAATGGATTCTCCCTTAGAATCTCCAGAAGGATCACAGCCTTGCCAACTCATTTTAGAATTCCGACCTCCTGAACTGTGAGATAATAAATTTTTGTTGTTTTACTTCATTAAATTTATGATAACTTGTTATATCAGCAATAGGGAAGTAATACAACTACAGTAGTCCATAATTAAGTAATTGGCATGCTGATTTCAGAGTAACAGGCATGACTACTGCAGGAACTTAGAAGTAAATAATAGTTCCGGTGTCATACAATAAAATCCAGGTTCCTTAGAAGTTACAGGAAGAGACTTTCACTTATTTATTTTTTATTGTGCTTTAGGTGAAAGTTTACAGCTCAAGTTAATTTCTCATACAAAAATTTATACACATACTGTTATGTGACACTAGTTGCAATCCCTATAATGTGAGAGCACACTACCCCTTTCCACCCCTGGTTTACTTTGTCCATCCAAACAGCTCCTGTCCCTTCCTGCCTTCTCATCCTGTCTCTGGACAGAAGCCGCCCAGATGGTCTCACATACCTGTTTTAACTAAGAAGCACACTCTTCATGAGTATTATTTTATGTTTTATAGTCCAATCACATTTTTATCTGAAGAGTGGGCTTCAGGAATTGTTTTAGTTCTGGGTTAACAGAGCGTCCAGCGGCCATGGCTTGGGGGGTTCCTCCAGTCTCAGTGAGACTATAAAGTCTGGTCTTTTTATGTGAATTTGAGTTCTGCTCCATAGTTTTCTCCTGCTCCATCAGGGACCCTCTGTTGTGTTCCCTCTCAGGGAAGTCATTGGTGGTCGCCAGTCACCATCTAGCTATGGTCTCATTTATTTTTAATTAGAGAAGAAGCATTTCTAAAGGGATATGAGCCTCTTTTTCTTCAGGCACTTCCACTGTGATTCAGGGACTGGTAGAAGACAACTTCGGGGATATAGGAATAAATAACCATTTATTTTGGGAGCTTGCTGAAGCCATCATGGATTGCCTCTTTATGTGATTTGATATTGACTGTTGTCTCCGAGCCATCAATAAGTTGTTATATTTATTTATTTTATGTTTGCTTACTGTGTCCTAGCTTCTTGTTTTGTTTTGATATGCCCAAATAGGCTGCTCGTATGAGCTAGTTTGATTATTGGCACCTCTGAAGTGCTAATGTCCTGTTACCAGGTGGTTAGATCTGTTACTAGGCACTTGAGCTCAGGAGTCCACCCTCTCCTCCTGTATGGATTCAGCTCAGGTGCCCAGGTAGACAGCCACCAAGTGTGTGGTGTAGGCTCTCACAGTCCTAGGCAGGCATCTGGCTGCAGCAGGGGGACACACTCTGAGAAAGGCAAGGGGCTGACAGCCACCCCCGAGTGTCCAGGAGGAAGGTATGTCCCTGTTCCCTAGAGTGCATAGGTGGGTGGGTTTTGCAGCCGGACTATGAGCAGCTAATGCTGCTGGCTATAAGGACTGGGGGGCGTATCTTATTCACGGGCCCCTATCACAGGTGGCTAGGTGGCGTGGGTGGAGCCACCAGTCCTCAGGCGGCTGATGTGGGTAGGTGGAGACCCTGCTTAATGGGCAGAGCAGTGTCAAGTCAAGAACCTGCCACTTCACAGACGAAACAGTTGAAGTTAGAGTTCTGGTATATACCCTGTTGTATTGTGGTAATGAGGGCCTACACTATCGAGATGGACCCACACAAGTCTATGCAGGGAAAAGGCACTCAAAGTCCGTGGACCCCTTATGCCTGTGCCTAGGCAAAGGAGCTGTGCCTACCCTGGGTTCCTGGCTTAGAGGAGCCGGTCATTTATTTTTTCCCTTTTGTTAATTTGTTCACTCTCCAAGGCAGGGAGAATGGCGTGTGACGGACCCTACTTCCGGCCCAGGGAACTCAGCAATTGCTGAAGCCAGTCAGGGACCCAGTGCAGAGCAGGGAGCCAGGAGGTAAATGGGAGAGAGGTTTTTCCCTAAGGGAGATGTTTTTGATCCGCACGATAGGCCGTACATCTATTGAGGGCTGCTTCTCACTGGTTCTGGGTGGCAGTGTAGACTCTCTGGTGCTGGGTCTCTCCCAGTGTGGAAAACACGCATCCTGAACACCGCTGCTTGCCTGCCTCACCACTCACCCCCCAAGCTGATCAGGCCTGAAAGGCTCAGGCTCTCGCCGGGTCAGGTCTGGCAACTCCTTGCTGCTTCCAAACCGTCTTTCCCTCCCCCTGCCACTCAGTCCGGTTCCTCAACTCTGCCTTTGATGTTCAGGGTTCCCAGATTGCCATATATAATAGAATCACTTGTTTTTTGGGGTCTTTGTTGTAAGAGGGTCTACCGGAAGCGTCTGACTACTCCACCATCTTGGCCCCACCTCCAAAATAACCATTTCTTGATGGAGTGTATTGAATGGATATGTTCCATCTTAAACCACCATTGTTTCCATTTCTGCTTGAGCAAGTGCTCCCTGAGCTTTTAAAGCTTTTGACTGAAGCATAACCCCAACAGAATGCTTTTGCTTATGCTGTTTTCCCCACTTCAAGAAGAAGACTGTCTGTTTTTAAGTACAATGTTAATTTCCATAACTTAGAGATAGCATGATTTTGTCATGTTGTGGGGAAAGAAAGGGTCTTTGTTTCCTCAAAGAGATCTTAAATAGCCTTAGTGAAGAATCCTAGGGAATTCCTATACATTCATCTTCCTTCTCTCTAAAAAGAGCAGCATGATTACCAGCCACTGCTTGGGTGCTGCTGATGCTGATGCCAGCCTTCTCCATCCAGTCAAGCCTTCAAGGCTCTGCCTGTCTGTTGTTGTTAGCTGCCATTGAATGGACCCCCGACTCATGGCGACCCCCTCATGCACAATGGAACAAAGCACTGCCCTGTCCTGCCCCGTGATTGGTTGCACAATGGATGTTGCGATCCATAGGATTTTCATTGCCTGATTTTTGGAAGCAGATAGCCACACCTTTCATCTAATCTATCATAGTCTTAAAGCTCTGCTAAAAACTGTCCAGCATCATAGTAACACACAAATTTCCACTGACAGGCAGGTAGTGGCTGAGCAAGAGTTACATTGGCCAGGAATCTAACCTGGCTCTCCTGCATGGAAGGCTAGAATTGTGCCACCGAACCATGACTGCTGCTATGGCCTGTCTAGAAGGCCCATAATACTGCTCTCATTGTGTTGTTTCCATCATCAGACATTTCCAGTGGCTCCTTCTTCCATCCTGCATCGCATTCCTCTGACTGGCCTAGAGGATTCTACATAAAGGGCTCTGTTTTGGCAACCTAATTACCTTACAGACAGTTCCCTACTTATGGGGTTAGGGTTCAGCCAATTGACAACTCAGATTGCATTTCATCATAGAAACAATATTTTTCAAGGTGCAATATTTTACAAGATGCCAGAGTCAGCCTGCAAGAAGTCAGTTAACCTAAAATTATTAATAGCATTCATACATTGTAAAGAAATCTCTACAAGAGTTTTCACTGGGGTTGCTAAGTGGAGTTTTGGCTCACTCGGATTGCCTCTGGGTTGAGGGCAGGGGACTGGGGCTAAGATGGGAAGCAACGCTGATACAATTCGAAATCTACTAAAAAAGAAATTGCTAAGAATACACACTCTACCACCACTACCATCTAGGTTCTGAGAATGCTCCTGGTAGCTGTGATTCAGAACTCGGTTCAACTTTAGTTTAGGTGGGGTTAAAGCAAGGGCCTTTCCTAGGCAAAGGTAATTTATTATCACACCAAAATACATAAGTAAAAATACTTTCCTATAACTTTATGGAGCATAGAAGAAGGTGTCACTTGAATCTAGTCATCTTTTATATGATTAAGGAATAAAGAGCTGTGGATTTTAACTCCTGGCCACCTTCTGTCAGGGAATATGTCTGGTTGGGCTTTCACGGAGGAGTTAAGTAGCTAGGAACAAGTGATGCTTCTCTACTAGAAACTTCTGCTGCCATGAAGGCCCTCTCTCCAGGTTCCATCTTTCCTTTCCCTTAGTTTATGATTTTTTTTCTCGTTCTTTTAGGTCACAGAGCATTTTATTTTAGAGCTCAGATAGACCATTTTTTGTATGTGTATAAATCCTATATATTCTTCAAAGCCTGTCTCAGGCCTCCCCAAAACATTTCCTCTCCTCTAGGTGTGGTGGACGGCTGTTGTTCTATAAACCCACCACTCCTCTCTTTTTATGGGAACAGCACTCTTCTCCTTTTGGAGGACTGTCTCATATCCCCAACTTGCAGCCTCCTACCACTCTGTTATCAGTGGGAACTAATAAGGTGCCATCTCTACAAACACGTTGAGTGACACCTGATTCAGCTGGAAATGTATAGTACTCCCACCCACTCCTGCTTACAATCGATTGGCCAGTCTCTTCCCTAAGGATTGTGCACTGCAGCTCCTGGAATGAGCCTTTCCTTTCTGGTCACAAAATGTGTGGATGAGGCCCTGCAAGATACCGGAGAGTAGCTGGAGAAACTCAATCTACAGTAGAAGAGAATAAAACTCACAAGCAGAGAGAAGAGATAAGCTAGATAATAAGATACAGTGCAGTTCCTGAGGCCAATTTTACTCCTACTCCTCTTGTAGTTGAACTAAAGAAACTTTTTTGCTTAAAGTAGTTACAGTTGGGTATTTGTCACTTACAAACGAGTGCTGGCATCCACCAGCTCCTTTCCACAGACATTCTAGGTTTTATATAGCCTACACCATCAGCTAGCACTTCTTTCTGTACCACCCCATTGCGACTAATGTCTCCTTTTGCTTAGGCTTTGTTCCCTAATTGAATTGTGTGACTTAAAGGCAGGTTTGGGTTTAGCAAAATGCTTATTATCATCGTGAGAGGAAGCTCAGGAAATACTAGGCGGTTGATTAATGGAAGAACTTCATGAACATATGTGTGTTACAAGTTAATCAGATACTGTCAGCTCAGTTGGGTGCATGTAAAAAGAACGCAAGAGTGTTCTAGAATCAAGTTTTGTCTCTTCTTACGTCTTTATGACATTGTTTGCATTACCTCATTTTTCTAAACTCCAGTTTCCTCTTTATATATAGGGATAACAGTGTGTTGGTGATGATACTTTAGGTTGCAAGACAGAGAAATCGGATTTAATTTGGATTAAGCAGAAAGGACATTTTAGTCTCATCTAATGTATAGAGTACAAGAGTGGGCTTTCAACTATACTTGGATATAGGTAAGCAAAAATGTCTATTTCTCCATATTTTGACTCTGATTTTTCCCCTGTGATGGCCTAATTCTTAGGTAGAGGACCCCTAACTGGCAGCAGTATAGCCACTGGAAACTCCAGGCTTCCATTCAATCTTTTATACAACCCAAGTGGAAATAAATTTCTTGTCAACTGTTAGTTCTGATATAAGTCTCCTTAGACCAGCTTGATCCACGTATGCCTCCTGGTCTAATCACTGTGGCTGGAAGAAAGTGGATTGCTCTGATTGATCAAACCAATGAAGGGGGTCATTTCCCACTGGAACCACACAGATTGGGAATAGGATACTGTGGGAGGTTGAATAATGGCCACGCAACGTGCTCACATCCTAATCCCTGGAGCCTAGAAATGTTACTTTATGTGGCAAAAGGGACTTAGCAGATGTGAGTCAGTTAAGGATCTTGACACGGAGAGATTATTCTGGACACAGTATAATCACAGAGGGCCTAATAACAGAGAGGCAGGAGATCAGAGAGGAGAAGAGGGTGTGATGACAGAAACAGAGATTGGAGTGCTGCACTTTGAAGGTAGAGGAAGGGGCCACAAGCCAAGGAATACGAGTGGCCTCTAGATGTTCTAAAAAGCAAGAAAACTGATTCTCTTCTCAGAGCCTGCAGAAGGAACCAGCCCTGCCGACACCTTGACTTTAGCCCAGTGAAGCTGATTTCAGACTTGTGACCTCCAGAGATGTAAGAGAATGCATTTTTCTTGTTTTAAGCCACTCAGTTTATGACAGTTTGTTTCAGAAGCCATAGGAAACTAATACAGATTTAGATGGTTCTCCCAAAGAAAACTATGGCTGACAAAACCAACAGGTGTCACCTACCATAAAGTCTAGTCTTACTTTCTAACATGTGACTACAAAGATCAGATATATATAGAAGTATTTTGTGTTAAAAAATGTCTGAGTTTAATAATTATTATTAAAATGAGCAATCAGAAATGATATTGTTGTCTAAACCATCTTTTTAGTACTATTTTCTGATTCAAATACTGGGCTTACACCATTGTAGCAAAAATTATTTGGAGATAGAGAACTTAATATAATCAGGATTTTAACTTCTCTTTATAACCTAGGTTGATAACATTTTGAATTTAAAAATGCTCGTTTAATATCAGATGCTCAGTAGCCTTAGCCAGCAACACATCCATGGGGGTCTGGCTAATCCCATTTTAGGGAGTGAGTAGCTGAAGAGGCATGAAATGAAGCTAATTAGATAATGGCACACAAACAACCAGAGCTAGGGCAGGACGTGAATTAGGAGTTCCCTGCTTTCTAGACCACAGTGTTGAAGAGTCCCAGAACTTACTCCATCTCAGGGCAATAAGAAGGGCACCATAGCAAAATCAAGTTGATGCAGGGAAGGGAACCTCCTCTTTAGAAAAACCTATCAGATCTGTGGGTTTTCTTTCACATTCAACTGATAGAGCAGCCTTTGAGTTTGATACAGAAATTGTGACCTTAAAATTTCTGGAGGAGAAACTTGAACTCAGCAACAACTTCTGTCTCTGCTCTCTCATGCCATTGAGTCTTTGATGACTGCCTAGTAATAATAATCATAGCAATATTATTTAAAATAATTGCAATGAGTTTTAGAATCACTGCTTCTGGAATCTTCTTCTCCTTGACTTACTTGGTATTCCCCAGTGCAGCACACGCGTGGGTCTTGTTAGTTATTAAGCATGATAGTGGTGTCTGAGTCATGCTTTGCCATCGGGGAAGTGTTACAAAGGGTGAGTCCTTCTGCTTGCTTCATTATCACACAAACTTCTGTTTCTTTTGGGAATTTATGAATTTCAGGGATTTCTGGAGAAATTAATCCGGCATTGCTAGTACTGTGCAAGATGCAGTGGGAGAATAGGGAGGGACTTAGGGAGCGGCATTGAGGAGAAAGTGGAATTAGCCCCTTAGGATAGATAGTCTTGTCCCCTTTGAACTTCAGATAGCCTAAGCACAAATGTGAAACAACTTATTTATTATTCTCAAAGAAAGCCCCTGTTCCTTTCTTCCTCTGAAATGCCACCGTTCCTGCCACTGCGATCCATTTACCTCCATAACCTTCGTGAAACGTTCCATTTCTTAGGCTGACAATTTCTGAAATGCCAAATGTTAAAAAATTTCCCCATCTTACTTGCCTCTGGGAGCCAGAATTCAGCCAGTTCTCAGAGATTTCCACCTGGATGGAGAACTGGCATGAATTAGCATATACCTTGGTGGAAAATATATCCTTCTGTTGACTTGCACTTGAAAAATTCTTACAAGTATCTGTGATAATTAAAGTGCTTCTTTTGAACATTTAAACACTAGAAAATCTTTGCTAGTGCTGCACTAAAGGTTGTGAGGCTTTCCCAGGCCATTTCTTATCAAATCCATCTTAGTTCTACTTGATTATAATGGCCATACAAATGCAAAATGATATTAATAGCACCATTGAAAGTAATCCCCGTTACTGAGCATGCATCTGACTTCTTAACCTTGCCCATGACAATAGGTATCTGTGTCATTGTCAGTAACTGTGTCTTATCACACAGAGAACAACCACCATTCATGTTTATCTCTGTCATCTATTTGTTATGCATTTCAATTCCTCCATTAGCGCTTTTTGTCAGATTAATTATATAGATCTCTTTTCAGTTTTGCTCCAGATACAGGATTGATTTCTGAGTCCACAGATAATTCTGTCTTCCTAATTGTACCCTTCCTTCTTGGAGACATTGGCCAGACAACTCCTAAGACTGGCTGGAAGCGACTGGTGCCAGTATGAGGAGATAGAAACTCTGCCAAACTTTCCTTGTCTTGGTAACAGTCATTTGTCCACATACCTAGGTGGACCCAGAGTAAGAGGCTAGCTTTTCTCCAAAGCAGTTGTTCTTATCCCAGGTGGAATACTAGAATCACCTTGGAAGCTAAAAACCAACCAACAAACAACAATAAGAACATTTGAAACCAAGCCTAAGTGGCACCCCAAATCGGTTAAGTCAGAATCTTGGGGTTGAGTCCACAGCTGAAAACCACTTCTTTAGATTTTTAAACAATCACAAAGCACGAGCACTCACTGCGTTTTCAAATGCTTGGTTACTTATTGTAACTAACAGGTAGAGAGAATCTGCAAAATCCCCACCTGACACATTTAAGCAGTGGCGCTCAACCAAGGCCGATTATGTCGTCACCGCTGGGGGAGAGGATGCTGTTGGATCCAGTGGGTAGAAGCCAGAGATGCCAAACGTTCTACAATGCACAGTATAGCCTCCTGCAACAAGGAATTATCCAGCCCAAAATGTTAATAGTGATGAAGATGAGAAACCCTACCCTAAAGGAAGGTGATTTTTTTCCTTTTGTAAGGACCCTGTTTATAAGGTCGGCTGAACTGAAAGGCAAAGCTCCTAAAAAGTCAAAGGAGGCTCAGCACATTTCTCTCTAGGGTGCTTGTTAAGAAACCATGTTGCTTCCTTTAAACCCTATTCATATTCTCCTTCACTCTAAGAGAGCATGCTCAAAGTGATTGTGGGGATGTTCCAGATTTCTGTAAATCTGCTCTTCAGTTGGTTGACAGGAAACCAGTTCCTTCTCCAAACATGAGTACAAAGATACTGCAACACTATTTGAGGGTTTTCACACTTGCAGTAGATTCTAGAATTTAAAATGTACATCTCCCAGCACCTTTGACATCATTCTTCTTGACAGCCTTTCCCTAAATAAATACTTCTCTAAGAGGAAGTAGAAAGGAGAATCTATAGAATGAACAAGATAGTCATCAATGTGTATGTGTAAGTCACATGATTTTAGACTTACACATTATCAAACTGTGGCTCAAAGAGGTTGATATTGTCCAAAGTCCCACAGATAATGGCAAAATTGGGACTTACGCTCATGCCTCTTAACTATTTATCTGATGTCCTTTTCACTGATCCATATATTTTTCAAATGTAAGTATTAATAGCCAAAGACCCAACTTGATAATCTCAAGTTTAGCCATTTAAAATTAATGACTCTTTCCCCTTCCCCCCAAATGGGACTAAGAATGTGGTCTATTTACTCAGGTTACAGTCATATCTCAACTGTGAATAGATGGGTGCATTAGACTCTGATAGCCTGATATGGCAGATTGTATTTGCCAAAGATGGCTGCCACAAATATTCTCTCCACATGCTCTTTTTACGATGTGACTGTGGCACCACTGCCAAGGAGTGATGAAACCTATATCCCCTCCCCTTGAAGCTGGGCAGATCTTTGCAGCTGCTTTGCCCAGTGGACGGCAGTATGAGTATTGATGTATGTGAATCCCAAGGCTACTTCATAAAAATGCCATGCATTTCTCTCGCTCTTTTTTCTCTTGGGGTATTCATTTTTGGAACTCAGCCACCATGTTGTGAGAAAGTCATGTAGCCACATGGAGAGGCCACCTGTAAGTGTTCCAGGCAAAAGCCCCAGCTGCTGTCCCAGTAGATAGCCAGCATCAGCTGTCAGGCATGTGAGTTAGCAAGCCTTCAGGTGAGTCCAGCCCTCAGGCAGCAAGCCACCTCCAGTATTCAGGCTACACAAGCTGATGCCACATGACACACAGACATGTAGTCCTTGCTGAGTCCTTTTCAAGTAGTAGATTTGCAAAAATCAATGATTGTTGATGTTTGAAACCACTAAGTTTGTGGTGAATTTTAACTCAGCAATAGGTGATTGATACTCGTGACATCATCAAGCTTTTGAATTATGCAACTAATTTAACTTCTCATGATCACGCTTACAACAGATCTTCAGTGATTACTTATTTAGTAAGTTCCACGTTTGGTTTAACAAATATTATAAACCCTGTGACTAATCTCAATTAATAAATTGGCATTCTGTATGAGATAGCAGTCGTTGTGAACATGGTAAATGTGAGTCTGCTCCTCAAAGATAAATCTACTGTCTACTGCTGAACATACTGGACTTGTAAGCCTAAAATGACCAAAAACTAGAATGTGGTAAATTCATCAATGCAAGCATCCTAACTTTTCATTATTTGGTGCAGACAATCAAATGGCCTCTTCTCGTATACATAAATTCAACTTAAATCCCAACTTCAATTATCTCCTTTTCTTCACATCTGTGTATTTCATACTTTATGGATCGTTATGCATGCATGAAGAAGTGAAAAACTAAATAATTTTGACATGCCCTTAAAGAACATCTTGGATGTAAAGCTATAAACACTATATTTCAGATCCCGGTTCTGTTGATGATTGACCGAATCTCTTCACAATCAGACATATATTTTCTGGGAGAAGAAGCACTGCCCTTTATGGATTAGCTATCCTCCCGTAAAGCAGAATATGTGTCATCTAAGCTCACCGAAGAACTCCAGGTCAAGTGTTTTCGATTTATGGAGCCTTAGCTGTGGTATACAATGAGTTAATTACTCTCGGGGGCAAAATGCTGTCTTATAGATCAAAGCGGTCCTTAAAATATACTGGCGCTAGTGAAATAACCTACAATAATGTGAGATAATTTCTTCTAAGGCTGTGATCTCCCAGAGTTGAGGAATAATCCCTTTTCTTGAAAGCCAGGGATATGAATTGGGGATAGTTTCCTGGAGAAAGTTTCTTAAAGCAGGAATTATTTTGAAATACAGAAACAAGTCTGAAACATAGAAAGGTCGGAGACAATATTTGGAGAAAAACTTACCCAACCAGAGATAAAAACTTAGTATCAATCTAAATTAACACAATTTGATATAGGTGCAAGGACAGAAAAATAGACCAAAGCAATCGAGTAGAGAGCCTCAAAGTAGACAAATGCACGTAAATAAACTTAATATATGACGCAACTAGCACTGTGGATCACTGGGGACAGGGTACAATATTAATTAAATATATTGAGACAAGAGGGTATCCAAAATAAACAGAGGATTGGGTTTACATTTCATACAATAGTAAAGAGTCAATACCCAAGGTGTTAACTAATTAGATGCAAAAGACAAACTTTAAACTTACAGACAAAAACAGGTGAAAAAGTTTATAGCCTCAGGGTAGAGAAGGGTTTCTTAAAAAGATGCAAAATGCGCATACTTTAAGGAAAAATATTGATCAATTCAACTTCATTTAAGTAAAACACTTTAAACAGTGTGCAAAACATGAGCCACAAAACAGGAGATGTTTGCAAAAAAAATGTAATTGACAAAGCTTTATTGTTGAAAAAAAATTAAGGAACTTCAAAAAGTCAATAAGAAAAAGACAACTTGATCAATGGGCAAATGATATGAATAAGCATTTCAAAGAAAAGATAACACAAATGACCCATAAACATTAAAAAAAAAAGATGCTCAACTTTGTTAATAATCAGAAAATGCAAAATTAAAATCAAAACGATACACCAAATTAAACCACTTGATTGGCAAAAAGTCTGATGATACCACGTGTTGACAAGGCAGATAGGCAAGGGGAAGTATTGTACATGGATGATGGGAGTGTAAATGAGGAAACCATTTTGTTAAACAATTTAGCATGATTTAGTACATTCCAACATATGCAGATCCTGTAACTCCAACAATTTCCCTCTAGAGATATCTTTGGCACACTTTACAAGGAGACATGTAACAAAGATGCATAATAGCATTGTTTACAATAACAAAACATGGAACCCACCTAAATCTCTATGGGCTTTAGTATGAATAAATACACTGTAGTTTATTCCCATAATGGAACATTAGAGGGCAGTGAGAACAAAGGAGCTATCACTATGCATATCAGTACAAATGAATCTCAAGTCTACAGTGCTGCTCAAAAAAAGCAGTGGAAGGATACAGTCACTATGATTTAATACTTTTTTAAAGGTTGAACACAAGTAAAATGAAATCATGTATTGTTTACAGTTACCTACATAAATAGGAAACTGTGAAGGAAAGTGTGAGAATCATTGACGACATTCAGGACAGAAGGATGGAAGCGGAAGCTCTTCCATACAGACACCCAGTAGGCTTGAAGGTTATGTTCTGTTACACTGGGTGACTGGGTCACAGTGTTCATTTTATCATTGCTTTAAATTATTCATATATGGTATATGCATGCTTATCTAAATGATATATTTCACAATACAAAACCAAACAAACAAACCAAAAAACAAAGTAGATTGCATGCTATCTTTTGGCAGCTGAAAGGCAGGTTTCACATCCAAGCTCTCTGATATCCGTGAAAACTAGGAAACAGGGCTGGGGTGATTAAATTCCACTTCCAAGTGGCATTCAGAATTAACTTCTCTGCGTTAACAGAAGACAAGGTTGGTTCCTGTTACCCAAGCTAGAAATAGATAAGCAAAGGTTATTTGGGGAGGACAACAATGCTCTAGATTTAGGATATTTATTTTAAAAAGGTGTTCTCTTGGCTTTTGCCCTTTCAGCATAACCTTGTCCTAAACATCCCCTGGAGGGTTAAGGTCCTGTCAGAGTCCCACATGGGTCTACGTGCTGGTCTGTCTTCCCCTTTCACCTTCCATCATGACCCTCCTGCTTTCTCACGGCCAGCTTTCAACTTATCGTTCAACTATCTTTAGTTGTTTTCTTTTTTTCTTCGTTAAACTGTAGCAAAATTGAAAGACAGCTTCCAAATTTTTTTCAATCAATAAACAAAGACCTTCTGAAGCAGCATCCATAGACCTGCTTTAAACACATTTAGAGGTCAAGGATTATACCAAATTTTGGGGACCCCACTTCATGAGACTTCATAAATCCATCACAGTAAGAAAGTAGTGAACTGTGGGGATAATTCAAGTGTGAAAATGGATAATATAATTTTTAAACAACTTTGTTGGTGATAATTCATGTACAATGAAGTTCACATGTTTAATGTGTAAAGTTGGGTGCATTCTGACATATGTATATACCTGTGAAACAAACACCACCATCAAGATAACAAATGTTTTTATAACCTCCCAAGGTTTCCTCATGCCTCTTTGTAATCCTTCCCTCCCTTCAGTCCTCCCCAGGCTATCATGGATCTGCTTAATTTGCATTTTTTAGGATTTTATGTAAATGGAATCAAACAGAACCTACTCTTTTTTTCCTCCCTCTGGTGTTTTTTCACTTGACATAATAATTTTTGAGATTTAGCTGTACTGTTTGTGTATCAGTAAAGTGTTTCTTTTCATTCCTGAGTAGTAGTCTACTGTATAGATGGACCACGATTTGTTTATTCTTTCAAAATGATATAATATTAATCCAGATATCCTACTTCTCAGATACTTAGAATGTATGGAAGTCACATGAACAGTAATGACCCAGATGTGTCTGGTTTCTGCCTTTACCTACTCAGATACAGTGATTTCAAATTCTTTCCCAAAAAAACCATTGCTGTTGAGTTGATTCTGTCGAGTTCATAGGGACCCTATATGACAGCATAGAACTGCCTCCATAGGGTTTCCAAGGCTGGAATCTTTTCAGAAGCAGACTGCCACATCTTTCTTCCACAGAGCAGCTGGTTGGTTTGAACTGGCAACCTTTAAGTTAGCAGCCAAGCATTTTAACCACTGTGCAACCAGGCCTCCCAAATGCTTCATTTCTCTCCTTTTCCATTCATTTCTGGATGTCTTCAGAAGGTGTCTTCCATGAGCGTCCA
Organism: Dugong dugon; assembly: GCA_030035585.1. Lineage (NCBI taxonomy): Eukaryota > Metazoa > Chordata > Mammalia > Sirenia > Dugongidae > Dugong > Dugong dugon. The sequence continues at coordinate 9,315,687 of CM057480.1, read as the reverse complement.
CATCCACTTCTGTGCAACATCTTTCACAATCTATCAAAGATTCATAGTGTTCCAAAGGGCAGCTGCCATATCCTGCCCAGCATAGCAGAAGCACTGGAGCTCTCAAGATGTCCACGTTGGATGAGATGTCATTGTAAATGGGAAAATATTATACTCCGCTTGGGGGATTCTAAAGCTAAGCTGCTTATGGCGGTTTAATAAACAGCTATTTCAATTGTTTTCTCCCCCGCCTTAGAATGTAAGTATTAAATTTGAAATCATAAATTTAGATTTATAAGAAATATAAGCTTATTTTTTTTGATGGCTTTAATATTCTACAGTTGAAATTAATCTCTAAGTGAGCTCACATTTCACTTAGCGGCAGAAATTTAAATTTAATCAATCCAGTGTATTCACAACTGAATGTTCCTCCTCCCTTTTTATTACTTAGATTTGCATCTAATTTCCATAGGTTGTATATATGCACAGAATTAACATTTGTGAGAAGGGGGAGTCTGTCTAGTCTTCAGTTGCCATCCATGCTGATACCTACTGAGTTGTGCGTTTTCCCCTCTGGTCTTCAGCTCTCAGCCCAAGTAGTTCTATGTCTTTTTGGCACCATTCACTAGCCCCCTTCAGGTCCATCACTTACTATTAGAGCTATCTCTTGTACCATGGAAAACCCTATCAACCCTATCTTTTCCTTCTGGAACTGTCAGAGACTGTCTGGCTGCCTACCTATCTCAGACCCATCTGAGATGGGTCAAAAAGATATCTCTGGTCTCCTACTTCCCTACTGTGTGGGGTTATGAATGGATCTCTGGGACTGTACTATTTTCCAGTCTGTCTTTTGTGCACAAATCCCCATGTCATCTGGCAGTAGTATTGACTCCTGGGACAGAGCCTAAGGAGTGGGTCGTCAGGGGTTTAGGGATGCTTTTCAGAGCTTGGAATTACTCTTCTCTGTTCATGAAGCCTCCATTACTGGGTTACACTTGTCACGCAAAGTTCCTTCTTCCCTTATTATACGTTCTAAGAAGAAATTCCTTGGTTCTCATGCACAGGGGTTTCTGGTGTACAGCCCTTCCCAATTTGTCCCGTGGGCTCAGATACATGCAGTTGTGGTGGTTAATTCCTCAAAGTATCATCAGATGACCTGTTAATAAAGTAAAGCTAAGTTCATTTGAAAGGACCCCTGGTGGTGGAACGGTTAAGCACTTGGCTGCTAACTGAAAAGGTCAGTGGTTGAAACCCACCAGCTGTTCTGTGTGAGAAAAGACCGGGTGAACTACTCCCATAAAGAAAAAAAAACCCACTGCCGTCAAGGCAATTCTAACTCATAGAGACCCTACAGACTGGGAAACTCTATGGGGCATTTCTACTCTGTCCTATATGGTTGCTATGAGTTGGAATCAACTTGACAGCGCACAACAACAACAAATAAGTTTATTTGAACTTACAGCAGTTGGAGAGAACACCACCTTGGTAGAGTTTTAGAAGCAACTTAGAAGGGGAAGTCACAAGTGGGATATTCATGTAATTAGTGGTCTAGTTGTAAGCTGTCTAAAGTGGGTCTTTAAAGGTGGATAACTGACTAGAATTGGGCAAAATTAATGATATAATAGTTTAGAATTGGTTGTCAGTGAGACCAGGGTCTTGAAGCACGTGTTGATAGGCACGCTGTTTGCCCGGGTGAGAAGACTATTGTCTCTGAAAAATTAATCTGGTGGGGTTGCTTGAAGCAAATAGTGAGGTTATATATTGGTTTACCGTCTTAGCTTCCCTGGGCAAAGTTTTCTTGGAACAAACCGGTAAGTCGTGTTGACATAGGTTATCAAAAGTCTTATGCATGTCACGTTGACATAGAAGGTCTCAAATCTCACTTGCTTAGATTCATGCTTGGACTCACGGTAAATAAACATTCGTCTGTCTAAGTTATATACTCTAAGCACTCAAGAATTCAAGAAACTAGACCTGTGAGCTAGGGCATCAGAGACTGACTGCAGAGATCATACCTGAAGATGAGCCTTGAAAACTGAACAGGATATAGAAAGACATGAAAGAGCAGTGGTGACATAGTGAAGAATGAGGAGAAAAAATTGGAGAAGATGGTCTATATTTAAGAGCATAAGGTTGTTTGCTCTGATGAGTAGATTAAAACAAGATTGTGATGGGCTTTGCATGCCTAATTACAGAGTCACTATATCTTTAGTTATATATTTAGCACTAGAACTTCCCAAGAACCCCTGAGTTCATTGAACCCCATCACTTGTATGTTTTCAAACATACCTCAGATCACAATGAGCAAATGCCATGGTGTGTGGGGCAGGGATTCTAGTGTAGTACAGTTAAGAAAAGCAGTAAATAAATTGCCTTGCACAGTATCTTTCACATAGCAGAAATTCAGTAGTAGTTGTTGATGTTATTATTACTAGATTGTGTTAGAGGTTAAGAAGAAATTTTGGTGGCATTGTGATCAGGAAGACAAGGATGGTTGAATCCTGTAGATATAAAGAACAATAGTGAAATGACACTCACAATACCATTTTAAGTAAATAGTGTGCTTTCACTGCACATTTTTTAACAACTCCTGAACTGTGGATCAGACATACTTTTTCCCATTTGCACACACCTACCACCTGGGTATTCTCTCATATAACGGAAAGCGTAACAGACTTTCCAGCAATGCCCTTCTTCCTTGCCACCTTCCACTTAGATGCCACAAAAGCTAAAAGTCTCACTTCCCCAGCCTCCCTTGTAGCTAGGGTGGTTATGTGATTCAGTGATGGCCAATGAGAGGTAAGCAGAAGTCGGTTGTCAGTTTTCTGAAAAGTTTTTGCTCTACTAATAAAAAAAAGACCGACAAGGTTGATGCGACCTGTCCCTCTTCTTCCTGCCCCAAATGCAGATGTTTGTCTAATACTTGGGCAGCTGTGTTGTGCCCAAATCTGAAGGCGAGATCGAGAGAGTGGCAGATGTTACCACTGACACCTTCAAGCCACTGAACCAATATGGACATTGCCTACCTCTGAACTTGTTGCCATATGAGAAAAATGAGCCCCTATTAGCTTTGGCTAATAGGAGCTTTCTGTTACACGTAGCCACTAACATTCTTTTCAGAATTTATCTGGGAAGGAAACAGAGAAAAATCATGAAACGAAATCACCCAAATGGAAATTCACGTCTGAGTTGAAATATCATCGCCATTTTTCCTTTTGCAATATAAACATTTACAATCTACATCTGTGTGATACTTTCCCCAGGTGCATAAGACGGGGAAGATGGAAAGTAAGGCTGTTCTGGTTTCTTACTTGTGAGCTGTGAGTTATAGAAAATTGCTTCTCCATAGAGAAGAAAAAGCCAGGATTCAAGTTTCAAGTGTCTGACTTTCTGTGCCCAGTGCCCCACGCCTTGAAGCTGGACTCCTAGCTCAGGTGTCACAGCCCCAGATGTCTGATTTTGAAAAGCTGCTTTGTATGGCAACAATGACTCTCTGCACTGTATTTCTTATACATATTTAAATTGTTGTACATTTCTTTATTAAGAACAAAGCAGATTAACCAAAAAAGAAATACATTAGTGGGATAAAGCACCCTAAGGAGTTGTGGTTAAGCCTAAGACAGCTGGAGTTGTGGTTAAGCCTAAGACAGCTGGATTTAGCATAATAAAATATCGTATTCCTCTAAATCATTATGCTTCCAGGATAGGGTTATGTATTTGAATAAGCTCACAATCAAAGAACACTAACAATGGAGCCATGCTCATTGCTGTAGAGTTGATTCCAATGACTAGCCACCCCGTAGGGTTTCCAAGGAGGGGCTGGTGGATTTGAACTGTCAGCCTTTTGGTTAGCAGCCGAGCTCTTAACCACTGTGCCACAAGGGCTCCCCTAACAATGGAATCATAAAACTTGAAATTGAATCCTGGTTCTGTTACCTATAGCGATATGAGACACTTACAGCTAGTATACACCCAGTTGCCAGTTTCCAATTCATGGTGACCCCATGTGTGTCAGAGTAGAACTGTGCTCCATAGGGTTTTCAATGGCTGATTTTTTAGAAGCAGATTACCAGGCCTTTCTTTCGAGGTGATTCTGAGTGGACTTGAACTTCCAACTTTTTTGTTAGCAGTGAGCGTGTTAACTGTTTGCACCACCCAGGGACTCCTACATCTAGTATTGTTGTTGTTGTTAGGGCTGTCAAGTCAATTCTGACTCATAGTGACCCTATGTACAACAGAACAAAACACTGCCTCGTCCTGCGCCATCCTCATGATCGTTGCTATGTTTGAGCCTGTTGTTGCAGCCAGTGTGCCAATCCATCTCGTTGAGGGCTTCCTCTGTTTTGCTGACCTTCTACTTTACCAAGCCTGATGCCCTTCTTCAGAAACTGGTCCCTCCTGATAACACGTCCAAAGTATGTGAGATGAAGCCTCACCATCCTTGCTTCTAAAGAGCATCCTGATTGTACTTCTTCCAAGAAAGATTTGTTCATTCTTCTGGCGTCAATGGTATATTCAGTATTCTTCACCAACACCATAATTCACAGGCATCAGTTCTTCTTTGGTCTTCCTTATTCATTGTCCAACTTTCGCATGCATATGAGGCAATTGAAAATACCATGACTTGGGGTCAGGTGCACCTTAGTCCTTAAAGAGATGTCTTTGCTTTTCAACACTTTAAAGAGGTCTTTTGCAGCAGATTTGCCCAATGCAATATGTCATTTGATTTCTTGACTGCTGCTTCCATGGGCATTGATTGTGGATCCAAGTAAAATAAAATCCTTTACAACTTCAGTATTTTCTCCATTTATCATGGTGTTGCTTATTGGTCCAGTTGTGAGAATTTTTGCTTTATATTGAGGTGTAATCCATACTGAAGGCTATAGCCTGATCTTCATCACTAAGTGCTTCAAGGTCCTCTTTGCTTTCTACAAGCAACGTTGTGTCATCTGCATATTGCAGGTTGTTTATGAGTGTTCCTCCAATCCCGATGCTGCATTGTTCTTCATATAGTCCAGCCTCTCAGAATATTTGCTCAGTATATAGATTGAATAAGTATGGTGAAAGGATACGACCCTGATGCACACCTTTCCTGACTTTAAACCACTCAGTAGCCCCTTGTTCTATTTGAACAACTGCCTCTTGATCTATGTACAGGTTCTGCATGAGCACAATTCAGTGTTCTGGAATTCCTATTCTTCGCATGTTATCCATAATTTGTTATGATCCACACAGTTGAATGCCTTTGCATGGTCAATAAAACACAGGTAAACATCTTTCTGGTATTCTCTGCTTTCAGCCAAGATCCATCTGACATCTGCAGCTTGAATTTCTGGCAGTTCTCTGTTGATGTACTGCTGCAACCATTTTTGAATTATCTTAAGCAAAATTTTACTTGTGTGTGATATTAATGGTATTATTCTGTACTTACCACATTCCACTGAATCACTTGTCTTTGGAATGGCCACAAATATGGATCTCTTCCAGTCAGTTGGCCAGGTAGCTGTCTTCCAAATTTCTTGGCATAGACGAGTGAGGGCTTTCAGTGTTGCATTCGTTTGCTGAAACATTTCAATTAGTATTTCATCAATTCCCGGAGCCTTGATTCTCACCCATGCCTTCAGTGCAGCTTGGACCTCTTCCTTCAGTACCATCAGTTCTTGATCATATGCTACCTCCTGAAATGATTGAACGCTGACCAATTCTTTTTGATACATCTAGTATACTAGTTACTTATTAAGGTTGTGACTTTGGAAAACTAATTTAGCCTATCTGAATTTCAGTTTTCTCAGCTGGAAACAAGATTACTAATACCATTGTTCAGGGTTGTGGTAAGAAGTGGAGGAATATGCCTGATGTGTAGTATCAGCTATTATCATTATTAATTAGCACTTGGCAGACACTCTGTCTTCCCACATCACATTTTTTAGGAACTTCCCAAAGGGTCAGTTTCCTGGGATGAGACAGGAGAGTGATTGTGATAAATGGAACCACTGCTCCAGATCTTCAGCCCATGTTCCTCAAAGTTCCTAGGCAGCTGCTAAAGCTGTTTTGGCCAAGGGCAATTTAGAAAACAGATGGAGTTCATCTCAGTGAAGATGGTCTTTGTTATCCTCTCTCCAGGGTGTAAAGGGTTGGCAAGGCTGAAAGTCAGAGGTAAAGAGGAGGGCAGAACCAGTTCCTTTTGGAAGTCTGGGCTACAGATCTGTTGGCTCAAGCAAGAGCCCAGGAGTTCCCGTAAGAGTTCCCGGAGAGGAAAAGCAGATGCTTACTCACGCTCCTACTTCACCGTTAGCTCTCCTGCTCCTCTGTAGCTTAAAGGCTTAAACAGCTGCACTCTTCTATAGTTTATTGATCTTGAAAGAAGGAATTCTAAGCCAGTTCTTTATTTGGAACAATTTGTCCAGCAGGTATGGAGGATTTAATAAAAGGATGTCTGCCAGACTGTTCCCTGAATTATAAACCAAGCTGATTTTCTTATACTGACAATCATACGGAGAGGTTCCAAAGCTTGTAACCTATGCTGGTGAATCTGTAATGCAAGAATTACAAAGTCTCTTTTGGTTTATTTTTTTTAATTCAATGAATGGGGAAACTGAGGCTCGGGGAATTACCTGAGACCTCCACTCAACGACCTAATATTCTCTAGAAACCTTGTGGCCTTGGGCCAGAACTCATTCATAATTTGGGATCTGCTATTAAATACTTGTGTCTCTTGGAGGTCACACAGCGTTTCTGGATCTCTGCTACCTCATCTGTCACATGAGCTCCCTGGGATTCACTTATCACCAAAGACACCTCCAGTTGAACGCTATGATTTTTTTATTAAAAATGGCAGGATTGCAAATTTGGCTGATTAACGGTGATACCTAAATACTCGCAATACGTTTCCTGGTTTCCATGACATCTATAGATTCATACTGTATATTCCTAGGCTGAAATGCTGCCTTTTAATGCACACAGTTGTCCCTTTCGATATACACAGGCAACTGTTCAAATCAGATTTTTCCAATAGTACATTCTTGGGGAGAGAAATGTCTTCTCTACCATAGTCAAATTCATTTGCAAGCAGCTAACGCATATTATTGACTCTTGGGGTTTATGCTTATTGGAGGCTTATTAGACTATTTCACTGGTCCTTTTTATTTTAGACTGAAGAAATGCAGAGGTGCAGATATTCTATTACGGTGAAAAAGCAGAGAAGTCAAAGTGACTGTAGAGTTTAGCTGGCACGGGCCTGCAGCGCCACCTGTTGGCTATTGTGTTAACAGTCCCCGCAGAGTCCTAAGCTTTCAGAAGAGAAACAAAGCAATCTCCAAAATAATAATAATACCCGAAACAAAACAAGGGGGCAGAGTATGTGAGGGTCAAATTTAAATTAAACTCACTCATAGTTGAAAATAAAAATGCATCCCTAGAAAATAGACGGAGCCATTTAATTCCGGAGGCCATGAGTTACCTACTGGTTTTCATTTACTTTGTTTTCAGTGAAGCACTTGAGAAAAATGGGAAGAGAATGATGGAATCTCAGAATGAGACACGTCTTTAAACAATAGCACAGCCTCCTCCTTGTAGAATTGGAAAAGACAGGACTTTAGGGTGTTATGTATCCCAGAGTTACAGAGCTCAGTAGAAGTGAGGGTGCTGAAATCAGCGCTCGGATGTTTGGTTCAGGGTTCTTTCTGGATAACTTTCATTAAGTAGGAGCTTTTAAATAAATCTTTATATTCTCCATTTTTAATAGCACGTTATTGATAATCAGAGGCAGCTCTCAAAATATGACTTACTTAAATTCACCCCAATCAGGATGTGGCAATTTAATTAATAACCCCCATTTCTAGCTGCCTATTATAATTTTTCAGTAACTGTTATGACGTCTATGGAATCTAAATGTGCCAAAAACAGCCTTTTTCTTTCCACCTCCTGCTTTATCCTCCTCAGCAATTCACTAATCTGTGTGTGTTTTTTTCCCCTCCACCTAGGTTAGTGTGCCATGTAAAGAAATGCCAGTCTGAGCGTTGGTCCCATTGAAATCTGTGACTCTGAGGCTGTGATTAACTGAAAATGCAGATTTCTCACTTGAGATAACCAAGAGTCAATAGAAAAACAATCCCCAACCTCTTCTCCTATCCTGAGCATATCTTCAGGTCCATGCAAAGGGGGTGGAAACCTAACTCAGAAAGCAGGCATCGTAGCACACACAAGGTGTGACACAGGAAAAAAAACGTTTAAGTGAATGTCACCTTTGGTGACAAAGGAAGATCCCAGGAATCTACGAAGGCTCCTAAGCACCATTTTGGTAGGACTTAGGAAATATCTACCAGGAGCAATAATTTTTCGAACTTGGTCCATTTTCCAAAATTAAAAATCTTACCTCTATTTGTGATTTAAAAAAAAAAAAATTACTAACGCATTGTTAGCGATTAGCAGCATGTTCTTTAAAAGGAAATAACACAGGCATTCATCTCCTGGGAGCAGTAAGGAGAGAGAGAACTGAGAAAGCCAGTTGCTTCCTGGAGAGTTTTGAGAGTAAAGGGTGAGGAATAGTGGAAGCTTCAGGGAGGAAAGGATAGCGGTTGTATCAAATTGGATTAGTTGAGTGCTGATGTAGTGCCTGTAAAGTGATTTTACAGACTTGATGTTGGAAACTTGTGTAGATCCCTAACTTAATTCCCCATTCAGTCCATTGCCCGAACTAGCACACTGACGGTTGTCCGTAAATCCTCCCTCTTCTTTAACCTCTACCAATTGTACCACTTCCCAAATATCTCTGAATGTGTCTTTCCCTCTCCGTTCCCCCCCATTCCTCAACACAAGCTACATATTGCATTGCAACTGCTTCCTAACTAATTTCCTTCCCCTCAAATTCATTTTTCCACACTGTCACCTGCATTGTCTTTCTGAAATGCAAATTGGATCGTGTCATTTCTCTGCTCAAAACCACTGAACGGTGAATAAATTCCAAGCTTCATAGCATGGCATGTAAGACTTTCCAATCTGGCCCAAATTTCTGTCCAGTCTCATTTCTTGTTCTGACTCCACCAGTCCCTCTGAACTTCAGGCTCCCTTTGGCCATGTGCTTGTCGGACTTCGACATCTCTTCCATATTTACAGTCAGTCCTCCAGCGTGTAGTGTCTTTCATCACTGGGCACATTCCTATTCATCCTTCCATCATCACTGTCTCCGAGGAGCCACTGCTACATTTTCCAGGCAGAGCCTTCTCTCCCTTACGTGCTTCTGCTCTGCTTTCTTATTACTTATCTTTATTATAGCCTGAAGCTCATTGTATTGTAACTCCATTAACCTATCAGTCTTCCCTACATAGACCATAGTCTTCCTAAGAGCAAAGGTCATGTCTGATAGATCTTCTTAACAGTACAAGTTCTCATCATGTGTGGTTCCACAAATGTTCACAGATGACTGAGCGTGAATACTAGAGATGCACAGGTAAGCCAGGAATGATGCCCCTGGTAGTCTCACTCAAGATCTATCTCTTCTGCATCCTATGTATACAAAGATTTGGAAAGCAGAGAAGAATTACGTACGTTTTCTACCAGCTGAACTCCATGGCAATGGGGTGACTCTTTGATCCATCAAAAGCGGTGGAGAAACATATTGCATGTAATGTGTGCAATTTTAGCGCTTAGTAGTGTCCCAGTAACCAGATATAACATCTGCATCATCATCTTGATTATTATGTGTCTTGCTTTTGAAAATAGTTGATTGCGCCATTCTCTGCACTGCCTATGTGCTATAGACCAGTATTTGACACACACGGAATTGTCATTCAGTGTTTGTGGAGTGAATACAAATATGGATAGAAGGATGGATGGATTATGGAAAGGTTATTGGAATCATGAACAGATAGATAAATTTGAAGTAGATAAACTTAGCTCCCGTTCCTTCTCCCACAAGTGTCTGCTGCACTTGGCATTTAAAACTGTGGACACTGAGGAGGACACTGTTTTTGATACTTCAATTATTATTACTTTTCAGAGTTCTCTCCTGCTCTGTGGAGCCATAAAGGCTGGAGACTATATTTCTCAGACATCCATGCTCATAGGAGTCTAGTTAGATTGTACCAATGAGAGACACTTCTATAATATTTAAAAGTAAAAGAGAAGGAGAAGCCATTATCTTCTGGTGATGGCTGTAGGCAAGTGCAAGGGCATTGGCAGAAGCCGACATGGAGTTTTGCCCATGTTGGTGCAACAGGCAGCTGAGATACTCGAAGGTGGCTTTTCTTAAATTGCTCAATTTATAGATTTCCTGAAAGTTCCTGTGTTCACTGTCATTCATCCAGCTCTCCAATAATTATGCGAGTTTTCCTCTAGTAAATTTCTTCCTATGCAATATACTTAAAAAGAATTCTGAGTGGTACAGACTTCTTGATTGGAAAACTAAAATAAAATAGTTATTTAGTTCAAAGAACATTCGATTCAAGAACCTTTATAATATGTGTATTATATGAATACAGTCATATGCCGTATAACATCTGTTCGGGCAACTTCCAACTGCATATACATCTATGGTCCCATAAGGTTATAATAGAGTTCAGAAATTCCAATCAGAGAACGGGATGTAGCAGACGTAACTGGACATAGTGAAAGCAGCAGCTTCCTGCATGCAACACATGTATCTCATGTCCTTTTATACTAAGTGATTTCATTGCCAGACATGTAATGGTACAGTATCTACATAACTTATAGCACCTATATCTTGATAGTCATAATAAACACCTATGTTACTGGTTTATGTATGTAATGTACTATACTTTCTATTGATATTTTAATGTGAATTTTCCCTACTTACAGATAAAGTCTACCGTATAACAATGCATGCTTTGACTCCTAGGCAGCAGCATCCAATCTCGTATATCACGCATCTCTTGAGTGTTGTAGCGTCATCTCTCTGTGTAATTTTCTTTCAAAAATATTACCATAAAGTGCGTCATGGCTCCCAAATGCAGCAAAACCGGTGCTAGTGATAACGGCAGCAAGAGACAAAGGAAAAGTACGGATTTGGAAGTGAAACGAAAGGCATCCCATACAGCTTTTCTGAGTATATGATAGGTATTCACACAATGTCTAAATCAGATAATGCCCTATTTCACAAAATGTATTGTGGATGTTAAGTGACACACGACTGTGCGCACACACACACACACACACACACACACCTATATAGATCCAAATCCAAACTTGTAAAGATGAAAACTGCATGAAGGGAAGACTAAAATCTGGAACAGAAGAGATTAGTGGACGTGAAGTGATAGCAATAGAAACTATTAAAAATGAAACACAGAAAAAATAGTGAAAAATAAATGAACAGATTATCAGTGAGCTTCGGGACAGCTTCAATGGCCTTATATTCATGTCATTGGACTCCACAAGGGGAGAGAGGACAGAAAAAGATTTGAAGGTATAGAGGCTGAAAACTTCCTAAATTTGATGAAAATTATAAGTCCTCAGATCCAAGAAGTTTAATAAACTCAGAGGACAAGAAACATGAAGAAAACTACAGCAAGGAATATCCGAAATGATTTGCTTAAAACCGGCGCAAAAGAGAAAATCTTAAAAGTCTCCAAAGAACAAATGAACATTACGTAAGGAGGAACAGAGTTAAAGGATGACCGCAGATTTCTCACTGAAGACAATGCAAGATAGAAGACAAATTTATGTTTTAGCAACAAGTGTTGAAAGAAAAAAAGGTCAACCTAGAATTCTTTACTGAGCAAAAATATCTTTTAAAAATGAAGGTGAAATAAGGACTTTTTCAGATATACCAAAGCAGAAATAATTGATTCTCAGATTTGAACTAAAACAAATGCTAAATGAAGTCCTTCAAGCAGAAGGAAAGTGATATCAGATGAAAATCTAGATATACTTAAGAGAATAAATAACATCATAAATAGTAATTATGTGGATAACTTTTTTTGTTATTTAAATCTACATAAAAGATAATCAGCTATTTAAAGCAAAAAATAACAGCAATGTATTGTGTTGTTTGTAATATTTATAAAGCCAAAATAACAATAGCACAGAAGCCAGAAGAGGAAAAATGGATATACGCTGTTTAAGTTGTTAATACTATAAAAGGAGTGGCATAATATTACTTTAAAGTAGACTCTTGTGGTATGTTAAAGATGGATACTGTAAATTCTAAAACATGCTAAAATAACATAAGCTATATTTAATAAGTCAAAGATAAACATGGACTCATAAAATAATAATCCAAAAGAAGGCAGAAAAATAGGAAAAAAACCATAAAGAACAGGTAGGACAAAAAGAAAACCAATTGAAAGTTGGTATACTTTAATCCATCCACGTTAATAATGACATTACATATAAATGATGTAAACATCCCAATTAAAGGAAGAGATTTTCAGTTTGGATAAAAAGCAAAATCCAACTATAGGCTACCACAAGGACCCAACTTTAAATATAAAGAGATAAATAATTTTAAAGTAAAAGAACAGAAAAATATAGAATGTCTAGTATTAATGAGAGTACTAAAGTGAGAGTAGCTAGATTAATATCAAAGAAGATTGCAGAGCAAAGAATATTACAAGGGATGAAGAGTCATTTTATAATAAGAAAAGTATAAATGCACCAGGAGAACATAAAAATCGCAGATGTTTATGCAACTAACAGCAGAGATTCAAAATACAGGAAACAAAAGCTGATAAAAACTGAAAAGAGAAATAAATATACAGTTAGAGTTGGAGATTTCAACAACACTCTCTCAATAAGTGATAGAACAAGTAGACAGAAAATCAGTAAGATTACGGAAGATTTCAACAAAACTATCAACCTACATAACCTATTTGGCAATTACAGAACATGCCACCGAATAACTGCAGCATACCCAGTTTTTCCAACTGCACATCAAATATTATGATAGACCATATTTTGAGCAATAAAAGGAGTCTCAATAAATTTAAAAGTATTTAAATTGTACAAAGTATGCTCTCTGACCCCAAAGAAATTAAATTGGAAATTAATAACAGAAAGATCTCTGGAAAATCCTCAAGTATTTTGAAATTAAATAACACACTTCTAGCAACACAAGGTCAAATGAGAAAAGGGATATTAGAAGATATTTTTAACTGAATTAAAATGAAATTTATATAAAATTTTAGGAAATGCCAACAAATGTATAGTGAATCAAATGTTTTCTGAGGATTGGGGTAGGGGCAAGGAGGGCCAGAAGGGAAGGATTACAAAGCAGAATGAGGAAATTTTTGGAGGTGAGGAATATGTTGATCATCGTAATTGTGATGATGGTTTCGTTGGTATGTACATAAGTCAAAAGTTATCACATCATGTATTTTAAATATGTGCAATTTATTATGCCAGGTATGCCTCCGTAAAGCTGTTAAGCATTTTTCTTTGGATGGAATCTAAAATGTTAATACTTCGTGAGGGTCACGAAGCAAGTAATTGTACATTGACAAAATCGCAAAGTTTCTACCTTGGACTGAAAATAAGGCTTTGGTAATCAGTTGGGAATCATGATGCGGACGCATAAAATTAAATGCTTTGAATACCCAAACATTTCCTCCTCCTCCTGGGATGGAAAGTATGTAGGGACTAGAATTCAAGCTGCTGCATTTCTCACCTTCTCAGATTGTAAATCAGTTCAGGGTAGAGTAGAACACGTAGTGTGTTGTGCAATGGCCAGTCTGTGCGGGAAGCAATAGCCAAGATGCATTTCCAAGTCTGATGTGCCTTCATACTTTCATGATTTATGGTTCCTTCTTACATGTAATGCACATGCTTGTCTTTGGCTACCTTTCTGAGAAAGTCTCATGTTTCTCTTTCTTTCTCTCTAATTGTGATAAAATATATACAACAAAGCAGTTGCCAATTCAACATATTTTACATCTATAATCTATCCCATGTTAATACTATTCATCAGGTTGTTACCACCATTACCACTATCCGTTTCCAAATTCTCATGTCTCTTTCATTTAAGATTTCAAACGCTAGACAGTTTTGGATCCTTCTCTGTTCTCCCTGTTGGTTGCCTTTGAATGTCCATCGTAAGATTTGCCATGGATTCTTTAATCTCTTTCCTTTCTTTTCACTTGCATTAACCTTACTCATATGCCTCACCCATATCTCACATTGTCCGCTTCCTTCATCAGAAACTTGCCACTCCCTGCCCGTCATAATTAATTCTGTTTTGTTATTTTCCTTTCTTTCTTCAGACTCATTTCAAAAATAAAAATAAAAGTATTCTTACAATTACGTATGTGTGCAACCCTCCAAGGTAAATATAAGATAAAGATGTTTATCACATAATAACCACAAATTGAGTTTATAGATTTGACGCAATCCAATCAAAGTTCCTATGTGATTTGTGTGTGTGTGTTATACTACATGTTATAAGTGTTCTCAAACACTGCTGATGGGAATGAACATTGATTGAAGAACTTTGGAGAAAATATTTCCAGGACTTAGTAAATTTCATGATCATGCGTATATCCAAGAGACTCCATGCACAAGAATATTGATGGCCATATTGTTTGTAATAGCCCCATCAGGAAACAAACTAAATGCCTATTAATAGTAGAACCCGTATACTAATTGTAGTCTTTTTTACACAGTGAGCTATAGTATTTCAGCTATGAACATCAACAAGCATGTTGTAAGATAGATTTATTAGATCTTACAGATCTACATTTGTAAGATTTATAAGATAGATCTTAAAAATATAAAGTCAAGCAAAAGAAGCAAGGCACAAAAGAATAGTTACAGTATGATCAGGTTTATCTAGTTTCAAAAATAGGCAAAATTAAATTATATTGTTTTCAGATAAATCTTAGGTGGCGAATGATCATGAAAAGCAAGGAAGTAATTCCCGTCAAAAGCCCTGCGTGCTGCAAAAGATCAAGTGCTCAACAGCTAACTGAAAGGTTGGCGGTTCCAATCCATCCAGAGGCACCTTGGAAGAGAGGCCTGGCGATCTGCTTCCAAAATGTCACAGCCTTGAAAACCTTTTGGAGTACAGTTCTTCCCTGCAACACATAGGGTCGTTATCAGTCAGAATCTACTCAACAGCAACTGGTTTGGTTTTTGGGTTTGAATTGCTATAAAATCCAGGACAGTGTTTACTTCTAAGAGGAAGGGAAGGGGTTCGGTTTGTGGGTACCGTGATACAGGGGATGTGCTGGTGATACATGGGCATTTGCATTAGAAATATTTCTTGAACTCTTCATTTATGTATATTTTTGCTCTTAACATGTAGTTTATATTTCACAAAAAAGTTAAACAAAAAGTTTATTTGGCACATAGTAACCTATGTGTTAATTTTTTAACTTAAAATTTAAAATTAGCAATTAATGATGATTATTTTCCGTGTATCATTTGGTTTCTTAACTGCTGCTTCCATGGGTGTTGATTGTGGACCCAAGCAAAAAGAAATCCTTGACAACTTCAATCTTTTCTCCTTTTATCATGATGTTGCTTATTGGTCCAGTTGTGAGGATTTTTGTTTTCTTTATGTTGAAGTGTAATCCATACTGAAGGCTGTGGTCTTTGATCTTCATCAGTAAGTGCTTCAAGTCCTCTTCACTTTCGGCAAGCAAGGTTGTGTCATCTGCATAACTCAGGTTGTTGATGAGTCTTCCTCCAATCCCAGTTCTTCATATAGTCCAGCATCTCAGATTATTTGCTCAGCATTCAGATTGAATAGGTATGGTGAAAGGATACAACCCTGACACACAACTTTCCTGACTTTAAGCCACACAGTATCCCCTTGTTCTGTTTGAACGACTGCTTCTTGATCTATGTACAGATCTGCATTGGGAAAATCTGCAAAAGACCTCTTTAAAGTGTTAAAAAGCAAAGATGTCACCTTGAAGACTAAGGTGTGCCTGACCCAAGCCATGGTGTTTTCAGTCGCCTCATATGCATGCGAAAGCTGAACGATGAATAAAGAAGACCGAAGAAGAATTGACATGTTTGAATTATGGTGTTGGCAAAGAATGTTGAATATTCCATGGGATTGACAGAAGAATGAACAAATCTGTCTTGGAAGAAGTCCAGCCAGAATGCTTCTTAGAAGCAAGGATGGCGGGACTTCATCTCACATACTTTGGACATGTTATCAGGAGGGACCAGTCCCTGGGGAAGGACATCATGCTTGGTAAAGTAGAAGATCAGCAAAAAAGAAGAAGACCATCAAAGAAATGGATTGACACAGTGGCTGCAACAATAGGCTCAAGCATAATGACAATTATGAGGATGGCGCAGGACCAGGCAGTGTTTTGCTCTGTAGTACACAGGGTCACTATGACTTGGAACCAACTCGAAGGCAGCTAACAACAGCATTTTCCCATGCAATTAAATAGGCTTTTGTCTTAGGTTCCTAGAGCTGCCACAACAAAATACCACAAACTCTCTGACAGTATGACCCCCCAGACACCTTTTTAGCTGAGTAATGAAGTCACTCCTGAGGTTCACCCTTCAGCCAAAGATTAGAGAGGCCCGTAAAACAAAACGAGACTAAAGAGGCACACCAGCCCAGGGGCAAGGACTAGAAGGCAGGAGGGGACAGGAAAGCTGGTAATAGGGATCCCAAGGTTGAGAAGAGAGAGTGTTGACAGGTCATGGGTTTGGTAACCAATGTCGCAAAACTATATGTGTACTAATTGCTTAATGAGAAGCTAGTATGTTCTGTAAACCTTCATCTAAAGTACAAAAAAAAAAAAAAAAACCCACAAACTGAGTGGCTTTAAAGAACAGAAACTTATTTTCTCACAGTCATGGATGCTAAACGTCCAACTTAGGGTCTCATTTTTGGTGTTCCTATGCTGCTTAAAGATGCATCTGCCTCCTTTGTCACATGGCGTGTCTCTCTGAGTGTCTGTCTCTCTGCATCTGTACCAAATTTTTGCTCAAATAACGCACACATTCTTTTTTTTTTTTTTTTTTTTGCCAAACTTGTCCTCCCCCATAAGCTATTTTCTTAAGCCTACTATGTTAATTTTTTTATGTGTTGTAAAAAAATTACATAGAGCACTTACAGAAATTCCTCATAGAGGGAGGGCGAGGTTGGCAAAAAAAGTAGGATACACAAGTTACTTGTGTAAAAATACAGTATTCCTCTTTATAAGACGCCCCTCAGAACGGATTAGGTTTAGGATCCACCCTACTTCTGGATGACCTCATTAAACACCAAAAGAAAACCCTATTTGCAAGCAAAATGGCATTCACAGCTACAGTGATTAGGATTTCAAGATATATTTTGGGGGGCATGATTCAATCCATAACAGCTGTTAAAAATGGATTGTGCTATATTTGTTGTGAAGCAATTTATTTATCCAATTACTCAGTTTTGACATTGAAACATTTCTATTTTGACCTCTTAACCTTTCTTTCTCTTAGAAAATATACAGTAATAAACCTCCACATGTGAAAGTCTTCATTTCACCTCTGACTCTTGAGATGAAATTTTAGATGTGGAATAGTAAAGTCAAATAGTATACATTTTATAACCCATGAATATAAATGTTTCCGCCATGTTTGCCTCAGGAAACGTTCAATCAAGCGACACTTGTGCCAGTCCTTTATGAAAATGCTCATTTTCACCTACACTCACCAGCACCAGCTATTAAATGTCTTTACTAATTTGCACAGGTAACTAATTTAAGTTTCACGAAGGTAGAAACTTTATATATTCCACTAGGATGAAACCTGGCTTGTATTAGGTGTTAAATAAATATTTATTGAATATAAGACATCTAATTTATTTTCACTTGCATGCCTTGCTGAAAGGTCACTTTAATACTATGGCTGTAAATTGACTTCTTCCCTGTTTTTTTCTTTTTCCTTTTCTGTATATTATGGCAAATCACTATCTTTGTTACTTATTATTCAGGTAATAACTTCTCTCTTTCAAATATGATGACTATGTATTTTGTCTCGAGTGATACTTTACTGTTCACTGAAAGGGAATTCAAGCGTATATTCCATTTGCTCAGGTGGGAATAGTCACTTTCAAATTGGATTCACAGCTGATGGCTTAGTTTCTGTGTAACAGCATTAAGCATTCCAGTGGCTGTAGTCACTATAAAGCACTCCTGTGCAATCAGGTCATGCTACAAATAAATGTTTGTAGCAAACATATGTGTGTACATCCACATATATAACTTCCATCCTTAATAAGCACAACAACTGATCGTGACAAAGATTTATAAAGTTGTTTTATACACAAGTATATATATATTTGTAACTTCCTACATATAACTTTCCCTCTTTAGTTTAACAAATATATTAGACATTTGAAAATAATTGATATTTTGTGTATAATAGAAATCACCTATTCAGATGATATATGAATACTTGGGCAGTGTGATGGTTAATGTTATGTGTCAATTTGGCTAAGGCAATGATTCTCAGTGGTTTGGCAGACATTGGATTGATTGCTCTTCCATAATATAATGTAGTCACCTCCATGAAGAGATCTGCTGTCAGTTGAAAGGGGAGCTGCCTTGGGGGATGTGGCCTGTCCCCAGTGTATAAATGGATGTCCCTTCAAGGCTCACTGAATCCGACGCTTCATCATCTGACCTCTAGTTCTTACGATGTGAGCCAGCAGCCTGACACCTGACCTGCATATCTTGGATTCATCAGCCCCTGCAACCATGTGAGTCATGAGAATCCTCCAGCCTGACACCTGACCTACAGATTTGGGACTTGCCATCATCCACAACTGCTAGATACATTTCCTTGAATTAAATCTGTATATATTTATGGAGCCCTGTGGCACAGTGGTTAAGAGCTTGGCGGCTAATCAAAATGTTGGCAGTTCGAATCCACCAGCCACTCCTTGGAAACCCTGTGGGACAGTTCTACACTGTCCTATAGAGTTGCTATGAGTCGGAATCAACTCCATGGCAACAGGATTGGTTTTTTGGTTATATAACCCAAATCAAACCAAACCCACTGTCATTAAGTCAATTTTTTACATATATTTATATACATATATTTCATTGAGTGTTCCTCTAGAGAACCCAGCCTAAGACAGGAAGGTATCCATTTTCTTGATTGGTTTGGATTCTGAGCATACTAAGTAAATTTAGCATTCATTTTCAATGTTGAGTTTGTAATTTTTGAAGTTGATCACTAGAAAGATAAAAAAGAATCAGCTACCATTGCCTAGTGAATGGGAGAATGTTCCTAATGTGATGGGTTGGAAAGTAGAAACACAATAGTGTGGTCTAGTTCAGAGGTTTGTGTAGTTTTAGCCACATGCCAAGACTCATTTGCTATCTCATGCCTATGAACACAAACTGTATTTGCAAATATTATGTTTTTCCATTAATAAATTTTTAGTGTATACAGAATTGGCCTCTACCACCCCAGTCCCATCCACTTAAACAATGTTCACAGAAAATTTTCTTACTTGCCAAATCTGGTTAGTATTGAATGTGTAATCAGTAAATATTTGATTGAAAAATGCTTCTCATATTTCAGCATATTTGAACTCTCTGTGACCTTTCATGCTGTTGACAGCTTCTTTGAAATACTTTAAGACTCTGACCTTCAGTTTTATGAGATTACTTTTTCATACACTTTTACCTAAAATATCCCTTTCCTGCTCATATTACACAGCAACATGTTAAAAAATATTGGCATGGCACACTTATGAAAATACCTCATAGGGTGGGAGGAGGGTGTGGTTGGCAAAAAAATGTAGAACATGCACATTATTTCCATAAATATATGGTATTTTCTGGATTTTTTTTCCGTAACTCCAGCCATTCTTTCTCTTCTCCACAAACCTTTTCTTTGTTCTTAAAACATTGGTCTTTCCAGTTTTATTTATCTAGTTCTTTGCTTTTTCAACTAGACACTTTCTCCCATTCACTGCTGTGGCTATTACTGCCATCCATAATCTTTTGACTCTTCAATCTTTGCTTCTAGCCCAGAGCGCTCCAGCTCATCATCAGCCAAAACTCACTCTTCCTCCTGTTTTTCTTATCTTAATAGGCAAGCACCATTATACTCCCAGCCACCCAACTGAGAAATCTGAGTTATACTTGTTTCTATTCTGTATGTCCTCAATCCAGTTAATCTATGAATTCTCCCAATTCCAGATCCAAATAATTTCTTAAATCGCTCCAACTTTCTACCTTTCCACTACTGCCCTTGAACAGCTTCTCGTCATTCTTGCTCAGATTGTTCGAGTTTCCTAACGAACTCTTGGCCTCTAGCCTCATCCTACTTCAAGCCGTCTTCCAAACTGCAGCCAGAATACTCTATAGCATATGTCTGCTCATAGAGCTCCTTTATCTAAAAATATTTAGCAGGTCTTTATTACTTACAAGAGCATGTTCAGACCACTTAGTACAGCACACAAAGTCCTTCCTGATCTTGTCTTCATATATCTCCAGCTCCATCTCCTACCCATCCCCGTAAACACACACGCATATACGCATTCTCTCTCTTTATCTCCCTGCCTTATATCACATACTACTGGATTATTTCCATATCTTTAGCAACTCCCCAAAATGTTTCATGCTTCCAACATCTTGCCTTTATATACTATATGCATACTATATGCTTCTACCGATAATGTCCCTTTCCCACTCATATTTATTTAAGGAATCTTCCTATAAGAATCCTTTATCCAACAACTAGATAAAACCAACCACTCTCTCTATTCTATAGCAGTGCCTGATACATGTCGCATGTAACGCGTTCTATCGTGATTCGTTATATAGCTAGTTTTCCTAACACAAACTTCCTTGAGAATAGGGATTGTTTCTCAGTCATCTCCAGTGCCTAATCCATGGAATTTGCTTAAAATTTTTTGTAACACACGAATGAATACATTTATGAAATACAGACGAGGAAACTCTAAGGCAGGTGGTTTGTTTATATTATTTTGTTGAATCCTTACCACTACCATTGAAGGTATTGCTAGAGCAATGTAGCATATAATTTAGAAACGTGAGACCAAAGCCACACTGTGTTTGATGCACAACTGAGTTTGAAGCCCCTCGTCAGCTTTAGAACACTGGGCAAGTCATCTAAGTAATTTGTGCCGCAGTTTTCCCAACTGTAAAAAGGAGGTGATCATACTGACCTGTACTGATTAGGGTACGGGCTAAATTGCTGTAAAAAACATATTCTAAAATATGTCTTTGAAAGATAATACTTTCATTTATCTCTCATAACACTCTTGAAGTGGGCAGTCTTGACTTAGCCTTGCTCTACGTATTTATCTGCGGACAAAAGTTCCTTCTGTCTTTCCTCAGAGTATTATCCTGGTCCACATGGTGGAAGCTAGGTCAGTGCTACGCTGGGGAAAATCCAAAGTAAGAAATTATTTTTTAGACAATTGATGCAGAATTTTCACATCTCACTTTAGCTCTCATTCATTTGGAGGAAGCATCACGTGGCCACCTATTCTTGCAAAGGAAGCTGGAGAACATAGCCCCTACCTGGGTGATCACAGACCTACTTAAAACTTTATTACAATGGAAGAAGGGAGGAGAGATATTGGTGGGTAGCAAGAAGTTTGCCCCACTTCATAACACTGTTAATGAGATTTTTAGAATGAGCATGTGAAAAATCATTTCAAACAGTGTATGGCACACAGTGAGCCCTTGATAAATATTTCTATTACTATTATTTTCATAGTTAAGGAAACTGATATCCAGGGAGGTTAAATAACTTGTGTTAGGGGCCTATACTGAGTGTCAGAGCAAGAATTTGAGCTCAGGTCTGTGAGTGTAAAGATTTCCAGCGTTTCTGCTGCCTGAGATATTCTGTCCACTTTGATGGACTTTGGTACAGAGAAAACCAGTCCTGTTTCTTGCACTGTAGTGACATTCATTTCAGTGAATGAATCCTCTGTGTTAAGCCTTCTTTAAATAGCTTCTTAATCCCATTGAGACTCATTGATTCTCGAGATTTCTATGCTTCTAATTGTCCCAGAAAATATTTGGAATATAGTCTTCAGATTCTGTCAATAAGGTCATCAAACAGATTGGGCAGAGGATTAGCTGCATCCATTAAGATAAAGTAAGGTATTTTCTCTCATATTTATATTCAGAACAAATAACCTATTATGTGCAGTGGAAGAGTTAATAGTCTTATCTCGGTTTTGAGAAAATCCAATTTACTTTTTAACTTCTTTGCCTAGTTTTGAAATCTTAGCTGATAGCTTGTTAATCATGATCCAAAAGCAAAGAGAAAGAGACAAGGCTACGATGTGTTTATTGATGAATCGCTCCTGACGGGCCAAAGAGCAGGAAAGAGTGGAGGAGTATGAGAGAAAGATAAGTGTGACAGAGGGAGAGAGACGGAGGGAGCCTCTCGAGCTTGTGGGAGGTGAGATTCTCAGAAACTGCAGGAGACCAAAGCTCAGAGAGAGATGAGCAGATAGCAGCAGGAGGCTCGTCATGAAGCTTCAGTGTGAACTTTCAGACACTCTTTCATCCTCAAAGCAATCCTACCTTGTGCACATTATCTCCATCTGTCCTCTGAGGCTTCCTTCAACCTCTGACCTACCTGAGTTCTGGGCTGCAGATGGCATTTGTGCATTATTATTGATAATTCTTCCAGGGATAATATAAGTTTTCAGCTTTTTCAGTAGAATAACGTGTATACTGAAGAGCTAACCACACTGTCAGGACCATCTATATCAGTTATCCCTGTAGTTATTGTTACATGTCATCAAGTCAGTTCTGACTCACAGCAACTCTGTGTACAACAGAACAAAACACTGCCCGGCCCTGTACCATTGTCAGAATCGTTGCTGTATTTGAGCCCATTGTTGCAGCCACCGTGTCAATCCATCTCATTGACGGTCTTCCTCTTTTTTGCTGACCCTCTACTTTACCGAGCACGATGTCCTTCTCCAGGGACTGGTCCCTCCTGATAACACGTCCAAAGTACATGAGACAAAGTCTCTCCATCCTCTCACTAAGGAGCATTCTGGCTGCACTTATCCCTAGAAGTGTACAAATCACTAGGGGAGTCATTGCATGAATGTCATGACTATGGGGCGGCCCCAGTGAAAGAGGATTTTCACTGCTCATTTTCTATCACACATGTGACATGAATTCATATTCATCAATAATTGCTAAAATTATTAATTCACTTGACATTTGTATAGCATGTTATTAGTTTAACTATGCTTTCAGGCAAACTATCTCATTTGATCTTTACAACATTTCTATAGGATGGATACCAGTTGTTGTCAAGTCAACTCTGACTCATGGTGACCCCATGTGTGTCAGGGTAGAACTGTGCTCCATAGAGTTTTCAATGGCTAATCACAAGGCCTTCTTCTGAGGCACCTCTAGATGGATTCAAACCACCAACCTTTCAGTTAGTAGCTGCGTCATTAACATGGGATGAATGGAGTGGACATGATGGTTCCTACTTTATAAACAAAAATGTAGGAGTTTATTGACTTCTCCCAGGTCACAGAGATAGTTATGGATGAAACTGGAATTTTAGTGAAGGGTCCTTTTTCCAATGTTGATTATATGTTACTCATTCATCAACCTTATTCAGCCAACAGTTATTGAGCATTTACTAGATTTACGGCTTTGTGCTAGGCATTAGAGAAGAAAGGGGCATGAGTCCTTGACCTTTGCAGTCTTCTCAGAAAGACAACACACAAAGGCCTGCATAACTTTTAAAGCAAAATGAAATGTATATAGTAAAGTCCTGTGATAACAATACTCCATAATGACAAGAATTTTAATATAATGTGATTGGTGATTGGCCCTTTTTCTTCACTTAGCACCTATTTTCATACATGGAGGTGAGAAAAAGTGGGCATAGGGAACCAGACAAAGCCAAGAAGGTTAATGCCTTTTTAAGTGAGGAAATGCCGGGAACCCCTGTATCCAAAGTATTCTCCCCACAGAGAACTGAAACCACTAAAGGAAGAATTTGTGGTATTGCTGTCACAATCCTGGATATGCCAGGCAGCGGCAAGACCCAGAATTGCCCTATTAATATTTAAGCCAGAGCCAACAGTAATCACTGAGTGGCACCAGAACAAACCAAGGACCAGGACTAGGATTAGTGTGGGTCTTGCCTTCAGACTCCCATTCCAACCTAATTTGCTCAAACCTAGGCAAATTCTGTCCTTTTTATAACTTAAAAAAATCACTATGTAGTCCAGATAAGACGTATGACAGATGAAAGAAAACAAAGCTTAAATTCAAACAAAAGCTGTTGGATGGTTGAGATGTCCTTTTTTAAAATAGATTTAAACTGTTTTCCAGTTAAAATAATGCAAGATATACTTCACTTGAATTATTCATCTTCAAACTTGATTTCAACCTGACTTTTCTTGTATCCACATCTAAGAGGCAGAGGTGGTGGCATGTGATTGCTTTCTCCTCTAGTAGCATTTGCACCTAGATGTCAGAAGTCAAACTAGACTCCATAACTACTACACAATCAGGATCATTTCCACTGTTTGATTTACTCTAAACTTAGCGATGCTATGCTCGTAATCTCTTAGCAATTTGACCCGGTGTCCACTAGTACTCTTTTCACTCCATAGTAATTATTGTTTCCTTTCAGGTTACACACATACATCTCTCTGGGGACCAGAAATGTAAAAGAAATGGAGATGAGGCCAGAGTGTAAAACCTGGAAAGCAGTGAGGATTTTGGCTCGTTGAAGAGCAAATTCCCTTCTTAAAGGCACTCAAATTCAAAATGTCAAAAACAGTGTGGCCGTACAACAACAACAACAACAACAACAACAAAAAAAAAAAAAACCCACCAGAAACAAAAACCAAAATGTCTGTTAATCTGGTTGCTAATTTGAAACCCTTGGTTTACATATCCAGTTCCCAGACCATACTGAATGCTCTTTGATAGACCAGTGATATGTTATTTATAGGGATGGTGCAGTGGTTAAGAGCTCGGCTGCTAACCAGAAGGTCAGCAGTTTAAATCCACCAGCTCCTCCTTGTAAACACTATTGGGCAGTTCTACTTTGTCCTATAGAGTCGCTATGAGTCAGAATTGACTCCACAGCAACAGGTAGGGTATGGTATCCAGAGAAGAACCTTCAACTTGGCAAGAACAAGTGTTTAATAAATACCCAAGAAATGAGTGAATGGAAAATATGAATGAATGAATGTTAAACTTTTAGAACAGGGGAAGTGGCTAATGGGGAAAACAGAATAACTTTTACTGTGGTCTTACTCTGTGTAACTAACATTTTCTTATTTATCTTGCTTAATTTTTATAGTAGCCTGGTATGTAAACATTTTTATTTATCAGTTCAGGAAATTTTGATCCACAGAGATGATAAGTGGCAGGCTCAAGATCACAATGAGGGGAACTGATTTCTTGGTGACTCCAAAGTCCTCACATGTTCATCTTTCTCTATCAGAATACCTTTTTTTGATTCAGCTAAAATACCAAATACAGTCTGACAGTTAAAAATAGAAAAATTTGATTCCTTTGACTGATTGTCAATATATTATTTCGTGGCCCAAGTGTTGTGGCACCACTGACTCAACTGGAAACCATATTCTCCCGGTTATTGGACTGTATCCAGTCTGTTCAGCCCTGCAGTGATGACAGTGTTGGGAAAGTTGGGTTGTGGGTACAGTCGTGCTAATTAGATGCAGCCCGGCTATGGGAATGTGCTTAAGTACTCTGTGATACCGTATTTTCCATATCCTTTTTTTCAGCTCTTAAATATGTCTTGGCAAATTATCAGCGCTCAAAAGGAGCCTTTGAAAACTGAAGGGAAGCTCAAGTGCAATGATGAAGATTAAAGGAATCGAAATGGCAACCACAAAGAAAACTCTCTGGCAGTTTTGAAGCCCTTTCATGTCCTTCTTGTTGCCTCTGAGAGCCTTAAAGACATTAAAATCAAATAAGCTTCATTGATGTTTCATCCAGACTTATCATATAGAGTGCATTTTAGAATGGCAACAACAGACTCTTCCAGTTACTCAGAGGAAATGAGATTTCCCAGTGTCAGATAGAAAACCAAGAAGAAAAATTCAGGCAGGCAGCAAACTGACTTTCCGTCTTCTCTACAAGCCTGCCTGGGCAGAAACACCAGTAGAGCACATCTGGGCCTGTGTCCATGCTTTGATCATCTTCTGTGTGTAAGCGCTAGCATACTTTCTAGATACAACTTTCCAAGAGGTACTTAAATCCCAGGCTGACTCTCTGTCATTACTACGTTACACGAAGGTGGTAAAGAGCATGGGCGGTAGACCCAGCCCAGCACTAAAGAGCTCTGTGATATAGGGCAAGTTATTTATCGTCTTTGTTCCTCCCATGTATAAAATGGTTGTTGCCTATTTCATCACCATTCCCATCTCCCATGTTTGTTGACAGGGCCTTACTCCCACAGCACAGATTGAAAATGCCGTTTTTCACTGTCGCAGCTTTCTTTGTATCTAGTACCTGCACCTGTGAGTCAGTCCAATGAATCCAGTGGGATATGAAGGAGAGCCTACTTAGACAGCTCTGTGAGGACAAGGGGAGAGATTCTTCTCTTCTTTGCCAGTAACTGAGCCTACATGATGTTCCCAGAACTGCAGCTACCTTGCAACTGTGATAGACAAGGCTAAGAAGCCAGTCCACGAAGGATGGCATATGGAGAGATGGGACAACCTTGGAACCTTAATGACACTCGTAAATCAGTACAACCTTGACCCTTCCCTGCTTCCTGCCACCATCTTACTATACAAGACAATAACTGTCTTTAAGATTATGCCAGTTTTATGTTCTATATTCTACCTTGGTGAGTAGCGTCTGGGGTCTTAAAAGCCTGTGAGCAGCCATCTAAGATACTCCACTGGTCTTACCCCTTCGGGAGCAAAGGATAATGAAGAAAACAAGATACAAGGAAAGGATTAGTCCAAAGGACTAATGGACAACAACTACCACGGCCTCCACCAGAGTGAGTCCAGTACAAGTAGATGGTGCCCAGCTACCACCCCTGACTGCTCTGACCGGAATCACAACAGAGGGTCCTGGACAGAGCTGGACAAAAATGTAGAACAAAATTCTAACTCACAAAAAAAACCCACACTTACTGGCCTGACAGAGACTGGAGGAACTGCTGGAGTATGGCCACCAGACACCCTTTTAGCTCAGTAATGAAGTCACTCCTGAGGTTCACGGTTCAGCCAAAGATTAGACAGCCCCATAAAACAAAATGAGACTAATGGGGTACAACAGCCCAGGGACAAGGACTAGAAGGCAGGAGGGGACAGGAAAGCTGGTAATAGGGAACTCAAGGTTGAGAACGGACAGTGTTGACATTGTCATAAAACAATACGTGTACTAACTGTTTAATGAGAAACTATTTGTTCTGTAAACCTTCATCTAAAGTACAATAAAAATGAAAATAAAACGGACAAGTTTATGCCAATTTTAGCTAGTCTTCTGTAATTATAGCTGAAAAGAGCATAATGGATACAATAATTACTCATAGGGTTGTGTGAGGGCTAAATGGGAGCAATTAAAATACAGTGCATTAAAACAGTGCATTAAAATGCAATGCTTGACACAGATATAGATAAATAGTGAATAATATCATAGAAAGCTGTTTCTCAGGTCTGATTATTTCCTTCCTCCATGAATATTGGTTCTGTTACGTTTTTGATGCTTTTGCAAATGGTCAGGATCATCTCTAAGATTCCATTGGGTTGACTTTATTAAAACTTTTTTTCTTTATATAAACCAATGTTTCTACAGCCCCAGTAACCCAGGGCACAAATGGAATACCCAAAAAAGATTTTTTTTTTTGCTCCCGTCATTTGTTGTTGTTAGCTGCCATCAAGTTGGCCCCCGGCTCACAGTGATCTGATGCACAATGGGATCAGACCTTTGTGATCCATAGGGTTTTTATTAGCTGATGTTTGAAAGCAGATTGCCAGGCACTTCCTCTTGTTAGTTCCTATGGAATTGGCCCTGACCCATGGGGACAGTATGTATAACACTATGTTGCTGGGTCCTGAGTCATCCTGAAGATCTCTGACATGTTTGAGTCGATCATTGAGGCTATTGAGCCAATCCATTGAGTGGCATTGGCACCTCAGCCAACCTGTCTTCACGAAGGATTAGATGAGAAGAAAATCATTTTGTGCTGCAGCATGGGGGGGGTTTAGGCCCACACTTGGGATCGTTTCAGGAAACAGATTTTTAAACATTGGATTAAGATGATGAACAAGCATGTCTTTAGACATAACTATCATTTGTAGAGAACGATACAGGAAAAAAATGAGGACGCTGTCTGCAGTTTGGGGGAAATGTAGTGTTTTCTTTAGCCTGAGTTGATAAAATGTGTTGTACCCGTTTTTGCTTACCCTCTACTTTACCAAACATGATTTTTTTTTTTCCCCTAACAATTGGTCTTTCCTGACGATGTGTCCAAAGTAAGTGAGCCGAACTCTCACAGTCCTTACTTCTAAGGAGCGTTCTGGTTGTGTTTCTTCTAAGACTGATTTGTTTGTTCCTTTGGCAGTCCATGGTATATTCAATATTCTTTGCCAACACCACAATTCAAATGTGCCCATTCTTCTGTCTTCCTTTATTATTGGCAACGATTTTCCAATTATCTTGTGACATTTCTCAGAGGTGGCTCACATGTGTTCCTGCAAAAGTCCTGGCCTTCCTCTTTTACTTTGGTTCCTGTCAGTAATGCAAGCTGCCAAGTTCTCAGCCATCTGACAACCAGCCTGGATATGATTGCCCTTGCTGCCCATTATGGTCACTGCCCTCTTGGCACTGCCACATCTGCTGGTGGTCCTGACTCCACTAGGTACTTCTGGTGTCATGAAGACTGCTGGAATCCTCAAAATGCCGAGGTGATGTTTGCTGGGTTCCTCAGGATGCTAAAGCCTCGGACAGTTTGCCCTGAGGCAAGGAGGGCATATTTTCCCTATTTTGTGTCACATTTAGGCATGTGGATCACAAGTCTGTTTTACTGATAGCCCACCATCATCTTAAACATCTTAAACCTTGGGTTCAATCTGGGACCTTTTTTCCCCACCCTCACCTTTCACCCCCTACCTGAAATTTTCAAGCAAGAACACCGGTCACATCTTTTCTTCCCATAAAATGGATACAACACATTTTATCAACTCAGACTAAAGAGAACACTATGTTTTCCCCAAACTGCAGTGTCCTCATTTTTTTCCTGTATCGTTCTCTACAAATGATAGTTAGCTCTGAAGACATGCTTGTTCATCATCTTAATCCAATGTTTAAAAATCTGTTTCCTGAAACTATCCCAAGAGTGGGTCTAAATCCCCCATGCTGCAGCACAAAATGATTTTCTTCTCAGCTAATCCTTCGTGAAGACAGATGTTGGCTGAGGTGCTAATGCCACTCTAACTTAGCATCACCCTTAAAGAGAAAAAATGACTATCAGACCCGTTTTTCTTCAGAGTCAATAATTATAGAGACCTTAACTATTTCTCCCCTCATGGTTCCAGTTTCCCACTATGTCAGTTCAGCTTCCACTTTGAGAGATCTCCATGCTCTCTCATGCCTCCTGGTCAGATAAAGGGCCACCAGTTGCTTTGATATCTCTTTATAAGTCCTATTTTCTAGTCCTTTCCTACTCATCATTGTCACCTCCTACACCCTCCCTGGTATTCTGTTCTGAATAAAACTGATTGCTCGAACATGATGCTGAGCTCTCTCATGGAGTGCTGGTCAGTGCCAGTAACATCAAAAATGATCTCCTGAGGAGATGACTCTATGATAACTTAATAACCACTCCCCCAACCAGACAATAGTTCAACCCCCAGGAGAAAATGTTGTAGGGATATGAATGCAGGAACCATTTGGGGGAAAAAAAAATGCTTGGAGTAGCCAAGCTAGCGTGGGATTATAGAGGTTCAAGATCTTAAAAGTATTTGCAGAACCACCTCCAGAGGAAACGCTCTGTAGAGAGTTTGCAACATGTTTTTTTAGTGCATGGGTGGTTTTTGTTGTTCGCACACAGTAATTTGATTGTGACATTTAAGTGAGATGTGCTACAGAACTGGTTTGTGGAAAGCATAAATAGGAGAAAAGAAGGAAAGAACAAGCAACCCAGGAGGTGCTAAGAAGGTCATACATGTAGGGATGAGTTTGGTGTGGTTTGGGTTACCATGTGCATTCAGATGTCTACAGACTAGTAAATAGAATGAAATTTTCAAGGGGAAACATTTTGTTATAAAATTTCTGAGCTTTCCAGCTGAGCTGAGGATATAATAGGAAGAGATGCCTCCTACTCAATTTCTTTTCTTCTTTCTGTGAACCCTGGTTTAACAAGTCTGAGGACATTAAGAAGGAAGAAATTAAAAGCAAACAAAACAATGACCTTTAGGAATTTCTAGGAGACTCAAATATGAAAATTCCAACAGCTATCTCCAGAGAAAAACTACTTTGCATAAACATAGATGGCAAATTCATGATAGATACCGAAAACCAGCTGCCACTGAGTCAATTCCAACTCATGGAGACTCCATACGTGTCAGGGTAGAACTGTACTCCATAGGGATTTCAATGGCTGATTTTTAGGAAATAGATTGTCAGGCCTTTCATACAAGTCATGTCTGGGTAGACTTGAACTCCTGTAAATCCAGAATAGACAACTCTCAGTTCAAGACTAGAATTAGATTATTATTAACAAAATGATAAAGGCATATCAATTCAAGTCCATTGTAAATTGGTTCTGCTGCAAGTCGAATACCTTTTTTTTTCTTCTTCTCATTATTATTACCTTTATTATCAGTATCTTTATAAATCTGATCTTTATTTGTCTTTGGGGCTTGGCATGGGAATGATAACGTCAGCAAATTATGTGCTGCAACATTGTATGTTGTACATATTACTAACAAGATGTACAAAAAAAAAGATGGTCATAAGTGTGGTTCATTGTAACTTGAATACGTCATAAGTCGAGGTCTACCTATATTTATGTGAGTAGACAGCGAAGTATGGAAGTAAATGTAATTTTATACAAACTTAAGAAAAAGTCTGTCCCCATCAAATGATATTTCATTGTTAAGTCCTTGGAATATGGGGTAAGCAGCTTGTATTTTGTAGTGATTTCATTTTAA
Source organism: Dugong dugon (assembly GCA_030035585.1). Taxonomy (NCBI): domain Eukaryota; kingdom Metazoa; phylum Chordata; class Mammalia; order Sirenia; family Dugongidae; genus Dugong; species Dugong dugon. The sequence continues at coordinate 9,284,627 of CM057480.1, read as the reverse complement.
ACAGTTATGGCATCTTACAAAATATTTTAAGTTAACTTATTCCATTACTTAGAGCTAGTTGAGGTCTATGAATAAAAGAAAGGACTAGTATTATTAACTATGTTTGGTTTAAACAATGTTGAAAACCAAGCTTGAGAGAGACTACCTAGTTGTCCACTGTCACTATGTTTGAAGTCAAACCAAAGGAACTGAAGCGAATTCCAGCTGTTCCAGCTGTTTAGTAGAAAACAAAACATGAATGTAGCTCTATTAAAGTCTAAGTTGTACCACTCAGTAAAAGTTTGCTTGACAATGAAACGTTTCCTGTTTCACAGCTGCTCTTCTGATGGCTCATTTTCATTCAGACAACAACCATGTACCCACCCAAATACCTCCCTTCTCACGGACTCATCTTGGAGGAGGACCTAGTCCCCAGTCTAGTCAAATTTGAAAAGGTAGAAGGAGAAAGCAGGATCAAGGGAAAGTTTTATATTTTGTGTTTTGTCAATATTTTTAACCATTAAGAAATACCTTTAGTGGCGAAGAAAATGATCACAGAGACCAAATAAGGACAGATGCCTTCTTTATTGTTCAAGGGAAAGAGGAACCAAAAGGGCAGATTATTGAAGGACACTGTTATGGATTGTATTGTGTCCCCCAGAAATGTGTGTTGTAAATCCTAACCTTTATGCCTGTGGTTATAACCCCATTTGGGAGTGGATTGTCTTTGTTATATTAATGCGACAAGATTAGTGTAGGATGTGTCTTCAGTTAATCTCTTTTGATATATAAAAGATATTAAAACAAGCAAATGGGAAAGCAGAGATGGGGGAAGAGAGGTGCCAGGCCACATGAAGATTTCCCAGAAGTAGAAGCTAAAGGAGACAAGTGCCTTTCTCCAGAGCCGGCAGAGAGAGAAAACCCCAGAGCCAGCACCCTGAATTTGGTTTTCTAGCCTCCTAAACTCTGAGAAAATAAATTTGTTTGTTAAAGCCACCCATTTGTGGAGTTTCTGTTATAACAGCACTAGATAACTAAGATACTTCAGTTTTTTGCCTCAAGCAAGCCCATTTATGAGACCCTTATCAGGAACTATAGAGAAAAATTATAAGCAAAACCATCTTTCCCAAGTAATTATAATGTGATCATATTGCCTTCTCCAAGATTCTAGAAGCCCATCTACACATGGAGCCCAGCTGTCTTTGGGGAGAATAAATATTTCTTGAGGATCAAGTGAAAATTTTCTCTTTAGTAATGACAATCAGAGAATGGAATGTCACTGCTCAGATGTTCTTATACAGGCAAACATTCCTACATCTTTTCTTTATGTTAACAATGACTCAAATTTTTATTTCATATGCTCTAGACCTGTCAACATTGCTGTGTTCTATTATATAGGTATCTTTTGCAGTTAGCTAAAAAGGACAAATATTGTATGATATTACTAACTTGAAATACCTAAAATATGATGTTTGCAGTTGTTTCTTCTTATTTTGCATTATGCGACATCAGCAAATGAAAGTCTCAAAAGCTTTACTCCATCCACGTCATTAAGGTAGACTCTACTTTGAGGAGGCAGCTCTTTCCCAGTTGTATGTTGAGTACCGTCCAGCCTGAGGGGCTCATCTTCCAGAACTATGTCAGAAAATGTCCTGGGGCTATTCTTCAGGTTTTCACTGGCCAATTTTTTCAAAGTAGACCACCAGGCCCTTCTTCCTAGTCTGTCTTAGTCTGGAAACGCCTCTGAAACCAGTCCACCACTGGTGACCCTGCTGGTATTTGAAATACCGGTAGCATAGCTTCCAGCATCACAACAACACATAAGCCACCACAGTATGACAGACTGACAGATATGTGAGGAGAATAGGTAAAGTTATAGAGATCAGAGTTTAATAGTGATTACCAGGGGCTGCATGGATGGGGAAAGGGAGGAGATTATTGCTTAGGTAGCATGAAGTTTTTGTATATGGGGATGGAGAATTTGGCAACGGATGTTGGTGATGGTTGCACAACATAGTTGATGTGTTTGTGATGTGATGTGGTTTTATGGACTTGGCACGTGAAAAACATTCAATTGATAAATGTTGTGTTCTTTACATTTTTACACCAATAAAAATGTGATTTAAAAAAAGGTAAAATAAGTTAAATACTTAATCAACCATTTAACCGATACTGATGCGCCTGACACTATGCTAGAATCTGGGAATAAGAGGAATAAATCCAAAGCTGATGCTCCAGTGGTGAAAAGTTTCAAGGCATGGTCCTACATTCAGGGAACACCTTGTAGCTCTGTGATAAGAGTTAACAGTAACATTATGAGCAAGATTGTAGGCATGAGGAAAAAAACATTTTCTTTGCAAAGTGAGTGATGGCTTTTCACCAAGAGGCCCTGACCTCAGGGATTTACATTATTTAAGGCAGGTAAGGAGGTGGGGAACATTCTAGGCAAAGGGAAAAGTCTGAGTGGAGGCCTAAATGATAGAAAGAACCCATGGCGTTTGGGGAACTGTCAGCAGTTTGGGTTGACTGGCGTTGGAGAGAGGTATGAAGAGGTGAGAAAGGCCAGATTACAAAGAGTTTCAGGTGCCACATGAGGGAAGGGCCTTGTCCTACAGGTGTGGAGGGCCAGGAGAGATTTTAGCAGGGCACCCCCACAATCAGAGAATATGGTACAGAGAACTCTAGGCCTGCCTGGAGGGTGGCAGGATACCATGCCTGGACAGAGGCTGCCATAATAGAGATTTGATTACTAAGGATTTGGTAATTGGATGAATAGAGGAGGCATTGTGGGTGACTCATTTAAAAATTGAAAGAGTTCCTACAGAATCTGGATTTCTTGCCCAGGCCATCCTTAAATTCCTGGAGTTTTATTTGCTCTTGTTTTCAGTTCTGAACATGCCTCATGTTTTGTGGCAGAGGCATGTTGCTCTCACCTATGAGACTTGGGCTGTTGAGTGAGTTGGGAAAGACTAATGAGCAACCAGAGAAATGGGGTGTCCAGGAGCTGGTCACAGAGAGAAGCCCGGACCCTCTCCTTAGGGATGGCTGTATGAGCACACCCTGATTAGTGGAGAACAAAAGTAAGGTGTGCTGGTAAATGCAGTGAGGGCGTGTGGTTGGATAGACCAGATGTTTCCCAATTGGCTTTGGCTTCCAAAGCCCTAGGGAACGGTCTGGAAAAGCCGCCAGGGACCATTAACCTGTGACAATGGCCTAGTGCCTTGATAACGATCTTTCCTCTCCACAGATGTTTCCAATGATAGGAAATATGGAAACATGAAGCCTATTTGCCTAATGGAGCCCACACTTAGCTCAGCTGGGAACAATACACAGCACATTTTCAAAGCCTCTATTGTGATTCTCTGGCCTTTCTGAAGAGATGGGGAGTGTGGTTATTCCGTTATTTTCAAACCTTTCTCTTCTTCCGAACTGCCCCTCCCCTACAAGTAACACCAGTCTTATATTCCTGTTGAAATCCCGCACCCAGAATATTTTTCAGACCCTTTTATAAGAGAAGTACACTAACAATTTGTGCTAATGATCTGACTGGGCACAGCCTTTTGCTTAAAGCTCCTTAGAGATAGTCACTCCCCTATGATGACAAAATGCTTGTAGCCAGGAAACACCATCTCTAAAATTTGATGGCACAAACTTGTGTCAGATTTTACTAAAACCACCTATGACTTAGCACTAGGTGGGTGAAAGGAAAACAAGATAAAAATCCTCAAAGAGAAGATGCTAAAAATTGGTACAGACTACAACCCTCGGTCCAGCAGATCAATTATCACCTGGAAATTTAGAAATGCATATTCTTGGCATGACCCCAGATTTGCTGACTCTGAACCAGCATTTTAACAAGATTCCTCAGGTAATTCCCAGGTAGTACGTTTGAGAGCAACATGGAAAGCATCACATGGCAAGCATTTGGGACAAGTGGCCTGTTCCTTTTAGATTAGTAATCATATATTTTTGGGGTTTGCTTCACTCTAAGCTAGAAGCTCTTAATTTTGATTGTTTGTTTTGTATTGTTTTTTCTTTGCCCGACACTTCATTAGCAGTCTGGTAAAGCCTATGAACTCCTCTACAGAACAGTTTCTAAAAAATAAAATAAAATATAGATGATAATAAAGGAAGGGTCATAAAGTAACCTCCGTACTCTGATAGTGTAAAATGGAGAGATTTACTGAAAGAAAAGACAGCTGGAGCGGAGAATAAACCGAACTCCACGCAATGGAATACAGAAATTCAAAATGGCAACTCAGAAGTGACATTTTATAGGAGGAGAACAATGGCTATGAAACACATTACTTGATTGGTATTTACAAACTTAGATCATTGAAAGACATTACTTAATTGGCAATTATGGGCTTAGATCATCCAAAGGCATTACTCAATTGGTAGTTGATCATTTTAAGGCAGGGCTTCCGGTGGCAGGAACCTGTAAAAACAAAGGTTTCTGTGGCAGGAACTCGTGACGCGTGAATTCCTGTAGCGGAACTTGTAAGGAGGGCGTCCTGTGCCCAGCTTTGTGACGTGATTGGCTTAAACGGGTATAGGTCTCTTTCTTCGATTGGTTACAGTGTGGCGATTACACGGTATGTGACAGGGCGGGGTCACAGTGTAGTTACATCATCATTACCGGCCTTTCTTCTCTCAGGAACTGTACAGAAGGTGGCTGCTGCTGGGGCGAAAACGGAACGGCAAACAGGGAATCGCACCCAATCCTCAAATTGGCCGTTTCAGGTCATATCAGGTACCTCAATTTTTCTTTTAACTTCCTCACACAGAAGCCAATTATGCTGAAACGCAGTTATCAAAATAGTAGTAAAGGAAATGTGAGATTTAGTGGTATATACGCTTTTACACTCATGCATTAATAATAAGATCTAGAAGTGTGGCTACTACGCTCATAATTTTGAAGTACGGACGAGTGTCCATCGTACTTCAGAATATCTGCAACAAATATGATGTGATATAAAAACTTGGGATGAAGTCATGTTCTTGCTGTTAGGTGCCTTCGAGGCAGTTCAACTCATAGCGACCCTATGTACAACAGAATGAAACACTGCCCACTCCTACACCATCCTCACAATCATTGCTATGTTTGAACCCATTGTTGCAGCCACTGTGTCAGTCCATTTAGTGAAGGGTCTTCCTCTTTTTCACTGACCCTCTACCTTATCAAGCATGATGTCCTTCTCCGGGGACTAGTCCCTCCTGATAACATGTCCAGAGTACGTGAGAGGAAGTCTCCCCATCCTCGCTTCTAAGGAACATTCTGGCTGTACTTCCAAGACAGATTTGTTCGTTCTTCTGGCAGTACATGGTGTATTTAGTATTCTTCGCCAACACTATAGTTCAAAGCCATCAATTCTTCTTCGGTCTTCCTTATTCACTGCCCACCTCTTGCATGTATCTGAGGTGATTAAAAATATCATGGCTTGGGACAAGCACACCTCTGTCCTCAAAGTGTCACCTTTGCTTTTTACCACTTTAAAGGATCTTTTTATAGCAGATTTGCCCAATGCAATATGTCATTTAATTTCTTGACTGCTGCTTCCACGGGTGTTGATTGTGGATCCAAGCAACGTGAAATCCTTGACAACTTCAATGTTTTCTCTGTTTATCATGGTGTTGCTTATTGGTGCATTTGTGAGGATTTTTGTTTTCTTTATGTTGAGGTGTAATCCATACTGAAGGCTGTAGTCTTTGATCTTCATCGGTAAGTGTTTCAAGTCCTCTTCACTGTCAGCAAGCAAGGTTGTGTCATCTGCATAACTCAGGTTGTTAATGAGTCTTCCTCCAATCCTGATGCCACATTCTTCTTCATGTAGTCCAGTTTCTCAGAATATTTGCTCAGAATAAAGATTGAATAAGTATGGTGAAAGGATACCACCCTGTTGCACACTTTCCTGATTTTAAACCACACATTGTCCCCTTGTTCTGTTCAAACAACTGCCTCTTGATCTCCATATAGGTTCTGCATGAGCACAAGTAAATGTTCTGGAATTCCCAGATGAAGTCATAGATACTGCTAATACTACTGTAACTTGTTACCTACATTCATACTTAACATGTTGCTGTCTAGTTGATTCTGAATCACGATATCTCATGTGTTACAGAATAGAACTGACCTCCACAGGGTTCTGTTGGCTATGATCTTTACGGAAGCAGATCACCAGGCCTTTCTTCCACAGTGCTGCTGGGTGGGTTCAAACTGCCAACCTTTCGATTGGTAATCTAGAGCAAACTGTTTGCATCACCCAGGGACCACATTCATAATTAAAGGAAGTACTAAATATCAGTTAGCGAAAACTCACGCCCATTGCCTCTGAGTTGAATGTGACTTATGGCAAGCCCATGTATTACAGAAAACTGTTCCATGCAGTTATCTAGGCTATAATTTTTACAGAGGCAGATCTCTAGGCCTTTCTTCCTTCACACCATTGGGTAGGTTCAAACCACCAACCTTTAGGTTAGTAGTCAAGGGGAAACTGTTTTGGTTATGTTAAATATCAGTCAGAGGTTTATAACAATAGACATGTATTTTTATTCCCAACCAAGTTAACACATACACACGCGTGCGTGCACACACACACAAACATGTCCTACTCCCTTGAGCTAGCTCTATTCCTTCTCCCCACCTCCATGACTGATGGGGGGGGGCAAGGGGGGCATCCTTGCACACCTACTACCCTTTCAGGTATCCAACCTCTCCTACCCCATTTGGAGCGACTTAAGGTGTCTTGAACCATTAAAAGGTAGGGCTGAGTTAGACACGAGAATTTGCAAAACTTTAGTCTCCGTATCAGATCTGCTCTTTCAAATCTGTATATGTCACAGGGTTGTGTTTATAGTTACTCAGATTTATTCATTTGTAATTAAAAAAATTTTCATTTTGGTTTTGATTTGGTATTCTAATTCAGTTAATGATGTTGCTTGTAAAAAAAGGAAAGACGGACTAAATAGGGTGTTGGTACACTAAAAATCATCCCGAGCAAACAAAAATACTAACATCATGAAAAAGAAGGAGAATAATGCAACTTTGTGGTGGGGTCAATATTTTACATTATAATTTTAAAGAAAAAGGCAAAGCAAACAAAAACAGAGCCTGGCCAATAGTAAGGACTCAATAAATACTTTGCGAATGAATCGAAGTACTAGAAAGAAAAATATTAAAAAGAACTTCCCCTAGCAGCCACTACTCATTTTAGTGATGTTGTTCTTATTAGCTGCTCTCATGTCGGCCCTCCAGCTCCTGAAGACGCCACGTGCAATAGAACAAAATGCAGCCCAGGCCCACACCATCCCCATGCTTGGTTGTAGATCTGACTGTTGTGATCCGTAGGGTTTTCATTGGTTGATTTTCAGAAGTAGGTCGTCAGGCCTTTCTTCCTAGTCCTTTTCGTTTGGAAGTTCTGCTGAAATGTGTTAGGCATCCTAACAACACACGAGCCTCCACTAACAGACGGGTAGTGGCTGCACATGGAGTGCATTGGCCGAACTGAGTCTCCCACATGGAAGGCAAGAATTCTGCCGTTGAACCGCCACTGGCCCCTTGAATAGGTAAACAAAAGATTATTTTGAGAGGACAACAGTGGTCAAGATTTGAGATATTTATTTTAAAAGATGTTCCCTTGGCTTTTGCCCTTTGAAGCATAACCTTGTCCTAAACATCCCCCAGAGAGTTAAGGTCCCGTCACAGCCTTTCCCACATGGGTCTACATGTTTGTCTACCTTCCCCTTCCTCAGGGATGGCCTTCAACTGATTTTAGTGATAGCTACACCTAATTGACTTGCAGTATTTCTCTTTTAGGAAGGAATTCATACAGCAAGAGAATTAAATTTAAACCTCTCTCAAGTTTAAGCTGTGAGCTTCAATAATTTTAGTATAAACGGATGGACCCTGGGGTCAGGAATGATCTGATATTATGTTCAGGAAATGGCTTTGGCATTGTCAAATATAACATAATTTAAAACCACCAAACATTCTCATTGTTAATACTTAAGGAGTTCTGGGAAGTGTTTCCATTTATGTTACAATTTAAATTAAACACATTTTAATAGCAACCTTTGGATATCTTTGAACAAAATCATGCCCAGCCACCTTTAGAAATAGTTTTATATTGTCTGTGAACCCATGAACTTGCTCCAAAATATCAACCCGCAATCATTAGATCCTTATTAAAAGAAATCACTTGTAACTGAAGGTTGATTGTATTCATGACGAAAAACCAGTTACTGTCGAGTTGATTTTGACTCATAGTGACCCTGCAGGACAGAGTGGAACTGCCGTACAGGGTTTCCGAGGCTGTAAATCTTTATGGAAGCAGCCTGCCACATCTTTCTCCCCTGGAGTGGCTGGTGGGTTTGAACCGCCAGCCTTTTGGTTAGCAGCCAAGTGCTTAACCACTGCACCACCAGGACGTCTTACATTCATGAGAGACGTTGAAAATTGGCCAAAAACAGAGGATTCAGGCTGCTGCTATCTGGTTCTCTTAATATGTTTTCAGATGAAATTCAAGAAATTTTAGGGTTTGTTAATTTTTATATCGTAGTAAATATTACAAAACTATTGTTCAGGGGTAATTTCTATTGCTATCATCCGAGTTGACCTGAAGCTGTAACCAGAGCTCAAGGAATTCTTTTTTGAAGTAAATAAGGTCCTCTATTTGCTAAGAAGTTAGATTCTAAAAGCTTTTTTCTTAAGTCCATCTGTTTATAAGATACTTCCCACACAATTCATATACCCACTTCTTGGTAGTGGGCAGGGTAGATGCACCTTTGCTCTGCTCCGTGGTGTTATTTGTCATCTGTAATTTTTAGATTACGTACCTAAACCAATATTGTCAAAACATATTATTCCAGGCATTACTCCCTCAATACGCTCCTTGAAAAACATGAGTTCTGTGGTTAATTACAATTGAGAAACTACGTACTGTGGCCTTCTCTTAGGAATTTACAGTTATGATATGATGTTTAAAAGACTTTGAAAGTACTGCAGGAGACACGTGGTGAAGATAACAGACTGAACTGGCAGAGAAGGAACTCCGTCCCACCCTTAACCCGGCAGTGCTGAATTAAGTGCTTAACCAGATTCAAAAGAAAGGGAAGGCTATTCCCAAGTGCCAAGACCAGATGGGAAAACTGACAAAACCTCTTCCAGCCCATCGGCCTCCTTTGCAGAAATCAGAAATAGGTGCCCCCTTTCCCAGGTACTGTACTTCAATCTGTTAAAATATTGTCATAATACACTGATTTTATTTTTTAAATGGCACTTTATTGCCATATACCAGGAAATTTCCATAATAAGCATATACATTTATAATGTCTTTAACGTGAATGGTATCCCCTGGAATTGTGCAGTGCACAACCTGCACAACTGTACATGGCAGCCTGGGGAATTCTAAGTCAGAGTGATAAAGAAATGGGGGCATGACCGCACTGCTGAATATAGCCTTAGCCTCTTTTCCAGGCATGGTTATTAATAATGCTCCCTGTCATGGATTGAATTGTGTCCCCCAAAAATGTATGTCAACTTGGCTAGGCCATGATTCCCAGTATTGTGTGATTGTCCACCATTTTGTCATCTGATATGATTTTCCTCTGTGTTGTAAATGCTACCTCTATGATGTTAATGAGATGGGATTATCAGCAGTTATGTTAATGAGGTGGGATGCATTCTACAAGATTAGGTTGCATCTTAAGCCAGTATCTCTTGAGATATAAAAGAGAGAAGCAGAAGCGAGCAGAGAGACAGGGGAACTGCATACCACCAAGAAACAAGAGCCAGGAGAACAGCACATCCTTTGGACTTGGGGTCCCTGTGCTGAGAAGCTCCTAGTCTAGGAGAAGAGTGATGATAAGGACCTTCCTTCAGAGCCTACAGAGAGAGAAAGCCTTCCCTTGAGCTGGTGCCCTGAATTTGAACTTCTAGCCTATTAGACTGTGAGAGAATAAGCTTGTGTTTGTTGAAGCAATCCACTTGTGGTATTTCTGTTAAAGCAGCACTAGATGACTAAGACACCCCCTCTCACTCTAAAAATTGAACTATCTTAGAAAATAAATTACATGGATATTTTACATAGGGGATATAAGCATATTGAAGTAGGAGCTTTCAAACTCATAGGCGGACTGAAGGCCCCTTGTAGCAGATACCATTGTTGCCCTGCCCACCTCCCTTCTGGCCATACCATTTCACTACATGAAGCTCTCACTTCACTGCCAGCATCTCCACCTTTGACCCAAGGGATTTCTTTGGCTATTGGAGCTAATTCTGCACAGGTGCATAGGTCAGAAGTGCTGGTATTAGTGCTCCTGTGAGCATCCCTCAAAGGATCTCTGGTGGTGCAGTGGTTAAAGCACTCAACTGCTAACCGAAAGGTCAGGGGTTCAAAACCACCAGGGGCTCTGCAGGAGAAAGATGTGGCTATCTGCTTCCGTAAAGATTTACAGCCTTTGAAACTGTATGGGGTTGCTGTGAGTCAGAATCAACTAGACAGCAGTGAGTTTGGATCAGCATCCTTCAGTCTGTGACTGATTGGATTTGGTACATAATATCCAGCTTCCTTCTCCTCAGGTGGTGTTATGAATTAAATTGTGCCCCTCCCAAACGTGTTGGAATCCTAACCCCTATACCTGTGGATGGAGCCCTGGGGACACAGTGGTTAAAAGATCAGCTGCTAACCAAAAGGTTGGTAGTTCTAATCCACCAGCCACTTATTGTGGTTGGAATTGAGTTGACAGCAAAGGGTATTTTATACCTGTGCATATAATCCTGTTTGGAAATAGGATTTTTTTTGTTATGTTAATGAGGCCATATCAGAGTAAGTTATATCCTAAACCTGATCACTTCTGAGTTATAAAAAGAACAGATTAGACACAGATGCAGGTGCACACTGGGGAAGAGAGATGCCACGCGAGGATCACCAAGGATCACGGAACACCCAGGGCTCCCGACAAAGAAGGAACCGACATGACCATGACCCTTGTTTGGACTTTTGGCCTCCAGAACTGTGAGAAAATAAACTTCTGTTCTTTAAAGCCGCCCACTTGGGATATTTGTGTTACAGCAGCGCTAGTAGACTAAGACAGCTGGGATGACCCTGAGACGCGTGTCCTGTGCTGGCTCCCAGATTGCCCCGTGGTGGGATGACCCTGAGACGCGTGTCCCGTGCTGGCTCCCAGATTGCCCCGTGGTGGGATGACCCTGAGACGCGTGTCCCGTGCTGGCTCCCAGATTGCCCCGTGGTGGGATGACCCTGAGACGCGTGTCCCGTGCTGGCTCCCAGATTGCCCCGTGGTGGGATGACCCTGAGACGCGTGTCCTGTGCTGGCTCCCAGATTGCCCCATGGTGGGATGACCCTGAGACGTGTGTCCTGTACTGGCTCCCAGATTGTTCAGTGAGGTCAAACCCCAGTTACCCACCATGGTAACTTGTTTTATAATAACCCCTTCCTGGCTGCTTTTCCTTCTTTATCTGACCTCCCTACTCCCCTACTGGTGTTTCCTGATCTCCTCCTCATATTCCTTGACTCAGGGCCAGCTTCTGGAGGAACCCAAAGTAAGCCATCCATATGACATGGGGGACTAACACTGAGCTCCCTTTTTCAAGCTGGAAACCTGTAGGCTTCCCACTCCATGAAAGTGAAATAGAAAAAAGCCATCTTTTCACCTAGGGAAAAGCAGTGAAGCTTACTGTGATAAATGTTCAATGCTGGTTCCCACAGATAGCCAGATCCTAATCCCTTAAACCTGTGAATGATACCTCTTATGGCAAAAGGGGCTTGCTTTGCAGATGCTATTAAGTTAAGGAACTTGGGATGGGGAGATCATTCTGAATTAGCAATTCTTGTCAACCCCATGCTTGCAGAGTACAAATGCTCCATAGGGTTTTCAAGGCTGTGACATTTCCAAAGCACATCACCAGGCCTCTGGGTGGATTCAAACCTGCAACCTTTCAGTTAGTAGTTGAGCACTTAACCATTTGTGCCACCCAAGGACTCCTTTGCAAGCCCTAGATGTAATCACAAGTGTTCTTATAAGAGGGAGGCAGAGGGAGATTTGACACCGAAGAGGAGAGGCAATGTGAAGATGGAAGCAGAGATGGAATGGTGTGGCTATGAGCCAAGGAATGCCAAGGCAGCCTTTAGAAGCCGAAACAGGCAAGGACAGCTTCTCCCCTGGTGTCTCCAGAAGGAACTAGCCTTGCTGACGTCTTGATTCTAGTCCTCAAGGCCAATAGTAGACTTCTGGCCTCCAGAACTACAAGAAAGTACGTTTCTGTTGTTCTGAGCCACTAAGTTTACAGTAATTTGTTACGTTGGCAACTGGAAGCTAGTACACTTACCTTCCACCTGGGGCCTGAATGGAGAGTTGCTTATGAGAAGTTAGATAGCCAAGCCTGTGCCAGGTGCAGTTTGAGATCCAAACTCACAATGGCATGTTGCAGCAACTCCAAATTGCTACACTGGCATAACAATGAGTAGAGAGTTTGTACAAGTCCTAAGCATGAGTCAAGGGCAAAGATGAAACTATTCTAGATGGATATTTCCACAAGCCAGGGAAATGGGACACGCAAAGAATATCTTCCTGAAAATTAACTCAAATATAAAATTACAAACTGCACATGAAAAGGAACCACCATGAGGAAGAATCAGCAGATGCAACAAATCGGAGATTTAACACCCCTAAAATACATCTCAACTATTAGAAAAAGATATAAATATATTTGTAATGTTAAAAGCAACAGAAGAAGATATATAAAACATAAGACAATAACTGAACAGTAAGGAAACTTAACAAGGGTCTTGAAAAATAAAAGAACTTAATAAAATTCCTAGAAGATAATAATAAAATCATTAAAATTTTAAGAAATAAAATGGGTGGATTAAGTAGGGTATTCGGTCCTGCTGAAAATACATCATAAAACATTTAATGACAATCAATGGATTAATATGTTTGCAACATATATAATATGTTTACAAAATATTGGTTTTCCAAACATGTTCATCAAAATTGCTATCTGGCATGTATAAAGAACCCCTATTGTTATGTGCCATCAAGTTGATTCTGACTCATAGTGATCCCATATGATAGAGTAGAACTGTCCCATAGGGTTTCCTAGGCTATAATCTTTACAGAAGTGTATAGCCAGATCTCTCCTGTGGAGCTGCTGGGTGGGTTTGAACTGCTAACCTTTAGGTTAGTAGCCAAGTGCTTTAACCACTGTGCCACCAGAAATCCTTAAAACCAAACCCTTTGCCATCAAGGCAATTCTGACTCATAGCAATCCTATAGGACAGAGGAGAACTGCCTCCTAGGATTTCAAAGGAGCAGCTGGTGGATTCAAACTGCTGACGTTTTGGTTAGCAGTTGAGTTCTTAACCACTAAACCACGAGGGCTACCAGAGAGATCCTTAAACAACCCCTAAAAAAATCCCAAACCCGTTGCCATAGAGTCAATTCCAATTCATAGTGACTCTCTGAGGCAGAGTAGAACTGCCCCATAGGGTTTCCAAGGAGCAACTGGTGGATTCAAACTGCCATGGTAGCCATAGCCCTTAACCACTGTGCCACCAGGGCTTCAAATCAGAAAGGATACTAGAAAAATGGGCAAAGGATATGAACAGCAATTTGTAGAGTCAGTTGTTAATAAAAAAAGAAAAAGCCCAACCTCACTAGAAATTAGGAATATTAAACCTAAAAAATATAATACATTAAACTCCTGAGTATCAACCAGTAACTGGTTGCTGTAGGGTCAACTCCAAGCCATGGCTACCCCATGAGTGTCCAAGTAGAGCTGTGGATTTTCAATTGTTGATTTTTTTGGAAGTAGATCACGATGTCTTTCTTCTGAAGTACCTTTGGGCAGACTCAAACCTCCAACCTTCTGGTAAGCAGCCAAGTACATTAACATCTGTAACACCCAGGGACTCTAAACCGATTAGATTAGGAAAAAAATCCAAATATGGGGCAATATCAAGTACTGACGAGGTTGTGGAGAAATGATAACTTTCAAATACCTCTACTTAAAGTGTAAAATGCTGACAACCACTTTGGGCTAAAAATGTGGTGCTTTTTAATCATTCTGAAAATACGTAAAGCAATTGTCCCAGCAATTCCTCTGCTGGAAAGAGTAGAATGTACGGACTAAGAACACAAACTCTAGAGACACAATGTCTGGATTTGAATCCTGGCTCTGTTGCCTATGAGCTCTGTGTTTGGAGGCAGGTTACTTAGAGTCTCTTGAGACTCAGGTTTCTCTTTTGTAAAATGGAGGTGAAAATAATATGTGTCTCATGGAGCAAATATTTTTACTTTTCTGAGGATTGTGCTTTTCTGATAGTGGGGATGGTGTACAAGGTCACATTTCATTTAAAGGTTAGCTTCCAGAAAACTCAGTCTAATTTGAACCTCACCTATTTCTAATTTTCAGGCCCTAGGACCTGTATGAAACCCTGGTAGCACAGTGATTAAGAGATCGGCTGCTAACCAGAAGGTTGGCAGTTCGAATCCACCAACAGCTTCTTGGAAACCATATGGGGCCAGTTCTACTCTGTCATATAAGGTTGCTATGAGTTGGAATCGACTTGACGGCAACAAGTAGGACCTATATATCTAAAGTATTCTCTTCCCTAGTCATGACATTCTGCTCTTATTGTATTTTAAGTGGCTCTGATTTTAGGTTCCATTCTTATTTTTGTCCATAGTAAGCCATGTCATTCTTTCTGGAATAAGAAAAAATATATAAATTTCATATTGGAGAGTAACATAAAGGACAAGAAAGAACTTGGTCTTTGGCATCTAATAGATGCAATTTAGAATCCTGGTTCCATCATCTTTATCTGAATAAACTTGGATAAGAAGCATACTCTCTCTGTCTCAGTATAATCATTTTAAAATATACTAATCAGTAAAATTTGAAAAAATATTAACTAGCTTCAGAAGAAGGTACAAGGACATGATGTTTCTAGGCTTTCTGATATAGTGTGTGGCACGAAATAATTATTACTTGTCATTGTTATTGGAGCCCTGGTGGCACAGTAATTAAGAGCTTGGCTGGTAACCATGAGGTAGACAGCTTGAATCCACCAGCTACTCCCTGGAAACCCTACAGGACGGTTCTACTCTGTCCTATAGGGCCATTGTGAGCCAGAATCGACTCAACAGCAGTGGTTTTTATGGGTCATTGTTATTGTTGCTGTGACACATGCACACACACACACACACACACACACACACACACACACACACACACACACACACACGGATTTGAGAAAGAAAATGAAGTTGATGGATAGACTGCTAAACTTGGTTTTAGGAAGACTGGACTTATTATGGAAATTGGGAAAGCTCTAGTAGTTGGTCACAATTTCTAAGAGGAAGGGCAATGTGAACCTCACGCTTGTCTACAGAGTCTGTTCAGTTAAAGCAAACTTCCAATGCAGTGGCCATTGTAGAATACTTTCAATTCAGTATCCTCTCTCCACCCCATTTTTACTTAATCATAGTTCCACATTTACCATATTTTTCTCTACTCTAGTTCCCCACCTATATTCCTTTTTTTAAAAGTCATTTCTGCATTTGAAGTTTTTATTCTGGTACTTCCTTCAGATTTTGGTGTTTGGTTTTTCTTCACAACTTTTTGCTCAGTGTACCCCTTTCACTCCAATATTGAATATTGTCTCAAGTGAGATATTCTGAAACAACACCCTTTGGTGCTTTTTTTTTTTTACCAGTCCTACTCACCCATGGGTGAATAGATGGATTCAGACAGAACATTGCTTTCTATAACACACTTAGCCAAAATTTAGCAGTTTGATCAAGCTAAATCTATACCATTTCCCTAAGTCAACACTGCTTATAAAACTCATCTTAACTAACTGCTTCAGGTACACCCTTAAAATTTTTCTGAATTAAATTTCTACTTCCATAGTCTGTTGTTGAAAGATAAAACAGTATACGTTTAGACTTTAAAGACAATAGTAATTAGAGAAAAAAAAAAAAGTAATCAGGGCATGTGATTGTGTTGGATATATAATGTGTTTCTGGAAGTAGGGTCCACTGTCTCCTTGGGGCTCCTGAACTTTCCTTAGGATTTTCAAGTATGTGCTCTTATTTTGATAATAATAAAAAAAAATACAACCATAATTTGGATCATCTCAGTGATTGCCTTATAACTGAATGTAGTACTTTATTTTAGCACTGTCATGGATTGAATTGTGCCCCCCAAAAATGTGTGTCAACTTGGTTAGGCCAAGATTCCTAGTATTGTGTGGTTGTCCACCATTTTGTCATCTGATGTGATTTTCCTATGCGTTGTGAATCCTACCTCTATGATGTTAATGAAGCAGGATTAGAGGCAGATATGTTAATGAGGCAGGACTCAGTGTACAGGATTATACTGTATCTTAAGTCAATCTCTTTTGAAATATAAAAAAAAGAATCAAGCAGAGGAGAGGAGCTTCATTACCACCAAGCAAAAAGAGCCTGGAGCACAGTGCATCCTTTGGACCCAGCGTACCCACACTGAGAAGCTCCTAGACCGCGGGAAGATTGATGACAAGGACCTTCCCCCAGAGCTGAGAGAGCGAGTGCCTTCCACTGGAGCTGGTGCCCTGAATTCGGACTTCTGGCCTCCTAGACTGTGAAAGAATAAATTTCTGTTTGTTAAAGCCATCCACTTGGGTATTTCTGTTACAGCAGCACTAGATAACTAAGACAAGCACCTACATTTTTTTTTTTTTTTATATTTTATTGTACTTCAGGTGAAAGCTTACAGAGCAAATAGTTTCTCATGAAATAGTAGTACACATGTTGTTCTGTGACATTGGTTAACAACCCCACAACGTATTAAGCCTCTAAATTCTCAACCTTTTTTTTTTTTTTTGATGAAAATTACAGATAGCCAAAGATACACCGTTTCAAGAATTTCTACATTCACAGTTCAGTGACATTGACTACGCTCTTCCAACTGTGCTGTTATTCTCACTTAAGATGAAGGCTTACAGAACAAAATAGTTTTTCATTTAACAGTTACTACACATGTTGCCCTATGACAATGGTTAACGATCTCACAGCACATCAAGAATATCCTTACTCCACCTTGTGTTCCCTATCACCAGGGGGCTTCCTTGTCCCCTTCTGTCTTCTGGACCTTGTCAGTGGACTATTGTACCTCTTTAGTCTCATTTGTTTATTTATTTTTTATTTTATTTTATTTAAACACCATTTCAAAACTTTTTACTTACACATTTAAGTGATATTGACTATGCTCTTCCAATTGTGCTGCCATTCTCGCCCAAGATGAAGGCTTACAGGACAAAACAGCCTCCCATTTAATAGTTACTACAAATGTTGCCCTATAGCAGTGGTCAACAATCTCACAATACATCGACAGTGTCCTTATTCAATTTGTGTTCCTTATCATCAGTTTCCTACTCTCCCTCTGCCTTCTGGCCCTTGTCACTGGACTCCTGTACCTCATTAGTCCCATTTAGTTTTACTGGGCTGTCCATTCCCAGGCTTAACATCGAACCTCGAAGGTAACTTCACCTCTGAGCTGAAAGGGTGTCTGGGGGCCACACTCTTGAGGTTTCTCTAGTATTCTTTAGGCCAGTAAATCTGGTCTTCTTTTTTTTTTTTTTTTTTTTTTTTGGGAGTTAAAATTATGCTCTACATCCTTCTCCAGCTCTGCCCAGAACCCTCTGTTGTGATCCTGGTCAGAGGAGTCATTGGTGGTAGCCGGGCACCATCCAGCTGTACTGGACTCAGTCCCGTGGAGGCCTTGGTAGCTGTGGACAATTAGTCGTTTGGACTAATCTTTTCGTTGAATCCTGTTCTCTTCATTCTCCCTTGTTCCCGAAGGGATGAGATCAGTGGAGTATCTTAGATGGCCGCTCATAGGCTTTTAAGACCCCAGACACTACTCACCAAGGTAGAATATAGAGCATTATCTTTATAAGTAGTGTCATGCCAATTGAGCTAGATGTTCCCCGAGATCATGGTCCCCAGAGCCCTCCGTCCAACAACTCAGTCCCTCAGGGGGTTTGGATGTGTCTATAGGGCCTCCATGACCTTTCCTTGTGCAGGTTGTGTTAGTTTCCCCTGTACTATGTACTATCTCACCTCTCACCCAAGTTACCACTTACCTATTACCTATTTAGTATTCCCCCCCCCCCATCCCTGGTAACCAACAAGGATTGTTACATTTTGCATGTGAATTTTTTCATGGGTTTTTACAATAGAGGTCTCATACAATATTTGTCCTTTTGTGATTGACTTATTTCACTCAGCATGATGTCCTCCAGTTTCATCCATGTTATGAGATGGTTCACAGATTCATTGTTCTTTCTCGTTGCATAGTACTCCATTGTGTGTATGTACCATAGTTTGTGTATCCATTCATCTGTTGATGGACATCGAGGTTGTTTCCATCGTTTTGCTATTGTGAATAATGCTGCCATGAACATAGGTGTGCATATGTCTATTTGAGTGATAACTCTTATTTCTCTAGGATATATTCCTAGGAGTGGGATTGCTGGATCGAATGGTTTGTCTATTTCTAGCTTTCTGAGGAAACACCATATCATTTTTCAAAATGGTTGTATCATTTTGCATTCCCACCAGCAGTGTATAAGAGTTCCCGTCTCCCCGCAGCCCCTCCAACATTTGTTATTTCCAGTATTTTTGATTCATGCCGGTAATGCCGGGGTGAGATGGTATCTCATTGTGGTTTTAATTTGCATTTCTCTAATGGCTAGTGATCGCGAGCATTTCCTTATGTGTTTGTTGGCCATTTGAATGTCTTCCTTGGTGAAGTGTCTGTTCATTTCCTTTGCCCATTTTTTGATAGGATTTGTTGTCTTTTTGTTGTAGAGGTGTTGGATTTTCTTGTAGATTATGGAGATTAGACCTTTGTCTGACTTGTACTGTCCAAAAATTTTTTCCCAGTCTGTAGGTTCTCTTTTAACTCTTTTGGTGAAGTCTTTTGAAGAGCATAGATGTTTGATTTTTAGAAGATCCCAATTATCTAGTTTATCTGTTGGGTTTTTTGTGTTGATGTTTATGAAGCACCTACATTTGATTTTATGATTGTAAGAAGAACATCCAAACAAGCAAAGGAAAAAACCCGTAGTTATCAAGTGGATTCCAACTCATAGTGACCCTATAAGATGGGGTAGAACTGCCACATAGGGTTTCCAAAGAGTGGCTGGTGGATTTGAACTGCTGACCTTCTGGTTAGCAGCTGTAGCTCTTAACCACTGTGTCACCAGGGCTCCCATAAGGGCATAGGAGTAAAGATATATCACCTTAATACTCCTCAGCTTAAGAACTGTAGAACAAAATTAGTGATGAGTCTGGGCCAACTAAAGCCCAAATAAAGAAAAAGGACTTCATAAGGCTCAGAACAAAGGCTTCAGAGCACTGTTTCTCAACCCTGACTAGATTAGAGTCACCAGAGAGCTTTTAAAACATAACTGCACCCCAGCCCTACCCAGACCAATTAAATCAGAATTCCTGATGGTGGAGCCCAAGCATGAATATATTTTGAAACTCCCTAGGTGGTTCTAATATACAGTTAGGATTGAGACCCACTCTTTTAGAGTAATTAAAATGGAGAATTGGATGGAAAAATTAGATGATCCAGGGTATGAGGTACACAGTAATTTAAGAATGCTGAAATAAAATAGCCTGCATTCTAGAAGATAGTAACTTGTCCATGTAGCAGTTTCTAAAAATCAGCATCCCCCATTGCATGACCAGTACTAATTTTAATTTGTATTCTTTATATAATTGTGTTTGGTTTTAATTTATCAAGTTGTTTTTATTTAAGGGATAAGCAAGGGAAGTTTATTCCATATAAATACCTAGCACCAAGTATGCACTCAACTACACACACATACATACACACACACGTGTGTGTGCATATGTGTTTCTGTCATTCTTAAGGAAGCTGTGGGGATGTGAGAGAATTATTTTGCCTTTAAAATTGATCCATGCTTGAATCAAGGTTGAGAAACACCAGTAATGGATTTTGACCTGGCTCATGGACTCTAACTCAAGAAAGTTAATGGGCAATAGCATATGCTGGCATATTAATGAAAGTTCATTATAGCCTGGGTATGTGTTACAGTGGGGAATCCTGAGGGTTGAGTAGTCAGGCCTAGCCCTGAAAAAAATCCTCAATTATAGCCTCATGATACAAAGGAGAGGGTATGGAAGACATCTTAGTTGTCTAGGGCTGCTATAACAGAAACACGAGTGGGTGGCTTTAACAAACAAATTTTGTTTGAATGACAAAACATTTTAAAATGTTGGCCTGTTGAAAATCAGGGGTATTCACTTAGAAAATCTGAATTTAAAACTTCTTTAAACTAACAAGCAAACAAACAAAAACACTGGCAACACAGTGCCCGTGGTCCACCTTAACAATAATCAGCTAGAGCTGAGTAGCATCTGTCCTTTATACATCAGAATGTCCACTTGCAAGTGGACCACAGGCCTCCTTGCTCCTGTTGTTCCCTAGACACTAAGATTTTTTCTTAAGCTCAGCCCATGTCACTCATTTACATTGCCTTCCTGGTGCCTATAGGCATTTGAGTTTGTGTAAGCTGATTCATGACAATATTCGAAGGTTGTTTTAACTCACATTTTATAAATATAATGAAAGTATCTATCAGGAATGACTGTACACTCTGCAAGGTGAACAAAATATTTTTAGTAACATCTTTATTGAGATATAATCACATACCATAAATTTCAACTGTTTAAACCATACAATTCAGTGGTTGTTAGTATAGTCACAGAATTCTGCATCTATTACCACTGTCAAGTGTCAGAACATTTTTATTACCCCCAAAAGTAACCACGTACCCATCAGCAGTCACTTTCCATGCCTCACCACTGACTGGCCCCTGACAACCACTCATCTATTTTCTGTTTTCATATAAATGGAATTATATAATATGTGGCCTTTTGTGACTGACTTCTTTCATTTAGCATAATGTTTCCAAGGTCATCCATGTTATAGAATGTATCAGTACTTTATTCCTTTTTATGGCCAAATAATATTCCACTATATGGATATACCATATTTTGTTTATGCACTTATCAGCTGATGAAAATTTAGATTGTTTCTACTTTTGGTTTTTCTGTGAATATATGATTCTAATTCTCTTGGGTATATACCTAGGAGTGGAAGTGTGCGGTCAAATGGTACCTCTATGTTTAACTTTTTGAGGCACTGTAAAACTATTTTGCAAAGTAATACTATATTTTACATTCTCACCAGGAATGTATGAAGATTCCAATTTTTCAACATCCTTGCCAACACTTCTTATTTTCTGTCTTTTTATTATAGCCAGATTAGTGAGGGTAAAGTGATACGTCATTGCGGTTTGATTTTTATTTCCCTAATTACAGAGGGAACTTGGAAGGTCAGGTGATCTATTTCCAAAAAATCAGCTATTGAAAACCCTGTGAAGTACAGTTCTACTCTGATACAGCTGGGGTTGCCACATGCAATTACTATCTTAAAACAATCAATTTCAGATTTAATACTAACTTAATTTCAATAGCATACAAAAACTGCTTTAATATTATTCTGTCCCCTTCACACTCTTATGTACTGTTATTTTCATACAAATTACATCTTTATACATTATGAGCCCATCAACACAGTTTTATAATTATTGCTTTATGCAATTGCCTTTTAAATCAGATAGGAAAAGAAAAGGGTTACTAAGAAAAATACATTTATACTGTTTTATATTTACCTATTTATTTACTTTTATGGTACTCTTTATTCATCATGTGGATTAGAGTTACTGTCAAGTGTTCTTTTGTTTTAGCCTGAAGAATTCTCTACAGGGAACTAAAGTATTTCTTGTTGGGCAGGTCTTCTAGTAATGAATAATCTGTTTTTGTTCATCTGAGAATATATTTCTCCTCCATTTTTGAAGGATCATATATATTATATATATTTATTTATTTCAGCAATTGGATTATATCATCATATCATCCTACTGCCTTCTGATCTCCATGATTTCTAATGAGAAGTCATTTGTTAATCTTTTTGCATATCACTTGCATGTAATGAGTTGCTTTTTCTTGTTGCTTTCAAGATTTTTTTGACTATGATGTATCAACGTGCGGATATCATTCAGTTTACCCTATTTGGAGCTCATTGAGCTTCTTCTGTGTGCAGGTTAATGTTTTTCATCAAGTTTTGGAATGTGTCTTCAAATATTCTTTCTGCCTTTTTCTATTTCTTCTCTCCTTCTGGGACTCCCTTTATGCTGTTAATGGTCTCCACGGATCTCTTAGTCTGTTCATTTGTCTTCATTCTTTTTTCGTTCTGTTGCTCAGACTGAATGCTAATTTTTTTCTGTCTTCAAGTTCACTGATTCTTCTGCCAGTTCAAATGTGCTTTTGAGCTCATCTGGTGAATTTTTAATTTCTGTTATTGTACTTTTCAACTTTAAAATTTGTATTGTTTTTTAAAACAATTTATGTAAGGAGCCCTGGTACTACAACGGTTAAGTACTCAGCTGCTAACCAAAAGGTTGGTTGTTCAAACCCACCCAGTAGCTCCATGGGAGAAGGACCTGGTAATTTGCCCTTGTAAATATTACAGCCCAGAAAACCCTATGGGGCAGTTCTACTGTGTCACATTGGCCCACAATGAGTAAAAAACTGACTCAACAGCACCTACCAACATTTCTTTACTGGTGTTCTCTACTTGGTGAGACATTGTTTTCTTACTTTCATGTAGTTTTTTAGACATGGTTTCCTTTACTTTAAATGTATTCTATAAAGTTTTGTGAATGTCTTTGTTTATTATATTCAATATCTGGGCTCCCTCAGGAACAGTTTCTATTGAGTGCTTATTTTCCTGTGTATTGGCCATATTTTCCTGTTTCTTTGCACGTGTTGTAATTTTTGGTTGAAACACAGGTATTTTAAATAATACGATGTGACAAGTCTGAAAATCAGATTCCCACCCCCTACGTTTCTTGTTACAGCTATTTATTTCTGTTTATTGGACTAATTCTGCAAAGTATTTTTTTAGCGTGTGACCACTGAAGTTTCAGGTTGGTTGGTTTGATGGACAGCTGATTAATGAGTCAATAGAAATTTTGTTAAATGCACTGAACCAATAAGTCTTCCAAACTTTACTGAGTAGTTTGTGTGTGCATTTTAGTTTGTGCTGTCAGTGCTGTGGAAGGCAGTTTAAAACTCTGCCTTATCTTTCACTTCTTGCTTGTTCAGAGCCTCAAGGTCAGCTAGGGTGAGGGTTTAGGGTTTTTTTAGGTCGTTCCTGGGCATATGCATAGCCCTGCTAATGAATATGGCCTTCTGTATTTCCAGAAATATGTTGGAGCTTTTCACAGTATCCCACAGACTTTTCATGGGATGTTTACAGACATCTCATTCCCTAGCTTTTTCCTTTGTTTTGTCTTGTTTTTTTGTTTTTGCACAGTGTCTTGTAAGCCCCTACTGATAGTGCTACCTTGGGAAGCTTTGTTGTAAAACACTTGTCACTTATTTATTTATATGTTTATTTTTGAAAATGCCCTGTGGCTAGGGCTGTTGTACAGAGCAAGCTCTGAGTCAGACCAAGTAAATACAAACCCTGGGAATGGAGTTTTTCAGTGAGCTTCTAAACAGATAAAATAGTGACAGTTCTCTAGGGATGGGGCTGTTTGGGGAGCTCCAAACTCATACTTACCCCTACAGTGGCTGATAGGCTGTTGGTTTTCATAGTTACTATAGTTGACTCTTTCTTAAAGGGTATCATGGAACTGGGGGGAGAGGGCTGGAATTAGGTGAAGTTAAAATACCACAAAGCTCACTGTTCTTACAGAGATTCAATTACTTTCTTGAATAAACAGTCCTTGGATTGTTACAAGCTTTTAGGTATTTTCCAGACTTCTGAAAAGGTTGGTTTTAACAGTTTTGTCAGTGTTTTTGTTGCTTTTATTTATGAACTGGTTATCGGAGGTCCTTAGTCCACCATTTCAGAAGTTTGAAGTAGAGACCTATATCTTTTTGAACTGCATGCAGTTTTTGATATTTGACAATTTTTTACTTATATAAAGGCAATTTCATATAATTCAAAGTAGTATATCCTGTAATACATTAGCACGAGGCTAACTTTAAGCAACAGTTTGGAACTTCAGTAGTGTGAGTTCTGTTATTGTCTACTTGATTCTTGCTAAGTACAGTGAGAATTTAAAGCCAGTGGGAATAAAGGCAGAGTCTCTGTTCTGGTATAGCTTCCTCCTTTTTGTGCTGCTTTTGTTTTTCTATATTTGTCATTGTTTTCATCTTATTTTTTTGTACGGTCTGAAATGATTTAGCTCTTGGTTTAGCAGCTATTATTGAATGTTCAGAATGACCTTGGTTTTTGCATTTGTACCTGCTCAAAGTTCATTTTAAGTACATGTACTTTTTATGTATGGAATTATATGGAAGGTTGCCTCTCCAGTACCCTTTGCAAATGCAGATGATACTCTTTAAATGTTCATCCTTATTTCAAATGTTGTTTGCTTCTTGTCTGTGCAACTCACTTGGTAAGTTGAGTTTTCTGCCTTGTGTCGCCATTCTCTTCAGTAAAGAGCCCACTCTGCCAAGCTGTAGAGGTTGGGAGGGTTATATACTCCCCTTGGCAGGAGAAGTCACTTCCTGGTTCTCATTGGACGTGAAAATAAATTTCCAAGCTCACATTTCCTGTGTAATGTGATTATTCCTTCTACAGCTGAAGCACAGGAAGTAGTGTTGCAATTTAATTGCTTTGTGCCTTATAGTATACAGATTTTAATTGCCTAGCTTGAAGGAAAAACCTCCTCCAGCTCTCTGTATCTCTCAGATTAAGTCCAAACCCTATCGCCTAGGATTTGTCCATTGCTGTGTCTCCCTTCAGTGACTAGAGCAGTTCCTGGAACATAGTAGGTGCTCAGTAAACTATCTGTTGAATGGAGTAATTAATTCAAGGTCCTTTAAAAATTTTCTAACCTCAGGAGTTCTGGAAAAATGGCACTCTAGGCAGAAGCACCACGCCGTCCCTCCACAGCAAAGATCCGAAAAACTAAGCCAAACAGAGGATACAACAATCCTGAAACCCTAAAACATCAAATGAAGAGATAAAGAACTCAGCCAAGCACCAAATGGAGTGAGAAAACTGACAGAGAACGGAGAGCGAGGAGAGATTTATGCAGAGGTCCCCTATCAGCTAACGCAGTGCAGATCCACCATCTTGGACTCCTATCAGAGACCAGCAAGCGGGGGTACGAGAAAGCAGCCTCACGGAGCGTCCAGCGGGAGACAAAACAACTGGTAATTTGCGGCGTGCGCTTTCCCACCCCCTACCCCTCTTCACACCGGCTTGGCCTCCTCTGCTTCCCACGGCCACGGTCTCTTGACCGGGAAGCGCTGGCTGCTTGGATTCCACACACCCAAGCGGGCGGCTATCTGGGTGCCATTTGTTGGCTGTTGGTGTTGCTTTTTTCCACTTCTTTTGATTTCTTCCTTGCCTCTGGCCATCTCCCCCTCCTTTCGCTTGAGTGCCTGGCTCCATGTGCCATCTTTACTTCTTCCTGAGGGGCTGCAGAGTGCTGGCAATTTGTGACATACGCTTTCCGATTCTCTACCCTTCTTCACCCATACTCGGCCCCCTCCGCTTCCCGTGGACACGATCTCTTGTCTAGGAACACCAGCCCACACTAGCTGGCTCTCTGAGTGCCATTTGTTGGCTGCTAGTGTTGCTTTTTTTTTTCTGCTTCTTTTGATTTCTCACTTGCCTCTCACCACCTCCCCCTCCTTTCACTCAAGGGCCTGGTTCCATGCGCCACCTTTGCTTCTTCCTGAGGGGCTACAGAGAGCTGGCAAATTGTGATATACGCTTTCCCACTCTCTACACTTCATCACGCACACTCAGCCTCCTCTGCTTCCCGTAGACACAGTCTCTTGTCCAGAAACACCAGCCCGCACTAGCTGGCTCTCTGAGTGCCATTTGTTGGCTGCTGGTGTTGCTTTTTTTTTTTTTTTTTTTCCTGCTTCTTTTGATTTCTTGCTTGCCTCTTACTGCCTCCCCCTCCTTTCGCTTGAGCACCTGGCTCTGTGTGCCATCTTTGCTTCCTCCTGAGGGGCTGCGGAGCTCCATTCGAGTGTGGAGCTGCTTCCTGGTCTGGGTTACTGCACTGGTGGGATCCCGGGGCTTTTGTTCGTTTGTTCGTTTTGAATTGTTTGTTTGTTTTATTTTCCTTTTCTTGAGTTGGGAGCCCTTTCTGGCCAGGTGGAGCTGCGTGGCAAGGAACTCCCATTCAGCTTGCACAGATGTGCAGAGGGATCCCTGAGAGCATTTCTTTTTTCGTTGGGTTTTTTTTTTTTTTTTTTTTTTTCTGTTTTTCTGGGGGGCCTTTCTTGTACTTTTCTTCTTTTTTTTTTTTTAAATTTGTTTTGTTTTCTTTTCCCTCTTTTTCCCTTTTTGTCTTTCTTCATTGCTCAGTTTCTTGTCCCTCTACATCTTCCTTCTCTTTCTGATCCGTGAATACCAGGCATTGTATACCTGTACGCCTTCTAGCCAGGCTGTATTGCAACACCTGAAAGCCACTTCCGCAGACCCCATAGCTGCACCGGTGGGATCCCTGGGAACTTTGTGGTTCTTTAACCTTTCTAATTTGTATTTATTCTTTCTTTTCTTTTCTTCTTCTTCCCCTTTGTGTTTTTCTCCATTTCATAGTCTCATCTCTCCATTCCAACGGCAAGCTCCCCTAGCATTGTTTTTTGTTTGTTTGTATGTTTTTGGCTCCTGTTCCTCTCTCCTCTCTCCTCTCTCCCATAACCATCTTAGATCCACACATAACAGTCTCCCCGCTGCATCCTGCCTACCTGCACCATGCGCTTGACATCACACCACCAAGCAGCACAGGCACGGCCTATTGGAACCTGCCCCGCACTGATTACTGACCTGCTCTGGTGGCTGTAGTAAGTGCCACAAACAACCTGACCCAGTAACTCCTATTCAGCTAGACCTACCCTGCTGTACCATATCTGAGTGACTAACCCTGCCACTTGGAGAAGGAGGCGAAAAGTATTGTGCGCACAAACGAGCAAACGACAAAGAACATACAGTCCACCTGCTCAAACATAGTCAAATTTTTTTTTTTAAAAAAGGGTTGAAAAAACAAATCTACAATCAATAAACAAGAAAAATAACTACTGAATGCCCCGATAACAGCAGACAATATCTAAACACTTACAAAAACAGAACAGGATGGTTCCAGTAGGGGTCCAAAATAAAACACCAGATGACTCTCTTGTGGAAGAAAATACACTAGAACTACCTCATAGGGAATTCAAATCTCTAATACTTAGAATTCTCCAAGAACCGAGGCAAAAAGCTGACAAACATGAGGAAAAAATAGACAAATTCATGGAAAATACAGACAAAAAATTGGAAGAATTCAGGAAGATGATGCAGGAACAAATTGCCAAAATAAATTCACAACTATTAATTATACAGAGACAACAATTAGAAATCCAAAAGATAAACAACAAGGTTTCATAAATGGATGATGTCAGAGAAGGGATGAGAAACGGATTTGAAATGGTGGAAGACAGGACCAGTGGAATTGAAGACAAACACTTGGATACAACTCTGTTTGAGGAAAACTCAGAAAAAAGAACAAAGAAAAATGAAGAGACCCTGAGAGTTATGTAGGACACAATTAAAAGCAAAAATTTATGAGTGATTGGAATTCCAGAACAGGGGGAGAAAACAGAAACTACAGAGAGGATCATTGAGGAACTGCTGACAGAAAACTTCCCCAATATCATGAAAGATGAAAAGCTGGCCATCCCAGAAGCTCAACGAACCCAATATAGAAGAGACCCCAAAAGAAAATCACCAAGTCATATCATATTCACACTAACCAAAACCAAAGACAAACAAAGAATCTTGAGAGCAGCTCGTGAAAAACAAGAAGTCACATACAGAGGAGAAACAATGAGACTATGCTCAGATTATTCGGCAGAAACCATGCAGGCAAGAAGGCAATGGGATGACGTATATAAAATCTTGAAAGAAAAAAATTGTCAGCCAAGAATAATATATCCTGCAAAACTCTTGTTCAAATTTGATGGTGAAATTTGGTCATTTCTAGATAGACAGAAATTAAGGGAACATGTAAAAGTCAAACCAAACTTACAAGAATTATTAAAGGGAGTTCTTCGATCTGAGAACAAACTGCTTCAGCCCACAGGAAGAACCTAGGATGAAGGATCATATGAGCCAGATACCAATCTAAGAAATGAACTCTCGAAAACTATCCAAAACCAAAAGAAATACAACAGGGAATCAGAGCAGTCAATCGATGGATGACAACAACATCAAAACAATGAAAGGGAATAAACGCATAGGTATAGAACCTTCTAATGGAGAGGAAGGCAAGGCGATACCAAGTAATGGTAGACTGCTTCAAACCTAGAAAGATAAGGGTAAAATTCATGGTAACCACAAAGAAAGTTAACAAACCAACTCGTAAAAATAAAGATGAAAAACATAAAGTCTCGGCAAAAACAAAACCTACAATAACAAAAGAAATGAAAAAAAAATCCACAAACAAAAGTAGCTCAGCACAAGAGAGTAAGAAGAACAAAGAAAACATCAGCACCACAAAAAAAAAAGCACTACAAAATGACAGCAACGAACTCACATCTATCAATAATTACACTGAATGTAAATGGACTCAATGCACCCATAAAGAGACGGAGAGTGACAGAATGGATAAGAAAACAGGATCCATCAATATGCTGTTTACAACAGACACACCTTAGAAACAAAGATGTGAATTTATTAAAAATCAAAGGTTGGAAAAAAAATATATCAAGCTAACAACTACCAAAAAAGAGCACGAGTGGCAATTCTAATCTCAGATAAAATAGACTTTAAAAACAAAATCTACCATAGACAAAGAAGGGCACTATATAATGATTAAGGGGATGATCCATCATGAAGACATAACCATAATAAACATCTATGCACCCAATGACAGGGCTCCAAAATGCATAAAACAAACTCTAACAACACTGAAAAGAGAAATTGACAGTTCCACAATAACAGTAGGAGACTTCAACACACCACTCTCAGTAGAGGACAGAACAACTAAGAAGAAACTCAGCAAAGATACAGAAGACCTAAAGGGCACAATCAGCCAACTGGACCACATGGACATATATAGAACACTCCATCCAACCACTGCAAAGTACAAGTTCTTTTCCAATGCACATGGAACGTTCTCCAGAATAGACCACATCTTAGGCCACAGAGCAATCCTCAACAATATCCAAAATGCTGAGATAATTCAAAGTATCTTCTCTGACCACAATGCCATCAAGGTAGAAATTCACAATAGAAAGAGCAAGGAAAAAAAATCAACTACATGGAGACTGAATAATACCCTGCTTACACATCACTAGGTAATAGAAGAAATCAAAGATGGAATCAAAAAATTCCTAGAATCAAATAAGAATGAAAACACATCGTACCAAAACCTTTGGGACACGGCAAAGGCAGTCCTCAGAGAACAATTTATAGCAATAGATGCACATATCAAAAAAGAAGAAAGGGACAAAATCAAAACATTAACTATCAAACTCAAACAAATAGAACATCAAAAAAAGCCCACAACCACCGGAAGAAAGGAAATAGTAAAGATCAGAGCAGAAATCAATGAAATAGAGAACACAAAAACAATAGAAAAAATCAACAAAACCAAAAGTTGGTTCTTTGAAAGAATCAACAAAATTGACAAACCACTGGCCAGACTAACAAAAGAAAACCAGGAGAGCACACAAATAACCCAAATAAGAAATGAAGTGGGGGACATTACAACAGACCCAACCGAAATAAAAAGGATTATAACAGAATATTATCAAAAACTAACTCCAACAAGTTTGAAAACCTAGAGGAAATGGATGAATTTCTAGAAACACATGGCCTACCCAAAGTACAACAAAGTGATGTTGAAAATCTGAACAGACCCATAAAAAGAGAAGAGATTGAAAACGTAATTAAAAAACTCCCAACCAAAAAAAGGCCTGGCCCAGATGGCTTCACTGGAGAATTCTACAAAACATTTACAGAAGAGCTTGTACCAGTTCTACTCAAGCTATTTCAGAGCATAGAAGAGGAAGCAACACTTCCAAATTCATTCTATGAAGCCAGCATAACGCTGATACCAAAACCAGGCAAAGACGTCACAAAAAAAGAAAATTACAGACCAATATCTCTCATGAATATAGATGCAAAAATTCTGAACAAAATTCTAGCCAATAGAATTCTGCATCATATCAAGAAAATAATACACCACGACCAAGTAGGATTCATACCAGGTATGCAAGGATGGTTCAACATTAGAAAATCAATCAATGTAATCCACCATATAAATAAAAGGAAAGAAAAGAATCACATGATCATCTCAATTGACACAGAAAAGGCATTTGACAAAGTCCAACACCCATTCCTGATAAAAACTCTCAATGAAATAGGTATAGAAGGGAAATTTCTCAACATAATAAAGGACATCTATGCAAAACCAACAGCCAACATCATTCTTAATGGAGAGGGGCTGAAAACATTCCCCTTGAAAACAGGAACAAGACAAGGATGCCCTTTATCACCACTCCTATTTAACATTGTGCTGGAAGTTCTAGCTAGAGCAATAAGGCAAGAAAAACAAATAAAGGGCATCCGAATTGGTAATGAAGAAGCTAAACTGCCCCAGTTTGCAGATGATATGATACTATACATAAAAAACCCTAAAGACTCCACAAGAAATCTACTGGAACTAATAGAAAGATTCAGCAGAGTAGCAGGATATAAGATAAACATTCAAAAATCAGTTGGATTCCTATACACCAGTAAGGAAAATGATGAAAAGGAAATCAGGAAAACAATAACCATTTTCAGTAGCCCCTAAAAAGATAAAATACTTAGGAATAAATCTGACCAGGGATGTAAAAGACCTATACAAAGAAAACTACAAAACACTACTGCAAGAAACCCAAAGGGATCTACATAAATGGAAAAACATACCATGCTCATGGATAGGCAGACTCAACATTGTGAAAATGGCAATTCTACCCAAAGCAATTTACAAATACAATGCAATCCCGATCCAAATACCAACAACGTTCTTCAAAGAGATGGAAAAACTAATCATTAACTTTATATGGAAAGGGAAGAAGCCCCGAATAAGTAAAGCACTACTGAAGAAGAAGAATAAAGTTGGAGGACTCACACTACCTGACTTCAGAACCTACTATACAGCTACAGTAGTCAAAACAGCCTGGTACTGGTACAACGCCAGATACGTTGACCAATGGAACAGAATTGAGACCCCCAGATGTAAATCCATCCACCTGCGGTCACCTGATCTTCGACATGGGCCCAAAGTCCATTAAATGGGGAAAAGACAGTCTTTTTAACAAACAGTGCTGGCAAAACTCGACAGCCATCTGCAAAAAAATGAAACAGGACCCACACCTCACACCGTATACAAAAACTACTTCAAAATGGATCAAAGACCTGAATATAAAGCCTAAAACTATAAAGTTCATAGAAGAAAAAATAGGACCAACACTTCAGGCCTTAATACATGGCATTAACAGGATAAAAACCATAACCATCAACGCACAAACCCCAATAGATAAGCTAGATAACTGGGATCTTCTAAAAATCAAACACTTATGCTCTTCAACAGACTTCACCAAAAGAGTCAAAAGAGAACCTACAGACTGGGAAAAAAATCTTTGGACGGTACAAGTCAGACAAAGGTCTAATCTCCATAATCTACAAGAAAATCCAACACCTCTATAACAAAAAGACAAATAATCCTATTAAAAAATGGGCAAAGGAAATGAACAGACACTTCACCAAAGAAGACATTCAAACGGCCGACAGACACATGAGGAAATGCTCGCGTTCACTAGCCATTAGAGAAATGCAAATTAAAACCACAATGAGATACCATCTCACCCTGGCATTACTGGCACGAATCAAAAATACTGGAAATAACAAATGTTGGAGGGGCTGCGGGGAGATGGGAACTCTTATGCACTGCTGGTGGGAATGCAAAATGATACAACCATTTTGGAAAATGATATGGCGCTTCCTCAGAAAGCTAGAAATAGACATACCATTCGATCCAGCAATCCCACTCCTAGGAATATATCCTAGAGAAATAAGACTCATCACTCAAATAGACATATGCACACCTATGTTCATGGCAGCATTGTTCACAACAGCAAAACTATGGAAACAACCTAGATGCCCATCAACCGATGAATGGATAAACAAACTATGGTATATACACACAATGGAGTACTATGCAACGAGAAAGAACAACAATGATTCTGTGAAGCATCTCATAACATGGATGAAACTGGAGGACATTATGCTGAGTGAAATAAGTCAATCACAAAAGGACAAATATTGTATGAGACCTCTATTTTAAAATCCATGAAAAAGTTCACACACAAAATGTAACAATCTTTGTTGGTTACCAGGGATGGGAGTGGTGGGGGGGATACTAAATAGGCAATAGATAAGTGATATCTTGGGTGAAGGGTGAGACAGTACGCAATACAGGGGAAACTAGCACAACCTGTAGAAGGAAAGTTCATGGAAGCCCTGTAGACACATCCAAACACCCTGAGGGACTGGATTGCTGGGTAGAGGGCTGTGGGGACCATGGTCTCGGGGAACATCTAGCTCAACTGGCATAACACAGTTTATAAAGACAATGTTCTGCATTCTACCTCGGTGAGTAGTGTCTGGGGTCTTAAAAGCCTGTGAGCGGCCATCTAAGATACTCCACTGGTCTCATCCCTTTGGGAGCAAGGGAGAATGAAGAGAACAGGATACAAGGAAAAGATTAGTCTGAAGGACTAATTGTCCACAGCTACCAAGGCCTCCACCGGACTGAGTCCAGTACAGCTAGATGGTGCCCAGCTACTACCACTGACTGCTCTGACCAGGATCACAACAGAGGGTTCTGGACAGAGCTGGAGAAGGATGTAGAGCATAATTCTAACCCACAAAAAAAAAAAAGACCAGATTTACTGGCGTAAAGGAGACTGGAGAAACCCCGAGAGCATGGCCCCCAGGTACCCTTTTAGCTCAGTGGTGAAGTTACCTCCGAGGTTCACTGTTCAGCTTGGGAGTGGACAGCCCCGTAAAACCAAATGAGACTAACGAGGTACAGGAGTCCAGTGACAAGGGCCAGAAGGCAGAAGGGGACAAGGAAACTGGTGATAGGGAACCCAAGGTTGAGTAACGATATTGTTGATGTGTTGTGAGATTGTTAACCATTGTCAGAGGGCAACATTTGTAGTAACTGTTAAATGAGAAACTATTTTGTTCTGTAAGCCTTCATCTTAAGTGAGAATAACAGCACAATTGGAAGACCGTAGTCAATGTCTCGGAACTGTGCATGTAGAAATTTTTGAAACGGTGTATCTTTGGCTATGTGTAGTTTCACCAAAAAAAAAAAGGGTTGAGAAGTTAGAGCGTTAATATGTTGTGGGGTTGTTAACCAATGTCATAAAACAACATGTGTACTACTGTTTCATGAGAAACTATTTGTTCTGTAAGCCTTCACCTGAAGTATAATAAAATATATTTAAAAAAAAATTTTCTAACCTTATCCTCTTTAATAAGAAGGCCATGTTATGGATTCAGCAGGCTTTTCTCCATTTCCTGGACTCTCCATGTATTTCTCACAGATTTATGAAATTTCTTCTTCCTGAAATGTCCTGCTCATGGGCCTCCTTCTATTCCTAGAAGCTGGTGGAAAATTCGTCCAACTTTTTCCTCAAGGACAGACTGTTTTAAAAATTGTTGTTTAGATGGCCTCCCAAAAGCCTGTCTTGTTAGGTCAAGGAATCATTCACACTTGATAGAATGTAGTGGTCAGCTTAATAATAAATTTTGTTTCCTTTCCCTTCCCTAGTGTACATTTCTCTCCTCCCTACTGGAATTTCACTCCCTCATAAAAGTAGAAGCATATAAGCCCTTGCCATACGCTTTGCTTTATGGGAGACCCAGGCTAAGGCATAATACATGCCTACTCTCAATGCTAAGGAAAAAAATGAAGAAAAGTATAGCTCCCACTTTGAATAATTTGATGGAAAAGATATATAAATTATTAACCGTAATTTAAGGCAACATCTGCAATAATTGAAGTATGAACAACGTACTAAAGGAACAGAGGAGATGGCATTACATTGTGCTTGTGGACATGGGTTTGAAAGTGTCCGTGGAGCGGACAATAGTAAATAAGCTTCAAGCAATGAATAGGATTTTTCCAAGTCAGTAAGAGAGGTGATAAAGGGAAATTAAGACCAAGAGAATAGCATGAGGGAAGGGAAAAGAGGTGGGAAAATGTGCTATAGACAGATGTTTAATAGTCTGTGTTCCTTATTTGATTGTGAGTTCTTTGAAGAGAAGTAACAAATGTTGTCCAGCTTGATATAGGTTATTGTTCTGTTCGAACCCACCATCTGCTCTGTGGGAGAAAGATGTGGCAGTCTGCTTCCAAAAAGATTTACAGTTTTGGAAACCCTACGGGGCAGTTCTGCCGTGTCGTATAGGGTCGCTGTGAGTCAGAATCGGCCGTACAGCAGTGGGTTTTTACTTAGTTTAGTGTGAGAAGAAGCTCGAAGTCTTTTCAATGATTTAAAAGCGGCACGTGCAGCAGGTGAAGGTGATTTTGATGAAAAATTTCTTTTGACTAGGGGTTGGTTCAGTCGTTTCAAAGTGAGGGCAAATTTGTGTAATATTTAAGGGCAAGTACGAGTTGTCCGTAAGTCTGACATTTATAACCTGGGGACTGTCTGTATATCAGAGAGAGTTGCTTTTATCTGGTTTATATTTAGAGCTTTCCTATAAGATTACTTTGGAAAAAACATTGTTACAGAATTGAAAGAAGGTAAAAAGCACTGATATAATTCAATTCCTTAAAACTTCTTACCCAGCGTATTCATTTGTGCTCACTATGGGTGGTCTCTGGAATATTGGTTCTCTTTTCATATGGGTGCTTTTAGCCTCCCCAAGAACAGGAGCTCCCTGAAAACAGAAGAAAAGGGCTAGAGCATCTGCTTCATCGCATCTCCCCCTACACACCTAGGAGAGTGTTTTGGAATGAATCGTGATGAATAATAAAGGGAATCTAATGTCACTGGCCCCTAATGTGTACTCAGTCAGCCTTAGTGGTACACAGGTTCTGAGGACAGAGGTGGTGGAAAAAAAGATAGTTAATTCTGTTTCAGCCTCAAGGAAATCTCATGTGAGCCTCCAGCATTGCCCCTGCCTGAATGCTGACTTAAACAGCAATATTTTTGCCAAAAGGGCCGTTCAAAAACAGAGAGAGCCAAATTGATTAAATCCCAGCCTCAGGGCCAATAAAAACATGGGATGTTGTGGTTATTCAGGGACAGTGAAAGGCTTATTGAACTTGGACTACATAGATAATTGAAGACAACCACAAAACGTTCATTTTCCTTGACAACAGGCAGAAGAATCATCTAGTCCGGCTGTTTAGCGTTCAGGTTCACTTTGCCAGGGTCACTCAAGCAGCTCCGTGCCCCTTTGTTCTGCGTGGAGACTGATGGGCCGTGTCATGCCTCCTGGCTGGGCAGACAGAATGCTCTCTATTTAGACCCCAGATCTCTCAGCAAAAGAAAGGACAAAACCTTGGATAGACATGACAGACAGATGATGGCCTTTGGTTTGATTCCAAATGAGAATCAGTGCAGGATGGCAGCTGATGGAAAGGGACTGCACAAGGTAGAGATAAATTGATAAGATAATCATGGAACTTTGGAGTCATCTGGCACTTGGCCAGGCCAACAGGAGCCACACAATAAATCATGACTACAAGACTGTCACTGCAGAGAGGCGTTTAAAAATGAGCCTTCTCACCCAAGCAAAATGGGAGTCCTCCTTGTTTTCTTTCTCTCTCTCCCTCTACATGCAGCATGACATCTTCACTAGTACCTCAGCCCTAATCCTTAATGATGAAGGAATGTATGTATGAGAGAGAAACATATGACGTGTCCTTTGAGTTCCTTTCCCTGTCAAAGGTGGAATAAATTCAAAACCTTACACTTTAGGTTTGGAATTAAAAAAATTAATGAAGTCAAGAAAACTTTAAAGTTACTATTTTCCCTTTGGAAGTTTGCTGTTACTGAGTTGATCAATGCTGCCTACATTGAGTTAGGAGAATTAAATGGAAGTACTCATCTTCCAATGAAAATGTAGAGTATTCCTCAAAAACTGTATCTTCAGTGGGAAGAGGGAGAGAGAGGTGGGTAAGTATGGGCATATGAGGTTGTGAGAAGTTTAGGAGGAAAGAGCTGGACAAGAGATATAGTTATGGAACTCATCAGCAAACAGGTTGCGGTAGATGAGTGGATTGAGTTAATGGCCCCATTTCTGCTCCCTTTACAGTATACATGCCCTTTGCAATGTGATCTTGCAGTCCTCCCATTACGTCCCAGCCCTTTGACTTTAGGCTCAACATGAAATGTGCTTTGGCTAACAGGATGTTACCAGACTCAGTGAAAGCAAAGGACTGGAATATGCCTGTGTGGTTGGGTTTTCTATGTCTTTCTTCTGTTGTCATCATCAAAAGAGCCTGTCCTGCTTACTGGTCTGAGGTCCTGACCTGGACCCAACCTACCGCTTGTACCCAAGCCTAGCCTGGATCACTGGATCAGCCAACCACCAGCTGACCTTTAGATACATGAGTGGGAATAAATGATTGATGTTTTAAGTCACTGAGTTTTGTACTGGTTCGTTGCATAGAAAAACATGACTGATACATAGACAGTATTTGAAAATTGGAAGAAAATGAGCTCAGCCAGGGAGAATTTGTACGATATTTAGAACTGCTAAGCTATATGAGGATGTGGGAAAAGTGCAGGATAAGGCCAGTGTCAATACATTACAGTCCATCTAGTTGAGAGCTTCCCTTACCTCATCCCATATGATAAAGTGCTAAGGTAAAGAGTAGAAAGAAGAACATAGTGGAAGATGTCTGTTGCGAAGTTCAGAAAAATACAAATTCTTATTAGTCAGCTCCCCCTGTTGTCACCATGAAGATCACAACTCTATCTGTGTATTAATCAGTAGTAATGATAAGAAGAAAAAGTACTGTTTGTTGTGTAGTTGCTGTGCACCAAACATTTAATTAGATACTTTACATACATCACTTCATTTAATCATTACATAATCAGGTGTTATTATCCTCATTTTACAGATGAAGAAACTAAAGTTGAGAGGTTAAGTACCTTTATCCAAGGACATGTAAATAGAAAAATGTCAGAGCCTGTAATTTTTGTCTTTGTTCATTTTCTTTCTCCCTGTACTGGTATTCTACTTCTTTGTATTTTGTCTTATTGGTTCTGTGTTCTGCACCAGTCCATGTCATCTCACACTGATCTACACCCCAGTCTCACTGACATTACTTTTTAATTTTTAAATTAAAAAAAAAAATGCATTAACGTTAGGCAAATACCCAATGATGGACTGTAATGTTTTCCTGAGGGACCCGGTCCCATTCTCCTTCCACCAATACGTTGAGAGAAGAAGGACAGGAGGGAGGCATATAATCCTAAAAAGTATCATTCCCTACTTGCAAGAGATATTGAGCAGTGCATATTGGGGATTTTTATGCTTCTGGTAAAGGAGGAATATGGACAGTTTCATTTCAGTAACACCAGCACTATCAAAAAGAACCAGACAAGAATGCTGTTAGATGATAGTCTCCAGCTGCAGTGAGTTCTGGAGCCACTGCAGCTTTTGAGCCAAGACTATGCACTCCCTGGGTAGCCCCATCCAGTTACTGAGCAAGATAGAGTTACCCAAACCAGTTGCCATCAAGTCAGTTCTGACTCACCAGGACCCCATGTGCATCAGGGTAGAGCTGTGCTCTGTAGGGTTTTCAGTGGCTGATTTTTTGGAAGTAGATCACAAGACCTTTCTTCCAAGGTGCCTTTGGGTGAACTTAAATCTCCAGCCTTTTAGTTAGTAGCCAAGTGCCTGAACCCTTTGCACCGTTTGCACCTGGTTAATGTGGAACTCCTTTATAAGCAGTCCTTGCACTGGGGCTCCCCATTGTTCTGGCTGAGACTTTCTCAGAGCTGCACTGAAGTCTGAGGCGCTTCCTGTCCAGTTCTCCTTCCTTTCAGGTCTCAGACCTTCATCGTAAACTGAAGTTTCTCATTCACAAATCCTGCTTCCTTTTCCCTTTATAATTCAGTTATTAAACAAACAAACAAAAAAACCAAACCCATTGCCATCGAGTCAATTCTGACTCCTAGAGACCCTCCCCATAAGTCTCTTGCACTTCTAACTCCATTTTGGTGTCTGCTTCCTAGATGGCCTGACCAACACAAAGAGGATCTATGACTCTAGAACTGAGGAAAGAGGTCTAGGCTGGAGACCCAAATTTGGGATTCATGAGTCCGTAGGAGGATAATACAGTCATGACCATGAGTGCTATTTGTAGACTGTATAAACAGTGCCTATTGTGCATTTATGTTAAAGGTCTGACACTGCACAATTCATGCTATGTACAGAGAGATCCAGTCAGACTCATCTCACCCTTTCTGTTTTTACTTTTAATCCTTGAGTATAAGGATTCTTTCATATTTTGTAAGCACGAGGATTCCAATGGAGTTTGATTCAAGAGTCTCATACCCAGAATACAAAAACTAAATAGACAGCCACCGTTAGAGAATGGTGTCTAAATAAGGTTGGTCTTTGGATAATTGTGGAGCATGTTACCAGTATGTGGATGATGTGAAGAAAATGCGACAGTTGGGAAATTGACCCTGCCACCAGCTAACTGTAGGACCAAAACAATCGTGCCTCCAACCCTCTATGATATTAGCTGGGTGGAAACCTCCCTCAGTTAGAAGGCTCAAGGTCTCTCTTATTCAGACTTCTCACCACATGAACCATCCACTGGAGGAGCCAGGTTCACCACAGTCCTTTATGTTGTTTTCTCTTCCATTGCTCTTGTCGCTTGGTGAGTCCAGCATTTTTAACATGTTTCTGTTTTTAGAGTCCTAGGGAGAAAGATCCATTCCTCATTTTAACTCAGAAGGCCATAACAGGACTTTATCATACCATCTGGTTTCTGCAACTTTAGTAGGTTCAGAACAATCTTCGGAGCATTTTGTCATATTCTTATAACAAATACTTAAATATGGGACTTTACGTTGAAATGAAATTATTCTAAAGAAGACAATTTTCCACAACAGATCTGTAGAATCTACATCAGGAGTTGGCAAACTTTTTCTGTAAAGGGCCAGATAGCAAATATTTTGGGCTTTGCCGGCCATGCAGTCTTCCACAACTACTCAGCTCTGCTGTTGTACAGCTGAAGCAGCCATAGGCGTTGCATAAGTGAATGGGCATGGCTGTGTTCCGGTTTGCCAAAATAGGTAATAGGCCATATTTGGTCTATGGAGGGTAGTTTGTCAATTCCTGGTCTAAAGCACAACCAAGTACTTTTTTTATTCACAATAGCCAAAAGGTGGCAACAATCCAAATGTCCATCAACAGATGAATGGATAAATAAAAAGTGGTACATTTATACAGTGGACTATCACTCTGCCATAAGAGAAATGAAGTCCCAGTACATGCTACAACATGATGAATCTTGAAAACATTATGCTGGGTGAAATAAGTGAATCACAAAAGGACAAATATAGCATGATTTCACTAATACGAAACACTTGAAATAGGCAAATGCATAGAGATGAGAGTTTAACAGTGGCTACCAGGGGCAGGAGGGAAGGGAAATCTTCATCTAGCTAGCATTAAGTTTTTATTTGTTGTTGTTCCATGCCCTCGAGTTGGTTCTGACTCATAGCAACCCTATGTACAACAGAATGAAACACTGCCCAGTTCTGAGCCATCCTCACAATCATTCCCATGTTTGAGCCCACTGATGGAGCCACTGTATCAATTCATCTCTTTGAGGGTCTTCCTCTTTTTTGCTGACCCTCTGCTTTACCAAGAATGGTGTCCTTCTTCAGGGACTGGTCCCTCCTGATATGTCCAAAGTACATGAGATAAAGTCTCACCATCCTTTTTTCTAGGGAGCATTCTGGCTGTACTTCTGCAAGACAGATTTGTTCGTTCTTCTGACAGTCTATAGTATATTCAGTTTTCTTCACCAGCATCACAAATCAAAGGCGTCAGTTCTTCTTCAGTCTTCTTTATTCATTGTCCAGGTTTTGCATGCATATGAGGCTATTGAAAATACCATGGCTTGGGTCAGGCACACCTTAGTCCTCAAGGTGATTGTCTTTGCTTTTCAACACTTTAAAGAGGTCTTTTGCAGCAGATTTGCCCAGTGTAATGCATAGATTTCTTGACTGCTGCTTCCATGGGTGTTGATTGTGCCTCTAAGTAAAATGAAATCCTTTACAACGTCAGCATTTTCTCTGTTTATCATGATGTTGCTTGTTGGTCTAGTTGTGAGGATTTTTGTTTTCTTTATGTTGAGGTGTAATCCATACTGAAGGCTGTAGTCTTTGATCTTTATCAGCAAGTGCTTCAAGTCCTCTTCACTTTCAGCAAGCAAGGTTGTGTCATCGTCTGCAAATTGCAGGCTGTTAATGAGGGTGGAAAATATGACAATGGATATTGGTGATGGTTGCACAACATGATTGATGTGTAATGAGTTTCATTGACTTGTAGAAGTGACAAATGCTGAATTGGCAAATGTTATGTTAACTATATTTTTACAACAATAAAAAATCCTTTTAAAATGTAAAATAAAGCACTTACGTTTTAAAGGTATATGTGAAGAATTCTGCAGGAAAGAATGCATCTCCCAGCAACTCTTTGGTCATTTCAAATTTCTACTCATTTGATGGTGTGTTAATTTACACAGCATGTTTTTACACTTTTATTTTTATGAATTAAAA
Organism: Dugong dugon; assembly: GCA_030035585.1. Classification (NCBI taxonomy): domain Eukaryota; kingdom Metazoa; phylum Chordata; class Mammalia; order Sirenia; family Dugongidae; genus Dugong; species Dugong dugon. The sequence goes on along the minus strand of CM057480.1, from coordinate 9,243,634 downwards.
TTGTTACAGACAGCGTAGGTTATTGTAAAAGAAAACTTAGAATCCTTGCACTTAATAAAGAAATCCATTTGTTCTTGTCACAACGGTTTCATAAAAATAGTAAATATTTTGAAAGCCATTCAGTTTCCAATTTATTTTTATATATTTTCTCCATTTTCTGAATAACTTGTTTTGATTTTTTTTTTTTTAATAATTTTGAAAGCAAGGCCTATTTAAATACTGGATCTTTTCTTGGGAATTTCACAGTCTTCATTCCATGATGAAGGTGGGAACTAGTTGCCATAGAGATGATTACCGAGGCTCCAGTGAGGTTTGTGATGTCTGGTGGGAAATGAGCATCAGAACAAATGAATTTTTTATAGTACTTTTAAACTTCAAAGCTAACCTTTAAACTGACCCTGTTGTATTATCAGTGGGATTAGCTCGTTATAATTACTTCTGCTAGTAATGAAAAGTTGTTGGATATTAATACTAAAGCTGAGTGGTGTATGGAAAACAGAATTAGACATAGCCTTAGGCTATATCCTGTATTCAAACCACAATTCTCTCTAGAGGGAAAGAGCTAGAAGAATGACTCCTCAAGGCTTCTGGATGTTGCTAGGTATCTTTCAACTGGAAGGTGGAAAAGGTATGTGGAACAGGTTTTGCCTCCTGATATGCCTGCACTAGCGATTTTCTGTGTGGACAATAGGAAGGAAGTTAGACTGGGAATTGAAATTAGGTTCAAGTACCAACTTAGTTACAAAGTTCCCTTAGACTAAGGTTGTCATATTTAGCAAAAAAAAAAAAAACAAACCCACAGAACACCGAATTAAATTTTAATTACAGATAGACCCTGAATTTTTTTAAATTACGTCTCCTGTAACATTTTACTTAAATTATTCTTTGTTTATCTGAAAATTAAAATTTAACTGGACCAGTAATGAAACCAGTGACTAGCTGCTGTCAGATTGACTCTAATTCATGGTGACCCCATGCGTGTCACGATAGAACTGTGCTCCATAGGGTTTTCAGCAGCTGAGGTTTTGGAAGCAGATGGCCAGGCCTGTCTTCCAAAGCACTTTTGGGTGGACTTGAACCTCCAACCTTTTGTTTAGCAGCCAAGCACAAGTGTGTTAACGATTTGTATCACCCAGGGACTTCAAAGGACATGGAAAGGTCTGGGAAAGAGCATTCCAGACAGAAGAATCAGTACGTTGAAGTCCTGAGTCAAGAATGCATTTGATGTGTTGAAGAACAGCAGCATGTAATAGTTAGGAGAGTAGGTCAGACATGCAGGCCATTGTAAAGATTGTCACTTTTACTCTGAGATGTGAAGCCATTGGAGTGTTTTGATCATAGGAATGATATGATCGCACTATGTTTTAAAAGTCAGGTTTTTTAAAACTCTGGCTGCTTTGATGAGTACAGACTAAAGAAGGGCGAGGTTGTTGCAAGAGAACAGTTGTGAGATTGTTGCAGTATTCCAGGTGAGAAATGATGGGCCAGAGTGGATGCAGTGAATTTGGTGAGAAGTGAGTGCATTCTAAATACATTTCAGAGATTTTACTGCATGTGTGGCATAATGAAAAGGGAAAAGGCAGAGATCACTCTGAACTTTCAGACATGATCCCCTGTTAGAATTCGTTGTTGTTGTTGTTAGGTGCTGCTGAGTTGGTTCCAACCCTTGGTGACCTTATGTACAACAGAATGAAACACTTCCCGGTCCTGGGCCATCCACACAATCGTTGTTATGCTTGAACCCATTATTGCAGCCACTGTGTCACTAGTAGAATAGACTGTCATTTACTGACATAAGAAGTTGATAGGAGAGCAGGTATGGGGTATTGGAGATCTAAAGGGTTCGATTTTGAGTAAGTAAATTAGAGATGCCTATTCTTCATCCAAGTGGAGAAACATGTCTGGAATTCAATGGAGACGTTGAGGCTGGATGTGCAATGGGGATCATCACCATAGAAATGGTATTCAAGCTATGAGTGGATGAGATCACCAGGAAGAATGACTGTAGACAGAGATAAAGCGGAGGTTTAAGGTGAGTTCTGGGGTAGTCCAATATTAAGAGATCCAACAAATGAGAAATAATTAGCAAAAACACTAAGAATGAGTAGCCAGAGTGGAAGGAGGTGATTCAAGGAAAGGTTCAATTGGAAGCCAGTTGAATCTAAGGTGTCAAATGCTGTTGATAGACTAAACTGAGAATCCATAAAGGATCATTGGATTAAGCACTGTGGATATCACTGATGACCTTTCAAGAGCTGATCTTGTTGAAAGATGGCGATGAAAGCCTGACCAAATGTGATGGTTAAAGTTGTGTGTTCACATTGGCTAGGCCATTATTCTCAGTGATTTGGCAGTTACGTAATAATATAACCAGCCAGTCAGTTGAAAGGGAGTTTTCTTGGGGTTGTGGCCTACATCCGGTATATAAATGGATATTCCAGCAAGGCTCTCACTCTGGATCCTGCATCCAGCTCATCGTCATCTCACCTCTGGTTCTTGGAACTTGAGCTAGCAGCTTACTTACTGATCTTAGGATTTGTCAGTCTCTGCAGCCTGTGATCCAGTAGCCTGCTGTGTGATCTGCTGATTTGGGGTTTGTCAACCTTTGCTGCTTCGTGAGTCAGGAGAAGCCTCCAGCCTGACGCCTAACCCATGGACTTGGGACTTGCCAGCCTTTACAACTACGTGAGCCATTTCCTTGAGGTAAAAAAAATCTCTCTCTTTATGTGTGTGTGTATATATATACACACACACACATATGCTTCACTGGTTTTGCTTCTCTAAAGAACCCAGCCTAAGACACCAAAGTTCATTAGAGAGGCACGAGTAAAGATCACTCTTTGAAGAGTTTTGCAGTAAAGCAGAGAAGAGAAATGGATGGAGCAGAGATTTTCCAGTAAAAAGGAGCAGAGAAATGATGAGTTCCTTAGAGCAAATCCAAATTAGTACCAGCTGCTTTCACTAATTCCACTAACATTTGCTGCATGTCAACTATAAAAAAGGCATGATCCTAGATGCTATGGATACAAACATAAGTATGACATCCTCTCTACTTCTTGCTGAGTCATGGTTTTAGGGTAAAATGGATGCATACAAGGGATTACAGTGCGTAATGTGCTAATGAAGGTCCAGTTAGAGTACAATGGGACCATGCTGAAAAGTAGCAGTGATTGAGCCTTGGCTGGTCAAGGAATACTTCACAGAGGAGGTGATGGTGGAACAGACCTTGACAAGATGATTTGGCTTCAGCAAGTGATTAAGGGCCAAAGGTCATTCCAGGCAGAGGATAAGGAACCTGCAAAGTCTGTAGGGTGTAATTTCCTACCCCTATCCTGTAGGATTTATGTCTGTCCCTAAGCTCTACTAACGGCTAGCTCTAGATATAATCCTTACTGTTTGGAATTCCTTGTCCTTCTTCTCTGAATGACCCCTCCCCACACTCCCACAGCATCTACTGTCAGTGCCACTCAAAGTGTGGGCCTCAGACAAATAGCATCAGCAACACATGGAAGCATTTGTAGAAATGCTAATTTTTGCCCCCTCCCTGAGTCATCTTGGAAGATAGACCTGGTGATCTGCTTCCAAAAGGTCACAGCCTTGAAAACAAAATGGAGCAGTTATACTCTGCATACCATGAGTGGCCCTGGAAGGAAGGTGTACTGTATTCAGAAGTGTGCCTTACCCTATTGTTATCCTTCTCTCCACATCCTGTCTCCCAATGCCAAGAACATCCCATTCATCTCACAGGTATCCAGGGTCTTTGTGTTTCACTCCAAATAACTCTCTCGAAAATGACTAGCAATGACAATAGCTACTGTTATTGCATTTACTATATTTCAGGTGCTGAGGTAAGTGCTTTAGAAATGTTATCTCATTTAATGTTTGCAATAGTCCATAAGGTAATTATTATTAGGCTTACTTTAAAGAGCCTTAGAAAAGTTAAAAGAAACTTGCCCATGCTTACTCAGATTGCAAACTCAGGTCTTTTGGACTCTGATTCTTTTTATTTCACAAATGCTGCCTCTGTGGCATGTCATTTTGCTGCTTTTCCCAGAAGTATTTGTGTTTAACATAATCTACGATAGCAGAAAGTTTGCACTGCCTGGAGGGACTTGGGTATTGATGAGCAGGTAGAGGTGACCTGGTGGCTGTGGGCAGTCATCTGAGATAACATCATGGATACTGGCCATGACAAATGGAAATAAGACTCAGATAAATGTTTCAGGATGACAGAGATGTCTTCCCTGTCAAAGTGAAACCTACTTGTGGCTCTTTTTCTTTCAAGTCGAAGCGTATCTGTGAGGGAATCAGAAACCTTCCTTTTGGAAAGGGAGGATTGTTTGCATAAATGAAAGTATCCTGTTGTAGTTAGATGCCATCGAGGCAGTTCTGACTCATAACGACCCTATGTACAACAGAACAAAACATTTCCCGGTCCTACACCAGCCTCACAATTGTTGCTATGCTTGGGCTCATTGTTGCAGCCATTGTATCAGTTCATCTTGTTGAGGGTCTGCCTATTTTTCTCTGACCCTCTACTTTACCAAGCACGATGTCCTTCTCCAGGGACTGATCCCTCCTGATAACGTGTTCAAAGTACGTGAGAAGTAGTCTCACCATCTTTGCTTCCAAGGAGCATTCTGGTTGTACTTCTTCCAAGACAGATTTGTTTGTTCTTTTGGCAGTCCACGGTATATTCAATATTCTATGCCAACACCACAATTCTAAGGCGTCAGCTCTTCTTCAGTCTTCCTTATTCATTGTCCAGCTTTCGCTTGCATATAAGGCAGTTGAAAACACCATGGCTTGGGTCAGATGCACCTTAGTCTTCAAGGTGACATCTTTGCTTTTCAACACTTTAAAGAGATCTTTTGCAGCAGATTTGCCCAGTGCAGTGTGTCTTTTGATTTCTTGACTGCTGCTTCCATGAGTGTTAATTGTGGATCAAAGTAAAATGAAATCCTTGACAACTTGGATCTTTTCTCCGTTTATCATGATGTTACTTATCGGTCCAGTTGTGAGGATTTTTGTTTTCTTTTTCTTGAGGTGTAATCTATACTGAAGGCTATGGTCTTTAATCTTCCATCAGTAAGTGCTTCAAGTCGTCTTCACTTTCAGCAAGCAAGGTTGTGTCATCTGCATAATGCAGGTTGTTAATGAGTCTTCCTCCAATCCTAATGCCTTGTTCTTCTTCATATACTCCAGCTTCTCGGATTATTTGTTCAGCATACAGACTGAATAGGTGTGGTGAAAGTATACAACCCTGACGCACATCTTTCCTGACTTTAAACCTCACAGTATCCTCTTGTTCTGTTCAAATGACTGCCTCTAATCCATGTACAGGTTCCTCATGAGCACAATTAAGTGTTCTGGAATTCCCATTCTTCGCAGTGTTATTCATAATTTATTATGATCCACACAGTCGAATGCCTTTGCAATAGTCAATAAAACAAAAGTAAACATCTTTCTGGTGTTCTCTGCTTTCAGCCAGGATCCATCTGACATCAGCGGTGATATCCCAGGTTCCATGTCCTCTTCTGAATCCAACCTGACTTTCTGGCAGTTCCCTGTCAACATACTGCTGCAGTCGCTTTTGAATGATCTTTAGCAAAATTGTACTTGCGTGTGATATTAATGATATTGTTTGATAATTTCTGCATTTGGTTGTATCACCTTTCTTGCGAATAGGCATAAATATGGATATCTTCCAGTTGGTTGGCCAGGTAGCTGTCTTCCAAATTTCTTGACATAGTTGAGTGAGCACTTCCAGTGCTGCATCTGTTTGTCGAAACATCTCAGTTGATATTCCATCAATTCCTGGAGCCTTGTTTTTGCCAGTGCCTTCAGTGCAGCTTGGACTCAGTACAATTGGTTCCTGATCATATGCTACCTCCTGAAATGGTTGAATGTCAACCAATTCTTTTAGGTATAATGACTCTGTGTATTCCTTCCATCTTCTTTTGATACTGCAGTGTTTAATATTTTCCCCATAAAATCCTTCAGTATTGCGACTCAAGGCTTGAATTTTCTCTTCAGTTCTTTCAGCTTGAGAAATGCAGAGCGTGTTCTTCCCTTTTGGTTTTCTACCTCCAGGTGTTTGCACTTGCCATTATAATACTTTAATTTGTCTTCTCGAGCTGCCATTTGAAATCAAAAGTGTCCTAACCTCCCCAAATTCCATTGTTTTCTGGAGGAAAAAATGTGTCTTCCCCAGCAAGACTTTAAGTACCCCAGTAGTGTACAGCTATTGAGTACACTAAGCAGGTGTAAGCCATCTGGACTTCAGTGTGTGTGCCAATTAGCACATCAGCTTGTGGACACCAAAGCTATGAGTACAGACTTCGAAATTAAACATCTAGGATTTCAAATCCAGATTTTACAACTTAACAGATGTGTCTCTAAACCTCAGTTTCCTAACCTGAAAGGTAATAATTCTTAGGGCTGTCCTAGAAGTCACACATCTAAAACATTTAGGTCTGGGTTGCACAATTAATGGTAGTTGCTATTGTTATTAATATGAATATCAACCAATCCCTGAAAGTCTACAGCATCCTAGAAATTGCTTCCCTAAACTGCTGGATCCAGAAAATGTGTGATACTAGACTGTAGATGTGTCCCTGGGTGGTGCAAATGTTTAAGTGCTTGACTACTAGATGAAAAGTTGGCAGTTCAAGCCCACCCAGAGGCACCTCAGAAGATGGGCCTGGCAATCTGCTTTCGAAAGGTCACGGCCTTGAAAACCCTATAGAGCAGTTCTACTCTGCACACTTGGGGTTGCCATGAGTTGGAATGAATTTGCTGGCAACTAGTAACAACAACAGGCTGTAGGTAATACTGTAATGTCAGCAGATTTAAATGGAGATACGTAAAGACAGCTCTTAAGAATTAGCACTAAGCTGGTTCCTATGAGGTGGAGGTCAAATATCCTTGTTCTCCAACACATTCCTGACACCTGCCATTCTTCCCACAGCACTCTTTCTCTATTAGTTCAATAATTCATTACAAGGGTCACAGAGAACTCATGGAAACAACATAATCGCAATAAAAACTTTAATAACAGAGAAGGATATAAACAAAGGATATAGACAGAAATGAAGATATGCAAAGGGCAAGGTTCAAGAGGGATCCCAGTACGGGGCCTCAGTGTCTAAAAGGAGACCCACTTATGTCTTCGGGGGACCCACTCACCCTTCCTGAAAACCAGTGTTGGTTTTCACCTATCAGGAGACTTTCAAACCGGAAACTCAGTGACATCACTTGGCAAGCTCATCTATTGATCCCTCCTCTCAGCTCTGTCTGGGTTCAGTATTTACACTCTGCTCTCACTGTCTGGGTCTGCTCATTGTCTCTGCTTCTTCTACTACTGTCCCAGCTTTCCTGTCTCTTTCACTGTCACATGTTACTCAGTCTGGGAGGTTCAAAGTGCAGGACTCATGTCCAAAGGTTGCGTTCCTCTTCTGGATGTCATTGATCAGGAAGCGCCATCTGAGTTCCATGTTCTAGGGCTTTTTAGGCTAGCCCATGTGCTCTTTGTTAAAGGCGGGCTCCTTAACCAATCCGGGTAAAGGTCACATTGGGCCGGACCCCCAGGCAATCCCGGTGAAGGCAACTATAGGATGGCCATGAGCCAGCTAATCACTTGCAAGTAGCTTACGTGGATAGTAAACCGACCAATCACTTGCAAGATTGTGGCCTGACCAATTATAGGAGAATTACAAACCCGGGGCCGAAAGGCCATATGAAAAAACCCATTGCACCATAAATAATAGGACGAATTATTTGTATTTTTTGAGTATTGATTATGTACCAAGTCCTGTGCTAAACATTACACATGCAAAACTCATTTAAACCTCACAACAACCCAATGAGGGTTATCACTCCCCCACTGTACAGCTGAAAAGACTGAGATGTAAGAAGGAAGTTAAGTGAATTGCCAAAGGTTCCATAGCTTGAAAGAGATGGAGCTGGAATTTGAACAAAGGCCCGACTTTACAGCTACCGTCTTCACCACTGAGTTGTAAAAAATATTTGTAAGGCACTTGCTAGAGGTGATCTCTTTTTATTAATTCAAGAGAGGTTATTATTCTTGTTTTTAGTCCTAATGTAGTTCTGTGAAATAAACACTGAGTGTTAGCTTGCTTCATTGAGATATTATGAGAGAAAAATTGTTGCCTGGACACTCACAATAAAGTATGGCCTCTTTTCCATTAGTTACATGGAAGCTGTTATTATGAAATCACCCCCACTGCATTTAAGTAGGACAGACTAAATTGGAGTGATCGTATTGCCCCTATTTAGATAATATCTTAGTGTTTGAGGAGAGAAAGGGGATCATAGTCTGCCAGATAAACGTATTCCTTACTTTAGCATCTACCTGCAGCTGAAAACACTCCTGGAAAGCCATCTGCGATGTACACAGGGAAGGTGTGGACAGATAGTTTTTCTTTTTTTTTTTTTTACAAATCTGCCATTTAACTGAGAGAGGCATCATGTGGGTTATCCCAAAGGAATTCATTTTCTGGCTTGGTTTGCCATAGAAAGGAAGGGAGATCTGAAAAATAGAGCCCTTTGGTTTGCTCAGCTGTGAGATTTCCACTAACCAAACAGAAGTCCATCTGTACACACTGTGTGTTTGCACAGCCCGTAGTGGCACCTTTTCAAGACCCACTGCTGTCTGGAAAGCCCTCCAAAGTCCTGAGTCTACAATAAAGCAAGTAGTTCGCACAGCCACTCCTGTCTGGCCCCGTTTTTATAGTGCAGCCTATGAATGTCACCAGATGAATTAAATCTCAGCATGACCAAACACAATGCATGATGGTTAAAAGTGCTCTTGCGTTTGTTGGCACGTTAGCCACCTCCTGTCCATCAAACTTGGAAATTTGATAATAAAGTGCAGATAGGGAAAAATTCACTCTCTGAGTTTAATTGAGGAATTTTCTACTAACTCCCAACCATAAAGCACTTTCTCTTAAAAGTTTACCAGGTAGGATGATATCTGTAGCTGACAATTATTTATGTGGCTTGGTTTTTCAAATCCACTTGCCCATGCATTTTCTCATTTGATTGCAACAAGTATTAATATTATCTCATGAGGAAACTAATGCTCAAAGTGGTTCAAGGATTTTCTTAAGACTGTTCATCTAGTGGAGCCCTGGTCGTGCAGTGGTTAAGAGCTCAGCTGCTAACCAGAAGGTCGGCAGTTCAAATCCACCAGCCACGCTTGGAAGCCCTATGGGGCAATTCTACTCTGTCCTGTAGGTTCGCTATGAGTCGGAATCAACTCCACTGCAACTGGTTTGGTTTTGGTTTTTTTATTAATCTAGTAAGTGGTAGAAACCAGCTAGACTCAGGTGCCTGTGGTTCTCTTTCCAGGGCCTGAAATGTTCCCTGTTTCATCTTCATATGCAAATCGACTAGATCCTGGCTTCTCAAAGTGTGGTCTGTTGGGCAGCAGTACTGGCATCACCTAGAAACTTACTGAAAATGCAGACTCTCAGGGCCCATCTCAGACCTGCTGAATCAGACTCTGCATTTTAACAAGATCCCCAGGTGACACTAGATTGAGAAGCACTGTGATAGTGAATCATAAACATAGCATTGCCTTTCTCCAACTGGTGAATTTGTCAACACGTGATGGCATTTGAAATTTTGCCAGGTTCAATCCCAGCAGGGCAGTTGAGATTGTGTCATTTCTGAAAACATTTTTACAGGCTTAAAGGGTCTATAATTTCATCTCCACTTCTTTGAAAGTCCATTTTTGATACAAACACAACTATATCTACAGTGGCACATAACACCCACCTGGGCAAGGAAATGATGCTGTCTGTCTCCAGCTGTTTGGATAACAATGCCCCTTTTCATCAGCATGGTGGATTGGGTGTGAGGGTGGGGAAGCCATCTGAAACATGAGCCAGGTACTCCATCAGGGGCTTTCTGGTTGATGGAAACTTTTAAATTAAATGTTCAACGCCAGGTAAATGCTTGCAAAATTGCCGTCCTCCTGCTGTATGGTGTGCTGCTTAACAATGGATTTTATTTGACGTGTCTAGGACAAGTTATCCATTGGAAATCAATGCTGTGTCCAGTAGCTTTGCTGATAACCAGTTAAATGTGCTCAGAAAAGTCATTTAAATTCCTTGGTTCTTATTTATTTACTTTTTGCCTATAAAGCTGAATCAGGTCATCCCTATGTGTCTCATCCAAGTTTCAGCACAGGCTTAGAATTTTGAAAGCTACTGAAGATTTATGGAGTCTGGAAGGGGAAAGTGAATTCACAGCCAAAGAATCTCTTTCCACCTTGCATTCTTTTGTGAATGGAATCCTCTGGGCCTTTCATTAATTGTACTTAAGGTAACTTTTCCGCTTCTTATCCCTAGCATGAAAGAGCTTCTGTAATTTCAGCATTGTAGTTCTGCTTGGCCTCAGAATGAAGTATGCTTATTGGAATGCCAAGGAGTTGCTGAAGTGCTCCAAGGAATTTCTAGTATAATCCCAGGGCCAGATGCTGCTGGTAAGTTAGGGTCAGGGGACTAGCAGAGAAGGTTGTTGGTGAAAAATTATACAGTACAGAAATCTGGCTCCTGAGGGGTCAATACATTTGCCACTTACCCTTTGGTACCAGGAGTATTCTTTTAAAATAAGTTACAGAAGAGTATCTCACTCTCAGTTTTTAGAGTGATCTAAACCCGTTGCCATCGAGTTGACTCTGACTCATAGTGACCCTATAGGACAGAGCAGAACTGCCCCATAGGGTTGCTAGGTCTGTAAGTCTTTACTGAAGCAGACTGACCCATCGTTCTCCCACAGGTAGTAGTTTCACACCTTTCAGTTAGTAGTCAAGTGTTTAAAAACTATGCCAGCAATGCTTCCTAGGGTGGTCTAGGCCCTGCTGTTCTTAATAGGGCCTGAGATGTCCCTGTCAGTTTCTTGTCCAAACATAGCTAGTCTGTGAGCAGATATGTTAGACAACCCAGACTTCTGAGGTGAAGGGTTGCCGCCTGGCTAGTGCTGATGTCTCTAAGCGGCAGCAGCATCCTAACCTCAAGTGTCTCTTACCTGGGATTGTACGAAAAGGGGTGTGTGTGTGTGTGTGTGTGTGTGTGTGTGTGTGTGTGTGTGTGTGTGTATGTGTGTGTGCTTAGCAGGATAGAGAGTTTTAGAAAGAGAATCAAATCGAAAAGGGGTGTGTGTGTGTGTGTGTGTGTGTGTGTGTGTGTGTGCTTAGCAGGATAGAGAGTTTTAGAAAGAGAATCAAATCCCAGAAGTCCAAGGAAGACTGTATTGGGAAAATTCCAGTAATATTTAGCACAGGGTTCCAAAACGTACATGTTTCTGAGTAGAAGAGCTGACACGATCTTACTTCAGTTAAGGTGGTAGATTATGACCCTGTGCTTGATTTAGTGAGCAGGGGAGTTATGGGCACGTGGTGGTTCAAACACAGACAAGAACGGGAAGAGAACAATAAAGCCACGGCCGCCACAGCAGCTCTCACAACAAATGCTGGGCCAGGGCAGAGGGCCACAGCCTGACCATTGGTCCTCATGCCTTCCTGAGCCCTCCATTCCTCAGATTTGGGGGAGTCCAGGGAGTTCCTACTGAATGAAAGACCCTTAATAGTGAATGATTGTACAGCCCTTGGCCAAGGTCAGTTTTCTTGGAATTAAAAAGCACAGCATTTTCATGATTTCAGATTAACCCTAAGTGTCAGCCTCCCCACTTCTGCTCTGTTTTCTTTTTCAAGGTCAGAGTAAGAATAATCATCTTATATGACATACGAGAAAACACGTACATGGGTACAACAAAAGTTTCAAAGCACAGCATCTATCCTTATTGTGTTCATGGAAACAGCAGTCAAGAAATCAAATGATATATTGCTTTGGGAAAATCTGCTTTAAAGTTTCAAAAACAAAGATGTCGCTTTGATAAGTAAGGTGCACCTGACCCAAGACATGGTCTTTTCAATCTCTTATTCATGTAAAAGCTGGGCAGTGAAAAAGGAAGACAGAAGAAGAATTGATGCATTCGAACTGTGCTGTTAGAAAATATTGAATACACTGTGGATTGCCAGAAGAATAAACAAATCAGTCTTAGAAGAAATACAACAGGAATGCTCCTTAGAAGCAAGGATGGTGAGACTTAAGTTTGCTTACTTTGGACCCATCATCAGGAAAGACCAGTCACTAGAAAAGGACATCATCTTTGGTAGAGTCAGCAAAAATGAGGGAAATCTTCAGAGAGATGGACTGACACAATAGCCGAAATAATGGATTCAAACATACCAGTGATCATGCGGATGGCACAGACCAAGGCAACGTTTCATTCTGTTATACATAAAACAAACAAAAAAACCCAAATCTGTTGCCATCGAATTGATTCCAACTCATAGCGATCCTATAGGACAGAGTAGAACTTCCCCATAGGATTTCCAAGGGGTGGCCAGTGGATTTGAACTGCTGACCCTTTGGTTAGCAGTGGAACACTTAACAACTGTGTCACCAGGGCTCCCCCACCTGCCCACATACACAATTTTCAGAGATAATCGTGTCCAGATCAGTGGTTTCAACCAGAGGTGATTTTGTCCTTCCTCTTTGTCTTAGTCATCTAGTGCTGCTATAACAGAAATACCACAAGTGGATGGCTTTAACAAAGCAAAGTTTATTCTCTCACAGTCCAGTAGGCTACAAGTCTGCATTTGAGTGCCGGCTCAGGGGAAGACTTTCTTTCTTTGTTGACTCTGGAGGAAGGTCCTTGTGATGCATCAGTCTTCCCTTGGTCTGGGAGCATCTCAGCATAGGAACCTCAGGTCCAAAGGACATGCTGTGCTCCCGGCGCTGCTTTCTTGGTGGTATGAGGTCCCCATGTCTCTCTGCTCCTTTCTCTCTTTTATATCTCAAAAGAGATTGACTTAAGACAGTATCCAATCTTGTATAGTTCATCAGTGTAACTGCCGGTAATCCATCTTATTAGATCATAGTGATTGAATTTACAACACATAAGGAAATCACATCAGATTACAAAATAGTACACAATTATACAATACTGAGAATCATGACCCAGCCAAGTTGACAGGTATTTTGGGGGGACACCGTTCAATCCATGGCATTCCTCCAGAGACATTGGCAATGTTCAAAGACATTTTTGTTTGTCATAAGTGGGTAGGGGCCTAAGAGTGCTACAGGCATCTAGTCAATAGAGGTGAAGGATGCAGTCAAACATCCTACAAAGTACAGGATGGCCCCCACAACAGTTATGTGGCTCAAAATGTCTATAGTGCTAAGGTTAAGAAACCCTGGTTTAGCTCCATAATACAGTTTACTCTGCAGAGAGCCCGTACCCATAATGACACTAGTATTTTGTTTTTTAAAGATGGGCCTAGGGCTTGCAGTATATCCACAACTCTCTGAAGAAATTGATCTCTTAAATTTCCAACCTCATTTTTGCAATGTTTGATCTCTTTTTATAGGGTAAAATGAATAATCTGACAAAAGTTTCAAAACTGGTTCTCCAATTACTCCCTTGCAGTCCTTTTTCTGTGGTCTAACACCATGATTGGGAACATGGGAGAGCCTTGATGCATTGATACTCTGATGCTTTGTACACTTCCACATGGCCACAAAATACTGTGTGACTCATCACTGGAAGTGTCCAAGAGACAATGAGAGCAACCGTCGGGGAAGAGGTGAAGGGGGTTTCTCCTGGGTTATAAAATTAACTCCAAACTCCAAGAATGTCTGTTTCCTTTCTGTGCATGAACCAGTGTGTTGGGAAGCCAGTGATCATTAGGCACTGTGGTTTTTACTGAGTCCATAGCATTGGTTGACTCCTACAGGGGGAACAAGAGCTCTCCCTTCTTCAGCGCTGCCTTTTCAGCATAAGGATGCACCACCCTCCCCGCCACCCCACCCCACCGTGTAGGATGATTTCCAGGCTCCATGGCCTAAAGTGGCAGCACTGTGCACTAATAAGCATTTTTAAGGCTTAGCAGAACTTAAAGAAGGGTTTTCTGCTTATCCTGCCTACCTGCCTGAGTCTCCAGCATTCCCATCAGTACTATCCTTATTCCTTGCCAATATCTCATGAGTATTAAATCAAGAACACTTTGACAAATAGCTTTGAAATTAGCCCTGAAGAAATCCAAAGTAAAACTGGTGTCTCTATGACTGTGGGCGATATTCACATGAAGAAACAGTACCTAGAAGGCAGCCACATTCCTCCACAACCAAAAGCAAACCTGTTGCCATAGAGTTGATTCCGACTCATAGTGACCCCATAGGACAGAGTAGAACTGCCCCATAGGGTTTCCAAGCACTGGCTGGTGGAGTTGAACTGCTGACCTTTTGGTTAGCAGCCGAGGTCTTTACCACTGCGCCTCCAGGGCTCTCATTCCTCCACAGCAGGGACTAATATAATGAGAGCTTTCTGCCAGTTGGAGATCAGAAGAGTCTGGGAGATGGGAAGAGCCTGTGGCTTAAGTTTACCCCCATGCCACTGTCTCCAATTTTATTTGTCTGGACGATGCTTGAGGTTGGGGTGTGTTTTGTATAGTTCATGTGGAATTCAGCAAATAAGGAGAAAAGCAGCACTTTAATATGTTCCTTACATGAAGGAATAAATTCTACTTTATTTATGTGGTGAGCAACCTGTTAACACACTGCTGGCTGAATTACCTTTGGCTTAAAACATCTGAAGGCAATAAATTCAAGTTTCATCAGGTGACTCATAGGAAAGGCACTTTCCCTTCTCCTGGTTTTCACGGGTTCTTGAGTGTATCATAATCACCTGGAAGGCTTATTAATCGCAATGTTTCTGATTTTGTAGGTTTGCAGTGCAGCTTGGGAATTTGCATTTCATACAACTTCCCAAGTGATGCTGAGGCTGCTGGTCTGGAATCACTCTTTAAGAATCATTATCCTAAACAGTGCTTGTTAGTTGCCATCCTAGGCGCCAACTCATGGCATCTTTATGTATAACAGAATGAAACACTGCCCAGTCCTGCACCATCTTCATGATCATTGATATGTTTGAATCCATCAGTCCATCTCATTGAGGGTTTCCTTCATTTTAGAACAGTGCAGTAACAGTTATTTTAAACCAAAGATTATTCATGTGAATCCCCTCTTTAAGAACCTTCCGTGGACCCCACTTACCTATTGGTTAAGGTACATAGTCTTAGCTGAACTTCCAGGACCCTTCAGGATCCAACCTATTTCCCACTACTCCTTCCTAAGCACTACTCACGTCCACTTACAAGACCATTCTCCATTCCCCAGGATGTTGTGACTTTCCAGTGCTGTGATTCTTCTCACGCAGTCACTTTGGCCTCAAGCATTCTTCCCACCATTCTTGCCGGAGCTGAGGCCTACAAATGCTTTAAGAAACAGATCAAGCATCACCTTGCTTTCCTTACCAAGTAGTTTTGTCACACCCTTCACTCTACCCTCTCTCTCTCTTTTTTTTTTTAATCATTCTTTAGATGAGGGTTTACAGAACAAACTAGCTTCTTATTTAATGATTAGTGCACATGTTGTTCTGTGACATTGGTTGCCAACCCCATGACATGTCAACTCTCTCCGCTTCTGGACCTTGGGTTCCCTATTACCAGCTTTCCTGTCCTCTCCCACCTTCTCATCCTTGTCCCTGGGCTGGTGTGCCCATTCAGCCTCCTTTTGTTTCATGGACCTGTCTAATCTTTGGCTGATGGGTGAACTTCAGGAGTGACTTCATTACTGAGCTAAAAGGGTGTCCAGGGGCCGTACTCTCGGGGTTTCTCCAGTCTCTGTCAGACCAGTAAGTCTGGTCTTTTTTGTGTGTGTGTGAGTTAGAATTTGTTTCTATATTTGTCTCCAACTTTGTCCAGGACTCTGTAT
This sequence comes from Dugong dugon, assembly GCA_030035585.1. Lineage (NCBI taxonomy): Eukaryota > Metazoa > Chordata > Mammalia > Sirenia > Dugongidae > Dugong > Dugong dugon. The sequence continues at coordinate 9,227,768 of CM057480.1, read as the reverse complement.
TGTGATATTGTGATCCCTGTCAGAACAGTTGGTGGTGGTACCCGGACACCATCTAGTTGTGCTGGACTCAGTTTGGTGGAGGCTGTGGTAGTTATAGTCCATTAGTCCTTTGGACCAATCTTGCCCTTGAGTGTTTGGTTTTCTTCATTCTCCCTTGCTCCAGATGAGATGAGACCAGTGGAGTATCTTAGATGGCCACTCACAAGCTTTTAAGACCCCAGATGCTACTCACCAAAGTAAAATGTATAAACTGTGTTATGCCAGTTGAGCTAGATGTTCCCCGAGACCATGGTCCCCACAACCCTCAGCCCAGTAATTCGGTCCCTCAGGGAGTTTGGATGTGTCTGTGGATCTTCCATGGCCTTGTCTTGTACAAGTTGTACTGGCTTCCCCAATATTGTGTACTGTCTTACCCTTCCAGTTATCTATTGTCTATTTAGTGTTTTTCCCTCCCCTCCTTCGTAACCATCAAGAGATTGTTTCTTTTTGCGTGTAAACCTTTTCATGAGTTTTTATAGTAGTGGTCTCATATGATATTTGTCCTTTTGTGATTGAGTTATTTCACTCAGCATAATGCCCTCCAGGTTCATCCGTGTTGTGAGATGCTTTGCAGATTCATCATCATTCTTTATCATTGCATAATACTCCATTGTGTATATGAACCATAGTTTATTTATCCATTCAACTGTTGATGGGCATCTAGGTTGCTTCTGTCTTTTTGCTACTGTAAACAATGCTGCAATGAACATGGGTGTGCATGTGTACATTCATATGATGGCTCTTATTTCTCTAGGGTATAGTCCTAGAAGTGAGATTGCTGAATCTTACGATATTTCTATTTCTAGCTTTCTAAAGAAGCGCCATATCATTTTCCAAAATGGTTGTACCATTTTGCATTCCCACCATTACTCTACCCTCTTAACAGTTTGTTCTTAACAATAGCAAAACCCTTCTCGTTTCCTTCAAGAAGTCTGCAATGTGCATTGACACCTACTTTATGCAGGAGCATGTATCAGGCAGTGTGGGGTCTACAAAGAAGTGTAGGGAAAAGAGACAGAAACATACTCTGGTTCTCAGTGAAATAATCCAGGTGTGCAAGAAATACTACATTTCTGCATTTTTGTAATTCTTATTTAATTAATTTAATTCTAATATCAAGTCTTCACAGAGTTCAGTTGGTAGGAAATTTAAGCTCAGTCATTTTCAAGCCCTCCTTTCCTCTGAGCTTTACCCCAGAATCCAGGAGGTTTATGTGGTGACTAGAAAACAGAGAAGGGCTTCTAATAGCCTGTGTCTCAAAGGCACTGGCATCCTCATTATCCAAGCCGAAAGTGGTGAATCTCTACTTCCATGACAGGCTTTAGATATAAATATCATTGCTTAAGCTGAAAACTTTATGCCCAGGGTCCTGCCTCCCTGACATAGGCCACCTCCTTGTCTAAGTCCCACACTGTGTGGTTCATGGGTCATTGTTACTCTTGGAGAAGACCTCATTTTTCTGAAAAACATTCAGAAATAAATAGACAGAAAGGGTCTCAATCTATAGGCTCTGCTTTCCAGTGTATTTACTTTATTCTCTGCATGCTCTCCCTAAGCAATGGCAAAGTCAGCCATCAGCAGCTGCAGACTTACCTTCTACCAGATTCGAAACCTAAATGGAGAGAGCCTTTTTCCCAAGCAGCATTCTCACTGGCTGATTTGGGTCACATGTCAACCCCTGCACCAATCATTATGATTTGGTATTTTCACTGTCCAGGCCTGGTTGACATGCCCAGCCCTGGAGCAAGAGATGGGGTCAGTCCCACTTAAACTACATGTTAGGCAGTGGGTAAGATGTGGTTCCCCAGAAGGAAGAAATGAGTTGTGTTAACAGGAGAAAGACGGCAGGGCAAAGAAACCATATGTGTTCCCCACCAAACCAAAAAACCCATTGCTGTTGAGTCAATCCTGACTCATAGTGACCCTGTAGAACAGAATAGAACTGCCCCACAGACTTTCCAAGGAGCAGCTGGTGGATTCAAACTGCTGACCTTTCCGTTAGCAGCCAAGCTACTAACCACCGTGCCACCACTACAGAGTGGCAAAAATCAAAGACTGGTCATGTAAAAATCTTGGAAACAAAATTATTATAAAGAAGACCCAGCCTCCTGTGTGCAGGAGATAAAATCAGTGCTCAGAGAGGTTAAGAAACTTGCCCATGTTTGCAAAGTAAGTTAGGGTACCTTTTGTTTCAGCCTTTGTTTCTTTGATGAACATTTCAGATGCCGATGGCAGAAGACACTACTTGAAAGTAGGAGGTACTTTCCTATAGTATAGACTGATAATTTCTTCAATCTGTGCATAGCACCTACTCTATCAAGGAAGATGTTGGCATTTTGAAGAAAGGAACTAATGTGGAAACACATTCATGAAGCATTATCATGTAAAAAAAGCAGTTAAAATACAATATATGTTGTATGACCTCATTTATGCCAATATATGCTGTATTTTACGTAAATAACACACACCATCTATATTTGTCAACTGTGCCCTCCCAGTGCAAGGTATTTTCATAAGCGTGACTATGCCAATTTTTTTTCATGTTACTGTAAAAAAAATTAGCATAGTGAGCTTATGAGAATACCTCTCTGGGGAGGACACGGTTGGCAAACAGACACAGAATTGGTGCCTTATTTGTGTAAAAATATGTGTATAAACACAGACAGAGAGATGTATGGAAGGATATGCAAAAATATGAATAGTGTTTATATTTGAGTGTTGGGATTATGATTGATGTTTTCCTTAATTTTTTTTTTCAAGGAAACTGTAATGAACATATATTTCTAGCTTAATGCATGTATTTCCTCAGTTTTAAGACACCATCGATTATAAGAGCACCATAGAATTAATAGCTTCTGACTTAAAAACAGTATCAATATTACTTTATTATTATTATTTTTATCTTAACCAACTGTCTGGCTCATTTTTTGAGGGAAATAATGAAAACTTAAGTTTTATTTTTTTCAATAAAAGGAGAAGTAATAATATGAGATCATACCTTGGTTATAAATTAATGATCACATTCTGTGCAATGTGGATGTGTCAACATTTTAAAATTTCAACATTTAAATGAACATCTGCCATAAAAAGTAAACAGAAATCACTAGCCAAAGTTGTAAATTCACAGACAATGAATACCCCAAAATGAGTATGTTTTAAACACTAAAGTTTCTCAACAACGTACATAAACCAACTCAAATGCCAAGTACAAATATTGTGGGGGGAAAAATGACATCACCAGCTAATTTCCACTTTATTTCTTCAAAATATGACTCTGTTGTTGCATATGGGTGCTGCAAAAACTAATGACAGATCACTTTTAGTAGCTAAGATCATCAACCAGCCATCTTAATGATGATAAAGTTCACCTGTTCAGAAAAGAGTGTAGTGTGTTCAGAGTCCAAAATGTTCCAAGCATCGTGGTGGATGCCGTCGTTTGGTTACCCAGTCACAGACTCTGAGACAAGAATTTGAGTGAAGGTAGTTACCTGGCAGTTGCAGAGAATGTGAACAGGTGAGTGGGGAAGTGAGAGAAGGAAGGGAAAGTCATTAAGTGGTTATTGAGCCACCTATCAAGTGGGCAGCTGAAGCTGCATGTCATGGGGAAACTTGGAGACATAGAGCAGAACACACACTTTTAAATTATTCCACTCAAAAGATGAGGGAACTGGGGTATTTGTACAACTACTACAGAGAGTCATTGGTTGAGGGCTGTTCCCAGGCATTTCTAGTCTGCTGTTCATGCTTGGTAAAGTAGAGGGTCAGCAAAAAAAGAGGAAGACCCTCAATTAGATGGATTGACACAGTGGCTGCAACAATGGGCTCAAGCATAACAACGATTATGAGGATGGCGCAGGACTGGGCAGTGTTTTGTTCTGGTGTCCATGGGGTCGCTATGAGTCAGAACCAACTCGATGGCACCTAACAACAACAACAACTCATGCTTCTTGGACATAGCAGCCTTCTGTAGTTCTGGAAAAAAAAAGCCTTCATGCACAAAGATGAGGACTCTGGCTGATAGACATCACCATGAGTACACTGAAAGGTCGATGGGACATGGATGGAGCATTGACAGTGTTCGCTACAATGGGTCCGTAAAGTCAGCCCATTCCCCTTCAGCTCACAGAGTAAAGCAAATGTCCTCTCACCATTTAGAAACCATTCTAACAGTGTTCGTCTCTCATTTTCCATCTCCTTACTCCAAGTGGTCATTTGGTTAGTGTTTTTCTGTGTTATAGTCAGTATCATTAGTTCCCTGGTAGCCGCTTCTGGCTACAACAGTTTAAAACCTCTTTGCAGCAGCTCTGGACATACTTAGACTGCACATTCTACTTTGGCATTTGCCAAATGGGTTTCTGCACCGTTTATCTTTGGTCATTCAACAGAAGCTTCACTGCCCTGAAGTTCATCCCCATAATGACTTTTCTTCTGTGAAACTCCCACTCTGAGGTGAAAGTCAAAACCTATATTCTTAGACAGCTGGAACTCTGAACCTGTGATCCAAATCATCTCATGCTTTCATCAAGTCATAATGTTTGTGAGCATGTATCTGCAGAGGCAATGGCCACATGAGATTCATCAGAACTGAAGATCCAGCGGTTGAAAAGACTAGGGTTAACCATCCTCTAAAATAAGAAATAACTGGCCTCCTGGGACAGAGGGAACAAGCACCGCTCCGTTACAGAACACATTGGCCGTGTCACGCGTAGAAGACAAGAGCAAAATTATTTTCCTTTTGAAAAAAGTTATTTGAGTTATCATCACCATCTTCCAACTGTCCCAGACCCAAACACCTTTGAAAGTCAAAATACTACTGTTTTACGTGCATGCTCATCTTGATTTCAGACATGCAAAAATATGCTAAAGAATTATGCATCTTAGAATTGAGAGGGGAAAAAAAGTATGCAGAAAGAATTAGCAGTGCACAACAGAATTCTTGTTGGAGAGAACTATTTTCAGCTGGGAAAATGCTTTGCTAAGGCTTTGCAAGATAGGAAACTCCACGTTGTATGTGGTTGTGGTCAGATACCTAGCCAAGAGAGGTGGGATGGATGTGGGGTTGGTCTGCATAATAGTAGATGAACATTGAACTCCTGAGCAAAGCAGAAGGGTGGGATTGAGGAGCATAACTAGAGGAACAGAAGGAAAGAGAGGAGCCCGACAGAGAGAGGCTGGAACTGGGTGAGGCCAGTGAAATTCCACTGCAGAGGGATGACACTGACTCATATCTTGAAAAGTTGTTTTTGTTGCTGAAAAGGGAATACCTACTCTTGTGTTTTAAACTATGTTCTCCTTCCCCAGTGAGAAGAGTCCATTAATCTTATGGATAATTTGTGGTGCATGATTGTTTTGTTTTTGAGATGGAAAGGAAAGCAATGAACTGGGATTCAAGTACAAGATTGATGTGGAGAAGGACAGAGATAGAATATGAGGTATAAGGACCTGGGAGTCTAATGGCCCTGAGAGTATAAGCTCCACCCTAGAGACCCCAGAAGAAGCCCTGGTGGCCATTGATTAAGTGATTGGCTGCTAACTGAAAAGTCAGTGGTTTGAACCCACCAGCCATGCAGCGGGAGAAAAGACCTGGTGGTCTGCCCCCACAAAGATTATAGCCTAGGAAACCCCATGGGGCAGTTCTACTCTGTCACATGAAGTCTCTATGAGTCAGAATCGACAGCACCCAACAACAGGGACCCCAAAGCAGTGACGTAGTGAAGACACTGTACCTCCATAATCAAGGGAGCTGAAAGGAGATTGAGTCAGTTGTACCTACGTATTAAAGGTCCAAATGACCCTCAGCTGACATCTGATGTATACGTATGTCTGTGTGTGTTGCTTACCAGGTGTCTTTTCAGAACTAAGCAAATTAGAACATCATGGCGAAACACATATTTTCTTTAAGAAAACCTCATAAAAATACATACTATGTACTAATGATATTTAAAAATAAATGTGTATTTTATATATTCCTACACAGTAAGGATTATATTTTTGTCACTTTTCTTAAATTGTTATACATCTGTCTTCGTTTTTATTTTCTGATGTGAGGCAAACCCATTTGTTACTCAACACCGTTGAGGGAATGCTGGATAAGCATAGGAAGAAAGGGGATGGCAACTGGTTTATTTTAGTTTTTGAGACTATTACTCCTTTATTATGAAAGATGTTGATTCCTTAAAGAATGAAAATCTCATGACCCTGTCAACATCAAAAGTGTAAAGAGAAACCTAGATGACAATTATGATGAAGACGTTATGTTTCTTACAGGTTGTACTTACATCTTTTATTTTATGATAAGGTGTGTATTGTGACAATACATTTAATAGCCTGTGTATGAACCCCAATATGTACAGTTATTAAATATCATTGCTTCTTGAACTACCGATAATTTGTTAGATTTTTAAAATTAAGAGGACCATCTATGATAAAGACTCAATCTTCTATTAATGGAGACAGAGAGGTGAATTGGGATACATTTAATATATACTTTATATTAATCAACTAATTATTTGTTTATATCTTACAAAAATACACTTTCCATATATAAAGTATAGAACAACTTCTAGCATGATATATGCCAAATGGTCAAGAATAGTTAGCTTAGGGTGATGAAATTCTAGATGTTAATTCTTTTTTTTTCCTTACTTATTTTCCTAATTTTTCTCCCAATTTATAATAGCATAAAATGGACTCTTTGCAATTTATCTTGGTTGTGTTTGTTTTATTGACGTGGGTTGTACTGGAACGTGCTTTGGCGTGAGATTCAGAAGAGCTGTGATATGGTCAGTGCTCAGAAACTTAGCAACACATCATCTAAGCTTCACATGCTGTAGTTTAATCGTCTTCCAAAGGGGGAATTAACTGTGTTAGCTCCTCGTGGAAGAAAGCCACACTCCTTGTAATCCTAGTGCCTATCACTGAGCCAGGCACATGCTTGGTGTTTAATAAATACTCACTGGATGAGCCAATGAATGAAGCATGCATCAGTGTTTGGAATTACTCAGCATGGTACCCGGCTATGGGATAGTTACTACAGGCAGGAGTAAATGACTCCAAAACTGGTCTGCCAGGACTATCCCTAAACAATCATGCCCCGTGGCCAAGAAAGGGGGAATCAGCTATCCTCTCATACTGGGCTAGGGGTTCAAGTTCTCAATCTGGAAAACCCTAAAAATCTGTTAAGTTTCATGCCTTGAAGGCAGAGCAATTGATTGCTTTAGTATTTAAATGTTCATTCTTTATATACTAGTGCACAAATAATAATCATTATGTAAAAATTTATTTTAAATTATTTTTTAAAATTTATTACAATTGCTTAAAAACAAGCATGGGCATAAGGAATAAATAAAATAAAAATCATCCATAGTCCACTACCTAAAGATAACTGGTCTAAAGATGCTGCTGAATCTCTACCGTGTGTGTGTGTGTGTGTATGTGTGTGTGTGTGTGTGTGTGTGTGTGTGTGTGTGTGAGAGAGAGAGAGAACGAGAGACAGGAAATATATTTGCGTATTCATGTATCATTTTTTTAAAATGAAAACAGGATCATGTCAGCTCTACCCTTGTTAACTTTAATTTTTTATTTAGTATGTCATGAGCATCTTTTCATGTCAACACATTCACTTCTACCACATCATTCTTAATGGCCACCCCATATGGATGTATCGCATTTTATTTAACTGATTATTTTTATTGGTGTTTCGTTTATTTTCTGTTTCTTGTTATTAGAAACAATCTGAGCTGAAAATCCTTGCACATCCACTTAGGACCTTGAGTAACCATCAGACCTCACATCCCTTCTTTTCACATATTTCTGTCCTTAGACAGAGGCTGTCGCCCAGAACTGCCGGCAGACAGGGAATCCAACAGCCTGCATGGCAGATGGTCTCCTACGTTTCCATACATGTGGTCAACTGGTATTTGACTAAACTAAATGGCCAATTAAATCCAGAATTAGATTGACCTTTTCCTGCCATCCATTTGATTTGCTGTTAATTAATGTGGATTAAACAATAGATAGGTATTTTTTAAACGCACCTTGCTTTGTATCTCTTCTCATCCTTTCTCGACATAAAACTCCTATAGAATGAAAAGAATATATATATATATATGAGCCCTGATGGTGCAATGGTTAAGCACTCGGCTGCTAACCAAAAGGTCGGTGGTTCAAATTCACCATTGGTTCCACGGAAGAAAAGACCTGGAGATCTGCTCCTGTGAAGATTACAGCCTAGGAAACCCTATGGGGCAGTTGTACTCTGTCATATGGGGTTACTGTGAATCGACTCAATGGCACAAACAACAACATATATGTGTGCGTATATATATATATATATATACACACACACACATACATACGCACACACACACGAGTTATAAATAGATTTAATTATAAATATGTTAAATATATATTTCAGTTCTGAAGCCTCATGAACATTCGCTATGATTTATACATGTATAATTGCATACGTAATCTCTAGTAACCTTTCCGAGGTCACGTGTCTAACAGTGGCAGAGCGAAAAGTAAAACTCAGGTTTGTAGTCTATGTTGTTTTCAAAGGTGGCATTATTTGTATTACTCCTAGTAGAGGGTGAGGATGACAGCACTGTACTGAGACTCAGAGCAGGTTCAGTTTTTATTCCACTAGACAAAGGGACATGAGTAGCCTTACAGCAAGACCTTGCTTGATTGCCAGCAGTCTTTGATGTCTGCCATAGGTGTGTGAATTCCCTCTGCAGGAGAAACAATTTAAAAACACAAAAGCCTTTGTAGTCTGAGACAGTGAGGATTGCCATTTAATGCTGGTTCACATCTATATTTTCTCTGGGATGATTTCTGAGTCAACAATTAAGTATGTAACTCTGGAGACAACCTGCTGCCAGGAAGGATTAAAGACTTTGTGAGTCACTTCTTGTATTATTCTAGAGTAGGTAACAATGAAATAATGCTGTGAGTTTTGAGTTGATACCAGTGGTTGAATGGAATTCCTTGGTGGGAGGTGGGGGTGGTTGCTGGCTCATCCTCTTACACTTCCCTTTGTCGTAGACCCAAGCACCTCGTTAATTTCTTTTTCTAGTTAAAAATATACTGGAGCTTCTCATTTCCTTTTTTAGATCTTACTTTTGAAGTGCCAATTAATAGAATTTAACAGTGTCTAGAATATAGAAGATGTACAATAAATGTTTTTTGATTGAAGGATGAATGAATGAATGAATTTATTGAGCACCGGGTATGCACCAGACTCTGTTTTAGGCACTGAGAATACAGCAGTGGACAAAAGAAACAAAAATCCCTGCTGTCTTTGACATTCTAGTTGAAGGAAGCAAGGCAATAAATAAAATAAAATGTGTATCTTGTTGTCTGAGTCATCTAGTGCTGCTATAACAGAAATACCACAAGTGGATGGCTTTAACAAAGAGAAATGTATTCACTCACAGTCTGGTAGCCTACAAGTCCAAATTCAGGGCGTCAGCTCCAGAGGAAGGCTTTCTCTGTCAGCTCTGGAGGAAGGTCCTTGTTGTCAGTCTTCCCCTGGACTAGGAGCTTCTCAGCGCAGGAACCCCAGGTCCAAAGGATGTACTCTGCTCCTGGCATTGCTTTCTTGGTGGTATGAGGTTCCCCAAGTCTCTGCTTGCTTCCCTTTCCTTTTATCTCTTGTAAGATAAAAGGTGGTGCAGGCCACACCCCAGGGAAGCTCTGTTTACATTGGATCAGGGAGGTGACCTTAGCAAGGGTGTTATAATCCCACCCTAATTCTCTTTAACATAAAATTACAATCACAAAATGGAGGACAACCACACAATACTGGGAATCATGGCCCAGCCAAACTGATACACACATTTTTTGGGGGACATAATTCAATCATGACACCTGTGAAATATTGATAAAAGGTTTAAAGAAAAATAAACCTGGGAACAGGAAGAAGATGTATGTATGAGGTGGGTGGATGATGCGGAAATTTTAACAGGGTTGTCAGGAAGGACACATCTGCCCCTAATATTTGTAGGGCCTTGAGCAAGAATACAGTGGGGCCCACATGCCATATGTATAAATATTCTAAAATTATAAGTCAGAATGATGAGCTGTTAATTAAAATAAGTCCTGTCCTCTTACCTTGAAAAATATCTTCATAATGACAACCTTGAAAATTATGTACAAAGTTATGTTTTTCATATGAGAAAAATATCTAAGGTTATTGGATTTAATTGTTAATGTGTGTTTCTGGGTGTTATGTTGACAAACCAACCATGTCTAAGTGAATAATCAAATAAAGACATACAGTATAACTTTTTATTTATTCCATGAAATTTATTGTTTTTTTTTGTTTTAGCAGAATCTCTATTATTCACATAAAAAATGTAACATGATTTTTGTTCTGATCATCTAAATGATCAATAATAAAGTGTAATTTTATTCAAAGTGAACAAATATCAAAAACTAAATATAAATGTAAAATATTAAAATTAATTAATGTGCCCTTTACATATTTTACAAAGGCTTAAAAAACATTTTTCTTCAAAATATTCAAAATTATATATTAAATTAAAGAACAAAATACAATTATAATTTACAAATGTTAACATTTTACACTGAAATTTAAAGCTAAATTTTTATTTAAATTTCTTGAAAATATAATAAGTATTCTAAAATACTTTAAAAAATAAAACTATTTTTAATTCTAGCATTCAATATCTGTCTAGTTTCCCATGTAAAGAATCTTATCACACTTCATACATTTTATGTCTAGGCCTATATAAATACAGATTTAATAATTGAATTCTTTAATATCATAAACTAGTCATCTACAGCGATGTGCAACCATTGCGAATATTTTGTGGATTCATGAGTATTCCCAGAACTACATATTGGAACTTAAAGAGAAACAAGGAAATGGATGTTCAATATGATTAGGAAATGATATTTCACTAAGCAAGAAGCTATTGCTTTCATCCTGAGAGGAAGGCTTTAACACGTTGATTAAATTATCTTCTCTCTTCCCCAGTATATTAATGGGGCCCTGGTGGTACAGTGGCTAACAGTTCTGCTGCTAAACAAAAGGTCAGCAGAACCCACCAGCCACTCCTTGGAAACCCTATGGGGGCAGTTCTACTCTGTCAGATAGGGTTGCTGTGAGTCAGAATCAACTCGACGGCAGCGAGTTTGGGTTAATATATTGATAATCAAATGACTTGAAAACTTAGCTGCTCAAATCAGCATTTACTGTCTCACACTTTCTGTGGTTCAGGAATCTTGGTGTGGCTTGACTGGGTACCTCTTGCTCAGGGTCTTTCACAAGGCTGCGATGAAGGTGTTCATCTGGGCTGCATCTCAAGACAACAGGGAAGCATCCAATTCCAAGCTCACACATGTGACACTTGGCAGGCTTCAGGTCCTCTCAGCCTGTTGGCCATAGACATTGGAGACATCAGTTCTGGAATATGTATGCCTCTCCATAGTGCAGTTTTGCAACATGGCAGCTGCTTCCCTCAGAGCAGATAAGTAAGAGAGTGGGAGAGCAAGAGCAGCCCAATACAAAAGCCATAGTCCTTTTTTTTTTTTAACCTAATTTCAGAAGTGACATCCTATCATTTTTGCTTTATCCTATTTATTAGAAATGAGTCACTAAGTCCAGCCCACACTCAGGGGAAACAGACTACACAAGGGCGTGAATATCAGTGGTGGGGACCATTGAGGGGCCATTCTGAATGCTGTCAGACACACCCAACTTCTTTCACTGCTCAAAACCTCCCCACCTTCTAAAGCAGTGGACTTGAAGCTTTTACAACTTGGAGATCCTCTTAAAGTAAAATAATACAAAATCGCACACACAAAATTAGGGACAAAGATAAATATTAAGAATGAGAAAATTAATTAGAGTAAATTATAAATTTAATAAAGTGGACAGCTATAACAATTACAAAAATCCAGAAAAATAAATATTTTTATTAATTAACTACCCAAAGTACTTCTATAATACTTTTTCCTAGGGAGCTCTGGTGGCACAAGGATTAAGCCCTCAGCTGCTAACCAAAGAGTCAATGGATAGAACCCACTAGTGGCTCTGTGGGAGAAAAGACCTGGAAATCTGCTCCTGTAAAGATTACGGCCTAGGAAACCCTATGGGGCAGTTCTGCTCTGTCACATGGGGTCGCTATGAGTTGGAATCAAACTTAATGGTACACAACAACATTTTGCCTAGATTTTTGGCAGTATAATCTCTGACCACCTCTTTTTAAGACAGTTATTTTATAACATTTTTATAGATAGAATGCAAAGATAATGTAGTCCTTTCTCTAGCTTGATTGATCAAAATGTTTTTATTTGTTATAGCTGAGAAATTCTTTTTTTACTTTGCAACTTATTGTTGGAAATGTCGTATAAAATTTCATGATGCCATATGTGATAAAACATCTTAGTTTCCTAATGCTGCTGTAACAAGAATACCACAATTGGGTGGCTTTAAAGGACAGAAACTTTTTTTTTTTTAATACTTCTGGAGGCTAAAATTCTGAATTCAGGGATTTGGCAGGGCTATGCCCCCTCTCTCTGTTGGGTCTAGGGAGTATCCTTGTCTCTTCCAGCCTCTGTGGCCCCAGGTATTTCTTGGCATTCCTTGGTTAGCAGAGGGCTCCTCTCACGGTCTTTGCCTTCTTTGTGTGTCTCTTGGTGTCTGTACTCCCCTTAATAAGATTCATCTCAGAAGGCATTAAGTTTAGAACACACCCTAGTCTGGTATGACAGATCAAAAACCATAACAAAAACTATAGTGTTGACAGACAAAAGAAAACCCTGTTTCATAACAGTTTCATATTCACAGGCACAGGTAGTCCCTGACTTAACGGGGGCTTACATTCCAACTACTACTCCGTTGTAAGTTGGTTGGGGTTACATTCCAACTACTACTCTGTTGTAAGTTGGTTGTCAGTTCTGATGTAGTTGAATACCTTAATTTTTTTTTAGTTTTCATTATTTTTGCCTTTTATTATCAGTATCTTTATAAATCTGATCTTTTTGTCTTTGGAAGTTAGAAATATTCCTTCTAAGAATGATAACATCAGCAAATTATGTGCTGCAGTATTGTATGTAGTACATATTTCTAATGATGTTGTCATTGTTAGGTGCTGTTGAGTTAGTTTTGACCCATTGCGACCCTGTGTACAACAGAACGAGACACTGTCTGGTCTTGTGGCATCTTCACAATTGTTATGCTTGAGCCTGTTGTTGTAGCCGCTATGTCAATCCATCTCATTGAGGGTCTTCCTCTTTTCTACTGACCCTCTATTTTACCAAGCATAAGACCTTCTCCAAGGACTGGCCCCTCCTGATAACATGTCCAAGCCACATGGGACGAAGTCCTGCCATATTCACTTCTAAGGAGTATTCTGGCTGTACTTCTTCCAAGACAGATTTGTTCATTCTTCTGGCGGTCCATGGTATATTCAGTATTCTTCACCAACACCATAATTCATAGGCATCGATTCTTTAGACTTCTTTATTCGTTGTCCAGCTTTCACATGCATATGAGGCAATTAAAATTACCATGGCTTGGGTCAGTGCACCTTCGTCCTCAAAGTGACATTTTTGCTTTTTAACACCTTAACCTTTTCATGGATGAAGTTGTTTGTTTTGGGGGGGATTTTTTAGTGATGCCATGTTTTTTCACTAATGGAACAGATGCTGAATCATTGTTTGTTGGTAGTTTTTTATTATTTGAAAAAACGGAGTACCAGTTGCAAGTGGGACATATCAGTCGTGTTCCATGAATCACATCACGCATGCGGAACATATGGGTTCCATGGCGTAAACTTCCTGGTTACACTTCAGCCATAAAATATCTTAGTAACTTTCCAAAAATACATGTGAAATACTAAATACACATTGCATTTGCTACACATAATTGTTATCAGTTTGATATAGAGTGGGCCATATTGGTACGATGTTCTATGAAGCACATCATACTCATGGGACATATTGATCCCATGGCCTAGGAAGTACACCACAAACTGTTTTCACCCCCAGAATAACTCATTTACTTGAATATTTCCAAATGCCAGTAACCGTGCCTTCCCAATAACACAAAGGAAATAGTAAACATACTTGCAAGCCTTATCTCACTGTACAGAAGCCAAAAGACACAAAAGTTTCACACAGTCGCTTTTCTAGGAAACATCCCCTCATACAAATGGATCTCAACACTCAAATGTGGCGCAGACAAACTTCCTTGTTTTTTAGGCAGTTGCACCAGTGTCCGCCATGACGCCAGATACTAGAGTCACTCAAATACCTGCCAATAAGCCTCCAGGGGCAGAAAAATGTAACAGGAACATATATACCCCATGGTCCATGAAAGGGTCTTTTGCAGCAGATTTGCCCAATTCAATACGTCATTTGATTTCTTGATTGCTGCTTCCAAGGGTGTTGATTGTGGATCAAAGTAAAATGAAATCCTTGACAACTTCAATATTTTCTCTGTTTATCATGATGTTGCTTTTTGGTCCAGTCATGAGGATTTTTGTTTTCTTTATGTTGAGGTGTCATCCATACTAAAGGCTGTAGTCTTTGATCTTCATCAGTAAGTGCTTCAAGTCCTCTTCACATTTGCCAAGCAAGGTTGTGTCATCTGTGTATCACAGGTTGTTAATGTGTCTTCTTCCAATCCTGATGCCATGTTCTTCTTCATATAGTCCAGCTTCTTGGATTATTTGCTCAGCATAAAGATTGAATAAGTATGGTGAAAGGATACAACCCAGATGTACACCTGTCCTGATTTTAAGCTACACAGTATCCCCTTGTTCTGTTTGAACAACTGCCTCTTGGTCTTTGTACAGGTTCCACACAAGCACAATTAAGTGTTCTGGAATTCCCATTCTTTGCAATATTATCCATAATTTTCTATGATCCACACAGTCGAATGCCTTTGCATTGTCAGTAAAACACAGTTAAACACCTTTCTAGTATTCTCTGCTTTCAGCCAAGATCCATCTGACATCAGCAGTGATATCTATCGTCCCACGTCCTCTGCTGAATCCGGCTTGAATTTCTGGCAGTTCCCTGTTGATATACTGCTGCAACCATTTTTTAACTATCTTCAGCAAAATTTTACTTGTGTGTGATATTAATGATATTGTTCAATAATGTCCACATTCTGTTGGATCACGTTTCTTTGGAATGGGCACAAATACAGATCTCGTCCAGTGTATTAGCCAGGTAGCTGTCTTCCAAATGTCTTAGCATAGATGAGTGAACACTTCCAGTGTTGCATCCATTTGTTGAAACATCTCAATTGGTATTGTGTCAATTCCTGGAGGCTTGTTTTTTGCCAGTGCCTTCAGTGCAGCTTGGACTTCTTCCTTCAATACCATCGGTTCTCTATCATGTGCTACCTCTTGAAATGATTGAACATTGACCAGTTCTTTTTGGTACAGTGACTCTGTGTATTCCTTCCATCTTCTTTTGACACTTCCTGTGTCATTCAGTATTTTGCTCATAGAATTCTTAAGTATTGCAATTCGAGGCTTGAATATTTTCTTTAGTTCTTTCAGCTTGAGAAGTGCAGAGCCTTGTTCTTCTTTTTTGGTTTTCGAACTCCAGGTCTTTGTACATTTCATTATAATACTTTGTCTTCTCAAGCCGCCCTTTAAAATCTTTGTTCAGCTCTTTTACTTTATCATCTCTTCCATTCACTTTGTCTACTCTACATTCAAGGGCAAGTTTCAGAGTCTCTTCTGATATCCATTTTAGTCTTTTCTTTCTTTCCTGTCTTTTTAATGACCTCTTGCTTTCTTCCTGTATGATGTCCTTGATGTCGTTCCACAACTCATCTGGTCTTTGGTCATTAGTGTTTAAAGCATCAAGTCTGTTTTTTTTTTTTTTAAATTTTACATTATTAGAATTTTTGTAATTTGAAAATTCTTTTCTTTATTGTTGTAGTTTAAGTGAAAGTTTACAATTCAAGTTAGTCTCTCATACAAAAATTTATACATACGTTGTTATGTGACCCTACTTGCTCTCCCTGTACTGTGACAGCACACTTTTCCTTTCCATCCCTGATTTCCCACGTCCATTCAACCAGCGCCTGACCCTCTCTGCCTTCTCATCTCACCTCCGGACAGAAGCTGCCCATTTAGTCTCATGTATCTACTTGAGTTAGAAGCACACTCTTCACGAGTATCATTTTATGTCCCATAGTCCAGTCTAATCTTTGTCTGAAGAGTTGGTCTCAGGAATGGTTTTAGTTCCGGGTTGACAGAGAGTCCGGGGGCTATACTTTCTGGGGTTCCTCCAGTCTCAGTCAGACCATTAAGTCTGTTCTTTTTACTAGAATTTGAGTTCTACACCCCGCCTTTCTCCTGCTCCATCAGGGATTGTCTGTTGTGTTCCCTGTCAGGGCAGTCATTGGTGGTAGCCAGGCACCATCTAGTTCTTGTCTCAGGATGATGCAGTCTCTGGTGTATGTGGCCCTTTTTGTCTCTTGGGCTAATACTTTCCTTGTGTCTTTGGTGTTCTTCATTCTCCTTTATTCCAGGTGGGTTGGGACCAATTAATACATCTTAGATGGCCACTCACTAGCTTTTAAGACCCCAGATGCCACTCACCAAAGTAAGGTGCAGAACATTTTGCATCGTCTATTCTTGAGATATCTCTAAATTCAGGTGTGATATACCCACAGTTGTACTTTGGCTTCCATGGACTTGTTTTTTCTTCAGCTTCAATTTGAAATTGCATATGAGCAACTGATGGTCTGTTCCGCAGTCAGCCCCTCGCCTTGTTCTGACTGATGATGTTGAGCTTCTCCATCATCTCTTTCTACCGATGTAGTCAGTTTGATTCCTGTGTATTCCATCTGTTGAGGTCAACGTGTATAGTCACTGTTTATGTTGTTGAAAAAGGTAATTTGCAATGAATAAGTCATTGGTCTTGCAAAAGTCTTTCGTGTGAACTCTGGAGTCTTTTCTATCACCAAGGCTGTGTTTTCCAAATACCGGTCATTCTTTGTTCCTAATTTTTGCATTGCAATCACCAGTAATTATCAATGCATCTTGATTGCATGTTTGGTTAGTTTCAGACTGCAGAAGTTGGTAGAAATCTTCAGTTTCTTCATCTTTGCCTTAAATGGTTGCTGCATAAATTTGAATAGTAGTCATATTAACTGGTCTTTCTTGGAGGTATATGAATCTTACTAATGATAAGATGTACAGAAAAAAAGTAGACTGTTGTAAATGCAATTCATCATAACTTGAATACATGGTAAGTAGGAGACTACCTGTACAGGGGTTAGGACTTCCGTATATCTTTTTGGCAGGCACAATTTAACACATAAAAGTGCCTATAAAATTTCTTTCATGTAAGTAATATTGTAAGGTTTGGAAGAGTTGGAAGAAGTTTCCATAGACTAGTTTCTGGTTCCGTATATTTTAAACCTTGTTCCTTCTTCACTACTAACGTATTTCTGGTGCCAGGTGCTATAGGATACCTTCACTTCATGATACAGTTGCTGGTACCTGTGCACAAATGTGTCATAACTCTAGGTTGGTACAGTTGAACTAGGAGTATTTCTGGAAGGCATTCCTACAATGGGACAACTAGCAATAAATATGCACAAATGTGTCAGAAAATGATATAAATATGTCTTACCAAACTTCCTCTTAGCTAGAACCCCCAAAATGTCTGCAGACATTACAGTGTACTTGATTTAAGCGTCTGTATGATGGAGGAATGTCAGAGTAAAGAGAAACATGGTATATATAGTTAAAACATAATACTTTTGAAATTTTACAAATTGATGACCATGAAGGCTAGCTAAAGCCTGTTCTGTGGTTTTAGAAAAGTCTTAATGTTTAAGCTTCATTAGCTTCCTTGTAAATCTTCCTTTGCTCTTTATAAAAACAATAAATAGGGAAAAAATCCCACATGAAATATATGGTACAATGCAGAGCAGATATTTTAGTTTTAAAAACTCAGTAGATATTGATGTCACCCATGATTAAAAATGGAGTCACTGTGTAACTTTCTCTCTCCTGAGGGAAAGAACAAGGGACGTGTATCAGCCTATCCTGAAAGTCCTCTCCAGCGCTCAGAATTCTGTACTTCTTTTTTTAAAATATCTTTAGTGCATTCATTGTCACAGATAGGCTGATGGAGACTCAAGGTTATCTGCCTGAACCTGAATTGGACAGAAGGTACCCGCCGTCAAAAGGGCATTGATAGTGAAAATGATGTAGTCTACAGTGTTAATATCTGAGTAATACTGGTGGCGTGGTGGGGACATTGTGGTTCAGTGGTAGAATTTTCACCTTCCAAGTGGGAGACCCAGGTTCGATTCCAGGCCTGCACCTCATGCACAGCTACCGCCCAACTGTCAGTGGAGGCTTGCATGTTGCTGTGTTGCTCAACTGGTTTCAGTGGAACTTCCGGACTGGGTTTGACTCAATGGCAGCTAACAATAAGTGGTGGTGGTAGCCACAGGAGCTGGTGCCTGTGATGGGATGCTGGAGCACCCACTTGGACTAGGGCCACAGACACAGGGAAGGTTCTACATTACAAATCAGATTGGACTTATTATCACCTCAGATTCATGACTAAGCTCAGTTCTTCCTTTTTAATGCCATTTTTATTACTTATTTCTGTTTAACATGTTATTAATGGAGCATTTTCCTTAAGATGGTGCCTTGCCCTGAAAACAAAACCTTAACCACAAGGAACAAGGAATTCAGCAATGACATCTGGGATTGCTTAATTAGAGCACCCCCTAATAAGACTCAGAAGAGTGAATATCACATCTGAGCACAATCACAGTATGTCTCCAAGATGTCCTGCATTTTGCAGTTCTGAACTTCCTGTTTCTCCATACGCTACAAAAAAACAGACAACAAACAGAGCATATTGCAAATCTAACCCATGTTAGGTTGTAGGAACCAAATATAAAGATAGGCTTTGGAATTCAATTTTGCAAACATTCAGTGGAGAGATTTTTGATGTTTTGATGCATCAGTGGAAACTGAAGTAAAGTAAGTATGTATAAGTCATGGAATCATTTCAGTATTTAGTAACGTGATTATTTTTTACAAAGTCACAGATTAGCCAAGAACATGGTGACTTTATGTTCAGAATTTTCTGGAACAGTTTTGGTTTCAAATTGATTGTCTTATTTTTCTCCCTAAAAAATAAACAAACCAAACCCATTGTCAGTGAGTCAGTTCTGACTTATAGTGACCGTAGGGAGGCTCATATTTGTCACGTCATGGTGACCAAATCTTCGGTTTAGAAAATTTAAAAAAATACCAAAAATTTGGCATATGAGAATGTATGCTTTACTTCATGGCATTATTTTCCTAATAGCCAAAGCTGCAAAGGTGGAAAATAGACAGCATTAACACCACAAATCAATAGACAACCCAAATCTCTCTCTGTGGGGAAAGGATAAGGCTCTTTCTTACTAATAGTGAAATTAGTAAGAATCATTAAATGGGCCTTTAATAAACTCACCACAGGCGGAGCCAAATGTTTGAGTAAAGTTCAGTACAGGTTGATTACTGCCGTTACTTTTACTGGCAAACAATGGCCAACCACCAATGCGTGCTCTACCCACACAGCTGTTTTCAATGATTCATTTCCCTGGATTTCCCAGCTGACCCATTCAGAAGGCGAACAGCAGTTTTCAAAGTCCCAGTTGCTAGTCTCATTGCTTAAAGTGACCTTCCCCTTCAATTGCGGGGGCATTTTAGCAAGTGATAGCTGTGCTAGGAAACAAAGTTGGTTCTGTGACTAGAGTGTAAGCAGGCAAGAAATGTTGAGAAGAAACTGCGAAATGTTGATTTTTATGGTGAGGTGCTCATGATGCATGGCTTTGGTTCACAGTATGTCTACCTCTCCAGCTTTCTCTCACGTTGTATCTGACTTTAACCTGAATTTCCAGCCACTCTGGCAGTTTCCCCAATACAGATGATTCTTTCAGTCATTGTTATCATTGGCTGAAATGCCATTTTCCCTTCTTGGTTTGAGAAACTCCTTTTGTCTCCAAGGGGCGACCCAACATTCCCTTCTCTAGAAACTTCTCTGGAATCTCCCAGTCAGCTTCAATTAAACTGTCTGAATGGGAGTGATGCCACCCCAACGGGGTGAAAGTACATTCTTGGGTGCTGGGAAAAAAAAAACCTTACTCTTCTTGGTTAAAAGCTTGGCTGCTAACCGAAAGGTCAGTGGTTTGAATCCACTAGCTGCTCCTTGGAAACCCTATGGCGCAGGGTCCCATAGGGTTGCTGTGAGTCAGAATCAGTTCAGTGGCAACAGGTTTGGTTTGATTTCTTCTTATGTAAAGCTCAGATAAACATACAGTACATAAACAGACATGCAGTCTATCTGTGGTATTAAAATTTCATTGGTAGTGATTAGGGGAAAAAATGCCTAAAAAGAATCCATAAAGAACAATAATTTTTTAAAAGATTTGAAACCCTGGGTTACATACTCCTTTGTCTTCCCTGTGCATGCTATTTAGCTTCTTTTAAGTCACTGGTTTTGGAACAGTTTGCTGCTAAGCATTATTGCGTCACAAGCTGACCGTTACACCTTTTTTAAAGGCCTCCTGCCTCCCAGCCCAAGTCCAGATTGTCAGCCTTTTCTGGACGGGAACTTTTGTCTTGTACTCCACCACAGCCAGAGGACTCGGCACGGTGCTGGAACACAGCAGGTATTCAGGGCGTGTTTGCTCACCGGCTTTGTTGAGATCATGACTTCTTAGTCCTGTTCAAGACCTTTACACCCATTGTGTTACAGAATAAAGACCTGGGTCCCTTCCAACGCTTTCACACCCTATGACTTGATGAGATGGTGTTTTATGATTTTTTACTTCATCTACAAAAGCCAAAGAAGTGGTGATTCAAAGCTGAAGTTACCATGTGGCTATGTCTTCTTCAAACATCCAGTGGGTGCCTTTGCTCAGCCTCTGTGAATGTGATTGACATGCTGTGTTTCCAGAAGGCATTGCTTGCCCAGAGGGTAACCATGCCTTTATGATGGATAGCATTTTCAGTAACATAATTCGAATCAGAAGTACTGAGTGCCAATTTGTAGGCATATTTGTAGCTTCCTATAGTGGCATAGGATTCCCTGAGAGGTGCATACGGTTAACCTGCTTGGCTGCTAACTGAACGGTAGGCAGTTTGAGTCCACCCAGAGGTGCCTTGGAAGAAAGGCCTAGGAAAATCCTATGGAGCACAGTTCTACTCTGACATACTTGAGTTGCCATGAGTCAGAATGGGCTTGGCAGCAACTGGTTTATAGTAGCACAAACCCTGTGACTATTTTAAATTACTTCAAAAGTTAATATTGGAAAACTCTCTTTAAAATGATTTGTACATATCAGTTAATGTCAAGAACACATTTAATGTCAAGAACATTCTTATATATACCTCTCTTATTAATATCCCACACTCTAATAATCATGAAGAAGCTAATGATGGAGCTTTTATTGAGCGTGTACTACATTCTAGCCATTCTTCTAAGTATTTTCTATCCATAGCCTCATTTAAATCTTCCAGTAATCCTGTGAGATGGGTATTATTATTTTTCTGATTTACAGATGAAGGAAATTAAGAAATCAAACCAGAGAGTCAAGATAGAAGTGAGAATGCTGGAATTCAAACCCAGATAAATCTGAATCCAGTGTCTTATTTTTAAAGCACAATGCCAAAAAACAAAACAAAAAACTATTTCAAAAATAAATAAACACCATGCTGCATTCTAAAATTACCTAAATGATAATGATTGCTGTTAACAAGATTAAATAAATGGGCGGGACATTTTAATTTGCAAAGCAAGATGACATTTTGGCTTGGGATATATGCACAACAGTCCCATTACAGATCTGTATATGGAAAAATTATTCCTAAACAGTAAGCAATTGAAAATAAATTCCAAGGAAAATATTGAGATGTTTCAAAGTATTTTCGTAACAAAACTTGTCGTTAGAAGTTGATATTAACAGAAAAAAATGGTGTGTGGTGGGGGCACTGGTGTTGAATGGAGATAGAGATGGTGGAGGGAGAGGGAAAGCAGACAAAATTCTAGATTTTTGCATTTAAGAGTCCCCACTGTCCCCTCCTCCCACTCCAATTGCTAGCATATATAAATTATTTTCACAGATGTTGGCATTACAATAGGACACCAGTGATTAATTTTTTATTTTAAAGCTAAATGTGGAAAATGAGTACACGGCTCAGAATGAGTGAAATTACAGCAGCCCTTTCCCATTTCTAGGGGGCATTACATTTTCCCACGTGGCAGCATTTCACTTGGCCCCTTTGAAAGATTCAGCTACCGTTTTGTAGCCTTTAAAAGCAAGATGGAGGGAATGGTCCTCCTTAAACTTAAGTAGAATTTTTTTTTTTTTAATTTGGCCTTAAAACAGAGTGACAAGGGAGATAAGAGAAAAGGAGCATTCAACTCTAGCTAAGAAATTTATCCCAAATGCAATTTCAGATCTTAGTCTTACCCTGAAATTCCCTTTTCCGGAAGAAGCCCCTTTATGAGCATAAACTCTTTTCCTAAGACTTATCACTAATACTGCTTTACTCTTCCTCTGCAGCTTTTTTTTTTATTGGGGAAAAAAAAAGCAGCATAGTCTAGTGAAGGGGTATGGCCTCTGGAGTAAGACACACTTGCCGGTTCTTCTGTTTAGTAGCCAGATGTTCTTGAACAGATTACTTAGCTTCTCTGACCTTCAGTTTCCACACCTACCAAATTGGGTTAAAACATTTCCTTCTGAAAGTGGTTATGGGTTGAATGAGGAAACACGTATGAAGTGTTCAGTGCTCTATTTTTTCTCTTTTTGCCCATCCTTCTTTGATTGTAAAATAATTTGATGGGCAATATTTTCTCTAAGGTTTCCTCCAACTTTATAATTTTATGGTAGTTAGTTCCCATTGTCAGAAATATTTTCCATACTCAGCTTGCTTTCCTGGTTGTGCGTCCTATAAAATTTTCAGGAGCCTTTAGAGAAGGGAGGCAAATAGGAAAAACAGCATGGAGGAAACACCACAGTGTGGTTTCAAGTGTACCAGGATGCTTGTGGTCTGAATTCAGGACAGCAGCATAAGTCACCACAAGCACAGAAACCTTTAAAATCAGTGTGCAAGCTTTAGCTGAACAGATGTTTCTCAAGAACGCCAGCTGGAAAGGGTGATGGAAAGCCATGAGCAAGACAGAAAAGAGAAAAGACACCAAGGGTTGTAGGGAAGAAAACAAAGATCATTTCTTTAACTCTTTTTTATTCTTAGACACTTTATCAAATGCATTACCAAAAAACCAAACCAAACCTGTTGCTGTCAAGTCGATTTCGACTCATAGCGACCCTATAGGGTAGAGTAGAACTGCCTCCTAGGGTTTCCAAGGAGCAGCTGGTGGATTCGAACTGCAGACCTTTTTGGTTAGCAGCTGAGCTCTTAACCACTGTGCCACCAGGGCTCCAGCAAATGTACTGTTGTTGTTAGGTGCTGTTGAGTTGGTTCCAACTCATAGCGACTGTCTTGGTCATCTAGTGCTGCTATAACAGAAGTACCACAAGTGGATGGCTTTAACAAAGAGGAGTTCATTCTCTCATAGTCCAGTAGGCTACAAGTCTGAGTTTGAGTGCCGGCTCAGGGGAAGACTTTCTTTCTTTGTTAACTCTGGAGAAAGGTCCTTGTGATGCATCAGTCTTCCCTTGGTCTGGGAGCATCTCAGCACAGGAACTTCAGATCCAAAGGACGCACCGTGCTCCCGGCACTGCTTTCTTGGTGGTATGAAGTCCCCATGTCTCTCTGCTCCCTTCTCTCTTTTATAAAATCTCAAAAGTGATTGACTTAAAACTCTTATCTTGTAATCTCATCAGTATAACTGCCAGTAATTAATCTCATTACATCATAGTGATAGGATATACAACACATAGGGAAATGACATCAGATGACAAGATGGTAGACAGTCATACAATACTGGGAATCATGATGTAGCCAAGTTGACAGATATTTTTGGGGGACACAATTCAATCCATGACAGTGACCCTGTGTACAACAGAACGAAACACTGCTTGGTCCTGCGCCATCCTCATGATCATTGTTATGCTTGAGCCCATTGTTGCAGCCACTGTGTCAGTCCACCTCGTGGAGGATCTTCCTCTTTTTCACTGACCCTCTACCAAGCATGGTGTCCTTCTCCAGGGACTGGTCCCTCCTGATAACATGTCCAAAGTATGTGAGACAAAGTCTCACCATCCTTGTTTTTAAGGAGCATTCTGGCTGTACTTCTTCCAAGGCAGATCTGTCCATTCTTTGGCAGTCCATGATATATCAGATATATTAGGTGTATTATATTAAGTGTAACCTTTTTAATAACATAAGATTGAAATATTTTATCCCTATTTGGAAGATGAGAAAACTGAGGTTCCAAGGAGGTGAGTAACATCCTCAAGTTTAATAGCTACTAAGCAGCTACATCAGGACTCATACCCATCCTGGGGGTTCCAAAGCCTGTTTTACATGCTGATTCCCAGTGATACGGTATATACACCAGGATACACAATTCAAATTAGTTAAAGCAAAATGAGAGAATGTATTGGTTCCCATAAAGCAAATCATGGGCAGGAATAGAAATAGCTAGTCCTAGAAACAACTAGTTATAATGGCTATATACACTGTTGGCTTGCTAGTACTCCTTCCTTACATACATCCTTCCATGCCTCCCTCTCCCCTCCCCTCTTGCCTTTACCTCTTGTCTGTTTCTCTCTGCACATTAGCTCTATTCTCTCCACCATCTCTTCCATCAGCCTGAACCCATGGCTACAGGTAGCTTTGGTGCCATATCTTCCAGCTATATGACCAGGGAAATAGAGCTCTCCCCTGTCCTCAGCTAAGAAAAAACGTTTTAGGAAAAGGCTCTGACTGTTCTGATTCAGGTTACATATCTGTGTAGTTTCCTAGGACTTCCGTAACAAAATATAACAAAGTGGGTGGCTATAAGAACAGAATTTTAAGGTCCCTCGGTGGTGCAAATGGTTTATGCTTGGCTGGTGGCCCAAAGGCTGGCAATTCAAACCCAGTGTCACCACAGAAGAAACAGGCCTGGAGATCTGCAAAGAAAGCCATATGGAGCAGTTCTATTCTGTACCACGTGGGGTCTCCATAAGTCACAAAAACAACAACAGCAAAGAACAGAAATTTATTTTCTCATAGTTCTGGAGGCTCGAAGTCTAATCAGGGTGTTAGTTGTATCGATTCCCTTTGAGGGCTTTGAGTTTCTATTCATCCCATGCCTCTCTCCTACTTTTTGGTGGCTGCTGCCAATCCTTGCGTTTCTTTGCTACTTTGTAGCTGTATCTTCACATGGCATCTTTTCCACTGTGCTGGACACTCTGTTCGTGTCTCTTCTCCCCTGTTACAAGGCACCACTTGGAAGGGAACAGGACTAGGACCCAACCTACAATAATATGATTTAACTGATAATATCTTCAAAGAAGGACCCCATTTCCCCAAACAAGGTCACACTCACAGATACCACTTCAGCATATCTTTTGGGGGGACACAATTGAATCCTTAACAATATCCATCTCTGAACTGCTAAGGGTGGCCATGGGCATGGCTTCAGTGGCTGGCTCAGGCTTGGTCAGGTGCCTGCTCTTATGACTAGTGGTCTGTGACTTGGGAATTGGAATCCCCCTTCAGAACCACAACATTGGAGAGAGAAGCTACTACTAAAAGAAGGGAATTATTGTTCGGCCTCAGATGAAAAAACAAACAAATGACTGCTGTTCAGGTAGGGAAAAAATACGGACTTTGATGGTGGGTGGAAATAAGTTCTAATCCCATCTCTGTTTCTGGATGCGTGATATTGACTTTTTGTCACCGTGGTGAGATGTGAAGTAGTAAATCCGAGTGCTGCTGGAGCTCCATAACTGATTGCTAAATGACTGCACAGTACAGCACTAGGGAACTGCAGGGTGCTAGTATTAACTTGGATGGAGCCCTGGTGACAAAGCGGTTAAGCGTTCAGCTGCTAGCCAAAATGTCAGCAGTTCGAATCCACCAGCTGCTCCTTGCAAACCCTAGAGGGCAGTTCTCCTCAACAGCAACAACAACGGGTTGTATTTAGTATTAACTTTAATTTGAAATATGGGGTTTTGATGGGATGATAAAGTTTCAGGATGTTGCTGTGGCCACTTTTCCCAGGCACTGTCATCCAGTGGATTGTGAACGTCTGGAGAGCAAGACCAACATTTCTGCATCTTCTGTGTTCCCACAGCGCTTAGCGTAGGACTGCGCATCAAAAAAAAGAAACCAGTTGCCATCAGTTCTGACTCTTAGTGACCCTATAGGGCAGAGTAGAATTGCCCTACAGGGTTTCCAAGGCTGTAATCTTTACGAAAGCAGATGACTGCTATATCGTTCTCATGTGAGCGGCTAGTGGGTTCCAGTCGCTGACCTGTTGGTTAGCAGCCGAGTGCTTAACCACTGTGCCACCAGGACTCCTTCCTGTGTTAATCACACTTGTTTAGAAAGCACTGGTTAACTTATATCATTGCACATTGGGAGTTGATGCCCAAATTTAGCACTGCTTGTGCCATTATTTGGTGTCCCTATGTGGTACAAATGGTTACACCCTCTTGTAACTAATTAAAAGGTTGGAGGTTTGAGTCTACCCAGAGGTGCCTGGGAAGAAAGGCCTGGCTGTCTACTTCTGAAAAAAATCAGCAGTTGAGAGAAGTGCATTTCTACTCTGACACGCACAGGGTCACCATGAGTCAGGATCCACACCACAGCAACTTTTTTTTTGGTGCCATTGTTTCAGGTCTTGAGCAAATAAATATTTCTGAGAATAGGAGCTCGGAATGTTAATATCCGCTTTTATCTAAAATGTGCAAATGGGTGGCTTTTTATCGATTTTTTTTGGCCTAAATTTCCAGGTTTCTGTTAAATTGTTTTCATGTTCAATAATATTATCGCCTTGAAAACGAGGAATATCATGAATGTTAAGCACTTGCAACCCCTCTTGCATTATGAGCTCTCATTGTTTACTTCTTTTCTTCTCATGATTATTTTTCCTACATTTCCGTATGTTAATTATGCTCACACTGATGTTCTGAAATAATCTCAGCCAAGTTCATTTCTATATTTTGACGGAAAAATGCTTAAATCTAATGACAATTTACACTTAACTTTCTAAAACAGATTTGCAATGACCCTTAAAGAGCTTTCCCTAAATAGACCCTGATTTTGAAATTCTAATTGAATTTTATATTTGGTCCAACGAAAAGCAAGCGCATCATTATTTTGGCTGTAACTACTGAGTCCTTAACCGTCTCCTGTGAGTGCCATGGGTCACGCATAAAGAGCTGAGGACACATAGGCAATTTAAGGATACGTGGAAACCCTGGTGGCGCAGTGGTTAAATGCTGTGGCTGCTAACCAAAAGGCCGGCAGTTTGAATCCACCAGGCACTCCTTGGAAACTCTATGGGGCAGTTCTACTCTGTCCTGTAGCATCACTATGAATTGGAATTGACTTGACATCAACGGGTTTGGTTTTTCGGTTTTTGGAGTTGATCTAGGAGCCCTGGTTGCACAGTGGTTAAAGCACTCGGCTACAAACCGAAAGGTTGGTGGTTCGAACCCACCAGCCACTCTGTGGGAGAGAGATGTGGCAGTCTGCTTCTGTAAAGATTACAGCCTTGGAAACCCTATGGGACAGTTCTACTCTGTCCTATAGGGTCACTTGAGTCAGAATTGATGACAATGGGCTTGGTTTTATTTTTTCAGGGGGGTTGATCTATGCTGTGTGTATAGGAAGTTCAAGGGCTGAACGTGCTGGAACATTAATTTGGATGTCACTGTTTCTTTTGTGTGAAAATGGGAGGCCTCAGTCTCCTCCCTTGAATTGCTGAACATGATCCAGTTGCCTTGAGTTTCTTTTCTTCTGATCACTTCTCAATAGATCTTTTGAAGAGCTTCCCATTATGCTCTTAATATAGTACAGACTGCTTAAGGTTGCCCTCCAGAACCTGCGTACTCTGGCCTGTGCCGACCTCTGCGGCCCCATCTTGGGGTACGGCCTGCCCCATGCCCCAGGCACACTCTCCTTCAGTCCCTTTAATTATTGCCCATGCTTCCCACTACACAAACATGTTCATATACCTATTCCCTCTGCGTGGAGGCTCTCCCCCTCCCCTCCTCCTTCACCTGGCTAACTCTCAGTCACTCTTAACTTTCTGCTGAAATAGCATTTCATGCTGGCCTCACAAACCATGTGAGGTTTATTTTCATAGGACCATGTGGTTTGGGTTTAAATTTCTAAAAGTCTAATTAAGGTTTATAATTGTTCCCTTAGCTTTTTTTTTCCTCCCAGTGCTAATAGAAACCAAGAACAAAGAGTAGGAATACTTGGATTTCATAAATGCTTTTGGCTTTCTCTTCCCAACTCTTTTTTCCCAGAGAACAAAGTCAAGGAAACAAGAACTGAAAAAAAGCAAAGTCTCCAAGAATGGAGTTAGCCCAGAGGATCCAACAAATCTAAGGGTTCTGCTGAGCTACTCTGGAGATGAAAAGACGAGTAAGTTGCTCTTCACGAAATCCCGTTGGGGCGGTGGTCCGTGAAACTACTCCACCAGGGAATTATCAGTCCCTGCTGACACAGCTCTCAACACTGGGCTCCTTGCTTTTAGTAATGATGCCTCTGTGCATACTCTGGGTCCCAACTTATGCTTAGCATTTACAGCCAACCACCTTCTCTGTCATTATTTTAAATAGTTTTCAGAGGTGAACAGTGTACGTGGGTGTGTGTGGGTGTGTGTGTGTATTCTGATGCCTGAAAACCTATCTCAAATTTATAATTTTCATGCACCATATTTCATACACACAAGTAATATTTGCACAGCA
Organism: Dugong dugon; assembly: GCA_030035585.1. Taxonomy (NCBI): domain Eukaryota; kingdom Metazoa; phylum Chordata; class Mammalia; order Sirenia; family Dugongidae; genus Dugong; species Dugong dugon. Next base: position 9,198,832 of record CM057480.1, on the reverse strand, counting down.
TTTCTGAAACTTTGCTGGTGATATTGCACAGTCTTGTGAGTAAAAAACAGGGAAAGAGACCTCTGCTGAGTTGAGGACGGACCTCAATCTATAATTTCTGCCCGACCGCATGTCCCATTTTTTTTTTTTAGTTAGCAGGCATCCCAATAATTAATTATTTAGTTTTCTAATTATTTGTTTAGTGTTTGTTTTGCCCCAGTAGTCTGTGCCCTTCATGGAGTTTGGTTCTGTCTTTCTTGTCCATCGCTTTATCCCCACTCCTTAGAACAAAATAGATGCTCAATAAATATTTACCAAATGAATGAATGATAGAATAGAATGGAGGAGGGAGGAGATGGAGGAGAGATCAAAGCACGTTCTAATTTTGTATTTCCTTATACCAGCTGTGGGCCTCAACCTCACGCGCTTCTCAGACTCTCCCCCATCTTCTCTTGCTGCTCCTTACCAACTATGAGTTTGAATTCCGCCTATCATGGACTAGGAGCTAAGGCTGCCAACCAAAAGGTCAGCAGTTCAAATCCACCAGCCACTCCTTAGAAACCCTGTGGGGCAGTTCTACTCTGTTCTGTAGGGTGGCTATGAGTTAGAGTCGACTAGACGGCAGTGGGTTTGGCTTGGTTTTTGGTATCGTGGACTTAGTTAAGTGCCTGCAACTGGAAGAAAATAAGGAGCTCATTTTTTGTGACTCTGGAGGAATACTTTAAATTTTGGTTTCAAATTTGGTTAACTTGTATTGAAATGTATAGGGATGCAAGACCTTTTCGAATACGTTTTGATTTTATTTGTTTGTTGACTTGTTTATGTTAACATCTAAGACTGTAAATGTTGGTTGTGAGCAGCAGTCATCATTTGCAGAATCTGAAAAAGTCATTTCATATGCATTCTTGACTCACACAAGCAGTCAGCAGATTCTGGGTGCTTCCTTGAAAAACATAGTAAAAAAATAAATACTGTCTTTGCATTAGGAAAAAAAAAATTATTCTAGTGGTACATAGGACCATGGAGATTTGCCTGTGGAACTGCAGACTACATTTTTGGGCCTCCCTTGGAGGTGAGTATGGAAGACAAAGCATGGATGGACCAAACAGCACATGACAGCAGTCCTTCCGATGAGCCGAAGACAGACAATAATGATATCACTGAGGCTCATTTTTAAGAGTTTCTGACAACAAACTCCAGCCTAGAAAAGATAGTTTATCAGTTTAAAACATCAAATTGAGTTTCCAAATGGACACGCTAATAAAAAAACAAAAAAAACAGGTGTCTCAAAATAAGAGAAGGAATTGAGTGAAGAATGTGAATGTTAAAGCTCTTCCCACTTGACTGCTGGAAAGGTGTCCCTTCAGGTGGGCATGGCTTTGGTGGGACCTTCGTGCAGTGCAGGAACCATACTAAGTTGTGACTTGGCTTGCAGTTTTAGCAATAGATGATATAAACTGGTAGTTAAAGTTTAGTGGGAAAGATCCCTATTGTAGCTTGATACCTTCTTTTTACGTTTATTCATCTGTTCTCTTTCAAGTATCTTGAGGGACGATTTAACAAAATGCTTACAGACGCGGGCTTTGATGTTCAAGAGAACTACATTTAAATCCTGAAGTTACCATCCTCTAGCTCTGCGACCTCTGGCTCTCCTCTCTGAACCTCAGTCCCTTCAACTACAATATTGAAAGTCTCCTTCAGTGTTGTTGTGAGGATTAAATAAAATCAGGCTTATAATGAGCCTAGCACACTCTTTGGTCCATAATAGGTGCTCAATCAATGATAGTTGCTGCTATATTGTGTAGTCTTTTTTTTTTTAAATGAGTTTAAAAGAAGACTCTTCTATAATTTGTTTTATTTTATTGGTGTTTGTTCAAAATATGCACAGCAGAGCATACACCAATTCAGCAATCTCTACATGTACAGTTCAGTGCTATTGATTACATTTTTCAAGTTGTACAACCATTCTCACCCTCTTTTTCTGAATTATTCCTCCCCCACGCAGAAAAATGAAACAGGATCCATGCACAAAAACAAATTCAAAATGGATTAAGGAGCTAAATGTGAAAACTAAAACCATAAAATTCTTGGAAGAAAGTACAAGGACATAGCTGTCTAGCCTAGCTTTTCACAGTGAATTATCTGATGTAATAACAAAAGCACAAACAGCAAGAGACAAAACAAATAATGGGACCTCATAAAAATTAAATACTTTTGTTCATCAAAAGACTTAACCAAAAAAGTAAAAAGACAAGCTGCCAATTGGAAGAATGTCTTTGGAAACCGTATGTCCAATAAGAATAACCAAAATATATCTAAAACTTCAACAACTTACCAAAAAAAAGACAAATAACCCAGTGATAAAATGGGCAAAGGACTTGAATAGGAAATGTTTTAAAGGAAAGAATACTTATCTTGATCTCATTAAAACCACGGAGATCAGGTAATACCCAAGACACCTCTACCAATTGGTGGCAATATATGAACATATCAAATTAATGAAGTAAAAATATTTTTTGGATACTTAATTTTATGAATTAATAATAAAGGCAATTCAATGAATGAGAGCAGTTTGCTGGCCTTTGGCAATGCCAAAATAAATAACAAATTATCCCTGTTCATGAAGTGACCTGGATGTCAACTGGTCATAAAAAATGCAAAATATCCTCTATCTAGGAAAGGATATAGACTGTGCACATAGCAATGCCCACCTCAGCATTTATCATTTCAGCAAATATTGTAATTGCTGCTATTTAAAAACAAATTTCATTACATCCTAACCTCTCCATGAAATGAAGAAATCTGTTTCGTGAACACACACACACACGCACACACACACAGACAATGCTTGTGTGAAGACATCTGAGTACACTAAATATAAAGACGGTAAGTTTGGGGCTGGTATTTTATATCTTAGCCCTAGTTTCACAGGCAGTTGTTTGTCAAATGGATCTCAAAACATAATTACATTAATCAGAACTCTGTTTATTCTCCTTCATCAGTATTGATTTCACCTACATGTACTGAGTTTATATTCTGCCTCTTTAATTGCCTACCTACTTCTGCCTGTTACTTTTCTGGACGAAAAGTAAATATATACCAGCATCCCACAGATATACTGGGGGCTTTCCTTTGAAATAAGATATCTCTGAAACAAAAAAAAAAAGAAGAAGAAGAAATAGAAATTACATTCTTTTTTTTTTTAATTTTTCCCTGTCCCTGTTTCTCATTAGACCTGCTCTTGAAATTCTTTGGCTTACCCTAGTTTTTATCGATACTTGCTGCATAAACAAATTATGATTGCATTATATTTAATTCTATGAAATTTGGTAAATTACCTCATTCTTGGCATGTCATTTTAAACCAAGGAAATTAAAAGGCCAATAAGATTTTTCGAAGTCGCTCAAGACGCTGGCATAAAAGTGGTATGAGATTTCAAAGGAGAGTGTAATTTACTGAGAGAGAAAAGGAGAAGCAAGAGAAGGAGAAGGGTAAATTAAATGTTAACATTTGGGGAACCCAAGTGAAGAATAGTAAACAGTAACTCTTTGTGGCAGTATTGCAATTTTGTTGTGAGTCTGGAATTATTTCAAAAAAATTTAAAAGTTTTTATAAAAAGAATATCAGATAAGATTTTAAATGATGATGACCCATAACCATTTAAAATGGTGGACTATATGGTGTGATTTTGAGAAGTATGGGCTGATTAGTGAGGCTCACAGGTGAAGTATCCAATATGAACCCATCAGATAACACCCCACACTGAAGCTCAGTCATCTTTAAAACACTTCATCTCTGCTTAGTAAATATTCATTAAGATCTAAATAATTTCAAAACCCAACACTAGTCTCCCAAGTCACTACTAGCAAAATAAATAAAAGTAAAGTGAAATAAGATAAAACATGGAAGCTTGCAAATAAATTTTGCTCTGAATACAGTTCCAGCCAATATTGAATATCTTTGCCTACCGTGACCAAAAGAATGAATCAAAGAAAAGCAACCCAATTGGCAAGCCGCACACTAGCAATTTCAGCTCTGTCATTATCGGTAACCAGTTGCCATTGCATCAACTCTGACTCATGGAGATCCCGTATGTGTCACAGCAGAACTGTGCTCCGTAAGGGTTTCAATAGCTACTTTTTGGTTTTTTTCCAGATCGCCAGGCCTATCATCAATGTTTGTTTTTTATTTTGTTTTTTCTTCTAGTCACTGTGCATTTGAATCGTCTCAGTTTTCTCTAGGAACACCACCAGCCATCCACAACCCACAGCACTCCATCGGTATTCACAACTCTGCCTTTGGAACAGAAGTGGTCTGCACCTGTAAACATGGCATTGTACAGTAAGGAGTGATGGAAATGAATGTGTCCTTTGCCATGTTTCTTAGTCCTTTCTTCATTTCAACATAGAGGCATTTTATGACTTTCCTCAAGAAATAACTCCAGTTATTCTTACAGTTTATCTAGGTTTCTGGAAAAATCTGCTTGAATGTTGCCTTCGTACCCCCTTCCCCTAGCAACGGGTTTACTGAGAAATACATTCTACTTTATATTTTTATTTCTAAGAAAAAACTACTCACTAGACATTCGTTTTCCCCGTGGAAAGTCAGGGAGCTGAGAGCGAGGCACAAACAGGGAAACCATAAAATGTAATAGGATAAATTGAAACACCAAGACAATCATGCACTTCGTCTTTGATATTCTGACCTACTTTTAAAAGCTAAGGGCAGAACAAGTTCTGTTACCCACCCCTCCTAAGTAATTCCAGGGGAATTCTCTCAGAGCTGTAGTAATACAGAGTAAAAAGTAACTCTGTTCCTGGAGGGCAAGTTCAGCCTTTTAACTTTCCAAAAGAAATGACTGTAATTGTTCTTCACCTCTCAAAAAAAAATTCTCTTTTGGCATTTTAGCTGAGCAGTGGCAGCACCTGTCAGACCTTGAGCTCAAGTACAGTCGGCAAGGTCACTACAATTTCTACGATTCCTTAAGTTTCAGAAAGTTTTCAGTTCAGAATGCCGTGAAACTAAAATTTTAAAAAAGTAAAAAAAAAAAAAAAAAAAAAAAAAAGACATTTGACCTTTCAAATTCCTACCACTGCCTGATTATAAGGAATGGATTCCTCATGAGGAAAGAAACTGGGAATAGTTTGGAGCATGATTTTAGTATCTTAAAGAGAATGTAATGTAATTTATTTCAGAGAATACGTTCACCAGAAAATCTGTCCAGTGCAGTCGATTCCAAATTATCCATGGAAACTGGGGACAGACAAGGAGAGCAGCAGGTGAAATCACACCATGCGCCCTCCAGGCAAAAGGTGATTGCACAGCCTCTTCTCGTTTGCGGGTATCAGTGCTGTGTGAGAACTGATCTTTTCCTTATTTCTTTTCTTCTACCTGTATTTAAGTCTTGCCAATAATTCAAGGAATTGAATAAACAGAAGGGGCATTTATTAATTCAGCCACTATTTGTGCGGCCCTCAATGGGTCAGATATATATATATATATTTGTATATGTATATATATTTGTGTATGTGTGCTTTAGGTGAAAGTTTACAGAACAAATTAGTTTCTTATTCAACAATTTATACACAAATTGTTTTGTGACATTGGTTGCAATCCCTGCAATGTGTCAACACTCTCCCCTTCTCCACCTCGGGTTCTCTGTGTCTATTCATCCTGTTTTCCTGTCCCTTCCTGCCTTCTAGTCTTTTCTTTTGGGCAGGTGTTGCACATTTGGTCTCATTTACATGATTGAACTAAGAAGCACATTCCTCACGTATGTTGTAGGTTGTTTTACATACCTGTGTAATCTTTGGCTGAAGGGTGAACTTCGAGAGTGATTTCAGTTCTGAGTTAAAAAGGTGCCTGGGGACCATAGTCTTGGGATTCCTCCAATATCTGTCAGACCAGTAATTATGGTCCTTTTTTGTAAATTTGCATTTTGTTCTACATTTCTCTCCTGCTCTGTTCTGGACCCTCTATTGTGATCCCTATCAGAGCAGTCAGTGGTGGTAGCCGGCCACCATCTAGTTGTTCTGGGCTCAGTCTAGCGGATGCTCTGGTTCATGTGGTCCATTTGTCCTTTGAACTTACATTTTCCATGTGTCTTTGATTTTCTTCATTCCTCTTTGCTCCAGACAGGATGGGACCAGTAGATGTATCTTAGATGGCTGCTCACAAGCTTTTAAGACCTCAAACATTACTCACCAAAGTAGGATGTAGAACATTTTCTTTATGGAGTATGTTATGCCAGTTGACCTAGATGTCTCCCGAGATCATGGTCTCCAGCCCTTAGCCCAGTAACTTGGTCCCTCAGGGTGTTGGGATGTGTCTATGAAGTTTCCGTGACTTTGTCTTGGTCATGTTGTGCTGACTTCCCTGGGTCAGGAAAGGCCTGGCAATATATTTCTCAAAAATCAGCCGTTGAAAACTCTACATAGTGCAGTTCTACTCTGATACACGTGGGGTTGCCATGAATTGGAGTCTACCAAACGGCAACTGGTTAGTGGTCACTTAGTAGCTGTGTGATCTCAGACAAGTTACTTATCCTCTCTGGGTCTCATTTTCCTCATCTGAAAAATAGGGATTATAATAATAGTGAACTTACCTCTTAGGGTTACTGTGGTGATTAAATGAGTTAATACATGTAAAGTAGCATCTATTAGGATTTATTCTTGTCACCAGTGCTATAGGAGTTCATAGGAGAACATGATTAATTCCTCCTAGAGGGTTCTAAGGAGACTTCGCATTTAAATTGTGTTTTTAAAAGTACACAGATACAGAGAACACAAACTTCTCTTCCAGACGGCCTGGCACATCACAGGGAATTTCAGATTTTAGATCCCTAATTCATGCCAACTATGTAGCTTCTAAGTTCGAAAGCAATACTATTTGCCTCAAGTTTTCTTTTTCCTTCCCATATAAAAAAATAATGATAATAATTACTTCCTGTTTACAAAAACACATGAAGTCATCTCAGTATCCAACCTTGAATAATCCTAGTTTTGAAGAAAGTATTACCAAGCACCATGTCGGTTATTTAATGGTAAGGCTGCTGGCAAACTGGGCACTCAGCAGTCACTTCAGCCAAGTCGGCCTTGGTGAATGGAAGTCCATGTTGCTGAGCCCATGCATAACCATCCCTGCCAACATGGCCTCTTTGTTCACGAGCCCATTGGGCAATGATAGTAGTGGCTAGGGAAGGAGGAGCTGGGTAGAGGGCTGGTTTCCACGGAACTCATCATCCTATCTGCTTGATTGTTAAAATCCTCCTCTGCCAAGGTAACCCTTTGGTGAGCATTCACAGAAGACACAAATATCTTCAGTTCTTTGCCCCATTCAGAGAGGTCTATCTACATACCTCTTCCCCATAAATCCATGTCTCCAATTTTTCAGTCATGTTCCTTCCAGGTCCCTGACCATCCAGCCAAACTGTGAATTAGGATACAATCACACATCTGGCCATTTCTCCTTCCAAGCAAAGTGAACAAACAGTGCACTGCTTGAAGTTCTGCCCATTGGGAGGATTTCCCTTCACCACTGTCCTTCAGGGAGGCCCCAGAAAGGGGCTGTAGTGCTGCCACTGTCCATTTTTGAGTGGTGCCTGCATTTTGTGCAGAACCATCTGTTAACCAGGTGTGAGTTTTCTCTTCTTCAGTCAGCTGATCATAAGGAACTCCCCATGAGGGCAGAGGTGCAGACTGGGAGATGGAAGGTAATGCGACAGGAGTGGAGACCATGGGCATTTGGGCCACTTCCTCATGCAACTTACTTACACTTTCAGGTCCTGCTCAGGCCCAATTTTATACATACCACTTCCATTTAATGATGGAGTGCTGCTGTTCATGTCCAACTTTATGACTGTGTGAGTCAGACAACAACCAGTTCATGATGGGCAGCTCAGGCCACAAGGTGACTTGGTGTCCCATGGTTAAGTGTTTCGTCTGTAACACCCAGTAACAAGCCAAAACGTGTTTCTCAAAGGGAGAGTAATTATCCGCAGAGGATGACAGGGCTTTGCTCCAAAATCCTAAGGATCTGTGCTGTGATTCACTAATAGGGGCCTGTCAAGGACTCCAAACAACATCTGTATCTGCCCTGGACACTTCAAGCACCATTGAATCAGCCAGATCATATGGCTCAAGTTGCAGAGTGGCTTACACAGGAGCCTGAACCTGTTGCAGTGCCTTCTCTTGTTCTGAGCTCCACCCAAAGCTAGCAGCTTTTCTAGTCACTTGATAAATAGGCTGGAGTAGCACACCCAAATGAAGAATATGCTGCCTCCAAAATCCAAACAGGCCCAATAGGCGTTGTGTCTCCTTTTTAGTTGTGGGAGGAGCCAGATGCAATAACTTTTCCTTCACTTTAGAAAGAATATCTCAACATGCCCCACACCACTGGACCCATAGAAATTTCACTGAGGTAGAAGGTGCATGAATTTTTGTGGGATTAATTTACCACCCTCTAGCACGTGAATGTTTTACTAGTAAGTCTAGAGTCATTAATACTTCTTCCTTATTAGGTTCAGTCAGCATAACGTCATCAGTGTAATGGACCAGTGTGACATCTTGTGGAAGGGAAAGGTAATCACGTTCCCTGTGGACTAAATTATGATATAGGGCTGGAGAGTTGATGTAGTTCTGAGGTAGGCAGCTGAAGGTGTATTGCTGGCCTTGCCAGCTAAAGGCAAACTGCTTCGGATGGTCCTTTGAAACAGGTATGGAGAAAAAGGCATTAGCCATATCAACAGCTGCATACCAGCTACCAGGAGATGTACTGATTTGCTCAAGCAATGAATCTGCATCTGGAACAGCAGCTGCAATTGGAGTCACCACCTGGTTAATTTTTCGATAATCCAGTATCATTCTCCATGACCCATCTGCGTTTGCACAGGGCAAATAGGCAAGTTGAATAGGGATATGGTGAGAGTCACCACCCCGGCATCCTTCAAGTCCTTGATGGTGGCAGTAATCTCTACAGTCCCTCCAGGAATGCGGTATTGCTTTTGGTTTACTATTTTTCTAGGTAAGGACAGTTCTAATGGCTTCTTCTTGGCTTTTTCTACCATAATAGCCCTTACTCCATTTGTCAGGGATCCAATGTAGGGGTTCTGCCAGTTGCTGAGCTTATCTATTCCAGTTATGCATTCTGCAACTGGGGGAATCATTATAGGATGGGTTCAGGGACCCACTGGACCTACTGTGAGACAGACATGAGCTAAGACTCCATTAATAACCTGACCTCCATATGCCACACTCTGACTGTTGGGCCACAGTGATATTTTGGGTCTTCTGGAATTAGTTCAGAGCCAGTATCCGGTAATACCCGAAAAGTCTGACTATTTCCTTTTCCACAGTGAACAGACACTCTAGTGAAAGGCTGCAGATCCCTCTTGGGGAGGCTGGGAGAAAGATTAACAGTAAAAGTTTTGGACAGTGTTTTGGAGTCCCTTCTCAAGGGGACCTGGCCTCCCCTTCAATCAAGGGGTTGTGGGTCCGTAAACTTGCTCAAGTCTTGGAATTGATTGAGGGGCCGTGACTCTCTATTCTAGTGATTCAAGTTAGACTGCTGTTCACTTGACATAGAATTCATCCGCTTGTACAGATCAAGTAAATATTTAGATTTCCTATCTATTTCACTCCTAGGGACACGACACCATGACTAAGTAGCCAATTCCATAAGTCCATATGAGTCAGACTATTCTGATTACTGCTTTGACTCTGTTGTCCATTATGGTAATCACCCCCACCTTGTCTTTCCCAACTGAGTGCTGCCACTTGACCCCTACCACTAGGGGCTCCAATCAGCCCCATGGTAGGTAGGTGTCTTAGTTCAGTTTGGGCAGTTCCCACTGTCAAATATGACATACATAAAATAGCAATCACAGCAGTCTTCAAGGATGCTGGGACTCCTTCACAAAGTTGTTTCTCACAGTAGTGGTAAACAATGCATCCTCTGGGCACTCTGAGTGTGGGTCTGTGGGTCTAACCTGATAAATCCACTCTAGTATGCCAATTTACCTAAGCCTTTGAGTACCTTCTTCTACAGTATACCAAGGCAGGTCTGGTACTTCAACTTGATTTAGTGTAGGCCACCATGTAATCCATGCTTCAGCATCCCAACCAAATAAACTATTAGATCCTTTCCTAACTTCTTGAGCTGAAACATTAAATGAAGAATCTGTGCTTAATGGACCCATCTCAATAAACTCAGACTGATCCATCTTTATGTTCCTTGCACTGTTATTGCACACCCTTAATAGCCATTCCCACTCATATTCCCCAGATTTCTGTTTGTACATATTAGAAACGTCAAGCAGTTCTTTCTGAGTGTAGCATACCTCCTCCTGGGTTACACTTTATGCTTCACCTTCTGGGACTCTCTGGAACTTTAGTTATAGGTCTAGAAGCCAAAATTGGTGTGGAAATGTTTTGAGAACATTCAGCACTGTCTTGTAAAGCATCTGCCTCAGGCGAAGTCCCAGGCAATGACTCAGACAAAGGTGCTTTACGTGCAGTGGGGTTAATCTCATTAGATGGGAGTGGAGGGGCAAACGGTTCTGTTGGCAGGAGTGATTCAATGGAATTTAGGGGCTCAGTGTCTCCAGCTTCCTGATTATCTGCCCATATGTCCCTATCCCAGGTTTCAGGATCCCATTTCTTCCCAGTCAGTGCCCTCACTTTGACTTCAGACACCTCTCAAGTTTGGCAGTTGAGTTGGCGTTGTAATTCAGTCACTCTTTTAATAAGACACTGGATTTGGTTTTTGACGATATCAGCTCTGTTACTACAAGAAGTAAGTCTTTCTTTCAAGGCACAAGTGGAAACTTTGAGGTTGTTTATGAGGCACTTGAGCTTTGACTCTGAAGCCCTGAGCTCATCTCTTTCTTTCACCAGTCTGTCTAGTGAAAGTAGGACCAACCAACTGGCTTCCTTATACTTCTCATGATGACAAAATTGTAGAAAGGTATCATACATGCAGTCACCCAGAGCCTCGTCTTTTCACCAACACATGATCTGTTGGTGGTGATATTTTGCATATTTGAAGTGCCACCTCAAGCCATGGATTAGCAGTGCTCTCTCTAGTACTGGAAGCAGAGTCATCAACATCTTTAAGACTAACCAGACTTGAGAACCAATTTAGAAAATTCATCCTTAAAATTTTGTTTCTCTAAAACCACTCTGAGTACCAAATGTCTTAGGCTGGGTTCTCTAGAGAAGCAAAACCAGTAAAGCATATATATATATATATATATATAGAGAGAGAGAGAGAGAGAGATTTATATCAAGGAAATGGCTCACATGATTGTAGAGGCTGGAATGTCCCAAGTCCATGAGTCAGGAAAGAAGCTTCTTCTGATTTATGTAGCCACAGGGGCTGGCAAACCCAAGATCGGCAGGCTGGAGAGCAGGGCTGTTGCTCACAGGCTGTGAAGATGGATGAATCCCAAGACTGGCAGGCGAGACAGAACGTAAGCTGTTAGCTCAAGTCCCAAGAACTGGAGGTCAGATGAACAGGAGCCAGCTGCAGGCTCCAGAATGAGCAAAAGCCCTTGAGCCCTGCCTGACTGTCTGCCCACACTTGATGCAGGTGACACACCCAAGGAAACTCCCCTTGAACTGATTGGCTGCTCACAGCAGATCCTAGCATGAGGATGATCATGTATCATATCTCAACAGGGAAGTGATCACAACATTATATTACTGCCAAAACACTGAGAATCATGGCCCAGCTAAGTTGACACACAATCTTAACCATCACAAACCTTGATCACCTTTCCCTTCCACAAGACATCACACTGGTCTATTACACTGATGACATTATGCTGATTGGATATGGTAAGAAAGAATTATCAATGACTCTAGAATTACTGGTAAGACATTTGTGTGCTAGAGAGTAGAAAATTATTTTGACAAAAATTTGGGTGCCCTTGACCTCAATGATATTTCTAGTGCTCCAGTCGTTTGGGGAATGTCAAGATATTCCTTGTAAAGTGAAAGATAAGTTGATGTATTTAGCCCCTCCTACAACTAAAAAGGAGGCTCAACACCTGTTGGGCCTCTTTGGATTTTGGAGGCATCATATCGCTCATTTGGGTGTGCTACTCCAGCCTATTTATCAAGTGACTTGGAAAACTGCTGGTTTCGACTGGGGCTCAGAACAAGAGAAGGCCTTGCAACAGGTTCAGGCTGATGTGCAAGCTGCTCTGCCACTTGAGCCATATGATCTGGCTGATCCAATGGTTCTGGAAGTGTCAGTGGCAGATAGAGATGCTGTTTGGAGTCTTTGGCAGGCTCCTTTGGGTGAATCATGGCATAGATCCTTAATAATTTTGGAGCAGAGCCCTGCCATCCACTACAGATAACTAATCTCCTTTTGTGAAACAGCATTTGGCTTGTTACTGGGCCTTAATAGAGACTGAACACTTAAACATGGGCCCCCAAATCACCACGTGGCCTGAGCTGCCCATCATGACCTGGGTGTTGTCTGACCCACAGAGCCATAAAGTCAGATGTGCACGGCAACGCTCCATCATTAAATGGAAGTTGTACATACGATATCAGGCATGAACAGGACCTGAAAGTGAATGTAAGTTGCATGAGGAAATGGTCTACATGTCCATGGTCTGCACGCCTGTTACATTACCTGCCCTTTCCCAGTCTTCATGTATGGCCTCCTGGGGAGTGCATCACGATCAGTTGACTGAGGAAGTGAAAACTTGTCACTGGTTTACAGATGGTTCTGCGTGATATGCAGGCAGCACTTGGAAGTGGACAGCAGCAGCACTATAGCCCCTTTCTGGGACCTCCCTGAAGGACAGTGGTGAGGGAATATTCTCCCAATGGGTAGAACTTCAATCAGTGCACATGGTTGTTCACTTTGCTTGGAAGGATAAATGACCAGATATGAAATTATACACTGATTCATGGGCTGTGGCCAGTGGTTTGGCTGGATAGCCAGGGACTTGGAAGGAACATGATTTCCATGATGGAAAGGGCAGTGTTTTGTTCTTACTTCAGTAGACATTTACACTGGGTATGGATTTGCCTCCCTCTGCCTCTTCCTTACAAGGACACCTGTGATTATGGTTAGGGCCCACCTAGATAATCCAGGGTATGTTCCCCACTCAAAATCATTGATTTAATCAAAACTGAAAAGACTCATTTTCCATATAAGGTAACATTTTTAGATTTCAGGGATGAACCTCATGTCTTTGAGGGACATTTTCAGCCTACTACAATATGCCATCCTAAAAATAAGAATTCATGCTAGATTTGAGAAGATCTTTGGTTTACCTTGTATGTATTGAAAACACACACTCGATCATATTTATTAAAGCAATACCTGAGAGTAAATTTAGTAATAGATTTCATGTTTCAAAATAAAGTATGCATTATTTCAAAATTCTAAAAAGACGATAGAAGTATATATTTGAAAGCTTCACATTTACAAAGGCCAGAGCTAAATTATAATACATATAAGGTGTTGTCATTAGAAGATAAGTTATCTGTGTAACCGCTTTTCTCATAAGTTAAATGTAAACCATAATTCTGAATCTTATCTAGGCAAGCCCATTGCCGTTGAGTCGATATTGACTTATAGCGACCGTATACGACAGAGTAGAACTGCCCCATAGGGTTTCCAAGGAGCCGCTGGTGGATTCATACTGCCAACCTTTTGGTTAACAGAGAAGCTCTTAACTACTACACCACCAGGGCTCCATCTAGGCAAAGGGGTGACATAGTCTCCATTTATTCAAATCTTAAGGGAGAAAGTATTTGAGGAAATCCATAAATCCACTCAGCATAAGAGTAAAGTTAATCTTTTAATGAGAAGATGGAACATGCTGAATGATTCCATTAAAGTTAACAAGCAGTGTTCAGTGGCTCAATGTACCCATCACCTATCTGTCTCCCTCATCCCTCCAACATTGTGTCCCACCATGGTGCAGCACCACCCTTTTCCAGAGTCCGCTGGTCCTACCTAGCCTTACCCCCAGCTTTTCTTCTCTGGTGCTGAGAGAATAGAGGGTTGAAAAAGAGCATTTTTCCCCAAGTTGTGCATAACGTTAACCAGGTAAGAGTGTTGAATTAGGGATAAAGTTGAAAGAGAACAAGGAGAGAACCATGGAGAATTGTCCTTGGCTCTCATGCAGGAAAGATTGCTATAGTGAATTAGCCACACCTGCCATGGACAGGAGGTGGGAGGTAGAGAGGAATGTATGTGTAACTGACTCTAATCCAGTCTGTTCATTTTGTAGATAAAATTGTGGCTCGGAGGTGGGAAGTCACTTGCCTGTCAATCAGATGACTAGAAAAAAAGCCTTTTTCACTTCTGGTGTAGTGTTTCACTTCTGGTTGGTGTTTCCATAATCATGTCATTCATACCATTGGGGATATGCCTGATGATTTTATATTTTTCACAGATTAACTCTTTTATTTCAATAGTTATGTGTTTATTTTGATAGTTGCCATATACTAGTGACCCGGATACTGGGATTCCATTTACAGTAGTAATACTTAGGTTCCCTTTTAGTTAAGTGTTTTTAAGCAAGAAAAGTTGATTTAAAGAGAAAGATAAGCAAACAATTATACAAATGCTACTCGGATATGACAGTTGTGCAGTTGTGAAAGTGGTACATGAGTGTGTAACATTTGTACACTGAGTAGTAAATGTTGCTTATTTACCCAGTTGATTTTACATATATTGATATAAGAGGGTTCGAGTCCTAGTTTCCTGTCTATAATCTTAACTTGGAATTACCACCTTAAGTAATTAAAGATGTAAAACACACCTGAAGAATTACAAACAGAAGATAAAATAATAACCCTCCCGAGCACTTTGCTGAGTGGACAGAAGGATCATCTCAGCAGCAGATTTTATCAAGTAATTAAACAGGAATCCCCTGATTAATTAAATGGAGAGACAAACTCATTTAAACTAGAGGTGCTGGGAAAAGATTGCAATATTTTTCCTTAGGCAAAATAAAGTTAATGGATACAGCTATACAACTTGAGTTTTTGTTAGCCACACTATAGTCTATTTCCTGACAAATTTTTAATACCAATTTTTTCTTTGTTAAAAGCCTGGAAGCAACCAGGACTGGTTATAAATATTTGAACAGAGGCTGGATGTTTCAAATGCTGAATAAATCATTAGAATTAGAGCTGTGTGCAGCTATGTTAATACAATGTGACTGCCCTTTGTCCTGTTCTCACTCTGTTGACACTTGCTGTTTGCTTAGTCAGTCATGGTTTCTCCTTCGCTGGTTGAGAGATGCTCTTTCTATTTTCATTTCCAAAGGTTGTTTCTCATTGATACACACAATAACTAGGAGAGATGTTTATGAGACTTGTAAATCAAAAAGTTCCTAATAATTAGAGTTTTATTAACCATCATTCCTATTTCTGCATAATCAGTCAGCTTGGCATTGCAGGTGGAATGGTTCAGTCATCTGTAGAGTAATAAACGCTTGATTCTAATTGTCCTTCTTTTAAGGGTGTCCAGGTTTTGAGATGCAACTATAAGTCAGAGTCTTTGACCTTTTCCACAGGCAGCTCCCCTTTCCATTTCTCACATGTTGAGAGGTTGAGATTCATGCACTCCTGCATAGTCAGGGTATAGATGGTGTCCTCTGGCTGTTATCCTCCATCCCAGAACCAGGCTTACCCCAGCATCCTGTGCCTAGGTGTAGCTAACCATTTCTTAGCCTAACTTCTTGGATCATAATGGCCACTGAGATTTATTTACCACTTATATTGCCTATGCTTTGGTTTTCTAGCTCCCGAGCCATGCTGGGATGGATACCATGAAAGTTGAATACCATGGTTTCCAGTGGCTCTTCTTTGACTGAGTTTTGGTTTTCCTGTCTTCAGCAACAGGAGACCAAACGCCTAGCTCTCTGGGCCCTTGCTCAGCTCTAGCCCCTTCCCCTCCTACTGCTAACCGAAATGAAATGCCATTGCCACCACCATCCTGGTGTCTCATGTAGCCTGTGAGATTGTCTAACCATTCAGTGCAGGAGATGGAGCTGTTGGCAACTTACAAACGTAGCCTACAACCAAGGTCTCTCAGAGATCAAGAGAGATCCCAGCCTTTTCTCATTTCCGAGACTCCTAGTATATTAAAAAATGAAGAAATAGCAAACAGGGTTGGGAAATTTTGTACACAGCACACATACAGCATGGTTCCTGTTACAGGTTTTGCTAGAAGCGCTGCATTTTGGGGATTTGCCACCCAGCTTTGGGGCAGTCATCCCACCCACAGCTCTGTGTAGTGAGCATTTTCTCTTTTGTGCAGTTGTATTCATCCCCAGCCAGATCCTTCATGTGGACATATCAGGCCATAACAGATCTGGCCGTTGTGCATCTCCAAGATGCCACAGCTGCTCCAGAGTCTGGGAGATGAAGCCGTAAGCAGGTGGGACTGCATCTAAGGGATTCTAAGTATAGAGTTGAGTGAGCGCAACTGGTGAGGCACTGGGGAGCATCAGAACTTGAGATACCACGACAGCGCGCTCAGATCAGGACCTGAGAGTAAGAAGCAGAACCTGGAGAAATTCCCTGAAGGTGGCATTTTTTGAGCACTGTTTACTTTGCGTCTGTCACTGTGGCTAGGTGCTTTATACTAAATTACCTCATTCAACCTTAAAAGACCTTTTGAGGTAGGTGTTATGATCTCCTATTCCAGATGATAAAACCGAGGCTAGAGCGGTAAAGTAAATTTCTCAAAGTCATTTTGGGACTTAGCCTGACCCATGGGTGGAGAGAGAGAATATTAGGGGGTGCCAGTTTGGCTCCTTTCCTTGGGCCTCCTTAACTCTCTGATCACATTATTACTCAAACCAAAAAAAACCAAACCCGTTGCCATCAAGTTGATTCCGACTCATAGCAACCTATAGGATAGAGCAGAACTGCCCCATCCAGGGAGCGGCTGGTGGATTTGAACTACCGACCTGTTGGTTAGCAGCCAGGCCACCAGGGCTTCCCTACCCAGTCATGTAAAATGGGTGATAATTGGCCATCATGTAGCTGGAAGAAAAGCAAATAAATGACAAATCAGTCTTTTTTTTAAATTTTTTCTTCTTTTTGGTCTGAGAATAGAAACAGCCTCTAATTCTGAACCACTTGGCTTTATCCTGGCTTCTCGGCTCTATGGACACAAATTGTATTTTCCTGCTGTCAACCTGGGGGTCACTAGGTTATGCAAACGGTTAACATGCTTGTCCGCTGTTATGGATTGAATTGTGTCCCCCCAAAATGTGTGTCAACTTGGCTGGGCCATGATTCTCAGTATTGTGTGATTGTCCACCATTTTGTAATCTGATGTGATTTTCCTGTGTGTTGGAAATCCTACCTCTGTGATGTTAATGAGGCATGATTAGAAGCAGTTATGTTAACAAGGCAGACAATCTACAAGATTAGGTTTTGTCTTGAGTTAAACTCTTTAGAGATATAAAAGAGAGAAGCAAGAGAAAGACAAGGGGGCCGTGTACCACCAAGAAAGCAGCACTGGGAACAGAGCGCGTCCTTTGGACCCAGAGTTGCTGTGCTGAGAAGCTCATAGGTCAGGGAAAATTGATGACAAGGACCTTCCTCTACAGCCGACAGAGAGAGGGAGACTTCCCCCTGGAGATGATGCCCTGAATTCAGACTTCTAGCCCCCTAGACTGTGAGATAGTAAATTTCTCTCTGTTAAAGCCATCCACTTGTGGTATTTCTGTTATAGCAGCACTAGATGACTAAGACAGCTGCTAACAGAAAGGTTTGAGGTTCCAGTTCACCCAGAGGCACCTCAAAAGAAAGACCTGGAGATCTTCTTCTAAAAAAATCAGTCATTGAAACCTATATGGAGTACAGTTCTACTCTAACACACATGGGGTCACCATGAGTCAGAACTGACTTGATGACAAGTGGTACTTAAAACTCAAGTGAATTCTGGTGCACCAATACCTGGGTTAGCCCTGCAAAAAAAGATATGGGCACTCCTATGGTATGTGCCCTGGTCTGGATACATCTCTTTGGTCTCCTAGTGGCTTTGCTCTCTTTCATCCTTAAGCCTCTGATTTGAAATGGCTCTCTCAGCCATGCCATCATTGAACCACCAGGGAGAAGGCTACCCCCTTCTCCTGTCTTGACCAGGGAACCCAACCCTCAGCTCTATCCTATTGTAATCTCCCAAAACCAGCACACTCAGTCCTCCTTCAGGAAGGAATGACTGTTAAAGCAGAACTGTCAGGGTAGAAAATAGACATCCATTTATTTTCCAGAGCAAGTTCTTAGACTGATTTTTTTCCCCTAGGCTCCCAGCCCTGGTGGCATAGTGGTTAAGTGCTATGGCTGCTAACCAAAAGGATGGCAGTTCAAATTCACCAGGTGCTCCTTGGAAACTCTATGGGGCAGTTCTACTCTGTCCTATAGGGTTGCTAGGAGTCGGAATTGACTCAATGGCAATGGGTGTAGGTGTCAGGATCCCAGCCTGGCCAAGCAAATACAAAGAGGCAGATCTCACCTGTAGGGTGTGAAGAAAAGGGACACAACACTCTACAGCCCTGCTGACAGGCAGCAAAATCAAAGGGAATGCCAAAAGGCCAAGTCTGAACGTAAGGACAGAGAGCAAGAGTAATTCCAAAAACAAGGGTCAGCAGCACAGGACAAGCAACAAATGGCAGATGGGGTCTAGAGGTGGCATGTGGAACAGGGACATAGGCTTTTTGTAAGGTGTCTGAGGACAAGCCTGTGGGCAGGTAGTCGGAGTCACTGTGCTGATTTGGACAAAGAGAAATCCCAGGCCAAGGCTGAATCCCAGCTTCTGTGTTGACTTCATCCTCAGGCCCATGGTCTGAGTCACCTCCTTGCTGCTCATCTCTTCGTAAAGCTGAATGCAGTAAGGCTGCAGGGATTCTTTAAGCAGAATGACTGCTTAGGCAAGGTATGATGAAATCCCACTTCCAGGAGGTACTCTGGGCAGGGTTTTTTATTTTTTTATTTTCCCCCAATACATACACTATTTCAGCTTTAGAACTTTTATTGGGGCTAAAAGAATTTGTCTTCCTAAGGCCTATTAAGATAATTGAAAACTTAGAACAGCTGGTCCTCTGGAAAATCTATTTAACAGACAGAGCAGCCTATTGGAAGGAGAATGGACTGCATTCAAAGCCGTCTTTGGGAAGTCTTTTTGCAGTGCCCTTGTTCCTAATCCGGCCCAGTGGATGCCATCATGTCTTGTTTTATTATGTGTGTTGGCTAATGGAAAGCAAGCCAGCCTACTGCCTACATAACCAGTGGGTATAATTTTTATTGACTTGTCTTCTTCCTTAACACAAACCTCAAGACTGACTTTTTTTAGGATGCTGTCACAGCAGCTACAGAGAGTCCAGAGGAGACATTCCCCCAGGGAGGTTTGGATACTTTCCACTCAGTGAGGTGAAGGTGACTCCTTGGAACACTTGCATGTTTTTATTGTCCAAGGACTTCTCTGCAGTCATGCAAAAAGGGCGTAGGTCTGAGATACATGGATCATTTACTATCTTTGAGTAGAAAAGAGAAAACAGAAAACCCCTTTGACTCATGGCGACCCCGTGTTCGCCAGGGTAGAAGTGAGCTTCCTAAGATTTTCAGTGGCTGTTTTTTCAGAAGTAGATCACAAGGCCTTTCTTCCAAGCTGCCTCTGGGTAGACTCGAACCTCCCACCTTTCAGTTAGCAGCCGAGCATGCTGAACATTTGAACCACCCAGAAATGAGAGTTCCTACTGGGGATTTGGCTGAAAGCTTCAATCCAAGTTAGGTCAGATGGCCTCTACTTCGGTATCCTCTAAATGCCTTGCTTCTGAATTCCCTTCCTTTAAAAGAAGACAAATAACTGTCTTATGTTTCTGCTTACGATCTCTAATTTAAAAGAAGAACACCTGGCCTGTCTGCTGAGGTTGGTTCAGACATCTGGTATGGCCATCAAGCAGCAGTGCCTGTGGCTGGCGAGATGCCAGCTTTTGTTCCCTTCTCAGCTTATTCCACATTTCTTAGGGCTTATCAGAGTATCCCTATGCGTGAAGAATAGTATGCAGTTTCTTTTCCCTTATGAAGTGCTTGTTGTTGTGTTTATGAATGGAGAATAAAGGAGGCATTAATTTAAAAAGTATTTGATGTTTATAAATTGCTTAGGTTAACATCTCAAATAAGGTAATACCGTGATAGCTGTGTGGATAGTTTGGGGCTATCGTTGGCCTGCTTGAATCTTATAAGGCACGGTCATAGTTTCGGATAGATACTTCCATCTCTAGATTTTATCGCTTAAATATAGCTTCTAAGCGTTACAGTGAATTCCTTTTGCTGCAGTTATACCAACAGTCCCCAGACTACGAATGAAATCCATTCCTAACTGAGTCTCTAAGTCAAATTTGTAGGTAAGCTGGAACAGGTACCTGCGTTCTGATTTAGCTTTACGTCAGAAAAGGCAATGGTTTAAAAGCTGGGCATGCAGCAAGTAAAGGTGATTGTGATAAAGAATTTGTCCCCAGTGGGGGTTGGTTCAATTGATTCAAAGCAAGGACAGATTTACATAACATTAAAGGGCAAGCAGAAGTCCATAAGTTGGACATTCACAAGCCGGGGACTGCCTGTCTACACGTAGTAGCTGTAGGATACTGTGAATGTATGAAATGCCACTGAATTATTCACTTTAAAATAGTTAATTTTATGTTATGTGTATTTTACCTCAATTTTTTAAAAAGAAATTCTGTGTGGAGCTATTTCTTGATTTATTTTACTTCCTGTTTCCTTAAGATAAGAAAAAATCAGATATTAAAAAAAAAAAAAAAAAAAGTAGCATCTCAGTTTCAACCCCAATGGAAATGACGACGTCCCCTCGTGACTGCAGCAGTCCAGCGTGTGTCACTTTCCAAGAGGGTTTTGAGAGTGAAATGAGGATGATACTTATTTTTCCTCATTTTGAGAGAGAATATTTTATCATAGAGCTTCTCACACCAAGTTGTGCTGTTATTCGTGTTTCCGTGTATCCTCCCCTGGACTAAGACCTCAGAGGGCAGGGCTATTGGCTGCTTGTCTCGGTAAAGCTCAGCATGTTACCCAGAGCCTGGGACAGAGTGGATGGTCAATACAGATGTCGAACAAACAAAAATAAAGGAATATACACACAATGGAATATTAAACCAAAAACCAAACCTGTTGCCATCAAGTCGACTCCGACTCATAGTGACCCTAAAGGACAGAGTAGAACTGCCTCAGGGGCTTTCCAAGAAGTGGCTGGTGGGTTCAAACTGCCTATCTTTTGATTCAAACTGCACCACCAGGGATATTGCTCAACCATAAAGAGAAATGAAGTCCTGATACACGCTACAACGTGGATGAATCTTGAAAATATGCTGATTGAAACAAGTCAGTCACAAAAGGACAAATATTATATGATCTCACTTATATACCATGGTGGCGTAGTGGTTAAGAGCTACAGAAAGCTTTATCTGCCTACCAAAAGGTCAACAGTTCAAATCCACCGGCTGCTGCTTAGAAACCCTATGGGTTAGTTCTACTCTGGCCTATAGGGTTGCTGTGAGTCGGAATCAACTCAGTGGCAGTGGGTTGTTGGTTGTTGTATGAAATAGGGCAAATATATAGAGACCAAAAGGAGCCCTCGTGGCATGGTGATTAAGCTTTAAGCTGCCAACTGAGAGGTCAGCATTTCGAACCCACCAGCTGCTCTGTGGGAGAAAGATGTGGCAGTCTGCTCCCGTAAGATTTCCAGTTCTTCTCTGTCCTGTAGGGTCTCTCTGAGTCAGAATTGACTTGACAGCAATGGGTTATAGAGTCCAAAGTTTATTAGTGGTTACTAGGAATGAGAGGGAATGGGAAAAGAGGAGTCTTAGCTTCGGGAGCACTGAGTTTATGTTTTAATGGTGGTGGAAAAATTTGGAAATGGATAGTGGTGCTGGTTGCACAATATGATGAGTAAAACCAGTGTCACTAAACGGTACGTATAAAAAATGTTGAATTGGCAAGTGTTTTGTTATATATATTTTTACCAAAATTAAACAATAAAAAATTAAAACAAAAAAGTACATACCAGATTTTGAACAATTAGTACTAAAAATACTGTAACCTAGCTTATTAATACTTTTACATTGATTGCCTGTTGAAATGAGAATATTTTTGATATATTGGGTTAAATAAAATATATTATTAAAATAATGAAAGAAAGATTTCTGGAAATTTTGTAAATGTATGTATTCTCTTGTATGATGGAAGCAACTGGAATAACTTAAATCAGAGGCTAGCAAAATAGCTGAGGACTAAATAGTGGCTGCCTATGAGTCAGAATCAACTCAACAGCAATGGGATTTTGGGGGATGTTTTTAATAAAGTTTTATTGGAACACAGCCATGCTCATTTTTTAACATAGTGTCTATGGATGTGTTCTCACTACTACATCAGAGTTGAATGGTTGCTGCAGGGACTGTATGGCCCACAAAGCCAAGAATATTTACTACCCTTCCTTTCACTGAAAAATATCGATGACCTTGACTTAAATAAAAAATGAATAGTGGTGCATAAGTAAGTAAAAAAACAAGTAATTACTGAATGCTTGCCTTGTGCTTAATACTACTGTAGACTTTGCAGTAGATGCAGTGAGGCGTGCCTTATCTCTCAGAATATCAGGCTCTTTAACCATTTGAGGGCATGGATTTTATCAGCTGTGCCAGTGAAGGAGAGATGGCATCACCCATGTGTTAGAGTGAATTGAACCTCAGGGAGATGGAGCAGCTGGTAGGATCACAGAGGAAATGAGCAGAGAGGACCAAGGCAAGTGTAAAAGTAGTATTTTGGAGGTACCAGTGACAAACCCAGATGTCCTTGGGTAGTGCAAACTGTTAACATGCTAGGCTGCTAACTGAAAGGTTGGAGGTTCGAGTCCAACCACAGGTGCATTGCAAAACACATCTGGTGATCTACTTCTGAAAAATCAGCCATTGAAAACCCTATGGAGCACAGTTCTACTCTGACACACATGGGGTCACCGTGAGTTAAGATTGACTTGATGACAACTGGAAAACAAAAACAAAACAAAATAAACACACAGAAGAATGTAATAATACCTCTCTCTCTCCCCACTTGTTTTCCTGCAGGAATATTGGAGGAGGCATTTTATTCTGCATTCAGTGCAGTGTAGAAACTAGATCTATTTTTCTTAGATATTAAATGAAGGGGTGACCCCAAAAGGCTGAAAAACTTGGGGACAGTTAAGTTACTGGTATTTGATCTCTGCTGTGCATAATTGTTATCTTTTTATATTTCATTGAAATCATGCTAGGAGTCAAAGGGTCATGCTAAGTGCTTGCCACACAGTATTTAATTTGATCCTCCTTACAGTTTTGTGCAGTAAGCCTCAAGATCTCCGTAGTACCTCATCATGATCTTCATAGTAATTTCCTAAGCCACACAGTGTATGAGTCAGTCAGGATAGGCTAGGTCATGTTGCAGTAACAAGCAAGCCACACATCTCAATGGCTTAGCACAACTTTAGTTCTTGCTCATGTGGCATGTCCAATGTGAGTCAGCATGGGTCTCAGCTTACTATAGTCACTCAGGGAATCAAGCTGACAGGGGTCCATCTTGACCAATGCCTCTCTCTCCTACCACCTAAAACATGCTTCATCCAGAAGTGATACAAATTATTTTCAGTCACATTTCATTGCCAGGACTAAAGCCCACTTGTCTCTGACTCCAGTGTCCATTATATTTCTTCTATGACAGGTGTTGGCTTTCATAGTTGCAGAATACATTTTCATTGATAGTTTGCCTTACAGGTAGTTTTTCACCCAAAACTCTAAATAGGCACGGGGGGAATTACTTTCACTAATACAAGAAATACTTGTTGAGTGACTTCTATGAGCCATGCACTTGATTCTAGGTACTAGGAATATATCAAAAAAAGTAGAAATACTTGCCCTCACCAAGCTTACATTCCAGCAGGGAAAGAAACACATTAAACACACAACTTATTAAAACATGCAGGACAGTAGGAGTTAAGTGCTATAGAAATAATTAACCATAGAAGGTAGTAGAGAATGCTGGGGACTTAGGGCCATGCCCGAAGAGTCCTTTAGAATTTGGGCCTTGAGTTGACAGGTGATCGTCCTGGGCATCTTGTGGGGCTTGAAGGAAACTAGTATAAAGGGCAGATTTATCTTTATTTCTGCAGGTTTCAAATATAATCAAGGTGCTGAGGGTATGATTGGTGGAGAACTGGGAGGGATAGAGGTCTTGCAAGGATCATCTAGTTTTCTGGGTCCCCTTCCAGATGGAGGTGAGGAGATTGTAGGAAGGGCAGTTGTACAACACCCTTTAAAACTTGGACTTTTCTATTCCTCCTTAAGTATAATTGTGAGCAATAAATAAATAAATAAATAAGGTTCACAAAATAAGTCTTTAAATGGATTGGTGAGAAGAGCGTCTGGTATTTTTTTGAAGAAAATTCTGAGCATATACCTTATGAAAGTGTGTGAACAGAAGTTAGAGATAAGCCTGCTTTGGGGCTTAGCTTTTAGAGGATTGCAGTGTTTCTCTTCATTTGTAATGAGTGACATGTTTGTAATGAATTTTCCCGGCTCATGTTTTGCTTCTTGTTTCCCTCTTCCTAAAATAACCTCTTCTATTTGCTCACTTCCATTCCAATGCCCTCCAGTCCTTTTGGTAGCTCCCATTGGTAGCTCATGGTGTATTGTAAAACTGAATTCTATTCCCCACATTCAGTAATGCCTTTCTCTTTTCTTCTGCAATTTTTTTTTTTTTAACGTGCTATCAATCTTCATGTTAAGGTTTTCAGAAAAGTGTGTGGATAAAAAATCCCCCCTTTGTAAGTGGCCTTTTCTATTAACCTGGCTCATCCCACCTTGTCAAAACACTTAGCTGCAAGATAGTAACTCCCTCAAAGTCCTGGCTTAGATTTCAATTTACCAGTGACCTTGAGTGGATGAATCACTTTGCCATTGTGACAGAAAAGGCTCTTCGGGGAATATAGAAGTTATTCATTTCCTGCTCAGCTTCAGAGTAAGAATTTGAGAATTTCTTAATATTTGAACAGTGCTCTATAGTTGAAAAGAGTGATATGAACATCTTATTTGATGACCTTGGTCCATTAGAGATATAGGGGAAGCTGGTATCTAGCACACCCTCAGAGCTCAGGCTTCCCCTGATGAACTAGAGCACCATTATGGTTCCTCAACTACACCCTCATTCCGAAGCTAGCATTCCACCCTGCTGGACTACCTGCCTCTACTCCAGTCTTGTCCAACCAAGTCCTGAATAAGAATGTAAGAGTGATCTTTTACTGAATACTTACCATGTGCCAAAACTTTGCTATATGTTGTGGTAGGTTGCAAAAATGACCACGTTTGTTCATGCCTCCTGGTTTCCATGACCTTTGCCATGTGACTTTTTGTTCCTCTTATTGAAAGCAGAATGTACTTCCTGCTCCATTGATATTAGAGTTGGTCATATGACTTGCTTTGGCCAATGGGATGTGGTATAAGTAATGATGTGCCACTTCCAAGCCTAGGCCTCCAGAAACCTCAAATGTATCAGTCCTTTCTATTGGACCTATGCCTCTGCTGTGAGAACAAGCCTGAGCTAGGCACCTGGAGGATGCGAGATACATGGTCCAGTTACCCGCATCACCCAGATAGCCAGCCAGCATTTGGTACACCTCCAGAAATGTGAGTAAGTCCCTCCTAGACCAGCCATTCCCTATTAGGTCTCCCAGCTGACTGCAGACATGCAAGTAAGCCCAGCTAAGATCATCCAAGCCTGACCCAGATCAGCAGCAATGTTGAGCTGACCTGCAAGACTCATGAACAACAATACATGATTTTTATTTAAAGACTTGTGTATTGGGCTGTTTTTTTTTTTTTTAATTTTATTGTACTTTAAGTGAAAGTTTACAATTCAAGTTACTCTCTCATACAAAATTTATACATACATAGTTATGTGACCCTAATTGTTCTCCCTATACTGTGACAGCTCACTCCTGCTTTCTACCCCTGATATCCCGTGTCCATTCAACCAGCTCCTGACCCTCTCTGCCTTCTCATCTCACCTCCGGACAAGAGCTGCGCATTTAGTCTCATGTATCTACTTGGGCTGTTTTTCATGTAGTAATGGCTAAGTGATAAACCTGTTTTACAAAGATTAGTATATTTAATCCTCAATAATCTTACACCATAGATTCTGTTACTATTCCCATTTATAGGAGAGAACACTGAGGTTTAGGAAGTTTGAAGTTTAAAGTTTACACAGCCATGAAGCAGCAGATCTGATTCTAAACCCAAATGTTGAACTCAGTAACCCTGTTGTTAACATCTGCCCTGAACTTCCTCCTGTCCTCTCTGGATCCTTATTCTGCCTGCCCTCCAAAGACCCAACTCGAGACTTCCAGACTGGTGGCTGAACCATGATAATATGAAGTGAGTACAGATTTGCTTATTAGAAAGTGACTGCCTCCCCCTTTCCTCCCAACTCTCCTCTAGCTTTCCTGTCCCCCAACCCAAGTTATTGACCAGTAGTCATATTTCAAGCCATGAGTGAAATGTAATAATCTCTTTGAGGACACAGTAACTCAGTCTTTAACACTAACTCTCTAATTAAGAATTCTGTTCTTCCCTGCGGGTGCAGCAATAGTGATAATGTTTGGTAAGGATGAGCTTGTGGAATTTCTATCCCAATGTTTGGAATCGCCAAAAAAATTAATTAGCAATACCTATAATGATAACTGGAGGTGGTGGTGTAGTGGTTAAGAGCTTGGCTGCTAACCACAAAGTTGGCAGTTGAAATCCACCAGCCACTCCTTGGAAACCCTGTGGGGCAGTTCTACCCTGTCACGTAGGACCACCATGAGTTGGAGTTGACTTGATGGCAACAGGTTTTTTGTTTGTTTGTTTGCTTGTTTGTTTGTTTTTGTTTTATAAGGATAACTGGAGCCCTGGTGGTGCAGTGGTTAAGACCTATGAATATGAGTCAGAATTGACTAGATGGTAACAGATTTTGTTTTGTTTTGTTTTGTTTTTTGGGTTTATAATGATAACTATAGTGCTTATTTCTGTGTTTTCTTCAAAGTAAGAAAGGCATCTTAGGTTTGACATAGGACAGGTAGAACAGGTTTCAGGCAATGGATGTGGTTTGTAGAAACTTCAAGTATTCAACATGATGCCTCAGTAATCTTAATATAAAACATTAAAATTAAGAGTTATCCAGATGGCTGTGTGCAAGTATAATTGTCTAGGGCTTCAAAATCTGACATAAGCTTTCCCATCTTTCATTGTGGGCATCCCTGTCCTTGCTTTTTTTGCTCTTGCTCATTTTGATGTAGAAGAGTCCATTTGTAACCAGTTGGAATTTTCTAAAACTCAGGCTTTGCTTTTCAGGATGGAGAGCTCCTTTTCATTTGACTCAAGATAAGAACTTGAGGTAGCTCTGAATTTCCTTGGGGTCTCTGTTGTCTTGTGAAGCTTTTGTGAAGCAAAAGTCAGTGAAGGAATAGACACAGGGCATTTCTGAACACTTATGGGAACATTTTTTTAATGGTAGTATGTTTATGCAAATAGCACTGTTGTCTGCTTTAAAATTTCCCAGGGCCCCTTCCTAATGAGTTAACGTAATTACTAGATCCTGTCACTCAGCCAGAAATAAATTTGTTTTTATGCAGAATAACTGGAGCCCTGGTAGTGCAGTGGTTAAGAGCTCGGCTGCTAACCACGAGTTTGGCCAGCCGCTCCTTGGAAACCTTATGGGGCAGTTCTACTCTGTCCATAGGGTCACTATGAGTCAGAATCGACTTGATGGCAGTGGGTTTTTTTACTTGCTGAATAACTAATCAGACAGGTCAGTAGGTACAGGATCATCAAAGATAGCTTTGTCAAAATGGAGGAACCTAGCTGGGAAGTTGCTGTAATTTCATAGAGATAATGGCATGAAGCTGGGCATATTGCTTGAGACTAACTACACTATTCCTCCCTGAAGTTCTCCTCAATCCATGCATCTTTTCTAGAATGGAATAATGGAATAATCATTCTTCTATGATACACAGAAGAAATACTTTCCCCCTCAAGGAACATCAGTTGATGTTATTCTTCAGTAGATTCCAGTAAATGAACTGTTCTCTTCAAGCAGCCATCTGTTGTTAACTTGATTTTGTTACTTGCAGAGTTCAGTACCGAGCCTTTCTATATTGCAGGCAGCTTTTGTTTTAAACGTGCAGTAGTTGCTATTTCATCTTGCTTGAACATTTTGTAAAAAAGGCAGACAAGAAGTTTCAAAATTATCAATATGACATGAAGCTTGTCTATGGCTGAAGGAAGATGAGGAAAGAGGCTACTGTCTTTCTGCTCACAGCCAGAAAATCTTTTCTATTACACATTGCTGTAATTGCCTTCTGAACACACAGCTGAGAGTGTGAAAAAACTGAATGCTTGTGATGTCTGAGTCATTCAGCGCCTTCATGTTTATTCCATTGTCGGTGACAACTGAATGACATTTTTCTAATTTTCCTTTCTATAAAAAGTTGGTGAAGTCGACATTCTGCTTTTGACTCATTCTCACAAAGTGGGAAGAATTCCTAAATAGGACTTTTCTTGAAAGACTAGTGGCCTAAATATGATTAAATAAGTGAAAACTAAATAGCATTCTTAAAAGTTATCTTATTTGATGTTGTGAATGCTAGTACACCAAATAATCCTATAAAGATTAGAATTTTAATATAATCTTTATTATCCTGCCTAATAATATTTTTTAACTTTTATAAATGTGTTTTCATCCAAGAAGGATGAAAAGTTTCTTCCTAAGTTATCTAGCTCACACATTCTCTTAGGGTTACTATTTTCTGTCCATCCTTTCCCTGTTCATTTAATTATTTGAAGGTTCTTAACAATATTTGGTCTACAACATTAATGATTTTCAGAATTATCATGGATTATTGTAGCATTGTATGCTTAGAATAATCAACATAGATATATATTTAAATGACTGCTGGAGGTCCATAATATGTAAGGCACGTAAAAAGATTTTCACTTCAAGGAAATCTAGAATGTGTACTTATATTTGAAAGTGAATATTCACATATGAACAATGAATCGGAATGAAGTACTTTGCTCATTTTACCAAGCTTGTTATGGTACATATGTGATAACATGATTACTGAGCACACACGTTTAAGGATGCCAGAAATAGTATGGATTTGCACGTGAATTTTTAGCCTGATGTTTTCAAAAGCTAAGGCCAAGGGTAAAGGTGAAGAGCGTATTTTGGCCAAATATTATGGCCAGAACTAAACATGGGTGCATCTTGAAATAGATTCTGTTGGAAGATAAGTTTTAAGACATGAAAGGAACATTTTTTCCGGAAAATTTTGGACTTCCATTTTATATTTGAAGCTATTCAAATAAAAACATCAGAATGCCACTCACTTCCCCCAAATTAAAAGTGTAGATATGGTGTAGCCCCGGTGGCACAGTGGTTAAGAGTTTGGCTGCTAACCAAAAGGTTGGCAGTTCAAATCCACCAGTCGCTCCTTGGAAACCCTATGGGGCAGTTCTGCTCTGTCCTATAGGGTCACTATGAGTCAGAATCAACTCAGTGGCAACGGGTTTGTTTTTTTTATTTTATTTTTTTATTTTTAGTTAGAATAAGCCTATCATGTTTAAGTCAAGTAAGTCAAACACTTCGCCTATTAGTAAAACAACCTGCCACTCAGAGAAACAACAAAAAATTATATAGAAAGGAACATGGAAATCATACAGAAACTAGGAAATTGAGGATGGGAAGAAATGATTAAGCACAGACCAAGACAGTTAACAGTCCTTAAGGGTCTGTTGTTGTTGCTGTGTGCCATCAAATTGATTCTGATACATAGCAACCCTGTGTGACAGAGTAGAACTGTTCCATAGTGTCTTAGTCATCTAGTGCTGCTATAACAGAAATACCACAACTGGATGGTTTTTAACTAAGAGAAGTTTATTTCCTCACAGTCAAAGTAGGCTACAAGTCCAAATTCACGGCGTCGGCTCCAGGGGAAGGCTTTTTCTCTCTGTCGGCCTTCTCTTCGGTGTTCCCCCGGACTAGGAGCTTCTCTGCACAGGGACCCCGGTCCAAAGGATGCGCTCTGCTCCTGGCACTGCTTTCTTGATGGTATGAGGTCCCCCTGTCTCACTGCTCACTTCTGTCTTTTATATCTCAAGAGATTGCCTCAGGACACAATCCAGTCTTACAGATCCAGTCCTGCCTTCCTAACATAACTGCCACCCATCCTCCCTCATTAACATCATAAAGGCAGGTTACAACATACAGGAAAATCACACAGTACCAGGAATCATGGCCTAGACAAATTGATACACACATTTTTTGGGGGACATAATTCAAACCATGACACATAGGGATTCCTAGGCTGTAATCTTTATGGGAGCAGATTTCCAGGTCTTTTATCCCAAGGAGCCACTGGTGGGTTCGAACCACTGCCCTTTGAGTTATCAGCCGAGTGCTTAACCATTGGTTTGGGCAAGCAACAGACATTTAGTATACAGAGATGGGTCAGGGCCATTATTGACTCATAAGGTGGATGTTGCTCTGTGCCAAAGCTTGGTGAATGGAGGTAGACAGGATTTAAGCCTCCACTCTGTCTTTTCAACTTGTCCTCTTGCATGTTGAATGGATAAGGGGTATTATATCATACCAAACAATGTAGAAATACACAGAAAAGGCATGTAATGCCATTTTGTGGGGTCAGGAGAATTATGAAGAAAGCATCTTTATTGCAGCGTGATTTTTATTGTCTATAGGTAGGACCAATGACAAAGGTTTCTACTTGCCTTTCCTCTCGGTGGAAATTTTCCCTATATCATATCCTCTTTATACTCTATCCAATAGAATTTTTTATTCCAGGGGTAACCCTCTGTTCTTTTCATGATAGTAACCTGACTTAGGTTTGCATTTGTAAGGGACTACAGAGGAAAGAAAGAAAATGGTTTACTGAGAGAGAAAATTCATTGGGAGGTATTACATATATATTGCCCCATTTTACACAGACAGTATTTAGCCCATTCTTGTTAGCTCTTCTGTGAAGTTGGCTTTGACTCACGGCAACCCCATGTAAAACAGAACAAAATATTGTCCCGTCCTATACCATCTTCTCAATTGTTGGTATGTTTGAGTCCATTATTATGGCTACTTTGCATTTTGAGTGCCTCCTAACCAAGGTGGCTTAGCTTCCAGCCCCATAGCTGACAATATTCTGTTGTGATCCATAGGGTTTTCGTTGGCTAATTTTTGGAAGTAGATCTCCAGGTCTTTTTTCCTAATCTTTTCCTGGTCTGGAAATTCTACTGAAACTTGTCCACCATGAGTGACCCCGCTGATATTTAAAATACTGATGGCATAGCTTCTAGCATCATAGCAAAACAATACACCACAGTACAATAAACCAACTAACAAGTGGGTGGTAGATTTGTTGTTGTTGTGTGCAGTCAAGTCGATTCTGATCATATGGACCCTATAGGACAGAGTAGAACTGCCCCATAGGGTTTCCAATGAGTGGTTGGTGAATTCGAACTGCTGAACCACTTTGCCACCAGAGCTCCATATCTAAAACATAATGGTAGATTTATCACATTAGAATATAGCAAATAATAAATAGAAGCAGTTATGGATTCTAGATTAAGATAGAAGAGTAAAGCCAAACCACAAAATCTTCCTCTTAAAATCCAAGAGGAAAACCAAGAAAACAAAGAAAAACAGTTAAAATAGACTAGCAGCAATCATCAGAATACAGAAAGAGTTGGTTGCCAGTAGCAAAGATTGAAAATGTCAGAAATCAGCAGGGCTGAGCGTGGCAGGCAGAATTCTAAAAGAGTCTCCAAAATTCTCGTCACTGGTGTGTATACGTGTCCTTTATAATCTCCCCTTAAGTGAGGGTAGAACCTGTGAATATGCCAGGTGTCTTAGGCTGGGTTCTCTAAAGAAGCAAAACCAGTAAAGTATAAAAATATATATAGAGAGAGATTTATATCAAAGAAACAGCTCATGTGATTGTAGAGGCCGGAACGTCCCAAGTCCATGGATTAGGATAGAGGCTTCTCCCAATTCACATAGCCACGGGCTGGTGAACCCAAGATCAGTAGGTTGGAAAGCAGGGCTCTTGCTCACAGGCTGTGAATATCGACGAATCCCAAGATTGGCAGCCAAGACCGCAAGCCTTCTCTTGATTCACGTAGCTGTAGGGGCTGGTGAACCCAAGATCAGCAGGTTGGAGAGCAGGACTCTGCTCACAGGCTGTGAAGATCAGCAAATCCCAAGATCGGCAGATAAGCTGATAGCTCAAGTCCCCAGAACCGGGGGTTAGACAAACAGGAGGCAGCCGCAGGATCCAGAGTGAGCAAAAAGTCAGAATGTCTGCTTATATTCGGATGCAGACCTCACCCTCAAGGAAATTCCATTTCAATTGATTGGCTACTCACAGCAGATTCAGTCATGGGAGTGATCACCTATAAACACTGAGAATCATGGCTCAGCCAAGCTGACACACAATCTTAACCATGACACCAGGAAGTCACTCCTGTGATCAGATACTAATAAGTTGACTTTGAATTAAGCAAGGGAAAGATTATCCTGGAAAGGCCTGACTTATTTAAGTAGAAAAAGGTGGAACTTTGGAAAGGAGATCTTCTGTTGGTCTGGAAGAAAGCAAATACTTATTTTGTAAACTTCCTGTGGGGGCCACAAGGCAAGAACCAGAGGGCTGCCTCTAGGAGTTGAGAGTGGCCCCTAGCCAATAGCTGGCAAAAAATTGGGGACCTTGGTCATACAACCACTGAGAATTTAAGTCTGCCAACTTGCCAATAAACTGAGCAACTGTTCCCACCTTCCAGTGGTGAGCAGAGGATCTAGTAAAGCCAGACCCAATCTCCTGACCCATGGAAGCTGTACGATGGTAAATGTTGTTGTGTGCTGTCAGTTGATTCTGACACATAGCAACCCTGTGTGACAGAGTAGAGCTGTTCCATAGGGTTTCCTAGGCTATAATCTTTATGGGAGCAGATGGTTTTGAGCCACTATGTTCTAGTAATTTATTACTCAGCAATACAAAACAAATACCCTGGGCTCATCAGGCATCCAGTTGCAAATTCCGAACCCTGCCTTCCACAGAAGCCAGGTAAGGGGCAATATGAAGGGGTGAGGAAGTAAACAACTCTCACACTGCACACAGACACAACCACACAAAAACCTCACAGCAGATGTCCAAAGACGTACAAAGTCAGTGTACTACTCAGTTCCAGAAGGAGAAGTAACACTCCACAAAAATCTCCACGCTGACCACCTCTGGGCCCCAACAGAGCCAAGGAAAACCTTTAGAGAGTAAAGGCAAAGGGATTAATAAATTCCTAATCTTATTGTCTCCAGTAATAAGTAGAGATTTAGTTAAAGAGATGACAGAAAAAGAATACAAAATAAAGTAAGATCTTCAGAGGGAGCAAGCAGTGGTAGAAAAGATGCTCATGGAGTTCTTCCTTCATCAGGGGTAGAGCAGGGCAGGGGTGGAAGTGGTGATGGCTGCTGGGGACAAAGGGTTAAAACAGAATAAAAGAACAACCTGGCCGACTCTCACTAACTGAATGGAAATCTCCAGTGCCCCAGGGTAAGTTGGATAAATTGTTTGAAACCTAAGAGTGTTCTTGCAAGGAAACAGGATACCCTGGCTAATATCCAGTGGTTCTGTTTTGATTAGGGGGGTGCCTGTCTTACAGGTTGTTAAATATCTTGAATAGTACCCCTGGATACAGTCCAACAAAGGGTAATAAACTTGGCCGTGAGACCTAAGAGCAGGACTCAGGTTCACTAATAAAGGTTCATCCAACCCCATTTAATAACCTGCTCTCGTGAGCTAGTATGGGTAGACTCCTGTACACCACTGCTTCCCACTCTATTCCACCCCTTAGGCTACCTACAAATGACCTTCAGTCTTTAAATGACAAGAAACAAAAGGGAGTCGATTAGACTCCCTTTGAATTACTCTGTATTAAATCTGGACACCACTGCCCAGTTAAGAAGGTACAGTTTATAAGAGACAGAATGTGAAAGAGGGGTGTGTTGCAGCTCTCCAAACATACTGCAGTAGATAATGGGGAAAAGAATAGCGTGTGCCAAAAATAGAGGAGGAATCTATTCTGGAAGAAGACACAGGGCTTCAGAAAAGAGGAACAGTTCCTAGTAGTGCTTCAGGCTACAAATGAACTAAATCAGAGGATGAATTTAATAAGGCAAGGACTCAAAGACTAAATACAAATACAGAGTAAAAAGAAAAAAAAAGCAGTGAGGTGAAAGTTCAGGGTTAAGAAAATAGAGGACAAAAAGTACACAATTACAAATAAAATATATTTTAAAATAAGCAGATACACAAGCATGATGATAATCAAGCTGCTGAGAAG
This sequence comes from Dugong dugon, assembly GCA_030035585.1. NCBI lineage: Eukaryota > Metazoa > Chordata > Mammalia > Sirenia > Dugongidae > Dugong > Dugong dugon. The sequence goes on along the minus strand of CM057480.1, from coordinate 9,164,382 downwards.
GAGAAAAATTAAAGATAACTATATGGAATCCAGGAGCCCTGGTGGCAGTTCAAATCCACCAGCTGTTCCTTGGAAACCCTATGGGACAGTTCTACTCTGTTCTATAGGGTCACTATGAGTCAGAACTGACATGACAGCAACGGATTAACAGGTTGATGGAATCCAGGGGGAAAAGAGACAAATATACTAATAAAATTAGAAGGAAATAGATATGATAGACAAAGGTGGCCCACAAACAAAGATAACTAGTATCCTTGAAGAAGAAAATCTAACAAATAGAAGGGAGTTTAATCAATGTTTAGCAGACAATATTCCTGAAATGAAGAGAAAATTAAGTAAGCAAATCAAAAGGAAAACAGATAAAACAGATGACATGAAGACCCCTTCTAGATAAGCCCTGACACTAACTGCCAAGAATAGATAATTCCTTAGAATTCTTTTGGGCCCAGACTTCTCCAAAGGAACATTCCAATGAAAACATTTGGACTTTTGGGTAAACAAAGTATGGCCCAAGAGTAGTATGCCTACTCAAGTTCATGTTCATGGAATAGACAAAAAATACAAGTTTTCAAAGTTAAAAAAAATCTGGTAATATAATAACAAGTAAACTTCTCTTTAAAAAAATAAAATCCAGACAACTAGGTGATGAAAGCAGACACAAAGGAGAGAGATCAACAGTGTCACAGAGTGTCACTACAGAAAATACAGTGACAGGAAGGAAGTGCTATACACATCGACAATGGAGTGATAGATAATAATTGGAAAATGGAAAGCAAAGGAAAGTAAAAAATTTAAGAACATTAATTTTCTCATTTTGATAATTTCTCGTAAATAAAATTCTTGGTAGATAAGCTAAGGAACAGAGGTTTAATTATACTATTTAAAGTTAAAAGAGAAATGACAGAGAAACTAACTAAACAACAAATATAAAATGGCAAAATGAAAGGGAGTAATTGTCAGGATGTAGATTTTTCTCATTTTTTAAGGGCAGGTAATAGCTGCTGTCATCAAATCTAGGAATAGAAAATTAAAATTTGATTTATAAATAAAATTATAACTAAAGTTTAATTTGATTTATAAATAAAATTATAACTGTAGTTAGTACTCGATGTAAAGATTATAATCTTCTAAATTAATAGAAAGCACTCATACTCGAATACAAAGACAGAAGAATATACAGAAAGTACCCAGGTTATGAATGTCTGACTTAGGGACAACTCTTTTTTGCCCTTTAATGTTCTGTAAATTTGCCCTCACTTTGAAAGGATTGAACCAACCCCTGCTCGCAACAAATTCTTCATCACAAACACCTTGACTTGCTGCAGGAGCAACTTTTAAATCTTTGAAAAGGCATACAACCCGTTCTTGCACTAAAACCCACTGCTGTCTGACTCATAACGACCCTGTAGGACAGAGTAGAACTGCCCCGTAGGGTTTCCAAGACTGCAAATCTTTACGGAAGCAGACTGCCACATCTTTCTCCTGCATATCTTGCGCTAAGTAAAGCTAAATAAGAACCATATGCACCTATTCCAACTTACTTACAAATTCTTAAAGACATACTCAGGAACAGATCTCCTTTGTAATCCAGGGACTGCCTGCACACAGCAAAAGGTAGAAGATGAAAGATTACTAAAAGATACTAAATAATATGATAGAATTAAGAGCAAATATATTTCACATCAGTAAATATAATAGGGATAAACTTACCTAAGAGAAGCAAAGATCTCATAGATTTGGCCCCAGAGTAAAACTGTATGATGAAGAGATGCATCTATAGCAAGGTGATTCATAAAGTTCAAAGTAGAAGTGTAGAAAAGTTGTAGACAAGTATTAACAAAATAAAAAAGTCAGGGCCAAGATAAAGTGCAAAGGAAGAAGTATTAAATGAGACATAAAAAACCAAACCAAACCAGTTGCAATCAAGTCAATTTTGTCTCATGGCGACCTCACGTATTTCAGAGAAGAACTGCATTCCGTAAGGTTTTCAGTGGTGGTGACCTTTCAGAAGTAGATTGCCAGGCTTTTCTTCCGAGGCAAAAGGAGACATAGCAGACCCTATAATGAAAATGAATAATCTACAATGTGAAGATTAAAGGATTATGGTTTGTTTCAAATGTAGCAACAAATTTATTTGACAGTAATAAAAGACAAGGAGAAATTTTTTTTCTTTTTTTTTTTTTATATTTTATTGTACTTCAGGTGAAGGCTTACAGAACAAATAGTTTCTCATGAAACAGTAGTACACATGTTTTATGACACTGGTTAACAACCCCACAACATATTAACCCTCTAACTTCTTGACCTTTTTTTTTTTTTTTTTTTTTTTGGTGAAAATACACATAGCCAAAGATACACCATTTCAAAAATTTCTACATACACAGTTCTGTGACATTGACTGTGCTCTTCCAATAGTGCTATTATTCTCACTTAAGATGAAGGCTTAGAGAACAAAATAGTTTCTCATTTAACAGTTACTACAAATGTTGCCCTATGACAATGGTTAACAATCTCACAACACATCAACAATATCCTTACTCAACCTTGGGTTCCCTATCACCAGCTTCCTAAGACAAGGAGAAATTTATAGAACACAATAGTATTTGTACACTTTATCTCCTATATGCCAGCTCATAATAGATGAATTGATAAAAAATAAGTAATGATATAGAGAATCTGGACAAAAACAAAATAATTCATAAAGTTGAACTTACGGGCACATATCTAATAACAGAGAATACATCTTCTTTGATAACAGAGAATATATTTCTGGAAATAGGAAATACCTCTCCTTTTCAGGCACTCACAGAATATTTTCAAAAATTGAATCATACCATGCCAAATAGATAAGTTTTAAACATTTTAAAAAATAAAAATCATTGGAGATAGTATTCTCTAACCAAAAACCTAGAAATGAAGAGCAATTCAAAAAGAAAAACAATGATACCTACAACTGAAATAAAAAGTATTCTATAAATACATTTTTGTTAAAATAAAACCAAAACCTGAGAATATCTGGAAAATAACAGTGAAAACTTGGATATCAAGCTTGTAATATCTGGCTCAAACTACTCAGAAAAAAATTTTGGCTTAAATAACCATATCAAAAAATTTTAAATAAACACAAATTAAGCATCTAACTTGACATTATAAAAAGAATAACAAAATTAACCTCTGTAAAGCAGAAAAAAATGAAGACAAAAAGAAATTATCTATAAAATCCAAAACCAGGTAGAATTAATTAATCCATCCCAATGCTGAATCTTTGACAGAACCAATAAAATGACAAACCACTGTTTCTTCTATTCATTAAAAGAGAAAGCATAAATAAATAAAATTCATAATTAAAGGAAGCATATAATAACACATATAGAACTAAAGGATCCTGAGCTCACAGTGTAAACTTCTGTTAAATAAATTTGAAAATCTGCAAGAAATAGGTGAAACTATTAGATCAGATAGGAACCTAGACAAGAAATAACGCTGATGGAATTTTAAAAGCTATTAAAGAAATATTACCCATAAAAGTGCCAAGTTCAAATGATTTTGCAGGTGAATTTGATAATTCAAATATTAAGTTTTTCAGAGCAAAAAGAAAGCAAATCATTAGAGTTCTCTGTATCAGTATAAGACTGATATCCAAATCTAACAAAAATAGCATACACTTATATGCAAAAACGAACTATACACCAGGGCTTTGTGACCTGTGGGCCTTCAGCTGGCTGCGTATTTTTATAAATAATGTTTTATTGGAAGACAGCCTTATCTATTCATTTATATATTGTCTAAGACTAGTCTCGTGCTACAACGCAACGGAACTCCAAATATGTACCATGTGGCCCTTTATAGAAAAAGTGTGCTGACCACCGTTGTAGAATATTCTCATAAATATGTATATATAGGATATTTTCAATCGCCTTATATGCTTGTGAAAGCTGGACAGTGAATAAGGAATACCAAAGAAAAATTAATGCCTTTGAATTATGGTGTTGGTGAAGAATCTTGAATATATCACGGACTGCCAGAAGAACGAAAAAATCTGTCTTGGAAGAAGTACATCAAGAATGTTCCTTAGAAATGAGGATGGCAAGACTTCATTTCAAGTACTTTGGACATGTTATCAGGAGGGACCAGCCCCTGCAGAAGGACATCATGCTTGGTAAAGTAGAGGGTCAGTGAAAAAGAGAAAGACCGTCAATGAGATGGACTGACACAGTGGCTGCAGCAATGGGCTCAAGCATAATAAGGATCATGAGGATGACCCCCAGGACCGGGCAGTGTTTTGTTCTGTTGTACATAGTTGAAATTGACTCAACGGCACCTAACTATATATATATATATATATATATATATATATATATATATATATATATATACAGACACACACACGTACATACATACATATATACACATTTGGATCCTAGCACATTCCTGTACAGTCCTGAAGTGCAAAACAATGTGTCTGCAGTTTGTCTACATCTGATATTTTGATTTGTTGTTACCAATGCTGTACTGGTGGTTAAAATATTTTGACCACCACTCCTGAACACACCTTATTAGTATTTCAAAGGAGAAAAACCATATTACCACCTCTGTTCATGCCCAAGAATCTTTTGACAAAATTCATCATCCATTTCTGATAAATCCATTTATAATTCAGAAAGTGACAGGACTTGTATGTATATATATAAACAAGGATCGCATTTAATGGTGAAAATCATTAGAATCACTCACACTAAATTCAGGAACCAAAAACTGTTGTCTTTCAGTTTCTTAAAAATTTAAACATGCATTTCACATATGACCCAGCAATTCCCACTCCTAGGATTTGCCCAAGCCACATGAACATGTGTGTCCACAGAAGGAGTTCTAGAAGAATGTTTACAGTAGTCTTATTCATCATAATTAACTCCTGGAAACAACATAAATCTACACCAATGGAAGAATGAATAAATAAATGAAAAAAAACTACTCAACAATAAAAATGAACTACTGAATCAAGGATCCAGCAGATGGATCCTGATCAAAATGAGGAAAAAAGTGAGACACAACTTCAAATTCTCATGGAAACCATACTTACTGGATCCGTTGAGACTGGGTGAACCCCCAATCTATTGCGTGGTAACAATTTTTAAACCTTGAACCGAAACTATCTCATAAAGTCATTTTTAAGCTAAACAACATTTTAGCTCAATTAATAAAGAATGTTTGCCTTGAGCATTGTGCACTTTTAAAGAATTATCTATATGAGATCAAATTGATAGCAGTAATCCTAAAGCATAGATGAAAGCTTCAAGGGGTAGAGAGTCTAAGTTAACAGTGGTGAAGCATTAGGGGTAGAGATAATGAGAATGTTGACACAATGCAGAGTAAATAGCCTTTGTCTTTGAACTACACATGTAAAAACTATTGAATGTGTGTATGTTTTTAATTATGTATATTTTCACCAAAAATTTAAAAAAAAAAAGTGAACCACTGATACATGGAGCAACGTGTGAGTCTCAAAAATGTTATTATGTCAAACCAAAATATGTAAGCCATTTTAAAAAAAAAGTACCAAATGGTTCTATTTATATGAAGTCAAAAACCATATAGGTAATAATGTTAATCATGCCTCCGTTTTAAGAGATAAAAACAAAACTGCTACAAATAAGCGAAAAAAAAAAAGAACAGTCTATTCAGGAGCAGTTCTCAGAATGATGAAGTAAAATGGCCCAAAAGGGGAGGTGGGGAAGACAAACACACAATCTGTTGGTCAATTCACCTTGTCATAGACAAACTCACTCACTCACTCTCTCTCTCTCTCTCTCTCTCTCTCTCTCTCTCTCTCTCTCTCTCTCTCTCTCTCTCTCTCTCTCTCTCTCTCTCTCTCTCTCTCTCTCTCTCTCTCTCTCCCCCCCCCCCCCCCCCCCCCTGTCAGCTTTCCTGCTCCCAAAGAGAGTGTTTCCCTCTTTACGTTCGGTTCTGTTTTGAATAGCTCCCTGGAAAATTGCTTTCTCCGTATTATTTTTCTTCTAAATATTTTACCAGAGTTTTTCAAAGCCAGAATGCATAGCTATGAAAAACGGGAGACCTGGATTATTACTGTTGATTTAGAATCAAGACAGCCTTGTTGGTCTTCTGTGATTCTTTCTGCACTTCCATTCACACCCCCATGGTGAGAGAGGTCAGGCAAGGATGGACCCAGCTGGTTTGTCCAAGGAGGACAAGACACAGAGGAAGGGATGGGGAGAGAGAAGAAATGTTGACATTATGCCCCACACCAGAAGTCAACATGAGGGTCCAGGGAGAAGAAAGAGCAGAGGTTAGAGAACAAGACAGGAGTTACTGGTTAAGTGGTTTTTCCAAGTGAAGTAGACAATGGCCCTGGCAAACTCTAGAAAAACAGTCCAGCATTTGCAACCTACCTTTACTTGACTTTAACATGTTTTGCTTCTTTAAAGAGGCTGGTAATGCACTGTTTCCCCCTCTACCTCTGGTTCTCTTTGGATTCAGATTTCTACCAGTGTTGGCCAGAGGAAGATCCTAACACAAACCTGCACAGTCCTGAAATTAGATTTGGTTTTGTTTTTAGTATTGACTGTTTCTATGGGCCAGCTCACCCAGTGAATCTAAGAGAGCCATGGTAGCTTCTGGAAACCAGTACCTATTTTGTGTGGAACTCAGGTCCCCCACCATGGATTATCAGTGCCGCTTCCTAGGATGGAAGATGAGGTCTCAGTGGAGGGAGGGTTGAGAGGGGAGAAAGGTAAACCTTCATGGAGGCAGGCAATTTAATGATAAAACCTTGGCCTCTTTTTGCTGTACCCGTTAGGGTATCCTTTAAACCACACGCTACCATCTTATTTCTCCAGTATTCTGATACTGATCATTGGAATTTTCAGGAGGATTAGTAAATGGCAATAGCATTTAGACTTAATTGTCATGTTAGGCCAAACTCTCTAAGGAGTGCAATCTCTTGACTGTTGAGTTAAAGCTTCAGTGACAGAATGGCAAAGTAAATAATATTGTACGACCTGCTCCAAATTTTGTTTTGTCTCTCAAATTAGGGTCTTGGAGAATCTCCATGTCACTCCACCACTTCAGGACACCAAGATTCAGTTAATACAGACCTTTGCTATGCTTTTGTGGTCTCTAAAAGGAGAAAGTCTCCTATGTGTGTGTAGAATTTTAGATTAAAAAACAAAAAAAGGATCTAAAGTAACAAGTAAACACTCCATACATGTTGGATTCATCTTTCTGAACCTTTAACGAGAGCCTAATAAAGAGATAACAAGGGAAACAGGTTCAAAGGGGAGAATGAGGTGTTTTCACAAATTGCAGAAAATAATGTACTACATGAATTACCAAAAGAAAAACTTGATTCTAATGAGTAGTAATAGATTTATGACTGAATCGCCTATGAATAAGGCATTTTTAAGATGATAAAGGGCACAGAGTGTACCATGTAACCATTGTCTTTCTCACTGAACCGTCCAAAGTTTGTAACATATGGGTCTCCTTTTACGGAGAGTGGGCCAATTATAGATTTACAAATTCAGCAATAATTCTAAGGAGTTGGGTGCTGTTGGAATTTCATTTATTTTGTCCAGGTAATGTTAAGAATCCTGCCCTATTCAAATATTAGTTTTCTTATAAGCCAACATTGAAATTAAGACTGAAATGAAAGTCCACAGAGCCAATGTGATAAATGCTGGACAGGAATACTGAATATAGTGCTAGCACCGTCCCTAATAATGTTCTGAGATTAAGAGAAATGATCATATTCCTATGGATGGGTTTCATGTTAATGTAATGTAAAATATTAGTATCTTCTTTTCACTTTTTAGGGATAATATGGTAGCAACTAAGGTCCAATCTAAAAAATAAAAACTTTTTGTTGATTTTTTGAAGTGTGAGATTGTGCTAATAGCTTTATGGATGTTTATATCATTTAACCCTCATAACAACCTGAGTTAGTAATTACTCTTAATACTGTTTTAGAAATAGGAGCCCTGGTGGCACAGTGGTTAAGAGCTTGGCTGTTAAGCAGTAGGTTGGCAGTTCGAATCCACCAGCCACTCCTTGGAAACCCTACGGGGCTGTTCTACTCTGTAAGTCAGAATCAACTCGATAGCAACAGATTTGGTTTAGTTTTTTTTTCTTTCTTATTTTAGAAATGAGGAAAACATAAATCAGAGAAGCCAAGTGACCCCAAGGTTGTGCAGCAAGTATGTGAAAGATTCATGATTTGAAAATATTTGTGCCTAATTCTTATTTCCCTTGTCATCCCTTCCTTAGGATATTGCAGAGAAATGAAATTTACATTTATGGAGTGCTCACTTGATGCTTTAAATTCTTTTTCTGTTACTGTTTTTTGTTTGTTATATTTCTTAAATTTAATCCCTACAATAATCTTATGAAGAAGCAGTATTATTCCCAATTCACGAGTAGAAAAAAACAAAAACTCTGTAAGCCTTAAGAGTTGACTGTGATTCATCCAAATGAATTTTCCATGCATTTCAAACCGGGTCGTGCATGAATCCAGATCCCATATTTATTGTCACTATGAAATACGGTTTCACATCATGTTAAAAAGGGTACTGTGACATTGGAAACCTGGACGTGTAGTTTACAAGGCCAAGGTGCTAATATGGAACCCATGAAATCGCTTACTTTGTCACTGTACCAGAAAACTCACTTTTCCTCTTCTGCCTTTAAAATTTGGGAAGAAATCAAGAACCTTAATTTTAAGTGCCTCCAGGAATCAGCATAAAAATTCCTATTTAAGAATTCTCAGAAGTGTTTGAAGATGGAAGCAGGGCAGCAAAATGAATTTCCGTCCTTTTTAAACGTTACCTCAGAAATTCTCCACAGCTTGAAGCCCTCAAGAGAAGGTGCTTTGAAGAACAGATTCTCTTCAGTCGCTGTGAGAACGTACCCTTTGCCATCGTCAAACACCCTCCCTAAATGAAGGGCTTGAGAAGAGTGATGAAGCTTTCTCAGTTCTGTTGTGTTAGATTCTAGCACAGACGTGAAAATAATTAGCGAGCCTCCGTAACAGTGATATTTTCTTTTCTGCCAGCGAAGCTCTTCAAAGGCAGTAATTCGCCTCTCCTCAGGAACATCGGACTCTTCAATTGAATAATGATGGGTTTGAAAACTACAGGTCTAGAACAGATCAGCAAGAATTCAGTTCTGGAAACCCATAATCCTATCTTACTGCTTAGAAAAGTACCATGAGAGCAATGAAGCCATTGGTTGCAACCGTAAGACCCGTCCTCAGAAGTAGAAGCACTCACTGCAGCTGAAATTCAGGCCTCCAGTCCATCACCTACTCCTTGGAAGCCCTATGGGACAACTCTACTCTGTCCTATAGGGTCACTACGAGTCAAAATCAACTCTACCGCAACGGGTTTGGTTTTTGGTTTTTATTCAACACCAGGGGGTCTGTCTGTCCATAAACTCCCTTCTGCTCTTTTTACCCCCGTGGCAAATATAGCCTACCTCCTCCTTGCTAGTGGTTTCTCTTTTGCAGTTTCTGAAAATGACTTTTCCCATTAATATGAAACTACCAGACTATTAAAGCTGTCCGTTTGCCTACTTTGCTTTTTTTAGTTAATTATAAAAATAATCCATGTTCACTGTCAAAAAAATATTTTTAAACAGGAACAAGTATATAGAGGTAAATATTGCTGGTATGATTAGAATCAGAACAGTGGGTATCTCTATAGGGATGTGGGGGGTGATGTTGACTGAGAAGGGCACAAAGGAACCTTCTGGAGTGCTCAACATGTTTTATGTCTTGATCTGGGTGGTGGGGATTTGGCGTATACATAGATTAAAACATTTACTAAGGGAAACCCTTTATGTATTTTGCTGTATGTATACTATACCTCAATAAAAAAAAAATTAAATCACTCATCACCCCAAAACTCAGGGCTACCATATTTTTAATCAAATAATGCTTGCCTTCTACATTTGTAGAAGGTATTTTTGTAAGCGCTGCTATGCCATTTTTTTTTTTATATGTTGCTATAAAAAATTAGCATAGTGCAATTACAGAAATACTTCATGGAGGAGAGCGCAGTTGGCAAACAAACATAGACCGAAACCCAAACCCATTGCTATCCAGTCAATTCTGACTCATGGCATGCATTATTTGCATAAAAATATGGTACCTTAACATTTGGGAATGTTTCCTTCATATATGTGTGTAATGTATACATACATATACATGTGTAAGTATGATCACTGGGTGTATGTATATGTACACACACATATACATATATGTATGTGTATGTATACATATATAATACTTTCATACACATGGTTTTGGAGCCTTTCTTTACATTAAAGATGTCTCTCTATTTAATAAAGTTCAGCTTACAAACATTCATAGATGAAGCTACATGCAGAACAAAATCATGTCAGCTGTTAGCCACCAACAGATGCTGTTAACACTCTTGCTCCATGATTCTGTTTTAGGCAACCATCTTTTTCTTTTTATTTTCATGAGCCCACAGAATCTTTGCTATGGTTGTATTTATTTTTGAGGTATTCGACAAAGTGTATTACTCCATTTTCTCCAGTCATTCAAAATTCATTGAGTTATTGTTGAGTGTTGACGTTGCTAGAAAAGGTGAATGATTATGGTGGAAACAAAAGCAGAGGGTGTGGAAGGGGAGTATGATGCAGGCAGAGACCATGAGAGGGCTTCACATTCACAGGGTTTGGAATGGGTGTTCAAACCAAGTTTAACCTGATCTCCCTGTGCAGGGGCTCAGATGACATCTGGGTCACTTAGTCAATTAAATTTTATTCCTAGCCTGTAACTTTGTATCTAGATCCCTAAATCAATAACAATAGTAATAAAAAATAATAAATGACTCACATTTTGTGGAAATATCTAGATTTTGTGGGACAATGGGCTTTATTTTGAAACCACCTTTAATTTGTCTGGCAATCTCCAATATTGGATTCTTAGCTAGTGGGATGACACTATTGTTGTCATGTCATCCCGGGTCCTGACCTTCTTCTTGTCCTTCAGACTTCAGCTTAGGAAAGATGGAAAGTAGGGGCTCCTTTAATTGCCAAAGGGATTTCCTAGGGATGGTGACAGCTGTCTCTCCAATTCTAAACTTGCCCTTTCCCTAGTGGATTCTGTGTCAGATCCAGTGCTGTAGAAGTGTACCTGAGACATGGATTTTCGTGCAAATGGTTCATTAAGGAAACTTCCACGGGAAACCACTAAGAACAAGGGGAAAGCAGAACTGGGAAGGGGAACAGTTCAAGCAATGATGTGCCTTCCAGCAAAGTCTCAGCGTCCACCTGATCCTGTAGGAACTCTGGAATGAAGATTACAGCTCAGATGATCTAGTCTTGAGTCAAGAGAGCTGGTCTTTCCTATGCCTGCAGAAGTCATTCCAAGGGTGAGTCTCCCCAGGGTGTCAGAAAGAAAGAGTTGTCTACTTCATAAACACTCAGAAATATCGGGAGAGGAGGCATGTCAGTATTTCAGAGGAAAGAGGTTGCAGTGTTAAAACGTATCATATCCCAGCACGTGTCTCTAAGAGCTCCTTTTGTAACTGCCTTGCCTGAGTCAGGGTGATAGAAAATCAGGCAGTATTGCAAAGGGTTTAGATAGAAGGAAAATCCAATTTGAGAATTTTGGCGATGCCTTCAGAAAGCATAGTTACAGGATGCTGAGTGCCTATACATTCCTTCCTTTAATTCAAGGGAGCCCCTTTCAAGTCTCGGCTGTACCACAATGTGTGCCCACTTTGACAGTGATTTAAGTTTCTGTATCTCAGTTTGCTCATCTGTAGAATGGGGCAAAGACTGGCTCCTTCACAGGGTTCTTGAAAGACCCAAGTGTGATGATGCATGTGAAAGCACTTGGTTAAGCTGTAACTCATTGCCCACATTTAAACTAATCGTCACCACCATGTGTATGTATGTATGCATGTCTGTATGTATACAGTGTATAGATATAGACTAGAGCACTAAAAAGCATAATATACTAGGAAGAAGGGATGCTGTCTTATGCTCCCACCTCTGCTCCTTATAAGCAGCTTGCCATGGGCACAAATAAGCCACTTTTTAATCTCTAAATCCCATTTCCCTAAGTAAAATTAAATGAATTTAATCTGTTTCCTTCAAGACCTAAAAATCTTTCCTAACATTTCTGTAAATGCAGGTGTTGGTCCTTGCATTTATATGCATCTAAATTAAATCTGTGCTTCCTTCTCTGTGGCTAAAGATCATAGAAAAGAGACACATTTTCTCCTTTGTGGCCAGAAGCAATCCCAGAGGGAGTGATGACAAAGTTTCAAGATCTGGGGCAATGTTGCTAAGGTAGCAGACACTACATAAAAACTTTAAAGCAATTCAGTAGAGACAGATTAGATTAAGAAGCATCACACCACTGATAACATCTCATTACTGATTCAAGGAAGGAATTTCACCTAGACTATGTTTAGCATTAGTTACAATATTATTCTGTTATGAATTTTAGTAGGTCAGAATATGTGTATTTATACACACACACACACACACACACATATATATATATATATGCCTAAGGCAAGAAATAATTCATGGCATTTCAGAGAAATGTTTATTCTAAATTCTTATTTACTTTTTTATCTCCCCTCTAATGACTTGAGCTCTCTGAGGGTCAGCACTGTGTCTCTCATCTCTATAAAAAAATTAAAGTATACATAGTGCCTCCTGAGCCTCTTTACATATATTAGCTTACTTAAGCTGCACAAGAAACATTTTGTATATGTGTAATTGGATTAGATTCAGTTGCATGTACCAAAAATCCAAAACAACAGTGGCTTAAACAAGGTAGAACTTTTTCTCTCACAGAAAAGGAATATGAAAGAGGCAATAGAGCTTGTGTGGAGACTCCACAGTAGCCTGGAACCTGGGAAACTTTGGTCTTTCTGTTTTACCATCCTAGCATGTGACTTCAAGACTTAAGATTGCCTCATGGTCCCTTGTGGCTGCTGGAGTTCCAGTCATCATATTCATATTCCGGGCTGAAAGGCAGAAGGGAGACAGGAAATGGTATATAAATCTCAATTGAGTCAGAAACTTAAAGAAACCATTTCAGAAGTCTGAAATAACACTTGGGCTAATATTTCATTGGCCAAAACTTGGTCACAGGAAGACTGGGATACACATTTTTATTTCTGGAGACAATGCCCTCTCCTAGTATATATGTATATATATTAAGGCTCAAAGTGGTTAAGTAATTGTGCACAACTCTAAGACCATAGCTAGTAATCTACTTTATCTGAAAGCCACTGTGCTTTTGACAATGTAACACTGCTATCAATGTTACCTAGCAGAGGGTTGCCATGTAATTGGCATTCAATACATGTGTTAAATGAAGTAGCAAATGGGCAACCTGCAGCAGCAACAAAGTAAAATGGCGAAGAGGATGGCATCTAGAGCAGAGCTTCTCAAATCAATCCCTTGGGCAGCTCGATAAAATTATTCTGATCAAATAAAAATGTGATGGGGTCTCAAAACCTGCATTTCTCATAAGGTAATACATACGCTGCAGGTCCATGGACCACATTTGGAGGGGCAAGGATCTAGAATGCATTGTCCAGTATAGTAGCCACTCACCACCTAGGGCTATTAAGCACTCAAAATGTGCAAGTGTAAGCTGAGATGTACTGTAAGTATAAGATGTTGTTAGGTGCCATAGAGTCATTTCTGACTCATAGCGACCCTATGTACAGCAGAACAAAACACTGCCTGATCCTGTGCCATCCTCACAACAATTGCTATGTTTGAGCCCATTGTTGCAGCCGCTGTGTCAATCTATTTCATTGAGGGTCTTCCATTTTTTTTGCTAATCCTGTACTAAGCATGATTTCCTTCTCCAGGGACTGGTCCCTCCTAATAACGTGCAAAGTACGCGAGATGAAGTCTCACCATCCTTGCTTCTAAGGAGCATTCTAGCTGTACTTCTTCAAGACAGATTTGTTTGTTCCTCTTAGTCCATGGTATATTCAGTATTCTTCACCAAAGCCATAATTCAAAGGCAAGAATTCTTCTTTGTTCTTCCTTATTCCATTGTCCAGCTTTCCCATGCACATGAGGCAATTGAAAATACCATGGCTTGGGTCAGGCACATCTTAGTTCTCAAAGTGACATCTTTGCTTTTCAACACTTTAAAGAGGTCTTTTGCAGCAGATTTGCCCAGTGCAGCAAGTCATTTGATGTCTTGACTGCTGTTTCCATGGGTGTTGATTGTGGACTCAAGTGAAATGAAATCCTGGACAACTTTGGTATTTTCTCCATTTTTCATGATGTTGCTTATTGGTCCAGTTGTGAGGATTTTTGTTTTCTTTAGGTTGAGGTGTAATCCATGCTGACGGCTGTAGTCTTTGATCTTCATCAGTAAGTGCTTCAAGTCCTCTTTGCTTTCAGCAAGCAAGGTTGTGTCATCTGCATATCACAGGTTGTTAATGAGTCGTCCTCTAATCCTGATACCGTGTTCTTCTTCATATAGTCCAGCTTCTCATATCATTTCTCATATTAAAGATTGTATAAGTATGGTGAAAGGCTATAACCCTGACATACACGTTTTCTGATTTTAAACCACTCAGTATCCCCTTGTTGTGTTTGAATGACTGCCTTTTGGTCTATGTACAGGTTCCTCATGAGCACTGTTAAGTATTCTGGAATTCCCATTCTTCACAACTTTATCCATAATTTGTTATGATCCACACAGTTGAATCCTTTGCATAGTCAATAAAACACAGGTAAATATATTTCTGGTATTCTCTGCTTTCGTCAAAGATCCATCTGATATCAACAATGATATCCCTCCTTCCGTGTCTTTTTCTGAATCTGGCTTGAATTTCTGGCAGTTCCTTGTCAATATACTGCTGCAACGATTTCGAAAGATATTCAGCAAAATTTTACTTGTATGTGATATTAATGATATTGTTTGATAATTTCTACATTCTGTTGGATCACCTTTCTTTGAAAAGGCACAAATAGGAATCTCTTCCAGTTGGTTGGCCAGCTAGCTGTCTTCCAGATTTCTTGGCATCTGTTTGTTGAAATATCTGATTGATAGTGACTTTGTGTATTCCTTCCATCTTCTTTGGATGCTTCTTGCATCATTTAATATTTTGCCCGTAGATCCTTCAAAATTGCAACTAGATGCTGGAATTTTTTCTTCAGTTCTTTCAGCTTGAGAAATACCAAGCACATTCTTCCCTTTTGGTTTTCTATCTCCAGGTCTTTGCACATGTCATTATAATACAATACTTTGTCTTCTTGAGCCGCCTTTTGATATCTTCTGTTCAACTCTTTTACTTCATCATTTCTTCCATTTACTTTAGCTACTGTATGTTCCAGAGCAAGTTTCAGAGTCTCTTCTGATATCTGTTTTGGTCTTTTCTTTCTTTCCTGTTTTTTTAATGACCCTTTGCTTTCTAAGTATAAAATACATACCGCATTTTAAAGACTAAGTATGAAAAGCGAATGTAAGATATCACATTAATATTTTTAAACAGATTTCATGTTGGAATTATAGTGTTTTGGTTATATTTAGTTAAATAATATATATTATTAAAATTGAGTTAATTTCTTTTTACTTTTAAATATGTCTACTAGAAAACCTTCCCCATGTGTCTGTCAGTTTGTCGTACTTTTGGGGCTTGCATGGTGCTGTGATGCTGGAATCTATGCCATCAGTATTTAAATACCAGCAGGTTGCCCATGATGGACAGATTTCAGCTGAGCTTCCAGACTAAGACAGACTACAAGGAAGGACCCAGCAGTCTACTACTGAAAAGAATTAACCAGTGAAGACCTTATGAATAGCAGGGGAACATTGTCTGATATAGTGCCGGAAGATGAGCCCCTCAGGTTGGAAGGCACTCAAAATATGACTAGAGAAGAGCTGTCTCCTCAGAGTAGAGTCAACTTTAATGATGTGGATGGAGTCAAGCTTTCAGGACCTTCATTTGCTGATGTGGCACAACTCCAAATGAGAAGAAACAGCTACAAACATCCATTAATAATAAGAACATGGAAAGTACAAAGTATGAATCTAGGAAAATTGGAAATCATCAGAAATGAAATGGAGTGCATAAACATCAATATCCTAGGCATTAGTGAGCTGAAATGGACTGGTATTAGACATTTTGAATTGGACAATCTATGGTCTACTATACCGGGAATGACAACTGGAAGAGGAATGGCATTGCATTCATTGTCAAAAAGAACATTTCAAGATCTATCCTGAAGTACAACTCTGTCAGTGATAGGATAATATCCATATGCCTACAAGGAAGACCAGTTAATACGATTATTATTCAAATTTACGGACCAACCACTAAGGCCAAAGATGTAGAAAATGAAGATTTTTACCAACTTCTGCAGTCTGAAGTTGATTGAACATGCAATCAGGCTGCCTTGATAATTACTGGTAATTGAAATACAAAAGTTGGAAACAAAGAAGAAGTATTGGTAGTTGGAAAATACGGTCTTGGTGGTAGAAATGATGCCAGAGATCGCATGATAGAATTTTGTAAGACCAACAACCTCATTGCAAATACCTTCTTTCAACAACATAAATGGCAAATATACACCTGGACTTCATCAGATGGAATACACAGGAATCAAGTTGACTACACCTGTAGGAAGAGATGATGGAAAAGCTCAATATCATCAGTCAGAACAAGGCCAGGGGCCAACTGCAGAACAGACCATCAGTTGCTCATATGCAAGTTCAAGTTGAAGCTGAAGAAAATTAGAGCAAGTCCACAAGAGAAAGTACGACTTTGAGTATACCCCACCTGAATTTAGAGACCACCTCAAGAATAGATTTGATGCGTTGAACACTAATGACTGAAGACCAGACTAGTTGTGGAATGACATCAAGGATATCATACATGAAGAAAGTAAAAGGTCATTAAAAAGACAGGAAAGAAAGAAAAGACCAAAATGGATGTCAGAAGAGACTCTGAAAGTTTTACTTAAATGTCGAGTAGTTAAAACCAAAGGAAGAAATGATGCAGTAAAAGAACTGAACAGAAGATTTCAAAGGACAGCTCGAGAAGACAAAGTAAAGTATTGTAATGCCACATGCGAGGACCTGGAGATAGAAAACCAAAAGAGAAGAACCCGCTCAGCATTTCTCAAACCTAAAGAACTGAAAAAAAATTCAAGCCTTGAGTTGTGATATTGAAGGATTCTACAGGGAAAATATTAAAGGACCCAGGAAGCAGCAAAGAAGATGGAAGGAATACACAAGTCACTGTGTCAAAAAGAATTGGTTGATGTTCAACTGTTTCAGGAGGTAGCATTGATCAGGAACGGATGGTACTGAAGGAAGAAGTCCAAGCTGCACTGAAGGCATTGGCAAAAAGCAAGGCTCCAGGAATTGATGGAATGTCAATTCAGATATTTCAATGAACAAATGGACGCAACACTGGAAGCACTCACTCATCTATGCCAAGAAATTTGGAAGACAGCTAGCTGGCCAACCGATTGGAAGAGATCCATTTTTGTGCCCGTTTCAAAGAAAGGTGATCCAACAGGATGTGGAAATTATCAAACAATATCACTAGTATCACATGCCAGTAAAATTTTGCTGAAGATCATTCAAAAGCAGCTGCAGCAGTATATCAACAGGGAACTGCCAGAAATTCAAGCCGGATTCAGAAGAGGATGTGGAATCAGGGATATCATTGCTGATGTCAGATGGATCCTGGCTGAAAGCACAGAATACCAGAAGGATGTTTACTTGTGTTTTATTGACTATGCAAAGGCATTTGACTATGTGGATTGTAACAAATTATGGATAATATTGTGAAAAATGGGAATTCCAGAACACTTAATTGTGCTCATGTGGAACCTGTATGGATCAAGAGGCAGTCATTCGAACAAGGGGATACTTTGTGGATTAAAGTCATGAAAGATGTGCATCAGCGTTGTATCCTTTCACCATACCTATTCAGTCTGTATGCTGAGGAAAGAATCCAAGATGCTAGACTATATGAAGACGAATGCAGCATCAGGATTGATAGAAGAGTCATTAACAACCTGTGTTATGCAAATGATACACCCTTGCTTGTTGAAAGTGAAGAGGACTTGAAGCACTTACTGATGAAGATCAAAGACTACAGCCTTCAGCATGGACTACACCTCAACAAAAAGAAAACAAAAATCCTCACAACTAGACCAATAAGCAACATGAAAAATGGAGAAAAGATTGAAGTTGTCGAGGATTTCATTTTACTTGTATCCACAATCAACACCCACGGAAGCAGCAGTCAAGAAATCAAAAGACACATTGCATTGGACAAATCTGCTGCAAATGACCTCTTTAAAATGTTGAAAAGCAAAGACATCACCTTGAAGACCAAAGTGTGCCTGACCCCAGCCATGGTGTTTTCAATCGCCTCATATGCATGGGAATGCTGGATGATGAATAAGGAAGACCAAAGAATTGACGCCTTTGAATTGTGGCATTGGAGAAGAATATTGAGTATATCAGAGACTCCCAAAAGAATGAACAAATCTATCTTGGAAGAAGTAGAAAGAGAATGCTTCTTAGAAGCAAAGATGGTGAGATTATGTCTCACATACTTTGGACATGCTATCAGGAGGGACTAATCCATGAGAAGGACATCATGCTTGGTCAAGTAGAGGGTCAGCAAGAAAGAGGAAGACCCTCAATGAGATGGACTGACACAATGGCTGCAACAGTGGGCTCAAGCATATCAATGATTGTGAGGACGGCACCACAGGACCGGGCAGTGTTTTGTTCTGTTGTACATAGGGTGGCTATAAATAGGAACTGACTTGACAGCACCTAACAACAGCAACAACTAGAAACATGTAAAACTACACGTTGCATTTCTAATGGAGCTTGTATAGATTGAGTGATGCTACCAAGTATAAATTCTAAATCCTCACTTCCTAGCAGGAAGACTGCAAGTAAGTTATTTAACTTCGCTAAGTTCAGTTTTCTCTTGTAAAATGGTAGTAATTATAGTATTTACTTCATAGGGTTGTTGTGATGGTTAAATAAGTCAATCAAATAAAACCTTTAACATTTAGTAACTCTTTGAAGCTGAGCTATAACAATGGGGTTTCAAGAAGGACCAGTAAACAAACAAACAAAAAAATAAATTAATGCGTTGTATTTTCAAAATACACCAAACTTAGTATTTAGACACTTTAATAATTTGGTGGTAATTACTTTTAAAGGGTCATAAATATAAATAAACTTTACCCACTGCTGTAGAGTCGATTCTGACTCACAGCGACCCTACAGGACAGGGTAGAACTGCCCCACTGGGTTTCCAAGGCTGTAAATCTTTACGAAAGCAGATTGCCACATCTTTCTCCCATGGAGTGACTAGCAGGTTCAAACTGCAGACCTTTCAGTTAGCAGTCCAGTGCTTTAACCACTGCGCAGTCAAAGAAATGAAACTCGTCTTTGATTCTATTCTGACTCATAACAACCCAGTAGGGCTCATTAAATAAACTTTACTAGGCTCATTTTCAGGAAGCAGTGGTGGGTAGGCTCATCTTCCTTATTTTCTACATTCAATGAAATTGATGAGGTTTCCAGTGAACCCAAAGGTGGTGTTGTTGTTAGTTGCCACTGAGTTAGTTCCAATTCATGGTAACCTTATACATAACAGAACAAAACATTTCCTAGTCCTGAAGTACCACCGTGATCATTGGTGGGTTTGAGAGCATTGTTGCTGCTATTGTGTCAGTCCACCTCATGGAGGGTTTCCCTTATTTTTGCTAGTCCTCCTGTTTGCCAGATATGATGTCCTTTTCTGGTGATTGGTCTTTCCTGAAAATGTGTCCAAAGTAAGGGAGTTGAATTCTAAGGAACATTCTGGTTATATTTCTGTTAAGACTGATTTAGCAAGTTGTGTTAAATTGTCAGTGATGGACATAACTTACATCACCTAAATTTCCACACTAATTATCAGCTGAGTCATGTCACCTTTGCTTGCACAGAACTACATTTTACTATTTACTATCTATTTATAAACAAAACACTAATCTCTTCCAAGTCCCATGTTTTCACCAATGTATATCTTCCCCAAAACACACAGGTTCTAAGTGAATTCACCAGAAGTCAATTTGCTGAGTGGGCAATTTGCCTAAAGCCAATTAGTTGAAAGGCCAATTCTCCAAATGACTGATTGATCAAATTTACTTATACCTTTCAGCTTCCTAATTGTGGCTTCAGGATTTTGATTTTGTCCTCATTACAGTATTTTAAAGAATATTCATTTTGTGTCCATCATAATTCCCATTGCTCCAGCTAATGTCTACAGGGTAAAGAGAGGGAGCACACAGGAAAGAGAAAGCAGGAACAGCAGAATTGGAAAAAGGGGAGGCTGTGGTGTAAAGGGCAGAGATCCCGTGGAGTATAAGAAGGATGTAATTATAAGACTACATTCTCAAGTATGGAGCATTCTTATAAATATATTTGTCAAGAATATATTCCTAATCACACAAGTTGACAGTTGTAATAGTTTCTGATATTCAAGAACTATTTAGGAATGTATTCTTCATGAATGTATTTGTTTAAAATAATATATTCATTGACTGTATGCAGAATTCCTATCAGTATCCCCTCATGCATAATAACATACTTATAGGCATTTTCATGTTCAATAATTATCCATTTGAAATATTTTCCTTATGTTCCAAGTCTCCTGTGTCTCTGGAACACAGGAATCAGGGACAGAAACATAGCGAATATATCTTAGCATGCTGTTATGAAGGCAAAAACGAAAAGTGACCCAGTAAAGAATAGTTGCAAAACTAAAAGTTTGAAGAATTGGGCACTGAACACATTTGCATTTGTCAGAATGATCATTCAGTTAATTGGCTTCTCAGAGTTGGCCTGGTTCTGGATGTGCCAAAATATATTACAGTGGACGAGTTAGGAGGGAAACTAAAAAAACTGGAAACAATATTGCATATTCCCCTTTCTACTTTCATAAGAAGTTTTAGACAAATAATTATCAGGTATATACTTTCTTTTCCCTTTAAGTTCTCAGGCTATTGTATGAGATTTGAAGCATTGTGAGTACTTGAAATAGTTCACACTCTGCCACCATCCTGAGCCCTGCCTATCTCCATACCCACCCATCACTTATCAACAATGTTACTGTTTCCTGCTTAACTGGATGTGATTTGAGAACCTTCTTAACACAGTCCCCCATGAAGTTGTTGCATTGTGTTTGGCTTGTGAGTAATAGGAAATCTAATCGCTACCGTGAGTCTCCCAACTGTATTAGCACATAAATGCCAATGGAAGGCTTCTTCCTAAAAAATGGAGCAGAAAAGAGAGAGACAACCACCTTAATGAGTGTCTTAGTTATTTAATGCTGCTATAACAGAAATACCACAAGTGAATGGCTTTAACAAAGAGAGATTTATTCTATTACAGTTTAGGAGGCTAGAAGTCCAAATTCAGGGTGCCAGCTCTAGGAGAAAGCTTTCTCTCTCCCTTGGCTCTGGAGGAATGTCCTTGTCATCAATCTTCCCCTGGTCTAGGGGCTTCTCAGCACAGGGACCCCGGGTCCAAAATTCGCCCTCGCTACCAGCTCTTCTTTCTTGATGGCATAGGTCCTCCTGCCTCTCTGTTCCCTTCTCTCTTTTATATCTCAAAAGAGACCAATTTAAGACTCAACCTAATCTTGTAGATTGAGTTCTGCCTCATTAACATAACTGTCTCTAATTTTGCCTCATTAACATCATAGAAGCAGCATTTACAACACATAGGAAAAATCACAGCAGATGACAAAATGGTGGACATCACACAATACTGGAAATCATGGCCTAGCCAAGTTGACACACATTTTTGGGAGACACAGTTCAGTCCATGACCATGAGAAATTCTAATTCAAAGACCAGCAAGACATGCCTAGACCCAGACTGAAGGACTTAACATAACTGAAGAATATGTCAGTGAGAAGGAGAGCTGAGCCATCTGGAAGGGAATCCTGACAATGCTTACCTCAGATCAAGGATGCCCCTTCTCCAGGTCTCTACCTGTCTGGTCCTGGATGCACATAATATTCATCTGATGGAGATGAAATTAGATTGTCATAACCTGACCTCATTTAAAATTTGCATACTAGATCTCATTGCCTCTGCTCTGCTTCTATGTTTATGCAAGTTTCTAACTATATAATTTGGATTATATATGTTACAAGTCACAAGTATCTGAGCTGGGTAGCAAATACATTTCTTCCTTTAAATTCTGCTTTATAGTCATTCTCTGGATGATCATAACTACCATCTTTGCTTCATCTTATTTGCTGTGTGTGCGTGTGTGTAGACATGAGGTTATCTGGTCATTGCAACTCATAATGAGGCAGGTATTTGGATCCTCATTTATAAAAGAAAGAACTGAATTTCAAATATGTAAGGAATATACTCAGCTGAATTAAAACCTTAGATAAACCTGTTTGATTCCAAAGCCTATGGGGTTCAACCCTTGCATGCTAAAGGCTTCTGACCCTAAGAATCCATCCTGAGAGATCGAGCTACTCTTGGGAGTTAACAGAACCAGTTATGTGAGCTAGATTCTGAATTGTGAAAAATCCAGCCCTTGTCAAGCAGTTTCAGGCATAATGGCACAATAATGTCATAACTGCATTAACTTCACACATCTCTCTGATTTTCTTTGGAATAAGCTATCATTTGAAAGCCAAATTAACATATCATAATGATATAATAACGCATTGCTGTTGAGTTGATTCTGATTCATGGCAACACCATGTGTTTCAGAGCAGAACTGCTCCACTGGGTTTTCAAGGCTGTGAACTTTCAGAAGCAGATCACAAGGCCCATCTTCCAAGGCACCTCTGCGTGGGTTCGAACCACCAAACTTTCAGTTAGTGGTCAAGTGCCATTTGCGCCAACTGGGCTAAGAATGGCATATAAGTGCTTATTATTTTTCTAAAATATATATACTTAGACTATTATAGAAGAAAAAAACAAACTAGCGTTATTTTTGTTCACGGAATACTTACTAACTTCTCACAAAGTGGGGGGCACTCTATGTAACCCATGAGATGTGTTAATGAAATGACTGAGTCTCTGGAGAAAAGGTGTTTGGTCAGGACCAGCTTTTGGCTGAGGACAAGAGATTATGTCCCTCCCCACTTTGCTCCCGCATCCCCAAACAATTAAAAGGCCGACAAATAACTGGTCAGCACAGGAGTGTAGGCAGTAATCCAAATCAGAAACTCTAGACCTGGCAGAATTAAACATTAAGATAAAGAATCTTGTTGCTATTGAGTTGATTCTGACTCACAGTGACCCTATATAGGACAGAGTAGAACTGCCCCATAAGGTTTCCAGGGCTGTAATCTTTATGGAAGCTGACTGCCACATCTTTCTCCCACAGAGTGGCTGGTGGGTTTGAACTGCCGACCCTTTGGTTAGCGGGTGAGTGCTTAGCCATTGCAGCACCAGGGTGCCTATCAAGATAAAAACCGAAAGAAAAAACAAGTGAAACAAAACAAAACAAACCAAGTAAGGAGAACTAGGGTGAGAGCAGAAATAGCCCTAGGAATAACACAGTGGGACAATCTTAAAAACTCTCCGTCACAAAAGCTCCCTTCTTTTCCTTAGTAGACCTTCCCCTCTCACAGTCTGTGAAAACACTGAGCCAATACTCGGGCTCCTTGGGTGGAAACAATTTAGAAGGCAGTGAGCACAGTTGAAGGGTTCACCTCTTTCTCAGTGAAGTGGGAGTAGAAAGTTTTACAATGGGAACCTCGATAGGTACTTACAATAATTCTCAGAATACTGAATTTATTAGAACATCCTGTTCCTTTGGTAAAATAGATCTTTCCTGACATAAATATTCCTGACCTTGGGAAAGTATTTACAATTGTTATGTACAAAAGGATGTGTTTTTTTGTTTGCATCTGCGAAACGAGCAATGAACGATGCTAGGAAGTTGTGGGAACAAGATTTGTGGGAGTGTTTCCAATATTTTAAAAGGCTCAAGTTGACATGAGAGAATAACATGAGGATTTACCTTAACACCACTTAAGTCTTAACAAAAGAAGAATGACAATTAATATAGGGAAAAAGGATTTTCTTTCAGAACACAGGAAACTGAGCCAGAGAAAAATCCAGCTCTCAGCTTCCAGGTTCCAGTTTTGGTATGAATGAGGTCATTAGGAAGTGAGGGCATGTGAATGCAAACTTTAATTTGAAATAAAAGTACAGATAGAATGGGAGAATGCCGTTCCATATAATTCAACCTAAAATCCCACTGGTTCTTAAAGGCTCCAAAAAATACGTAAATAAAAATAAATAATCAAAATACCTAAACAAATAAAAATTTAAGACTCAGTTTCTAAACACATGTTGTTGTTAGGTGCCATTGAGTCTATTCCAACTTATAGTGGCCCTGTGTACATCACAACGAAACACACCTGGTCCTGCACCGTTCTCACAATCATTGCTGTTGGAGCCCATTGTTGAAGCCACTGTGTCAGTCCATCTCGTTGAGGGTCTTCCTCTCTTTTGCTGACCCTCTGCTTTACTAAGCCTGATGTCCTGCTCCAGGGACTGGTCCCTCCTGGTCACATGTCCAAAGTACGTGAGATGAAATCTTGCCATCCTTGTTTCTAAGGAGCACTCTGGCTGTACTTCTTTAAGACAGATTTATTTGTTCTTCTGTCAGTCCATGGTATATTCAACATTCTTCGTCAACTCCATGATTCAAAGACATCATTTCTTCTTTAGTCTTCCTTATTCATTGTTCAGCTTTGCATGCATGTGAGGTGATTGAAAATACCTTGGCTTGGGTTAGGCGCACCTTAGTCCTCAAGGTGAAATCTTTGCTTTTTAACACTTTAAAGAGGTCTTTTGCAGAAGATTTGCCCAATGCAGTGCATCATTTGATTTCTTGACTGCTGCTTCCATGGTTGTTGATTGTGGATCCAAGTAAAATAAAATCTTTGACAAAGTCAATCTTTTCTCTGTTTATCATGACATTGCTTATTGGTTCAGTTGTGAGGACTTTTGTTTTCTTTTTGTTGAGGTGTAATCCATACTGAAAGCTGTGGTCTCTGATCTTCATCAGTAAGTGCTTCAAGTCCTCTTCCCTTTCAGCAAGCAAGGTTGTGTCATCTGCATGTCGCAGGTTGTTAATGAGCCTTCCTCCAATCCTGATGCCCCGTTGTTCTTTGTAGAGTCCATCTTTTCGGATTATTTGGTCTACATACAGATTGAATAAATTTGGTGAAAGGATACAGCCTTGATGCACATCTTTCCTGATTTTAAACCATGCATTACTCCCTTGTTCTGTTCAAATGTCTGCCTCTCGGTCTATGAACAGGTTCCTCATGAGCACAATTAAGTGTTCTGAAATTCCCATTCTTTGCTATGTTATCCATAATTTGTAATGATCCACACAGTTGGATGCCTTTTGCACAGTCATTAAAACATCTTTCTGGTATTCTCTGCTTTCAGCCAAGATCCATCTGATAATCAGCAATGATATTCCTCATTCCACATCCTCTTCTAAATCTGACTTGAATTTCTGGCATTTCCCTGTCCATGTACTGCTGCAATCATTTTGAATAATTTTTAGTAGAATTTTACTTGTCTGTGATGTTAATGATATTGTTCAATAATTTATGCATTTTGTTGGATCACCTTTTTTTGGAATGGGTACAAATATGGATCTATTCCAGTGAGTTGGCCAGGTACCTATCTTCCAAATTTCTTAGCACAGACTGGTGAGCACTTCTAGCATTGCATCCATTTGTTGAAACATCTCAATTTGTATTTTCTCAATTCCTGGAGCCTTGTTTTTCACCAATGCTTTCATAACCCCTTCCTAAAAAATAATTCTTACCTGGTGCCATTGAAAGACAGTTATGTCAATGAAAAAATGGCATTTGCTTTATGATGATTCTGTATTACAGTTAAATTTCATGAAATCCACTATTTCTGTATTAAGCCAATTGTGTCATTTATGCACAATTATCATGTCCTTTTTAGTAAATATCAATAAGTTCTAGTTGTTGGTAGTACATGAGGGCTATTCACCTCTTTCCCTGCTATCATAAACAGGTTGCAATGAATACAAGTCTAATACCAAACTCTGTCACACATAAATTTCTTAACAAACAGATATAATAACAGTTTATAATCTAGAGAGGAAAGCTGAGAAGTGCCAGCTGTCTGTTCTTCTGTGTGCTCTCTGATAGCCCAGCAGAGGAATGAGTCACTCAGGACAGGTTCAACAGTCTTTTACTTGCCAGATTCAGTCAACCTTCCCGTAGGAGTCATGCAACAAGGAATCCTCGCAATCTATGGCTATGCATGAACCATTTTAGAACCTAAACCTATGGTACCCCTCTGAAGCATGGAGTTTAGTTCTATTCGATTCTGATATACTATTCATTTAAGGAAGTGCCTGGGTGGTGCAAATGATTAACATGCTCAGCTACTAACCAAAAGGTTGGAGGTTCAAATCTACCTTCAAGTTTCTTGGAAGAAAGGTCTGCCAATGTACTTCTGAAAGGTCACAGCCATTGAAAACCTTATGGAGTACAGCTCTACTCTGACACATGTGGGGTTGCCATGAGTAGGAATCGAGTTGACAGCAACTAATTAACTGGTAATTCATTTAATAAATGCTTATAAAGTGCCACATATAAGGTATAGAATAAAGCTAACTAATACAAATGCATACATACCATACCGTCTCTACCGAGATATTCTAAAGTAAACTACAAACAGCACTGGAAACAACCCAACTTCCCATCAAGAAGAGAATGGATAAACAATGTGGTATATCACTATAATGGAATCCCACTCAGGAATGAAAAGAAACAGGCTACTGATACATGCAATAGTGTGGATGAATCTCAAAAACATTATGTTGATCAAAAAAGGCAGACACAAAAGAGTACATACTGTTTGATTTCATTTATATGGAAGTTCAAGAATTGGCAAAACTAGTGTTTGTGGATAAAAATCAAAATAGCGGTAAAGTCTAGAGGAGAGGGGCGTAGGCTGGGAAGAGGTACAAGAAGACTTTCTAGGGTAATGGCAATGCTCCATATCGTGACTGGAGTTTTGTTTACATGGGTGTATATATAAGCAAATCCATTGCCATCAAACTGATTCCAACTCAGGGTGACCCCACATGTTTCAGAGTAGAACTGCACTCCATAGGGTTTTCTTGGCTGTGATCTTGTAGAAATAGATCAGCAAGTCTTTCTTCTGCAGCACCACTGGGTGGAGTCAAACCGCCAATCTTTTAGTTAATAGCCGAGAACAAACCATTTGTGATTTTATGTGTGTATATATATATATAAACACATACACACACACATATGTATGTATGTGTCAAATAATCAAACCGAACACTTGTATGTAACTCCATATATTTCAATAAAAAGTTACAAACAATCTAGGACATATTTACTCCCTAAAGTAAAGCATCTGGATAACTTTTATGCTGTTACTAGCAAAGAACGTGTTAATTTGGTCTGTTGAAAGTGATACCAATAATTCCTCACCCTTAATAAGCAGTTCCAATGTGCTAGGCCCTGTGCTAATTGCCTTATGTGACGCACGTCACTGAATTTTCTCAACAGCTTTATAAAGTTGGAATTATCATTATCTGCATTTTACCACTGATGAGCTTGATGCCAGGGAGGGTGGGTGTTTTTCGCATGTCACGGCCTGATAAGCAGCAGTGGCGGCTTCAGGCCCAGGTGTCTTTGTTCTAGTCCAGGGTTTTCCTTCATAAGCAGTAGGCCCAGGTGGTTTCCTGGTACTCATCATTCGAGCTCTGCGTGACTCTGTTGCTGAAAGCAAGAGCAGAACACTGTTAGAAAGGGCCAGCTCATTAAAAAATAAACCAAGAGATGAAGTGAAGGGCAAAGATCGAAAAGAATGATATCGATTACCTATGACAGACCCTTATAAATGCATTGTCTCCCATGCAGTCCCTGGAGAATTTAGTCACTATCAAACCCAAACTAGGATTATGAAACAAATTCTGTTTGTTTGTTATTGTGTTGTTTTCCCTGCATTAAATAAGTAATTTCTCCTACCAGCTTGGGATTGCTACAGAATTTTTATTTAGAAGGAATTGTTATTGTGAAGGAAGTCAATTTTGATAGGAGATGTGTTTCCAGTTTTGAGGTTATAGATCCTTTTTAACATGTTCAGCTAATGGCGTCACCATTATTTTACCCTGCTCAGTTGTAATTCCGATTCTGCTCTGTCCCAAAATGGTTCATCAAAAAAATGTTTGACTAAAATATTTAGTCAGTATTACAACTCAGCTTATAAAAATAAAGTCAAGGCAGGTTCACTTCTTCTTCCCCCATAGGGGGGCATTTTTTTTTAAGAGTAGAGCACAAGGCAATTTCCAAATACAGGTATGATTTCATCATTCCTGAGTTGTATCTCACTTCATGTTTACTAAACTAGCTTCACTCTGAATGAGTTACCATGTAGCTGAACAGACAAGCAAGCACACTGCTTAGACCCATCCTGGCGTGTCTAATGCTGCGTCCGCTGTGAGCAATCTTTAGATTAAAACTTGCTTTTAAACTTCTCCAAGGGCAAGATCGTAACCAGGATGTTACAGTGGGAGCGTACATTTGTAATGGTTTCAAAGAGATGCTTTCAAATAGTTTGAATTTTATTGTTAGACTCTAGGGATGATTGGCTTTCTCAGTCTTTTTTTGCCTTGTCTTCCACTTTCCCCTTCTTGTACTCACAAATCAAGTGCACATACACACACACCTGCACATATCTGCATTCTGTGCTGAATGGTATATCCATAGGGACAATTGAACTGTATTAGAAACTTTGGCTGTCCCCCTCCATGTGTGTTGTGTTAAGCTGACAATTTATGCCTGCAGGTGGCTGCCTGCAAATGAAATTAGGCACTGACCCCATTGGGAGGACTCCAGTGCACCTAATTAGCCGGTCCAAGACTGTATTAATACTAGTAATTTTCCACCTGCAAGAAAAAAGGACAGCTTATGCCAGAAAAAGTGACATATATGGCCAGGTGTATGGGCCATGGTAGCCAATGCGGTTTCATAAAGAGGAGACTTAAAGCATGAGTCCGTTATGTCTAGATGGAGGTAGATCATCCTGGCTCATTAGAAAAGATTTTTCTCAAAGAGAAAACCCATTTCCTGCTTGAGACTTTTGAAGAATGTGGTGCTTGATCCTTCCAAGGTGAGGTTTTGCCATTTAGTGGAAGGAACACAGGCTTTGGAGTAATACTGGCCAGCATTCCTGAAGAGGTTAGCTTAGTGATAAATAGCAGAGTCAGGATTTGACCCGACTGCTTGATGCTACTCTCATGCTTTCTCTTAATTTACACAGGATCCAGGATACAAAAGGAAAGGATTGAGTACCATGTCATAGGAACTTAATAACTGAGGCTGTGGCCAGTCTCAGTCTGAAACAATTAACCTTCTAGAAAACACAGGCTTAGAAAGGAAATAGCGTTTTAGACACTCTTCCTGGGATTGTGATGTCCCCTGAGATGTCATTCTCAGTCACAACATGAAGGGTGTTCATTATGGCTTGTGGGTTGCGAAAGCTGTGTGTTGCTGTTAGTTAGAGAATAAAACTTGAAATAGAAATTGTTGGAATATTAATCTCAAGTGATTTCCAGTATGAATCAGAAGGAAAAAGCAGGAGGCTTTGAGAGAAAGAGGTGGGGGCATGAATTAAGTGTTCATGGCATAGCAGCAACCTGGGAGAAGGCATCCCTGGTGGTAATGAAGAGTAAGGAGGAGATGAGAGAGGCGCACTGATTCACTCTAGTCCACAGCCACACCCAGGAAACACGCCTGCCCTGGGTGACACGGCAACTTGAGCCAAAGCAAATTTCAGATCTACCTGCTCTAGAGATAATTGGCCATTGAATGCTCCATTGAGGCAGTATCGTAGCATATTGAGAGTCCAGTCTCCTGATTTAGACTGTCTGGATTTGAATCCTAATCCCGTCACCTCCTAGCTTTGTCTTTGGGCAAGTTACCTGATCCTTGGAAGTCTCAAATGGACGTAATAACGGTATCTCTCTCACAGAGTGGTTGTGAAGGTTAAGTGGGAAAATCCATGCTAAGTACTTGGGGGATGGGAGATGCTTAATGTTCATGAGCTCTCCCTATTAGAGTTTAGACATCCCTTCTATCCTGTGCTCTACTCTCTACCTTGGCAGATGGAAAAAGATCCCTAAGTCGTCCAGAATATTCCAAAACAAGAAAAAGATGATGAAGAAATATTCATAAAAAAGGGAAACAAGGGCATTCATCCAGTCAGTGTGGATGTGGTTCCTTTAAACTTGTTTACCTATCTCTTATCTCTTTTCTACTTATCCTCCCAGGCTCAACTCAGCTCAAGCTGACCTTGATAAAGCTTCCTCCAGTCCCACAGATGGGAGAATTAATCCCTCCTTCCTCCAAGTTCCCAAAATGCATTGTGTTTCCTCTACTTGCAGCCATTAGTTCTTTCTGCTGGGTACTGTGGTTAACTGCAGGACTCTGTCACCAGCTAAATTAGGAAATTCTTCAGGACTCATTTCTGATTTCTAAATAGAGATTTGTTTTGCACATAGTGAATAATTATATAAATGCCTATTTAATTAACACTGAAGTCAGGAAATATTTTCATGGGCAGTGAGTTACTGAACATGCCCACACGCATGCATGAACACCACACACACACACACACACACACACACACACACACACACACACACACACGTGATTACAAACACACAATTGGCTGTGGTTCATTAACCTTCTCAGAAGTGAAAATGTACAAATAGCCTCACTTTACAGTGCATTAATGGGGAACAACACATTACTCCATATTAGTGAACCCAGAACTAGCCTCACCCTATCTCCATTGTGTATCCTGAATGAACCTTACAGAAAAGACCAAGGAAGGAAAAGGGGCCAACAGTAATGCGCACAGAATTGTAATATCTAAAGGAAATCCCAGTAGCTGTTTGATGCTCTCTGGTATGAATGGAAGGGAAGATGAGAATCTACCTTACATATATGGCAGGAATGCAGAATTGATGATAAATTTCCTTGCAATTGCAAATATGTATTTTTTAAAGTTTTTTTTTTTTTTTTTTTTTCCTCACAAAGGGCATTGTCATAAGCCACTGGAACTGAGCCTAGGACCCCCTCACCCAAACAACTTCTGTGCAGAGATCAGTTAGAAATTAAATCGTATACAGTTGCTCATTAAAGTTTATCATCAAAACCCTGAGGTCCTCAACCAATCTCTACAAATTCCCAGGCTATTCTTCTATCTGTGCAGGCACTTTTCCTCATATCATTGGCTCTAGAGGATCAAGGAAGCTGTCCAAACAGGAAATTTAGGTCAGGTTCTTGGAACATTTTTTTCAAATGATTTCTCACTGTATATATGTCTTTCTCATTCTCTCTGTGTCTCCCACATGTACACACATACACAGCATATTTTGAGTACACAGAGTGATCCAGAATGTACCACCAATCACCACCAAAACAACAGTCCTTTCTCTAGTGAAAGAGGAATTTAGATTATTATTTTTAAGTCAGTGTTTGGGTCCAGAACAGCTTTTCTTTTTAGTGTCAGAAGTACAATAATCAATTCCTTTAAAAGACAAAAAATGTGTTTTTCCCAAATGCATTGCACAGAAAAGATAAGGCAGCTTCTCCCCAGGGAGATGGGAAGAACAAACAGTCTTGTCACCACAGGAAGGCTGCTACAGAGGTGGACACATCCCCCCTGCCACCCTGATTAGAGAAAGCCAGGAAGTAAGGCCTGTTTACTTGGGAACTACCATGAGAACTGTACCACAGCCCAACTCCGAGAGGGGAAGGGAAGGAACAGCCAAATCTGGGACTGGCTGGGACTCCCTCCATGGCACATTCTCCCATCCTGCATAGCGTGATCTGTTTCTGAATCAGTGAGTACAACGCAGAGGAATACCATGGCTTCTTCAAGGACAGAACTGGAAGGTGGAGAAAGGGTAAAACTATTAATTCAGACTGCCTGGAGGGAAGAATGAGTTAGCATAGGTAGCCTGTGTGGTGGATTGGTTCTGGGTCAGTTTAGCAGAGCTGGAACTTTGTTTCCCAGGATGCCTTGCCCTGCATAATTCTGGTAGCATGGGCCACAAGAAACCTCTATTGTGGGATTTGGAATGAAGTGAAGCATCAGCCATATTCTATCAGAGCTTCTTAGGTCAGTGCACACACAAGAATGGCATCAGGCACCAATGTAGCTTGTACAAGTGTTGCTGCTCTACTGGTTCCCGTTGTTGACTGGAAGGAGCCAGGCACGCAGCTCCTTCAGCTCCAGCCACATCTCCTTCAGCTTTTCCAGCTCCTCAGCCAGGACCAAATTTAGCTTTGTTGTGAAGCTTCGGTTTCTCCTGCAGGCCACTTGCATCATTCAAGTTGGAGGCTTCGAGGCAATCATGTGGGTCTCACTTTGACCTTGTGAGTTCCAGCTTGTCCTCCTGGTGCACCTTTCCTTCTTGACTGCCTGCCCTGCCGACTTCAGGCTCCAGCCCTAACTGACAACCACACATAATTTGCCTGACTAGCACTCATAATTGTAAAAGATCAAATCTCTGTAATAAAGACTTCAATCTGTATTACTCCTAATGGGTCTGTTTCGCTGGTCAGATCTTTTATGATCTGAATTCCACAGGATAAGCCACCGATGTTCTTGGTGCTTGGGTGACCTGGTTATTAACCAGATGATTTGATATAGGCAAGATGGAGCTCTTGAGATTTCCCATCAAATTAAGTCATGAAAATATAGTTCTGTAGTTGAAGAATGGGACAGGAGCATATATGTATATATGCATATAAACCAAGATGGGGTAGAACTGCCCCGTAGGGTTTCCAAGGAGCGGCTAGTGGATTGGAACTGCCAACCTTTTGGTTAGCAGCCAAATGCTTAACCACTGTGCCACCAGGGCCCCGTACAGACAAACAGTATGTTACCTAGAGACATCTCCAAGGGACTCATTTTTGTAAACAAATATGAACTGGTAGACAGCCAAAGGAATACCGAGATATGAATCTGTAATCCAAGCTGGTTTGGAGACAGTAACATTGCTCTCCCTAACTTTGAAAAATAAAAACGATTGGTGATAGCATTTTATATTATATAATACTCCATCTCATTTCCAAAACTCTGAAGCAACTTGAAAAATAGGTACACTCAAACAAAATAAGTAGATGTGAAATTGGGGCAAAGGAAAGTTATGCCTAGGGAAAAAGAAAAAAAAAAAAGGAAACAGAACAGGCATGAGGGAAGTTCAGAAAAACGTACAAATTCAAAACAATGAATGCAGTTAACTCCGGTGCAGTCAAGTATAATAAGCATCAGCAGCGTGGTGTGGTGATCTAAAAAGCTAATGTAGTATTAGATCAAAATGTAGCATCTCACATGTGGAGACTGATAATGAAGTTTTACTTTGCACTAATCAGGTCTCACTCAAAATATTGTATTTAGTTTATGGCTGCAGGACCTGATAGATTTAGACAATCAGGCACACATTCAGTCAATATTGACCAAAAATAGTGAAAAGACTGAAAATCTTATCTTGGGAGGAATTTTTGAAGGAACTGAGAATTTTTAGCCTGAAACAATGAAGACTTTATGAGAAAGGATATCTGTTTTCAACACTCAAGTATTCTTAGTATTGAAAAGGGGCAAATTTGAAATGTATGTGCCGAGAGATAAAGGGTTAAAGATGGGAGAAATAAATGTAAGCTGAACATCATGTAATATTCATATCTATATCAATGTTAACATGAAATAAAATGCTTTTGATGGTCTTAAGCAAAAGTCTTCAAACAAGTACTGTTTGCTGGGGTTGTTAGAGAGAAGAGCCAGACACTGGATGTGAGATTGGAAAAGATGATGTCAATGGCCATTTCCAGTCTTGATCCATATCGTAAACACCATCCCATGACTGGGAGTACATGCTTTTTCCAAAAATCGCCAGCCAAGTCATTGCAGTCTGAAACAGGACAGAGCCCAAAATTCAAGTACAGCGCTCTATTCATCTTCCAGGGGAACAGATGAGGCGGAACTGACAAGAGAAACGTAGCCATACAGGAGATCCTGCTATTACCCTGTGGCATCCTCCTAGTTCCCCCTGACTCGTTCTCCTATCTTTTATAATCATTCCAATGTATGTTCCCCCCACACCAAGACTATAAGCTAGAGGTTGGATGAGCCAGTTCCAACCCATAGATTAGTATGTTTGACCTTACATGGAATGTAACATTTTAAAATCAATTTCTAACATTTAAAAATAAGGAAAATTCCAGATTGACGACTGCTTTTGAAAAATAGAAATATCTGAGAATACTGAGCCCCCATTCCTGCATGGCAATAATATCACCAGACTTGTTATATTGTCTGCCCTCTTCAGATGTAACTTGGGTCTCCCATTTGCCACCACTCCTTAGTGTCTCATACATTTGCATTAGCTATCTGGCCCCTGTTGAATTTGGATTCCTGCTGTGCATTTTCAGCACCAACTAGTAGAACTTTCTTCTTGTTTTGGATTGGGACATTTTTAATAAAGGTATATATATGTTCTTCAGAGTATCTTAGCTGAGTTCCTGAGAGAAGAGAGCCTAAGACGAGTATTAAGTACTGATATCTTATCTGGGAGGCATGAACCTAGGACAAAGAGAGTATGGAAAGAGGAAAGTGAGATAGGAAATTGTAGGAAGCAATTGCAAGGTGACCTTGTTAGGCATAGCGCACCACTCAGCAGGTGCAAGCACTCAGCCACTCAGCCAGGCAGGATGTCTTAGAACAGTTGGTACAAAAAACTATGACCCTGGAAGGGAGAGAAAGAGAACTGGCTCTCTCCCACCTCCTGTTCCCTGTTGGTCCAAGTTCGCCCCGTTGCACTTCTGGGTTGTATAATCTGATCTCTTTAATGGCCTATTATGATGCCATATTCCGTGTCCTCAAGAGCAATTTTTACCCTAGTCTAGAAGTGGCAGAAGGATCCCGAAATTCCAGGTGTGTGACTAGTGGGGCTATCTCTTCAGTAGAAGCCAAAGACTGCGCAAATGTACATGCTTAGCCCCTAGTGGTAGAACTTACTGTGAACAGGTATGACTGAGGTCAGTCAGCCTTGAAGTAAAGCAAGTGATTGAGAGTCGGTGGTGATGTTAAAGAATCTAAGGCAGCAGTTAGCCAACTATGACCTACAGGGTAAATCTGGACTGCCTCCTGTGTTTGTACAGCCCATGAGCTAAGAATGGCTTCACATTTTTAAATGGTTGGAAAAAATCAAAAGAAGAATCATATTTCATGACATAAAAATATATGAAATTCCAGTATCAGTGTTCATGAATAGTTTTATTGGAACACCGCCACACTAATTCATTTGTGCTATGCTTGCTCTCAGACTACAACAGTAGAGTTTAGTAGTTGCAACGGACACTGTATGGCCTGCAAAGCCTAAAATATTAACTCTCAGACCCTTTACCGAAATGTTTACTGATCTCTGGTCTGAGGAAGCCCATTAGGTGTCTTTGAACCAAAAACCAAAATGAAACATTCTCAGCAAAATGCAACAGGGCTATAATCGCTTGAAAATTATGTTAGAAGCTACTACAGTTTACATATGCATACTTAAACGCTCATAATTTTGAATTTGATTGCACTCACATGTTTATTCCTCCGAAGAGCCTTCCATGGTTAATGTTGCACGATCTGTTTATAGACTCACCTATAAAGAGACAAAGTAACTTTCATGGTTTTAACTCCAGTAACGATATTGTAATTGTTTCCAGATGAAAACAATCTCAGTGTTACCCTTATATACAACAAGACATAAAACAGAGCTAATATTATTGGTTTATTAAATGTCTAATTCAAGTCACATGTTTTCAATTTTCAAAACCTATTTGAAAAACAAACAAGAAAAAAAAACCTACTTACACTGAGAAGCCAGAGTCTTGAGCATCTTGCTTATGTATGCAGTCACAGGCACACCGTATCTTGTGGTTACCATCTGAGATGAATTAAAGGTCTGCAGTGTGCCAAACCTGTGCCAGGTGAAATGCTATACAGCTGCTTTAATAATAGGCCCAGTTTTGCTGAGAGCTAGAACAAGGAAGCGGTCTCTGTGATGGACTGTATTAAGAACTCTATATAAACAATATTGAGCACTGGGAGGATGTCTTTTTGGGGGATTAACTAAGTTTTTGTTTATTCATTCACTCAAAAAACACTGCTGAAAGCCTATTGGAGCCCTGGTGATGTAGTGGTTAAGAGCTCGGCTGCTAACCAAAACGTCAGTAGTTTGCATTCACCAGTCATTCCTTGAAAACCCTATGGGGCAGTTCTGCTCTGCTTACAGGGTTGCTATGAGTCAGAACAGACTCAACAGCAATGGGGAACGGGTATAAGAGCCTATTATATACTAGGCACTAGGTGAGCTGCTACGGATATTTACATAAATAGGACACAATTCCAGCCTTGGCACTTCAGCTATCGTCAGACAACACTCCATCTCCCTTTGCCTGGAGACTGGGAATTATGCGTTCCCTCCCAGAGTAACCCTCTTGGGGGAGCAGGGCTCCCTGTGGAACATCATCTAACTATTCTTGGCTCCATGTCCCAAGGCAAGCCTGACCTTCCATGTCAGCTGTAGAGCATCGACTGTTGGAGCAGGCAAACCTCTCCTGTATACATTCCCCTGAGCCAAACATGTACAGGGTCTGCCTTTTTTCCAGGAAGTTCTCAGTCTGGTACCCAGAGCTGAGGACAGCACCTCTGGACAGATACCAAGGCAGCCAGCCTGCTTCTTGCCAGCCAACCTACTTTCTGGGGATGAAGCATTCTCTGACACTTCTAAATGTGGATTTTACTTGGGAATCTTAGAGGAGCTTGGGCTATTAAGCTAGAACTTGATTTACTCCTGTGTTTTCTGAGCTGCAAGGCGCTTCCTTTCTGATATGACTAGAAGTGGATAGGGAACTTATTTGAAAAAGCCACCTGATGATACTCTGCTTATATGATAAAATGTCTCCAGTAGAGACTTCTAAGGGACAGTGCTTTGTGAGATGGTTACATACGATCAGCATAGTGTGGGAGAACACACAGTAAGTGCAGTAAATGCTCTTTGATTACTTCCAACCATCCTTGCCCATTTTTCAAGTTAAACATGAATCCTTATTTGTACAGCTCTGCTCCGCAGGTGCTGGAAAGTTCTTCTGGGTGAACTGGAGTAAGAATTCTGTCACTTGGACATCCTTCAAAGCACTGAGAATGTGTTATCTTAACATAAGAATCAAAAAAGAATGGTATGTTAGTCCGGCGGGGTGGGCACTTGGATGATAATATTGAATTAAGAATTAGAAAAAAGATGTTTCTACATACAATTATAAAAATTGTTTCTAGGAAGCAAATTCTTTACCTTTAATTGTGCACCAGCATCTTACGTGTAATTGGGGAAGTTTTAGTTACTCTAGGTCTTAGTGTCCCTATGTCTGAAATGACAGGAAGACAAAGGTTTCCATCTATAAATTGCTGAAATCTAGGTGAGTGCCTGGTATACGATAAGCTCTCAACTATTTTGACCTGAACTTAGTTGAGGTCTCATTTTCTATGATTTGGTCATTTCTTTGTGTCCAGAATAATTTAGGCTAAGCTGGGTTCTTTACTCAGTTAACCATTGTGCATGGCTGGTGGGCTGTATTCTTTTTCTGCTTCTCCAACTTACCTACATCTCTGAGGTCCACTGCAGTCCCTGCTTGCTGGGCTTCTGATCCATCCCAGATGCAGAACTTCAGACAAGGCCACAATCCTCAGCCCAGGGAAAGTGATTTGAGGAAACCATCCTCTGGTATTTTACAAAGAATGCACACATTCCACACCCGGCCCCAGAGGAGCTTCCGTCACTCAAACTGTCTGCAAGAACCGTCCTGAGGTGAGGAATGGGGAAGTGTCTCTCCACACTGTGCTTAGGAGAGGGAGGGGCAAGATCTTCAAGGGAACCTTTAGGGAGAATGAGTAGTTCTAAGCGTTGTTGTTAGGTGCTGCCGAGTCGATTCCAACTTATAGCAACCCTGTGTACAACAGAACAAAACACTGCCCAGTGTTGCACCATCCTCAAAATCGTTGTTATGCTTGAGCCCATTGTAGGAGCCACTGTCAATCCATCTCTTTGAGGGTCTTCCTCATTTTCGCTGACCTTCTACTTTACCAAGCATGATTTCCTTCTCTAGGGACTGATCCTTCCTGATAACACGTCCAAAGTAGGTTAAACGAAGTCTCGCCATCCTTGCTTCTAAGGAACATTCTGGTTGTACTTCTTCCAAGACAGATTTGTTTGTTCTTTTGGCACTCCATGGTATATTCAATATTTTTTGCCAACACCATAATTCAAAGGTATCAATTCTTCTTTGGTCTTCCTTATTCGTTATCCAGCTTTCACATGCATACGAGGAGATTGAACACAGCATGACTTGCATCAGGTGCACCTTAGTCCTTAAAGTGACATCTTTGCTTTTTAACACTTTAAGGAGGTCTTTTGCAGCAGATTTGCACAATGCGATGTGTCGTTTAATTTCTTGATTGCTGCTTCCATGAGCGTTGATTATGGGTTCAAGTTATAATGAAGGCCTTTACAACTTCAATCTTTTCTCTGTTGATCATGATGTTGCTTATTAGTCCAGTCGTGAAGATTTTTGTTTTCTTTTTGTTGAGGTGTAATCCATACTGACGGCTGTACTTTTTCATCTTCATCAGTAAGTGCTTCAAGTCCTCTTTTACTTTCAGCAAGCAAGGTTGTGTCATCTGCATATCACAGGTTGTTAATGAGCCTTCCTCCAATCCTGATGCTGCATTCTTCATATAGTCCAGCTTCTCAGATTATTTGCTCATCATACAGATTGAGTAAGTATGGTAAGAGGATAAAATCCCGTCGCACACCTTTCTTAACTTTAAACCACCCAGTATCCCCTTGTTCTGTTCAAATGACTGCCTCTTAGTCTAAGTCCAGGTTCCTCATTAGCACAATTAGGTTTTCTGGAATTCCCATTCTTTTCAGTGTTATCCATAATTTGTGATGATTCACAAGTTGAATACCTTTGCATAGTCAATAAAACACAGTTAAACATCTTCCTGGTATTCTCTGCCTTCAGCCATGATCCACCTGACATCAGTGATATTCTTTGTTTCAGGTCCTCTTCTGAGTCCAGCTTGAATTTCTGGCAGTTCGCTATTGATGTACTACTAGTTCTAAGTAGAAAACTAGAAATATTTACAATGGAGTCATACGTTAAACCAGGAAGTAGCTGTAAACTATAAGACAAAAATCATGTGAAATTAAAAATTACCTTAGAAAATATCCAAATTCGTAGTTTCCAGTATGGTACAAGTCTAACAGAGCTCCTCCTTCCCCACCCCATCCTTTGTCTTTCTTTCCTTTTTTCCAGCATCGGATGAAATCATGCTTTCTTTAGTCGAGTATCAGAAAAAATAATTGGCTTGCATTTAGGAGGTATGTTGTATATAAATACGTGATAATATTTACATATAGTATCTTATATAGTATCTGTTTATATATATTAAATATATATATATTTATATAGTATTTTTAAAACTAGAATCATACTTAGTACAGCAAGAAGTTCACATTATAAGAAGTCTGCTCACCCCAGGGCTTAAACTTAGTCAGTGGATTGACAAATGAAAAGTAAGTTATTTTTTTTCATTTTCTTTGCTAAACTCTATTTGGTGTCAAATGTTGACATTATGGAACTCCACTCAACCTACAGTAAACCCAACATTCAGCCTAACCAGAGTCAGAGCAAGGAATCAACTGGAAGGAATGTGCCCAATGGAGGTAGCTGGGCTCAGGGACAAGGTAGCACTTTCCCAGTGAGGTAGGTTCCAAGAACTGGAGAAAGAGGGTTGTTCAGTGATAGATGCTGGACTCAGGTCTCAGGGTGGAAGAGGGCAAGGGGGTACAGATTACCACTTCAAAGGTCCTGGCATTGGGTATTAGAAGCTGTAACACCGGGCCTCGGGTTGAGCAGAAGATTCTCTACCCCAGGAGACATTGAATAGAGGAACTAGGCAGTCCCGTTGGGTTCATAGAGCATCTTTAAGTGAATTAGAACAAGGCATTCCTTGCAGACACAGCCCTGCACCAGAGGTCCTGGCTTGGCACCAGGGCGTGGGCTGGATTTCTGCCACAACTTGCCCCCTCAGCCCAGAATGTTTGCACAGTGCTCAAACTGCACAGCTCTATAGTGGTCCTGATGAGCAGATCAGCAAAGGAGGAGGAGTAATGGTCAAGGTCTGTTTTAATACCCCTATTTTGTGAAGCTGGCTTGGTCTCAGAGCCTGGGTCACGTCAGCAGGTGGGGGCTGCAGAACTCTAAGGCAGGCGGCCAGGCCTCTCATTATGTGTGCTGGGCTCAAGAACAATCTTTTAATCCCACCAACAATCCCTGCAACAAGAAACACTGATTCTCCTGTTATTTAATTAGAAGAGTGTTTCCTCATGAGCCTTCTGTCTGATTTATGAATGCCCATTGTTCAACATGTAATTGCATATTCAGCACTGCTCAATGGAAGAAGGAGCATTTGAGCTTGTACTGCTTGCTTTACATTTTAAAATCCTTTGTTTAAGTGTATATGATTCATTTCATTATGATGCATAATATCAAGGCATTCCAGGAGGCATTCTATGGATATGTGTGGTTTTATATTGTTGTGAAGATACACGGGACAGGCAGTGCCAAGCCGGCTAGAACATGGCCAGGCTGACTCAAAAGATGTGCAGTCTGGAGAGATACTCAGGCCGGTGCCTGATGACCAGGCTGAAGCTGAGTCTTCAAGGTACCCACAACCTTCAGAGATTTGCCCACAGAGAAGTAGATCCATTTTGAATAAATGAAACACTGAATCATACTTTCCAGCATGTATTACTACACAACTGCAACCGGTTTTTTTTTTTTTTTTTTTTTCAGATATGTTGATGTTCTCTAGTTCAGATACATTATCTGCTGGGCTTGGGGGGTTTGTGCAGATACTTTCATGGGGCCAGGTCACCTCATTGGCCTTCACTGTGGCATTGGGAAGTGGAACTATGAAAGGCAGGCATTGATGGGTTCAAATGAGAGCTCTAGAGTCATAGCTTGATGCTCAAGATAACTTGATCATCTTATCCTAAGTCCAGGAGTCCTGGTGGACAGTGATTAAGCGCTTGGCTGCTAATCAGAAGGTTGGCAATTCAGACCCACCAGAAGCCCCACAAGAGAAAAACACTGGTGATTTGCTCCTGTACAGATTACAAGCTAGGAAACCCTATGAGGCAGTTCTGCTCTGTTATATTGAATCAACTCGAAGGCACACAACAACAGCAAGATCCTAACTCCAACGTGATTTCTACCATTATCCACCCTTAACCCTCTTTTCCCTTCCACCTTCTGCCAAAAGGAACTCTTACTCACTCTTCCTTGCATGCCAGGCTGTCCCACGCCCATGCCTTTGCACGTGCTGTTTTTTGGTGCCTCTTCTCAGTTCCCAAGGCAACTGGAGTGACAGAAATACCCAATAGGCTAGGACTTATTTCCAGTTTCAGCATTGCATTTAATAGACATAAAGGAAGAGTGTTGACCACACCCTTATGTAAGATCATCATCTCTTCTGAGAGAGTTGCAACAGTCAAATGCTCATTCACTCACTGTCAGCCAGTCACCGACAAATATTTATGTAGCACCTGTTATGTGTGAAGCACTATTCTAGGCACTAGGGACACAGGAATGAAAAAATACAATAAAATAAAACCCCTTTCTTTATTAAACGTTCTCTTACTCCTTTGCTTTAAGAAATGCATGTGGTTTCCTATTATAACCTTACAAAATACATAAAATTACTCAATTAATATGGAATTACTTAATCAACACCCTGAAACTATTTACAGTTGCCCTTCTGTTCATAATATCTTTCTTAAGGGAGGAGGGTGTTTGTGGAACATTCTTCAAAGTTCTAGCTGAATAGTTAACATTGCGTCCCATCGTCTGCAGGAAAATTGTACACGTTAAAAAAAGTTTCGATTTTTTTGATAAACAAACTATGGTACATACACACAATGGAGTACTATGCAACAAGAAAGAACAACAATGAATCTGTGAAGCATCTCATAACATGGATGAAACTGGAGGACATTATGCTGAGTGAAATAAGTCAATCACAAAAGGACAAATATTGTATGAGACCTCTATTGTAAAAACCCATGAAAAAGTTCACGCACAAAATGTAACAATCTTTGTTGGTTACCAGGGATGGGAGGGGTGGGGGGGAAATACTGAATAGGCAATAGATAAGTGGTATCTTGGGTGAAGGGTGAGACAGTACACAGTACAGGGGAAACTAGCACAACCTGTACAAGGAAAGGTCATGGAAGCCCCAGAGACACATCCAAACTCCCTGAGGGACTGAATTGGTGGGTGGAGGGCTGTGGGGACCATGGTCTCGGGGAACATCTAGCTCAATTGGCATGACACAGCTTATAAAGACAATGCTGTACATTCTACCTTGGTGAGTAGTGTCTGGGGTCTTAAAAGCCTTTGAACGGCCATCTAAGATACTCCACTGGTCTCATCCCTTCGGGAGCAAGGGAGAATGAAGAGAACAGGATACAAGGAAAAGATTAGTCCGAAGGACTAGTTGTCCACAGCTACCAAGGCCTCCACTGGACTGAGTCCAGTACAGCTAGATGGTGCCCGGCTACCACCACTGACTGCTCTGACCAGGATCACAACAGAGGGTTCTGGACAGAGCTGGAGAAGGATGTAGAGCATAATTCTAACTCACAAAAAAAAGACCAGATTTACTGGCCTAAAGGAGACTGGAGAAACCTTGAGAGTATGGCCCGCAGACATCCTTTTAGCTCAGTGGTGAAGCTACCTCCGAGGTTCACTGTTCAGCCTGGGAGTGGACAGCCCTGTAAAACCAAATGAGACTAACGAGGTACAGGAGTCCAGTGACAAGGGCCAGAAGGCAGAAGGGGACAAGGAAGCTGGTGATAGGGAACCCAAGGTTGAGTAAGGATACTGTTGATGTGTTGTGAGATTGTTAACCATTGTCATAGGGCAACATTTGTAGTAACTTAAATGAGAAACTATTTTGTTCTGTAAGCCTTCATCTTAAGTGAGAATAACAGCACAATTGGAAGAGCATAGTCAATGTCACTGAACTGTGCATATAAAGATTTTTGAAACAGTGTATCTTTGGCTATGTGTATTTTCACCAAAAAAAAAAAAGGTTGAGAAGTTAGAGGGTTGCTCTGTTGTGGGGTTGTTAACCAATGTCATAAAACAACATGTGTACTACTGTTTCATGAGAAACTATTTGTTCTGTAAGTCTTCACCTGAAGTACAGTAAAATATATTAAAAAAATAAAATGTTTCGATTTTTAAAAAACTTCCCAGGCTTTAGACTATTTTTGACCATCCAATTTTTAAATAAGGTGTTTTTTTAACTTATTTTTTAATATAACATATATACAGAAGGGTACACAAAACATAACTGTGGAGTTCAGTGACTTACACAATGAATTTCGCAAGGCAAACACCACTCAGATCTAGAAACTGAACATTGCCCACACCTCCAGAAGTAGTGCTTGTGTCTTTATTAGGAAAACAACCTCCCTCCTTCCCAAAGTTAACAGTGATCCTCACTTCTAACACTCTTGTTAAGTTTCCCTTGCTTTTGAACTTCATATGAATGGAATAAAAGAAATCTGTGTTCCTTCATGTCTGGCTTCTTTCTTTCGCTCAACATTATGTTTGTGAAATTCACCCATATTGTGGTGGATGACTGTATAGTAAGTATGCCCTTGTATAAATGATTTATCTATTCTAC
The DNA here is from genome assembly GCA_030035585.1 of Dugong dugon. NCBI lineage: Eukaryota > Metazoa > Chordata > Mammalia > Sirenia > Dugongidae > Dugong > Dugong dugon. Next base: position 9,120,426 of record CM057480.1, on the reverse strand, counting down.
TAGTAAAAGGAGCCCTGATGACCCAATGGTTTAGCGCTCGACTGCTAACCAAAAGGTCGGAAGTTCAAACCCACAAGCTCCTCCACGGGAGAAAGATGTGGCAGTCTGCTTCAATAAAAATTACAGCCTAGGAAACCCTATGGGGCAATTCTACTCTGTAGGGTCACTATGAGTCGAAATTGACTCAATGGCAACAGGTTTATTCTACTATTAATGGAAGCTTCTGTTTCAGTTTAATACTGATCATATAGAATTCCTACCTCTAACAAATAATGACATAAAAGGCCAGTTTTCATTATTTTACTCACATTCCGATCTCCTACCTACTTAGACAGATGAGCCTCTTGACTCTGATATATATTGGATGCCTTTTTGCTTAGACTGAATTCCTAAAGTATGATGTGTGTGTGTCAGAATTTTAACTACCTTCGATAAGGTGCTTTTCTCTAAACACAGTAACCACTCTTCATCACCACACGCCTCTCAAAAGTCTCTTCACATGCAAATAGCTCAGGAGGATTTGAAATCAGCTTCCTTCTGAAAAGGAGCCCCATTTGTGGCTTCCAAACATCAGCTATTTCAGTCTTCTCTCTTAGAGACCCACCTGGTCTTGTTGAGATGGTGATTACGAATCTTACGAATCTTACATATATGCTCTCTTTTCATACTGTTAACCATTTACAGGTCAGCTTTTGTTCGATGATTTTTTGTCAAGTCAGCACTCAGCAAAAGGCAAAACATGTCAACTCCAACACGCTAATGATCAAACAAGATGGCCATTAACCAACTTTACCTACCAAGGGTCAGAGGAGGAAGCTAGTGACATCTGTTGACAAAAGTTGGTCATTATCTCATGGTGTCTTATTTATAGAGCATCTTAAGGAAAAATCCTTGTTCTATCTTGGTTCCAAAATCAGCTGTACTTCCTCTGAGCAATTGGTCTCCTTTTATCTCAAGGAACTGTAAATTGTTCAGATATGGTTTTCCGTATGATTAAAGCTAGATTTGTGACCCACCCAGGTGAATTCTAATGGTGCATCTTTTGGTCTCTTCGCTTAAGCTCAATCTCTTCTTTTGCCCTGTTTTAAAGATTCAGTATTGTGTGAAATTGTTTGTTACCTAAGATACTGTGTGCAACAGGACAGAGTATAAAGAGACAAAGAGGTTAGTTGCCCTCAATTAATGATCTGGTTATTAAATGTTCTTGTGATTCAGCATCATGACTATTTTGATCAGAATGCACAAGTGAGGAATGGAGAAGCCATGTCATGGTCTTCTGAGTTTAAAAATTCCAAAATTTTCCTTTTTTAGGGATTACTTGAGAAAGATTAATGAAAACATTTTTTTTCTAGAAACATTTTAATAGTTGTGCCAATCATTTAATATTATTGTCTGATGCAGAAGGATCTCCAAGATATTCTACATTAAAAGTAGGAAAGACAAGAAGTTATAATTTTATTGCCTGGAGTAAACAAAAAGTATCTCTAGGAGGATACACAATTAACTAATAATGTTGGTTACCTACTCAGAGGTTGATTATTGGTGAATGAAGAACAGGTAAGGGACAATGACTTCATTGAATTCCTTTTTAAGCTTTATTGGTTTTTGACACAGATTAATACATTACAGATTCAAAAACATAAATTAAAAAATAACTATACTTAGAAAAGATCTCAAAATGAGAGTACCACTACCATAAAAAACAAATAAAATCCTAGTGTATCTTTATATAGCTTTGTATATAGCAATATTTTATTTTATATAGTAACAAATAATGTCAGTTGAAAAGAAGTCATCGACCAGGTACAATTATGTCAACATGCCCAAAATCTAAAAATAGAGTAAATAAAAGTACAGTATATGTTATTTTACAACAATCTTCAAAATGAAGGCAATAAACTTTTGCTGCTGGCAGTGATGGAAGAACTGAGGCTGGACTTGTCTGCCCACCATAAACAACTGGAAAACTGGACAAAATACATGAAACAGTGTTCAATCATTGGGCAACAGAGTAAACAGGACCATGACCCTTGAGATAAAGAAACAAACGAAGGAAGCTCTGGGGTCACCCCAGCTTTCTGCCTAAAGGCACATTCCAGATCATCGTGCAGGAAGGGAAATACAAATATATCATGACATTTAAGCTGAGTTCAGGAAATAAAGATCAGGGTTCAGGAAGGCTGAGGTAATTGGAATTTGTGGAGTGGAATTCTGGAATGAAGGAAGCTATGCAGAGAAATAGCTCCAGAGCCAGCTCTGTCCCATAGAACTTTCTACATTTATGAACATATTTTACATTTAAGTTGTACAATACAACAGCCACTAGCCACATGTGGTTACTGAGTACTTGAAATGTGGCCAGTGTGCCTGAGGAATTTAATTTTTAATTTTATTTAATATTAATTTAAATGTAAATAGCCACATGTAACTAACAGCTACATGTTAGCCACAGCTCTAGGCCCATCATCACAACATAAAAAAGCTTAAAAACAAACTTCAAAAGGATCAAGCTGATTCTCAAGTAACTTAGCTGCCTCCGAGAATAAAGCCTAATGCTGTTTTTAAAAAGACAGCATCCGCTCCCACATTAAGTCAGGGCTGACCTAGATGACCTACATGACGAACAGCAAACTGTGACATGGCAGCACTTAACCTCCCAGGCTAGGTCAAAGACGATATTGTAGCTTCCACCTCAGTCTCTTGAGGCTCTCATTTAATGGTTAATAGAAGCCAACTGCCAAGTTGTGAGGACACTCAAGCAGCCCTGTGAAGAGGCCAAGGTGGAGAAGAACTGAGGCCTCCCACCAAGAGCCAGCACCAGCCTGCCAGCCATGTGAGTGAGCGACATTGGAAGTGGATCCTCCAGCCCCAGACAAGCCTTCAGATGACTGCAGCCCCAGCCAACATCTGACCACACCTGATGAAAACCCATGTGATTATCTTAAAAGATGAAGAACAGCATTTAACAAAATTCATCTCTAATTCATGACAAAAACTCAGAGGTAACTAGGATTAGAAGGGAATTCGCTCAGCCTGATAAGATATAAGAAAAGAAACTACAGATAGCATCATACTTGTGGGTAAAATGTAAAATGCTTTCTTTCTAAGATCAAGAACAAGGCAAGATATCCTCTCTCACCATTTCTATTCATCATTGTACTAGAGGTCCTAGATAAGGCTAGAAAAATAAATAAAAGGAAGAAGTAAAACTATTCATTCACAGACAATATGATGGCCTGTGTAGAAAACTCTAGAAAAATATACCCCCCCCCCAAAAAAAAGCTACTAGAACTGATAAGTGAGTTTAGCAATTTTAGAGGTATAAAGCCAACTCAGAGATATCTACTGTATTTCTACATATTATGAATGAATAAGTGGAAATTGAAATTAAAAAATAAAACAATTCAGTTTATTAATAGCAGAGACTTCCAATTTCAGCCAAAATGGAGCAATAGGGACTAGATTTACCTTTCTTCATGAAACGATTTTTTTTAAAATGAAGAAAATATATAAAACAGGAGTTTTCAAGGTATTACACATCAGGTGAAGAGGGTCTGTGATCCTCAAGAGACAGGAAATAATGAGATGAGCCTTATGATTACCTCAGCTACTATCATGAGAGAGTTCTAGACTGTGGCCAAAGGAGGAGGAACCCAAGCAGGACTTGGCGGACTCCCTAAGTTGAGGAGATGGAGTTAGCCCAGGAAAACAAAGGCAGACAGGATTCAAAGGACCGCGTACTGGAGAGGAGAGAACTCAGGAGGCCTGTCGGTGACCTCTACCAGAACCCAAGGAAAGAACTCAGAAAAAAATTGAAAGGAATAATCTTCACACAAAAAACAAAAACCCAAACCCGTTGCTGTTGAGCCCATTCCAACTCATAGTGACCCTATAGGACAGAGTAGAAATGCCCCATAGGGTTTCCAAGGAGCAGCTGGTGATTCAAACTGCCGACATTTTGGTTAACAGCTCAGTGCTTAACCACTGTGCCACTAGGGCTCAGCACTCACAAATGTCTGGGAATAGTGTCAGTTCCCAGCCACCAGGTTGGAAAACCTCTTAACTTCTGGGGCACTGGATAGACTACATACAAGGTATTGCTACAGTAGTTTGCATAGTCCTGCCTAACAAAATGGAAATCAAGATTCAAAAGGATCAAACTGTTTCCCAGAAACTTAACTGCTTCACAGTACAAAGCCTAAGTATATTTATTACCAGTTACCAGCTGCCATTGACTTGATTGCAACTCATGGCATCAGAGTAGAACTGTGTTCCATAGGGTTTTTAGTGGCTAATTTTTCACCAGGCATTTCTTTTAAGGTGCCTCTGGGTGAACTTGAACCTCCAACCTTTTGGTTAGCAGGTAAGCATGTTAATCTTTGCACCACCCAGGGAGTTCAAGAATATTTATAGGAATATAAAAATATCCAGCCCTAACAATGTAAATTTCACAATGTCTGAAAGTTGATAAGGAATTACCAGGCATGACATAATGAAGTACTATTCAGCTGTAAAAAAAAAAAAAAGAAAAAGAAAAAAGGGGAAGATCTCTATGAATTAATGTAGAGTGATTTCCAGGGCAAGTGAAAAAAACCCCAAGATTGCTTGTGTCATGTGACACTTTATGTAGGAAGAAAAGGGATATAAGAAGACATGCCGGTATCTGCTCACTTGCCTGATGGTGATTTTCTAATTCCTTCTTTGCTGGAGAACAAATTCAGGAAAGGTAAACCGGAAACTAAAGAGACTGGCTATCAACAAGAGGGTGGGAAAGGGGTAGAAATAAAGAAAGATGAGTCTAGGGAAATAGTTAGGAATGAAGAAGGAGTGACATTTCCTTGCGTACAACTTTTGGTATAACTCTGACTCTTAGAACCATAGCAATGTTTCACAGACCCCCAAAGTAAACAAATAATTAAAAACAATCAGGACATGGGGGTAACCCAAAATGAACTAAGAACACTAGCAAATGGATCTAATTGTGTTAAAAATAATCAACAAAGTCACCATGAAGGATGTGGGAAGAAAAGAATGACACAGTGCCTGTGGAGAACTTCACCCTTGGCTGTATATAGCAAGGATAGAGACCAGATAACTGTGCTTGAGTGCTGTCATCTGGGTAGAAAGGGTGTTTGCAATAGGTGTAATATCTAGCAATTCTGAAACTGTGCTTATACTAGACTTGAACAAAAAAAGTAGATAGATTGCAGAATGTGAGAGCCAGAGGAGCCAGAGTTCTTTTGTGTTAGAGAAAGAAGCTATAAATAAAAAAGAAAGAAAGAAAACTAGAAAAACCACACCTGTTGCCGTTGATTTGATTCCACGTGTCACAGAGTAGAACTTCTACACAGAGTCTTCTTGACCATACTTTTTGCAGAAGCAGATTGCCAGGTCTTTCTTATGTGGTGCTGCTGGGTGGGTTTGAACCACCAACCTTTAGGTTAGTAGGTGAGTACAAATCATTCACATCATCTAGGGACCTTAAATAAGGAAAGAGGGGAGACTAAAATAAAACCTGTAGTGTTGGAGTGGAATCAGAGGTAGCAGTATAATTTTTTTAAATTATATATTAAAAAAGTACACAGTTTTTAATATATGTACAGATGTAGAAATATATGTATGTGTGTATGTGTGGATTAGTATACATACATACGTAACCTAGCTCTGCCTGCTTTGAGGGCCTGGAGCAATGATACCCCGGTAAAAACGACAGCATCTAGCACCCAGATCTTGTTTTCTAAATGCTGTATTTAAATAAAAGGAACCAGGGCTCCTTGGGGATGTGATTAATCCCGGGGCTGGGGCAGGGAAAACGTAACATGAGCCTGAAACATCTTGTAGTGCCAAAAAGTGAGAAAATGCTCAAAAAAGGGGTGGGATCTTGATAAAAGGGCACAGGAGCCCACCTGAAAAAGCCAAAGCTGGAACCATTTTAACAACAAAATAAATAATGATAGTATTGGATTTTAACCCATACTTATATCCATACTGATATAGATAAATGAATGAATGAATGAATAGATAGATAAACAAGGGAGAAGAGACAGCTCTTCTTCACAATAGGATTCAAATTAGTAAGTTTAGAAGGAAATGGGAAAAAGATATAATTAGGCAAACACCATAGAAATAAATGACACAGATAAGATCCATTGAGAGATGTTAAAATTATTGGGTGAGAATTTGAAAAGAAACAGAATGTGCATTGTCTCATAATATCTCCACCAAGACACTTATTAATTGCAAGGGGAGATGGTAACATTATAGAAGACAAGCCTGGCAGACAAAAATTTAGCCAACTGATCAAGGTGATATCCTGATATCATGAACCCCAGATGTGGTGCACTAAAGGACATGCCATTGCTTTTTGGGTATTTTTTCCAATAATGCATAACCTCATTCCAATCATGAGGAAGCATCAGACAAACCCAAACTAAGGGACATTCTTCAAAATAACTGATCAGTACTCTTCAAAAGATTCTAGGTCATGAAAACCAAAGACAGATTGAGGAACTGTTACAGACTGAAGAGGTTAAGGAAAATTAATAACTAAATGTAAGATGGGGTCCTCTATAAGATCCTGGAAAAGAAAAAAAGGCGTATGTGAAAAGATGATTTTCAAATAAGGCCTACAATTTAGTTAATAGTATCCAATTCTTGATAATTTTTTATACTATGGTTATATAAAATGTTAATATTAGTGAAAGCAGAATGAGAGATATCAGGGAACTCTTTATAACTTGTCTGTAAATCTAGAATTAGTTTAAAATAAAAAGTTTAAATTTGAAAAAAAAAGTTACCAGAGAGGCAAAGAAGCAGAAAATTGTAACCCACAATGGAAAGAAAATCAATTAACTCAGACTTGACACAGATATCAGCATTAGCAGATAAGGACATTAAAAAAGTATAACTGTATTCCATATGTTTAAAACATTAATTAAAAATATAGGAGATAAAAAAATTACCCAAATTAAGCTTCCAAAATGAAAACTCTAATATGTATGAAAAATACTCTGGGTGAGATTAATTGGCACGGTGGTTAAGAGTTTGACAGCTAACCAAAAGGTCGGCAGTTCAAATCCACCAGCCGGTCCTTGGAAACCCTATAGGGCACTTCTACTCTGTCCTGCAAGGTCGCTCTGAGTCAGAATCGACTTGACGGCAATGGGTTTTTTTTTTTTGGTTTTTAAACATTGCAGAAGAAAATATTAGTAAACTTAAAGACATAGGAATAGAAACTATTCCAAATGAAACATGAAAACAAAAGAAAACAATTTACAAAGCAGTCTGAAACATAGAATTCTTTGTAATATATTTAGCTAAATATGTGTACAATACGTGCACTGAAAACTATAAAACACCACTGAGAGAAATTAAAGAATACTTACTTAAATGGAAAGATAAGCCGATTTGATGGATTGGAAAAGTCAATATTGGTAAGATTTAATTCTCCATTCTCCAAGAACTGGTATATAATTTCAATGCAATCCCAGTCAAAGTCTTGGTGGATTTTTTGGTAAAGATTGGCAAACTGATTTAAAAATGTATTGAAAATGCAAAGGTCCTAGGAAGGTCAAAATAATCTTGAAAAAGAAGAACAAAATTGAAAAACTTGCCTTAGCTAATTTCAAGAGTTACTACAACACAATAGTAATCAAAACAGTGTGGCATCAGGATTAGGAAAGACATACAGATCAATGGAACAGAATAGGAAGTAAAGACCAACACAGATTTATTCAACTGATTTTCAGCAAAGGTATCAAAACAATTAAATGGGATAAGGATAGTCTTTTCAACAAATGATGCCGGGACAACTGTTTCCATGTTGAAAAATAATGAACCAAGACCTTGTCTCAGACCATATGGAAATTAACTTAAAAATGATTTTAGAGTAAAACAATAAAATACCTAGAAGAATCAATTGGAAGAAAAATATTTATTAGGACACAAAAAACATGGACCATAAAAGAAAAAAAAAAAAAGATAACTGATAATCTGGACTTTGTTAAAATGAGAAAATGTATGCTTTTCAAAATATGCCATTAATAAATGCTTTGGACTTGAAAAAAATATTCAGGATAGTTACATCTGACAAAGAAATTGTACCCAGAATAAAGAAATTTTATATTCAATAAGATAAACAACCCACTAAAAACTGGGCAAAAGTCTTTGTTTAATAAATATATTTTATTTAAATAAATCCTCCAGTAGGAAACGGAGAATTTATTGCCTTTAATTAGAAGAAGGCTGTGTAAATAGATATGTCAAATTTTATCTGGGCAGCTCACCAACATTCCCTTATTGAAAACATCAGTATTTCCACACTGCAGTTCCCAAAAGGACCTTAAAAAGTTTAAAGATTCTGTATCTCCTTTGGCTTGCTTCTCTCTTGATTCTACCCAGGCTTTATTAATGGTTCACTTCACATCTTCACCTCCATCTTCATGAATTTTCTTTGGGATCTTCATCAATCCCTCACTAGGATCTGTCAGTGTCATAGGAAAGATTTTCTTTCTCTTTGCATTCTTTTTCAACCTGAGTCAGATAGTCCCACCATGTTTTCAGCTTTCTTTTTACACAAGGTAAGAGCTGTATCAGTCTTTACTTTTTTTGAACTGCCTTCCACAGAGATGGGTTTCAAGAGACTGTTCATGATCATGGAGTAACTCTTCCCATTTAGATTCTTTACCAGAAGATCAAATGACCTCTCTGTGAAATGCACCTGTACATTCTCAGTGGGGGCTTGACGCTCCGAGTAAGGTAGTTTAGCTTTTCACAAACATATCTGAATGATCCCACCCCCTATTTCCTAATTTTCACTGTAGATCCCATTATAATGGGAGCCACCACAGCCCCTGGCTTCTCGTTGTCAAGGGGGTCTGCTTTCCCCTGTGATTTCTGCTGCATCTTGTTCTTGATTCCTGTCTCAGTCTTGGATTTTTCAGCTGGAAGAGCATCATGTACTCTTTTTCTAGTGGCCTTTTCCAGCAACACTTTAACCTCTTCCAGATCTTTCTGTAGCTCTTCCAAAGCAGAAGCCATGGTAGGGCTGGGTCAGATCAAATGGGGGATGCAGCATAGGGCACAGGACAGGAAATGCTTCACCCAGCGTGCTCACTAAAGGGCAGATAGCAAGGGCAGGAGTCCTGGGCAAAAGATTTTAAAGAGAATTTACCAGAGAAGACATGTGAATGGCTATTAAGCAAATGAAAAGATCACTAGCACCACTAGCCATTACAAGATTGCGAATTAAAACCAAAATAAGATGTAATTACACAGCTTCTACAATGTCTACAGTTAAAAAGTTTGACAGTACCAGGTGTTGACAGGGACATGGAACAGTCAAATCTCTTATACATTGTCCATGGAAATGCAATATGGTACAGCCATTTGGGAAGCAACCTGACCGTTTTTTATTTGTTGGTTTGCATTTTTCTAACCTTATTTGGGTGTAATTAAAGTACTATATATGTTTATAGCATGCATATTTTAAGTATTTTTTTTTAAGTTTAACAAACACTTAACCATTATAATAGTGATTCTGCTCTTAAGTATTTAACCAAGATACGTTAAATACTTAAATATGGTAAAAACACGTTTACAGAAGGACATACATATGAGTTTTTTGTTTTTTAAATAGGAGCTTAAATCATAATAAAAACTGGAACAACTGTAAATGTCCATCAGTAGGTGAATAAATAAACACACTGAGTGTATCTTTTAAACACTACTCAGCCACAAAAAAGGACCCAGCTACTGTAACTTGCAACAATGTGGATGGATATCAAAAACTTTTTGCTGAAAAAAAGAAGCTGTACACTAAAGAGTACATATGGTATGACTCAATTTATATGAAATTCTACGAAAGGCAAAACTAATTCATAGTGACAGAAAGCAGATTAGTGACTTCATTCGGCCTGAGATAGGGGAGTTTAACTGCGAAGGAGCATTAAGGACATTTTTAATGTGATAGAAATGCTCCAAATCATGATTGTTGTGGTGACTACTGTTATAGATTGAACTGTGTGTTGTGTCCCCCAAAAAGATACGTTGAAGTCCTTATCTGTGTACAAGTGAATGTGACCTTGCTTGGAAATAGGTTCTTTAAAGATGTTATCAGTTACATTAGCATGAGGTCATATAGAATTGGGTGGGTCCCCATCACATCTAAGTGGTGTCCTTATAAAAGAGGAAAAGAGACACACGGGGAAGATGGATATATGAAGATGCATCTACAAGCTAAGAAAGCCAATAAACACCTACAGCTACCAGAAACTGGGAGAAACAAGAAAGGATTTTCCCCTAGAGCCTTGGAGAGAGTGGCCCTGCCAACACCTTGAATTCAGACTACCTGCTTCCAGAACTGTGAGACAATAAATGTCTTATAAGACACTCAATTTTGTTACAGCAGTTCTACAAAACGAATACAGCTAAATAGGGGCATATATTGTCAAAGCTCATCCAACTAACCACATAAAATGGAGAATTTTATTATATGTAAATTACACCTCAATAAAATGGATTTAAAATACACAGAAAACATACTAGAAAATTATATTACTGAAGAAGAATTGACGCCTTTGAATTATGGTGTCGGCGAAGAATATTGAATATACCATGGACTGCCAGAAGAATGAACAAGTCTGTCTTGGAAGACGTACAGCCAGAATGCTCCTTAGAAGCAAGGATGGCGAGACTTTGCTCATAAAATTTGGATATGTTATCAGGAGGGACCAATCCCTGGAGAAGGACTTGCATGCTTGGTAGAGTAGAGGGTCATGGAAAAAGAGGAAGACCCTCAACAAGATGGATTGACACAGTGGCTGCAGCAGCATAACAACGATTGTGAGGATGATGCAGGTTGGGGCAATATCTCCTCCTGTTGTACAAAGGGTCACTATGAGTCGGAACTGACTCAGTGGCACCTAACAACAGCAAGAGCTTTCTGACCTAAACTGTAAAGTCAATCAACAGACTTTAAAGAAATAGTACAGTTGTTTTCTCTGTTATATTCTGTCAACAATATAATATATAGGTCTCAAGCTGGACTTCATTTGGAGGCAGAATCTCTCTGTATTCAAGTCAAGTCAGAAAAACAAAATGTATGTCATGTTATTCATTAGCTGAAATTTACCACTGGGGACTATTTGCAAAGATGGAATGGCTAAAAGGGCAAATAAAAACAAACTCGTTGCCTTCGAGTCGATTCCTACTGATAGCAGTTATATAAGACAGAGTAGAACTGCTCTATAGGGTTTCCAAGGAGTGCCTGGTAGATTTGAACCGCTGACCTTTTGGTTAGCAGCCAGACTCTTAACCACTACACCACCAGGGTTTCCGAAAGGGCAAGCAGTGGAGGTGAAAAAGCTTAGAGATGAGGAACTACTGAAAGGTGCTACTAACAGTGGGGCTGGAAGGACAAAAGGAGATAGTGGTAGGAGAGCTAGGCTGGAATTGGATCCATTACAAGAGCTGCTTGGGTAGAGTGGGAACCATGCAGGAGATGCTGCCTGAAGCACAGAGAAGAGGATAAATTCTCTGACCTCTCTCCTCTCACCTCTTGGTCTCCTGCTGGCGCCCCCTACTGGCTGAACATAGCAGGAAGCAGATGGCAGAGGAGCCTGGGAAACGCAGTTTGACAGGATCAGCCCCCTGTGGTACCTGGTGAAGTAGGGGAAGGCAGGCAATGGCTCTCCGGGCAGAAAGATAAATGACCAGCCCACTCCCAGCGTAAGATGCTCCTTCTCTTTTAGTTGGGGACAAAGGAAAGAGGCATAGAAGGTTTGAGATTCCAAGTCTTGGTTTTACCTTGACCTTCTTGAGCAAGGTGAAAGTGAATGAGTCATTTCATTTTAAAACACCTCCCGGGAGTGTTTTGTAAAATAATGAAAATATGCCAAGAACTTATCGCAGAACCAGTGCCAGACAAACACCGAGGAAGTTCTGTGCCTCAAACCTTACCTTGGAGGCTGATTCCCACTTGAGTGGAAAATGAAGTCAATCGTAAGTGCAAAGAGAGCAAATATTTTAACGTTTGAGCATTCCTCTTTGTAAAATTAAATAAAGCTGAGAGACTGAGAGAACCACAGCCAAGGCATTCGTCTTCTAGAAACGCTGAAGCATCACTAAGCAAATAATAAGCCAGAAAAAGCAAACATTCATTTTCCTGCCATTTTGGGGTGTGATCCTAATTCCTTCAGTTCGGCATATTCATGAACTGGCTTGCCCTGTTTCCCCCATCTTGCAGTTCTTCGGTCCTTGCTGGATGCTCTCCTTTCACACATGTTGTTCTTCCATAATAAAGTAATAGCTGCCGCAATCTGCCCTCTCTAAAGAGTAACTATGTTAGCCTGTTATTGATTTTGTTGCTAAGGCCTGAGAATCTGCTAATGCTCCACTGTGGGAGGGTGGGAAGTGGGGGAGGGGAAAGCATGTTGTTATATTTTTCCCATAAACCAGATGTTTTCTTTAACTCTTACATCTTTAAAATATTTTCTCTGGAGGGAGAAAGAAAGGATTAGAACAAGTTTAGGATGCCAGTTCTTATTTTCTTAGCATGCCATGGTTTGACACCCACATAGTTAAGCGTGGAGAATTCATATTTGTGGACACTTCTGTGTTTGCTACCCATTTGGTAAGCTTTCCATATAATTCAAGTAAAACCTGTTTCTTAAGCAAATGATACTCTTCCCATTTTCAAGTATTTCTGTTTCAGTTACCATTTCTGTATTAATTCATCACTCCAAACTTAGTGTGGTAAAACAATTTTATTATCTCACGGATTTTATGGGTCAAGAATTTAGGTAAGATGCAGCTGCGCAATTATTTTCTCCTCTTCAGGGCACTAGGAGCCCTGGTGGCGCAGTGGTTAAGAGCTCAGCTGCTAACCAAAAGGTTGGCAGTTCAAATCCACCAACTGCTCCTTGGAAACCCTAGGGGGCAGTTCTACTCTGTCCTATAGGGTTGCTATGAGTTGGAATCAACTCAATGGTAACAGGTTTGGTTTGATTTTGTGGGGGCACTCAGTGGTATTCAGCTGGTGAATGGACTAGTCTGCAGATTCCAAAGGCCACAAAGGGACATAGTTTACAGTTGTATCTGGATAACAAGTGACAAGTGTCACCTAGTGGAATGGGTTCATGGAAAGTCAGGATCCCACTTGTTTGATTTGAAGTGTATCAAACCAGAAACCCTCTACCATTGAGTTGATTCCGACTCATAGCTATGCTATAGGACAGAGTAGAACTGCCCCATATGGTTTCCTGGTTTTCTTGGGACACTCACTCCAGAACTAACTAATTACTGTGGAAGTCCAACTACTCTGAAAGTGCCATGCTGGAGAGGCCACGTGTAGGCGTTCAGGGTGACAATCTCAGAGGTGCCGAGGTCACAGTCACTGAGGAGCCCTGCCTTCCAGCCATCCCTGCCAAAGCACAAGACCTGAATGCCTGCTTGGGGCCTCTCCAGCATGACACTTTCAGAGTAGTTGGACTTCCTGGGTAGTTAGTTTGTTCTGGAGTGAATGTCCCAAGAGAACCAGGAGAATGCTGCATGGCTTTCCATGGCTAGCTACAGAAGTCACATAGCATCACATCTGCCATACTCTATTGCAGTGATTTTCTACTGAGGATGATTTTTGCCCCCCACACTTCAGGGAACATTTGGCAATGTCTGGATATACTTTTGGCTCTCTCAGCTGGGAGTGGAGGTGCTACGGCCATCTAGTGGGTAGAGGTCAGAGATGCTGCTAAATATCCTGCAATCCACAGCCCTCTCTCCCCCTCAACAAAGAATTATCTAGCCCAGAATGTATTTAGTACCAAGATTAAGAAACCCGACTCTATTAGTTGAGGCTGTCTTATGAGCCTGGCCAGAATGAAAGGGAGGGGACGAAGATTCTAATTCTTGAAGGGAGGAGAGTTAAAAATTGACAATTTAAAAAACTGCCATAAATCCCTTACTTTACCTTTTATTTTTAAGATTTGAAAACCAGTTCTTCTAATAATCTAATTCATAGTTTTAAGAGAGCGCAAAGGAGAGAGCACTATAGTATTTTTGACATGTCAGGGAATTTCTAAATGGGGCCTCAAAGGCATCTGGGAACACAGCGCACCCCGATCTGAAGATAGAAAACTGAGAATGGAGAAGGTAAATGCCTCGGTCACTGCACATGATGAGCAAGACTAGGCCCAGATATCCGTTCTAGAATTTGAAGTCCCCGGGCCATTACTTGCTTTTGATTCTCATGTTCTTAAGCTCCTTTCACTCATTCCAACACTGTCCAGCTCTTGTTGTTGTTGTTAGGTGCTATCGAGTCGGTTCTGACTCATAGTGACCCCATGCACTACGAAACACGGCTTGATCCTGCGCCACCACCACAATCGTTGTTATGTTTGAGCCAGTTGTTGCAGCCACTGTGTCAATCCATCTCGTCGAGGGTCTTCCACTTTTTCACTGACCCTCTACTTTGCCAAGCATGATGTCCTTCTCTAGGGACTGGTCCCTCCAGATAACATGTCCAAAGTATGTGAGATGGAGTCTCACCATCCTCGCTTCCAAGGAGCACTCTGGCTGTACCTCTTCCAAGATGGATGTGTTTGTTCTTCTGGCAGTTCATGGTTATTCAATATTCTTCGCCATATAATTCAAAGGCATCAATTCTTCTTTAGTCTTCCTTATTCATTTCCAACTTTCACATGCATATGAGGTAATTGAAAATATCATGTCTTGGGTCAAGTACACCTTAATTCTCAAAGTGGCATCTTTGCTTTTTAACACTTTACAGAGGCCTTTTGCAGCTGATTTGCCCAATGTAACTATTTATAAGCTTTCCATTGGCTGACTTTTTCAAAAGTAGACTGCCAGATCCTTCTTCCTAGTCTGTCTTTGTCTGGAAGCTCAATTGAAACCTGTCCACCAAGAGTGGCCCTGCTGGTATTTGAAATACTGGTGACAAAGTTTCCAGTATCACAGCAACGTGCAAGCCACAACAGTACAACAAACTAACAGACACGTGCAAGCCACAACAGTACAACAAACTAACAGACACGTGGTGGCCCAGCTCTAGATGAATATTATTTTTAGATGTTAGCGTACTGGTAACACCGACTGGAAACACATGTTTCAATCTGGTCTGCCTGAAATCTAGAGATTAAATGTAGCTTCATTCAGTTGACAGGGAGAAGGCTCTGTTCCTGGAGTTGTCACCCCAAAATTCAGCAAGCTCGTGGAGCTGTGGGGTTTTCTCTCTGTGTCCCTTCCAACTGAGGAATGCCTGGTTCAGTAAGATGAAAGCAACTCTCTAGATTGTTCCCTAGAACTGGGGTAATTTAGACAGCAGTAGCAACTGGAGACAGTGGGATGTCTTTGAGCAAGCTGACTATCTCTATACAACACAAAGCAGAATTGTAAATAGTTAATAACACATTTAGCTAATCCAACATTTTTTAAGTTGTTTTAATTTTATTCTTTTCTAAAAATCTGTGTTCCCATTCTTTTATTTAATGGTCTCTCCCACTATCTTCAGATAAAGCACCTAATTCCTGCTTTTCTCATTTTCCTCAGCTGATAAAAGAGGGAAATGAACTGGTGTCATTCACTTATTCCTCAGATGTTTCTGGAGCAGCTTCCATGTTCCAGGCATTGTACTGAGTGTTGAAGGGTGTGTGGCAGTGGACAAGACAGACCTGAACTTGCCCTGTGGGCCACATGCCTCCACGTGGTCCAATACAAGATAAACCCAACTGAGCAGGCAATTAGAGCACTGTGTGAGCTATAAATGAGAGAAGAACCTATCAATGTTTAGAGAGTCCAGAAGCCTTCCTAGAGTCAGTGACATCTAAATAGTGAGTGAGAGTTAGATGAAAAATGGGTGTGAAGGTAGTGTTCTAAGCCAACAAAACAGAGTAGGTGAAATCCCCTTTCACTTCAGATTTAACCTTGTTTGTTATTGGATTCTTCTGGATCTGCTTGTATCCACATTTAAGAGGGTGGAGATGTTTGCACAAAAACGGAAATTGGAATCAGCTTTGGGTATTAGCTATGTAAAACTATTTTTTCTGCATGTGGATATGTGTTGCTTCAACATTAGATTCTTTTTACTTGTTTTGCACTATTTATACAAGCAACTTCTGCAGTAAGAAATTGATCGAACATGCAATCAGGATGCATTGATAATTACTGGTGATTGAAATGCAAAAGTTGGAAACAAAGAAGGAGAGGTAGTTGGAAAATATGGCCTTGGTGTTAGAAACTATGCCAGAGATTGCATGATAAAATTTTACAAGACCAACGACTTCTTCATTGCAAATGCCTTTTTTTCAACAACATGAACCGTGACTATACATGTGGACATCACCAGATGGAATACACAGGAATCAAATCGACTGTCTCTGTGGAAGGAGATGATGGAAAAGCTCAGTATCATCAGTCAGAACAAGGCCAGAGGCTGACTGCGAACAAACCATCAATTGCTCATATGCAAGTTCAAGTTGAAGCTGAAGAAAATTAGAGCAAGTCCCTGAGAGCCAAAGTATAACCTTGAGTACATCCCACCTGAATTTAGAGACCATCTCAAGAATAGATTTGACTCCTTGAATGCTAATGACTGAAAACCAGACAAGTTGTGCAGTGACATCAAGGACATCATACATGAAGAAAGCAAGAGGTCATTAAAAAGGAAAGAAAGAAAAGACCAAAATGGATGTCAGAAGAGACTCTGAAACTTTCACTTAAATGTCGAGTAGTTAAAATGAAAGGAAGAATGATGAAGTAAAAGAGCTGAACAGATGATCTCAAAGGGCAGCTCGAGAAGACAAAGTATTATAATGACATGTGCAAAGACCTGGAGATAGAAAACCAAAAGGGAAGAAAACCCTCAGGATTTGTCAAGCTGAAAGAACTGAAGAAAAAATTCAAGCCTCGAGTTGCAATATTGAAGGATTCAATATTGAAGGTGAAAATATTAAACAATGCAGGAAGCATCAAAAGAAGATGGCAGGAATACACAGAGTCACTATACCAAAAATAATTAGTTGATGTTCAACCATTTCAGGAGGTAGCATATGATCAGGAACTGATGATACTGAAGGAAGAGGTCCAAGGCTCCAGGAATTGACAGAATACCAACTGAGATGTTTCAACAAATGGATGAAATGCTGGAACTGCTCACTCATCTATGCCAAGAAATTTGGAAGACAGCTACCTGGCCAACCGACTGGAAGAGATCCATATTTATGCCTATTCCAAAGAAACGTGATGCAACCGAATGTGGAAATTATCAAACAATATCATTAATACCACATACAAGTAAAATTTTGCTGAAGATCATTCAAAACTGGCTGCAGCAGTGTGTCGACAGGGAACTGCCAGAAATTCAGGTTGGATTCAGAAAAGGACATGGAACCAGGGATATCATTGCTGATGTCAGATAGATCCTGGCTGAAAGCAGAGAATACCAGGAAAATGTTTACCTGAGTTTTATTGACGGTGCAAAGGCATTTGACTGTGTGGATCATGAAAAATTATGGATAACATTTCGAAGAATGGGAATCCCAGAACACTTAATTGTGCTCATGAGGAACTTGTACATAGATCAAGAGGCAGTCGTTTGAACAGAACAAGGGGGTACTGTGTGGTTTAAAGTCAGGAAAGGTGTGCTTCAGGGTTGTATCCTTTCACCATACTTATCCAATCTATATTCTGAGCAAATAATCTGAGAAGCTGGACTGTATGAAGAAGAACAGGGCTTCAGGATTGGAGGAAAACTCATTAACAACCTGCGTTATGTAGATGACACAACCTTGCTTGCTGTAAGTGAAGAAGACTTGAAGCACTTACAGATGAAGATCAGAGACTACAGCCTTCAAGTATGGATTGCACCTCAACATAAAGAAAACAAAAATCCTCACAACTGGACCAATAAACAACATCATGATAAATGGAGAAAAGATTGAAGTCAAGAATTTCATTTTACTTGTATCCACAATCAACACCCATGGAAGCAGCAGTCAAGAAATCAAACGACACGTTGCCTTGGGCAAATCTGCTGCAAAAGACCTCTTTAAAGTGTTCAAAAGCAAAGATGTCACCTTAAAGACTAAGATGCGCCTGACCCAAGCCAAGCCATGGTGCTTTCAATTGCCGCATATGCATGGGAAAGCTGAACAATGAATATGGAAGACAGAAGAAGAATTGACACCTTTGAATTGAGGTGTTGGCAAAGAATATTGAATATACCACGGACTGCCAAAAGAATGAACAAATTTGTCTTGAAAGAAATACAACCAGAATTCTCCTTAGGAGCAAGGATGGCAAGACTACGTCTCACATACTTTAGAGATGTTATCAGTAGGGATCAGTCCCTGGAAAAGGACATGCTTGGTAAAATAGATTGTCAGTGAAAAAGAGGAAGACCCTCAATGAGATGGATTGACATAGTGGCTGCAACAATGGGCTCAAGCATAACAATGACTGTGAGGTTGGTGCCGGACTGAGTAATGTCTTGTTCTTTTGTACATAGGGTCACTATGAGTCGGAACCGACTTGTCAGCACCTAACAACAACAACAACATACAACCCAGAAAAAATTAGACCTCTTAATTTCCAGTGATGTTTCCATTTAAGATCAACCTGATGACATTAAGAAAATGTTCACCAATGCTGTAAGATTCAAATTATTTACCACTGTGTCACTCCCTGGCGGTAGAGTAGTTAGGATTCGGTGCTCTTGGCCTGGGTTCGATTCCTGGTCCAGGAAGCCTTTCTTTGGAGCCCCAGTGGTACAGTGGTTAAGTGCTCAGCTGCTAACCAAAAGGTTGGTGGTTCAAACTTACCAGTCGTTCCACAGGATAAAGATGTGGCAGACTGCTTCCATAAAGATTTACAGCCTTGGAAACCATATGGGCAGTTCTTCTCTGTCCTGTAGGGTCGCTATGAGTTGAAGTCAATTCGAAGGCAATAGGTTTGGGTTTTTTTGGTATCACATGTCTGCAAATGACTGTGAAGGATCCATGATTATTGATTCTGAGATTACAAATTTAGCAAGTAGGCAAATTCACAAATATGGAATCCAAGAATAATGAGAATTGAGTGTTTCGACTCCATAAATCACCAGTTATGTGACTGGCAATTTTAGTTACCCTCTCTTAGCTTTAATTTCCCCAGAAAAATGTTGATAGTGCTAATATATACCCCAGAGGCTTGTAAGAACTAAACAAGATAAAGATAGAAGTTGCTTAGTCTGCAGGCAAATGAATATTTTTATTATTGTTGGTACTACCATATAAACAATAATGAGTTATAACAAAATGCTTTCAAAATTACTTTATACTTTTTATAATTCCCAGAGTGTTTATCACATACCGTCTACAGGGCACACATCCAGTAAAAACAGATTAATCTGATGTGTTCATAGAGAATGAGTAAGATCACTTCAAACTGGGAACATAATCTGAGATGCTGAGACAAATTGTAACCATTTAAGTTTTTATCTGACGCAAAACTAATATCATCATTTAATACCTGTCTTTGTTTTAGGGATTTTAAAATATTTTTGATACTTTAAATAAGGAAATCATCATTTAATAAATGACTCAAACCCAGTTGTCTACCTTCACAACCCACGCATCTTCCCCTAAAACCGAAACCCGACCAGTTGCTGCCGAGTCGATTCTGACCCATAGCAAATCTATAATGGGCCTCAAAGTTCAGTGTGCATCAGGATAACCTAAGGAATGTGTTAGAATGTAGATTCCCAGAACCGACTCCTGGTTGTATAGCTGTGGAGTGAGCTAGGGATCTGCACTTTTAACCAGTACCCTCTATAATTCTCATGATGGTAGTGCGTGGATCTCAAATTCGAAGACAATTATTCTGAAGAGATCAGTATAGGAAAAATTCTAAAAATAATTATTTGATAGTCAAGTTTTGCAACTGAAGTGTCTTATTAATTGCTGAATTCTTTCTATCCCACTCTCGTCTGTGTAGACAAGCCAAAGTTTTGGCTTCTGGCTAAAGGGTTGGCCTCTGGCAAAAAGAAGTATTTTGTTGTTTCTTTGACTTCTTTTGTTGGTAAAACATGTCATTTTGACTGAAACAAAGCATTTTGACCTCCTTTGGACTTGTTTTATACCTAAACCATGGTTCAAAATGGCAGTCTGTGTCATGAAGAAGGACCATATCTTTCCTAATATCCCAACCGATGTCTAAAAAATCCCATCCCCAGAACCAGGTGCTTATTCACAACCTAGAACCGTACTCCATGCGGTTGGCTCCTTTATGTAAGAACCTGAAAAAATTATGTCTCCACAAATCCAGAAAAATATTTTATGCTTGGGCAACAAATAGGCACCAAAGAGAAAACACTGAGCTAGAGTTTACTCTGTGTCAGGCCAAGTCCATATGTCAGTAATTAATTTGCTGGACGATTTATCTATGACACTTCATGCTCTGGAAGCCACCAGATATATGTCTAATAACTGAGTCAGATCAAAGATCTAGGGGACCTTCTGGAGCTATACTGAATGGTTGAAATGACCTGAATGGGTCAAAGCCAGCAAGCAGTTAGAAGACAGGAAATGGTCATGTGTCAGAAGTCAAGACAGAGAAGAGGAGCAGGAGAGGTGGAGGGCCAGAGAAGCAGGGGCACAGTTAGAAGAAAGGACACATGAAGGCCAAGGCAACCTCTGACTCAAACAGCATTATGAGGGCAGCCCCTCTGATGGGACCCCAGAAGTGTAAGTAACTCTAAGCTTATGGGAGACCTCTTCGGGTGGACCTTAGAAATATTGGAACCCCAACAGACACGCTTTCATGTGTGCACCAAAAGAAATGTACAAGAATGTTTCTAGAAACACTATTTATAACAGACCCATAGGGTGAACTATCCAAATGTCCATCAACAGTTGAATGGATAAATAAATTGTGGCATATTTATAGAATGAAATACTCTTTAGCAATGTGAATAGAAGGCTTATGACTATACTTGACAGTATAGTTGAATCTCATAAACATAATGATGTGTGAAGGAATCCAGGCACAAAAGGCACATATTTTATGATTCCATTTATATGAAGTCAAAAACAAGCCACAGTTACCCTTGCTGGGGATGGGTGGTTAGTGTCTGGAGCAGTGACAGCACTTCTGAAGTACAAGTAACTTTCTGGTTTTGATCTGGGTACTAGTTACATGAGGATGTTCAATTTGTGGAAATTCAATGGGTTGTACACTTACTATTTGTACACCTTTTCTGTATAATGTCATATTTTAATATATATATATTTTTAAATAGAAGTATAGATAGACTTCTCATGTGATGGGGATATTGAAAAAAGTACACTTTGAATCTGAACTGAGACTTGGTCAAACTGTGTTCAGCATCTTTGATTACCTGCTGGAGAAAATTCTGATAGCTGGTTGAGAAGAAGCAGGGCCTTGTGCTGTTATTAGCTGAGCTTTATTTGACTCCATTTGAAGCCTATGTGCTCACTCACCCTGTCAGGGGATAAAGCCTTGTTGCTTGCTATGACTAATTACTAGCCACAGATAAATTTGCTTATCATTTACATCTCACATAGATCACTTGTTTTTTCTGATGAATGGTTCATTCATGTCTAAGGAGAGCTCCAAATCACATATGTCCAAAATATTAACCCTATTAACCCATGTCTCCTGAAAAAGAGATGGCGGATTTATGGTTCTGTGCAATAAAACCAGTGTCTGTGTTTCACAGGCCAGTTGCTTGTATAAACATCCAATCATCTAGGATACATGTCTGTTTGCCCAAACTGTTTTTCAAATTCCCACTACTTCCCTATTCGTGGGCACTAAGTTTTAATTTGTGCTCAATGAGAAATTTTACTTTAACCAGATGTCATTGGAGTAATCGATTAAACATTTTTATAATGGGGATTACAAACACAAATGCCCACTGTGCAGGGTGGGTGGAGATAAAGGGTGGCAGTGAGGATAGTATTTAAGCCAGTACTCCCTTCAGCCACTTGTTACATTGCAGTGTTTAGACTTAAAAACAAAAAGTCAAAAACCTGGAATTTTCTGATTTTTAAACATTGGCAATTAATTTAAAATTTTCTTTGATTCTGAATGAGCCAAACAACCACATCTATGAGCAGGATGCAGCTCCCACATTGCTAGTTTGAGCCTTCCTCAGGTGGGAGTCTATCTGCTCCTTACACATGCCTTGTAAGATGGGCATGGCATGGAGAAGGAAACTGAGGCTCACAGAGGTGAACGTATCGGTCAAGTTCACACAGATAAGAAGGGGCTAGCCCAGCCTAAAAATCCTAGTCTGATATATCCAAGTTACTATTCTTTTCTAATCATTAACATCCTGCAATGTGCAGATGACACAACCTTGCTTGCTGAAAGTGAAGAGGACTTGAAGCATTTACTGATGAAAATCAAAGACCACAGCCTTCAGTAGGCATTGTACCTCAACATAAAAAAACAAAAACCCTCACAACTGGACCAAGAAGCAACATCATGAAAAGACTGAAGTTATCGAAGATCTCATTTCACTTTGCTCCACAATCCACACCCATGGAAGCAGCAGTCAAGAAATCAAACGACATAGTACATTGGGCAAATCTGCTGCAAACGACCTTTTTAAAATGTTAAAAAGACGTCAGTTTGAGGACAAAGGTGCGCCTGACTCAAGTCGTAGTATTTTCAGTAGCCTCCTGTAAATCCGGAAGCTGGGCAGTGAATAAGGAAGATCAAAGAACTGACGCCTTTGAATTACGGTGCTGGTGAAGAATACTGAAGAACCACGGACCGCCAGAAGAACGGACACATCTGTCTTGGAAGAAGTACAACCAGAATGCTCCTTCGAAGCGAGGGTGGCGTGTACTTTGGACGTGTTATCAGGAGGAACCAGTCCCTGGAGAAGGACATCATGCTTGGTGAAGTGGAGGGTCAGTGAAGAGAAGGAGGACCCTCCATGAGATGGATTGACACAATGGCTGCAACAATGAGCTCCAGCATAACAACGATTGTGAGGATTGTGCGGGACCGGGCGGTACTTCACTCTGTTGTTCATAGGGTCGCTATGAGTTGAAACTGACCCTCTGGCACCTAACAACAACAGGTCTTTTCTCTGAATCAAAAAGCCTCATTGCATAGCACCGATGTCGGGGTTATAAACCAAACTATTTTTCACTCAGGTGCTAAGGGAGAAAAAGTGGAAGAAATACTTACGTTATTTGCTCAAGAATTTATTCTGGGGAAATTGGTTTGAAATCCTGTACTACAAATAGGAAACCATCACCTAGTATTGGCTTCTTGATGGTTATTCTGCAACACTCTTCATTAGGAAGATGCAACAATAATCCCCTCACTTTATCTTAGACAATTCAGAGGCCACAAAGGGACATAGTTTACAGTTATTTCTGGATAACAAGTGGCAAGCGTCACCTAGTGGAATGGATTTGTGGAGAGTAAAGATTCCACCTGTTTGAAGTGTATCAAACCAAAAATCCATTGCCATCGAGTCGATTCTGACTCATAGCAACCCTACAGGACAGAATAGAACTGCCCCATAGGTTTCCGAAGCTATAAATCTTTACGGAAGTGGAGTGCCACGTATTTCTCCCACCAAGCAGCTATAGGTTCAAACCACTGATCTTTTGGTTAGTAGCCGAGCTGCTTTAACCACTGTGCCACCAGGGCTTCCTGAAGTATGTCAAGCTTTCCGAATATTTATCCTCAGTGGAGTTTTCCAGACAAAAGTCTTAAAATGGTTTCAGTGAGACCATACAGATTTGTACCCATCGTGTCTGAAAACACCCCTTTTTAAACATGAAAAAAATATTTGGAGAACAGAAGAAATTAGGATTGCTAGGAAATGCTTCTTGATTTGTTCATCACGTCCCAATGGGATAATTAAACGCAGCTTGTCTCTGAAGCACAGGAGAAACCATTTATAAATGCAAGTTAATGGGTTTAGTGAGTTATCTGTGAGTAGAAAAGATAATGCATGTATTTAAAATTATTTTTAACTTTTTGTTGTCTTTCATATGGAAGGGTATAAGCTACCTGGGTTGTTCCAGCTCTTCCAAATCACAGGGCTATGACAAAGACTTGATTTTCGCTTAAAACTTCAAGGTCCTTTAAAAGTGGGATGCTTTGCATTTGTTAGACTATTTGGTTAATATGCATGAAAACGTAGCACATATGTCAAATTCATTCTATAAATTCAGTATCCAGTAAGCCATGTGGGAGTGTGTTGAATGCAAATTGATTTTCAAACCCTGCTGACCAGCTGAATATTGCTTTCTCCCCTTTTGGATTTTACTGCTTGGTCTTTCCAGCATTTCAGAAGTACTTTCATCAAGACCGCGCCCTATACAATCTCTGCCTTCCCGGAATAATGACTCAGGCCTTGACACCAAACCAAGAATGTTAATTATGTCCTCCTCAGACTGTTTACTACATGTATTGGTTTAGACTTGAACATAAAAATGTTTATTAAGAGCATAGCCTTATCCTTTAGTTTAGATCTTTTAGAGTTTCATGAGCAAAGAATATCAGGAACTTAATCTTAAAGAAAACAGACCAAAAAGAAGCTGTTATCTGGTTAGTGTTTTCCTCGGGGGGGAAATCAGTCAATATAGTCACCAATTCCATAATCATTACTATGTTAGGAGCTGGGGGAAGGGATATACCCACATGCATATGTATGTTTATATGGATATAGGTATAAATGTATACGTGTATATATATATATACATACACACATATACATATATGTATATCTACATATATGTGATATTCTCTCTATCACATTGTTTCTAATCTGCAAATAAACTTGATGAAATAAAAAAGAATGAATCTATTTTAAATATATGTTTAAAATGTTTTGCTAAGTTTTTTTTTTCCCCCCATCTGTTTAAAATAGACCATGATAAGACTAACAAGCTCCTACACAGTTCTGGAAATACATGTACATAATGCAGGTGAACTACTATTAGATTATTTCAGAGAAAGTGGCATGTGTCTATTTCCTGTAGCTTTTTACCTGGTGTATGTCAGTTCAAAATTGTGGTGGGATGGGGAATATTCCTACAAAAAGGTAAAATTGGAAATTTTTTTGGTTGTTAATAAGTAGTATATGATAATTACAGAATCAAAGGACATTCTGAAGAGATCCTTTCTTCTTCTTTACCCAACACTGAGTCCAAATGTTTTACAAATGGTTATTAAACCAAAACAAACAAACAAACCAAACACGTTGCCGTTGAGTTGATTCCAACTAATAGTGACCCTATATAACAGAGTAAAACTTCCCCATAGGGTTTCCAAGGAGTGGCTGGTGGATTCGAAATGCTGACCTTTTGGATAGGAGCTAAGCTCTTAACCACTGCGCCACCAGGACTCCAAACGGTTATTACACACACACAATGTGCCAAATATAAAGCTACGTTCTTAAGAAAATTTAAATGGTAGTCCTTACTCTTAATGGGGTCCATCTACCAAATAGGAAACACAAATGTAAGTACACTTCTCTTTACTTATCGATTGTCTTGTTTTCTGACATTTCGCATTTATGACAATAGTAAAAAATCCACTATATGACTATTTCATGCATTAATGATGTATGTCTGGTAGTAACAAATGCCAAGGTGCAAGGGGTGAGTAACCCTGGCTGTGATGGTTAAGGTTATGTGTCAGCTTCCCTGGGCCATGATTCTCAGTGGTTTGGCAGTTACTTAAGGATGTAATTTGGCGGTTATGTAATGATGTAATCATCCTCCATTTTGTGATCTGGTGCAGTGATCCTCCATTTTCACATAATGCCGATGTTATATAACCACCTGGTCTTTGGAACCTAACCATGTTGAGAAGTGAGGAGAGGGTGTCAGATCACTGAATGAACCCCTAGTGCTGGAGAAAGTGCAGAGTGCCAAGCTGTCTCATCTTTGCATTCCAAATTAGTCCCTGGTGTTGTGATAGGAGGAGCCCTGGTGGTGCAGTGGTTAAAGCACTCATCTGCCAACCTAAACGTTGACAGTTTGAACCCACCAGCCATTCTGCAGGAGAAAGAAGTGGCAGTCTGTTTCCATAAAGATCACAGCCTTGAAAACCCAATGGAGCAGTTCTGCTCTGCACACATGGGGTCAACACGAGCAACTAACAGCAACCCAACAATCCATCTATGTTCTCAAACAACAACCGAAAAATCCGTCTATATTCTCAAATGAGAAAAATGCCGTCCGAGATGTGGCATGTGGTCCAAAGGAACACACTTACTAGCTGTGTGACATCTAGCAAGTCATCCAAACTCTCTTTGCCTCAGTCTTCATATCTGTAGGTGGGACTGTGGCCTATATCGTAGCTTGTTTAATGATGAAATGAAACCATGAGTGTTTCACAGTGCCTACCATCTAATTGGTATTCATTGTTTATCGTTTAGTTTCCTAGCTCTAACTCTGGAGAGGAAATGTGGGAAAAATAGCTACAGAAATTAAAAAGAAAACAAAGAGCAGGGGGAAGTTTGTCGGAAGATTATTAACGCTATTACTGCTAATTATGAGACTCGGGTGTGCGGTTCCCAGACAGGGACCACAATCGGCAGTTTGTAGTTTGGCGCTCACTCCAATGGGAAGGCCAGGCCTGTTGAGTAGCCACGACTTCAGATGCTTGTCAGCCTTTTTTATCCTCATTTGCAGCATCTCGTTCATCAGTTGTGTGAGACCATGTCATTGCTGTCTCCTCCAGAAACTCACAGGAGACTCACAGTGTCTCTTGTTTATTTAAAAGGAAGAAAAAAAATTCCCATAGCTACCCTAGCGACAGTAGATATTTTCTGTAATGTGCCACTACGAGCTAAAGCACATGGAAATAAGAACGGATTTTTGTGCGCTCACTCTTTTAGCCCTTCTGAGATTCTGGACGGAAAATCTGTGCGAAGTCTGTCTGGCTTTGCTTTCCTCTACTTACAACATGGTGTTTGCGATTCAATAATGTGCCTGTAATTAAATGTCATCTAATTTCCCCGCCTGTTATACTTAAAATTTTACCATTAGAGAGTTATCCCTCTGAGTCCCATAGATATTGCAATGTCGAGACTTCCCTCTGAAAATGTGGCAGAAGAATGATACACCCTACCTGCCTGAGACCTTATTGGGCTTTGTGAGTGAAAGCATGGAAGGTTGTTCTGGAACTGTGTAGCAGGGGAGCCTTAGGTAGTGTCTAAGGGTTTTGCTGTCCTCATCTGTAAAAAAAGAAAGGGTGAAATTTGGTAATCTCTGGCTGTAGGGAACATAGATTATACGTGCTCTGGAACAGACCCATTTCCCTTTGTTGTCATCAGTTGATTCATTCCTTTTCTACCAAGGGTTCAAAAAGGATGACCAATTTATCTTTAAAGATTCTTGCTGGTTAAAGTTTCTGTGATTCTTTTAGAGACCAGAAAAATGGTCTTGGAAAAAGGCTTTGGGAATAAGAAGTAGAGTATAAGGGTTGGAGGTGGGAGAGAAGGTTAGAAGGTAAAACATTGCAGAAGGGAAGAAATGACTTATGAAAGAGAAGCTGGGAAGGTACCAAAAGCAGCTTTAATTTCCTCACAACTTTACTTAGACTTTCCTGCTCTTCTGCCGCAGGCATGGCCAGATAGATGCTTATTGACTCCAAGGTCAGGGTGACAGTATTCTTTTTGTTTAATTATTTCTTTGCAAGTTAAAAAAAAATCTAAATGATTCAGTAAATGTTTTAAATACAAATGGGAGTATTTAGAGACCTCAGAATCAGTGGTATATTGGAGCTGTATTTGACAAGGAATGACCACCATTCCTTCCTTCATTCATTCTTGCAATGCCTATAAACAACTACCCTGTATCAGGCACTGTGCTGGGCACTGGGACAACAGAGAAGAGTAAAGTCTGTCTTCAAGGACCTTAGAGTCTAGAGGAAGAAACAGATGTGTAAAAAAGTACAATAGAAACATAAACAAGAATTAATGGCAGCTCAGAGGAAATGAGTAGCTCTCAGAGGAAAATATTAAAAGGATTCCTGGATAAGGTGATATTTGATCTGAATTCAGAAGTGGTATAAAAATCCCTCTGAATAAGAGGTGAAGCAGCAGTTTTGCAGAAAGAACAGGATGTGTGAATACATTTAGAACATGGTGTGGAAGTTATGTTTAGGAAACTGTAAGCGGCTTGGTATTTTTGGAGCAGATTATGTAAGGTGTGTGTGTAGGGGGGGGGGGTGATAGGAAATGTAAACCAGGGTAGATCAAGAATAGATAGGAACATCTCTTACAGCATTTGAAGTTTGCTTAAATGCCCATGAAGAGTCACTGAAGGGTTTGAAGCAGATTTGCCCACAGAGTTGAGGTAGATTGAAAAGAAGAGATAAGCAAGTGAAAAGATACAAGGGGGTGTTTTTGAGTCTATAAAAATAGTACAGGTGAGAAATAAAGGAAGTCTTATCTAAGACAGTAGCACTGGGAAAAAAAACAACAGCTTTGCTTAAGAGATAGTCAACATAGGTTCAATAAAATCTGGTGATAACTGATTGATGTGAGAGGGGAGGTCACTTCAAGTTTTCCAACCCACATAACTGAGTGGATTGTGGTGTCATCAACTGGAAGGAAAATAAGAAGGGGACCACTTTGAATCTGAGGGGCCAGTACATATCCAGACGTCAGGAGAGAACTGGGAAAATAGCTGTAAAGAGCTTGGGAGGAACAACTGGATAGCATTAAAGCTCCATCTCTCATTTATTTGGTGCCTTCTACGTAATAGTCACTAAGCTAGACCCAAGCCATGGTGTTTTCAATCACCTCATATGCATGCGTTAACTGGATGATAAAGAATTGACGCCTTTGAGTTATGGTGTTGGCGAAGAATATTAAATATACCATGGACTGCAAAAAGAACGAACAAATCTGTCTTGGAGAAAGTACAACCACAATGCTCCTTAGAAGCAAAGATGGCAAGACTACATCTCACATACTTTGGACATGTTATCAGGAGGGACTAGTCCCTGGAGAAGGATATCATGCTTGGTAAAGTAGAGGGTCAGCAAAAAAGAGGAAGACCCTCAAGGAGATGGATTGACAGAATGGCTGCAACAATGGGCTCAAGCATAATGATTGTGAGGATGGCATAGGATCAGGCAGTGTTTTTTTCTGTTGTACATAGGGCCTCTCTGAGTC
Source organism: Dugong dugon (assembly GCA_030035585.1). NCBI lineage: Eukaryota > Metazoa > Chordata > Mammalia > Sirenia > Dugongidae > Dugong > Dugong dugon. The sequence goes on along the minus strand of CM057480.1, from coordinate 9,091,253 downwards.
AGAACCGACTTGACAGCACCTAACAACAACAACAACAAGCTAGACTCGGTAGATGATATGGAACATGCCTCTGCTCACAAAGGTATTACAGTCTAGGGAATTTACAGAAAAAGAAGGCAAATGTAAGAGAGGACACTCAGTGCTGTTGGAAGAATTTTAATGAATTTGTGATGAGAGCACAAAGGCGGGTTCATAACAAAGACTTGGTCTTGAGGTGGCATTAGGGGACAGATAGCTTAGAAAAAAACAAAGTTGAGACCTGAATGGTTAGTAGGAATTATCTGGAAAATAGCATTCCAATCAGTAGAAGTTGCAAGAACAATGACCAGGAAGCAAAAGTGAGCGTGGATGTCACTCTTGAGGAATTCTGAGAAGTTCCGTTGGCTGAGGCATCAGGTCTGAAGAGAATGGCAAAACATGAGGTTGGGAAAGTTAGCCCAGGCAAGACCATGACATAAGCTATTTTACAGAGTTTAAGCTTTATTCCACGTGCAAGAGCAAGCCATTTAAGGATTTTGAGGAGGGTAGTGATACAATCAGATATGTATTTTAAAAACTCACTCCAGCTCTGTGTGATGAATGAGACATTAATTACAATAATGAGTTGGATGTAATTATCTAGGACAAAGATCACAGTTCAATTCAGCCTGCTAAAGTGCTCTGTTTGGCTTGCGGGATGCTTTGTCTTTTTTTTTTTTTTTTTTAATTCTGAATTAGTTTTAACATTTAAACACTGGAAGCTCTCACATAAAATCAGAGATACAGGCTTCCTTTGAAAATTAAAAGATCTGGCAATATTGGGTCCACATTCCTGAGCTGTCACAAATTGACTGGAGCTGAACAAACTAAAAGGCAAAATGTTTAGGCAGGGTGAGTGTCCCCTGCCTGCCACAGTCTAATGGAGGTGTTCAGTTTGATGTTATCGCTCCTGCCTTAGCTGGAGACAACATGAGGACTGAGAATGATAAACTACCCATGTGCACCTATCTAAAGCCAAACTCATGTACTAGAACCCATCCCATTTCCTTCTCATGGAATTTGTTCCACTAATTCTCCCTTTTCTCATCAGATTACCCCCTCTACTGGATCATTCCCATTGGCGCAAAAGCCTGCTGTTAATTCTTCCATATTAACTACTCTAGACCCTGCTTTCCCTCCAGCTATAAACATCTTTTTGTTCTACAACCAACCACTCCAGCAACAAGTCAAGGTCACCAGTGACTGACTGCCTCATCTCACTGCCAAATCCAATAGTGGATTCTCAGGCTTCACCTTACTTAAACTGTCTGCAGCAGTCAATATAATTAGTAATTCCTTCCTACTTGAATTTTTTTTTTCCTCTTGACTTCTAGGACACAACACTTTCTTGAGGATCTTCCTACTCTGTTGGCTCAGTCCTAGATCTTAGTCTTTGGATCTCTTTCTTTTCTGTCTACACTCCCTTCCTTCATGGATTTAAATATCATCTTTATGGTAGTAACTTCCAAGTTCCTATCTCTAACCCCAAGCTTTCTCCTGAGCTCCAGACTCATATACCTCCCTGCCTGTTTGACATATTCACTTTGATGTCTGAAAGGCATCTCAAACTCGTATTTCAAAGTCAAACGCTGATTCCTATCCCTCTCCCTCTCATCATGCCCCCCCACAATGTTACCATCTTAGTAAATGACAGTCCATTCTGCCAGTTGTCCATGCCAAAGACACTTAAATTATCCTTACTCTGTCCCCTTCCCTCATACCCTACACCAAATCTATTGCAAATCTTATTGGCTCTACCTTTGAAATACATCTAAAATTCAGTCCCTTCTCACCAGTGCTTCCGCTCTGATCCAATCCACTTTCATCTCCTGCTTGGAATATTGCAATAGCCTCCTAACTGGTCTGCCTGCATCAAAGATTTCTCTCCCGGGGTCTCATATACCAGACCCCATACTCAAAAATCAACCAGCACTTTAAAAGAAAGAGGGTTCCTCTGAAATTTTCTCATGATAAAATTGATATTAAGCATTTTTGTCAAGAATACCAAGAAGCAGTGTTGTCTCTGCCTCAGTACATCATGATGTTGACAAGTCTTATTTTTTACTTTGATAACTTGGTTAAGGAGGTGTCTGCACTGTAAAGTTACGTTTTCTCCCCCTTTGTGTGTGTGTGTATATATACACACACATATATGGAGCTCTGGTGGTCTCTACTCTGTCCTATAGGGTCTCTATGTAGACTCTTTGAAAATGTATAAATGTATTCTCAAACTTAATCTGAAGTCCACTAATTTTATCAACCACTGGTGGATCTTATCTGCAACAATTAGTAAGGTATTTGCCTAGTGGTGATTTTCTGGTTTGCTCATTTCTACTACGTTTATTAATTGGAATTCTCTTAGGAACAGCTATTCCCTTCTCCCTGATTCATTCATTTGTTCAGGGCCCACTTTACAAAATAGCTAAAAAAGATTAAGGAATTTTCTCTGATTGAAGGGGACTAAATGAAAGGTGGGATCCTAGATTGGACTCTGAAAGAGAAAAGAGACGTTAGTGGAAAAACTGGTGAAATTCAAATAAGGTCTGTTAATAGTATTGTACTATTGCTTATGTCTTGGTTTTGATCACTGTACTATGGTACTACAAGCTATTAACATTAGGAGAAGATGAGCAAAGCATGTATGGGAACTCTTTGTACTATTTTTGCAACTTTTCTCTAAATCTAAAATTATGTCAAAACAGAACATTAATTTTTGTAAAGCAAAAGGGATAGCACCCAAAGCCAGCTTTCTGTAATGTTGCCAGGTGTTAGCAGTTGACCTTTCCAAGGAGCTCCTGTAAACATCTGGAACCTAGGCTCAGAGTAGCCGATGCCTAAGGTATCTGTTTATCTTCACTGGCAAGACTGACCTCACTCTTGCCCTGTAGAAGGGAGGGTAAGAGAACAGTAAGGGCTTTCTTCAGGAGCACATGTAGCTGCTCCCCAGACTAAGCACATCCCTTCACAGACAGCTTAGAAACAGGGGACCTACACTTAATGGCTCTTTGCCGATGATGCCACTGCTGTCTACTTAAGCGCTTTGCACATCATCCTTGACCCTCTCCTTTTGTCATATCCGCTGTCCTACTGACTGTACTTTCAAAACACATCTTACCCCTTCTCATCACCCTCACTGTTACCATCTTGGTTCAAGCCACTAACATCTCTTACCTGAAATATAGCAGTAGCCTCTGTGTTAGTTACCTATTGCTGTGTAACAAATTACCCCAAAACTTAGTAGTCTGGAACAACATTTATTACCTCACAGTTTCTGTAGGTCAGGAATCCAGGTGCTTCATCCAAGTAAGTAATAAAGAAGAACCAGAGAGAATGTGTGAGGGAGACAGAAGTCACAGTCTTTAATTTAATCTAAGAAATGACATTCCAAAATCTGGCCATAGTCTGTTCATCAGAGGGAGTCACTAGATTCAGCTCAACCAAAGAGCAGGAGATTATAAGAGAATGTAAATAATAGGAGGCAAGAGTCATTAGGTGATCATCTTATAAACCTGCCTACCACAGTCTCCTATCTGGTTAACCTGACACCATATTTGGATTGGCACTCTATTTTTCACACAAGAGCCAGGGTGATTCTTTTAAACTGTAAGTCACATCATGTCACTCCTTTCCTCAAAACTCTGTAACAGCCCCCATTTCACCCTAAGTAAACACCAAAGTCCTTAAAATGGTTTGCAAAGCCCTGCATAATCTAGCCCCCTCCTCTCTGACCTCACCTCCTCCAACACTCACCCTTGCTCACACTGCTCCAGCCACACTAGCCTCCCAGCTGTTCCTCAGAAATGCCCATTGTGCAGCTGCCTCAGGGCCTTTGTGCTGGCCCTTCCCTCTGTCTGGAAAGTTCTTCCTCCAGATTTCTGCATTGCTGATGTTCTAAGCTCCTTTAAGCCTTTGATCAAATATTACCCCCTTAGTGCCTACCTCCTGGTAAACCCATTTCTGTCCCCAGAACTCCTGACTTCTCTTATCTAATTTAATGTTTTTTCCATAGTACTTCTAATACACTAGTTTACGAGGCCCTGGTGGTGCAATGGTTAAGCGTTTGGCTGCTAATCAGAAGGTCAGCAGTTCGAATCCACCAGCCACTCCTTGGAAACCCTATGGGGCAGTTCTACTCTGTCCTACAGGGTCAGTATGAGTCAGAATCAACTCGATGGCGGTGGGTTTTTTTTTTTTTTAATTAATTTACTTATTTTTTTAAAGTAATACTAAAATGTTAAGCCCATGAGGGAAGAGATCATTGTCAGTTGTATACTGATGAACCCCAAGTGACTAGAACAGTACCTGGTACGTATTAAGTGCTCAATCAACATTTCCTAAGTGAATGAATGAATAGAAGATGGCTGAGGACTAGCCTTGGGGAACAGCGACATTTAAGTGATTGGTAGAGGAAAAGGATCCAAGGAAAAAAATGAGATATTAGACATCTCTTGGAGCGCTGGTGGCACAGTGGTTAAGAGCTTGGCTGCTAAGCATAAGGTCAGCAGTGCGAATCCACCAGCTACTCCTTGGAAACCCTATGGGGGCAGTTCTTCTCTGTCCTATAGGGTCGCTATGAGTCGGAATCAACTTAACGGCAATGGGTTTTGTTTTTTTCTTTTTTTTAATTTTCTGATTTTTTAAATTTATTGTTGTAGTTTAAATGAAGTTTACATTTCAAGCTAGTCTCCCATACAAAAATTTATACATTCATTGTTATGTGACCCTAATTGCTCTCCCCATACTGCGACAGCACACTCCTCCTTTCCACCCCTGATTCCCCATGTCCATTCAACTAGCTCCTAACCCTCTCTGCCTTCCCATCTCACTGCTGGACAGAAGCTGCCCATTGAGTCTCTTGTATCTACTTGAGCTAAGAGGCATACTCCTCACGAGTATCACTTTATGTCCCACAGTCCAGTCCAATCCCTGTCTGAAGAGTTGGCCTTGGAAATTGTTTTATTTCCGGGCTGATAGAGAATCCGGGGCCATGCTTTCCAGGGTTCCTCTAGTCTCAGTCAGACTATTAAGTCTGGTCTTCTTACTAGAATTTGAGTTCTGCACTCACCTTTCTCCTGCTCCATCTGGGACTCTCTGTTCTGTTCCCTGTCAGGGCAGTCATTGGTGGTAGCCGGGTACCATCTAGTTCTTCTGGTCTCAGGCTGATGAAGTCTCTGGTTTATGTGGCCCTTTCTGTCTCTTGGGCTGATACTTTCCTTGTGTCTTTGGTGTTCTTCATTCTCCTTTACTCCAGGTGGTTGGGACCAATTGATGTATCTTAGATGGCTGCTTGCAAGCTTTTAAGACCCCAAACTCCACTCATCAAAGTAGGATGCAGAACATTTTCTTAATAAGCTTTGTCATGCCAGTTGACCTAGATGTCCCCTGAAAGCATGGTCCCCAGACCCCTACCCCTGCTACTCTGTCCCTCAGTTAGTTTGATTGTATTGAGGACATGTCTTGGTTTTGGTTTAGTCCAGTTGTGCTGACTTTCCCTGTAGTGTGTGCTGTCCTTCCCTTCATCTAATTCTTATCTACAGTCTCGTTAGTAAATAGCTCTCACCCTCCCTCCCCACCCTCATAGCCATCAAAGAATGTTTTCTTCTGAGTTTAAACCTTTTCTTGAGTTTTTATAATAGTGGCCTTATACAATATTTGTCCTTTTGTGACTGACTAAATCCACTCAGCATAATGCCTTCCATATTCCTCCATGTTATAAGATGTTTCATGGATTCATCATTGTTCTTTATCGTTGTGTAGTGTTCCATTGTGTGGATATACCATAATTTGTTTATCTATTCATCCATTGATGGGAACCTAGGTTGTCCATCTTTTTGCTGTTGTGAACAGTGCTGCAGTGAACATGGGTGTGCATATATCTATTTATGTTATGGCTCTTATTTCTCTAGGATATATTCCAAGGAGTGAGATAGCTGGATTTTATGGTACTTCTATTTCTAGCTTTTTAAGGAAGTGCCAAATCGATTTCCAAAGTAATTGCACCATTTTACATTCCCACCAGCTTATACACCAACAGTGTATAAGTGTTCCAGTCTCTCCACAACCTCTCCAGCATTTATTATTTTGTGTTTTTTGGATTAATGCTAGCCTTGTTGGGGTGAGATGATATCTCATTGTAGTTTTGATCTGCATTTCTCTAATGGCTAATGATCGTGAGCATTTCTTCATGTGTCTGTTAGCCACCTGAATATCTTCTTTGGCAAAGTGCCTGTTCATATCCTTTGCCCATTTTTTAATTAGGTTATTTGTCTTTTTGTCGTTGAGGTTTTGCAGTATCTTGTAGATTTTAGAGATTAGATGCTGATCGGATTTGTCGTAGCCAAAAATTTTTTTTCAGTCTGTAGGTTGTCTTTTGACTCTTTTGGTGAAGTCTTTTGATGAGCATAAGTGTTTGATCTTTAGGAGCTCACGGTTATCTAATCTCTCTTCTGGTGCTTGTGCATTGTTACTTATGGTTCGTATTCTGTTATTCCATGCATTAGGGCTCCTGGCATTGTCCCTATTTTTTCTTCCATGATCTTTATCATTTTCGATTTTATATTTAAGTCTTTGATCCATTTTCAGTTAGTTTTTGTGCATGATGTGAGGTATGGGTCTTGTTTCAGTTTTTTGCAGATGGATATCCAGTTATGCCAGCACCATTTGTTAGAGAGACTATCTTTTCCCCAATTAATGGATTTTGGGCCCTTGTCAAATATCAGCTGCTCATAGGTGGATGAATTTATGTCTAGAGTCTCAATTCTGTTCCATTGCTCTATGTATTTGTTGTTGTACCAGTAGCAGGCTGTTTTGACTACTGTGGTGGTATAATAAGCCCTAAAATCAGGTAGTATGAGGCCTCCCACTTTGTTCTTCTTCTTAAGTAATGCTTTACTTATTCGGAGCCTCTTCCCTTTCCACATGAAGTTGGTGATTTGTTTCTGCATCTCATTAAAAAATGCCGGTGGAATTTGGATCGGGATTGCATTGTACCTGTAGATCGCTTTGGGTAGAACTGACATTTTCACAATGTTGAGTCTACCTATCCATGAGCAAGGTATGTTTTCCACTTATGCAGTCTCTTTTGGTTTCTTGCAGTAGTGTCTTGTAGTTTCACGTCTCTGGTTAGATTTATCCCTAAGTATTTTATCTTCTTAGGGGCTATTGTAAATGGTATTGATTTGGTGATTTCCTCTTTGAGGTTCTCTTTGTTGGTGTAAAGGAATCCAATTGATTTTTGTATGTTTATCTTGTATCCTGAAACTTTGCTGAAATCTTTCCTGAGTTCCAGTAGTTTTCTTGTGGATTCTTTGGGCTTTTCTGTGTATAAGATCATATCATGTGCAGATAGAGATACTTTGACTTCTTCCCTACCAATCTGGATGCACTTTATTTCTTTTTCTAGCCTAATTGCTCTGGCTAGGACCTCCAGCACAATGTTGAATAATAGTGGTGATAAAGGGCATCCTTGTCTGGTTCCCGTTCTCAATGGGCATGCTTTCAAAGTCTCTCCATTTAGGATGATGTTGGCTGTTGGTTTTGTAGAAATGCCCTTAATTATATTGAGGAATTTCCCTTCTATTCCTATTTTGTTGAGACTTTTTATCATGAATGGGTGTTGGACTTTGTCAGATGCCTTTTCTTCAATTGATAAGATCATGTGGTTCTTATCTTTTGTTTTATTTATGTGATGGATTACATTGATTGTTTTTCTAATGTTGAACCATCCCTGCATACCTGGTATAAATCCCACTTAATCATGGAGAATTATTTTTTTGATATGTTGCTGAATTCTATTGGCTAGAATTTTGTTGAGGATTTTTGTGTCAATGTTCGTAAGGGATATTGGTGTGTAATTTTCTTTTTTTGTGATGTCTTTACCTGGTTTTGATATAAGGGTTATGCTGGCTTCATAGAATGAGTTTGGGAGTATTCCATCCTTTTCTATGCTCTGAAATACCATTAGTAGTGGTGGTGTTAACTCTTCTCTGAAAGTTTGGTAGAATTCTCCAGTGAAGCCATCCAGGCCAGGGCTTTTTTTTTGTTGGGAGTTTTTTAATTACCTTTTCAATCTCCTCTTTTGTTATGGATTTATTTAGTTGTTCTACCTCTGTTTGTGTTAGTTTAGGTAGGTAGTGAGTTTCTAGAAATTTGTCCATTTCCTCTAAGTTTTCAAATTTGTCAGAGTACAATTTTTCATAGTATTCTGTTATGATTCTTTTAATTTCAGTTGGGTCTGTTGTGATATCACCCATCTCATTTCTTATACGGGTTATCTGCTTCCTCTCCAGTTTTTTTTTTTTTTTTTGTCAGTTTGGCCAGTGGTTAATCAATTTTGTTGATCTTTTCAAAGAACCAGCTTTTGGTCTTGTTAACTCTTTCAATTGTTTTTCTATTCTCTATTTCTTTTAACTCTGCTCTAATTCTTATTATTTCCTTTCTTCTGGCACCTGAAGGCTTCTTTTGCTGCTCTCTTTCTACTTGTTCCTGTTGTAGGGTCAGTGTTTTGATTATGGCCCTTTCTTCTTTTTGGATGTGTGCATTTATTGCTAGAAACTGACCTCTGAGCACTGCTTTTGCTGTGTCCCAAAGGTTTTGGTAGAATTGTTTTCATTCTCATTTGATTCTATGAATTTCTTTATTCCATCCTTAATTTCTTCTATAACCCGGTAGTTTTTGAGCAAGGTGTTGTTCAGTTTCCATGTGTTCGATTTTTTTCCTTGTTTTTTCTGTTATTGATTTCTACTTTTATGGCTTTGTGGTCAGAAAAGATGCTTTGTAATATTTCAATGTTTTGGATTTTGTGAAGGCTTGCTTTATGGCCTAATACGTGGTCTATTCTAGAGAATGTTCTGTGTACATTGGAAAAGAAGGTATACTTGGCTGCTGTTGGGTGGAGTGTTTGGTATATGTCCGTGAGATCAAGTTGGTTGATTGTAGCATTTAGCTCTTCTGTGTCTTTGCTGAGCTTCTTTCTGGATGTTCTGTCCTTCACCAGAAGGGGTGTGTTGAAGTCTCCTACTACTATTGTGGAGCTGTCTATCTCTCTTTTCAGTGCTGTTAGAGTTTGTTCTATGTATTTTGGAGCCCTGTCAGTCCTGGTGTATTGACCCTTTAATCATTATATATTCCTTATCCTTTGTGGTGGATTTTACTTTAAAGTCTATTTTGTCAGGGGTTAATATTGCCACTCCTGCTCTTTTTTTGTGTTGTTTGCTTGATATATTTTTTTCCATCCTTTGAGTTTTAGTTTGTTTGTGTCTTGAAGTCTAAGGTGTATCTCTTGTAGGCAGCGTATAGACGGATCCTGTTTTTTTAAATCTCATCTGCCACTCTGTGTCTCTTTATTGGTGCATTTAGTCCATTTACATTCAGCATAAGTATTGATAGGTATGGGTTAAGTGCTGTCTTTTGATGTCTTTTTCTGTGTGTTGTTCACAGTTTCTTTGTTCCCCTTAATTTTCTGTACTGAGTCGGTTTTCTTTATGCATTTTCTTTTCATCTTTTTCATTGTTGTTGATTTTGTATTTGCTGAGTCTTTATATTTTTCTCGTTTTTTATTTTGACTTGTAGGATTGTTAGTTTCTTTTGTGGTTACCTTAATATTTACCGCTATGTTTCTAAGTTTATATAAGTCTTTTATTTCTTTATATCTCCTTGACTTCCTCTCCATAAGAAAAATCTATGTTTACGTTTTTAAGTCCCTCTTTTTTGTTTTAATGTTGTTATCTTTTACATATTGACATCTGTTTCCCTATTTTCAGTGTTTTAGCTTTGGTTTATTTTTGTGACTTCCCTGTCTGGGTTGATATATGGTTGCTCTGTCCTGTGTTCTATTCTTGGGTTTTTATCTGACACTATTGATTTTCTAACCGGAGGACTTCCTTTAGTATTTCTTGTAATTTTGGTTTGGTTCCCTAAACTTCTGTTTATCTGGAAATGCCCTAATTTTTCCATCATATTTGAGAGACAGTTTTGCTGGATATATAATTCTTGGCTGGCAATTTTTTTCCTTCAAGGCTTTATATATGTCATCCTATTGCCTTCTTGCCTGCATGGTTTCTGCTGAGTAGTCCAAGCTTATTCTTATTGACTTTCCTTTGTAGATGACTTTTTGTTGATCCTTAGCTGATCTGAAAATTCTCTCTTTATCTTTGGTTTTGGCAAGTTTGATTATAATATGTCTTCGTGACTTTGTTTTGGGATCTACCTTATGTGGGGTTCAATGAGCATCTTGGATAGGTATCTTCTCATCTTTCACAATATCAGGGAAGTTTTCTGCCAACAAATCTTCAACAATTCTCTCTGTATTTTCTGTTATCTCCCTCCCCCCATTCTGTTACTCCAATCACTCATAGGTGATTCCTCTTGATAGAATCCCACATAATTCTTAGGGTTTCTTCATTTTTTTAATCTTTTTGTCTTATTTTTCCTCAAATAATTTGGTGTCAAGTGCTTTATCTTCAGTCTTACTAATTCTGACTTCCATTACCTCAATTCTCCTATGACTGTCTATCGAGTTGTCTAATTCCGACATTTTATTGTTAATCTTCTGGATTTCTGATTGCTTTCTCTCTATGGATTCTTGCAGCCTGTTAAATTTGTCATTATGCTCTTCTCTAATCTTTTTAATTTCCTCTATTTCATGTTCTGCATTTTGATTGATTTCCTTCCTAATCTCTTGAAGAGTTCTGTATATTAATCTTTTGTATTCTGCCTCCGGTAATTCCAAGAAATTTTCCTCCTCTGGAAAATTTCTTGATTCTTTATTTGGGGAGGTTGCTGAAGCCATCATGAACTACCTCTTTATGTGATTTGATATTGACTGTTGTCTCCGAGCCATCAATAAGTTGTTATATTTTTTTATTTTATGTTTTCTTACTCTATCCTAGGTTCTTGTTTTGTTTTCATATGCCCAAATAGGCTGCTCATGTGAGCTAGTTTGATTATTGGCACCTTTGAAGCTCTAATGTCCTGTCACCAGGTGGTTAGATCTGTTACTAGGTATGTGAGCTCAGGAGTCCACCCTCTCCTCCTGTATGGATTCAGCTCAGGTGCCCAGGTAGATAACCACCAAGTATATAGTGCAGGCTCTCACCTACAGTCCTAGACAGGCATGGATGATTGGTGTAGGCACAAGCATCTGGCTGCAGCAGGGGGACACACTCTGAGCAAAGCAGGAGGCTAATGGCCGCCCCTGAGTGTCCAAGAGGAAGGTGTATCCCTGTTCCCTAGAGCGCGTAGGTGGGTGGGTTTTGCGCCTGGACTATAAGCACCTAATGATGTTGGCTGTGAGGACTGGGGGGCACCTCTTATTCTTGGGCCTCTATTGCAGGTGGCTAGGTGGCATGGGTGGAGCCACGAGTCCTCAGGTCCCTGTTGTGGATAGGTGAAGACTCTGTCACAAATCTGCCACTTCACAGATGAAACAGTTGAGGTTAGACTTCAGTTATATACCCTGTTGTACCATGGTAATGAGAGCCTGCGTGGTTGAAACGGCCCCACACAAGTCTATGCCAGGTGAAAGGCACTCAGAGTCTGTGGATCCCTTACGCCTGTGTCTAGGCAAAGGAGCTATGCCTACCCTGAGTTCCTGGCTTAGGCGAGCCGGCAGGTTATTTTTCCCCCGTTTGTTAATCTGTTCACTCTCTAAGGCTAGAAGAATGGCTCAAGGCGTGTGACAGATCCTACTTCCAGCCCAGGGGACTCGGCAATTGCTGAAGCCAGTCTGGGACCCAGTGCAGAGCAGGGAGTGGGGAAGTAAATGGGAGAGAGGTTTTTCCCTGAGGGGGGTGTTTTTGATCTGTGCTGTAGGCCAGATGCAGATACTTATCTTTTGGCGAGTGAGGGCTGCTTCTCACAGGTTCTGCGTGGCGGCCGAGTAGACTCTCAGCGGCTGGGTCTCTCCCTGTGTGGAATATGCATCCTGAGCACCTCTGCTTGCCTGCCTCACTGCTCACCCTCGAGCTGATCAGGCCTGAAGGGCTCAGGCTCTCACCAGGTCAGGTCTGGCACCATCTCGCTGCTTCTGAACCATCTCTCCCTCCTCCTGTCACTCAGTCCAGTTCCTCTACTTTGCCTTTGATGCTCAGGGCTCCCAGATTGTCATATATAATCAAATCACTTGTTTTTTCGGGTCTTTGTTGTAAGCGGGTCCACTGGAAGCATCTGACTACTTTGCCATCATGGCCCCACCCCCTCTCTTGGTTTTGTTTTTTTGGACGTCTCTTGTGCCCTGCCTATTGGCCTACTTTTTTAATCCTGTCATATTTGTAGCAGCCAATTGAACTTAAATGTGACCTGAAGGTATCTTGTCACAGCTGCCCCAAGTAACTGGGGATTTCTGCCTTGGCGACTTATTGCTACCAATAAGAAGGACACCTACAGGAACCCACTCTGCTCTTCTCCCACATGTACAAACCTGGAATTGTGAGGCAGTTAACACCCCATGGAGCTACCATTGGCCAGTGGGAACTGGTGGATAAATAATTCCCTCTGCTGATCAATAGGAGGAACATTGTGAGGTGTATTTTCACAGTTCCTTAGAGGGTTCTTAGCAAGATGGAGCCCCATGAACCACAGTTAGTTGTGATTTCCTTGTTCAAGTGTTACACCCTTGGATCAGCTTTTCCTTTTTCCTTGTTTTGCTCTTTCCAGTCCCCTACTCATGTTCCTTGGGATCACTTCCCAGAATCAATTCCCTGCATGCAAGCCCTTGTTCCAGCATCTGCTTTTAAAGGGAAGTTGTGTGAAGATATATCAGAGGGAGATAATCAATAAAGAGCAGACACACAGATATCAAGAAAGACTTAGTGAGCAACACTTTCAAATACTATATTGAGAACATCGATAATATCAGATAACAACCCAAGACTAGAACACAGGACAGAGCAACCAGATATCAACCCAGATAGGAAAGTCACAAAAATAAACCAAAGCTCAAACACAGAAAATAGGGAAACAGATGTCAATATGTAAAATATGACAACATTAAAAAAAAGAGACTAAAAAATGTAGACATAGATTTTTCTTATGGAGAGGAAGTCAAGGTGATATAAAGAAATAAAAGACTTAATATAAACTTAGAAAAATAGGGGTAAACATAAGGTGACCACAAAGAAACTAACAATCCTACAAGTCAAAATAAAAATACTATACTATAATAAAAATACTATATCGAGGCCAGGCAAGATTTGGAAAATTAGAGATGGCTCTGTTAGTCATATAGTCATATAGTTCACTGATGAGACAGATATTCTAAGAAATAAACACAATCTATATAATAAGTACTATAAAAAAGGCATAACACAGAGAAGTGTGTGCCAGGTTTGCTGGGGAAAGTATAAACCAAAACCAAACCCACTGCCAGTATATAGGAGGGCAATTTTTGAGCCGTGTCTTAAAGGATACTTTTGAGAGGTAGAGGGTTATAGAATAGCAGACAAACTCCAGGGAGTAACTTCTGCAAAGGCACTGAATTCTAAAAGAGGAGAGAGTGTTAGAGGAATTTCAAGTACATCAGCCTGACCGCAACATATATTGTGATGATGGTTACAGATGATAATGGAGATGTGGCAGCGCCAGGCTGTGATGGGTCGTCTACAGTGGCAAAATCCTGTGCCATGCACTCAAGGGGCTTTCTTTTATTATGAGTATGTCTTAGTTATCTAGTGCTGCTGTAACAGAAATACCACAAGTGGATGGCTTTAACAAAGAGAAATTTATTTTCCCACAGTCTGGTAGGCTAGAAGTCCAAATTTAGGGTGTCGCTCCAAGGGAAGGCTTTCTGTCTCTGTCAACTCTGGAGAAAGGTCCTTGTTGTCATCAATCTTCTCCTGAACTAGGAGTTTCTCAGTGCAGGAACCTCGAGTCCAAAGAGCACACTCTACTCCCAGCATTGTTTTCTTGGTGGTATGAGGTCCCCATGTCTCTCTTCTCGCTTCTCTCTTTTATATCTTGAAAGCGATTGATTTCAGACACAACCTAATCTTGTAGATTGAGTCCTGCCTCATTAACATAACTTCCGCTAATCTCATCTCATTAACATCGTAGAGACAGATTTACAACACATAGAAAAATCTCGTCAGATGACAAAATGGACAATCACACAATACTGGGAATCGTGGCCTAGACAAGTTGACAGATATTTTTGGAGGGCACAGTTCAATCTATGACAGAGTACTTAAGTTATGGACTGAAGAAGCAGTGCCATTATTACCCTAACAAAATCAACAATAAATCCTTGATATTATCTAATCCTTAGTCCGTAATGAAATTGACCCAACTATCTCAAAAAGATATTTTTACAGTTTGGTTTGTTTGAATCAAGATCCAAACAAGATCAATCCTTTATGTTTGGCTTTAAGTCATGGAACCCTTTTAATCTAAAGTGAGAAGTGGCCCTTCACTTTTTTTCCCATGACATATACTTGCTGAAAAAATTAAATTTAAACTTTTTTAAGTCTCACTGATAAATGGTCAGAGAAGGGCGATTATACAGTTTTGCTTTGGGGAATTTACTGAGGCTTTCTTTACTAACCAAACATGGTAATTTCTTTGCAAATGATTAATGGACCGTGGAAAAGAAGGTTTAGTTTATGTTCCGACAATTATGTTAATGTTTTCACGGTCCTGTCAGCCCAGCAGCTGCAGGATGTGTTCACGAAGAGAAAGGTGAACTTCAACATTGATGAAAGAATTCATACCTGCCTTAAATCAGCCCCAATCCTGCATCTGTGTGCTAAGCAAGCATTTCTTTCCTTGTCAAGAGCTTGAGAGTAATTATCTCTGAGTTTTCCACAAGGCGGGGCTCCATGCTTGCCATCAAAATCCTCTAGAATGAATGCACTAAAGGTGACTCTAGTGATATGGGGGAGGACTAGGAGGAAGAGGTGGATGATGATGAAGATGATGAGCTCAACAACTCCAGTATCACCTTTGGTCACAAATAATTATGGGATGATTCGGTGCAACCCTTGACCAAGGCCTGGTGATTTGCTTTCATAAAGATTACATCCATGAAAACCATTCCGATGGAGCAGTTCTGTTCTACAACATACAGGGTTGCCATGAGTCAGAGTTGACTCAACGGCAATAGGTTTGGTTTTTTGCTTTGTTTTGTTTCACTATACTGGTAACAAGGAGGATAGCCCCTCAGTCCTGAAGGATATTTCAGACTGATTGGCAGACAGTGTTTATAAATTCTCTTTGCCAGTTTGGCAAACAGCCCTACTATGTGAAATTCTTGTGCAAGACTAATGACAACCAGAGACAGATGTTTCAGGCCAACAGCAGCTAAGCTGGCAGTCTGTTGTTTCTGCTCCACCCACCAGCACAACCACAAACCATTGTGTAGCACTGCTGATGTGGAGGTGGGCGTTCTGCCCCTCAGCCCAGAGTTGTCCTCTAAGTCTAGCCCTGTAGAATACACTGAAGATGATCAATAAATACACATTGATCAAACCCAGACCATTCTCACCAGAGTTGTCAGTTTCCTGGAGCAAAGAATGTTCCCCTGAGTCTTCTGTCCATGTCATATCGCTTTGAGTTTCAAAGATGTTAGTAACAGATGTTAGTAACAGAGAAGCAGAAATCCCGGTGACTTTAAAAAGAAAAGTTTTTTTTTTTTTCTTTCTTTCTTTTCCACGTAAAACAGTTCTGAATTAGGTAGTCAAGGCAGGGATGGTGGCTTTGGAGCACCCGTAGAGAACCAGGGTCTTTCCATCTTACAGTCATTAAGAACCAGGGTCTTTGAAACCTGCCTACTTCCAAACCAGCCAATTGTTTTTCTCAACTTATTTCTTTAGTGTGAAATTCAGCCATAGCACCAAGGCAGGCTAATAATATTTTGTTTTCCGACTTCTTCACTGAAGGCCACAAACTCATTTACCTATTGTCTGCCTTCCAAGCTGTTACTGACAGGCGTTTGATCAGTTGTTTCACTACTGCATAAGCTGGGCACCATCTTTGTAGCCTCGGAGACGATTCTCTTGCCACTGTCTGCTCAAACTCAAAACCAAAGCCATATATATTTTGTTTGTTTGTTTTTTGCCCCCCAGTAACTAACTTCAGGGTACCAGGTATTAGTCAGGATGGACTAGTTATGCCACATGACCAATCATTTATTGTAAACAGACTTCACCACGCTGTCTTTTAAAGGGCCTCGGACATATTCACACAGGAATTCTCTTGATAGGCACGTGTGCCCTCTGCCCTACAGTACTGAAGCCACCTGTGCCACGTTGGATGGGGGCAAGCAGGCGCATCCAAGCCATTTCTGTGACTCTTTCTCCTCTACTTCCCTGCCATATCACCAAAGTTCACCCGTTTAAGAATCACCTTGTCAGTGCTATCGTGCATGAAACAAGCCTCACATATATACAAAGCACTCTGTCTATTCACATACAAACTAAAGAAGAGACTAAATTGCAGGAAACCAAAAAATACCAAACCTGTTGATGTCGAGCCGATTCCAACTCGTAGTGACCCTATAGGACAGAGTAGAACTGCCCCATAGAGTCTCTAAGGAGCTCCTGGTAGATTTGACTGCCAACCTTTTGATTAGCAGCCGTAGCACTTAACCTCTGTGTCACCAGGGTTTGCAAATTGCAGGTTTGCAATTCCCAGCAAGCAAAGCAAAAGCAACTCAGGAGGGATCTAGGATACACCTAAGAAAACCCGGTAACTCCCCTAAGCTTGGAATAAGACCTGGGCATAAGGTCAGACTATGTTTACTGCCTCTCTGCTAGCCTTCACTGCTGATATAACTAAATAAACATGCAAAAATACATATGGCAGAATAATGTCTCAAAATGTTGAGTGTTAGGCTATTTTCTACCCTTTCAGAATAACTTCTGACCACTCTTGCTTTGGCAGCTGTATGGAACAGGTACTCATTTCTGTATGAAAGTCTACAGCAAGGTCAATGTGCCACACTCATGGCTTGTGAATTCAGTTCCTGCCATCATCACAACCTGACCAGGCAAAAGTGCTCTATCAAGGACGAGAAAAAACTTTGGAGAGGTAAAGCAAGAGAAGTAGACATGGTGGTCTGTGTTGGGTTAGTGGGAGGATTCCTCTAGCCTCTAGTCCCTGCTATTCTGTGACCTACGTCCAGTGGAAATCTTTCTTTAAATTTGAGAATCCCAGAAGAGAGTGAACTTGTGGCCCAGCTCTCTGAAACTTCAGATTCCTGGAAGCTGGAGGAGAGGCTTTGAGAAGTACCAGAGGCACTGTGAGGGTCTGAGGGCAGCTCCGTCCTCATGAAGGCACAGAAGAGCCATTGACTCTTTCCTATACAAAAGAGAAGGCCATGGAAGGGCTGAGGGATTCCCAGAAGAGTGGACTATGCTTGGCTGCCTAGAAGAGTGACCTGCATGGACCCGGTGACTGAGGGTCTGGTAGGACCAGAGCCATGTCAGTGGGGTGGAAATTAATGACCAGCATCCAGCACAACTGCACAACTCACAGCTATCAGCATGGATGGGGAATGTGCTTGAGGACTGGATCAGTTATATCAGTAGTGAAGGCCAGCAGAGAAGAATTAATCCTACCCTGCCACCACCATCATACACACACACACACACACGCACACACACGCACACAAACACATGCATATCTCAATACCATAATCTTCATAAGCCTCTTCTTCCCTGGAAGAAGAAAAGGTGAAAGGCAGAATATGATTGTATGATGGAGTTATACTTCTGGATTTACTGAAAAATCACCGGATTCAACAGAAAGAAGTTTGCAGTTGGATAGATTTGATTGTCTGCTGCTGGGCAAGCTTGAGGCTCAGTCAGAAATTAAATTAGGTTAAGAAATAAATTTCTATTTTTGCAGGCCTCAGTCTGTGACTGAGAAATTCACACCTATCATACCTTAATCAAATCAGTTCTATCCTTGCTTAGCAACATTTGATAGCTTCCCAGTTTTACATAGAATGAAATCCAAACTCTTTTATGACTCTTCAGACCCTGAAAGGTCTTCTCCCTGAGCTCACCGCGTATCTCCCTTCCCTCCAGTCATGATATTCCAGCAGTACGGACTTCCTTTCTTCCTCTTGGAGTCCTGGTGGCACAGTGATCAAGAACTCAGCTGCTCACCAAAAGTTCAGTGGTTCAAATCCACCAGCCGCTCCTTGGAAACCCTATGGGGCAGTTCTACTCTGTCCTGTAGGGTCACTATGAGCTGGAATTGACTCCACGGCAATGGGTTTGGTTTTGGGTTTATTCTTCTTGAGCAAAGCAAACTCTTTGCTGTCTCAAGACCTTTTACTTGCTGGACCCTTTGTCTGGACTGATGTTCCTTTGTTTGGAATGCTTTCTCAGAGTTTTAAAGAAAATTCCTTCTTATTCTTTAATTCTCAACTCCAGTGTCACATCCTCAAAATGTCTTCTCTAAATACCCCATCTAAAATAGAGTTAATCTGTATTATATACTTATATATATTTTCTTCATAATACTTTGTATAGCAAATTGTGTATTTATCTTTTTTCTTGTCCATTGCTTAATATCTGCCTCCTCCCATAGAATGGAATAAAGTCCTTTTGATTGAATGAATTACTTATTTGAAATCATATTATAGAGTATTGTGTGTAGACAAAGAGCAATGTTGATGATATATTGAGTGAAAAAAGCAGATCACAAATAGCTGATCTCAGTTTTGTAAACATATGCACCCGTAATCACGTAGTTACATCCAAAAAAAAAAAAAGAAAGAAAGAAAATCTATAAAGAAATGTACCAGAAATTAGCAGCGAATTGTCTTTGGATACTGGAATGACAAATAATTTCTATGCCCTTCTTTATAATTTCTGGATTTTCTAATTTTTCTAGTTTATACATACATACATACAAATTATAAAAAGCATTAAAATACACTTACTCCTCACTTATTGACTATCTTGCAGTCTGCCATTTCACATTTACAACAATACTAAAAAATTTACTAACTGACTATTTTGCACATTAGTGATGTACCTCTGGCAGTAACAAACGCCGAGGTGCAAGGTGAGAGTAACACTGGCTGGGATGCTTAAGGTTATGTGTCAACTTGGCTGAGCCATGATTCTCACTGGTTTGGCAGTTATATTATGATGTAATTTGGGAGTTATGTAATGCTATAGTCATCCTCCATTTTGCAGTCTGATGTGGTGTCATGGTTTGAATTATGTCCCCCCAAAAATGTGTGTATCAATTTGGCTGGGCCATGATTCCCAGAACTGTGTGGTTGGCCTCCATTTTGTGATTGTAATTTTATGTTAAAGAGGATTAGGGTGGGATTGTAACACCACCTTTACCCAGGTCACATCCCTGATCCAATGTAAAGGGAGTTTCCCTGGGGTGTGGCCTGCACCACCTTTTATCTCTCAAGAGATGAAAGGGAAGCAAGCAGAGAGTTGGGGACCTCATACCACCAAGAAAGCAGTGCTGGGAGCAGAGCACGTCCTTTGGACCAGGGTCCCTGCACAGAGAAGCTCCTAGTCCAGGGTAACACCGAAGACAAGAAGGCCGACAGAGAGAAAAAGCCTTCCCCTGGAGCTGACACCCTGAATTTGGACTTTTAGCCTACTTTGACTGTGAGGAAATAAACTTCTCTTTGTTAAAATCATCCACTTGTGGTATTTCTGTTATAGCAGTACTAGATGACTAAGACATGGGGTCATCCTCCATTTTCACATAACACTGATTTTCACATAACGGTCTGGTCTTTGGAACCTAACCATGTTGATAAATGAGAAGTGGATGTATTTCAAATATAGTATTTATATGAGGAAATTTAGTCTTCGTTTTCATAGTCTTTTTCCCTTCTCTTTTTTCACACCTCCTTAATCCTGCCTAAGAGAGAGGTTGTCATGGAAACAGCAGACTCAAGATTGAAATCCATTTACTCCTAATGAGCATGTGATTGGGGCAAGTTACTCAATTTCTCTGAGCTTCCACATCATAAAATGGAAATAGTATTAAATGGAAATAATTAAAACTATCTCACAAACCTGTTGTGAGGATTAAATGAGATGGTTTTAAAATGACTTTTCAGAGTGCCTGCTACAAAAAAAAAGAATCGGGAGAAGAAAAGTTATTGAGTAACTGTGCTCCTAATCTCCACTTTTCCCTTCTTATTCCACTTAATTTATTCATCTTTTCTCTTCCTCGTGTTTGTCACTTGATCTGTGTCCTCTCCATTTTGGTATTACATCAAACAGTGCTTGGGAAATTGAAATCTGGTCCATTTCTTTGAAAATGAGCTAGGCTTGATTGCTCAATAGAAATGGACTAGACTTGACTGGGGCCAGAAAAACCAAGTGACTTTGGGATACTGTGCAAATTCTGTTTCTCAATTCTCACCACCCTTTTCCTTTCTCTCACTGTCTCCCTTCGAGCTTTGTAACTCTTGGCACCAGGAAAAAAAATGGCAGTCTTTAGGCTAGAGTTTGAAAAGCTTCAGAAAAGAAAAATGATCATACAAACAACATCCTACATTGCCCTTTCCTAGGCAAATAAGAGGTCAGAAACATCAGAATTTGTGAAGGAAAATATATTTGGTGTATACGGGGAGAAAAAGTCTAATTCCAAACAGGAAAATAAAAAGATGTTTGTATTTTTCTGACCAGGAGGGATTTAAAAGTTGAAATGTTAGTATTTGGTTGGCTTCCTTCAACAGCACCAGGCATTTCCCTTTCATGTGAGAAGAGCAAAAGGAAGAAAATAATCCAAGATTAAATGAAAACAGGTGGAACAGAGAGGTGCATTTACATTTTAGCACCTGGAAGAAGAATATTTTCGTTTCATGGTTTCATAGCCTTGGGGGCTATTGAAGAAATAGCGCCATCTATAAGTTGACTCAACACTCATTAAACGCGTTGGGAGAAATTTAGTTAGGAATACAGCCTAGATAGAAAACAACTTCTTTGTTTTTATTGGCTTTTTACAATACGGAGCACCCTAGGCTTGTAAACATTAAGGCGGGAGAGAGCCTTGATGTTTAATAACATCTTTAATAACAGAATTTCATGGCTGAATTTTCACATCTTTGTAGAAAGGAAAGACAGTGTTCTGGGATGCATGATATAAATGTCAAAGTGTTTCCTGAAGTAATTAAAACAAACAAAAAATACTACCCATTTTTTTTTCCTCTAGATTCAGCATAGAATCTCTGAAAAGCCATTATAGAAATTACCCTAATATGTGATTGGACTTTCGGGAGACTATGCTTCTCTAGAGAGAAGAATGGATTTACAGCAGAAGACTGAGGTAAGGCAGACATTTTATTTTCTTTAGAGCCAAAAATAATAATCCTCATGTGATTTCCTCACTATCACCCCATTATTTCTCCTCACCACTGGCAAGTTCCCCATCCACTGCCCAGTGCTCCTTCTAATTCCGTACCTCCTCCTGTTGGTTCTCAGTTGACTTTTCCAAATACCCTAGTCTCTGTAGTCTGATGACAGATGGCTAAGCTACTGCTGTGTGTTCAGAAAGGATAAATTATTACCTAATTATCTGCCACTGTACATAGTACAGTAGAAATTGATCTCTAGAAAGCAACGCCAGTTTAAGTTTCACTTAAAACTGAAACCAACCATCTTTTAATGAGAGACTGGGTTTCTGACCCGTAATGTCCTTCCAGGATAAAGAAGTTACTTTTCCAAAGTTCATTTCAGCTGGTTTCCATCCACGAAACACATAGACATGTCCCAGGCTCCAGGTCTATGTTGAGTGTTGCACATACTGTAAAGAACAAAAAGGTAAAGAGGAAACTAACATTTCCTAAGATACCACCCCTTTCCATGAGCTTTGTATCTTACCTTGTCGACATTCCATTTTACTGTTGGTAAAAATTGAGTTACAGAGGATAACTAAGTTTTACAAACTAGTAATTGGTCAAGCTAGAATTTGAACCTAGATATATATAATTCTAAAGCCCATGATTTTTCAACTACCCTAAAATTTGAGACACCTCAGAGAAAATAAACATTTCTGCTAGGAGTACTTAACGTTTTATTCATCAGGATTAATCTTGGAAAGACAGCACTGTTTTCATTTGGAAGAAATTATTTGATAAGTCTGCCGTGCTATTCATGATGAGATTGCAAAGGCATAATAGACAAGGAAAGAATTTGTGTAGCTTTTGGGATGGCGAGGGAAGGTGTAAGCAGAAGACCTCTAAAGTCTTCTATAAAATTAGTAAATTCCTAAATGCTTGTAAGTGGGAAATTTGTAAAACCATTTGAATGGCTTGAGCTTCAAGTCATGGCTGAGATGGAGGTAAAACAGATTCAGTTCATGTAAACTAGGGAATTGAAGGGGCAGGGAGGGTTCTACTGAGCTATGGACTGGAGTTACATATGGTTGACTTTTTCTGCTGCTTAGTCTTTGATTCTCCTGTTTGTGGAAGAATTCCATAGAATTTTTCCATAGAATGCCAGCTGGTCATACCTTAGCTGTGTAGCAGGAGAACCTGAAAAACAACTTTAACCAACCAGTTGCTGTGGGGTCAACTCTGGCTCATGAAAACCCCATGTGTGTCAGAATGGAACTGTGCTCCATAGAGTTGTCAATGGCTGAGTTTTCAGAAGTAGATTTCTAGACCTTTCTTCTGAGGCATCTCTGAACCTCCAATCATTTATGTTAACCATTTGTGCCACCCAGGGACTTCAAAAACCAACTCTGAAGAGGGTAAAATATATTCTGCCTTTTTAAAAAATTGCTGTTTTGGGGTCTAGAAGTGTTCAAAGTATGACTAAGGTCAGATTGTAGCAGGAAAGGCGAATACCACCAAATGAACTTTGCTTCTCAAGGAATGCTCAGGATCCTCAAATTGGAAGGACATCGGATGTCATCCAGCATGTCTTTGTTACTTGATAGAATCAGAGTGTTCTTATTCAACAGTCTGAAGAGAAGAAAGCTCTTCAGGTGCAAAAATCAATGTAATGCTTATTTATTTGTTTATTTATTTAAGTTTTTCACAGTGAGTCCCAGATCCGATCCAGCATACTCTCTGGATAGGAAATTGAGTAGCCCCCATCTAATCCAAGTTAAAAACTCTACTCATAGCCAGCAAGAGCACTCATATTTTTGTCGTATTCAATGTACTGTTGGTTCTCCCATAAGGCTTGTGTATTATAATAGGCAGCTTTAGGTAATGCCAAGAACATCTATTTAATGACAATCCTTGCATGATGGCAAAAGGAAAATACATCATTTCTGTTTTTACCCAAGAATCCTTGGCCAAATTGTGATGTCTTTTTTTTTTTTTCTTTTTTAATGTCATGCCTTTGTTTCATCCACTTTTCTAGACAAAATAATAAAGACATAAGCAGGCCAAGAGAGTTCTCCAAGCTGAAAGGTTAGGGTTATTAGGGTTATTGTATCTGGTCTTTATTGTTTCAAAGATAAAAATGAAAAGTGCTTAGTGTGAAACCATTAATCAAAAAGAAGTCACTGCTCACTACTCAACAGAATTAAATGTACCAATATGATTTCCTTTTCTAAGTAAGCAGTGTATTAGTCAAACACTACTTAAATATGATCCATTTAAATAATTAAGCTGTATTTCCAGGTCATCTCTGCAATGTGAAAAGAAACAATGACATCTTTAATAAAAGAATTTCATGGTTGAGTTTTCACATCTCTGGAGGAAGGAAAGACAGTGTTCTGGAGTGGATGATGTAAATGTCAAAGTGTTTCCTGATGTAATTAAAACAAAACAAAACAGAAAACAATACCCATTTTGCCCTCTAGATTCAGCATAGAATCTCTGAAAAGCCATTAATATCTAGCTAAATAAGCATTCTGCCTACCCCAGTGCTGTCAATCCAGGTAGAGTACAAAAGACACTATCTCCTCTATCTGTCTATGTGATTGAGTCACAGACTCAAACAATGAGAAAATGGATATGCCAGTGATAAGTACAGACCTTCCATATAAGAATGCATCACTGTGTTATAATGTTGCCATCAAGTTTACTATCTCAGATACAATTAACTTCTTTGTCTAATGTATTTACTCCTTTGACAAATACTCACAGACCCTGGATTGATGTTGCTGTTGGCTTTGGACAAGATCAAAAAAGCCCCTGCCCTCATGAAGCGTATGCTCTCATTGAGAGATAGACAATAAGCCATTACACAAACAGTGCAATTTCATGTAGTGATAAGTCCTCAGGAGGAATTAAACAGACTCAGGTGATACAGAGACTAGAGGAGGGTCTACTTGAGGGAGGGTGATCAGGAGAGCCTTTGTGTGGTGGTGGTCTTTAAGCTGAGACTTGAAGAGAAAGAGCTAACCAAGTGAAGAGCTAGAGGGGAGCTTTGTCAGGTAGAGGGACAGCAGAGCCAGAGTGCTAGAGATGGACGTGAGCTTGATTTGCCTGAGAAACTGGAAGAAAACCATTATGACTATAATATCATGAACAAA
This sequence comes from Dugong dugon, assembly GCA_030035585.1. NCBI lineage: Eukaryota > Metazoa > Chordata > Mammalia > Sirenia > Dugongidae > Dugong > Dugong dugon. Next base: position 9,066,818 of record CM057480.1, on the reverse strand, counting down.
GGAAAAAGTGGTACCACATGAGTTTAAAAAATAGGCAAGGGCAGGGGTATTACATCTAGTGAGTGGTAAATGCCTACGGGGTTTCCATTTTTCTTTCTATATTGTAATCATTGATACGAGTCTGTTCTTTCATTTCCTGTCCTTATAATCTTGCCTTCTCTAGGCTTCTGTGAGTCTACAGTTGCCTCTTTCCTCTCTCATAACTGGGCACTTCTTTTGAATTCCTTGCTTGGTCCTTCTTTTGTTACCTGTCCTATAAATGTTAAAGTGTCCCAGGGCTTTGTACCCATCCTTCTTTTATTCTCCCTCTGTCATCCGTCTGGGATCTTGATATCACAGTGGTTCTTGAAATCCACCTGTGCATGACTAGTAGGCATTTTCAGATTTTAAATGGTCAAAACGAGCTGTTTCTTCCCACCTTCCTACCTATTCCTCACCTAGTTTTCTCTCTCTCGTATAATGGCATGGTCCTCCCTCTGCTCAATTGCTCAAGCCTGAGGACCACTGAAATCCTTCCCTCTCTCTCATTCCCCATTTCTACAGTCTATCAGCTCAATCTATCCATTTGACCTCCAAACCAGGAAAGAAAAAAAAAATCCTAAAACCCATTGATATCAAGTCGATTCTGACTCATAGTGATTCCAAAGTACATCTCAAATCCACCTATTTCTCTTCACCAAGTCCAAATAGCTTTCATTCCTCACCAGAAATATTGCAATAGAGATTCTTGATAGTTTTTGAGTTTCCACCTTTGCCTTCCTTGCCATCTGTAATCTTGACCTCTATAAATACAATAAAATTGATGTTTGTATATTGACATTCTAACCTACAACTGTATTAAATGTATTTATTTTCTACATACTTGATAATGGCATCTTTTTTCTCATCTTATTGCACATTCTAGGATCTACAAGACAAAGACAAATATAAGTTGTATCAGTTATGTATTACTGCATTACGAATTATCCCAAAATTTAGTAGCTTAAAATAACAAACATTTATTATCTCATAATTTCTGTAAGCCGGGTATGGGGATGCAGCTTATCTGGGTGCTTGTCAATAAGTTGTACTCAAGGCAGACAGTCAGGGCTGTGGTCTTATCTGAAGACTCAAATGAAAGGGTGGCAAGCAGGTAATTCATTTCTGAGCTTACTTACATAGTTGTTTGCAGGCCTAGGTGTCTCACTATGGGGGCCTCTTCACAAGGCTATCTCAGGACATGGCAGATGGCTTCTCCTACAGTGAGTGATCTCGAACAAGAGAAAGTAAGGGCCCAAGATAGAAGCATCAGTCTTTTTATAATCTGATCTCAAAAGAATATCCCAGGAACTTCAATTTTTGTCTTATTAGGCTAGTGAGGCTGCAGAAGGCTTGGGCCGTCACCTTTCTGCTTGGTTTCTTTGCCTCACACCATTTCCAGATTAGTAAATACCTCGAGGAGAAGGTGACCAAGAATATTGGGCTCAATGTGATACATGTTCCTTCAGAATTATGGTTACTTTCCAAGGCCTTCGGACAGGTCTTTAAAAAAAAAAATTTTATTCAGATTTTACAGGTGTCTAGGCAGAAAGGTTGATCTGTGCAAGCTACTCCATCATAACCAGAACCAAAAGTCACATTCCATTATAGCATTTCCTGATGGCAAATTTTATGTAGGTCTCATGTGTCATCATTATTACTAATTCTGTAATTTTAAGCTCAACGTCATAAAATTGAATCTGATTTGATGTTATCTACCTACATAGAAATTTATAGCCAGAAAAGACTTCAGAATATATCCCTTTCTAATCCCCTCCCTTTGCAAGTGACTCAGATGAAACCATAAGAGGTTAAATGACTTACTCACCTTCTGAGATCAATTTGATGGTGAAGTTAAGACTAGATCCTCAGGGTTCTCAGTCCAGTATGTTTTCCTACACTGTGATGCCTCATGAATAATGCCAACACACTCTCAGGCTTTATACCCATGTCCTTCAAAAACTCCTTGGGCAGGGTTAAGTATTTTTCAGCTGCGATGCCTTGAGAATGAATGTGCTCCTGATGTTATGCAATAGGTTTCTACAAATATACCAAAAAAATGGTAGACCAGACTCCCAGCAGGAAACTGTCGTCCTTTCATCTCCCTTATCCCTTAAAAAAAAAACAAAAAACAGCTGCCCCAGATAAATGAATGACAACATCTGCAGGAAGAATCCTACTAGTAAGGTTAGGGCAGGTAGAATGGTTACAGGACTGGAGGAGTGTTCATATCCATTGTTGGGAACCTTGGGACTGAAACCAAAGAAGCCCCTTAATCTAAAACGAGCTTCAGCTCAATTTCAACTAAACAACTCCCCTGCCAGTACTTTTGCTGCTGGCAGTAACCTCAGTTAAAGAAAGTTCATTTTTCTCAGGAGCCTCCAGTCTCAGGAAGGTGTCTTTAATTTAAGAAAGCAGAATAATTTTCTCTCTCTCTCTTCCCCTAACAGGTGGTTTGGCAGGTTTGACGGTGAGAATGGAATTTTCTAGGAGTTGTCTACATATTGCTTGGGTTCCCTCAAAGATGAGGCATATTAAGTAATTGCTTGCCAAAAAGTCAACATAGGCTCTACCAAAGGCCGGCATTTAGGGCCTCTCAACAAATCTTTGGCTGATCAGCTTTTAGCATGTGTCATGTGACTGGACTGCTCTATGGTGTCAATGATACATCCAGCTCAGAGCCTTTTCAAGAGTCAGCTATAAAAACACACATAATTCTGCCTGGTTACTCATGTGAAATTTTATTTCCCCAGTGCTATTCATTCTAAAATTAAATTCATTCCTTTGAGAGCCACGGGGATTTGCTTAATCAGCAGGAGAGCCATTTCATGCCATAAAAAGGCAGCTTCCCGTATTTCCTGCCCTACAACCAGGGAACACCCTTGGCATTAGGGGCCATTCAGTTCAACATGTAGCAACATCATTGATCCTACAGAAAACAAAACTAAGGTTGCATGTTGAGGCCCTAGGCATTCTGTTCATGTCATCTTACTGGCAGAGCTGACATAATAATATCAGTGATAAGTACCACCCAGAATTCGTCAAACAATCAGCCCTGGCCACTGAAAACACCATGGTTTCCCATATTCCTAACTCCCAGTATCTGCTAAAGGTGGCCCCCAAAGTGTTGCCATATAACCAAGGAAAGTAAATAAATTACTTTTTAAAACCACAATTAATTTCTTTGAAGGCAACAGGCCCAAAAGGATTTTCTGAACATGGTATATATCTTAATTGGAGTATGGGTTAAACGGATGCATGCATTTGTCAAAACTCATCAGATTATACACTTATAATCTATACATTTTGCTGCATATAAATTGCACCTTAAATTAATAAGAGAGAGAGAGAGAGGGAGGAAAGGGCAGGAAACTGTTATAGTCTGGTGTGACAATAACTGTCATTTACTGAGATAAAAAATCAGGAATTCTCTTTAGAGTTATCAGAACTAGGTGGGAGAGGCTGCCGCAAGAACTGTTTGTATAGAGTCCTCTAGAAGAATTTTTTTTTCTTTTTTTTTTAAATTGTTGTTTAGATGAAGGTTTACAGAGCAAATTAGTTTCTCATTAAACCATTAATACACATATTGTTTTGTGACATTGGTTGCCAACCCTGCGACATGTCAACACTCTCCCCTTCTCACCCTTGGGTTCCCCATTTCCATTCGTCCAGCTTTCCTATCCCTCCTGCCTTCTTGTTCTTGCCCCTGGGCAGGTGTGCCCATTTAGTCTCATATAATTGGTTGAGCTATGTGTATTATTGTTTGTTTTATGGGCCTGTCTAATCTTTGGCTGAAGGGTGAACCTCAGGAGTGACTTCAGTACTTGGTTAAAAGGGCGGTCTGGGGGCCATACTCTCGGGGTTTCTCCAGTCTCTGTCAGGCCAGTAAGTCTGACAGACTTTTGTGAGTTAGAATTTTGTTCTGCGTTTTTCTCCAGCTCTGTCCGGGGCCCTCTATTGTGATCCCTGTCAGAGCAGTCAGTGGTGGTAGCCAGGCACCATCAAGTTGTGCTGGACTCAGTCTGGTGGAGGCTGTGGTAGGTGTGATCCATTAGTCCTCTGGAAGAATTTTGACTTTCTGTTCTTCGTCTAATCTCTTTAATGTGTCTGTGACTTTTATTATACACATCACATGCCTTTTGAAAATTATTATTGTTGTTAGGCGCTGTCGAGTCAGTTCCAACTCACAGCGACCCTGTGTACAATAGAAGGAAATACTTCTTGGTCCTGTGCCATCCTCTCAATCATTATGCTTGAGCTTGTTCTTGTAGCCACTGTGTCAGTCCATCTCGTTGAGGGCCTTCCTCCTGTCCACTGACCCTCTACTTTACCAAGCATGATGTATTTTGAGAATAGGAGGAACATAAGTTATCAGCAAGTTCAATCATCTGTCCTTAAAAATTGCCAGTACAACTCAGCACAGAATGGTATCTAGCGCTGACGTCTCTTGGCCTCACAGCCGTTACAACCAATTCTGAATTCTTCCCTGCTTGGTACTGACCCATGGTCTTTGGCAGAGTGGTGCTCGCTTTCTGGAGCACAGTCAGTTCACCAAAACAGTAAAGAAAAATTGAGAACCACCAACTCTGGCCTCTCTTGCAATAGAGAAGGAGACGATGTTCACTAGAAACAACTTCCTGTTTCTTTTCCCCTCGGAATCTCTGAGTAATCTTTCACTTTACATTCTAGTTGTTACCACTAAGTGAAGAATTAAGAAAAAACTGCCAGCAATACCTTGATGTAATTTTAAAATAAAACACTCTAGCTCTCTTCCAGGGTTGGAAGATAATTTAAAACAATGCTTTGTTAATATATTTTGAAGGGAGGTAGTTTTTCTCTGATTTCCTCTGGTGGAAAATAATAATAATGAATCAAGTAGTAAAGAAAGCTTTGGGGCAATTAATAAACACGTCAAAACCTGCTTTTGTTGTTTCTACATATGGCTGGGTTGTACCTTATAATAAATAATTAATATGGCCCCTCTTTCCAGCGAGACTGCTGCCAAGTTGTTCCCTTTCAGAACAAAAGACACAACACTGAAAAATCAATTCCATCAGCAGAATGCCTCGGGACTCTTTCTGTGGTTCATCTTGCAACCCATTGTTTCCACGAAATATTTTCATTGTAAGACCAGAAATTGGATGTCATTTTGTAGAATAGATCTAGAGGCAAGAAGATCAATGGCAAACTTTAAATTTTATTTCCTACATTTTCTTATTTCCTGTTTAAAATATATGTGTGTGTATATATATATATATATATATATATATATATATATATATATATAAAGTGATGGTGCTGGGTAGAAAAACTAGTGGACCAAGAGTCAGAAAAATGTGTTTTGCAATACTGTAGTTGAATAACCTTAGCAAAACTTCTGAGTCTAGCTTCTTCATGACAGTATGATAATGGTGGTAGGTGGCTAATTGGTGGAGAGACCTTGAGAAGCATACTAGGAATTAAATGAACTGGATTCAACTCGCAGTCCTGCTACTGGATAATAACGCTACCTCTAGCAGTTCTCTTTATCTCCCTGGAGTCTCTGTTTCTTCATCTGTTACATTATGGCGCTGTTCTAGGTAATTTCCAGGGCTCCGTCCAAGCCTATGATTCTCTGCAGAGTGTGATATGTGTGATAAACATGCTTAATACTTATTTGTAGTTTTTGTTTTTTTAATCATACAAGCAAATCTTAATTTAGAAGTGAATCTATTTGCCTTTTCCTACAATTTGGACCTTTCTAGAACAGAGTGACTCTTATCTTAATCTCCCAAATAATATTCATTTATATACCAAGAAGTGAAATTAGCAAAAAAGCAGATGGTTTGGCACATCCTCTCCCTTCATAATACTCAGCTTCCTCTAACTGCAGTGAAAGTCATATTTGGCTAGGGAATAGAAGCCTTAAGGATTTCAACTGGCTGTTGAGTGAAGGTCATTCGAAGGGCAAAGGACAGCCAAGGTAAACGATTGAAAAATTCCCCAAGCTTATTTTTAGTGTGAAGTATCAGCCTGCTTTCTCCTTTTCTTTCCAACATGCTTCTATATAATCTGATTCTGATTACTGAGTTAATGAGGGAGTTTGAGGTTTGGCCTTTGTTCCTCAGCCTTGGTCCTTCCTGATTGTCCCATCTACTGGTCTAAGGCATGCTATTTAAAGTTCTTGAGATTTTATTCCCTTGCATCTGCAAAACGAGGAGCGGTTCTCTACCCCCCAGGACGAGTCATTCCTTGGGTGTGTTGATTCTCACATTATTATTTACTATCTATATAAATAAAAGCATCTGATGAAAAATTACATATTGCACAAATCATGAACAAAAAACATTAATAAACAAAAACACCTTACAGCTGAGAACCCCTGTTTACATTTTGTTTTGGGGGCCTTAATATAGAACCAAGCAAATAAATAAGAACTAAGTGATTTTCCCAATAACTTCAACAGCAGGTGGCACTAAAAAATCTATGTGTTGTAAAGAATCTTGGGTCCTATAGTAATTGTCAAATCCCCATTGCCTGGGTCAAGGAATCACAGAACTATTTCCCACCTTTCGTGAAATGAACACCACTGAATCTAAATAGGCCATGTGTGGGCAGAGGTTTTGTTCCTGCATCTTGTGGAGTTAATGTGGCCATGCTCTATGCTTTGAACAGAGCTAATGATACTTCCTAGAATTGTAAACCCCTGCATCTGTACATTTGTTCTCGAAAAATGGCACTCACCCTAACCTCTCATGGAAACCACACACTGTACTGGCAAAGCTGGATCATGGGAGGCCGAACAGCAGTGTGAATCATCAACAGGTTGAAAGAGCAAGAGGTGAGGAGCATGCCCAGGATCTGCCTGCTTTCTCACTCCTTCCAAAGGAATGCTTTTATCTTGACCCTGTGGGTTATAGAAAATGTAATTTCTGCCACAAGAGGAGAAAGAAAGGGAGGGAGTGAGAAAGGCCAGGCTCTGTCCTAGAAGGTAGAAATACAAGGTGAATAAAAGGCATGTTTATTCCTTGAGAGAGTCCCTGGTTGGTGCAAACAGTTGGCCACTAACTGAAAGGTTGGCAGCTCGAGGCCACCCAGGCACCTCAGAAGAAAGGCCTGGAGACCTACTTCTGAGAAATCAGCTATGTAAACCCTATGGAGCACAGTTCTATTCTGACACACCTCGCATCACCCTGAGTTAGCATCAACTTGAGGGCAACTGGTTTTGTCCCCCAAGACTCTCCTGGTGATAGTAGAGGCCAGTGTGTTCATTGCAGTTACAAGTGTGATAAATTCAATTATAGCTACATAGTTACTTCACTTTCTTCTCCCAACAATATTTGAGGTAAAACCACTCAGTGTGTCAGTTAAGACCATGGGTTTCAAGTTCAAAAGAGCATGAGGCCTCAGTCCCAGCTCTGCCCCTGGCTAAGAGGGTGCCCTTCTGCAATTACCGAATTCCTCCTGAGCTTCAGTATCTCAAGGTAACGTGGCAAATGAGTAGCGATAACACATCTTGGGAATGATTGTAAGAACTAAACAAAATAATGCATACAAGGTGTCTATGTAGGGCTTGGAATATAGTAAGAACTCCATAAAATAATTAGCTCTTCTTATTCCCATTTCACAGATGAGAAACCAGGTCCAGGCAGTTGTGCCTTGCCTAACTCTACCAGGGCTTATGGTAGCAAGGACAGAAATTGAGGTCACATCTAATTCGCAGCCAATGTCCTTTCCCAGTCACAGTGAGTGGAACAACTAAAGTTACTGGAACAAGTAGTGTATCCAGAGAGAGGCTTTTCTCTCTCCACGCTTTTCATGGGCATTTCCTGCCGTTGCCACAGAGCTTATAGGCGTTTACAAAGATCACAGAGTTATGTCTTCCGTGGAATCTCTCTTCATTTGCTCACAAAAGGGCAAGATTTCAGCTTGTACCTAACGGAGGCCTGATAAATCAGAGAATTATGTAGCTCTAAAGGTTTTTTTCTCTAACTTTTTGCCCAACAACATTATCACCAATATTCCATAATAAAATCCAGCATGTGGAAACTCACTGAAAGCTAGTTCTTTTCATTCGTTCAATAGTGCAAACAGCTTCTCTTCCTTCCTTCCTTTCTTTCTCTCTCTCTGTCCCTTTCTTTTTTAGTACTTGCTTACGTGACAGGCATTGCATTAAATGTGAATATCACCCTGAATACAATAAAGTCCTTGCCCTGGGAGAGCTTAGATTCTAGTGAGGGAGTAGAAAATGGGCATATAAACAAATAAATATATACTGTATTTTTAATTATTGATAAGTGTTATAAAGAAAAAAGCAGGGTGCTATAATGGAGAGCAGAGGTGAGGGGTCTGGTATGAATGGAATGTTCGGGATGGTCTCCCTAAGGTGATGACTGAGCTGAGACTAAATGAGAAGATGGGACCAGATGTTTGGACTTGGAGAGGAAGAGCAGTCCAAAAACAGAAAACAGTAAGTGCAAAGAAAGTGTACACTTGTCTTGTTCAAGAGACAGAAAGCAGCTAGGGGGCGGGGATATTGGGGGCAAGTGGGTGAGTGGTAAAAAAATGGGATTCCCACAAGAAGATAGGGGCCAGATTAAGCAGAGCCACCCAGTCCGCAGGAAGGAAGTTGGATTTTATTCGAAGTATGATAGGAAGTCCTAGAAGGTTTTAAGCTTGATGCGAGTCATATTTTTACAAAAGCTGTCTTTACTACTTTGTAGAAAATGATTATGGAGGGCCAAGGATGGAAGCAGGAAGACCTAGCTGAGAACAAATGCTGTAGTCTGAGTCAGATAAGCTGGTGACTTGACTGGAGTTAACCAAGTTGTCAAATTTTCTGTGAACTAAAGTAATTATTTTATATTAAAATTTGATAATTGAGTGCTTTGTAGAGCAGTGTTTTGATATAAAGGATATAGCAACAACAAAGTCTTCAAGGTTTGAAATGAGGTGGCATTTAATCAAGAGGGATGCACCTCAAGGTTCTTCTTAACCCTTTGCTTCAATAAAGCCTAGCCTCAGAGAAAAAAACTCTCCACTGTGGTTGAGTAAATTCTGGCTCATAGTGATCCCATGGAACAGAGCAGAACTGCCCCATAGGGTTTCCAAGGAGTGGCTGGTAGATTTGAACTGCTGACCTTTTGGTTAGCTGCTGAGCTCTTAACCACTGCGCCACCAGGGCACGGAGAAGCCCTTCTGAAATGTAGACTACTTGACCACTAGTTCTAAGATCTAGCATGGCTTTGCCTTTCTGTTGAAAACATAAATGATGCTAATCCTTGCCTGCCCTTGCTTTTACTTTGAGAAGTACAGTATCTCCTACTATTCATAAATCAACAAACCAACTTGGATTCAATTTTGTGATATATTCTCTCTCACTCCTGCTCTCTAACATGTTTAGATTTTGGAGAACATCCTCAGATCGTGCCCTTTCCAAAAGAGATGAGTTGTGAGGAAAGCTCGATTAAAGAACATCCCTTAGTTACAGTGATAGAACACCCCGGAAGTGTTCTAAGAGTGGGGTGATTGTCACACATCATCACTCAGGGTATGTACGAAAAAGGACCTACCTGGTCACTAAGAAACTAAATCTTCTAAATTGCTCCTGTCTTTGACTCCATTTTGAAGGAAAAACCACAGAAACTAGCAATATTCAACACGGTTTTATGGCTTCTACCCACTTTCAGAAGCCATTCACGCTGCCCGCATCCAGCATTACCTGCTACAGGGATAAATCTGGTCAGCAACTTGATTGGCCTCAGGAAAACCATCATGGTAACAGATGAAGGCCATCATTTTAGCTCAGCTTAAACCAAGACTATGACACTGAGACCCCTCTATAGGTATAAAAGTCTTCCACTTTCTTAAAGGTATTAACATTTCCTTCCACAGAAGGACACCAAGATATTGTCTCCCCTTGTTTCATTAAAATAATCTTTAACCAAGAGACCTCATAGAGAGGGGTCTGTGAAAGATTTGGAAGGATACATCTGGCCCCTTAAATCGTATGCCCATGTTATCTGCGTGCATTTTTTTAGGAACTAAGGCCCAAAGCTTCCAGGCACAAAAGGTGCTGTGATTTCAAAAGCATAAGAACAGTTGTCCTAAACCCAATAAAGTAGCATTTTCTTTATTTTCCCCTACTTCTGAAAACCCCAAATTTTAAAAATAGATTCTATCTAGTGGAAGCAGCAAAACTGACTCAGTGACTAAACATGACATGGATAATTTTCAAAAGTGCAAATGCGAAGTCTTTCATCTTGTATCCAAGACAAACAGCTGGACATCGGTAATAGGGTAGCCCATGGAGAATAAATATTAAAATTGTTGAAGCTTGTAAATGCCATGTGATAAATTAAAAGAAGGTCTGTGTTTGCTGTGGATGTGAAATGTGTCTTTGGGCTATATAGAAATTGTCAAATGGAAACCTAATTTACCGTGTCAACTTCTACCAAAAAAAATTAAAAAACCAAAACAACAGAGATGTCTTAAGAGATAGTGAGTTGCCGATCCCAAGCCATATCAACCCAGAGTCAAGACAGTAATTGACTGAGGAAGGGATTCAGGAACCAGAAAAAAACTTTCATGAGGCAACCTTTAGAGCTCCTTTCAACCCCACGAGTTCAAAGTCATGAGAAGATGTCCTATTAGAGGGAACTATCCATTTTAATCTAACCTCTCCTGCTGATTTCCTGGTCACAAGACCAAGAGCCATGTTTGGGGTTATTACCTGCCAAAGTGGTGACTTTAATGGTAAGTCACTGAGACTTATGACTATGAGACGGGATATTTGGTGTATTTTTCATGTGGGTGTTGACATCTACATTCACTCAGCTAGTCAACCAAGAAAAGGGTAAGAACGGGTCAGAACACATGACAAAATATGTTGACCACATCATATCCTTTTGGATTATCTCTCACAGAGTGTACATGACTATCAGCTGAACATTCACTGATATTTTTGAAATAAGTAAAGGTGGAATACTTCTTATCAAGTTGCCCTGGGAAGGATTAATTTAAACAAGGGTACACCATACTGCTGTTTTCATTTATTTCTGTTTTAATTTTGGTACATGTTTTCAGAGTTGATAGAAGAGCACCAAACTAGAAAAAGCCTGATTATTAATCAGATGTGGAAAAAAAATTATTCTCTATAAATAGAACAATAATTATGATTCAACCCAGGAACCCAGTTAGGAAATGCTATCAGAGGAGCAAATACTGGTAAATACTCTCAGCAGACAGATGTTTTGATGGGTGTCCTGTAATTGTGTAAGTTCTGGAGACATAAAGCACATTTTCTTGTTTCATGAGAATTTTCATGTTTTCAGCATGGAGGGGTGAAGGCTCACTATTCACCAATGTTATGAGACTCTGAGCCCCCTCAGAATCCTGAGCAGTAAATCTATTCCACAAAATAAAAACAAGCAGTTTACAAAATCCATTATCATTACACTGCATAAACTGATCAAAATAACTTATGCAGAGTTACCCAGGAGGCTGTACTGTAAATTGCTAGATGATGCATATTAAGCCACTCTAGGATGTCTCTCTACCATTATAAAATTTTGTGATTTATATTAGCTATTAAGAGGTATTAGAAAATTTCCAGCTAGGCAAAGACTGTAATATAGCTAGAGGGGTTCCCTAGACATCTTGAAGACTGAAGGCCTTCTCTCTAAGCCCTTCTCTAAGAGAAATCCTTCATGCTTGGCAGCTGCTGGGTGCACTCTGCGATAACCTTCCAAATATTTCATGGTTCCCGTTCAATTCATGGCTTAATTACTAGATGCTGGCTTTTCTAATCATCCATGACTTGAAGGCCTCAGGAGTTTGCTCTCAAGTCCCCTGGTCAATGTGAAGTCTTTGTTAGTGAGTGACAACTAAGGAATCACTCAGAAGTCTGAAAGGCCAAGAACATCTGAAGGAAACACAGATACACTTTCTGGCCTCTGTAGAACTGCAAATGTTAAAGGGAAGAAGTGCTGATGTGAATATCCTACGGACCCAGCTGCTATTTTCCTGACCCCAGAGAAATGCTCCTCAGGAAGCTCACTTGTTCTGATACTAAATATCTTTTTGTCAGTCTCACAAAGCTGTGTTTTCCGACCCTTATGAATGCATTCTTGTGACTTATATATAGCCCTGGTGCTTGGAATGAAACTGTTGGGTGACAATAATATCATTATTGTTCTAATGTATCAAAGAATCCCTTCATGAAAAAAAGTCATTTTAACAGGCTTATATGCCAAGCAGAAAAGGCCCATAAACCACACTGAAGTACTCTTTCATCAGAGCTTAATTCTGTCCAAGATCATTAGAAATCTCTCAGTGGGAAAAATGGTCAAGGGCACGTTGAGTCTGGAGACATTGTTCTAAATTTCGGACACAGAAAGAATATGGAAGGCCAGATGTAAGACTAAAAGATAAATGTACAATATACGGTATGTTTTAGGAGCCAAGAAGGGCCACCGTTAATCTATAATCATTGACAGAGACCTGTGCCTTCACTTCATTTTCTCTACCCTTTTATAAAATTTTTAAAGATATTCTAATTTTGAAATAATTTAAGATTAAGAAAAGTTGCAAAGACAGTATAAATAAATTATCATGTACCCTTCACACTTATTCCTCAAAATTAACATTTTGCAATATTTCTATTATCATTCTGTCTCTTGCCTTCAGTAGACAGAGAGAGAGATACCAAAACCAAACCTACTGCCATGAAGTCAATTCCAACTACCCCACAGGGCTGCTAAGGCTGGAAATCTTTACGGAAGCAGACTGCCACATCTTTCTCTCATGGAGCCACTGGTGGTTTCGAACCGCCAAACTTCCAGTTACCATCTGAGCACTTTAACCACTGTGCCACCAGGGCTACCTACCTAGATAGACAGATTGATTGATAGATGGGGATATATTATTTTTTTTGAACTATTTTATTTGAGAATACATTTCAGACATTATGCCACTTTATCCCTAAACACTTCAGTGTGAATTTCCTAACAAAAACATTCTCTTACATAACCACAGTGTAATTGTCAAAATCACAAAATTAACATTGATACAATAATATTATCAAATCTACAGACCTTATTCAATTTTCACCAATTTTCCCAAAAAAGTCCTTTATAGCAAAAGAAAAAAATAATAATTCTAAGATCACCTATTGCATTTCATTGCCATGTCTCTTTAGTCTTTTTAAATCTGGAATGGTTCCTCAGTCGTCATCCTTGTCCCTAATGTTTGAGGACCACAAGCCCATAATTAGTTTCAGTAATGCATTTTTGGTTGGAAGGGCACAAAAATTAAGTTATAGCCTTTCCTCCTTTTGAAATATTTTCTCCCCAGGCTTTTGTGACATGATGGTCTCCTGGATTTCTTCCTATCTCATTGGCTGTTCCATCCCAATCTTCTCTATTAGATCAATAAACATCAGACAGACCCAGGACCCTACCTTAGCCCCCCTCCCTCTTCTATCCACGTTCTTTCTGGGTTATGTCATCTAAGCCCCTGGAAATAGGTACCATCCATACTATGCTGTCTCCTCCACAGGCTCCAGACTCTTATACCCAACCTCCAACTCATGTCTTTTTCTGAATGTCAAATAAGCATCTAAAATTGTAACATGACTGAAACCAAACTATGAATTCCTCCCCTCTGAAGTCTTCTCTCAGGGATTTCGAGTTGAGATGTGAATAATAAAAATGAGGAACTCTAGGCAAAAATGGGGTATGGGATAGGAGAGAGGAATGCTCCAAACATAAGGAATCCCGTCCCCATCAATCAACCTTTGTAAGATTATTAGAATCATACAACAGAAGAATTGATGATCATCTTAGAAAATATAGTCTAATACACAATGTAATACACAATGTAATCAGTCTTTCACCTTCCAAAATACCATGTTGTGAAAGCAATTGATTAAACTAAGCAGGATAGGAGTTAGCTACCAATATCCCTTCATATCATCTATATCATATATTGTTTAAAAAATGAACATCATTCAAATTAGGTTGCAAAAGCACACACAATTACAACATAGTTCACAATTACTGGCATTGAACAAAAAGCTCCAGTGCAAGCTAGGAGCAGGCAGCCTTTCCAACTAGCTGTGTAGCGCTGTGCTTCCTGCATTAACTTTTTGCTGTGCACATACAGTTAGTGATCGTATTATAGCTCATAGTGGTCTGCATAATACAGATTGTGTTCCTGAATTCATGGATTGCATTACATATAATTTACCTTCAGGGAGCACAAACCGTAGAAACAATGTCTATAATTAGCTTCTACTCCAATGCTCTCACTGGTGAGGAGATTGCTATCTCACAAAGCAGCTCATTTCATTTTTAAATTATCACCCACTATTATTAAGTGCTTCATATTAAATCAAGCCCTGCCACCCAGTAATGTTCACCATTGACTGTGGGTTCGGTCCTCTGGAGTCACACGGAAATCTTGGCTTTTCTGCACACGTTTACAGAAATTTTCATGCTGCTTCTTCATTTGCTTCATCCATCCTGGGTCAATACATTCTAGGTTGTTAAACATCTTCATAATAAAAATCAAAACAAAGGAGATGGGCTCTTCTCTTTGTGCATGGGGCCAGAACTAACTCAGGTGGGTAGTCAAGGCCAATGACATTGATCTTCCTGCTTTAAGTCTTTTCCTGGCACCCCAGTTTCATAATGGTAAGTGCCTAGTCCATGTTTACCATTTGTAGTATTTATTGTATAATGTTTGCTAACCCCTGACTACAATTCAAGCCTTATCTATAACCAAGGGCTTGGATGTCGATAGCAAAGTTAGTTGGTTTAATTCCAAACTCTCACTTGGTCTCATTATTAAGATTCCAAACCCAATAGCTCTGGCCACCTTAAGAGCTATCATGGGTTTCCTGTGGCTGTTGCATAGCTGATGCATCACTCTGATGTTCTCAACCTTTCCAAGTTCTAAACCCTTCCGTAAAAAACATACTGTTCCTGAAGTTGGGAGGCAATTTCCTTTCCTTGAAGTTCTCAAAGTCAAAGTTAATTGTTCTGGCCATTAAGTGAGCTGAGTGTTTTGCTTGTTTGTTGAATCACTTTATTGAGGCATAATAGGCATATGATATTTAAAATAATTTGATGTTTTGACGTATGTATATATCTGTGAAATCACGACCACAGGCAGGAGAGGGAACATACGCATTACCCCCAAAAGTTTCCTTGTATCCTTTTGTAATTCCTCCTTATCCCTCGTTGCCCTCCCCTCATTCCCGAGAAAGTAGTGATAAGCTTTCTATCACTATATATTTTTGCACATCTAGAGGTTTACATAAATGGAATCATACAGTATGCACACTCTTTTTTGTCTGGCTTCTTCCACTCAGCATAATTATTTTGAGATTCATCCATATTGTTACATGTATCGATGGTTCTTTTTTTTGCTTTGTAGTATTTTATTGTATAGATATAACACAAATTGTTTTTATCCATTCATTTATTAATGGACAGTTGAGCTGTTTCCAGTTTGGGGACCATTACAGATAAACTGAACAGAGAATCCTTTTACTCTATCCTGGATGGGTAGACTCTACAATGATTATGGTTCTTTTAGGTCTTCCAAAGCCAACTGATTCTTCCAGTGTAAAAACCCCCCTTTTTCAAGAACTTGGGACAAACTTCCCAAGGGCCTGCGCTCATAAGGAACACCAGCTGCACCAAATTCAAATGCTTTAGTTGGCGGATCTTTTATCAGGAAGAATTCCCTGGCCTCTGAGGAAGTATGAATTTCTCTTTCCACAAGTTGGGAAGCCACTTAATATCCTACCAAAGAACTTTGATGTCAAACTCTAGAGTCTCCACATGATATGCACTGCTCCTCCTAGGGGATCTAGGATCTCTTGTAAAGAAGGATTCCAGCAATCTATACTACTATTCTAGAATTGTCAAGGTGAATATTCAGCTTAGAGATCCAGCTTGATTCTCTTTTTAAAGGTAGAAGGATACCAGAGATTCTCCAATCATCTTTATAGGGTCAAGTTTCCAACTTTTAATGAAGATCTTTAGTAGCGCTTTCTCACTTCTACCATACTTTTTCTTCTTTTTTCTTCTTTTCATCCTCCTTCCTCACACCCAAACATCAGGCCAAAGTTTAATACACAGTAAGGAGGAGAAGACTAAAAATTGATAGATATTTCAGCTGTATTTCTTCTTTCAACATCAAGTTCTGTTCCGTTGCAATAGTCTAACTTGGACTAAATTTGTGGGAATACGGGAAATGCAGAAATCTTGCCTTACAAAAATATATATAATAGAGGCTGTCATCTCTGGGAACAGTGCCAGGTTATTTGAGAGCAGTTTCTGGGCTATCACGTGTTTGGAAATGTTCTCCATCAGGCAGCCCCTCCCCTGTCAGATTCCATGAGTGACTGCTATTGATATAACTCGGCCTCGGTTGAGGGCACTGAGATCATGGAGCAGGGCTAATGGTTGACCAGGAAACCACTCCTCCATGTGTTCAACAAAATTCTCTCCCCCAGTCTTTGACTTTCAGGCAAATTACCTCTCAGCAGCAGCAAGAAAAAGTACCCATCAAAACCAATTCAATTTCTTAAATTGCAACCATTTAAGCTTATGGGACCATATTACAGCCATTCTTTTGTCTTTCACATTGACATGATTCGGTTCAAAAAAGGTCAAGTAATACCTTGGGTTTTGTATAGTATCTTAGTTCACTCTAAAGACTTTATCCAGCCAGGAATTACCCCAAATCTGGGAAACAAATGCTAAGGTTCCCCAAACCTCATTCTCATTGAGAACTCCACCCCATCGCTATCACTCAACCCCTCTCAATCTCATTTGTTCCATTGTAATTAATATGATACTGGGCATGAAATGATTAAACCATAGCAACCTGAGGTACTCCTGCAATGGCATTACACAGGAAGCTTAAGGATGTTACATAAGAAGTGTTAAGGTATTTTGCAAATGTGGCATCCATTTTAAGTTCAAGAAGACTCCTCCTACTAATGGAGCTTTCAGATCTTCCTAGACTCATCTCAGCACATGGGATGAGGCATTCAGGAAGCAAAGGTGAAGAATGAGAACAATACATGCTGATTAGAGAGACAATAATGACCCAAGTTTAATGCTTCAGGATTTACTAAAGCTTTGATCACAACTGTTTAGGTTATAATACAATTAAATCCAACTCAAACTGACTCGGTGAAATATATATATAGGCTTTTATAAGTGAAAAATTTAAGTGTATATGAATTGAAGGCCTGGCTAGATCCAGGCACTGAAAATAATGTTGTCAGAAACTTGTCTTGGTCTGTCTCTCAGCTCTGCTTTTTCCTGTGCTAGCTTTATTCCAAGGCAGCCTTTCCCCTCCTGGTGGCAAGATAGCTACCATCAGTAGACAACATGGAGATTCTCTTTCCTAGTATTAAAATAAAAATCCCAAATATACCAGTTACTGATTTGTTGCCTCTCAGCTCCAAAGTCACCTTTCATAGACCTTCTTGTACTACTGGGACATTTCTCCCTTGCCAGATAGAATGATGTTAAGCATTGTCAGTAGAGGGCACTAGAAAGTAATCTGCTCTTCTGCCAGTGTGTTTTACTGTGGTGGCTTATATGTTGCTGTAATGCTGGAAGCTATGCCACCAGTATTTCAAGTACGAGCAGGGTCACTGTCATGGATTGAATTGTCTGCTGCAAAAATATGTGTATCAATTTGGCTAGGCCATGATTCCCAGTATTGTATGATTGTCCACCATTCTGTCATGTGATGTGATTTTCCTATGTGTTGTAAATCATACCTCTATGATGTTGATGAGATAGGTTTAGTGGCAGTTATGTTAATGAGGCAGTACTCAACTTACAAGATTAGACTGTGTCTTCAGCCAGTCTCTTTTGAGATATAAAAGAGAGAGGTGAGCAGAGAGACATAGGGACCTCATACTACCAAGAAACCAGCGCTGGGAGCAGAACATGTCTTTTGGACCTGAGGTTCCTTTGCAGAGAAGCTCCTAAACCAAGGGAAGAATGATGACAAGGAGCTTCCTCCAGAACTGACAGAGAGAGAAAGACTTCCCCTAGAGCTGGTACTCTGAATTTGGATTTCTAGCCTCCTAGACTGTGAGAGAATAAATTCCTGTTTGTTAAAGCCATCCACTTGTGGTATTTCTGTTGTAGCAGCACTAGATAACCAAGACAGTCATCCATGGTGGACAGGTTTCAGTGGAGCTTACAGACTAAGACAGACTAGGAAGAAGGACCTGGCAATCTGCTTCTAAAAGAAATGGCCAGTGAAAACCTTATGAACAGTAGTGGAACACTGTCTGATATAGTGCCAGAAGATGAGCCCCTCAGGTTGGAAGGCACTCAAAATACAAATGAGGAAGAGCTGCCTCATCAAAGCAGAATTGACCTTAATGATGTGGGTGGATTCAAGCTTTCAAAACTTTCATTTGTTGCTGTGGCATGATTCAGAATGAGAAGAAACAGCTGCAAACATCCATTACTGGAATGTAGAATGTACGAAGTATGAATCTAGGAAATTTGAAGTCATCAAAAATGAAATGTAATGCATAAAGATCGATATTCTAGGCATTAGTGAGCTGAAATGGACTGGTATTGGCCATTTTGAATTGGGTAATCATATGGTCTGCTATGCCAGGAATGAAAAAATGCAGAGGAACGGCATCACATTCATCGTCAAAAAGAATATTTCAAAAATCTATCCTGAAGTACAAAACTGTCAGTAATAGGATAATATCCATATTCCTACAAGGAAGACCAGTTAATACAACTATTATTCAAATTTATGCACCAACCACTAAGGCCAAAGATGAAGAAATTGAAGAATTTTTACCAACTTTTGCAGTCTGAAATTGATCAAACAGGTCCCTCAACCTCAGGATCCTTTTTAGATTTCCTTTTTATCCGCTGTTAGTTAATTCCCTGTAAATTGTTAACAGTTCTTTATAGTAAACCTTCCCTGTTTAAATTAGTGTGTGTTTCTATTTTGTGATTGGACCCTGACTGATATACCACAGATGGGGCTTATTCATTCTGATTTAGTAGACTTGGCCACACATTCACTGTAAACTAATATTTTAACATTTAATTTTTTTTAAATTTTGATGAAAGTATACACAGCCAAAGATCCACCATTTCAACAATTTCTACATGTACAATTCAGTGACATTGGTTACATTCTTCAAGTTGTGCAAGCATTCTTAGTATCCTTTTTCACGTTATTCCATCACCATTGTCTTAAACTCACTTCCCCCTAAGCTTCCCATCCAACCTTTCAAGTTTCTGTTTCACTTTGATTTCGCATTGATCATTCTCTAAAAGAACACAACACTCAAAGAAGAAATACTTCACTAAGTAAATAATCTATTTTTTGGTTTAAAGAAGACTTCAGAGAATAGTTTTGGTTTAAGGTTTAGAGTTTAAAGATTATCTCAGAGCAAAAGTTTCAGGGGCTTATCCAATCTCAATGGTTCCAGAAGGTCTGGATTCCACTGAGAATTTGAAATTCTGTCCTGCATTTTTTCCCCTTTTAATTGAGATTCTTCTATAGAATCTTAGATCAAAATATTCAGTAATGGTAGCCTGGCACCATTCAGTACTTCTAGCCTTAAGGCAAAGGAGGAAGTTATTCATGGAGGCAACCAGACACGTATTCTATTTCCTTTGAGGTTCTTGACTCTACTTTTTCCTCTGTTGCATCAAGTAATTGGAGACCAGTGTTGTACCTTGGATGGCCACTTGCTAGCTTTTAAGACCCCAGTCACTACGCAGTAAACTAGGAGGTAGAACAGAAGTACTGAAAAACAGTAGTAGGCTAATTTATTGGGACGTCCCTTGAAGCCTTGACCCTAACCTCTAAACCAGAAAACAAATCCTGTGAAGTGTTTGGTTGTGCATAAACAGCCTCAACAACTGCTTTTTTAAAACTAATATTTTTAACTGGAGAAATATGGTGAGCTCGTGGGCCAAGCATGGGTCTTGTGTTCACCTCTGGAGTCATGGGGTAGACTCAAAGGCACCTAGCCATGGGGCTGAGAGTAGGAGAAGGGTGATTTTCCGAAGGAAAATTGTGAGAGGGAGGCAAAAACAGCACAGTCTATCTCAGAGAATGTGTGCTTAAACACAAAATAAAAACAAAGAAGCAAACAAAAAACAACAGAACTGAGACTTAATAATGAGGGTCCCTAAGCAAAACACAGATCTTTCAACACACAAGAAGACAAGTGACAAGGGTAATGTAGCCCTCATAGGGAAGAATCTAGACCAGATAAAGGGCCTTTCCTTTTTCTTTAGAAATTTGAGGTCCCCACCAATTTCTCAGTGAAGAAGAATTGGAGACTGGGGCCACAACTATATCTAACTTTGTTTAAACAATAAGGGAAATGTATTGGATTACGAAGTGGTGCAATGGTTAGATGCTCAGCTGTTAACGGAAAGGTCAGTGGTTTGAACCCAGCCGCCCCTCTGTGGGACAATGATGTGGCAGTTTGCTTCCATAAAAATTAGAGCCTGGGAAACCCTATGGGGCAGTTCTGCTCTGTCCTATAGGGTAGCTATGAGTCAGAATCAACTCGACAGCTATGGGTTTGGTATTTTGGCTTAGAAAGGTGCTAAGGAGCCCTGGTGGCACAACGGTTAAGTGCTCGGCTGCTAACCAAAAGATTAGCAGTTCAAACCCATCAGCTACTCCATGGAATAAAAGACCTAGCTATCTGCTCCCATAAAGATTTCAGCCTTGGAGACCCTATGGGACAGTTCTACTCTGTTCAGTCGACTCAGTGGCATTGGGTTTGGGTTTTTGTTTTTTTGTTTTTGTTTTTGTTTTAATTGACTTACCTAACAAAAAAGTTTAGAAATCGAATACTTTAAGCAGGAGTCAGCCCAATAGTCTCACTGAGAATACATTTCTTTTCATCTGTATGCTCTGCTTTTCACAGTGTTGGCTTTGTCTTGATGTTGGCTTCTCTCTTATTCCCAAAATGACTGCCAGATCTCCTGGATCTTCATGCTTCCTTGTCCAGAAGAATACTGAGAGCATCTCTGATGCAGTGTTTCCCTACAAATGCCCAGACACTCTATTTTATTTTTCCCGTGTAGCTCACATGCCCATCACTGAATCATTAACAGAGTCCGAAGGCGTAGAAAACACAATTGGCTTAGCTGATGCCACATATGCGAGTTCCTGGAGGGGACAAGTGTTTAAGCGTTTGACTACTAGCCAAAAGGTTGGTGGTTTGAACCACCTAGAGGCACCTCAGAAGACAAGTTTGGCAATCTACCTCCAAAAGGTCACAGCCTTGAAAACCCTATGGAGAAGTTCTACTCTACACACATGGGGTTGCCATGAGTCAGAATCGACTTAACAGCAACAGACAACAACGGTATATCACATATTCCATCCGTAAAGCAAAATTAACATGAAATGAGATTATGAAAAAGTATGGAATGCATGCTAGAAAACCAACCAACAGATACCTCCTACAAGAATTAACTAACCACTTTCTCTTTGAACCCTCATACTATATCAAACAAATTTCTAGGTAACACCTATTTCACTTCATTGTATTTGTTTTTAAATGCATAGCTCCTCCACTATCAGTAGTTCCCTTAATGGCAAGAAATGTCCCTTGTTCATTATTTTCTTCCCCAGAGAGTAAGCAGTAAATGCTTAAGAAAATGTTTGAATGAATGAACGGCCTGAAACATTATAACAAACTAGTTTGAACTTTATTCTGCAAACAGTAAGGCACTCTTGAAAGACTGTGAGAGTGCAGAATCGTAATAAAAGATGTTTTTAGAACTGGCAATGTTGAAAAAAATGGAAGCAGGGAAACCACTATGGATACCATCATACTTGCACAAGCTGTTGATGACAAAAAATTTAATCTTCTAGCAAAGACAGCAGAAATAAAGAAGAATGCGAGAAGCTGAGAGCCTTCCGAGGTAGAATAGATAGGCCTTGATGATAAATTGAACATGGGGACTGAAAGACAGGGAAGAGTAAAAATAACTCATATTTCTAACTTGAATGACCAGGTGACCAAGGAAAGAAACAGAAGACAAGGAAAAAATTTTACAGAGAAAATGAAGAGTTCACTATATATAATCTATCTCTGGAGCCCTGGTGGCACAGTGGTTAAGAACTTGGCTGTTAACCAAAATGTCGGCAGTTTGAATACACCAACCACTCCTTGGAACCCTGTGGGGCAGTTCTAATCTGTCTTATAGGGTCGCTATGAGTCAGAATAGACTCTATGGCAATGGGCGTGGTTTGGTTAATATATAATCTATCTTTGGAGCCCTGGTGGCACAGTGGTTAAGAACTTAGCTGTTAAGTTAACCAAAAGGTCAGCAGTTAGAGTTCACCAGCCACTCTTTGGAAACCCTGTGGGGCAGTTCTACTCTATCCTATAGGGTCACTATAAGTCAGAATTGACTCGACAGCAATGGGTTATATATAATGTATAGAGCTCAATACTTGTTCATAACTACTTAGGAGGAGCTTTTTAGTTCTAAGTAGTCCAAATATTTTTTCAGCTTCCCACAAATCAGAAAGGTAAATAATTTGTTAATAATTAATAATTAGCTCTGTGTGTATTGTACCAAGAACAGATGGCTCTAATGCAACTAGTCTACATCGTGACTTCTCCCATTTATGATACACTTAGCAGGTTACTTAGTTTGAAATCTATGTGACCTACTGAAGTTCCTGAGACAGGTGGTTCTATCCTTAAGGGAATGCAGAGTGATGGACAACAGCCAAATCTTCTGAGGTGGCTGTGAGCAATGCTAAGGACTGGAGGTGGGGTAAGAAAGATGTTTTTCTGCCCATATGCTTTTCACATCTGAACGGGGCTTAGCTCAAGTTGCCGACCACACTACTCCAGCAAGAGCGTTTGCCATTGCTTTCTGCCAACGGCTAACGATGGAGTGCTTTATCAAACATGCCGTCTAGTGGCTAGATTTCCACTCTCCCATCTCCACTGATCTCACAAGGACTGAATTATGGGAGGCATAGTAAGGCTGGGCTTTAGAGCATGGCCTTTGGATCAGGACAGATCTAGACTTGAACTGGATATCTGCCATTTATTATCCGTGCAACCTTGAGTACTCTTTTTAATACTCTTTAAGCCTCTGTTACCTTATCTCTAAAATGAGGATAATAGCTTTTACTGAACAACACCATTGTTTTAAGACTTAAGTAATATACGGAAAACGCTTAGCACAGTGCCTAGCAGAGAATAGACCTAGTAAAAGGTTGCGATATTACTACTCTACTATTACAATTGTGAGATGTAATGTGTAACTTGATCAGACTGAGCCCCTTAACACATGTATAAGGCATTTATTGTGAGGCTGTCTACTTAGTTTCTTATTCTGCTTCTTCCCGGAACTAGCATGGAATATCATATTTTTTTCACAAATACTGCACCCACATAAATAACACAGCCAGACATACGATGAAATTAAGTAAAACAGTTCTGGCATAGTGCACCCATGCATATACCGTGCATGTCTCCTGACATTTCCAGAAGTGAATTTTGGCCTCATTCATCTGTCCTCCCATATTACAGGTAAATGATATTGTTCTGTTCATTTTCTTTAATATCTTGCTTATGTGTATAAAAATAGCCCAAAAATGTTACTTGTGATCATAACTGCTCAATAAAGGTATAAGCCATGATCAGGAAAGCATGTATCGAGTTTGGTAGTCCCCTGGTAATCAGAAAATAAACAATTGAAACTGCGCATTTGTTTCTATTAATTAAGTTGGTAATTATAGCGTGTTAGCTCAACAGTTGAATGCAAAAAACTTAACAGAACATCTTAAATGAAAGCATTAGGTTATGTTAGGTCTGCTTATTTCATAGTTTAATTATGTCTTCTTGGTGTCAATTGAAGTCAGCAATGTGTAAAAAAAATTGGCATAGTGCCCTTGGGAAAATAATATGCGGGGGCGGTGCACGGTTGGCAAAAAAGGTATAATGTGTGTGTTATTTGTGAAAACGTACCGTGATGCATAGTAGAAACAGTTGTGAATCTGAAGTCCACCAGACTTGGGCTCAAACATATTTTCTATCATTTTTTGGCTTATCTGAGTATTGATGATAATAATACTTTTTTCCCCAATGGTTTTAGTTAATATTCAGTAAGGTAATTGTAGGAAGAAGGAGCTCAGTGAGATTGGGAATCTTTCTCCGTTTTCTTCACTGGTATATCACAAACACTTGTACCCAGTTCCTGGCATATACTTAGTGCTCAACAAATATTTATTAAATGGTGTTGAAGTAATCTGCACCCCACCTGGACCATAGTAGGCTTCCATTAAATTCTATTTGGACCATGAGCCAATTTGACCCTTCAGATGATCTTCATCCCAAACAGTGCTCTTAAGAAATTTGAATAAGTTGTCAGCATTTGGGTTAATGGATGATTCCAGATCAAATCCAAATGCCAGCCTCTTCTGAAAATTTGGAAGATCTGATAACTCATGGCTATACTCTCAACAGACAACAAAGAACTGGACAAAAAGAGTATCTGCTCCCTTAGATAGATGGATAGGTAGGTAGGCAGAGAGATGGATGGATGGATGGATGGATGGATGGGCAGATGACATCGAGTTAACTCTAACTCACAGCAATCTTATGTACAACTGAATAAAACATTGCCTGGTACCGAGTCATCCTCATGATTGCTGGCATGTTCAAGTCCATTATTGTAGCTATTGTGCAAATCTCTCTCCCCGAGGCTCTTGCTTGCCCTTATTGGCTCTCTATTTCTCCAAACATGATGTCCTCCTATAGCAACTGATCCCACCTGATGACATGTCTATAGCAAGCGAGTCAGACAGTATTCTGTTGTGATCCATAAAATTTTCATTGGCTACTTTTCAGAAGTAGATTGTCAGGACTTTCTTCCGAGGCTACAAGTCACTACAGTACAACAAACTGACAGATAGATGGTGGTCTGCTCATTTTAGACAGGTCACATGTGTTCCAGTTTGCCACAATCTCTACTGTTCCTATTGTCTCTCAGACATTGCAGCTGAGGTGCTCTACTGGTTTTCTTATTCTCAAACAATTCTCTCCTTTACACTACCTCCCTGCCTTTGTAGGTATTTGAATTTGTCAGCCCTGTTCTATAGCTTTAGAAAGATCAATGAGAAAGGGGTGAATCAATGTATAATTTTAAGCCTACAGTAGGTGTGAGGACTTAAATGACAGTAAGGATGGGGTAGAAAGAAAGGTAAGATTTCTCTCTCTTGCTTTCAGATGATTAGTCATAAAGATATTCTGTAGTGTTTTTTACATTTTATGAAATACATTTCCCCAGTCTGTGGACATTAGTAATACTGTAAATATTGCCACTAATACCTTATAAATCCTGACACGTTTGGGATCTTTCATGAACTTTTAAGTAAAAATCCCTGAGGAATGTATCTAGAAAACATTTACTATGCTTGTGTTTGGAACTAAATCTTAAATGATTTCCTGGACAAACAGCATCTGAAGCAGCAGTCAGCTACAGAGAAGGTGACAAAGAGAATTTATGCTGGGATGACTATAGTTATTAAAATGCCTTGGTCACAGTGTGATTTTTTCCTCAGCCTCGTTTATGAGATTAGTGGTTTGTGAGTTCAAGAATTTTAAGATTTTACCATTTTAGGAAGAGATGATGGGAAATAAGAAAGCACAATCTGTTACAATTAACTCTAACAAAATACGTGCCCACAGTGTGCGGGATGAATGGAAGCTACCCAAAATCCAAAGAGAAATGGATAGGAGAGCGAGAGAAGGGGAGGGCAGAAGAGGAAAGAACAGAAGAAGAGAGGAAAGGAGAGGAAGAAACAGAAAAAAAAAACTCAAGTTGACAAAAGTTTCAGCCTCCTTTTTCTTAAATCATAAAAAAGAAGACCACGAAGGGGAAGGCAATAAGAAAGCAGAGGAGAAAAAGAGGAAGGAGGAGAAGAAAAAAGAATTAGCTGGTGGAACTGACAGAAGATTTATCTTTGGTTTCCCCTTCTCTCGAAAATTAGAGAATTTACAAGATTCTCTTATTTGGTGAACAGTGTTGGCTTATGTCAGCCTAGGAAACTATGTCAACTTTAATTCTGAGGGACTCATTCTTGACTTACATTTGTCCCTGTAGTTAAAGCCAGCAGTAGATAAAATGTATCTTTATATCCTACCACTCTTCCTCTCCCCTTATACACACACACTCCAAGACATAAAGCTCCTTTCCTCAGGACTCAGGACTTTGAGGTGCTGGGCTGACCTACAGACTTTTGGTGGGTTTTATTAATGAACAAATAAATGGGAATGGGGCATGTATCAGGAAACCTGATGATGTCCATCCAAGTCACTTTCTTCCCACCGGCTCTACCAAAAATAAAGTTGATATTTTGATCTCCATCTCTTTAATCCTGTTGTCTATTTGTTATTTCTGAACTTAGAAAGTGTCTTAGCTACCTAGTGCTACTATAACAGAAATACTACAAGTGGATGGCTTTAACAAACAAATTTATTCTCTCACAGTTTAGGAGGCTAGAAGTCTGAATTCAGGGTGCCAGCTCCAAGGGAAGGCTTTCTTTCTCTGCTCTGGGGGAAGGTCCTTGTCATCAATCTTCCCCTGGTCTAGGAGCTTCTCAGTGCAGGGACCCCAGGTTCAAAGGACACAATCCACTCCTGTTTCTTCTTGCCTGGTGGTAGGGGGTCCCCCTCCTCTCTACTTGCTTCTCTCTTTTATAGCTCAAAAGAGAGTGACTTAAGATACCACCTAGTCCTGTAGATTGTTTCCTGCCTCATTAGCATAACAGACAACTCAACTCCCAAATAGGATCATAACCACAGGCATAGAAGCTAGATTTACAACACACAGGATAATTACATCAGATCACAAAATGGAGGAAAACCACACACTACTGGGAATCCTAGCCAAGTTGGCACATATTTTGGGAGGACACGATTCAATCCATGACAGAAAGGCAAGAGAGGAACTTTATTTATTATTTCATAAAACTCCCGATTAGTGAATCAACAGGGACCCTCGATATTCAGAAGCTGAAAATAATCCTTGCAGTACACGGGAAGATAAAGGTTATTGGTTCAATCAGGGCAGGAAGATTAGACTTTAGGCTTCAGTGTTTCATAAACTCAGGTCTCTCTGTTTTTTTTTTTTTTTTTCTATCTTGGTAATTTGTAGCAGATTCTATGATGATTATGCAGCTGTTTTTTTAACAGGCATGGCTGTGGGGGCCTCTGCAAATTAACCTGAACTGTTTTTATGGACACAGATTTATATGTAGTAGGGATTATATCAACATTTGTTCTTCAAAAAGCATACATATATAATGAGGATGTACTATGTACCAGGCACTGCTCTAAATCCTTGAAATACAACAGTGAACAAAGAATAGAGGAGTGTAAGGGGGATTAGCAATTCCAGAGGCTTCAGGAGGGTTTCCAATTGAAAGTGACTTTGATTAGAGTAAGATGT
This sequence comes from Dugong dugon, assembly GCA_030035585.1. Taxonomy (NCBI): domain Eukaryota; kingdom Metazoa; phylum Chordata; class Mammalia; order Sirenia; family Dugongidae; genus Dugong; species Dugong dugon. Next base: position 9,039,294 of record CM057480.1, on the reverse strand, counting down.
TCACATTGAAAGGAGAATATTAGAGCAAATACTTGAAGGAAGTGATTGAGTGAGCCATGCAGCAATGAAAAAAGTGGGCAAGATGAAGAGCATTCAGGCATAGAAATAGCTTTAAAAAAAAAAAATAACATATTCAGTGAGCCTCAAGGAAGCCAGTGTGGCTGGGACGGTGTCAGCAAAGAGGATAGCATAGGAGAGAGGAGACCAGGGAAGTATGAGAGGAACAAGTAGTGCAGGGACTTACAGCCATTGTACAGAGTTTGCCTGAGTGAGATGGGAATACATCCAAGGGTTTCACATAACATGATCTGACTTATGCTTGTAAAGAGTCATTCTGGCTTTTGTGCAAGAATAGACTGTAGTGGACAACTGTAAAAACAGGGAGACCAGTTAGGATTTATTCAGGATGAGAGATGATGGTAACTTGAACCAGGGTTGTCAACATGGGGGTGGTAAGAGGTGGGTAGTTTCAAGATGTGTATTAAAGTCAACAGGATATGTAGGAGCCCCTGCGGCACAGTGGATAAGAGCTCGGCTGCTAACCAAAAGGTCAGCAGTTTGAATCCACCAGCTGCTCCTTGGAAATCCTATGGGGCAGGTCTACTCTGTTCTACGGGATTGGTATGGTTGTAATTGACTAGATGGCAATGGTTTAGGAGAGAGAAGAGTCTGGGATGACTCTAAGGTTTTTAGCCTGAGAAACTAGAAGAATGGAATTGCCATTTAAAGAGGTAGAGGAGGTTTTGGGAAGATCAGAAGTTTAGTTTTGAACATGTTAAGTTTGAAAAATTTATTAGATATCTGTTGTGAGGTACTGAGTACAGTTGAATATATGATATTCTGGATTTCAAGAGCAAGATTGGAGAGGAAACATAAATTTGAGGGTCATTAGTATATTGATGAGACCTCAAATCACAAGACTGGATGAGACCACTAAAGGAGAAGGGAGTGTAGTTTAAAAAAAAAAAACCAAAGCCATTTCCATCAAGTTGATTCCGACTCATAGCAACCCTATAGGACAGAGTAGAATTGCCCCACAGGGTTTCCAAGGATCAGCTGATAGATTCGAACTGGTGGATTAGAACTGTGGACCTTTTGATTAGCAGCAGAGCAAAAAAAAAAAAAAAAAAAATGCACAAGAACTGATCAACCTTAGTATTTCTGGGAGAAAAGCGAACACTTTTAGTCTCAGGAGAAATTTTATCATAAAAGGCTAAGCATCCGTTTACATGTTTGAGTAGGTGAAATAATTTTATCCCATTTGGGTTGGTTCATGGCCAGGGCTATAAGCCAGGAAGAGATTATTTAACTTTAAAATTGTTATGTCAGGCATACTAAGGTACCATTAGGTTGACTCTCTCAAATCCTCTTTACCTTGTTTTAGGACACATGGGGTCTCCATGAGTCAAAATCAACTCAACAGCTCTTTTTTTTTTCTTTTTTATATACTTTTTTTTTTTCCAGGTTCCTGAAGTCATCTACAGTTACATGGTCTCATGTTAGCATTTTGAATTTGTGTAGACCCACAGTGTATCTTCACCCGGAAAGAGGTGGTGGATGTCATGAGTGAACCAGTCTCAGAAATGGCAGCCTCTAATCTTTTGAAAACAGAACTTTCATTTGGACCGAGATAGAGGAGAATTTGAAAGACATGGTCACAAACACAATGAGCTAAAGTTCATTAAAGGAAGCTCATGCACAGAATGTTTAGTCTTTGGAAACAGGCAGAAGTGGAAGCCGTGCAGGAGAAATCTCAGGCTATTTTAAGTTAATCAGAGAACTTTGGCTCAAGAAGTGCTTCTACTCTGAGAAAGGCAAAGGGGAGAGTGAGAAAATATCAAGGCATAAAGAAAGAAAAGGATCTACTTAGAGAAAACATGAGATCTTAGAAATTAGGCCTTTGAAAGAGGACAAAAGAGATATATCCAGAACTGACTCATCCTAAAGATAGAGTTATAAAAGAAGGAAATATTTTTATTAGATCAGAGATAATGACTTGGGTTCCAAGGAAATCTTCAGAGAAAAAGAGACAAAGTCTCAGAGAATAAACTAAAATGACTTCCCCAAGAGGAGTAGAGATCCACGAAAGGACCGAGAGGTGTCCTTCTAAAGGTACAGATACAGCATCTACTATGAGAGTGTTTGGAAAACTTGGTCAGAAGAACAGAGTAGATACAGAAATTGTGGACAGATTTGAGAGGGATACACTGTAAAGATAAAAAATTAAGTGACACATAAGTTGAAAAAGAGGGAACGATTAATAATTTTACCAGGACAACAGGATCCTGGAAAAACCAGGGATATTTGATCAACCTAAAGAGAAAGCACCAGAAAGATTAGATATATTAAGAAAAGGACAAGACAATGACAGAGCAGGCCTGGCATAGAGGTTGGTGGAATGGAGAATCCTCCTGGGTGGGGCTGTCTTACTCAAGGAGGTGAAGGAGAACAAGATGTCATTGAACATCGAATGCTTTTTGCTGGCCCATCCCCATTATCTCTGAATTTCTAACTAATGTGGGTACCACAAGACAAAATCTAAAAGAGCATGTGAAAAAATATATATATCTGCCTTAAAAAAAGGAGTAAAGCAAAGAAAGGCTTCAGCTCCAGCAAACAGTGCTAATCTTATGGATAAGAGAGAAGGAAAGAAAACGTCTTTAAAATACAATGAAAATGTTAAAAGCTTGAGTGAGCCATCCCAAAAGAAGGGGAGCAATACAAGGAAACTGAATTCCATCAGGGACCCTTTCCTTCTCCGTGGAATAGGATGAGGCTGGAAGAAATGGCTCTGTTGTTATTGAGCTAGAGACTAGTGATTCAAGGTCAACAAATACATATGTATATATATATTTTTTAACTTTAGGAAACTTTCATTGAAGAGTAATATACAAAAAAGTACACAAATCGTAGGTGTGCATACAGTTCACTGAATTGTCACAAAATGAACACAACTGCATAGCCAGCATCCAGACTGAGAAGCAAAACTTGGTCAGAAGCTCAGAGACTTCCTTATGGCTTCTTCTAATCCTTACCTCCTCAAGAGTAACCCTTTCCCTGACCTCTAGCAGCATAGCTTAGTTTGGCCTGGTTTCAAACATTATATAGATGGAATCATACAGTACGTATTCATTTGTACCTTGTTTCATCCAACATTATGTTTGTGAGAATCTTCCACTCTTTTGTTGCATGTCTCAGTAGTTCATATAGTACTCCACTGTATGAATATTTTTCAATACATTCACTCATCGTGTACTACCCTGCTGTGAGAGTATTCTTCAATATATTTATTCATTCTATTACTGATGAACATTTAGACTGCCTCCAATTTGGGGCTATTATGATTGGGTTGCTATGAACACTTTTGTACATTTCTTTTGGCAGATGTTTGCACTTCTTTCTTTTTTTTTTTAATTGTGCTTTAGGTGAAAATTTACAGAGCAAATTAATGCACAAATAGTTTTGTGACTTTGGTTGCCAAGGCCACGATGTGTCAGCACTTTCCCTCCTCCACCTCAGCTTCCTTGTTTCTGTTCATCCTGTTTTCCTGTCCCTTCCTGACTTCTTGCCTTTTTGATTTTGGGCAGGTGTTCATATCCATGAATTAAACTATGATGCACCTTCCTCATGTGTGTAATTGTTGGCCCCATAGACCTATCTAATCTTTGGCTGGAAGGTGAACCTCAGGAGTGACTTCAGTACTGAGTAAAAAGGGGCCATACTCTTGGGGATATGTTTGCATTTCTCTGGGCGTATACTTACCAATGGAATTGCTGGTTGGAAGGTTATGTTTATGGTCAATTTTAAAGGATACTGCCGGATAGTTTTCAAAAGTGGATACATAAGCTAAGGGCTAGACATTTAGTGCTGAGAAGATAGAACTCCTGGGAAGGACATTTGGTAGAGGTCTTGGTCTTCACAAGGCCCCAGTGGCCTTAGGTTTCAGATTCATCATTAGCAGTCAGTTTCACTTCAGGAATTTGCTCAAGGAGATTCTCCAGCTGAAGCAAATGTAGCGATGAGAAGGAAATAGCCCCTGGAAAGCAGAGTTCAGAGACCAAGAAAATGAATCCTACAGCAAGAAGCAGTAGTGACAGACATTGTAGAAGAGGACGAAAATGCCTCTTTGCACAAAATGGCAGCTCTGTTACCGGACAGAGACAACACGCAACACTGGAGAAACACTGGACTCAGTTGGGAAACTTTGAGCATATGACATAGGGAACAAAGAGTCTAAGGTAGGAAGTAGTGGCTGGAAAGTGTGGTGGCCATGACGATACATCACCCAGAACCCCTTCAATGGGGACTTCTTGCCCAGCTGCAAGAAAGTAAGAGCCTTCAGCTGTCAGACCCCTCAAGGATTGCCTCAGCTAAAGAGAGCCACCTTGCCTAAGGTCACACCTTTCCCTGGACAGCCCACATCCAGTGACAGATGGATATGCTAGTATAAAGACCTGGCCATCTTGGCCACACTCGGGAGAGTTCTGGGTCATTCTAGCTTCCCATGGAAGTTGACCAATGCTGTCATTGGGCTACATCACAGCTGTATGTCTCCCTCCCTCCCACAACTATTGATCCCTGGGAACTCCTTTATAAATATCCTGCATACTAAATGCCTTTTCAGAATCTGCTTCCTAGGAAGCCCAACATGCCACCTTCAAAATTCTCTAAATTTTATGAAAACTACAGGTCTGTCTAAAATGCCACCCACTGTCTACTGCTATAATTAGTGTGTCCTGCTAATTTTGAAACTCTTTAAGGAGCATCCAAACCATGTGAGATACAGTGATCCTGAAGGAACCACAACCCAGGGAAAGACCGCATGGCCACCAGGTGCTGAAAGCACCCCATTTGTACCTGGGCATCTGTACCTCTGGCTGAGACTGAACAGATTATACTTTGGGGAAGAGGATTTGGACTTGAATTTATTTAGACCTTAACTTAAAATGGCAAGGGGAATTTGATTCTGAGTCTTAGATTTCACCCCAGGAATTTAATAATAAGAAGAGATTTACCTTATTCAAATTAAGGATATTTTTATATTGCTGCTTCTGTATCATTCTTGATACTTTCGTGCTGTCATTCAGGCTAACATCTATGGAGCTGTATTGAACAATGAGGCTGGGCATGATTTAAAAAGGAAAGGAAAATAGGGAGTAATATTTCAGCTCAGAATACAGCATGATTTCACAGTTAGTTCAATTCTGACTCATTTAAGAGTCTTCTGTTGGTGAAAACTAAATTCACCACCAGCAGGATATAAGAAGTAATAGTGGTTAGTGTTTCTGGAATAGCCTAATGAAGGTGAAAGCAAAATCACTTTATTAAACATACAAAGTTGTTTGCCCAGTGGATTAAGAGATCAAAAAGTTGGTGTTAGGAAGAATCCCCCAGGCTCTCACGTTCCCATAAGAAAATTTCTGCTAAAATAACCTCTTCCTCTCTTTCTCTCTCTCTCTCTCCTTTCTCTCTCTGATATTCATTTTCTCTACTTCCTACCGCCAAGGGAGGAGGGGTGATATTTCTGACTTCTGACTGGCCCAGATGGAGAGAGGATCGGAGCATGCATGGCTTGGCCCGGTTCCATGTGGAAAGAACACATTGGCCATGGTCCAGAACTGCTTCTGGAAGCAAGCATAGAAGCCCATGGCTCTTCGACACATAGGCATGCACTGGAAATAAGGCATTGATTCTGGGCAAGTATTTTGCTCATCAGACCCAGACTTGCTCTTGAGTTATTGTCTCAAAGTCAAGGCTTTTGGAAATCTCATTATGGTTACAGAGCCAAACAGCTTACCAAACATAAGGCTTATATTTTATCACCATCAGTCTGAGCCATGTGTCTATCCTCAAATATTCTGAACTTGGAAGGGGTATAGAGGGGAGTTATTAACTGGCAAGAAAGATGGGAGGCTCTAGACCAAAAAACCCTCACATTACCCTCAAGTCGATTCTGACTCATAGTGACCCTGTAGGACTGAGGAGAACTGTCCCACAGGGTTTCCAAGGCTGTGATCTTTACAGGAAGCAGACTGCCACATCTTTCACCACTGAGCGGCCGGTGGGTTTGAACTGCCGACCTTTCGGTTAGCCACTGAGCACCTAAACACTGCCACCAGGGATTTCTGAAGGCACTAGTTGTTATGTTGTCACAAAAAACAAAAACCCGTTGCTGCCAATTCTGACTCATAGTGATCCTAGAGGACAGAGTAGAACTGTCCTATAGGGTTTTCAGGGAGCAGCTGGTGGATTCAAACTGCTGATCTTTTGCTTAGCAGCCAAGTTCTTAACCACTGTACCAACAGGGCTCCTCTTATGTTGTTAGATGCCATCGAGTCGATTCTGACTCATAGCGACCCTATGTACAACAGAACAAAACACTGCCTGGTCACTGCCTCATCCTCACAATCGTTGCTATGTTTGACCCCATTGTCGCAGCCACTGTGTCAGTCCATCTGTTTAAGGGTCTTTCTCTCTTTAGCAGACCTCCACCTTACCAGTCATGATGTCCTTCTCCAGGGACTGATTCCTTAAATTACAAACTAGGGATTGGGACATTTTTGAGAAGACTTGTAAGACTATTTCAGGACAGAAAAGGATATTATTGTTGCGGAATGGGATTGCCCTTTCAAAGCCCTGGTTCTAGGTAGAACAATTTATACCTCAAATTTGCATTTGTGTCTAAGGCATAGATGATGTGGAATGTATGCAATTCAATGCCCATCCTGTTCTTATGAGTTCAATAGGTCAGAAGCAGACCAGTGATACTAAATTTCATGCTGCACTAAGTTTCTGAGACATCATAATATAGCTTCTGTTTCTTAAAGAACACTTAATATATTTTTCACTCCTTTTGTCACCCAGTTTTATTATTTATTTCCAAGCTGAGGAATTTTTTCTAAAGATTATTGAGAATTAATACAGGAATAAGCTTTATTACCAATTTAACATATGTAAATATCATTGATATTCTTTTCTAGTGTGTGGTTTTGTTAGATCATTTTAAACCAAAACCTAAATCCATTGCCATCTAGTCAATTCCAACTCATAGAAACCCTGTAGGACAGAGTAGAACTGCCCCATAGGGTTTCCAAGGAGTGGCTGGTAGATTCGAACTGCCGAGCTTTTGGTTAGCAGCTGTGCTCTTAACCACTGTGCCACCAAGGCTCCTGGATCATTTTAGTGAATACCAATATTTATAAGAGTTTTTGCATTTGTTTTCAAGATCTGTTTTTATTCAGGATCTCTAACCTTATTTCTCCCCACCCCTGCACCTCATTTTTCTCCACAAAGAAGAACCTCCACCATTAAGCCTCCTACCCCTAGGGTTTCATACTCCTCACTGTTGAGAATGGGACAGTAGTGGTTCAGTGGTAGAATTCTCACCTTCCGTGCAGAAGGGTTTCAATTCCTCGCCAATGCACCACAAGCACAGCCGTCACCTGTCTTTCAGTGGATGCTTGCATGTTGCAGTGATGCCAAACAGGTTTCAGCGGAGCTTCCAGACTAACATAGACTGGGATAGAAGACCTAGCATTCTACTTCCGAAAATTAGCCAGTGAAAACCCTATGGATCACAACAGTACAATCTCATTATACATGGGGTCAACATGAGTCAGGGGTCAACTCAACAAGAGCTAACAACACTGTTGGGAAAGGATGTTGCACGTTGGACAACACATTACGGCTTTGTGCCTCAGCTTGGGGCATTCTTGATTCCGTCTTTACATAGGTGGCTCTTCTATAGCATTTCATTACACTGTTTGTTTGTTTGTTTTGACATTATACAAAATTTTCTTATTTTGGTATTTGTTCACTTTGTTATGAGAGAAAAACTACATGATAAAAGTGGCACCACTCTACACCCAGCCCAGAAGAGTACATGGCACATAGTTATAATTTAGTGTCTTAGTTATCTAGTGCTGCTTTAACAGAAACACCACAAGTGAGTGGCTTTAACAAACAGATGTTTATTCTCTTACAGTTTAGGAGGCTAGAAGTCTGAATTCAGGGCATCAGCTCCAGAGGGAGGCTTTCTCTCTCAGTGGGCTCTGGGAGAAGGTCCTTGTCATCAATTTTCCCCTGGGTCTAGGAGCTTCTCAGCACAGGGACCCAAGGTCAAAAGGACACACTCCAGTCCTGGCTCTTCTTGCTTGGTGGTAATGTGTTCCCTCCTCTGCTCACTTCTCTCTTTTGTATCTCAAAAGAGATTGACTCAAGATACAACCTAATCCTGTAGATTGTGGCCTGCCTCATTAACATAACGAGCAGCTCACTCTCAAATAGGATCATAACCACAGGCATAGAGGCTAGGATTTATAACACATAGAATAATCACATCAGATCACAAAATGGAGGACAACCACACAATACTGGGAATCATGGCCTAGCCAAGTTAACACATATCTTTGGGGGACACAATTCAATCCATGACAATCTGGGTATAGATATAATGAATGAAGGTCTCCGGGTGTAGAAAAGGAAGTCTTGTGTAGCTTTTTCCAGTGCAAGGTTACAGTTGGTGGCTAAAGAGGAGAAGAAGTTAAACAGTTTTCCTGCTCTGAAGTAACTGATGTAGTAGTTGAGAAGAGACAAAGCTTAAGAAAAAAATTGCTAAGATTACAAGACAGAAACTGTAAATACTCTAAAAAGAGGGACAAGTAATATGTGCTAGTAAATAAATCCATCCAAGTTCGACATTTCAGTGTGAACTCAAATGGGGAAGGCTGCAGTTTTAAAGGAAGCCCACAGGGATATGGAACACTTACTCCAGTAGAATGAATCACTAACCCTGGAATTTCAGGCACAACTGTGTGTTATATGAGCTGGTGGGCTGGGGGAGAAGTGGGTGGAGAAAGAGGAATTCTCCCGGGAAGAGGAATTTAAACTTGGCATTGCTCTTGTGGCAAAAACTGCTGTGCATGTCAGTAAATTGGTGAATGGGTAAGGATTCAGATTCCCAAACCCTCCTTCTAAGGGTCTCCTACATGAGCCATTCATAGTGTTATTTTTAATAAGTAGTTACAAAATAATAATGATATAATAGTAATGAGTAACTACAATAGCAGTTGTCAATTTCTATGTAAAAGTATTTTGAAAGGGAGAAATTGGAGGTTTTTCTGCTTTGTTTTGTTTTTTGTTTTCTTTGACCCTACTATAGGCAACGTTGTTCTCATCTCATATGAAAAATCACTTCAGAAAGAATATTGTCAACTGCTCTGTCTCTTTGGTGGATAAACTCCACGATTCCCTGCACCACCTGGCACAGAGACAGCCATTAGTTGTTTACACACAGTTGAATTCTTTCACACTTCCTGATTTGGGAAACATCTGGAGAAGTTTTTTCACACGCTCAAGAATTCACTGAACAATGAAATAGCACACTTCCTGTGGGCAAGGCTCCGAAATGATGGGCTCTCATGGCATGGGTTGGGGAATTTGCTTGTGATGGAAAGTGTGGTTTCAACAAACCATTTGTCATAACCTGCAGCACCAATTCATCTCTCAACTTATATTTAGCCACACCTGTTTGTCCAGAACAGTGGTAAAGTAGGGATTTGGATCCAGACAGCCCTGTTGTTGTTAGGTGCCATCGAGCCGGTTCCAACTTATAGCAACCCTATATACAACCGAACAAAACACTGCCCGGTCCTGTGCCATCCTCACAATAGTTGCTGTGTTTGAGCCCATCGTTGCAGCCACTGTGTCAGTGCATCTCGTTGAGGGTCTTCCTCTTTTTCGCTGACCCTCTACTTTACCAAGCGTGATGTTCCTCTCCAGTGACTGGTCGCTCCTGATAACATGTCCTAAGTACATGAGATGAAGTCTCACCATCCTTGTTTCTAAGGAGCATTCCCGCTGTACTTCTTCCAAGACAGGTTTGTTCATTCTTCTGGCAGTCCATGGTATATTCGGTGTTCTTTGCCAAATCATAATTCAAAGGTGTCAATTCTTCTTTGGTTTTCTTTATTCATTGTTCGGCTTTCACATGCATATGAGGCGATTGAAAACACCATGACTTGGGTCAGGTGTACCTTAGTCCTCAAAGTGACATCTTTGCTTTTTAACACTTTAAGGAGGTCTTTTGCAGCAGATTTGCTCAATGCAATACGGCGTTTGATTTCTTGACTGCTGCTTCATGGGTGTTGATTGTGGATCCAAGTAAAATGAAGTCCTTGACAACTTCAATCTTTTCTCCATTTATCATGATGTTGTTTATTGGTTCAGTTGTGAGGATTTTTGTTTTCTTTATGCTGAGATGCAATCATACTGAAGGCTGAAGTCTTTAATCTTCGTCAGTAAGTGATTCAAGTCCTCTTCACTTTTAGCAGGCAAGGTTGTATCATCCACATATCACAGATTGTTAATGAGTCTTCCCCTAATCCTGAGGCTGCATTCTTCTTCATACAGTCCAACTTCTCAGATTATTTGCTTAGCATACAGATTGAATAGGTATGGTGAAAAGATAGAACCCTAATGCACATCTTTCCTAATTTTAAGCCACTCAGTACCCACTTGTTCTGTTCAGAGGACTACCTCTCAGTGTATGTACAGGTTCCTCATGAGCACAATTCAGTGTTCTGGAATTCCTATTCTTTGCAATGTTATGCATAATTTGTCACGATCCACACAGTCTAATGCCTTTGTATAGTCAATAAAATACAGGTAAACATCTTTCTGGTATTCTCTGCTTTCAGTAGGGATCCATCTGACATCAGCAATGATATCCCTGGTTCCACATTCTTTTCTGAATCTGGCTTGAATTTCTGGCAGTTCCCTGTTGATGTACTGCTGCAGCCGCTTTTGAATGATTTTCAGCATAATTTTACTTGTGTGTGATATTAATAATATTGTTCAATAATTTCCGCATTCTCTTGGGTCATCTTTCTTTGGAGTGGGCACAATTCAAAGACAGCCATAGACTCACATAAGTCGTATTGCATTTTAGAACCTCGGTCTCTCCATTTGTGCCATGAGGAAAATAAAGCCATGAAGATTATACTACATATAAATCTCCTGGTTGGTGCATAATTGATGTTCAATGATTGTTACCCACTTTCATAAATTTCTAGTAGGAAAAGTGCAAAGATGAGCTTATCCATTTCCCTTGGGTAGCCATTCACATTTCTTCAGTCTAAGAAAGTGCTAGAAAACCCCTTTTAAAAAAGTGACAAACTGTCAGCTCATTTTAAATCACTAGTTATGAAGAGTGAATTAATTGGCTATCTTTTTCTTCTCTCCTCATTGACCCAGAAATGAGATAGATTCCTTTGTTTTTCTGCCCCAGTAGATTCCCAAATCTTACTCCTAAACAAAACCAAAGACAGAGAAAGACATGAAATGCACAGCCAAGAGGGTTTGGGAATCACCTTTTTCAGAATCACTGCTAATGACTCGAAGATTGTTCAAATGACTTGTTAGACGAATATCAAGTATGTCTACATCTTAGAACTAATTATTCTAAGTCTATTTAGATCCTTGGAGCCCTGGTGGCACAGTGGTTAAGCATTGGACTGCTAACCCAAAAGTCAGCAGTTCAAATCCATCAGCCACTCCTTGGAAACCCTGTGGGGCAGTTCTACTCTGTCCTCTAGGGCTGCTATGAGTCGGAATCGACTCGATGGCAACAGGTTGGTTGGTTGGTTTGTTGTTCAGATCCTTGGCTTCTTTTGCTTCAATGTTTAGGCTATTTCAGATTTCCAGATGAAGGTTTACTAAAGAAATACAAATTGGTGCCATTTAGATTGGTCAATTATGCTATTTACTAGCAGTTCATCGGAAGAGTGTGAAAGAAGAGTGGTAGGAATATTTCCTCAAACATGACTCAGAATTGTGGAAAGTTTACTGCAGTGATGGGGCAGTTCTACTCTGTCCTAGAGAGTCGCTATGAGTTGACATGGACTCAGCAGTGGGTTTGGTTTTGGGTTTAAGGTCACACTTTACCATATCTAAATTCACACACCTTTTAACACACAATGCATTCTCACACACGATGCATTAGTTCATTTAGTGCTAATGACTACACTGTGATGGTGTCATTATCAGCATCATCTTACAGATGAGTAATGGATTCACGGGAAGACTGAAATGCATGTCATCTAATAAGAGACTCTGTATCTGAACTTATATAAGATAGAGTATGAGTGCCTATTAAGAATCAGGGACTTCATATTTAATACTTACTTATTCTTCAAGCCAACCATGCAAGAAAGGTGATCTTTTCTTGGATTTTGGAGAGCCTAAGATACTTCCTCAATACATCTACTGTGGGGTAGCACTTCACTCAAGGGAGTATTCACTGGGCCAATACAGTAAGGAAATATCTCACCTAACCAAAGAAAGGGTTAAAAAAAAAAAAAAAGCTAAATTTATCAAAGGCAGGAATGGAGTTGAGACTCAGAAAAAGCTGAATCGAGAGACTTGAATGTTGTGAAGACTTTCTGTCTTTGGCTCATTTCAACTTCTTATTGTATCATTTCATTTCCTCTCACTGAAGATGGGATTTGTCCACATGATGAATTTGAGAGTCCCTTGAGTTTCTAATCCTTTAGCTTCACCACTAAAAATGAGAAGCATATTTTTTTCCCTAAGATCCTGGTTGAAAAATCCAGATGAATTACCTATTTGATCAGCTTGAATAGGTGTCCACTACTGGAACAACGAACTGCAGTCACTGAGACAGGGTCATCTAAGAACATGGAAATTTACACTATGACTTCATTATTGGAGTGGGCAATTGAATAATTGACAAAGAAACGGGGTGTTTGATTTTGAGATGAAGGGGAGAGCACTAGATAGATAATATGACAGATGTCCACCTCAAGACTGCAGCGTATTAGCCTAATCCTGTTCCTTGTGGGCCATCATTCTCCTGAATCATTGTTCCCGTGCTTTATCAATGATGGATAAAGCGTGTTACTTTAAAAGAGAAGGAAGAAGAGGGGCTCGATCATGTTACAGGTCCTAAGTCATTTACATTCTTATAATAATTCTTTCTTATGGAAGAGGAAACTGAAGCCCAGAGAAGGTAATTAACTTACCCAGAATCACAGAGCTAGTAAGTGACAGAAGCAAGATTCAAACCTAGGCTGGCTGTTCCCAGAACCCACATCCATAACCACATTAAAGGCCTTCAGTGAAAATGGAGAGCAAGAACAAGGCAGAGAAGCCGATGTGTAGTGGTCAAGCAACAGCAGTGATAGAGGGCTCTGCTGCTGGCGAACTCAGTGAGCTTGCACAAAGTTGCTTGACATCTCTTAGCCTGTGTCGTCATTATCAAGAGAAGATCAGACAAGCTCAAACATTCCTAGGGTCTATTATGCCATACAGTCAACTGCATCCTAAAACCCAGGTGGGAGGCTTGGATTACTGTTCTTTTCCTAGAATGGAGTCCCTCTGCATGAATTGCAGGCTGTGTCCTGAGATTCTTGACACCCACCCCACCCCACCCCCGCCAGCTACATGGGACACTCAATGAGATGGCTAGAAAATCTATTCTGTGTGTATGTGAGTGGCCAGTTGCTCAGCCCTGCTATGACAAAAGTGTGAATCATGGTTATTTGATCTCAAGGAAGCAAATACGATGAGGTAGCGAAAATCTCTCCAGAACATACACCGGAAAGAGGTCACAAATAAACCAGTGCATTGTTTTTTTCAAATCATGAGATCATTCAGATTCTTTTACCCTTTTTCATGATACACACACTCACCTACCCACCCAGCTCACGTATCCTCCAGTGTAGGTCAGTAAGTGCTTGTCTTCCTATCCAAATCCCTGTCTCAGGACAAATTTTGACTCAAGTGCAGATCCCAGTGTGAGACAGTATGCCTCATATGAGCCCAGCATCTCCTGGTTAAGTAGGTGAGGGGAAGGGCTGGCTACGGGAAGACTACTTTGATGAATTATCTGTTGAATAATGCATGTTCTCTGTTTGTGAAGTTAATTAGCTGAATTCAGTTGATAGAACGATAGTGCTAGAATTATTTTTCTTTCAGAAAGGGCAGAAGGAATTGAATAGAAAAATCACTTCTCAACAGCATGCCTGCCCCTGCCTTATGTGTCACGGGGAGGTCACAGCAAACTCCCTGAAGATGCTGAATATATTTTTTCAAGTGCTTTTTAGCTTTGCAATTACAAGGATCTAAAAATCTTGATTTGCTATTTCAATAACTTACAGGGAAACCCCATCGCCAGCACAAGCAAAGCAATTTCCACACTACCTGTAGGACAGAATGGATTGTGAAAGAGCAGAAAGACAGGAAAGTGATATTTTTGTCTCTTCTCCGGTGTTCTAGCTTGCCTCTCATTTTCATTTCCCATTTTTAAATGGTAGCTAGTGAGCATCCAATTCTGCTTGCAGGGATTGTTTTCCGATTTCAAAGCCCTGTAAGGCCACATTCAAATAGGAATAGGGACTTATTTCAATTAAATTCCGCAGAGCATGGAAATGAAAGAGATTTTTGCTTTTCTCATTGCACATGTATTATTCATCATTCGCCGCTATTTCGATGAATTATAAGGACAAGGCAATGTATCGATTCCATCTTTCACCACTACTCAAATGCCATTCAGGGACTTTAGTTTTGTTGTGTTTCTGATTTTCTTCATGTGGGATTTGTTTTTGCTGCTGATATTTTGTTTGGTTGGTTTTTAATTTAATATTTCTTAAGTTTTTTTTTTTTCCCTAAACAATTACTGACTTACCCCCTGTCTATAGTTATCTAAGAATAACTCATTACGCCTCAATAACTGCTCAGTCTACTGACAGTTGACTTCAAGAGGAAGCACACTTACTCAACATTCAGTCCAGAATCCAAAACACTGATAACTAATAATAGAACCCACCAGACCTGCAGGCGGAAAACAGCTATTGGGTTTGGTCCCAGTTTAGCTCACCAGGAGTGGTTCCACTTGCTTGCCTTAGGACTCTCTGGAGAGCTATTCAAAAGCTCGGGAGATGTTTCTTACCAGCCCCAGGTGAGGCTTTCTGTTCAACCCAGCCCAGCTTCACCCACAAAAAGCCCCCATCTCTGACAGTTGTGGGTTTCCCCTGCCCTTGCACCAAGGGGCTGTGAGCAATCAGCCAGCTATGCTATCCCCAGACCTGGGTGGATCCGATAACAGAAGTATTTCATAGGGCTACACCCTTTGCAAGCCACAGGCCCAGATCTCCCCCCAAAGCATATGCCATTACTTACTTTTATTCTCAGGAAAAGGCGATATGAACCAAAGGCTACATGAACATCACCTTAGAGTATACAGTGGCCAGCTCAAGGGTGGGCATATTCATCGGAGCAGCACTTACGGAGGGCAGCAATGTCACATCTGATAACGTCATCTGAGGGGAGAGATGTTATTCATGTTCTTACCATGGTCCACTCAAGGACATCCTTGATACAAAGGTCTGGGAAGGTCCCCACATGCAGCAAAGGAGAAGAAGAAAGGAAAGAGAGAGAGAAAAACAACAAACCCGCCCTTTTCACCCAGGTAATAATTTAGCCTTCTCAAATTCCACTCGCAAGAATGCATTCCTTCTGAGTCCCCGGCCTCCTTGGGAAGGAATGGGTAGGACCACTTGTGGAAGTTGTTAGCAGTGGAGCTACTTAGGTGGAAGCAATGAGAGGAGTTTCCTGGGTTTCTAGGGGAAGCAGGGTCATGACTAGTATGAAGCAAGCCAAGTGCCTAGGATGCAAAATTGAAGGAGGCCCTCACTCTCAGGTGCCCACCCGGGAAAAGACAACTGAGATAGGAGTATCCAAAACAATGCATTTCGGAAAGTGAATTGGGATACCGGGAAGGAAAAGAAGGATGAGAAAAGTGATTTGCCCAGTGCACGTGGCCAACTGAGCGGCTAGATGGTTAAACACAGGTCCCCTGACTGCCAGTCTGGAGATACTTACTTTGCTTTTTTTTTTTTTTTTCTGATTA
Source organism: Dugong dugon (assembly GCA_030035585.1). Classification (NCBI taxonomy): domain Eukaryota; kingdom Metazoa; phylum Chordata; class Mammalia; order Sirenia; family Dugongidae; genus Dugong; species Dugong dugon. The sequence goes on along the minus strand of CM057480.1, from coordinate 9,023,366 downwards.
TATTGAACCCATGCTTTTTGCTTTATGCTGGTTTTTGCAATAATGTCTTACTATCTTTTTCATTATTATTTTGATGTGGTTGAAATCACTATGGCTTTGGGATGGCAGAGATTGGATTCCAGTCCCAGTTTTTACCACTTACAAATTTAGGTGACTTTAAAGAAAATATTTAACATCTCTGAGTCACAGTTTGTCATGTACAGAATGGGGTTGTTACTAGGATTAAATAAGATAACTTACAGGGTTTAACTCAGGCATTCATTCGCAAAGCGTACTGAGTGCCTATCTCTGCCAGGCCCAGTGCCAAGGGCCGGGAATATAATAGTGAGCAAGACAGACATGGCCCCACTCTCAGAGAGTTTTCATTCCTGTGAAGAAGACAGATTTTAAAAAATAAGATCTTTTGATTAGAGTAGATGTTACTGAACACCTGCTGAAGTATTGGTTTTAAAGAGATGTACTAGATACTACCGTATGCGGGTTCAGTCTTTCTTAGTGTAGGGCTGTAGAATTTGTTTGAATAGGGGATTATTTCTCTTTCCTGCATAGGAGTTTCATTTTTTTTCCAGTGGATTAACCCAGCTTTAAACCCCACCAGGCAGACATTAGAGTTTATTGAATGGATAATACGCATTTTATAAATTCCCTTATACAAAAGACTACAGTGAGTCATGCTTTCAAAAGTGCCTGAAGATGGATTTACACCACATGACAGCCATAATGGTTCATTTGGAGCAGTTACATGGTCTGTTGGGTAAATAATGCAAGTTGTATAAATCACATTGATGCTGTATTTACACAATAGACCGTAACTACTCCAGAGAAGCCCAAACGATCTGATACAAGAACATTTTATAAATGATGTGAATACAGGGCAAGTTTAAGTTAATGAAATGAAGCAGCCCCAGAGGAGGACAGGTTTGTCAGGGAGGCCTGGAGAAGATAAGATGAGTGAAATATGTGCCTTTTGGTATTAGTTTGTATTAGTTAAGTCTCCTGGCTTGCAAATAACTGGAGTCAATTTAAATGCCCTTCACAAAAGAAAGTGGGGCTGGGGGGATAGGGTAAAATAATCTCTTAAAATATACAGGGGTGTTTAACACAACCTAAGAGTTGGAAGGCAGCTAGATTTTAAGGAGGAACTGGAGTTAGGCAACGGAATGCTGAAAAAGCTCAGAAAGTTTCTCATTTTTTCCCTCTCAAAACTTCATTCTCTTCTCTCTTTGCAAATTGGCCTTCTCTGCTTTTTTGTCTGTGTGGCCTCAGCATCCAAGTTTCTCCATTACAGTTCCAGCACGTGTAGAGATGGATGCCTTCTCTCTACGTCTTAGTTCCAGTTTCCTACGAGGGAGATTCTCATTGGCCAGCTTTGAGCCTGGTGCACCCCCTTACCCCTAGTAAACTATGAGAAGGGGATGGGGATAATCATGGCTGACTGTGTATGTTGGAGAGGCAGTTCTCAGAGAGGAGGAATGGCTTGTGGACTGGGAAGACAGCCAAATAAGTGTCTACCAGAAGCACTGTAACCCTGAGAGGATACAGAGGCAGGGGGACTCACTTGAAGGTGGACACAGAGATACAGATCTGCTGTAGAGACATCTTATCCCTCTCCACATCTGGGAGAGAGAAAGCTTAACATACCTGCTAGGACACTGTTTTACGGTGACTTAATTTACCTTATAATCTCTTCTTATTCTAATGGGTTTCTCATGTCCTGGTAGAAAGTTGTGCAAAACAAAACAAAACAAAAAACTCTAAGCACTAAAATGGAGGTTGTAATTTTTTTTGGTCTTTTCCTAAGTGCCCAGTATACATAGAAGAAATTCAATAAATGTTTGCAAATACTTGTGCTTTAACTATAGAATCCAGAAGAAAAGCCTGTGACTAGACTAGACAGTTGACAAGTATCACGTGGATTGATAGAGGATTGTCATTACAAATTCAAGCTCTCTATTTATAAAACTCATTAGCATAACCCAAAGTGCCTGAAGACATCGTGCCTTTGGCTAGTTCCTGGCTCTGCAGGAACAATTACCGCAGGTGCTTTCCATCACAACAGTTTTAAGATGTTGTTGTTGTTGTGTGCTGTCTAGTCAATTCTGACTCATGGCAACCCTATAGGACAGAGAACTGCCCCATAGAGTTTCCAAAGCTGTAATCTTTACAGAAGTAAACTGCCACATATTTCTTCCGTGGAGAGGGTGGCGTGTTCGAACCATCAACCTTTTGGTTAGCAGCCAAGCACTTAGCCATTGTGCCTTTGTATAGCCATTGTGCCTTTGTACAGCCATTGCGCCTTTCTATTTACAGCACGCGGCGCAAACGGTTTGCCATCTGCTTCCTTAAAGATTGCCACCAAGAAAATCCTATGGTGCTCAGCTCTACTCTGTAGCACGTGTCCTAGCCAGGGGTCAAAACAGACTGGAAAGCAATGGGTTCTTTTTGTTTCTTTCTCTCTTTCTTTGTTTTTTATTCTTTGTTTTTCTCTCTTTCTTTGTTTTCTTCCAGCCTTGATGGTGGCCTTCACTTATGGGATGCCCAGACCACAGATGGCTCTCAAAATTCCAGATAAAAGCTGTCTTATCAGCTGATTAGCTGAGCTTGAACGAAACATGTTATTTGTCTTATCAAATGGTTTAATATACAAGTAAGAGGACAAGGAGGCATCTGCAGAGTGTTCGAGAGATTCCTTGTCTACACTATTTCCTTTCCTACCATCACAAACCTAATTCACTATCAGAAATGCCAATCCAGCTATCATTAAATGTTTTTAAAAACTTCACTGTTTTGTTTTGTTTTTTTAAGAAAATTTAAAAGCACATGTATTTCCACCATTCAGAGATGATCAAGGTTGACATTTTGGTTTATTTCTTTTCAGTTATATTCATTGATGTAATTATTTTAGATGAGCCCATATTGTATCTGCAATAGTACATACTGCTTTTATCCAAACCTTAAACATCTTTATAAATACTTTAAGGGCTACAACATACTATTTCTTATACCTGGTCCATCATTTGCCTAATCACATCCCTATGTTTTTATGTTTAAGTTGCTTGTATTAGACACATATATAAAAAATCATGTGATTATTCAAAATCCTTCTAGTTCTAAAAAGCAATTTCTACCCGTTCCTGTCTCCAACTTTTGGAGGGAAAAATCCTTCTTTCACTATAAACTCTGGAATCTCCTGATCCCAGATATGGAGTTGAGGCGAGAACCTTAGACTCCTTATTGGGCCACGCAATGGATCATTGATACAGTGCATTCTGGGAAAATTATTATCCAAAGGATCATCTCACTACAAAGTTAACTATAAGATAATGTAAGTTACGTGCAAAGAAAGAAAAAAGCCACACCAAATGATGAACCTAGGCAGACACTATGTCTGTAAGCAATTTTCTGATCTATGTTGTATTTGACAGATACACTCCAAGTTCAGTAATTCATGTAGCAATTTATCCAACCTGAAAAGCAAGGAGTAAGATTCAAGATGGGTAGTGAGTTTAAGGAAGAGGAGAGGACACTGATAAGAGATTTAAACTGTGGTCACATTATTTCACCATATCGTGAGCTTTCTAATTGAGGGTGGAAGCATGAGGGTGGCTATTTTTTACATTCATATTATTTTCACATTCATATTTTTCACAATGAACAAGGTACAATGCCGTGCACTTAGTAGATGCTCAACCAAAAAATCAAAGCAGTTGAAAAATATTACGAGAGTCAGGAGTTACCAATAGGAGAAGGAAAAAAAAATAATGTAAATCACTTTACGCTCCAGATAGACCAAAGGAATCATCAAAAACAGAGATTTCCCAGTGGCTTACAAAGAAGGATTGCAGTAGAGCTTTGGGGAAAACCCACTTCTTTATATTCTGTCCCCCAACACGATGAATAAAGGAAGACCTGAAATTAGTCCTTTCATGTTGACTTGCAGTGTACTAGAAACCCCAAAATGTTCAGAATTGGTACCCCACTAGAGGTGGGGGCCAAGCAATCAAGAAAGTGTAGAAAAAACTTTGGTCCATCCGTACCTTCTCCAATTGGAGTGACCACCACAGATCTCCCGTGGAATGATTGCTCCAACCCATTAGTGTTCCAGACAGAGGAGGGACTTTCTTTAGCTCTAAAATAAAGTTGCTGTTGGAGGGGATTTCTTGCCTTCAGTCTCTAGTTTTTAAGTCCTTCTTTCTTGTAGCAGATGAGCTAACCTATTTCAGGGAAGTCTCTTCCCTTCCCAGACACTTAGATTGAAGAGATTTTCTTGAGCACCCAGTGGCATTGGAACGTGGCATGCTTAACTTTAAAGAGTAGAGACTGTCATCAAGCACAGCTAGCTGCAAATTCAGCTCCACCACTTACTAGCTGCATAACCTTGAACACCACTCATCCAGTGAGGCCAAGCCTCAATTTCCTTTGGTGTAAAATGAGGATAATAATAGTACCTACCTTATAGTGTTGTTAATGGCATTAATAGAAATAAAACTAAAACCAAGCCCATTGCCATCGAGTGGATTCTGACTCCTAGTGACCCTATAAGACAGAGTAGAACTGCCCCATATGGTTTCCAAGGCTGTAACCTTTATGGAAGCAGATTACCACATTTTTCTCCCACAGAGCAGCTGGTGGGTTTGAACCACAGACCTTGTGGTTAGCAGCTGAGCACTTAACCACTACGCCACCAGGGCTCCTTCATTGCTGTCAAATTGATTCCAACTTATAGGCTCACTATGAGTCGGAACTGACTTGATGGAAATGATTATAAAGATAGTATATGAAAAAGGTAGGTCCACTTCAGGCTGTCAGTAAATGACAGCTCATTTCTTCCTTTCTCTATTGAAAATAATTTATTGTAGACAGCCCCAGAAAGTCCTGTTAATTAAACTCCTATCCTTCTCTAATCTCCCCACGGGACTTAACAGCTTGAAGCATGAGCCAAACATGTATCTACTTGTTGCACTATCAGTCTCATGGACCTGACTTTCCAGAAGTATCCGTTAGACCTATGTATCCCTTTGGCTACCACAGTCTCTCTCCTTCCCTTCACATCCAGCATAGTTCATATTTGATGTCCTGATTTCATTCTAGAAATTCTCAACCCATTGAAATCTAATTTCTAATTTCTTCCCTTTATAATTGAAACTGTTCTCACTAAAGTCACCAATTACGTTCTTGCCAAGTCCTCATATTGCTTTATATTCCTGCTACATTTAACGCTCTTGACTTCTCCCTTCTTCTTAAAATTTCCTCTTTTCTTCACACTTCCTCAACTGCTCCTTCTCCATTTCTCCTTCTACCCAGTCAATAAATGTTTGTGGTCTCTAGAATTGTGCCTAGTTACTTTTCTTCACGTTATTGTGCATAATTTTCCTAGATCATGCAACTCTCCTATCACACCAGGAGCCCTGGTGGTGCAGTAGTTAAGAGCCTGGCTGCTAAACAAAAGGTCAGCAGTTTGAACCCAGCAGCCGTTCCTTGGAAACCCTGTGGGGCAGTTCTGTTCTGTCCTATAAGGTTGCTATGAGTTGGAATCGACTCTATGGCAATGAGTATCACTCCAAATACAATTTTTATGTTGATGATTCTTACATCTTTGTCCCTTATTCAGATTTCTCTGATAACTTCTACACCTGACCATTAAATAGTCAAATCAACTAGACATCTCCATTTGGATATCTCAGTGGTATACCGAATTGTAACTTATCTTTACTCTTAAACCCCATGTCCTTTTTCTGTTTTAGAGACTGACACTGTAATCCACTCTAGCCAAAGGCTAAACATAAAAATGTAATCCTTCTTCACTTCCCCCATCCCATAGCCATTTGGTCTCTACAACATGCCAGATATGCCTCTTAATATCATTGAAATGTGTTGTCTTCCTCTTATGGCCTCTAACGATTTTATTCCTGTCTGCCTTATCAATCATGTTCATCACTGCATCATACTAACTTATCTCTATGATTCAAGCTTTCCTTTCAGCCCCAATCCATTTCCCACAAACCCTCACCTCCTGTTTGATCATTCTAAAGTGCAGACCTTATTCCATTACAAATCTGCATGTAAGACTTTGCAACTTAAGAAGGCAATGGAGCAATCCTTCAAAGCTCTAGGGGGAAATGATTTCAATCCTGAATTCTATACTCGGCCAATTTAACAAGTATTGAGTGTAGAATAAAAATAGTTTCAGATATACAAAAAACCAAAACCCAAACACGTTGTCATTGAGTCGATTCTGACCCATAGTGACCCTATAGGACAGAGTAGAACTGCCTATTCGAACTGCCATCCTTTTGGTAAGCAGCCAAATGCTTAACCACCAGGGCTCCATACATGATTTCTCAGAAAGCTACTAGAAGATATGCTGCCCTAGTGCAGTGTAGTAAGCAACAGAAGAAGGAGAATAGGACCCAAAAAATAAGTGATCCAATGTGAAAGAGAGCTAACAGGAATCCGAAAAATCATCGTCAGATCCCAAGATGCAGTGGTGGCAGCAGCCCCAGAAAGCAACCAGTCCAGACTGTAGCAGGTCAGATAGTTCCCAGAGAAAATTCTTTACAAAGGTGAAATTTATGGAATACCTGATGCGTTCAAATATATTGAGATAAAACATTTTCTCTCAACAACTGGGTTTGAGGGAGTATGGGATTGAATTAGCGCAAAGAAAAATAGGCAAATGGATAAAGAAGACAATTGTTAACTCCAGGGAAAATGGAGTGGAGTGCAAGAAAGTAATCATAGTAAACTAGGTGGCTCAGCTATGACTAGCATTCTTCTAATTATTAAAATACACTGAGTATTAATCCAAGAACACTCATGAAATAACTAAATTTGAGGGTTAAGTCATGCGGGAATTGTTCATGTTTTGGTATGATTATAAGAGTATAAGAAACAAAATCCCCTGTCTCCATATTTGGAATTCAGTTGACAATGCCTAATTAAGCATACAAGCAAATCATTTAGAAGCAGAGAGAACCAGCTGAAAGAATTGAAAGGGATGGACTCTGAAGAGCAGGAAACGTTGGGGCAGGGGAAGTGGGTGGACAGGGAACAACTGTATTTTCATAAGACACTTTGTTAACTGTTTAACTCTTTAAAACAACGTACTAGTTTTACTTTGGTAAAAATTAAAGATCAATGCTACATAAAAAAACACATCAAAAACAGAAAAAGTCTTATTCTTTCCCACAAATACTTCCATAGTGCCCTCTGTGTATAGAGTTGTTAGTCTTCTATTAGGCATGAGTTTATCCCGGCCTTCTCAACCTTTGGAACCCCTGGTGCTGCAGGGGTTAAGCACTCGGCTGCTAATGAAAACGTCAGTGGTTCGAACCCATCAGCCACTCCATGGAAGAGAGATGTGGCAGTCTGCTTCTGTAAAGATTACAGCCTTGGAAACACTATGGGGCAGTTCTACTCTGAACTACAGTGTTGCCCTGAGTTGGAATCTCCTCAGTGGCAATGGGCTGGTTTCTTAACCTTTACAAACAGATATCATTCATTCCTATAATTCTATTAACTGTTAAATCAAGGATCTACATTTTACTAGAATCTCAGATGAGCTTCATTCAAGATATTTTTTGGATAGAATAATCTTGAACTATCTACCCCATTATTTATCAAACCTTGGGTCATAAATAATACACTCTCTTTAAAGTGGAAGATCGCCTTTCATATAAGCATTCCTTTAGATAAATGATTTTAAAGTTATTTTAAGTGATGGAATTTTTTGTTCAAAGAAATCTTACAAGGAAGCTCATGATATAAAACTGAACATGACAAGGGGATACTGATGGTTTAAAGTCAGGAAAATTGTGTATCAGGGTTGTATCCTTTTGCCATACCTATTCAATCTGTATGATGAGCAAATAATCTGAGAAGATGAACTATATGAAGAAGAATGGGGCATCAAGAATGGAGAACGATTCATTAACCTGTGTTATGCAGATAACACAACCTTGCTTGCTGAAAGTGAAGAGGACTTGAAGCACTTACTAACGAAGATCAAAGACCACAGCCTTCAGTATGGATTACACCTCAACATAAAGAAAACAGAAATCCTCACAACTAGACCCATAAGCAACATCATGATAAACAGAGAAAAGATTGAAGTTGTCAAGGATTTCATTTTACTTGCATCCACAACCAACACCCATGGAAGCAACAGTCAAGAAATCAGAAGACGCGTTGCATTGGGCAAATCTGCTGCAAAAGACCTCTTTAAAGTGTTCAAAAGCAAAGATGTCACCCTGAATACTAAGATGCGCCTGACCCAAGCCATGGTGTTTTCAGTCGCCTCATATGCATATGAAAGCTGGACGCTGAAAAGAAGAATTGATGCCTTTGAATTGTGGTGTTGGAGAAGAATATTGACTACACCATGGACTGCCAAAAGGACAAACTTGTCTTGGAAGAAGTATAGCCAGAACGCTCCTTAGAGGCAAGGATGGAGAGACTATGTCTCACATACTTAGGACATGTTATCAGGAGGGATCAGTCCCTGGAGAAAGACATCATGCTTGGTAAAGTAGCGGGTCAGCGAAAAAGAGGAAGAACCTCAAAGAGATGGATTGACACAGTGACTGCAGCAATGGGCTTAAGCATAACAATGATTGTGAGCATGGCCCAGGACTCGGCAGTGTTTCATTCTGTTGTAACTAGGGTCACTATGAGTCGGAATCGACTCAACAGCACCTAATAACAACAACAACAACAAAGCTGAACTGCTCTGGTATAAGTTGGGACACCGACCCCCAGCCCTTACCACCGTTCACTTGGAAGCCCTGACTGGGGCCTGTGGGTGGGTTTTGAGATCTGCAGACCCCTTATGTCTTCATAGCGCAACTTGAAAATCACTCTTCTTGGATCAAGACGGACTATCAAAGAGTCATTTAATGCAGAGTCCATTATTTGTCCCTCCCCTCCCCTCCTTTTTTTTCCCATTGCCATCCAGTCGATTCTGACTCATCGCGACCCCATAGAACAGAGTAGAACTGCTGCATAGTTTCAAAGGAAAACCCTATGGATTCGAACTGCCAACATTTTGGTTAGCAGCCGAATGCTTAACCACTCTGTAAAATGGCTTTTAGAGAGTTGTGCTTCAGCAGGATGCCATCAGCGTATACTGAGAAACAGTACTACGAAACCTGTGGCTATATACATTCTAAGGATGTTATGGAAATATTAATGAGGATAGCACATTGTATTCTTTCTCTGAGGACAAGTGTTACTAGGTTTTAGTATCAGGAACAGCTTTGCTTCTCCTAATCAATTCATTTGTTTTAATTTGTAGGTAATGCTTCTTTGTATGCTGGCCTTTTTTTTTTTTTTTTTTAAATGCTTGCCAGTCATCACAAATACTATGGGAATGATGTGAGGAATGTATGAAATCTTAATCATATTTTCATTGCATTCTTCCATGTAAGCTTGTAGGACAAGCATGCTGTCTTATTCCTCTTTATATCCCAAAAAACAAGTACTGAGGACATAGTAAAATTTTAATAATTTAGAATTGATTAATAGTAAGTAATATATGGAATAAAAAATATAGTGAAGGTTTTTAGCCCCAAAATGGATCCTTCCATTAACAGGAGCTACTGGTGAGTGCAGCTTATGATTTCTCTTTATTTTTAGTGTCTTTGCACAGAAGGGGGACTTCCCATGGAAAACTGTAGAAACAAATCTAAATGCTTGTGGTCTCTTTCTTTTACTAAAGTTAGTGACAGCTAAACTTAAAAATTAAGGCTGGTCATATGGGTAGAAACTAAACTGAGTCTGTTAAATTTTCAGAGTTTTCACTTCCTGCCAAAATTTCAGTCTGTCTCTCTTTGGGGTTATCTAATGGCAGCTGTGACTAAGAGTTGAGAAGAAACTTCCCCATTCTAAGTGGTTCACACTAGTAAGTCTTAATTTAGGAAGATTGGAGTGGAGTGCTATTCTTACGCTGTAGTTAGAATCATTCTGTCTATTCGTAGATTGTATTCACTTATTCATTCATTCATGAAATTCAATTTATCCATGAGCAATAAAAATATATGTCACACAGACTAGGAATGTTAATGTTGGTATGATAAGTGCCATCTCCCCTTCTGCTATTATAATAATATTATTATTCTATTATATTATGTGGGAATAGAACTCAAGATCAGAGGGTCAGTTTATACATTGATCATGACAATACAGCTTCACAATCATCAGAAATGCAATCCCATCTAAAACACACATCTCTTTTTGTAATCAGACCTACTAGGGGTCAGATATTAGCTTAGTGGGCATGGAGATAAAACAAAGGGTACTTAACTGAATGTTTCAGTGCACCTGGTTGAGATAGCCTAATGTAGTCATTGTCCCACGATGATGATCATGTCACTGCGAATATACAGACTTGAAGCCTACTGCCATCTGCCTTGTTTACATTATATACAAGTCACAATGACTCTCTTCACTTACGTTCAACTCCTGTCATTTGGGAAATGTAAAAGTGTATGATTAAGAAGTTAAGAGGGAAAGGAATTGTGATTAGGACAAGGAAAAGGCCATTATTATTCTCATTTTACAGATGAGGAAGCTGATGAACTAAAAGGTTAAGTAATTTGCTCAGGACACTCATCTAGTTCAAATAACGGAGCTGGGCTTACTACAGGGCCTCTGCTCCTGTACTCTTAATCATGTTGCTAAACCCTTAACTGATAATGTAAAAATGAAATATCTTTACCCGATCTCTGCTAACCCCAGCCTCCTGGTCCCCAACTATTATAACACTGTATGCCACTAAGTAAGCACATCCAGATCTTCAGAGTTACCACTCAGTCTTACACCACTGTAGCACCATAAGTTCATTGTGATCCAGAAATATATATCTTCATACCAATCAAATGGATCCTCAAACAGGGTTTGGTATCTGTTGTTAAATATTCATACCTCCTCAAAAATTATTCTAGTTGTGAAGTCTTACAACTTGTTAATAATAATAATCACTACATTTTATCAGTAACCTATTCTGTGCTCTGCAGTGTACTAAACATTGTACACTGAATGTGATCTTCCCATGTCCCCTGTAATGGTCTTTGCCATTTTTGGGTGCCCCTCCTCCAGTTTCTGCATTCTTTCAAAATCACCAGTTATGATAGTGGGCTTGTCTCTATCTCACTTAGTTCTGACAATTTTGTATCAAATTTTGAAGCTCTGTTATCAGGTACCTATATATTTAGGATACTTATGGCTTAATAAATATTACATTGTTCAAAAACCAAACCCGTCGCCATCGCATCAATTCCAATTCACAGTGACCCTATGAGACAGAGTAGAACTGCCCCATAGGGTTTCTAAAGCTGTAATTTTTATGGAAACAGACTGCCATATCATTCTCTGTGGAGCGGCCGGTGGGGCTAAACTGCCGACCTTTCAGTTAGCAGCTGAGCACTTTAACCACCACGCCACCAGGGCTCCTTCATTACACTTTCATTATTATAAAACATCCCTCTTTATCTCTAGTTATACTCTTTGTTTTGAAGTTTACTTCATCTGATTCATATATAGTCACACTTTCTTTCTTATGCTTAATGTGTTCATATAATTTTCATATTATTCATATAATGCTTTTATAGTTAAGGTGTGTTTCTTGTAAGCATTTATAGTGTGTCTTGTTTTTCTAAACACCTAGTTTGAGTATCTTTGTCTTTTAATTGGAGTGTTTAGTCCATTTACATTTAGTATAATTAACTATGTTTGTGTGTAAGTCTCCTGTCTTTGTATTTTTTTTCTATTTTTCCCATTTGTTCTTTGTTCCATTGTTCTTCCTTTCCTGCCTTCTTTGGAATAGAGTATTTTTTTAAGTACTAGAGATGAAAGCAGCCATTTGTTTCCTCTCTGTTAGGAAGATATAATCACTTTCTAGATTTTAATTTGTTTACAGTTGTTATAGTTTATCTGGTTTCATTTTTTTAGCTATTTAATCGCTTTTTTTTAACTGTGATTTTATAGTTTATCTACCTTATTCTCATTCTTAAAGTGGGTTAAGTGCTCTCTTACAACTTTCTTTAACTTAATTGCTCTTCTGTGTTTTTTGGTTTCTAAAGATATGCATTTCTATATCTTTGGAGGGCTACCCAAGGCCTACAGGAGCCACTTTGTCCACATGGTTGAGTGGATATCCAAAAGTGCCTGGGGCTGTACAGCCCCTGGAATGGCCTTAACTAATGACTGACATGAGTGTGTGAAAGATCAACTCTTTTGCCTCATATTGTGACAAACTCTAAGATAGAATATATTTTCCAGAGGCCCTGTACATCTAAGGGAAACTGCCTTTATCTGAATTCACTACTGTGCCTGACTCCTTCCCCTTCCCTGTTCTGATTCCTCCACTTCTTTATGGGTTTCTCTTAAAAGCCCTTGCTGAATAAAAATCACTTTCACATGAAACCTTGCCTCAAGGTCTGCTTCCAGAGACCTAACCTAACACATGCATTATGCAATTCTGACTTTATGGATTCAGAATTGAAAGCTTCAACAAAACTCAGAGAAAATAGGCTATGCTAATTCACTCTCTTCTTTCTGGTTTTCAACTCTATACTTTTTATTTTCTAACTTTCTCTTTGGCTGAATTATAATCATTAGTATTAACTCATATTCCAGCCTTGGTAATGGAGTTGAGATATAATTTACAGTTAGGTAATGTGAGAAATAGTGTCACCTCAGAACTAGAAGACTTCAATTCTTTTTCATTACTGGTTCGAGTGGTTTTGCAGAAGTCATTTAACCCCCAGCAGCCCATAAGGCATGTTTGGAAGATTTTTGACCCCAAAAGTAAATGAATAAGTCTGTGGGTCTCGCCTCTGCCTGCCACTCTAAACTCAACCAATATCATCCTTCCCGCCCCCCCCCCCCACCCATTCTCTATACTTCAGGTATTTAGGGTCCTCACTCTGACTCAAATACGGCAAACGAGTTTTTGCCTCAGGGCTTTGCACTGGCTTTTCCCTTCATCTGGAAATCTCTTTCCAAAAGACTTAGATGAATGAATCCTACACATTGTTTAGTTTTCTACTTTAATGTGACTTCCTCAAAGTGGTCTTCCCTGGCATGCTGATCTAAAACAGCACCTGCCACCTACTACTCTATCTTTTGCCCTGTTTTATTTGCTACATCAACACTTACATTATTCATTTAAATATCTACCTCTTTAGTATCCATTTCCCCATCTCTTCTAAGAGGATACTGACTGTCCCTCTGATTCATTGCTAAAACAATGCCTGGGACATTGTAGTTGCTTCACAATCATTTGTTGGATAGATATTGAATGATTAATATGTGTTTCTAGAAATGAAAAATCGTTGAGGCTTTAACCTTGGAACCAACCCCTAGAGCCCTAATCTGAGATTATTCTCTATAATACCAGAAATTAAATATACCATCCCAAGATAAAGCATAAAGGGATTCTTTGAGATATTCTTGTGATTTTCAAATGGTATAATGAGGCAATGATTATATGGGCATGTTGTCTGCCTATGTCATGTTGTTGTTGTTGTTGTCAGGAGCTGTCAAGTTGGTTCTGACTCATAACGACCCTATGTACAATAGAACAAAGCACTGCCCAATCCTGTGCCATCCTCACAATTTTTGCTATGTTTGAGCCCAGTGTTGTAGCCACTGTGTCAACCAATCACGTTGAAGGTCTTCCTCTTTTTCACTGACCCTCTACTTTACCAAGCACCATGTCCTTCTTCAGGGACTGGTCCCCACTGATAACATGTCCAAATACGTGAGACAAAGTCTTGCCATCCTCACTTTTAAGGAGCATTCTGGCTGTACTTCTTCTAAGACAAATGTGTTCATTCTTCTGGCAGTCCATGGTATAGTAAATATTCTTTACTAACACCATAATTCAAAGGCATCAGTTCTTCAGTTTTCCTTATTCATTGTCCAGCTTTCATATGCATATGAGGAGACTGAAAATACCATGGCTTGGATCAGGTGCACCTTAGTCCTCAAAATGACACCTTTGCTTTTTAACACTTTAAAGAGGTCTTTTGCAGCAGATTTGCCCAATGCAATGCATCTTCTGACTTCTTGACTGCTGCTTCCATGGGTGTTGGTTATGGATGCAAGTCAAATGAAATCCTTGACAACTTCACTCTTTTCTCTGTTTATCATGATGTTGTTTATTGGTCCAGTTGTCAGGATTTTTGTTTTCTTTATGTTCAGGTGTAATTCATGCTAAAGGCTGTAGTCTTTGATCTTCATCAGTAAGTTCTTCAAGACATCTTCATTTTCAGCAAGCAAGGTTGTGTTACCTGCATATCACAGGTTGTTAATGAATCTTCCTCCATCCTGATGCCACGTTTTTTATATAGTCTATCTTCTCAGATTATTTGCTCATCATACAGACTGAATAGGAATGGTGAAAGGATACAACCCTGACACACACTTTTCCTGACTTTAAACCATGAGGTATCCCCTTCCTCATGAGTACAATTAAATGTTCTGGAATTCCCAATCTTCTCAATGTTATCTATAATTTGTTATGATCCATACAGTCGAACGCTTTTGCATAGTCAATAAAACACAGGTAAACATCTTTCTGGTATTCTCTGCTTTCAGCCAAGATCCATCTGACATCAGCAGTGATACCCCTCACTCCACGTCCTCTTCTGAATCCAGCTTGAATTTCTGGCAGTTCCCTGTCGGTGTGCTGCTGCAACGGTTTTCGTTCCGCCGATATTCGTAAAGTTTTCACTGACTAATCTGACAGCCAGATCCTTCTTCCTAGCTTGTCTGAGTCTGGAAGCTCCACCGAGACCTGTCCACCATGGCTGACCCGGCTGGTATTTGAAATACTGATGGCATGGCTTCCAGCATCACGGCAACATGCAAGCCACCATAGCATGACAAACTGACAGATAAGTGGTAGATGTCGTATTAACAACTGTAATTTGCCCCTAATTAGAACAATATTAATCATAACAATCTTTCATTGTGTTTCTACATTGTGCCAGGGATTAAAATAGAAATTTTATATATGATATCTTTTTAATCCTCATAACAGATAGGTAAGGCCAGCTCAGATAAATTAAGTAACGTTCAGTAGGTCACAAAGCTAATAGATGGCGGAGCTGAAAGTAATTTGAACCCTGATCTATCAGATGCCCTTGTCGTTTTTGTCACACTCTGCAGCACTTGATGACTATCTGATATCCTGTAGGAATGGTGGCCAAATTTTCCACCATCAAAAGTCGTAGTGTTCCCAACTACCCATCAATGGATAGTCATAGACTGAATTGTGTCCCCCCAAAATATCTGTCAACTTGGCCATGCCACAATTCCCAGTATTGTGTGATTGTCCACCATTTTGTCATCTGATGTGATTTTCCTATGTGTTGTAAATCCCATCTCTTTGATTTTAATGAGATGGTATTAGTGGCAATTATGTTAATGAGACAGGACTCAATCTACAAGATTAGATTGTGTCTTAAGCCAATCTTTTTTGAGATATAAAAGAGAGAAGCTAGCAGAGAGACATGGGAACTTCATACTACCAAGAAACAAGAGCCAGGAGAATAGCACATCCTTTGGATTCAGGATCCCTGTGCTGAGAAGCTCCTAAACCGAGGGAAGATTGATGACAAGGATCTTCCTCCAGAGCCGACAGAAAGAGAAAGTCTTCCCCTGGAGCTGCCACCCTGAATTCAGACTTCTAGACTCCTAGACTATGAGAGAATAAATTTCTCTTTGTTAAAGCCACCCACTTGTGCTATTTCTGTTATAGAAGCACGAGATAACTAAGACAATGGGAGAATGAATTGGTATATTATGGTGCATTTATAAATTGGAATACTACACAAAAGTAAAAAAAGCACAAGCTACTGCTACATCCAACAAAATGGATGGATCTCATAGGTGTTATGTTGAACGTAAGAAGCCAGATTGAAAAGAGTCCACACCATGTGATTATATACATATAATATATATACTATGTATATATATAATATATATATATAAAGTTCAAGAATAGGCAAAGCAAAATGAAGATAGTAAAAGTCGGAGCTATTACTATTTCTAGGACTGGGAGGAGGCACTAGGAAACCTTACAGGGTGCTGGGAGTGTTCTTTGTCATAATACACACATAAGTAAAAATCTCAAGACGTACACTTAAGATTTTTGTACTTTACTGTATGTTAAAATGTAATAAAAAATTGAAACCATAGAAAGTCAAGGTTTATATAGAAACCACGGGCCAACACAGTTGAAATAAGGATGGCTTGGGAAATTCAGGAGACCTGGTGTTCATAGTTTTCACAAACCTAGCAGGCCATCTAGGCAGGAATTCACAATTACTTCAGTGGCTGACAGGTGACGGGAAGATAGAACTAACCCTGGCCATCTGAAACCACCTCAGAAAAAGCTGAGCCATATGAAAATTGAGAGAAGTGTTTTGTTTTCTCCTGCCTGTTTTGCCTCAGTCCCGCCCTTTGGATGTAACGAAGTCCTTTCTTCTCAGATCTGGCTTTCCTCCTGACCACCCCACTTTCTCTCAAACCTGGAAGAGAGAGAAGAAATGCCTGTCAAGCTTGACTCACTTTTGGCAGGGAAATCAGTTTGTTTTACTGCTGTTTGTCATTAGAATTATCTTACATTGAAAAGATTACAGTGAAGACAGCAAGTCTTTTCCTTTTTTTTAATAACAAGTCATAAAAACGTCAAGCCATTTCTGCATGGAAATATCCGAGAGACCCAATAGGCTGCATCGGTCTTTATTAAAGAAACACACACTCCATGAGGAGGAACTGGAGACCCAAATTCTTCCGGGAGAGAATGAGTGTGTCTGTAAGAGGGTGGAGGTGGAGAGAGGCCGTCGACTTGAAAGTGACCTTAGGCCCTAAGAGACAGATTCCAGATCGGAGACCTCCTTGAAAAACTTCGATAGGGGTCGTTTCTGCTAATACCAAATCAAAGGAAAAGATCAATTTCTCCAGTGAATGGGGCTGAGTAAGTCATACATCTGGGCGCCCTGGCGTGCCTAGTGAATGAAGTCATCCAGACAGCCTTAAAGAGAGTTATGTCTCTGTGGCTGGGCTTGTTTATGGAAAAAGGAGTTTTGGGCCTTAGCTTTGCTTAAGCACAGAGCCTTCTGAGCTGTGGGCCCATTGGCTATTTTTCACAAAGTGGTTCTTGTCTTCAAGAGCAAGTGTCCTGATTTTGAGCCTTGGGGTGCAGCTCAAAGGTCTGGCCTATCAATTTTCTTCATTTCCTGCGGGCTCGGCCACCACCCCTGTCTCAAAGGGAAGCCTTTAAAACTACACCCTCAGCTCACTTGGACGCTGGTCTCTCATCTGAATAAGGAAGCCAAAAAACACATGCGTGTACATGGGCTGGAAGAAGAAAAAGTGGCAAGAAACATTGTGGCTATTTTACAGCATAACTAGCCTCATTCATCCCCCTCTCCACAGGCACAGGAATCCCCCTAAAAGTCCCGAGCAGCCTCTCTCCTTCTTAGAAAGAGACTGAGCTACGAGAACTCAGATGCCGTCCGATCGATTACTCTTCCAGCTTGTTCCTGTGCAATTTCCTATTCCACTTTGTTCTCGCTCAGAAGAAGCTAATGACCTATCCTCATTTTCTGTGTTAATCAAGAGTGTTATGTTAAACTAGGACAAGACTATTTTAAAAATTGATAAAGGCCTTTAATTGTTTCCTTGCCCCAAGTCTCTGTGGAGAGCTCAGCATTTCCAGAATAAACTTGATGTGATGCTGGGGGACTTGAATTACCATTGACATTTGAGAAAATAAGAGAATGGGTTAAAATTTCATTAGGAATGATGAGGGCAGCCATGCAGGGTAGGGGTTGGAGTTGTCTATCAACCATACCTTATAATTTGTGGTCTATTTCTCCTTCTTATCTTGGAACACTTTTCTACTTTTTACAAAGTGTACATGGTGCAAACAACTCTAAAGAAAGCTTCCATCGCTCTATGCCTCTTTCTTCAGTCTCTTTAGGCTGGTAAATATTTTTACAAATATTTTTGAGGGTAGGGATGAGAAAGAAGGGTGGAGAAGTTCATACTGTAGCCCTAGTGAAGCTATCAGTGAGAAGCACTGCTCCTGTCGGGCTTGTCTTGTTGACCTTTCTCCATTCCCCTGCCTTAGTGATGCATTGGCTCACCAAGGCAGGGGAAATGTCTGAGAAAGGGACTTTCTCCTTTCCCTTGCTTTAAAGCATATGAGAATGCCCTAGGGAATCACAATATCTCTTGTCCAGTGAAGTCCACTGTATTCAGAGTTCCAAGAAGGGGAGCAGAGTCCGTGAGGCTCCAATATCTTCCCTAGCATGGACTCTGGCCCCCCTCCATTCAGTCATCTCTTCACTTCACAGATATTTTGTTACTAGGACAAGGACCCCCTTTGCAGTACATGCACCACCTTGGGAGTCCCAGGGTTTCTTAAAAAAGACAAATGTGTCGGACTCTAAAAGATTTTGGAATCCTTGAGACATCAGTGAGGTATATGGGATATAGGAAATATGGTACATCAATTTTATCTCAAAGGTATTTCTTTTTTCCTGCAACTTCTATAGGCCAAAAGAATCAGCTTCTCCAAGCTAGCATTCCACAACCTTCCAATATCAGCACCTTCCTAGCACAAGTCCATATCCATCAGTTTTGAGAGGACAGTAAAAAAGAACTTTACTAGGTGATATACATGAACCAGCTTGTTGCTGCAACCTTTGGCCTCTGTCTCAGGCCGTCCTTACCCATTTTTTCCTTCCTATGGGACCTTGGGATTTTCAGCATCCATCCACAAGCAGTGAAGAATCTCAGTGTTACCAGATACTTTGACTTTTAAGACCATGTTCCAGGTTCAGATACACAGATCCATAAACCAGTGTTTACAGGAGCAAAAAAAAAATTCTTTTTAGTTGTGTGAGACTGTCTGTACATTTGAGGATTTTAGCATCCCTGTTCCCCATCTGCTAAATGCCATTAGTGACCCCCCACCCCCGTCATCATGACAACCTGAAACACAAATATTAACCCACATTTCCTCATGTTCTCAGAGGGGAACCATTAGATAAAAACAAACATAATACCAAAAAACACTTAAGGCAATGAAAGAGGTGGTTAGAACAGGAGAGCTTTGCTCAGTATAAGAGAAAGCATACCCTGGAAAGCTATAACATTGCAATCATGACTCTGACTTCACATCTTTCCATGAGACATCTAGAACACAGTCATTTCTTATGTTGGGCATCATGCCAAATGCTAGCAGCTCAAAACTTATCTAAGATACAGTTCTTGTCCTCAAGGAGTCCATAGTCCAAAGGGAGAGAAAGATACAAATAAATCACAAAAACCCAAACCGTTGCCCTAAGAAGATTCTGACTCATAGTGACCCTACAGGACAGAAGACAACTGCCCCGTAGGGTTTCCAAGGAACGGCCGGTGGATTTGAACTGCTGACTTTCTGGTTAGCAGCTGTAGCTCTTAACCACTGTGCCACCAGGGCTCCTACAAATAAACTAGTACAGTGAAATAATGTACTCTCAGTAATGTGAATATTTAAGAAGGGGAAAGGAAGCAGAACAGGAGGGGGAAGTGAGGGCAGACCTCAGGGTAGGAACACCATCTGAGAAGCTATATAACATGGTGGTGAGGGGTATGGCATGTTGAGAAATTCTGCCTGGGTTCAAAGCCCAGCTCTGCTCCTTAATCCGTGTGATTGGGTAAAGTCTGTAAACTGTCTACTCTCCATTTCCTTCTGCTAAATGGGGATAATGAGAGGATCTACGTCACAAGGTGATTCTGAGGAAGAAACAAGACAAGGCGTGTGAAGCACATAATAGCAGCTGGCATATAATAAATGCTCAATAAATGTTTCCATTATTATTAGTTGGGACTTGAAGGGTGAATAAGAGCTCTTTAGGCAGACAAGCATCAGAGAAAGGCTGGAAGAACATTCCATTCATGAAGTTTTCCCTGTTTGTTGTTCCAAAGCTGGCAGAAGAGCCGGTTTCTAATTTCAGCTGCCTCACTTATAAGAGCTGTGGTCTTGAGCAAAATCTTAACCTCCATGAACCTCAGTTTTCTTATCTGTAAAATGGGGATAATAACTGTTTAACGTCAATGAAAACAGCGATATTTTGAAATCTTTAAAATAAAACCATCTTTAAAACAAAGCTCTCACAAATGTAATGGAGTAATGACTGTCCCAAACGCAGGAAGCTACTTCGATGAAAGAATAAATGAGAAGGCCTGGGCGTTTTGGCATTTTTGATACAGGAAATTACTTCTCCAAGCCTCCGGTTTCTTATCTGAAATATGAGATTAGTAATGTCATTTCACAGGTGTCTTATGAGGATTCGAAGAGGTTAGTTACACAGAGCAGGTGCTCCAGGGCTGACCCAGTGTAGACACAGTAATGTTTGTTCCCTTTCTCTGCCTTTTCCTCCCAACCGTGTGAAATTACCCAGAACTTAAATGCAGGAAGTGCTGGCACCTGAAGGGTGTAGGTAATTCTCGTACGTGCCCAGGGCTATCAATGGAGGTGGCCCCTTGCCAGGTCAGAGGCGACATAGGAAGGGACTGCAAAGGCAGACTGTCTAGGCCACACAAACGGACTTGGTTCCCAGCAATGTCTACTGAAAATTGATAGGAGACTGCATGATGGGGCCCCAGGGGTCAGTTCCAGATGGCTGTCCCACAGAGAAGTGTCACAGAGGGTACCTATAACTGGCAGCTGCAATTGATTCCAAATAAGACCATCTTACACAGAAGTGCAAGCATCTCACAGGAAGAATAGAAATGAAATCGAGTGACCTTCAGGGCACATGGGAGAAGAAGCCCTAGAGAATGCTGCTCCCAGCTACGTGGGCTCATAAAACATGCCCTGTATCCCCAGCACGTGTGTACAGGAGCAGAGAGTACTGGGGGAGGTGCCACGGGCATCAAGGGACAATATCCAGGACTGGGGATGGTTAGGACGTGGCTACCCCTGGCTTGACTTTAGCTTTTCATTTCCCCAGGAGGCTGGATTAGGGCACAGGGGCATATTTCTCCTCTAAGAAGCTGGAAGAAAAAAAAATGCAATAGTAATAAAAAGAGCCAGAAGAGACTCTGCCACTTATTTTGAGCTCTTGAGTCATATTGGACCCCGAGCTTCCTCCATTGCAGATCAAGACGTTTTGATAGACGTTCTAAGTTTACCTCTAGCTCCTCTCTTCTGCAGTTCTGAGATGCTAAGTCTCTGTGTTCTTCACACTCAGGAAATGGGGTCATGTGGATGGGTGGATATTCTGATGAGCAGTTACTATCACTAGCCCAAGGGGCCCAAGTGGAACAATGGTTAAGGGATGGGCTGCTAACACAAAGGTTGGTGGTTTGTGAACCCACTAGTAACTCCATGGGAGAAAGACCTGGCGATCAGTTCCCATAACGATTACAGCCTAGGAAACACATGGGGCAGTTCTGTTCTGTCACAGGGGGTTGCTATGAATCGAAAATCGACTCAATGGCACCTAACAGCAACAACAACATCAGTAACACACATAGATTATTAATAATTATTTAAGACTTAGAATGCACTTAAATATACCCTAAAGGACAATGAATCTAATTTAATCCATGGGATGAGATTTGGAGGGCTTTGGGGTGGTAGTTGAGACCTTCACTGGAAACAGGTGGTTGAGAACCCTCAATAGGGAGAACGATAGGCCTGAAGGAAACCCTACTCTGCTCCTTGGTAACCAGGTGAACGCAAGCAAGTTGCTCAATTTCTCTAAGTCTGTATTCCTCATCTATAAATTGGGGATAGTTATAACTCTTACCTCATGTGATTTTAAATGAGAGAAGATATATAGATACCAAAACCAAACATGTTGCCGTTGAGTCGATTCCGACTCGTAGCAACCCTGTATAGAGAGTATATCACCAATAGGGAGCACTCAGTAACAGTCAGCTGTCCATATCATTGTTATTATCATTGCTGTGAACCATTGTATCCACCCCCAGTGCATCCATCTCTGGAGTGTTCTGGTCCAGATATTTTTATGGCAGTCTAGTCTTACCTCAGAGTTGCTGGGTGTTGCAAATGATTAAGTGCCAGACTGCTAGTTGAAAGGTTGGTGGTTCAAACACACCCAGAGGCACCTCAGAAGAAAGGCCTGGCTATCTGCTTCTGAAAGGTCATGGCCTTAAAAGCCCTATGGAGCAGTTCTACTCTGCACACATGGGGTCACCCTGAGTCGGAATCGACTCAACAGCAACTAACAACAACAACAGCAGTGATAACTCAGGTTTCTATCCTAGACCCTCTTCTTTCCTCGTTTCGCACATTCTTCCTGGAGATCCTCATCTAAACCCACGCACCAGCTACAGTCTATCCCAGGGACTCCCACACCTACCTGTCCCGCCCCGACTTTTCACTTAGACTTTAGAACCATTTATGCTTCTGCCCTCTGGGGTGTTCTACAGTCCCCTCAAAATCACAGAGTTCTAAAACTGGATTCATTTTTTCCTCCAAACTTCTCTCTCTCTCTGATTCCTTTCTGAAAAATAGCGTCACCATCAAAGCCAAAGCTTCAGAGTCATCTTTGTTGCCTTTGTCTCCCTCCCCCCTTTCCCTCTGCTTCAACACCAAATCAAGTCCCATTTCTTTGATCTTCTAAAGATGTCTTATCTCTATACTATCCCCAGTCTAGTCCAGGCCACCACTCTCTCCTAAACTGCTGTAATACCACCCCCAACTTGTTTTTCTGCCTCTAATCTTACCCTCCCTGAAAAAGCTAGAATGCTCTTTCTAAAATGCCTAATGTAATATGTACTGCTCATGCTGAGAACTTATTAATGGCCTTGCATTGCCCATAGGGTAAAACCCAAGTTCCTTAATTTAGTTTTCAAAATGATCTGTGCACCTGCCTAGCCTGACCTCTGTCTCTAAATTGCAATCATTCTGAACTTCCTTGTGCTCTGAGAAATTACCAGCTGCTCTCTTGCTTCCCAGTCCTTGCCCAGGCTCTTCCTTCCTCCCAATGCAAATGCTTCCCTCATTTTTTTGTTCTGTTTGGTGTTTATTTATTTGTTTGTTTCTGTATCAATTTGTTTGTCTGTGTGTGTATTTTACTAGCTAGCTCCAGCTTAACTCTCAGATCTCTGCTGCAGTGACAAGTTTCTGGGAAGGCTTCTCTGTCCTCCAAGTCCGGAAGAGCTGCCACTCCTCTGAGCTCCTACAGCTTACTCAGTTCCCAATTACCGCACACACCCTTCAGGCTGTGCTTGTCTGTTTGCTTCTTTGTCCCCCACCCTGGACCACAAGCTTCATGAAGACAGAGCTCAGGTCTATTCTGCCCAGCCTTGAGTCCTCAGGGTCTAACGCCATGGCTGATGCAAAGTAACGTGAAGTTGCGTAAAAGATACTAAATATCTCTAGTTGTTTCCAAAAGTTTGGAGGTCCATCTCCCCCCTGCAGAGTCTGAGAGTCCCCAGGATTCTGTGGCCATCATAGTCAAGATTTCCTCTCCAAGTTCAAGCAGAAAAGAGAAAATAAATGTTCCATGGGTGAAGGCCCCACACTCTTGGAACAGTGTACTCTAACTACACCTTCTCCTCCCTCCCTCCTCAGAGACTGGCAACTCTAACAAGAGTCAAAGCCTAGACTTGAATGACATTGAGCAATGGCCTGTAAGCTGTTTCAGGCACCGGTGGTTCAGAAGTGTTTGCAACTCTTTGTGGAAGGAATAAGCAACTGCCATAGTGTTGATTCTGACTCATGACGACCCCATGTGTGTCAGAGTAGGACTATACTCCGTAGGGTTTTCAATGGCTGATTTTTTGGAAGTAGATTGCCAGGACTTTCTTCTGAGTTGCCCCTGCATGGACTTGAAACTCCAACCTTTTGGTTAGCCCCTGAGTACGTTAGTCTTCTGCACCTCCCAGGACGTCCTTGGAAGGAATAGAGGCATCAGAAAACTAGGAGAGCCAGGGGGACAGTTATTTGAAAATTCTGGGATCCCAGAAGAGATTCTTGAGGTTCCTCTTCTTCCCCTTCCCTATCATCTCCTCTCTGCCCTCACACACACACACACACAGAGACACACACAGACACACACAGACACACACAGACACACACACACAGACACACACACACACACACACACACACACACACACACACGAGACAAGCCCTGTCTCAGGTACTCACCAAAAGAGCCCTTTGCTCCTCCTCACAAGCCTTGGGGCCCTTCTCTATACTCTGCTTATTTGATCTGCTGGTTTTGTCATGGGCTCCTGACGATTCTTTAGGCCCTATGTTAGGCCAAGCTCTTGAGAAGCAGAGCCTGAGGCAAGGATTCTGTGCTGAGACAGGGATTTATTGAGGAAGTGCTCTCAGAAAAACCTGTCAGAAAATGAGGCAAGTAGGACAATGGAGGAAGAGAAACTAGGCAAAGATGTGGTTTGGGGCGAACTTCTAATCGAGAGCATCCAGGAAATTCTGGAGGGCAAACTGCACTGTAGAGACAGTCCCGCATGGAACAAAGGAGCAGGTATATTTGGACTGCTACACTGGCTCGGGGCCGCCCCAAATGGGGAAGAGGAGGTTGAGAGATAAATCCTAGACATCTTTGGGCTGGGCAGTTCCAACTGGACAATCCTCTGGAGAAGATTGCCACTGAGAGCTGTTAGGAGTAGCACCCACTCACCCACTACCGCCGAGTCTATTCTGACTCACTGGGACCCCATAGGACAGAGTAGAACTGCCCCATAGGGTTTGCAAGGTTATAACTCTTTATGGAAGCAGATTGCCACATCTTTCTCTCACAGAGCCACTGGTGGTTTCAAACTGCTGACTTTTCAGTTAGCAGCCAAGCACTTTAACCACTGAGCCACCAGGGTTCCAGCAGCACCCACAGTAGCTGATAAAAGGAGTACAGAGATCTGGGTGGAGCACCACTGTGTTCGCTACAAGGGCTTTGCTTTTTTTTTGTTGCTGTTGGCAACTCCTTTTGACTTTCTCCAGCTGAGAATCCTGAACAAGCATGCTGTTTCCAGTAAAGTCCAGAGAATTTATAGTCAGTTCAGCAACCTCCTCTTCGCACTGCACTCCAACCGCCTATGTTCGCCGATATCATAGACCTTTGTGTGAGTGATAAAACCATGATTCGTGACCCAACCACATTCCCTGCCAGAGTCAGGGTGGGAGAAGTAACGGGAGCTGCTGCCACTATCCAATCCCCACTGGAGCCACAAATCAGATGTATTGCCAGGTATTTGCATTGTGTAAAGAGCCATGTCTGCTACCAGTAACATAGCCATTCTTAATAGGAGGGAGAAAAAAATGCCTGGCTGCACTCTTCACGGAGTCCTTGTGCAGTGGTTAAGCACTCAGCTGCTAACCAAACGGTCGGCAGTTTGAACCCACCAGCCACTCCAAGGGAGAAAGATGTGGCTGTCTGCTTCCATAAAGATTTACAGCCTTGGAAAGGGCAGTTCTACTCTCCCCTGTAGTTCTACTCTGTCATATCTCTCTATGAATCTGAATCAACTCGATGGCAATGAGTTAAACTCTTCACATTGGTCTTAACTCCAGGATGAGTCTGGTGCACATCTTATAGAACTGAGGGCAGTGAACACCTGCTTAGATACCACTGGAGTCCCAGGTGATAAGTTACTCGTGACTCAATAGATAAGTGAGAAGCACTTTATGTAACCTTTTATGCAAACTACTGATGTGGTAGACTTCGAAATAGGTGGTATAGTCAACAGACAAGCTTGGGTTTCAATCCCAGCTTCACAGCTCACCAGCTGGGAGCTTGGGCAGGTTCCTCACTTTTTCTGCGACTCATCTATAAAACACAGAGAGTGTCTCCATTGCAAGGTTGTCATGAAAATTAAATGGGGGCTTAATCAGGGAAAACCATTATTCTGAAGTTATTCCCCCCTTTTATGAGAGAGTGGGGGTGTTGATATTTATGGAGGCATTGTTTTGGGTGTTTGGACACCCATTGTTTCAGGAAATCCTCACAATGATTTTGTGACTGGAGTGTTATGAGTATTTCTCCTTTACAAATGAGAAGACTGTTGCTTAGGTAATTTATTGGTCTTTCTCTGAAGAAGTCAGGTAACAAGTATTAGTGAGACTTTTTACTTCCCTCCATACCTTCAAAGCAAATTCTAGAATGAGCTAGTGTCTGAGGTCCTTGCCGACCATCATATTTCCAATCCACCTAGCACTTCCCAGAAAAGGCTACTTTCAGCATGGAATATTGATGGATAATATCAGCTCCCCATATAATGGTATCATTCCTGCCACTTCCAGATTCTGGAGGGATGGAATTAGGGTTTAGGTCCCTAAATAACTCCCAGAATGCCAGGACATCCAGCTGTCTGCATCTCATGATTTATCATAAAATCAACAGATGTTTAGCTAATGTTTCTCTCCAGATGACCCAGAATCCTCCTCATTCTTTCTGCAGTCAGATCCTACTTCAGCAGGGACTTTCCTTGTGTGTCATTTGGAAACTGATACTTGTACCACATGCCGTACCAAAACTTTCTCTGCTTGTAAGCTTTGAGTATGTTTGCTAATCGTCTTGGGAGACAAGTGGAAAAGGGGCATCTGTTCTTAGGCAAAATGGCTCCCAAGAGCTCTGCTTTCGTTCCGTTCTGTTTCTTTAAGCCGTTAAAGCTCTCATTTCTGTGAATATGAGCTATACGAAGCCCTTCTGATTCTGGAAACATAACTAAGAATATGAGGTAGTCTTTGTCAATGAGAGAATCATCAAGATGAATGCTGGTTCATTTACTCTTTTCATAAAGGTTGCCATAATCACTCTAGTTTATGACTAGCTTAAGTTTATGTTGTTGTTAGGTGCCGTCGAGTCCCTATATACAATGAAACGAAACGCTGCTCAGTTTTAAGTATATAAGAGCTAAAAAAAAAAAAAAAGGTGTGACGTTTACTATGATCCCTGAATTGTTCTCAGCACTTTGTCTGGTCTTATCTCATTTAATCTTCACAACAAGCCCATGAGATCGATAACTATTATCATGCCCATTTTGTAGATGTGAAAGCTGTGGCCTAGAGAAGTTATATAACTTGCCTAAACTCAGTAATATTATAAGAGGTGGAGCTGATACACACTCCTGGGACTGCCTGATTCTGGAAACTCTTAATGTTCTGACCTTTATATAGTGCCAGTTGCAAGTGAATTCTGTTAATTTTTTCTTCAAAGGCAAGAATGCTCTATAGCTCCAATTGTTTATTTCAAATGCGTACTTTCTAGGAGTTAAATAAATTGAGTTCCAATCAACTTTTGATATGCATTAGAATAGGGCAACTGAGTATGTACATAGAACGTCATAAGTTGTATTTCTTTGAATACCTACGAAGCGTCTGTCACTATGCTGGCATTTTGGCAGGTAACTAACTCACAAAGCTCAGTGAGTTAGGAGTATGTCCTCTCTGCAACAGATCTACAATTTCCTACATAACAAAGTCATGGTGTATAAGGTGATATTTGGCATGTAAGAGATAAAGAATAAAGTGCTGGAGGAATTCAAGAAAATGAGAGCTGACTTCCAGTTCAGAGGGTAGGTCAAAACATGCTTTATGATAAATCTAGCATTCGATAAAGTTCCCATACAGGATTTGATCTGGAGTTAAAGGTAAAGGGAGAAGATTCAGCTTTTTGTCCATGATAGGCTAAATCCAAACAGATAACCCAGAGGTACACAGCTCACTCATGTTTCTCTTTTTGGGTGTGCGAGCTTTTTCTCGCCCGTCCTGAGTTGAGGTCGGATTTTTAAAGGAGCCGTAGAAGATGGTTGACAGGTCATGGGTGACTACTGTGGATGCTTCTCACCCAAATCTCTTGGCCCTTTTTAAATTCTCCAAGCATTTCAAGCTATCTCACTCCTCCAGTAGCTACAAGGGAAAAACAATTCTTGTCTGGAACCAACAGACACTTTGAACCATGAGTCGACCCAACAGGCTAATAAGCAGGCCCTTCAATCACATCGCATATTGTACTTTTCAAAGCATTTTGACGTATTTGATCCTCACAGCAGCAACATTGTGAGAGGCTTGTTTTATAGTAATATGCTGATTTTTTTTTTTTTTTCTCTCTCTCTCTATTTGCCTTAGTAGATCTATTCTCTGGCATTCTCTGATCTGTTCAGTGCTGCTGGGAGGTTGACTCCTATGGACTGCACCCCACCCCCCACCACTCTCTTGTTCAGTGGCTTCCTGGTGGGTTTTCTAGCGTATATCTTCAAGATGATTCTGTTGTAGTAAATGCAGAGCTTCCACATTCTTCTTAATAGCTTCCTAGTTTTCCATTCTTTGAATGTACAATAATTTGTTAAAAAATCTTCTAGATCCCGTGAAATGATGCCAATATTTTGTTATGACAAATAATGCAATAACAATGTTCAATTGTTAATTATTATACATATATTATTTCTCACTTACAGACCAAACCAAAACCCACTGCTGACGAGTGGATTCTGACATACAGCAACCCCATAGGGTTTCCAGGGCTGTGAATTCTACAGAAGCAGACTCCCACATCTTTCTCCTGAAAGATGGTTTTGAACTACTGACTTTTCAGTTAGCAGTCAAGTGCTTTAACCACTGTGCCACCAGGGCTCCTTCTAACCTGTATAAACAAAATTTCCAGAAGAGGAATTATGGGGTGAAACTTTTGTCATTTTTACTATAAAAAAAATTCCTAAAGTTTTCTCCAAAAAGATCTAACTATTTACACTCATACACAGCAATACAGGAGAGTGCCTGATCACCGTCCCTCTCCCAAAGGTGTGTATAACCAAACTTTACCAGTGAGAGAGAAAAAAATTGTGCTTATTATAATTTTAATTTAGATTTCTCTTATTACAAATAAAAATGAGCATTTTTCATAATTTAAATGCCATTTGTATTTTATTTTTTCTAAGATGTCCATTTTTTTCTATTGGCTTGCTGTTCTTTTTCCACTCGTTCATAGGAATTTGGTGATATGAGTTGCAAATATGCGTGTGTGTGTGTGTGTGTGAATATGTATATATATACACATACGTGCATATACATGTATATATATATATATTAGTTTTTTTATTTATCCTTTGACTTTGTTTATGATTTTTTATGACATTCAGTTTTTAATATGTAGTTTTAGAATTGCCATTGTTAATACACATTTATAGGAGGCAGTATTTTATTGTGGTTAAACTTACATGTATATATATATATTAGTTTTTTATTTATCCTTTGACTTTGTTTATGATTTTTTATGACATTCAGTTTTTAATATGTAGTTTTAGAATTGCCATTGTTAATACACATTTATAATTCACAAAAACAGTTTCTGAGAACCTTGATATAAATCACTATTAAATAAAGGCCTAAAAATCACTTGGAAGCAGAAGTCATAGGTGGCATTCATGTGAAAATCTTCAACATTTCTTATTATCTTTCCTTACATGTAAGTAATTCATTCCCCCTCTCTCTCTCTCACTTTGCTAATCTACTTTCACACCTTGCTTGAAGAAGACGAAATAATCAATTATTGACTTTAAAATCTTTCCTTCCAGCTAAGGCAAGCTTCACATTGCATGTGGGCGTACATGGAAATTAAAATAACATTAAATAAAAATCATAAGGGGATGTTATAATGGCAACACAAAGTCAAAAGTCTTATTTGCCTTGGACAAGGTGAACTTAGACAATCATCTGCTAGAGTGTGGTCATCATAAAAGAAGTATTCTAGATATAAAAAGAAAGCTTAGAATTCGAGTAAAGTAGGATGGCCACCATAAATATGCCTCCCTAGATTATGCTGGTTATTTGGTTGCTTTTCTTCTTTTCAAGTGATAGGTACTTATTTGGTTAAAGCCAGTTCCCTCCTTTTCCTATTTATATATCAATCATGCTAAGGAAAATCCAAGACTGAATGTAAGACATATTTAGTGATATCAGAGATCAAAAAGTAGGGGTAGTTCCTGAAGTATATGCTGTTATTGCCATAAACCTTCTTTATGAAAGGGAAGACCTATTTTTATTTTATTTCTTTTTTTTTTTTTTTTTTTTAATAGTATAGAACAGGATTCAGCAAAGGTTTTTAGTGAAGGGCTAGATAGTAAGCATTTTCACCTTTATGGGCAATATGGTCTGGGTTGCAGCTACTCAACTCTGCCTCTGTAGCACAAAAGCAATCATAGACAATATGTAAATGAGTGGGTGTGGCTATGTTCCAATAAAACATTATTTACAAAAACAGGCTGCAGGCAAGATTTGGTCCATGGGCCATAGTTTGCTCATCCTTGGTATAAAAGGTAAATGCTTGCTAAATGATGTTTGCTCACAAGATACACCTATGATGGATATTTTCTCTTTACCTCTCCTGATTTCACTTGCCCCCCTTCTTCATCCTGTTTTCTATAGGGGAAGTCGACTTCTATGGATTTATCATTCAACAACCTTACCCTGAATTACTCCATTTGAATGTGCCATCTGTTTCCTGCCAGGAGCTCTGACTGATAAAACATAGTATCCGCATCATGGTCTTTGGTAGTTATGCTATTAATATTCCCCCTCACTTCTGACCCGCTGGCTCCCACTTGGCTAGACTGTACCCATTGCCGTGGAGTCAATTCCAACTCATAGTAGATCTCCCATAGGGTTTTCAAGGGGTGGCTGGTGGATTCAAACAACCAGCCTTTTGATTAGCAGCCTAAGCTCTCAACCACTGGGCCACCTGTGGCCATCCTGGCTAGGCTATGCCCAAAAAACCCCACCAAATCCATTGCTGTTGAGTCGATGCCAACTCATAGCAACCTTTTAGGACAGAGTAGAACTGCCCAGTTATTCAAGCACTGGTCTAGATGTTGCTGTGAAGGTATTTTGTAAATGTGATGTTCACATCTACCATCAGTTGATTTTACAATCACGTTAAGTAAAGGAGATCAACCTCTGTAATCTGGGTGGGCCTGATCCACTCAGTTGAAAGGCCTCAACAGCAAAACTGAGGTTTTCCTGAGGAAGAAGTAATTCTGCCTGTGGACTATTGTATCAGTTCCTACCCAAGAGTTTTGAGCCTGCTATTCCTGACAGCCCACTGATTTCAGACATGTGTAGCCTACCCCCACAATTGTATGAGCCAGTTCCCTGCAATAAATCTCTATTGTTTCTGTTTCTCTGGTAGAATCCTGGCTGATATATCAAATTACTGAAGTTTCAATAATCCCTTTTGCTTGAGGATTTCACTGCCTGGGATAACTACATATTAACTCTGACCTTTTAGAAACAATGCTTTGTATCAGCACTTACCTTTATTGTTCAGTTTTGTTGTTATTAAAAAAAAAAAAAAAAAAACCTTGAGATGTTAAGATTCACATCTTGAGAAGATGCCCTTGTCCCTTCCCTGCTTTCACCTCCTCTGTTTGCATTGGCCTGTGGACTTGCTGTGCCTGCCAAATGTGTCAACTGGGATAGGAAGAGTGATTTATTTCAGCTGACATATGTAACCTGACTCAGTAAAACGGTGCTGGTACTTGATACCCATATGTGCTGTCAAAATAGTGCTTCTGCTTATAATGCTGAGATCCTGGAGTATTTAGCTCCACAAAGCGGTTGTGCCAGAATCACCTGAAGTTGTATTAAAAATGGAATTACTTAGACTCTATCTCAATTCTACTAAATTAGAATTTCTTAGGGCCACAGGACCTGCATTTTTACAAGTGCCAACGTGATACTTACATGCACAAATGTTTCAAAAATCCATGCCTCAGGCGTTTGCTGAAGCACCTGCAAAATGGTTCTAATTTTGTACTTTTTAAATTCTGATGTTAAGTAATTGATTGTATTTGAGAAATCTCGGTTATAGCTATCAGAAACCAAAGTTTAGAAACCACTAAACTTGTCTGTAGTAGATTGGATTCTGTACCCCAACTCTATATCCACACCCTTGCCATGGCCTCCTCCTAGATGAGCTATATTTCCATATACTTTGACTTTGAGGTTGATTGTGTGACTGGTTTAGCCTATGGCATGTGGGGCAGAATTACAATGTGCCAGTCCTAAGCCTAGACCTTAACAGGCCTTTTGCATTTCCACCCTCTTGCTTTTGTACCTCTGCCCATACTGTAGAAAAATGTCCCCTTGTAATGGCTGTCCTCTCACCTTGGGAGCCAGAATTAAAATATGTAGACAAGAGATGCCCCAGTCGACCTGTAGATGCTTAATTTAAAGCAAAACTGCACCTGTCACTACAGCCTGAAGCAGAGCCACCCCAATCAACCTGCAGTGCCATGAAGACAAATGGTCATTATTTTAAATTCATGAGTTTGGGGAGTGGTTTGTTACATAGCATTACCATGGTGATAGCTGATTGATGCATAATCTAACTCCCTCACTTTATAGATGAGGAAACTGAGGGTCCAAGAAGCAAAGTGACTTTCCTAAGGAGCCTAAGTCCAAAAGAATAACTCAGAATGGTAGGACTTTCACGGAAGGTCTGAAGGACATGTTGAGAAAGAGTTTTCCAGCGTTTGTCCTTCCAGTCACACAAAGCAAGTATCTTCAGTCTGTGCAGCTTGAATAGCAGCTACCCCATAGCATGTCCACAAGGACAGAAATGAAGCTCAGTTGGACAACCTTACTTGGTGTCTTTCCACTTCTTCTGGAAAGTAACTCAACTCAGTTACTTTCAAGCTTTCACCTGCTGTTATAAAGGAAGAAAAATGGCAGTAAATGCTATTGTGCAGAGCATGACATTTTTTGATGCCGAATATTAAGATTTATGGGTCCAAATCCCTTTATTTAGTATTCCAAGACAGTATCTTGCCTGCTGGACAATAACCTATGGGAGGTAATTTGAGAGTAGGAGATGAGAGTGGAACTGTGTATTACATTAGAGTCCAATTAGAACTCAGACTTGGAATGGCTAAGGCTGAACGTCTGAGCTGGATGATTGATAACAGGCTACGGAAGACAGCGCAAGAAGAATCTACAAACTCATGATAACCTAAAGGGCATTTTTTTTATTGCCTTCACATGTCACACAGCCTGGTGCTATGAATTACCAAAGTGTTTTTGGAAACTCTGTGTTGCTGAATATCCTGAATTCAGGCCCAAGTATTCTCCCTATTCAGCCATATTGTGGGTCCAGTGCTGAAGGAAGATTACACTGCAGTGTCATTGCAGAAGACTCAGACTCTGCAGTGTTATTTTAAAAAAAAAGATAAACATGATTCTAGGCACATTCCGTGCCTCATCTCCATAGCCCAGTTCCTGTTATCCATCAAGTAGGTTTTAAAATAGTCCACATTTTTTGCTCCTGCAACATCAACAGTACTGGAAAGTTGGCAGGTATGCTTATTTAAACAAAGCTCCCAAGTTTTCTGCTGGCAGGTGTTTCCAGAGTTTTTGGAGCACAATTCGTTGGGTAGGATATTTGCCAATATACATAGCAACAGGGATTTTTAAAAAAAAGTATTTTCTTTTGCCACAGTTGAGACACTGAAATGCCTTAGATGCAAAGCTGGATATTTAGTTCAGGGGCTTATTTTGGCTTCGGGTCAAGGAATTAACAATAATAAAATCCAGCATCTCTCTGCCCGGAAGCCTGAGGGGCTTCCAGGTGGAATAGGGCCACTTATCAGACTGGCTGTGTGGGCTCCCCCAGCCATCTCTGCACAGTTTCCACCAATGAGTTCGCTTCTCTCTTCTTTGTCAATTCCCCAGTCTTGTGAGTATCCCATTCTCAAGCTTTTCTGCTAAATAGGCTTGAAATTGAGGCTGGCTGGGGATGGTGGGATGAAATTTAATAAGATGAAGGTGGAGCGGGTAAGACTTTATTTTTTTCCCCATCAGTCCCAAGGCATTGATTTTAGTGATTCTTAAATCTAGCTTTCCAAAATGAAACCTGTGAATGCTTTAAAAGCACATGACTCATTTTATAATCGTCTCCTTGGCAGCTGGGCTGATTCATACTTGCTGCCGTTAGATTCATACCCTTAGCCATTCAATTAAACTCCGCATTGAAGCTGCAACCCCACAAGAGAGAAATAATCCCTTGTCTCTCACCCTGAACTAAATGTAAGTAAATAGATGGAAAAAAGAAAAAGCAAGACCAAAGGCTGATGATGGGAAATCTAAGCATGGGAGGGAAGAGTTTTGGGGACAAGTTTTTAAATCTCAATGGAAGTCAAAATGTTTCTGGCTTAGAAGGTACTTAATGGTCATTAAATTCTAACCTAGTGAAAATTGAGAGTTTCAAGTTCTGCCTGCAAAAATTTAGAACAGTAGGCATTATGGAAAGTTATTTTAAGTCATTTGTTCTTAGTCACATGCTAGCAGAGAAGGAGTATTGGATTTAAGTTGTTTCATTATTGCATCATTGGCCTTATCTTGGGGTTCACTTTAGGCATCTGTATTATCTCTTGCTTAATCTCCCTCATATTGTCTTGTCACTCAGTATCTTTGCCACAAGCTTCCTACTAAATTTAAAAACAAAAATACCCTTTGTGGACGTACTGGGTTCAGAAAGGATCTTTGAAGTTGAGTGGCATGAACATAGTTTAGGATCTTATCTCGTAACAACTATCAGCTTCAGAAAAAGAATGGGCCATTCAATTGCCAAAGGAAAGACTAATTTTTTCCCTTCAGGTTAAAAACTAAAAAAAGAGAAATCACATTGGTCAGACATTGAGTTTTTCACCTCAGGTTCTTAAAAAATGGCTGTGGGAGTAAGAGTGGTTAGGAATAAAGACTTGGATCAGGCAGATCTGAGTTCAAATTCCTCCCTTGCCACCTACTCATAGAGTGTTGAAAAGATCAGGCTATTAAGTCAATAATGATTGAATTCTGGCACCGTCGCTTCCTAGCTGGGGGACTTAAAACAATTTATTAAACTCTCTGAGCTTTGTTTCCTCCTTGGTAAAATGGGAAACATGAGCAGGTATTGTCAGGAAAATTCAATAAGGAAATGTATGGCCAGGTTTCTCCTGCGTGGTGCAAATGGTTCAGCGCTCAACTTCTAGCTGAATCCACCCAGAGGCTCCTCGGAAGACGGGCCTGCTTCTGAAAGATGACAGTTTTGAAAACCCTGTGGAGCGGTTCTGCTCTGCACACATGGGATCACCATGAGTCAGAATCAACTCAACAGCAACTTAACAACGTGTGTCAAGTGCCCTACCCGTAAAAGCAACTCAAGTAAGAATCGTCACAGACTCTGAGAAAAGTATATTGGGCTGCAAACTTGACATCACCATGGAAACCCTGGTGGCACAATGGCTAAGTGCCAAGGCTGCTAACCAAAAGGTTGGCAGTTCAAATCCACCAGGCACTCCTTGGGAACTTTATGGGGCAGTTCTACTCTGGCCTATAGGATTGCTATGAGTCAGAATTGACTCGACGGCAACAGGATTGGTTTGGTTTTTGGTT
This sequence comes from Dugong dugon, assembly GCA_030035585.1. Lineage (NCBI taxonomy): Eukaryota > Metazoa > Chordata > Mammalia > Sirenia > Dugongidae > Dugong > Dugong dugon. The sequence goes on along the minus strand of CM057480.1, from coordinate 8,987,942 downwards.
TGACGTCACCATACTGTTTGCTTTTACTTTCATTGTTATTTCACAAGTCACAAATATCTGTTGTTGGTAAACTAAAAAATATTAGGTAAGTAAAAAGAATGAGAATTTGTTAATCACTTACAAAATCACCTGCCAGAAATAATTACTATGAGGAGTTTGATAAAATCATTTCCAAGTTTATCATGAAATATCAAGGTGATATGAGAGCACTTCTCAGTGGTTTCATTTCCACCTTTAAGAGGATCTTCCTGCTCTCTGTCATGAAAGTAAATAAGGAAGGCTATGGGAAAATTGATTTTGAGATGATAAAGCAGAATAAAGAACTCTGGGAAGATCTGGGAGGGAATGAACCTTTTTTGTTTGTTTTCACAAATGAAGAAATGTTGTGAATTCTTGGCAGGATATTGTTTTCTGCCAGATTCTTTTGGGAAGAGACAACAGTGCTATGCCAGAGTTTCTCCCAGAAAGATAGCAGGCCCTGGGTAAGTTTCAATAAATATGATGGATCAATGTTATTTTTACTGTTAACTACCAATGACTGAATTGGAAAGGAATTGATAAAGCAATAACTTTTTTTTAGAAGGTGTCTGCCTTTTCCCTTGATTAGTGGAAATTTTATGAAAACATTTTTGTTGTTTGTCGTGGATTGAATTGTGTCCCCCAAAAATATCTGTCAACTTGGCTGGGCCATGATTCCCGGTGTTGTGTGATTCTCCACCATTTTGTCATCTGATGTAATTTTCCTATGTGTTGTAAATCCTTATCTCTGTCTGTGGTTAATGAGGCAAGATTAGATTATGTTAAAGAGGATTAGGATGGGATGTAACACCCTTACTCAGGTCATATCCCTGATCCAATGTAAAGGGAGTTTCCCTGAGGTGTGGCCTGCATCACCTTTTATCTTACAAGAGATAAAAGGAAAGGGAAGTGAGCAGAGAGTTGGGGGTCTCATAGCACCAAGAAAGCAGCACCAGAAGTACAGCGCAACCTTTGGACCCAGGGTTCCTGCATGGAGAAGCTCCTAGACTAGGGGAAGATTGATGACAAGGATCTTCCCCCAGAACTGACAGAAAGAGAAAGACTTCCCTTAGAGCTGGCACACTGAATGTGGACTTCTAGCCTCCCAGACTGTAAGAGAATAAATTTCTCTTTGTTAAAGGCATCCACTTGTGATATTTCTGTCATAGCAGCACTAGATAACCAAGACACTGTTTCCGAACAATTATTTTTTTAAAGTCCTGAAATCTATTTGATAGCAATGTTTGAATGCAATATTCAGCATACTTCTTCATTGTATTTGGAATATTAATAGCCTAAAAACCAAAACCAGACCCACTGCTGTCGAGTCAGTTCTGACTCATTGTGACCCTATAGCCTAGCTACCATTTTTTCAGTGTTCTCTTTGTGTATAAGTCTTCCAAAGCTCATTTTAGAAATACTAAAACTGAACCTTAGAGAGATTAAGTAAATCACCAAAGGTTACACAGTCAGTAAGTGGTTGAAATTGAGTTTTAATGTAGGTCTATCAGAGTCCAAAAACCATGTTCAGTTCACTACAGTACACTATACATTATGGTGTGTGTACGGACACAAGTCAATACATATCGCATACACTCACCCACACAAAATCTGAGAAACTGCTGATAAAAGAAGATATGCAGAATTATGGAAACATTCGAATTTAGAAATATGCTTTGCATGGGATTCATTTGAAATGGAACAGTATGCTCCTGGACTTGTAATTCCACTGGGCACTGTACTAGTACCCAGGTGGCACAATTAATAATTTTAACATGTGAATGAAATCCTTGATAATTAAGGCCTTACAGATTCATCAGTATGATATTGCCATAACCCCGAAAGAGGAAAAATTAAAAAATACCAGTAATTTCTAAAGAGGCTATGAGATGATTCCTATAGAACCTATGGTCTTGATATATCAAAGAAGATGGCCCTAACCCCCACCTCCAGCTATTTGATAGTGAGCACACATTCTAGACAGAGCAGGTGGTAGAATGAAGTTGAAGTTAAAAACAGACACCAAATTGTTTTCAATGACTAAAAGTCAAACCTTTCTTTTTCTTATTTTTATACTTGATCCATTCTTCAATCTCTGGAAAAGTGTAATGAATGTCAAAAAGAAACTTCTAGAAGCATATGAAATCTATTTCCTCTTGCCTTTGTGCCCTCTCTCCACTGAGTTTTCACTAGTTTGGGAGGGGAAAAAAAAGCTTTATTAATAAATGAGAAGAAGGCAGGGAGGAGGAACTAATGTTTACTAAGCACCCACTAAGGGCCAGGCACTCTACTAGGCATTCTATGTATCGAATCCCTTCAGGATTGAATGAAGACTAATTAACAACCTGTGATATGCAGATGACACAACCTTGCTTGCTGAAAGTGAAGAGGGCTTGAAGCACTTACTGATGAAGATCAAAGACTACAGCCTTCAGTATGGATTACACCTCAACATAAAGAAAACAAAAAGTCTCACGACTGGACCAGTAAGCAACATCAAGTTAAATGAAGAAAATATTGAGGTTGTCAAGGATTTCTTTTGACCTGGATCCACAATAAACACCCATGGAAGCAGCAGTCAAGAAATTAAAAGATGTGTTGCACTGGGCAAAATCTGCTGCAAAAGACCTCTTCAAAGTGTTCAAAAGCAAAGATGTCACTTTAAGGACTAAGGTGCGTCTGACCCAAGCCATGGTGTTTTCAATCGCCTCAGGCATGCAAAAGCTGGACAACGAATAAGGAAGACCGAAGAGGAATTGATTGATGCCTTTGGATTATGGTGTTGGCAAAGAGCATTTAATATACCATGGACTGCCAGAAGAACAAACAAATCTGTCTTGGAAGAAGTAGAGCCAGAATGCTCCTTAGAAGCAAGGATGGAGAGACTTCATCTCACGTAACGTTGGACATGTTATCAGGAGGGATCACTCCCTGGTGAAGGACATCATGGTTGGTAAAGTAGAGGGTCAGCGAAAAAGAGGAAGACCCTCAACAAGATGGATTGACACAGTGGCTCCAACAATGAGCTCAGGCATAATGATCATGAGGATGGAGCAGGACCGGGCAGTGTTTCATTCTGTCGTAATAGGGTCACTATGAGTCAGAACTGACTGGATGACGCCTAACAACAACAACAACAACAAATCCCTTCCCAACACCCCTGTAATTATCCCCATCTTTCAGTTAAAGAAACTGCAGCTTAGCTAAACTAGATAACTTGATTAATTTCACTCAGCTATTAAGTATTAGAGTAAAGATATCAGCTTGATTCCAAAGACTTTCCACTGCGTTAGGAAAAGAAGAAATAGGTTCTGAACTTAACTTCCCCAATTTCACAGCCATGATGATATTTATTCTTAACTCTGTTCAGTCTACTAATATTTGAAGTGTGAATATGTATCACATCCTATGGGTAAGGGTGAACATTTACAGTTTTGAATTAATTCAAAACATATCCCGGATCACACTTGAAGTACAAAGAACTTCACACAATAATAATAAAACTACATTTCCCTTGTGAGACACTAAGCCCTCCTCACATTCCTTGCAAAGAGTTTTGCATATCTATAGGGTGTTTGTAGAGTTCTGGTGGCACAGTGGTTAAGAGCTTGGCTGCTAACCAAAAGGTCAGCAGTTTGAATCCACCAGCCACTCCTTGGAAATCCTGCGGGGCAGTTCTGCTCTGTCTTACAGGGTTACTATGAGTCAAAATCAACTCGACAACAAGAGTTTTAGGGTGTTTGTGAATTGTCTTTTTAGGACACTCGGTGTCTGCCATTCTCCTTCTTTTTTGCTCTATCTCACTAAAACGGTGTCTTTGGCTTTTTATGAAATCAAGAGAGGCTGCCATGTCTCCAGTGCCCACCAAATATGCCATCATTGCTGCTGCTGCTGCCAAGCCATCATCTCCCAAAGCCACCAGTGCCATCTCCCATCTCTGTCCAAGCTGCCAATTCTAACACTGCTAACTTATTGTGACCCCAAAGCCCAGTGAAGCATTTGGGGGTGGGAGGGGGTGGTAAACTTTGCCTGTTTGCTCATTCACATTTCTTCTCTATGGGGGGTAGGCCAGACAACCATCAGAGCAACAGGCTCCGGGAACATTCAAGACCTCCAGCCATCCACAGCACCAGCCTACTGCCCTTGACCCAAGTTGTCTGCTGCTGCTTTATCTTTCCTTAGTATGTGATTTTTCAGAGGAGGTTCCTCATTATTCCTGTAAAAATGGGCTATAGATATAGAGGAATCTAAGAGTGATCTGGTGGCGTAGTGGTTAAGAGCTCAGCTGCTAACCAAAAAGTTCAGCAGTTCAAATCCACCAGCCGCTCCTTGAAAACCCTATGGGGCAGTTCTGCTCTGTCCTATAGGGTCACCATGAGTTGGTACCTACTTGATGGCACCTAACAACAACAACGAGTGATCTCAGTGTTCGTGCCAACTGGGATCCCTGCTGTACACATATGGATGTGGAAAATGAGGTCCAAGAAAATTATGGATTAGTTCAACGTTCTCAAGCTTCTTAGTCGCAGAGACAGACTAAGAATTTGGGTATTCTGACTCCTAATTCTTTCATCCATTCATGTATTCATTCAACAAATATGCATTGAAGGCTTGCTTTTGGGTCAGCCACTATACAAGGCAATGCATATGACATTTGCTGGCCCTTCAGAGCTCACATTGTAATGGTGTGGCAAGTGATTGAGTGAAACTCAGGATCCACTGGGGGTTCATGGGAGGGGTTCCAAATCTAGTCTTTGCAGATCAGGAAAGACTTCTGAGATGAGATGAATCTTAAGCTGAGCCTGAAGGACAAAGAAAAGTTAGGCTAAGGGAGAAGGCTGGCTTATGGGGAGTGATCTGAGGGGTTGGGGCAGACAGGCATTTTTGACCTAAAAGTTGAGAAGAAGGTGGCTGAGCTCTAGGCTTTCTTGCCAATAAGCTTATAGTTTCCCTGGACAAACACTTGAATGCCTCTAAATTATTCTTTTTCTTGGTAATGACTTGGAACTTTAAGACAGCAACTCCGTAACAGTGGTTTCCTTGCAAATTTATTAGAATGAGAGAAGGAGGACTGGACTTGCATTAATGAGAAATGTAGAGCTGGCAACGAGTTTATGACTTTAAATAAGGTCAGCAAAAACCAGTGTAGTTACCCTCAAAAGTGGATCCAGGTTTTGTACAGCCTGAAATTTATAGAATATGGGAGACTCTCTTGAAGGAAAATAATGAGAAAAAAAATCTTACTTTTGGGAAATTTTTAAAGTCCTACGTCCTGTGAACACATTTCTAGGACCTCTACCATGACTTGGGTCTTGTGAAAATGAGAGGTCCTGATGCTTAAGTCTAATTAGCTTCATGGCAAAACCCCACTAATGATACTATTTCAGACAGTGTGCCAACAACAATAATAAAATCCCCTTACCCAGGTAACTGGAGCCCTGCTGGTGCAGTGGTTAAGAGCTCGGTTGCTGACCACAAGGTTAGCAGTTCAAATCTGTCAGCCACTCCTTGGAAATCCTATGGGGCAGTTCTACTCTGCCCTATAAGGTCGCTATGAGCCGGAATTGACTCAACAGCAGTGGGTTTGGGGTGTTTTTTTTGTTTTTGTTTTTTTTTTTGGTTGGTTAACCAGGTAACCAGGGGCCAGAAGCACTGGACGCCTCACTTTCTCAGTTTCAAAGCTTTCTCCATTTGAGTGGGCTGGGGGAGTTTGGAGAGGGGAAAAGGAAAAGGAGAAAGTAGTGAAGACTTGTTTTTCTGGTGTGCGCGTGTGTGTTTGCTTGTTTAGCATGACTGTCGTCCCCTTGGGGGATTTTCCCTGGTCAGCTTTAATAATCTCTGTCCTAGCAAAATTTTAAAACTTCCTTAGGCAAGGAAACCCTGGTGGCATAGTGGTTAAGAGCTACGGCATCAAACAATAGCCACATAACCCTGAAATGAATCGCCAAAGAGAACATAGTCTTTCGGCACTTCTGTCTAAAAAAAGACACTGTGGAGGAGCTTCCTATATTGAGGTAAATGAACAAACAAATCTTGCTGAGGACACGCAAGTTCTCCAAACTGATCTTATCTGGAATAGAATCTATTCAAGTGTGGGGTGGGGGGTGGAGTGGGAGAGAAGCGAGGGCAAGAAGTGGGGGATTGGCAAAAGCAACGTGTTGCTAAACTGGTCTCCAGAAAAGAAAATAAAAACCCTGATGTGTAGCATTTGCTGCAGTAATGGGCTCAAACACGGAAATGGTTGTGAGGATGGCGCAGGACCAGGCAGTGTTGGTATGAGTCGGAACTGACTCAACAGCATCTAACAACAACAACAAATACTCTCACCACAACTGATTTCAAGCTACGAATCTGATGTCGATAACCTGGAGTTGAAAAGACATGGGGACAGTTAGTCCTTTTGAGCCAATGAGAACCATCACAGCAGTCAGGCGCCTGGATGCAGGATTCTGTGGCCTGGTTGATCTTCCTTGTGAAGCTCTCAGAAGAGACCTTCTGTGTCAAATGCATCTCATATGTCAAAAGCAGGTGCTTTTCTTTGCTTTTGGCACCTGTGATACTATGCAGAACATGAATTTTCTGGATTAACGGAGATTCAGACCCTTGTGAGTAGGGCTGGCCAGGGCTTTGTGAACTCCAGATGGGATCCTGGAACCTTCCTCATCAAGTTCTGCTAATAGTAGCTGGGGCCTTCAGAAGCCTGGTGAGACTCAAGTTTATGGAGATAAACTTAAAAAGCACAGAAGTAATAAGAACTGTGGTGCCTTTGAGGAATCCTGGTAGCACAATGGTTAAGCGCTTGGCTGCTAATGGAAAGGTCAGTAGTTCAAACCCACCAGCTGCTCTGCAGGAGAAAGATGTGGCAGTCTGCTTCTGTAAAGATTACAGTCTTGGAAACCCCGTGGGACTGCTCTACTCCGTCCTATAGGGTCACTGTGAGTCGGAATTGACTAGACGACAATGGGTTTGGTTTTTTTATATTTTGGTGATGCTTTTTTACCAAGGACTACTTAGAATACATTCTATTATGAATGTGATTAAAGAAATGTTTAATCCAACACTAAATTTGGTTGATAGGTGGGTGATGGTGTTCTCGTGTGCCATAGAGTCAATTCTGACTCATAGCAACCCTATACGACAGAGTAGAACCGTACCATAGGGTTGCCAAGGAGCGGTTGGTGGATTTGAACTGCCAGTCTTTTGGTTAGCAGCCTAAGCTCTTAACCACTTCACCACCAGGGCTCCATTGATTGGTGAGTGGACATCACTTATTTACATATTAGCAGTACATGTAAGTTGCAACATAAACATTTTTATAAATCGTTGCGCCCCATCTGTTCCTTCTTTCTTTCCTCCTTCCTTCATTGCTTCACATCGAGTAGTTAAATGTACAGTGTTCCAGGCACGATGCTAGGTGCTGGAGTAAAACAATGAATTAGATTTGGTGTCTACACTGAAGGAGTTCACGGTCAAGAATTAGGAGACACTCATGTAAACACCTACATCTAATAAAAAGTTTCAGGTCCTGAGATAGAAGGCTAAGCTGGGCACAGTCAAAGCGTGAAGGAAGGAGCATTAATTCCGGCTGGAATGAGGAGGACAAAGATGAAGGCAGAACTTTTAGGGACATAACACTTAAAAGATGAGAAGCCTGGTGCCTGGGGTGGGGGGTGGGGGTGAAAAGAGTCAGGCAGTGTTAAAAGTGGCGGGGGGAAGCCCACTGATTGATCAGGGCAGAGCAAGGACTTCAGCCTGCCTGGAGATTCAGAGACAAGAACTGGAAAGGTCACTCTGTGTATGAGGACCTTCAAGAGGTCAGGAGATGCCTGATCATGCAAGACCTGGAAAAACATGCCACAGTATTGGGGTTTTAGCCTGCCAGCTTTGAAGAGTCATTTGCAGGTTTTAACCTGGTGAGTGATACAATCATTTCTGGAGGTTTGTTTTAAGGCTCACTCTAAGGTAGCTGTATGGAGAATGTATTGTAGGATAAGAAGCTGCAGGAAATGAGAGCAGGTAGGAAAATATAGGAATGGACTCTAATGAGGGCCTGACCTAGGGATAGTGCTAGAAAGGATGGGCAAAGCAGGGGAAGGAACTCAGAAATTTTAAGGAGGTAGAACTGATTGGACTTTGTCATTATTTTGACAGAGGATGAAGGAATGGTTTAAGTTGCCTCCCAGGTATCTGGTTGGGGGTGGGGAGGGTGCTCACAGAATGGTGATGGAAGACGGGACCCCAACAGAGGGTCGGACTGGAAGAAAGACAAAGAACCCAGGGAAACCTGAAGAACGAAGTTAACACCTGGAATATTTCATAAAACAGCAATATCATCATGCATTCTCGCAGCGATTTCTAATTTACAAAACACTTTCTGTACATTCTCTCATTTTCGTTTTGACCCTTGCATGCTCTCTGTGAGAGAGACAGGGCTGGCACCGTGCTCCCAGTTTAACAAATGTAGTGAATGGAACTCAGAATGGTTGAGAGACATGCTCAAGGTCACACAGCTGTAGCCGACAGGGAGCAAAGAGTTAAAACTGCTTTCTCAGCCCTAGAGCATGCTCAAGACAAGGATGGAAGAGCAGATGGAAGACTCTGTAGAGTTTTCTTTTCCTTTCCCTCTAGCAATATTTCCCCCATTGGTACTGTGTAAGATATCACCAGGATCTGGCTTTGTTAGATACTTCCTCCCTCAGGCCCCCACATCACATCACTGGAGATCTTATCGGAGATCTTATCAGATGAGTTGCCTAAAATCATGTCCAGGGAGCCCCTGGATGGTGCAAATGGTTCAGAGCTCCCCTGAGAGCCAAAAGGTTAGTGATTCGAACCCACCCAGAGGAAGACAGGCCTGGTGATCTATTTCTGGAAGGTCACAGCCTTGAAAACCTTGTGGAGCAGTTCTACTCTGAAACACGTAGGGTAGCCATGGGTCGGAATTGGCAGCAGCTAAAACAACGGCAGAATTATGTCCCAGCTAGTCAGGCCTTAACAATTTTGGAGCTCAAAGGACCCATTACCTTCGAGGGTTCGGAAGTGCTGGCCATTCTGTTCGTCATCCTGAGACCTGAAACGGAAAAGGAAGAGGTAAATATCTTGTTGTTGTTCCCTTTTTTGTGAAAAACGGAAAGAATAACAGCAAAAACCTGCCCTTTCCCTCAGGTCAAGTGACAGACACTGACCCTTGCCATTCCATTCAGAAAGCTCCAAGACAATCACGTAAGCTTGAAGAAAAGAAGCCCAGTTAGATACATCGAACTTCCTCTCACCTAGACGAGGACAGCTTGAAGGAGGACTCCAGCACAGAAAATAAACCTATTTAAAACTCAATTATAAATTACAGAGCACGGAACGTAACATGCTTTGCAGCTTCTCAGAGGATGATGTGCAGTTGGAAAAAGTGTTTAAATGTTAGCTTAGCTTTTGCAAACTCTACCAACTAAATTACATTCTCCTGCTCTGTGGTTTTTCATTTGTTCTAACTGAGGGAAACGACTCCTCCCATATTATTTAAACAGGTGGAGAAAAATACATCATGCTTCTTTTCTCAGAACATAGAAAAAGACACGCAAACTTATTGGCACAGTTAAGCTTAACCCTGGCAGTAGCTGTTGCCATTTGATACATCCTCAGTTTCAAACTGAGGCTAAAAAGGGATGGAAGTCAGAAAAATTAAGAGCATTTGGCACACTCCTCCGTCTTGAAATGCACTCTTCCCTCAGTGTGTGGGACACCGATGCGCTCACGTTCTTCCTTCCTCCTGGAGAGCGCCTTCTCAGAATCTTTTGTTGGTCTTTCTCCTCTTCCTAATGCCAGTCTCAAGTTTTAGGTTCAGCCTTCTTTCTTTCTGACTCACACCCCAGATGATCTTATCCAACCCCATGCTTTAAATAATTTTTCTCTCCTGATGATTCCCGAGCTTACATAAAATCTATATTGGTATAACCAACACCCAACTTGACTTCTCCATTTAAATATCTATAGGCTTTTTAAACTGAACACGTCCAGAAGATTCTCTACATCATACTTCGGAGATTAATTTATGTCGATGCATACAGCTAAGATTCACTCATTTTTATATAATGTGATGTGAAGAAATACCCATGTTGATATATGTAGATGTATTTAATTGATAGCAAATTGTGTTTTTGTGTGTGTTTAATATTATGTGAGATTCTTTAATAGGAAAGTGAAATCCTTTTATGTTTGTTATTATCACTGATTCTAATTTCTAGTAATAGATTAGAATATCCTGGGAAAACAGTTTAATACAAAATGCCTATAAACGCTAGATAAAATATAGAAAATATCTGTAAAGCAGGGGCCTATCTACGAAAAACAGCGCCTATGGCAATGAGTTTTAAATTGCTGAATGAGCCCTCATAGCAGGCGATGGGAACTGTGATGGTCAATAGAAATTGCTCATTAGCCCCCCTCCTCAAGTGGCGCCCAGGGCACACGCCCTACATGCCATTCCTTAGATATGCCTCTGCTGTAAGGCAAGGGTGGTACAAATGAGGAACCTAAGATGAGTACCATGTCAGCTTGGGGTCCCTGTATCTCGTAGGTTCCTCTTTTTCCACCTTCAGCCCATGGTAGTTAAAGCTACTTTCAGATCATATCCCTGACTTGTGGGCCAAGTTTTCCTGGTCGTAGTTTATTAATAATTTCAAAGTCACTTCCTGCTCACAGTGCATTGACTTCTGTCCCTCTCAGGGCATTAAAAAACCATCGCCAATAACCACATGGGTGTAAGACTTCAACTCCCTCTCACACTTTACCTCTGAGCTCTCACTTCAGTTTTGGTATGTGGAGATTTTCCATTCTTTGGTTTGATTATGTAATTGAAAGATTTCGCACATATCGATGACAGGTCTTTGGGGAAAAAATGTATTTCATCAACATTTCTGTATGTGCAACGTAGACTAAGAAATCTTCCCATGTCTTCTCAATCTGCCGTAATAATGAGAAATTTGATGTGATCCTACAGACCCCAGATTTTATAAAGTACATGACATTACATCGAAATGTAATTAAACAGCTTCTTTGAGGCATTTAAAATTAAAAAATTAAAATATTTATCACTTCCAGTTGCCCTCTAAATAATCATAAAAATACTTGAGATGTAAAAGATATATTTATATATATAGAATATCATGTATCTTGTGTCCAAATATAATATGTATGAAAATAGTATGTACAATATATAGTATGATATATATCATACATATATATATGTTATGTATTAAAAATGTAGAAGTAAACACAAACATTATTAGAGCTGACCTGTGTTCATTGTGACAATGTTTATATTTTTGTTCCCCTGCCAATATCACACCATCACAGAAAAATATTAGGCCAAAATGATTTTTTCTCCTTTATAATTTTGTTCCCCAGGATGAGAGAAAGAGAAATTAAGAATTTGCAAATAGATAAATTTAAATTAAATGTGTTATTGTTCTATTTCTATTTGTTTTTTATAACTCTACACTCAGCACGGTCATCACATCATGTCTGCAAATGATGTTGCTCTTTATGTTTGGTCTCTGTTTCTCTCGTTTTGTTTTGCCTGTTTTCTACATGTAGGTAGTGGTGGTTGAGTGGTAGAATTTTTGCCTTCCATGTAGGAGAACTGGGTTCAATTCCCAGCCAGTGTGTCTAAGCGCGGCCACCATTATCTGTCAGGAGAGGCTTGTATATTGCTCTGATGCTGAACACGTTTCAGTGGAGCTTCCAGACTAAGACGGACTAGGAAGAAAGATCTGGTGATCTAATCCCAAAAATCAGCTAATGAAAAATTCTGTGGCTCACAACGGTCTGATCCCATTGTGCCTGGAGTCACCATGGGTTGGGGGGAGCCAGCTTCACAGCAGCTAACAACACCACCTTCTACATTGGCATCACTTCAAGGGAGGAGGGGTGGCAGTTAAAAATAGAGATCCAAGGGTCCCACTCCAGATCAACTAAACCAGAGTCTGAGGAAGAAGCCCAGTGATTTACCTTCTGTGTTTGGTGATTCTTATGGATATAAATGCTGGATAACTACTTGTTATAAATGCTCCCATTTATCCCAGTCTGAACAAGATCACGGGGGAGCCATGGACTTACATAGTCTATCATGTTGGCCCCAGTAGCTCTTTTTCTACTTAATTACACTTTGGCCAGATGCCATGAGCTGGTGGTGAGATGTGTTATGGAAACTCCCCTGTACAAATAGTGTCTATGTTTACTGTTGAGATGATGTTTATGATATTAAATGGTGTGCTTTCTGTAAAGACTCATGGGAAAAAATTCTGATCTCAGAATCAGATAGAATCGTTCATCTCTTGAGCAACTGGATAGTTTCAACTTTATAAATAGGGTGAATCACTCACAAATCGTGTTTCCTTCTTCTCATTGGCTATCAGAAACTGAGAATCAAGTTTTTGACCCACCTGTATCAAATATGCATGACTTCATGGTGTGATTTTTGTGTCCTGACTCACCTCTGCTTCCACTGGACTTTCCTGACTAATTTTTCTCATTCCTCTGCTATTGCATATGCATTCTTATAAGTTGCTTTAAATCCTTTCTGGACAAGACTGAGTATAGATAATCGAATGCGTTCCAATTATTAACAAGTATACAGGTCTTAGACAAATCCAGTACATGAGTGAAACACTTTACTAGCAAGGAAGTAGCCCGTGCCGGTACATTTTGCGTGCTTCTGCTTCTGTGAAGCAGTTCTAGTAATGTTGTAACCAATTAATTGAATAGAATTTCAACTTTTGACACCAAGAACTGGTCTAACAACATTCTGTGACTTGGCACACCACTGGACATAGGAGAAAATAACATACCCTGTGCATTTCCAAAGAATTATGGAGAAAGGAATTCAAAAAATGTCCCGCAATTGTAATTCTCTTTTATTTGCTCCTAATCTTGCTTGCTTATGCATGTTCAGGCATAAAAATAATATAAAGGTTACAGAACTGCAGAATTTAATTAAAATCTTTCTAGCCCTCTGGACATTTACACAAAAGATCAAATTCCCTCTTTTCACCCAGTTAAAATTCATGTGTTACATGTTGCTATGGGATGGGGGAATTCCTAACAAATATTGCCATGGTTTAGTTCACCATGGAAAAGTAAGGGTTAAGCTGAAAATATTTAGAAGGTTGGACTTATTACATTACAGATACAGTTGCATTTCTTCATAGGTATTAGCTGTCAGAGTATATTAGAACTAGTGCTAGATGTTTCCTAGAACTGTATAAAGTATCTGAGTAAACCAGAAATGATCTCACACTTCTAATGACTTAGGAGTTAATGACGGTCTTAGGCTAGGTTCTCTAGAGAAGTAAAACCAGTGAAGTGTATAGAGAGAGAGAGAGATTTATCTCAAGGAAATAGCTCACAAGGTTGTAGAGGCTGGCAAGTCTCAAGTCCTTGGATCAGGCATCAGGCTGGAGGCTTCTCCTGACTCACATAGGTGCAGGGGCTGACGTCAGATGTGAGACTACTGGCTCTTGACTACATGACTACTAAGTAAAAGAACGAAAGATTATTTTAGGGGACAACTAGCAGCCATCACCATTAAGAAATAGCTATTGGAGATGTCAGAAAGCTAGAGTCATACAGCTTCATAGAAAGGAAAGGTAGTCGATGGTTTCATTCACCAATCTAAGGAAGACCTGGTTTGTGAGGAAGATAATGAACTCACCTTTGAGCATACTAAGCTTGGGATAGTTTTAAGCCAACCAAATGGAAAATAAATCTAAATAGTTGTATTTAAGTTTGAGGAGCTCAGGAGATAAATTCCAGCTAGAGCTATAGATTTGAGAGTAATCGAGTAATCTATATAGTAGGTGGTTAAAGATATAGGTGTGAATGAGATAGTGTCAGCTCTACTTTCCTTTCTCCTTATGACCTAAGTGAGTAAGAGTATGTGACTGCTAAAGGCAGTATACCAGAGACTCTAGCCATACCAGACCCCACCCGGCCACTCTGAGGGCTGAAGGCCGGGATAACTCTATATGTCCATACAAGTTGGAAAGCGCTAGTATGGAAACAGAAGCAGAGTAAAGAAAGAACAAGTACAAAAATAATTATACAGAGAGATTGAGGTTGAAGAGGATTTTATTTACAATGGAATGCGGTTCCACAGAACAGAACCAAAAGACTAAGGAGGAAGTCAAGAGTGTGGAGAGAAAGCACACTGGGAAGGTATATGGGAGGAGAGTTGCCCGGAAGTGCCTGCATTATGGCCTTACGAGTGTCATGGTGGGATTTTCTGACCTGGAGTTTCAGAATCTGCAAACAAAGACTTCAGTTGTGAATTCTTAAGGAAAATTATTTTCTCAAATTATAACTGATTTAATTGAGATACGGGTTTCTACACTGGGGAATCCAGTGTCCTAAATCAAAGAAGTAGTAGAGGCTTGAATAACACTGCAATCTGCTGTCCTGTACCACAGTCTCTGGTCTTTGTTCAGAGCTCCATGTGGGATTAGAATGAGGAGTAATTCGGGATCTTCTAAAGATGTGGAACTGGAGACTGATTGCAGGAGATGGATCCTTCCTGCCCGGGTGGTGGAGGGACTCTAATTTCTCCATTCTGTTAGCAGCAAAATTCAATGGCTTTTGGAGGTATATCCTCAACTGTACATAGCCATCAGTTCCTTAGGAGGATTAATATAGATCAGAGGTTGCAAAATTCAGCCGGTAGGGCCAAATCCAGCCCACTGTCTGTTTTTGTAAACAAAGTGTCATGGAAACACAGCCACACCCATTCACTGAGTATTAGCTCCTGCTGCTTTAGCTCTGCAGCCACAAAGCTGAGCAGTTTTGACAGAGACCTTATGAACTGTGAAGTCTAAAATATTTATTTGACCCTTTACAGAAAAAGTTTGCCAGCCCCAATTTAGATAATACACTTAACACAGTATCTAGCACATAGTAAAGTGCTAATAAATTATAGCTGTTCTTATTTGTATTTTTAAAGCTGAATCTTGACTGCGAATGCCTTTGTTGTTGGCAATTTGATTTTTGAGGCTCTGGAGCAGCAATCTATCCTTGCACTCATTTACACGTAGTTGATAAAATTTGCACATCTCTCCATTTTGTCAAAAGGCATATATATATAATTTCAGCCATAAGGATTTTTGTGAGTGTGGAGAACATGCCTAGTTCAACCATGTGGAAATTATTTAAAACTTAAAAGCATTAAAAACCAACAGATGATTTCATTTCTTATATATGCAATTATTATGAGAGCCAAATGTCCTACTTTTAGATGCGAGGGCAAATTAACTCACAGGGTGTGTTTTTTATCACTATTACTGGGCATAAAAAGGGAAGTAAAAGTGAGATTCAGTAGAGGTGCAATATCAATGGTTGTCACATACGAAAGCCCAGAATGTGCTAGAATGACACAACAAAACAAAATAAGATGCATGGATTCTGTGACTTGTTTTCCATTCACTTTAAACACATGATTAAAAGATTTCAGCATTGAAACTAAAATACAGTGATACGGAAATACGCCAAACGTTAGCCCAAAAGTTGTTCAGAGTTTGGTTGGTGGAAAGAATGTTTTTCCTGAAGAATGTAGGAACTATATCCACTTAATATATTTGATTGAATTGAATGCGGATCTGTTATACAATGTAGTTTTGGAGTAGGTGGACTGAGTTGACACCTCATGAAGAAATACCAAAAGGAGAAAAGAAATACTGTTGAAAGGTAGTCATAGCACAACTCCATTGCAAGGGGCCTTCAGTGTTGTGGTCAGATAGTGATAGTAAAGGAAATAACTAATTTGGGGAACTCTGCTGGTGTTGTGTTCAGTCTTTAGCATCCTGGAGGTTTATGTCTTGTAAATTATCAGGCCTTGGCCAAGGTCAAATTTGAAGTAGTCACAGCTTTTCAATGTTTCATAGCTTGTTTGAAAGAGGAGCCCCAGCTGCTCTTCTAGCACTTATTTACATTCTCGTGAAGTTCTTCCCTTTTTCCCACAATGCCAGTGCTATGATGATAGAAATGTTCCATATCTGTGTTGTCCAACACAGTAGCTACTAGGCACAAGTGGTTGTTGAGGACTTGGAATGTGGCTAGTGAAACAGAGGAAATGAATTTTCATTTCATTTCGTTTTAATTAATTTAAATTTAAATAGTCTCATGTAGTAGTGGCTACCATATTGGACATCACAAGTTTTAAGCCAAATAGGTTTTAGATATCATGGGAGCAAAGGCAACTGCTGGGGATTTTGTCCATAAATGACATTGATTTATGATTTCTTGAAGATGTCCCCTAAATATATAGTAACCCCAGCAGATTTGGCCCACCATATTCTATACCTGTCACTACTGTCTCATCCTGCAAAACACACTTCTATTATGTCCCATTTCTGAAACGCTTTCTTCCAGTCACCTATCTGCTAAATTAACTCAGTAAAAGATAGCCAATAAGAACAGAAAACGTTATGAGACAGTGTCTTGACACAAAGACTTTTCTTAAGTCAGTTTAGTCCAAAGACGTGTATCCCAAGTTTATAAGAAAGAATAAATCATTCAGATTAGGCTTGAAACAATTCATTTACAAGTTTTGGGAAATCATTACACTATAATATGTGTAAGAACAAATATATATGATGCACTTCCGTTTTTGCTTATGTATATGTATATTCCTAGGATGTCCAGATTATTAGACATAATGAAGGTGTTATAATTTTCTAAAAATAGACAAAGGAGCAGCAGGGAAAAACTGATTCTCTAATAAAAGAACTTTTTGGAAGAGAAGATCTGTAAAATGGAAAGGAAAGTTTTCATTTATTTATTTTTCTCAAGTAAAGCTCTGCATTAGTCTATTGTGGCAATGCAATCAAAGCTTTTGTCAACTCTATGACTAAAGTAAGTATAGTCCACAAAGCTGCCACCGAAATATAATCTTTCCTATGAACTTCATGACTAATAGATGAGGGAATTATTTTCTTTTTCTCTGAGATCCAGTTTTCCCACCTAAAGTGATCAAACACCTGTACGTCATAATTAATCAAGCTACCTCCTATGACATAGAACCATGGTGGTGGGACATACTGCAGCTCTTTCTGGGCAATTGCGAGAGTGGAAGATGATTGTATCTTTAAAAGATAAGGTGTTGATTTTTATCCAATTAGCACATTTATGTTTTAGAGAGATTATCACATTTCAACGAGTGGTTGGATGGAATTAGCCCACATTCCTCAACTTTCTTCTTATCTACATCACTATTTGGCTTCCAGGTAGCTCCTACCCGAGTGATCTCTATCTGATAGTGAAAAGTGACTTCTCCAGCCATGAAATCCAGTCCTGAGGAGAGAGAAAGCTTCATACTGTTATAAAAGAATATTGCTGAGGGTTTCTACCTGGGTTTCAACTGCCCTGGCTTAGTCCCAGTGATAGTTTTAGTTCCAATACCTTGTGGCTGTGTGTTTGCTGTTGTGTTATACTTTTGTTTGTCTGTATTCTCAATTCTTTTTTTAAATTTATGTACTTAGAATTTTTAATAAAATTCTTAGGGTAAACCAAAAATTAAATGAATATTGATGTGTACGTATGAAAGGGATATCTGCAAATCCTCTTTAATATTCAAGGGATACCAATAGTGATAATTAAGATGAAGGTAACTTCTATCACCTTAATATCAACAGAGAAATAGATTTCAGTAAGAGTTGCTGCCATAATTAGAACTCACAGTATTTCATAAATTAAGGTGTCAAAAAAAAAAGGTAGAAATGCAATTAAACTTCTTTTTAATTGCCATCAAAGGGAAGATGAGAAGGAAAAAGTTACATAAGAAGGGAAAATAGACAATGATTATGTCAAGAAAAGTAAAGTACACATAATAATGCAAGTATGTACCAACGTTTTTAATTTTTAAAATTGAAATTGTCAGTCCTCACCAGCACTTGTTACAATGACCTCTGATTTAGGAGGTAATACTGGAGCCATTATTCCCTGTCCTTGAGCATAAAGACTGTGACCCAGCTGGAGCTGGACTCACAAGGACAGATCAACTGGGCTCTGAGGTATAAAGACAATAGCTAGGGCAATCTTGGAAAACATCTTTTAGGGAAACTTTCATATAAACAAATAATAAACAGAGCACAAAAGACCCACATACTTTCCACTGTTATCTTTTTTGTAGCATTTAGTGAATAGTAAGATTTGTTGGACCAGTGAAGACCCTCCTAACTGTTGTTACTGAAATCTGTATCAATGATTATTAAAAAAGACAGTTCAAAATGTAGAATCACAGTGATTTGGCAGTTTTTAGCCAATCTGTGAAACGGTGAAACTTTTGATGATTTTACCCATTTGTAGCGTTAATATATACTGAAGAGTCTGTAACGGTCCTTGGACTTGGGCAGACATGGCTGTGGTAGCATGCTTGTCTGTTTCCTGCTTTTGCCTCTTTGAATGTATGCTGAATAAAACCTTTCATTTTGCTTTACTATAACTTTGAGGTGATTTTACCTTAGAACACCTCCCCCCACCCCCACCTGCTCTGTCGAAACTAGTAAGGCTCCATTTTAGACCTGGGAAAGAAAGAAACCTTTGACCTCCATGTTAACTTGGGCAGTCAAAAGACTTCTCTTGCTACATGTGGTGGGCCATCAGTAGCACAGGTGAGATGTATAACCCAGATACCTTTTTTTGTGATATATTTGTCCAGTCATGGGCCAAAATGGGAAGTTTTTGGTAGTTAAGAAGTGATAAAGACACCTTTCCAGAGTTTCTAAATCCAGTGGACTCCTAGATCAAATATCCATAGAAGAGTGGTTCAGTGTGTCGACATTATGATGAGAAGAAGAAATGTCACCAACCCATGGTCTGACTTCTCTACAGAGGCTGATTACAAGAAGTCTTCACTCCGCTTTTTAACACCAGATATCCCCCAAGCTAGATTTGAGGCTGCCTGCTCACATTTCTATTTTAATCCTTAGCAAACAGAACATGAATTAACCATTAAGTAATTAAAGCAAATGTCAGACTGGAGAAGTAGAATGAAAGAAAAAGCTATCACCAGTTGCCAAGACCCTGTCCTTGCTGGGGTTTAGCAGAGGAACCACTCTGAAAAGAAGGTGAGTAGAACTTTAAAATGGGAGCCCTATGAAACAACCTCACTTCCCGGCACTTGTGTCTTTGTCAAGTAACAGGAACACCAGCATCGCTCTAATGGAAAGAAACAATGACCTATTTATTCTAATATCCTGTCTCCTACTGAGACTTATGCCAGGTCCTTTTGAGGAAGGGCTAAACACCACATAAGCACCCTATTGTGCACCGCTTGATGGCGTATGGGGTAGGGGGACTTTGGAGAGTGTGGGAAGGGTGATTTTCTTCCTGAAGCATGTTAGATGTGTAAACAATATCCAGTCGTTTGTCCCCCTATTTTGGATTTCCAGGGGACCTTAACTACTGGTATTTCAGAGCTGAAAAAAAATATACTGTGAATGGTGGCATTTCACATGCTACTATGTATTTTGTTGTTTTCAACCATCCTTTGGTTTCTCTGTGCCTTCCTTTCTTTGCTTCCAAGATGATTGTACTATCTCCTTTTCTAAGTTTTCCATTT
The DNA here is from genome assembly GCA_030035585.1 of Dugong dugon. NCBI lineage: Eukaryota > Metazoa > Chordata > Mammalia > Sirenia > Dugongidae > Dugong > Dugong dugon. The sequence continues at coordinate 8,968,324 of CM057480.1, read as the reverse complement.
GGATCTTGGATAAATCCTATGTATTCATTTGCCCACTCCTGCACATAGAGTACTAGCAATTTCTAGTAAACTATACTGATTACATCCATTAAAAATTTATGATCTCTAAATTTAACTGGAGCATCAGGGCAATTATTTTATTTATCTCTACTTAATGAAAATTTTCACACAGCTAAAAAAAATATATGTATATTTGCAATCTGGAATCCTTTGAAAACCCATATGCATCTTTACATTTGCTTGTATTTTATTAAATATCTGTTTATCCAATAAACTATTAGTGTTTTACCACATAATATTTTATATCTATTCACGAGTTCTCAAAATACACCAGCAACATTAATTTCTTAACTGAGTGGCTGTATATTCTCAGAAAAAGTATCACAACATATCCTCGTCGTGTCTGGATCTCTGGTTCTGTCTCTCGTTTGTAGCACCAGTGATATGATGCCCTTAGACTGTGCAACATGAAACCTTTTATATGGTAAGAGTTACAAGAAGATGGAATAAAAACTCACAGGAAATATTGTTCCAAAGCAATTTAGCCTGAAAGAAATGCCCTCACTGAAGTGAAGATCTGAGTCATATGGGAAAAATGCTCCACTAGAGGCACTACCAGCTGGGAGTATATTCAGAGAGTCCTCTTCAGGGTAACCTGCAGGAGTGGATGTGACATTAGCAGGATAAAGTGGCAAGAGTCATTTGCATTCCGTTTGAGGTTTCAGTTATTTTGGCCAGCCTCCTGTTGTCCAGTTCTGCAAATTTGTGAAAAAATATTATAGGTATACATACAAACATACACGTATATATGCATACACATATAGATATACATGGAGCCCTAGTGGCATAATGGTTGAGAGCTCTGCTGCTAACCAAAAGGTCAGCAGCTGGAATCCATCAGCTGCTCCTGGAAAACCCTACGGGGCAGTTCTACTCTGTCCTATAGGGTCCCTATGAGTCAGAATTGACTCGACGGCAACAGGTTTCGTTTTTTGGTTATATGTGTACATTTACACAAACGCATATACATATGTGGTTGTTGTTAGGTGCCGTCGAGTTGGTTCCGACACTGCCCAGTCCCGTACCATCCTCACAGTTGTTATGCTTTAGCCCATTGCTGTAGTCACTGTGCCAATCCATGTCATTGAGGGTCTTCCTCTTTTTCACTGACCCTCCACTTTACCAAGCATGATGTCATTCTCCAGGGACCAATCCCTCCTGATAACATGCCCAAAGTATGTGAGATATAGTCTCACCATTCTTGCTTCTAAGGAACATTCTGGTTGTACTTCTTTCAAGACAGATTTGTTCATTCCTTTGGCAGTCTGTGGTATATTCGATATTCTTCCAACACGGTAGTTTAAAGGTGTCAATTCTTCTTCCTTCTTCTTTATTCATCATCCCGCTTTCATATGCATATGAAGCGATTGAAAATACCATGGCTTGAGTCAGGCGCACCTTAGTCTTCAAGGTGACATCTTTGCTTTTCAACATTTTAAAGAGGTCTTTTGCAGCAGATTTGCCCAATGCGGTGTGACTTTTGATTTCTTGACTGCTGCTTCCATGGGTGTTGATTGTGGATCCAAGTAAAATGAAATCCTTGACAACTTCAATCTTTTCTCTGTTTTTCATGATGTTGCTTATTGGTCCAGTTGTGAGAATTTTTGTTTTCTTTATGTTGAAGTGTAATCCATACTGAAGGCTGTGGTCTTTGATCGTCATTAGTAAGTGCTTCAAGTCCTCTTCGCTCTCAGCCAGCAAGGTTGTATCATCTGCATATCACAGGTTGTTAATGAGTCGTCCTCCAAACCTGATGCCCTATTCCTCTCCATATAGCCCATCTTCTCCAATTATTTGCTCATCCTACAAATTGAATAGATACGGTGAAAAGATACAACACTGACACATACTTTTCCTGACTTTAAACCATGCAGTATCCCCTTGTTCTGTTCGAATGACTGCCTCTTGATCTATGTACAGGTTCCTCATGAGCACAATTAAGTGTTCTGGAATTCCCATTCTTCGCAATGTTGTCCGTAATTGTTATGATCCACAGAGTTGAATGTCTTTGCATAGTCAATAAAACACAGGTAAACATCTTTCTGGTATTCTCTGCTTTCAGCCAGGATCCATCTGACATCAGCAATGATATTCCTGGTTCCGCATCCTCTTCTGAATCCGACTTGAATTTCTGGCAGTTCTCTGTCTATGTACTGCTGTAGCTGCTTTTGAATGATCTTCAGCTAAATTTTACTTGCATGTGATTTTAATGATATTGTTCGATAATTTCCACATTCGGTTGGATCACCTTTCTTGTGAATATGCATAAATGTGGATCTCTTCCAGTCGGTTGGCCAAGTAGCTGTCTTCCAAATTTCTTGGCATAGATGAGTGAGCAATTTCAGTGCTGCATTTGTTTGTTGAACCATCTTAATTGGTATTTTGTCAATTCCTGGAGCCTTATTTTTTGCCAGTGATTCAGTGCAGCTTGGACTTCTTCCTTCAGTACCATCGTTTCCTGATCATATGCTACCCCCTGAATGGCTGAAGGTCGACCAGTTCTTTTTGGTGACTCTGTGTATTCCTTCCATCTTCTTTTGATGCTTCCTGCGTCCTTTAGTATTTTCCCCATAAAATCCTTCAATATTGCAACTCGAGGCTTGAGTTTTCTCTTTAGTTCTTTCAGCTTGAGAAGTGCAGAGTGTGTTCTTCCCTTCTGGTTTTCTACCTCCCGGTCTTTGCACATACCATTATAATACTTTACTTTGTCTTCTCGAGCCGCCCTTTGAAATCTTCCATTCCGCTCTTTTACTTCATTATTTCTTCCTTTTGCTTTAGCTACTCGACATTCAAGAGCAAGTTTCAGAGTCTCTTCTGACGTCTATTCTGGTCTTTCTTTCTTTCCTGTTTTTTTAATGACCTCTCGCTTTCTTCATGTATAATGTCCTTGATGTCATTCCACAACTCCTCTGGGCTTCGGTAATTAGTAATCAGTGCATCAAATCTGTCCTTGAGATGGTCTCTAACTTCAGGTGGGATATACTCAAGGTCATACTTCGGCTTTCATGGACTTGTTCTACTTTTCTTCAGTTTCAGCTTGAACTTCTATATGAGCAATTGATGGTCTGTTCCACAGTCAGTGCCTGGCCTTGTTCTGACTGATGATATTGAGCTTTTCCATCATCTCTTTCCACAGATGTAGTCAGTTTGATTCCTGTGTACTCTATCTGGTGAAGTCCACGTGTATAGTCATTGTTTATGTTGTTGAAAAAGAATATCTGCAATGAAGAAGTCATTGATCTTGCAAAATTCTGCCATGGGATCTCCAGTATCGTTTCTATCACCAAGGCCATATTTTCCAACTACCACATATACATATTGTCTTGGTTATCTAGTGCTGCTGTAACAGAAATACCACAAGTGGATGGCTTCAACAAACAGAAGTTTATTCTCTCACAGTCTGGTAGGCTAGAAGTCCAAATTCAGGGCATCAGTTCCAGGGAAAGACTTTCTCTGGATGAAGGTCCTTGTCATCAATCTTCCCCAAGTCTAGGAGCTTCTCTGCACAGGAACCCCAGGTCCAGAGGACGCACTCTGCTCCCGGCGCTGCTTTCTTAGTGATATGAAGTCCCTCACCCTCTGCTCACTTCCCTTTCCTTTTATCGCTTGTAAGATAAAGGTGGTGCAAGCCACACCCCAGGGAAACTCCCTTTATCTTTCTATCAGGGATGCGACCTGTGTAAGGGTGTTACATCCCACCCTAATCCTTTTTAACATAATCTAATCTTGCCTTATTAACCACAGGCAGAGATTAGGATTTACAACACATAGGAAAATTACATCTATCACAAAATGGAGGGCAACCACACAATACTGGGACTCATGACCTAACCAAGTTGACACATATTTTGGGAGGGCACAATTCCATCCATGACACATGTACATATATATCATTTTAGAAGAATATTTTTATTAAACTCGATGCATACACTGACTCAAAATACATAAAATGTAAAGCAATCTACTCATACAACTTGGAAGTTTATAATAATACAACCAGCTAGAGGAAATATCTGGAAAATAAAAGCTATTTTCACCACATGGTAGACACAAGAAAGGGAAAAGAATGAGTCACCTTATAGACCTACAAACGAATCATTTTTGACTGACTCATCCGTGCTGCAATCAACTATCCTGAGCCCAGAATGCTTTGCAGAAATGGTGGAATAGATCTTTGATTCAATGACACTATAAACTAATGAATGCTAAATCCACCACTTCCCACTCTTCTTATCCAGTGGAGAAGGAAAGAATAGATTTCATCTCATTGCAGAAAAACTACTAAGTAATTTAAGAATATAATCTGTTGCAAAACCTTTTATTTTGTAACAGAGTTGGAAAATTTTCTCTGTAAAAGATCAGATAGTAGATATAGGCCCAGGACTAGGGCAAGGCAAGGGAGGCATCTAATGCACAAAACTGAAGGAGGCTGTCACTCTCAGAGGAGCCCTGGTGGCACAGTGGTCAAAGCTCTGGGCTACTAACCGAATGGTTGGTGATTTGAACCCACCAGCCACTTTGTGGGAGAAAGATGTGGCAGTCTGCTTCTGTAAAGATTTACAGCCTTGGAAACCCTATGGGGAAGTTCTACTCTGTCCTATAGGGTTGCTGTAAGTCAGAATGGACTTGACGCCAGTGGGTTTCGTTTGGTTTTGATCACTCATAGGGTCACACAAGCGTCCCTGATAGTGTGTTCCTCCTTATATTTTGTGCCGTAAGCAGTTCACTCATCCCAACCTAGTCCTGACCCTGTGTAAATATGTTAGGCTTTGCAGGCCAGATGATCTCTCTCAACTTCTCAACTCTACCATTGTAGCACAAAAGCAGCCATGTTGTTGTTGTTGGTATTGTGTGCCATCGAGTGGATTCCAAGTCATAGCAACCCAGTATAACAGAGTAGAGCTGCCCCATAGAATTTCTTAGGCTGTAATCTTTATGGGATCAGATTGCCAGGTCTTTTCTCCCATACAGATGCTAGTGGGTTTGAACCGCAGACCTTTTGGTTAGCAGCCAAGCCTCCATAGGTAATACTAAATGAATGAGTATGTCTGTGTTCCAATAAAACTTGATTCACAAGAACAGGCAGTGCACTAGATTTGGCCTGAGGGCTTGGTTTGCTAATTCTGGTTCTATAGGAACATTTAAATGAATATAAATGTTTCATTATTTGATTTGTACATTAAATTTCACCAGTATGTAGGAAGTGTTTATAGCCAGCAAATGACGTTTCTTAAAAACACAAGTTTCTAGGACACTGCTATAACTTACGTAATACGGAAAAACGGAGTTACAGAATTGGGATACAATACACCACTGATTTCTAGGATAAGCCATGCATGTATTTTCACACCTTTATAAATTTTATTTTTCATTGACTCTCACCCACCCACCTCCTAGTCTACCTGTCAAAAATGCAACTCATTCTTTAAAAGCTAAACATAAAAATCACTTTGTCTATGAAACTCTCTCTTTTTGCATCATCTCCCCAAATACAGAATGATGTATACCCTCTCTGTGATGTTATAGCTTTTGTTTTCGAATTGTATATTATAAGTCTTCAAACTGTATTGGGTAATAATTAACTATATATGTGTCTAACTCCCCACTAGACTCTACGAGCAGGGCCCATCTTGTATTGATTTTACTTTCCTCAAATAGTAAAACATATTGCATTCTTGATGGTCTGTAAATATCTATAGAAATAAAGTGAATTCTATTTTCATTCTTTTTGCATGGATTTGTTCTTAAGATTTTATAGGGTGTCGCTCTTAAAACTCTCACTAATGCCACTACGGGCCAAAAAGAAGTGCCCGAAGCCATGTGGGAGGTGTGCATGGCAGTCTCTTAGCTCCAGATCATGATCACAGCCCACACTTCGTATTTGAACAGGATGATGTACCACCTACCAACCAATAAATTTTACTCGAATTTTCTGATGCTACGTAACTCGTAATAATAATACTGCAAGAGTCCGAGCTTGCTATCCCTTATTAGAAAAAGATTAATTGCAAACCATTTTCAAAAGTTATTCAACCAAGTGTTATGATGTCTGGAATTTTCTTCATAATAATCTATAGTCGGGTAAGAGGAAAGTGAGCAAAAATGAAATAAGAATGGTCATGAGTTTATGACTGTTAACTTAGGCGTCGGATACATGGAGGCTTAGAAGGCAATCCTCTCCGGTTTAGGGTATATGCTTAAAATTTTCCAGTAAAGAGAGCGATTCAGCTAAAAAAAAAAAAACTATTTGAAGTCTGCCTTTGCCTTTAGTAAATATATCTTTCTTTAGAGGCCAATCCACAGGGGAATAGAAAGGTAGAATAGATGGATAGATAGATACACAGACAAAGATAGATAGGCAGGCAGGCAGACAGACAGATAGATAGACAGACAGGACATTTCCTACGGGACCCATTTTTCTGACTTTCATTTGTCTTGCCCTAATTCCTTCTAGACCTGATCGATTGGTCAGGGCTTATGTTCACAGCTCTGGTAGTTTTATTGTCTGGAGAAATAGCCAAAGGCAGAGTAGTGTGGTATAATGGGGAGAAATAAAAACAAGAAAGCTTTCACATTAATACTAGGTAACATTTATTAAGTACATAATATAGACCAAATATTTTCTAGGTGCTATGAATTAATATTTGCTGCACCCAAACATTAATATCTTGGCTGCTAACCAAAAGGTTGGTGGTTCAAATCCATCCAGGGGCACCTCAGAAGACAGGCCTGGCAATCTGCTTCTGAAAAATCAGCCATTGAATACCCTATGGAGTACAGTCCTACTGTGACACACGTGACTCACCACGAGTCAGAATCAACTCGATGGAAACTGGTAGTACTGGTATGTATTAATGTGTTTAATCATCCTTGTACATCAACCAATAAGTTAGATACTATTTATCATCCTTATTTTAGAGAAGAGGTTATGTAACTTGACCAAGGACATGACTTGCCAATGAGAGCTAGGATAAGAACCTATGCAACTGGCTTCAGAGCCCTTACTCATAACACTATGCTATATAAAAGAAAAGAAAATGTTTGGCAGACTTCAGAGAACCTACCAAACCAAGCCCAAGTTCCCGTTCTTCAGTGCTTGACTTTACTTCCCTCCATAAATCATGGCTTCTACACTTTTGCAGCTTCCTCCACAGACTGTTCTTTGTCATTATCCAATTAAAGGTTCAGGCCTTTAATTGAATCATACAAATAAGAGCCTTTGGAGTTCTTAAGTCCAATCTTCTCATCGTACAGAAAATGGAATTCCTTGTCCATAGTCATACCAATAGCTTGCGGCTGCATTGTTTCAAGAACACCAGTCTCCTAAAGATGATCAAAGGCACTCTCCATGGTTCTCCTCAGGATGGCATCAGACCTTTGGTGACCAAGATTACATTTGAAACAAAGAAGGAGGTATTATTTAGGGTTGCATATAGCCACAAAGAACATAAACCCTACTATGTAATCTCAAACACCTAGGGGGTTTATTTTCCTCACATAATAAAAAATCCATAGTAGGCTGTCCTAGGCTGTTATAGTCAGGGACCCAAGTGCTTTCTATTTTTCCACTTGGCCTACTTACTGAGACTTTCTGCTTCATGCTTGCAGGCAACTAGCTGTACCTCTGGTACCATGTCTGTGTTCCGTGCAAGACAAGGGGTGAAATAACGAAGGGTGAAAGCATATGTAGTAATCTGCACCCTAAAGTATGATGACCCGATTCTGCTGTATCTCCTTGGTCAAAACTGGGCCACAGAGTCATTCTTACCTGCAAAGGAGATTGAGGAGAAGAACCTTTTTTTTGCTTGTTTGTTTAACAAAAGAGGTCACTATCATTATTTTTTAGTCTTTATTTTGAAACGATACAGACTCTCAAGAAGTTACAGAAAATCATACGGAGAAGTCCCGGTGTAGCCATATGTTGCTTCCCTTACGTAACTGAAGTGCATTATCAAAATTAAGAAATTGACGTGGGCTAAATACAATTATCTAGAATACAGATCTCACTCCAGTTTTCAGCAGTTTTTGCACGCACTCAGTTTCCAGGTTTTTATCTTTAATCTTTATGTATATAGAGCTGTGACATTTTATTGCCTGTATAAACTCATGTAACTACTACCACAATCAGGATACAGAACAATTCCATTACCACAAAGGAACTCCAGGAGATGGGTCTTTTTAACTACATACATTGTAGCCCTGAACAAAATCAGGAATCCTGCTAGGAAGGAAGAAGGAAAAATGGATTTGGGGTAGGGAACAGGCATTACCTGGCACAAAGGATGACTATTTTAAGGACAGGGAGTTTTCCATGATCTTTCCATGATCCTTCAGGTTTGGATAGGTTCCATCTACCCCCAACACATTCATTCCTTTTGTTCTTTAGAAATGTCTCAAACAAATGCCATACCATTTGATTTATCTCATGCTGTAGGGCTGTAATGACCCCACTGGAATTCATGGTTTCAAGAAACAGCAAATATATCTCTGAGTTCAATTCCACTAAAACTACCCAAGAGGCCAATGAAAAAACAAAGAGTTTTTGTTGTTATTGTTCTAATGAGAATAATTTCTTGACACAGGACCAAAAGGCAAAAAGTATAGGGAAATGGAAAACCCAGAGGGCCTCAAATTGCATCATGGTAGAGCAAGGGGGTGGGAGTAAGACTGACTTCTTAACTAGAGTTCCAACCATTACTCACAGTCCAATTCCAGAATTGCCTAAGTGAATTCCAGTATTTTTCTGACTATGGAGCCAGGAACATTCCGTCTCACTGTCTAGCATGAAATTTCGTGGAGTGTCAAGAATGAGGAGAAATGAATATGAAGGTACACATAGAGAATACCATATTCATAGAGGGAAAAATATGTCTTCCAGAAAGTACAAATGCATATGGGAAAATAGCATCAGTTACTAAGTGCACTTGATTTGAATGCATTTGCTCTGTCAAAACAAGGGCAAGTTTGAGCTGATGTGGCTGACTGGTGACTAACACAGGCAACCTCACTTGCTATGTGTCTCACAACATTCTAATGGCTTATATAAGATTTATCCTCCCTACAGCTGTTTTCCATTGACGAGGCTACTGCAGTCATTGCTAATATAATCAGCACCAGGCTGCTCAAATCCTGAGAAAAATGAGCCGAGCCCAAGTGATGGAATAGCTACAGGGAGAACAATTTTCCCTACTAAGCACCTTCTTTTAAAGCAGCGCCTTTTCCACAATTGTTGAGGTAGATTGTCAGCAGGATGACAGAAGTCACCAGAAAATGAAATGTGAAAATTAGAGTCACCTATTCAATGTTGAATTGAAACTTTAGTGGTCAAACTACAAGAGAGCCAGCAAAAGTAAACAGAGGGTGAAACCATTGTTAGGTACCAGTTCCCCCACCAATCAGCCATGCAGCATCATTCCACTCTTCCCTCACCCCTCCCAACTCCCTTGGGCCCTAGTTCAGGACCTATGCTCGGTAGGATAGGTGTGTATCATTTTCATGTAGTCATTTCTTTTCATGTTAGAGGTTAACTTTTGAACGCAAGAAATGTTAAGGATCAGAGAAAGCCATAGAGCTAATAAGGCCAGCTCAAGTTTCAGGAGCCAAACAAAATCATGCATGAATTAAGCACATCAGTGGACTACAATAAGATGTGGTAGGGATTGTGGCTAAGAGTAGAGTAAATGTTCTACTCAAAGGCATTCAAATTCAAAATAAAAGCATAACAAACAGAAAGCAACAACAAGAAAACTACAATATGATGTTTGCTGGATAGGCTGAGGGACAGATTTAATCTGGCATCTTCTAGTGTGAGACTTCCACCAGGTAAAAGACAATATGGGAGCAGCTGTGTTCTTCCAAAACCCCCTACTTGTGCTTACAGCTGAGCTCAGATCCAGTTTTCTGTCTTCCCCGTGGTTCCTTCCACTTGTCAGCATTTTTGCCATGGGTTCAATTTTAATACACTTTTTATTATCAATCTCTAACTCAGGGCATTCAATTTTCAGTAGATCTACAAAGGCTGAAAATTGACATTCCAATTAGTCTTGCCATTGGATACTGAGCTGTGATCACCGACATGATCAAACATCTTGATCTAGGTAACAGATGCCTAAGCACAGAATTGCCAGGTTCTGAGGACTTGAATTCTCTTCTGGTCTAATACACAAGAGAGAACGTAGAGATAGCCAATCATTAAAAAAAAAAAAAAAACCCTGCATATGTTTCATAATACGTAATAGGTTATATGGAAACTAAGAAAATATTAAATGATCAATAGTTCAATATATTCTGCAGCCAAAAGTCCCCAAATGCATTTTTTTCCTAAAAATGTTTAAGCTATGTGCATCCTTATACTAAATAGTTTTGTCCAACAGCACTTGTGCAAATGAAGAAAGAATATGTTCATATGTAATGATGTGGTGGTTCATGTCTCGAGTTGGACCAGGAGGATATATATACTTGCTGTGGTAGATTACATATGGTTGCAAACTCTTTATTTTCTTCCTGTTGAGATTCAGAGTCTACTTGTCCTCCCCTTGAATCTGGGCTGAACCTTTATGTCTTGCTGGAACTATAGTGTGCAGCAGAAATGATATTCTAGAACTTCTGGGACTAGATCATAGGACACCGTACAGCTTCCACCTGGGCCTCTTGGAACAACTGGGCTGCCAAAAGAGGAGTCTGATTGCCTGAGGCGCCATGCTGGACAGACCACACATAGTCACTCTGCTTAACAGCCCCAGCTGAGTCCAGACTTCCAGTCATCCCCACCAAGGCACCAAATGTGTGAGTAAAGCCATCGTGGATCTTCCAGATCAGACCAGTCACCTACTGGGTACCACTTAGTGACCTCAGTCAATGCCTCAAGCAGCAGAAAAACTGTCCATCTGAGCCCTACTCAAATTCTTGACCCACAAAATGTTGAGGTATAATAAAAATGCTTGTTTTAAGATGCTAAGTTTTGGGGTGATTTTTCATGAGAAATAGATCATCAGAACCCTGAAATACATGAACCAGGGTTTAGTTCAAAGCCCATGGTAGAGCTGGTTCTAAATAACTTAATAGGAAGCACTTACATAAACCAAACCAGACCCGCTGCCATCGAGTCAATTCCGATTCATAGTACCCTTAGGACAGAGTACAACTGCCCCATAGGGTTTCCAAGGAGCAGCTAGTGGATTTGAACTGCTGACCTGTTGGTTAGCAACTGAGCTGTTAACCACTGTGCCACCAGGACTCCACGTAACACGTGTACTTCTCACAAATCTCCAGGAGGTAGGTACACTGGTTATCAGCCCTGTGAGGAAATGGAGGCACAGAAGGGTTATGTTACTTGCCCATGGTCACTCACCTAATAGGTGGCAAGGCTGGGATTCAAAGTCAGGCAGCTTGGCTTCAGGCTATGCTCTTAACGCTTATATTGTAATCACAACACCTTTAAAAAATTAGATTCTGTTTCTTCAGATTAAGCAAAGGTCATTCCAGTGTGTTCTATGAATCCTTTTTAGATGGCCATCCATGCAGACTATGTGCTTTCCTCTGCTTTGCTGTGGGCTGTGTTGACCAGCTACACGAAGGACCACATTGTCACAGGCAAATATCGAGGGATGCCATATGAAACAGCCTGATTACACTACACAATACTCTATTTATAAGGATCCCTTCAGGGTGGGGGGGTGGGAAAATCCTTCCTGACGGTTCAGAAATAGTTGCAATTGTTCTGAACAATTGTCTTGTTTTGAATAACTACTACTTGGTTTTAAAACAAATATATGACCCTACTATATAGGATCTCTGTGAATGCATTTTTCTATTTTTCTCTCCTCTGGCTCTATTTTATGTCCAAACCCGTGTTTCCCTGTTTGATTCTGCCACAATTCTTCTTATTAAACTTTAATTTGTGAGACCTTGTAAGTTTTCCTAAAAGCATTTTGGAATACGACAAGGTATATATTAATCAATCAGTAAAATGATGACTAATAAGATAGTGTTCAGTATTTGTGCAAGCTATGGAATTTACCTCTGGCTGATCTGGAATCTAAAATAGAAATGTATGTGTGTATATGTGTGTACAAATTATACCATGAGTCACTATCGTAGTCATCTAGTGCTGCTATAACAGAAATACCACAAGTGGATAGCTTCAACAAAGAGAGATTTATTCTCTCACGGTCTAGTAGACTAGAAGTCCAAATTCAGGGCATCAGCTCCAGGGGAAGGCTTTCTCTGTCAGCTCTGGAGGAAGGTCCTTGTCGTCAATCCTCCCCTGGACTAGAAGCTTCTCCATTCAGGAATCCGGGGTCCAAAGGACGTGCTCTGCTCCTGGCACTGCTTTCTTGGTGATATGAGGTCCCCCACTCTCTGTTTGCTTCCCTTTCCTTTTATCTCTTGTAAGATAAAGGGTGGTGCAGGCCACACTCCAGGTAAACTCCCTTCACATTGGATTACTGATGTGTCCTAAGTAAAGGTGTTACAATCCCACCCTAATTCTCTTTAACTTAAAATTGTAGTCACAAAATGGAGGGCAACCACACAATACTGGGAATCATAGCCTAACCAAGTTGACACGTAGTTTTGGGGAACACAATTCATTCCATGACAGTCACCCAATTAAAATAATTCACTAAAAACATTCTTGGGAAAATATTCCACTAAGAAAGGCTGGGACAGAGAAGAAGAGACAGATTTGTTGCAGACAACATCAGTTAGAACGCTCTTAGATATAAGTAACAAAAATACTAAGCTGAGGAGACCTGAAATTTAAGGATATTAATTTTTTAATTTATTTTATTTTATTGTTGATGTTGAAGACATACACAGCAGAATATACACCAATTCAACAATTTCTACATGTACAATTCAGTGACATTCTTTACATTCTTCAAATTGTACAACCGTTCTCACCCCCCTTTTCTGAATTGTTCCTCTCCCATTAACATAAACTCACTGGCCCCTAAGTTTCCTGTCTAATCTTTCAAGTTACTGTTGTCAGTTCGATCCCTTATAGGTAGATCTTAAAAGACCACAGTGCTCAAGGCAGACATTCTTTACTAATTAAGTTAAACTATTGTTTGGTTTTAAGAAGACTTCAGGAGATATTTTTGGTTTAAGGTTTAAAGATTATCTCAAGGCAATATTTCTGGAGGTTCATCCAGCCTCAGTGGCTCCAGAAAGTCTGGATTCCATGAGAGTTTGAAGGACATTACTTTTTATTTAACAAGAAGTCTGGAGGTAGACCCTTCCAAGATTAATTCATCTGCTCCACAAGGACAGAGCGGAGGACTGGTGTCTGTCCTTCTCTTGGCCTTTGCCCTTGGAGCTGTAATATGGCTGCTGCCACTTCCAGCATCATTTCCTCACATGACTGCTTCTAAAGGTAGGAATCAGGGGAGCAGCCAGGGTGGCAGGAAAGCTCTCCTTGGATACCCTCCACCTTTCATCCTTCTTAGAAGTACCTCAGAAGTCTTCTTCTTCTTATATCTTTTTGTTCAGAACTGCATGACATGGCCATTTTTGCCTGCAAGGAAAGCTGGGAAAACCAACACTGGTTAATTCATCCATTTTAATGGAAGGCAAGCAAGCAAACGTGGGATTGGCAATGGTTGTTAGGCAGCCAAATGTTGCTGTCTGCCACAAGAATCCAATCAGAAAAACCAAAACCAAACCAAACTCGTTGCCATCAAGTCGATTCCAACTCATAGCAACCCTACAGGACAGAGTAGAGCTGCCCCATAGGGTTTTTTTCCAAGGAGCTGCTGGTGGATTCGAACTGCTGACCTTTTGGTTAGCAGCCAAGTTCTTAACCACTGTGCCACCAGAAACACAAGTGGTATAAAATGTTTAACAACGGGTATGGTCTGTGTAATAACCAATCAAACCAGGGGCTGGCCTTGGACATCTGGTTAGACAGCATTAGAACTTGCCAGCTAAGTATTAGTCTTGATTAGAAACAGGTACCCAAAAACGTTAGCAAAATACTCACCAGAATATTCACCTTAAGTTTTTAGTTCTTCCGGAGAAGATTCAAACAAGAGTTTTTGTTTAATCAAGGTTGGGGGAGACCTGTGTACTAGGTGTCGACAGTCTACACACGGATACTTCCTGTGTTACTTCTTGAGGTTGAAGGGCAGGCCGAAAGCGCAGGATTTTAGGATGACCACCTGCTTTTGTCAGGGCAGCTCTGTTTTTGTTCTCCTTCTATACGGAGTTGAAAAGAGCATTCTGCTGGTAGCAGAACGTCTGATAAATGCAGGTAATTTGTTGCCGCTGCAGTGCAGGGTCTCCCCATGTGTGACCTGCATCAGAATCCCCTCCACGTGCTATCTAATATTTAGTTTCCTAGATCCCATTCCAGACCCATAAATTAGATATTCTGATTCATAGATTTGGGGTAGGGTGCAAGTAGCCGTATTTTAGACAAGCACCTAAAGTTGGAAACCCACCAAGATTCCTTATAACCAATACCACCCCAAAAAGACACTTAATAAGTAGAGATGTGAGCAAAGATTAAGTGACGAGGATGATTATCCCTGGTTGTCCTTAATGACATTTTTATTTTTCTGCTTCCTTAAATCGTTGTGTTTGACATTTGGCCTTGAAATTCTCATACAGATTCTGCAATTATATTCCTGCCTTCTCTTGCTTTGTGTCTGTATTTGCAAAGTAAGGGGTGAAATATTCATTGAAAGTATCTATATAAATCACTTCTTGGCCTTGCCAAGAAGGCTTTGTTCCTTTCATCAATAAAGCAATAGTTTAGAATAATTGTTTTAAATGCCGGATGCAGGCTTTTCTTTTTTCATGAGTTGAACAAAAACAGGCAAGCCTAGACAAATACAAGAAGTAGTTTGTAAACGGTTGAAATTCAGGTACTCTTTTATTAGATCACAGCAGTGTGAGACAGATTACATTTCAAGCATGGAGACCTTCACCATTGTTCTGTGATTGCAAAGCATCCGGAGACATTCCTTTGCACCAACAATTACCCTCCCCATTAATGCAAGTGTTCCTAGAAATTAAACAGAAGGTGCTCCGAAAATTGTAGTGTTTTTATTATCGCACAGTACTAGAGGCTAGAATGTAGATTAATTAAACGCTCTTGGTTCAGTTTCTATGAGGTATTGATTTTCGATGCTAAGTCTTAGGCTCACACTAAAAAGCCTGTTTCCAAGATTGTTTTTAATCCTCTTCTGCAGAGTTGTAAATTAGAATTGAGGATCCTCTCTTTTCTATGTTAATTATTCATGACAAACAATGCAAACGAACACGTGGGGCTTCGCAAATGTCCTTCATGAAATGAAAAATTGAGGATGAGAGAATGCTCACGCATTGACATTCAAGTTGTTTTTATAATTTCTCCGGAAATGGTATTATATTGGAATACGTGCCTTCTCCCATTACCACCTGAGACCGGAACAGAAGAATCCTAGCACAGGTTTCTGTAGCAGACGCAGGTCCAACTCGACTCAACAAGATAATCTAGTGCAATCATTTTGATTAATGCCCAAGATGAATAATAATTCTGTTTGACAGAGACATAACTATGGCAGCTAGGCATGCTCCTGGGCTCCGCTGAGGAGCGGCGCTAACGAGCAGTTTCTATTGGCCATCCCATGTCCATTGCCAGCTGTAAGAGATCATTCAACAATTCAAAACTAATTGCCATAGGCATTATTTCCGGTAGATAGGCCCCGGTCTGTTCAGGCTTTATTTCCCCCGCCTTTGCCTCCTTCTGGTACCCAGCTTCCATTTCCTCCTTAATTTCAATTACTTTTCATCTCTTGTTTCTCTTTAAAAGTCTTTCGTGGAGTTCCCTTAAAATAACATTTTGTGCATTTTTGGAAAACACCAGGTTAATAAGGAAAGAAGAACTGAAATCGATAGCTGCAATAAATTGCAAAAAAAACAAAACAAAAAGAAAAAGCGTCTCTAATAATCTATCGCTGAAACTAATTAAGCTAGAAATGTGAACACACCCATACACACGGATAAAAAGAGTACAGAATAAGCAAACAGTAAAGACAGTTCTTGCCTTAACTCACTCTTTCTGAAAGGGTATGACCTTCTCTTTCACCATAAAAATAAAGGAAGCCTATTAGCAGTCAAATATTCTATACTTCCTTTTTGTCTGTCCACTTGGGAGTTTCCATTAGTATATTAATAGAGTCACCCTAATCCCAGTGGATCTCGAAGTCATGATATAGAATGGAGACCATGGATTAAAGGTAACTCCCCTTTCCCCATGCATGACAGATAAGATCTAGATAGATTAAACAGAGTTGGCCCATACCAACATTGGTTTATGAAAGGCCAAGCTGTGACCTTGGCATCAAACCCGAATTGTATTTTTTTTTTTGCAGTCCTACCCAGAGAAGGTCAGTTCTCCTCTTTTCCAGCCAGGGAGAATCATAAAGAAACCGAAGGAAAAGACAGCTCGTGAAATTCAGAGGCCATAATTGGCAAGAATGGAATAGATGCCACCCCCCTTGAGACAGAATTTGGGCTTCAGGTTTTCAGTGTCCACCCCTCCCTCTTGCTCACTCACACTCTGCCCTCTTGGCTCACAGTTGTTACCTGCCCAGCCTCTGTAGGTATGTGTGTATGTGTATGTGTATGTCTCCTGATGTCGTCCAACATCTGCTCTTTTCCAGAGGATAAGACAAGGCTCTGAGAAATGAAGCCCTTGACTGAAGTTGCAAGTGAGTCAACATTTGATCCAGCCCGTCACTCAGTGAGGTAAAGGTGAGCAGAACCAGGTGAGTCAAGCTCTTCTATACTGAGAAGGTGATGTGCTGTCATTCTAGACACAACCGAAAAAAAAAAAACCAAAACTTTTGCCGTTGAGTTGATTCCGACTCATAGCGACCCTATAGGACGAAGTAGAACTACCCCGTAGGGTTTCCAAGGAGTGGCTGGTGGATTCGAACTGCCAACCTTTTGGTTAGCAGCTGTAGCTCTTAACCACTACGCCACCAGGGCCCCATTCTAGACATAAATAGGTGAGAATTCCAGAGGGCAGGATGTGTGGGCAGAATTCAGGTTGCTCCCAATAAACTTGAGAGTCTCATAAGGGAATTACAGGTTTATTGTTACTATTGTTAGCAACATTTTTAATCTTACTGTAATGGCAAGGCTAAATTCCCAGTGCCTGACTAGACATGAATTAGTCCCACCATCTAACTAAGATTTTCCAAGAGTAGTGGCGTACCGAGAGTGGGCAGTGAGCATGGTCAGCCTCAGGTGCGGCCGAGAAGATAGATGTGTTCTCTGCCAAAAATGCTAAAATAATCATATGACTGACTAAAAGCAGGTCTACTTTTTATTAACAAGGTGTTCTAGTAAATCTGATTAACATCAGTCACAGAGGTTATTCTCTTAAAAAATATTCTGCTGGGTTAAGTTCTAAACAATTGCTGTGACTATAGTCAAATTTTAATAATATATAGACAAGTAACAAATTAGCATATTTTATTACATCTCCTTTAATAAATACTGTATTCTACATGAAAATGAACTCAGTGAACCCCCAGTTAGACAGTCTGACCCTGAACACAGAGACAAAGCTATATGGACTCAATCTGAGGGTAAGTTTGTAACAGTTTGAAATCCTTTGAGCCGGCTTAACCCTTGGGTTAGAAACACACATTCCTGTGTTTAAACAGTAACTTCAAAGTAAACAATGATAGCACAGTGATGGAAAAGACCAGAAACAGAACATCAGTGACTTTCATCCTGTCGTCTGTGAGACCGCTTCGTGTCGTGCTTAAAATTCTTCAATTGTAAAGAAATTTAAAGCTTCTAGATAGAATCAG
This sequence comes from Dugong dugon, assembly GCA_030035585.1. Taxonomy (NCBI): domain Eukaryota; kingdom Metazoa; phylum Chordata; class Mammalia; order Sirenia; family Dugongidae; genus Dugong; species Dugong dugon. The sequence continues at coordinate 8,950,454 of CM057480.1, read as the reverse complement.
TCTTGAAGAAACAAAGATATGGGATGTTGTATTTTCTGGGATTTATTATAAAATGCTATTTTTATGAATCTCTGCCAAATTTATCCTTACGTTTGAAGACTTTTTTTAACTATTTCTGTATACATTGCTTTATGTGAAAGAAACTTGTAAAAATTAAAATTAATAAAAAGTGTTCTTTGGTCAACTGTGAGTGAAGATAGATGGAAAAATCTAGCTACTACTATATTTTGATCATGAATACATGAAGAAGATTCATTTTGAGGAAGTCATTGACATATTGGCAGTTCAGGCTTGCAAACAAATTGTAATGTTATTATTCATTGCTATGATTAACCAGTATATTGGCATGGATCTCTCCCTTTGTTCAAAGAATATATTCATGTAATTAAAAAAACATTAATCCATTACTCTGTTTTTTTCTTTATGGTCATTATTATTATTAATCCTTTTTGTTTTATGATTATTAGTAAACTGGTTTTAGCTTATAGAACTCAAATCAAACCCATTGTCCCTGAGTCGATTCTGACTCATAGCGATCCTATAGGACAGAGTAGAACTGCCCCATTGGGTTTCCAAGGAAAGGCTGGTGGATTTGAACTGCCAACCTTTTGGTTAACAGCCAAATGCTTAACCAGTATGCCACCAGGGCTTCTTATAGAGGAGGGTGGTATTAAAACATAATTAGCTCTGGGTGTCAGTTAAGATAGTCCTACCACAGCCCAAGAGATGCCACATTTCCCCCCCACCATCCAATAAGATTTTCCAAGAGCAGTGGTGTACTAAGGATGGGGCCTTGGGGGTGGTCCACCTCAGGTGAAGTCAATAAGACATGTTCTACCTTTCTACCATAGTCTATCTTTACCAAAGCTAGAGTCCCATGATTTATCAGGTGTAAGTAGCAGGTATTCAATTTCCTCACATTTGAACTGAATTTAGTGCCATCTTATTGAGAGCAGCAGAATTCTCTGCCCTGTGTAGTTTTCCTAGAGCTTCCATCTTTGGAGAGAGACAGTCTTCCTTCAGCTGGTCCCATAGCTCTTTGTCCACAACTATGTCATGAATAAATGTTTCTGTGACTGTCTCTCCCAGTGGACATGAGCTTCTAGACAGGGAATGTGCATTAATTATACTACTTGAACTGTATCCCAGGTACCCAATTAGCTCTACTGAATGAATGAATGAATGGTCCTTCTCTGAACAACATTTGTAAATACAGGAGATTTTGTTGCTACTAAATTAAATATATTTGAAAGGAGTAATAGGTTTTCTTTAAAAGTATCCTCTAACCTGAATGTCATTGATGTCTCTTTAAAAACAGGCCTCACATGTGTTAAGTATCAGTAAATCTGAAGGAAATGTTTCAATAACCACTCAGTCATATAAAGGCAGCTAGTACAATACATGGTTTCACAGACCTCAATCGGTGCATACCACTTCAAATTTTTGTCTAAACTATGTTTACATTATTATTTATTTGACTATTGAGCAAATATTTTTTCTTTACCCACATTTTAACAATTTAAATACATACCTTAGCCCTGTTATAAGAAATAATATCCATGAAATCCTGGGTTTGATACACCTCATTATTTTTGTAATATACACTAAAATAAACACATAAACATTGAAACATATCATGCCGTCCCAATACTATCTAAAAATCATCTTGTCTAAAGATATACCATGGGAAACACTGGCACATTGGAGGAAACTTTGGCTTTGGAGTAAAATGAACCAGTGTTTAATTTTATGGGAGCTTTGCCACCTCCAAGGTAACAAACTCTTTACACTTCAGTGCTTCATATAAATATGCAGATAAGAAAACTGACCTCAGAGAACTCTTGTGAAGATTAAATAAAATCACATATGTAAATAACCTAATAGGAATCTTGCATAGATTAGGGAGCCCTGGTGGCGCAATAGTTAAGCACTGGGCTGTTAATCCAGAGATCGGCAATTCTAACCCACCAGTTGCTCCAGGGCAGAGAAAACTGGTGAACTTCTCCTGTAAAGATTCCCAAAACGCAAACCAAACTCATTGCCCTCGAACTGATTCCGACTCATAATGACTCATAAAACCCTCATAGGGCTTCCAAGGCTGTAAATCTCTATGGAAGCCGACTGCCACATCTTTCTCCTGCAGAGCTGGTGGTGGTTTCAAACCGCAGACCTTTCAGTTAGCAGTCCATGGCTTTAACCATTGCACCACAGCCTAGGAAACGCTATGAGGCAGTTCTGCTCTGTCTATAGGGTCACTAGGAGTCGGAATCGACTCCACAACAACAACATTGATTATTCGTGTGCTCAATGAGCTGTAACCGCTAACATGACATGGATTTTTTTCATCTTTAAAACCAACTGCATTTCTTCTTTCTCCACTTTTCTCTCTCAAATAACCTCTTGGCCGTTTATATTCTAAATATAGCATCAGAAACAAGGTGACTCAATTTTATGCAAAACAAACATCGATCACAGCAATTGCACGGAATGAAAATAAATACGGACAACGCGGCATGGAGCAAGAGAACTGAGTTGAGAGTTCTTCCTCAGGCTCTGCCTGCGTTGATTACCTGGAGCTTCAGAAACACCACTTGAGCTCTCTGGCCCTCGGTTTGTTTCCCTAATAAAACTGAGGGAGTCAATTGTTTTTTCATTTAAAATGTTAGTTAATGAATGTTTCGCTACGTAACATTTCATTCCTTCGCTTTCTTGTTTTCTCTCTTAAATTTTCATTTTCTTATTATGTAAGTATATGTGGGAGCTAAGTTCACTGTGGAAGTGAAAAGACCTTCTACTGGGGTTTCAAGAGGAGATTTTTCAAGTTCAAACAAGTTTTCATTTAACGTCTCTTAACCCTTCTCTTATTGAACCATCTGCCCAGTCCCTTATCAGGACATTCTAATCCCCTGCCCTCTTCTACCCCGATGGCACAGACTTGCCTTTATTTATTCTTATCTTGTTGGAGAAGTTGAGCTCTTTAGAGAGAAAGTAGGTTAAAAACAAGAGCAGAAATCAATAACTAGAATCTGAACAGTGGGCAGGAATTGTAGTTTCCTTTTTTTTTTTCCAGAGAGAGAGAAGTACTTAAGTTTTGATTGTATGTTGCAGGCTCCAAAGCGTTTAATTAAGATGTCTGGGGCAGATAATTACAAACGTGAGGGCTTTGGCTCTTCAGATGAGCGTCCTGCAGTTGGCCTGAGACAAACACACATCGAGGCAAGAACACCCGTCTCTCCTTCTGCCCCTCACCCTGCGTACTCAGCAGGCTGGCTGCACATGTCCCCATCAGAGGTCAGCCTGGCTGTGCTTGGCTGCTGCCTTAAGGCAAATCTGAGTTCTGAAATCTGATCCCAGATCTACCAATATCAACGTTGTTGTTGTGAGGTGCACTCTAGTCGGTTCCGACTCATAGCGACCCTGTGCACAACGGGACAAAACACTGCCCGGTCTAGCACCATCCTCGAAATCCTTGTTATGCTTGAGCCCATTGTGGCAGCCACTGTGTCAATCCATCTCCTTGAGGGTCTTCCTCTTTATTGTTGGCCCTCTACTTTACCAAGCATGATGTCCTTCTCCAGGGACTGATCCCTCCTGACAACATGTGCAAAGTATGTGAGATGTAGTCACGACCCTTGTTTCTAAGGAGCATTCTGGCTGTACTTTTATCATTATACCAGTATCATTATCCCATTAGCAGTGGTATGAGCACATTACTTAAATTCTCTGACTCTCAGTTTCCATCTATCAAAATTGGGATTATGCAGGGTTTTGTGGAGATTGACTGAGAAACTGTTCCAGTTGTGATTATTTGTTACCACATAACAAACCACTCGAGAACTCAGTGGAATAACAGTGACCCATGTCACTATGCTCATGAATTTTGCTGGTCATAGCTAGGATGGCTTGTCTGTGCTCCACCTCAGCTGGGAAAAACTCAAATGGGTGGGAATGACTTGAATGCTTAGATGATGGAATTAACTGGAGACTTTTTCACTTGACACCTCTGTCGCCTGGGCTGGGATGACTCAAATGGCCTGGGGCCATGGCATCTTTCTCAATGTAGTCTCTGGGTCTGTCTGGCTGATTTCTCTACAAAGCCCTCTCCATCACAGCAGCCTCAGGGTGGTCAGACTTCTCACATGGTGACTCAGGATTCCAGCAAGTATTCCAGCAAACAAGGCGGAAGCTGAACGTCCTGTCACGTTGGTCAGTGTGTCTTAAACCCTCTCGGACTCACTGAGAGGACACATGGAAACTGTATTTGAAAGATACTACATTTAAAAGCATAAGTCTGAATACCTGAAGTATTATTGGAGCTCCAGAAATGTTATAGATCAGAACTCCCCGAACCAATTCCTAGTTGTAATAATACTGTAATAAACAAATAATAAAATATGTCAGTATCTCCTTCATAAACCCATTGCTATTAAGTTGATTCCAACTCATAGTGACCCTGTAGGATGGAGTAGAACTGCCTTATAGCGTTTCTAAGGCGGTAATCTTTACGGAAACATATTGCCACATCTTTCTCTGGTGGAGTGGCTAGTGGGTTCAAACCGCTGACCTTTCAGTTAGCAGCTGGGTGCTTAACTATTATGCCACCAGGGCTCCTTATATCCTTCATAAGGCACTTTTATATCCATTAATTCTGTGTGTCACAATACCCCTATCTAAGCAGGAGAAATATTTTCCTTAATTTGGAAATAAGGAAAGTGAAGTTCAGAGCTGTTAAGTAAGTTTCCCAGGATCACAGTTAGTAAGTGCTACAGCTGGGACCAAAACCCACGATTTCTAACTCATGATGTAATCTGCTTCACTTAGTAAAGTGAATGAGAAAAAAAGGACGCTAATATGTTCTTATATTAGAGATCTGGTAACCATTCACAATTTCAGCTCACCAATTATAAAACTGGATCACATATATTGATGATGTAAGTTGTCTTTTTTTTGTTTATCTGTCTTTCTTTTACTACTTAGAAGAATGAAATCCCAATGACTCACATCTGTACAATGTGACAATGTGTTCTGTGAAAGTATTCTTGGATATTCTTGGGCTAAATCCTCTCCTTTTTGTGTAATAAAAGAGAGGAGTCCCTGAGAGATGACCTTCCAAGAAGCCATTAATAGTTAACTTATATTTTGACACAAGTTAGTTTCCTAGGCTGTCTCTCACGGAGAGCTGTGTACTTTGAGGCTGACACCTTGTTGTTTATTCCAATCCTTCTCCAGTAGGGAACTGACCTCAGTTCAAGGAGTGAACCCGATTGGTCTAAATGTAATGTCATCCCTCTTACTAGTTCAGGAATAGTCATGTGACCAAATTTCGGCCAATAAGCAACAAGGAGAAGTTTGTTGGCAGCTTCTGGGCAGGTTTTTCTAACAAATTTGAGAGCGTTCCGGTAATTCTAACCTCTGCCTCGTTGGATCTGACTTAGAAAGCACGTTTCTCAGGTGGCTTCTGGCAGCCACCATGTAACCATGAGAGAAGAACTCCTGAAGGAAAAACCGAGAGAGTCAAAGAAAGATGCAGCTCAGTAGATGCTGTGGGCACTCTGCCCTGATGTCCCTGGCCACGCTGATGCATGCCAATGCTTTGAGTGTTAACTGAAAACAGCAAACAGCTGTCCTTTTCTCCTGAGGATTGCTCTGTGGGCAAGGCAAGCCCCTTCCCTTACCAGAAATCATGCATCCCTTCCAACCCTGGAATAATGTGCAGCCAATGACTGCGGGGCATGGGAATTCAAAAGCCACCTCTTGCCTCAAGGGGGGACAACTCTGGTGCAGTTCACACTCCAGAGCTCTCCATGGGATCAGACTGAAGCCCACTCCAGCTGAAACCACATCCCTGCTTTGCTCCTTCCCCTCCCATCCTGCTTTCTTCACTCTCTTTCTCCTGAGAGTACTTCCTCTATAAACAACGTAGACCTCAATCCTTGTCTCCAGTTTTCCTTCTAGGGAATCCAACCTAAGACAGTGTTATGGATTGAATTGTGTCCCCAAAAAATATGTGTCAACTTGGCTAGTCCATGATTCTCAGTATTGTGTGACTGTCCACCATTTTGTCATCTGATGTGGTTTTCCTGTGTGTTGTGGATCCAACCTCTGTGATGTTAATGAGGCAGGATTAGAGGCAGTTACGTTAATGAGGCATGACTCAATCTACAAGATTAGGTTGTGTCTTGAGTCAATCTCTTTTGACATAAAAGAGAGAATCGAGCTGAGAGACAGAGGGACCTCATACCTCAAGAAAGTACTGCTGGGATCAGGGCATGTCATTTGGACCCGGGGTCCCTGCACTGAGAAGCTCCTGGTCCAGGGGAAGACTGATGACAAGGACTTTCCTCCAGAGCTGACAGAGAGAGACAGCCTTCCCCTGGAGCTGGCACTCTGAATTTGGACTTCTAGACTGTGAGAGAATAAATTTCTCTTTGTTAAAACCATCCACTGGTGATATTTCTGTTATAGCAGCACTAGATGACTAAGACAGACAGTAACTGAAACCATGATGAACAACACCTGCCCTATCTCCACTCTTCCAGTTGTGTGAACAGTACAATTCTATGTTTGTGGGAAGTTCAAGTAAGATGTTTCTGCTATTGTAGCCTGACACTTCCTAAGGAATGACAGACCTAATGGGCTTTGATTGGGAGATCTGGATCAGGAAAAGTACACAGCATGAGCTGCTACTTGAAAGGAGAGGCCTTGATGGCTTCTATAATACAGAACAAGCGATTTGTGGACTCAGGGAAAGACAAAGTGTGTTTCTGGGATAAGAATTATTGAGGATAGGGTGAATATTATTAATGGCTGATTGCAGCTGTTTCTTCTCATTTTGAGTCATGGCACACCAGTAAATGAAGGTTCCGAAAGCTTGACTCCATCCATGTCATTAAGGCCGACTCTACTTTGAGGAGGCAACTCTTCTCCAGTCATATTTTGAGTGCCTTCCAACTTGAGGGGCACAGCTGCTGTCACTATATCAGACAATGTTCTACTGATATTCAGGAAGGACACCATGCTTGGTAAAGCAGAGGGTCGGCGAAAAAGAGGAAGACCCTCAATGAGATGGAGTGACACAGTGGCTGCAACAATGGGCTCAAACATAGCAACAATTGTGAATATGGTGCAGGACCAGGCAGTGTTTCATTCTGTTGTACGTAGGGTGGCTATGAGTTGGAACCAACTCCACAGCACCTAACAACAACAGGGTGAGTATATGTTTAATGACATCTTATTTGCATATGCACCTCATGTACTCTAAGAAGTTAAGCCAGGATAGTTGGATTCATCTTGATAAATGAATTGAGAAAAGTGAGGGTGGGATGGGGGTTTGAGTCAAATGACCAGGCATCCATGCCACCATCTGACATTACAGTGAAGAAGCAACCTAATCCCTACAGGGACTGTCTGGGAAATGGAAGTCTGAGCATTAACCCTGAGCTTAGGAAGTCACAAGACCCATGTCCCCATCTCCAAGATGTAGGTATACATAGTAAGATCTGGGCCTAGGCTGCCCAATATGGTAGCCACTAGTCAGAGGCGGCTATTGAGCGCTTAAAATGTGGCTGGTCTGAATTAACAAGCACTATAAATATAAAAGGAGCCCTGGTGGCGCAGTGGTTAAGTGCTCAACTGCTAACCGAGAGGTCGGTGGTTCCATCGCACCAGCCACTTTGTGGGAGAAAGATGTGGCAGTCTGCTTCCGTAAAGATTTACATGGCATCTATAGGGTCAATATGAGTCAGAATTCCAACCCATGAGTACAGAGTAGAACTGCTTCATAGGGTTTTCAAGGCTGTGACTTTTCAGAAGCAGATTGCCAGGACTGTCTCCAGAGGCACCTTAGGATGGGTTCAAACCACCAATCTGTTGGTTAGTAGCTGAGCACTTAACCATTTGCTCCATCCAGGGACATTAAGGACTTGGTAGGAAAAAATAATGTAAAGTATCTCATTAATCATTTTTATTGATTATGTGTTGAAATTTTTGTATTTTGGGTATATTGTGTTAAAATACATTATTAAAATTAATATCACTTGTTTCTTTATTTTGACTGACTACCAGAAAATTTAACGTAACAATTGTGGCTGACATTAACTGGCAGCTAGAGAGCCTTGGGAAACCTTGGTGGTGTAATGGTTAAGAGTTACAGCTGCTAACCAAAAAAAGGTCGGCTGTTCAAATCTACCAGGTGCTCCTTGGAAAACCTATGGGGCAGTTCTACTCTGTTCTTTAGGGTATCTATGAGTCTGAATTGACTCGACAGCAACGGGTTTAGACAACAGTGATCTGGACAGTTAAAGCACAGGACTGTGTCATGCAAATAACAGAGTCCATCCTGGAGCAATCTACTAAAAATTCCTTAAGAGTGGCAGCTTGACTTGATAAACCAAAAAAAAAAAAAAAAAACAAACCCGTTGCCATCGAGTCAATTCCAACTCATAGTGACCCTATAGGCCAGAGTAGAAGTGCCCCATAGGGTTTCCAAGGAGTGGCTGGTGGATTCAAACTGCCAACACTTCGGTTAGCAGCTGTAGCTCTTAACCACTATGCCACCAGAGTTTCCCTTGACTTGGTAACTAATATTAATATGAAGATATCGTAAGTATGAAAATTAGTAAGACAACTAAAAGTTAAGCATCCACAATATCCAGTGATGTTTAAGTCATGATAAACTCAATCTAGTCTTTTACAAAATACCACTCAACGATTAAAAGTTATTTTTTCTGCTATAGTGAAAATGACTGAAATAACATCAAGATGCAATGTGGCAACAAACTAAGACATTTGCTAGCAAACTTATGGGAAACATTACTGGAGAAATGAGAAAAACAAGTATTATAACCAACGATACATGTGGGAAGGTGCTATATAGTTAAATAAAAATGCAAATGTTTCTAACATATCTCAGTTTATGGTATTTACTAAATTTTTTTTTATATTCAGAAATACATGAAGGAAATACATTTTTGTAAACTTGCCCTTAATTATTAAGAGCAAGTTCACAAAAATGTATTTCTTCCTGTATCTCTGAATTAAAAAAAAAACTTAGTAAATACCATAAACTGAAACATGTTAGAAACATTTGTAAATTATTAAGGGAAGGAAGGAACCCTGGTGGCCCAGTGGTTAAGCGCTCAGCTGCTTATCGAAAGGTCAGTGGTTTGAACCCACCAGCCGCTCTGCAGAAGAAAGATATGGCAGTCTGCTTCTGTAAAGATTACAGCTTTGGAAAGCCTATGGGGCAGTTCTACTCTGTCCTACAGGGTCGCTATGAGTCAGAATAGACTCAACAGCACACAACAACAGCATTAAGGGAAAGATGTATGGAAAATAATAGAATGTTTAAAAATATTTTAGAGAACTGTGACTACTTTGACTAAAAACTAACAAACAAACAAAAAAAAACTGAATTCCAAAGTAAAACGACAGAGAGAGCATTATCTTCTTTTGTAATATTTGTTAGGGGTGGTAGTATGCCCAACGAAAAGACTACATTCCCCAGCCTCCTCTACAACTATATATGATCAAGTGACTAAATTCTGGGCAAATAGATGAAGAAGTTGTTGAGTGGAGCACCTGGAAAATCTCCTTAAAACAAAGGGAATATATAGAGCTAGTCTATACCCCTTTGACCTTGTCCTTCTTGGGCCTAGATATGATAGCTAGACCTCCAGGAGTCATCTTGTCACTTTGAGGACAGAAACAAAGAAAGATAGAAGAAGCTTATGACACTATGAAGCCGCCATATTTTCCCTGAAAGGTCAATCTCCAGGCTTATTTTCAATGAAAGAACATTCGTGTATTTTCACATTTTTCAAAAACTGATTAAGGTGTGCCACCAAAAACTTTTGGAGGTATCTGGTTTATAAAAGACAGTAATGTGCCTGGGACTGATGGAGTGGAACAAATATCAAAGTGAAGGAAACTAGGCTACATGGGAGTAAGGGAAAGTTTAGGAAGGAGAAGGAAATGCTTTTAAAACCACATCAGTCTCCATTAAGCAAATAACCAAACCCAGCCTCCAAGACTTCTTGGTCATTCAGGGGCTCCTAGGAGCTTTCTTGATAAAAGTTTAAACAAAACTCCTTCGTGGTCAGGCCTTGGTTATCTCTCTGGCCTCACTTCCTGCCACTCCTCCCCTTTCTTTTGCTCCGTCATTCCTTTTGAAGACCTCCTTAAACATTAATTCTTTATCAAAAGAGCAAAGTCAAGTGCAAGAATCAAACAGAGAGATAAAGGCAGATGAAAGTAGATAGAAGGCATTAAAGTCATTGAGCTATGGTTTGTGGACAAGACTGAGTGGTCATGTTGGGGCCTTGTGGTTACATTTTGATTGTGAATGGTTGTAAAACTCTCGTAGAATAGAACCAAGCTTTCATGAAGACAAAGAGAAGGGCTTGTTTGTGTCATTGCCCCGTGCTGCTGACTTCAGTCGCTGCCTCGTGACTGCTGAACTCATTTCAACATAATGGTCAAAAAACGATTTTTTCCACTCTGAGAAAAATCTCCCCTATTCTTTGCCTTTGGGCTTTGTCTTAGTCATCTAGTGCTGCTACAACAGAAATACCACAAGTGGATGGCTTTAACAAAGAGAAATTTATTTCTTCAGGGCATCAGCTCCAGGGAAAGCCTTTCTCTCTCTTTCGGCCTCCTCATCAGTGTTCTGCCGGACTAGGAGCTTCTCCACGCAGGGACCCCAGGTCCAAAGGACACGCTCTGCTCCTGGCACTGCTTTCTTGGTGGTATGAGGTCCCCCTGTCTCTCCGTTCACTTGTCTCTTTTATATCTCAAGAGATTGCCTCAGGACACAATCCAATCTTGTGTCCTGCCTTACTAACACAACTGCGGTCTGTCCTCCCTTATTAACATCATAGAGACAGGATTTACAACATATAGGAAAATCACTCAGTACTGGGAATAATGGCCCAGCCAAATTGATACACACATTTTTGAGGGGACATAATTCAATCCATGACAGGCTTCATATATGTATTTCAGTTTTTGAACAAGAATATCGTCGTTGCTCCTCCACTTCTTCATCTCCAGCAAATCCCTAAATCTGTCCAAAGGCAGATCCCTCAAACAGACTGAACATTACCTTTGGAGTTACTTTAAGGTCTTGGACTCATTATAAAACCCTACCAGAAATCTTTGCCAGGTTCATTCATTCATTCAACTAGTGTAACATTATGATACTAAAAATTCAAACTTGTGCCTTCCTGAAGAAAACATAAACCTCATAATTATATGTATGCTTAGAGGTAAAAGAACAGACCACTTTACAAAATATTTCATTTAAAAGGCAAATAAACTGAGGCCCAATGGTTATATGAGTTCAGTTTCCACAGTGGCTAGGAGTATCACAATTTCAGAGTCCTAGCTTTGGCTGCTATGTAACACTGGTCTCATTTCTGTTTAATATGAAGAATTTGTGTCTATATCCAAATCATGATTTGACTGAAATCCAGAGTAGAGTAGTACATAAACAAAATTTCCCTTTTCTTTTCTTTTTTAACTTAATATTCACACCTGACCACTTCCTAAAGATCTTAAATGGATTTCTAACCAAGCAATACAAGATTAGATGTAACATAACAATATTTAAGAAATATAACTAAAAATGAGCATAAACAATAAATATTATTACAACTGGATAATGCAGGTTGGAGTGTATATTTAGACTATTTGCAATGTGTGGCCATCCAAGGCACAACCCTTGGTCTGTATTCACCTGCAGCAACAGAGGGAGAAGGAGAGTCAGCAACAGGCAGAGGAAGTGGAATGTGTGGCTAGTTACCTCCGTAAGCAACTGCCTCCTTTGCCATGAGACGAGAAGAACTGGATGGTGCCTGGCTACAATTACTGAACATTTTGATCAAAGATTCCATAGAAGAATCCTAATCAAAAGGGGGAAAATGCAGAGCATAATTTCAAATTCTCATGGACTCTATACTTTCTGGAGCCATGGAGGGTGGATGAATCCCTGAAACTATTTCCCTGAGATAATCTTTAAACCTTAAACCAAAAATATCCCAGATGACTTCTTAAAACTGGAAAATAGTTCAGTTTAACCAGTAAAAAAGGTCTGCCTTGAGCATTATCCTATTTTAAGAACTATATAGAATCAAATTGACAACAGCAACTCAAAAAATTAGATAGGACCCTTAGAGGGCAGTAAGTTTATGTTAATGGAGAGGGAACAATTCAGAAAAGAAGGGTGAGAATGGTTGCACATCTCAAAGAATGTAATCATTGTCACTAAATTGTACATGCAGAAACTGTTGAATTGGTGTACGTTTTGTTGTATATAATCTCAACAACAACAAAATAAATAAAATTCAGGAAAAAAATGTAATTAAGATGATATCAGTAAGGACACCTTATATTCAAGCAATGGAAAATCCAACTCAAACTGACTTATATAATAAGGAAATGCATTGACTCACAAGGTTGGAAAGTCCAGAGTCAGGGCAGGCTTTAGGTTTGTTGTTGTTGTTAGGTGCCATCAAGACAGCTCTGACTCATAGCGACCCTATGTAAAACAGAAGGAAACATTGCCCAGTCCTGCGCCATCCTCACAATCGTTGCTATGCTTCGGCCCATTGTGGCAGCCACTGTGTCAATACATCTCATTAAGGGTCTTCCTCTTTTTTACTGACCCTCTACTTTACCAAGCATGATGTCCTTCTTCAGGGACTGGTCCCTCCTGATAACATATCCAAAGTATGTGAGACGAAGTCTTGCCATCCTTGCTCCTAAGGAATATTCTGGTTGTACTTCTTCCAAGACAGATTTGTTCATTCTTCTGCCAGTCAATGGTATGTTCAATATTCTTCACCAACACCATAATTTAAGGGCATCATTTCTTCCTCGTTCTTCCTTACTCATTGTCCAGCTTTTGCATGCATATGAGGTGATTGAAAATACCACGACTTGGGTCAGGCACACCTTAGTTGTCAAAGTGACATCTTTGGTTTTTAACATTTTAAAAAGGTCTTCTGCAGTAGATTTGCCCAATGAATTATGTTGTTTGATTTCTTGGCTGCTGCTTCCATGGATGTTGATTGTGGATTCAAGTAAAATGAAATCCTTGACAACTTCAATATTTTGTCCATTTATTATGATGTTGCTTATTGGCCCAGTTGTGAAGATTTTTGTTTTCTTTATGTTGAAGTACAGTCCATACTGAAAGCTGTAGCCTTTGATCTTCATCAGTAAGTGCTGTAAGTCCTCTTCCCTTACAGCAAGCAAAGTTGTGTCATCCACATATCACAGGTTGTGAATGAGTCTTCCTCCAACCTTCCAGTGTTGAGTTCTTCATATAGTCCAGCTTCTTGGATTATTTGCTCAGCATACTGATTGAATAAGTATGGTGAGAGGATACAACCCTGACCTAGTTCTTATTGGTAAAGAAATTACAGTCTAGGGGAGGAGACAATTAAGTAGTCAGTAAATGCAATATTGTGTGATAAGTACTGTTAACAATATAAACATAGTCTTGGAATTACTATGTTCCAAACCCTGCTATACGCTAGTAGTGAAGCTTTAGACACCGTTTCCCCAATAGCAAAATGGGAATAATAGCACATACTTTATCATTCGTGGTGGGTTCAGCTACAAATAACACAAAACCAAACTGAAATTATTTGAACAATAAAAACATCAATTGCCTCACATTAGAGAAGATCAGAGTTGATTAATTCAACTACTTGATGGCGTAATTAAGGACCCAACTTTCTTGCATTTTGTTGACTTTAGCATTCAGGATTATCCCGTCATGGATGATGATTGCTACAGGAGATCCAACCATCTCACGTAGCCATATCCGTAGGTTTAACAGAAAAAGGGAAAGCCATGCTCTTTTTAAGAGCAACAAACTCTTTATCAACAGTCACTCCTCTACCATCTACCCCACCCCCACTCCAAGCAAACTTCCTCGTTTGGTCACAATTTTATCACATGCCTATGTCTTAATCTCTAACTTGCAAAGATAATACAATGGCATGTTTTGGTCCAGACCAGTCAAGATTCGAGGTTGCAGCAATACATCAACAGAGAACTGCCGAAAGTTCAAACCAGATTCAGAAGAGGAAGTGGAACAAGGAATATCATTGCTGATGTCAAATGGATCCTGGCTGAAAGCAGAGAATACCAGAAAGATGTTCACCAGTGTTTTATTGGCTATGCAAAGGCATTTGACTTTGTGGATCATCACAGTATGGATAACATTTCAAAGAATGGGAATTCCAGAACACTTAATTGTGCTCAGGAGGAACCTGTACATAGACCAAGAGACAGCCATTCGAACAGAACAAGCGGATACTGCATGGTTTAACATCAGGAAAGGTGTGCATCAGGGTTATATCTTTTCACCAGACTTATTCAATCAGTATGCTGAGCAAATAATCCGAGAAACTGGACTATATGAAGAATGGGGTGTCAGGATTGGAGGAAGACTCATTAGCAACCTGTGATATGCAGTTGACACAACTTTGCTTGCTGAAAGGGAAGAGGACTGATGAAGATCCAAGATTGCAGCCTTCAGCACAGATTGTACTTCAACATAAAGAAAACAAAAATCCTCACAACTGGACCAATAGCAACACCATGTTAAACGAAGAAAATATTGAAGTTATCAAGGATTTTCTTTTACTTGGATTCACAATCAACACCCATGGGAGCAGGGGTCAGGAAATCAAAGGACATGGTACACTGGGCAAATCCGCTGCAAGAGATCTCTTTATAATGTTAAAAAGCAAAGATGTCACTTTAAGAACTAAGGTGCGCCTGATTCAAGCCATGGTATTTTCAGTCACCTTATATGCATGTGAAAGCTGGACAATGAATAAGGAAGACCAAAGGAGAATTGATGCCTTTGAGTTACGGTGTTGGCGAAGAACAATTGAATATACCATGGACTGCCAGAACAACTAACAAATCTGTCTTGGAAGTACAGCCAGAGTGCTCTTCAGAAACAAGGATGACAAGATTTTGTCTCATGTACTTTGGACATGTTATCAGGAGGGACCAGTCCCTGAAGAAGGACATCAGGCTTGGTAGAGTAGAGGGTCAGCAAAAAAGAGGAAGACCGTCAACGAGATGGATTGACACAGTGGCTGCAACAACGGGCTCAAGTATAACAATGATTGTGAGGATGGCACAGGACCGGGCAGTGTTTTGCTCTGTTGTAACATAGGTTTGCTATGAGTCAGATCTAACTCAAGGGCACCTAACAACAACAGTCAAGATTCATCACCTTGAATGGTACAGAGAAGTGACTATTTTCCAGAATACTTGACTGTGCAGAGCAATAGCACTTGAACAAAATCTGGAAGTATATCCAGGAAGGAAAAGTTATGAAGGGCTGGGAAGGAGGTATTAGTCAGATGGATTTGGGAATATAGCTAAAATACCTACTACACCAACCTCGCAGTTAGTGTATGGAAATAACTTAGCATAGTCTGTAGTATATGCAAGAGCTCAATAAATGGCAATTATTGTTTTTATTATCTACAAAAGACCACCGTGATCAGGGATGCTTCCCACAAGATGTGTCACTTTAGCTGGGTGTTGAAGACAAAAGAAATTTGAAATGTCCTAGATGAGAAATGGCAAGGAGAGAAGGCAGCCAGAGGTTATGGTGGGGGAGATGGTGGACAATTAAGGAGATGCGTAGGGCTCGGTTTCCAGTTGCATAGGGAGTATGAAGAGGGGTCTAGAAAGACTTCTGACTTTTGGGCCTGACACGGCCAACATCGGTGGATGCTGTTGTCATTTGCTCAGACAGAAATGCAAGAAAAGTGTCAGTTTGATTGCAGAGGCAGAGGTACCAAGTTCTGGGATGAACATGATGAGTTTGAGGTGTATTTGGAACATTGAAGTAGAGATTCAATAGTCATGCAAATTACTGTTGTCTATTTAGTGATGTGACATTCATTTATTAAACAGATCTTTGTTGTGCACCTACTGTGTGCTTGGGACTAAGCTCAACCCTTTTCAACCATTCTCTTACATAATCCTCCCAACACTGCTATGATATATTTGACAAATGATCGGCAGCCATTGCTTTTGAGGTCAGTTTTGGAGTCCAGTCACTGGTGCATCATCGATAGTTACATGGTTGGCAACAGCATCTTCAAACACAATAGCCATATTGTGTATGCTAACTCAGGAGTGAAGTTATCCATCTGTCATTGGAATTAAATCAAGCCCTGAAGCTCACTATTTCTCATTCCATGTACAGAGGACCTGATAGCCTTGAAAACGCATTGAGTGCGATAGACTGGTGAAATATCAGATTCAACTACCTGCAAAGAAAAGGTTAACGTTTGTGTTATTTTTATAATAAATATTGTTTTTAATAAACTTTGTGGTTTATAAATTATAAAGGGTTTTCATAGATACAAAATCACTTCCGACACTAATTATCCAGAGTTAGGCCAAACTTCGTAGGTTAAGGGCACAGTCCTCTACAAGACTGCCCTCACTTCAGACACCAGCTATGAGTGTGGGGTTTCCCAGGGACACCCACACATCTCACCAAATTATACAAATTCAGGTGGTCCCACATCAGTCACGAGTTTGAGGCTTCTAGAGCCACTCTCACTTCTTACAAATTGGCTACAAATATAAGGGTTCCCACTACCCCTTCAGAACACCAGCTAAAAGCTTGGGGCCACCAGGACGTCTATACTTCTGACTGGCTAAGAATTTGGGAGTTCCCACTACCCCTCAGGTTCAATAATTCACTAGAATGGCTCACAGAACTCAGCAAAGTGCTGTATTTATCATTACCATTTTATTATAGAAAAGAAGGGTACAAATTAGAACCAGCCAAAAGAAGAGCTATGTGAGATGCAATCTGGGAGAGTCCTAAATGGGAAGCTTCCTTGTCCACTCCCTGTGGAGTCAGGACACATCACTCTCCTACGCACTGATATATTGTCTATCAGGGAAGCTCACCTGGATTTCTGTGTCCAGAGTTATTGGGGTTTCTTTACGTATGCATGATTGAATCATCCACCATGCGCTTGAACTCAATCTACAGCTCCCTCCTGGCCTCAGAGGTCAAGCTGCTAACACGTGGTGGGTCTTTCTAGCATGATCAACCCCCATCTTGAGTCATCTCCTTAGTATAAACTATCAGAAGTGGTCTGGGGACCCTCCATGGATGACAAAGACACTCCAGTCACTCGGGGTATTTCCTTGAACCCATTGGTGTTTCCAGGTTGCCGATTTTTTCAGATCCATGTCTCAAATACATGAGGCAAAAAAAAAAAAAAAAAAAAAACCTAGGGAATTAACTATCGTGTTTTTCCTCGGGCCCCGAATTCCCTAGCCAATCTGCCTTCTTCTCTTCACCTTTCAAAGTCTTCTTATTTTTTAAAAAATATATAATTTCCAGGGTTTTTATTAGCACTTATCAGGAGGAATAGGGAAAAGTATGTCTAGTCCATCTGCTTGGAAGTGAAAGGTTATTATCATCTTGAGGTTAAACTTGAAATAAATGGGCTCAGAAATGTTGGATAAATTGTTCAGGATTGTCCAGTTAGAAGGTGGAATATGAGCAAGGGGGTTAAAAATAAGGACTTGAGAGCCAGGCTGCCTGGGTTTGGTTCCTGAACTTACCAAAAACCAAAAGCCAAACCCACTGCCGTTGAATTGATTCCGACTCACAGCGACTCTATAGGACAGAGAAGAACTGCCCCATAGGTTTTCCAAGGAGCAGCTTGTGGATTCAGACTGCTAAACATTTGGTTAGCAGCCTGAGCTCTTACGCATTACACCACCAGGGCTCCACCTAAACCTACTGCTCACTGTAAAAATTATTAGTAAACTTCTCTTTTTGGTCATAGACCCATTCAAGAATCTGATGAGAGCTTGATCCTCTGTTTTGAAAACACATTTATGTAAATACAAAATTTTGCACATCATTTGGGTAAACTTTATGAATCCTTGATTAGGATCTCCTGTTTTGAAGAAAAGCATGTCATAGGCCTGGATGTAGGGAAGAGAGAGGCCAAGTTTATGGAGAGGTAGCAGAGCGTCACAATCTGAAAGGCCATTCAAGAGTTGATCTCAGGATCAAGAGACTTTGAGACCATAGCTAAGGAGAATACTGCCATGGAGGCATCAGGGGAGTACCCAAGAGTAGTGGCTAGACTAGAATAGCCCCTCCAGTGGGATTCCATCCCCTCCCACCTTCTCCTGTCTTCCTACTCCCTACCCCTTCCAGGCATGACTCTCCTGGCCTGCTCCACTGGGATCTCCAGTGTGGGGGGATTAAAAAAAAAAAAAAATGCTAAGCCCCATTGCTGTGGAATCGATTCCAACTCCCTATAGGACAGATAGAACACCCCCAAATGTTTTCAAAGGCTGTAAATCTTTTGCAGAAGGAGCAGCTGGTGGGTTTGAACCACTGACCCTTTGGTTAGCAGGCAAGTGCTTAAGCACTGTGCCACCAGGGCTCCTTGTGTGGAGATACTGCCTGCTAAATGTTTGATCACATGCTGGATGAGCTGTAGCAGGACCCCTGGCAATCTGGCACTAGAAAACTTCTGGGCCTGTACTGAATAGGAAGCAAGCTCCAGTGGTTGGACTTTGGAGATGAACTTAAGCATATTGCTGTGCCCTTGAGCTAGGGGTAGAAGTGGAAGTCCAACTTAGAGGTGTATGGCCCAAGAGAAGAAAGGGGTTAAGAAAGCCGTGGGGAACAGAAGAAAGAACAATGTGCAACTGGGTGAATGATTTGTGTTCTGCCCTTTACTAGCTGTGCAGCCTTGGGCAAGTCATCAATGTCTTGGAATCTCAGTCTCTTGATTTGTAAAATGGATCTAATAATATCTGCCCTGCTTACCACATGTGGTTTTCATGACGGACAAATAAGATAATGTATGTGGAGACTCTGTAAATTGTAAAATGTTACTAATATTTCATGTTAATTTTAGATCTTCCTAGAGAAGGTACACCTCACCCAGAAGTAGAATTCTCTGTAAACAATAATTATTTTTATGTGAAAGATATTTACCCAAAGGACACAATTTGAAATCCTTTAAAAGTTCTATGATAAAACCATGCTTCAGTTTTTTCTCCTTAGAGGAAAATGTCCCAGTGAACATGGGTGTTCATCATAAAATAAACAAATATGTTTTAATGAAGCAGATGGCTGAGATGAAAAAAAGTAGAGCATAATAAAAGGTGTCTATAAAATCAGTTAAATAAAACATGAAGTGTTGTGAAAATCATCCAGTGTTTTAATTGTCTTTCAGGAGCTTGTTTTGTGCATAGGGGCAAAATGGCAATGAGAAATTTCCAAGGCAGACTCTTTGAACTACTTCCTCTGGAACCTAAAGAACTGGTAGCATTCTGATAACCTTTAGGTGAGGAATGACTACATGGGGTAGATGGTTTAATTTTATTATGACTGGGAGATAAGCATTTACCACAGCAATTCTAAACAAAAACCAATGAGTCTATTGTCCACTTCAGGAAGGAGACTTCCGTTTGAAATGCCTGAAGGCCCAAGTGGCACAGGCTTTTCCAATGATTTGATGGGTTAATAATTAATAAGTTCTTGAGACTTGCGAAACGATTATGCAAGAGTACGCATCACACTGCATTCTTCACCCCAGATACACTAAAGCATAAGTGTTTTGTTACCAAATATTTTTTGGAATTGTTCTGAGCAGTTCATCCAAAGTTTCTGCATTTATAGAGCTATTCTGAGCTGATCGAAATCAGTTTGTCATTGACAAATATCTGGTTATGTTTCGTAGATGGGAGCAGTGAGGAGTGGGTGCGGGCTCAAGTCTCTCCACATCCTTGCTACTGGGCAATGTTTAACAAGAAAAGTAAGTCTGCCCCACAGACAAACATTTATTAGCAAATCAGCACACAGTCGTTGGTCTCCTCTGTAAGCAAACTGAAGCCTTTGCTTTTGGTCCTTTCACGCACTCTGAGAGCATTTTACATGAAGTGGTCACTTGAGGAAAATGTACAATTCTCTAGAAGCAGGATTCATTTAATATGAAATCAGATTAAATGTCAGAAGTGCCAGAATCCTCCCCAGACAGCTGAACACAGGCCTCGGTAGAATCCTTAGGCCTAGAATTCTACTCCAAAGGCTCCAGACTCTTCTACCCTACTCATGCCAGGGCAGGAATGCCTGTATAATCTTTTTAAGCTAATCCACATATCTTGAACACCGATCATTTCAACAATGAAAATTTGTGTCTGACATCCATTATACCAATTAACAAACCGTCTGGAGTTAATTGAAGATAAAGGTGGCTGAAGTAATGGCAGCAGTGCCCCAGGGTACAGCCTTTTGATAAGAGCTTTGCAAATGCTACCACCACCCTGACATATTTATCTTTGATTAGAGAACAAAGCTTTCACCAACCAATCTCATGCATTCCTTAAATCTAATGAACACACATTCATATTAAATGCTGTAAGATGTGTAACACTATAAATCTGAAGTGTAAATTAAACATAGCTTTTAAAATGATTTCTATCATCATTTTTCTGACACCAAGTTAAATAAATCCACCTTAAGACATCCTATAAGTCAATGAACCTGTATTGTTCAATGATTTTGTACTTTTGCGAAATGAACAACTGGAACAGTATTATAAACAAAGCAATAACTTATGTTTGATTAAGTGTCTAACTTTCAAGGCTCTGTGCTGTCGTTTGGTTAATAACTACTTACTGAGCAAACAGAACGACTAAGAAGCTTAGAAAATAATGTCAAAATGAGAGCCAAGTTGACTAGCATTTCCTAGGAGACAAGCAATGAGTTTAACAACAACAAGAACAAAAAAAAATTCAAAACTGTTATGATTTTTTTTTTGAAAAATTAAGAACTAGAGATGAACGTTTTACCAGATGAACGTTTAAATTGGTTGATATAATGGCCAAGAACATAAATTCCCTCTGTCTTTCTGTCTATAGCGCCATGTTGGCTCCACCTCTAAATTCTCTCTCTGGATGTGAAATTTATCCCCATTTGTTTGTACCATTTTCGCTTTTAGGAATCATTTCTTCGCACTTCATACTTACAAAGTTTTAAGAGGAAGTTTGTGCTGCTGTTTAAATGCCACGACAAGTAACATCAGCCTCATTTTATAATCAGGCATTAGGGCAACGCAGATTTTTATTTCCCAGATTCACGGTCTTCAAAGTTTAATCCTTACATGCAGAGTTTATTTATGGATTCATCTTCTCAGTCACCAGTATTTATTGAGCAAAATATATGGATCCGACACAGAATGCTAAACGTGTGGAAGTCACAGTGCCTGCCTCAGGAAGATCACAGCCTAGTGGGGAGACCGAGAGGTGAGCCAGGTCTGTTCCACGTGTCTCTCATCTTCTTGGACTAGCAGGCTACCCAGGGACCATTCTTCTCATGGCGATGGCAGAAGTGCAAGTGCCTAGGCCCCACCATGCACACATGTGCCAAGCCTCTTCTTGCTTCATTGTCTATCAGTGCCCTATTGACCAAAGCAAGTGACATAGCCAAGCCCAAGGTCAAGGGTAGAGAAGTATCCTTTGTCTCTAGTGGGAGGAAGTACACAGTCACAAGGCAAAGGGCACTGATTCAGGGTAGGGTGCAGAATTGGGGCCAACAGTTCAATCAAAATTTCCCTCAAATTTACACACTAGACATTCTGAACTGTTTGCTCCAAGTTTGCACATTTCCTCATCTTTCCACTGCGGACCTATTTATCTATTAACATCCAAAATGGTAATAGTTATCTTTGGGTGATGACGTTAATAATCTTTTTTATTTTTTGTCTTTTTTCTAATCTGTATTTCTGATTTTTTCTGCTTACAATTAACATATATTACTTTTGTAATTTTGAAAAGTTTTTTTTTGTTTAAAAAAAAAACAGCTTCAAAGATTAAACTTTAAAGACTGAATTTGGGAAATAAAAATCTGCGTTGCCCTAATGCCTGATTATAAAATAAGGCTGATGGTGCTTGTCATGGCATTTAAATACCAGCACAAACTTCCTCTTAAAACTTCGTAAATATGAGGTGCAAAGAAATGATTCCGAAAAGTGAAAATGGTACAAATGAATACTTTCTTTAAATCTGTAGCATGATTGCACATTCTGCTAATTTCTGTAAAGAAGTACACACGAAGGAATGGATTATGTAAACAAACCTTTTATTTCCATTGTTCCCTCTATTGAAGACAAGAAACACACACTGAGTACTTAATACTTGCAGGGAGTAGAGTTCAATGAGGAAGACAAAATAATCTGGGCTTTTAAAGACTTTACAACTGGTAGGGTACAAGTCCAATAAACAAACAAATAGCCATCATGCACTCCAACTCAGAATAAGACAAATATATATATTTTTTTTTTAAAAAAAGGAAAAATAAAATAAACGCTTCCTCGGAGAGGACAGATCCTGTTAGGCTGGGGAAATCACAAAATGTCTCTTGGAGGAGCCACTAGTACGGATGGTCCTTAAAGGGTAGGTGGCCCTCCCCAATTTCCTCTCATCTCAGTGCTTGCTGGTTTGCTTCTATTTAGAAGACAAATTGGCAAAGAGATAAGAGATGAGAATGCAGATGGATTGATTTGCCTAGAGAGGAATCTCCCTGTCCTTCCCTTTAGCTGCCAGTAACCTCAACAGCTGCATGTCAGAAAGCTCTTGCCCCATCACAACCGGGAAATGCAGGGTTTGAACTTAACCACACTTTGATTCAGCTCAATCAATCGTGTGTGTGCAGAGTTGGCAAAATTGGAAAAGGAATACTGTCGAGCTGTTTGGGCTGGCTTCAAGTTGGGTTTACTGTTTTTCAACTTGGTTAGGGCTTAAAAATGACCCTCCTTGTTTTTTAGGCTCTCAGTCAGTCTTTTATTTTTTTCTGTTTCTAACAGCAAAGGGCCCAGATTTTGCGTATGTGTATGTACTGCCTATATGGATATACAGAAGATGACGTTAAGCCAACACACGACTACCTGGGAAAACGGTGCCTTCATCTCATGCTATTTCCTTTCAATGTGCATCTCTAAGCAAAGGGCAAATTGACCAGTTTTTAAGGTTGTCAAACCGTAATACCCATTGGTTTACATGTTTGTGAGTCCCTGGGTGGCACAAATGGTTAAACGCTAGATTACTAGCCAAAAGGTTGGTGGTTTGAACCCACCCAGGGGCGCCTCAGAAGACAGGACTGGTGACCTGCTTGTGAAAGGTCACAGCCTTGAAAACTCTTTGAAGCAGTTCTCCCCTGCACACATGGGGTCGCCATGAGTTGGAATTGACTGGAGGGCAACTAACAACATGTCTATCATTTCATTGTGACGGTTTCTAAAAGACTGGTGGCGCACTGGTTACAAAGCTTGGCTGCTAACCAAAAGGTTGGCAGTTCAAATATACCAGCAGCTCCTTGGAAACTCTATGGGACAGTTCTACTCTGTCCTATAGGGTCGTCGGTATGAGTTGGAATCTACTCAAAAGCAACAGGTTATTGGTTTAGTTTGAATTGGCAATGATGAATTCATACTTTCCTCAATTTCACAGGACACTGACAATTAACTTGGAAACTGTAAAGGTAAAAAAGTAAATCAACACTGTTGTGCCGTTGAATTGATTCTGACTCATAGTGATCCTGTAGGACAGAGTAGAACTGCCCTATAGGGTTTCCAAGGAGTGGCTGGTAGATTCAAACTGCTGACCTTTTGGTTAGCAGCCGTAGCTCACTGTAGCTCTTAACCACTGTGCCACAAGGGCTCCAAAGTCTACCAGTTAAACATTCCACCATCGAATCAAGCATCTTAAACCTGGCCTCTAACAATGTAATAATCTTTGTGATAACTATAGAAAAGAATGCCTTTGGAATGGATTGGGCATTTATTTGTCTCAGTGTGATTTGAGGAGTAAGGAATAAGGAAGTACACGTATGCTGTCCACAGGAGCTTGGGCAAATTTAGAAGAAGAAGAAAAAAGGAAAGAAATACATACACTTCCCCGTTCTTAAGAAAAGGAAGTAGTGCTGACATCATCCCTCCAGCTAAAATCTAGCCTGTTTCCATGTCAAGTAATCAGGCAATAGAATGCCTTCTTTGGGGTTAGGAAGGAACTAGAATGATTTAGTAGAATTTTCTTCTGAATCTTTATTATCTCATTCATTCACTCATCCAACAAATATTTCTTAAATGCCTATTATTGTGCTAGGTTCCGGGCATACAATAGTGAGTAAAGGGAAACATATAATTCCTGTCCTCAAGAGATGTAGGGTTGAGATGGGGAGAGGAATTGAAATTAAAGAATGACATAAACAATCACAAAATTATAGTTGTAGGAAGGGCTAAAAAGAGAGGTATAAGTGCTGAGAGAACTTATACGAAAAGGTCTACTTAGGGAGGTTAGAGAAGGCTTGCCCACTAGGGAAGTATGACTCACCCAATAAAGACTAGGAGTTGACTGGGAAAAGAGGAAGGGAAGGTCACGCTGGGGAAGGCCTGGTATGGAAGAGATGCAGGGCACGTTCAAAGAATTTAGAGAAGGTTCTTAGCATGCAAGGGTGGGGAAGAGTGGAACAAAAAATTACAGGAGAGGTTAGGGCTTAAGGGCATGTTAAAAAGAATTTGGGAAGCCATTGATATATTTTCAACATGTGGTTGGTATAATCAGGTTTGCATTATGAAAAACTGACTCCAGCTCTGGTTTGAGGAACTCAGTGAAAGGGTCCATAATCGCCTTAAGGGAGGTGGTTAAGAGGCTCCTGCTCAAGTCCCAGCAAGGGATGGTGGTGGCAAGAGAAGAGTGGCTGCACAGGAAGAAGTGAATTTTGAACTCAACCTTCACACCACTGATAAAGTAGCTCCAGCTTTGGCAAGGTTGCTGGTGGACAAGAAGACATCCAGCCCTCCTGATGCCACTGTCCTTCCTGCATCCTAAAGATGAGAGCTGGGAAGTGGCATTGTCCTAAAATGCCAGAGGCAGCTTTAGCGCTGGGTGGGGCAATGTGACAAGATCAGATCAAACTATTCAATTCATTTCCAACCAGGACACATCTGAAAGAGGAACGGTGTTCTATTAACAAACTGCAAAAACCAGATGTAAACCAGGGTTGTCCTGGGCAAACCTGGTGGATTCAACAAGAAGGGAAGCTCGACAGTTTATTTAACCTGTCCCACTCCTTCTACTGCTCTTTTTGCAGATAAGAGGCCATTGTTGGAATGCAAACCTAGATGTTCAGCCGACTCCCAGGCCACTTTTATTTTTACGTTTTCTGCTGTACTGGATACATGCTAAGGATAACCTGTCTCCCGCTATCATTCTGCGATGGCTAATCATTTGCAATTATCTGGGAAGGAGCTGTTACAGAGCCTTGATGCTCAAAATTGGAGGCAGCGACCAGGAGAAACGCGGAATCTAGGCCCTGTCCCAGACCCACTGAATCAAAATCTTCATTTTAACCAGATTCCCAGGTGATCCGTATGCACATTAAAGATTGAGAAAAACTGCTGGACTTTGACCTACAGTAAGAAAAACATTTCACAGTGTGATCGTGCACGCACACACATGCATATATACGTAACTGAAGCAAAAGTTCAATGAAGCAAATGCTTACCCTGACGATTTTACTAGAAAGAAAAATTATCACGACTCACAAAATAGACTTCAGGATACACTCATGGGTCGCGACTTGTAGTTTGAAAAACACAACTCTAAAGCCTCTGGAAACAATCCGAAGAAGGTTAGGATAGGGGCCGAGGCGGGGGACTTGGTGGGGTTGCTATGGAAAATGTAGACTGTGTTCAGCCGCTTTCTGAAACGCTTGCACTGAGTCACTCCTGAGTAAACGCTTGTGGAGAAGCAGTCCAGAGAGGTGGAGGGGGACCGAGAGGGGCAGTTGAAAGTTTACGAAGTCCTCAGAGGGGGCTGGTCTAGGGGAGATGATTGACAGCCGCGCGAGAACGCGAGGGCTGGAAGGCAGGAGAGGGAGAAGGCTCCCCGGCGGCGAGAGGTCCTGCCCAGCTGTTGGTGAGGAGTTTCCTGTTTCCCCCCGCAGCGCCGGGTGAAGTTGAGTGAGTCACTCGCGCGCACCGACAGACTACACCCCCGCGCGCGCACATGCCCGGGGCAGGAGCCGGCCTCCTGCGTAGCTCCCCTCGGCCGCCGGGGGCCTCCCCGCGCCTCGCCGGCCTCCAGGCCCCCTCCTAGCTCGCTCGCGGGCGCCACATCTGGCCCGCACATCTGCCTGGCCGGCCCGGCGCGGGGTCGCGAGAGGGCGCGGCGCGGAGGCGCAGCCGGGGCTCGGGAGGCGCCGGCCGCTGCGCTCGGGGCTCGGTCTATGCGGAGCAGCGGGCTCTGCCATGGGTCGGGGGCTGCTCGGGGGCCTGTGGCCGCTGCACATCGTCCTGTGGACGCGCATCGCCAGCACGATCCCACCGCACGTTCAGAAGTCGGGTGAGTGGCCCCCACCGGAGCCTGGCGCTGCGCCGGGGGTCTCCTGGACTCTCCGCCCCTTCTCTGCGTTTGACAGTCGGCCCCGGGCAGCCGGCGCTGGGCGGAAACCGGGAACGTTGCCCCTCGCGGCACCCAAGCAGCTGGACTCCCCGAGCCGCAGGGATGTGGGAGTTTTTCTTTAAAAAGAGAAGGAAAGTTACAGTGGAAGGGGGCGCAGGGCACGTTGGGGCCCCTTTGTGCGAGCAGGAAAGGCGTTGTGTCGGCCGCGATCGAGCCGGGCCCCCACCCCCGGAAAGGGAAGTTTGAGAAGTTGGTTATCTGCAGGCGGCAGAGGAGCCGCGGCCCGGTGCGTCAGCCACCGAGGCCGGCCGGTCAGCTCGCTCACCTGGGCCACCGAGGCGGTGCTCACCTGGCGATGCCGCCCGTCCACGCAGTTCTTTCCGAGACACCACCTTCAGTGTCCAGTTACTTCCCCCTAAGATCCTGGAAGTGGCCACGCATCCCCCAAGGCGGGCTTCTGAGGCCAGGCGTATTGCAGAAAAGAAGCGATTTCCAAAGGAAAGTTATCTGGCATCCGCTTGGCCTGGATGGGGAAGGGGGTGGGAATGGTCAGGTGGAAGGCGTGGGATTATTTATTGAGTGCCTGCTAGGTGCTAGGTGCCGGGGATGCTGCCTTCAGGGAGCTGATGATTCCCTGAAGTTATCGTTTGGTGGAAATCGAAGAGTTAAAATCATAAAACAACTGCCCATCTGATCGATCTTGATCCCCAGAGCTTTAAAATAATACAAGCATTGGGAGCAGAATCCCTGAGACCTCAAAAGTCACAAATTTTTGCAGCTGTAGTCGACAAAACTGAGCATCTGTAGCTGTGGTCTGGTTAACTGAGTTTTGGGGCAAGTCTTCTAACCTTTCTGGCCTCAGTTTCCTCATCTGTAAAATCCCATGGTTGGGTTTAGGTAACTTTATGTTCCCTTTCTCTTTAACATTTTTTTTTTTTTTCCCCTTGATGACTTGGAGATGACCTGGGTAGATATGGGGTGAAATGTAGAAGATACCGACAGCCCACCTCACATTGCAACACATATTTTCTCTACCAAGGGGCACAGACCCACTTACCTTTAGGTTTGTGCAGAAGAAATATGCACTAGAGTCTAGATGGCCCTGGTGGATCAGTGGTTAAGAGCTACAGCATGCTATGGCTGCTAACCAAAAGGTCAGCAGTTCAAATCCAGCAGCCACTCCTTGGAAACCCTATGGAACAGTTCTACCCTGCCTTATAGGGTAACTACGAGTTGGAATTGACTTGATGGCAATGGGTTTGGTGTTTTGGTTTTTCTAGATGGTAAATTTCACAGAAAGAGAATTTGAGGTAGATTGGGAACTTTTTAAAATATGGTTTATGTTGAAGGTGGCATGGGATGGGAATTTTTAGTGGAATGAGGAAGAAGCACTATTGTAAGCAAAAAATCCTAACACATGCTTGAGCTCTAATGTTTAATAAAATCTAAGTGTTTCGTTCTTGGATGTTATCCGATACTGCAGTACCAGAATGCTCCAGAGTCTCTGGTTTTACAACAGACTCTTAAAATCTGAGCTATATTTTGGTAATAAATATTAAAAATGGCACCCTTACTTTTCTTTGTACATTAAAAATCGTTCAAACGTTGGTTTTAGATAATGAAAGAAGGAAATTATCGGGCCCTGATTTTGTTAGTGTATCTGGAATGGGCTTTGTTTACAAGGATAAGATTTATGATTTGCAAATTCCAGACTCAATAGTTCATGAGTTTCACTTAATCTATACACACACTTTTAAACAATTAGCTTCAAAAGCCTAGTGTTTCTGTTTTTAAGTTGGGTTTCTAAATAATTTTACAAAACCTGCAGTTTTTATGTTTTTATGGAATTAAAGTTTCAAAATGGTTGAACTAAGGGTTCATTTTGAATTTGCACTCATTTGAGTCAAATTAAATTTTTGAAGATGGTCGAAGGTAACGTTAGTGAAGATGAGAAACCAAACTCCACTTACATGTTAATGTTTCACGTAAGTAGTTCCAGAATTTTCCTAACGTAATCGGTAGTGTCCAAACATTTTTCAAATATCTCAGTGTAAGACAAGATACGATGAAATGACACTGTGTGTAGCCTCCAATGAGGTCAGCTGAACGAACATCCGTCTTCTGTCTAGTCGATGGATAAGTGGGCACAGGATTTCAGCATGAGGACAAATTTCACTGGTAAATATATTGGTACTGTTTTTGTTTTTGACGTAGTAGATTCACTCTTCCTAAACGCTTAAAATTAAATTACTTCTTAGGAGGAAAACCTTACGTGTCTGAAAACTCTTCAGATCTGAAAAATAATGATTTTTACTTTTCAGATACCTGAAAGAAGATTCCTGTTGAGGACTCAGTGACTCGATGTGGCTGACAGTGTCCTAGGGATAAACTTCCTGGTTCCTAAAGCCACTTGAATGACATGCTTATTTTGTGAGGGTCACAGACTGGAAATCACTAGGCCCAGAATTTGATCCTTGGTCTAGTTACTTTTGTTTTTATAAAGCACATTTTCCCCTCCAGGCCACTTCTGGCCACTTCCGTTAATAACATCTTATTTTTAACCGGTTATGGTTTATACAAAATACGAACCACATCTTGAGTTCAGTGCTGGCTTTTTGTGGTAGCATCCAGTGGAGACAAGGACTCGTGATTCCCTGTGCGGTCAGCATAACCGCTGAATGCTTTCCACTTCAGGTGACTACTTACTGTTCCACAGTTATCAATGTGACTTTTGAAATTCTTCTTTAGGTTCATTTTTTAACTCTATTTTCCCAACTAAGAATGACACTTCATTGGTACCATTGTAAGAAGGGGCCATTACTCATTCTTCCCTCCTGGTGTCTCCTTGTGCCAGGCAGGATGCTCACTGTCCTGAATGAATAAGACTGACATGGTCTTTGCTCTCATTTATTGAACATGAAGGACAAGTTGTAGGCAAAGAGAAGGATACACGTTTTAACCCTGTGTACTTGGAAGCCCTGGTGGTGTAGTGGCTAAAGCGCCTAGCTGCTAACCGAGAGGTTTGTGGTTTGAACCCACCAGCCGCTGTGGGAAAAAGATGTGGCAGTCTGCTTCTGTAGAGATTACAGCCTTGGAAACCCTATGGAGCAGTTCTACTCTGTCCTCTAGGGTCGCTATGAGTCGGAATCAACTCAATGGCAATGAGTTTGGTTTCTTTGGTACTGGGAAGCATTATTGCATACTGGTATTCTATTTTCTAGACCCCCATCTTCAAAGCCCATATTTTGTTGAATGTGCTAGGTGGGTGTGCATGTTGAATGTTTCCTTCTCAGTCCCTCTGGACATGTTTTTTCACTGACTGCTTCTTACTTTTCTATCTCTGCCTTTTTACAGGTCCCCAGTTGGGCCACCTTTAATTCCACTCCCCATTCCCATGGCCCGCAGGATGAACCCAGTATGTCTGTTCAGCCTTCCCTTTGCAGCTAGGCTGGAGGTAGAAGAGTGTAGGTTCCAAGCTTTGGAATCAGGCCATCCTGGGTTCCCAACCCATGTCATTTATGGGCTCTGTCACCTGTTGCAAATTATTTTACGCTTTCTCGGTGCCCTCATTTATAAAGTAGGAATCACAGAACCCGCTTCATGGAGCTTTGGGGAGGGTTAAATGAAATAATGTTTTAAAGTGCTTACTATGGTGCCTGCAGCATAGTAAGTGCTCAAAAAATGTCAGCTTCTATTATTATTATTATTATTAGCTCCTTAATCTGGCCCAACAGAGCCCTCAGTGACCTGGTTTCCATCTGACTCTGCAGCTTGACGTCACACCAAGGCCCACACTTTCCCCTCTTGTTGGTAACATCTCCAGTCCATTCCCATCACCACCCACCTACATGCTGTGAGTGGCTTAGTCAGCTGTACCTTTGCTGAAACTGCTACCTCTGTCTGGAACCCTTGCCACCTGGTAACGTTCCTTCATCTTTTAAGACTTCAGTGCCATCTTCTTAAGGAAACCTGCTTGGGATGCCCCAGATTGAGCTATGCGTCCCCTTCTGGGTACAGGCCTCTCGTAGTTCTTAACAATAGGAAGCTGACATGTCTTTATGTGACTTCCTTGCCCATTAGACCTTTAGGCCTGCCCACCTCATCAATCAAAGGCGAAGCGTGTGTTTTGTTCATTTATCTCCTGGGTCTCATGTCGTGCCTAGCACATCATTTAAAAACCCATACTCTTACCTTTGAGTCAATTCTGACTCATAGCGACCCCATAGCACAGAGTAGAACTGCCCCATAGGGTTTCTAAGGAATGGCTGGTGGATTGGAGCTGCTGAACTTTTGGTTAGCAGCCAAACTCTTAACCACTGTTCCACCAGCACCCGGGAAATGCTCAACTGCGCCTCCACTTTAACCTACTGGGGCTAGTGCAACCAAGGTCTAGCGTTTTCATGACCAAGAAGTCACTGTTTCATGGGAGTTTGATTTCAATGATAAAATCTTTACTTTCTGAATGGGCCTAGGCCCTCTTCTAAATAGGCAATTGCACTGTTTTGTAGTGTGGAATTTATTCTTTTATTCTGATGAGATATGGAGAAAGATCTTTGAACTTCTGACAAATGAGATGGTGAACTCCTAGAAGTTTTTATCCCACCTCTTTAGCTGTAAATGTTGAATTATTGCAGGACATTTGAAGCCACTGGGTAACTTTTAAAAAGTTTCACCAAAGAAATTATCCAGGAAATGCAGATTGTTTTTTCCTCCAGAAGGTTGTTGAAAAGAAACTTCCCTTAAAAAATGAAGAGCTAACATCTAAATTTAGTTTCTACTTTTCTTTTTTTTTTAATCAGAGTTTTGTTTTTTGTCTGTAGGCAGTGAAGCAGAGTTGATCAAAGGGACGTGTGGTCTCTTGAAGAGCAGCATGGATCTTTTTTAGGTCTGATGTAAGCCACTGAAATGGTTGCGAATAGGGTGCAGAGGAAACATATTTCCTGGCCACAGCATGGTGTTAGTTAGCCAATTTTCACATAAAAGCCTACCCATATCACCTTGCTAGCTTTTGCCCGTCAGGTCCTGACGTGCGGCTTCTGCGAATTTCACCTATGTTTTTCAGTAGAAACGTGTCAGCAGATATGCCTTTAACAGCAGGAATGCTCACCACTTACTGCGTTCCCTCCTCTCCGTGTAACGTTTCGCTCCCCAGGTACTTGTTTCTTCAACTGGGGCAAGATAATGATTATTATAGTTCTTTGCCAGGCATGTCGGAAGGGTTTGGACTGCTGAGCAGGCAAATTGGCTTAACTCAGGGAAAAGTAGGGTAGAGGAAGAGGGAGAACTAGCATTTATTGAGACTCTGAGCCAGCCACTGGACATTACTTATCTAATTCAATCTTCAAAAGAAACCCCGCAAGATAAGTTGTTTTCTCTTTATTTTATAAATGGAGAAAAGGAGGTCTGCTCAAGGTCACTTGGGGCTCGCCTCTGTGAGTGTGTGCTTATGTTCTAAGCTCTTCTACGGCCAGTCTTTCCAGGCTGTTTTTCGTGGAGTAATAAATGTTTGTACATGTGTGTGGGGAAGGAAGTTGGTAAGAGAGGTATGGGTGTAATAGTCAAGAAAGGAGGAACTTAGTATCTAACATCCTCAATTCAGTGCACATGACTTCATTGATTTACTTCGTTTGTGTGATCTGCCTCCTTCCTGATTGTTTTTGCACTACAGAAAATCAAGATAAGGTAGGGTTTTTTGTTTTTTTGGTTTTTTTTGCACAAGGGAACTCTACTGTTCCTAGTCTGGTAATATCATTTTGGTGGTGGAACCTTGCAGGTGACCCATGATTTGACCATTGAGATCAGCTGGACATGCGCCATTTTCAAAGATGTGTATTGCTGACCCCAAATTCCACTCAACTAGGAGCATAATCTGTGGACAGGCCTCAAACAACTGCTGGGAGCGCAGGCAAAACAGAACTTATTTAACATCTCGAAGGACAAGGGGACAACTTGACTTGTGAGGTCCAACTAATTTGAAAACTTGTAGGTGCTAAAGATTCCCTCCTCACGCGTTCCATCAGTATTGCTTCTGCCTTTTACTTATTGTGGTCAGCCTCTTAGATCTTGGCATTCAACATGGAACAACTGTCTCCTTGGGTGTAGTCAGCTTATGGTCTTCTGCTTGTAGATCTTTAGGCTCTTGAAGGTTCAGTGGCATCTATGTTCTGTTTACAGGGTTGGAGCTATAGATCATCATAATGGATTTAGCTTCAGGGCAAGATATCACTAGTAAGATTCAGATATAGGAAAGGCTGTCTGCTCTCAAGACATGCAGCTCTTTGCTTTATTATTATTATTATTATTATTATTATTTCTGATGGGATATTTTTCCCCCCAGTATTTTTTCAATTCTACAGCTAAAATATAGGACTACGTGGGCAGGGGCTTCTGCCCTTGGCTTTAGAGGGTAATGCTCTTATTCTTCTCTGGTCAAGCCCTTGCCCGTTGGGTGAGGAGACTCCTGGATCTCTGAGTCCATACATCTCTCCCTTTTTTATACCATATTTTGGGTTCCTGGGAACCTAAAATTCCCTGCCCAGGTGGTCCTGAACCAGCTTCTGTGGACTACACAATTCCATAGGCTTATCTTCCTGAGAGCCTTTGTTGTCACTGGTGTGTGCACCCTCTGCTTGACAGGTAGCCAAGGGACAGCTGTGTGTGTGTGTTAGAGGTAGAATTTGGGTGTCCATACACTTCCTACAATGCCCACCTTGATGCAGTATCCAGGGAGTGGAAAGAAGAAGGCAGATTTTTGGCTGGAACCCAGAGATAGTGTCTCTCCATACCATTCAATTCTAGGGAGGGACTTTGAATAGTCCAGGAATTCTCAAGTTGTACCTGGTCTTCTAAGACATTATGAAAGTATATTTGTCAGATAAGAGAATAGGACATATTTAGCAGTTAGCTTGTTTTGTAGCTTGAAATATTTTGCCTTATGGTAGGTGGGCTTCCATTTGTACTCTTGCCCTGGCCCTGCCTGTGGTAGGGGTCCGTCTGGCATCAGCAACATTCCTTTGCAGAAATGTTGGGTAGAAATTAAATTTTTGCCAGTTGTGTTATATGTTCTCTGGAGTAGAGAGCATTGTTTATTAATGAAAAAGTATTTTATAAAACTAAGAGTTTGTAATCATACTGTTGTATTTCCTATGGGAAATTCAGATTTTCATTGTTTGTATTTTCTATTCATTTGGCTTGTCCTAAATTAATTTTTTTTTTTTTCCCTTAATGCCCTAGTTGCATTTCCTCAGTGTATTGGGAACACTAGGGCAAGGTAAAGCTTATCTGGATGTTGTTTTCTACTCGTATAAATATTTTACTGGAGTGATCCACAGCCTTCTCAAGCCTCTTCGGGAAAGCAAGAAAATTAAGAGAGTTTAAGGCAGTAAAAAGCCCTCCTGATGCTAAAAAGGTATAGAATTGTCAAAACTAGGCATTTTAGAGAACCAGCGATTGGGCAGAAAAAGCATGAATGCCTTTGAAGGAAAATGTGGGGTCAAGTATGTATTTTCAGCAGATGCTAGAGCAGCTCTTTACCGGTTCAAGTTGTAAACCATTACAGAGATTCGTGGACTGTAGGCGGTAACTCACTCTGCTGCTTTGGGAATGACTCTCTGCCATCCTGAAACTCTGCACAACTTTTTTCCACAGGCAAAGGGAATCTGCCATCTGCCCTGTATGAGTGGTATTCCCATCTTAGAAACCTTTACCCCAGAGACCACATATGAACAAAACCAAAACCAAACCCACTGCCGGCAA
This sequence comes from Dugong dugon, assembly GCA_030035585.1. NCBI lineage: Eukaryota > Metazoa > Chordata > Mammalia > Sirenia > Dugongidae > Dugong > Dugong dugon. The sequence goes on along the minus strand of CM057480.1, from coordinate 8,916,200 downwards.
GTCAATTCTGACTCATAGCAACCCTATAGGACAGAGTAGGACTGCCCCATAGGGTTTTCAAGGCTGTAAATATTTATGGAAGCAGACTGCCACATCTTTCTCCCATAGAGCGGCTGGTGGGTTCAAACCACAGACCTTTTGGATAGCAGCCAAGCGCTTAACCACTGCACCACCAGGGCTCCCTACATATGGATGGATTTCCCAATAATGAGATCTTATAACCTGTCTGGATCAGGCTGAGCACTTTGTGTGTACTATTTAAGCCTTAAAACAACTCTCTGAGGCAGGTTTTATAATGCTCATTTTTCCGTTTTACAGGCAGAACACCAAGTCCTCCTGAGATTAAGAAACTTACTTAAAGCCACTCAGTTAACCAATGATTATGTTGGGATCTGAGCGAGGATGGTCTGTCTTAGGGGCCTGGAGCCCTAACTGTTATACTGTACTGAAACTATGCTGCCTCAGTTGACAAAAACCGCTTCTCTATTTCATCATTGGTGGTGGGAGAGTCTTGGCGTTAAGAGAAATGATGATGATACCCAACATTTTTCCTTGTGCTTTAGCGTTTTTCGTATATTGACTCATTTAACTTCCATAGCTAAAAAAAAGTTTCAGCAATATACCAGGTAATCAGACACCACGCTTGTCTTGTGACCTCAATGGGAAAATTAAGGATGTACATCAAGTGATATAGTATTGGCTGAATCATGGAACAGTTACACCATCAAGGAGTCTAAGTATTCTAGTTAAAATAGGCACTTTATTTATTTAGAAGAAGTGGGGAAGTTCCAGGATGCATCAGATATGTAGGGGAAAGGTGATGGAATGCCAAGGAAGATTTACCTTGAAACCTGTGGCACTTAAAGACCTCTCCCTGGTGTAAACCCTTCCTGGGCCCTGACAGAAGTCCCACCAATGTGGTGAACCAGTGTCAGCGCGTCAAAAAATATTTAAGAAAATCTGAAATGCCCAGAACCTCACGAGTCACATACTAAAGAAACTTTATAGAGACTTCCCAAATTTGGAGGCCATCTAAAAAATTTGTGTGGCCTTACCTCTAATGCATTATGACATTGAAAGAAAGTTTCCCAAATTATTTAGTAATCATTATAAATTCTGATCAAGTAAAGGTGCAATGGGAAGACGGAATATTTTTCTATTTTCTTCTGTAGAGAATATTGTAAAATGTTATTGGAAAAGGTGATTAAAAATTACGTGGTCAAAAATGTAGGGAAAATATTTCAGAGGTATGTCAGTCAGATAATTGATAAGAATATTTGTTTTCTTTTAAATTGTATATCTGTGGTATTTGCAGCTTGTTAAAATTTGTTATTTGTTGTGATACCATTTTTAATCCTAAATATTTTTCATTCCTAAATTTCTATTCTTAATTTGATATCCTTCGTCTTAAACAGTGCCCCTGAAATGTGTAAGCTTCAGCTTCTACAAGAACTGAGTCTACACATAATGGTAGGATTTACTTGTTGGCTTAGGAAATAAATAAGCTAGATAAAGTGTCCCCCCAATCACAAACAGAAACTAAAATCTGTGTCATGTCATCAAACCAGTTTTTTTTTTTTTAAGTTTAGCCAAACCCTTCATCATTTTCCTAGTTTAAGGACCACACGCCAAGGAGAAAAGAAGTGGTAAATACATAATTATCTCAGAACCTTGATCTTGAATGAAAGGTAACCCAGACATGACCCTTAGGTTGAGATTGAGAAAGCCTCTGCCTTAGAGACAGCTGGGAAAGACTAAAGCATGTTGTACTGGGAATCGAGGTATCTGAGTGGCCTGGCTATGGCTCTTGGTCCTGCTGGGTCTCCTTTTCCTTCCACGCACAGTGACAAGAATTAGACAAGATCAGTTTTTCAGTTCTGATCAATTTTATTCCTATGTTAGTTGAGAAATCATGGAAATTGACTTAGAAACATTTACAGACTAGAAAATTTGTCAGAACTGAGATATCACAAACCCAGTGGTGTTCATTAGAGATGCCCATCATTACAATAAAGAAGAAGAAACCATAGTTATTTTGAAAATTTCCTACTGCAGGTGTCTGAGCATACATCCTGACTAAATGGCATGTTCACTTCAGCCAGGAGTCACTCCCTCATGGAGAAGAAGCTTACTTGGTTTGGGTGGCGATGTCTTTTCTCTTTGGTCAATTATGGTGTTTTCATTACCCCTTACCGCTGAAGCGGTAAAGATGTCTGCGAGGCTTTTTTCTAAGGTAGAAAATTATAAAGTGTTGCCACATTTGCATTGCTGTGTCCAGGAGAAGAAATAAAACCCTAAAGAAGCTTCTGGGTTTTGGGGGGGAAAAGAAGAAAAACGTGTCTAGATATAATTCGTGTTCTATTGCCTTCCGAAGATTTCTTCACCACTTTTCTTAAAATAGTCTCAGAAAAGACAGAATTTGCTACAGATTGGCAGTTTTGAGCCTGCTGCTGTTTTAGGCAGGGGAGTAGCTGCTCAGTCCCATAATTGCATTTCTGAACAGTCTGCAGACACTAGCTAGCACAGAGTAAGAATCTTTTAACCACTGCTTTGAGTGACTGTCTAGTTACTGCATATCACGCTTATGTTTTGTTCTTTAAAACCCATTGTATTGAGTGGAAAAAAGACTATATGATATCATTTGTCCTACAGGTAGATGGAAAGAAAGAAAAAGTAACTTGTATTTCATTCATTATTCTGGAATCCCTAAAGATACATTGTTATGAATAATATCTAACAATCTCAATCCACCCTGGCACTCTTTCTTTTATTCTTATAATTTCTGTGATCCAAACCTAAAACCCAAACCATTGCCATCGAGTTGATTCCGACTCATAGCCACCCTGTAAGACAAAGTAGAACTGCCCCATAGGGTTTCCAAGGAACGGTTGGTGGATTTGAACTGCCAACCTCTTTGTTAGCAGCCGTAACTCTTAACCACCGCGCCACCAGGGCTCCAATTTTTATGGTAATTAATCTTATAATGTTTATTACCTCTTTTATTGCCTATTTATCTATTCTAATGAGCAAGGGGCTATCTCTTCCTTTGTTGCTATCTCCTGTTCTTTATGGCTTCCAGCTTGCTCCCAGCTGTTCTTAGTCCTCCAATTGAGCCCAAGCATTCCGACTCTGAAAACAATGGTTTTCTATCATCCCCTGATAACTGTCATTCCCAAAACATCATCCTGATAACAGCCACAAAGGATGATCTAACACCTCGCTCTTCAGAGGCTGGTCCCCGGATGGGCAGCAATAGTATGAAATGTAGAATCTCAATATCTACGACATCAGAATCTGCATTTTAACAAGATCCCCAGGCGTGTACTTACTGAAGTTTGAGAAGCACAAGTCTAACAGTGTTAAAGCATTTTCTCCAGCAGAGTCAAGTGATCTGCAGTGATTTGGGTGGATGAAGTCAGATCTGTTTCTGTCAATGAGGAAGAGGAAGACTGAAGGAATAGTTAGTTGCTCCTAGTTTTATGAGAGTCTTTTGACTCTTTCTAAGCTATAAGGCCTGCTTTAACTGTATGTAATTAACCCCAAGGCATCAGGTCAGTTAAATGAGTCACCATTTCTAACTAGTCTGCTACCCCAAAGCATCCTTTATGGCTCTTCTTCTGGTGACTGTTCCTTAACTGTGAACTGTAGAAGCCAAGGATCCGTTTCTTTCCTGAACTAACAACAGTCATCATGTTTACCTCATTAGACACTTAGCCACAGACCACCTTGACACATGTAGGCCTTCATTAATCCTGGGACTGTCATGCCCTGGTGTTTCTCAGAGTATGTAGCGCTCTATCCAAAGTATGTACTCGATACATGAATGAATTCATGACATAGGATTTCAGGAAGAGATTTTGTTCTTCAGCGTTTTTTAAAATTCACCTCTTCTGTCTTGAGAAACTTATTTGGTTGATACTCACTGAGGATTCACTGAATGTTTCTTGAATCTCTCCACATTTAATTTAAACTGTTCTCTGAGTGCCGCTAGGAGGTTTTTCATGGAGTGGCTTCTGGATATTACTCACTAAGAGGCAATTTTTTGCACCTCAGTTATTTTTTTGTTGAGGCTTTGTATTTATTTTATTATTATTATTGTGGTGGTGGAAATATACACGCCCAAACATTGACCAGTACAATAGCCTTCCCATTCAGTGGCATGCATCTCAGTTACTTTTGTCTTCTAGAATTATGGGTCCCTGTGGTTCAGCACGGAAACCCTGGTGGTGCAGTGGTTAAGAGCTAAGGCTGCTAACCAAAAGGTTGGTGGTTTGAATCCACCAGGTGCTTCTTGGAAACTCGATGGGGCAGTTCTACTCTGTCCTATAGGGTCACTGTGAATTGGAATTGGCTCGACGGCAGCAGGTTTGATTTTGGGTTTGGTGGTTCAAAGCTCGGCTGGTTGTGGCAGCCTGCTTCCATAAGGTTTACAGCCTTGGAAACCCCGTGGGGCAGTTCTACTCTGTCCCGTAAGGTCGCTATTAGTCAGAATTGACTTGAGGCAGTGGGTTTAATGGGTCTGTTATTAACGCCCTTAGTTAACATGGTGACTACAATAACCACTTCTCACAACTACTTTCTGATTGTTCCAAATAATTTTATTTTCTGATTTTGTTCTTCTGCTTTTGATGCCTGAACTTCACTTGGCCAAAAAAAAAAAAAAAAAAAAAGCATGAGAGAGAGAGCTGAAAGAAAAAAAAGAAAAACTTTCCATTGCAGCTTCTAGCTTATGCTACTTCCTGTTGCACCAAATCTCACTTTATTCATCCGAATGATTTTCAAATCTTAACATCGAGAATCTGTTAACCAGACATTTATTTATAACGGGAACCTAGTTACATGAAATGCATAACCATTTGGTTTCATTTTTGCTCTTGTCTTTGCTACCACAGTGCAAGTTTGACCTCTTATTTTCTGACATCCGTAAGACTCTCCAAATTGGTTTCTGCCTGTGGACTCCCCTTGTCCCTGATCTGTTCGTATACATACGGTCTACCTACACCAGACATCATTTTGCATAGGTGACTGGGCTCCCTGCAAAGGCCTCTGGGATTCCTGGTGATTACAGGGTCCTTGCTTCCTGCCTGAGGTCAGGAGGTGCCACACGGCTTCTAAGACGACCTTGCACACAGATGGAACACCAGACCTGCTTGATGAATCCAAGTGCGGATGAGGTCAAGCCTCTGTACCATTCCTACGTCACCCTTGTGCAGGCCTCATGAGCTGGCTGCACTCAAACCAGCTTCCTCACACAGCCTTTATGTTTTCAAATTGCCTGACTTGCGACAATTCCCCTCCCCTCAATTTGCCCATTCGCTACCCGTGCCCTAAAACACCTTTGAATGCCACTTTTTCTGTTGTGTCTTCCTTTACTATCCTGGTCAAACTCACCCTTTTCTTCCGCACAGCTTCTTCAACAGGCTTTGCTTTCACACTCATATAGCCTTGTTCCTAAAGCCATCTGAGGTGAAATGTGTGTGTTTTAACTCCCTTAAAACAGTTAACTGGAGTCGATTCTGACTCATAGCGACTCCATGTGTCAGAGTAGAACCGTGCTCCATAAAGTTTTCAGTGGCTGATTTTCTGGAAGTAGATTGCCAGGCCTCTAGGTGGACTCTATCCTCCAAACTTTCTTTTAGCATGTGAGTATGTTAACAGTTGGTACCACCCAAGGACTCCCTTACGAGAATGAAAATTCTTTGAGGGAGAAACGTCTGTCTGATTCTTCCCCAGGGTTTAGCACATATTCTCTCTGCAAGATTGTTGCTGTTTGCGCCCAGCGCAACTAGATGGTACCCAGCTACCACCACCAACTGTGCTGATAGGGATCACAATAGAGGGTCCTGGACAGAGCTGGAGAAAAATGTACAACAAAATTCAAACTCACAAAAAAAGACCAGACTTACTGGTCTGACAGAGACCTGAGAAACCCCAAGAGTACAGCCCCCGGATTCTCTTAACTCAGTACTGAAGTCACTCCTGAGGTTCACCCTTCAGCCAATGATCAGACAGGCCCATAAAACAAACAATAATACACGCAGCTTAACCATGTATGTGAGACTAAGTGGGCACACCAGCCCAGGGGCAAGGATGAGAAGGCAGGAGGGGACAGGAGAGCTGGACGGATGGAAATAGGGAACCCAAGGTCGAGAAGGGGAGAGTGTTGACACTTGGCAACCAATGTCACAAAGCAATATGTGCATTAATTGTTTAATGAGAAACTGATTTGCTCTGTAAACCTTTATCTAAAGCACAATTAAAAAAAAAAAAAAGATTGTTGCTGTTTGCAATTCATTGCATTTAAAGGCCGGGGAAATTGCTTGGACATCCAAAACAGGGGTGGCAACTTTCTTTTTTTTTTTTTTTTGCTAGACTGCGTACTTCTTACCGCCCAGTTTTGCGTGTCGATGGCTTTGTTTTTGGTAACTAGCTGCACTGTTGTTTGAGAGAACCGTGGGCTCTGGGAAACCTTGACTGATCTGCTGTGTGCAAGTTTCTCTCTACAGTGGAGGTCTGCTCTGTCTGCAGGCTTCATTTCTCTGAATCTGAGGGCGCCGCCGTCTGTGGGAGTTAAGGGTTGTTGTTTTTCCGCCATTACAGACAGTCTTTGATTCATTTATCCTCTCGCATGCTCCTCTTTTGTAGAGGGCCCCAGCGCATTATGACTTTGGAGGCCAGAAAAATTCACGAAGTCATTTATACTCAGGATGGTTTTTTGACATTCCCTGCCTTTCATTTTTATGACTCCTATGTTATCTCCTGCCATTGGGATGGTTGGAGCAGGGCAGGCTGACAGGGTCTTGGTGCAACGGAAAGTTCCTGAAGGCAGTCTGCTCCCTGCATCCCCTATGAGAGGTGACCCTGGGTTGCATTCTTCGGAGAACTCTGTTAAAATGGCACACACGAAGGAGACTGGAATATGGGATGGGAGCCTCACAGAATGGATCGCCAAGGAGGGTCTTCAGCCCTCTCCTCCACTCTGGTCTCCGTCAGCTTCCTGCAGAGCCACCCTGTATAAACACACAGTCACCACGCCGGCAGTAACTTCCTTCCTATACGTGCTCAGCTTCCAGACAAGTCTCCATCTTCCCTTCTGACCAGGTCGACACTCATGAAACCCCTCGATGGAAATGCTGGCGCTGTCGCTGACTTCATAGCATGATGTAGACATGGATGAGGAATGCCCCACCTGCCTACCTATGGGGAAAAGGGAGATGAAATAAAAAAAATTATGTCTTAATATTATGTAGCACTTCTTAGAAGTGGTTGAAATAGAATACTCTCAATTGAGTGATTGGGTGTGCTGTTGGTTGTCTTTCAAAACTACTAAAAACAGTTATCTTTTAAGATTTGTATAATGATGTTGACAGGGATATTGGTGATAATTGTATAATCACTGACACTTAGTCAACCCTTTACAAAGCATTTTCACAAACTCACAGTGTTGCGTGCTACCGGTTTTATTCATGAGGTACCTGTGGTGTCTTCAGGACATGCAGAGAATACAGTTTCTTAACAGTCCAATGTTAACGTCTTGAATAACTGTTGGAGCTACAATTAATTTTAGCCTTTCCTACTCCATAGTATTGCTACTTCTCAAAGTATAGCTTCTTTCATCTAAAAGCAATTTGACTAAATATTAGAAATCTGTTTTATGAATGTTCTGCTAGTCCAGACAATTTTGTTCTTCTCGATATCTTTATTCAAAGATATGTTTTGAAGAAGTTCTGGGAAAAGAAGCCAAAGATAATACTTGACCTCAGATGCAATGTACTCTTTTGATTGTGATTAGTGTTTTCACTCAATTTATGTTCAATGGAGTCTCTGGAGTGAGCTCCTGAAAATCTTGGGAGAGTCTGATTGACTGACTGTCGTTTCTCTGAAGTGTTCTTCCCGTGTTACATGAGATGGCCACACAGGCTCCCTTGGTTCTCTGTGCTCTCTCAATTCAAGTTTCTTGACATTTGAAAGAAATGGAGGCGTTAGGGTGGGTAATTGATGATGGCATTTGGTTGCAAGGAGCTGCTTAAACCTCACTTCACTTGTGGGCTTGTGTGCACGTTACAAGTGGTGACCAGGGCCACAGTAGAAAATCCTGCTTTTAGTGTACATTTCAAACACTCTTTGGCACATAACCCGCCCCCCACCAAAAAAACAAAAAACAAAAAACCCAAACCTGTTGCTGTTGAGTCACTTCCAACTCATGGCAACTGTGTCACAGAATAGAACTGCTCCATAGGGTTTTCTTGGCTGTAATCTTTATGGAAGCAGATCGTAAGGCCTTTCTCCTGCATTGCTGCTGGGTAGGTTTGAACTGCCAGCCTTTAGGTTCATAAACCAAACCTATTGCCATCGAGTCAATTCCAACTCATGGTGGCCCTATAGGACAGGGCGGAACTGCCCCATAGGGTTTCCAGCGAGTGGCTGGTGGATTCAAACTGCCGACCTCTACCTTGGTACATTCCTGCTTGGAATATATAAAGTGATTTTTGTAGTTAAAATAGCTGTTACTTTATTTCATTGTTAACTGAATATTAAAAGCAAAAAAAAAAAAAAAAAAAGTCTTGAAGATAGTCCTTTGCTACTTGTCCAGGGAGACAAAAAATGAATGCAAGCAAAACAGAAACGGGTAGTGATTTGAATCATCTTACTATTGTTGAAACTTATGGCGAAAGCACACTAGTGGGGAAAAAATAATTGTCTGGTAACTTTGAAGAAAATGCATTGACCATGCCAGTAATCATTTGAATAATTAACTTAGATTTGTAGAGTGCTTTGTTATTTGCAACACAGCTTCAGTTGTATTTCGAGCAACCCTCTGAGATGGGTATAATTATCCCGTTTTACAGACGTGGAAATGGAGGCCCAGAAAGATGAAACCTTCTACCCAAGCTGTAATAGGACTACTCATCCACTGAAACCTTGTAACGTATCATGAATTTATCCTTTAATCATTTTACCATTTAATCATTGTACCTCCTTGCTGCTTAATGTCCTAGTAAATCTAAGATAAAAACCATGGCCCCATGAGATTTTCACATTTTTGTAGACAAAGTGTGGAAGAGGCAGTGGAAGGGTTGATATCGGGAGCCTTGTTCTGCTTTGAAAAGCTCCCATTAGAAGCCTTATTCAGGACTGGAGAATTTCCTTATTCAAGACACACTTCTTAGAAGGTTTTGTCCACCAGTCTTGCACAGAGTTCAAACTGCGATGAGTCACTTTTCTTTTTTCCCAGTTCTTGTGGGGACAGCTTCTCTTTTTAAACGCCATGTGGTCTGCCTTCTGAGATTATGTCACAATTGTCAGTAGACAAATGTTGCCGTTTATAAGCGGTTACTCCAGTTGCTATAGTGCTGTGGTTCTGCTCTTCACCAGAGCCTCACGGTGCTTGAGCTCTTCAGGGATACGGGCATCTTTGCGTAGAAGGGCGCTTCTTTGCCGCGGGAAGGGCACTTACAGAAACAAACAGAAAGAGTCTAGTCTGGCAACTCGGAAGAAAATGTATTGACCACGCCCAATTACAGCAACCGTTTTAATAATTACTCAGATTTGTAGAGTGTTTGTTATTTCCAAAACAGCTTCAGTTACATGCCATACTTAGTACTTCGAACGACCCTCTGAGATGGGTGTAATTATCCCATCTCAAAGAATGACCTCTATTAGGAGCAGCAGATACTGCAGACAGTTTTCGCCAGCACACAAAGCTACTTTATTATATATACTTCTGCTTTCCTGCAGCTTGCTCTGTACAAGTGCTATTAACTCAACAGCATATAAGGGGAAGTTGAGTCACAATGTAGTTTTACTTAATTTTGGTTAAGGAAAACACATTAAGTGGGCTCCCACACTGTAATGTGGCCTTTGTTCTCTTCTTCCCACCAGTATTTGTTGGGATAATTTTTCCAGTATGGGCTCGGAAATGAGAATCATTCTGAGCCATTCTCCTCAATGGAGATTTTTCCAGCAAAGATGGGCTTCATTATATCTAAGATAGGCAAGTGTATAGAGACCAAAGTTTATTAGTGCTTATCAGGGCGGAAGGGAGGGAAGGGAAAGGGGGAACTCACTCTTAAGAGGGCACTGAGCTTCTGTTAAAGGTTATGGGAAAATCTGAAAACAGATAATACTAGTGGTTGAACAACATGATAGATACCCACTGCCACGGAATTGTACATGTGAAGATGTTGAAAAAGCCAACAATGTTTTTACATAGATATTTACTGCAGTATAAACAATAACAATAATTGGGTTCATGAATTTATATTATAATTTGAGAGATTTTATTCAAAGGATAATAGATTTTAATTCTATCATTGTATGTACTTCATCTTTAAAAGGGATTTTATAGTCAATCTTCTGAAATAATATCTTTTCTATAATCCTTTAAAATGTTTGTAGTTTTTACATACTATTTCCTAAGGCAAATGTAATTATACTAAGAAAAGGCTCAAATTTCAAACTTCAGAAATGGTTCTTCTTCAGACCTGGTACATAGATAGTGCTCAATATATATTTGTTTAGGGCTTAGGGGAGAAGGAAAAATATCAGAGAGACTAGGAAGAGAAATGTAAACTGCAGGAGTATATTGAATTAAAGGTTGCTTCGTTTATGTTGTTTCTATTTAGCTTTGTGATTTTTCTGAAGGAAAATCTTACCCGCAGCTGCTAACTCCTATCTGAGTAACTATTTACCGTATTAACTCTTTTTCTAGGTTATCTAAAGGGAGATAGGCTTTCTCACGTTGGTCTCCCTGAACTCACCATTCATGTTGCTGTGTGGGGTCAAGGCACTTTAGAGATTCAGCTTTCTCAGGGAAATTACTCCTCAGATCTTTCAAACAGATCTTCCTTTAAGCTTGTTGTCTCCTTGGTGATTGGCAAAGGACTTCCACCCTTTAAAAATATTTGAATTTATAAAATCTGTACTTAAAAATTAATCTAAATATCATCTTCAAAGAAGACTTCATACAATGGCAACTAAGTGTCTTGGAGACAATTATGTTTGTGAACCACCCTGCCTCACTCTAAAACTAGAGTTTGAGTCACATAAGAAAAAATTTTACTCTACCTGTATACATTTATAATAAGGCTTTGTTATAATATATTCTATAGTTTTCCTAGCAGTCAGCCCAAAGTTGAGAAGGTTTGTTTGTAGGCCTGGCCACTTCTGTCCAGTCCTGCCATGCCCCCATCTGTAACCCTTATATTTGTTCTTGCTGAGTTCACCACTTTGTATAGAATATGTCCTTTCCTGAACTATATTTATTTTCTCAAACCTGGCGGCACACTGAAATCATCATGGGAGCTTTTAAAACAATACCCACGCCTGACCCAAACCCCCAGAAGTTCTGATTCATTTGCCCTGGGGTGAAGGTCTGGTGCCAACATTCTTTTAAAACCTCTCCAGATGATCGTAATGTGGAAACCAGGTTGAGAAATACTGATCTGACCTAACCCAACTAGGTTACAAATGAGGAAACCGCAGCCCAGAAAGGTCAGGGGAATTATTTGATGTCCTGCAGCAAAGAAGTACCAGTTACTAGATTCAAAAGCTCCCATCTATGGACTTTAAATCCATTGTAACAAATATAAGCAAGGTGCTGTTGTTGTTTTTAGGTGCCATTGAGTCACTTCCGACTCATAGCGACCCTGTGTACAACAGAACAGAATACTGTCTGGTCCTGTGCCATCCTCATAATCGTTGTTACGCTTGAGCCCATTGTTGCAGCCACTGTGTCGATCCATCTTGTTGAGTGTCTTTCTCTTTTTCCCTGACCCTCCACTTTACCAAGCATGATTCCTTCTCCAGGGACTGGTCTCTTCTGATAACATCCCAAAGTACGTGAGAAAAAGCCTCGCCATCCTTGCTTCTAAGGAGCATTCTGGCTGTACTTCTTCCAAGACAGATTCGTTTGTTCTTCTGGCAGTCCATGGTATATTCAGTATTCTTCGCCCACACCATAATTCAAAGGCATCAATTCTTCTTCAGTCTTCTGTATTCATTGTCCAACTTTTGCATGCATATGAGGCAATTGAAAACACCATGGCTTGGGACAGGCATACCTTAGTCCTTAAAACAAGGTTTTGGAGTATAGTTATGAGAGAATCAAAATCGTTTTACTTCTGGAAACTCACCTGCAGAGTCAGAGTAAATACAAGTTCATCGAAGAGGCTATCTTGCAATAAAGGTGGTTTAAATTCAAGACCAAAAGAGGCAGAGCACTGTGAGTTGGAGGTAGGTGGTAAGGAAGACTTTCCAAAGGAGGAAGAGAAAAAAAACCTGGATCAGAAAGTCTGGGTAAGATTCTACAGAGGCACCGTTGTCAACTTTTTAGCCCCAGGCTAATACTTCTCACTTGCCTCAGGAAAACAGGGGAGATTGGGAAGGTGTCTGCCAAGGAAGTGTATCCACTGACCATGTAGAGGCAGTTCTCCAGCTCAGCTGAGCCATGACCGAACTGGGCAGTCAGCAGGGGAGCTGCCTTGGACCACGCCTCATGCATTGTCGTGCACCCTGGTGTCATTATCACATAAAGTTCTGTTGGACGATGCTAATCTAAAGAAAACCAAAAAAGACTCTGGTTACTCAACTTCCATGGAGATCTGAAAAAGAAGGCTACGAGGGAGCTCGCAAAAGAAGTACAGCAGAGCTGGATCAGAAATCCCACTGGGAAGGGGCTTGCCTACTGGCCTGGCTACCATTTATAATCGAGTTCCATCCCAACTTCTTTAAGAAGGTGTCTTGTATTAAATGATTGGTTGTCTGTGGTATCACTGCAGAGGTAGGGACATAAGACAGTTAAGGACAAGGGCTAGAGTTCCCTAGTAAACCGTTAAGCCATGAGTGGCAGCAGCAGACTGTCCCAGAAGTGAGAGAAATGGACTGAACTAGGTTTGCAACACGCTGAAACCCGTGAGGGCTAAAGTCAGCTGGCACAGACTCTCAAAATGCAAATCCCTGTGCCTAAGATAAAAGAATGTTTAAAAAAAAAAAAAAACAAGAAGTAAGGCTCATCTGAGTCCTAAAGTATAAAGTCATTCTCATTAAGCCCCACTTCGATGACTGAAACACAATGCAGAGTTGAGGCATACAGATTACGTTTCCAGTCAAAGCCCACATAAGCCTAAAGCAAGGAAATCAACACTTTAGAAAAAAATACTGGCCCTTTCTTCAAAGTTTTTTGGAGGGTTTAAGTCACAGCATGCAACATAAGGGTGTATTTCTAGAAGAACATAGGAGAGGGATGACCAATGGGAAAACTTACTCACAGGGGAACATCCCAGTACCTTCAGGAAAGCCACTTCTGCTGGACTCTTATAACCGAAGCTAAATCCAATTAAAAGCATTCCTCCAGGGCAAATTTTCTTCTCTGAGACTTGCTACCAGCCTCTGTAACTTCCCTTCACCCAATATTTCCATACAGAGTTTGAAGGTTTGGAATCTCTACCACTCCATGGCCATAGACTTTAAAGCATGTTGTTCTCGCACAAGACAGTACTGTTTGTATGGCTCTTTTAAGATTAAAACTAAAAACACCATCCATAAAAGAGGCCTGACTGGAACCTTCTGCAACAAAATATTATAATTAGAGCGTATTGTTATAAAGCATTTCCATAAACATTAAAGATCATATATCTAGGACAGAAACGGCCTATAATTCCAAGGTACAAGAATGGGGAGGTACAAATAATTTAATCTGTTCCACTATGATTATACCCGTTGCCATCAAGTTGATTCTTACTCATAGTGACCCTGTAGAACAGGGTAGAACTGCCCCATAGAGATTCCAAGGAGCAGCTGGTGGATTCAAACTGCCGACCCTTTTGGTTAGCATCCATAGCATTTAACCACTATGCCACCAGAGTTTCCACTATGATTGTAGGTGCTAAGAAATGGTTTGAACGTCTCTCTTCAGAGGCCTTGAGGAGAATGGGAATTTTAGGGATCCTTTCTAACTGTGTTGTCCAATATGGCAGCCAATAGCCACATGTGGCTATTTTTAAGTTTGAATTAATTGAAATAAAATAAAATTTAAAATCAATTTCTTAGTTGCACCTGCCACATTTCAAGTCCTCAATAGCCACATGTGGCTAGTGGCTGCCACATTGTACAGCATAGATATAAGTGTTATTACACACTTGACATATGGCTAGTGTGACTTGGAACTGAATATGTGATTTTATTTGAGTTTAATTTAAATGTATATTTAAAAAGTCATGTGTAGCTAGTGGCTGCAGTATTATACCATACGGTTCTAGATTCTGCCCTTGAGTTCAGTCCAATTTGTTTTGAGAGCGATATCTTCTTTGGTCTGATCCGTGGTTTTCCACTTCCATGAAGAGCTCCGTTGAGGAAAGAAACTCACATTAACTTGTGAACTGACTTCCTTTTACTGCTAATTTTGAGTAACCAAATTTGAGGTTTTTGTTTTCTTTTTTAAAACTCTTCACTGACTCTTGGCACCCTCTATACCTGGCTTCGACATGTCCTTTTTTTTTTTCCTTCTATTGTCCTGCTTCCTCCGTGAGCACATCCTTATTCCTTGTTGAGCAATTGCAGATCTGCGAATTTATCAGAAGAGCCAAAGGTTGCTCTTGGAACTTAAGGGTGGGATATGAAACTTGGCTTCAGAGGAGGTAGGGAAATGGAACGCTATCAACAACAACAAGTGTTTATTGAAAACCAAATGCCATGTCCCGGGCAGTGTTCAAGGGTCTGGGAGAACAGCAGTGAGCAAGCCCCGTGTGCACAAATTAACAAACAGGACTATACTAATATGTCAGGGAATGGTACGTGCAGCCAAGGGGCAGAGAGTGATGGTGGGGTGCATGTAATTTTAGAAAGGGTGGTCAGGAATGGCCGCTTTGATAAGGTGGTATTTGAGTAGAGATAGGCAGAAGTCAGGGGTTGAACAAGCAAGGGTAGGGAACAACAAGTTCAGATGCCCTAAAGTCCTAAGATGGACAAGAGGCTGTGAAATGTAGTGAATTTGGACTTCTCAGTCACCTCTGGGGCCATGCAGCATTTTACACACCTCTTGGCACAGTGGTTAAGAGCTTGGCTGCTAACCAAAAGGTCGGCAGTTTGAATCCACCAGGTGCTCCTTGGAAACCCTATGGGGCAGTTCCATTCTGTCCCATAGGGTCACTGTGAGTTGGAGTCGACTCAGCGGTAACGGGATTGGTTTGGTTTTTTGGTTCTCGCTCCAACACTAGGTAGGTTTAATTTCAGAGCTTAATGAATAAATTATTTGCATGAGGAACACATGGAAGGCACCAAAGTTAGGTGCATACTAGAGATTGCATATAATGTCTTCTTAGGAAGTAGAAAACATGGTAATTTGACTTCCTAGTCAAAGGTATGTCAACATGTTTCGAAGTTTGTTACTTAATTCAACATCATCCTTGGCAAGAAACCCTGGTGGTGCAGTGGCTAAGCGCTTGACTGCTAACCTAAAGGTTGGTGGTTCTAATCCACCCAGCAGATCTGAAGAGAAAGACCTGGCGGTCTGCTTCCATAATGATTACCATTAAAAAAAAACCTATGGGGCAGTTCTACTCAGTCACGTAAGGCCACTAGGAGTTGAAACCTACTGGAAGGCCCTTAACAACAACAACGGCTTATCCTTGGTACTGAATGTTATCTCAGTGCGCAAATGCGGCTGTTCCCTATGGACAGAAGGGATCAGTTGCATTGCTAGGGTTGGTGTCACCCAGCGCTGTAACTCATGGGGTCACCTCCCCATGCTAATTACCACAATATTGTAGCTAAAACACCAGAAAATCTGACAAATTCAGCTGCTGTAAAAATACCGACGGCAACAAGAACAACAGTGCATGCTTGTAGCGCGTGCAGACGAACACCGCGTGTTTTCAAGCATCATTGGAATTGGGTAAAAAATGATAGCTTGGACCAGAGCGCATTGGAAGGTTCAAAAAGTAAATTAACATAGAGTTTTAGCCTTGTAGGTATGTTGATACATGTAAGCTGGGCTTACAGAAAATATTTTTATTGTTAAACTAACTACAGGAATATAAGAAATAATAAACTTCTGCTGAAACACTGCACAAAAATTTATAGACAGTCATTTTGATGTCGGAACGCTGGTGGCACAGTGGTTAAGAGCTTCGGTTGCTAACCATAAAGGTCGGCAGTTCGAATCCACCAGTGGCCCCTTGGAAACCCTGTGGGGCAGTTCTGCTCTGTCCTGTAGGGTCACTATGAGTCAGGAACGACTCAATGGCAGTGGTTTTTTTTAAGGGTATTTTGGTGTCACCCCCCTCTGACAGTGTCACCCCGTGCTGTTTGCACCCCCTGTACCCCACTAGTGACACCACTGGAAGGGACCTGCTGTGTTCCAGTACTACGTTAGAGGTTAGAAGACTGCACTTCAAGGACTTTGCGTGTGGTTCTCATTTCCCATGTTCAGACGGCTACTGGAATCTATTTTGACTCCATTGCCCTTTAACCATCAAATGGCACCACTCCGTAAATGCCGTTCTTGCCCCTCATCAGCCTTAGTGAGATTGTTATGGATTGAGGGGGAGTTGATTTTCCACTTGCTGGAGGGTATCATCATATAGATCACGGCCACATACCCTCCCCGGAGGCCGTTATGCTGTTGACCACAAATACCATTAAGGTCCTGAGAGTGATGAGTAACGCCCGGGAAACGCAAAGATCAACCTTACACTTTCTCATTCAGCCACACTGGAGAAAACAAGCAACACTGCCCAGTTTAAGGGCAGATTCTCAGATTTCGTTTCAAATTTCCTGTCCTTTGTTGTCCTTTCTTGAAGCCTTAGCAATGCTTGAAACTTGTTTCTTTTTTATTTCACTTCCTCTGCTTGAAAAACACGAAGGGGGGATGTTTCAAAGTGTTTGGTGTTATCTTAGAAACCCAAGTGAATCTGAACGTGTCTTTTCAACGCTTACACCAACCAGCGAAGGGTACTTCGGCTGCTGCTAATGAATTAAAAATCTTCCCCAGTTTTTTGAAGGAGTGTATCACAGTTTTCGTATAATCACAGCTTGTTATGAAACTTGGCTAGGTGTGGTTTCCACTTTCATTTCTTGAAAACGGACCATATTTCTTTTTCTTAATTTGCATTTTGGGGTCAAAAATTAGCCTTGAATTGATGGCCTGGTGGAAAAAACCTGACACTGAGTTTTATTTTTTAATTTGTTCAACCAATGTGTTTTGCACCTGTTATGTAGCAGATCCTAGGTTGGGGCTACCCATTGGGGAATAAGACAGATTAGAGACTCTGCCTTCCTGTAGTTTACAGTATGCTATCTTTGCCAACCTCAGCAAGTTACTTAAACAGTTTCCTCTTCTGTAAAATGCTAACGATAATACCAATCTTACATAACCGTTCGTCAGACATAATCAGGCATTGATCAAGCAATAGGATGTTTTTACACAATCATCCCTGTTTTTATTATTACTAATCACTCAAGCTGAGTTCAGAGAATGTATTCAGAGTAAACACTGACATTTCTAACGCTGAAGGTTGTTGTTTTGACTGTTAAAGTAAATGTCTCTGTTCCAAATCAGAATTTCCTCCACATCCCCCATAAAATTAGAGGAAATGCCGTACCAGAGCGGTACGGAAAGTGGTCCTTTGTCACCTGCCACAATTTTCCTTCCTTCTGACCTCATGATACACAGACAACACTGTGTAGTTTTGCTCTTGCAAGACTGGTCAGCTGCAGCGATCAGGTATAAGTTTGTATGGGAGTGTGCGGTGGGGAGGCCTGTACTTAAACAGCATGCTTAAAAGTTACAAAGATGGGTTTCTCTGTTAGCAGGGAAAACAAACAAAACATAAAGTCCCTCCTGCGCTTGATGGCCCTGAAGCCATTTTCCGTATAATCCGAAGAGTCTTCTCATTCTGTTTAACCTGGGCTTCCAGGTCTGAGCTAGGAGATATTGGAATTCTTCAGCTTTATTGGACTTTTTGGGTTTGAATTGTGAGTATTTTTTAAAATGAAAGGAACCTTAAAAATCGTCATGTTCACCCCACCTATTTGACCGTTCAGAAAACAGGCAGGGTGGTTGACTAAATTGGCTGTGAACACCCAGGCAGCACAGAGTCTGTCCAGAGCCTTTTCTGCTGCAGCCCGCTTCCACTCTCAACACACTGAATTCTCCTGCAGTAGAAATCGTATAGAATCCCTGGGTGGTGCAAACAGTTAAATGCTTGGCTACTAATGAATCCATCCAGAGATGCCTAGGAAGAAAGCTCTGGTGATCTACTTCTGAAAAGTCACAGTCATGGAAACCCAATGGAGCATAGTTCTACTCTGACACACGTGGGGAGCGGGGGAGTGCACCATGAGTTAGAATCAACTCAGCAACTAGTTTCTGATTTTAGAAATTATATAGCAATATTGTGGTTAAAGCGATCGATTGCTAACCAAAAGTTTGGTGGTTCAAAACCATCAGCGATGCCTCTAGAGAAAGATGTGGCAGTCTGCTTCTGTAAAGATTTACAGCCTTGGAAACCCTATGGGGTTGCTATGAGTCGGAATTGACTCAATGTCAGTGGGTTTTGGTTATAGCAACATTACCATATTTTTACAAAAATAATGCACGTCTTCTATGTCTGTTTGCCAACCGCACCCCCCGCACATGTGGTATTTTCATAAGCGCTGTTATGCCAATGTTTTTACACGTGGCTGTAAAAAAATTAGCATGGCGCACTTACAAAAATAACTCATGGGTGGGGGGGTGCGGCGGTGCGGTTGTTCGGCAAACAAATGTAGAAGATGTGCATTATTTGCGTAAACATATGGTATTTAATTAATTTTTGCATGAGAAAATGACCTCAAAGAGGGGAGATTGAGGAACTTTGTTTTCCATATGTCTGGATGGCACATAGCACTTCTTGTTAGCTAGATTTTTTTTAATCTAATAAAATTGTTGCTCATATTCTCCAATTCTCTCATGCAGCTATGAATCAGAATGTATTGGCCTTATTTCCTTGAGAAAGAAAGCCAAACATAACTTTATTCCAGCATTTTAGAATTCCACCGTCATAAGGCACTTCATTGCCTCCCCATCTCTGCATGTCAGACTCACTGATTTTATTAGCATGTTGCCAAATAACACACGGAGTGTCTCAAAGCCAAAGTACATCAGCTCTCACCTCACAGTGTTGTGAAGACTCAGCAGAGGATTTGAAAATTGAACTTGATCCCCAAGTTACTGCTTATTTGCCAGACCTAAGCTGGTTACAAGCAATATTCTGAGATGGGACTGTTCTTTGGTTCTAGGAGGGTTGTTTGAGGATCCGAAGCACTCTTGGGAACTTTATTGTAACAGGGAGGGATTCCATTATATCTCTTCGAAAGCTGTGGAGTGTAGTAGTAACAAAAAGTTATTATGTTTCAATGTATCAGTTCACTCAAAGTTCCTGAAAGGTTTTTTTTAGAAGTCATGAAGCTTCTGCATTCTACTCAGGACTAGGAATAGATTTACCAAACTGAATTATCTTGTCATGCCTTTCCTGTAATTTTCGTTGGTGAAGGAGAGCGTGGAATGGAATGTTACTTTCCTAACAAGAGAATGCTTGCCTGGCACTTTGCGCTGTCTAGAGATTTTCACATGTATTGCAAGTATCTTTACTTCCCATTTAACTCTAAATGGCACTATTTCATAGATTAGGAAATGGAGGTTCCAACAAGTTATGTGGCTTGCCCATAGTCATATGGCTTATACATGGCAGAGCCTGAAATCAAACACCATGAACTCAGTCTTTGATGCAAAAACTTGGACTTGACCAAGCTGCCCATGTTTTTATATATATATGTATATATATATATATATCCTAAAATACAGGTGAAGTAATTACAAAGAACCAAAGGTTTTTTCTGAGAACTTACTTCTTCCCTTGCCCCTGACACATTGCCCTCAATTTCTATAGGCCATGCCAGTGCCTTTGCCTCTTCCACTGCAATGAGTGTAAAACTCTCACCTGAACTTCACAGCGGAAGGATAAGGGCTTATATGTGATCTGTGGCTTTCTCTCTCGTTAGCTGTCTCTTGTTGACCTTAGATAAGTGCTTTTACCTCTTTGACTCTCAGTTTCCCCTAGTACAAAATGATGAGGACAGATTACATGCTTGCTATGATAGGTAAGGGAAATAATCATCACCAGACTTAGTACTGGACTAGATACTTGCTCTTCATTCAATAAATGGTGATAGTAATAATAATAATAATAGTTATATAATAGTGATGTAATTCTTATTATCCCACACACATCTGATTTTGAAATTAGATGGCTCTTGAATTGAAATGTGCATATCCACATTAGAGAATTCAATCCATACTAAAAAATATCCACATTAGAGAACTAAATCATGATGTTTATATTCCAGGTAATTCTCCAATATTAGAAGAGAGAATTGAATGACAGTGTTAAATAATCATTCAGAGTAAAAACTGTGATATCCCCTGGAGCCAGGGAGGTAGGGGACAAGAGAGAGCGGAGAGAGGAAGCCAGCTGGAGGACGTGCAGCCGCGTAAAAGATGCGTCGTAGCTCACCTCCAGAGGACTGTTGCTGTGGGCCAGTGCAGGCCCACTGTTGTTCTTAGGAAGCTGGAAATCCAGCTTTTTATGTGAAATCTCCTAATTTTAAAACTTGGTTGACATTTTATAAAGAAACACGTTTAGACCAAACCCAACACATCCATAGGCTGTACCTGGCTCGTGCTCCCCACTCCCCCATAGTAATCAGTGCTTTACCTTCTCCCAGCCCAGTCTATGCCTACGCCATTTCACTGTCAGAAACCAAGCATCTCGAACCTCATTATGTTAGCCCTTAAAGGGATTCCTCCCCTGAGTACAGGACTATTCCCAGCTCGTTTCAGAAGGGTGGATATGGGGAACATCTGCTTTGACCAGTATTTCCACATATTTCATAAAACTGTAACTGAAGAACCTTTTCAGTACTACGCACGCACCAGGGCACTGCGTCAGATTTCTAAAGAGAGAGGAGAAAGCCTTCACCGAGAAGCTCATCTGGGAAAAGCCTGATCTCACAGGAAACTGATATTCAAACCAAATTTCAGGCTTAGCTGAAGCAATGACACATCTCAGATGCCTATTTTTCTGATTATCTATGGTTACTACCTTTTGAAAAATCTCTTTGCCAGACTTTGTAGTTTCTTGGGGGGGTATTTTTATTGTTTTGCATTAAGACGTCTCAGCACTTTGAGATAAAGTATTGTTTAAATCCTAAATAAATAACCGAAGGGAAGAGTATGTCTTCATTGAGACCTTTTCCATTTCCAAAGCCCTCTGGGTAAATGTCATGGGCGTACACATTCTTTCACATTCCCCACAAGAACATAAGCATCTTGAGGAAAGGAACCATGTCTTATACTCTGCACCCTTTCCACAAGCGTTTAATATGAGCAAATGAATAATATGTATTTGTGTAACTTTTCTGGTAAGTCACAAATTATTTTACCCTAATTAGAATGTCATCAAACTCCCTAAACTGTTTGCTCACTGTGTTGCCTGTATCACAGTGTGCCATTCTCCGATCCTCTTGTGACTGTCACCAAGAGACTCAGTGAATCATCTTTAATCTTCAGGAATCTCTGGGTTATTTTCCTGTTACTATAGTGCCGCACCCAGTCATGTCAACTGAGAATGAACGCCCAGGCATGTCAACGGAGGAGAATGAATTGTTTTCTCATTGGCTGTCACTTTATGTAAAATACTACCTTTGAAGGACTTCCCAGCAGAAGAAAGTTATTATTTCAAAAGTTCATGAAATAGGGCCACATTATACTCCTCCACTTGATATCCTATCCTATTTGCATGCCTACGGCTTTATTTTTTCAACTGGCTTCCTCTTTCCCTCAGCCCCAGCTCCTACATGTTCTGGTTCTTGACTTGCATCCAATTTCTGAAGTCAGGGTTTGCCGGATAAAATGCACTGTTAAAAATCTGTGAGAAACTAAAATTGCCAAGTATTGATGGTGGTATTCTCTGCAACTGCTCACCTGGCCCCAGCTTCCAGAAGTAGTGGATTTTCTCCACACAGTCCCTATTAAAGAAGGAAGGTAATTGAGAGAGCCAAAGGCACTTCAGCTTTTGCAACAGGACGAAAGTATTAGTATTCTAAAATACTGCCTTTGGCAACTATATCGATATTTCTACCTACAAGAATCCTTTTAAGTGTTTGGGTTTTGTCCCCTAATATATAACCTGGTTTTGGGACAGGTATTCTCTCACCCCTCCAAAAAATGACAGATTCAGCAAATTTTTGGAAAACTCAAATTGTACTTCATTCCTCAATCATCCAAGAAATCCAGGGACAAGCAAGAAAACAGAGTGGCATATTTGGGCGATATTTGATATATTGGGGCTGGGGAGTATTAAATAGGGCAGGATGTAATCGGAACTCCAGCTCAGTTATTTTATATTTATCACTAGAGAAAGCCAATTACTTTTCCATTTCATTGCAGCCTGTTTTAGTCTGTAGATGGCTTCATGAAAATTTCCTTGAACATCAGATTTAAAAAAAAAAAAAAATCCTAGTTTAAAGATACAGTCAAGTTTTCAACATAAAGTACCCCATTGGATTAATTCCTTTGAAACGTAATTATTTTTAATCCCTTAATTGACCTGTTTGGTGAATACAAACTTTTGTTTATCCAGTTTACTTAAAGCAATGCATAGTCAACTATGAAAGCAAAGTCATCAGTCAAAAGGCTACTGAAGCCAAACTCTCAAAGCTGAATTTCCTCAGTTGAACAAGTCAAAACAGAGAGGGGAAAACACACATATAAAGACACACACACACACACACACACACACACACACACACACACACACACACACACACACACACACACACACACACACACACACACACACACACACACACACACACACACACACACACACACACACACACACACACACACACACACCCCTCCTGCTCCAGTTCATTCATAATTACCGAAGTAACAGTGAGTTTAGGCTGGGGTTACATTAAGGTGGTCTACAGCTGCCCAGTTTCAGTGGCTTGTTTGCCAGCTCTTCACTTTCAAGCCTTTAAACTAGGCATCACTTTTATTCAGATCATTTTTAGAAGAAAATCTTTCATAGTAGAGTTTAGATGGACAAAGCATGGAATTCTATTCTTGGCTCTTGCGCATCTGATGGCGTTTTGCCCATGCCTCCTCAACTCCCCTTGCCTTTTGTAATCTAGTTTTGGCCAAGCCAATCCTCTTAACAGTGTACAACCGAAAACATCACGTGTCTCAGCCTTTCCCTCTGAGATGCATGCTTGTTGAATGCTTCTCATTCTTCAGAGTTCTGACTTTTCAATTCTGTGTTCTTCCATTCTGTCTAATCCCTCCTTGTCCAAGCTGTGTGTTCAATGCAGAGTGACTTTCCTTCCTTCCTCTGCCTCTCCAAACCACCCGCCCTTCCAGGCCTGACTCTTCCGTGAAGCTGGATATGCCCGCATCAGTTCTCTGTCCATTCCTGATCTCATGTTTACATTGAAAGACAAGTAGACTGATTCGTGTTAGGTCCCATTTGTTCATTTTGCCTCTCAAACTGGATGGTAAGCCACACAAGGGCAGGGGCCAACCTGATGTTTGTTTTAAATCTCTTACTGTGTAGAGAATACAAATCCTTAGTTGGTAACTAGATGGGAGGCAGTTTCAGTGTGGAATATACATATCATTTCTTACTACCTTTTGATTAGAATGACTTCCCTGCCACTTAAGAGAATTTTTCAAGTATTGATGATATCATCCTAGAAAGGATTTTAAAAAGTATTGTGAAAACCACAGGAAAAGTGATGCCTTCAGGCCATTTGTCTTTCTTGGGCACACCTTGCTCTCCCTGTTAGCTAAGAATGGTTTCTTTAGGACGGCTCCTTGTGCCCCAGAGACCATGTTACTTGGAGGAAAGCCTTGGCTGCTAACTGAAAAGTCGATGTTTCGAACCCACTTGCAGCTCCGTAGGAGAAAAGACCTGGTGATCTGCTCCCATAAAGCCTAGGAAACTCTATGGGGCGGTTCTGCTCTGTCCTGTAGGGTTGCTTTGAGTCAGAGTCATCTCAATGGCACACAACAACAATGACCACATCTGCCATGGTAGAATGTGACTTGCTTTCATTTATCTATTTTAAATTAAAATATTAAAAAAAAATCTATAGTAGAAAACTAAAAACTGACCAAAGGTGATGAAGGAAAAAGTTACCTTCCCACCTCTGTTTCTCGGCCATTCATTTTCCTTTTGTAGGTTCAAACAACATCCCACATTCTTGCATCTTCTCCCAGAGAGTGTCTGCTGCATATACAGGCATATATACACGCTCTACTTAACACACCCACACACCCACCCACACACACACATACACACACACACACGGTGGTGCATCAGTCAGGGTTCCAGCAGCAAACAAATGGCACACTCAAATTAGGATGATTTGAGGATGGCCTAATAAAGGGACTATTTACAAAGGTGTGGCAGGGTATAAGGAAACCACAGGGGATGGTGCAGTTACCCAGGACTAGTGATAGCTGACTTAACTTCCTAGGCCAGAGGGGCAAGGAGAGGGGAGAAGAGCATCCACGACTTCAGAGAAGCTGTGATCTTCAGTTGAAGACTCAGCCAGCTGGAGAAAACCCCACAGGGAGGCAGCCAGGGTAATACATAGCCCAAACACTCTCTTCTGCCCCTCTTATATACTGTTGGGCTTCCCCATTGGCCAAAACTGATAGAAGCTTAAGGATAAGGGAACCAGTTTTGTAGTCCATAAAGTTCAGCCTCATGGGGCAGAGAGGCAGGTGACCAAGGGTGGAGGGGCAGGAGACGATATGCAGCCCAGGTCCGAGCTCTACACCTTGCTTTATTCATTGAGTCCTATAGCTTGGGCTTCAACCCTTATAAGCATATCTGTGTGGAGCTGCCTCTCCTTTTTTCAGATTGTTTCACTGTACTCCTTGTTTTGGACATGCCCCACTTTAGTTTTCTAGTCCTTTCCTGGTGAACGTTTAGATTGCTTGCTATCCTTTGCCCTTACAAATAATGCTGCAATGAATTTATCAGTGAATATCACAGATTTTTAGAGTTGGAAGTGCTAGATGAAAGGCTATTTGTGTTTGTAATTTTTATAAATATCATTGATATATACACCAGAGAACTTAAACTGTATTTTCAAAATAACATGCCCACACATATACCACCCAGGGGGGGCACTTAGGAAGATAACGTGCAAGAGGGTTGTGCAGTTGGCAAAAAATGTGTAACACACACGTTATTTGCATAAAAATACAGTATACTAGTGTACACTGCCCAGCATCATGAGAATACCTATTCCTCACACCTTGCCCAAACCACTGTGTTACAGACTTGTTGATCTTTTCCCATATGAGATAGTTGAAAAACGGTGTGCACTTTAATTTGAATTTCTTTTACTAGCAATAAGTTGATATGCTTTGGTTTTAAGTAGTTGTTATTCTCCAGTGACATGAATGGGAACTAGTATTTTTTGGGGGGGACGACATTGTGGAGAACTTATGGGATACACCATTCATTTCTAACAAGCATTGATAATGATTTAAAATTCTTCTGGCATTTGTTGAGTACTTACTATGTACAAGGCAGGAATTACAAAACAATTATAGTTGAGTACTATGCTGCTCTCAAGATATTTATAATTACTTGGGGAAATGTGATCCAAACGCATTTTTAAAACTTAAAGAACATTGTGTATCAAAAGTTCTAAGCACGCAATAGATGTTCAGAGAAGCAAACTATTTCTAAGAAATCACTATTCTTTGACTTAACTGTGGGGGGTTTCTTGTTTGTTTGTAATTGGCCAAAGTGTTTGATTAGGGGGGGCGATCACTTGAGAATATCATGCAGGGAATCTTCCTAGTTTGCTTGACTTGCTTCTTTCTTCTGGCTCGGAGACAGGGACAGAGTACCCAATAAGCAAGGTACGCACAGGCTGACTTGTGCGTATTTACTAACCTGTAGTGAACAATTTCACCTGTTTCTCATCACGTCAAACATGTTGTGAAACCCATGTGAAATTGTTCACTACAGACTAGTAAGTAAACACAAGTAAACCCATGCGTATCTTGCTTAATGTAAGCTGGTGCGTACCATGCTTACTGGGTAATCTGCCCTGCAGGTGTGTGTGACAGGCCAATAGGCCTCTCCCACCTGGTCTCCAGGGCCATGGGGTGTTTTCTGCCAGCATCACAAACCATGGTGGCTGTCTGCCAGATGGTTGTCTCAGTGTCTGGCTCTGAAATGCCACCTGCAATTAAAGCCTTCTTTCAGTGAATAAGTCTTTCAATTCCGGGCCCATATGGTGATCAGTGCCTCTGGGCCTGTGGTTGTCTAAGAGGACAGGCTCAAGAGAGATGCATATGGAACAACGAGATGAGAACTGTCTGTAAAAAGGTGAGGAACAGGTATTGAATTTTGCTAGATCCAAAATGAGTAGAGAAAGGGAAATAATGGCAAGTCAAAACTGGGTTCTCTAAAGCCTTCCTACTCACATTGTGGTGGCCCAGCAGTACTGATAGCACCTGGGACTGGAGTCAGCATTCGTCTCCCAGACCCCGTGGGTTAACAGCATTCCCAAGGGATTTGTGTGCATAGTAACATATGAGAAGCACTACTCTAAGGCATTGGTGGCTCTGACCATCAGCTGCCATAGATGAGTCTTTGAGATGCTACACTTACTTGTACCCATTTTAGTGTTCTGCTAATGAATTATCTAGCAGGAAGCAAGATCTACCCAGGCGCTTGTGGAATAAATGAATTCTTAAGTACCTCCAAAACGCAAGCCAGAAAACAGCAGCAGACAATACGTGAACGTGAACTCAAAGATGCATGAATTAATTTCTAGCAAAGCGTTCAGGATTATTGTTAAATCTCGAGACTTTACCTAACAGTTCAGCTAATAGTAGACATTGCTCCAAAGATACGGACTAAGAGTTCATATCCAAGTTTCCTAATGTTTATCTGGGATAAGTTTAAGGCTTCTTATGGTGCTCATCTCTGACCCTCAAACCAAGACAGCAGTACTGTTCCAGAAATAGACACAAGTAGGCACTTAATTCATAGTCTCAAGATCAGGAACCTCTGTCTCTAGACAGTGAGTTTGGGGAAAATGTGACATAAAATGAGGAAGGCGGTATGACCTAGACTGAAGGTCTTGATATTACTCATGGGTTTGTTTGAAGAGAAGTGAAATACGATGGGCCATGTGACACTGTCATATGGTGAAAGGAGCTGCCATGTCAGTGTCCTTTAGTGAATGACTTTCTAGGTGAGAGGTGTTCTCAATGGAACCCCTTTCTGGAGAACATAATGGATAGGTAATTCGCTTGCTATGGGTAGAAAATTCCCTAAGGATGGTCAGCTGCTCACAGAGGGTCTGCAGGTATTAAAATATACTGCTTTATTCTAAGAACATTTTAATTAAAGAGACTTAGGAAAGTAATTTAATAATCTGAATTGGAAGTAATTTTGAAGTTGGGTTAGGGTTGCTATAGGGTTATAATTAGGTGGAGTTTGTTATATTGCTGTGTAGAACAGTATCTTTGTTTCTAGCTGTTCACATGTATGTATTTACTTCCTTTCCATTCCTTTGGCCTCACAGATGTTATGTTTTAAATACCAGGAGGTGTTCGATACACGGGGTTATGCCTGGTGCCGTCTTTCCCTGAGGAGTGGAACACAGAGATGCAATTGTACTTACGGTGAATGACCATCATTCCACCTGCTCCCACTGGTCCTCCACCCCACTGTGACTAGCAGTGTACTCTAAGCATGTTGTCAGTGGCCCTGGAGGACTCTGGCCTAGGCCTTGGATTCTTCAACTTGGGCTTATCCACTTTGGGGGCATCTGTGAACCCTCAGAAGCTATGAGCAAAAGTTTGTATGTATGTTGTTTTCAGGAGTGAATTCATAAAGCTGCTATCAAAGTTAGTAAAGGATGAGCCCAAAAAAGGTAAAGAGTCATTTTGCCCTCTAAATTTAACTCCTGATCCCACCAAATCCCACCCATACTCATGCACAGTTCGGGTAGTGGGAAGGGAATACGGCCCGTATTGTGTAGTACAATGAGAACCCAGGCTCAAAGCAAGGGTTGGAAATGTACATGCCTTCGGGGGCCAGTGGGGGAAGTGTTAAGCTAGGGAGGCTTCAGGTCAGCTAAGGGGGAGCAGCTGACGGGTGGTGAGTTACAGTGAATATACCGTAGTGTTAAGTGCTATGGCTGCTTAACCAAAAGGTTGACATGTTCGAATCCAGCAGGCACTCCTTGGAAATTCTATGGGGCAGTTCTACTCTGGCCTATAGGGTCGCTATGAGTTGGAATCGACTCAATGGCACTGGGTTATACCCTGTATAAAGGTTCTCAAGTTTAGAAAATGCTGGTCATGCTAAATAAGCCTGCTGGCCTCAGCAGTGATAGCTTTTGCTGTAACAAGGAGAAAAATTAGACTTCCCTCCCTGGCTACCGATGACATTATGTATAATTTAGGCACCTTCTGTACACACAGTTAAAAAAAAAAAAAAAACCCAAAAACCAAACCTGTTGCTGTCGAGTCGATTCCGACTCATAGCGATCCTATAGAACAGTGTAGAACTGCTCCATAGAGTTTCCAAGGAGCGCCTGGTGGATTTGAACTGCCAACCTTTTGATTAGCAGCCGTAGCTCTTAACCACTGCAACACCAGGGTTTCCCTACACACAGTAGTGCTCAATAAATGTCTTTGTGCACATCCCTGATGCCTCCAATTACTAAAGCACAGGCTACAGTTGGCTGTTTGCCTTTTTTCCCAAAATTCAATGCAGAGGTTTTCTTCTTCAGGGCCTCTCGTAAGGCAGCACACATCATGCATCTACAGATGCTTCTCCAGAGCATCACTTGCCCAAACTGCAGTGGAAGTGACGCCCCTTAGAGTTGTGCAGCTTGATAGTCCCTCCCCCCTTTAATTACATTCCTTCTGTCTCTTCACTGTTGACTCTTGGTCTTTTGCAGGCATCAGACCTAAACCACTTCTACTTGTCAACACATCTGTGACCGCCACTGCTGCTTCCAGCCCCACTCTCATGGGGTTTTCTGTCTTCCTCATTACTCCTGCCCCCTGTCGCTTCTGTCACACAGCTTGGTTTGTGCTAGGAAAGGATTGGCCAGTCTGGAAAAGGGCTTCTTCCCATTGGAGGTGTAAAACGGCTAGTCACTTCTCTTTAGGGGCATGTTTTTCATGGGGAAAATTCTTCCAGCCGTATTGAGGGGCTACCACTACACTGTCAAATAAGCTGTGTGTTCGCACATGTCTGTGAGGTTTTTGTTGTTGTGTTTTTTCAACTAATCCTAGGTCAGGGTTGTCAACCGTGACTGCACATTGGAATCACCTGGGGGACTTCTTCGCTGCCCCAGGGCACCTTCCAGAACAATCTGCACATCAGGCAGTGGGATCCGGGCTTCCTTATTATTTAAAGTTCCCGAGGTAATCACCACCACGGCACCAAAGTTGAGAACTACTGATCTATGTTAAAATCCTAAAATACTGGAAGGCTGGATTCCAAGACATGGAGGTTGATTTTATATTTAAAAACAACAAAGCTGCCTAACCAGCAAATACGTGTTTGTCTGAAACCTACTACATATCAAATAAATAAACAAAAAATGGCCCAACTTCATTGTACTTTGGCAAATGCCTCGTAGGGAAACCTAAAGGGTTAAGTTAGTTGTTTTGCAAACGGATCCAATTCTAACCATAATAGAAAAAAATATATTTTCATTGTTGTGTTAGTCCCAAATTTAACACAAGGTTCAGAGAACATTTCTGCCTGTATTTTTAGCTAAGCAGAGAGCTCTTGGCCTGGGAGACAGTGAGGATTTCAAAATAGTTTGTTACCTAAAAATACACTTCCTGAAATGAACTTGACGTCTGAGAGGGATGAATGGGTTTATTTTTTTTTTTTCTCTTCTATATTTAATGCTGCCACGAGAAAGCAAATCTTAAGTTTATCTATGTTTATATTTTTAGAGACGCAGAAAGCAGGTGCTGTGCTCAGTTGACAAAGAGGTGGCGTGGCAGAGTACAGTATCAATGACAGAAATCTAAGTTTCACAGGACGGGGGTGACTGTGTAAGGGCACTGAAAATTTCCCCTGGGATTAGGAAGGCACACACTTAAACGGGGAAGATGAGGAGGTTTTTTTTCATGCTCTTCCAATGGTTTTCCCTTGGGGAGGCACATTCCCAACATCCTAATGGCCAGTGACTAGTCTAGTGCCACATGTGGTCTTGAAGTTGATTCTGACTCATAGTGACCCTATAGGACAGAGTAGAACTGCCCCATAGGGTTTCCAAAGAGCGGCTGGTGGATTCGAACTGCGGACGCTTTGGTTGGCAGCTGTAGCTCTTAACCACTGGGCCACTGGGGCTCCCAGTCTTTCTTAGTCTAATGCAGTCATTTAATTCACATTTATTGTAGCCTTATCTTACTTCATTTGTCTCTCCAAACTCATATCTTAAATTATCACCATTGCCAACGACAATGGATTTCATTGAAGAAAAGGACGGGGAATGACAGGTTACACCTTTTTATCTTAGTTTCCTAGTGGCACAGTGGTTAAGAGCTCTGCAGCTAACCAAAAGGTCAGCAGTTCAAATCCACCGGGCGCTCCTTGGAAACCCTATGGGGCAGTTCTCCTCAGTCCTATAGGGTTGCTATGCATCAGAATCGACTCAACGGCAATGGGTTTCGCTTTTTTGGTTTTTGCCATAACAAAATACCACAGTGGGTGGCTTTGAAGAACAGGAATTTATTTTCTCACAGTTATGGAGACTAGAAGTCCAAATTCAGGTTGTTAGCAGGTCTGTGCTCTCTCTGTGTTGGAAAAATAGATCCTTGTTGCTTTCACCTTCATGGTGGCACCGGGCATTTCTTGGCATTCTTTGGCTTATATATGGATCCTCACATGGTGTCTTCCCCCATGTGTGACTCTCTCTGTCTGTTTTCCCGTTTTACAAGACGCCGCTCAGAAGTGATTAGGAGTAGGACCCACCCTATTCCTGTATGACTTAACTGATAATATCTTCAAAAAAGGACTCTTTATGTCCCCAAACAAGGCCACATTCATGGGTACAGGGGTTAGGATTTCAACATAACTTTCTGGGGGACACAATTCAACTTTTTAATTGCCTCTCAGCTTGCAATATGTGTGTTGCAAAGAATAGTCTGTCTTCCATATTTTATTGAATGAATACAAATGATCACATTTGTAATCATACTCTTGTCCTTAATTTGAGTGGAGAAGTTCTGTATGCCTTCCCACTGGTATGAAGGGCCAAATATGAACTCCTTGTGTTTATTCTATAATTTATTCATCCATTCACTCATTCATTCAATATTTCTGGATACCTTCTACTGTCACAGGTTCTCTCCTGGGGACTGGAGACACCGGGAGTAAACAAGGCTGATAAAGTCTCATGGAGCTGTGCTCATGGAGCACGTTTTGGTGGATAGATTATAAGCAAGTTTGCGCAGAGTCTCGTGGTAGTTACTTGCAGGTTACTGTAGCATGAAGAGGTGACATTTAACCAGAGACCAGGAAGGTGAGAAGAAGCCAGACAAAGGGAATAGGGAGTGAAAGGCTTGAGAGAGGAAGGAACTTGGCTTCTCCCAGGAGAGGCCTACGTGTCCCAAAAGGTAATGAGTATGGGGTAAGGGGGAGAGTAGTAAGAGATAGCAACAATTGTGAGGATGGTGCAGGACTGGGCAGTGTTTCGTTCTGTTGTGCATGGAGTCGCTATGAGTCAGAACAGACTTGATGACACCTAACAACAACAGTAAGGGATGAGATCAGAGAGGGAGCAAGAGGCAGATCCTTGAGGTGGGACTTAGCTTTTATTCACCTTTGTGACCCCAGTGCCTGGGCAATGCTTGATAATATGTCTAGGAGGCACTCAGTAAGTGTTGGTTAATCAACTGATTTTCCTCCCGGCAGCGGAAATAAGTCAGTAGAGCCAGTCATATGCCAAGAAGGCCCTTCTGGCTCCTTTGGGTGCAGGTCAGGAAAGTAATGGCAGAGTCCTTCCTCACCCATGGCTTTTCCTTTCAGCTGGAAGACTCAGTTTGTACTTCATGACTCTGCTTGGTTGTGACCTCTATCTGCACATCTGAGCCATAGCTCGTGTCTGGCTCCCACATCCCCTAAAATGCTTCTCATTTTTTGAGTTACTCTGCCTGGTCTGTCCTTGTCTAGTTACCCTGATAAACTGTGATTTCCTTAAGGATACTTTTCATTGTGCTCCCAGCACCCAGTACTATGCAATGATCCAGTGTATGTTCCTTGATTTTTGTAGAAAAGAGCATCCTATGATAATCACTGATGAACGCAAGAAGTTACTCCAGCTCCGCCCGCCCCACATGTACACAGCACCATACAGTGACTCTCATTAGAAATTGCATATATGAGAGAAACTCTGTTCTGATACGATGGAAATATTTTGTCTTGCTCCATATTCATTCTCATGACATCGAGTTTATTTGAAATTGCATAACGTCTTCAGGAATTCATTGGCAGGCCGCCTGGCAGTTGAATACTTACTGGATGTATTTTCTCTTCACCCCAGTTAACGACGACATGATGGTCACAGACAACAATGGTGCATTCAAGTTGCGGCAACTGTGTAAATTTTGTGATGTGAGATTTTCCACCTGTGACAACCAAAAATCTTGTATGAGCAACTGCAGCATCACGTCCATCTGTGAGAAACCACACGAAGTCTGTGTGGCTGTATGGTAAGGTCGCCTTTGGAGAGATCTTTCTTATCTCCTTTTTATAGGTAATGTGTGCTCATAATACAAAGTCAATGTGCCTGTGTTCCCTCAGTGTAGACACCTATCCCATTTCCTTTTCTCTTAGACTACCTCTCTTTCAGTTATAAAATGTAGCTTTCCAGGTATATTCACACAAATATACACACAGGTAACTCTGTGTGTGTGTGTATGACAGTATATAAGATGATCTTTTAATATTTATAGTAAATCTGGGAACTCTTCCTTTCAACTTACTAGGCATTTAATTGACACCTCATCAGTACCCCATAGTGACATCAACCAAAAAAAAAAAAAAAGAAAAAACCAAACCCATTGCCTTCAAGTCAATTCTGACTCATAGCAACCCTATGTGACAGAGTGGAACTGCCTCATACAATTTTCTAGGCTGTAAATCTTTACGGAAGCAGACTGCTGCATCCTTCTCCCTCGGAGCAGCACCAGGGAGCCTTTTTCTTCTAAGACAATCTCAGTTCTCTTGTGTGGAAGAAGGGGTAAAATGTGGACTGTTGGAAAAGGGAGACATGGGACCCAAAAGAAGCTACTTGGTGAACCAGTAAAACAACCCATTTCTTAGTCAGAAGCCCTGGTTATATGACCCATATATACCACTGGGCTACACCCTGTGTACTATGTCTCTCTCTTGAATTAGGTTCTCCTCTCTCTCTCTTACTCTCTACCCCCCTTACACACACACACACACACACACATCTAATACAGTTCTTTATATATACACAAGGGGTACTTGTGAATCATTTGATTAATTTATAGTTAGGGCTTGGGTGCTTGAGCAAAAGATTAAAGAAAAATAGAGATCATTAGCAGTCCCAATTTTATAAAAATGTATAGATTAATCTCTTTTGGCAGGTTAATGGGATATAACATTTTACAGCCTTATTCTGATAGTTTTAATTTATCAGCTGTTTTTTTAAGTAAGCTGTATGTCTCTGGGCCACTTGGCAAACAAGAATATAAACCCAAATATCTCCCCACCTTTTGGGGAAATGAGTCTTTTAGGACTTTCTGCAGACCTTGTATAGTTAGCCTGGATGATAGATCTGAGAACCTTGCAGATTTCCGTACATACCAAGGATGAACTGATTCCTTAAAAACTAAAAGGAACGTTAACAGCAAAGACCTGACAAGCTGTCGTGACAGGTCTTTGCTGTATCCACCAACTTCATTTACGTCCAGATCTGGGCATTGCCTTTGAAGAAAGGATTTTGAGGAAGATTGTGTTCAGAGGAAAGAGACCAGTGTGATCGAAGGTTTAGAGAACATACCATCTGAGGAGTGGCCGAGGCAACTAGACGTGGTCAGCCTAGTAAAGAGAGGACATGAGTTGGGTTGAGAGATACTTGAAGGGCTTCGGGGGAAAATACAATAAACTTGCACTACATAACTGCGAGGGCCAGGAGAAGGAGCCATAAAATTTACAAGGAGGTAGACTTGGGTTCAGTATAAGTCTGAACATTTTCACTATCAAAGTTGCCCGATAGTGGGACAGACCTTCTTCTCTGGAAAATTCAAGTAAAGTTCAGCAGGGACTGGATGACTGTCTGTCAAATATAGTGCAGGTAAGTTTGAGACACAAGACAAGGTGACCTCAATGCTTTTGTCCATGGTTCTGTTATCCAGTGAGTCTTTACTTAAATACCCCAGTGTGGTGTGACAGCTTACTTCTGCTGCAGAAAAGAAGTTCTTTTAATTAAGATATATTTCCCTGAGCCATGATACAAGTCCAAATTATTGAATGTGAATCAAGTCTCTCTGGAATGGAGTCTTTGCTAGCCTCAAAAAAATGTGAGCATGTGGGAGAGAAAAAAAACCCCTGTCTCTTGTATGTCCTACCTGTAAAGAGTAAATACAATGGATGTTATTGTTACCTGTTTTGGCGAAGCTGTATACTCCTTTGTAGTCGGAGTGTAGATAATGAGAAGGCGAGGTATAGTGGATGCTGTGGTGAACCTTGGAAGATTCCCCTTCCAAGGTACTCACTCCCCCGGCTGTTGGAATGTTGACTTCTGGGGACCCACCTCTGAGTCCCTACAGGGAATTCACTTCCACTGAAGGGAGCTGCTTCATTCAAGTTTGCCCCCTACTCAGGAGCGGCCAGTATCCCATGGCTGGTCGATACAGGGGTACAAATGCCTGACCACTTTGCCTCCATTTGGGATGACTCTGAGGGGCCATCCCAGCTTCAGTGCTTCCGTGAGATCAGCTGAACCCTCTTGTGCAACCTGCGTTGTGGTTCACCTTCTCCGTCTGCACAATGCTGCTTCCTTCAGTCCCTTTCAGGTGCATTCCCAAAAAACCTTCTGCAGCGAAACCACAGAACCTCAGACTGAGAACCCAAACCAAGAAAGGAGGCTATTTAAAAAATAGCCAAATGTGGAAACTGAAAGGCTCTACCATGCCTTTACAGCTTTAGTGTTTTTCGTTGTTGTTGTTCATTCACTGATTCATTTGTTCGTTTATTCATTTAGCTAGTATCTATATAGTGCACCCATTCCATGAAAGATGCTTATGTCCTCTCCAAGGATGGAAATATTTTGGAGCCAAAATTAATTTCATTACTCTGGTTGTTTCTCCAGAGGGTACTGATGATCTCTTCAATGGCTCAGAATAAATGTTGCCGGACAAAAAAAGAAGTCTATATTTGTTTCACTGTGTTTTCCCTTTCTGTGCTCAGTTGTATCCAGAGATGCTTTGCAAAGCCACCTCTGCCTGGCAGGGGGCTCTGTTAAAGTAGTGAGTGGAGAAAGCAGTTAATTAAGGAAGTCACCGAGTTCCAGGAATTGTTGAATGCTCTCTCAGCGTGTCCCATTCCTTGATCTCTAGAAGCTTCTTCACAAGGAAGAGGCACCGTGCTTTTTCCCTGGGAGCATAGAGGATTCAGCATGCCTTCATTTTATTACTTAAAAAACAACCACCACCACCACCCCCAGCACACACACAAACACACACATGCACACTACCATGGGAAGGACAGCGTTCATGTACCACGACCACAGCTTTTGCAAATACAGCTCGATAGCTTTGGGGTTAAAAATGGGTAGATTTAACACTCACTAGACAATAGGTTAGTGGTAACTTTGGTAAAGGGTAAGACAGTATGTAATACTGGGAAGTCAGCACAGCCTGACCAAAGCAAAGTCATAGAAGCTTCATAGACACATCCAGATTCCCTGAGGGACTGAATTACTGGGCTGAGGGCTGTGGGGACCATGATCTCGGGACATCCAGCTCAATTGGTATAACATAGTTTATAAAGAAAATGTTCTACATCCTACTTTGGTGAGTAGCATCTGGGGTCTTAAAAGCTTGTGAGCAGCCATCTAGGATACTCCACTGGTCTCATTATATCTGGAACAAGGGAGAATGAAGAAAACTGAAGATAGAAGGGAAAGATTAGTCCAAAGGGCTAATGGACCACAATGACCATGGCCTCCACCAGACTGAGTCCAGGCACAACTAGATGGTACCCGGCTACCACCACCAACTGCTTTCACAGGGCTCACAATAGAAGGTCCTAGACAGAGCTGGAGAAGAATGTAGAACAAAATTCAAACTCACAAAAAAAGACCAGACTTACTGGCGTGACAGAGACTGGAGAAACCCCAGAGTATGGCCCCTGGACACTCTTTTTACTCAGTACTGGAGTCACTCCTGAGGTTTACCCTTCAGCCAAAGATTAGATAGGCCCATAAAACAAAACAAGACTAAATGGGCACACCAGCCCAGGGGCAAGGATGAGAAGGCAGGAGGGGACAGGAAAGCTGGACGAATGGAAATGGGGAACCCAAGGCCGAGAAGGGGAGAGTGTTGACATGTCACAAGGTTGGCAACAAATGTCGCAAAACAATATGTGTATTAATTGTTTAATGAGAAACTAATTTGCTCTGTAAACCTTCATCTAAGGCACAGTTTTTTAAAAAAATCGGTAGATTTAAAATTACAGCTGATTTGTTGTGTGATGATGTCAACTTTAGTTTTTTAGTTGCCCAGTAGCTGCCTGCCACTCTGCCTTTAACAGTAGGGTCGTCAGCAAGGGCTTTCTCCACCTGAACTGGCTGGAGTTTCCATTGCAGCCCATGACCTTTCACAAAGGGGCACATGTGCCCCTGGGCTGCATGGATGCCCTAAACATCAACTCCATTCCTGTTGGGCTGTTCCATCCTCGTCCCACACCCACCGCACTCTTCTTATCCCCTTGTTGGCATATTGTCCTTTAGTGTCCTTGAATTAGGCACTCAGAATGTGGGACTAGTTGCTCTTTCTCACTTGAGTATGGCCCAAGCTTGACTTCTCTTTTCCTTGCTGTGAACAGTGAGCTTGTGTGAGGGACTGAATGTGCAGGCCCGCGCGTGTGTTGGCTCACGTGTGCATTTATATGCATGCACTCAGAATCCCTCCCATAACAAGGTTCCACTATTAAAACTGACCGAACCTATCACATCATGTAAGGCAGAATTAGCCCTTCCCTAGGCTCCCCCTCTAGGAATAGAGAATACCGTTCAAGAAATAGGTACTTTGAAACTACCACAACTTGTACAAGGAAAGGTCATGGAAGCCCCATAGACACATCCAAACTCCCTGAGGGATTGAATTGCTGGGTGGAGGGCTCTGGGGACCATGGTCTCAGGGAACATCTAGCTCAATTGGCATAACACAGCTTATAAAGACAATGCTGTACATTCTACCTTGGTGAGTAGTGTCTGGGGTCTTAAAAGCCTGTGAGCTCCCATCTAAGATACTCCACTGGTCTCATCCCTTTGGGAGCAAGGGAGAAGGAAGAGAACAGGATACAAGGAAAAGATTAGTCCGAAGAACTAATTGTCCACAGCTACCAAGGTCTCCACCGGACTGAGTCCAGTACAGCTAGATGGTGCCCGGCTACCACCACTGACTGCTCTGACCAGGATCACAACAGAGAGGTCTGGACAGAGCTGGAGAAGGATGTAGAGCATAATTCTAACTCACGAAAAAAAGACCAGATTTACTGGCCTAAAGGAGACTGGAGAAACCCTGAGAGTATGGCCCCCAGACACCCTTTTAGCTCAG
This sequence comes from Dugong dugon, assembly GCA_030035585.1. Lineage (NCBI taxonomy): Eukaryota > Metazoa > Chordata > Mammalia > Sirenia > Dugongidae > Dugong > Dugong dugon. The sequence continues at coordinate 8,878,273 of CM057480.1, read as the reverse complement.
TGGTGAAGTTACCTCTGAGGTTCACTGTTCAGCCTGGGAGTGGACAGCACCGTAAAACCAAATGAGACTAACGAGGTACAGGAGTCCAGTGACAAGGTCCAGAAAGCAGAAGGGCACAAGGAAGCTGGTGATAGGGAACCCAAGGTTGAGTAAGGATCTTGTTGATGTGTTGTGAGATTGTTAACCATTGTCATAGGGCAGCATTTGTAGTAACTGTTAAATGAGAAACTATTCTGTTCTGTAAGCTTCATCTTACGTGAGAATAACAGCACAATTGGAAGAGCGTAGTCAATGTCACTGAACTGTGTATGTAGAAATTTTTGAAATGGTGTATTTTTGGCTATGTGTATTTTCACCAAAAAAAAAAAAAAAAGGTTGAGAAGTTAAAGGGTTGATATGTTGTGGGGTTGTTAACCAATGTCATAAAACAGCATGTGTACTTCTGTTTCATGAGAAGCTATTTGTTCTGTAAGCCTTCACCTGAAGTACAATAAAAAAAAAAAAAAAAGAAAGAAAGAAACAGGTACTTTGCATCTGCTAAGGACAGAGGTGAGAGGGAGGAAGTCAGGCTGTCTTTGATGTTGGGGAGAGTTACTCAGGATGGCATGTTTATATGGAAAGCAGAGGGAAGTAGGCGGACAAATAAAGTTCCGAGGATGCCAGATTTTTATCTCGGCTTTTTCAATTATATTATTGGACATTAATCAAATCATTTTTAAAATGTAATGTACTGTTACAGCCAACAGAGAATTTCCTATGGCCCAAGTACAGCGCCGCTTGAAAGAGTCTCTGAGTCCTTAGCTGTCAGGCTCCAAATATGGGATGTGAAGGGATGTAAATGTCAAGTATTTCACTGAACCGTACGTGAGGAACACCCTGCAGTTCCTTCCCAAGTGTTTTAATATTTTTTTTCTCAATTGTTCCCATCCAGAATTCGGGAAACTAATTCTCCATCTAGGAGGTTTCTTCCCTTTTTCTCAGACAGCCAGCTGCTGACATGGAATATGCCCTTGCGCAGTGCCCTGGGGCCCGGCAAACAAAAGCAGAGGAACTGTGATTGCTTTCCCACGCGTGCTCTTTGAGAAGAGTTTAGCTAGACATGAGCCCGATTCTACCAAATAAACTCGGGATGCAGTGTAAGCCCTGCAGTGCATTCAGGACGGAAGGTTTAAAGTAATCCTGAGTACCTGGGAATCTTCTGTTCTCCCCTGCCCCTCTCCTTTAATGACTTGATGAAGACTTAATAGGTGCAATTCTCCAGAAGGACAGTCCCCAAGGAAAGCCCTCCCATTTATAATCATAAGTGAGTTCTGAGCATCAGCAAAGGAAAAACGAAAACGAGTAGAAGAAGCACAAGAGACTGTATAGAGCAGCCTGCTCATGTTAGACCACTGGAACCCGCTGCCATTATTGGAGACAACTTTATAAATGAAATACAGTCCAGATAGAAACCATGTTCATTCATTCTCTCTCTCTCTCCCTCCCCCATGACCCTTTGCACCCTAGGAGAAAGAATGATGAAAACATAACGCTAGAGACAATTTGCCATGACCCCAAGCTCCCCTACCATGGATTTGTCCTGGAAGATACTGCTTCGTCAAAGTGTATTATGAAGGAGAAGAAAACAGTTGGTGAGACCTTCTTTATGTGTGCCTGTAGCGCTGAGGAGTGCAATGACCACGTCATCTTCTCTGAAGGTGAGTTCTCCTCTCCTGGGGGTCCCGGGCTTGTCTTTCTTGGTGTCGATGTCTTGTGTCTGCAGTCTTGCGAGTGCGTCTGCCTGTAGCTGATGCTGGAGAGAGCTTAGGTTCTGTGGATTAGGAACCTGTTCACCTGGTGGGAACAAGAAGTAAGCACAGTTGGTTCTGGTCCTTATCAAATCTGGCTCACCAGGGCCCACCTTATTGTTTGTCTTTCACAAATGCTTTTGTTCCCCTAGAGCAGTGGTGCAGTGGTTCTCAAAGTCCCTGGACCAGGAGCATCATGATCACCTGGGAATGGGTTAGAAATGCAAATTCTCAGGCCCTTCCCCAGGTCTCCTGAATCAAATTCTGAGATAGGTCCCATTCCTCTGTGTTTTAACAAGCCCTCCAGGAGATTCTGATGCAGCTGAGGTTTGAGAACCACTGATCTAGAGACTTGATGGAGGCTCTTTGATCCAGGAGAAGAGCTTTCTTTGAATTAACTCAATTGATTTCTTACACATATTCCTAGAAGGCTAATCACAGGCCCGTTTGAGAGAAGAACTGAAGTGCAGAGGGGAAGTGATGAGCCAAGGTTTACCCATTGAGCTAGGGGAAGACTAGCTTGGAAACTCACCACCGTGTTTGAAGTTCAGCATTCACTTCGTGTCTTAGGCTGAGTTCTCTAGAGAAGCAAAACCAGTGCGGTGTATAAATATATATATATACACACACACATATAGAGAGATTTATATAAAGGAAATGGCTCATGAGGTATAGAGGCTGGAAAGTCCCAGGTTTGTGGGTCAGGCAGGAGGCTTCTCCTGACTTACGTAGCCACAGGTGCTGGTGAATCCAAGATTGGAAGGTCAAATAGCAGGCCTCTGTCTCACAGGCCTCTGTCTCAACAAATGCCAAGATCGGCAAGTAAGATGAGAGGTAAGCTGCTAGCTCAAGTCCTGAAAACTGGAGGTCAGATGAGCAAGAGCCAGGTGTAGGATCCAGAGCAAGCAAAAGCCCATAAGCAATGACAGAAAGTCCACCTATATTGGATGCAGGCCACACCCCCCAAGCAAACTCCCTTTCAACTGATTGGCTGCTCACAACAGATCTCATCAGAACTGTCAAACCACTGAGGATCATGGCCCAGCCAGGTTGGCACACAACTTTAACCAACTTGGCTTGAAAGGAGGACACACACTATACTCAATTAAAAAAAAAAAAATTACGATGATTTTTAATCATAAAGCAGTTATCCTTATAAAAATTCACATAATCCAAGTGTGTACAAATTTTAAAATGAAAGTACATTTCCCACCTCTCCTCACTCCCAGCCCAATAGATAATCAGTACTGATGGTTTGTTGGATGTACATGTGTCTCTCTCATTAATTCGTATTTTTTCTGACTTCCTCCCTCTCCTTTCCTCCTTTCCCCGCCCTCCCTCCCTCCTCATATCCATCCATCTTTTAGTGCAAACATTGGATCATACCATAAACATTATTTCACAACTTTTTTTTTACTCAACCACTTTCACACCTCTTTCCAAGCAAGTCAATACGTATAGATACATTGCATACCTTTTCATGGTTGTCTAGAATTCCATAATATTTATGTATCTTCCATGATTGATTTAACTATCTTCCTGTTGATAAATTGTTTAGATGTCTCCAGTCTTCTACTTAATGCCACATTGAATATCTTTGCACATGTATCTTGTACATTTGTGCTAATATTTCTGCAAGGTGGGTTCCTAGAAGTGAAATTTCTGAATCAGAAGTTATGTACATTTTAAATTTGGATAATTACTAAATTGCTGTCCCCCCAAAAAATGATGTCCGAGCATGTAGATTTCCACGGACCTTCTCCAGCACTGATTGTCAGTCTTTTAGTTTTGCCAGTCTGACAGGGAAAATAATCATCTCTTGGTTCTGGGAATGTAAATTCAGGATGCAAAAAGATTATTTTAGTCCTCAATTTCTTGGCCCCAGAATGAGTCTGATTCAGTAAAACATCCTTTTGGAACACAAGTGCTGGGTCTACACACTATCCCTGCTATTGTGTGTGTTCCTGCTATGGAAATGATGTATTCCCACATATTCTGTGCCTGGTGCTCAGAGCAGTGCACACCCACCTCTCTTTCTCTGTGCCCTTCACCTACTCCGAGTTCAGTTTCCTTCCCTTCATGCCCAGCTCTCCACCTATGCCAGCTTCTCAGTGCACTTATGACTGGTGGGCACATCTTGTCAGTACACCACTTTCTAAAATCGCCCTCCCTATTTTCTCATCCTATACCCACCCCATGTCTCTCAATTTTCTTGTATAATTTGAGTTAGGAGAGGAGATGTAAATAGATTAAATCATACTGAAGCGTGGTAGGAGCCCTGGAGGCACAGTAATTGAGAGCTACAGCTGCTAACCAAAAGGTGGGCAGTTCGAATCCACCAGCCACTCCTTGGAAACCCTATGAGGCAGTTCTACTCTGTCCTGTAGGGTCGCTATGAGTCAGAATCAACTTGATGACAACGGGTTTAGTTTTCGGTTTTCAAGCATGGTAAAAACCTGATATCTTAAAAGAAGGCCTAGGCTAAGCCAAAGGAATTAACCTCTACTAGCAGAGTGCCCAGGCATGCTTACTACTGTCTATGAAACTTGTCTCTACTTGGCAAACTGGCTTGTCCACAAGGAATAGTTTATTTCATCCAAAATGACAAAAGTTGACTACTGAACTGCAAGTTGGATTATATATATGACTGTACACCCTGAAGATATTAATGCCTTTAGTTTTCTGTGTATTTTGACTCAGGTGGTAATTACAGGTCTCCATTCATATTTTCCTTCTTATTCATTATCAGACTAATATTTTGTTCCTTAGAAGGTAAGATAATCAGCTTAAAGGCAATTTCTCATTGCACAACTTAGGAAACCCTGCACAGCTGATGACTCAGATGTCTGAGGGCTTTGCCGAGTCTTCTAAAATGCTCCAGGGGGTGCAGAGTGGGTGAAAGGTGTTTGCCTTTTAAACAGCATAGATGTTAGAAGCAACATGTTTTGGATCCATTTCTCATCTTATTGCCACCTCCTCTTCTTTATACCAGAGAAATGAAAAATCTTTAAGCAATTTTTATTTCTTCACTTCAAGTCAGTCAAGATGGCAAACACAAAAGCTCTGGAGCGCTTTCCACCATTTTATTATTATTACCGTAGTCTGTTCTGGCTGCCAGATATCTGATCTGCAGGCGCACAGTGGATGATAATTACTTACATTGTCCACTTAAATAGGTAAGGAAAAGAAGTTGAGCCCCAGGATTTCTCTTCTTTATCGATGTAGGTCTTTATTTTCAGTGCTCGTACTGATGATAGCTAACATTCAGAGCGAAGGTGCTATTGCTATGCAGGGTGCTAAGCCCTTGGTTTCCCTGGCGTGGCCTCGTTTCATCCTTATAGCCACACCCTGAAGTAGGCCCTGCCAGTATCCTCATTTTACGCATGAGAAAACCAAGCTTAGAGAAGGTCAACGATATGTCCAGGATTAACAGCTGTGAATGGCAGGGCTAGGATTTATAACGGGCCACAGGAGAAAGACCCCACAGTCTGCTTCTGTAAAGATCACAGCCTCGGAAACCTTATGGAAACCCTGTGGGAAAGTTCTGCTTTGTCACATGGGGTCACTCTGAGTCCATATAGACTTAATGACCCCTAACAACAGCAATAACGACAACAACAACAACATGTATGGTACTAAAACCTGTGAGGGTCTTCCTTCCTTCCTTCCTTTCTTCCCCTCTTTTTATTTCTTTTTTTTTTCCATCTTATTCTCTATATCTCTATGTTTCTCTCTCTCTCTTTTTAAATAGAAAATATATGTTCATGTTTAAAAAATTTATATGCTACTCCTGTATTCACCAAAACATAGATTCCAATAGAAGAGAAGGAATTTGCATTGGCCATTACTGATGGTCTGGTGACAGCTGTCCATCTGAGAAGACATGCCAGGCTCCAGAACTGAAGGAAGCATAAGATATCAGGCGAGAGAACCCAGAATTAACAGCTGCCCTGTTTACTTTTGCAAACGACACACCCATTTTCACCCTCAGGGTGAATATTGCAAATACAATGTGTGGTTATTGATCTCCAACTGAACCTCTCAGAAGCAAACACAACCACTCACAGTTTTTTTCATTCCATAAATGGTTTCCAAGTGCAGAGCGCTGACATGGGGGAGATGTTTGTTGCTTTAGGCAAGGGAGAAACAATCTAGTGTGATGGTTAAGAGTGGGTGACAGAGCTGGGTTTCCTGGACTTGAAGTTGAATCTACCACTTACTAGCTTCGCCACCTTGACCAGTTACCGGACAACGGCTTACTCCAGTTTCCTAATCTGTAAAATGGAAATAAAAAGTGGGGGTTGTTGTGATGATTAAATACATTAATACATGTGACGCGCATACAAGAGTGCTTGGCACAGAATAAGAAGTACTGTTAGTTGTTAGTATTATTTGGACCTTTTATAGAAGATTTGGGACTTTAGCTTGGCTGAAGGCAGGAAGGGGGGGTCCCTGGGTGGCGCAAATGGTTAAGCATTTGACTGCTGGCCAAAAGGCTGCAGGTTCCAACTCATCCAGAGGCATGTTGGAAGACAGTCCTGACGATCTGCTTGTGAAAGGTCACAGCCTGGTAAACCATATGGAGTAGTTCTACTCTGCACACAGGGAGTCGCTCTGAGTCAGAATCAGCTCAACAGCAGCTAACAACCGCCATGAAGGCAGGAAGACTTTATTCAGCCCTTGGGTCTCTTCTAGAATTCAGGATAGTTCAGTTTTTGTTTTGTTTTGGTTTTTAAATAAACTTTTTTATTTTAGAATACTTTAAAATTTATGGAAAATTGGCAAAGGTAGTATGGAGAGTACCCTTCACCCAGCCTTAGTTTACATTAACATTACCATGTTACATCACTGTGATACATTTGTCAAAACTAAGAAACCTACGTTGGTACATTACTATTAACTAAATCCCAGAATCCACATGGATTTTGCCAGCTTTTCCAGTACTGGCCTTTTTGTGCCCCAGGATGTAAGCCATAACACCACGTTGCATTTACTCATCATGCCTCCTTAGGCTCCCCAGCCCTCTGGCATTTTCTCAGTCTTCCCTTGCTTTCCATGACCTTGATAGTTTTGAGTTCTAGTCAAGTATTTTGTAAAATGTCCTCCAGTCTGGGTTGGTTTAGTGTTATTTTTTCTTATTCAAAAAATTTACCCACAAATTGTTTTGTGACATTAGTTGCGGTTCCCACAGTGTGTCACCACTCTCCCCCTTTCCCTTTCCACCCCACGTTCCCTGTGTCCATTCATCCAGTTTTCCTGTCCCTTCCTGCCTTCTTGGCTTTGCTTTTGGGCAGGTGTTGCTCATTTGGTCTCATATACTTGATTGAACAAAGAAGCACGTTCCTCACATGTGTTATTGTTTGTTTTATAGGCCTGTCTAATCTTTGGCTGAAAGGTGGGCTTCAGGAGTGGCTTCAATTCTGAGTTAGCAGGGTGGCCGGGAACCATAGTCTCAGGGGTTCCTCCAGTCACTGTCAGACCAGTAACTCTGGTCTTTTTTTGCAAATTTGAATTTTGTTCTACGTTTCTCCCCTGCTCTGCCTGGGACCCTCTGTTGTGATCCCTGTCAGAGCTGTCGGCAGTGATAGCTCAGTTTTGACCGTGTCCTGCGAACAGAGTATTCAGACACCTCTCGGAATCATGAGATGTTTGGAGGGGGTTGTTTTGCTTTAATGTCTGCCTCACCTAGTCTCTGTTTTTCTCCACATGCCTTCACAGTGGAAAGGGGAGCATGCTGTGCCTAGGGTTTCTCATCAAAGCTAACCACATCCCTGACATCGTTGGATAATATTACAAATTAGGCGCGTTGTTCCTGTTTTGAGGCAGAATCACAGCAGGAGGCAGCTAAATAAAACTAGCACGGCTCGAAAGTGCCTTTCAGATCAGTGATTAAGATAATCGCAGCTCTGTTCTGGCCAAAGGCATTCATTTCCGCCTCTTTTTTCCAGAGGAAAGCTTGTTTTTGGTCACGTGGCCATCTCTTTGAATGGCCGAGGCACTGTTGACCAACTAATGGTGACAGTGGTACCTCTCACTTAGGGTTGTTGTGGGTATTAAAAGCCATGAGGCTTGGGAGAGCCCAGCACAGCAGCTGGTGTGACGTACGTGCCTCCTTTCTTATTTATTCTCCCCTTGAGTAAAGAGAAGCCCTGGTGGCACAGTGGTTAAGTTTGGCTGCTAACCAAAAGGTCAACAGTTGGAATCCACCAGCCGCTCCTTGGAAACCCTATGGGGTAGTTCTACTCTGTGCTATTGGGTTGCTGTGAGTTGGCATTGACTCACTGGCAGCAAATTTCTTTTGGTGAGTAAAGAGAACACTCTATGCCCAGGAACACACCCCTTGTGAATGAGGCCCTTCCTACTCAAAGTGTCCACAGACCAGCAACACAGTCCCCAGTGATTTGTTTGCACATTGAAGTGTGCGAAGCACTGATGTGAACTAGCCCATACAGGGATGGAACCAGAGATGTGGCCTTGTTAACTTCATGCTACTGACTGGCTGAGTTGATTGAATAAATTGGGTCTTAAACCTGGTCATACAATAAGAATACTTATTTAAAGGAGCCCTGCTGGCACACTAGTTAAGTGCTTGGCTGCTAATGAAAGGTCGGTGGTTCGAACCCACCAGTCAGTAGGCAGTAGTAAGATGTGGCAGTCTGCTTCTGAAAGATTTACAGCCTTGGAAACCCTATGGGGCAGTTCTGCTCTCTCCTGTGGGTTGCTGTAAGTCTCATAGACTCATAGGTTGATATATTTATTTAGTTTGATATACTTATTTAGTTTAGTCGTATAATAGAAGTCCTCAGTGAAATGTAGGTATTTCTCAGCCTTTTTTATATATTCCCCAAACTGTGTTCTAGGGTGGACCAGGATGTAGAGAAAGTCAGGCATGTTTTCAGTGAACATATCTGTTTTCCACGATAATGTTCTTGTCAGTTTTCTGAAGGATTGTCCCCTAATATTTCCCAAAGTACAAACACATTTCAGAATGTTTTCAAGATGTATTTTAAAGGTGTTCTCAACTGGATCTATAAGGAGCCATTTGGGACCCCTGGGGAGCCCTAGAGGAGTCACAATGTGGCACTGTCCCAAATCAGTTTGTTCCTCAATTATTTGCTGTGATTATCTGCTGAGTTGGGTGTGTGGAAAGCAAGAAGATAGTCCATGAGAGAGCAAGAGAGGTGTGCTCCCAGGTGGCAAGGTGCCTGCCATCCTACCTTCCCTCCTGACTTAGACCGGAACTGCTTATTCTTAAAATTGAGAGGCATCACGACCATGCAGGAAAGAGAAATAGCAGTGGACTCAAATCTCAGACTTTGAAACATTTGGTGGCAAGGCCAGGGGCCCATGTTCTTTGCTAATTGAAGAGCAGGCTGTGGGACCTCCTAGCAGTGATGATTGCCGCTCTGTATTGGGACTCCACTGTGGATGTGCTAACTTACACTAATCACTTTCAGATGTTTCTTATTTCAGAGCGTCATAAAATTTTTATGCCAGGAATGAAACCCATGAAATCAGCTCATTCAGACTTTTCATTTTACAGACAAAGACATGGAGCTCACAGAGTGGCATGAGTTTCCCAAGACCTCACAGTTGGTTCCCCACCTTTTGCTCATAGGAGAAGGGGAGAATCTTGGGTGTTTCTCACAGAGCACCCTCATCTTCCGCATTTAGGAGTGTGGGGTGTGAGGGAGGGCGTCTTATCAGTCCACACCCATGGGAGACACTCCCATTACATAAGAGGTGGCCCGTCCTGTGAGCACACAACTCAGCCCGGACTCACCGCTCAGCATGTCCTTGGCAAGAATTACAACCTCAGGCTCGTACTGTTCACGGCCTATCTGAAATACCTATGAGAGGAATGACGTTTATAATGATGGCCACGAGATGTCCATCTTTTGAGACACGACATATGTATGGTAGGGCTTCAGAGCATGGTCTTCCCAGTGACCTAACCTGGGTTCAAATCCCAACCAGCCATTTATAAGCTGTTTGCCCTTGGATGAACTATCTCCTCTTGTTTTTCCCCGTTGAAAAATGGGGATGGAGATAGTGCTAATTTTAATAGGATTCTTATCTGAATAAATGAGTTTATTCATGTAGAGAATAGTACCTGGCACTGAGCAAGTATTGGATAAATTTTGGCTATAAATAGTTGTTATCATTCCCCTAGATTCAGATGGCCATCTTGGATGTAGCCAGATGACTGAGGAGCTGTGTTTCAGCATCCTCCTCCTTTCTGCAAATTCCTACAACTCAATTATGATGAGATGCTGTCCATCATAAGCAACAGTTCTGTGAATCAAAGTGATACGTTCACTGTAAAGAGTATTGTTGAGGATGCTGTTCGGTGCATTGTATTGTTATCTTCATCAGAAAGCCTGGAGAAGTTTCTCTCAGCTCTTGTTCTTAAAAGGATTGGTCTCCTCATTAGGATCTCTTTGTTGCTGACCTTAGGGACCCTGAAAAGCATACAGGGTTCAGGAAATGTTTTTGATCAAAAAAAAAACAAAACAAACCCATTGTCATCATAGAGTTGATTCTGACTCATAGTGACCCTATAGGACAGAGTATAATTGCCCCATAGGGTTTCCAGAGAACGGCTGGTGGGTTCAAACTGCTGACCTTTTTGTTAGCAGCCGTAGCTCTTAACCACTGTGCCTCAAGGGCTCCATTTTTGGTAAGCGACCTGATAAAAATATTTTTGGCTTTGCAGGCCATGTGGTCTTTGTTGCAACTACTCAAGTCTGTGGAGCCCTGGTGGTGCTTTGGTTAAGCTTAGCTACAGCTGCTAACCAAAAGGTCAGCAGTTCGAATCCACCAGCTGCTCCTTGGAGAACCCTATGAGGCAGTTCTCCTCTGTCCTATAGAGTCACTATGAGTCAGAATTGACTCGATGGCAACAGGTTTCATTTGTTTTTTTTTTTACTCAACTCTGTGTGGTGACACCCAAACAGCCCAGTATGTGATGAGACATGGCTGTATTCCAATAAAGCTTTGTTCACACAGACAGGCCTCATGCTGACCCCTGATAGAGTTGACAGTGTTTTTCGTATTTCTTCCCTTCAACATTAACTATCACAAAAGCTTAGTGTTTTTTCGAACAAATATATCAGCATACGTTTTGGGTACTAATATCACCCCTGGTTTGCCTTGTTTTCCCACATCTGCGTTCCATTTGTCCTGATTCCAGCTCCTATTTTTATCTTATTTCACTCTATGTATCTGTAGGTTGCATTAGATCTGTTTTTCGGCAGGGAGGGGGTACGGGGCGGGAAGTGTAAGTAAATGCATCTGTTATATCTAGTTGCCTTGTAGCTTAGAAACCAGGACTCTAGAAACCACTTCTGACTCAAAGTTCAACATATGTGGTTAAATAGGGAAGCCAACCGTCAGATGCAGGCTGTCCCCCACGGTGTGTTCCTGGCTGAGCTGCCAGCTGTGTGCAGGCTTAATCAAGTAGCATGAAGACATGCCCTCTCTAAGCTGAGAGGGGAGGAGAAGGGAGGAGAGGAGGACTCCTAGCCACAAAGTTTCGTTCCTTCCTCTTTCATTGTTGTAGAGTATCTTTTAAATGAAAACAGCCTCTCTGGTTTGCATGCCTAGCTCTGGCAGGAAGACAAATCATTTTTTTTTTTCCAGTATCAAGACACGCGGTTTCCTGTCTGTGTTTAACTTGCTAGCAGAGCATCTCAGCCAGCGGTTCCCCCTAGAACTTGCGGTGACCTCCGTGATGTTGCTACACCCCATCCAGCAGACCCACTCTGGGTACTGACCACATGCCTTGCACACTTTATTGACTTGCGTCGGTTTCTGAGTCAGGGAAGACTTACAAATTCGGCCCCCTTTCTCCTGAATCTCTGTGTTTATTGTGCTCCAACATCAGGTAGTTGGTTTCCTGGGGAACAGTGCTAACATTTCTCACAGAAGAGGAGTACATGGGGCTCTGGCAGCCCCGGGGCATTGTGGGTGTGCTGCCTTTGCCCTGTGCACTCCATCCTCAAAATAGCCACCACGCCAGCTGTGCATTTTTAGAGAAACAAACCGGATTTACTTTCTAGTCTAAATGCAGAAAAAAAGTGTGGAAATAGGGTTGAGCAGAGTTGTCAGAAGAGGAAGACAATTATGGATTAAAGTCACTGGTCTCATTCCTGGGAAAATAAATCAGTTATTTGAGGTGATGACTCAGAGCCGAAGCGGCCTTTAGCTGTGAACAATTTAGGTTAGAAAGTATACTCTCAATCCATGAATCCAGCCCCATGTCTAGCCAAGGAAATAATAAAGACTGTGCATGCCAGAGGGCATTGTGACTCAGTCAAGTAGGGCTTAGAATGTATTTGAAGTGTTTAAAGCAAAGCAACTCGCTTTTGTAGATTTTTTTCCCCTCGAGCAGCAAAGTAAACAAAGACGCACTGAGGCCAGATGTGGTTGCTGGTTGCATGTATTTATACCCTGGGACTGCATTCTGATGTGAATCATGGCAGAGTAGAATCCAGGACGGACACAGACTGTCTCAAATCCTATCCACTGGGTGAGCACTGCCAACAGAACAAGGCGAGCAGTGAGGGTGGCGTTTTGGGGAGCCTCTGGTGGATCCATGAACTGCCTTCTTCCTCCCTCCTGCGCAGTCCCGTCTTCTCCATATACTCTTGTGGGTGGGTGATAGTGAAAAGGGTCGACAGAGACTCTCGTTGCTACTTTGGAAGTATCCCAGGTCCCTCTAGTGGAAAAACATGCAGGGAGCTAGCTAACCACTGTGAAATGACTTTCATTTCCGACCATACGAAGCTCCGGAAGCTCTGTTTACCACCAGCTGAACATCTGGCCAAGTTGCTTTTGGAAAACTTTTCTGATCCTGGGATCACTCCTGCCTGTTGCTCATTCTGTAAAGTTTCAATTTGGCCAGCAATATTTATGCCTAATTTAAAAAAAAAAAAAAAACTAACATTAACTTTAAAGAAACCATTCATATTTTATTATTATTTTAGTAAACCTCATGTTGCCTCATTGGGACACAGCTGAGTCTAATGTCAAGAATATATAAGGTCGCTCTGAGTTGAAATCGACTCGATGGCAACAGGTTTTTTCTTCATCTTCTTCTTTTTTCGATGTCAAGAAACAATTGATCTTAAATTTAGTCATTAAAATTCCTTTTGTTCTCCAGGCCCTACCCTATTCAAAATACTGTGCCTATTTCTCTAATCAGTCTGAAGTGGCAGTTCTCAACCATGGCTGCACGCTGGAAATACCTGAGGAGCTTTAAAAACAGCTCATAACTGGGTCTTATCCCTGCAGTTTTTCTGATTTAATTGGTCTGGAGCCTAGTTATCAGGACTTTTTTTTAATCCCCAAGATACACCAATATGCAGCGGATGTTGGGAACCACTTGAGTCAAGACACTTTGTTCTGCCAAGTCTTTTCGGTCTTTCATCACGTCCGTTGCATAACCTGAGAAGGGACAGTAACGATTAGTGAACGGCAGCAACCGCAGGAAGGAGCTGAAATTCAGCCTTCTAAGGTTAGAGGAGAAGAGAAGCTCTGTATTACCCCGCCCCTGAGGGTTAACAGGGTTCTTTAACAGGAGGCTTTCTTGCACTTGCCACAATTTACAAGCACTTACTTCAGAAGGAAACCAGAGGCCTTCGCTGGGAATAGGCGTCTAAGGTTTTAGGACTGAAGAAATGATACGTGAAGGGAAAACGTGTTTTAAACCTTAAAGTGTGAGTGAAGCGTTGGGTGGCAGAGTTTGGGTGCAGACCTAAGGAATGGCACTGCCTTAGCAAAGACGAGGGAGGGAGGGAGGAGGAGGCTGGCAGTGCATAGTTCAAGGCGGTGGGGATACCAGCTGGCATGGAATTTCGGAAGACTGTGGTTCACAGTGAAAGTTAGAAGAGAAATGAGGTTGCGTTTCAGTGGTCTGATACGTACCAACAGTGTGAATAATGAATGTGCCTCTCCAAAGCAGCCTAATCCCCTGGTTGGAGAAGATACTGAAATAACACAAGAAATGTATTTATGCTTTCCACTTTCCTGAGAACATAAAGTGTCCCTAGACAGAGGAGAAGGAGTGCTGGTAGCACAGTGGTTAAAGCCCTCAGCTGCTAATGGAACCCACCAGCCGCTCCTCGGGAGAAAGATATAGAAGTCTGATTCTGTAAAGATTACAGCCTTGGGAACCCCATGGGGCAGTCTTACTCTACCCTATAGGGTCGCTGTGAATTGAAATCAATTAGACAGCAACGAGTTTGGTTTTTTTGTTTAGACAGAGTAGAAGATACAATCCAGACAGGCGGCCAGAAAAAGAAAAAGAAAATCAGGGTAGATGGGGGATCCTAACAAAACCAAAGGTTAGTGGTCCAAAGACCACAACAGAGTAGAAAACGATAAAACTCTGCTCCAAAGACTAAGTATCAGGCCTGAGGCTCTGTCCATGGAGGGACAGCCACAGATGAGATGTGCCTTCGTTTCTCAGGCACTGTCCCGCATGTCGTTGGCACTTGGCGTATGTTGTTTGCCTTCCTTTTAAAGTCAGGGCAACAGAAGCAGCAACGATCTATGCCCCAAAGGGGAACGCAAAGGATGCCTAACACATTAAAGGCAGAAAGAGGGTTCTGATGGCCCGAAATGGCCAAGAATATGAAACTTAGTGGATAAATATGAAGTCAGGGGAGTAGGTGCAAAGCCTGATGGCGGAGGAGCAGCTAGCTTATCACAAAGCTGGCTTGGCTACTGTTCATGTGATTAAGACCTAGGAGGTGAGAGTTAAGGTCATTCTGAAACCAGTGTGATCCGAGAGAATCACAGCAGAACTACAACACAGCAGACAAGCCGTGATCCTAAACTACACTCGGAGGAAGAGAAGGAGAGAGTCTGGCTGCCACTGCCGCCACACAGCTACACTCTAGGTGCTGAAGCCTCTGGAATCACAAGAATAGTTTCAGAAGGCAGATCGATTTAGACACAGAAAAAAGGACCTGGCATTTTGTGGTTCCTGCTATATGCTAAGCAGGCAGATTTTTGGATTTGACAAATATATCAGGTTTTAGGGTCTGATAAATATGTCTTTTGAAGAGTGATTGAAGGAACTAGAGATGTTCAGCCTGGAAAAGAAATGATTTCCGGAGACAGGTTAAATGTCTAACAAGAATTGAAGCTCTTTCACCCTATCCAAGAAGGAATCATTTTCTTGTCTTTTGCTTTAGAGAGTAGCTTGAGGGCCAAACAGTGGAAATTACAGAGAGGCCATGTTTAACTTACTACAAAGAATAAATTTGTTTCATATCCTGATGTGTAGGTTGTATCCCAGTAGCTGCATTGAGATGTTTTGGGGTTAGATTATGGAGTGGATTGATTTATAGAGTGAGATCCCTGCATTGTAACATTTCAGCCAGAGGTTTTATTTCTGGAATATTCCGTAAGAGGTTGCCAAACCAGATTAGATTGTATGTACGACCCTTCTTTTGGGAGAAGTGAGAAGGAAATAATGCAAAGGGGATTGTGGAATGCGATGGGAGAGGTGGGAGAATAGCCTAGCTTTGAAATATGTGCAGCTGGAATAAAACAATTATGTGGATTGGAGAGAAGACATTTCTTGTGTCATTTTGGGAAAAAAAAAAAAATATTCTCGAGTCTGCCCAGAATGTCAAACAATATCACCAGTAGGCTGGAAGTCAGATTAAATCCTGCATGCCCGGTGGGCTCGCTGTCTTTCTGTTGTTTTATTAAAATTATTTTTTATTGTTTGCCTGAACTTAATTATTTGCTTTCTATTGAGATGATGGATGGGGAATTATACCTCATTCTACACTCCTCTCCCAGTTAATTGACTGGAAAATTCTCATGGACCAATTTCTCATTGGCTAGCACTAAACACAATTGTGTAGGGCTTTGCAAACAATTCCACCAAGGATTGTCTTTCTAAGAGTGAAGCCTCTCTTTGGCAGGGTACCAAGACCATGTTCCATTTTTTTGCCAAAGCAGTGCTTCTCAAACTTTAACATGTGGAAGAATCACCTGGGGAACTTTTAAAAATGCAGATTCTGTTCCTGGAAATTTAGGACAGGGCTGAGGGTCTGCATTTCCCATAATTTCCCAAGTGATGCTGATAACGCTGATCTGGGAACATGCTTTGAAGGATGGATAGCACAGTGCCAAGAGATTTTTTATTCATCATGCCACCAAAATTTTTGAAGGTGCAGAAAGTAGTGACAATAACTTTTGAATTCTCCAGAGAAAAAGCAGATTTTATAAATATATAAAATGTATTACGATGGGGCTTTTTATGTGTGATGCGGGGAGAGAGTAGAGGGAAGGCTGATTAAGGGTATGCAAGGCAGTAGAATGAAGAGACAATTTGTTTTGTTGTTAGGTGCTGTTGAGTCGACCCCATGTGACAGAGTAGAACTGCCCCATAGGGTTTTCTAGGCTGTAAGCTTTATGGGAGCTGATTGCCGGATCTTTCTCCTGCAGAACCGCTGGGTGGGTTTGAACTGCCAACCTTTTGGTTAGCCCCAGGACACTTAACCATTGTGCCACCAAGGCTTCTGGACACAATTTGTTTTGTTCCCTATGAAATCTTTGATTTCCTCTCTAAGGATCCACTGTGTCTGACTGAGCCTGGCACAATGCTGGAACTCAGTAATTCTTTCTCTACATGATGAATCAACACATGGAATATACCAAGTGAATGCTTAGGAGATAGCAGTACCTTTTGTTTTATTATTATTATAACTGGTTCCAACTTTCTTAGACTTATGGCTCAACTGAGTTAGGTCTCTGGAAAAACAAGGAACAAAACTAAACCAGACAACCGAAAAGCACGTGCCTCCTTTAGTCAATACAGCCAGACTGAACACCTCCATAGCCTCCTAATGTATTGCTGCTTTTCACTTCAAACCCTTCCGTATGTGTTATCTTACTTAAACTTATATCTGATAAGGTTGTCTTGCTTCACTTTTGCAAGAAAGAGAATCCTGCAGCTCAGGTAGTCATGGGGGAAAATGGTTTCTTTAAAAACAGCATTATCTGCCTGTCTGGTTGCCTCCATGAACACCTTCCTCCTTTGCCATGAGACCAGAAGAACTGGATGGTGCCCAGCTACCATTACAGAACATTGTGATCAAAGATTCTATAAAAGAATCCTGACTGAAAGGGGGAAAAATGAGGAACAGAATTTCAAATTCTCAATGGAATGCAAACTTTCTGGGGCCATTGAGGCTGAATGAACCCCCAAAGCTATTCCCTTGAGATAGAGAGAGAAAGCAGTATTATCATGTGACATGCCGCAAAAAGAGGCGAAACAAAACTGCCTGATTGCATACAATTAGTTCATTTACTTATTTTAATGATTCTTTACAAGGTCAAGGATATGTTTGGAAATTTGTGAAATACGTTATTAATGAAAATATCTTTTGTTAAGATACTTTGTTTATCATGAAATAGTAAAAACTTAAATGTGTTGAACACTTTCTGTCTTCTATTTGCAATACGTGATAACTAGACAAACATCATCTTTTGTAATCCTTACAACAACCCAGTGTTGTCTTCATTATGCAGATGAAGAAAGGGAAACCCAAAAGCACGCCGTCAGGAAATAGCAAAGACATTCCTAAAATCGGAGCCCTACGTTCTCAAAAAAGGTTATACTGCCCCCAAGTATACACAATGATATCTGTAAAACTTTAAATGTCAGGAGCTACTTTGATTATTCTTTGAGCTTTCTATTGTCTGACAAAATATTACTAGTTGAAGTCTAGAGCTTTTTTTTTTTTTCTTTAATTTTTCATTTGTCAGGAAAAGCCATTTGAAAGTGTGCCTTGAGACAATCATAAAATTGGATCTCAGCTCACTGTCATGACTGGAAATATAGAAGTTTGGAGATGAAGTCACATGAGTGACAGCATATCACTTTGAGTACTATTGTCTCAGAATGCTGAAGAGAAGTCTGCTTTCAAAAGCAGTAGGGACATCAGAATTTTAACTGTGGTTGCTTTTGCACAATGCCCAGCTACATCATTGAAGGGAGGTAAAGCGAACTTAAATCTCACGCAGCAAACACAGCGTGGCAAAGAGAGATGATTCCAGGATGTCTAGGAAAATGAGGATAAAAAAAAATCCTCAAAGTAAGTTGTTTTCACACGATGCACATTGTGTTAGTCTTTTTGGAAGTAATAGTCGCTGACTGAAAACAAAAGTAATTTCAGTATTGCGAACCTATCGTTCATTCCCATACCTAAGTCATCACTTAAATATAAATTATACCATCAGAAAATACACCTCATGTGAGCGATGCTGTTGATACGGTGGCTGAGCTAGCACAGTGACACCTGGAGACTAAGAATCATGGAGAACAAGTTGCCAAGAAGCAGGCAGATGAGATGGAAGTAGATTCTGTTTATAACCTTGTTAAGACAAAGAAGAACCAATAACACTAAGACCCTTCAGTGAATACAGTGAACTTGAGTGCATGAAAGAGAATCAGTTCCCCCAAATCACTAGCTTCAGACACTTCAAGCAGAATGTACGTTTCTTCTATGGGCTATTGTTTAAAACTCTGAAGGATGGGACGTACTTTAACTTTTCTCTAGCGAAATTAGGCTTAAACTGACTGCATAATTCCTTTTATTCTTCAGTTCTTTTCTCCCAGTGTACATATACCTGACCTTGTTAAACATGTAACTTAATGCACGGGTTTAACTTTTCCTTTATTTTCTGTTTTTAATATCATATTAGAAGTATGCTAAAGAATATACATATTTTCAAAATATACAGAAGCGTATATGTAACACGTATCCGGGTGTGAATTGTTATTTCGTTGTGGTCTTGATTTGTATTTTCCTGATTACTAGTCAGATTGAGCATGTTGGTCATGTATCTTTTTCACATTGTGTGGATTCTATTTTGAGATGTGGTTTTCCCGGGTTTTCTTTTGGGTTATTTGCTTTTTTCTTATCGATTTGTTAGAGTTCTTTATGTATTCTAGGACTTATTCCTTGTCTGTTGTATAGATTGTAAATATCACCTGTTTCGTAGCTTATCTTTTCACTTTATTGTGTCTTTGACAGATTATTCTTAATTTTTGTAATCAAATTTATCAGTGTCTTCTCTTATAGTTAATACCTTTCTTATCTTCTTTAAGAGCCTCTGTAAAAAAAAGTCAAAATAATATTCTGCTTGACTTTCTTCTAGAGATTTTAAAGTTTTTGCCTTTCATATTGAAATCCTTAATTCATTTTTAAGTACTTTGTTGAGTGTATGATGTGAGGTAGGGAATCCAGTTATAATTTGTTTATCTTGTACCAATACCACATTGTCTTAATTACTGTAGATTTATAAAACTTCTTATCTTGTAAGGCAGATCTCTCCACTTTGTCTTACTGGGCTGGTTAGGACTTCTAATTCATGTTGAATAGAAATAGTTACCATTGGCAAAGGCATCCTTTTCCTGTTTTTCAAAGAACTGCATCGAACATTCCCCCATTAGAATAATGTTTGCTGAAGATCACTAGTGTATATTTCTTATTGGGATGTTTGGTTTTATCGCGTACATTTTCTGTGTCTATTGGAGTGATTGTACAGTTTTTCTTCTTTAAACTAATGTGGGGAATGACATTGGTAGTTTTGTTGGTATGTTTGCTAAACCATATTTTCCTGGTGGCCTTGCTGTCTTTTTTATTTTTTAATCCTCTGCTGGATTCATCTTGCTACTATTTTATTTACATTTGTTTTTTAAATCATTGTACATAAATGAGATTTTTCTGTAACTTCTTGTCTGGTTTTGGCTGTCCTATCTTCATAGAATGAATTGGGACGTGGTACGCTTTTCCTGTTCTCTGGAAGAGCATGCATGAAATTCCTTCAAATATTCCTTGAAAAAATATTAAACCTTTGGGAAAGTTGAAAGAATGCAGTGAGTACCTGTACACCCTCTCTTGACTCACCACGTGTTAACACTTTACCACATTCTTGTTCTTTCATTCTTTCTGTCTAATACTGTCCATATTCAAATTTCTGCAGAGCCAGAGGTTTATTATTGATGTTCCTGTTGTTGCTTAAATTCAGGATCCAGTCAAGGACCACACATTGTATTTGGTTGCTTTGCTTCTTCACTGTGTGTGTTGTTTGCTGTTGTTGTTCTTGTCATTTTGTTTTTTCCATGGCCTTGACTTTGAAGAGGCCAGGCCCTTTAAGTTAACCCGTTCAACTTCCTTCATACTTGTGAGATTATTCAGGTTTTATAGTTCTTCTTTGGTCAATTTTGGTAAGTTAATGTAATTTTGGAACTTTGTCCATAGTTGCCTATGTTTTCAAGTTTATTAGCAAAAAATTTCCATGAGATTTCCTTACATTTTTAATCTTTGCCATCCCTGGAATTGTATCTCCTCTGGGCCTTTGCTCTTTGCACCACTTAACAGTCTCACCAAAGGTCTCTGTGCTGTTAATCTTCATACAGTACCGATTTGCAGCTTTGTTGATTCTCCCTTGTGTATCTTTGTTTTCTATCTCGCTCGTTTCTACTTTAATCTCTACTCTCTCTTTCCCTCTACTTTGTTTGGCTCTATAATCTTGTCCTTTGTCTAAATTTTCATGTTGAGCCCTACGTTGCCTTGAGCTCGTGCTAGCTGCCATAAACAACCCTCTGCAGTGAATTTCTGCCCCTCGAGCTGCCTCCCACTCACTTCCACATAAGGCTCCCTGCTTTGACCCCGGCTCACTCCCGTGTTTATTTTTCCAGTTTCCATTTCTGTGAAATGGGAAAACTAACACATATCCGGTAGTGTGGCTGCAAGGATTCAAAATAATCTTGTGTAGAAATGCATCACTTGGCATTTAGTAGGTGCTCAATAATGAATACTATTGTCAGTATTGTAATTAAGATATTGACTTAAATCAGGAAGTTCTCCCCACGCCCCCAGCATATCTCTCTGTAGCACAGTTTCCTTCTTTGGAGCGTGGCCAATTGCATATATATCCTGTTGCTTTAGATGAGCATGTCGTGTGAGAAAATCTTGGTGGTTAGAGTGTCGCTGTCAACTTCACAAGGATCTGTCTAGCTGTTATGTGATGTTAGTATTTGGTGTATTAGTATACTGCTATGCCAACGTATGAGGAAAACGATCATTTGTACCCATTTCTATTGCTCAGATAAATTCGTATCTTGGTAAAATTTTATACAAAACTGCTTTATTGAGTGGAAGAATCACCAACCTACTTTAATTATTAAAGTAGGAGCTCAGTCTCATATCCATCTATGCCGATAGGGTTTTTATCAAGACACATTAAGCAGTCAACTTAGGCTTTTTTAGTATGTGGCCCTTACTTTACTATATTTTTCACTATATTATTTTCATTTAGACTTGTGAATTACAGAAGCTCAGTTTTAAGTTCTTTTTAGAAACCAGTGTTGGTCTGTAGCATAACAAAGGATTTGAAAGCGGCTGGGAGCAACTAGGATTTTAGTATTGTTTGTGTGTGTTACAAGACAATTTGCTTACTTTTCAGTGATTCCAAACCAAGTATGCCATGGGATTTCCCCTTGAGTTTTTCTACCAGTTTGCATTTTTTTTTTTTTTTAATGGCATACTAACATTTATCTTGGGAGACCAAAAAATTTGACATTTGTCTTTAAAACAGTATTTATTAATTAGGACACTGACATTTGCAAATGGCTGCTTATTTATAACTAAGCTTGGTCTCTCTATCTGGGACACATTTGGTTGGAAAATCTCAGAATTATTACATAAATCTCTGGGTTCATTGCTAGGGAGACAGCTTGGTGGAATGCAAAGAACACAGGCTTTGGAACCACTCAGACCTGGGAAAAAGGCGGTCTCTACTGCTTGCCAGCTGGGTGTCCTTGAGTGGGTCACCCGTAACTCTGAATTTCTTAACCTCTAAAATGGGACTAACACTGGGAAGCGGAATTCTGAGTATCAAATGAGATTAAATGTTTGAAGTTCCTAGTAAATAGCATGTGCTCAAAAAAAAAAAAAAAAAAAAAGTTCCCTCTCATCTTTTTCTTTTCCCCAAGGATATCTGAAATGATATACTTAGCTCAGGAGCAAGGCATGGCCTCATAAATTATTATTCTGATTTTTCTCTTTTTAATTTTTTTTTTTTTTATTCCAAACTAAAACAGATACAGAAAATCATAAACAAAGGGCTTGTAACCACTTGGAATTACTGCCCTTGTAACCACTGCCTAGGTCAGAAAACAGAACTTTGCCAGCCATCCTAGGATGTTCCTCAACCCCATCACAGTCCCCATTCCTCCCTCTGAAAGTGACCACTATTCCTGACTTCTGTAGCTATTACTTCGTTGAGGTTTTTAAAATGGTTTTATCACCCAAGTGTGCATCTGTAGACACTGTCATTTAGCCTTGGTTGTTGTTAGGATAGAATAGAACTTCCCCATAGGGTTTCCAAGAAGGGGCTGGTGGACTTGAACTGCTGACCTTTTGATTAGCAGCCAAGCTCTTAGCCACCACACCACCAGGCCTTGCCTATCTTTCTTATTATTATTATTGTAATTTGATAGACCACGTTGTTGTGTGCTGTCGAGTCAGTTTTGACTCATAGTGACCCTATATGACAAAACAGAACTTCTCCATAGGTTTTCCTAGGCTGTAATCTTTATGGAGGAGCCCTGGTGGCACAGTGGTTAAAGGCTCGGCTGCTAATCGAAAGGTTGGTGGTTCGAACCCACGAGCCACTCTGTGGAAGAAAAACATAGCAGTCTGTTTCCATAAAGATTTACAGCCTTGGAAACCCTATGAGGCAGCTCTCCTCTGCCCTACAGGGTCACTATGCATTGGAATGCACCGCCAAGTCGTTTCTCCCATGGTGGGTTCGAACCTCTGAGTGCTTTCAGTTAGCAGCTGAGTGCTTAACCATTGTGCCACCAGCACTCCTTTGATATACCATTAAAAAAACCCAACAAACTATCAGTTGGTTGATATACCAGGTCTCTGTTAATCTACTGCACCAACCCCCATTCCTTTGTTGTCCTTACAATGCATGTGTTAAAGCACCCTTTGACCTGGATTGTTTCGCTTGTCTAGATTTTGCTGATGGCACACGCATGGTGCAGTTCGGTGTGTTCCTCTATCCTCTGTAGCTTCTGCAAACTGGAAGCCGGATCCAGAGGCTTTATCAGACTCAGGTTCTATCCCTTTGGCACATCTATAGGGAGGGTTATATTCCTCCATCAGGAGGCAATAATGTCTGATTGTCTCTTGCTTTGTCATATTATCTGGCATCGATGCCCATTGCCTATATCCATTTAATGCATTAAAAAAAAAAAAAGTTGCCATTGAGTCAATTCATAGCAACCCTGTAGGACAGAGTAGAACTGCCCCACAGGGTTTCCAAGGAACGGCTGATGGAGTCGAACTGCTGACCTTTTGCTTAGCAGCTGAGCCCTTAACCACTTAATTCATTAGGAGTTGCAAAAAGACACTTCTTTATTTCTATCCATTCATTTTCATTTATTAGCTAGAATAATTGAATAAAGAGATACTTCCTTTAATACTTGGTTACTCAGCGGTACAGTTTTCAAGGAAAAAACGAGTTGCCTTTTGCCTAAGCTTGATATTTCCACTTATATACTACTTTTCAATATCATGAATTGACATCTTGTTATGCTGAGAACTTGATAGATTTGTTGGTTTTTTTTTTTTGTTTTTGCTATTATGAAATAGTGAATTTTTTTCATAAACGATGAATTTCACGCATGGCTTTTTTTTTTTTTTTTGACTTTGCTAAAGCTCAGATTTTGATATCTTGAGAGTCTCTTGACGATTAGCTCCTGAGACCTTTTGTCATGTCCTTTGTAACCTTTGACTCAGTGTCCAAGCAATGCCGGTATTGCTTGATGGATGGTTATCAAATCACTTAGTCCAGCCCCCATGAAGAAAACCACTTGATCAAATTGAGAAATTACATGAAGTCATTTTCAGTTGGCTGTCATGGATGTGAACTTCAGGCACATTATGGCGCCAGGTTAAGAGCTGGGTTTCTCTAGTCAGACCAAACTTGTACCGAATATCAGTTTTGCCATCACCTAGGGTCTCTGTGAGTCAGAATCAACTTGACGACAACGGGTTTGGTTTGGTTTTGGTTTAAGGTTATGCTCTTGGGAAATTACTTAAACTATCTGATCTTTAGCCTCCTTGTCTGTAAAATGGGGTTTATAATAGTAGTGGTATCTACCTCAAAGTATTTTTATGTCACTTAAAGATAAATATTATATAAAACACTTAGCATACGGCCAGGTGCGTACTAAGTGTTCAGTCTATGAGTTTCTGTGCGATTGGGGGTTGGCGAAAAGCAACATGCCCTCCTGGTCTCTGAGTAGAGGAGACGCTGGGAGCCACTCCATCCAGCTTGCAGTTATCGCTCTTGGATTTTAGAGTGGCAGCCCAAGGGTTAATACTGTGAGAGGGTGTGGGTGGCCACATCCCAAAGCTTCCTTTCAGCCAGTTTGCTATTGTTACGGTTTTTTTCATCACCTCTTTGAAGTTTCAAGATTGACAAATGTTATTCAGTAATTTCCCCTCAAAATTTTTACATGTAGGTTATCAAAGAGAAATCACAGGAAATTTGAGGGGAAAGTAAAACTTTGGTTTCAGACATTGAGCCGGGGATTTCTAGAGTCTTCTTTCTATCGATGCATAAACATAAACTTCAGGATATTTCTGTTTTTGTATTTCCTTTATCCTGAAAAGTAATAGAAATTAGCACAGGAGACCTTTTCGTATATGGCCAGGAATTATAAAATAAAATTATCAGTGATAAAAGAAGTTTATTGGATGTTTTACACTCTTTGATGAACTGGAGACACAGCTAAGTAATTATGCAGTTAATGTTTTAAATTTCATAATCATGTTGCATCCATATTTGAAAAAGAAAATGCATATTGGCCCAAAATGAAGTTTCTCAAAATTTTGCCAATCTGTTACAGAGTTTTAAAATAATACCTATAGAACAGAGGTCGTCAAACTTTCTGTAAAGGGGCAGACAGTAAATATTTTCAGTTTTGTGGTTCAGACATGATCTCTGCTGCATGTTCTCCTTAGTTTTTTTCTTGAACAATTTTTTAAATGTAGAAACCATTCCTACCGCTCAGGGCTGTACGAAAACAAGCCATGGACCCTTGGGTTGTACTTTTTCAATCCCTGCTATAGAACATAAAAATGTGAGGAATATTCTCCCACAAAAGTCAGTCAGTCATTCAGTTTCTACAGCCAACAGGTCTTGAGTGTCATCGACTGCCCCATCCTGTCCCAGGTGCTGGGTCTATCAAAAGGGGCCTGCCCTTTACCCTCACAGAGCTTACCTTCTCATGAGAGAAACGATCGGCTAATCTAACAGATGGATGAGTATGAGACAGCTTGTGTAGTGAGAGACATGGAAGACTGAGAGAAGTGGGGACTTGAAGCCAACACATTCATTGAAATGCTTCAGATAATAGAGATGGCATTTCCGGGAGAGGGCAGTGTGATCTGCGGTTGTCCCTGAATATAATGTCATTGGTCCTCTTCATTTTACTTTCCAGGTTCATACTTTGCTGGCCAACAGAAATAGTCCATACTTCTCCGCAAGAGCTTTTCCCCCCCTTTTTCAGTTCCAGTCCTTTCTGTAATTGCGTTGTTTCGCCTCCACTTCCACCCCAAGTCCCACCTCGCCTTTGTCCCCAGTCATGTCTCCCAGCCTGTGTAATAATTTGGGTTTTCAGGAGCCAGTCACCAAATTTTATTCCTTTTTAAAATTCTTTTTGATGTATTACTGTATTTTCCCCCCAAATGGTGATGTTTTCCTGCTGGTTGCTGAAATTCTGATGTGTTAGCATTACTTTGCCAGTTTATAGTGGCATCATGTAGACGTAAGACCTAAAGTTTTCATCTAGATGATATAGTCCGCGGAAGCTGCTGTTTCCCTCTTAGAACTTACTTTAAGAACAGGTAAGTGAATCATGAAACCTAAATGCTCCAAACTGACGTGGTACTAGCTTCATTTCTTATTATGTTCCTGAAGTGATGGTATCACATGCAATTTAAGCAAGTGAATCCCTTTCAGGGATTATGGTATCCCCATTCCATCTGGTCTGTATTCTCATCCGTTTTTTGCTAAACAATCCACAGTAGGTGCCAACTGCCAATTGGCTAATTGCATATCCCTTCTCTGACTTTCAGTCTGGTTCTATACTACTTACTGAATCTTTGTTGTTTCCATTTCACTGTGCAAAGCAGTCAGTTTGGGAGAATTGCTCTTCTTCAGATAGATCATACTTTCTTACTTCCGCACCTTCATTCATAACATTCCTTCTACTCAAGGCAGTCCACGCCACTGTGCCTTTCACGTTCCTGTAAGCTTTCCCCTACTCCACCAACACATAGATTATACTCAGTTAGCTCCCATCCCAGACTGCCCTGTATTGCTAAGCATTTCTGTACATGCTCTAACACCTCTACTGTATTATAACCTCTTTGAGGCCAGTGTCATGCCCATAGTAGACACTCAGTAATGATGTGTTTAATGAACAGATCTAGCATTTGACCATAAAGCCTGCTTGTTAATGGGTACCCTCAAGGGACGATGAAGGGCATATAAAGCAATAGAATTCTGTCATTCTTGTTAATGAAGGCAGCCTAGCACACGGCTGTCACTGAACTATAACTATCCTTTCACTTGTCTCCTGCCCACTAAACATTTCCACCCATGTCCTTCTTCCCAAGAAGAAAATTGTTTAATCAGTGTCAACAAGGCCACCACATGAACCACGGTTTGGTGTACAGGATAATGTAGTTTGGTTTCTACTGCTAAGGATTCTCTTCCATCAACCCAACCATCCCAACCCCATTGCCGTCGAGTCGATTCTGACTCATAGTGACCATATAGGACAGAGTAGAACTGCCCCATAGAATTTCCAAGGAGTTTCCGGTGGATTCGAACTGCCGACCTTTTGGTTAGCTACTGTTGCACTTAACCACTAAGCCACCAGGGTTTCCCCTTCAACCCACAGCGGTCAGGAAACGAGCTGCATTTCCTTCTTCAACAACTTTTCTCACCTTTGTAGAAGTGTTTCCATTGTTGCTACTAAATATTTCTATTCTAAGTAACTAAGTTGCATGCACACGGAAAAGAAGTCATATTGGGTGGATATAAGAGTAATTAACTTCTAAAGAGACCCTTCCCACAGACTTCTCTCCCCACCACCAAGGCCCAGAGCTGATGTCTAAAGGAAGCCTGGATGTTGATCAGAGCAGGAAAAGTTGGATTCGAGAAAAGAACGAAGCCCAAACCAAACCCGTTGCCATCAAGTCTATTCCAACTCTTAGCAACCCTGTGGACAGAGTAGAACTGCCCCATAGGGTTTCCAGTGGATTCAAACTGCTGACCTTTTGGTTAGCAGCCAAGCTCTTAACCACTGCGCCATCAGGGCTCCAGGAAAAGAACAGCCTGTGGCAAAACCATGGCAGTCTCTGCACTTTTTCAAGCTACTGTTTTGAAGGCGGGAGCCATATCATTCTTGCTATATTCCCAAAGCTCCCCCAATGCTTTGTGCTTAGTTAACACTCAGCAAATGCTTTGCCTGTTTATTCAACACGTATTTATTGAGGACCTCCTGTGTGCCACGTGTGGTTTACAGTAGTGAAGAAGAAAGATGTTATCCCTGCCAGCATGGAGTTCTTGGTCTGCTGGGAGTAAGAAGAGTAGGGAGAAACAGATAGGGAAACCAGCTAAGTGGAGTCATGGTTATTTAATTGGAATTGTGCTAAGTTGTTACATAGGAACAGCATTGGGCGCTATAAGAAAATATAAAATAAGACATTTTTCTAATTCTGCCTAGTTTTCCCTTAGGGAGTGGCATGTAAGTTGAAGTTTGGGGGAAGAATATAAGACATTGAATGGATAGCCAGAGGGCAGGAGCATCCGACTAGTACACACCAGCATCCCTGGAATAAAAATTCACAATATCTCATCTACAAAAACTATGCAGATGCTAAATGCTGTAGATGCCTGAGGTATGCATTCATTTCCATGCAGAATATACATACAGAACCCAACTCCTTGTCTCCCTTGTTTTGTTTCCACAACAGAATATAACACCAGCAGCCCTGACTTGTTGTTAGTCATCATCCAAGTGACAGGCGTCAGCCTCCTGCCGCCGCTGGGGGTCGCCATAGCTGTGATCATCACCTTCTACTGCTACCGTGTTCACCGACAGCAGAAGCTGAGCCCATCCTGGGAGACCAGTAAGCCAAGGAAGCTCATGGAGTTCAGTGAGCACTGTGCCATCATTCTGGAAGATGACCGCTCAGACATCAGCTCTACCTGCGCCAACAACATCAACCACAACACAGAGCTGCTGCCCATTGAGCTGGACACCCTGGTGGGCAAGGGCCGCTTCGCCGAGGTCTACAAGGCCAAGCTGAAACAGAACACTTCAGAGCAGTTTGAGACCGTGGCAGTCAAGATCTTCCCCTATGAGGAGTATGCCTCTTGGAAGACAGAGAAGGACATCTTCTCCGACATTAACCTGAAGCATGAGAACATACTCCAGTTCTTGACGGCCGAGGAGCGGAAGACAGAGCTGGGAAAGCAGTATTGGCTGATCACTGCCTTCCACGCCAAGGGTAACCTACAGGAGTACCTCACGAGGCATGTCATCAGCTGGGAGGACCTGCGCAAGCTAGGCAGCTCCCTTGCCCGAGGCATTGCTCACCTGCACAGTGATCATACCCCTTGCGGGAGGCCCAAGATGCCCATTGTACACAGGGACCTCAAGAGCTCCAATATCCTTGTGAAGAACGACCTGACCTGCTGTCTCTGTGACTTCGGGCTTTCATTGCACCTGGACCCTACTCTGTCTGTGGATGACCTGGCCAACAGTGGGCAAGTAAGTTAGAGCAGGTGCCTAGATCCCCCTTACCTTGTTGCTAGCCCCACCATACTTTTCTCTGTATTTCACACCTCTTATCTCAAACAGCACCCTGGACATTTGTCTAGGGAGTCTAGCCAAAATAGAGAGTCTACCCTGGGTGTGACCCCATTCTTCCACTAGGGTACCTTTGCTAATAGCGTTTTCCCCATTTCTTCAAATCCTTCCCAACCCAGAGAAAATATGTTTGTCCCTGAGTCAATCCTCATTTCTTTCTCATTGTCAAATGATTTTTCTCTGTGTTCACACACAGTTAGTATATTATTTCTATTATTTTCCTCTCTTATGGTATACTTGGCCCTTTCTACTCTGCACTGTTGATATTTATATAAGTTTCTTCTTACCGTTCTAGAAGGTAATCTCCTTGACGTCTAAGCCTACATCCATTTGATCAGCTATCTAGTACAATGTGTTGATCAGTGAAAGTGGCCAATAAGTCTTTGTTGAGTGAATGATGGAATGAGTGAGTGAACAATTCCATTCTTGAAGCATTTTCATAAATTATGATGCAAACCTTTTTTGGTTAAGGAGCTATTAAAAAGTGATTAGAAATTTCCAAAATTCATAAATGCCTTTATGAATGACGAGGCCCCATGTTTTTGCACACTGAAAACTTGGCTGCAGATTAGAGTGGAGTCGGCAAGGAATACCATCGTTTTCTCTAACCAGGTGGGGGGACATGCTTTGGAAGCATTCAGTTACTGAGCAGCCATCCCTTTGTGTCCATGGCAGCACATGCAGTGTTGAGGTAAACACATTGAAATATGGACAGATTAATGTGCCAGAGCAATGACTCACAGAATGACTTGTTGAAAAGAAAAAAGATGTCTGATACATGTCAATAAGAAATGTTCCTGGAATGGTAAAATCAACTCCCTTGACCCTGCCTCAGGGAAGAAAGGACTCCATTGCTGTTTAGTCAAGCTAAGTATGTGATGCAGTATTAAGCTGTGCACGTCTGAAGTTGCAATATCAAACATTGAAGTGATTGATTCCCAAGAAACAATGGATCCTATGTTTGTATATGATCAGTCATAGAGATTAACACAGGTCTAATAGGCAAAGTAAAACTATACAGCTGGCCCACAAAAATTAGAGGGATCCCAAACTGGCCTCTCACTGTGGAGATACTTTCATATAATTCAGTAGAGAGCTTATGAAATTACACAATGTCCTCGGCACACTGGAATGTGCTGTGGGGCAAACAAAGAAGATTAAGACACAGTCCTTAAGTGATCAAAAATGGTGGCCCCTATTGTTGTTATTTTTACCGTAAATCTTCCTGGAGTTTCAAGAATGAAACGATATTTAATTTGCAAAAGCAAACATAAAGATCTAAAATGTCACCAGTGTTGTCTCCCAGGTCATGTGTCAGGGTGTTCTTGAAGAATTTGATGATATATCATGGGGCCAGATAAGCCAGCTCTGGAGTTTGACATTTCCTGATTTGGGCATTCTTTGTTTATAGCCTTTAA
Organism: Dugong dugon; assembly: GCA_030035585.1. Taxonomy (NCBI): domain Eukaryota; kingdom Metazoa; phylum Chordata; class Mammalia; order Sirenia; family Dugongidae; genus Dugong; species Dugong dugon. The sequence continues at coordinate 8,848,070 of CM057480.1, read as the reverse complement.
AGGGCTTGCAGGGAAAGAACACCTATTTTTAAAGATAATCCCATATGCTGTGCCTTTCTATGTAGGTCTCATTATTTAAAGCAGCACTGTGGCTTTTTTAAGATCATCTGCACATACAGGGAACACACATCAGCTATATTTTGAAAATACAAATGCAGCTGGACTTAAGCGATGGGCCTCCATGTCTGTTTTCACTTTAGGTGGGAACTGCAAGATACATGGCCCCGGAAGTCCTCGAATCCCGGATGAATTTGGAGAATGTTGAGTCCTTCAAGCAGACCGACGTCTACTCGATGGCTCTGGTCCTCTGGGAAATGACGTCTCGCTGTAATGCGGTGGGAGGTACGTATGGACCGCCATCATTATGCAGTAGTGGACGCCCCTTCAAAATGATACCATGTTCTTTCTTCAAGCCTGGTTCCAGGGGGTCCCAAAACTGTTAACTCCACAATGAAAACTAGTTGAGATCTGGTTGTTGACAGACATTCCAGAACTATTTATACTTATGCTAAAAAGTGTAGGTTTTTCATCTGAAAGCCATGCTGGGACATAAAACTTTGCATCTCCATTCTTGAAGCGTAAGTACTTTTTTTTTTTTTTTCCAGACACGTCACTCCACAGATATTTAAATATCTAGCAAGAGATTAACAGTAATGCTATTTAGAATGATTTCTATTTGTCAAATGGATAGTATCATTCAAATAAGTGTCTGATCTTTGTTTCTGTTTGTATTTTACGGCTTTTCAGAATTACAGTTATAAATTAGAAAAATTTTCTCTTATGGACATGATTTTCTTTTTGGGGGCAAAACAAGCAGAGTGGTTTGGTACATTTGTTTAGGTTTTGACAGATTTAGTGAAGAGAGTTTATTGAGGGACGCCATCCTCTTGCTGGTTAAGACTCTGGGACTGATTTGGAGACCTATTTTTCTCCTGCTTTTCCTCTGCAAACCCAAGGTGATCCATCTGGCTTGTTGTTTTTTTCCCCAAGTGCAGCCCCCTACTTTCCTTCTCTTGTTTAGGATCAGTTCACTACAAAATAGAACATGGCTTCTCCAGATTCCCTCTTTGGTGTCTTCTCTACAAAGAGCACATTGTCTTGTTTTCATTGTTAGAAGTTATCATGGTCTCATTTTCATTGTTAGAAGCTATTATTGCTGGTGACTGTGAAAATATAGCAAAGGGTGGACGAAAGTGCAGGGGGGAATGTCACTGTTTTAGGGAGTATTGTCCCCTGATGTTCCCAATGGCCAGTGCTGAAATTATTATAGCCTTCTCTGACTCTTCTTAGTAGTTTCTGTCAGGGTCTTAGTTGTTACCCTGGAAATGTATGCATCCCAACCTAGTCCTGGCTGCATGTTGAATCAAGCCAGGCTAACCCCAATTTTATTTTAACTTTTCATTCTGTAATAACTTCAGATTTATAGAATTGTTGGAAAAACAGTACAGAGAGTTCCTGTATACCTTTCACCCAGCTTCCCCTGGTGTTAACATCTTATGTGACCATAGTATAACCATAGAAAGCAGGAAATTAACATTGGTATAATACTCTTAACTAACCTATAGACTTATTTGAATTTCCAAGTCCTCAGTCCTTTTCTGTAACAGGATCCAATTCAAGATCCCACATTGCATTTGGTGTTTATGCTCCCTTATCAAACTGGTTGCCCTCGAGTCAATTCCTACTCATAGTGACCCTGTAGGACAGAGTAGAACTGCCCCATAAGGTTTCCAAGGCCGTAAATCTTTACAGAAGCAGACTGCCACGTCTTTCTCCCACAGAGTGGCTGGTGGGTTTGAACCGCTCGCTGAGCTTTTGGTTTACAGCCAAGTGCTTAACTGCTGCACCACCAGGACTCCCTTCGTGCCTCCTTAGTCACCTTTAACTTGTGGCAGTTCCTTAGTCCGTCCTTGTCTTTTATGACCTTGACATTTTGGAAGAGTGTAGGCCAATTATTTTCTAGATGGTCCTTCATTTTGTCTCTGTTGTTTTCTCATGATTTGATGGAAATTATCCATTTTGGGCCAGAGTAGCACAGAATTGATGTTCTGCTCTTCCCAGTGCCTCAGATCAGGGTCACTTGAAGTCGATGTGCCTTACTGGTGATGTTAAATTTGATCACTTGGTTAAAGGTGGTGTCTACTAGGTTGTAACACTGTAGAGATACTAGTTTTCCCTTTGTAATTAATACATATCTTGTGGGAAGATACTTTGACCTCTTTCTAAAGATACTAAACACCTGCTTAGTAATGATAGTAGATGTGTTTCTTATCATAATTTTACCCACTAATTTTGGGCTCCATCAATAGCTCTTGTCTACAACAATTATTACTGTTAATGTTTGCCTAATGGTGATTTTCTATTTTTCTCATTGCTTCTACATTTACTGATGGGTATTCTACCAATTAATAGGAAGCTCTGTCCTCTGTCTCCCACCACCCTCATGATTTATCCATTTAATTATGTATTTATATCAGCATGGATTCCTGAATATTTATTTTATTTCAAGGGTTCTAATCTAATACTGGAGCTCTGGTGGTGCAGTGGCTAAGAGCTGGGTTGCTAACCAAAAGGCCAGCCGTTTGAATCCACCAGCCACTCCTTGGAAACCCTATGGGGCAGTTCTGCTTTGTCCTGTAGGGTCTCTATGAGTTGAAATCGACTCAATGGCAACCAAGTTTTCTTAATCCAATACTATCATTATTTATTTTGTTGCTAAAATTGCCCAGCTGCGGTCTCTGGGGTGAATCAAGAAACAAAATGATGGTATTGGATTAGAATCTTTAAAATAAATATCCAGGAGTCTATAGCTGTGGGTCACTGGTGAGTCCCTGTGTGGTATAAATGGTTAACAGGCTCAGCTGCTAACCGAAAAGTTGAAGGTTCAAGTCCACCCAGAGGCACCTTGGAAGAAAGACCTGGTGATCTGTTTCTGAAAACTCAGCCATTGAAAACTCTCTGGAGCACATGGGGTCACCAGGAGTTAGAGGCAGTTAGACAGCAACTGATCGCTTATGGTCACTGGGCCAAATGACCCAAAATGTTGTCCAAGGTAGATTTGGTTGGCACTATTAGCTGGCTTTGATACTTCATCTCTTTCAGAACATGTTTAGCCAACTCTCTGGGGTGGCCCCAGGTCACTTCCTCCCACTGTGCACCTTGCTGACCTATCACCTACTTCCTGGGGCCCTGGATGGGGATGGCACTTCCGTTCTGGCTGACACTGTTATTTTCCTGTTTCCTGCCTGAGATTTCTTCCCCCTTCAGCAGTTCTGAAAGTAACTTGGTTTTTCCTTACACAGTGAAATTTGTTTAACCAAGTTTCAGCCACGGAGAATAATTTTCTGCTTGAAAGCTTTGACAGTTCCAAGATGAATCCTTAGACCAGTGTGAGCTGTGTCAGTGATGAGGCTGTTGTCACCATCAGAATAAATTTACCTAGATTTCAGTATCTTTTCCTAGCCTTTCCAACCCACTATTCTATAAACACGAGCTAGAGATTGTGTCTCTGTCTTTCTGTCAGTGCAGCTTATTAAGTCCTGTGTGAACTCCCTGCTTCCATTATTATCAATGACTAAAACCCTTTCCTGTTGATATTTGCTGACTATGAAAGAACTTGGGCTAATGGGGAGGAACTGAGTTCACCAACTTTTACGAGGTCTAAAAACAGATGCAGTATAAACAAGTTTTCCCAAGGAAGGAACAGGATCTCGTTTGCTCAGCTAGATTCAAAAAACCTTTCATAACCTTTAGGATGAGAAAAGAAAGTATTTGGGGAGCAGGAAAGAGGCCATCCTGATTCTCATTTTGATTGATCTTAAGCCCACTGTCCTGTTTCTCTCATCTCCGCTCTGGCTGCGAACACCAGCGTTATGTATCTGTCCTCGGTTTGGTTCTAACAGAGAGCCCTTTGCTTGATTGTGTGAACTCACGTAGTAAGCCCCTGTTTTAACCTTGTCCTCTTCTCTTTTTTTTTAAAAAATTATTTATTTATTTTTGTTGTTGTTGAGAACATACACAGCAGAACATACACCAATTCAGTGTCCGCATGTACAGTTCAGTGACATTGATTACAGTCTTCAAGTGTTCAACCATTCTCACCCTCCTTTTACGAGTTATTTCTCCCCCATTAACATAAACTCAGTGCCCCCTAAGTCTCCTGTCTAACCTTTCAAGTTGCTGTCGCGAATTTGAGCCCATATAGATAGTTCTTAAAAGAGCACAATGCTCACGGCAGACACTCTTTATTAAAAGTATTAGATTTCTTTCTTTTTAGTAAATCATAGCAACCTTAAGAAATAAATTCTTCGCCTAGTCCTAATTTCAGAGACTTTTCATTTTGAAAGAATCCCTTGGGAGGTAAGTAAAGCCTGGAGGTTAATGTGGCCCGTCGGAGCAAGTGCCTGTTCTTGTCATCATTATGCTGTTGTAGATACACAGATGGAGAGATACAGCCTTGCCCTCAAGAAGCTTGTTGTCTGTTGACAAAGCAGACTTTTATTTTTCAAAAATTTATACATGCAAATACATTTCTTAACCTTACAAATAAAATAGAGATAGTAATTCCCGCTAATTGATGTTAGACTTGAATTCAGAAAACATTTTGGGGCCCTGGTGGTGCAGTGGTTAAGAGCTTAGGCTGCTAACCAAAAGGTTGGCAGTTCGAATCCACCAGCTGCTCCGTGGAAACCCTGTAGGTCCTGTAGGGTCACTAATCAACTTGACGCCAACGGGTTTGATTTTTTATTTTATTTTATTTTTAAGAAAGGATAGTTAAGGGCTCAACTGCTAACCAAAAGATCAGCAGTTCAAATCCACCAACCACTCTTTGGAATCCCCATGAGGCAGTTCTGGTGTCCTGTAGGGTCGATATTAGTTGGAATCAACTCGATGGCAACTTTTTTTTTTTTTTAAGAAAAGGTGAAATGTAAGCGGACTTTCCTTAAGCTTTTTGTGACTTGAAATACAACATATGTAATCACTCTTGTTGATGGTCTCATTTCAAAAAAGGAAATGTGGAATATGCTTACCTTTTCATGATGAATGATAGATCAGTATTTTATTTTACAACACAGTCAACTCATATTCCATCCAATTTATCGGGAGGAACAGAACATCTAGCCGAATGAAATAGAATACTAAGCATTAGAAGGCAGTCTCCCAGGAGAATGTGAAATTCCAGCTCCCCTGCCTATAACTGACTTCATTCCATACTTATGGCTAAGCCCAGACTCTTCGCGTGGATGGTGAGGCCAGCCCCTGCTTGCGCATCTGGGCTTATCGTCACACGATGCTCTCATTCTACATTATAAACCAAAGAACCAAACCTGTTGCCGCTGAGTCGATTCCAACTCATGACAACCCTATAGGACAGAGTACAACTGCACCCATAGGGTTTCCAAGGAGCAGCTGGTGGATTTGGACTGCCAACCTTTTAGTTAGCAGCCAAACTCTTAACCACCGTGCCACCAGGGCTCCAGTAATTAAATAGTCAAAAAGGGAGAGGCTTTTTGATGGAAGTGGGTTTAATCCAGATGAAGAAAGTCCCAAGGAATAGTAGCCTCCATTGCTTGAGCACTTGCTTCATGGACCACCTCATTTAATCTACTGAGAACTCTTTGAAGTATGTATTGTTATTAGCCTCATTTTACAGATGAGAAGACTGAGGCTTAGGTTAATGGGAAAGTTGTAGAGCCAGGAATCAAAGCATTGCCTGACTCCACAGCCCGTGGCCCCTAACCATCCTCGTGCAGCGTTGGCTGACTAATGGAGAGTATTTATTTATTAATAAATAGCAGCTAGATTACCCTTATTATAGATAGGGTAGTCAGTGCAACTCTGTGCATCCTGGGTGTTGACTCACATCAAAGCCATTCTAGAAGTATCTGGTAAGACAATCACACACGTGAGCACAATTCAGTGATGGCCTCACTTTGAAATGTCTCCTTTTATGGACTTCCCTGTCTAGGTGAATCCCTGCTAACAGACTGAGTCACAGCATCAGTGCCTTGAAGTCTGAAGTAACTCACTTAGGTCACCAAAGATACATTCATTCAGTCAGTCAGTCAATCCTTCACTCAACAAATATTTATTGAGTACCTGTTGTGTAGCAGGCATTGTTCAAAATGCTGAGGGTACAGCAGCAAACGAAATAGTCCCTGTCTCCAAGGGACAGGGGTTCTAATGAGGAACTAGTATTGTAGAAATACAGGTAATGAAAAAATAGATATATAATGTCAGGGGGCAAGTGTGATAATTTTAGAAAGAAAAATAAGACAGGGTTAAGACCAGTTGCCATCAAGTTGATTCCAACTCATGATTGTCAGAGTAGAACTGTGCTCCACGGCATTTTCAGTGGCTGATTTTTCAGGAGTACATTGCCAGGCCTTTCTTGCAGTGTGCCTCTGGGTGGACTTGAACCTCTAACCTTTTGCTTAGCAGCCGAACCTGTTAACCGTTTGCACACCCAGGGACTCCAAACAGGGCTAGGGGATAGGTAATGACAGAGAATGTTATTTCAGACCCTTTGCTCATCTGAAGAGCCAGGAAAACAGGCTTTTCGGAGTGGTTTGAAGAGGGAACAAGTTAGAAGGATGTGATTGCTCTGTCACTGTTTTATAAAACCAGGGAAAAGTAATGAAATGACCATTCAGCAAGGACAGGCCCCGGAGATTGGTTCTCTTTTACAAAGAAATCTCTGTCCCCAGGCATTCGGTCTGTTTGGTGTTCCTGCAAGTGTTTCTGTGCTGTGTGGGAGGAGGCGGATGAAGGCGGGATCTCTTTCAGGGCCCCCTTCAAGGAACACAGCAGGCACAATATTTGCGTCATCCGCAGCCAAAACTGGCCGACAAGCAAAGTGACATCCAAATCCCTCACCATTTAGACCTTTGAATAGAGACTGACACCGAGCAGCCAACCGGGCGAGTATTTAGCAGAAGTAAGAGATCCCCTAGAATGCTCCTTAGCGTGTTGTCAGCTTGCGGCATTCTTGTAAGACGGACAGAAAGTGCAACTGACCCATAAAGAAGAGAGAGAGAGAGGGGAAAAAAAAAACAAAAACAAAAACGTAGGGGTTAGGAGAGAAGGCCTGAGGAGAAACCAGGAACGAAGCACTACGTGTCTGATTTGGAAGGCTGTTATAAAAACTCAGGGGTACTGCTTTGAGGAAAACTGTCAGCAACTTCGCTGCACTGTGAAGTTGGAACTCTAATCAGAACAACAGCTGTGTACCAGATGCCACCTTCCAGAGCAATGGCGTTAGCTGTCCCAGAGACTTGCTCTCCGAGTGTGGCACAACTAGGAAGGGAGAGGCAAGCGTCATTTCTCTGAAAAGCCTCCTGAGAGAAATTAAAAAGAAGCTGCAAGGGCCCTGGAGTTATCTGCGGCTTCCTTCAGTGGAAAGACTGCAAGGCGGGGAAGGGGGAGGGGAGCTGGGAAGAAGAAAAACTTGTTCCCAAGCAGTGAAATAAAGACTTTTTTGAGAAAAGATGTTGTTTGAGGCCCTCAAGGAAATAGTGAGGTGTTCGGCCTCCTTATGCCCTGTTTGGGAAGCAGTCTGGGAGGGCGAGACGGAGACTGGGTTTAATTAAGTAGCTGCTAGGTGGGCGTGTGTCTTAGGTTGGGTACCCCAGACCCTGGAACAAGAATTTGGGTGTAAGTAGTTTATTTGGGAAGAGATCCCAGGAAATGCCAGTAAGAGAGTGGGGAATCGAGTCAGGAGAGGGAAGGAAGCCAACGAATGGCATGTTATCAAACTAGTTACTACCCTAGGCAACAGGAGCATAATCCTGCTCGGGAACTCTGGGTGCAGCGTCTACACACACCTCTCATAGAACACGCAGCTCAGTGTCACATCACCTGTCTGTGGGGAAACTGGGGTGTTTATCTTCCAACTGCCACCGGTCTTTGGTTGAGGGCTACTCCGAGGGGCAAGTTGTTATCGTTGTTGTTAGTTGCTGTTGAGTCCTTTCTGACTCATAGCGACCCTATGGACAATAGAATGAAACACTGCCCAGCCCTGCGTCATCCTCACAATCGTTGCTATGCTTGAGCCCGTTGTGGCAGCGACTGTGTCAACCCATCTCGTTGAGAGTCTTCCTCTTTTCCGCTGACACTCTACTTTACCAAGCATGATGTCCTTCTTCAGGGACTGGTCCCTCCCAATAACATGTCCAAAGTATGTGAGACAAAGTCTTACCATCCTCACCTCTAAGGAGCATTCTGGCTGTACTTCTTCCAAGACAGATTTGTTTGTTCTTCTGGCAGTCCGTGGTATATTCAGTATTCTTTGCCAACACCACAATTCAAAGGCGTCAGTTCTTCTTAGGTCTTCCTTATGGATTGTCCAGCTTTCACATGCATATGAGGCGATTGAAAATACCATGGCTCAGGGGGTCAGGCACACCTGAGTCCTTAGAGTGACATCTGTGCTTTTTAACATTTGAAAGAGGTCTTTTGCAGCAGATTTGCCCCATGCAGGGTGTCCTTTGATTTCTTGACTGCTGCTTCCATGGGTGCTGATTATGGATCCAAGTAAAATGAACTTCTTGACAGCTTCAGTATTTTCTCTGTTTATCATGATGTTGCTTATTGGTCCCATTGTGAGGATTTTTCTTTTCTTTAGGTTGAGGTGTCATCCATACTGAAGCCTGTGGTCTTTGATCTTCATCAGTAAGTGCTTCAAGTCCTCTTTGCTTTCATCAAGCAAGGTTGTGTCATCTGCGTATCACAGGTTGTTACTGAGTCTTCCTCCAATCCTGAGGCCCCGTTCTTTTTCATATAGTGAGATTTCATCTGTCTTCTAAACTCATTTCCCCTGTGTTTTACCACAGACTCAGTCCCCGGCTGGGGCAAGCTGGGCGGGTTAATTCCCAGCACTCTCCGCCTGCCCCACTTGGAGGCGGCCCAGCAGGCATGAAAAGTGTAAACGCAGATGGATGTGTGGCCTGTCCTGCAGTATTAAACTGAGTAATGACGAAGGAGAGCAGATGTGAATCTTCTCATTTTGAGGATGTGGAAACTGAGATGCAAAGTGTTGAAGTCTCTTTTCTCAATCTTTTTTTCGAATTATGATGGAACTGGGCAGGGAGGGGACAACTAATCATACCCTCACTTCTGGTGCATATTTTTAGAACTTTTTTTAAGTGCTAAACATAGTCTAACTCCCTGAGCGCTTTGCTTTTCCTAAGCAGCATTTCCAATTTTTTAAAAATGATTCTTAATACCAGTTAGCCAGGTGCCACGTTCTTTCTGGACTCTGCCTGGAGTAATCCCACTCACCCCTTAACTTGCTTTTTCTGTAGTTCTTCTCATTAGGGAGGCCTGAGGCTAACTGTCGTTTGATCAAATGCACGAAAAGAGGAAGTCTAGAAAACATTCCTTTACCTCTACTGCCAGCCTTGGCTGAGTCTGACATAGTCTCATTCTTTCCCCTCCTCCACCACCACCGTTCCCACCTACTCTCCCAAATCCCATGTTGGAAAATAATAGCATTTAAGGAGGAGTGATTGTAACTGCTCTTCGTAACGAAGCAGTGGTTTTTAAATAGTTTGTTGAGAAATTATAAACCATGTAACAGCTAGCAGGCCCACAGGCTCCCTCTTTCTTGGATCCTAAGGTGGGGGGAATCTAGCCAAGGCCGGGAAGGAAAAGTCTGATTGCATGGGGCCCACGATGGGCATGTTTGCACTGGGGACTGTCCCTGTTGTGCCTCCTCTGGGTCGGGGAGAACAAGCTCACGGAAACGTTTGGTGGGGAGAAAGCGTGAAAGTGTCCTAAAAAGGCAAAGCAGTTTCGTCAGAGTAAGAGCGATACGATGTGCAGTTCTGAATGGTCTTTCGGGAATCCGGTGCACTTCTTGGGCCTCAGCTTTCTCAACTGTAAAATGAAGGTGTTAAATCACTTCGCTGAAGACTCTCCTTCAACATTCTCCGTCTGACTCATGTGAAACCCTTACAATCTGTTTAATAACTTGTATTCTCTTTCCTCTGTCAAAATGCAATTCATGTTCTTGGCAAAACACGTAGAGCGACATTGCTTCAAGTGGGGTTTGCAGACCGGTGCTATTCCTCAAACTCTTTGTTCCAGATTTGTGAGCTGATGTACAGAAAGTGAGAGTAGGTGTTTAGAAACTTCCTTAGCAGTTGGACGTGCCATAATGCCCACGCGGGATTTCATTTTTCTTGTAACTCATTTCCCCTGTGTTTTAGCAGAGACTCAGTCCCTGGTGGATTAAGGGGAGGCGGGGGGGAAACCCTGGTCTTTTATAAAAAGTAGGTTGAGAAGCACCTGTTTATAAATGTAAGGGGAAAGTTTAAATTACCTTTAATCCCACTGTTCCACCTAAACCAGTTTTGTGGAAGTAGTGGTAGGGGAGTGATTTTCTTTTCTCTATACAAATATACTTTGAAATTTCATATTTTTAATTACATGCCTTTTCTAAAATAAAAATATTTCAACCTCCATGAAAAATAGATGATAGGGTAAAGATACGCTGTTTGGAGTGAGCAATTTTGTCAAAGTGCCATAAGCATCTCAGCTTCTAGATTTTTGCACCCATGGGGAGAAAGCTGAAGTGTGCAAAGCTCTCAGCCATCAATTTTTTGCCAGTCACCAACTCTGCTGACCTCCCCAGGACTGTTGGGGTTTAGGTACCTGAGGTCTCATCCTGGGAAGAACCATCCATCCCCACCTTGCTGGCAGGGTACTTCTTGGCCTCTTACGTCCTCCTGTCCCAGGCTCAGCTCCACCCGATGTGTGTGCCCTCTTCTTCTGCTGAGTCAAAGCAAATGTCCATGGTGTTCTGAGGGACTGTTAGAAGAACTGAGGAACCATTAGGAAGTAGCCTCCAGTAGGTAGGGGCTTCCAGTATACTGTCTATAAATGGCCATCCTCCAAGTCCTGATGGAGGCCCAGAGAAAGGAATGGCCGTAATGGCCAAGAAGAGTGAGAAAGTAAAAAGCAACACAGCCTGTTGTTGGTCTTTTATCATTGTCCCAATCAAATATCAAAGCCGAGACTCAGCTGTGACTGAGAGGCTAATGGATACAAACTTCCAAGCATTAACTCACCTTTATACACAGTGAAAACGAGAAAACTAGCTGTCATCCGAGTCAATTCTGACTCATGGCAACCCTGTGTGTGCGGAGTAGAACTGCTCCATAGGGGTCGCTATGAGTCGGAATCAACTTGACAGCAACGAGTTGGGTTTTTGGTTTTGGACCTTTCAGAAGCAGACCACCAGCCCTGTTTTCCAAGGCACCTCTGGGTAGATTCAAACCTCTGACCTTTTGGTTAGCAGTTGAGCACTTAACCATTTGCACCACCCAGGGACTCCTTTATACGCAATACAAGGCATGATTTAAAAAGATATGAGTAGGAGTAGGATGTTCAGAATGAAGGAGAAGGGCAAAGAAGGGGAAATTGCAAAAACCTGTAATAAAAATAATGCAAAATTGTGTTCAGTTGCTTTGGAAACTATATATTATGTAAATAATGCATATATAATATATATGTGACACTTCCCAGGAGTTGAAGAAATGTCAGTTTAAAACATGCATACACTTCAAATCTCCATCCCCACTCCTAATCTGAAAGACTGCTTTAATATTAAGGCATGAACGTTTAGCGATTGGAATTTGCAAGTTTCGGTCAAATAAGGATCATCCCAGTCATGTACACCTTAGACCGAGGAGGAGCAGAAGACTTCATAGATCCTTCCTGTATGGCTCAGGGAGTCAGCCCCTTCGCCAGCCTCCCTCAGACTACCTTTGACCTCCCTTCCACATGAAATCTCCCACCAGTCAAAGTCAGAAACAGGCCTCATATCCCTTGAGAATACTGGAATCTCCTAACTTGCCAGGGTTTTAGGAAAAGCAGGAAGTAACCCAGTTAGCGTCCTCTTTGCTTTGGGGAAGGATGATAACCTTTGTCTTCTTCTCTACAGAAACCTTCATTGTTTTCTCTTTAACCACAAAATACCCCCATTCCTGATGCCCGGTGGTAATTGGTCCTAACCCTCCCTTGACAGCCCCCCACCCTCCTTCTCCCCATGCAAACCTGCTTTGGTCCACACAGAAATTATAAAATTAAATGCTGAGCGTGACCTTGAAGATTAGGACTTGCACTGAAATAAATTGGGCCTGGGTTGTAATCTCAACTACAGAGACTTTTTCTTTGTTCTCAAGGAATATCGGCAATGAGACGGATACCTGGGATTGATTCCGATCCCGGCATTTCCCTCTCTTGATTGTGATCATATTTTTAAAACATTCTGAACATTGTGTTAGCTGATGGTTTAGTACTTTCAGCTTCTCAAGAAGAGGCTAGATCAGGGCCCCCTCAGGGCCTCTTTTGCAACCAAGGTTAGATGGTGCAGTTTAGCTGAGGCGACACCTGGAGAGAAAGGGGAGAGCACTTCCCGGCTGCTGTCTCGGGCCAGCTTCGCTACAAGCAGAATCTGGAAGAAGGAGCTCTGGAGCGTGGATTGTACCAGAGCGATCCCACGCAGAGGCAAAGGGGCTAGAGAATTAAACTCCACGGTCATCAGTCATTGACTGCAGGCGGCCATGTTCCTGGAATCTCCAGGCTAGGCAACCCCCATCAGCCAGGGACAGTCCTCCATAGAAGGGTGGAGGTACGAGCCCTTAGTTCCCAACACCTGCAGCAGCTGGGGACAGGTGCACCTGCCTCAGTAACAAGGATTTAACAGGGCATCAACCGCATCTGTTACCACAGCCAAAAGGCTGGAAATGGAGGGTCAGTGGACTGGTATATTATCTAAGGAACACTTCATATTATATCATATGCATATCCTCTCCTATTATTTTATATTATACATGCCTCAAGGCATGTCACAATGAGGGCATAATATTATTTGATCGGATGGGATTACAAGATAAATCTGGAAGGGAAAATGGAGGTCATTCAGTTCAGCTCCTTTATTTAATCAGAGAGAAGACGTAGGTCAGAGTGGACCATTACTGGGAACCAGCTCTGATTCCCAGTTCTCTGATTTCCCCCGAATTCAACCCAACTTATATTTCTTGAATGCCTGCTATGTATAAGTCACAGTTTTAGGCTCTGAACAGGGTATTTAAAGACATAAAACTCAGCCTCTGCCTTGGGCCTTTGGGAACTTGCAGTCCGGTGAAAGACAGGGAAATGGAAGAAAGAAATAAGACGTACATATTATGCAAACCAAATTCAGATCTTGCCACAGTAGAGCACGGATTCAGTACCAAGCGCGTTTAAGTCCGAAAATGAACACAGAAAAGGACGGTTTGTCTCAAGGCAATGGGAGGCCTTTCACGGCCCATTTTCCTGTGTTTAAAACTATAAATAAAGACAATATCCTGGCAGTCCTTCTATTTGAGCAAGGCTGAAGAAGATAGATTATGCAAATAAGGCTCTAGAAAGGGAAAAACATACACAGACACACACAGGGATAAGCCATCCCTTTCCACAGTGTCATTTTACTTTGAAAGCGTCTTTAATTCTTAGTCTGCGAAGGGCAGATTATTGAAATTTTACTCATTAAACAAGATTATTATACAGCCAATGATCAAAGATCCTACTTACTTTGGAGAGAAATATTGAATCCAACCCCTTCTCCCCTTTCTCGGCTCATCCGTGTTTGAGTCCTTGAGAGTTTTCTATCCTTCAGTCTGTCCTGTGTTGCACTAATTGTTTATTGTCCACCCACTCAGATGAGCGTGTTGTTTTAATATTCACACAGAGCCTGTGCACTGCCACTTTGGACATGATCTAAGAGTCACTCATTCATTCATTCACTCATTCATTAAATAATGAATACTAAGTGGCCCTGTCACAGGTGCTGGGGATACAAGGATGAGAAAGGGACTCTGATCCTGCCCTCAAGTGCTCACAGTCTATTTGGGTGAGACAAATCAACAGGAAATTATGTTAAAAAATGCTAAGTGCTAATATAGAACTTCCCCCAGAACACTGAACCATGAAAGGCTTGGAGGAGATTCGAGTAAGTTTCTATGGAGATATGACCTCTGAGTTGAGACCTGAGGCCCTAGTGAAGGGTTACATCATCTATTATTTTCTTTATAGCATGTATCACTGAAGAGAAATTATCTTTAAAATTTTGTTTGTTGATGTTATAGTTAACCTGTCCCCTCTGTCATTCCAAAAAACAGTGTTTCTCAGCATTTTTTTTTTTTTCATGATTCTATCCTATTGAGCCTTTGTAGACTTTTCTCCCCCGGTCACTGCCCTCTCTTAATGAAATTTTAATACAAAAAAAAAAAAAAATCAAACTCGTTGCTGTGGAGTTAATTCCAACTTACAGCAACCCTATAAGACAGCAACCCTACAGGTTTCCAAGGAGCAGCTGGTGGATTCAAACTGCTGACCTTCTGGTTAGCAGCCATAGCTCTTAACCACTGTGCCATTTTTTTATACCACATGTTAAATCTGTTTATGTTGTGTGGCCCTTTGGAGGGCCACAAATCATTCTGACATCTAAGATTTATTTTGCCTCCCCAAAAACCAATTTTTGTCCCCCTGGGGGCAATATCAGGAGCCCTGGTGGTGCAGTGGTTAAGAGCTCAGCTGTTAACCAAAACGTCAGTAGTTCGAATCTACCAGCCGCTGCTTGGAAACCCTATGGGGCAGTTCTACTCTGTCCTATAGGGTTGCTATGGGTTGGAATCAACAGCAACGGGTTTGGGGGCACTATCCCCCCATAGAGAACATGTGCATTAAGATGTAAGCTCTGTGACCTTGACCATCTTTTTCTTTCCTCTAGCCTCCCCTGCTGGCACCATACCTAGCACATAGCAAGCACTCAGTAATCATTTATCGAATGTTCCCCAAACTGCTTCCATAACCACTCCTTCCTTCTCTTTTTAATGGACTGCTGTTAAAAGTTGCTCTTAGAGTAATCATAGGTGTGTTTTGAATCACAGCTCTCATAGCACCCTCCTGCCACCTCCCCATGCTCCTTTCCACCAATGGCTCTACGTTTGCCTTCTTTCTTAACAGAAGTGAAAGATTACGAGCCTCCGTTTGGGTCCAAGGTGCGGGAGCATCCATGTGTCGAAAGCATGAAGGACAACGTGTTGCGAGATCGAGGACGACCAGAAATTCCCAGCTCCTGGCTCAACCATCAGGTAAGGAGTGACTGTTTTGACTGAAGAATAAGATTCACCTGAAATAGCCTCTTAGGTAGGGGAGGATTCTGGGACATCGGCTTATGTCGGAGGGTTGATTCCTGCGTCTTTTCTGACCCTATTAAATTTTGCTTATAAAGAAAATGTAGTTAAACTGAGATGACCCTGGTACAGTGTTCAAAGAGAGCTCACGGAGAATCTTCTGAAAGGCATTTGTCACGTTTTCCAAGCCACCTCGGTTCTGAGCTAACATGTCTTGTTTGCAACCTCTGCCTCTCACCCTCGCTCATTTGCATAGGGAATTTATGTTTTATTGCCTTCTGGATTCCAAACGCCTGATTCTGGGAATCTCCAGCTCCGGAAGGAAATACTTAGCAGATTGGGAAATAAGCAAGGTTTGTTAGGCAGCTGGACAGAGGAGTGAGTACAGGGTGCACAGGTCACGTAGAAGCATGGGCAGGCCGTGCACACAGAGTGGAAGAAGCTTGCATGAGCACGTATGGGAAGGAGGAGGCGGCTCACTGCTCTGGAATAAGGGAGAGCAAAGGAGAAGACGGAAATGCAAGCGAACAAATTTTGAGACCTGTCCGTTGAGAACGGCTTGTTCTTAGCTGCGAGCGAGTTGGCTGCCATGCGTGGTGACCTCGTGTACGACAGAAAGCAATGTTGCTGGGTCCTGTGCCATCATCACGATTGTTGGTGTGCTCGAGCCCATTGTTGTGGCCACTGAGTATTTTCAGTGCCTTCCAACCTAGGGCCTCGTCTTTCAGCACTGTATCAGGCAATATTCTCTTGTGCTCCATAGGGTTTTCATTGGCTCATTTTCAGAAATAGATCACCAGCCCATTCTTCCTAGTCTGTCTTGTCTGGAAGCTCTGCTGAAATCTGTCCACCATGGGTAATCCTGCTGGTATTTGAAAGACTGGTGGCATACACATGCAACACATGCAACATAGCAACACTCAAGCCACCACAGCACGACAAACAAACAGATAGGTGGTGGGGGAATATCCTAATGACTTCTTATTATTTTGCTTTCCAGGAAATGGCAGCTAAGGTGGTCCATAGCAGTGCAGTGGTTCTAGATTCAGAGGGTGGCCTACCCAAATTCTTTGTTTGGGAGCATTTTGATGAGTTCAGTGGTCAGAGAAAAAGGAGAAAACTGTAGTCAGGATATGAGGAGAGAGAACTGCCCGTATATCTGTCACGCCCAGGAAAGAGCTGTCAGTGAAGAACGAGAGAGAATAAGTGTACCCCTTTCTTACTGACAAAACCTTTTATTGCCTCTTTTGGATGAACTCTCTCATCCAGTGAAGACTGGGGCTAAGTCATAGGTTTTTCTAAGGGCAAGGCAACTTCAGATAAGAAACAGCAACAACAGATCAGGTGCAATTGGGAAGAGAGAGAGCAGGAAGCTAAGTCTTTGCCAGTGCTGGCTGAGAGCCACCTCAGCGGACAGACCCAAATACAGTGGGGGGAGAGAGTAAACCCAGCTGCGGGGGCCAAGGGCTTCCCCCAGGATGTCGGGCAAAGCCCCTTTGACTCCGAAAACATCACGCTGTGTGGTGTTAACTCCGCAATGAGAAGCTGCTAGCGTTACGTTTCTTTCAGACTCCATTTGAGACGCCTCTGCTATACAGTTCTTGTAATGAAGCCATTATTCATGATGATAAAGTTCTGGAGAGAATTTACATAATACATTTTTTTCTCTTAATGAGATTTTAAGTTAATGCTTAATATTTAATTTAATTTACTGCCTGTAATTACAGTGCCAGAATAAAATAAATGTTACTTGTGTACCAACATTAACACTCTGCTCTTAACAGGGCCACCAATCAATATCGTCAATTAAGTGAACTATACAATTAATTCAATGCCATGAACTCAGGGGGTGGGGAGGGAGAGAGAGAGGCTTAGGTGTGTCGGGAAATGTCTTGGTATTAGGAGGCAAGTAGGGAAGTACCTCTCCAGGATGGTGTGGTGGGTTATCTGCCGCACCTCGGCCACCCTGTGTGAGGGATCACCTTCTTGATCCTCTAACTGGCAGAAGCACACTCTTTGCCTGTGGGTCTCTTTATCTAACCCCTGATTCCCAAAAAGACTTAAAATGGCTAACAAAAATATTTACAATGCAAAATAAAAATTCAGGCAGGAAGAGAAGACTTTGCCTCCTTGAGCAGCGTTTCCTGGATGGGCGTTTGAATGGGGCCTTTATGGCAACCCCATGTGTTCCATGGTAGAACTGCACCATAGGCTTTTCTTGGCCATGATCTTTATGGAAGCAGATCACCAGGCCTTCCTTCTACAGTACCGTTGGGTGGGTTCAAACCACAAACCTTTAGGTTAGCAGTTGATTACAAACTGCTTGTGCCACAATAGGCTGGCTGCTGGGAAACGACCTGGAGTCAGGCATACCCAGCCTGCAGAGACAACCATTCCATGGGGCCCATCCTAACGCTATTGGAAAGAAACGGGGCATAGCTCCTGGGCAGCTGTGGGAAGCTTCTACTAAGTCACTCCACAGAGCATGTGTGGATTTTACAAAATGAAACCAGGTTAATATCCAAACACTACTCTGGGGTACTCAGCCCTGTTACAATAGAAAGGTATGAAGGTGGTATTAGGGGTCACCTCATGGGATATCTGCAGGTGTTGGGGATGTTGCTGGACCCGACAAGCCTAGTGAAGGGTCCTTGTACTGTCTCTCCATTTTATGACCTGTTGTGATCAAATAGAGCCCTGGTGGTGCAGTGGTTAAGAGCTATGGCTGCTAACCAAAAGGTCAGCAGTTTGAATCCACCAACCACTCCTTGGAAACCCTATAGGGCAGTTCTCCTCTGTCCTATAGGGTCGCTATGAGTCAGAATGGACTCGACGGCAGTGGGTTTGGTTTGCGTTTTGTTTGTGATCAGATGGCACATAGATACAGTAGGCCTCCAGGGCAGCTGCCACCTGCACGGCCTCTCTTTCCACATCGAAGGGGCTGCCCCTCAGCCGAGAGCCCGGCATCCAGGGGCACTCAGGCACACTTGTTAACGCACAGGCTCTCTCACACCTGGCCTGCACTGCAGGAACAAGGGCCCGTCCCCCCTGCACGGAGCCCACCAACTCACACTGCCCTTTGGGCTTCTTTCCCACTGCAGGGCATCCAGATGGTGTGTGAGACGCTGACCGAGTGCTGGGACCACGACCCCGAGGCCCGTCTCACGGCCCAGTGCGTGGCAGAGCGCTTCAGTGAGCTGGAGCACCTGGACAGACTCTCGGGGAGGAGCTGTTCCGAGGAGAAGATTCCAGAAGATGGTTCCCTGAACACTACCAAATAGTCTTCCTGGGGTGGGCTGAACCAAGTCCAAAGGGGCCACCCCTTTTGCCAAAGATCAGAGGCAGCAGGAAGCTGCCTCTGCACTGATACTTCCTGGAAAACCAAGGGGGTCACCCCCTCCCTGTACGCTGTGGGGGTGCACAGACTTGGGCGCAGCGGGGAGCGGGTGACATGAAACGTTCTGTGCTTTTGACCTTGTCATAGGATAAGCTGTGTTAGCACTGCCTCAGGAAATGAGATGGATTTTTACAATAGCCAATAACATTTGCACTTTATTAATGCCTGTATATAAATACGGAATAGCTATGTTTTTTATATATATATATATATATATATGTCTATATCTATATACACAGCCATACTCTGAAAGGAGACAAGGAAAAAGATCAAAAATTCCCAGGAAGTTGCTTTTATTGGAGAGCTCTAAAACCGAGCAGAGGAGGTAGCCACCCACGACAGTATTCGCGCTTGACAATCACACAGGCGATGGTTCTCTGATGATGTTAGGGGGGACTTTGCATTAGGGAGAGTGGCTCCTTGTCTCAGAGCCTGCTATTGCCATGTTGCCCTTGCTCTTGCAAAATCCTAATTCTCTGCAAGTGGGTTCTCTTCTGGTGGTGGAGTGAGAGACTGTTGCACTGTCTGGGGACCGGTGTGCCTAGGGTTCCTGTGTGTGATTGTTTCTCACGGACTTTTCCTTTGAGCCTCAAACCTCACATCTGGTGTGTGAATCACTGTAGCTCCCTCAATCTGACTCGGAAACTCGGCCCTGTCTCTAGATTTGGAACGTTTTGAGAGCCGCTTTTTACCTTCATAGGCTGTAGAAAATCAGAATCAATTTCCCAACCCGCGGGATTAGAAAGCTGTCTTCTATTTGCCACACATTTTACTAATGAGAGATCGTTCTTTTTTCTGTCTCCCCCAATACCTGTATCACTAATCTACGTCCCATCCCTTCACTCTTTCTTAAAAGGGAACAAATCCCCCACCCCCGAGATTCATCATGTTTAATTTTTCAGCACACTTGGTTTGCACCTCTAACTTTCTATGCAAACACCAAGGGATTCCATCTTTCCTGGTCTGCTGGACGCTCAAGCACATGTGAGCCTAGTGGAAAGGATTTGAGTGACACAATACTGCCACATTCAGGACTATTTCCTTAGGCACTCTGAACATATGTTTTGTTTGGCCAGCGTAGCACTTAAAAAAATTGAGCCACTATTTAAATATTTGGAATTCTTTGCAAAAAAAAAAAAAACAATTGGAATCCTGGGTGAGGAAAGCAGATGGTTTCCAGTTCTTTCGAGTCCACATCATTCTTAAAGCACAGATATGTACACACTCAGAAAGCAGCTTCAGTTCTCACTGTAGGCATTCGCCAATGCCCACCTTCACTCCAGTCTGGGAATTAAACCTGCCCTTATCCAAGGTGCCTTCTAAGAAATGTGCGTCCAAGCAGTCTCTGGCTACATAAGATGATGTAGAGTCTCTCCCACTGACCTGATCTGCAGTTGACCTTTCATTGGACTGAAGGGGACCTCCACTTTGTGGCCCTGGTTAACTTGAGTCTCTTTTGTTTATATGTTAAGAATTTTTTGATTGCTCTTTACTCCAAGATGCTTTTCTCATGGTTCCCAGGCCCTCCATGATGCAAACCTTCCCGACCATTGCAGAATTTGCTAGCGAGAACTTCAGTGTGGAAGACGAGAGTCCCATTTGTGGTTAGGGACTTGTTGTCCACGTGCACAAGAAGAAAGAATGAGCTTTAATACTGCATAGGAAACTTGTTAACCCATGAACAAATGTTGATGTTGCAAGTAACAATCTCTTTTTTAAAAATGTTTTTTGAAGCTACTTATTTTCAGCCAAATAGGAATATGAGAGGGGCCGGCAGCGAGCAAAAATCAGCACAACTATTTGGATTTTTTGGAAGGCCTCATTTCATGGGGGTTTTAGGAGATACCCTGAAGTTTGGCATTAGATGTGACTTCCAGGCACCCTGTTCAGTGGGGATGGGCTGAGAGAGGTAAGGCACAGGGTGGCTGCAATCCCATGGAAGCACCTGGAAAATCCGTGTGCATCTTAGGGCTTGCTGATGCCATCCCAACAGCTGTTGCTCATTGACCTCTAGTGATGGATTTCTAGAATACTGGTCCATTACTGGGCTCTTCCAAGATTCAAAGAGCTTTATCACTTCTGAGTCATCATCAGCATAAACTGGAATGTAGTGTCAGATGATACCACGGCCTGTTTTGTTTAAGATGTTGTTGTTTTCTTATTCAAGGTAAAAGACCAAGGAATAACATTCTGTAATTCCTAAAAATACTGACCTTTTTTTTTACTACTACACATAAAGGGAAAGTTTCATTCTTTTATGAAACACTTCATGTATTAAAATAGGAATGTGAATGCTATATACTCTTTTTATATCAAATGTCTCAAGCACTTATTTTCATTCTATACAGTGTTTGTCTTTTATATGAATAAAATGTTTATTAGATTGAATAAAGCCCAAGTACTCAGGTCAGCTTCCTGCCTCCTGCTCCTGTTCATGGTCACTAAGCCCATTTGCCTCCCTTGGTTATTTTGAAGTTCATGCGGACAAGGTCACAAGACAAATCCTCTCAAACATTTGCAGATTTATTTCTTCTTCAGCGGACAGTCTCAGGTCTCTTTAAAAACAGACAGACAGACAAAAGCAATCACTGCAGCACAATAATATGAGATGAAGCGCATGTTATTAGTGGACTACTCTTTATCCCCATGTCCTGGCGTGGAGTCTCTCGGCAGGACCACATGGCCTCTCCCGGCCACTATCCTAGCCTCTTTCCATGGTCACTGGCGTTGCCTCCATCTCCACGGTTGCTTCCTCCAGGGATTGTCACAGCCAAGGCTGCTGCTAAAAGCTTACATTGTTGCTGTCGGCCATTGTCGAGTTGGCCTCTGACCCCGGCACAATGAACAAAATGCTACCTAATCTGCCATCTAACTGGTCGCACATAAGATCGTTGTGATCCGTAGGGCTTTCACCGGCTGATTTTCAGAAGTAGATCACCAGACCTTTCTTCCCAGTCCATCTTAGTCTGGAAGCTCCACTGAAACCTGTATAGCACCATAGCAACACGCAGGCCTCCACCAACAGGTGGCTGTGTATGAGGTGTATTGTCCAGGAAACTGAACCCAGGTCTCACATGAAAGGTAAGAATTCTACCAGAGAACCACCACTGCCCCTTATCCCTGCATCTGATATTTTCTCCATTCCTCACTCTAGAAGGCTATTGGCTATTTTTTGACTCCTGTCATGCATCATACTTCTTCCCTGTTCTTTTCCATCTCAGCCACACCGTCCCATTTGGTGCTTTAAATCGCCTTATCTCCACTTCCAGATGAACGTGCCTTAGGAAGTTGACTCCAGAGCATTGCTTAAAGGGCTCCTTGTGACAAAGTATATTGTGAAATTTTCTGCCTGAACCTTGAGCTAACTCTTTTGGAATCTCAGAGATTGTGTGGCTTCTTCTGAGTTATCAACTGAGTTCTAGATAGTTAACATGCTCAGGTAAGTGCTGGCATTAGGGTTTCTCAACATCGACATGGCTGACATTTTGGGTTAGACAGTTCTTTGTTGTGAGAGGCTGTCCTGTACCTTCCAGGATGTTTACCGTCATCCCTGGCCTCCACTCTAGATACCAATGGAACACACCCTGCACCCATGACAACCAAAAATGTCTCCATAACCCACCCATTGCCATTTAGTGGATTCCGACTCATAGCAACCCTATAGGACAGAGTAGAACTGCCCCATAGGGTTTCCAAGGAGCAGCTGGTGCATTCAAACTGCTGACCTTTTGGTTAGCAGCTGAGCTCTTAACCACTGAGCCACCAGGGCTCCAAAAACATCTCCAGAGATTACCGAATGTCCCCTGGGGGACAAAGTTGATCTCACTTAAGAATCACTGAGTTGACAATGTGGTCCTGTATTACTGTGGTTATTAGTTATGGTTGAAATTTAACTGGTAGCTTGACAATTTTAGTGCTTATTAATGATAATGGTTATCATTTACCAACTACATGATCTAGAAAAATTATTTAACCTCTCTGTGCCTCAGTTTATTCCAGGGCTTCCAACCAGTTCAAACCTTGCTGAGAATTTTCATTTCCACCCCAGATATACTGAATCAGAATCTACATTTTAACAAGATCCCTGGGTGATTCTTATGTATAATAAATTTTGAGAACCACTGCTCTACTACTGGAGCCCTGGTGGCACAGTGGTTAAGATCTTGGCTGCTAACCCAAAGGTTGGCAGTTTGAATCCACTAACTGCTCCTTGGAAAACCTATGGGGCAGTTCTACTCTGTCCTATAGAGTTGATATGAGTTGGAATCGACTCGGCAGCAACAGGTTTGGTTTTGGTTTTGGCCGTACTACTGGTTCTCAGAATTGGTCCCTAACCAGCAGCATTAGTTAGAAATGCAAATTATCAGCAGGGGTTCGAAACAGAATGAACTGGTTCAAATCCCTGGTTTATTCATGTGTAAGATGGGATTTTACAGGCCTATATGTAAGATCCTATAAAAGATACTGGAGCCCTGGTGGCATAGAGGTTAAAAGCCCAGCTGCTACCCAGAAGGTTGGCAGTTCAAATCCACTACCCACCCCTTGGAAACTCTACGGGGCAGTTCTAGTCTGTCCTACAGGGTCACTATGAGTTGGAATCAACTTGACAGCACCTAACAACAACAACATACGAGATACCACTATGATAAAGAATCCATACGAGGCTTTGGGAGTTGTGTCTTGAACTTGGAAAGCTTTTAATACATTCTGGCCAATATTAAGTTGGTATAATATTTAGAAGGAGCCCTGGTAGTGCAGTGGTTAAGGACAGGGCTAACCAAAAGGTCAGTGATTCGAAACCCGGCTCTGTGGGAGAAAGATGTGGCAGTCTGCTTCTGTAAAGATTTACAGCCTTGGAAACTCTGAGGGTTTGCTATGAGTTGGAATCGACTTGATGGCAGTGGGGTATAGTGTTTAGTGTTAAAGACTACTTTCTCAAAGAGGCAGACTTTGAGGCAAATTCTAGAGAGTATTAACAACACAGAGGAGAAGGCCCGGGCACGTAGGTCTGTAGGAGAGGTAAGTGTCTACCTGTGTGAGTACCGATCATCTGAGAACTCTCATTCACTGAGTATCTGCTGTGGCATCACATTTAATCCTCCACTAGCTCTGTGAGGTAGATATTATGCCCATTTACAGATGAGGAATCAGATATTCAGAGACCCCAGGTAAGAAGCCCAGAATCTCACAGAAGTAAGAAGCGGAATCTGGGTGCAAAGCAAAGATGGACTGGAACTAGAATTTGGAATGATTGAATGCTTGCTTCTGTTCTTTGCACTGTCTCCTGAAGGACTGGCCCACCCAGCAGGATGAGAGAGCACCCTGTGATCTACACAGCATGATCCTTGTTTTCAGCTCTCTTCCCTATCCTCCGTTTGCTCAGTGGGGGCAGGAAGATGCCTTTTGTCTCTCTTGCCCTGACTTCTCCACTTGCACATAAATTGTCTAGATGCTTGCCGAGAGAACGTGGAAAGATGAGTGAGTGCGTGCCAACGGTAGTTTCCTAATGTGTGAAGTGTGTAGTGGTACATGGCATGATTTCAGACGTGCCAACCTTTCAAAAATACAGTTTAGTGGGTCTGCTTTTATTTTTTAACATGTATTAGAAAAAGTAATACATTAAGCCTAGGGTTTCACAGATATCGCCTAAAATATGGCCAAGTTTAAAAAACTGATTTGATTTTTAAAATACATGAAGAAGATTATAGCAACTACAGCAGATGTGAATGTGAATGATTGACGTTAGGGAGCTCCTTCCGAGGAAACAAATCCATAGGTTGTTATTATTGTTAGGTGCTGTCCAGTCAGTTCTGACTCACAGCGACCCCATGCACCACAGAAGGAAACACTGCCCGGTCCTGTGCCATCCTCACAGTGGAGCCCATTGTTGCAGCCACTGGGTCACTCCATCTCGTTGCAGGTCTTCCTCTTTTTTGCTGCCCCTGTACTTTACCAAGCAGCAGAACAAATCAGTAGAACTCACTAGTATTTACTGAGCACTTAATAAACACCAGACACTGTCTGTGCTTTACCTTATTTATCTGGTATAGTCCTCACGATAAACCTATCCAGTAGTGTGCTACTTCCCTATTATAGATGAGGCAACTGAGGACGAGAGGTCTTGCTGAGGGTCACACAGCTAGCCATCATTAGCACCATGCTTTGAATTCAAGCACTGGGACTCCAGAGCCCACATTCCTGTCCTGAATACAAGAGATGAAGATGGAGTTAGAAGGTGAGGTGGAACCTCTGGAAGGCTCAAGGGTCTGATTGGCTAGCCTAAAATATGGAGGAGAGGAAGATGCAGTTGGCACTGGATGGAGGGGTTGGCCATCAGGAGCCCAGGGGAAGTCATTCCTCGAAGGCACGTAGACTCTGGGCTCCTACCCAAGAATTTCAGCCAAAACAGGAGCCAAGGTCTTCTGACCCTGTCTTCCAGACTCCGTTTTGCTGGGGTTATTTCAGTTCCTGCTACTACAAGGTCAGGGGTGTTCCCAGTAGGCAAGAAGTCTCCCAGTGCCCCCAGCAGGGACTCCATGCCTTGCACCAGTCAGCAGCTTTGAATGCAGCCTCTCCTTGTTCCCAGGCCTTTCTACTTGGCGGTGGCTGTTTTTGTTTTACGTTCTGTATACAAATAACATGCTAATGGAACCATCCTGAGGGGAATTTCTTCCATAGGTGACAGACAGAAACTTTTCATTTAAGCAAGTGTGACCATCCTTTTTCATGAAAGCCACCGTAGTTGACATCTGCTCATTTTTGTTTGTTTTCTTCCTGAAATAGGCTGCCTAATCGCTGCTTATCGCATTTCCCATTACTTTATTTTTTTAAACTTGAATAATTATAGCTCCACACTCAATAGGTTTGGGGGCCTGGCTCTCAGGTCTACTTTGCAAACTGCGCTGATAAAGACAGGATTGGAACTTGCCCACACTGCATGGCCTGCTAATCAGCCTCCCACAGTGTAATGTAATTCTAATGCACCTCCTGATCTTCAGTGCGTTTCAGAATAACTGGTTAATAGTCCTCTATTCTAATTAAGCTAAAATTGCACACACTGAAATGCTTGCTCTCTCGTTCTCTCTCGATCTCCACACACACACACGTTATCAATCCTTAAAACTCACTTCTGTATGCAGCCTGTGCACCATAGTGCTTCTGAAATTATCCTCAGCGTCTCCTCCCACCCATGCCCATGATGGTAGACAACAGAGTAACTGCAGCCCAGGTGTCCTAGGGCCAGCAAAAAAGGATGACATTTCTTTGAAATCTCATGTTTCGTTTAAATATTCGTAGCAAAGTGAATAAGAGAACGGGACCTCTAGAGCCAAATCCCCTTGGTTCAAATCCCAGCTCTGCCACTAATCAGCCGTGTCACCTTGTGCAAGTCTCTTACTCCATTCTATTCCTTGGTTTCTTAATGTGTAAAATGGGGATAATAATAGGCTCTACCTGGGAGAGTGGTTGTAAGAGTTGAATGAGTTATTATTTTTAAAGCTATTAGAAGAGAGATTGGTACATATAAGCATTTGCTATTATTATGAAGCTTTTTAAATTCTACTTAAAATGTTGCTGTACTATTGTGAAGAAAATGTTAAAATGTTGGGTAAAATTGACTCTTGAAGAAGATGAGTCACGTTTAGCCTGTGAGTGACCACACTTTATCCTTCACCCAGTGTGAATGGCATGGCTGTGGTGAAAAACGCAGGGCCCGCGAGACAGGAAATCTTGGATGTAATACAGCTCCTCCATCCACTACCCCCTTCCTCCATAACTTTGATCTCTTTCTGTTTTGCTCCATCTGAGCAATCTTCCCTGCACTGACTAGTTATAAAGCTGGAGACAAAGCAAATGAAATAATAAATGTGAAAACACATGAAAAAAAATTAAATATTATAAATGCAAGGCATAATGTAAAATTAGCTTTTTTAACAGTAAGAAACTTTCTTGGAATATTAAATCTGTATTTATTAAAAAAAAATAGTTGCCAACATTTATCAAGTACCTGCTACGTAGGCATTTTACAATATATACTCATATGTGTGACATATAATTACATATATTCTAAACATCCTATCAGGGTTCCTGGGGGGGTACAAACTGTTAACTCAATAGGCTGCCAACTGAAAGGTTGGAGGTTCAAGTTCACCCAGAAGTGCCTCAGAAGAAAAACCTGGTGATCTACTTCCAAACATTCAGTCATTGAAAACCCTATGGAGCACAGTTCTACTCTTAACACATATGGGGTCGCTATGAGTCAGAATCAACTCAACAGCAACTGGTTTTAATCATCCTATCAAACCTACCAGGTAGGTTACTTTCTCCATTTTACAGTTAAGGAAATTGAGATAAGTATCTTATCCAAGCTTAAACAATTTGAACCCAAGTCTCCCTCAGTACAAAAGTGCAGTCTTCCAAACTGTTTTGTCCACATTTATTTATTTCCTTCACCCAACATACATTAGTTAAATGTAAAGTGGTGGACCACATAAGATCTGCTTGCAACTTGAAAGCAAGAACCATGTCTCAGCATTTACCCTAACACCTAGCACAGAGCAGAATATTTGCTGAAGGAAGAAATGAAGGCACATGTCTTTCAGAAGTTCACCATCCAGCTGAGGAGATCAACAAATAAACAGTATGCAGTCAGGATGTCCTAATCAGTAATGCCTCTTGGAGTGAAAATGCCTGAGGCTAAAAATGCCTAGTTTTGTTTTGTTTTACGGAGAAAGTCCTAGCGTGAGCCTGACTGTTGTCCCTCATACTGCCCTTGTGAACATAATGTTCTAGCAGCCAGCATGACTCCCAGGAGGATGGCCTTTCTCCCTCCGTTCCCTTACATCTCTCTCAATGGAGGAGTTTGTATTCTTTCCCTTGGGCTAAGCTAACAATGAGCCCCCGTGACACAGTGGTTAGGCACTGGGCTGCTAAATGAAAGGGCGGTGGTTTGAACCCACCAGTGGCTCTAGTGGCAGTCTGCTTCTGTAAAGATTATAGCCTTGGAAATCCTGTGGAGCGGTTCTACTCTGTCCTACTAGGTCACTGTGAGTCAGAGTCAACTCTACGACAATGGATTGGTTTGTTTGTTACAGGCCCTAACCAAGTATCACAAACTGGGTGGCTTTAAACAACAGAAATGTATTCTTTCCCAGTTCTGGTGATCAGAAATCTGAAATCAAGGTGTTGTCAGGCCCACACTCTTTTGAAGGCTCCCAAAATTCTTTGGCAACTTGCTTCCTCCGGGGTAAGCATACCAAGAGAACCAGGCATGCACGGACATCTATGACATAGTCATGGAAGTCACATAGCATCACTTCTCCCATACTCCGTAGCAGTGAGCAGTTGTGAGGCACTCACCCTCAAAACATGGGGACACAGTCCTCCACCTCTCCATGAGAGTAGTGACAAAGAATTTGGAGGCAATGTTTTAAAACCATCAGAGGTACATTATACTATGCAGGTCTCAGTTCTCTCATCTATAAAATGGGCTCCATTATCTCCAAGGTTCTTCTAGAGCTTAATGTTTATGGATTACTTTCCCTTAATTATCTTATTTATTATAAGTACTCATATCAATATTCATATGCCATTTCTTTCCTTTTATATTAAAAAATAACTATCACAAAAAATTACAAAGACAAAAAGGTTCAGTTTTAATACCCTTCCAATTCTTTATACATGTATGATTTTAGAATTGTTCTCTGTGTATGTGTGTGTGTGTGTTTGGTGTTTATATGCCTGTCTGAGTGTGAGCATGGTGAACCCACCAGCACACACACAAGACAGAAAGACATTCTGGAGTTTTGTTTTTAAGAGCGATCAGTTGCCATTATAACTAAACATGCTACGTACCAATAAACTTTAATATTCTAATTAATATAGTGGTTATTTAGCTCAGTTTGCAAACCCGTGTGCAAGAAATGTCACAGGTCTTATTTTTCTATAAATCTACTTAATTTTGACTCGGAATCCCCATCCTGCTGTCCTGGTGAGAAATAGCCCTTTATCTCGAGACTACCTTACCCACTAACTCCTAAGATTTTTCCATTATTATGCCATTAAGAGATTTTGCCAGATCTCTTGCAGTGAGCACAAGAGGGAACGATTTGGGGACTTCTGATTCTCAAGTGTCAGTGAATCCTAATTCCCCCTGAGATGTCCATTATCCCATTCACTTGGTTTGCTTAGGTCGGCCACTCCTTCAGTTTCTGGCCTTGCTAAATCAGTTGCCATTGAGTAGATTCCAACTCATGGCAACCCCATGTGTGTCAGAGTAGAATTGTTCTCCGTAGGTTTTTCAATGGCTGATTTTTCAGAAGTAGATCACCAGGCCTTTCTTCCAAGGTGGACTTGAACTTCCAGTCTTTTAATTAGCAGCCAAATGGTTTGACCATTTGTACTATACAGGAACTTTGCCTTGCTAGGATCTTGGTATTTTTCCCTGGAAAGCCTGAGTGCCACATGTATAGACTTGCTTCCTGTCACACCAAGAGCTACTCCCTGAAAGTCACAGTATCTCCAGGGTCCTACCTGGAAACAGTAGGTAGAAGCTCTCTGCTCCAGAGACCACCACAACGCTTGCTTCCTCAAGTCCTAGGAAATCCCTACCCTTCACTTTCTCCTTGCCCAGGCTCTGCTTGTGCTCTTTTCTCAGTTGGTTTTAATAGCTTATCAACTCAGAGCCTGAATAACCAAATAACCAGTTCACTTGTTCTGCAAACCTTCCCTGGAGAAGGAAATATTTGCATTGCATCTTCCTAGTGTTTCAAAGAAAGGGAAGAAAAACCAAATGATTATTTTTCCATATTAAGAGTGAAGGTTCACATTCTGTTGCAAAAGAATACATCAGGCTTATTTATGTGCATTCCTTATTCCATGGTCTAATAAAAGGAATCACATTTCCATCTGGTAGTTTTCTTGAGTCTGTGTTCAACTACTGCCCAAATCTCCTGGGTCTGATGACAGAGCAGCTTCTTTTACAACTAACAACAGTGAAGAAATGCCAAAGAGAGAACAAAATGGCAGACTTAGTGCTTATTATTGGGATGACATAATATAGGTCCATCATCCCTTTTCTGCTCTTCCAAAATCCAAACACTCTGAAAACCTAAATAAATTTTCTAAGTGATTCGGCTTCTAAACCTGAGCTGAACTGTTATGAGGCTATTTATAGTCTTTATTTATCCCATTTCGGACGAATATTTATATATTTGCTGTTGTTAGTTGTCGTCGAGTCAATTCTGACTCATAGCGACCTCGTGTGTGCAGAGTAGAACTGCTTCATAGGATTTTCAAGACTGGGCCCTTTTGTAAGCAGATCGCCAGGCCTGTCTCCCAGCGCACCAAAGGGTGGGTTTGTACTGCCAACCTCTTGGCTGATAGTGGAGCAATTAACCATTTGCGCCACCCACGGACTCCATTTATATTTTATGTAGCAGAATTATTTATGTGCTTGATTATGGGGGTGTCACCCAATATTTATGATATTACTTTCTAAAAGTCCAGAAATAGTCTAGATTTCCAAACCTATCTGACTGAAAGAATTTGGCTAGAGTTTGGGACCTATAAATATTAGCTGGTAAGTTTCTTGTTCGTGATATTTCTTCTTGTGCCCATCCCTGCTAGATCACAGAGCATCTATTGTTTCATAGTAGGGTTGTTAAAGCTGAAAAGCAGGAAAAGCCTTTTGTGACTTTCAAAAGCTTGTGCTTTTGAGTATCAAGAGTCAGGCCTTGATTCACCGTTCAGCAGTGGATTGGACAGCCCCATTAAAAAAAGGGACTAATGAGGAAAAGTAGTCCAGGGACAAGGACTAGAAGGCAGGAGGGGACAAGAAAGCTGGTGATAGGGAATCCAAGGTTGAGAAGGGAGAGTGTTGACATGTCATGGGGTTGTTAACCATTGTCATAAGGCAATGTATGTACTAACTGTTCAATGAGAAACTATTTGTCCTGTAAACCTTCATCTAAGGTACAAAAAAAAAAAAGAATTATCTATGTGAGGTCAAACTGACAACAGCAACTCAAAAGGTTTGATGGGAAGCCTAGGGGCCAGTGAGTTGAAGATAATGGTGATGGAATAATTTGCAAAAGGATAGTGAGAATAGCAGCACAACTGGAAGAATGTAATAGATATCACTGAATTGTACATGTAGAAATTTCTTAAATGCTGTTATCTTTGGCTATGTATATTTTCACCAAAAAAAAAAAGGTCCTCCAAGGTCGAGAAGTGAGAATGTTGTCATGTCGTGGGGTTGTTAACCAATGTCATAAAACAATATGTGTACTGACTGTTTAATGAGAAACTATTTGTTCTGTAAACCTTCATCTAAAGTTCAATAAAAAAAAAATTAAAAAGAAAAAAGAGTCAGACCTTGAGGGTACTCAGAGCCTTTCTCCTTGATAGACAAGAAGCATCAGAACAACGCCTCTTGTCCCTCCTACCCCTTCCCCCAAAAAATAATGTAGACTGTTAAGATTCTCTAGTTCAAGGGAAACAAAGGAACTATAATGAGAGAAGATGTCCATGGGGCTGAGGCCAGTGTACTGCAGACGTGGAGGGACCATGCAGACCGAAGTCATCATCCAGAGAACACCCAGCACCCATTAGAGTGAGCGTTTTACATTGTCAGCTCATGGAAACAGCATGAATACCAAGTCAGAAAATCTAGGACCTCCAGGATCCATTCAAGTAAGCATCAGACGTCTCCTATGTCAAGGAATTACATCAATAGGCTCGCACACTGGCAACTGATGAGAAGCTTTCACCCGTACCAGCTGGCCCACTGCCCACTGCATGTTCACAAGGAGTGACCCTAGTGACTCAGGAGTTTTCTCAGTTCTCATCTGTTGTGAATTAACCTATTTTGCCAGTCAGAATTATAAGATTCTTTTGGGTATCAGTAGCTTCCAGTGGTTAGAAGCAGATTAAGGCTATAGGTCTCGTCCCCAACAACCAACTAGAAGGGTTCAGTGAAAGAAGGACTTAGACTGGCCAATACCTATTATCAAACGGGCACCAAAGCAGTCACACAACCTGTCACATGACCTCGAGGAAATCCCAAGTCTCTCTTTCCTTTAGGTGCTAACACTACACTTTGCACTTGAGACAAAAGCAACTATATTCTAGAGATGAGGGTGCAGCAATGTTACACTGTAGTTAGTATCTAACAGCTATTATCTTCCAAAGCAGTACCTGGACACTGGTCCAGAATTAAGCCCGTGTACCATTCTTAAGTATATCAGCTTCTGGGTTAGCAGGACTCTGTTAGTGTGAAGATAGAGAGGATCTTCACAACGTTTCTAGCCTATTCACATATCTTGAACACCAGTCATGTCACCAATGAGCACACATTTGTACGTCTGCTAGGATAATTAACAAAACCTCTGCGATTGCTAAGATATAAAGGTAGGTGAAATGCTTTACTAACAGTCTCTGGAGTGTGACTTTTGATTATAACCTACTAACCATCCCTGGGAGCCCTGGTGGTACAATGGTTAAGAGCTTGGCTGCTAACAAAAAGGTCAGAAGTTTGAATCCACCAGCTGCTCCTTGGAAACCCTATGGGGCAGTTCTACTCTGTCCTATAGGATCACTATGAGTCTGAATCAATTTGACAGCAAACTCGCTTGATTTTGTTTTCTTTAACCATCCCTGGAATATTTTTTGACATTAAGGCAACTATCCATTCTACAATGTATATTAAAGCTCTCATATACACACATATATATCAAATGCATATGCTAAAGTATTTGAAAATGAAATATAGACCACAGTACACTATCTGAGGTCCTGTGTAGGTAATGCCCTTCCAATTGCCCAAGGCACTCATAAACTCTCTGTTTTAGTCATCTAGTGCTGCTATAACAGAAATACCACAAGTGGATGGCTTTAACAGAAGTCTACTCTCTCACAATCTAATAGGCTAGAAGTCCAAATTCAGGGTGTCAGCTCCAGGGGTAGGCTTTCTCTCTCTCTCTCTCTGTCTCTCTCTCTCTGACAAGGTCCTTGTCATCAATCTTCCTCTGGTCTAGGAGCTTCTCCGCAAAGGAACTCCGGGTCCAAAGGATGCACTCTGCTCCTTGCACTGCTATTTTGGTGGTATGAGGTCCCCCTGTCTCTCAGCTTGCTTCTCTTTTTTGTATCTCAAGACAGATTGGTTTAAGACACAACTTAATCTTGTAGATTGAGTCCTGCCTTATTAACATAACTGCCACTAATCCCATCTCATTAACATCATAGAGATAGGCTTTACAACACAGGAAAATCACATCAGATGACAAAATGGTGGACAATCACAATACTGAGAATCATGGCCTAGCCAAGCTGACAGACATCTTCGGGTGACAGAATTCAATCCACAACACCCTCCAAGTTGGAGGGTGGAGCAATGGGTACCTAGAAGGCTAGTGGTGGGGAAGGTATTTAGCTGAAATCTCCTCCCCTCCTTCTACCATGCTTGAACTTCTTTGGGAATGAATGGAATCAGCAGAAAATCTCTCGCAAAACTAGGGAAGCAGTATAATTTCTCCAGCTTCTCCTGGTCAGGAGAGGAAGGCAACGATTTATACTTTTGGAACAGAACTGGTTTTGTTCGGAAGTCTCTTCACTCTAGTTCCCTTGCAGACTATGCTGAGTCATGAATATCACAAGAAATGTCTCTGCTGTCAGCACAAACAGTACAGGGAAAAGCTGTGAATGTGGGCAATGCCTTTCTTCCTTGAGGTTTTGTTTTATGAGACACGTATTGTGTTAATGTTGTGTTAGGAAATTAAATCATTCACATACCAGTGCTGTGTAAAGAGGTTCAGTTATTCACATGTCATAAATCTTTACGAATGGATATTAAATGTAATTTCTTAAAATGCTAACAGGTGAGTTTAAATGAAAGCATTGAACATTTAAAATGGTACCAGTCAATAATACAGAAGTGATTGAGTAAATTACAGTCAGCGGATAATCACACAGAGAAATTATATAGACTGTTGTGTATGATATAATATTAAGTTAAAAAGAAACATGGAAAACATACAATCTTTTATCCTTCAAAAATTAGTGTCATACACATGTATCTATGCCTATTAGTTTATCACTTCTGCATTGCTGTCTGTTTGATTGCTTCCTGTTTCCTGTTTTTCAGTGTTATAAATATTGGTACAATTGATATCTTCATGTAAGTTATTACTTGTATATTTTGGGTTATTTCCTTAAGATAGACTACAAGAAATTATGGACATTTTTATGGCTCTTGTAATCTTGGCAAAATTATTTCCCAGAAGGTTGTGTCTGTTTTTATTCCACCAACAATACATGAAAGCATGTATTTCACAGAACACTCATTGGTTTTGCAGATTACTGTTTTTTGTTGATTTAATATTGCACAATTACACTTCATTATTGATATCACTTACATCTCTCTTATTCATAGAAAGTTGAACTTTTTAAATAAATATATATAATTGGAAATTTTAGTTTTACTTGTCTGTCATGTCCTTTATATCAGTTATACCTAAGAGGTCTTATGAGTTATATTACTTTTGCCACAAATACTTTCCCAGTTTTCTACTTGCCTTTTCATTTTGTTAATGTGTACTTACTACATTCAAATTTTAAAATACATATGTGATTAAATTACTCACTTTATTTCCTTATTGCATTTATATTTAGAAAATAATTGCCTTTCTGAAGATCTAATATATATCCATTTTAATTTTTTGTCAAGATTTCCTATGGCATTGTTATAATAATTAATTATTTATTCTTTCTAGACTTTATTTATGTACATGGTGGGGTTTGAGGGAAGGCTGTTTGCATGTTTTCTAACTGCTAAACAGATGCCCTAGTATCATTTAGTGTGGGGGTGAGAGTGGAAACTTTCATTTATGATGGAGTTGTGTTATTTCCTTAAGTACACAGCATATTTGTCCTGTAACAGAAACTATTTCTGGACTCTTTGGCTCCATTATTCAAGCCTCAGTATAAGTCGGCCATATATAATATTACTTATACTAAATGTTTATACTTTTTGCTTCTAGAATTTGCTGTAATATTAGAGCTTGTTAATATTTTCTCCCTTTTTTCCTTATGTTGTTTAAAAAGATTCACATATATCTCAAAGAAACTGAGAAAACATTTGCAATTTCATATTTTCTAACAGAAATGCTAAAGAGAAGGGAGGGGGGATTTTCTCTTTCCCTTTTGGCATCAGGGAAAATTATTATTATTTTTAGATTTATATTTGCCCTGACACAACGTACACAGGAAATCAATGAAGAAAGGATAGTCCTTTCACCAAAGGGATGCCAATATGCAAAATAAACGAACCTCAACACATACCTCACAACTCATACAAAAGTTAACACAAACTGGATCACAGACATAAACAAAAACTATAAAACTATGACATTTTTGGGAGAAAATCTGTGTGACCTTGAGTTTGACAATGAGAGGTTTCTGCAGCTAGAACACCAAAACAATGAGCCATAAACAAAAAATGACGAATTGCACTGGATTAAAATTTTAAATGTCTCTGTGTGAAGAGCGATGTTAAGAGAATGAAATGATAAACCACCGAGGAGAAAATATTTGCAAATCATGCATCTCATAAAGAACTTGGATCCAGGATAGATATAGAACACTTACAGCTCAATGTTAAGAAAATAAACCTATTAAAAAAAAAAAAGGAGGGGGGGAATTACTGAATAGTAACTTGACCAGATAAGATATACAGATGGAAAATAAGCATAAGAAAAGAAGCTCAACATTATCATTCATTAGGGAAATGCAAATTAAAACCACAAGGAAACATCACTGCACAAGTAATACAATGGCTAAGAAAAAAAAAAAAAAAAAATCCCCTGAAGTCTTCTTAAAACCAAACATAGTTCAGCTTAACTAGTAAAAAAAATGTCTGCCTTGAGCATTAGGCTCTTTTAAGAACTATCTGTATGGGATCAAACTGACAACAGCAACTCAAAAAATTAGATATGAACCTGAGGGATCAGTGAGTTTATGTTAGTGGGGGAGGAACAACTCAGAAAAGGAAGGTGAGAATTGTTGCACAACTGGAAGAATGTAATCAATGTCACTGAATTACATGTAGGAACTTGTGGATTGGTGTTTTGCTAGTGTATATTCTCAACAATCACAACAAAATGAATAAAATTTTAAATAAGCAAACTGGCATTATGATATAGTGAATATATAGGCACCCTGGTGGTGCGGTGGTTAAGAGCTTGGCTGCTAACCCAAAGGTCGGCAGTTTGAATCCACCAGCTGCTCCTTGGAAAGCCTACGGGGCAGTTCTACTCCGTCCCATTGGGTCACTATGAGTGGGAATGGACTCTACGGCATTGGGCATGTTTTGTGTTAGTGAGTATATGGAGCAACAGGAACTCTCATGCATTGCTGGTGGGAATGTAAACGGTGTAGCCACTTTGGTAAACAATTCGACAATTTATTATAAAGTTAAATATAAACTTAGCATATGACCCATCAATCCCCTCAGGTGAATTGAAAACATATGTTCACACAAAAACCTGTACACAAATCTTTACAGCAGCTTTGTTCGTAATTGCCCCAAACTGGAAACATCCCAGATGCCTTTCAACAGAAACCAAAAACCAAAACCAAACCCATTGCCATCGAGTCAATTCCTAGTAGAACTACCTCACAAGGTTTCCAAGGAGAGGCTGGTAGGTTAGAACTGCTGACCTTTTCGTTAGCAGCCAAGCTCTTAACCACTGTGCCAACAAGGCTCCTCTTTCAACAGGTGACTGGATAAACAAACGGTGGTACACACATACAACAGAATACTACTCATCAACAGAAATGAATGAACTGTTGGTTCACAGAACAGTATGACTGAAGCTTAAATGCATTTTACCAAGTGAAAAGAAGCCAGACCCCAAAGGCGACATATGTATGATTCCATTTATGTGCCATTATGGAAAAGGCAATCATATGGGGATAGAAAAACAGATCAGTTGCTGCCAGGGGTGGAAGGTGGGGGAGGAGCTGACTACAAAGTGGCTGCATGAGGGAATTTTTAGGGTGATGGACCTGTTCTGAGCTGTAATGGTGGATACCTGACTCTATACGTTTCTAAAAATGATAGAAATATCTAGGACAAATGGTAACTTTTACTATACACAAATTTTAAAAAATTAACTATGATTCCTGGGTAACCCAGAAGGAATGCAGACAATGACCAATAAATTACAAATGTACCACATAACCTCACTGAAGGAGATTGGGAAAAAGGACTTCACCTAAATAATTTTGAAAACGATGCTTTTATTAGATACCGTAAAGCTAAAGAATAAAAAAACCGTTCACAAACATCATACTCTAGTTGGTAAATTTGTTTCTCACAGGCAAAGATTAGTAATTCTGACACTAATTTACGTATACAATAGGGTTGAACAAATAAGTAAAATATATCGTCAAGAGAGCCCTGGTGGCGTAGTGGTTGACAGCTCGTCTGCTAACCAAAAGTTCAGTAGTTCGAATCCACCAGCTGCTTCTTGAAAACTCTACAAGGCAGTTCTACTCTGTCCTATAGGGTCGCTATGAGTTGGAATTGACTCGATGGCAATGGATTTTTTTTTTTTCTCTGTCTTCTGAGCTGTCCTAGAGAGAGTAACACTCTAATTATAACAAGCACATTTTGTGTCTAGATTTCTAAATGTCATTCTCCACTAAAAGGAACCAGACATTCTTGGAGAAATGGGGATTGGTATCAAGAGGAACTCTCAGGACTGAAGACCAGAGCAAGCACTAGATTCACCTTGCTCGTTCGTATTTCCCATGTCCTTTAACTGCCAGGGTTCAGTGTCATCAATATTGCTGTTTCATGTATTTTGTCCAGTTTTGTGGCTGCTTCATGTGGGCGAACAAACCTGGTCCCTATTACTGCACCTTGGGTGGAAGTGGAAAATTTCTCCTAATTCTTTAATTCGTTCTTTCACAGCTATTATTTTATGACCCAATCTTTTTGTCTCTATATTATTTCACATGACAGTTTTCTCAAGTCAATTTTTTGCTTTATTCATCTAAATATCAAAGTATCATTGCTAATATCTGCTCTTTCTAGTGCAAAGTTGAATTGTAGAAACAGAACGAGTGTCTGCAGAATGTATGAAAGTGAATAAATGGGTAAAATAATACCTCATTTTCAGGATTATTATAAAAATGTAATCAAATAATATCTGGGTAACCATCTAGCACTAGAATATGTTTTAAAAAATAACAACTTCTTTATATTTTCCACTCACCCACCACCAAGTTCTGCCCCCTGCAATGTCATTCCTTTTTTTCTTTCTTTTTTTTTGGTAACTCCATGAGATCATATCATTAGCCTTTTTCTCCTAGCAAGTTGTGGGCATTTCTCGTTTCTTTCCCAGTCATGCTGTGGCCTTAAAGTTCCTGTGGAACCCATAGTAAAATTTTTGTGTGTGCATCAATAGATTTCAACTCCTAGTGACCCTATAGGACAGAGTAGAACTGGCCTGTAGGATTTCTTAGGCTGTCATCTTTTCAGAAGCAAATCACCAAGTCTTCTCCTGCAATGCAGCTGGTGGGTTCGAACCTCTGATGTTTAGGTTAGCAACTGAGTGCTTAACCATTCTATCACCAGGGCTCCTTCACAGGATAGACGACTTGAATTTGATGCCCCACTTCAGCACTGCAGCCCACTCAGAATCTAATTTTCCACCAGGAAAGAAATTGATACCTCATCTTACTAGACTTCAGAATATGCTTGACTCTTATCATCTAGAGCAACAGTTGCTGAGTATTATTTTTCTTATTTTCAAAATTTAATGGTTATTTTGATGGAAAAGAGAGAGAAGGAATTTCAGGAACCATTACTCACTCTTCAAATTAAGAAAAGTCATCAGCAAGCAATCAAGTTCACAATGGAGTCCAAAGTCATCTAAAACATGTAGCTCTTGTTCTCAATTCAATGGACTCTTTGATGAACATTCACTGGATACTTTCTTATTTTGAAAATAAGAGCCAAAGGCAATCCATTTGGATAGGACCAGGCCCAAGACTTCAAGCCACTCAGTTATCATCACAGCAGGGAGCATCTCACAACACTCAGCCAGACGGATGAGCTCAGCAGCAGTAGCATACATGCCAACCTTCAGTTTCTCACTATCAGACTTTTTTTGTTTAGAAGCCAGCATTTGGCAATGTGGCTCGTGACCCAGATTTTCTTCAGTTTTCATATGTAATGGCAATTTATGATTATTATCATGTTTCAGTTTTCCGTATTGTATAACATCCTTCTTATTGCAAGTTCCTTGCTCATCCAAAATCAGATTCATCCACTTGCCTACCAAACTAGCTTCCTTCCAAATTTCCCTGGTGATGACAACTGCTTTTCCATTTGCTCAGAATCAAAGTCTTACATCAATCTTCCACAAATGCCTTCATTCATAACTGTTCACGCTGACCTTGGCCCTTTAGAATAGTGCACTCCACACATAGATCACATACATTAAACCGCAGACTTGAAAAAGGTAAAACTCAAACATCGGCTATGTTCAGGTCATTGACCTCGGTACCAACACCCTTTATTTATTCCCAACTGATCTCATTTAGAAGTTGAGTCCTGCCAACGCTAGCTGTGTCAATTCTGCTTCCTCCCCATCTTTGATACCTGCATTTTATTGTTTAGTCTTGGCCTCTACAGCATTCAATCCGTGGCTTTTCCCAGGGTGGTGCTGCTGGATCAATGCATTCCACTAGAAATCGCCTGCTTCCTTTCAGGCTTCAGAGAACCCAGACCTGATGCCAAAACCTGGCCGGCATCCTGATCAAGCCAGCCCCAGCCCTACAGCCACCATGCCGTCAACCTATAATATAGCCCACAGCCTGTAACTACACACACACACACAGACTAGGAGTGGGGTCTTAAATCTACATCTATTCAGGTCAAATTGGGGACGCGATGCTACAGCAGAAATATGCAGAGCTAGGCACATGAGTGTTATTCTGGTGGTTTAGCTAGATAGCGGGGCTGGAGTAGGCCCAGATGCCACATAATCAGTTTACATGTACTCTCCAGATCTGTTCTTTTCCCTTGGTTGTTCACACTAGGAGAAGCGATGCAGAAATTCCCACCAAGACTTACTATGTGGCTGCAACTCTACACAGACACTCAGAGTTTGCAGACAGTGGAGAATCCCAAACAAATCCTCACAATCTGCATACCAGATTAAGAGAAATATGTGTGCTCTTGCTTGGCCGCTCAGCATGCCTTTATAATAAGAATGCAAAACATCCTTCGCATCCATGCAGGTTGGGTTCTGCAGCTCTGTCCTCAGGGATGTAAGAAATGCCAAAATTTATGCCCAGGCTCCAGGGCAGCATCCAGTAAACCAATGAGTTGAGGCTGCTGGTCCCAGGATGAAAAAATACCCAAGATGGAGAGCCCTCAAGGAAACATGGTACTGGGGTTCTTGGACACTTGAGCGACCTAATCATTCTACTATACATTCAGCTCACTTGTTGACTTAGGTATGAAACGAAAGACATCTTTCTAGACCTAGCATGGGTTCTTCAATGTGATTGTGGGGTCCTGTCCCAAGAGTAGGGAGATGAGCAGGTAAGGAAGTGCCCTTAAGCATCTATTGCTCACCTTCTCTCCTACTCAGCCTACCAGCAGAAAGGGACTCCGCCTGCAGAGAGAAGAGCTGTGTTTCCATTATGGTTTAACGAGCTTCTTATCCTCTGGTGTCTGGCAGAATGTGACCTACCCAAAGAAACCACACAGCTTTCAAATAACAGAATAACAATTGTTTAGGACTCATCATCCACATGAGCCACAGTTTATGCTATTTGTGTACTACATAATTACCAGCTATCGGTTGGAATTGCAAAATATTTCAAACATGAGTCTGTACTAGGCTGTGTTAGTGAAATGTTAACCAATCCATGACTTGTAATATCTTAAGGTGGGCATGGCCCTAACCTTACACTCTCTTGTGAGAAAATACTTAGAAATCAAAACTATAAGTATCCCAAGGATAAAACTTTCTAAGATAAAAACCAAACCAAACCCACTGCCGTCAAGTTGATTCCAACTCACAACGACTCTATAGAACAGAATAGAACTGCCCCATAGGGTTTCCAAGGAGCAGCTGGTGGATTTGAACTGCTGACCTTTTGGCTAGCAGCCATAATCATTAACCACTGTGCCACCAGGGCTCCATAAGTCAAGGCTAAATTCATTTTTAAGGGGAAATTTTTCTCTTTTTCTCTAAGGGCACATTTACTAATCAGAACACTTGACATCTCAGTTTGTAGCATCTGGTTTAGGGTGAAAGGTGATTTCAGAGTTTTCTTAAGACAATGGGTAAGTAGTTGTTCTACATTTATACATCTACGTGTCTCCAAAATAAAGGAAATCATCTTCAAAGGCAAATTAATGCAGCTGCTTGTCAGCCTTTCACAATTATTTACTGAGCCATTACTATGTGCAAACCCTCCCATGGATATTACAGTTTAATTAAAAAATACACAGAGATGTATAATGACAAATAATGATAAGAATTTTAAGAAAATTAAGAAGTGCTTACATTGGCGCAGATACCCTTTTGAATGGGTGGGGGCAGGCAGAAGAGGCATCCTCAAGGAACTGAGAATGAAGCTGAGATCTGAACTGTAAGTAGAAATTTAGTGAGGTGAAGGGGGAAGAAGAGGAAAGAGCATTTTAGAAAAAAAGAATACCATACAAAGGTTTTGACATACAGAAGGAAGGGGAGCCGGTTCTGAGAGAAGACTGAATTTTCTGGACCTTGATGTGCGAGAGGCAGCACAACGTAAGACTGAACCTGTATGGAGAGTTCAAGTGATACAGGGTCTTGGCAGCCACTTGCAGAAATTTGATCTTTATCCTGAGAATCGAAATCGCTTCCCTCCATATAGCTTAACTATCAGGATTAAGAACTGAGATCACTTACGTCAGCATGATTTAACTGTGTGTCTCAGGACATTCTGGCTCAGAAAGTTAAGGTTGTAAATCAATGAGTAACTTTACTGTCAGCTTAAGAAATTTCCTGCAGACCATTTTATCTGGACGAAACACTTTACTCATCTCTCCCATCAGGACACAAAAGTTCTTACCTGGGGAAACAGCTTATGTATCAAACAACAGTTTATTTGTCAAGACTAGCTTCAAGACACTCCCCTCACTGTGTCTACCAACCCTAAATTTATTACATCATGAACTGTGTCCAATCCCAGTAAGTTACCTTTGAAAGACACTTGAGCCCAGACCCCAAGTCTACAAATATCCTACTTCTCCCTTCTGAGATACCGCTAAGACTTTCAAAATAGTGTTTTCCCTCAACTGCGGTAGGGCTAGTTAACTTATCTCTGCTTGACCGACAGGTATTCTGGTGGTCTTTTGTGGGGTTGGCAGTTGTCAATCCCACAAGCAAACAGAAAGGCTCTGAAAGTTTTTAAGAAAGTGAGAAAGAGGATCAGTTTTCAGTTTTAATCTGGTTGCAATTTGGTGAGTGGATTAGACAAAGCCCAGCACTAATGTACGGATGCAATTAGGAGGCTGTTACTATAATCCAGGGCAGAGGTGATAGTAGCTTGGAATTTGGACATGACAATAGAGATGTGAATAAATAGATGGATTAGAGCTATGTTTTGAAGGTACGTCCAACAAGGTCTGCTAAGGGATTGGATGGGGAAGAGAAGAAGATAGAGATATCAAGCATGAATGATACATTTTTGGTTTGCAAAACTGGATGGAAAATGATGTCATTCACTGAGGTAGAACCATGGGCAAAGGAACAGGTTCTGGGAGGGATGCAGAGTGGGGGACAAGAAATTCTGAGTCAGTAGGCTGAGTCTGAGGTGTCTTTGAGACACCCAAGTGGAGTTACCCAGTAGGCATTTGGAATGAGGTCATAGAGTTCAAGAAATGTCTAAGAAATACAGCAATGGCCAAATAGTCAGAAAATAATTATTCTTCCTCCACTGTGGTCCTTATTACATTTTAAAATAAGGGTTAAACTTCAGCCAATCTTTCTTGATACTCTAATGTCACCTGCAAAAAAAGTCTCCTTCAGAACCACCCGATCAGCTCGAAAGGCCCTCTATAACAGTGCCAACTTCACTGGCAAAAAGATGAAAGGAAAATGCCTGTATCCTGGGTTGAGACAGGGGCCATGGCAGTATGATATAATTCTTATCTTCTGTGATCAACCCAATCATTGATGCTTTTGTTTGCCAAGTATCTATGAGATGCCAGACATGGATGGGTTGGTAGGACTGGTCTGAGCACACTCTTTCCTCTCCATATAGCTACAGTAAAGAAATTAAGGGCCTGAGATGAGGTTTTGAGGTGAGGTAGATTTAGCTTTCTTGACTACACCACTCACTAGCTTGATAATCGTGGGGGATTTTCTTAAGCTTGCTGAGCCCCAAGTTCCTAAATTGTAAAATGAGGTTAATAATGAATCCTACCTATTGCAAGTACGAAGACTTGGTGGCACAATGGTTAAGTGCTCAACTGCTAACTGAAAGGTTGGTGATTTCAACCCACCCAGCTGCTCCACGGGAGAAAGACCTGGCGATCTGCTTTCATTACAGCCAAGAAAACCTTATGGGAGCAGTTCTACTCTGTCACATGCGGTCACTATGAGTTGGAATCAAGTCGATGTCACCCAACTACAACAATAAGAACATGTTAAGGAGTTGTGAGGTGTAAATAAAACCATGTAAAGTAGCTGGCATAGCGCTTGGCATGTAGTATGGGCTCTATACATACTAGGTGTTGTAATTATCCTTGGTTTTCTGCACTGGAGTCCTGGTGGTGACGCAGTGGTTAAGAGCTACGGCTGCTAATCAAAAGGTCAGCAGTTTGAATTCACCAGCCGCTCCTTGGAAACCCTATAGAGCACTTTCAGTCTGTCCTATAGGGTCGCTATGAGTTGGAACTGACTCGATGGCAACGAGTATTTTTTTTTGTTTTCTGCATTAAAGGATCCTCAAGCTTGTAGAATTTTGATCCTGAAAAATACACTGAAGGATTAATGGGTTAAGGAAATGGGAAACCTACATAATTTTTTTATTTTATTTTTTGCTACTGTGTTTCCCTTCCTTTCACCCCAATGGGCCTTTAAAGTCTGGGTATCCAACGCTTCATTCAATTGATTTCATGCCAGTTGAGAAGGAAGTGGAAGACAGACTGAGGACTGAGAGCTCTGATTCTTCTCCACTTATAACTTGAGTTAACCAGGGGTCATCCTTTGTAGTGTTAGATG
The DNA here is from genome assembly GCA_030035585.1 of Dugong dugon. NCBI lineage: Eukaryota > Metazoa > Chordata > Mammalia > Sirenia > Dugongidae > Dugong > Dugong dugon. Next base: position 8,804,202 of record CM057480.1, on the reverse strand, counting down.
AGTCTTCTCTGAAGAGCTAACTGGTCAGGTGTTGTCCACTTTTGCATTGCTAATACTTGACTGTGCTCCCTGAACCCAAGCTTCCAAGCTTCCGGAAAGGGAAAGTCTTTCTGCATTCAGTTGGATTGAGTAAGTTTGATCCAATTCTCCTTGAGTTGAACTGTATAAAAACAAATCCTGGACAGTTTTTTGAATTGGTTGAAATGAGTCCTCACAAGGTCAAATTGGTTCAACTAGGATGTGATTGAAGAAGAGATAGAAAATTACTTCAAACTGGGATCAGGCCAGTTCAAACAATATTGGACTTGTTCAGACCAATTTAAATTAAGAGGAATCAAATTGGTCCTGAAGTGGTTAAATTTAATCTAATTTTGTTTGTTTTCATTTTTTCCAGTTCAAAATTGACTTTGAGTCAAGAGGATCAAGACATTTCAAGTTGTAGCTATACAATTCTAGTTGGCTTAATGCTGGTGCTAGAGGCAAAGCTGGCTCTGATCAGCTTGAACCAAACAGACTCTACTCCAAAACGTTTAAATGGAATCAAACTTGGTTGACCCACGTTAATACCTGAGCTGTCTGGGGAAAAAAAATTGCCTTAAGAAATGATGTCACTCAATGCATGTGTAACAGTGACAAGGACTATGAGTTGTTTGCCAGTTCCCATTCTCACATTTTTCTTAGTACTAAAGGAATTCCTTACATGGTTGTGAACAGAAATATATCCAGCAAAACAAAATTTAAAAAAATCAAACAAATGAAAACATTTCTGAATTTCCGCTAAAGAGAAGTGTGGCAAATGAGAGGTGGTCGTGGGGCTTCTAGAAAGTCTCTTTCTCTTTCTTGGTGCCTGAAATGTGGACGTAATGGCTGAAGCCACAGTAGCCAAATTACAACCATGAGTAAAACTTGAGAATGAATCCAGATTCTAGGTCATTGATGACATGGTGGCAATATCATCTGTAACAAAAGCTCACCAATCCTGTTGAAGGCTTTAGTTGCAAGCATCTGTGACTCTCTGCATGAAGGCTTCCTATGGCCATGGGAAGTTAATTCCCCTGGGATCAGTCCTGAACCAATTAATCCAATGAATTAACAGCCCATCTTACATATCCCCTCAGATGGGGCATCTCTGAGGTGTGTTCCACACCCTCTCTCAGAGAGCACCAGCAGGATTGAGCCTCAGTTGTCCATAGCACTAATTTGATCACTAATGTTCAATCTAGTGGTTTTTCCTTCCTTTCCCTGTTTCATGTTGCCACCCCCTAAACAGTAGTGAATAGGCCACTTGTCCTCAGATCTTGTCTCCTATCTGCTTCCAGGGTAACCAAATATAAGACACCATCTCTGGATTGTCTACTTTGTGATTTATTTTGAATAAAGAAAAGCAAACCCATCAAATCAAACCACAGTTATTTGGGTTTTTTGTTATACGCTATTAAACCTCATCCTATCTGATCCACTGTAATACTTTCTTAACTTAAATCTCTTTATGATCCTAAATCATTTTCCAATAGAGAACTACTGTAAAAAATGTAAAGACAGAATAGGAGCTTAAAAGTCTTTTGATTGAATAAAATCTCACTACTATTGGAAGAAATAATGAAAATTATATTCTAAATGCTTATTTTTAGCAAATAAAATGACCTCTACATTGCCAAATCTATCCTCAGTTCCTAAACTTGACCCATTCCCAGCATTCGATACAGTTTATCACTGCCTCCTTCCTGAAGAATGTTTCTTCGGATGGGCTCTGGGCAACCATACTCTCTTTGTTCTCCCTTGATTTCATGGCTGCTTCATTTTAGTCTCTTTTGCTGGTTCATCCTCTTCTTGAGCTCGTGTCCCAGGACTTGGTCTTTGGCCTGCTTCTCCTTTTTATCTACAATCACTCTCTAGATGAACCATTCCAGTTCCATAATTTGAAATAACACCTGTATGCTGATGGCTCTCAAATTTATATCTTCAGCCCCAATGTACCTGCCCCTGAAGTTGAAACTCATATAAGTACTTATATATCATCTTTGGTTGGCTGACTTAGTTCACATTTCACATGGACAAAACCATGGAAAATTAGTCTTCTTGCAGTTCTCATCTAATTAAATGTCAGCTCTTTTTTTTAATACTTGCCAAGGTCAAAAATATATAGAACTCTCCTTAATTCCTCATTTCTCTTTCAACAGTTATCCAATCCATTAGCTAACCCTATCAACTCTATCTTTAAATGTCTCCAAAATGTGGCCCATTTTCACCACTTTCTACACTACAAGTCTAGTATAAACTACCATAATTTCTTGCTTGAACTGTTGCAACTGCCTCCTGTTTGGTCTCCTTGAGTCCACTGTTGCTCCGCGTGCACCCTACTCTCCAAACAGTAATCAGAGTGATCCTTCTAAGGTCTAAGTTGAGTCACATCAATATTCTGTTCAAATTCCCCAATGTGTCTCCACCTAGCTCTAAGTTTCCTTCCTCCAATGCCCTGCAACACTGACTCCCAACCATTTCTTTGACCTCATCTTCTACCGCTAGCTCCATCATTCATTCAGTTTCAGCCACACTTACCTCCACGTTGGTCCTTGGACTTATCAAAAATGCAGCTTCTCGGGCCTTTGAATTTACCACACGCTTTATCTGCAATGCCCTTTCTCCAGATATCCACGTCTCACTCCCCCGTTTCCTTAAGGTCTCTGCTCAAATGTCACTTCATCAGAGCGGTGTTCTCTAAACAACTTTTCTACAATAGCAATCCCCATTCGCACTTCCACACTCTATCCCCCTACTCTTCTTAATTTGTCTCCAAAACACTTAATCACCACCTGACTTGTTATAGATTTGTTGCTGATTGTCTGCCCCCACTGAATGGAAGTTCCAAAAGAGCAGGGACTTTATTTTATTCACCACATTTCTCCAGCACCTAGACCATTGCCTGGAAGATAGTAGGCACCCTCTAAATATTTGTAATGAATGAATGCATTATAACCAACTTTTTATCAAAAAATTATATATGACCATTCAGTCAAATACCTTACTGAGGGTGGTATATCTGAGCATTTCAAGAAAAAAAAAGAACGGAGTTTTCAAAGTACCCGGTAGCAGTTGCTTTTTTTCAATGATCAAGGAACAAACTGTCATCTTTTACAGAAAAGGAAAAGCAGGGGCTGAGCTATGGCTATGGAGTTTCACACAGCTTACCTAGTAGTTATATGAAGAAACGCTAAATAAGAGACAAATCCACATTTTGCTTTTTCCATTTTTATTCAAGATGTTAACTAAAAAAACACAGCTTCCAACCTACTCCTTCAATCATTAACTAAAATGCCAGCGAAGCCCAGCTGAATTCTAAAATGTATGCATGTAATCCTGTAAAGAGATGACAGGGAAAGAAAAGTCAATAACGCTAAGTGTATGCTAGTGTTATTTTTTTATTTTGTGAAACCCAAATTATTGCAATCATCACTTCAGGAACATTTCATGAAGACATTAAAACAAAAAGGCAACAAGAAATGCAAAACACACACACAGATGCACACACACAACTAGCTATATCACCAGAGAATTAGAATTCAGACAGAGATTAAAATATTCTTTGATCAATATAGATATTGAAAAACCACACACACCAAAAAGAAAATATGGAATAAAATCAAGTAGAGTTATACATCAGTTTTTTTTGCTCTTCCAAACTTAAATGATGTAAATTAATGATGGAGTCCAAAACACCAAACCCACTGCCGTCGAGGCCATTCCAACTGGTAATCGTATATGCTAAGTCTAACACTTGAACACTTTCCATTCATTCACCCTTCAATGCAGAGCTCTAGTTAGATTCATAATCTTACCTTGCTAAACTCACCTGCATCTACACCTATACTCTGAATTCTGTCCATGTCTTAGTCACATAAAACCCTCCTAGAAATTTAGGACCAGGATCAGAGACAGGACCACAATCATTCAATCCCAGTAGAAACGGAGGAGGTATTTTCCACTGTAAGGTCCCTGATTCTCAGATTCTCTGCCCAATAGCAACTATTTAGTATTCTACGTTGCCATATCAAAGCTTGGGAAATAGAATGTTGTACAACTCTGGACTTCATTCTGGTATTCCCTACAAGGCAGAGAGCAAGATAAGAAATGAGCCCCTCAAGCTAAGAGAAGGACTCAATTAGAGACGTACATATCTAATGTTCCCTCCCAGTTAATGACACAAATGATTTTGGGAAGTGAATTGAGACTACTAGTCTTTGATTGAAAGGCTCACGCTATGAGGTGTCTTGTCTTATCCGTAGGTCTGATTTAGATATACTAAAACAGATAATGGTTCATTTTAATTTGGGGGAATAAATATTCAGCCTGCGTAAAAGACAATCTTTATAAAATAAACATCTTATATAATTTGTCTTTTAAAAATAGCTTTAACATGCTTCTGATGCCCCTACACATTCACGCTATAGATGCCACAGCTGTATTTTCAAAGACAGCTCAGAGGTCACTGACAGATTAGATATCTCTTTGCTGTTAAAACGTCAGAGCGAATTCAGCCTTTGAGTCAATTCCAACTCACAGTGACCCTACAGAACAGACTAGGACTGCCCCATAGGGTTTCCAAGGAGCAGCTGGGATTTGAACTGCCGATCTTTTGGTTAGCAGCTGAGCTCTTAACCACCGTGCCAATAGGGCTTCCATTTGTTACAAAGTTCCTCTAATCAGTGGTCCTCAGACTTCACCATGCATCAGAATCACCCCTGGAAGGCTTGTTGAAACACAGAATACCACAGCCCACCCCCAGGGCATCTGATTCAGTAGATCTGGGCGGGGGCCCAAGAATGTGTATTTCTAATAAGTTCCTGGTGATGTTGATGCTGCGGGCTTGGAGACCACACTTTGAGAACCTCTGCTTTAAACTATTAATTTATATGTGCTTTAAAGACCAATGAAAGCTTAGAACCCAGGACCTATAATGTTCTTACTAAACTAAGTTTCTTCAAGGCCATGCCCCAGGAAAAATCCTTAAGAAAATCAACTGTTTACTTTCTTCCTTTATAGGAACAGTCATGCCCAGGCAGCTAAAGAGTCCCTAACATTATTCACTTAGCAGTTTGGTTTTGCTGGGCCTGAGCTGGAAGCATTTGCTATTTCTCATTAGACAGTCTAATATCTACTATGTGTCTCTAGGTCTCCTGTATCTGTAACCCTCCCCAGGACAGGATCCGAGCCTGGGGGGACCAAAAGCCACAGCTACATGTCTCTACCCAGTAGGTCTATCTCATCCAGAAGGAAGTCCATATCCTCCCGGCTCACTTGAGAGCTAATCACCACCTGGCGGAAGAAGTTGACCTTCCCCCGGTGGGGCTGGTAGCCAAGCATCAGGCTTCCCTTCTTCATCATCCTCTCCTTAATGGCTGGGGCAACCTGCATGAGTGAGAGAAGGGGAGTGAGTGAAAGACCTGAACACCAAATCTTTACAACTACATTTTAACAAATTATTTGATATTTCCTGCCACCCACTGGTGTGGATCCCATTCTCATGTACACAAGGTCGACATTATTCATAGTAATTTATTGTGTATGGATTACACCTCAACATAAAGAAAACAAAAATCCTCACAACCAGACCAATAAGCAACATGATGGTAAACAGAGAAAAGACTGAAGTTGTCAACGATTTCACGTTACTTGGATCCACAATCAACACCCATGAGAGCAGCAGTCAAGAAATCAAAAGACGTATTGCATTGGGCAAATCTACTGCAAAAGACCTCTTGAAAGTGTTAAAAAGCAAAGATGTCAGTTTGAGGACTCAGGTGCACCTGAGCCAAGTCATGGTGTTTTCAATTGCCTCATAAGCATACAAAATCTGGACAATGAATGAGGAAGACTGAAGAAGAATGGATGCCTTTGAATTATGGTGTTGGCGAAGAATATTGAATATATTGCCAAAAGAATGAACAAGTAGAGCCACAATACTCCTAAGCAGCAAGGATAGTGAGGCTTTATCTCATGTACTTTGGACACTGTAAAAACTGCACGGGGGCAGTGTCTAACCTCCTCCAACCCCACAAGGAGGAAGGAGAACCAGGATCAAAAGCGCAAGACAGACTCCCATGAAGTGGAAGCCGGACAAGGCTCCTCTCTCCGCAATCTTTATCAACTCTGACACCACCCGTGCCTCCCACAGCATTCTCTACTTCTCTGCTGGGTTTGATAATTCACTTCAATGGCTACACAGAACTCACAGACAATATCATGATTATGGTGTTTATTAGGGAAGTAAGAGATTACAATTCAGGTTCAGTACCGCTACCAGGATAGCTTATTCACAGCCGTGCTCGCAGGCACACGTCTCTCTGGCCCTTAGTCTCTGCCCAAAGGCACTCAGCTTTCTCTCTCCATGGGCCAGGAAGCCCACGGTGCCGTCTCCTGCAGGTCTCTCTTGCAGGTCTCTACTGCAGGTCTCTCCTTCCTTGGTGGTGGTAAGCTCTTCTCTCTTTCCCGCCTCTGGGGTGGCTCATTTCAAACACAGAGGAGGCAAAACTGACCAATTCCTTTGGTGGGCCACAATTATTCTATCACACAGTCCTTCCCAATCACTTGGGTGGGAGTTACAAGACCATGGCAAGAAAGGCCGTATTAAGCAATTCATTACACCGCTGACATGTTATCAGGAGGGACCAGTCCCTGGAGAAGGACATCATACTTGGTAGGGGGTCAGCAAAAGAGAGGAAGACACTCAATGAGATAGAATGACACAGTGGCTGTAATGATGGGCTCAAGCATAACGATTGCGAGGATGGTGCAGGACTGGCCAGTGTTTCGTTCTGTTGTACACAGGGTCACTATGAGTCGGAACTGACTTGACGGCACCTAACAACAACAATTTATTGTGAACTTATGACATGGCAGGACTGATTCAAGTGTTTTAGATATATTAATTCATTTAATCTTCACAATAACTCCATGAGAGAGATACTATTAAGATGCCAACTTATAGATGAGGAGACTAAGGTGTACAGAGACTAAGAAACTAGCTCAAGATCACCTGTTTAGGAAGTGGGAAAGCCATTTCTGAAATCTAAATGATTATGCAATGTTGGAAAGATGAGCATCAGGGTTGTATATTTTCACCATACTTATTCAATCTATATGCTGAGCAAATAATCCAAGAAGCTGGCTTATATGAAGAACAGGGCATCAGGATTGGAGGAAGACTCATTAACAACCTACATTATGCAGATGACACAACCTTGCCTTCTGAAAGTGAAGAGGACTTGAAGCACTTACTGATGAAGATCAAAGACTACAGGCTTCAGTATGGGTTACACCACAACATAAAGAAAACAAAAATCCTCACAACTGGACCAATAAGCAATATCATGATACACGGAGAAAAGATTGAAGTTGTCACGGATTTCATTTTACTCGGATCCACAATCAACACCCACGGAAGCAGTAGTCAAGAAATGACATGATGCATTGCATTGGGCAAATCTACTTGCAAAAAAAAAAACAAAACAGCAAAGATGTCAATTTGAAGACTAAGGTGGCCTGACCCAAGCCACAGTGTTTTCAATCGTCTCATATGCATGTGAAAGCTGGGCGAGGAATAAGGAGACCGAAGAAGAACTGACGCCTTTGAATTGTGGTGCTGGTGACAAATATTGAATATATACCATGGACTGCCAGAAGAATGAACAAATCTGTCTTGGAAGAAGTACAACTAGAACGCTCACTGGAAGCAAGTATGGCAAGACTTTGTCATGTTATCAGGAGGGACCAGTCCCTGGAGAAGGACACACTTGGTAAAGTAGAGGGTCAGTGAAAAAGAGGAAGACCCTCAACGAGATGGACTGGCAAGTGGCTGCAACAATGGGGTCAAACATAACAACGATTGTGAAGATGGTGCAGGACCAGGCAGTGTTTCGTTCTGTTGTACGTAGGGTTGCTATTAGTTGGAACCGACTTGACAGCACCTAACAACAACGATGATGCAGTGTTGCCTCATTAAACAAATCAAGTGTCCTCATGGGTGACAATCCCAAAAGTGTCAAATGTTACACTCCCAAATGTGTCTGACCTAAGAAATATCCCAGTTCAGTTGTCTAGAATAAAGAAAATTAGTCATAGGTGCAAACATTTTTTTTGCATTGATAGTCTACCAAGGAAAACCCTGATGCAGGTATTACATGCAGTTCTATTTTGTAGATGAATCATTTACTAATAGGAGCCTGTACCTTTCTATAAATTATTATGCTTTGAAAATATTTGACTAAAGTAAAGGTCCTATGATAAAACGAAAGTTTGATATTATCTTCAATGTGAAATATAAACATCTGTCTTTTTTTATGAGGTGTAACCCATTGCACTCAAGTTGATTCTGATTCATGGCGACCCCATGTGTTTCAAAGTAGAACTGAGCTCTAGGGTTTTCAAGCCTGTGACCTTTTGGAAGCAGATCTCCAGACCTTTCTTCAGAGGTGCCTCTGGGTAGGTCTGAACCATAAACTTTTTGGTTCATAGTCAAGGGCTTAACTGTTTGCGCCACCCAGGGACTTCCCAAGAGATGTAAAGGAGGTAGTAAAATCAAAAGGCTCATGTTTTAAGGATTTTTAGCTGACCTGAGACGTGTGGACTCTGATAATTCACATGTACAAATTTTCCTAAAAGTTTAATATTTGAAGAAACTAGTCCAATTTAAGAATCACATGGGAAAATGAGTCTGTTTTCAAGTCTGTAGCATGACCATCCAAGAGCTAGGTTGTAAACTTTTAAAATAATAAAATTAATTTTTGAAACACTAAGGTAAAAAGTTAAGAATATCATCTACTGGCTTGGAAATACAATTAAAGGTTTTCTATTTCAATTTTGTTTTAACTCTTTGGAAAATTTTTTAGTGTGTCCTACGCGAATGTGTAGAAAGGGAATATGATGAGTTTCTGTCCTCGTCTTCTCAGGAAGGTGAGATGAGATTTAGCTAATCCAGAAGGGAGGATGCACAGATAAACAGTACCAGGCAGAATGTGCCTTGAAACACCTTGGTGAGGGGCATAAATTCCAGTTTCCACGATTCTGTCATTGTGTGACCATCCCACTCCACTCAAGTTTTTGAACAAAACTATTTTTTTGTCAGATAATCCACTATTGGCAAGCCAAACTATTTCATCTGATGCTCAACACAATCATGATTTATTCCTAAACTGACAGAGAAATTGGGTGCGTTAGGACTCCGGAGACACGACACATGGGACTCAACCACAGAGCCTTCTCAAGGGATGTTCAAGGGTAATTTCAACAATTTTTTTTCCTTATGTGCTAATCTTAGAACCTAAGTCTTTGAAAACATGAACTACACTGTGCCTGCAACAACCAAAACAAACAATTTAGCACAGTCACACTGCCCCTCTAGTGAAGAACTGGAGGCCTCTTACAATATAACAAGACATGCAAAGAAAATATGTGGGCATAAAGGAATAATAAATGAAAAAAAGATGAAGTTGGAGGTCATTATTGAAAAAAAAAAAAGTGCACCATCAGGGTCTATAAATTTCTGGAAATGTGTCACAAATTTTAGTCTGAGCTTTTTAGAAATTAGATAATTAGGGTTAAATAAACAACAGCCTCCATTCTTTCTGCAAAACTTAGTGACAGATGTTCAGTGCATGCTGAAAGCTAGAAGCTAGCATTTACTCTCTACTATGTCTACATATAAGGAGCCCTGGTGGTGCAGTGGTTAAAGTGCTTAACCGAAAGGTTGCAGGTTCGAACCCACCAGCTGCTCTGTGGGAGAAAGATATGGCAGTTGGCTTCCGTAAAGATTTCAGCCTTGGAAGCCCTGTGGGGCAGTTTACTCTGTGTCATAGGGTTGCTATGAATCAAAATCAACTCGATGGCAATTTTTTTTTTTTTTTTAGATTTACATATATCCACTCTCAATATTTGAATTCGTATGTCCTCCAAGCATCAGTTGAGTTTTCTCCCAAGGCTATGTATGCAAGTAGTATTTGTTATCAGAATTATAAAACCTAGTGAAATAATATGTAAACCAATGGAAGGTGAGTGCAAAAAAAGAGACTTGTTTCCATAAAAACTAAGTTGATCCTTTGGAAAGACTAGATAAAGGAGGTTACTAAGCATTATTGCTGTCAAATTAAGTATGGCAAAAGAACTATAAAAGTTTGTAAAACAAAATCTTAGAGTCCAGACGGGTTCTGCACTCAGATTGCTACCAGATGTTTGAGTACTCATTCCACTTAACGAAATCCAGGCTGGATATGACAGAGGACTCATGAAAAATGTAATTTATGCAAGAATGTTAGAAGGCACTCTAATCATCAGATTTCTACTCAAGAAATGCCTCGTCTTTCCATCAAAAGATGGGGAAATAAATGTACATAGATGTGTTTTAAGTTAAAATGTTTAAGTTATGTATGTATCTGTCACTTTTTCTTTCATTTTTTTTTGAGAAATCTCTGACTTATCTGTCCAATCCTGATCGTCTTACGTAGGAGGGCTTCTCGTGGTACACTGGATGTGGGTGTGTGTGTGCACATCTATGCATGCATATGGGTGACTGTATGTGTGTGTGTGTGTGTGTATCTGTGTGTGCAACACATGCATGTTGTATGCACAAGCATGCACGTGTGTGTTGGTGTGTGGATGTGCGTGTGTGAGTCTGCATAATTACCTGCAGTTTAAACTTCCAGCCCACCATCTCTCCTTTGCTGCTCTTAAAAAAAATCAGTTGCCATGGAGTCAGTTCTCACTCTTGGCTCTTACGATTCCCGTATTTGGTCACAGGACATTGCAGAACCACAGTCAGCCTTAAGCTCACGCCAAAGGCACTTTTATTTTGGATTCAAAGAACAAGTGGCCTCTGGAATGTAAACTGAAGCTATGAGATAAAAACGTGCTAGTACCAGTGCTTATCAATATTAGGGTTTTTACCAGGTTCACACAGGACAAATGTCTGGCCAGAAGAGTCACGGGCTATCAGTTTTAGAGCTTACAGCCTGTGGTTCTGTGGGGATGTATACATGTATTTTTAACAAAAATTCCCTTTCTATTCATCTCCACCTCCCCTAGGTACCCGGGGTATAATCAGCTCTGGCTTACCACCAATTTCAAATTTAAAACAGGCGCGTTCTTGCCTTTAGCTTGATATGCACAGTCTATTCTTGTTTACTTTTTCCCCCTAAAATGCTATCTTATTCCTTAACTTTGGAGAGCTTTAGAATTGTGACGCCAGCTCATACCATTACCAATTACCAAAGCAAATCTTTCAGGCCTGCATTTCTTGTAAATGAACCAAAAATATCTCCTAACGAGAGCAAGAAAGGTCAAAGTAACAGGGCACCTTCGATGTTTTAATATCAAGGGAGTTTGGAGGTCTCAGTTTTTCTTCTTTTGTAAGGCACAAGAATGGGTTTGCATGGGTAAAACACATGGCAAAAGAACCAAATTTCTAAGTCTAACTTTGTCACTGACTTTCCAAGACTATAAAAAAAGTAACCAAATAGCTCTTATGACTCAGAGAATCAGATAAGGAAGGATTTGACAGTAAAAACACATTTTATTTATGGATCCATGGACCATAAGATTAATTCCTTGAGGTAGATGCTAGTGGGCAAGAGGGGAAGGTCTCCTTTGTCAATGAACACTGCATGGTGAAAACAAGCCATAAGATACATCAAGGCTGATACTCATTGAACTTCTATCACAATTCACTAATAATAATGTGTGAAAATGTTATTATTGTTGTATTATTATTACTGTTATTAGCAAATATGTGACCAGCCCTTTATAATTTGCAATGTGCTTTCACATGCTTGATCCCTGTTAAGTGAAATTAAAGCCTATTTGGAGGGAACCCACATTTTTACAATTTAGGAATCATGGAAATTCTTATTGCTGTTGTTGTTAGATGCCATCGAGTCATTTCTGACTCATAGAGACCTATGCACAACAGAATGAAACCCTGCCCTGTCCTGCACCATCTTCACAATTGCTGCTATGTTTGACCCCATTGTTGCAGCCACTGTGTCAATCCATCTTGTTAAGGGTCTTCCTCTTTTTCGCTGACCCTCTACTTAAAAAAGCATGATGTCCTTCTCCCTCCTGACATCAGGTCCAAAGTACGGGAGATGAAGTCTCACCATCCTCACTTCTAAGGAGCACTCTGGCTGTACTTCTTTTAAGATAGATGTGATTGTTCTTCTGGCAGGCCATGGTATAGTCAATATTCTTCGCCAACATCATAATGCAAAGGCATCAATTCTTCTTAGGGCTTCTTTATTCATTGTTTAGCTTTTGCATGCATATAAGGTGACTGAAAAGACCATGGCTTGGGTCAGGTGCACCTCAGTCCTCAAAATGACATCTTTGCTTTTCAACACTTTAAGGAGGTGTTTTGCAAGTAGATTTGTCCAATGCAATACAGAGTTTGATTTCTTGACTGCTGCTTCCATGGGTGTTGATTGTGGATCCAAGTAAAGTGAAATCCTTGACAACTTCAATCTTTTCTCCGTTTATCATGATGTTGCTTTTTGGTCCAGTTGTGAGGATTTTTGTTTTCTTTATGTTGAGGTGCAATCCGTACAGATCTTCATCAGTAAATGCTTCAAGTCTTCTTCACTTTCAGCAAGCAAGGTTGTGTCATCTGCATATTGCAAGTTGTTAATTAGTCTTCCATCAATTCTGATGCAAGTTTTTCTTCAGCTTCTTGGATTATTTGCTCAGCATACAGACTGAATAAGTACAGTGAAAAGACACAACCCTGACACATAACTTTTCTGATTTTGAAGCATGCAGTATCCATTTGTTCTGTTCAAACAACTGTCTCTTCATCTATGTACAGGTTCTGCATTAGCACAATTAAGTGTTCTGGAATTCCCATTCTCTGTAATGTTATCCATACTGTGATGATTCACAAAGTCAAATGCCTTTTCATAGCCAATAAAACACGGGTGAACATCTTTCTGGTATTCTCTGCTTTCACCCACGATCCACCTGACATCAACAATGATACCCCTCATTCCACATCCTCTTCTGAATCTGGCTTGACTTTCTGGCAGTTCCCTGTTGATATACCGTGGCAACCATTTTTGAATTATCTTCAGCAAAATTCTACTTGCATGTGATATTAATGATACTGTTTAATAATTTCCACATTCTGCTGGATCACCTTTTCTGGAAAATTAGCAGCCAGTTTATCACCTTTGTACTTAAAAAAAAAAAACCCCAAAAAACCCCAATCATTTCCTATTTATAAAGATGCTGGCATAATCCAGTGCAGGTAATGTGGATATTCTCCTTTGCTGATCACGGCAGAGAAACAGTCTAATCCAACAGGATGGAATATTCACAGGGGAAAGAAAATACGCACAGCCTGAACGCAAGTAGCCGAATATTGCTCCTAAATGGAGCATGCATGGAGGAAAGCAATTTGGCGGAGTGAGATTGCTTTCCAGCTCTCAATTATTTTACTGCTGGTTTTCCTTCAAATTATAAATCAAATTCTTTTCTGGTGCCTCAGTGCACTGCCCCTGCATCTTACTTGGAGGAAGACTCTGGCTTTCCATTTGGTTGCACGTTTCCATAGGATTGCTGTTTCCTTCCCCCTGAAATTATCTTCCAGCAATGATTTAGTCCATTTAAACAGAATTTTGTTGTCACACCCCTGCAGCACAAAATAACATTTGATATTTAAAAGTTACTTAAACCTGAGGAAAAAAATAAAACGAGTCTCTCCTTCTGGCCAAGTACAGCACTTTGATAACAACCAACTGAGCAGGTATCATCACAGCCTTTCATTATAACAAAATTGTAATGTCCACAAAATGACATTGCCCTTTTAAAATGTATTACATCCTTAATGGTAGAACAACCAATTTTTTTTTTTTTCCCAAAATACAAAGTGCTTCTCAAGCTATCCATGAGGAAGGACCAGTTTTACTTTCTGCCAACGCACTGCAGACTGGTGTGTTTGTGAAAACAAATAAAAAAGAATTACTAGAAAAATGAAATAAAAGATATTAAAAAAAAGTTAAATTTCTTTTTTATTTTTAAATTCAATAATAAAGTTACTCTATCAAGTTGCTATGTGAGTTTCTAAACAGTAACTCGTGATTTCTGATTTCCATACTTCTCTCACTGCGGGCTGCTAACAACCACTTCACAGATTGCCCTGGGTCTGGTGACCATACCTGGGGAAGAGCTGCTCTACTTTAATTTCCTTGGCTCCTTGTAGGTGTATATTATTTTAGTCATGAACCTTGATGTTATTTTTCATACTTATTTCCACTTATTGGCATGGTCTACATGCCACTCTGAATGATGTTATTGTATCCACTAGACCACTACATCATAGCTTGTCTAACCATTTCCCAAGTGTTGCACCTTGAGACTATTTCAATTATAATGACATTTCCATGAAACCACGGACTCAATCATGAAATATCTAAATCACTTCTCCAAAGTCTCGTGGAGAGAATAGAATAGTAAATGGTTTAAAAATGTCCTACACTTTAAAAACTCATGAAAAAGTTCACACACAAAATGTAACAATCTTTGTTGGTTACCAGGGATGGGAGATGTGGGGGGGAAATACTAAATAGGCAATAGATAAGTGGTATCTTGGGTGAAGGGTGAGACAGTACACAATACAGTGGAAACTAGCAAAACTTGTACAAGAAAAGGTCATGGAAGCCCCACAGACACATCCAAACTCCCTGTGGGACTGAATTGCTGGGCGGAGGGCTGTGGGGACCATGGTCTCAGGGAACATCTAGCTCAATTGGCATGACACAGTTTATAAAGGCAATGCTCTACATTCTACCTTGGTGAGTAGTGTCTGGGGTCTTAAAAGCCTGTGAGCGCCCATCTAAGATACTCCACTGGTCTCATCCCTTCGGAAGCAAGGGAGAATGAAGAGAACAGGATACAAGGAAAAGATTAGTCTGAAGGACTAACTGACCACAGCTACCAAGGCCTCCACCGGACTGAGTCCAGTACAACTAGATGGTGCCCGGCTACCACCACTGACTGCTCTGACCAGGATCACAACAGACAGTTCTGGACAGAGCTGGAGAAGGATGTAGAGCATAATTCTAACCCACAAAAAAAAAAATACCAGATTTACTGGTCTAAAGGAACTGGAGAAACCCTGAGAGTATGGCCCCCAGACACCCTTTCAGCTCAGTGGTGAAGTTACCTCTGAGGTTCACTGTTCAGCCTGGGAGTGGACAGCCCCATAAAACCAAAGGAGACTAATGAGGTACAGGAGTTCAGTGACAAGGGCCAGAAGGCAGAAGGGGACAAGGAAGCTGGTGATAGGGAACCCAAGGTTGAGTAAGGATATTGTTGATGTGCTGTGAGATTGTTAACCGTTGCCACAGGACAACATTTGTAGTAACTGTTAAATGAGAAACTATTTTGTTCTGTAAGCCTTCATCTTAAGTGAGAATAACAGCACAATTGGAAGAGCACAGTCAATGTCACTGAACTGTGCATGTAGAAATTTTTGAAATGGTGTATCTTTGGCTATGTGTATTTTCACCAAAAAAAGAGGTCGAGAAGTTAGAGGGTTGATACGTTGTGGGGTTGTTAACCAATGTCATAAAACAACATGTGTACTACTGTTTCACGAGAAACTATTTGTTCTGTAAGCTTTCACCTGAAGTCCAATAAAAAAAGAAAAAAAAAATATCCTACACTTTAAAATCTTTTTGTAACTTACTCCATCATCAGCAACACAACTCTGAAATAGTCATCACATTCTTCACCTGTAAAATATGGGGCAGTCCAGCATTCATGGTGACTAAGACGACAGCCCTAATTAAAGGCAGTGATGCTTTTACAGCAAATATGAGGGGCAAAGACTACATAAGCTTCTACTATGAGTCTAGAAGGGAGCCCTGGTGGTGCAGTGCTTAAAGTGCTTGGCTCTTAACTGAAAGGCTGGCAATTCAAACACACTAGCCACTCCACAGGAGAAAGATGTGGCAATCTGCTTCCCTAAAGATTACAGCCTTGGAAACCCCATGGACAGTTCTACTCTGTCCTATAGGGTCGCTATGAATTGGAATTGACTTGACACCCATGTTTTGGGCTTTTTTTTTGGTTTATGAGTCTAGACAGCACCATCATTCAGACCTTCAAATGCAGTCTTGCACCAAATAATGTCCATTCGGGCAATGTCCCACCGCATATACGTCTGCTGTCCTTTCTATGCATAAAAAACATTAGAGAAACACTTCCAGATACACTAAAACATCTTTAACATAATAATACAGTAATAATAATAATAATGTATCAATGCATGTCGCAGAGTCACACCCATTTGTTGTTATGAACCTCAAATTTTTAAGATAACAGGAGGGATGGTTCGTAACTACAGATTGTCCCTAAGTTGAATGTTTGTAACCCGGAGACTGCCTGTATATAATATGGTGTTCACACCACGTCCAAATCACATAACGTCCTATTTCACAGAACGTATCATGGATGTTAAGCAATGCATGACTGTAAATCTAAAGGAATTTGCGTTTTGCTATATCAGGAAGAAGCTGACGCTCTTCAAACTTGATTTCACAGCCATCTTCTTCATTTCAGTTTAATTAAGCTAAATTCCATCTCATATAAGGGAGCAAAGATTCTTCGGGGAGTGGGAAGCTAAACTCAGAATAATTTCTAATCTTGGGAGGTGGAGCATGAGGTAGGCAGGCAGACAAATAAACCGAAGAATAAATTACTTGAGTTTTATTGTAATCAAAACTTTGCTAAGATTTTCTTGACCCAAAGAGGATTACACCATATGCAGAAAATTATTTACAACACTTATCTCTAAATAAAAAAGTCACTTGAAAGAGTTTTAATTTCTCTATATCCACACTAGACTTCACACATTTTTGGCCTTGTCTATACTCCCCAGAACAGAGTTCATAGCCAATACCAAAAACTACTATTTTTGAAACATGGTTAAATAATTAAACACCAATAATCACATGCAATTATTTTGTTAATAATTAAACAAAATAATGGAGGCTAATTCTGCTAATAAATAAAATAGCAGAGGCTAATCGAGCTGTTATGCTTGAATTCTAGTTGTTCTAACTCACGGTCAGCAAGCTTTTCCTCTAAAAGGACAGATAATGAACATTTTAGGCTTTGTGGGCCATACGCTCTTGGCAGTTCTACTCACTTCTGCTTGCTTTAGCACATAAGCAGCCACAGACAATATGCAAACAAATGAGCGTGGCTGTGTTCTACAATACTTTATTTAGGGACAACGAAATTTGAATATCATAAAATTTTCACATATCATGAAATACTGTACTTCTTTTCATTATTTTTCAACCATTTAAAAATCTAAAACCCATTCTTAGCTTGCAGACTGTACACGAATAGGCCATAGGCTAGATTTGGCCTACAGTCTGTAGTTTGTTGACTCACTGGTCTAAATGAAAGAATGTATTATGAGATATAAAAACTACCCCAAAGGGGGAAAAATGCATAGAAAACTATGCACATTGGGCTTCTCTCAGAAATTCTGCTTTGAGCCAGCAGATACATGAGAGCAGAGCCACATGTGGGTGGGCAGGATTGATACTATGCCTGTCTTCCAGAACAACTATTCTAGGACAAATCACAAAAAGTAACTTGGTTTACACTCTTTCCAAACAATCTGGGTTCCAAGTATGCCCCGCTGTCTATGTTCACTTGACCTGGGTTCTCCTGAGTAGGATATTAAAATCTAGTTCATAAAATGAGTTGGTATGAAATGTTCACACAAATATACCAATGCAAAATTATCTCTGAGACTCGTGGTGAATTCCATATAACTCCTTCCCCTATTAGGTCATTGCTTTTTGTTTATTTTTTGTTTTTGTTTTTACAGTTTGGGGATATCTCTGATTTCGATTTCAACTCATAGCGATCCTACTGGACCTACTAGAACTGCCCCATAAGGTTTCCAAGGACAGCTGATGGATTCAAACTGCCAACATTTTGGTTAACAGCTGTAGCTCTTAACCACGGGCCACCAGGCATGCACTGTGAATCAAAGAAGTGGCCAGCATTCAGAGCATGAGCAGCATCAGGGGCCAGAACTCAGTCCAAGAATTGAAGAATTCCAGTCCAGGATAAAGATTAGCATGCTGAAATAACTCAGAGCACTTCTATGGGCTTTCTACAAGACTTCCTCCTTCTGAGAAGGGTGCACGCTAATGCAGTAGCAGTCCGGGAAGCAAATATGCATCCTTAAAGGATTTTCTCTGCCTCAGTGTCCCCAGGAGTCAGAGTAGACACAGTCCCCACCAGCTGAAAGTCAATCAACAACCTAGGAAAACCTACCCTAGGGAGATTACCCAGTTGGTCTTAAATGCCCAGCTGTATAGGCATGGAAGATTGGACATATGAGAAAGTATGCAAATCCTTTGCTGTTCTTTAAGTTTTCTAGTATTTGTCTCTGGAACTAAAGCATTAAGATGGCCCTTTCACGAGACAAGGACCCTTGTGGCACAGTGGTTAGCTCGGCTGCTAACTGAAAGGTTGGCAGTTTGAACCCACCAGCGTCTCCGAGGGAGAAAGATGTGGCAATCTGTTTCTGTAAAGATTACAGCCTTGGAAACCCTATGGGGCAGTTCTACTCTGTCCCGTAGGGTCACTATGAGATGGAATCAACTCGACAGCAACAGGCTTTTTGTTTTTTGTTTTTCATGAGACAGTGAATATAAGGTCATCAGAATACCGATATCGGATCACAAAGCCTCAAATACAGATCTTCATCTCTATTTTCCTTTTAGCTTCCATTACAAAAAAAAAAAAAAAAGGTATATTCTTCAGTGGAAAGGGGATTCCATCTGTTTATGATCATAAAAAAGCTCAACAATATGCCTCTTATAAGAACTTGCTGAAATCTAAATAAATATTTTATCTTTGAGTCATATATCTGGATTTCCTCTTACTGTAAATATGAACTGGTTTTTTCTTCATACATGCAACTCACAATAGGCAAAGTTGAAATGGGTTTTGAATTCAGCTAAACATATATCCACCAGATCATAACCTCTGCGTTACCCAGGGTGGTTGTTGCTAAATGAACAGCTGTTTAAGGAAAACATTTCCTTATGGCCTAAATATACAATAGTTCAAAGGAGAAAGCAATTATTTAAGTCTTACATAAAAATGTATTTGCAGTAATGCTTAGTTTTACATCTTTAAAATGTAGTAAATGGAACTTCTCGTCTGAAACAGAAGAAACAGTGCTACCCCACAATACAGATTTTTTTTTCCTTAATTTTATTGTGCTTTAGGTGAAAGTTTACCGCTCAAGTTAGTTTCTCATTCAAAAATTTATACACATATTGTTTTGTGACATTGGTTGCAATCCCCATAATGTGACAGCACTCTCCCCCTTTCTACCCCTGAGTCCCCGTGCCCATATGTCCAGCTTTCCTGTCCCTTCCTGCCTTCTCTTCTTGCCTTTGGGCAGGAGTTGCCCATTTGGTCTCATATATTTGATTGAACTAAGAAGCCGCACATTCCTCACGTGTGTTGTTTGTTTGTTTTATAGGCCTGTCTAATCTTTATCCGAAAAGTGGGCTTCAGGAGTGGCTTCAGTTCTGAGTTAGCAGAGTGTCCACGAGCCATAGTCTTGGGGTTCGCTCTAGTCTCTGTCAGAGCAGTAAGTCTGGTCTTTTTTTATGAATCTGAATTTTGTTCTACATTTTTCTCCCACTCTGTCCAGGACTGTCTTCTGTGATCCCTGTCAGGGCAGTCGGCGATGGTAGCCAGGCACCATCTAGTTCTTCTGGGCTCAGTCTGGTGGAAGCTATGGTTCACGTGGCCCATTAGTCCTTTGGGCTAATATTTTCCTTGTGCCTTTGGTTTGCTTCATTCTCTGGCACTCCGGATGGGATGGGACCAATAGATGCATCTGAGATGGCCTCTGGCAAGGTTTTAAGACACAGAGCTTACTCACCAAAGCGGGATGTCGAACATTTTCTTTAGGATCTATGTTATGCCAGTTGAGTAGAATTTTTTTTGCTTTGTGTTTCCAAATACTTCTGAGTATTTATCTCTTGCCCCAAATGTGACAGTCTCTGTACCAAACATTTGCCCCCTCATCAGAGTCCACTGCCTGTGATCAACACTTAAAAAATATTTAAATGTTTCGTTTTTATCTAGAAGTTGTTCTGAGTCTACGGCTCTGAACTGCAAAGGCATTTCGGTTAGGTCTAATCATGCAGGCCGTTTGCATCCCCCATTCCAGGAAGAAATCAGTACCTGCCAGATCAACACGAAGTACGTCCACATTTCTTAGAGCCCTTAACGATTCCAAGGAGGGACGCTCTAGCCTTCTTAGTTTGTATCCAGGCATCTCTCTGCTTTGCTTTCCTTTTTCTTCTTGATTTAGTCTTAGGTAAAACAACCTTCTTTCCCTGTCATTTCAGCACGTTACATATTTACCTAATTTGTACCATTCTGTGTGGCATCAGGCAAATATTTAACTACTCAGGATCTCATATTTCTTTTCTGTTAAAAAGTTACGATCTTTCTGGAATTGCTGTGTGGACTATATGAAATAATGTGTATGAATGTGTCCAGCACAGAGCTTGACGTCTGTTAAGCACTCAATAATAGAAATGACTATTATTTACTTCCTCAGATGAATTTGTTTTTCATCAGTTTATACTCATATCTGGTCTCGTATTACTGTGTTTCATTATGATCTCCCGAGACACGAGCCTTTGAAAGTGCTGCGTGAAACACAGCTTGGAATTTATTCTTTCTCCCCAAAGCATCCAAACTGTATTTAAATAATTGTAAGAGAAGCTGTGAGTTAGCAGTTCTAGAAATTAAATCTGGCACCTCATGTATGCCACTTCTACATTAATCTTCTATTTAAATTCCAGGTTTATTTATTTATTTTTTTGGACAAAGTTAACTTTTCTTTCCTTTAAAAAGTAAGACAGTCATTGATTATCTTGGCCACTTAAAGGGGTGGGGGAGTTTTCCATTGAAATTTATTGTGTGCAGGGATAAGTTTCTCTTGTCTTCTTCTAGAAATTTCTACCTTATGTGTAAATTGTGAGAGCACAGAAGTATTTCATGAATAAAAGAATTACTTCTTTTCTGGATACGTGAAAAGGTCCACGCACTGAAAAAAAGTCATTGGTCCCCATATTCATGAGCTTGTTTACAAAACTGTACAGCTTCCTTATGCTCTCCTGCCATTTATATTTTTATCAGAAAAAGGTTGAAGAGCAGTATTTGGCGTTTCTCAAACTTGCCTGAAGACGCAAATCACCTGGATTCAGGCCCTGATCCAGACTAGCTGAATCTGAGTTGCTGGATTTTGATGGGAAAGGCCTGGTGATCTGTATATTTACCAACTGTCTCAAGGGCTTCTTATTACAATGCAAGTTTGGGCAACACTGGTGATGGAGCATTTCTTTCTAAGCAGGACTTTGACGGAGGAGGCAGTGGTGAAGTGGGAGAGGGGAGATGAGACTTGTTTTAGGCAGGCAAAGCAATTTTGAGAGAGGAGGTGAGAGGACATTGGGAATCTCATCTTCCTGAACTGCATATGTCAGTTTTACAACAAAATAAACACGTGAGCTTCAAAGAAGTTGCTAGCCAACTTCTCTGTTAATCATAATACTGAACAGTGTTCAAATACTCCATGGCCCAGAAAACAATGAGTCCCTTTGTTTTGATTGTTGAAGAAACAATTTGTCTCTTTCAGTATCTTTTCTGCCATTCTTTACCTATCTAGTTCTTCTCTTACTCCTTTGCACAGCCCTCACTTACTCCCCCTGATATACTCCCCCCATAATTTTAGAGGCGAGAAGCATCAGTATAAATCTCTCAAGCTTCAATTATGTAAAACTGGTGGGCTATACTCCATGAAGTCATACGCATCTAAGAGATCATTTCAGCTTGGCAGAACATGGAGAAATAGGCCACACTTTGGGCATACTTTTTTCAGTGTGGATTTTTACCCTTATTTTGCTCTATAGCATACCTGAAAACCAGACACACACAAAATGATAGAGTGCCCCAACTTAAAAGAACTGCCCTGTTCACGCTCTTTCCAACATAGATGTTCAAAGACATATAGACAAAGAGTTTAGAATCCCAGAAATCCTGAAGAAGACAAGGAGCTTCATATTTGGTGTTTACAATGTAGGAATAACAATGGCAGCAATTCCAATAAACCTAGTAACCCAAAACCAAACCCACTACTGTTGAGATGATTCGACTCATAGTGACCCTACAGGACAGAGTAGAACCGCCCCATAGGGTTTCCAAGGCCCTACAGGACACAGTAGAACTGCCCCATAGGGTTCCCAAGGCTGTAATCATTACGGAAGCCAACTTTCTCCCACAGAGTGGCTGGTAGTTTCAAACTCTCGACCTTTTGGTTAGCAGGCCAAGCTGTTTAACCACTGCGCCACCAGAGCTCCTTTAAAAACCTAATAACGTCAGACATCTATTCAAGGCAGCTGAAATGAACAGTCATAAAACCATACCAAACTGAACCAAAAGCTTTAGCTGAAGAATGGACACAATAAAGATTTTACGCACTCTATAAAAGCAAAAGGAAACCCTGGTGGCCTAGTAGTTGAGAGCTACAGCTGCTAACCAAAAGGTCAGCGGTTCGAATCCACCAGGCACTCCTTGGAAACCCTATGGGGCAGCTCTACTCTGTCCTATAGGGTTGCTATGAGTCAGAAACGACTTGATGGCAATGGGTTTGGTTTTGGTTTGTATATGGCAAAAACTTCATACTCAATTGTTTACAGCAACCATCTTAGTTAACAGCTCCTGAGTAAGTGTTGTGGACCAACCTGCAAATTTTAGCCATTTTGTTGGCCCCTAAAATGGTGAGTTATTTGGTGGGTCTAAGCCAGGGCTGGTACCACCTCCCCGGGAGCATCTGAAAAGGTGTCAGGGCATAGTGGATTGTCCCAGTGACTGGGGTGCAACTTGCATATAGTGTCCAAAGGTCAAGGATGCCAAACACTTCATAATCCTTGGATAACCCTGCCCAGGGAATCTTGCCGTCAATGCCAATAGTGCCCCTGTTGAGAACACTGTTGAGGAGCCTCCTACACGTCATCGATCCCTTCTACACATTTTCCTGACACCTCCGGTAACTTTCAGATTCTCTTACGAATCATTATCCTTTGACTCATAGCAGAAGACAAAACTGCTGGGCTTGCAAAGTAAATGAGATTCTCAGAGCCTTTTATATTGTTTCCCAAAGATTCTCAACCTATTCAGGGTATCACTGGATCAGACAGGAGAACCTAAGTCCAGTCCCAGGTTTCTCTCTTGGTCCTACGGGCAGCGATCCATTTCTAAATACTGCAACTGGCTCTTCCAGCATGGACACAGCTTGGCGCCCTCACGTTGGCCCCAGCATCACTGCCTCCTACACCCAGCAGATCAGATTCACTGGTTTCTAGGCACACAGATGCTGAATTCACATCTCAGTCACACAGCTAGTGAGATGAGGAACCCCTGAGAAGCTTTCTAAAGCAGGTGGAAATGGATTCCTTTCCCCATAGGTTTTCTCAGGGTAACCTTCCCATTCAGTAATTGTTAACGTGCAGTTAGCAGCTTAAGTCTTGTCTTCTGACTTATTACACGCCCACACGCCTGCAACAGACTCTTCGGGGCGTAAACACAAACGCCCTACCTGGCAGCACAGGCACAGGTGTGGGAGGCGGGCTAGGTGTTGGCACAGCCATAAACTTAAAATGCAGAACTTGCTTATTCATCCCAAGTAGATGAATTACTGGCTTTTACGATAGTGTGGGAATTGACTTGACAGCAACGGTTTTTTTATTTTATGATAGTGTGTCATAAAGCCAAACCAAAAACCCATTGCCGATTCTGACTCATAGTGACCCTACCGCACAGAATAGAGCTACCCCATAGGGTTTCCAAGGCTGTAATCTATATGGGAACAGACTTCCACATCTTTCTTCCATGGAGCAGCTGGTGGGTTCGAACTGCCAACCTTTCAGCTGGCAGCCAAGCACTTTAACCACTGCTCCACCAGGGCTCTTTGGGGCCTGATAAGGGAGGGGGTGAAAAAGGAAGTGAGCCTGTGGCTTTATGATTCTCTAACCTGAGAGACACCTCACTCTGCACCGCCTGCCAAAGCATTCAAATTAGGAGACTCAGTGAGACGCCTCCACTCACCTGCTTGCACCCATATCTTCTTTACAGTTTCTTGCACTGATTATTTGCTTCAGGAGTAAACCAAAGTCCAAACTGTCTTTTTTTTTTAATCTTCTTTGGTCTGGTCAAATACAGGCATTTACTACCGCCCCAAAAGTTAGCTGCACACACAGGGTGAACTTCCCACCTCTCCCTAAGACCTTTCTTTGTGTCTCTATTTGTAAGAAGTTTTCTTATCACTTCACTGCACTTCTTCACTCACCTCCAGTGCATCCTAAAGCACCCTGGTATTTAGACCCCAGAAGCAAAACTTGAACTTCCAAAGCCACCTATTTTATGTACAGAAACCCTGGTGGCGCAGTGGTTACGAGCTATGTCTTCTAACCAAAAGGTTGGCAGTCTGAATCCACCAGGTGCTCCTTGGAAACTCTATGGGGCAGTTCTACTCTGTCCTATAGGGTTGCTATGAGTTGGAATTGACTCAACGGCAACGAGTTATTTTATGTCCTTTTTTTTTTTTTTTAACTGTCCCAAAGACAGCTACAGTGAGTATATTTAAAAATAATGATTGTTCCTATATTACCTGTAAACACACTGAGTAAATGTGTTGGTTTTTCCTCCTTGCCAGACTCCACAACTGCGTCAGCCATTTCCTTGAAATAAATCTCTCTTTCTCTATTTACATATATGCTTCACTGGTTTTGCTCCTCTTGAGAACCCAGCCTAAGACAGACATCATGTCTGATACAGCAGAAGGTCAGCAAAAAACAAGGGAAACCCTCCATGAGATGGACGAAAACAACAGCCACAACCATGGACTCCAATACCCAGATTCCAAGGGCTATTTTTCTCCTTGTACTTGGCATGTAGGAAACAACCCCTTAGCCAACATCTTGAGAGTTATTTTTCAGATATTCCAAGGGATAGTTCTTGAATAATAACAATAAATACTTTGCCACTATAATTCAAACTTAGTCTTTTTAAATAGCAGAGTCCTTTTTGTCAGTACTCTTAATAGGTGTTGCTAGTTGCCATTGAGTCAGCTCCAACTCACGGCGACCTTATGTAAAATAGAAAGCAATTTTGCCTGGTCCTGTCCCATCTTCATGATAGTTGGTATATCTGAG
Organism: Dugong dugon; assembly: GCA_030035585.1. Taxonomy (NCBI): domain Eukaryota; kingdom Metazoa; phylum Chordata; class Mammalia; order Sirenia; family Dugongidae; genus Dugong; species Dugong dugon. The sequence goes on along the minus strand of CM057480.1, from coordinate 8,778,892 downwards.
TCCATTGCTGTGGCCACTGTGTCACAGAGAAGCATGTTGCTTTGATGAAACCAACCTTCTTTTGCTGAAGAGTTTAGGTCAGGTCACACATTGTCAACTTTTGTTCAAGTAGAATAATAACAAATCATTAATGGTCATTTCACATAATTGAAACTCTAAGCACATCCTGTGTACAGCTATATAAGCCTTTATTACCGTTCAGTCAAAAGACTCTTGCTTCTAATAGGTAATCACTATTAAATTCCCCTCTCTTACCCTCCCATACGGACCTCACGGTTTCAAGTTATCCACCAGCCATTTGAATGTCTTCCTTTTGTGAACTGCCTGTACTTGTTCTTTGCCCATTTTTTTGTTTTTGGTGTTTATCTCTCTTACTGATGTGGAAGAACTCTTTACGATGCACAACATTAACTCTCCGTTACACACCTGTTGCAAGTTATTTATCTGCTTTTAATTTTGTGTTTAATTCTTTTATGTACAGTTTTAATTTCTATGCAATCAAATCGACCAGTATGTGTTTATATTTATATACTTACATACTTATACACACACACACACACGTATATATATATTTCCCACTTTGGTATATTTTCTGGTTTGATTTTGGCATTTAAACTTTTAATCCATTTGAACATGCCATTAGTATCTTGCAAAAATTAGATATCCTCCCTCTGCCTCCACACCTGACCAGCAATCTCAACATCCCTGATGAAATAAGAATGCTTCATCCAGTACGTACGGGGAATACGTAGGATTCCTATGAATATTTGGACCTGAGCTTTCTATTCTATAAGACTGCTCTATCTGTTCTTAGAATAATCAGAGGTATTTTATTCCTTGTAGTTCTGTAACATGTTAAACTGCTTGAGAGGGGGATTACCCTTTTAGTATTTCTCCTTTTCAAAATGTTTTTATAATCGACTCCATGGCAGCGGGTTTTGTTTTGTTTTTTCTAGAGGTTTCCCTGGGTGCAAACAGTTAACATTTTTGGCGGTTAACTGAATTACTGGAGGTTTGAGCTCATGCAGAGGACTTACTTCTGAAAAATCAGCCATTAAAAACGTTATGGAGCACAGTTCTACTCTGAGACACATGGAGTCACCATGAGCCTGAATGGACGCGACAGCAACTGTTTTTTTTTAATTCTAGATGATATCTAGAAACACTTTGACACGATAAAAATAATAACAAAAAGAAAAACTCTGCCTACGAATACAATTAGAATTATGTCTACACATTAATTGTCGCTGTTGCCATGCGCCACTGAGTTGATTCTGACTCACAGCAATCCTATATGACGGAGCAGAACTTCCCCACAGGGATTCCTAGGCTGTAATCTTTACGGGAGCAGATCACCGGGTCTTTCTCCCACAGAGCTGCTGGGCGGGTTCAAACCGCTGACCTTTTGGTTAGCAGCTGAGCACTTAACCATTGCGCCACCAGGGCTCCTTCCACATTAATTAGGGAAAAGTGAATCTTCTCATCCAGAATGACAGTGTCTGTCAGTTCCTAAATGAGATGGCTTTAAAACTTGGGGCTGCAACCGCAGCGGAAACCAATCCCGAGGCCAAGTCTTCAGACGAAGATCGGACTGGACTGCGGGACACAAAACGATGCTCGTGAGGAGTGGGCTTCTGAGCTCCAGTAGACACATGAGACTAAATGGGCAGCTCCTGTCCGGAGGTGAGATGAGAAGGCAGAGAGGGTCAGGAGCTGGTTGAATGGACACGGGAAATCCAGGGTGGAAAGGAGGAGTGTGCTGTCACAGTAGGGAGAGCAATTAGGGTCACATAACAATGTATGTATAACTTTTTATATGACAGACTAACTTGAATTGTAAACTCTGACTTAAAGCACAATAAAAAATAAAAAAATTGTGGCTGCAAATTCTCTGGTACTCCTCAGAGATTTCTTGGATCTGAGAAGGCCTGTGACATGCCAGTGGCCTGCAGAATGCAGTGAACTGATGCTGTGTTGTTTCTGAGGTGAGGTCAGGAGAGACGGAGCAATGTCCAACTTGTTCGTGGGGAAACTTGCTTTTCGAGCCCTGAACTTCGGTTGAAGCAGTCAACGACCCTGAGCCCTCCATGCTGTGAAGAATGCCAGCCCACAAGGAGGCTAGGTTCTCTAGCTGACAGACCCAAATGAGGTCCCAGGCAAGGACCAGTATTAACCACTAGACCTGTGAGTGAAGATGCTTCCAGAATATTCCAGCCCCAGTCGCTGACTCATCTTCAGCCATTTTAGTCTTCCCAAATGAGGCTCCAGTCATCCCATGTCTGAATTCCTGACCCACAGAGTCCATGAGCATAATAAAACAGCTGTTGAAAGCTTCAACACTTGGAATAATTTGTAATGCAGAAACCATAGCTACAACATTAAGGGTTTTTTTGAGGGGGTGGGGGGAGAGGAGGGCTTAAACAAAATTTTTAGAGTTTTCTTCCATAGGCACTAAACGTTATTTAAGTTGCCTCTTAGTTATTTAATAAATTTTTGCTATTAGGGTGATGAAATTATTCTGACTAAAAAGCTATTTTCTGATTCAAATGTCAATTTTCTAGCTTCTTAATGTTGATGTAAGAAAAAACTTTTTTTTTAGATATTCAATTAATTTTAGATATTATAAATCTATAATAGCAAATTTCTAAAAGTATTCTGTTTGATGAAACACAATTACACACCCTAAAATGAATGGATTTTGGTCTTCTCCTTTTAAATATTTGAAAGCAGGTGTCTTTTTCCAGTCATTGGATCACCTAGCCACCCCCAGAACGTTAGCTCAGAGTTCACCGTGAGAGTGGGTATTTCTAATTTGTTACTGACTTTAATGAGAAGGCTTTTGTGTATTTATTATATATTAATCCAACACATCATACTAAACAAACAAAAGAATATAATTATATGATAATCTCTAAGTCTCCGTATTAATTCTGAAGATCATTCAATGTGTGTATTTTAGTCAATTTCTAAGGACTTTTATTTTTCTTATTCCATTTAAGTGGGAGATTTTGGGTTGCTTTCTTGAGTTACTTGTTCAGAGACAGATAGAAAACAATGAAACTGCTTTTTTAAGACCTGCTTTTGCTTAGCTTTTGAAATAATGGAGTTTTGCTGAATGGAGCACTAAAAACTGAACCCGGGCAGCAATCGCCTGCGCTCTGCTGGCAGACTAATCCACCCCCCTAGACAGCTTCTCCGAGTCCAAAAACACCACATCAATGAAGTTTTTCAACCTGCGTGAGTGGATTATCGTGGAGCTTCCTGAAATAATCCTCTCATTGGTTCACACAGTTCTGACCCAGTTTGGGAGAGTGTCTTTAATATCTTGTTCTACTTCACGGACCTCCAGGCAGAAGAGCCAGAAATACCTGCATTTAACAGGCAGCTTTCAGCCTCAGTCTCACAGAGGGGTCTGCTTTCTTTAAAAAGGAAATGGAAACTTTTATCTCAAGGCAGGTTTTTGAGTAATTTTACTTTCCATTGTATATCCCCCTACAGGCAGAGATCTGGAATAATTGAAGCGCCTTGAATGGTGGGTACCTACTGATGGAAGTAAATCCAAAGCTGGTGGCTAGACCTCCTTTGGAGCCCTGGTGGTGCAGTGGTTAAGAGATCAGCTGCTAACCAAAAGGTCAGCAGTTCCAATCCACCAGCCGCTCCTTGGAAACCCTGTGGGGCAGTTCTACTCTGTCCTGTAGGGTCACTATGAGTCGGAATCGACTCAACGACAACCGGTTTAGATCTCCTTTCAGCTACCCATTGATTATTTGTCAACTCACAGGCACTCACCCCAGAAAGAACAATGGAAACACCTGTGTGGATGATGAGATAAGGCTGTGTTGCTCTAGCCAAACAGACCAACAAGTCACCCAGGAGAGGAGTGGGAGAGAGGCGTGCTTCTGGAGAGCATGACGCCAAGGCTTCACATCACACTCTGATAACCTACGTGGACAGTTAGAAGGATGGAAGGATGGGTGTCTTCTAGCTGGCAGATGGGGGATTGATTGTTATGGTCTGTGATTGATATCACTGTTGTTCCCAATTATTCAAATGCCCTTCTCCCTGTAAGAAGAGTGTGACATCCTGGCTGTTACCTGTAGCCTGCAGGGCTTCCCTGTAGGAAAAGTATATGTCCCCACCCCACTGCCATGTGACCAGCTCTGAGCTGAAACTTTAAGAGCAGGTGCATGTTTCTGCCAGTTCTCCTTCTCCCTTTCCTTCGCCTGGAGAACGGCATGTCCCAGGTGGGGGCTCCACCGTCAGCCCGGATGCTAGGATGAAGAAGACACAGGGGGCAGAGCACAGCTGGCACTGACCACAGTAGACATGAAATGTGAACAAGAAATGAACCTTTGTTACTCTAAACCACTGAGATTTGGGGTCATTTGGTGTTGTAGCATAATGAAGCACAACCTAATTAATATGGCTCAAACTGAGGTGTATTTGGTCAGCTCTGAGACAAGTCCCACTTCAGAGGAAACCTAGGTAACTCCTGATGATTTTAGAAGTTTAGCTCTAATTTTCTCCATATTACACACAGGAAACCGACACCCCCAAGCCCAGGAAAGATCTTGGACTTAGATCTCCCAAGGCAAAGTCAAGGCAACAGCTTGATGATTCTAAACTAGTATTAGATGAATATTCATCATCATAAATGTTATAGATAGCATCAATCTATAGCACAGGGTACAGTAAATTCTTCTGTAAAGGGCCAGACAATAAATATTTTGGGCTTGCAGGTCATACAGTCTCTGTTGTAACTACGTCAGGTTGCAAGTAAGACCAGCCATAGAAAACAGTAAACAAGTGGGCATGACTGTGTTCCAATAAAACTTTATTTACAAAAACAAGTAGTGGGTTGGATTTGGCCTGCAGGCCAACCCCTGTAGTAGCATAATAAAACTTGAAAAAAAAACCCAAACAAACCTAAAACAAGCCTAATGTAGAATGTTTTACCAGCCATGCTTATGTTAACATTAAAAGTTACCCAGCGGCCAATCAAGGACATTGATAATTCCTTCGGTTTTTTTCATATACAAAATGAAGATAATAAAAGTGACTTCATAAGGTTATTGTAGAAATTAATTAAGATGAAATTTAAAGGGCCAATGAGGGAGTAATTGCTCAATGAATTTCAGTTCTTTAATAATTTCTTTTATAAGGTTAAAGATGTCCCAAATGTCCAACTTTTCCAAACCGCTGTACCACTCCATCATCTCTGACATCAACTACTCCCTCTCCCCTCAGTACTTTCCCTCCCGTCTTTGGGTTCCCTAATTTGCTGCAATGTCTCACAAAACTCACGAACAGAACCATACAAAGGAAATGGCTCACGTGGTTGTGGAGGCTGGCAAGTCCCAAATCCGTGGGTCAGGCGTAGGCTTCTCCTGACCAACGTGGCTGCAAGGGCTGATGAACCCAAACCAGCAGTTGAGACCACAGGCTGCTGGCTCACAAGGCTGCGGAAGCTGGCAAATCAGGTTAGATGATAGGCCGCCAGCCCACATGGCTGTGGAGGCTGGTGAATCCCTGAATCAGCAGGTCAGACAGAAGGCCCCTGGCTCAAGTCCCAATAACCAGAGGTCAATTGCTCATAAACTGGACGTGGGAGCCAGATGCGGAGTGCGAGCCCCTCCAGGCCATCAACATATATATCTTAGATGCAGTCCACACCCCAGGGAAGGGCATAACTTGAGTAAGGGTGGGACTTGAGTTATACATGCCTACCTGCAAGGCTGGGACCCAAGACACACCCCACACCAATCCCACTTCTTCAACATGTAGAGGTCAGGATCCACAACACATAAAATGGAGGACAACCATACAATACTGGGAATCATGGCCTAGCCAAGCTGACATATAACCCCAACCATCACAGGTTCCATATGCTTATTTGCATAGTCCCACTCAATCCTTGTGCGTGAGTCACAAAGACCATAGCTAGAAGGGCCATATTAAGTAATTCATTGCACTACAGTTCTGTTCATCTTTCTTTGTCCTGCTATGCTAGACTAGGAGTGGATTCCCAATGAAGGCCTATTTAATGCATGCCAGGTTAATGAATGAGGTCAGACAGTAATGAGGTAAAGCAGGGAATCCTTTGAGTCAACATTTGCTCAGCAGTTGGTTTGATAAGACAAACTTATGCTAACGAAGAGTGAATATTAATATGTGTCATGATTTACATGTCCATTAATTAGATTCCTAATGATATTCACCTAGTGTGGCCTTTTTTAAATTAAAGGGTATATTTTGAATGATAGAAAACAATTATCTGTGTTGTACACCAAACCCACAAAATTCCCAACAGGCTTGCATTAAAGCACTGTCCGTCCTGCTTAGTATGAAGAAAACCCGCTGCTGTTGAGTTGATTCCAACTCATTAACGACCCTACAGGACAGAGTAGAACTGCCCCATACAGTTTCCTAGGAGCACCTGGTGGATTCGAACTGCTTAACCACCGAGCCACCAGGGCTTCCTGCTTGGTATGAGGGATAGCAAATAAAACCCTAGTACTATCTGTTATATTAAGAAGCTGCTCAATTAAACAGAAGTCAGTTTTATAATTTATTGAACTCAGCCAGGAGGTCAAATTTTCTTTCAAAAAGCAATGAATCTCAATACATTGCTCTCTGTTCTGTTAAACATCTTCATCATAAATAATTAGGGTCAAATATGCTCCAGAGCCCACGGTCAATATCTCCCACATTTAGTGCACGGGTCATAGTGACAGTTGTTAAGATAAATGAACCACCTTTCTCTCCCCTGCAAATCTAAATGCTACACAAGAAAAATATTTTCATTTTTCTAATACATTTTCTACCTCATTTAACATTTTTAATTGATCTTCCCAGGCCTCCTGCTTGGAGTTCCCCCATCCCATAAAACTGAAAACCTCCCCCCATTCTCTGCATTTCCATTATTGCCAAAACAACAACGAACACCATTAGCAATCTCACAATGTCTTTTCTGTCCATGAGATGGACAATATCATGCGAATTAAATCTATCCACAGTTACCTAGCAAGACACCAAGGTGACTGTGAGCACCTCCCTGCTGAACTGGTGTAAAATGAATGGTAGAAATATTCTTCTATAAAATTCGGGTACATGCTAAAGAAAATGTTTACCTTGTTCACACAGTAGGGGTTATTTTTAGGGTAAGCAAGGTTGGTCTGCGGTGAGAGCATGGTTACCGTATTTTCACACAAATAATGTGCACCTTCTACGTTTGCCAACTGCGTCCTCCCCCAACAAGGTGTTTTCATAAGTGTCACTATGCCAATTTTTTTACATGTTGCTATAAAAAAAATCAGCTTCGCATGCTAATGAAAATACCTCATGGCGAAAGAGCATGGTCGGGAAACAAACATAGAATACGTATATTATCTGGGTAAAAATACGCAGAGGGAAGGGAGTACAGAACTGGGAAATGACAGTATTTATTTACTCTCCATTTTAAAATAATTCATGTATTAAAAAAAAAAAAAAACCAGGTGCCATCAAGTCAATTTCAACTCATGGTGACCACATGTGTGTCAGAGTAGGACTGTACTCCACAGGGTTTGCAATAGCTGATTTTTTGGAAGCAGATCACCAGGACTTTCTTCCGAGGTGCCTCTGGGTGGACTTGAACCACCAGCCTTTCAGTTAGTAGCGAAGCACTTAACCATTTACACTACCTAACCCACTGCCATCAAGTCAATTCTGACTCATAGCGACCCTATGGGATAGGGCAGAAGTGCCCCATAGGGTTTCCAGGGAATGGCTGGTGGATTTGAGCCGCCAATCTTCTGGTAAGCAGCCATAGCTCTTAACCACTGCACCACCAGGGCTCCTTACAAAACCTAGCGACTTCAAATTCGTGTATAGTGATGGGGAAAGACAGTAACATTTGCACCAGGCCTTGAACTGTCCTGCCTCGTGTTTCCAGAATGCAGACAAGTTGCCTTGGAATCACCTGGAGAAGAATGTTAAAAATACAGATCCCGGGGTACTGTTTACTGTAGACCTACTGAACCTCCAATCTCTAGGAATACGGGCCTGGAAATACGATTTTTACCAAACTTCTCTCTAAATCTGGTGTGAAGCCCAGCATGGGAAGCTCCTTATTAAAGGACCATGAAAACATGAGAGATAGAAACGGTGGCACTGTCAATATTTTCATGGGAGCATGGAGAATAGCACCGGGGCATAACTCGTTAGGCAACAACGTGAAAGGTGGACCTAACGCTTCTTGTGAGAACTCTCTCTTTCTCTTTCTTCACTTTCTACCTTGTACTTTTCTCCCAGCTGAAGACAGGATCTAATCCTAAGTCATCAGACTTCTCACACGGAGGAACACAAACCCGTAAAAATGAGGTATAATTTGGGAATATAGGGAAAAAACTTTTTGTCATGATAAGAGTCATCAATAAACATCGCCATTAAAGTAATTGAAAAAATGAACCAGATCTGTCAGGAGTACGCTCATTCTCTACACACTCAAGGTTGTGTTACAGTGTTCCTGAGGGCCAGCAACACAGGAGAGGTAAATGAAAGACTGTGAGTTCCAGCATTAAAGGGCAGAAGGGTACTGAGAAACCTCACAGTGACAGAGGGCAATGGAGGCCAAGACTTTTCCATTCCGTCTCGTCTCAGGTCCTTTTTAGTACCTTATAAAATTAGAGTGGACTCCCTGGGTGGTGCAAATGTTTAACGTGCTCAGCTGGAGGTTTGAGTCCACCCACATGTGCCTCAGAAGAAAGGTCTGGTGATCTACTTCTGAAAAACCAGCCATTTGAAAACCCTCTGGTGCACAGTTTTACTGTGACACACATGGGGTCTCCAGAAGGCAGAGCTGGCTTGATGGTAAGCGGTAAAATGACACTAGCTGTATCCAGGTATCTCTAAAACACGGCGCCTTTCTGGTTCTCTTTGCCCCTCTGATGGCTTTCATTATCACAGGCCCAAACTAAACACCTTGCAGATGAAGCATATCATCAAACCAATCAATGAGAATGGGGTTCTTCCTGTTTATGCTGACAGCTAAATGATCATGGGTGTGACCAGGCAATGTTCCCTCCCAGGGGTTTTGCTACCAAACCCCTTGGGTTTGTCTGAGAGTGCTTTCTATGGATCTGCCTCCAGACTGCAAATATGTCATGGAAAGACTCAGTCTCCTTGGTACTGACAATAATGAATCAACCGTATGTATATCTGTCACAATGAGGGGCGCTGGACTATCTAAACGATACAGTGGCGGTGGGTGAGAGGAGAGAGACAGCAATGCGGAATTAAGTACAGTCTGAAACCACCCACACTTAGTAATTCTGGTAAAGGATAGATCCGCATCTGCTCATGCACTTACGGGAGCCCTGGTGGCGCAGCTGTTCAAGTGCTTGGCTGAGAACCAAAAGGTCAGTGGTTCAAACCCACCAGCCACCCTGCAGGAGAAAGACATAGCAATCTGCTTCCGTAAAGATTTACAAGCTTGGAAACCCTACAGGGCAGTTCTACTCTGTCCTATAGGGTTGCTATGAGTTGTGCTCAACTCCACAGCAGTGAGTTTGGTTTTTTTTTTAATTCATGCATCTATTTAGACAGTGTTTACAGAATCCTCAAACCTAGTTTCTTTTGGAAAGAAAAAAATAAATAATCTGAATCAAAGTTTTCAATATTTAAAAAAAATTCAATTTATCATTTCCCTTTGAAACAAAGATTCTAGAAATGGCCATATCTAAGGTCGCATGGGATGGAGATTTCAATAAGGGTACAGGGTTTAAACATTTCCACCGGTCCGTCGTATTCTGGGAATATTTTCTACTCATTACTGACCTGGCAACCCTACTCACCAAGCCTGGATTCCAGGTCCCGTCAGGATTGTGGCCTGTGGTTAAAACTGTCTGTCTTCACCAGGGAGTTAAAATGAATGTGTTCCCAACGTACAGCCCAGCTAGATCGCCGAGGCCACGGACAGACCCGGCAAAGCTTCCTGTTAACCACGGGGAACCATTCAAAGGCCAAAGAACCACCACAAAAATGTTTACAAGTAAGGCCTGCAAAAAATGTCAACAACATGCAGGCCTAATTATGTAGCAGACTGTTGTTGTTAGGTGCCATCAAGTTGATTTTTGACTCATAGCGACCCCATGTGACTGAGTAGCACTACCCCATAGGGTTTCCTTGGCTGTAATTTTTATGGGAGCAGGTGGCCAGGTCTTTTCTCCCACAGAGCGGCTGGGTGGGTTGCGCCACCAGGGCTCCCATTCAGTAGACTAGGTCGAGTTATTCTAAAAGCCAGAGGAAGGAAGTTAGGTCAGTGAGGGAGGGACGGTTTTATGTTTTCCCACCTTCTTCCTGGACCAAAGCAATGGCATAGAGACTATGGATTGATTTGGAACACCATCTAGTGAAGGACTTGAGGAAGTGCATGAAGGCAGAAAGAAAAATTCCAAGTCAAATTCTGATTCAATTGGTCTAACACTTCCCTTTCAACTGTTTTAAATGGTTCTGAAATGAATGATGTGTAATTTTTTTTTTTTAACTTTGGGCAAAAGTAAAACAGAATCGCTAGTGTGCAGTCCAGTACAGACCAGGTTCAGCTAATGATCCCATCCGCCTCTCACTGCTGACGACAGTAAGAACTTAAGACGTGCCCCATGGGGTCAGCCTAATCAATAGGCTACTTCTGCCAGACTCAGCTTCTGGGGATGGCACCAAAGGGTCTGTGAAGAATGACAGCAGGGCACCAGATTTTTAAACATGCATCCATCAGCCATGCTGTTTTCCAGTAAAACAGTCTACGTGTCAGAGGCCTTAGCTTCAAAAAATTAGGAAAAAAAATTCTAAAACTCAATAGCTTTTATCACCAGAAAATCTGCACCAAGAGCACCTATTTCAAGGTATGCTGCACAGAAAAGACATTCCATAAATATAACATTGTTGAATAACCAGAAGTCTCAGGTAGAATTTTTAACCAGGGAAGAAAGCTGAATATAATTCAACCACTAGATTTTGAATTCTCTTTTATAAAACTGTGCCCTCTTTTTTTTTTTTTTTTAAATTCTCAACTCCATAATTTAATGTCACACCCCTAGAGACATTGATCTATGCGCTCTTCGCATTGAATAAATGTTATACGACTGCTTCTAAACTTTCCACTAGGGAAAAACAACAGACAAAGCAAAACAACAAACAAAATCCCCAGGCTCAATATTGTGGCACTTTTACCATAATTAACTATCAATGTAACCTAACTAGTCTTGCCTTCATTCAACTTCTGAATTTCAGAGAACTTCAGCAGTCCTAACCCGGAACTTGCCTTGTCATTTTCAGCTCCTGCTCTCAAGTTACACAGTCAGCTTGCCATTTGGGGCATCACAGTCTCTATGAGTAACGGAGTCTGGCTACTCAGAAGTGGGAGTAAATGCTGGATTTGTGCTGTTCAGGTGGTGGGGTTTTCCTTTATAGAAGCGGCAAGAAAACTGCCACCAGGGCCTCAAAGCCTCAGTTGGAGACCACTGAGAAAACAGGGTCCTTCTGAGGAGTCCTGGTGGTGTAACAGTTAAGTGCTTGGTTGCTAACTAAAAGGTTAGCAGCTCGGACCCACCCAGCAGCTCTGCAAGAGAAAGACCTGGCGATCTGCTTCCATAAAGATTACAGCCAAGAAAGCCCTATGGGCAGTTCTGCTCTGTCACATGGGGTCCCTAGGAGTTGGAATTGATTCAACAGAACCCAACAACAACAATCATAGCCCCTTGGTCATCTCCCAGAAGAAAAGAAGACAGGTGTGAACGTTAGGCAGCCCTCTTGCTTTACTCTTCCAATGTTTCCATTCTTTGACAAACGGCTAATTAGCTATCACTACGTTTAACCCAGGACCCCTGGTGGCACAGTGGTTAAGAGCTTGGCTGCTAACCAAAAGGTCATCAGTTCGAATCTACCAGCCACTCCTTGGAAACCCTATGGGACAGTTCTACTCTGTCCTACAGGGTCACTATGAGTCAGAATCAACTCAATGGCAGCGGGTTTTGGTTTGGATATTTAACCTGGAGTCCCTGGGCGGTGCAACTGGTTAACATACTTGGCTGCTAACCAAAAGGTTGAAGGTTTGAGTCCACCCAGAAGTGCCTGAAAAGAAAGGCCTGGCAATCTACTTCTGAAAAATCAGCCATGGAAAACCCTATGGAGCACAGTTCTATCCTGACACACATGAGGTCACCAGGAGTTGGAATCAGCTTGACAGCAACTAGTTATATTTAACCCAGCAATGCACTGATTAACTGCATCTATTTTTAGCAACAGCTGAATCTTGGGATATTTCTTCAAGAAGCTAACCCTTCAGACCAGTTGGACCTATTTTGAACTTAGAGAATAAAGAAGTTTTCAAGCATTTCAACCCTGCTTTTCTTATGTTCTTTTGGGGTCTTTAGCTAATCAGATGTCGCCTTGAAGACTAAGACTAAGGTGTGCCTGACCCAAGCCATGGTGTTTTCAATCACCTCCTATGCATGTGAAAGCTGGACGATGAATAAAGAAGACCGAAAAAGAACTGACACCCTTGAATTGTGGTGTTGGAGAAGAATATTGAATATACTATGGACTGCCAAAAGAACAAACAAATCTGTCTTGGAAGAAGTACGACCAGAATGCTCCTTAGAGGCAAGGATGGTGAGACTACATCTCACATACTTTGGGCATGTTGTCAGGAGGGATCAGTCCCTGGAGAAGGACATCACACTTGGTAAAGTAGAGGGTCAGTAAAAAAGAAGAAGACCCTCAATGAGATGGACTGACACAGTGGCTGCAACAATGGGCTCAAACATAGCAACAATTGTGAGGATGGCGCGGGACTGGGCAGTGTTCTGTTCTGTTGTACGTAGGGTTGCTATGAGTTGGAACCGACTCGATGGCACCTGTCAACAATGTTCTACAGCTAAGGAGCCCTGGTGGTGGAGTGGTTAAGTGCTTGGCTGCTAACCTGAAGGCTGGCGGTTCAAACCTACCAGTCACTCTGTGGGAGAAAGATGTGACAGTCTGCTTCCGTAAAGATTACAGCCTAGGAAACCCTATGGGGCAGTTCTACTCCATCCTAAAGGGCCTTGGAAACCCTATGGGGTAGTTCTACTCTGTCCTAGAGGGTCGCTGTGAGTCAGAAGCCGCTAGACAGCAGTGGGTTATTCTCCAGCTAGGAGTTCCTGGGTGGTGCAAACAGTCAATGTGCTTGGCTGCTTACTGAAAGGTTGGAGGTTTGAGTACATCCAGAGGTGCCTCGAAAAGCCTGGTGACCAACTTTCAAAAAGTCAACCACTGAAAACCTTATGGAGCACAGTTCTACTCTGACACATGGGGTCGCCATGAGTCCAAGTGGGCTCAGCAGCAGTTTGTTTTTTTTACAGCAACTAACATCAACAACAATAGCTAATGGTCACGGCTGATGGCAAAGAATGCTTTGGACTGGAGATTCTGTACTTCATACCTGGGCCAGGGGATACTGCTGGCACTCATCAGTTGTGTGGTGTGTACACAACTTATTCTCACACAGGTTAAAGAGCAGGGATGTGCGAGTGATTATTTCTCCTCCTCCTATTCCTTCTTTAAAATAAACTGGAGAACATTTCAGATTACCCCTCTATAACACCCCACTCGCTTGTGCTCTGACAAGCTTTCATGAACGGCTGAGGGTGAACTGTAATCAGAAGGGCGCATAACTAGGGATGCCGGTGTGCTCAGAAGAGTCCTGATTTACACGTACTCTTCTGGTGTGCTTATTGATGGCATCCCCTTTCACTTTCCACGGTGTCCAGATTTGGGCAATACACTCTCCAGTCTCTGTACACATACCCTCAGCCTATCTCATCTATGCTGCAGAAGTGCCAGCAGTGGCTCAAGTAGGCATGATGCATTACCAGTGTCCACTGGCACCACTGTGACTATCAGTCACTCTCTGTTTAGGTTTCCAAGATACCAGGTCTATGAGATACCCAATCAGCATTTCCAAGGTGAGGCTGTGTGAAGCGCCATAGCGGTCTCCGGCCAGCACCAACTTAGGTTCTTAATGATAGAAAAGCCTACTGGATAAAAATTCCCATCTCTCCCTTCCTTTCTCCCAGCCCTCAATCTTTTGCCACAATTAATACAACTATCAGCAACTACTACTTGTGTGTCATTTTTCTGTAGTTTCATATTGTTGTTAGCTGCTGTCAAGTCAATTCAGACTCATGGCAAACCCATGTGGTTTCATATTTCTTGTCTAAATCGGTATCTTCTTCAAACAAATTTATTTTCAGCTTGCTTGACACATACATAAGTACCCATTCATCTGCCTAAGCTATAGCTCCTTTTTTTTTTTTTTTTTTTAATTTACAAGGAAAGTTAGGACCTGGTAGATCCTATAATCAACAGAACACTGTTGTTGTGGTGGTGTGCCGCTGAGTTGAATCTGACTCGTAACAACCCTATATGACAGAGTAGAACCACCCCATAGGGTTTTCTAGGCTGTAATCTTTATGGAAGCAGACAGCCAGGTCTTCTCTACTCTGGAGTCACTAAGTGGGTTCAAACTGCCAATCTTGGTCAGCAGCCACATACTTAACCCCACTGCCCCACCAGGGCTCCTTAGCAGAACATCGTATGTCTTATATGCTTTTGGAGGACACGAGACATCGTCTGTAACACAACAAGGTCAACCTCTGCAGCAAATGTAAAAAGAAGTATGCTTTGGTAGAGAAAGAAGAAAACCACCATTTCATAGATAAACTGAATATACCAAGGGGCCTTAAAAAAAAAAAAAAAAAAATCCTCCAGATAGGCTAATACGAAAACTTAAAGGAAAATAGTTCAGGGAATTAGTCACTCTTCCCAGCCTTGCTCTTACTAGATTTGTGCCCCACAGGCATTAAGAGGAAACTCTGGTGGTATAGTGGTTAAGAGCTACGGCTACTAACCAAAAGGTCAGCAGTTTGAATCCACCAGCTGTTCCTTGGAAACCCTACGGGGCAGTTCTACTCTATCCAGTAGGGTCACTATGAGTCGGAATCAACTTGGCTTAGACATTAAGATTTATGTGCTAAAGAGAAACTCAATTAGATTTCTCTGTTGCACTGGCGCCCCCAATGGTCTTGCCATTTCAATGAGCATAGTTTTTACAGGAAAGCTGTTTCACAGGTTGCGGTCACAGGCTGGAGTAGGATTAAACTGGTGGGGCTAAACCCAACTTCCCTCCTCACTCCCCAACTGATCTTGTTCCCTTCTTTTCCCAACAAGTGAATTACTTGTTGCCCACTGTCATTGAGTCAATTCCGACTCATAGCAACCCTATAGGACAGAATAGAACTGCCCCACAGGGTTTCCAAGGAACAGCTGATGGATTCAAACTGCCAACCTTTTGGTTAGCAGCTGTAGCTCTTAACCAGTACGCCACCAGGGTTTCCAACAAGTGAATGGCAAAGGGTAATGAGGCCAAGGATGAAAAGAATGGGGGTGGTGGGGAGGAGGCGAAGACTTGCCGATGGCAGTCTGAATAAGATAGGGTGAGATTGTGAAATTAAACCCAGCAGGTGGAATGCTTGCAAAGGCCACCTAGGCCCGTGTGCTGAAACCCATTTCATTAAAGTACCGCTGTGGTTTCTCACTTAACACACAAAGTGGCACCTGATTGAGTCCTTCAGTGAGGAACCTGAACAAGAGACGCAGTGCTGATGTGGTGCTGCTCGTCGGGTTGCCTTAGATAATTCCAGGGTTACTACCAACAGCTTTTTCTACTTTCAAATTTAAGGGAGGCCAGAATCACAAACTGAGTACTAGCACATGCTGGTATGAGACAAAGTTTAACTTGCACTGCGGACACCACAGGGCATGCCTCTGCCTATCTGACAGTGACAAGGTACAGTTTAAACACAAAATCAGCTTGATTGATGCACTTTGTGTGGAGGTAAAAGATAATGGGAATAACAACGGTGTCTGTGCCACAGCCAATCTCAACTTTTAGATAATGCCCTTTGTCTAACGCCCAGTCTTCACTTACTGACATGATAGGTTCCAAAGACCAGGTCATTAATGTGAAAATCAGTGTTAAGCAAAAATGAAGGATGACCACATCAGATCACAAAATGGAGGATGGCCACATCATTACATAACTGCCAAATTACACCACTACATAACTGACAAACCCCTAAGAATCACAGTCCAGCCAAGCTGACACATAAACCATCACAGCCAGCATTACTGTTATCTCAAACCTCAGCATTCGTTACTGCCAGATGTGCATCGCTAATGTGCAACAGATTCAGACAGTAGATTTTTTACTATTGTCATAAATGCGAAACATTGGACAACAAGATAGTCGGTAAGTGAGGAAAAAGTGCAGTTACTATGTTGTCATTGTTGTGTGCTGTCGAGTCTATTCCAACTCATAGCAGCCCTATAGGACAGAGCAGAACTGCCCCAGAGGGTTTCCAAGGCTGTAAATCTTTCTGGAAGCAGACTGCCACATCTTTTTCCCGCAGAAAGTATGGTGGGTTCAAATTGTCAACTTTTAGTTAGCAGCCAAGCACTTAACCACTGCACCACCAGGACTTCTTAACAGTTTCTATAGTTACCATAAATTTACTACAGCCCTGGAAAATGAAGGCGATATGGGGCATTGTTTACTTATTTAAACACCAGGAAACTCAGAAACCTATTTTCAAGGAGTTTCAAGTGACTCTTTCCTTGTCTCTTCTCTCTTCACCTCTTCCCCTTAAATATATGGTACTATGGTTGCAAAAAAAAAAATCACTGGCACACACTCCACAGCAGGATGACAGCAATGGAAGAGACATTGTAGATTGTTCTAGAAGACACTTTCCCCATCTCTCTTAATTTGTGGATTTCCAGAAAGTGTTGGACTCTATAGACTTTATTTGTTAACATTTGAGAGACCTTAAAGAGATGTTAAAACAATACAGGCTTTGGAAGAGATGAAAGCGTTTGTTCTATTCAGGTTTATAACCAAACCAAAAACCAAACCTGTTGCTGTCGAGTCGATTCCGACTCATAGCGGCCCTATAGGGCAGAGCAGAACTGCCCCACAGGGCATCCAAGGAGCCGCTGGGGGATTCAAAAGGCTGACATTTTGATTAACAACCAAGCTCTTAACCACTGCACCACCAGGGCTCCATTTAGGTTAATAAGACAATGATTTCTCAAGTTCTCAAAAAATGAATGAATGAATGAATGCATGAATAATCGCTAAAAACGGTGGCTGGAAGTAAAGCCAGTTCAAGAAGATGATGACAGACTGGTAGGACTCGTGAATTCAGCTGAGAACTGAGAATCTTCATTTGTCCCAAATTTAATCAGCTTAGAACATTCCACCATCTCACATATTCAACGTTAAGCAGATTCAGACTCGTAAACTAAAATCCTAACAGACATCTTCTTAAATCAATTTCTCTTTAAGAACAAAAAACACAGTTACTGCCAACAGACAAATGCAGTGTTTTCTCTTACGAGCAAGACAGCAATTTACTGCCACCATGATTTCAATCTTCTAAGTAGGCTTGTGACATATTAGCCATACTTGGAAGATGCTGTCCAGGACTGCATGCAAGTGGAAGGAAATTGCCTTCGGATTGTGTGAACGGAGACAGTTCCAATTTACATTACATGCTGTATACATCACAATATTTGTTTCTCTGACGTCTATTCCTTTACTCAAAAATCCTTCCTCAAAAGCAGCTTTCCCAGTTCCAAACACATCTTTACAAATACCCAGTGACCAGTTTGCATACAATATGCATTTTGCTTATTCGCCTTGGTAAACTTCCTTGGTTCTTCCTTGTTGTTTATTTGTAAATTTTTTTCGTTTTAACTCTTAGGGAAAATAGAAAATAATACTCTCTCATAGAGTCATGTTTTCAAACTAAAAAGAAACCAAACTGCTTTTGTTAAGGAGGGATGGTTTTTTATACACAGGTGCTTAATGGGAAACCCTTCTTCCCACGCACCACCATTGAGTTCATCCAACAAAACCACCAAAGACCAAAAGGCCTTCATGGGTCCTTTACCTGAGAAATACTTACATTCACCCTTTTAACCCCAAGTTTACCTGGGGGATGAGGTTTTATAGGAGGTCCCAACTCACACTGGGGTAATCATATGAGGAAACCAATGTGAATCTGGTGGTTCCAATATTAATTACCATAAAAAACAATACAAGCCTCATTTGCTTCTTAACTATAAAACTCATAAGGGCATATGTTCCCACGTAACCTTTAGCTAATTCATAAATTGCAAGAAAATGACTATTTTCCTTGCAGTGCATTTTAATCCACTTATAAGTCTCCTCAGTCAGCATCTCTGTCTTAGAAGGCCCCATGAAAAGGTGAGTAGAATCGTGACTAACCAGAGAACAGGAAGCAATTGCTTAAAAAGACGTCAACCACTATTAAGGGCATCCTAAAAGTCATGGCCACCCAGAGATTTTCACAGGAGACCGGGCACCATTTGCAGTGCTGTTATTATTCTCTACCCTACACTTTCAAGTATCAACTCAATTAGTGGCAAACGGGAGTCTCTGAAAAAGCATCTGATTAATATAAGTCCTCCAGATAACTGTAAAAAAAAAAAAAAAAACCCCGTTACCACAAATCAATTCCAATCCATGGCGACCCCATGTGTTACAGAGTAGAACTGCTCCATAGAGTTTTCTTGGCTGTAACCTTTACAGTTGTTGGCAAAGAATATTGAATATACTATGGGCCGCCAAAAGAATGAACAAATCTGTCTTGGAAGTACAGCCAGAATGCTCCTTAGAAGCAAGAATGGCGAGACTTCATCTTACGTATTTTGGACATGTTATCAGGACGGACCAGTCCCTGGAGAAGGACATCATACTTGGTAAAGTAGAGGGTCAGCAAAAACGAGGAAGACCCTCAATAAGATGGACTGACACAGTGGCTGCAACAATGGGCTCAAGCATAACAATTGTGAGGATGGTGTAGGACTGGGCAGTGCTTCATTCTCTTGTACATAGGGTTGCTATGAGTTGGAGCCAACTCAACAGCACCTAACAACAACAATCTTCTGAAGCACATCGCCAGACCTTCCTTCCATGGTGCTGCTGGATGGGTAATAGACATCTGTGCCAATCCTTTTAATAAAAAGAGAAAAGAAAGTATATTGGTTTGCCTCCGAAGTGGACTCCATCTCTATGGGTTTCAAGTCTAGTGTCGTTTAAGAGGCAGGAAGTCCACCATTGTTGTTGTTGTTGTTTTTAATCAAGATGGGTAAAGAAAGATCCAGGAACCCCTGGGTGTTGCAACTGGTTAATGTGTTTGGCTACTAACCAAAAGGTTGGAGGTTCATCCACCCAGAGGTGCCTCAAAAGAAAGGCCTGGTGATCTGCTGAAAAATCAGCTATTGAAAACCCTGTGGAGTACACTTTAACTTTGGCACACATGAGGTTGCTTGAGTTGGAGTCAACTTGATGTCAACTGGTTTTAAAGAAAGATCCACATGCAAGCCTTCTGGGGAGTCAGCTACAATTCTGTCCAACTGATGAAATAAGTTACCACGTAACACTATCTTCCAGATTCCTCCAGGAAAGAAAGGAGGAGTATATTGTGGCTACATTTTGAGAGTATATTCAGGCACAATGATAAGCATTTAAAAGCCTAAATCCTAAAAAGATATGAAATGAGTCGCTTCATAGGGGTGCCAATAGCCAATTTTGAATCTACAGGAGCCTGGAAGCATCAAGAAGCATCAAGTCCAGATTCTCTAACTAAGCTGACAGATGATAAAGAGCGTATTACCTCAATGGCTAAATATTTAAGTTTCATGGAGTAGAAGCTATTTGACTGTAAATGAGCCAAAAATACAAAATTAAAAAAAAAACTGCCTGAGAAATTATACTACAGACATAAAATCTCAACTGCTGTGTGCTCTCGTTTTTTTTGAAGGCCTTGGCTGACAGAGCAAATTAAGCAGGGAGATGTTTACTATGCTCAGCAGAGATAAACTGGCAAATGCAGAAGATGTAATTATCCAGCACATTTTTTCTAAAAATGAATCTTAACTCTACGAGAAAGCAACAGCTGCAGGGCACTAGTTAGTTATTTTCCTTCCTGAAAAATAGTTTGTCAGTCACTTGGGAAGAATTTTAAACAGTATTCAGTAACTGATCTCAGGGTCAAATTTCAAAAAAACCCAAGAGACTTTCACTGAGCAAGCAGGCAAAAGGGGCACCACGTTGGCACTGCAGCATCTCTGAAGAGGATTTCCTGGATCACAAATACTGTTTGATCTAAGAAGATAGCCCGAGGATGAACACTTTTACCAAGGACTAACCTTTCCCTTATTGTAAATTATGTCCCAGCTAGGCTTGTTTTGATTATAATAGGAGATAACCATGGTTTATCGAGTTGACGATTTATACAGAGACGTTTGCATAATGAAACCACCAGCCTGATTTATTAACGTACCTGAATGCATTTTCTTTTTATTAAATAACACCACCACAAAGGGACAGTTCCAAGTTAGCTCTTGGGAGAAGATACCACTAATCAAAAATTTAGAATTTCTACAGAGTAAAACCTTTACTAAGTCAAAAAATTCTCCAGGTCAGCACTGGAATAACTACAAAGGGGATTATTCACATATTTTTTAAAATATTTAAGCTAAAGCATAGATGGAAATTCTTCCTCCACTTAGGGAATTTCTTGAGCCTGTCCTAGGAGGGTCTTAGGCTGAGTTCTCTAGACAGGCAAAACCAGTGAAGTGTGTGTGTATGCATATATACATATAAAGAGGGAGACTGCCTCTTGGTCTATGTATGTACAGGTTCCTTATGAGCACAATTAAAACCCGCTGCCATTGAGTTGATTCTGACTCATAGTGACCCTGTAGGACACAGTAGAACTGCCCCATAGGGTTTCCAAGGAGCGCCTGGTGGATTCGAACTGCCGACCTTTTGTTTAGCAGCCATAGCTCTTAACCACTTTGCCACCAGGGTTTCCAAGCACAATTAAGTGTTCTGGAATTCCCATTGTTCTCAATGTTATTCACAATTTGTTATGAGCCACATAGTTGAATGCCTTTGCATATCAATAAAATACAGGTAAACATCTTTTTGGTATTCTCTGCTTTCAGTCAAGATCCCTCTGACATAGCAATGATATCCCTCATTCCACGTCCTCTCCTGAATTTGGCTTGAAATTCTGGCAGTTCCCTGTCGATGTACTGCTGCAACCACTTTTGCATGATCTTCAGCAAAATTTTACTTGCATGTGATATTAATGATATTGTTCGATTATTTCCGAATTCTGTTGGATCGCCTTTGTTTGGAATGAGCACAAATACGGATCTCTTCCAGTCGGTTGGCCAGGTAACTGTCTTCCAAATTCCTTGGCATAGACAAGCTAGCATTTCCAGCATTGCATCCGTTTGTTGAAACATCTCAGTTGGCATTCTATCAATTCCTGGATCCTTGTTTCTCACCAATGCCTTCAGTGCAGCTTGGGCTTCTTCCTTCAGTACCACTGGTTCTTGATCATATGTCATTCTTTGAAATTGGGAATTGTAATATAGGAATAATAATAAAAATGAAATTGACCTGATAGGATTCTTAGGCAAGTTAAGTGAGACTGTGGACATGGAAACACTTGTTACTCCATAAAGCACTCTGCAATACTAAAGTTATAAAGAAAGGGACCTTTGTGGTAGAACTATTGCCAGTAGAGTACCCGTTCTCTACACAGCCCTCTACCAACTTCTGCAATGTGACTCTGAAGTTCCTCCCATCAAGATGTGCACTCTGTTCCTCCAGCCCACCTCCTCTCCGGTCTGGGCTGGTCTCGCGATTTTTGCTTTGGTCTATAGAAAACAGCAGAAATGATGGTGAGCCAGTTTTGAGCCTAGGACTCAAAATTCCAATTGCTCTCCTGACAAGCGAAGAGGAGAAGGCTGCGTTAGGCTGATGAAGGATGGAGACCACGTGGAGAAGAGCCCAGCTCCCCAGACAAAGTCATCCTACTCCAGCCTGCAGCAGCAAACACAGTCGAGATCAGTAGAGCTGCCTACCTGACCAATAGCTGACTGCGCGCACGAGAGTAAGCCCATCCCAGACCAGCAGAACTGCCCAGCTCATGTCATTCATGAGCAATGACAAAAGCTTACTGTTTTAAGCCATTGATTGTGGGGGTGGTTTTTAAGGTAGCAACAGCTCACTGATACAGCATTACCCACCCAGGATCCTCGGGAACATGTACAGAAAGGAGGCGTAGCATGGCCAGAAAATGCGTGGGTCTGACAGTCAATGACAACTGTATGTTTCAGCTTTTCCCTTCAGCTTCCTTCAGCATTTCTAAGGTGATTTTAGCCAAACTCCCAGCCGGCCTCAAGACTAAGGCTGGAATCTTCTGATCTCAGCAGAAAGACTGCCCTTAATTCATACAGCACTCTGTGAATGGCTGTGCCTCGGATTCCAAGATGTGATCTAAAAAGAAAGTAAGAAATGGTCTCCGGGATCCTATCAAATCCCTCCTTAAGTATGCCAACCCAATAAGGGGCTAAATATGCAGGCAGGTCTACTTTTTAAATATAGCTTCTGAAATCAACCTACCCAGGCTGACATTTAAAAATCATCTGATACAGAGAAGCAGGAAGCGATTAGTTAGCAAAAGTGGAAAAGGGAACAGGTCAGAGGCTAGATCATCAGAAGCCTAAAAAAACCATAAATGCTCAGCAAAATTTGCATGGAAAGTAGACAGGGAATTAAAAAAGAAATGAAAGGGTACCCCGCCAAAGTCTTTTTTTATGACTGAGCATATCCTTGCTCACAGAACTATGGCCATGTACAGCCAAGGCTAATGCAATGCCATTAGTGAATATTTTGGGGATAATTGCCGAACACGTGGATTAGCGTCTCCCTTTTTCTTTTTTTATTCTTGTGTTTGCCTTTTGTTCATTTCCCAGGGCTTAACCTCTCCCACAGCGTATGCATAAGGCGCACTGGTGGCACACTAGGCTGCTACCTGAAAGGTTAGCAGTTTGAACCCACCAGCAGATCCATGGAAGAAAAGACCTGGTGAGCTATTCCTGTAAAGATTACAGCCTCGGAAACCCTCTAAGGTGGTTCTACTCTGTCATATAGGGCCGCTATGGAATCCACTAGACAGCACACAGTAACAATAACCATTCCTACAGAGTATGCATAAGATGAGGACCTAGAACTCAAATCATCCATATATTACTCAGGATTACTAGATCAGATCCATAAAGCTATGAGGACTTGAAGGAGTTGGAGAAACACATTCCCACCCTTGCTGAAATAGTTTTCTTTTTAGACCATACCTTATAAATCCCCAGCCTTCCCTCTTTCTTCTCTCTTACTAGAGTACCAGCAGCAAAGCTGCTCTGACTGCTGGCAGGGCAGCAGAAAATTAACGAAGAACACCTGTGGTGAAGATGAAAAGACAGGGCAGCCATCGACGATCACTGCAGGAAACATTTGTCGAGTGCTTTACTATGTACAGAGCCCTGGTGGCTCCGTGGTTAAGAGCTTGGCTGCTAACCAAAAGGTCAGCAGTTCAAATCTACCAGCCACTCCTTGGAAACCCTATGGGGAAGTTCTATTCTGTCCTGTAGGGTCGCTATGAGTTGGAATTGACTTGATGGCAATGAGTTTGGTTTTTTTGGTTTTTGATGAACAGAATCCTATATCATCCTTGCTATATGGAAGCACTTTCTATGATGTGGTACATAGGTGACCCTCTCAATGAAATCATCCCTCATCTTCCTGTGGAAGACATTAGGAATTGAGTCAGCATGTACTGCAACCTCCTTCTAAAGTCCCTTCCTATACTGCTGGTACGTCGCGCATACATTTCCAAGACTCCTTTGAATCTAAGGTGTCTGAGGTGATTTCTGTTGACCAGTCAGATGCACCTGCATAAGCATTCATTTCAGAACGGAGTCAAGTGGCAACAGATAGGGCTCCATTTCTGCCCGTGTAGATCATGGTGGAGATGGTACTGTTCTAGTACTGACAGCTCTAGTGGCAGACCACAATTCAATGTTACTTCCAGATCACGTAGGGGCAGCAGCTCCCTGGGCAATCAGACTGGGCCCGGCTTTGAGACATCTGTCCCCTTAGCCCTCTCCCAGCGACTATGTAAAGCTTTTAATTCTTTCTAAATCCCTTTCTTCTTAAACTGTTGTTGTTTGCCATCGAGTCGATTCCAACTCGTGGTGACCCCTTGTGTGCAGAGTAGAACCGATCCAAAGGGGTTTCAAGGATGTGACCTGTCTTCTGAGGCACCTCTGGGTGGGTTCAAACCACCAACCTTTCGGCTAGTTGTCGAACGCTTAACCGTTTGTGCCACAAATCAGCCAGAGTATATTTTATTCTCTGCACCTGATCCTTAAGCAACCACTTAAAAGAGGAATTCTTCATACCCTCCTTTCTGTACCCACAGTACTTTGTTCCTGCCCGTAAGTCATGTTGCGTTGGACTTGTTGCGTTGGACTTGTTGCGTTGGACTTGTTGCGTTGGACTTGTTGCATTGGACTTCCATTCTAGTAACTCGCAGGCACACAGGTGTCCCTCTCAAGTTGAAAGCTGCCTGATGGAAGAACCTACGCCACTTTTATCCTTGATTGTCCCCACATTACTTGGCACAGTGCTTGGCATTAAACGTTGGCTGAATCTAACTGGGGCAGCCTTGAGTTCTAGTTCTCACAGTAACACTGTGGCAGGCAGAAAGAATGATTTTGAACTATCACTAGGTTTCATTGTTCCACATTCTGTCTCTTGTTAAATTATGCCTACATTGCTAGTTTTAAAAGTGGTAGATTAGGTTACTCTTCAGAAATATTTATTCTCACCTCCTCACTTTTACGGGGGTAACACGTTTTTCTGCTCCACTGATACGGGCTTTGGCCATATTGCTTGATTTGGCTTTACACTAGGGCAGAGTATAGTCTCCATGCCTTTTTGATGTTGGGCTTAGTAATGTTAGATGCTTCAGCCAATCAGATGTTATCAGACATAACATGGCAGCTACTCCTGAAAGGCTCTTGTACAGCTGGGCTTGTGTTCTTGTGCCTCGGCCACTGCCGTAAGAAGAACATGACCTGGACAGACCACTGGTTCAAGGAAGAAGACGAGAGTATCATGGAGCAGACACACCCCCAGCTGAGTTCAGCCTAAATTAGGGAAATACTACCCACCCCCATCTGCCAATGCATGAGCAATGAATACTTACTGTTTTATACTACTGAGGTTTTGTGATTCTTTGCTTCACAGTATTCTTGTAGCAACAACTAACTGATATGTCATGTTCCTGGAAAGGCCAGAATGGAAATTTTCCCTTTCAAAGAAGATAGGATGTTAGAGAGACAGGTACACCTTTGTATGAAATTTAATACTTCCCCCAGCACACCTCCTTCTGCCACCCACACACACCTTCCTCCCTGAGGTGCATCTCCTCCTTTCCATGACACTGTACATTGCTAGGAGCCCTGGTGGTACAGTGGTTAATGCATTCAGCTGCTATACAAAGGATCAGCAGTTCGAATCCACCAGCTGCTCCTTGGAAACCCTATGGAGAAGTTCTACTCTGTCTCTATAGTCACTATGAGTCAGAATCGACTCCATGGCAACTGGTTTTTGGTTTTGGTACGTTGCTAGTGCCCCAGCTACCTCTCTGACGTTATGTTAATGCCTCAAACTCCTTGGGGCTTATTAAATAGATGTTCCTCGAGATTTCTGCTTCTCTTCTTTAAGCCTCTTCTCTTCTCCATGTCTCCTTCATTTCTAATGACTTGTATCACTTTGTGGAAAACACCCAGACTCTATGCCCGGCCCTAACTTTTCCTTGAAACGCAGCCACAGAGTTCCAGTGGCCAATCGATGTCTCCAGCTGGCACTCCTCCTGGCGTCTCTCACACAGTAGTCCCAAAACCGTGTCCAGCAATGTCTCCTTCAAACTCACTCTTGTTTTTTCCTGTTTCTTTTACTGACCCACCTTCTAGGTCATTCAGACACAAAACTTCAGCACTAAGTAGTCATCTTCCTCCCACCAAACCACGTCCCAAACTGAATAATTGCCAAATACCTGGTAGTTGAAATAGATTCGGCAGTGATAGGCGCTCAAAAAGGGTTATGCATGCTAGGGGGGGGCCTGTAAATTGAAGGGATACTATTTGAAGTCGGAAACTGGCGGCATAGTGGTTAAGTGCTATGGCTGTTAACCAAATGGTTGGCAGTTCGAATTCACCAGCCGCTCCTTGGAAACTCTATGGGACAGTTCTACTCTGTCCTACAGGGTCACTATGAGTTGGAATCCACTCAACAGCAGCGGGTTTGGTTTGGTTTTGGGTTTATTTGGAGTCATTTTTGTAAAGTAAAGGGTGACTTTAGTGATTGTTCCCTGGCAAAATGTGTTCTTTAATTTTTGTTCTTTTTTTACAACAGACATTTTTCTTGAATTGGGGGCAGAGTGGCGATGGACAGAGGGTGGAGCTTCACTCATACAAAAGGTTGAGGGAAATCACTGAGGGTTTTGGTGGGAAGCAAAACTGTGGCCACGCTCATTTCAACCAGCAACATCAAAGGCCGCTGTCCTGTGCTGTCCTATTCAAAAATCAATGGCTAATAAAACATTTAACAATATTAACTCACGCCAGCAAAACAGGGAATAAAATTTAACAAGCAGAACACGCCCATAAAAATATTCTGAAACTAGTTTCTTTTTTCCATTCAAAAAGGATGTAACGCTATCAGATTTTTTACACGGGCATTTAAACAAGGACCTCTGAAGACACTTTGGGTGTTAATCTCATATACAGGCAGTCCCCAGATTACGAACGTCTGAGTCCCCTAGCCCCGTGAAGACTATTATATTAAAAACTCGAGGTACATACAATGGTTTGTAATAACCAATGGGCGCTACTTTGCAACCGTGCATCAAAACATTATTATTATTATTATTATTATGGTATTATTACATTAAGGATGTTTTAGTGTATCTGGAAGTGTTCCTTTAATGTTTTGTATGCATAGAAAGGTACACTATATACTATAATTGAGACAAATATTTGACTGACGTTAGATACGAACCATACCTAACTGTTCTGATTTATGTACAAATTCGACTTAAAGACAAACTTAGGAACAGAACTCATTTGTAATCCGGGGACTGTGTGTAATATGCTTTATTTACTCATTTTATATGATTCCAGCTTTCCCTCAAATCTGGCTGAATTTCCATCACACTGTGCATGACTGAGAGATGTGCCATCATGGATAGCAATGAGAATTCTGAGCCAAGCCTCCAGGGAGAAGGCAGCTAGAGACTATCAAGGTTCCTTACCAAGCTGCTGAGTTAAAATTGACTTGAAGAATATTTATTTGGTGAATGCTAGCATGAATAGCAGCTATGTTTACCGAGTGTATGTGGGATCTATTGACAAAAACAAGTGGCTAAGGCTTCTCCCCAGCACTCGCTGTCAGACACACATCTTCACGTTCCATTAGCTACAGAACCAGGGGTTTTATATGCTTATTTTTACCACAGAGGATATTTCAGTTCCTGCACTAGCCAAACGCTTGTGTGCAAATGGACACTGGGTTAGCTTCCTTCCCTGATTCTGTAGCTGACCTTCATTCTTCACCCAAAAAAATCCTTTGAGTCTAGACCAAAATTTACCCAGCTGAAAATATCAATACTTAGCAGACTGTTTGCTATTTCTATAGTGACCAACAAGGGTACTGCAATGAGATTGTAAAGTAGTGTGTGTGTGTGTGTGTGTGTGTGTGAGCACGTGTAAGTGCACGCGTGTTTGGGGAATAGTCAGAAAATTACTTTTTATTGGACGAGCGATAAGTTGAAAAATCGTATTGGAACTCTTATTCCACGCTGTACCCAACAGTAGAGCACCCCCCACCAACTACTTCAGGGGTCAAACCTAGGGTTTATGTATTTTTAGATAATGGTAAAATGGTAAAATACATTCAATATGTTGTATTTCATATTACATATAACATATGCATATGCATACATATTTTAATATATCTGTATGTATGTATACACATATATGTGTGTATGTATGTAATATAGGGGGAGGTAGGGCTGTAGGAGGGCTCAGGTTGTAAGAGAAGGAAGCATCTGGAACTATAGTACAAAACATTAACCTTGAGCACAGAGCTCTTGGGAATCTGAAAGAAGCTCACTGTGACCTGGACAGGTGAGAGGTGTGGGCGCAGAAGGCAGAAAAGCCCATGTTGCAGATGCCTTGACTGCCCTGCTTAGAGGACTGTGTTTTAGGGAAGGCAGTGAAAGGCCTTCAAGCAGCAGAACAAAGCGTTCTGATCGCTGTTTACACATGGCCCTCTAGCAGTGGAGAGAGAGGCTTAGAGGAGAGGCAAGACTAGAAGCAGGGGGATAAGGCAGGAGATAGTTTGAGCAGTCAGCTAGGCATGAAAGGAGCTGAGCAGGACATACATTTCAAACACCTTCCTCTTCTCCCCAGGACTTCAGTATACAGCTCCTTTGGAAGGCTGTACTCCAAGTTTTCATGCAATTTTTCTGAATTGCCACTGGCATGAAAAATTACACAAAGTGTGTATTTCTACAGCTCAGCAAACTAACCTCCAAATTTAGAAATTAGAACTTTAATGAAAAGATTATTTTATAAGCTTATAAACTGTTCTTCATTCAACATACTTTCTACCTTCTGATTTCCTTAAAAACCTCCCTCCCTCCATTTCTCCCTCCATCTACCCCACAATGTGTATATATATGTATATGCAGTTGTTATTAATGAGCCAGCCTCTGACTCGTGACGACCCCAGGTATTACAGAGTAGAACTGCTCTTGCTCCATAGGGTTTTCTTGGCTGTAATCTTTATGGAAGCAGGTTGCCTGTGGAGCTACCAGGTGGATTTGAACTGCCAACCTTTTGGTTAGCAGCCAATGGCAAACCATTTGCACCGCACACACTCCTTCATAAATATGTATACACACACACACACACACACACGTGTAAATATATATGCATAGACACACATATTCAAATTATACATATATATTATATATGTGTGTATATATGTAATCTTTAGTCACCTTTTGACCAGAGTTTTTAAAATTATGTAACAAAGTTAATAAAACTATGAACTAAAGAAAAATGTACCTATCATAAACTATCTCTTTTGAAATAATATACTGTCTTGGTTGTCTAGTGCTGCTATAATGGAAATACCACAAGTGGGTGGCTTTAACAAATGGAAATTAGGAGTTAGGAGGCTAGACGTCCCAGTTCAGGGCACTGGCTCTAGGGGAAGCTCCTTGTCTCTTCAGCTTCCATTCCTTGGCTCTTTGGGGATCTTATGTGGTGTGGCATCTACCTTCCCCCGTCTCTGCTGTTTAATCTGCTCCTTTTATATCTCAAAAGAGATTGACTCAAGACACAGCCTACATTAATACTGCCTCATTAACATAACAAAGAAAATCCATTCCCAAATGGAATTATAACCACAGGTACCAAAAAAACCCAAACCCATTGCCATCGAGTCAATTCCGATTCATAGCGACCCTATAGGACAGAGCAGAACTGCTCCACAGAGTTTCCAGGGAGCGCCTGGTGGATTCAAACTGCTGACCTTTTGGTTAGCAGCCGTAGCACTTAACCACTATGCTACCAGTTTCCAGGGGTTAGGATTTACAACACATATATTTGGGGACACAATTCAATCCATAATATGCAGCATGTGGTTATATTATTAAAATACGGCTTTATAAGTTTACTAGTATAAAGAAAGTACCTTTCCATTATTTTTTCCTTGCCAAAAAAATAAAAATTTCATAAGGCATTCTATTAAAAATAACTTTAAACCTTTGAATGAGGATATCAGGCATTAAAATATTTTATTCCATGTTAATTGTATCATAATACCATAGATAATTTGAATAGAACACGTATTTTACAAACATGCAGTATATGTTTAATATATTAAAGCAGAGTAATTGATGAAGCTATTTTATACTACAAGACCGTTATGAGCAAGGAGACTTGATTGTGCAGTGGTTAAGCAAATGGCGGCTGATGAAAAGGTTGAAGGTTCGGACCCACCAGCTGCTCTACAGGAGGAAGATGTGGCGGTCTGCTTCCATAAAGATTACAGCCTTGGAAACCCTATGGGGCAGTTCTACTCTGTCCTATAGGATCGCTATGAGATGGAATTGACTCGATGGCAATGGGTTATTTTATACTTAAACTTCCTACAAGAAATAAACTGTTTTTAAGAATATTTTCAAAATTTAGCTCTACTAACTAATGACTGAGGAAATAAAGAAAAAGATCCTCCTAATAGAGTTTAAGTAAGAGATTTTGGATCCAAGACATTTTTCTCTGCTCGAACTGTAAGAAGATACATAGGAGAAACTAGACAAGATTTGATAGATTCTGGTGTTTAGAATGTAATGGAAATCATAGCTCAGTTTTGTAATATTTCTGTTAGATTACACTTACAATGTATGCCAAGCCAAGACCCTATAGGACAGAGTAGAACTGCCTCATAGGCTGCTGGATTAGAATATAAGATCCCCAAAGAGTGGCTGGTGGATTCGAACTACCAACCTTTTGGTTTGAAGCCATAGTTCTTAACTGCTGTGCCACCAGGGCTCCTACAATGTATGAGTGTAAGAAAAACAAGACTGCAGGACCACTGCATTATAAACTAAAAATTAAACTTAGCTTTCTTTTGTAAAAACTGGAGAAGAGCGATTCCGTTTTAGTTATATTTTTCTTATCTTTCCTTTTATCATTCATAAAACCTCAGGCCCTAATGATATTTTTTTCTAAATCCTTTGATCAACATCTTGTTAGAGGAATAACTTATTGAAAGGGATGCACCCCCATCACGGAGAAGAGTGGTATCAATACCTATCTTTTGAAGGACAGATTCCAACGAGAAGATTCCAATGACATTTTGGCTCCCTTAGCAGATGGTCTTTATACACTCAGGCATCGGGAACTCACAAAATAGACAAGATTAGGACTCCGTATTAGCCACAATATTCTAGTTCACTTCATTACCACTTGGACATTACCCCCCGCCCTCACCACCACCACCACCACCCGGACTGTAGACTGGAAGACGGTCTCCATTCTGAGTCAGTAGGTGATACTGCAATCTTGCAAATGACTGAAGCATGCTCTGCTTTGGTACTGCCAGCATTTGAATTATTACTACCCCTTCCCCACAAAAAAGAGGGGAGCTATCATTTCTAGGAGATCCTAGATAGGGGGACACTTTGATAAGAAGCAGAAGCCCTGGTGGCATAGTGGTTAAAAGCTACGGCAGGTGCTAACCAAAAGGTCAATAGTTGGAATCCACCAGGCTCTCCTTGGAAATCCTCTGGGGCAGTTCTTCTCTGTCATATAGGGTCGCTATAAGTCGGAATCAACTTGACGGCAATGGGTTTTTGATCAGAAGCACAGCATGACCTAAGGATGTTAAAGGATCTAAAGTTGTTGTCGTTGCTGTTAGTTGCCGTCAAGTGGGGACCCATGTGTGCAGAGTAGAACTGCTCCAGAGGGTTTCAAGGCTGTGACCTTTTGGAAGCAGATCACCAGGCCTGTCTCCCAAGGCACCTCTGGGTGGATATGAACTGCCAATCTTTCGGCACTTAACCATGTGTGCCACCCAGTAAGAAAAGTCTGAACTAAGGCCAAGGGAAATTTAAATACCTGAAGTCAGACCTATAAATTCTGACATCTGATTTTTTTTTTTTTTTTTTGCATTCTTTTTCGGTGAATTGATCATGGTTTGGCTAATAGAACACAGCTAGATAGCAAATTACAACATCACCTTTGCTAGATTTACAGAGAGACAGAGGAGGTGGTCCTTTCCGTGGCAACATGAGAGACCCATTGAAAAGTTCATCTCCTCTATAACGTCTTCCTTATTGAACTGCCCTTGTCCAAAGAATCCCACACACTGATCTCCATTCATGTGCAGTGATGGCTCTCAGCCCTTGCTACACATCTGAATAGCCTGTGACACCAGAGAAAAATCTCAGGGTCCCACTCCAGACCAGTTCAATCACTCTGTTAGGGGTAAGCAACCATATTTTTAAAAACTTCTATGGGTGAATTCATGGGCAAAGAAGGTAAGAAATACTGTGTGTCTAGGAGACTGTTATGGATTGAGTTGTGTTCCCCAAAAATATGTGTTATAAATCCTAACCCCTATACCTGTGGATGCAATCCCATTTGGGAATAGGATTTTCCTTGTTATGCTAATGAGGTCGTATCAGTGTAGGGGGTGCCTTAAACCAATCACTTTTGAGATATAAAAGGAGCAGTTTAGTAACAGAAGCAAAGAAGCAGGAAGGAGGAAAAGCTAGATGCCACATTCTCCAAGGAACACCAGGAAGAATGTTAAAGAATCTGAGACAAGGATTTTCCCCAGAGCAGACAGAAAAAGCCTCCTCCTAGAGCTGGTGCCCTGAATTCAGACTTCTAGCCTCCTAAACTTTGAGAAATAAATTGCTGTTCATTAAAGCCACTCATTTCTGTTAAAGCAGCACTAAGACAGAGACCATTACAAGTATGTAACCCAAAGTCACTTGGAGGAAGTACAACCAGAATGCTCCTTAGAAGCGAGGATGGTGAGACTTTGTCTCATGTGCTTTGGACATGTTATCAGAAGGACCAATCCCTGGAGAAGGACATCATGCTTGGTAAGGTAGTGGGTCAGCGGAAGAGAGGAAGACCCTCAACGAGATGGACTGACACAGTGGCTGCAACAATGGGTTCAAGCATAGCAATGACTGTGAGGATGGCGCAGGACCAGGCAGTGTTTCATTCTGTTGTATACAGAGTCACTATGAGTGGGAACCAACTTGATGGCACCTAACAACAACCACCCAACATTATCCAAAGGGGTAACACATTCGTTCATGCCTTCATGCATTAATTAATCCAACAAACACTTACAGCTCACCCGCCATGTGGTAATCGCTAGCCTAATTTGGGAGCTGTCCTTGTGCTCAAATTCATCAGCCATTTTCTGCTATGGGAAATTTCGCATTGCTTGTTCCTCTCTTATTCTGGCTTGCCACCATCTTTTATGACATTTCTTCACCTCCCTGTGTTCCCCCAAACCTTACTCTCTCCAGTTAGCTACCAGCTTCCGATCTAAAAAATGTTGCTGTGGCCTCGTAATTGCCAAGACATGAGAAACCAAGGTGTCATGGGAGAACACAGAAAGGGTACTCTCACTTTGGGTATCAGGAAATACTTCCTGGGGAAGCCAATGGCTGACAGCTTAATTTTAAGGTGGTGTCAGACATACAAATTCCTTAAGTACTAGGTTGAAAGCTGTAAGTGGTTTACAGAAGACCAGATCACAGCCATATTCCTCCAGAAGAGGAAGCAAGCACATACATACATAGGGCCTTCAGGGAGGAGACTGTGCATGAGGTAAGCATTAAAGAATGAAGAGATGTTACCACATGGAAGCAGGGCACCAGACCCAAACAGGGCAATGTGAGAAGAAGCAAGAAGGTCAGAATACGAACCATCACCCCTCTTATTAAACACTCAGCACCAGGGCTGGCTGCATGGGCGTGCAAACTGCGCACCTGCATAGGGCCCCATGCTTTGCTTAATGTTCTGGAGCCCTGGTGGCACAGTGCTTAAGAGCTCGGCTGCTAAACAGAAGGTCTGCAGTTGGAATCTACCAGCTGCTCCTCGGAAACCCTATGGGGCAGTTCTACTCTGTCCTATAAGGTCACTATGAGTGGGAATCCACTTGATGGTAATGGGTTTGGTTGGTTTTGGTTGCCATCTTGAAATTCTTGATAATTGTGGAACAAGAAGCCCCACAAATTAAGTAGCTGGCCTTACTTAGCACTGGGTTAAGTGGTTTACGTGCACCATCTCATTCAATTTCCATAAATCAGCGTAACACATCCTCATTACTCCAACTTTAGGGATAATAAAACCGAGACATAGGGTGGTAATGTTCATTGCCAAAGGGCACATTATAAGAAGTGGTGAAGCAAGGATTTGAACCTAGGTTTCCGATTGTCAAGCCAGTGTGCTTAACGATGGCAGTCTGCTGGCTTTCCAAGTAAGGACAGGAGCAGGTGGATGAGTTGTCTGAAGTGCAGGGGAATGAAGAGGATTAGCAGGCAACAAGGTGAGATCACTGTGGTCCCTGAATGATATGGACTCTTTCCCATGGGACAAGGGGAAACACAAAGGAGTTGCGTGATCAAGGTTGTATTTCAGAGAGTTTAACAGTGGATAAAGTTCTTTGGAGAGGGACACGCCAAAAGGCGGGAGGATGACATTTGGGGCTCATACAGTCCTTTGAACCCAAGGTACTGAGATTGATAATAATGAAAGTTCATGTTTACTGAGCACTTACTTTGTGCCATGTACTACTGTACCAAACACTTTACGTAGGTTGTGCCATTACTTCCTCATCAAAACCCTATAAGGGAGGTACTTTTTAATTACCCATATGTTATTGATGAAAAAATGGAGGAAAAGGGAGTTTAAATAACTTATCAATAGTCACACAGTCAATGAGCAGCAGAGGTGTTATTTAACGCCACAAACAGTGATTTAAACTCCAATAGAAATCTTAAATCTTAGCAAAATGACATTTAAAAAAAGTTCTGAAATATATATGAAAACATTTATAATGATAAAGAATGTTCTTTTACAAAAAGAACAAGGAGGGTAGAGTTTTAGCAGATTTTAGAACCTATTATGAAGCAATACCATTTCAAACCTTTCATTGCTGGCACAAAAATGGAAACACAAATCAATAGAACAGATTGGAAAATCCCAAAATAGTAAGTGTTTTTAAGAATGTAGCACTTGATAACACAAGCTTCCCATAATGTAAATGTTAAGAAGAGCCATTTAATAAATCAAATTGGAATAAATGGATAATAATTTGAGGGAAAAATTAGGTTAGATTCATATTTTACACTGTAAACCAAAATAACTTCCATATGGATTAAGCAGTTAAATAATAAAAAAAAAAAATGGAATGACAGAAAAAGCAGCAGGAGATGAACTAGAATATTTATCAGATTTGTGAAAGAACAGTAACTTTCTCAGCTTTGAAGCAGTGGAATAAATCATGAAGGAAAAGACTGACAGATTTGAATACATAAAAAATTCAAAACTTTTGTACAATGAAGAAAATAGCAGGACTCAAATACAAAGGACAGCATACTGAGGGCAATGTTTGCATTCCATGTGACAGAGAACTAAAGACCTAAACTATATATATCCTCATTCAAACGTATAAGGAAAACATCCAGGCCTCAAAATATAAATACATATAAAATATGAAATAAATAAATAGAGAAGCACAATCAGTAAGTTAAAAAAAAAAAAAAAAAGAAAGAAAGAAGCCATTCGACCCACCAAAATTAATACAACGTAAAGTAAAGCAAACTTGAGATAGGATTTTTCATCTTTCTGGGTGGCACAAACAGTCTGCGATCCACTACTAATTGAAAGTTGGTGATTCATATCCACCCAGTGGTGCCATGGAAGAAAGGCCTGGTGATCTGCTTCCATAAAGATTACAACCAAGAAAATCCTACGGACTTCAGTTCTACTCTGTAATACAGTTCTACTCTGTAATACATGGGGTCACATGAGTTGGGATTGACTTGATGGCAATGGGTTTGGTTTTTGGTTTGGAAAAAAAAACTGCTAACACCTAATGTTGCTACCAAAACTCAAAACCAAACCCACTGCTGCCAAGTCAACTGTAACTCATAGCGACCCTACAGGACAGAGTAGAACTGCCCCATAGGGTTTCCAAGGAGCAGCTGGTGGATTCGAACTGCCAAACTTTTAGTTAGCAGCCGAGCTCGTAACCACTGAGCCACCAGGGTTCCACAGTTAGTGTTAAATTAAAACCTGTGTACCCATTCCTTCCTGGTGGACTGTAAACATATAACCAAAAAACAAACAAACTCGTTTCCATCAAGTCAATTCCGATCTATGGCAACCCCAGGTGTACAGAACAGAACTGTGCTCCATAGAGTTTTCAAGGCTGTGTGACCTTTTGGAAGCAGATCACCAGGCCTTTCTTCTGAGGTACCTCTGGCTGGGCTCAAACCACTAACCTTTCCATGAGTCGTTGAGCGCTTAACTGTTTCCACCACCCAGGGCCTCCTGCAAATGAATACAACCTTCTTAAAAGTCAGTATCATAATAGATAGCCGGAATAAGGCTCAAAATCACACTGATTTTCATCGTCAGCAATTGCCTGCCTAGCATTTTCACCTTCTGGAGATAATAAGAGCAAATGGACATGAGCACGGAGATGTCCATCTGTTATTTCTTACGGTGGCGACATACTGGAAGCAACCTGAACACCCCAAATTATGGGAACAGTTTTAGAAGCTATGAAACTGCAGTGCTCTGCCTATGTAGGGCAAGACATTTTAATCTTTCCTTTCACGGAGTTCTGTCCAAAGGAATGAAGAAAGGGACAGAAGTCCCTTCAGGGGGAAGCAACAATAGTAAGACAAATCCATGTGGTTCATTAAGGTTGTCAAAGCCTGCGATGTTTACCAATTGAGAAGAACAGCATACAGCAAAAAAAAAAAAAAAGAATGAACTTTGAGAAGAGGGAGCGAGAGAGAAGAAAAGAAAGGAGAGGGGAGGAGAGGGCAGCAGAGGGAGCAGGATAGGAAGGCAGCAGGTGGAATGAAGCTCCAGGCAGGAGAGAGACTCCAGATTAAAGTCGAACATGGAAGAGCACCATGGAGATGAGGGACATGACTTCCGGGGGCAGAGAGGAAGAAAGAGACGTAGAAACAGGTCTGGAGTGAAGAGGACGAAAGAGCTGATCCTCTGAATTCCTTACTCAGTGAACTTTCCTTGGCTTGGCAGAATCAGGTATCCCCCTGCTGCTGTAACTCTGTCACATGTTAACAGCAGATGTTGAATCAGCATTTAGCGTCACTTTGCAGCTATAAAAGAAACACTGAGCACAAGCGCCACCAGGGGGCAGGTTTGGTACTGGCAAAAGGACTTCAAAGACATCCTGAAAAGAAAGTCTTTTCTCTTTCCGCGCAGGATCCATGCTTTGTTTTGCAACAATAAATACTGAGCTGGATCCAGGCAATTTCCCTCACAGTTGTGTTGTGGGTATGAATTTTGCTCCATAAAGTCAGGTGTGCAAGAAATGTCACAGGACTTTATTTCCTATAATCAAAGCCCACCTCAACCCACCGTACTACACACAGGGCCAGGTTGAAAGTCAATCTCAGTTATCATTATGGCTCCCAAAGTCCCAAAAGGTCCTACAGAGGTCCTGTGATCACAGCTGCACTAATGTTTAGGTTGTCGGTCCATCTTTGTTACCAGGGAAATGCTTATGATCTGAACCAACGCGATCCCTTGTTATGCTGTGACTGTGTTGTATCCTTGCCTTTAGGATATGGGCAGAAGTTTCAATGTCTGGAATCCAGGCACACGCGCACACACACACACACACACACACACACACACACCCCCAGACACCTCTGCAGGTTTTTCACAGAAAGAAAGCGGAGGGGCATTCCTACCTGTGGAATTCTTGCCTCCTGCGTCCCTCTTTAGACTTGAGGGGAATTTCTGCCATCTCCCCTGTGCCTGCCTGTCTGCCTCAAAACCCCTGCTCTTGCTCTATTATCTCCTCATTGGCCGGCTTAGGCTCTTGGGAAATCTAGGAAGACAGATGTCTTTAGGCCAAACAAGCCTCATGCTTCCAAAGCATCTCAAAGACCTTGTTTAGTTCTTGCAGATGGGAAAAGGCAAAAACACGAGAACAAAACACACATTTATATCTTAATTGTGCTAATGCACTTGACAAAAGGTTCCTTAAACACCCTGTTTACAGGTCCAGTGGAGTCCCTGGGTGGTGCAAAAAAGTTAACACACTCAGCTGCTAACAGAAAGGTTGGTGGTTTGAGTCCACCCAGAGATGCCTTGGAAGAAAGGCCCGGTGATCTGCTTCTGAAAAACCGGCCATTAAAAATCCTATGGAGCATAGCTCTCCTCTGACACACATGGGTCGCCACGAGTCAGAGTCCATGCAATGGCAACTGGTCTGATTACAGGTTCAACAGCAATTGGGAGCTTCTCACAGAGACAAGGTTTCCTTTTCTGGTAGGTGACAGAGGACATGGGCCGACTACCAGAAGAGGGGCTATGGAGGAACAAGGGAAGGAAGGTGCACACCCCCATTTCAGAGAGCCTCCTGCGCCATTTTCACAGAGACAGGAAATCAACAACTAATGCATTTAGGTAAGAGTTGCAAACTGAAAGCTTGAAGGCCAGATCCCACTGACAAAATTTGTTACAAACTTTCAACTCATTTGCCAACATTTAAAACAAAGGATAGTTTACATAAATTTCTGTATATCCAGCTTCTCTTAAAAAAGTAAGAAGACTTCACAGCTGAGACCTGTATTTCCACGTGGTGGTAATCATTAGGAATCGAACAGAGGCTGATCCCTTTAGCTGATGCCTGGGCTTTCCAGCTTACCGTAATCCCCACCACTCCCTATTGTCTTACGCCCAGTGTACTTCCTTCACTTATGTTCTTTGTCCTGTACCTGTTGCTATTTGAGTTTGCAACTGTGGACTGAGCAAATTAAATAAAAACATACTCAGGGGAGACAGTAGTGAATGTTTCATAAGCATTCATTACGATTCTGTCTTTCCGCAGTTCACATCCTGCTATTTGGAAGTTCAGAATTATTCCAGTTGTGCCTTAAGATCTAACAAAAGTCAGAAGAAACTGGCAGATTCAAGAAATAAACTCAGTTTGTATAAGAATGTCATAGACAAGGCCAGTGGAGCTTCCAGCAAAGAGCAGAGCACACTCATGCCCGCGTGTGTGTGCTTGACACAGACCAAAGGTACAAAGACAGGTTTGGGAGATGCTGCGTTTGCTGTGTTTCCTGATCTCATTTTCCATCATTGCTACTGAGGGTGCCCAACGGGTCAGCCAGTCACAAGTGAACAAGTGTTGGCTGGTGTTGGTGAGCTGCTGGAGGTCACGCACATGGTAACCCACCAGCCTTGTACCGACCCTCGGCCTGTGAGCTCAGCCTCAGCCCACAGAGATGGCCAGCTTCATTTTGCTCAGTTTTAATTTTCATTACACAAGTAGACTCAGAACTCTGCCCAACCAAGCAGGAAAGTGCGGTAGAAATAGGAGAGGAGAGGCTTACACTTAGGGGAGAAAAATGAAGGAAAGAAAAACTAATTTTGTAACAAGGAGATATGTATTAGCCTGAACTTCCTGGGATGTTCAAGACACTATCTGGAAAAATTCTTCTCTCCGTGTTTGAAAATAATGTTTAAAGAACAAAAAGCAAAATAAGTAAATAAGTAAATAAACACAGTCCATGGGTGGTATGAATGGTTAAGCGCTCGAATACTAACCAAGAGGTGGGCAGTTCAAGTCTACCCAGGGGCACCTCAGAAGAAAGTCCTGGTGATCTACTTCCAAAAAAATCAGTCATTGAAAATCCTATGGAGCACAGTTATGCTCTGACACACATGGGGTCACCATGAGTCAGAACCAACCCGAACAAAATGAGTTTTAAGGAAATAAATGAATAACAACAACAATTAATTTTTTTTCTGTTTATGTGTCAAAAGGTGTGGTTAAATACAAAGAAAAACTCATTTTCGACTTCTCTATTGTACATCTATATCCAAGAAGAATTTTGTTGGAACATGTTGTTTGTGGAAATTTTATAAATCTAATGGGGTATAGAGGTTTCTGAAAGACAATGACTAAGCAATCAGGGAAGAGGTGAACATCAAAGCTGCGAAGCGTTCTGAGTATCCCTTGTCCATCAGCTAAAGCTTCTTCAGCTGATTTCTGCAGATGGCTGTACTTATGTCTGAAATACATAATGGTTTCTTGATCCTTAACTGCTGAAGAGCAAAACTGATTACAACCAGTAAAATGTTTGACAAAGTGTACATAATGATATCTCTGCCTGAAAGAATACTTACAAGAATTTTATTTCAGGTCTTAATAGTTTGGGAAAAGTGCATACCAAAAAAAACCTATTGTCGTCAACTTGATTCTGACTCAGAGTGACCCTATAGAACAGAGTAGAACTGTCCCATAGGGTTCCAAGGAGCGGCTGGTGGATTGGGACTGCTGACCTTTTGGTTAGCAGCCGAGCTCTTAACCACTGTGCCACTGGGGCTCCAGAAGTGCATACCGTATGTATGAAACAGAGGAAATTCATTAGTTAAGTGTTTCCAAAATCTACATCCCAGCCACCATCAGAACAAGGGAAGCCTCTCAAGTCACATTCAGAAATAGTTTATTTAAAAGGCATTTCTATACTAGACTCTCTTTAAATATAAATTTTAAAGAAAGGGCAGTTTTAAAATAAGTAATGTAAGTGCTAGGAAACATGATTTTTAAAGGATGCACTTAAATTCTATACCCCAAGGTTAAAAAAGAACATTATCTTTCAAAATATGAAAACACACTACTGTACCTTTAAAGAAACAAGTGTTTTTAGTTCACGATCTTAACATGAGTGACAGGATGTACTAACGTTGCACACACACACACACACACACACAAAGCCAGAAGATATCACACACATCAAAACCTCTTCAAGAGTGTCTAGGTATTTTTGTCAAATTTAAATATTCAGAAAATTCAGAGCATTCAAAAAATAAATGAGTGTGGCAAGGAACAGTGAAAAAACAAGCCCCAAACCAGTTGCCATCTCAATCACTCTGACTCATGGTGACCCCATGTGTATCCGAGTAGAACTGTGCTCCATAGGGTTTTCAAAGGGGTGATCTGGGGGTAGTAGATTGTCAGGTCTTGCTTCCGAGGCACCTCTTGGTGGTTTTGAACCGCCAACCTTTCAGGGAATTGCCAAGTGCTTAATTATTTGCATCACTCAGGGACTCAGGGGCCGTGAACCCCTGCCTACCACCCTAGGAAGTGGCCTGTATGGATGTCTTTGCCCTGAGGCTTCCACTGAAGCCCATCACCCTACCTAGGTTATGAAGCCGCAACTTCAAGGGCTGTTAATTAGAAAACTGTCAGGAAGAATACTAAATCCTCTCTAAAGATATCTGGAATATCATTTCCAGTTACATCACCAAATAAGCAATAAAAAGACAAACCCATCAAGCAGATCCTAAAAGATTTACTCCTCCTCTACTGTTGATGAGAAAGGAGCCCGATGTTTTAAGTGAATAACGTCAGTCACAAATCTGCAGGTCAGCAAATAAAAACAGGTGAAACGACCATGCACGAGCCCAAGAAGACAGCTTGTTAATTACGTCTAAGAATGTAAATTTTGGTGGCATAATGCAAAATTATTTATGAAATGTCGTGCAAAAGGGGAAATCTTCCGCCTCACCATGAACCACCCGAGGCAATGCCTCAGAACTTAAAACCAGTACAGATACTGGGAACATTTCAGTAAGGAGAGAGGAAGAGAGGAGGGACAGGATGACAAATTCTACATCACATCTGGGTACAAGTCAGGAGAGAAAAGTTTGCAAACAACTTGTTTGAATATTGTATAATCATGGCCTCCAAACAAGACAATCCCTGTGGGACAAGAAGCAAATATTAGAACATCTCTTGATAATTAGAAGTTTAAAATTAATCCTTAGAAAAACCTATTTTGTATGTTTTTCAAATGCACAGACTATATTTGTAAAGAAATGCATGTAGATAATTTAAACACAGTAAACATATATTTGGGGTTGAATGCTGAATTTGTTTTAACTGTTAGGAGTACGTGGTCAAAACCTGTATAGCTTTTGTCTAGATAACCATTTGAGGAAGCTATGGCTTCATCAGGTCAACTGTTGTATATTTTGTTTTATTATTACTATTATTATTTCCAATATACATTAACAGTAGGAAGCTTAGAGATTACAAGGAAACACAATAGAAAGGAAAAATCACCTATAATTCTATCTCTAAACATATTTTGGTGCTCCTTGTTTGCCCCTTATCCAAGCATATACACATTATTTTATATGTGTATAAATACCTGCATACCTATAAACATAATTTTTCAAAATTAGTATCATGCTACCATGGCTCTTTTATAACCTATTTTTTCAATTAAAAAAAAAAAAAAAAAACCCAAACCCGTTGCAGTCGAGTTGATTTTGACTCAAAGCAACCCTATGGGACAGAGCAGAATTGCCCTGCAGGGTTTCCAAGGAGCAGCTGGTGGATTTGAACTGCTGATCTTTTGGTTAGCGGTCATAGCTCTTAACCACTGCGCCACCAGGGCTCCAGTTAATAATATATTACAAGTATATTATCTTGCAACATAATCTTAATCGTCTGCACACTATAAATTGGCATATAAATTATAAACTAAAATTTAACCAATTCCCAATAGCTGAATACTTGGGTTCTTCTAATTTTTTTGCCATTTAAAAAAACATGGTTATGAACTTCCAGATAGCTTTTACTCCCCACAGTTCCATAACAATTTCAAAAGGATAGATTTCTAGAAGTGGAATCCCTAGAAGAAAATATATGGAAAACTAAGACTTTTGATATGTTTTGACAAGTTGCTGTTCAGAAAATCTGAACGATTTATTTATGCCCATAAGAAGCTTAGGTGAGTCACCCAACATTCTCACCAACACTAGGGATTAGCATTAAAAACTATAGTACTTTGCCAGTTTGATTAATGAAAGGTGTCCATTACTAGTTCCTGAAGTATTTCCTAATGAGCAGGAGCATCAGTGCACCCACTCTGGTCTAGTCCGGCTCATTCAGGGGTCTCAATACTGGAAGTAACAATAGGTTGAGTCAGAGAAGCACCGTAAGGTCAGACATGGAGATTTTGCATGCCAAGCAGACGAGACAAAATTTTATCCTGTGGCTCAATGGTTTTCAACAGGGATAGTTCTACCCACCTAGAGAGCATTTTGGAAATTTGGGGAGATGTTTTTGGTACAAGATGATGGCTTGTTAATTACTTTTAAGAATGTAAAAGTTAGAATTGTAGGGGGTATGATGTTTGGGGGACACCAATGGTGTTTAGTGGGTAGGGACTAGAGGTGCTAGCTGCCCAGCAATGAGCTGAGCAGTCATGAGCAATGAAGCACTGGCCCTCATTCTGCCCAAGTTTCAAATGACCTACTGAAAATGCAGGAGGTAAAAAGCCTGAATATAATTATTCAAGCCCAGAACGTAACTCTGTTGTACGAATCAGGGCAAGATATTCTGTGCCCAGTTTTAATGAACACTAAGGTTTTCACCACCATGTAAATTGAGGGAAGAATGTTTTCTTCAGAAATTTACCAAGACTTGTGCACTATTTAAAAAAAAAAAAAAAAGTCACTAATACTACATTGTTCCTGTTATCTGCATCAGCAGCATCACCTACTTACAACAGCCTGTTTATAAAGGCTTCCATTCCCTGGGATCCCAAGAGTACATGCTATAATCTTGTCATTCATGCCTTTTAATACTGTCATGCCCAAGCATTTATAAACTAAAAGTCTCTGTCTCTAAATATATGTTTTTAATTACTGACTTGTTTCACCTTCGTATCATATGCAAGGTCTTATACTGCCTTCTACAAACGTATGGTGTAGCTAAGTCATTATTTCTATCAGCTTCGTTTTAGGAGAGTTAAGGGAACATTAACGATATTTGTTATAACCAGTGGTCATTGGGTCTCATAGGGTTGGAAAGCACTGCTGTGGGGAACAGGAAGCAGTCCAAAGTCTTCCAGCAGGAAAGTGACATAATGAAGCAGCGTTGCAAGGATGGATGTGCAGAAGGAAAAGAAAACAAAGTGGCAAAGCAGATAGCAGGAGGCAAAGAGAC
Source organism: Dugong dugon (assembly GCA_030035585.1). Taxonomy (NCBI): domain Eukaryota; kingdom Metazoa; phylum Chordata; class Mammalia; order Sirenia; family Dugongidae; genus Dugong; species Dugong dugon. Next base: position 8,735,025 of record CM057480.1, on the reverse strand, counting down.
CAGAGAAGAGGCAACTGCAATCTGGACCGGGAAGTAACAAAGACCTAGAAAACGGTAATGCCTGACAGAACCAGAAGAAAGAGCATTGTATAGAGCACATCTTGAAAAAGAGAAGTTGTTGGAATTCAGTGATGGGTACAGTGTCACAGAGTGACTGTCATGGTGTTTTCAGACTGCAGAGTGACTGTGTTCTCAAAAACAGTCTCATATATGGGTACCTGTACCCCCCAACACACACACTCTGCAGACTCATCACCAAAAAAGTTCCTCTCTCCAATCCCCGCCCCCAGCTGCCAGAGAAAACACTTATCACACCGCTGACTCTGAAATCTGACAGCTCAGCCTGATACTAGTCTGAATCAGAGGGGCAAACTCTCATCTGATTTATTTGTTTGTGATTCACCATCCAAGATAACCCCCAAAATAAATTCCAAATGTGCTTTAAGTACACTCCAGGTTATAAATCATCTACTTGCATTCTCATACTTCAGTAAGCATAAAACCACATAGATCAACTGCAGACAGATATGCCTCCCTCTCCCCCTGCCAAACAGATGCACACATACCCATGGAAAGAGGAACGGAGTGAATAAAGAAGAATCTAAGGTCCAACAATAATGTGCCTGTATGATCCCTGCCTACTAATCAGAAACAGCCACAATTAGAATAATGTGATATGAGACCAAGAACAGAGGAACGCTTTCTAAGTGTCAGAAAATCATTTCTAAAATGAAGGCATGGAGAGTCATCATATTAACTGCAATAGAGTCAATCTGGTAAAACACCAGGGACAGGCGAGAATGTCCCAATTCATTTTCAGCTTCCAGTTAAGATGAAAAGTGTTATTATATCTGGAATTATCTTGGTTTGGCTTATGTAAACAGAAAACAAAACACCAAACCCAAACCCCCATCGAGTCAATTCCCACCATGCTCAATTTCTAATTTGCTGAGAATAGATAAACATTTCTGTAAATAAAGAAAAGTGGGTCAAAAGTATCCACAAACATAATAGGACCCTCTAGTTATGCTGTTTCCTGTCTGTGCAACATTACTAAGTCAGTGAAACCCAAATGTCACATTTTTGGTTGCTCTTCTTAACAGTGGAGCTCAGTGGTTAAGCGTTCTACTGCTAAAGAAAGGGTCGGCAGTTTGAATCTGTCAGCCACTTGCTCCTTGGAAACCAGCTGGGGCAGTTCTACTATGTCCTATAGGGTCACTATCAGTCGGAATCAACTCGATGGCAACGGGTTTGGTTTTTTTGGTTTTTCTTAACAACAGAAAAGTGATTTTTAGCTTAGTGAGAAAATTGGCAACGATAGCTTTCATAACTCCAAGCAGTTCCCCCCGACCCCACCAAAAAAAGTCCGTAGTATTTAAAGTGAAAAACGTGCCTAGAGACCTCACCATTAAATTCTGTGGTTGTCCAGTTCCTCTTTCTTTTTACAGGTTACTTACCATTTGAAATGTATTCTTAAACACTTTCCTACCTACACTATGTGACATAACACAAGATAAATCCCACGGAAGATGTTAGCTTCCTGAAATGGGTAATGAAGGGCTCGTCTAGGTAAGGGCACAGATAATACCACCTGTCTCTCCCCAGTTTTGCTACCTGTTCTCAGGTTTGCTAAAAGGTAGAATATTTATTTATATATTGATCATTTTTAATGTTATAATGTAGAAAGTTTAAGGAGCCATGAATAAACAAAAAATGATCTAAAGTAAAAAGGAGAGCCTTCCTGGTGAAGCCACTGTCTGCCTTTCTCCTCCCAATTAGGCTGTGGCACGAATTTCCAGATCTTTGCCATGGAAAGGAGCCCTAGTGTGCAGTGGTTAAGAGCTATCTATGGCTGCTAACCAAAAGGTCGACAGTTAGAATCCACCAGCCGCCCCTTGGAAACCCTATGGGGCAGTTCTACTCAGTCCTACAGGGTCACTAGGAGTCAGAGTTGACTTGACGGCATTGGTAGACAAGGGCCCCCACAACCCGCCTCTACCTGCTGCTGTCACCTCATGTCCCACCACTACCTTTTATACTCCTGTCTTCTTCGAATGACACTATCCTCTCTTGAGCCTCTTGGCCTGCATGCTATGATTCTTCCCAGAATCCACTTCTTTATCATTTTCACCTGACTGGCATCTACTTTATGTTCAAGATTCAGCTCCAGTGTTCCTCTTTCCTTTCACACATTGGGTAGATATCCTTTCTCTCCGCTTGCACTGCAAACAGCATCTAACTCCATCTAGGCGCTTACCGGGGTAGTGGTAGAATTCTTGCCTTCCATGGGGGAGACCCAGATTCGATCCCTGGCCAATGCACCTCATGCGTAGCCACCAACTATCTGTCATTGGAGGCATGCATGTTGCTTTGATGCTGAACAGGTTTCAGTGGAGCTTCCAGACTAAGAAGGACTAGGAGGAAAGGCCTGAAGATCTACTTCCAAAAATCAGCCAGTGAATACCCTATGGATCACAACAGTCTGATCTGCAACCGATCATGGGGATGGTACAAGACTGGGCATTGTGCATGAGATCACCATGAGTCAAGGGCCAACTGGACGGCAGCTAACAACAAGGCACTTACTAGCTACCTTGTGGTTGTCTCTTCAATCATTTGTCTCCCCTACCACACTCTGAGGGCCCTGGTGGCACAGTGGCTAAGAGCTCAGGCTGCTAACCGAAAGGTCAGCAGTCCAAATCCACCAGCTGCTCCTTGGAAACCCTATGGGGCAGTTCAACTCTGTCCTCTAGGGTGGCTATGAGTTGGAATCGACTCGACGGCAACTGGTAGAGTGGTACCACACAGTGAGCATCTGGAGGGCAAGGACCAAATCCTTTGATGTCTGTATCTTCAAGTCACGGTGTAGTGAACACTTGGTCAATGTTTGTTACTTGCCTGAGTGGGAAGCTTTTCCTTTTCTTCCAAAGGGCAGGAAAAAAGGCTATACAGCCTATAAACGCTGTTAAAACTATCACTGATTTCTGCATGGAGGACAGGGAGAAGTTTCCTAGTCAGACTTTTTACTAGTCAGGGTAGGCAGCCGTATTTACCTTGAGAGGAAAGATACGAGCGATAGCGGGTTGCCTAACTTTGAGGGTACCAACCCGCTGCGACCTGTCAGTCTACACGTCATGGCCACAGACCCATCAGGTGCAACATACGTTACTGAGATTAAGCACTGTTAACTCACAAGACTTCATATTTCTTGGAAATCTGGATCAGAGGAAGGATTTTAACTGGCAAGGCCGTAAGAGGAGAAGTTCAGATGAGAAACAAGAAGTCCCTAGAGCCTAGGGCTTCTCCTCACTGTGGACTGTCAACAGGGGCAGATCATCCAACAAGCAAGGTAAGCACCACATTTAAAGCCCATTGTGAAATTGTTCACTATAGATTAGTAAGTAAGCACAAGTAAGCCCGTGCCCACCTTGCTTACTGGGTCAACTGCCCCTGTCAGGGATTGTAAATTTAAAAAGAGGCTTTGATTCTGTAGGAAAGGTGCTGTGGGGTTGGAAGACAGACAGATAGATGCCAGCCATACCTAGAGGCAGAATCTCTGATGTGGTGACAAAATGGGAAATTGTTCACTACAGATGATCTGGTAAGCAAGGTAAGCACCATGCTTACCTTCCCTATTGGCTAATGTGCTCCTGATTGTTAGTCCTCACTAGCTGTATGAGGAGACACTTTGAAGCACATAGTGCTCAACCCATCAGTTGAAACGCACTGCTGGCATCTCTTTTATCTCTTATCATGCCCCTTGGACATAAGCTTCAGGGCTTTGTTAAGGGGCAGGACACAAGGTCTCATACCCACAACGGGCATCACAGTTAGACTTTTAAAAAATTCTCTCAGGTGAGGCTGTGCGCACAGTCACAGAGACACACAGGCAGAGTTGAAAGAAGTAGGCAGCTATCACACAACTTTAGTCCTGCATCCCATTAGCAGACCACACTTCCTCAAGTGCGCCGTGCATGAGAACTTCTAATAAATTCTACTGTATCTTGCAAACGGCACAATTATTTTGAATCTCTGTGTGTGTGTTCAGAGCGTTAATTTGTTCAATGTAAACAACGTTTCCAACTGTTCGGCATTTCATTATTTTTTAATATTCCAGAATCCACCTCTCTAGACCTTCAAGAGGTTGTAGCAAGGCCCAAATAGCAGAATTATTTATAGAGTCAAAATACAACGGACATTTAATGCATGGCATCAAAAAGAAAAGCACAGTGTACTTATTACTTACCAAATTAAGTTTTGCCCAGAATTCAGGTCCTTCTTGCATCTCTCTGAGGCTCGGTGGAATGTACCAAAAGCAAATGTTGACATATTCAGGCTGAGGATTAAGACAAATTTGAAAGTTATTTTGTTAATCTAAGACCTAGCTTAGAATGTAATTAAGCATATACTTCTTAAACTTCTGGCTGGCTTCTTTAAGAGTTATCATCTGTGTTACTTTGATGACAAATCAGAATCTGATAGAATAGACACTTCTTGTTTGAGACCACCTGACATCCATATGTCTCACTTCTGAGAACAGCTTAGTGGGGAATTCTCTTCTTCATTGCATGCATCTAGAAGGTGCTCTTCCTTCGAGGCAAGGGATGGGCATGAGATCAGGAGAAAAACATAATAAAATTGGGAGCTGACTCAGCCCAGCTCTGACGATCAATTAGTGCCTGATACACACATGTCCAGGGAGGCCATGGTTTCTCCCTCTTCAAGCCTGAGACTCGAGTGATTCCTTACACCACCATATGCTTCTAATAGTTCCTCCTCTGCTTAAGGTAGGCAAATTTGGCTGCACCTGACAAATGCAAAATCCCAGAGTACCTGTGAGCTGACGGTAGAATGACACAACCAGCAGCCCTCTTGTGATTCTTGTCAACATTGCTTTGCAAAAAAAAAAAAAAAAAAAAAAAAGGAGCATCATCTTGATTCCCAGCTCTTAAACATCACTAAAGATACTAATCAGCTGGGGGGGTTGTTCAAAATGTGGATTCTCAGCCCTTATTCTCAGAATTCCCAGAGTCTGATTAAAAGTCTATCACAGGTAGGACCAAAAAAATTGGTATGTTAAGAAGCATCTGAGGTTGATTCTGAAGTGCGTAGTGTGTGGCCTATGTTTGAGAAACTCTGATCTAAAGTAAGTGACCACGGCACAGGCATTTTCCTCAATGCTCTGTCATTTTTCTATCAGACATGATTTGGCTAAGCATGGGATAACATTCTGGAACAGATATCAGCCCAGCCATTGTCACAAAGACAAGAAGACCTTCTCCAGCATGACCTCCCTCCTCACTGGACAAAATCTTAGGGAGCCCCACAACGAAGGCAATCGTAAGACGTGCACTCGGCAACCAGGTGATTTGGGACATTATGTCCACAAAGTAAACTCCAAGAACTGCAATCAGGACAGAACATGGGTCACACCCACCCACTCAGCACCCACCTCACTTGATGCTAAGCACGGAGAGTATTTGAAGGGACTTTCATTTTTCTACCACAATTTGTAGGTAATAACCAATGTTATAATAGTTCTCAATAACCACCACAATTATGCTTTGGTGTCAGAATAAACTTTCAAAGTACTTCAGAAAGACAAAACAGCTGTCATCTCATATCTTAAAAGGAAGACTGGTACTATATAGAGTTCTGGTTGTAGTGGATTTTAAATCACAAGTGAATGTCCAGAAACATTCCTAGCTCAACAAGGTAAGTTCTTGATCTGATAATCCTTTCACCTTTGAAATTCATAACATGTTTATTGGATCCAACCAAAAACAGCTACACATCTTCAAAATATCAAATAGTTCAAAATGGAGTACAATGTAATTCAACTCAATTCTACAAATACGCACCATGAAAACACAATACTCTTACAACTCTACACATCTTTTCAAATAAAGTAACCATGATTGATTAGAAAGTAGAAGAAAAATATACTAATCACCTGCCCCCAGATGCCAGGCATGGGTGTCTTTATACCAAAGATTTTTTTTTCCCCAGATACCATTTATGCCATTTTCGATTGACTATCTCTCAGCAACAAACCCACCCTTCTTGACACCCTGCAATAATAGAGCTAGACTCTAAAGATGTCTACCTTGCCATCTGGTCTCATCTCAGACTGTGTCAGCAGAGGGTGCTGGAGGAACACTGGAGGAGGAAGGGGCACCCTGCTGGTCCAGGGGTGCTCATCTCCTGGGTCTCCTGCAGAGCACATGGATCTCTGCAGCAATGCTGGGTTGCCAGCAGCAAGCGGTCACCCTGGCAGCTTCCCCCAGCACTCCCTTTTCAGGTGGCTTCACAGCAAAGGGCCAACAGGTGGGGTACCAGGCCTCAGGAGGTTTCATGAGGGAGTTCTGCCAGCTAGACACCTTCCTTGGAAGACTTCTCTGACATCCTCCTCTGGGTACTTAGCAGTGAGTAGTGTGCATGGCGCCTCCCTGTGGATAGCTGCCTCCAGGACCTCCAGGTGGATTTCCAGCAAGTCCCACTACTGTGACACCTCTGTGAACTTCTCTGCCATGCAGTGAGCCACAGTCTCACTTTCTCCAAAGAGGTCTGGATCTCTGTCCGGAGAGGGGGTGGTCTCTTCTTCGGGTGCTCTACTGCAGTTCTAGGGGTGGTGGCTGCTATCTATACCTGCTGTTCCTGTATTTTTCAGGGATCTCTTTATCTCTGAGGAAGCAATCCTTTATTACTCCAATTCCCTGTTAAGAATTCTTTATTTTCCCACCTCAAATGACTGTGTGGCTTTTGTCTCCTGTTTGGACCCTGACAGATGCTTCATTAAATTAGTTATTCCTTCTCCTTTTGTGTCAACATTGGGAAATATTTTGCAACAGCTTTACCTGCTCTTATGAGCTTCATGGAGCCCTGGTGGTGCAATGGTAAAGAACCTGGCTGCTAACGAACAGGTCAGCAGTTGGAATCTACCAGCCGCTCCTTGGAAACCCTATGGGGCAGTTCTACTCTGTTCTATAGGGTCACAATGAGTCAGAGTCAACTCAACAGCAATGGGTTTGGTTTTTTTAAAATTTTTATAAGCTTCATATTTTATAAGTGAGGACCTAGACCTTTTGGATAACCTCTTAAATTTACTTACTTTAGTAAGTTTCTGTGTAGGTATTTTAGAAGTGACATATCTGTGATCCCTTCTGCCCAAATATCCTTTTCTAGAATGGCAAGGCTTCAGGACTGTGACATTTGAAAACTTGTGACGCTCTTCTGACACTTCATTTTGTTGGAAGAAAGTTGATGCTCTATTTCGTGGAATGCCTTTGCTGTAGTCATTTGTAAAATGATTTGAAGAGTTGAAAAAGCATCCCTTTGAATGTTCACCAAGGACATATTTGAGTTTTTCCTGTATCTTTGCCACCATAGATTGCATTTTATATAGTGACTGTCATGGATTGAGTTGCGTCCCCCAAAAATATCTGTCAGCTGGCTGGGTCATGATTCCCAGTACTGTGTGATTGTGTTTTCTGATGTGATTTCCTTATGTGTCATAAACTCAATCACTGTGATGAGGTTATACTGATGAGGTTGACAAGATTAGTGTCTTAATGCAATCTCTCTTGAGATATAAAAGAGAGAAGTGAGCAGAGACACATGGGAACCTCATACCACCAAGAAAGCAGTGCCAGAAGCAGGGTGTGTCCTTTGGACCTGAGGTTCCTGTGCAGAGATGATCCCAGACCAAGGGAAGACTGATGACATGGACCTTCCTCCAGAGCCGACGGAGAAAGCATTCTCCTGGAGCTGATGCCCTGAATTTGGACTTGTAGCCTACTGGACTATGAGAGAATGAACTTCTCTTTGCTAAATCCATCCACTTGTGGTGCTTCTGTTGGAGCAGCACTAGATGACTAAGACAGTGACTTTCTTCAAAAGGCTTAAAAGCACCAATGAGTAACTGCAGAATAGAACCATTCACATTGCCACTTAATTTTAATTGTCTACATATATGAAAGAGGTTCTGATGTCTTGGTCTTAACATATTTAGTCCATGTTCCCTAAACACCACCCCTACTGGGAAGGTATAAAAAAAGAATCCAAGTGTCTAAACCAGAGAGATGATAGTTAAGGACACAAAACAACTGGCAGCAGCAAAAGCATTGTCATAATATTTAAGAATTTATGGGTAAGTAGTGAAGTACCATTAAAGAAAAGCTGTATATAGTCTCTCCTAGCTTTCAAATAGAAAAAAAAAAAAAAAAGATATAGCCTGAGACTTAAAGCAGGTGCTTTGATTTCAATTCTAGGAAGGATTATTGAGGAAATTACAAGAGACCACTTGGGAAAGAAATCACTCATCACCAAAAGGTAGTAGCTTGCATTCTGTAAAACTGAGTCATGACAAAAGAAATTCACGTCTTTTGTTTATAGTGTCATCAGACTGGAATAACAGTAATTTAAAATGGTACCGTTATGCATTTTAATAAGTATAAATGCAGAATCTAGCACATAGATTCAAGCAATCAATCACGTAAGTATAGAATGGGGAAAAGCCAGCAAGGCAGATTTTAATTGACTTCAAGTTCATTGGTTTTAAATATTTGATAGAGCTACTGGAAGATCTCAAAGGCAGCATCAGGTAGCAGGAAAAGTCTGGGTTTTGAAGTTACATGGACGTGAATTTCAAGCCCTACTTCCCTAAGTCTTTGTTTGGACAACTGTCGAAGTTTCTAAGTCTCAGCTTCCTAATCTATAAAATTGAGATGATATTCTCTATCTCACAGGGTTTTTTTTTTCTTTTTAATGAGTAGAGATAATGTATTTCCAATACGTAGTAGTGTCCACGGCATACAGAAGGTATAAGCTTGTACACTGTAAGTTTAGTGATAATTATTTGGGGCTCTATTGGTAGGTGCCCAGGTGGCAGAATGGTTAAGAGCTCAGCTGCTAACCAAAAGGTCGGCAGTTGAATCTATCAGCTGCTCCTTGGAAACCCTATAGGGCAGTTCTACTCCATCCTATAGGGTCGCTATGAGTCGGAATCAAAAGAGATGTTCTTCTCAAGTGATGATTAACCCAAAACCAAACCCGTTGCTGATGAGTTGATTCCAAGTCATAATGACCCTACAGGACAGAGTAGAACTGTCCCATAGGGTTTCCAAGGCTGTAAATCTTCATAGAAGCAGACTGCCACATCTTTCTCCCGTGGAGCCGCTGGTGGGTTTGAACCACGAAACTTTTGATTTGCAGCCAAGCACTTTAACCACTGAATCACCAAGTCTCCTAAGTGATGATTAGCCCCATTAAAATCTATGCTAGTTGAGACATATCATTATATAAATTTCTGGGTGTCATATTTGAAGGGAATCAGTAAAAACTGCAGTGTATCCAAAGCAGGGAAATCAAAACGTCTAATTTCACTAGCAAAATTTTCTATGTTCTAGACTTACAGCCGGGAAAACCCTATGAAGCTCACTTCTACTCTGTAACACGTGGGGTCACTGTGCGTTGGAATCAACTCGATGGCAACAGGTTTACTTCTTTTCTTTTTTGGCAGAGATGAGGAAATGACTTAAACTATATAACTGCTTTGTGGAGCCCTGGTAGCACAGTGGTAAAGAGCTCGGCTGCTAACCAAAAGGTCGAACCCACCAGCCACTCTGCGGGAGAAAGATGCGGTAGTCTGCTTCAGTACAGATTGTTATTGTTGTTGTTGTTAGGTGCTGCCGAGTCGGTTCTGACTCCTAGTGACCCTATAGGACAGAGCAGAACTGCCCCACAGGGTTTCCAAGGAGGACCTGTGGATTTGAACTGCAAACCTTCCAGTTATCAGCTGTAGCACTTAACCACTGCGCCACATTATAGCCTTGGAAACCCTATGGGGTAGTTTTATCCTGTCCTATAAGGTCGCTATGAGTCAGCATCCACTCAAGGGCAACAAGTCTTTATATTTTTGCTCCGGTGACTCAGAGACTAGCAGTGGAGCTGGTTACAGGCAGTTAAACTTGAATGGAATTAGCATTTCAAAAGAAGCAATTTCTCATAATCCAAAAAATATTCCTGGCAAAAGGAAGAGTTCACATATAGAAGCTAGTATGTTCAGGGGGATGGCAACTACTTGGAATGGATAGAGGACAGGGTGTACTGAAGAGAAGTGAAGCTAGAAATGGAAATGGGAGCCTTTTCATAAAGGGCTTCCTCACAGGCCATGGTTGGAAGTTTGTGATTCATCCTAGAGGCAATGTGGAGCCACTGGAGAGTTTCGGTCTAGGGAACAGATTTCATTTGAGAAAAGTCACTCTGGCCGCAGTGCGGAGGATGGGTTGGAAGGGTCCAAGACTGGAGGCAGGAGACCAGTTAGGAGACAGTGTCAACCTGAGTGATGGGGGGCTGAACAAAGGCAGTGGCTTTGAGAGTGGAGAAGAATAAGCACCCAAAGTATATTTTAGGGAAAAGAAAGGCAGATAGTGAAGACAATATTAAGATTTTTGCTTCAACAGATCATAGTTCCAATGACCAAACGAAGAATGTACAATGAAGCTGCACCTCAGCTTGGGAAATCTTGAATTTGGGCATCGACTCAACGGCAACGGGTTTGGTTGGGTTTCATGGGAGTCTAGGTGAAAATTCAAGGGCACACCTGTCATGGATTGAACTGTGTCCCCCAAAAATATGTGTATCTATTTGGCTAGGCCATGATTCCCAGTATTGTGTGACTGCCCACCATTTTGTCATCTAATGTGATTTTCCTATGTGTTGTAAATCCTACCTCTATGATGTTAATGAGGTGGGATAGGCAGCAGTTATGTTAATGAGGTAGGGCTCAATTTACTAGATTGGATTGTGCCTTGAGCCAATCTCTTTTGAGATATAAAGGAGAGAAGCAAGCAGAGAGACAGGTGGACCTCATACCACCAAGAAAGCAGCGCCAGGAGCAGAGTGTGTCCTTTGGACCCAGGGTTCTGCTTGGAGAAGCTCCTAGTCCAGGGGAAGACTGATGAGAAGGACCTTCCTCCAGAGCCAACAGAGAAAGAAAGGCTTACCCTGGAGCTGACGCCCTGAATTTGGACTTTGAGCCTACTAGACTGTGAGAGAATAAATAAAGCCATCCACTTGTGATATTTCTGTTACAGCAGCACTAGATGACTAAGACACACCTATATACAAAGGACTAGAGTTTAGGAGAAAGTCAAGGATGGAAATACACATTTAGACTGTTGATAGTAAAGCCCTAGATATGGATAAAACATTTCAGGTAGAGGATATGGACAGAATAAGGGGCCAAAAATAGAAGAGGAGTAGAGAAGAACGTTTGAAGGGATACCAGGATAAAGAGTCCTTCACATAGAGACTGAGAGAAAAAAAAAGTCAAGTAGATAGGTGAAAAACCAGAAGAGAAAGTCAAAGAAAACTGGACAGGGGAAGGTTTCAAGAGTGAGGGAGTGGATAACAGCATAAAATGCTGCAGAAATCCAACAAGATGAAGATTAAAGAGCGTGCACTGGAGTTAGCAATTTAGAAGGTTGTTGTCATCTAGTAAAACTATATAATAACTATGGATGATACACTGCAATGTGCTTGACACATATTAATAGTAAGGTTCAATAACTATTAGCGTATGAATACTTAGAACTACTTAGAAGAGAAATGAACTAGTGAATTCTCTGACACAGGAAGTATTTAGCAAAAGCTGATCTCCTATCATGAGTGCTGTAAAAAGAAATTTCCTGCATTGGCAGGAAGTTTGACTACATACCCTTGAGGATCCTTTAAAACTCTAAAAGTCTATGAAACTAAGTAACTGTTTTCTAATGTAGAATTCAGGAAGAGAAAAACAAAAATGTTGAATAATTAGGACTCCCCCAAGAGATCAAAACAAAATACGTGAATGATAGTGTAAGAATGAATATACCTCTAGGAAAACTTCTGTTAGATCTGAGATCCAACACAGAAAAATAGAGATATGGTTTTCAGGGGTCTATGAATAATGCAGAACTCATTTGAAAGGATAGCTTTCACTCATCTTCAAGAAGATATGCATTATCTTTGCTCCTTTCAGGAAAAGATATTCAAGTACTGGGTACGCAGTTTTGTTGTGTTCATTTACTGTTTTCAACGTTCCACTTAACACTCTCGCTGCTCTCTGCTAAACAATCACATACACATATGTAATTATCAACTTTGGTTTTCCCTAAACTGAAAAACTTGCAGCTTCACAGGCCTGGGACTCAACTGAATCTTGGTATTTCCTCTCCTAAGTATTATTAGCGTTACATTTAATCAATCCAAAGAGGGTTTTTGTTAGCAAAAAGAGACTATATCCACTTGACACTTATCATATGTGAAATTCAAGGTCTTATTCTACTTTATTTCTTCAAACAGAATACTGAGAAAAGAGGCCAATACACATCACATACAAAACCCCTTAAAAATAGGAATTCTCGAGTACCATTTAGGAAGCTGCTCTTCAGCCAGCTAGCTCCCGTAGACAAAATATTTACGGGCAGAAGGCTAATGATTAAAACCCACCTTTCATTGGAGCTCTGATAGCATAGTGGTTAAGAGCTCATCTGCTAACCAAAAGGTTGGCAGTTCCATTCTACCAGCCACTCCCTGGAAACCCTATAGGGTAGTTCTACACTGTCCTGTAGGGTCACTATGAATTGGAATCGACTGGATGGCAACGGGTTACCTTTCATTACAAGTATGTGAATGTTTGAAATTCCCTAAAGGTGATGGTTTGTCATACTGTGGTGGCTTGCGTGTTGCTCTGATGCTGGAAGTTATGCCACCAATATTTCAAGTACCAGTACGGTCACCCATAGTGGACAGGTTTCAGTGGAGCTTCTAAACTAAGACAGTCTAGGAAGAAAGGCCTGAGAATCTACTTCTGAAAATTAGCCAATGAAAAGTCTATGGATCACAACAGAATACTGTCTGATATAGTGCTGGAAGATTAGCCCCCTCTATATACACCGTGGCTGTAACAATGGATTCGAGCATACCAACGATTGTGAAGATGGAGCACGACTAGGCAATGTTTTGTTCACTGAGTCAGAGCTGACTCAATGGCAGCTAGCAACAATACAAAAGATGATGGTAAGAGGTTCCTCTCTCACTTTTTTTAAACCTTTAAGTGTAGGAAGATATGAATAACTTTTTAATCAGCTCATAAGGTAGACTTTCTCTCAGCTGTATCAGAAGACGGTGCCTTTCCAAGGTCTACAGAATTTTCTAGAGCTTCCATAGCCAGAGAAAATAAAGGCTACTCAAACTCAAGCCAATCATATACTTGTTGTTACACCTCTACATGCTTAAGTACGCATCTCTAAAAATGCTTAGACATTTCTTGCACAGCCATAATGCCATTATCAAGTCTAACAAAATTACTGACAATAACCAGATCATAATTGATTCCCCAACTATTCCAAAATTACTTTTTACAGATGGTTTGTTCAAATTAGGATCCTAACAAGGTCCATATGTTGCATCTGGTTGTTAGGCTCTTCGGTCTCTTTAAACCTACAGGGTTAATCACCACTCACCCTTTTATTTTTCTTCTCCTGTTGAAGAAAGCCTTTTGTAGAATGCCCATATTCTGAATTTGTCTTCTTGCTTCTCTGTGGTGTGGCCAGGAAGTCATTTAAATATGGATTCTTCTGCTATCTTTGCAAGTTCCTTATGCCCCTAGTTTTCAGATACTTTGGAATCTTAGAAACTTCCAATCTGATGCCTTGTGTTTAGATAGTTGTGGAAGCCAGTCAGGATTCTCTGGAGCAGTCAGTGTTCCTCAAACTTGCCTGAGGACCATCATCATGTATCACCTGGACTACTGCAATAGTCTCCCGATCTGTCTCGCTTATTCTTTCTTTGTTTCCCACTTCAAATGCCATCCCTGCCCTACATTCCTCTCTTCTCATGGCACCCAACATTATCTTTCAAAATGGAAGTCAGACTCCTGTCTGCTTAAAACTTTTCCAGTGACAACCCTTGGAATAAACGCCCAAAGGCCTTATGGTGATCTATCTGACTTCACGGGATCTGGGCCCTGCGCACCTCTCCAGCCCTGGCTTCATGCATCTTCTTTTGGTTCCTTAAACCCATAAAACTCTTTTCAGCTTTAAACTTTTGCAGCTGACTATTGATTCTTCCTAGAATGCCCTTCCCTCAAATATTTGCATGGCTGGTTGTTTATCATTTTTCAGGTCTCAGCCCATTGATAACCTCAGAAAGCCCTGCCTACAGCCCCTGAACTAAGCCAGCCATCCCCTACCTGAACTCTCAGCCCCTCACCTCCCATTCTAACATTTCACCCTATTTATTTCCAATATGAAGTTCCTGAGTGGTACAAATGGTTAACATGCTCAGTTACTAACCAAAAGGTTGGTGGTTCGAGTTTATCCAAAGGCACCGTGGAAGAAAGCCCTAGTGATCTACTTCTGAAAAATCAGCCATTGAAAATTCTATGGAGCACAGTTCTACTCTGACACGTGGCATTGCCATGAATCAAAACAGACTCAAAGGCAACTGGTAATTTCCACTGCAGTACTTGCCACATCTGTAATTTTCTGATTATTCATTTGTATACTAGATGATCTCTCATGAATCTGTTGGTTTTTTGTTTTGTCTTCACAAGACTTCTCACTATCTGAAGTGTCCTATGTATTCACCTGCTTGTTTACTGCCTGTCCCTTTCCATTTGAACATAAGCACACGGAAGCAGGGACCTTCCCTGTCTTTCATCTGCAGTTGCCAAGAACTGTGACTGGCAATTGCATAGTAATTGCTTAGAAAATCTTGCTGAATAAATGAATTCCAAGAATTAACTAGATTGCTTCTATACAGTACAGGTTCCTAGGCTGCTATCTCTGGGTGCTTTTCACATTAAGGTAAAAGCTGCTCTAAAGTGTATGCTACAAAAAGAACTAAGGTATCCCATTTTATACTTCTTAAATATCAGAACGAAAAATGTTCTTATATTTTAGCCATACATTTTAGGGGAAAAAAAACACAATATTCTGCACCTTTCTGACCACCTTCTTTCTTATATATAGCAAAGAATCCAATAAGAGCAACAACAAAATGACTTATTTTCCCATTGCTCCAAAGCTAACATGCTCTCATTCTTTTATAATAAGAGAAAACTTTGTCTGTTGTTGTACATTCACTTAATTGATCTTTCTCATGTGGGCACCACTATAGCACAGCTGAATATTTGCAGCACAATCATCATGTAATTTATATATCAAGATGGAGGCTGTCATTTATTCCGTATTACCCCTGGTAATTATTATTGAGCATTTTAGTTTTCAATACTTAATGGCAAGTGTGTTCTCTGTGAATCCAACAAAGGAAATAGTCACTGATAGAGTAAATTAACATAATGGACTCTATGAATTAAGCTAATGACTTGTTTCTAAGTCTGCAACACAAAAACCAGTGAAATATAACAGGTAAGAAAACTGTCACCTTCATCACTGTTACTGGCAAAATCGTAAGCACGATTCCTCAGTCACTTACTTCCAACAGTAACTTGAATCCATCTCTCTTCTTGATTTCTTCCACTAGGTACCTAAAATTAAAAGTCACAATAATAATTATAATATACCATCTAAAAGTACCAGGAGCTTGACTGACATGCAACAAAACTGTTATTCTGATACAGAGACAGGACTGAGAAATAAGAAGCTATAGGTAAGGGTACACGTATAGACAAAGCAATGGATGTAGACACATACTCCAGAAACTACCGCTACTCCCTGAGGTCCGAGTAATAAGATGATTTACATCTCACATATTAGCACCAGACTTTACCCCCAGTGTAAAAAGCCATGTAAAGCACATTAGACATACATCTTTAAGCATATAAGTTTTATATCCATATTCTAGGTGGAGATTTAGCATAGATACCTGAATCACCGAGCAGCCTTGAAGGAAAGAGTATTTTGTGTGTGTGTGTGTGTGTGTGGTCCTGCTTGTAAGCTCATTCGAGATCAAGGAAGATCAACATCATCTTTTGCAAGACCAGGACTGAGGGAAGGATGACTGATGATTTATCTTGTTAAAAGTAGCCATTGACAGAATGTCTATGAAGACATCTACAATCTCCGGGGAGAGAATTATCATGCCATAAGCAAAGGACACAGATCCATGAGCTATAGGACAGGACTGAGAAAAGACTAAAATGGCATTGAGAATGTAGAGTAAAATGACACTGACCCCTCTCCCCTGGGCTTGCTTCTCGTCCATATCAAAATGGAAAAATATGACATGCTTGGCCTTGAAAACTAGTGATTTGATCATAAACCTTAAAAAGCTCACAATACTTGAAACACAATCATATTTTAAATTTGGGGGGTCAAATCTGAAGAAACGGTCAGGGGAGCTGACAAAAATGTGCTTGCCAGGGTATTTAATGTAATTTTATATGTAATAGCGAAAAAAAAAAAAAGCGGGAGAGCAAGAGGGAGAAGGAAAGACAGAGGGAGAAGGGAAGGGGGAGGAGAACAGAAAGACAGAAACTTTGCCCCCAACAGCGAGGACTGGCTTTGAAAATTATCATCCAGCCGTGTGGCATTACAGCACCACCATATGGAATATGACGCTGTCACTAATTTACATATATTCCATTAATATTTAAGGACACACCAAAAAACGTACCTCCTGGATCTCAGTATCTTTCTCTGTAAAACTGGAAAAGCATAATCTGCTTTCCCAATCTCAAAGTCTGGTTGTAAAAAAAATAAATAAAATCATACACAAAAAAATCTGTAAATTATAAAACACTGTGGAATGGGCCCTGGTAGCGAAGTGGTTAAAGACCTTGGCTGCTAAGCAAAAGGTCAGCAGTTCGAATCGACCGGCTGCTCCTTGGAAACCCTATTGGGCAGTTCTATTCTGTCCTATAGGGTTGCTGTGAGTCAGAATCAACTCGACAGCAATGGGTTTTTTGGGTGGAAATGGGGAGGGGGGAGTTGTTATTATTATATTAATTTGCTAAAGGCCATTCTAGAATATGGCTATGAAATAACACCAGTTTATGTGATGCAGTTCTTTTTTCCTAAACTTATTTATATAGCTTTCCACATAAGGTTAAACACTAGCATCAGTATGTAAACTGTATCGACTTTGAAATATGTAAAATCTTATAAAAATTCTACCAATATTAACTAAATAATACTGATATTATTTTGAGAAATAATGTTGTGACCACATACTCACACAGAGACTCACAAAGTATTTGATGCTCTACATACTCCTTCCCCTGAAGATTTTTTCAGGAGATGTTACATAGCTCTAAAGTTTCTGAACCTTTAATACACTCAGAGATACCACCTAACTTTCAAAAAAAGCACTTCCAATGGCCAAAAAGCATAAGAAATTACGCTAAAGATTACTGGTACGTACTCCAGAAAGTACAAATTAAAACAATAATTCTAAACCATGTTGCCCACATCATACTGGATGCAAATTTTAGAGACAACATCTAACGCTAGTGGCAATGCAGGGAACATCTTCTACAAACCCTTTTAAAATGACTAATACCCCTATGAGGAGCCCTGATGGCACAGTGGTCAAAGCGCTTGACTGCTAATAGAAAGGTCAGTGGTTTGAGATCACCAGCAGCTCTGAGGGAGAAAAATGTAACACTTTGCTTCTGTAAAGATTTACAGCCTTGGCAAGGTCATGGAAGCCCCACAGACACATACAAACTCCCTGAGGAACTGAATTACTGGGATGAGGGCTGTGAGGACCATGGTCTTGGGGAGAAATCTAGCTCAACTGGCATAACCTAGTTTATAAAGAAAATGTTCTACATTCTACTTTGGTGAGTAGCATCTGGGGTCTTAAAAGCTTGTGAGCAGCCAGCTAAGATACTCCACTGGTCTCACCCCATCTGGAGCAAACCAAAGACACAAGGGAAAGATTAGTCCAAAGGACTAAGGGACCACAACTACCACAGCCTCCACTAGACTGAGTCCAGCACAAGTAGATGGTGCCTGGCTACCACCACTGATTGCTCTGACAGGGATCACAATAGAGAGTCCAAGACAGAGCTGGAAAAAAATGTAAAACAAAATTCTAACTCACCAAAAAAAAAAAGACCAGATTTACTTGTCTGACAGAGACTGGAGAAACCCCAAGAGTATGGCCTCCGGACACCCTTTTAGCTCAGTAGTGAAGTCACTCCTGAGGTTCACCCTTCAGCCAAAGATTAGACAGGCCCATAAAACAAAAAGAGACTAAATGGGCACACCAGCCCAGGGGCAAGGACGAGAAGGCAGAAGGGGACAGGAAAGCTGGTAACTGGGAACCCAAGGTCAAGAAGGGGAGAACATTGACACGTTATGGGGATGGCAACCAATGTCACAAAACAATATGTGTATTAATTGTTTAATGAGAAACTAGCTTGCTCTGTAAACCTTCATTTAAAATACAATTTAAAAAATTAAAAAAAAAAAAATTTACAGCCTGGGAAAACCTATGGGGTTGCTATGAGTCAGAAATGATTCTACAGCAACGGGTTTGGTTTTGGGAATACCCCTATCTTCTGATCCAGCAGTGCACTTTTGATTGCTAGTCTACCAGAAAAAAAAAAAAAAATCACCAGTACTAATGACAGACAGATGGATAGATAGACAGGCAGACGATATTATATACAGATATATACATATACATACCCAGATATGTTGTTGTATCTATGTTTATACATTTGAGTGTATAACGAAATAACTAGAAATAATATTAATATCCAGAAATGGGTGAATGTCAAAATGTATTATAGAAATAAACATGATGCAGCTATTAAAAAATATGTGTCTACCTTTACGAAACCGTATGGATGCTCATGACGTATTATTAAGAGATAAAACCAAGTACTGACTAATTTGGATAATATAATTCCATTTGTTAAGAAATGTAAACAAAGAAGGCAAAATCAGTCTCTATTCACATGTCTATACCAGCACAGACTAATGTATGGAAGGATACACAATACATTGTTAATGTTTCCCTCAGGGAGGGAGAAATAGGATGTGATGGGGGGTGAACAGAGGTTATCAACTGTCTTTTTAAATCTTTTTGCAAAGTTTCATAGGTGTGGTTACTTGTGTAATGTTTAAAAAGAAACTTAATAATAGAAAAAAATGTAAACCACAAAACAAACAAGTAGACCTACGCAATCTCTACGTATACAGGACAAGCTTGATGAACCATACTTTTCTCACTTTCTCTGGCACTAAAGGACAGGAAATTTGTTCACTCAAAAGCAGATGCCATGGTTTCCTCCCCAGGAGGCTGATACTATTGCCTGAGGTACCTCCACCTACTCCAAGCAGATCTGTGATCTCAGCAAGAACTGTTGACAGGGATTCAGCTTTGCATCTCCAGAAATTCTGGGGATAACTCCAGGCTAGAAGAGTCTAGCTGTGCATCTTTGGGACCCTAGGAAAATTCCTTAGCCTCCCTGAGTCTGCCTCAGTTTCCTCATGCTGTAATGGAGATGTGGAACTAGACTGGTAAGATCCTTCCCTGTCTAATGGAGTATGACTGGGAAACTTAACGTGTACCACCTATAGTCTCAATTTAAGATACTTCTGTCCAGCTGGCTTAAGCTGCTCCTGGAGGAAAGGCATTCTAAAACAGCTGAATTATTTTAGTTAAAAATCTGCTTTTTGCAACCATATGGGCCCGGACTCTGTGTTGGGGTCAATGTCCCCACTGAAGTCACTCTTGGAGCCTATACAGCCCCATGTAACCTTCCAGCTAAGTTGAAGGTAGACATGATTTGGGAGAAGAAAGTATGTTTCTATTATAAAAGCATAAAAGGCTTCCACCAGAGTTCCCAAACTATGCTCTATGGAATACCATATAAATAGGTTTCCCACATAAAAGAGCTCACTGTCAAACAAGTTTGAGCAATGCTGAACGTATCAATTAGATGGCTTTTGTCTACAATTAAAAATATACTTGGCTCAAGTCATAAGGACATTTATTGGGATGATTAGATGGGTCAACAATGTTACCAAGGACCAGGTATTTTCTATCACTTCAGTCTGCCATGCTCAGATGTGAGGTCTCCTCTCATGTTCCCGAGATGGCTGCCACAGCTCCATACATCACATCTTTATACAACACTGTCCCAGAAAAAAAAAAGAAAGGGGCTGGAGCAAAAGCAGATTCTCCTCATGCATGCAATTCTGTCTAGGAAAGTATATTTTTCTCTCAAGTCTTTAGAGTTCTCTCTGTATCTTACTGACTTAAACTGAGTCACCTGCCCAGCCCTAACCCAATTTTTGGCAAAGGAGATTGGCTTAGACCAGTGATCCCAACTGGGAACATCATGAACATTGTAGCCTACACAAAATCAAGGTTCTGCTGGGAAGGAAGAAAGGAGAATAGCTGTTGGGTGGGCAATCAACAGTGTGTACAAATATAGTTAAAGCAAAGTTAAAAAGGTTTCTATATTGCAGGCTTCTCAGGCCTTTAATGTGCAAACAGGCACCGTGAATGTCCAAGAGAGGAATAACAGCATAGGTAGCATTTCCCAAACATAACTGACCATGAAGTAATTTTCTGAAGAACATGTATTAATAAATTCTCGAAGTCTAGTGTCCCACAGAGCATAGTTTCAGAAATGCCAGCTTAGAAGTGCTTATTCTCTAGGTTACCGTAAATAAACGTGAGATGAAATGAGTTGCTGGTGGCAAATCTAAAATATTATTTGTGTCACTTCTGCCTACATTCAGAAAAATTATTTACTCCTCACAGTTCTTCTTTTTAATATATGGAAGCATTTGAAAGATGAAGTCGATTTTAAAAATTATTCTTACATAGTGCCAGCCAGAAAAAAGATGTGCAGTCAGTTTGGGGACATCATGCAAGAACCATAAACCACTAATACAAAAGGATCTAGGTAAATCAAAAAACCAAACCTGTTGCCGTCAAGTCGATTCCAACTCAGGGCAACCCTATGGGACAGAGTGGAACTGCCCCATACGGTTTCCAAGGAGCAGCTGGTGGATTTGAACTGCCGGCCTTTTGGTTGTCTACATTAGGCTTCCAATAATTTTGTGCACCCCAAATAGTAACACAATCAGCATGAGCAGCTTTATTTTGCTACAGTTACCATCCACTGAAGGAAATTACACTTCTTGGAAATGAAATCACGTCACTCTGACTTGGAAATTATGCCAAGTAGAGCCTACTTACCATGGATGAGAGTCATTTTTATTAGGCAAATTCTGAAGCAAGTGTTCATGGGTCAATGGGATTGATGGGAAATGGTGTTTTAACTCTCACCAGTCAGTGATTTGAACTGCTCATGCTGGTTCACATAATTAACAGTACCCTGGAGCCAGCTCATACTGGCTAGTGAGAGCTGATTGTTAAATATTTAGGGTTTTTCAAACCATAACTATTGTAGCTCATAATCTGCCCTGATGGGAGTATTTACACCACAGAAACTGACAGACACAACAAACTGGGGCGTTTTTCCCCCCTCTTAGAGCCATTTTACCAGCACATCACTGTACATGCGCTCAAGTAAACAGATTAGAAACTCAGAATGTTGTTTCCTCCTAAAGAGCAGAACTATACACCAATAAGTCAATTTCAAAAGAAATAATATCATGAAAATAAAGCCCTTCTCCTGCTAATTTACTACAATTTTTAACCCTAGAATCACTCTCTCCAAGTTTACAATTTCACATTCATTCCAAGTAACATACTGACAAATGGGTTAACTTAACTAACCACAGCAGGCCATAACCACAAAAGGCCAACTTGTTTGTCAGAATCTGAAAAGCTTAAAACAATAGGAAATTGTATCAGAACGGTGGGACATAGTGCTCTAATTGGTTCAGTGGACAGTGGATGTGCGTACAAAAACGAAATAGCAATTTATCCCAGGATGCAAGAGAAAGATGTGGCAATCTGCTTCCATAAAGATTTATAGCCTTGGAAACCCGATGGGGGCAGTTCTGCTCTGTCCTATAGGGTTGCTGTGAGTCAGAATTGACTCTATGGTAGGGGGTTTAATGGGTCAGTTACTAATGCCTTAGGAAACATGGTGGCCACAAAATCTAACTGGTTCAATGGACTGTGGATGTACATACCTAAACTAAGTAACGATTTACCCCAGAAAGTGAGTTAAAGATCTACACAATATCACACGTAGCCCACATAACAAATAAAAAACAACAACCATCATATGACAGACCCAGGGCCTCTGAGCCGAAAGATCAAATTGTTAGAAAAACAAAAACAAGAAAAGGTCACCCAGTCATGATCTTAGTTCTTTGTCTTTAAGCCATCAAAGTCTGTGAGTAATTTACTCATTATGAATCAGCACCTGTCAAAATTTTATAAGAAGCACTTATAGACTGTACTTCCTTGGATTTTGGTCTGTTTACAGCCTGAGTGCTTGCAGCCAATTTTCTGTTTTGTTTTCTGATATGTTGCCATAAAAAGTCTCTTTGTTGCAGAAAGGTCTGGTGAAAGCTGTTTCTCTCCAACAATACCTAAAAGGACTCTGTCTTTGGCTTGGCACTGGGTGTGGGGGAACAGGAGGCATAGAGTGTTGGATATCATGTAGAAATTTAAGGCAGTAGAATTATCTTGAGGAACAGCACAAAATAGGAGAGATTATCTTTCAAATATTTAAATCTAGGTCACGGAGTCTGCAGCAATGCTCACTGAAATGCTAATTCAATTCAATTGAACTTGACAAACATGTACAAACAATAAGTGTTTGTCGAATTGAATTGAAATGTTAACATTTATCCTCCTGTGATACTTCTCTGCAAAAATTAGAAAGTATCCTTAGACTATAAACTAAATCCCACCCTGAGATACATGTTAAATTTAAAATAAATACAATCATCCAATATTTATATCTAGCCTTATTTCAAGACACCTGTCATTGCATTGCTTAGCAGCTTAGACAATGAAATAATACAGAGATTCGACTGCACTTGAATAGCATGCGAAAATGCAAAAAAGCAAACACCGCTTCCTGGACTTTGATTTTAAGTTAATGGACAACTATGAATATTTATGGCAGATGGTTTCATTTGCTCACTACAGGATAATTATCAGCCTACGTTTAATAAAGGCACACCTCTCATCTAGTGTAGGAACATATGCTATGAGGAACTGACACTTCCCCAGCACCAAGAAAGGGCAGAACACTCAATAGTTACATTGCATATGATATTCTCTCATTTCCTTCAAGGGAAGCACACCATTTTGTGATTACAGGTTCATGTGTATGGTTATTTGTTTAACGTTCATCTTACCAAACTGACTAAGGGTTGGGACTGGGACCGTTTTGTTCACCACTATCCCTACTCTAAGGAACTGTGGTGGTGCAGTGGTTAAGCGCTTGACTACCAACGGAAAGGTTGGCGGTTCAAACCCACTAGCCTCTCTGCAGGAGAAAGATATGGCAGCCTGGTTTCATAAAGATTTACAGCCTTGGACATGCTACAGGGCAGTTCGCCTCTGTCCTATAGGGTTGCTGTGAGTCAGAATCAACGTGATGGCAAGGGGTTTGGATTTTTTGGAGTTCACTGATACAGCGCCCTTAGGAATGAAGCACTGGTGGCTTAGTGGCAGAATTCTCACCTTCCATGTGGGAGACCCAGGTTCAATTCCCAGCCAATGCACCTCATGCACAGGCACCACCCATCCATCAGTGGAGGCTTGTGTGTTGCTATGATGCTGAACAGGTTTCAGTGAAATTTCCAGACTAAGACGGACTAGGAAGAAAGGCCTAGATATCTACTTCTGAAAATCTGTCAATGAAAACCCTGTGGATCACAGGGTCCGATCCACAATGGATCATGGGATGATGCAGGACTGGGCAGTGTTTTGTTCCACTGTGCATGGGGTCCCCATGTGTTGGGGCCGACTCAATAGCAGCTCACAACAACAGGAAAACCTAGCAGTTCATCCCCGTAACACTTCCCAATGTCACAAATCTTTAAGGACACACTCTGGGTTTTAGCAAGTGAAATGTGAACAGGGACCGAAGAAGGAGATACAATCCAAACCAAAGATCACAAACTCTAATGCCTACCATGGCCAGCCAGGTTAAGAATATGCTAACTAAAACTCATAGAGAACATACCCTATGCCAGGTGCTGTTCTGAGTGTTTGACATATAATAATTAATTTAATCCTCACAATAACTGTTTGGGCTGGGTGTTACTGTTATCTTCTTTTTATTGGGATGCAACTGAAGTACAGAGGTTAAGTAACTTTCTCAAGTCACATAGCTTATAAATGGTAGAGCTAGGTTTTGAAGCCAAGTTGTCTGTACTTCTATGCTCTACTAAGATAGGCCAGATATAAACAGGGAGCAGTGGGACCTGTGGTTCTCAGGAGAACAATGCACCGTCATAACTAACTTTTTGCTGCCACGTGGGAGCCTTCTGATTCTTCAAGGTGTTGTTCTTGTTAGGTGCTGCTGAGTTGGCTCCAAGAGAATGAAACACTGCCCAGTCCTGCACCATCCTCACAATCGCTGCTAGGTTTGAGCCCACTGTTGCAGCCACTGTGTCAATCCATCTCATTGAGGGTCTCCCTCTTTTTCACTGACCCTCTACTTTACCAAGCATGATGTCCGTCTCCAGGGACTGGTCCCTCCTGATAGCATGTCCAAAGTGTGTGAGATGAAGTCTCACCAACCTCCCTTCTAAGGAGCACTCTGGCTGGACTTCCAAGACAGATTTGTTCATTCTTTTGGCAGTCCATGGTGTATCCAATATTCTTCGCCAGCACCATAATTCAAAGTCATCAATTCTTCTTCAGTCATCCTTATTCACTGCCCAGCTTTTGCACGTGTACAAGGTGACTGAAAACACCATGGCTTGTGTCAGGCGTACCTTAGTCTTCAAGGTGACATCTTTGCTTTTTAACACTTTCAAGAGAAGTTGAAAATCCAGATATTTTTTAAAGGAATTTCACTTTTGTTAAATATTTTGCATGTCTGATTTAAAAAAAAAAAAACAAAAAACAAAACACCAGGAAGCACCTATGCAGTGCATGCCCAACAAAACACATTCACAGACACATTTACAGACTGAATTAACCAGTTTCCATCAAGGTGATTCTAACTCATGGTGACCCAGTGTCTGTCAAAGCAGAACTGTACTCCATAGAGCTTTCAATGGCTGATTTTTCAGAAGCAGATGACCAGGCTTTTCTTCTGAAGCACTTCTGGGTAGACTTGAACCTCCAACCTTTTGGCTAGCAGCTGAGTCCATTAACTACTTGTACCACCAAAGGTGGCCTACACCTTTGCGTCTACTGATCAAAGCTCATCAGAACAGTCCTACTCGGGTGGCAGGGAACCTGGCACCTATATCTCAATGACTCTCCTGATGTCTTTTAAAGGGATGTCAAAACTTTGTTTCTAAGGTTACAACAAGACAGGCAAACACGGTGCTTCCACATTACTCCTTTATGCCAGTCCCACACACTATGCTCACAGCTCACAGCTCTGCTTCCAGGTCCTTATAAGTCCCCACGATCTCGCTCCCCTCCAGAGCTCTGGGCCTGATGCTTCTGGCTCATTCTACTCCCTTTTTCTTCACTGGGTCTCAGTTGAATGCCACTTTCTTCAGGAAGCCTCTGCCAATGCCCCCCAGGAACGGACTAGGGGAGCCTCCTGAGTGTTCCTGGAGCACCATGTACCTCTCCTTTCTAAAAGAGACGTTCACCTGTCCTGTGAATTATCTGATTATCACCTGAATGTATCTCTCACTAGGCTAGGATCCTTGAGGGCATGGGGTAGGACTGCTTTGTTCACAGTTTCTAACACATAATCCAAAAAAACAATCCACTGCCGTCAAGTTGATTCCAACTCATAGTGACCCTGCAGGACAGAGTAGAATTGCCCCCATAGGGTTTCTGAGGCTGTAAATCTTTATGGAGGCAGACTGCCACATCTTTCTCCCGCAGAGTGGCTGGTGGGTTCGAACCGCTGTTCTTTTGGTTAGCAGCCAAGCACTTTAATCACTGCGCCAGTAGGTCATGAGAAAATGTTTGTTGAATGAAAGAAGGAATGCACAAGTAGAAGAACACGTGTAGACTTTGAGAACGCTACTTCCATTGAGCCTTTCTATCACAGACTTACACGGACACACACACACACACACACACACACAGGCAGGTACCTAGATAAAGCAAGAGCACGATTCACTCTTTCTTCAAGGCCTAATGCGCCCAGGGCCTTCCAGGTCATCCAGAACTTGAATGCATCTGGTCTTCTGCTGCATTGGATAGATTTGTCTCCTGTGTCATAGCTGACATCATAAAATTTATCCTGCTGGAAGAGGTAAGATGCTTTGGCAGAGTAGCATTTCTTAAGAAGGTCCTTTTGAAAAAAACAAAAAGAAAGAAAGATGATTAAAAAAATCTCTCCATTTTCAGAACACACTTGACTTTGAAAATCACACACATGAACAAAACCTATATGATCTTCTACTACATTGTGTCAAGGATATGTTGCACTTCGTGGCTATTCAACATCAGATGTGACAGGTGTGTACTGACTTTGAGACACATATTATCCATTTTGTTTCTCAAAAAAACCCTCAGAATTGAGAATTCTGGAATCCATCTGCACAATCTCATTGACAAGTATTGAGAAGGTTTGAGACCACCAGACCATCATCTATACATCAGTACACAACATCAAGGTGGGCCAGCTTCTTAAAATGAACAAATTATCTGTAACTCACCCAAGGCTCCACATGGGGAGGGGGTAATTAGCATACTGTACATACTTCATACAATTTCAAAGGCAAAAACTAAGCTTTCACATCCTCTCCTTTTCAAATCATAGTCACACTGAAAAGGGCCAGAAGTGGTACTAACCCAGAGAAAAAAACACAGGGAAAAAGCTATGAAAGAGTTAAACAAAAGCCAACAAGTTTCTCCCACCACAAAACATCAGCTACCATCCCAAAGGGTCTTTTGGGTGAGTCTCTTGTTGGTTTTATTTGCAACTAAATACAATTTACATTTACTGACTGGCTACTTCCAGTGAAGAAGTGGTTGATGATTTACCAAGTTCAGCACCCATCATAGGGTCTTCACCTTGACCCCTTGTTAAGAGTTTAAGCCATGCTACCTTCAGTGTCATCTGTTGTTGTTTTTAGTTGCCATTGAGTTGGCTCCAACTCATGGTGACCTTACAGATAACAGAACGAAATGATGCCTGATCCTGCGCCATCTTCATGATTGTTGGTATTCAATGTCATTTAGTATCTACAAAAATTCAAATCTCTTAACTTGTCAGTCACAGCCCCCACAACTCCCTGAATATCTTCATACCTGGAGAATACCTATAGAACCCTTTGCTCTCCAGCGTAATTTATATATTCAACATTCCGTAACCACCAGGTCATGTC
The DNA here is from genome assembly GCA_030035585.1 of Dugong dugon. Lineage (NCBI taxonomy): Eukaryota > Metazoa > Chordata > Mammalia > Sirenia > Dugongidae > Dugong > Dugong dugon. The sequence continues at coordinate 8,707,642 of CM057480.1, read as the reverse complement.
CTGTTTATATCTTTGCTCACACCATCAGTTTCATCTTGTGTCATTTTTATTTGTGCATAATATTTGTAATATTTGGCACATTCAAAAGAATATATGCAACGTATTTATAAGTTCTGACGTTTAACAACAAACTGAACATCACCTTCCCTCTTCATCTAGTCCCATCTCAAGTTTTACTTCCTCTTCAGCTTCCTTAGCTGCTTATCCCTTAGGGTTCACTTCTTCTTTTTTGGCATTTGGCTGCATTTGTTGGTCAACATATATATTCTCTGAGGGGCCAAGTAGGTTCATGAGGGCAGGAATCATGCCCCACTGACTTCAACATCCACGGAGCTTAATACTGGGCCAGACACAGAGGACCCTCACTAAGCAATCAGGATGATGATGCTACTTCCCGTACTCCATACTTTTCATTCACATTTCTCAAATATTAAATACGAGTAGAATAAATGCAGATAGATGAGCTTCTTTTGTGACGCGTCTTCCAAATTTTAACAATGCAAAACTATCATCGCCGCACAGCAAGCTACAGAGGAAGTCCACAGTAGTCACAGTAAGGTCCTGGAAAAATATCCTCCTCTGATCAAAGAGTGTTTTAAATGTGCTTCATTTGACTGATCAACTTGTACTTAAAGAATAAAAAGAAAATCTCATGGTATTACATTCCAAATCAAAGAACGAATTTGCTATTTTAATTAGCAATACTGTTTTGTGTGGACACTAACCTGGATCTAAATGTGTTTCACTACCACAAAGCAGGATTTTATACTATAAACAATATATATACACCAGACTTCATCAAGAATTGGAAAATTCCACTCATCCTAAGTACCCAGTAACCTGGGTATAAAATAATAAAGAAATGAGTATTAGCACACATAGGTCACGATGAGTCAGAGTCAATTTGATGACAACTGGTTTTGGTGCAGTAAGTCTTATATACTCTCGGTAGATACTGAGGGAAAAAGTAGATTTCTCCAGCCTGAACACTAAGGTAGAAAAGTCCCTTACTCTTAAATCTTTACGCTGATTGTCAGAAATTGCTCTGCTCTGACCCTGGCTGCCACCACTGCATCTCCCTACCTTCAAAGGTCAGAAGATTTGGTTATTGTTTCCATAGCAACTGCAGCCTGGCCCTATCTTATAACATGAAAAGGCCACTGTATATATTTTAAGCACAAAGCACATAAACACAATCACAACACATACATACACAGGTACTTGCATCTTGATTATAAACTTACTTTGATCAACCATGAGAGATTAAAAAAAAATCCCTAGAGCGAATGAACTTTGGACACGTCTTGGGCAAGTTTTACTGGCTTACGCTGGTGACTGAAAGGGAAAGGAGGCCCATCCATTATCAGAAGACAAACGGCATCATCATAGGCAAACGGCGAAGACGAGAGCCAAGAAAGCACACAGCAGCATGAGTGATTGTCCCACCTTGGTGACACTGTTAATTTCGTGGCACTGACAAATCCTCCTGCCTTGGGAAGCTTCCATAACAAACAACTGGAGGCTTGGGATTTATTTTACAGAAAATAAATGAAAATGTTCCCCTTAAACTTCCTGCTTTGCATTTCAGTTTGTATCCTTGTATTAAAATGGATGAGATGTCCTTTAGTTTTAAGCTATGCATCGACTAAGAGAAAATGCTCAGATCTCCAGAGGAAATACCATTTTGGAAGAAGTATAGTCAAAGTTAACATTTTTTTGGGGAAAAAAAAAAAAGTAATTAGTTATTATTGTGCTATCAAAGAGAAGGACTGTGTTTATCTTGCTCATCTGCCTACCCTTAATCCTAACAGGACAATAAACATTGGTTATGTGGATTCCAAAGGCAAGAATCTCTTTATGCTGTGTTATCAACTCAAACAGTTCTCAGGGATTAGCAGACATTGTATCTGGACTCTTACAGTGACAAGTGAAGTAAATGCAATCAAAGTAACAAGCAAAAAGGGACTTTTTTTTTTTTTTAATTGTGCTTTAAGTGACGGTTTACAGAGCAAATTAGTTTCTCTTTAAACAATTAATACACATATTGTTTTGTGACACTGGTTGCCAACCCAGTGACGTGTCAACACTCTCCTCCACTTTGGGTTCCCCATTTCCATTCGTCCGGCTTTCCTGTCCCCTCCTACCTTCTCGGCTGGTATGCTCATTTAGTCTCGTATATATGGTTGAGCTAAGTGTATTATTGTTTGTTTTATAGGCCTGTCTAATCTTTGGCTCAGGAGTGACTTCAGCACTGAGTTAAAACAGTGTCTGGGGACCATACTCTCGGGGTTTATCCCATCTCTGTTAGACCTGTTAGACCAGTAAGTCTGGTCTTTTTCTGTGAATTAGAATTTTGTTCTATATTTTTCTCCAGCTCTGTCTGGGACCCTCTATTGTGACTCCTGTCATAGTAGTCGGTGGTGGTAGCTGGGCACCATCTAGTTGTGCTGGACTCAGTCTGGTAGAGACTGTGATTGTTGTGGTCCATTAGTCCTTTGGACTAATCTTTCCCTTGTGTCTTTGGTTTTCTTCATTCTCCCTGGCTCTAGATGGGGTGGGACCAGTAGACGTATCTTAGATGTCCACTCACGAGCTTTTAAGACCCCAGGCATTACTCACAAAAGTAGGATGCAGAACATTTTCCTTATAAAGTGTTATACCAACTGAGCTAGATGTCCCCCGAGATCATGATCCTCAGCCCTCAGCCAAAAAAGGAAATTTTTATAGATTCATATATTTTAAAAATCCAGGCATATATCACTTTCAGGCACCACTAGATCCAGGATTAAATTATATACATCATCAGGGATCTGTCTTTTCTTTTTGCTTTATTTTCTTCTGTATTTGCCTCACTCCCAAAGTAGGAAGCTGCTACTAACCCAATGGCTGATATGGAGCCTGGGAACTGGGACTGCCTGGTGGGACATGTGGCCATGGATGGAGGCTCTGTTTGGAGGGTGATGAGAAATGGAGAAGAGACAGCCTCTTCCAGTGATGCTACTCAAGCAGAGAGAGAGCCATGGCCTCCCAACCTCAATCTCTTGTCTGAACCTTCTGGCCAAATCTAGCAGGAAGCCAAATGGCAAAGGAGCCTGGGAAATATGGTTTTCAGGGGTCAGGCCTTTCTCACAGAACAAAGGAGGGAAGTGCTGAGAATGGATTATACAGCAAGCAGGCAAATGACAGGCACATGACATGAGTAAAGGAAACACAACACCTAGTCCAGGGCCTAGCATATAACAACAACCATAGCTAATGTTTACTAGTTCTTACTATGTGCCAGGCACTGTACATCTATGAACTCATTTAATCCTCACAACAGCTCAATGAGGTAAGTTCTATGATTTCCATCAACTTCACTGTACAGATGAGAACACCACAACACAGAGAGTTTTAGTTAATTACCCAAGATCATGTAGCTATGAGGTGGTAGGGTTGGGTTTCAAACCAAGGCTGTCTGGATTCAGAGCCTGAACTCTTAGCCCACTAATCCATTACACTCTATTGTCTCTAAAGTGAGTACTTAATATATATGTGTAGAAAAGTGTGCTCCATAGACACTCATTAAGAGTTCATCAAGAGGAAGGTGAAAAGTCAAACAGCAACACATCGAACTAGAGGTCAAAGAACTAAGATCCTGTTTCAGACCTTTTTGCCTGGAAATACAACTTCTGGTCTCCCTAGTGGTAATATCTTGGTTATAAAGCATTCTGAGATTTTTCTAAATACATACGACTCTGGTGATATTTAAGGATATCACTAAAAACTCGTAATTAATCCACAGGTTGCACGTTCTTCTTGTAAAGATTAGCCAAGCCATCTTTAATTTTCACAGCTCAGACCAGATTCTGTAGTTTAGTTCCCAGGAGTCAGTGACCACATGGGCCTGCTTTTAATCAGGTTTCTGTACACAACTCAGATAATTAGTTTTTCAGCTTATCAAACAAAAACTACAAAAAACTCTTCTCACAGGACTCTTCCCATATCAGCACTGCTTACAAGCAAGAAATTGTCTAAATTAAATGGAAATGAGTAATCACATTTGTACTAATCAATGCATTCAGAAATTATATATTGAGGACCTGTTCCAAAGACTATAATGCCAGGAGCCTGGGCATACAACCTCATGGAAGTGCTAAGCATCAAGGCTAATACTGGTTGATCAAATGCCCAAAACCACATTTAGGCTGTGACTACTAGAAAGGCTTGGTTGTAACCTAGAATGTAAATGTGGATTTTTAAAATGATTATGCCATTTGATATTGGCTTTATTTATTTATTGAACAAACATTCTGAGTGTCTTAATGTAGGCCCAAAGCTGTGCTAGGCATTGGTGATGTAACGGTAAATAAGGAAGACCTTACCCTCAAGAAACTTAAGAAGGGGATAGGAAGAGGCCACTTCAATGCAGTGCTAGACCAGGGGAAAGTAGACAGTGCCACGGAGCACAGAGGAGGGTCCTCTTTCACAAACCTGGAGAGGTTATATAGGAGAATAAGAAATAAGTCAGCTGAGAGCTGGAAGATGAGAAGCTGTGGAAGACGGACAGAGTTAAGTCAGTACGACTGGAACTAATTAATGAGGTGAGACACAGCTGGAGAGGAAAGGTTGGAAGGGTAAAGAGTGGTCAAGCCACCAAGTAAGATATGCCACAGTAATAATGCCTAGTCATGGAATTTTCATACAGATATTACAACTCAAAGCGTCATCACAGATCAGGGAGCATAAAGTGAATCTCAGTAGGTTTGGCTTTGGCTTTTGGTTTGGTCACTTAGTGTCAGAGCCCAAAGGTAGCCACCTACTATCTTGGGTTTCATTCTTCTCACGGACTTAATGGAAAGAATGATACTTGAGCTTTACCCAACATACAGAAACACTGTGAAAACCTAATGTAATAATGTAAACTAGGAACACTTCGCAGTCTTTGGCCATAACCCTGCCCACCACTTTTCTTCTGCATATCCCTCTACCACCTGACCCTCCCTGATATCATGGCCTGTTCTCCCTTTGGTTTACGTCTCTCCTCAGGCAAGCAAAAGAACTGGAAACCACTTGTAGACTTTCTCATTATTTATGAAATAAGCATATTACACCACCTCACCCACTTTGCTTTTTAAACCCTGGTGGTGTGGTGGTTAAGAGTTTGGCTGCTAACCAAAAGGTCAGCAGTTGAAATCCACCAGGTGCTTATTGCAAACCCTTTGGGGCAGTTCTACTCTGTCCTATCAGGTCACTATGAGTCAGAATTGACTTGACGGCAACATGTTTGATTTTTTTTTGGTTTGGTATCTGTCAGTAACTTTATAGAAGTAGACTAAGTTGACAGACTATATTAAGGATATTATAAGAAACTTTAGAGCAATAGAAAATGTTATCCACGGTCTTCATCCTCCAAATGGAGCTAGGTCTGACCTTGCTTAAGCACCCATACTTGCGAGCCTTCATAAACGTTACGGGTCCTTACAAATCTCAGCCTGGTTAATGGAAGACACAAAAGGCGTAATATGAAATGAAAATGGACCAGAGCATACACTAGTAGGACTGAGCACAAAGGAGCCATTCAATTGCCTAAGTAAACACTTATCAGTTGGCATTACTTTATGCACAGAGGGGAAATGGCTATGTTGACCGACTGCTGAGTGGTTGGTGTGGGGTGGAGGGACTATCAGAGAGCAATAACGTCAGTACTACTTCCACTCAGAGGAGGCAAGTCCAGCTGAACCATGGGAAAGGCCTATGTACTAGGCTGAGCCATGGACTGCCTACCTCAGATTTCAAAGAAAGAAAAAAGAACGATGTGGTGATGTCACTTCAAGGTGAGATTTCAAGCACTAGAATACAGGTTAGCCAAGGCATCTGTGTATATGGGTATGTCTGAAGCTTGTAGAAACCAACAGACCATTTATTTCTCCTCCAACATGTTGAGCTTCTCACACTACACATCACCTTTAGGAATCTTTTGCTGTTATTTTTCCTAAATAGACTTTCATATAAAAAGTGGGAACATAGCCCTTTGTCTTCATGTCTCCAAAAACATGTCCATGCATCATCTTTGTATTTATCTGTAATATAATGTTTCCCCTTCAATCACAAAACTGTTCCCTCTTTCTGGCTTTAAAATGTATAGAAGCTTTATAAGTCCTAAGAGAAAGTCATCAAATCATGTGCAGCATCAAAGCCTTTGATTTATCTTCGCCTCACCTGACTCTGTCCCTCTGCGTAACTTCCACCTGGCTCTCCTGGTCTCATGCACAGTTACTGACTGATGGTGGGTCTATGTTTCCCATACCCAACTCTATTGGAAGAACTGCTCCCTTCTTATTGGAAGCTGGCCTTCAGCTTCCACCAGCCAGGCCTCAATTCTCTGGGCCTCTCGTCACAGTCTTTCTGCATTTGCCCTACTTAGGTTTATCCCCAGTCCAAAGCAGGCATGCTTTCACTTGGGGACTTGTAGACTGCCCTCATTCATTGTTCTTACAGCATTACTTTCAGCCATTTTTTTTAAGGGCTCACATATTTAACTCATTGTCTTTCTGTTATAGCTTTTGCATTCTCTGTCAGAGTAGAAAATTGTTTAAAAAAAAATCAGCTGGTGTTGCACCTAGCTTCAGAGAATGCTTACTTTTGATGAGTGGCTGCAGTTTTTCTTTGTACTTGCCACCAAATGCACATCCGTATTTGCCTTCTCCTCTGGCACGCTGTGCTTCATTGGCTGCTGCAGTGTCTCCAGGAAGTTTGCGCCTTGACTCATAGGCCTCTATTACCAGCTCTGAGTCATTTTTGTTGTGTGGGAAATATATATATAAAACATTTGCTATTTCAATTATTTTTACGTGTGACATTAATGATGTGCATCCTGTTGTGCAACCATCACCACTACCCACTCCCAAATTTTTTCCTCACCCTTCACAGAAACTCAGTGTCCCTTTAAGCAATAACTTACCTTTCTCACTCCAACCCCTGACAAGTCACTAAATAAACTTTGACCTCTACGCACTTGCCTATTCTAGATATTTCACGTAAGTGCCATCATACAGTATTTGTCCTTTTTATATCTGACTTAGTTCACGGAGTCATTTTTTGACTCATCGATTGATTCAGCTCTCTTTCCTATTCCATTCAAGCATTTCCCAATCACTGGCATCATCTAGAGAGCAAACTGAGTATGTCTTCAATTGATTCTCCCATTCCCACGCCCTGCCACGCCCTCATCCTTTATATTTTCTAGATGTTCTATACATATGTTTGTTGATCTTTATGGTGATTTGTGCTTGAATTTCTGAAGAATTGGTGAGCAACCTGCCTTGCTCTCCTCTGCCATGTGGCGACATATTTGAGCGTGTTTTCCTGCCACTTCATCTCCTTTTGGTAAAGCTCAAGTCTGCTTTCATTTTCTCAAAATCACTGCTGTGCCGTGGGTCCTCTTTGCAAACCTTCTCAATCGTCTGTCCCATTCAAGCTGTTTCCACGCAGTTTCTAGGTGCTGTGTGCTAGGTTTCCGACCAAACAAAAATGTAGTCTCTTCTCCTGTTTCAGTTATTTTACCTATAATGCCTTCAACTTCACAGTAACCCCTTAAGGTATGTTCTTTTGAGAAAACCTCATCATATCATTCATGTTTTCAAAGGAAGTTTTACATGATATATACTGGTTTTTGTCTTTTTCCTCTGGGCTTCCGGTTGATATTCTTTTGAAGATTCCCAAGTTGCTTTGCATGACCGAGTTTACCATCTCCTTTCCTTAATGCATTCTATGTCTTTTTCAAAACCGTCAATTCCCTACTGGGTGTACTAAGTTATCAAACAGCTCCCATAGCTCTGTGGCCCAGCTCAAGGTACCAGGGCACGGAGGGCCACTGCATACACGCCGGCACACTTCTCAGGTCCCTTCCCTGGAGACCCTACAGCTGAGGAAATCCCGGTCTTTCCATGCCGCTGCCTCCTCCGGTTCGCCTCCCCTTCCTTGGGTCTCCCTAGGCGCTCTTCCTCCCAAGCGCTCCACCAGAGCACGCTCAGCACAGCGACCGGAAGCCACAGCAGCCCCTCAGCGCATGCGCCACCCACACCCAGAAATGGAAATAAAGGAAGCCCTGCGCGCCCTGAGGGTGGAGCCTGTGGAAACCCAGAACGCCAGAGCCGTCTCGATGGGCGTTTCTTCTTCCCATTAAATGAGCTACTAACAGACGACGCGGAAGCTGAACCAGCTTGATAACATCTGTGAAAACCATTGACGGTCCTGAAATACTGGAGCACTACTGTTCATCCTGAAGCCCTGGTGGCGCAGTGGTTAAGAGCTACGGCTGCTAACCAAAAGGTCAGCAGTTCCACCAGCTGCTGCTCGGAAACCCTATGGGGCAGTTCTAGCGTGTCCTATCAGGTCGCTATGAGTTGGAATGGACTTGATGGCAACGGGTTTGGTTTTGATTTTCTGGTTTAGTGTTCATACCAGCGCTTCCCTCCTCCTTCCAACCTAGAAGTTTCCAGTTCTGCAGGCTCCATAGGGATTTTCAGAGAACTGAGAGCACTTTAGTGCAGGACCTGAGACCTAGATTTTCCCCGGTACTGCGCATCTTCAGATATCCTCAACTGAGGGTTAGAGTGAGCTGACTTGAAAATGAGACTGCGCTAAAAGATATTTTTAAGAAATGCAACTTAATGACTTTAAACAGTGACACTGCCTACAGGAGAAGGGGAAGTTGGGCTCAGCGTCTTAGAGAAAGTGTAAGTGCTTCTATAAATAGGTAAGAAACATTTGATAGCGCGGAGATCACTTGGCAGCACTTCTGCATGCCCCACGAGCGTTTAAAAATAGTGCGATTGGGCTTCTCTTTTAGGACAGATGGAGATTTTCTGGTTTTCCCTTCACTGCAATCAGCACACCTTCTCTGTTGAAGATAATCTGAAACTGTATTTCAAACTTTGATTGCAACCCCCAGTGAGAAAGTGTTTTTAAATAGTGACCCAGTATCAACCCTATTATATACGACACTGAAAAGTTTCATGGACTAGTACTTATTATTACTACATGCAATGCATACTGATATTTTCTCTTTTCTATTCTGTTCATTCAAAGGGAAAAATATAAAAAGCTGGTATGACTTAAAATTATCCGAGTAACTCAAGACCCATTGGTACAGTGGTTCTCAACCCTGATGATAGAATCATCTAAAGAATTTTAAAAATATATCAATACAGAGCCCTAACTCCAGACCAATTACATCAGAATCTCTGGTGTAGGGTAGGGACAAAGCTATTTTTTTTTAAAGTTCTCTAGGTAATACTAGGAGTCCCTGGGTGGTGCAAATGGTTAACATGCTCGGTTGCTAACCAAAAGGTTAAAGGGTCGAGTCCACCCAGAGGTGCTTTGGAAGAGAGCCCTGATGCTCTACTGGAGAAAAATCAGCCACTGAAAACCCTGTGGAGCACAGTTCTACCCTGAGACACAGGAGGCTGCCATGAGTTGGGGTCATTTGCCACTGGTTTTTGTTTCTTGTTTTTTTGAGTTATCCGAATATGCAGCTGAAGCCCTGGTGGCACAGTGGTTAAGAGCTCAGCCAAAAGGTCAGCAGTTCAAATGCACCAACCGCTCCTTGGAAACTCTATGGGGCAGTTCGGCTCTTCCTATAGAGTAGCTATGGGTTGGAATCGACTCCATGGCAATGGGTTTGGTTTTTTTTTTTTTTGAATATGCAGCTAGGATTGAGAACCACTGCTCTGAGGCATCTTGACCTCACATGGAAAAATCTGATCTAGAAGTTTCAGTCAGCATTACATTCATGTTGGGACTACAGAAGTTTGAAGTGTTGAGTTTTTGGGTGCATATTAGGATAACTCAAAAACCAGTGACCAATGACTCCAACTCATGGCAGCCTCATGTGTTCAGGTTAGAACTGTGCTCTACAGGGTTTTCAGTGGCTTGACTTTTCTGCAGTAGAGCATCAGGGTGGTATTGTTGTTGGGTGTCATTGAGTCGATTCTGACTTACAGTGACCCTATAGGACAGAGTAGAACTGCTCCATAGGGTTTCCTAGACTGTAATCTTTACGGGATCAAATCGTCAGGTCTTTTCTCCTGAGGAGCCATTGGTGGGTTTGAACCACTGACCTTTCAGTTAGCAGATGAGTGCTTAACCACTGTGCCACCAGGGCTCCTTGAGTGTTTATGAGAATGTATAAAACCAGGGTAATTCTCCAACTTCTTTTTATGCTATTAGTGCCCATTCACAGTTTTGTGTGTGACCACAGTGAAGAATGACTTAATCTAAGCACTCACAGAAAGAGAAATGGGTTAGACATGGATCGTGCTGGAGACTTAATCAGAGAGAAAAAAGTAACAAATTATGAAACATATATCATGGACTGTGGACAGATGTGATGTGCAAAAAACAAGAAGCCTAATCTACTCAAATTTTTGATTCACTGTTTTTGTGATATTGAACGAAACTGGCAAAGTGCCATTTCTTTTCAAAAGCTTAATCATAGCAAAACAGCTATGAGTAAACTTTGCTCACTACATTCCGGTAGAAGGAATTGTGATCTTTGCTCTCCCTGCATTACTCCAAGCTTTGAGCTTCTATGATCCTGAAAAACCAAAACCATTGTCGTAGAGTTGTTTTAGACTCACAGGGACCCTACAGGACAGAGTAGAACTGCCCCATAGCGTTTCCAAGGAGTAGCTGGTGGATTTGAACTGCCGACCTTTTGGTTAGCAGCCGAGCTCTTAACTACTGCACCACCAGGGCTCCTCAATGATCCTAGCTGATATATATTTTTTTACACTGTGTACTGTTGTAAAAGGAGCTTAAGGCATCTTACAAAAACACAGTATGAAAGAAGGTGAGGAGTAAAGTGGGAGGGGTAGAAGAAGTGGGAAAGGAGGGGCAGGGGGAGAAGAAAAAAGGAGAAGGAAGAGGAGCGGGTAAAGACATGAGGCCGAGGCCAAGAGAAAATGTGCGTGGGGAAAAACTGAGGGCTGGTTGATGTTTGCACGCAAAGCACGCTGGAGGAGGGGGGGAGGGTTAGATGATTTGCCAATTTCCTGGTACACTGGTAACACACACACAGCAAAAGGGTCTAGTAGCCAGTCACTAGTACTGAACTCTGGGTATCTACTGTATAACTTCCACCCATCACTTGACCTCATCTTACCTCATTTTCATTCATCTGTAAAGTAAGGATAGTGATACTACACGCAGCTCACCTCCTGGGGATGTTTTTGCCCAGTTGGGGTCCGTGCCCTGGAGCAGCTGAGCCAATGAAATGCACTCCAAGTCAGAGAGAGTGAGAAAGGTTTATTCAGGAGGTATCCACCACCACAGGGAATCCAATAGCAACGCAGGCTGTCTCTATGGAGTCCCAAAGGGCATGTTTATATTGGAGCTTATATATGAATTTTACAAAGGTTTGAAGTGTACTTATTCATTACAAGGTCATTAAAAGACTCTTTATCATACTAAAGAGATATATGCCAGACATCTCCTTGTCAGGCTAAAAATAATACATATCAGACATCTAGATTCTAATCTTCCTGTGAGGGGCCATAAGCTGGACGGAGCAAAACAAAGTCATTAACAAAGGTATGTGGAAAGCAGAAGGCAGAAAAAAAGAGTTTTGGTAGCATATGTTTAGGTGAATGCCTGGAGAAAAAGTATTTATTAACACAAAACATATTTCTTCAGTCTAGATGGCTTAGTTGCATCTCTCCAAAATAGGTAGACATGACGTATGAAAATGCTCTCGTTCAAATTGGACAGAACACACAGAGGGAGTGGGCTGCTCTGGGCGGAGGTTAGAAGCGGGATTCCACACCAGGAGCACATTTAGCAAGATCAGTCTGTGTCTCCAGCTTATTGTGATGCTGTTAACAAGAGCCTGCATCCTTCTCAAATGGAATTTTACACATTCAGCAGCAAGGCCACCTTGCCTACATTTCTCAGAGTTTGAGCATCCTCAAGAGGTCTGGCCTCTGAGGCCTGCAGTACAGGTAAGAGATTGATTTTATACAGGGGAAAATGCTACGCAGGTAGGCAATTTCTGAAATACAGTTCCCAGCTCTTCTTTTTATAAAGAGTTGTTGGAAATTGTTGCTATTACCATAACCGTGAGTGATCCTACATAAAGCTAACCTTAAATGATAGTCTACAATGAATCAAAAAGCACTTGGTACAACCTTTGGATAGAACCCGAGATGTAGTGAACAAAAGTCTTTTAGTTTTTTTCAAAGACTCATGATAAAATACACAAATGTGTTCCAGTAACAAGGAATTTTTACACTACAGTAATGTGCATTTGTTCCCACAGAAAAATCTGTGTGTTCATGTGTGGCTCACTCCTCAATTTGGACATAAAAGGGAAAAGAAAAAGAAAAAAAAAAAAAAAACGGATAACATTCATTGAGTTTCAACTAAATGCCTGGCAATGCACTGAAAACTTCTGAACATTATCTCCTTTAATTCCATAGTAATCCTTCAAATGGAGAAATGTCTCCATTTTACAGATGATAGAAATTAGGTTCAGAAAGGTTAAGTGACTTCTTGAAGTCATGCAGGGCAGGCCCTATCAGAGGCAAAATTTGAACACAAGTCTTGCTGGGCTTCAATGTCCACAAGCGGATTCACGCACTGAGACATCTTACTTTATCTCAGAATTTCCTAGTTCAAACTATAGACCCTGAGACTGGAGAAGGCAAAGTCCTTCCCCTCTGGATTTTCTAAAACGGGTGGACAAACAATTTCTGGAAAGGGCTAGATAGTAAATATTTTCAGCTTTGCAAGCCACACATTCTCTCTCTCACTACCCAACTATGAGGTTGTAGAAAAATGCAGCCACAGACAATACTTAAAGGAATAAGTGTGGCTGTGTTGGAATAAAACTTTATTAACAAAAAAACAGGTGGCAGGCTGGATTTTGACCCAAGGGCCACTGTTTTGTGTACCACTGTTCTAAAACATACCCATAAGGAAACCTTCTCAATAGCAACCATTTCCACATTTGTAGAGGTAGGAAAAGTGTAATATTTACATGAAACTGAAGAGGTATGTTTTTTATAAATGGCAGTAAATGTCTTTCCTTTTCATTAAGGCAAAATACACACCAAGAATTTAATCCTTTTTCTACAGTATGTATAGTGTCTAAAAGAGAATACTTAATTTGGAAAATAAAATCGCCATGCTTTATTTTTCTTTTTGGTTCTGGGAAACACTCCAAGCAATTTCCACAGGGAATAGCATTTGATAATCTAGATCCAGACTGGTTTATAATTTGTAATTTCCTTTGTTCCCCCAAAACCCTAAGAAGAAAAAAAATAGATATTCTGTGATGAAACTGGTTAAATCTGGGTTCATGTCCGATTTTATTCTAAGGTTGTATTTTGTCATTTGTAATGGATCTTTGGTGAAATAATGTGGCTGGAAGGGCTAGTAATATCAAACTGAAAGCTCATTATATGCAAACAGTAAGTCGAAGTTACTGGTAAAACAGTGAACAAGAAGGCAGGGATAGAAGGGGGAAGGAGGAAAGAAGGGCTCTCTGGTGGGTTAGATGCAGGGGGGTGAGATGGCTTTTAAGATTCGCTGGCCTGATTTGTCTCTAGGTATTAGGATTGTATTTTCCTAACCAAACATGGAAACCCTTGTCTGACGGACTGCAGGTGTCCCAAAGGAGACAAGGGGACCGGGTGCATTTAGAACAACCCTGAATGCAAACCCTGGGGGAAAGTGACTGTATCTACAGAATTTCTGAACACCTTGGGCTGGAAGACCTAAAGTATAATAAGAAAAACCTACAGATACGGGTCTGGGGACCAAATTGAGTTAGGCGAGATTTACAGGTCAGCTTAACTAGCCTGACTGGGTATGTGGAAATGCACTAGAATTAACAGAATCATTGGCAGTGGCATTTCACTTTGTATGGGTCCTAAGGGGATTAGACAATCAGGTCTTATCTTCCTAAAGCCACATTTTCTAATTCTCTATTTCACTGTGACTTTAAAATCCATAGCTTGAAGCAGGAAATGAGGTGGATACATTACCTGTCACCCTGAATTGGGGACATATGAGCTGGGTGATTAAAAGCATGTAATCTTTTTCATGCCTGGTTCTGAATTCCACTTCCATCCCTTACTACTTCTGCAGCCTTGGGTATTTATTAATGCTTTCTGTACCTCAGTTTCTTCATCTGTAAAATAGGCAGAGCCATACTCTCTACTTCATGGAATTTTCAATGGGTTAATATTTTTATCTATTCATTTCTCTGTCCATCAAACTTTGTCCAAAACCCTTAGATTGCTTCCCAGACCTATCTCCCAGCAGATCCCTCCCTGGTCCCAGGCACCTGGAATGAGTCATTACCTGGACACATTGAACTCTTTCACTACTGAGTGTTCTGTTCTCACCCTAGAGAACACATTCTCAATTCCTTGACTGTTTAGCACTAGTCAGATATCAAGGTATAATTGTGTTTGACAGCATCACGGGATGAAGCCTACACTCCTACTTCTGCCCCATCTCCAATCACAAATACAGCCCCCAAGCCTCACACTGCTCAGGGTACCTCTGGAAAGGCTGCAAGATACAGTGCCATAGATCTACAGTAACTTAAAATGAACCACAGACATCTTCCTTCTCCTTTGCCTCTCAAAGTCCATGAAATCAGTATAGTTATGAGGGATGATGTGTCCTCTCTATGGTCTAATCTAGCCTGGCACCAATAATCTGATATTTTTTAGTTCTAAACAATTATGATAAAATGCCCACAGTATAAGAGATGACCTTTCTCAAGAATGCCTAACACAATAGAGGCACTGAGGGGAAAAAATCCGTATAGGGAAAGCTAAGTCTCATGGCTTCACATTAATACATTGTTGAAGGAGTCTTGGTGGTGTAGTGGTTAAGAGCTGGGTCGCTAACCAAAAGGTTGGCAGTTCAAATCCACCAGCTGCTCCTTGGAAACCCTATGGGGCAGTGCTACTCTGTTCTGTAGGGTCACCATGAGTCAGAATCGACTCGATGGCAACAGGTTTGTTTTGTTTTTTTGTTTTTGATAGTACTGGAAGTCAATATCAGCATCCAGAATATGCTTAAGACTCCTAGCTCCATGATCTGAGTCTGACCACTAATCATTCCCCCAACCACAACCTTTTCAAATGAAGGAGACATTCAAAGAACTCTTCTTCCTTGGTTATTTTCCTCTTGGATTTCAAGTGAAACCTTTAAGTGAAGGGGGCCCTATACCTTTCCTAGTTGGGAAATAAAACCTATTAGAGTGGCTAACCCTCAAACTGCCTTCCGTTGCTACCTCGTAGGCAGAAAACAATCTTTTTCTTATTATATATAAATTCCTGACTCTCACTATGTCTGAAAAAAGGTATGCATTTCATTGTATTTCACTACGTCTCTGGCAAGTTGGATACTGAAACGGTACAAAGATTGTGACAGTACTCTAAATGAGTGCGTCGGTATTTCTGTAACTGGATGTCGAGGGTTTAATCTGCACTATAGTGCTGTCTAAAACTGGTAATAAAACAGATGAATAATATGTCAAGATAAGACTCAAAGGACATATAATAGCGACATGTGCTACTCCATGACAAGACCATAATGAAATATACTTGGAAGAGAGTAGCCTTATTAAAAAAAAAAAAGAAGCGGAGAACTTCTGACAACTGCTAGCGAGCTAGAAATGGCAAAGATACAATCCATTATTATTGGTTTTTTCTCTTTTCCATTTCCGGACCAGGTTTAAAACTCAACAGTCCATTAGTAAGTCATCAACAGCAAGAGATGGGAGAAGTTTATAGTAGACATGGTTTAGGCTCTTCGCAGAATGACCCCTTATTTCCTTTGTCACCCATAGAGGTGACCACAGTGAACCATACACAGACCCACACACTCCATCCCCTTGGCACTGGTTGACTGAACCAGGAGTGAAGACTAGGAATTTAAAATTAACACTGAGAGATTCTAATTTAGCTCCTGCTGGTCTCCTGGGCAAAGATGTAAACACCATACTGTGAGGTGGCTATATTTTACCTGTCCATGACCTTAAAAGTGAATACAATTGTTAGAGATTACAAAATTACATTGGTTTGGATGTGCAAAAATGACACTTTATCTTCTTTAGCTGAAAGTATTCCCATTTTGACCCCCCATTATCTCTGATGCAGAATATTTAATCTAGTCACTTTCAGAAAAACTCAAATCGAGTGATTTTTCATACCATTCGGACTTAAAACGTGGTCAATCAAGAGTTCTCTGAGGGCTTTCTTCCTCTTCTTGCTCCCTATTGAACATTATCAGGACTTTCGAAAATGCCACTGAGGAGGGTTGCCACATAAAATACAGGAAATTCAATTAAATTTGAATTTCATATAAGCAACAAATAATTTTTTAATACAAGTATGCCCCATGCAATATTTGAGATATACAAACATATGCTGTTCATCTGAAATTCACATTTAACTGGATGTCCAGTATTTTTCTTTGCTAAATATACCAACCCTACACTGAAGCTGGGAAGCGACTATCTACTTCTCCAGAGTGGTCATTGTTGTTCTTGTGTTGACCACCGACTCCATCCCTGGCTCATCCCTATATAGTCTTTCCATCATGCTGCTTACATCTGAAGACTTGTCAATGGCTTCTGGTTGCCAGGTCCACATGAGTCATGCTCCTTGCTCCTTGACCCTATTTCCAAGCACCATTGTGTCTTCTGGTTTATTTTTGGTCACTTTTAGATGACCCCCACACCACTCTAAAGCCTGAAGGAAAACTGGGAGCTGTCTCAGGCACTCTTAGGTGCCTGAAGTGTACTCCACTAGACCAAAAAGAATCGGTTGACATTCAACTATTTCAGGAGGTAGCATATGATCAAGAACCAATGGTATTGAAGGAAGAAGTCCAAACTGCACTAATGGCATTGGTGAAAAACAAGCCTCCAGGAACTGACAGAATACCAATTGAAATGTTTCAACAAATGGATGCAGCCCCGGGGGTGCTCACTCGTCTATGCCAAGAAATTTGGAAGACAGCTACCTGGCCAACTGACTGGAAGAGATCCACATTTGTGCCCATTCCAAAGAAAGGCATAGCTTCTAGCACGACAGCAACACGCAAAGCACCACAATATGACAGACTGACACACCACCACTCGTCTGTCTGTCTTTGCCTCAGGTAGAGCTAGAAATTCCAAACAGCTAAATAAAAATGGGAAAAAATGTACACCACAAATAATCTACAAAAAATTTTCTGAGCAAGAGTTGTATGACTGAATTTTCTGAGCATGTCTAAAACTAATGATGCCTGTGCTATAGTAATTATTCTAAACAAAGAAGAGTCTTTAAAACAGGCACTCAAAATACAGTCCAACCAAGATGAAACACACATATGAAAATAACAGACCAAACATATGTATAAATATAGAGAAAAAAATCTAAACACAAAATTCTGTCAATAAATTAAAGGAATAATTTACTGCCATAAAATGAGATTAATCAATACTGCAGAAAATCTATTAGCACATATTCAACAATTGTTCAAAAAATAATATGATAGAACAATCTTAACAGATAATACAAACGAATATGGCAAATCCAATACTCATTCCTAGACAATTTCTCAAGAGGCTTTATCAAGAACGTATATCTTAAGGTGATTGCAATAAAATCACAAAGGAGAGAAGAATGCCTTCACTTACTATTATTATTGTGCATATTTTTGGAAATTCAATCAGTGTAATATAATTATAACAGATATGAAGTTTACATATTAGAAAACAGAATTACAATTATATGCTGATATGATTGAACACTTAGAAAAATCTAAGAAAATAACTTCAATTTCTCAGAACAAGAAATTCAGTAACGTGGCCAAATACAAATGAACATTTTTTAAAGGTTTCCTCTAAACCAAGATCAGCCATTAGAAGACTTAAAAAAGGACTACAGATAATGATATCAGCAAGTATAAAAATTATAAATAACCCTAGCAAAACACATGCAGGTCCTCTACGAGAAAAACCATTAAAATTCTATGAACTGAAATAATTAAAGGTAAAATGCAACAATATTTGCGATTTTTGTTTGTTTTTTAATTATCCAGGGGAGAGAGTAGGCGAGTGTGCATATGAAAGTAGACTGGCCATAAGGAGGTCCTTTTTGAAGGTATATGGTATGTGATGGTGCAGGAAAGTTCACCTCTACTTTTGTGTACGCTTGAAATTTCCTACAAAAAGTTAAAAAGAACCTTTGTGAGAGAGAAAAGAGTTCTAAACAAATGGAGAGAGATGCTATGTTCGTAGATGAGAAGGCTGAAATAATGCAAAGATGTCAAATCTTCCCAAACTGATTCAGGTTTAAAATAACCCTCATCAAAAATCCCAATGGGAAGCTTTTGTCTTGTACAAAAAAAAAAAAAAAACAAACAAAACTCCAAAATTCATTTGGAAGTATAACAGATGAGGATAAATCATTTTTATAAAAGAATGACTGAAGACTTGCCTTACTAGATCAAACATATTCTAAAGCTGTAATGATTGCAGCAATATGGAATTGGCAAAACAACAGCAGTTTACTCCAATGAATGGATTACTCCAGAAACAGGTAACATCAAATTAAATCCTCATCTCACCCTGTCTTCTTCTGTGCACTAATAACATCCCTCTACCTTTTTTTCCTCCAGTTTATGAGTTGTTATAATTCTGCAATTCCTCATTTTTCAAAAAGTTTATTTTCACCTTAGACTATCATTCCTCTGACCTAATTCATATGTAGTTTTTTTTGCAATATTGGGTCTCAGCTGGTGTATTTAATAGGATAACTCCCTATTAGGAAAGTCTGATTTCACTTGAAAACTTTTCTCTGTTGATGAATAGGTGCTATGTGTCAGAAGAAGATGCCAAAATCCCACAAGATGAATAGATGGCTGGGTGAGGTTCCCAAATACTAATATCTCCTAATTGAAGAAGACAGAAGTATTAGCAGATCTGGCTTTCCGTCTTTTCTACAAAGTTGCTGATAACCTGAGGAGTTATGGTTAGAGGAGACGTCTGAATGGGGATGGAGGGGGAGAGGTATTGTAAAATTTTGCAGTGGAAGAAAGTCTTCAAACATACATGGAATTTTACACAATGCACACTTTTGAGCTGAATTCGGGATGTGATGTTAGCTGCTTCCATGATAATGGTGGCCATTATTAAAGCAATGAATTTTCTTATGATTCAATAAGCCCTGGTGGTCTCTGTTTCTTAGACCATAAAAAGGGTTAGGAGTGGGTACAGAAAGGGGTATGCTGATACTAAAAACAAGAAGAAAGTATCCACCATGAGGCATGGAAAGACAAAATTATGAAACATACAACAGAGAGTAAGCAGCAGAAGAAACAATGAGAAGGTCTAATAAAAATTTCTTTGGAATCACAGAAAAAAAGAGTGAGAAGAGACAGAGGCAATATTTAAAGAGATACTTTTCAAAACTGATGAAACATATTAATCTACAGATCCAAGAAGCCAAAGCAATATAAACTACAAATAAATAAATCATCCACATTTGGAACATTAGGGTTAAACAGCAGAAAATTAAAGAAATGATGAAAATCTTAAAAGCAGCCAGAGAAAAAAGTCACGTTGCCATCAATGGAATGGCATATAGACAGCTAACTTTTCAGTAGCAATGCTGCATGCCAAAGAAAATACAAATGTATCAACAAAGTACTGGGAGAAAATTGCTAAAAGAATTTTGTGCGCAGTGAAAATATTCTTCAAGAATGAAGTAAAATAAAGATATTATTTTCAAACAAGCAAAGCCCAACTGAATATGCTACCACTTGACCCTTTAAAAATTCTTAAATTTAGTCTTCAACAAGACGGGAATTATCTCAGGTGGAAGCTGGAAGATACAGCAAGCACTGAAGATACGTGCACAAAAATGTTCATAGAAAATTTTTGTCATAGCCCCAAATTGGAATAAACCAAGCGTCTATCAACAGTAGAATGGATGAACAAATTGTGATATATGGAATACTATAAAACAGACAAATAAATAATCAACAAATAGTGCCACATATGAATGTAGTGGTTAAGCATTAGGCTGCTAACCAAAAGGTCAGCAGTTCGAATCCACCAGCTGCTCCTTGGAAACCCTATGGGGCAGTTCTACTTTATCCTATAGGGTTGCTATGAATCAGAATTGGCTCGAAGGCAATGGTTTGGGCTTTGAATATGAGAGAATTTTACAGTCATAAGACAAGTTTAGCAAAAAAAAACAAAAAAACAAAAAATACATACTCTATGCCTCCATTTATATAAACTTTAAAAAGGCAAAATTAATCTATATTGTTTAGGGATGCATAACTACAGAGCAAAACTAAGAATAAAATAAAAGCAAGAAAATCATTATCATAAAAGTCAAAGTAGTGGATCCTGCCAAGTACAGGGAATTAGGAGGGGGTTATATTAGGAAGGAGGACATGGGGGATTTCTGGGTGTCTGTTTATGTTCTGGAGCCCTGGTGGTGCAGTGGTTAAGAGCTGCAGCTGCTAACCAAAAGGTCAGTAGTTCAAACCCACCAGGCACTCCTTGGAAACCCTATTGGGCAATTCTACTCTGTCTTATAGGGTCACTATGAGTCAGACTCAAAGGCAACGGGGATTTTTGGTTTTTGGTTATGTCCTGGAGCCCTGGTGGCACGATGGTTAAGAATTCAGCTGCTAACCAAAAGGTCAGCAGTTCGAATCCACCACCTGCTCCTTGGAAAACCTATGGGGCAGTTCTGTTCTGTCCCATCAGGTCCCTATGAGTCAGAATCAACTTGATGGCAATGGGTTTTGGTTTGGTTATGTTCTTTGTCTAAATCTGAGTGGGAATTACACAGCTATTTATAATAATTAATTTGTTCATTTACATTTTATGAACATTTAAAATGTTTTCTTTATTTCATAATTTAAAAAATAATAATAATGATTTCCAAACTCCCATCTATAACCCTCAGAAGGAATTACTAGGAAATATACTGAGTTCCCTTCTCCATGAAGAAAACTCCCCATGTTATGATTTTCTGCCAGTGTCATGAGGGCCTATGAACAGGCATGTTTGCTGTGCAAGGGGACTCGCACCTGTGCTCGTATGCACGAGGTATGGTGTGCACCTTCACATTCTGGAAGCAGGAGATTTAAAACCAGGGCACCACCTTTACTTTCTGGTATTTTTTCTGTGGGTATTGGGATTACTATAGAAAAGATGGAGCCCTGGTGGCACAGTGCTTAAGAGCTCGGCTGCTAACCAAAGGGTTGGCAGTTTGAATCCACCAGCCCATCCTTGGAAACGCTATGAGGCAGTTCTACTGTGTCCTACAGGGTTGCTATGAGTCGGAATCAAATCGATGCCAGTGGGTTTGATTTTTTGGTTTTATAGAAAAGATATGGTGGCTATTATACAGCATTTCAGGCTTTTTTTTTCCTACCCCATCGACAATTATTTCTTTATTATATGCCACCAATAACTTCTGTACAAATTCCTTTAAATAAAATTACTAAAAGTCTATATAAAATAAATCTATATTTCCCCTTTCTGTATTATTTACAAAATTAGAACAACTTTTTTTATTCACGTGGACTTGTATTGACACTTTGAATTGCCATGGAAGGAAAAACCCAGAAAAAAAAAATGGACTCCCTGGCACTTTTTGGCCTTGAAACAACAAAGCTAGAAAGCCTGATGAGAAGCATCAGCTGTGTTTTCAGATACCGTCCTCGGAAGACAAGAAATCTGCCAACTAGAAGTCTGCAAAGACAAACGGGATGATTTACTCCAAGAGGTCAAAAGGGTCCCAGTGTCATTCCAGACCGTAGAAATAGAAGAGAAAGGCTTTCTGCAGTGAGTTAATAAAATAGAAGGCAAAAAAAAAAAAAAGGTCGATGCTTGCAATCCTTTAAAAAGCTAAAACCAAATTTTGGCCTACCCGCTGAGGCAGGTGTAGCATGTTCATTATGGCAAGAATTTTTCCATTAGCTTCATTCCAGGTTTCCTGTTATGCCCTTAGCCTTATGCTTCTCTTTTTTCTAAGATTTTAACTTAAACAATCTTCCTGTATTATGGGACCTTAACCACTTTTGTTGTAAGACAGGATAGAAAAAATCCAATCTGTAAATGGGGTCTTCTTTCTGGTATAGTTTTCAACTGCTGGTGTTTGTCAACTCAGAGATGACAAAAGGACACAGGGTAGTGTTTCGTATATACATATCTGTGTGTGTGTCCTTTCTTAGCAAATGCAAAGTGTTCCATGACGACTGGCAGAGAAGCAAAAAAGTTGGGGGCCCCACAAAGAAATGAATGGCTGCCATGATGAAGGAATTCTTTACCTGGAAGCATATCAGAGAGATTCCCATACCCTCAGGGTTTTCCAGAAATAGGTAGGAGATATTAAATCCAATAGTGGGCAACACCCCAACTCATCTGAGCCAAACTGATAAAATAAATGTAGTTCAATCAGTAGGACCAGGTGGCAGCCACCCAAGAGTTTTGAAAGAACTCAAGGATGAAATTGGGAAACTGTAGGCCAAGATTCTGGATCCAGCGTGACAAACAGCCACTGCCAGTGAACTGGCAGATTGTGAATATCATTCTGCTCATTAAAAGGGGTCGAGAGAGGACCCAGGGAACCTTAGAAAAGCAAGTATCTCTTCCGCTTGTCCAGTCTCCAGTAAAGAACTGCATCATTAGACCCTGAAACGAAAATAACTTCCTGAGGGAAAGACAATATGGTTTCTGAAAAAGGAAAGCATGAGTCACTGATTTATTATTGGTTTCTGAGGCAAGTACATAAAAGGCCAAAAGTTGGCATAGTCTAAAGACTTCTTTTAAGTGCCAACATTACATGGGATGTGAGGAGGTAATGGATAAATCAAACCATATGAATAAGACAAACAATAATTCCAACACTCCTTCAAAAGAAAATTCCTGTTGAATAGGAAGCTGAGACACTCTTGGAGACATGAGAGAGATCAGGTAGTGATGATGAAGGACATACTACTTCCTGCTGAGGAATAAACTGGAAAGGCTCGTTCCCACTGGGTGGTGTTGGGAAGACACACAAGTCCCGGTTCACTTCAGCAAGCATTTTACTGAGCATGAATTGTGTGCCAGGCTTTGTAGTAAGTAGTGGGATGACAGTGATGAATAAGACCCTGTTCCTGCCCTCAAGCAGTTCACTTTCTATTAGGGGAGCTAGATGTGTATACGATTCTAAGAACTGTGGAATGGGCCCTGACACTGGCATATTCAAACGCTGTGTCGGATGCACATTTAGGACTAGGTGGTAACTAATAATTGAAATCAAGTAGCATAATCACGATTATGTGGTAACACAGCTCTTGGGGCCACAGTCAGCAATAGAACTAATATAGGAGGCTATGTGGAGTATGGAGCCCTGGTGGTGCAGTGGTTAAGAGCTTGGCTGCTAACCAAAAGGTTGGCAGTTTGAATCCCCCAGCTGCTCCTTGGAAACCCTATGGGGCAGTTCTACTCTGACCTATAGGGTTGCTGTGAATCAGAATCTACTTGACGGCAATGAGTTTGGCTTGGCTTTTTGATGTGGAGTATGGATCTGGAACAAAATGGCAGTTCCCTTATTAAAATCCATGCCAATTGCAATACCAACAAATAAACCCTAAAACCCAATTGTACTTGTTTGTTTGACAGACAAAGACACAATGGATTATGTGAAACTTTATATCTCTTAGCCTCATTGAGAAGGAAAGCAATTATTACTGATAGTGCTATGTTGGGCTTTATGTGTGTGTGTGTGTATATACATATATATACAAAATTTCCAAAAGCTTCATAAAAAGAAAATTAACTTTTATTACATAAAAAAAAAAAATACAAGGCGAAAAGAAAAGAGCTATTCCCCAATCATGAATTTGATGAGTTCTGCCAGTTTCATGCAATTCTCAGCCTTGCTCACAGGTCTGGGAAGAATTTTCTCAGCTCAAGTGAGAACACCCAGGATATGGAGAATGGTTTTGGTTGAGCCAAGCTCAGGAAATTGATGGCTCTCCTACAAGTCAGATGCTTCTATTTTCCAGCCAGTTTTAAACACCTACCTTCTCCTTTTCCTGCTACATTAACTAGGAGACTGTCATCCCAAAGAAATGTGTAACGCGTATGTATAAGGAAGTGTGAGTGTCCTCCGGCATGAGAGAGAAATTTCTTTCATGATCAGATTGTTTA
Organism: Dugong dugon; assembly: GCA_030035585.1. Lineage (NCBI taxonomy): Eukaryota > Metazoa > Chordata > Mammalia > Sirenia > Dugongidae > Dugong > Dugong dugon. Next base: position 8,683,425 of record CM057480.1, on the reverse strand, counting down.
GTATTTTCAAACCATTTAATGGCACTTCCAAAGGAACTCCATGAAGAAAAACAAGAGCTAAAAAAATAAATCCTCACCAAAAAAAGGTGCACCCTTCTTTAATAAAAAATCTATTTTCCCTTTTTTCTTTCTTCTCTTGTAATTTTTAAATGGTATATAGTTGTCATTGGCAATATCAGTTATCATTCAGGATAGAAATGAAAATAGGGCTGAGAGGTAACTGGTTTCTCAGTTGTGATATTCCAGCAAAAACTCCTGCCTTCTCCCGGCAGAACACGTTGGGAGACAAAATTAGTCTCCTTTTTTTTTTTTTTTTCCTTGCATTACAGTGTCTGGTCCATATCACTGTCTCAATATTGAATGAATCTCTTATTCCTCTTCTTCCTGCTACTCCTTCTCCTAAGAAAAAACAGAATCTACTCTCTGAACCTCCTCTAGAAGATGGAAGGAAAAGAATTACAAGGGTATCTCCAAAGACCACACATTTAAAACCTAGACAGTTAACCAGGTGCCATCAAGTCCATTCTGAGTCACGGTGGCTCCATGCCTGGCAGAACAGAACTATGCTCTATAGGAATTTCAATTGCTGATTTTTTGCAACTAGATGGCTAGGCTTTTTTTTTCTGAGGCGCCTCTGGGTACACTCGAACCCCCAATCTTTGGTTAGCAGCTGAGTCTCTCTGTTAACAGGCTGCACCACCCAGGGACTTCTATTTTAAATTTAGGTAGATCAGAATTGCATGTCAATACCCCTAGTTGGAGAAGGAGGCATAAAATGTCAACTGATAGAATTAGAAGGAAAATGTTTGCAAGTGTGTTTACATAAGGGTGGGGTGTCTTGCCTATTAAACTGACAAATCTAAACAGCCCTGTGATGTCAAAAGTTAAAACACACACACACACACACACACACACACACACACACGCCGACACATTCGTACTCTACTAGAGAGAATATAAAGGATTTTCTGAAGAAAAATTAGGGAACAAGTATAAAAAAGCATCATGAAAGCTGAACCTAGTTCTTCCATTTCTGGGGATTTTTAGTGTTTATCAGAACTTTGTCAAATAGAAAACACGCGTTAAAAACAAAATATGATACACTTTTTATAGATGAGGTAGGTGTGCATTTGTACATAGTTGTAAGTATATCTGCACTGGAAAATACATAGAAGGGCATCTTCAGATATTAGGCTTCTATATCTGTTTTCTTCATTCTTTGGCTTCTCCAAATTTTCTGATTTGTCTATGATAAACATGAATTACTTCTGAAATAAAAATACAAAAGTGGATATGATTTAAAAAAAAAAAAAACGCTTTGTGTCAACATAGCCTTTTTGGGGAAAAAAAAAAAAGAGAGAGAGAGATGTCCTTTGAATTCTCTCTAGCTTCTAGGTTAAAAGGGAAGGCCTTGTGAGTTAACATCTGATGATAATCGTAGGTGGTAATAGAGAGGAATAATCTTTAGTCAAAAAGTCATTTGATTTTCATGTTTCATACCTCATATCTGTCAGGTTTTTAAATTAAAACGTCTGTCTGATAAACAGGAAAACTCAAAAAACCAGTGATGAGATCTTCCCTCATCTGTGCAACTGACTCCCAGAATATATTGCCTTTTATTTGAGATCAAATCCTCAAAACTGTGTTTGATCCAAGAACAGACATGTAGATCTGGCATTTACGACTAAAGTCAGCCTATCTATAATCACAGAGTTTTTTCAAACCCCCGATTTTTCTTTCTATTCCTGCGATGCAAAGAGGGTTAGTGATGGTTGGACTCGGAGAGCAGCATCTCGGCTTTGTCTCTGAAGCGTTCCCCTTTACTCACACAGGAAGTTAAATTTGCAAACGCCACCAGCCAGTCCGTCAGAAAAACAGCATTGTGGTTGTCAGGGCTTTGAGGGTATAAATGAGGGCATTAGTTTTTCCCTGAACAGAAGCATATTCACTAAGTAATTTGCTTTCTTTTAACTAGCATTATCCCCTTGTATCAAGTGGAGAAGTAAACTCCAAATTAAAATCACTATTCAGCAATGACTGCTGCAGGTATTTGGCAATAAAGCTCATCGACTATAATTTCAATCATTCTATCTCAGACTTCTCAAAAGGAACAACTCGGGAGTAAGAGAGGAATCAGAAACTCCGAGTTACTGCTAACACAAAGACAGGTATTGCTGAAGATTTTTAATTGATTTAATCATCATTAAATTTTTCAATGAATTTTAATTTTTTCCTTTTTTTCAGTGAATACTTGCTAGGCATGGGGGGATACAATGGTGAATATACTGATGTGATCCCTCTCCTCACAGAGCTTACATTACAGTAGAAGACAAAGACATTAAATGAGAAATCATAATTACACATTGTGATGACCACTTTGTAGGAAAACAGGGTATGGGAAAGAATAATGGGGAGGTGCCAATTTCTACTGGGATATCTCGGATGTCTGTTAGGAGGTCACATTTAAGTTGCGACACAAAAAGATGAGAGGCATTGGCTCTCGTTCTCCTGACGCTCTTTTCTCGATTTTGTTGGCATCGCTCTTTCCTGGCTTTCCCACTACCGCCCTGGCCATTGTGGCTCACCTTCACTGGGGGCTCCTCCTCCTCCATCCAATCTTTAAACAATGACATTCTTCTAGGCTAAGTTCTAGACGCTCTTCTCTTCTTACTCCAAACTTCCAACCAGGCAATCCATTGTACTCCTCTGACCTCAGCTATCATCCGCATGTCAACAATTCCCTAACATACTTTTCCAGCCCTGAGCTCTTTTCCTAGCTCCAGAACCATATATCAACTGCCTGTGTGACATCCTCACGGGAATATCTCATAGAAATCTCCAACTGAGCATCTCTGACACTAAAATCAAGATATTTTACTCGGAAGATCCTCCTCCAGAGATCTCTATCTCCCTAAGCAGGACTATTCACTCAGGTGCTGTATCAGAAATCAGGGAGTTAACTGTGACACAGCTTCTTCATCTCCCACGTATGATCGGTAATTGTCTTGTCTATTAGACACTTAAAATATATCTTGAATTTCACCACTTTTGCCCGTCTCCCCTGCCATCCATTCTTGCTTGGATTCTGCAGGCTTTCCCTTATTATTCATCCCCATTCTTGCCCCACTCCAATTCACTGTCTTAAATGAAAATACTTGCAGATTACCTCCTGCCTTTAAAATTCTTCCATTTTTCTGAGGATCAAGTGTCAAATCATTAGATAGTCTCGAAGACCCGACATGATCTACTCACTGTCTAATCATTTAGTCTCATCTCATGCCAGTCTTTGCATTGTTCTCTGTTCTTCAGCCACACGGACTTTTTTTCAGTTTCCAAAATTAAAAAAGAACCCTCCTTTCTTGGATGCTTTGCACATGCTGTTCCTTCTACCTGGAACACCTCAGGTCTGCCTGCTATGTGTTCTCAAGAGTACTATACCGTTCTCTGTATGAAATAGGGGTACATATGGCTGCAAGTAACAGACTACCCAATAGAAATGGCTTCAGAATTAGGACATTTAATTAGCTCATTGCACAAAAAGTCAGGAAGAAGGCATTTCCAGGACTAGTGCAACATTTCAAAATCACTATCCTAGGCCAAGACTTTTCCCTTTCTGTTCTGCCATTCTATGCGTGTTCACTTTTTAAATTTAGGGTCATCACCTTATGGTAACCAGATGGCTATCAGAGCTCCACGAATCATGTCTTGATATAAGTGCATTCAAAGTAGGACAAAGGGGAAGGGCCAGCACCGGAATGCTCTCCTCTCTCAGAAAGCAAAAGCCTTCTCATCAGCCTCCATCACATTTTCCCTACATCGCACTGGCCGGAGCTGTGTCAAATGGTGAGTAAATATTGGGAGAAAAGCAGAAGAGAAGGAGGTTGGATTAGCTGTTGACTTTACAATCAATAGTATCAGACACATTATTTGGAGCACTTATCAAAATAGTAATTAAAGAATTAAATCCATAAATTTTGTTCACTGACCCCTCTGGGAGATTATAAACTCCTTGACTACAGAGAATATGTCTGCCTTTTTCACTATTATAAGCCCACAGTTAACACCGTGCTTGGTCTACATAGGAGATCAGTCAGTGTTGGTTCTTAAACTGATTGTCATATCTCATGGTTCAGCTGTCCATCCAGTTAAATTGAAAACATTCGTTCGATTAAAAAGAAAAAAAAAAAAAAAAAAAAAGGTGATTTTTTAAAAAGGTGCTCAGTTATTTGTACAATGAATGCAATCCTTCTAACCCCTCAGTTCCAGCCGCATGCGTAGATATGGGTATTATTGTTATCACTGGGATCCATTAATGAATTCTTTTCTAAAAAATACAATTTTAACCCGTTATAGAATTATGTGATCCATAAAATTTTAAGTTGCCTCAAGTACATAAATGTAAGTCAATTCTTGGCTAAATCACTCAAATATCATTCAACAAGAAAAAAATGTATAAAAGCTAGGAAAGCATTGAAAAGGGTAGTCATAAAATTTTGGGTCTAAATTTTCCACTCCTGACAGCATTGCAGCAACAGATAAGTATGTCATTCTGATTGTCTGATGAAGGAGAAAGCAAATATAAAATGCCTGGCAAATAAAGATGCTTGACATATTTTTGTTCTTGTATCTATGCCAAAGGAAAATCTGGGTTTACTCCTAGCTTTGCCATAACTTAAATATGTAACAATGGACAAATCGATTATGTTCTTTGGTTCACAAATGACATACCAAATCAACTCCGCTGCCGTCGGGTCCATTCCAACTCATAGCGACCCTACAGGACAGAGTCGAACTGCTCCATAGGGTTTCCAAGGAGTGGATGGTGGATTTGAACTGCTGACCTTTTGGGTAGCAGCCATAACTCTTAACCACTGTGCCACCAGGGCTCCCACAAATGATATAGTTATTGTAAACTACCTTTCAGTTATAACTCCACAATTTAAAAACTCCAGGCAGAGGCTAGGATAGCATTCTCTTCCATGGAAGAAGGATGGTACTGGAGACAAAAGATTCTAAAAAGATTCTAACAAAATTAAAACTCTTCTTGTTAAGTTGTTTAAACATGCATTGTAACTAATTAAAGTTAAGATACCACCAAAAGTAATATTCGGCGTTTTTCATGTACCATGAAGAAATAAGCTAAGTGGCGTCGAACACATTCAACGAGAGCCAACCTAATACAACATTAAGGAGCAGCAGGTTCATATTCCTGAGAGTGTCTGTTTCTCCAGATGCAAAAGATTCCTAATTTCTGGTGGATGTTCTGTTTGGTTGTGTCAAACCCACGGGGCACTGACATACAGATATCACACAAATTAAAAAACAAATGAGTCGTAAATATTCACACATGCACAAAACAAAGCAAAACAAAATATGGAGAACGTAATTAATGTCACTGAATTACACACATAAAAATGATTTAAATGGCAAATGTTTTACTATATATATACATATCCTACCACAATGAAATTTTTTAAAGTTTAAAAAACAAAAAATAATAATAGTCTAAAAAAAGCATTGTTATCAGAATCCAAAAGAAAACATATTCACACATGTAAGGCTAGATTTTACGTTTTAAATACAGTTTTCATTTGAAATAAAATTCCTTAAAAAACAGAAAGTGACTTTAGCATTGGCAAAGGGAGTCCCCTAAGAAAAAAATGTAAACAGATGGCTAAGAAAGAGCACCCACATGCTGAACACAGATCTTGAGGAGGCATTTCTAAGAATGAAGTGGCACTTCCCAGCCTGGGCCACTTCCCACAAGGATCCTTATTTAACCCACAGAAAACACAGGGTTTATACCTCTGGCCAGCTTCAACAACTCTTTCCCTGCTTGCCTGGCAGTGACCAAGACTTGTTTCCAACTCTTCTCATTGTTCCAAAAGAAGCTGAGTACCAACCTCTTGAGACAGGTCATCCCCTAATAAATCAGCATTCGGCGATCAGTCCTGAACTAACGTCTTCCCTTAGAGTGGGCCGTTAAGACCTAGATAAGTATATTAAGTGTTCAATTTAATGTATGACACACATCTGTTTCACTTTCTTAGTGAGCAGAAGTTTCAAGACAACTTGAATTCCAAACTTAATCAAGGAGAAAAAAAATCTTGGCAACATTTACAACTGAGTTTTAAAATATAATCCAAATGAGGACGAGAGAGACCATTTTGCTGTAACTAATGAGATTATATAATATCTAAATCAAATCCACAAAATCACCTGAGCAGAAGTACTAGGTCTTTTCTTTTGGCCTATTGATCTTCCCTTTCCATGCCATCAACATTTCCCAAAGACTTCTGTCTACATCTGGCCCAAGTCACCAACTCAGAAGCAAAATAGAGCCCTCTGCAAACATGGCGATTTAACACGCTTGATGCCCAAAGAACCCAGAATAAAAACTCACAGAGTTGTCTTTCACAAGCAGAGCGCAGCACTGGATTCCAGCCATCAGCATCTTGTGTGGGTTCCAGGCCACAGAGTCAGCCCTGTTGTGTTCAACAAAGAGAAGGACAGGGTAGGGAGGGGAGACAGTTAGGATCTATTGGTAGAAAGAATACTATCATTAGCAGCATCCATATTCAGTACTCATACCCAAGTTAATGTTCTATAAAATTCCTTTCTTTTTTTTTGGGCTGGGAGGGGGGAGTTTTGGAGTTATTATTTTTTTTTAAATTATTTTGTTTTTGTCTGTTTTCAAATGAAACTCGGATGGGCAAAGTCCAAAGAGAGTCCCTTGCCTAACTAAATGGCAGCTGCGAACAGGAAACTACATTTACCTGTGGATGCCATGCAGAAGCTTGCGGTGCTTCCTGGACATCAAAGCTGAGCCACCCCAAGAAGCCTGTTGAGATATTCGTATAACCAAAACAACATTATTTCAATGTTACTTCTTTATCATCTCCTTGTCATAGAAAACCCTGAGTGACAACCTCAAAAACAAAAACAAAAACCAAACCCGTTGACATCAAGTAGATTCTGACTCCTAGTAACCCTAGAGGACAAAGTAGAACTGCCCCATAGGGTTTCTAAGGCTGTAAGTCTTTATGGAAGCAGACTGCCACATCTTTCTCCCATGGAGTGCCTGGTGAGTTCAAACCACTGACCGTTTGATTAGCATCCAAGCACTTAACCACTTCACCACCGGGGCTCTTCATCTATCTTACTTAATACTCTATTTTATGTCATGTTAACTAATTTATATTCCAGGAAATTTTGATCACTGGCTCTACTCAGGGAACCAGACGTCATCACAATAGAAGGGCCACCATGGACCCTTAGGGCATCATAAAGAAATCAATACATTAACCAGTTGAGCTGCACATGAATAAAAATAGGTTAAAAAGACAGTTTATGCCCTTTTGAAGCTCAGAATCTAAAACAGACAACATCTTCACAATGCTGGCATTCTACCACACAAACTGTACAAGCACTGATGATGAAACGGGCTAAGGGCTAGCAGTTCATATAAAAAAATGATGCACGCTCTTGGCAAGGTGGGTAGAAGGGAATACAGGAATTCATATTCAACTAAGATGGGCTAGGTGGAAATAGATTCTGCTAATGAAAAACTAAGAAGCCCTGAGGTGATGCAGTATTGAAATACCGCAGTCTGTCAAAGATTTCCTTTTACTTGGATCCACAATCAACGCCCGTGGAAGCAGCAGTCAAGAAATCAGACGATGTATTGGGCTCGGCAAATCGGCTGCAAAAGACACTCGAAAGTGTTGAAAAGCAAGGATGTCATTTTGAGGACTAAGGTGTGCCTGACCCAAGCCACGGTATTTTCAACTGTCTCATATGCATGCTAAAACTGTACAGTGAATAAGGAAGACCAAATAAGAATTGATGCCTTTGAATTAGGGTGCTGGGGAAGAATACTGAATATACCATGGACTGCCAGAAGAACAAACAAATCTGTCTTGGAAGAAGTACAGCCAGAATGCTCCTTAGAAGGATGGTGAGACATCATCTCACGTACTTTGGACATGTTATCAAGGGGGACCATCATGCTCAGTAAAGTGGAGGGTCAGTGAAAAAGTGAAGACTTTCAATGAGATGGATTGACACAGTGGCTGCAACAGTGCGCTCAAGCACAGCAAATACTGTGAGGATCGTGCAGGGCCGGGCAGTGTTTCGTTCTGTTGTAGATAGGGTCGCTATGAGTCAGAACCGACTCGATGACACCTAACAACAACAACAGGGGATACAAATCGTTAAGCACTCAACTACTAGCCAAAGGTTGGCGACTCGAACCCCTCCAGAGACACCTCAGAAGATAGGCCTGGTGATCTGCTTCTGAAATATCACAGCCTTGAAAACCTTATGGAGCAGTTCTACTCTGTACGGAATTGATCGATGGCAACTAACAACCACAACAACAATGAAAAATCAGATCTTTTCAGCCAAATGGCTTTCAGAAATATTTGCAAAGTAAAAGTGGAAAAGTAGAAGGGAGGAAGCTTGGAACGTAAGGAAGTTATTCATGCAAAAGATAAAATTTTATGAGCAAAGGAGAGGAGAGCTAAAAAGAAGGTGAAAGGATACCACATAGTCAATAGGTCTGGAGGGAGGGGAAGGAAAAACCAATGTAGGGAATATGAATATGAAAGTCAGTGTAGTCCTTTTCATTTGTAGGGCAATGAAGAGTGACTGCAGGGAGAGGAATACAAGGGGACTAGCTTGAGCTATGTTGAATGTTTCTCAAGGTTATTTAAACCGCACAACATCCCATAGAGAATAAGGTTATTACCACCCCCATTTTACAAATAAAACTAAGGTTCAGGGACAGTAGATAAATTGCCCAAGGTCTCACAGGTAATAAAAATCAGATCTGAGATCCAAAGTCCATTTTCTTATCACAGGAACATCATGACTTAGGAAAGGAGACCATTTGACAAATAGTGGAATACAACATGGAGAAGTGAGGAGTGAAGAAAATGCTATAGGCAGGAGGTGAGATCAAGAGCTGCCAAGGATGTAGACAAGGGCTATCTTTGTCCATAGAATTTAAAAAGTTAGTAGACCCCAATACCACGCAGGAAGATGTGCCAAGATTATACGCACCATGGATATAGAAGATGAAGGAAATGAAGCATCTCTATCATTCTCAGATTATTACTAAAGCTGGGTCCACTGGTGTGCAATGAGAGAAAGTACAGTACAACCCACTTTGTGGCCTTACATTCCATTTTGAAACAACTCTCCCATGCAGGGCTGGGACTAGGGTGAGGTGAGTGAGTCACCTGGGGTGCAAAACTTAAGGAGGCACTCACTCGTACAATCGTGCAAGTGTTGACCCTACCCTTGCACAACCATGAGAGTAAACGCCTCCTTAAATCTGAGCCCTAGGTACCTCTCTTGCCTCATCCATAGTTCCAACTCTGCTTCCATGATTGGACTGGAGTCCTAATGACTTCATGGGGTCCCCAAATGCTTGTGAGCTGTGATGTATCTCAAGGGTGTGTGTGTGCAAATACCCAAGTATCTCCAATAAAGGACTGAAGACTTGAGGTTGTCAGTCATGTCCCATTCCTGCTGCACTCTCTGCCCTGCTGGGATTCACGATGGACCATGTGTGATAAATGCTGCACTACAAAGGCAACTGTATTCGGTATCCAAAAAAATGTTATCTTAGTCTACTAGTTGAAGATCCACAGATCTGTATTTTGAGATCTTGACCCATGCAAACATTATGATGATTTACATGTTAGGTTCTTTTATTAAGTTGCCTACTTTTCTTAATCCTTCTATCCCCTGACTTCACTGAGAATCTACAGATGACATCTATCAGAAGGATTCACTAGTAAGATGCAGCCACACCCATTTACTCTCCCCCTTTCCACCTGCCTCACACACTGTGCTTGCTGTCCTTCATGTCTCCTCTTCTACCCTCTGTCTCCTCTTCCTCCTAAAAAAAGTAAATAATATTTTCCCAATTCCTGGTAAGCTCTTCTTAAGTTTTAAATTCACGTGAACTCTTTGGAGACATTAGTTCACTGGTTTACAGAGTGGTTTTGCAGAATTAGGAACAGCTCACCCACAACCCTATTCCTCAAAACAGCTGAAAGGCAGAAAAACACCACCCCTCATTTCGACGTTCTAGTTCTACTTGTATGGCTTTCTAAATTCCTAGTTCCAGAGCTGGTAAAAGCACCCAAGCAGTCATCTGCATGATGAAGGAGCTAGATTTTCTATCTCAACAATAACTGTTGTTTATTGAGCAATTGTCATATGCTAGGCAGTGTGGTATGCCATTTTACGTACATTTTCTCTTAATTGATTTGTTAAATAGTAGAATCAATCCTGAAACGGAGGTGGAAGTAAGGGTGGAATGTAGATCTGGAAGTCTATAAAGCCCATTATTTTCAATGCAACGTTTACTACCTCCCCTTGGACGTGGATGAAGAGGGGACACGAGACTTTAGGAAGCTGGGCTGGGCGTATAAGGCTTTGCAGCATCCACAGCCTCTGCTTCAAGAAGAGTTGGCTCAAACATGGCAGCCTCGTCCAAGGCTGAGGCTGGAATAACATTTGCTCTCATGGAGGAAGAATGGTACTCAAGACAAAAGATTCTAACAAAATCCAAGTTTTTCTTGTTTAGCTGTTTTAACATGCATTGCAATTAATCAAATTTAAGACACTATCAAAGGGAAGAGTCACCATTTTTTACGTACCACTAAGAAAGAAAAGAAAGACACCAACACGGTAATCTCAGAGCTGTTAAAAATATGTATAAACAAGTGCATTTTAGAATTAATAAAATATGCTACATATGCAGAGTGACTTTGTTTATGGGGAACAAGCAATCTTAATTACATTAAAAAAATAAAGCAAATAAATACCAATTTTTAATATTTTAAAGAATCTTCAAAATACCCTTTAAAATTTTTCCAAGAGATCAAACCAATTACTGTTAATTTTATTAATGTTTTTTATCTTTAAAATTAATAAACTACCCCTGGTATATGAAGTTTTTTCAAGATAAATTAAACACTCTTGTAAGAAATTTTATCAACAGATTTGACGCCTGCACTATTAAAGGATGGTGAACACTGTCTCCATGTTAGAGCTTCTTAATTTCTCTAATAGGTCAGATAGGCCATCGTCAAATTTAATCCAACACCACAAGCATTTATTAGATTCTTGCTATGTGGAAATAAGATAACTTTGGTATGTGTTAAATATTTTCTTATGAAAGTGTTTCCTTCAAAAATTCCATCTTTCGTTTTCAAGAACCTAGACAGCTTTTCATTCATACTTATGAATCACAGTTCTAAGGCTCATAAATCTCTTAATATCATTCCCAATTTAGATACTGCTGTAATTACTCTGTTTTACATAAGCTATATAATCCATATTTGATGTTTCTTTTATGAGAGTAGAATATGTAAGTGTAACTGCTGATGTATTTGATTTTCTCCCTCTTATTTCCACAGTTACAAAAGTGTTCACTTCATATTATCTTTTAGGACATAATGTATTGTTATGCTTCTAAGTCTATAAAAATCAATAAGACGTAAGTTGAAATGTGAACAGATACAAATGCTACAGTCTCATTTAAAGAAGTCACAAATAATCTGCCTGAAGTCCTGCCATCGGCATGCTGATCGAGTTTATAACCCTAGTGAGCTTTATATTACAGCTGCTTTTACCAAATATTAGCATAAATTTACTGAAAACCTCGAGTTGCTGAAAAAATTCTCTCCATATCATAGCATAGACACTTTACTTTGAAAACATAAAGCAATACAAACTATAAAATTATATGTCAGTATATCCCCCAAATGTTCAGTTCAGCGAATCACAAATGTTGGCCCTTCTTCTTCTGATAAGGAGGATCTGAACTACTCGATCACCTCAAGAAAGTTCCCACAAGTCTCATCGGCATGTTCCACAGTCCCTTCTCTTGGGTAGAATCAAACTAATTAGCTCCTGGTTTCACCAAAAAAAAAGAAAAGAAAGAAAACCAAAAATCTCAACAAGCACTCATAACTGGCTGAATTAAACTTTTTAACACTTGATAAGAAAAATTTCAAGAGTTACCTTTAATTAAAGAAAAATACTTAACAAAATTAATTAGGAAAAAAAAAAGCACGAATCCTCTAGTTAGAACATTATGAAGAATCTCTCTCAAATAATTATCTATGAAAGATCCAGATAAAACTTGCTGTAATTATAGTAGGCAATTATGTAATGTAGCTTTGTTTGCATTTTCTGGCTGATTGGAATCGTAGAATTTTAGAAGAGACTTTACAGACCACATCAGCCATCTCCCTCTTAACAAATGAGAAGGCTGAATCTCAAAGGTCTGAGGTCGCAATGAGGGGGAAGCAAGTCAGAAACCAGAATCAAAGTCTCCCAACTCCATAATTCAAAATGTGTCCCCTGTACCATGTCACCTCAATGACAGTAGTTCTGGGGACCAAAGAAGATGGTTCACAGGAGAGGAGGAAACAAAATGCAATCCAGAAAACTAAAACAAGCTTTAAATCGAATCTTGGAATCTTCTTTGCACCTTACCGTAAAGGATATGTCTAGTTCCCCAAGTTACAAATAAATACATAAAAGTAGCTCACATTCACGATGGAGAATGTACCACCAAAGCTGCAAAAATACTATAAAGTTAAATGTATGAACTTACGTCCACATGAAGCCAGAGGCCTTGCCTCTCACAGATGTCAGCTATTTCATCCAGAGGATCGAAGGCTCCCAACACAGTTGTACCAGAGGTGGCACACACGAGAAATGGTGCTGCCCCCTGCATGAAGGATCCACACACAAAGAGAATTAATCACTGTCACCACTGAATTTGTCCTGCAGTAGGGCTGATAAACATAGTTATACATCCAGACATTCATTTGGTTTCTTTGAAGATAATCATTAATTCAGTGGGTATTTTTAAACTTCTCCACTAAGTGGCCTCTTGTAATTAGAAACAGGTTAAGGAAACAGAGCAAATGGCATGGCAATAGTAGTCCTCCTCCGTCCTAGCTCCTTCTGCATCCTCACTCATTTTCCTCTCCTTTTCTTTCTGTAGTAATTGCTGTTCTATAGATGTCCCAGATTGAAAGGGAATGGCCTCAACTGCAATGGCAAAACGACCTTCTACATGATCTATAACTCCTTGGAAAAATATGTTGGAGCCTAATGCCTGCATTGTCACTCCTTTCCAAAATAAAAAGCACAATTGGGAGATAAACAGCCAGCTCTGGAGATGAACTGTCTGCCTGTCACCTTGTAAAGTAAACAAAGAATATGCTGAAGTACAGATTTGGCATCATAAGGGATAAAGTAATCTGACTGGGATACACCCTCCAAAATGGTTGCCACAACAGAGAAATCCATTGGAATGTGCTGGAAAAGAGAGAGCCTGCATCACTCCTACGGCGATAATTCTACCCCACACAGCTGGTAGAGTAAACAAGTGCTTGAGAAATGGGGGAGAAAAGGGAAAATGTGGGAGCATGCACGGGGATGAATCACAGGCCAACTAGCCAGGCACCTTGGCCCCATTCAAGTAGTTTATTCCAACTAGGAGAGAAAGGAGTTCCTGGGTGGTGCTAACAGTTAATGCACTCAACTCTCAACCAAAGGTTAGAGGTTCGAGTCTACCCAGAGGCACCTTGGAAGAAAGATTTGGTGATCTACCTCTGAAAAACCAGCCATTGAAAAGCCTATGGAGCACAGCTCTATTCTGACACACACAGGAGGTCACCTTGAATTCGAATTGACTCGACAGCAACTTGTTTAGGTAGAGGAAGAGTACAAGAGGTTGTTTCCCAATGGATCTACCCCTGTGTGGTGGCATAGATGTGCTGCTCACCGTGGAAGCTGCAGGCAAAAGTGGAGATGGTAAAAGCAACTAGAACCCTCAGATTCTAGAGCACTCAAGGAATAAGTGACCTGAATGTTTACTGCTTTTAAAAGTCATTTTACCTCCATTTAGGATGGAAGTATTTTTTTCCCTCAGTTTTATCTCGAAGTGTAGTTGCAACTGCAATCTATTTTCATGTCCTTTTAATAACAAGGGTTGTCGTATTTGAACCGGACTCATTCTAATTTAGCTGACCTTTGACAGTAAGATGTTATTTCTTAACGGGTAGTGGGGCATACTGTCTCAAATGAGATGCAAAGTGGATGGCATGTATGAATCCTTTTATCATTTTGACTAGCAGTTATAACGCACAGACTCCAATCCACCCAAACCTCTTAGAGCCAGAGCAGCAGGCGACAGAGCCCCCAGGGAACCACAGGCTTTAGAAATTCTTCCCTGTATTCAACTACCAACAGATTATGTCTTCATTAGGCCCAATGACCTACATAAAATGAGACCAGATTTACAACAATCATTAAAAGTAATAGAAAAAGTAATTTACTAGAACCATTTAAGGTGTCTTTAATGGTTGGGCTTTTCCTCATAAACTATGTGACATCATTAACGGTGGTGAGGAAATACCTGTGCAAACTATTATAGTCCATTAATGAGTTTTCTTCACCTTTTTCACAATCCTAGCTATAAATATCAGGCCCAGAAATTAAACTTTCACAATCCGAATTTAACCTTCCATATTTTTTTTTTCTTCCCCAGACCTCATGCTGTTAATGAGAAAATTCAGGGAAAAAATATTGATGGCATCCTGCAGATGAGCTGTACTCCCTGAGAAAGTTTGTCATCTCAAACTTTCACATACAAAAACACCTCCAAGTAGTCAGGGGTTATACTCATTTTTGCTTTTCATAAGCACTTTAGAATCTCTAATGCCTTTGTGGTTTTCACCATCTTTGTAATGGCATTGAGTAAAGGTCACTGTTTGACAGTTTTTTAATGGGTTGTGATTGGCCAGGGAATTGGATTCCAGTAGAAAAATAGTTGATGTGCTATTCCCTATATCTGCAACAATATGACTCAAAGGCTTGAAACAAAACAAGTAGGCCTGAGGCTACTGAGAAAAATAAACTAGTCATCATGTATTATTATCTAAGGCTGGACGCAAGGTTTGTCCTTGGTGAATCCAATCTCAAGTTTAACTAACTTGAAAGAAACCTGAGGAGACCAGCTCTAACCCCATTGCCCTACTTTTAAATGTGCCTAAAGCAATTTTTTCTTTTTTAAAAAAACTTCTTCTTTTCAAGTTCTCAACTTTAGGATTATGTCCGTTTCATATACTTTCACTGTCAAGACAAACAAACATTTTTGAGCAACGAAAATAACAATGACTGCAGTGGAATGAGAAACATGAAATATACTAGAATGATGAGTTCTTAATGATACTAAAAAAAAAAAAGTTTTGGCTATCTTTGGAGGATGCTAGGCAATCAACCTGCTATTCTGACAACTGGTAAATAGGGAAAAGAATCAAGCATCTATCCTGTCTTGCCTGTGCAAACTGTTCCCATACCAAAACAACAACAACAAAACCCATTGCTGTCAAGTCGTTCTGACTCATAGGGACCCTGCAGGGCAGAGTGGAACTGTCCCGTAGGGTTTCCAAGGCTGTAGTCTTTACGGAAGGAAGCAGACTGTCACATCTGTCTCCCTTGGAGTGGCTGGTGGGTTCGAACCGCCAACCCTACCATTGGCAGCCAAGCACTTAACCACTGTACCACCAAGGCATAGGAAAACCACATGCGGGTGAGGGGACTTTTTTCTTTACAGTAGCATGCCAGCCAATAAATGAAGGAAAGAGAGAATGAACTAGAACATCAGCTAATAAAATAATGGGTCTAGACAATGATCATCAGTGGCAGCCAGATCCATGAGATGAGAGGCTGATGGAGAGCTTTATAATGGATAGATCAGGCTGACAACACCTGACCCCACCAATCTTATCACAAAAAGGAGGTGCTTCCTGACAGAAACAAAATACCACCTATGACGTATTCTTGGTAAAAAAGCCAGGCTCTAACCTGAATTTCATCAAGCCTCAAGATCTAACTGCCAAAGTATAGGAAATACAGAGAACAGACTGGAAGCAGGAAATAATCTCTTAGATTTTCAAATTCTTGGGGTAATCTATAAAATCCACAAAGTGGAAAACACTGTAGGACAAAGGAACTAGTTTATTCAATAAATCAATTGCAGGGAGGAAGAAAGGAGGAGGGGAAGATGTGGATTAGAAAAGATTTATGTGATCTATTGACTAAATACCACATGTGGACTATGTTTGAATCTTCATTCAAACAAGACAACAATTTAAATTAAGAAATAAATAAAACATAAGAAAGGCAATGGGAGAAATTTTAATATAGACCAGATATTTGATGATTTGCTGATGTTAAGAAATTATTATTTTTTTAGATATAATCATGGAACTGTGGGTTTTTAAAAGAGACTATCTTTCATAATGTCTGAGATTTGCTTCAAAGTAATCCAGTGGCAGTGGGAAGGGATGGGGGGTGTAAATAAAACAGAATTCAGCATGACTTAAAGAGTATTAAAGTTGATGAGCATAAAGGGATTCACTTTACTATTCTTTCTAGTTTTGTGTATGTTTGAAAATTTATATAATGAAATTGAAGGAAGGAAAGAAGGGAAGAAAACACACAAAAACCGCAATTTTCCCTGCAACAAGCACTGCTGACGTAATGAAAGTTATCTCTGATAGAAACTTCTGTATAAAAAGTGAAGCTAAAACTAGAAAGCAGTAGCTTTGGTTCACAGCAGAACAAATTCTTCACAGGTTGTAATGTAGGATTTTACCCAGGAGTCAGAGAAATTTTGACAGTCTGCACCAGTAGACAGCTAACAAATCTACTTGTTCCTGGAATGATTTTTAAAACCACACACACAGAAAAAGATAAATGAGGGTGTAAGGACATACACTAGAAAACAATACATATGCAACAGTGGCAGCATTTTCCCGCATGCCCCAGCCAAAGGTGATTTTTGTGCAAAATTTAAAAAAGAAATAAAGAGTACAGCAATAGACAGGGAATATAAAGACAAAAGAATTAATCATGTTTTCTAGTGTGAAATCCTATGAGGATAGATGGACCTACATCTTAGCTCAGAAGCTGGGTTTTTCATTTTTCAGCAGTCATGCCTAACTTTGTTGCTACCTATTGGAACGTTATTCGAGAACGGTCTGATGGCCTGATGCTCCATTAGTAGCGGGGGGGTGCAGTGGGATAGGAGGGAAGCAGTGAAGTTGGTTCACTTAATCCAGCAAGTTTGGGTTCCAGGTGTGTTCATCAACAAGCAAGATGGCTGGCACCTCCAGCCTTGGCTGGTGCATAGCAGATGGCTAGGGCCATGCCTTGCCTTCCCACACGAGGGCTATGTTAACTTTCACACGGCTAAGAAACAGACGGCATTCTGCCAGACAGAGGCATCACTATGGCTGGTGCCACCCAATGCGGTAACTCACGGTATCACCCCCTGCCCCCACCCCATGGACATCCTCCCGTACCAGACCATACAGAATCCTTAGTAAGGCTTTTTGTACTAATGTTACTCGTAAATTCCTAAATTCCTGTATACCACTCCTTCTTTTCCTTTAATTACTACTTCATTCTCAAAAAAGTTATTGATATAGGTTCACAAATAGTAATTGCCACAATATTATAGCTAAAACCCCAGAAAATTTGACAAAATCAGGGACTGTAAAAAACCAACAACGAAAACAACAGCATGTGCTTGTAGTGTGTGCAGATATGATTCGAAGCATCATTGTAATTGGGTAATAATGAAGCTCTGACCAGAGTGACATTACAAGGTTCAAAAAGTAAATTAGCATAGAGTTTTCGTCTTGTAGGCATATTGATTCATGTAAGCTGAGCTTACAAAAAATGTTTTCGTTGTTATAACTAACCAAACCCAAAACCAAAACCCATTGCCGTCACATTGATTTTGACTCATAGGGACCCTATAGGACAGGGTAGAACTGCCCCATAGGGTTTCCAAGGAGTGGCTTGGGGGATTCGTACTACCGACCTTTTGGTGAGCAGCAGAGCTCTTAACCACTGCACCACCAGAGCTCCTGTAACTAACTACAGGGATATTTTCATTAAAAAAAGTAATAATAAATTTCTGCTGAAACACTGCACAAAGATGCCACAGACAGTCATTTTGGGGTCTCCCTCTCTGACGGGGTCACCCAGTGCAGTCTGCACCTCTTGCACCACCCCGGTGATGCCACTATTGTCAGAGCTGAAATACTGGACCAAGACCTACTAGGGGGTGATGGCAACGGATGGAGTTGGGGTTGGGAGCAACCTGGAAGGATAGGATGATCAACAAATCAGGAACCATCCTGAACGCAACCCAGAGGCTTGGTTTGGCCAGTAGAATTCCGAGGGTCAGGACTTATGTAGGAGGACGGATGCTCGACCCTGCTGGTGAGGCTGGGTTCACCCTCAGGGCTAATTCTAGACAAGGATCATGCATATGGTTATGCCAGTGTTATAATAGGTTCTGGCCACCTGGGAATAAGAACATCCAAGAACCTCCACAGAACAAGGAGAGCCAAACATCTGGAAATAGAACATCTGTAAATGAGTTTCCCTATTTTAACTTCAACATCATCTCATCTCTCTCCCACACACAGAAATGGGTTTGGTGTTTGCATTCTCTCCCTGTCATTCTCTGCCTCTGTCTCATATCCAGACACACACACACACACACACACACACGTTTCTCCTCTCTCTTTTCTCTCCTCTCACCTCTTTCCTGGCTCGCCAGATTTGTTTCTCCAGGTCTTCAGGTCTCATTTTACCTCTAAGGGACAGATTTGAGAAGTCCGGTTATGTTTAGACGTTAATAGAGAATGCTACAGCTTTTTAAAGAGTATGAATGTCCCCCTCCACCCACCAAGCTTCCGAATCCTGTCCACATCACCTTCCATCTGTTTCCACGAAGTAAACGTTGTTGGTACCAATCCCAAGGAAGGAGGCTGCCTTCTTCATGGAGTAATGACACTGAATTAAAAGGGGCAAAGGGGAAGGGGGAGACATGAATACACAGCAGGAAAAAGATATTGCGTATTTTCTAAATGGGTGGAAGTCATCCTGGCTGAGCACAATCTTTGGAATATTACTGCATTGAAATTAAAATTAAAAGAAAACAGTAATTTAATTGAGCCCCTTAGTATAGTGGTTGAGATCATTGACTTTGGGGTCTGAGAAATCAGGATTTAATTCCAAGGTCTACCCGTTATAGTTATGGAACTTTGAGCAAATTACATATACTTGCCGAGGCTCAGTTTACTAATCTATAAAGTGGGCGTGATAATAATGCTTTCTCCCTCAACTTGTTAAGACTAAATGGGTTAATATACGTAAAGGGTCTAGCACATAGAACAAAGTTGGTTAGTGAAGGATGCTTTTCTTCACAACATTGAGAAAAGTTTTTCTTGATGCCATACTAATAAGACTCAGTATTAATGGCAACTTAGAATCCAGTCCACTGTGGACTCAACATTCTCTAAAGAGACAGCAAGAGACTCTATCTCAAAGGCTGCAGTCAAAAACCGGAGAAGAATTCAATTATTTTCCAAAAACAAAAAAATGGGTTATAAATGCTGGTCAGACACTTGACCAGTCTTGTTTAATATCGAACACAAGGCTAAAATTAGACACACAGGAATGTGGCTAAAATAATGATAACAAAAAAATAAATTATAGACATACTAATTTACTCAACCATGGCATTAGTGAGGTTAATAGACGGTTCTGGAATTAGGTCTGGTCTATTTCTTACTAGCAAATAGTAGTATATGCTTTAGATTATTAAGTCTTCCTCTGCCCCCACTACACAAAGCCTATAAAATAATTAACATTCAAACATTGGAGATGTCGCTGTTTATATATTAATGAGGGCAGGTGGTCAATTAATTCAGTTTCATGCCAGAAGAATGAAGGTGTTAAAGGGCATTATCGTACCAAAAAACCCTTAATAATTTAATTTGTAGGTATGAATACATTAAAAGAGTAGTCATGCCTTCACACTTAACTTGATATATTCCCTCAAATGTGGTCATTTTTTTCTTCTTTTGTCAAGAGGTTATATTGGGAGCTCTTTTTTTAAAAAAAAAACTCTATAAAAATAAATGCGTAAGGAACACTATCAGGAAGAATGAAACCATCCTAAATAATTAATTTCCAAATATCAGATAGGACCCGTCCAAAATGCCTGTAGGATGCGTTCATTTCAGGTTGTTACAAGAACATATGCATACTGAAGTGTAATAATATACATGAAAATGTAATTACTTCTCCACTTGCTACATCAGCCTGGGTTGGTTTGAGGTAACATGCCCAGCACAACTAAGGTGACATAGCTGAGGTGAATTATTTCTCACCAGAGATTTGGGCTCTGGCAACTCAACAGCTATTGATTTCATAATGGTAAACACTAGCCTACCCCACTGACATCTGCCTATAAGGAAAATCACAGAGCTCTCTGTCCCTGAAAAACAGCAAAATATCCCCCAACCAATGGATCTGCTGAATAAAAGACTTGTAATCAGAATAGCTTTGGTGCAGCTATCTTTAGGGACCTCAGGGCAAAATATAGTCCAATGTCAATCTCAAAAGGACCGGGACAGATAGAAAGTCGGCAAGACTGAAGTCTAAACATCTAAAAGCATCAGAAAAGCCAAAGAATCCTGAAAGGGAGAAAAAGAGAGAGTGATGCTTCAGACATGCTGAGTAGTTTCAAGGAAAAGAAAAACCTAGAAGGCTGGAGTTCAGAAATAACAACTGCATTTAGAAACAAGTGATTGCTGTTCCCATCACTGGCAAAAGAAAAGTCAGTCGTTCTAAGACCCAAGTTCCCTGTAGGTTTGAAACGTCTACAGAAGATGCAAAAATCTCAGCAGGTGTTCACTTCTATAAAGATAAAACAGCAAGTGCCTACGTGAAAGGCAGCGCTGAGCTGAATTGTTACTTTCTAATTCCAGCAAGGACTTTTTATATGACCTTGTGTTTCTCAATGAACCACTGTTTCTCAATGAACCACTTTCTGCTGGATTTGGATTATGCTCAGGACACTTGGGCTTCTTCTAGTGCTGACCTGTTTGGTGATCCTTTAGCTCTAGGGCAGGGAGGGAAGGGTTTATACATGCTACATATTAGGGGATAAAGAGAAGGGGTGTGTAGGGGCTGTCTCAAAGAGCACAAGGTTGGTTCAATTCCTTATGCTCTGTACAACACTGTAAAAAGCACCTGCTTGCCCATTGAGAACGCCAACAAAAACATCCAAGCCCAGGTCAGTTCACACCCAG
The DNA here is from genome assembly GCA_030035585.1 of Dugong dugon. NCBI lineage: Eukaryota > Metazoa > Chordata > Mammalia > Sirenia > Dugongidae > Dugong > Dugong dugon. The sequence continues at coordinate 8,662,204 of CM057480.1, read as the reverse complement.
CGAGCAGGGCCACGACGAGGGTGGGGTGCCTGAGGTGTAAAATGTAAGAAGGCATGACCCTGAAACTTGCTCCTTAGACACACACTCACATCACACTAGTCCCCGCCCTGCTAGAGAGGAACTAGGCCAACTGATCACTGGCCTAGGAGGAAACAGTTTCTTTTTTCTCCTCAATTTTTAGTGGCAGACAATGATCACTGCTTTATGCTGATTCCAAAAAGTGATCTGAATAGTTTGAGAACACTGTTGTCGTTAGGTGCTGTCGAGTCAGTTCCTACTCACAGTGACCCTGTGTACAACAGAATGAAACCCTGCCCCGTCCTGCGCCGTCCTCACAATCGTTGCTGTGCTCGAGCCCATTGTTGCAGCCACTGTGTCAGTCCATCTCGTTGAGGGTCTTCCTCTTTTTTGCTGATCCTCTACTTTACCAAGCATGATGTTCTTCTCCAGGGACTGGTCCCTCCTGATAACATGTCCAAAGTACGAGAAATGAAGTCTCTCCATCCTTGCTTCTAATGAGCATTCTGGCTGTACTTCTTCCAAGACAGACGTGTTCAGGGACATTAGAAACCTAGGATTTCTACACTCCCAAGGAATTCATCTCTAAGAGCTAATCAAGTCTCAGATGATCATTTTATTACTTTTCTCCAAAAGGTCCCTACTGTTTGATTCCCGTTTAACAACGCAGAGACCACCTTGGAAATGCTGACAGTACAGCATCTCTGTCATCACGTTGCAGCTCTCCATCAAGAGCTAGATCACATCCAAAACCTGAAGCATGCAAAAGCACCTTTAGCGGAGGAAGTCAATGTTCTGGATTTGATGGTGCAAGGTGGGGATAAGTATTAGCCTGGTTAATCTGGGGCAGCATAAAAACTGGACTAGTAAGATCACGTAATAAAACAATACAGGAAAATAACGCCTGGGCCATGGACCAAATATCTAAAAGCAAACAGAGGATGTAGCAAAAAGGCTGCCATAGTATTTAGGACCACTTCGTAAACACAGCCCTTTTCAATTAGTTTTTAAATCAAATAAATTAATTTGTCATAATAAGTGGTAAAAGTGACCACTAAAATATGAATTAAAATAATATAAATGCTATCATCTGTATTTTTTAGACAGGGCAGGGAAAAGAGCAAGCCACAAAATGGAGTTGTATGGATGGGGAGGAAGTATATATTCAAGGTTAAAGTGCTCTCAAAGTGATGGAATTTTTCTGTGGAATCCCCATCTAGTTCTTGCTTTTTCAGCTCCATCTTCTGATGGCATGGAGCCCCCGTGGTGCAGTGGTTAAGAGCTCAGCTGCTAACCAAAATGTCGGCAGTTTGAAACCACCAGCCACTCCTTGGAAACCCTATGGGACAGTTCTACCCTGTCCTATAGGGTCACCATGAGTTGGAATCGACTCTACAGTAGTGGGTTTGGTTTGATTTGGTCTGATGGCATGCTAGCCAAGGTTTTTGCGTTCAATTTCTTCTTACTCCCAATCTACCAGCTACACCTGTATTGTGGATCTTTTCCAGGCATAATCTTTATTCTAGAAGATTCTAGGATGATTTCCCCTCTTTCAGGGTAATTATCCCAGACGAGGACTCCAGCAAGTTTTAAACACAGCAAAGAATGAAAAGAGGCAAATGTGAAAGCATCGAGCTGATAGCAGGGGCCCTATTAAACCAGCTTTCCCAGGCCTGGAAATAGCAACCCAAACACAGAAGGGACTTTGTATTTCTGATCCACAGGGGTCCCTCAAACTGACATATCTGGGGTTGGAACACAGAGGGGGAAACTTTACTCCATAATAACTGTTTTCCCAAGCTGCCCACGTTAGAAAACTCTTTTCTTGCTACAGAAAGAACATCTCATAAAGATGGGCCTCTAGCTGCTGCGTAAAAATCTCAGGCCAGACAATTCCTCCCAGGGGCCTGCCAGCATTCAACACCCCCTTTGCCCTTAGCACTGAGCAAAGTAAAGCAAACATGGAGCGGGGCAGGAGGCAAGCGTGAGGGTGGCCAGGCTTTCTTTCACAGCTGACCTCTCAGTGCACAGTTTGTCCTTTTACAATAAAAATGTAACATTTGGTCTTAAAAATATATATATAATGGTACAGAAAAGCCCAGCAGGAAATAATGGAGAACTTGCAGGGTTTTGGTCTTCTCATGTGTTTTACAGAGACCTAGAATTACTGCAGAAGGTACTTTCTGCAAAGGATCTGCAGAAGAAGCAATGGTGGGGTGGACAGAGGCGCCCACTGGGATCACACAATGTAGAGAAGGAGAAAAGGATCATCTTCCATATACACTGCACAGAAGCTGTGCCAGAGACCCACCATACCAGCTTATCACCTTATCACAGCTGGCTCATTCTCCCTCCTCCTACAAATAATAGCCAAATTCTAAAAAAAAAAAGTTGTGGTGGTAAAATACATACTATATAAAAATCAGCACTTTCACCATTTTTAAGTATACAATTCAGTGGCATTTATTACATTTACAATGTTGTGCAAACATCATCACTATCTATTTCCAAAACTTTTCCATCGCCCCAAATGGAAACTGTACCATTAAGCAATAAGACCCTAGTCCTCCTCCCCTTAGTGCCAGACACTACTTTAGATGAATTAATTCACTTAATCTTCACAATGATACATCAGTGCAGCAAGAAGCTTGCTGGGGTAGCTGGGTTGCTTAGATGGCTCCACTCGCTCACTGTTCCCTGTATCCATGCCCTTTGCTGGTTGACTTTGCAGCAACTTCCCCTCAAGATGTAGTCTATTTTCCTACTTCTTGGATCTGGGTTCAGAGGTCTGAGCTACTTTTCCAAGTGAATGAGGCAGAAGTGACAATGGAACAGTTCTGAGGCTAGGACTCAAGAGGCTTGGTGTGTCTCCAGCTCTTTGACCCTCTACTATTACCCTGAGAACCCACCTGGAGTGGCCAGCTGGAGAGTGACAGACACATAGAGCAGAGAGAAGTCACTGCTATCATTCCAGCTGAGCCACCCTAGATCAGCCATCAGCCAGCCAACCCCTAAGCAGGCGAGGGAGCCCAGCCTCGAGCAGCAGAACTGCCCAGCTATCGAGTAATAATATATGGTTGTGGTTCTATGCCACTGGGTTTAGGGATAATTTATTGGATAGTAAGAGTTAACTGATGTACTTACTTGTACAGATTAAGAAACAGAGGAATAGAAATGTTAATCAGTTTACCCAAGGTCGCTAAGATAGCAACTGGTGGATAGAGGAATTAAATCCAAGCAGACTAGCTCAAAGCCAATGCACTTAACCACTCTCTGACCTCCTACTTAGTGGAGCATCAAATAAGAGATAAGGGAACTGTGGCCACATTCAGTTGTGTTTGTGTGTGTGTGATGTTCATTGTTACTGGCTATCTCCTTTTCCCCTTGAAAAGGAATATATAATAAAAGATTTTTCTTAGCCACCCAAAGCAATCAATTTTACAAGGAAATGTGAGTAGACGACATAGCCTAGATCAGTGGCAATAATCTAGGTGCTAATAAATACACTCAAAAAACAGATTCATGGAAAGAGATAGCACTTTCAAATTAAATGTTCTCTTTTCTCAAACAAAAATGTTACAGGTTATAACATTTAAATAAAGGTGATGTGCAAAACTGAGTGGCCAGAGGTTACAACAGCAAACCCATCAGATTTTCCTTTGGAATGAGATATTATGTTATACTGAAGCATGCTAGTCACACACAAAGAGTATAAAATCACGTCAGGAGTCCCCAAATATACAAGCCCGGTTATAATATTGCATCATCAGAAAATATAGACCTGATATCAAGAATAATTTTTTACCTCTGCAGATGCAAAAAGGACTAATCTTGGCAACCCAGACAGCCCTTTTTCCTTAATATCAGGACAATATTTGTATCTAGCTAAGTTCATTGCATACATATTGGACACTGAGCCACCTGCAAAAAACAAAAGTAAAATATCATATGTACAGCATGAAGTTATAGCTCTCTCATTGCTGAATGCAGGTAAAGCACAAAAGGCATAAACCACGATGAAAATCATCTGAATTTGCCCCTTCCCACTACTCTGAACATTCCATTGCTACACTTCCTAATTTCCAATCCCAGCAGTGTCCAATCTCAGCAAAGAGAGAGATTTTGGTCTATTCTCTCATGCCAGGATTTTTCCAAGCTAAAAGTTTCCCTCTGTAAACTCTAGATTTCAGGCCAGGAGACCTAGCTGGACCCATGTCTCCACAGTTAATAATTTTCATTCTATCACCTGATCAATAAAATGAAAATGAAAATACATGCTCTGTCCCCAACTCCAAAAAACCAATTGTAAGGATAAACAAAATGCGATTCAGAAAATTTCTCAAGTAAAATCGATCTTAAAATTTTGAAGGGCTTATTATCGCCTTCCAAACTCCCAAGACCAGGTAAATTCATTTTTGTTAGCTACTAACCTTCAATTGCAGAAACCTCATTTGTGTGACAATTTGTTTAGCATTTACGGAAATATTATCACTCTCTAGAAAGGCACAAGGTAGGTTCTCATCAAATAGCTTTATTAATATCCAACTTTTTGTAATGTGTAAATCTACAAGGAGATTTAGTTCTTCATATAGAACATGAATAAACTAGTTTGTAGATGCTCATAATGGAAGGCTGATGGCAATAACTAATTGTACTTACCTGGGTTAAATATTCCATCCCCTTCTTTCCAGCCAATAAATTCAATCATTTTCTTCAGTACTGCTTCTTCCACTAACAGAAACACTGGGGACACCTCATACGTATAACTAGATAGATATAAAAAACACTTCACTTCTATGAGTAGAGTCAAACCATCCCTTTGGCGTCCCAAGAAATGCACATAGGGTTTTATTAAACCACCTGGCTGCTGACGTGCAGGTAGAGCCTTTGGAAATGTATCCACTGGAAATAGAGAAATATGCAGTCAATGATGGGGCTAGTCACGGTTAGATAAATGCCAGTAGCTGGGGACCTGAGGGACACGCAAGCTGCTTCATCAGACTTCATTTGGAAAGGACCTTGAATTCCACTGGGAGAGAGAAAAGTAGTGCATCTGGATTCTTTGTATTAGCCATGAGCAGCAGCCATTTCACTCTGTAAGATGTGCTTTGGATGCTGGTTAAAGAAAAACCATTGTCATGGTAACCAGGTTTTATGAGGTTACTGTCATGAGTACATTAGCATGTTAACAGTCAGTTCTCACTATTCAACATGGAGACTACCTGCCCTGAACTAGGGCTGTCTCCGCCCCACTGCCTGTGTTTGTTCAGATGGGAAGAACTCTCTGGGGACCTCTCACTATGTGGCTGACATCACTGCAAAGGCACCACCTAGATCCCTTGTCAATGAAGACTTTATTGCTCCAAGGGCTGGAGTGCTGTTGTCAGAGAGCGTTGCCACATCGGCACTTTAGGGAATGCCTCGGCCACAGCAAGTCGCCTCCCCCAAGGCCACACCCCTTCTTGTAAGAGTCTACACCTGATGACTGATGGAGCCTGAGGTATAAAGACCTGGCCATCTGGGCTCAACTGGGACCACTCTGAAGGGTCATTCTAACTCCAGGGATCTCTGTGTGGTCAGCCCCAGCTGTCACTGAGCCTACATCTCAGCTTGACGCCTACCTCTCTGCCCATTCCTGTTTTTTTTCCCTCCTGTCCACTGGTGTTGATCCCCAGGGTACTCCTTAATAAACATCCTGCTTGCTAAACTCCATCTAGAGTCTGCTTCCCAGGGAACCCAACCCACAATGGTTGCCATGCCTTGTTTTGCAATGTTTCAGTCTCTTCTCCCTTCAGATAACTTGAGGATGACTAAATATCTATAATCTCCTTCTCAATTAGGTGATTACTTTAAATTGTATTTGAATAAATGTGTACTCTAAATATGAGTTAAGCAGACACATTTAGATTTATAGTCACAGAATTTAATGTGATTATTTTTAACATCTGGAGGGAAAGCTTTGGGAAGAAGCCAAAAAAAAAAAAAAATTGAGCCCCTACTATGTGTCAAGCACTCTACAGACACTATGTCATCCTACAAACAAGAGAGCTCTTATTTTCAACCATGCTATGAAGCCAGTTTCAAATACCAAGCATGTTAAAATGTATACATACATTTTATGTGGACCAACAAATACAAATGAGCTAATCATTCACTTTTTGCAAGAAAAAAGTTAGCATTAAAGCTCTCTTTGAAAGCTGGTCCAACTATAAACTTGATAATAAGCTGGAGATGGAGAAAAAGGCAATATAAACTCATTCATGACTGTATTTCAAGTGGATTGTTCAGTTTAGCATCTGCTAGGACCTGAGTTTTCACTGTGAATCATTTTCTTTCTGTCACCTGATCAATAAAATAGTAATAAAAATACATGCTCATCGTTGGCTCTGAAAACAAATTGTAAGGATAAATGAAATGTGATCCAGAAATCTCAAGTAAAATTGATTTTAAAAGGAAGGTACTTATTTATTTTTTATTTATTATTATTATTATTTATCTAATTGGTCCAGATAAAAGAACTCAGACAGGAGTTAGAAGACCTAGAACATACCAAGAAAGGTTCAAAGAGTTGTGTAGTAATCTTACTGTCTCTTCTGACTTATCGTCCATTTACTCTTTGTACTCATTGTACCCACCCTGGTGTCTGCTGTCATCCCTCTACCAAATCTTCTGTAGCTAATGCCACCAATGATGCCCATGTTGTTTTACAAATGGACACTTCAGTGCTACTCAACCACATGCGATGCCATTGATCCCCTTCTACTTTTAGGCACACTCTTCTCCATGGCTTCCGTGTCTACCCTCCTGATTTTCCCCTTCTTCTCTCTCTATTGTATGCTGGCCCTCCTTGTCTTAGCCATTAAATGTTGGAAGTCCTTAAGACCCAGGCCTAAGCCCTCTTCTCACTCTATACTCTTTCCCCCAGGCAGTGGTTCTCCCTCCTGGCTGCTCATTAAAATCACTGGATGAGCTTGGTAAATATAGCAATGCCTGGAACACACCCATAGAGATGCAGATTTAATTGGTCTGGATTGGGGCCCAGGCATCAATTTTTTTTTTAAAGTTCCCAAGTTGATTCTCATGAGCAGTCAGAATTGAGAATCTGACCTAGAGGTTATCATCCATGCCCACAATTTCAATTACCATCTATTCACCAATAATTCCTAAATTTATACCTTCCATATAGGTATCAGAATTCCAGATACAGCTCTCAGCTCAGTTGATACGTTCTCCCGGATATCTCAAAGTCACTGAAACTCAAATGCCCTCAATTGAAAACTGAATTCTTGATCTCGCTTGGTCTCCACTCCCAGTGTTTCTCATCTCAATGCATGACATGACCATCAGCCCTGGTGTGAACACTAGAAACCCAGGTATCATCCCAGAAGCCTCCCTCTTGTCCTCATTTCCAAGATCCAATACATCATCCCATCCTTTCTGTTTTATCTTCTAATCACATTTTTTTCCTCTCCATTCCCACCACTTTCATCCAAGTCCAAGTTATCATCATCTCTCGAGTGACTAAGGTAATGTCCTCCTAATTAGTCGCCTCCAATCTACTCCCTCTCCATATTGCCAGAATGATCTTTTCACTAAGAAAATGGCACCCAATGATTTAGAACCCTTTGGAGGCTTTCCATTGTGCTTACAATTGAAAAACAGGCCCTGTATGTCTGGCTATTATCTATCCAGCCTCGTTCTCCACTACATTCCCTTTAGCTCTCTCAGCTATATCCACGCTGGCCTTCAGTTTATATGTCATATGGCCTCCTCCAGAGGGCCTTTGCACATGCTGTTCCCTCTGTTAGGAACACATCCCGCTTCTTTTCACCTAGTTCACTCTTACTCATCCTTCAGCTCTCAGCTGTCACTTCCTCAAAGAAGTCTTCGCCGAGTTCTCAACCAGGAAAAAGTGCCCCATTTATACATGAATTTATATGTATTTACAGCATCATGCATTTCCTCATATGAGAGCTCGAATTTTACATTCTGATTAGCATCTCTCTTTTCTCGTCAGATTTTATGCTCCATGAGGGCAAAATCAAGGTTTGCTTTTATTCACAGTGTATCTGCAGCACTTAGTACAGACATGGCACGTCATGAAGGAATGTCTAGGAAGTTGTTTAATCAGCCTCCTCATCTGTTAAACAGCAGTAACAACGCCTGGTGTACTCATCTCAGAGTACCACTCGTCAACTTTGCTAAGTGTCAGAAGACTTTTTCATTATTTAGGATGACACTGCACACGTGAAACCATTAAACAGGAATTCATGAAATAAGATTTCATCCACTTAAACAAGAAATCGCTGATTCATGTTTAGGGTAAAATTCCAGCAACATGGCACTTACACGCTTGGGTTTAATGCTTCTGTTATAAACCGAGCCACCAAGGAATAGTAATCAAGTCCAGCATACAACTGGTTGAAAAATCTTGGGTGATCTGTAAATTGTAAAACAGAGTATTCATCTACACAGCAATTAAAAAAAAAAAAAAAAAAGAACAACTGATACAGCAATAACACAAATGAATTTTACAGTTAGTGAAAGAAGCCAGATACAAAAGAGCACATACTGTATGAATCCATTTATATGATATTCAAAAGCAGAACAAAGCTGACCTATGGAGACAGCGGTTAGCATGGTGGGTAACTTCGGGAAGGAGTTATTGATTGGGAAGAGGCCTGAGGAAGCCTTTGGAATTCTGGAAATAGTCTATATATCTCGATCTGGGTAGGGGTTACATATGTAGAGATATATAAAAAGTCCATTGAGATGAGTAGTTAAGATTCATGCAATTTATTGAAAATCATACCTCAGTTTAAAAAAGAAAATCAAAATCTAATCTTGTCCAAGGAAACAAAATGTGGAAAATAAGTTTCTAAGTAGGACTTGAACATACTTTTAAGCCGGTTGGTTTACTTGCTCTGTTTTTCTACAACCTACACCCAAACCAAATCCCTTGAGAAATGGATTATTTGAACACTGTTGGTCCACACATCAAAGCCTGCTACCTTTATCTTCTGAAAATATCAATAGGAACTCCCCATACTTCAAATACATTTCACTCACCAGTGGGGTTATACTGTCAGGGAGTGACCTTTCGGCTTTCAGATTGGACTACCGTGTCTGGCATTACGCAGATGGAGCAAGATGTGATTCCTCAAGCAGCTTACATCAGCTTTCTGATTCAACTTATTTCAAAGGCAGTCGCCTTTAAGACTCAGACAACTTTTACTTCCAATCTTCTTCTTTTTTTCCTCATAGAAAAGGTCTCATAAAGGTTCTGGCTTTACGCAGTGTGAATATTCACACCAAACACCAGGCTAACTGACTTGACATTCTCAACCATAGGAAGCCCAGCATGACGGAGACCACAGAGGCAGGAGGTCTGTTTCTAAATGTGAGTACTTGGGAAGCATTTTCGTCAGTGATCTACCATCGCCATTTTTAACGTTTGTTTTTTTGTTTTTTCCCCTTTCTCTTTAAACTAGGAGTTCAATAAAAAACAAGAATCTCAAAAAATGACTCTTTAAATAAAATGGAGAACTTCCTCTGATCTGGCAAAGAAAACTAGACATTGCTACAAGTAATTTTAATAAGATTTTTTTTTAGTCCTGTGTTAATTTATGATTGATTTCCATGGTTACGTTACGGAAAATATCCAGTAAACTGAAAAATCCACTGCCTTAAATGTCATTCTACACTTCTGACATACACTATAATAATAAGATATGTATCTCTGCTTTTGAAATGCTAACTGGGTTTTTGATACATACACCAGGCTTTCCCAAGGGGGCATAATCCAATTATTTTTCGCCAGTATTTTATTATGTTCTTTCCACTAAATTTAGTTCAGTGTCAGAATTCACAAAGCATAACACTTGTATGGTCTTAAACACTAGACTACCTTTACATCACACTGAGAAATGCATATTTGGGGAAGTTATTCTCCCACTTTTGAAACTTGTTTACTGGGTGTATAAAACATTAACAGTCAAATTGGAATAGAACTTCACCATGAAAATGATATAACATTACTGAATTTACAAAAGATCACAGTAGATTATGGCATCATTGAGAAACAATCACAGCAAAAACTTACCATGCATTCATTTTTCTTACACTTTCCTAAAGATTTTTATTTTTAGATCCTGCTAGATTTGATCAATTAATTTGGTAATTATCAATTGCCAAGAGTTTTTCAGTGTCTTTGGAATGAATTCATTTTTGTTTATATTAAAGACACCATTTTGATTTTTTTTTGCATATTCTAGGCCATTGAGATTTAAAATCCTTTAACAAATACATCAAATCAAAATATCACTTGCCAGCTGGACCAATATAAGACACACTAACCATTCCAGTAAGTAGTAGTCATAAGGTATGTTCTTGATTGTAATTGAAGGATGGGTATTGCCCAGAAGCAGATTATATTTAGGTATGACCACTGAAAGCCAACAGTTTTCCTACCAATTTATCTTTGACCTTGACCACAAATCTGTATATAATCAGAGATTAAACAGACCATAGTAAAAATATCAGAACCACTATTTTTGATTCAAGTTACTCATCCCGGAAACATAGCCATCCTTGGCTTTCTTAGGAGGTAATACATGCTTGAGAAAATGTAAGGACTTGTCAGATCCAGGAAGTAAACTGAAGTTCTTACTAGTTTTGACACTGTAGCGTATGACATCCTGACAGAGTTCCAACAGCCTGTGGTGTGGCTCTCCCGTATCTCTCATCTCCAAATCAAGAAGCTGTTTCAGTTGTTCAGGAGGCTGCCATTCACAAACCTGGAGATTAAGGCACAGTTTGTTGAGCACTCACTAGAGCCAGGTATTGAGAAGATATTAGAACCATGGACCTTATCCTCATAAAGCTTTCAGACAAGTGGGAGGGACAGAGAACTAAATGAGCAACCATAAGTCAATGTGAAAAGCTATGATAGGCACAAATTAGGGGCTCCATCTTACACTTGGAAGGTCAAAGACAATTGCCTGGTGAAACTGACATCTAACTTGTTACAAAAAATAAGAATAAAGTGAACCAAACAAACATTAGGGAAATGGGGTCATGCCAGGGGTATTCTAGGCAGAATTAATAGAGATAACAAAGGTTGAAATGCAGGGAGCCCACAGCACACCTGAAGAATGAAGTAAGTTTGGTATGGCTAGAACACAGAGTTTGAAGAAGGGAATGACAAGAAGTAAAGCTGGAATACTGTAATAGCTTCCTAAGAAGTCTCTCTGCTTGTACCTTTGTCCCCTGACAGTCTACTATCAACTTAGCATCCAGAGTGATGCTCTTAAACCTAAGCCATGGGCACTCTTCTGCTCAAATACCTCCCATAGCTCCCCATTCCCTTCAAAGTAAAAGGTAAAGTCCTTACAATGACCTAAATGACCTGTGTGATGTGCTTCCCCGGCAGCATGTCCTCTCTGGTCTTTCCTAGCACTGCTTTTCTCCTTGCTGACTCTGCTCCTGCCCCTCTGGCCTCCCCGCTGTTCCCTGAACACACCCAGAATGCTTGCACCTTAGGGTTTTTGAACTGGCTGTGCTCTCTGCCTAGAATGTCCTATCCCCAAATCCTCATAGCTAACTTCCTCACTTCTTTCACAGCTTTACTCAAATGTCACTTTCTCAATGCTAGCAATCCTAACTCCCATATTTAAAACTGTAACCTAACCATTACCCCATCTCTATCAGTCCCCCAACTTGCTCTACTCTTCTTTTTCTCATAGTATTTATTGCCTTCCAGCATACTATAATTCATTTGTTTATTGTGCCCAAAATAATCTGCGTGAGAGCTGAGATCTCCATGTTTGTCCACCATCCCAAGTAACTAACACATGTAATAAGTACTCAATAAATACGTGCTGAATGAATCAATCAATGAATAAATGGAGAGATAAGCAGGGCTCAGATCATGATGAGCTCTACGTGGCATGTTACAGAGTTTGAACTTGGCCCTAAGAAAGCCATTAAAAAGTTTTGGACAGAGGAATGATATGATCCTATTTGTGTTTTGGACAATAGCCTTGTTGCTCTGTGGAGATTTCAGGTAAAACAGGAAATACAAAAACCCAGACAAGAGAAGAGGTGGTCTGGACGAGCGTAGAGGCTATAGGAATGAAGTATTTAGTTTCTCGAAATATTTAAAATGTAGGATCAATAGAACTTGGAAATCAATTATATGTTGAGGGTGAGGGAGAGAGATGAGTCAAGGACAATCCTAGGGAGGACACATGGGTGGATGGTGGTGACAGGGTAACAGGAGAAGGCTCTGGTTGTGGGTGTGGTGGGGATGATGAGTTTTGAGCATATTTAGGCTAAGGCACCTGGAGAACATCCAAAAGGGGAGTAGAAGTTGGTTTGAAGTTCTTATAAAACATCAGGGACAGATTTCTAGGCACACGCTATATCATAATGGTGAAAGATATGGCTCAGAGAGGACTTACACAGATGAGGAGAGGCTCAGGATCTCACCGGGCAACACCGACACCTTACAGATGGGCAAAGGAAGGGGAACTCACCTGTAAAGTGGAGGACAGGTCAGAGAAGTTAAGAAAATCCCAGGAGATTTCAGTGTTATTAAACACAAGGAGAAAAGAATGTTTTAAGAAGGAGAGGATGGTCACTACTGTCAAGTACAACTGAGAAGCCAAATCAGAGAAAGACTAAGAAGTGCTCATGAGATTTATCAACAAGGAGGTGTTCTTGGCAAGAGGAGTTTGACTTAGAGAGGTGGGTGTGGAGACCAGATTGCTACGAAGTGAAGAAGTAGGAAGTGAGGAAATAGAGGGAGGGAGTGAGTATAGACAACTCTTTAAAAAGTTGGAGGGGAGGAGAGAGACAGAGGAGTAGCCAGGGGCTGAGGAGACTTGAAAGTGAGAAGTTGAGGGAAGTAGGGGGAAATTTCAAGTTGTGCAAAGGGTATGACATCAAATCCTGATGTTATAACTGTAACCAAAACAAAAACCAATAACAAGTAATTGCTGTGGGATCTATTCTGACTCATGGCAACCCTATGCATGTCAGAGTAGTACTGTGCTCCATAGGGTTTTCAACGGCTGTGACCAATAGGCCTTTCTTCTGAGGCACCTCTGGGTGGATTCGAACAATCAACTTTTTGGTTAGGAATCAAGCACTTAACATTTGCACCTCCCAGGAATTCCATCATCATGACAGGCAGAGGTAAATCAAAAAAGTGCCCGAGATACATTATTCACAATAGCAAAAAGATGGAAACGTGCCCATCAGTAGATGAATGGATAAACATATTATGGTATATACACACAATGGGATATTATGCAACAATAGAGAACAATGATGAGTCCGCAACACATCTCACAACACGGATGAACCTGGAGGGCATTACACTGAGTGAAACAAGTCAGTCAGGAAAGGACAAAGACTGTACAAGATCACGACCACAAAAACTCAAGACAAGGCTTACTACACACAGAAAGGAACAATCTTTGATGGGGGTTGGGGGGGGGAATCATTAACTAGATAGTAGATAAGTGTTAACTTTTGTGAAGGCAAAGACGGTGCACAATATAGAGATAGTCAGCACAATTTGACCAAGGCAAAGTCATAGAAGCTTCATAGACATATCCAAACACCCTGAGGGACTAAGTTAACTGGGACTGGGGGCTGGGGATCATGGTCAAGGGGGTCATCTATGTCAGTTGGCATAACAAAGTTCATAAAGAAAATGTTCTACATCCAACTTTGGTGAGTAGCATCTGGGGTCTTAAAAGCTTGTAAGCAGCCATCTAAGATACATCTACTGGTCCCATCCATCTGGAGCAAAGGAGAATGTAGAAAACCAAAGATATAAGGGAAATATTAGTCCAAAGAACTAATGGACCACAAGTATCATAGCCTCCATCAGCCTGAACCTAGAAGAAATAGATGGTGCCCAGCTAGCACCACCAGCCACTCTGTCAGGGATCACAATAGAGGGTCCTGGACAGAGCAGGGGAAAGTGTAGAACAACATTCAAATTCACACATACAAAAAAAAAGACAAGACTTAATGGTCTGACAGAGACTGGAAGAACACCTGAGACTATGGCCCCCAGATACCATCTTAACTCAGAACTGAAGCCACTCCAGAAGTTCACCCTTCAGTCAAAGATTAGACAGGTCTACAAAACAAACAATAACATATGTGAGATGGTGCTTCTTAGTCCGATCATGTACACGAGACCAAAAGGGCAACACCTGCCCAAAAGCAATGACAAGACGGCATGAAGGGGTGGGAAAAATGGATGGATGCAAACAGGGAATTGGAGTGTAGAAGGGGAGAGTGTTGACATATCGTGAGGATTGTAACCAATGTCACAAAACAATCTGTGTATAAATTGTTGAATGAGAAACTAATTTGCTCTGTAAAGTTTCACCAAAATTAAAATTAAAAAAGTAGCTGAGACAATCAAAAGGAATGATGGCTCATATGTGCAACAACTTGGATGAATCTCAAATGCATGTCGCTGAAGGAAGAGCAAGACTCAAAGGGCTACAGAGGATATGACGCCATCGACATATGGCATTCTGGAAAAGTCAAAGATTATAGGGACAAAAACAGATCAGTGGTTTGTAGGGGCTAGGGATAAGCAGAGGGGCTGACTACAGAGGGGCACAAGGAAATTTGGGGGGTAACGGAATTGTTCTATATCTTGATTGTGGTGAAAGTTACGTAAAAAGTGAGCACTTATCAAAACTCATAGAACTGCACACCAAAAAGGGTAAGTTTTACTGAATGGAAACTTGACCTTAATTAAAAAAAAAAAAAAAAAGTGGCTGAGAAAAAGGGTCTACCGGAAAGGTCACTAGAAGTAGTTGTCTCACTAAGGATGGGGCTATATTCGCAGGTCACCTTTTAATGGTGCCCTCTTGGGTTTCAGACAAAGTACGCTACGTTAGCAGTGACATACACCTTTACCCTCCTCCTCAACCACAACCGAGCTTTCAATCCAAATTCACACGAGTCGCCAGTGCATCTCCTACAACGCCATCAACATGCGGTTCTCGAATTGATTACTCAGGAGCTTAAATCTCCCTCATCTTATCTCGCAGAAGTTGCCTATGTGAGCCTTTCCCACCAGACAAAAAGCTCCCCTCACTGTGATAACCCCATTTTGTCCTTTTGCAATGCTCTTTCCATCATTTGCCTTCTTGCTTTCCTCAACACCCCTGGAAACAAGCAACTCCCCTCCCTGACTTCTCTCTGCCCATGAAAATCTTACTTATGTGTTAATTCCACATCAAAGCTCAAAGTGCCCACTTCCATGAAATCTCCAAAGTCTCCCCCAATCACAAACCATTTATTACATTCTCACTGGGACCCCTTGTTCTGTTTTCCAATGAAACTTTCTCCTTCCAATTAAATCATAAATTCTGCTCAAAGCTGGGCCTTTATCTTATTGTTCTTTACATCTCCTGAGCCTAATATAATGCCTTATCCATAGCTCACAATTAATATTTAATGGCTGAATAAAGGTCAATTAAAAAAAAAAATTTGCCAGAGGAGCAGCGTGCTCCAAGGTAAGCAGGCTCCAAAATATTTCACAAGTACAGATAAGGCCAGAAAATATGCAAATGTAAATACCTAATCTGGCTGAATAGGAAACACTATCAGTGGTTTTGCCTTGAACATAACTATTCCAAATTTACAGGTCATTTCAATCTATTTTCCTATTCTCCCAAACGCATGTAATCAAAAATTCAAAGTAAATACCACTTCACATTCAGCATATTTTTTTAATGACCTTTATTTCTGACTAATTTAGTTGGAATAGGAATCTCTTCCAATGTCCATTTGTTGGTAATCCAACTCCAATATGAAACGTGATCATTGTGATGAAGGGTAATTTAGTGATTTTAAGAGGTATATGTTGGAGACTCTGAAGCCAGAGTGCTTGGGTTTTCATCTCAGCTCTGACACTTACCAAATAATCTTGGGCAAGATACTTCACCTCCCTGTGTCTCAGTTTCTTCATCTCTAAAATGGGGATAATAATGGTAGCTACCTCTTAGGGTTGTTGTGAGGCTTAAATACACAAACACATATGTAGAAGTCATTAGAAGAGTGCCTGGCACATAATAAGTCCTCTTAAGAGTGTATTTTATTAGCAGTAGTTCTTATATCAGTTTGAAGCTGAATTTGAACCTGAATTTGAAACTTTGGACCAATAACTGGTACCACTCAGGACTCAGACAAAAACAAGATTTCTAGTCTAAATTCAGACAAGCTCCTGCGAAGGACCCCCAGATAAATAAAAAGTTTTCACATCCTTTTCTATTTTCTGCTTGAGTTTTATTAGCAACAGAAAGAAAGTGCACAAAAGTGGAGAGCAAAGGATGTTTTAAGGGGTGTATCAATCAGAGCAGGGGGCTGTTCATAATCTAGCTTGTTATCTAGAACATCTCTGTCACTCTTAGGGGTTGGAGGGCAGGGAGTGTGGAAACGAGAATGGTTGAGGTGTCGTTCCTGTGCTTCACGGCCTCCCCTGGTTAAGATCTGGGATCTCAGTCAATCTCCCAACAAATGACAACTGGTAGAGTAAGGAGTCAACCTTTCAAGGAAAGCAGATACAGGTTTGTGTGCAAAGTACAGACTGGTATCTGGACATCTCCTTGAAACAAAGGTATAGGGAAAACGAAGTTTGCTCTTCCTGTTTCCTTTATAGCTGGCCATCCAGATTTGGAGAACAGTTTCTCACAGACTTTTAATTTTACCTTCTCATTGACATCTGTAGCCTTCAAAACCACCTCTTCCATTATGAGCCTACAGGCCTCTTCCACAAATTTTTCTCCTGCTTTTGCATCTGTTGTAGGACCATTCAGTATGATCCCATCCACGAGAACAGCACTCTTTTTACTTGGAGTCATCTCTTGTAGATCAGCCTTTCCTGGAAGCACACAAACAAATTGTATTTGAAAGATAATCTAATTAGTTAACACAACAAAACAGAAGGAAAAATTTATCATCATCATAACTCCAACTGGCATGTCTTCTTTCAATACCTAAAAGCACCATTTTGGGCACTGAAGCAGATAATTTCTTATGGTGTCCAATGGCATGATTAGTGTAGGCGAATTCAGAAAGCTTGAAATTTATAGGCTGAGTAAAACTATTTTATTATGTAGGTTTCCCTGTAATCAACTGAGTTAACACATGGAGGGGGGGCCATTGACTTAGTATACTTCCAGGGTTGACAGAAAGGGTACCATCTTGTACACCATTTCCCTGCTGGGTGGTGTTTGAAGTTGAAAGAGTAACACCCTTACTTTCATAATGAGAGAGATGGCACACAAAGAAACCATCCCTAAAAGAGGATAAACCATTCACTGGCATTCCCATAAATGTACAGACGATTGCCATCAGGTCATTTCCTTAAAAACATGCCCACCCCAGTATAGACACTACAGCAGGATGCAGGCTGGAAGGAAGAGGGATTTGGGGGAAAGGATGGGAAAAGAGCCCTTTCAATGCTACCTAGAATTAACACTGCCTCTATGTTAGAAGTGCCCCTTCAAAATATAAATTATATAATATTTGTCCTACTTCTCAGAATCTGGCAAACTGAGTAGACAACACATATCACTGAGGCAGCAAGCCTCTGCTTTTATTTCCTTGTGCAAATTCAAAGAGCATTTCCGAGCCCTAGGATGAAGCTCTGTGCAAAAGGTCCAGAAGAAAACAGCACCTGGCCATATTGTTTGAGGACAAATCATTTTCCTCAAAAAAAACAAAAACAAAACAGTGATGCTTTTTTCCAGATTGGAAAACCAACTGAACTGTATAAAGATACATCCTGGATTTTGTGCATCTGGATTATGGACTGAGAGAGATCATGGTCACCCTCGAGACAGTAAATATCAAAGTCTTCAAAGACATGGAGCAAGCTACTTCTGTTTTGGAGGACTGGCACACACGGATATGTTTTTCTAAATGCATGTACCCTCATCCTTCAGGTGTGTGTAACTGTTGGTCAATTTCTCCTTGAACTGGATTATAAAGTCTTCACAGGAAGAAAGCTCTGTTTTCCATTCCTACAGCCTCTCGTTTAGCATCAGGGAGTGTGGAAGAACTCAGGAAATGCAGATTCAACCCATTTAACTCACTCTTCCAAAAGTCTTCCAAACACATGTACAAAAAGATCTTTGTGAATACAAGCAAGTGTCCATTTCATGAATGCACACCCTTGTAATCTGTCGATAATTACCACATTTTCCCTTTTAATAAATCATTCCTTAAGAAGAAGAACCAATATCAACATGTCATTACTCTTAATTTGACATTTTAAGCCTATGCTTAAATGACCTTTATATCCAGACACTGCTTCGTCCCTGAGAGCCTCTCCCTAATCCTACTCAGCCACTTCCTACCGAAGGCATGATAAAAGAAAGTGAGCAGAACGGTGGTTTGTGTAAATCCATCTTTAATGCCTGCAAACTTTTTGAACTTGTAGTTTAAGCATGGACAGAAGGATGGAGCAGAACATGTTCAAGACTGCACACCTGTCAGCCAGTGCCCAAAGGTTAGAAGTCAACATGGAAATTTATATCTGAGAATAAAGGTTACTGCCTGACCAAAATAGCCTCCCACGAAAATAATTCTGGCAACTCCATCCAGATACTCAACCAATATCTGCCACAAGCTTTGATTCTATCGTACTGTCTTTTTTTCTAATCAGTGTCTCTCTCCTTCTTATAAAGCACACTTTCGTTTAGTCATGGACATTGACAGAAACCATTTTGAAAAGCGTTATTCAGCACCTCACAAAGTGCCTTATACTTTGTAAATCCACATTAAATATGTGGATGGGCTACAAAGAGAAAAATACCTCTCTATTTATACATGGAAACCCCGGTGGTGTACTGGTTAAGTGCTATAGCTGCTAACCAAAAGGTCAGCAGTTCGAATCCACCAGGCACTCCTTGGAAACTCTATGGGGCAGTTCTACTCTATCCTATAGGGCCACTATGAGTTGGAATTGACCCAACGGCAATGGGTTTGTGGTTTTTTGTTTTTGTTTTTTTGTATCTATGCATATTTCAAACATGTCTAACGTTTATTACACCTTAGACTCTGTCTTCTCCTCAGCGTTAAAAGCTCTAGTGAAATTCTGTGTCTTTATCCACCTGTTAGTTCTATTATTGGCAAACAAAGGGTGTCCGTAAGGGCATATAAAATGTCACAGGAAAATTCCCCAATTTGGGAAAGATGGAATCTGCAGCAAGCGATCACTCTCTTATCCTCACACTGAAGGATAAGCCGTCCAGAGTGCCAAGATAAATTTTAGTTCCATCCTTCACTTTCACTTACTTTTCACTTGAAAGGATGCATTTAACATGTTTCAGGGCCAAATGCTAAAACCCTGAGATTGAGCTTTTAGATGGAAATGCTCTGTACCTGAAGGCACTTTCCCAAAAATGTTCTTTAGGTCATAAAAATAAATCAGGAAAAAGGGTAATTATTCAGGGACCCTGGTTGGGTCAGTAGGCAGTGCTATTATTAAACACACGGGAAAGTTACGTCTTTCTTTCTTTCTTTCTTTTTTAACCTCATTAGTAGGATTTTAGGTTTTTATTGCCCAGGGAATAGTAGCAGCTCTACAGCCCACTCAAAGCCAGTCTCCTTCTCTCTCTCTCTCTTCCTCCCTCCTTCTTTTCTCTCTCTCTCTCTCTCACACACACGCAAAGCCTGATCAAATACAAAATGTCAAACACCCACTTGCAACCAGAATAGCAGAGAAATTAAAATGGTCATTGTCTACACAGCCATCAATTCAAAAAATCCCCCTAATTCAATTATCTAAGAGAAAATACTATTAAAAAACAAACAAAAAAGAGTTAGGTCTAGATTACGCTTTTCTTGGCAAAACCAACCAAACCCATTGCTATCGAGTCGATTGGGACTCACAGCAATCCTATAGGACAGAGTAGAACTGCCCCATAGGGTTTCCAAGGAGCAGCTGGTGGATTTGAACTGCTGACCTTTTGGTTCGCGGCCGAGCTCTTAACTACTGCACTGCCAGGGCTCCTCTTTTCTTGACAGGTACATTTTATTTCTATTGCCAGATGTGATAATGTGCCTTCTCCTCCCCCTGCATTTGACCAGACTGGATCCACAATAGGTCAAGCTGTGGTTTTCTGAGGATCTATACTGAGAACTTCGATTTTATTCACTAGAGTTTATAATGGTTAATAATGAAGTCTTTCAATTGGATGATTTTTCCATGAATGTATCCAGAATCTGACTGCTTTTCATCACCTCCACTCCTGCCACCTGAGTCCAAGACACCATCAAATGCTTGGATTCCACCATCAAATGTTAGTTAGCCTCCCAACTATCCAACCCTCCATCCTCCCCTCTTGCCCTTCATCTTCTGTGGACTATTCTCAACATACCAAAAACACCAAACCCATTGCCATCAAGTTGATTCGGACTCATAGCGGCCCTATAGCTCCTATGTTCCTTTGAATAGATAAGTCCGATCACATAATGACTCCTCTGCTCAAAACAGTTCAATGATTCCTCATTTGCTCAAACTAAAAGTCAAAGTCCTTATAATGACTTATATGGCCCTAAATGAGCCCCTTCTCCCATTATCTCTCGGACTTCAAACCTCATCTTGTATCATTGTCCTCTTAGCTCACCCAGGTCCATCCACATCAGTCTCTTTACTATTTTTTGAGGTCTTTCCTCAGACATCACCTTCTCAGTGAGCCCTTCCTCGTCTGCCCTGTTTAACACTGAAACCACCCCTCCCCCCAACTTCTTTCTCTGCTTTATTTTACTCGAGAGCGGTGACCACTACATGACATACAATCTATATTTAATGATTTATTTGTTTAAATATCTGTCTCTCCAGTAGACATTAAGTTCTAAGAGAGTAGGAGTTTGTTGGCTTCCCTGTTGTTTACACAGTACTCTGAAAGTATCTAGTGGTCTATAGGAGGTCAGTAAACATTTGCTGACTTAAATGAAAGAAGCCCTCTTGGTTCCTCCAACCAAGCGGTGATAATATCTCCCTCCTCTGAGATTCATTGCAGGTCATCTGTATGCCTTTATGATTTGATAGCACAGAACGGAAGCCAGACCTCATCAAGCATGGGACACCATTGGCCAAGGATGGAGCAGACATAGAACACAACCAATGGACTGGAGAAGGGACCGTGGGGACTGAAAGAGGAACCTTGAGAACAGGGTCAGCTAGGCATACAGGGTCTCTGGGTTATTAAACGATGTTGTCGGCTAAGACTCCCCTTTCCTCTCCTCTCCATTCTCTGCATTGGAGCCACTCTCTTTATGCTCTCTCCTTTACCCTTTTGTAGCCTACTGACTTCTGGAAGTCAGCCAATTAGCCACAGCCTCACTTCAGGAGCCACACTTCCAAAGTTGAAAGTCAGCCAAGCACTAAACAGTCTGACTTCTGATTTCCACCAAATTCCTCAACTCCACACCTCACAAAACTCTACATTAGTTCAACTCTTGCTTTGTTCAGAAAGACGTACAGCTCTCTTTGCTTAATAAACAAAAAAATTCAACTTTGAATACTGTTTCAAATATTGAGAGTTGGCCTCTTCCTTTGACATGAGGGTCAAATAAGTTAATACACACAAAAATTCAAAGCAGTGCCTGGCAATGTAATTAATGCCACTGAATTGTATACTTAAAAATGGTTAAAATGGCAAACAAATATTTTGTTATATATATTTTACCATAATAAAGTGTGAAAACAAAACAAAAAAAGACAGTGCCTAGTACATAGTGGGAATTCAAAAATGTTAGCTAATGTTAGACAATCAATATTTATTGAATACATAAGTGCGTAGGCGTGTTAGTGAAATTTGCATATGATGGTAAGCCACAAGAGTGGGAAGTAAAGTGTCCTCAGAGGAATCAAATGACCAGGGTAATGAAATGTAGACCAAGTGTCTGGTAAGTTGTCTGTCCCCTGTGGGAAAGGGATTAGATTTATTTAGGAAGAGTAGGAGGAGGGGGCCCTGTGAGAGAGTAGAACTCCCTGCCACAACGTTTAGGACACAAAATGGCAGACAAATAGTTCATCCACATTGGGTGGGCAGCCAACCAGACCTCCAGTCTTGCATCTTCTACCTTGCACTGTGGTTATCTGTGTACACATTATATTTTTATACCAGATTAAAAACTCCTACAATAAAAGGATCGATATCTTTTTTTTTTTTTTTTCTGGACATCCGAAAAGATAGAGCTGAGCAACTGACATTAACAGGCACTCAACAACTACCTGGGAACTAACTGACTGACTGTATAGTTATTTTATCTATCTTTACTTATCATCTTATCGTAGTCCAGAAATCCCCTCCACAGCCCAGTGGCCTAGGCATCAGGAGAGCTAAGCACTAGTCTCTCTTGGTCACTCCAAGATGTAGGATCCTGGGATAATATAACCTCTCTGTGTCTCAGTTTCCTCATCTATAAAATGGGACACTATGTGAGGAAAGTATTGGGCTGGCTGCTGAAGAACCTTTGGGAAGACAGATAAAGATTTAGACTTTCAGGTACCTACCTCAAAAGATTCTGTTCTGGGGTAGGGCCCAGATTCCGAAATTTAACGAGCACTCTAACTTATACTAATATGCATGTAGGTTTGGGAATCACTGTTCTAGGTGGCCTCTAAGATCCTTTCAAAATTTAACATCTTCAATTATCTAGCCTCTCTCTTGTCCTCTAGTGATTATGTATTCATTTCAACAAACATGTATCAATCACCTACCATGTGCCACTTAGGGGCTAAAGACGTGAAGTGAATCTTAAAGGATCTCAAAGACTCACTGAGGAGTTAGGTACCAAAAAAAAATGACAATATGAGACATGCACACAGTGCTTATCACGTGTCAGGCCCTGTCCTGGCGATTTTACATAGTAAACAAGTTTAATTGTCACAGAAACTCCAATTAGTTATTCAGTTTACGGATGAGAAAATAGAGGTACAAAGGGGCTAGTTTCTTTGCCCAATGAGGTGTCAGGGAAGACTTCTGAATTAGATAGCTTGGCTTCTCTTTGAATATGTTCAGTAATAAATAATACTTTTAAAACCTCATGACTTCCTAGAGTGGCCACTCCATTTACAGACAGCTGGAAAGTCACAAAGCTCTTCCTTAGAGGGACTCCAAATTCCATTCATATCATTTTTACAGGCTTTCACAAAAAAATAGGTAGACGAAGCAAGTCTAATTTCTCTTCTACAGGACGCTAATCCACATATGTGAAGACTTGTATCAACTCTGTCCTAAATCTCTCATTTTGCCCGTTAAAACTGCTCCAGTTTATTCAATGGTTTTTGATAGACCGTGGTCCCTAGTCTGGATGTGTTTGTGTCCATCTTTTGAAATAAGGCCTAGCACAGAATTCCAGATATGCTCTCATCACCTCTGAATATAGTGACCTTGTATATTTCATGCTCTGGTTACCACGATTCCATTACTAAGGCTTCCATTAGCTCCACAGTGGATAGCAAAACTTAAGCTTTGAACAAGGCGGTATCTGGCACAAATTTTAACTCCGCCGCTGTGACCTTACCTGTGTTACTTAACTTCCACGTGATGCAGAATTCTTATTTTGCAAATGGGGAAATGACCGTGTCTAGCAAAGACGTCACCTTGAAGACTAAGGTGCACCTGACCCAAGCCATGATGTTTTCAGTTGCCTCATATGCATGCAAAAGCTGGGTGATGAATAAGGAAGACTGAAGAAGAATTGACACCTTTGAATTGTGGTGTTGGCGAAGAATATTGAATATACTGTGGACTGACAAAAGAATGAAAAAATCTGTCTTGGAAGAACTACAACCAGAATGCTCCTTAGAAGTAAGGATGGTGAGATTACGTCTCACATACTTTGGACATGCTATCAGGAGGGATAAGTCCCTGGAGAAGGACATCATGCTTGGTAAAGTAGAGGGTCAGTGAAAAAGAGGAAGACCCTCAACAAGATGGACTGACACAGTGGCTGCAACAATGGTTTCAATCATAACAACGATTGGGAGGATGGTGCAGGACCGAGCAGTGTTTCATTCTGTTGTACACAAGGTTGCTACGAGTCAGAACTGACTCGATGGCACCTAACAACAATTCCACAGAGTTGTTGGGAGGGCTGAATGTAACAATGCGTGCATGCTGCTTAGCACAGTGCCAAGGAACTGAGTAAAGAACTCAATAAATGGTTTATGGCCTTACTCTGTGGAAACTCTCTTTTGGGACTCGCATTATACTGTTGGCTCAGGTAAAGGTTAGAAATAACAACCTTATGTCTTTTTCAAAAAGTCTGACAGTAAAAGCCAAGTTTCCCATCCAAGTCTCTTTAATTGTTAAGAGCTAACTAGTAATTGAAAAATTAAGGCTTCTTCCAAAGGACAGAGTAGGAGGAACAGTGGATCAAAAGCTAACCCAGGCATCTGGTTGAGAGGCTACAGAAGGCTTTAGAAAATTAATGCATAAGGCATTGGGGACCAAGGGAGGCCTAAGGGTCAGGACCTGGTGAGCCCAGTAGGCCAGACCAAGATACGTATAAGAAGCAAACTTGGGGAGGAGTTAGAGTAATATTAATTAACAAATTAATAAAGACCTACTATATATAAGGTGGAGCCCTGGTGGTGTAGTGGTTAAGAGCTTGGCTGCTAACCAAAAGGTCGGCAGTTCAAATCCACCAGCCGCTCCTGGGAAACCCTATGGGGTAGTTCTGCTCTGTCCTATAAGGTTGCTATGAGTTGGAATTGACTCAATGGCAATGGATTTGGCTTTTTTGGTTTCTTATGTGCCAGGCAGTGAAGCCCTGGCGGTGCAGTGGTTAAAGCAGTCGGCTGCTACCGGAAAAGTCAACGGTTTGAACCCAGCAGCCGCTCCTTGAAAGAAAGATGTGGCAGTCTGCTTCTGTAAAGATTTACAGCCTTGGAAACCCTACGCAGCAGTTCTACTCTGCCCTATAGGGTCACTATGAGTCAGAATCGACTCAATGGCAACGGGTTTTTTATGTACCAGGCGCCCAGTCAGATACTGGGGTTACAGAAATAAACAACACAGTCTCTGTTCTCAAGTTGTTTAAAATCCACCCGTGGCTGCTGAGTCGACTCTGAATCCTAGCGACACTATAGGACAGAGTAGAACTGCCCTTTAGAAAGAGACTATTAAGGGAGCCAGGGCAAAGAAAAATTGAATTGAAAAAAAAAGGAAAAAGTTGGAGAGCTATCCCTCTGTTTGGGATTTTTCGGGGTCAGGTGTGCCTCCTAAGCTGTGAAAGAGTGGGTGCCAAATTTATTTGATGTACCTGGTACTGGCAGCCTTCTAAACTGTTTTTACAGCTTTCAAATTTCATGTATGTTTTGCTACCTTTGAAACAATGGGCCAATGAGAGGGTCACTATGGACAGCCTACAAGGAAGAAAACTATAAGAAATAAGCAAATATTAAGAAATAACGATAATACAAGCAGTGGCCACAGAAGCTCTGAGGAGTTTGGTAATGGCAGCAAATGGAGGGATTTAGCTTCTGAGTCAAGCCCTGTGATTTCGTAGAATCATAGAGTCTGCTTAGGGACTGAACGATTTCACAGTGCAATCCACAAACATGAAGTCAAAGGCGTAAATGGAGAAACTATGCTCATGGCTTTAGTTAGCTAGTGATGGCTGCCCAGATGCAAAGCAAAGCCAATTCAAATAGCTGCTTTAGTCTCATTTTAGGGTTGAATTCTCCCTGAATTGAAATCTATGGTGAGTAGGTACTTCTTTTATCTATATCTTCATGAAATATCTATTGAATACATGCTATGTACAAGACACTGGGGTAGGTGCTGTAAAATACTCAAAGTGAAATCAGACACACAGTGATTTCAAAATCCAGTAGGGAAAATTAGACATGCTTATGAATACCTGGAATCCTACCCAGAAGGTGGGAAGTATGATAACTGAGGTCAGACAAAATGTGCTCAGAAAATTCCAGACGAGGGCATTGTTTCTGACTATAAGAAGAACTCCTCCTGGAAGAGATGGTATTTGAGATGGACCTTCATTCATCCGTTCAGCAAATGTTTCCTGAGTGCTTGCTATGTTCAGAACACTGTTTGAGGTATTGGAGCTTAACAGTGAGCGAGAAGACAGACAAATTTACCTTTCACTGGGGGTAGAGGGGAGATCCAATTTATAAAAAGGCAAACAGATAAATATGTAAGAAAATCATAGACTATGAGAAATGTTTTAAAGGAAATCTGGCCTACTCAATAAAAATAAGGAAAAGGAGGTATTTCAGATATGGTCAGGGTAAAGTATTTCTGAAGTGGAGACATTTGAACTGACATGTGAAAGAGGGAAAGAAGCCAGACATGAAAAGATGTGGAAAGAGACTGGAAGAGGAAGATGGAACAGAAAATGCAAAGAATTGATCAGTTGGCCTTGCTGAGATACAGAAAGGGATCAGTGTCACTTGAGCTTGAGGACGAGGGGATAGGAAGAACAAAGGGAGATTCGGAAGGACAGACTGGAAGCAGACCAGTGAAAGCTGCGTTTTATTCTAAAAGCAACAAGCAGCCACTCAAGGGTTTTAACAAGAGGAGTAGCATGAGCTGATTTACAGTTAGAAAATATTGCTCTGGATGCCGTGTAGAGAATAAACGGTAGGTGGGCAGATGAGGAAATAAGGAGATTGCTCAGGAGGCTACTGTAGAAATCCAGGTGATAGATAACGGTGGCTTTGACCTTGAAGGTAGCAGTGGGAGATGGAGCAAAGTGTTGAGATTTGAGAGACCTTCTGGAAGTAAAATTGAAGGGACTAGCTGATTAATTGGATATAGAGTATCAAAACAAAACAAAACCAACTCGTTGCCGTCGAATCGGTTCTGACTCATAGCGACCCTATAGGACAGAGTAGAACTGCCCCACAGGGTTTCCAAGGGGTGCCTGGTAGATTTGAACCGCTGACCTTCTGGTTAGCAGCCGTAGCCCTTAATCACTATGCCATCAGGGTTTCCATACAGTATCAAGGAAACAAAATAATCAAAGATGACTCTTAGGTTTAGAGTCTGAGCAACCAGGTGGAGGGTGGAGCCCTATAAGATATGGGGAACGCTGGAAAAAAGTGAGTCAGATTTGGGGGAGGGAGTCATGATTTTTGACTGATTAGAAGGAATTGGTTTTAATGGGGTAGAAACAAGAGTTATAGAAGGGGCATTCATAACAGGAAAAGAAAATACTTAAACTAAGAAAAAACAAGCGTGTGTGTCCGAGAGAACTTCTGTTTGGTTAAGGGACAGAGTCTGTAAACGGAAGAAGCGGATGTTGAGAAGGTGGCATGGCGGCTGATCTTGCAGGGACTTGAATAGAGATTGCGGAGTTTAAATAATGTTGTTGTACAGACACTGGGAAGCCACTGAGGATTCCTGATTGGATGAGAAGAGTGTTTTAGAAAAGCTGGCGCTGGTGCTGGTGAAGAGTTCAGATGGGAAGCCGAGAACCGGAGACACGGAGATAGGATGGGTGATAATCCAGGCTAGGGAAAGGGAGGACCTGAACTAGGCAGTGGACACAATGGTAGGTTTGTATTTATTTTATACTCTCCCTTACAATAGAATTACTGTATACGTAAAGCCAGGAATCCTGTGTCTTTGTAATGAGCCCTACAACTAACTGTCATAGGACAGATTTTTCTATCCTCCAGTAGGTCTATATTCTAAACTAATCTTGGGACGAAAAGGTGACAGAATAAGACGGAAAAAAAGTCATTGTGTGCATCCATGCATGAGCTCCTGTCTTGCAAAGAACAGATGAACAATAACCTTTCTGAGAAGTGAAATGTTTCCATCGCCCTGGGTTTATTTTATGGGATCCTGTTGTGCTAGCATCTGGGAGATCAGTCAGATGATTCAGATTCTACTGGAAGACCAAGGCACTCACTTCTACAAAAGAGTCAGGTCCATAAATACCATCCAGCTTTTGTGAGCACATGCTCCTCAGAAGGGAGTCCCGGAAACAGCCCCAAAAAGAGCCGGCAGTGTCCTGATGTGTGAGGGTTTCATTTCATTGTGTGTTTCATTTGGAAACTCCCATAGCCACTAAATGCATGGTGTGCCATACATTCTATTTACTTATTTTTAATTTAAAAATGCTACCCTTTCACTGGGCACCAGGCCAGAAATTGGGTAACCTTCTATCTTTTCAGGAGAGCAGGTTTGCTAGAGACTTCTAGTCCTACTGTTTGAGTAAACATTACTTGACTAACTGCATATACTACGACTGTATGTCTTAGCTTGTTGTATTGATAGCCAACCCTCAAAAACCACCATCTTCCTACCATTCAACCTCTCAAACTTCTGCTGTTTTCTCATGAATACAACTTTGGCCTGCAAGGAACCAAATAAAGTGAGGCTCCATCAGAAAACTGGAATAGGACTTGGCATGTCCATTCAGCAAATTTCACCCCTGCCCTGCAGTCCCGAGCTGGAGAACCTTGCTATGGTTGCTATGCTTTAATTTCGCTCAGTGGTAGCTACTGCACCAAAGTGCAATACATTCCTCGAGAGCGGTACTCAGTGTGTCTTCCTTCTCCTCATGGTTGACTGCTGCCACCCTAGAAGCCACATCTCCTATTGGCATTTGCACCCTCTGCCATCTTGGCTGTCTGTCTTGTTGTCTACGTATACTTGTGAAACAGCAGGATTAACTCAGTGCTTTGTCAGTGACCCCTGCATTTTCTAAGATTTAAGGCTGAGTTGGGAGAATGCATGGTTTTGGTTTGCTGGTTTGCTTGGGGCACTTTTAGCCTAATCAACATCCTGATTTTACGCTGGAATCAGCCCTTCCTTGCTGGACACAATTTTGGTAGGATTGTCAGTTACAGTTCTTCCTTTTTTGGGTATCTCCAAGTCTCAAGTATTCCAAATCTTCAGTTGTCTTGGTTCCTGTTCTTTCCAAGGCCTAATTATTTATCTTTTCTGTCAATTCTGTAAGCGTCTCTAGATCCTTCCAATGAACTCCCTCTTTTAGCGAGCAAAAGTCAGTCTGTGTTATGTGAAACCAACCAAACACGTTGCCATCGAGTCAATTCTGACTCGTAGAGACTCTATATAGGGATTCCAAAGCTGTACATCTTTACAGAAGCAGACTGCCACATTTTTGTCCCAAAGAGTGGCTGGTGGGTTTGAACCACTGACCTTTTGGTTAGCAGCTGAGCAGAGCACTTAACCACTGTGCCACCAGGGCTCCTTCTATGAAACTAGAGGACCATAACTAATATTCTGAGTAACTTGGCTTCTGTAGCCATTTCCAACTAGGGAAAGTGAAAACCAACCAGACACACCTTGCTTAGTATATTCTTTGAACCCTCAGGGTTTCTCATTTATTTTTATTACTTCTCAAAACTTGGAGGTCATCAAGTTTCAGAAAATAAATATGACTTTTTTTTTTTTCTCCCTCTCTCTCTTTTTAACATTCAAGTGCACGTCTGAATGCTTGAGGTCAATGGGTATAATACAGTCTTAGCAAAAAGAATCTACAACAGCACTTTCCAAAGAAATATAATGCAAGCCACCTGTGTAATTTTATATTTCTAATAGGCCACATTTAAAAAAATAAAAAGGAACAGTTGAAATTAATTTTAATAATGTATTTTATTTAACCCAGTATATCCTAAAATCAAGACGCAAGATCATGATAAATGGAGAAAAGAGTGAAGTTGTCATGGATTTCATTTTACTTGGATCTACAATCAACACCCATGGAAGCAGCAGTCAAGAAATCAAACAACACACTGCACTGGGCAAATCTGCTGCAAAAGATCTCTTTAAAGTGTTAAAGAAGCAAAGCTGTCACTTTAAGGACTCAAGTGCTCCTGACTCAAGCCACGATGTTTTTGCTTGCCTCATACGCATATGAAAAGAATGAACAAACCTGTCTTGGAAGAGTTACAGCCAGAATACTCTTTAGAAGCAAGGATGGTGAGACATGCTCTTCAGACATGTTATAAAGTGGGACCAGTGCCTGGAGAAGGACATCATGCTTGGTAAAGTAGAGGGTCAGCGAAAAAGAAGAAGACTCTCAACGAGATGGACTGACACAGTGGCTGCAACAATGAGTTCAAACACAGCAACAACTGTGAGGATGGCACAGGACCCGCCAGTGTTTGGTTCTGTTACACAGGGTCACTATGAGTTGGGATTGACTCAACAGCACCTAGCAACAACAACACCCTAATATTATCATTGCAACATGGAGTGATCATTTAAGACATTATTAATAAGACATCTTACATTCTTCTTTCCATATTTAAATCTTTGAAATCTGGTGTATATTTACACTTACAGAACATTTCAACTTGAACTCACCACATTTTAAATACCTAACAGTTACCCATAGCAAGTGGCTATGGTATTGAACAGAGTAGGTGCGGGAGCAAAATTTAAATCCTACCTCTGATGGCTCTGGGACCTTAGGAGAGACTGTTGATCTATAGGCATGCTGGATTCTTATCTGTAGAATGGGGACATCATCACTATCTCATGGCTTGTTTTGAAGATAATTATGCAATTACATAAGCATCTACTACACCCCCAATACAACAGCACACTGCAGGCCATAGCAGTTTCTTTAACAAAATGTCTATTTCCTTGTCTGCTCCCTTATTTTCCAAAAGTGTAGCATGAAAGAATAAAAACTATAACTGCCCTTACAAAATAATTACAATGGCTAACATTTAGTGGATACTTACAGTGTACCAGGCACTGAGCTAGACACTTATATGGACTGCTTCATTTAATCTTCATAACAACCTCGTGATGAAGGTATTTTTGTAATTACATTTTACAGAAAGAGAGCCTGAGGCCCAGAGAGTTGAAGTGAATTGCTCAAATCAAATAGCTAGTAAGTGGTGAAGCCAGAATTCAAAGCCAGGCTGCCTGCGTCCAGCCCCCATGTTGATAATTACCACATTCTACTGTTTTCCAAAAGAAGGTGAGAACGCAAGTTCTGCAATTTCAGATATTGCTTCCTGTGTCTCATCAACCACACTAAACTATTTGGACACATATTTTGTACTCCTAAAGCGATAAGCAATTATCTTGGCATATGTATTAAATTGCAATGCGCTGCGATTTAATATATAGTTTTAAAACCAATTTGCTCAAGTGTTGACTTTAGGATTTTAAACGTATTCCATTTAACCAGCAATTTAAATGAAAATTTAAATAAATGCTATAAATGGGTGCCTCATTTGCATGATTTGTTGATTAACTCTGATACGAGGTTCATCTGTGCCCAGGGTTTTGCCTCCTAACCTGAAGGCTTTGATAAATTCTCTTCTAGGTGAGTAGAGGGCAATGACTCTGAGCTCTTTTCTCTTTTGCACCTCAACACACATGCTGTGACATTCCCACATGGCCACCCTCAGACACAGAACACTACTTACTTTATGTACTTACTCTATGGAGTTTACCAGTGCAGTTGGAAAAAACATACTGAGAAGCTACTGGGAAGGGCGGTAAGACCTACACAAGAGGCATCTTTAAGTAAAAATAGATGATCCTAAACTTATTTCTAAGGAGGGAGGACTCTGCTACCTGCAGGGCTAATGTGTTGCTGAGTGGGGCATGCAAACATGGGGCCAGAGCAGAATTTTTCAGTGAAATAGAGAAGAAGGTAAAACTGTCACCAGAATCTTCCCTCTCATTCTTTATGCAACACAGCATCAGACAAACCTTCACATAAAATGGGAGCAGATATTCTAGAAACATTTAACCTGCCTGGGAGCCCATGTAGCCACACAAACTATGTTACAGGTGGTACCCCAGGAGTGGCAATCACAACAGATGTTGGGGGATGCTCACACATCTCAGTGCTACCCTGATGCTGAGAAACAAAGTACTCCCAGAACACCACAAAACAGATCAGAAAGATGCCTGCATGGCTTATTCCTCAGCTGAGACCCACCAAGATATGGGTTTAGATCCATCTAGAATATGTGCCATAGATGGATTTTAGCCAATTTTTGTAGGACGATGGAATCCTAGCGCTTGACTTACAGATCATTTAGCAAACGTTTTCATTTTGCAAATGAGAAAACAGGTTTCACGGCACACAGGTTGTTTGATACTCCCCTTGCCCATCAGATCCACTAAGGTCTGTCCATACTCCTAAGAACCTGGAGTCTATTTCATATAACAATATCATTATTATTACCCACTGCCATCGAGTCAATTCTGACTCATAGAGGCCTGATAGGACAGAAGAGAACTGCCCCGTAGGCTTTTCAAGGAGCAGCTGCTAAATTTGAACTGCCAACCTTTTGGTTTGCAGCTATAGCTCTTAACCACTGTGCCACTCATCCATAGCAGTTCGGAAATCCAGGGGGACATATTGCCAGCATCTCCCACTCTAGAGGACCAAGAATGTCCTTTAAATAAGGTCTGATTCAGCCATCTGGGGGGTGATTTCCCAATCCATTATTCTCTGTGGCTGTTGGCTCTTGGACTCTGACAGAAGCAAAACAGTGGCCAAGCCTCTCTGACAGTCTTTGAGGTCAGATGCAGTGATGGACACATGCAGACATGTCAGCAGACAGCAGCTTGTCCTCTTTTGTTTTCTGTTCTCATCTGGATGGTCAGCTCTTGATCTCCAGAGGTGGCAGCTGCACAGATGAAGCAGCTTTCTTTTTTTGAACATTTTATTGTGCTTTAGGTGAAAGTTTATGTAGTAAACTAGTTTTCCATTCGATAATTCATACACATATTTTTCTGTGACATTGGTTGAAATCCCTGCAACGTGTCAACACTCTCCCCATTTCCACTCTGGGTTCTCCGTTTCCATTCATCCAGTTTCCCTGCCCCTTCCTGCTTTCTCATCTTTGCTTTTGGGCAGCTACTGCCCTTTAAGTCTTGTATAGTTGATTGTTCTAAGGAGCACGTTCCTCATGGGTGTTAATGTTTATTTTATAGGCCTATCTATTGTTTGGCTGAACGGTAGTTTCCGGGAGGGACTTCAATTCTGTGTTAGAAAGATGTCTTAGGGCTATATTCTCAGTGGTTCCTCTAATCTATATCAGACCAGTAAGCCTGGTCTTTTTTTATGAATTTGGATTTTATTCTACATTTTTCTCCCACTCTAACTGGGGGCTTCTATTGTGTTCCTGGTCAGAGCAGTTGGGAGTGGTAGCTGGGCACCACCTAGTTCTTCTGGTCTCAGTCTAGTGGAGGTTGTAGTTAATTTGGACCATTAGTCTTTAGGACTAATTGCTTCCTTGAGTCTTTGGTTTTCTTCATTCTCCTTTGCTCCAGATGGAAAGAGACCAATAACTGTATCAGGAAACAGCTTTGTATAGCTCCTTCTCCAGCTCCTTTCACAGTTACACTTTGGCAACTGGACATGCCTGGCTGCCCAGTACTTTAATAGGGCTGGTTAGTGACATTTCTCTAATTTCTAATTACCACTTACAGACTTTCCCTTGCTCAGCTCCTTCCACAATTGTGTAAGGTCTAATTTCTGTAATAAATTCCTTACTCCATAATGCCCCTAGAGGGTCAATTTACCTGACTGAACCTCACTGATACATACATTGCAGACAATATGCCATAGTATTTAATCTTCGTCACTGCTCTACTGGTTACATATTAACATCCCCATTTTACAGACTAGGGCACTGAGACTCTGAGATGTTAGGTAAATTGCCCATGGCCACACAGCTCAAAAGTGTCAGAGCTCACTCAGATTTGAACTCAGGATTATATGACTCCCGAGACTGTGCTTGTAATACCTATTCTCAATCTATGGGGAGAGAAGGGATGGAGATAGTGGTGTGCTAGCAAATCAGTTCTTCAAAAGAGAAAAAAAAAGATTTGTAGCATTTGCCTATTCCCATGGTGTAAAGACTCTCATCATGGCTAATTTCAAGCTACCCAGTTTAAAAATTGGCTCACAAAATCTCTAAATATTTAACATTCTTATGGCCTGGTATAAGTTGGCTCTAGCACACCACTGAATGGGGAGATAGGAAAACAAAAGTTCATGAATAGGAAACCGTAATGATACTTAACAAAATGTAGTGTAAAGTGGTTCTTCAGGTGTCTCGTCCATGCGCAAACTACCTGATTTTCTAGTGCTAGCACCTTCCTATCTTTGCCTGGGACCTTTCCATTTTGGCCATAGCCTACTCTGCCCACTTACTTCAAGCAAACCTGAAGCTCTAAAGAATTAATCCCCATACTCAACAGCCCTCAACCAATAACTAATAAGAATTAATATGTAAATACCCCTGCTCTCTTGTACATCACGAGGGATAACTCTGAGATGTGTATTCTTCATTAACAGGCGGAGTTACCCAACAGGATTATGCTTTAGTTACCCACAAAGATGACTTGCTTTATAATTCATCCTTTGTTGACAATCACCCTGGGATCAGCTTGCAAATGAGCTGCTTACATTCTAATCCTTGATTCAGCAAATCCTTCTGCAGAACTCAAATCAAGATAAATGGCTACCATTTCTTGAGTGCCTGTGAACCAGACAGAGTTCCTGGGTGGCACAAACGATTAAGCACTCAACCACTAACCAAGAGGTTGGCAGTTCAAACCCACCCAGAGGCATCTCAGAAGAAAATCCTGGGATCTACTTCTAAAAGGTCACAGCCATGGAAAACTCTACGGAGCACAGTTCTGCTCTGCAACACATGAGGGTCACCGTGTGTTGGAATCAACTCAACGGCAATTGGTTTGGTTTGGTTCGTGGACTAAACAGACACTGCACTAGACACTTGCATTGCATGTTTTTACATAAATCTTCATAACACCCTGAGGCAAATATCACATCCAGTTCTACAAATATGGAAACGAGGAATCAGAGAAGTTAATTAACTATATGGAGTTCACGTAGCCGGTGTAGTAAGAGCTGATATTCAAATCCATGATTGATTACAATGTCTCTCCTCTTTCCACTAAACTATGAGGCCTCTCTCACTGGAGAGACTGGGCTAACACACATGAAACAATAAAGGAACAATTAACCGCTAAGCTGACGTGTTCATTGAACACTTCTGGGTAAAAGCGTCTTCATACTTATGTTCCACAATTACTTTCTAAAATTCTCCTTTGCTGAGCCATCAGCTTGAAAAATAAGGCCACCAACTAATATTAGGAAGTTCAGTTTTTCATAGATTTTCTTTCTCCTCTATCACTGCTTCATTCAAATTAGGTACTGAAATAAAACTGAGTTGATGGCATAACAGAATATACCATGGTGAAAATACATATGAAGGAAATATGTTCCTTGGATGTATTTTTTACCCACACAGCATCAGAAAGAACAGATACGATATGTCATAAAATACCAACTAAGTCTCTATTGATTTTGTAAATCGATAAAAAGTATTAGAAGATCAAAACACCACAGCATCAGAGGGCTGAATTGGGAATAGTCTTATCAGTTAAAAAATGCAAACAAAGGAAAGACAGAGCAATATATTTAATAGGGAAAATTGGAGCGGGGAAATTTAAGATTTGTCAATGCTGTGGCTAAATCTCCAAAACAGATTTTAATATTTAACAATGGTTTGCTGACATTAAGCAATTTAAATGGTGGCTCTGCGATATTTCCCATTAAGAAGCTCCTGAGTGCTGAAATTCTTAGGTTGCACCAAGAAATCTCACATACTGGTGGAAACTAACATAAATCCTAACTCTGATTTAATCAGCAACTTATAGGGTTGATTTCTTACTTTTAATTATCAGACCTGACAAGACGTGCAGAGAAAACATTCTGGGATTTGGGATAGAGGAGTTCTAGCCTTGACCCGGCCTTAAGTAGCTCTGTGGCTACAGGTAAATAGTTTAGCCTCTCTGGTTAAATGATAACAATAAAACAAACAAACAAACACAAAACCAAACCCATTGCCATGGAGTGGATTCTGACGCATAGGACAGGGTAGGACTGCCCCACAGGGTTTCCAAGGAGTAGATGGTGGATTTGAACTGCCGACCTTCTGATCAGCAGTCAAGCACTTAACCACTGTGCCACCAAGAAGCTCTGCGGCTGCAGGTAAATACTTCAGCCTGTCTGGTTAAATGATGCTCTACAACATGCCTGGCCACCCTAAGGGTCAATGATTCCACACCTTAAACCCATTTTTCAATTAAATTCTCATTGGTGTGATGAAGATAAACCACTTTCGGGAATTTTTTAGAAATAGTCCTCACACCATGCTCTGCAGAAGCGAGGGCACCTAAAGAGTTCAGGGCCTCCATGGTGGGGGCTCCAGGGGGGAAGAGATGGAGATGATGAGCAGGTGGCTTTAGGCCCATGGAGCCCACTTCAGGCACAGAAATGCTGTTTTATCTCCCGCCTCCCTATACGATTTTGCTTAAACAAAGAATCTGAAGGTACGAATGAATAAATGAATAAACACTCTGGCTGAAAGTTTCAGCATGACACAGTTGACACTCATCTCTTTGCTCTCTTAGCCTCTCTTACCATCCATCTGCCACTCCATCAGCAGATAAGAGATCCAGCTGCGTGCATATTAATATTCGGCAACTGTATCCCCAAAGACAGTGCTGGTACCAATGGCAATGGCCGAAGCAGCCGATTTCATTTGTTTCCAGGCTACTTGTGACACAATCACCTTTATGACAGGAAGAAAATAAAGTATCTTTATTTGGATCTGTAATTAATCTTGTCTTTCTCATGAGCACCTCTCCCCCCACCCCCACCACATTGCTGGAAAGAGGATACAAATTTTACTTTAGTTAGCCCAATTTGGTTAAAACTGGTGACTCACTGGTTAAGAGCTTGGCTGCTAATCAAAGTGTCGGCGGCTCAAATCCACCAGCCGCTCCTTGGAAACCCTACGGGGCACGTCTACTCTGTCTTATAGGGTTTCTATGAGTTGGAATCAACTCGACGGCAATAGGTTGGGTTTTTGGTTTTTCTGGTTAAAACTTAGTTAGATATAATAAATTAAGCAGTTGAGTTAAGCAATGCTCCATTTTATTATGCAAAAATGCTCTATCTCTCAGATGTCTCCTCTCCCAAATCTCCCCTTAATGGCTTCTAGGTGCACAGGAGAGAGGCATGTCTTACTCAACTTCAAGTGGTGGGACCCTTGGATCAGCACGGTGTCCGCTGGCCCTTCATCTCCGAGCGGTATCACTCGTCTACACTGTCAACCCTCTCTCGCCTGCCAGTCATTGCTGGCCTTTTCTCTCTCATCTTGGTCAGAGACTGGGGATGCTCCTAGCTGAAAGTGGTCTCACATTGGCTTTTGGTGATGGAATAGACCACTCTGGGTTTATGCTACATCCTTTATCAGTTCCCTAGTAGACAAGATCCATCACATGGCTTCCGTTTTCATCCTCATCAGAGAGGGACTCTGGGGAAGATCAAGAGGACTTGATTCAGGCTACCTTCCTTTGAGGACAAGAGGGCCTTTCGGAATCACTTCCACCTGGTGGGAAGCTAAATATAGGCTCTCCCTCTCCATCCACTTCAATGAATCATCATTTTTGATTTGAGGAGGCTATAAGGTAGCCTCCTCCTGGAGAAGCTGGTGAAGATCCCTGTTGTCGCCTTCAGTGCTGCCACAACATAAACTATCCAGTATTTCCCACCTCCCTCCCCCAACTCCCCAGGCTCCGATCTGAAGAAATGGGCCAGCCAAGGACCTGAAGCCTTTCAACACTTGCACTTGCCTCTCTTGACTCAATCTCTTTCTCTCCACATTATCACCTCAGGTTAAAAGTAATGGTTTTTTTTTTTTTTCTTTGACTTCTTGTACATTAGATCATCCTTTTTCTTGATTCCAATCCAGTGGATACCAATTAAAGGCACACCATGGTATCTTCTCTCTGTTGTGGACAAAACTTGATCATTTGGCTTTTTAGGCCTGGTAGATGGTGTTAAGCAGGAAATAAAAGAATTTAAAAAGCCCTGTCTCAAAGCAGTAGCCTGGCTCCTAAAGCCATTGTTTCGCTTTGAAAATCCTATTGTGACTGTCTGAATCTAAATAGTAAGTGTCTTTATCTTTGCATTCTACCTGCAAAGATCCTAATCTCTCCCAGGCAGACAGCTGCCTGCAGAGAACACGTACTCAGGAAGGCAGCAGAAGACCAGCGTGGTAATAGTTTTAAAAATATCACGTGCAGGGGAATAGTCTAAAAACTGGATTGTGGTGAGGGCTGCAAAACTCTATACATTTATGAAGAATTTAATTTTACACTCAAAACAGGTGAATTTCATAGCATGTAAGTCACACCTCAATAAAGCTCTTAAAAAATCAGTTGCTCACCCTCTGGTAAGCTGTTCTGTGGATTCTCCTAGTGGCCCTGCTTATGGGAGCAGTGGAAATAGAGGAAGTCAGGAGAGAAAGGGTAAGCATTGTCCTCTCCATAAGAGTAGAGATCAATTAGTCCTAGTGTAGCTCAATGAGGAGAAAGCTATGGTTTTCCTTCAAAATGGGACTCACCCACCAGCTCTGTTTACATGTGTACCTCTTGAGCAATAAAATGCTATATCTGTTTCTTCAAACCATGAGTATGAACTATATCTGTGCATGCATATATTTACATAAAAATATATATTCATTTATATACACTTGTATGGAAGCTTGGAGCCTTGGTGGCACAATGGTTAAAGCGTTCGACTGCTAACCAAAAAGTCGGTGGTTCAAAACCACCAGCGTGCTCCACAGGAGAAACATGTGGCAGTCTGCTTCTGTAAAGATTTACAGCCTTGGAAATCCTCTGTGGGAGCTATGAGTCAGAATCAACCTGACAGCAGTGGGCTGGGTTTTTTTTTTTTTTTTGTTTTGTTTTGTTTTTTTGTTTTTTAGTATGGATGCTTGAAGCCCTGGTGGTACAGTGGTTAAGAGCTCAGCTGCTAACCAAAAGGTCAGCAGTTTCAATCCACCAGCCGCTCCTTGGAAGCCCTATGGGGCAGTTCTACTCTGTCCTGTGGGGTAGCTATGAGGTGGAATCGACTCGAGGGCAGTGGGTTTGGTTTTGGTTATATGGAAGCTTAGCTAGCAAAGTCAAATACCCAGAAGCTACCCAAGAATACAAGAAGAATATATCATATATACAGAACAATGTTAGCATAACTAAAACTTATGAACTCTTATTATAGTAGACTTCTTCCCTGGTGGCACAGTGGTTAAGAGATGTGGCTGCAAAAGGCGGGCAGTTTGAATCCACCAGCTGCTCCTTGGAAACCCCATGGGGCAGTTCTACTTTGTCCTATAGGGCCATGATGAGTCAGAATCGATGCAACAGCAGTGAGTCCTTCACATCTCAGTTTGTGGCCATCTGCCTTACATCCTATACGATTCCGATCTTCTGTGGGCTGGGAAACCAGAGGACGAGAAGATGACCACACCACGACCATTAAAAGCAATAACGGGGGAACTGCAGTAAGTGGTGATGAGAGATGTTACCAGGATTTAAGAGAAGGAAGAAAAGACAGCTGATCCTCACAGGAGACTGTGATGAAGGAAACAGCAACAGCATAAAAGAAGATTCAAGAACTCAACAACATCAGTCTGGGATCATTCAGTGAAGGCATAAACTAACCGCTGGAAACACCTGAAATCTTGAGAAGTATGTAATATGACCGACGCTCACAATGGCGATGCCAAGATACACAAAAGAAGGTTAAACTTATTTAGAGAGGCAAGTAAGTTTCTAAATTATTTCATAAATTTTTCTATTCTTAAGAGTTTGTTTTTAAAATAAAATATTTAAGTGTTTGTCTCTTAAAAGGAGAAGCGATGAGACAGTCAGCTAGCGAACAGACAGCTGGTATCCCTCTGGTCTAGTTCTTTCAACTCTATTCCCTTTGTTCACCTAACTCCAAATGCTTCCATGCCTTAGTCTACAAAATTCCACTATTCCTCCGCCAGTAAGGAACTGGAAGGGAAGAATAAAAGATGGATTTCATGGTATCCTCTTGGGTCTGAGGATGAACACTTGCTGGCCATCCCCAGCTTGAAGGGCTCCAACCACAGAAGTCACAGAGCAGACAAGTTTAAGTATTTAAACCTCCTTTGGACACTTGTGGCCCTGGTAGCCTAGTGGGTAAGAGCTCAGCTGCTAACCCAAAGGTCAGCAGTTCAAATCCACCAGTCGCTCCTTGGAAACCCTATCGGGCACTTCTACTCTGCCATATAGGGTGACTATGAGTCGGAATTGACTACAACGGGTTTATTGGGTTTTTTTGGTCTGGACACCTGGGATGAAGCCCAGCTAGGTCAGGGGAATGCCTGTCCTGCGATCATCCCATTGCATAAGAATCCTGTGGAATACTGTTCACAAAATGAGCATTAGTCAAAACCTCCCTTGGAGGTCTCCATGGTTCATTTCCTATGTTTGTATTACCTGTGGAAGGAAACATCTGTAAAACAGAGCAGCATCATTAGCAGACCCACTTTAGTTCCCCAAATCCACCAGAGGTGGGATCTCCCCCTGCACAGCCTTGGGGAGATGTTTAGCTCAACCATCATAATTCAATCAATGCAAACAAAATCTCCAAAGCCCTCTGGCTGGCAGTCGAGGTCTTCCACAATCTAGCCTTACCCCACATGTACAGTCTATTTCCTAATCTTCCTCAGTTTGGGCTCTCTGGGCTAGTCAGTTGTCACTCAGGGGAAAGGCTCAGGTCAAGCTTGCTTTTGTTCATGTGTTCTTGTTCATCTCCTTCTCCACATCCCGAAAGCTCTCCACTTTGCCAATACAAATCCTACCCATTTTAATTCTCCCTTCTTAAGTGAGAAACCAGTTGCCACGGAGTTGACTCCAACTCATGGCGACACCATATGGGTCAGAGTAGAACTGTGCTCCGTAGGGTTTTCAATGGTTTTTCAGAAGTAGATTGCCAGGCCTTTGAGGTGCCGCTGGGTGGATTCAAACAGTACTTGGCTGCTAATCAAAAGATCGGCGGTTCACATCTACCCAGAAATACCTCAAAAGAAATCAGCCATGGAAAACCCTATGGAGCACAGTCCTACTCTGAGACACTTGGGGTCGCCATGAGTCAGAATCGACAAAACAGCAACTTTTTGTTATTGTTGTTATCGATCTATCTTTTTATCTATCAGTTTCCCACACTATATGTCTCTATTATGTTCTCTGCCTGTGCTGTTTCATTCCTGAGTGGGAAGAATCTTAAAAATCACCATTCTTTTTTTCAGTAACTCTATCAGGAGTGATAGAAGTCAAAGGTGTCCCTTCCCCATTTTATTATGCACATGCTATTTAGTTTGGAGGATTTATTTAAACTGAAGCTTATTAATAACGTCTTCCCCACAGACTTCAGTGGTATTTATCCATACAATTTGATGTAATAAATATTTACTGAGGAAGGAAGGTATAAAACACCCATCTTTCATGTGCCAGGTACTTTACATGTATTTTCCACCCGCCCTCACAAAATCGCATGAGTTTTGTCTAATCACTGTTGTGTCTTATCGCCTCCATAGTCCTGGTAAGCGAATGGATGCTGGGAAAAGAGACTCGCTGCTAGTAGGATTGGAAACTAAGCCTCGGTCTACATGGGAGAGAAGCCCGAACCCTGTGCTTCCCCCTCACGGCCCTGACTGCCAAGTACTGTTGGACCAACAGCAACGTGACCAAGTGCAAAGTAGTCAAGATAACAATTTGTCAAAAAAATAAATAGTCCCAGCCACTGGGTTTGCTGATGTACT
Organism: Dugong dugon; assembly: GCA_030035585.1. Taxonomy (NCBI): domain Eukaryota; kingdom Metazoa; phylum Chordata; class Mammalia; order Sirenia; family Dugongidae; genus Dugong; species Dugong dugon. The sequence continues at coordinate 8,620,470 of CM057480.1, read as the reverse complement.
CTCGGGCCAATTTTCAACTTTCGGTTATGCCTTAAAACATTTTTAATCTTTTCTACAACTGTAGGGCTCCTAATTCTTTTTCTTCTTTATTTTTAATTAATTTTCAGTCAGTTGTTTTTCTTCTCTGTCTTGTTCGCAGTAAAAAAAAAAAAAAAAGTTGAAAAACCAAAATATTCAGCGTAGGGGATTAATTAGAACACATTTTAGATTCCAGTGTAAGGATTAGTCATAACAATAGAAATAACCTTCCTCTCTGCATAGGAAAATGAAAACCAAACCAGATGAATACAGCTGGAAAGCCTGATTTTAAATGACTGAGGAAACCTTTTAAGCAAGACAAAAAAACCATCCCTAAGCCGCTTGCCTACCAAATTAAAATAATTTTATTTTTGACAAAAGCAATGCAGACTTGCTACAAAAAATACAAACAGAAGAACCAAAGAAAAATGTATCATCCACTCGATCACATGCAAGTACTTTTAATCCCTAAATGTATATTCTTTCTTTTCTAGTTCCATATGGTCGTAGATTGAACTGTGTCCCCCCAAAACGCATGTCAGTTTGGCTAGGCCATGATTCCTTGGATTGTGTGGTTGTCGTCCATTTTGTGATTGGATGTGATTTTCCTATGTGTTGTAAATCCTAATCTCTGCTGCGGTTAATGAGGCAAGATTAGGTTATGTTAAAGACGATTAGGGTGGGATGCAACACCCTTAACTCAGGTCACAGCCCTCATCTGATGAAAGGGAAGTTTCCCTGGGGTGTGGCCTACATCACCTTTTATCTTACAAGAGATAAAAGGACAGAGAAGCCAGCAGAGAGTTGGGGACCTCATTAGCACCAAGCAAGAAGAGCCAGGAGTGAAGCTCATCCTTTGGACCTAGGTTCCCTGCACTGAGAAGCTCCTTGACCAGGGGAAGACTGATGACAGGGACCTTCCCTCAGAGCCAACAGAGAAAGAAAGTCTTCCCCTGGAGCTGGCACCCTGAATTTGGACTTCTAGCCTACTAGACTGTGAGAGAATAAATTTTTGTTTGTTAAAACCATCCACTTGTATTTCTGTTACAGCAGCACTAGATAACTTAAGGTAAGTACCTTGGAGCTTCAGTCACAAATCTCACCTGCCATCCTCCTCTTAATAATGATAATAATAATAATAGCAGCTAATGCATATAGAACTCTTAGAATGAAAGAGCCAGGTACCGTGTTAAGTGCTTACACGTATCATCTCACTTACCTTCACACAAGAACCTCTCAAGGCAGGTTTTGGTACTAATTACAGAAGAGGAAGCTGTACCACAGAATTCGGACAGTATGCCCAAGGTAGTTCAGGAACCACTGTGTTCAGAGTTTAGTAATGGGTGGAGCTTGAACTCCAACGTAGTATGTCACCTTGCCTCTTTTATCTGTTCATTAATAGAGAACCTCCTGTATGCAGGCAAGAGCTGGGGTGGTATAAACTGGAGTTCAACAGACAGCGATCTTCAAGAAAAATATGAAATCATGAGCCAGATCGTGGGAAATTCTATAGGCCAGATGGCCCAAGTTCTTCACCAGATAAATTGTAAAGAAAAGAAAAGGATGGGAGAAGAAATCTATAAATTAAAAGAGACTTTAAAAAACATATCTTAGTTTTTAAAATGAGTAAGACCACATTTGTATGTCTAGGAATGCATACCTGAGTGGTAAAACTATAAAAAAATGCAAGAATATAATTACGATCAAAATCAGGGTAATGGCTATTTATGGGGGAGAGAAGGGGCTCTGACTGGAATGGGGCCCACAGAAGGGACTTCAAGGATGAAAGGCAACATTCTATTTCTTTATCTGAGTGGTGGTAACAAATGTGTTCATTCTATAATAATTCACTGAGGTGTATATTTCTTTTGGTGTGGTTTTTGGATCTGGGTTTTATTTTACAACAAAAAATACAGAATAAGGAGAAAAATAAGAGGGAAAAGAAGAGAAGGAAGAGAAACCTTTGTCCTTGAGGAATTTACATTACAGTGGAATCAAGAAGTACCTCTAGCACGAAGAAGCAAAGTTTGTGTGTGTGTGTGTGTGTGTGTGTGTGTGTGTGTTTGTGGGACCATAAAGAGATGGGGAGAAGGCGTAATGGTTTGGTTTGAGCCTCACCCACAACCTGGGGGCAACTCTCCAAAATGACAGTGCAATTCCTCATAATCCAAAACGAAGCTTAATGAACACGAAACAGGACCGACTGTTAGAGAGTTCCACAGTCTCTCAGGAATTACCAGCGGCTCACAGCGGAAAGCGGGGAGGAGGGAAAGAGGGCTGTGACAGAATCCACGAGAGTCAGGAGAAAACTTATGGAGAGGGATTCTATTTCTGAGATATTTTCTTTCAACTATTTTCCCCTTTCCATACTCATTCTCCCACAAGGAGATGGAAAGGAGGCAAAACCAATCCCGCTGCCGTCAAGTCGATTCCGACTCACGGTGACCCTACAGGACAGAGCAGAAGTGTCCCATAGGGTTTCCAAGGAGTGGTTGGTGGATTCAATCAACCTCCTGGTTAGCAGCCCCAGTTCTTAACCACTTCAACACCAGGGCTCCAGAATAGGGGTACAACCCTCAAATCAAGATATTACGATTTCTAGAGAAGGATACCAAAAACCAAAAAAACCCAAACCTGTTGCTGTCGAGTCGATTCCGACTCACAGTGACCCTATAGGACAGAGTAGAACTGCCCCACGAGGTTTCCAAGGAGTAGCTGGTGGATTTGAACTGCTGACCTTTTGGTTAGCAGCCAAGCTCTTAACCACCTCACCACCAGGGCTCCATTGTCACAGAAGGATAGAGAAGGTATAAGAGGGAGGAGGTGGGGCTTCAGAGGTCTTCAGCAAATTTATCAGAGGTGGTGCAAATGGTTTGTGCTTAACTACTAACCTAAACATTTGCAGTTCAAACCCACCCAGGGGCACTGCAGAAGAAAGGCCTGGAAATCTGCTTCTGTAAGGACTGCAGCCAAGAAAACACTATGGCGCAGTTCTACTCTGGAACACTGGTGTCACCACAAATTGGAATTGACTCAGCAGCAACAAGTTTGGTGTTTTGGTTTTCTAAGGGAAAAACCTCAAAAAATGCGATAGAGATTTCCTTCAAGACTAAAAAGGAGTCCACCACATGGAAGAGAACAGTGATGCTTGCGGGCCTTGGGACAAATAAAACAGTGATGCTAGGGAAGCTCTGTGTCCCGCTTCTCCATCAGGAAACTGAAGCAACAAGATGTTAGAGAGAAAACAATGTCATAAGGTTCCTGAGGATGCATAGAAGCAACAGTATAATTTCCTCAAGGTATATAAATAGGTAAGATTAAAGGTTATTCATTTACACTCCTGTTCCCAAGGAATGCTGATTCAAAAAAAAAAGCCACCTTTACTTTCCACAGGGTCTTGTTCCCATTCTAACTCTACAGACAAAGAAATGATACCCAGGAGCAGCTACCTTGAAAGCACCTCAAGCGCACACACAAAACAATTAGGGAACACTTACAAATTAGGCATTCAGGAACTGTCATAAAATTTTTACATAACAAAGAGGAAAATCCATGGGCAGAGGGAGACCAAAAGTGACTTTAACTATGATTTGCAGAAATGCAACACATTTAACGTGACAACATGTTGGAAAATTACAATCCTTAGTCGCTGGCTTTGAGTTCGCTTTTTGTTTTTTTCCTACTTTGAGTTTCTTTTTCAATTGCTCATCTCTTCTAAATCAATAATGCTACTTGGTGGCAATGCTGAGACATTGGAAACTATTTAAATGTCCAAAAGAGTGAGGAAGGCAAACTTGGAAAACTAGCTGAGAAGGTAACCTAAGTGTTCAGTGACAGAGGATTAGGTGGTGCAGTATATGTGATTTACCATACTGTTTTACAGTATGTATTTCTAGTATTTTTTTCCTTATAAGAGTATTGCAAGCCCATTACATAAAAATCAGAAAAGACAACAAGAAAAAGAACTTAAAGAATATCTACAATCCCACCTACCCAGAGACAACCTCTACAAATCCTTTGGTACCTCTCCATCTAGATCATCTTTCAATATATAATCATTCTCCAAAAATGGAACACATTCATACAATATTTTATCCAAAAAAACAATTTCCATCCAGTCAACTTTGACTCATGGTGACCTCATGCATGTCAGAATAGAACCGTGCTCCACAGGGTTTTCAGTGGCTGATCTTTTCAGAAGTAGATCACCAGACTTTCTTCCAAGGGCCTCTTGGTGGACTCGAACCTTCAACCTTTCTGTTGCAGCTGAGTACATTAGCCATTTGCACCACCCAGGGACTCCTGATATTTTGTAGTCTACCATAATTTATCTGAGCCATCCAACTATCTAGATGTTTAAGATATTTAGGTGTTCAAATAATGCCCTGTTGTTTGACATGAAAATAGCTACACATTTTCACTATTACAAACAGCTCAGAGGATGAAAAATTAACTATGAATTCAAATTTTAAAGGCAGAGAGAAAAAGGACTAACACATTTCTGAAACTGTGCACTGTTACATAACTGCCCTCATTGCTTTCTCATTCATTCCACACAATTTTCTGAGCATAGTAAGTCTTTATCAAGAGCCTATTACCTGTCAGACACTGTAGTTATTTTCATCCTAATATACAGATGAAGAAACTGAGGCCCACGGGGACTGAATCTCGTATCTAGAGATGCAAAGTCTGATCATGCTGGAGGCTGGAATTTTTGCTTTGAGATCTTCTCCTTTCTCTGTTCCAGCAGTAACCAACAAAAGCAAAACTGTGGCCGGCTGTGGGTGTTCCGGCTCCCAGGGGCCGCGCCTTCTAACATGGACCCATCTGCCTTGGCCTGAGAGCAATAAGCTCTCTAAACCCGCTCTGAGAAAGGTCTGTTAGCGAGTGTGTCCCATAGAACGCTGCCCTTTCCCCTCAGAGCCAAACTGCCTGTCATTCTCAGCAACCAGAGCTCTGCGCCATGGACCAGCACACGTCCCTGCCCTGGGAAGAGGGACAGTGGGCTGCCTCCGGCCCTGCTCTTAAGTGCAGACTTTTGAGTATGACACCTTCCCACCCAAAAGGGAGGGAGAGAGAATGCTGCTGTCCTGCAACGAGCTTAGAGCCACATTCCAGGGTCCTCTCCAGCGTTCCTCCTGTGGTGTCTGCAGAGGCCCGGAAAGGACACCGCTTCGGCTCACCTGCCAACACTCAACAGCACGGTCCAACAGGAGGCAGTGTGAGCCAGGGGTTAGGGCTTAGGGGTGTGGACTCTGGAGTTAAAGCGCCTGGGTGGAACGCCAGGAGCCGATGTTTAAGCTTTTGGAATCTGTTCTATTATTTTTAAAAAATGCACATGCTAATGGTGCCTCTTCTGGTGACTTGTCGTGAGGGTTAAATAAGACAGTTCTTGCAGCACAGCTTACCAAATACTAAGTATTCAAAAAGTGTTAACACTTCTTATCCTAAATGAGGGATCATCCACAGGGTGACAAACTTTGCCGGCAGTAACATTCACCCGAATGCTGATAAGCAAAAAGTGAAAACAGGTTACAGAAAGAAAGGAGACCTCCCCCAGCAGGAAAGAGGGACTACAACAACGAAAATTACATAGAAATTTAGCTCCTAGGTGTCATGGTTTCCCCTTTCATTACAATATACCGGTCTTAAACCCATATAGAAAAGCCAGCTTTTCAACAGAAAAAAGCTTCTGCCTCCCAGGAAAACGTCCATTTAAAAATCGCTCTGAACACGAACCAAAATTGAATGAAATAAAGGTAATGACTCTGTAGGCCGAATTATGTGAGAGGCTGTGCCAGTATTTCAAACCATAGAAGAATAGATCATTATTTGAGTCCAAAGTATCCTTTCTTTTTGATAGAATTCCAATTTCAATCTAATGCAATTAACTCCGTAGAGTCCTTTTGGACATACTATGGTAAGATCATAAAGCCGTAACAAAGCCTAAAGGGTAGAATAAGAATTGTTAATCTGCAACAGAATTCCCTGTGACATTCTTCCATAATGTATAGGTCTGTTTAACGGATACTCAACCAGAGAGTTTGCTTAAGATAAGGCATATCATTTAACATACTCATCAAATGTCACCTGGCATGATCCCATCATAGGTACTTGGAAATTTACTAAGTCTACCAGATATATATGTTGTACTCTTTTAACATGCTGTAGCAAGCATTTGGAGCAATTAGGTGTTATTAAACATGTCACCACCTTATCAGTGGCTCAAGGATCCCCGTACAGCAACCTAGGCCTTTTGGTGTCTTCCGGAATTCAGATTTAAGGTTAAAATTAAACTGATTGCTATCAAGTCAATTCCAGCTCATGGTCACCCCATCTGTGTCAGAGTAGAACTGTGCCTCATAGTGTTTTCAATGGCTGATTTGTTGGAAGTAGCTCACCAGGCCTTTCTTCCAAGGTACCTCTGGGTGGACTCGAACCACCAACCTTTCGGTTAACATCAGGCACGTTAACTGGCTGCACACCATCCAAGGACTCCCAAGTTAAGCTTAGTACTTCACTAGTCACATAAGGCAGCTATTAAACTCCCCACAAGCTACAGACACACCTGGTTACAAGGACACACAATTTAGGAAGACTAATAGCTTTTTTTTTTCTATCAGTGTTCCAAAGGCTGTGTGGCTTTGAAACAGGAATTCAAGTTAAAAAAAGTAAAACGAACAAAAAAACAGAGTAGGGCTCAAGTGGCCACATGTGATTACCCTGTTCATCCTTGCCTCACATGAAGAAGCCTGCCATATTATTAGAAGGGTTTTTTTGTTTTTTTTTTTAAACCAACTTCTCAGTTGGTTCTCAAATAACCCAATGGCTTAGATTATATTGTGGGAAATGACTCCAGAAGCACCAAAGTTATAGTCTAGCAAAAACAAAAACAAAAACAAAAACCCCCCAAAATCTTATGGTACCAGTTTTTTATGCAATACGACGGGCTGAAAACAATAACAATTCAATCTTAAAAAAGAAAAAGTATTTCTTAAAAGCGCACCCTAGTCAATTATACTTCGAACTTTCTTTGGGACTGCAAAAGGAACGAGTGAAATGTTTCTTTCGGCACAATCGTTCTTGTCTGGCCAAGGACCGGCAACCTTCCAGCCCTGAAAATGACTGATCCGCAGGGAACCCAAGCTGAGGTACCTGACGAACCCGCTGAGAAGCCCCCCGAGGGCTTCAACTTTAACGAGGCTTCATTAAACGATGCTCAGTGAGATCCAAAACTGTTCATGATACAAAGATGAGTTATTCCTGGAGGAGCGCGCCTCCTAAAAGGTCAACAAGGAACTAGTTAGTGGGAATGCCTCAGTGGCAATAATAACGACCTTTCACAGCAGGGGTTCTTAACAGCGGAGGGACTCCCAGGTTCGAGATTGAAATCGTCAGCAAAGATCCAAACACACAGACACGCGGTAGGTAGGTAGATTAGGTAGGTAGTTTGGTGGGTGGGCAGATGGATGGACGGATGGATGATGGACAGACGGATAGACAGACGGATACATAGATAGGTACAGAGAGAGAGAGAGCGATAGACAGAGCAGAAAGGATTCAGTGAATTTCATCACGTTTAAAGCAACTGAGACCCTACCCCCCTCCAAAAGTTGGTATCTATTGTTTTACACAAATACTAGTAAGCGGCACCCGTGTTATCAAGTCAGTTCGGGGAATCCTACTGCACAGTATTTTCTTTTAACAAGTAACGTCCTGGCCCTCACTCCCAAAGCCCAATCCGAAAAACGTCGGGGCATCAGCCTACAAGATCAAGGTAGCCTCTTTTAACACCTGTTTATAAAGTAGTGCAGTGGAGTGGTGTTAGGGACAGGGGTGATGCTGTACTTGTCCCACAGTAGAAGCAAATCATCTTTCGGAGCCGGTACTCACTCCACCTAAAGATACGCGCGGCAGAGCGCCAAGCAGTGAAAGCCCAATACGCTCTTTATTTAACAAACTCGCACAGTGCCATTATGTGCCAGGCGCGCTTCTCAGCGCTTTATAAAAGTTAACTCGCGTGATTCTAAAAATAACCCTAAAAGTTGCAAAAACCAGTGCACAAATCCAAGAATATGGGGACTTCCTACCCAGCCCAGACGCCTTCCGTGGAAAGAACCCGCCTCCTAGTCCCCCAGGTCAACGAGCACCGGAGAGATTCAAACCGACTCGGGGGCGGCTAAGGACTAAGAAGACAGCGGCCCCCAGGAGAGTCGTTACCGTCCGCAGGGCACTGGCTGTCCGAGTCGCTGCTCATCGCTGCTCCCCGACTCCGAGCTGCCCCGGGCGCGGCTCCTGCAGTCTGGGCGGCGGCGGAGGCGGCGGTTGCTGAGGCAGCGCCCCTCCGGGACCCGCAGGTGCACGGGCAGCGGCCCCAGGCGCACGGCGAACGCAAAGGGAGGAGACGAGGCCGCGCTAGGCGCTCCTTTCACTTTGCCACTCCAGGCTCCAGTGCCAGCCTCCTGCAGCCCGCGGCTCTCTATTAATACTTGGAGCGCTGCTGGCTGCACGCCACGCCTCGGATGCCGCCACAGGCTTGACCCAAGGCCAGGGTCCTCCGCCCTTGTTCCATGCGCCAGGCGCGCTGGTGGACCAGCAGGGGCGGGGACCAGCGTGTAAGGGCATGGGTAATTTGCCAGCGTAGGAACAGGCGGACCGACCCCCACTGGCCCTCCGAGTGCAGAAGCTGGGCAAGGCAGGTGGGTGGGCCTTGGCCTAGGGACCTTCCCACAGTCCAACTTTTTGGAGTAACAACCCCCCAGGGTCTGATCTGATCCAAGGAGCCCCAAGCTAAACATGATGCCTGCTCCAGGCCACCAGCTCAGGGAGCCTATTTTAAGGCAGCTCTGGCGAACACCATCGGCTACCCATTCATTCAGTACCGCCCTGACATTTAGGAGTTCTACAAGCGAATCCCGTTACCCCTATCCGATTTCAGCCTTTTGCCTCTGCAAAATTCCAAGTTAAGAAGGGGAAAGAGGTGGGCGCGTTGTTGCTAGGTGGCAAGGAGCAAAAGGAGGTGGTGAATTAGGCCCAGTATTTGCCTGGTCTGGTGGCACAGTGGTTAAGCGCTATGGCTGTTCACCAAAAGGCCGGCAGTTTGAATTCACCAGCAGCTCCTTGGAAACCCTACAGGGCAGTTCTGCTCTGTCCTGTAGAGTCGCTACGAGTAGGAATCGACTGGAGGGCAACAGGTTCTTCAGAGTAAAATATTCTCAACACCGTATTCATTCCACCAAGCCCCTAGAAATTTCGTTTCAGCCATGCTCCTATCGTAAATTTAAACTTAATCAGTGAGCACTGCTTTTTGTCATTCCTCTGACAAGCTTTATGTCTAAAGCTAAATTCCCTTAGGAGCTTTTAACTTCAGCTGTTGATATGATAGGAGGAATCAGTTAATGCCATTTCAAAGCACATTTAGGACAACTACATCACAGAACTACATTTCTAATCCAGATCCTTCAACAGGTTAAAAAAAAAAAATCTCTGGTTTACTCCTGCACTGAGCCTAGTATCATTTCATAACTGGTGAATTATTTCCTCTGGCTAGCACAATTTAAGTTCACGAAATGAAGACAGTGCAGTCCTTTTCTCCAAAATAAGAACTGATTATTTCTAATAAACCTACAACCAGGGTTATTAAAATGTTAAAGACCTTGCAGACAGATTTTATGAAGGCTCTATAAAATCTGAGACTCCCAGCTACTCTTTTGTATCCACTTTCACCACATCAAGCGCTGAGATCTCAGTGATAAAGGCATAAAGAAGAACCTCAGGAGTTAATCTTTGGTAATGCTAAAATCCATATTTATGCCTATTCCCAAGAAACGTGATCCCACCGAATGTGGAAATTGTCAAACAATATCATTAATATCACATGAAAGTAAAATTTTGCTGAAGATCATTCAAAAGCGGCTGCAGCAGCATATTAACAGGGAACTGCCAGAAATTCAAGCTGGATTCAGAAGAGGACATGGAACAAGGGATAGCACTGGTGATGTCAGATGTATCCTGGTTGAAAGCAGAGCATACCAGAAAGATGTTTATCTGTGTTTTATTGACTATGCAAAGGCATTTGACTGTGTGGATCATAACAAATTATGGATAACATTTCGAAGAATGGGAATTCCAGAACTCTTAATTGTGCTCATGAGGAAACTGTACATAGATCAAGAGGCAGTTGTTCAAACAGAACAAGGGGATACTGCGTGGTTTAAAGTCAGGAAAGGTGTGCATCAGGGTTGTATCCTTTCACCATACCTATTCAATCTCTATGCTGAGCAAATAATCCCAGAAGCTGGACTAGATGAAGAAGAACAGGGCATCAGGATTGGAGGAAGACTCATTAACAACCTGAGTTATGCAGATGACACAACCTTGCTTGCTGAAAGTGAAAAGGACTTGAAGCACTTACCGATGAAGATCAAACACTACAGCCTTCAGTATGGATTACACTTCAACATAAAGAAAACAAAAATCCTCACAATTGGACCAGTAATAAATGGAGAAAAGACTGAAGTTGTCAAAGATTTCATTTTACTTGGATCCACAATCGACACTCATGGAAGGAGCAGTCAGGAAATCAAAAGACGCATTGCACTGGGCAAATCTGCTGCAAAAGACCTTTTTAAAGTCTTGAAAAGTGAAGATGTCACCTTGAAAACTAAGGTGCATCTGACCCAAGCCATGGTGTTTTTAATCACCCCATATGCGTGCGAAAACTGGACGATGAATAAGAAAGACCAAAGAGGAATTGCCACCTTTGAATTGCGGTGTTGGCAAAGAATGTTGAGTATACTATGGACTGCCAAAAGAATGAACAAATCTGTCTTGGAAGAAGTACAACCAGAAAGTTCCTTAGAATCGAGGATGGTGAGACTATGTCTCACATACTTTGGGCATGTTGTCAGGAGGGATAAGTCCCTGGAGAAGGACATCATGCCTGGTAAGATAGAGGGCCAGCGAAAAAGAGGAAGACCCTCAATAAGATGGACTGACACAGTGGCTGCAACAATGGGGTCAAACATAGCAACAATTGTGAGGATGGTGCGGGACTGGGCAGTATTTCATTCTCTTGTACATGGGGTTGCTATGAGTTGGAACCAACTCGGCACCTAACAACAACAAGAAGGCCTAGGTATTCTGCCAAATGCTTTTCATACATTTTCTCCTGCAATCCTCAAGAAGATGAATTATTATTGTCCCCATATTACAGATAGACAAACGGAGGCTCATACTGGGTACCTTGTCCAAGATCACAGAGGTGAGGAGCTTCAGAACCATGAATTACAAGGCCTGTGCTTCATCTCTACAATAGACTGCAGTAGCATTGATTAGCAAAGGCATTTTTCACAATCTTTGTACTAGGAGTTTTCACCAAAATCTTTCAGCAAAATGGGTTCTTTGAGAGCCCAAAGATAAACCAGTTGGTGTTGCAAGAAACCACATACACCTAAGCAATCACAGTTGCTTCACAGAGTAATTTCTACTTATCTTCACAAGGACTCTTAAAGGCTGTTAAGAAAGAACTTGGGAATCACTGTGCTAGGCAGGACCGTTGTGAAAATCCAAAAACCCATCGCCGTCGAGTTGACTTATAGCAACCCTATAGGACAGAGTAGAACTGCCCCATAGGGTTTCCAAGGAGGGGCTGGTGGATTCGAACTTCCGACCTTTGGGTTAGCAGCTGAGCTCTTAACCAGTGCACCACCAGGGCTCCATTATGAGAATAAAACAAAAAACCAGCCCCATTGCCCATCGAGTCGATTCCAACTCATAGAGCATTCATTAAACCATATATCCATCCAACACTTGTTGAGTACCTACTAAATTCTACACACTTTTCTGGAAGCTGATTTTGGTCCCAAAACAGATTTCCCCAGGAATGCTCCATTGAATTAAGAATTTACGTGCAGAGAAAGAAAAAGGAAGTATCATTCAATGTAGAGTTAGGCCAATTTACTCGAAGTTGAGGAAAGTTCCCTTTGCTACACAAGAAGTGAAAGAAAAAGAAGGTCCTGAGGATCTATTCCAGTGAGAAAATTTCCACCAGTCACTCAGTTTGTTAGGAGAATAGCAAGGCCACACAGATTGGGCTAGAGATTGAAAGATCAGACTTGGAAGTCAAGCAAGAACCAAGCCAGCCCTGAAAATTCAAAAAGTAGGAAGCACAGCAAGCAACTTTTTCTAGGGACAGCTCTGGCCAAGGATGCTGCCTCTCCCTCCTGCTGCAGCAAAACCCCATTGCCACCACCAGGCCCCACCTCAGGTATCCTGGGAGAATCCTGTTTCTTATCTTTGTATCAATTGATGCACAATGTCCCGGTTATATACATCTGATTGGTCATGTCTGGCCATGTCTGGATCGAAAGTGTAGATGAGATGGATCTGTTCCCATTGGCTTCCCCACGCGGTGAAGTGCCCCTACCATGACCACACTCAAAGAGGGGACATTCACCTCATGGGAAGGAGGGTGTCTTAGTATGGGTTCTCTAGAGGAGCAAAACCAGCGAGATGTATGTGTATGTATATATGTGGAGGGAGAGAGAGAAATTTACTTCAAAGAAATGGCTCACACAATTGTGGGGCTGGCAAGTCCCAAATCCATAGGTCAGGCAGTAGGCTGCGGGTTTCTGCAGGCTCACGGGATTGCAGGGGCTGAGGAATAAAAAATCTGCTGGTCAGATGGCAGGCCAGAGAATTCTGCAGGCTTATGTCCCAGGAACCAGAAGTCAGGAGACAAGAGGAGTGCAGGGCTGACAGAGAGAGCGAGCGAGCTTTGCCAGAACATCCATTTATATACTAGAGGCAGGCCACCTCCCCATGGAAACTCCCCTTTCAACTGATTGGTTGATCATATCAGATCACATCATGGAAAGAGATTACATTATATTACATTATGGAAGAGCAACCAGTCCAGCGTCTGCCAAACCACTGAGAATCATAGCCTAGCGAAGGTGACACATAACATTAACCATCACAGGGGGTTAGATGTTGGACAGCCTAGAAAGAAAAAGAAAAAAAGACAAATATCAAATACAAATTCCTATATGTGTTGTGTACTTGGCCCTTTATCTTCATAACAATCCTGAGACGCAATTGTTAGCACTTAAACTTTATAAATTCAACGTCAGGCATTTGTCTTAGCCACACAGCTAGTAAGCAACAGACATGGGATTTAAATTCAGGTTCATGGGTTTCAAAAGCTTTTCCATTTTGCAATATATAACACAACTTCCTTGTTTTATTTGATCTGAATTTGGCATCATAAGAAAATATTTGCTTCACTAAGTCAAGGCTCAGGGGATTTGGAGGATGTCACTGAGATACTAAAATTCATTTGACATTGAACATGATCCTTGCAACTAGCAGACAATGGAGACACTTGATACTTGATCGACCATGCATTCAAATAACTCTTATTGAGCTTTGATGACGTGACAGGCACCGTGCTAAATGTGGCACACGAATAAGACATGGTCACTAAGAGAGATTGTTGTTGTTGTTGGATGCCATCAAGTCAGCTCCAACTCATGGTGACCTTATGTGTAACAGAACAAAACATGATCTTCACAATCATTGGGATGTTTGAGTCCATTGTTGCAGCTATTGTGCCAGCCTATCTCACTGAGGCTGTCCCTCATTTTTGCAGATGCTCTACTTTAGATCAGTTGAATCAAAATGTGTTGTGATAGCTGCAACAGGAGTGTAAAGAAGCAGGTACAGAAGCAGTGTTGAGTAGGCATTGCCTAACAGTGTTAGGATGACCCAGGGTATTCTGCAGTAACGAGCCCCCAAATCCCAGGGACTTGCAACAACTAAGATGTATTTCTTTCTTCTGCTATAAGTTCATCATGCATCTATTGCAGCTTTCTTTATTGGACAGCCAGGACCCAGGATGTTGGAGCAGCCTCTCTGCAGCAGCAGCAAGCTTGTTTAAGGGGAATAAAAGAGCCCAGCAATCCATGTCCTGGCTTACATAGTGTCTACTGAGGAGCAGCAAACATTATTTCTGTTCAGGGTTCATTGGATAAAGCAAAACACATGGTCATGCCTGACATCTGATGGGGTGGGAAAATAATAATATTCCCCCAGGGAGGGGCAGTGAATGTTTGTAAATAAGGATATGATTTACCACACTAGCCATCTGAAAGAGGGTCAACAGGAGAGACTTTCCTGGCAAGGAGAAGTGTGCAATGGTTAGGTAAAGGACGAGCTCTGAATTCAGCCTGGATTTGAATCCCATCTCTACCACTTACTGTGTGACCATTGGAAAGTTACCACAATTTGTTAAGCCTCTGTTTCCTCATCAGTAAATGGAGAATGAAGATAGTACCTAGTGCATAGGATTACTGTAAAGAATAAGTAAAACTAATATTTAGCACAGTACCTATAGTACATAGTAAGTACTAGTCCAGTGGAAGTTGGGCCATAAGACAAATCTTCCAGGACAGTGGTGACCATCACAAGCTGGTCTATAGGACCCTCTCCCATCACCAATTATTTGGTCATGTAATACTCAAGAGGGCTCCCAAATTCTGCTGGTAGAGAAAGTCTACCATCTGACAAGTGTTCAAGCCAAATTTAAAGGACTTTAGGAAAATAAATAACTTGTGACATTGATTGCACTCTGAGTGCCAGGGAACAGTTGCATCTGTAGACAAACATTTAGTGTCTACTGTGTGCAGGCTCTGAGGCCACAAAAACAAATCAGAAGTGGTCCTTGGTCTTGCAATGCTCTCAGCAGAGGGAAGCAGACAGATGTGTAAAAAGGGTAATTGGACACATTAGCGTAGGTGCTATTTCAGAGAGGTGAACAAAATCCTGCCGAAGGATGGAGTAACTTGGTCTCTGCTTGACAGGACTGGGGTTTTCCAGAGATGATGGCATCTCACCTGGGCTTGGAAGATTGGGTGGAATTTATTCGGTGAAGAAAGGACAAAAAGGCGTTGTAGCCAGAGGAATCAGCTTGTACAAATCTCAGTCCTCAGATGTCTGGACGCTCACCAAAATGATGAGCAGCTTACTGTGTCCAGAATACAGTGAGTGAACAGAGAAATGGGTTCGGGCTGTTATGGATTGAATTATGTTTCCCTAAAGATATATCTCTCCTGTACATGAAACACATGTGAGCATGACCTTGTTTGGAAATAGGTTCTTCCTTTGAAGATGTTATCAGTTAAGGTAATGAGGTCATAGCAAAGTAGGATAGGTCCTAAACTGTTCTGAATGATGTCTTTTAAAAGAACAGACATGGAGACAGAGTGACACAGGGAGAAGATGCTATGTGAAGACACACCTGTAAGCCTAAGAATGCCTAAAGATGCTTGAGGCTACCAGAAGCCAGAAGAGACAAGGGAGGATCTTTCCCTAGAGCAGACAGAGAGAGCATGGCCCTGCAAATGACCTGAATTTGGACCCGTAGCTCCTGAACTATAAGAGAATAAATTTCTGTTCCTTAAAGCCACCTACTTAGTAGTATTTTGTTATGGCAACCCTAGCACACTAAGACAGGGATCAAGTTGTGTCTTCAAGTCAAGATGATCAGACTTGAACTTGTAGGTTGAATGTAGACTCAGCCGAGGTGTGACATTACCAGCTTTGTTTCTTTGGAGGTGAATTCTGATGACAAATTAAGATAGACTAGGCAAGAAGAACTGGAGCCAGATGGATCAGTTATAAGCGCAGGTTTGCACCTGAACTAAGGCAGCAACAGTAGGGAGGCATTAAGGAGGCATTTTCTAAAAAGTTTAGGACTTGCACTGAATGTGGGAGTACGAAAGGAGGAGGAGTTGGGAATGACTCAGTTTTCTGACTTGGGAGACTGGGTGGATGATGAAAGTATCAACAAAAATTTTAAAAAAAAATGCAATAATGAAAAGCTTTTTGGGAAGGATGCATTGATGATGAGTTGTTTGAAACCATTTGAAACAACTGTGGTGCCTTTAAATAGATTTATCCAAAAGATATTTAAAAATAAGTTATTACAGTTTCAAAGCACAAGAGCAAGAAAATGAGAAAGACATATTAGGACAGAGATTTCATTAATGATTTATGAAGCCACAGGAGAGGCAGAAGTTTCCAGAAGATGATGAGAATCCGGGACAGAACCTCAGGGAGCCCTGAATTTAAGGGGCAGAGGTGAGAAGTCGGCAACGGGAAAAAAAAAAAAAAGAACAATCCTACAAGTGGGAAAGTAGATACTGGAACAATTGAAGTCAAGAGAGAAGCGGAGATTCAAGACGTGGGCAACTGACTGTTCTGCAGAGGATGAACTGGAAAAATACCCACATGATTTTGCAATTAGGAGGCCATGTGAGATGTTAGTGAGAAACACATCAAGGGGTGGTGGTGGCCAGAAGCTAGAATGCAGAGGGCTGAGGAGTGAACTCTGGATTTGTGGAAGTAAAGATGGTAACAGCGGACTATTAATTTTAAAAGGTTGATATTAATGCTAAGGAAAGAGTTAGATTAGAGACTTGAAGTAGGCTATGGTTGTGGTATTTCAGCTTTGTCTTGTGTTTAGACTGGGATATCTTGGGCATATTCTTTAGGGATAGGGGAAGGAACCAGTGAAAAGCGAAAAATACAGTGAAAGGAGAAAATTTTTTCTCTTGAAAATACAGAAGGGGGGATTCCAGGTCATGTCCCAATGAGGTAATATTTCCCAAGGGGTGGTCAGGAGAGCTGGAGAGTGGGGAACCCCATGTCTGAATCCCCCAGGTTACTGGTTAATCCCCCAGCATACTCCCCAGGACCCACCAAATCAGAATCTCTAGGAGGTGCATCCCAGGACCCACATGTTAAATCAATACCCTATGGGACCACCACGTGAGAGACAATATGGAGTAATGCCGAAACAGTGGCCTCTGAAGCCAAATTGCCTAGGTTTATAGCTCATCTTTGCTACTCATCAGGTGTGTGATCTTGGGAAATTCACTAAATCTCTCCGTGCCTCCGCATCTTCCTCTGAACAATGCGGGGAGCAGGGGGGATAGTACTTACCTCAAATGGGATATTGATAAGAAGCAAATGAGACAGCATATGGAAAGCACTTGCAACAGCATCTGGCACATAGTAAGTGCAAAAAGAAATAGGAACTTTCATTGTTTTTACTCCATACCTCCTATCACAAGGGCTCTCAGCTTATAGCTTATCCACAAATTACCTGGGGAAGCTTGTTAAAATTCCAAATTCCATGGAATCTCCATCCAGAGATCCTGATGGAGTTGGTCTGAGGTGAGGCCCAAAATTCTGCATGTTAAACAAGCACCTCCTCTCTCCAGGTAATTCTGGTACCTGTGAGGTCAAGGATCACACAGCCAGAACCGTTGTTCTGTATGGCGGTTCAGTGGTAGAATTCTCACCTTCCATGAGGGAGACCTGGGTTTGATTCCAGGCCACAGGATCTCATGTGCAGCCACCACCTGTCTGTCAATGAGGGTTTGCATGTTACTATAATGCTGAACAGCTTTCAGCAGAGTTTCCAGATTAAGATGGACTAGTAAGGCCTGGATCTACTTCCAAAAATCAGTCAATGAAAATCCTATGGATCACAATGTTCTGATCCACAACCAGTCATGGGCATGGTACTGGACCAGGCAATGGTTCGCTCCATTATGCCTGGGGTTCCCATGAGTCAGAGGCTGACCCCATGGCAGCTAACAACTACGACAACAATATTAAGCCTAGCCAGCTGGCTCTGTCCTTATGTTCAGCTCAACCTGCTTGTGAAGGGCCGAGATGGTCACAGGTCCCTGGAGGCCTTCCCAAGACTGCTCAGTGAGAAGAGAGAGGGCTGCTAATTAGAGCTAATTGTGAAGATTTTTTAAATAATCTTTTGTTTTTAAAAGCCCTTGACTTTGAAAGTACTTTCACTCACATTAGTCATTTGTCTGCCTTAATTGCTGCTGATATTTTGCTTGGGGAGAGGAAGCAATTTGCAAAGAGATACATGTGTATATGGAGGAGCTAACTTTCAGAGACATGAAGCAATTTTTTGTTGTATTTATAGAACAGTCTTTACTGTGCGTGTTGGTTTCAACCTTGACATTACAAAAAACAAGAACGAGACTTAACATGTAAATGGACCCAGCAAACCTAACGTTTTCTTCCAGTTGGGCAATGGTGCTACTATTTCAACTTGGGTACTCAGCACAAGGAATGGTTATTTATTTTCATAAATAAAAGTAATGGAAAAAATGATTGGAGGTGAAATTAGATTCCTCCTGGCAACTCAATGTAAAGAGGAGAAGCCAAGTGTCTGGCTTCCTGTGTGCAATGCAAATGAGGCTCACTTGCGTGATTTTTTTCCTGGACAACTTTCAGTTAACTTACGGAGAACGCTGGTTTTCCAGTTGTGTTGGAGCAATGTTCCTAGGTTGCATGGGGAGGGGGGCATCCTGGGACTCCCTGCTAAGGAAAAGCAGAAGCCTGGATGGTCCACTTCTGCTGTCTCCCAACCCAGGGCCAGTTCATTGATCAGAGGTCTCTGTATTTTGTTAAAAACATTTGAGCTTTGCTATTTAAAAGGCTTCCAGAACCATTGACCCAAGGTTGAAAATGGACTATCTGAAGCTGTAGCTGACCCACAGAGGTATTTTCTTCGGCCTGCATAGTGTTTTAAAAGTTCTAAATAGTTGCCAGATTTTTTTTTTCTTAATTGGTAGAGTTCACATGAAGTTCAGATTTCAAGCTCTTAAAAAAATAGGAGTCATGATCAATAATCCTGCATCATTTCAATGAGCCAGAACTAAGCAGCTGCTTGCTGCTCCCTTTAGATAGGGAATGTGTTGTCTGCATTAGCCTTTCTGTGCCTCAGTTTCCTCATCTGAAAAATGGGGATAATAATTATACTTGTCTCATAGAACCGTTGTGAGGAGCAAAAGGAGCTGATGCATGTGAAGTACCTGGTATATAATGAGTGCCACAGTCCCCACCCTGACCAATTTATTTAAATTCTGATCAATCCCTTGTATGCACTTGTGTTTGTGACTCTGGTTACAAGCTGCACAAAAGATGATAGGTATAAAAGTTTTTGGAAAGCAGAGGGTTGGAGGGACCTAGTACATTCCTACCAAAAACAAAGTTGGCATAGGGGAATTTAAGATCTTGGATTTAAAAAGACTTGGATTAAGCTGCAGAGGAAACAAGGAGAAGAGGCCAAGTTTGCAATGCCTTACAGATCTTGCAACACTTTCTTTGTTAAACTTTGTAGTGTAAGTTTGAAGTTTTGGATTTTCCCTCTTGTTTATTCCCTATCTCTTCTCCTGTGGTTGCTAGGTCAAGAGAAGTCTTGCTGGAATTCTTGGAATGCTAAGTCTGGATTCTACTCCCCTGAAATTGCCTCATTGTGAGGAAGCCCAAGCTAGCCATCTGGAGAGGCAGCATGGAGGGACAGCAATGCCTGGCCAGCCCCCAGTGCTTCCAGTCTTCCCAGCTCAGGTGTCAGACAAGCAAGTGAGGAAACCGTCTTGGATGCCCAGCCCAGTTGAGCCTTCAGATGACTTAGGTCTTAGCTACCATTTGACTGTCACTGCGTGTGCGTCCCCAAGCCAGGAATGCCCAGCTGAGACCAGTAAACCCACGGACTTGTGAAAAAAAAAAAAATTGTTTCAAGCCATTATGTTTTTGAGTGGTTCATTATGTGTCAATAGATAACCAGAATATAACCAAAATAATTCCCTATATTCAACATTTTATAAAGGAGTTATCTTATTCTCAAGTAAATCTGTAAGGAGTTTCTGAGACAGTCCTCAGAGGAATTGAACTTCTTATGTGGTGTCTGGCTTCCCTCAGACTGAGCGTTTCAGAGTCCCAGGGAGAAGATGCAAGGACTTTTTGACCTAGACTTGGAAGTCATGTAGTGTCATGTCCACCACCTTCTGCAGTCAAAAATGAATCACAGGTCCAGCCCAGATTCAGGGAGCGGACGACACCAGGGTATAAATACCGAACGCACGGTTCATTGGGGATCATCTTTAGAGACTAGCTACCATGAGAGCAGACAAATTACAGAGTGCCACCACCCCTCGGTATAAGCTTCTTAATTAGGTAGTTAAGCCAACTGGTTGTTACAACCTGCATCAAATTATTTCATCCATTCCAGTCATTGAACTCTATTCATGGAAAGACATTGAGAGCTGCCAACACAGTGGACCAAAGAACAAACTGAACAGACTACCAGAAACTTTCCAGGGCTGAAGGACCCTGACCTGTAGGCACTCTTGTATTTGTCTGCACCGTAGCTAATTATGATCCTGCTGAAACTCTAGCTAATATTAATGAAAACTAGGTATTCGGCAGTGTGGTCAATAATGTACCCTTTCTTTTACCATTATTGTTGTGGAGCAAACTTAAGGCCTTGAATGAGAGAAGAAGTATCTGCCTCTGTTTTCTATGTTTTGCCTTGTGTAACTCTGAGATGGTATATTTTGTAATTGTATTACTGGAGCTAAACAAATGTAATGAAATGCATGCTTATCCCATCAGTAATGTTGAGATTCTCTTGTTCTGGTTAGCAGTGCCTACTTGCCTGGAATAGGATTACTCCCATCGTGCCATGACTGCATGGAGAGCATTTTAAGATTGGTGTAATAACTGTATTTCCTTTGCTCTAAGACACATTTCTTTTTCACATTGTAATGCCTCAGAGATGGGGATATCCAAGTAGTCATCTAAATACATCTATTGGTCCCATCACGTTCAGAGCAAAGGAGAATGAAGAAAACCAAAGATACAAGGAAAATATCAGTCCAAAGGACTAACGGACCACGTGAACCACAGCCTCCACCAGCTTGAGTCCAGAAGAACTAGATGGTGCCTGGCTACCACCACCGACCGCCCTGACAGGGATCACAATAGAGGGTCCTGGACAGAGCGTAAGAAAAATGTAGAAAAAAATTCAAATTCACAACAAAGACCAGACTTACTGGTCTGACAGAAACTGGAGGAACCCCTTAGACAATGGCCCCAGGACACCCTGCTAACTCAGAACCGAAGCCACTCCCAAAGTCCACCTTTCAGCCAAAGATTAGACAGGCCTATAAAACAAACAGTAACAATAAACAATAACAAACGATAACCACTCCATTCTCCTTCTAACTAAAGAAGTAAGCTAGGTTTAGCTGTGCTGTAGCAGACACTTTTGTCTTCCCAGAAGCCTTCCCACACACACACACCATCTCATCCCTGCTAACAAACCCAAGTTTGCGTTCAGGTGTTGTGTCTGCTTTCATCTGTTTTCTTCCTCAAGTCCATTCTCCTCCATCCTTCTCCACCCTGCTTTCTGTCCCAGAGGCTGACCTGCTTGGACCACATTAACAATTCCCAAGCGTCTTGGATTCTGGCTGGGTTTTATCAGTGAGGAGTCTAGTCTAAGAGAATGAAGGGTCAGGGTATTTATTCTCAGGCTCCTTCCTTCTTGTGAGGTCACCTTAGCTGGCTCTGTCCATTGACAAAAGGTCACTGCTGTTTTTAGGGGGCTGACTCTACACGAATTTCTCGCCTTTTGGGTCTCGTAAGCTTGCACACACCACATCCTTTTTGCCTAGGGGTGGTGACAGCCTGTGTTGTTATACTATCCCTTGTGGTTTCCATACATTTTAGCCAAATCTTTTCAATTGGTCCCTTTTATAAATCCACCCTCCTAGAATTATCCTCATCTGAATGCATCATCTCTTTCCTATTGCGACCTTAACTGACACAGGTTGAAAGTGAAGATACTTTCATCCCAGGGACAGTAGGCCTCAGCCCCAGTGGGTGAATCATGATTGATCTAAACCATTCTGGTGATCTCAGTCTTTGTTACCAATGATTGAGCTAGTGCCTAGATCCTGGAAGTTCCAACAAACGTAAGGGGAAATTTGCTGGGGGACTTCTCTTATTGAATATAAGGGCAGTGTCATGATGGAAACAAACAAACAAAAAATGGCATCCCTGCTGAATCCCTCCTCTTGTGTAAACTGGTGTGAGTACATGATGCCTGGAGCTGCAACAGCCACTTTGTGACCATGAGGTGACAAACAAAAAGACAACAAATAAAACAACAACAACAAATGTCTAGAATGAAAGAAAAATTATACAGAAAAAAGTTTAGTCTTTGATGGTATTTCAAAGCCACTGCATCACATCTGGAACAACCTAGTGCAGATTCCATTTTGAGTGAAATGATTAAATATCCTTATTGCTTAAGCCACTGAGACTAGGAAAAACAAATTCTACTGGATAGAGTGAGTTTAAGGGTTTGTGTGGAGGGGTGAAAACAATACATATATTTTTTCTGCAGCTCAGTGTGATATGGAGTAGAGATGGGAGAATACTGAGTCTAAAACGAAAGAGGGTACGTATTGACTTGCCTCTTCATTCTATCTCCAGAAAGTGGCAGGATGGGCTCTTTACCATTCATTGGCCCTGTGTAATACCCAAAGCGATATCAGAATCTACTGCCCCAGAAATCTTCTCTGTGTTCAGGATCCGACCTCCATGGCCAGGTCACCCTAAGTGACCCTAAGGCTCCTAGTCTGAATTATTGATTTTTTCTCTTTCTGGTTTCTCCAGAATCTGACCTGGCCTAAACTTTAACTAACTGCCTTTGCTGATCTGGACTCTCATCCCTAACTTGTTCATTTGGAGGTTCTAGTTACCAATTTATCCCTGACAAAAGGATAGTCCTTCTCTATCTAGAGAGAAGGTAACCAACATTTCTTGAGACCCACTCAAGCCAGGCACTGTCCTAGTGGCTTAGATAGAGTATTTCTAATATTAACAGCCCTGTGGGAACTACAATTACCTCCATTTTGCAGAACAGGAAACTGAGATTTATAGACGTTAAATCACTCAAGCCTGTCTTAGACCTAAGTCCATTTGTTTCTAGTATATGCATAGGGTAAGAACAAATTCTGAGCACACCTGTCTTTTTCATAATCTGGACATCACCACTTTGCTCTGTCTCCCCCATGCCTGGCTTCTCTGTCGGTCTCCCAGTGTTGTTCTTTAGCTATGACATGGACAGCACTGACCATCCACAGTCCTCCTTGGACCCAATTTTGCTTTCACTTTCAGACCCCATCCTGCAACTTTGAGGCTGTCAACACCCATAGTGATGACCTCAGATTCTTTTACAAAAGAAATAGATTTCACACACTCAAGTGAGGCTGACATTTTCTCTGGATAAGAAGCATGCTGACTTGCAATTTTGGTATTCTAAATTTACGTTAAAGTTTGGCTTCTATCTTAATCTACATTGAGGAACCAAAGAATATGGTAAGACATATTATTCCTAAAGAGAGTTCAAATAATCAGTATCCAGTCCCTTTGAGAAAGAGGATGGTGGTAAATAAAGGGATTGTGAGACAAGTGGCATTCAGAGCTGTCACTGGGCGCATTAGACACACCCACCAGGTTTTCAGAGAAGTCATGAGAAGCAAATCAAAAGTTCCATACAATCCAAGAGGCTTCTTTCTGATGCCCAAAGACCTCATATCTTTGTTTTTCTGGAACATTAGACCATATGAATTCCGATGTCTTGATGACACTACCTGATTCACTATCTATAATATTTTTAAAATTCATGGATCCATTTTATTCTCAAAGTATGATTTTAGGTGTGGTGAGCATATAACCTTAGCATGACTAATGTCTTGATGATCTTCAGAGCACTGTCACGTAACAGAATGTCGTAAATATAGTAGAGAACCAATATCCAATGAAAATAATGCATTATCATTTATTGAGCATTTCTATGTTCTATTTGGTGTTCTAAACACTTTGATGTGTTAATTCATTTAATCCTCAATCAACCCCATTAAGGAGTACTATTCTTTTCCTTTGTGTGTAAGGTCACGGAGACTTAGCAAAGATAAGAAACTTGCTCAAGATCGCACATGTATGTAGTGGTAGAGCCCAGATACCAACCCAGGTTTGCCTGATTGAAGAGCACACATGGTTAAGCACTCTAATATATGGTCTTTCTTTCATTGGCATCAAATGTTCTTTATGATCTGAGTTAGTCTTTTTGCAAGTGCTAACTTGCCAGATTATCTAGATAGATGTACTTCAGGGTTGGGACTCAAGCCAAGAGGAGGATAACCCAAGGTCTTTGTGTTTTAGGGGCCTCAAGGGGGAAAAAGCTCATTTGATAATAAATCTTTCCCTCTGATAAATTACAGGTGATTCATGTTTGCGTCAAATCCTTGATGACTCCTGACTTTCAGAAAATTATGCCATAATTAAGTGCAACCAAAAAAGGGGAAATGATATTTTATTTCTTTAATTTGTTACACCTAAAATACTATGCTTTGCTGGACTTCATCTAAAGATCACAGTGTACTTCTTTGTTTCAGAAATTCTAACCAATGAGGAAGGTCCTCTTGGGAGTAGAACTTTAGGAAAAAGTGATTATGCTCCCTTATAGTTTATAACAGAAAAACTTAGCAATACTGAACAGAGTTAAATGTATCTGAGATTTGAAGACAGAGCCTTTCAAATATTTAGAGAAATAGATACGTATCTGTTATTTTTTGTTGCATAACAAACTACCCAAAATTTAGTGGCTTAAAACAGCAAACAATTATTTACTTTACGATTCTGTGAGTTGGCAATTTGGGCTGGGCTCAGCTGAGCAGTTCTTCTGCTAAGCTTACTCATGCATCTATGCGTAAGTTGGTGACTTGGCTGGGTTTCACTGGGTTTCACTGAGTGTATGATGACCTTAGCTCAGAAGGCTGGGATGACTGAAGCCTCTCTCCACATGGTTTCTTATCCTACAACTGGCTAGTTCTCATGGTTGTTGCAGAGTTCTAAGAGTAGCAAAGAGAGAGCAAGCTCCAATGTGCAAACACCTTTCAAGTGTGTACTTGAGTCACATTTTCTATTGTTCCATTGGCCAAAGCAAGTCACATGGCCAAGCCCATGTGTAATTGATGACCACCATGGGGTGTGCCTATAAGGAAGCATGAACAAATCAGAGGTCATGGCAATAATCTACTGCAAGGCATAAAAGCTAAGATATGCAAAATTCTAAAAAGTGATATTATTAAGAGGGATAAGAGGTTCTAAAATAAAAGGAGATTTTGATTATACAAAACCAAATAATTTTAAAGAAACATAAAGGACCAATTCATGTAAGGACATCAATGCTGAACCATCTGATAAGTTCAAATTTTAAGAGTCAGGTAGATATTGTTGAATATGATTATCAAGGATAAAATAATCTGAGAGAATAATGTTTTAGAAAGTGAAAGAGTTTGAAAAATACACCAGGACAATGTTTTTTGTTGGGCAGACTGTATTGTTTCATTTCATTGTTCTTCATCTATATTCTGAACAAGGAAGGAAAGGTGATAGGGCAAGGCTGGGGCAGACAGTGTTATCTTACCACTTGGTCAAGAGAAGCACGTTCCTTCCTGATGTGTTTCCACCTTCTCCATTAAAAAACAAAAAAAAAGATTGTCAAGCTAGAAATGTTGGAGATGGGCAATGGGTACATGGGGGAGATTGAGTTTCTGCTCTGGGGATTGATTATTCACTCCCTCTCTGATTATGTTGGGTAGATTGATCTCAAGTTGTCAAAAATTAAAGTCTTACTTCCTCCATAGTGAGCAAGGAAACACTCTTGTGGGTAGTTTGTATTTAGAAGGCCCCCACTGCACTCTTCTCTGGGGGTGCAGCCAACCTTGTGTTCATTCTGTCCTGGAGAAGCCAACAGTTTCCAGTTCTAATGGTGTGTGTGTGTATCTGTGTGTGTGTGTGTGTGCGTGTGTGTGTGTGCGTGTGTGTGTGTGCGTGTGTGTGTGGGTGGGTGGGTGGTGGATGCATGCATGTGTGAGCAGATATGTGTTCAGGGAAGGGAGAGTTAGGCAAAGACTGAGGAAAGGAGAGAGATCAACTTCTCATAGTACTTCTAGAAGACTAAGTCAGCCAGCGTCTACTTGGTTTCCCTACAGACTATGAGTTCTACAGCCCATTCGCGAAGATACCCCCTTTTGTAGCAGGGTCTGTTGTCCAGTCGAGAGAATTGTACAACAAGCTTCTCCCACCATTATTCACATCATGTGAGTGTTCCATGCAGAAAGTTGCAAGCTCTCTAGGACTACTTAGGCATACTTAAGTTTAAGGCAGGTGACCAACTGTCAAGGAGCTTATTCATCTGGCTGAATGACTCTTTCAACCCTACTATTTCATGTTCTGTGACTCTTAAGTTTTTAGCCTTTAGGTAAAAAAGGAACTAAGTGTTCATGTTAATGTTTTCAAATAATGAGATATCTAATTTTATAAATAGATGGCTCTGCTTCAGGAAAATCAGCTGTAGTTTGCTCCCTGTAAGATCATCTAACCAAAGAAGGACAGAACAGTCGCAGTATTAAATGAAGAGGCAGTAGTACTGGGGAGGTAAGAGCAAATAAAGTTCTAAATTAAGAAAGTAAATATGTTAAGGGTGGAGAAACCTAATGGGAGGGTGGGGAATTTCTCAGAAAACTATGGCTGAGAAATAAGCTTAGTAATTAAATCAACACTTAGTCAACCTACCTAATTATTGTGACATATAGAAAGTGTTGCTACTCAGAATTTAAAAAAAAAATCAAGTTTTACTTTTCGTAAATTTCTTTTAAAATTAGTAGGCATAATCTCACAGCTGAAAGTTCATATAATTTAATGAAGGAGAAATGGAGAAATAGTGAGATGAAATGATAAAATTGCACAGCTAATTAGAGTTAGGACAGGAGCTAGGATCCAGATCTTTGAACTCCTGATTAATTTTTTTCAAAGAGATTAAGACATACAGAGAGCCAGGAGCAGGCACCCACCTATAGAACCTCAAAGTTCTTGAATGTCATTAAGTCTCACCTGTTAGCTACAGAATTTGGAGTCTGGTTTTAATTTTTGTGGCTATCTTAAAGTAGCTTATAAATGCAAATCAGATTATTAGACTCATACTATCAGGTAAGAGTTTGTCCCCAAAACCAATCAGAGCCAGCTCCTTGCAGTAAAGATGTTGGCAGTGGAGGGACATGGGAAAGGTGGCATGCTGAACTCTCACCTGGAACAGACACACCCAGCAATTAATTATCAGTGCAGTGACTGGCTCAGGCTCAGCTCCAGCTGGGCAAGCCCGTGTACCTGGAAGAATTCTCTAATGTTATCTGAGCTAATAAATTTTTCTGCCCATATCCAAGTGTCCAAGGTCTTCTTTCTGCACTTCCCCCTTGGCTTTTCCATGTGTTTTTGTAAAATTGTCACGTCTACCCAGAAAAAAAAATCACACCACCACATAGATTGATGCATCTCTTACCAATCATGGCACTGTTATATTTTTACAGTTGGGATGTAATCATTTGTTTAAAGACTGTCTGTCCTCCAGCCTATACGCTCTAGGTGGACTTGACCCCTGTTGACATTTGCTTACTACTGCCTGACAGGGTCTAGCAGAGTGGGGGCATAGAGTAGGCCCTCCATAAGAACGTACTGAGGGAATGACTGGCCTCACCTCCTCTTCACAGAGGAAATAAGTCACTAAACACAGCTCCCTCGCTTTTCTGCCACCAGCCTTCAAATTTGCCTGAATCTTTTCCCAGGCTTTCTTCCTCTCCTTCTGTTACAGTAGAAAAGTTGTCGTTCCTCGCTGTGGCTAATCCTCCTTCTGTATTCTGGGTTACAGCCTTTTCTACGTTCTCAGGAATCTATTGCTATTGACTATTTCCAATCCTGCCTGTATCTCCAGACTTTCACATCTTCTTAACGTTCCTTCTTATTAGTATGTAAAAACACTCAAGGCTCTATCCCTTTTAAAAGAAACCTTTTTCCGCCTATCACACTTTTCACTCTCTGCCATTTTATGATCAAACTTGGTGACAGCTGTGCACACCCACTATTTCAGCTTCCTCACTAGTGACCATTCACTCTTTGGGCCCCTAACATGTCACTGAGATTTGTTTTTGCCAAGGTCACCAATGGCCTTCTCCTCATCAAGTCCAATGGCTCTCAACAATACTTGACAGTATTGACTATTATCTACTTATTGAAACTTGCTTCCTTTATCTTACAAGGTGTTATACTCTTGTGTTTTCCCCTCCCTCTTTAGTTACTTCTCAATCTCTTTGGTGTTAGTTGTGGTTGTTAGGTGCCGCCGAGTCAGTTCCGACTTGTAACAACCCTACGTACAACAGAACGAAACACTGCCTGGTCCTGTGCCATCCTAACAATCGTTGTTATGCTTGAGCCCATTGTTAACGGCCACTGTGTCAATTCATCTCATTAAGGGTCTTCCTCTTTTTCGATGACCCTATACAAGCATGATGTCCTTTCATAGTGTCATTAATTTAACAACTATCTATTCACCACCTACTGTGTACCAAACAATGCCTTAGATGCTGAGTAGAGTGTGGTGAACAAGATATTCCAAGTCCTTGCTCCCATGGAGCTGACATTCTAGTAGGAAGGGAGACAAATAAGTAGATAAGTAAACCAACGAGATGACTCAGAAAGTTAAGTTTACCCTAGGCTCTTTTTTCTTTTCAGGCACACTCATTTCCTTAATGATTGTACCTTATCATCAGTATTGATTCATTGCTTATTCCCAGATTTCTATGTTCAGTTTAGCTTCCCAGTGCCAAATAATTCCAATAATCAATAGTTTATGGCTTTTGTTTGTATGTTAAATAGTCTAAATTTGAATTTACCATATTCCTCTTTCCTCTCTTTAACTCCTCCTTTTCCCATCCTGGAGAATGCTGTTGTTAGGTGCTGTTGAGTCAATTCTGACTCATAGCGACCCCACGGACAACAGAAAAATACATTGCCCTGTCCTGCGCCATCCTCACATTTGTTGCTATGTCTGAGCCCACTGTTGCAGCCACTGTGTCAATCCATCTCTTTGGGGGTCTTCCTCTTTTTAGATGACCCTCTATTTACCAAGCGTGATATCCTTCTCAGGGACTAGTCCCTCCTGATAACATGTCCAAAGTACATGAGATGAAGTCTCGTCATTTTCACTTCTAAGGATGATTCTGGCTGTACTTCTTCCAAGACAGATTGTTTTGTTTTTTCTAGCTGTCCATATTCTTCACCAAAACCATAATTCAAAGCCATCACTTCTTCGGTTTTCCTTATTCACTGTCCAGCTTTCCCATGCATATGAGGCAATTGAAAATACCATGGCTTGGGTCAGGGGCACCTTAGTCCTCAAAGTGACATCTTTGCTTTTTAACACTTTCAAGAGGTCTTTTGCAGCGGATTTGCCGAGTGCAATACATTGTTTGATTTCTTGACTGCTGCTTTCATGGGTGTTGATTGTGGACCCAAGTAAAATGAAATCCTTGAAAACTTCAATATCTTCTCCATTCATCATGAAGTTACTTATTGGTTCAGTTGTGAGGATTTTTGTTTTCTTTATGTTGAGATGTAATTCATACTGAAGGCTGCGGTCTTTGACCTTCATCAGTAAGTGCTTTAAGTCCTCTTCACTTTCAGCAAACAAGGTTGTGTCATCTGCATATCGCAGGTTGTTAATGAGTCTTACCCTAGTCCTGATGCCAGGTTCTTCATACAGTCCAGCTTCTCAGATTGTTTGCTCAGCATACAGATTGAATAAACCTGTTGCCGTCAAGTCAATTCTGACTCATAGCTACCCTATAGGTCAGAGTAGAACTGCTCCCATAGGGTTTCCAAGGAGCACCTGGTGGATTTGAACTGCTGAGCTTTTTGGTTAGCAGTCAAACTCTTAACCACTATGCCACCAGGGTTTCCAGATTGAATAACTATGGTGAAAGGATATAACCCTGACGCACACCTTTCCTGATTTTAAACAAATGCAGTTTCCCCCTTGTTCTGTTCAGACAATTGCCGCTTGGTATATGTATGGGCTCCACGAGAGCACAATTAAGTGTTCTGGAATTCCCGTTCTTCGCAATGTTGTCCATAATTTGGTGTGATCCACACAGTCAAATGCCTTTGCATAGTCAATAAAACACAGATAAACATCTTTTTGGTATTCTCTGCTTTCAGCCAAGATCTATCTGACATCAGCAATGATATCCTTTGTTCCACATCCTCTTCTGAATCCGGCTTGAATTTCTGGCAGTTCCCTGTTTATGTACTGCTGTAACCATTTCTGAATTATCTTTAGCAAATTTTACTTGTGTTTGATATTAATGCTATTGTTTGATAATTTCCGCATTGTTTTGGATCTCCTTTCTTTGGAATGGACAAAAATATGGATCTCATCCAGCCAGTTAGCCAGGTAGCTGTCTTCGAAAATTCTTGGTAGAGATGAGTGAGCACTTCTAGTGTTGCACCTGTTTTTTGAAACATCTCAGTTGATATTCTGTCAGTTCGTGAAGCCTTGTTTTTCACCAATGCCTTCAGTGCAGCTTGGACTTCTTCCTTTAATATTATCCATTCTTGATCTTTTTGGTACAGTGACTGTGTGTTCCTTTCATCTTCTTTTGATGCTTCCTGCACTGTTCAATTTTTTTGCCTGTAGAATCCTCTAATATTGCAACTCGAGGTTTAAGGTTTTTCTTCAGTCCTTACAGTTTGGGAAATGCTTATCCTGTTCTTCTCTTTTGGTTTTCTAATTCCAGGTCTTTACACATGTCATTATAATACTTTGTCTTACCCTTTGAAACCTTCTGTTCAGTTCTTTTACTTCATCATTTCTTCCTTCTGCTTTAGCTACTCTACGTTCAAGAGCAAGTTTCACAGTCTCTTCTGACATCTATTTCGTTTTGTTTTTTTTCCTATTCTATCTTTTTAATGGCCTTTTATGTACAATGTCCTTGATGTTATCCCACAAATTGTATCACCTTTGGTCATTAGTGTTCAATGCGTCAAATCTGTTCTTGAGATGGTCTCTAAATTCAGGTAGGATATACTCAAGGTCATATTTTGGCTCTCGTGGGCTTGTTTTAATTTTCTTCAGCTTCAATTTGAACTTGCATGTGAGCAATTGATGCTCTATTCCACAGTTGGCACCTGGTCTTGTTTGGACGAATGATATTGAGCTTCTACAATGGAGATTCCTGTGTATTCCATCTGGTGAGGTCCACGTGTATAGTCACCGTTTATGTTGGTGTAAAAAGGTATTTGCAATGAAGGAGTCGTTGGTCTTGCACATTTCTATCATGTAATCTCCATCATCATTTCTATCACAAAGGCCATATTTTCCAGCTACTGATCCTTCATTTCTAATTTTCGCATTCCAATCACTAGTAATTATCAATGCATCTTGATTACATGTTTGATCAATTTCAGACTGCAGAAGTTGGTAAAAATCTTCAATTTCTTCATCTTTGTCTTTAGTAGTTGGTTCATAAATTTGAATAATAGTCTTATTAACTGGTCTTCCTTGCAGGATATGGATATTATCCTATCACTGACAGCATTGTATTTCATGATAGATCTTGAAATGTTCTTTTTGACAATGTATGCAACACTGTTTCGCTTCAATTTGTCATTCCTAGCATAGTAGACCATATGTTTGTTCAATTCAAAATGGCCAATGCCTGTCCATTTCAGCTCACTATTGCCTAGAGTATCGATCTTCAAGCGTTCCGTTTCAATTTTGACAACTTCCATTTTTTCTTGATTCATACTTCGTAAATTCCACTTTCCTATTATTAATGGATGTTTACAACTGTTTCTTCCCACTTTGAGTCAAGTCACATCATCAGATGAAGGTCCCAAAAGCTTGACTCCAACCACATCATTAAGGTCGATTCTACTTTGAGGAGGCAGCTCTTCCCCAGAAGTATTTTGACTGCCTTCCAACCTGAGGGGCTCATCTTCGACATTATATAAGATAATGTTCTGTTGCTATCCATAAGACTTTCACTGGCCAGTTTTTTTCAGAAGTAGATCACCAGGTCCTTCTTCCTAGTCTGTCTTAATCTGGAAGCTCCTCTGAAACCTGTCCATCATGGATGACCCTTCTGGTATTTGAAATACAGGTGACATAGCCTCAAGCATCACAGCAACACACAAGCCACCCCAGTACAACAAACTGACAGACGAGTGGTGGACAAGATTCTAATCAGTGGGGATAAATCAGTTCTTAACCCAGATGAGGACACACGTTAGACCCAGGTCAGAACTAGTAATAGACTGCACTCGTCAATTGCTTTTAGTGTGACAAGATTTGCCATCAACAGAAAAACTGAAACCCCCTAGGCATAGTCTCTTTGTGTCTGCAAGTCATCTAGATGTGTAAGAAAGATTCATTAACAATATGTACCTACCAGTCAGCTGCCTGTTTATTCTCAGATCCATTCTCATTCTTACCCTTGCTCTGTTTTGATGACAGAGGGCAGACTCTTGCAAACTACACTTCCTAGGTTCACTAGCCTTCTGACTTTCACTAGGTTCAGCCAGTGGGAGACCCTGACAGGAGACTGGAGGATGGTGTCCCTCTTCTCCTAAGGGTGGTAACATCTTCCTGCAGTTGCTACTCACCTTCTTACTCTGTTACTTCAATTCTTCTAATGCCTTACTTACCAGGACTCCATATTAAATTACTTTTATTAAGTTATCCAGAATGGGTTCTTTTTTCTGGCTGAACCATGGCCAGTACTCCAACTCTGGGCAAGTCCCCAAAACGTAATGAAATTAATCTTCCTCATGATCAATCTCAGCAAAATTACACACAAAAGAAATACAAATCCAATTCCAAAATCTTAAAAAAAAAAAAAAAAAGGCTTGACTTAAGTCTTAAAGAGGCTATAAAGAGATGAGAACAGATGACACATCAGGCAACAATCTTTCCCCCAAATCATTCACCACTACAGCTGCACTGTCAAAACCTGAATTGACTCTCATGCTTTCTGAAAAACAAAATAAAACTAAAAAAAAAGTTTTTAAAATACAAATGTTAGGCAAAACAAATGTACAAAGATCTATTATTTTTATTGCAATTCATTGATGTTAACTGCAAATTAATAACTGAAAACCTCCAAAGAATCAATTTAAAACAATTCTTTTTAAAATAAGTAGTGATACTATGAAGTAATTTAAAATTTTATTAATCTTAAAAAAGGCAAGAAAGAAAAGAAAATTGTAGGTCAAAAGAAATAATAATTGAAGATGATAGATTTCAATTGTAATATTACAGAAAATTGCATTAAATATAAATATATTAAATACTGTAAATAAATGATTTGAATTGTTCAACTGGATAAGTAAATTAAAACTAACTATATACTACTTGGAGTCCCTGGGTGGTACAAAAGGTTATGTGCTTGGCTACTAACTAAAAGGTTGGCAGTTCAAGTTCACCCAGAAGTGCCCTGGAAGAAAACCTTGGCGATTTACTTCTGAAAGATCAGCCATTAAAAACCCTACGGAGGACAGTTCTACTCTAACACACGTGGGGTCACCATGAGTCAGAATCAACTCAGTAACAACTGTTATATGCTGTACAGCCACCAGAATGGAATAAATCTGATAAAAGATATGCAAGACCTCTGCACGAAATCTGTAAAACTTTATTGAGATAAATTACCAAAGACTTACATTAATAAATGGGTATATCATATTCAGGAGCCCTGGTGGCACAGTGGTTAAGCACTCAGCTGCTAACTGAAAGGTCAGCAGTTCGAACAAACCAGCTGCTCTGTAGGTGGAAGATATGGTAGTCTGCTTCCATGAAGATTACGGCCTTGGAAACCCTATGGGGGGCAGTTCTACTCTGTCCTATAGGGCCACTATAAATCAAAATTAACTCAATGGCAACGGATGTGGTTTTTGATTTTATACCATACCCAGGAAATAAGTCTGGCGATCTGCTTCTGAAAAAGTCAGCCATTGAAAACACTATGAAACACAGTTCTACTCTTTGGGGTCATCGTGAATCAGAATTAATCTGACAGCAGCTGCTATACCATATTCAAGGAAAAAAAAACCCAACATTATAGAGCTGTCTATGCTCCTTAATCTGCAGAATGCTGAAAGGCTCTAACACTGGTAGATAACAAATAAAATTGCTCTCACGTATCTGAAACCTGGTGAAACAGAGTACTAACTATAGAAGAATCTAAAGGTAAAGGATTGAAAATGAATGGGACTAGAGGTGACAATCTTGATAAACCACCATTTCTAGGGAAAAGGTGGGCGGCTTGGAAGACGAAAACATCCCTTAGAAGAAGAGGGAAGTAAGTGGTGAAAATTAAGAGACCCACAGAACAACAGAGTACAACAGAATCAGGAAACATATCGCCCCTCCTCCACAACGAGAGATGCCACATATTAAAAAAAATACACTTCACTGCCTGTCATGGGTGGAATTGTGTCCCCCAAAAATATCTGTCAACTTGGCTGGGTAATAATTCCCAGTATTGTATAATTGTGTACCATTTTGTAATCTGATGTGATTGATTTCCTTATGTGTTGTAAATTCAATCATTATGATCTAATAAGATAGATTAGCAGCAGTTATACTGACGAGGTATACAAAACTGGATAGTGTCTTAAGCCAATCTCTTTTGAGATATAAAGGAGAGAAGCGAGCAAAGACACGTGGGAACCTCATACCACCAAGAAAGCAGTGCCAGGAGCAGAGCGCGTCCTTTGGACCTGAAGTTCCTGTGCAGAGAATCTCCCAGGTCAATGGAAGATGACTGATGACACAGACCTTCCTCCAGAGTGGACAGAGAAAGTGTTCCCCTGGAGCTGATGCCCTGAATTTGGACTTGTAGCCTACTGGACTATGAGAGAATAAACTTCTCTTTGTTAAAACCATCCACTTGTTGTATTTCTGTTATAGCAGCACAAGATGACTAAGACACTGCCCCAACAGAGAGGGCACTCTTAAACTAAGAAATCTAGTAAGCCATCCAAACCCCTTGTCTGCTGCTCCAAACATTTCTAATCGGTGATTCAGTTAAATCCAAGACATTTAAAAACAGAACACAGGTAGCATCAATATAAAACTATTATAATAAGAACAAAGAAAATGAGAATCAAAAGTTTATAGCTGATGAAAATACCATAAAAAAAAAAGCAGAATAAAACGGTATCACAAAATTTTAATATGAATTATATGTCATTAACAAGCATTGGCAGATACAAGAGAATACCTCAAATCAGAAACATAGAAGAGAATGTCAAGAACATAGGAATACAGGAAACAAGAGATAATTAATCTTAGAAAATAACTTGAATATAAAGAAAAACTTCGTTAGAATAACGATAAAATTATGAAGTCCCCGAGGAAAAATAAATTTGACAGAAAATAAATGAAAGTACATTGAGGAGATGAATGGAAACAGTTAAGATAAAGAAAGTGAAACAAAGAATCCAAGAGAAAGTGCAAGTATTCTCAGAATAAGTATAACTGGAATCCCTGAAGAAGAAAAAACAATGGGATATAACTTATATCTAAAAGTGTAATTTGGGAAAATACTTTAGAGAAAAAAATAATTCTGCAATCTACATATTGAAAAGGCCCACCCTGTGCGTAGAATTTTTAACTCTAAGCCATAACCTAGAACAATTATTCAACTTTAAAGATGAATAAAAATATCATGGGCCTCTCAGCAAAATGACCAAGTCATTTACAAAGGATAGAAAATCGGGTTTGCATCTGATTTGTCAACCAAAACCAAACCAGTTGCAGTCAAGTCGATTCTGATTCATGGTGACCCTATGTGTATCGGGTAAAACTGCTCCATAGGGTTTTCAATGGCTGAGCTTTCAGAAGTAGATTGTCAGGCATTTCTTCCAAGGCACCTCTGAGTGAAGCAGAACCTCCAACATTTCAACCAAGTACGTTAACCACCCAGAGACTGATATTTCAAAAGCAACATACAAAAACAAAAAAACAATGAAGTAACATTTTTTTGAAAATCAAAGAAAGTGTCAGCCAAGATTTTTCTTCTTTTTAATCCAGACAAACGATTCTTAAATAAAGTTAAACACAGAGGAACTCAGGGAATACTGTGTTCATAAATTCTTGAAAAATTTACTACAGGATGACCAAGAGATGATTGGTGAAGTGTTGTCAAATTTTTTAATACGTATATAATTGTAATAAGTTCTGAGACAAAAAGCCAGGGATGGGAGTAAGGACGGGAGAATAGTTTGTAAATGTTATATGTTTTAATAAAATACAAACAGTGCAACTGAATACCAGGAGAAGAGGGAGAAAGAAAGGAGGAAGTAGACTACGTTCATTGATTGTCCCATAGGTGACGGGTAGGAGTCAAAGGCTACCATTTGAAGATGACAAATCAAACAGTAGAAGTCTCAGTAAGGAAAAGGGAAAATAACATCATACAAGATATCACTATAGAGGTGAGTAAGTCCCTGGGTGATGTAAAGGGTTTGTGCTTCTAATAACTGAAACGTTGGCAGTTTGAACCTACCCAGTGGCACTATAAAGGAAAAGGCCTGGCAACCTGCTTCTGTAAAGATTACAGCAAAGAAAACCCTATGGGGTAGTTCTACTGTGTAACACATAGGGTTGCCATGAGTTGGAATTGACTCAAAGGTATAAGACAAAAACAACAACATACAGGTAAATGCTAGATCAAAAATACAAATCTTCCTAAATACCGAAAAAAAAAAAAAAAGAAGGGAGTTCATTTTTAAACAAAGGCAGGCCACCTAGAGAAAGAAACACAAAAATATACAACAAAATACACACAGCACTGTCACAGATTGAATTATGTACCCCCAAAATGTGTGTCAGCTTGGCTAGGCCATGATTCCCAGTATTGTGTGACTGTCCACCATTTTGTGATCTGATGTGATTCTCCTATGTGTTGTAAATCTTACCTCTATGATGTTATGAGGCAGGATTAGAGGCAGTTATGTTAATGAGGCAGGACTCAATCTACAAGATTAGGTTGTATTTTGAGTCAATCTCTTTTGAGATATGAAAGAGAGAAGCGAGCAGAGGGACAGGTGGACCTCATACCACCAAGAAAGTTGTGCCAGG
The DNA here is from genome assembly GCA_030035585.1 of Dugong dugon. Lineage (NCBI taxonomy): Eukaryota > Metazoa > Chordata > Mammalia > Sirenia > Dugongidae > Dugong > Dugong dugon. The sequence goes on along the minus strand of CM057480.1, from coordinate 8,583,527 downwards.
TACAGAGAGCATCCTTTGGACCTGGGGTTCCTGCACTGAGAAGCTCCTTGACTGGGGAAGATTGATGACAAAGACCTTCCCCCAGAACCAACAGAGAGAAACTCCCTACAGCTGTACCCAGAATTCAGACTCCTAGCCTCCCAAACTGTGAGAGAATAAATTTCTGTTTGTCAAAGCCTTCCACTTGTGGTATTTCTGTTACAGCAGCATTGGATAACTAAGACAAGCATCAAGTGGACAAAATGTAAGTGTGACCTGAAAATCATAACAATAATGTAGATCTTATGGATATTTTTCAAACTTTACAACCAAATAATTGAAAATACACCTTCTCAAGCACATACAGAAAATGGATATGTTTACTAAATAAGCCACAGTAAGTTCCATAAAGTAGAAACACTAAGACCAGCATTTTCTGATGACAAAGCAAAAAAATAAAAACTAGAAATTAATGACAGAGACTTCAGCCTGAAAATAGAAAATGATTTAAAATAAATTTTTGAAGACAAACCCAAATTAAGAATTCCTAAAAAAAAAGTAATAATCATGAAAACACTAGCTGGATAGTAACAACAACAGAAATAACAACAACAGCTGATATTTATTGAGTACTTGATATTCCATATATAAGGCAGAAAGTTTTCCATGTATTTCACTTAGTTATGTGCATATACATACAAATATAATATCATATAGATGTGCAAACATTCATAAACACTTTTTAGTGTGATCTCTTCTTTCCTGCTACTTTTTTCTTAAATTCCCTACTTATTTTCATTACCATATCCTCATCCAGCTCTCCCCTCCTCCAAGGTAATGCATGTCATGCATATTTCCAAGTTATTTTTCCACACTTACATAATTATAAACTACTCATACACATAAATTTGGACACATGCATATCTACGTACACAGATAGAAGGGTTTTTAAAATGTTAATGCAAAATGACATGTATTATTTGCCTCTTTCTGCATTTTATTTTTCCTATTCTACCGTAACAGTTGCCATCAAGTTGACTCCAACTCATGGCGACCCCATGTGTGTTACAGTAGAACTGCGCTGCATAGGGTTTTCAACGGCTGATTTTTTAGAAGGAGATCACCAGGCCTTTCTTCAGAAGTGTCTCTGGGTGACCGAGTGTGTTCACCATGTGCACCACCCAGGGATTCCCACTCAACCATATCTCATGAAAATAGCTTCATGAAGCACTCTAATTCATTCTTTCTAAAGGTATGTAATATTCTATGGTGTAGACGTACCAAATTCATTCACCCGTTCCCTGGATACCTTTGTTGTCACCGGAAATAATGGTGCGGTGAACACCCTTGTGCACACTTGCTTATGCAATAGTGCTTTTATTTCTGTGGGATGGATTCTGGAAGTGGGGTTTCTGCCTTGAAGAATACGAGTATTTTTAATTTCAGTAGATGCTGTCTGACTGGCTTCCAAAATACCAGTAATACTTGACATCTCCACGAGATAGGAATATTAGCAACATTTTTAAGCTCAAGAAGCTGACGTTTAGAGAAGGTAGGCCATTTGTTCAAACTCATCAGGGGCAGGGCTGGGATTCAAACCACGCCTGCCTGAAGCTCAGACAATGCCTGCCTGGAGCTCAGACCAGTGCTTTTTCCACTCCAGTGCTTAGCCTCACCAAGTGGCAGGCTCCCGCCCCGCAATATTTAGGTGTGTGCATTTCAGAGCTAAAAGCGAGTTTTCCCTTGACCCTGCTGTCCACTCGGCTGGCCTTGCCTTCATGCGGATGGCTGGGTCACAGCTGCTGGGCTTGTACTATTTACAACGTCTTATAGCCCTCTCATAAAAGTATAACGATGTACAATTTATAAGGATAATGATACTCTGGGAGCACAAGTGGGTAGTAGAGCTTGATGCCACTAAATTTTATCTGAGAGGTCACCAGAGACTGCTCGTACCTGAGAAATATGGGGGCTCTTCTACTTGGTTAAGCACATCATCTAAGTAAATGTACTACGAAAACAGAAAGGAACGAAGAGATACAGGTACCGTGGTCAGTTTCATCGCCACATCTCTACCCTTTCAGTTATTATTTTTTGTAAAAAACTAACAAATGTGCCATCCAACTAAACCTTGCTTACTTAGCAGATTTTTATTTTATTTTTATTTTTTATTGTACTTCAGGTGAAGGCTTACAGAACAAATAGTTCCTCGAGAAACAGTAGTACACATACTGTTTTATGACATTGGTTAACAACCCCACAACATGTCAACCCTCTCCCTTCTCGACCTTTTTTTCTTTTTTGGTGAAAATACACATAGCCAAAGATACATTTCAGAAATTTCTACATGCACAGTTCAGTGACATCGACAACGCTCTTCCCATTGTGCTGCTATTCTCACTTTAGATGAAGGCTTACAGAACAAAATAGTTTCTCATTTAACAGTTAGTACACATGTTGCCCTATGACAATGGTTAACAACCTCACAACACATCAACACTATCCTTACTCAACTTTGGGTTCCCTATCACCAGCTTTCCTGTCCCCTTCTGCTTTCTGGCCCTTGTCACTGGACGGCTGTGCCTCATTAGTCCCATTTGGTTTTATGGGGCTGTCCACTCCCCGGCTAAACGGTGAACCTCGGAAATGACTTCACCACTGAGCTAAAAGGGTGTCTGGGGGCCATACTCTCAGGGTTTCTCCAGTCTTCTTTAGGCCAGTAAACCTGGTCTTTTTTTTGTGAGTTAGAATTTTGTTCTACATCCTTCTCCAGCTCTGTCCAGAACCCTCTGTCGTGATCCCGGTCAGAGCAGTCAGTGGTGGTAGCTGGGCACCATCTAGCTGTGCTGGACTCAATCTGGAGGAGGCCTTGGTAGCTGTGGTCCATTAGTCCTTCGGACTAATCTTTTCCTTCTATCCTGTTCTCTTCATTCTCTCTTGCTCCCGAAGGGATGAGACCAGTGGAGTATCTTAGATGGCTGCTCACAGGCTTTTAAGACCCCAGACGCTACTCACCAAGGTAGAATGTAGAACATTGTCTTTATAAACTGTGTTATGCCAATTGAGCTAGATGTTCCCTGAGACCACGGTCCCCACAGCCCTCTGCCCAGCAATTCAGTCCCTCAGGGAGTTTGGATGTGTCTATGGGGCTTCCATGAACTTAGCAGATTTTTGAAAGAGAGAAACAGAGGTAGAGGTAGAGATGGAGACATACACACACAGGTGGGGGCAAGGGCAGAGAGAGAATGAGAACGACAATCATTTTAAGAAGAAACTACCTGAAGCATCTTTCTGTAGCTGTTGTCAATGGGGTTCATTTAGGGAATCCAATTACGCCTCTGGGCATGTACACTAGAAGAGGTTAGCTATAATAATTCAAACAGCACCGTTGTAGCAACATCCTTTCCAAATAAATTTGAGAGAAAACAAACAGGCTTCTGTTTTGACCACCAGGGGAATAATCAGCATGGGTTTGAATCCTTTCATGGTGGACATGAGAGAAGTTCTGCCTATTTGCGAGTTCCGCAGGGGAGACATGAATAACACTTCACTTTCTCTTTGGAAAAATACAATAGAGAGCTGTCAGGCCAAGGTGGGAATGGTCGAATAGGGCCAAACCATAAATTGAACAGGTCTAATCCACACTTGGAGCTCTGGTGGTGAAGTGGTTAAAAAGCTTGGCTGCTAACCAAAAGGTTGGCAGTTTGAACCCACCAGTCGCTCCTTGGAAATCCTATGGGGCAGTTCTACTCTATCCTATAGGGTCATTATGAGTCGGAATGGACTAGACAGCAAGGGGTTTGTTTTGGGATTTTTAATCTACACTTGACCACAAGCAAATGAGCAGTGAGACAGGAGTTTCTGGGTCTCTGTGGAAGACAGAAAACTTGTAGGGGGGAAAAAAGCAGGAAAAATCAGAACAATCTAGTTCTGCATGATGGGGCAGTATCTGGTAATCCTTCTAACCTTCAACCTTCTTTTAAACAGTGCTTTAAATAACTGACCTTTTTTTCCCCTTTAATAGCTTGTTACAGTAGCTTAGAATGAATGCTACAATTTGAACTAAAGAATACTCATGAAATGGAGATTTTTTTAAAAAGAAAAAAAAAAAAAAACAACCACGCAAATCTAACCTTGTATTTTGAGTCTGTTTGTAGCCTGATGTTCATCCCGTGTTTTCTCCACTTTATAGCACTGCTGTTTGTAGCTTTCTGCGTGGCTAATGGTATCAGTGAGTCCTGGTTAAGAGCTCAACTGCTAACCAAAAGGTCAGCACTTGGAATCTACCAGCTGTTTCCTTGGAAACCCTATGGGGCAGTTCTACTCTGTCCTATAGGGTCACTGTGAGTCAGAATCGACTTGATGGCAATGGGTTTTTGGTGAATGATATCAATAACAAATATCTGTATAGTATCTTAGACTTGTTCTAAGAGCAGTCTTTTTACAACTTCCCAGTGGGGTAGGCAAAGTAGGTCCAATTACCTCCAAGTTGCAAGTGTACAGATCAATTAAATCTACGGCTTAGGGTCACATAGCAAGGAATAGACTTAAGAAGGGCCTAGGCCTCCAGATACCTAATCCAGGCAATTTTCATTACAACACTCTTTGCGCAAACGGCAATGTAGAGTCTAAATCAGTTTTGATGAACATTTTAGGAAATACTCAAGCTCTTGGATGACTAGACACCAATTAGTAGCAGCTAAGAGAAGGGCTGCTTGGGAAGGATCATTAAGCCATCAGTGCCACACTGGGTTGGGAATGTCCGCCATGGGTGAAGAGAGGAGAATGTTAATATACATGCTAGGCATTGCCCAATCCTGCAAACCCCCAGTTTCTTATTCTCCTTTTTGACCACTGTCTTCACTTGCACCTGACCTTGGCAACCCAATCTCATGGTCACTGGTCACTTCCTGGTCTGTATTTCTCAGGACTGAACCATGTCTTCATTCCTGCGTTTTCCATTCTCTGTCTACAATCTCCTCTGCCTTTCACCTTCTCAGTTCTTGCTCCACAAACCCATGTTCTTTAACTTCAGGAATACCTCCAATTCCTTGACCACTTCCTTTTTTACCAGTCTGCCTGATTTCATGATCCATTACTTCACTTAGTCTTCTAAAATGCTAAATTCTTTTGTTGCTTTGTCTTTTTACTAAACTCTACTTTAAAATTTCGTATGTGAATCAATCCAACCAGCCTACTTTTAAGCCTGAGCCCTGCTAGAGTAAAAGTCTCCAAAGACACATCTTAGCGCCACTAGAAACTTTTGATGTTCAATGTCAACTGGTCCATTAGTGTTGCTTCTCAAGCCCTTTACTCCAGCATCACCTCCAGGTTTGCAGAAGGAAGATGGAAATTGGCAAGCTGAATCTGTTTTGTCAAGGAGCCTTCCCAAAAGCAACTTTGCTTATATCTTAAAGGCCAAAACTTCAACCACTCCTAATTTCAAAGGAGACTGAGAAATTTTTTTGTTATTATTATTTTTAATTTGGGTTTTTTGTTTCTGCTAACAACGTTAGGATTCTTTAATAAAAAAGGAGAATGGACATTGAGTAGAAAGCCAGCCATCTCTGCTACAAGAGTCTACAGGACCAGTTGCCACTTCTTAACCACTGTCATCCGGTTCCTTCCACTTTATGGAAAACTTCTGTCTGTAGTTAACATTGACATCCTACTTCCTAGACACAATAGACAATTTTTAGTCCTTTACTCATGGACTTCTCTGTTTTCTCTTTCAGTGTTCTCGATCATGCTGTCTATTTTATTTACCACACGTGACACATTTCCCTGTACTGAACTGAATCTAAAAGTCCTTATCAATCCCCTTGCTTTCCAAAGGAGACAGATTTATTCTATGGCTAGTTAGGAAGGGATGGAGAATAAAGAAAAAATGCTGGAGCAGATAATTCCTGTTTAGCACTTGTTTATTTATTTCATATGTGTCTGCATACCCTCACCCCTACCCTGGGACATTGATATGCTTTTGCTTCTACTAGCTTTGTTTCCAAGGGTTGTTCTCATCCTACTGAAGCCCACTTTGCCTGCATGAACAAAGACCATTTCTAGAAGAATATGCCTCCCTTCATAGGTGTGAAAGTATAAAAGCCCCAACTCCCTTGCTTCATTCAGGTAGGGACAACTTTCAGGTGTGACTTACAACCCAGAGTTCCACTGTAGGATTAGGCTAAAGCCATCCTGAAGGACTTTTCCCAAGATCATACCTTTTATCAGCTTCTTCCTGTTTCTGTTCTGCTTCCACACTTACTTAATGGTCTACACTAGGAACTGTTCCCTAATAAATCACTTGCACACTTCTGGGGACTCAATTTAAGACAACTGTATAGTAAATATTTGTTAAACTGAATAAAATGAACTAAACTGAACAAGTTTTTCAAGATGTGTTGCTGTATTAAGACAGCTTTTGAGGTTTTTGCATTATCTTTCTAAAACTTACAATGTTGGTTTTCTGGAAAGTAGAACTTTGCTATAGTTCATAAAGTTAAAGAAATCCAATTACAATCATTTTCTTAAATGCAGAGTTTTTTTCTAATATTTGTCCATAAATCTTGGGTTTAATCATGTAACTAATTTTGCTTCAATATTACCCAAACAGTTTGGAGTTGTTCTCTGTAATAGCATTCTTAATTTTATCATTTCACAAGAACTATTCATTAAAGTTGGAGAAATTTTATAAATATTTTCTGAGAAATGTCTTGGGAGATATGAGGAGATACAGACATATATTTATATGAACCCACTCATTGCTTTCTGGAGAAGGAAAAGCAAACGGTGCTGAATTCTCTAACATCGCTTCTCCCTCCTATATCACTGTGCCAGTTATCAGTGTATTATGTCCCAGTTCCAAATTCACCTTGTTTGCCCGCTCTGTGATAAAGAAGCTGGGCTTTATAAATTATTCTCCTTCAACAGACAGCATGATGTCAAGCCTTGTCAGTAGAGGGCACTGCTGGGACACTGGAGAAGGAAGAGGTTTTCTATTCCTGGTTCTGATGTGCTCCTCTCATTGTTCTAATTGTGTTCCTGAAAAGTAGGTGGCTTTCTGTGGCAGTGACCCCATGCCCAGCAGCAGTGCCACCTCATGGTAGAGTTCAACAGCACTCCTAGGAGCAGTTAATGAATTCCCCAGGCACCCAGATCATTTCCTGGTGATTCTGTAATGACAGTTTCTTCCTAGTGAGTCAAAGGTATCCCACCATGTCCACAAGCAGTTTCCTGGAAGCTTTCTGGCAATTTCAGGTGGTGCCCCAACTAGCCTTCAGTGAATCAACTGCATACCTCCTCCCTACATCCCCAAGGCAGCTTCCTGGTGAATTTCATCAGGAAGTTCTCTGCCTGCTAGCATCATCCCACTGACTTTGAATCAGATGGCCAGCAACAACACAACAAATTTTTCTGCCATCCCTTGGGCTTCAACCACACTCTTGCCAAAAACGTTTGAAACTTGGAAAGACTTCTCTCCCTCCAGGCTCATTCTTTCCTTGGGTACTCTCCTAGGGTTGGGTAACCTCCTTAAAAGTTCCTTCTTTCTTCCTCTATTACTCCATTTTCCTGTTAATAATTTCTTATATTAGACTTTCCCTGTTCTATTTCCTGATAGGACCCTGATATGGATCGAATCATGTCCCCTAAAAAAGTGTGTCAACTTGGCTAGGCCATGATTCCAAGTATTGTGCGATTGTCCACCATTTCGTCATCTGATGTGATTTTCCCAGGTATTGTAAATCCTATCTCTATGATGTTAATGAGGCAAGATTAGAGGCAGTTATGCTAATGAGGCAGGACTCAATCTCGTATCTTGAGTCAATCTCGTTTGAGATATAAAACACAGAAGTGCGCAGAGAGACAGGGGGACCTCATACCACCAAGAAAGCAGAGCCAGGAGCAGAGCACGTCCCGTCCTTTGAACCTGGGGTTCCTGCACTGAGAAGCTCCTTGACTGGGGAAGATGGATGACAAGGACTTTCCCCTAGAGCTGACAGAGAGAGAAAGCCTTCCCCTGGAGCTGGCACCCTGCATTTGGACTTCCAGCCTCCTAAACTATGAGTCAGAATCGACTTGACGGCAACGGGCTTTTTGTTTTTTTTTTCAACTGTGAGAGAATAAATTTCTCTTTGTTAAAGCCATCCACTTGTGATATTTCTGTTACAGCGGCCCTAGATAACTAAGACAGACCCTAACTAATACTGTGACTAAGCAATGCAAAATACCTAAATCTTTAAAATGGCCAATTCACCAAATGTGCAAGTTCCTTGAAGGAAGGTGTTTTTTTTTTGTTTGCTTTAAGATATTTAAATTGACCATGAACTTTTAATTTTTTTTTCTAAAGTCCTGTTGTTTTTGTACTCTTAAAATGGTTTTCAATTTAAGGCAAAAGAACTCATCAGCTGAAAGGTTACCATATAAAAAGTCGGAGCTTTGACTACCTGTCTAGCGCTGGGCACCTTACAAACGAAGGTTCCATTTAGTTTTCCAACAGCTCTGCAAGGTCAGCGTCACCATTCCTATTGTAGGGATAAGGGAACTGAGGCTCAGAAACGTTCAACAATTTGCTTGGTGTCACACTGCCGGTATCTGTCCTACTTGAGATTCCAACCCATATGTCTTGATCCAAAGCCTCTTCCCCATCTTCCATGGTATCTCAGGTAGGCATAAAGCAAGACTTTTCAGATCTTTATTAATTAGTTCCTTTATTCACTCCCAAACTTTAGGTGGGCATCTGTTATGCTCAGGTACGATGCTTTATGCTAGGTTAAAAAAAAAGAAAAAGACCCAGACTTCATGCCCACAAGGAGTTTTCATTTTAAAAGCACCTTTGTTCATCTCTTGGCCTCAACTATCCATTGTACTTTGGCCCTTTTAAATGAGCCCTGAACTCCCAAGCAAACTGAGAAGAAAGCAGCACTTTCCTGCCCAACACATGCTTTGCAACCCTCTATATGGAATTTGCCTCTTTTTTCTGCTCCTTTTCAAGTTTCTGTGCTCAGAACTTAGTCTCAGCCTATTCCCTTCAATACTGATCCAACTGGGGGCTGCCTGTCCCTGCTGTGATCCTCAGCCCTTCCTCCTCCCCATCTTAGCACGTAAGACCAAACTCTGGATCTGCTTCTGGTGTTCCATGTTCCGTGAGCCCTCACCATTGCCACTCCTGAGCCTGCCCTCTGGTCAAGCAAGGGACATGGGACCCAGGCATAAGTTTCTCTAAGTGGGGCATGTTTGTTTCACCAGGACTCTGATTTGGGGACAGCCCCGATCCACATAAGAGCATCAGCTGACCAGAGTTGCAGAGACAACTCTACTAGCCATTGCCTATTTCCTCAAACAGGTTATGTTGTCACATACTGATGCTTGCTCTCTTCCCAGAATCCTCTTCTCCTCTACCTGTCTTATGCTTCTCCTCTTCCCCAAAGGCCCACACTTCCCCCCAACTACCTGAATAACTTCTACTCCCTTCAGTGTTCAGCGTAGCATCATTGCTTCTTGACACCACCTCCCCTCCAAGCTCAAGGAGACAGCCTCCACTGTGCTCCCCTGCAGCACTGGACTGTAACAGCTGACGCTTTGCATCTCTCCACAGGAACTGGGAGCATCTGAAGGCAGGGACTGTGTCATCTTAGTCTGTGTACTCCAGGACCAAGCACTGTCCTGCATACTAAAAAATAAAACCAAACCCACTGCCATTGGGTCGATTCCGACTCATAGCGACTCTATAGGACAGAGTAGAACTGCCCCATAGAGTTTCCAAGGAGCAGCTTAATCAATATTTGGGGAAGGAGAATGGGAGGGGAGAAGAAAGGAAAAAAAGGAAGGGGGGAAGGAAGGAAAGAAGGAAGGGAGGGGGGAGGGAGGGAAGAAGGGTGGGAGAGAGAAGGGAAATGGATGAAGAGAAGGAAGGAGAAAAAAGGAAAAAGAAAAGGAGACAGAAAGAAAATGAACTCTTAGGCTCTCTTTTGGCCATTTGTATGGTGTTCTATCATCTGAATTAAAATAAATTTATCGTCTGATATTTAGGATATTTTCTGTTTCAGGTGGCTTCCGGCTGAGTCTCTGTTCCAGCCAGTGACTCCGCTGAGAGACAAAAGGAATAAGATCACCACCATAACCACCACCACGACAGTTAACAACCAGCAAAAACTAACATTTGTTGAGTTCCTGTTGCGTACCCGGCCCCATGCTAAGCATCCTCTGTGCATTATCTCATTATTACCACAGTTCCCTATGAATGGGTCCTACCCCATTTCCATATAAAGAAAATGAATCTTAGAGATGTGAAGGGAGTTGCCAGGGTCACACAGCTCCTAAGGAACAACACTGGGACTCTAAATCAGGTCGTTAGCCAGCCAAGCCAAACTCACAACTACGGCATTAGGCCGCCTTGCCAAGGAAGTCATGTACCGTTTCATGCCCAAAAGGACACACAAGATAACAGAATGAACCCTAAAGAGAGAGACATACCAACTCTCATCAATAAAAAGTATTTAAAAATCCACAAAACTATTACAAATGAGTCAAAAGCAATGACGCTCCCTCAAAAAAGCAAAGCAAGAGTCGCCCCTAGGATGAAATCGGCCTGCTTCTTTGGTGGGGGTGGGGGTGGGGGGAAAGGAGAAAGGAGGAAGCAGCAAATGGTGAAATTTGCACAACTTCCCACTAAATTGAAATAACAAATAAAAAGACCATAACACTCATGGGGGGGGGGGGGGGCGGCATGTGGACCAGAGCCAAGTCAGCCCAGTTGTCTGAGTCAAAGCCTTAGACATGAGAAAGCCCGGTCAAGATCAGCACAGCTGCCTAGGTGGCTTGCAGACAATCACGGCTGCATGAAGGAGCCAGTGGAAACCAGAACCACCCAGCTGAGCTCACTAAGTTGCTGACCATGGAATAATGAGATAGATGATTGCTGTCTTCAGCCCTGCATTTGGGTGCACAATACCTAACTGATATACCATCTCAGAACCAATTCTGTTCTTGGTGGGAAAGTCTGATGACCATCCTTCCCCCAACACTGAGAGCTGGGAGAGGTCAGGCTACATGCCAACTGAGTGACCAGGGGCCCAAGCTTTGAGGCTTTGGAGCTAAACTTGAGCCTCTACAACAGCGAGCTCACAACTAAAACTAAAATGAGGTTAATGTTAGATGAAAAACTGTAGGCATAAACGTGGTATGGAAACTCCAGATACCAAGGAATAATCCAGAAGACATTTGGAGGACTGTAGGTGGGAAATGTGCAAACGGTGAAAGACAAGAAAAAGTAGGCTCTTAGTAGCTGTCTCCTCTGCTGATTGAACGCTCCATGAGCGTAGACACTGTGCTTAGCTTGCTTACTGGTTCATCTCCAGCGTTCCCCAGAGCAGCGCCTGCTCAGTGCGGCTTCTTGTCAATAAAAGCAAGCTGAGGTGAGGAGGGAGGAAGAGCGTTTACTGCAAGCGCGCAAGCAAGGAGCAAGGAGGTGTGTACCTCAAATCAAGCTCCCCGAACAAAAGGAGGCAGAACCTTTTATACCGTCTCTCACGAGGACGCACATACAAACATCATGAACTACGTAGGTTATCACGGCGCGCAGGCGCAGTAAGACAAATCACAGTTTTTTTCTTTGGCGTGTAGGCTAGTAAACTGGATTTGACCGACTTGAGCCACACTCAGCGCTTTGAGGACAAGGGACCGGAGGGGCCAGCTGCTAGGTCTGAGCAGCTGCTAATTGAGCCACACCCAGTGCTGTCACTTAAGGCTTTGTTTGATAATGGCTAAGCAGCTCCCGGCTGCGCTATCACCAGGATCTGGCACAGTGATTGGCACATGGGAGGAACTGCATGGCCTGACAACCCCTAAATAGTTGTGACTTGTTTGCTGCACCTACCGCTGAGTGGACAACCAAGTATAGGGCCTTCTAACTTTCTTCCTAGAGGGAATGTCTCCAACGGTCATAGGAACCACTGCTTTTTAAACATTTAACAAATACTTATACAGTACTTCCTAGGGGTTGGTACTGAGTCCCTGGGTGGCTCATATGGTTAGGCACTGGGCTATTAACAGAAAGGCTGTCAGTTCAAATCCACTCAGAGGTACCTCGTGTGAAAGGCCCGATGCTCTAGGTGCATGAAATATATAAACATAAATTAAATATACACTCACAGAAAATATAGTTCAGATCTACAAAGAGGAGAAAATACCCCTCGTGGTTCCTAACACAGCAAAAGAAAGACAAGCAGGCACCGTGTGCCTTGTGATGTGATGCAATAGGAAGTACACAGGGTCCCGTCTATGAAAATAGCACCTATAGCAATTCAATTGCCGAGTGAACTCTCACCTCTGGTGATACAATCTGCGATGGTCAATAGAAACTGCTCATTGGCGCCCCTCCTTAAGTGGAGCCCAGGGCACGTGCCCTACCTGCCAGGCCTTAGTTACACCTCTGGAAGTACACAATATGGAATACTCTTGACCCAAATCATACTGGAATCAGATCAGACCTCTAAGTCCAACCACTAGTTTGGAGGAAATATGGGGAAGGGAAGGAGCACGTTAAACAACATCCATGGGGGTTCCAAAAATTCAGAATGTGGAAAATTTTACAGGACAAACGACCTGATTTCTTTAACAAAATCTACGCAAAGGAAATTTTTAAAAAAGGGGAAGCTTTCTCAGGGAACATCTAGCTCAACTGGCATAACACAGTTGATAAAGAAAATGTTCTACATTCTACCTTGGTGAGTAGTGTCTGGGGTTTTAAAAGCCTGTGAGCAGCCATCTAAGATACTTTACTGGTCTCACCCCTCTGGGAGCACGGGAGAATGAAGAAAACAAGATACAAGGAAAAGATTAGTCCAAAGGACTAATGGGCCACAGCTACCATGGCCTCCACCAGACTGAGTCCAGTACAGCTAGATGGTGCCCGGTTACCACCACTGACTGCTCTGACTGGGATCACAACAGAGGGTCCCGGACAGAAGAAAAATGTAAAACAAAATCGGGCACAACAATCCAGGGACAAGGACTAGAAGGCAGGAGGGGACAGGAAAGCTGCTAATAGGGAACCCAAGTTTTAGAAGGGACAATGTTGACATGTCGTGGGGTTGTTAAAACAATATGTGTACTAACTGTGTAATGAGAAACTATTTGTTCTGTAAACGTTCATCTAAAGTACAATTAAAAAAGTGTGCAGGGGGCACTTAGAAGACTCTTAGGAGATGCATCAACCAAATGCAATGTAAGGACCTTGCTAGTATCCTGATTTGAACAAATTGTAAAAATAATAATAAAAAATAATAATTATGAGGCAATCAAAATTTCTAACAGACATTTGATGATATTTAAAAAATTATAATTTTAATTGTCTTAAGAGTATCTTTGTTATGTTTTGTAAAAGAGATACATACTAAAATATTTATAATAAAATGATCTGACATAATTCAAAACAATCCGGTGGTGGTTAGGGGAGTAGCTGAGAGATAGGGCTAGCAGGCTGACTGGAATTGGTAAGTGATGAAGCTGAATGATGGGAATAGGGGGGCTTATTTTACTAGTCTCTCTGATTTCCATATGTTTGAAATTTTCTAAACTCAAAATAACCAAATAAGGAAGGAAGAAGAGAGAGAGAGAGAAAAGAAGAAACAAAGGGAGGGCAGGAAGGAGAGAAGAAAGGAGGGAAGGAGAAAGAAATGTTCAGGGAAGGCAAAAAATAGATTCAGCAAACTAACAGGTGATTCCAATTTCAATACCGGGTAAGCTTCTAGGACATTGTTGTGCGACATCAAGTTGATTCCGACTCATAGCAACCCTATTAGACAAAGTAGAACTGCTCCACACGGTTTCCTAGGCTGTAATCTTTACAGAAGCAGATTGCCAAGTCTTTTCTCCTGAGGAGCAGCTGGTAGGTTTGAACAGCCAACCCTTTGGTTAGTAGCTGAGCACTTAACCATTTTGCCATCAGGGCTTCTAGATTCTAGGACAGATGTTTGAAATGGTGGAAGTTGTTGGTGCTAGTTACTGTAGAGTCTGTTCAGACTCATGTTGACCCCGTATGTGTCAGAGTAGAACTGCTCCATAGGGTTTTCAAAGCTGTGACCTTTCGGAATCAGATAACCAGACCTGTCTTCCAAGGTGACTCTGGGTGGGTTTGAATTACCAACATTTCAGCTAGTAGCTGAGTGCTTAACCGTTTGTACTACCCAGAGACTCCCACGGTGGAGGTTAAGGCCTTAAATTTTAAGAAAACCAAGATCACTGGGCTCTGCTAAGGGCAGGTTGATCCAAACTCTTCCTTTTGATTAGGGCTTCTTGACAGGCCTGTCAGACAGTTCCTGTAGATATAAGCCTTCTGGATTCAGCAGAACATTTGTCAAAGTCTCCCGTGATCTTTATAAAGAAGGTGGAAATTGTGGCTTAGACGATAGCACGCCAAGGTGGATTTATGACTAGTAGAACGTCCACCCACAAGAGGGATAGGATTAGGAGCTCACACTAGGCTGGAGGCAGCTCTGTAGTGGAAGGCTGAAGGACTCCTGTTCAACACGTTGTTGCTGTATATTATCAATGACAGATGAAGATACAGAAGACATGTTGGCCAAATTGATAGGTATGAAAATGGCGTAGGGGGATGTCTGACCTCGTCTAACTTCACAAGGGGGAAGGAGAATCAAGATCAACAGCCCAAGGCTGATTCCTATGAGGATGAGGTCAGACACGCCTCCTCTCTCCACTATCTTTACCAATTCTGACACCAACCATCCCTCCCAAGGCACTCTCTACTTCTGTGCTGGGTTCGATAATTCATTGCAATGGCCACACAGAACTCACAGACAATACTCATGATTGTGGGGTTTATTAGGGAAGTAACAGTTACAATTCAGGCCCAGGAACACTCAGGATACGGTTCTTCCATCAGGACAGCCTCTTCCTAGCTGTGCTCACAGAAACGCCTCTTCTTGTCCCTTGGTCTCTGCCCAAAGGCACTCAGCTTTCTGGTTCCATGAGCCAGGAAACCCACCACGCTGTCTTCTGCTGCCGGGTCTCTGCTGCCACCGCTTCTCGCCATCTTCAGGGTTACAGCTTACATACACTCTCTCTCTCTCTCTGTCTCTCTCTCGGTCTCCTGATTCCAGGAGCTTCTCAGCACAGGAATCTCAGGTCCAAATGACACGCTGTCTGCTCCTGGCTGTTCTTCCTTGGTGGTGGTAGGATCTTCTCTTTCCCGCCTCTGGGGTGGCTCATTTCAAGCCCAATGAGATGGCAAAACTGACCAATCCCCTTGGTGGACTACAATTACCCTATCTGCACAGTCCCACCCAATCTCCTGGGTGGGAGTTACAAGACCATGGTGAGAAAGGCCACACAGAAGCGATCCATCACACCACAACAGAGGATGTAAAGTCCAAAGGAATATCTTTGAACACCTTTGATGACAGAATTATCACCTGAACATATCTCAACATGCTACAACATGCTAACACCCATTGTTAGCTGGCTGAAATTTAATAGTGTTTGTCATCAAATAGGAGTCCCTGGGTGGTGCAAACCATTAATGTCCTTGACCGCTAACCGTAAGTTTGGAGGTTCAAGTTCACCCAGAGGCATCTCAGAAGAAAGTCTTGGTGATCTACTTCCGAAAAATCAACCACTGAAAACTCTACGTAACACAGTTCTACTATGACACGCACAGAGTTGCCGTGAGTTGGAGTCGACTCAACAGCAACTGTTTTTTCATCATTATTAAATAATCAATCAGGAAAGTCAAGATGAGGAAAAGGGAAAAGGATGTGGCTAAAACAAAAGCAAGGAGCCCTGGTGGCACAACTGAAAGGTTGACGGTTCGAATCCACCAGCTGCTCAATAGGAGAAAAGACCTGGCAATCTGCTCCCATAAAGATTATAGCCCAGGAAACCCTTTGGGGCAGTTCTCTGTCATAGAGCATTCCTATGAGTCAGAACTGACTCAACAACACACACACACACACACACACACACACACACACACACACACACACACACCCAAAACAAAAGCATGTGAGGAAAATACTTGCCCGCAGACCAGGTGCATTTTGGGGCATTTGTTAAATATAGATGGTTGGGGTCCTTCCGTCTGAATTTTTTCATCTTCTCCTGCTTTGGGAAGCACTGACTTAAAGATGTTCTCTTACTGTAAATTCCATATGAGTCAGTGATGTGGGTGGCTGCCAAAGCTAATCTGGTCTTTAAAAAAAAAAACATACACCCTCTGCCTTCAAGTCGATTCCAACTCATAGTGACCTTATAGGTCAGAGAAGAATTGCCCCAGAGGGTTTCCAAGGAGCAGCTGGCGAATTCCAAATGCCAACCTTTTGGCTAACAGCTGAGCTCTTAACCACTGCACCACCAGGGCTCCAATTTGGTGTTGTTGTTTTTTTTTTTAATTGTTGTAATTAAATGAAGTTTACATTTCAAGTTAGTCTCCCATACAGAATTTTTTTTTTTAACATACATTGTTATGAGACCACAACCACTCACCCCATTCTGCGACAGCACACTCCTCCCCTCCGCCCCTGATTCCCCATGAACATTCAACCAGCTTCTAACTCTCTCTGCCTTTCCCTCTCAACTCTGGACAGAAGCTGCCCCTTTGGTCTCTTGTATCTACTTGTTTAAGAGGCACACTCTTCACAAGTATCACTTTATGTCCCACAGTCCAGTCCAATCCCTGTCTGAAGAGTTGGCCTTGGAAATTGTTTTAGTTCTGGGGTGATGGAGAGACCAGGGGCCATGCTTTCCGGGGCACCTCCAGTCTTAGAACATTAAGTCTGGTCTTCTTACTAGAATTTGAGTTCTGCATCCCATTGTTCTACTGCTCCATCAGGGACCCTCTGTTGTGTTCCCTGTCAGGGCAGTCATTGGTGGTAGCCAGGCACCATCTAGTTCTTCTGGTCTCAGGCTGATGAAGTCTCTGGTTTATGTGGCCCATTCTGTCTCTTGGGCCAACACTTCCCTTGTGTCTTCGGTGTTCTTCGTTCTCCTTTACTCCAAGTGGTTGGGACGAACTGATGCATCTTAGACGGCCGCTTGCAAGCTTTGAAGACCCCAGATGCCACTCACCAAAGGAGGATGCAGAACATTTTCTTAATAAGGTTTGTTATGCCAATTGACATAGATGTCCCCTGAAAGCGTGGTCCCCAGACCCTGCATCCCTGCTACTCTGTCTCTCAAAGTATTTGATTGTATTGAGGAAACTTCTTAGCTTCAGTTTAGTCCAGTTGTGCTGGCTTCCCCTGTAGTATGTGCTGTCTTTCCCTTCACCTAAGATGATTCTTATCTACTACCTAGTTAGTGAATAACCCTCACCCTCCCTCCCCACCCCCGTAACCATCAAAGAATGTTTTCTTCTGTGTTTAAACCTTTTCTTGAGTTCTTATGATAGTGGTCTTATACAGTATTTGTCCTTCTGTGACTGACTAAATTCCCTCAACATAATAAGTTCTAGCTTCCACCAAGTTATACGATGTTTCACAGCTTCATCATTGTTCTTTATTGTTGCATAATAGTCCACTGTGTACATATACCATAGTTTGTTTATCCATTCGTCCATCGATGGGCACTTAGGTTGCTTCCATCTTTTGACTATTGTGAACAGTGCTGCAATGAACATGGGTGTGCATATATCTATTCATGTGACGGCTCTTGTTGCTCTAGGGTATATTCCAAGGAGCAGGATAGCTGGATCATATGGTACTTCTATTTCTAGCTTTTTAAGGAAGTGCCAAATCAATTTCCAAAGTGGTTGTACCATTTTACATTCCCACCAACAGTGTATAAGTGTTCCAGTCTCTCCATAACCTCTCCAGCATTTGTTATTCTGTGTTTTATGGATTAATGCTAGCCTTGTTGGGGTGAGATGATATCTCATTGTAGTTTTGATCTGCATTTCTCTAATGGCTAATGATCGTGAGCACTTCTTCATGTGTCTGTTAGCTGCCTGAATATCTTCTTTGGTGAAGTGCCTGTTCATATCCTTTGTCCATTTTTTAATTGGGTTATTTGTCTTTTTGCTGTTGAGGTTTTGGAGTATCTTGTAGATTTTAGAGATTAAACGCTGATCAGATTTGTTGTAGCCAAAATTTTTTTCCCAGTCTGTAGGTTGTCTTTTTACTCTTTCGGTGAAGTCTTTTGATGAGCATAAGTGTTTGATTTTTAGGAGCTCCCATTTATCTAGTCTCTCTTCTGGTGCTTGTGCATTGTTACTTATGGTTTGTATTGTGTTTATGCCTGTATTAGGGCTCCTAGCGTTGTCCCTATTTTTTCTTCCATGATCCTTATCATTTTCGATTTTATATTTAAGTCTTTGATCCATTTTGAGTTAGTTTTTGTACATGGAGTGAGATATGGGTCTTGTTTCAGTTTTTTGCATATAGATATCCAATTATGCCAGCACCATTTGTTAAAGAGACTGTCTTTTCCCCATTAATGGACTTTGGGCCTTTGTCAAATATTAGCTACTCAAAGATGGATGAGCTTATATCTGGATTCTCAACTCTGTTCCATTGGTCTATGTATCTGTTGTTGTACCAGTACCAGGCTGTCTTGACTACCGTGGCAGTATAATAGGTCCTAAAATCAGGTAGTGTAAGGCCTCCCACTTTGTTCTTCTTCTTGAGTAGTGCTTTATTTATCTAGGGCCTCTTCCCTTTCCATATGAAGTTGGTGATTTGTTTCTCCATCTCATTAAAAAATGCTGCTGGAATTTGGATTGGGATTGCATTGTATCTGTAGATTGCTTTGGGTAGAATTGACATTTTCCCTATGTTGAGTCTACCTATCCATGAACAAGGTATATTTTTCCACTTATGCAGGTCTCTTTTAGTTTCTTGCAGTAGTGTCTTGTAGTTTTCTCTGTAAGGATCTTTTACATCTCTGGTTAGAGTTATTCCTAAGTATTTTATCTTTTGGAGGGCAATTGTAAATGGTATTGATTTGGTGATTTCCTCTTCAAGGTTCTCTTTGTTGGTGTAAAGGAATCCAACTGATTTTTGTATGTTTATCTTGTATCCTGAAACTTTGCTGAAATCTTCTATTAGTTCCAGTAATTTTCTTGTGGATTCCTTGGGGTTTTCTGTGTATAAGATCATATCAGCTGCAAACAGAGATACTTTGACTTCTTCCCTACCTATTTGGGTGCCCTTTATTTCTTTTCCTAGCCTAACTGCTCTGGCTAGGACCTTCAGCACAATGTTGAGTAATAGTGGTGATAAAGGGCATCCTTGTCTGGTTCCTGTTCTCAAGGGAAATGCTTTCAAAGTCTCTCCATTCAGGATGATGCTGGCTATTGGTTTTGTATAAATGCCCTTAATTATACTGAGGAATTTCCCTTCTATTCCTACTTTTTTGACAGTTTTTATCATGAATGGGTGTTGGACTTTGTCAAATGCCTTTTCTGCATCGATTGAGAAGATCATGTGGTTCTTGTCTTTTATTTATGTGATGGATTACGTTGATTGTTTTTCTAATGTTGAACCATCCCTGCATACCTGGTATAAATCCTACTTGGTCATGGTGAATTATTTTTTTGATATGTTGCTGAATTCTATTGGCTAAAATTTTGTTGAGGATTTTTGCGTCAGTGTTCATGAGGGATATTGGTCTGTAATTTTCTATTTTTTCTATTTCTATTTTTGTGGTTTCCAATTTGGTCTTAAGGTACATGAAAACAATTACCGTTCCAGAAGAAAAGACAGAATGAAAACAATAACTGCATCTACCATCTACTACACATTTCCGATGGTGAGGCATTAGGCCAGGTATTTTACACACATCATCTCATTTAATAGCCATTCCATCCTTTCCATGTGGGTGTTAATAACCTCATTTCCTAGATGGAAAACTAGATGGGGTCCAGAGTGGTAAGATGACTTGGCTGAAGCCACACAGCATGTGTGGGCTGGGAATGAAACCCCATTGTGTTAGTGTAGCTCTGGAATGTAATGCTTTCTCTCACACTGCCTGGGCTGGTCCTACAGCATCCAAAGTGTAGTGTTTAGTCCTGGTTGTCATGCTTTAAGAGAGCATCAGCAAAACGTTACCTGTGTCCACAAGACAGTGTCACTGCTCAGCAGTGAGAGCACAAACACACCACTTAGTGGAACAGGCAAGTTAACCTGTCACCACAGGTGCTTAGTAAATGTTTGTAGAAGAAACGACTTTGGCTTGAAAAAAATAGTTTCATGATTACTCGTTCTTCCAGTTATCTAACGCTGAATAACAAACCACCCCCAAACACTAGCTAAAAACAATATATTTATTTTCATTATTATCTTCCAGTTCTGGGAGTTGACTGGATAATTCTCACTTGAGTCTCTCACATGGCTGCAGTCAGGAGGTAGCAGGGCTGGAATCATCTCAGATCCTACACTCACAGGTCTGGTACCTGGACTAGGAAGACAGAAACAGCTGGGGCTCCTCAGGCATCTCCTCCTATCTCTGGGTGGTCTCTCCATGTAGTCTCCCCAACATGGCAGCTTCTAAGTAGTCGAACTTCTTATATGGTGGCTTGGGGCTTCAAGAGAACATGCCCCAAGTGAGAGAGAGAGCCCAGCCCTAGTTGTATCACCTTTTCTAACCCAGTCTAGCAAGTCACATAGCACGACTTCTGCATGTTCTTTTCATCAAGTCAATCATAAAGACCTACCCAAGGAGAGTAGACATAGATTCCACCTCTTGATGAAGAAGGGGCAAGATGCTGGAAGAGCTTAAACCAAAAAAAAAAAAAAAGAAAGAAAGAAAAAAAACCCATTGCTGTCAAGTAGATTCTGACTCATAGAGACCTTATAGGACAGAGTAGAACTGACCCATAGGGTTTCCAAGGAGCATCTGGTGGATTCAAACTCCCGATCTTTCGGTTAGCAGCCAAACCCTTAACCACTACGCCACCAGGATTTCCGGAAGAGCTTACAACACCAGAAATACTGTTGCAGCCATGTTTGGAAAATATAATCTGCCACATTTGCCTAGGAATATTATGAGGGGGTTAGAATTGTTCTGTGTGGACAGAAAGGGCGGAGCCAGGCCAGGTTATGGAAAGAAGTAAACTGGGTATAGATTTTGGCTCAATAAAGGAAGATATTTTAAAGGTATTGGATTCTCTTCAGGTGGAATATATTTTCTGCCACTGAGGTATTGAACATGGGCTGCCAGAACTTTTCTAGGGGCTGACAGAGTGTTTCCAGGGCTGATCTGCTAGGAGTACCAACTTAGGAGACAGTGGCTGAAGCAGAAAGTCTTCATGAGAATCAGCATGCCAGAGGACTGGGCAAAGCTAAAAGCTATATATATATATATATATATATATATATATATATATATATATATATATATATATATATCTTCATTATTATTAAGTTTTTAAAGAGGATGAGTTCTAAGACCCAGGCTGCCAGGAGCAGGGCTAGAGGCTTATTGAATCTAGCAGAGGCTGGAAATGGACATTTAAGTTGGAGTTTGAAAACAAGAGTTTTAAGCCAGAAAAGAGCAAGTAAGTGAAGTAGGTTGGAATTTCCTGATTTGGAGGAGTGGCAGAGGCACCCTGAGCAGTGGAAGCATACCATCAAGTGATTAGCACGTGTCTTAGATGCCAGCTGGGGTGTTGGGTATGTTGGATGGGGCAAGAAGGTAGGAAGAGGTCAGCTTCACCTGGAATGCAAAGCAAGAAGACGAGAAGAGGTAAACATGACATGGAGGACTTGGGTTCGGATGAACAGTGAGGAGCTTTCTCAAAATGGAGACTCTGTTCAAATCTCCTGGGACAGAAGGTCATGTGGTAAAATCATCACCAATCCAAGGCATTTACAAATCAAAAGTGCTATCAGTGCTCCTCTGGGTGTCATGAGTCTTGACAAAGCAGGTGTTTCCTGTTCTCTGATAACGTCTAATTGACAACAGTTTCTGAATGCTATCTTCAGAGTGTAAGGAAGTGTCTTAGTTATCTAATACCACAAGTGGATAGCTTTAACAAACAGAAGTTTATTCTCTCACAGTTTAGGAGGCTAGAAGTCCAGATTCAGGGTGCCAGCTCTCAGGGAAGGCTTTCTCTCTCTGTTGACTCTGGAGGAAGGTTCTTATCATCAATCTTCCCCTGGTCTAGGAGCTTCTCAGCACAGGGATCCCTGGTCCAAAGGGCATGCTGTGCTCCTGGTGCTTCTTTCTTGGTGGTAGTAGGTCCCCCTCCTCTCTGCTTGATTCTCTCTTTTATAGCTCAGGAGACTGACTCAAGATACAACTTAATCCTGTAGACTGAGTCCTGCCTCATTAACATAACTGCCTCTAATCCTGCTTCATTAACATTATGGAGGTTAGGATTTATAACACGTAGGATAATCATATCAGATCACAAAATGGTGGACAACTACACAATACTGGGAACCAAGGCCTAGGCAAGTTGATACACATTTTTGGAGGACGCAATTCAATCCATGACAGGAAGCCCGTACCGGGATTCACAGTTGTCATGGCCTTGTGCATCAGCTCGCTCCGTGGATCTGAGAAGGTTCCTCTCATAGTTGTCATCCACATCTGCTGAACACACCAGCACAGTGTGTCTCCTGCTGGCCTGGGAAAGGTCTTTGTTCAAACTGGGGTTGTTACACAGAAGAGAAATTACAATTGTATGAACATTCAGCTGTCTATCTCTTTCTACCTACCTGTGTATCTATCTATCTATGCAGGTTTCTGAGAAAATTAGACACCTTTAGCCAAAGTAACACAGAAACAAGAAGTTGAGATACACTTTGTGATGAGAAAATGCAGATCTTCATCAATATAGAGAGCTTCATCCAGGACAAGTGTACTGGCTGGCTTTTAAGAACAGGCCAATGAACAAAGTGAGCAACTGACCTCATGCAGGGGTTAAAAAAAAAAAAAAATGGGTAGAACAAGTGGAACTGTGGTTATCTTTCCGTCACCCATAATGACACACTTTGGCCGATCAGTTAGCAGCTCCATATTGTACTTGAAGAAGAGTGTCACGCTAAGAGCTGCGGCTGCTAACCAAAAGGTCAGCAGTTCGAATCCACCAGCCACTCCTTGGAAACCCTATGGGGCAGTTCTACTCTGTCCTACAGGTTTGCTATGAGTCAGAATCGACTGGAAGGCAATGGGTTGGTATTTTTGGGGGGTGGGGGATGGGGATATCTACCATAAGCAGTTAGGCTCCTTATGCTATTCAGAGTGCCCCATTTTGCTGGAGCTTTCAGCCATAGAATACATAAATCAAGGTGCAGAACCATGAATTTAAATCCATATTTAGATACAGTTCAGTAGGTGGGAGTATGATTCATGGCTTCAGCTTAAAAGCTTTTCTGGAGCAACACACCCAGCAGCTAGACTGTAGAATGGGTTATTCTTTAACCCTTGATGTCCATTTTCCCAGAAAGAGGATGATACTCCTGTGGGGGTAGTCAGGGGAGCTGAACTCAGTCCCAGGGTGAAACAGTGTCCCAAAGGTTAGAAGAGAAGATGCAGGTTAAAACCAAAACTCCCATCCCTGCCTTGAGTTGTAGAATTTTGTGGTTGGAAGTGGCTTTAAAAATCATCTAAACCAATCTTTCATTTTATGCATGGGAAAACTGATACCCTAAAGAAAAAATTAAATATCTTCTGGCCATTTTTTTTTTTTAAATGATAGAGTGTTTCTCCAATGTATACAGTAAAAGAGAACAGACAAAATGGAATTTGGACTTGCAGAATTTTATTTTCCAAACCCTGCCATATAGGATGAATTCCGTGTCACCCGGCCACTGCTGCAGCGTGACTGGTAGGAGGAAGGAAACACTGTGGGTTGGGAATCGGGTCCCAGCTCCATCCTAATTGTGGGACCTTTTCTCAGGTCCCTTTCTGCTTTTTCTTCTTATCTCAGAAACCAGCAAAGTGCAGAGTTCATGGGTTATGCTAGAGAAATGTTTGATGAATGAATAAATACACTTAAGCGCTAAAACTCCATGTTCTCAACATAGCAATAAGAAAACATAAGAAGCTCTTTTGAATAGGGAAGTTGCTTCATCTATCACTATATGGATATACCCAGCTTCCTGGATTTGCGGTAAGATAAATGCATGGTACTTTTGCTAAAAATACTTTCACAAAAGCAATTAATTTAAGAGCACCCTGACGCCCCAGAGATGCTCATTCCTGTCGTTTTTACCTACCAGAGAGTCAGGACCTCTGGGAACAGCTTTAGAAACTGATCTCCCGTTTAGATCTTTGCTTCTCAAAAGCGCGGTCCATGAGTCAGCAGTGTTATGGATTGAATTGTGTCTCCCCAAAATATGTATTGGAATCCTAAACTCTGTACCTGTGGATGTAATCCTATTTGGAAATAGGGGTTTCTCTGTAATATTAATGAGGCCATATGAATATAGGGTGTGTCCTAAACCTAACCACTTCTGAGTTATAAAGAGAAGATTAGACACAGAGGCGAGCACATACTGGGGAAGACAACGTAATGTGAGGACTGTCTACAAGCCACAGAACCGAGCAAAGCCCAGGGCTACTGACTGACACAGTTGAGACCTTGATTTGGACTTTTAGCCTCTAGAACTGAGAGACAATAAATTTGTCATCTGTAAAGCCACACCCACTTGTGGTATTTGTGCCAGAGCAGCACTAGGTAACCAAGCAAGCGCCACGGCAGGGGCATCACCTGGGAGCTTCTTAGAACTGCAGAAGTTCAGGCCCCACCCCAGACCCCCTGAGCTGGAACCGGCATTTCAACAGGGGCCCCAGGTGATCTGTGCGTGCTAGCTTTGTGGAATGCTGCCAAACATCAGTCCCGCAGCCGGGGACATTAGCAAGAGGCATCATTCCTCTTTGCAGTGTGTAGTTCCCTACCTCTATCAAAGAACTTGCCGTGCACATCACCTGTTTGAACACTCAAGGATAAACACCCCATGAAACAAACTTCAAGGAGCCTTCAGAATATTTCCTTAATTTATAGGTCGAATAGTGTGAAATTGCCAATATTATGTTTCTGAGCTACAAAAAATGGCAGTTTCATATATTTCATCACAAGACAAAAGCCATCACTTAGTCAGTACCTATGATGTGCCAGGCTTTGTGCTAAGTACTTTACCCATATTTATGCTAATCCACAAGATGGTCTAGGAGGTGGATGTTATTAAGCCTATTTTACATTGAGGAAGCTAAGGACTAGAAAGGTTAAGTTACGTTGCCAAAGTTACACAGGCAGTGAAAGGGCTCAGACCCACATTCTAACCCCAAGGCCCAGTGTTTCTCAAAATGTGAAGCCCAGACCATCTGCATTAGCATCACACGAAAAGTTTGTAAAAACGCGTATTACTAGGTCGCATCCATACGTATGGAATCTGAATCTCTGGTGGTGGGGTTTAAGAACCTGCACCTCAGTAGCTGCCCTGGGAAGTGGACATGCTATATTACAGAACAAACTGAACCCTACTATTTGCATACATGGCTTCCTTTCTAAGAGGTGATAGGAGTTGCCGGGCATAAACATCTCACTTATTCCAGGGCGGAATGACCCTACACCCAATTTTCTCCAGGACAGTCCAGTTTATGAATATTGTCATGGCTTAATTATTAACGGCACTTCCTTTGATTCTCAAAGGTTTTCCGGATTGGGTGATAAATTATATGGTCCTTCTGTGGTCGGGAGGAAGCTGAACTGGGTTTCTCTCAAGAGAATATCCAAGGCCCTATCCCACAGAGAGCAGCCCTCTTGAGCTTCTCAGCGAGCTGAGCGAGTCTGAGTCTGTCCCTGGAAACATCCAGTGGCCAGAGACTCACTCTCTCCCCACCCTTACCCTGGCTTCCTTCAGGCCTGCAGCTGAGGCCTGCAATAGTAGGCAGGTGCCCAGTTGCACCTAAAGCATTCACACAGGATTGACCAAGCTGGCATCCCCTGGAATTCTATTCCCTGGAAACAAAATTAGAACCTTTCATTCAAGTTTGGGAGCCCTGGTGGCACCATGGTTACGGGCTCGGCTGCTAACCAAAAGGTCAGCAGTTTGAATCCGCCAGCCGCTCCTTGGAAACCCTATGGGGCAGTTCTACTCTGTTCTATAGGGTTGCTGTGATGGCAACAGGTTTTTTTCGGGTTCAGGTTTGAACTGTACTCTCCTGAGAGCACTGACTCTTTCATTTCTCATGCTCTGTGCCACAGGTGACACCTGGCCTGAGAGCCCTCCTCCATTATTACAGGGTCTGTGTCCCAGGGATGGTGAGGTTTCACTCCTTTCTGGACCCCAGTGTGTGACAGAGGACCGGGCATCGAGTGAAGTCCCAACAGAGGCTTGCTGGCAGCCTAAAGGAGCAAACTAATGCAGTTACCAGATTATCGCCTCAGGAGCCAGGCTGACTAGTTGGGGAGAAAGGAGAATTAGAAAGTTGGCCGGGAGAGAACGTAGTTGCATTAAGGCCGTGAGGGAGGTCAGGGAAAAAAGTCTGTCGGGTGTCTGCAAAGTCAGGAATCATAGGATACACTTTATCTTTAAAGCGTGGGTTAGCTACACATTCAAAGCATGTGCTCAATATATTCTCTTTCACCTAGACACCTTTTCAGGCAAAGCGCTTCTAAATTTAAAATGTGGGTCTATTGTGAATATACTACAGAGCATCCAGAAAGTCTGCAATCACAAGGAAAATGACGTTTTTATTAAACCTTTTTCAGTTAACATTCTGACTCATTGCTTTACATTTGCAGGCATTTCATCTGAAAATCCATCTGTAGGTTGAAAACAATGTAACTATGCCATAAGCTGTCTTTAAGATACGAAATACAAGGAGCTCTGATCCTCTGCATATTGCTGAGTCACACGTTTTGATTCTAGGCCTGTTCCTGCTCATCTGTCTAACCTCATCTCATGTCCAAAGAAGAGTTCAGAGGGTTCCAGCACGTGCTCAGCCAATCAAGACATGCTCCTCCCTCTCCCCCCAAAAGTTTTACTGGTCAAATGAGGGGAACACTAAACCAAAACCCGTTGCCGTCGAGTCGATTCTGACTCATAGCAATCCTATAGCACAGGGTAGAACGGCCCCATAGGGTTTCCAAGGAGCGCCTGTGGATTCAACCTGCCGACCTTTTGCTTAGCAGCCGAACGCTTAACCCATTAAGCCACCAGGGCTTCCACGGGAACACTAGATAAAGACAAAAACATTTTTTTTTTTTTAAATCAGAGCTTTGAAGATGATTGTATGCATTATGTATCTTAAACAGAGCAATGTAACATGTATGGTTCCTGTAGGGTTTCTCCAATGTTTTGACCACCTATTCCTGATTCCTCTGCCATCCCCCCTCTCTCTTTTTTTACTTGCAAGCCAGATATTCTGAGAAACACACTGGGGAAAAACTGCCCAATCCATTTAAAGTGGCTAGTTCTGATTTACAGAAGGTGGTGGCAGCAGGGGCTTCTGAGGTGCTTTCCATGGAAGGTAACTCATAGCTTTTTTCATCCAAATTCTGCAGATGTGCACATCTGCTGGATTCACTTTCATCATCATTTGACAAGATTTTGTCTCTCCCTATAGAATCTGCTCCACTTGGGACGATGGATCAGTATACAGAATGATGGCTGTGGTTGTCTAGGTTTGATTCCTGACTCCGACATTTAGCACCTGTGTGACTTTAGGCGAGTTGCTGACTTCTCTGTCTCACTTGCCCCTCTGCACAATGCAGATATAACAGTTACGGTGAGCATTAAAGCAGTTCATACACATGAAGTCTTACTATAGAGATGTGCTGCCCAGTAGGGTAGTCACTAGCCACATGTGGCTATTTCCTTTATTTAAAATTAAATAAAATTAAACATTCAGTTCCTTGGTTTCACTAGCCACATTTCAAGTGTTTAATAGCCATGCGTGACTGGCAGCTACCATGCTGGACAGCACAGATACAGACATTTCCATTGCTACAGAAAGTTCTAGAACCTGAGCACTTAGCAAGTGCTGAATAAGGGCTAGTTTTAATCTTTCAAGTCCCAAATAAGTTTGAGTGCATTGATCAGCTCCTGAACTTAACTCTAGCCAGATTTCTCTCTAGGAGGCAAATACAAATTGTAGACTCTCAGTCACTCTTTGCCCTCTCTTCTTCCCTTCCCTTCCCTTCCCTTCCCATCCCCTCCCACCCCTTCCTTCGGTCTGAGTTTCTTAGTGCTGCTGTAACACACATGGGTGACTTTAATGAACAGAAATTTGTGTTCCCAGGGTTTAGGTTTAGGAAGCTAGAAGTCCCAATCCAGGGCACCAGCTCTAGGAGAAGGCTGGGGTGAGATCCTTGACTCAGCTTCTGTAAACCTTGGGTTCCTCGGTTCTTTGGAGATCTCCACATGACGTCCGTCTTACCCCCATTCCTGCTTGCATGCTTCTGTGCCTAACCTGCCCCCCTTATATCTCAAAAATGATTGGATTAAGACATACCGTACACTGATGCATCTCCATTAAAGTAACAAAGAAAACCCTGTTCCCAAATGGGATTACATTCACAGGAATATGGTTTAGGATTTACAGCAAATATTTGGGGGGGACACAATTCAATTCATAACGTTTTTCCAGTGCTTCTCCTTTCCTCATTCCCCCCCCCCCCTTCTTCTCCCAAAAGGAAGGATCACCAGTTTCCTGGTTTCTTAACACAGTTTGACACCTGAACCTTTGCTGTTGGGTTTTCCTAGGAGAATCCTCTGGCTTTCCAAGTTTAGTATTCCAGTGTCACTATTATATTTGAGCCTGCAGGCTCGTATTACCCTCACACCATCCTCTGGAGAGGCCCCAATTTTTCACGTCGGAGGGCTGAGCCCGTCTTTCCACCAGCTTTATCCTTTCTATCAAAGATTTTGACATAGATAAATGTGCACCTACTAAATTATTTGTAGTAGCAAATGTCGCTGTAATCAGACCAACCGGGCAGTGTTGCCATGGACCTCTGCCTAAGCCTTGGAGAAATAAGAGAGAGGGAACTTTTTGTTGGTAAGACTCATTTTAACAAGATGTGACCACTATTCCTTTCTGAAAGGATCATAACAGATATTGATTCTTAGTTTGAGAGTCTGGCTCATTAAAATACCAAACAGAATTCTATGGGGAATGAGCTACATTGATTGGTTCATTTTTTTTTATAGGTTTGTTGCCTATGCAACATGTAATTGTATTTTATACTTGCTGTAATATGCAGGAATTAAAGAGCTAATTTGGCTAAAGAAAAATGGGCTTATAAATTATGAAACACTCTCTCCCATCAAAATCCTGGATAATTAAACAAAATTTTTGCAAACGTTTATCTTTGTAGATTGTTTTGTATTGGGGTGGGGAGGTGGAGGAGTAAGAAAGAACCTTTTTTTTTTTCTTTCCCTGTCACTTTTTAACTTTCTTAGCACTTAAGCCAACAGTAATGAGTTTAGAGATTTCAGACAAGGCTGTTAAATTTTTGCTGAGGTCCATTAAGCTGTCTTTTCTTCCACATTATTTTGCTTCTAAAATCTCGAAATGAGTTGCCATCAGTGGTATGGGGGAAAAAGCACAGGATCTGGACATGTTCTGACTTACCTTCAAACCCTACATTCTACCTGCTGTTTGAACGAGGGCAAGTTACTGAATGGGATAGCTTGTAGCTTAAGACTTTCAGAAGTTATTTTTCCCCACACAGGTAAATATTCAAAATATTCCCTCCTTCCTCCCTCCCCACTTCAGTAGGTCGACTGTACATTCATGTACAGCTTGAAAAATCTGCATATGGTTGGGCTTGCTGTCTTGTTCTTCGACAGTTATGAGAAGAACATGCTTCCAGTAGCCACCTGGTCCTAGGAGAAGGACGATAAATACCTGGAGCAGAACTACCACCAGTTAAGTTCAACCTAGCTCAGCTGATTCCTAGCTAACCTGTAGATCTGTGAACTAAACAAGTGATTATTGTTGTATGGTGCTGGGACTGGTATCAGTTAATGAATACAGGAATTCCTGGGCAGTGCAAACAGTTAACATGATTGGCTGTGTGTGAGGAATTTTAAATTATGAGGTGCCGGTAGGTCTGTATTGGGTAGGGGGGGTTTCAGAACTAAAACTGAGCACTCCATTCTGAAATTAGCTGAAATCTCACTTCTACTTTTCTGATTAAAAAAAAAAATTTTTTTTTTTCAATTTCACATCTTTTTTTTAATGCATGCAATTCTTAAAAATAAACAGTTGTTTTTAAATCCTTTTAATAAAAGTGGTGTGAAAAATACATACATACATATTAAACAAACAAACCCGTTGCCGTCAAGTCGATTCCGACTCATAGCGACCCTATAAGTCAGAGTAGAACTGCCCCATACCGTTATATGTGCATATATACACACGTAAAAGAGAATTTTTATTGTGATTCAAGGTCTGTAACCTTTTTCACTTCACAAAAACTCATTTACCAAGAAGAGAAAAAGTCTTTGCCAAAATATGTGAAAATATAGTCACTGTGCATTAGGGGTCCACCCTAATGTTGGGGGGTGAGGAAGTTAACGAAAATGGTGAGACCCATCAAAGGGACATCTACTTAGAAAGACCTCTTCTTGCTTGCCCTCTGACCTCTATTTCTGCTATTTTCTTGTCCCTTATGCAGTGACAAGGGCTTGGCTATTTCTCGAAGCATGCTTTTTTTTTTTTTTTTACTTCTGTTAAGCTTACTGTTTGAGAAACAAAGCTCAGTGTGTGTTCTGTTAAGAGTCTTCCCCACAGCTGGCCTTAGAAATACCTTATTGAGGTGTTCAGTAAATTAGAACCTGTAGATAAATGTGTTCTTTTATCTGCCTTAAAAGAATTTCCTCAGCAGGCACATAGACTTCTCTCTTTTTCTCTCAGCTAAATAAGCACAGTTTACACTTCAAAAGACTTAGATTTGAAATTGATCTACTCTTCACACTCTCCTAACGTATGGTCAGTTCTGTATCCAAAGACTCTGGTTAGGTTGGCCCAGCTGCAAACTTTCATGTCGAAATTGTTTATACTTTTCATTTTAGAAGTATTGCCTTAGTTAAATTGTATCGAGAGTGAGAGATTTGTGTTACACTAGAAACTGATGTGAAGAAATTTTGTAGTTAATTGCCTCCTTGTAAATCCCCCCCCCCCCCCCGCCCTGGCACTTGTAATTGCTTTGATGGTGAAACCGTTGTCTGTACACACTTTGTTAAATATCTCTTTGTTCTGCCTGCAAGGCAGAGCATATCATTACAGTGGATCTGAACACATGCTCTTCTGAGGATTTTATTCCTTCAATAAAATTTTAGTTTAAATATCAATTGGAGTGTGGGTCCAGTGACCACACTTGGACAGCTACTCACTGAAAGTTGGAGTCCACCAAGAGGCAAACAATAATTAATATTCTTGGAACGTTAGAAGACATTTCATCTATAAATAAAGAACAGATTTCTATTTAAAAGAAAAAAGAAGGAAGAACTTTTAGAAATTAAAAATACGGCAACTACAAGAAAGGGGGAGTGGCTTCAAAGGTGTGGTTATGTCAATCTCACAGAAAATCAAAACAATTAAGTGACAAAACAGTATAAAAGGCCAGAAAACTAGTCCAGAAAAGCCAATATTCTAATAATATGTGTTTAAGAAAGAGATATTAGAGAAAACGGAGTGAGGGGTGGTGAAAGAAATAATTAAAAGTTTCCTTTCTCCTAAAAGATATGTTTCCATTTGAATGTGTTCACTGAATGTCCAGTAAAGGAGAAGGTACATTATCATGAACCAGAAAGACAAGGTCAAAATTCCAGAAAGGAAAAAAAAAAATTTCAAGGCAACACTGGAAGACAGAATTCAAAGGAAAAAGGCCTTCCAAAATTTGAGGAAAAATGATAGTTAATCTATAATTCTATACCTACCATCAGAGGAAGCAATCAGACATGAAGTGACTCAAACTGTTTACCTCCCATGCACTATTTCACAGAAAACTATTAGAGGATGTCCTCCAATAGAAATATGAAGTAAACCAAGAAAGAGGAATATTGGAGACCTGGGAAACAGAAGATCCAACATAGGACAAGCTAAGAAAATTATCAAGATAAAGACAAAATGAAGTCCTTGGACATCAGCTTTGCAGCAGGCCTAGGGAGCAACCAGTTGACATGGTAGGAGGAAGGAATGTTCCAGGGAAGATGGGATTAAGCAACATTAGAAATGATGTATATGGCTCTTAAGTTCCTAGCAGAAAAAAATTTATTTTAATTGCATAGCATACTTTTCAAGTAATAAAATCATAGTAACTATAATCTCCTTTTAAAAAAAACTGACATTTGCATTAAAAAGGATACGTAACAGTATAATTCATGGCTAGTCTACAAACAGTATTTACAAAGCTATAATAACATACAATGTTAATATAACCAGAAATTACAATACAGCCATATTAGGAAGATGGGGAAGGAAGTTTAGGAAGTAAATGGGGAGTATACAATTAAGTTAAGAATGGCAGTTTAAGTATATGACTTAGAAAATTGGAGGTAAATATGAAGAGAAAGAGCTAAAAAGAATCAAGACCAGTTGCCTCTAGGGAGTGGACTCATGGGTAGAAAGGAGTGATGTAGATTACTGCTATTTTTCATGATAAGCATTGTGGTAGTACTATTTGACTTTTAGAGCTATGACACCCATTATTATGATAAAAGAAAATAATTAATCATCTCTGCAGAAGCAAACAAAACAAAGTTGCTCTGTGATGACAAATTCTGGGCGGCACTTGAAAAGATTTGGAGAAAAGGAAGAAAAAAAAAAAAAAAGAAAATGTCAACCCACTGTTGAAGCACAGCTTCTGTATTCTTGTACTTACACTCCCACATGCATTTCTGGTCATCCTACTTAGAAAAGCTCTAACAAAGCAGAAAATACCCAAGAAAAGTCTTATATCATTCCAGGGGTGAAGCTGACTCACCGTACAGTGACCACCTTCTGCCAACAAGTTGCTCCTTACATCACCCAAAGCTGGACTAGTAATAAAATAAGATCTTCCGTGTGGGAAGTTGAAGACTGAGAAGGATATTATCAAAGTTTAACATCAGGAAGGCTTCATGGAATACTTGTGCCAAGATGAATAAACATAGAATAGGAAGAGCAGAGAAAGGGACAGGGGACAAGAGTGTCCCCTAAGGCTTTCCCTCATCTTTGCAAATAGGAAAGGTATTTTGCAACTGGGAGAAATATAATGGATCAGTAAGAAATAATTTAACCAACTACATGAACTATGCAGCTGGGTCAGTATAAGTACCCGAAAGACTTCAACAAGACACACTCAACTGGTGAGCCACTGATACATGCAGCAATATAGATCAACCTCAAAAACAAAATGTTGAGTGAAAGAAACCAGTTGCCATCAAGTTGACTGCAACTCATAGCGACCCTATAGGACAGAGTAGAACTGCCCCATAGGGTTTCCAAGGAGCGCCTGGTGGATTCAGACTGCAAAGAAGCCAGACACAAAGAGTTTATACTGTATCCATCCATTTTGGCACTGTCCTTTCAACTGTACCTATGTGATTCAAATTATTTTATTAATGATATATTTCCAATTTAAATCATTCTGGAGATTCACTCCTGCAATCTTTCTGGAGCATAATACTTCTACCTCAAAAGATACCAATATATATGGGGAAGGGCATTAACATTTGTTGAAAATCTACTATGCTGCAGCTACACCATTACGCTTAATACCGAGTAACACTGAATCAGGTTATCGTTGTTCTAAACTAAAAGTTAGTAAATTGAGGCTCAGAGAGGTGAAATAATCTTGCCTAGGAGGCAGACATGCATTCAGGTCTGTTTGACTCCAAGATCCCTGTTCTTCTGACACCACCAGATTGTGGATAGTTCTGCTCTCTTAACGTAAAAGACATCTCTAAGAGAAAACCAAAGATTATGGGGAGATGCATACAGAACATTTACAGGAAAGGCACTTATAGCTGTTATCTCCTGGAAGTCTAGAGGAGACGGCGGCCATGCTTTTTTGCTACGAAGCTGTTGTGGTCTCCCCCAGGGGGCACCTCAGAACCTCCCTCCCTCCTCTTTCACCCTTCTGCATAATTATGCGCCCTGATGTTTTGAGAAGTTCCACCTTGGAAATTAACTTCATCAATGATTTGGAAACATTTGTCTTTCCTGGTGGGAAACTCAATGAGGAAAGGACTGATGGATGACCAACAGAAGCCAAAAACGAACACAGACTCCAAAGTGATTGTTCAAACTGCTGGATGCATTAGATGATAGATGAATTATGGAGGATATTCCTAATGAGTGGCACTAGGATTAGACTCTTACCAAAGAAAGCAAGTAAATAAAAACTTGGTGATTTATTTAAGAGATGGTTTAAATTCACTTGATCAATGACTGAGCCTCCAGAGGTGACAAAACCTCACCAGAATTGCTTTTCTTCCTGGAGTAAAAAGAAAGGAAAGGAAAGAGAGATAACTAAAGTTCCATTCTGATCACAAAAGGATGATGCCACACAGTAGTTCTCTAAGGAATCTTTTTAGGTTGAATAGATGGCAGAATACAGAATCTGCCCTCTTCCCAGCCAGATTAATTTTTTAAAGCATCAGAATGAAGCCTCCAAAAGGGGGATAAGTGCTGCAGCAGACAGGTGCAAACAATTACTTCTTAAAAACAAAACAGAAAAACAGACTAATTAATTTACAAAGTGCAGAGTGTGCCATCCCACCTAGCGTCCACCATGTTTCAGTAAAACAGAGAGTTTGCAGAGTGCTGCAAATTACACTGTAAGGCAAAACTGTCGTACGTAATTCTTAGATATTCAAATACATCTCTATAACAGGGACAATTTAACTAAAACCATTCATAATGTAACATATTCCTTACTATTTAATTGGTAAACTTCTACATGTTGTTGTTGTTCTTAGGTGCCATCAAGTCAGTTCTGACTCACAGTGACCCAATGTACAACAGAACAAAACACTGCCCAATCTTGTGTCATCCTCACAATCATCGTTATGCTTGAGCCCATTGTTGCAGCCACTATGTCAATCCATCTCATTGAGTGTCTTCCTCTTTTTCACTGACCCACTACTTTACCAAGCATGATGTTCTTCTCCAGGAACTGGTCCCTTCTGATAACATGTCCAAAGTACGTGAGATGAAGTCTTGCCATCATTGCTTCCAAACAGCATTCTGGCTGTACTGCTTCCAAGACAGATTTGTTCATTCTTCCAGCTGTCAATGGTATATTCAATATTCTTCTCCAACACCATAATTAAAAGGCATCAATTGTTCTTCAGAGTTCCTTATTCATTGTTCAGCTTTCGCACGCCTGAAGTGATTGAAAACACCATGGCTTCAGTCAGGAGCACCTTAGTCTTTAAAGCGACACCTTTGCTTTTGAACACTTTGCAGAGGTCTTTTGCAGCAGATTTGCCCAATGCAATGCATCATTTAATTTCTTGACCGCTGCTTCCATGGGTGTTGATTGTGGATCCAAGTAAAATGAAATTCTTGGCAACTTCAATCTTTTCTCCACTTATCATGATGTTGCTTATTGGTCCAGTTGTGAGGATCTTTGTTTTCTTTATGTTGAGGTGTAATACAAACTGAAGGCGCTGGTCTTGGATCTTCATCAGTAAATGCTTCATATTCTCTTCACTTTCAGCAAGTAAGGCTGTGCCATCTGCATATCACAGGGTGTTAATGAGTTTCCTCCAATCCTGACTCCGTGTTCTTCTTCATATAGTCCAGCTTCTTGGATTATTTGCTCAGCATACAGATTGAATAAGTATGGTGAAAAGATACAACCCTGATGCACACCTTTTCTGGTTTTAAACCACACAGTATCCCCTTGTTCTGCTTGAACGATTGACTCTTGGTCTATGTGCAGATTTCTCACAAGCAATTAAGTGTTCTGGAATTCCCATTCTTTGAAATGTTATCCATAAATTGTCATGATACACACAGTCAAATGCCTTTGCATGGTCAACAAAATACAGGTAAACATCTTTCCAGTATTCTCTGCTTTCAGCCAAGATCCATCTGACATCAGCAATGATAGCCCTCATTCCACGCCCTCTTCTGAATCTGGCTTGAATTTCTGGAAGTTCCCTGCCAATGTACTCTTGCAACCATTTTTGAATGATCTTCAGGAAAATTTTACTTGCATGTGATATTAATGATACTGTTAGATAATTTCTGCATTCTGTTGGATCACTTTTCTTTGGAATACACATGTATATGAACCTCTTGCATTTGGTTGGCCAGGTAGGGAGGGGTCTTCCAAACTTTTTGGCATAGATAATTGAGCTCTTCCAGGGTTGCATCCATTTGCTGAAACATCTCATTTGGTATTCTGTCAATTCCTGGAGCCTTGTATTTTGCCAATGCCGTCAGTACAGCTTGGATTTCTTCCTTCAGTACCACTGGTTCTTAAACATATTCTATCTCCTGAAATGGCTGAACATCGACCAATTCTTTTTGGTACAGTGACCCTGTGTATTCCTAGCATCTTCTTTTGATGCTTCCTCCATCTTTCAATATTTTGCCCATAGAATCTTTCAATATCGCATCTCAAGGCTTAAATATTTTCTTCAGTTCTTTCAGCTTGAGAAATGCCGAGCGTCTTCTTCCCTTTTGGTTTTCTCACTCAAGGTCTTTGCACATTTCATTAAAATACCTTACTTTGTCTTCTCGAGCCACCCTTTGAAATCTTCTGTTCAGGTCTTTTACTTCATCCTTTCTTCCACTCACTTTGTCCGCTCTTCTTTCAGGAGCAAGTTTCAGAGTCTCTTCTGACATCCATTTTGGTCTTTTCTTTCTTTCCTGTCTTTTAATGATATTTTGCTTTCTTCATGTATGATGTCCTTCCATAACTCACCAGGTCTTCAGTCATTAATGTTCAATGTGTCAAATCTATTCTGGAGATGGTCTCCAAATTCAGGTGGGATATACTCAAGGTTGTATTTTTGTTCTCGCCGACTTGTGTTAATTTCACTCAGCTTCAACTTGAACTTAGATATGAGCAACTGATGGTCTGTTCCACAGTTGGCCCCTGGCCTTGTTCTAATGAATGATATTGAGCTTTTCCATTGTCTCTTTCCACAGACGTAGTCAATGTGATTCCTGTGTATTCCACGAAGAAAGGTCCACGTGTATTGTTGCCGTTTATTTTGTTGAAAAAAGATACTTGCAATGAATAAGTAGCTGGTCTTGCAAAATTCTATCATGTGATCTCCAGCATCATTTCTATTACCAAGGCAATATTTTCCAACTACCCACCCTTCTTCTTTGCTTCCAACTTTTGCATTCCAATCACCAATAATTATCAGTAAAACTACCACTCCAGAAATGACAGCATTCAAGTAATTCTGCCTTTTATTGGAAGCCCTTGAGTCTTTTACACCAGAGCAACACTCAGTGTGGTCACAGGCCAGTCCTGGTCTGCAAACATTTGTTACTGGTCAATGAAGAGACAGCCGAGGGCAAACATTTAAAAACTTGTATAACAATTTGGTATGGTAATTGGACGCCTTTTAAACCCAATAATAATAATTTTTTTAAAAAGCCAAGTATATTTTGTATGTTTTTTTTATTTTTCATTTCATTTTTTTGTTCATTTTTTTTTTAATTTTTTATTTTTATTGCACTTTAGATGAAGGTTTACAGAACAAGTTTCTCATTAAACAGTACACATATTGTTTTATGACATTAGTTAACAACCCCATGACATGTCAATACTCTCCCTTCTCGACCTTGGGTTCCCTATTTGGAAGTTCATTTTTAATGTGTTTAAAAAATATGGCTTCATGAGGGTTTGGGAATTTAAAAAACAAATAAAAACTAGTCTTTCACAAACATAGTTTGGTAAGCTCTGTTCTAAAGTATAAATGGAAGATGGGCATTTACAAATTATCAAAAGTCTATATTACTTCCTAAGGTCCCCTGATTGTTGCTGCTGAAACGGGAAGTATCTTATTTAGCCTGGGCTTTGTGGGATCCACAACAAAGTCATTTTGCAGAGTACGTTAGTATATTTAATCTGGAACACACATGTGTCTTAGCCAGTGGCCTCCAAGTCTCTTTCTTTTTGTGTAAAAATCCAGATAATGAATATTTTTGGCTTTCAATCTCTGTTGCAACTACTCAGCTCTGCCTCTGTAGTGCAAAAGCAGGTATAAGCAATATGCAAACGAGGGGACCTGGCAGCGTTTCAATAGAACTTTATTTACAAAAACAGGTGGTGAGCCAGATTTCGTCCACCCCTGCTCGAGGCTCTAGACAAAATGGCAAATCCAGCGTCCTGTCTCTCGGGAGTTACTATTTGTTCTGTAAGGAGCAGTCTGAGATCTACAATCCCAATTTCCTTTTATTTCTTTTTTTGAAGGGCAAACAAACTCATTTTATATATGAAGACGCTAAGGCCCAGAGAGATGGCCTTCCCTACCAGTGAAATTGTACTCTGTTTAACCGCAGGTTAAGTTTATGAACCAGATCAGCTTGCACTCATCATAGAACTATTGCATTTAATAACCTTATTAAACTATTTTACTGACACAGAACATTCTGCCTTAGCACATTGTGGCTTCCTATGGTTGAGGTTTTTCCCTCAAATTTTGCATCTCACCATTTGAATATATTGTATTTACAATACATACATATATAATTGTATATATGTACTCAGAAAGCTTAGAAGAAGCACTTCTAACTAGTTCACTGGTTGAGAGAACTTGAAAAAAGACCGATAAAAAGAAAAGCAACCATTTGCTTTCAAGAAAGTCTTGAGAATTGGCAAGAATTCAGATTACAAAGGGAAGACACTCTCAGGGGTTTCATTTCAGTAACTGTACTTGGTATTAATGATCCACGTAGGTGTTGTTGAAACCTGCACAGTCAATGCGTTATGCAAACTACATCCTGGCCAACAGCATGCAGAGGGCTTCCATACACAATGCACTTAAGAAACAAAGTCATGGTTAATTCATGGCCAAGGACACAACTAATGTGAGCAGTAAATAAAGTCTCACCCTGTGGGTCAGCAGATCAAGAAAGATGTTGCTACAGTGGAAAAGCTCAAGGACAGCGCCTGGCGCTTCTTTGTTTGTTCTGCTTCTGCACCGAGGACAAGGCCCAGCACAGCGTGGGCAGTCAGTGTTTGCAGAATGAATGGATGAATAACTAAATGAAGGATAGGGTTGCTAAAGAGGACTGAGCTCTCTACAAAGACTACTTAGATTTGTTCTCATTGCCTTCACGTTTTCATTTCTTCTGCTGCTTAAAGATGATGGAAGATGAGAGAAAGAATCTTACGAGATGGATCTTTTGAATCATGATCTGGAAAAATCTTTGGTTAGGCATCTTCCACGGAAAATAAAATTGAGGCTAGAGATAGAAAATTATTGGGCTGAGATTGTCCA
Organism: Dugong dugon; assembly: GCA_030035585.1. Taxonomy (NCBI): domain Eukaryota; kingdom Metazoa; phylum Chordata; class Mammalia; order Sirenia; family Dugongidae; genus Dugong; species Dugong dugon. The sequence continues at coordinate 8,544,180 of CM057480.1, read as the reverse complement.
TCTTCTGGTAGAGGCATTACAATATATGAAATTTACACAGTCCCCCACATTGTTATAGGATCTTTTTAAAAAAACAAACTCATCATTCTAAGACTGTGTCCACACAACAGAATATTTCCAAATTCACTCTATCCTTTAAAGCTAAACTATAAGGTTTTCTTGATACCTTTATACAGCAAATTCCAAGGGGCTGAGGAAATAGAATTCATTCCTGCTAGGGCAGCCCATTCCCATCTTTTTGCACCCTAAAGACCTCCCTAGGAATTGATTTTGAATCAATCGGAAAGAGGAAGACTCCTCCTTCCCTAACCCCCAATTCCTTTACCTACAAGTAGTTTCTTGAAATTCCTTTTAACAAAGGACCACAATTTTTATTCCATAAATATACTTAGCTTAGAACGCAAATATCACTGAAAGAGAAAAAACAAAACTGTTGACTTAGATTCACACTAAGGGGTAAATAGCTTATCAGATCTTTTCCAGGGAGTAGGTTCTGACGGCTACAGACTCCATGGAGAGAAAAAGGCAAGGGGGGAGGGGGGGAGAGTAAAACAAATGTCATCTTATTTACATTTTTGCCTGGGGCTGCCCTGCCTCTGAATTTAGCACAAGTCTCTACCCAATCAATTGCCAGGGCCTTGTTCTGAGCACTTAGCACTTCAGCCTCCAATTCCACTCCTCCCCTACCTGTGCCTTATTTCCTCTGCTACCTGTCTGCTTTCATGCCAGAGGCCCATCTAGGAAAATAGCGCCTATGGCAGTTAGGTTTTGCTGTTGTTGTTCTTCGTTTTCTTGTTCTTTAGGTGGAACTTTACAGCGCAGATCACGTTCTCATTCAAAAATTTATATACAAATTGCTTTGTGACATTGGTTGCAATCCGTGCAATGTGTCAGCTCTCTTCCTCTTTCCACCCTGGTTCCCCATGTCCATTCGTCCAGTTTTCCTGTCCCTTCCTGCCTTCTCATCTTTGCTTTTGGGCAGGTGTTGCCCAGTTGGTCTCCTACACTTTATTGATCTAAGATGCACGTTGCTCACGTGTCTTATTGTCTGTTTTGCAGGCCTGTTTGATCTTTGTCTGAAAAGTGGGCCTCGAGAGCGGCTTCAGTTGAGTTAGCAGGGTGTTCCGGGGCCATAGTCTTGGGGGTTCCTCCAGTCTCTGCCAGACCAGTAAGTCTGGTCTTTTGTTTTTGTGAGTTTGAATTTTGTTCTACATTTTTCTCCCACTCTGTCTGGGACCCTCTATTGTGATCCCTGTCAGAGCAGTAGGTGGTAGTAGCTGGGCACCATCTAGTTCTTCTGTGCTCAGGCTGGTGGAGGCTGTGGTTCCTGTGGACCATTAATCCTCTGAACTAATGTTTTCCTTGTGTCTTTGGTTTTCTTAATTCTCCTTTGCTCTGGATGGGACAGGACCAATAGATGTATCTTAGATGGCCACTCACAGGCTTTTAAGACCCCAGACACTATTCACCAAAGTAGGATGCAGAATATTTTCTTTATGAACTATGTTATGCCAATTGACCTAGATGTCCCCCGAGACCATGGTCGCTAGCCCTTAGCCCCAGTAATTTGGTCCCTCAACATGTCTGGATGTGTCTAGGAAGATTCTATGACTGTGCCCACTTTGTGTTCTATTATATATTTGAGTATACATGCTGTACATACAAACCTGTATGTAAAAATATCCACAGCCTAACCTATATTTGTACATGAGTATACTCCTATAAGCCCTCCTTCTCCTATTCAGCATATGTACCTGCCTATGTACCTTGTTAAAGTTTTCTGTATATTTTAGAGATTAAACCTTTATCAGACATGTCGATGCCAAATATATTTTCCCAGTCTGTAGGTTCTCTTTTTATTCTCTTGGAAAAGTCTTTTGATGAGCATTAGTAATTTTTAGGAAGTCCCAGTTATCTAGTTTATCTTCTGGAGTTTGTACATTTTCAGTTATGCTTGATATTTTATTTATGCCATGGATTAGGGCCCTTGGCATTGACCTTATGTTTTCTTCCATGAACTTTATAGTTTTAGGTTTTAAATTTAGGTCTTTTATCCATTTTGACTTAGTTTTTGTGTATGGTGTGAGGTATGGATCCTGTTTCATTTTTCTGCAAATGGACATACAGTTTTGCCATCACCATTTGTTGAAGAGACTATCTCTTCCCCAATTAATGGGCTTTGGCCCTTTGTTGAAGATCAGGTGTCCGTAGGTAGATGGATTTATTTCTGGGTTCTCAATTCTGTTCCATTGGTCTATGTGTCTGTCATTCTACCAGTATCAGGCTGTTTTGACTACTGTAGCTGTATAGGAGGTTCTGAGATCAGGTAGTGTGAGGCCTCCTGCTTTCTTTCTTTTTTTTTTTTAAGTAATGTTTTATTTATCTGGGGGCTTTTTCCTTTCCATATAAAGTTGGTGATTAGTTTTCCAATTTGTTAAAGAATGTTTTTGGAATTTGGATTGGGATTCCATTGTATCTATAGATTGTTTTTGGTAGTATAGACATTTTCACAAGGTTAAGGCTTCCTATCCATGAGTGTGGTATGTTTTTCCATTTATGAAATTCTCTTTTGGTTTCTTGCAGTGGTGTTTTGTAGTTTTCTTTGTATACTTCTTTTACATCCCTAATTAGGTTTATTCCTAAGTATTTTATCTTTTGGGGGGTTACTGTAAATGGTATTGTTTTCCTGACTGATTTCATTCTCAGAGTTCTCTTTGTTAGTGTAGAGGAATCCGACTGATTTTTGTATGTGGATCTTGTACCCTGCCACTTTACTGAATCCTTCTATTAGTTCCAGCAACTTCCTTGTGGATTCTCTGGGATTTTCTATGTATAGGATCATATCATCTGCAACTAGGGATAGTTTTACTTCTTCCTTATCAATTTGGATGCCTTCATTTCCCTTTCTTGTCTTATTGCTCTAGCTAGGACTTCCAACACAGTGTTTAACAAGAGTAGTGATAAAGGGCATCCTTGTCTGGTGACTATTCTCAGGGAGGATGCTTTTAGTTTCTCTCCCTTGAGAATAATGTTGGCTGTTGGGTTTATGTATATGCCCTCAATTATGCTGAGGAATTTCCCTTCTATTCCTATTTTGGTGAGAGTTTTTATCAGGAATGGATGTTGAATTTTATTAAATGCCTTTTCAGCATCAATTGAGATAATCATGTGATTCTTTTCCTCTGTTTTATTTATGTGGCAGGTTATGTTGATTGATTTTCTAATGTTGAACCATCCTTGCATAACTTGTATGAATCCCATTTGGTCATGATGTATTATTTTTTTGATATGCTGTCGGATTTCATTGGCTAGAATTTTGTTGAGAATTTTTGCGTCAGTGTCCATGAGGGATATTGGTCTATATTTTGTTTTTAAGTGTTGTCTTTGCCTGACTTTGGTATCAGGTTTATGCTGGCTTCATAAAAGAATTTGGGAGTATTCCTTCCTTTTCTATGTTCTGTTGAGTAGTATTGGTGTCAACTCTTCTCTTCATGTATGGTAGAATTCTCCAGTGAAACTGTTCAGGCCAGAGATTTTCTTTTTTTTGGTAGTTTTTCTAATGACCTCTTCAATTTCTTCTTTTATTATGGGTCTGTTCAGATTTTCTACCTCAGTTTGTGTTAGTTTAGGTAGGTGGTGTGTTTCTAGGAACTTTTCCATTTCTTCTAGGTTTTCAAATTTGTTGGAATAACTTTTCTTAGTATTCTATTAACTCATAAAAAAATTCTGTTATGATCCTTTTTATTTTAGTTGGTTCTGTTGTGATGTCATCCATCTCGTTTCTTATTTGGGTTATTTGCATCTCCTTTTTTTTCCTTTTGTCAGTTTGGTCAATGCTTTGTCAATTTTATTGATCTTTCAAAGAACCAGCTTCTAGTCTTGTTTGTGGTTTCAATTGTTTTTCCGTTTCATTTATTTCTGCTCTAATCTTTATTATTTCCTTTCTTCTGGTAGCTACCAGCTTCTTTTGCTGCTCTTTTGTCTATTTGTTCAAGTTGTAGGGTGTCTTAGTCATCTAGTGCTGCTATAACAGAAATACCACAAGTGGGTGGCTGTAACAAACAGAAGTTTATTCTCTCACAGTCTAGTAGTCCAGAAGTCCACATTCAGGGCGTCAGCTGCAGGGGAAGGCTTTCTTTCTCTATCGGCTCTGGAGGAAGATCCTTGTCAACAATCTCCCCCTGGACTAGGAGCTTCTTAGCACAAGGACTCCAGGTCCAAAGGATGCACTACTTTCCTGGCTCTTGCTTCTTGGTGGTATGAGGTCCCCATGTCTTTCTGCTCACTTCTCTCTTTTATGTCTCAAAAGAGACTGGCTTAAGACACAATCTAATCTTGTAGATCTCATCAAGATAACTGCTGATAATTCATCTCATTAACATCACAGTGATAGGATTTACAACACATAGGAAAATTACATTAGGTGACAAAATGGTGGACAAGCACACAATACTGGGAATCATGGCATAGCCAAACTGATACACATATTTTGGGGGGACACAATTTAATCCATGACATAGGGTTAAGGTATTGATTTTGGCCCTTTCTTCTTTTTTGATGTGTGCATTTATTGCTACAAATTGACCTCTGAGCACTGGTTTTGCTATGTCCCAAAAGTATTGGTATGCTGTATTTTCATTTTCATTTGATTCTAGGAATTTTCGTTTCATTTTTAGTTTCTTCCTTTACTCAGTGGTTTTTAAGCATGGCATTATTCAGTAGCTTGTGTCCTGCCTCATTAACATCATAGAGGTCAGGATTTACAACACATGGGATAATTACATCAGATCACAAAATGGAGGACAGTTACATAATACTGAGGATCACAGCCTAGCCAAGTTGACATGTATTTTGGGGGACACATTTCAATCCATAACATCCTTTGATTTTTAATCTCTTTATATTTTGTGTCTAAGGTGTGTCTCTTGTAGGCAACATACTGATGGGTCATTTTTTTTTTTTTTAATCCATTGTGCCACTCTCTGTCTCTTGACTGGTGCATTTAACCCATTTACATTCAGTGTGATTATCGATAGATATGAATTTCCTGCTGTCATTTTGTTACACTTTTTTTTTTTTGTGATGTTGACAGTTTCTTTGTCCCACTTAATTTTCTGTGCTGAGTTCTTTTTGTTCATGGATTGTCTTTTCATTTCCTTTGTTTTTGTTGATTTTGTATTTACTGGGTCTTTTTGATTTTCTTCTTTATTTTGGTGGGTAAGTTTGTTAATTTTCTTCGTGGTTACTGCGAGGTTTACCTTTATCATCCTATGTTTAAAATACTCTGTTATTTTTAGATATCACCTTGACTTCCTCTCCATATGGAAGTTCTGTAACTACACCATTAATTCCCCCTTTTTGTTTTGAAGTTGTCATTGATTTCAGACTGACATCTCTGGTTCTCTGTTCTGTAGCTTTATTTTACTTTCGAGATTTGTCTATCTGGGTTGATATCTTGGTGATGCTGTCATGTGGTTTGTTCTCAGGTTGTGTCTGCTGTCATTGGTTCTCTATCCGAGAGACTTCCTTTAATATTTCTTGTAAGGATGGTCAGGTTTTTACAAATTCCCTTAATTTCTGTTTATCTGGGAATGTCATAATTTTGTCATCATACTTGAGAGATAATTTTGCTAGGTGTATGAATCTTGGTTGGTAATTCTTTTCTTTTAGGGTTTTGTATATGTCATCCCATTGCATTGTCTGCATGGTCTCTATTCAGAAATAAGAGCTTAGACTTACTGGATTCCTTTTATAGGTGATATTTCATTTTTCCCAAGCTGCTCTCAGAATTTTTTCTTTATTTTTAGACTTGGAAAGTTAGATTATGATGTGTCTTGGTGACTTTCTTTTGGGTCTATCCAGTATGGAGTTCATTGAGATTTTTGGATGGAAATCTTTTTGTCTTTCATGACATTGTGGAAGTTTTCTTCCAGCAAATCATCAAAAAATTCTCTCTGCGTTTTTTTTTTTTTTTTTTTTTTTGGTCTCTTCCTGTTCTGGGATTCCCACTGCACATGAATTATTCATCTTCATAGTGTCTCACATAACTCTTAGGCTTTCTTCATTTTTTTTTTTCCATTCTTTTTTCTGATTGTTCCTCAAACAGATTGGTATCAAGGGATTTGTTCTCTATTTTGCTAATACTTTCCTCATTGTTTCAATTTACTTCCATGTCCTTCCATTGAGATATCTATTTCTGATATTTTATTGTCAATCTTCTGGATTTCTAGTTGCTGTTTTTGTATGATTTCTAATTGTCTACTTAATTTGTCATTTTGTTCTTGTATTGTTTTCCTGAACTCTTCTAGGGTTTTGTCTGTGTTTTCCTTCATTTCTTTGAGGACCCCATATAGAAGCCTTTTGAATTCCTTATCAGGCAGTTCCATGAGCATCTCTTCCTCAGGAATATTTTCTGCTCCTTTACGTTGGTCATTTGGTTGAGCCATCTTGTCTTGTTTCTTTATACGACTTGATATTCTCTGCTGTCTCCAAGGCATTAAGGCATTGCTTTATTTATTTATGATACTTGTTTTGTTTTGTTGTGATTTATCAGTGTGGGTGGGTTTGGCATGTTTCAGTGATCACCTGTCTGGTGGCACAGGGGCATTCATTTCCTGCCCCCAGTTGGACAGGGCAATGGCAGGCAGGTTGATCCCTTGTTGCTATTCACTGTACATGTGAGATGGCTGAGGGATTACTGGATGGGCACTATCCAGTGGTACAGGAATGCTCACAGTCACTCACAAGGTGGGTGGGAGATGGGCAAGGAGCAAGGTGGGCATCCAGGGGGCACTGAGGCGCCTCCTCCATTGAGGGGGGGAGGCCAGGCATCTGGGGTGCACACTGGTGCTCCCTGATGGCAGAGGGGTGGGGCCAGGTGAGAGATGGTGGGGGGAGCAGCTGGGAGGTAAACAGGTGCTCTCCTGGGCAGGCGAGAGGCAGAGCAGGCAGCCAGGGTTCGCACAGGTTTTCTCTCCGGAGGGTGAGGGGCAGGGCAGGTGGCAGGGAAGGGGCATAGATAGAGAGAAAAAAAAGAGGAGTGTTTGTATATTGCTCCATGCTCGCCACCCACCCTACCAGTCAGGTATACTGCTAAAGAGTCTCCCTGTCTCTGGGTCCTAGCTCCCTCCCTGCTCTATGTATACCAGGATCCCTGAAGCTCTTGTCCTCCTTCCTGCACTTTCCCTCCTTACCTCCTGTTCATGTACTGCTCACCTTGCTTCACTCCAGGTATGCTGACACAGTTTTTCTGTCTCCTATTGGGAGTTCTGTGATGTTGTCTTCCTGTGCTCCTCACCCAGGGTCGCTGCTGGCTTTGTCTCAAAATGGCCCTGCTGTGCCAGGCTGTCTGGCATGGCACCTCTACTCCAATTATCTTGCCCCATTCGCTGCTGGCATTCAGTTTCTTTTTCCAATCAGTGTTTCATCTAATTCTGTATTCTTTCATTTGATGCTCAGGGTTCCAAGGTTGTCATCTGTATCTCTTTGTTTCTCAGGTCTTTGCTGTTGAAGGATGGCCTAGTGTATCTAACTAGGCTGCCATCTTGAATCCAGCAATTAGTTTTAAATTGCTGAATGATTTCTCACAGCTGGTGATGGAAACACCAATAGCCAATAGAAACTGCTTGTTAGTGTCCCTCCTCAAGTGGCACCCCGAGCACATGCTCTACCTGCCATACCTTAGTTACACCTCTGTTTGAACTTCATACTCCTAGCAGTCACTCCACCAAATGCAATCTTTTTGTCACTGTTACTGTCTATCTCAGGGAAATCACTCTAGATGGGATAAGAAGTCAGATCTAAAATACTAGATAAAAATCTTTTCAGATAACTGTGACTCACCTGACTAGTAAAGGACTTAGGTTTTCCCCCAAAGACAGTGTCACTGCTGGGGTTCCCTGGGGAGTAGGCTCTGAGATGGGTGTCTGCAGCCAGGAGGTTTGTTAGAGTCCTCTCGGAATCAACACCAGGAGGGACTGAAGGAAACAGAGCTGGGCAGGGAGAGAAGATGAGTTGCAATGCAGATGCAAGAAAGGTCTTAGCCAATCTACTAGGGAGTTCTAGAGCTGAGTTGGTTTTTTAGAGTTGCCATGAATTGAAGCAGGGGACTAGATTTTTATACACCTGCATAGGATCACTGTGAGTTGGAATCAACTCATGGCAATGGGTTGGGTACAGGTTGCATTAACCAGCCATTGGATGTGGTCTGTGCCTGAAAAGGGGGCATGACCTGGGGCAAGGCATCACTCTTTAGCTGAGGGCAAGTCCCAAAGAGGGCCATCAGCTGAGGTCACGAATAAGTGGTTTAGTCCTGGTGAGGGAATCTTAACAAGGCATAGTAGCATCCACTACAATGAGTCACTGACCCCTTTAAGTACAGACTTTGAACCAGGGCTCAGAGAAAGGGGGAATTGTTCACTATTTTGTTAGGAACTTTGCCTAGACTGCTTCTCCCTTTCAGAAAATCATGTCAGCCATGGTTTTTGAGTTGCCATTCAACACATTGGGATCAATCTGCATTTGCAATGGGTCTATTCATAATAATTATGCAAGCATCTCTCTGCTTCACTGTAAGTGTGGTCAGGTCCATAATAATGTTCATGTAAGTTTCATTTCAGAATAGTGGAGAAATCTTTGCAAAATATTTGATATGAAAAGAGAGCATTAGATCCAAAAAAGTAATCCAGGAGACGAGCTTGCTCTAGAGTAATTCTCAACCCTGGGTGCCTATGAAAATCACCTAGGAAGCTTTAGGATGTCCTGATGTCCAGACTGTACCCAGACCAATTAAATCAGGACCTCTGATGGTAAAACCCAGGCATCGTTATTTCTGAAACTCCCCAAGGAATTACAATGTACAGATAAGGTTGAAAATCTTTGTCCGAGAGCAATGGTTCTCAAACTTGAGTGTGTTTCACAATCACTTGGGTAGATTGTTCAATTACAGATTGCTGATTCCCACCCTCAGAGTTTCTGATTTGATAGGTCTGGGGTAGGCCCAAAATTTGCATTTCTAATAAGTTCCTGGGTTATGGTGATGCTGATGTTGCTGCTCTGGGGGCCATACTTTGAGAAGCAAGGTTTGAGAGGCTTTGCCTGCCTGATCAGAGTCAATCACCACATTTAGCTAATCCCCCTTTTCCCTACTCCCCACTGTCAAACAAACCCACACCCCCTGGAAAAATGTCCCTTTTATCGAGCTTTCAAAATACCCTCTTCCCTTTCTGCAGCTATTTCCTAATTCTACATTTTTGCATTTCCACTAAGCAGCAATCACCAGCCATCAGGTTAGACCAACTCTAACTTCTTCCATGACTTTTTCATCTTTTGTTTTGGATTTCTTTGTCATTCTAGGCTTGATTCTACAGATTTGACTAAGAATATCCTTTGAAACAATAAACTAATTGCTTCTATTGTTCATTAGAATGTTCAATCAAATATTTTATTGGTCAGACATTCTGTGGAGAACGAAGCCCACTTACCTGTGTCTTCTCAAACTTGCTGTTTTTTATCCTAAGATGGGTCAGATACAGTTGCTCATCTCTACTACACAGCAGTTTGCTGTCAAGTTCTAGAAATGCATAATATTCGTTTTGACTCAAAGCAAGCAAAGTCAACAAATAATGAGAAGATGGACTGCAGAAGTTTGGGCACAGCCCTCTCTTAGTTCTTCCTAAAAACAGGATATCTTACAGAAGGGTTTAAATAGGGTTTGTTTAACCCTTGCCTCCCTGCAGGTCTTTCCATCAGCATTTTCCAAAACTAGCATTAAACTCGTGACGTCAACTCCAAGCTCTAAATGTGCAAAGGCAGTTTGGAAATTCAGATAAAAATTAACTTTGAAAATAAAAAAGATGCAAAAAAAAAAAAAAATCCTCTTTTTCTCTGATAAAAGAAAAATATTCACACAATTTATCAGTTTGGCCAAGATTAATCACTCATAATCTGAAGATACCAGCTTCTGTTGAAATGAATATCAAGATTTATGGACCTGAGGAGTAAATATTAACAGAGGTGAAACTGAGGTTAATAACAAACCTCAAGGGATAATACATCCTCATATTTGCTGAAATAAAAAGTCAGCCCATTCAAAAACTTCTTTAACCAGAAAGCTCTGGAAATCTCTTTGCTGTGACAGATCGCTTACATATATGGCTGAATTTCCATTTGTATTAACATTCTTGGGATACCAAGGCAGCCAGGAAAGCAAAACATTAATCAGCATTAATCACTTCCTCTGAGGATCATCAGTAGCCAATCAAAGGGTAGCCATGTATTTACGTTTGAGGTCTGATTGGAGGGATTGATTCCAAGCAGCCCCTCATTCACTTCAACCTCACTAATGTAGGGAGCATATTGATCTGACCCACACTAATATTAGGACACTTAATAAGCTCATCTTTACCGCACACACCCAAACCCACTACACTCATAGCGACCTCATAGGGTTTCCAAGGCTGTAAATCTTTATGGAAGCAGAGTGCCACTGTGCACTGGTGGTTTCAAACCACTGGCCTTTCTGTTATCAGTCTAGCGCTTTAGCCACTGCTCCATCAGAGCTCCTTTACCCTACATACAAAATAAAGATATTCTAAACTACTAACTTCATACAAATCTAAATAAATGTGCTCACTGTCATCAGCAACAAATTTTATAATGCTTAAGGAGACTTTTTTTTTTTTTTTTAATAAGAAATCTGAGTTTACATAAACGAAGGTAAAGGATTTCTGGGCTATGCTGCCAGAGAGTCAGTGTTAGATTTCTGGCTCTCCCACTTATTTGCTCTACAGTTAAGGAAGTTGCTTCATTGCTCTGTGTCGGTTTCCTCATCTGTAAAATAAGCACCTACTTCATAGTTTTGTTATGAAGACTAAATGAGTTAGGACATGTCATGTACTTTAACCTGTGCCCAGAGTATATAAGGAATATATAAATATTTACCTAAAGAAAAAGTTAGAGGGGGAACGAGACCTTCCAGATGATATGATCTAAAGGTCTCAAATCTTTGTGGGACCACAGATATCTCATACTTGATCTGAACCATTAACCCCTAGGTTTTGCTACCACTGATGTTTGTTTACATTTGAAATTACTTGCCAGTATCAAAAAAATTCAGAATTTCATGTAAAATAGTCAGGACCTACAGCTCGGCTTGAAAAAACTTCAGAAGAAATGGCCATATTACACTTATATCCTCAGAGGCCAACAAGCAAGTGGTGCTAAGAGGCAGCTGCCTGCTGCAGAAGGGGCAGGTACTCAGCCCCTGTTCACACGCTATGTGTGCTCCATTTGCCACAGTCCCCACCACTCTCTATTACTCCCTACACTGAGACTGAGTGTAAATTTCTAGATACTATCCCATTAACACTGTTGCTTTTCTTGTCGTAGCACACCAAAAAAGGAACATTTATCCTCATACCCATGTCTTTTTCAAAAATGGAAAAAAGAAACGGACAGAGAGCCACATGTTTCAAGAAAAAATGCATGCCAGACATACTTTTTTAGAGTGTAAAGAAGATTTCTGGGCTTGATAAGCCAATAAAAGTGTGTCTGTAGCCAAAGAATAGAGCTTAAACTGCCATTAGGAAAACAAACCATGAGAAAAACCATGACCGGTAGGTTGAAAAGATGCATAATGAAAAGTTTAATGATCTGTGAAAGAGACTGAAATTTCAACACAGTTTCTTCTATGAGTATGAAGAAAATAAGTGGTGATGTTTGATATGCAGTGATGTATACTTTTAAAATTTACGTCACTTGCCTTGTCCGTGTAGGCATTTGCATGCGTGACCTCTGATCTAAGCCAAACTTCTCATTTTATAGATGAAGGACCTGAAGCCCAGAAAACTGAGGGATTTGACCAATTGTAGCATATGGTGGAGATGGGGCTTCAACTTGGGACTCCTGGCACCGCTCCAAGACCCTTCTACCATTCACACAGAAATGCAAATGGCTTCCAGTATGACTTTACCGCAATATTCAAAGTGAATACACACCCTTTAAACCGAATCCAAACTCTTCATCTTCTTGGGAGATCACAAAGGGAGATATTTAAATTCTCTGAGCCTTAACTCTCCAGTAGAAAATATTCATCTCAGTCCTGGAATTGTAGTTGTCCAAAGAAGCCTTGGTGGTGCTGCTAAACCAAAGGTTGGTGGCTCGAACCCATCCAGCAGCTCTGTGGGAGAAAGACCCGGCGATCTGCTTCCATAAAGATTACAGCCAAGAAAATCCTATGGGGCAGTTCTACTCTGTCATATGGGGTTGCTATGAATCGGAATCAACCCAACGGTGCCCAACAACAACAAAGTATTTACAAGACGTTATAAAATGTTTGATCTACTGGTTCCTGGGTCAACAGATGATATAAATGAAGTTAACAATAACCCGGGGCTTTTATTGTCAAAAATGTAAATGTTAAGATAAATGTTAAGAATGAAAATATAAAATAAACCCTCAAAGAGTAAATAGACATTTGTTGACATCTCATCAGTTGCTAGAAATTTCTCCATTTTCTTATCTCAATACTATGGAAACAACCATTGTTTCTTTGGAATAAAATGCAGCATCACTTGATATCTCTTACTTAACCTTAGCCAAGTCACTGATTCACCCTGACTTTTACCAAATCTATGAGCCCCGTGGTTCAGGCACCTTTAGAAAGACTGCAAGCTACATGCCTGAAAACTATAAAAATAAAAACTGGGACAAATGTTAAAAAAAAACTACCTTCTCCCACAGCTGACATGTAATTTTTTAAGGTTCAAGGCTATAATGTTAATATCTACAATGATCCACCCCAAATACTGTTTGTTTTCAACGTCTTCAGTCAATGGCTTTCTTATACTAAGAACCCGTTGCCATCGAGTCCATTCCGACTCATAGAGACCCTATAGGACACAGCAGAACTGCCCCATAGGATTTCCAAGGAGTGGCTGGTGGATTTGAACTGGCAACCTTTTGGTTAGCAACGGTAGCTCTTAACTACTGCACCACCGGGACTCCACTACACAAGGAAATTAAAAATTCTTATTCTATTGCTTATTATTGCTGGGTGCTTTTCTTTCTTTCTTTCTTGTTTTTTTTTAAGATATTAACTAATCTGCCCCCCGCCCCCCACCCCCTGGCCCTTTCAGTATTTACCACTTTTCTCCTCTCCTCCCTTCATTCAAGGTGAAGGGAGCTTTTTTCTTTGCCTCAAGGGAAGAATCTAAAGGGTATAAATCGCTTGAAGGGCAAAAATCAGTTCACAAAGTTTGGTTTCCAAAATCCTACACCAATCAGGAACCTTGATGATCAGACATCAAGACAGAGTCTGAGGAAAAATGCTGAGGGTACAGATAGTCTTGAGATAGAAAAGAGGGGAGATGTGAGCGAGGGATTTTAAGGTCCCAAGAAAAAGAGGTCCTGCACCCTGTTTCCTAGGCAGAGTCCCGTGGGAGAAGAAGAGCCCACAGAGGGAAGAACTGTGAGAAGTGTCGAGGTAGGCAGAACTTCCGGCTCCCCCTCAGAAATCCATGCTACTTATTTGAGGCTGTCATTTGCAGAGAAGGAGCTTTGGTGGCAAAACAGTTAAGCGCTCAGTTGCTAACCACAAAAGCTGGTGGTTTGAACCCACCCAGAGGCTCTGTGGGAGGAAGACCAGCTGATCTGCTCCCATAAAGATTACAGCCGTGAGAAGCCTATGGAGCAGTCCTGCTGTGTCATACGGAGTCTCTATGAGTCAAAAATTGACTCAGTGGCACCCAATAACACGCTGCTGAGCCTTCCAGACCTGAGGAGTGTGCGGTGTCATCCCACCATAATCTAAGCGCCTATTTCCTACTAGTGAAATGTGATAAATTAGATTTTATTTCTGGAAAATCATCAGATCAATAAAAATAGCAAAATAGTTGCAAGAATTCATGAAAGGAACACAAACGCGAACTTCTGTAGACATTTCATATGTTTTTTAAAAACACTTAACATACATTTGATTTCTGCATGTACTAGCCTTGTTGAAGTTTCTTAAAATATGAATTAATGAAGTTTGCATTGAAGATAAATTATTTTTCCTAGCAGATTACCCTGTAGTAAGCATAGGCATATGTCACTGCTCTAGGCATCTTAGAACTGAATTCAAAATGAAAGTGATGCGTCTCAAAAATTTTTATTCTAATTCAGGGCGAATGAATGGAAAATCTCTGCATAATAAGAACTGGGAGAAAGACAGTTTCCACGGTGTCATCTTTTTCAATGATCCCTTGCCCTTCTCTTTCAATGTATCAGTCGACAATGACCTCTACCTGATTGTCAGTATTGCTAATCGTTACAGTCATTATCGACTACCCTCTTGGTTTTGGTATTCTGGTGTTACATGCTACTAAAAATACAGGCATGTTTACTGATGTCAAATCTTTATCTTAGAATTTAATTAAATCTGAAAATTATCTGCATATTGATTGGATATTTAGAGAGTTCCAAGCTGCATTTAAATTTTGTATTGAACAAAGAAGTGCTTGTTCTGAAAACATACTTCTAAAACTCCAGAATCCTCAAAAAGAAAGAAATGACAAGTGATAAAGTAGAGCTTCATTCATAAGAATAATACTGATCTAGTTCAAAGGCCTTCTACACAAGTGTTACATAAATCTGACAGTTTTGAAATTGGAACAGGTAACTCTGCTTTGGAGTATCTAGCAATACAAGACCAAAGAAGACAAAGATGAACCCGAAATGCATTCTTTGAGACAAAAAATACAACTCTTCCACTCTCTCTTATTGATACATAGATAGACAATTTAAGTCCATAAAATTTGTTCAGAAAGGTCTCCTCAAACAAGAGATACAATTATTTGAAGATGAAGAGTCCTCTTTCTCATTCCCTGGTAAGTGCCCACTTCAGCAGCTATAAAAATCTGTGCAAAAATATCCTCACGACTCCCTAATTGCAGTATTAATGCAATTTGCCTTTATTTTGTTTTATTTTCAGATTGAGCATTTTAATTTTTTGTAAAAGAGAGAAATACATTTTTAATTTTAATGATTAGTTATCATTTCTTTATTCTGATGTAAAGTGTTCTGGGATAATATTTTGCTTATTAATTTTACGTTAATGTCTTTAGCGTTTATATTTCCAACACATTTGTAGTTTCTAAACATTTTATAATATGTTTTTGTGTTGGAAATGTATTGATATTCAGTTGCTGGCTTTAAAAATTATTTGATGAATTCTGAGCACATCTTAACAAAACCTGTTGCCGTCAAGTCAATTCCGACTCACAGTGATCCTATAGGACAGAACAGAACTGCCCTATAGGGTTTCCAAGGCTCTTGGCTGCTAATCAAAAGGTCTGTCGTTCGAACTCACCAGCCAGTCTGGGAAAAAAGACCAGGTGATCTGCTCCTATGAAGATTACCATTACCTATTGCTGTTGAGTTGATTCAGACTCATAGTGACCCTATAGGACAGAGCAGAACTGCCCCATAGGGTTTCCAAGGCTGTAATCTTTACAGAAGCAGACTGCCACATCTTTCTCCATGGAGCCGCTGGTGGATTGGAACTGCAGATGTTTGGTTAGCAGCCAAGCACTTAACTACTGCACCAGGAGGACTCCTTCTCATAAAGATTACAACCTGGGAAGCCTTATGGAGCAGTTTTACTCTGTCCTATAAGGTAGCTAGGAGCCCTGGTGGTGCAGTGGCTAAGAGCTGGGCTGCTAACCAAAAGGTAGGCAGTTCAAATCCATCAGCTGCTCCTTGGAAACCCTATGGGGCAGTTCTACTCTGTCCTATACGGTTGCCATAAGTCGGAATCAACTCACTGGCAACGTGTTTTTTTTTTTTTTTTTTTTCAGTACAGGGTAGCTATGAGTCAGCATTGACTCAACGGCACACAACAACAATCTTTACGGAAGCAGATTGTCACGTCTTTCTCCTGCACGTCTTAACAAGGTAGTAATAAGACCAAAACCAAAACCAACCAAACCTGTTGCGGACGAGTCTATTCCGACTCATAGCGACCCTATAGGACAGAGCAGAACTGCCTCACAGAGTTTCCAAGGAGCGCCTTGTGGATTCGAACTGCTGACCTTTTTGGTTAGCAGCTATAGCACTTAACTACTACGCCACCAGCATTATGCAAACTAATTACTACAATGCTGTAACTGTCAATCAACAACAGTCAACAAACCTTACAAGTCTGTGTTGTTTTTATTTACGTTTACAGTGATAAAAGTGAGACTATGCTTGCAAATAATGCTGTTGTAAGTGACCTGTATGTCATTTAGAATTTAATTGTTCTTATACTATCTCTTCCTCCCTCCCTGTCTGCCAGTTTGTCACACTGTAGTAGCTTGTGTGTTGCTTTGATAATGGAAGCTATGCCACTGGCATTTCAAATACCAGCAAGATCACCCATGGTGGACAGATTTCAGCAGAGCTGCCAGACTAAGACAGATTAGGAAGAAAGACCTGCTTACCTACTTCCAATTAGCCACCAAAAACCTTATGGATCACAATAGCGCTGTCCAACTCGCTTAATCCATCCGGAGGGATTAATCCCTAGAGGAGGACATCATGTTTGATGAAGTGGAGGGCCAGTGAGGATAAAGGAAACCTTTGGTGAGAAGGACTGACACAATAGCCTCAACAATCACCTCCAACATGCTGGCAATTATGAGGACGACGCAGGGCCCGGCAACAGTTTGTTCTGTTGGGCATCAGGCACCATGATGTGGAGTCAACTCGGCGGCAATGATCTACTTAGCTATACTATCTCTTTAAATCAGTTTATCAAATTTTAATATTCACAATAATCTCATGGTTACCTGGTTGAAATTCAGGTTCTGATTCAGTAGGTCTGAATTGGGGCCTGGGACTGCACTGGTTCAGAGACCACACTTTGAGTAGCAAGGCTCTTCTGGAGTCTGTACACTTCACCTCCCACAATGTGGATTCAGTCATTCTCAAATGAATGTAGAGATCACTCCCAGATAAGATTATTTTACCGTCTATGATCAGAATGGATGGAGTGAAAGGGGCATGCCGGGGCAGTGAGCTGAGATAGGTGGGGCAAGCTTGATCTTAAAAATGGGCAGAAGGACTTGGATTTTTATGGAAGAAACTGAGAGTTATAGATTCTTGTGAAGGGAGATCTAGAAAACTCATTCTGGTCATGGTGTGCGTAATGAATTGAAGCAGAAGAAACCAGCTGGGAATGTTGTTAGCAGATCACTTCTTTCAATCCATGTCACTGAAGGAACATGGAGGTCGAGGCAGAACTTTCTCTGGGGTTCCTTGCTGCCTCGCACTCACAGGGCACAGTGATCCCCTGGCCCAGAAATCCCTCCATGAGCCCTGGACTGTGTGACAAGCATTCATTGCCTGCTTTGTCATCTCAGCCTCTAGGAACCTCCCCGACTGCACCAGACTAGCGTAGGTGACCCTCCTGCATGCCCTGTGGCATCTATGCCTCTCCTTTGATGGCATTCACCTGACTGTATTACAACCACACGCAGTGGTTAAGAGCTCGGCTGCTAACCAAAAAGTCGGCAGTTTGAATCCAACAGCCACTCCTTGGAAACCCTATAGGGCAGTTCTACTCCGTCCTATGGGGTCGCTATGAGTTGGAATCGACTCTATGGCAATGGGTTTGTTTTAAATCGCTATTTGTTCAGTAAATAAAGGAGACCTTGAGCAAGTCACTTAACCTCTCTGAATCCTCTTCTCCCATGTCAAATTAAGACAATGAGTGAAACCAGAGTGAGCCCATCTGTGTTCCTGTAGCTGCCCACCTGGTTTTCCCTTTTGTTTGACCTGTGTTAAAACAATGGGTTTTAATGCCTGCCATCCGCCCAAAGACTCTAACCCACTGTGGCTCTCAAAGGGCTCTCTGATTCAACTCAGGTCTTGTTCTTTGATTAGGGAGCAGACTTCAGCCAAGCAATGACAGAAAATTTCTGTCTTCATTAAGCTCTTTCTGGTGGTGAGGTAGAGATTTGCTCAGGTTACCTCAGGGAGTGGGGTTTGTTGTAAGGAAGCGGGGGCAGGGGTTGAGGAGTCACAAACCTTCCTCAGCAGTGGCACAATCCCTCTGGTCCCTGATCTTCCCAGTTGGAACAGCCTGCAGGCAACACGGTGATGTTCATTGTCACTCAGGATATACCAGTAACTCCAGTGTCCCAACTCGCTCACAGTTCTCTCCAAACCAGGGAGCCTAGGACTCTCTGCAGCTTCCCCCATGTGTTCAGTCAGTGGCAAGGGCAGGAGGTTAACCTGGTACAAGGGGCAGCCCCTGCATGTGGACCCACTAGGTGGTCAGTGACACTGTCATTACATTTAATCATAAACATCGTTCTGAGATACAGGGCTTAGAGTCCCACTCAATGGCCTTCCAGTTCACCAATGTTTCACCTCCTCTAATATACTGACGTTCCTCCTTTCCACCACCTCATCGGAACTGCCAGGAGTCAGAATTATGTTTCCTTGAGTATTCCAGTATCTGGACTTGGATGGATTCACGCTGTTCATGTGTCCGCTTCATGGGAGAAAGCTACTGCCTCATACTGAAGGATTTACAGATGTAGTCTCTGGGGTCCCTAAGTGCTCTAAAAGGGTTCTTTAAATGCATTCTAAAATATCATGCTTTCACTTTGATATGGATGACTTACTTACTGAGGATGGCCACAGCGTTTAAGCACTTGTGCTTGATTTTGGTTTATGATCACAGTGATGCCAAGATGTATGACTTTGATTATTGTGGGCTAACGACAAAAGAGTAGAGACCAACAATATGTAAATGCCAAGGAAAGGTCAGGGAACCGCATGATCTGTATAAATGAAGGTTTTGTGTTTTTTCTGTGGAGAACAGCGGTGGGAGGTTGGTCCTTCACACGGCCTACTGTCACGCAGTCCACTGAGTGGGAGGCAATCTGCGTGATGGCATTCACATATTTACTCTGAGATCAGCAATTTAGTTTCAGCAAAACAGCATCATCTACCCCGTTAAATTTATGTCGTCAATTTGATTTTTAGTGGCCTTGTACTTTTTAAAATTTAATTTGTAATTTGTTTTGGTCTCATGCATTTTTAAGAGGTATGAGCATGGGAAGCTTATCAGTACTTTTATATATGTATTTAAGCAAAAAACAAACAAACCCACTGCCATCAAGTTGATTCTGACTCAGAGCGGCCCTGTAGGACAGAGTAAAACCGCCCCATAGGGTTTCCAAGGCTGTTAATCTTTACAGAAGCACACTGCCACATCTTTCTCTCACTGAGCGGCTGGTGGATTTAAACCGCTGGCCTTTCCATCAGCAGCTGCGTGCTTAACCACTGTGCCACCAGGGCTCCTGTATTTAAGTAAAGTTATAATAAAAACAACTTAAGCCAATATTGGAGGCCAAGTAAAATGCCCCTGTCTTTATGACAGGGTTCATATATTAGTCAAGTTTGAGAAACAATGGACACCCCTTTAGAGATGTTAACCTCTCTGTTCTAGATAAATTCTCAGTCAAAGCAGCATGAAGAGGCATGTAGCTGTCTTCCAATGAAGCATCCTTTGTAGGGGACGCTGTCTGTGTCCCTCCCCAATCCCTTTTATTAGACCAATGCATCCATCCCCAGCTACAGTGAATGTTGACTGCTAACGGCTCTTAGTTGCCCCCTTCTCTAGAGAATTGACCTTAGACAAAAGGGAGCTCACATGAGAGATTACACCTTCCCCTCCCACCTCCATAGTCACTGATCAGCTGACATGGAGGTACAAAATGCCAGTCCTCTCGCTCCAAGCTGAATGCAACTCTGTGGTACAATTTATGCTCCAGAGCTCCCCACAGGATGAGGCTGAAGCTAGACTCCAATTGAGATCACACCCTTGCTGGGCCCATTCCCTGCCTTATTCTGCTTCCCTCACTCTTTCTCTCCTGAGAGCACACCCCAACATGCACCCAAATTTCTGTCTCAGTCTGTTTCTAGGGAACCATGTCTAAGACATGCTCCTAATCCATAGAAAACCTCCCTGGCATTGAGATAGAGGTTGCCGTTTGGGCACAAATGATTTTCTGGAATCTCTGTTGTTCTTTTTGTTCACCTGACTCATGGCAACCTTATGTACCTTATGCAAAACACAACAAATCATTGTCCTGTCCTGCATCATCCTCCTAATAGCCAGCATGTTCAAGTCCATTGTGAAAATGGTCTTTTCTTCCCTTTCCATTACCGTAAGTATAAGACACATACATTTCATCCTCCAGAATATGTTGAAAAATATCCCCAAATGAGTTTAATTATCAAAAAGTCCTGGCAGATTGAAGTTGAGAATTTCCGACTTGAGGCTTGTGTGAAAAATTTCAAAACCAAAATGACTTCTTCTCAGGATCCAATTAGGAGAAATTTTCGTCTGATATGAGAGATCACTATCGCCCCAGCAACTAATTGCTTTAGCCAAGCGAACAACCTTTGGGCCCTGGAACAAATATGTCCGCAAGGAGTTGTCCATTTTGTTCATAGCGATCATCTCTCTCTCTATTTGGTAGAAGCAACTTAGTCTCCAAGTATGGAAAATGGAGTTCTGGTTTGTCAGCCCCGTAATATAATGTATCACTTCATAAAGCGTTTATCAATTGGCATTTTTACATTTCTTTTAGTGATTCTATGGCCTTCCACATTCAAATCCTATCCTGGAAGAAAGAAGGAACTCATACAAGTTAAAGTGAGTTAATAGTAATGCCAACAACCATAAAATAAACCAGTTGCCGTCAAGTTGACCTTGACTCTTGGCAACCCCATGTGTATCAGAGTAGAACTGTGCTCCATAGCATTTTCAATCGCTGATGTTTTCTAAAGTGCTCACCAGGCCTTTCTTCTGAGGCACATCTGGGTGAACCTGGACTTCCAATCTTTCAGTCAGCAGCCGAGCGTGTTAACCATTTGTACCATCTTAGCAAATTCTTTAAACTGTGGGCATCTCAGTAGATAAGAGAGCAGATTACCTCATTCATCATATGTCTCCTTCACTAGAATGCTGATTTACTTAAAGCAAAAACACACCCACAATAATAATGAAACAGTCATTGTTGAAGTTCAGTGATAGATACATTAGGGTTATACTGTTCTATTTTTGAGTGTATTTGAAAAGTTCCATAATTAAAAAAAAAAAAAAACACTCCAGAAAAGGATTTAAATTAACTTCTCAACCAATATATAATTCCTTTACAACAGAAAAAGCAATAATGTATTTGCCAAATACACCTACTCGCCTTGTAGCTCCACCTCGGTAAAACTCAACATTGAGAAACAATACCAGTCCTCAGAGCAGCAGAACTACACTTGGCCATGGTTGCAGAAATCTTACTAGACGGGCTTAAACAAGTTACAATGAGACGTTGGTGGAACCGTGAACACCCTGGTTGCAAACAAGACTGGGTGTTTGAATATCTCACTTTACAGCTGTTAAAGCAGCATTTCTAACCAAAATTTTACATCATATATTGAAATAAATCATGTCTTGGTTTGCCTGGGAGAGTCCAGGTTTACACTGGTAGCACCCGCATAATCATTACTAGGGCCCTCTTTCAGCCCCCAAAGTGTCCCCATTTGGATAATAAATTGTATGGCTACCCTTTTTATAACAGAGAACGGCAAAGGAGAAGTGCTGAGCAAAGCAACCTTTAGTGTCTGTCATATTTCAGCAACCAGACTAACTGAAAATCAATATAAATCTTAATTCACAGTCTTTCAGGAAAACACCAAAGGAGTACATATTTATAACACAAAGCTAAACTTCTTTCAAATTTTCTGTCCCATTTCTCTTGCTGTCGATACATGCATGGTCAATACACGTGCATGGTGATGCCCTAAAATGCCTCTCCTAGTTCAAGATCCAAAAAATTCTCTTTCTAACTGAGTCTGTGTAGCTTCTCTCCTCTCCTCTCCAATCCCCTCTCTGACCAAAAACACCAAACCCATTGCCACTGAGTCAATCCGTATAGGACAGAGTAGAACTGCCCCACAGGGTTTCCAAGGCTGTAATCCTTCTGGAAGTAAACTGCCACATCTTTCTCCCATGGAGCAGCTGGTGGGTTCAAACCGCTGACCTTTTGGTTAGCAGCCAAGCTCTTAACCACTGCGCCGCCTCATCATTCCACTTAGCACTTAGCCTCTCTACTTGTTTCGCTTTTCCTCTTTCCCCACTCCACAGCGAGGCTGACATTATCGCTGGTCTCTCTCTCTCTCTCTTCCTGTCATTTTCTTTCTCTCAGTGAAGAAGCATTTTGCCACAGTTGGTGTGGACAACCATCTTGGTACAGGACGAGAGTCAGCCTGAAACAAAGCAGGGGAGACCAGAGAGAAGCCCAGAAGAGCAGGCTTGATTGTCCACCTGGAGCCATTCCTTCCAATGGTGTTATGGGTTGAATTGTGTCCACCAAAAAGATATGATGAAGTACTAACCCCCAATATCTGTGAATGTGACCTTATTTGGAAGTAGGGTCCAAATAATCGAATTGGCAATTCAATTAAATTATTTCAATTATTAATTTAAATAACTAATTTTAATAATTAACAATAATTTTAATATATTTAACAAATTTAATATAATAATCAACATAATTTTAATAATTAATGATAATTACCAATTGATTTAATTATTAATAATTTAAATAATTGATATTAATTAATTCAATTCATTAATTGAAGATGGCAATTAATTACATCAACATGAGGTGTTCTTATAAAAAGAGGGGAAGAGGTCCCGGACAGAGCAGGAGAAAAATGTAGAACAAATGATCAAATTCACAAAAAAAGACCAGATTTACTAGTCTGACAGAGACTGGAGGAACCCCCGAGACTATGGCCCCCGACCAACCTTCAAACTCAGAACCAAAGCAACTCCTGAAGTTCACCTTTCAGCCAAAGATTATGCAGGCCCATGAAACAAACACTAGCACACGTGAGGAACGTGCTTCTCGGATCAATCAAGTATACAAGATCAAATGGGCAACACCTGCCCAGGAACAAAGACGAGAAGGTGGGAGGGGACTGGAAAACTGGACAAATGGACATGGTGAACCTGGGGTGGAAAGGGAAAGGGGGAGGACTGCAGCCATGCCAGGAAATAATCGGTGTATAAATTTTTGAATGAGAAAACTAATTTGCTCTGTAAATGTTCACCTAAATTACAATTTAAAAAAGATAGAGGAAGAGGCACAGACAAAGACACAGAGGAAGAAAGTCATGTGAAAGCAGAGGCAGACATTACTGCCACAAGTCAAGGAATGCCAAGGATCGCACACTGTCACCAGAAGCTAGGAGACAGGCACGGAACTGATTCTACCTCAGAGCCCTCAGAAGGAACCAACACTGCTAACGCCTTGATTTCAGACTTGTAGCCTCCATAATTGTGAGAGAATACCTTTCTGTTGTTTTAAGCCACTCAGTCTGTGATATTTTGTTATAGCAGTCATAAGAAACTCATACGCATGGAGTTCCAGAAATGGAAGATAACAGATCTCCTCGCTCAAGCCCATTCGAATCAGGTTTATCTTACTTGTAACCAAAGACATCCTAACAAATACATTAATTTCTGCATATCCAGGTAGTTTCCAGGATAGAATCTTCTGTTTTCCATGTTAGTGAAGGGAGGTAAAGATTCAAATATTTATAACTTAATATTTTTTATTCTCATTACCTATAACTTACTATACTTTCTTTTCTGCCAGGTAAAACTGTATAATAGGAAACCACAATTTAACTGGTTTTTGTTTTGTTTCATTTTAATGTTTGGAGGCAGAGTTTCCTTTAAGAAGTTTGGGAAAGGAACTAAATATATTTCCTGCCCTATAAAATGGAAAGACATCAGCCATTCTCTGCTAAACCATGTGAAAATTAAAGTCAGTGTCTCGCTAAGCTGGTGTCACTAAGGAAGAAGAGTCAAGTCTCCTTAATGGGATGAGACAAGTCCTGTGTGCACATGGGGAGGAGACGCTGTGGGAATACACAGATCCCTGGTAAAGGTAAAGCAAAGTAGAATAGCGGCAGCATTAATTTGGGGTCAGAGGTGTCAGCTTAAGGGAGCAGCTCCTCTGAACGCCAAACGCCTTTGCTGGCACTGGATAGCAGTTAACTGAACTGAACTGAAGGCCACTGATGAGGTGAAGTTATGGAGGGAACGGGGTTTGCACCACTGATTACCAGAAGTGGCTGGAGGACACTGGAGGGGATAAGGCTCAAACAACAAGCCCTCACACCAAACAGGTCTTTCTACTGTGGGCAATCCTTCAAACGCCAGGATGGCGCACAGACAGAAGGGTGACCTTACAAAAAGCATTAGGGAAAGAGTATTGCAGACTCAGAAAATACAACAAAAGGCAGGTTGTGGAAGAATAAATCAAAGTGAATTTTGGGAGAGACAGTGCCCATCTGCACTTAGGTTCTGTGTTTCTTTAAATCTTGCTCTCCATTATAATGATCTTTAATGCTAAAAACAAACGCACTAATGTGTGTTTAGAGTTTTATGCTAAATATTTTATTTATTTATTAATCAAACAAGCAATATTGATGAAACCTTCTTTCTTATCTGACCTCTAAGTCATTTATGCATGTCAATGGATAGCTTAGCTATTAAAGCTGTATACTATAAACCAGGCTTATTTCCCTGGTGGTTCTCAGCTGACTTGCTGGCATAGGACCTGCCGAGTAAATCAAGCCCTATTAAAGGAGGCAGTCTTTCCAAAAAAACAGATAGAAAGAAAGAAAAAGGACAAATGAAGGAAGCAAGTGGATAGGAGAAAATGTCAAAGTTAGTTGTCAGCAGTGGGGGCTAGAGGGGAGTCAGAAGTGAGGAGAAGGAAGCGCAGTGGAGAAAAGAGGAAGCCACCCCAGAAAACAGGAGAACTTGTTGAATTAACCATAGGCTAGGATATTGAGAAGATGAATGAAATAGGCATAACCTGCTTAGAGCTCCTTGCTCAGGAAACCAAACACCATGTGAACAAAGCATTCCATTTACTGTTTCTCACAGGGCGTACAGAAAGGGTACTTAGTCATTTCAATAGCTGAACAATGCTCTATAATCAAAAGGCAACTAGATTTAAACTATTAAAGAACTGCATTCACCCAAAGCATTTATTTATACATATATAGAGCAAAGCCATTTGAACCAATGGATACAAACTTGAAAGTGATTATTATAATAATTATGTCATGTTTGTTATGAGTGGCAGTGCAATACTGAATAAAAAAAGATAGTAACGACTTGAATTTCAGGGCAGAGACCAAGGGCACAAACTTATTTTTCCTTGATTGAACACCACAGATTTAGCTCCCACTCATGGCTAACTGCTTTGTAATCTAAATAGGCAGAAACATGGCCTCCCTAGGACAGAAAAGGCAGGGGCTAACCAGCAGAAGACAGAAGGATATGTATTTCATTCCATGGTGTTGCTTACACAAAGCACATCTTGGTTTCTGTCTACGAAAAGGACTCATGAAGTCAGCTGTCTTCAGGCTACCTACCCTCTTCTATCAGTCTAGATTATGCCTCCCAACTAAACTGGGAAAGAGTAAACCATTTTAGTTTTAATAACTTGAGAGAAACTTTGGTAAATTTGTAGAAGGTTATTAGAAATATTGGCCCAATGGTGTGTAAGTATCAGCTGGGATAATCAAGACTCCCGCTCAATGTCAAAGCTGAGAGATATAGCAACTTTTATAACATGTGTTTCCTGTGTAATTCTCCTTCCTATTTCCAGCAGTCTTGGAGGAAAAGCCTTTACTTTGGAGGCATTCCTGCCGAGGTCAGATTCACTTCCAATTGGATGGTGTTTTTCTTTGGTAGTATCTGTGTCTGATACCTATTTCTGCCACGTGTCTGATATCTGTCAGTCTCTGTATATTTTGCTCACGGGAGATTAGGCACACTTTCTAATAGGGCAAATCAGAATTCCCAAATCAACAAATAAGAGTCCAAAGACTAAAGAAGTAATGGAGGTTTGGACTAAGAATTTTAGTTCAATAAATACTGCTGAGAACCTACCGCATGCCTTGCACCGTGTGAAGCTCTGGACCAGTGGGTTTCTGCCCCCAAGGATCTCACAGTCTTTAGGGAAGGCCAACACATCGACCTTTGCTGTGAGGGAGGAAAAAAAAAAAGGTAATTAAGGTATACTGTTGCTGTTGTCTGGTGCCATCAAGTTGAATCCAACTCATAGTGACCCAGTGTGGCAGAGTAGAACTGCCCCATGGGATTTCCCAGGCTATAATTTTTACAGGAGCAGATCACCAGGTCTTTTGTCCCATGAAGCCACTGGTGGGTTCTAACCGCCAGCCTTTCGGTTAGCAGCTCAGCGTTTAACCATGGTGCCACCAGGGCTCTTTAACTAAGGCGAGTAATTAATACGGGTGAGATCCTGTTCATCTACACAATAACAACGTGAAGCATATGCTAATTTCTCCATGATACAAATGATAAAACCTGAGGTTCAGGAAGTAAAGTCCTTGTTCAAGGTTACCCTGCTGATCACTAGTGGGACTCTGATCATATGCCCTAGATTTGAAAAGATTCCTCTAGAAATGAGCAAGAGGGAAAGAAAGCAAAGGTAAATCAAAGGAAGAGAGAATCTCAGAAGAGGAACCCTGCATCTTAATCCATCTCTACCACCTTGATCTACCCCTCTGCTATCCTCCTACCCTGCTTAATCCTAGTAAAGGAAGGAGGGCATGATAGAAAACCTGGACAGGGCTGGAGACCCAATAGGCCTGGGAAAGCCCAGTGAGATGCCAAGATCCCACCATGAACAGGAACAGAAGAAGCGTCTGAGTGTATGTTAAGGTGAAATGAAGTCTCCCAAACTTTTTGACCATGACCTAGATTAACAAACATGTATTATCTAACAACTCAGTACATGCATATGTCTATATAATTGAAGTCTAAGACTCATGAGAGAATAGTTGCCTTAATTGTGTGTGATATACTTTAGTAGTTTCCACTTAATTCTATTCTTTTGAATTTTTTTTTTTTAATACTGGTTGCAAATTACTGGATTGGTTTCATTACCCACCCACGTCGCAACCTGAAAGCCTGAAAAATACTGACCTAGTCACCTGTCTGAGAGAGCCTCACAGACATTGTTCGGCAGGAGCAGCAAAAATGTCCTCTAGCACTCAAGAGAATGAGGAAAGTGGAGTTTCCAGAAGCCCAAAGCAAAGTGGTAGAATGTGTTCCTCAAGCTTGAGGATGTGATGTATTTATGAAAGTTAATACATGCGAAGAAGTCTTAAGCTCAGGAACAAGGAAAGACAAAAGGGACCACCGTGGACCGATACCTGCAGACTAGATGAGAACAAGGACACCTCAGTGGACACGATATAGATAAATGATGGCATCAAGGACAGCGTAACTAGATGCTTTCCCTGACAGCATACCATTATATAACTCCTTCCAACTCAGACGCAATTCCATAGAACAAAGAACGGCAGTGCTGAAGGGACTGAGATTCATTCCTGCCAACCAGGGAAATGGGAACCCGAAATAGAAGCTGTTCATTTGTCTATGGCTATATAACAAAATCTTAACCTAGTGGCTTAAAATGACACCAGTCACTTCATTTTTACCCCACACATTTCTGGGGGTTGACTGGCCTCAGTGAAGCAGTTTTCATTCCGATCTCTCACGCTGTTGCAGTCAGATGGTGACTGGGGTTGGAGTTGTCTGAGGCTGGCTCACTCACATGCTTGGTGTCTTGACTGGGAGATTGTCACAGCCAGGGTGGAACAGCCTGGGCTTCCTGGGCATCGCCCTCTATCTCTGTGTGGACTCTCCATGTGGTCTCTCAAACACGAAAGGCTTCATGGGAGCTGGAGTGAATGAGGTGGAAATTATTTTGCTTTTAGGACTTGGGCTCAGAAGTCACAAAGCACCACTTTTGCCTACTCTATTATTTGAGGCAGTCACGAAAACCTGCTCAGTCTCAAGGGGAGAGAAGAGACTCCATCTCTTGCTAAAGGAAAGGCAAGACCTGGTACAGAATATGGAACGAGAAACATTGTTGCAGCCATTTACGGCAAATTTGTCAAAAAGGTAAGTTCAGTTATAGGGAAAATAATTCAATTCTTAAAGATTCAAACTGATGTACTGAAATTCATGTTTACCATGCTAGTCGCCATTTGAGGCTCCTTTAGCACACAAGGGCAGACCACTAACGCAGTCCAGAGTCCTCATTTTACACACAAGGAAACTAAGGCATAAAAGGGGCCAGTGATTGGCATAGGGTCCCAGAGCCAGGTAACATCAGAGAAGGGCCAGATCCAAGTCATGTCAAAGAAAGGCCAGATCCCAGGTCTCTGGACCCCAGTTCAGTTCTCTTCCTAATCACCTCCCCCCGCCCCCAGTCTTCCCACTAACCATCACATGCTCATTTCATTGCTTTTCTTTCTTTTTATTGTAATAAAACATTTATATAACACAATATTGACCACATTTTTTACATGTACAATTCAGTGACGCTGATGACATTAATCATGTTGTGCAACCATCACCAACGTCAGTTGCCAAGTGTTCCATCACCATCCACAGATACTCAGTAAGTACTCATTTCTGGAGTGGAGCTAAATAGGCAAGTGCTTGTTCTTATGTATTTACTGGCAGTAGAAGTTTCTGTCATCCAGGGTCACACTGCACATACCACACAGTATCCCAGATTTGGAGAGGGCAAGGACATCCCCCAACAACGATATTCTAAACATGGTGGGGATACCTACCAATTACACAGACATCAGCCATAAGCAACTGGTACAACTATACCAGCGCATCCGACGGGGTATCAGTTTTGCTTCTTCTTGAACTGAGGTAAGAAGGCATTTTCCTCTATTTAAGCCCATGACTGGAAGCCTAGACATTCATAACTTCGGGCTTGAAACTTTAGGTGGTGAATCTATCTGTTATAAGGAAAAATAAAATGTGATTTTCTATTTGCTGACTAGATGAACGCTGAAGTTACTCCTTAAATACTTTTTAGAAGTTAAATCACTTCTGCTGAGGAGAAATGAAGAGTCAATACAAACTAAATCACGATCAGATGGATTAAATTTTTCTCAGTGAAACAGTTTTTGAGAAGAAGGACCAAGTGTTTAGAAGAATGGGTTTCCAGTAAGTTTTGTATTAACAACCCTCACTTTACTGTACTTAAGGCTTATTCAGCCTGTTGTTATGGAAATAGGAGATGTGGTCCCAAATGCAACAGTTTAATTTCACTGCAAGATTAACCAAGAGGGCAGTAAAGACCCAAGTTAAAACATAGCATTTTGGTATTCCATTAAGTACAAGAAAGAAAACAGGCCACAGGAAGGAATTTACTTTGACATCTTACATTTCTAAAGCTTTGATCCCAGGGAGGAATTCCATTTGACTGTTTCTCCCTTCTGGATAGACATTTAAATGAACAATGAGGACTTCACAAAATCTCAGCATATTATATCTGGAAAAGGTCTTGTCCGGATGCTTCATTTTACAGACAATACCGCTGAAAATCTGAGAGAAATAACTCCTCAGTTACACAGCTGGCAGGCTGAGGACTAGAACCCAGGACTCCTGACTCCCAGGCTGGTGCATTCTCCACATGGGTGTTGTTGTTAGGTGACACCAAGTCGGTTCCAACTCATAGCGACCCTGTGTACAACAGAACGAAACACTGTCCTGTCCTGTACCATCGTCACAATCATTGCTATGCTTGAGCCCCTTGTTGCAGCCACTGTGTCAATCCATCTTGTTGAGAGTCTTCCTCTTCTTTGCTAACCCCCTACTTTGCCAAGCATGCGTCCTTCTCCAGCGACTGGTCCCTCCTGACAACATGTCCAAAGTACATGAGACAGTCTCACCATCCTCGCTTCTAAGGAGCATTCTGGCTGTACTTCTTTGAGGACAGATTTGTTCATTGTTCTGGCAATCCATGGTATATCCAGTATTCTTTGTCAACACCATAATTCAAAGGCATCAATTCTTCTTTGGTGTTCCTTCTTCATTGTCTAGCTTGACTGTGTGGATCATATCAAATTATGAATAACATCGTGAAGAATGGGAATTTCAGAACACTTAATTGTGCTCATGTGGAACCTGTACATAAACCAAGAGGCAGTCGTTTGAAAAGAACAAGAGGATACTGCATAGTTTACAACAAAGAAAGGTGAACATCAGGGTTGTATCCTTTCACCATACTATTCAAACTGTATGCTGAGCAAATAATCTGAGAAGCTGGGCTATATGAACAAGAACGTGACATGAAGAAGACTCATTAACAACCTGTAATATGCAGATGACACAGCCTTGCTTGCTGAAAGTGAAGAGGACTTGAAGCACTTACTGATGAAGATCAAAGACCACAGTCTTCAGTATGAACTGCACCTCAACACAAAGAAAACAAAAATCCTCACAACTGGACCAATAAGCAACATCATGATAAAACAGAGAAAAGATTGAAGTTGTCAAAGATTTCATTTTACTTGGATGCACAATCAACACCCATGGAAGCAGCAGTCAAGAAATCAAAGGACATATTACATTGGGCAAATCTGCTATAACCCAAAAACCAAACCCATTGCCGTTAAGTCGATTCCAACTCATAGCAACCCTATAGGACAGAGTAGAACTGCCCCATAGAGTTTCCAAGGAGTGCCTCGTGGATTCGAACTGTCGACCTTTTGGTTAGCAATCATAACACTTAACCACTACGCCACCAGGGTTTCCAATCTGCTGCAAAAGACCTATTTAAAATGTTCAAAAGCAAAGATTTCACCCTGAGGACTAAGGTGTATCTGACCTAAGCCATGGTGGTGTAGTGGTTAAGTGCAATGGTTGCTAACCAAAAGCTCAGCAGTTCAAATCCACCAGGCGCTCCTTGAAAACTCTATGGGGCAGTTCTACTCTGTCCTATAGGGTCGCTATGAGTCAGAATCCACTGGATGGCAATGGGTTTGTTTTCGTTTTTTTTTGAACGAAGCCATGCTATTTTCAATAGCCTCATATGCATGTAAAGCTGGACAATTCTCCACATTACCACCCATTTAAACCTCTTACAAACATTTTAGCAAAAGCAGGACCCATAGCTTAGAAACCTGAGACTCCCAGGGAAGAAGGCACTTTCAGAGACACTTGCTCTTTGCTTCTCCAGCATCTACCCCGCTCTTCTGGAAATAGCCCCTACTTTTGTTTGAAGATCTGCTCCCCTCCTCCACCCAGCTTCAGTCCACACAGTTGGATGTGGTTATACTTCTACCCTGGGGAACAGCACATGACCCAGGTTAAGCCAATCACCATGGTGCAACCAATTTCACTGTGCTTGGTTCATGGGTCGGCACATTACCCATCTATGTCCTCTCCTGTTGACTTCTGAAGCTACTTTCCATGTAATCCCGGCCCACCTGCTCCCGGTCCCAGCTGTGCCACACTCAGTTACCAACACCCACAGTGGTGAATAAAAGTTGGGGCTGCAATGGGCAGCCATCTCAACACCCCTCTTTTAGACAACAAGATTGTCACAGAGACAGGAAAAAAAAAACGAGTGGAAGCTCATCACCAAAGAAAGCCTGTAGGGACAGAGGCTGCTCACTGGCACTGCAGGAGCCTCCCCTGTGACTCATAATTCCCCTCCAGCTGGCAATGTGGGAGATTGGGACACTTGGGGGCCAGGCAGAGATGGGGGTTTGAACCTCTCTCTGCTGCCTCTCTTACCCCATCATCTATATCTCTGAAACTTCTGAATGGGAAGAGACTATTAACGTCATCAGATTTTTAAGCATCAACTGAAGTGGGTAAATAAAGTGCTTAGGACGTTGTTTGTTGTTATTAGCGTTGTTGTCGGCCCTGGACTCATAGTGAAACCATGCACAACCGGATCAGACTATTGTGTCCCTTCAGCAAATCATGTCAGTATACCCAACTCAGAAAAGAGAAGCCGTGATAGAAAATTAATGATTAAATAAAGTGGCCCATGTCTACGTCAATCCAAATTTGCTGTTGCATTTCCTTTGTATCAAACATCTCAATCTGAACCTGGGCTATGTCATACCTCATTCAAACTGAGGCCAGCTAGGGACAGAAAAGGCCTTAAGCAACAAGTCACGTCAGTTAAAAATTTTTCTAGAAGAAGAATGGTGTCAACCACAAAACATTATTTACCTCACTCGTGGTTAAAGTTTAAGCTGCCTCCTCCTAATCTTCCCTCTTGGAGCTGTCTTTCAGATCAACCAATTAAAACTAGAATCCAGGGCATGCGCAGTAAGAGACCAGGTTGACGGCCAGATGGCCCCATCCCGTAATAAGTATTGCCTAGGAACCAAAGACCCATGCCAAGGAACCAAAATCACCAGACATACGTCATCGAGCAGGGACCAAGTCCATTTCAGAAGTGAGAAGTCCGTCAGCCACTTCCGTGCCAAATCCTAGCCGGACCTCTTTTTCAATATGTATGACTTCCCCTTTCCCGCATAGCATAAGACTTCCTCCAGCCCTTCGTTTGGCGTGAGAGTGCTTTGGGACTGAGCCCCATGTCTCCTAATTCACTGCGAGTAATAAACTATGCTTTGCTTTAAATCCGCTTGACTCTTAAGTTATTCTTAAGGAGAGTACAAGCGGCGAACCATTGCGTTTGGTAACAAAACTAGCACGAATAACCCAAGAAAAGTCAATTTAAGTGAAATAGTTTGAGTGAAAGCTTTAATCTGAAGGGGTCAAGAGGTGGTTCAGCCATAAACAACTGAGCGAAGAGATGGAGACAGACAGAAGACGGTGCTTTCTCAACTTGGCCTCACGGACCACGGAGTCATTGGAAGAAGCTCTTCTTCGCCCTGATTTTGTTGACCCACGTTACAAAGTTTTCTACTCTCCCGAGTGTTTTCCTCCTGGGTCCTCCCCAGAAGAGGATAAGTGACTTACCTGACCGGTCAGGCTAGTGAAACTGTCATTGCAGCTGCCTGAGCTTCCTTGGGTCTCTGTCTTCACGGGTCCTTTTCGCCAGGCAGTCTGCCCGGTAGGCGGAGCCCACTCCTGCAGGGAAAGGCTGAGGATGTCCAGGTATTCTGCCTGTGGCTGGATGTGTGAGCTTAATTCAGAGGAGAAGGTATAGAAACTCCATTTGACCCCTTCTCACATTCTCAAATCTAGCTCTGTGGCAACAATGCCGATATTCCTGACTTCAGTGAATAGCCAATCCTCGTATGAGGCTGTTCTAAATGGCTTACATATATTAATTAGTTTATTCACCATAAAACCCTGTTAAGGCACATGATAGGTGGAATAAATGGCCTCTCAAAGATGTCATGTCCTCATCCCCAGAACCTGTGAATATATTAGGTTGCACAACAAGCAGGGAATTCAGGTTGCATGTGGAATTCAAGTTGCTAATCAGCTGGCCTTAAAATAAGGAGATCATCCTGGATTATTTGAATGGGCGCAATGTAATCACAGAATCCTTCAAAGTGGAAGAGGGAGGCAGAAGAGTTAGTGTGAGAAAGACTCGACCGAGCTTTGTTGCCTTTGAAGATGGAAGAAGGTCAAGAGCCAAGGAAGGCAAACAACCTTTAGAAGCTGAAATAGGCAAAGAGATGGATTCTCCCCTAGGGCCTCTCAAAGCACTGCAGCAACACCTTGATTTAACCCATTGAGACCCACTTTAGACTTTTAATCTACAGAACAGAGAACGACATGTGTACTAATGCTTCAGGGCCCTGGTAACAAAATATTGTGTAGACTGAGGAGGACATAATGAATTTGTGTTGTTTTAAGCCACTAACCTACAACAGCAATAGGAAACTAATACAAGATGGGTACTATTATTATCCTCTTTAAACAGCTGAGGAAACTGAGGCAGAGAAATGTTAAGTAACTTGTCCAAGGTCACATCCAGGCCGAAACCTCTTAGAGTCTGTGCTCTTGATCACTGTGCAAACTGCCTGTCTGGTGCATTCTGCAATTACATTAGATATAAGTGGGGGGAGGGATGCAATTAATTATTAACTTTACAAATTTCAACCAAAGAAAGGAGATAATATAACAAACATTCTGTGAGTATTTACAACAGTCTCAAGCTCTGGACATGCATTCTTTCATTTCATGCTGACAATAACCCATATAGTAGACACAGTTATTAGTCCCATTTAGCAGATGGGAAAATTGAGATTTGCAGCAGCAAAGCCACTTGCCCAAAGTCACAAGATCAACAAGTGGCTTTGGTAGGAGTTGCACATCACAGTCCGACAGGCAAGCCCACACCCTCCACCTGCAAACATACAGCTAAACCTGAAGGATTTATTTTCACAAGGTCTCCTGTGACACAGAATCATATGTAGTAAAGTTTCAGGGCCCTGATGACAAAATATTGCATGGAATGGAGAAGGGGACACTTTCAGATTTTCTACATGGAACATAGCCCCACAAAGAGCTTGGCTGCTAACCAAAACGTCGGCAGTTCGAATCCACCAGCCACTCCTTGGAAACCCTATGGGGTAGTTCTGCTCTCTCCTATTGGGTTGCTATGAGTTGGAATCAACTCAATGGCAACGGGTTAGTGTACTGATGGCAAGATCAATTCATGTTGGGTGGGAGGCCATGGATATCTGTAAGACACAACAGTACAGCTGCTCTGGCCTGGTTTGTGATTACACACGAGTCACTCCCTGGAGATTTACAGAAATATCTGGGGCAGGGAGCTGAAAGCCTTCAGGAAAAAGTAGGTGTAATAATCAACAAAATATGAGTTATTACTGGTACTGTAATCCTGTCTGTAACCGTGGGCTGGTGAGTCCAGAAAAAAGCAGATACACTTTAATGAGTGTACTGGTCAGCTATTGCCATGTTTGCCACAACCACAAACATCTCAGTGGCGTACAACAACAGGCACTGATTTCTCTTTCACTTGCCTGGAGTTTGGCTAGAGTTTGGCTGGCCGCAACTGGGCCAGGCTGGGTTTGGTGTCAGGGTATGAGTTGGCTAAGTCGGCTCCATGTATCTATCATTTTTCTAGGACCAGATTACCCAGGGCATGTCTTTTTCAAGGTGATGGCAGACATACTAGAGGGAGAAATGGGAACATATGATGCCTTTTAAGGTCTATGCTCAGAACTCATATGTTGTATCTTCTACTCTGTTTGGCCAAATCAAGTCACATGGCCAAGCCCAACACCAGTGAAGTAGGAAAGTATATTCTTCCCATGAAGGTGGGAAGAGAGGTAGTGAATATTTGGTGGCTGTTATAGATGGAATTGCATCCCTCAAAAAAGAAGTATTGAAATCCTGGCCCCTGTGCCTGTGGATGTAAATGTAATATAATCACTTTCCATAATGCAATCTAATATAATGCAATCAATCAGCTGAGATTGTCAGAGACAGGCAGAGAACCCCACCTATGTCAGAGAGACACCAGAATAGGCAGAGAGAGCCACATGTGGAGGAAGACAGATGCCACGTGAGGACTGCTAAAGAACTAAGGAATAACTGGGGCTACCATCAAGGATCAGACCCAAATGTGGACTTCAAGCCTCCAGAACTGTGAGAAAGTAAATTTCTGTTGTTTCAAGTCACCCACTTGTGGTATTTCTGTTACAGCAGCACTAGGAAATGAAGACCCTGACCAATGCTTGAATCTGTTACAATCATTATAAATCAAAGCCCACAAGGAGAAACAGATACCCTTCAGAGGAAGTCTGCAAACATCCTCACATTAAAAACACATAAGGCTCCTGCTTCTGTTCTAGGCAAACCAGTGATCTGTGTTCTCAGAGAAATGCAATATGGCATTGCCAGTCCTCAACTTCCACTATGTGTAAATGTCTCCGGGGCCTCTCGTACATCTGAACACCAATCACATAATAACCCTAAATGGGATCTAAATTCACAGCTGGCATGGAATCCATTCACAGCAATGGAAAATTCTTATATGGAAATGGTGATCTTCTAGTACATTCTGTGAGCTTGTTGTGCTGGATATCCTTCAGCTATCCTGAGCAGCTGTCATATGCAAGCCTGCTGAAGAGACCTGCTAGTGCATAATGGCTGGCTCCTTGCAAAAATCATCACTTTGGCAAGAGATTTTAAGGTGTGCTGGGCTCAACGAGAAAAATGGAAAATTTATTTTCCATTATCTTCTCTTTCAACCAGGGACTGGACAGAATGAAAGAGAAAAGGTGGTGTCCTCAGCTGCATAAACCAAAACCAAACCCGTTGCTATCGAGTTGATTCTGACTCATACCCACCCTACAGGACAGAGTAGAACTGCCCCATAGGGTTTCTAAGGGGTGGCTGGTGGATTCGAACTGCCGACCTTTTGGTTAGGAGCCAAATGCTTAACCACGGTGCCACTAGGGCTCCAAGTTCTCATAATAAGTTAAAAATATGACTTACAAATGTTTACAAAGACAGGAAGAAACCTGATCTTTTCTTTGAGGAAAGAATCAAAGCAGATTATCATTTTGAAAACCATGAATATGTTTATTGTCTATAGTCAGGAAATATGTGCTCAGAAAACATTTAACAAGTATTTTAAACGGATGGATTTTCTAGTTTGTTAGATCTGAGGAGTCTCAGCTTCACTTTCCTGATTCCCAGGAACACCATCTGAGGAAAGAACTGGAATCCCTTAAGCAAGTAGAAGCCTGGCTATTACAGTTTGTATAGCGCCCATTTTTTCTCTTCATGTACTTCCTTTTTCTTTCGAAATTAAAAACAAAAATAATGGTTGGCTTTGCCCTGGGATTTCATTAGAATGAAGACGAATGTCGCTAACTCTCTACTAGTTAGTTCTGCTAGTGACTGTGCTCCGCATCTGTTGAGTTTCCGGTCAGGAGAGAGTGATAGAAAGCAAATATGATTTGGAGTCGGACAGACCTTTGGATAAGTCATTAGCCTCAGTTTCCTTTCCTATGGTATCGAGATGATGGTGCCTACCTCAAGAGGTTACTTTGAATACTAATAGGACAATTCATAAAAGATAATATCACATGTAAAAATGTTAAGCTTGAATTAGCATGAATTTTTTTACTTTCCTCCTTATTCCTATTGTGTAGGGAGGACCCTGAGTTAGAGAGAGCACCTACCTCACCTATTTCCTCCTGGGTGGTGGGATGGTGGGGGTGGTGGCCTTAGCCAATCCCCGGAGCAGCCATCCTCCACGCAGGGACTCAACAATGTGGGACAGATGCCCATGTTTGGGCTCTGTCATATCCGCACTTAGTTTTCATAGTCACAGCAAAAGGAGAAGAGAACAGGGGGAAGGGAGGGGGGTCACAGATAGGTTCTTAAACGCTTCACTGAAGAAGCAATGCACATCCTTTCTACTCACAGCCCATTGGCTAGAGCTAATCATATGACCCAGACTTCCCTCAACGGGATTGGGAAATGTAAAAGAGCAAATGGTTATTCACCTAGCAGTAAATCTCTCTGCCACAGAGGGTTTCCAGAGAATCAAATGCAAGTCTTTAATCGTCCTGGTCGCCTATAACACTGGGCAGGACACTCTGTTCTCTGAGCAAGTTGAGCAGACCAGAATAAAAACCAGTTGCGAGAGAGTCAGTTCTGACTCACGACGACCCCATGTGTGTCAGAGCAGAACTGTGCTCCATAAGGTTTTCAATGACTGATTTTTCGGAGGTAGATCACCAGGCCTTTCTTCCAAGAAGCCTCTGGGTGGACTGGAACCTCCAACCTTTCAGTTAGCAGCCAAGCCCATTGACCGTTTGCACCACCCAAGGACTCCAGTTGAGCAGACAGATGCTCTGAATAGCCTCCTGTCTCTATCATGTGACAATTATTTTAAGAGCTTGAAAACAATAGGACTCATATTAGAATTCAAGGGAAAATTTTAATTATTAAGAATATACACAAAATATAAAACACAGTGCACTGAGCCAAGATTAAGGGAGACACTCTGGAAGTTTGGTGCCTGGAAAACAACAGAGAAGAAGATAACAAGAAGAAAAGAAATTTCAAAATTTAAAAGTCTGTGGAAGTTTTAAGAAAAGTCTAGAGCACAGTTGTCAACTGGTGGCTTGCAGGACACATCCATCCCACAGATTTATTTTGTTTTACCTATACAAAAAACAAAAAACAAAACTGCCATCGAGGCGACTTTGACTCATTGCAACCCTAAAGGACAGAGTGGAACTGCCCCACAAGGTTTCCAAGTCTATAATCTTTACGGAAGCAGACTGCCACGTCTTTCTCCTGCAGAGCAGCAGGTGGGTTTGAACTTCTGACCCTTCGGTAGGCAGCCAAGCACTTTAACCACTGTACCACCAGGGCTCCTTTTGCCTATACAAGATTTTAAAAAACACATTAATTAGCTGCCAACATTTAAAAATGGAGGGTTGTACATAAATATCTAGATTTCCTACTTCGGTTGAAAAATTGGGAGATCGGGCAACATTGAGTCAATAACAGTTTCCCTGCAATGCCTGGCAACAGTCAGACAGAGGCGAGGGGCAGCTGCCCTGTTCACATGCTCTCTCATTCCTCCAAATCCCGACGGAACTCTCTGCAGTCATTTACAGCACTTAGTGATCCCAGGAGGTGTTTGGGTTTGTGACCTCTGATCTGACTGAGTTGGTCTAAGTTCTCTCCAGCTTTGTGAAATCGCTATGAAATACAGCAACAGAACTAGTTTGAAACAAGAATCCCAAGCAGACATCTCCAAGCACCACTGTAAGCCACCACAGCCCTTTTGGAAAGCAATTTAGCAAAGGCGTCAAGGGCTTTCAAAATGTCCATAAGCCTTGATCCCACAATTTCACCCTTGACAGACCCTATCCTGAAGAAACATTCCCCAAACTGCTTAAAGTTCATCACAACTTTATAATACAAAACAATTGGAAGTAACAGAAAAGGTTATGCCAGAATCTTGAGGTAAACTATGGTATGTACACCTGTTGTTGCTAGTTGTCACCGAGTAAACACCGACCGTGGCGACCTTATATGTAACAGAACAAAACGTTTCTGGGTCCTTCGCCATCTTCACGATCATTGATATACCTGAGTGCATTGTTGTGGCTACCGCGTCAGTCCATCTCATTGAAGGCTTCCCTTTTTGCGTACGTACTCCGAGCGGACTCTAATGTATAGACGGAGCCCTGGTGGCGCAGTGGTTAAGAGCTTGGCTGCTCACCAAAAGGCCGGCCATTCAGATCCACCAGCTGCTCCTTGGAAACCCTATGGGGCAGTTCCGCTCTGTCCTATAGGGTAGCTATAATGTACAGATAAAAAATTAATTTATTCATGAGGAAATAATCAAATACCAATTGAGGGTCATTCTGCTAAACAACAGGCCTGTGCTCTTCAAAAATGTTCATTCATGAAGGTCAAAGGAAAGCTGAGAAGCCCTTGATGGAAGGAGACCACGGAGACGTGACAAGTAAATTCGATGGGTTATCCTTGATCAAATCCCAGTTTGGAAAAATATGGCTATAAAAGACATGAGTGGAGCAGTTAGCAAAATCTGAATACTATTAGATAATTTCTAATATTATTAGAAAATTGGATTAGCTAATTCTAATTAGATGGATACTGAACGTCCTAAATTTGATCATTGTGCTGTGGTTACAGGAGTGTTGTTCTTCTCTGGAGATAAATGCCAAAATATTTAAGAATAAAATATCATAAAATCTTCAACCCAATCTCAAAGGATTGAGAAAAAAACCTCAATAATGGGGAATCACTGTGCCACCAGGACTCCAGAAATTGCAATATCTAAGTCAAATTCTTTTACCAAGACAGATAACAAGATCAGTTATTTCAGGTCAGCTAACCAAAACGTCGGCAGTTCAAATCCACCAGCTGCTCCTTGGAAACCCTATGGGGCAGTTCTATTCTGTCCTATAGGGTTGCTGTGAGTCAGACTATAACTTGACAGTTATATATAATAGAGATAGAGATAAAGCAGATGGGGCAAAATGTTAATAATGGTAAATATGGGTGAAGGCTAAGTGGGTGTTTATTGTTCTATTCTTGCAATTTTTCTGTAGTTTAAAATTTTTTTCAAAATATGAAGCCCAAAACAGATGCCCATCTGGGAATGATTATGACAAAATGTTAAATAAAAAATTCGGGACACTTAATTGTATAGCCTGCGTTACCTTAATTAAGTTTAAAAAAAACCAAAACTCTCTACATAGTACAGCAAAACCTGTAGAAGCGGGAACCTGTGTAAGGCAGAAACCTGTCAGAGAAGGAAAACCCAAATATTGTCCACTAATAGAGAATGACAGAAAAGTGGTAAGACTGTACCCTGTCAAAGATGGAAAAGTTGCGAGACCCGGAAAAACAAGGCAGTCCCATCAAGGTTCGGCTCTCACAGGTTTCCCTGTAAATGCGACTGGAAGGGAAATGCCAAAACTTTAACAATCTCTAAGTTTGGTAGCTGGGCTGAACTAGGAATACATTATCCTTCCATTTTTTTCTGTATTTTCCTCACATTTTTAATAACCATTTATCACTTTTATAATGAAAACCATACTTTAAAAATAAAAGAACTACCAAGCACCATAGGAACAGAGTCATTTTTCCCCATCTCCACAAATTTAAGCCTGAAGCCAAAATCCAGAGCAAGATGGAAGGAAATGGGTTCAAGCTCTCAGCTATTAAAGTGTGAAAGTCTGGGTTTCAGGGGTTGCCAAGTGATCTTTAATGAACACCTGTCTGAGACAGAAAAATCATAGTATTCCAGGCTAGGAACTCAATGTATAATTTAGCTTTAGTATCACAGTGGGGCCGCTGGGTGTATCCCTAGCATTCAGATTTATGGCCAAGCTAAGGAGTATTTTTGAATGTGACTGATTCCTCTTGGTCTCAGGCTTCAGGTTCATATGCTGGGAAGCAGCTAAACTCTACTTTGGATTGCGGGCGAAACGGGTCAGGTCTACTTGACTCAGAAGCCTGCAAGCCTCCTCCATCACAGGCGAGGTCAGTATCCTCTCAGTTCCCAGGAGACATCCCTGCCTCCTTCCAACTATCTTCCTCTAACTGGACTCACTGTCCTGTCTCTATTCTCTGGGTCCTGTTAAAACCCACTTCCTGCCTCAGACTTCTCCTGGAGTAGAATCCTGCCTGCCTTTTGTCTCTCTCGAACAACTCAACACCCTTAAAAGCCCTGTTCCTTCCTATGGCCTTGGCTGCAAGCATTCCATAGAAGTCTCCCTTCCTTCTGTTCTATTGGCTCAGGGAATTCTCTCTAAGCTCCATCACCAATACTTTTCACCCAAATCCATTGCTGTATCCTGCTGGCACCATAGCTGTCTTTGGAATCTGTTTTAGGCTGGGTTCTCTAGAGAAGCAAAGCCAGTAAAGCATATAAATATATATATATATATATATAGAGAGAGAGAGAGAGAGAGAGAGATTTATGTCAAGGAAATGGCCCACACGGTTGTAGAGGCTGGAATGCATCCCAAGCCTGTGGGTCAGGCTGAAGGCTTCTCCTGATTCACGTTGCCACAGGGTCTGGCGAACCCAAGATCAGCAGGCTTTTCTTCACAGGCTGCAAAAAATCAATGAATCCCATGATTGTCAGGCAAGACGGCAGGTAAGCTGCAAGCTCAAGTCCCCCAAACTGGAGGTCAGATGAACAGGAGCCAGCTGCAGGATCCAGAGCGAGCAAAAATCCACAAGCCTTCCCGAATGTCCATTTATACTCAATGCAGGCCACAGGCCCAAGGAAACTCCCTTTTAACTGACTGGCTGCTTACAGCAGATCCCATCATGGAGGTGATCACATTATATCAAATCTCTTCATGGAAGTGATCACAACATCATCCAACTGCCAAACCACTGAGAATCATGGCCCAGCCAAGTTGATACACTATTTTAACCATCACAGAATCCCAGCCAGCTCTTTCCACCCACATACGCTGATATTTCTGATTATCCTCAAGGCAGTCCTGGCTGGAACAAGAGCTTTCATCCAGGCCCTAAGACCTTTATTTTGGTAGACCCCAGCATGAGCCCGCCTGGACCAGCAAAGCAACAGTCAACATCACCAAGTTCTCTCCAGGGCAGCTGAGCCCTTCCCCAGCTCCAGCTTGGTGCCCTCCCTGGTGGCTGCAATGATTCTTAGCTCTCTTCTGACAGGCCAGACTGTCCTCCAAACCTGCCTCCTACTGAGCCTGCAGGAATATGAACCTCAGTCATCCTGCGGCTCCCTGTTCCCTAGGATTATGCAAAGGTACTGAGATCTTCCATGAATGCCAAGGCATTGAGTAAAAAGCTTGGTCTTTGGAGTAAATCCTGCTCATGAAGTTCATGCTCCTCACTCACACTCATTCATGCCAAAGCCCATCCACATCCTGCTGTGAATTACTA
Source organism: Dugong dugon (assembly GCA_030035585.1). Taxonomy (NCBI): domain Eukaryota; kingdom Metazoa; phylum Chordata; class Mammalia; order Sirenia; family Dugongidae; genus Dugong; species Dugong dugon. The sequence goes on along the minus strand of CM057480.1, from coordinate 8,501,870 downwards.
GTTGTGTCAATTCTTACATAAAGCAAAATCCCTATGTCCATGGCTGTGCAGCTTCCACAAAAAAAGGCAACCAAGACTCATTAGCCACAATTCCCACCATGTCAGTTTCTGTCCTTACCTATAGATCACTAAGAAAACAGAAGCAACTAAACATGAACTTTCTCACCTTTACATAACCACCACGTGCCATACGCTCTACTTTCTCTCCTAATTCAATGGATCACTATCTTCTCTCCTGTCTGGATGAAACCTCTCCATTTGTCATGCAATTATCCCTCATGTCTTTTGCATTATCAATTATTCCCTCTAATGGACCTTTCCCATCAGCAAACAACATGCTCCAGAATCTACTATCTTTAGGGGGAAAAGAAAAAAACCTTAATTCATCACATATTCTCCTACAGCTACTGTCCAACTTTATTATTTTTCATCACAACGAAACTTCCAAAGAATTGTCTATAGTGGTTTTCTCTTCTTCAAACACTATTTTTTTTTCCTGAAACTATTCTAATTTTAGGAACTTCTGTCTAAACCATTCTACTGGCAATGGTCTTGTTAAGGCTACTGGTAACCTCCAACTTGCTAAACGCAACAGTCACTCTTCTGTTCCTATCTTTCTCACCCTTGTAGCTCAACACATTGACCACCTTCTCCTTTTTGGACTACTCCCTTCTTTTGGCTTTCAGTGACATTACACTCCCCTGGTTTTCCTCCTATCCTAGTGGCTCCTCCTTAATCTTCTTGGCTAGTGTCCCCTCCTTTGCTTGACCTCCAAATGTTGGACTGTACCTCTGGAGATCGGCTCAAGGCCATATGCTTGTCTCTCTCTATGCTCTCTGTAATACCACCCAGACCAATGATGATGTCAATGACCCCCAAAGTCGTATTTCCACCCCTGAGCTCTCCTCTGAGGACCAAACTCATATACACAACCACTTCTTTGACATTTCCACTTGTATGTCTACAAGGCATCAGAAACTCAAGATGGCTCAACAGCACTCTTGATCCACCCCCTCCCAAACATGCAAAAAACTTTCCTTTCAACCCGAGTTTTCTCCAATGCAGTGTCACTTACTTGTGTTAAAAACTAAAAATCCTCTTTGATTCCTACATTTTCTTATTCCTTCACCTCTGAGCCTGTAAACCAACAACAAACTCCTTAGCTTTACCTTACAAATATTTCCCAAATTCATCGATCTCTCACTGTATTGCTACCACCCTAGTTGCAACTACAAGAGTCTCTTGCTAACATGGTTGTAATAGCCCCAGTAGACCTCTCTCTCTCCACTCCCTCTCCCGTGCAATCCATTCACCACACACAGCCACAGTAAACTTCTTAAAACATAAGTCATATCATGTCAACTTCCCCTCTGCAGATTTTCCTGTGGCTTCCTAGTACATTTAAAATGATATCCAAATACCTTGACATCTAGCAAGAGCCTAGATGACCTGGAAACTTCTCCAGTTCCATCTCCTACCTCCCTGCCCATTGCTTACTATGGTCTAGTCACCCTGGCTGTGTGTCTACTTCTAAAACATTTCAAGTCATTTCTAGCCTTTGACTTAGCGTGTCTTCTGCCTGGACTCTACCCCAAGATGTTCACATAGCTGGCTTCTTATCACTTAGCTTCAGTTAAAAAGTCATCTCCTTATAAAGACTTTTTTTGAGTTGCCGATTTAAATTAAAACTCCTCACTCTAAGTTATTTCCAGCACATCAACCTATTCTGCTTTTCTCTAAGACCCTTAATGAGATGAATTGACACAGTAGCTGCAACCATGGGCTCAAACATACCTATTATTGTGAGGATGGTGCAGGATGGACTGGGCTATAAGTTGGAGCCAACTTGAAGGCACCAACAACAATAAGTACATATCACCATAAGAACTGATCTTGTTCATTTTTGTGTTTATCTGTTTACATTCAGTTTCCTCATCAGAACGGAAGCTCCTTATTGATCTTGTCCACTGCTGTATCCTCAACACCTGGAACAGATCTTGGCATATAGTAGGGCCTCAATGCTTTGATGAATAAATGAATAAATAAATCTGTAATGACTGCAAACCCAAATTACATAGGAAGGGAAAGACGGTTGGGAGAGATAAAGTGTCAGAATAAAATATAGTTTCAACAGAACAGGAGTCATATTCCAGTCCTTCTTGGCTCCTGAATCTCATGAGAGATGTTCAACTTCGGGATTTATGGGAGCAAATACAAGGTGTTTCCTTCCTAATGAAGCCTTTGTCTTCAGGCAGACTGGATCCTCCCTAACAGAAGAGGTTTAATAAAGCGGAAATCAGGTCAAAAGAAATTATCAAACTGAAACACACAGAGAAAACAATACTTTTTAAAAATGGAAGAGCATCTCAGATCAAACGGTGCAGCATACACACACAACTGCACTTTCAGAAGGAGAGGTGGAAATGGAGTCAAAGAATATCTGAAGAAATAAAGGCCAAGAATTTTCCAAAACTGATGGGAGACATCAAACCACATGCTGAAAGTTCAGAAAATCCTAAGAAGGTTAATACAAAGAAAAGTCCACCTTGGCACTTTGTAGTCAAACTGCTGGAAACCAAAGCTAGAGAAAATCTTGACAGCAGCCACAGACAAAAGACAAGTTACATAAAGGGGAGAAATCATAAGACATTATAGACTTCTTGTCAGAAAACCGGAAAGCAGAAAACAATGAACTGGCATCTTTAAAGTAACAAAACAAACAAACAAAAACCTTATCAAAGAATTTTATATCCAGTTTTGCTCCAAGACCTCACCCTTAGAATAGGCAGTGGTGCCTTTATTGTGTATTCAAGTCCAGGGATGTAAGATCCTAGCTAAGTTTTTGCTTTGTATCTCTAAAGCCCACTAAGATGTTCACCTGGACCGAAGTACTACTCCTCTAGCTGTAAGCACTAAGGATCAGTAGAACCCTGAAGAAAAGCATCTTCCATTCAACACAATAGTCCTCAACCCTGAGTGGCATAGGATCACCTGGGGAATTTTCTTAAATTATGTCTATCCAACCCCACGCCTTGCGATTTGGATTTAATTGTTCTGGGGTGGGGCCTGGGCATTGTTTTGTTTTTATATTTTATATTTGTTTTAATTTACACCAAGGTGATTCTAAAGAGCAGCTACCAAACCAAAAACCAAACCAAATCCGTTGCCATCAAGAGGATTCCAATTCACAGTGACCCTATAAGACAGAGTACAACTCCCCCATAGAGTTTCCAAGGAGAGGCTGGTGGATTCCAACTGCTGACCTTTTGGTTAGCAGATCTAGTGCTTAACCACTGCGCCACCAGGGCTCCAAAGAGCAGCGAAGGTTGCAGAAAACCCCCCTTGCTGTCGAGTCAATTCGGACTCATGGCAACCCCGTGTGTTGTAGAGTAAAACTGCTCCATAGGGTTTTCTTGGCTATAATCTTTATGGAAGCAGAGTTCCAGGTCTTTTCTTTAGGTTTGTAGTTGAGAGCAAACCGCTTGTGCCACCCAGGGGCTTGGGTTACCGCAAACTACTGGTTAAATAGGATCCTTTCTCTCTTTTAAAACAGATACAGTTTTAAATAGCAACATTATTTCTTATATTAAATGTTCTATAAGAGTTTTCTAATTATTTTAAAAGGGGTAGCAGGAACTGTCTTTGGCTAGGTTGTCATACCAGTTGACTTGCTCTTAAATTGGCGTGCACACTGGTATCATTTGGAGAGTTTTCAACTATACTGATTCCTGGGTCCCCAGAGGTTGGTATGGGGTACAGCCTGGGCATCTGGATGTTTATAAGCACCACTGCTCTTCAGATTTTAGAAGACTTGACTTCCTAGTAAGAGGTCAAGGAAGTTGGGCCAAAGGGTGTTTGTCGTGGAAAGCAAACAAGAGCAGATGGAATCAAATAAACCCGTCTCTGGCCTGCTGACACTGCCCCATAGTTGCCCAGCCACCACCTTCTTCCCTCCAAAGGGCATCCTTGGGCATCCTCTGGCCAATGTAAGCCCACGACCAGCTGGCTGCCTTGCTTAATGCCAAGAGCTGCTCCTTCCAGAGACTTCACATGTATTCCCCTGTTCTTTAGTGTCCAGCCACAAAACTAAAATCCCAGTGCATGAAAATAGAAGGGTTGTCAGAAAACAAATGGCTGCTGCGTTTGGGTGTATTGGAGGTGGCCGGCACAAGCCATTGGGGAGCTGTGGATTCCTGAGTGTTGCTAGAAGGCTGCCAGCCCACTCAGCAGCCATCACCGCAGCAGGAAAAACAGAGCCTGATGGCTGAGCTGTGCTGATCCCCTCCCCTCCCCTCTTGTGGTTGGGGACATCGCTGAACCATAAATCCCTGCATCTTCAGCATTAACGTTGCCTCCTCTGCTTACACAGCCTCATTACAAGGATCATAATACCATTCAGTCATGGGGAGGATTTAATTGCAGTATAATTCAAATGCCAAGTCCACTGGATTTCTGGAAATCTAACCCTATTTTCTGATATTACTGCTTCTGGGGCTGACGGTACACCCACAATTCTCTTCACCTTTGTTTTTCTTTTATTGCCTCCCCCCTTTTACAAAGCTCAGAGTTTCTCAGAGTGTCCCCAAAATCATACATCTGCATTATGTGGGGGTGTGTGTCAAAATGAACCCGGAGTCCCAAGATGGTGCAAATGGTTAAGCACTTAACTAATAATTGAAAGGTTGGCGGTTCAAATCCACTCAAAGGTACCTCAAAAGACAGCCCTGGCAATCTGCTTCTGAAAGGTCACAGCCTTGAAAACTCCATGGAGCAGTTCTACTCTGCACACATGGGGTCTCTATGAGCCGGAATCAACTGGACGATAACCAACAACAATGAACCCACTGAGTCATTCTTATGGTGGGACAAATATTTCTATTCCTAAAAAAGGTTGAGAACCACTGATCTGAGGCAGTAACGTGTGGCCTGGGAAAACAAGGTTTCTGGGTTCTAATCTCAGCTTTGCCGCTTACTGGTTGAGTAACCCTGAGCAACCTCTGGATCTCAGTCTCCTCCTCTATAAATGGAACTGATATACTATCTACCTTACAGGTTGCTTTGAGGATGAAATGAACTAACATACATAGCATTCTTAGAAGAGTGCTTAGCACATAGTAAGAGGTCATCATTACCAACCCATTCAGTGAAAGAGTATGAACCTCATGCAACATCAAAGAATAAAAATAAGGCAGAATATAAAAAAGAGCTAAAGCTTCTAACAGAAATGTAAGCACTCAAATGCTGTAGCAATTAAGATACTGTAGGGGCATTGCAAAGAAGATGAGCTTTAGAATCAGGTTGAGGTTAGAATGGGAACAGACTTCCCCATTTACTAAGTGAGAAAAATTCAATTTACTTGCCCATAAATTAAAGTGAATAGTACTACCTTGCTGATTTGTTAAACTATCATTTTTAATTTAATTTTTCTCTGTATATATAACCACACACATACATAATTGTATGTGAAAAATGAACATAATTACATACATGTCATTTTTCCCTTTTTTTTTTTTTATCAGGTTTACAGATAAAATGAGCAGACAATACAGGAAGTTCCCATATACTCTCTCCCTCTCCACGCACAGTCTCCCCCATTAGTAGTAGGTAGTAGTACTAGTGGAGCCCTGGTGGTGCAGTGGTTAAGAGCCGACCGGAAGGTCAGCAGTTCGAATCCACCAGCCACTCCTTGGAAACTCTACTGTGTCCTACAGGGTCACTGTGAGTCCAAATGACAAGACGGCAATGGGTTAGTAGTACCAGCAACAGTAATGGTATCTTGCATTTGTCACAGTTGATGAGCCAGTGTTGACACATTATTTTTAACTAAAGTCCAGAGTTGACATTAGGGTTTACTCTTTGTTGTACTGTTTTATGGATTTTTACAAATGGCATAACGTCATGTATCCACCATTACAGTATCCTACAGAATAGTTCACTACCCTAAAAATGTCCTGCGCTCCACTTATTCAAACCTCCCACCCTTGACCCCGTGGCAAACCCTGATCTTTTTCTTTAAATCGTATTATATATGTGTGTATTTTATATATATATATACATAAAACAAAAAAATTCCCATTTTAACTATTTTTAAGTGTAAAATTCAGTGGCAATAATTTCGTGCACCATGTTTGCAGCTATCACCATTATCTATTTCTCAACGTTTTTCATCACCCCAAGCTGAAACTCAGTACTCTTAAGCAATTCTTCCCTCTCTTCCCCTTCCCTTAGCCCCTGGTAACCACTAATAAACTTTGGTCTCTGCATTTACCTTATCTAGATACTTCACATAAGTGAGATAGTACAGTATTTGTCGTTTTTGTCTGACTTACTTCACTCAGCAGAATGTTTTCAAGTTCATCTGTGTCGTATTATGCATCAAAACGTCATTTCTCTTTGTGGCTGGATAATATTCCATTGTATGAACATACTACATTTTGTTTACCCATTCCTGTGTTGATGGATACTTGGGTTGTTTCTACCTTTTGTCTATTGTGACTAATGCCCCAGTGAACATTATTTTGAGTCCCTGCTTTCAAGTCTTTTGGGTATATACCTAGGAGTGGAATTGCTGGGTCATATGGTAATTGTATGTTTAACTTTCTGATGAAGCACTGTTTTCCACAGCAGCTGCACATTTTACAATCCTACCAGCAACGGATGAGGACTCCAATTTCTCCACATCCTTGCCAACACTTGTGTTTTGTCTTCTAAGAATAGCCATGCTAGTGAGTACGCAGTGGTATTTCATTGTGGTTTTGTAATAACAATCATCACAATAGTCTCGAGGCTCATCTACTTCTGTCCTTGGAGAACATGAAAAACACTGCCTTTCTCACCACAGTGCGATCCATCCATCCTGTCGTTCTTACAAATTCTGTGCAAATTGTACTTAAATAGATGCCACTGCACTGAAGCTGACCATCTTTGTGGCTGCTGAAAACAGAAGCATATTATTCAATTCCATCAACATGTATTGAGGAGCACCTTCTATGGGCTGTTAGAGTATTCTTAAAGTGGAGATGCAGCTTACCACAGGTATTGTGGGCACAACCAGACACTGCAATGCTTCTTCTCCACAGGCTCAGCATCACTACTGTGGCCTCTGGATATCAGGGAAGTGAGGAACAATGGCCTTTTCACTTGGGTTAATACATCATGACAGGTAGGTGGGTCTCCCACCTCTACCCTGTTTATGCATCAAGTTTCAGGACCAATTCTACAAGGTCTCATAATGAAGATTAAGGAATGGATTTTATTGAGGAAGTGGAAAATTCAAAAAAGCATGGTCAGCAATACAGAAATGCATGCCCTACTCCAGTCTTTGGACATCTCCTGGAAGGCATAGGCGAGTGGGGCAGCATGGAGGTGCACCTCTCAGATCTCACCTCAACAAAGACCTGCCACAAGGAATGCAGCCTCCTCTTTCACAGCCCCTGGGATCTACCACAGCAAGGCCAAGGTCTCCTGAAGCAGTTCCCAGCCAATGACGGAGCATCAGATGTGTCCTCGGACCTGGCTATTGCTGACCAATGTGGAACTCCACTGGGGCAATCTTTGTGCTGGCCCTCCCCGTTGGGCTGGCCAAGATGATCTCGGCACCAGAGTCTGAGGTTCTTCTTCCCCAATCTGCCTTCCTTTCTCCTTTCTGTACACAGGTGTCAGATCCACACTGTGGTCTGAAAGCTTTCCCTGCCCCTCCTGATTCTTCTCCGCTTATCTTTTGCGGACATTGTCCATAATAAATCTCTTGCACTTGTAACTGGGTCTTGATGTCTGTTTTCTGGAGGACCTAAATGGATATAGAGCACCTACCAGACACAATGTGGATTTTGTTCCAGAAGTGCCCCTTCATTCTTTTTGGCTCTCCATTTTTACATTGCTAGAGTTGGGAGATAAAGAACGCTTATTGTTGAGCAGTCTCGATTTGGGATGCCAGCTGTTCATAGGAGTTATCTGAGACAGCCATCTGCTCTGCATCTGGGGAAAATCTGGCTCTTGAGATGATGGAAGGCCTTGGTCCTATAGGAAGAAGATTTTAAATGTAGCCTCTTCCACTGGGAAAAAGGGGGCTCATGGGGTCCATTGTCCAGGTAACCCAAGTAACTACCAGGGTTATTTAGAGACAGCCATGCTCACTGCATAATGCACAGTGTACAAACAACCCTGCTCATTTCACTCATACACCATGGTGGCACTTTGGAGCAGGAGTTAATTAGGCAATCCGGGATTCTGTAGCTCTCAATCCGTCTCCAGAACAAGGCCATATAACTAATCCTGAAATCTTTCTGGACGACTAAATAGTTCACTTCATCATTCGGGCTGGAGCTAATATGGCAGTGCACCAAATAGTGATTCCAAAATTAGTATTAGGAAATTAATCATTTATTGGCTATTGTCCTATATCAGAGGGAGAGGAATGGGAGTCTACAGGAACAGAGATCTGGGGGAAGTTGGGTGTAATGTGAGTATACGCACATCCAATTTTAAGATTTGTGGGCTTGAGGCACGTGAGGTATTATGTAACCGGTTGTGGCATGGATTAAATGAAGTAGAGTGTTTAGCACAGTAACTGCACATGGTGTGCACTCAGTGAAGGAGCCCTGGTGGTGCAGTGGTTAAGGGCTCATCTGCTAACAGAAGAGTTGGCAGTTTGAACCCACCAGGAGCTCTGCAGAAGGAAGATGTGGCTGTCTGCTTCCGTAAAGTTACAGCCTTAGAAACCCCATGGGGTAGTTCTACTCTGACCTTTAGGATCTCTATGAGTCAGAATCAACTTAAAGCTTGGAATATATCCTAGAGAAATAAGAGCTGTCACACGAATAGATATATGCACACCATATTCATTGCAGCACAGTTCACAATAGCAAAAAGATGAAAACAACCTAGGTGCCCATCAACGGACGAATGGATAAACAAATTATGGTATATCCACACAACGGAATACTATGCAACCATAAAGAACAATGATGAAGCCGTGAAACATCTTATAACATGGAGGAATCTGGAGGTCATTATACTGAGTGAATTTAGTCAGTCACAGGACAAATATTGTATAAGACCATGATTATAAGAACTCAAGAAAATGTTTAAACACAGAAGAAAACATTCTTTGATGGTTACGAGGGTGGGGAGGGAGAGTGGAGGTTATTTACTAACTAGATAGGAGATAAGAATTATCTTAGGTGAAGGGAAGAACAGCACTCACTACAGGGGAAGTCAGCACAACTGGACTAAACCAAAGCTAAGAAGTTTCCTGAACACAATCAAACACTTTGAGGGACAGAGTAGCAAGGGTAGGGGTCTGGGGACCATGCTTTCAGGGGACATCTAGGTCAATTTGCATAACAAAGCTTATTAAGAAAATGTTCTGCATCCTACTTTGGTGAGTGGCATCTGGGGTCTTAAACGCTTGCAAGCGGCCATCTAAGATGCACCAATTGGTCCCAACCACCTGGAGTAAAGGAGAATGAAGAACACCAAAGACACAAGGAAAGTATTAGCCCAAGAGACAGAAAGGGCACATAAACCAGAGACTTCATCAGCCTGAGACCAGAAGAACTAGATGGTGCCCGGCTACCACCAATGATCACCCCAACAGGGAACACAACAGAGAGTCCCAGATGGAGCAGGAGAAAGGTGGGGTGCAGAACTCAAATTCTAGTAAGAAGACCAGACTTAATGGTCTGACTGAGACTGGAGGAACCCCAGAAAGCATGGCCTGTGGATTCTGTACTAGCCCAGAACTAAAACAATTTCCAATGCCAACTCTTCAGACAGGGATTGGACTGGACTGTGGGACATAAAGTGATACTCGTGAAGAGTGTGCCTCTTAGCTCAAGTAGATACAACAGACTAAATGGGCAGCTTCTGTCCAGAGGTGAGATGGGAAGGCAGAGAGGGTCAGGAGCTGGTTGAATGGACATGGGGAATCAGGGGTGGAAAAGAAGAGTGTGCTGTCACAGTATGGGAAGAGCAATTAGGGTCACATAACAATGTATGTATAAATTTTTGTATGGGAAAAAATAAAAAAAAACAAAAGAATCAACTCAAAGGCAACTAGTTTATGGGTGCACTCAGTAATCATTAGCTATCAGTGTGTGTGTGTGTGTGTGTGTGTGTGTTCCACTAAGCATACTGCCCCAAGTGTTCACTTAATACTTCAGTTATCATTCATTCACCATCTACTGAGTATTGAATGTTCATACAACAGTATGTGTAACATGCATCTGTATTGGGTGAAGGAGATACACAGATGAACAAGACCCAGACAGTGCCCTTAAAGATAACTGTCACTTGTGCTATATTTTAGCTGCTCCCCAAGCAACTAAATCACATCTGAAAAACAATTATTTCTACCCAGTAATGGGAACCAAGGTCAGAGTACCCAAGAAGAGGCACATTTTATGGACCATTTCAGAAGGCAACCAGAAAGAAAAAATTCAGTGATGGGGTGAGGGGGATTGTATGTTCTGTCCAGCTAAATTATCATTATCATCATCTTTATTTCAAGCTTTCAGCTATTATGTGGAATAATTATAGTATTTACATTCTCACTATGGCTTCTCATTTTTTCCCCAATTATACTATTTTCTTTGGAATGTAGGATGTTTTTTAAAAAAGCTGAATTCTCAAGTTTAACTTTTCTGTTTACTGTGGCCATTTCATTCTGAAAGGAATCATCTCTCATCTTACAATCTGCAAAACGTTGTGCATAAATTCATGACAGCAAATATTTATAACATACTTACTATATGCCAGGCAATGTCTTAAGCTCGGAGCCCTGTTGGCACAGTGGTTAAGAGCTTAGCTGCTATCCAAAAGGTCAGCAGTTCGAATCCACCAGCTACTCCCTGGAAATCCTATGGGGCAGTTCTACTTTGTCCTACAGGGTTGCTATAAGTTGGAATCAACTTGGCAGCAATGAGTTTTGGTTTTTTGGTCTTAAGCAAATGATACAAATTATTTTTTTTAATATGACAACAACTCCATAAGGTATAATTTTATACATAGTCCCATTTTGTGAATGAGGAAATGAGATAGAGAGATTAAGTAACGTTCCCAAGGTCACACAGTTAGTCCATGGTATAGACAGGATCTACTCTGACTCCAGATTCTGAGCTCTGGAGCCCCAAACTCTACCACCTCTCCCATCCACTCCATGAGGCAAGGAGTCTCTGTATATGCACATATTGATGCTTAATACAAAACCTGCCAAACAAAACATTCCTCAAAATAATTTTACTATTCTTCTGAACGCTTAGCCTCGAGTGATGCTCTCTGTCATCTTTAAGCATAATTTCCATTTAATATATGTCCTCTTTTTATTGACAGGAATTTCATTAACTTGAATGTCTCTTGGGCCTGGCAGAAATGATTATCACGTTCGGGAAATTGGAGAGAAATGGGTTATTACTTTGGAAACAAATAGAGCAGAGGTGGGAAAGGGGAAGAAAACAGAAAGGCAGGGAGAGGTACGTACAGAGACGGGAGAGGGAAAGGAGGACTTGACGCGTGGGGTCCACACAGGCGCCTCAGTCCCTGCTTGCCCTCCCTGTTGTCAATTACCAGAGGCTCGGGGTGGGGGTGTGGCTAAGCCGACAATGTGGTGGTCTCACAGGGAGCTGCAGATTCCTCCCATGACCACCCCATCAAGGAATGACGACAGAGCAGTGGCGGCAGCAGCAGCCTCTGGGGATGAAGGTGAGGTGAAGGAAAGTCTCCTGAATTTTTGAACCTGAGGCTCCAGAAACTTCCCTCTGCTGCTGTGGAACCACAGACACAGCAAATGAAAAGCATCCCTCCAACAAGCCAGGAAGGCAGCTGAGTGGCAGGAGTTCAAAGGCCCTGAGCCGTCATTTCCAGCCTCTGTGGACAGGCACGTTCCTCTGAAGCAGAGCGTCCCTCCCTTCATCACTTGGTGACTTTCTGTGAAACTGTTTGCCAACACAGGCGTCTCTCACTGGAGAGGACTGTTTCCCTCATTCAGGCCACAGGGCCAGTCTCGATTCAGCTCTGTCACTGGAAACAATTCTTGTTATTTCAATGCTGGCTTTTACCTAACTGCCCTTCCTCTGGCACTCCTAATACCGTAATGCTACAATATTACAACACTGCGATACTGAAGGCCTCTACAGACAAAATAATGAACGACACAGGAAGCATCAAAAGGAGATGAAAGGAGTACAGAGTCACTGTACCAAAAGAATTGGTGGACATTCAACCATTTCCGTAGGTAGCGTATGAGCAAGAATCAATGCTATTGAAGAGGTCCAAGCTGCACTGAAGGCCCTGGTGAAAAACAAGTCTCCAGGAATTGACAGAACACCAACTGAGATGTTTCAACAAACTGATACAGTGCTGGAGGTGCTCATGTCACTCATCTACACCAAGAAATTTGAAAGACAGCTACCTGACCAACTGACTGGAAGAGATCCATATTTGAGTCCATTCCAAAGAAAGGTGATCCAACAGAATGCAGAAATTGTCCAACAATATCATTAAATATCACACCCAAGTAAAATTTTGCTGAAGACAATTCAAAAACAGTTGCAGCAGTACATAGACAGGGAACTTCCAGAAATTCATGCTGGATTCAAAAAGGACGTGGGACAAGGGATAGCACTGCTGATGTCAGATAGATCTTGGCTGAAAGCAGAGAATATCACAAAGATGTTTACCTGTGTTTTACGGACTATGCAAAGGCATTCGACTGTGTGGATCATTACAAATTACAAATAACATTGGGAAGAATGGTAATTCCAGAACACTTAATTGTGCTCATGAGGAAACTGTACATAGACCAAGAGGAAGTGATTCAAACTAAACAAGGGGATACTGCATGTTTAAAGTCAAGAAAGGTGTACATCAGGGTTGTATCCTTTCACCACATATATTCGACATGTATGCTGAGCAAATAATCCAAGAAGCTGGACTATGTGAAAAAGAACGCAGTATCAGGATTAGAGGAAGACTCATTAACAACCTGTAAGATGCAGATGACACAACCTTGCTTGCTGAAAGTGAAGAGGACTCGAAGCACTTACTGATGAAGATCAAAGACTACAGCCTTCAGTATGGATTACACCTCAACATACAGAAAACAAAAATTCTCACAACTGGACCAATAATCAATATCATGATAAACAGAGAAAAGACTGAAGTTGTCAATTATTCTGTTTTACTTGAATCCACAATCAACACCCATGGAAGCAGCAGTCAAGAAATCAAATGACATTGCATTGGGCAAATCTGCTGCAAAAGACCTCTTTAAAGTGTTAAAAAGCAAAGATGTCACTTTCAGGATTAATGTGTGCCTGACCCAAGCCATGGTATTTTCAGTCACCTCATATGCATGTGAAAGATGAACAAAGAATAAGGAAGACTGAAGAACTGATGCATTTGAATTATGGTGCTGGCAAACAATATTGAATATATCATGGACTGTCAGAAGAATCAACAAGTCTGTCTTGGAAGAAGTAGAGCCAGAATATTCCTTAGAAGCGAGGATGACAAGTACTTATCTCAAACATAGCAATGACTGTGAGGATGGAGTGGGACTGAGTAGCGTTTTGTTCTGCTGTACATAGTGTCGCTCTGAGTTTGGAACCAATTCGAAGGCACCTAACGACAACAGGTAGCTGAGAAAAGCTATGCTTAAGTCCATTGTTGCAGCCACTGTGTCAATCCATCTCTCTGAGGGTCTGCCTCTTTTTCGCTTACCCTCTACTTTACCAACCATGATGTCCTTCTCTAGGGACCAGTCCCTCCTATAACATGTCGAAAGTACATGAGACAAAGTGTCACCATCCTTGCTTCCAAGGAGTACTCTGACTGTATTTCTTCCCAGACATACTTGTTCATTCGTTTGATGACTCTCATATAAAACTCATGAAATGGGGCTTTGATCTTTACTCACAAATAGAAGTCTAGTAATTGGCAGCAAATGACGCCTGTAGAGGGTTTTTTAATTATACCAAACACCTTTACCTAGGATCCTAAAACGATAATGCCCCTGGGTCACATTGTCTCCTTTCCTATATGATCAATTGGGACCCCTGGTCTAAAGATCCAAGCACCAGGACTAAGTAAGCTGCCACATAGTCCATCACTGTTTTACATGGATCAGAAATGGACTTGATTTCATTTTTAGGTATAATACTCACCATCTAATCTCCCTTAGCCAACCAGTCAGTCACACCAGTCTTTGTTGTATCAGCAATATAAGTAAGTATCAACCATAAACCTTCCCCAGTGCAAAGAATGCACAAGATGAAACTGAAGGTCAAGAGAAAAAGAATCTCCGAACTACACACGTGACAGTTTAGTCAACCATCTAGTACTACTTCTCAGCTACTCCAGTTTCAGCAATTTAGGGGCAGGCTCTGCATTAGTTTCCTGTTGCTGCTATAACAAATTGCCCACAAGCTTAATGGCTTAGAACAATACAGATTTACTCTCTTACACATCTGGAGGTCAGAAGTCTGAAATGAGTCTTACAGAGCTAAAATTAAGGTGTTGACAGGATTGGTTCCTTCTGGCAGTTCTAGCAGAGAATCTGTTCCTTGCTTCTTTCAGCTTCTGGTGGCTACAGGCATTTCTTGACTTGTGGTCACATCATTTCAATCTCTGCTTCCACTGCCACATTGTCTTCTCCTCTTCTGTGGTGGAAACTCCCTTTCTCTCCTGCTTACAAGGACACTTGTGATTACATTTAGGGACCATCTGAATAATCCAGATAACTCCTCCCTCTCTAGATCCTTGATTTAATCACATATGCAAAGTCCCTTCTGCCACCTAAGGTAACATTCACAGGTTCTGAGGATTAGGATTTGGACATCTCAGGAGGGTACCATTATTCAGCCTACCACATGCTCATGCCACAGAAAAGCTGGAGCGCTCAACCAACTCCTTAAAAGTAAGTACGAGAATCTTTAGTAACTGTTGTCTTCCTGCTCCCAGACTTCATCATGTTGCACACTCTTCAGTGCTGGAGGAAGAGAAAGAGGAGGCAGAAATAAAAGAGAAAAAGGGCACTGAACCCTCAAACAAACAAGCAAAAGCCCCAAGCTGTTGTAACTGTCATGGATTGAATAATGTCTCCCAAAAATGTGTGTCAACTTGGCTAGGCCATGATTCCCAGTATTGTGTGATTGGCCACCATTTCATCATCAGATGTGATTTTCCTTTGTGTTGTAAATGCTACCTCTATGATGTAAATGAGGCAGGATTAGAAGCAGTTATGTGAATAAGGCACTCAGTCTACAAGATTAGGTTGTACCTTGAGTCAATCTCTTTTGAGATATAAAAGAGAGAAATGACCAGAGAGACAGAAGGACCTCATACCACCAAGAAAATTGCCAGGAGCAGGGTGTGCCCTTTGGAACTCGGGTCCCTGCGCGGAGAAGCTCCTAGACCAAGGGAAGATTGATGACAAGGACCTTTCTCCAGAGCCAACAGACAGAGAAAGCCTTCCCCTGGAGCTGGTGCCCTGAATTTGGACATCTAGCCTACTAGACTGTGAGAGAGTAAACTTCTGTTTGTAAAAGCCATCCACTTGAGGTATTTCTTTTATAGCAGCACTAGATGACTAGAACAGTAACTATTGCTGGTGTTTAGATATTTTGCTCTTTTAAAAGGACTCATAAAGAGTTCACTACTGCCTCTAGTGAAGTCAGTGTGATAAATGTGTGTATGCAAATGCTCACACACCTGGGTAACACCATACACAGTGCTTCCAGGAGGCCTTCTGCTCTCCTTTACATTCTAGGAGGCACAGCACTCCCATTACCCCGCCACCAACCAAGGTGAAACACCACCATGATAAGTCATTTCTTTCTCTCTAGAGAGATGCCTCATCACTTCTGACTGCCGCTGGCCACTGCCCATCTGCTTCCATTATAAATGATCAGGTACAATCAGCCCGAGTCTATCACTCTGTTATATCCATTTAGCCATAACATAATAGGAGGGAGGAAAGACCATAAAATACCCCGTTGGAAACATTTCAAACAATCTGAAATGGCTCCCTGGGATCAGGTGAACTAGTACAATGAAGGAAGATTGTGTGATATATGCATGACCCTACATATGACTTCGTGTATTTATAAAGTAACAAAGGTGACTGTAGTCAGAAGGGAAACATAACTTGCAACTTAATAAACTAAGACTCAGTTTAGATAGCACAGTATCACTGTGTGCATATTTAACATACAAGATTATAAATTTGAAGAAAGGATGTATAAGAGAAAAAAATTCTCATAGTCTAGAAAATTCCACCATTCCTCTCTATGAATGTGTCTTAGGATGGTGTTTTGCATTGACTTTTGTCCCCCAAAAGTATGTATCAACTTGGCTAGGCCATGATTCCCAGAATTGTGTGGTTGTCACCATTTTGTGATCTGTTGTGATTATCCTGTGTTGTAAATCCTAACCTCTATGATGTTAATGAGGCAGGATTAGAAGCAATTATGTTAATGAGGCAAGACTCAATCTACAGGATTAGGCTGTATCTTGAGTCAATCTCTTCTGAGATATAAAAAAGAGAACCGAGCAAAAAAGAAGTGTTGGGAGCACAGCTCATCCGTTAGACCTGGGGTCTTTGCACTGAGAAACTCCTAGACCAGGGGAAGATTGATGACAAGGGCCTTCCCCCAGAACTGACAGTATCCCTGGGAGACAGTACCCTGAATTCAGGTTTCTAGCCTCCTAGACTATGAGAGAATAAATTTCTGTTTGTTAAAGCCACCAACTTGTGGTATTTCTGTTACAGCAACATTAGGTAATGAAGACAGATGGGTTGCCACTGAAGCAAACCCTGAGAGAAACTACACACACTGAATGTATGCAGTTTATTTGGGAGGCGATTCAGAGAGCATTGGTAGGAGAGTGGGGAAGTAAGACGGAAAGAAAAGGAAACTGACAGGATGCATTAATGAGCCAGATATTGCTATGTGCAAACCGAAACTGTTGCTGTCAAGTCATTCCGACTCATAGCGACCCCATAGGACAGAGTAGAACTGCCCCATAGGGTTTCCAAGGAGTGGCTGGCTGGTGGATTCAAATGGCCAACCTTTTGGTTAGTGGTCAAGCTCTTAACCATGGTGCCACCAGTCTTTCTTCTCTGGGTCTGTCTCTGTGTTTGTTTTCCTCCTTTATAAGGACGCCGCTTATATTTGATTACGATCCACCCTACTCTTGTTTCACCGTATGTTAATGATAACATCTTTAAAGACTCTATTTCTAAACAGGGTTGTATTCATAGATACTAGGGGTTAGGACTTCAACATGTCCTTTGAGGAGGCACAATTCAATCCATAGCAGGGACCATGGTCAAGCAAAGGGGAAATGAGAAGGGATTAGGATTAGTGTAGCAGAGACTAGGGAAGGACATTTCTACCTGAAGCCTGTAATAATGTTTAGGGTGCTGAAAATTAACCCATTCTAAATCTCTTCTTCTTGCCCAATCCTTCTTAAAATCCAAAATCCGTATTTGAATAGCCTGCAGAGCCTCCCTCCTTGGATGTTTTATAGGAACCTAGACAGGTAGAGAACTAAACCCACCGACTTTCCTTTACCTGTGTCCCTCATTCTGATTATTCCATTTTTGTCAACAGCCCTGGCATTGCATTGCCAGTTATAGAAACTAGAATTGGTTGGATCATTACATTATTTCTCCTCCCCATATAAAATGCCTTTCATAATGCCAGTTTCCATACCCTCTTTTTACTACAATCTTTTTACCTGGCTGATTTTTCTCTTGGGGGGGTACCAGTAAAACAACCCATCCACATCCATGGGAAACTCATTTCTCCTTGTCACACCAAATAGTGAAAGCACTCTGCCCTCTCTTTCCAGTTCTCTTCTCTACCTCCTAGAAAAGACATACGATGAAAAAGCCAGAAAATGAGCTATAGGCAGACATTCAACTGGGAATTAAATGTTTGTCTCCACTTCCTGCATACCACCTTACTGAAGCACCTTGTAGGGCAGAGAATACACTCTATACCAGGCCAATGACTCCTGACTTCAACGATTCTCTTTTTCTCACCTCATCTCAGTTTTCTGCTTATGTAGAATTGGTGGGAGAACATGAAATGGGGAAAGATAGCTAGGAGATGGCTGAGGGCCATAGGCCAACGTAGGTTGCCATTTTTTAGATTTATGTATACAGTAAAATTCACTCTTTCAGGGGTATACCGTTCTGAGTTTTGACAAATGCAAAAAGCTGTACAACCACCACCACAGTTAAAGTACAGAACAGCTCCATCCTCTCCAAAATTTCCTTCATGTTTCCCTTTTGTACTCAAACCCTCTTCCCTCCTTAAATCCTGACAACTACTGATGCTCTTATTTTATCTATTCCAGAGTTTCATATAAATAGGATTATACAGTATGTAGCCTTTTTTTATTGTTGCAAAAATATAAAAAACACACCCTTTGCCAAGTCAACATTTTTCACATGTACAGTTCAATAAAACCAATTATATCAATCATGCTATGCAACCATCACCAATATCTGTTTCCAATTACACTCAGTATAATACATTTTTGAGATTCATCCCTATTGTTGTGTGTATCAATAGTTTATTTCGTTTTATTGCTGAGTAGTACTCCGTTGCATTTTATACCATAGTTCGTTTATCCATTCATCAGATAAAGGACATTTGGGTTGTTTCAAATTTGAGGTAATTGTTAATAAAGCTTCTGTAAGCATTAACATACATGTTTTGGGGGAATTGCTAGGTCACATGGCAAATGTAAGTTTAACTTTATAAGAAACTGCCAAACTACTTTGGAAAGTGCCTCTACCAGTTCTCATTCCCATAAGCAAAGTGTAAGAACTGCAGTTGTTCTGCATCTTTGTCAGCACTTGATATTGTCAGGTTTTTAAATTATTTTAGAAACTCTAATCAGTGTGTTGTAGTATTTCATTGTGACTTTAATTTGCATTTCCCTAATGACTAATGATGTTGAAGATCTTTTCATGTTCTTACTGGCCAAACGTATCTTTTTTGATGAAATATCTGATCACATTTCATGCTCATTTTTAAACTGGGTTGTTCATATTGTTAAGTTTTGAGAGTTTTTTAGATATTTTGAATAAAAGTCCTTTGTCAGATATGTAATTTGTAAGTACTGTCTCCTAGGCTGTGGCTTGTCTTTTTATTCTCTTAACAGTGTGTTATATAGAACAAAATATTAAAATTTTGATAAAGTTGAATTTAACTTTTTTTCTTTCCTTTTATGGATCATTCTTTGGTGTATCTAAGAACTCTTGGCCCAACCCAAATCACAAAGCCTTTTTTTCTAAAAAACTTACAGTATTACTTTTTATATTTTTAAGTCTATGATCCACTTTGAGTTAATTTTTATAAAATCTTTAAATCTTAAATTTTGTATTTTGAAGTATAGGTTGAGGTTCATATTTTTGCATATGAATATCCAATAGGTCCAGCACAATTTGTTGAAGAGACTATCCTTTTTCATGGAATTTCCGTTGCACCTTTGTAAAAGTCAAGTGGCCATATTTGTGTGAGTATTTTTCTGGACCCTCTTTCTGTTCCATTTATCTCTATGCCTATCCTTTCACCAATACCACATTATATTGATTACTGTGGCTTTGTTCTTCTTTTTCAAAATTCTTTAAGCTTTTCCATTATTTACTTTTAGGTGTCAAAAAGCACTGGTATCTAGTAAATATACAGAATCTCAAAAATCACCAATAAACAAACACTCTCGTTAGAAAAGGGACAGAGGTAAACAGACATTTTTCCAAAGAGGATATACAGGTGGTAAGTAAACATATGAAAAGAAGTTAAATATTTTCCATTTATTTAGATTTACTTTTATTTCTTTCATAGTGTTTTTTTAGTTTTCAGCATAAAGATTCTGCACATATTTTATTAGAGTTATACTAAGTATTTAATTTTTTTGTATGCTATTGAAAATAGTAGTTTTTAAATTTAAATTTCCAGTTTTTCATTGAAAGTATATCAAAATACTTTTAATATTTGTGCATTGACCTTGTGTCCTGTGAACTTGCTAAACTCTTATTTATCAGCACTCGTCAGTTTTAAAAGATTTTTTGACAATTCCTTGGATTTTCCACATAGATTATCGTGCTGTCTGTGTACAGAGATAGTTTTATTTCTCCCTTTTCAAACTATATGCCATTTTTCTTTTTCTTTTTTTGTCTTTTGCTTTTTGCTTTTTGTTTTTTGCTTTATATCATTATATTTAAAGTAGGATGCTTGTGGACAGGAAAGTGTTGGGTCTTGTTTTCTTTGTTTGTTTACCTGCTTATCCAATCTGACAATCTGTCTATTAATTTTGTGTTTAGATCATTTACATTTAATGTAACTATCGATAGTGTTTGATTTAAACCTACCATTTTATTATCTGCTTTCTGTGTGTCCCTTCTGCTTTTTGTTCCTCTGTTCCCCCTTTCCTGCCTCCTTTTAGATTATTTTAATATTCTATTTTGATTGCTGTATTGGCTTTTTGGCTACATCTCTTCAAATTACTTGTTATGATTGTTTAAGGGATTAAGATATACATCCCTAATTTTCACAGTTTAGAGCTAAGATTTTTACAACTTCCATAAAAATACGGCGTCCTTCAAACATATAGGTCATTTATATTTACTACGTGTGTTGTATTTGCATAAATTGAAAATCCACCATATAATATACTGTTTGCTTTCAACAGTTATACATATTACAGAGAACTTAAGAAAAGGAAAACAAAACATCTATTACATTTACCCAGATATTTACACACTTTCTGTTGCTCTTCCTTCATCCCTGAAGTTCCAAGTTTCCCTCTGTACCATTTCTTTTCAGTCTGAAGAGTTTCTTTTAGCATTTTAGATTCTTTAGCATTTTTATTTATTTGGAATTTTTACTTTACATTCATTCCTGAAGGATATTTTCACTGGATGGAGAATTATGGGTTGATAGTGCTTTCCTTTCGGCACCTTAAAGATGGTATTCCACTGTCTTATTTCCTCCATGGTTTCTAATGAGAAATCCACAGTCATTCAAATGGTTGTTACCTATATACAATGTGTTATTTTTTTCCCAGGTACTTTCAGGATTCTTCTTTTTCTTTGATTTTTAGCTATTTGATTAGTATGTATCTGTGTGTGATTTTCACTGAGTTTTTCCTCTTGGATTAACTGACCTCTTCATACTGTAAATGTGCTACTTTCATTAAATTTGGGAAATTTTCAGACATTATTTTTTTTTTGAATATTTTTTCTTCACAAATCTTTCTCCCATTTTTCTGGGACTCATTCATCTAACATGAATGACAGATGATTTGATGTAGCCCCACAGGTTCCTGAGGCTTTGTTCATTTTTTTCAATTTTTTACCTCATTGTTGTTCAAGTTTGATAATTTCTATTTATCTTTCTATTTTTACCACTTTAGGAGGTAGCATATGATCAAGAACTGACGATACTGAAGGAAGAGGTCCAAGCTGCACCAAAGGCATTGGTGAAAAACAAGCCTCCCGGAATTGAGAGAATATCAATTGAGACGTTTCAACAAACAGATGCAGTGCTGGAAGCACTCACTCATCTGCCAAGAAATTTGGAAGACAGCTACCTGGCCAATCAATTGGAAGAGATCCATATTTGTACCCATTCCAAGGAAACAAGATCCAACAGAATGTGGAAATTATCAAACAATGTCATCAATAATCACACTCAAGTAAAATTTTGCTGAAGGTCATTCAAAAGCAGCTGCAGCAGTACATCAACAGGTAACTTCCAGAAATTCACACCAGATTCAGAACAGGATGTGGAACCAGGGATATCATTGCTGATGTCAGATGCATCCTGACTGAAAGCACAGAACACCAGAAAGATGTCTGCCTGCATTTTATTGACTATGCAAAGGAATTCGACTGTGTGGATCATAATAAATTATGGCTAACGTTGTGAAGAATGAGAATTCCAGAACACTTAATTATGCTCATGAGGAACCTGTACTTAGACCAAGAGGCAGTCCTTCAAACAGAACAAGGGTATGCTGCATGATTTAAAGTCATGAAAGGTGTGTGTCAGGGTTGTATCCTTTCACCATACCTATTCAATCTGTATGCTGAGCAAATAATCTGAGACGCTGGACTCTGTGAAGAAGAACGGGGCAACAGGATTGGAGGAAGACTCATCAACAACCTGAGATAGGCAGATGACACAACCTTGCTCGCTGAAAGTGAAGAGGACTTGAAGCACTTACTGATAAAGATCAAAGACCACAGCCTTCAGTATGGATTACATCTCAACATAAAGAAAACTAAAATCCTCACAACTGGACCAATAAGCAACATTATGATGAAAGGAGAAAAGACTGAAGTTGTCAAGGATTTCATTTTACTTGGATCCACAATCAATGCTCATGGAAGCAGCAGTCAATAAGTCAAATGACCCATTGCATTGTGCAAATCTTCTGCAAAAGATCTCTTTAAAGTGTTAAAAAGCAAAGATGCCACTTTAAGGACTAATGTGCACCTGACCCAAGCCATGGTGTTTTCAATCACCTCATATACATGTAAAACTGGACAGTGAATGAGGAAGACTGAAGAAGAATTCATGCCTTTGAATTATGGTGTTGGCAAAGAATACTGAATATACCATGGACTGCCAGAAGTATGAACAAGTACAGCCAGAACACTCATTACAAGCAGGGATGGCGAGACTTCCTCTCACATATTTTGGACATGTTATCAGGAGGGACCAGTCCCTGGAGAAGAACATCATGCCTGGTAAAGTAGAGAGTCATCGAAAAAGAGGAAGACCCTCAAGGAACTAGATTGACACAGTGGCTGCAACAATGAGTTCAAACATAGCAAGGATTGTGAAGGTGGCACAGAACCGAGCAGTGTTTCATTCTGTTGTACATAGGATCACTATGAGTCAGATTCATCTGGACAGCACCTAACAACAACATTGATCTTTAAGTTTTCTGACTCTTTAATCTGCCATTTCCACTCTGCTATTCTGAGTCAGAATCGACTCCATAACCATGGGTTTGTTTTTTGTTTTTTTGTTTATTGAACTCATTTAGTGAATTTTTTATTTCAAATAGTATATTTTTCATTTCTCAAATTTATATTTAAAGGGTGATGAAAATTTGGGAAAGGTTAATGGTGATGATTGAACAACGTGATGAACGTAATTAATGTCACTGAACTGTACATGTGAAGACTATAGAAATGGCAAATGCTTTGTTAACTACATATTACCACAATTAAAAAATATTATAATTGTTTGTTTGTTTTTAGTTTCTACTTTTGTGCAGAAGTCTTTTATTTTTCCTTCACTTCAAGAGTGTTCTCGTTTACCTCATTATGATTTAGCTGCTTTAAAGTCTGATAATTACAACTCCTGGGTAATTTCAGGTTTGGCATCTGATTGTCTTTTTTCTTCAAAATTTAGCAAATTTTTCTGGCTCTTTTTTGTTGAGTGATACTAGATTGTTTTATATCTTAGACATTTTGAATATTACCTTGTGAGACTATGGGTCCTATCTGAATCCCCAGGAGATTGCTGAGTTGTTGTTGCTGTTGTTTATAACAGGCAATTGACTTGGTTAGGTTCAGACATCAAGTTCTTCCTTGCCTGCTGTGAATGGTGGTTCCAATGTCAGCTCAGTTTTCAAAGCCTTCACTATGACGTTTGGGTCTGACTCGTTCATGTGCCACTCAGGGATTGACCTGGGACTTGGGCAGTGATTTATATTGTTCAGTTCTCAAAGCCTTTGCTGTGCTTCTTTGGTTCTGTGCTACCCATGTGCGGCTTGGGGATGAGCCCAGGATTTGTAACAGTTTATACACAGAGTTAGGAGAATGCCTTCTCCAGCAGTCTCCTGACAGGAATAACTCACACTGTTTGTCTCCTAGTGATCTCTTTTTGGCATAGGAAACATGTTTAATCTCATATCTCTTAATGTATAAATAATTATATACCAAGAAAGTAAATACTTCTACTATGCTTCTGGCTACTGTCCCTATATTTTCCCCAACTCCACACTACTGACCATCCCAGCAAAGGGCTGACAAAAAAATAAATACACAAATAATTTACAATACCCAGACTAGGGGGGGGAAAAAAAGCTTTTTACCTTGACCATTGTCAGGGAACTTGTTTCTTAGATCATAAAAATTGTATGCAAATTCAGTTGTGACCTACTGATTTTCTCCACCTGCCCAAGGCCTCAAAAAAATCCTGCCTGAGGTAACAGAACAAGGTTTTGGAATAAAGTTATCATTCGGAGATGTGCCAAAGAACAGCTAAAACCAAGAGCATAAATATCCTATGCCTTACTTTGTAAAAAATTCCCATTCGTTTCATACGGTAGAACAAATGCTGAATGTTATAAATTGAAAATAATATGGGTAAAAAGAATGTATTCACTGCAAACATAATGGCCAGCCATTTGACAGTTTGTAGAATGAAAAACATTTATCACTGAGGATCACTGGAGATTTTTCTGGAATGGTGAGTTTTCTCATCACCCAGCTCCACATTCGATTGGACTGTGACCTGATCTACAGTTGCTTTGTGCAGCTTCGATGCTTGTGATATGGAATATTACCCTTAACATTAATGATCTTTGGCTTAGTGGCAGACGGCTTACTAAGAAACTTGAAAAGTAATGGTCTTTGTACCATTAAATCCAAGAAGACTGAAAGACCAAGGGATTTTCTCCGGAGTTGCTAGACATCGGAAAACGTCCTAGAAATGAATATCTTTATCAGTGGCCTAGCAGAGACATCTATTCACTGTAGCAAGAAAGGAAGACAATTCAAGGTCATGATGTGAAAGGTTTTTTAAAAAATCAAAACAGTAGCTAAAAAGACAAACCAATCAGGAAAATGTAGGTGCTCACCTTTGGAGCTTTTTTATATCAGAGAAAAGTAGAAACAACCTAAAAGTTCAATTATAGGGGAATAATTAAATTAATTATGGTACCTCCACTCAAAATATTAATATGCAGCCAGTAAAAACAATGTTCAACAGGAGGTTTTATTGACATAGTTAAGTGTATACTTTCTAACATAAATTGGAAACAATAAACATCATATATATGTTATGTGTGTGTATAAGTATATATACACATATACTGTGTATACATACACATTGAAAACCTGCTTTATAAAACTAACCCTAAGGAAAAATTGGTGGATTCATAATATTTTAAGGGCTTTATGAATCAGCTACATAGCTAATCTTGTCCATTCCTTTGTTGTGATATCATTAAACATAGAAGCCAAGTGCAGGACACTAAAGAAAAATTATGAAAGGAGTCATCAAGCTCTTAGTGAATAACTGAGCTAGACTATAATGGAATAAATAGCAACCCAGAATCAATGAAATAGCCTAGGGCAAGCAGTGTCTGTGAGGTCACTTAAGCCAATGGCTCTGAGAGCCCAGAAGGAACAGATGGTGTGGCTAAGTGGCTCTGCTTTATATTGCAGCCAGTGATTTGCCCAATTACCTCTAAGTATGTTGTTTGAACCCAACCCAGGAATTCATAGAAAAATATAGCCTCTTGTGAAATATTACCTTCCCTGTTTTCACTGCAAAATACCTATGAGAAGAAAAGTGGGGAAAGAATTACAATAAAAAGGTGGTTCTAAAATTAAGTTGATAAAGGTCCATCAACAGGAGAATGGATAAACAAATTGTGATATATTCATACAATGGATTACTACTCAGCAATAAAAAGAATGAACTACTGATAAATACAACAACATGGATGAATCTCAAAAGCATTATGCTGACCAAACGAAGACAGACACAAAATAGAACATACATTGTGATCCCACTTAGATAAAAATGTACTGTAAGGTAAACTAATCTAGGGTAACAGGAAGCAGCAGATCACTGGTTTCCTAGACAGAATGTTTGTCGGGGGGACTGACTGCAAAGAAGCTGGAGGGAACTTTCCGCTATGATGGGAATGTTCTACGTCTTGGTTGTGATGGTGGTTACATGGGTGTAAATATTTGTCAAAACTCACTGAACCAACACTTAAAATAGGTGCATTTTATTTCATGCAAGTTAATACTTAAATAAAATTGAATTAATCAAAAAATAGTGCAAAAAGTAAAACAGTTACCACATGTTAAATGGATGTAATTATGAAGTTCCATCAAAAGACATTTTATTTACAAGAGCATCTCCCTGGCGTGTGAAGGTCTGAGTGGCGTTGCCTAAGATGGTTGTTCTCAGTCTTAACTACCCACCAAAACCACCTGGTGAACTTTTCAAAATTCTAATTTAATTGCACTTGGGTGTGGCCTGCTCTTCAGAATTTCTCAAAGCTCCTAAGGTGATTCCAGTATGCAACTAGGTTAGCAGAACACTGAGGCTGTCTGACTCCCCTTCACCTGCCCAGGGCTCCTCTAGCAAAGGATGGGACACTGTAGCTGAGCTTCTTACTCCTCGAATGTCCCAAGTGTTTCCTAAGGTCAGGGACCTCTGTGAGGGTTGGCTGAGGCATTAACCCAGAATACTAGATCCAGGGAGTCCCTGAGTGGCCCAAAAGGTTGGTGATTTGAATCCACCCAAAGGTGCCTCAGAAGATAAGCCTGGTTATCTGCTTCCAAAAGGTCACAGCCTTGAAGAGCCTATGGAGTAGTTCTACTCTGCACACATTGGGTCACCATGAGTTGGAATCAGCCCAACAGGAACAAACAATAACAACAACCCCATTCCAGTAGAAGATTCTGAGAGAAAAAACAGAATAACTCTGTGTTTATGTAGGCACATAATGTTCACTAAGTTAATTAATTGGATTCACTTATTCCTAGAAAGCAAAGATGAGTCACTACAACTTGATTAATAATGATGCTATTGATACATCTAAGAAGCCCTGGTGGCACAGTGGTTAAAGCAATCAACTGCTAACTGAAAAGTCAGCAGTTCAAAACCACCAATGGCTGCACAGGAGAAAGATGTGGCCATCTGCTTCCGTAAAGATGTACAGCCTTGGAAACCCTATGGGGTCACTACGAGTCGGAATCAACTGAACAGCAGTGGGTTTGGGGGTTTCTTTTGGTTTATTGTTATATTAATCCTTCTGCTGAAGGATTAGGTGGGGTTGGGTCTAGGAAAACTGTGAATTTTTTCTCCTCAGAATGAGGAAAGAGAAGAGTGAAATGTGTCAGGAGACAGAAAAAGATGAAAAAATGGAATAACTCACTGTGTTTTACTCACCCCCGAAAAACAGAGACAAGAGCTAATATACACTGAGATTGCAAAGTGCCAGGAACTTGTGAAGAAGCCCTAAAAGGTTGTGGAAAAACCCTAAAAATCTAGGTGCCTGGCATAAGGAGAGGCTTCTGTCAAAGACGTAGGCCAGACCCCATTTTTGCTGTTTACTGCTCATTCTGAGCTGACTCTCGAAAGTCAGCTCACCAGAACACCTCAGTAGCTTTCCAGCTTTCCTCCCTCCCTCTCCTTTCCTCTCAAAGCCTGCTCCCAGGAAGGATACTCACTCAGGCAGTCCCCCAAAATATCCATAGATTAACAAGAAGTTAACTGTCTCAAACTCTATGATTAACAAAACAATGCTTAATGGAGCATGCAATTGTCCAGTGCCTATTAAATCGTAATTTTCTAAATGTCGACAAAACCGAAATTTTTTCCTGTGAATTACTGGGTTTTCTGTACTTAAACTCTGTGAAAAATTCCTTTCACTAGAGTGCTTTTGTGAATCCTCTCGAAGTGCTGCCTGATCCAGATGGCTCTGTTCCTTTAATGAATCTCTTTGCTTCAATTTTAACGGAAGCTCCAGTTTGCTCTTTGACATTTCTTGGTGATCAAAAGACGGAATTCAAAGGTGCACTGCCAGAAGCGATCCCCCAAGGACCCAAGGACTGGGCTTCAGTACCAAAGCAGGGCCATGTGGGCTCACCAGTCCGTGAATTCTCAAGAGTCACTGCCAGGTAAATAACCTCTACAATTCCGAGCCCCGTTTTCTTGTGTCGAGCCACCTGAGACCTATTGAAGGTTCCAGTTTTGTTTTGTCCTTGTCTGTTTCATTTTGTCTTGTCTGTTTTCATTCTGGTCTTGTAAGAATTTTTGCCAAATTTTGCCTCTGCTAGTGACAGTCTTGTGAGGTTCTGGGCAATCTACTGTCCTAGAAGTTTTTGAGTTTGTGGCATCTTAGGCTCCATAAGCCGCAAAGAAAACCAAGGGCACAGGATGGCCAGTAAAAGCCAACAGGGCAGTTGCCCGCTGCAGAAGCAGTTAAAGTCTCCTATAACAGGATAAGCTGGGTCGTGGGACAAGTCGCCAGAGCATTAGCTGCCTGCCAGCTGCAAGCAAAATCCCACACAATAAAAGGAACACACTGGTTCAAGAAATACACTTCCAAACCCTGTGGCCTCCCCTGTCAGGATCTTGTTGAGTCTGAAAATCCTAAACTTTGAACAAACTTGAACTTTCTTTGAAAATGGGAAATGCCATATCTAGGGCCAATGTGGAATTCCTTTCTGGGATTCCCGCCTGGTATATGGACAAGCACTATGTCTCTGCAACCTCCTTCTATCTAGCTGCTTGGTATCATCTCACTAAGGACAGTCTGGAAAATACGTGGCCACTTTTTGGTTCTTTTGAATTATCTAAATTGAGTTTTCTGTGCAGTAAATTAGAACAGAAAGGCTCCGAATTAAGTAGAAACAATGAGACACGTTTTTTTAACTGGTATTTTTGAAGCCTCTAGAAGATATGTTGAGAGTAAAATCACTTTCTTACAAAATAATGTTTCTAAATTGACTGAGCAAAATAAGGAATTGCAATTCCAGATTTCTGTTCCAACTGCCCAAGCTGTCCCAGGACTGTCTCCTCCTAGGCTTGCCGGCTTTCCTTTGTATCCTTCTCTGCCTTCTAGAAGAAGCCCTGATGGTGCAGTGGTTAAAGCACTCAGCTGCTAGCTGAAAGGCCAGTGGTTCATACCCACCAGCTGCTCCTCAGGAGAAAGATGTGGCCTGCTTCCGTAAAGATTTACAGAAATCTTATGGAGCAGTTAAATACTCTGTCCTACAGGGTCACTATGAGTCAGAATCGATTTGATAGCAGTGGGTTTTATGCCTTCTTACTCCTCTGATGCTGCTAAAAATTCCTCTACTAACACTTTCTCTGAACTTCCCTTTTTCCCTAAAGAACCTACTGGGGACAAAAAGCCTATCCCCAAAGCACCCTTTAAAATCCATCCCAGTGCAGATGTTGAGGATCCCCCACATTACTTTCAATTCTTAGATGCATTCAGAATTACGTAAAATTGCTTAAGTTTTCCCAAAACTGTAGGGGAGAGGGTCCTCACAAGATTGCTAAGGAATTTAGAATCCTTGTTGAGGCTTACCAGCCTGGACTTCTTGATTTATATTAGCTAGACCACATGATAACTGGGCCAGGGGAGATACACCTGTGGTTAGAACAGGCTGAATAGAGAAATCCCAGAGATTGTTTAGCTCTAGATAGAACAGCTTCCCAACTATTAGAAGAGTCTCAGGCTATCAGTAAAGATTGCTAGAAGCCATACTAAAGGCTTTTCCCCCTATAATAGATTGGACAAAGACTCACTCTTGTAAAAAAACAAAGACAAAAATGTTTCTGATTACCAGACCTGATTATCTCAGAGGTTCGCTGAACATTCTGGCATTGACCCATCATCCCCTGGTGCTGCAGGAGCTTTTAATGCCATATTCATATCTGGCCTCAAACCTGAACTCTCAGTCCTAGTAAAAAGGCGTCAACTAGATTGGAAAGCAGCTCCCATTACCAAGCCAGCCAATTTAGCTACGAACGCTCTCAGACCTTGGAAACTAAGCAAACCTCCAAGGCAAATAAGTTAATGGCTTTACAATTACAAAAATTGCAATCTCCTAACCAGAAAAATAAATCCAGGCCCTCTGGAGACACTAAACTCAGTACTTGCAATTATTGAAAGAAACCAGGCATTGGGAAAAGGATTGCTATAAGTTAAAGAATAATCAAAAGAAACTGCTTAAGCCAGAGAGTCTTCAACCAGGTATGGAATAAAGGGGCTCTGGGGACAAAACAAGGGCTTTTCCTATGGTGGCATTTAACCTGCAACAACAACAACAAAAAACTACTATGTATATTAACGGAGGACTTTGTAAGTTTCTAATTGACACCAGTGTTTCACTTTCTGCCATTAACCCCACATGCTTACATAGCCCCTGCCCTGGTGCACAAAAACTTCAAATATTGCAGGGGCTTACAAATTGGGAACAGACTTTAATTCATTCCAAACCTTTTCCTAATTCCCTTACCCTATTGAAGATTTACATCCCTTTCTGCTTAGCCCTGACACTCCTCTTAATTTGTTGGGCCAAGACCTTTTGTCAAAATGGACCCAACATTTATAATTTTCAGAAAAAGGAGAAATATTATTAAACCTCCCAGGCCCTCCAAAAACCTCTAATGAGAGATTTGAATCAGAACTAATTCAAGGGGAAGAAGCTCCTTGCTGTTCACAGGCACTAGTCATGCACAAAGACAATGTAACCCACTCTATCCCATTTCCCTCTAACCTTTTTTTCGTTAATTCCTGAAACTCAGGGACCACAACATCTACCAACATGGGACATGTTTTATCAGCAAAACCCATTAAGGTTCAGGTAGACACCTCTAAGCCTTTACCAAGACTCCCTCAATACCCCCTTAAACGCGAAGCTAAAGAGGGATTAGCCCTTATTACTCAGGATTTCCTTTCTAAAGTATTAATTGTTCCCTGCACCAGCCCTTGTAACATCCATGTACTCCATGTTAAAAAATCAGGAAGTTGAGGCTGAAGGTTTGTTCAAGATTTAAGGGCTATTAGCCTCATTGGTATTCCTAGATTTCCAGTGGTCCCAAATCCTCACTTACCGCTTTCTAATGTCCCTCTGTACGCTACACACTTTAGTGTTACTGATCTCTGTAGCGCCTTTTTCAGTATACTTGTCCACCCTGCAAGCCAATATTTGTTTGACTTCACCTGGGACAACCAACAATTTACCTGGACGTTAATGCCCCATTCAAATTATTTATGCTGATTTACAGCCCTTACAATTCAAAAATGAATCTAAATTATTGCAATATGTTGATTCCTTCTTAATATGCTCAAACTCCCAGCAAGCCTGCATTGATGACAACATAATTTTATTAAAACATCTGGCTGCTGGAGGGCATAAAGTTTCTAGAGAAAAACTACAATTAGCCCAGCCTTCTGTTAAGTATTTTGGTCATTTGATTTCTGCAGAAGGCATTTCTATTTATCCTAAGTGAAAAGAAGTGATTTTTGCTTTTCCTATTCCTAAAACTAAGAAACAATTATGGGGGTTTCTGGGGCTTTGCAGCTACTGTGGAACTTGGATTCCTAATTTTTCCTTGTTAGCCCAGCTTCTATATAAATATTTGAAAACCTCTGAGCCAGATTCTTTCCAAATTATACCACAGGACCAGGAATCTGTAACTAAACTGAAAGAAGATTTAGCAAACACACTTGCACTAGGCTTTCCTATCACCTAGATTTCTCTCTGTACATGAAGCCTCTGGAAATGCTGTAAGCATTTTAACCCAGAAGCATGGAGAACGTCAGAGGCCAATAGGCTACTACAGTCAGTAGCTTGACCCTGTAGCTAAAGGGTACCTGCCCTGCCTCAGGGTTGTTGTTGCCACAGCCAAACTAGTTGAAAACACTGCAGATATAAGACTGAGAAATTTTCTAAATGTTTATGTTTCCCATGCCATATCTGCAATACTTAACTCTGCTTTGACTCAACATCTTTCTGTCAGTCGATTCAGTCCTATGAAGTGCTCCTCCTGACTGCAACTAATATTAGACTACTTTCTGTGGCTTATTTAAATTCTGCCACTCTCCTTCCAGAAATTGTCAATTAGGATTACTCAACACGATTGCTTAAATTTAACTGAATAGATTTTAACTCCCTGAAAACATTTAAGAGAAATTCCTTTGGCAAATCCTGATTTAATTCTATTTGTTAATAGTTCCTATTTGAAACCTGATCCTACTATCTCTCACTATCAGGCTGGGTATGCCATTATAACCTCTACTGAAGTTCTTGAAAGTCAAGCCCTTCCTGAAGCTACTTTGGCCCAAAAACTGAATTAATTGCTCTCACCAGAGCCTGCAAATGTGCTAAAGGGAAGTCTGTGAATGTTTACACAGGTTCTAATTACGCCTATAAGTTACACATGATTTTGACATGTTATGGAAACAGAGAGAATATCTAACTTCTTCTGGAGCTGCCATAAAAAGCGGAGCTTTTGTGACAGACCTGTTAGATGCTTTATTACTCTTTCCTCCAAAACTGCTGTAATAAAAATACAGGCTCATCAACCTAAAGAAGTCCCTCAGACTGCAGAGATAAGAGGAAATAACCCTACTCATAAAGCAACTAAACAAGCCATCTCTGAACTTATCTTAGCCATAATGAAAACAGAAAAAAGATATTACACTGATTTGTTCATAAATAATCATAACCTTAATGAATTAAATTTAGAGAAATTAGTAAAAAATCAACAATTAGCTAAAACTGAGGAAATTGAAAACTGGAAGAAAGAGGATTGTTCTCAGGATCATATAACCAAATTTATGGTTAGGGCCTGATCAGAAGCTTGTCTTACCTAAATCATTTCATGACCCTGTGTTAAAAGTTCTCCTTGAAAGATCCCATTTAGGATGAGATAAGATTATTAAAATTTTGAAGAAATACTGGTGGGGACAATTCTTTGAGGCCACTGACCATGTTGCCTCTCATTGCTCTATTTGTTCGTATTATTACCCTGGCAAACCTTTTAAAGTTTCACTTAGAAAATACTCATTATCTTTAGGACCTATGTTTGAATGGCAGATAGCTTTTATTCAGCTCCCATCTTCAAATGGCTACAAATATATATTAGTGATGGCATGCAGATTTTTACATTGGGTAGAAGCTTTTCCTGGCTGCTGTGCCACTGTAACCTTTGTAGTTAAAAAACTTCTTGAAAATATAATCCCCACTTGGGGAGCACCAATACTTCTTTGCAGTGAAGGGGAATCCATTTTACTGGACAAATAATTAAAGAAATATGTAAGATTTTTCCTATTTATCAAAGACCTCATTGTCCTTACCATCCATAATCTTCCGGGCTAGTGGAAAGGACTAATGGTATAATAAAAAACCAATTAGCCAAGCTTTCTGAGTCCTTACGTTTATCCTGGACAATTCCACATGAAATTATTACTGGAGGGCCTATGGCCTTTCCTTATATCTCAGCCTATACTGATTCTAATTTAGTTCAACCTGAATTATTGAAATTTTATCAGTCTTTGATTTAGTACTCTTAAAGCGCACCTTTCATGAGTCGAAGAAGCTTTTAACAGCCAAAATTTAGAAATACAAAAATTACCTACTACTGAACCAGATGACTACATATATTGGAGGAGGCACCAATTAGAAAATTCCCTGGAGCCTTGTTGGAAAGAACTATATTTGGTCCTTCTCACTAACCCTTGTGCCACTAAATTACAGGGAATTAAAACTTGAACCCATCTGTCTCAGAGAAGGCTAAAGTCCCTGACTGGAGTGTCAAACCTACTGAAGGACTTAAACTAAAGTTCAAACATCCTTGTGGCCAGAAGCAGACGATGATGAAGTAGACAGCTCCTTCCAAGATCATGGAACAAGATTTCATGCTGAAGCTTCTGGACTTTGCTTCCTGATTACTGGTATTCTTACGGTAGTTGCTTTATTACACACTTGTGGTATTATCCTTTGTTTTAATATCCTCTTTTTTTCATGGATAATATCCTCTTTTTTTCATGGAAGTAACTGAAGGAGAAGTCTGTACTATTATAACTATTATTTTTGCGATATTTGCCTTATTGTATTACATTTTAGTTAGTATTCTTACACTATGACGCCTTCTTAAGTATTCTCTTACTGTATATCATGACTCTTGCTGATGCCTGACATGATAATGCCTTTGTTAGATTAGCTCAGTCAGAAGCTAGTGCTGGTAATCTGACTGACTGTTGGATTTGCCATCAAATCCCAAAATCTGGGCATACTAATTCAGATCCTTTTGCTATGCCTATGTTTAACTACAGCTCTGTAACTGATTCCATTGTAAGTCCTAATATTTCCTTTAAATGGGCTATATGTGTCAGGTTGCGGTACCCTCCAGAATTATAAGTAAGTTCCCAGGTGCCATGTTTAATTTAACTCAACACCCCTGAGTAATGATACAGAAGAAAGTTTGAAAAATTGTACAAAAAGTACAGAGAAATTTTACCCATGTACTGATACACTCATACGCCCCAAGGAATCCCAGGCATCTTCAAATTTTTATTTATTGCAACTGTACTACCCTTTTGTCATGACATTTACCAGCCTACGTATTGGAGGCTATTATCTATTTGTAATAACTCTTTGACTGAAGAATGGCTTGAAAAGTCAACCGAACTATCCTTTCTTCACAAAATGACACTGGAAATAATATGATCTGTGCTCTTCATGGATATATATTTTTATGCAGGGGATCAAAATATCCCACTAAGGAAAGCCCAAATCCAAATAATGAATGCTATGCTTGGGCATTACCATGCCTACATGGTTTAAACATGACAGGTCAGTGTATACTTGGCTTTTTAGGGGTTCCCCTAAGTCTCCATTCTTATAATGAAAGTGTACATTGGACCAATGATTTGAAACTCCTGACATAAAAGAAATTATGAAAATTCTACAATGGGCAGATCCAAGGATGGATGTGCACTTCTCTGGGTCCTTTTTCCACTTGTGGTTAACCCCAAACTTGAAAAATCTATTTGCAATTTGTTTGCTACTATGCTCCAAATAACAAATGAACTAGCCAATAACATAGAAGCCCAACAAAATCTTTAAACTCTCTTGTTAAAGTTGTGTTGGATAATATAATTGTTCTCGATTTTTTCTAGCACAATAAGGAGGCGTTTGTGCAATTGCTGATACCACTTGTTGTACCTGGATTAGTACATCAGGAGAAGTAGAACAAGATCTTAAATTGGTCCACCAGAAAGCTACATGGCTTTAACTACCCCCATCTCTAACACCCCTTTTTTGATATTTTTAGTTGGCTCCCTACTAGAATTGATTTTGGCAATGCTCAATTTTACAAACTAGATTAATCCTCTTGTTATAATAATTGTTATAGTATTAATCAAATCTTTTATGAAATGTTTTTCAAATGCTTATACTCAAAATGCAACACTACTTGCTATGGAAAACATCATGTATTTTGAAGAAATAGAAATTCCTTAGAGAATAGTTTGACTCTTCACCTTGGCCGATTCCCCTATCTCCCAAATATTCCTATTAATTTAGCCTTGTTCTCACATACCCCTTCTAAAAAGATCACAGAAGCAGAAGTCCAAGCTATAGCATGGCAAAGACATTGGTGGTGGTGCCTAGCTATCTGCGTGATAACAACCAGGGTCTTAGAGGCTTATCAAAGTAAGCGGCCACCCATAAACAGATGGTGCCCGACTGTATGTCTGGGGTCTTAAAAGTCTATTCTAAATAGGTAGCCATCTAAATAATGCGAGGAAAATAAGTCCATGCAAAGGAGATAGCCTTATAATAGTGATCAGCAAATCTGTATATAAATTCTTGATCAGAAAGAGGTGGGTTGTGAGGAAGCCCTAAAAAATCTAGGTGCCTGGCATAAGGAGAGACTTCTGCCAAAGATGTAGGACAGACTCCATTTTTGCTGTTTACTGTTCATTCTGAGCTGACTCTCAAAAGTCAGCTAACTAGAATACCTCAGGAAACACCTCCCCTACCTTCCTCTCATGGCATGCTCCCAGAAAGGGTATTTACTCAGGCTTATCCCCCAAATTATCCATAGATCAACAAGAAGTTAACTGACTCAAATTCTATGATTAACAAAACAATGCTTAAGGGAGACTGAAATTGTCTCGTGCCTGTTAAATCATAATTTTGTGAATGTCAACCAATCAGAATGTTTTTTCTGTAAGTTCCTGGATTTTCTGTACTTAAACTCTGTGAAAAATTCCTTTTGCTGGAGTGCTTTTGTCAATCCTCACAAAGTGCTGCCCAATCCAGACGGCTCTGTTCTGTCAATAAATTTTTTTTTTTTTTTTATATTTTATTGTACTTCAGGTGAAAGCTTACAGAACAAATAGTTTCTCATGAAATAGTAGTACACATGTTGTTCTATGACATTGGTTAACAACCCCACAACATATTAAGCCTCTAAATTCTCAACCTTTTTTTTTGTTTTTGATGAAAATACAGATAGCCAAAGATACACCGTTTCAAAAATTTCTACATACACAGTTCAGTGACATTGACTACACTCTTCCAACTGTGCTCTTATTCTCAATTAAGATGAAGGCTTACGGAACAAAATAGTTTCTCATTTAACAGTTACTACACATGTTGCCCTATGACAATGGTTAACAATCTCACAACACATCAAGAATATCCTTACTCCACCTTGTGTTCCCTATCACCAGGGGACTTCCTTGTCCCCTTCTGTCTTCTGGCCCTTGTCACTGGACTACTGTACCTCATTAGTCTCATTTGGTGTTTTTTTATTTTATTTTATTTTAACACCGTTTCAAAACTTTTTACTTACACATTTAAGTGATATTGACTATGCTCTTCCAATTATGCTGCCATTCTCGCCCAAGATGAAGGCTTACAGGACAAAACAGCCTCCCATTTAATAGTTACTACAAATGTTGCCCTATAACAGTGGTCAACAATCTCACAACACATCGACAGTGTCCTTATTCAATTTGTGTTCCTTATCATCAGTTTCCTATTCCCCCTCTGCCTTCTGGCCTTTGTCACCGGACTCCTGTACCTCGTTAGTCCCATTTAGTTTTACTGGGCTGTCCATTCCCAGGCTTAACATCGAACCTCGAAGGTAACTTCACCTCTGAGCTGAAAGGGTGTCTGGGGGCCACACTCTTGAGGTTTCTCCAGTATTCTTTAGGCCAGTAAATCTGGTCTTTTTTTTGGTGGGGGGGAGTTAAAATTATGCTCTACATCCTTCTCCAGCTCTGTCCAGAACCCTCTGTTGTGATCCTGGTCAGAGCAGTCAGTGGTGGTAGCCGGGCACCATCTAGCTGTACTGGACTCAGTCCGGTGAAGGCCTTGGTAGCTGTGGACAATTAGTCCTTTGGACTAATCTTTTCGTTGTATCCTGTTCTCTTCATTCTCCCTTGCTCCCGAAGGGATGAGACCAGTGGAGTATCTTAGATGGCCGCTCATAGGCTTTTAAGACCCCAGACACTACTCACCAAGGTAGAATGTAGAGCATTATCTTTATAAGTAGTGTCATGCCAATTGAGCTAGATGTTCCCCGAGACCATGGTCCCCACAGCCCTCCGTCCAACAACTCAGGCCCTCGGGGATTTGGATGTGTCTATAGGGCCTCCATGACCTTTCCTTGTGCAGGTTGTGTTAGTTTCCCCTGTACTGTGTACTATCTCACCTCTCACCCAAGGTACCACTTATCTATTGCCTATTTAGTATTTCCCCCCCCCTCCCCTCCCATCCCTGGTAACCAACAAGGATTGTTACATTTTGCATGTGAATTTTTTCATGGGTTTTTACAATAGAGGTCTCATACAATATTTGTCCTTTTGTGATTGACTTATTTCACTCAGCATAATGTCCTCCAGTTTCATCCATGTTATGAGATGGTTCACAGATTCATTGTTGTTCTTTCTCGTTGCATAGTAAACC
This sequence comes from Dugong dugon, assembly GCA_030035585.1. Taxonomy (NCBI): domain Eukaryota; kingdom Metazoa; phylum Chordata; class Mammalia; order Sirenia; family Dugongidae; genus Dugong; species Dugong dugon. The sequence continues at coordinate 8,464,090 of CM057480.1, read as the reverse complement.
ATTGTGTGTATGTACCATAGTTTGTTTATCCAGTCATCTGTTGATGGGCACCTACGTTATTTCCATCGTTTTGCTATTGTGAACAATGCTGCCGTGAACATAGGTGTGCATATGTCTATTCGAGTGATGACTCTTATTTCTCTAGGATATATTCCTAGGAGTGGGATTGCTGGATCGAATGGTATGTCTATTTCTAGCTTTCTGAGGAAGCACCATATCAATTTCCAAAATGGTTGTATCATTTTGCATTCCCACCAGCAGTGCATAAGAGTTCCCATCTCCCCGCAGCCCCTCCAACATTTGTTATTTCCAGTATTTTTGATTCGTGCCAGTAATGCCGGGGTGAGATAGTATCTCATTGTGGTTTTAATTTGCATTTCTCTAATGGCTAGTGATCGCGAGCATTTCCTCATGTGTCTGTTGGCCATTTGAATGTCTTCCTTGGTGAAGTGTCTGTTCATTTCCTTTGCCCATTTTTTGATAGGATTGTTTGTCTTTTTATTGTAGAGTTGTTGGATTTTCTTGTACATTATGGAGATTAGACCTTTGTCTGACTTGTACTGTCCAAAAATTTTTTCCCAGTCTGTAGGTTCTCTTTTGACTCTTTTGGTGAAGTCTTTTGAAGAGCATAGATGTTTGATTTTTAGAAGATCCCAGTTATCTAGTTTATCTGTTGGGTTTTCTGTGTTGATGTTTATGGTTTGTATCCTGTTAATGCCATGTATTAAGGCCTGAAGTGTTGGTCCTATTTTTTCTTCTATGAATTTTATAGTTTGAGGCTTTATATTCAGGTCTTTGATCCATTTTGAAGTAGTTTTTGTATATGGTGTGAGGTATGGGTCCTGTTTCATTTTTCTACAAATGGATATCCAGTTTTGCCAGCACCATTTGTTAAAAAGACTGTCTTTTCCCCATTTGATGTATTTTGGGCCCTTGTCGAAGATCAGGTGACCGTAGGTGGATGGGTTTACATCTGGGTTCTCAATTCTGTACCATTGGTCAATGTCTCTGTTGTCGTACCAGTACCAGGCTGTTCTGAGTACTGTAGCTGTATAGTAGGTTCTCAAGTCAGGTAGTGTGAGTCCTCCAACTTTATTCTTCTTCTTCAGTAGTGCTTTACTTATTTGGGGTTTCTTCCCTTTCCATATAAAGTTAATAATTAGTTTTTCCATCTCTTTGAAGAATGTTGTTGGTATTTGTATCGGGATTGCATTGTATTTGTAAATTGCTTTAGGTAGAATTGCCATTTTCACAATGTTGAGTCTGCCTATCCATGAGCATGGTATGTTTTTCCATTTATGTAGATCCCTTTGGGTTTCATGCAGCAGTGTTTTGTAGTTTTCTTTGTATAGGTCTTTTACATTCCTGGTCAGATTTATTCCTAAGTATTTTATCTTTTTAGGGGTATTGAAAATGGTATTGATTTCCTGATCTCCTTTTCATTGTTCTCTTTACTGGTGTATAGGAATCCAACTGATTTTTGAATGTTTATCTTGTATATTGCTACTCTGCTGAATCTTTCTATTAGTTCCAGTAGATTTCTCGTGGAGTCTTTAGGGTTCTCTACGTATAGTATCATATCATCTGCAAACAGGGAGAGTTTAACTTCTTCATTACCAATTTGGATGCCCTTTATTTCTTTCTCTTGCCTTATTGCTCTAGCTAGAACTTCCAGCACAATGTTAAATAGGAGTGGTGATAAAGGGCTGTTTTCAGCCTCTCTCCATTAAGAATGATGTTGGCTGTTGGTTTTGCATAGATGCCCTTTATTATGTTGAGAAATTTCCCTTCTATACCTATTTGATTGAGAGTTTTTATCAGGAATGGGTGTTGGACTTTGTCAAATGCCTTTTCTGCGTCAATTGAGATGATCATATGATTTTTTTCTTTCCTTTTATTTATGTGGTGGATTACGTTGATGGATTTTCTAATGTTAAACCATCCTTGCATACCTGGTATGAATCCTACTTGGTCGTGGTGTATTATTTTTTTGATATGATACTGAATTCTATTGGCTAGAATTTTATTCAGAATTTTTGCATCTATATTCATGAGAGATATTGGTCTGTAATTTTCTTTTTTTGTGATGTCTTTGCCTGGTTTTGGTATCAGCGTTATGCTGGCTTCATAGAATGAATTTGGAAGTGTTGCTTCCTCTTCTATGCTCTGAAATAGCTTGAGTAGAACTGGTACAATCTCTTCTGTAAATGTTTTGTAGAATTCTCCAGTGAAGCCATCTGGGCCAGGGCTTTTTTTGGTTGGGAGTGTTTTTATTACCTTTTCAATCTCTTCTCTTGTTATGGGTCTGTTCAGATTTTCAATATCACTTTTTTGTAGTTTGGGTAGGCCGTAAGTTTCTAGAAATTTATCCATTTCCTCTAGGTTTTCAAATTTGTTGGAATATAGTTTTTCATAATATTCTGTTATAATCCTTTTTATTTCGGTTGGGTCTGTTGTAATGTCCCCCATTTCATTTCTTATTTGGGTTATTTGTGCCCTCTGCTGTTTTTCTTTTGTCAGTCTGGCCAGTGGTTTGTTGATTTTGTTGATTCTTTCAAAGAACCAACTTTTGGTTTTGTTGATTCTTTCTATTGTTTTTCTGTTCTCTATTTCATTTATTTCTGCTCTGATCTTTACTATTTCCTTTCTTCCGGTGGTTGTAGGCTTTTTTTGTTGTTCTCTTTCTATTTGTTTGAGTTCTGTAGTTAATGTTTTGATTTTGTCCCTTTCTTCTTTTTTGATATGTGCATCTATTGCTATAAATTGTCCTCTGAGGACTGCCTTTGCTGTGTCCCAAAGGTTTTTGTATGATGTGTTTTCATTTTCATTTGATTCTAGGAATTTTTTAATTCCATCTCTGATTTCTTCTATTACCCATTGATGTGTAAGCAGATTATTATTCAGTTTCCATGTGTTTGATTTTTTTTCCTTGCTCTTTCTAGTGTTAATTTCTACCTTGATGGCATTGTGGTCAGAGAAAATACTGTGAATTATCTCAGCATTTTGGATCTTGTTGAGGATTGCTCTGTGGCCTAAGATATGGTCTATTCTGGAGAACGTTCCATGTGCATTGGAAAAGAATGTGTACTTTGCAGTGGTTCGATGGATTGTTCTATATATGTCTGTGAGGTCCAGTTGGCTGATTGTGTCCTTTAGGTCTTCTGTATCTTTGCTGAGTTTCTTTTTAGTTGTTCTGTCCTTTACTGAGAGTGGTGTGTTGAAGTCTCCTACTATTTTTGTGGAACTGTCTATTTCTCTTTTCAGTGCTGTTAGAGTTTTTTTAATGTATTTTGGAGCCCTGTCATTGGGTGCATAGGTATTTATTATGGTTATGTCTTCATGATGGATCATCCCCTTAATCATTATATAGTGTCCTTCTTTGTCTTTTATGGTAGATTATGTTTTAAAGTCTATTTTATCTGAGATTAGAAATGCCACTCCTGCTCTTTTTTGATAGTTGTTAGCTTGATATATTTTTTTCCAACCTTTGATTTTTAATAAATTCACCTTTGTTTCTAAGGTGTGTCTCTTGTAGACAGCAAATTGATGGATCCTGTTTTCTTATCCATTCTGCCACTCTCTGTCTCTTTATCGGTGGATTGAGTCCATTTACGTTCAGTGTAATTATTGATAGATGGAAGTTTGTTGCTGTCATTTTGTAGTGCTTTTTTTTGTGGTGCTGAAGTTTTCTTTGTTCTTCTTACTGTCTTGTGCTGAGTTACTTTTGTTTGTGGATTTTGTGTTCATTTCTTTTGTTTTTGTAGGTTTTGTTTTTTTTGAGACTTTATGTTTTTCATCTTTATTTTTATGAGTTGGTTTGTTAACTTTCTTTGTGGTTACCATGAATTTTACCCTTATCTTTCTAGGTTTGAAGCAGTCTACCATTACTTGGTATCGCCTTGCCTTCTTCTCCTTTAGAAGGTTCTATACCTATGCTGTTTGTTCCCTCTTTCATTGTTTTGATGTTGTTGTCATCCTTTGATTGATTTCTCTGATTCCCTGTTGTATTTTCTTTTGTTTTTGGAAAGTCCTCTGTAGTTCAGTTCCTAGAATGGTATCTGGTTCATATGAACCTGCGTCCTAGGTCCTAGGTCCTGCCTGAGGGCTGAAGCTGTTTGTCCTCAAATCGAAGAACTCCCTTTAATAACTCTTGTAAGTTTGGTTTGACTTTTGCATATTCCTTTAGTTTCTGTTTATCTGAAAATGACCTAATTTCACCATCAAATTTGAATGAGAGTTTTGCAGGATATATTATTGTTGGCTGACAATTTTTTTCTTTCAAGATTTTATATATGTCATCCCATTGCCTTCTTGCCTGCATGGTTTCTGCCGAATAATCTGAGCTTAGTCTTATTGTTTCTCCTCTGTATATGACTTCTTGTTTTTCACGAGCTGCTCTCAGGATTCTTTGTCTTTAGTTTTAGCGAGTGTGAATATGATATGTCTTGGTGACTTTCTTTTGGGGTCTCTTCTATATGGGGTTCGTTGAGCTTCTTGGATGGCCAGCTTTTCATTTTTCATGATATTGGGAAAGTTTTCTGTCAGCAGTTCGTCAATGATCCTCTCTGTGTTTTCTGTTTTCTCCCCCTGTTCTGGTATTCCAATCACTCGTAAGTTTTTGCTTTTAATTGTGTCCCACATAACTCTCAGGGTCTCTTCATTTTCCTTTGTTCTTTTCTCTGAGTTTTCCTGAAACAGAGTTGTATCCAAGTGTTTGTCTTCAGTTCCACTGATCCTGTCTTCCATGGTTTCAAATCTACTTCTCAGCCCTTCTATGACACCGTCCATTTCTGAAATCTTGTTGTTTATCTTTTGGATTTCTAATTGTTGTTTTTGTATAATTTCGAGTTGTGAATTTATTTTGGCATTTTGTTCCTGCATCATCTTCCTGAATTCTTCCAATTTTTTGTATTTTCCATAAATTTGTCTAATTTTTCCTCATGTTTGTCAGCTTTTTGCCTCAGTTCTTGGAAAATTCCGAGTATTAGTGATTTGAGTTCCCTATCAGGTACTTCTAGCGCAATTTCTTCCACAGGAGAGTTATCTGGTGTTTTAATTTGGACACCTATTGGAGCCATCTTGTCTTGTTTTTGTAAATGTTTTGATATTGTTTGCTGTTTTCGGGGCATTCAGTAGATATTTGTCTCGTTTATTGACTGTAGATTTTTTTGTTGTTGTTTCGTCCTTGTGGTACAGCTGGGCAGATGTAGCTGAAGAGGAGCCACTGGGACGGGTTGTTTGTGGCACTCACCGCAGCCACCAGGACGGTCGGTAGTCAGTGCTGGACAGGTTCCAATAGGGTGTGCCTGCACAGCTTGGTGGTGTGATGTCAAGTGCATGGTGCAGGTAGGTACGGTGCAGCGGGAAGATGGTTATGTGTGAAGCTAAGCTGGATATGGGAGAGAGGAGAGAGGAGCAGGAGCAAAAAGCATACAAACATAAAAGAATGCTAGGGGAGCTGGTCGTTGGAATGTACAGATGAGAGACTATGGGATGGAGGAAACCAGAAGGGGGAAGAGAAAGAAAAGAATGAACAAATAAAAATCAGAAAAGTTAAAGAACTGCAAAGTTCCCAGGGATCCCACCGATGCAGCTATGAGGTCTGGGGGAGTCGGTCTCAGTTTTCATAGCACAGCCTGGCCAGAAGGTACAGAGGCATACATCACCTGGTATTCAGGGATCAGAAAGAGAAGGAAGAGATAGAGAGATGAGAAATTAAGCAATGAAGAAAGAGAAAAGGGAAAAAGAGGGAAAAGATGAGAAAACTAATCAAAAAAGAAGAAAAATAGAATTAAAAAAAGAAAAAAAAAAAAGCAACACCAGCAGTCAGTGCCAACAAATGGAACCCAGAGAGCCCCCACTCAGGGGCGCGAATTCCAAGCAGCCGGCAGTCTCGGGGTTAAGAGACCGTGGCCACGGGAAGCAGAGGGGCGAACGAACAAGGGCCCTGGGATCTCACCAGCACGGCAGCCTAGACCTGGAAGCAGCCACACGCTCGAACACAGTCCCACAGCCCTGCAAGAGAGACCAAAGACGGCGCTCAGAACCAGGCACCCGAGCAAAAGGAGGGGGAGGCAGCGAGAGGCAAGCGAGAAACCAGAAGAAGCAGAAAATTCCACACCAACAGCCAACAAATGGGACCCAGAGAGCCCCCACTCAGGGGCGCGAATTCCAAGCAGCCGGCAGTCTCGGGGTTAAGAGACCGTGGCCACGGGAAGCAGAGGGGCGAAGGAACAAAGGCCCCGGGATCTCACCAGCGCGGCAGCCCAGACCTGGAAGCAGTCACACGCCCGAACGCAGCCCCACAGCCCCGCAGGAGAGAGCAAAGACGGCACTCGGAACCAGGCACTCAGGCAAAAGGAGGGGGAGGCGGCAGAAAAAGCTTCGCCAGCAGCCAGCAAACGGTTCTCAGAAAGCCGCCAGCCCGGGGGCGCGCGGAATCCAAGCACCGGCGCCCCCCAGCCCAGGGACCCTGGCCACGGAAAGCAGGGGAGCCCCAGCCGAGGCGGAGAGGGGTGGGGGGGTGGGAAAGCGCCCACCGCAGTTTACTGGTCGTTCTGTCTCCCACTGGACGCTCTGCAAGGCTGCTCTCCCGTTCGCTGGTCTCCGATAGGAATCCAAAATGGTGGATCCGCGCTGCGTTAGCTGGTAAGGAATCTCTGCATGAGTCTCTCCTCGCTCTCCATTCTCTTTTAGTATTCTCACTCCGTTTGGTGTTTGGCTGAGTTCTATATCTCTTCATTTGGTGTTCTAGGGTTTCAGGATTGTTGATTCTCTGTTAGGCTTAGTTTTTCGGATCTTTGCTGTGGAGGGACGGCGTGGTGCTTCTGCCTAGAGCGCCATCTTGCCCCACCTCCCCAATAAATCTCTTAAGTTTAATTTTAACAGAAGCTCCAGTTTGCTCTTTGACAAACTTTATAAACATTATCTTACTTGGTCCCCATTATCCTTATTGAGTATCTTGTGCCAGAGGTATTATTTTGCCCATTTTGTCATCTGGTAACTGAGGCTCAGAGAGGTGGTTTATCTTGCCCAATATCACACAATAAGAGGTAGAGCCATAACTTGGGAATTCTCTTTCTCTAAAACCTGTGTGTTCTATTTCTACCATGCCACATGGCCTCTTACTATCTTAAAAATTGAAAATAATAATAATAGCAGTAGTAGTAGTAATAATATTTATTGAGAGTTTTCCATGTGTCAGGCATTGATCTAAGATTACATTTATATTTGTATCTATACCTATAGATATATAAAATTCCATTTAATGTTCATGATAATTCTAAGAGGTAGGTACTATTATTATCCTCATTAAAATACAGCTGAGGTGCAAACAGGTTGAATAATTTTTCCAAGGTCATAAAACTACAGAAGATAAAAGTTATTTAATGATAATCTTGTCTTAAAAACGTCCTGCTTAACTATACAAGCCAGGGAAAAAGATAAGAGAGTTTTGCTAACCTTGCTTTCAACTTCAATACTCTATATCAAACTATGATTTAAAAAATCCTGTCTCTTCCCTTCATACTTTGCAAATTTGTGATAGTCCACTTTGACTTCAGTGATTATGGTATATGGGAAAGGGCTAGTTACTGCAAATTCTGATATGCAAGATCAAAGTGAATACTATTACCCATCATTGAAAACATTGTGGATTAGCAAGCTGGAAAAATACTTCTGACAACTTCTGCAGCACGAAAAGCAATGCATTGTGTCCAGCATGGTGAAAAGGAGATGAAGAAAGCTGTGCTTAGAGCAAGGATTGTTAGCGGGAATTGACTACGGAAAAATGGGACCTACTTTCTTTATGAGATCCCCTTCCAAGCAGCAATCTGCGAGCCAGGGCTTCACATTTCACTGACATATGCAGGTTCTTACCATGTGAAGCCCTGCAGGGCACATGCAAGCATGGAAATGTGAACTTGGTCCAACTCAGCTCCATATATCATCAGCACAACTGTCAGCTGAGTTTTCACTCCGGAACTTTTATTCATAATAATGGAATCTGAACTGGAAGACAATTGCAGAATCCATCATACTAACAGCATTTTTACTTGAATGTTTTTATATATACACATGCTCATATCAGTGTTAAATATAAGCAGGAATTATTTCATAATCCGAAAGAGATGATTTAAATGGTAACTGATGCAGTTTACCAACTTAAACATTTACTGTTTACAACAAATCGTTGTGCATCCTCATTTACAAGTCACTTCCATTCATTCAGCTGTTACTTACATGCTTTCGAATTCACACCCTGAAACCCTGATGGTGCAGTGGTTAAGAGCCATGGCTGTTAACAGCTGTTTGAATCCACCAGGAGCTCCTTGGAAACTGGGGCAGTTCTACTCTGTCCTATAAGGTCGTTATGAGTCGGAATCCACTCGTCGGCAACAGGTATGGTTTGGTTTTGGTTTTAGGCCCATCCCAGTCTGAGAGTGTGGTCTCAGGGGTCTCCTCCTTTTTTCTGTTTTCCTCAGAACTGGGCCCAGGCTCAGCTTGGAATCTTCAGAAGAAGAACTCCTGGGGCATCTCCAGTATGGCAGGGATGCCTCCCTGCCTCACCCTTCTACCACACATTGTTGGAACACGAGCTTTGAACTGATTTGTTCCAGTTTGAACCCCTGCTGAGGATTTGCATTTCTAACAAGTTCCCGGGAAGTTATACATTAAGAATCACCGGGGGATCTTGTCAAAATGTAGGCTATAATTCAGTATATCTGTGGTGGAAATGCAAATTCTCAGCAGGGAACTTGTTAGAAATGCAAATTATCAGCAGGGGGTTGAACCAGAATTGAACCAGTTCAAAGCCCTTGTTGGAACACAAGGGTGTCCAGATCATTTTCCCCCTGTGGGTAGTGGCTTCATGCAACACTAGCAGCTCTAAGTATGGCATCATCAGGGGAATCCTACCACCCTCCTTTGACTCTATTTTCCTAGATGGAATTGGTTTATTAAGTACTTTTTCTCATCAGAGTATAGACATAAAAGAGTTCCTATTTTTCCCCCATCCCTGCTTCCAACCACACTTTATCAAACCCTACCAAACCCACATCTTCTGTCTCTTAACAACATCTTAAGGAGATTCCAAACTATTTAGTCAATTCCCATCATTAAAATTGGTCTGGTCCACTTTTAAATCTCAATTTGGATTCAACTCAAAGCTCTCTGCATGCAAACAGCTCCCTCCACAAGTTCGGGCTAGACTTGTGGCTGAAGGCATAAAGAATGTTTGTGTGTGGGGGTCGGAGGCAGAGATGTGACTGCTTTATACACACCACCTCTCCATGCTCTACCTCTTCTGAGGTTCCAGGGTTGAGGAACAGAAGAAGAAGTGGAGAATGAGAACAGAGGCATCATCACTTCTCTAGCCTTTGTCTTCTGGCCTTCAACACCTCAAGACCCTGTGTCAGAACTCCAAATGGTCACCAGCACAGGGATGGATTCTTCATAGAGCCCTGAGGTTTCTACCTCTTCCATAGTTTCCTGAAGTGGGGATCCAGCTCCTTCTTCATCCTTCCACAGCCCCGCAGTACCACTGCCTCTATCCAGTACTATATCCCACAGCCTCTGCTTCTGGGCTCCACTCATCTAGCAGGCATCCCTATAAGGTGGTATATCAGAAGGCCAGCTCAAGCCCAGCTATCTTGAACAGCATCCCCCCAATGTACAGGGTCATCTGTGCTATTGATAGCAAGCTCAGCCAGCAGCTGCTCGGCCACTATCAAGCAAGACCTGCTCCTCCTGTCCGTTATCATTAAGAACTTGAGCACTGTCTGTAACTCAGCTTCTTAAATCAGCCAAACCAGTCAAAATCAGTTTACTAGCCTCAAAAGTGTCCTAAAGTAACATAAGCCTCATTAAGACCTAATGCAATTGTCTAACTGTGCCTGCATGCCATGATAAACTATGTAGTTCATGACATTTGTACGTACTTCCAGATGAAGGACGGTATAAACGTTTCTGTCTCCCTTTGTTCGGAGAGCTGGATTTGAGGTATACACATATTTGCTCCTTGCCTGTAGCTTGCAATAAATGCTCTTCCTCCCTTCTCACCTCAGTGTGTTTATTGACGAGAAGCCACATGGGGCAGGACCTGCTTCCCGGAACACTAAGCCAAAGGGTGGGAGTACAGTCAGCTTTCCTGCCTCCCCTCTCTCTGCCTCCTAGAGATCTTTCCCTGTTCAGATAAGCAGAGTGACGAATCGGCAGGCCCACTGCCCAAGCAGATGTCCAGCCTGAAAATGAAATTCTTCCCTTCCTGCAAACCTCTCCACTCTTTACAAGTGCTCTCAAGGACTCTGCACCTTATTTGTGTTTGACAGGAAAACACACCGCTTCTTCTCTTCTCTGTGGGGAGGAGAGGGAAAAACCTCTCACTGCCCACAGTGCTTCCCACAAGACCATTGACAATGAACCGCTCCCACCCCAATCTTCTCATTATATCGAAAGGAGGGACAGTGGGGCTGGGCTGCTGACAAATGGAAGCAGAAATGCTTCTGCCGCATTTTGATAAGCCCTGGGTTAAAAGTGTTGGGCCCAGGGTTGTCAGATAAAATATAAGACACCCAGTTAAATTTAAATTTCAGATGAACGACAAATTTTTTAGTACAAGTGTATCCTAAATATGGCATGAAATATACTAAAAAATTATCTGTTGTTTATCTGAAACTCAAATTTAAATGAGTGCCCTGTATTTTTATTTGCTAAATCTGGTAACTCTAGTTGAGCCCTACATGCTGGTCACTCCTTAGCAGCTTTTTTCAGAATGTGTTTGCAAAGCATTCACAATGGGTCCCTGATTTCTAAATGGCCAGAAGGCCATTAGAAAAAAGGCACCAGTTGCTAATAATGATTCCTTCATGAATATCACATCCTTCTGATTAGAGATTGAACACACTAGATGTTCCGAGAGCGCTAGCACGTGGAAATATGACTTACAAACAGAAGCAGACAGCATACAATAGATGCGTGCTCCCCCACAGCTGGAAAATTGTCCAGGTGGAGATGGAAAACTTCTATGCGTGCCCCACTAAGCAGCATAGATGAGAGACTCAAAGGAGACAGTTACATGATGCTCTGGTACCCCCTGGCTCCTGGAAACCGCCCTGGGGGAGATAGAGAACTCTTCCAAGCATGCCTCCTCCACCTGGCATCATAGTTGAGGGACACAAATGGGGGCCTACCTTATGCTGATCCTCCCCAGGCCAGGTGGGCTTAGTTAGGTAGGCTGAAAACTTCTGCTACACATGCTGCCCACTAGCACTATAGCTGAGGGTACCCTCAAGTCCCTCGCCCAGCCATTGTTATACCCCAAAGCCCACTTGACATGCTACACGGACAAACATCTGGCCTCAGAGGGTAGGGGGGAGAGTCTGTCATACCCTTTCCCTTCCTGAGGCCTGTTGCTGAGGTGATGAGTTGGGTGTTCCAATCATTTGCATATGTTTAAGTGAAGCCTGGTGGTTTTATAAAACAAAAGCCTCTTGACTGGTCAGACTATTTTCAGAAACCAGAGACAAATGGCTAAACCTAGTTCTTTGTCCCACGGTAGGATGCTATTGTTTTCAGGGTTGGTCTTGAGGCAACATTCTGAGACCAGCAAAAAGCCCCATTAGCAACCTCTTAAACCAAAAATTCAAACCCCTTGCTGTCAAGTGGATTCCCACTGATAGCGACCCTTTAGGACAGAGGAGAACTGCCCCATAGGGTTTCCAAGGAACAGCTGGTGGATTCGAACTGCCAATGTTTTGGTCAGCAGCCACAGCTCTTAACCACTGCCACCCAGGGCTTAGCAATCTCTTACAACTGCTTTTATTTCCAGTTTTTCCTCTGATGGTGTCAAGGCCACTCTGCACTCTCAGCCTGGACCCAGACAAGATTCACTGAGCGTCTTTCCACCTGAGATCCTGGGGAGGCCCCATGCCCACCATGCTCTACAGGAACAGTGCACCTGCTCTGCTTGCTGGTTACAACAAAACATTTAGACTCTCAAGCACTTCCAAGAGTTGGTTTTGCTGCTTGAGCTCAGGGTTTCAGGACTCTTCAACTCACACAGGCACTCATATCTAGATGTGTAAAGGAATTAAAGAAAAACTGAGGTACCTAATATAATTGAAATGGCCAGTTTGAGGACTGGGTGGAATTCTGTTTGCTGGTTCCATGTTCACCCTAGCGGGCAGCCATCTTCTGTACTAAGAGGGGAATGTCGGGTAATGATGATGTCACTACACTGCAACCCTCCACCCCCACCCGAACTCTTGTCCCTGAAAAAAAAAGAAAAAGAAAACCCGTTGCAGTCAATGGATTTCCACTCATAGCGACACTATAGGAGAGAGTAGAACTGCCCCCACTGGGTTTCCAAGGAGCGGCTGGTGGATTCGAACTGCCGACCTTCGGGTTAGCAGCCATAGCACGCTGTAGCTCTTAACCACTGCCACCAGGGCCCCCTCTCTGTCAGGTATCTGTGTAATCGCCACACTGTAACAAATCTAAGAAAGATGTATCCCCTTTAAAGCCAATGGTCTCATAGAGCTGGGCACAGGAAGACCTCCTTACAAGTTTTGCTACAGGAATTCATGCATCACGAGTTCCTGCCACAGAAATCTTTGTTTTAATGGACTCCTGCCACTGGAAGCCCTGCCTTAAAGTGATCAACTACCAATTGAGTAATGCCTTTTGAAGATTTAAGTGCATAATTACCAATCAAGTCGTGCCTTTTAATGATCTAAGTTTCTATATACCAATCAAGTAACGTGTTTCATATCCATTGTTCTCCTCCTATAAAATGTCACTGCTGAGTTGCAGTTTTGAATTTCTGGATTTCACTGCATGGAGTTCAGTTTATTCCCTGCTCCAGTTGTTTTTTTCTTTCAATAAATCTCTCAATTTTACACTAATCAGAGTATGGATGGTTACTGTATGACACAGAATTATGGGTATTCATTCCTATAAGTTTCTTTAACCAACTCCTATTGATGATAACCAACCAGTTGCTGTAGAATCAATTCCAATTCATGGTGACACACTGTGTGACAGAGTAGGACTGCGCTCCATAGGTTTTTCCATGGCTGGTTTTTTGGAAGTGGATCAACAGGCCTTTCTTCTGAGGTGCCTCTGGGCACACTCGAACCTCCAACCTTTTGGTTAGCAGTGACTGGGTTGCTGTTGTTGTTAGGTGCGGTCCAGTCAGTTCCGACTAATAGCGACCCTATGCACAACAGAACGAAACATTGCCCAGTCCTACGCCATACTCTCAATTGTTGCTATGCTTGAGCCTATTGTTGCAGCCACTGTGTCAATCCATCTCATTGAGTGTCTTCCTCTTTTTCACTGACCCCCTACTTTACCAAGCATGATGTGCTTCTCCAGACACTGGTCCCTTCTGATAACATGTCCAAAGTACATGAGATGAAGTCTCGCCATCCTTGCTTCTAAAGAGCATTCTGGCTGTACTGCTTCCAAGACAGATTTGTTCATTCTTTTGGCAGTCCATGGTGTAGTCAATATTCTTCACCAACATCACAATTCAAAGGCATCAATTCTTCTTCTATATTCCCTATTCATTGTCCAGCTTTCGCATGCATATGAGGCAATTGAAAACATCATGGCTTGGGTTAGGCACACCTTAGTCCTCAAGGTGACATCTTCGCTTTTCAACACTTTAAAGACGTCTTTTGCAGCAGATTTGCCCAGGGCAATGTGTCTTTTGATTTCTTGACTGTTGCTTCCATGGGTGTAGATTGTGGATCCAAGTAAAATGAAATCCTGGACAACTCCAATCTTTTCTCCATTCATCATGATGTTGCTTATTGGTCCAGTTGTGAGAATTTTTGTTTTCTTTATGTTGAGGTGTAATCCATACTGAAGGCTGTGGTCTTTGATCTTCATCAGTAAGTGCTCCAAGTCCTCTTCACTTTCAGCAAGGAAAGTTGTGTCATCTGCATAACGCAGGTGGTTAATGAGTCTTCCTCCAATCCTGATGACCCGTTCTTCTTCATATAGTCCAGGTTTTAAGATTATTTGCTCAGCGTACAGTTTGAATAGTTATGGTGAAAGGATACAATCCTGACACACATCTTTCCTAACTTTAAACCATGCAGTATCCCCTTGTTCTGTTTGAACATCTGCCTCTTGACCCATGGATGGATTCCTCACGAGCACAATTAAGTGTTCCAGAATTCCCATTCTCTGCAATGTTATCCACAATGCCTTAGCATAGTCAGTAAAACACAGGTAAACACCTTTCTGGTATTCTCTGCTTTCAGCCAGGATCCATCTGACATCAGCAATGATATCCCTAGCTCCATGTCCTCTTCTAAATCCAGCTTGAATTTCTAGCAATTCCCTGTTGATATACTGCTGCAGCTGCTTTTGAATGATCTTCAGCAAAATTTTGCTTACATGTGATACTAATGATATTTTTCAATAATTTCCACATTCAGTGGGGTCACCTTTCTTGGGAATAGGCATAAATATGAATCTCTTCCAATCGGTTGGCCGGTGTAGCTGTCTTCCAAATTTCTTGGCATAGATGAGTGAACACTTCCAGTGCTGCATCTGTTTGTTGAAACATCTCAACTGGTATTCCGTCAATTTTTGCTAATGCCTTCAGCGCAGCTTGGACTTCTTCCTTCAGTATCATCGGTTCCTGATCATATGTTACCTCCCGAAATGGTTAAAAATCGACCAATTCTTTTTGGTATAGTGACTCTGTGTATTACTTCCGTTTTCTTTTGATGCTTTCTGTGTCATTTAATATTTTTCTTGTAGAATCTTTCAGTATTGCAACTCAAGGCTTGAATTTTTTCTTTAGTTCTTTCAACTTGAGAAATGCTGACAGTGTTCTTCCCTTTTGGTTTTCTACCTCCAGGCCTTTGCACACGTCATCATAATATTTTACTTTGTCTTTTCGAGCCGCCCTTTGAAATCTTCTGTTCAGCTCTTTTACTTCATCATTTTTTCCTTTTGCTTCAGCTACTCGATGTTCAAGCACAAGTTTCAAAGTCTCTTCTGACATCCATTTAGGCCTTTTCTTTCTCTCCTGTGTTTTTAATGACCTCTTGCTTTCTTCATGTATGATGTCCTTGATGTCATTCCACAACTTGTCTGGTCTTTGGTCATTAGCATCAAATCTATTCTTGAGATGGTCTCTAAATTCAGGTGGGATATACTGAAGGTTGTACTTTGGTTCTATGGACTTGTTCTAATTTTCTTCAGTTTCAAGTTGAACTTGCATGTGAGTGATTGATCATCTGATCCACAGTCGGCCCCTGGCCTTGTTCTGACTGACGATATTGAGCTTTTCCATCGTCTCTTTCCACAGATGTAGTCAATTTGATTCTTGTCTATTCTATCTGGTAAGGTCCATGGGTATAGTCGCCGTTTATGTTGGTAAAAAAAGGTATTTGCAATGAAGAAGTTGTTGATCTTGCAAAGGACTATCATGCAATCTCCAGCATCATTTCTATCACCAAGGCCATATTGGCCAACTACTGATCCTTCTGTTTCCAACTTTTGCATTCCAGTCACCAGTAATTATCAGTGCTTCCCGACTGCATGTTCGATCAATTTCAGACTGCAGAAATTGCTAAAAAATCTTCAGTTTCTTCCTCTCTGGCCTTAGTGGTTGGTGCATAAATTTGAATAATAGTCGTATTAACTGGTGTTTCTTGTAGCCTTATGTATATTATCCTATCACTGACAGCGCTGTACTTCAGGATAGATCTTGAAATGTTCTTCTTGACTATGAATGCAACGTCATTACTCTGTCAAGTTGTTCCTGGCAGAGTAGACCATATGATTGTCCAATTCAGAATGACCAATACCAGTCCATTTGAGCTTACTAATGCCTAGGATATCGATCTTTATGCATTCCATTTCATTTTCGACAATTTCCAAATTTCCTAGATTCATACTTTGTACATTCCAGGCTCCAATTATTAATGGATGTTTGCAGCTGTTTCTTCTCATTTTGAGTTGTGCCACATCAGGAAATGAAGGTCCCTAAAGCTTTATTCTAGCCAACCCATTAAGATCGACTCTACTTTGAGGAGGCAGCTCTTCCCTAGTTGTATTTTGAGTGCCTTCCAACCTAAGGGGCTCATCTTCTGGCACTATATCAGACAATGTTCCACTGTTATTCATACGGTTTTCACCGGCTAATTCTTTTCAGAAGTAGACCATCAGGTCCGTCTTCCTAGTCTGTCCTAGTCTGGAAGCTCAGCTGAAACCTGTCCACCATGGGTGACCCTGTTAGTATTCGAATACCAGTGGCATAGCTTCCAGCATAACAGCAACACACAAGCACCCACAGTACAACGAACGGACAGATGTGTGGTAGGTGACTGGGTTAGCTGTTTGCATTATCCAAGGGCTCCCTATTGATGATACAGAGACCTAATTAACTGAGTTTTGCCTAAGAACAGGCCCCAAAGGAGGCCCAAAGAAGGAGTTCGGCAACCACCACCATGTACATAGTGGCCAGATTAGGTTGGAACATTTGGCAGCGGGCAATATGGCTGATAGGCAGCACTAACCATATTCTTGGCCTAACCACCTCAAATTCAGATCTGCCTGGATCAAATATTCTACCCCTCTATTTATTATGAGGTGCCTTTAGATGGACTTCAACCTCCAACTAAGAGGGTCATATTCTATAAGGAAAATAGTGCACTATTTTCTCCCGTTGTCCCCCTGTGGTGGACTTGAGTCTACTACACTATCAGGTGTGCTTTACTATTTCTGTGCCTCCTTCTCCCATCTGTCTGACTTAGCTTTGAACAGCCAGCACTTGTGACTGTCTTTGGAGCCTGTCATCAGGATACTGGAGCTGTTTTGCTTGCACAGAAAAAGAGCAGAAAAGCCTGGGAGTTCCCATCTGACCCTGGGGAGTCTGAAACCCCAGCTGACCTCCCTCCTACATGGACTCAATAAAGGACACCTTGTGTGTTGAGACTGAAGCTGCCCTGATACTGCCCCTTGCTTTCTCCCCTTTCTCTGTCCTTCCTCCATCTATTCCCTTGCTAGTTTTTCCTAATAAACCAAAAAACAAACCGATTGCCATCGAGTCAATTCCGACTCATAGTGACTCTATAGGACAGAGTAGAACTGCCCCATAGGGTTTCCAAGGAGTGGCTGATGGATTCAAAGTGCCAACCTTTTGGTTAGCAGCCAAGCTCTTAACCACTGTGCCACCAGGGCCCTGGTTTTGCCTAATAGGACTTCCTTAATAAATCACTTGCGCATGAATTACTGTCTCAGAGTCTACTTCTGCAGAACCCAGTCTAACATACCCCCTTTTGACTAGGAGACAGAACACAGAGGTAAAAAAAAAAAAAATACTGGAGAAAGCCTTTGCCCTTTGAATTCTTCCACATTTCTACCACTACTCTCCATTCACATACTCAAGCTCCCTCCCACTGGCGTTAAATTAAGCCACCCCGAATGAAAGCCCTAAAAAAGAGAAAGCTTTCATTTTTTGCACCATTCACACGGATAGATCTTTTTTGGGGGAAGGAGAGGACATTTTAAAACACTTAGAGAAACTACGATAATTAGCTCTGAGAGGAAACTCAAGAGACTCAAAGTCATGATTTTGGCAAAAGAACTGAAACATACGGAATGAAAATCAAAACTGTAATTTTCTAGGGTAGTTAGATAACTGCCTAAGTGTGTTGGGGGGAGGAATGTCACTTTATTATTAGCAGAAAACTTCCAAGAATCCCATGCTACACTGACTAAGCATTTTTATGAAAAAGTCCAACTGAAATTAAGAACATAAGCAGTTAAGAAGATTTTTTTATTATTATTATTTAAGAGGATCATATTCAGACAACTAAGAGGGTCATATTCTATAAGGAATCCCTATGTGCTCACAATCGAGTTGGAATGTAGTCAGAGGGAACTGTGGGAGACAGAAAGAAGGTAACCCCTTCACATTGCCTCTAACAACTAAGCCAACCAGCTCTCTGATCATCTACTTTATAAACCGGATGTCTTAGGTTGATGTCCCAGGAAGCAGAGCCTTGGGTGAGGATTCTTGGGCAAGTGATTAATTGAGGGAGTGCTCTTGGGTGAAATGTGTAAGGCAATGAGGGAAGCAAGAGAAGGCAGATGAAAAACCTGGGCAAAGATGTAGTTTTAGGTGAAGTCTAGCCTCAACTTGGGAGTCCCTGCATGGTGCAAATGGTTAACCCGCTTGCTACTAAGGGAGAGGTTGGAAGTTCAAGTCCATCTAGAGGCACCTAGAAGGAAAGGCCTGCTGATCTACTTCTGAAAAATCAGCCATTGAAAACCCTATGGAACACAGTTCTATTCTGACACACATGGGGTCAACATGAATCAGAGTTAATTTGAAGGCAACTGTGTTTTAGCCTCAACTGATCCAAGGGCATTTGGGAGAGTAAACTGGACCACAGTTGTACCACCCAGAGGCAAGGGGGCTGGGCTCTTATACCCTTGGGTAACATGGGCTGCCTGGTGAAGGTGTAGTGAGGTTGGGGAGGTGTAATGGCCCAGGCATCTCTCGGTACAGCAGAAACCAAAGAACTCACTGCCATTGAGTTGATTCCCAGTAGAACTGCCACATAGAGTTTCCAAGGAGCAGCTTGGTGGATTAGAACGGCCATCCTTTTGGTTGGCAGCCTGAGCTCTTAACCACTGTACCACCAGGGCTCCTCTCTGAAGAAGGAGGCAGCTAGGAACCCTTAGAAACAAACACCCATATCACCAGCGTGTGACCATCAGCCTAGTAAAGGATAGATAGAGGTGGGGAAGCACCAGCATCTGCTACATCAGCTTATCGCAAAGCCTTGATGTCCCCAGAGGAAATGTCACCACAAGGTAATTCCCTACACTGGTCTAAAGCATGCTTCCACATTCTTTAGTTTTCCAGTAATCTTCTAAAAAAGGAAACCTAATCCTCGAGTTATTCCTTTCCATAATTACCCAATACTGGCACCTAACTAAAACAAAATTATTATCGTTTTTCTTTTTTGCAATTTAATGATTCAGCTTTTATTAAAGGCTATGTATCTCCTCCTCTCCAAACTTCCCATCCTCCCCCTGGAAACCTCACTGTGGTGGCTGCATACTCCTTAGGGTTTTCTTCTCAGTAGATGGAATCTTGTTCTGAAGGAGCCAGAGGTGGGGGATTAATGAAATCTGTGGTTCCTCAGCTCTTCCGAGGGCCTCAGTCCCTGAGTGTGGAGACGAATGGTCCCTTCAGGGGTTTGCCATTTCAGTACTGAGGAGATTTGGAAAAATCCTTTCTAGCATTTGGGGATTGCAGTCAAGCGTCACAAAGTGGGTCCTGTGGGAGACTTTAGTCACAGGAGGTCAATTTGAGAAGCTCCAGCACTGTAGCCATCTCTGATGACCCTGAGGGAAACCATGGATTTGTCTGCACATGTCTAGTCTCACTAGCAACCCTGCAATGTACGCAAGGAGGGGTGTGGAAAATGCTGCTACCCTGGGTCCCGAGGCAGCCAGGGAGAGGGCCTGAGCTGGTGGCTTACCTCAGGAATCAGTCTCTGGTTTAATCAGAAAGCCTCAGGCATACCCAGAAAGTTCAACAAAAACGCCACATGGGACACCCTACTCAATGCAGAGGCCTTCCCAAACTAAATAACCACTGTCTGAAACGCTGCGTTTTCAATTGGCCAGCTAAAGAAATCAACCAGCTCTGATTTCAGGACCCAATGAGCAGGGTAAGACCATTGTGCTATTTAGCTTAGGGCTGGGTTTAAGAATGCACCTGGCTCTCCTCCCCACTGAGCGCTGGGCTGGGGCAGGAGCTCTATCTTTCCACAGCCATGTTCCTGGTAAGGAGTGTGAAGGGGAGCCGAGGTGGGTGGTGACTTTCATTTCAAATGAGTTGACTGTGTTTGGGAGCCTTTTGAAGAGCAAAACATAGACCTATTTATTGACCTAAAGCCATCTGTGAAATAGGATACGATCTCTGGTACGATGAACAGAATAGAAACTCCTCAACAATGTACCTGTGTAGAGATGAAAAAATTGTCTTGAGCTGAGAAGACTTTCTCTCTCCACGCACAATCCTGATCACAAGCTTCCTGCAGAATGCTGGGTAGTGTTATCTGCTTTGGGCCTCAAATAAACATAAAAAAGTATATATATATATATTAACTTTAATAGTCCTGATTTCTTATCTCATGGGGCCACTGTGGGACATTCTACCTGTAAGAATTGGCCTCATTTTTTGAGTAATTACTTAGGTGTCATATATTGTGATGATCATTTACATTGAATATCTCATTTTATCCTCAAAGCTTCACCATGAAGGAAAAGCTATTAACTATTATCCACATGTAGAAGATAAGGAAACTGAAGCTCAGGACATTAGTCAGCATGCTCAAGGCCACCCAGATTAGAAACAGTACTAGAATCTGAACCCTGCTCAGTTAGACCCCAGTGCCTGTGCTCTTACCCACTGTTTCATTTAATTAAAGAAAAGTACATTCTAAATAGTAACCATCATTCAACAGGCACCCAGCATGGCCTCTGGGAGGAGACACAAAGACAGCATGACATTTAATGCACTTTAACAATCTGTTTCTTTTAAATGTATCAGCCTATCATCTGTGTTATTCACAACTTCAGTTTTAGGGTGGTTTGTGGGTTGATGAGGGCAGTCCCTATCGACTCATCTCTGTCGTTTGTCCTTCATCCTTTGTAACTACTCAGCCAATAGATACAATGGATTCTTCTTTGAAATGACTCATAACCACCCTACATAACCATACTTTTTCCTCCACTCTGGGCTCAGCCTTTATCTCTCCCTATCTAGATCCCATCAACATTTTTCCAACTGGCTTTTCTGACTCAACTCTCTCTTTTTCCTCATTATATCTGCCTGCCCACTCCCAGACATGGCTTCCTATGAGAGTGTGTCCAACATTCACTCCCCTACTCAAACACCTGTGATATTTCTCTATTCTTCATTGACCTAAGGTCCTTGTCCTGCTTTATAGTCTGTCTTCATCCACAGAGCAACATCCATCCCCCATCTGCACCCATATGCTCCCCCTTTTGCTCATCTGTCCTCTTGCATATCTGGCCACCTTCACCTGTATCAGCCTCCCCTCCTCACACTTTACCGGACTCACATCCAAAAGTCAAGGTCAAGTTCTAGTTTCACATTACTCATGAAGATTGTACTTTAAGACAAATGATCCAGTCCTCAACTTTTCTATAAATAAGGGGTTTTTAGTTTGGGTTACCACCAGAAAGAGACCCTGAGACAAGAATCTGAATGCAAATATATTATTTGGAAGCTATAGGAAAACTCTGCAGAGGGGTGGGGAAAGTGTGACGGGGCACAGAGGCAGCCAATAACAGGTGTATTATAAAGCCAGTTACCACTGCAGGCAACTGGAACTTGATCCTATGGGAAGACATACAGCCAGTATAGTATACCTGTAAAACCAAACTCATTGCTGTCGGGTCGATTCTGACTCATAGCGATCCTATAGGACAGAGTAGAACTGCCCCATAGGGTTTCCAAGGAGTGGCTGCTGGATTTGAACTGCTGACCTTTTGGTTAGCAGCTGAGCTCTTAACCACGGCATCACCAGGACTCCACACACCTCAATTATCCCACCTAAGCAGTGAGGGAGCTGGGGTATTGATACACCAGTTCTCATCAGTCATTGCTAGCAGGTTGCTTCCAGGGGGCATTAACTCCTCAGCACTTCTGGCCTGTTGGCAAAGCAGGCTTCAGTGGCAATAGAAAGCCCTAAATGAAATAAATGCAGGTGCTGGGAATCGGAAATCAGATGATGGACACTGAGATGCTAAGAGCAAGTGGGTATGGGTGGACCACTGCCAGTACCTGCTGTGCTAAACATACCCCACACCATCCAAACCAGGGCACTTTTGAGAGTAAAAGGGAGTACTATTAATAATAACTCTGGGATAACAGGCAAAAATCAAAACAGTCCTGGGCAAATTACTATATATAGTCTTGCATTTATAACTGTTATTTTATTTCTCTCTCTGTTTTCTACCTCTCCACACAGATGATATGCCCCTTCAGGGAAAGTTCTATATAGTCTAGTTATGTATTCTTCATTGAACCCACCACAGTGCTTAGGACATAATCTATACTCAACAAAGACTGTACCTAGGATGGGGTTAGGAGGAAAGGTCTGGTGATCTACTTCAGCCAGTGAAAACCTCATGGACCTGGAAGTGATGCAGTACCAGGAGCATTTTGTTCTGTTGTACACAGGGTCACCAGGAGTTGGGGAACGACTCAATGACAACTAAAAACAGGATGGAGTAACCACTAAAAACTCAGAATGTGGTGCTATCCAAAAAGCACAGGCTTTGAAATCAGACAGTCCTAGGCTGACACCCAAACTCCACTGACTCATTCATAAACATTGGGCATAAATAGTTCACCCCTCTGAACGGTGTCTCCTTATCTATAAAGTGGGGATGATAATAATATCCACTTGTAGGTTGTTGAAGATCAGAGATGATCTATAAAAAGCACCTAGTATTTACTAAATTGAACTACAATTATATTATCATTATAAAAGCTGTATTTTTAAAATAATAATATTATTGATTTCATTTTGATCATCATCCATCAGGCATGTACCTGGCGACTGGTGCTATATTTGTCTCATCCTGGGGTTTTATTTTCTTCCCTGTGGCTGTGGGTTGCTCTCACATAAGATCAATTTAGCCTTCATGAGATCCACTTCCATACATGGAGACAAGAAAGCTAGAATGGACTAGACAGTCTCTTTGTCCAGGGTGCGTACAAATTTGGAAAGGGGGAAGTATTTACCAGCAAAGAAGCTGAGAGGATAATATCTGGCATGAGCTGTTACCTGGACTGGCCAAAATCAGACTCTCCAGATTAAGCTTTGCTGTTTCTTACAGTTTAAAAGGCTATGAAATAAGAGGAAAGCCACAGTAGAAAGATCCCTGACTTCCCAAAGGCAAACTTCTGACACCTCAGAAGAAAACACATCTTACTTCAGCTTCTGAGATGTCTCAGTGATTTATTGCCGTAAATACTGCTTCTGATGTCCACTGGGGAGGTTTTATTTGTATTCCTAGGAAAACTACCAATAGTGGAGTAGATAAAGGGAAAAATGTATAAGTCTAATTATTATTTCCTTGCAATTTGGAATCATAATTTTTCAGTTTTCACTGATGCTTAATAATATCAGATTCACCCTACATTCAGAGATCAGTGAGGGATAAATATAAGGCAAAAATGGAAAGTCACTGCTATCAAACCCACCATGCCCCGGACCCCTAGATTTCTTTTAATTTATTTAATCAATACATGCACGCAGTAAAAAAATTAAGAAATAATGATACTAACAATGTATAACAAAACATAGGTAGTCCCCTATTTATGACGTATTTGATTTACGATGAACCGCACTTACGACTTTTTTTTTTTTTTTTTGGTACGTCTTATTGTTAGTAATATGCACTACATACAGTGTGGCAGGGTGTGATTTGCTGATGTTATCACTCTCAGATGTTCACGCAACAACAAATACGGATCAGATTTATAAAGATACTGATAATAAAAGGCAATAATAATGACAAAAAAAGAGGTATTCGACTTACTTCAGAAGTGACTTAAGACAGAGTTGTCCAAATGTAACCTCGCCATAAGTCGAGGACTACCTGTATAGCAATAACTTACCCCACCTCTCCCTATCCAAAAGCCTCACTCTCCAGTCAGCAATCTATTTCAATGATGTTAGTTATTTAGAGATTCCTTCTGAAATTTACTTCCACATTTCTAGACAATACATTGTGGAAGAAATGGCTAATTCCCCATATCAATTTTCCTATTCTTCCAAAGAAATATATACCCTGTCTTTTAGCTGAGCACATGAATTTCAGTATAAAAAATATATTTTCAAGCCCCCCTTGCAATTACATAGAGTTGTGTGATTAAATCCTGATCAGAGGGATATAAGCTGACATGTTCCATGCAACTTTCAGGAATGGTCTTTGAACGACAGCTGAAACCTATCTTTGACTGTCTTCTTCTTTCTTGATGGCTGAAATGCAGGCATGATGGCTCAAACCTGAGCAGTCATTTGATCCATCAGGTTAACTTGGGAAGAGAAGCCACTCATGTCAGAGTAACATGGTAGAAGGAGACTGGGTCACAGAAGCGTATGGAGCAAAGCTATTATCCCAACCTTGGAAAGCCTAGTTCCCTGTTGATTGAGAAAGAAATAAACTTTTGCCTTATTTGAGTCATTGTTATTTTGGTTTTTGTTATTCACAGATAACAAAAACATATATTGTATTGTTATTTCTTGATTTATCACTTTAAGAAAATATCTATTGATGACCTATAAAGGCGGATAAATATTTAGCTTTCTTACAATGTCCATGCCCACTTACCTATCTTCATCTCAAAATAATTCTTACATAACATTATAGCTATGCAATTATTGTCCACTGCCAAACCAAGTAGTATGCTATGATCATGTTTTCTTTTTTGTACAACTTTTTGTTTCACCTGGCATTAATAATTGTTTTATTTTTTTGTTTGCTTGATTTTCTCTATACCAAACCAAACCCATTGCTATCGAGTTGATTCTGACTCATAGTGACCCTACAGGACAGAGAAGAATTGCCCCATAGGGTTTCCAAGGCTGTAATCTTTACAGAAGCAGCCTGCCACATCTTTTTCCCATGGAGCAGCTTGTGGGTTCAAACAGGCAACCTTTTGGTTAGCAGCCCAGCACTTAACCACTGCATCATCAGGGCTCCTTGGTTTTCTCTATAGTTATTGCTAATTCTTTCTGTACCTTCCAATAGCTTCTCAGTTCATTTTTCCACACAGGAAGTACATCAGATGATCTATGAATTCCACTTTTATTTTCTAGTCTCTCCCCACTGGAGCCCCTAATCCTCCCACTCCAGCGTGAACTGGTTTCTTGCTACAACTGCTGCATAACTATCATCCCAGTGCTTTCCTTTACCCTCATCTGTGGGCGCTCCTTTGCCTCTCTCCTGTGTGACTTTCTTGGTTTCCTTAACGTCAAGTCTTCCACTTTCTTTGTTTGTTGTGGAGAACCCCTTCCAATAGCTTTTAGAGCACCTAAAAGGTAAATTACATTTAATGTCTTGTTTGGTGAGAGAGAGACACATGGATCATCCCAGAAATGATGCAGGAAATTGGACTCATCAGAAGACCTGGATAAAATGTCATTGGAGTATCACCTCCTTTCTCACCTTCATCAACCTATAACCACGGCAGGGAAACATGCCCTCCACAATGTGCCTTTCCAGAATAAGGGAAAAAGATTACTGATGCATCTGGATGCAAAAAATCCAGGACCTCCAGATACTCCTCTTACAGATATGCTGCCTTTCAAAAATCTGACCTTTTGACAACAGCAACTCAAAAGGTTTGATGGGAAGCCTAGGGGACAGTGAGTTGAAGACAATGGTGATGGAAAAATTTGGAAAACAATAGTAAGAATAGCAGCACAACTGGAAGAACGTAATTGATGTCACTGAATTGTATATGTAGAAATTTTTGAAATGGTGTATCTTTGGCTATGTATATTTTCACCAAAAAAATAAAAGGTCCTCCAAGTTTGAGGAGGGAGAGTGTTGACATGTCGTGGGGTTGTTAACAAATGTCATAAAATGATATGTGTACTAACTAATGAGAAAGTATTTATTCTGTAAACCTTCACCTAAAGTACAATAAATTTTTCTTTTTTTTTTTTAAATCTGACTTTAACTTTTAACTTACTCCCCACGGGCAGAAAATGTTATGTGGCACTTTTTCCACTCCTTGCCCGGGGTGATGAATCTGAAAGCAACCTCCCCAGAGCTCATTAGCTGTATAATTAACCACACAGTATTTTCAACTCAAAATCCTCCCGCAATGCACAGTGAAAACCAGCTGATCAAAGAGCCCAGCAAGAACAGGGCAGCCCTATTAGCCTCTGACACAAGCTGGCAGGTGTGCCTTTGTTCTTCTCTTCTCTAGGTGTCCCAACAGCCGTTGACTTCACACTGCCAGGGACACGCAGTACTGGAGAAAATCCAGCCTGAGTTTTGCATCATTTCTCATGCAAGCTAGGATGGGTAGCTTAGAAAATCTGTTTTGCTCTAGGTAGGAAACCAGCCATGATGAGTTAATCCAATACACTTTCTTGCTTTTTAATTTAAAATTGTATCTTGAGATGTATTCGCTGAAGGCTCTGCAGCAGGCAAACGCACAAGGCTCAAGAAAGCAGAAGGAGAGGCTGTTCCCCACTGCTTGGCTCTCTTTGACCCAGCAAATGGGGCTAGTGACATTATTGCAGTTTATTCTAAGCAGCATCAGCTAATCGACTGAGAAGTCACTCCTTAATGGTTCCTAATTGCAAGAAGGATTCTGTAGGCAGTGGGTGACCCACGTTCTCCATCCCTAAGGACTGCAGAGGAAATAAAGAAAAGTTTCTATATCCTTTTGGTGGCCTTTGCGTCATTTCTTTGTTTTGGAAGGCGGAAACAGGGAATGGTTTTTCCCTTTGGCTTTCTCTCCTGTGTTCCCTATTCTCCTCCTACTTCTCCTGCGTGCCCTTCAGAGCAGGGGGCTGCCTATGGGCTAACCCAGTGCGCCCCCAAATGGGGATATCCCCCAGCAAGTTGAAGCAATGTTTCTTGAAAAAAATAACATCATGATTAAATACATGTGGAAAAAATGGGCTTATCCCAAGTTCTCTTCACTGCAGGGGCGTTTTACTTCTTCAATAGGTTATTGGACGTGATAGCTCTCCAAGAGTTGAGAAGCAGCATTTCCCACCAAAACCAAACCAAACCCATTGCTGTTGAGTCAATTCCAACTCATATCAACCCTATAGGACACAGTAGAACTGCCCCACAGGGTTTCCAAGGAGCAGCTGGTGGATTCGAACTGCTGACCTTTTGGTTAGCAGCTGAGCTCTTAACCACTGCATCACCAGGGCTCCTATTTGACCACAGATCCCATTATTTGGGAGGGGGTTGGAGCCAGGAGTAGAAGCTTATTTATATTTCAGAGACTATTGGTCCAAGGATTGTAGTTTAGGAAACCAAAGGAAATGCAGGCAGAGCTAGCTTTCAATGCCTCCAGCCTCCGTGCTACGATTTCAGGGGCAGAGTAACGCAGGCTTCAGTGAAACCAAGAGACCAGGATTTGAAAACTGCCTTCACCATGTCCTGGCTGTTCTACCTTAAGTTACTTAGCCTCTATGAGCTCCATTTACTCATCTGTGAAATGTTACTAATAATGTTTATTTTTCAGAGATATTTAGAAAAGATTAAATGAGGTATTCTACATAGAGCCCCCACCAAATGTCTCGCCCTAAGTGGCCACGTGACAACAGTTAATACTCTTTTCCTATTTTCTTTTCAGCGTCTCCAATCACACACCCACCTCAGTTCATCAGACATCGCAAGGCTACCCACCCGCTTGCTGATACCTGAAATGCTTTTTCACAATGACTGAAATAAATATGCAGGTGCATAGAGAAAGCGAGAAGAAAGAATTAAAGTAATTCCTCAAACTCTGGGGAGGAACAGAATCATCTAGAAAGACTTTTTTGTTTTTTCTTGTTTTTTTAATTGCGCCTTAGGTGAAAGTTTACTGAGCAAATTTGTTTCTCATTAAACAATTAATACACATATTGCTTTGTGACATTGGTTGCCAATCCTGAGACATGTCAACACTCTCCCTTTCTCAACCTTGGATTCCCCATTTCTATTTGTCCAGCTTTCCTGTCCCTTCTTGCCTTCTCGTCCTTGCCCCTGGGCTGCTGTGCCCATTTAGTCTCGGATATTATGGGCCTGTCTAATCTTTGGCTGAAGGGTGAACTTCAGGAGTACCTCAGTACTGAGTTAAAAGAGTGTCCAGGGGCCATACTCTCGGGGTTTCTCCAGTCTCTGTCAGACCAATTAAGTCTGGTCCTTTTTTGTAAGTTTGAATTTTGTTCCACATTTTTCTCCAGCTCTGTCCAGGGCCCTCTACTGTGATCCCTGTCAGAGCAGTTGGTGGTGGCAGCCGGGTACCCCCTAGCTGTGCTGGACTCAGTCTGGTGGAGGCTGTGGTAGTTGTGGTCCATTAGTCCTTTGGTAGCAAGACCTTTTTTGTAAATAAATATTTAAAAATACTCGTTCCTGAAGATTCTCATGTAAGAGGTTGAAGATGAGGTTCTGACATCTGCACTTTTAGCAGAATCTCCAGGGAATTATGATACATTCAAAAGTTTGTTGACCACAAGATTTAAAACACACAAATAAGGTCAGATGCTTCTATGAGAACAAGTGGTGGGGGCATGGAGAAGGTCAGGGTGAGATGGAGCAAGAGAAGGGAAACAGAAGAGGCTCAGAACAGGGGCTCTAAGACAACCTATTTCCCATTTCTCCCGTAGGTATACTGAAGATGGTGCCCGGAAAGTGGAGAAAGTATGAGTAGGGCAAGAATGAGTACAGCTTGATGGCTTTTGAGACTCGTTGTCAGGGCCTGTCAGATAGCCATCCGCCTAGGCTTGATCAGTAGCCACCCTTTTGGCCCCAAAGTCATTTCCAGCTTTGCAGTTGCCCTTAACTGTAGCAATTTCAAATTCCTGGTGTCATATCCACAATCCCTTGACAAGAACTTTTATGGACCTGGGGAACCTAGGTCCTGATCTACCTATACCTCCAAGGTTCTTAATCCCTCTCCAGGAATGATCAGGTGAAACAGTTCCCTTGCCTGGCATCTTGGTCGGCCTTGTGTTTCCCCCATTCTTTTTTGGATGGAACCACCAAACGTACTCTCCTATTTTTGCCACTATGAAACTGGGATGACCACCAATGAGAGCAGTCCAGGAAACAAGGAGAAAAATCACAGACAGAGAAGCAAAGGGACCAAAAAGTAAGTGATCGCAGCTTTCTCTGACAGGAAACGTTCACACACACACACACACACAAGCACCTGTGCAAAAACACACATATACACATACACTCACACACTATATTCTGAATACCCCAAAGAATGGATCAAAATAGACAACATATCTTCCCAGCTTTAGACATTTACAACCTTGTCTGACAAGAAAGGCTTACACACATACACACACACACACACATACACATACACACACGCACATACACACACACGCACATACACACACACACATATACACACACATACGTATACACATATACACACACACACATACACTCATAAAATACATTCTGAATACTTCAAAAAATATACAAATGGCAAAGTACGACATGAAGACAGTAAGAAGTAACTCGGATTAAAGAACAACTTACTATGGGCTGGGGCCTCATGAGAGATCAGGGCTCGTCATGAAGGAGTGGAAAGAATGCTCGCTTTGGAGTTAGGCAGTCACAGACCCAAGTCTGAGGTTCCTGTAATTTAATTTTAATTTCCTCTTCTGTAAAATGAGAATAATAGCAGTTAACTCATAGGCTTTTAGAAGTTAAGGAGTTCGAATGTAAGAGAAGGTAATATTTTATAATACTTTCTGATAAATTTTTCATTTGGGGTATATGGTAGGCTGAATAATGGCTCCCCCAAAGATGTCCACATCCTAATCCCCGGAACCTGTGAACATGTTACCTTACATGGCAAATGGGACTTGGAAGATGTGATTAAGGACTTTGAGATGGAGAGATGATCCTGGAATATTCAGGGGGACCCAATGTAATCACAAGGATCCTCCTGAGAGGGAGGTGGGAGTGTCAGAGGCAGAGAAAGAGATATGACAACAGAAAGAGAGGTCAGAGAGGAGGAGAGAGATTTGGAGACACTATGTCCCTGGCTTTGAACACAGAGGAAGAGACCACAAGCCAAGGAATGCAGGCAACATCCAGAAGCTGGAAAAGGCAAGGCAAGGAATTCTCCCCTAGAGTCTCCCAAAGGAATGCGTCTCCACCACCTCCTTCAGTTTAGCCAGTGAAAGCCATGTCAGTCTTCCGACCTCCGGAACTGTAAGATAACAAATATGTGTTGTTTTAAGCCACTCAGTTTGTGGTAATTTGTTACAGCAGGAGTAGGTCTGAGACCAATACAGGCAGTTTTTGTGGACCTGCTGATCTCCAGCTGTTGAGGCTGAGGCATCCATCGCTTCAGGTGGCCAGCAGAGCTCAGACAAGAACAGAGCATTCGCTGATCAGCTTCTGACATGTGCAATGGGCTCCTGAAGCACATTCAGAAACAAGAGCTGTGAAAGCCATGGCTTTCATTTCACAGTAGCTTGGCTTTGTTGAGAGGGAAAAAAAAAAAGTGATTACTGGTTCTAAAGATCTAAAGCTTGTAAACTCAGAGGCTCAGAGGAAGGAGGAAGAGGACGTGCCCTGAAAGAAGTTCAGCCACCACACAAGGAGGAGAGAAAAGGGGGGGATGACTTAAAGGAAGGTTTAAAAGAACGAAATGTAGCCCTCCCATCCCACAGGGTAAGTGGTCAGGCAGACTTGCGTGAGATAATAGAAAGAAAGAAAAAACAAAACATTACCACTGTGTTGACTCTGACCCATGCCAAGCCCACGTGTCAGAGTAGAACTGTGCTCCACAGAGTTTTCAATGGCTAATTTCTCAGAAGGAGACTTTCTACTGAGGCCCCTCTGGGTTGACTCAAACCTCCAAACTTTTGGTTAGCAGCTGAATGCATTAACCATTTGCAACTTCCAGGGATCCCAGTAGAAAAACCATGGGTTGAATTCAGGACATGGAAGGCAGAAGGGGGCTTCTGCCCTAACTCACTTCAGTAACTCAGAGAGGGAATCACCTCAGAGTGTGCCCCACGCAAGCTTCAGTGGAGTAGACATGGAGGCTCATGGAGCTTGGGGAGTGAAAACACCTGAGATAGCACTCATGGTTCCCACAGAGATGCAT
This sequence comes from Dugong dugon, assembly GCA_030035585.1. Lineage (NCBI taxonomy): Eukaryota > Metazoa > Chordata > Mammalia > Sirenia > Dugongidae > Dugong > Dugong dugon. The sequence goes on along the minus strand of CM057480.1, from coordinate 8,433,186 downwards.
TAGTCCTCATGCCCCAGTGGGGGGACCTAGAAGGCTGAAAGGAGGAGCCTGGGGTCAGGAGGGGATGCAGAAGTCATAGCTGCAGCCCCTGACTTGGTCCACGGACAGCAGCAGATATAGTAAGCACACTAAGCTCGCAGCAGGAATTAAGGCCAGCACTCTGTGATCAAGAGCCCATCAGCTCAGCTGAGCCAGTGAGAACTGCCCATAGGATACACCTACCCCTGTAGCTATGATGCCATGTATATTTCTTTTTGTACCTCCTGGAGAGGAAAATGGAGACCTGGTGGTGCACTGATTAAAAGCACTCAGCTGTTAACCAAAAGGTCAGTGGTTTGAACCTACCAGCAGCTCCATGGGAGAAAGATGTGGCAGTCTACTTCCATAAAGTTTTACAACCTTGGAAGCCCTATGGGTCACCATGAGTTGGAATCAACTCGACAGCAGTGGGGTTTGGAGAGAAAAAGAAGGAAGGAAAAGAAGAACCCCTAAGAGCGGAGTCAGCCTTGTTAGGAAGTTTTAACTTCAATTAACTGAATTTAATACCTGAATTGATTGTTGATTCAAAAGGAAACTAAGTTTCCAACCAGAAGAATCTGAGTTACACTGATGTGGTAAAAACGTTCCCCCATCATAATGAGCCGGTTGAGTTCAATTATAGAGAAATAAATCAAGTTACATTTCTGTGCTTCCAAGCTGTGATTTTGAATGGATGCAAAGCACCGAGCACAAAGCAGGCGCTCAGTGATACTAATTATCTCACCCACTCCCCTGTGAAGGAAGGAAGGGATTTGACCAGGGAAAATGACGGGGAAGAACATATTTTGTGGAAGAAATTAGAACTCAGTCTCAAAGGAAGTAGCAGATCTCTATTGTTCTTGCCTGCCCAGTGTTTAGACCTTCATGCTTATAATAGCAATTTGAATTATCTCTGGGATGGGTCCCTTCCCTGTTTTTCCCATGTGATTTGAACAGGCTGATCTCATCCCCAGCTCCAGGACTAGGCCCATTCACTTGACCTGATCAGTGAGAAGATTCTGGCCCTGTGCTCAAGGTAGTAAATTCAGGGAAAGACAAAGAACCAGGCTTCATTCCAGCTAATGACACCATTTTCTTGGCACCATTTGGAGTGAGATTCTCTTTCTGTTAAGACCAGTAGACCGAAAGAAGGTAAGCAAGCCTTGACTTCTGGCGCTATCGTGCCAGGAGAAGGAAGATCTTCTCTGAAACTGAAGCCAATTCAGAGAAAAGAACTGAATGATTTAGAGGAAGATTCCAGGAAGGATTGTTTGTGCACCTGGACCCATTCATGCTTGAATCCTTTTTTTGCTTAAGCAAATTATACTTTTTTCACTGGCAAAGAAAGAGCCCTGAATAAAACATAAGGATATGCACTTGTTACGTCCTCAAGACAACAAGGAAATCAGCCTAGCTAGGGAGCAGAATCCAAGTTAAATGATGGTATCAAAAACGTCTGGGCAGGTAGGGTAGCAAATATCATGAAGGCTCTTGCATGCCAAGCTCAGTAATTTGATTTTGGTGCAGGACACAATAGGCAGTCAGTAAGTTGAAAAAAGGATTGAAATAATGAAAAGATTATATTTGGAGAAAATTGGCCTGGCAGCTACAAGCTAGACAGATTAAGGCAGGGGCTCTTATCAGGGGCCCAGGACCTTGGAGGAAATTCAGGAGCCCTGATGGTACAGTGGTTAAGAGCGTGGCTTCTAACCAAAAGTCAGCAGTTGGAATCCACCAGCCGTTCCTTGGAAACCCTATGGGGTAGTTCTACTCTGTCCTATAGGGTCAGTATGAGCTGGACTCGACTCAACAGCAACGCATTTGTTTGTTTATTTTTAATATACTTAGATGGAAGAAATTTACAGCATTCTTTACACCAACCAGTAACTGAAATGTAGCATTTTCTTCTATTTTGAACACAGGCAACAGGCTGCAGTGGTATCAGCAGTACCTGTATATTTGTCAACATAAAACTGATAGGTATTTTTACATCACATTACAGTCATTGTAGGAGTATTCAAAATACCATTTACACTCACTGTGGCTTTAAAAGTACAGTTGTGATGGAACCCCCACTGGATCTTGTTGTTTGAAGCACTAAACAGGCACGTATATTACTATAGCATAAAATTGTGTGTGTGTGTGGAGGGGTGGTTTCTATTTTGAAAACTGTTTTTTAATATAATTGGTTTCCTTTGTAAGTCTATGTATTTTCCTATGTGCATTTAAAATCAGTATTTGGAGAAGCCCTTAAGTTGTGACAGGGGTTCACGGCGCATGTGCGCACACGCGCGCACACACAAATGATTAAGAATCCTTGCATTAGAGCATGCTAAGGGTCTGGAAACAAGAAGGTGAGTACGGAGTCTGTAGTGCAATCCAACAATGAAGCCTTGAAAGTTTCAGTTAGGAAGAAGCATAGAAAGGAAGACAAATTTCCAAGAGGCTTTGAAAAAAATCCAGCTGGATGGAGAGGAGAAGGTCAGCTGGTACAATTCAGGGAGTAAAGGAAGACATAAGACAGCGAGGCCTCCAGGTTTTCAAACCTGAATGAATGGGACAAAAGGGGCCCTAAACAAATGACTGAAACAGGAAATGTAGAATGCAGAGCTGGTTTAGGGTCAGGGTTGCGGTATGTTCTATTTAAGGTAATGGCAGGACTTCCAAAGCAGATATTCCATAGGAAATTCAACATACGTCCGAGGAGTTCAGCCTAGCAGTCAGGGTGAGGTGGGTCTGTCTGGAAGGCTTCTGCGTGGAGGTGAAAGTACAGCCATAAACGCCTTCTCCTGGGGAGGGGGTGTGAAGGAAGCCAAGAACCTGTGTCATCTGGGCTCAGGCTCCAGTCCCCTGTGATTATTTCGCTTCTACCTTCCTCTACATACTCACTTACTTTGCCATCCCCAGGATCAACATGACTACAGTGAACAGGGTAGTTCCCAACCTGATATCCTCACACAGCATCAGCCAGAGGAGAGTTGATTTCTCCCAGTAGTTCTGGGGAAGAGAGAGCATCTCCTTTTCCCAACATTCCCAGATGCTCAATCTGGTCAGACTGGCGTGAATCTGGCAGCCCCACTGGAACTAAAGTGACCTCACATCCAGGTCAGTCTGGAGAGTTCCCATCTATATCTGTTGTTCCAGCGTTATTATTAATAGTGGCTCATTTCACAATCAAAGTGCTCCAGTTTCTAGAATCCTGATCAAAAGGGGGAAAATGCAGAACAGAATTTAAAATTCTCATGGAATCCAGACTTTCTGGAGCCATGGAGGCTGGATAGACCCCTGAAACTACTGCCCTGAGATAATCTTTAAACTAAAAATCCCCTGAAGTCTCCTTAAAAGCAAACAATAGTTTAACTTAACTACTAAAGAATGTCTGCCTTGAGCATTGTGCTCTTTCAAGATCTATCTGTATGGGGTCAAACTGACAACAGCAACTCAAAGATTAGATAGGAAACTTAGGGGGCAGTGAGTTTATATTAACAGGGGAGGAGCAACTCAGAAATGTAGGGTGAGAATGATTGAGCAACTTGATAAATGTAATTAATGTCACTGAATTGTACACGTAGAAACAGTTGAATGGGTATATGTTTTGCTGTGTATATTCCCAACAACAACTAAGTAAATCTTTTAAATCATATTAAGCCAATAATAATAATTTAAAAAAAAAAAAGTATTCCAGTTTGGATGGCAAAGTGAGTAGTCACCCTTGCCTGAACAGTCAATGAAGCTAAGGAATACAGAGAGCTGATTGGCCTGGGATGTGTACACCACTCGTGGGCCTGGAGATTTGAGTAGGGAAGGATTTCCCAGAACAAAATCAAGACAAGTGCCAGGAAAGAAACTGGGAGCTAAAGAGCAAAACCCACAGGTGCTCACTGTCTTAGTTTCCTGGAGCTGCTGTAACAAAATACCTCAAAGTGAGTGACTTCGAAGAGCCAAAGCTTACTGTCTCACTCTTCTGGAGGCTAGAAGTCCAAATCAGGCTCTCAGTCATGCCATCTCCTTCAGAGGGCCTTGAGAGAGGAGCTATTCCATGCCTCCCTGGTGGCTGCAGCAACCTTGGCGTTCCATTGACACTTGTACATGTATCTTCACATGGCATCGTCCCCAGCGTGAGTGTCTCCAAGTCTGTCCTCCTCTTTTGTAAGACACCAGACATATAGGATTAGGGCCCACCCTACTCCCATATGACCTCACTAACTTAACCGATAGTATCTTCAGAGAAATACTATCTCCCCAAACAAGGTCACATTCGTAAGCTTAGTGATTAGGTCTTCAACATGTCTTTTTGGCAGACACAATTCAATCCATAATCCCCATCTTAGTATGTGTGGTGAAGTAAAGTGGATTCTTTAAGTTGGAAAAAAAAATATTTTGCTCCAAGTTGTAAAATCCCTCTTGATCTCCACGACCACTAGCTCAGATCTCAACAGTCCTCACCATCTTCCACTCATCTACAAAACTCACTGAAAAAGCATCGTTTGTATTCAAGAGCATTTTCTATTCTTTGTGCTGTGGTCAAATCTCCGCTGATGTTCTTGTCACCTCTTCACTTGAGCTCTTGAGTGGCTTCTCTGTCAACTTCCTTTCTCTGGGGAGCTGCCTGGGCTAGTGTTCTGACGGTTCCTCTCCCTTCTTGCTCTGATTCTAGATCTCTCCAATCTTGGGGCTCAGGCTCCCCCAGTGGTACACCGAGAACAGGGCAGTTGGAGTAGTCTACCTCCATGCAACCTCTGTAGAAAAATTTAAAACAATAACAAAACCAACTACAGTCAGCCTGCTTTTTATTTCCACCATGCACGGCAATTAAAACAGTGTCAGTGATAAGATGTACCTCTCTCCCCAAAAAGCTTTGGTTGGCGTAAGTTTTAAACAATTGCTGTGGTTACTGTTGAGTTCTAATTATACACATGTTAAGCTTCAAATTAAGGAAACTGGTGGTACAAACATTTACTAAGCACTTGGCTGCTAACCGGAGGTTTGCGGTCTGAACCCACCCAGAAGCTCCATGGGAGAAAGACCTGGCAATCTGTTTCCATAAAGATTACTATCAAGAAAACCCTATGGAGCAGTTCTACTCTGTCACATGGAGTCACTATGAGTGAGAATCGCCTCCATACCATCCACAACAACAAGCATCAAATTAGTACATTTAAGTTAATTCAGAAAACTCTCACTTAGACAGCTGGCTCCCAAAACACTCAAACTCAGTTACGAGTTCTGATGGAGAAAGCAGCCCTGGTGTCACAGAGATTAAAAACTCACTGCTGACCTTTTGGTTAACAGTTAGAATCCACCAGCCATTCCTTAGAAGCCCTATGGGGCAGTTCTAATCTGTCCTACAGGGTTGCTATGAGTCAAAATTGACTCGACAGCAATGGGTTTTGGTTTACAGAGAGTAAGTTCATAATATTTGGAATGTTCCGGCTCACTTTAGGCGCAGTTCATATCTTCAGTGTCTGTGGTATGACGTATCCCTGTACTGGAACAGAGCATTTGAAGTAATCAGTGTTAGCCCAGGACGATAAAGATGGAGAAACAGAACGTGGGTCACTTTAATTCTGTCACTATGTGAACACTTAGAGCTTTTATTTGTGTTTGAAACTAACTAAAAGCAGTAAAAACGAGTACTGACTGCAAGCCATATTTTTGTTTAGAAAATGAAAAGCTTTGTTCACACATGAAATACTTTACTAAATTTGAATAACATTTTCAAAATAGAAATTCATTCATCTTTGATAATCATTGCTTGTTTAAAACTAAAGAACAAATAAAATTACTACAGAATATTATGTGATTATTACTGAAAATAATTTTGTCATTAAAAAAAAAAAAACAGTTGCTGTTCAGTCAATTCTGACTCATGGTGTCCCCATATGTGTCAGAATAGAACCGTGCTCCACGGCATTTTCAGGCCATCAACTTTTGGAAGCAGATTGCCAGGACTTTATTCCGAGGTACTTCTGGGTTAGTTCTAACTGCTAACCTTTCTGTTAGTAGTCAAACACTTAACCATTTGCACTGCTTAAGGACTCCTGAGGGCGGTATTTTAAAATGCCCACCCATAAAAACCCATTGCTGTTGAGTCGACTCTGACTCATAGTGACCCTACAGGACAGAGTAGAACTGCCTCATAGTGTTTCCAAGGAGCAGCTGGTGGATTCAAACTGCTGGCCTTTTGGTTAGCAGCTGAACGCTTAACCACTGTGCCATCAGGGCTTCAAAAAGTGGGTATCAAATAGCTTAGTACTCCCTTGGGTCCAACCTCTGGGGCACCTTACCTGATGGCAATGGTGCACGTCTGTACAGTGGTGGCCAAGCTGGCACCCCGTGGAAGTATCAGGACAAAGTCTCTTGGCTCCCTGGCTGCATCTGCAAACACTAGTGCTCTCTGGGCCCCAAGAATAGGGAGGACTCAGCCCATTTTTTTCAGATCCCTCATAGAATCTCAGGGGCTGGCACCAGCAAGACATCCCAGAACCACCCATCAGGGTCAGTGCCCACCTTCCCTCCCATGGGTCTGTGGATCTCTGCACACCAAGACTTCTCCCAGAGCCTGACACTCAGATCTTCACCCCCAGGGCTCTCTGCTGGTAATCTCAGGCTCTTCCCAGCCCCAGGTCTTTTACCCACAGGTGAAATGTCTTTCGACAGCTCCATCCAGGAGGCTTCTGCCAGAGACCAAGACCTGCTCACATCCTTCACCTCCTTTTGCCTGCACAAACTTTGGATTTGAGTTGGGAAGAAATCAGTGGATTTTGTAAAAGGAGGCTGCCATCTTCCCACAGTCTCCACTGCTAATTTACACAATCACAGCTCCAGAGACGTAACGTGTAACTTTGTTTTTTGATAACTAAACTTAGTTCTTGAGCCACTCTATTTGTTTGGAAGTGAAAAACTTAATTTTTCTAATTCAAAGAAAAATCAGTAACTACCATATTTAAAAATGATCAATTCATGATTTACCTTTGGTTAATCCAAGATGTTTCCTATCTCCCTGACTCTCCTCCAGTCTCTAGGTTGAATGAGTGCCCAGTTGTTGTTGTTAGGTGCCGTCGAGCTGGCCTATGTACAATAGAACAAAACGCTGCCCAGTCCTGCGCCATCCTCACAATCATTGTTAGGTTTGAGCCCATTGTTATACAGCCACTATGTCAATCCATCTCCTTGAGGGTCTTCCTCTTTTTCACTGACTGTCTACCAAGCATGATATCCTTCTCCAGGGACTGGTCCCTCCTGATAATGTGTCCAAATTAAGCAAGACGTCCTCACTTATAAGGAGCATTCTGGCTGTACTTCTTCCAAGACAAACTTGTTTGTTCTTCTGGCAGTCCATAGTATGTTCAATATTCTTCGCCAACACCACAATTTGAATGTGTCAGTTCTTCCGTCTTCCTTTTCCATTGCCCAGCTGTTGTATGCGTTTGAAGTGATTGAAAATATCATGGCTTCGGTCAGGCACATCTTAGTCATCAAAGTGACATCTCTGCTTTTTAAGATTTTAAAGAAGTCTTTTGCCGCAGATTTGCCCAAGAAATTGTTTGATTTCTTGACTGTTGTTTCCATGGGCATTGATTGTGGATCCAAGTAAAATGGAATCCTTGACAACTTCGATATTTTCTCCATTTATCATACTGTTGCTTATTGGTCCAGCTGTGAGGATTTTTGTTTTCTTTATATTGAGGAGTAATCCATACTGAAGGTTGTAGTCTTTGCTCTTCATCAGTAAGTTGTTTCAAGTCCTCTTCACTTTTCAGCAAGCAAGGTTGTGTCATCTGCATATCGCAGGTTGTTAATGAGTCTTCCTCCAATCCTGATGCCACGTTCTTCTTCATATAGTCCAGTTTCTTGGATTATTTTGCTCAGCATAAGACCGAATAAGTGTGGTGAAAAGATACAACCCTGCCACACATCTGTTTTTATTTTAAACCACACAGTATCCCCTTGTTCTGTTTGAATGACTGCCTCTTGATTAAAACATTTTTCAAGCTGAAAGAGTGCCCAGAGACTTCCATATTCTCCGGGAAAGGGGCAGAGGCATCTGGGGCTCCTCTGAAATGTAGGTCTCAACATTCTGCCTTGGCAAATTGGGGAGGTCTTAAAGTATGCCTGCAAATCCACTGATACTCCTTCTATCAAGAGGTGGCATGTATGTCACTTCCCTTTGAACTGGGACAGGACTTTGTAACTGCATCCACAGAAAGAATGCAGCGCAAGTGTTGCTGTGTGACTTTCAAGGCTGATTTAGAAAAATCCATGGAGGTCTGTGGGTTACCCTTGGGACATCTGTTCTGGAAGCCTTCAGACACCATGTAAGAAGTCATACCCTGTGGCTGCTCTGTAGAAAGACCATGTGGAGACACAACATGGAGATAGAAGTCTAAGCAGCCCCCACTATTCCTGCCCTCAGCTGTTTGAGTCTTCCCAGCCCAGGGGTCAGACACGTAAATATGGAGGCCTTCAAGAAAAGCCCAGCCCCTGCCGCCATCTAACTGCAACCACATGAGAAACCCAGAGCAAGAAAGGCCTAGCTGAGCCCGGTCATCCTCTTCTTTAGATTTGTGAGCAGAATCAATTATCGTTATGGGTTTAAACATAAACTAGTAGCTTAAGCCATTGTTTTGGAGTGGTTGATTATGCAGCAGTAGATAACAGAAGCATCCTCTGTTGATAGACCTCACCACCTGTTCTCAGCAGACGCTGAGCAATTGATCGGGGAGCTCCATCTCTTATGTCCCACAGCTGATGCTCTGATACTTGGTGATGCTCTCCCTCCGGTCCATGGCCTAGGATGAGTAATCCACAACTTCTGCAAAGTCGCCTCACCCAGTGCCACAATGATACCCTGGTAGTCCCACCAGCTCTCAACTCTCAACCAACTCCTTTGTCCCACTCCAGCACAGGGGCAGATTATCCAATAGGCAAGGTGCGTGGATTGAATTGTGTCCCCCGAAAATATCTATCAACTTGGCTGGCCCATGATTCTCAGTATTGTGTGATTGTCCATCATTTTGTCACTGATGTGATTTTCCTATGTGTTGTAAATCCTACCTCTGTGATGTTAATGAGGTGGGATTAGCGGCTGTTATGTTAACGAGGCAGAACTCAAATCTACAAGATTAGGTTGTGTTTTAAGTCAATCTCTTTTGAGATATAAAAGAGAGAAGCGAGCAGAGAGACATGGGAACCTCACACCATCAAGAAAGTAGTGCCAGGAGAATAGCACATCCTTTGGACCTGGAGTCCCTGCGCAGAGAAGCTCCTAGTCCAGGGGAAGATTGATGACAAACCTCCACAGCCAATAGAGAGAGAAAGCCTTCCCCTGGATCTGGCCGCCTGAATTTGGACTTCTAGCCTACTAGACTGTGACAGTATAAACTTCTGTTTGTTGAAGCCATCCACTTGTGTTACTTGTTTTAGAGCAGCACTAGATAACCAAGACACAATGTAAGCACAGTGCTTACCTTGCTTACCAGATAATTTGTACTGAACAATTTCACGTTTTTTCACTACATCTAAGAATCTGCTTCTAGGTATGGCTGGCATCTGTTTCTCTCCCAACCCCAGCACCTTCCTACAGAATCAAAACCTCTTTTCAAATTTACAATCCCTGACAGGGACAGACGACCCAGTAAGCAAGGAAAACACAGGTTTACTTGTGTTTACTTACTCATCTGTAGTGAACAATTTCACATGGGTTTCACCACATCAACCCATGTGAAATTGCTCATTACAGATGAGTAAGTAAGCACAAGTAAGCCCTTGCTTACCTTGCTTATTGGATAATCCACCCCTGCCAGCGCAAGACAGGGGGTGCTATCCCTAGTCCTTACTTGCCTGCTGCCTTTGCCTAGTCTCCACCAGTTGGCCCATGTTGGCATGGGGGCAAAGGCTCACTCCTCCCACAGTTCCAGATGAGAAATGGGACAGTGGTCCCCTCTGCCCTCAGACTCCCAAACATCTGAGGGTCCCTATCATTCTTGCTTGGGTGTCTTTAAGATGTAACAGTGTCTAAGCTCCAGTATCTGCCTTTTCTTCCTGCCATTTGGTTGGACTTTCTCATCTTGTGTGGGATTCAAAGTTCTTATGTCACCCCGTAGTTTTTCCCAATCTGAAACATGAATAATATATAGTCCATTCTTGGAATCCTCCAGCCATTATGGTTTATGCTTATAGCTCAGCCATTTGGAATTCCATGACAAACTATACCTCAGCAAAACCTGACTCTTGAAAACGAAAAACATTTTGTCTTTCAGAGTATTGAGAACCCAAACCATCAATGCGGACATTAATCCGACTATTCCAGGACACTCTTGCCCAGGAAGATAAAGTTTCAGATACCTTTTATTGCTTGTTTCAGGAACTTCTAAAAGTACTCAAAAAGTAATGATAGATATTCCAAGACCTGCTTTGAAGCCCCTGCCTTAAAACACTAACCTGCAGTGTTCACCAATCCTAAACCATTTTTTACTGTAAACTTCACCCAGTTATAATGGAATCATGTTGTTGTGGTTGTGAGGTGCCAATTCTGACCCACAGCGACCCGATACAGCAGAGTAGGATTGCACCATAGAGTTTTCTAGGCTGTAATCTTTAGGGAGGAGCCCTGGTGGCGTAGTGGTCAAGAGGTCGGCTGCTAACCAAAAGGTCAGCAATCTGAATCCACCAGCTGCTCCTTGGAAACCCTATGGGGGAGTTCTGTTCTGCCCTATAGGGTCCCTATGAGTCGTAATCGATGGCAATAGGGTTTTAACCTTTAGGGAAGCAGATTACCAGGTTTTTCTCCCACGGTGGCACTGGGTGGGTTTGAATCACCAACTTTTTGGTTACCAGTTGAGTGCCTAACCATTGCATCCCCATAAATGCTCCAATTTTTCCCTCCCCATTCTGAGATGGTAGTAAGACTCTGTAGGGGGTGAGCTCCTGTCTTAGTTATCTAGTGGTGCCATAACAGAAATACCACAAGTGGATGGTTTTAACGAAGACGAATTTATTTCCTCACAGTCAAAGTAGGCTAAAAGTCCAAATTCAGGGCGTCAGCTCCAGGGGAAGGCTTTTTCTCTCTGTTGGCCTTTTTCTCTTCAGTGTTGCCCTGGACCAGGAGCTTCTCTGTGCAGGGACCCCAGTCCAAAGGACGCTCTCTGCTCCCGGAACTGCTTTCTTGATGGTATGAGGTCCCCTGTCTCACTGCTCACTTCTGTCTTTTATATCTCAAGAGATTGCCTCAGGACACAATCCAGTCTTGTAGGTCAGGTCCCGCCTTACTAACACAACTGCCACCCATCCTCCCTCATTAACATCATAGAGGCAGGTTTACAACATACAAGAAAATCACACAGTACCAGGAATCATGGCCTAGCCAAGTGGATACACATTTTTTGGGGGACATAATTCAAACCATGACATTCTACGCTTTGGTCCCCCAAAAATCACAACCTTGCAGCATGGAAAAGATATTCACCCCATCATATCATAGCAAAAGTCTTAACTCCAAGTCCAAAATCCAAAAATTCTTCTTCATCTGTGAAATCTAGAATACAAGTTATCTGCTTCCAAAGGTACAATGGCAGAACAGGCACAAGCTAGACATTTCCATTACAAATGGGAGAAATTGCAGGGAAGGAAGTGATAACAGGCACCAAGCAAGTCAACAGAACCCATTACATTAGCCCTCAAGGCTTTGAAAATAATCCTCTGTTCTCTGAGACAATTTACACAATAGCCCTGTCCTCCAGACTCTAGGTATTAGCCACAGTCTCTGGATTTTGAGCAGAGGCCCCTTGGCCCTGGGCTTCAGCTCCGTCTTCCAGGCCCACTGGGACAGCAACTCTGCTCCCTTGGCTTTAGGTGCACCATTCTCCTAGTCCATTGGAGTGACAACTCCACCTTTAGAAACACCAGAGGCTATGGCTCCACCCTTTGAAACCCCTGAGGTCATGGCCATACCTTTTGAGACTGAAGCAGCTTGGCTTCTTGTGTCCCTTGTCTCTTCAGCTTCTGCTTCTGTTTCCTATGGCCTCTTGGCCCTCGGGCCTCATGCCCGCCATCTGCCCTGCTGGGGCAAGTGTTCCAAAGCTCTGTAGCTCCGCTGGTAAAAGCACCGGGAGGCACCCCACTCCGCCAGAAAGCCTCGTGCACACAGGCACTCAGCTCCCTCACTCAGTGGGGTCGACAAGCCTAGCTCCACCGGCAAGTGCCCAGAGGCACCCCACTCCACCAGGAAGCCTCCTGGTCACAGGCCCTCCGCTCTCTCGCTCCGTGGGTTGGCTCCAGCGCCGTCTTTCACTGGTCTTCTGGTTCTGCTGCTGTTGGTTCCCTGCTGCTGCCGCTTCTCTGCTGCTATAGGTTCTCTGCTGCTGCTGGTCCTCTGTCACTGCTGTATGTCTGTCCATTCACAGTTTTAAAACCGCTTCCACATTTTAGGTATCTGTTAGGGCAGCACCCCACTCTCTCGGTACCAAATTCTTAGTTATCTAGTGCTGCCATAACAGAAATACCACAAGTGGATGGTTTCAATGAAGAGAAGTTTATTTCCTCAGAGTCAAAGTAGGCTAAAAGCCCAAACTGAGGGCATCAGCTCCAGGGAAATGACAGCTCCCTTACTGTAATAAGCAGTAAACTCAGACTTGCTGTATCAACAGCCTGTTTTGGTGGCATTTTTAAGAAACTGGAATCCAACACCACTACTTCTGCTATAAATTTATAGACGTTTATTTCAGAAACTTAAAACTAAAAAGTTAATTATCTGAGACATTATCCACCCTCCCTTGAGGGTGGTTTATATAGAAAGTTATTGCTGCTGCCTTTATTGTGGTGCAAGGTAATATGTGTAAGAAATTAAATATAGAGAGAAATAATAATTCATTTAATCCTCTGTGCAAACCTTTGAGGTAGGTATTATTATTATTACTCTTGTTTTACAGATGGGGAAACTAACACATATTGAAGAAGTAACTGGCCCAAGCTTACACAGCTAGTGATTGGCCGAGCTGGAATTTGAACCCACACAGTCTCGCTTCAGGGTTCCCGCTCTTAACGAGTATTATACCAAAAAAAAAAAAAAAAAAAAAAAAAAACAACCCAAACCCACTGCATTCAATTCCAACTCATGGTGACCCTCCATGTTACAGAGTAGAACCGATCTCTATGGGGTTTTCTTGGCTGTAATCTTTATAGAAGCAGATTGCCAGGCCTTTCTTCCATGGTGCCACTGAAAGTTTGTACTGCTAGCCTTTTGGTTAGTAGCTGAGAGCAAACCATTTGCCCTATCCTATATGCCTTAGTCAACTAGTGCTGCTGTAACAGAAATACCACAAGTGGGTGGCTTTAACAACAGAAGTTTATTCTCTCACAGTCTAAGAGGCTAGAAGCCCAAATTCAGGGTGCCAGCTCCAGGGGAAAGGTTTTTTTTTCTGTCTGTTCTAGGGGAAGGTCCTTGTCATCAATCTTCCCCTGGTCGAGAAGCTTCTCAGCACAGGGACCCAGGGTCCAAAGGACGTGCTATGCTTCCAGTGCTTCTTTCTCAGTGGTACGAGGTCCCCATGTCTCTCTGCTTGCTTCTCTTTTATATCTCAAAAGAGATTGGCTCAAGACACAACCCAATCTTGTAGACTGAGTCCTGCCTCATTAACCTAACTGCCGCTAATCCCATGTCATCAACATCACAGAGGTAGGATTTCCAACACACAGGAAAATCACATCAGTGACAAAATGATGGACAATCACACAATACTGGGAATCATGGCCCAGCCGAGTTGACACATATTTTTGGAGGACACAGTTCAATCCATGACACTACAAAAAAACAAAAAAACCAAACCCGTTGCTGTCTAGCCGATTCCAACTCATAGTGACCCTATAGGACAGAGTAGAACTGCCCCATAGTTTCCAAGGAACACCCGGTGGATTTGAATTGCCGACCTTTTGGTTAGCAGCCATAGCTATTAACCACTATACCACCAGGTTTTCCTATTATTTATGAAAACAACAATTGCAACGTGGTAGGACAGACACCACAGCATAGGTATGAACAGAACATAAACAGTAGTCAGCTCTACCTTGGAGTGGGTTGGGGTGGGAGACACAAGATTTTGTTGGACTTGATATAGGAAGTAATGCTTGAGGTGAGCCTTGAAATATGAGCAGAAATTCTCCAGGTGAACTGTTCCAGAAAGCAGGTATGCAAAGACCCTAAATTACCAAACTTTGAATGGTAAGTAGCTTCCATATAGCTGGGCCATGGGGAGGATTGGGAAGGGGGGCAGGCACTGTAAGAAACAAGACTGGTCTCAGAGGACACCAGTCAATTGGCATAACACAGTTCATAAAGAAAATGTTCTATGTCCTACTTTGGTGAGCAGTGTCTGGGATCTTAAAAGCTTGCAAGTGGCCATCTAAGATACATCTATTGGTCTCATCCCATCTGGAAAAGAGGAATGAAGAAAACCAAAGGTAAAACAAGGAAAATATTAGCCCAAAGGATTAAAGGGTCACATGAACCACAGCCTCCACCAGCCTGAGCCCAGCAGAAATAAATGGTGCCCAGCTACCACCACCAGCCATTCTGGCAGGGATCACAATAGACAGTCCTGGACTGAGTGGGAGAAAAATGTAGAACAAAATTCAAATTCACAAAAAAAGACCAGACTTACTGGTCTGACAGAGATTAGAGGAACCCCCAAGACTATGACCCTCAGACACCCTGCTAGCTCAGAACCGAAGCCACTCCCAAAGCCCACCTTTTCAGACAAAGATTAGACAGGCCTATAAAACAATAACACATGTAAGAAATGTGATTCTTGGATCAACCAAGAATACAAGACCAAATGGGCAACTTCTGCCCAAAAGCAAGACGAGAAGGCACGAAGGACAGGAAAACTGGACGAATGGATATGGGGTTCCAGGGGTGGAAAGCGGGACAGTGCTGTCGCATTGTGGGGATTGCAACCGATGTCACAAAACAATATGTGTATACATTTTTGAATGAGAAACTAACTTGAGCTGTAAACTTCCACCTAAAGCACAATCAAATTAAAAAAAGAAAAAAGAAAAAAAACTGGCATGGCTGCAAGGGCCAGAGCATCAAAGGTCTTACAGGTTGGGCCAAGGAGTCTGGACCAGGACAGAGATTCCCCACATGTAGCCATGAGCAGCATGCCTCACCAGTCCCCCCGTCTCCCAGTGGAGGCTCTCAAATGATCAAGGAAATGGAATGAGAAGCTTCTGCACCCCCAGAAGAAATCAGAAGACTCTGATCTCCCCACTAAGAGAGGGCAGTGGGCTAGCGTTGTCCATGGCGTTCAGAGGGAGCAGGTGGAATTCCATCAGGAGTGAAACTCCGCCACTGAATCAAACATCTCTTCACCAAATCAGAAAGAGCCCAGCAGGGCAAGACGGTTGCTGCCTGGAGGTAAACACAGTTTTCCACTTCACTGTTCTCCACAGGAACTCCTCCCCCCGGGCCTGAGGTTAATACGAAAACATGTGTGATGGATGAAATGGGTAGGAGAGGCTTGAAATGTACACATGCTCCCAGGCACCCTTTCCTTTCTCTGAGTGCGGTACCATGTTACCACGTCGTGTGTGTTATGGATTGAATTGTGTCCCCTAAAATGTGTGTCAACTTGGCTAGGCCATGATTCTCAGTAATGTGTGATTGTCCACCATTGTATCATCTGATGCGATTTTTCTACCTGTTGTAAATCCTACTTCTATGATGTTAATGAGGTGGAATCAGGGATAGTTATGCTGAGGCAGGACTCAATCTACCAGATTAGATTGTGTTTTAAGTCAATCTCTTCTGAGATATAAAAGACAGAAGCGAACAGAGAGGACAGACCTCTTACCACCAAGAAACAGGAGCCAGGAGAATAGCGCATCCTTTGGATCCAGGGTCCCTGCACTGAGAAGCTTCTCGACTGGGGAAGACTGATGACAAGGACCTTCCTCCAGAGCCGACAGAGAGAGACAGCCTTCCCCTGGAGCTTGTGTCCTGAATTCAGACTTCTAACCTAGCCTCCTAGACCGTGAGAGGATAAACTTCTGTTGCTAAAGCCGTGCACTTGTAGTATTTCTGTTATAGCGGCACTAGATGACTAAGACAGTGTGCAAAGCAAAAGCAAAGAAGGGAAAAGCCAAATTGGAAGAGAAAGGGAAGATAAATTTCTCATCAACTCTCTGACCCAGGACAAAGAAAGAGTCACAAAGAAAGCAAAAGGAAGCATTTCCAGCATCTCACAGAATACTTCCCAAGAGCTAGAGGAAAACGAGGGGCAGAAGTCCTCAAAATTTCACAAACATTCGTTCTCAAGGTAGGACTCTATCCAGCTTAAATGAGAGAGGGGAAAACAGAGGCTTCTGTTTCTGAATTCCAATATCACTGCAGCAACCTTCCCTTAACAAACCGCAAGGGGCTGAGCTCAAAATATTAATTCAGAAATCAGCATTATTTTACATCACTTTCTTATGTCTCCAGCATTATGAATAAAATTAACATAATTAATGAAATCAATCGCAGAAGTATCATAACCTTTCATTTCCTGGCAAACAGCAGAAACTTAATAGGGGCATATGGAATGATGGAGTGAGTGAATGAACAATCCACTTAGTAGCTGTAGGACAGATTCCTTACCGTCTCTGTGCCTCAGTTTCCTGGGTCTAAGAAGCAGGCAGAAGAGAGGAATTGATGCAGTTGATCTAACTCAATTCTTACGTTAAATGGATCACACAGTCCAATCATACGCACATCAAATCAACCTGCCAACCAGGTCAGGGCCTTTAAGCTCCTGTCTGCGAGGAACTTACCGTCTGTTTGTGGAGGCAAGATTTATACCGAGCAAACAACCCCGGAGCAGTACAGACAGGACCTAATCAAGAACTAACAGAACACAAAGGAAGGACTTTTCATCCCGACTCCCCCACCCCACCCCGCCCTCACCAGTGACGTGGGGAAGGAATGCTTCTGGACCACAAGAAACACCTCACAGAACTGACGGTGAATGAGATTTCCACCAGGAGGCCCACAAGTGCCTCCTAAAACGGTGACTTCTGGACTGCGAGCAGACGTTGCCTTCGCCTCCACAATATGCACGCAGAGGAAAAACAAGAGGGATTTCAGGTCGGCCTCAGAGAGAAGCCACCGAAGATAATCGCCTTCCTTCCGCGGGCTCGGATTTTATGTTCAGCAAATGGCTGCCTCCTGAAAGTTCAGGCCGTTGGTTCGCAAGCTTTTGTGCATTGGAATCACCTGGAGGACTTGTTCCAACACAGCTTGGCCCCTCCTACCACCAGCTTCTGATTCCATAGGTTCAGGTGGGGCCTGAGTGTCTGCAGGGCTACCAGCTTCCCAGGTGATGCTGATGCTGCTGATCGGCGAGAGCACGTTGACATCTGCTGATCTAGATGGTTGTGCTGAAATGGTGGGGGTGGGGCTAAGTGGTGCAAATGGTTAACACACTTATGCTAAGCGGAAGGTGGGAGGTTTGAGCCCACCCAAAGATGTCTAAGGAGAAAGGCTGGGTGACCTACTTCCAAAAAATCAGTGTTGAAAACTCCAAGGAACACAGTTCTGCTCTGACATGCAGAGGCTCTCACCATGGGTCAGAGTCCACTAGACGGCGGCTGGCTTTTTCTTGTTGCTGAAATGGGTGTTGTAAGTAAACCCATTGAACCCGTTGCCGTTGAGTCGATTCCAACTCATAGTGACCCTATAAGACAAAGTAGAACTGCCCCACAGGGTTTCCAAGGAGTGCCTGGTGGATTTGAACTGCCAACCTTTTGTTTAGCAGCTGTAGCTCTTAACCACTACACCACCAGGGTTTCCATATACATTATAGGTGATGCTCAATTCCACTTAAAGCTTATTACCAGGCTGTGCAGGAGCCCCGGTAGCACAGTGGTTAAGCACTCGGCTGCTAACTGAAAGGTTGGTGGTTCAAACCCACCAGCGCCTCCATGGGAGAAAGATGTGGCAGTCTGCTTCCATAAAGATTACAGCCTTGGAAACCCTATGGGGCAGTTCTACCCTGTCCTGTAGGGTTGCTATGAGTCGGAATTGACTCCTTGGCAATGGGTTCTTTTGGGTTCCCAGGCAGTGCGGTGACATGGGAGGAGGGGGCAGGTGTAGGAAGAGAAAGAAGGGGAGGAGAGGGAAGGGAGGAGGTGAGGAGCAAGAGGAGAAAAGGAGGAAGATGGAAGAAGGAAGAAAAAACAAGTAGTCACTGTGGAAGAAACTCTCCGTGTTGACAAATCAAATATCTATATATGCTAGGAGATGGTAAAAATGAGGAACAGCCACCGTCTGTGACAGGATGAGAAACACAGTGCTGAGTGGGGGGTTTTAGGGACCTGGAACTCCATGCCCTCTCTAAAGATGACAGCTTGATTCAACTCCCCAGAGTGTTGTTATTTATTCGAGGAATGGGGGCCCAGTGTTTGCCAGAGGTGCCAATTTTTCAAACAAAGTGAAAACAGTCTATTCAGTACCTAGAGAGACTTGGAGGGGACCAGGATGAAGCACTTCTCCAGAATTCGCCCAGGAAACAAATAGTGACGTCTCTTAAAGGGTCAGAAAATTGGCCCCTCTGGCCAGAAGGCTAGCAATCACCTCATATTTGGTGTGATGGAGCTCTAATAGCCTGCCAGAGACATTGAACCACACTGAAATCCGGCTTCCAAAGAGATAAATGCCCAATTGTGCTGCATGACAGAAGTTGTTCATCGCAGACCAAGAAATCTTGTGACATTTCTACTTCCCTTGAACTCAAGTGGCTGAGTGAGTCCCTCCTGACACAGTCACCATTTAGAAAAGCAGCTCTGGTGTGGGTTTCCAGTTGGATCTATCCCAAGCCTTCCTTCAGATGAGACCAAGAAGGGGGCCGAGCTCACCCCACTGAGAGGTACTATGAAAACACCTTGTGGGTAGGACTATGTGTCTCATCACCCCAGTGTTGCCTGGGCCTGGCACATCAGGGAACTCAGTATTGCTGACCTGAATAAATGTCCTTGGAAATAAGACCATTATGAAGAATTTGGCATATTTTTTAAGAAACCTTCATTTTCTTTTGTTTCCATCAACCCCTTTGCTCTTCCTGCTCCACAGGGCGCTTGCCCCAAGGTCCTTTTGCTCCTGTGTTCCTGTGTCTATAAAACACATCGTCATTTTAGATGTTAACCAGTTGTCATTGAGCCAGCTCCAACTCATGGTGACCCTGTATGTGTGACAGTAGAACTGTGCTCCAGAGTCTTCAGTGGCTGATTTTTCGGAAGTAGACATCCAGGCCTTTCTTCCAAAGTGTCTCTGGGTGGACTCAAACCACCTTGCGCTTAGCAGCCAAGCATATTAACTGTTTACACCACCCCATTAAAAAACATTGCTGTCAAGTCAATTCTGACTCGTAGCGACCCTACAGGGCAGAGCAGAACTGCCCCATAGGGTTTCCAAGGCTTTACAGAAGCAGTCCGCCACATCTTTCTCCCGCGAAGTGGCTGGGGGGTTCAAACCACTGA
Source organism: Dugong dugon (assembly GCA_030035585.1). Lineage (NCBI taxonomy): Eukaryota > Metazoa > Chordata > Mammalia > Sirenia > Dugongidae > Dugong > Dugong dugon. Next base: position 8,413,656 of record CM057480.1, on the reverse strand, counting down.
CCTTTTGGTTAGCAACCGAGCGCTTAACCACTATGCCACCAGGGCACCTTTTGCACCACGCAGAGATACCATTTTAGATGTCAAGAATGGGTTTTCATCTACTATAGAAGTGGGCCCACATTGCCTCTCACCTCTTCTCTCCAGGGAAGTCCAGATTGCGGGATTAGATATAAGGAAAAGAAGTAGAACAGGAAGGAAAGAAACAAACACCACTATTAATAGCTGAGGCAGCCTCCAAAACCCCTAATGCAAGCAGCGCCATTAAGTGCTGAGCTGGACTATGTGGCTTAGTTTGGAGGCTGGGATAGTGTCTAAGGTGACCAACTGTCTCTGTTTACCTGGGACTGAGGAGGTTCCCAAGATGCTGGACTTAGAGTGCTGGATCCCAGAAAGTCCTGGGCAAACCAGGATGAGTTGGTCACCCCAGCCTCCTGCTTCCCCTCCAAATCTAAGTATTTGGAACAACACAAGAAAGAGGAAGTGGTGGGCATGGGGGAATGCAAACTTTGTCCTCACCCGTCCTGTTAGGGGCACAGGAGAAAGGGAAAGGAACTTCAGAAGCCCTTGCTGACCTTTCAAGCAGAGCTGCCCATCCACCTACAAAATGCAGCCCAATCAGATTAGTAAGTTGTTCTCCCTTAGAAGCAGGGACCAATGAAGGGGCCGGGACAAGGGCACAAACATGGGGGCATGGGCTGCTGAAAAGGCCTCCTTCCGCAAAGGAGTTAATTCCATGGTCAGCTCCTTCCTTTTCCTTTCTCAACGCTCTGTCCTGCCCTTCAAACTTGCTGGAGGATCAGCTCCACAGATTCCATTTTGTCTCAGTGCTCTGGAACAATAAGTAAATAGGTTTTTGCAGATCATTTCTGGAACGTGGTTGCTTTGACACAGTGAACTTCAGCAATCGGCCAAAGCAGATTTCTCTTCCATTTTGGTTATTTCGCCCCACGATGACTCCATTCAGCAATAGTGAGTTAGATGACACGCAAAGGCAGTGCAAATTCCCACTGATTGTGCGGAAGCAAAAAAAGGCTGCTCAAAATAGAGCTTACCTTTTATTTAAAACAATTTTCTGACATACAGTGATTGCGGAGCCCCGAGCCAGGACAGGTGGGAGCAAGCATCAGATGCCCCTTTCAAGGCCCAGCTTCCTGTTGCTGTCAGCAGACCCCGTACTTCTTAGCATCTCTGAAGAAATGTTAAATCAGTGAGTTACCTAAAGGTTGCTGACAAATCAGACACTGTTCTATAAAAAGCCGAACCTCATTGCCGGGAGAAATTGAAGACCCGAAGAATTTTTAGAAGAAAAAGGCCATTTTCCACCAACACCTCAATCTATATTCTGACATCTGAGGCATCTGAGCTCGCATTAGGGATGTGCCATAGGTCCTGGTTGACTCAGACAAGACGTCAAGGTTAGGACCCACAGAGAGGCACAAACAGAACACAGACTTGACAAACATGTTGTTCCATATTAACTCTTTTAATAGATTTTATTTTTAGAGCAGTTTTAGGTTTACAGAAAAACTGTCCAGAAAATACAAAGAGTTCCCATATGTCTCCTCTCCCCCCTGCACAGTTTTATACCTTGCATTCATGTGGACATTTATTACAACTGATGAATCATACTGATACATTATTATTAACCGAAGTCCACAGTTTACATTAGGATTTACTCTTTGTGATGTAGAGTCCTATGGGTCTTCACAAATGCATAATGCCACATGCCCACCATTACAGTATCATCACAAATAGTTTCACTGCCCTAAATCCATATTAATTTTGAAAATGATTTCTGACTACAGTTATACCTTTTATCTGAATAGCGCCTTAAATTTTCCAGAGCTTTTTACACCATCATGTCATTAAACCAAACCAAACCCGTTGCCATCAAGTCAATTCCAACTCATAGGTTCCCTACAGGACAGAGTAGAACTGCCTCATAGGGTTTCCAAGGAGCAGCTGGTAGATTTGAACTGCCAACCTCTTGGTTAGCAGCTGAGCTCTTAACCGCTGCGCCACCAGGGCTCCGTCTGAGGTTGGTCAAGCCAGTATTATAAGAATAATGTAGCAGAGGCCCCCACCCGTCTGTCAGTTTGTCACACTGTGGTGGCTTGCAGGTTGCTGTGATGCTGGGATCTATGCCACTGGTATTTCAAATAGCAGCAAGATCACCCCTGGTGGACAGGTTTCCAGAGAGCTTCCAGACTAAGACGGACTATGAAGAAAGGCCTGGTGATCTACTTCTGAAAATCAGCCAATGAAAACCTTATAGGCTGCAACAAAATACTGTCTGGTACAGTGCTGGAAGATGCACCCCGTAGGTTTGAAGTCACTCAAAATACACAGGGTCCACAACAACGAACTTGAGCATTCCAACTATCGTGAACATGGTGCAGATCCAGGCTGTCTGTTTTGTATGGGCTCACTATGAGTTGGAGCTGACGTGACAGCAGTGAACAACAGAGCAGAAGAAAAGGAGGCTCAGAAAGTCCTTAGAAACCCAGTCTAGATCACATGGTCAGGAAACAGCAGAGCAAGGTCTGACACCCAGACTTTCCAATTCCTCTCTTACTTTTCTCTTCCCTTCCTTTTTTGAGTAGTTAGCACTCGATCAAATCTACCCAGGATTTCCTGGTACTCCTACACCACCTGATAGAGTCATATCTTCTGCTCCAAAGAACAAAATTTGTATTTCTCCAACAGCTATGTCTACTTATATTTCTGAAAGTATCCGACTCCCGTATTAATAATTTCATGGGTTTATGTTTATCTTCCAAGTTCATTCAGTCATTCCACAAACATTGACTGAGCTCTTCCAAGCAGAGTATGAGACACTGATATTGTGGACACAAAAATAAATAACACAGTCCTTGCCCTCTTGGCTTCCACAATCCAGAGCAGGGGCTGCAGACTTTGTCTTGGAGATAATAAATATTTTAGCTTTTTCAGGTCATACTCCGTCATAACTACTCAACTCTGCCATTGCACAGCAAATGTGGCCATAGACAATATGTGAACGGGCATAACTATATTCCAATAAAACTTTATTTACAGAAACAGACAGTTGGTGGGATTTGGCCCCCAGGTTACAGTGTGCCTACCCCTGATCTAGAGGAAGCCTCAGAGAAGAAATACCCAACAGTGAGGCCATATGGTAACTTTCCTAATGTTATATGTACTTGGATTGTGTGTTGGCAACTTAGCTCTCTCCTGTTTAAGGCTGGGAACTTCCCTTATGGCTAGAATTTCCTAGAATCGCCTTCCCTTGTGGCTCTGGGTTAGAGCTGACGAAGGCAGGAGCTGGTTAAGATGTGGAAGGTAAAAGGGAAGCAGAGCCCATTACTTTGGAAGGCGGTGATGGTCAGACATGAAGACAAGCAGACAGAGATACGCCCAGAGGGCCCAGCTTGTCCTTTATCTCCTCTCGTTCTGCATCCATCTCATCTTCCTGTCTGCTGGCGAGGTTGGCCACCAGTGGCCCCAAGTTCACCACAGGCCACTCGGTCGGTAGCCTGCAGCTACAGCTGCTGGTTCCATAGAGACAGCAGCTTTCACAGAAGCAGCAATTCCTACATCCCTCTCCGTGAGCTCCGCCTTTGGAGTCGCACATTGTAGCCAGACACACATGGCATCTCAGATTTTCCTGCAAGCTTAAACTGGGAGGATGGCTGAATGGATAGTGAGTACATAGGTATAGGGGCGGGGAGTGGTTATGTACTCAAAAAAAGCACATAAATGAATGAATAAGTATGAATCGATGAATAAATGAATGAAAATGAAATACTAATGGCCAAGCTTTAGGCAGGAAGCTAGGCAAGTGGGGATATATCTGAGGCAGGATTTCACACAGGTAGCCCTAAGTCAGGCAAAGCAGCCACAATGGGCCCCTCCTCGGGGGATGTTCCTATAGGAAAATTAGTCACTGTTTTTAAAGTGCTTTGAATGAGTCAATTTACTACATAATTGCAACAGTAACAATCATCATAATTTCTTGCACTTAATAACATATTGGAATCAGAGACAATAATAATTATAATCCTAACGTACTTAACTGGCAAAAGAATTCTACTTGGATGATCCTGTATACAGACTTGCTTTTTGCTTCCACTGCAGTTTCTTTATTTTTGACCTTCTAAAGGGGTCTCCATCTCAGTTTTCCCCAGGGCCACATTCAAGAGAGAAGGCCTGCAGTGAAGCTCTGCGTACTGTCGTGTTTGTGTATGATTGATGTCTGTGTGTGTCTCCTCGCTGCTCGTGTGCACGCTCCAGTGTGATTACTGTTGCCTCGGTAGTTCGCATTTCACATTTTCCCTCCTTTCTTTGTAAACACCTAGCATTCCCGTAAGTTTTTACAGTTTGCAAAGCATTGTGCCTTTCTAGGGAGCCCTGGTGGGCGCAGTGGTTAAGATCAGTTGCTAACCCAAAGGTTGGCAGTTCGAATCCACGAGCAACTCCTCGGAAACCCTGTGGGGCAGTTCTACTCTGTCCTATAGGGTCGCTATGAGTCAGAATCCACTTGACAGCAATGGGTTTGGTTTGGTCGGTCCCTTTATAGCTGCCCATGTGATTCTTGCAACAAGTCCAGGAGGCAGTCATATGTAGGGGTTGTTACGGCAAAAACTTGTAATATGGAATAAGTGGGGCGCCAAAGATTCAATTGCATAAAACTTTCATTGCATTAGTGGGAAGTTAATGTATATGTAATTGTTTAGTTGGTCTTGCACTTACCTTGTGGAAGAAAAAAAAGAGAAAAGATGTTCTCATTTATTAAACGTATAGGAAATATGCTGATTACTATAAACAAAATATGCACTGAACACTGGACGGAAAAAATCCCTCCGCCTGCAGAGGATCGGTCCCAGACTCCAGCTGTGTCACTTCTAGAGCAGCCAAAAAAGTTCTAGTATCATCCCCTTGGCTCTCAAAAATGTCCCAGTAAGGATAACGAATTTTATAGTCACTCTACCTGTAGCTCATTTCCCATTATTCCAGTGAACTTTACAATAGGGTTTTACTGTATTGTTTCCATTTTGCAGATGAGAAAACTGAGGCTCTGAGAAGTTAAATGATGTGCCTGAGATGACCACACTAGTATTTGCTCATCGCTGGAACGAGCAGCCAGGACTTGTTTCCGGTCTGGCCTTATGGATTACCTATCCCCGGGCACACGGCCTTTCTATCTAGGCTAACTAGAATTATTCATCACTCAGCAAACATTCTCCCTCTCCCACAATCAAGTCAGGTTACCATTTGGCTTCATTACCCTCTATTTTTATTTTTACAGGTATTCTAGTTTAACATACTTACAGTGATAGATTAAAAAAACAAACAACCCAAGCCTGTTGCCGTCGAGTTGATTCCAACTCTGAATGACCCTATAGGACAGAGAAGAACTGCCCCATATAGTTTCCAAGGAGCAGCTGGTGGATTCGAACAGCTAACCTTTTGGATAGCAGCTGTAACTCTTAACCACTGTGCCGCCAGGGCTCCAGTGATAGCACAGATAGACGTTATATTCTACATTCTCACCGAGTATACTACTTTATCATTTAGGATTAGGAATGGCTTAAACATGATAGGAGTTTCTTCTCTCTCAAATAAGAGAAGTCTGAAGGTAGGGAATTCACGCTGGTACAGTGGTTTTACACTTACCAGGGACCAAGGCTCTTCCTTTCTTCTCTGCCATCCTAGGACTTGGCTTCCATCATGAAGGTACCTCATGATCCAAAGACGGCTGCTGAAGCTCCAGGTTTTACACCTGTGAAGCTGGAAGCAGAAAGATGAAAGGAGGAAAGGTCAAAAGAGGGGCATCTTTCAGCTGAGCAAGTTCCTTTTTATCAGGTTTCACAGATAATCTGACTCAGCACTTTAACTTGTTAGCCAGAATTTAGTCATACAACATATCTAGCTGTTAAGAAAGCTTAAAAATGTTTCTTTGAGTTGGGTTCATTGCTGCCCTAGTACAATTTGGATTTTGTTTTTATAGAATAAGGGGAGAATCAGTCAGTGTTTTCACAGCAATGCTGCACAGTACACTACTCCAAAAGGCAAGTATTAATTTCTCATGCATGTGCCTTGGGTCAACCAGGGTTCACAGACTGAAGCTGGCCTCGGCTGGGCTTTATTTCAAGTATGACTTCAATTTAGCTCCACTCCACTTGATTCTCATTCTTTTGGGATTAGAGGACTACCTGGGGTGGGTTCTTCTCAGGTGGGTACACCTACTTGCAGAAGTGGAACCAAGCAAGCTGAGTCACACTAGAATACTTCAAATCTTTAGTTGCTTCGTGTCTATTAATATCTCATTGGCCAAAGCAAGGCATATGGACAAGCCCAAAGTCAAGGAGGAGAAAAATATACTTTGTCCACCATGAGACCACAGCAAAGGTGCTGATGTAACTTCCCCTATAGGGAGTTCAATTTGCATAGTAAGCAATGCATAACTTTCTATTTTACTGCAGTCTTCCTCCCCGACCCTGCTACCCTTGCCCATCTTTTCTCCTCCTATATCCTGGCATCTAACTCCCAGATGGATATTTGCTGAACTGTACAAACTCATATGTCCACCCAAAACTTCACCCATAACAAGCATGAGAGTATTCTTGGAAAATGTGACATATGATTCCTAGATATGGGGGTGAGGGCAGGAGGTGAGATAGAGAATAATGCCTGACTCTGCCAGGAGAGGTCAGAAGGAGGAAACCTGGCTGAGGCATCCCACACTGGCAAGGTGAGAAGACAGCCTATAGTGGCAGAGTGAGCTGCACTGCTGAGTTTAGTGGGAAGTCTGCACATCTACCATGGTCCTACTAGCTGCCCTGGAATGAAGTCAGCCTGAAGCTGCCTTCAAAACTCAAGTGGGGACTAGTTGAAAAAAGGGAACCCCAGAGGTGTACCAAAGAAAAAAGGAGATGAGGGGAACTCATAAGAGGTTAGCGGAGTATGCATCACCTCTGTCAGTGAATGGGGAGTACAGAGCACAGGGCCACTACTTTGCCTGACTCCAGGGATCCCAGTCATATCACAGCCCATGGAGATAGCAGTACATAGCCTAGATGGCCTTATGCGTAAGTTCTCACAGTGTACACCATATACTTTTCTCTGAAATGTGCACTCTCCCAATGCAACAAAGACATCCTTCCATGTCAATAGGCATAAACCAAAACCAAACCCAACCCATTGCCATTGAGTCCATTCCGACTCATAGTGACCCTATAAGGACAGAGTAGAACTACCCCATAGGGTTTCCCAGGAGCGGCTGGTGGATTTGAACTGCCAACCTTTTGGTTAGCTGCCAATCTTTTGGTTAGCTGCCAGCCTCTTAACTACTGTGCCACTAGGGCTCCATCAATAGGTATACCAAAAAAAACCCAAACCCACTACCATCGAGTCGATTCCGACTCATAGCAACCCTATAGGACAGAGTAGAGTTGCCCCATAGGGTTTCCAAGGAGTGCCTGGTGGATTCAAACTGCCAACCCTTTGGTTAGCAGCTGTAGCTCTTAACCACTATGCCACCAGGGTTTCCTCAGTAGGTATAGACCTTATTATTTCCTTTTACGAGTTGCCTGATATCATATATTATTCTTTGCTAATACTGAATATATCATGGACTTTCAGAAAAATGAACAAAGCAGTCTTAGAAGAAACACAACTGGAATGCTCCTTAGAAGTGAGGATGGCAAGACTTTGGCTCACTTTCTTTGGACACACCGTCAGGAAAGACCAACTGCTAGAAAAAGACCTCCTATCTGGTAAAGCAGAGATTCAGTGAAAACGAGGGAAACCCTCAATGAGATGGATTGACATAAAAGCCACAACAATGTACTCAAGTGTGCCAACAATCATGAAGATGGCACAAGACTGGTAATGTGTTGGTGTTATAAATAAGGTTGCTAGGAGTTGGAGCCAGCTCGACAACTAACGATATCATACAGTATGGCTATACCACAATATATTTCATTATTTCCCTAGTGAGGGACATTTAGGTTGTTTCCAGTTTTTTGCTGCTACAAATAATATTCCAAGAAGCAGTCTTCCACATGTACTTTTCCATCCTTATATCATACATAAAAGAAAATTCTAGATGGGTAAAAACAAATAAACAAATAAGCCTAAATGTAAAAGAAAATAGAGATTATTAGAAAAAATTAAGAGTATGGCTTTAATACCTTGGGATATGGATAGCCGTCAAAAACATTACACAAAACCATTCCATGGATAGCTTAATTTCATAGAATTTCTATATGGATAACATAATCAACACTTAAAAGACAAATATACTCGAAGCTAATGTTTGCAATGAATCTTACAGACTAATGGTCAAAATGAATTTTATTTAAATAGCTCCTATAAATTGACTTTTAAAATGAATAATTCAATAGAAAAATGAGCAAAGACTATGAATTGATAATGCACAAAAGCAGAACTACAAATGGGAAATAAGATACTTGGTCTTCCCCCTATAGCTGGTGCCTAGTAAATAAGAAAATGTAAGTTAAAGCAACATTCAAATACAACTTTAATAAATTTTCAAAACTTAAAAAAGTATTGGTAACATTTATGGTTGGTGAGAATTTTTAAAAAATAAGCTCTCCCATACTCATGTGAGGAGGGGCCTTAGTATGATTTATTTTGCAGGATAATTGAGAACTATTTATGAAGATATTATTTAACAACCCAGCAATTTCAGTCCTAGGATTGCATTCTACAGAAATACTTCTACATGTGAACAGAAATACACATACGTGCTCCTAAGATGTTTATCAGAGCACTATTTGTAAAAGAAAAAAGACAAATAATTGGAAGTGACTTAAACGTCCTTTAAGAAAACAACATTATGGAATACTCTGTAGCCATTAAAATGAATGGTATAGGCTTATATGACCTAACTCAGACAAATAACCATATTTTTATTTTTAGGGAAAAAAAGGAGTAAAAACATGTTTTCTTTTTTCTTTTTTTCAATTTTAAACACAAGATCCCCAGGTGCTGCAAATGTTTTGCGCTCAACTACTAACCTAAAAGTTGGTAGTTCAATACAACCCAGCAGTTCTGCCAACTACAGGCCCTGCAAAAGGCTTCCGTTAAGATTACAGCCAAGAAAATCCTAGGGAGCAGTTCTGCTCTATAACTCATGGGGCCGCCATGAGTCGGAATTGACACAATGGCAACTAACACAACAACAACAAAAATAGATGCAGTTTGATTCCATTTATCTAATAATAATAATAATGTTGTACGTGTTTGTATAACTGTAGAAAAATTCTAGAAGGCTATATTCTCAAATTGACTTATAGTAAGAGAAGGGATGTTGGACTGGAAGACAGAAGAGAGCTGTTCTTTTATATTTCATGCATTCTGGGTTTGTTTTTTTTTTAATTTGTTGCAACATCATATATACTCTCATGCTTTAAAAGTAAACATTTAAAGACACTACTGCAAGAAACCAGAAGAGACCTACGTAAGTGGAAAAACACACCTTGATCATGGATAGGAAGAATTAACATGGTGAAAATGTCAGTTCTACCTAAAGTGATCTACAGATACAATGCAATCCCAATCCAAATTCCAACAACATTTTTTAATGAGATGGAGAAACAAATCACTAACTTCATATGGAAAGGGAAGAGGCCCAGGATTAGTAAAGCATTACTCAAGAAGAACAACAAAGTGGGAGGCCGCACACTACCTGATTTTAGAACCTATTATACCGCCAGGGTAGTCCAAGCAGCCTGGTACTGGTACAACAACAGATACATAGACCAATGGAATAGAATGGAGAATCCAGACATAAATTCATCCACCTATGAGCAGCTGATATTTGACAAAGGCCCAAAGTCTGTTCACTGGGGAAAAGACAGTTTCTTTAACAAATGGTGCGGGCATAGCTGGATATCCATCTGCAAAAAACTGAAACAAGACCCACACCTCACACCATGCACAAAAACTAACTCAAAATGGATCAAAGACTTAAATATAAAATCAAAAACAATAAAGATCATGGAAGAAAAAACAGGGACAACGCTAGGAGCCCTAACACATGGCATAAACACAATATGAACCATAAGTAACAATGCACAAACACCAGAAGAGAGACTAGATAAATGGGAGCTCCTAAAAATCAAACACTTATGCTCATCAAAAGACTTCACCAAAAGAGTAAAAAGACAACCTACAGACTGGGAAAAAAAAATTGGCTATGACAAATCTGATCAGCGTCTAATCTCTAAAATCTACAAAATAGTGCAAACCTCAACAACTAAGAGACAAATAACCCAATTAAAAAATGGGCAAAGGATATGAACAGGCACTTTGCCAAAGAAGATATTCAGGTGGCTAACAGATACATGAGGAAATGCTCACGATCGTTAGGCATTAGAGAAATGCAGATCAAAACTACAATGAGATATCATCTTGCCCCAGCAAGGCTAGCATTAATCCAAAAAAACACAAAATAATAAATGCTGGAGAGGTTGTGAAGAGACTGGAACACTTATACACTGTTGGTGGGAATGTAAAATGGTACAACCACATTGGAAATTGATTTAGCGCTTCCTTAAAAAACTAGAACTAGAAGTACCATATGATGCAGCTATACCGCTCCTTGGAATATACTCTAGAGAAAAAAGAGCCATCACACGAATAGATATATGCACACCCCTGTTCACTGCAGCACTGTTCACAATAGCAAAAAGATGGAAACAACCTAGGTGCCCATCAATGGACGAATGGATAAACAAATTATGGTATATCCACACAATGGAATACTACGCAACGATAAAGAACAATGATGAAGCCATGAAACATAACATGGAAGAATCTGGAGGGCATTATACTGAATGAATTTAGTCAGTCACAGAAGGACAAATATTGTATAAGACCACTATTATAGGAACTCAAGAAAAGGTTTAAACTCAGAAGACCACATTCTTTGATGGTTATGAGGGTGGGGAGGGAGGGTGAGGGTTATTTACTAACTAGATAGGAGTAAGAATTATCTTAGGTGAAGGGAAGGACAGCACACACTAGAGGGGAAGTCAGCACAACTGGACTAAACCAAAGCTAAGAAGTTTCCTGAATACAATCAAACACTTTGAGGGACAGAGTTTCAGGGGTAGGAGTCTGGGGACCATGCTTTCAGGTGACGTCTAGGTCAACTGGCATAACAAAACTTATTAAGAAAATGTTCTGCGTCCTACTTTGTTGAGTGGCATCTAGGGTCTTAAAAGCTAGCAAGCAGCCATCTAAGATGCATCAATTGGCCCCAACCACCTGGAGTAAAGGAGAATGAAGAACACCAAAGCCACAAGGGAAGTATTAGCCCAAGAGACAGAAAGGGCCACACAAACCAGAGACTTCATCAGCCTGAGACCAGAAGAACTCAATGGTGCCCGGCTACCATCAGGGAACACAACAGAGAGTCTCTGATAGATCAGGACAAAGGTGGGGTGCAGAACTCAAATTCTAGTAGGAAGACCAGAATTAATGGTCTGACTGAGACTGGAGGAACCCCGGAAAACATGGCCCCCAGATTCTCTATTAGCTCAGAACTAAAACAATTTCTGAGGCCAACTCTTCAGACAGGGATTGGACTGGACAGTGGGACATAAAGTGATACTCGTGAGGAGTGTGCCTCTTAGCTCAAGTAGATGCAAGAGACTAAATGGGCAGCTTCCATCAGGAGGTGAGATGGGAAGGCAGAGAGGGTAAGGAGCTGGATGAATGGACGTGGGGAATCAGGTGGAAAGGAAGAGTGTGCTGTCACAGTATGGGGAGAGAAATTAGGGTCACATAACAATGTACGTATAAATTTTTGTATGGGAGACTAACTTGAAATGCAAACTTCATTTAAACTACAACAATAAACAAAAATAGTAATAAAAGTAAACATTTAAAGAAGATAAATGATTTCTTCTTGTGTCTGACTCCCGTGCTTCTGTGCAGAGTGAGATTTTCTTCACCAGCGATGTGCTGGTGAGCCAGCTGGTCGGGAGGGGTGTGATGGATTGAATTGTGTCCCCCCACAATATGTGTTGGAATCCCTTTTGGGAATAGGGTTTTCTTTGTTATGTTAATGAGGCCATGTCAGTGTGTATGGTGTGTCCTAAAGCCCAACAACTTCTGAGTTATATGAAGAGTAGATGAGACACAGAAGTAAACGCAGAGGAAGACAGGCTGTCTGAGGATGATGGAGGCAGATGAACCTACAAGCCCAGGAGCTCCAACGATCACTGGCTAATGGAAAATGAAACAGACAAAAGACTTTCCCCTATATCCCACCTATTGCCATCCAGTCCATTCTGACTCATAGAGACCCTACAGGACAGAGTAGAACTGCCCCATAGGGTGTCCAAGGCTGTAATCTTTACAGAAGCAGACTGCCACATCTTTCTCCTGGGGAGCAGCTGGTGGGTTCAAACTGCTGACCTTTTGGTTAGCAGCTGAGCTCTTAACCACTACGCCACCAGGGTTCCTCTCCCCCTACATCAGGTGCCCTGAATTCAGACTTCTAGTCTTCTGAATTGTGAGAAAATAAATCTCTGTTCTTTAAAGCCACCTACTTGTGGTATTTCTAGTACAGCAGCACTAGATAACTAAGACAAGGGGGGAGTCCTGATTTATAGCATTTGCCAATTTCCAGGGTGTAAATATTCCCACCATGTTCCACTTCAAGTGGCTCACAAAATTCCTAAATATTTAACATAGTCTGCATCTTTCCCCCTTGGAGTGGCTGGTTGGTTCCAACCGCCGACCTTTCAGTTAGCAGCAGAGCGCTTAACCACTGCTCCACCAGGGCCCTTTACTTAACATAATAGCTGTTGAATAAACCACTTTTAAAAATCAGGGTTGAAGAGAACTGAACTGCCATGGTCCTGAATGAATAATCCAAGTCAGAGATTCCACTTGTGGGGAATGGAAACCTCCCTGCTGGCCAAGGCAAGCCTCAGCCCAGACTAGTTGGGGCACATCCATCTCTTTCCCCAGCAAGTGGAACATCTGATGTGCACCACACTCCCTGCCACACCATTGCCTCTTCCCACCCAGTAGCTGTATGACCTCAGACAAGATTCCCAAGGCAATTCCCTCCATTGTAAAGTGGGAAGAATAGCCTCTGCGCATTCACGATTCAGGGCTTCTCAGGCTGGTGTGGTCGCATCACACTTTGGCAATGTCAATTTACTTCACCAACTCACAAAGAGATGCTTCACCCTTTAGAAGTAGGTCAGACGGTGGAAGGTAAGTCTACCAGAAAGGGTTCCTTGTTCATTTCAAGCCCAGGCTGCCTCTGGGCAACTGAATTCTGCAGCTGGTGCACAGAGGGAGAGAATCTGGGTGAACTTCCAGCCTTTACAGAAATGTTTCTCCAGATGGCAAGGTGTGAGGGCCGTAGTGTTGCTCTGCTTTCAAGGGCCTCTCTGCACTGCTGCAGCAAACAAGGCGCCTGGCAATCTACCCAGCTAACCCCACAACTCTTGCCATTGAGTCCATTCTGACTCATGGCAACCCCACTGTGTGCAGAGTAGAATTGTGCTCCATAGGGTTTTCAAGATTGTGGCCTTTCAGAAGCAGATGGCCAAGCCTGCCTTCCAAGGCGCCTCTGGGTGGGTTTGAACCATCAACCTTTCAGTTAGCAGTCAAGTGCTTAACCATTTGTACCACCTAATTCAGGAAAAAACGCCTGCCTTCAAGTTGTTCACAGTCAGAGCGATATTGTAGGGTAAGCGTAGGATGGCCAATACCACCCTAACATTTGCAGGAACAGTAAAACCTGCTTCCTTTCTCTTCCCACCCCAACCTCCATCCTACATAGCACAGGTTCTCGTGTACCAGGTAAATACGTCCAAACTCTACCCACCATCACCGGTCCCCACAAGCACCCACCCTTTGCCCATCCTTTAAAACCAGGGGTGCACACCAGCTAAGCCATCACCCTCCGTGAAAAGGTTCAAGGGAAGAAACTTCTGCAGGCACTTGGAAACAGGCTAAGCCTGTCTGGGCTGCAAATTTCAAAGTCCCAGCTCCTCAGAGCATGATCTGGAAGCAGGAGCAGGATTCCTTGCCCACGGGTAGGAGTGTAGCCCACGAAGGACCTGAGAACCAAAAAAACCCAAATCCACTGCCGTCGAGTCGATTCCGACTCATAACGACCCTATAGGACAGAGTAGAACTGCCCCATAGGGTTTCCAAGGAGCTGCTGGTGGATTCGAACTGCCGACCTTTTGGTTAGTAGCTGAACTTTTAACCACTATGCCACCAGGGTTTCCAAGGACCTGAGAGGAGTCTTTTAAAGCATGGAATCCGTGACAGGGTCACCAATTGCCTGAGCAGTACTGATGTTGTGTTGCTGGATGCTGTCGAGTCTATTGTGTTGCTGGATGCTGTCGAGTCTATTCCTACTCATAGTGACCCCATGTGACAGAGCAGAGCTGCCCCATACGGTTTCAGAGCTGTAATCTTTACGGGAGCAGACCACCAGGAGCCAGTGTCCCATGGAGCCACTAGATGGGTTCGAACCGCCAACCTTTTGGTTAGCCGCCAAGTGCTTAACCGTTGAGCCACCCAGGCACTCTGTGAAAGAAGTTTAAGAGTTGAGAACTGTCACAAAAGCTGATGCCATATCATTTATGAGAGTCTGTTCCTGTTTGTCTCTCCAAATCAGAGAGATGCTGCCACTTCTCACCCCCGAACCCTAAGAACAGAACTGGCAATTTAGTTGAACCTCCTCACAGAAGAGTGATTACGAGTTCTCCTAAACAGCTAGATGGAGCCCAGATTCTGAAACAAGTGATGATTCTCTATTTGCCACGCTGACCAGGGGTTTAACAGAAGCCTCCTGCCTTGGCCCTAACCCAAACCAAACTCTCCTCTCCTCCCTCCACACCCTCCACATTTCACTGCTATCTCAGGAGACACACGTTGGAGACAGAGGAGTCTGGAAAAGGAATTAGTGCCAAGGTGTTAATTGGGGTAATGAGTTAGCAGATAATCCATTTGCATTTTTGTGGGGACCTTTTAGGCTTTACTTTTAAACTTGAAGGTGTGATTAAGGAGGGAATTTTCAGCATCTAAGCCAGGCCCCTTGGGAAGATCTGGGAGGTCTGTCAGGGTCCCCAAGGGAAAGCCCTGAACCTACTGGCCATACTTCAATACCTCGAGGTCAGGGGCTGACAAACTATGAGAAGTCAGAGGGCAAATATTTTAGGCTTCATGGGCCTTAGAGTCTCTGTCACAAACACTCAGCTCTGATGCTGTTGCTCAGAATCAGCCATGTTGTTGTTAGATGCTGCTGAGTTGATTTCTACTCACAGCAAACCCATTGACAGAGTAGAACTGCCCCATAGGGTTTTCTTGGCTGTAATCTTTACAGAAGCAGATCAATAGGTCTTTCTCCTGTGGAGCCACTGGGGTCGATTCAAATCACCAACCTTTTTGTTAGTTAACTATTTGCGCCACCACAGACAATACATAATTAAATGAGAGAATGAGGGAATGAGCATGGGTTTTTCCTGATAAAACTTTATTTGTAAAACCAGGTGGCAGTTGAGATTTGGCCTGCAGGCTTCAGGTAGTTTGCTCATGCCTATTCTAGATTTTCACCTGCTCTTCTTCCTTCTTCCTAGTGCTTCTAAGAGCACAGCCTGATTCTCACGTGAAATTTTACGAACGTTCCTTGAAATTCTGCCATGGGGAATCATCACTGATGGACATAGCTGACCTCAGTGAATTCAGTACCTGTGGTCAGATGGGACCTATCGTGATACCTTGATGCCTTAGATCTGTGTTACACTTGCCCGGGTTTGAAAGGTAATCACACATTACTTTGTACTTCGGTCCTCATTCCTAGCCCTATCACCTGGGGAAGATAGTATAGCTTTGTGGTTAGAAAGATCATAGGCTCAGGAGTCAGACTACCAAGGGGATATGTTAGCTCATTTAAACCAAACCAAATCCATTGCCTTTGAGTCGATTCTGACTCATAGCAACCCTATAGGACAGAGCAGAACTGCCTCACAGGGTTTCCAAGGAGTGGCTGGTGGATTCGAACTGCCAATCTTTCGGTTAGCAGCCGAGCTCTTAACCACTGTGCCACTGGGGCTCTGCCATGTTAGTGAGGATAGGCTAATGACACTACAGTAACAAATTAACCCCCCAATCTCAAGGTGACAAAGCTTAACTTCTTGCTTACGTTAAACATCCTACACTGTCAACAGGGTGGGTGGCTCTGCTCCACACAGTGATTCAGGGATCCATACTGATGGAGGCTCCACCATATGGAACATCTCCAGACACTGCAGGAGGAGAAGGGAGGATGCAGAAACTTCACATACACTCTACTATGCTTCAGCCCAAAAGTGACACACATCACTTCTGCTTATAGTCTGTTGGCCACAGGCAGCCACATGACCACGACCACCCCACAAGGGATTCAGAGAGAAGACGGAATATCTGATGTGCACCACACTCCCTGCCACACCACTGCCTCTTCCCACCTAGTAGCTGTATGACCTTGGACAAGATTCCCAAGGCAATTACCTCCATCATAAAGCAGGAATAATAGCCTCTGCCTCAAGTCTTGTGGTCACGAGAATTGATAATACAATGCTTCTAAATCACAGTGCTAGGCACATAGTAAAAGTTAGCCATTACTTTTTTTTACTACTTACTAACTATATGGATGGAGCCCTGGTGGCACAATGGTTACAATCTTTGGTCTTCCCCCTATAGCTGGTGCCTAGTAAATAAGGAAATGCAAGTTAAAACAACAGTAAAATATAACTTTAATAAATTTTCAAAACTTAAAAGTATCGGTAACATTCATGGTGGATGAGACCTCTGCTGATAACCAAAAGGTTGGCAGTTCAAACCCACCCAGCAGCTCTTCGGAAGAAAGACCTGGCAATCTGCTCCTGTAAAGATTACAGCCTAGGAAACCCTATAGGGCACTTCTTCTCTGTCCTGTAGGGTCACTATGAGTTAGAATTGACTCAACAGCACACAACAACTATATGGGGCTCCCTAGGTGGTGCAAACGTGCTCAGCTGCTAACCGAAAGGCTGGTGGTTCGAGTGCCCCCAGAGGTTCCTTGGAAGAAAGACCTGGCCATCTACTTCCAAAAACTCAGTCATCTAAGACCCTATGGAGCATAGTTCTACTCTGACACACGCGGGGTGGCCATGAGTGAGAGTCAACTCAGTGGCAACTGGTTTGTTATTAGCCTCATTTTGCAGAGGACACTGAGGCTCAGGAAGGCAACTGACTTGCTCAAAATCAATCAGTTAACCGGTGATGCAGCCAAGACTCACCCCACATCTCTGGATTCCCAATTTCTTGCTGTCTTAACTGATACCCACTATGTCTCTTTGGCAGAGCTCACCAAGACCCCAAATCTCAGAACTAAAGCTCCTCCCGCCCTGCATCTCCTGGCCTGGATGATGCACCCTCTCCAGCTTCCTGCAGCCTGGTGCAGCCTTCTCTAGGGATGCCAGGACACCAAACTAGTGGCAGGCGTGTGTTGCTAACATACCCCCAGGTAACAGCAACTGAAGGGCCCACGATTCTTTCACCATCATTGCACTCTGATTTCCCTCCCAGCTTACTCATTGCTCTGCTGGGGGAGGCAGGTGGAAGGAAGGATTGCTTTAAGAGCAATTTTATACTTCTTTTTGGAAACCCATCATGCATTTGAGTGGAGGATATGTCAAAGAAAATAATCAGCTCAGAGAAGTTATATAGATCTTGTTATTAAGAACCAGTCACTTTCCATTCTTGGAACAACTTATGTTCCTTTTGAGCCTCGTCATGTGTGAGCACTTGGTCTGGCTTGGACTTATAGGAGTAAGAGCAATTCCATTTTGCTCTTATGATAAGCCAGTGATTTCCTATTAATAAACTTCCTTAAGCACAAAATGTTTAATTAATCAAGACATGTTGTTTTCACAGCACGTTGCCTCAAGTTCTACAGTATATATGGTTGTTGTTAGGTGCTATCGAGGCAGTTCTGACGGCAACCCTACGTTCAACAGAACGAAACACTGCCTGGTCCTGTGCCATCCTCACAATCATTGCTATGTTTGGGCCCATTGTTGCAGCCACTGTGTCAGTCCATCTCATTGAGGGTCTTCATCCCTTTTGCTGACCCTCTACTTTACCAAGCATGATGCCCTTCTCCAGGGACTGGTCCCTCCTGATAATATGTCCAAACTATGTGAGATGTCTCAACATCTTTGCTTCTAAGGAGCATTCTAGCTGTACTTCTTCCAAGACATATTTGTTTGTTCTTCTGGCAGTCCATGGTATACTTAATATTTTTCCCCAACACCAAAATTCAAAGGCATCAATTCTTCTTTGGTCTTCCTTATTCATTGTTCAGCTTTTGCATGCATACGAGGCAATTGAAAATACCATGGCTTGGGTCAGGTGCACCTTAGTCCTGAAAGTAACAGTGTAGAACTGCCCTATAAGGTTTCCAAGGCTGTAAATCTTTACAGAAGCAGACTGCCTCATCTTTCTCTTGTGGAGCCGATAGTGGGTTCGAATCACCGACCTTTCAGTTGGCAGCCGAGAGCTTTAACCACTATGCCACCAGGGCTCCTTACGTGGTATAGTGATAAATAAATCATACACATAAAATGGAAATTCCCCCAATCTAATGCCCTAGAGATACCCTGCTAACTGATAACAGAGCATATGCATTCAATTTAGCTTTTTCTACACATATGCTAAGATATTTTTGTTTACTTCTTGAAAAAAATTGGTGTCATATTATGCATACTGCTGTCCCATATGTTTTTTCACTTAGCAGTATTTCTTGGCCATCTTTCTGCATTGTTATGTATACAGTCTCACTTTTTGAACACTTACGGATATACCATAATAAGTTCAATTAATCCCATATTGAAGGACACTTGAGTTGCTGCTTTTTTCAATGACAATGCTTTTTTTCAATGACCATTCTTGTACATACATCTTGCACATTCACAGGAGTGTTTCTGGAGATTAAATTCCTCTAAGGGAGAATTTTAAGACAGGATTTGCTAGTTATACCAATTTACACTGCCGCCAACAGTGTTTGAAGCTGCCTGTTCCTCTCTGCCCTCACCAACACTGGATGTTACCTTTTCTTCTTTCATCTTTGTGCTATGCCTAACTCATTATAATTGAGAATAACAATAGATGCTTTTTTTCCTCTACAGGTGGATTGAAAAGGAAACTCCCTAAGAGGTAAATAGGAGATTCAGTTTGCCCGGGAGTAATCAGCATTTATCTAGCTCCTAGTTCTCAGCGCTAACTCAGCGTTAACCAGCACACAATCACACACAAACAGAAATCTGACATGGGGGAGAATTCCACATGCCCTTCTTTCAATTCCTGGTAGTTTCTGTCCTGCTGTTCTTGGGTTAGCTTGGCGACTTAGAACCAGGTGATCCCCCTGAAGACCAATTCTCAAATCTTGGGAGTTTAAGAATCAATTGAGGGGATTTAGTTTACATGGAGATTTTTCACCCCTTCTATGATGGTCCAAGGAGCCCTGGTGGCACAGTGGTTAAGCGTTTGGCTGCTAACCAAAAGGTTGGCGAGTTGAACCACCAGCTACTCCATGGGAGAAATATGTGGCAGTCTGCTTCTGCAAAGATGTACAGCTTTGGAAACCCTCTGGGGCAGTTCTACTCTGTCCTGTGGGATGGCTAAGAGTCACTATGAGTCAGAATCAACTCAGTGACAGTGGGTTTGGTTTTGGGGTGATGGTTAAGGTTATGTGTCAACTTGGCTAGGCCATGATTCTCAGTGGTTTGGCAAATATTATGTAATCATCCTCCATTTTGTCATCTGATGTGAGCAGCCAATCAGTTGAAAGTCAGTTTCCTCGGGAGTATGGCCTACATCTAATATATCTGGATGCTCTGAGAAAGTACTCTCCGGATCCTGCATCCAACTCATCATCCTCTGATTTCCAGTTCTCGGGACCTGAGCCAGCAGCCTGCTACCTGAACAGGGATAGGTTACCCAATAAGCAAGGTATGCACGGCCTTACTTGCGCTTACTTACTAATGTGTAGTGCACAGTTTCACCTGTTTTTCACCACATCCACGTGAAACTGTGCACTACAGATTAGAAAGTAAACACAGCTAAGCCTGTGCATGCCTTGCTTAATGTAAGCCTGTGAGTACTTTGCTTCCTGGTTAATCTGCCTCTGCACCTGACCTGCCGATTTTGGGTTCGTCAGCCCCTGCAACCACGTGAGTCAGAAGAAGCCTCTAGCCTGACGCCTGGACCATGGATTTGGGACTTGCCAGCCTCCACAACTGTCTGAGCCATTTCCATGAGATAAATCTCTCTCTGTATATTTATATACATATACACTTCACTGGTTTTGCTCCTCTAGAGAACCCTGCCTAAGACATCCTCTATTTCTCATTTTGATTCAGAAGGTTCTGGGTGGGAATTTTTTTGCGTGTCTTTTAGACCTTGGGTGGGGAAAGTTGAGGTAACCATATTCCTGGATTTGGCAGACTAACATTATTGCTCCACGCAAAGCTTTTATTCAGTGATTCCCTTTCTTTCCCATTGCCATCTGCAACTAGCCCTCTCTCCCCCATAAGCACCATTTTAATGTATTGAATATATTTTCTACAATTTTAAGTATCTTTGGAAAATATGTAATATGTTTTGTGTGTAATAAAGACATACACACATATTGTCAAAAAAAAAAAACTTTGCACCAGCCAACATAAAAACAGACGAAGACAACTTTTATTCAAAAAAGGATTGTAGTAAGAAGGGGAAAGAATAAGAATGGGGTGAGAGCAGGACCTCATTTTGAGAAATACTGCCCTTAGAGAAGGCACAGCCCGAGAGATGGAGGACAATTACAAACTTGGACTCACTCAATTGTTGTTGGCTAAACAACAGTGTTTGCTATACGCTGTCATTTGAGGGATGTTGGAAAGGTGAAGACGAAGCTCAAAGACCACAGGCTTCAGTGTGGATGACACCTCAACATAAAGAAAACACAAATCCTCACAACTGGACCAAGAAGCATCATCATGATAAACGGAGAAAAGATTGAAGTTGTCAAGGATTTCATTTTACTTGAATCCACAATCAACACCCATGGAAGCAGAAGTCGAGAAATCAAACAATGTATTGCACTGGGCAAATCTGCTGCAAAAGATCTCTTTAAAGTGTTCAAAAGCAAATATGTCACTTTGAGAACGAAGATGTGCCTGACCCAAGCCATGGTGTTTTCCATCACCTCATACGCATGCAAAAGCTGGACAATGAATAAGGAAGACTGAAAAAGAATTGATGCCTTTGAATTATGGAGTGGGTGGAAAATATTGAATACACCATGGACTGCCAGAAGAACAAACAAATTCGTCTGCGAAGAAGTACAACTAGAATGCTCCTTAGCAGCAAGGATGGCGAGATTTCGTCTCAACGTACTTTGAACATGTTATCAGGAGGGACCAGTCCCTGGAGAAGGACAACATGCTTGGTAAAGTAGAGGGTCAACGAGAAAGAGGGAGACCCTCAATGAGATGGACTGACACAGTGGCTATAACAATGGGCTCAAACACAGCAACGATTGTGAGGACGGTGCAGGAGGGCAGTGTTTCCTTCTGTTGTACACAGGATGGGTATGAGTCTGAACCGACACGACGGCACCTAACAACAACAACAGCAAGGTGCTAAGGAGCCCTGGTGGTGCAGTGGTTAAGCACTCAGCTGCGAACCAAAAGGTCAGCAGTTTAAACGCACCAGCTGTTCTGCAGGACAAAAGACCTGGTGATGGGCTCCCATAACGACTACAGCCTAGGAAGCCCTATGGGGTACTTTTACTCTGTCCTATAGGGTCGCTATGAGTTGGAATGGGCTAGATGGCACACAACAACAACAAAGAAAGGTGGTCAGACCCAAAACTTATTCTCGATGTTCTTACTAGTTGTCACTCCTTTCTATTCCATCACCTATCACATCTGGTAAAATGCAAATGTTTCTTCAAGGGGGTAACCATTTGGACTCAAATCTCTAACTTTTCAGTTAGCAGCTGAGCACGTTAACCATTTGCACCACCCATGGACTCCCAAATAATGCCTTATTTAAGTAAGAGGAGCCCTGGTGACCCAGTGGTTAAGTGCTCAACTGCTGACCAAAATGTTGGTGGTTCAAACCCACCAGCTGCTCCATGCAGAAAGATGTGGCAGTCTGTATCCATAAAGATTTACAGCTTTGGAAACCCTGTGGGGCAGTTCTACTCTGTCCTACAGGGTCACTATGAGTTGGAATCAACTCAACAGCAGGGGGTTTGGTTTGGTTTTTGGTATTTAAGCAAGACTAGTCAGATCCTGCCAACAGCTGAGAACCATGATGTGAAATTCCATAGCTAGGCCGGCTGTGCTTCTCTTCTCTCTGGCTGACCTTGAGTCGATTCTGACTCATAGCGACCCTGTAAGACAGCACAGAACTGCCCCATAGGGTTTCCAAGGAGTGGCTGTGGATTCAAACTGCCGACTTTTTGGTTGGTAGTCGTAACTCTTAAGCACTGAGCCACCAGGGCTCTGGGCTTCTCTTAGACCCCTCCTAAGTCAGAACTGACTAGATGGCAGTGGCAGGGGTGGGTTATCCAACAGATAAGCATAGTGCTTACCTTGCTTACCAGATCATCTGTAGTAAACAATTTCACATTTTTTCACCACATCGAAGACTCTGCTTCTAGGTATGGCTAGCGTCTGTCTCTCTCCCAACCCCACAGCCCCTTCCTACAGAATCAAAGCCTCTTTTCAAATTTACAATCCCTGACAGGGGTGAATGACCCAGTAAGCAAGGTAAGCATGCACTTGCTTGTGCTTACTTACCAATCGGTAGTGAACAATTTCACATGGTTTTCACCACATCCAACCCACGTGAAATTCTTCACTACCGATTGGTAAGTAAGCACAAGTAAGCTCTTGCTTACCTTGCTTATTAGGTAATCTACCTCTGGGCAGTGGGTTTTGGGGAGCATCGTGACAGCCTGGCACTCCCAGAGCTAAAAAACCATTTTCATACAAGGAAATTGCTAGAACCTTCAGCTTGGGAGGGCAGAAGCTGGCACCCCTCCTTGAGCACGGGGGAAAAATGCAGAGATAAGCTCCCACTTCCCACAGAGCTAAGGGACAGCAAGAAATGGGTATGTACCCAGCCCTTGGCTTGGCACGTGTCTGCTAGATCTGGGCCAGACTTTTTCGTCTCCTTTTACCATATTCCACTCCTCCTCACGTCTCATGTATAAAAATCTACACTACCCCGGTAAACATAAGGGGGCATTAGAGAACACATACTTTCTCTTTCTCACATAGACACATCATTCACTATTCCCACTAACTGTTAACAGTTCGGTATAATTTGCTCTTGGTCTCTTTTTTTAATTATTATTTTTTGGCACACAGTTGAGATCATACTTATAGAGTTTTGCTTTTTTTTTTTTCCCTCCCAACTTAACATTTTCAACTTAGCATTTGAGGAGCATGTATGGGCAAAACTAAGTTTAACTGAAAAATTATGAAATCTTTCAAACATAAGCTGAAATTCAGAAAATAATATACCAGCCACCTGTGAACCCACTGCTAGGATTTAGGGGACATTAACATTTTGCTATATTTATTTTGGATCACTCCGAAAAAACTGGTAAATGGAGTTAATGCTCCCGCTTCCGCAAACCATGCCACAGTGAACCCTGACCAAATGTGACAACTATCTGAGATCTTGTGTTTCAATCCCAGGCATATTTTTTACTTATAGTCCATAAAACATACCACTGTTTTGTAGGGTTTTATATTATATAAGGAGCCCTGATGGCATAACGGAGCCCTGGTGGTGCAGTGGTTAAGAGCTTGGCTGCTAACCAAAAAGTCGGCAGTTCGAATCCACCAGCTGCTCCTTGGAAACTCTACGGGACAGTTTTACTCTGTCCTATAGGGTCGCTATGAGTTGGAATTGACTCAACAGCAACAGTTTTGATGGTGTAAGTTAAGTGCTCAACTACTAGCCAGAAAGTCGGTGGTTCGAAAAAACTCACCCAGCAGCTCCTCAGGAGAAAGACCTGGAGATCTGCTTCTGCAAAAAATTACAGCCAAAACACCCCTATGAAGCTCAGTCCTACTCTGTAAAACACGGAATCACCATGAGTCAGAATTGACTCGATGGTGCCCAACAACAAATTTAACATCAATGGTATCATGCTGTATGTATCCTTTTGCAACTTGCTTTTTATCATTCCATATTATGTCACCTTGGAGAAGATTTTCTTTTTGCCATTTAATTATTCAAATGGGAAGCAGGTACCTGCTGTTCTGTTTTAGCTTCTCAAAAGCCCAAAGCTTAGAGGTGACGGCAGATGGGGTTATATGGTACCTCGCTATCATGTTTCTATTCGAGTCCATTAATTGACGTGGGACCTGTTACGGATCAAATTGTGTCCTCCAAAAAGATACACTGTGGTCTTAACCCCTGTAGCTCTGGGGGAAGGTCCTTGTTCCTTGGTTCCTTGGTGGTCTTCAT
The DNA here is from genome assembly GCA_030035585.1 of Dugong dugon. Taxonomy (NCBI): domain Eukaryota; kingdom Metazoa; phylum Chordata; class Mammalia; order Sirenia; family Dugongidae; genus Dugong; species Dugong dugon. The sequence goes on along the minus strand of CM057480.1, from coordinate 8,389,110 downwards.
GGGGCTTGGCATCTCTCTTCCCCCACCTCTGCTTTCTTGCTGCTTGCTTAAATCTGCTCTTTTACATCTCAAAGGAGACTAATTTAAGACACACTGTATGCTAATCCTGCCTCATTAACATAGCAAAGAAAATCCTATTTCCAAATAGGATTATAACCACAGGTACAGGGGTTAGGATTTACAACACATATTTTTGGGGGGACACAATTCAATCCATAACAGTGTCCTCAGACTTATCTTGGGAATGAAATCTCCGAGAATAAAGGATGGACTTTTCTGAATCAGCTGAACCAGTTCTGTGGCACTAGATTTGAACATTTAAAGAAAATATGACCCATTCATACATTCTCCAAAAATCATGTGCAAGGATGGTTGTAGCAGCACTGTGCAAGTAACCCCAAACTGAAAAGAGCGGACTGGATAAATGAATGGTGAAATACGCGCTGGATGGAATTCTCTACATCAATGTCGCGAGCGGTCTACAACTACCGCAGCAACATGGATGAACTTCACAAAGGCAGGCTTGAGTGAAAGAAATCGTGCACAAAAGAGCACTCACTTAGTATAAGATTTGAGTTCTATGAAAGTAAACAACAGGCAAAACTAATCGACACTGTGAGAAGTCAGTTGCATTTGCCCTTGGTGTGGGGTGCTGAGTGGCAGAGGACCAAGAAGGGTCTCTGGGGCCCTGGTAAATATGTCTTATTTCTTGATTTCGGTGCTGGATACAAGGGTATGCTCAGTTTGTGAAAATTCATCAGAATGTACACTTGCAATATGTCCAACTTTCTGTACGTAAATCGTAATTTTGACAAGAGTTTCCAGAAAAAGCGATTTTATTCTGCACCCCAAACTGGGGAAGCAAAACTTAACACACAAATGATTGTCCAATCTTAGATTTATCAATCACGGCCCCTGGTCTTTGGTTGAAAACTCAAGATGCACCTTGGTTCCTCTGCCTAATGTGGCTCATTCTCCGGACTTGACCATCTTCTGATGTTCTCTCAAAGACAATATTCTGTGTCTTCACCCCCTCCTCTAGCCTGCTCTGCGATTTTACGAGAACACACTGGAAATCTGTTACACGAGATGAGCAAGTGTGTATGTTGCCATGTCTGTCTGCGGGGAAGGAAGAGGCTCTCAGTCTTCAGGATAGAACTCTGGGGGTGAGCTGACAGATCTGAGAGCATATGGTGCCCACTATGCAAAACTTTTCCAGGGGAGATGCGGTCCAGCCTTTGGCCCTGTGCCATCTATACTTAGCAGCCTAAGGTTTCACTCCACACCTCCATCCGCTTGCCTCATCCAGGTCTGGATGCACATTTCAGGAAGTCTCTTGTTGCTCCTTACACGAGAGAAGTTTCAAGCAGAAAACCCTCCTTTCCCCATGACGGCCCTCCTTTCCATTGGACACTACACCCTCCAGTTGCGTTTTGTCCTAGCTTCTGCCTTAACACCAGTCCCTTCCTATGGAGTTTCTTAGGCAGACCGTTTAGATCACTTAATTCATTTCCAAACACTTGCCTCTATCCTGCCAACCACCCCAAATTGCTCATTAGTTCCCTGCTGGCTAAACCTCTTTCACGTCAATCCATCACACAAAGATTCCAAAACAAGTTGAAAGAGTTCCTTTGAATGTGTAGGGAAATATTTCCTTCCCCAGTGAAACATGGGTCAAAGGCAATGCCCACTGCCTATGTCAGTGGTGGTGTGTGGACACTGAAGCATTCTAAATATAAAATGTACTGAGATACAAAGCTTATTATGTCCTATGGGGAAAATTCAGCCCTAGTAACTTTCTTTATTCTTCCTATGGCACCTAAATTGCTACATTGCTCCCACAGAGTGCCTGCCATGTAATAAGTGCCCCATACATGAGGAAGCAGGAAGAGGGAAAGGAGGGAAGAATATGAGGTGAATTATCTAATTGTAGTCCAGAAGTCTCTTTTACGTTCTTCAAATCACCTTGCTTGGCAAGGTGCTCTGTAAATTAATTAGCTGGAGATTTAAAAAAAAAAAAAAATGGGAATTTCCACATACCATAGATTCTTTTTGGATATTCATAATACTTTTTAGTATACTTCAGTATACTAAAGGTTCTGAGAAGTCCTGCATAAGAGAAGCATGATTGATTTTAGTTTTCTCGGTGGATTCCATGCAATCCTTTCAGACTAGTTATCATCTCATAACATCCTGCAAGACCAGTGTTCTTCAGAGCCTACTTTGGCAAATTCAACCAGGCATGATTCAGAAAGTGCAAATATGAATTATTCCCATGCACAGAGCTTCTGAAAACAGAGTTAGCAACTACATGAACGCCTTTGAGACTAAGATCATCCTGACTGAAATACTTGCTCGTGTGAAGCCAAGAGCATACGCTTCTATTTTACTACACATATTGAGTATTCTACACATACTCTGAGCCTGTATTGGCAGGACGCCATTGAGCCCCAGTGGCTTACAGCTAAAGTAACACTAAGCAGCATGGTTGTAGTAATTGGGTGTATTAATGGTCCACCCTGGGTGTCATTACATATGAGCCAAATGATTGACAGACACGTTTATTTGTGTGTCATCTGATACTGCCATTCAGTTCCATTCTGTATTGTTAATTTAACAGAGTGAAACATAGTATTGATTACCCTCTTCTAATTCAATTGGAGCCCACCATGTTTAATGAGAGGGAAACAGATGATTATTGAAACCAGAGTTTGCAGATGTCGATCAGTCAATGACAAAAGCAATCTGCGCCTGTCATGCGTGAATGAGAGTGGACTGGTCGTGGCTTCTTTCACATCAGTGGGGAGGAGGCAGGTATGGGACCACCTCTCGCTCAGGCAGATTTTTTAACCACCAGATGGATGCGCCACCAGTTACTACACTGTGAGGATGCACTGACACCTAGTGGACAACAAGGTGATTGCTATTTTGGCCACAAATGCATTATAGGCACTGGCAGTCCCTGCGTTAGGAACATCTGACTCAGAACAGCTCCAAGCCTTTTCTTGCGCTAAAAAACCAAAACCAAACCCACTGCCATCAAGTTGATTCTGACTTATAATGACCCTATAGGACGGAGTAGAACTGCCCCATAAGGTTTCCGAGGAGTGGCTGGTGGACTCAAACTGCTGACCTTTTGGTTGGCAGCCGAGCTCTTAACCACTGCACGACCAGAACTCCTTCTAAAAAGTAAGGCTAAATAAGAACCATATACACCTGTTACCGACTTACATCTTCGACTTACAGGTACAGTTAGAAACGGATCTCATTCGTAACCTGGGGGCTGCCTGTATTAGGAAAGTACATAATAATGGCATCTGGTAAAGCTCAGTTCATATAAAATTTAAATTATAAATATACATTTTCTCTTTCCTTACGGTTGAAACCAGTTAATTCATATTTAAGTTAATATTATATTTTGGAGACATTTCCCCATTAACAGTACCACCGCACTGTCCTGCAAAATACTGATCCATAATTAGATGCCAGCTAAAATTAACACTTCATATATAGATAAAGGCAGGTAATGTAATGTCAGGGGCACCCAAAAGGTGGCATAGAATGCTGTCCATTTCATATGTTTATTGGTAAGAAATATTTTGCTTAATATCAAGCATTCATGAATTAGGAACCCTGGTGGCACAGCAGTTAAGCACTTGCCTGCTAACCAAAGTGTTGTTAGTTTGAACCAACCAGCTGCTCCATGGGAGAAAGATGTGACAGTCTGCTTCCGTAAAGATTTACGGCCTTGGAAACCCTGCGGGGCAGTTCTGCTCTGTTCTATAGGGTCGCTATGAGTTGGCATCAATTCAAAGGCAATGGGTTTTGGGTTTTTGTTAAGCTACTAATTTGAGAATTTTGGTCAAAAAATTGCACAGTGGAGTACAATTGTCCCAGATTCCACTCCAATAGGAGAAAAAGGGCATTTCAAGTCAAAAGAGGTGGTTTGTGTGTCTAGTTGCCCTTGCATCATTGATCAGGAGAGACTGTAATATAGGTCTTATTTATCTGGTTTATTGAATGATATGTTGTAGGAAGTAATTAGTGTTAAGATGTGAGAAGAACAATAGACGACATCTCTCTCTTTAATTCTTAAATTGTGAACCGACTGAGCAATAGACTAGAGGAGTCAATCAGATAAAGACTCAAACATACAAGTTTTACACTTGGTAAATGCTTCTCAACCCATGGCCAAAATAGATCTTTCTAATACTGTCTTCTCCTCCTGAATTAAATTTATGCTGATGTAATTACAGTACTTCCATCCGGTTCTTGTATGGTTTCTACTTTTTCCATAATTTATGGATTATTCACAGTTTCTGCCATCTGTCTTTCCCTGACAGTGTTTAAGAAAAAATTATCCAAAACTTGGAAGGAAAGTGAAGGGGGAGTGGAATGGCTTCAATGTCATACTAAAATTTTGTTTAACAAAAGATTATTTAATTCTCTAGGATAACGGACTGGTGTTTGACTTGTTATTTACTATTTGAATAGAGCCCAAACATTGTGGAGTTATACGTTGATTTATAGAGTTCTGTCCAGTAGGAAAGAGAATGCCAAAGGTAAATGTTATATTGCCCTGTAGGACATTAACCAATTTTGTATATAGCCTAGCAATCTCATTTTAACTTTTTTCTTTTTTGCTACTGTCTAGAAATACCCTGTTCCTCATATGTTCTTAGAATCAGTTTTACCGTCATACCTGTTTAATCATTAGTGAATTAGCCACGTTGTTGACATATATTTATTCTATATTTGAATGGGATTCTCTCATGTTTTTAACTTTAAAAAAATTACAAATTGACAAGAGATCAGAGAGATATAGATATTCCTACAGACCAATCTGTTTTCTAAAAGAAATGTTTTCTGTAAATATCTAAGGGGGAATTCAAGTTCTTATTTCGTTAAAAGCTGTATTAATGGAGGAAAGAACACTGATTGGATCTATAACCAAAAAAAAAAAAAAACAAACCTGTTGCTGTCAAGTCGACTCCGACTCATAGCGACTCTCTAGGACAGTGTAGAACTGTCCCATAGGGTTTCCAAGGAGCGGCTGGTGGATTTGAACTGCCGACCTTTTGGTTAGCAGCCAAATGCTTGACCACTACAGCACTAGGGCTTCCATTGGGTCTATATAGTGTCTTATATTTATTTTAATATTGTGAGATTGTTATGTCATAGGTATTTGTTGAAGAGATTTACCAGAATGCTTCCTCTGACCATGGACTGTTTGGAATTACACAGCTATGAATGAACCAACCTGAAATTTATGTTAGGCAGTTTCTGCTGTGTAATAACTCCCAAATCCTACTTCAACACCTTCTTTTTTGCACTCGAACACGTGCAGCTCCGCCACCCCAGGGTGGCTCTGCTTTAGATTGGGTGGAGTTCAGGTCTGTTTCACCTTTGGACCAGAGGCTGCCTGGGACAGAGGCTTCTCATAGTGATTACAGAATAGCAAGACAACAAGCCCAACCATGCAAACAAACCATAGCACATTTGCTAACATCCTGTTGCCCAACGCTAATCACCAAGATAAGCCCAAAGCCTGTGGGGCAGGGAAGTATACTCCTCCTGTAGTGGGAAGCAGTACAAAGCCACGTGGCAAAGAATGTGGATGCATATGCCTGTAACAGGGAGGGAGTAAACTACACTAGTCTACAGCAAAGCTACATGGGAGGCAAGAGTGGCATTGACCAGTTTTCAGAGGTGCTGGCATCTGGTCACAGACTTGACATGATGACAATGGCAGATGGCAAGTGGAAACTGTGCTCATTTCCCAGCCCAAAGGGCCTGAGCTGATGTCATCACAGACCTTAAACATCTTCTGTGCTAGCCGGCAGAGTAAAAGTCACAATTTCAGAAGGGATTCACAGGTAAGTATGAATCAAGCTTTCAGTCCAGGGCAGCCTCTGTAATGCAGATCTCATGGTGTGTCAGAATAATTAGCTCTCTGCCCTATTTTGCTCCATTTCCCAGGCACTGATTGAGCTGGAAGTTAAGCATGTCCAACAATCAGAACCTGAGTTCCTGGGATTAGGGGACAATTATATTCTGCACATGCAAAATAATATGCCAAATAAAATTTCTGAAAATGTTATTATATGACCAAATTCTGAGTTTGCGTCACTTTTCACTTTCATAAAACTAGATGAAAATGAAAGCTGAAGTTCAACATCACTGATATGCCTATATACACCTCATAGTTGTCAAGAATAATCATCCATTAAAACACCAATAGGTCATTGATTGCGACAGATGACTTACTAGGATTCAACTGTATGTTTTATAGGCACTAACTTGATCAAACTTTGAGAATGCTCTTACATCGTTGATAAAACCCATATATTTACTATCAGATTGGCTATCAGCACCACTTTTATCATGGCCAACTGGTACAAAACTTTAGATGGCCTAGTAGAAAAATAGTGCAGTTTGTTACCCCAGATTGCTTTTTTCACTCAGTATTATGTTTGTGGTGCAGTGGTTAAGAGCTCAGCTGCTAACCAAAAGGTTGGCAGCTGGAATTCACCAACGGCTCTTTGGAAACCCTATGGGGCAGTTCTACTCTGTCCTATCGGGTTGCTATGAGTCGGAATTGACTTGACAGCAATGAGTATTATGTTTGTGAGATTTTCCATGATACATATAGTTTTAGGTCACTCATTTTCAATGCTATATTGCATTCTGTTTTAAGTATATTCAATTTCTAAAATTCATTCTTTTATTGATAGTTCTTTTCAGATATTTCTTCAGTCTGCCATCCCAAAATAGATACTTTTTTTTTTTCTCTTATTTTGTCATTTATCCTTACAGGTATCCCAATGTCACTAACACCTACTCCCTAATAGGTCCACCACCTGTCTGGCAGTTTGCTGTACTGTGGTGGCTTGCATGTTGTTATGATGCTGGAAGCTATGCCACCAGTATTTCAAATACCAGCCAGCAGGATCACCCGTAGTGGACAGGTTTCAACGGAGCTTCCAGACTAAGACAGAGTAGGAAAAAAGGCCTGGTGATTTACTTCCAAAAATCAGCCAGTAAAAATCCTATGGGTCACAACAGAACATTTTCTGACTCTCTTACTTTGGATACATCATTTGGAGGGATCAGTCACTGGAAGACATCATGTTTGGTGAAGCAGAGGGCCATCGAGGACAAAGGGGACCCTTAGTGAGATGGACTGGCATAATAGCCACAATGATGAACTCAAACAGGCCAATGATCATGAGGATGCTGCAGGACCAGGCATCATTCTGTTGTACATAAGGTCGCCAGGAGTTGACTCAACGGCAGCCATCTACCTATCTTTATAAGAGGCAGGCATCATGATTGGAGTTCAGCCCTGAATTGTTTTGAGTATATAGAGAGGGACCTGCTGGTGTGATTAGCTGTCTCTCCACAACAACCCATTAATGATAGAGGCCAAGACTATTCTAGTAGGAAAAACATTCAAGAAGCTCTAGTCTGGGCCAAGCTTGGTGAATCACAACTGTCTTGCTCACACATCCGTGGTTAATTGATGGGAGTTCACCTGGTCTCGGATGGCCTCACATCTCTGGAGGTAGGCTGGCATTTGGCTGGGTCTACAGCTGAGGAATATGTGTCTCTTCCTCCAGCAGGGTCCAAAGACACAGTACCTAGAAAGAACAGAAGTTCTCAAGGCCTTCCTAGTATAAATATAGATTCTAAACAGGCACAACATTGCTTCCTCCACATTCTATTGGCCAAAGCAAAACACAAAGCCAGCTCAGATTCTAGGGTAGTACTCCAGTTATCAACTTCTATATAACAAACCACCTCAAAACTTAGTAGCTTAAAACAATTATCCTTTATTTTGTTCACAAATCTGCAATTAGGTCAGGGCTTGGTGGGGACAGCTCATCTCTGATCCACTAGATGTCAGCTGGGGCAGTTCCACTAGGGCTAAAGGATCCACTTCCAAGGTGGTGCACTCACATGGCTGGCAAATTCCTCTGTGAGACTCTACTCAAGGCAGATGAGCTACCGTATAGCACAGGAGCTGGTTTCCAAGAGCAAAGATCCCAAAACAGAGGAAATGGCAGCTACTAGTCTGTGAAGGCCTGGCCCAGAAATTGGTGCAATGTCCCTCCCATTGTATTATTTTATTCCCTCATGTAAACAGTCACAATGCTGATTCAAGGGGAACAAAGGCTTTCTCTCTCAATGTGTAAAATGATTAAACCTGTTGCCCCCAACTAGATTCTGACTCATAGCAACCCTATAGGACAGAGTAGAACTGCCCTGTAGGGTTTCCAAGGCTGTAATCCTTACAGAAGCAGACTGCCACACCCTTCTCCTACAGAGCAGCCGGTGGGTTCTAACCACTGAACTTTTGGTTAGTAGCCAAATGCTTTAAGCACTGTGCTCCTTGTCAAAGAATTAAACCCAAAAAAACCAACCCCATTGCCATTGAGTCAATTTAAACTCATAGTGACCCTATAGGACAGGGTAGAACTGCCCCATAGGGTTTCCAAGAGGCAGCTGGTGGATTTGAACTGCCGACCTTTTGGTTAGCAGCCATAGCTCTTAACCACTGCACCACAGGGCTCCAAAAGAATTAAGGGGCTGTATTTTGGGAAACTTTAACAGGCAGGCTCTAGACTCCACCCTTTGAGTTATAATGTCACCTTGAAAAGGGTATGGGTACTGGGAGGAGTAAAGAGTTGCAGCCTGAGGGGACCATGCTCTTGGGGAACATCTAGCTTAACTGGCATAACATAGTTTATAAAGAAATTGTTTTACATTCTACTTTGGTGAGTAGCTTCTGGGGTCTTAAAAGTTTGTGAGCAGCCATTTAACATACTCCACTGGTCTCACCCCGTCTAGAGCAAGGGAGAATGAAGAAAACCAAAGACATAAGGGAAAGATTAGTCCAAAGGACTAATGGACCGCAACAACCACAGTCTCTACCAGACTGAGTCCAGCACAACTAGATGGTGCCTGGCTACCACCACTGACTGCTCTGACAGGGATCACAATAGAGGGTCCTGGGCAGAGCTGGAGAAAAACGTAGAACAAAATTCTAACTGACAAAAAGAAACAAACCAGCTTACCAGTCTGATAGAGACTGGAGAAACTCTTAGAGTGTGGTCCCCAGACACCCTTATTGCTCAGTAGTGAAGTCATTCCTGAGGTTAGGCTTCAGCCAAAGATTAGACAGGCCCATAAAACAAAACGAGACTAAATGGGCACACCAGCCCAGGGACAAGGACAAGAAGGCAGGAGGGGACAGGAAAGCCGGTAATGGAGAACCCAAGGTCGAGAAGGGGAGAGTGTTGACATGTTGTGGGGTGGCAATCAATGGCAACCAATGGTAAACAATATGTGTACTGTTTAATATAAAACTAGTTTGCTCTATAAACCTTCATCTAAAGTACAATTAAAAAAAAATAAGTTGCAGCCATTTTCACAATCAGTGAAAGGAAGAAGGAGGAGGGTTTTCTGGTTCAGTATTTCTTCTTCTGCTTTTAACTAAGCCATTGTTTACTTAAGGAGCCCTGGTGGCTCAGTGGTTAAGTGCTTGGCTGCTAACTGAAAGGTCAGTGATTCAAACTCATAGGCCTTCTGTGGAAGAAAGATGTGGCAGTCTGCTTCTGTAAAAGATTTACAGCCTTGGAAACCCTATGGGATAGTTCTACCCTGTCCTATAGGGTTGCTATGTGTTGGAACTACTCAACGGCAGTGGGGTTTTTCTTATTATTATTATTAATTTGGTCCAGCCTTATGTTAACTACAACTTATCAAAGCATAAATCTAGAAATACACTCTTATTATTTAAATGGCTTAGAGGATTTTATACAGAAAGACTTTATGAAGCCTCCCTTTTATTTAGAAATACATGTTAGTACTTTAGCAATCATGCTCTATTGATGGGATAACTATTACACAACGGCAGTGCAGGTAATCATCTTATTCCAGTGGATGGGATGAACATAGCCATTTTTGCCCAGAAAAGACAGTGAAGTACGCAATTACAGCTGCGTGATCAGTGTAAAATCTGTCATTCATATGAACTGCACAGTCATGGATTAGACATGGGGCAGGAAGCTGTAAGCTGTGGCCCCCTGAATTTTCTTTAGGCTGTGTTCTCTGTGCTTATGGACCACAACTGAAATGACCTAGAAGCCAGCCAAACAGAATTACCCATCCACATTCCCCCCCACCCCGTTCCACTCACACCCACTCATGCGTTACTCTGTTAGACACAACGACTCCTTCAGGGAGGAAATTCAGAATCGCGTCCCAAGTCCCTGTCTTTCTTTCTCAGGCAGCAACCTGATTTCAGGAAAGGGATCTGAAAATATCTATAGCATCCACCTTGTATGGTTTGGTAAACCTATTCCATATTCTCCAAGCAAACACAGCCTCCTGGGGAACACTGAAGAGATAATAGCTATGATCCACTGAGCATTTAGTTGGATAGGCTCTGTGTTTTGTGCTTTCCAGTGCTTTCAGTTAGAGCTGTATTTGGCAATAAGTAACAGAAAGGTTTCCATAGAGTAGCTTTTAAGAAGTGAGCATTTAAACTTTTTTTACGCACCAAGAAGCGTAAGGATATGGCAGCTCCTTGATACAATCAGGAACCTGTGTTTCTCCTTCCTGTTTGGATAGCCTTATTTTTTGGTTTTATCTCATGTTTGTCACCATGATATTGCAAGTTGTTTGTTCTACATCTAGACTGCAGCTACTGTGATAATCTTCCTTTCTGGGGAGAGTGGAGGTGGGCAGGGGCCATTTTGAGATTGCAGACAACATAAAGGAATCAGAGCCAAAAAATGGTGAGTTTGTTTGATAACATTGATGAAGCCAATCCCATCCTGAAAACATATTTAAAATGTATCTATCCTTGGCCTCTCAGTTTACATGAGTCAGTAAATTCCCTTTTTGTTAAACAGATCTGAATTGAGTTTCCTGTCTTTTGGAACTGAAAGAGCCTTAATGATCCAAATCCCATTTCACAAATGAGGAAACATGAAGGGCTGCAGAGCTGTCTTTAAAAAAAAAAAAAAAAAAAAGCATCTGGATATATTTGCTTTTTGCATTCACATACCAAGAATTCACACAGCGAGGGACTGGAATGTAAGGAACTCCTGGACTGAATTTGTGAAATATTGCAAAAGTGGAATATAGAAAGAAATATAGCTTGGAATGCTTATAATAGAAATAGAGACTGAAAATTATTGAGCTAATCATCCAGTAAAAGAACTTAGAAAGCAAACAATAGAATGAATCCAAATAAAGGAGGATAATGATGAAGAAAAGAGCAGACGTTAATGAAACATAAATAAAATACAGAGGACTAAAAACTCATAATGGAAATTTAAAATACTTATAGCTAATTTATAATGAAAATACTAGCTATCAGAACTTGTGGGATGAAACAAAAACTGCTGCTTGCAGGGAAATTTACAGCTCTAAATGCTTGCTTGATCAGGATGAAAAGGACGAAAATTAACTTGCTTGCCATCCGGCTTAAGAATTTAGAAAGGAACAGCAAAACAAACACGAAAAGTACAAGGAAGAGGAAAAGCAACAGCAGATTTTAAAAAGAGGACCAAAAAGCCAAAACTTGGCTTTTGAAAGGGATATTGGGATGGACAGGAGTCAGTAACACTAAGCAAGAAAAAAGAGAGTATGGAAGAAAGCAAAAATAAATAATACTATGAATGAAAAGAAGGCCATACAGGCAGGTTCAGTAGACATTAAAAAGAAAACAACACTACGAACAATTTTTATGCTAATGACTTTGGCAACTTAAATAAAAAGGACAACTTTCTAGAAAAATATAATTCAACAAAACTGATTCAAGAAGAAATAGAGCCTTAAGAGCGCTATAATCATTAAGGCAACTGAGGCAGTAATTAAAAATCCTCCCACTGGCAAGGTCTTCCTTCAGGCAAATTTTATTTCGAAGAATACATGATTCGAAAATATACAAATTCCTCCAGATAACAGGAGATGACGTATTATTCTCTGCCCATTTTAAGAAGGTAAAATAACTTGGAGAGCAAAACTAGGTAAGAATATTAAAATGACCAGCCCATTTTATTTACAGAATATCTTTATGACTCAAAGGTAGAAAAGGATTTCGTAAACAAATCACAAAAATCACTAAGCATGACAGAAAGAATTAATAAATTCTACATTAAAATTAATACCTATCCTTTGGAAGACCTCTTTAAAGTATTAAAAAGCAACAACGTCACCTTGAAGACTTAAGGTGCGCCTGACCCAAGCCATGGTGTTTTCAATTGTCTTGTATGCACGCAAAAGCTGGAAGATGAATAAGTCAGACAAAAGAATTGACTCCTTTGAATTGTGGTGTTGGCGAAGAATATTGAATACACCACGGACTGCCAAAAGAACGAACCAATCTGTCTTGGGGGAAGTACAGCCAGAATGCTCTTTAGAAGCAAAGATGGCAAGACTATGTCTCACATACTTTGGACATGCTATCAGGAGGGATCAGTCCCTGGAGAAGGACATCATGCTTCGTAAAGTACAGGGTCAGCGAAAAAGAAGAAGACGTTCAACCAGATAGACTGACAACAGTGGCTGCAACAATGGGCTCAAGCATAACAACGATTGTGAGGATGGCGCAGGACGGGGCCGTGTTTCGTTCTGTTGTACACGAGGTCTCTATGAGTCAGAACAACAACAGCACCCCTTGAAAATTACCATAAAATGCATAGAACAAGCACAAAATAGGAGAAAATAGTTCAATATACATGTAACAAAGAATTAATATCTAGAAAGTAGAAAGAACTCTTCAAATCAATTAGGAAAATAAACAAAAATATTCTAAAATGGCAAACGACATAAAAGGAATTAATGACAAACGGCAAATAAGCACAAGAAGAGGTATTAGCAAAGAAGGAAATACAAATTAAGATCATAGTAAGATACCATTTTAAATTAGACTAGATCGGCACAAATTAAAGGACATGGCTCCATAATTTTCCTATGTTCTGCTGATGGCAGGGCAATTGTTAGAGCAAATGTGGCAAGCAATTTGGACCCTCTCGTAAATTTGAGCGTTTATATATCCTAACAAAAACAGACAAACAGAAAACAGTTGCCATGAAGTAGATTCTGACTCTAGGCAACCCCTGTGTTTCACAGCAGAACTGCACTCCATAGGGTTTTTAATGGCTGAGACCTTTCAGAAGTAGATCACCAGGCCTTTCTTACAACGTGCCTCTGGGTGGATCAGAATTGGCAACCTTTCGGTTAGTAGCTGAGCACTTAACAATCTGCGCCACCCAGGCACCCTTTACATACCCTAAGACAGCACTATTAAGACACAAGCATTCCTTTCCTGGATACACACCCTTGAGGAACTCTTGCACATGTGTACAGAATATAGTTACTAGAATGTTCATAACAGGATTATAGCAAATATGGGAATAACTCAAAGCTGAACATAGCCCGAATATCCATAAATAGGATAATGGATAAATAAATTATGGAATATTCACACTAGTGAATATTTACAGCATTAAAAAATGAATGGACTCCAGCTATATATGAATCTTAGAAACATAATATTGAGATAAAAAAGCAAGAATTAGAAGACTTACTACAATATGATACCTTTATACACACCTTAAAGCAAGCACAAACATACACAGTGATGTCATTCATATCTGTCCACAAACAAACAAACAAGCTGACATCCCTATGTGATAGTAATGTCTGAAAAATAAGCAAGAGATTTATATAAACAAAATTTAAGACAGTGGTTTACCTGTGGGGTGTGAAGTGGTAGAGTGAGGAGATATGAAAGACCACAGAGGCAAATTCAATAGTGTTGATAAGATTCTAATTCTTAAGTTGGGTCATGCATACAGTGCAGGTGTTTGATTTGTTATTATGTCTTCTAACTTACATATATGTTATATATTTACTATTTTTTACATTGTTGTTGTGTGCCTTCAAGTCAATTCTGACTCATAATGGCCCTATATGACAGAGTAGAACTTCCCCCATAGGGTTTCCTAGGCTATAATATTTATAGATGCATATAAAATATTACATAATATTTTTTTTAATTTTAAAATGAGAGAGAGAATCGATCTGGGAGCTGTTTACTAAACCAGGAAGCTTCTGCAATAATGCTGACTCCAGAGTCATGCAGCCTCTTCTACAATCCACACCAGCAAAATGATACTTTATTCCCTGCCACCCTCCCCAGTCAAACACACCAGAATGGGGTTGAAAAGGCTGCACAGCTAGCTAATCAACAATATCCACTACATCTGCTATCATCATTATGGTTCAACATGGTATTGGAAGTGCTATAAGGATTGAAAAATAAGAAAACAAGTAGACACTATTTAGAAATTATATTATCTATTACATAGAAATCTCAAGAGAATGAAAAATTTATTAGAAGAGGGCATATTTATCAAAGTTTATGAATACAAGATCAAAATTAAAAACTCAGTTGAGTTCTTCTACAACAGCAACAATCAACTAGAAAAGTAGTGAAAAAAGTTTTCACAGCAACCAAACATATTAAATATCTAGGGATTAACCTAAAAAAGCAAACATAATGCCTTTATAGGGAATTGTTTTCATTTTACTAAAGAATATTAAAGAAAATATGAATATACGAAGAGTTATACCATGCTCATGGATGAAAAAGCTAACATTTTGAAGATGTCAATTCTCACTAAATTAATCTATATGTTCAATGAAATTCCAATCAAATGAGCAGTATTTTTTTTTTTGCCAATTTTTCCTCCATGTTTTATTATGAAAATTAAAAGATAACCACGCTGAAAGAATTTTACAGGGAACATCCACACGCTCACCACTTAGTTTCTACCATGAACATTTTACTAGATTCACTTTATCACATATCTACCAAGCTATCTATCCGCTCATCAACCTACTGTAGCTTTTGTATGCATTTCAAAGTATACTGAAGATATCAATGCACTTCCCCCTTAATATATTAGCATGCATATATTAACTAGCGTTCAAAATTTCTTTCCAGTTTTTTTATCTCTTTGGGGGTAAAATTTGCATACAATAATATGCACAACTCTTAACTGTACGTGCACTAAATTTTTTTTATTTTGCTGTTATTATCGAGAATATACACAGCAAAATCTACATCAATCCAACCGTTTCTATATGTACAATTCAGTGACACTGATCACACTGAGTTACACAATCATTCTCACCCTCCTTTGCTTCCCCATTAACATAAACTCACTGCCCCCCAAAGTTCCTGTCTAATCTTTCGAGTTGCTGTTGTCACTTTGATCCCATATAGAGAGTTCTTAAAAGAGCATTATGCTCAAGGTAGACATTTTTATTAGTTAAGCTAAACTATTGTTTGGTTTTAAGGTGACTTCAGGGTATTTTTTGTTTAAGCTTTAAAGATTATCTTAAGGGCAATAGTTTCAGGGGTTCATCCAGCCCCCGTGGCTCTAGAGAGTCTGGAGTCCATGAGAATTTGAAATTCTGTTTTACATTTTTCCCTCTTTTGTTCAGGATTCTTCTATAGAATCTTTGATCAAAATGTTCAGTAATGGTAGCTGGGCACTATCCACTTCTGGTCTCATTGCAAAGGAGGCAGTTGTTCACTGAGGCAATTAGCCACACATTCCATATCCTCCTCCTATTCCTGCCTCTCATCTTCCTCTGCTTCTTCAGGCAAATAGAGACCAACTGTTGCCTTGGATGGCTACTTGCAAGCTTTTAAGACTCCAGGCACCACACAACAAACTAGGAGGCAGAAGAGAAGCCCTAAACACGTTATTAGGCCAATTAACTGGGATGTTCCATGAATGACATGTGCATTGAATTTTGAAAAAATCATACACTTGTGTAACCCAAACATTTATCAAGATATAGAACATGACCCTTCCCAGTCAAGTCCTCTTCCCTCCACCACAGTCAACCACTGTTTTGATTTTTTTTCCACCATAGATGAGTTTTGCCTGTTCTAGAGCTTTCTGTAAATGGAATCATACAATATGTACTCATTTGTGTAAGGTTTCTTTCATTCCACATAGTGCTCTTAGAATTACCCATGATGTTGCCTGTATCAATAACTCATTCCTTTCATTGCTGAATCACAATCCATCGTATGGATATACCATATTTTGCTTATCCATTCTCCTATCGGTGGGGACACTGCACTGTTTCCAGTTTGGGGCTATTATGATTAAAGACAAATATTCTTATGTAAGTCTTTGTGTGAACATATGTTTCATTTTTCTAAGATAAATTCCTAGGAGTAAAACTGTTTGACCTAGAGCCGAGTATGTGCTTAGTTTTACAGAAAACTGTCAGAGCTTTTTCAAAATGGATGTACTGTTTTACACTGCCCTCAATAATTACTGAGAATTCTCGATGCCCTTCATCCTCACTAACACTCGTTAAGGTCAGTCATTTTAATTTTAGCCACTCTGGTGGGAGTGTAATGGCATCTCATTGTGGTTTTCATTTGCAATTCCTAATTATGCTGAACACTTTTCCATGGGCTTATTGATGATCCAATATCTTTTTTGTGAAGAGTCTGTTCAAATTTGGACCATCTTAAAGACTGCTGTCTTTTATAACTGAATTGTAGGCATTTTTTTATATGCTCTGTATACCAGTCATTTGGTAGATATCTATTTTGTGAATATTTTCTCCCTGTCTATGGCTTATCTATTCATCTACTTATTGGTGTCTTTCACGAACAGAAGATTTATTGTGATTTTAGCTTTTACATTTTATTCTGCGGTCCATTTTGAATTAATTTTTATACTCAGTAGAATTTTTGAAGGACCTTGGCAAATAGAGTTTTAAATATTCATGAGAGCAGATGATTTCACAAAAAGCTGAGACAATTGTAACAATTACATGAAAAGATAGGTTACTTACCCTACCAGTACGCAAAATATATTACAAAACCATATTATTAGTCATTAAAACAATATCTTACTAGTTCAAGAAGAGACAATAAATCAACGTAACATAACAGAAAACCCAGAAACAGAATAACAAATGTATATGTGGATTTTGGTGTGTGTGTGTTCCAAGTATATTACAGACTTTAATGGAAAAGTTAAAATCATCCAACTAAGTGTAGAAAGTATACGAAAAGTATCTCTGAAGCCTTGAAGTAGGAAAGGATTTCATATATAAGATCCAAAAAGCATAAACTATAAGGGAAAAATTTACCGATTTGACCACGTCAAAATCAAAGAATTCTCTTTAACAAAGGACACAAAGTTTTCAGATAGTTGACAGGCTGGGAGAAGATATTTGATCCATCCAAAACATTCAGGGGATTAATATCAGGGGTACTAAAACATTTCTGAAAATCAGGAAAAAAAAAAAAGAACTAAGGATATGAATAGGAATTTCAAAAAATGAGAAACACAAATGGCTTAGAGAAACAGGAAGAGATGCTCAATCTCACTATTAATTAGATAAATACTTAAGAAAATCATAAGATACAAGTTTATACCCACCAAATTGGCAATAATAGAAAAGCTGGATTATATCAAATGCTTAAAAGTTATGGGAAAAGGGAATCTTCATACACTGCTGATAGAAATATAAACTAGTTGGGACAATGTGATGAACAATTTTGCATTACTAACTAGTGGATATATATCACAGAGAAACTCTGATACAAGTCTGCAAGGAGAGTATGTGCAAGAATGTTTACTGCAGCTTTGTTTGTGAAAGTATAATTCATCATTAAAAGAATACCCTTTGCTGTTGATTCTGACTCATAGCGACCCTATAGGACAGGGTAGAACTGCCCCAGAGTTTCCAATGAGTGGTTGGTGGATTTGAACTGCTGTCCTTTTGGTTAGCAGCCATAGCACTTAACCACTATGCCACCAAGGTTTCCATTAAAAGAATACATAAGTCAAATGTGATAAGTGCATGTGATAGAATACTATCAAAACTGTGTAATAGTCAGAAGCAACAAACCAGATAGACCATGGATACATAAACAGTTCTTTAAAATATAACACTGAGTGGAAAAAAACAAAGAGTATTTGATTTATAGCTCAGTTACTCTCATGTAAATTTAAATAAGCACACACACTCTCTTTCACACACAAAACACCGCACATTTTTCAAAACTATACCAGTATCTAAATAAACATATTCTAGAAGGTTAGCAAGTTCACTCATTAAATACACCAGAGAGTGTCTAAGCAGTGAAATGGCAGTAGAAGTAGGAATGAAAGGGAAAATAAAACGAAATAAGATAAAAACAAAAGAATTGCCTTGCACAGGCTAAAGTGGATAGCATCCTACCATCTAAGTGTATAATCAAACCCCTTTCTGGGCAGCAGAGCCTCTCTCTTTCTCAAATACACACACACACACACACACACACACACACACACACACACACACACACACACAATCACTCCGTGGGTACTATATTTAAAGCACCTATAAATCTATGGAACTCTCTAATCTTACAGTCTTCATTTTATCATCTTAGCCATAAAACTATCAGAGGAGACTGTCAAAGGCTTTGCTGAAATCAAGGAATAATGTGGAGCACTTTTGAGCTATCAAACTAGTAACTATATCCTTAAAAAGTTATTGTTTTCCTTAGGGGGCACTGAGCGTCTGTTAAGTGTTATGGAAAAATGAGGAAAGGAATAGCAGTGATGGTGGCACAATATGAAGGACATAATTAATGTCCCCAAATTGTACATGTAAAAAAGGTTGACATTGCAAAACCAAATCCATTGCCACTGAGTCAATTCCAACTCCTAGCGACCCTACAGGACAGAGTAGAACTGCCCCATAGGGTTTCCAAGGAGCAGCTGGTGAATTCAAACTGCCGACCTTTCAGTTAGCAGCCATAGCTATTAACCACTATATATATACTACAAATGGTTTGTGCTCAACTGGTAACTGAAAAGTTGGCGGTTCAAACCCACCCAGTGGTGCCACGGAAGAAAAGTCCCGGTGATCCGCTTCTATAAAGATTACAGCCAAGAAAACCCTACGGAGCAGTTCTACTCTGTCACATGGGGTCGCTAGGAGTTGGAATTGACTGGACTGCATAAGACAATAACAACGCTACACAAAAAAGCTATTGATATGACTAACTTGTTCTCGGTGATCAAATTAGCTTGCTATGACTTACACCAGTAATTTCTAAATTCACCAAATTACCACATGCCGAACACCTCTCTATGTCTAGATTTTTTTTTAAAGTTTTTACATTAAACTTTAGGAACTACATATCCAGCATCTCCCTTTTGAAAATCAGATCATATTTTTCCCAGTTGTATCTTTCTTGTGCCTCTGTCATTCTCTATGAATTCTCAAGATAATAATAAAAATATTCTTAAAATAATAAACATAAGATAAAACATGCCAGTTCCTTCAGGACTCCAGTTTAGAACCCATCTGGGCTTGGATGGTCAAATGCTACTTAGATAAAGCTACTTTAAATAAAGTAGCTCTGTGATTTTTTTTTATAAGCCCATTAATATTTTATGTATTTTTATACTTAAAGTATTGCTTATTCACGATAGGCCAAGCCTTTGTAACGGACTTTGGTGATTTAAAACAATATGTAGAATTATAAACAGAACATGCAGCAGAAGTATCAGGAGAACATGGAAACCACTAAGTCAGTATTCAGCTGGCTGTGTTTCCAAACAATTACACTGTGATGTCATGGATAAGAATCAAAACTGTGAACTCTAGTTCCAAACTGTCCACTGATGGCCTTCATCTGTGAAACGGCATGTTATTTGTCAGGATCAAATGAGATAATGAATGTGGAATATCCCTGCAAACTGCAGAGTAAAAAAATAAATGGATATTTTAATTTTTATTTCTAAAATTGAGTCCAAAGAAATGGAAGCCTATATTAGCTTCGATGCTTTCGGTTAGATAGAAGTCGCAACCCAGTTCAAACCGACCTAAGTTATAAAAGGATTTCATTAGCTCAGTGTCACAAACAGAAAAGAAGACCTAGAGGGAGACTGGATCCAGGGGCTCAGACAGTGTGGGCAGCACTGACCTTCTCTCTCTGTTTTCAGTTTCAGCTTCGCAGCTGATTATCCACCTTCACGGTCACAAAATGGCTGGCAATAGTGTCTAGGGCCACCTGCTTCCTGGAAGAAATATGGAAGAAATTCAGTCTGAAATCCTGAGTGTTCAAATAAAATCCCTGAAATTAAGTGTCTTCGGCTCTAATCAGCCCGACTTAGAACATGTTCCCATCCACTAACTCATTGCTGCGGCCAAGAACGTGCTTAAGCTGATCAGGAATCATGGCCAACGTGGCTGCATAATGATAGGAGGCAGAATTTACGAATCTCCAAGAAATGAGTCTAGAGAGCCAATCAGCACATATGGGGTCTTTGGGAGCAAAGTTAACAAGTCCTTTGAACTGTTAATAGAGCAGCCAGCCTCGAAAGGTCCTAAATTTCACCAATTAATAGTTTTCCGTATTCCCAAATCTCCTCCTCCTCAAATTCTTCTGTAGTCATCACCACCCCATCCTGGTTTCTGAACCCAGTAACTCAAAAAGTCATCTACGCTTATGGCTGCTATTTCCTAAGCTCCTTCCCCTCGTCAGTCTACTACCATGAGGCTTTCCCCAATATTCTAGTGAAACTTCTGGCAAACGTTGCATACTTTTCAGTCCTAATCTCCCATGACCATTTAGAGTCATGTGACTTTACTGAATGCTCCCATTTTTCTCTCCCCATTTTGGAGTCCGTAATCCAAATCGTAATTCCCCTCCTCCCCTCATTTCAGTCTCCTTTACTGATTCGTGCCCAATAAATGCTGATGTTTCTGGCCTCTCTTCATGCTCCTATTCTGTTACTATTCCACGTTCTCACTCATTCCTAGGTCTTCAAGTGCAACCTCTGTGCTGACGACTCCCACACATAAATCCACCCAAACTCCCTTATATGCCCAAGTTCCTATAAGGCACATCTAAGTCAACATCCACAGATTTCCTCAAACTCAAACATACAAAACAAAGTTCTTTTAATGTTATTATATCCACCTCTGAATAAAACATCCCCAAACCTGCTGTTATCTGGGTAAATGGTGCCACTAAACTATGCTACTTAGATAAAGTTACTTTAGATAAAGTAGCTTGGTGATTTTTTTTATTAGCTCATTAATATTTATTTTAATACTTACAGTATTGATTATTCACGAAAGGCCGAGCCTTTGTAAAGGGCTTCTTTCTTTTAAAACAATATATAAAATTATAAATGTAATATGGAGACAGAAGTAGCAGGGGAAAACGGAAACCAAGACAGAAACTTTAGTATTATCCCCAACTTCTCCCTCTCCTCCACCTCCCACATCAGTTAGCGAACTAGTTTTCTCTTTAAGATTCTTGCCTACATCTTCTGGTGTGTCCCTGGTGTGAGCCCTAGATATCCCACTGGTCTAGGGCACTCTTCCCCTAAGTGGCTTCCTTGCTTCCATTTTGTGCGTGGGCTGCACAGCTGATACAAAGAAAATGAAAATATGAAAAATCCAATCCAATCAAGCCCCTACTTAAAACCCTTCCGTGGTTCCCCATTACATATCCGATGAATTCCAAACTTCTTCGCCTAAAAGGGACGCTATGTGACGTGGTAGACAGCATCATCGACCACTTCCCTGAAATCCGGAGTGTGATAAAGTATTATAGTGGGTTTGATCAAGGTTCAGTTCCTCCCTGAGCCTTGTATCTGCCTCTAGCGCTACACCTCTATGACAGATGCTATCACGGTGTATTCATTATCTCATTTATTGATCACAATAGCTTTAGGAAGTAGGTTCTCACATTTTCCCCAATTTGTAGATCATGAAACTGAAAGGCAGAGAGGTTCAGCAGTTGCTTGCTGAAGATCACACAAGCAGCAGAGCCAGTAAATAAATAAACTATGGTAACCTAACTCAGTCATCCACTTCTTTAACCATCTATCCAAGGGACTATACTCCTTAATCTGGACGCCATTAGCCTGTCCAGGAATAAGCCAAAGACTACATTGAAACTGTTGTATGTATCTATGTATCTTTCCAGAGGATCCATAGGTTTCATAAGATTCGGAAAGGAATCCATGACACAAATAAAATAGACAAAAAGAAAACAGACAAAACAAAACAAGAGCCTGCTACATGATTCGACTTTCCAGAAGCTGGAAAGTGACTTCCAGAAATTGTTTGTGGGAGGCTTTGAAGGTTGTAGGACTTTGGAGCCCTTTCTTTTACCATAATTAGCTATTTAGGAACCCACCACTTCTGTGAATTTTTCGCTTCATTAATTAAACTTCCTTTCAATAGGGGATGGACACAGCACTGCCAAGGCAAGTGTGGTGGTCTGTCTAGAGATTTGGGAGTGTCAAAAGAATCCTTTCAGCACAAAGGTGAGGTGTGCCTTTGGACATACGACTGAGGGCAAATAGGTTCACCTTTGACCAAAAAGAAAACAAACCCACTACCATCCAATCAATTCTGACCTACAGCAACTCTATAGGACAGAGTAGAACTGTCCCACAGGATTTCCAGGGAGCGTCTGGTGGATTTGAACTGCCAACCTTTTGGTTAGCAGCCAAACTCTTGACCACTATGCCACCAGGGTTTCCATTTCCTCTGACTAAGCACCCAAATAAAAAGAATTCAAGTCCCAACCACATGGAAATCCCTCAGGTAATGCCATTACTGAAGTCCAGTAATCTGCCTGGAAGGCTGAGTCACATACAGATTCTCCCAGGTACAAGTCTTCCTGAGTTAAGGTGGTTGTCTTCTCTAGGCCTGGATACTTGCAAAGTGCCCTGCTTGCCTTGATTAATGACTCTCTCTATAAAGCCAGTCTTGGTGATGACATGACAAAGCTCCTCTGTCGCCCTGTGTTAACAGTACCACGGAACCATTAGCTATTGGCAATTATCCTGAAGTTGCTCTGAAGACTTAGAGGAATTCTAATGAAATGTAAAGCATTCATCAAAAAGGAACACAGTAGATTTTTCAAAGCTCATGCTCAGTGCTTCCAGGTAACACACACTGCCCCTCATTAGGAAAGATAGCTTTTTGCATGCTTGGGAACAAAATCCTTTTGAATTATCTTCTTTATCTTTTCTGTGTTTTTACATTTTTAAGTTATGAACATGTACTACTGTAAGAAGGGAAAAGAATTCATAAGCTTTTTTTTTTTTTTTTTTTTGATTTTTCTAAAGCCATGGATTAGTGTGAGTTCCAAAGGTGGTTCATGATCAGAATCAACAGGGGATTTTATTAAAATACAAACTTACTGTATCAGAATCCTTAGTGCTGCTGGGTCTGGAATCTGGGTGACTGGTCCCCAAAAGTTCAGAAGTTTATGTCAAGACCTTTTACTTATAATGGACACAGCTGATCGCCCAGCCACTATATTTCCCATATTTCTCTTCTTAACAACACTCAGTTTTATTGGGTTAGTCACTCCTCCCCCATGCAGCCTATATTTTTTTTCAGAAGACGTTTTATGTCTTACCCCAGTAGTGGTCCTTGGTTGGTTAAAGCCAAGCATAGGCTCAATGGTGAGCACATGGCCTGTGCAATAGAGGTTGATCTCAGGACTCCTGCTCAGAATGCTGGGGCAGAAACTCTCTGTATCACCACCAGGATTGAGCAAGGAAGCCCATAGTTCCAATGACTACGGCAGCCTTCTTAAAACCATGAGGGGAATCAGCCTTGGGAGAAAACAACACCATGGAAACTAGAGTGGAGAGATGGACAGAAACTGAGCCCTTGATGCTACCATCATGCTGCTGGATCAACCAACCATGGAGGGTTTATTGCCTCTTGATGCTCAGGTACAAGAAACAATAAATCCTCTTCATTGAAAAGGTAAATTGTAATTAGATTGTCTGTTTTTTGCACATATAGTCTTAACGGATGCACAACCTCTTGCACTTCTTGGTTCCAGCTGCAACACAGTGTATCAACTGCTTTAATTTAATCAAGCACTTGATTGGAGCATCCAGGATCAACTCAAATTACCTTCATAGACATCAAATAACATTTACTTAAAAACAACCACAATAACAAAAAACCTGATGCAGCACACTTAAAGTCTTTCTCTTCATCAACGATCATAACCATTGTCCCTGCATAACCATGCCTTGGCTTTAGGGTCCTGCACCTTGAAGGTGTCTCCAGACACTACCTCAGCTCCTCTCTCAAGTCTACTGGTCCTGCCTGGTTGTTACTAGTTCTGTCCTGTTGTCTCTGACCTGGACTTTGCCTCCTTGCACAACCATCTTGGATTGATCCTTTATTGAGATAGTCTCTAGTTTTTTAGTTCACTTTCACCCTAGACATTGGTTTTCAGATATGTTCACTTTCTCTTCCATCTATCATGAGCTAGTCCCACCTCCCAGAATGCTAGGACGCGTGAACCCTGGGGTAGACTCACCAATCTGGTAGGAAGATGGACTGGTCTGGTTGGAGATGCTGGAGTTACAATAAATTACAAGTGTCAGTACCTATTTATAAATAAAAAGAGATCATTGGGTGGGAGATTACTCAGATCTTTTCCAATTTTAAGATTTAAGAGGCTAGAGGACACAGCCCTTACTCTTGAGGTACTTACAAGCCCAGTACTGAGAAGGATTTGGAGATTAAAGGGCTTAGTAATTGACATTTTCAAATAGCACTTTTCTGTTGAACATTTGAACATTACCAAGCCCACTCCACATTTCTTAGAAACAGAACACAAATTACTTAGCTTTTTCAGCTTTATTTTTCAGTATGTAGGACACATATCTTTTGCTAATACAAAAATGGTCTTTCTAAGATATAATATTCCATAATATCACTCTCCCAGATAGCCCCCTCAGTAGTCCCATCATCAACAGGAGAATTTTTTCTGTGTCATAAAAGACCACCAGGGGTTTATTCATTCTCTAACTCTGCAGCCCCACTTCTTGCTGTGTCTGTCCCATATCTGACATTCCAAACTATTCAAACAACAACAGTTCCTGGACGTCACTATTTTAATTTGCATTCTTCTTTTCTATTTTCTCTAACTAGCATACCCTTACCCTTGTCCATCCAATAGACCAAAACTGGAAATAACACAATTGTCCATCAATGACAGAGTGGATAAATAATAACATGAGTAGCAGAATACTACTCATCAATAAAAAGAACAACCTTTTGCTACACAGAACAACATGGATGAACCTTACAGATATAATAAGAAGCCAAAGAAGCCAGACACCAAAGAGTAGATACTCTATGCTTGCATTTATATGAGTTCAAGAATGGGCCAAACGAATCTGTGGGGATAGAAATCAGAATCATAGTTTTTTCACTTTCCCTGGTCTTCATTCTACCCTTCCATTATCCATCCAGCCAAGCACAACTATAACATAGTGGATCTCAGAGTGGTCCCCAAATGATAGCAGCCAGAGAAAAAAAGTAGGTAAGTGTAACACATGTTTCTTTAAAAATGTATAAGTATAGTCACATATTTGTTTACATCACACCTCATTTCCAGAAAGGATTCTTGTTAGCTTACAAAAATGCAGAATTAAACAAAAGTTGAGAAAACTGTTGATGAGGGAAACTGAGGATTGGAAGAATTAGATGATACTGGGGACAAGGTCAGTGCCTTAGAATGGGGAGATATTTTCATCACTAATGAAACTTTCTAAAACTTTAATATCAAAGTCAGTAATTGCTGCTTTAACCACCTCCCCAGTGGACTCTCCATTATAGCCGGAAACTACAAAGGAAGAGATGAATTCAAAGATCTATTGTTTTACACGAAGCAAAGGGAAAGGGGGACCTTTTCATATTTTTATTAGTTGGCTCTGAATGTAAACAGGAAAGATGAAACAATATCCACAGTCTAAGCAACATAGCTGCTTCCAGGGCACAGATGATCCACAGACAAATTAAAGAGAAAACATGATCTGCTCAGAGACAGATTGGAAAGCACCCCTCCTCCACACCAGCTCAGGGGCTGTGGGTGATTTTACCATGTCAGTCACGCTGCCATAGGTTGGGCCTCTTCTGTGTTTATAAATGATGCCCAGAATACAAAATATGTCAAAATTAGCTGCTGGGAAATAATCACTTATTCCACATGTTGACAACACAGGAGCCCGGAAATGCATTTTTTTCCCAATGTTTTTTTTTTTTTTTTTTGTTGTTGTTGTTGTTGTGCTTTAAGTGAAAGTTTACAATTCAAGTTAGTCTCTCATACAAAAATTGATACATACATTGTTATGTGACCCCAATCACTCCCCCTACACTGTGACAGCACACTCCTCCTTTCCACCGGGATTTCCTGTTTCCATTCCACCAGCTCCTGACCCTCTCTGCCTTCTCATCTCACCTCCAGACAGGAGCTGCCCATTTAGTCTCTTGTATCTACTTGAGCTAAGAAGCACACTCTTCACGAGTATCATTTTATGTCCCATAGTCTAGTCTAATCTTTGTCTGAAGACTTGGCCTCCAGAATGGTTTTAGTTTTGGGCTAACAGGGAGTCCAGGGGCTATGTCTTCCAGGGTCCATCCAGTCTCAGTCAAACCATTAAGTCTGGTCTTTTTACTAGAATTTGAGTTCTGCACCCCACTTTTCTCCTGCTCTATCAGGGACTCTCTGTTGTGTTCCCTGTCAGAGCAGTCGTTGGTGGTAGCTGGGCACCATCTAGTTCTTCTGGTCTCAGGGTGATGGAGTCTCTGGTTTATGTGGCCATTTCTGTCTCTTGGGCTAATACCTGCCTGTGTCCTTGGTGTTCTTCATTCTCCTTTGCTCCAGGTGGTTGGGACCAACTGATGCATCTTAAATGGCCGTTTGCTAACTTTTAAGACCCCAGATACAACACACCAAAGTGGGATGCAGAACATTTTCTTAATAAACTTTGTTATGCCAATTGACCTAGATGTCCCCAGAAAGCATGGTCTCCAGACGCGCACCCCTGCTACTCTATCCCTTGAAGGGTTTGGTTGTATTCAGGAAACTTCTTAGCTCTGGTTTAATCCAGTTGTGCTGACTTCCCCTGTAGTGTGTGCTGTCCTTCCCTTCACCTAACATAATTCTTGCCTACTATCTAGTTAGTGAATACCCCTCTCCCTTCTTCCCCACCCTCGTAACCATCAAAGAACGTTTTTCTCTGTGCTTAAACCTTCTCGAGTTCTTATAATAGTGGTCTCATACAATATTTGTCCTTTTGCGACTCACTAAATTCATGCAGCATAACGCCTTCCAGATTCCTCCATGTTATGTTTCATGGATTCATCGCTCTTCTTCATCGTTGCATAGTATTCCATTGCATGAATATACCATAATTTGTTTATCCATTCGTCCACTGATGGGCACCTAGGTTGTTTCCATCTTTTTACTATCATGAACAGTGCTGCAATGAACATGGGCATGCATATATCTATTCGTGTAATGGCTCTTATTCCTCTAGGATATATTCCAAGGCGTGGGATTGCTATTCATATGGTACTACTATTTCTAGCTTTTTAAGGAAGTACCAAATCAATTTCCAAAGTGTTCCAGTCTCTCCACAACCTCTCCAACATTTATTATTTGGTGTTTTTTGGATTAATGCTTAGCCTTGTTGGGATGACATGGCATCTCATTGTAGTTTTGATTTGCATTTTTCTAATGGCTAATGATCCTGAGCATTTCCTCATGTGTCTGGTAGCCACCTGAATGTCTTCTTTGGCGAAGTGCCTGTCCATATCCTTTGCCCATTTTTTAATTGGGTTATTTGTATTTTTGTTGTTGAGGTGTTGCAGTATCTTGTAGATTTTAGAGATTAGATGCTGATCGGATTTGTTGTAGCCAAAAATTTCTTCCCAGTCTGTAGGTTGTCTTTTTACTCTTTTGGTGAAGTCTTTTGATGAGCATAAGTGTTTGATTTTTAGGAGCGCCCAGTTATCTAGTTTCTCTTCTGGTGTTTGTGCATTGTTAATAATGTTTTACATTCTGTTTATGTCATGTATTAGGGCTCCTAGCATTGTCCCTATGTTTTCTTCCATGATCTTTATCGTTTTCAATTTTATATTTAGGTCTTTGATCCATTTTGAGTTAGTTCTTGTGCTTGGTGTGAGGTATGGGTCTTGTTTCAGTTTTTTGCAGATGGATATCCAGTTATGCCAACACCATTTGTTAAAGAGACTGTCTTTTCCCCAATTAATGGACTTTCGGCCTTTGTCAAATATCAGCTGCTCATAGGTGAATGAATTTACGTCTGGATTCTCAACTCTGTTCCACTGGTCTATGTATCTGTTGTTGTGCCAGCAGCAGGCTGTTCTGACTACCATGGCAGTATAATAGGTTCTAAAACCAGGTAGTGTGAGGCTTCCCACTTTGTTCTTCTTCTTCAGTAACATTTTACTTACCCAGGGCCTCTTGCTTAGGAAATGCCCATTTTAAAAATTCTCATTTTATTGCTCATTCACATATGACCAGCATCCTAGAAACCACCGAAGTACTAAAAGCTTTACTTGCCAGCAGTGGGAGATTTAGAGTAACAGAAAACAAAGTGGGATCATTAACTGCCGTCTCTTGTCTCCTACTGTTGTCTGAGGAATCTCACATGGTTGTTGTGTGCCATCGAGTCAGTTCAGACTCACAGTGATCTTATAAGACAGAGTAGAATTGCCCCATAGGGCTTCCTAGGCTGGAATCTTTATGGGGCAGGAGAAAGATGTGGCAGTCTGCTTCCTCAAATATTTACATCCTTGGAAACCTTATGGGGCAGTTCTAGTCTGTCCTATAGGGTCGCTAATAGTCGGAATCGACTCGATGGCAATGGGTGGGGTTAAAATCTTTATGCGAGCAGATCGTTAGGTCTTTTCTTCCGTGGAGCATCCTTTGGTCAGCAGCCAAGTGCTTTAACCATTGTGCCACCAAGGATCCTCAATCTCACATCCCAAAAACCAAACCTGTTACTGCCAAGTTGATTCCACCTCGAAGTGACCCTACAGGACAGAGTAGAACTGCCCCTTAGGTTTCCAAGGCTGTAATCTTTATGGAAGCAGACTGCCACATCTCTCTCCCATGGAGCGGCTGGTGGGGTCAAACTGCCCACCTATGGGTTAGCAGCAGAGCTCTCAACCACTGAACCACCAGGATTCCTTCAACCTCACATACAAAAAAACCCATTGCCATCTAGTTGATTCTTACTCATAACCCCCCCATAGGACAGAGCAGAACTGCCTCACAGGGTTTCCAAGGAGCGTCTGTGGATTTAAACTGCCGACCTTTTGATCAGCAGCCATAGCTCTTAACTACTGCACCTCCAGAGCTCCAACCTCACATAGAACACCTTAATTTAGTTTAATAAACATTAAGACTTGGGTGTTTTGTTTGTTTGTTTGTTTTTCATTATAAAAAATAGAGTGGAAAAGAAAAAGTATGTGAAGATCATGAAAGCCTCAGATCTTACAAAAATTCAAGAATTTAAGAAGTCATTAAAGAAGGCATGCATGGTCTGGTTGGTGAGAATGTGAACCAAAGGAATTCTTCGGGCTCTTTCCAGCCTGTAGCCACTTCCGGGCAATTACAGCTTTTGCCTAATTAGACTATGGCCCAACCTTATAGCTTAGCACATCTGATCTCTTCATTTGAAATTACATTTGTAAAAGTTTAATTTCCATTACCTTGGTTGTTAAAATTTGGTGTTCTGTAGACAGTTCCAGCTTCAAAACATACTAATGATGTGATCTTGGGCAAGTTACTTAAATTGTCTTAGCCTCAATCTCCTTGCATGTAACAGAATCACAATAATATTACTCTCTTCACAGGGTTGTTGTGAGGATTAAACAATGTAAAGTGAAGTCACTGTTAGCAGCAACATCATTATCTCCATTATCATGTGCACTACCACGATTACTAATGAATTATTGGGACAATATAGAAAGAAAAATCTTCACTTTCTTAGAAGCAAAATATCTCACCTCCAATTAAACAGACCAGGACCATTTGTACACACAGTTAGGACAGTAGTAAAGGCCAGTGTTTTGCTGAGGACCCAGGATCATGATGTACCCAAGGAGGACCCAAATAGCCATAGATACATCATGGAAGGGACCGTGTTGAAAAGGAACATAAAGCCACTGCATCAGCCTAGTCCAGGAATTTCCTGTAAATTGTAAAAGGCTCAGACAAAAGAAAGTGGCATGCCAGCAGAGCAGGCTCAGGGCTCTCTGAGGACAGCTGGCAGAACTTGGACAGTGTAACAGGAAGGATCTAAACCCAAACAGAATAAAGACCACTTTCCTGGCTCGTCTCAAAGCCATCACCTCCTCGCTAGAGAGAAGGGACTTCAAGTTTATATCAGAACTTACAACATAGCTTTTGTAGTGTGTTGTTACAGTGCTTTAAAACTTATATATAGTCAATGTAATATAGTTCTAATTTTAGTGTGTGGATTAGGTCATTTTCAGCTCATCTTTTTATTGTCATAAGAATATCGCAAGACAAAGAATCTCTCTGAGTATTGTTATATATACACAATTTGGACCTAAGGAATGAATGGTCTTTTATAGATCCAGCATAGGCAAAACCCGGTAAACTACCCATTGTTCATGCTTTCAGACAATACATTATAACATGAAATGCTTTATCCACCTCTGAAATAAGGTGAATCCTATTTGGGACAATTAAAGTCATTCCTATGACACATACTATATAAAGCAGCTTTATGCATCACTTCCTGGAAGCTCCCCAAATGTGTGGAAATCTTCTAGCAAGCAGAAGTCTTATCTATTTAAGCAGCAATGAGACATACCAACAAATTTTCCAAAAACAACAAAAAATAGAAACAACTTCTTCCTGGAGCTGTAGAGAATCCTCTTTACCATCTTCACTGAATAATCAACAGAAAGTGGGCTTCCTGGAGAAACACTGGGCCTAACCCACAGCTTATAGAAATCAACATCATGTGGAGTTATTGTGGCCCATGGAGCAGGCAGTCTCTACCCTGCAGAGATCAAGGGAAAGAAAACACTTTATTATAGGGGCCCGAGAACCCTGCACATTCCAAGACCTCTTATTCAAACTTCTCTTACAGCTCTGTTGCAGATGCTATCGTTTACACCAATCCCTCACTAATTAGCCCTCTTAACAGCAAAGAGTGAACGATGATGGTAACAACAATAATACTAGCTGCCACTCATAAATGCTTATTGTGTGCCAAGCACTATTATAAGTGCTTTATGCTACACTGAAACATTTAATTTTTCCATAACCCTGTGAAGGTATTGTTACTACATGCATCTTGCAGATGTGGTACCTGAGGCACTTTGTTGTTAGCTATATGGAAACGGGCCCCCACTTACAGCAACCCCACGCACAACAGAAAGAAATGCTGCCGTTCCTGTGCCCAACTGGTTTCAGATTGGACCACTGTGATCCACAGGGTTTTCACTGGCTGATTTTCAGAAGTAGGTCACCAGGCCTCTCTTCCTGGTCTGTGTTAGCCTGGAAGCTCCGCTGAAACCTGTTCAGCATCATAGCAAGATGCAAGCTCCACTGACAAACCGATGGTGGCTGCAGTTAAGGTGCATTGGCCAGGAATTAAACGTAGGTCTCCCACATGGGAGGTGAGAATTCTACCACTGAACCACCATTGCACCTACAGCTGAGGCAAAAAAAAAAAAAAAAAAAAAAAATCGCTGTCAAGTCAATTCCAACTCATAGTGACTCTATAGGACAGAGCAGAGCTGCCTCATAGGGTTTACAAGGAGCGGTTGGTGGATTCGAACTGCAGACCTTTTGGGTAGCAGCCAAACTCTTAACCACTGCAAGAGTTAGATAATACATCCAAGACCACTCAGCTAGTAAGGGACAAAACAAGGATTTAAAACCAAGCCGTTTGACTCTAGAGCCCACATTCTCAACCAACACTTTTTACTGCTTCTGGAAAAAGTGAGGTGTCCTGCTTGAAGTCCATTTTCCCCAGTGCTCACAGCCTTGTTTGGGTTCTAAGCGAGCTCAGCATGAAAAAGAGGGGACGGTAGGAAATGGGACCAAAAAAAAAAAGCTCTGAGGAGAGAAAAATAGAATTGATTTAACAGGCATTCCTTTAGTTTAGTTTCCATACTTTTTTCTAAGAGAACAGAAAAAAAATGTTAATGGAAAGGACAAGAGAGCAAGTAAATTGTTATCTGTAGATCATTGTACAATTGCTAAGTTATTCTTAGCGGTATTTGAAGCTATAAGACATTCAGTGAATGCAATTCTGTAAAGAGACTAACTCACTTGCCCAAGGTGTTAACCCTTTGCAGCTTCTTGCAGTCTTTTCCTGAAGTGAGAGCACTGAACCTTCATTTGCCCCTATTATTAAGGGTCTACGTGGGAAAAGAAGGGAAAAGGGATGGTCCAGAAGGCAGGTGGGGTGAGTGCACTCAGTCCTTACTTGTTCATTCAGCAAATATTTATGAAGCACTTCCTATATATACCAGGATCAAGGGCTGAGAATACAAGGAAAACTGAAATAGATTCCTCAAGCTTAGTCTATTGCAGTGATCAATCAACTTTTCCTGTAAAAGGATAGATAATCAATATTTTAGGCTATGTGGGCCATCCAGTCTCTGTCACAACTACTCAACTCTGCAATTTATAGTACAAAAGCAGCCATAGACAATATATAAACAAAAGGGCATAGCCATGTTCCAACAAAAGTTTATTTAAAAAAACAAACAGTGAGCAGTGACATTGATTGAACCTCGGTTTCTAGCCTATATAGTGCTTTCCTCCAGGAGTTCCCATGGAGAAGTAAATCTTTAGTGGGGGGCAGGGCCAAGATGGTGGAGTAGTCTGATGCTTCCTGTGGTCCCTCGTATAACAAAGACCCCCAAAAAACAAGTGAATCAATAATATATGACAATCTAGGAGCCCTGAACATCAAAGGCAAAGTTGAGGAATCGAACTGAGTGGCAGGAGGAGGGAGAGACGGTTGAGAAGTAGTGAGGAGTTGCCAGACCTGACCCGGTGGGAACCAGCACCCTGCAGGCTGGATCAGCTGGCATGCGCAGTGAGGCAAGCTGTGACACTTGGGACATGTTTTCCACATCAGAAGAGACCGAGCAGTAGACAGTCTACTCAAGTCTCCAGAACCAGTGAAAAGTGGCACTCAATTGGCAAAAGATAAGTACACACGTCTAACCTACCGCACAGATCAAAAAATACCCCCTTTGGGAAGAACCTCTCTCCCATTTACCTGCCCCCTCCCCGCTCTGCACCGGTCCCTGGCTGGCTTCCGCGCTACGTCTCCTGGGCTGAAAATAGGACCCATCGCATGCCCTGAGCCATTCTCTCGGCTGGCTTTCGAGAGGGAACAAATTAACAAACAGGAAAAAATAATCTGCCAGCTCCCCTAAGCCAGGAACTCAGGGCAGGCACAGCCCCTTTGCCTAGGCACAGGCATAAGGGGTCCATGGACTTTGAATGCCTTTCACTCCTCCATAGACCTGTGTGTAGGCCCTCATTAGCACAGTACAACAGGATACATATCTGAAGCCTGTTTTCAACCGTATGAGCTATAACATGGAGAGGAAGATTCGTGACATTTAACACCACTTGGCCAATTAAGCAAGGTCCTCACCTACCCACATCAGGGGACTGAGGACTGGTGGCTCCACCTATGCCACCTAGCCACCTGCAACAGGGGTCCAAGAATAAGTGGTGCCTTCCAATCCTTACAGCCAACTTCACTGGGTGCCCATAGTCCAGCTGCAACACACACCCACCTACACACTCCAGGGAACAGGGACACGCTTTCCTCCCAGACACTCAGGGGCAGCTGTCAGCTCCCTGCCTTGCTCATTGCATGACCCCCTACTGCAGCCAGATACCTGTGCCTACTCCAATCACCCCTGCCCATCTAAGACTGTAGGTGAGAGCCTGCACCACACACCTAGTGACTGACTCTCTGGACCCCTGAGCTGAATCCACACAAGAAAAGTAAACAGACTCCTGGGCTCACATACCTAGTAACAGCTCTAACCACCTGGTGACAGGATGTGAGAGCTTCAAAGGTGCCATTAATCAAAGTAGCTCACACGACCAGCCTATTTGGGCATATCAAAGCAAAATAAAGCAGGAAGCTAGGACACAGTAAGCAAACATAAAATATATAAATATAATAACTTTTTGATGTTTCACAGACAATAGTCAATATCAAATCACATAAAGAGGCAGATCATGATGGCTTCAGCAAGCACCCAAAACAAAGAATCAAGAAACCTTCCAAAGGAAGATAACTTCCTGGAATGACTGGAGGTAGAATTTAAAAGATTAATATACAGGGTTCTTCAAGAGATCAGGAAGTAGATCAGGCAAAAAACACAACAAGCCAAGGAACATACAGATAAAGCAATAGAGGAAATTAAGAAGGTTATACAAGAGCCTAATGACAAATTTAACAGGCTGCAAGAATCCATAAAGAGACAGCAAACAGAAATCCCAAAGATTAACAATAAAATTTCAGAATTAGGCAACCCAGTAGAAAATCACAGGAGCAGAATTGAGGCAATGGAAGTCAGAATTAGTGAGATTGAAGATAAAGCACTTGACACCAACTTATTTGAGGAAAAACCAGAAAACAGAATTAAAAAAAGTGGGGAAAACCTAAGAATTATGTGGAACTCTATTAAGAGGAATAACCTACAAGTGATTGAAGTACCAGAACAGGGAGGGTAACAGAAAATACACAGAGAATTGTTGAAGATTTGTTGGCAGAAGACTTCCCTGATATTGTCAAAAATGAGAAGATATCTATCCAAGAAGCTCATAGAACCCCACACAAGGTAGATTCCAAAAGAAAGTCACTGAGACATATTATAAACATATTTGCCAAAACCAAAGGTAGAAAATTTTAAGAGCAGCTAGGGATAAACAAAAAGTCATCTACAAAGGAGAGTCAATAAGACTAAGCTCGGACTACTGAACAAAAACCATGCAGGCAAGAAGGCAATGGGATGATATATATAAAGCCTTAAAGGAAAAAAAGTTGCCAGCCAAGAATTATATTTCCAGCAAAACTGTTTCTCAAATATGATGACAAAATTAGGGCATCTCTAGAAAAACAGAAGTTTAGGGAAATTCGTAAAACCAAACTAAAATTACAAGACATATTAAAGGGAGTCCTCCGGTTAGAAAATCAATAACATCAGATAACAACCCAAGACTAGAACACAGGACGAAACAACCTGGTATCAACCCAGATAGGGAAGTCACAAATAAATCAAAGCTAAAACACTGAAAATAGGGAAACAGACGTCAATATGTAAAAGATGACAACATTAAAACAAAAAGGAGGGACTAAATAATGTAGTCATAGATCTTTCATATGGCCAGGGAGTCAAGGCAATATAAAGAAATAAAAGATTGGTTTAAACTTAGAAAAACAGAGGTAAATATTAAGGTAACCACAAAGGAAACTAACAATCCTACACATCAAAACAAAAAAAAAAAAAACAAGAAAAACAAGAAAAACATAAAGACTCAGCAAAAATAAAATCAACCACAATGAAAAAGATGAGATGAAAATACATAAAGAAAAACAACTCAGCACAGAAAATTAAGTGGAACAAAGAAACTGTCAAAAACACACACACACAAAAAGACATCAAAATGACAGCACTAAACTCAGACCTATCAATAATTATGTTGAATGTAAATGGACTAAATGCACCAATAAAGAGACAGAGAGTGGCAGAATGGATTAAAAAAACACAATCCGTTTATACGCTGCCTACAAGAGACACACCTTAGACTTCAAGACACAAACAAACTAAAACTCAAAGGATGGAAAAAAACATATCAAGCAAACAGCACTGAAAAAAGAGCAGGAGTGGCAATGTTAATCTCTGACAAAATAGACTTTAAAGTAAAATCCACCACAAAGTAAAAGGAAGGACACTATATAATGATTAAAGGGTCAGTCCACCAGGAGGACATAATGATAATAAATATTTACACATCCAATGACAGGGCTCCAAAATACATAAAACAAACTCTAACAGCACTGAAAAGACAGATAGACAGCTATACAATAATAGCAGGAGACTTCAACACACCACTTTCAGTGAAGGACAGAACATCTAGAAAGAAGCTCAATAAAGACATGGAAGATCTAAATACCACAATCAACCAGCTTGATTTCCTAGGTATATACCAAACACTCTACCCAACAGCAGCCAAGTAAACATTCTTTTCCAACGCACATGGAACATTCTCCAGAATAAACCACATATTTGGTCACAAAGCAGGCCTTAACAGAATCCAAAATACTGAAACATTACAAAGTATCTTTTCTGACCATAATGCCATAGAAGTAGAACTCAATCACAGAAAACTCAAGGAAAAAAAAAAAACATCATATACATGGAAACTGAACAACACCTTGATCAAAAACTACTGGGTTATAGTAGAAATTAAGGACAGAATAAAGAAATTCACAGAATCAAATAGAATGAAAACATATCCTACCAGAACCTTTGGGACACAGCAAAAGCAGTGCTCAGAGGTGAATTTATAGCAATAAATGCACACATCCAAAAAGAAGAAAGGGCCAAAATCAAAACATTAACTCTACAACTCGAACAAATAGAAAGAGAACAGCAAAAGAAGCCCTTGGGCACCAGAAGAAAGCCAATAATAAAAATGAGAGCAGAATTAAATGAAATAGAGAAGAGAAAAACAATTGAAAAAGTTAACAAGACCAAAACCTGGTTCTTTGAAAAGATCAACAAAATAAAAAAACTACTGGCCAAACTGACAAAAGGAAAACAGGAGAGGAAGCAAATAACCAGATTAAGAAATGAGATGGGCGATATCAAAACAGACCCAACTGAAATTAAAAGAATCATAACACAATACTATGAAAAACTGTACTCTAAGAAATTTGAAAACCTACAGGAAATGGACAAATTTTTAGAAACTCACTACCTACCTAAACTCACACAAACAGAGGTAAAACAACTAAATAAACCTATAACAAAACAAGAGATTGAAAAGGTAATTAAAAAACTCCCAAAGGAAAAAGCCCTGGCCCTAGCAGTTTCACTGGAGAATTCTACCAAACTTTCAGAGAAGAGTTAACACCACTACTACTAAAGGTATTTCAGAGTATAGAAAAGGACAGAAATACTCCCAAACTCATTCTATGAAGCCAGCATAACCCTGATACCAAAACCAGGTAAAGACACCACAAAAAGAGAAAATTACAGACCAATATTCCTCATGAACATAGATGCAAAAATCCTCAACAAAATTCTAGCCAATAGAATTCAACAATGTATCAAAAAAATAACTCACCATGACCAAATGGGATTCATACCAGGTACGCAGGGATGGGTCAACACTAGAAAAACAATCAATGTAATCCATCAATTTAATAAAACAAAAGACAAGAATCACATGATCTTATCAATTGATGCAGAAAAGGCATTTGACAAAGTCCAATACCCATTCATGATAAAAGCTCTCAGCAAAATAGGAATAGAAGGGAAATTCCTCAGCATAATAAAGGGCATTTATACAAAACCAACAGCCAACTTCATCCTAAATGGGGAAAGTCTGAAAGCATTCCCCTGAGAATGGGAATCAAATAAGGATGCCCTTTATCACCACTCTTAGTGAATATTTTGCTGGAGGTCCTAGCCAGAGCAATTAGGCTAGAAAAAGAAATAAAGGGCATCCAAACTGGTAAGTGTCTTAGTCATCTAGTGCTGCTATAAGAGAAGAACCACAAGGGGATGGCTTTAACAAAGAGAAGTTTATTCTCTCACAGTCTAGTAGGCTACAAGTCCAAATTTAGTGTGCCGGCTCCAGGCAAAGTCTTTCTCTCTCTGTTGGCTCTGGAGGAAGGTCCATGTCATCAGTCTTCCCTTGGTCTGGGAGTGTCTCAGCTCAGGAACCTCAGGTCCAAAGGACACACTCTGCTCCTGGCTCCTGGCACTGCTTTCTTGGTGGTATGAGGTTCCCATGTATCTCTGCTTGCTTCTCTCTTTTATATTTCAAAAGAGATTGGCTTAAGACACTATCCAATCTTGTACACCTCATCAGCATAACTACCACTAATCCATCTTATTAGATCATAGTGACTGAATTTACAACACATAAGGAAATCACATCAGATTACAAAATGGTATACAATTATACAATACTGGGGATCATGATCCAGCCAAGTTGACAGATATTTTTGGGTGACATAATTCAACCCATGACAGTAAGGAAGAAGTAAAAGTATCTCTATTTGCAAATGATATGGTCTTATACGCAGAAAACCCCAAAGAATCCACAAGAAAACTACTGGAACTAATAGAAGATTTCAGCAAAGTATCAGGATACAAGATAAACATACAAAAATCAGTTGGATTCCTCTACACCTACAAAGAGAACTTCCAAAAGGAAATCACCAAATCAATACCATTTACAATAGCCCCCAAGAAGATAAAATAGTTAGGAATAAATCTAACTAGAGACGTAAAAGACCTATACAATGAAAAGTACAAGACGCTACTGCAAGAAACCAAAAGAGACCCACATAAGTGGAAAAACATACCTTGCTCATGGATAGGAAGACTAAACATTGTGAAAATGTCAATTCTATCCAAAGAGATCTACAGATGCAATGCAATCCTGATCCAAATTCCAATGGCATTTTTTAATGAGATGGAGAAACAAATCACCAACTTCATATGAAAAGGGAAGAGGCCCCAGAGAAGTAAAGCATTACTGAAGAAGAACAAAGTGGGAGGTCTCACACTACTTGATTTTAGAACCTATTATACTGCCATGGTAGTGAAAACAGTCTGGTACTGGTACAACAACAGATACATAGACCAAGGGAACAGAATTGAGAATCCAGACATAAATTCATCCAGCTATGAGCAGCTGATATTTGGCAAAGGCCCAAAGTCAGTTAATTAGGGAAAAGACAGTCTCTTTAACAAACGATGCTGGCATAACTGGATATCCATCTGAAAAAAATGAAACAAGACCCATCCCTCACACTATGCACAAAAACTAACTCAAAATGCTTCAAAGACCTAAATATAAAATCTAAAATGACAAAGATCGTGGAAGAAAAAATAGGGACAATGCTAGGAGCCCTAATACGTGGCATAAACACGATACAAACCATAAGTAACAATGCACAAACACCAGAAGAGAAACTAGATAACTGGGAGATCCTAAAAATCAAACACTTATGTTCATCAAAAGACTTCATCAAAAGAGTAAAAAGACCACCTACAGACCAGGAAATAATTTTTGGCTATGATATACCGATCAGGGTCAAATCTCTAAAATCTACAAGATACTGCAAAACCTCAACAACAAAAAGACAAATAACCCAATTAAAAAATGGGCAAAGTATATGAACAGGTACTTCACCAAAGAAGACATTCAGGTGGCTAACAGATAGATGAGGAAATGCTCATGATCATTAGCCATTAGAGAAATGCAAATCAAAATTACAATGAGATGCCATCTCACCCCAACAGGGCTAGCACTAATCAAAAAAACACCAAATAATAAATGCTGGAGAGGTTGTGGACAGACTGGAACACATACACTGCTGGTGGGAATGTAAAATGGTACAACCACCTTGGAAATCAATTTGGCTCTTTCTTAAAAAGCTAGAAATAGCAGTACCATACGATCCAGCAATTCCACTCCTTGGAATATATCCTAGAGAAATAAGAGCCAATACAAATAGATATATGTACAGCTATGTTCACTGCAGCACTGTTCACAATAGTAAAAAGATGGAAACAACCTAGGTGCCTTTCAACAGACAAATGGATAAACAAGTTTTGGTATATTCACACAATGGAATACTATGCAATGATAAAGAACAATGATGAATTCGAGAAACTTCTCATAACGTGGAAGAATCTGGAAGGCATTATGCTGAGTGAAATTAGTCAGTCGCAAAAGGACAAATATTGTATGAGACCACTATTAGAAGAACTCAAGAAAAGGTTTAAACACAGAAGAAAACATTCTTTGATGGTTACGAGGGTGGGGAGAGAGGGAGAGGGAAATTCACTAACTAGATAGTAGACAAGAATTATCTTAGGTGAAGGGAAGGACAACACATAATACAGGGGAAGTCAGCACAACTGGACTAAACCAAAAGCTAAGAAGCTTCCTCAGTACAACCAAACACTTTGAGAGATAGAGTAGCGGAGGGTGAGGGTGGTGTCTGGGGACCATGCTTTCAGGGGACATCTAGGTCAATTGGCATAACAAAGTTTTTTAAGAAAATATTCAGCATCCCACTTTGGTGAGTGGCATCTGGGGTCTTAAAAGCTAGCAAGCGGTCATCTAAGATGCATCAATCTGTTCCAACTCACCTGGAACAAAGGAGAATGAACACCAAAGACACAAGGAAAGTATTAGCCCAAGAGACAGAAATGGGCGCATAAACCAGAGACTCCATCAGCCTGAGACCAGAAGAACTAGATGGTGCCCAGCTACCACCAATGACTGCCCTGACAGGGAACACAACAGAGAGTCCCTGATGGAGCATGAGAAAAGTGGGGTACAGACCTCAAATTCTACTAACAAGACCAGACTTAATGGTCTGACTGAGACTGGAGGAACCCCAGAAGACACGGTCCTTGGAATGTTAACCCATAACTGAAATCATTCTCGGAACCAACTTTTCAGACAAAGATTAGACTGGACTATAATACATAAAATGATACTTGTGAAGAGTGTGCTTCTTAGTTCAAGCAGACACTTGTGATTAAATGGGCAGCTCCTGTCCAGAGGTGAGATGAGAAGGCAGAAAGGGACAGGAGCTGGTTGAATGGACATGGGAAATCCTGGGTGGAAAGGAAGAGTATGCTGTCACATTATAGAGAGAGCAACAAGGGTCACATAACAATGGGTATATAAATTTTTGTATGAGAAAATAACTTGAGCTGTAAACTTTCACTTAAAGCACAATAAAATAATAATAATAAAACAAAACACAAGCAGCTGGATTTGGCCCAAAGTCCATCATTTGTAACCCTGGTTCTAGTAGACACCTCAAGCAAGGCTTATAGGAAAAAAATTTGTGTTGTTTCACATTAAGATCTGTTTGTCATCTTTATCCGTGAACAACTTTTTTCAGGATATCAAATCTTGGGATCCCATTTAGCAACTCGAGGATTTTGTAGCTGTTGCTCTACTGTCTTTCAGCTGTCTTTGCTGAGGAAAAGTCTGTAGCCAGTTGATTTCTCCCCTAATGGGTGACTAGCCAGAGGATTCTTTATCTTTGAAGTTTAGAAAACTTATTTGGATATGTTTAAGTGATCCCAATACGAAAGGCTTTTTCTTTCAATAGAGATTTTAATTCATTTATAATCGTTGACATGTTTGTCATACTATTTTATATTATGCTTTTTTTCTAGTGTTAAAACTTTCTTCACCGTCTTACCTTTTTGCTTTATGTTTTGTTTTTCTTTTACTCTTTTTTATTTTTTTACATTTTATTATGGTAAAAAATACATACAACAAAAAATTTGCCATTTTATCCATTTTTAAGCGTACAATCCAGTGATGTTAATGACATCCAATATGTTGAGCCACCATCACCACTATCCATTTCCAAAAGTTTTACATCATTCCAAACAAAAATTCAGTACCTCTTCAACAATAACTCCCATTCCCTTCTCCCCCAGCCCCTGGTAATCACTAATATACTTCTGTCTCTATGTATTTGCCTATTCTAGACATTTTATATGAACTCAATCATGTAATATTTGTCATGTTTTGTGTCGGACTTATTTCTCTCAGGGTTATGTTTTCAAGGTTCATCAATGTCATAGCATATGTCAGAATTTCATTTCTCTTTATGGCTGAATAATAGTCCATTGTATGGATATACCACTACTTGTTTATCTATTCATCTGTTGATGGACACTTGCATTGTTCCTAACTTTCATCTGCTGGAGCCCTGGTGGCGCAGTGATTAAGAGCTCGGATACTAATCAAAAGGTTGGCAGTTAGAATCCACCAGCCCAAGGAGCGGCTGGTAGACTCGAAATGCCCACATTTTGGTTAGCAGCCTAGCTCTTAACCACTGCTCCACAAAATATCTGTTTAGTATATTTAAGATTATTTAATTTATGGTGAAAGAAATTGGTTGTGACTTTTATCTGTTTGATGGTAACATTTTTTCCTGATCGTTTGTGTTTCTCTGCCATTGTTTTCTGTTGTTTTCCAGCATTCTTTTTTTTCTGGAATAGTTATACATGTTTTACTACTTACCATTGAAGGAGTTGAGGGTTTTCTGTAACAAGTATTTACAGGAAGTTGGTGCTTTGTAGATTTCCTATTATAGGTGTACTTGAATATTGTTTGCTCGTTTTTTGTATGTTTGTCTAGCCTTTCCACCTTCTCACCTAATGAAGATAGACAACTGTAGGATTTTTTGCAATATAAAGACTTTTTCCTCCTCCACTCCACAGAAACAGGCTGCTTGTTGCAAATATGGCTTATCTGTGTGATTCTTCAATTATCCCCATCCCTTTATTTCTTGAAATGAATCCAGGTTCAGGGGGCTTCCTGCAACCACTGAGGTTTAGACTTTTCACCTCAGGATATGCTCTTGCCTTCCAGAGGTGGCTTGTTTCTGGAAGTTTCTGAGATCTTTAGTTGAGGTGTTTCTCTCTGCTTCACGTGTCCTACTTTGTTTGGACTTCACTTACTGAATGGAGTTTTCACACTCCATTTTGCTTTTGGAGAGTTACTAGGAAGCAGAGGTGGGAACGTTGGCTTTACAATGTCCAAAGCAGACACCTTCTTGTGAGTGTCAATTACTCAGAAATACGAACATGTGTGAAATTGTAAAGGGGCTGAAAGTGACCTAGGATGACCTGGGCAGGGACAT
This sequence comes from Dugong dugon, assembly GCA_030035585.1. Taxonomy (NCBI): domain Eukaryota; kingdom Metazoa; phylum Chordata; class Mammalia; order Sirenia; family Dugongidae; genus Dugong; species Dugong dugon. The sequence goes on along the minus strand of CM057480.1, from coordinate 8,346,226 downwards.
GAAAACAAGAAAAATAATACCACGTCTTCAGGTTAATAGTTACCAAATGACTGATTGTCGAAGGGTTAGCTACGACCCACTGTAAGAAGAGTAAAAATACAGCAGGTCAGCCAGCCTACTGACAGAGAAGTGATACTTACCAAGCTCACAGCTCTTCTGTGAAGACCAAGAGGAAGAATGGTGTTATCACAAGACCAGATGCTATGAAAGAGTGATCAAAACAGGAATTTTCTGTGGAAAAAGATACCCCCCCTCCACCAGCTTCAGGTCTAGGTTCTGATCTCTCTTGTTCATAGGTACAATGTCAGGATGAGTTTGCAGAATATGCTGGAATTAAAATGTGTTTTTTGTCACTATTTTATTACTTGATTTTATTATTTCTAATTTCATTTACTTATACAAATACTCATTGCTGTTGAGTTGATTCTGACTCATAGCGACGTTATAGGACAGAGTACAACTGCCCAGTAGGGTTTCCAAGGCTGTAATTTTTATGGAAGCAGACTGCCACATCTTTCTCTCACTGAGCGGCTGGTAGGTTCGAATCACCAACTGTTCGGTTCGCAGATGAGCACTTAACTACTGCGCCACTAGGGCTCCATATACATATCCACACATATACCTAATTTTGCCTAGATGCATAAATATGATCATTTCCTTTACTGCAATGCCCATTTTCCCTTTTTCTCAATAGCTTGGGTCCCTCTCTCTCCAAAGTGGCACTTCATCCCAGCCCTGCCCCCTCCCACAGATAACCCATGCTAACATTTTTTAACTTTCATATTTTTCTCCTTACATGTATAATTCTTTATACACACACACACACTACTTCTTTTTCATTATTGATTTTATAAAAATAAGAATACATTAAACATACTTTTCTGCATCTAGCTTTTCTCACTCAACATTACCTTGCACTAATTCCTCAAAGTCATCTTGAATAGCTCTAATTTGTCTTTTTTATTATCTGCATAAGATTTCACAGTGTAATTATATGCCATAATTTATACAGCCATCCTTCTATTGATGGACATTCATGTGTTTTCCAGTTTTTTGCTGCCACAAGCAATGTTGCACTAAACATTTGTACATACGTTTTATGTACTGGTGCTTTTGTTTCTATAGAATGGATTCTGACAACTTGTTATTGCTAGGTTCCAGGAAATATATATTTTTTCATTTTAATAGAAACTGCCAAATTGCTTTCTGAAAAGGCAGAAACCCCTCATATTTCCACCAGCAATGAATGGAAATCCCTTTTCCTCTACATGCCCTCAATAAATATTTAAATCAGTTGGTTCTGATTTATATTACTTTCCTTATCAGAGAGGATAATTTCCTTCTTTTTAGTAAACGGTGTAATGGAAGATATGGGTGGAGAGAGATTCCAAAGAAAAGTCATGTGCCAGACGGTCTCCCATGAGGAGCTTTGGGAACATTTATTCAGCAAATACATTCAGGCACTTAATATATGTGCAAAACTGTACAGGCACTGATCAAATTTAAAAATATGTAAGTGTGTCTTTTAACAGCATAGAGCCCAGATAGGAATAAATGGCAGCACAGTTTCTCTATTCAGAAAGGCCTGGAATCTGCTTCCTTTTAATGTGTGCCTTCTTGGAACCCACTGCCTCACCTATAAAATGGTTTTGATGGTACTACCCACCCTTCAGAATTCTTCTGGAAATTATATGAGATGAGGCATGTAAAACACTTTGCACAGTGCTTGGCACATAGCAAGTACTCAGTAAATGGTAGGTGGTATTATTTTTATTATTATTAAATGTTTATATGCATGAGAGTTGTGGATAATAAGATTAGACAGATAGGCTGGGGTCAGAATGGGGAGGACTTTGAATACCAGGTTAAGAAATTTCATAAAGATGAACCGATTAAAGATGAAGACTGATTAAAGATGAAGAAAGAGAGAAAGAAAGAAATGTGATTAAAATCGTGTTCTAGGGAGATTTCCCCATCGGTCATTAATCTTTGCATGAATTAAGGAAGGGAGAGGCTAGCAACAAAGAGAGTGGGTGGGAGATCTATCAGTGAGATGCTTCATCTATAAACAGGGATGGATGATATTTGCAATATTTTTTCCTTGACATGGCAAGGGCACCGACAAATAAAAACATAATGGCTGTTGACTGTAAAGACCCATACTGCTATGCTGGTGCATGGAAGTCGAATAGCAGCACTGTTCCTAAGTGAAGGAGGCCCTGGGTGGTACAAAGAGTTAACATACTCGTCTGCAAACTGAAAGGTTGGAGGTTTGAGTCCACTCACATGTGCCTCAGAAGAAAGGCCTGGTGATCTGCTTCTGAAAAAATCAGCCACTGAAAACCCTATGGAGCACAATTCTACTCTGACACACATTGGGTCACCATGAGTCAGAGTCACCTCGACAGCAACTGGTACTGGTCTAAGTGAGAGATGCCTTCCTGAAAATGGCTTAAATCATAGGGGTTTACTTACTCACATAACAAAAAATCTGAAGGAAGATGGTCCCAGAGTTGGTTAATTGTGCAACTGAGTAGATGCTACCAGGGCCCACCTATACCCCTCAGAGCTCCCCCTTCCCATGCACACTGATCCAAGGCTTCCTATAGCCAGCCCCTGCAGCTCTAGGCCTTTGGGCTCTCTCTGGCTGCAGAAGTGTTCTTAGACTACTTGTAGGGCAGGCTGGAAATAATGGGGAAGTAACACCCTGGGAGCAGTGCTCAGACAATGCTGATGGGAACTGGCGGATCAAAACTCTATTTCCTCACCCCTTCAGTAGGACAACTCTGAAGTGTGTGCTGCAAATTCTCCCAGAAGTCTCCAGTTGCTCACAGCAATCACCTGCTCATTAATACACACACTGCTGGCTTTCTTCCTTTTCCTATCATTTTCCCCACTTCCCTATTAGTGCTTCCTGAGATCGCTCCTTAAAGAAACTGCTTGCGCTTAAAAATTTTTCTCAGGATTGGCTTCCTTGAGAGCCCAACCTAAGACAAGGCATGCATGTTTTCAGCTTGGGGTTTGTCTCAAAAGATGGAGGCTCCAGACATTCTTCTCATTTTATCAGGCGGACAATATTCTCAGAAGGCCCACAGTCATCTTTTCCTTACATTTCATTGGCTATACTGGGTCACATGTCCATGCTTAGACAGACCAATCACAAGAGCAATGAGATGACCATGACGCCCTTGGATCCACCATGACTCATACCCTGGGGCACATTAACAGCAGATACCTGAACAAAACTGGAATTATGTTAGCAAGAATGAAAGAAGACTGGCTGCTGGGCAGGATCCGACGGTCTTTTCCAGAAAAGGCTTCTGTAATAATTTGGGCATGAGGCAATGAGAACATATACCATATTGTTGGTAGTGAAAGTATTCATCTAAACCCTGGACAAGATTCATTATCCAATGAAAATGAGAAGTTTTAGCGTTCAATTCTGTGATTAACCTACCATGAATCTGATCTGCATATTTCTTACATGAGATGGGCTTAAAACATCTTAATTGCCCACAATAGGAATAACATTTTTCATAAGGATTGGGTATTCACATTGCCCTTTCCCTTCATTTATCTGAGCTCCCAGACATACATTAGAATAAGTTAGAAGTAGATGTGCTGCACTGCAGCCCTTGGTTACATGGCTGAACCATCCCTCTGTACATCCACGTTAAGACACCCAACGTAGGCAACATAGGCTGCCTAACAAATATTAGTATCCAGACAGTCTGCTTGGCCAAGACAGGTAATGACTGATAACTCAGGCCACCAAGGGTCTTTGGAGAGAGAATCTAGAGGATATCCTTATTTTGTATGAATGTCTAATGAAAAAACCAAAGTTTCCTTGTCAACCCTTTCTTGACAGCCAGCAACCAACTCCAGGCAGGCCTCTGACTCAGCGTGGGACCTGAGCTACCATTTTGCTTACTTAACTTTGCCCAAGTTCACTGGCATTATCTCCCAGAGGCAGGACCCCTCTGAGGAGGTCACAAAGAGAGAATTCTCCCTGGGCTGAATCTGTCAAACATGTCACTGCTGATTGGAGAGGGGAGAAGAGAGAGTGTTTGGATATAGGCTATCAGCGCAGGAAACCATGTCACAAAACACATACATGGGCCCAGCTGCTTATGCTGCCAGTGGCCTGTGCCAGGCATGGGGTGATGGAGTTTGCCTTCAGCCGGTGCTCTCTTATCTTTGCTGGCATGGAAATAAATTGGTTTCACTTTTTATTTCCTTCTTTATACGTCCTCTGAATTCTACCGACCTAATGGAGTTGACTCCCTTCCCCACCACAATCCAAGCCCATTAACGCCCACCCTGCATTTGATTGTAATCCCATGCCCCTTTTTAAGCCATGTAATCACTCATGTTTAGCTTGTCCTGTAGGAGGAAAAGCCCAAAGCTGTCCGATAATTTCTGGCTACGGCAGAGATTGACCGAGAGGATGTCAGCCAATCCAGAGCCCTTTGGAGATAGAGTCTCAGCTTGTCAATCTCAGCCCTTCATGCTGCACCTTTGGGCTGACAGCCAGAAGACAGACCATTAGTAGGAAGACACCTTTTGGCCTTCACTAATGGTTGGAACTGTTGGATTTGTGGGAGGGCCTTGGCGAACCCCAACGTTCAGAAAAACAAAAAGCAGCTGAAGCTTCCAGCTTCCAGCTTCCATCTCACAGAGTCAGGCATAGCATAGCTAGACTAGAGGAAGACTTGAAGGATTTAGAGGCTTTCTCTCAATGTTGTATTTTTCCTGCATTTGCTTCTTTATCTTTCGGTTTTCACATGCCATTAACAGAAAAGCCTGTTATGGAGGAAGACTACGGCCCCAAACTAGGGAAAGGGAGGAGGCAGAGCAGTAGGGCTAGGTTCCGCTCACAGCTGATTTCAGAGGGGATGGAAACCAAGGAATAGAGTGGTGGTGGCAGCTACAAGGAGAAAGAAAGACCCCCCTGAGGCTCTGAGGTTTGCCAGGAAGAAAGGACAAGTGGAAGGAGATGTTCTTGGCCTCAGAAAGCTCTATGGAAGTCAGATCAAAGCCAGGACTCTGGGAAGCACCACATCAAAAAGAGCTGCGTCTGATTTTTGGTCAAGACCTACACTGTCCAATATGGTACCCATTAGCCACAGGTGGCCACCAAGCACTAGAAATGTGGCTAGTTGGAATTGAGATGCATACCAGATTTTGAAGACTTCACAGAAAAAAAAAGATATAAAATGCTCATTTTTTTAATACTACGTATTGAAATGATAATATTTTCAGTATTTTGGGCTTAATAAAATACATTATTAAAATTAATTTTACCTGTTTCTTTTTACAAATTTTACTATGTTTTTGTTGTTAGGTGCTGTCGAGTCGGTTCCAACTCATAGCTACCCCGTGTACAGCAGAACGAAACACTGCCCAGTCCTGTGCCATCCTCACAATTTTACTGTGGCTACCTAAAATTTTAAATTACATATGTGGCATACATGATCTATCTATTGAAAGCTACTGGTCCAGACAAGAAGATATAGAATCTTTAAACTCTAGGTAGGTATGTTTGCCATATGGAAACTTTGCCCTTCTCTTCTGAACCCCTGAGCTCCATGCCTCCCTGAGAGGCACTGCAATCAGCCTCAGCAGAGTAGTGACGGAGGAGAATTTGACCCTGAGACTGGAGCCCTGGTGGCACAACACCTTAACAGAAAGGTTGGTGCCTCAGACCCATGCAGCAGCTCTGCAGGAGACAGAACTGGCAATCTGCTCCCATAAAGATTACAGCCAAGAGAACCCTATGGGACAGTTCTACTGTGTCACATGGGGTCGCCATGAGTCGGAATTGACTCAACAGCACCTAACAACAACAACTGGCCATCAGTCTAGAGAACACGCCTGGCCTCCATTTAACATTAACTCTTTCTCTTGCCTCCAGAAGGAGCCAACTTTGGGGAACGCTAAAGACACAAGAAGTAGGCAGCTGGAAAGAGGTGTTAATTCCCTTTGCTGGCCCAGTTATCCTTTTGCTTTCATTTTAGCTCTGCTTTGTCATGAGAATTTGCATCTTCTTCTCCCAACCCTGACCCAGACCAGGCAGTTAATTTAAATAAGCATCCATCTGATGGCGCCCAGTGGCCTTCCTTTTTGTGTCTGAGGCACTAAGCTCAGAATCATTTTATTGCTCATTGCCAGGAGGCAATTTGAATGTCCTGGAAACCAACTATGTTCTACTTGCTCAAGTACTGAGGATCTTCTTTATCCTGTTGACTTATGACTGGAATTTGCAGTACATTTTGTGAATTCTGGTTGATTGGTAGGTTTCTTTTTCAAAAAGCCTTTTTCTCTTCTGTTTTGAGTTTTTCTTTTTTAAGGAAATCCAATTATCTGGTTAAGAAAGATGAATGAATCATACAATGGACAGGCACTTTATCAGCTACTCTGACCTCCATGAACTCCCAGACTAGTTGAGGGAAATGAACTCGTAAACAAGAACATCAAAGATATACCGATGCATGACAGAAATGTGTATAGAACACAGAGGCATGTGAAGGTAGACCTCATCAATTTTCCCTTTGGAGAGATCAGGAAAGGCTCTAAGTGGTCACCGCATTCAGACCACCTCCCCCACTGCCACACTGACTTGGAGCTCTGAACTAGCAAGTTCAGACGTCTCTTGGACATCCCCACTTACGTGTCTCAGAGCTATCTCAACCCTGCTGTTTTTAGTTGCCTGTTGAAACTGAGATACAGACCAGATTTTGAAGCCTTCATAAAATACATGTACTTCTCAAATACATGTGCTCTGACTCATGGCAACCCCAGTACAACAGAACAAAATGTTGCCCAGCCCCGCACCATCTTCACCATCATTGGTATGCTCTAGTCTGTTTTTGTAGCCACTATGTATTTTGAGTGTCTTCCAGCCTCAGGAGTTCATCTTCCAGCACTATGTCACACAATATTCTGTTGTGATCCATGAGGTTTTCATTGGTTAATTTTCAGAAATAGACAGCAGGACTTTCTTCCTAGTGTCTTAGTCTGAAAGCTGTGCTGAAACCTGTCCACTATGGGTGATCCTGCTGGTATTTGAAATACTGGTGGCATAGCTTCCAGCATCACAGAAACATGCAAGCCACTATAGTATGACAAATAGAGAGAGGGGTGGTGAATCTCAAACCTGACACATATAAAATGTACCTATTGCTTTAAAAACAACAACAACAAAAAAAAAAAAAAAACCATACTCTTTCCCTATCACCCCAATTTGCCCTCAGTTCCTACATCTCAGTAAATGGCTCGGCCACCCGCTCAGTTCTCAGCTAAAGCCTGAGGGTCACCCTTGGTTCTTCCCTTTTCCTCCACATCACCCTTTAATCCATCTGTGAATCTTTTCAATTCTGTGCCCCATCACTTCTTACCTGGACCAACACAGCTGACCCCTTACATGGACTCACTTCCTCCTCCACTCCCTCCTCCATTTTCAGATAGGTGAAAATATGAACATTTAGAAATTTAAGCCAGATCATGTCCCCTTCCTGCTCATCCCTTTCCATGGATCTTCACCACACATAAATTCAAAAAAGAATAGTGTTAGAAGTAAGCTTAGGGTTTACTCTTGGCAGGGTGGGGCCATAGCGACTAGAAGGGGAACAAAGGGAGCTTCTGAGACACTGGCTGTGCTGTTTCCTGATTTTCGTGTTAGCTACACAGGTATGTTCAGTGTGAGAAGATTTATTCAGAGTATACATATGATTGAGGAGCCCTGATGGTGCAACAGTTAAGTGCTCAGATGCTAACCAAAAGGTCAATAGTTTGAACCCATCCAGTGACTTCATGGGAGAAAGACATGGCGATCTGCTCCAGTAAAGAGTTGTTGTTAGGTGCCGTTGAGTTGGTTCAGACTCGTAGCGAACCTATGTATAATCGGATGAAACACTGCCCGGTCCTGTGCCATCCTCATCATCGTTGTTATGCTTGAGCTCATCGTCATAGCCACTGTGTCAATCCATCTCGTTGACAGTCTTCCTCTTTTTTGCTTAAACCTCTACTTTATCAAGCATGATGTCCTTCTCCAGGGACTGATCCCTCCTGATAAGATGTCCAAAGTATGTGAGACGTAGTCTCGCCATCTTTGCTTCTAAGGAGCGTTCTGGTTGTACTCCTTCCAAGACAGATTTGTTTGTTCTTTTGGCAGTCCACAGTATATTCAATATTCTTCGCCAACACCATAATTTAAAGGCATCAATTCTTCTTCAGTCTTCCTTATTCATTGTCCAGCTTTCACACGCATATGAGGTGACTGAAAACACCATGGCTTGGGTCAGGCGCACCTTAGTCTTCAATTTGACATGTTTGCTTTTCAACACTTTAAAGAGGTCTTTTGCAGCAGATTTGTCCAATGCAATGAGTCATTGGATTTCTTGACTGCTGCTTCCATGGGTAAAGAGTACAGCCTAGCAAACCCTATGGGGCATTTCTATTCTGTCCTATAGGGTCACTGTGAGTTGAAAATTAATTCAATGGTATCTAACAACAACAACAACATACATATGGTTCGTGTACTTTTTTGTATATATCTTAAACTTCAATAAAAATTTAAAGAAACAAAAAACTTTTGACCAAGGCCTCTAGGTCCCTGCCTTCTCTCCAACTTCATGGTGAACTACTTCTCTCCTGGCTTTCCCTGCTCCAGCCCAGTGCCTTCTAAGCTTCTCAGGTATACTCAGCTCATTGCCACCTCAACACCCTTGCTTATTTTGCATGGTTTTGAACCAGTTCATTCCGGTTGGGACCTCTGCTGATAATTTGCATTTCTAACATGTTCCCAGGAAGATATACATAAGAATCACCTGATGATATTGTTTAACTGCAGATTCAGATTCAGTATATCTGGGGTGGAATGAACCAGTTCAAAGCCCTGTTATTTCATTCCCTCATCCTGAATAGTCTCTCCTCCACTCTTCACTTGGCAGTTTCAATTTTCCTTTAGGCCTAAGCTTAGACGTCTCCCTCCTTGGCTAAGACACACAAATTATGTCCCATGGAGGCTCTTGTTTGCTTCCTTCATAGCACTTATCCTGGCTTGAATTATTTTATTTGTCTGTGTAATTTTGGGAGGTGGTCTTTCTGGTTAGAATGTGGTTTCATGAGGGTGCAGACTGTACCTGCTTTGTTGACCATAGTACCTCAGAACTCATGTGACCAACTCATCTCAGTTTGCCAGAGACTGTCCCAGTTTGGGAGCCCTGGTGGCACAGTGGTAAAGAGCTCAACTGCTAACCAAACGGTTGGCAGTTTGAATCCACCAGTCACTCCTTGTAAACCTTATGGGGCAGTTCTACTCTGTCCCATAGGGTCACTATGAGTCAGAATCGACTCAACAATTCCAACACAACAGCAAGGGGTTTGGTTTTTTGGTTCCAGTTTTAAAAACAAAACACCCATGTCCTGGGACCCTCCTCAGTCCTGGGCAAACCAGGATGGCTGGTCACCTAATCAGAACATAGCCTGCTGCCACTACATAGTAAACACTCAATAGATGTTGAACAAAAAAGAAATTTTGTCAAAGTAGACCAAAAAAAAAAAGGGGGGTGGGGGGACAGAAATATAACATTTATTTTCCAAAACTGACATAGAAAGAGAGGAAAAGGTGTCAAGATCAGGGGCCACTGGCCCCAGCAGGGCTCTTGTAACATGTTTACTGTATTTGACAAACCCATTAGTACGATTTTGTGAGGTGTCTCAGAGTTTCAAAGTTGTTTTTGAGATTGGTTGGTAACTCTTCCCCCAAGGCTTCTTTTATTTCTTGGAAAAGAACCTGCTGAAAGGCACAGTAATAGGCACTGCCTGAAAACGTGCTGGTCAAAACGCTTCATTTAAATGGCTGTATTACGCTATAGTCCTCAGGAAGTGGGAGTCCTTCAGAAAACCCATCGTTTTTCTGTCAGGCAGAGCAACTCTGCGGCCTCCACATGCACTGGGGAGGATCTTCTTCTCTCTCTAGCGTGCCCCTCCTGGAGTAGGGTCTCCTCAGCAAGTGAGAGCAATAGTTTCTGAAATTGGAACGATGACCTAAGAGTGTTAAGAGTGTGCCTCTTCAGCTCTCACTCAACCCCTCCTTCTTAAGCCGCCAAAAGCTGTGTTATCAGCTCCCATTAGAGTAACTGTTTCTTGACCCAGGTTTCATTACTAGTTGGGCCTACGAATAAGATTAGCAAGTAGCAAGCCATGTTCTGTTGAAATGAAAGAGTAGCAAAATTTTCATGACTGGGGGACACAAGTCAGTCAGCAGGGAAATCACAAAATCACAGGGCTCATAGAGTGTGGGTTACTCCTCATGTCTCCACACACACCTCACAAATTTTCTGTGGGTGACATTTTCTTTCAACTTGACTTGACTGTGGAAAGCATTTACAAATAAGTATATTATATTGTTATTATTTCCAATCCTTCATCATACACTTTTTGCCTTATGATTTTGACTTTCTTCCAACTAAAGGTTGAGCACATTTCTCCACCCACAAATGTTGGACTTAGTGACCTGCTTTAACCAGTGGAATGTGGGCGGTATTCATGTAACAGTTTCAATCCTAAACCTTAAGCGGCATTATATACTTCCACTCATGCTCTTACTATCTGTCCTTCACCATAAGAAGAACATGCACCAAGTAGTTCACTGATCCAAGGAGGATGAGAGATATGGGGAGAAGACCTGAACCCAGCCCATGGCTTTAAGCCAAGCTCAGGTGAGCACAGGCTAGATCAGCCAACCTCAACTAATACCCAGATACATAAGCAAGAATAAATGACTGTTGTTTTGAGCCACTGAGTTTTGGAGTGTGTTTTTTAGGCAACATTATTCTGGTAAGAGAAAATTGATACAATGGAAATTAGTCTAACTACAACTTGGTGCTCTCCTGAGCCTCCTAATGGAAGTCAACCAAGTGTGATAATGACTACCATCCTCCCGCCATGAGGTCAGTAGCGACTCTTCTGCGAACACAGTCATCTCAGCATCCACCATGTGTCAAACCCTGAGAGCAAAGAGGTGAATACAGCATAGACTCCCATTCTGGAAGAACTTACGCTCCCAGACATCCAAAAAACCACTTTAACATACTGTGGTAAGCGATAGGATTATAAAATGCACACTATATTGCAACTGTGGTAGGAAGTGATGATCCCAGAGTCCAAGGGAGACCATTTTCCACAGTTAAAACACCATGTATTGAGAAGATGGAGAGCCCAGTGACAAGACTGTTACCTAGCATTGAGTGGATGCATCTCTGACCACCATAGTGACACCCTATAGGATGTCCAGTCCCATCATTCCTGAAACAGTTGTTGAATGGCATTTTGGGTAGTGTCTACATAGACCAATAGAAAGTAATTGTCTCCTGACACTAGGGATTCACTTCTTTTTGAGTTAGGAGACAAGAGTAGAGTTGGTTTATAGTGCCAACTCATATGATTCCAAACAGCAGCAATCTTTCAGCTTCTGTTTGGCGTGGTTCTTTTTTACAAGAACAGAGTTATTGAGGTACACTTTACTGAACATAGATTTCACCTCTTTTAAGTGTACAGTTCAATGATTTTTAGTGACAGCTGTGCAACCATCACCACAAACTAATTTTAGAACATTTCCATCACCCCCAAAAGATCTTTTGTATCCATTTACAATCACTCCCTCTTCCCACTCCCAGCACCAGGCAACCACTGATCTACTTCCTGTCTCTACAGATTGCCACTGACGGCAATTTACACAATATGTGGAGCCCTGGTGGCACAGTGGGAACCCTGGTGGCGTAGTGGTTAAGAGCTACAGCTACTAACCAAAAGGCTGGCAGTTTGAATCCACCAGGCACTCTTTCGAAAACTTATGGGGTAGTTCTACTCTGTCCTATGGGTTCACTATGTCGGAATCGACTCGACGGCAGTGGGTGGTTTTGTTTGTATACAATATGTGGTATTTTGCATCTGGGTTCTTCACCTTAGCATGAATTTGAAGTCCATCCAAGTTGTAGCACGTATCAATTCATTTCGTGTTTTAAGGAAACTATTTCTCCTGACCAGCTCCATCCATGCCCAATAAATACAGAAGTAACATAAGAAAAGTACATATAATTTATAGCTTTACCTTCTCCAGTAATCAGGCCCAGGGAGGCTGGCACCTACAGGGAATAAGGATAACACCGACTGAAGTGAGAACAGAGTTTTTTCTTCACCTCCCATAGCCCTTACCACACTGGTCACGAATGAACTCAAATTCTTAGCTGTTATATCATCATGAGTCATCATTACTTCTTGGAAAAATTATGCTCACCACATATTTCCCTGACCGTGAATACCAGGGATGAAGTGTTTTTTCAGGCTATTTTCATCTCTCTTCTTCTCTCTCCTGTTTCTCTCTCTCTCACTCTGTATGCCCTGGACTCTTTACTGGATCTCTAACTTGCTAATATAAACCCTCTGGAAATTTTTCAGTGGGAAAGAATCTTATCCAAAAGAATTTTATTGGCCAAGACTAGAAAAAATATCAAATTATATTGAAGACTGTAAAATTCAACCCTTAAAGTCACAACTTCTAAACAGATACTGTTATAGATTGAATTGTGTACCCCAAAAATATATGCTGTAAATCCTAACCTCTGTGTGATTATAATCCAATTTGGGAATGGTTTGTCTTTGTTATGTTCATGAGGCAGGATTAGGGTTGGGTGTATCTTGAGTCAATCTCTTTTGAGATATAAAAGAGATTAAATGGAAGCTAGCAAGCAGTGATGGGGGAAGAGAGGTGCTAAACCATTTGAAGACTGCCCAGGAGCAGAAGCTCAAAGAGACAAGGACCTTCCTCCTGAGCCAACAGGGAGAGAAAGCCTTCCCCTAGAAACCCGCACTCTGAATTTGACTTAGAGCCTCCTAAACTGTGAGAAAATAAATTTCTGTTTGTTAAAGCCACAAATTTATGGTATTTCTGTTATAGCAGCCCTAGATAACTAAGATAGATACCAACAGAAAAAGGTCAATGTGTTTGTTCAGCAAATCTTCAAACATTTCAACCAAGCAATCCAAGAAAAACAATGTAAATTGTTTTTTTATACTTGCTTAGTATTTCCATTAGTGAGACTGAGTCATCAAATTAGCTCATGATTTAAGGGAGTTCTGATGCATCTACTTTTGTAAAATCATGGGAAGGACAACTTAAGCACTATACAGAATAGAACTGTCCAGCTTGCCTGGGAACGGTGAACAATCCCATGGACCAATTTTGTCCCCAAACTAGAAACAACATTTGATACTGCCATCTCTAGCCTCATGCCTAATGGACATATTCAAATTTGCATGGCTATTTCCTGACTCCATGCTAAAAGGCACTATTCATCTTGCAGTAGCACACTGAGGCCACCTACGATATCACGGTGGTCAGCTGAGGGACAATGCCACACTAAACGTCTCCACACAAAGAGACCACAATTGTGTCAAGTTTAATTTTACAAGCCATGCCAAGGGGAAGTGATCTGGCAGTGCTTTGGCGGCGAGTTTGAATCCCAACCAATCTGGAGAAAGAGAAGGCAAAGTTTAAATTAAACAGAATTGAACTGAACAGAGAAAAGGGGAGAACAGAGCCTTTAACTGTAATAAATCCTCCTAATTGAAAGCTAGGAAATGGTGGATGGGAGAACAGGATAGGAAAATAACAAAACTTCCAAATTCAACTGAATCAACCACGCTTATCTGGTAGACAACA